>CM056803.1:33886-10033886 GCA_029852875.1 Mythimna loreyi
TATTTTCACGGACGGCAGCAAGATTGAGGGCAAAGTCGGCGCCGCACTGTCGGTATGGACTGGCGACGCGGAGACGAAGGCCCTCAAGCTTGCTTTGCCGTCCTACAGTACCGTCTACCAGGCTGAGCTTCTGGCCCTCTGCAAAGCAACGGAAGAAGTCCTCCGAAGGACCGAGACGGCGTTCGCTCTCTACAGCGACTCCATGGCAGCTCTCCAAGCAGTCGTGAACCCCGAAGCCCTCCACGCTCTTGCAGTAAAAGCAAGAGCCAACATCCGCCGCGGCGGTGCCCAGAACAAGAGCATTTCCTTGTTCTGGGTCAAGGCACACGCGGGGCTGGAGGGTAACGAGAGAGCCGACTTGCTCGCAAAGGAGGCTGCCCTGGGGTCGAAGCGGCAACCCGACTACGACAAATGCCCGGTTTCATTCGTCAAGCGTACGATCCGTATGGAAACGCTGGACGAATGGAACCGGAGGTATTGTGAAGGACAAACGGCGGCCACTACGAAGATATTTTTCCCTTCTGCGATCGCTGCGTACAGGACGGTACGTGGGATGGAGATAACCAAGGAACTGACCCAAGCTTTAACAGGACACGGCGGGTTCTCCGAGTACCTGCACCGTTTCAAGTGCAAGGATAACCCGGCGTGTGCCTGCGACCCCGACACGCAAGAGACAGTCCTCCATCTTCTGACTGACTGCCCGGTGTATGCCTCCCACAGGCATGAATTCGAGATGAGAGTCGACATGCCGGTCAACAAAGCAAGCCTCTGCCTTCTCATTCAAGACCGCAAAATAAGAACTAAATTCAAAGAATTTATAGTCAAAATCGTCCAGTCCGTGAACAAACGGAACAAATAATTAATCGTGCTTTTGAGTGCGTTAATTTATGAAAAACACGAAAAATATGGAAGAATGACAAAACGCAAAATTATATATATTCAATATTCAGGCATAAATAAAAACAAAAAAGCACAATAATAATTGACAATCTAATTTATTTTAATGATTTAATATTATTCAATTTATTTATAATTATTAATTTATTTATTTAATTCTATTTATAATTATTTTATTTTTTTTTTTAAAAAAATGGACAACTTTTGACAAACCGCAATATAATGACTATGAATTCAAACACCATTATGATTAAAATATATTATTTATTAAAAATTTTATGAACAATTACAACATGATTGAAAAAATGACTACAGGCTTAAAAACGTCCCTGCAAAACCTGACAGCAGGGGGCCTTTCGCATGGCGGGAGTGGTTTTTAGCCGGTAGGAGTCCGGCACTACCCAGACTGCTCCTATATGGAGTGGTCTGGGTGTCCATGATGGATTTTCCATTCCCGCCACCACAAAAAAAAAAAAAAAAAAAAAAAAAACCTAACCTAACCTAACCTAACCTAACCTAACCTAACCTAACCTAACCGCAAGATTGAGGGCAAAGTCGGCGCCGCACTGTCGGTGTGGACCGGTGACGCGGAGACAAAGGCCCTCAAGCTTGCCTTGCCGTCCTACAGTACCGTCTACCAGGCTGAGCTTCTGGCCCTCTGCAAAGCAACGAAGGAAGTCCTCCGAAGGACCGAGACGGCGTTCGCTATATATAGCGACTCCATGGCAGCTCTCCAAGCAGTCGTGAACCCCGAAGCCCTCCACGCCCTTGCGGTGGAAGCAAGGGCCAACATCCGCCGCGGCTGTGCCCAGGACAAGAGCATTTCCTTGTTCTGGGTCAAGGCTCACGCGGGGCTGGAGGGTAACGAGAGAGCCGACTTGCTCGCAAAGGAGGCTGCCCTGGGGTCGAAGCGGCAACCCGACTACGACAAATGCCCGGTTTCATTCGTCAAGCGTACGATCCGTATGGAAACGCTGGACGAATGGAACCGGAGATATTGCGAAGGACAAACGGCGGCCACGACGAAGATGTTTTTCCCTTCTGCGATCGCTGCGTACAGGACGGTGCGTGGGATGGAGATAACCAAGGAACTGACCCAAGCTCTAACAGGACACGGCGGGTTCTCCGAGTACCTGCACCGTTTCAAGTGCAAGGATAGCCCGGCGTGTGCCTGCGACCCCGACACGCAAGAGACAGTCCTCCACCTCCTGACTGACTGCCCGGTGTATGCCTCCCACAGGCATGATTTTGAAATGAGAGTCGACATGCCGGTCAAAAAAGAAAATCTCGGCCTTCTCATAAAAGACCGAAAATTCAGAAGACAATTTACAGAGTTAGTAGTCAAAATAGTGAAGTCCGCTAACAAACGGAATAAATGATAGACGATGCGTATTTTGTGTGTGTCGATTCATGCAAATTAACAAAAAGATATCATCATGACAAAATACACTATTATTAATATATATATTATATATTTATGTACAAAAAATGTCAATAATACGTAATAATAAATATTAACTAAATTTATTCATATAGTTTTATATTATTAGTACCTTCATATTTATAGTTATTATATATTTATTAATCATTTTAAATTTATTAAAAATGGATTAAGAATTAAAACATGAATTTGAAAAAGAAAAACCTACAGCCATTACAAATGTCCCTGCGAAACCTGATGGCAGGGGGACTTTCGCATGGCAGGAGTGGGTTTTAGCCGGTAGGAGTCCGGCACTATCCAGACTGCCCTCATTGCAGGGTGGTCTGGGTGTCCATGACGGATTTCCCATTCCTGCCACCACAAAAAAAAAAAAAAAAAAAAAACCTAACCTAACCTAAAGGCGTCGGCGTCGTCATCATAGACGTCGGCGACGCCATCGTAGTAGTCGGCGTCGTCATAATAGGCGTTGGCGTCGTCCTCATACTCGTCGGCGTCGTTATTATAGACATCGTCGTCGTCAGATATTTGGGTAAGTTAAATTTGGGTCAGGTTAAATTTGGTTAGTTTAAATTTGGGTGAGGTTAAATTTGGGTTAGGTTAAATTTGGCTTAGGTTAAATTTGGGTTAGGTTAAATTTGGGTAAGGTTAAATTTGGGTTAGGTCAAAGATGGGTTAGGTCAAAGTTGGATAGGTATTTAAGGTTGACATGTAATTTAAAGGTATTCTTTATGCCCAAAAAACACTAATTTTTTTATTTAAAAATATTTATGTTTTCTCTTTATTTTATTTATACATCGAGAAAAACCCCTTAGTTTCATTGTCATTGTCATCGTCATCGTCATCGTCATCTACATCGTCATCGTCATCGTAATCGTCATAGTCATAGTCGACGGCTTCGTCATAATAGGCGTTGGCGTCGTCCTCATAGTCGTCAGCGACGTCATAATAGTCATCAGCGTCTTGACCATAGTCATCAGCGTCGTCATAATAGGCGACGGCGTCGTCATCATTTGCGTCGGCGTCGTCATAATAGGCGTCGGCGTCGCCATCATAATCGTCGGCGTTGTCATAATAGTCATGAGCGTTATCACCATAGTCATCGGCGTCGTCATAATAGGCGTCGGTGTCATCATCATAGGCGTTGGCGTCGTCATCATAGATGTCGGCGTCGTCATCAAAGGCGTCGGCGTCGTCATAATAGGCGACGGCGTCATCATCATTGGCGTCGGCGTCGTCATAATAGGCGTCGGCGTCATCATCATAGACGTCGGCGTTGTCATAATAGTCATGAGCGTTATCACCATAGTCATCGGCGTCGTCATAATAGGCGTCGGTGTCATCACCATAGGCGTAGGCCTCGTCATAATAGGCGTCAGCGTCACCATCATAGGCGTCGGCGTCGCCACAATAGGCGTCGGCGTCGTCATAATAGTCATCATCGTCACCACCATTGTCATCAGCGTCGTCATAATTGGTTTCGGCGTCTACGTCATAGGCGTCGGCGTCGTCATCATAGGCGTCTGCGTCGTCATCATTGGCGTCAGCGACCTCATAATAGTCATCAGCGTCATGACCATAATCATCAGCGTCGTCATGATAGGCGATGGCGTCATCATCACTGGCGTCGGCGTCGTCCTCGTAGTCGCGGCGTTGTCATTATTGTCATCAGCGTCATCATCATTGGCGTCGGCTTCGTCATAATAAGCGTCGGCGTCATCATCAAAGGCGTCGGCGTCGTCATTATAGATATCGTCGTCATCAGAAATTTGGGTAAGTTAAATTTGGGTTAGGTAAAATTTGGTTTGTTTAAATTTGGGTGAGGTTAAATTTGGGTTAGGTTAAATTTGGCTTAGGTTAAATTTGGGTTAGGTTAAATTTTGGTTAGGTTAAATTTGGGTTAGGTTAAATTTGGGTTAGGTTAAATTTGGATTAGTTTAAATTTGGGTTAGGTTAAATTTGGGTTAGGTTAAATTTGGGTTAGGTCAAAGATGGGTTAGGTCAAAGTTGGATAGGTATTTAAGGTTGACATGTAATTTAAAGGTATTTGTTATGCCCAAAACAAACTATTTTTTTTATTTAAAAATATTTATGTTTTCTCTTTATTTTATTTATACATCGAGAAAAACTCCTTAGTTTCATTGTCATCGTCATCGTCATCGTCATCGTCATCGTCATCGTCATCGTCATCGTCATCGTCATCGTCATCGTCATCGTCATCGTCTTCGTCTTCGTCTTCGTCATCGTCATCGTCATCGTCATCGTCATCGCCATCGTCATCGTCATAGTCATAGTCGACGGCTTCGTCATAATAGGCCTTGGCGTCGTCCTCATAGTCGTCAGCGTCGTCATAATAGTCATCAGCGTTACCACCATAGTCATCAGCGTCACCAACATTGTCATCAGCGTCGTCATAATAGGTGTCGGCGTCGGCGTCGTCATCATAGGTGTCGGCGTCATCATCATTGGCGTCAGCGAAATCATAATAGGCGTTGGCGTCATCTTCATAGTCGTCAGCGACGTCATAATAGTCATCAGCGTCATGACCATAGTCATCAGCGTCATCATCATAGGCGACGGCGTCATCATCATTGGCTTCGGCGTCGTCATAATAGTCATCATCGTCACCACCATTGTCATCAGCGTCGTCATAATTGGTTTCGGCGTCTACGTCATAGGCGTCGGCGTCGTCATCATAGGCGTCTGCGTCGTCATCATTGGCGTCAGCGACCTCATAATAGTCATCAGCGTCATGACCATAATCATCAGCGTCGTCATGATAGGCGATGGCGTCATCATCACTGGCGTCGGCGTCGTCCTCGTAGTCGCGGCGTTGTCATTATTGTCATCAGCGTCATCATCATTGGCGTCGGCTTCGTCATAATAAGCGTCGGCGTCATCATCAAAGGCGTCGGCGTCGTCATTATAGATATCGTCGTCATCAGAAATTTGGGTAAGTTAAATTTGGGTTAGGTAAAATTTGGTTTGTTTAAATTTGGGTGAGGTTAAATTTGGGTTAGGTTAAATTTGGCTTAGGTTAAATTTGGGTTAGGTTAAATTTTGGTTAGGTTAAATTTGGGTTAGGTTAAATTTGGGTTAGGTTAAATTTGGATTAGTTTAAATTTGGGTTAGGTTAAATTTGGGTTAGGTTAAATTTGGGTTAGGTTAAATTTGGGTTAGGTCAAAGATGGGTTAGGTCAAAGTTGGATAGGTATTTAAGGTTGACATGTAATTTAAAGGTATTTGTTATGCCCAAAACAAACTATTTTTTTTATTTAAAAATATTTATGTTTTCTCTTTATTTTATTTATACATCGAGAAAAACTCCTTAGTTTCATTGTCATCGTCATCGTCATCGTCATCGTCATCGTCATCGTCATCGTCATCGTCATCGTCATCGTCATCGTCATCGTCATCGTCATCGTCATCGTCATCGTCATCGTCATCGTCATCGTCATCGTCATCGTCATCGTCATCGTCTTCGTCTTCGTCTTCGTCATCGTCATCGTCATCGTCATCGTCATCGCCATCGTCATCGTCATAGTCATAGTCGACGGCTTCGTCATAATAGGCCTTGGCGTCGTCCTCATAGTCGTCAGCGTCGTCATAATAGTCATCAGCGTTACCACCATAGTCATCAGCGTCACCAACATTGTCATCAGCGTCGTCATAATAGGTGTCGGCGTCGGCGTCGTCATCATAGGTGTCGGCGTCATCATCATTGGCGTCAGCGAAATCATAATAGGCGTTGGCGTCATCTTCATAGTCGTCAGCGACGTCATAATAGTCATCAGCGTCATGACCATAGTCATCAGCGTCATCATCATAGGCGACGGCGTCATCATCATTGGCTTCGGCGTCGTCATAATAGTCATCATCGTCACCACCATTGTCATCAGCGTCGTCATAATTGATTTCGGCGTCTACGTCATAGGCTTCGGCGTAGTCATCATAGGCGTCTTCGTCGTCATCATTGGCGTCAGCGACCTCATAATAGTCATCAGCGTCATGACCATAGTCATCAGCGTCGTCATGATAGGCGACGGCGTCATCATCACTGGCGTCGGCGTCGTCCTCGTAGTCGCGGCTTTGTCATTATAGTCATCAGCGTCATCATCATTGGCGTCGGCGTCGTCACAATAAGCGTCGGCGTCATCATCAAAGGCGTCGGCGTCGTCATCATAGACGTCGGCGACGCCATCGTAGTAGTCGGCGTCGTCATAATAGGCGTTGGCGTCGTCCTCATACTCGTCGGCGTCGTTATTATAGACATCGTCGTCGTCAGATATTTGGGTAAGTTAAATTTGGGTCAGGTTAAATTTGGTTAGTTTAAATTTGGGTGAGGTTAAATTTGGGTTAGGTTAAATTTGGCTTAGGTTAAATTTGGGTTAGGTTAAATTTGGGTAAGGTTAAATTTGGGTTAGGTCAAAGATGGGTTAGGTCAAAGTTGGATAGGTATTTAAGGTTGACATGTAATTTAAAGGTATTCTTTATGCCCAAAAAACACTAATTTTTTTATTTAAAAATATTTATGTTTTCTCTTTATTTTATTTATACATCGAGAAAAACCCCTTAGTTTCATTGTCATTGTCATCGTCATCGTCATCGTCATCTACATCGTCATCGTCATCGTAATCGTCATAGTCATAGTCGACGGCTTCGTCATAATAGGCGTTGGCGTCGTCCTCATAGTCGTCAGCGACGTCATAATAGTCATCAGCGTCTTGACCATAGTCATCAGCGTCGTCATAATAGGCGACGGCGTCATCATCATTTGCGTCGGCGTCGTCATAATAGGCCTCGGCGTCGCCATCATAATCGTCGGCGTTGTCATAATAGTCATGAGCGTTATCACCATAGTCATCGGCGTCGTCATAATAGGCGTCGGTGTCATCATCATAGGCGTTGGCGTCGTCATCATAGATGTCGGCGTCGTCATCATAGGCGTCGGCGTCGTCATAATAGGCGTCGGCGTTATCATCATAGACGTCGGCGTCACCATCATAGTAGTCGGCGTCGTCATAATAGGCGTTGGCGTCGTCCTCATACTCGTCGGCGTCGTTATTATAGACATCGTCGTCGTCCGATATTTGGGTAAGTTAAATTTGGGTCAGGTTAAATTTGGTTTGTTTAAATTTGGGTGAGGTTAAATTTGGGTTAGGTTAAATTTGGCTTAGGTTAAATTTGGGTTAGGTTTAATTTGGGTAAGGTTAAATTTGGGTTAGGTCAAAGTTGGATAGGTATTTAAGGTTGACATGTAATTTAAAGGTATTCTTTATGCCCAAAAAACACTAATTTTTTTATTTAAAAATATTTATGTTTTCTCTTTATTTTATTTATACATCGAGAAAAACCCCTTAGTTTCATTGTCATTGTCATCGTCATCGTCATCGTCATCGTCATCTACATCGTCATCGTCATCGTAATCGTCATAGTCATAGTCGACGGCTTCGTCATAATAGGCGTTGGCGTCGTCCTCATAGTCGTCAGCGACGTCATAATAGTCATCAGCGTCTTGACCATAGTCATCAGCGTCGTCATAATAGGCGACGGCGTCATCATCATTGGCGTCGGCGTCGTCATAATAGGCGTCGGCGTCGCCATCATAATCGTCGGCGTTGTCATAATAGTCATGAGCGTTATCACCATAGTCATCGGCGTCGTCATAATAGGCGTCGGTGTCATCATCATAGGCGTTGGCGTCGTCATCATAGATGTCGGCGTCGTCATCATAGGCGTCGGCGTCGTCATAATAGGCGTCGGCGTTATCATCATAGACGTCGGCGTCACCATCATAGTAGTCGGCGTCGTCATAATAGGCGTTGGCGTCGTCCTCATACTCGTTGGCGTCGTTATTATAGACATCGTCGTCGTCAGATATTTGGGTAAGTTAAATTTGGGTCAGGTTAAATTTGGTTTGTTTAAATTTGGGTGAGGTTAAATTTGGGTTAGGTTAAATTTGGCTTAGGTTAAATTTGGGTTAGGTTAAATTTGGGTAAGGTTAAATTTGGGTTACGTCAAAGATGGGTTAGGTCAAAGTTGGATAGGTGTTTAAGGTTGACATGTAATTTAAAGGTATTCTTTATGCCCAAAAAACACTAATTTTTTTATTTAAAAATATTTATGTTTTCTCTTTATTTTATTTATACATCGAGAAAAACCCCTTAGTTTCATTGTCATTGTCATTGTCATCGTCATCGTCATCGTCATCGTCATCGTCATCTACATCGTCATCGTCATCGTAATCGTCATAGTCATAGTCGACGGCTTCGTCATAATAGGCGTTGGCGTCGTCCTCATAGTCGTCAGCGACGTCATAATAGTCATCAGCGTCATGACCATAGTCATCAGCGTCGTCATAATAGGCGACGGCGTCATCATCATTGGCGTCGGCGTCGTCATAATAGGCGTCGGCGTCATCATCATAGACGTCGGCGTTGTCATAATAGTCATCATCGTCACCACCATTGTCATCAGCGTCGTCATAATTGGTTTCGGCGTCTACGTCATAGGCGTCGGCGTCGTCATCATAGGCGTCTGCGTCGTCATCATTGGCGTCAGCGACCTCATAATAGTCATCAGCGTCATGACCATAATCATCAGCGTCGTCATGATAGGCGATGGCGTCATCATCACTGGCGTCGGCGTCGTCCTCGTAGTCGCGGCGTTGTCATTATTGTCATCAGCGTCATCATCATTGGCGTCGGCTTCGTCATAATAAGCGTCGGCGTCATCATCAAAGGCGTCGGCGTCGTCATCATAGACGTCGGCGAAGCCATCATAGTCGACGGCGTCGTCATTATAGGCGTTGGCGTCGTCCTCATAGTCGTCGGCGTCGTTATTATAGATATCGTCGTCGTCAGAAATTTGGGTAAGTTAAATTTGGGTTAGGTAAAATTTGGTTTGTTTAAATTTGGGTGAGGTTAAATTTGGGTTAGGTTAAATTTGGCTTAGGTTAAATTTGGGTTAGGTTAAATTTTGGTTAGGTTAAATTTGGGTTAGGTTAAATTTGGGTTAGGTTAAATTTGGATTAGTTTAAATTTGGGTTAGGTTAAATTTGGGTTAGGTTAAATTTGGGTTAGGTCAAAGATGGGTTAGGTCAAAGTTGGATAGGTATTTAAGGTTGACATGTAATTTAAAGGTATTTGTTATGCCCAAAACAAACTATTTTTTTTATTTTAAAATATTTATGTTTTCTCTTTATTTTATTTATACATCGAGAAAAACTCCTTAGTTTCATCGTCATCGTCATCGTCATCGTCATCGTCATCGTCATCGTCATCGTCATCGTCATCGTCATCGTCATCGTCATCGTCATCGTCATCGTCATCGTCATCGTCATCGTCATCGTCATCGTCATCGTCATCGTCATCGTCATCGTCATCGTCATCTACATCGTCATCGTCATCGTCATCGTCATCTACATCGTCATCGTCATCTACATCGTCATCGTCATCGTCATCGTCATAGTCGACGGCTTCGTCATAATAGGCGCTGGCGTCGTCCTCATAGTCGTCAGCGACGTCATAATAGTCATCAGCGTCATGACCATAGTCATCAGCGTCGTCATAATAGGCGACGGCGTCATCGTCATTGGCGTCGGCGTCGTCATAATAGGCGTCGGCGTCATCATCAAAGACGTCGGCGTTGTCATAATAGTCATGAGCGTTATCACCATAGTCATCGGCGTCGTCATAATAGGCGTCGGTGTCATCACCATAGTTGTAGGCCTCGTCATAATAGGCGTTAGCGTCACCAACATAGGCGTCGGCGTCGCCACAATAGGCGTCGGCGTCGTCATAATAGTCATCATCGTCACCACCATTGTCATCAGCGTCGTCATAATTGGTTTCGGCGTCTACGTCATAGGCGTCGGCGTCGTCATCATAGGCGTCTGCGTCGTCATCATTGGCGTCAGCGACATCATAATAGTAGATAGATAGATAGATAGATAGATAAATCTTTTATTTGATGCAACACTACAACATTTTAAAACTAAGCACATAACCATAACCATAACCATAAATAAAGTAATAATTAAAAAAAAAAAAATGAAAACAATTACAAGCATCAATAATAAACTTAAAATAAAACACATTAAAAACAAGAAAAAAAAAACCAAGCTGTTTCGAAATGTTTCTTTTTTCACTAGTACCCTAAAATAAAATAGTGTAGTAGTAAAAAAAAAAAAAAAAAACATTTGGAGACAAAAAATAAGATTGTATGGTGCGGTGTGCGTCTCATGGCTGCATCAAATGGGAGCCCAACTCAGCATGTGTCAGGCAAATATACCTGACGCTGGTATTCTGCTGGGTCCCTGAGGTGGCATACGGACGTCGAGCTGAATTCGTTAAAGTTTAAATGTGTGTAGTGTAGTGTATAGTGTAAGTGTGGAGAAAGTTATGTAGGTAAGTTTGTTCTGTTCTTTGTTTTGTTTTGTAAGTGTTCTGACGTTGTGTTACTCCTGAAGCTAACTCACATTAGAGGACCAATCCTCCAATGTGAACCAGCCCCAAAAGCATTGCATTGTTGTATGTTAGGTTAGGTTACCATTGACATATTAGTTAGGGCCCATTGTAGGTTTTTTTTTAAAAACACAAACTTCTTACTTATGCAATTGTCCACAGTGTACCGCCTACAAGACACGTGAAGTGGAATGACTCAGGAACAGAAGAACACGCAAACCAGCTATATAATGGATGTGTTCGAAATAGTCATGCCCACTTCCTTCTGCGAGGTAATCATGAACTGCCGCAGTTGAATCCTGAAGGAATTGAGACATTTGATATTCCTTATAGGCGGCGGGATATTATTCCAACATTTAGAGGCACAGTACCTAAAACTGCCCCTAAAAGCCGCTGTCTTGTGCGGGTGTGTGGAAAGCTGCTGCGAGCACTGTCTGCTGACGCATTCCCTTCTGCTAGCAATCCAACTAAGTTTGGCATACAAGTAGGTCGGTTGCTTATACTTAATGACTCCAAACAGTAGGCAAGCTAAGTGCAGTTTACGGCGCGACTTCATCTTTAGGATCGAATGTTTATTTAAAAATGGCGTCACGTGAGTTCTTGGTGGAATATTGAAGCAGAAACGGGCGCAGGCGTTTTGCACCCTCTGAACCAGTCGATCAGTTCTTGCCAACAGTCGAGGGCCAATAACCGTGTCCGCATAATTTAAATTTGAGAGCACAAGCGACTCTACCAGCTGTATTCGCAACTCCTCGGATAGATAAGGCCTTATTTTATAGAGAACTTTCAACCGATAGAAGCAAGTGCGCACTGCTGCTGCCACGTGTGCTTCGTACCTCAACTCGGTGTCCATATTCAGCCCCAGATTACGTGCTTCAGTCACTCGACTGACCAACTCACCCAGCAGGGTAACATTCAGTGTTGCCGGCACTGCATTGATTTGGCACTTGGTTCCGAAGAGCATATATTTAGTTTTGGTAGGATTAAGTACCAAACCATTGTTTTCCGCCCAACATGCTATACTCTCAAGATCATCGTTGAGATCCTTTAACGCGCTGGCATAGTCACTAGGTTTAAAGGAGATATACACTTGAACATCATCAGCGTAAATATGGTACCTACATCGCTTTAGAGAGTGTATAATGTCCGCGCAATACAAAATAAATATTATAGGACCCAGTATAGAGCCCTGCGGAACTCCTCTTTTAACGGGAGTAAGTGACGAATCAAGGGATGAGCCATTGCTCATACGGATTGCCACACGCTGCTTACGGTTGGTAAGGTAGCTTCGGAACCAGTTTATCGCTTTTTGATCAAATCCGTAGTAGCTTAGTTTTGAGAGGAATAAGTCAATATTAATACAGTCAAAGGCCCGCGAAAAATCAAGTAGAACCAGAAGTGTACACAAACCCTTATCCTGTGCTGCTAGAATATTGTCTGTAACATCCAGTAGAGCCGTCACAGTACCACGCTGTTTTCGAAAACCTGACTGTAGTTCAGGCAGTATGTTATGTTCCTCTAAATATTGTGTCAACTGCTGGCACACAGCCTTTTCGGCTATCTTAGATAGGCACGGCAAAATACTAATGGGCCTGAGATCCTTAAAATCTGTTGGATTGGTTTTTTTTGGTAATGGCCTAACGATTGCAATCTTCCAGACGTCAGGGTACGTTGCTGAGCTGATTGAATAATTTATAATGTCCGTTATAGCCTTAAGTGTGTATGGAAGGGTGGACAGAAGCATATTCAGGGTAACCATATCATTGCCTTCAGCATTAGACTTAAGTTCGTGAAAGTATTTCAAGATTTTATTTGCGCCAATTGGTTTCAAAGTGAATGTATTGCTATCGTCGCCGTAACGATGGGACTCAAAAAAATGCTGTTGCGCAACATTGCAGTTGGGGTTTCCAGGTACATTTAAAAAGTGATTATTTATTACATCTGGATCTCTAAAGTGAGTTGGTAGGTCTTCAGCTTGTTTACTTGGTAGTATTGTGTTTTTTAAGTTGGTCCATAACTTTTTGGGGTCCTTGACTTTGTTATTAATATTATATTTAAAATAAGCGACTTTTTCCCTGAATATGGAACTAACCACTAATGATTTCAGCTGTTTATAGTATGCCCTTTTAGAATCCGTCTTCATTTTACGATACTTCTTCAGGGCGTCATCTCGTAAGTGCATCATAAGCTTGACAGCGTCAGTAATCCAAGGAGGTGACGGTTCTTTTATCAAGCATGACTTCACCGGAGCGTGTGCATCGTATAATTCCAACACGTTTCTGTTAAATTCTTCAACCATGTCATTGACATTATGCAAGTTACTAATGTTGTCCCAATCCACGTTCGATAAGTCACTATCAAACACTTCACGGTTAATGTTCTTAATCGGCCTGTACCTAATTGTATGGGGTCTGTATCTACCACGCTTTATATTAAGTTCACAGATGACAAGTGAGTGACCATTAATTGAGCAATAGGGCTCGACTGACACCCTTTTGTGGTTGATATTAGAACATACCAGGTCGATCAAGGTCTCGCTATGGTCTGTAAAATGGGTAGGAGAACTCACGAGTTGTTTTAGACTCAGGCTATTCAGAAATTCAGATACCTTTTTAGTTTGCCCGTTAGCATTTAATAAGTTGACATTGAAATCGCCTAGTAGTATATAGTGGTCACATTTAACTAAGGAACTAATGGAGTCGGTTATAGCATCGAGAAAAAGGTCCAAGTCAAAGCGTGGAGGGCGATACGCTGTACCTATTGCGATTTTATTTCCATTTATAGTTAAGGTAATCCACATTTGTTCAACGGTCTCGTATCTTGGGTCACCTGGAGTGGACCAGGTACGAACGGTCAAGCCGCGCCTAAGATAAAACCCTACACCACCCCCACGGCCCCCGTGTACAGTTAGCGGCCGCGGCGTGTGACGCAAACGGTAACCTGGCACATTGGGTGCGCGCCACTCTTCTCCGGTTCGTAACCAAGTCTCGTTGACCGCCATAACATCGAAGGAATGGCTTTCAACTGCAGCTATAAAATCATCCTGATTAGTGCTAAGGGAACCTACGTTTAACAAACCAAGTTTAAGACATTTTTCAGGCATCATTAATTGTATAAATTATACGCAAGTACCCAATTTCATGAATATTTACAGCTGAAATAGGCACATACAAATCAAAATTGCCAATTATAACCCAACGTAGGTAGTGCAATCGACACCAACAAATATAATAACAGGATAAATATAAATATACATGTGTAAATAAAAAAAAACCATTGTAAATAATAAAATATGTCAAATATAATCCATTAAATAAGATGGTAATTACTAATTTTATTGGAATTATTGTAAATAATTTCCTTAAATAACCTGGCACATTGGGTGCGCGCCACTCTTCTCCGGTTCGTAACCAAGTCTCGTTGACCGCCATAACATCGAAGGAATGGCTTTCAACTGCAGCTATAAAATCATCCTGATTAGTGCTAAGGGAACCTACGTTTAACAAACCAAGTTTAAGACATTTTTCAGGCATCATTAATTGTATAAATTATACGCAAGTACCCAATTTCATGAATATTTACAGCTGAAATAGGCACATACAAATCAAAATTGCCAATTATAACCCAACGTAGGTAGTGCAATCGACACCAACAAATATAATAACAGGATAAATATAAATATACATGTGTAAATAAAAAAAAACCATTGTAAATAATAAAATATGTCAAATATAATCCATTAAATAAGATGGTAATTACTAATTTTATTGGAATTATTGTAAATAATTTCCTTAAATAACTGTTTCCAAAAAATAATTGTGTGTAGGTTTTTAAGGATTTTTTTAGGATTGTATAAAATTGTTGTGTATTATTTTTTACATTTAATTGCTGATTAATTGTCATTATAATCCAGTAGTGAAAATAAAAACGTCTGTTATAATTATAAATGTTGACCAAGACATTATAAATAATATTTGTATGTGTTTTAAAAATGAAGTAAGCTGCGTATGTAAACAGTACGAACTCTGTATAAACAATAGGTAAAAGATAATTCACTGTAAGTGAATTATTGTCTGTCCATAATTTGCTAAAGACATATGTACTCTTAAAATTATATTTGTTTGTTGTGGTGCACCGCCACTGCGAGTAAAATAATGTCCATTCAGGCGATACCAGCCGACACCCATTCAGCATCACAGGAAACACACACCGCCCCACAGCAATAACAATAGCGTAGACAAAAACAAAACAATTCACTATAAATAACAAAACATTACACACTAATTGGGAGCTCATAGCATCCATAGGGGCAAGCATTAAATTGAAAAAAGTTACATAAACGCTTCGGATGCTAGACAAACCGGTTATTAACCAAAAACCCTATGAATATCATGTTCATATCTGACTCGTTCGGCTTTGTGGTTATCATCTTTGCGAGCGTAGATCCTTCCATCTCTAGTCCACACATACTTCCATTTATGCTGGCTCCCAGCCTGGCGGGCGTTATAAAATAACTGGCGGTTTGTACGTGTCAGACGTTCGTTGACGTAAACTCGAAACGCCGGTCCGTTTACATTAAGGTCGTTAGTACACAAACCGCGTCGCACCCGAGCTGCGTGCAGTAGTGCGTCTCGCGTAGCGCGCCTCGCAAACCGCACAGATATATTGCGCGGCCGTTGCGCAGAGGTGTCGGCAGAGACGGAGCTGTTGGAAAGTACTCTATTGCGGTGCGTGTTTCCAACTCGCTCGACATGAACCACGTCCCTCTCTTCGACGGCGACACCAAGCTTTGTGGCAAGAACCTTAACTAAGTGCAGGGTGCTCTCATCCTTGCTTTCAGGTATTCCACTAACCTCGATGTCGTTGAGCAGCAGTTCCTGATCGCGCTCGTTTAATTGGCACCTTAGTTCACTGATGGTATTCTTGAGTGGGTCGATGTCTGTCTCGGCTCTTTGCTCCTGCTTTTGCTCGAGGGCGCCTATCCGCATTTCCAAGGTGTCTATCCGTTGGTCCGAAACCTTAAGGGAATCCTTGAGCTGAGCCATTTCAGAGCGCAACTGCTGGAACTCCCGATGCATCAAGCGAAACTCCCCGCGCAACTCCTCCTTAAACAGCCGCAGTTCGTTCGCCAAGTCAGGCGAGTTCACGGTGGCGTCCGGCGCGCTGCAGCTCAATGTGCTGGTGTCCATGAGGTCTTCAGAGTTGATGTGCTCCTCTACCTGGGAAGATCTCGTTCGAACCGGTGTGTCCGCCTTGTTGTCCCTGACCTGATTTTTACTGCATTCAGGGCAGCGCCAAGTATAATAGTCATCAGCGTCATGACCATAATCATCAGCGTCGTCATGATAGGCGATGGCGTCATCATCACTGGCGTCGGCGTCGTCCTCGTAGTCGCGGCGTTGTCATTATTGTCATCAGCGTCATCATCATTGGCGTCGGCTTCGTCATAATAAGCGTCGGCGTCATCATCAAAGGCGTCGGCGTCGTCATCATAGACGTCGGCGAAGCCATCATAGTCGTCGGCGTCGTCATTATAGGCGTTGGCGTCGTCCTCATAGTCGTCGGCGTCGTTATTATAGATATCGTCGTCGTCAGAAATTTGGGTAAGTTAAATTTGGGTTAGGTAAAATTTGGTTTGTTTAAATTTGGGTGAGGTTAAATTTGGGTGAGGTTAAATTTGGGTTAGGTTAAATTTGGGTTAGGTTAAATTTGGGTTAGGTCAAAGATGGGTTAGGTCAAAGTTGGATAGGTATTTAAGGTTGACATGTAATTTAAAGGTATTCTTTATGCCCAAAAAACACTAATTTTTTTATTTAAAAATATTTATGTTTTCTCTTTATTTTATTTATACATCGAGAAAAACCCCTTAGTTTCATTGTCATTGTCATCGTCATCGTCATCGTCATCGTCATCTACATCGTCATCGTCATCGTAATCGTCATAGTCATAGTCGACGGCTTCGTCATAATAGGCGTTGGCGTCGTCCTCATAGTCGTCAGTGACGTCATAATAGTCATCAGCGTCTTGACCATAGTCATCAGCGTCGTCATAATAGGCGACGGCGTCATCATCATTTGCGTCGGCGTCGTCATAATAGGCGTCGGCGTCGCCATCATAATCGTCGGCGTTGTCATAATAGTCATGAGCGTTATCACCATAGTCATCGGCGTCGTCATAATAGGCGTCGGTGTCATCATCATAGGCGTTGGCGTCGTCATCATAGATGTCGGCGTCGTCATCATAGGCGTCGGCGTCGTCATAATAGGCGTCGGCGTTATCATCATAGACGTCGGCGTCACCATCATAGTAGTCGGCGTCGTCATAATAGGCGTTGGCGTCGTCCTCATACTCGTCGGCGTCGTTATTATAGACATCGTCGTCGTCAGATATTTGGGTAAGTTAAATTTGGGTCAGGTTAAATTTGGTTTGTTTAAATTTGGGTGAGGTTAAATTTGGGTTAGGTTAAATTTGGCTTAGGTTAAATTTGGGTTAGGTTAAATTTGGGTAAGGTTAAATTTGGGTTAGGTCAAAGATGGGTTAGGTCAAAGTTGGATAGGTGTTTAAGGTTGACATGTAATTTAAAGGTATTCTTTATGCCCAAAAAACACTAATTTTTTTATTTAAAAATATTTATGTTTTCTCTTTATTTTATTTATACATCGAGAAAAACCCCTTAGTTTCATTGTCATTGTCATCGTCATCGTCATCGTCATCGTCATCTACATCGTCATCGTCATCGTAATCGTCATAGTCATAGTCGACGGCTTCGTCATAATAGGCGTTGGCGTCGTCCTCATAGTCGTCAGCGACGTCATAATAGTCATCAGCGTCATGACCATAGTCATCAGCGTCGTCATAATAGGCGACGGCGTCATCATCATTGGCGTCGGCGTCGTCATAATAGGCGTCGGCGTCATCATCATAGACGTCGGCGTTGTCATAATAGTCATGAGCGTTATCACCATAGTCATCGGCGTCGTCATAATAGGCGTCGGTGTCACCACCATAGGCGTAGGCCTCGTCATAATAGGCATCAGCGTCACCATCATAGGCGTCGGCGTCGCCACAATAGGCGTCGGCGTCGCCACAATAGGCGTCGGCGTCGTCATAATAGTCATCATCGTCACCATCATAGGCGTCGGCGTCGCCACAATAGGCGTCGGCGTCGCCACAATAGGCGTCGGCGTCGTCATAATAGTCATCATCGTCACCACCATTGTCATCAGCGTCGTCATAATTGGTTTCGGCGTCTACGTCATAGGCGTCGGCGTCGTCATCATAGGCGTCTGCGTCGTCATCATTGGCGTCAGCGACCTCATAATAGTCATCAGCGTCATGACCATAATCATCAGCGTCGTCATGATAGGCGACGGCGTCATCATCACTGGCGTCGGCGTCGTCATAATAGGTGTCGGCGTTATCATCATAGACGTCGGCGTCACCATCATAGTAGTCGGCGTCGTCATAATAGGCGTTGGCGTCGTCCTCATACTCGTCGGCGTCGTTATTATAGACATCGTCGTCGTCAGATATTTGGGTAAGTTAAATTTGGGTCAGGTTAAATTTGGTTTGTTTAAATTTGGGTGAGGTTAAATTTGGGTTAGGTTAAATTTGGCTTAGGTTAAATTTGGGTAAGGTTAAATTTGGGTAAGGTTAAATTTGGGTTAGGTCAAAGATGGGTTAGGTCAAAGTTGGATAGGTGTTTAAGGTTGACATGTAATTTAAAGGTATTCTTTATGCCCAAAAAACACTAATTTTTTTATTTAAAAATATTTATGTTTTCTCTTTATTTTATTTATACATCGAGAAAAACCCCTTAGTTTCATTGTCATTGTCATTGTCATCGTCATCGTCATCGTCATCGTCATCTACATCGTCATCGTCATCGTAATCGTCATAGTCATAGTCGACGGCTTCGTCATAATAGGCGTTGGCGTCGTCCTCATAGTCGTCAGCGACGTCATAATAGTCATCAGCGTCATGACCATAGTCATCAGCGTCGTCATAATAGGCGACGGCGTCATCATCATTGGCGTCGGCGTCGTCATAATAGGCGTCGGCGTCATCATCATAGACGTCGGCGTTGTCATAATAGTCATGAGCGTTATCACCATAGTCATCGGCGTCGTCATAATAGGCGTCGGTGTCACCACCATAGGCGTAGGCCTCGTCATAATAGGCATCAGCGTCACCATCATAGGCGTCGGCGTCGCCACAATAGGCGTCGGCGTCGCCACAATAGGCGTCGGCGTCGTCATAATAGTCATCATCGTCACCACCATTGTCATCAGCGTCGTCATAATTGGTTTCGGCGTCTACGTCATAGGCGTCGGCGTCGTCATCATAGGCGTCTGCGTCGTCATCATTGGCGTCAGCGACCTCATAATAGTCATCAGCGTCATGACCATAATCATCAGCGTCGTCATGATAGGCGATGGCGTCATCATCACTGGCGTCGGCGTCGTCCTCGTAGTCGAGGCGTTGTCATTATTGTCATCAGCGTCATCATCATTGGCGTCGGCTTCGTCATAATAAGCGTCGGCGTCATCATCAAAGGCGTCGGCGTCGTCATCATAGACGTCGGCGAAGCCATCATAGTCGACGGCGTCGTCATTATAGGCGTTGGCGTCGTCCTCATAGTCGTCGGCGTCGTTATTATAGATATCGTCGTCGTCAGAAATTTGGGTAAGTTAAATTTGGGTTAGGTAAAATTTGGTTTGTTTAAATTTGGGTGAGGTTAAATTTGGGTTAGGTTAAATTTGGCTTAGGTTAAATTTGGGTTAGGTTAAATTTTGGTTAGGTTAAATTTGGGTTAGGTTAAATTTGGGTTAGGTTAAATTTGGATTAGTTTAAATTTGGGTTAGGTTAAATTTGGGTTAGGTTAAATTTGGGTTAGGTCAAAGATGGGTTAGGTCAAAGTTGGATAGGTATTTAAGGTTGACATGTAATTTAAAGGTATTTGTTATGCCCAAAACAAACTATTTTTTTTATTTTAAAATATTTATGTTTTCTCTTTATTTTATTTATACATCGAGAAAAACTCCTTAGTTTCATCGTCATCGTCATCGTCATCGTCATCGTCATCGTCATCGTCATCGTCATCGTCATCGTCATCGTCATCGTCATCGTCATCGTCATCGTCATCGTCATCGTCATCGTCATCGTCATCGTCATCGTCATCGTCATCGTCATCGTCATCGTCATCGTCATCGTCATCGTCATCGTCATCGTCATCGTCATCGTCATCGTCATCGTCATCGTCATCGTCATCGTCATCGTCATCGTCATCGTCATCGTCATCGTCATCGTCATCTACATCGTCATCGTCTTCGTCATCGTCGTCGTCATCGTCATCGTCATCGTCATCGTCATCGTCATCTACATCGTCATCGTCATCTACATCGTCATCGTCATCGTCATCGTCATAGTCGACGGCTTCGTCATAATAGGCGTTGGCGTCGTCCTCATAGTCGTCAGCGACGTCATAATAGTCATCAGCGTCATGACCATAGTCATCAGCGTCGTCATAATAGGCGACGGCGTCATCGTCATTGGCGTCGGCGTCGTCATAATAGGCGTCGGCGTCATCATCATAGACGTCGGCGTTGTCATAATAGTCATGAGCGTTATCACCATAGTCATCGGCGTCGTCATAATAGGCGTCGGTGTCATCACCATAGTTGTAGGCCTCGTCATAATAGGCGTTAGCGTCACCATCATAGGCGTCGGCGTCGCCACAATAGGCGTCGGCGTCGTCATAATAGTCATCATCGTCACCACCATTGTCATCAGCGTCGTCATAATTGGTTTCGGCGTCTACGTCATAGGCGTCGGCGTCGTCATCATAGGCGTCTGCGTCGTCATCATTGGCGTCAGCGACATCATAATAGTCATCAGCGTCATGACCATAATCATCAGCGTCGTCATGATAGGCGATGGCGTCATCATCACTGGCGTCGGCGTCGTCCTCGTAGTCGCGGCGTTGTCATTATTGTCATCAGCGTCATCATCATTGGCGTCGGCCTCGTCATAATAAGCGTCGGCGTCATCATCAAAGGCGTCGGCGTCGTCATCATAGACGTCGGCGAAGCCATCATAGTCGTCGGCGTCGTCATTATAGGCGTTGGCGTCGTCCTCATAGTCGTCGGCGTCGTCATAATAGGCGTCGGCGTCATCATCATAGACGTCGGCGTTGTCATAATAGTCATGAGCGTTATCACCATAGTCATCGGCATCGTCATAATAGGCGTCGGTGTCATCACCATAGGCGTAGGCCTCGTCATAATAGGCGTCAGCGTCACCATCATAGGTGTCGGCGTCGCCACAATAGGCGTCGGCGTCGTCATAATAGTCATCATCGTCACCACCATTGTCATCAGCGTCGTCATAATTGGTTTCGGCGTCTACGTCATAGGCGTCGGCGTCATCATCATAGGCGTCTGCGTCGTCATCATTGGCGTCAGCGACCTCATAATAGTCATCAGCGTCATGACCATAGTCATCAGCGTCGTCATGATAGGCGACGGCGTCATCATCACTGGCGTCGGCGTCGTCCTCGTAGTCGCGGCGTTGTCATTATTGTCATCAGCGTCATCATCATTGGCGTCGGCTTCGTCATAATAAGCGTCTGCGTCATCATCAAAGGCGTCGGCGTCGTCATCATAGACGTCGGCGAAGCCATCATAGTCGTCGGCGTCGTCATTATAGATATCGTCACAATCAGAAATTTGGGTAAGTTAAATTTGGGTTAGGTAAAATTTGGTTTGTTTAAATTTGGGTGAGGTGAAATTTGGGTTAGGTTAAATTTGGCTTAGGTTAAATTTGAGTTAGGTTAAATTTTGGTTAGGTTAAATTTGGGTTAGGTTAAATTTGGGTTAGGTTAAATTTGGATTAGTTTAAATTTGGGTTAGGTTAAATTTGGGTTAGGTTAAATTTGGGTTAGGTCAAAGATGGGTTAGGTCAAAGTTGGATAGGTATTTAAGGTTGACATGTAATTTAAAGGTATTTGTTATGTTAAAAATATTTATGTTTTCTCTTTATTTTATTTATACATCGAGAAAAACTCCTTAGTTTCATTGTCATCGTCATCGTCATCGTCATCGTCATCGTCATCGTCATCGTCATCGTCATCGTCATCGTCATCGTCATCGTCATCGCCATCGTCATCGTCATCGTCTTCGTCTTCGTCTTCGTCATCGTCATCGTCATCGTCATCGTCATCGCCATCGTCATCGTCATAGTCATAGTCGACGGCTTCGTCATAATAGGCCTTGGCGTCGTCCTCATAGTCGTCAGCGTCGTCATAATAGTCATCAGCGTTACCACCATAGTCATCAGCGTCACCAACATTGTCATCAGCGTCGTCATAATAGGTGTCGGCGTCGGCGTCGTCATCATAGGTGTCGGCGTCATCATCATTGGCGTCAGCGAAATCATAATAGGCGTTGGCGTCATCTTCATAGTCGTCAGCGACGTCATAATAGTCATCAGCGTCATGACCATAGTCATCAGCGTCATCATCATAGGCTACGGCGTCATCATCATTGGCTTCGGCGTCGTCATAATAGTCATCATCGTCACCACCATTGTCATCAGCGTCGTCATAATTGATTTCGGCGTCTACGTCATAGGCTTCGGCGTAGTCATCATAGGCGTCTTCGTCGTCATCATTGGCGTCAGCGACCTCATAATAGTCATCAGCGTCATGACCATAGTCATCAGCGTCGTCATGATAGGCGACGGCGTCATCATCACTGGCGTCGGCGTCGTCCTCGTAGTCGCGGCATTGTCATTATTGTCATCAGCGTCATCATCATTGGCGTCGGCTTCGTCATAATAAGCGTCGGCGTCATCATCAAAGGCGTCGGCGTCGTCATCATAGACGTTGGCGAAGCCATCATAGTCGTCGGCGTCGTCATTATAGATATCGTCGTCATCAGAAATTTGGGTAAGTTAAATTTGGGTTAGGTAAAATTTGGTTTGTTTAAATTTGGGTGAGGTTAAATTTGGGTTAGGTTAAATTTGGCTTAGGTTAAATTTGGGTTAGGTTAAATTTTGGTTAGGTTAAATTTGGGTTAGGTTAAATTTGGGTTAGGTTAAATTTGGATTAGTTTAAATTTGGGTTAGGTTAAATTTGGGTTAGGTTAAATTTGGGTTAGGTCAAAGATGGGTTAGGTCAAAGTTGGATAGGTATTTAAGGTTGACATGTAATTTAAAGGTATTTGTTATGCCCAAAACAAACTATTTTTTTTATTTAAAAATATTTATGTTTTCTCTTTATTTTATTTATACATCGAGAAAAACTCCTTAGTTTCATTGTCATCGTCATCGTCATCGTCATCGTCATCGTCATCGTCATCGTCATCGTCATCGTCATCGTCATCGTCATCGTCATCGTCATCGTCATCGTCATCGTCATCGTCATCGTCATCGTCATCGTCATCGTCATCGTCATCGTCATAGTCGACGGCTTCGTCATAATAGGCGTTGGCGTCGTCCTCGTAGTCGTCAGCGACGTCATAATAGTCATCAGCGTCATGACCATAGTCATCAGCGTCGTCATAATAGGCGACGGCGTCATCATCATTGGCGTCGGCGTCGTCATAATAGGCGTCGGCGGCATCATCATAGACGTCGGCGTTGTCATAATAGTCATGAGCGTTATCACCATAGTCATCGGCGTCGTCATAATAGGCGTCGGTGTCATCACCATAGGCGTAGGCCTCGTCATAATAGGCGTCAGCGTCACCATCATAGGCGTCGGCGTCGCCACAATAGGCGTCGGCGTCGTCATAATAGTCATCATCGTCACCACCATTGTCATCAGCGTCGTCATAATTGGTTTCGGCGTCTACGTCATAGGCGTCGGCGTCGTCATCATAGGCGTCTGCGTCGTCATCATTGGCGTCAGCGACCTCATAATAGTCATCAGCGTCATGACCATAGTCATCAGCGTCGTCATAATAGGCGACGGCGTCATCATCATTGGCGTCGGCGTCGTCATAATAGGCGTCGGCGTCATCATCATAGACGTCGGCGTTGTCATAATAGTCATGAGCGTTATCACCATAGTCATCGGCGTCGTCATAATAGGCGTCGGTGTCATCGCCATAGGCGTAGGCCTCGTCATAATAGGCGTCAGCGTCACCATCATAGGCGACGGCGTCGCCACAATAGGCGTCGGCGTCGTCATAATAGTCATCATCGTCACCACCATTGTCATCAGCGTCGTCATAATTGGTTTCGGCGTCTACGTCATAGGCGTCGGCGTCGTCATCATAGGCGTCTGTGTCGTCATCATTGGCGTCAGCGACCTCATAATAGTCATCAGCGTCATGACCATAGTCATCAGCGTCGTCATGATAGGCGACGGCGTCATCATCACTGGCGTCGGCGTCGTCCTTGTAGTCGCGGCGTTGTCATTATTGTCATCAGCGTCATCATCATAGGCGTCGGCTTCGTCATAATAAGCTTCGGCGTCATCATCAAAGGCGTCGGCGTCGTCATCATAGACGTCGGCGAAGCCATCATAGTCGTCGGCGTCGTCATTATAGGCGTTGGCGTCGTCCTCATAGTCGTCGGCGTCGTTATTATAGACATCGTCGTCGTCAGAAATTTGGGTAAGTTAAATATGGGTTAGGTTAAATTTGGTTTGTTTAAATTTGGGTGAGGTTAAATTTGGGTTAGGTTAAATTTGGCTTAGGTTAAATTTGGGTTAGGTTAAATTTTGGTTAGGTTAAATTTGGGTTAGGTTAAATTTGGGTAAGGTTAAATTTGGATTTGTTTAAATTTGGGTTAGGTTAAATTTGGGTTAGGTTAAATTTGGGTTAGGTCAAAGATGGGTTAGGTCAAAGTTGGATAGGTATTTAAGGTTGACATGTAATTTAAAGGTATTTGTTATGCCCAAAACAAACTAATTTTTTTATTTAAAAATATTTATGTTCTCTCTTTATTTTATTTATACTTCGAGAAAAACCCCTTAGTTTCATCGTCATCGTCATCGTCATCGTCATAGTCATCGTCATCGTCATCGTCATCGTCATCGTCATCGTCATAGTCATCGTCATCGTCATCGTCATCGTCGTCGTCATCGTCATCGTCATCGTCATCGTCATCGTCATCGTCATCGTCATCGTCATCGTCATCGTAATCGTCATCGTCATCGTCATCGTCATCGTCATCTACATCGTCATCGTCATCGTCATCGACATAGTCGACGGCTTCGTCATAATAGGCGTTGGCGTCGTCCTCATAGTCGTCAGCGACGTCATAATAGTCATCAGCGTCATGACCATAGTCATCAGCGTCGTCATAATAGGCGACGGCGTCATCATCATTGGCGTCGGCGTCGTCATAATAGGCGTCGGCGTCATCATCATAGACGTCGGCGTTGTCATAATAGTCATGAGCGTTATCACCATAGTCATCGGCGTCGTCATAATAGGCGTCGGTGTCATCACCATAGGCGTAGGCCTCGTCATAATAGGCGTCAGCGTCACCATCATAGGCGTCGGAGTCGCCACAATAGGCGTCGGCGTCGTCATAATAGTCATCATCGTCACCACCATTGTCATCAGCGTCGTCATAATTGGTTTCGGCGTCTACGTCATAGGCGTCGGCGTCGTCATCATAGGCGTCTGCGTCGTCATCATTGGCGTCAGCGACCTCATAATAGTCATCAGCGTCATGACCATAATCATCAGCGTCGTCATGATAGGCGATGGCGTCATCATCACTGGCGTCGGCGTCGTCCTCGTAGTCGCGGCGTTGTCATTATTGTCATCAGCGTCGTCATCATTGGCGTCAGCGACCTCATAATAGTCATCAGCGTCATGACCATAGTCATCAGCGTCGTCATAATAGGCGACGGCGTCATCATCATTGGCGTCGGCGTCGTCATAATAGGCGTTGGCGTCATCATCATAGACGTCGGCGTTGTCATAATAGTCATGAGCGTTATCACCATAGTCATCGGCGTCGTCATAATAGGCGTCGGTGTCATCACCATAGGCGTAGGCCTCGTCATAATAGGCGTCAGCGTCACCATCATAGGCGTCGGCGTCGCCACAATAGGCGTCGGCGTCGTCATAATAGTCATCATCGTCACCACCATTGTCATCAGCGTCGTCATAATTGGTTTCGGCGTCTACGTCATAGGCGTCGGCATCGTCATCATAGGCGTCTGCGTCGTCATCATTGGCGTCAGCGACCTCATAATAGTCATCAGCGTCATGACCATAGTCATCAGCGTCGTCATGATAGGCGACGGCGTCATCATCACTGGCGTCGGCGTCGTCCTTGTAGTCGCGGCGTTGTCATTATTGTCATCAGCGTCATCATCATAGGCGTCGGCTTCGTCATAATAAGCTTCGGCGTCATCATCAAAGGCGTCGGCGTCGTCATCATAGACGTCGGCGAAGCCATCATAGTCGTCGGCGTCGTCATTATAGGCGTTGGCGTCGTCCTCATAGTCGTCGGCGTCGTTATTATAGACATCGTCGTCGTCAGAAAGTTGGGTAAGTTAAATATGGGTTAGGTTAAATTTGGTTTGTTTAAATTTGGGTGAGGTTAAATTTGGGTGAGGTTAAATTTGGGTTAGGTTAAATTTGGCTTAGGTTAAATTTGGGTTAGGTTAAATTTTGGTTAGGTTAAATTTGGGTTAGGTTAAATTTGGGTAAGGTTAAATTTTGGTTAGGTTAAATTTGGGTTAGGTTAAATTTGGGTTAGGTTAAATTTGGATTAGGTTAAATTTGGGTTAGGTTAAATTTGGGTTAGGTTGAATTTGGGTTAGGTTAATTTGGGTTAGGTCAAAGATGGGTTAGGTCAAAGTGGGATAGATATTTAAGGTTGACATGTAATTTAAAGGTATTTTTTATGCCCAAAACAAACTGTAATTTTTTTACTTAAAAATATTTATGTTTTCTCTTTATTTTGTTTATACATCGAGAAAAACCCCTTAGTTTCATTGTCATCGTCATCGTCATCGTCATCGTCATCGTCATCGTCATCGTCACCGTCATCGTCATCTACATCGTCATCGTCATCGTCATCGTCATCGTCATAGTCGACGGCTTCGTCAAAATAGGCGTTGGCGTCGACCTCATAGTCGTCGGCGTCGTCATAATAGTTATCAGCGTTACCACCATAGTCATCAGCGTCGTCATAATAGGTGTCGGCGTCGGCGTCGTCATCATAGGTGTCGGTGTCATCATCATTGGCGTCAGCGTCATCATAATAGGCGTTGGCGTCATCCTCATAGTCGTCAGCGACGTCATAATAGTCATCAGCGTCATGACCATAGTCATCAGCGTCGTCATAATAGGCGACGGCGTCATCATCATTGGCGTCGGCGTCGTCATAATAGGCGTCGGCGTCATCATCATAGACGTTGGCGTTGTCATAATAGTCATGAGCGTTATCACCATAGTCATCGGCGTCGTCATAGTAGGCGTCGGTGTCATCACCATAGGCGTAGGCCTCGTCATAATAGGCGTCAGCGTCACCATCATAGGCGTCGGCGTTCCCACAATAGGCGTCGGCGCCGTCATAATAGTCATCATCGTCACCACCATTGTCATCAGCGTCGTCATAACTGGTTTCGGCGTCTACGTCATAGGCGTCGGCGTCGTCATCATAGGCGTCTGCGTCGTCATCATTGGCGTCAGCGACGTCATAATAGTCATCAGCGTCATGACCATAGTCATCAAAATCAAAATCAAAAAGGTTTTTATTTCATATAGGCCTACAAGGGCACTTATAAAACGTCAGAAGCTAGTGCACGGTTCCAAATTGGTCGTTTCCTATGGAGAAGAACCGGCAAGAAACTCCATGGTTACTCTTTTTAAAAAATGATTTCTTACAATAATTCGTTGTTACAGTACTTATTTCATTATGTAAGAACAGTGTAGACCAGTCAATATTGTATTAAAAGCACAATAAAAATAATCATAATAATAAAAAATAAAAGGTGAATCGTAATAGGATTTACTAAGTCTACAGTGCTCTTACTTTACAACGTGAATTGTAAAAAAATATTGTATATAAAAAAAAAAAAAATTAAAAAAGTATGAGATAAAAAAAATACATCAATCACTTCAACAGTTCCACTGCGGGGTGTTAACAAAATTAATTATAATTGAATTAAAATTTTTTTTTTGGTCTTAATAATATAAATATTGCAGAAGTAATGAGTCAAGAAAGTCATCAGCGTCGTCATGATAGGCGACGGCGTCATCATCACTGGCGTCGGCGTCGTCCTCGTAGTCGCGGCGTTGTCATTATAGTCATCAGCTTCATCATCATTGGCGTCGGCGTCGTCATAATAAGCGTCGGCGTGATCATCAAAGGCGTCGGCTTCGTCATCATAGACGTCGGCGAAGCCATCATAGTCGTCGGCGTCGTCATAATAGGCGTTGGCGTCGTCCTCATAGTCGTCGGCGTCGTTATTATAGACATCGTCGTCGTCAGAAATTTGGGTAAGTTAAATTTGGGTTAGGTTAAATTTGGGTTAGGTTAAATTTGGGTTTGTTTAAATTTGGGTGAGGTTAAATTTGGGTTAGGTTAAATTTGGGTAAGGTTAAATTTGGGTTAGGTCAAAGATGGGTTAGGTCAAAGTTGGATAGGTATTTAAGGTTGACATGTAATTTAAAGGTATTTTTTATGCCCAAAACAAACTGTAATTTTTTTATTTAAAAATATTTATGTTCTCTCTTTATTTTATTTATACATCGAGAAAAACCCCTTATTTTAAATCAAAAATTTCCGACACAAAGTGTGATTTTTTAAATTCGGTTGGCTTCTTATTCTTTGAAATCTTTACTTTTTGATAGTGTTAAAATATAATATCTACATTACAGCAACTTAAATAAATAAAAATAGTTTATTTTCGTTGTTTTAGAATTGTAATTTTGAGCTAATTTTTTTTATTGATTATAGGTATTTACACTTATATTTCTAGAAAAACGCAAGATTTCATATTAAATTGTTAAAAAATATGTTAGTCAAAATATCTATATAGTCAAAATATATTAATACTACTATAATGAGTATATTATATTTCTAATTAGACTGTTAGCTTTCTAAGAAATAAATTAAAGAAATAATTTACAACCAAGTCTATTATTTTTTCAAAAGTAATTCTAAAAACATTCCTGTAGGTTTGCCCGCGACGAGACGCGTCTCTTGACACCACGCACCCCGCGTCTAACTCACATACAACTGAAAACTTTCAATTTTTTTAAAATCCATGGCGATATCTGCGACTCGAGGATAGTATTTTTGTAGCAGTTTTCGACTGATAGTTGTACTAAGTAGGCCTCCGCTACACATAGGACACAAAATTTATGATTTTCCTTTATGAGTGGTTTTGTTTAACACCCACGTCGCAAACGTCTGTTTCGGCATATACAAGTAGCTGTCGTGTGTCGAGTGGTGTCGGCACTGCAGATGCCACATCCGGCGGAGCAGAGGGCTATTGCACTGCAACGCCTGGTAGACGAAGAACAGTACAATGAGCACCGCCATTACGCGGTGCGTATTTTCACGGACGGCAGCAAGATTGAGGTCAAAGTCGGCGCCGCACTGTCGGTGTGGACTGGCGACGCGGAGACGAAGGCCCTCAAGCTTGTTTTGCCGTCCTACAGCACCGTCTACCAGGCGGAGCTTCTGGCTCTATGCAAAGCAACGAAAGAAGTGAGTCTCTTGATAAGAGACAAATCGACGCGACCGATTTTTATAGAGTTCACTACGAAAATTGTAAGAGCCGTGAATAAGCCGTGAGTTCGCAAACCCAACTCGTAACCAGAAATACACCATCTCCCGTCCTGATCTAGATGCCATTAAATCTGAATTGGAAAGCATTGATTTTCAGAAATTTGTAACATTAATGACCCAAATGAAGCATTGAATAGGTTTGTATCACTAGTGGCGACAGTTACAACTAAACACACTTCTATAATTACTATACCTAGGAAACATAGAACTCTAAAACCCTGGATTACACCAGGCTTGCTGAAGTGTATTAGGAATAGGGACAGGCTTCACATAAAATCTAAAAAATCACCGGATAATTTAATATTAAAAGTAACATACACATGATACAGAAACTTCTGTAATTACTTAATTCGCAAACTTAAAATAGCTTATGAGAAAAGACAACTTGAAAAATCAAAAAACAATCCTAAAGCCCTTTGGAAAACCATACAGGAAATCACAAATACTCGTAGAGTGCGCGTCAGTCCCGATCAATTGCTGAAACTAGGGGATAATCCTCAATCTTCCGTGAACGAGGTATGTTCCTTCTTTAGCAATATTGGTCAAAATTTAGCGGCAAAAATACTAAAATCTCAGAGTCTAATTAATAATCCCCCTTGCAGTACTCAATCACAAAAGCCCAATTTTTCACCTCCAGCTAGTTCACTCGTTTTACTAAACACCGATGAACATGAGGTAGATACTATCATCTTACGATTGCGGAATCATTGCGCTGTAGGTTGGGATGGAATATCATATATACATACATAATATACATACATAGGTACTTATAGCAAAATCTACCTAATGGAGCACGCTCGCGGACGGTGAGCAATGGGTAGCTCGTCGTCCGGCCGTCTGGTAACAGTCCAGACTGAGCCTAAGTCGTCGACGGCGCGCACTGTTCCCGTGCGCCTCAAGGAGCAGGGTCGAAGCGATGAAAGTAAACCCCGGGGCTCTGGAACGAAGGCAAAGAAGGAACAGTAGTGGGCTTTTAGTCAGTAAAAGTCTGATACGCCTCCCGCTCCGCCCAAGGGCGGGAGGAGTTATTTGATGATTTTCTTACCTATAAAAAAAATCTTCGCCGTCTCCCGAAACTCAAAATTCCCCTCCCAATTAATCTCCCCGCCCTCCTTACATATCCCTTTCCAGACCTACTTGTGGCGCTGATGATCTTCATTCGCCACAATAACATCAAAGTATGAGCCTGACTCCGGTGTGGTTGCGTGTATATATTTAATGTTCTAACAAATATAATATTTATCTATTTTTATTTTTTGTTTGTTTCAGTCCAGTACTAACACATGAAGTCCAATTGCATCAATCGAAGATTTAGACAACTATAGTCACTTCATTTCTAACTTACGAACCCTTTGTGTTCATATTAATATACTTGCTTATCCAATCCACGTTTGACGTTGGCAGAATAATCGACACCGGCTCTACATGCCATTAAAAAAATAGAATAGAATAGATTTTTTTTTTTCTTGGCACATTGCACATTTTTTATTATTATGGTACCTCCCCTACATGTAAACTGGGAAGTGACTTTTTTTTCATTTCTACCTTATTTAAAAATGATTAATGGTCCTCTAAAATATTTTTTTGAAAATAAAAATATTCTCGGAAAGAATCGCTCGAAAAGTAAAAAACAATGGGGGGCCCTGAGGGGGGGGGGGCTCTAACTTTTAAACCATATGTTTAGAAAATATTTAAAAAATCTCAAAAGTAGAACTTTATGAAAACTTCTATTTTGAACTACAATTTTGATGGCGTCCTAACCTTGATCATTAAATTAAGTGGACATCAATACCATCTCTAGAGTTTTGTACAGGGTTGAACTTGCGATGTACGTCGTGTTACTAGACAATGCAGCGGACGACACTCTCCCTTCCGTTTATTTTGTTATTTACTTGAGATCCACGAGCGCGTGCTCGCTGAGCGTCCACAAAGGCTCCGTGCTCTGACGCGCCTCTACTTACCTATGTACCGTCTAGCTAGAACAAAAGGTTTTTTCAGTCTCGGCTCGTCCAAATCCAAACTTTCAATTTAAATGTAAATGTCGAGTTCATAAAACTGTCATCAGTGAGTTCACAGTCAGTATCCGCCGCCGCGGAGCCGCTGCCCCCTCGGGGGGCGCACTAGTCCCCCACGGGGAGCCTTCTCGACGCCAATTTCCACGGAATATAAAACAATTTGTTCAGCTCACAAAAGGGCTCGGCGGGACTTCTGTTCACTATCCACTCGCATTAGCATAATAACTCACCGGACGTACATTTCATAATAATACAAATAATATTCCAAACTGGGCGGACGTGTTGTGCAACCGATCTTACAGCCGCATCCCAAGCATGCTTCTGCTGCATGTAGGATGTATATTTTACGAGATATTTGTTTACTAGCGACCCGCCCCAGCTTCGCACGGGTGCAATGGTGATATTAAATATATTATGCACTAGCTGTGCCCGCGACTTCGTCCGCGTGGAATAGTTATTTTGGGCATCATATTTATTTTTGCAAACAACCTCCTCAGCTTTATAAATTATAGCTGTTACCCACGACTTTGCCCGTGTCAATTTTTGTTATTTTTTTTTTCGACAATTTAGTTTTTAAAAGAACATAATTATCTAAAAGTACTTCATAGAGCTACACCTCCCTTGGGCACGCCATAATCTCGGCGGTAAGTCAAAGAGGGGTCTTTGAGGCGTGGTTGGATAGACATCACGGTGTCCTCACTTACGCATGACGCAGGTTCTCACCGAACATGGCAAGTTCAGGAGATTCCTGCGCCGGATTCTTGAGGAAGAGACGCCCTGGTGTCGCCACTGTGTGGCCAGCCAGGAACACACGGTGGAAGTGTGCCCCGCTTGAGAAGCATCACCGTGTCCTCGTGGGGGTGATCGGCGGCGGCGACCTCTCGCGCCGGGCCTTGATTCAGGCCATGGTCCGCAGCGAAGAAGAATGGCAAGCATAAGGCAAGGGCAACAGCGCCCTCGCCGTAGCTGTCGCCGCCGCGATCCCACCGATATCCGGCCACCGTAGACGCTGACTTGCGGACGGTGAGCAATGGGTAGCTCGCCGTCCGGGACCGAGACCGAGACCAAGTCGTCGACGGCGTTCACTGCTTCCGCGCGCCTCAAGGTGCTAACAGCAAACTGTAGGGCCCTTCAGGATCGAAGCCTCCTGCAGCCGAGGGTTGGTGCGAAAGCGTTATACCGGGGCTTTGGGATTATTCCCAGAGAAACAACCTACCCCGTTCCTCCCTTGGCTTATGGCAAGGGAGGAACGGGGTAGGTTGTTTATTCAGTAAGAGTCTGACACTGTTTCCCGCTCCGCCCAAGAGCGGGATTCGTCATTGGATGATTTTTATCTACCATAAAAAAAACCCCTCCGCGCCGCCCGCAAGCAACCCCTCTCCTCGCCTGCCGGCCAGGCGCAGCGTCATATTTTGCATGCGGCGCGTGTGAATTTTATATCGGAGTTATTTTAAAATTGTAATATCTTCTAAGATGTTCATTGAAAATAAGTTATGTCAAAGACAATTTTGTTCTCAATTACATACTCTTAATCAACAACACATTTATTTGGATATAGTTTAATATTATTATGTTGATACAACTCTAACAAATAATGCATTAATTTCGGCCAAATTTGATTCCCATAAAAACGGATCTAGTGAGGTAATCTTAAAAGATAGATATATACTGTCGCGGACATTTTTTTAGATCATTTTAAGAGGAATAATTCTTTAGTACATATTTTTTTGGTATCTTGAACCGTTTTCGCAGCGCACGCAACGGAAGCCCTCAAAGATGAATAATTTTCCCCCGTTTTTTCCACATTTACCATTGTTTCTTCGCTTCTATTAGTCGCAGCGTGATGTTATATAGCCTAAAGCCTTCCTCGATAAATGATCTATTTAACACAAAAAGAATTTTTCAATTCGAACCAGTAGTTCCTAAGATTAGCGCGTTCAAACAAACAAACAAACAAACAAACAAACAAACAAACAAACTCTTCAGCTTTATAATATTAGTATAGATGTAATTTACACATACACCTTCCTCTTGAATCACTCTATCTATTAAAAAAAAAAACCATCAAAATCCGCTATTTATAGGTACGCTCTTGCCGCACCGGGCGGTAGGCCGGTACCGCCGCAAACGCTACGTCCCGCAATTTTTAAATCTGTAATATCTTTAAAAATATTCACTTAAATCATACGGTGTAAAGGGCCATATAGATCTATATTAAATGAACAATGTATTCAAGGTATTTAATTGGTTAAGGATTAATGCTGTATTGGTTAAAATCGCTTCGAAAATCAGCCATTATTTGTCGTAAAAAGTAAATGACAAAAAAAAGTTATTGTGGATTATCCATAAGAGATAGACATATACCATAGCGGACTTTTTTGTAGACCTTTTCAATGTGTACAATACTTAGTACATTATTTTGATAAAACTCGTAGGGTTTCAGCCTGCGTTTGCAATGTAAGCGGAAAAAATGTAATTATTTACGACATCACATTTGAAACCTCAAAAATAACAGTACTTCTCCACTATTTAATGGATATTATTATACATATAAACCTTCCTCTTGAATCACTCTATATATTAAAAAAAACCGCATTAAAATCCGTTGCGTAGTTTCAAAGATTTAAGCATTCAAAGGGACATAGGGACAGAGAAAGCGACTTTGTTTTATACTAATGTAGTGATAGTGATTTGATAAATTAACTTGAAAGTATTAACTTGCAAGCCAACGGGTGGGTTGTGTGTTTACTTCGCGCAACGTGTAGGTAGCATGTAGCTCCGTGGCAATCAGAGGACACAATCGGTAGTCAGTCAACATGATAGAGTCCATTGTGAGCGGCGGTCGGAGCGCGCGGCGCGCGGGGGGTTCGGGGGGCGCGGCTCGCGGCGCTCCGCGGGTCATTAAGTTCTCGCGGCTCTCGCGCGGATCCCGACGGATCACAATTATGACGAGACTCATCTTAATTTATTTAAAACGTCTACGTTTGTGCACACTTCGTCATTCACTAACACAGAAGCGTGTATTCACCAGTAGAAACGGGTGTACAACGCCAAATCGAATGCTAAATATTCGAATATCAATAATGATTGAACACAAAAAATCGAACATCTAAATACTCGAATGTTCATAATATCGAATGGTTAATTAATCGAATGTTCTGTGTGTGTATACGATCCAAAATATCGAAAGTTAGTTTTTTCAAGCGGCCAACACATCGCACTTTCATTTTGTGGAAATATGATTAAGTACAAAATTTTTTAACCGACTTCAAAAAAGGAGGAGGTTTCTCAATTCGACCGTATATCTACTTATATGTTTTTTTATACATATTATTACAGAAAAAAAAACATAAAATTCATTACTAAAAAAAGAAAACCATGTTTAATTTGCGCTCCATGAAACATGAACAATAAAATAAATAATTACAATCTTAAGTTAGACATAAAAAAAATAGAAACAAAACTAACAATATCAATATGTATCACGGCTGTACCAAACAGGTCCAGTTCAGCATAATGCCAGACTATTACGTAGCAGTTGCCTGACGCTGGTTTTCAACTGAACCTTTGGGTGTAGGTACGGATGACAATCAATTTCCTATGTGGGAAATAAATAAGTCGGCGCTCCAGAGCCGGGCGCAGCAGCAGTCGTGCAGTGGCCGCGCCGTGCGCGCGTGTGCGTGTGGCGTGTGCACGAGCGTGGCGCGCGCGTGTGCGTGTGGCGTGTGCACGAGCGTGGCGCGCGCGTGTGCACCCGCTCCACAAAGCAGTCGAAGCAACTTTTTATTGGCAAAGTTTAACAGGAAGTCGGCGCCCGCCGTGGCCAACTAAAAAGAGATGCGTTGATGAAGTTTTTTAATCAACCGTTTACCGAACCGTTTGAAACTGTGTGAGCGGCGTCACACCACGCGCCGACTCCGCCGCAACACTGTCACGCCTCAACTCCGTACCACTAAACTTATCCACGCTCAATATAACTGCGATCATAAACGATACACTTTGGTCTTCGTCGAGTTAGCGAAGGATGACTATCGAGCCACAGTATGGCCACTTGCCCGAGTCATCAAGCAAGATGCGTGCAATTTTGAAGTGGAAATTGTGAGTTACATCTGCATAAAGTGGTTTCAGTTTAGTTATCTTCGTACATTTTTATTTATACCATCGACACTGCAATGTTTCGTAATATGGTACAGAAAATGATTAGCGTAAGTACTGTTATGAAAGTAAACATTCTCACAATCAATCTACAATAGCTGTGTCTGCAAGGCGTGCAGCGCGTGACGCCAGGCGTACAACTCGTAGTGGGCACAGTAACGTTCACGCTGCGTCGTAGCCCGTTTCCCGCTCGCGATAAGAGCCGGTGGCGGTATCAGACGCGGTTGATGACGACACATCAACACTTGACTGATTGGTTCAGTCGTTTGTCGTTGAGTGTCGCTATTTCGCGGGTGTTTATCATATGTCATGTGAGCGAAGCCAATGTTTGTCGCCATTTTGACAGAGACTACGCTTTCTGTTTTTATGGATGAGATTTGAAGACTTGGTATGAGTACCGGTGGCTCCGCAGCCACCGCAGCATTGGTCGCGATGAAAGATAAGCAAGTCGACGGTTACTTTCGACGGTTAGTCGCTATCCATGTGTGATCACTCCAATTTTGAAACCGGTTGTAGGTAATCTCACAGTTGCAGCAGGATGGAGTATAAGTTGACCGACTTGTAATTTTAACACAAAATCAAAAGGGAACCACATACACTTACCCAGGGTCTGCATGCAGATAGCTTTTTAGGGTTCCGTAGTCAAAAGGAACCCTTATAGTTTCGCCATGTCTGTCTGTCTGTCGGTCTGTCCGTCCACGGATAATCTCAGCGACCCCTAGCACTAGCAGGCTGAAATTTGATACGAATATGTATATCAACCACGCCGACAAAGCGCACAAACAAAAAGTGGTAAAAAATGTTTTATTAGGGTACCTCCCCTATACGTAAAGTGGGAAGTGATTTTTTTTTTCATATCTACTATAACGTGTGATATATTGTTGGATGGGTATTTAAAAATGATTAGGGTTATATATAAATAATTTTTTGATAATGTAAATATTTTCGAAAATAATCGCTCCAAAAGTAAAAAATGAGGCGTCCCTCCCCTCTAACTTTTGAACCATAATTTTAAAAAATATGAAAAAAATCTCAAAAGTAGAACTTTGAGTAAACTTTCTAGGAAAATTATTTTGAACTTGATAGGATGAACAGTTTTTGAAAAATTAAAAAAAACGTTCTGAACTAATTTTATAATTTAACCGCACATGCGAGCATTTTTTTTTAACTTTTTTATATATTTCATTATCCTGAGCGAATCTTCTTTCAAAAAAACAAAAAGAATTTAATCGGGACACGCAAATTAAAATTACCACCGGGTACAGCGCCATCTCTTGGGAAATTGTATTACTAATTTTTACATGGGCTACTGGGTCCTATTACGTTGTGAGAAATTTGTGACGGAAGGGAAACTACGGAACCCTACACTGAGCGTGGCCCGACACGCTCTTGGCCGATTTTTTTATTTATAATCTAAATAATTCAAAACAACCTAGGTTTTTCCGAGTTAATAAAATATAATGCGTCGGGCGGACATTTACCTGGCAGTTTAAATAGGCCTCAGGGGACTTCAGCCTTCCTAAGGTTTAGGACCCCAAGAGCCCTGAGATAAATAAACACATAACAATAATAAGGACAAGGCATTAGAGTGGTACAGCGTGTGTGCACTTGTCGCAGTTGTGTGAGGCGAGTGTGGACTCGCGACAAAGTTTCGCGAATTATTTCCACACATTCCAATAAGTGTGTGACGGTGAAGATGCGGGTCTCCCGGGGGGGGTGGGGTGAGGGCACGCGGTACAATCGGGGCTCGTGTTTGATCTCAATCAGGCCGGCGCGCCCCTATTTGCATATCTTTTGTCGCATCGCTGTGCTGACGCGGCGTCCCGTGCGCGGCTGAGCCTCTGTCTGTCTGTCGGTGAGTCGTTCGATACTTCGATGTGGTTACATCACACGCTGACCTGATCACTCGTTCCATAACACTTTAAAGGTAGGGATTTTGTCAACAAACCTTATTTCTCCTATTTAGGGTTCTGTAGTCAACAAGGAACCCTTATAGTTTCGCCATGTCTGTCTATTTGTCTGTCCGTCCGCGGATAATCTCAGCGACCGCTAGCACTAGCAGGCGGAAATTTGATACCAATATGTAAATCAACCATGCCGACAAAGTGCACAAACAAAAAGTGATAAAAAATGTTTTGTTAGGGTACCTGGGTAGGTCTGTCCGTTTGTCCGTCTGCGGAGAAGAAAGCTGAAATTTGGTATCAATCACGCTGACAAAGTGTAGAAACAAAAAGTGGGAAACAATGTTTTATTAATTAGGGTAAACGCATAGTGGGGAGTGATTTTTTTATTCATTTCAACCCTAACGTGTGATATACTGCTGGATAGACATTCAAAAATGATTAGGGGCCCCCGTAATAGTACATTGTTATCCAAGGGTTGAAAGTAAGTTATTAGGTCCCGAGACGTTGTTTGGCGTCCGAGCGGCATCTAAGACGCTAATAGTTCAAGGGACTAAATAACTCTTTCATTAACATTGTATCAGTCTTAATTTATACTCCAAGCAATGCAGTCCCATGCAAAAGTAAGCTTCTGTCTTTTGTCCGCCTATTGCTCATCATTTATTATTCCGTGCAAACTTAGGCTTCGCTTTCTTCGTTTGCTCATGCGTATCAAGAATATGGCGCCACGCGGTGCTGCTTTGAATCACATCAAAACAGTTTGACAACTCACACTGTTTGGCCAACTTTAAGCCATGTGCAGTACATCGCAGTGGCAACACTCGTAGGTAACAACATCGTGCCCTCACTTGTCCCATGATTTCTATACGAGCTAGCTGAGAACAGTTCAAGCTGTGGTTATTGTACCAATCGTACTTCACTGACGTCGTGATGACGTGTGCAGTGCCCCGACAGCGCAGTGGACGGTGTTGCCGACAGTCGGCCCGAGCTTTATGAATCTAATTATTTATTTATTCGGCAAATATGCCACCAAGGAGTTTTTATCTAGTCAAAAAGTTTTATTATTCAAATCCACGGGGAGCTAAACAAGATGCCATTTACCGAGTTACGAGTCGCGCGGCCAAACAGACTAACTAACGAAGTCGGACGAAGCCAAATTGAATACGCAAACTGAAAAAACTCTCCCGTCCACAGCGAGGGCCGCACCGCGTCGCACCGCGCTCACTCGCGTCGTGTCGCGTCGTGTCGTGCGTCCATTGATGTGCTGCCCAGTATCGTAGTGCTCACCTGCAGCGCCTGACTGGGCGCTGGGTGACTCTCCCGTCCACAGCGCCGGCCGCACCGCGTCGCACCGCGCTCACTCGCGTCGTGTCGTGCGTCCATTGATGTGCTGCCCAGTATCGTAGTGCTCACCTGCAGCGCCTGACTGGGCGCTGGGTGACTCTCCCGTCCACAGCGCCGGCCGCACCGCGTCGCACCGCGCTCACTCGCGTCGTGTCGTGCGTCCATTGATGTGCTGCCCAGTATCGTAGTGCTCACCTGCAGCGCCTGACTGGGCGCTGGGTGACTCTCCCGTCCACAGCGCCGGCCGCACCGCGTCGCACCGCGCTCACTCGCGTCGTGTCGTGCGTCCATTGATGTGCTGCCCAGTATCGTAGTGCTCACCTGCAGCGCCTGACTGGGCGCTGGGTGACTCTCCCGTCCACAGCGCCGGCCGCACCGCGTCGCACCGCGCTCACTCGCGTCGTGTCGTGCGTCCATTGATGTGCTGCCCAGTATCGTAGTGCTCACCTGCAGCGCCTGACTGGGCGCTGGGTGACTCTCCCGTCCACAGCGCCGGCCGCACCGCGTCGCACCGCGCTCACTCGCGTCGTGTCGTGCGTCCATTGATGTGCTGCCCAGTATCGTAGTGCTCACCTGCAGCGCCTGACTGGGCGCTGGGTGACTCTCCCGTCCACAGCGCCGGCCGCACCGCGTCGCACCGCGCTCACTCGCGTCGTGTCGTGCGTCCATTGATGTGCTGCCCAGTATCGTAGTGCTCACCTGCAGCGCCTGACTGGGCGCTGGGTGACTCTCCCGTCCACAGCGAGGGCCGCACCGCGTCGCACCGCGCTCACTCGCGTCGTGTCGCGTCGTGTCGTGCGTCCATTGATGTGCTGCCCAGTATCGTAGTGCTCACCTGCAGCGCCTGACTGGGCGCTGGGTGACTCTCCCGTCCACAGCGCCGGCCGCACCGCGTCGCACCGCGCTCACTCGCGTCGTGTCGTGCGTCCATTGATGTGCTGCCCAGTATCGTAGTGCTCACCTGCAGCGCCTGACTGGGCGCTGGGTGACTCTCCCGTCCACAGCGCCGGCCGCACCGCGTCGCACCGCGCTCACTCGCGTCGTGTCGTGCGTCCATTGATGTGCTGCCCAGTATCGTAGTGCTCACCTGCAGCGCCTGACTGGGCGCTGGGTGACTCTCCCGTCCACAGCGCCGGCCGCACCGCGTCGCACCGCGCTCACTCGCGTCGTGTCGTGCGTCCATTGATGTGCTGCCCAGTATCGTAGTGCTCACCTGCAGCGCCTGACTGGGCGCTGGGTGACTCTCCCGTCCACAGCGCCGGCCGCACCGCGTCGCACCGCGCTCACTCGCGTCGTGTCGTGCGTCCATTGATGTGCTGCCCAGTATCGTAGTGCTCACCTGCAGCGCCTGACTGGGCGCTGGGTGACTCTCCCGTCCACAGCGCCGGCCGCACCGCGTCGCACCGCGCTCACTCGCGTCGTGTCGTGCGTCCATTGATGTGCTGCCCAGTATCGTAGTGCTCACCTGCAGCGCCTGACTGGGCGCTGGGTGACTCTCCCGTCCACAGCGCCGGCCGCACCGCGTCGCACCGCGCTCACTCGCGTCGTGTCGTGCGTCCATTGATGTGCTGCCCAGTATCGTAGTGCTCACCTGCAGCGCCTGACTGGGCGCTGGGTGACTCTCCCGTCCACAGCGAGGGCCGCACCGCGTCGCACCGCGCTCACTCGCGTCGTGTCGCGTCGTGTCGTGCGTCCATTGATGTGCTGCCCAATATCGTAGTGCTCACCTGCAGCGCCTGACTGGGCGCTGGGTGACTCTCCCGTCCACAGCGCCGGCCGCACCGCGTCGCACCGCGCTCACTCGCGTCGTGTCGCGTCGTGTCGTGCGTCCATTGATGTGCTGCCCAGTATCGTAGTGCTCACCTGCAGCGCCTGACTGGGCGCTGGGTGACTCTCCCGTCCACAGCGCCGGCCGCACCAGTCCGCACCCACTCGTATCGTGTCGCGCCAGTGCTCAGCTGCCGCGCCTGCCTGGGCGCTAGTCGCCTCGCAACCACTCGACAGTAACACTACAACAAATCACCGAGCGCTGCGCCGCCCCGCTACCCGCAGCGCCCCGCGTCGACTGCGCTCGCCTCCCACGGGATGTAATTATCGGGCTCCGCCACTTCTTTTTGAAGACGCTTTTTTGTGGAAATCTTATTGCTTGAGATAAGGTTGAGAACGTTCCTATTGTTTCACGTAATGAATAAAAGGAAGCGGCCTGGATCCACCGAGCGGAGCGGTGTGGAGAGGTGCGTCGGTGAGCGGTGCGGTGGGTAGTAGTACTATTCATTTGTGTTACTTTTATTTAATTGTTCGCCACGAGAAATGCAGCGGCGTCGTTACTGAGAATTTTGATTAGAAAATATATGAAACGATGAACAGTTAACTTGAGGTGTCTTTTGAATGCCATTAGTTACATGACGTAGAATTTCCAATTTTACTAAACGTAATTTGATATTTCAAAACGATTTGAACTTCGGGTCTATGTTGGGTAGGAGTTGTTTGATCAGAGCGTTGCGGTGCGGAGCTGTGCGGAGTGGTGTGAATAGATGAGGGGCAGCGCAGGCCGGTGCGGTGCGGTGCGAGGAGGAGCGGAGCGGTGCAGAGAGATGCCGAGCGGTACACAACAGTGCGCAGTGGAGCGGTATAACTTAGTACCTGCACGAGTTGAGCCCATATAAAAATGCACGTTTGTCTGTTTTTTGTTGTCATTAATCCGTCATTAGTATGCGGCGACACGCGGCTCCCGAGCCCGCTTTAATTAAATTGCGAGTCCGCGGCCGGTACTGCGGCCAGCTCGTGCCGAGTGTTGTGTCGCCAGCGCGTACTGGACACAGCGCGTGTGGCTGCTCGAAGTCGTCACAGTAATACGTGGGGCCTCGGCTGCAGTACATTTTGAAGCAAGTGCACAAACTTTGTTATTGCAGCCGGTCGGCGAAATAGTGGGTTTTTGGAGTAGTCTAGTTTTCCTAATTCGGGGAGGGGGGGAAATGTCCCCCTCCCCGAATTAGGAAAACGCAGATTTATGGAGATACCTATTCCAGATTGAAAATTTTGAAGATAGGATTAAAAAATTACATATATATCGTCTCGTGTCCAGGATGGTTTTCGAGCTCTGGTCTATCAGATCTATCATGTGGGTCTATATGGGTATCGTGCAATAAATAACAACGGGTAGGAGTTGAATCAGTTTACTTCTCAATACATTTCGGTACAGTGCACTGTTATTATAAATTACAACAAAACGGACAGTTTCAGAACGTCTTGACTCTGCGAGGGCCTGGCTGAGAGTCCACTCCCAGGGCGGGTTCCCTCCTCCGCAAGCTCGCAGCAAAGCGGAAACGTCACTGACTCTGTCAAGCGTGCCATCTTTATTTAGTTCTTCTAGTTGCCACTAGATGGCGTGCCTTGTCTTGTTGTCAACAAATCGAAGCCGTTTCCGACACTCCGCAGGATGCGCTCCACAGTGGACGCCATCATGCGCGTGCGAGCCCTCACGACGGGGGATGCGGTGACCCAGGGCAGGTGTGTCGTGGCGGTGTCCTTAGACATTGCCAACGCCTTTAATTCTCTGCCCTGGAGTAGCATAGGGAGGGCACTCCGGTATCACCGGGTGCCCGACTACCTCTGTCGCGTGATCGAGGCCTACCTATCAGACAGGTACATTATCTACCCCGGTCACCAGGGAGAGTGGAGTCGGCGAGAGATGTCGTGCGGTGTTCCGCAGGGATCGGTACTGGGACCACCCTTGTGGAACATCGGGTACGACTACGTGCTGCGCGGCGACTTCCCTGACGGGGTCAGCGTGGTCTGCTACGCAGACGACACGCTGGTCCTAGCGCAGGGAGAGTCTCACCAGGCGGCGGTCGAACTAGCGACACGCGGGGTTGCGATAGCAGTTGGAAGGATCCAGCAGTTGGGACTCGAGGTGGCGCTGCACAAGTCTGAGGCCATGTGTTTTCATGGCCCCCGGAGCACGCCGCCGCCGAATTTCCAGCTAACGGTAGGGGGGGTTCACATCGGCGTCGGGTCGACGATGAAGTACCTAGGACTCGTCCTCGACAGCCGGTGGAATTTCAAGGAACATTTCCGACGTCTGGCTCCCAAGCTGAATCGTACTGGGGCTGCCCTCAAGCGGCTCCTGCCGAACCTTGGGGGTCCAGACGCCCCCTGCCGGAAGCTCTACGCAGGAATCGTTCGGTCCATGGCCCTTTACGGGGCGCCAGTGTGGGCGCCGTCGTTGCAGCAGCAACCGAGGGCCCAGCTGAACGCATGCCAGAGGGTCATGGCAATACGCGTGATCCGGGGGTACCGAACGATTTCCTGTGAAGCGGCGAGCCTTCTTGCTGGCCTGCCACCATGGGATCTGGAGGCAACAGTCCTTGCACGCATGCACGATCTGCGCATGGAAGTGCAACGCCGGGGCGAAAGTCCGCTGCCTGAACATGTCAAGGCGTGGCGGAAAGAGCTCCGGCGGGATCTCGTGATGGTGAAATGGCGTCAGCGGCTATCGCAACCCAGTGCTGGGCACGCCATAATAATGGCGGTAATGCCCCTCCTTGAGGCGTGGCTAGAAAGAACTCACGGCGTTCTCACTTTCCGCATGTCGCAGGTCCTCACCGGACATGGTAAGTTCGGGAGGTACCTGCATCGGATTCGTGCGGAAGAGACGCCCGGGTGTCGCCACTGTGTGGACCGCCCGGAGGACACGGTGGAGCACACGGTCGAGGTGTGCCCCGCTTGGGCAGAGCATCGCCGTGTCCTCGTGGGGGCGATCGGCGGCGGCGATCTCTCGCGCCGGGCCTTGGTCGAGGCCATGGTCCGGAGCGAGGAGGAGTGGCAGGCGGTCGCCTCCTTTTGCGAAGCAGTAATGCTAGCAAAGGAGGAAGCCGACCGCTTAAGGCAACGGCGCTCACGCCCGAGACGCCGCCGAGATTCCGATCCCGATTTCCGGCCACCGTAGGCGCGGGTTTGTGGATGGCGAGCAATGGGTAGCTCGCCGTCCAATCGTCTCTGGTAACCGTCCGGACCAAGCCCAGTCGTCAACGGCGCGCACTGTTCCCGCGCGCCTCAAGGAGTTGTCAGCAAACCGTAGGGACCCTGCAGAAGAGTCGAAGCCAACTGGGGCCATGGGTTCGCGTCTGAAAGGAAGGCTCTGGCCCTGATGTATATGGCAACGTTGGAATGGGGTAGGTTGTTTAGTCAGTAAGAGTCTGACACTTGTTTCCCGCTCCGCCCAAGGGCGGGACTCGTCATTGGATGATTTTTACCTACCTAAAAAAAAAAAAAAAAAGCCGTTTCCGACACGGCCATCCTGCAAGACACGTCCTCGTGTGTTAGTCGTCATCACCACCTCAGCTGGAAGATGTCCACTGATGAAATGTTCCAACTAGTCATCCAGCGCTGTGTGTTACTCTGAAACAAACACATCTCGCAGTATCATAAAGCTCGGTCACTCCTGACCAAGATATCGGGAGATAAACTCACGGAATCCAAACAACACAATTTTATTCTGATTCACATATTCTCATCAAACCTCATAAAGGAAATCTCGATATTTAAGTTATAACTCAACATCAGTTTCAATAAACATCAATTTTTAAATCAATTCATGAAACATTCCGACCAAATCTAGTATGCAATGCTCTGTTTGGTACCCAACCTCGTCACATACAACACATTGCCTCCATCCGGCAATCGAACGGGACCTCCATCCGGTACCCGATCTCAACACATCACATCGCCTCTATTTAGCACCTTTAGCGATTACTTACATTGCCATGCTGGCGTTGGTCACAGAGCTCAAGTAAACACTCAGGCTCGCAGCCACAAACAACATTGGAATGCACATAATCTGAGTCAATTGCATACTACATTTGAATCTTTGTTCATCACCTAAGGTCTAACACTTTCATCGTCAGCCGGTCTTATCTCATTAGTTTGGTCAGAGTCATGGTCAGAGTCGGTATTAGAGTCCTTGTCGTCAAAATTGTCGCTGTCAGGCATTTTCCGAAGACGGTCGCACCATAATTCATTTACCCGCTTACGAATTATTTTTAATTCATCCGCGCCAAACTACTATTGTTATCTTTATACAGACAAAAATTAATCGAACGATTTAGATCACGCGTTTGTAGCATACCGATAGTAAAATAGTCCAATTATTAACGAAGCGACACAGAAACAATCGCAAGTTTATGTTCAAGGACACGTCGGTGTCAACAACGTCAACATTATTTCGCAGAACTGTCACCGTCATAAAAAGATAGAAACGGTTATTATCGGATCTACTGAGGGTACTTTGTAATTACAATTATTTAAGCCATGAACCTAAGCTATTTTCAAAAAAATGTTTCACGGTCACTAATTTAACTGAACCTTTGCAACAACATTTCACGGCCTAAGATTTAATTTCGCAAATAAATGTTGGTTCTCGCAATAAAATCGCGATTTAGCTATTATCAATTTCAACCACAGAAGTAATGATCAATACTTAGTAGGTACCGTCATATTATATCACCTACACTTGACAAAGTTATTACCTTTTACTTTACATCTACCCCAAAATTTACTGACAACCTACACTGTCTTCCGCTCGGACCAAGAGTGGGTTTCGTCATTGGATGATTTTCACCCACCATAAAAAAAAATCTTTGACGAATGAAAACTCAACTTTAGAATAAAAGTGGAATGAGAATACCTGACCTTTTTCTGATGAAAGATCGGCGACCACGACGTCAACCCATCGCTCGCTGTCACAACGGCACCGACACGGTTACCACCGCGCCGCTTCTTTCAGGGGTCCAGATCTCCATCAAGAACTCTGCTCTCCAAAGCCGACCTGGATTGGCTTGCTACCTTGTTGCCGGGGGTCTTGAGGCTTGAATATTCTTGTTTTCAGTTTGCGTATGTCCAATTTTCTCATCGTGATCTCTGATTTGCTCTTGTCTCTTTCAGTCAAATTGGGGTACATTCACAATCTGGGTAGAACGTTGTAGTTTGCGCTCTGGGGGCACAACGTCACCATGGTGCAACATTCGTTGCTCAGGATTAGGGAAAAACCCCAGTAAAAACCTAATCAAACCATTCAAGTCCATGCTTCGATCCGAGTCTTCATTTTCGGAATTCGAATAATAACCGCCAACTGTCTTTGTTCTCGCCATTTTCTTCAGTGTTGCGTGATTATTGCTCACATAGCTTTTCACGATTTGCACGATTGAATCCCACTTATGATGTCGACTCGTGTCCAGGATGGTTTTCGAGCTCTGGTCTATCAGATCTATCATGTGGGTCTATGTGGGTATCGTGCAATGAATAACAACGGGTAGGAGTTGAATCAGTTTACTTCTCAATACATTTCGGTACAGTGCACTGTTATCACAAATTATAAATTACAACAAAACGGACAGTTTCAGAACGTCTTGACTCTGCGAGGGCCTGGCTGAGAGTCCACTCCCAGGGCGGGTTTCCTCCTCCGCAAGCTCGCAGCAAAGCGGAAACGTCACTGACTCTGCCAAGCGCGCCATCTTTATTTAGTTCTTCTAGTTGCCACTAGATGGCGTGCCTTGTCTTGTTGTCAACAAATCGAAGCCGTTTCCGACATATATATGTTACGGGTAATGTTAGAAGGTGGAGTAAACCTAGGTTTACCCGGGTTAACTTGGTATTACCCAAGCTTCTTGGGTAAAGTCCGAATAAAAAGTAAAATAAATTTTAATTCGGGGTTTACCCATGTCCACCTAGGTCTACCCAACTCTGACTGGGTAATGTTAAAAATTTTTCTAATTAATCAGTGAAATGATAATCCACGGGCATTTTAGTTAATTAGCCACAAGAGAACGCCGGCGTTCGCACACCCATTATTCTTTAATTGTGTCTGCAATTAGCAAAGTCGAAAAAAATTGAATTTTTTTATTTGAGCAAGATAACCTGCTGTGAAATTTTGAATTGCAATTACACCTTTTATAAACTTGGCCTGCTGAAATCGACTGTTTATTTGCAAGCTCCCTAAGCTTTTTTTTGGTGTTATATTTTCGATATCAATCAGTTTACATACAGAAAACTGATTTCTTGAGCACATTTCCTCAATAGTACCACGTTCGTTTCTTAGCCTATACAGATCATCAGCTTTTCCTCTATCGACATCTGGTAGGTATTAAAATTTGGACTCTTACCGTATCTCCAACGATGGATGGAGGATATTTTAAATTAGTTAAGGCTTTCGTTTTTTAGCTTGATTTTCTAAACTCAATTGAGCAGATAAACTATGGTCTTTTATATATGTTCGTTACTCAAAGTAAAAAGAATTTAACATTTCGCTGAGAATACGACCTGAAATTTGGTCCCCCACCATTTACGCCACGGGCTCGAAAATTACGCAACACCTAACATTACCCAGCCAAATTTTGGTAGACCTAGGTGAGTATGGGTAAACCCCGAATTAAAATTTATTTTACTTATTATTCGGACTTTACCCAAGTACCTTGGGTAATACTAAGTTAACCCGAGTAAACCTAGGTTTACTCCATCTTCTAGCATTACCCGTAACATATACATTGTATGTATTTTTGGATCAACCTCCTGAACTATCGCCCCATAGTAGTAAATGTATACTTTCAGGTATTTAAAAATGACAAAAAACAAAATTTTAATAGCTACTAAATTAAAATTTTCTGAGTTGTTTAAAAAAATAACCCCAAAGGTGATGAAAAATTACCCCAAACGCCATAAAATACTTTTAACTATTATATACAGGGTGTCATTGGCATGTTAACGCAAACGAATACCATAAATCCAGTACCTACATGAATCTAGACCCCTCAGTGGTGGAATTTTTTGTCGGTTTTAAATTTTTTTTTTTTCAAGAATTTTTTACGTTTTTTAAATTAAACTGTATAAAAATGTCATTTTAACATTTTTTGCGAAAAAAATGAGTGAAATACATTTTAAATTAATAATGTTTTGATAAGAATGACGACTTTATTTGCCTCGATGATTTTTTTATTATTATTTTTTTTGTAAATATTTTTTTTTTCTAAAAATATCATTGGGATTGGTTAGAATAACGATTTTATACAGGTAAAAAAAAAACAAAACTTTTTTTCAAAAATTTGAAAGAAAACCGACCAAAAATTCCACCACTAGGGTGTCCAGAATCATGTACTGGATCTATGGTATTCGTTTGCGTTAACATGTCAATGACACCTTGTATGAACGCTGACATCTTAGGTGTCCAAAGTTACTATGAACACCACCTTAAATAAGTGAATTGTATGGTACTAATCCCTACATGGATTATGCTTAAAATTACTACAGCTAATTAAGGCATCAAGCTGCTAAAAGTGGAAGAATAATAAGTCGCGGTGTTATTTTAATTAGAGAGAGTGATAATGTGGCAACATTACGGAGATATCGAGAGTGGCACAGACGGACAGATTAATGAACGCCCCGGGGGTCGCTGATACTTTTAATATTCTTCGAGTGTAGACGAAGACGGAAACGTTATTTGAAATTCTCAGCAGTTAAGTAAGTCGTTAATTTATTCAGGCAGCGCAACTGTTCGGTTCGCTTCGTTACGAGGTGAGCTTCGACCTCGAGTGGCGACGTTACCGTGCTCGCGACTCGCGTATCGCACGTCGCGTGCTCGCTCACGGCGCGTCCGCGGCCATGTGGCGTGCTCGCTCACGTCACGTGCTCGCTCACGACACGTGCTCGCTCACGACGCGCACGCGTTCACGTCGCGTTCGCGCCACGATATCGACCCTCCACGGGATTAAATCATCATCATCAGCCTTTTTAATGTTCCCACTCCAGGGACACAGGCCTCCTCTCTGAGAGAGGGAATGGGTAGTAATACACCACGCGGGCCCAGTGCGGGTTGGTGGATGTCACATGTCTTCGTATTTTTGGCTCTAGGACATGCCGGTTTCCTCACGATGTTTTCCTTCACCGTTTACTACCACTCGGCCACCACTGCTCTCATGATTAAAACTATTCAAATTTAACTGTGTATTTACTTTGTTAACCGACCAAAATAGTTTCGTTAGGTTTCTTTATTCGACCGTAAACGTGTTTTTTTATGTTTGCTCGCGCATAACTCCGTTTTTTTTGTTCTTGAAATGATATTTATGCTTCCAGATTGGTCTCATTTTTTTAGAATCGAGGAAACTCCTCAAATATTAGTTTGCCTTTAATATTTGAGGAGTTCCCTCGATTCTTTATATGGTGATTTTGGTATACATTTACATCTAGAACTTAAGCATTTGCAGTCAAAAAGAAGTATTTGATGAAGTGGAACTAAGAAGAAGGTGAAGAAGACCAGAAATGGACAATGGAACTTTAAAGTCAGATAGTTAATTATAAAGTTACAATACAAATAAAAAATAGTTGTGAATAGTTATGTTGAAAAAGGTATCACCGAAGCGACCTGATGATGATGATGAAGGACCCGGAAGATAGACACCGGAATTCCGTAATTTATCAATGTATCTTAGCCGTGTTTGGGCTCATTGACATTGTCATGATTTTGGCTTTAACACTTTAAAGCCAAAGTATCGCACTGATTTGATGATGGAGCCGAAGACAAAGGAACTTCATAATAAAACGATTTATCCTAGTGTTTGGGTTTATTGAAATTGTTATGAGACATAGACACTCTGGTTATCAGTGTATTGCAACTAAAAAGGGTGAAAAGGCTGGTACGCCTTCACGCCTAGAGTGGGTGTGAAGTCATTGGAAGATTTCTACCCAAAAAACAAAAGAAAAATAACTTTTTAATTTCAGAGATCTGTATTTCTCGGTATTATTTGTTTCTTATTAAACACCGAATTCCGAAATTAAAGTTATTTTTATATTTTTAGAGAAGTTGGTATCTACTTTCTAACCCAAAATATGGATCTAAAAAAACTCATAATTTGATTAGTCTGTGTACTGCAGACAGAGTAGTAGGTACAAACTTTTACATGAATTGAAATACATAATATAAAAATTGATTCAAATGGCATCAAATTTGTTATAACTGTGGTATGCCGTCCTGGCAATGATCGCAGACAGGTTAGACTGTCCATATATAAGACATGGTTGTGACAGACATCGTCCTATTGTAATCCCCAGTAGAAAATTATAATTATTGACATTATCATTTCTTTTATTGTAATTTTGTAATGACATTTAATTGATTGTAATTTGATTGGAACTATTATTAAATTTTATTTGTTTATAATTTATTGTATTTTGGACATGACTGAACTTATTTGATTTTGACATTTTTGATATAATTTATGACATTTTTGATAATTATTTTAATTTATTGTGTATTGTCTGTACCTACTTGATTATGGCATGAAACTGAAATGAGTCTTTGGTACTTGAAATAAAGGAATTATTATTTCCTTCATTTATTTTTTAAACATATTAATTACATTTTTAAATATTTTCTTAAAAAACACATACAAAAAAAAACATTTAAAAATATAAAAAACAGTAGTCCGTCGGTGTCGGGAGCAGGGTCCAAGCTACCGGTGGTTAGGGCTCCAGAGACAGGAACCTCCTCACAATACGAGCCGTGTCGAGGAGTACTGCCTTCTGTATCAGGCCCTTGATCCAACCGCGCAACGACAGCTTCGACAGATGGTCGTCGAAGCTTTTGGCTATAAGGCCATTGGCGGTCACAACTATCGGCACAATGACAGCCGAGTCTACATCCCACATGTCGACAACCTCGTGTGCTAAGTCGAGATACTTGATTTGTTTCTCTTTCTCAGCTTTCACGAGATTTTCGTCATGTGGGATGGTGATATCGACTATCATTGCGCGGCGCGCTAATCGGTCTATCACCACTATATCCGGCTTATTGGCTACAATAGTCCGGTCAGTGATGATAGACCGATCCCAGTACAACGTGGCATGGTCATTTTCGAGAACTGGGTCGGGCACATACCTGTAGTACGGTACCTCAGAATCCACCAGGTTGTACTTCAAAGCAAGTTGCTGGTGAATAATCCTGGCTACTTGGTTATGCCTGTGCAAGTACTCGCCTTTAGCCAAACGAGAACAACCAGAGATAATATGTCTGATAGACTCACCCGGACGTTGGCATGCCCGACACACGTCCACCGTCCCGTCCTTCATTATATGTCTCCGATAGTTATTCGTTAAGATAACTTCGTCCATAATCGCACAAACAAAACCTTCAGTTTCCCCGAAGAGGTCGCTGAAACGTAACCAGGCCACGGACGCTGAAAAATCTACATCAGGATCATGTAGAGCCCGATAAAAGCGCCCGTGGAGCTCCTTGCCTTTTCATACTTCCTTGCAGTCATCAGTAGTAAGTACCACAGGTTTGCGCCAATCCTCCTTAGCCATGGACAACGGGGTGAGTCCCTTGTCCACTGCGACCACATCGCGGTGCATACCCACGTCGATTTTGAGAAAATATTCTCTGAGGCTGCACACCTCGCGGTTGTGTAGAGTCTTTGCGTTCAAAAAGCCTCGACCTCCACACTTCCGCGGGATGTACAGTCTCATCATCGATGACCGTGGGTGATGCATCCGATTTGCGGTCAGCAATGTACGGACCCGCCTATCCAGAGCGTCTAACTCGGTCTGAGTCCATTTGAGTATGCCGAAAGAGTACATTAAAACCGGCATGACCCAACCGTTGAAGGCGCGCACCTTATTTCCGCCTGACAGAAGACTGCTTGAAACCTTCTTCAGGCGGCCAAAGAAACGCTCCTTCAACGTTTGCTTCACATCTGCGGTGTCAATGCCTAACGCTTCCGACATACCCAAATACTTGTAGGTTTCGGTCGAGGAGAGGGCTCTAAGGTGTATGGAATCCGAGAGTTGAATCCCCTCAGATTCCATAATCTCCCCTCGCTTTACATGCATGACTGCACATTTATCCACACCAAATTCCATCCTGATGGCACTACTGAAAGTTTCTGTTACCTTCAATAGTTCCATCAGCTGCGAATTGTTGTGAGCAAAAAGTTTCAGATCATCCATGTAAAGCAGGTGAGATAAGACCTGACCACCTCTTCTCAACCGATAGCCCAGGCCTGAATCCTCCAGCAACGTGCTTAGAGGGTTCAGAGCTAGGCAAAACCAAAGTGGACTCAAACTGTCGCCCTGAAATATTCCCCGTTTAATCCATATTGGTTCATCATTTGCCTGGATTGGTCGACATCCTGGATAGCAAAGGACCGTTCTCCATTGTCTCATACATGACTCAAGGAAGGTGCGTAGAGTTGCATCTATTTTATACAACTCCAACACCCTCATGAGCCATGTATGTGGAACAGAGTCATAGGCCTTTTTATAGTCTATCCAACATGTCGACAAATCCTTGCGGGATCGACGAACCTGTTGGCTTATGGCCATGTCAATGAGGAGTAGCTCCTTTGTACCACGGGACCCGTTCCTACATCCATTCTGAGAGGCGGACATAACTGAGTTTTTATCTATATGTGCATTAATTTTAGCTCTCAGAATGGATGTAAGAAGTTTATAGATCGTTGACAAACATGTAATTGGTCTATAATTCTTGGGTTCCGTGGGACTACCTGTCTTATGGAGCAGGTGGGTGATACCAGTTGTTAAAAACTGGGGTAGAGACCCAGACTCTAAAGATGACTGGAATTGAGATGCCAGGAGCGCGTGTGCGCTGCTGTACCATTTTAGCCAGAAGTTGTGCAGTCCGTCCGGTCCTGGAGACTTCCAATTTGGTAACGGACGAACTGCTCTGGCTACGTCTGATGGACTAATGAAAACTTTTTCCATTACTGGTACAGCTTCGCACGCGCGCTCAACATCACGCATCCAGCCATTCTCAGTGTGATAGACGGGCACCGACCAGATGCTGCGCCAGAATGCATTCGTGGCGGCATCATCCGGGCGGGGCACGTCGGTCACACTTTGATCAGGTCGCTCCCAAGTTCTGTATACCCACCTTTCATCGCTCTGGAACATGCGATTTTGCGAGTATCTATCAACCCGCCGCTTAAACCGTCGAATACGACTGGCCCATGCACAAACTTTCTGCTTCAGGAAGTCGATGCGCTCCGTGACTCGGGACATGTATTCTCGGGGGGTAATTCCAGTTCCCGAGAATGCCCGCCTCACGAACCGCATCACACGTGGTCGTGTATTACCCTCCCTGAAGCAGTATAGTTTGCCAATGAGTGCTCTGGCCCCATCAATACGCCTCTCAATCCTGCATTGCCAGGCTGGTGCAGCAAGCTTTGGTCGAGTAGTTCCATCTATGTTTGGAAACTTGACGTTGGCTACTCGACATGCCGCTACAGCCCCACAACACAGGATTGAGTGCGTATCAACGAGGTTTTCACTACTCTCAAAGATGTTCTTGAGAAGTGAGTCCAAAGCACACACTAGCGCCCTATTTTTTTTGTGCATAGGCAACCGAGGTAAACGGGGCCTAAGCTCGGCTGGAGTCGATCTATACTCGCGAAGCGCATCCTCCAAAGCGCTCCTCAGTCTTTCGTTGCACTGGCTACTTACTGTTTCAACCCTATCATCCAACTCATTATCCACATGGTGGATCCGCGGTGAGAATGCATCAATGACTGGTAGCACCACAGTCTGTGTTATGGGAGTCGGGATGATAAGGTTGCTCAGTACCTCTGAGCGCAGCCTATCAAGTGTGGCATCATCCAACCTGTGACTGCGTTGGATTACCCTCACCTGATCCGACAATCGTTGCGCCGAGACGTCTACGGTTGGTTCAAGGTCCCGAAACAGAGACAGCATCCTAACACGATACGCAGTGAGGTTAGTTCCCCCCTCTGTAGACCCATAATATGCGCGCATGACGTTCTCATTCATTGACTGAGTCCATTTCATGCGCTGCACACAACCACCGGTAGCGGGGACCCTGCTCGGGGCCGGTTGGCCCCTGGGTCCCAAGCCGATCGGTGGCCGGCCTCTCCCCGGCCGACGTACAGGTGTTGGCGACGTTGGCGGGGAAAAATACTCGTCGCTCGAGCTCGACGCAACTGCAGCCGCCGGTGACACTGGTGATCCGAGGTCCGGCGGCGGCGGGGCGGAGCTGAGCGACGAGCCCGGGGGTGGAAGTCGTGCGCGTCGGGCAGCTGCTCTAGTGATCATGGCATTATATCATCTTCAACTATTGTTTAATTTTATTCTGTGAATGACATCTGACATCTCTGTGTGTCACCTGTCTGGTCTGGGTATATAGGATTATTTCTTTTGTTCATTTTCTTGCTTGTTTTATTGAAGGTTTTATTAACTATTTATTTTATATCGTTCTTATTGTTGAGAAATGCGTTTAAAACTAAACTTGAACTAATTATTGAAATTTCAGGGATAAGACGGTTTCGTATTTACCATATTTTCTGGAAAATCCTTGCTGGTATTTTGCCCAGCCACAACGCTAGTCCATTATTTGTCTGCAGGAGGCCGTAGAGGCGGAGCTGTGCGAGGGATTCAGGGTGGCAAAGCGCACCCTCCGATCGGAGATAAAGCGGGCCAAAGATGAGGCCTGCAAAGCGTGGCTGGGGACGCTCAACGCTGATCCGTGGGGACGCCCATACAAGTTGGTGCGGGAGAAACTCCGCCCATGGGCTCCGTTGACGTAGAGTTTCCGGCCACAGATCGTGGAGGGTGTGGTGAGCGCTCTGTTCCCTGCGCGGGGGGACCACTTCCTGGTGGCTCCGCCACCAGCGGTGTCTGACGCGGACCACGTCAGCGACGACGGTTCCAATGCTCCGGAAGTGACCGAGGTAGAGATGAGAGTGGCGGTACGCAGGATGGGTGCGAAGAATACCGCCCCAGGATCCGACGGCTTGCCTGGAAAGGCCTGGGTCCTGGCCATGGAGGCTTCCAATCGGGTCTCGATTGGGGGGGCTCTTTAGCGCATGCTTGGAGAGGGGCCAGTTCCCACTTCCCTGGAAGATGGAAAAACTGGTCCTCATCGCGAAGCCGGGGTGCCCTGCGGACTCTCCGTCCGCGTATCGGCCCATTGTGCTGCTTGACGAGGTGGGCAAGCTCTTTGAAAAAGTCATTGCAGACCGCCTCGTCAAGCACCTAACACTGAAGGGGCCCGATCTCGCGGCCGACTAGATCGGGTTTCGCAGGAGGCGCTCCACGGGGGACGCCATCATGCGCGTGCGAGCCCTCACGACGGGGGATGCGGTGTCCCGGGGCAGGTGTGTCTTGGCGGTGTCATTGGACATTGCCAACGACTTTAATTCCCTGCCCTGGAGTTGCATTAGGACGGCACTCCGGTATCACCGGGTGCCCGACTACCTCTGTCGTATAATCGAGGCCTACCTGTCCGACAGGTATATAATCTTCCCCGGTCACCAAGGAGATTGGAAACGGCGAGAGATGTCGTGCGGTGTCCCACAGGGATCGGTACTAGGGCCGCCCTTGTGGAACATCGGGTACGACTACGTGCTGCGCGCCGACCTCCCCGTAGGGGTCAGCGTGGTCTGCTACGCAGACGACACGCTGGTCCTAGCGCAGGGAAGGTCGTACCAGGCGGCGGTCGAACTAGCGACACGTGGGGTTGCGACAGTCGTTTAGAGGATCCAGCAGTTGGGACTCAAGGTGGCACTGCACAAGTCCGAGGCCATGTGCTTTCACGGCCCTCGGAACGCGCCACCAACGGGTTCCCAACTAACGGTAGGAGGAGTTCACATCAGCGTCGGGTCGACGATGAAGTACCTAGGACTTGTCCTCGACAGCCGATGGAATTTCGAGGAGCACTTCCGACGTCTGGCTCCCAAACTCAATCGGACGGGGGCTGCTCTCAAGCGGCTCCTGCCGAACCTTGGGGGTTCAAATCAGACGCCTTCTGCCGGAGGTTCTACGCCGGTATCGTTCGGTCCATGGCCCTTTATGGGGCACCAGTGTGGGCGCTGTCGCTGCGTAAACGCCCGGCGGCCCAGCTGAACGCCTGCCAGAGGGTCATGGCCATCCGGATGGTGCAGGGATACCGCACGGTGTCCCGCGAGGCGGCGAGCCTCCTTGCTGGCCTACCACCATGGGATTTGGAGGCAACAGTCCTTGCACGCATGCACGATCAGCGCGTGGAGATGCAACGCCGGGGCGCAACTCCGCTGCCCGAACATGTCGAGGCGTGGCGAAAGGAGCTCCGGCGGGATCTCATGGTGAAGTGGAAACAGCGACTGTCGCAACCCAGCGCTGGGCACATCGTAATCTCGGCGGTAGTGCCCCTCATTGAGGCGTGGCTGGATAGACCTCACAGCGTCCTCACCTTCCGCATGACGCAGGTTCTCACCGGACATGGGAAGTTCGGGAGATTCCTGCATCGGATTCGTGCGGAAGAGACGTCCGATCAAGGATCAAGCAGACGTGGTATTCGAGCGGTATTGACGTGTCAGTTAAAGGTGTGCACAGAGGCCGCCATGCTGTCACATCCATGGCGGGCGCGGCTTAGTCTTGATCTCATTGGACAAGCTACCGACTGGACCGCGTCCTCCCAGAATTTTGCAAAATTTTATAATCGGCCCATTGTAGAAAAATCTAATGATGCAAAATTTTTTAGTTTGCACACTAATAATAATATCACAAGTTCATTTACGAATTTTAATGATTATACTAGAATTGTATATTAAGTAATTAAATATGAAAAATATGATGTTATCGTGTATTTTATTTATTATATATATCCTTTTAAAAGAGTTTTAAAACAAAAGGTAAAAAATATCACAGTCTCTGAATTCTGTTTGCTTATATCGAAAATTAAACCACGAATTATTGTATACGATCAAATGAACTTCTTAAATGAAGTTCGATCAATATAATATAAGTGGTTTCATTTGAAAGTTTAAATAAACGAGTGTTTTAAATAAACTCGCAAGCTTTTAAAAGTATTTAATCGAACTTCACTAACAAGTATGTTTGATCTTTTATAATGCCTTACTATTGTCCGAATTGTAATAATTAGCGGTATTATCTCCCGATATAAAAATGTAGTTAGGAAAATTTTATTGGTTCCTATTCTTACTATTAATATTATGCACTTAAGATGCAAGTTATTTCAATATTTGGAAGTTCTGATTATGTTAAAAAATATTCCAAATTTAACACCGGCTGGTCTAGGGGTCAGCGTACTTGGAGTACTGTGCGAAGAAAGCGTCAATATCCCCTATTGGTTCATCCCCTGATTGTTTGCCTTCATCTTCAACTCCAAATTGATTGGCGTCATTATCACCTCCAGGTTGATATCCTCCATTGTCACCTGCTGATTGATTGCCTTCATCCTCACCCCCAAATTTATTGGCGTCATTATCACCTCCAGGTTGATGTTCTTCATGATCATCCCCTGATTGATTGCCTTCATCCTCACCTCCAAATTCATTGGCCTCATTATCACCTCCAGGTTGATGTTCTTCATGATCAACTCCTAATTGATTGCCTTCATCGTCACCTCCAAATTGATTGGCGTCATTATCACCTCCAGGTTGATATCCTCCATTGTCACCTGCTGATTGATTGCCTTCATCTTCAACTCCAAATTGATTGGCGTCATTATTACCACCAGGATGATGTTCTTCATGATCAACTCCTGATTGATTACCTTCATCTTCAACTCCAAATTGATTGGCGTCATTATCACCTCCAGATTGATATTCTCCATTGTCACCTGCTGATTGATTGCCTTCTTCGTCACCTCCAGGTTGATTTTCTTCATGATTACCTTCAGATTGATTACCTTCATCTTCAACTCCAAATTGATTGGCTTCATTATCACCACCAGGTTGATGTTCTTCATGATCAACTCCTAATTGATTGCCTTCATCGTCACCTCCAAATTGATTGGCGTTATTATCACCTCCAGGTTGATATCCTCCATTGTCACCTGCTGATTGATTGCCTTCATCTTCAACTCCAAATTGATTAGCGTCATTAACACTACCAGGATGATGTTCTTCGTGATCAACTCCTGATTGATTACCTTCATCTTCAACTCCAAATTGATTGGCGTCATTATCACCTCCAGATTGATATTCTCCATTGTCACCTGCTGATTGATTGCCTTCTTCGTCACCTCCAGGTTGATTTTCTTCATGATTACCTTCAGATTGATTGACTTCATCATCAACTCCAAATTGATTGGCTTCATTATCACTTCCAGATTGATATCCTCCATTATCACCTCCTGTTTCATTGTCTTCATCGCCTTCTAGTTGATTGCCTTCATCATCACCGCCAAATTGATATCCTCCATTGTTATTTCCTCCGCTGGCGGCATCTCTATCGCTGTCACCGTCGTTGTTACCAACGGTGCCATAATCGTTGTAGTCTACAGGGTGCGCCCGCACGCAGGTCACCACCAACATTAGCAGCAAAGCCACCTGTTTAAATAATGTTCATCTTACTAATATTATATCTTACTAATATTATAAATGCGAAAGTTACGATGTTTGGATGTTTGTTACTCAATCACGCCAAAACGGCTGGACGGATCTGGATGAAATTTGGCACAGGCATAGCATATACTCTGGAATAGGACATAGGCATAGGCACATACTTTTTATCCTGGAAACCCCAACCCCAACCTTAATACCACGTGGGCGAAGCTGCGGGCAAAATCTAGTGTCATATAAACATAACATAACAATTGTCATCATTATTAGGTTTTAGTCTGGCTGCTGCATTTGTAAGCTAAAGAATATAAGCAATAAAGTACAAACTTTTATCCATTGAACTAGGCAAAACCTCCTTAGCCAGTACCAAACTGAGTACTTCTGACAGACCAATAACCGTAAATCAGTTTGTCGTTGAATAATTAAAACGCTTTTTATGAGACAAATAATTCATACTTCCATACTAATATAAGAAATGCGAGAATCTTCGGCTGTCTTTTTGGTACGTTTTCACGCTTAAATCACTGAACTGATTTTGATGAAATTTAGTAGAAAAATATGCAAGGGCTTGAGAAAAGATATAGAACGAAGACTATAAATTATCATGATATTTGATATGGGGTCTATAATGAGGAGTGAGAAATACTGCATTTTGTCGCTATTGTACGACAAAGCCCCGCTACAGTTAAAATTTTAGTGATTGTTGTTTGTAGGTAATAAACAATGATACGTGATTATATTTGTTTTTTTTTTTTATTTAATAACATATACCTAACCAAAATACTTACCTAAGTATATCATAAAATCAAGGCAGCAAAAGAAAATTTTAAAAATAATTAATTTTTTTTTTCGATTATTCCGTTTAGCTATGAAATTACCTAATATCTAAGATGAAATTCATCACGCTATGATCAACAAGGAGCAAAGCTCTCAATTATGACGTCTATTATAGGAATGCCTATTTTGAAAATGATGTTTCCAGTTCGGTAACGGACGAACTGCTTTGGCTACGTTCACAGGAGTAATGGAATTTTCCTGTTTAAAGAAAAAAAAAGCTTGTTAAAAGTTTGTTTAAAGCTTTTGTAAAAGATCTGGGAATATTGTCTAAATCCAAATATCACCATAATATGGTTGAAATACGCTCGACTTGCAAATGATTTTTGTATTACGTTTGTATGGATAAATCGTCCCGAACCGGTTTCTTAAATAATGAATATTTTATTAGTCATTTGAGATTTTTATTCTGGTGAAATAGTGTCTTTTACTGATTAAATGTACGTAACGGGCCCTTATAATTTGCGAACACTTCTTGAGGAGCGCTGGAACAGTGCGCGCTGTCGACGACTTTGGCTCTGTCCGGACGTTTACCGGATTATCGGATAGCGAGCTACCCATTACTCGCTGTCTGTAAGCCTGCGCCTACGGTGGCCGGAAATAAGGATCGGAGACCCGGCGACGGCGGCTGCGGCATGAACACGGTCCCTTTGCCTGATGCGGTCTTCCTAGCATTTTGCTCGCATTAGTGCTTCGCAGAAGAAGGCGGCCGCCTCCTACTCCACCACGTTTCAGAGCATGGCTTCTACAAAGGTCCGGCGCGTGAGATCACCGCGTCCGATCGACCCATGAGAACACGGCGTGCTCTTCCCAAGCGGGGCACACCTTACCGTGTCGTCCGGGCTGTCCACACCGAGCGTCGCTTCCTCACAAATCCAGAGCAGGTGAGCACCTGCGTCATGCGGAAAGTGAGGCCGCCGTGAGGTCTTTAGAGCCACTTCTCAAAGAGAGGACCTTCCGCCGTAATTATGGCGTACCTCTGAGATCGAATTTAAAAATATTTTCACTAGTTTATTAGTGTTAATCGATATTATAATGACTACATTTCGTTGATATTAACTGCATCATACATCAGGGAAACAATACGTAAGATTTATAAAAAAAGGAAATTATGAATTTAAATATAACTCACCAAAGACCGCATTGTGACTGGAAACTGTTGAAATAAAACGATGGAAATACAGGCAATTATATTTATATAATGTGTTGGTAGATAACGCGCTGACCACAAACTCGCCGGCCATACAGATAGCGCGTCTATCGCGCGGCAGCTAATTGTCGCGCGGAGCGAGCGCGGCCACATCACGTCATGATCATCATCAATCTTTGTTTTTACTATTTATTGTTACCATTAGTCAACTACACACACTTCACAGGACCGTACTACATCCGCAATCTCCAAGATGTTACAGATATTTTGACATTATGTATTTTTTATTGTAAACTCTCAATTCACAAAACTCAACATTGAATGCTTGAAGGGCATTTAATGTTGAGTTTTGTTTGTGAATTGAGCTGTTTTCATAGGTTTCTACGAAACCCTCAGTGAGCGAGTCCAACTCACACTGGCTCGGTTTTTATGAGTGAACAAAGAGAAATTGAAGCCAACATCTCACAGCTGCCCGGCGAACCACGCTGACAACTCTTTGAGGCGCACGCGGAACACATTGCACTGTTAATGTTGTAAAAATATAGGTCCAGGTACCAGGCCCGGACCTGGACCTGTATTTTAGAGTTTTTTTTTCAACAGCAGCATTTTTACCTTCAACATTATCCCCCAACTAATGATACGAGTATGCTAGTTTGCATAGTGCAGGAACATAAAATCCAAGACTAACCACAATATCTTTAAAATTTAAAATAGCTTAACGTTATAATTTACGTGAGCTCTAGCGGTAACGTTCTCAATTGGAGCTCCGCACTCACATTGAATATCCGACGGGTTTATAAAACTGTATTTCACCAAGTTGTATTGTAGGCAGCCTGCCTGGTGCGCAACCGATTTACCAGCAGGGAGATAGTCCTCGGGCTTCAAGAAGTCGGATGGTGGTAAGTGATCTAGTGCCAATAAGTGTTTTAAAATTAATCTCAGTAGATCATTTTTATTCTTAAAAATCGAGTAGTTTAATGACGTCACATTAAAATTCATATTCAGACAAGCGCACGTCCCACATCAGGCGCCCGCCGTCTGTCCTGTGTTTAAGGACAGTGTTGATGGAACACTGTCCTTAAAGTGAAGATAGTCTGGGTTTGTCCTCGAAGTTCTGGGAGTTTCACGTATTAGTAACCAACGAGTGCACATTCAATATTCTGCGGAAGGATTAAAGCCGCGTGTTACTATGTAGTAGTCAGTGGATAAAAGTTACGATACCGCTACACCGCGTGCCTCGTCAAATATTTATAAAGCACTCGGTGTGGTGCGCCCGCCGCAGCATCGCACAGAGTTGCGGGTGAGGTGGCACCACGGAACGCTACCGCGCCGCCACCGTGCTGCGTCATACTATACACTTTATTCAATGTTTTTTTTTTTATATTTCAAACATGAAGGAAGATTAAGAAAGTAAGACAACTCTTTGAGGCGCGCGTGGAACCCGTCGACGACTTGCCGAGGTTTTGCGAAAATTTATAACCGGGATAATTGGGAAGAATGGAGGCCTTTGCTCAGCAGTGGGACAGCACAGGCTAGCTATCATATACCTACATGCATAAATAAATAATTATATTATGTATGGGTTACTAAAATAATGTTGTATAGAACACTGTATCTAGACATTGTGTACCCGTGGAACGCGGAATGTGTGAGAGATTCTGCGTATGAATGTGACTGTTTCTAGTCGACCCTAGGCTGATAAAATTTTCATTTTTCCCTAATTTCCCTACATGAAGGTATTAAGGTCAGTTTCCCCCTAAGGGGAAAAGGTAGGGCTCCGCCATCCACCCTACCCTGTGGTCCTCAACCTGAATGACTGGTCAGACCCCCACTGACTGATGGTGAATGATTAAGAAAGTAAGACAACTCTTTGAGGCGCGCGTGGAACCCGTCGACGACTTACCGAGGTTTTGCGAACATTTATAACCGGGATAATTGGGAAGAATGGAGGCCTTGGCTCAGCAGTGGGACAGCATAGGCTAGCTATCATATACATGCATAAATAAATAATTATATTATGTATGGGTTACTAAAATAATGTTGTATAGAACACTGTGTCTAGACATTGTGTACCCGTGGAACGCGGAATGTCTGAGAGATTCTGCGTATATAGGACTCTGTATGTCTATGGAACACTGTATATTTATCTGGTACTGTGCGTCTACAGGACACTTTATGTCTATGGGACACTGTGCATCTAGACACTATACAGCTTGGCAAAAAAGTCTAAAATAATAACGATCATGATTTCGTAGAATTTTTATTTCGACTATCAAAGGGTGATTAATAAACGTAAACAGAGAAAAATAATTTAAGAAACTATTCACTGTGCTGGCAGGGAGGCTATTTAGAAGGAGTACAGACGATATCTGGTGGAACATGAGACCTAAACTATTCTCTCCGATTTTGACAATGTTTACTAAAGAACCGCTGATATTTATTTATTTATTGTCAGGCAACTAAGGCCCATATGACATGTATGTAAGAGCTAGTTTGATGTTTGAAGGGTTGAGGAGAATCAAGTGTTAATTGATGTACACTAACTGTTTAAGTCTTGAAGAAATAATTATTTGAAAGAAGAAAAATCGAGCACATACGTTTTGTTTACATTTTGTTTACATCAGTCTGGTGTAGCGCGCCTAGATTAATTAATTCTTTGGTGACTAATTGTTCTATACGTAAACAAAAATTCGATTACTACTTATACTTTGAGTGTGTTAACAAAGTAATAGTGTATCCATAATTAGTGTAAAATATTTATAAAAGAAAACAGGTACTTTCCTACATTATCGGTGATAAAAATGTATTTTTAATTATTTACCGACTTATTGCTTGGGGATGTCGTTAAGAAATATTTCGTCTTTACAGGAAGCAGCTATACGGGCATTCCAAGTTATTAGTAATAGAAAAGTATGAGAAAATAGAGAGATTAAGCAGAAACATTGAAGATGATCTCCAAAATGAGTTTGAGGCCGATAGCCTCTAGCCAATACATGGAAGTAGCGGGGGTGGAATATTTAGATGAAGATTTAATTTGTATAAAGTAGAGTAATGTTGCACATAAGTTATTTTTATAATCTCTAAAAAATATTGTAAACTCAGATTAGAGAGTATTTATGTGAACATTTTAGATAATAATGACTCAGTTGCATGTAGACTACACGATGTAATAACAATCAAAAATAGTTTTTTATTTTTATTAATTTTAAAGAAGGCTTACAAACTAATTATAATGTGAGTAAACAAAAATTATTTTGAATATTGCTAACAACAAGCCTCCACATATAGTACGATATTATAACATTATTGTCGTAGGACTTATTCCCTGTACATGAGGAGTTGATAGTGGGAGGTGATTTTAATGGACATGTGGGAAGAATGAGAGGTATGTATGAAAGAGTACATGGCGGATGGGGTTTCGGAAATCCAAACAATGAAGGAGAGACACTGTTGCAATCCGCTACTGCATTTAATCTAGCAGTAGCCAATACGTGGTTTCAGAAAAAAGATGAACACCTGGCCACGTATAAAAGTGGTAATCATAAGACGCAAATAGATTATTTTCTAGTTCGGCGCAACCACTTAAAGTATGTTATGGATTGCAAAGTGCTGCCAGGAGAAGACTTAGTCTCGCAACACAGACCGCTGGTTATGACATCAGTGGTTCAAATTCATTGTAGGAAAACCAAAGAGCGCCCGCCTCCTAGAATAAAATGGCACAGGCTAGAGAGGAATGACTGCGCGAAGAAGTTCAGAGAGCGAGTGGTGGACAGAATGATAGAGATGGGAGACATGAATGATCGAAGTATAAATGAAAGCTGGAATGAGATGGCTGAGTGTATAATGCAAGCAGCGAGAGATATTTTGGGAGAGACGAAAGGAAAGGGCAGAATAGATAGAGATACATGGTGGTGGTCGACAGAAGTTCAGAATGTATTGAAAGAAAAGAAGAAAAAATTCAAGGAATGGCAGTGTGTACAAATAGATAATGTTAGTTTGAAAGCCGAAAGAAAGAGTGAGTATAATGCTTTAAAGAAAAAAGCAAAGAAAGCCGTGGCAATTGCAAAAGCAAAAGCCCAGGACAAACTATATGATACATTAGACAGTCCTTCAGGCCAGAAAGAACTGTACCGGCTTTCTAGAATGAGAGAAAGAAAGGCGAGGGATGTTTGCCAGGTAAGATGTGTAAGAGATGAAAGTGGAATGGTTCTATCGGATAATGAAAAAATCAAAGAGAGGTGGAAGGAATATTTTGAAAGACTTATGAATGAGGAAAATAATTGGAGTGGTTAGAGAATAAACCAGTGAATGTGGGGTTAGTGAGAATGGTTAGTGTGGAGGAAGTCAGGGTAGCAGTGAATGGAATGAAAAATGGTAAAGCCATTGGTCCAGATGGAATACCAGTTGAGGTGTGGAAGTTATTAAGAGTAGATGGATGGGTGTGGCTGGCTTTGTTCTTCAATAAGCTGTTGCAGGAAGAAGCCATACCTGATGAATTAAAAACAAAGGTGATGTGCTTGAGTGCAACAATTATAGAGGAATAAAGCTAATGTCGCATACCATGAAAGTATGGGAGAAAGTTGGGGATGGGAGAGAGAAGAGAGTGAAATTTCACAGAACCAATTCGGTTTTATGCCTGGTCGTGGTACAACGGATGCCATATTTGCTATACGCCAGTTGTGCGAAAAATACAGAGGTGCACATAAAAACTTGCACATGGTATTCGTTGACCTCGAAAAGGCATACGACCGGGTACCTCGTGAGGTTCTGTGGTGGGCCCTTAAGGAGAAAGGTGTGCCTGGGAAGTATGTGCAGTTGATCCGATCAATGTATAGTCGCTGCAGTACACAAGTCCGGTCTGCAGCGGGCACCACTAACAACTTCAATGTGGCTGTCGGTTTACACCAAGGGTCGGCTCTTAGCCCTTACCTCTTCCTGATAATAATGGACGCTCTGACGTCGGACATTCAGGAAGAGGCTCCCTGGTGTATGCTGTTTGCCGATGATATTGTGCTGGTTGCCGAGAGTGCCCTAGAGGTCCAGAGCAGATTGGAGGTGTGGTGGCAAAGACTGGAGAGTGTTGGCCTAAAATTGAGCAGAACTAAAACAGAGTACCTGTTCTGCGATTTTGGCGGTCTCTCTAGTCCTGTGCCGATAGCTCTCGCCGGAACGCCCATACCAACCTGTTCCGATTTCCGGTACCTTGGGTCGCTTATCCTAGGGAATGGTGAGATAGACCGAGACGTGGCACATCGGATCAACTCAGGATGGATGAAATGGCGACAGGTCACTGGAACAACTTGCGACCCACGGATGCCCCTCAAGTTGAAGGGTAAAATCTACAAGTCGGTGATAAGGCCTGTCCTACTGTATGGGTCAGAATGTTGGGCTCTGAAAAAGACGGATGAAAAGCGATTGCATGTAGCAGAGATGAGAATGTTGAGATGGATGTGTGGTGTGACGAGAATGGATAAAGTGAGAAATGAGTATATTAGAGGAAGTTTGAAAGTGGCGCCAGTGACTGAAAAGTTGAGAGGGAACCGTTTGTCTTGGTATGGCCATGTAAAAAGGAGGGATGAAACGCATGTTACAAAGAAAGCCATGAGTATGAATGTGGATGGATGGAGAGGGAGAGGGAGACCAAAGAAGATATGGATGGATTGTGTGAGAAGTGATATGGAAAACAGAGGAGTTAGTGATAGCGTGACGGGTGACAGGACAGAATGGAAGAAAAAAACATATTGCGCCGACCCCAAATAAAACGGGACAAGGGCAGGAAGATGATGATGATGTCGTAGGACTTATTGCATTTCTGGACTATGTTTACGTATGTATTTTTTATGTATTTTTTATAATATCACTACAGTTGGGACAATACAAATACAAATAAATACAAATAATTTATTTCGTTTTACAAAATAGTACTACATCTAGTGATTGAAGTGACCTTTTAGACAAAATTTGCCTGTGTTAGGGCACTTCGCTCTTCGTAAACTTAAAATTACAACCGTGATGTACCTATTCCAGTTGGTCTTACAGTTTTTTTTTTTTTTTTTACATAAATTTAGGAGGTAATGGCATAAATTTATGTGGTATATGAGAGTTGGGTGTATATATGATGTTTTTGTGTGTGTGGGTTAGGGATATGTAAGTAATGTATGTACATGAGTGTATGTTTGGTGTATATGTTTTTGTGAGAGAATGTTAGTGTGGAGTACAAGGTCAGGTTGGGTGTTGTAAGAGGGCTTCAGTTTCCTCATAAGTAAGTTGTTTAATCCAATTAGTTATAAGTTTTTTGCATTCATGATATGTTTTAGTGTATAATTGTAGGTTTCTGTTCAATTTGTTGTAAAGGTACGATGCTCGTCTGTCATATTGCATACTGCAAAAAATTGTTTTCGTTTGCGGGATATGCGCCACAAGATCCTTCTTTTTTTTAGAATACCAGAATCTATCTTCTTCTAATCTATCTTCTTCTAATCTATCTTCTTCTAATCTTTTTTTTAGAATACCATATACAATACTAATAGTTAATATAAAACGGAAGTTAAATAAATCGAAAATTATTATTGAAAAAATTGTTTAGCCAGTGGTCCAGCAAAAAAGGTCAATGTTCATCTCAAGGGGTAGTTTGTTGAAGCTAGTATAAATCATTACACAGTATAAAACAAAGTTGCGCGTCCCTATGTATGCTTAGATCTTTAAAAGTACGCAACGGATTTTGATGTGGTTTCTTTTATGATAGAGTGATTCAAGAGGAAGGTTTATGTGTATATATATATAATACATTTACTATCACCATCGCACCCGTATATATATATACGTATATCACCGCGCGAAGCTGGGGCGGGTCGCTAGTGTTGAAACAAAGTCTAACTAGCAAAGTATCAAGACTAGGTTGGTATACTATTCGGTTGCAGAGAGTTGTCACACGTACTGCTCAGTGGCGCCTTCTTTATTCTCTGCTGTTTTTTGCCAAGTTGTATGAGTATGGACACCAGGAGACACTTTGTGTATGTGGGACACTGCGTGTCTAGATACTGTGGGTCGAGAAGATATGAGTCTATGAGACACTGTGTTAACACATCTAAATAATGACTGTACGATTTAACAAGTAATGACTCGTTTGCTTTGGTGTAAAGGCAATAATTTGTTTGAATTCATTTTCATGTCCTCGTATATCGTTTGTGTTAATATATTTATTGTTTTTATGTATTTCCCGAAATATGCACTCTCATCTGAAGTAGTGTAGGACTATTTGTTAAATATTAATGTGGCCGTATTTTGGTGCAAACCAACCTAGTAGATGTCACAATGGTCACAATACCTTTGTATTATTTTTAAGACTTGATTGTAACGGTAAATAGGTATCTACTCTATGGTCTTGATATTCTTTTAGGTGATTAAATGAAAGACGAGGGCTCAGTTAAGTCTGTGACACACACAGACAGACGTAAATTATTTTTCATTACTCATACTCTGAAAGTAGGTGTAAAGTTGCCTGCGGACAGGGTTGGAAGAAGCACTTTTACTCCCTAGGGAGTTTTACTTTACAACTGACAGTTGTTTTTTTAATATTTAGACAGCAAATATTTAAAAAAAAACTAGTTCAATTTTGACATTTGTATTGCACCGTGACCCGAAACTGTATACCGAATTAAAATGACATAGAAATAGAAATAATTTAAGAATACTTTTTTTTATGACTTTATTTTAATTTACTTTCAATTATTTCATTAAAACTAATATATATTTGAGAAAAATGTTGACCAGACCCATTTTTACAATGACAAAATGAAAACTATTGACTGAAAAGCCAGGGAGCCGAACACTGAAAAAAAAAAATTGGCGGGTAAATGGTAGACTCTCTATAATCTGTGGCCGATTTGATCTTCCTTTTTTTTCGAAGTGTATAGGTAGTTTTGTTTACATTTTGCTAAATCTCTGTTACAAGAAATTTTTATTAACACGATAAGTTCATCAGCTTCAGTTATAAATTTAACGCAAGATTCTTAAGAGGAGAAAACCGCTTACCGCCTAAATCAAAAAAATATACCTACCTAAAAACATACCTTTGACGACGACTCAGGTTTTTATTATTTTTATTTTCCTCGTATTCGTAATGAAAAGCACAGTGTTTACCTCGGGTTCAAAAGTTATTTAGTCCCTCGAACTATTAGCGACCTCGCTCTCGCTCGGTCGCCAAGAAATTTCTCGGGACTAAATAACTTTCTTTCATCCCTCGTATAACAATGTACTATTAAGTTGATTGGAGGCATTGTTTCTCGAGTCGATCTTAGTCCACGTGGCGGGGGTGGGGCGAGGGGGGTTTTGGGGTGTAGGTCTTCGTTTGTTTGATGGACGAGGGGGAGGAGGAGGTGAAGATTATTCCAGAGAAGATTTTAATTTGATGGACCGCGAAGCCTTTTTACAGCGGCGGCGGCGCTTTGTGTCGAGACGATTGAAGGTTTGAACAGTGGCCGCGCGCCGCCGCGGGCTAGCGCACAATAACAACACTATAAAAGTTTCCACTGCGACCTGCGCCGCGACGCCAACTGAATTATATTTCAATTATTTCGTTTATGAGTAATGTCAAATAAGCTTGAGTTTCAGTCGGGAAGTTTCCTAACGATGACATGTGTCGTAACATGCTCTTGACCGAATCACGAGTTAGATGTTAGTTAACGTTAATGGTCAGCTTGCATACGAGCGTGGTGAGTAGATGTTTGTCTGTCAGCAGCGCCTCGCGTCACGCCGGCACGCAGCACGCGTCGACAGTCGCGACGCTGCACCACTCGCAACGCACAAAGTCGTCGCTTCACACTCACAAGTCAAGCCGTCACTCCGTCGTCGCACTCGCCACGGCTGCACCACTCACAACGCACGACGTCGTCGCTCCACACTCTCTAGTCACGCCGTCACTCCGTCGTCGCTACACGTCGCAGATAGTATTGTCTGTCAGCATTAGTCAGCAGCCCCTCGCGTCACGCTGGCACGCAGCACGCGTCGACAGTCGCGCGGCAGCTCCACTCGCAACGCTACGACGGCGTCGCTCCTCACTCACTAGTCACGCCGTCACTCCGTCGTCGCTACACGTCGCAGATGGTATTGTCTGTCAGCATTAGTCAGCAGCGCCTCGCGTCACGCCGGCACGCAGCACGCGTCGACAGTCGCGCGGCTGCTCCACTCGCAACGCTACGACGGCGTCGCTCCTCACTCACTAGTCACGCCGTCACTCCGTCGTCGCTACACGTCGCAGATGGTATTGCTATTAATTTCACGGCGCATTACTCTCGGGGATGGCTCGCATTAATATCAACCATTTACTCTAAGTACATCGTTTGTTATCGAGTCCCTTAGTGAATTTAAGTAATATCGTCGCGCCTCCCTGCGTCGCTCGGGCTGTGAGTACTTACTGTCACAACACTAAGCGCGACTAGGAGACCAATGTTGTATAAAAAAGTGGTTTGACATTCTTTTCTATTTCAAGGAACTTCTATAATATTATCATATTAAGAGATCACTGACCAGTGTTCTGTTCTCTCGGGTAGGTACTTGTATTACGGCTACAAGACATACTGTTTTCTGTGGCGTTGCTTTGCAGAAACGAAAAACTAGGGTCTTTTTCAACAAAATTTATTTTATGTCTTCCTAAAGTAAATATATTTGAAATCGAAGTTATTTAGCGCCCTTCAGCGCGTCATGCTCGGTGTTGTGGTAGTCTGGCGTGAGACTCATCCACTGCGGGCCGGCGCAGCGCGCTTATGTGACTCGTTCGGTCACAGCTAGCAATGGACGCGTCACGAGTTCACTGAAACGGCCACGCGTACATCTTGAAGTAAGCCTACTTCGGTAAATGGAGGTAAGTCGTAATATATTTTTTCATGTCGGTCATTTGTCTAACGCACGTGGGTTTTTGCAGACATTAAGCGCCTTAAAAAGGGCATTTACCTTCGTACCGCTCCGACGGGTCACGGAAACGTTCAATTGTTTCTTGGACGCATGGAGACCGACTGTGACGTCATACAGCTGCGGCAAAGTGCCCCACAGAGTCGGTGATGGAGAAAATCCTATGGCTTTGGTCAATTATCGCAGACTGCCTTGACAGCCTGATAGAGTTTTAATGATTGTTCCAGTTGCAGTGGCACAGTTCAAGCTTTAAGTGAAATATATTCTTTATTAGGAGTCCATCCGTGTGACTGGCGTGTATTGTTTACAACGATAGTGGTCATGACGCAGGTGCACCATGCACTTGGGAGTTCTTGTCAGTTTCTGTCGTTACTACCAATAAGTCATTTAACAATGTTACGGTTACAGCAGATGTCGTCATCAACTGTTATGTCCACATGAAGATGTCTGAATGGTGGAGATGCCAGTCAGTTTGTTTGACAAAATGAATGTGCGCGGTCGAAATGTGTGTTGTGCATGATTTGTGAGTGTTTGTAGGAACGAGTGTCATCTCGTAACGAGCGCATTCGTCTGGTTCTGTTCGCTGGGTGCAGGCTGATGTTATGCTATATTTATGAATGCAAAACGAGCTTGACAAGTCAAAACTCGAAACTCTTGATCATTGGCGTGAGTTGTTAGCTTTTATAACCTGACTGAACATTGAAGTAGTAGTATATGATTCGCCCAGCTTCGTCCATCATGGAACCATGAGAAGTACGGCGGTGATGCGCCACAGGCTAAACAAAACTGGAAGTACCTACTTAAGTAACGAGAACGAGTGTGTGAATGTGATATTGGTATCGGAATTGCTTAAATCTTGAAAATTAAATTCTTCCCGCAAAAACTCGGTTTATAAACAAAAACTTCTAGCCTAACCTTTTTCTCTCGCTTGAGTAGATTTACTCAAGCGAGAGAAATAGTACATTTTTATACAAGTGGCGAAAGATTGTCATTGCGACCGAGGCGGAATTCGCACGAGCCGTAGGCGAGTGTGTTATGGAGCCGAGGGCTGCAGTGACAAATTCGCACGTGTATCAAACGACGTTTTTCAATACACTTATAATACACTTAATTTCTTTGAAAATTACGACGCATTTTTGTTAATTTTTTACTGAAGAAAAATTTCCAAAGTTGCCGTACATTTTCGATTTAGATTGCAGCAAACTATAGTAAAGCACAATATCTAACGGCAGCGGCTTAATGTCTAAAGAAATCTCTTATAACTTACATTCAACATATTTTTCACAAGTACCAATAAAAAAGTTACTTATTAAGACTATTATTTAATACACTTTTTCCCGCGCTTATCCTTTGCAGGATGAAAAAGAAGCAAAGACATTAAACCGATATACATCCTACTAAATATTAAGAATAGAAATTCAAATATTTTTGAAATTAGAACACAGATAAATATTAATTTGTTGTTAATAACAAATTATTGCATAAATAATCATGTTTATTTATTATATTCTGTTAAAAACACGATTTAAATTTTAGTTAAATATTAAAACCTCAAAAATCTGCACCTCTTTGCTTTTAAAAAAAAAATAATTACGCTTGACCGTGACGATAAGGAGGAAAAAAAAGCCCTTGGTATGATAAATGAAACAAAAGCACGCGGGCGATATACATGTCATGTCGAACCTAATCATAGTGCGATAAGTGGCAGTTTTCAAGTAAGTGTATTGAAAAAGGTTTGCCTGGTAGAAGTTTGTAATGTAGAGTCGGTGTGACTTCACGTGTTGTTCGCACGCGTCGCCATAGATGTCGCTACACACATGCCGCGGCCGCCACCCACGGCTACTAATAGTCCGGCTAACTGCTCCGCTCCCGTGGGTTGTTGCGTAATGTTATGTGGCATATAGTCTTTCTCGATTGATGGGCTAACCAACACAATATTTTCAAATCAAACCTGTAGATTATTTTCTGAGATTAGTGTGTTCAATCAAACAAACTCTTGAGCTTTATAATTTTCTAGCTTTTGTCAGCGGCTTCGTCCGCGTACATTAAATAAAATATAGCCTATGTCACTCAGGAGTAAAGCAGCTTTCTATTGTTGCAAACAAAAAAAAACAAACTTTACCTCTTTATTATATTAGTGTAGAAGTGTAGATAGTGTAGAGGTAGATAAGTACTATCTTTAGTGTTCACTATAGATAGTACTTACAAATTATAAAGCGTGGGTGTTCAGTGTTCACCCACGTGTCAATTTAAGTCAATTAAAATTTTAGAATATTCAAATGTACAGAAATTATATCAATAGTTGGATCATCATCATCATCATCATCAGCCTTTTAATGTTCCCACTGCAGGGACACAGGCCTCCTCTCTCTAGGAGAGGGAATGATGGCGTGCCCAGCGTTGGGTTACGAATGTCGCTGACGCCATTTCACCACGAGATCCCGAAGGAGCTCTGTCCGTCATGCCTCGACTGTCCCGGTAACGGAGTTTCGCCTCGGCGTTTCATCTTCACGCGCAAATCGTGATTGTGTGCAAGGATTGTTGCTTCCAGATCCCACGGTAGCAGGCTAATAATGAGGCTCAAGTAAACGGCGCACCACTTGTATGGCCATGACTCTGGCACGAGTTCAGCTGAGCCCTCGGTTTCTTCTTAATCGAGGGTGCCCGTACTGGTGATGCCGCGTTCCCAGGGCTGTGGAAGCACATGACTTCTGGATCCTCTCAACGACTATCGCAACAACGCGTGTCGCGGTCTCTTCCTGTCGAGTGTAGAGTCTCCGATTTTGATTGAGTAGGTGCCACATAGTTATTTACCATAATTTTGGTTTCGGTTACATTTGGCACTAGTTTACATTAATTAAAAAATATACACTAATATTGTTGCTCTGCATACTATCGCTACTAATCACAAAAATCCGTAGTACACGTTGAATATGATAACTTTTCTCTTTACAAGAGGAAGCCGTGATCGCTCCACAAACGACAAAAATACAGTTAGAACTGTCTTATCAAACAAGTGCTTAACCGACCTTTGTCGAACGTTGCCGAACATCACTCGAACATCTCCGAGCGCCGCCGTCATCTGAGAAAGGTAACTCAAAGCGTTTGAGTTCGAGATGGAAGAATAATGCAAATGAGCTAGCTTTGATTGTTAACTTGTACGACGACGACCTGCGCGCATTGTGACGAGCGGAGCGGAGCGAGGGCGGAGAACACTCGCCTGCTATCACTATACAGAAGTGTTGAAGTGGAACTGCTCGCAGTCAGCTAGAACTATGTGCTCAGGTAGATCGAAAGAAAAAAAACTGATCATTTGCGATCCGTACAGGACATAGAAACAAACCACTGAAAAATTACGCGCACTTCGTAAACGCGATAGAAGTGACTTCACAATTATTATATAGCCCATGTGAATGTAGAAAATCCATAGAAAAAGAAATAAAACGGAAACTCGAGATAAAAGTAGGCATCCCAGGTTTTTTTTTTATGGTAGGTAAAAATCATCAAATGACGAATCCCACTCTTGGGTGGAGCGGGAAACAGTGTCAGACTCTTACTGACTAAAGAACCTACCCCGTACCTTCCTTGCCTTATTCCCAGAGCCCCTGTGTAACGCTTTCGCATCAACCCTCAGCTCCGGGAGGCTTCGACCCTGCAGGGTCCCTACGGTTTGCTGACAACTCCTTGAGGCGCGCGGGAACGGAGCGCGCCGTCGACGACTTGGGCTCGGTCTGGACTGCTACCAGATGACCGGACGGCGAGCTACCCATTGCTCACCGTCCGCAAGCCAGTGTCTACGGTGGCCGGATATCGGCAGGATCGCGGCGGCGACGGCTACGGCGAGTGCGCCGTTGCCTTTGCCTTATGCGGTCAGCCTCCTCCTTTTCGAGCATTACTGCCTCGCAGAAGGAGGCGACCGCCTGCCACTCCTCCTCGCTGCGGACCATGGCCTGAACCAAGGCCCGGCGCGAGAGGTCGCCGCCGCCGATCACCCCCACGAGGGCACGGCGTTCCTCTTCCCAAGCGGGGCACACTTCTACCGTGTGCTCCACCGTGTCCTCCGGGCTGGCCACACAGTGGCGACACCCGGGCGTCTCTTCCGCACGGATCCGGTGCAGGAACCTCCCGAACTTGCCGTGTCCGGTAAGGACCTGCGTCATGCGGAAGGTGAGGACGCCGTGAGGTCTATCCAGCCACGCCTCAAAGAGGGGCACTACTGCCGAAATTATGGCGTGCCCAGCTCTGGGTTGCGACAGTCGCTGTTTCCATTCCACCATGAGAGGCATCCCAGGTACTACTCCAATACGTGATCTATCCGCATACTACATCTGAATTAGTTCAGGCAATCAAGCGCAAAGAAGTTAAAAAGCAATCTGCGTGCAGACCCTGGGTAAGTGTATGTGGTTTCCTTTTGATACTGAACTTAGAATTAAAGGTGAGATCGCTGTCTTTTCACCTCTACAGGTCGAATAAAAGCGTTCAGTGGTTACGAACATTTTAAAACACTGCGCAAAAGCAAATTTATGACGGCGGAGGTGAAAGATGAGGGTGGTGTAGTGAAAAGTGAACTTAAGGGATGTCATTTCATTTGTATTGACGTATTCTGGTTGCGAGGTGAACGCTGCAGACGGCTCGCTGATCGCCGGCCACGCATCGACACCTGACACACCAATATCACGTTTAATCACGTCATTAGGTGGCTCCCGATCTCCCGGGACAAAGGAAATCTATCCGCTCAAATAAAAACTTTATGAATAATGTAGTCGCATCGCTCTACAAGCCGGAACGAACCGAGCTGGAAGCGGAGGGCGAGCGCGGAGCAGAGAGCGAGCGGGGAGCGGAGAGCGAGCGGAGGGCGAGCAGGGAGCGATCGGGTAGCGGGGAGCGAGCGGAGAGCGAGCAGGGAGCGAGCGGGGAGCGGAGAGCGAGCAGGGAGCGAGCGGGGAGCGAGCTACACGTGCCGATGTACCCGAAGCTAACGAACACACGCATAATGAGTTTCTCGGTAAATACCGCTCTCTGAACAATGTTACACGTTACTTGGATTACTCGTAGGCTGTGGTAAGTTCTGAGCTTTACAAAAATCACGGGTCTTATGATAGCCAAAACATAATATTTAACATCTATTGGAAAAAATAACAACGAAGAGCATGAGCATGAGCATAAATATATGTAATACTAGCTTTTGGCAGCGTCTTCTCCCGCCTGAAATTCGGTTCGTCTACATCCTATAGGTAAAGAACCGGTTTCCGATATTTTGTGATTAATCGGTGAGTGGTATTTCGCATTTCATCATCAGCCTAGCGTTAGTCCCGGTTGCTACCTTGGCTTTCACCTCGGTGCCCGGGGTCCGCTTTCCTGCCTAGTCGTCTCCACTTCGCTCGGTCTTTTGCTTCCTCTGCCTTAAGCCCATTAGCACGCATATCGTCCCTTACGACGTCGATCCATCGCCTCTTAGGCCTACCTCGTTTTCCGGGTCCCGGCGGAGGCGGCATGGCGAGGCATCTGTTACCCACGTAGTCTGCCGGTTTTCGTAAAACGTGGCCATACCAGCGTAAACGACCCTCCTGCAGTTTATCCGCTATGTCACGGACCTGAAGGCTGCCCCGGATGCGGGAGTTCTTAATGCGGTCTTTCCGCGAAACTCCAGACATCCAGCGCAGCATATTCATTTCCGTGACACGCAGGCTTTGCTTATGTCGCTCAAGTACAGGCCACGCTTCACTGCCATACAAAAGGACAGGCCTAATGATGGTCTTATAGACCTGTCCTTTGAGCCTAACCGGCATTTTGGGGTCACAGATAACCCCCGCCACCTCACGCCATTTCGCCCATGCCGCCGAGATACGTGACTCGACGTCGCAATCGACGTCCCCGGACTCGTGGAGCACCGATCCCAAGTACCTGACCTGTTCCGTGCGCTCAACTGTGTCTTCGCCAATGCGAACAGGAGCAGCGTTAGTTGTGTTACAGGCCAAGTACTCGGTCTTCGCCGCATTAATCTTCAGACTGCCGTTTTCCAGCGATTCCTTCCACGCTGCCACACGTCGAACCAAGCGCCCACTGTCCGAATCCGCCAGCGCGATGTCGTCTGCATACATGAGCAGCCATGGCGGCTGCTCATGTAAGTCCCTGATGGTGGAGGACAGCACGTCCAGCACCACGCTGAACAGAAACGGACTAAGGACAGAGCCCTGGTGAACTCCGACGGTGATGGGGAAGGGTTTCGTATCGCCAACAGCGGTCCGAACCACAGAACCGGAGTCTCGGTACATATCTCGGATGATGTCAACATAGGTCTCGGGCACTCCTTTAGATCTCAGCGCCCACCAGATCACATCACGGGGGACACAGTCGAAGGCCTTCTGCATGTCTAGGAACAAGAGGTGCAGAGGCGTATTCTTCGATCTGTATCCCTCCATGATAACCCTTAGGGCAAAGATGGGATCCATGGCGCCATGGCCTGGTCGAAACCCATATTGACATCCCGAGACGGTGCACTCCTGTATTATCACTCCGGTATTTCGCATTTATAAAATAATATTAATTTAAGAGCGGCCAACCCGACGTACATTTTCATACAACCGCTCTTACGTGATTATGATGTTATAACACATCTTTCTCTAAATATTTTGGATACACAGACGTCTTGTGGATATTATCTAGGCTTCTATAGAAATCAAAACACAAATTTGTATAAGAGTAACCTAGTATAGACCTCGGAAAATCTGCTATTTTTCGTGAACTTTGACTCTCTATAATGTAAGCCTAATATAAGAAAGTACTTCTATAGAAGCCTAGCGTATTTAATCTAGGTTCTAAATGTCGTAATTTTTTTCAAAAATTCTTAAGGGTTTAATAAAAATACGTATTGCCTGGAACAAGTTTTGTGAAACATTTGAGTAAATCGTAGAATTACTGAATTCCAACAAAGTTTTCAGGTGTTATCTCTCTTGTTTCGCATTACTTTTGCATCAAACATCATATTGGATGGCTTTAGATGAAGCACCAAGCTTTATTACGCTACGATAGAAAGGCGGGAAGGCCCACCTTAAACTAAAATACTACATACCATACATCATCATCATCTTCCTGCCCTTGTCCCGTTTTATTTGGGGTCGGCGCAATATGTTTTTTTCTTCCATTCTGTCCTGTCACCCGTCACGCTATCACTAACTCCTCTGTCTTAAATGTGCTAGGCATCTATAGAAGTACTTTTTTATATTTTTAATATAGGAATACATTATGGAGAGTCAAAGTTAACGAAAAATAGTAGACTTTCGAAGGTATTTACTAAAGTACTCATACACAAATGTATGTATTGATTTCTATAGAAGCCTAGATAATATCCACAAGATGAGGTGTAATAACATCATAATCACATGGTATGAAAATGTATGTCGGCTTGGCCGCTCTTAAAGTCATTGTGAGGGGTGACGTTGTAGAGCCCTTATGTGATGTCATTGGCAACAGATTAATATATTTTTTTCTCAAAATAAAAGATAAATATAAAGATACTGACAGACTCTTATTGACTCAACAACCCACCCTGTTCCTTCACATCTCTGGTCGTGATATTCATAATACCTATTTAAGTCATTGAAATTAATCCTCAGTTCGTAGGTACGTACTCGTGTAATCGTAATGAAAGGGTAAAGTTAGATGTTCAAAGGTGAAAACAGAAACATGAGAACAGAATTATTTAGGCATCGAGTTCTTCCACATAAAGAGACTTTCATGAGAAAGTTGTCATTTCTCATTCGTACCATTCGTGCGAGTCAAATGTTTATTACATCAGTCGTTTGAATGTGCTGCTGTGTTTTAAAATGATTCGGTACATTATTTATATACTCAACTTTAATTAGCGAAAATCTAAATTGTATACTGTACATGGTGGACTGAAAACATTTAAAAAAGAGTATTACATTAAAATTCCAATTTGAGTTTGCAGCAGGTCCGTGACGCGTGTCGGCGTGGCAAGCGGGTTCCTTACTTGAAATCGAATGACGGTTGCTCGAATAACACTAGCTCGAAAACGTTCGCTCGACAGTACATGATCGATAAATTATGAGCGCGACAGTTCATTATCCGATGCATCAAAATCTCGAGAACACTGGCATCAGAGCTGATGAGAGTGAATTTTTGTGATGAGATGATCGGAAGGTTCCTTTGTACTCAGGATTTGCTTCAGACATAAAAATTCAAGACATCACGAGTAGGTACTACATTTTTGTAGGTAGGTATGCATTTAATTATGACGACTGGTTTTAAAGCTAAAACCGGAGCTTCTTTAAAAAATTGTTTCCTCTTTTTTATTTAGGTACATCCCCAAGTTGTCACAAGTCGTCGCCTTCCTTTACAATATTACAGCTTATATCAAACTCGGGACTGACGCCTATTAAAGTTATAATTGTGTCGTGGACAGCAGATAGTACTGATAACACATTTGATGGACGCGCGATGGTATCGCGACGTGCCAACTTTCAACCAAATTACGAAATACTTATTTAGGTCTGTGTAACGCTTTGGTGGACTGTGGACCTACTTCGTGTGCTCACTGAATGTTTACATACCCTTCATGGCTTAAAGTCAAAATCAAACAGCGACTGATATCAAATTAAAATTTTGAAATAATTTGTGATATCTCAACAGTGGCTCTATCAGCTTTGAAGTTTTCCATAGTGTCATGTCGTACGGCATTTTACTATGGGGAAATGCTGCCGATATACAGACAGATTTTGTTTTACAGAAAAGAAAAATTCGTTAGATATATAAAATTAAGTCTCAGTTACTCCCTCAGAGATAAATTTAAAGATATCAATGTAATAACTGTACCGTCGCAGTATTTTTACGAGAATATTTTGTATGCACATAAAAATAAATATATGTTTAAGAAATACAGTGATGTTCGTAATTTTAATACTGGGAACAAAATAATAATATAAATATGTAGTTCCTGCTACCAGGCTCAAAGAAATAGGGGCTCATTTAGATGCCAATGTGTATACTTCTATAATAAACTTCCTAGTAATATTCAACATCTAAGCTTTAATTTTAAAACCTTTGTAAAGCGTAAACTTTGCCAAAAAGCCATCTACACTGTAAAGGACTATGTTGAGGGCAAAAAGGTTCAGGATTGACTTACCCCAGTACTCATTTCAACTGAGCTGTCACGTTTTCTTTTGTTTTTATTTTCATTAATTTTTATTTTTTCCTCAATTTGACATTTTTTTTTCGTTTTATAATTATTGTTTGACTATTTACAATATCTTCAATTTGTAAACTTTATACTTTATACTTTACACTTACTTACTTACTCACTTACTTTACTTTATACTTTATGTAGGTATATATATATATATATACCTACATAAAGTTTACAAATTTTTTTATATATTTGTTATTATTAATGTGAATGTGAGAACTATGTGAATTAGGCTATTTGTTTTTATTTTCTTTTTGTTTTTACTTTTCAGTAATTTTAGCGTATGTCCGGCACTGAGTTTTCCTGCGGCCTATCCAAAGGTTCTTTCCTTGGTATTGTTCATCAAGTCCCTGAGCTTCTTAGTAGACCTGAGAAAAAGAAAGCTCAACTTTGCGAATACTGACAAATGCTAGCACTGACTGGACTACTCAACTTTGTATGGTCCTTTCTTCAAAAGACCTTCTCAGACAAATCTGTATGGTCCTTATGTGACTTATGGACTTTAGAGAGACTTTGACCCCTGAGTTTGTTTCAGTATTTCTTCTCAGGGTAGTCAGCTAGGAATAGGACTCAACTAGTTTCGAAACAAATAGAGACCATTTATCACTGAATGATAGTTATGTTAGTTATGTACCAACCCGCACTGGGCCCGCGTGGTGGATTACGGCCCATTCCCTCTCCTAGAGAGGAGGCCTGTGACCCTGCAGTGGGAACATTAAAAAGGATTATGATGATGATAGTTATGTTAACCTTAAGTATTATTATGCAGGAGTATTATTATGCTAATAAAACTTATGCGAAAACGTTATGCCAAACTATATTATGACTCAACATTTTATGCCACCTCAGATATTAAGAAATAGGATTCTTTTCATTATCTTACAAAGCGGACGAAGCCGCGAACAGACGCCAGTGTATCTACTCCCTACTGCGATGGTGCCTAGAACTTCTCTGACATTCTGGACTTGCTCGCGTGTTCGTTTCGAAGATGAGATATAACACAAATTATAATCGACATGAAACAAATCCCCGAGAGTCCGCGGTACTTGCCCAAACACAATATTATGTAACTAACTGTTAAGTAATACGACGTCCATGTCATGAATATTTAATGAATATTTCTGTCAGTGTGGACATGTCTCATCACGATAGCATACACAAGTGCAAACACACCGTTATACTTAGAAGTTATTAGATTGCGAGCTGTGCGCACTCAGGTGAATGAGTTGGAGTACAACTTGAAATAAATAATGACAATCATAAAAATATAAATAGATTAGTAATTAATTCGCACTCAGACAAAATACCTGGAGCCGTGCGCGCTTGAAACATACAAACAATAAATTATATTAAAAGAATGCTAAAATTATTAAGTACTTTTAATCGTACTTGATGAGCTAGACAGATTCCTTCCGAACTGGCAAGAGGAAGCGCGGGACCGCGATGGATGGAAGAAGTGGAGGGAGGCCTTTGCCCAGGAGTGGGACAGAACAGGCTAACAAAAAAAAAAAAAAAAAATCGTACTTGGCATTTGACAAATCCAAAATTAAATGTCTTTTGATCAAAACACAGCCACGTCGAACAGCGTTAGCGTTCGAGCAAGAAGAAGAAGTGAGGGATTGTGTGGTGTGTTGCAGCGCAGGCGCACTGCACTCGCTGCAGTGTCGTCGTCTGGCCGACTGCTGCTGCAGCGACCACCTGGCTTCGTAGTCGGTGTTGAACTGTTCAGTTTGGTCACTGCAGGTGATGAAGCGATGATTAATAATATTCATGCAATCCGGCGCAGACATTAGGTTAGTACAAGATTAGCAAGTAATTCTTACGATTATCACCACGAACCAACAATGTAGTTGCGTATATAACCACGTCTAATATGATTCTGAAATAACATATTTATAGTATTGTATGTACTTATTGCACTTTGGGCTGGTATTCGCAACTCCACGACTAGGACGCGTATTTTGCGTACAATAACATATCTATTTAACTAAAATATTTGCCAAACAAGATTTTGGTAATAAAAGCTGGCTGGTTACCCAAAGGAACAAATACGGTATGGCATCTTATAATAAAGAGAAACTGCGCATAAACCGTACGACGTATATTAGATTTAAAAGTGATGATTAAATACTTTCAGTAATGGTTAAACAAAGCTAACGTGTTATATTCGATCACGGGTGAGCGAGGAATAGTGACAAGGATGCCTAAACGAGTTTGTCAAAGCCGGTGAGCGACGCGACGCAGCGGCGGCGGCCGGCGGGTACTCGGCGCAATCCTGTTGCGCTAACGAGCTGCACAAAAAACCTCTCTGGTGTGAATAGTGTGACTCTCACTTCCTTCTGTTTATGTCACGGCGCTAACCGGATTCCTTGCCTCCCCGCCTGCCAGTGCAGGGACCTATGTACAGATGCGACGGGAAAATGCGTTAGTCTTGCTGCTATAGACCGTTTCGCTAAATATCACTATTAAAGTTGATAAGTTTTTTTATTACCGATAGGCTCGTGCTTAATCGCTTTACCTTAAGCTTAGTTTATTTATTTTACAATACATGTGGGTACTTACACACATATGTAAAGTAAAAATACATTATAATAGAAATTATACAAAGGTACTGCTCTTATTTCATTAAGAAATTTCTTCCAGCAGAGCTGCGAAAGGAGAAATTAGAAGAAAGGTAGACATGAGTGTGTAGAAATAGAAAAAGAGATTGTGAAAACCTAAATTAAATCAATTAATATTTATATAACTAACAATAAATACATACGAATTATATATATAAAAAAAATATATTAGTTCTTACAGGATTGTCTCTAAATTATAAAGATTGCTTGCATACAGAGGTAAGTGTGTGTTGAAGTAAATTTGAGCTGCATTGTCGTGTCCAAAGTCTAGGTGGTGTGTTCAATAATTACCAATTTTGTTTTATAATGCAGAAAAGCAACACCTGTTTTAGGTACTTTTGATGTTATCATAACAATTGATTGAGTATTAATTATCAATCAATAGTTAAATTGACAAGAAAAAAAAATAATGATTGGGATGTTCATTGATTAATATTTGCTGTATTGTTTTGTACCCAAATGTTATGAATGACAGTGATGAAGTTGTTAATGTAATTTATATTATTGTCTACATTATTGCATTGGATTTCTATTTATATAGCTTGACGTATGTGTAATAAATAAAATAATGAATGATTGGTACAGTAAACCGAACGTATGCATTATAATATTCCAACTAAATGATAAATGTTTATTAGCAACGGTGAAAATGTTCACAAGAGCCATCAGGCTAAGTATGAACATCGCCAGTTAGGATGAGTTACTGTGAAGTTAAGTTATTGCGTGAGTCGACATGCGCTGCAGGTGAAGTGGAGCCCAGGTTGGCGGTGTCAAGTGTCTCAGCGAGACATCAGGGCTATTGATTAGCGCCACATTGTCTCAGCGGCGTCTACGGAGCGTGACGAGCAAGCTGTCGGGCCATGCGGTCGCGGTGAGGGGCTCAACATTGAGATATTTCCTCTTAATATCGCTGAGTACGAATAAATCTCGCACATCGGCGGCGGGCCCCGCCGCGGCGCGCCACAGTGCGTGCTCTACAGTTGTATAAATCTGAACAAACGTAGATCATTGAACGTACGTAGACGTACTTGAACAGATTTACGGTAATTGTTGTCTAAGTTGGTTTCCAAAGGTTAAAATCTAAAAGTAACGAAATTTAAGAATAAATGTTAGTGTGGTAGTTAGTGTGTGAAGGTGAAACTGTGGTAGAGCAACACTGGCCACATCAAATCAAAATATTTTTTATTTGGATTGAATTTCAAATTTATTTCATTTAAAAAATTCTCATTCAACTCATTTATTCAGGGGTAAAATATGGTGTAACATTTTCCTCATCCTGGATTCTTCAAATAATAATTATGAAATATACAAAAAATGCCTGTCTGTTATATGTTTATTGTACCTATGCACTCTGGTAACAATATTAGGTACCTTTTCAACCCAAAGGTTGACTGGTAGATAAAGTTGCATTAAGTCCACCCGTGTACCACTACTGTACATGAAGTTAACACATGTTATTGCACAGCAGATACGCTCTAAGTCATTAGACCTACAAATCTCTACATTTTCCCAGAACTCGGATACCTAAGCAGTAAGGCAGTAAGTACAAAATGCATTTGTTTTTTTTTTGCCACTCAGTCAACTCAGTTTTTTTCAAGAAGGGCATCAAACAGCTGACTGAATCAAGAAAAAAAATGTAGGAAAAGATCTAATATAACGTACCTAACCAACCTAAGCCTTTATTTTAATTTTATTTATTTAAAGGATCAGCGTTCCGTTGTCGACACGACGTTGTCCCGCTGTTCCCGCGCGACTGCGGCGCGACTCGCGCGCGGCGCTGCAGCACCTCCATACATCAGCGACTCTGATACAATTTGCCGTAGAAAGTCGCCAGTTTGATGTATTACCGGAAAAATAACAGAGCGGATTAAACGGCGAGGCACATCTCACTAGCGGCGCACGCGGTTAGCGACCCTGTGTGCACGACATACGGGCGCGTTTGGCGCGACGCACGCGCGCGGTCACTCGACGCGCCCCTCGACTTCCACACACAAATCTCAACTCTATGCTCCTAGACTTAAGGTAAGTTGTTGTGAATCGTCGGCGCCACGATCAGAGAACTCAGCCATTATGCCGTGGGATGACTCTCCGTGACGTCACTATTGCTCGGTTGTGTTCGTCGCGATTGTTTACGGCGGATCAAGGCGGCCGTCGATATGCTCCGCTCTCTATGTTCTCCGGCGGCTCACGTTACCGTGTTTACGAATCTTTCCTCTTAGCGGATAAAAAACACGTCTGTAGCTTTTTGTGTATGAAAAATAAACGATGTATTTATGTATGCGGTCCCGCGCCCCGCCCCCGCGCCCCGCGCCCCACGCCCCGCACCCCGCACCCCGCGTCCCGCCGCCCACAGATTATCTTTTTATCGAAACATAATGTTTCTCTGAGAGGGATTTTTGACCGCTGCGACTCCCTCCACAACAGGGCGAACGCTTACACAGTTAACTAATAAAAAAGTCCGAAGCCAAATATTTTATTCACTGCAAAATAAAGTTTTCAGAAGAGATTTTCATCCACCAAAAGCCGTCAAAGTTGTGGCGGGAGAAAAATACGGGCGATTGTGAATAGCTGGTTGTTTGTTAAATGTGTAGCGGCGGCCGGGGCACACCAGGAGCTCTCAGCAGGACCCGGCTGAGCAAGGCACAGCAGCATCACTGTCAGCTAAGAGATGACCAATCTCAACTGACAGCACCCATTCACGGACATGACGCATATATCAGCACCACTCAGCTCAACCATTTTATAGGAAACCGAATGATCCAACACACACTCCACCATCAGTGAGACATTTGAGTGAGCATGTCAAACACTGCTGCAAAAGCTCATTTATGTCAAATCAAACAAGTCCAATTGTTCCATGGTACTCACATTTACAAACTTTGTAAAAAATGCTTTCACATCACATTACAATACAACTCGTATTATAAAATAATATCACCAACTTTTAAACAGCAAAAAAATAGTTTAAAGCCAATTAATTTATACCTACGTATTAGTGGTAGTGGAGCTGGACTAGCATTGAGCCAAGCATTTTTATCTTGAATTTCATTATAATATACGCACGGATACTGATATTGAATATATTATACACATAAACCTTCCTCTTGAATCACTCTATCTATTAACAAGTCAATAACAGTCCACAGCCGTGGGTTACCGCGGGTATATTTCGCTCGATTTACTTTTAATCGGCGCGAGCGCACGTACGACTCTCGGACAGGATAGATCGTGACTGGTGAGAAACGAATATAACAACACGACGGTAGAAGGAAATACATCGCCGGCGCGTCATCGACAGTGCGCGTGTCCAATGCGTCACGTCAATTGTCTGTGTGGTGTTCAATGTTAGTGTATTTGTGTAGTGTTGTTAACTCGGGAATATATATATAAATAAATGTGTATGTCTGTATGTGTAAATATATATATAAATACATCTTTGTGGTTTGTATATTTATTGTTTAGTATGTATGTATCTTTAGTATGTAGTGTGTAAACTGTATAAATATTAGTGAGTCAGCCACCAGCGTTGCGGTAGCGTTTTGGTGAAACCACACTACCATAACTTTGTTGCCGATTTATTAGGCCTTCGCTCCCTTACAAGTATTTTTTAAAAAATTTTTGAATACGTAGCAACATACTTATTCAAAATATTAATAATAATAGGTTTAAGGCCATCATCATCAGCCTTCCAATGTTCCCACTGCTGGGACACAGGCCCCCTCTCTAGGAGAGGGAAATGATGAGGGTTTAAGGCCATAGATCTCGAAAAATCTCCTACTTATTCTCATTCCTTTAGTTGCTCAGTCACTTTATCTAAACTTAGCGTTGACACATTTAGTTTTCTTCTCAAAATTCTTGTTAAACTCTATTTAAACTATTGAAAAAAATCATTATACAAAATATTACTATCATGTTCCAATCATTTAGCTTGTTAGTGCTGTTAAATTTATTTAATTTACCGGATGTTATTGGTCTGGAATGTATCTGCACTTGTTGTATTGGTATATTGGATTCAAAACTTACCATGAAGCCACTATGATCTGGTTGTTAATTGTTATTGTATTGACAATAACATGATTTTATGCACAAAGCACTGCTAGTGTACGTTGCGACAGCACATTATGGAAATGCACTCACTTCATATTCGAATTGTAATTAATTTACTCTCATTTTACGTCAAATTTCACATTGGAACCGCGACGTACTGGAACCTCATACATCATTTGTTAAGGTCGTGGACTTACATAGTTTTACATAATATCATTTTGCATCCTTATGAATAGTATTAATCAGTATCAATCAGAAAAGAGACACGGTAACAAACCGTACAGCGATCATGTGTAAAACCAGCTTGAGTTAGAAAATAAAACAAAATGCTTGGATTTTTCCAAACCCCTTAATGTTCCACGTTCCACCAGGCTTCTTCAGGTGCTTAATATTGCAAATCTCTATCACGTTCTGTCGCGAATGTATCGAGGTACCCTGCACGTTGTCGAGAGACACGGCAAGTGTGGCGTCCCACTGTGTCCCACACCTAATTAAATTAGCTTCGTTCTAATTGTTCGTTCCCACGTCTGAACTCTTCGGCCGCGGGAGCCCGCGCCCGCTGCACTCCGCCGGGAACAGTTCAAGGGTTCGGATGGAACTATGAGTACTGTTCTTGGAAGCTTGTTCTTATGCTTGTTTTAAGCATCTAATTAGCTTCGCACTAAGTATCTGTTTTGTTTAATTGTTTGTTTTGAAATGAAAAACAAAAATCCTTAAGTCCCTTGTCCGCAGTTGTGAATACAAATAATATCTGTTGACTGACCAGCACGTAAGTATTATATTTATCACATCCAAAACGTAAGTAACCCATTGAACAGCTCCTCCGTCAGTACTCTCCGCTCACGTAACTTCTCACTCAAACACAAGCTCTGAAGAGGTAATTATCAATAACATTGGCGGCAAATTCAATCGACGCTTGACTCACACGAGTGGCTCGCCCCCCGACTTCAGCCGATATTTAAAGCGTGTTCTACAGCGAGACCTCCTCCCCCCACCCCGTGCCTCACTGGCTGGGGGGAAGGGGGACAGGCTCAGTACATTTTATTAGTCGCTTTTTTATCGGATAGCCGCGACTATGAGCTGTTACACCGAACTACGAAACTATTCCATCAACTGCTTTATACTTTTATAAAAAACTACAAAACGTTGTCATGTAGAGTATTTATAAAGAATAAAGTTTTCGCCGACTTTTCCAGACACGAATATTAACATCTATCTTAATGTCGTTATTTAAGGATCGACATTAAGACGACATTAAGTTTTGTGTAAATTGCAACACTCTACTGGCAGGTTCTGTAACTCTCAGAATATCGGAGTTCCCTTTTTTTTTCAATGGATTATTATCACCATTACATTGTCAATTTATTTCGGTAGCATTAGAGGTAAATAAACTACGGAGTACTACCAGGATATCACAAGCAGCAGGAGGTGGAGCTCACTGGTAGGTCGCAGTTCGTTCGCGAGTGTCACACAAGCGTGGTCGTGCGCGGTCAGTCCGGTCGGCGAGTCCATTGTCCCTCTCGGCGCAGACTGTCCCCCCGGCGACACCCGGCTGTCCCCCCGGCGACACCCGGCTGTCCAGCCGAGATTGCAGTGTTACAAGTAAATTGATTTAAAAAATTCTATTCACAGGATAAATACCGTTAGAGCTCGCACGACCCACTTTTCACAAACTGAGAACTAAAACGAGTCATTCTACCTCCAAAGTAATGAAACAAACAGAAACAAACATGTATTAATTTCAATGTGACTTTTAACTGACGTACTGACTAGCCTGTTGGTCTAGTAGTTAGTGGCCCTGACTGCTATGCCAGAGGTCGTGGGTTCGATTCCCATCCAGGATAAATGTTTGTGTGATGAACACGATCATTTGTTCTGTGTCTGGATGTGATTTGTCTATATTATGTAGGTATGTATTTAGTAATATATAAATATGTATATCATATATCACAAAAGAAACTTACTATCTGAAATGACTAAGGAGTTATTTGAAAAAAGGGCTAAACTAATAAGCATTGAGTCTAAAACTAAGGATATTAGAAAAAGCATAAGCATGCTTAGCAAAGAAATAAAGAAACACATGAGGAAAGACCGCGAACGTTATAGACAGGAAACATTTAAGAAATATATCACGAGGACCGGAGGCATCAAAAAAGCTATCAAATATCTGACAGACAAAACAACCTGGATACCTAACATGAAAGATACAAGTTCAAAAATAAAAACAAAAAGATCAGATATTCTACACGTAGCCACAAATTTTTACCAAGACCTGTACTCTAAAAAGCACCACAGCGACGAGACTATCTTAAACAATAGCGATAGTGTACCTCCTATACTGACAGACGAAGTAAAAATAGCAATAGAGACGCAGAAAACAGATAAAGCCCCCGGACCCGACCACGTCCTTAATGAAGTACTTTAGAATGTTAAGACTATATCACGCCTATACTCGCTCATATTTTTAATGATATACTAAATAGCGAAATGATACCCTAACAATGGACTACCGCAACTATCATACTGCTCCACAAAAAAGGTGATAAGAATGATATAAATAACTACAGACCAATCAGTCTAATGTCTAATATCTATAAAATTTTTGCAAAAGTCATTCTTAACCGAATTACTAGAACTCTTGACGAAAACCAGCCCAGAGAGCAAGCAGGCTTTAGAAGTGGGTACTCAACTCTGAACCATATTCACGTCGTACGACAAATATTTGAGAAGAACAAGGAGTACATTATTCCGTTTTATTGCTGTTTTATTGACTACCGTAAAGCATTTGACTCCATCGAGCACGAAAAAATTTGGCAAACCTTAAAAAATCAAGGACTGGAACATAAATATATTAGGATTTTAAAAAATGTATATACACACAGCACGGCAAAGATCAAACTGGAAAGCGAAGGAAAGGAAATTAAAATAAACAGAGGAGTACGCCAAGGAGAGCCCCTGTCGCCAAAACTATTCACAGCGGTTCTAGAACAAATCTTCCGTACTCTTGATTGGGAACAATATGGATTAAACCCCATCTAAGATTTGCGGATGATATCATATTATTTGCTACAACGAAAAATCATCTTCAATATATGCTTGAGGACCTGGAAAAAGAGAGTCGCGCAGTCGGTCTAACAATGAACATCACTAAAACAAAAGCCATGACAAATACAATAGAAGATCCAATAGTAATAAACGGCGAGCCCGTAGAATACGTGAAGGAATATACGTATTTAGGTCAACTGATCTCACCTACAGACATAATGAACAAAGAAATTGATACAAGAATAGGTAACGCATGGAAAAGCTACTGGAGGCTGAAGAAAATTATGAAGAACACTGAAGTGAACATGTTTATAAAGAAAAAGCTATACAACACCTGCGTACTACCTGTACTCACATACGGCTGTCAGACCTGGGCTCTCACGAAATCGCATATTAAAAAACTGGAAACATGCCAATCGGCAATGGTAAGAAGCATGCTTAGTTTAAGAAAATCAGATAGAATAAGAAACACACTAATCAGGAAAAGACACTACATTGTGTCCCACTGCTGGGCAAAGGCCTCCCCTTTCTCCTTCCAAACTTCTTTGTCTTGGGCGATCTCTGACCAAGTTTGCCCCGCGAACGTGATTAGATCATCACACCACCTTCGCCGTGGGCGACCTCGACATCGATGTCACATTTAGGATAAAGAAATTAAAATGGAGATGGACTGGCCACATAATAAGAGGAAAAGAAAAATGAAATAAGACAATTGTGTTCTGGTACCCCAGAAATACAAAAAGGAAACGGGGAAGACAATGTCGTAGGTGGGAAGACGAAATAAAGGCAACTGCAGGAAGAGCATGGACGAGGACAGCACTAAATCGCATCAAGTGGAAAAACATGGAGGAGGCCTTTGCTAAAACTGGGCAAACAGACCAGGTTGTTGATGTCGACTCGATAAATTGAGTCAACTGAATGGAAAAATAAAAAAATATATATTTTGTAACTTTGATTTGGTTTAAATAAAGGCTTTTATTATTTATTATTATTATATTTATAAATATGTTTATCAGTTGTCTAGTACAAATAACACAAGCTCTGCTTGTATAAAAAAATAAAACAAAAATAATAAATACTTATGAAGTCAACGAAGCAAAAGCAGTGTGAGAAGAGCAGAAGATGGCGGTAGGTGGCGTTCTGCAGTGTCTGCCTGCCACTGGTAGAGAAAGACATGCGTTTATTTACACATGTTATAATTATACATATTATTATATGTAAATTAACTCATAATACTCACCCAACTCATTATAGGACTCTATTGAAGAAACCAGACAAAGATTTTGAAAAATTTGTTTTTTTTTTATGGTGGGCTAAAATCATCCAATAACGAATACCGCTCTTAGGCGGACCAGGAAACAGTGTCAGACTTTTACTGACTAAGCACCCCACCCCGTTCCTTCTTTGCCCTTCGTACTGGGGCCAAGCCTTCCTTTCAGAAAGAGACCCTGGGCCCCAAAAATTAGTTTGTTTTACGTAAATACTTACTTTTGATGTAATTCAGAAAGTTTATTAAAGCAATACCTAGGTATAAGCAAATGTGTCGAACAGGCCGCATGTCGCGCAAGTACTAACAGTGTGATCAGTGTATTGTGCGAGTCATCTGTAGTGAGAGTCGCGCGGGTAGCGGAGGTCGCCGGGCCCGGGGGGGTGCGGGGAGGGGTCGTCTAGACCACTTTTTGATTGGTGGGTCTTGTGTCAGGCTCTAGCTTTGCGCTGCGGAGGCCGAGACCGCGTTCACACTAACTAGTAGGCCTCCCATAGTACTTTTCATTGTTTTAGAAAATCGTCTAATCACTACTATCGCGCTCTTACCTAGAACGAGAGAGAGAGTTTCAGATTGTTACTGACTAAAGCCTACCTGTGGTCTTCAGTTTCCCGTAGTAGCCCAAGCGGACATCGGCCCTGCCGGGCGCCTATTGTTAGGCAGACATTTCTTAGAGGCACGCGTACAACACTGTGCCGTCTACTAAACTTGGGCTCGCTCCTTGCTGGATGAATGAACGGCTATGCGTTGTTTGTCGACCGAAAGCCTTCACGCCCAGTCGTCGTCGGGGAGTAATGGTTCATTCCCATGAACGAAATCAGCTTGCATAAAATTCTACCATTGTGATTGAAAACCAACGTCTGCCTGCTATTTACCCAGACCTATATCTACATGCTACACATTGTAATACGCCGTCCATATTTCCTAGTTTAATATCTCGTTCAGAGATCAATTCAGATCGACTTATTTGACGTACGGCGGGTACTCGCACAAATCGCTCCTATAATAAGACACTCGTGTTTGCGCGGCGCAAGTCATGTCTACATCGCGCTTCTCTATGTCGCACTCGTGTCGTGCTCGTGTCGTGTTCGTGTCGTGCTCGTGTCGTGCTCGTGTCGTGCTCGTGTCGTGCTCGTGTCGTGCTCGTGTCGTGCTCGTGTCGTGCTCGTGTCGTGCTCGTGTCGTGCTCGTGTCGTGCTTCGTCATACGCCACGGTCGTGTGTGTGACTGCATCGATATGTAATGCACAAAACGTTTGAAAGCATCGAGATGTTTGACTTTACATTTTGTGAAAAAAATGGGGTTGTGTTGGCGAGATTTTAGGCTTTAGATGATGAAACTCGACAAATACCGTCACGGTTAAAATACAAATTATATTTTTAACTATGGTGTCAAAAGAGTTTATTTCATAGTACACAACCTACAACAAAAATGTTTGAGTTTGTAGAATTCAACTTTGTGAGAAACCGCTTACTGAAAAAAATATAATGAAATCAACTACAACCATAAATATAGGTATTAGCTAAATAATTTCTTGTTTTTAATTTTACTATTGATAGTAGTCAGTAGTAAAAAAAAGCAGTTTTCACTGATAATTAATCTATACTAATATTATAAAGCTGAAGAGTTTGTTTGTTGGTTTGTTTGTTTGTTTGAACGCGCTAATCTCAGGAACTACTGGTTCGAATTGAAAAATTCTTTTTGTGTTGAATAGATCATTTATCGAGGAAGGCTATATAACATCACGCTGTGACTTATAGGAGCGAAGAAACAATGGAAAATATGAAAAAAACGGGGAAAAATATTTATCTTTGAGGGCTTCCGTTGCGTGCGCTGCGAAAACGGTAGAAGATACCAAAAAAATATGTAGGAAAGAATTATTCCTCTTAAAATGATCTAAAAAAATGTCCGCGACAGTATATGTCTATCTTTTAAGATTAACTCACTAGAACCGTTTTTATGGGAATCAAATTTGGCCGAAATTAATGCACTATTACCAAGTTGTATCAACATAGTAATATTAAACTTTATCCAAATAAATGTGTTGTTGATTAAGAGTATGTAATTGTGAACAAAATTGTCTTTGTAATCACTTATTTTCAATGCACACCTTAGAAGATATTACAATTTTAAAATACTCCGATATAAAATTCACACACGCCGCATGATGTGCAAAATTTGGGTTGCTTGCGGGCGGCGCGGAGGGGTTTTTTTTATGGTAGGTAAAAATCATCCAATGACGAATCCCAATCTTGGGCGGAGCGGGAAACAGTGTCAGACTCTTACTGACTAAACAACCTACCCCGTTCCTCCCTTGCCTTATTCCCAGAGCCCCGGTATAACGCTTTCGCACCAACCCTCGGCTGCAGGAGGCTTCGACCCTGAAGAGCCCCACAGTTTGCTGACAACACCTTGAAGCGCGCGGGGGCAGTGCAGGCCGTCGACGACTTGGTCTCGGTCTGGACTGTTACCAGACAACCGGACGGCGAGCTACCCATTGCTCACCATCCGCAAGCCAGCGTCTACGGTGGCCGGATATCGGCGAGATCGCGGCGGCGACGGCTACGGCGAGGGCGCTTTTGCCCTTGCCTCCTCCTTTACGAGCATTACTGCTTCGCAGAAGGAGGCGACCGCTTGCCATTCTTCTTCGCTGCGGACCATGGCCTGAACCAAGGCCCGGCGCGAGAGGCCACCGCCGCCGATCACACCCACGGGGACACGGCGATTCTCTTCTCAAGCGGGGCACACCTCCACCGTGTCTTCCGTGCTGGCCACACAGTGGAGACACCCGGGCGTCTCTTCCGCACGAATCCGGCGCAGGAATCTCCTGAACTTCCCATGTCCGGTGAGAACCTGCGTCATGTCCTGCGTGATGTCTATCCAACCACGCCTCAAAGAGGGCACTTACCACCGAGATTATGGCGTGCTCAAGTGGAGGGTGTAGCTCTATGAAGTACTTTTAGATAATTATGTTCTTTTAAAAACTAAATTGTCTAAATTAATAACAGAAATTGACACGGGCAAAGTCGTGGGTAACAGCTATATTTTATAAAGCTGAGGTTGTTTGCAAAAATAAATATGATGCCCAAAATAACTATTGCACGCGGACGAAGTCGCGGGCACAGCTAGTTTAAATATAAAATTAATATTTTATTAGAAAGCGCATAGTAGATTTTGAAATTTTTAAATAAATGACGATTAAATTATCGTATACACATGAGAGTTTTTGCATTCGATAGTGCTTCAAAATGTTAAAAAAGCTGGAGTAAAAAAGTGATTTTGCCAAAAGTGACACATAAGAGGTCTAAAAGTCGCAACGACGAATAGAGACTTTGACCCCTGAGTTTGTTTCGGTGCTTCTTCTCAGAGTGGTTAGCTAGGAAACACCGGACTCATCTAGTATCGAACAAAAAAAATGTCGTGTAAATGTGTTTTTTAAACCTACTTGCAAAATAAAGATCATTTACCATTAATCATTTATCAAACTATGTACTTATTCTTCACACACATATTCTAACTTTTTGACTTGAGTATACCTGCGTTGTATTTATTTTATGAAAGATAAGCTAGTGTCTTACATAATACCTATTCGTTTGCGATCATTTTCAGCACGTAATGGGAGCGGCATATGATAATATTGTACAATCTCATTAAATGCTTCGCTTCGATGGAAAATAATTCAGGCCTCTCTAAGTGGGTCAAAACAGGTTACAAACTGAGGCTCCAGATATACTGGCTATAGTTATGTTAATACAGTTACCAGTGTAAGTAGAGCTGTGGGCACAATAACAAGCGCGAGTTAGACAAGAGATGAAAAACAAAAAAATATGACGAGCGAAATGTGACGCGAGCTGGACGAACTAGTAGCTTGTTAATAGAAGGGACGTAATGTGCACAGTGGTCATCATCATCATCATCCTACCCTTATCCCATATTACTTGGGGTCGGTGCAACATGTTTTTTTCTTCCACTCTGTCCTGTCCCCGTCACACTATCACTAGCTCCCTTTTCTTTCATATCACTCATCACACAATCCATCCATCTCTTTTTCGGCCTCCCTCTTCCTCTCCATCCATCTACGTGTAGACTCAGAACTCTTTTTGTAACATGCGTTTCATCTCTTCTTTTCACATGACCATACCAAGACAAACGATTTCCTTTCAACTTTTCAATCACTGGCGCCACTTTCAGACTTCCTGTAATGCGCACAGTGGTATGATATTAAAATTAAGTTGCGACATTTTCTCTTGCATCCGAATTAAGACCCATTAAAGTAATCACAGTCTATAAGCAGAGTATGTGTTGCCGGTGATGACATATGGCTCCGAAACGTGGTCGCTTACAATGGGCCTCATAACAAGACTCAAAGTTACTAAAAGGGCAATGGAAAGGGCTATGCTCGGAGTATCCTTGTGTGATCGAATCTGAAATAAATATATACGCAAGAGAACCTAGGTTGCCGACATAGCGAAAATAATCCGAAAGGTTCTGGAGTGGCGCCTGCGTACCGGAAGATGCAGCGTTAGAAGGCTTCCCACAAGGTGGACCGATTACCAAGGCAGTGTTGCTGGAATCCGATGGATACAAGGCGCACGAGACCAGTCTTTGTGGCGGCGCTTGGGGGAGGCCTATGTCCAGCAGTGGACGTCTTTCGGCTGAAATGATGATGATGTAAGTCAGTCACACTAGCCTTTCAAGCCGTTTCTGAAGGGCTAGGTGTGCAATAGTACACCCACAAATTTCAATGGGTTGTATTGAAGTTCTATCGACGTAAACCAGACACAAATTCTAATTAAGAAATTCCAGAAAGAAAAAAAATACATCCTACTTAGTAATTTCCAAGTTATTACGCTAACAACTTACATGATGACAAAACAGTAGCATTTTAACATTTCTGGGTTATAATTTACAAAGTCTATCAGCAAACAAGAGTGACTGCGGAATTGTAGCCCTAGAGACTATAGCAGCGACACGCGTCTTTACTTATTGTAAGACATAGTTCCGTCGTACAGTCCCATTCATTACGAAGTGTTGCCATCGACATGAGGCGGAGTCCTGGTCCGCGAACAAACGTGTCGCGCTTCGTCTGTGAGAATGAAGACTGTGAACACGCTACGCAAGCCACTTTGTTATAGCTTGTTGCTAATTGGATATATACGCTTCCAGTAACGTATCGGTTGACAATATTTTCATTAAAAAAACAAATATTGGTACTTTTAAATCGCCAAGGTGTGGACTATTCAGAAATATAAAAATACGAAGTTGTTTATTTAATTCTTAGAGCTTTTACTTAAAAAAAAAAATTGTTTTGCTTGTTACACAAAACAAGGGAAGATATAGATGAAATAAAATGTAAATGCGCTAACGGCCCGAGCGATGGTTGATTCATAAAAATAATATTTTTCTATCACAAATGATATCAGTTGCTGAACAAATTGGGTAAATGAATGTATTCCGTCAGGCTTAGAATGAGATACGTTGTAATGTGTTGTGTAATGGTGGACCTGGCAGGCAGCTGCGGTCGCGGACTGATGACTCATGAATACATTAGTGATCGCTGACGGACGCGCAGCACTCTCGGCGGAGACCAGGTGGTCGGTTCGGTGGAATAATAACGTCTTAACAACTTATACTTTTTACTAATTTAGGTTCAGTTTTACAAACGTTGAGTGATCTCATTTGCGAGGCTGTTAGTTTTGACAAGCATTGTGATGAGTTCTGCTGATTGGAAGCGGTTGAAAAATTTCTGAGATGGTTGCTGTCAAGCCGAACTCAATATAGGCATGAGTTGTAGTGCTGATTAAGAAATGGGTGCTAATGGGGGCCATGGATAAACTGATGTTCGTTGTTGATATTGGCAGTAAGCAAAGGTAGAGAATGCCTTGTAGCATTAAGAAACACTAGTCTCTTAATGCTACAAGGCATTCTCTACCAGTGAAGTAAAAAAAGACGTGAGTTAAAAAGAGACAACACTGTGGTAGGTGTGTACAAAAAAATAAATAACAGATATTTTAAATAGAGTGTAACATAGTATTATTAAATGAATTTAGATTATTATTCAGATTCACAAACTGGTAATATAATATAGTAAAACATTAAAAGGCATCTCGTAGCTATATTTGATTAGAAGTTAAAGTTATACATTGTGTTTTAAGCTTCAATAGATCTGATTGCGATGCAGTCAGACAGAAGTAGAATAATAAAGTTGCTAAAATATTACATTCTAGATTGTAATAGGTGGTATTGTTTTGGTGTGCGTCTCAAGGTTTTATTTGACAATGCAGAAAGCCGGATTTTCGGTATTTTACATAGACTACATTCACACATAAACAACTCGTAGTGGCGTAGCTCGTAGCAGCGTAACCCGTAGTGGCGTAGCTCGTAGCAGTGTAAAACGTAGTGACGTAGCTCGTAGCAGCGTAACCCATAGTAGCGGAGCTCGTAGCAGTGTAAAACGTAGTGACGTAGCTCGTAGCAGCGTAACCCATAGTAGCGGAGCTCGTAGCAGTGTAAAACGTAGTGACGTAGCTCGTAGTAGCATAGCGCGTAGCAATGTCGCTTGTACCGGCAAATTATTATAATGTAAATATTTTATATTACTACTACTATTATTGGTTTTAAAGAAATATTTTTAATTTATTTATTTGCCTGTATCCTTTGTTTTTAACCGACTTCAAAAAAAGGAGGAGGTTCTCAATTCGATTGGATTTTTTTTGTAAACTTTTTTTTTTATTTTTTTTTATGTTTGTTACCTCAGAACTCCGTTGTTTATGGATGGATTAGCAAAATTTTTTTTTGTACTTGAAAGGATATTCTTCCAGATTGGTCCCATTTTTTTTCAAAATCGAGTTTTGATGATGGGATCCATGAGAAATCGAGGGAACTCCTCAAATATTATAGGCAACTATATAGTTTTTTTTATATTTTCATCGAGAACTCAAGCATTTACAGTCAAAAAGTAACATTTGATGAGGTGGAACTGGTGAAGAAGATCAGAAAATGGCTAACGAAATTTGACACTCGCATAGATATCACAATCAAGGTAGTTAAGCAACTATGAAAATGCACTATAAACCAATGATCTTAAATAATTATGTTGAAAATATTATCATCGAACTGATCTGATGATGATGATGGAGCTGAAAAGTAGGCACTGGAACTGCGTAGCTAATTAATATATCCTAGCCGTGTTTGGGCTTGTTACAATTGTCATAAGATGCACTTTGGCTGTAAGGTACTATTGAACTGATGTCATGATAAAGCTGGAAGGTGGAAGGTCGGCACTGGAACTGCGTAACTAATTAATATATCCTAGCCGTGTTTGGGATTGTTAGAATTGTCATAAGATGCACTTTTGCGGTAAGGTACTATTGAACTGATGTGATGATGAAGCTGGAAGGTGGAAGGTCGGCATGGGAACTTCAAAATAAAATAACGTAAGTACCCTAGCATTGTTTGAACTTATTAGAGCTGTCATGGGCAATGCTGTCAAGGGCAATGGAAAGGGCTATGCTCGAAGTTTCCTTGCGTGTTCGAATCAGAAATGAAGAAATGCGCAGGAGAACCAGGGTTACCGACATAGCCCGAAGAATTGCCAAACTTAAGTGGCAGTGGGCAGGGCACATTGCTCGTAGAACAGATGGCCGATGGGACCAAAGGTTCTAGAGTGGCGACCGCGCACCAAAAGATGCAGCTTTGGAAGGCCTCCCACAAGGTGGACCGACGACCTGGTGAGAATCACGGGAACGCGATGGATGCGAGTCGCACAGAATCGGTCGTTGTTGCGACGCTTCGGGGAGGTCGATGTCCAACAGTGGACGTTTTCTGGCTGAAATGATGATGATTATGAGAGCTGTCATAAGATGTACTCATGAGATGAATCATAAGTATTTCATGCATCATATCATCTCTCCACGAGATCAAAACGATCACACTGTAACAATGTACCTATAATATGTATTCCTACTTATATGACATTGGTAACTTTTCCAAAAGAAATGTAGAAACGATATTGTCTTCGTTGCCATAACACATTATAATAAAAAACACTAAACGACTCCAAAAAGAAGTGATAAATTTTGAATATTTGCAAAATATTAATGTCAAATAAGTTTACCTATAAATTAAGTTTCTTTACAGCAATTCAAATTTTTATTTTCAACTTTTTAGTGTAGGAACTTTTATCGTTTGGCTTTTTGTAAAAAGTTTTTTTTTTAAGGATCACTTTTCATATAATCTGGAACGAGCATTTTAATTATTTAGTTACATACAAAAAAGCTTTGTGAAAATCCAAATCACATAGTTATGTATGTGATCTAAATCATTAACAATTAGTGTATTCTCATCAGCTGCAATCAGCACGCGAAACAACAAAATGAGCCACAAATTAGTTTTGTAATAAACACAACCCAAGCGTGCTTCAAACAGCGCGATGATGACTGTACTCGATGCAAACAGCGACCAGCGGCGACAAGCAAACAACTAAATATTTTGTGTGACGTCACACCCATGTGCGTGGCGAAGAGTTCACACTCAAGTATCACAATACATCGTGATCTGCACGTTTCTGCCTAGCCATGTTGTTGGCTGCCAGATATAGCTGAATTTTCTATAAAAGTATTTTTTACAAGGTGTGTCTGATGTCCCGTCTGAGCTGCACAACCCAATCACACGATGCCTTGGTAAGCAGGTTTTTTTATGGTAGGAAAAATCATCGAATGACGAATCCCGCCCTTGGGCGGAGCGGGAAACAGTGTCAGACTCATACTGACTAAACAACCTACCCTGTTAATTCCTTGCCTTAGTCCCAGAGACAGGTCTCTGGGACTAAGGCTTCCACCCTGTAGGGCCCCGACAACTGACAACTCCTTGAGTCGCGCGGGAACAGTACGCGCCGTGCCGTGGTAAGCTGGGGGCAAACGAGCTTCTGACTAGCCGTAAAGACTACCGAAATTCTACAAAAGAAAGCCGGAACAAATGGTACGACGCGTTCCCAAGCATTGTGAGGTAGTGAGCGGTCGCGGGCCTCGGGTAACATAGCCTATCCGTTGACTGACCGGTTTGGGCCGGTTCTTGCCTATAATTGTATAAAAGCTATATATGTATAAAAGGGCAAGAGGTGATGGAATTAAATGTGGTCAATGAGCAAATTACGTCTGCGTCACGTAACATGTCGCGTTAACACCACCTTTTAACATGAGATATTTATTTCACTTTACGATTTTAAATAAAAAATATAATAAAAAATGTATAGACCATTTATCAAAATATGGCTCGTTCAGTTCAAAAATAAAAAACTTTATTCGTATTTGTTTGGGTTACAAGCAAATTAATGTGTTTCGAATTTATTTCCTACATCAAATATTCTTTTATTAATAAAATAATGGGCAAGTGCGAGTCCGACTCACACAGCGATGATTTTGTACAAACTCAATTATGTAAATAATTAAATTCCCAAATCCAGTCTCAAAAGCAATTTTTTTAGGACGTTACTTCTACGTCTGCAGATTTAGTTATTCCTATTCGTACACGATCTTTATGCCAAATAATGTGATTACCTTATGAATTTTGGTAGGTAAAGTACCCTATGAATTTTGATTTCCATGAATGTGTCAAAATCATACTGTTTGGCATATCTATGGTCAAAATACACGTTTTTTACGATATAAACGGTCGTAAATATCTCTTTTTTTATTAACTTCGAATTTTAGTTTTTTCACAGCTTCCACGAACAAGAACTGCAGATTTGAGTATAATTATGTTTTTAATTCTCAAACGCTTTCCCGAGATAAAGGGTCTTGACATAAAGACGGACAATAAACAAAAAACATAACCCTTTATATGAGATACAGAGCCTTACAAACATCACTGATACATTTCTTAATTTGAGCACCTGTATCATCACCATTTAATTTTATAAGCCTCTATTCATTTGCAAGCTAACCTTTCAGCTTACAGCGCGCGTCGTGCCCGGACGATGTGCCGATAGGCGCCATAAATCTGTCGCAGCGTGCGCCTCACGCCCGAGTGGAGCGTGTGCCTCACGCCAGTCACGCCGACTCCTGCCTGCAGGCATCGCCTGTCGCGCCGGCAGGCACGGGCCACTCTGACATGAGTACATGCAGAAAACTCTGCCATTTAGCGCCTTCACTTTACAAAATAGAACTCAAAATATTAGACTGAACAGGCTGAGTTGGAGTTTGTCAGCAATTACAATCAGCCTTTCAATGTTCCCTTTAATCATTGAAAGGCTGTAGGCCTGCTCTTTAGAAGAGGGAATGGGCCGTCATCCACCACGCGAGCCAAGTGCGGTTTAGTGAATGTCACAAGTCATTAAATTTTTTGTTTCAGGACATGCCGGTTTCCTCATGATGTTTTTTTCACCGTTTTGAGAGCAGAGGTGATGAAATAAATTACACAAAGTAATGCGCGTAGTAGAGTTTGAACCCACAACCTTAATTCGTAAGTCGGGACTGTTACCACTCGGTCACCACTACTCTCTGCAACTAGAATCGCTCTAGTTTATTAAAAGCCTATTTACTCAAGCTTTGACTGCAGCAAATCGTTGCATACCTTCGATGTACGCGATATGAACAACAAGACGAAATGCTTTGTCTGGACCGTAAAGCTGTTTTTGTTTTTGTTTAGCTATGAACCTATTGAAAAATATAGTAACTATTATAGCGGTTACACAGCTGCTTGGTGCTATATGCGCGGGGCTAAGTGCTGTCGCCTACCCTTGCCCAAACTTTCTGCCAATACCTTTAGGTTTGATACAATTTTACATTTTTCCAATATAAAAACAGTTTCAAATGTGCGCTGTGGATGTGGGTATAATATTGTCGTAAATATCAGAGATCATTATCTGGTTGACTTGTTTATTGATACAAGAAATACGCGATCCCTTTTACACCACTACGTGTAAGCAGTCCTGTGATTTGTTCTGACGCTATTGTAATTTTCGAGCTTCAAAGTCGCAATTTCAGCTCACTATATTGGATCTAAACACATTTACTAGGAGTAAGATTTCAACCAATTTGACTCTAGCCGTGTTACAGGTTCTAAAGCCGGCGCTAAAGCTGCTGAGAACTCTGAATAGTGTGTCTAAGGTTCTTTTGTATTGTCCAACTAACACTAAGAGCTATAAACATAGGTTATATCACATAAAGACATACAACGTCATTAACACGTCGTTCTCTGCAGTGAATGTAAGAGCTAAAGCCTTCCACCGGCGACGGCGTCACAAAAACTGTCTTCCGGCATAATGTGGTGTATCCGAGACGCTCACGGCCATCAATATCTCGCGAGGGATCGCGCAAATCCTCGCTCATTGAGAGCATCCCTCTCGCGATCCTCCTCTATTGAGAGGCCGATATTAGGCGGTGCCGCGGGCGAGCCCGGAGGATGCTGTAGTCATTATATCGAGTGTCCCTTTATGGCACACATTTCATATAAATAGCTACGTGAAGGGAATTTATGAGATTTATTGTAATGTGTTGTGTGGATGCATCGTATTCAATACCACGCGTTGTCTCACTTCTGCGGTCGTTTTGTTACGAATGATAAAATAAATGATAAATGATCTTTATTTTGTAAGTAGGTTTTAAAAAAACACTTTTACACGTCATTTTTTATGCTAGATGAGTCCGGTGTTTCCTAGCGGACTACTCTGAGAAGAAACACCGAAACAAACTCAGGGGTCAAAGTCTCTTTTAAAGTCCATACAGAAAATATGTATTGATCAAATCACATAAGAACCATGCAGATTTGTCTGAGATGGTCTTTTGAAGAAAGATCCATACAAATTTGAGTAGACCTGTCCAGTCAGTGCAAGCATTTGTCAGTATTCGCAAAGCTCAACTCAGGACTACTAAGGAGCTCAACACGACCCGACGAACAATACCAAAAAAAAAGGACATTTGAGTAGGCCGTTAAATACTCAAATTGCCAGACATAGGCTAAATTTTCTGAGAAGAACAGAGACAGAAACAAAATAAAAATATAATAAAATAAAAAATATCAATCTTGTGCACGTTATATAATTAATTTTGCGCATTGTACTTATACATATAGTGTGCACAACACATTTTACATATTTCCTAACAATTAATTGAATCCATACTAATATTATAAATGCGAAAGTAACTCTGTCTGTCTGTTACGCTTTCCCGCTTAAACCTCTCAAACGATTTTGATGAAATTTGGCGCAGACAATCTTTAGAAACTGAGAAAGAACATAGGATACCATTTATTGCGAAAAAAAAAACGCAGACGAAGTCGCGGGTACTTACCAACTAGTAGTAAATAAATAAATATTAAAGTCAAAAATACATTAAATCAATACATTATTTATGGTTCTTTTTTTCAAAGTAAATTCAATATGAATATAATGGAATGTACTTTATATTTTAAAACATCAGCACAGTGTTTGTGTGGGTGCAGGGGTGCGGGGGTGCGGGGTAGTGGAAATTTGTGACAGGACTTCCCAATGTCTCACAGAGGAATAATAATGTATCAAGTTGTATATAATGTTAGTTGGAGAGGCACCTCGGTGAGAGGGAATTGTTTGTGTTACGTTATGCTATATCAATAGACGAGACAATCTCGTCGTGTTCAGCGCCGAACAATAAAAACAGAACATGCGAGGCTACAGCGGCGGCTTATTGTTTTAATTAAATCACGAAAATAATAAACGTGGGCGCTATCGCGATGTGTCCGCGTGTTGACGCGCGTTATCGCGCGATCGACGCTGGCAAATTAAAATACACATGTTAATCCGCGGCCCAGTAGCCGGGCCCCGCGGGTCACCGGGGGCCTCCGCGATATAATCCGACAATCGAGTGCGCAAACAGAGCGAGTGCGTTCTTTCGAATTGGTTCGATCGGACAAGGTATTATTGCAATTGATTGAATAAACAAATTATGTCTGATAGTCAATTGTTTGAAGGGAGGGATAACTAGAGCGGTGGGAGGGCCAGGTCAGTGAAGCGTTCACTGTGGGGGATGAGGAGGTCTAATAACGCCCGTGTGGCACTCACCTCTCCTTTGTGTGACACAAGAGAGACAAGTGTGGTTCTAGGCAGTAAAAATCTGACACGCGCTCTTGATCCACTCCAGTGCATGCGAAGCTATTAGTTGATTTCCCACCTCGATAAAAAAAAGGATTGTAGGCTTCAGATTATAATTTGTTGTAGATTCGCTGTCGGTATAAAGGACCAAATATAACATACATGTAAAGTGTACTACTAATGATGTTAAACTTTTGAGACCCAAGCGATAAGTAAGTAGATATATAAATAAAGTGTCTTTCTATTATGTCTCTAATTACGGTATTCAAAAGATTAATTTTATTCCGCAAATTTTAATTATTGAGAAAGTATAATTTAAAGTCTGGCAAATCTGAACTTGGATCACTTTGACCAAAAGGGATAACATCGTCCTATGATCAAGTAATAATAATAAAAAATAAAAGTAAACGTAATCGCTTGTACACGTCATGTTAATAGTCGAGCGCCGCCACTCTGTACAGTCGGCTATCGAGCTGCCGCATCGCTGATGGCATTTTATTGCAGCTTTACAATAAAATTAACTATAATCCATCGACATTATCGACTCTCCACGACGCAGCGACAGCGGAGCGGAGCTGAGTGTAGCGGAGCTGAGCGGAGCGGCGTCACGGATCATGCACTCATAGTATAAATGAGTAAACTTGCTCCGAGCCCTCCTCGGATATAACTTGCTATATTGGTGTTTATGAAATTCCCGGTGGATTCCGTGAGTAGTCAAGTTTCGACTAAGTTCGGGTGTGGGTTGCTACCCGCACCGCGACGTCAGCGGTGAGAGTGGGACAAAGTAACACTATAGCTACGAGCAGTATTAGTCAATTGAGACAACTTAGTACCAATATCTTATGCGCGCCTTCAACTAATGTGCTATCACAGTCTGTTTGGGTAATGCTACATGAAGCGCAGGACTAGTGATATAATACGGTTTGAAGCAGTGCGGCGTGATGCAGTGCGGCGTGATGCGGTGCGGCGTGATGAGGTGCGGCGTGATGCGGTGCGGCGTGATGCGTTGCGGCGTGATGCGTTGCGGCTCAATGCGTTCTGCACGATAATTGCTGACGCGCTGCGGTTTTGTTTGTTGCTGAATGAGATGCAATTTGTTAACAACGAAAACAACGAGCGAAAGTTTTCGTTGCCGTTTATAGTATGTACTTCTGTTCTTCACACATCTAAATAAAAACAATTAATAACAAGTAGTAACGTCTAGAATTCTGAAGAGCTGTGCGGATACTATTTTTTGAATTTGAATTATTATTAATGGTGCATAATATCGCCTGTTGGTAAGATACAATGTGGTCAACGAGGGAACACGCTTGTTGAGGAGTAATCTATTAACTCATGAACTACTTATACACTTAGAGATATCCATGTTGTGTTTAGCTATTTGAAAAAAAAAAACAGCAAAAAGGAAGAAAAAAGAATTCTAAAAATGTTTTGTGCTTACAACTTAGTGAGTCACACACGCAACACGATTTAAGAACTCAAGGCTAAAACAAAAGAAGATCAAGACTAAAACAAAAAAAAAATAAAAAGAGGATAAGAGCATGCAAAATTATATAATTTAGAGGTTTCAAGCTTATTATGCATGTGTTGTTAGAGTCGCAAGGTGAATACTATAGGTAGCAGTAGTCGGCAGCAGTTGGCCGGCGCTCAAATATGATTTATTCAGTGTCTTGTCGGTGCTCAGTCGCAGTTCGCGTGACGCCGGTGTGAGCGCGGCGTGAAATATTCGCGCGCGTGTCGCCATGCATCACGCGCCGCGCCGCGGGAGGCGCGCCACTGACGCACGTGTTGCAGAAAACCAACTACCTACAAACTTAGTTTTGTGATATATTTTTGATAAAAATAATAAAACTATAGATAGAACAAACAAAATAATCTAAGATGTCTATTAAGCTTTAAAGTTCTTTGTTCGAAATGTAGCCTTAGTACCTAGCTATTTTTTTCTTAGACGCGTACCTATGTAAAACGATTTAAATTCGTCTGATTTTTGTAAGGTGGTAATCGTTTTAAGGTCTCTGTAATATAATATTTGGGTCCGGTATATTTCCAAGTGTACTTACTACGGCTTCGTGAGCTCGACAAATGGATGAATGAAATGGATGTGCGGTTAACGATTGTGGGACGAAATTGTAATGCGACTTACCATAGTTTGTATGTATGCTTGTGTGGCATACTGAAGCTCAAGCTTACTCTATTGCGATATGAAGAATTAACATAAATTAGGGCACTCTGACACGGACAGTTTAGATTAGAAGTTCATTATTTTTTATAACCACCAAAAAGTAGGGGTCCCGCAGGACGAGACTCCATCGAGCTGTCTTTGCAGGTAGGGTAGTGTTAAACTTATATAATAGGTACTGCACCAACGCACTGTCGCATTACAGTACTCGAGCAATAACTTGTCACATAATTTTTTCTCGCATTACCGTAGTGTCGAACCCAAAAAAGGCATACTGTGGTCTAGACGTGAGGCATAAATATTGGAATAGGTATGTGGATTAGGTATTTTTCGATACGAGTCCGTACCTAATCCAAAGCGTCGGGGATTAGGTAAGGCAGACGATGACACGATATTCGTACCAGTCTACACAGAATATTCTGCACTGGAATCTGCACCTTAAAATGTGAGAGTTAAGTTTCAAGTTCAATTAGCACTTCCGCTAGTGCCATCTATGTGAAATTCCACTGAACGAGTTAGTGCTCTAGCGATCTAAGTCGTTACGTGTACGTCGTCGTGGATCAGAGGCGCGATTGTGTAAATAATAAAACTTTAAAGCTTTAACTTTCGAAGAAAAATAGCAAAACATTTACATCTTGTTAATAAAAATAAATGAGTAAAAATCAGAAACACGTAATCTACACTATAATAATATAATAAAGAGGTAAAGTTTGTTTTTTTGTTTGTAGGGGGTAATCTCTGGAACTTCTGGTCCGATTGGAAAAATTTTAGCAACAATAGAAAGCTGCTTTACTCCTGAGTGACATAGGCTATATTTTATGTACGCGGGCGAAGCTGCGGGCAAAAGCTAGTAATATAATAATACTAGCTTCTGCCCGCGACTTCGTCCGCGGAAAATTTCTTGTAGTGTTAGCTCGGGTAACATCCATGTTATATAAATAATTTATTGCCTATGTCACTCAGGAGTAAAGCAGCTTTCTATTGTTGCAAAAATTTTTCCAATCGAACCATTAGTTCCAGAGATTACCTCCTACAAACAAAAAAATGAAAAAACAAAAAAACAAACTTTACCTCTTTATTATATTAGTGTAGATGGATGAAATGATTTCTAAAAAATCAATGCTCTGGTTTCTATATCCAGTTTTATATTAATCCATTTTTCGATACTATAGACAAAAAAATAATTATGTCGTTTGAGTAATTCTACCATGAACTGTAACTTTGACCTAACTTTTGGCCTCTTTTGGCAGTGCAAGTGCATCATACGTACGCATGAAATTTCTTCCTTCATGAATACGTACGTAACGTCTTTGTGATTTAATTTGAAGATCTCTAAAAGATATTAGTTCAGTATTATAGTAGTTATAGGTGTATATTATTAAGGTTAAGTGTAAATACTAATAGTGGATCGTGAATACTTTAAGTTTACGTTGACTTTGCGTAGGTACTCTTAGTCCATAAAATACGGAATATCACGTTATGTCCATTATTCTACAATTTATCAGAAACGGAAGATCCATATTCCATGTCGAATATTTCTTATGTGGTAAGAAATATTCGACATGGAGTACCACATACGCTACTTAATATCGGTACAGAATTTGTAACAGGCCAGCGTCTATGTTGAATAAAATATTCGGATTAGGTATTTGGATTAGGTATTTTTAAATACTAGTATTAGGTGAAACAGGTATCATTTTTACCTAATCGAACCCATGTCTAATGTGGTCTATTATTCTAAGCTTTTTATTTGACAACTGATAAAATGACGGAAAAAACTTGAGAAAATATATTACATTACATTATTTGTCATCATCATTGTATTGTGATTGTTTCTGCATTTTGGAAACTTACTTTGTTTTTGTATAGCGCATTTAAAGACAACATTACAGTTGTAGCACTGTCCGCAGCGGCACTGTGGCAGTTGGCTCGTGACAGAGTGTCGGCGCGTGGCGCCCGCGCGTCACACGCCGCGCCATGGGACGCACACAGCGCCACGGGACGCACACAGCGCCACGGGACGCACACAGCGCCACGGGACGCACACAGCGCCATGGGACGCACACAGCGCCACGGGACGCACACAGCGTCACGCCACGCGCGGACCGTGCATAGTTAACGTGAAGATCTCTTCACTATAATGCGAAGGCTGAGGGAGCGTGAGGTTGAGTCTGACTTTTACTGACTAAACCCACTCAAACAAACTACAAAAGAGACTATGACCCGTGAGTTTGTTTCGATGTTTCTTCTCAGGATAGTCAGCTAGGAAACACCGGACTCACCTAGCTTAAACTGACGAAAAGAAAAAAATATTGACGTGTAAAAGTGTTATTTTAAAATCCATTTGCAAAATAAATATCATTTATCATTTACTCCGGTAGGACTTTGCCTTCTTTCTATGTGAGGGTTGATTTTCAAAATTACAAGTCAGCAAAATAAAATGTGACTTCCGAATTCTCATTACGTAGGTTTTTTTTTTACGTACTAAATTTCCTTAGGCATCATTGTTTGTGTAGGGAAATATTATGAACTAGCTTTTGTCAGCGGCTTCGCCCGCGTACATAAAATGCCTATGTCACTCAGGAGTAAAGCAGCTTTCTATTGTTGCAAAAATTTTTCCAATCGGATCATTAGTTCCAGAGATTACCCCCTACAAACAAAAAAATAAAAAAACAAAAAAAACAAACTTTACCTCTTTATTATATTAGTGTAGATAGATAAACCTGGAATTAATCAGAGGCTGATTCTTGTTCCGAATCTACATCAAATTAGGACTATTTTTCGTTTTAATTTATTTATGGGAATCTGTAAAAGAAAAAGCGTTTCGTAGAGTAGTGGGCAAGTGGGCATCTTACCGGCAGCCGCACGCACATAGGTAGTGACATATCGCACGATATATCGCAACTTGTTTTTGTTTTGAAGAGATTAAGAAAAAACACACACTTTTTTTAAAATAGTAAGCATATAGTTTCTCGCCGGTTCATTTCCATAATAAAAACACGACCAATTTGGATTAAATAATAGATACGTAGGTCAAGAAGTATATAAAAAATTATTTAGATTTTTTCAATTATCAATTTTTTTAAATAGTAATTTTACGAGCATTTATCTACACTAATATAATAAAGAGGTAAAGTTTGTTTTTTTGTTTTTTTGTTTGTAGGGGGTAATCTCTGGAACTACTGGTCCGATTGAAAAAATTTTAGCAACAATAGAAAGCTACTTTACTCCTAAGTGACATAGGCTATATTTTATGTAGGTACGCGGGCGAAGCTGCGGGCAAAAGCTAGTTATTTATTTATTTATTTACAATTTTATAAACGGTCCATAAATGTAGTTCACATTTAAAACTGCACCTTGTGTAAGCTGAAAGTTTCCAGTTTACCTTGAAAAAGTGTTCTGATGCTTTTTTGTATTCAAAAGTCTATTGAAATAGAATTTTTCGAATACAAGCTCGAAAAAGAGATTAGACTTCCTCGAAAACTCTCGTGTTTTTGTTTTCGTTTATCACAAAAATTCGTTACGAGTAACAGTAAATATTTGTACGATGATCTACATGGGGCGTTGAATAATATTAGATTGTATAGTAGCTTCAAAATTTGGTTTCTTCAACTTGCGAAGGTTAAGCGCGATGAAAGTCGAATTAAATCGTTTTAACTTGTTAATTGTATGTGTACATATAGTCTCCGTACTCCGTGTACGTAAAATATTGTTTGTGTAAAAACAAAATTAATTATTTACCGATAATCAATTCAATCAATTCTCGGGTCGCTCGTTCAAGGAGATGGTGAGATAGACCGAGACGTAACGCATCGGATCAACGCAGGAGGGATGAAATGGCGACAGGTCACGGGAACAACTTGCGACCCACGGATGCCCCTCAAGTTGAAGGGTAAAATTTACAAGTCCGTGATAAGACCTGTCCTACTGTATGGATCAGAATGTTGGGCTGTGAAAAAGACGGATGAAAAAAGACTGCATGTAGCGGAGATGAGAATGTTGAGATGGATGTGTGGTGTGACGAGAATGGATAAAGGTAGAAATGAGTATATTAGAGGAAGTCTGAAAGTGGCGCCTGTGACTGAGAAGTTGAAAGGAAATCGTTTGTCTTGGTATGGACATGTGAAGAGGAGAGATGAAACGCATGTCACAAAAAGAGTTCTGAGTTTACACGTGGATGGATGGAGAGGAAGAGGGAGGCCGAAGAAGAGATGGATGGATTGTGTGAAGAGTGATATGAAAGAAAAGGGAGTTAGTGATAGTGTGACGGATGACAGGACAGAGTGGAAGAAAAAAACATGTTGCACCGACCCCAAGTAAAATGGGATAGGGGTAGGATGATGATAATGATGATGAATCAATTCAGGAGCAGAGGTGGCCGAGTGGAGCAGTGGTGGCCGAGTGGTAACGGCCCCGACTTACAGGTCGTAGGTTCAAACCCAGCCAGGCGCATTACTTTGTGTAATTTATTTCATCACCACTGCTCTCAAAACGATGAAGGAAAACATCGTGAGGAAACCGGCATGTTCTAGAACCAAAAATTCGAAGACATGTGACATCCACCAATCCGCACTGGGCCCGCGTGGTGGATTATGGCCCATCCCCTCTCCTAGAGAGAGGAGGCCTGTGTCCCTGCAGTGGGAACATTAAAAGGCTGATGATGAATCAATTGCTTTTTTTATTGTTGATAGATCCGCGCTTGACCGCTGTCTCATCTGACGGAGAGCGACGATGCGGTCGACGACGGTGCGCGCTTACCTAGAAGTAACCTATTCACTCGCTTAAAAGTAACTTCGAAGTCAAGCATCTGGTAGTCTGATGATGGAACGCGCTAGGCGGAATTAAATTATGCAATTTCGACGCACACTCCCCGGAATGCAACCGGTAGAAAACCGGTAAATAACTTGCGGTCGATGCTCAAGAATTTGAAGCCTCGACTCGACGAGTGCATCATCGCCAATGATCCTGCTGGCTCGCCTCTCGATAGTCTCAAGCGCATCAAGTTGGTATCGGACAGATTCGACTAACTGATGTAACTACCTCTGCCTATCTACTTAAGCTAAATAGTTAGTAATGATGCATAGCGTATTGGCGATGGTCTCTGATTGGAACTGTGCCCGATAATATGAAGTAGGCTCAAACCACTTTGCGATAACGTGGTTGAACTACGAGTGTTTGTTTTATGAGGAAAATTTTTGAATTTCATATGTTAACAACTTTACACAAGCACAGAACCGGTTTGGAAGCCTAAATTAGTGATACAAAGTAAATGTAACAGAAAAACACAATAGGTTAAAGTAAGTAACTAACACAAGGTTTTCGAGAGTCCGATCAACGTAAAAATCATGGATTAGTAATATTTTCCAAGCATCGTTTCAGCAACCCAAATTAATTTGACTCCGCTGTTCATTTAAAAGTCGTGTCAGTTTAATGATAATTTAATCAGGCTTTCAGAAACTTGGTGTGAGACACGACATCATGACACAATAAAACTAAATCTGATAACAGACAAACGTTGATATAAATCATGACATATTAACGAGTTATGAGACAAAATGACTCACGGTGAGCGATTAACTGCACATGGACACATATATTGACAGAGATTGATATTGGTAATAAGTGCATAAAATCCACGAAAGCAATCCAATCATTTATTAAATTAAACCATGAAAACAGTTTATAATCGTCCAGACAGTTGCGAGCCATAAATCTGAGTTGCAAGACGTTAGAGAAAAGATTTTAGCATTGGTTCGTAGCGCCGCTTTCTCTGCTGGTATCAGTTCGCGTCACGTCGCTGCGATCACCCGCGACTGGCAGACGCGAGCCGACTCAAGTAAACTTGTATCAACGCGAAAACTATTCAGAAGTGCTGGCATTATTATAGATCTGACTGAACCAAAGGACTGAATTTGTCTTCCTGTCCGATTATAATTTAGGTGTCCTCACAGTCAAATACTAGTTTATATAACTAAACAAAATAAAAATGAGTATATGTCCAATACAAGTTATTTGTTGCACAAGAGAGAACAGAGGCCAAGAAATTAATAAAACCAATCCTTTTACTGTAGCGTTAAGTGTTTGTCAAAAGAGGTTCAGAGAGGAACTTCTATTTCCTTCGCCGGTGGTCCAACATTCAATCTATGTATTCGTAAATGCCTTTGAATGCTATTTCTTTCTTACCTAATCATTATTCTACATATGCATAGTATCATAAAAATAGTGCGTTAAAACAATAAGGTCGCGTCCCGTCGGTGCGTGCCAAGCGCCGACAGTGTTGGCGACAAACAGCTCAGCTACCACACGCTGCGTTTTAACTGCGTTTCCTGTTCGTTGTGCTCACTTCCAATTTATAATTCGGAGGATGGCGTTCTTTTGCTTTGTTAGACTTGAAGACGGCGAGTGTTGGTCATGATAGAGGTTAAGAGAAAAGTACAACGCTTCAATTTTACATGTACTTTTATTTTAAGAGTCGCATGCTTTGGTTTTCCACGGCTGTTCTGTAGCTGATGTAGAATTAAGTTTATATTTTAGATTATTATTTTATATGTTCTCAAAAACTTTAGAGTTTTCAAAGAAAATCAATTTTCACAATTCAAATACACTTTAGAATAATGCCCAAACGGAGAATAATTGAGAAAAGCAAATCATTTCTCAAAAACATCTTTTATAACAAGCCGCCGTCTGTACGGTTGCAGAACTTAGTGACGGAAAGTTAAAAACTCATACCAATCATGTCATGGCCCATAAAACGTAATATACTACTACTAGTATTAAGGACTACGTTGAAGACGCACTTGTTTGACATTGACTTCGCACATGTCGCTTCTCTGGTAGTTTATTACCTGCATTATCGTGTAAACGTCTATTTACTACTGTACTTTTTGTTTTAATTTTATTTTATTTTTGACAGTGAATTGAATTTACAGTGTTTTTGCAATGTTTGTTTTTTAGTACTAAACTATTCTCTAAAAAATATTATTATTTTTTACAAGTATCCTTGTAGGCTTATGTGAAATAAATTATGTTATTACTGAAACAGTCACTGCTACTGGTATTATTAATACAGGTCTATCATTGATTCATTGTAATTTACTGTACGTTTATCGAAAATAATCTTGATTCCTGAACCTAGTTTTTGAAGCGCTTCAGTTTGCTGATTGGTGTTGGCCTAAAAAACAAATGTTTAAAAATTATGTATTTATTCTGAGTAGCACTTGATCCTACTCCGATACAAATATTTGAAATTTCCGTAACTGATTACTGATTAAATAATTATTACAACCAGTACTCAATTAAGTTTTAAATAATTCTTAAAATATTTTTCGAAAATAAATAATTCACAACAAAACTTTTTTTCTCATGATCGCTAGGACTGATTCTAAAGCGTTTACAGATTAATGTTGCAATTTGCATTCTGGGCAGCACTTGGTCCAACTCGCACACAAAGATTGGCAATGTCTTTTATTTAATTTTAACCACCTGCACATAAAAAATGCAAGAAAAACGGTCAGCTGTTGTAGTGTTCAGATGCAAGTTTACCAATAATAAAACACCTATCCTTTAGACCCCGTCTTGACTCATTCAGCATTTCAATGCACTAAATTCACAATATTGGTATCATCAATAAATTATGTGTCGTAACCTGATGCCTCACCTATATGTAGGTACATATAGTTCGCGAGCCTGTCAGCTGTCGCCTGCCCTGTATCCGCAGGTCCACTGACGTCACGTGTGAGCGGCCTGCAGGGTCAGCGACGTCCTGAATGTGTAATGGCGGCCTGGACATTAATCTCCTTCAGCGTTCGATGCTTTTTGACAGTCATGGCTATAATCACAGCCGGCCTTTGTTGGAGATTGGCACGTCGACCTATCAGACAACTAAGAGGACTATTTTGCTTATGTAGGTTTTATTTAGGGTTCCGTACTTAAGTCGACAAAAACGGAACTTTTATAAAGATACCCTGTAGTTTTGAAGACCCATTATCGCAGGGACACGTGGAGGCATCAAACTGATATTAATATCAAACATTAAATTTGCAACTTCATAAAAATGAAAATTCTACGTCAATTCATTTTAAAGTGAAGGCCGTTTATGCTCCATTTATGCACGCATATTTTGACAGTTGCAAGCGAAACTTAAATCTATAAAGGACAACGCATTGATCTGTAATAAAAAAACCGACTTCAAAAACCTAATAAATACTAAAAACTTAAAAATAATATTAAATTGAATAACTATAATCAAGAATTATAATTCTTGATTATAGTTATTCAATTTAATATTATAAATTTAGATTAAAGTTAGGTAAGGTTATTAGATTAATAATTATTAATCTAATAATCTAACTTTAATGTACACTATACTAATTTAACAGTTTTTGGAGTCGGTGCCAAGCCGTGTAGCCGTATCTATTTAATAGAGCCATAAAATATTTTCCCTTAATTTTTATTACAATTTATAGTAAATTAATATCATATTAGTAGGTACTGATCTTTAATATAAAAATGAATCGCAAAATGTGTTGGTAAGCGCAAAACTCGAGAATGGCTTAACCGATTTCGATAATTCTTTTTTTGTTGTGTTTGTTATTGTCAGGAGAAGGTTCTAATGAAAAAAAAAATAGGGTATAGAAGGGTAGACTAGGGTAGAGTAGGGTAGACTGGAGTAAAGTAGAATAAACTGTTGCCGGGAGCGAAGCCGCAGGCAAAAGCTAGTTTTTTATAAAACTGATAAAAGTTTTAGTCAGCGCTCGATAGACGGCGTTGTACCGTATTCTGTTGATATTCTGTTTTGTGTTGTAATTTTTTTCAGTTTATTTTATTGGGTGCGTTATTTTATTTTTTTTTTGCTGCTATAGTACCTTTTTTATGAGTGCAGGCTTAGCACTAACTCCAGAAACTGTTAAATTGTAAAAAAAATAGAATACTCGAGTCCTATAAAATGATTTTTTATAAGACTCGAATGTACCTACAGCACCTACTGAAACTAAACTAACGCCAACGTCTGATGATTCTGTGCTGCTAGTTCGGTCATTCCTCTCATGAATATACCTTGAGGTTTACGATAACAAAGTCAAGGTTTCCCGGATTGAACAGCGGTACAGTTGCTATCATGCAGATTAAGACGGTACGCTGTTCAATACAGTTGCAGACGGAATCATTGGCATGCATTGATTACAAGATACACATGTCATTGAATGTCGAGTAACGCATGAATAAAGGGAACGTAGCTCCGAGCGTGTGGCTCGTCGATCAGAGCCAGGCAATGGTTCCCGGAACCTTGCGAGCAATTTGTGGCGCTGCAAGCTGTGAGCTCGTCACTTGAACAATAACAGTGGTTGCTTGGATTTCCACTTTGTTATTACAGAATATATTATGTTGTAGCGTTTCCAAGAATTCTCAGATGTACATTGAGTGCACAGACAGATTCAAATGGGGCATTTCAATAAGGATGCTCGAGCGTTCATTGTCGTATAGATTATAATAGGCGTCTTAGTTAAGCTACAGTTACGGCGGATATAGGTACATACATGATGACTTGTTCAGCATTCAGATTTGATTACGATCAATTGCGAAGATGTGTTCTGCGAAATGTTCCAACATCGCATTGAAATGGTTGATATCTAGTTTCAAATCAGGGTGCAATAGCTCTGTACAGCAATTCTCTGTTCGTCGAGAGCATGCGACTCATCGTCATAGTGATTGTTGCAACAGTGCTCCTCGTATCGCGCACGGTCGCGTGAGGTCGCATGCGGTCGGGTGCGGTCGCTCTTCTCACCGGCGCTTCGAGTAACACTAACCGCATCAATGTCGATGTTTGTTTACAAAACCGCGATTTTTTTGTGTGAAATTATTAATCAGCAAAACAATAAGCTGTTATTGTATAAATTAAAAAAATAGTGAAGTTTCACTTCAGTCCTAAAAAATATGGAATAATAAAAGCAATGTTTTAATTCGACAATAATTAAAATGCTGTTAAAAATTTACGAGGATAAGAAAATCCTTTCCGAAAATTTCAAACTTTTCACGCTTTGATATCTTTACAATAATTGCTTTATGAATGAAGAAACGTCAACGTTAACTTTGTCTCGTCTCCTACGGGCGATCGTCTCCGGGTCCTAATTTCAAGAGCCCAGCTACAATATGATATTCTGAAGCAGTGTTAGCAAATACGCGTCGTGCACGCCTACAGTCGGCGGAACGATTGCAAAAGCATACTCTGATTATTTGATACGATACTTCATGATGACTTCATTCATTAGGTATAGTGTTAATGATGTTTTTTTTTTTTTTTTTATTAGCCCTTACTGTCCCACTGCTGGGCAAAGGCCTCCCCCAAGTCCTTCCAGGTCTTCTTTTCCTGCGCCATATCGGACCAGTCCACTCGGTACGCGTCTAGGTCATCCCGCCACCTCTTTCTAGGTCGGCCTCGACGACGCTTTCTTCCTGCAGGTGCCCATTGCGTGGCGATGCTTGCCCAACGGTCCCCGTGCATGCGACCAACGTGCCCCGCCCAATCCCATTTAAGCCTGGCAGCCTTTTTGCCCACGTCTATTATGCCCGTCTATTATGTATTATGACGGGCATAACGGGTTAATGATGTATCTGCGTTAAAATATAGCAGATATTTAATATAGTTCATAATAGATGTTTATTTTATTTAAAACTTGCGACCCGCCCCAGCTTTGCACGGGTATATTGAAGGGATATTGAATATATTATGCATGCATTTCTTTCTTATTTAGTGACACTATATTTAATTTTATAAGACATAAAAATATACATTTAATTACACTAAAAATAACATAAATAAAGTAATAATACTCTAATATTTAAAAATTATAATTATTTATTGGGCATCAAAAAATTCATCCACATCGATATCAATGGGAAAAGTGCCCAGAACGCTGGCAGCATTGCCACGCTGGATGGCAATGCTGATTCGCTGACAAAAATAAGCCCAGCCCTCTTTTCACGCGAAGAGTCGACCAGCTGTTTGCTGATGTCGCGTACAACTCGATGAGCGCTCGGCCCCATGGCCCTAGTGTTTCAACCCCAAACGGCTCAAACATATAACTCCCAATAAGTATGCATGTATTATACACATACCTTCCTCTTGAACCAGTTATCTATTTTAAAAAATCGCTTAAAATCAGTTGCGTACTTTTCAAAACCAATACAATCATTGGGACAGCGGTAATGGCAGTAAGCAACTTTGTTTTATACTATGTAATGATAATATCACTTTCACGAGGAGATTGATACTGCTAATAGTGTATTATTTACCTACATTAGAACATTAAAAAAAATTAATGCATTTATATGATAAAATGATTATTCTATAACCTTACGAGGGCACGAGAGCGACCGAACACGAGCTCGTTGAAATTCCAATGATTCGCCACTGACTAAATAAAGTGATTGAGCTCTGTTCACGTTAATTACTTACGCAAAGGAATCATTTGAACGCAATGATATGTTTCCTTTACGTAAATGTTCATTTTCGTAAAGGCGGGTGCAATTATTTTTAAGATAGGTAACTTTAGAATATAACGGACAAATTATATGTATAACTACGGTTAAGAATCAATAGTGTCTATCTCACAAAAGTCAACTTTACAGTAGATAAAAAAATATTTCTTTGCTTGAGATAATAAGTTACTAGAAAGGACACAAACAGCAGAAATGATGCGAATGAGAGATCATATTGGCAGAAAAATTTACGCATTCCTAACATAGGCGATGTTTCTAGGGCAAATAATTTAGGAAATATTGTGAATATTGAGATAGCAGCTGAAATAACCTATGCCAAATTGGAGTTTAAATCCACTGATTTAAAAAAGTAGAAAATGCAAAAAATTGAGATAGACATTATTGTTTCATGTCGAATGAAGTATGTATGTATACGATATGTTTTATTCAATCTCCGTCAGCTGTATTCCCTAGAGCAGTTGACATTCGCCACCAAACTGTACAAACCGCCAGTAGCGGCGTCTTGCGCTCGCACCCATTAGTCTGCGCTGAGCCGTCGGCTAATTACTGACATATTGTGAACTTGGTGAGAACACGCGGCTTTTATTATTAATGTTAGACAAACGTGGACACGATGGCTTGTTTGCAAACAGAAAATAAGTGGGAACGATTTGAAAGATATATATATTTTTTTATTAATTTTGCTGGGGTAGTTCGCTGTCCGGTTGTCGGGTAACAGGCCGGACCAAGCCCAAGTCGTCGACGGCGCGCTCTGTTCCCGCGCCTCAAGGAGTTGTCAGCAAAACCGTAGGGACTCTGCAAAAGGGTGGAAGCCTATTGGGGCCCAGGGTTTGTTTATGAAAGGAAGGCTTGGTCCCAGTGCGAAGGGCAAAGAAGGAACGGTGTGGAGTGTTTAGTCAGTAAGATTCTGACACGGTTTCCCGCTCCGCCCAAGAGCGGAATTTGTTATTAGATGATTTTTGCCCACCATAAAAAAGACCCGTGTGCCACATCCAGTTAGACTGGAACCCAACGCTAACACAGTGATGCGACCCTGGAACGCGAAAGGCATCGGAATGGAACAGAGATACCAACTGTCTGTGTAGTCAGTAAAAATCTGACATACCCATCCTTCAGCCAGACTAGGAGGATTTGACATCAACGGACACCTTATAGTTTTTAATTTTCTTGAGAGTGTCAAATTATGTGTCCTAAACGGAACATAAGTGGCCTTAACTTTAGAAGTTTGATTTTTTTACCGTACTAAGGTTTAGTAGACTTAAATATTTTACATTAATTTCAGGTACGAGAGTACCTACACGCGTTCCTACATGCGTTCCTTGTTCGTGAGTAAAAGGATCTGGACAGATATACAAGTTGACAGATCTTGATGAGGGTTCTGTCTCTGTCTGTACGGAACCCTGAAAAAATCGTTGATTTTGTGGGAAATAAGCTGACAGCTGTTCTATTATAATAAGTATTTTGCTCCCACTGAGCGATGTACTTATTCGAGAAAAAAATCTGTATTGAAAAGGTTAGAGATATCACACAAAATACTCACTTATTCTGATCGTAAACAGATTGTGTAAGACACAAAGATCCATATTGTATTTTTCTTTCAAAGAAAATAATAGTGCAAGCAGTTTATAATTCCGTTCCCATTATCCTGAGCGACACGTCGGTCGCGTCCGGTGTCGCAATCAGCGCGACACCGCCGACACCGTGACACTCGTGTGTCACGCCCGCTCTATTGGCGTCGAAGGCGAGTGTCGCGCGTGTCGACACCACGCCTGACGTCATTGCAAGCGACTGCCTGCTGCGACTGGCGGCCATTTTGACGGCTTCGCTTTGCAATCCGTATTGAGGAGTGTCGGATTGGGCATTTTGTGGGGAATCTGTTTTGAAACGAGTTAAAGCAAACTGTTTATAAGTATTTAGAAATAAGAGGTTTAGTATCAAATTTATTAAGTTTCGTTTTTATTACTTGTGCTGAAGACAATAATGTATTGTTTATGAATTAAGTACACTGTGTTAGGTAAGCTGCAGTCCGCCGCAGGTGCGCAAGCATTAGTTTATATCAAATAATAATAATAATAATAATAAAAAAAAACAAAAATAGTCATTTAAAATTCCATGCTACAACCCGTACGACCTGTACTGTGAATGTGAGTGTACGATTACAAAGTCTTATTTACTTTATACTATGAAACTTAATACTCGCGGATCAATATCTAAATATAGTTGAAATATACCTAAATGGTAGCGTACAGTAATAGCATTCATCTTCGGACTTTGGCCCCGGCCGTCCAACAATAGAAGTAGCATCAGGTGTGACTGCAAGCTCCCGGCCCTTACGTCCTCACGCCTCCTCGAGTGCTACGCCTCACGTGCACGCCGCGTGCGCTACGCCTCACGTGCACGCCCGCGTGATCAGCGCAAAGTAAATGAAACCTGTTAAGCAGAGTGCAGTAAAAATAGTTGGAGTGGAAGTTGTAGCGTTTTCCACGAAGTTAATAAGTTGCAGCGTGTTAGGAAGCGCTGTAAGTCCCACTGTATGCTAATTAACTTGAACGTAGGAACGGAGGGCACGAGGGCGGACTGCGCAGAAGGACCGGTTGGTACGACGATATCAATCTCTTGGGAAGAAACTAGTGCGCGTTAGAATCTGTGTGTTAGACAAAGCGCTGGAAGACCTTCCACAAGATGGACCGATAACTTGGTGAATTAGGCCGGAATGCGAGATGCACATAACCGTTCGTTGTACTGCCACTAGGGGGAGGCCTATGTCCAAGAGCGAACGTCTCTCGGATAAAATGATGAAGGGAACGCGTGGAGAAGTGAACTATTACAACCATACCAGTACCTTTGTACCATTTTTCTGTAATTTTGTTTCTCTTTTTAACTTTTATGTGTTTACAAGAATTATAAAATAAATAAATTATATTAAACTAGCTTTTGTCAGCGGCTTCGCCCGCGTGTATAAAATATAGCCTATACCACTCAGGATTAAAGCAGCTTTCTATTGTTGCTAATTTTTTTCCAATCGGACCAGTAGTTCCAGAGATTACCTCCTACAAACAAAAAATCAAACTTTACCTCTTTATTATATTAGTGTAGATTATAGTTTTTGCGGTATCTGTCTTGCACCACGTATGGGTAACTAACGAGACGTCCCACAAGTATTACAGCTCACAATCATAGTTGAACATAACTGTTTGACAGCAACCATCGCGCAGTAAGTTGCTCACCACCACCACCGCGCGGTCGGGGAGTCCTTCCATTCCAACAGAGGTAGCGGGACTCTCCACCCAGTTCCTCGTATCTCTGTAACTATCGACGTCACGTGCATTAGTAAGCCTTCTGTTAGTAGCTACTGTATGTCAGTTGCTGGGAGTCTCTGAGAAGCTCGCGTCTGGTAGTTTACTCACAAATTACGTATACATCGACACACACCACCTCATTGTTAGCGCTCCTGTATCATAACAAACGTACAAAGTCACACACAAGGTGTCGTTCTCGACTAATAAATAGTCTGTATGTACCGAGAGACTTGTACGAGTATACAATTACGTATCACTTTGAGCTTCACTAATGCAGAGAAACATTATGAGGAAACCGGCATGCCCTAGAACCAAAAATTCGAAAACATGTGACATCCAACAATTCGCACTGGGCCCGCGTGGAGGATTATAGCCTCTCCCAGAGATGTTACCTGTGTCCCAGCAGTGGGAACATTAATAAAGCTGATGATGATTAATGCAGCGAAAGACAACCGCATAGCTATAATTGAATTAGATGATGGCTTCTGAACTCAACTCAACTATTTAGATGTGCCATTCTATAGATAAAATAACCACCTATTACCAACAAATAACAAAAATTTCAGGGAAAACGATTGATACAGCAACTTAATCCGGACAAAGACTGCAACGTGTTGTATCATATTGTAATGTAACAGCATTTCAAAAGTATATTTTGACGCTCGCAAGGTAATCAAAATTAATAAAGTATTTCCCGTTAATCTAGAATCCTGAAATTTGGCATGAAGCAAGGTATCATAGCACAAGTATAGGATTTTTACTATAAGAAAATAAATTTATATGTAGCAAAAAATATATTATTTATTATTTTGCCGGGGTCGCGGCAGACCACGAAGGAGATGGCGTGATGAGCTAGAAAAATTCCTTCCGAATTGGCAAGAGCAAGCGCTGACCCGCGATGTATGGAAGACCGGTGGAAGGAGGCATTTGCCCAGGAGTGGGACAGAATAGGCTGACAAAAAAAAAATTGCGATTCGGAAAAATATTCAATACGGGAATTGAATCGTTTTCATAGGTAGTTGGAATCCTCAGTGTATTCCAACTACCTATGAAAACGTTTCTCACTCATTCGTTTTTATCGTAATGTTTACTATGAATAATGACACAATGACAATCATCGTAGCCATTCTTTGATCGTCACGATCCATTCTCTTCGCGTGTTCTCGACATTCTGAACTATGTTCGCGCACCGGAAAAGATACGTAGGTACATGCTTGGGTTGTGCGCGCGCTTTGTTTTCACTTATGTACTCGTAATGCTGTTTTCATCTTAACTTGTAGGTATGTCACGTCATAGCAATCTGTACCCAACCTTTCCGTCACAACATGGTACCAATAAGCGCTGTGGTCTGGAGTGCTGTAGCACACCTCCAGCCCACCTCATTATACCCGAGGAGGCTCTCCTCTGTTATAACAAACATTATTACCTTACCTCCCCCCACCCGCACTCTGCTCGCCCCCCCCTCCCGCCTCTGCCTACCCCCACGTGCACGAAACGTATTAAAATATAAACGACGGACAAACACAATTTAACTGAATCAACAACCCAGCTAATAGCTATTTCTTAAGACGCGCAGATATTCAATAATTTAAGTCTTTTAAGACGATCATCCACCAGAGAATCGAGGCCTTTGTACTCCAAATGTTACAAAGACATAAAAGCTCATCTTATAATAGACATATGACTAGAATAAGTAGACCTATGTTGGTAAACAACAATAAAGCATTCGCATGTCAACGTACATCGGCCACTTAATCTACCAGAAAACATGAACCCCTGACTTGAGCCAGTTTCGACCGCACTACAGTTCATGTGACGTTGGTTTGTGTCGTTACGTGATTGTTTGCGGGCCGGCTCGTGATCCGACGTTATGGAACCGTTTACGGCTACTTACGGATAACGCCGCGTGTGATCACTTGGATTTACTGCTTCTATGCAATCTCAACCAGGAAATTAGGTATAACTTTTCTACAGGATGCATTTTGGAGATCGTGCGCGGGAATTGCACATCATCATTTGAATCCACCATCTTAATTTTACCATCGAACAACTCGCCGTACGGTAAATATATACCCTTACTTGAGTTATCTACGTTTGGTCTATAATAAGCATTTTGCCTCGTCGTTTATACCGCGTACATCGAGGGACTGGAACAGTTTACCGGCTGCAGTCTTTCCGTCCGATTATAATCTAGGTTTCTTCAAGGCTAGAGTGAATAGGCTCTAATAAACTAGTGCGTCTCACCATTAACGACTGCATCACTGCTTACCATCAGGTGGGATCGTAGTCAAGCACTAGTTTATAGCAATACCTACAAAAAAAATGGAAAATTTTTGGGAGTTTTACTGCTTGTGATTTAAGAAGGATAAATGAAATCATAGAATAACTTTAATCTACACTTCTACACTAATGTAATAAAGAGGTAAAGTTTGTTTTTTTGTTTGTAGGGGGTAATCTCTGGAACTACTGGTTCGATTGGAAAAATTTTAGCAACAATAGAAAGCCACTTTACTCCTGAGTGATATAGGCTATATTTTATGTACGCGGGCGAAGCCGCTGATAAAAGCTAGTGGACATATAAAAGTAAGAACAAGATTTCCATCACCATCTGATGTCCTGGTATCACTAGACCATGTGCATGTGCGTCAACTGCAATTTTTTTTGACCACAACTATCACTCAACGTCGTCTAGACCCAAGCTAAGCAGAGCTTGTGTTATGAGTACTAGACAACTGATAAACATAGATAAAAAAACTTACTACTTACTTTTCTTACTTCTACTTATACATAAATACATACATTTTTATATAGATAAATAACACCAAGACACAAAACAAATGATCATGCTCATCACACAAACATTAGTCCTGGTTGGGAATCGAACCCGACGACCTCCGGCTTAGCAGTCAGGGTCACTAAACAATAGACCAACAGGCCAGTCAATTTGCTGAAAGAAGAAAGCAAATTAGCTGGGATTAGTAAGTACTGAATGGGACAGAATGTTACAATATACAGGTTTTTGCACTGTAGTTCTGATGATCATGTACGCTAGTGGCCCTGCTATTACCGTGGTTATCTACTAGGCTGTAAGTTACCCACCAGCTCGGCAGAAAGATGTTCCTTATTATCTTGTTCACGTACTCGTCACAAGCGCCCGTGGATCTCACGTGAGAAGACAACAGCGGTGCGGTACGAGAAAGACAGGAACTAGTGTTTCAGTTCAAACCAGTCCTTTTCAAAGAGATTTCAGGAGTTTATTTATTTAAGTTTTATATACACAAGTTACAATATAATAAGCTATGTAAAATATATTGGCGGAATTGGTATGTTTAGCAAAATTAACATTTTTGGGGATACTTCGGTCTGATGTTTTGATATATTCTTTATGCCTTCCTAAGCCTTAGGGTCATCAGCGTTTCTGATAATGAGGGATAACACAATTGGATCTGCGAAATCCTAACGTATCTAATTAGGGGCAAAATTCCCGAAAAAATGACAGTGCTGATTGAGTGTAACTCGATAAACTAATCAGTAATCAGCTAACGAGCGCAACTTGCGTGGGCCGGTGTACGGCGCGGGAACAATTCACGCCGCGCCGCGTACAGTCGCCCGCGCAGATATGTTTACCCGTTTGATTGCCGTACGTCGAACGCGTGCCTTTATCGTAATGAGCTGTTTATATGGACACCCAACCACCTCAGCGGAATAAAACTCATCCGTAATAACAACACATTATCCATTGCTGGTTTTGTTCAGCAGTAAAAAAGGAAATGCGTGTTCAGCGCGTAATGGACGCTGAAAACTTCGATAATGTTGTAGGCATTGGAAAATGTGAAACTTCGCGTTACAGGTCCCCGAATGAAAGTTACTTATGTTCGGTCACGTTTAACGCATAAAAAATCCAGCGCTGTTTGCAGTGAAGCCCAGAGGATACGATCTATGCGAATAATGTATTATAAACAAATAAAAAGCGAGTGTTTTTCTGTTTATCCCCAATTTTATGAGCGACTGTGGCTGCGATCTATCGGAGCGCTCAAATTACTGGAGCGCGTTTTGTGAATGTTCACAACGAGGGAGGGAGACAGCGAATGTGGCTCACAGCCTGTACTGCTCTGTGGCGACAACCTCACGGTCGTGTTACAGTAAGAGGAGATGTCAGCAGTATAATCAAGGCACGCGAAATTAAACTTAAAAGATTGGTACCCTGTAAGTGATAGCATAAAGTTACAAAAACGTATTTAATATTTGAGATAGAAACTATAACTGAACAATTAGTTTTGGTACCAATAACTCATGATACATCTACGTTAATGTATACTACTACGGTATATGACAAATATTTCATCCGTCAGCTAAGTAAGTACGCAGCTGTTATGAGCAGCAAACGCAGTGATTACCAGCACTGCATCACAATAACAGCGCGACACAACATTACAAGTGCTGGCCGTGCCACAGTCGACGGTACACGCTCATATATCGAGATCTAATTTGCATAATAACACTTGTACAAAGCGCCGCAGTCACTGCTGCTGTCCGGACATGTTTATACGCCAAAAAGTTCAGCACAAAATGCCCCAACAGTACTACTACAGCGCTGTGGCGCAAACCGCACAGTTTCCACGCTGTAAACTCTGTCCTCTGTGCACTAAACTAAATAAACGACAAAGATTCAACAACAATTTTAAATTCATTTAAGTTTTACGCAGTATTATGTGAGGTTTTTGGAACTTTTTAGTTGTGAAAACGATGGTCTTGATCGACTTTGAAACCAATGCTTGACTGCGATCCCACCTGATGTTAAGCAGTATCAATATTATATCATTGATTATATTATTATCATCATTTTCATAACATTCTCCTTATTTTATTGCATTTTTTTTGTTAGCCTATTCTGCCCGCGTGTTCATAAAATCCATACATTGTAACACCTTAGTAATCTTAAGCTCCTAATGTACCAAATTTTACACCCTTTAAGGAACCAACCTGCCAAATTTCAAGTGAGTAGGTGTTATAGTTTCTGAGATTTTTCTAAATATAGATTTAGTAGAAGTATACTTACTTCTACTAAATCTATATTTAGAAAAATCTTACTACAGTAACATGTAAGTCGTCAGCCCTTTATTTAAGGTCAGCATTTTTTTTATCAAATAACATTTTCCCATTTTCTGGGTGGAGCGAAAGAGAGTGTAAGGCTTACGCTGTCTAAAATCCACCCGTGTTTCTTCAGTTACCCTTTACGTCAGGGCCACGGTGACTTCGTATTTTATGTCTTGATTTCGAATTCAAGCAAATGTTTTGCTGATAGTTGTGTGTTCTTCTTCCAAAGAGAAGGTCTGAGAAAGATCTGTCCAATCACGAAACCGTGGTTTATTTTGTTAGAGCATTACAACATAGACTACCCCTTTTTTTTAGTTCAAGCTCTTATACTCCATCCTAAAGTTGTCTGGTAGATATCATTGTCAGCGATAAGATCGCCTTTGTAAACATTCACATAAGTTTTTGTGAAAATTTTACTTTTTTGGAGTACAGAGAAAGCATAGAATAGAATAATACTTCATTTACTCTATTCTATTCTATGCTCTCTCTAAACAATAAAACTCTGAAAATCTTAACTGAAACTAATCTGCCACGATTACAGAGTAGCTCCCTCCCGCATCTCTCTCTAACACAACAAAAAACAAGCTCTCTCTTGCGAAGGCAGATAAAGTTGAGCGCCGTCGAAAAAGAATGCGAGCTCGTCGGTCGGCAGTTTGTGCTATGAATCGGGCATCGCGGGTGAGGCGATGAATTTCAATGTGTTGTGGCTCTTCCTCGGTACTTCTGCAGTCCGTGTACTCGCAGAGCTGTGTACTGGAACTTTTTACACAACTTAGTGGAGCGCCGTTCATTGCTCAACTGACAGTTTTATAATTTGATCATGTTTGAAGTTGTGCAGTGGAGAAGACATCGCTTTGTTCTCTACACACGTACTTGTACAAGGCTAGATGTGTGCCGTTATGTACTACTTGGTTTTTTATGTGAGTACCTTTAAGAAGGTCTCGAAGAACGGTTTTCGGAGACGTTATGCGGGCCTTTTTGTTGATGCAGTGGGCAATTACGGCTTTCCATCAGATTCAACCGAGAGCGATACAAAAAGTGGTGTGGTCGAGCACACGTCCGGGTTCTGCATAACACTTTCATCTTGGGCTGGCCAATCATGGTACGAAGTTTCTATAAAATAAGTTTAAACTAGATTTGTTTGTACTAGTGTGCTGACTGGAACTGTATTAAATAATTATGTAATTAACTTTTGTTACTAATAATGATAATTAATAATTGAAATCTCATGAAATCTGAGAAAGAGAAACAAATCAAGTTTCTCGATTTTTTTTTTTTACTTAGCACACGAGGTTGTCGACATGTGGGATGTAAACTCGGCTGTCATTGTGCCGATTGTTGTTACCGCCAATAACCAAAAACAAAACCAAAAGCCAAAAGCTTCGACGACCATCTGTCGAAGCTGTCGTTGCGCGGTTGGATCAAGGGCCTGATACAGAAGGCAGTACTCCTCGACACGGCTCGTATTGTGAGGAGGTTCCTGTCTCTGGAGCCCTAACCACCTGTAGCTTGGATCCTGCTTCCGGCACCGCTTCGGCTTCGGACTAGTTTTTTTTGTTCTTAGTTTTTTTTTTGTATGTGTTTAGAAAATATTTCAAAATGTTAAAAATATGTATACCAAATAAATAAAGGGAATAATAATTACTCTGTTCTCAGGTATTTTGTATACCTAGTCAAAATTATTTGGAATTCGAAAATAAAAGCCGTTAAGTATTAATATGTGTATTTCGTGTTTGTGTACTATCACAGGACCTCATGTGTATTGCGACTGATAGGCTTGATGGCTCGCTACATCGCTAATATTGACAATTTAATGTCCACGCACCACAATGTAATTAATTTTATCTCGCTATTGTATACCATCCGCACAATATAAATTATAATGAGATACCAAATAATAATGAGTTACATAGCCCCTGCCAATATATCTAATACATATATATGTATGTAGTTTAGTAGGAGGACATTAGTTCCCTCTCCAATCAAAGAAAAAAATATTAACTTTTTAATTTTAATTATCAGTCTAAAATTCACCGAGATATTGATACATTAAAAAAAAACAGCAAGGGTTAGTCGGACTCACATACTGAGGGTTCCATACCAATCGTGGTGTGTGTATAATGTAGGTATATCATATATTTTTTTAGTTGTATCATGCTCTTATTTTATAAGTTACAGACGGAGGAGGACACATTTAACACTTTAAAAGTGTCTCTTGCGCATACTGTTCAGTTCAGAAAGAAATTATATCTATACGTATGGGTTTGATGAAAAGGTTCACAGAATAATCTACTTACCAAATTTCAAAAGTATAGTTCTGAAAGTTTCGAATAAAGAAAAAAGTGGCTGTGACTAGGTTTTTGCCATTTGGCAACGGAACCCTAAAAATACATAGAATACAGCCGAACATAGAATCACCTCCTTTTCGAAGTCCATTAAAAAGATAAAATATACAAGATTTCGGAAAAGCAATGCGAAAAGATGCCACAGTGCACATTGTCATTTCAATCTGTACTTTAAAGAGAATGAATGAATTATGACTAAAGTAAACTTTTACCAAGTTTACATTCTAACTTAAAGTTAGTACTTTACCTCAAAACTCAACTTGGTTTAATAGCCCTTAATTAGTTAAGTGTTCCACACCTTGGGATAGTTGTGAATGGCCTCACTTCGCGCCGCCTCTTATCTAAAGTGAGCTTTGCTTTTTTGCAACTTGAACCGTTTCGTCAGACACTCCGGCTAACTAGCTCGGGGAGGATTGTCCACGCGTGGGAAACTAACTGTTTGTTGACTACACACGTTGTTAGTGCAACCGTTCGTTATTATAATAGTAGTTCGGTTAACCGAAATCGTGATGATTAAAACATGGTTTAAAAACTAAAAGTAAACTTCCAAATTCAAATATATATTAACAAAGTAATCACCGAGGTTGGAACAATTTAATTTCCGGATGGACTCAGTAATTTAGTTGAAAACTCACTCAGCAAAATTTCTATGGAGCTGAAATTAAAATTATGTTTTTTAAAAAGGTGATTCACAAAAAAATGACTTCTACCATTTGTATTGTTTCAAACAATTGCAAACAACGGTGGCAAGCAGCTTCCAGAAGTCCTGTCAATTTTGTTGACAGCCCCTTGAGGCGCGTGTGGAACTGCTGTGTGTGGTCTTCAATCTGAAATTGCCCCCCTTCTTGGACGATGCTCATTACCAGCAAGCTCGTGTCTATGATACCTGAATGGTCGTCTCCTCACACTTTCCACCTTTAAGTAGAATAAAGTTTTTTTGCTATCGTTTACCTCTTGCTTCATAACATGAGCTGAACCGCGGTCAGATGCGAAAAGTCGCCACCACCAATTGCTTCTACAAGGAAGTGTCGGTGCTCAGTGCGAGCGGGATGACCTCCATCCTAATGTATTTTTTTATTTCAGCACATATTAATGTAATCAATCAATTAAAATATTTATTCGCTAAATATTTGCAGTACTACTGTACTGAACGTAGGCGTGAGAATAAATATAGACATAATCAGCAATGACAATAAAAGTACATAACAAAATACATTTTACATATTTTCCTCTCTTCTAAATACTCCGCAGTGGTATAGTTTTAAATAGTATTGTCGATAATTCCGATGATGACATTCCAACGTATGTGTTCGCATCCCTACTTTTTTTCTCACTTTCGTAAATGACGGTTCTAAGTGATAGAAAAGTACGGTCGTATAGTAAATTGCTATTCGGTGCTGACAGATGCTCAATTCTTACTGTCGTGTCATCAGCCGACAGAAATCTTTGTCAATCTTTCTAAAATATCGTTGTTGTAAACAAAAAAGAGTAGAAGGGATAAGGGAAAAGGATTAAAGATTTTTTTTTTTCATTTTGACCAGATTTTATTATTTCCACGCTTTTTACATTTTCAAAAAGATTTTGATCCAGTCATTGGCCTTACCTCGGATTCCATATGGCTCAAGCTCTGAGAATAGTGTTTTATGACAAACAAAGTCGAAGGTTTTTCTCATGTTTAGGATCACGATATGTTTTCTTAGATTTTTGATTCAAGCAGTGAAACGGCTCTACCTAAAACTGAATTGTTATATCTGAAGAATTAAACATGCTGTTAAATAACCAATAACTGACATATACTTAAATTAATTACGTTTGAAAAACATTCCTAGTACTTGATTGCTTGATTGACATTCAGTGTGAAAGTAAAGTTAAATTCCCTCCAACAGCTATCGCAGTATTTCAACCGAAGATGATTACGGTTGAAATACGTGTCACACGACTTCCCAAGGTCTATACTCCATGGACTCTATGACCTCTAGCGACCCCCCGGGACTGTGCTAGACCGGTCCGCGGCTATTCTTAGACAAAATACCTCAATTAATACCCACGTAGTACAAATTAAGCGTAAATGCTGGAAATAATTCGTCGCCAAGGATTAAGACTAACGATCGTTTTTGTCCTCCGTCTTGATGGTCCTCAGATGTCCTCCGATGTCCTCAGATGTCCTCAGATAGGCCTCAGATAAAGTTTCTATCTAGGTCGCACGGCACTGAACGTGAATCATGCTTTTTTCTGATGAGGAAATAGTTTGTCTCTAGTTTCCAGGCGGATGCTGGCCTCAGGATGTCACTTACAATGTTGTAAACATAATCAAAGTAATAACAAAAAAAAAAAAACAAAATAAAACTCGGTTAATTCGGTTGCCATTTTATTTATTGTGTTGGTTTTTAAAATGTAAATGAGTGTGGTTGGCCTGAATAAAAAGATTTTATTATTATTATTAAATTCATTTATTATTTGTGTAACATAGGTGGCCAATACATACATAGATCTTGAAATTAAAAATTATAGGTCGCTATGTTATATTATGCTATCATGCTTGAACTCCGCGGAGGCTTGGGCAGAGAGTGTGGACTAGTCACCAGTTTGTGTGATGGAGGGCAAACTTGATGCCATCACGCGGACACAAATATTGGTGCCAAGATAACAATCCCAAGAGAGTGAGATTTTTGTGATCCAACATTACATTTGAACATTTTGAGATTTATTTAATAAAATTGTTCAGTGACAGTTCGACAGCTTTGTAAGTTTCTATCTAGCATTTTTCATTTTGTTAAACCGCTACGTGTAGATGAAATTTTTTGAATGATGTAATCTTTGACAAAGAATTTGTCGTAATGGTACCAATTCTTACTAAAGACGGCCGGTAAGGCTTGCAAGCACCAGCTCTCGTGGCCGGTATTTTATTTTACACTTTCCTAGTTCTTTGTTTCAAATCTCGAGACAAGATGGCAGTCGTTGTGTTCAGCTATACGCGCGTTGCGTCGAGTGCGACGCGACTGTCGAGAGCTCGCGACGTCTCGCTGATTCAATAATTCAGGTGCTCTCACGTTCAAATAAATTTGATTACGCTTATCCTGTTTTAATCCGCGCCGACGTCTCTCGGTGTCAGCGTGCGTTTAATTTTGTAGTAGCTCTGCTCCCGGCGTCGCTCGCTGTACGAACTCTCTAAAATTCCATAACATTATGTAAACGCATCTGCATACACGCCGCGGCAACTTTATTAAACGAAATAATGTAGTGAATACGTTGCCCGACTCACTCCGGAATAATGAGCAATCTCGTAGCGCTACGCCGTAGCCGCGTAGCTCGTAGTCGCGTAGCTCGTAGCCGCGTAGCTCGCAGCGGGCGGCAGTTGGGGCCGGAGCCGCGCGCCGAGCGCACGTCACGCTGTCCCGCTATGAGCGCGCTCACACTCGCGCGGACTCACTTCAGTCATAATAATTAAGTTCTTGCCAAATTATTAGTGAAAATTAATAGCTAACAATAATTGTGATCGTTGAATACCTCGACTAGTTTGACAATACTCGTGTAGTTTAATGTCCAGTTGTTTGTTGTAAGTAGTTCAGTAAGTGTCATCAAATGATCAAGATGAAAAGGATTTGTCACCTCATCTTCAGGCTGTTGTTCCTGCTAGACGGTATGTGTATTGTTCGCTGAGTAGTATTGGAATACAACCTATTTTTAACTTTAATAGTGACCGTTTTGAGTGTAGAGTGTAACGGAAGTGAGATCGTTTAGTTAGTCGTGACGTGAAGGCGGCTCGTTAATTAGAGCAACGTTTGTCGTGTTTTTGTTAATTATTTATTTAAATGCGAGCAGCGCCGGAAGGTTATCTTGTTAAGTAATTTACGCCGCTATTATTATGTTAACGTTGGTAACTAATTAGTTTACAACGGCTTGTTATTAAATGAGTTTTGTGCTTTAATATTACTGTGACCGAAATTGGGGCAATTTTTAAAACTGAGGTTTTTATGGGCACTATTGACTTTGATAGAGAATATGCAATGTATGAACAATAATTTAAACTTAATGTAGTTTAAATTAAAACTTAAAACTCTACTAACTCACATTGAAATATAATGTAAAACTATTTAATACATCTCTAGAAAACTGATTTCTTCATGATTCTTCACATTACTGAGTGGTTTTATTGTTGTATATATTTATTGAACTTAAAATAAAAGAGGAGAAGAAGGAAGAAGAAAAATAGGTAGATTCTAGATAGTTAGGAAAGTTAGTCTTCTTGAATATAACAAAAAATATTTAAGAAACAAAAGAGTGGTGCAGCAAGGGGATGTATCAAAAATAATAATTATGTCAATGTCAATAATATAACAACTGCTAACAATACTGTGCGTAGAGCATCCTCGCCGATATATTGTTGTGTCAAAAGTTTGACAGTTGCGTCAGGTGACCGAAAACCGCAGTTTTAACGAAACTACAAATAATATTCACATTTTGTCGAACAAATTACAAAATACGTAAAACTTTTAAAAAGCCCCTTTGTATTAACCCCATTTTTTTTTGTAGCCATTTAAGTTTACAAATTACAAATGTCAATCACTCTTTACACTGAAGGTTTCTTCGCGTTAAAATAGGGTCTAACCCTATTTTAACGCGAAGAAACCTTCACCGAAAACCGCAGTTTTAACGAAACTACAAATAATATTCACATTTTGTCGAACAAATTACAAAATACGTAAAACTTTTAAAAAGCCCCTTTGTATTAACCCCATTTTTTTTTTGTAGCCATTTAAGTTTACAAATTACAAATGTCAATCACTCTTTACACTGAAGGTTTCTTCGCGTTAAAATAGGGTTAGACACATTTCTATCTTCAAATCCTCAATTTGGAAATAGGGTTTCCAACACTGAAGCGATTGGGCCGCATTGCGTGAACACAATTAGCTAATCAAGATTATCGAAGATTCGTTTTGGATTCTCTTGGATTAATTTGGCAATGATATCAAAATGATATCGATGATTGCATCACTGCTTACCATCATGTGATGTTCGCAGTCAAGCTCTATTTTATATCAATTTAATAAAAAATACCGGGAAAGTTTTAGGCAAGTGAAACTATGATTTACATTATTCTTGAATTGTTTCTAACATATATGAGAAAGTTATCGTCAGTAGTCACAAGCAGAGCCGCGGGCAGAGTCAACATTGAAATGAAACTCATTCGCGTCCGCGTCGCCACCAGTGTCTTTTTAACTGTGTTTTTATTCAAAGCGTTCATTAATTCACTTCTTGAGCAAGACGTTGTCTCAGACAACATCCTAATTAACGCAGAATTAGTTTCGTCTCTGTTCTTCAATTAGCACGAGTTGTATTTATAAGCAGTGATACGTATTTGTGGGTAATTGTCTGTTATTGTAGCACGCCGCGCGTCGTTAGCATACGACTCGTGTTGATACAAACTGTTCGAGTAGATGTCGAGATAGCGACACTAATCGCTGACACCGCGGTGTCACGTCACGTGTCACGCTGTCGCGACACATCGATGAGACACCACTCACTAAACAGAGAGTCGCGTGACCGCCGCTCATTAGTGGCAACTTTTGTTCGACGCGTGTGGAGCTGAAGCGTTTAAACTGATCCATTTATAATAATTTCAGATAGTGATGACAAACTTAGAACTAGTTTTAGGGTACCGTTAAACCCTAAAAGGTCTAATAAATAAATATCTAATGAGCTACTAGCAGTTGACTTTTTTGAAGTACATGACCATCTATGTACTTAGTCTTTGTACGTCTCCATTGAGCTACCTGCTAAAGAAGTATAAAATACATATAAGTACATGAAGTATAGAAGTATTTTGTCAGTAGCCTTTAATCAATATTATTCACCTATTCTAATTAGCGAATCCTATAAATATTTGAGGACACTGATTCACAAACTGAATATAATATAAAAGTTTAGTTAACAATTGGACCTTAAAAAAAAACGCTAATAAAATACCTTTTAAAATCATCCAAGGAAAAAAACGATATTGAACAAGACTTGTCAACAAAATTGCAATCACTGGCAAAACAAACAGCAAATGCTTCACATGTCGACTTGTAATCCTGTGCAAGTTGGTGGAAGTGTCTCAACTTCGCGAGTCAGAGAGTGGAGTGTGCTCGCACTCGGCCGCGGGAGAGATGCCGCCAGATTATCATCTCATGCATATGGAGACACAACACTGTGCCCATATGATGTTACTGGAAGCTGTCTTGTGTCTTATGGTACTGGAGAATCTTCTGAGTAATGAAAAGGTTTTGTTTCCGCGAGTCCTCACACTATCAACATATCTGTAAAGAAGGCGAAGCCCTAACACACTCACTAACTCAGCACCTGGAACGCTGAAATTTCATTTTATGATGTATTATGTCACCGGAAAATTACAAACGCCGTAAAACTGTAAAATATCGCGCGAAATTGTGAACTATTTTTCCTAAAGTAGGTTATATTGGGAACTAATTAACTTGGATGTCATTTTTATAGTTAAAAAAAAGGATGATTTATCGAGAAACTAAAGTCATATGCAGTCTAAATTTTCCGATGGATACTGGAATAAAAATTTCAAAAATTCACCCTTTGAGGCAATATAACAGGGATCCAGAATTTTCAGATATACTTTCATACGGGCGAAGCTGCTGGCTAAAAGGAGGTTTAAACATAAACTGAACAAAAAAGTACGTGTATTTATTATCACATGGGATCGCAGTCAAGCACTAGTTTATGTAAACTAAAAAAGAACCGCCAGAATCGTAGCAATTTCTGTTTACTCCTGTAGGAAAACACCGTGAGCTTATGCTATAATAATATTACAACAATAGATTGATTCCATGTAACATATACTCAAATACAAATATAAACAATAACAATAAAATCCCTATTTTGTAAAATTCAATCAATCAATGTAAATAATTAAATGTCATTGAAATCATTGTCATTGTGTACCTATGTCGACAGTATGACTAGATGAAGTAGATAAACGAAGTTAACTTGTGACGTAAGGTTTGTCAGTAACTAGACTAGTTGTACGACACAATTGGTGTACAATAGTGTACAGCTCACGCAGGTGCGAACTGTACAGGAATAGCTCGTGTAGATCTACCTGCCCGGAGCGAAGGACAAATGTTAAGGATGTAGTCACAGCATAAGTATGACGCTAATTGTTGGTAAGAGGCTAGGGAACGAGTGTACATTCGATGTATTCTGGTCGTTGGCGCTCAGTTGGACTGCATATGACTATCAATGACTGTATTAGATAAGTATTCTCCAAAAAAAAGTCACTGATCACATCATCACTTAAGTTTTCAATGAAAATCTTTTCATTTTTACCCACGACGACACAGAGCAGGTATATTTTTTTATTTTGACTGGCCTGTCAGTCTAGTAGTTAGTGACCCTAGCTATGCCGGAAGTCATGGGTTCGATTCCCACCCAGGACAAATGTTTGTGTGATGAGCACGAGCATTTATTCTGTGTCTGAGTGTAATTTATTTAAGATATGTATGTATTTAGAAATATAATAATATAAGTGTATAAGTTGTCTAGAACTCATAACACAAGCTCTGCTTAGCTTGAGACAAGACGGCGTTGTGTGATATTTATTTGTTTAATATTATTATTATATTTTATTTTAATAGTAAGCAGGCGTAGCCGCAACGTTATAAACACTAGAAAAAGTGTTAGCATAATATCGTTACAAAAATATTAAAAGTAAAAATCAAGTATTAATACAGCTACAGCAAATATAAACTTCTCATTTCATTTCCATGAACTTTCTATTGGAAGGGGCTCGAGTTGGATCACTGACTTTCAATAAAGTTTTCATTTTATATTTTTCATTTTTCACTGATAATTTAATTTTATTCGGTTTGAAAGTGAATTCAATCGTTTGATTACGATTAAACGTTCCAGTAAACAGAAGTTGGATTTTAATCACATCGAAGTGATGAGAATGGGTTTCTGAATTAAATACTCGTACTTTATAACTTAAAACTGTTCCCTGCAAAATATTGACTGATTTTCAGAATAAAGTAGAATTTGAGAACTACTCAATTGCAAATGGTTAAACCAGAAATCAAGATCAGTTAAAAAAAAATGTGAATGTATTATTGAAATATTACTTTTTATTCGGAGGAAAATTTTATATATATTATATTTTATAAATATATATTATTTTTTGTACTTTTTTTTTCTGTTCTAACCCACACTTGGGTAAGAACTGAAACATTTTCGTTTGCAATTTCCAATTGCTTGCGTTCTGTCTCCCGCAATAATACCTTGCAATAACCAATAACAACATGATTACCACACAAAGCTGGAACTAACGACGTGTATCATATCTAAGCGCACATAACTACAATATACTAATTAACGGTGGTCGAATTAATCAAGCAATACAGTCGTATCACAGCCGCTCAAGCGTTCCATGCGCTTACATTATTGTGCCAAGTTTATGTATAAGTACGCAATGTATACTGAGGAGAGGCAAAGTTATGTTGTGATGAAACGCTTTCGTCATTATTACCATTACAGTCAAAAGACGCCCAACGTTGGACATAGACAGCCCTCACACGTTCCATATTGGCCTGTCCTGACCTTTTCGCATCCAGCTAAGCAGCAAGCCAGCAGCGAGGGTTATAGGAGTATAAACCTCACGATGAGACACCTCTCAATATTTCCAAACCAGGTAGCCAAAAATCTCCAAGATATCTAAATTGGAATTCAGTCTAAAAGTGACTGGGACCTCCAGTAACTTATAGACCAAGTTCCAATTCGTGAGCAGGCGTTATAGCCCAGTAATAAATTGGGGTTACAATAACAGCGTGACTGTGCCGAATTCATGAAATAAATCGTTCATGTAATAATTTAACAAAACGTAAATCAGCTGCCAATTAAACTTTATTTATGATTCAAACGTCTGTTTACATAAGATACATTAATTAATTGGTCACAATATCTGAATGAATATTGCATGGGGCGGTCCATGGTGTTTATTTAACAGATATTTATTCTGTCCCAAAAGGCGTGATATCAAATTAATCGCGCACAATTAGCATCTTGAATTAGCATAAGTCCCATAGTCCCTGGTCCCCCTCCCCGCGTGTCCCGCACGCCCCGCCCCCGCCCGGGATCATGGGGACCGTAAAAGGTCCCTAATACTCATTCAGATTATAATGTAACACACAAATGACGAGGATCCGACAGATTAGTGCAGAAAATCTACTCGCTTTCATCTGCACTACATTTTCATAGTCTTCCAGTCAACTCAGATGTATGAATAACAACATTTTATGTGAATACCAGTTGGTTTTGGTAGCCTCAACTACCGGTTTAACCGATATTATAATCAATAAAGTATCTCTCTACTTCTAACTCTACAATTTCTTATAACCCTATGTTCAATTATGATCATTACCCCGGGACACATCTGTTCATGCAGCTAGACAGTAACTACACAACGCGACCTGTCACAATCTCTATACTCGTGTATCGTTTTGCTTACGTTCATCCACGTTTATCTTACAAGGGTAGTTACAGTAAGAGTTACCAAGCACCCCGATCAAACGAACAGTTTTTGAATGGCAGATGTAAACCCGCTTGCCAAAGCCAACTATCGAAAAAGCTGTGAAATGGTAGCAGATACCGTGTGTGGTAATGAAGAGCGACAGTAAGGTGGGCTCACGCGGAAGCTCACCGGCGGCAGGCGCTCGCACTACATCGGTAAAAATAAACGTTACCGAATCGAGCCATTCGAAATCCCAACAATTTTACTTGCGAAAGATTTTATCAGAATAGATATACAAAGAAATGAAACGTGATGTGATGGTTTTAATTTTTCGTGTAGTAGAGTGTGTTTTGTTTTTAGGATTATAAAAACACAAAAAAGTCTAAGCATATTTCAATTTCACATGTTGGGTTCTGTACCAACTCACTTATTTAAATAGGTTTTTTTGAATTTGATATAAAGGAATGCTTGACTGCCACCCCACCTAATGGTAAGCAGTTATGTAGTCGATGGTGAAGCGCACTAGTTTATTAAGAACCTATTTAATCGAGTTCGATTCCCAAATCGAGTTTCGAAGGCTTTTTCGTATCGAAAAAGAAATTTTTTACGTTTTTCACTCTGTCGGCTAGTCGCCGATCGACTGGAGATCACAAATATCAACTACAAAATAATATTGTATTAACTAGATTTGTTGTAACGCGTTGTTTATGTCATCGTAATTTGTGGAATGTCGATCAATTTTAAAAACTAAGGACATCTCATTAGAAAATGACACTATTTTTTTTATAATTTATAAAGATTATAATATATGTTATTTAAGTCAACGTCATAATTTATTAACTAAAACAAACAAAGTTTACGTAGTTTTAATTAAAATTAAAGGGCTAAAGTTGTTGGTTTGTGCAAACTTGTAAAATTATGTTACGTACAAAGAGGTAAAATTGTTCGTTCTTTATCAAATGTAGGCAGATAAACATTGTAAGAGTTGTACAGATCTGATTACAACAGAGATAACTGATAGAACAATATACTATGAGTGGTCTGTTGGTCTAGTGGTTAGAGGCTCTGACTGGTATGCCGGAGGTTGTGGGTTCGACTCCCACTCGGGACAAATATTTGTGTGATGAGCACGATCATTAGTTCTGTGTCTGGGTGTAATCTATCTATAATTTGTATATACTTAGAAATAGATAAATGTGTTTATCAGTTGTGATAGTTGTGGAATATAGGTATTATATATACTATATTGCCGAGTAGTCGCTATGCAGGAATTAAATGTGCTTTAAGTTATCTAAATACATTTGTATTTTTTAATTGCACTTTAACTTGCAATTTAACTGTCCTCACACTTAGAATCACTTGTGTATTGAGCGAGCGACACGAGCGTCCACGTAAAAGTAAACTCACATATTCAAGACACCTAAATCCAGAACAGCTATCGAAGGGAATAGGAAACCGAACCCGCGACAACGCAGCAAGCAATCACATAACGATTACAAGTTAGTTTTGAGCAGCAGTAGTGATTAACTGATTGAGTTATCAATCAGTTAATCACAACAGCAACATCTATTTTTATCTTTTTGTACTTACTATCACTCACTAGTTTTAAGTAAATTTTAAGCTAAAAAATTGGACCATATTGTCGTCTTTTTAAATAAAAACTATCCGTTTATTGAGCTAATTAAATAAATAAAATTATTATTAATTAAATTATTTTTATTTATTAAAACCTGTTATTTATTATTATCTATTAAAAAAAATGAGAGTGTCTTCACAGTATGAACTCGCAGGCTGATAACATTCCAACCCGTGGGTCTACTGCGCTCCCCCACACTGTGACACAAGATCCTTGACACAGTCACACGCGGCCGTACTTCGTAATGTAAGGACTTTCTTTGTAGTCTCGCTACTCATTAAAACTAGCGGTTCTACTGCGCACATTACTCTCTCTGCTCTTGAATTTAGATTACAATCATAATTATCAGGTTTAACGAATTCTGTATTAGAGTAAATTGGTCCTGATTTACATAACATTGGAGCTTTCCATCATAAATCACTCTGGAGTTCCGAGTCTGGGTTTTTGGCCTATTGGTTACAATGGGCTGGTCACGGTTATGTGGGTGTTATACATGGACTGGTAAAATATAACTTGACTTGAGTAGCAGGAGAGGCTGGAGTAGGACCCAAAGTAAAAAAAAAAGAAAAGAACCCAGCCTCCTGGGGCCGAGGGTTGATGCAAAAACGTTACACCGGAGCTCTGGGACTCAAGCAAGGAAGGAAAACGGTCGATTGTTTAATCAGTAAGAGTCTGACACTGCTTCTCGCTCCACCCACCGACCTACCATAAAAAAAACGCCTAGCCTCCTCTGCTACTCACGCAGCTGTGTCATTATTCTTCAGGGTAACGCGCTGTGGTTTTTTCGCCAGTCTCAAAATAAAGTCCCATAAAGTGTTGTTCTGATCATCATATGCCTTACTTATTTACTTCTGCTTAGAACTCCCTCTGCTCAGAGCTTCCTCGGGCCAGGCTGTCCTTCCAAGTATCGTTAATAGTACGTTAATAGATTTGTTAAAAGCAGAAATTACTTCTCATTCTTCACTGACCTGTAGACTAAACAAATTAACCTTATACCTCCATGCCTTTGAAAAAAAAAGGTATTGACTTTCAAACTGTTCCAAGACTGTTATCATCACAGAAAGAAGAAAAGCAGTACCTATCCATAAACCTGCGTTCGGATTCCAGTCTCAATTTCCCCAAATTTTGATGGCATATTTGGTACAGTGGTTGAGCGTACGGCTGTTGTGCTGCGTGTTACGGATTCGATTCCCGCACGTTACAAGTACGAGTAGAAAAGTACACAAGAGTAATTCCTAGTATGGAGCAACGCTATTTTTAAAGATAAGAAAAATCTAATGACGTCCTGTTTTTGTTTACTTTACGTAGAAAATTATAATTTGAACGTTTATTTATAAGTTATCGTGTTCAGGTAATATTCATAGTTCTATTTTCATTTCCCACGTACAAGACAAACATGGCCTATTGCGAGCGAACATAAAGACTTAGAAAGAACAAATTAATTTAATTTTAATGAATGCCGCGGTCGCCTTACATTAGGCACCCTTTACACCGAACTTCAAAGTGTAGCGGGATGAGCGAGTGAGCGGGAAACAATAGACGCTCGCCGCGAGAACAACGCGCTCTAATTAACTACAATAATGATTGTATGGATTGTGGGCGGTTTTTTAAGACTCCGACTTTTAGAGAATTTTTTGAATACTTTGTTAGCTTCGCATTTTTTTTGCCGATGTCTTTTTTCGCAGAATCTAGCATTTTACTGGTTGAAATTAATCTGAAATGGAATTTAATAACAAGTAGGTAGCTAATGTTAATACGATAAATATTAACTATTTTTGGACTACAAAAATAAATCTTTCTTTTCTATTTCTCGATCTTCAATGATCATTGTAATTTCGCAGGCTCGCTGACACGTTATAAATGAAACAGACGCTGTCACAGATATTTTCAGAACAAAACAGTGAACAAAGCTTTATTTGTGTCGCGATCCTACACAACAGTACTAATATCAGTAGAGAACATAACGCCTGAACAACACTACAAGCGGAGATATATATTATATCCATCTGTCGGGGCGAGAGAAAATATCCAATAAATATACGACAGCGCGCGGCGAGCGTGAGTAACGCAAGTGGACTGCTGCGCTAATTTGTGTCGGAGCGCTAGTGTGTGCGCGCCCTTACGAGATGCGCGACATGTGTGCGTACAGACACAGAACATAGAGGATCGTCACTGTGACATCTGTTTTTTGCTTTTTACATGTATTATAGAATATGCTTTTTCAATTAAACATTGCGTTTTACACAATTACCTACTATATTATACTGACACAAGGCAGATCAAACACTTACAATTTTTGTATGAAAAAGACACAAAAATTTAACCAAAAATTAAACATAATCTAATCTTCGGGATCAAGTGGGATGTGGATGTGTTTAGCAAAAAGAAAATCCCTAGCATAGCTTCATCACTACATAGTATAATAAAAAAAAGTCGATCCGCTGTCTGTCCCTATGTAAGTATGCTTAGATCTTTAAAATCACGCAACGGATTTTGATGCGGTTTTTTTTAATAGATAGAGTGATTCAAGAGGAAGGTTTATATGCATAATATATTGAATATCAGCATTACACCCGTATGAAGCTGGGCGGGTCGCTGGTATTATATAACTCACATTTTATTTATATTTATCAGTAAAAATATTTTGGAAACTGACTTCTGTTATCTTTATTTACTTTAATTTTTACTTACACACACAAATATATTGTTAATACAAAAGTCTGTTCAATGTTCCCGCGAAGTGTTTCCTATCAAGATAAAGTAAAACATAACTACATAACTGACGGAGGTATAGTCGACTGGACTGTACAAACATCCCTACAGGTACAAGCAGGCGCCTGTCAAACTTAACATCACATAGTACAAGTATCTTACTAATATTATAAATGCGAAAGTTACGATGATTGGATGTTTAGATGTTTGTTACTCAATCGCGTCAAAACGGCTGGACGGATCTGGATGAAATTGACACTCCGGAATAGGACATAGGCTACTTTTTATCCCGGAAACCCCAACCCCAATACCACGCGGGCGAAGCCGCGGGCAAAAGCTAGTTACAAGATAATATTCCTCTGTTTTACAACATCTTCAAGTGAGGAGGACATCCCTCTGTGTGCAGGGCTTCAATATAAATATGTGAGTAATGTAGGTACACGTGAATACAGTAGTGTTGGTGAACGCTGTCCAAATATTTAGGAAGCTGTGCCAACAATAACTGATTGTTATGTCAGTCGGTAATTAGGAGCGAGAGTGAATACGTGTGATATTACTGTATCATGAAATATTAATTCACACCATTTTATCTACTTGTTGGATACACTAGATATTTTCAGTGCAGGGGCTTGGCTCTTGTTTGCACAGGTACATGTGTTCCTATGTCCAACGTACGAGTATATGTATATCCTGCCCATATAGGTGTATCAAACCCAATGTTGGGCGCGCAACAATCGCGGTCGCAAATTCCCTTTTGAGACACATATTAGCACACCGTGGATGCCTGCTCCACTTGGGTGGACCACCTTGCCCTCATAAAGGCTGCCGCCTCCGATCGGTGGGTCTTTTGCACCCCAACCAGGGGCTTTCGGTCATGCTCCTTCTGTGGACTCTTACTGTGGACTCCTTCTGTAAAACAGTAATGCTAGCAAAGGAGGAGGCCTAGGTACCACACAAGGCAACGGCACGACGCTCACGCCCCAGACACCGCTGCCGTCTGCTGTCCAAATTCTAGTCTGTATGTCTTCTAAATTAAATTAGATCCACTTGCTTGGGTAGATGGTGATGCAAAATTATTGTTACGTTATTTTGCAATTTATAGTCTATATTTTATTTAGAAGCCGGTTGTACTTTTATTAGATACTAGCAACCCGCCCCAGCTTCGCACGGGTACTGATATTGAATATATATATATTATTTATGTATTATACACGTAAACCTTCCTTTTAAATCACTCTATCTATTAAAAAAAAAGCTGCATCTAAATCCGTTGCGTAATTTTAAGCATACGTAAGATTTAAGCATACATAGGGACAGGTAGCGACTTTGTTTTATACTATGTAATGATGAGATTTTTCAACCATTCGTAGCTTTTACTTAAAAATCTCTTCACGCGATAATTCAAATCGATTCTATAAATCATCATCGACTCTACTACATTTACCGTTTGTGCAGGCGAGCGCTGCAGTTGAGAAGTTAGTGCAGTTGCAAGTAATGGCCGGCGGTCGACAGCTGCTTCATGAGAGTTGCACATCAAGTACCACCGTGTGTCACCGTGAAATATCAACAGGAATACGATCACTGCAATATTAGGTTATGTAAAACTTCTGAATTGTAAATATTGAAGAAAATCCCTATGTATGCCTAGATCTTTAAAACTACTCAACGGATTTTGATGCGGTTTTTTTAATAGATATAGTGATTCAAGAGAAAGGTTTATGTGCATAACATATTCAATATCAGTACCGTGCGAAGCTGGGGCGGGTCGCTAGTAATATATAAAAACATTCGAAAACTATCACACATCGCTGTCTAGTCTCAAGCTAAACAGAGCTTGTGTTATGGGTACTAGACGACTGATAAACATACTTATATATTTCTAAATACATACTTATTATAGATAAATTACACCCAGATACAGAACAAATGATCGTGCTCATCACACAAACATTTGTCCTGGGTGGGAATCGAACCCGATCATTAACTACTAGACTGGCCTGTCGCCAGTCAATGTGTAATGGAAGTTAAATTACTGTATAGAGATATTTGAATTGTTAAATTCACGTTCAAACCGGGCCACTCGTGCAACTAGCTCCATTAATGCAATATTGTAACATAACACGGCGCATTATACTGTTATAACTTCAGTTAGTAGCTATTTAAAGAGTAAGGGCAATACTTCATCATTAAATTACTATGACTAGTTTTCTACCAGTAAACAGACTAGAATAATTCAATGTAAAGAGCTTCGTACTTGGCGAGATACAAGTGTTTGATAAACGATTTGCTGTCTTATTTCAACGAAACGAATACAATACTGCGCGACAAAACTAAGCTAAATAAAAGAAGTTACCGGCGTACGGCAAATATCCACCCTTACGTTGTTGAGACATCTACGGTCCGGACTGAACGTTTTGCTTTGTCGTTTATACCGAGAACATCAAGGTATTGGAACAGTTTGCCGGCTGCAGTCTTTCCGTCCGATTATAATTTAGGTATCTTCAAGGCTAGAGTGAATAGGCTCTTAATAAACTGGTACGCCCTACCATCAACGATTGCATCACTGCTTACCATCAAATGGGATCGCAGTCAAGCACTAGTTTAAAGCAATTAAAAAAAAAACTCACAAATAGAATTAGGCCGGACTTCTCAGCCGCTTGTTAGATGAGCCGAGGGTCCCGTTAAATTAGAAATATGCCTGATAACCACCAGAGAGCTTGGCCTACAATGATTGTGGATAGAGGTGTGAGGAAAAGGAAATGGAAGTCTTCGTCTAACGGTAGGACATGATGGGCTATTTATTCTATATTAATTAGCTTTACAATTGCTTTTGAGTTCATCTAAAAAAATATCCTTGAAATATTTTGCCTGATATTACAAAGCGGTCAAGCCGAAGTTCACGACTCGCGTGTTAACATGCCGACGGACATGTACAAGCGACAGGTTCACACACGGGGTGTAGTGTGCCCGGCATGAAACGAGCACGGGTACAGCCCACCCGCACGAAGCGAGCACGAGGACCCGCCGCAGGGGGGGTCACGTCTCCGGCATTACCATGATACGGGGACCGGAATGTCTTGCCAAGACTTTCGTGTAAACGAGAAAAATTGAAAGCGATTTAGAGAATAGTATTTCCAAGGTTGAGGCAGAGACTAGCTTAGCTGGCGTTTTCTAGTTTAACGTACGATTGGTTTTATTGAACAAAACATTTTGAAATTGCGTCGTGTCAGGAACTTTAAGTAGAAAAGACAAGTGAATGACTTATTCGTCATTCATAGATCGAGACGAGTAAGGATATTCAATCCCCTGAGTTTGTTTCGGTGTTTCTTCTCAGAGTAGTTAGCTAGGAAACACCGGCCTTATCAAGTTTCAATTAACAAAAAAAAAAATGACGTGTAAAAGAGTTTGTAAAAACCTATTAGCAAAATATTAGTCGATCAAAATTATTGTTAAAAAAATAATGTTGCCCCATCTGTAGGCATTAGTTCTGTATATGTAAGTTTATAAGTGCGGAGCAATTAATTTTCTTGATCACAGTTGTCTCATTCGGGAATCGAACCCGGGACACGTAGCGCAGCAGCCAACTGCCAACTTTACTGTCATAATCTTGCAATAATGAGTGTTTCTGTGAGCACACGTCACCAGGTACAACACTAAACTTTTTCTGGTAACCAGATTATCAGGAGTTTATTGTAAACATGGGCTCACTCAGCATGTTGTAGAACACTCAGCGTTGTAAACATACGACCAGGTAACAATGCTCCGTTTGCGATTTCAATAGCTTTTAACTTTTTATACATGTAAAGCAGGTTGGCAACAGAAAGGTCACCATACAGCAAATACTTACTCTTTACAAAAAGGCTTCAAACTAAATATACCCTTTTACATCGAAAGCTAAAAGGAAAATGTCTTAATACTTTTATAAATAAATGTTTTCACAAAATTCCTCTCAATATTAAACCCCAAAGTTAAGTTTACACAATCTGGAATGCTCTTATTTCGCCACGTCCCAGGGATGCTGTAAACACTATCAGATGAGAGTGTTATCTGCGAGCACTGGTTGGTACCAGGAAATAAGAACGCTGAAGAGATGCACTGCTAACGACTTGCGATAGCTACACACTCGTGCACGGTACCTATGTGTTACGTGTTCCAGATAACTATAAATATAGCGCCAGACTGCCAAGTTGTTTTTATCATCAACACTCGTTTATATTGTTATTATAAAAGAGAGATAAGGAGAGTAGCAGTAGATGTGACCTCTCGAAGCAGTCATCTACTTTATATTTCATGTAGTGATAGACCTATTATCTCTAATTAGTAAATATGTACATAAGTTTATCATAATTAAACTCATGCTTTAAATAGAATACAATAGAATACTTTATTGTACACCAAAAAAGTAACAATTTCACAGAAACTTATATGAATGGGCACAAAGGTGTTCTTATCGCTGACAACAATATCTACCAGATAACCTTAGGATGCAGTATAAGAGCTTGAACTAAAACAAAATTAAATGTACAGAATTGTAGTCTGTATCCCCTACCTACATCTCCTCCGTACAGCTGGTGCCCTAGTACCGGGAGGTCCCTGCGGCGCGCGGTGCTCGCTGGTGTCAGCTCAAGTTCGTTTACAGACAGATTGTATCGAGTTCGCCCCACTCTACTGGTACACTAGGTTAAGCTCACTAGCACACAAGATCAAAAGTACCAATCTACATGAATCATAATAAAATGCTCTGATTTATGGGTAAACTATAAATATAAATAACGTATAAAACCCGCGAGCAATATCTCACAATAATTTCATTACTCGTGTGGTGAAGTTTTACTGAATATTTTCAAGCAAATTTTTGATATACGTCTTCAGTCTTAATCATGGTAGTTTTCCGAACACACGTCATGAACAAAATGTACCCACTTACAAACTAAATGTGTAAAAACGATTAAAAAACGTTCGTGGGTGAATGTCTCATGTCTTTGAAGTTTTGGTTCTAAGACATGCCGATATCCGAAAGAAGAACAAGAAAGAACATTATGCTCTGACGCACCTGATACGGCACACTCCATGATGCAAAAATAGGTATAGGCTCAACATAATGTTACACAACAAACATCTGTTAAACAGCAGTCTACATGAATGAATAATATTATAAAATGTTGACCGGAACCCAACACTAAATCAATGAACAGTTCATGAGGGTCACCACATATCAACGTCAAAAACAAATAAGAAACGATAAAAAAAAAAACAATATCTAAAACACAAACACAACAGCCGCCATGTCAATTTTATCGCATAAAAAATCCTGCCAAATAAAATGTATTAGGTATTCGCCAGTAAGAGTTATAAACGACTAAATTCATTCTTATTTTGAATCATTATAGTCAAATCATAAATTTATTTCTCTGTCTCGCTTGCACCTGTGCATAGACATCGCTGAGTACTATGGTCTTGTACTCAACACATGTGGATTATTATTATTTATTTTACTCATAATAGCCGGGTTATTATGCGTAAAATAAATAATAATAATAATCCGCAACGAGTTATTTTGATAAAATTTTCTGCGAGTTAAAAAGAGACAGAACGTTTTAGAGAAATGAAGTTAGTTCGTGGGAAAGCAAGAGATAGTTTCATAGTATGGGATTTGAATGTTTGAATACAGAACTCGGTATTTTTCGGCTTGAGATTTTGAAATTCTTGTTTCAAAGTCGTAGGCATTTTAGAAGCACAATGAGCAATAGAACGAAATAACAAGGGCAAATAGCCTTTGAAAGGGATCAAAGGGATCAAATTGGAAAAGAAAGAAACTGCACTGGACTACACTGCACTGCTGCCCTGCAGTGCAATTGCACTGGTCTAGTCCAGTCCAAATAAAAACGCCACTGGTGGTCTCTTAAGATTACATTTTCATAAGAGAAGCCGATGGGAATCGTATTATGTGGACTCTTCGCCACTGGTGTGTATGTATGTATAAACAGAAGTGGTTTCGGTTTTGAACTTTCAACAATGTTATCGCTGATTTCATAAAACGGTTCTGATACAGTAAGCATTCTGGGATGAGATTTTGATAATGTTGTTCAGCAGGAATCTATACCACAAATTATATAGGTACAGATATCAATCTACGTACAAAGCGCGCTCGAGCAACGCACACATAGACACCATTCACCGACGCGAAAACCGGGCTCAACGAGGATCATTACGACCGCGAGGGCGTCACGTTTGAGGCGCGCGTCTGTGAAATTTTGCAACTACCACGATAACTTGTTGTGCATAATCCAGTTGACATCCCTAGCGCGCGCGACTGCCGTGCGTAGGTATGAAAAGTGAAGTACATACGTGAGATTGACTTCTGTGCCTTTTTATTTTGTATCTATACTTCTCCTCTATACGAAGCTTCTCTCTCTTTAGGAATAAAGAGCCTGGTCCTTCTGTGAGCTATACGTATAGTGTTGGTAGCCCGCCAGTAAACATGTGCGTCCCGGAGGTACCGTGCAGAGAACACTTCTTTACAGACCTGATGTGTTGACAGGCGGGAGGAGCTTCGCTGGACAACTTTACTCTGTTTTACAGAGGAGTTTAATAGCTACTACTTGTGTTAGTTTGAATTACTAACCATTGTCTTTTAATTAAAAAATAAAGGCTTTTTCTTACATACCAACTTCTGCCGGGAGCTTTACCCACATAAACGCATATTATAATTCATATATCGCAACATTGCGATATATGAATTATAAGAGGATTGCGGATAAGCACTGCGAATTAGTCCTGATTTATCTGACGGTTAGGTTATCTATACTAATATTATAAAGCTGAAGAGTTTGTTTGTTTGTTTGTTTGTTTGTTTGTTTGTTTGAACGCGCTAATCTCAGGAACTACTGGTTCGATTTGAAAAATTCTTTTTGTGTTGAATAGATCATTTATCGAGGAAGGCTTTAGGCTATATAACATCACGCTGTGACTTATAGGACCGAAGAAACAATGGAAAATGTGGAAAAAACGGGGGAAAATATTCATCTTTGAGGGCTTCCGTTGCGTGCGCTGCGAAAACGGTAGAAGATACCAAAAAACTATGTATGAAAGAATTATTCCTCTTAAAATGATTTAAAAAAAAGTCCGCGACAGTATATGTCTATCTTTTAAGGTTAACTCACTAGAACCGTTTTTATGGGTATAAAATTTGGCCGAAATTAATGCATTATTACCAATTATTTGTTAGAGTTGTATCAACATAGTAATATTAAACTTTATCCAAATAAATGTGTTGTTGATTAAGAGTATGTAATTGTGAACAAAATTGTCTTTGATGTCACTTATTTTCAATGAACATCTTAGAAGATATTACAATTTTAAAATAACTCCGATATAAAATTCACACGCGTCGCATGATGTGCAAAATATGACGCTGCGTCTGGCCGGCGGGCGAGGAGAGGGGTTTTTTTTATGGTAGGTAAAAATCATCCAATGACGAATCCCGCTCTTGGGCGGAGCGGGAAACAGTGTCAGACTCTTACTGACTAAACAACCTACCCCGTTCCTCCCTTGCCTTATTCCCAGAGCCCCGGTATAACGCTTTCGCACCAACCCTCAGCTGCAGGAGGTTTCGACCCTGAAGAGCCCCACAGTTTGCTGACAACACCTTGAGGCGCGCGGGAGCAGTGCACGCCGTCGACGACTTGGTCTCGGTTTGGACTGTTACCAGACAACCGGACGGCGAGCTACCCATTGCTCACCGTCCGCAAGCTAGCGTCTACGGAGGCCGGATATTGGCAGGATCGCGGCGGCGACGGCTACGGCGAGGGCGCTTTTGCCCTTGCCTTATGCGGTCGGCCTCCTCCTTTACGAGCATTACTGCTTCGCAGAAGGAGGCGACCGCTCGCCATTCTTCTTCGCTGCGGACCATGGCCTGAACCAAGGCCCGGCGCGAGGGGTCGCCGCCGCCGATCACCCCCATGAGGACACGGCGATGCTCTTCCCAAGCAGTGCACACCTCCACCGTGTGCTCCACCGTGTCCTCCGTGCTGGCCACCCAGTGGCGACACCCGGGCGTCTCTTCCGCACGAATCCGGCGCAGGAATCTCCTGAACTTCCCATGTCCGGTGAGAACCTGCGTCATGTCCTGCGTGATGTCTATCCACCACGCCTCAAAGAGGGGACTTACCGCCGAGATTATGGCATGCCCAAGTGTAGCTCTATGAAGTTTTTAGATAATTATGTTCTTTTAAAAACTAAATTGTTTAAATTAATAACAGAAATTGACACGGGCAAAGTCGTGGGTAACAGCTATAATTTATAAAGCTGAGGTTGTTTGCAAAAATAAATATGATGCCCAAAATAACTATTCCACGCGGACGAAGTCGCGGGCACAGCTAGTCACTGATAAGTCGCCAAGCGGGCAACTCCATACCTAGCGCTCATAACTGATACTGATAAAACATAACAAAATTATTCGCGAAACCTGAAACTAGAATAAAAGTAATGCATTTCGCAGCAAAACTGCCGTGCAGACACTAAAACGCAGTAAAATAGCGTATTTTACAATACTTTTACTGCGTTTTAGTATCTGCATGCCAGAAAAGTGGGCAGCGCCATGCATGAAGACAAGTTCTCAAGAGATTTCTCATAATAGTAAAAATTAACATATCTAAATAAGGTGAGGAAGTTTAAAATATTATTTTCGAATACTGTTAAAAAACGTTGTTTGATACACATAGAAAACACTTTTTGATTTTCCGGCTCTAAAACGACCTCACCTTCAGCTCGGGCGGCAAACACAAACTTTCCTCACTTGCTTCAAAATGTAGGCACTATATCCTAACACAGGGTTTAAATCTAGCCAGTGAAGTAGTGGTGGCCATTACTGGTTAATGTAGCACGTCCAGCGCTGCCGACCCCAGACACCTACGACCGATCTCCTAATTATTAGTAGTAAAACAAATCCTACTCCAGCGCCGGGCAATAAAAGGCACTAATGGCAGTATTGATTAGTGCCACAGTGCCACAGTGCCACGCCGCCGCCCATCAGCGCGCATTGCTAACTAGCGCTAAGTGGGCATAAACAAAGTTTTATGTTTATGCGATGTTATAGCACTTCAGATAATTATTGTGATTAGCGCTTTTATGATTATGTGGGTCTGATAACGATGGTACAGTGGTTGTGAGGGCGGGAGGTTTCAGGTTTGATTAACACAGTTGGTTCAGGGGTTGAGATTGTGTGTTGCGTGTTCGATTTCCTCATGGACCAAATATAAAAAGTTGTTCTGGGTCTACGAAACAAATGAACTCTTGAACTTCAGATGCCTTTTTTCAGATATTTATTATATTTTGTAATATAAATCTTTTATTTTTCTTTTCCTTGTTAGCAAGTTAAACTTCTGTATTCTCGTGTCTGCTTGCTACACATTAATCCCTATGTATGTCGGTACCCGTGGTCGAATATATTAATTTCCTCTACTCAGAATCACGTGAAGACATCACTCATCTGCCGATACAGACGGTTACTTTACATAATTTCTAAATATAAATAGCTAATAATATATTTCAAGTTAAAATTTTAAGAGGAATCAACAGATTTTGGTTCATTTTATATGTTAGTATTTTTTGAGAAGCTGCTGAAACACTGTTTATATTAAACAATTAGAAGATATATTGTAAAAGATGATTTGTCGAACATGCGAGAGACAAATATTTGAAAATGTATTTAAGTATCAAAATTATAGACGAAATAAAATTGTAATCTTTCAGCCATATTTTCTGTTGTTTGTACATTTCTTTGTACCTAGCCTTTTAATCCTTAAGTACTCGTATAATTAAAATTACTCGAAATCTAGAGAGGTATAATTAAAATGGAACCAAAACAAACAAACTGAAGTGGATGACAATTCGAAGCTCCGACCTCGCGGCGACAGAACCAGCGGTATGAATAAAGTATAGAGCGCTTGCCAAAATCTGAATCGAATGAAATCAGCTTGTCTTAATTGGTAGAATTCAGTGAGCTGCGCATTCATTAACGTTTCGTATGTATACGTCTGTATAATTCAATGTAAAATTAATTATTTGACATAGTAGCTATCCAGTTTGTACAGTGTTTGTATTATTTTTTGTGGAATGAAAGTTTATTTATTTATTTATTTTTTAACTTGCAAAGGCCTTGACTGGCATGTTAGTCTAGTAGTTGGTGACCCTCACTGTTATACCGGAGGTCGTGGGTTCGATTGCCACCCAGGCGCTTATCACACAAATGTTTGTGTGATAAGCGCTTGCTCTGTGTCTGGGTGTAATTTATCTATAATATGTATGTTATAATTATAATTTATCTATAATTGGCTAGTCATCATTTACTCATAACACAAGCTCTGCTTAGCTTGGGACTAGACGACGTGGTGTAATAGTTAAAAAAAAGGCTTTTATAAATATGTATTTTCGAAATAATCGGCGTTGTTTTTTCAAGGTGAAAGCTATGTATGCTTATAACAGGCATACAAATCAATACTCAATATATTTCCTCCACACAAATGATCGCTCGCCAGCATTTGGTCCATTCGTCATCGGTTACAATCAAAGTCTTTAATCAGCCATTACGCAATTGCCAATGAACGCGAAATAGAAGCTGCTAGTACTTAATGTCACACATTGTTACATTAACATAGAGCAGATCGCGCGCCATTTTAGTGGAGAGGATATCTACAATGTGCCGCTTAAGTGCTTTTGGTTTCAGTCAATTATAGTCGAATAAACTATGCATTTTGTAGGTACGTTCGCAAAAATATCATTTCAGTGTAATGCTAAAATATTTATTTCATCATCATCATCTCAGTCGAAAGACGTCTACTGCTGGACATAGGCCTCTCCCAAGCCCCGCCACAAAGACCGGTCCTGTGCGTCTTGCATCCATCATCTTCCAGCAAGCAGCAGCGTCTTCCGGCACGCGGTCGCCACATATTTGTTTGTTGTATATAAATACAGAGGTATGTGTAATTACTTGGGTTATGGCATACTGAGAATGACGTAAAATAAATTAACTACTAAGTCAACACAAGCACACAACAACAACATACAACACCAACAACAACATTCTGTCAAAGTAGTAGCTAGTAAGCTGATTATTTATTCTGGAAGAAACAAATCAAATATGGTTTATTTTACACCAACATTCTAAAAGAATAAGACAACACAAGAGCGCTCTGTATCTAGCATCCGTACTCAGACGCCGCACTGGACGACAAGAGCCTCTCGTCGGCTCGCACTCATCAAACTCAGCCCACGATTGTCGCCAACAATCATTTAAACAAATTAAACAAGGAGTTTGCGACAAAAGCTACTCCCACAGACACGCTAACTCGCTGTCATTGAAAAAGATCGACAATCATGACGGAGAGCCACGGATTAGGTACGTTATTTGGTGCTTTTTTTATGGTAGGTGAAAATCCTCGAATGACGAAACCCGCTCTTGGGCGGAGCGGGAGACCAGTGTCAGACTCTTACTGACTAAAAAACCTACCCCATTCCTTCCTTGCCTTATTCCTAGAGCCGCGGTAACAGTTTCACACAAATCACGTTATTTGGTGTTGGAAATAACAACTAACTTAGATGAACTCTGAATTATAATGCCTTCTACTTGAAGGACTAAATAGCACTAGTTATCCTGTATCTATGTATTATAGATAGATAGATATACTTTTTATTCTAGGTACACCATGAACACAACTTGGTACATAAGGAACTTAAAATTACTAAGATGTTACAATGGGCGGTCTCGTGAAAGTGATTTAATTATGAGATACAATTAGACAAATTCTAATTTGGACTACTGTACTGTGGCAAAATGTTGCCGTGGCCCTGGAACTCGAAACTAAAACTGAAGAAACATAAGAACATAAGCATAATTTATCCTATCCATGTGCAGTTTTTGATGATAGCCAGGTGTGACTTATTTATGATACAATCCCAGTCAGTTCGCTGAAAACCTGTTTGAAAGGAGTGTAACACGAGGAGTAAATACTGTACAATTAGAAATATTTTGAAAAAGCGTAATTTTCATAGTATACAACTAAAGTATGCTCACAAGCGTAATTGCTTTTTCATTACTCATACTCTGAAAGTAGGTGTAAAGTTGCCTGCGGACAGGGTTGGAAGAAGTACTTTTACTCCCTAGGGAGTTTTACTTTACAACTGACAGTTGTTTTTTTAATATTTAGATAGCAATTATTAAAAAAAAAACTAGTTCTATTTTGACATTTCTATTGAACCATGACCCGAAACTTTATACCGAATTAAAATGACATAGAGATAGAAATAATTTAAGAATACTTTTTTTAATGACTTTATTTTAATTTACTTTCAATTGTTTCATTAAAACTAAAATATATTTGAGAAAAATGTTGACAGACCCATTTTTACAATGACAAAATGAAAGATATTGACTGAAAAGCCAGGGAGCCGAACACTGAAAAAAAGAATTGGCGGGTAAATGGTAGACTCTCTATAATCTGTGGCCGATTTGATCTTCCTTTTTTTTCGAGGTGTATAGTTTTGTTTACATTTTGCTAAATCTCTGTTACAAGAAATTTTTATTAACACGATAAGTTCATCTGCTTCAGTTATAAATTTAACGCAAGATTCTTAAGAGGAAAAAACCGCTCACCGCCTAAATCAAAAGTAATATACCTACCTAAAAACATACCTTTGACGACGACTCAGGTTTTTATTATTTTTATTTTCCTCGTATTCGTAATGAAAAGCACAGTGTTTACCTCGGGTTCAAAAGTTATTTAGTCCCTCGAACTATTAGCGACCTCGCTCTCGCTCGGTCGCCAAGAAATTTCTCGGGACTAAATAACTTTCTTTCATCCCTCGTATAACAATGTACTATTACAACTACACAAATCCTAACCCTTAAGTAAAATGTGTTGCAAATAAAAAATGTGTGTGGTTAATTTTCGCTTGAAAACATATACCTATATGATTATTGTAAAAAGAATATAAAGCACACAGAAAATTTAAGATTTGTAGAAGCATGAGTATACAAGAATAACTTGTGGAACCCTAAACACAAAGTTCAGCACAAAATTACTCTCTTCCAAGTTCAAATTCCTTCTGAACATAAAATCCATTTGGTCCGTTTAAGTATTTATATATTTATAAAATTCTTTGTGAGGGCACCACGCGGGCAGGTACACGACAGAGAATAGTTTGCACTAATGTGGGCCCGAGGGGTCCCTCGCTGAATTATGAAGTGGCCAGGCTGCCTCGCTGCCAACAATTTTATGAAACTTGTGACTTGCTCGCACAAATATCTGAACTTGGACAACACAGCACAAGTTATAGTTCCTTTGTCATGCATTATTGAATGAAGATGATGACGGTGAATTGAGTTTATTCTGGAGAAATTCTTGCCTTTCTATATATTATTTCTATATATCCTTTACTTAAATAACGAAAAACATGCTTAGTTCTGATTGGTAAAGTGCTACTATACTACTTATCTCATAGCACGAGACTAGTTTTAAAAGTCAAAACAGCAAGCACTTGGTGTTAAATTAATAAAAAAGGATAGATAGTGTTGTCTGCAAGATGCCAGAGCTAGCTTACTAACACGTATTATTACTTATACACTAGCGGTTAGTTATACAATAAGTAATCCAAAATCAGTTTTCTTCAGTCTAAGGTTAGTGTTATAATTTCTTTTAGATTAATAACAATACGACCCAGAGCGTAAGTTATAACACAAGTAAAATTGAATTAAAAATACAATCTGAAAAACAGGAATACAATTTGACTTATCTACACTAATTATTTTTCCTAATGAATGAAGATAACATCGCTTTCAGAGTGATTAAATATTATAATAATATTAGATGTCATGATAATAATATGTGTGCCGAAGACTAATGGACAAACATCCTCCACCTGTGTGATAATAACTTGTCGTAGGTATAATTTGTAGCGCGCTACGATATTGATAGAAGTAGCAACACTTTGTTAGCATTAGGCGCTCAGATTCTGAAGTGTCGTTATCATTCCGCGCCTAATTTACACCGAGCTGGTGATTGATGATGTTCCACAAAATAAATCTACTTCACGTTATATTTACATTACTTTACAGATATAGTCCCACGGATAGAAACAGTATTCGGTGTATTGATCTTTCTCTGGAATTGTATTTGTTGAATTGTGAATACCAATAAATTGCGAAGCGCACAGAACGTTTGACGGAAAAAAACAAACATTTTGTACAAAAACCAAAAAAGAATTGACACGTTCATGTTATGGGGCATTTTTTTTAATTTGCCGCGTGACCACAGAGTTCCTCTCGTCTCGAGATCGATGAGAGCGTGTACTTTACGAGCGTGAAGTAAATTTAATATGACCGGGGCTCGATAGGGAGCCACTCACGGCGCTGTTATCGCCAACTGCTCACATAAAAAGGCTCCTCTACTGAAAAATCTGGGATCTGCACCTAATCCTCCATGATATAAAGTTGGGCTCTTGGCCAGTTTTTAAGGTTCCGCAGCCACCGGAACCTTAAAAACTGTCTTATATTAATTCTTACTGGTCACCATTTCAATAACTGTGTAAAGAAATTCGTTCATAGAAAGCGTGATAATAACATAAATCTCTGAAAAAAAAAAATGAAAAAAGAGTATAAATTAAAGGAAATTATTTTAAGTACAATTACCAAGATGTAGAATTCCCTATCGGAATCTGTTTCCAGTTACCTACAGCCTAGAGGTCTTTAAATCAAGAGTCATTAGGTAACTCCTAAACAAGCGTGCTCCACTGTAGACCACAATCTTTGCACATCATCAGGTGAAATTGTGGTCCAAGGCGAGCCGATCAATAAAAAAGTCTGTGTTTCTTGGCTACGAGTGCTACAACCTAAGTATCCAAAGTCAAGAGTTAAAAGGTTAGCTACTTTTAGGCACGCGTGCTCCATCGTTGACCACATCAGGCGAGGTAGTCGTCAACAACAAGTTTATTAAATAAATATTTATGGTAAAATTTGGTACAGACGGAACCTTCAGCACTTGCACGACTTTGCCTAACTTGGCTCATTTTTCTGACTCCGTTTGGGTACAAAGAGGGAATTTAGCGAATTTACGTGAATTGTTAAGTCGTTCTGTGCGTATATTTGCCATAAACATCAAACGAGTGTAGCAGGTCGAAGGGAAGTCGAAGCCGGATCAACCCGGCCTGTTGCCAAGGATCCGCGCTAAGCCGGGTGAGGGTCACGCCTGCCGGTGCTGCGCCCCATTGTGTCGGGGGCACTCTTTGCTGGCTTTAGAGGTATTGTGTGAAGAACTTGTGGTACATTGAAATCATCTTGTGAAGTTGACTTTGTGTGTATAGTAGGAGATTAGCTATAATTTGATTTCTTCTATTTGTAGAATATTTTATTTAACTGTTTTGTAACGGACGAAAAAGTTTCCTTTGTAGCAACGAACTTCAGTTTTTCAGATAGGGTTTTCAGAATGCAGTAGAAAATAGTGCGTACTCTTTTTACAAATGAAGCTGTTTACAAATAAAATCCAAGCTCTCGTTTTTCCATCTAACTTTGTGAAATGGTTTATAGTCATGTATTCTCGCTTCTGAGAACATTATGAAGTTCATACGGTAGTAAGTAGGCTATCTCAACAGCATCTTGCAACCATTATTGTATTTCATACAAAGGTCTAAAAGGCGAAACATTTATGCGTTTTGAAAGGAAACCAGAGAAGCCCTTCAGGGTCGAAGCCTCCTGAAGCCAAAGGTTGATGCGATAGCGTAACACCAGAGCTCTGGGATTAAGTAAGGTAAGGAAGAAACAGGAGACGTTATTTAGTCAGTAAGAGTCTGACACTGTTCATTGCTCCGCCCAAGGGTGGGATCCATCACTGGATGATTTTTACCTACTATAAAAATAAATACATAGGTCTAGCACGTATGGTTGACTTCATAAATAAACATTTAAAATTCAGACAGTTAATGAAGAATAATGAAAATCTCCAGGTCAGTCGAATGCGTCAGTTCATGTTCGATCGAAACACTTACACCGCTCGCTTTCGTTAGGTCTGGACGCACCATTAGATGATTTTCGACATAAAAAAGACAGAATAAATAAGTAAGTACTACGTTAGACGGCTAAGTTTCCTATCATAATTTCGGCAGCCTGTAATCAATACACATTGTATTAATCTCTTGAGATAAGTCTCAAGATAATTAAAGTTTACAACAAGAACCAAGTCATAATTACTAAGCAAGAACTGGCGCCCTTGCGAACGATAGACTGAAACTTGAGACGCCAATACTGATCAGAAGTATGTTACATAACTTTTTGTCGTGCTCAGCAAAAATGTTGTCAGGAGACATTACATATTATTGTAACTAGTAAGAAAGATATGTGATAACCTGGAAAAGTTGCTGCACTAGAGGCCACAGGCTGCGATGCCTTCTGCTTCGTCGAAGATAGGACAATATGGCGAAATATAGTCCATCAGAAAGATAATCGTTGAGATCATCGTAGGGACTCCGTAAAAGGGTTGAAGCCTATTGGAGCCCAGGGTCTCTTTGTAAAAGGAAGGTTTGACCCCAGTGCGAAGGGCAAAGGAACGGGATGGGGTGTTTAGTCAGTAAGAGTCTTATACTGTTTCCTGTTCTGCCCATGAGCGGGATTCGTCATTGGATGATTTTTGCCCACCATAAAAAAAAATCATTGAGATCACGACCTTCAGCATTCAGGTTAAACGACGCCAGGAGGAGGGAGTAAAGACTTACCTAAGGCCAACTCAGCTATATCTAACAAATTGCCATCGGTAATCACTAAACTAATCGAATGCCATTACCATTAAGCTAGAAGTTTCATAGAAGTAATCTCCCAATTTCATAATGATGGCTTGATAGTTTTGTAGTAGAACTGTGGTAGAAGGGCGATATTGCCGATAGTACCTATATATAGTACTAGCTTTTTACTGCGGCTTCGCTCGCGTGATGTGAGCAATATATAGGCTACCAGCGGCTTCAGCGGCGTCTGTAGTTACTGCTCTGCCCCATAGGTCATAGCGTGATGTTCTATAGCCTATAACCTCCCTCAAAAAATTGACTATCCAATACAATAAGAAGTTTTTCGATTTGAAACTGTAGTTCCAGAGATTACCCGTACATACAAACATACAAATACCTTCTTATAATATTAGTATAGATAAGTAAAGCAAACATCTGTCGAGAGATATGAAGAAATAGTTTGAACAATGTAAAGTTTAATAAGAATTATTTTCACTGTATTGTCAGTCGAGTGCCGGCGTGACACCACAATGACGGTGTTTTAATGAAAAGATTGCCAATACCGCAGCCGACAATAATGATGACAATGATTTTGCCTTTCTAGCCAGTCCTGACAAAATTTTTCAACAATACTGACGTACTTATGTTGTGTGTACTGCATGTCGCATTATGTGTGTGTCCTCGGCTTTATGCTGAGTGGTGAGCCGTTTTGCGCGGACGTGCGCTCTAGAGTCTAATTTTGAGATATTGTTTATGATTTTTAAACATTTTTCCCTGTTGTCATTTTGAGAAACTGTCTATCAGATCTTCACAAGCTAGTTAGTTATTGCGGATCACAATATTCCTTGTGTCATATGCCATCAGTCTGGTAGACAGTTAGAACTCTCTGTCGTCTGAATACACATCGTCATATACAATACATTCATTAAAATTGATTCAGTATCTATTGCGCGTAAGTGCACCAAGCATGCAGTATTACTTCCGCATTTATAATATAAGTATCTATATATTTATTGAATGCTAGGTTTTGTCAGCGGCTTCGCCCGCGTACATAAAATATAGCTTATGTCACTCAGGAGTAAAGCAGCTTTCTATTGTTGCTATAATTTTTTCAATCGGACCAGTAGCTCCAGAGGTTACCTCCTACAAACAAAAAAACAAAGAAACAAAAAAACAAACTTTACCTCTTTATTATATTAGTGTAGATTCTTCCTTTTCCTTCCTTTTTTTGATTGATTTGCCAGCGTTGGGGCCTTGATACAGTGAACAGCATACTTCTAGCCACTTGTCAAGAGTCTTCAGTCCCGTAGTAGCAAACTGTTGATCACCCAAAATGAAAAGGGTTTGACGCCCCGACAATTTCCGACACTGCCCGAACTGGGCCGACAGCGCACGATGGCCTCGCAAACAACTGTATTGTCCATTATCCACAACGAGCTGGTACAGTGTGCTTACACGATATAAGTGATATTCCGAGAGTGGCTTGTTCTACGTTATAACGTATTGAGTAGGGTGAAACAGAAAATAGAAAATATTATAGTAAGCTTGATACAGGATATGTGTGGGGAATACCAGACGCATAAATCGAACCATAAGATTAGTTCACGTTTACTGAGGTAGGTTGTGGACGGGTGACCGTTTTAACCAACCAATAATCCTCTGCATCTTTTTTTCCCGGCTGTCATGCGTAAATCAATGACATAGAATAAAAAAATGATTACGTTCCTAATGAATCCAACATCAAGTCACAATAAGTAAAAAATGACTTACTTATACAGAATATTAGTAAATAAATCATAATCAGAGACAATCTTAACCGTTACAAATGGCCGATCAATCTCAATCCAGCGAAACATTCGAGCGTGTGTATGCGAGGGTACACAGTAAAGTTTACGAGACGGTCCTACCTCCTCACTACTCGTACGTCTTTATTTGTTGTTCCCTCTCGCGCAGATCTCGGCGATAAGAGGCTGTAAACTCAGCCTGAACACGTTACCATTGACTTAGCACTTATTTATTTACACGTACGAATGACTTATGTGCGTTTTATTGTGAAGCTAAACTGTTGTGCGTACTTCGAAATTAAGAGCAATTGTTGAAGATTAAGTGAAGTGTTTGGAGTGTCAATAGCGTCTGCAGGGAGACTTTTCTAAGCAAATGCAAAGCTAATTTCATATTTAAATCATTAGATATTGCTCTTTTTTATGGATTATAGGTTCGCGCTTAACCGTTATCTTACCTGATGAAAAGCGACGATGCGGCTGACGATGAAGCGCGTTTACTTAAAAGTAACCTATTCACTCTTGACTTTAAGATACCCTTTAAAATATGATTTGATATTTATAAGTAACAGTAAAGTTATTCCTAGTTTTAGGGTAAGCACGGCAGTTTGTATGTTTCGGTCAATAGGTACGAGGTCGGTCTCCCAGGAGAGAGGACCCCGGGTTTAGTCTCCGAACTGAGCGGTTTCAGATTATAACACGCCATCTCGCCAGCCGATTTATCCCACGTCAAATTAATAATATATTATTTACAAGATACTATTTTTTTTTTGGTTTTAATAAGGAATATTTTCACATTTCTTTTATTTGCTGAATTAAATATTTGATAGCTTTAGTAAAAATTATATGATATTTTAAAACAACAAATTTTAAAACTGCTCATTAAAAAAAAAGTCTAATACCACTTCATTCCATTCTCGTTAGTTTTTCTGCCAATTTTGATATTGCTTTCACAATTTATTAGTATTCAATTTTAGTATATTTATTGATACGAGTACACTGAACCTAAACTAAAATTGTTTTATACGTATTCCCTATTATTAAATATAATTTATTAAAAAAGGTATTTATTGCTAATTTGTTATCATAAAGCTGTTAGCATTTAGCCAGACCAATTGAAATTTCAGATCCAAGTGTATCAATTCATTTATACTTTAGACGACAAACTAAATTATTATTTTTCTTGATAAAAATCATTCAACTAACACAATACATTAGTTTCGCATAAGTAAACATTATAACTTAAAGGTATATTTATAAAACTATAAGAATTAGAATATAATAGAATAATACTTTATTGTACACCAAAAAAGTAACAATTTCACAGAAACTTATATGAATGCGTACAAAGGCGGTCTTATCGCTGACAGCGATATCTACCAGATAACCTTAGGACGGAGTATAAGAGCTTGAACTAAAATTAATATGTAAAAATGGGTAAAAAAAATCTTGATTAAATTTTTATAAGTATTATATTGCTGGGAGGACTGGAAAATCACTTTTATATTTTTATTTTTTATCTTTAATATTAAGAACATTATTTATTATGTGAGTGTGGAGCCAACACCCCCAAGACAGCAGTCTCCGCAGCCACGCCTTCAACTCATTGTGACATCTTCACAAACTGCGACAGTTTAGCGAAGCGTTCCTTTGTTCCCGTTATGTTATTACTTTCTAACTTCAACTTATGTATACTGTCTAAATAGGTAAGCGGTGAACTCCCTAATATGCCTCTCATGTAGGTGTCTTCAAGGTAACATACTAAATGTAGGAACACTCCTCTCGTGTTATGATGCCTTGGTAATATTGCAGAATGGTTATGACAACATTTGCTCTTCAAAGACTGTGATTCCGCTAAGATTCCAATGGCTCAGAATAATAATTTACAGTGATATTCACTTAGAAACATTATCTGCTCGCTTTCGTGTCTTGATCCGACAGGAGTCTTGAGTTAAGTTAGAATGTAAAATTGGTGTAGTTTTCTTTATATAATACACTAAGATCCCAGAAAAAATAATTTGAATGAAAACATCGTAAAGAAACCTGCATGTCCTAGCATCCAAAACTCGAAGACATGTGACATCCACCAATTCGCACTGGGCCGCGTAGAGGATTATGGCCCATTTTCTCACCTAGAGAGGAGGTCTGTGTCAACTTATTTTCACATGTAATCTCAGTAGCACCTTAGTTTCTCAGTAGCGTCTCATGTGCTTTGAAAGCCTGTGTTTTTGGAGTTCCCCCTTGGGGGTTTTGAGATATTTGTCTAGTAGTGATCTAATTGTAATCGGAATTGAACTTATGAAGCTTGACTTGACCAACAAAAAATGCATTTTATTTAAAACTATATTAAGTAATAATCTGTGAGGGCGAAATTGTGTATTTTTCACTTTTCGGCACTAGTGCAAGAAACTGTGAATTGGGTGCCTAAATAGTAGTAGGGATAGAGCAGGTTATGTAAGTGTATGGATTGTGATTAAAATATATTTATTTACATTTCACACCCATAAGAAGAATTTGATCCTTTATCTTTTTTTTTCTAAGTTGTTCGAAATCAAAACTCAAACTCAAAATCATTTATTTCAAAGGCAGAGGCAGAGGACGCAAAAGACCGTGCGAAGTGGAGGCGTGTTTGTTGGAAAGCGGACCCCGGGCACCGAGGCGAAAGCCAAGGGTAGTAACCGGGACTGGCGCTAAGTTGATGATGATGAGACCATTTACAAGCACTTTTGAAATGTCAAAATTGAAGCTAATTTGCAAGTTCCAAGGCGTAAATATATGGAGAAGAACGTGCAAGAAACTCCATGGCCACTCTTTTAAATCAAATAAAATAAAGGTTAGGCACACATTTTCATCAAAGCGAACCCAATACAGGATAAAGACCGCCGCACATCCGCAACGTAATGAAGTCCGCGCGACTGTGAAGTGTGACCGCGTCGCACGTCGATGCAATAATTACTTGACACGCCTGCTTCCGCACATAATCCGCATTGTTCGTGACGGAAATGTTCCCGGTACCTATCGCTTAATTTGTACTGTTGAAGATGCCCAATAAATCATTTGTAAATATTATTGTATTTTTAGTTTATTTAAGTTATTTTTAGTATAATTAAATGTATATTTTTAAAAATGAAGATGATAATTAGATTTAAGTGGTTTTTTCATTTAGTACCTCGCCGCTCTTTAGATGGCGTTAAGGTCAAATAAGAAGTCGCTATGGTTTCGTTACAAGCGACAGTATATAACCAGATTGTATTATTTGAATTATTGAATACAGTTTCCCATATAGACCAGGACACAATAGGTGTCTTTCAATTTCATTCAACCCTATTAGTGTTCGAAAAGAATACAAAGAACAACATTACTAGCTCGGTAATAAACATGTTCTAACTAAACGATACCGGAATCAGATTGTGGAATTTACTAACTACACAGTTCCATGATATTGGGATAGAAAACCAGACTCCCAGCTAATACTGAAAATCTCGTAATTAAAAGCTACTGTATCATTTTGGCCGAATTTGGGATGGAATCATAAAAAAGCCGTACTTACGAGCATTATACTTTTGGTTTATTTTAGACATCATTTACAGCCTCTTTCTCCATCATGTAGATCTTTACTAGATTCATCATGTGAGCTTACAGTCTGATGGGATGCAGCTGAATATTTTTTTCCTACTATTAGGTATGTGGTACTATTGTGAATTGTTTTTTTTGTTCTAAAAACACCTTAACTCACATTAGGAATTACTCCTGTGTCGTGGGTGCGTTCACAAACATGTAAAGTCACATACACAGGATACCCAGACCCGGAACACCTATCTGTTTGTCATACAAATATTTGTTCCGTGCGGGAATCGAACCCGCGGCCCCCTCAGCGCAGTAGTCAATGGCCCGACCACTGCGCCAGCCCAGCCGTCAACTCGTTCGTATATTGTGTGTGTGTATCTCAGAAACTGAACTCTAAAAAGTATAAGAGAGGCTGAAACCCACTTGTACATTATTATTATCGATAGGCTCGCATTTGACTACAATGCCAATGGCAAGCGATGATGTGGTCGATGATGGAGCACGCTTGTCAGGAAATAACCTATTTACTCTTAAATTTGTAGCTCAAACTTTGGCAAATAATTCTAATCCTTAACTAATATGCAAATGAAAGTGTTCTCAAAACATTTTATGCGTGCGGGTGGGATGTCCACCATGTAGCGGCGGTACAACACTGTACGTCTGGTGAAAAAAATAGAAAGTTGTGTAATGATGCACACTTCCTGAAATGTGAACGATAGAGAAAATTTATTTATTTATTTATTTTTATTGGCCAACCAACAATTGTATACACTGTAACATATATTAAAAAAAAAGAATCTAAAAACTAGGTTAGTGTTACAATTTCTTATAGGTTAGCACCGCATGCCCCATAAAAGTAATAATTGTGCTAAAATCATGAATTTACAAAAAAAATATGTAATTATGACAGATGTCATAGATAAAACATGTCATTTAACTGAGACCAAGGTAACTGTTTTCTGCGTACCTAGTGTCTATGGTGCAATACATTAATACCTGGTTCTCACTTGACTGACAGATTATTGTAATATGTGCATCTATTTTGGGTAAAATAAACATTGGTTTCTTTCTTTTTTCTTTCTTTCTAAACTTATTTATAGTTAAATATTTTACATAGATTACATTCACTTTACATAGTCGTAAAGTGAAGTTCTATTGTAACACGATACCTATGGTAAGATTGTTTATCAGGCTTCCAGACTTCGCCCACTCCTCACGACTGTCGTACATCTTGAAATCACAACTTCAATGTTAAACTTACAACATTGACTTCCATCGGTTACCTATGAACAGCTTGATGTCTGTGTGTCTATCACGGACACACATCACTACTTCAGCGCCTCCAACAGATACAAGGCTCCAACCACAGATATAGATACACCTAGATAACGCAAGAGCAACTACTTCGAGTGCCCAGCTTACGTACAATAATCGTAAGTGGTCACTTTCGCAGTCAGTCTGCATCGGTGAACAGCGCTAGTCGGACATCAGTTAAAAATATAAAAATGGTTAATTGTGGCAAGGCGGGGTTGGAGCGAGGGGAACGCCGTACGCGGGGACGTCTTTGAATTGATTTGATATTCACAAAAAAATAGTGATTGTGACGTCATAATAGGTAGTCAAGAAATGGCACGCTTGATTTCCACACAGATCGTGATGCTTGCGTTATCTAGGTACGTTTATATCTGTAGCTCCAACAGATAGCGATGTCTGACGACTTGTAGATGATAACGCGACTGACGGGAACTTGCTTGGGGAGTGCAAACATTACTTTGTATAGTTAGTGGTCGTTTTAACTTGGAAACTAAGCTTCGACCATTCCACGACATTGCATATGTCGCTTGAGAATACTTTATCTGTTAATTTTCTCTTCTATATTTGTTTGTAGTTTAATCAGCTCATTCTACAATACAACATAATATTACGTTGCACAGGCAAAGCTTGCAATTCTAGTCTTAAAATGGCAGATTAATTAATTACTTCAGCTGTAAGATTTTCTTAGAAGCTTTCAGAAAACCTGCAGGGATTTAAATAGATAATGTGGAAAGACAACAACTCACATTTAAGATCAGATACTTTTTGTTAGTTCCCTTTATTCTAAAGAGTTGTTTGTAAGTCAAAATAGTTTTACAACCAATTTAATATAACCATGGAGCAATTTTCTTAAAATAGCTAAATTCGATCAATTGAGTGAAAGTTAACTGGGATCTAAACTAATGTTGGTACTACAAACCGCTTTCATTTCTTTTCAAACCTCAACAATAATTTAGATAGCACTAAATCGATTACATTAACCGAACGCCTCTCTAATACTTATGAGTTCCTAGTACTTGCTAGCGGATCCCGGCATGTTTGTTGACCGATTGGTTACCTTCTAGGTAGTTCCTTTCAAATCGTGCCTCAGAAGCTCGTGTACACGTCGCCTGTCCATCAATTTAGAATTCCAAGTATTGGAAAAAGCTCCAATATTTACTACCTGTAGTTTACTTCCATTCGTTCTACATCCTATAAGTTCAGAATTCCTAGAATATACTATTTGTGTTTAGTTTGTTTGTTTGTTGTTTGTATTTAGTTACTCTCGTTAATGTTACGAGTAAGTCCTTAAGATTGTTTGAACAGAAGCATAAAAACCACCCACTATTCAACTATTTCTGTCGTCATTTAAGCCAATTATAATGTTTATAATAATAGCACCTAGCTAACTATCACACTAATGTTTAAATAAACACCATATTATATACGGTATATACACCATTTATTAATGTCATCAAAATAGTACATTGTTATACGAGGGATGAAAGAAAGTTATTTAGTCCCGAGAAATTTCTTGGCGACCGAGCGAGAGCGAGGCTAATAGTTCGAGGGACTAAATAACTTTTGAACCCGAGTTAAACACTGTGCTTTTCATTACGAATACGAGGAAAATAAAAATAATAAAAACCTGAGTCGTCGTCAAAGGCCTGAGTCGTCGTCAAAGGTATGTTTTTAGGTAGGTATATTTCTTTTGATTTAGGCGGTAAGCGGTTTTCTCCTCTTAAGAATCTTGCGTTAAATTTATAACTGAAGCTGACTAACTAAAACTTATCGTGTTAATAAAAATTTCTTGTAACAGAGATTTAGCAAAATGTAAACAAAACTTTACACCTCGAAAAAAAAAGGAAGATCAAATCGGCCACAGATTATAGACAGTCTACCATTTACCCGCCAATTCTTTTTTTCAGTGTTCGGCTCCCTGGCTTTTCAGTCAATATTTTTCATTTTGTCATTGTAAAAATGGGTCTGGTCAAATTTTTTCTCAAATATACACTTCTCATCAAAAAAATCGAAACACTTCCGTTTTCATTGTTTCTGTCCGAATTTAACACAAAAAAGAATTCATACGATGAAAAAAAATACATATATTATAGCTGGCAGTTTGGCCATTACAGTAATAAGCGAAAATTCTAAATTCAAAATTAGAATTTCATTTGTTTATCTTATAAACGAAATGAATCACTGTTTTGAGACAAATGTGTGTTTAGGGTTGGAGTACATTTAGCGTTTAAAAACTAAAAATTGGCGCCTATCCTTAAACTTTTTGTTTTTTATTTCAATACTGTGACTTTGGGACGTCTGAAAAAAGGTTTTTTTTCTAAAACGTATGGATACTTCGCCCACAGAAGCCGCCCAAGTTGTGGCATTGCTGGATTCTGGCCTTAGTCAGCGTGTTGTGGCTGCAAGACTGCATCTAAGCCTGTCATCTGTTCATAGAGTCTATAAACGTTATCGGGAGACTGGTTTGTTCACGCGCCGTTCAGGATCTGGCAGGAATCGGGTCACTTCTGAGCGAGATGATCGATTTATTGTAACAACTTCTTTAAGAAATCGACGCCTTAACGCTTTTCAACTGCAGCAGCGGCTTCGTGTTGTACGAAGGGTGGCTGTAAGTGACTCTACAATTAGAAGAAGGTTGAAGGATCGTGGACTGGTACCGCATAAGCCAGCAAATGGGCCGAAATTAACTGCAGACCATCGAAGAGCGCGCCTTAACTTTGCACGTGAGCACCTAAATTGGTCATACCTACAGTGGAGCAAAGTTCTCTTTTCTGATGAGTGTAAAATTATGCTGTATGGTAACCACGGAAGGAACAAGGTCTACAGAAGAGACGGAGAACGCTATGCACAATGCTGCATTGAAGAAAAGGTCAGCTATGGTGGCGGTTCGTGGACGGTTTGGGGAGGAATCAGCGCCGACGGTAAGACAGAGCTTGCTTTCGTGTCTGGGCCACGTCTGCCTGCACTAAACTGTCATCGGTACGTCGAAGAGTGTCTCGAGCCTCATGTGATGCCCTATGCACATTTTATTGGCAACGGCTTCATATTCATGCACGACAATGCTAGGGCTCACACCGCGGGCGTCGTACGAGATTATCTTAACGAAGTCGATATCTCTATTATGGAATGGCCAGCAAGAAGCCCGGACATGAATCCCATTGAACATCTATGGGATGAATTAAAGAGACGAATTCGAGCAAGAGATCCTGCCCCAGAAACACTTAGCCAGCTGCAAGATGCAATCCAAGAGGAATGGGACAACATACCACAGCATGTGATCGTGACTCTCATCCGATCGATGAAGAACCGTATGGAAGCAGTAATTAGAGCTCGGGGAGGGAATACAAGTTATTAAATAAACGTTTTTTAGCTTTTTTTTTCATTTACGTGTGTTGTTTTATCCATTTCCTTTATACTCCATACGGAATAAAAATGACTCATTTAACAAAATACGAAACCTATGAAAAATTCATTTAAATTTAGAACATTAACATTAAGATTTGATAAGCTCATATTACTCACTATTAAACGACATTTAACATTTATTCCTAAATGTACACATTTTTCTGATAATCCTGACAAAACGTAAACTTGCAAGGTGTTTCGATTTTTTTGATGAGAAGTGTATATTAGTTTTAATGAAATAATTGAAAGTAAATTAAAATAAAGTCATTAAAAAAAAGTATTCTTAAATTATTTCTATCTCTATGTCATTTTAATTCGGTATAAAGTTTCGGGTCACGGTTCAATAGAAATGTCAAAATAGAACTAGTTTTTTTTTTAGTATTTGCTGTCTAAATATTAAAAAAACAACTGTCAGTTGTAAAGTAAAACTCCCTAGGGAGTAAAAGTACTTCTTCCAACCCTGTCCGCAGGCAACTTTACACCTACTTTCAGAGTATGAGTAATGAAAATATAATTTAAAGTATCACTAGATCAACAGACCAGTCCAGATTATACAGTACATAGATTATATGTACATAATTTCAGATTTCATTACATATCGAAACATTTACTTTTTATTCCTTAATTAAAACTTTACTATATGCCAGCAGATAAAGGAAACCTTTCCCTATCGAGCACTCAATAACATCAAGCTCTGATGTCGACTTGATCGCTTATGCACGCCTAGTACACGTTATCAGCAAATAGAGAACCCAAAATACTCATATTACGCTTACGGACGAAGCCCGCGGCGAGCAAACTTGGGCCGCTTTGCGATATTAATGGTCTAAACGCCGCTCCACTCCTGGGCGCCTGGTCATAAAATTTTCACTGGCTCTCTGTTACACTGTGTGATACGATTGCAGGATTGGAAAATGAAGCACCAGCAATATTTTTTTCGGTGGGATTCGACAGTACGATGTATTTTTTATTGAATTGCGGTTTTTTATCCCTCCAACGCAATAAAAAGACATCAACGTATTTCTGAAATCTGGAATATGTCGTTTGAAAAGACCTTACGTCTCATGATTCAATCTTTCTAAGATTATAATTATGTGCCTGGGCCAATCTGAGACATGCAGACAGAAACCTGTTCCGAACGAACGTAGATGAGAAAAAACTGGTTAGATATATTTCTTCAGTCATATTAAGTAAATACATAATTTTTTATTCGTGGTAATGGTTGTTAGAAGAAATTTATACCATATGAGGCTAGTATATAACGAAATGGACAGCTTTGTGAATACATTTATCTCGAACTTCACGCGATCGACAGCAAATTGTAAGATATTGCTCGTAGAGTTCAATTAATGTTAATTCTAGCTCATTCATTTTACAAGCTAACTTGAGTAGAAGTATAGCTATGTACGGTTACGAATTAAACGTTATATGCCTAATAAAAAATAAATTATAAAAATGAAAGATACACTAAAACAAAAACTCATGGACATGTGTATTCTCCCTGAGTTGACCTATGGTGCACAGACTTGGTCTTTAACTAATATCCAAAATTCCAAACTCAAGGTTTGCCAACGTACAATGGAGTGCAGTATACTTTAGGTTAAATTAACGGATCATCAATTTTCTTATTTTACAGTAGGAACAATCATCTAATGACGAATCCCGCGGCGCGGGAAACAGTGTCAGACTCTTACTGACTAAACGATTCCTTAACCTCCTCCTTAACGATTCCTTTTTAGTATTCATACCTGTGCAGGTTATAGTATACTTTTCATCGCGCTATGCAGTTTGGCAAAAGTATATTTTTTTTTGTAAAATTGTCGTTAAAAACAAATAAAACATTTATTTATTTTTATAGGAGCAGAGCAGTGAAGGGAAATGTTGGGAAAACGGGAATAGTTACTCAATTTTATAAGCTTCCGTCGCGTGTGCAGACTTAATGGTTAAACCTACACAGAAATCATGTATGACGGAAATGTAATCTGTATCTAAAATTATATAAAAAATACCCCACGACAGCATATGTGTATATTTTATAGTTGATTCACAAAAACATGTGTAACTCCCGATAGCTTAGCTGTTCTGAGCTTACTGATTATGGCTACTCTTATGTTTATAACACTCTCACTCATCCCTAATTAAAATACGTTAACAATATTACCTATTCAATAAATAAAGAATCATATAAATCGGTATAGAAATACTAAAGTTATACATGAAATACGTTAATAAGTGAATACTGAATCATGCTATAAGTATTATTTTTGGGGGGTAAACCGACTTTCACGTGGGCAAAGCCGCTGGCAGAAGCTAGTAGGTACAAAAATAAAATAGAAACGTCAAGAAACGTCTAAATAAATAAATCAGTAAACCGAACATATTAAATGGAAGAATAAACTGAGTAATCATTTCCGATGGTAAATAAATTGAATAAGCTGAGCGACCGGTTTATACGAGACGAAACGAGTTCGACACGACTTGCTAACGACTTGAAGTCTCGTAGTTGAGACAAACTTAGAGAAACAAAGCCGAAATCGGCGTCTAGTCTTACAATACTAGTTTACCAATTAGCACCTAGGGATAGCTAGCGGGTTAATTAGGAGTTGTTAGTGGAAATAGTCTGCAAGCAAAGATAGTAACCCTTACTTGTACTTCTATATTTACGTAGACTGGATAACGGCATAGAAATTTTGAAGTGTATTGTGTATCCGTAAGTACCCTGCAGAACGGTTGAAGCTAAGCGTGGCCAAGGCTTTGTATCTGAATGGAAGGCTCTGGCCCTAGTATAGAAGCAACGTAGGAACGGTGTGGGTTATTTAGTTAATAAGAGTCTGACAGTATTTCCCGCATCACCCGAGGGCGGGATTCGTTATTAGATGATTTTTCCCACCATAAAAAAAATAATCGAATAAACAGACTGTTATTCAATTTATCCATTCGCAAATTTTCAGTAGAAGTCTGGGTTCTAGATCTGTGTATTTTTCAAACCTCATTCCCTTATACATTCATGATAAGAAGATAAAAACAGAACTGACGAAATGTGGGTGTATTGTTGTACACCTTAGACTAACTGTTCGAGTGCGCAAGCTAACTGTTTGGCTCTTAACTATACCGTTATGTTTATCGTGTTACAAATATCTATCTACCTATAAATCAATGCCTTACCTATCCAAGCCAAGTTTTAGGCTTTGTTTGGACAATTTAATAGATGGTTTATGTGAAGTTTGCACAAAATCGGTCGAGCGGTTCTTCATTTATCACATTTTTCTGTTGCCGGGAGCGAAGCCGGCAAATGCTGGTTTACTATATAAACTGACGATCTCTGACGTGCCAGTACAATGTCTTAGCTGTTCCTCGCATGTGGGTATTATGCATTTGACATGCAAATCAAAACATTTTGATAATCAAGATTGCATCACTGCTTACCATCAGGTGGGATCGCAGTCAAGCGCTAGTTTATAGCAAAAAAAAAAACGCATGATGAACCTTGATCATTATTTCCTCCAGGTTAATAAATTAACATTTTATGTTGACCTAGTAATCGATTACCTAATTTAGCAACAAAAATCAATTGTTTGACAGTTTTTCTACCAAAACTAAAAATCTCGTTGCAATAGAATTTTAATTTGTTTATCATTAACTTTGTATACCTAAAACTTGAAACATAAAAATTCAAAGGTGCTTTTTATTCTACACGGAGACGACTCCGACACGACTAGTCGCCGACCGGCCCGTCCCGCCTCGGTCTCCGTCCACTATACATTGAAGCCCTCTTCAGAGCGGAGACTTTTTGTCGTCCAGATTCACTACTGTCCACTGTCGCGAGCATTTTATTTGAACTAGTCAGTCGCGATTGGTTTATTAAGAGCTAGAAAGAGATGCATTAGAGGGAAAAACAGAGAGAGCATGATGAAGGAAGGAAAAAGTATGATCCCTATTGTATCCCTGGTAGTTGCAACGTTGTTTTTTTTTTATAGTGGTAAAAATCATCTAATGACGAATCCCGCCTTTGGGTGGAGCGGAAAACAGTGTCAGACTCTTACTGTGTAAACGAACCTCCCCATTCCTTCTTAGCCTTCATACCAGGGTCGGCACAGTAGGCTTTGGGCCTGCAGTTGGGCCTCTCCATTTACTGACAACTCGAGGCGCGCGGGAACAGAGCGCGCCGTCGATGACTGTCTTGGTCCGGACTATTACTAGACAGCCGGACAGCGAGCTACCCATTGCTAACCGTCCGCAAGCCCGCGCCTACGGTGGCCGAGATGCAACGTTATGTCACAGAGAGAAGCGTAAAAGTCGGTTTTTATTTTCTAATAGAATTGTTACAGGCAACGCTTAAAGGGCTATTCCAATACTACACGTTAATTCAGTTTGGTAAAGAAGTATTCCTTTCGAAGATAACGTCTATGACAAATTAAACTACGCACACACGAGATTATAAAAGACATACCATTATATCTTTAAAGACACAATAAATGCTCCTTAATTCTCAAAGTATTCATTATAAAACAGAATCTTCAGGCAAGTATTGAGCGGCTGTATTGTACGTACTAGGAGAGCAGAGAGCCAGCGCAGCCCCGACCAGGCGGGGATGGAAATCAAAGATCGTATTACGATAGGCCGCGCCTATCTATTTCAATATTACATTCTGATTTCACTGAATGTGAAATCTGTGTCAGACTAGAGATGTAAAAGGTTTAGACCTAGATATTTTTACGAGTCGAAGCTAAGGATGAAATATCTGCTTTTACGTAAAAGTTTTTTTTACGATTTTTTGTGCCTGAGTCTTATTCAAGGCTTAAACATGATACCCTTTTTACATTATATTTGTATTTCCCGCAAGATGAAGTACCGTTTTATATTTAGTAGACTCACATTAGCGAGTTATTTTTAAACTCCATGTAACTGTCGGAGGCTCTATTGTCAAAAATCCGTCACAAGTTTAGATCTTTTTGTATTTATAAATTAGTGTTTTGTCATACCTAATAGAAACACAAACTTGCATCTGTAGGCTATACAAATATTTGATCCGAGCGGGAATCGAATCCGTGACACGTAACATAGTAGCTACTTGCTCAGCCACTGCGCCAATCTCGCCGTGAGTAGCCGCCGTGGTTTCTTCTCAGAAATTCCGAACGAAAAACTTAATAACTCATTCCCCGTCCCGAGACTTGAACTTCACGTGCAGAAATAACAAATGCACCTACTAAACCAAGGTATAAACAAGGTCATCGTCTTCATCCTACTTTTTTTTCTTACACTCTGTCCTGTCACCCGTCACACTATCACTAACTCCCTTTTCTTTCATATCACGCCTCACACAATACATCCATAATTTGTTCAGCCTCCTTCTTACTCTCCATCCATCTACGTGTAAAATCAGAACTCTTTTCGTCACATGCGTTTCATTTCTCCTCTTCACATGACCATACCAAGACAAATGATTCCCTTTCAACTTTTCAGTCACTGGTGCTACTTTCAGACTTCCTCTATATACTCATTTCTCACTTTATCCATACAAGATGATTCAAATAAACATCACAAACAAGAATCTTCGATCCTGAACATCATCGTAACGTTTGAAAATAACTTTCATAAGGTTGAAAAGATAAATGGTGTGACCTTTGATATTCGATTTCCGTCCTTTGGGCGAGGTTTTATAAAAACCGTTACAATCAATTAGACTCACTGTGACCCCACTTGAGGTCGAGGTTAAAGTGTAACCTTTATATTGAACACTTTATGTAAAACAACCCAATAAAGTATGTTACGGTCTTGACCTATAAAGTTACAAAGTCTAAAGCATAGACGTGGGCCAGCCAGAATTTTTTATATTCTATACGATGCACTTTGTACAATTACATATTTGATTCTTCCTACACCTTGTTACCATCTGGCAAACTGACCTACAGCGAGATATCCACTCTTAAGCTATTAAATTTACTGTCCGGACCAAGCGGCTCACCTCGTCGTTTATACCGCGTGCATCGAAGGACTAGAACAATTTGCTTGCTGCGGTCTTCCCGCCCGATTTTAAGATGTCTTATACGTTAGAAGGAATAGGTTCTTAATAAACTAGAGCGATTCAATGTTAACAATGGCATCACTGCTCATAATCCTGTAGGATGGCAATCATGCATGATTAGTTTGGAATTAATATTGATAAGTTAACACTATGTGTCAATTAGAACCTGATGTTCGTCGATAGATGTGTTGGGGTACACTCCTACTCAATTCTCTACTTAAAACCCGTCCTGCCGCCGCCCCTCCCTCCCCCCAGATAAATCGCCCTCCGATATCAGAGACATGATTGAATGGTCCATTCCCCGACACACAATGGCCCAGTTCCCGTCCAAATATAGAACAAAAATCGACTTTGGAGAAACAAGTAACACATGTATAGTAGATACACACACATACATATGCACACATGCATATTCCTGAGAGCTAATATAAAAGCTGTCAGTTACAAAGGCGGGCAGAATACCAAAATACTGTAATCAGGCAACTGCGCGGAGACCACAATGTTGCTGTTTTAAAATAACTTTGTATTAAAAATGTTGGCGTTTTTCTCGTTTTTTCGTCGCGTTTGTAGATTATGTGCGCTCGCTCAAAGAGCCACTATTTAGTAACGTAGTGAGTTGAAAGTATACGGGGCTAAAGTATTCGCTGTGCTCAACGAGCTGCTATCTGTCCTTGTTTGGTGCGCTTTCCTTTAACTTTATTTCAGACTAGCTTTTGCCCGCGGCTTCGCCCGGGTGGTATTGGGGTTGGGGTTTCCTGGATAAAAAGTAGCCTATGTCCTATTCCGGAGTGTATCCTACGCCTGTGCCAAATTTCATCCAGATCTGTCCAGCCGTTTTAGCGTGATTGAGTAACAAACATCCAAACATCGGAACTTTCGCATTTATAATATTAGTAAGATATAATTTGAACCGCTCACGCGAGTGGGCATCGAGTTTAATCATCTGTTAAACATAAATGACGTCAGTTTTTGAAGCAGGAAAAGAACTTTCAATTATATAAATGGCTATAATGTTAGCTTTGTAACTCTGTGATCGAAGAGGCGTTGAATATTGCTGACACGTGTAAGTTTGTCTGTCCTATACCTAGTAGGAAATGTCACAATTTGTTTTTGTTGCTAATAGGTTTACGCTTAACCGCTGATAGAATATGACGATGCGGTCGACGATGGAGCGCGTTTACCTTTTTTTTTACAACAATCACACAACGTGTCTAGTCCCAAGCTAAGCAGAGCTTATGTTATGAGTACTAGATAACTGATAAACATACTTATATATTTCTAAATACGTACATATACTTACTATAGATAAATTACACCCATTAATTTAGAAGCAACCTATTCATTCTAGACTTAAAGATTCTTGGATTGTAGCCATTAGATAACTCCGGCAGGGAATCCTACTTCACGATCACAAAATATTTTAATATACGTAGCCAATATGGTCATATAAAAAACGTTAGAAGCTAAAGCTCTGTTACTGGCACTAATGTTGACCTAGTGCGGCTCACCTTCAACGATTGCATCGTTGATTACCATCAGGTGGGATTGCGGTCAAGTACTAGTTTATATAAATAAAAAAAAGGTTTTTTACAATTCAGAACTCAAAAGGTTACTTCTAGGTAAGCGCGCTCCATCGTCGCTTTCTATCAGGTGAGATAGCGGTCAAGCGCAAACCTATAATCAATAAAAAAAGGCGTACCTCAGTGTAATCTTTGCCAACATTTCGAAAAGAACTCCTCTACCTTCATAAAGACAGGTATCCATGTATGTCACCGTTATATCCAGCTTTAGATTCGAGTCCAACCTGTTAAGCAGCGCTAAGTGCTATCGCGCCGCACCTGTTGCGTCGCTGCAGGCACAGGCGACATAATCACTTGTGCTGCGAGTATCGGAACTGGTACCAACACCATCATGCGAATGAACTAGTACATGAATCAAAAATATCGGAACAGGTATAAATATTATTTTTTACTAACGGCTTAGTAAGTGGTTTGCCACTGAATGGCAGCCCATGATGCATTTTGGACAATTACATGACTTGATTCAGCCATTACCTTTCTATCATCGGACCACCCCACGTACGGTAAATATCCACCCTTAACTTGTTCAAGGCAAGGAAGGAACGGGGTGAGTTGTTTAGTCAGCTCCGCCCAAGGGCGGGTTTCGGCATTGGATGATTTTTATCTACCATAAAAACCCTTAACTTGATAAATCTACGGTCCGCACTAAGCGATTCACCTCGTCGCTTATCGACGTCGACTAGAACCATTTGCCTGCTGCGGTTTTGCTGCCCTATTATAATTTAGGTGTCAGTCATTAAATGGCAGCCGATAGGTCGGTTTTATTGCCGGTTTAAAAGCACAAAGAGCTGGAACATAGATGGTAATGCAGTATTTGTGTTAAAACAAAGAGAACGCTCAACTATTTTTGTAGTGGCTGCGGTATTGAATATTGAATGTACATAGAACTATGCCGACGATGACATTCCGGTGACCGCATGCGTGTTGTGTGGACGTGTCGTAGCGTGATGTATGCATTGCTAGCTCGTTCACATGCACCGATTTGATTTGTTTGACGTAAAAGTCCTGACTGAGAAAAGGCAGTAGTCAGTAGTAGTAGTAGGGTGGCCAAGATAAAAATGTCGGAGATAATAATAATAATAAAGCTTTATTGATACAATTCCTTACAGCTTACTTAATCTACACTAATCTACACTAATATAATAAAGAGGTAAAGTTTGTTTTTTTATTTTTTTGTTTGTAGGAGGTAATCTCTGGAACTACTGGTCCGATTGGAGAAATTTTAACAATAATAGAAAGCTGCTTTACTCCTGAGTGACATAGGCTATATTTTATGTACGCGGGCGAAGCCGCTGACAAAAGCTAGTAAGTATCTAATAAACTAAAGGCGAACAAAAATTGCACATTGCACGCAGAACGGATGGCCGCTGGGGCCGAAAGGTTCTGGAGTGGCGACCGCGTACCGGAAGACGTAGCGTTGGAAGGCCTCCCACAAGGTGGACCGATGACCTGGCCAGGGTTGCTGGAAGCCGGTGGATGCAAGACGCACAGGACCGGTCTTTGTGGCGGCGCTTGGGGAAGGCCTATGGCCAGCAGTGGACGTCTTTCGGCTGAAATGATGATGATGATGAACAAAAATTGTAACCCTGAGATATATACTATAAATCATCTTTCATTATTTAAATAGTGATTTGTGAGTCTACTATTTCTGCTATTTGTGTGAGTTGATCGTTTCATTATCATTTTTATTAGTTTTGAATGTTCACTCATAATATATGAAACGACGACTTTTCATAGTTTACGACGAACCATATGGAATAAGTAATTTAATGTTTTTAATAACATAATATTTTTTTTTATAAAGGTTCGGTTGAGTTCAAACACATTTTTTTGGTAGTAATTGTTTTTTTTTTCGTAAAAAATGTTTGGTTTTTGCTCGCTTTTATGAAATTAATAGTATAGTTCAAAAACAGTCTGGTAATTATTTAGATCAAACGAAAACTATTCGCTCAAAGGTTGCTTTTTATAGAAAATATTTCTTTATTACTTTATGTATGAACCATATTGGGTTTGTAGGTAATTATCTTCCAAAAATAAAGTTTAAACATTGCTCTTAAATTAATTTAATTTAAAAGCTTTCAAACGCCAGCAACAAAAAACATCTAACTACAATAATTAAATATTACGTTATACTCTCTATTTAGGTTTTCTTCTCTTCTAGGGTATTGCAAATAAGATTGGTTCCCTTATAATAAATTATAATGTGTGTCCATTCCTCACAAAGAAACAGATTGCCATTATTTTTTTTTATTGCAATAAACTAGTGCTTGACTGCGATCCCACCTGATGGTAAGCAGTGATGCAATCGTTGATGGTAAGGCGCACTAGTTTATTAAGAGCCTATTCACTCTAGCCTTGAAGACACCTAAATTATAATCGGACGGAAAGTCTGCAGCCGGCAAACTGTTCCAGTTCCTTGATGTACGCGGTATAAACGACGAGGCAAAACGCTTAGTCCGGGCCGCAGGTGTCTCAACAACGTAAGGGTGGATATTTGCCGTACGATTATAGATAGATATATTCTTTATTGCACACCAAAAATAAAATAACAGTAGGAACTTTAAATGATTTTTAAAGACAACCATGATTATCATGCTATGATTAAGATAATGACTATATTATAATGTGTGTGAGCCGGTAAATGTTATAACAATACGAGTTACAAAGCCTCGTCAAAAACCAGTTATTAACATAAGTGCAGCAGCAGGACCGCGCCCTCCACCCGAGGGCTGTTGACTGGGAGGTCCTCGCTCGGCGCTCCCTGCCATTGTAATGTCAAAAATAACTTCAAAGTGTTTCTGTGCGCCTGGTACAAGCATCAGCTCACTTCGCCGCGGGGGAATTAGATTTTCCGTTCTGCGGTAGAAGGCGTGTTGTGTTCCGTGATATGTGAAGTTATTATCTCGAGGTGTTAGTGCGTTTTCATGTTAGCTCGGTTTTAGTTTGTTAAGGCAAGAAAAATGAATGGGTTTGTTAAATGTTTGCGGTTGGGAACTACGGCGCCTATGATAGCCTACGCTTTCGTAGGCGCCGTAGCAAACCGTAGCAAGCGTAGGCTTGACGCTACGAGAAGCGACAAAAATGAATACTACGACCTACATACTACTGTAAAATTATAAGAAATCATCTTGTGTGAGGCCTTCCAACGTTGCCTCTTCCGGTACCTTATTGCTAGCCCGGTACTATCTGTTCTACGAGCAATGTACCCTGCCTACAGTGCCCATTACAACTTAAGTTTAGCGATTCTTTCGGGTTATTTAGGTCTTTTACTTAAATAGTTTTATATAATATATTAACTAAATAAAAAATAATCAACACGTTTTCGAATCATTCGTCGAGCGCGACTCAATCACATCACGTCGTAGGGTTAATCGTAATCTATTTTGTGTTACTAAATTAAAGCTATATTTATCCTTAGTTTATCTTAAACTCTCCCACAATGGTTACATAAAGGTCTTACGAGATTGTTTGCCGTTAATTCCCCGAACCTCGCTACTTCATTCCCTGTTGTAGTGTTTGTAAGTATCTCTGTAATCGCGCTAATTTCCATCACAGAAAGAATTTTCGTTTACAAGTTATTTACTACAAAAACACACAATATGAAAAATTCGTTTGTATTTAAGATACAAGATTTTATTATATCTGAACCAACAATACATATTCGATTTATTTGAAAAGTTAAGTTTAAGAGGCAGTAGTTGAGCGATTGGAATCGAACCTGCAACGCAGTATGTTGCAGGTTGCGGGTTAAATTTCCACGCGTAAACAATTATGTATATGGCCTACAGATAGGTGTTCCGGGTCTAGGTGACTTTTTACATGTTTGTGAAAGAATCCATGATACATAATTGTTAGGGTGGGGGGAAATTTTAAACTCTTGAAACCCAAGCGCGTCCGCACGCCGTTCTTCTATTATGTCTCTAATTCGTAAGGTATTCGAAAGGTTAAAAAAGAGTTTTATCGTATTGCTAATTTTCAGGGTTATTTTTTTTTAAGGAAAATCTACAAAATTAAATCCCACAAACAAAAATAAGAAACAACGTGTAAAACGTGTTTAATTTAATTCGTAAAAACTTTGTTATTATTTAACAAAATGACCTCAAAGCCGGACTGTTAACAATTCCATGCAGGTACGCGGCGTGAATACACAAACACGCTCGCTGTACGCATACGATATCGGACAAAGTGTAATCACAACGTGCTTCTGTTGTTATACTTATTTTTTCCTGGTTTACTTTTTAATGAATTCATTATAAAATAATAAGAAACGAAATAAGCTGAAATTTAAAATTCAAGCTTATGTTAACCGTTATGGCTGTAAAGTGTTTAATAATAATAATCATCATCACCATCATTTCAATCTAAAAATTTGCGCTGTTGTAGATAAAGTTCTGGAATGAACGGTCCTGTACGTCTTCCATTCATCGAATTCCCGCAACCCATACCAGCTCATCGATCAAACTTGTAGGAGGCCTTCGTCAGCAAACCGTAGAGGTCCAGCTGGGTTGAAGCCTAGTAGGAATAGAATAGAATAGAATAGAATAATACTTTATTGTACACCAAAAATACCATGACCATAGGACCATGGGACAATGTGAAAACATCACTTCGGGCCCTGGAACGCAGGTACAGGACTAGGGTTTTTAGTCAGTAAAAGCCTGACATTATCTGCCGCCCCATCCAAAGGCGCGGAGATGTCATTAGATGATTTTCCCCATCTAAAAAGAAATAGGCCTTCCAGCCATTCGTCCGGTTTGCGCTCGCTACTTCAGAACTTTTCGGCTTCAATGATTCTCTGTTATACGAGCAATATGTCCTGCCTATTGCTAATCAAGTTTGGCGGTTCTTCATGCTATGTCAGCAACCATTGATTGTTCTGCTTCTGCTTCTGCTGATATCTTAATTTCTGATTCAATCTCGCAAGAAATCTCCAAACAAACTCTTTCTACCTTTTCGGCGACTTTTAAGATTTCTGATGAGGTCCACTGTGAGCGACCACGTTTTGGAGCTATATGACATCACTGGCAACACGCACACAAACTTGCGTCTTGAGACACTGTAGTATGTTGCATAAAAAGCTTCCTGAGTTGCCCATCCGAGTCGGATTGGACAGTTGATCTTAAATATAGTATATGTACCTCTGTATTTGTATAACGTGTTTAGTTTACTTTGAACAAAAACAAGAAACAAAGAGTAGATTTGCTATTGATAAGTAAATGCGAATATATTTTATTTATTCAAAGACACAGAACATCCCATTCCGCTCAATTTCCTCGAAACACAAAAACCTATAATTCGTTCAGCGTCTACCTCTCTACATATTTTTTATTCCATTTCATAGAAATTGGATAGAATAGTTGAGTAGCAGAACTTTTGCAAATGTGTCTCATTCTGTAAATGTGTTGTTGTACCGCCATTGTTATTGTAATACGGAAGGCTCTGTCTGTACCGATGTATTGAATTTATTGCTATTGTTGGACCGAGTTTTTGTAGTCAATAAGTGCGACAGGGTTCCGTTTGATCGTGTAACGTGCGGAGGTGCGACTGTTATTGTGATAACATCGCCATCCTGCTGGGATCCGCTGTTTCTGATTTGTGTTATTGTGTTATTCTTGGATGATAAGGTCAGAGTTAAAGGTAAGAACTATTGCGTCGATTGTTTTTATTGTGGAAAGGATAAAACATGTGTGGGAGGGACAAAGATATTTGTGAGAAAACTGGCAATGAATGATCATTAGCTACCCCTCCTCTAACAAATTTGTAACCGTTAAAACGGAGCTCATCGACGGCGTGCAGTGCTCGTTGTGGTCCACGCACTACTTAAATAAAGGCCAGCAAAACTGTAGAAGCCCAGAAAAGCTGAAGCTTGGGGCCAGGGTAAGTCAGAATGGGAAAGCGTTTTTTACTTAAAAAAGAAAAAACCGAAATCTTAGGAGGCAAAGCAAAGAAGAAAATTAGCAAAAAAAAAAAATGGATAATTTACTACCAAGAAACCAAAGTCAATGTTATTTTATCTAGCCACTGTTTTAGCACGATATACATATTTTATTTTCTTAAAAAATTCATAAACTATTCTCGTAAGTACAAAATGTTAACGATCGATACCGCCAGTAGACAGGCCAGCAACTGTTCCATAACAACTGAACAAATAAATATTCGTGTGCTTGTGTCTGGTCGAGACAACTGACACTCACAATGTACGCCGCCGCCGCCAGACAGCGCGGTGTTGCTAGCTCGCGATATGTGGGCCATTCTCGAATATGTTGCGAAAAGTATTTTGCTTATAAGTAGCGGGGCTGTAACTGTAGATTCAATCATTCTGTTTTAGCCACTACAACCTATTTACCTTTGACTGGCCTTTTTGGTTTAGAGTAGAGATGTTACGGAGCTCCATCTTCGGTTCCGATATATCAAAACTTTCGTTTGATTTCACACCTTCGGTTTTGGTTACGGTAACGATTGACTTGAAGCGGAAGTTATTGCGGAGGTTATACTGGTCACCGGTTTTAAATTTGTGTGTCACAGTCCCAAATCAGTATATTTATGTGTATCTGACTCGGCCTTAACTTAGGTTCTCATTTGTCTACAATACTTCATGGTACACCGCTGGTTTCGATTTCACTTTCGGTTCTGGAACCGAAATCGAAAATTTCGGTTCTGTTAAAACCAATTGCAACATTCCGGTTTCGGCTTCGTTTCCGATAAAACCACCTCCGTAACATCCCTAGTCTAGAGTTTAGTGGCCTTGACTGCTAAACCAGAGATTATGTGTTCGATTCCCAGCCAGGATAAAATGTTTGTATGATGAGCACGATGATTTGGCCTGTGTCTGGGTGTAATTTACCTGATGATATAATATGTGTGTATTTAGTATTTATAAACATCAGATTAGTTCAGTTTTTATCAGTACTCATAGCACAAGCTCTGCTTAGTTTGAGAGTAGATAGCGTTGTGTTAGTGTGGAATATATATTATTATATTTATCTTACAAATAGTTTATAGTTCGTAAGCTAGTGTTATGATTGCGTCATTTCTCGGAAACAAATTGCTTTTTTTACAAGCTTTTATTTAGTTCCACCTGGCCCAATGTTTGTGATCAAATCTTGTAAATTAAACTTGATGCACTTCCCGGTTATAGCTTGAGCCGAAATTTTGCATGCGTGTGTCTATCAGATGACAATTTAAAATTATTATGTTGTAGAGTTGATCTGATGATGAAACCGGAAGGTGGCCATAGAAACTCTGTAATTAAACGACACAACATTATCGAGTGTAGGCTCGTGTGATTTGTCTTGACGAGTTTTAAATAATTATAGGTATTTACTGTCCTATAAAAGCTTGCTATGAAAAATAAAATAGCTACATTGGAAATATGTTTTCTTCTTCAAAATCTTATAGAAAAGTAAAGTTAGAAGATTTGTAATCAAATGTGGTGAGAGGTAGCGCAGGTCGTGATGAGCGGCTATTCGCTTGTGCGAGGAACTTGGAGCAGGATCTTCATGAGAGCTAATAAAAACACGGCGCGGTCATTATCTCGCGCCTGGTGGGTAATAGCGGCCATAAATTAGTTGTTCATTACAAGGGTCATTTACAGGCAAACCCGCAGTATATCAGCTGTATAGTTCCGCTACCTTTATAGTGATGCACGTAATAAGTATGTGAAAATATTATGAAAAAAACATATTTGATTGCATTAATGTGACCATTTCTTTGTGTATGAAAATGAAATAAATTTGGTTATCAAGAATTTACTCATTAATCCTATAAATGTAAACATTAATTTTGACTGGCATGTTGGTCTAGTAGTTAGTGGCCCTGACCGCTATGCTGGAGGCCGTGGGTTCGATTCCCACCCAGGACAAATGTTTGTGTGATGAGCACGATCATTTGTCCTGTGTCTGGGTGTAATTTACCTATAATATGTATTTATAAATATATAGGTAAGTATGTTTATCAGTTATCTAGTACTCATAATACAAGCTTTGCTTAGCTTGGGACTAGACCACGTTGTGTGATAGTTGTGGAATATATTATTATATTATAGCTAGCCTGTGCTGTCCCACTGCTGAGCAAAGGCCTCCCTCCATTCCTTCCAGTTATATCTTAGTTATATCTTCCAGTGGAATACATCATATTAAAAAAAAAAACGCTTATCAGTAGTACTTATTACTAATGCCATAATTACCTACGTCTAGTTTATTAATATAGATAACGTAAAGAGACTTATAAACTTTATTTTCTCTCTCCACTATAAACCCTGTAAATATAAAAAGCTAGATAAAACACTTTCTGGCTGACACAGCACTTTTCCGTTCTAAAAACCGCCATCTCAGCCGTCAATTGTCACTTAAGGGGAAGTTCTCAACTAATAGCGGTTAATAAATCACTCAACTTTGTCGAACAATAAAATCAATAACTCGATATAGCGGCTACACTTTAGCTCGACGTCTTTCCGGGAACATTATGAGATAGTGCGTGGCGGACGGTGGCGCCACGTAATGGCCGGTAATGGCGGACACCGGCCACACAGCTGCCGGACTCAATGACTATTAAATATTTAAGTGTAGCGAGTAGCCAGTGTTACTAGAGAATAGAGGAAAACTACGTTTTGGGACTTGCCTAAAACCCTAAATGACGGTGTAGGCGGAATTACTGTATGTCGCTGAAAGTACTCGTAATCCGGCTCTAGTGTTACTGTACAGAGTTTTATCAAGATAACAGGTTTATCCAGCGGTTTCACTTACATGACAGTCGAAAGCTTTCCCACGGGGACGTACTACTGACACAAATATCTCAATACGACCTGATTCCGGTCACGATCTAGCCACGTGCATTCGTATCTATTAAACTGTGATTGAATAACAAACATCGAAACATGTAGACTTACATATTTATGACATTCGGAGGAAGTAGAATGTATAGTAGACGGAACAAAATGGGTTTACGATACGTCGTACAAATCACTACACTTGAGACGCACTTCAATGCGATTCTTCTGAACATAAATCGTCTGGGCTCTTGTAAAGTAACTATAGGTGAAACAGGAGGCTACCTTACAAGTAAGCAGGAAGTAGCATTTTTTTCTGCACAATACGGGAACGGAACCCAATACACCGTTACGTATAATAGAAACAACATGAAATTTGTAACCAAGTTACATGTAAATCTAAATTTGATTTAAAAGAGTGTCCATGGAGTTTCTTGCACATTCTTCTCCATAGAGATCTACGCCTTGGAATGTGCAAATTAGCTTCAATTTTGACATTTCAAAAGTGCCTGTAATGGTCTATTTGACATAAATTAGTTTGAGTTTGTATCAGTTTACTTATAAAATTTGATATCCATATATATAAAAGGAGAAACGGACTGACTGACATATCAACGCACAGCCGAAACTACTGGGACTAGGAGCGTGACAATTTGCACAAGGCTTCCTTTTATGACGTAGGTTTTAAGAAAGGGTTTTTCAAAATTCAGCTATTAAAAGGATGTAATGGGATCTAAAGTTTGTATGGAGAACTCTTATTTCACGCGGGCGAAGCCGCTGGCAGAAGGCTAGTAAGTAAATATTTTGAGATATAAACCAGAAATGATATACAATTTTATTGTGCTTTCAAGTAATTTAATCCTAGTCCTACACTTTTCGTATTACCACTAGTAAGTTCATAGCTTCACTAACATAAAAGCCGGTCCCCGTCGCCGCCCGTCCAGCTGGCCGAGCACCGCCCCCCCCCCCTCCCCCGCGCTGTCCACTTGTTGTCTCGCCGTGTGCTGAACATGTGTCCGCTAAGTGGACCTAATGCCTCATACATTATGGACGCCTGATGTACCGCCGCTCTTTTGTTTGTGCTCTGTGTCTACTTAGTACGTATTGGCACATTGAAGCAGTACATAGAATGGTAATGCAGAAACAGAACAGAAGGCTGCTGGGGCCGAAAGGTTCTGGAGTGGCGACCGCGTACCGGAAGACGTAGTGTTGATAGGCCTCCCACTAGGTGGACCGACGACCTGGTCAAGGTTGCTGGAAATCGATGGATGCGAGACGCACGAGACCGGTCGTTGTGGCGACGTTTGGGGGAGGTCTATGTCCAGCAGTAGACGTCTTTCGACTGAATTGATGATGATGATGATAGAATGGTAATTAATAAAAATTAATGTCACCCAATGAAATATTGTACGTTAGCCTTGCATGGAACAAAGCGTCAGGGAATGTTTTTATGTCTGTAATATATTTCAACCTTACTCGTCATCTTGTAGCCCTTATTCCAATGTATTTGGGTTCAAGACTTCACAATCTGTAGTATTATCTTTCCGTATCTCTCCAAGGAGATTCCAAAATGGAATTTCGAATTATTCATCTCCGGATGTATGCTTTACCGAAATTATCTCTCACCGATGGTCGCTTCGGCGAAATAATCGCTTTCCAGTTGAACGGCTCCCGAAAATACTCGGCGTCTGTTGGTTTTACGAAATAATCTCTTGTCGACTGAGCGGTGCGCCGTGACAGCCTTTATCCGTGATTGCTTCCACGAAACTGCCTTTTTTCCAGCACTTGAAATTATTGAATTGTACGGACGATAACGCCATTCCCGGCGATGCTTGGGTCAGATTCCGCTCTGACTAAATAAAGCGAGATACCAGTATTTTACAAAGAGTTTACTGGCTATTTGGACCCATAACAAAGTAGTAGCTATGTACTACGATGGACCTATACCTACCTACCAGACTTAGGATTTTTTCACTGACGAACAGTGAAACAACTGTACGTTTTTTTTTTATTCTAGATAGACTCGCGTTTGACCACAATCTCACCTGATGGTAGTCAATGATGTGGTCGATGATGAAGCACGCTTACATAGAAGTATCCTATTCACTCTTGACTTGAAGACCCCTAGGTTGTAGCTATGAGGAAACACAGACTAGGGAATTCCATTCCTTAGCTGTATGCATAATTAATGTGTTACCAAAACGCTTTGATCACCACCATGTACCGGTGACGTGAAAAATAAGCTTTTCCTAAACGAACAAATTAAAAGGTGCCATTGTAAATATCACAATATAGTAGGAAGAGTATAAAAGTCGACAATAACCTATCGACTTTTCACAAGTCCTCTCTCAAAATATCAATATGAACAGGGTTGTCAAAATATAAGTAGAACAACAGACCGCAGGGGACTCGTGGCAGCCCTCGATTGAATCGCATGTCGGCGTGATGACGGCCGCTCGGGACTCGTCCGCTACTTGACAACCCTAGCGGTAGGGCTGGCCTTTCCGAATATCGATAGATTTTTACAATAAAATTTAGCCGGTATTCCCAAAAGATATAAGCGGTGGAGTTTAGTGCCGCCCACATTTTTGTCTAGTTATGATTTAGTCTTATCTAATAGGGTTAGGGTTGAGCTTATTTCCGTCAATTGAACTCACAGGTTTTTTAAATAGGATTTTTTTTAGTACTTTTTCTAGCTTTTCCGTAATTTTTCAGAAGACGAAATGGGCCGTATCCCAGTTTCCACACGTTTTTTCTTTACCATTTTGGAAGTAATGGTGATGGAATAACTTAGATACACAAAGTAATGCACCTGGCTGCATTTGAACTCATAAGTCGGACTCACAGGAGCACAACTGTTTTCCCTACATCATAATTATAATTATTCTGTCTCTACTCTACACTTCTCTCCCTCCACGTTCAATGGAATACCACTTGATTTCCGCGACAGCTAACATTGGTGCTCCTCCACCGACGAGGGGCTACAACAATATATTGATACAGTAATAAAAAGCTCTCGATTGCTTCACAACGTTTGCGGTGATGGCCACTCTGCACCACCCCTGCACGGAGTAGGGTTGAACATTTAGTATTATTTATTACAAAAATATATTTCGTACCAATAGTATTTGAATGTTTTAAGAATATATTATAATTATGGCGTCAAGGGGCCAATTTGACCCCATAATTTTATAAACACTAAAACCTTTTTGGCTAAATGAAAAGAAAACATGTACCTTACATTTTATTTCTGCAGTGCGGAATGAGGTCAAACTGACCTCATATGTAAATAATTGTACATACAGTATTATGTGCATAAAGTTTATTTACTTATAAAAATAAATAAAATTGTATTTCGTTTTAAAAAAGCTTGTAAATACATCTTTCTTTGATTATTATTTTGTTTATGTACTGGTTTTAGTATTTAAAATGTAATCCTTGCCGATTGTTCTACGTCTTACCGTCGGCTGGTGCTGAAAATCAGCGCTATAACTCTGTCCAACACCCCAGCTCTAGCTGAGCACTGGCGGTATTGCGCGGATGTGTCGTATATCACATACTTTTTAATATTGTTTTTTAGGGTTCCGTAGCCAAAATGGCAAAAACGGAACCCTTATAGTTTCGTCATGTCCGTCTGTCCGTCTGTCCGTCTGTCCGTCTGTCCGTCTGTCACAGCCGATTTACTCGGAAACTATAAGTACTACAGTGATGAAATTTGATGGGAATATGTGTTGTATGAACCGCTACAAAATTATGACACTAAATAGTAAAAAAAAGAATTGGGGGTGGGGCCCCCCATACATGTAACTGAGGGATGAAAATTTTTTTTTCGATGTACATACCCGTGTGGGGTATCAATGGAAAGGTCTTTTAAAATGATATAAAGTTTTCTAAAAAACATTTTTCTTAAAGTGAACGGTTTTTGAGATATCAGCTCTCAAAGTCGTAAAAAGTATGTCCCCCCCCCTCTATTTTTATAACTACGGGGTATAAAATTCTAAAAAAAATAGAGGTGATGCATGCTAATTAACTCTTTCAACGATTTTTGGTTTGATCAAAGTATCTCTTATAGTTTTTGAGATAGGTTGATTTAACTGTAATTTTGGTTAAGTTATTGTGTTTACACTGAAAAAGATGGCTGAACCTATAAGTACAAGGCAAAATATCGGGAGAGTTTAGGCTCCATTCACCAGGTGTATAAATTGACATAATAAGTTTATTATATTTGCTGCTACGGAACCCTTTGTGCGCGAGCCCGACTCGCACTTGGCCGGTTTTTTAAGGTAAATGTTTGATGTAAATAAACTCTTTTTCTTTCTTTAATATCTTTCCTAAACTAAACCAAATTGAAGTTACGGCCTCCTTATGTAAGAGAAAACAACGTTTTTCTTAGCTTAGCAAGGAAAACGAGGCATATTAGACTATTCTTTCTACACTGTACGTGTTAAAAAACTATAATTATTATTACGCAATTTTTTACGGGAATTTCTTTTACAATTTGTTAAGCGGCGGATTATTACCAACAACTTTATGTAAGATGCATTGCGTCTCATGTAGCCATTTTTGTCGAGGTATTGAGAGAGTTCTTTAACCTCACGTAGGTACAGGTACTAGATAGATACTAGGCGTCGAACACAAACACTGTAAGTCCCAGCATTTATCACTGTCCGTCTCGCAGCGAGTGCTGTATGACGTACCAGTACAATACTCCGCTAACGACGGCACTCCGCCACACTGGGGATCGCTCGCCTCTTGCCAACCCGTGCTAGGGCTGACACATTATGTCACTTAGTGCTTATAAAGAAAGAGCAGATAAAATGTTGTGCAACTGAAGACATGCTGGAACTCTCTCCTACACTACCAATTGGACAAAGCTTCGCGGATGTCTTTAAGAGGACATTATTAAAGAGCACTTCTTTTTTCATTCACATTATATAAAAGCGAAATACCACTAACTGTTTAATCACAAAATCTCAGAAAATTATAACACCTACAAAATAATTGGCAGTCAGATTTCTTGTAGGGTGTAGACGACATCCGCAAAGGAAGTAAAACGGGGGTTGGAAATTTCAAAATCAAAATAGTTTTTATTAGGCCTAAGTAGTTTATTTTATTGTTATATTATTTTTGAAATTAGATAGGGATATTAGAGAAATTAGATAGGGATACATGGTGGTGGTCGATAGAAATTCAGAATGTATTGAAAGAAAAGAAAAGAAAGTTCAAAGAATGGCAGCATATAGGAGAGGAAGACGATAGTTTGAAAGCTGAAAAAAAAGAGGGAGTATGATTTGTTGAAGAAGAAAGCTAAAAAAAGCCGTAGCTTTAGCGAAATCAAAGGCTCACAACAAATTCTACGACCAACTGGACAGTCCTGCAGGCCAAAAAGAGCTCTATCGCCTTACTAGAGTAAGAGAGAGAAAGGCGAAGGATGTTTGTCAGGTAAGATGTGTAAGGGATGAAGCTGGAATGGTTCTATCGAATGATGAAGAAATCAAGGACAGGTGGAAGGACTATTTTGAAAGACTGATGAATGAGGAAAATAATTGGAGTGGAAGTTTAGAGAGTAAACCAATAAATGTTGGGTTAGTAAGAATGGTTAGTATGGATGAAGTCAGAATAGCAGTAAATGGTATGAAGAATGGTAAAGCCATTGGTCCAGATGGAATACCAGTTGAAGAGTGGATGGATGGATGTGGTTGGCTTTGTTCTTCAATAAGTTGTTACGGGAAGAAGCCATACCTGATGAGTGGTGCAACAGCTCTTTGGTGCCCATTTTTAAAAACAAAGGTGATGTGCTTGAGTGCAACAACTATAGAGGAATAAAGCTAATGTCACATACCATGAAAGCCTGGGAGAAAGTGATTGAGAGAAGGTTGAGAGAAGAGAGTTTCACAGAACCAATTCGGTTTTATGCCTGGTCGCGGCACAACGGATGCCATTTTCGCTATACGCCAGCTGTGTGAGAAATACAGAGGTGCACATAAAAACTTGCACATGGTATTCGTTGACCTCGAAAAGGCATACGACCGGGTGCCTCGTGAGGTTCTGTGGTGGGCCCTTAAGGAGAAAGGTGTGCCTGGGAAGTATGTTCAGTTGATCCGAGCGATGTACAGTCGATGCAGTACCCAAGTCCGGTCTACAGCGGGCACCACTAGCAGCTTCAATATGGCTGTCGGCTTACATCAAGGGTCGGCTCTCAGCCCTTACCTCTTCCTGATGATAATGGACGCTCTTACGTCGGACATTCAGGAAGAGGCTCCCTGGTGTATGTTGTTTGCCGATGACATTGTGCTGGTTGCCGAGAGTGGCCTAGAGGTCCAGAATAGATTGGAGGTGTGGTGGCACAGACTGGAGAGTGTTGGCCTGAAAGTAAGCAGAACTAAAACGGAGTACTTGTTCTGCGACTTCGGCGGTCTCTCCGGTCCTGTAGCTTTAGCTCTCGCCGGAACGCCCATACCAATCTGTTCCGACTTTCGGTATCTCGGGTCGCTCGTCCAAGGCGATGGTGAGGTAGACCGAGACGTAACGCATCGGATCAACGCAGGATGGATGAAATGGCGACAGGTCACGGGAACAACTTGTGACCCACGGATGCCCCTGAAGTTGAAGGGTAAAATTTACAAGTCCGTGATAAGACCTGTCATTCTGTATGGATCAGAATGTTAGGCTGTTAAGAAGATGGATGAAAAAAGACTGCATGTAGCGGAGATGAGAATGTTGAGATGGATGTGTGGTGTGACGCGAATGGATAAAGTAAGAAATGAGTATATTAGAGGAAGTTTGAAAGTGGCGCCAGTGACTGAAAAGTTGAAAGGAAATCGTTTGTCTTGGTATGGCCATGTAAAGAGGAGAGATGAAACGCATGTTACGAAAAGAGTTATGAGTTTACACGTAGATGAATGGAGAGGAAGAGGGAGGCCGAAGAAGAGATGGATAGATTGTGTGAGAAGTGATATGAAAGAAAAGGGAGTTAGTGATAGTGTGACGGGTGACAGGACAGAGTGGAAGAAAAAAACATGTTGCACCGACCCCAAGTAATATGGGATAAGGGTAGGATGATGATTATTTTTGAAATTATTGTGCTTACATAAGTGTCATATAATTATTAAATTCTGGGCAGGAAACGAAACCTGAAGTCCACACCTGTTTCTTCTTTGCTGAAGGCAAAGAAAAGGCATTTAAGTGGACTATGTATGTTCTTTTTGAGAAAATAAATTTCTTTAAACCGATTTGTGTGGGCTTTAGTCAGTAAAAGTCTGGTACGGCATTCCGCTCCGCTTTAGAGCGAGAAAAGTAATTAATGATTTAACAACTTAAAATATCAATGTAAAAAATCGAGATGTAATGGCATGAAAAAAACATTGATTAAATTATTGGTTTTAAAAGCCTTCGGTTGCAAAAACCGAGCAAAATATTTTTTCTTGATAATATTAATATTTAACGGAGCTCTGTTTACCTTCAAGTATCAACATAAAAACCTTCGCTCACGGTAAAAAGTAAAACAAAAGCGGAGTGTTCACTTTTACCGCTATTTTCGTGAAAAAATCTTAAACGCACGAAAGGGATAACATTTAAAACCACTTACCGCGGAGAACGCTAAGCGCTGGGCACGGATAATCCGGCACGCCGCTGCGAAGGACCGCCCTTTGAGCCGGGTAGCGGGTAATGCCACGAAATGCCGACCGACGCAAACATCATAAATTGATACGCGTTTGATTTAGTTATGGATTCTTTCCTGTAAAGAGGAAAATAAAAAATAAGGGATACATTTATAAAAAAAAATTCATTTGATTGACATCTTTCTAGTAAATGGATTTTAGTAGCGTACAGATTAATTTAATACTTCTTGTCTTTTTATATAAAAACGAAATTACTAACTTTTTTGATAAACAGACAAAACAGTCCTAAAGTACCTACTAGGCGCCCATAAAACAAAAAAGTACTTACTACACTAGTCCTGAACACACTGAACACAAGAAGCTATAACCTTAAAGTTTAACTTTGACTCCTGAAGAAGTAAATACCAGGAGCACATAAAACGAAGCACATGTGTCCATAACTGCGTATTGTCAATCAATAGAGATCGTAAACAAGACGCTGGTTATGACCAGTTTAGGGCTGGACCTACTTGTACTGCGATTTGATCGAGAAGGAGGTTATAGTGAATTGGTTTAACGAGAAGAATAATGCTATTATTTTGTTGGAATTTTGTGTTGATAACTTAAACTTTTGAACTCATCTTTTTATTATATAAAAGGAGAAACTAACTAACTGACGTTGAAGCCTACTGGGGCCTAGGGTTTGTTTATGAAAGGAAGGCTTGCTCCCAGTGCGAAGAGCAAAGAAGAAACGGGGTGGGGTGTTTAGTCAGTAAGAGTCTGACACTGTTTCCCGCTGCGCTCAAAAGCAGGATTCGTCATTGGATGATTTTTGCCCACCATAAAAAAAACTAACTGACATATTAAAGGACAGCCGGTACTACTGAGACTACGAGCGTGAAATTTTGCACATGGCTTCGTTTTATGACGTAAGCGAACACTAAGAAAGGATTTTTCAAAATTTACCTCTTAAAGAGATGAAATGCGTGTCCAAAGTATGTGCGAAAACCTATTTTCACGCAGACGAAGCCGCTGGTAGAAAGCTAGTTATGAATAAAAATTCTGCTGAATTTTGGAGGTTTGGTACGACTGAAAAAGATTTTTTTTTATTAGGTATATGTAGAGTCGGGTTTAAGCAGTATGTCACTCGATGGTTTTTACTCTTTAACTACTCTATAACTTGTACAGCCAAAACGTTGAATTCAACGCTCAATGCTGTTTCGAATCGGTCGAAAATCTCGTTATAGGAACTGCATGATTTATTCTACTAAGCCCGTTCCATCATCGAACACTGAATGTATATACTAGTACATGGTGGAAATATGGACAAAATGTTTTAAAACTATCTCATGTATAAGAAACGTTCCTTGCCGGGGTCTATGTTTCCTAATAGCTACAATTGAGCTCCATAGTCAACGATAGGTATATCACTTACCATCAGCCCCTCTAGCCAAGATTATTATCTTCAATGGTTACCGATGGTAAACCACTAATCAAACGTATGGGAATAACTTCATTTGGACCAAATTAGTTGCCAAGTTCACATCATTCAAAATTATAGAATGAAATGTAATCGTGTCTACAATGATCATCGCTACATCCTGCAGTTTTATGATATAATTAATACTTAAGCTGGACGTTTCGACTGTAGAAAGAGACTCGTCACGAAACGATTGTAACTTGGCTGGAGGAGTAGGTGAGATGGCGGTCAAGCGAGAGCCTTATCAATAACGTAACAGTCCAAACACTGAATCAGTATCCGTTAATAGACTTATTTTGTTACATAAGTAGGACTTCAAAAATACATTTCTACCTGCTTTTCAGTGAGTACGAGTTACGTAACAGGGATGAACAGGCATGTAGGTAGCTGAAACGAATGCTATAAGCTTAGTAGTTTGGGCAATATTAATAGAGGCACACAACTTTTTGTTTCTCAATAAACAAAAACTAGGCTTGCATATAGTGGTTGAGTAGTTACCGAAGCGAGCCAAATGGTCGGCGGTTCGATGTCCGTGCCAACGATACGTGGCGATTAGCCAGCCCACTCCGGGACCGTCGTGCTTTAATTATGATCACGCCGTGCCCGGAGGGCAGGCAGGGTTAGGAGTCAGTAAGTGCGATCCTTGCGCCAGGAAATTACTAATGCTTGATGGCGTGAGTCTGATTCAACTTAACCATATAATTCCTACACGTTTCTAATACTACTGCTGTCTGTGGGATTTCCCGAATGAAAATAGAAAATTTTGTCCTAAAGCAATATAATCCCATGTAATATAAAGAATCGTAATGTTTTTTTACTTTTCCAGAACATGGTCTACCCATGTCATTGGGGCGTGAGAACTACCATTTTTTTTTTCGAGGCTGTAGTCTACAACTTGTAAACATTGGTAAAAATGTTGACAAAAAGGTATTATTTTTAATTTTGAGAAGAGAAGTATTACTTGATAATACTTCTCTTCTCACAAAAGACAAAAAATAATTACCTAGGCGTCGTACTACCTAGTAACATCTGCTTTCGAGGTCAGATAAACTCCATGTGTGAGTACTAGCTGTTAGTACTCCACTTCATCCCAATAATTATTGGAAACTGACTCATTTAAGAAACTGATAAAGAAAATCTATAGCCGACCCGCTAAACCCATAGCTGACTTAATAAACACTCCGATACATCTCTATACAAATATGCAGAACAGTTAGCTGACTTGAACTGCTAATCTTAGAATTTCTGGTTCGAGTTGAACAACTATTTCAGTGTCAGCCCATATTTTGAGGAAGTTTATAGGCAGAGCAACAGACTACAACCCACGGTAGCGGAGCAGATACCAGTATAGTTTAGTATATCGGGCTGATGTCCGCAACTCCACGTCTAAAGCGCGGATTTTGCGTACGGGTGGGACAAATGCGTCATTCAATCCACCCCAGGTCCTCGAGGAAGGCCAGCATAGCTTTAGTATTACTGACCATTTCACTGAGGTTGCCTGGGTCTCCGAAGTTTTAAGCAGATACTAAAGACGCAAATAAAATCGTGGGCAGAGCTAGTTTTTCATATAAAAGATCACTTAAGCCATATGAACGGCCACTATTTCAAAAACAGACTTTTATACAAGCGCTGATATTTCTTAACACTAGAGAAAATAGTTTTTCTAAAATATATTCTGTTGCCAGTTAAACACTCAGGAGTAAATAATTTCGCATTTTGGTGTTTAATAGAGCAAAATATTTACTCAATAAAGCCTAAATATCGCTGTAATATTATATTCTTCAATTTATCTTTATATTTTATATTGAACATTACAAAATGGAAGACAAGATTGTTTAGTTACGTGCTTGTGAAGGGAAAAGTATTAATCTTTCGAGTACCGTAATTAGAGACATGGTAGAAAGGCAATAGGTATGCGTTCGCTTGGGGCTCAAGAGTTTAAAGGCTAGATGTAGTATCCCTTATAGTACTTTATTTATATATATAGCAATATTTATATGGCCTCCAGATAGTTCCAGGTGTTGTAAAACAGGAACAATTGCTTAGTGTAAGGCAGTCTCTACTAGTCTACTTTTTACTAGTGTTACGAGTATATTTTGGATAGTTACTGCTCTTTGTCATTACTCTTTGTCAGTCCGCAAATCTGACAACATTGTTGCTAGGGGCAGTCGTCAAACGCTTTGAGTAAAGTACTGATACCTACACTTAGAAGTCGAGGGATCGCTCAGCTTCCATTGTAACCAGACGTAGCTGGTAGATTCACCATGTGGGCTTAACGATGACGTTTGCTAATGATGACATTCATTATCATGAGCGATTCCTGATTGGAGCATTTAAAGTGAAGCTCGTCTCTAAACTTATAACGATATGTGACAGGTTTTTAGGCTAAAAATACTGCAAAATACTCAACTTACTCAGTTCTAATATCTTCGGTAAAACCTGTTTGACACATCTCTGGGTAAAACTTATAACAAACATTAACGCGCCTGCACATCTCCCGTATCGCGATTGTTGGACTCTACCTTTTAAGGACCTAGTTACAAAAAGTAAGCAGGCAAAACCGCATGTAGAACCTAGTGCTCCAATATTTCTGTTGACGGCGGCGTCGCTTGTAGGAATACGTCGCAGTTATGACAACGTCTTCGCATTGTTTCCGATACATTGCGCGTTACGAATGACTGAACTTGTAATTTGCTGACACAACACGACTTGTATTACGTATATATATTTCGGTCGATGCTTTCTTTTTCGCAAAAATATTTTTTGTCACAAAAATTATTCTTATTAGTTTGTTATGTGGAACTGTGAATGTACTTTTGTCCTAATGTCTGATTTTATTGTTTCAGGTATGTAACCTATTTGCAAACACAGGTAGGCCTGCCAGTGGACCTGGGAATATTCTGGAAGATTGCCTTACTAAGACAATAATCGACATCATGAGGTAACCTTGGAAGAATCTTTCTACCAACTTAAAACAAAGTTGTTTCCCGCTCTCTGTGCCTCTGTAACACTATGCAACGGATTTTGATGAGGTTTTTTTTAAAGATGTTTCAATAGACATGTTCATAATGTATAATATATGCTACAATAATATATTTACTTCACTACTGCACCCGTGTGAAACTGGGTCGGGTTCCGGGATATAATAAACAAAGCTTTTTATGGGTTCTCAGGATTTACGTTGACTTATCAAAAGACATTTCTGGCAGAAAATTTTCCTCTAATAATATCGATAACGATGCCACCAAAGTCGCATAACAAAAACCTTTGCAATTAAAAAGCAAACCTGCTCTATGGCGGCTCAGGGGTCGGATCACAACAGATAAAAAATGAAGCTCGATCATTTTTTAATTTTTATAAAAACTCTCCCCAAACAATATTTCAGTGTGGCTTCGGTTACAAAAGGCTGGCTGATAATAGGATCTTTGTTATAAAAGACTTGTCATTACCGCGCGGCGCCATGATCGATGTCGTGACGTCACCGGCTTCCCGCCAACATTAACGTCATCGTCACTCTACACGCGTGTCGTATTGTAACACTCCGCAGCTCCGTGTGCGGATTTAGAACCAACAGTTAGAGCCTTCATCGACTGAATAAGTTGAAACTTTACAAGGTTCCGTACACTAAGGGGTGAAACAGGACTCTCTCTTCAAAAGACCACCTGAGATACTAATCTGCATGAAAACCATGCACGAATCATATGACTTGACCATTAAATCTTCACTGTATGGACTTTAAAATTGACTTTGACCTCTGAGTTTGTTGTTTTGGAAACACCGGACTCATCAAGTTTAAACTGCAAAAAGAAAAAAAAACGATGTGTAAAAGTGTTATTTTAAAACCTATTTACAAAATAAATATCATATTTTATCACTAGGACTCCTTTGTCCGTCAGCAAATACTAATAATAGAATAACATAAATATTGAAGTGGGGTTTCCATATAACTATATTTTTTGCCGTTTTTTTACGGACAGACGGTACGAAACCGGTATGTGCGTGAATACGACTCGCACTAGGCTGGTTTTTTTTTAATTAATAGAGTCTTAAAATAAAAACTAATTATTTTGATCGCTCTCCAGCGCTAGATAAATATTTTGTACTTTTACAAATAATAATTACACAAGTGATTTTATTTTGTAAGAGACAAAGAGTTTTTTTTTCGATGTCAGCTTCAAAAAGAATGGTTAGTAATTAATAAAACTTCAAATTAATTAAAACGTTGATTACGTAGGTAAGCGGTGATAAATTTTAACAGAATCAAAGTGTTTCGGCTCGTTTAGTAAAAAATCACTTAACTAATGTTCGGAAGAAAGCTTTTAAGGATTACTTTGTTTAGAGGCTGAGAGTAAATTAGTTGAGGTGTGGTCCCACTGGTAGCGAACAGCGGGTGAGACTGTAAAATAAAAAACGTAATATTTATATTTATTTATACTTCATGTAAAATAGTGGTACATAGGCAGACTTTATGCTACAAGGCTTTCTCTACCTGTCAACCCTTGGATCAAAAAAAAAACAACATTGTGGTGAGTATGCTCAATAAATAAATAACACATTCTTTAAATAGAATGTAATATCAATAAGTTACTTATAACAATAACATACGAATATATGCTAATATTATATACTAATAAATCATTATATCATATCATTATAGCTAAGCTTAAACTAAGGTTGAGAGGATTTTAAATAGTAAGTAGTTCCGAATTTTGCGTTTAAAAGAAAATTTACTGTCAGCTTTTTTGATGTGAAGTCAGTCGTTATCACAGTTTTTTGATGTGAAGTCAGTCGTTATCACAGTTTTTTTGATGTGAAGTCAGTCGTTATCACAGCTTTTTTGATGTGAAGTCAGTCGTTATCACAGCTTTTTTGATGTGAAGTCAGTCGTTATCACAGTTTTTTGATGTGAAGTCAGTCGTTATCACAGTTTTTTTGATGTGAAGTCAGTCGTTATCACAGTTTTTTTGATGTGAAGTCAGTCGTTATCACAGTTTTTTGTTTCGTTTGAACAGCAACATTTCAGCACATGAATAATATTTAATAACGTGACCACAGTGGTCAACGATAATAACCATAACAAGTTAATATTTACGTTACGTGTCAAAATCATGTTATAAAGTTAGTTATGTATGTTAGTCTATAATTCTACAGTCTGCTCAAGGTAATAAGGGTTTTGGTTACCTGAAATAATATGATTATTATTATTTTCTTCTCGACTGCAAGCAGAGTTATTATCATCTTTAAAACCAAACTTCTTATCTAAATGTAATAAAAAAAATGGTAAATATTCTGTGTTTATGGTGCAAGTCTGTAAGATCTCTAAAAGAGTAATGAGAAGATCAGTCACCGTTGATAGACTAGAGCTTTTGCAATATTCTTCGGATACCAGTAGGTAAAATGTTAAGCCAAGTTTGCAGCTGCGAAAGACCTGTACCTACTGTCAGGATGGGGACAACTTAGGTTAACAATAATAATAACTGCTTCACGACGTTGTTCGGATTACCGCGTTATTGTAGTGCGTCGAGTACTTATGTTCGCAACTGCGCATACGGACGACTTTTACGTGACCAAAAAAAGACCAATACAATACTAGAGTATCGGAATACAGTTCGAACAGCCTCCTGAAGGTCTTTGTGGACAAGTTCGACGCACCGTGTTTGTCCCACGCCATGGCGGTGTTACGGACCCAAATTTATTTTATTTATGTTGTACGTGTCAAATGATTGGTAACTAACATTTTATTAATAAAGAAAATTCATTTAAGAAGCAAACTTTAGCAATTTATGTCTACTTTTCAAGAAAAGCAGAAAACTTGCTACAATTGGTGTAACAATTTAGCCTCGGTATACATTACAGGTCTCGAGATTCAGCATTTTGAGAAAAGTGATAAATGTTTAATGGCATATAAAACTTGCAAAGCTACTAGTCGACTTACATTTTATTAAAATTCTACCATCAGCATCCCCACTGCAGAAACTCAGGCCTGCTCTCTAAGAGGGGGGATGGGCCGTAATCCACAACGCGGACCTAGTGCGGGTTGGTGGATGTCTCAATAAAAGATTGACTATTTCCGTGGGATGCACTTTTTAAAAGTTCTAACGCAAAACCTGAAAAAATACTAAAAATATTAAAGGTTACCGGAAATTACGTATTTGGTGCAAATCTTTCAAAGCTACATCAATTTGCTACTGATAATCGTTTGATCAACTTCTCTAAAACACAGCTCATTACAATTATTTGCAAATGAAGATGTTTTAAAGACCAAGAGAACCGATCTCATGTCTTTAATATGTTTTTTCAAAGTAAAAATCCTATGGGCCACTGTCTTAGACTTACACTGTCTTAGCATTTTATTTATTTATAGAATTGAACAGTAGTGTTGATAAACAACCTGTTTTCTCATCACCTATTTCTCACATCATAATCATTTATTCATTTGTTTAACATAGGTAAATAATTGCTCTTAAAGTAGGTAACAAGCGCACTATGTTAGATAGATAGATTAAAACTTTATTTCTAACTTTTTTTTTGTTATGCCCGAGAGTGTACAAAAAATGTTGGTATTATATTTAAAACTTTAATCATGATAAATGTCTAAAAGCTACAAAAAATAATTTTATTGCGAGTCATGTCAAAAAGTTAATTCGCCTCCAATTATTTTAAACATTAAAATTTAAAAATATTACTAACATTATTACTTTAAGCATTTTTATCCTAACTCATTGTTCAAGTCCAAGAGCAACAATTATTTATATTCTGAAATCTAGAACCAACCGATTACGAACCCCACTATGTCGTTGGTCTACAAAGCTAAGACCGGCGTGAATATAATAACAGTTATACGCTCGGGCGCAAAGCTAACTGCTAACTTTTGTATCGATTGAGTTCAGCGTGCTTAGTTTAGTTAAATACTGATGCCAAGACTGTCTGACAGCCCAGTGAGCAAGCGATCAGCGGACACGAATTTAATTGTTGTTAATGTTAAACATAATAAATACGTATAAACTTGAACTTTAAAAAAACAATTCAATTCATCTTTATTGTGGATCATAGGTACAATATACAGATGGTGTTAATCAAATATTTTAAGAACAGGTGATAATCGTAGGATAGAAATAGTGGGTATGGCCATTTTGGCTAAAGTGGGATATCATCCATTGACTTCTTTCACTCTGGGCGAGGCCAGAGGTCATGGCAGAGTTTTACTGACCAAAATTACATTTGTGTCCTTCAGTTGCCTTTTGCGTTTAGGAAGACTCAAGAATAGAATAGAATAGAAATGTATTTTTTCGAGACAGACACAGCACAACGGTTACAAAACACACGGTAAATAAGAAGAAAAATAAAGAGTGCGCTGAGCGTGGCCGAACCGAAAGGGTGACCACCTCACAGCGGTGACAGCTTTCTTTAAAAAAAATGGTCCTCGTAGACCGATGCCTAATGTCTAAAACCGTAGAAACCCAGCGTCGATAAGCTGCTGGGTTTCTATGGTTTACTAACAGCTTTTCAGCTAGCAGCAGTGGAGATAGAAAACAGTTGACTACTTACGGATACGTAGAAATTTTAAATGAGCAAAGTGACTAATTATCTAATTATATTTCTTGGACGGGAGAGCGCACATCCCCAATGTGCTTAATATATGTCTTGCTCGAAAAATGCTTTACTTTTGCTCTAGTACTTTTTTTACTGTGGATTTAGGATTAAAAGAGTGCGCTTGTGAGATTTTGGTCACAAAGAAACAAACATCATGGGAATATCTAACTATATTTTCAGGAATTCATTTTTTATTTGTTGAACGCTTTATGAAAATAAAAGTACAGATGTGGCTTTAGTGTCGCATAATGGCATTTCTTATCAGTCAACCTTTGCGTGACGCAACGAAAAATAGTAGTACACGCATAAATGAGAAAAAAAAATCAAATAGAACAATTTTTTTATTTATTTAAACAATATGTATTTATACACAAATAGACATGAAAATATGAAAAGAAAATAAAGAAACATTACTGCTGAGATGATACAACTGAAAATTTCGGATCGAGTTGCTAGCAATTCGTAAGCAGTTGGTGCTTACGAATTACTAACAAGTCGATCCGAAATTTTAACAATCCGGTATAGCTCGGCGCACATAATTTTAAGTTCGGAAGCAATTTTAGAACCTACACTGACTCCAAATTGATAACTAACATAAGCGCCATCAATACTATAATTGTTAGTCTAAGTTGTATTCCGTTATCTTTAGATTTTATGGTCCTGTGATGCTTTAGCGTGGTTACAACACAAACTAAATATAAATATTTTTCTTATAAAAGTCCTTGCAGGCCAAGTTAAACATAACTAGAGCGGAATCCACAAATACCTGCTTGTGTTTACAAAAGTCTCTGCGGATACAAAAGGTAGCAGAGTTTTCTTCTTTTGTCACCAGTTCCTCCATAAATATAATCTCATAAGTTGTTTTTTTTTTTTTTGTTAAAATTATGGTGTAATAGTTCGAAAGGATCACTCCTTTAACGTAGATCTTATTATAGGTAACGCTAATCTAAAAGCTCACGTTTTAAAATAACATTTACATGGCCGCCATTGTTTTACTGTGGAAGTTTCTTTTCTAATTCATTTGCAGTGGCTCAGTGGTAACGGCCCCGACTAACCAGTTATAGATCACGGCTTAGCCCAGCGCATTACTTTGTGTAATTAATTTCATCACTACTATTCTCGATTCAACTGTCACTGTTCATGAACTAAAGAACCTCCGCTGCTGCGACAAGTCATGGCATGGCGAACATAGTTCCGGCGGCATCTCGTGATGGTGAAATGGCATCAGCGTCTATCGCAACCCAGTGCCGGGCACGCCATAATTGCGGCGATGCGTCCCTCCTTGAGGAGTGGCTTGAGAAACCTCACGGCATCCTCATCTTCCGCATGACGTAAGTCCTTACCGAGAAGGCAAGTTCGGGAGGTTCTTGCACCTGATCTGCCCTTAAGATATGGTTTAGCATTCGATAGTAGTGTGCCTAGCTTGGAAAGAGCACACCGTATCCACGTGGTGGGTCGTTTAGTCAGTAAGAGTCTGGACACTATTTCTCGCTCCAAAGGCGGGATTCGTCATTATATGATTTTTTCCCACCAAAAAAAAAATCTGCTCGTAAGCTCGGGACAAGTTTAATAACACTCCACTTATGCTATGCTATTTCAGATTGTAAGATTACAAAAAATCACAATTTTTTTTTGAATATTTCCTAATACCTTATTACATCAGCAGACACTATAACATTTTGTTATTAAAACTTCACTGAAGCATAACATTTCATCACATCAGTGTATAAGCCGCCATTGAGGCCCGCCTCGTGCAGCGCCCCCTGCCGGCGGCTTGGCACCGTTGTCACGTTCTTGCGCGTCACCTCACTAATCCTGCGAGGGTCGCGTCTGGTCCTTTGTCCGTCACACCTACGTCAAGCGCTGCCTACCTACGTATGTACAGAGGGAGGCACCAAGCCATCAGCAAGCTGAAATTTATGCATAATATTCATGTTTACTAAGTAACATTAAGAGAAAATAACTCATTTTTAACCTTTATTACAATATTGCAATGTATGGACTATGAAGTTTTTTTTTAAATTGCTATAAACTAGTGCTTGACTGTTATCCCACCTGATGGTATGTGGATTGTTGTTTTTCTTATTAATAATTTGAACTTAAAGTTGGTATATCTGACATTTTCTGCAGCCTACCCAAATTGTCCTCTGTCATTGTCTGTCAAGTCACTATGCTCGTTTGTAGCGCACAGGTCTGTATAAACCTATTTGGCTCTTTCCTCAAACGATCATCTTAGGAACTAATTAACATCAATTATTTATTTTGACATTTACATAATATTTGCACGTCATTGACAAACATGTTTGGACTGTTTCTTTTTTGACATCTTGCATGCACGTCTTTTTTATTAATTCTTGTATGTGTACACATGTTTTCGGCAAATAAAAATATCTTATCTTATCAACATCTTAAAAAAAGACTTAGATTAATTTAGTTGCATCTCTTTTCAGGGTAGCTAGTAAGCTCTAACGTCATATATCTTTAACTGACGTGTAAAAGTAATGTTAAAATATATTTATGAATGTTATTTATTGTTTTTCAGCAAATGTATCATTGTGGCAATGATTTTCAGTCGGTTTTTTACTGGGAAAAGGCTTCTATTTTAGTAACTAAAAAAAACTGCTGTTCGCTGAATCCGAAAGCTGACAAATAGTTAACAAATGGTGTAAACGTAAAATACGTATACAAACGTATACGTGGTTTAAATATTTACCAGATTGATACCAGGTAAGCCCTTAGCTTTTAACATAATACATAGGTAAGAGTATTGCCCTTCGCGTTTATTTTTACACCAATTTCCTATCGCAAGTTACTAACATAAAATGTTACTCTCACTTAACGACCGAGTATTCATTACTTACTAATCACTGACTAAAAGGTCTTAATCAAACCGATCCTTCAGAACACACTCATACCTTGCGGTGCGAGCTCACCCCGCTTGCGGTGGGACCACACCCGCTTGTGGTGGGCCCTCGCCCCGCTCGCGGTGGGCCCTCACCTAACAAATCGTTCGAATTAAACTAATTACCTTTCCGAATCGACTAACTCGTGTTTAGTAGCTCTTAAAACTAATCTGTGGAATGGCAAAGCGAATAATTTCCACTTTGCGAGCTTGTGATTGGTTCTCGTGAAGACTGTACTTGATCATTTGAAGTTGGGTTCCTTTGATACTGTTGTTGGTTGCTATGGTTACTGCTGGAGAAAGTATTCCCTGCTTAATATTGTAAGACTTCCATATTTAATTACTAGCTTTTGCTCGCGGCTTCGCCCGCGTGATATTGGGGTTGGGGTTCGGGTGTCCGGGATAAAAAGTAACCTATGTCCTATTCCGAAGTGTATTCTATGCCCGTGCCAAATTTCATCTAGATCCGTCCAGCCGTTTTGGCGTGATTGAGTAACAAACATCCAAACATCGTAACTTTCGCATTTATAATATTAGTAAGATGTACCCTTTACATAATATCATACATGACGGAAATACTATTGCGCTATACTCGTGTGTTGGTCTCCGTTGATCGGGCTTAATTCTTAATCAGTTCGGGCCTCACCCATTGGGTAATCAGTGTTGCGGGTTATAGTTTGTGAAGCGTAGCGTCTGCGTTGCCCAGAAGATTAGCCAGGGGCGTTAAGTTTGTACCCGCATCCCACCAATTATGTTTTAGTGTCATGTACGGTTCGAACGTAGTGGCGGGGACCGGGTACAACTATTTGTATTTCAGCACGGTCTTGGCTCACTAGAACGGTGGTTGCTGAAAATCAGCCTTGTATATTGCTGGCTTTACCTAGCGTCACGGTATAAGTTGAGCAACAAACTATTTTTGCTATAGAAACGACGCACAACTTAGATTTATCTATATATGTGAAAGTTGAAATTGACTGACATATCAACAGACATCCAAAACTACGGCGCCTCTGAGAGTTAAGTTTGCTCAAGGATTTCTTTTATGACGTAGGCGAACACTAAGAAAGTAATATTTTAATAATAAAAAAAAACAAAATTCAACTCCTAAAGGGATGTTATGGGCGTCTAAAGTTTGTATGGAGAACCCTACTAACGCGCAGGCAAAGCCGCTGGCAGAAGGCTAGTATATTATATTGTATCTGTTTTCTTTTATTGATGTCTATATTTTTTCCACGTTTCTTTGTTTTGTTTGTTTCTGTCGCATGTTGGACCAAGCCAGGTGCTATAAACAAGGTGCTTGAACTCAGACCAAGGCAACTATATTCTGCCTAGTGTCTATGGAGCAACACAGTAATGCCCGGTTCACACATGGTCGACAGTTTGTTATATTTTGTGCGTCTTTTTTGGGGAAAATACATGTTTTCTTTCTTTTGGTATTTGAGAAATTGTCTGCTGCGCTGCACGGAACAAATTGTGAACATACTCAAAATACTGGATGAGTTTTTTTTTATGTGTACAAGGATAGTAGAATTCAGAGTGCTTTATTAAAAAAAAATGGTTTTATTTTCGGTCCGAAATACTTATAACAGGGTGACGAAATGTTTGGAAAAGTTATTGCAGCCCAGGGACGCAAACAGCAATCGAGTAGAATAATACTTTATTGTATATCAAAAAAATAAAGTTTAAAAACTAACACCCGACTACTTAAAAACACGCTCTAAAAAGTACGAAACAAGAAAACACTCTCCAATGAAATTACTTAGTATGTACAAAATATTAAATATAATAGATAAAGCCGTGGTCGTATACCACTTTTTTTAATTTATTATTCTTATGGCATACGACCACGGCTTTATCTATTATATTTAATAGTTTGTACATACTAAGTAATTTCATTGGAGAGTGTTTTCTTGTTTCGTACTTTTTAGAGCGTGTTTTTAAGTAGTCGGGTGTTAGTTTTTAAACTTTATTTTTATTTAACATATTTTGGAGTTCTAAATAGGCTAGTAATATTTATATATTCAAAATGTACAAGTAAAGCGCTTTCAAATGATACCAAACACGGCATATTTATCTTAACTTTATTTTTTTACTTTGTATGTTTTGTCCGCTAGAGGGCGCCACATTAGATTTTGTGAAATCCCATATAGCCTATAACCAGCGGACAATTAAGACGCTTCTAATGATATGCCATTTGTCGAATTCTGATAAGTAGTTTAGAAGTAACGAGGGAACAGATGAACATCCATACCCACATACATACATACAGGTCAAAATCATAACCCTACTTTTGCTTCGCCGTAGTCGGGTAAAAAGTAACAATTTCACAAAAAACTTATATGAATGGTTACAAAGGCGGTCTCATCGCCGACGCCAATTATATCTACCAGCAATAAATTGTAGAAACACTGATAGATTTTAACCAAAGTTTGATACTCTGCTCAAACCGGTATGTAATGATTCCCACCCTCAAAAGTATAAAATAGAACGGTACCTTCAGTTCGCTAACCACAAATACTCCGTCACGTCCATCCAATAAGTTCTCCTGAACCTCTCACCTCAACCCCGTCCTCCTCGACCAGGACACAGCACAGCTCCTGCATACATTACCTGAGCTCGAACTTGACGCTACTTGTTACGGTTAAAGATGCATGCGGCTCCGTGACACGTCGCTCTGATCGCAAGTGATCGCAGGAGATCGTGTTCGTACGGGAGCGACGTCATCGACCACGGCGAAATTGGAGAGCATGCTTGTATATGAGATAAGACTGTACTTACTAGTTTTTTTTTTGTGGTAGGTAAAAATCATCCAATGACGAAACCCGCCCGGATACAGTGTCAGACTCTTCCTGACTAAACGACTTACCCAGTTCCTTAAATCTTGTATTTAGATTAAGAGCTGTAGTAGCTGAGGCCTGGTAAAGGCTCAAACCCAGCCAGGCGCATTACATTTGGCTAGTTTCTAATGCATTGGTCAGTGCTTAAAAAGTGCGGTCTACGGTAAACAACAACAGTAAAGATTTATTATGATCATCTTCAATTTTGTGTCACTCGTGTGACACAGTAGAAGATAGAAAACATGTTTATATCGCACGCACAGAAACATAAAATATAGAAAAACTTAGAATCTTAAATTCTAAACAATAACACTGTGTCTTTCAACTGCGCTAAATAAATCTAGTTCAGTAACAACGACAGCTAAAACGTAACCGCATGTGGTGTGCAATTGAATTTTACACCGAGTCTACTAAGGCAAATCAGTTTTATTTTACATTAGGTTAATTTTATTATATACTAGCTTTTGCCCGCGGCTCCGTCCGCGTGTTATTGGGGTTGGGGTTCGGGTTTCCGGGATTAAAAGTAGCCTATGTCCTATTCCGGAGTGTATCCTATGCCTGTACCAAATTTCATTCAGCCGTTTTGGCGTAATTGAGTAACAAACATCCAAACATCGTCACTTTCGCATTTATAATATTAGTACCTAAGATAAAAGTGAATAGCTGTTCGTTAGTCTCGCTAAAACTCGATAACGGCTGGACCGATTTGGTTAATTTAAGTCTTGAAATATTGGTTAAAGTTAAAGAAAGGTTTGAACGGTGAGAAAATTATCCTTTTTGGGAGGTATGAAGTTTTCCGGAGTAGCTAGTAAGTATATATTTATCCTTATTTTCCTTTCTTCCCGGGTTCTATAATTTGGAGCCAGGTCTCTTCATTTTCCTGCACCAAATAGCTCTATGATGGGTTGTAAATTTTTAAATTTTCTAGAGGTTCTTCTCTATATTATTTTGTCCTCTTTTTTGTTTTGGTAAATAAATATTTATGCGTAGTAACGCGTGGTATTTATACACGGATGTATAAATGATACGTACCTTAGAAGTGTACTTCAATATATCAAATTACTCGTCGGCTAAATGATTAATTAATCTTATATTAACACGATTTAATTAATCGTAGTTAATATTAATAACAATCGCAACAACAACTCGTTGAAACTGTTAATTAATATTTTCGTTCACTCTAACTTACAACTCGGTCACGCGGAATGATTTAATCTCCGCGCCGCTCTGATTGGCTGCTCTGTAGACGTGTATTTTTAGATCAGCAATAATTGATTGGTATTTATTTAAAGGTTTCTTCACTGAATAATTCCCAAACTGAGTTTTATTTACGTTTTATCACAATTTTATTTAAACCTCTCTCGTAACTTGATATAAAAGTTATATTTTTGTTCATTAATTGACTTTCATCCACTTTCAAAGTTGTATTTGTCCGATTCTGTTTTGGAATCTTTTAGACAAGTCTCAACAATTGATTTATACTTTTAATGAACTCTGAATTTTACTTTAAACATTTTTTGTTTATATTAAACAAAACATTGAACAGTTCTGGTTATTAAAAAACAATTTGGAGACACTATCAAAAGGAAAAACTCTGAAATATGTAGCTGGTTTTCCAATGTTTTTTGGCAAATAAGTTTCCTGGAATATTATTCATGTTTGAGATTGTGGAAAAAGATATATTAATCTTAAGTATATTTCAGAAAATTCAACTATTTCCTCAACTTGTTTAAAAAAATATTCTTTTTAAACGTAAAAATGTGCTTAACATGCAAAATAAAAAAGATAAACCTTAAAGAATTCAAAGTACATTGTAGAAAATAATATTATATAGTTAGTATTTATTTTAAGAATCAAAGCAAAGCATTTCTTTGAATTATCAAAATAAATACTACACCAATTGAATAAATGTATTACACTTTCGATATTTGTATTCTAGTTGCTTTTCTAAAGGTATTTTCTCGTCGATTGTTTATAAAATAAACCATATATTTTTTATATTGTACTTTATTTTTCTAAGCTCACTTCAAACATTTTGCAGCGCAGTATTATTTAAATATTTTCTTTTAAAAACATTTTCTTGTTGGCTTAAAATTGTAATTTCTATTCTCGTGAGAAAGTACAATCCCGTTTTAAGTTAATAAGTACGCTTTTAGAAAAATGAATAGAAATATAATAATAGAGAGTTTTACGTAGTCGTGAATATAATAGAGTGGAGAGTCTTGTGATAACAAGGCGCCCGCTCGGGGGTCCGTACGTACAGGTCGCGCTGACCTTTCTATGGTTCCTCGGTTCGGGTAAGCACCACAATATTGATGCGTGTATAAATTGACAGAGAGCACTTTAAAACTTTAGCCTTGTAAATACTAGACTCATTGATATTAATCCAAGTCTTTATGAGCAACTTACAGTAACAACAGTGACAGTTTAGAAAAATATTTGGAATTTGTTTTTGTCATCATACTTGCTTTTTGTTTCTTAATGGTTAGCTTAACATCGATCAAAAAGTTAATAAATAAGTTAGTTCCTATCTCCTCCTATGTATAATGCATGCCGTGGTAGCCTTTAAAGTTTTAATCCCCACGTACACCTATTGTTCTTTAATTGTGTGTAATTACCAAAGTCAAGAGGTTAATTAAGACTACACTACGAGTATGTAATATAACAATGATGAATCTTTAGCTTGTACAATGGTGTATGCTTTGTTGGTTGTGCGTAAATAAATAAACAATAAAATATTTTTGGTAAAGTAAACAGACAATATCGACATCATATTCTGTACTGAGGACGAGTCCGGACGGATCCTGATAATTCTACGACAAAAACAAAAACCACTAAACTTATTACAGCTCCAAACAATTAAGCAACAACTTTCGTAAAGAAAAACACGCGATCCGCAAGTCGGGCACTTATGAGCAGACCGTATTGACAGGCTCGCCGTAAGGTCAAACAAGCCAGACAAAACAAACAGCCTCCTACCGAGCCTTACAAACATCTGTCCCAAGCCTGGGATGTATTGGTCTCTAGGCTCACAAACATTGGGCCCTAGGGACCAAGGGGCCGAACTTTGGCGAAGTTCACGCAATTTGTCACCGTCGAAGCCTCCTGCTCAGTATATTTCATAAGCACTTAAACTTGCGAGTAGTTTGCGGTCGTGTGTCAATCATGCTTTTGTGATTGTTCATATTTTATGGATTAGTTTTTAAGTGTTTAGTTGCGGAAAGTTTCTTGTCGGTGGCTTTATGCAATCTTTGTACAACTACAAATGTGTGTAGTACATTATAAGGACGTATTTGTTAATAAATTAACTGAATACTATAATAAATGAAACGCTTGAATTGACAGACAAGAACTAAATTATATTTGAAAAACGAACATATCTAAACCTTATACAGTTCTCGCTAGATGTCGCTGTCGATATTGTCGATACAAAACATAAAATAACACCCCTACTTATCGCAATATTCACTAAACAATTCTATACAAAATTATTGTATACAAACTATGCCAAGAAGCAACATAAACTTATAATGTTTTGCTGAACATAAACTTTTAGTAAGGATGTCAGCTGGCATATCAGCTGTTGGCAAATACAGCACCTTAACAACTTTATCTGTTACTAGGTCACGACAAAAATGATATCTAATATCGATATGCTTTGTACGTTTATGAAATGCTGGGTTTGCACACAGCTTCTGAGCACCTTGATTATCATTAAATATGCTAATAGTGTACATCTTATTGGTTATTTCATATTGTAATTCCTTAAGATATAATGCTTCTCTACATGCTTCAGATAGACCAATATACTCTGATTCAGTGCTAGAGAGAGCTACACATTTCTGTTTTCTACATTCCCATGATATTACACCATCAGATAACAAAAAACACATTCCAGTATATGATCTCCTATCTTCAGAGTTAGAAGCCCAATCAGCATCTACATAGCCTGTTATTTCTGAATTACCTTCTTTACAATATTTTATTCCATAACATTTAGTTCGTTTTAAATACCTTAATACTCTCTTTGCATATTCCCAATGCTCTTTTGTGTGACAATTATTAAACTGACTTAAAAAACTTATAGAGTAACTAATATCTGGCCTAGTTAATACTGACAGGTACATCAAACTACCAATTAGTTGTTGATAAGGCACATGACTATTTGCCCCTACTGGACCTTTATTTACATTTAATTTGACCTCCATCGGAGTGTCAACAGTCTTACAATCACTTAAATTGAATCTGCTTAAAAGTTTATCAATATAAGCTTCCTGACTCAAAGTATCCTTTATCTTTATTGAAGGTTATTCCAAGACATAATTTAGCTTCACCTAAGTCCTTAATAATGAAATTATTTGACAAAATCTGTTTCAAGTTATTAGTTTCAATTATATCATTGGAAAATATAAAGAAATCGTCGACATATACTGTCACAATGGTCTTACAATTATTAATATCCTTTGTATACATACATGGTTCTATTTTTGACCTTTTGTAACCATTACTGATCAAACAATTATCAACCTTTTTATTCCAAGCTCTAGAGGCTTGTTTAAGTCCATAAATGGCCTTTTTAAGTTTCAATACTTTATGATCTGAACTACTACTGTTATAACAATCTGGTATTTTCATGTAAATGGTTTCCTCTAAATCACCATTCAAGAACGCAGTCTTGACATCTAAATGGTGAACATCCATACCTAACTTTACAGACAATGCAAATAATAGTCGAAGGGTTGTATGTCTCACTACAGGCGAAAATGTTTCTGTGTAATCTACACCATATTTTTGGGTGAAGCCCTTTGCGACCAGACGAGCACGGTAACGCACATTGTTTTCACTATCGTACTTTTTTCGTAACACCCACTTGCACTGTACTATAGTACCATCTTTTGGTACATCTACAAGTTCCCATGCACTATTATTCTCGAATGACTGTAGTTCATCCTGTACTGCCGCTAACCAATGTTCTTTCTCTGGACCTTCCAAGGCTTCCTGCAAGGATATCTCATCCGCAAACATGTTGTCATCTTTTATACAAGCACTTGCAAATCCATATCTGTCTGGCTGCTGCCTACGCCGGGGACCAGATATTGTGTTGACATTGTTCAATATAATGGATTCTTCACTGTCTGTTGTACCAGACTCAGAGCTATCTAGTGTGTCTTCTTCACAAGGTACATATAGTTCACCGCTGTCATCTGTGTTCAAGCTCTCTGATTGTTCAAGTGAATCTTCCTGAGGTGTCAAGTCTTTTTCCTCCACTGGAACCATATTCACTTCATCTGAACAATTTTTCTGTACCTTCAGATCACTCTCTGTCTCCATCTTCTCCAACACTATAACATCTCGACTGGTAGTAACGGCATTAGACTTCGGGTTGTAAATCCTGTACCCTTTGACCTCATTGGAATAGCCGACAAGGATACATTTATCAGATTTTTTGTCCCACTTTAATCTCTTTTGTTTCGGCACATGTACCATGACTGTACTACCGAAAACACGAAGATGACTTACATCAGGCTTTCTGCCTGTCCATATCTCGAAAGGAGTTTTATTTCCTAATGCCGCAGCCACGCTTCGATTCTGTAGATATACTGCAGTGTTGGTAGCCTCACCCCAAAATTCTTTCCCTAGGTTGGCATCAAAGAGTAGACATCTTGCCTTTTCAATGATAGTGCGATTGAATCGCTCACATAATCCATTCTGTTGTGGCGTGTATGGATTAGTTTTTTGATGTATCACACCAGCTCCTTTTAAGTAGTTATCAAACTCTTTATTGCAATACTCTAGCCCATTGTCGCTTCTTAATACTTTGATTGTCTTTTTGGTTTGATTTTCCACTTGGGCTTTGAATTCCTTGAAACACTTCAAAGCCTGATTCTTGTGTTTCAGAAAATAAACAAACACCATTCGACTACAATCGTCAACAAACAACAAGAAATATCTGGACCCACCTATGGATACATTTTCCATGGGCCCACAGATATCTGTATGGACTATATCTAGTAGGTCGCTGCTTCTCTGGCTGGAACTCTTGAAAGGTAAACGGCACTGTTTGCCTTCACAACATGTGGCACATGATGACTTTGATATATCAGTCTTACTATCAAGTGTCAATCCCTGTACAGCATCTTGCATCTTGTTCAAATACTGGCTGTTGACGTGACCTAGACGTCGATGCCAAACTTCACTGGACACCATCACTGCAGCCGATGAACAACACTCAGGCATGTTTAGTTTATACACACCATTCAACAGACTCGCTGTAGCCACTAATACTCCTGCTTGGTTGAAAATCTGGCATTCATTATTGTTGAATGAAACTTTGTTTCCTTTTGATATAAGTTGACTAACAGACAACAGATTTGTAGTCAACTTCGGCACGCATAATACACCTTCCACTGTAATATCATATTCACAGGCATGCGTCTTTGTCGTAATCTGCACATCTCCAGTACATATTACTGGTATTTTATCTTTATTTGCCACGACAATTTCTTTGATCACAACATCTCGCGACACATTTGACAACCATTCTTCGTTCGCGGTAAGATGAACACTCGCCCCGGAGTCAATATACCAGTCACTTTTACAAAATTCACCATTCAGGAACACGGCGCTAAACGCGTTACTTCTTGTACGTTCATTTTTATTTGTATTCGACGCATTTTTGTCCAAAAATGTACACTGATTGCGGTAATGTCCTGCTTGTTTACATTTGTAACATGTCACTGTCTTGACGTTTGACTTTGACAGAACAGCAGTGCTACCAACGTTGACATTTTTTCTTGATGCCATAATATTTTTCTTGCCAATGAACTTCGAACGAGTTGCAAATGCGCCGCTAACTTCATCATGTTCCTCTGTGGTTGACTCCATGTCTAACAATTTTGATTTAATGGAATCAGCCGTTATGTTAATGCCTGAATGCTCTATTGCCATGATCATCGGTGAAAAACGCTCTGGCAATCCTGCCAATAACAATGAGCCTGTCCACTGGTCGTTTATTTCGAAACCCGTGCCACTTAATTTCTGAGCCGTGTCAATAATTTGAGTCACGTAGGACGTCATTGAACTGCAGTTTTCCAGTCTTATCGAAATTAAAGTACGTAACAGATTTATTCTTCTTGAAAAGCCGTTGTCATCGAATAACTGTTGTAGTTTTTCCCAGAGTTCTTTCGCTGTTCTTACACTTTTCACGTGAACGTACAATGACGGGTCGATCGACATGATCAATTTTGCTCGGGTTTTCTCGTCATCTGCAGCTCCTATGACCACTCCTTCTGGCTTTACACAATGTTTCATGCCTTCCAGAATTAGGAAATTCTCTGCCGCGAAGCACCACTCGCTGTAATTTTCCCGTCCGCGTAACTTTGGTACATTTACCAAATAGTTGGCCGCCATCGTAATTCGGAATACTTTTATTTCACGAATGTCCAACCAATCTTCACAACACAGTGAAAACGCGTGCCCAAAAAGTCTTTTTAACACTCGTGCCGTGACGAAATCCTTGTTAAAAAACTACTTTTTATTAATTTTCTGGGCCCATAACCTATAATAAATGAAACGCTTGAATTGACAGACAAGAACTAAATTATATTTGAAAAACGAACATATCTAAACCTTATACAGTTCTCGCTAGATGTCGCTGTCGATATTGTCGATACAAAACATAAAATAACAAATACTAATACTAATAATATAATATTAGCTAAGTATTTATAAATTATTTATTTTTTATTTTATTATTGTGTGTCCTGTGCAATTACAAGTAAATGTAAATGATATTATTTTCTATCTACCTTCATGAAGTAGTGTTTTTGTTTATAATTTTAAAACTAATGGACCAAAACTATTTCACTAGTAGAATGTTATTTGATCATTGAGTTACACTGGTTGAAATCATATAATATTTTTTACTTTGTCTCATAAATTACCACTTTCAGAAACTAGTATGTTTATTAGAAGATTTGTGTCGTATAACTGAGTAGTAAAGCATTTCAAGCCCAACAATGGCATGGTTATTATGTCAGAGGCCATGAGAGTTAAGCCACAGGAACAAATTAGTCTTATTACTGAAGTACGGTAACTAAAGTCAAAACGTCCGATTATATTATATGTGTCTTCAAGGCTAGAGTGAATAGGCGCTAAATAAACTAGCGCGCTTCACCATCAACTATTGCATCACTGCTTACCATCAGGTGGGATCGCAGTCAAGCACTAGTTTATCTACACTTCTACACTAATATAATAAAAAGGTAATGTTTGTTTTTTTATTTTTTTGTTTTTTTGTTTGTAGGAGGTAATCTCTGGAACTACTTGTCCGATTGGAAAAATTTTAGTAACAATAGAAAGCTGCTTTACTCCTGAGTGACATAGGCTATATTTTATGTACGCGGGCGAAGCCGCGGGCAAAAGCTAGTATCTAATAAATATAAAAGGTAAAGCTACTTCAGCGGGACGATTAAGTGAAATTAAAAGCACTCTGTGATATAATTATTGAAAGCCTTTAAGTTAAATAAAAACGCTATTAAGACGCTCAGATACTTTTAACTTAGCAAAGACAGATTTCGGACGTTAAAATATTTCGCCCATTAAGTTTTAAGTCAATTTGTCTCATCCAGCGGAATGGCTGTTAAACGCCACTTGAAATGTTCTAGCAGCAAAATTGAAAATAATTATCTAAGTGGTCCGGAGTAAATTAATAAATTAACCCTCCTCGAAGATCTCCGTCACTCTTGTAAGATAATGATATCTTCCATAATAGCGCCCATTATCATAATAATGGCACAACCCTTATAACCGTTACGTAGCGCCGCTACGGTGCTACGAGGCGGGCTACGCTGCTACGAGCTACGAGCTACGAGCTACGCCGTAGACCCCATACTCGGATGATTTTACGAACATTTACAATAACGTCGGACTAAATAATTATTTGAACTAATTTATGTTTACAGAATATTCGAATGATCTTGTTTTGTTCCGTTTATTGTTCTCAGTATAAGAACTTAAGCGTGGATCTAATTCTCAAGTGTTGCTTCTAGTATCTCAATTCTCAAATATCTCTCCAAAGACGTGACAAGGAAAGTTGTAAAACAGTGCTTAGTCGCTCTCTGTCGTTCATTAGTGATATAATTAAATATTCATCGGAAGCCAGGCGACTTAAAATCGGCAAAACTTCATTATTATTCAAACGGAATATAAAAAGAGGTGGAGGATATTAAACGGTCCATAAATTATTAATATTGAAACAAAAATTTGAAAGTTATAAATAAGAAGTTTGTAAGTCTGTTTGACGCGTGAGTTACTGAGTGAATGAAATAAGAAGACTAATCATTCTATTTATACATTGATGAGAATTTTCATTACTGCTATTAGTGTCTTTTACGATGAATATACTAATGACTAGCTTTCTGCCAGCGGCTTCGCCCGAGAGAAAATAGGTTTTCGTAAAAACTTTGAACACGCCTTTCATCCCTTAAAGGGGTGAATTTTGGAAAATCTTTTCTTAATGTTCGAATACGTCATAAAAGAAGGCCCTGTGCAAAATTCTACGTTCCTAGTCCCAGTAGTTTCGGCTGTGCGTTCATATGTCAGTCAGTCAGTTTCTCCTTTTATATATATATAGATTGCAAGCAAAATATACGATCAAATAAATAGAACTAAGTAACTCTCACAAAGTCTAAATAAGTATTTAATTGTGTGACTCCTACGTAAGTGCTGCGGTAAATATCTAAAACGATTTTATAAAATGAAACAGCGATAAGTGACACGCGCCGCCCTCAACAACGCTCCAGGGAATACAGCAAATGTCACAAGTCAAGCGAACAGCGCTTAACCTTCCGAAAAATGTTGTAAAAAACCTTTCACATGAGTTTAATGACACCTTCATAATTGTAAACTCGTTATTATTCATGTGTTTGAAGCGCAGAGCGCGGAATGTCTAGAGCTGTCAATGCTAAGAAAATATGAGTATCGTTTCAGCCGAAAGACATCCACTGTTGGATAGCTAATCTATAGACAGAAGTGACACAACATCTCGATGTTTGTATCTTTTGTAATCAGCGATTTCCCACAACTACCACCAGGTCATCGGTCCCCCTTGATCCATAGTCCAGCACGTCATCATAAGAAGTCCACTGGTGGGCACAGGCCTTCCCCAGGCTTAGTCACAACAACCAGTTCTGTGCGTCCCGCATCCATCGGATGCCTCCAGCCTTCACCAGGCTATCCACCTCCTGAGAGGCCTTCCAACGCTCATCTTCCAATACGTGGTTGCCACTCCAGAGCTTTTGTTCAACATTTGTACTGCGACTAAGGGCGATGCGTTGCGGCGTCGCACCGCAAATATTTCAACGAATCGGCGGGCACACAAGTGACGCCACATCACTCGTACAGCCCCCCGATTGGTCGAAATACTTGCGGTGCGGCCACGCAACGGATCATGTGACTTTTCGACGACACGCAGGACGAAGTCGAATATTCATTTGTGCACCGAATCCTTTCGTAAACATTGTCACGGGCCCTCAATATCTGTTATTTGTCAAACGATAATGTTAACTAAGTCGTCTCCAGCAGCCTCCCCACTGTCGTGCCTCTGTGCTCTGTGGCACTAACCATGGTGGCTATGAAGAGTAACGTTCTCTTTATGGACATTACTCTGGAGTTTATTGCTCCGCCGAGGCTCTGCGCGGTTATGACGTCGTAACGAGTGTGTGGAGCGTGGGAGCGCCACACTGTTGCTGTGTTGCTACTCTGATCTATTTACCAACGTTACAAGACTAGTTTTTTCTATAATTTGACACTGGTAGCCACAGAAACTATTCTGTTTGTCTGGAAAAGCTTGTGGGACGCAGTGACCGTGTTGTTTCCTGTAGGAAGATAGTTCAAAATAGCCAAAAAAGTTCTGAATGACTGAACACCATTAACTGCCACGTAACTGATTTCATATATGAGCACAGCGTAAATGATTACGCTGTGCTCATATATGAAATCAGTCAAGTAAGCGATCATTCGCTTATGAGTATAGAAGTCTGTCAATGCTGTTCTGTACTACCACTTTACATTATAATTTGTAGTAAGTCATTTAGTCTATGGCAGGGTAGTATAAGGTAGACTTCGGCTGAAGTCCAAAACTACCACTTTATTTAACCAAGCCACTTGCTGACCTGTCTTAAGATGATTTAGAACTAACGACTTTTTACCATTGGTGTATGAAGAAACAACAGAAGGCCAAATGATTTATCATACCATAAAAAAAAAATCTAGTAGACGTTAAGTTATAATTTCACAATTACTTCTTTTACTTCGAACGTTGGTGTACGAGTACCATTAACCAGTAACGAGTACTTACTACGCATTACTAGCTCAAAATCCGTAATATATCATTCATAGACCGAGACACACACACCACGCCACACATAAAACAAACAACTACACTAATGTCATTACAACAGCGTCCCACATCAGTGTGTGTGTACTTTCGGCGGCGACACGAGCCGCGGTTGTTCCGGCCGCTGTCAGACCGTTGTCACCGGTATCATCGGCGGCACACCGGTACGCGACCGGTACACAAGCGGTACGCAAGCGGTACACGAGCGGTACAGGCCGCGTACTGTTCTGCTATTGTATACCATCTTGATTAGTTGTCTGATTCTAATTATTTTTGATGTTGCTGTATGTTTGACTATTTTTCTGCCAGCGGCTTCACCCGCGTGAAACTAGGGTTCTCCATACAAATTTTAGACCCTTTAGGAACAGAATTTTGAAAAATCCTTTCTTAGTGTTCGCCTACGTCATAAAAGAAAGCCCTGTGCAAAATTTTACGCTCCTAGTCCCAGCAGTTTTGACTGTGCGTTGATATGTCAGTCAGTCAGTTTCTCTTATTTTATATATGTCAATTCAGAAATCAAACTATTCTTATTTTACATAAGCTTACATGGACACTATATGTAGTAAGCTCATTTGTCATAATTGAAAACCTAATGAACATTTGGGGCAGGAAAATGAGGAAGAATCTATAAATATAGCAATAAATATAAGCCGCTGGTTTTAATGTTTCAATAACATCTCCTACCCTTGGGCGGTGAGGAAGATAGTGTCAGATTTTTACTAAAATATAGTCTAAAGGCGCCTCTTTCTCTAGCATTACTTGTTCGCAGAAGGAGGCGACCGCCTGCAAATTCGTCCTCACTCCGGACCGGAGCTCTGCACGACAGGTCATTCATCACTGGTCACAGGACAGGTCATCGCAACACTCAGTCCACGTGGTGCACACCTCTACTGTGTGCTCTATCGTGTCCTCCAAGCGTTTTACGCAGTGGTGACACCCGGGCGATTCTCCCGCACAAATTCAGTGCAAGAACCTACCGAATTTACTATACCCATTGAGAATCTGCTTCGTGTGGAAGTTGAAGACGTCGTGCAGTTTTTCCAGCCACTTCTCAAAGAGTTGGCTTAACGTCATAATTATGGCGTTTTCAGTACTTGGTTCATCATCGTCGCCATTTCTCCATGGTAAGCCGGTCGCTTTTGCAGTTATGGTGCCCTTTCCGGTGCCCCATAAAAGATCATGGACCGACGGAGGAGGCATCTATCCCTATAGAATGGGCAGGAGCCACTTGAGGGCCGTCCCAACCCGATCTAGTTATTAAATGCTTCGCCAATGTAAACTCCTTCTACCATTATTTATGATGTTGGTAGCGCGTTTTAAAGGTCGTGAAAGCACATGTCGAGTCCCAACTTCGGGGTCCTCCTCACGACAAGCTACTGGCAGCAAAGAAATGTCGTTACCAGTCTCAACTGACAGCACCCTTTCACAGACATGACGCATATGATATCAGTTCAGTTCTGGAGTATTTGTTTCCCAAATTTGTCTACTTACACGCGGACGAAACCGCTAACAGAAACTCGTATTGTGTATAAGTTAGACACTTCGATAATACCTTTTGTTTGATTTATCAAGGCTTTATTCGCTAATTAGGTAATTTGAAATGGAGTAGACTTGATGCAGAAGACGGAGCCGGAGTTGGGAGCGCCTATTGTCCGGCGGGGTAATTAATCTAACTACGATACTGTAACTTTATTAACAGACAGACTCAAGATTTACGGCGAACTTATCTTTAATCCCAGAGGAAGTATTTAAAGTTCCCAGTTGTTTGACATAACAAGCTTTAACTGTTTAAGTATCTTAGGAAGCTGTCAGTCAGAGGGCGGACGGTTGGAAAGTGAGGCGACCCCGGAGAGCAGGTGTCCTCCGAGTGCTGCACGGGGAGGGCTTCTATATTATTTATGGTGGGAGTTAGTCGGTGAGGTTGGTAAAAGGGCATTTATTTGACCTAAAACTATATTTCGTTAAAATTGTGCAGACATGAATAAATCGTAACATAAAAACGATGATATAGTTAAGGTCGCCCGGTGGGAAATACCTAAGGCTTTACGTCCGCCTTTGTACAGTGTTATGTGCATAAAGTTCTAATAAATAAATAAACCAGTTTTAAGTAATAAGTTTTTCGTAATAAATATGTAGTCATTTCTTTTGCAGTTAGATAATATCTAAATAAAGCCTTATTATGAAAATCTTTTGGTGAGCGTGGGGGAGATCCCACACATACGCAGAATTTCCTTTTTGGGAATACATATATTCATAGTGCGTACAGTTACGGAGTGACATTTCCTGCCGGAGTCTGTGTTTCCTCACTGTTATAAGTTGGTGATCTTTAAATATAGTGAATAGATTATTTCTAGGCAAGCAAGCAAGCGTGCTATATCGTTCATGGACCACATCGTTGCTTACTATCGGGTATTTTTTTATGGTGGACAAAAATCATCAAATGACGAATCCTGCTCTTGAGCGGAGCGGAAAACAGTGTCAGACTCTTACTGACTTAACACCACACCCCGTTCCTTTATTAAGCGCGAATAATCTATAGATATATACACTTCTCATCAAAAAAATCGAAACACTTCCGTTTTCATTGTTTCTGTCCGAATTTAACACAAAAAAGAATTCATACGATGAAAAAAAATACATATATTATAGCTGGCAGTTTGGCCATTACAGTAATAAGCGAAAATTCTAAATTCAAAATTAGAATTTCATTTGTTTATCTTATAAACGAAATGAATCACTGTTTTGAGACAAATGTGTGTTTAGGGTTGGAGTACATTTAGCGTTTAAAAACTAAAAATTGGCGCCTATCCTTAAACTTTTTGTTTTTTATTTCAATACTGTGACTTTGGGACGTCTGAAAAAAGGTTTTTTTTCTAAAACGTATGGATACTTCGCCCACAGAAGCCGCCCAAGTTGTGGCATTGCTGGATTCTGGCCTTAGTCAGCGTGTTGTGGCTGCAAGACTGCATCTAAGCCTGTCATCTGTTCATAGAGTCTATAAACGTTATCGGGAGACTGGTTTGTTCACGCGCCGTTCAGGATCTGGCAGGAATCGGGTCACTTCTGAGCGAGATGATCGATTTATTGTAAGAACTTCTTTAAGAAATCGACGCCTTAACGCTTTTCAACTGCAGCAGCGGCTTCGTGTTGTACGAAGGGTGGCTGTAAGTGACTCTACAATTAGAAGAAGGTTGAAGGATCGTGGACTGGTACCGCATAAGCCAGCAAATGGGCCGAAATTAACTGCAGACCATCGAAGAGCGCGCCTTAACTTTGCACGTGAGCACCTAAATTGGTCATACCTACAGTGGAGCAAAGTTCTCTTTTCTGATGAGTGTAAAATTATGCTGTATGGTAACGACGGAAGGAACAAGGTCTACAGAAGAGACGGAGAACGCTATGCACAATGCTGCATTGAAGAAAAGGTCAGCTATGGTGGCGGTTCGTGGACGGTTTGGGGAGGAATCAGCGCCGACGGTAAGACAGAGCTTGCTTTCGTGTCTGGGCCACGTCTGCCTGCACTAAACTGTCATCGGTACGTCGAAGAGTGTCTCGAGCCTCATGTGATGCCCTATGCACATTTTATTGGCAACGGCTTCATATTCATGCACGACAATGCTAGGGCTCACACCGCGGGCGTCGTACGAGATTATCTTAACGAAGTCGATATCTCTATTATGGAATGGCCAGCAAGAAGCCCGGACATGAATCCCATTGAACATCTATGGGATGAATTAAAGAGACGAATTCGAGCAAGAGATCCTGCCCCAGAAACACTTAGCCAGCTGCAAGATGCAATCCAAGAGGAATGGGACAATATACCACAGCATGTGATCGTGACTCTCATCCGATCGATTAAGAACCGTATGGAAGCAGTAATTAGAGCTCGGGGAGGGAATACAAGTTATTAAATAAACGTTTTTTAGCTTTTTTTTTCATTTACGTGTGTTGTTTTATCCATTTCCTTTATACTCCATACGGAATAAAAATGACTCATTTAACAAAATACGAAACCTATGAAAAATTCATTTAAATTTAGAACATTAACATTAAGATTTGATAAGCTCATATTACTCACTATTAAACGACATTTAACATTTATTCCTAAATGTACACATTTTTCTGATAATCCTGACAAAACGTAAACTTGCAAGGTGTTTCGATTTTTTTGATGAGAAGTGTATATAAAAGGAGAAACTGACTGACTGACATATCAACGCACAGCCAAAACTACTGGGACTAGTAGCGTGAAATTTTGCACATGGCTTCATTTTATGACGTAGGTAGGCGAACACTAAGAAAGGGTTTTTCAAAATTCAGTTTTTAAAGGGATTTAATGGGTGTCAAATATATATACGAGGATGAGAACCTACTTTCACGCCAGCGAAACCGCTGGCAGAAGGCTAGTCAGTAAAAAACAAAATATTTCCAGCGATTTCAATTTCAATCTCAATCACAGAGAGCGATTGATTGAGAGTGTTTTCAATTTCATACCACATTCATAAAACTATTATAAAAGGTCGTTTCATTTTTTTCATAAAACCTCAAACGTATAAAATTTTATTCATGGTAAAATTAAAATGGAAAAATGTTCCGACCGCCAAACTAGGCAACAAAGGGTGCACAGTGGGGCAGTGTGGACACAGCGCGCGACCCACGTCAGGGGCCGCAAACAGTCGCGCGACCCCGCGGACCCAAAGTCACACAATGCGCGCCAACCCATTGTCGGCGAAAAACAGTCGGTGTGACAGCGGGAGGAGGGTTAGATCTCATCTGCTCACGTGAAGGGTTACTTCTGGTCCTTTTGACCACGGACTTGCGTACAGTTGAGGGTTAACGTGTCAATCAGTGCGTGGTGGCCGCACTAGCTGACTTTTAATTTACTTTGTTTTATAAATACATTTGGTGTGTTTACAGGTAGTATTTAGTTTTGTAAGCGAATAAAATTTTCAAATTAATCGGATTTAGACAACATTTGAACTGTCTAGCTATAGTTTCATGAGATACGGCCTTGTGAAAGACAGACAGATTAGAGTCTTGGTAATAGGCTCCTGCTTTTACCCTTTTAAGTAAAAAATCCTAAAAAATGTTTTTTTTTATTGTATAACTAGCTTTTGCTTTTCGCTCGCGTGGTATTGGGGTTGCCTAATAAGAAGTTGTTTATCCCACGGAAACCTTATGTTTTTCCGGGATAAAAAGTAGCCTATGTCCTATTCCGGAGTGTATCTTATGCCTGTGCCAAATTTCATCCAGATCCGTCTAGCCGTTTTGGCGTGATTGAGTAACAAACATCCAAACATCGTAACTTTCGCATTTATAATATTAGTAAGTAAAGTAAATCTGGGGGCACGGCCGTACCATTCTTTTCTCGAAGCGTTTTACGGTTATTTCTCCCCCCCCCCCCTCAAATTCATTATTTTAATCATTATTATAATGTAAACAAAATTATTGATATAGTACCAAAATTATTTAATGCATTATTACAAATTAATTTGGACACGACTTGGCTTCTATGCGATCTCAAAACTTTTTACGGTGGAAGAATTGCGTAGAGACTTGGTTTTTTTACATGTAATGTTTTTGGTGGGATCGATTTTACTTCATCATTGATTAACATAGGGATCAACTATCATGATTGTATAAAGCCGCTTGCAGAAATTATTTTTTCAATATTTTTTCAATGCCACAAAAATAATATAATTCGTTACGCAATAAAAAGAAACAGATATATCTTTAGTACCTGAACAACAACAAAATTGCCACCGTTCAGCGCAGTGAAATAAATATACTCGACGAGGGATAATCTTGATGCTATCGTTAAACAATTTGTCCATGTACAAGGAGACTCTTTTTATTTGCAATATGAACAGAAATCGCCGCCGGAGGTCAATGAAAATATTAAAAATCTTTGTTTAGATTTTTAATATTTTCACACGTTTGTTCAGCGGCTGGAAAAATAAAACTGTATGATTTTATGATGTTTTTAATACATGCGGAAAGTTTATTCATAAAATAGAATCTCAAAATAAAAATAGAATCCATAAAAATAAACATAAAGAATTGCAAAATTACTTTTAAGTTTTAAAGTAGGTGATTCTGGTTTTCTTTGTATAATAAATAGTATACAAGTTATATAAAATAAGGTGCCAAAATCATTTGTAGCCAGTGCACCTTAATACAACTTCAATAACCCGAAACATAGCTAGGATATTTTTTTTGTTTTTGTAGAACCCGTACCTACCTTCCGGCTTCATCATCAGATCAGTTCAATGAATGTTTGTAGGGTGTGTGTGTGTGTGGTGTAGGTAGGTACTCGTAAGGTAAGAATCCCACACTCCCTGGTCTTTTCCTCAAAAGTTCAGAGGCCTTTACAAAAAAAAAGGTACTCACTAGGTAAGTGGTGAATGAATAAAAGTCTTCATTGGTATCTCCAAGTATATTTTCCACACACAACACAGTTGTAATAGAAAGCACAGATAAGTCAAGTACTAGTAGACAATTACGGCAGCGATCACAAAATTTTAGCACAGTAAAGTTGTAGGGTAGGTTTCGCAAACTACTTTTTATCGGCGCGAGCGCACGTGCGTCTCTCGGACAGCCCAGATCGTGACTGGTGAAAAATTAATATAACAACACGTCGAGTAGATGGAAAAAAATCGCCGGCGCGTCATGGACAGTGCGCGTTTCCATTGTCAATTGTCTGTATGATGTTCAGTGTTAGTGTATTTGTGTAATGTTATCTCGGAAATATATATTTTTATATATAAAGATATATGTATACGCAAATAGAATTCATGTTCGTGATCTGTATATATTTATTGTGTACGTGTAAAGTGTACTGAGTAAATATATGTGAGTCACCCACACACTCTTGAAGTTGTTTTAAAACAACAACATATCCTTAGCACAACAAACGTATTGATGTATCAATGTATATATTCAAAACATATATTATATGAAAGCAATCGTACACAATAGAAAGGAAAATTTAACAGCAGTTGGACAGTTTTCTACCATTTGTGTCGCGGCATTTACCTGAAAGTAACTTATCAGGAAATCATGTTTATAGGATCTAAAGGTAAACTTGAATACCCGCTTAACATATTGAACTGAATAACAAAATTCTTGTAAATGTAGTATTGTTTAAACAATATGTAATAAAACCGCTTACTTTAGAATAAAACTATTAATCACTCAATTCTTCAAATTGTTAAGAAGTCAAACAATAATGATGCTAATTGCACATTCCAAAGCGTAAATCTCTGATGATGAATGTGCATCAAACTCCATGGCACTATTTTAAACGTTTTAAATCATGTCATTATTCCTTTTTTTAATAACTCCTGTATCGTGGGTGCGTTTACCGGGAACACTTATCTGTAAGGCTATACAAATATTTGTTCCGTGCGTAAAACCGAATCTCCAACATACGCCAGCAACGGCATATTTTGTTCTGTCGGTACACACAACAAAATATGCCGGTTAAATATTTCTAGTGGCAACAATTACAATAAGAGTCAAATGGTAGCAAATTAAAAAAGTGCTGTGAAAAAGTATTTTTATAAACCTACTTGAAAAATATTAATATCATTTGCCTAGAGAGCTGTCACTCGCCATTTTGCTAGATCGCACTTCAGATAATCACCAATACGTTTTTGTGTTGCCCGCACAATAAATTATTTGCACAGTTATTGTATTGTTTAGCACGATTAAAATGAATTATCGTGGACAAAATAAATTCATTATTATGCTTGATAACAAAAAAAAAAAACAAAGCACTCTGATAAAAACGCATCCCAACACAACTATAGAACTATTTCGGAGACTTAAATCCTTTGAGAAGACTGACGCAATTCAATGTTTGTGCTCGTATTTATTTTATTTCTAAACTATAGTCGCATGTTGTTCTATAAAATGCTTGACCAATCTTTTTAGTAACGTAATACACCCGTCGGCGACGTGCACAGACAATTGAGACTCATGTTACACAGCAAATGTAACTCGAGCGACGTCGGCGGACGCACTTAGTGCAGCTAACGAGGAGCATTGTTTTGTTATCTACGTCATAATGTTATAGTGACGTGGCCCATTGATATCTCGAGTGGGACGTTACTAGTTCAAAATTGGGCAACAATGTGATTTTTTCAATTATATACAGCACAGTATTTGACAACTATCACACAACGCCGTCTAGTCTCAAGCTAAGCAGAGCTTGTGTTATGGAAACTAGACAACAAATACTGTTATAAATACTTATATATTTCTAAATACATACATATTATAGATAAATTACACCCAGATACACAGAACTAATGATCGTGCTCAAACATTGGTCTTAGGGAACCGAACCCACGACCACCTGCATAGCAGTCAGGGTCACTGACTACTAGGCTGACAGGCTTGTCATTCATTCGTGCTATATTAGACGTTATGATTTCGGTGGTCATTCGAGGCACATTTTCGACAGCTATCATAGGTATTCAGTCGTAGGATAGTCTAGCCATCAGTCCACCCAAGAAGTCATGTCATGTTGCCCAGTAACTGTGTTGTTGAGGTCTGACGTGCAGTTGCTCCATGTAGGTAAAAAAATATTTAGCCATAAAAAATAATAGTTGTGGGTGATCTAGTTTCAGTTTTATATAATTATAATTAACTGTAGTAATGTAACTGTCGTATATTTGTTTAGATGTGAATATGATGATTGTGAAGTTAGAGGCTGAATGTTACGGAAATCAATAATAAATGTCGTAAAAACGAAAATCGGAAAACTTGAAATAAAATTAGTAGCTAAATAAATTGAGTAGCTTATAATAATAACATTTACTTAATATAATTCCTATTCAATAATTGTTATTCTTTGTTCATATTATAATTCTCTATTTGTCGATCGACATTTGTTTTATTTATGAAGTAGTAGGCGTTCACTTGCGTCTGAAATCTTACATCTGCGTGGGATGTAATTTGATTTGTAATCAATGTTTCCACTATCTAAGCCTACACTTACTTCTATTATTTGAAAGAAAATGCTTAAACACAAGGTTTTTCTTCCTACGAAACACCCACAACATAACTCGACAGTATAGTACATATATCAGTTACCTTTTACTAGCCCGTAGGCTAATCGCTATGATAGTGTAATAAGATCACTTGTCCGTAGACTCATAATAAAGTTCAGTTGGTAATGGAGTTTCTTGCACGTTCTTCTCCATAGAGATCTACGCTTTGGAACGTGCAAATTAGCTTCAATTTTGACAGTTCAAAAGTGCCTGTAAATAAAGAGTCTATTTTAAATAAATAATTTTGAGTTTTTTTTTAGTAGTTATTTTTCTGTAGTTGTTTTTTAACTCTATGTACCTATGTATGTGCCAGTACCAATAAACGTGTTCTTTTTTTTCATTACTTTTTATTTTTTAGTTTGATATTTCAATTACATAAATTATCTTGGTGTATTATTAATATTGCTTTGTTTTTACGGTGTAACGGTAATGATTTCTTGTGATGTTATATTATTTTTGTCTTAATCTTTCGGGTACCGTAATTAGAGACATATAGAAAGACCAAAGGAAAGCGGACGTTCGCTCAGGCCTCAAAAGTTTAATGAAAATAATATATATTTTTAGGAAAAACCAGAAGTGAGTCTAATTTAAAAAATCAATAACGTTAGACTGTGACATTTTATATTTCCTTTTTAACGAAACAAAACCAAAATCACAAAGATAATGAAACCAAACGGAACTAGCTTAATAACTTTCAAAAGAAATAACACTAAACAATCTAAATATTACAAAATTAGGCAAATTGGCTTTTCAAAACGAGAGCCATTCTTTCTTCCGCACGTTGACAGTCTAAAAATCACCAGCACGACGCGCGCAGGAACTTGTCTATGAGTGCCGCCATCGCTTGTCACACCTCCTTGTTGACGATTCTTCACTATGCTCCTAACACGGCCTCTCCTGACTGGAGGACGTCCTCGTGCTCCTGTGTCTCGTGCTACTGGACATCCACCGAACGGGAGGACACAGGTTCCGTAGTAGGTTCTTGAGGCACATCTTCGTAGCTCCTGGCAGCTTGCTCAGGTGTGGACTCGACATTTTCATCATCATCTGCACCTGAGAACATAACAAAACAAAACAAAAAACATTGGATCGGGACGCAGATTACACTGAAGACACATTGACATAGTTAACCAAAATTACAAAGACAGGAGAGGAAGCGCGACGTTAGCTATCTCCGACCGTAAGAAATAGAGGCACGACGTTAGCGTATTTCTTACAGCTCTCAACATGACATAGGCACGACGTTAGCATATCATGTGAGTCCGCTCACATGGCAGAGGCACGACGTTAGCGTATCATGCGGCTCTTATCATTGTGTGTATGGCAGAGGCACGACGTTAGCTTGCCACACAAGTACATCACCAACTAGAAGTCTTCAAAGAAGGCAGCACACGTCTCGGGAGTCCACTCCCTTCGCCACGGCACCATGAACTTTGCCACAGCCAGGCTCGCTTTTCCACACGAGCCTGTCACCAGTTCTAGCTCGTAGCCACCGTGGAGAAGCGCCTTCACCACACGATATGGCCCGCGCATACCCGAGTCCAACTTGTCAGTTGCTTGTGCCTGTTTAATTGCAAATACAAACGAATTAATTTCAAATGGTCGAAGAGGTCTACGGTCAGCATTTACGGTTGAATCATGTCAATGCTGATTCTTGTTCACTGGCCCACACAAAAGGGACGCCTTTTTTTTTGGTAAGTTTGGTAATAGGAGCGGTCTTAGTGGCAAATCCAATTCAATTCTTTATTGCTTTAACACATGTGTTATATAGCTATGTAGCGGTGGAAGTAGCTCGCTAGACCCAAAAATTGGCGGGCTTGCCCAACTGCTTAACAGTCTTTGTAATGCACCCATTCATTCATTCCTCAGCTAAAACTTGGACTTTTTGTTCGCTCGGCTGCACCTGACCCCAACTTATGTCCGTCCCAAGTATTCTATTTTGTTGGACACAATCGATCGAAATTTGATATGTAATAAGATTGGTTAGATCTCACCGTTGTGTTGATTATACTTATCGCATGGACGTTACGATCGATAACTCTGGCGTCGCGGTCTGTAACAGCAGTGACGGGACACCCCGGAGAGTACAGCACCGCAGAGCCGATCCCGGACGCTCAGCACCACCGTATCATCAATCAGCAATCACCGCAACCGCACCGCAAGCGTCGCAGTCGCCGATCGCGACCGTGATACATCAGCGAAGGCGCACCGGCACTGGGCTCGCATGACCGCGGCGGCGAGGAGCGACGCTGTTCTTCGAGACTGGTCAAACGATGTGATTCAGCAACCAAAAACGAAATAACCTTAAGTTTTTTAACGTGACGAGAGAAACGTGACGTTTTCTCTGAGATTTTGTTTTTTTTTTTATAGATTTGAATAGCCAAACTGCCTTACATCAGGATTTCAGAGCTCATTAGGCCACGTGGAAAACCGTATCCCACTTCTGATTTTAGGAAAAACCAGAAGTGAGTCTAATTTAAAAAATCAATAACGTTAGACTGTGACATTTTATATTTCCTTTTTAACGAAACAAAACCAAAATCACAAAGATAATGAAACCAAACGGAACTAGCTTAATAACTTTCAAAAGAAATAACACTAAACAATCTAAATATTACAAAATTAGGCAAATTGGCTTTTCAAAACGAGAGCCATTCTTTCTTCCGCACGTTGACAGTCTAAAAATCACCAGCACGACGCGCGCAGGAACTTGTCTATGAGTGCCGCCATCGCTTGTCACACCTCCTTGTTGACGATTCTTCACTATGCTCCTAACAATATAATACCACGACCTGGCCGGTACGGGGGCTGCACCCATGCGGTTAGTTATGTTCCATGTAGTCAATAACGGTGAGTCTATCATCACACGGATACCAAACGTTTAATCTGGACTATTCCAACGATCATCATCATCATCATCAGCCTTATTAATGTTTCCACTGCTGGGATACAGGCCTCCTCTCTAGGAGAGGGAATGGGCCATAATCCACCACGCGGGCCCAGTGCGGATTGATGGATGTCACATGTCTTAGAATTTTTTCCGTGAGGAAACCGGCATGTCCTACATGCCGGTTTCCTCATGATTTTTTCCTTCACCGTTTTGAGAGCAATGGTGATGAAATATTATTACACAAAGTAATGCGCCTGGCTGGGTTTGAACCCATGACCTACGACTCGTAAGTCGGAGCCGTTCCCACACGGCCACCGCTGCTCTCCAACGATCGTCCAGACTGAATCCAGCGTCGATGGCGTGCGCCACCCACATTCGTGGTCAATTAATTGAAAATTCACTGGCGTAAAATTATTCAGCAATAAAAACTGTGACTTTAATTAAATATTTAAACAAATATAATTAACAAACACACAACCTCTCTTCCTTTAACCGATATATTTGTCTAAAGTCTTCGACAGAAGTACCAGGGCCACAGCAACCGGTAACAGTTAACCTAATTTGAAAGGTTAATGTCTCTATTAGTGATGCTTCGTTGACGCTTCTAATGACTTGCCTGTATTGGATGACTAGGATATCATGTTTGGTAGGAGGCAATATTGACTCGATATTATTGCGGAAAGTCATGCACGGTTCAAAGAGTAAGGTAATTACAGTATACAAGTACTAAATAATAACTCAACGGAAAAGAAATTCTATTTTTTTTTGCTAAAACTCATATTAATATACGTATTACGAAATTAATTTCTTTAAGTAAACGTTAGCTGACATGTCACATCCACCTTTTTTGGGCTCGCGTGGTGAATTATAGCTCATTCCCTCTCCTAGAGAGGAGGCCTGTGTCCCAGCAGTGGGAACATTAAAAAAAAAGACTAATGATGATGATGATGATGAAACGTTAGCTGGGCGAGTTCAATGACTTGTAGGTAGTTAGTGCACAACGGCTGACTTCTACCTACAAAGTCGCTTACTTACATATATACCGAATCTACACACCATGAGATTACAACGATCAAAATTTAACAATGTATATTTTTTATTTGTTTCTGCTCAAACGGCTAAATGCATTTGGTTGAAATTTGGCACATAGTTAAATCACATCCTGAAATAGTAAAGAAAATTCTTTTTACCTTGAAGGTAAGTTAATTTAGGATAATTTTATACATTAACGCGGACGAAGCCACTGACTGACGCTAGAACACTCACACACAAATCGCTGCTATATTAATACCAAGTCCTTACCATTAGCGACTAAATTCAAGCTCGTACACTTTGTAATAATAAATCTAAAATACAGTCATTAACTCGCGTGCCTGTCATATACGTAACTTAAGGTATAATTTGTCTCACTTACGCTAACCAGAAACCTTTTATGCATAAGAAAAGACCGCTTTTGGTTGATAAGTGAGACAAATGACAGCTTAGCAGGTAAATGATAAGAACAAGAAACACGGTCCCGAACCCCACAAGAACTGACAACCATTACTCCCATACCTAATTTGGTACCGCAAAGAAACTACTTACGTATAATAATTCAGTGGGCGGCTTATCTCGTTCCCGTCCGGACGGATACGGCGGCGTGCGGCAGCGTCCGGCGGCGTCCGGCACGATAAATAGCGCCGCGAGACACCGGACGCGCCATTGGCCGGCTTTCGGAGCAAACAGATCAAATTGCTTTAACATTTCTGTGTCTCTGTAATGTTTGCTTGGACATCGTGTTGGCACCGCTGTTTTCTGTAAGTGCATTGTGTAATGGTAAATTTAGGTTTTAATAATGCATAGGGTAAATAAAGAGGGACTTGTCTTTATCTTTGTTCCTCTCATGTGGCAGCCTACCAATGTTATTAAGTGTTTTCTCAATGAATGATTTTCTTCCTTTCGAGTACCGTAATTAAAGATATAATAGAAATACAATAGGTGTGCAAACACCGGCGTTCTCTTGGGGCTCAATAGTTAAATCAAATCGTAACACAAAGTGCAGCATCCAATGCTCAACCACTATGCCAAAAATGCCGTTAGCATAGCATAATCGGCCTTATAGTATTTTCACAACAAAGAATTTGGCCTCCATGGACTGTAATCAAAATTCACCCCAGAAAGGGAAGAAACGTTAAGTTTGTATAGAAAAACCCACTTTCACGAAGGCGAAGTCGCCGGCAGAAACTAGTTCAGTATCGTGCAATTTCAGTGCGAGCTGTTATCCTTTTACGGTACAAAGCTCTTCCAGATCTCCTACTAAGCGCGATATTGTTACAACAAGTGCATCGCTCCGTGAAACTATGTCACTGTGGCAACATTCAACTCTTGAGCCCCGAGTGAACGCCGGCGTTCACATATCTATTGCATTTCTATTACCTATGTCTCTAATTATACTGTAGGGGTCCCTACCCTTCAGGGTCGAAGCCTCCTGGAGCCGAGGCTTGGTGCGAAAGTGTTACCGGGGCTCTGGGAATAAGCCAAGGAAGAAATGGGGTAGGTTTTTTAGTCGGTAAGAGTCTGACACTGTTTCCCGCTTCGCCCAAGAGCGGGACTCGTCATTGGATGATTTTTACTTACCATAAAAAAAGGTCTCTAATTATGGTATTCAAAAGATTAAACTATTGCAGAATCCATCAACATCAGTCACTGGTCTGGTAAATCAATCTGCTATAATATACGACGCTATGATATATTGACGGCCCAGCTGGCGCAGTGGTTGAGCGATTGACTGCTGCGCTGAGGGATCGCGGGTTCGATTCCCGACGGAACAAATATTTGTATGGCCTACAGATGTTCCGGGTCTGGGTATCTTGTGTATGTGACTTTACATGTTTGTGAACGCACCCACGACACAGGAGTAATTCCTAGTGTGGGACAACACTTAAACAATAGTACATTGTTATACGAGGGATGAAAGTTAGTTATTTAGTCCCGAGAAATTTCTTGGCGACCGAGCGACAGCGAGGTCGCTAATAGTTCGAGGGACTAAATAACTCTTTAACCCGAGGTAAACACTGTGCTTTTCATTACGAATACGAGGAAAATAAAAATAATAATAAAAACCTGAATCGTCGTCAAATGTCTTCGTATGTTTTTAGGTAGGTATATTTCTTTTGATTTAGGCGGTAAGCGGTTTTCTCCTCAAAGAATCTTGCGTTAAATTTATAACTGAAGCTGATGAACTTATCGTGTTAATACAAATTCCTTATAACAGAGATTTAGCAAAATGTAAACAAAACTCTACACCTCGAAAAAAAAATCAAGAAAGACCAAATCGGCCACAGATTATAGAGAGACTTTACCCGCCATTTTTTATTTTTTAGTCGTCGTCTGGCTATTCAGTCAATATTTTTCATTTTATCGTTGTAAAAATTGGTCAGGTCAACATTTTTCCCGAATATAATATTAGTTTTAAAGAAATAGTTGAAAGTAAATTAAAATAAAGTCATTAAAAAAAGTATTCTTAAATTATTTCTATCTCTATTTCATTTTAATTGTATTGGCAGTATAAAAATTCGGGTCACGGTTCAATAGAAATGTCAAAATAGAACTAGTTTTTTTTTAATATTTGCTATCTAAATATTAAAAAAACAACTGTCAATTGTAAAGTAAAACTCCCTAGGGAGTAAAAGTAGTTCTTCCAACCCTGTCCGCAGGCAACTTTACACCTACTTTCAGAGTATGAGTAATGAAAAATTATAAATATATATACTTTTTATTTCCATGTCCCAAATACTGTACCAAGGGACTATTTTCTCAATTTCATCAACGTCCGTTCATTTGTTAAAGCGTGAAGGAGTCATTATTATTTATTAATCGTTTATTTCAAGCATTAAAACCATAATTATTATACCACCCACAGTAAGATTATTTAATTACATAAAAGAAGACTGGCATAATATATTAATGAAATTAAATACGTTGGAACAATTGTAAATTATTGAAGCATAGATAAAATTATTGAATCGCATTAATCTGTTAATAATAGGTATGCATATACTCAACTATACTATTGATGGTTTTAAAAGTCTTTTATATCTTTTGTGTGTGCAACCGGTAAATACATTAATATTCTTAGAGAGCATCCTGTTTTGTACAATTTTTTAGTCGTGTTCTCACGTTCTAGGCAAAAGAGTATCTCAAACAATGGAACAGATTTCGATTAAAGTTTACGTATTGTTAAACCATGTTCTGGATTAGCACATAGGAAAGTTTTTACTAGGTTTTTTATAGTAGGAAAAATCAAATAATGTCAACCCTTGGGCGGAACAGGAAACAGTGGTAGACTATTACTGACTAAACGACCCACCCCGTTTCTTCTTAGCCTTCACATCGGGGTCGAACCTTGCTTTCAGAAACTGGACTGGGGACCCAGGCTTTAGCCCTACAGTAGGGCCTCTAAATATGCTGAAAACTCCATGAGGCGCGCGGGAAGAGAACTGCGGGTCTGTTACCAGACGACCGGAGCTACCTATAGCTCGCAGCCCGCATGCTCGCGCCTGGCCAGGAATCGGGATCGGTATCCCAGCGGCGTCTGGGGCGTGAGCACCGCTGCCTTATGCAGCCTTCTCCTTTGCCAGATTCCGAGAATACGTTCAATTGAGATCATTTTCTAATGTGACGCGGGCAAAGTCGCTGGCAGCAGTTAGTCAATAATACATAATTATAATAAGTTGTAAGTTCGGAACGGTTGTGTCGTACAACGGTCCACTCGGCGTGACACATGTCACGTTAGCCGCGACGTTCATTATGTCGTGCGACACTTTGCCGAAACGACCCGCGGCTCGACCCGCGGCTCGACCCACGCTCGCGACTGGAATGGATTGCAAAGCTGAATGTGTTACACATAGCTTTTCATAACTCTTAGTAAATGAAATGGTGGACATTTGTGACCGGTTTTCATTAAACTTTGTATATCAAAAAGCGGGACAATGCCTCAATAACAATGAAATTGACAACTTTGTACTGCTTGGTAACTAACACTCCTTTTGACTTTAATTTTAGTTAATTCTTTCTTCGAGTTTTAATTAATTCTTTAAGCCCCAAGAGGACACCGGTTTGCACACGAGTGGGAGATTGACCATGGGTTCTCTTGCCTTCAACGTGGCTGTGAACCACAAGTCTATCCACCGAATTCTCGTGTCTTCGTCTGAGGCCAAAGGTCTTCAGTATTCGTAACAGCACAATCGACGAAAGTCTGTCCCGTAAAAAAGCGTCCAGCTTACTGATTTAGCAACAATTTAGTTCAGCAATGTTGCTATTCTAGCTTCATCAGACACAACACTGTTCCTGCAAACGCTCCGTTTTTCCATTCACAAGAAAGAAACCTAAAATCTACCCTCATAGAACCAGGAAAATTAGGTCAACAAGTGATACCTTATAAACAGAAAAAAAACTGGGTACCAAAGTTAAGGAGCCTATTAATTTAATAAGCCATTTTTAATGTTTCAGTAACAACGTCGCGGCTTCATTGTCGATGCGCGGCAGAGCTCGCTCCATGTAAATTAATACACAAAGTTTTCTTTAACTCGCAACTAAACCGATTCGCGAACATTTGTAACTGTCTCCTTCTACTTTCATAACACTCGTTTAATAATAATTAGGCTTTCGACGAATAAACGGTTATTATTCGTTGTTTGTGTGTGGGACGTTCATTAGGAGTTATGACAGTAATTAAACTTGGAAATAAAGAATACGTAATTTGTCTCACTTGAGGGATAAATAAATGATGAAGGAAATGATAATATATATTATAGAGTGGACGGACATCAACGTTTGGAATCCCGATGGATATTTTTTATGAAGGTGAAATTCATCAATACTCTTTCTAAGGTTATCGACATAGCCTAAAGAATTGCCTTACTTAAGAAACAGAAGGCAAGTCACATTGCTCGAAGAGTGAGAATGTTTTTTAAAGAAGGAACAAGAGTTTTAGTCAGTAAAATTCTGACACACCCTCTCGCTTTGCCCAAAAGCGGGAGAAGTCATTCGATGATTTCCCACCATAGTAAAAAAAACAACTTTGATCCTTTAATATATTTTTTTAATTGATAGAAACTAGAACTTGACTGCAATCCCATCTGATGATAAGTGGTGAACAACACTAGGAGACCATTCCCTATTGCCTTGAAGACAACTAAATTATAATCGGACGGGAATACCGCAGCAGGCAAACGGATCAGGTTGCCAGTCCTTCGAAATACGCGTATTAACAACGAAGCAAAACACTTAGTCCGGACCGTGTTAGTTCAAAAAACTGCTAGTTAAAATTTCTACTTCCGCTTTTAGTAAGATATTTTAAATTTTGAAGACCAAAGAGATACAAAAGACAGCAGGTAACGCACAAGAAATAATTTTTTTCTTAAGGCAAATCCCAAGTCGAACAAAAACATATTTTGATGGCGGCGAGGTAAGCCTAGACCTAAATCAGCGCAGTCCTCCGGTCTCTCGGACCCCAATCACGTTTTTATCAAAAATCCAATTTTCCAGTATCTCAGCACCGGCATCCAACCCTCCACTGCTATTAAAAGTGCGGCGATATATTATGTTTTTATCTACGCATTGTCATCGGGTCCGTTAGACCCCTTTTTATTTATATCGTTTTATTGTGCGATTGTAATTGAGTTGGTCGCGATACGTCGGTATAAACAGCGCGATCAATTATATCGCCGTTCAGAGGGTTAGGGCGGTTGATGGCGTGTTAATTGAAACAAATTGCCGTTGATTGATTTTATTTTTATGTTTTAAAATTCTAACAGGACTTTTATTGTGATTTTTTTAGCATAGAATAGCATTAAACTTATAATGTTCTCACTGCTGGGACCCAGGCGTCCTCTCTAGGAGAGGGAATAGGCTGTAATCCACCGCGCGGGCCAAGTGCGGGTTGGTGGATGTCGCATGTCTTCGAATAGCATAAGATAGCATAGCATCAGCTTTATAATGTTTTCACTGCTAGGACCCAGGCCTCCTCTCTAGGAGAGGGATAGGCCGTAATCCACCGCGCCGGCCAAGTGCGGGTTGCTGGATGTCGCATATCTTCGAATTCCTGCCTGTTTTGGTTTAAACGCGCGACCTACAACTCGAAACTCGGAGCCTTTATCACTCGGTTGCCATTGTTCTAGCTGCTTTGATTTTTTTTATGTTAAAATAAAGTAATCTCAATGTTATATCGCTAAAAATCTCTCAAAGGTTATGACCTCAACCTCAATACTTAAAAAGCCTTAAACAACGTCTTAAGCCTCCATCTTAATACATAAAAGTATAAATAAATAACCATAAGTCCCCCAGTGAATACCCGGCTTTATTCTTTGTACAGTTTTTATGACTTCGGAGTATAAGAAAAAATATGAGTTCATTTGTAGCAGTCGGAGCTTTCTCCAGTGAGTCAGTTAGCGTTCTAGAGAGTTGAATTATTTACCAGCGAGAGAGCGAGACGACAACAATATGCTAACGCTCTCGTCTACATAGAATTATTAACATTTAGCGCGGTGCAGCGCACTCTAATTTATACTTAATTTGTAAAACTGTGCTAAATACAACCTGCTTACATAAACTTTTTTTCTGTCATTGTCAAAAGTGTAACTAATTGAATAATAATAATATTCCATAAAGTCCCAAGCTAGGCAGAGCTTGTGTTATCAGTACCAGACAATTGATAAACATGCTTATATATTTCTAAATACATACATATAATAGATAAATTACACCCAGACGCAAAACAAATGATCGTGCTTATCACCCAAACATTTGTCCTGGGTGGAAATCGAACCCACGACCTCCAGCATAGCAGTCAGAGTCGCTAACTACTAAACCTGGCAAGGCTGCTTTACGCTGCAACCGCGACTGTTGAGCATCGGGAACAAATTCGATCACAGGTTCTAGCAAAGCTTGACTTTTTACCCGACTACGGCGAAGCAAAAGGAGGGTTATGATTTTGACCTGTATGTATGTATGTATGTATGTATGTATGTATGTATGTATGTGGGTATGGATGTTCATCTGTTCCCTCGTAACTTCTAAACTACTTATCAGAATTCGACAAATGACATATCATTAGAAGCGTCTTAATTGTCCGCTGGTTATAGGCTATATGGGATTTCACAAAATCTAATGTGGCGCCCTCTAGCGGACAAAACATACGAAGTAAAAAAATAAAGTTAAGATAAATATGCCGTGTTTGGTATCATTTGAAAGCGCTTTACTTGTACATTTTGAATATATATATATTACTAGCATTTGCTTGTGACTTTACCTGTATTCATGGGCTGAGAAATCAATGAGCCCAAGATTAACCTATTTAGAACTCCAAAATATGTTAAATAAAAATAAAGTTTAAAAACTAACACCCGACTACTTAAAAACACGCTCTAAAAAGTACGAAACAAGAAAACAAGAAAGCCGTGGTCGTATGCCATAAGAATAATAAATTAAAAAAATAAAGTTTAAAAACTAACACCCGACTACTTAAAAACACGCTCTAAAAAGTACGTAACAAGAAAACAAGAAAGCCGTGGTCGTATACCACTTTTTTAAATTTATTATTCTTATGGCATACGACCACGGCTTTCTTGTTTTCTTGTTTCGTACTTTTTAGAGCGTGTTTTTAAGTAGTCGGGTGTTAGTTTTTAAACTTTTTTTTTTCTAGACAGAGTTTTAGAATTTTCAATAATAGTTGAGAACCTAAATTAATTTTCGAGAAATAGTACAAGTTCTATCATTAAAAAATTATAATTTTTATTTAAATAGATTACTAATTTATGGGAAATGCGAGGCTAACCTATAAAAAACTAAGCATAGACTATTGTAGACCATGACCAATCTAAAGAAGAAAAAATAGAATTCATAAATATAATTTATAAGTTACAACATAATTGCACAACAAACACACAGCATGCCACACACACAAACATACGACAAGACGTGACATACGATAAGACACTACACAATAACTTATTTTTTTTTTACCCGACTACGGCGAAGCAAAAGGAGGGTTATGATTTTGACCTGTATGTATGTATGTATGTATGTATGTATGTGGGTATGGATGTTCATCTGTTCCCTCGTAACTTCTAAACTACTTATCAGAATTCGACAAATGACATATCATTAGAAGCGTCTTAATTGTCCGCTGGTTATAGGCTATATGGGATTTCACAAAATCTAATGTGGCGCCCTCTAGCGGACAAAACATACGAAGTAAAAAAATAAAGTTAAGATAAATATGCCGTGTTTGGTATCATTTGAAAGCGCTTTATTGTACATTTTGAATATATACATATATATTACTAGCATTTGCTTGTGACTTTACCTGTATTCATGGGCTGAGAAATCAATGAACCCAAGATTAACCTATTTAACTCCAAAATATGTTAAATAAAAATAAAGTTTAAAAACTAACACTCGACTACTTAAAAACACGCTCTAAAAAGTACGAAACAAGAAAACAAGAAAGCCGTGGTCGTATGCCATAAGAATAATAAATTAAAAAAAGTGGTATACGACCACGGCTTTCTTGTTTGTGTTTTTAAGTAGTCGGGTGTTAGTTTTTAAACTTTATTTTTATAAAATAAAGTTTTTAATAAATAAAATTAATTGATACAATATTTCAGTTCAACGTACAATTACACACCTCTGCCAACCCCTTCGGGAAATACAATCGTAATATTACGAAAACTCAGTCCCCCTCAAAAGCTCGGTAAACATTGGGAACATTAAAACGATATCTACATTATAACTAGCGTGAACTACAATAACCGTTACAGATAACCGATAACGGCTACATTACCGACGGCCGTGTAACTTGTAGCCGCTACCGTCTATTGAATCACGGGAACACTCGCGGTACATTTGTATGGAAGCTGCGTTTCAACTGATAACGGTATTTTATTAGTTATGTGGTTTAGAGTATCGTACGGAGTTTCTACGGTGCTTGATGGTGGGTTTGGGCATGATTTAATAATTAATTGCCATAAACTCATCTTTCTTTATGGCCTTTGTGCATTCATGTCGAATTTGTAATGTTATTTTACGTGTGATTCTAACGAGTAGATAGTCACGGTGGAGCACACGGTTGAGGTATACCCCGCTTGGGCAGAGCATCGCCATGTCCTCGTGGGAGCGTTCGGCGGCGTCGATCACTCGCGCCGGGCCTTGGTAGAAGCCATGGTCTGGAACGAGGAAGAGTGGCAAGTGGTCGCCTCCTTCTGCGAAGCAGTAATGCTAGCAAAGTAGGAGGCCGACCGCATAAGGCAACTCTACGCTCAAGACGCCTTCGGGATTCCGATCCCGACTTCTGGCTACCTATAGGCGTGGACGGCGAGCAAGGTCGAAGCTAATTAGGGCCAAGGGTTCGTGTCTAATAGGAAGACTCTGGCCCTAGTAAGAATGGCAAACAAGGAATAGGGTGGGGTGCTTAGTTGGTAGATAAGAGTCTGACACTGTTTCCAGCTCCACCCAAGAGCGGGATTCGTCATGAGATGATTTTTACCCTTCTTAAAAAAAACCTATGGTAACCGATAGTCGCCTTACGACACCCAACGCCGAAGTTTTTTATGACCCAGAACCTATAAATGATATATCCACCTCTTGTACAGTCATTTAATTTGTCAAACAATCATTGTTACCAACCATTGTTAAGGTTCTTTTCACAAACGGCAATAATTAGTCAAACTCAAAGCGTTTATCTCAATTAAACCATTTACGAGCAGTTTTGAAATAACAGGAGTTGTGGCTTCTGTTACAGTATTCATTCTCGTAAACCATGATAACATAAACGACATTTTAATTGTTACAAAACACGCGGCTACTCCGCTGGGGACACAGAGCAAACTGCATGAATTATTGACAAATAACACCCAGCCACGGCTGTACAATAATATTTCGTTTAAAATTGCCATTTCACAAGAATCTTTCATTAGACCCACAGAACGAACGAAAATCAACAATTCAAAATATCGGAAAGCAAGCAATCTGCGTCAAATCACCGGACTCCGAATAAATGAATAACAAACGCCACGCGACCAATTATTGAGGAAATTAACCAAATCATTGGATCCGCATCCACACTAATTGAAAAAAAATTCGCGCGCCGCCGTCGAATTGTTTCTCCGAGATTTCAGCGCCATTTTAATTTGCGAGCAATTTGTATAAAAATTAAATGTTTAACGTGCTCACTAATGGGACGGGAGGCGCGCGGGGTGAGGGGGGGAGGGGGGCCCCCGTCATATGATTGGGTTCCGACACAGGCGCTTCATTTGCTCCGTTTCGCGCGCATTCTTCTACGTTACATGACATTTCCCTCGGTTCATTCGGTTTGGGAAGCAGTTTTTAAATTGCCTCGCGGGTAATTGTGTCCCGTGTGTTCATTTATGCTCGTGATTGTGTCTTTTATTTTTGCAGGAAAAATATTTAAGTGGGAATCGCAAACACGTTCTCATTTTTTTATAAAAGAAAATTTTACCCAACAGGGCCAATATCTTGTATACCCGTACAGGTTAACTTTCTAACAATACTAATGACAGATGCAGGAAACACATATAGAGAAATATTTCCAGCAACCATATCGTGAGGCGTGTCAAAAGAATTTGCGGAAGTACATGACATACGAGCGCGCGCCATTCTGCGCACAACTTACAGGCTCGCAGTCTGTCACTAGTTTGTGACAAGTTGTGATCCGGAGCCGATCGAGACGAGCACGAGATTTATGTAGCGCACCTTGTAGCTGAGGGGGAGGAGGAATACACGCGGGGAACATGGTGCTAGTTGATTTGTTAGAGGTTCTAAAAGAAAATTCGTGTTTTGGCTGGCAGGTTAACACTATGGTGGAACAGGGGCCTTAATCTTTCGAGTAACGTAATTAGAGACATAATAGAAAGACAATAGGCGAACTTCACTTGGGGCTCAAGAATTTAATATGATGTATTAAAATGTCGAATGACGTGCGAGTGACATAATTATTCTATATAGGTCCATCCTTTTAGGCCCATTTGCACCACAAACCACTAAGCAGGTTAAGCGCTAAGCTGATTTAAAACATCATTCTGTCTCTGTCAACTTTAAACAATTTGACAGGGATACAGTGATATATCCTAAGGCAGTTTAGCGCTAAACCCGTTTAGTGATGTGTGGTGCAAGTGAGCCTTAACAAATGAATTTAAGTCATCAAGTGGCCTCAGTTGTTAGTGATGACTCGATTGCCGCGTGAGTCTTCTGGTCGCAAAGCTCGAATGTAGTCTTGAGTCCTGGGTCCAGGGTCAAACAGTTAATACATCTTCTCATTAGGAATACACTCTTTCGATTGTCTTTCCCTGGTCATGTCAGATTACCGTCACATCGGTCTATGAGAGTTCGAGTAGAGAAAGTGGACCTGTTTTTTTTTTTTTACATATCTTTGTACAATATTAAAGCTCTTGCGTACTTGACTGATATTTATTGAGGTTAATTGCTGTGGTTAAAATTAGGTCAGTAGAATAATTCATAATTAATGTTAATTTCCGTTAAGTGATTACTCATAGTGAGTACACAAAATTCATACAGCTTTGCGTTATGAACTCTATAAACTTTTATTTACTTATTACACTTCATGTACATTGTGGCTACATAGGCCAAATATACTCAGAGTATTTTTTTTTATTTTCGACAGTATTGATTAATAAGATTTTCCTAGAATGGAATCAAATTTGCAAGTTTTTTTTTTTAGTGAAAACCGAACCATAGTATATGCCGCTTACGAAACGTACGCATATTATACCAAAAGAGAGGACTAGATTATTCCTTGATTCCCACAAAAGATTTATTCAAACTCCCGAATAAATTATGACTTGCTATTTCCTAATATATTCCGGCATTGTTTCAACATATTCCATCGTCCATATATTCGTATTAGCGTAGTGTCGAGCCACAGAGTCGGCGCGAGTCGTCCGTCGCGCTGGGTGTACCGCCCTCGGCCTGTCAATTTGTTGGCTGTTTACGCAGCATGTGGATCTATCTGTATCAGTTAGGACTGCTGCCAGACGTGCGTAAATAAGAGAGCGGAAGCAGTTTGGTAGCAGCACTTAATAATAAATTCCTATTCAGGGGAGTGGTCTGTGATGCAAGATCAGGCGGGCAACAATATTAATTAAAAAAAAAAACATTAGATACCACCACAGAGGCGGTACCTATAGTTTTAAGACAAAAAAAGTAAAATATGCTAATCATAAAAATATTCAAGCTATTTCGCACTAATAGCATCTTCAAATTAATTGAAGAAGGTTCTACTATTACGAGTTCCATTACAATCGGAACGCCAATGGTGACAAGAATGAGTCAGATATTGACGACAATATACGCATATTGCGTTATGCGATGCACGCTTTGGCGTGTTAGGCCATGACACACGCCGTTGCTTTGTAGAAGTGCTCGTGACAAACAAAATACTTAGACCTAGAGTAACAGTGAAGCGGACAGAAGTATTGCTAAATGAGGTTCAAATGGACGAAGATGCTAGTGAGTTCAACTTGACTCCCACAGACAGCAGGTGCGAACGCTCTGCACAAGTAGTAGTTTTCCAGAATGGATTAACCCATCGATTTCAGAATAAGGTTGTCGGACGGATTAGAATTCAGCCAAACGAGTCTGCATAGCTCCGCCGAAGTAAGGCACATAAAAATCAATCAGTGAGGAAAATAGGTACTCCTGATTAATTTTCTAGTGCCATGAAATGAAATGAGGCTATAAAAGCTAGTAAACTAGTGCTAGTAATTTTGCGGACGATGCACCTCTCATACGGTGGGGTGTAGCTACCCTTATAGCTAAAGTTATAGCTCAGTCATGCACACATTTAAAATTGATGTAGGAGTATGTCAAATAATGTAATCCATTTTTTTTTCAAAATTCTACTATTGGAAATCCTGTAGAAAATATTTTTAATTCAGGGCCATAACAACAAAATTGAATTGAAGTAATGGTTGAATGTTAATATACACCAATTTATCTAAAATACCAGTAATATTTTGTGTGGTATTTTTCTTCAAGAAGTTACCGAAACTATCTTGAGAAAAGAAGGCATTTGTAATCATTTTAATTCTTGGCAATCGTTGCGACAGTGCTGAATGTCTCTATCAACAAATCAGAGGAGTTGTTGAAACAATCGCCCCAACACAACAATCTCTTCTAGTGAATATTCCTAAATACATTAAGTTTATTTGTACGAATATAGTCTGCCTTTAGTCTGGTTCTGTCTTCATACAAATTAAAGTGTCCAAAACACAGCGCCATAAACCTCGGTTGTAGCAAAACATATTTTTCTCGCACACGTCCCAATAAAACGAGAAGTATTAATATATCATTCGTCCAAGCGTCTATTTTCAGCGCTTTTATTCCAAGTGTCCTTCTATTTTGCCACTAAATGTTATTACTTCGGCGTGTCGTAACATAAACCCGCTATCTCCTTCCACTTGGACCACCGCCACGGCGACTGCCTTTGGTTCAGTGCCAAGCGTCTCGTGCGAACTGACTTTGTCTCAAGAAAAACTCGATTTGTGTCCCGTATAATGACCGAAACGAATTGTTATAGTTTTTTCTTGTCCTCGTTTGGAGAAGCCCGATCCTGGTTGATTGTGGATAGTTTGCGACAGAAGGTTTTGTCGGATCAAGGAAATTATGATTTCAGACAAAGTGTTTTATGTCTCAGTAGTTCCCACACCACTGCTGTTTGTGACTGTACAAAAGATGTGGGTCCGAACCCAGGTAGAAAATTTACTTAGTGTAATTTCAGCACTGAGCTCAAAATGGTTAAGATACTTAGACGTCGTGAAAAAACCGACATGTACTAGTCAAAGACATATGATATCCACCAACCCGCACGGGGCTTGTGTTGTAGATTACAGTCCATTCGTGGGAAAATTATAAAGCTGATATCCCATGTTACTTTCCTACAATGAGTTAACCTTGCTGTGTATCCATATCTAGTCTAAGTAAGTAAATCTACTAGAATCGAGACATTAGTTACAACTGATGACATCACCACATCTGCCTTCTGCCTGCCTTTTGTCAACTATGTTACTTCAACTTCTAGCCCAATAAAATGCATCTATTTAATATTTATTTGTTTATATTGCACACAATGTAAATATAGTTATAGTTATGTGCTCCACAACCTACGTAGTATATAGAAAGTAACTGCGTATAGTTAGAAAAGAGCAGATATTTCTAATCACAATAGGCAAAATAGGTATCTACATCTTGATGGCAAACTTTGTAGTTGAGCATGGCATCAGAAAGTCAACGCAGTTAAACTTTTCGTGATGGGCTCACAGTTCAAGCATTATTAAGTTTTTTCCTCAATAGGAACGAAGGGAATAGCTTTTTACCAGTCACACGGTGGATAACTATTTTGCCAAATCTTGCAGCAGTTTTTTACTCACAGGTACGTGGCACAGAAATTATGGATTCATGAATAAGTCAACAAGAACGAAACTTTGGGGGATATTTTCACGTTATTATAATATTAATTGTAGCCTTGCCTACCAAAAATGATTATATAACGTGACATCTGCAATGATGATATCCGCAGGAGTACTAATGTTACCGACATGACCCAAAGAATCACGCAAAAATGTTGAAGCCTACTGGGGCCAGGGTCTCTTTCTGAAAGGATGGCTTGGTCCCAGTGCGAAGGGCAGAGAAGGAACAGGGTGGGGTGTTTGGTCAGTAAAAGTCTGACATTGTTTCCCGCTCCACCCAAGAGCGGGCTTCGTCATTGGATGATTTTTGCCACCACAAAAAAAAACCCAAAGAATCACTAAACAGTGGGCAGGTTATTTTATCCGCAAACAGATGGTCGTTTGGAACATCGTATACCAGAAGACGCAGCATTGGAAGGTCTTCCACTAGGTAGACTGAGGACCAGGTGAGGGTTGCAGGAATCCGATGGATGCAAAATGCACAAGACAATTCAATGAGGCGACACATAGTGTAGGATTATGTCCAATACTGGACGTCATTTGGCTGAAATGTTGATAATATGAGCCCTGCTTGTTTTAAAAAAAAAGTATATTTCTATAAAAAATTCCACGAATATTAAATCTTAGCTTCCATAGTGAACCTACTGATCCATGTACTGTGTCGTAATTAGCTTAAACAATGCCAGTGTTCGCGGCGTCACTCGAACATATATTAACATATATTATTTGCGCCGCTATTGTGAACGCCTTGTTTTTTCGCGTAACGTTTACTATTCATAATTTAGTTTTATCTGCGCCATCGTTACATTGTTTAGCTTGGCATTTGTTTTCGCTATTTGTTACTGGTTTATGTATGAAACCGTTTAATACTTCGATTTGAGCGTTATGCGCAAAATGTTTTCGTATTATTTTTGCTTAGTTATTTGATTGTGTCGCCGATGATAGGATATTTTATCTTTTCCAATGGCTTTTCTAAATAAAGAGAGAGATTTTATAAATTGAAAATGTTTATCTGTGATTCGAAAAGTATACACATTTAGAAGCAGAGTGTAATCGTAGTAAGCACCGAATGCGCTACGTCGTAGCGAGGTATTGCCTACGCCGTAGCACGGTTCGTAGCAGAGCGCTACGAGACATTACATTTCAAAAGCTTTTTAGGAATAATACGATTTTATGTTACTACCAGTTTTTGCTAACGGCTTTGTCCGTTTGAAAGTAGAAAATAATCATAAAATTAACTTATTTGCGTAATTCCAGTTAGTACATTACTATATATAAAAGCGATTTACCACTTACTGATCAATCACGAAATTTCACTATAAGACCTATAAACTTAAAGTTTGGGCAAGTAGGTGGGTCATGCGTTCAAACCTAGCCAGGCACTTTATTTTGTGTAATTTATTTCATCATCACTGCTCCTAAGACTGTGAAGGGAAACATCGTGAGGAAACCGGTATGACCTAGAACCAAAAATTTGAAAACAGGTGACTCTTACTAACCCGCTCTGGGTCCGTGTGGTAGATTACGGCCCATTCCTTCTCTTAGAGAGAAGGCCTGAGTCCCAGCAGTGGGAATATTATAAGGTTGATGCTATGCTATACAGGGTGTCATTGACATGTTAACGCAAACGAATACCATAGATGCAGTACATGATTCTGAACCCTCGGGGTTCAGAATGGAATTTTTTGTCGGTTTTTTAATGAATTTTTTACTATTTTTAAATTAAACTGTATAAAAATGACTGAATTACATTCCAAATTAAAAATGTCATCGGGTTTAATTAGAATAACGACTTTATTTGCCTCAATGATTTTCTATTAATTTTTTTTTCGTAAATTTATTTTTTCTTTTTTTTTCTAAAAATATAATTGGGATTGGTTAGAACAACGATTTTATAGAAGTAAAAAAAATAACAATTTTTTTTTCAAGAATTTGAAAAAATAACCGACCAAAAATTCTACCACTGGGGTGTCCAGAATCATGTACTGGATCTATGGTATTCGTCTGCGTTAACATGTCCATGACACCTTGTTTAAGATAAGTTTCTTATAGGGTGCAGAATTCAATTATGAATAGATTCTTCGAAACTCCACCCCTAAGGGAGTAAACCGACTTTTACGCAGGCGAAACTACTAGCAGAAGCTAGTGACAACATAATAATACATCTTCCATAACGCCAATATGCATAGATTAGTAGAGCGACCTTGTACAGAACTATTTGGAACAGTATACGAACTGAAGGCCGCAGCAATGCCATTACACTTGGCACATGTACCGCACATTATCTCATGGTACGAGGTTAATTACCTCCAGAGCCTTCGCAAACCGCCTGAACACAGGCGGACATTACATAGCGTGAGTTTTAATATGTTACCAATCCTTCAGGGGTAGGACTCATGAATATCTAGCGAATAAATCACGAATAAAAATGAGCTGTTAGTTGTGTTTTTACATTTTATCGAGTCATGCTAACATAAATGTACTAAATAACATATGTATAGTGTCGGTATAGCACAAAATGATTGTATTCATGGGTTTTGTTACTGTTTTGAAAGATTGCCAATAAATCAAAGGCCAGGACCAAGCGTAGTCGTCGACGGCGCGCACTGATCCCGCGCGCCTCAAGGAGTTGTCAGCAAACCGTAGGGACCCTGCAGAAGTGTCGAAGCCAACTGGGGAAAAGGGTTTTCGTCTAAAAGGAAAGCTCTGGCCCTGGTATATATGGCAACGTAGGAATGGGGTTAGGTTGTTTAGTCAGTAAGAGTCTGACACCCGTTCCCGCTCCGCACAAGAGCGGGTTTCGTCATTGGATAGTTTTTACATACCGTTAAAAAGGCCACCTTGCAGTTTTCTTAAACAAACCATAAAATTTTTGAGTCCTGAGCGAACACCGACCTTCGCACATCTATTGTCTCTCTATTATGTCTCTAATTACAGTATTCGAAAGGTTAAGAAGAAACCAAATTTATTTATTCATTTGTTTAAAAGTAACTCTTCTGTATACAGAAACGTCAGAAAACCGAAGTAACCAACAATTAGAACGAACGCTTAAAACAAATCTCATTTAATATTTCATATTTAGAACAATCTACCTGCCAGGAACTTCGTCACACTTCGGCTGGGATCGGAACCATTCGGGCCCAGTCTGCCGTCCGGTAACTCTTTGGATAATAACTCGTCAACGAATATTAATTTGGTAATAAATTCCTCTGTAGGATTGTTGCTGCGAATCCTCTTTAATTAAATATAATTTGGCGTGCTATTGATTTTGGTGAGGACTCCATCGAGTGGTCGCTTCAACAATATTGTTAACAATCAGTTGATTTATTTGTAGGAATAAATTTCGAGCACAATGAGGTTTGAACAAGAACTCTTGCTACAATACCACTTCATCAGACTCTCATTTTAATGAAATGGTAATGTTTACTTATTTACATAATTACGAACACTTTTATGTCTCATTGATTTACTATTTTTATTTCATCATCTTCTTCAATATTACATTGCAGGCGGTGACAGAGAGGTGAATCATCAAATGACATCTCAGGAGATATATGTCATGTGTGATGATGATGTGTCAGAATTTTACTTACTAAGAAACCCACTCTTGTTCATTCGTTACCTTTAATACAAAGGGTGGGTCTTCGTTTCAGACATTTAGCCCCAGTAGCTACCACATTTTTCTGTTGCCGAGAGCGAAGCTGCGGGCGATTCATTAAATATTTAAACCAAAATAAGCTCTCGCGCGTTGTGATACGTCATAATTAGCTTGCACTCTACAGGTCCATTTTTTGTTTTTAATGTTTTATTTTTTTATCAAACGTTTGTAATACCAAGACACAACCATTTCGCTGAGGGAAAACAACCATTTAAATTTCACGGTGTATATAGCACAAATATCAGTTCTGTCACTCAAAACCGAAGCGAGCCCCGCGCGCTTTGCCATGATTTTCAAAAAAATAGAATTTTGCCCACCATAAAAAAAAACCTCCCATCCTGCATCACGTGTACCCTGTAATCTTTACGCAGGGACCTAATACGAGCAATAACAGACGTCATTACCATAGCCAAATACTGGACCAGGCAAGGAATACAATATTAAAAAATAAAGTTTTGCTATCGACACGCTAAAAAAAAACTAGAATGTAATCTTGAATCGCAAAGGACAACTCTCTGACACGCCTTGTTTCTTCAAACTAAAGTGATACAACAAGACATAAATTAATTCTTACCTCAAAAAGTATGAATATAAGACAAAAAAAATGTAATGTTATGTTATAATGTTCTTTAGTCTATTAATTATATAAGACTGAGTAAAATTAAAGAGAAACAAAATAAATATTTAATAATAATAAAAAAAATACTTTTGTTTTTTTTTTTGTCATAATATGCTGTGTGGTTCGTTCGATTAAATTCAACTCTATTATTAGTATGAAAATGTATTAATTGAATTAACCTTTTAACGTTTTAAAACAAATCCAAAAATAACAAATGCTACTGGCATCGCTGTGAAGAGGCAAGCGTCTGTAAAAATCATTGAATAATCAGTATCATGTAATAATTTGAATATTGTAGTTACGGATATAGTTAAATATTATGCGACAAAAAATTACTTAAAAACCTACTGCGACACTGTAGGCACTTACATTTTCTACACAAGAGAGAAGAGACTTCTCAGTACTCACCTGCAGCAATATCAGTGTAATATTGTGGATTCAAGTGTTTGATACCAGCGCATACACTAAAACTGGAGCTTAGGATAAAGGATGAGACGTTACACGAATGAATATACTCGTATATACGATGGTATATTATGATATTATTATTTTACGACAGGAAGTCCTAAAAAGGAACACATATCCTGCAATATCTTAAATATCTTTTAGCGAAAAGACCGTCCTTTGTGACATCCTATTAATTTTAAGTTCCTATTGTAATTTTATTTTTGGTGTGCAACAAAGAATATATCTATCTATCTTAAAAATGGTGCAATATACAAAATGTAATCTACGCAATAATTTAATCGACCGACCGCATTTGTTAAGGTTTCATACGAAAACAATTTGGCTTTACCAATCAAAAGTTTTCAATGCAATAATACTCGTAAAACAGCTTTCAATCTCAAAAGTGAACCAGTTCTCCACTACCGACTTTAAGACTTGAGTCAATAAAACCTCATTGAAAAATGTCACCATCATATATTTATATTCTTGTCCTACATATATAAAAATCAATGCCACTTTTCGTTGTTATTTTATAACTCAAGAACGGGCTCATATATCCAAACCAAATTTTTAGGCTTTATTCCGAATAAAGTCTAAAAATTTGGTTTGGATATATGAGCCCGTACTTAGTAGATGGTTTATGCGAAGTTAGCTCAAAATCTGTAGAGCGTTTTTTGTAACTACTAGTGCTTGACTGCGATCCCACCTGATAGTAAGCAGTGATGCAATCGTGGATGGTGAGGCGTTCTAGTTAATTAAGAGCCTATTCACTCTAGCCTTGAAGACACCTAAATTATAATCGGACGTAAAGACTGCAGCCTACAAATTGTTCCAGTCCCTTGATGTACGTGGTATAAATGATGAGGCAAAACGCTTAGTCCGGTCCGTAGATGTCTCAACAACGTAAGGGTGGATATTTGCCACGTATACTTATGTGTGTGTTACGTGTATTTAAGTGCGGTTCTTCATTTATCACATTTTTCTGTTGCCGGGAGCGAAGCGGCGGGCAAAAGCTAGTATTTATATAAATACACAACGAAAACCCAAACTTTTTTAACTCAAAGGTTGACTGGTAGAGAATGCCTTGTTGCATTAAGTCCGCCTATGTACCACTACTGTACATGAAGATTAAATAAATAAATAAAACTAGCTTTTTGTCTGAAAAAAGAATTAAGTGCCCGATTGCATCGCCGCTTACCAGGGCCAGTCATATTTTCAAACTTTTCGAGAAACCACCCAAATATAGGCACAAAATTTAGCGCTTAGAAAAAGTTTATGTTTACTATTGTACTTTGTGTTGCATGAAGAATAAATAAAGAAATAAAAACTTTAAACAAAGCTTATAAAAGTCGTACAGGAGCTACCTCCATGTGCCGCACACGTGACCCCATCGAGATAACATTCGGGATTAAGGCATGACTAATCAAAATGCCGAGGGTTGTGAGTTCAGAGTCAATATCCCTTCCAGCCGCTTCACAAGCCGCCATCGCTGCTTAGTCAGCGCTGAGCTAGGCTGGAAAAGTTTTTTAATATGTTGCAGTTTTGATCGAGGCAAGTTTAAGCAGGTATGGCAACCGCTGAACTATGAGATACCTACAGTCATAATGTAGCTTATGTTTTTTATAACTTTTAAAACCTATAAAAATCTGAGAATGCCACATTATGATGATAATATAGTTAAAGACGTTGAGTTTGTTTGTATTTTAATCAATTCAGGATTGTAAAGGGCATTGAATGAAAGTGTCCAATATCTACAAACAATTTGAAACAGGTATCATTCGAAGCGTTTAATTGAATATAGTATTTTTTATTATGATCAAAAATTTTAAACTAGTGTCATTCTTGCGGACAGTTTTGCGCATTCTTTTGTCTAATATTTTTTTAGAATCGTTCAGGGCTCACCAAGCCGCTCACATAACGCAGCACATAATAATGTGTTAGAAAATAAAATCTATTTTAATTTTTTTAAGTAAAAGTCAGTGCACTTTCAAAAAATAAAAGACCGTATAACAAACACAACTCACTTGAAACTATCTGTCTCCATCTAACGCTGCCGCTATCTCATTCTATCTAAATAAAGCAATCCCGCGCTCGGTGCGACTTCGGCTCCACTCGGCAACACTCGGCAAATATTTCTAATATAATTAAGTGAAATATCCAAACACTTTGGTGCTCAAGCAGTGGTAAATATTACTGATTTGTTCAACAAAATGGTTGAACAATGTTTTGATAATAAATTATGATGAAGACGAGCTCCTGCCTAAGTATAACCACTAATTATAAAGTTCAACTTGTGGAACACTCGACAACTGGATGATTATACGAAACCTAACGAGATTTCATCGTACCTGAAACTGTAAATTCACGTTATAAAAAATCAGAAAATTTAAAAAACAGCAATCGTATTAGCCAGTCTGGATTGTGGAGTTTAGAGATATAACCACTCTATATAGAACACTGGTATTCAGTTACATTTGGTTCAACTAGACGTCGAACCTTATAGCTAAAAAAAGAGTAGGCATGACGCTTTCGAAGAAAACATGCTACAAAGTTACAATCATTTCACTTTTGCTACTATAATATGCAACTCAAAATTACTCAAACCATATTTGTGAGACTATTTTGTAATTCATAGTAGGGACATAAAGCAAAGGTCCAATCCTACAACAATCCCGTGCCTAAACAAACAACAGTCTAAAAGTCCTATCAGTCCTAACACTGCTACATAAATTAAATGTATAGATTAGGTAAAGAAGCATACAATATATATAATGATAATAATATAATATTCGACAACCATCACACAACGCCGTCTAGTCTCAAGCTAAGCAGAGCTTGTGTTATGAGTACTAGACAACTGATAAACATACTTATATATTTCTATATACATACATAATATTATAGATAAATAAAACCCAGACACAGAACAAATGATTGTGCTCATCACACAAACATTTGTCCAGGGTGGGAATTGAAACCACGACCTCCGGCATAGTAGTTAGTGACCCAACTACTAGGCTGACAGGCCAGTCAAAATGACGACAATGATGAATGATGATGACAATGTGAATACTACACGCAAACATCGCCGCGTACAGGCAGCCATCTCAAACAAATGCCAGTGACGAGTGCGCATGCAATCGCTGTGCATGTAGCGTGTCCATGTGTGTGTGCATGTTAACTCCTTGTATGGAGCTGAACTTCAGTATTTTTGTTTTATTTAGTGACACACTCTAAACTTTAGTGTCCATCTCTGTGGTTTTTTTTTTTTAAACAGTGTAGATGACTATGTAGTTAAACATTTTTTTTTTATCATTACTATTATGTTCTCCATATTTTATAATAGTTACACTTTGATTTTATTTATTTAATCTATTAATGGAAAGTACAATTAGTTGTTTCAAAGAATAATTCAGTATTCTTAAAAGGAATATCTTTAAAATGCACGTTTAAGTACCAAATCGATAGACATTTAGTATTCGTAAAATATACTCTGAACTTGTGCCTGCAAGTTAAACAAAACCTCCGCCGTGAATGTTGCCTGAAGCCGACTTCCCTGCTCTCGAGTTTCACTCCGTGTACTTTACCAACATTTCAAGTAAGACTCCGAAAAGAAATTCTACTGAAAATGTTCTCAAATCATTTAAGTTATCGAGTAAAAGTTACTTACATGAAAGCAAGAGTTCTAACAAAGCCACGGTCGAAAGTCCTTATTCTGCTTTACAATGACTTCAAAAGTATCGTGATGCCCAACAAATTTCCATGAACAAACAATCCCAAAACCAGTTAACCAAAGGTAACACAATCGATTGTGCGCCACAAACAAAGACCTTCTTTTTATTTGACTCCCAAATACCGGCAACAAATCACTTCGGATCTCACCTCTTCGGTCTACGGTCTGCCCAATCAAGGGCAACGGTCAAATTGGCATAGTTCAGGATCGGTGGACCACTGGGGAGTGTATTAGACAACTATTTGGTCCTTCGAGCCGGATAGAAGCTAGGAGGCCACATGGGGTCCGAGGGGGTGGGGGGAGGGTTTGTTTAGAATTCCAATCCGTTTGAGTATAATGCCGTTAGTAATTGACGTAAGTGGAGTTCTAAATTGTTATTTAATGGACATTAATTTTAGGGTAGTTAAGTTGTTTACGAATTGATTTAGGAGTTATTTCGTTAAGAGGGTGACCGCAGGGGTTGGTTAGTCCGAGGTTGTTTATGCGATTTCAAGAATTATTATTAGTTGCGATTTTAGATTTTTTGTTACAAGCGTTGATGATTTCGATTGTTAATAAATGCTACAATTAGTAACATATTAAAATTTTAAAAGAAATACCAAATAAACTCAAAAGTTTTAAATAAACTCAAATTTTAAACTCCATACAGTAAATATATATTTAATTGTTAAATCATACGAGAACAATGAAACTTAGGGTTTGAAATGGTGTTTTGACAGTTGCTTTAATCAGTGACCTATCAGTAAAATAATAATATGATTGTGTAGTCATTGCTTTTAATTTGTCTCGCAGTCTTGCACAGCCGTACCATAATTCTATTACAAAATCACTGACAGACCAATGATTGGCTATAGGAGGGCGTCACATGGAGGCAAACTAGTTGAGGTTTGTCCTGTGTTTTAGGGACTTTTAAGTGCTTTTGTATATTTATATTGTTGAGAACGTGATTTTTGTTTTTTAGTAAAATAGGGTCGTGTACAAGAAAAAGTACAGATTAAATATAGTATAAATACAACATTTAACATACAACTTTGAAGATGTTGTACCTCTTGAGAGTTTCATGTTCAGTATATGTTTCCGTTTTAGAAACAAACATTTGTTTTATCTTTAAATCATCTTTACATAGTATAAAACAAAGTCGCTTCGTTCCTATGAATGCTTAAATCTTTAAAACTACGCAACGGATTTTGATACGGTTTTTTTAATAGATAGAGTGATTCAAGAGGAAGGTTTATGTGTATAATACATGCATAATATATTTAATATCAGTACCCATGCGAAGCTGGGGCGGGTCGCTAGTAAGAATTATTTTAGGATAAAAAATACCAATTTTAATAAATCTTGATTACGTCATTAGAGTATTGGTGTGCGAGTGCGTAAATAAGTAGCAATACACACAACCAAGCAAAAATAATGGCATGCTTGTTTTTAACGTTTCTATATTATTTCTTATTATAAAATAAAATATATTATAACGTAAAACAGTGATCGCTTCGGAAGGTCTCTTTAGGGAATATGTAGAACGATATTGGTTGTATTATGAGAATAATGTGCGTTTGTTTGTGTAGGTAATACCTTATTTTTTTGACGGGTGTCTCTGGGGCCCGGGGCTCCCAGCCTGCCCCGCTGTGATGATGGATGAGTTCACTATAAAATATTGCTTTACTAGCTTTTTCAGCTGCTTTGGTAATGTAAAAATTTGAATATATCAGAATGGGGATAAAAAGTAGTTTAAGCCTTTTTCGATCCCTAAGAGACCCAGAAAACATGATTGAAATTATTAACTTGCCTTAAGCAAGTTGATAGTCTACAATCATTTTTATTAGAAAACTAATCAAATGTACGGGAACGACATCGTCTCATCCTTAAATCACGTGGTCAACACATTACACATCCCGAAAAGAAAATGAGCCGTAAACAACCACGGGATTGGTGGGATTTTTTGATTCTGGAACATGCCGGTTTCTTCACGATGGTATCGTGTTTCATTTTGAGAGCAGTGATAAATAAAACAAAAAAAAAAAAAAATACACAAAACACAAACAACAGTGGTAAATTACACAAAATAGTGCGCCTGGCTAAGTTTGAATCCGCGACCTACTACTCGTAAGTTGGGGACGGAGTATTTAGGAAACACAAAAATCTACACATTAAAATCATTTAAAGCAATCGTATATCTACTCGTATTTACTAAAGCAAGCACTACTAAAGAGAACTACCAAAAAACATGTTTCACGCCCTAATATTTAATAACACACTATCGTCTGAACAGTACAATAACTACCTTCGTATTCCGAGAGAGACTATCAAAACATATCAGTACCTAATCCGGTTACGAATTGAAAATAAAAAGAACATTATAATAACGTACACAGGGGCCGCAATAGTCCGCAAAATGTTCGCTTATCGCTGCCTTTCATTTAAAAATAAAGCACCTTCGATGCTCCACAAGCCTTTGAGACGCGTACCTAAAGACCAGCCCATCCAAACTAAAAGAAACTCTATCCTGAAACAGACAAAGTTGAATTTTGAAAATGAAGATACCCATGGATTGGTACGCTTTGCACATTTGAATTTGGTCCAATGAATATATTCTAAATCTGTAGATAAGCAAAATGGATCTAGACAGACTGATATTGTGAGGGTCGGGAGTCGGGAGCAAATGGTGGATTTGTAAGTGGCGCGGTACTTGGCAGCGACGGCTCCGTGGATATCTGTTGGAATTGTTCAGGTGGAGCTGCGATGGAGGCTGGATATCGTTTGGAAATTCAGCCGATTTGATCATTTTTCAATTGTTTCAGCTTCTTTCTCTCAGTGCTACTTTGTTTTAATTAACCAAGCTTTGATTTCTACCTGAATTCGGTAATTAAACTTAAAAATACAATTTCAGAATACTAATTAGACAGATATTTTATTCCAAATTCTACCAGGTTATTTTTTTCATTCATCGTGATTTTTTTCCAATCCCATTTCTATTTTTTATCTCTGAAATGAAATGAAATTTATTTATTTGCTATGAATCATCATCATCATCATCATCAACCTAGCGTAAGTCCCTGTTGCTACCTTGGCTTTCACCTCGGTGCCCGGGGTCCGCTGACAGAGGACTCCGTTGACTGTTTGTTTTTTCTTTTGGGCCGTTATATAAGGTTTGGTTTTTTATTTATGTACCTGCACTTATTTGCTATGAATGCAGGTACATAAATAAAAAACCAAACCTAAATAACCCTATATCCCCCCCCCCTATATCTAAATTTCTTATCTAGACCAATATCCTAAGTACCAGCATACGTAACCGATGTATTTACAATAACTCAGGCTCTCATATAACGGCCCAAAAAAAAAAACAAACAGTCAAACGAGTCCTCCGTCGAGTCAACGATGTCACTTTTATATTCCCGAAGATTGCCGAGTCCCTAAAATATCAATAATACTCACTACAGCAGAATCCCCGATCAAATCCCTGTATCACTCCAACCATGCGATCACAGGTAAACGTCATGAAAACGTTTCACACAAACCATTGCGCGCTACACACGAGGGGCAATTGAGCCGTCTCTATTTGACGCTTACATGGACTCCAAAATATTTTTTTTTTATTTGAAAGGTGTCGTTTCGAGGTAAAAGAATCAGTTTTTGTGAATTGTGGTGGATGAGCCAACAATAGGGCTGTCTAAGTGTCACTTAACACTAGTTGGAAAGTAATTTGTTGGTAGATATAAGAATTGGAAGGTAAAAAAAATAAGGGATAGATAAAAGAAAGATCTCTAGAAATATTTCTAGAGATATTTTTGTGAGTATCACAGCTATAATCTCTGTCACTAAACATACAAAAAACATATTTTTATTATAGTTCAGAAAGAATAAAAAGGTGTAGGTAACTTGCTTGTATTTTCTGAAGAGATTGGAATTGGTTTATTAGTAGTGTGGCGGTGCCTAAATTTGGCTAGTTATGTTTATGTAAAGAATTTTTTTTTTTAACGTTATTGTAAGAAGAAAACTTTTGCTAAATTTTGCTCAGATATCTAACCCACGATGACCATCAAAATAAAATGAAGCCACGTCAGTTTTATAGCGTTAATGGCTTCATCTACACTAAACTAGGCGTTAGAATAGAGCTAACACTATTTTATAAGTTTAAATCTATAGGTGTGATGATGGTTTTATTGCTGACAGTGATATCTAATAGGCTTTCTATCCATTATGTAATGCTGTCAGCTTTGGATGGCTTGAAAGAACTTTTAAAGTTAGAAAATAAGTAGTCTGCGGTATATTGTTCATGAATTGATTTATTCATATGAAAATTCAACAGTTAGTTACTCTTTGATAGTTGTGAATGTTCACCTGTCTATCAATAAATAGTCTAATGTAGTTTTATCAAAGTTACTAGCATCATTGGGTCTGCTGTATAATGTAAGAGATTATGATAAAATTAACAATCCACATTAATTAGAACGAAAAAAAAATAACACGTTCCGTATTAACAATAGTTTAGGATTTTGACACATTGTACATAATACAAAGTTACAAGTATTTATACAATGTGGCAATATTAATTAAACAAAAAGGGAATCTGATATCGTGGATATATTACTTACTCAGCAATTTAGAACGTGATTTCAGTTTAGGAAGAATGAGTTATAGCACAATTTTATTTGAAACCATGAAATTTTATGTTTTAAAGGTACGTATGTGAATAGTAGAAAATATGTGTTTATGTGTGTGTTTTAATGTCACCGTAAAATATTCAATACTAGATTAAGTAACTAATTTTCTTATCTCACGATATTTTGAATCATCAAAAGATTGTGCCCCGTACAATCCGACGCATTATTTTTCGATAGACTATAATCTATCGAAGTGAAACCGTAAATTCACAATCCAATGCGTGTTTCATTATCAATTGTATGAAGACTAAATCTGATTTATCAATCTTATAGTAGGTAATTCTGTGTTGATATGATCGGTGATAAATACTAATTTATTTGCCATTCAAACTGTACCTACTTATTTTAATAATCTCAGATTAATTACTAACATAACAATTTCATTCGGCTAAATTAAAATTAGCTGTAGAATTCAACGCCACAATCAATTTACATTCACTAAAGCATTTCGATAGATTATAATCTATCTAAAAATATTGCGTTAAATTGTAAGCAGTATGTTACGGTTAGAAATCATTTGATAGTTTTTAATTTTTTCGGGCAGATTATAATCCAACAGTATTTACAATATAACGGTGACACATTTACAATTTCAACGAAAAAAAAAACGAAAACAAAAGAACCAAGGTAAGTTAGTTATTTCTCAAAGCGTTATCAATTCAAAATCTTACATTACAGAAACATAAAGATGTCTTATGTTATGCGATACATTACGTCGGAGCACGGAGTTTATCTGTGGAGGAAAACACGACAATATAAAACAAGACAAAAGTTGTGCTTAGATGACACAGCGCTTCCTTCCCTCGCTTTGAAGGCATAGTTTCTGTTATTGTTGCTATCGATACAGATAAAGTTGATCAAAGACGTATATCTACAGACTGTGACTATGCAGTTTAACTGAAGTTAACCTTTTATTTGTGGGCATGTGTATTCAATGTTTTCGTAACAGTAAACGAATGTTTACTGTTGCGAAAACATTGAACATTGCATAACAATGAACGACTGTTCATTTTGTTACTATTACTCTATGACTAGATTAAGAAACAGATGGTCGAACAACTTAGATGTCTTCTTTAGAAATTAGCAAAAAGTGTCCTTGAATTATTTGAAACAATAGAACGAATAGGATAAAGAGGAGCAGTGTAGTGCAAATAATTATAATCATCTGATGTATCAAAGGAGAAACAGACTGACTGACTTATCAACGCACAGTCGAAACTACGTAGCCTAAGAACGTTTAATTTTTGAAAGGGGATGTAATGAGCGTCCATAGTTTGTATAGTTAAATTAATTTATTTTCACGCGGGCAATGCCACTGGCAGAAGTTTTATAATAAAATTTTATTATTTTATCTAAGGCATCTTTCAATTATTTTGTTTTATTTATTACACACTTTCTTGTACATCAAGACTAAAATATATTATAAGGAAAACTTATAATAAAAACATGCAATCGGCGGCCTTATCGCACTCGGCGATTTCTTCCAGACAACCTGGTATGGATATAAATTGACAGGACACGAAATGGGGTTGCACTTGGTGCAAATACAAAAGTGAACAAAAATCATATAAGTACTACATATATAATAATAAAAAATCTATTATATATATTTTATCTATATTAATATGACAATAATTGGTTTGAGTATTTCTTATGTCCTAAACACAGTTCCGACACAACGCGTTTGATAGGTTATGATCAAACTGCAAGTGATGAATCACCATATAATGCAGCAGAGACCTATCATTTCTCAAATAGGGTGGCTCTACTATTTACTATATAGTATTACTATCTGTTGGGCTCATAGCTAGATGACTAAATAAAAGACAATCTATAAGATAAAATAATAATTATAAATTTCATGGTAATAATGCAGCGATAAAATCTAAAACTGCAGCAAGACTTTCTACAAGACGCTTTAATGTGTTTGTTCTTAAACATACAATATGGTTTATGTCTACTGTTCATGTGAAACTAGATTAGGTATTTATTTATTTATAAAAACTTCATGCAACACAAAGGTACACAGGCGGACTTAATGTCTTACGCATTCTTTATCAGTCAACCAAGGGTGGTGAAGAGAAAACATAGGAGATGTATAAAAATACCAAGATTAATAATAAAATTAAGGGTACAAAACTTTATTCTTGTGTTTGCGTGAACTATTAAGTGATTTCCGTTTCTTTAAATCAGTCTTACTTTCATTCTTGCCATGTCAACTTGTCGGACAAAAGTTACACTGATTAGCTTACTGTGTAAAACAAAGCTAATGACAGAACTATCTAGACAGCTACGCTGCCGTGCTGACACTAAAACGCAGTAACAGGCTTTTTTAGGTATTTGAGTTAAATATTGATTCTGAACCGGCATTTTATAAGGAACATATTCGTCTTACCTAGGTTTTGATTCGATGATTTACTGGGCAGAAAAACGAAATTTTCTAATGCAGTAACACAAAATTATATGCCAAAATTCATTGTTATACTTACTAAAATGCAGTTAAAGCAGTTACGGCTAAATCGGCCTATCACTTTACCAACTTAAACGCAGTAAATGGCTCTATTACCTCATAAAATCTGTAATCCACAACTAAAGAAATATTATGCAATATAAATTAAAACGCAGTAAGCCCTTTTTGTACCGAAAATAGTAATACTGCATTGATGACGACTGATTGAAAATCAAACTAAATTGCAGTAAGTTGAGTATTTACTGTACTATAGTCTGTATCGTTCTAAAGTTGAAAACTAACTATTTTTTTATTAAATGGCAGTATAAGTCCCATTTACTGCATTATAATTAGTAACTCGAACAAAGCTACTAAGTTTTACTGGTGTCACGATTAGACTATACTGCGTTCTAGTCAGGAATTGTCTCTCAATCAGTCACAGACAGCTTGATCGTGCTTGTCCATAGTCACATAGAAATCAGGGAATCTGTACTAACAGATTAGTCAATTCTTTGGGCTATATCGGTAATCTTGATTGTCTTGTGGATAATTTTCATTTCACTACCAAGATGACGGAAGAAAATTTCCATTGTGTTAGGTGTCTTTAAACCTTCTGATGAAGCCTTACTGGTCATAGACTTTCCTCTTCAGACTTTGTGGCATATTTAACAAGAAATTATGGCACAGCTTCCCAGCCCAGTTGAGCTGGATCCGATGATTGAGTTCATTTTTAAGTTAGACCTTCTGCTCAAATGGACCGTCTGTTCCAGCTAAAATTAATCGTCCAAGACTTTAAGATAAAAATAATTACCTACAAACTATTCATTCGAGATGGCTGTCGTTGATAGTTACAAAATAACATCACGACAAAGCTTTGCAAACAAACATAAGTTTGCCATCCAAGTTAACCATGGGTTTTACCAGTTATAGTAGCAGTTATAAAATAGTTCAGTTTAGGTCGTAAAACGGATCGTGGTAGGGCCTAAGGTCTGACTTAAGATGGGTAAGCAACGGGAGGAAACATACACATCAAAGTGAACGGCTAGTATTTTATCTTTTGTTGGAAAAAAATATTACGTAATAATACCTACCTATTTTCCACATTAGAATATAACTTTAAAAGTATTTCTGATATGTATTTTATATAAAAGTCTCTAAATTAAATAAAGAATTAAAAAAAAGTATCTAAAGTATTAAAAGTATTAAAAGTAAGTTGGATCGCATCCAAACATTAGTAATAATAGTTTATATAACATTTTCTGAAGTTAGAATAGGTACATCAAAATATTCCAAGTAAATAGTTTTAATACTGTTCATCAACTCATAGCTTGTACAGATCAACTTTAGAAACGAATTAGTTTTAATTTGCTTTATTGACTGGCATCAACACAATGAAAAAACTAAACAATAATAAGTCCAGCGGAAGGTGAGAACGCTGTGAAGTCTGTGAAGGCTATCCGCCATAATTATGGTCTGGAAAGACTTCACAGCGTCTTCACCTTCTGTATGACCTAGATCTTCACCGGAAATGGTAAATTCAGGAGATAACTGCACCCGATCCGTGCAAAAAAGCCCGAGTATCACCATTGTATGGGCCGCCCGGAGAACACGGTGGAGCATACAGTGAAGATGTGCCCCGTGTAAGAGTTGGTACTCCACACGAGTAAGGTGGTCCCGAGTGGAGGATTTGCGGCAATGGCTTCTTACGCTGGGTCCTAGTCCGGAGTGAGGCGGCGGCTTCCACGTTCAGAACAGTAATGCTTACAAATCAGGTGGCTGCAAGCGTGTTAATATTACTGAGACTGATGTTAGGACACGACAACATTTATTACCGAGACACAGGTAGTGTTGAAGATTCACACGTTTCGGTAGCAGACAGAAGAGACTTTTAATCTTAAACAATACAATAGCCAATACCATACCACAGCAGATATAGAAGTAATCTTCAATAAAGGATAAAGTAAGACAAAGAAAACCTGCAAATATTGTACAAAAATCAGCAAAAAAGGTAATAAACCAGGCAAGTGCGAGTCGGACTCGCTTACACGACGGTGTTGCACCATTATTTATACAAGATTAGACATTACATGTATGCGGAAAAATCATGTTTGTTGTATGGGATCCCTTCTTAAATGTTTTTAAGTTAATTAAATTACAGGTTTTTAAAGTAAATATACAGTTATATGTGCTGTAAGCCTTTCAAGCTATGTAGTCTTCGTATTGCCGTAATTAATATCAAGAAAAATGGTAAAATCACGTTTGTTGCATGAGAACACCCACTAAATATTTATTTTGTTCTGTTTTTAGCATTTTTTTAAAGTTTAAATTAGCAGAAATGGTACAAAAAAAAATTTCTACAGAACAAAATACAAACAAAAATGTCTTGTTTTCTTTATAAATGCCTACACGACCTAATTATTTTCAAAATTTGTCACATACTGCAGGTACAATTAGTTAAACGTGCTTATTAAAATGCAGTAAAAAATACTTATACTGCAAATTATTCTGTGAAATCGGTTAATACGACTATTAACTGATGAGTTTTTGCAGTATCAAGTATGTTTTACTGCATTTAAATCTATATATCTATACTTTTTCGCATGCAGTAATAGACATGATTTTCGAAAAATCCATTTAATTTTGAATTGAATGGACTAAATAACACGCTTTTTTTCAAAATTCATTCTTTGTAATTGCCTTAATCCTCTAGGCAAAAAAAAATCTACCATAAAACATTATTACTATAAAATATACGACGTCAAAGTGTTTTTTGCGTTTTTCTCGAAACTGCTTTTTTGCTCTTACTGCGTTTTAGGGCATGCAGGGCAGTACGTACTAACGTACCTATCTAGGTATATCCACCATTATCTTTGTTTTACTCTCAAAGAACTACATTTCAATATAGTGGAAACAATATTTGTCACAAAGGGTTTAGCAATCAAAAAGGAACGCTTGAGCTAACACCTCTATATCCCTCACCTTCAATTTGTTAAGCTCTGTATCGCACACGCTTTTCTCTCTTTTATTTTCCATTCACTTAACAATTTGTTTTTAAAAAAAATGTTCGTATCGTGCGTGTACGGGTAATACGTTAAAAGCCTTTTGTTATTTATCACGTATCCGTAATAATATTGTCGTTCAATCTCGTGCGTTTTAATATAAAAAGAGTAATTCATATTCTTGCTGATCTCGCTGGGTTCATTGCCAATAAGTAACGCAGAAAAATATAACAGATATAAACGTTTAAGTTATGATAATCGTATTTTTTTTTCCCTAGATTGAATTGTATTTGAAATAAAAAATAAAACCGGCCAAGAGCGTGTCGGGCCACGCTCAGTGTAGGGTTCCGTAGTTTTCCGTCCGTCACTCTCACAATTTAACAGAACCCAGTAGGTCATGTATAAATTAGTAACTCATATTCCCTTCCATTGGTAATTTTGGATTGCGTGGACTGATTTTAATCTTTTTGTATTTTTATAATTACGAAAGGATAACGCTCAGGATAATAAAATATGTAAAAAAGTGAAAAAAGAATGCTAGCATGTGCGGTTAAGTTACATAATTAGTTCAGAACGTTTTTATTTTAATACCTGTATGTTAAGAAAATAATAAAAGTCTGTTATATTGTTATTTTTTTTTTGGTTCTAGTGCTAAAAGTCGCTAAGATTATCCGTGGACGGACAGACAGATAGACAGACTCGGCGAAAATGTAAGGGTTGCTTGTTGAGTACAGAACCCTAAAAAACCGGTTTGTAAAAGCCATTCACACAGTCGGTCACAGCAACATTAAAAGATCTTTTGTCGCGTCTTTGAGCTGTTAAATCTCATGCACTTTGGGTTACAATCTTCTCAATTTTTCGTCACCCCGTTCTTAATAGCCGAGCTACGAAGGTAATGTCGCAAGGGGGTGAGCACGAGTATTAGTGAAGTTTCCCCCTCGGGCGCAGTACTTAAAAGACTATTATGTTATCCGGGACTTAATAAGGGTTGAGGCGTCGGAGAGAGACATGTGTATGTATGTCGTTGGATGTTTGTCGTTAAGTGAGCCGAATTGAGGTGAATGAAATTGAATTTTTTTTGGTGAAGTTATCTGGTATGTTCTTGACTATTTAGTAATTTCATCGCTATATTAAGACTTGGTCCTTATTTGGAAATCAATTCTTATTTTTTTCTTTCTGAGGCTTTACCGACATGAAAATTATATATTAATAAGTGATGAAACATTTTGGTAATGAATTTTTTTTTAAATCGGTTCTGATTTTTTTTATACAAACAAAAATAAAAATATTTCTTCAACAGATGATAACAACTACTATAATTTAGTACGAAATTATTTATAATTGTTTACAATTACTGCTAATTGAATATAAAATATAATAGAAATAATAAAAACTAAAATGAACACATATACAATGTTATTGTCGCAATAAAAAGTCAGATTTACGCCTAAAGTTGAAATACATCTATCAGAAGTTGTAATTACACGCTCGAATCTTACCGAACTGCTATAAACCGAGACCCACTCACGAACACTAAAACCGACCACTTCGGAGCACATAACAATATTACGTAAAAATATATCCAGTTACGAGAAAGGCATAGCCTGCTTTATGGAGTGTGTATGCGATAAAAATTTAATTTACGTGGACAGCGACGAGAATGAGATGTGATGTGTAAAAAGGATGCGCTACCACGGACTAGCTGTGCAGCGCTTTTGTGTGTGTACTCGTAAAACCAACAAACCATATAGGTAACGAAACTTGGTGTTTGATCAATTCGAAAAAGCTTTGAACATGTGGAATGTTTGTGGAGCTTAAATGAAATGCGTGGCGCACCATTTTTTTGGATCGATGATGCGCAATGTTGATTCCTCCAATGTTTTGTTAAAGTGTGTTCAGTTTTGAGGTCCATAGGTGTCGATATTTTGTCAATTGTTTTAATGTAGGCTTCTAACAGCGCTTTAGTATCGCCATTATCAAATGTGCATATAAAGTTTTATTGCATGTTTATAATGAGTGTAAGGTACGCTACTGTATGTGTACTTGTAACTAGTTATGTAGCCTGTGTATTAAATAATGTCCTTCTCTAGAATTTTGAAATCTAAAAATAACCAGGGTAACATATTCTGTATAGAGATTATGATTGAATTGAATGATGATTGTTTTGGTAGCGCGTATCGTATTAACATTTTAGGATTATACATTTTAAGATTATAGTAGTTAATAATATCGTTATTCTAATGGAAAAATCTAGTTTCATTTTCGTAGCAAAATAATCGATTTAGGATGTTCAGGTCAGTATTCGCTCCTACAACTTATACAACAATGATATTGACACCGCCAGAGCCGGTATTTATTTTTATATCATTTTAAGTAATAAAAAAAACCTGTTTTATGTTTGTAAGTATAGGTTTGCTGGAAGGAAACCCAACTATGGGTTAAGCTCGCCTGTATGTAGCAAAAATAAACTACAAAAATAAGCATTAACATCGCATTTAAGGCACAGGAACGCTATCTAGTAACAATAATGTAATGTTATCGATAACAACATTTTACTCTGATTTTATGCTAGATGGCTTCATTTCGCACTTCACACGATTATTTTTTTGAACTATCCAAGCACTTTCGTACATCACCTGTTCTCTATATTAATGTAATTTGTGTAGGTACAATAAAGAATATAAGGCTATAAATTAAAAACTGTACGGGATAACTTTTCGTATGACGGTTGTGTTTACTTTGACAAAAAACTACTTTTTTAAACAACTTTAGTAAAACACAAAGAGTTGTCAGCAGCGAGTTCCACAAAGTAAAACTGACAGAATATGTGTCTTCAAGTTCAGTTAGTGCCGGCTCCTCACACCACTTCAATCTATTTTCTGTCGAGTTGGCCTTACTCCGGCTATATCTGTCTGGTTATCTGTTCAGTCTAGAACTTTTCATATGCGAATGTTTTTAGTGTGAAAACGTTTCGATACTTTTCTGTATTTGTCGTGTTTGTGCTAGGAGATAGGTTTTAGGAATTGAATATTGATATGCACCTGAATTACTTAGGGAAATAGTTTTACTTTAGTAAATATATTTAAACGGAACAGAGAGTAAAGACCCACATACCTCCCTTGAAAGGGGATCCTGCGACCAGCTGTGTTTTTGGCTGATCTTGTCATCTGTCCAAGAGATGATTTCAGGCTGTTGAATATATATATATATATATATATATATTTAAATTGCGCGGAGAACTCTAATTGCACAACATATGATTTCGTAGTCTAGTTCATATGTAATGCCAAACATATTGCTTCACAATAATGTTCCCTATTTGTAACTTTATGTATAGAAAATCTTTTAAGAAGATAAATAAATAAAAACAATATTTCTTTTGTTTGCAGGTACGTAAAAACAAAAAAACTGGCGGGCATCATACGAAGACACCTTTTCCAAGAACATTGAAAAGAAATACGTAAGCATAACAGATGATGTCAAATTAGATTTATAGGCATCTCGGTATAACATTTATTTAGCATCGTTTTTAGTCATGTGTAAAGCAAATACAAATTCCATCGTTATTTACATTGTGCTACTAACGGTATTTACTATAATTCTATCAACATTAAGTCGTCCATAATATTTATCTGGCGGTTCCAAACGTTTTGCTATGTAAATACTGCTATCGCGGCAAAGCGCTGCATGTTTGATCACGGCTTATGCAGCACTTGCTAAAACGTGAATCATTTCACTAGAATATCAGATTGGTTTATAGTTATTTATGGACTAATCTTTTACGTGCCTAATAACTAAAATGATGATCATAATTATCTGTTTAAACCTCCGCGGAACAGACTGAGCGTTTAAACTGGTTCTATTATATATCATTCTTTTTATCATTACTAAGTTTGCCACACCGCACTTTCCATCAAGTGTAAGTATCACGACCGGATCCTTGGATCAGAGACATTGATTAATTCATAATATGGCCAAGTAAATAATGTTATTTGCCAGATCATTTTAAACATTGAAGTTTGAAGATGTTTGAATCTTCGTTCTTTAGACTTTTTAAAAACTCGATATAATTATGAATAATATCGTTTGATCATAAACAATTATTCATATATCGTCAAATCTTAGCGTTTCAACGATCTAGCTAATTTTAGTTGGCCATATCATAAAGTTTTTTGTAATTTGTCTATTCCTGTTGTTATTTCCTAAAAATCTAATGTTTATTAACCAATTTATATACACAGTTACTCAATTCATTGATCTTTAACTTCGACTCGTCATTTATACCGCGTAAAATAAAGAATTTGAACAATTCGTCTGCTGCGGTCTTCTTGTCTAATTACAATTTAAGTATTTTCGAGGATAGAATGAATAGGCTCTTAATAAACTAGTGCTACCCATCATTAACGATTGAATCACTGATTGCCGTTAGGTGAGATCGCAGTCAAGCACTAGTTTATATCATCAAAAAAATCGTCATTACTTAGCTAACACTCGTCACATTTGATACTAGAAATATCCTCGCTGGAAGCGATGAAAGAAAACAATAGAAACCTAATACTTAAAAATCTGATGGAACTGAAGAAAATGTCTTTGTCTTTTACAAAACACTGTTCATTTGATTACTTGTTTGCCAAATATCCTCCACAATTCAACCACTAACTCATCTCCGAAACACAGACATGTTTCTTTGAGAATATTCATGTGGAATATTCGGGCACATACGAGCTACATTGTGCAGCACAGCTGCATATCCGAAGCGATGCAACTTTGATCAGCTGACCGCGCCGCGGTTGCTAAAAAATTGATGGTATAGCAGAATTGACTGCGGGCACAAGAACACAGTTTATGCGTCTGTGCAACTGCGGCTTGTGCAAGTGCACCTGCGGTTTATGACACTACAGCGACAGCTATTGTTGCTTTCGATCCTAGTCGTTGTAAAAGTCGACAAAGATTACTTTCGAGACGCTTTATACAGTCTGTTGTGAGGTTGCGATTAAAAATTATTTTTATATATTTATTGAATATTGAGATTTGAAATTTTTGAATGAAAGATATTTTGATTAATCTAAAGTAAAATTTTATATATATCTATATAGAACATTGCCATCCAACCTCGAAATGCTGCCAGCGTTTTAGGCAAATTTCCCATTGACATCGATGTCGATAAATTGTTTTGATGCCCTGTGAGTTTTGTTTTCTATTTGTTTGTACGTATTATTATTTTTAGTCTGTATTCTGTGTACCTATACACAGTAATAGTAATGTAATTTGAATGCATATTATAATGATTTTAATTTAATTGGTATATTTTGATTGATTGACTTTGTATTTATTTAATCTGATTAAAATGGATCATTTGTAACATGGGCTTTCACTTGAAATAGATGAATATTTCATGCGTATTTTTTTTAAATTTATATAGCAGTGACGCAATCGTTGATGGTGTGTCGCACGAGCTTATTAAAAGCCTTGAAGATACCCAAAACTAATATTTATTTAAAATATTTTTTTAATAAAACAAAGAGCATTGAAACTAAAAATATTGAGCCTTCAGAAGATCTACTGATCGTCAAAGTAGATATGAAATTTATTTTGTACAGCCTAAAAAAAGGATCGTTTAACAAATAGAGCTTTATATTTCTGTATATTCAGGTTACTGTAATTCTTTATCACTCTTATGAAATACAGATACATTACAAACGTAATAAACAATATATTATTCTAACTGTATGGTTCATGTGTCTATTCCTTCCGCTTCAACTTTAATCATTTATGAACAGAAAGCTATCTAAGTCAAGTTCTGAGCAACTGTGAGCTACGCTTCCTCTAAGACGATAGCAGTAGGAAAAATATATGTTATTCCAGCAAGTTCATGCACAGTTGCACAATTTATGCATTCTGTGGTGTTCTGCTGACGTCACAGTTCTGTGCAAAAGTTTGTACTTTTGATAACAATGTGAAGTTATGTGCAACTGGCGGAAAAGAGCGGAACTAACTTGTTCGCTTAACTTGATGGTTTAACTTTATAATACCGTTCAAGTGTTTTGGAAGTGATAAGGATGTAGATTATGAGAGGTATGAATATTTCTGAGAACTTTGAGGTACTCTGTTATATAAGGAGTGAAATTCTTTGCTAGAGTCTGTGTTTCTAGATAGTTACATACAACTAGACGGATACTAGATCTTAAATTCAAGAGTGAATAATAGTGAATATGTTACTTTCAGGCAAGCATTCTTTGCTGTCAATCATATCATCTCTAAAATAATGGTCATATGTGAACTTACCAATAACTATAATAAGACATAACAATTTGGGGAATCTACCTGTAAGAGATCAGTCAAACCGATTCGCAACAGTCGGTATCTGTATAGTTTGCAGGCCAGAACAGGTAGGCTATTCGTGTAGTTGCATTAATCCGGCTCGAAGGACCAAAAACGTTAAAACGGTTTATTCGTACACTAAAAATAACATGTTGTTATAGCTTATGAAACAATCAAGTCGGAATGGTGATTTTCGTACAGAAGGAAGATATTATCAGTTTACGAAGATGTTACAGCTTACTCATCTTATTTAAAATAAAAAATAAGCGAATATACACTTGCGATATGAGATAATACCATACACGTTCTGTGGCGTTGCTTGTACAGCTACTATATAACCAAAATTGCAACTAGGTCTCAATTTGTTATCCTCAGAATATGTATTTTGAAATCTGTGTCGTCGTATGAGGAAACCGATGCAGCCACAAAAATTAGGTCATATCTCACAAGGAATTCCATATTCAGACACATTCACGCGACAATGTTGGCAGGAGTCGCGACAAAACGCGATTATGTCGCGCCCCCCGCTAATGTGAGACACGGCCTAGCGATCCTCATGACAAATAGCCGCCAGTGTTGCCAATACACGCGACTGACACTTCATTCGACGGAAGTGGGAGTTTTATTACTGCAGGGGGTGTTGGCGTGACGCGCTCTCGCTGGATTTATTCCGGCTGTGGCCGTGGCATGGCGTGGGTTATGGGATTTGAAATTATGTGAAATGGTATTATGATGCCAAACATTTTTAAATTGTATCACTCTGCAAATATTGTGCTAGAATTTTAGTTCCCATTTAACTTACACTATACGTAATTTGCACACATTTTGATTTCAGTCTTTAGTAGTCTAATTTGGTTTATTTATTTATATAATTATACTTTATTGTACACCAAGTTTAGTTTCAAGTTTCATTGGTTTTTCTCAAAGAAAATTATTCTTATTTAAATTAATTTTAATTTAAAATGTTTTTCTTCCTATTTGAAATACTATTATTAGGTATTTTAGAACGAATAAAATTACATTATAGTCATCCTAAGTTTAAAGTAGGTTTTGCTATAAGTACACCGAAAAAATCTGCTTATCAAAGTGCGCACAACCAAGATCAACTCGTCTTCGTGAGATGAACAACTATCGGAGTATATCCCCGTCTCCGCCACATCTGTCTCTTCCTATACATCGTAATAAAGTTTCCCCATGCCTCCTCTCTTCCTGTTTGCAGCCAATCACACGGCTTCACTTGTATCAATTCTCCCACTGCGCTCCATTTCGTATCTCGCTGATTAGATTGTTGTCTCTCATATCGACTTTCATATCTCTAGGTATGTGTGTGTGATGCTTCTTCGGTTTCCTTATAAAATTGTTATGACGTACTTTTCTTGGTATGATATGTTATGTTTTCTTCTGAAATTATAAGAGTATAACGTAATATATTTATGGCAGTCTGTTTGCCTTTTATCTGTCCAAATTAAGGCGTCTGTGATGACCTAACCAATGATAGTTATTAGGTATATAATATATATACGTATATTGTACTAAACTAAATCATGTTTAGTAAATCTAAGATCTTGATAGATACTGTAAAATGTTTCCTTAGCATTTCACTTTATTTATACAGACGTGATGGCTATTCCTAAATAAATTTCTTCCAGCATACTGCTATACTTTTAATTTTGACACAAGCAAATAAACCCTAACCCAGAAATCTCCAGAAGATATTTAGACACAAACTTCGCACAGTAAAGTATATATGCCATAATTATGAACATTGAAACTACCGCCACATATGATAATAAATTGGTGACAAACAAACAAATAAAGCTAAAAGCTCGCAGCTCTGTCGGGGAGCAACTTTTAACAGTGGTGATAGCAAGTTGCTCTATTTCGGGACTACTTTCGGTTGTTCACAGAAATAGTTTGTTTATGGAACAGTAGAGCAACTATGTGCTCTACTTCAGGCTAGTTTTAAGGGACCTTGTTCATGAGGTGTCAATCTGTCCTCTATAATTTACTTTGGTGAATGTTACATGTTTTTGCAAAATGCTTAAGGTTTTGGAGTGTCAATTTGTCTATCTCGGTATGCTGATCCACTATAAAAAACTAAACTAAATTAATGCTACCTCTTAAATGTAGCTAGCAGTGCGATGCTGCAGAAAAAAAAAAACTACTAATAAAAAAAAAAAAATTGAAAACTTGTAAGTAGCTTAGATTGTAAATAAAATGAATGGCCTGTTGGTCTAGCAACAATGGTCCTGATTGCTATGCCGGAAGTTGTGGTTTTGATTACCACCCACGACAATTTTTTGAGTGATGACCATGATCATTTGTTGTGTCTTAGTGTGATTAATCTATAGTATCTATAGTGCTGAAATGAGCAAAAGTTCTGCTTAGTTTGGGACTAATTTGTAGAAAAAAAAAAACAAATTGAAGTTTACTTTCGTAAGAAATCCTTAAAGTAATACTCGCTGCTAGCTGTGACTCGTTTCTCTGACAGAACAAGTAAATCGGTACGGTTCAGCCAGCATGTACAGGGCCCCTAACCGTTATGATGTTGTGGTTAGCTCAAAGGGCTGTAAACCGAAGCGATTGTATTACTTGTACCGTTCAACTCTGCAACTGCTTTGATTAAAATTGTTCCGCAAGATTTTAGTAATTGCGTAAAGTTATGCTCGATGCCGGATTGCTGACAAGTGAGGTGAGGATGTGAATGGAATTCGATAAACTTGGAAAAGAAAGAATGTTGGCAACAGTTTTTTAACATTTAACATTTTTTTTTTTGTTTCACAGAAACATAGGACTCATTTATTTATTTATTCCCAGCATTATCCTTACATACTAATCCAAATCTATATTGAGGTTTCTTATGATTAAATTAATTTTATCTCATGTTGTGGGTGCACTATCAATGAATTGAAATAGTGATCAAGTTCTAAAGTTTTCTTTTCTTGTGGTGGGAAATCATCTAATGATTTTTTTCGTTTTCGTTCTACGGTGGAGTGAGAGGATATTTTCTGACTAAAGCCAAAAATTTTAGCAACAATAAAAAGCTGCTTTACTCCTGAGTGACATAGGCTATATTTTATGTACGCGGGCGAAGCTGCTGACAAAAGCTAGTAATTGATAAAATTGTGAAGCAGAAATACAGAAAATACACAAACAGTTTTTTACATAATATATGGTTATAGTGCAAGTCCAGCGCATAGAAACGCACCTTACATTTTGATTAGGTAATCATAATAGTATAGATCGAGATCATTATATTATGACTAAATTTTAAACACTATGTTTCTATTGTTTGTTGATATTAAGTAGTAGGTGCTCTGGTGTATGTGTGTTTGTAGTGCAAAGTTACAGGTATGACTGACCCATGACCATATATGATACGACTGAACAACAAATAAAATAAACATTAGGTCGAACTTAAAAGTTCCTGTTTTAGAAATAGTAAGTTGAATTCAACTTTACAATACGTCGTTTTGACTTTTCAATTGAATCTCACAAAAATAAATTAAAAAGAGCGAAACTGGGAATAAAACGAGTAGTGTTATAAATAGGCAGCATTGTGAACAAATTAAATTACGGGAGTCGGTAAAAAGATATCAAAAATGGATGCATAGATCTTCGTCTTGATCTAATGATGATGATGATTTAACAAGAAGTGATGAATATTCCAACCGATATGGTTAAATCATCATTAGCCTTTTTAATGTTCTCACAGCTGGGACCCAGGCTATCCTCTCGAGGTGAGGGAATGGGCCAAAATGCAGGTTCAGTGCGAATTGACGGATGCCACATGACTCAGATGTTTTGGTTCTAGGACATGCTGGTTTACTCACGATGTTTTTCCTTCACCCTTTTTGTGAGCAGTGGTGATTACATAAATTACACAAAGTAATGCGCCTGGCTGGGTTTGAACCCGTGATCTAGAACTCTTAAGTCGGGGCCGTTACTACTCGGACACCAATGCTCATATATGGATATATTATACAGTGTGTTAAAAAGCTTAAAAGAAATTGTTTTATTTTTTTATTTAAGGGATATTTGTGCACTATTGTCTAGACTACGTGGGTAACAGATGCCTCGCCATGCCGCCTCCACCAGGACCCGGAAAACGAGGTAGGCCCAAGAGGCGTTGGATCGACGTCGTAAGGGACGATATGCGTGCTAATGGGCTTAAGGCAGAAGACGCAAAAAACCGAGCGAAGTGGAGGCGTCGAGGCAGGAAAGCGGACCCCGGGCACCGACGTGAAAGCCAAGGTAGCAACCGGGACGGGCGCTAGGTTGATGATGATTTGTGCACTATTGTGACAATGTCAATCCCATCATACCCACTATCACCAACAATCAAAAACTAAACTTATTTTCTACGCCTTAGTAGATTACCGAGGTACTTTTAGTTAAGTCTTAAGCGTTTTATTTTATATTTATGTAGTTTTAAGGTTACTTTATTATTTAATTCTAATTTATTTTTCTTTGATTAAATACCAGTGTGTTTCTAAAATCAAGAAAGGAATATAAAAGTTTATTGTTGAAATTAACTTTCTCCAAGTGTTCGGTAACTATTCGTCTTACTCAGTTTTAGGTCATTACTTAGTCCGACCACATTCTTAATTATTCAGCGAGATAGAACTTCACAATAACTATTTGGATCCGCAGCTCTAATTTGTTGAACCTGTAGTACAAGTTCAGTTGGCGACTTGTAACTTGAACACCTTGTTAACGTACTTCTTACTGATTACTTTAATCTGACAGGAGTCACCTTAAAAATGGGACGTCTTGTTGGGAATATATAAGATAGATGTACTCGTTATTTTACATCAAAAATAAAATTACTGTAGGTATTTTTAGGGTTATGTGCCTCAGAACGAAAAAACGAAACCCTTAACGATAAAATTCCTTTGCTTTATTATGTGCATAAATATTATGTGCCTTTGTACTTATTACGTGCATAAAGTTTTTATTAATAAATAAATTAAACAACCCACCCCGTTCTTACGTTGCCTTTATACCAGGGCCAGAGCCTTCCTTTCAGACGCGAACCCTTGGCCCCAGTAGACTTCGACCGTTCTACAGGGTCCCTACGGACTACCACGAACTTTTTTCTGTCCCAAAAAATGCTGCTGATGCTGATGTGCTTTCCATGGAACAGGACACAAACACGATAGTAAAAAAAACAGAAATCAGCGACCACTCAAACTAAAAAAAATATTGGCAATATTTTAATAAGTACTCGCAATTGAATTACACAGAGCAAAGAACAAGATTTCTTGCTCCCAAAAAACAGTTACTTCAAAATACAAAGCTCCATTTTGATACGCAGCTATCTTTCGCCGAAAAAAAAAACAAAACACGATCACACAAGAATCTATTTACCCAGTCAAGACAGGTTGGCGAAAAACTGCGGCGCGGCCGAGTGGCCGGAGTGAGTGCGTGCGGGGACGTGCGCCGAATGCCGAGTGCCGGCGCCGAGAGCAACTGATACCGCAAAAAATATTACGTCTTAGTATAACATGAGGAGAGAGAAATGAGGAACGTTTTTCTGGTGTTTTGTTGGAGATGCTTATTGCGAATGTGCTTTTTTGTGTTGAGGGCAAAATAATGCATTTTTATTTTGATTGGCACTGGATTTTTGGGGAAGTGTTTTTAGTTTTGGTGGCGTCAATATGCGTTTTCAACATGTTGGTATTTAAATATGAAAAAGTGTTCAGACAATTTTCAAACTAACAAGTGAAGTTCTTAAGCATAGCAGGAAACAATATAAGGTCGATTTTATGGCTTTACTAGCGACCCGCCCCAGCTTTGCACGGGTACAAAGGTGATATATTATAGCTATAAACCTTCCTCTTGAATCACTCTATTTATTTAAAAAAAACCGCATCAAAATCCGTTGCGTACCTTTAAAGATCTAAGCATACATAGGATCTAACCAACTTTGTTTTATACTATGTAATGATGATAATATTCCCACTACATAAAAAGGCCGATAGGTACTATGCTATGTGCACCGATGGATATAAGGCGCATAAAATTGGTTATTATGGTGACAGTTGAGGAAACCCTTTGCTCAATAGTAGAATTCCATCAAATTGATGAAGTTACATGACTTCTAAAATGCGTTACCAATGAAATCTTACGAAATTTAATAGCCAATTATTTTTGCACTTAACACATAACTGGACACGGTAAAATTCAGCGTTATAACCAAAAACAGAACAATTGAAAGTCACACACAAACAGCTGTAGGTCAAATACAGAACACGGGATTAATTAAAAACTTTCAGAAAAAGGCGCATTCATTTCAATATTTATTAGCAGCCAGGCAGAGCAGCGAACACGCACTAGTGTATTTGTTCAACTCATATTTTTCCTGCGGCGTCAGCTGTGGAGAATCTATTGTCCGCTGGAATGCCGTGACTTTCACTCGACTTAGCTTGGCTCTTGAGAAAATAGTGAATGCGAATGCTATAAAAAAAACACACTATAAGTATAAAATTCTTTTATACTATAGTGTGTTAAGAAAATTTAGGTGTAAGTCTTTTTACAGTTATTTTAAATGGCTGACAACTATATTTTTTTTAACTAGATATCTCCCACAAAATACAAGGATCTTTGATTAAACAAATACTATATGTCAAAACCGGCATAGCCCGAGAAACCAAGCCAAGTGGTAATGAGCAGGACGCATTGCTCACAAAAAAAAAAAAACAAAAGAAGGGTTGGCAACTGCGTACTAGAAGACTGGTAGAGGTCTAGTAGGCCTCCCACAAGGAGGATCGATGACCTGGTGAGGGTCGCGGAAATCCGATGGATGCGAGATGCACAGGACTGGTCGTCATGGCGATACTTAGGGAAAGCCTATAACCAGCAGTTTCGGCTGAAATGATGATGATTATGTAATTTATTAGAACTTTTTACACAAGTAGGTTTTTTATTATTACTTATTTTATGGTGGGAAAAATCATCTAATCACGATCCCTTGAGCGGAGCGGGAAATAGTGTCAGACTTTTACTGACTAAACGACCCCCCCCATTTCTTCTTGGCTCTCATACCAGGGTCGGACCTTCCTTCCAGGAACCTTACAGAAGTAAGTAACTCAGTACGAAAATGGATTATAAATAAAAATTATTTTACGTTCTTATTTTACAAAACTATAATTAAGTTCTAAACTGAAAAATTCAAAATTCTAAACCAACTTCGTCCTCTAAATATTTGTGCTCAGCGTCCTAATTAGTAAAAAGACGAAGCAATAATTAACATGTTTTGTTAAAGTACCTCACACCGACACGCTCTGTGTTTAGGTTGCTAGGACTCATTTACATGTGTCCGAATTACAAAGAAATTAATATTATTTTTTGTTTTGTTACTGTTGATAGGTTCGCGCTTGACCGCTGTCTCACCTGACGAAAATTGATGATGTGGTCGACGATACCTAGAAGTAACCAGTTCACTCTTGACTTAAAGATTCCCAGGTTATAGCCATTAAGAACCACAAACTCCGGGCAGGCCACATTCCATTCAAATCATGAATTTTTTGTAAATTAGTATTTTAGTCGATTGCAAAACTCCATAGATGCGAGATAATTAATAAATTATAACGAAATAAATCCGTTGGTTTTCTTTAAACAAGATGGTTTCTGTAAAATAGCTAAATAAATAAGTAGAATTACTTTTTTCAATTGGAAATAAGGTTTCCTGCTGTGGAAAAGTTATTTGAAATTGAAGGGAAGTCTTTTACTGAATAAAACTCAAATTTTTTCCTTTAATCGTCGTTTGCCTTTCTAATGATAACTCGAATACTCCCCCAGCCATTGGCCCCACTGAGTCCCACGGTTTCTAGTGGTGTTGCTCAGGTAATCAAAACTAATACGAGTAAACTGATGAATCCGATCTAATCTACCAACAAAATAAATTTTCTGATTGGAAAGTCCATCCTTCGGGAAACCCATAAATTATGAAACACTGAAATATATCTAAGAAAATACATGTCCCTTCGGAACACAGGGGACTTGTAAACTAACCTTAAGATTAATTTAATCTCAGCCGGGTCAAAGTAAAACACAAGCTCCTCGGGTACCTGCGGCCCTGGTAGCAGTGTACCAGTGTGGTAGTGTATAGCACTATGTACCAGAAACACAAATTAAAATTTTCTTAACAAAATATAACCTAACGTAATTGAGTTACGACCCACTTACACGACAGCTCAATTTCAGTAAGTCAGCGGTTAAGTTCAAAAGAAAACAAGTCTAAGTTGATCCGTGACTAAAGCGGAGATTATTTAAAATTTCATTCCTTTTGAGAGTCTCAGTGAGTAAAGTTTAATAATTTGTCGTCTTTTTAAGTAATCCAATTAATTTTTGTCGAGGAATTATCGACAAGAATATCGTTTTGAGTCGAGTAAAATTAGTTAGGATTAAGCGAATAAGCTGCTTCTTATTTTTGTCATAAATTTTGACATCAGAACCATTTCATGAGGTATTCATTTTTGAATTTCATTAAAGTAAAAATTATTATTTATAAATGAATATAACTGTTAAAGTTTAGCTATTAGAGGTTCAAGAGAGGGCGTGATTTCTTCTACAACTCGTTAAAACTTAGATATGTTTTTTTAATAGCTCCTACTGTCCCACTGCTAAGTCCTTCCAAATCTTCTTTTCGAACCAGTCCTCTCAGTACGCGTCCTGAATTTCCCGCCACCTCTTTCTAGGCCGGCCCCGACGACTTTCTTCCTGCAGATACACAACTGCACACTGTGTGGCGAATTTTGCCCAGAGATCCCTCTGCATGCGGCTGACGAAACCTGCCCAATCCCATTTAAGCCTGGCAGCCTTTTTGCCCACGTCTATTATGCCCGTCATGGAGCGCAGCGTGTCATTCCCTATCCGGTCTGTTCATCTTACGCCAAGAATGTTGGTTTTTTACTCAGCCACCACAGAAAGATTACTAATGAATTCAATGTAGCCATATTGTAACATAGTTGACACGGCTGGAGTAACTTGGCACAGACTAGCAAGAAATAGAGACACATGGAGAGAAATGGAGGAGGCTTTCACCGCCAGTGCGGTCCTTACAACAGAAGACAGTACTAACAAATTAGGATAAGCAAATAGTTACTAACACAACCAAAATAATAAATTGTAAATTTTGTAAGGAATAAATAAAGCTTTTATATATTATATTGTATTTGTCTACGCTAAAGATACACTGACACAATGAGTCAACCGCATCAAACATATTGTTATGAAGACCTCGTTATAATAAAACTGTGGCCATTTAATAATTTTAATGAACTAATCTACAAATTAATTTGATGTTCCTAAACCTACATACTTGTGATGAACACGAAAGTAAGTGAAAATCTCTACAAAGATAATTAATTTTAAAATGTCAAGACTATATTTTCGCTACTACACTGGAGTGTTATTAAATATTCAATTTGATGAATCTTCATTTTACTTCTCTACAATTATTATTAAAACTAGATATTTTGAAATTATTTTCTAGTCATTAAACACAGAAAATTATTTGATTTAATCAACTTAATAAAAATTCTAATAACATTTTTGCTACAGTATTATTTTCTATTAAAATAATAATTAACATTACATATTTAATACAATAATAATATTTCTACGGCTGCGACCTCAGAAGAAGTAATGGGGTTTAGCGGATTACGATCCACTAAACGCGTCCAGTGCGAATTGGTTGGTGATACAAATGTCTTAAATTTTTTGGTTTCAAGACATATCGGTTTCCTCAAGTTGTTACCTTCACCGTTTGAAAGTAGTGGTGTTGAAATAAATTACACAAAATGATGCTCCTGGCTGGTTTTGGAGTCCGTGATCTACAATTTTTATGTCGTGGCAGCTACCACTCTAACTGTTCAATATAAACATAGTAGTAATAAAACTAATTCGAACCCCACGCACTAAATATTTTGTTAAATACTACCTGATAGCTCGGTAGATGGTATAGTGGTTCCACCTCAAACATTGACACTTTCAATTCAAAGGCTCTGTGAAACTGTCACAATGCTCAAATGAGAAAAATAACAATCATTATGCCATTTCAGAAGAAAATCTAAGAGCAACAATCAGTCACTCTTCGTCACTCGATCGTTTGAAAGGAAAACATGAATAATGAAAATGAATAGCTGTACGTTAAAATTAGCATCATATTAGCAAGTTGAAGAGAACAGATTCGAACTTTTGACCTTTCACTCGGCGTCCATGACACTTGGTATAAATCTGACAATTTCGAACTTTACAGCTCATCGCAGTGTAGCGTATGTTGGACAGAAGGTTCACAATTATGATATTGGTGCCAATTTTCTTGCACACCATCTAGACTTGTTCTATCTTATTGCTCTCTTTCACTAATCATTATAATTAGAAAGAGATAGCAATCATTTTACTCCTTTCAAATTGGTTAACATGATGCACTTTTTTATATGATGATGCACATTCTGAAATTACATTTAAAATTATTTGGCAAACGAAATTCTAACTATATTTTCACAGGTCGTAAGGACTCTGCAAAAGGGTCGAAGCCTATTGGGGCCCAGGGTCTCTTTCTGAAAGGGAGGCTTGGCCCCAGTGTGAAGGGCAAAGTAGGAACAGGGTGGGGTGTTTATTCAGTAAGAGTCTGACACTATTTCCCGCTCCGCCCAAGAGCGGGAATCGTCATTGGATAATTTTTGACAACCATAAAAAAAAACTATTGACAGGTGTAAAATTCTTGCTATCTTTCTTATATACGTTTCTATTGTTAGAGAAAACGATTGTTTAAAATAACTTTAGTTGTGCACAAGAGAGAAAGAGAGAGAGTTGTCATATTGCAATATGACAACTCTCAAGTAGCTATCTGAACGGACCTTCTGTTCCGCCCCAGCACACCCCATAACTTGTGGAGCATGAGTTCTCAACACACATTAGCATGAGGAGGTGGCCACGCGCGCAGAATACGTTATAAGGACGATCCTATGTTCTGCAGCCGACAGATATTTGTGGCGCTGATTAATGTGACCTGCAGGGCTGCTGAACGCTCTGCAATATTAAGGAACTGATTAAATATTATTTATTTGGGTTACAGAAATATTACAGTGTGTATTTCCTATGACTTGCCTGTCAGCCTAGTAGTTAGTGACCCTAACTGCTATGCCGGAGGTCGTGGGTTCGATTTTTATTCTGTGTCTGGGTGTAATTTATCTATAATATGTAAGTATTTAGAAATATATAAGTGTGTTTATCAGTTGTCTAATACTCATAACAGAAGATCTGCTTAACTTGAGACTAGACGGCGTTGTGTGATAGTTGTTGAATATATTATTATATTATATTACGTCAATGGTCCACATTTTGGAAGCTCTTTCGTCCTCATAAACCATGTTTACATTATATTGTTTACTACAAAACAAATTTTAATGCACTTTTCACAAATACACAGGGTGATTCATGAGGAAAATTTAGGTTAGATTAGTAATACTTGTATGTTATAAAAGAGTAAAGATTATTAGTGCTCAAAATAATTAAAGTTCGAGGTTCTAAAGTGAATTCCGAGCGCATTCTACAATATTAAGGAACGGATTAAATATTTTTTATCTGGGGTACATAAATATTACTGTGTGTATTTATTATGTCATTGGTCCACATTTTGGAAGCCCTTTCGTCCCCATTAACCATGTGTTCTGCGAGCAATGTCACCCACTGTTACTTTGGCTATTCTTTGAGCCATGTCGCTAAGCTGGCAGAATAATGAGGTCTGCCGAAATTTAATGAATGCGAGACACACAGGACCGGCCGTTTTAGCGAGACTTTTGGGAAGCCTATACCCAACAATGATGTTTTGTTATGTTGCATTGGGTTGGAACAATTACTTAGTCATAAAAAATGTTTCAGGGAAGCATAAATGATAAAGAAGTTAACGCAGTATTCTAGGCTTTAAGGATGACTGTGATGTTGTATTGACTTTGATTAATAAAGTTAAAAAATAAAGTTTAAAAACTAACACCCGACTACTTAAAAACACGCTCTAAAAAGTACGAAACAAGAAAACAAGAAAGCCGTGGTCGTATACCACTTTTTTTAATTTATTATTCTTATGGCATACGACCACGGCTTTCTTATTTTCTTGTTTCGTACTTTTTAGAGCGTGTTTTTAAGTAGTCGGGTGTTAGTTTTTAAACTTTATTTTTATTTAACATATTTTGGAGTTCTAAATAGGTTAATCTTGGGTTCATTGATTTCTCAGCCCATGAAAACAGGTAAAGTCACAAGCAAATGCTAGTAATATATATATATTCAAAATGTACAAGTAAAGCGCTTTCAAATGATACCAAACACGGCATATTTATCTTAACTTTATTTTTTTACTTCGTATGTTTTGTCCGCTAGAGGGCGCCACATTAGATTTTGTGAAATCCCATATAGCCTATAACCAGCGGACAATTAAGACGCTTCTAATGATATGTCATTTGTCGAATTCTGATAAGTAGTTTAGAAGTTACGAGGGAACAGATGAACATCCATACCCACATACATACATACATACATACATACAGGTCAAAATCATAACCCTCCTTTTGCTTCGCCGTAGTCGGGTAAAAATTAATGCCTATTCATCCATAGATTTCATGAAATATCTTGTGACCCTGAAGCCTTACCTTTTAACGAGATCCATTCTACGACCTGAATTGTACTGTTAAAGTGATTGATTTCTATACAGTGAATATAGCTCTATCACTCTTTTTCGTTCGCACCACTGACGTTTTAAAATATCAAACTAAGGTCCCTGGTTACTTATCTTCTTCGTTAACTGTACACATATTAACCCGAACTGGACTCTCGTTGTGTATTTTGTCTAAGGTTGGCCCTTACACAAAATACACTAGGGCTCCCGCTACGTGTAGCGGGAGCCCGCGCGGTTCCATACGAAAGTGCTCCGTCTAAACTTTTCAGCGACACTGCGCATGTAATAATCCGGTTTCCACTATGGGGTCCGTAGCAAAATAGACACACGCGGCTTCCCGCTTTATGCAGAGTTGGCCCTAATACCGCTTATTAGCAAGTCACCAGATTCATGATATCTTCACGGTGCCTGTGACTTTCAGTGGGAATATTATATGATGATTGGTCTTATACTGCATATCCTCACCAGTTTCGGCATCCACTTCATATACACCACTACAAAATCAATAGCGTACCTAACTTATCTGCCAAAGCTTCTCTATTTTATTAGCTTTCCTTTATTTCTTCCAAACAAACACACTAACTTCACGGATCAACATCCTTCCAAACTTCTAATAAGGTCTGCCGTTCCACTTTTTTATCGTCGAAGATATCCGAACAATACCGAGGATGGCCGAAGATTGTCGAAGATACAATCTTTAGTGGGACGTTTCCCAACTATTCGTAAAAAGTTCGGGATAGACGACAAAGGGATGCGTTCGCCTTTTGTTTCGTAAACAATCTAATTAGTGTTGCGAAAAGACGTCCGATGAGAATAGGGATGGGCTTTTGACTGCGGAGATCTCTTAACATTCTTGTTGTATTTTCTTGTGACAGATTTAGCTACATTTTTTATTTTTATTTTTAGAAGATAGATGGATATGTTTGCGAACTGCCAAATTTTTTATCTATAGGTAATAGAAACTAGTGCGTGACTGCGGACCCACTTGATGGTATGCAGTGTGCAATTTCAAGTTTATTTTAAATTTTCAGTTAGAAATATTCAAATTCGAATCGTACTATAATATGTATATAATATTATATTACAAAACAAAATGTCAACACAAACTAGTTCACATTCACGCTCTAAAGTAAAAAAACCACGGAATGAATTTTTATGCACTTTTTACCAATACACAGGGCAATTCATGAGGAAAATTGAGGTTAGATTAATAATACTTGTATGTTATAAAAATGAAAAGATTATTAGACACTAAAGGTAATATTTATAAAACACAAAGCGCATCCGTTAATTATTGCTGCAACCTAGTTAGACTGAGGCAATGATCAGAACTTTGAATGAATTCATCGAAAGCACTATTCATTAAACCGTCTAATTATGCATACGATACAACAAAGAGTATAGACCGACGTTGTCTATAACAAGCTTAGTAAAACAAACAAAAGGAAAAAATCCCGCGCTCACTCCCAGCAAAACAAAACAAAGAAGGAATAATCCCGTTTTTTTATTACGAATCCCGTATCGTTAACAACATTAGTGAGGGGACAATTAAAAAAAATGGCAGACGTCTCAGACGAGTTGTCGGGATCAAAGCGGCAATGAATGCTCGAGTTAAATGAATGACATTGATCCTCTCTGTCAGGACTTCGTTCGTTCACTCGTTCATTCGTTCGTTCGTTAGCTGGTCTTCTGTGCTAGTGCTGCTTTCGACTTTATGGAAATTCTTGCAGTTTCTATTATAAACTTTTTGGGGTCGCTGGCTGTTTGTGAATGTTAGGTAAAGAGGAAAACAGGGACTTTGCGGAAAGGAAGAGATAAGATTGTTCCTCAGATTGAGTTTGTTAAAAGTTTTAGTGATAAATAAACTTTATTTTTGTGTTTATTGTAAATAGAATGAAGACTAAATTGTATTTTTGTGTTTCACAGCTCAAAAGGACAGGTTTTCCTCTTGACTTTTTAAATGGTTTTATTTTTAGAATTATCAGAAAGCCCATTCAGATAGCTGCTTTCATAAGAGTTTTATCCTCATAAAAATGGTGATGATTTACTCGTTTTTTAATTATGTTTTAAATTCCCAACGAAATATTTAGGTACAAATGGGGCATCAGAAGATTCTTCTACATCACTATTGACGAGAAGTGTGCCCAAAAGTGTAACAAAAATATATGGCATTGCCACGTTGTATGCCAACGTTTCATATTTTTGTCAAATTTACAACTACTGGCCACGAGTATTTTGAAAAAAAAAATCGCCGTTAAAAGCGAAAAAAAAATAAGTTCCTGGAACGCAAAAGACAGGTGAAAAATACATGTAAGTGTAGTTCAAGTCAGAAAAAGCCTGACAGGTCCTTTGTCATTTGATCCTAGAACATTCGATGATTTTCCACATAAAAAGTAGTTACCTACCTGAGACGCGTTAGTAGAAAATTGTTACAATAATATACAATTTTCAGATCATAAACAAAGTTAGTAAGTAATACGCATAACCTAAGGCTGTGGTTTAACAAAAAGTCTATAACATTACTTACTTTATGTACAAGATTAATACAAAAAGGAAGTTTATCTAAACTTCCCAAAGTAAGATTGTTTGTTCCATAATTATTATTAGTTGATTAAAGCTAAAAGGCCCGGGGCGATATTCCCGATGCTGTGATGAATACGGTCCATAACTAATGCCATGTTATGGCCCATAAATACTGACAAATGGCCCACCTACTCACACAGTTATGGTCTGTATTCATTTCACTAAGTGTTTTACTGATATTATCGTATTTTGTCATATTAGTCCGCAAATGTCCACTGCCGACTGGGGCTCGCTGGGACTACTAAAAAGATTTTTATGTAATATTGTCATAATCACTGCGTTTAGTAAACAATCTTAGTAGCGAATGGCCTTTTTCTATGGTGGGAAAAATCATTTAAAGACGTGTCCCACCCTTGGACGGAGAGGGAAACATTGTCAGATTCTTACTGACTAAACGACCCACCTCTTTCTTTCTTAGCCTTCATACCAGGGTTGGACCCTTCTTTCAGAAACCAGACCGGGGCCCCAGTAGGTTTCGGCCCTGCAGTTGGGGCTCTACATTTGCTGACAATTCCTTGAGGCACGCGGGTATAGAGCGCGTCGTCGACGACCTAGTTTAATCCAGACTGTTATCAGACGAGCGGAAAGCGAGCTACCCACGGTGGCCAAAAATCAGGATGGGAATCCCGGCGGTGTCTGGGGCATGAGCGCCGTTGCCTCATGTGCTCAATCTAAGCAGATGCGGCTGAATATCTGTATTTTATATAAAACAACTGCTTGATAAACATAGATATATCCATTATCAGACATTCACAACCCAGTTACTGGGCAACACGATACTCTTTGGATAGACTGCTTGTCACATTTTCTGACTTCTAACTGTCTACTACAACTTAATGTCAAGATAATTCTTCTTGTAATAGTTGTGTCATCATCATCAGCCTTTTAATATTCCCACTGCTGGGACACAGGCCTCCTCTATAGGAAAGGGAATGGGCCATAATCCACCACGCGGGCCCAGTCACCGCCGTTATCATTCGATCACCACTGCTCTCCATCATCATCATATCTGTGTAAGTTAAACAATCTCAATCAAATAAATAAAATTAAGCATATTGACTGATCACACACAAGACCAGTCTTTGTGGCCGCGCTTGGGCCTATGTTATGATGATAAGGACTGATCTGCTCCTTTGCTCGACCTTACAATACTTTTTATTTCGGTGCCAATTAGGTAAGGTCCCGTAAAATAACAAATAAACCACAGATCGCGACTGGACTGCTTCTATGGACACCCAGGAAAAACAACTTTATCCGACCTGGGAATCAAATCTAAGACTTCAGACTTAACAGTGCAGCGACACAATAATTAAAGTATTACTAACATTTATTGCTGTTTTCGTCCTGAATCTGAGAAACCCAATACAAACGCTTACAACATAGTAATCAAGCTACCAGGAGAACATGTATGTAAGACGATGTCGCGAACACAACGCATTAATAATATAATTACATTCCGCAAAGCCACGCGATCTCTCCCGAAATAATTACAAAGCACGATTCATTAACCCGTCGCTGTGTGCTGGAGGGAGATCCATCATCGCCGTAAAATGGAAGACAAACAAGCAATCACTACAAAATGTTTGCAAACAAATATGGGGAGAAAATACCAAGTAATATTACAAGGAGAAATGGGGAATGTCAAAGTTCTGTGTTGTTTTGTAAATATATGAGTGACTTCAGAGTCAGTATATCGGGTAATCTTCTACGTCTAATTTCTGTTAACCTTTCTAATGCCGTAATTAGAGACTTACTCGTAATAGAAAGACAATAGGTGTGCAAACACCGGCGTTCGCTTGGGGCTGAAGTGTTTGACTGAATTAAATTTCTATTTGACTGAATTTTTCAGTTAAGCATAAAAAAGAAAATTTATTTTATTCTTTTAATTGCTGGGAATTAAATTTATTGTATTACATTGTTTGTTTTTTTTGTAACTAATAATAGAAAAAAAGGTTTATTCTTGTATAGTTTGCAGAGTAAATTCACGTCAACGTTAAAACAAATTAGAAACGTCAAGAAAACTATATCAAAACCGAAATATTGGCGACACATAAACACAATAGACGCCATGTCAATTTTAGCGTATAAAAACTGCCAAATAAAATGTATTATTCGAACTAAATTCATTCTTTGAATCATTATAGTCAAATCAAGAATTATTTAAATTAGGAACAAGATCATAGTACTCATACTCAGCAATGTCTATGCAAAAGTGTGCATAGACATTGCTGAGTACTACGGTCTTGTATCTCAACACCTGTGCATTATTATTATTTATTTTACTCATAATAACCTGACACACTGCTAGTTATTTTGGTACAATTTTCCGTGAGCTCAAAAGTATCCTGGCTGCTTTTGCCGAACGTGTTGACTGTCAGTACGTGAACCACTGTTGCATGGTTCACGTACTGACTAATTTTAGAATTTTATTTTAAAATCTGGTTGGCAATATTTTATTTATGATTATTTTAATGTCAATGTCAAACTAACATAGATAAAAGCAAAACTAACACATAATGTGGGCCAAAAGTTGTCTTAATTGAATAAATTATTATTATTATTATTAAAAGAGACGCAACGATTTAGAGTTATTTCATATGAAAGTAAGATATAGTTGCATAGTATGGCATCTGGATGTTTGAACAGGGAACTCGGTATTTTTCGGTTTGAGATTTATGTAGGCATTTCAAAAATTGTAAGTACAATGAGCAATAGAAGGGGGGGGGGAGCAAACAATTCAATAACATCTCCTGCTGTCATTGTCAGGCTTTTACTGACTAAAATCCAATCCTGACAGCGGTTGGGGTAGGTATAGGTCCGCCATTGCTTCATGCGGTCAGCCTCCTCTTTTGCTACGAGTAGCATTACTGCTTTGAAGAAAGAAGTGACTGCCTGCCACTCCTCCTCGCTCCAGACCATTGCCTCCACTAAAGACCGGCGTAAAAAATCGCCGCCACAGCGCGCCAATCGACTCCACAAGAACACGGCGGTGCTCTTCCCAAGCGGGACACACCTCTACCGTGTGCTCCACCGTATCCTCCGGGTGGTCCACACATCGACACCCGGAATACCGATTCGCTACTAGTGTGATGGGTCTATTTACATACCTATACTATTAAGATATCTAATTGTTTTTAAATTTGTTAGGGCATTAAGGTAAAATTTCAATACTTCAATTGTGATAGTAACTTATTTTTTTTTTATTGGGTTGTATAAGGTTACGCATTATACCAGTTTTTTATGGTGTTTTTTTTATGTTGGGTAGAAATCATCCAAGAACAAATCCTACCCTTGGGCGTAGCGAGAAATAGTGTCATAGGAGTCTGACACTGGTACAACTTATACCGTTCCTGCGTTGCCCTTATACCAAGACCAGAGCCTTCCTTTCAGACGACAATCCTTGCCCCAGTAGGCTTCGACGATTATACATTACTAGCTTTTGCCCGCGGCTTCGCCCGCGTACATAAAATATAGCCTATGTCACTCAGGAGTAAAGCAGCTTTCTATTGTTGCTAAAATTTTTCCAATCGGACCAGTAGTTCCGGAGATTAGCTCCTACAAACAAAAAAACAAAAAAATAAAAAAACAAACTTTCCCTCTTTATTATATTAGTGTAGATACCAGTTACAATAACATGTTCTATAGGAAAATAATGGATGTGATATGTTAAGGTGATATGTAGGTGTATCGTATAACTCAGTCTACCAAAAACTTGTAACAGCTACAAATATAAATAAGTGGGGTTCAGTTAATTAGGCAAGTTAGAAAGTTTTTAGCGGCAAGATCTTCGACCGCCGCCGCGCAGGTATGCTCAGTGCTCACTAGTTTTAATTAACGTGAACATACTTTGAGTTAAGGAGTTCAGCGTGGCGTGCGGCGTACTTAGCCTGCGAGGAAACATAATTAATGTACGTGGATTTACCCGGGATTTGTTACGAATTAATTTCTTTGTTGTTGTTGTTATCTTGTCGGGTAGCAACTTTGGGTTATTGCTGTGAATATATCATCATCATCATCATCATCATTTCAGCCGAAAGATCAATGTTGGATATAGGCCTCCTCAAGTATCGCCATAATGAGCGGTCCTGTACACCTCGTATCTACGGATTTCCGCGACCTAACCAGGTTATCGGTCCACCATGTGGATGGCCTTCCATTATTATTATTTATTTTAGTATTGCAATTGGACTCTATTTTATTTTTCACAATACACGCAAAAAAAGAAAAAGAGTTTATTTACGTCAAAATATGGCACATACCCTGTAATATAAAACAAAAACTTAATAATCTTCTAAATATATAAAAGGAGAAACTGACTGACTGACATATCAACGCACAGCCGAAACTACAGGGATTAGAAGTGTGAAACTTTGAACGAGGCTTTCTTTCATGACGTAGGCGAATACTAAGAAAGGGTTTTTCAAAATTCAGCTCCTAAAGGGATGTGATAGGGTCTAAAGTTTGTAGGTATGGAGAACCCTACTTTCACGCGGGTGAAGTCGCTGGCAGAAACCTAGTTCTATATAAAACTTGCAAGATATGCAACACATCGGCGCAAAACGGCTAGTGCTCGTTTATTTCTTATACCTTAAAAAAAATATACGGTTGTAACCTTATCTTACGGAAGTGTGTGTTCCCTGATAGCAACAACCTAAAGATACAAACATAATTATGTAAGACATGAATACATTTTACCCCGTTGTATGATACCTCAGGAAAATTTTCGATTAATAAACGAAGAAACTAATATTTTTACAAATATAAAAGGCTTCCTTTGCCTCCGTGTATGGAGAGTAGGTAGTGATGTTATAATATTAAACAGACTTATATTATTTTTTAGACTTTTATCATTTCTTTTGATCCGTATTAGCTTGATTTTTCTTCTAGAAATAAGGAAAAAAAGATTGGATTAGAGAACTGCTCCAATATTTTCTTTAGTTATATTTTTTCTATTAAAGTAGCTTTTTTCAATGGCTGTTCGTTACACTTTGTCACAAAATATAATAAAGTAATATATTACATATTTTAATATTATACATTGAGTGTTTTCAGGAAAGGGTTTTTACAGAGACGGGTTTTTTTATCATCAAAAAGCATTTTTGAAGACTAATTTAAGTTACTAGTTTCTTCTCCTAGAGAGGTCAGGCCTAAGTATCAACAGTGGGAACTTTAAAAGACTGATAATTCAGCCTTTTAATATTCTCTCTGATGGTAATTAGGCTCAGGTAGGTGGTTATTAGAATAGTTCCTAGTAACATTAGTATTAGCTAATGTTACTAGGAACGTATAAAATATCTTCTTCTTGACATGTAAATGGCAAGTTTTTTTTTCAATTTTATTTCTGCTCTAGTGTTTGGCAACGCGCTAATGCTCTAATTATAAAGGGATATATGAACAACAGGATATGTGACTCAAGACAGAAGTTGAAAAGTGGTCTGCGGAGAGAGTTATCAGAGAACCTATACATGGGGATTGTTTTTGGTGGGTGCGTAGATTGTTTTAAATTTTTAAGGTTGACCATGATAAATGGTGCGCAGGCGTGAGGCTCTTCAATGACACGTTATGAACATCTTATAATATAATAATAATATTTTTTTCTTAAATAATAAACATACTGGCTTAAATTTAATTAATGATTAATTATTGTATCAAAATCATGCACATCAGAATGATTTTTACCTCACAAGTAGGAACTTGGAACGTGGTAGGAACCACTAGCTCTTAAAGCGATTCATTTGAAGATCTAAACTGAACTGTTAAACGTATAGAGCTACATAGGGTGTAACTCCATCACAATTTCTCGCTCACAGGCTGAACATGTTAACACGTTACGGATTGGTCGGCCGTTTAAGCATTTTATAAAAAAAAAAACATAATTTTAGCAAGGCATAGTCATTAATACTTTTTAATTACAGAAAAGGAAACCCATTCCAGCAAAAAAGGCAAATTGTTGCTTGCGATGTTCTTCTTAAAAAGGGTCGAATAATCTAATCACGTCCAACATTTTTTCAACAACTGAACTGAATTGCTAATGACAGACTATTTTGAATCATTACGCAACGGACCAGTTAACTGAATCTCGTAAACATCATTAAACACTCTCACCGATCTGTAATCGATTTGAAAACAATCGCTGTGACAAAAACATCTAATTAATCGTAACAATTTAGATTTGTACACAATAACCGCGCAAATTACTTACTGGGACGTCAGGAGAAATATTTTGTGTCACCGTCTTAAGGGGTGGTTTCACTTCACGAACGAAGAAATTTCGATATCGAAAAATATAATAAGTCAAATTGATACAAAAGAGATTTTTTGGTAAATTTTGAGACACTGTATAGCAGTGTCCCAAGATTTACCAAAAAAAGCCATTCCCAGCCATGGAATGAACGTGACATAAATGTTACTTATAACTACTTATAATAAACTGAAAATAATAGTATGTAACGCTTGTACCCAGATTCACTTAGCATCAAAGAATTAATTCTATAGGAACAGTACCTCGGCATTACCAATTTGAATAACAATGCTGATTCGTAGGCCAAGAAATAAGCTCAGTCCTTTGGGCACGTAAAGAGTCAACTCGATATACACCGTGAAATTTAAATGGTTGTTTTCCCGCGGCAGAATGACTTGCCATAAGAAGTACTTTTGAAGCATACAGAAAAAATAAAAAAATTAAAAAGTTTTTTTTTTTTATAAATAATTATTAAAAATATTTATCAACTCAAAAAAGCGAAAATAATAGTAACATTAGACGTAATTTGTAGGTACTACTAGAGTCGCATGAGCAGCCCGCCGTCAAAGGAAACCGATTCATTAAATATTTAAACCAAAATAAGCTCTCGCACGTTGTGATACGTCATAATTAGCTTGCACTCTACAGGTCCATTTTTTGTTTTTAATATTTTATTTTTTTGTCAAACGTTTGTATTACCAAGATACAACCATTTCGCTGAGGGAAAACCACCATTTAAATTTCACGGTGTATAGTATATTTAGGTATTTTAATTTTACCTGTATGTTTAATCTTTAAAAATCAGAAGTATTTATACAAAAGTACTGAACTATAATGTTCGGTCTCTCACACTATGTTTATTAAGTTCTTAAATATATTTCGTTTCGTTCGCATCCAGTGCAAACACCCCTTAACGCACAATGAATTAAATTTGCGAATTCGTTTCGCTTCTATTCGCCGGAGTTCTCTTGATTGATTTAAAGGTCGTTATCGAAAAGTTTACGCGAACAATTCCAATTTTAGTGTTACAGTATTAAACGATAAATAAGGCACGTTTCACAATTTAATTTGTTGTTTCTCGGATGTGATTGAGACTGAGATTTTGGCTGTTTGAATTTTTTTTTTGTAGGTATGTAGGTAATAACCTTTTTTTTTCTAATGTCATTAAAGATTTTGAGCAATTTTAAGGAACAAAAAATTAGGATATGGCACTCAACAAAACTACAACTTTGTATCAATGAAAAAAATCGAAAAGACCAGTGAGTTATCTAAACGAGTTTGTAGTGCGTGTAGCGAGACGCATAAAACTATTCATTGTTACGATACTTGGGGGAGACCCATGTTCAGTAGTAGTCGTTATTTGGCCGTTATTGTGATGATGATGATGATGAAAAAAACCTTTTAACTCTTAGATTGTTTTTGAGGTTAGTAAAACAAAAAAAAACGCTTATAATTTAAGTCTCTTCAAGCCTAGAGTGAATAGGCTTCTAATAAACTATTGTGCATCTCCATCAACGATTGCATCACTGCTTACCATCAGTCGGGATCGCAGTCAAGCACTGCTTTATACCAATTAAAAAAATAAAACATTTTTGTAAAAATAGTGTTCTTATATAACAAATTTTCGAAAAAAATAATAGGAAAAAACTTATGAAAACTTTTTTTGTCATTTCTAAATGTTAAGCTATTTTGAGTTTACTAACCTTAGATTATCATTAGATTGAATTTTAAAATATCTATTATTAATTAACTTTCATAGAGAAAAAACATCTGTATAAAATTATTCGCCTAGCCGAATTCGTTAGTTACATTATATCCTAATGAACAGTTATTTCGTCGTGTATCACAGTGATGTCCACTCAAACATAATTAAAAGTAGTTAGCCTGATGAGAGCAAATCAACCCCCGCTGGTGTGTGAGCAGCAATCAGCCGAGAGGGACAAACAGGGATGAATGTTTGATAGCCAGGGGATAGGATGGGGCGGAATTTTTATTCACGTATAAAGAGATACATAAATATTACAATCATATATCATTTTTTTGTTGTTTTAAATGAAATGTGTTTCCATTTAACCGCGTTCCATCCATGTGTTGTTTATGTTTCAATGTTAGAATATTCAAATCATTTTAATTTTTAACCGATATATTTTTTTCCCGATAACTTTAAAACCAGAAAATATACACAAATCTATTTTTATTGTTTGTTACATGTAAAATTATGAAGATACTTCTGATCTCAATAAATACAGAGTACAAGTATAACCATTCATTAAAAAAACAGTTTAAACAAAAGAAAAATGCATTAGGTTGTATTTATCTTTTTTTTTTGTAGTGTGTTGTCTTTTTTTTAACCCAAAGGTTGACTGGTAGAGAATGCCTTGTTGCATTAGGTCTGCCTATGTACCACTGTACATGAAGATTAAATAAATAAATATTCATTCAAATAAACAAGCAAAATAATGATTATTTTTACATTGTGTGAATAAACTTGTGTTTAATAATGTAACAGTGTGGAAAACACGATCATTGATTACGTTTACTTATTCAATCATCTCGCAGATTCAAATAGTTGTTAGGGATTATTTCATCACACATACCTCAAATTTCCATCACACGTGGCACATTACGAGGTTCACTCTGCCATCCTGTCTAAATGTCAGAGAGCTGTGAACATCAAAAGCCATGTCCAGCACAGCGGTGAGCAAACACGGCGGAGTATCAGCTGTGTGCGGCCACCGCCAGCAATTACTGGCTGAGTCAACTTCATCAACACTCGGTATTACACGCCGCGTGTATCAGCGAGCTGGGAATTACATTTCACTGTATGTTATTTATAAGTTTGGTCGGTAGCAAGCTTAATATAGCTGGTAAATGATTGCCTAGACTTTTTTTTACTACGGCAAAGCCAAAAGGTTTTGATATTAGTAGTTTTAGCTAAGCAAATGTTAGCGTTTGTCTAGACACCAAACTTGGTGTTTATACGGCCTACCGAAATGTCTTTTCTGTGGTCGTCAATATAGTTCTCTCCACAAAACACCATCTTAGACACTAATCTTTCTAGTTTTAATAGTCCTCATCTAATCATGAGCAGTGGTGGCCGTGTGGTACAGGCTTTCACATACGAATTGTAGGTCGTGGGTTCAAACCCCACCCCATGCATATTATATTACTTTGAGTAATTTATTTCATCACCACTGCTCTTAAAAAGTTCCTCACTTTTTCTAATTGACTACGTACTGTCTTGAATTTGGTCCTTACAGGAAGAACTCCAACTCGAACACTTTTTACTAAAATGATAGGTATTAAACTTTTACCATGCATCTCTCAAGTATAACTGATCTGTGTTCGAATGAATCGATTTGATTTGTATTGTTTGATTGCAACTAATAAGTGCTCGAGACAGCTCATTAATTAAGTCTTTCACAGAGACTGATGACTTTCACTCTCTTGGATTTTAATGAAGTTTATTTAAGATCTATAAAGGTTAATTATCTCATGATGATCAATAAGACCGCATTTGTTCTTTTCAGTAACACTAGGATTATCATGATTCTTCAGACCTAAAGCTGAGGCCAAGTATCATAACATGTCCGGGCTTGTGGATTGTAAGCAATGGGTAGCTCGCCGTTCAATCATCTGATAACCGTCCGGACCAAGCCCAGTCATCGGAGACGCGCACTGTTCCCGCGCGCCTCAAGGAGTTGTCAGCAAACCGTAGGGATTCTGCAGAAACGTCGAAGCCAACTGGGGCCAAGGGTTCGCGTCTGAAAGGAAGAAGGAAAGTACTCTGGCCATGGTATATATATGGCAACGTAGGAAATGGGTAGGCTGTTTAGTCAGTAAGCGTCTGACACTGTTTCCCGCTCCACCCAAGGGCGGGATTTGTCATTGGATGATTTTTACCTACCGTAAAAAAAAAGTATTTAAACATTTATTTGGATAAGTACCCAAGTTGGGTTAGGTTACGTTAGTATACCACTCAAACCATAAGTATATTCATGATTGATGTAGTGCAAGCACATGCTGTGCCAAGATTGGGATATCACTCTAAATGTTAATTATTGGTTAGGTATACACTACAGTCGTCCGATTAATGATTACATATAACTCCCTAATCTGATGGTCCAGAACACAGCTTAAAAAAACCTTGAAACACGGTGATCACTAGCAGTATGAGAAATGCAGCTACGGTTGCTCTACAGGCGTTCCAAGAACTACCTCTAGCATAGCATAGCGTCAGCCTTACAATGTTCCCACTACCGGGACTCGGAGAGGGAACATTGTAACTACATCGTTTTAATGCGGGAGAAGGCTTAGGAAGAAACCTTAGTAGTGTACAAAATTAAATTAAATGAATAAATTAAATAAATTAACTGGAACCCTACAAAAACTAGAATCAAACACATACTTATAATAATTTCTTTAAATAATGAAAATAATTTAAAATATAACTCTTAGGCGCACTAGTTTACTAACAGCCTATCCACTATAGTCTTGAAGACCCAAATTATCATCGGAGGGGAAGACCACAGAAAGCAAATTGTTTCAGCCCTTCGATGCTACACGGTATAAACGACGGAGCAAAATGCTTAGACCCCTCTTAGGCGACCTGAAAAGCCTGTAAATTTAATTCTATTATATAATGTAGACATTTTGGGGCTCACGTATAAAAAATAAGTGTTATTAGTCTAAACTGTAAAGCTGATAAGCAAGTTCAACATTTGTAATTTCTGTAGAGAATTTGAATTTAAAAGCAGTTAATCTGTATTTAAATTAAGGACATAATTATATATTATATGGTTAGTGTGTTTTATAAAATTAAATAAGTTAGTTTTAAGTTTAATTTTCAATATCAACATTGTCTTTAAGAGCGTGTCCTCTTTAGGGTGTTCTTTTGTTCAAAGTCAAAATAATTTTATTTCAAATACACCATTTACACGCATTTTTAAAACGTCAAAAATATGTTTGTTCTAAAAAAACGATGTTAATTGCACTTTTCAAAGCGTAGATCACTATGGAGAAGAATGTGCAAGAAACTCCATGGATGTTCTTTTAAATCATGATAAGTATTACAAATATTTCGGTTACATGTCTCTCATGTTACCTATATATTCACGTAGGTACCTATATTTTTTCTATATTTATAAAAAAAACAATATAATTTAATTTATCTAAGTGTTAAGTTAGGTATATTGTGAGGCTTAGTACGACATTTTTCTAATAAAAACAGTCTTTAAACATGATAAGAATTACTATGTCTAACTTTAGACCTCTTCAGTTTAATATTTTTTCCCAAATTAACATGAAGTATTTTGTAGTAAGTATGATGGATTACATTACAGACTTCTAGGTATTACGCCTGAAAATATCTAGAAAGTAGATTATACTACTTTTTGCGGGACAAAATAGAAAATCCATTTTCTGGTAAATCTTTACCACTGAGGCATTTGGATTACATTACCTACCCACTACTACACATATGTAATTACACAGGCATACATAAACACTGTTTTTTCTTGTTTTTTTTAGGTTGGAAACTATCTGAGGATTTAATCGTTCTAGGGCGTTGCGTGAGGACCTATCAAACTTTTACTGTGTAAAACCTCCTCCAATGTTTCTTCGTCACTTTGTATTCCATGGCCTTGAGGAACAATAAATAGTTTTAAAAAATAAATGCCATTAGCAGTCGTCGTTGTTGTTTACAACTGTTATTGACATTTTTATTTTTTTGGACCCTTTTTTTTTTACACAAGCGTAAAGACTTACTTCAGACTGGCTAAGTTAGAACGGCCGAACTGTAAATAATATAATCAAATGACTAATCCGGCTCCAATATGGAGCGAGAGATTGAGGAAATTTTTACTGACTAAACCTACCTATATTTTTCTCACGTGCCTCAAAGAGTTGTCAGCAAATCGTAGGGGCCCTATAGGGTTAAAGCCTCCCGGAGCTGAGGGTTGATGCGAAAGCGTTACACCGGGGCTCTGGGAATAAGGCAAGGAAGGTACGGGGTAGGTTATTTAGTCAGTAAGAGTCTGACACTGTTTCCCACTCCGCCCAAGAGTGGGATTCGTTATTCGATGATTTTTACCTAACATAAAAAAACCTATATTCTTTAGATGCTTTTTATGAGTTCACTCTTTTAGACATTCTTCTTCTTTATCGGTATAACTCCTGACAGCTTTGTCAAGAGTGATCACTCGGTCATGGTCATCACTTCTGTCAGGTGTTGGTAGCAAACAGGCAGCGGCCCTACTAGGCCCTCACGCGTTTTTTTTTTCAAGCAACTATATGACGACAAAAAAAAAAGTGTATTGATAATAATATCTCGGAAAGGGTCCCACCAAAGAGCACCGCTGGTTTCCAAGAAGATTCGGACAATATTTATTCTGTTGGCAACGAAATAGCGAGAATCCAAATATACAGTTAATACACCAGGATATCATAAAAGACTTGTTATATACTAAACATTTTGTATGAGATACTTTTACGTCCATATAAAAAGGTTTTTGTGTGAGCTGTAAACCGTATGGAGGGAACGGAGGAATCTTTCATAATATGTGAATATTTTTACTGAAATGACCTTGGGAAGGTCTTAAAAGAATCCGTACACCAGAGTTATATATTTATAAATAAGTCTTTATTTTTCACGGAAGCTTTACGAGAATTTATTTTAAAGAGAAATGCGATATTTTTTCTTGGAACTTTGTAGAGAGTCTTATCACAAAGACAATGCTATTTATTTTTTACAATATCATTTTATTGTTGTAACATTAGTATGGAAAAATATTGTTTTGCTGGATTTTTAGACTTTTCTCTGATTTGACATATGACATGTTTTGTCTAGGTTTTCGATCATCGATCTCTGTTTCGAAAAAGGCCCGACAAATATCATCACAAATAATTCTGTGATAACATTTGATGTCAGTTTGGTCCAATGGTAGGCGTTGAGATATGACATAGCTCTAATTTGAAAATAGAATAAGCGCCATTGTTAATTTTGTGTAACAAACAACAAATATTTTTGAACAATTTTAATAATGAGAATTGAATTTCGAATATAATATTTTTTTGTTTTTGAAGTAATCTGGGCCACTAAGGCGTTATGATTTTGTTCCTAATCCTTGATAATCGAATTGTCGTACATTGATGATCGAAGATCTAAGGCCAAAAAAAATACATTGTAAGGAATTGACAAGTGCTTCTGGAATATTATGGTAAACCCCTATGATTTTTACTTTTTGAAAAACGTTTATTTAGATATAACTGATAAAATATTCCTTGAGCTTATAGCCTCTGACCAGCAATGTCCAAAACTGTATAATTTGATATTAATAAACACGAAGTTCCTTTGCCAGTTGAAAAAAACTTGATGAAACTTGCAAAATTCATTTGATCGATTACTAGATCCACACATAATTTATTGATTTGTCAAAATAGAAGACACTGTAACTACACGCGTGTGTGCGTAGGCACAGAATCGGTTTAACATTTTATAATCCCAACAAAGCCCCGCGATATACTTGATGGATTGATTGATTGAAGCACAGGTTAACTTCGCCAATCAATCAATCATCAACCCAACATAAATAGCACACTCCACATCCTTTATGCGGCCTTTTATAATGGTTTTATGGCACATCGGGTTTGTGAGTGGGTGCCGAAAAATGCAAGATTGGAAAATCTCTAGCTGGGGTGGATCGAATGGCGCATTTGTCCCACCCATACGCAAATTACGCGCTTTAGACGTGGAGTTGCGGATACCAGCCCGGTATACTATACTTGGATAATCTCTTTCATAAGGTGGGCCGTGAACCCGGTGAAAGCCGCGAGTGTCCGCTAGATGAGACTTAGGACTGACAACGATAGGGGGATCTGTCATTAGTATCAACGGTTATTGTTTATAATGTTAGTACCGCGGTTCTCAGAGGTTACCGGTGTTTTACAAATAACCCCATTTACATTGAACTTCACAAGAATAAGAGGTCGGACTCGTTCTGCAGAATGTGCGGCACCTAATCAGGCGATAGCATTGCTTAACACAATATCGCCTCAATCTTGTGCGAATGCGAAAGTTACGATGTTTGGATGTTTGTTACTCAATGAAGCCAAAATGACTGGACGAATCTGGATGAAATTTGGCACAGGCATAGGATTATACTCCAGAATAGGACATAGGATACTTTTTATCCCGGAAACAAAAACCCCAACCCGAATACCACGCGGGCGAAGCCGCAGGCATAAGCTAGTAAAAAAATAAAATAAAAAACTTTACATTGCATTTTGTTACCGTCCATAGTTGTTGCGGATTATTGCGGAATGTGTGACCGCAGTCACACATTCCGCAATAATGTACTTTAAGACAATTGTTATTATATTTTTTTTGTTGCTCATAGGTTCTCGCTTGATCGAACTGACGACGAAGCGCGCTTACCAAGAAGTAACCTATTCATTCTTGACTTAAAAATTCCGGGATTGTAGCCACCAGGAAACAGTCTCCGGCAAGGAATTCCACTCCTTGGCTGTACGCACAAAGAATGTGTTCCCAAAACGTTTTGTACGCATGTGTGCATTTATATTAATTTGAATTGTATCTTTATGTCCTTGTTATATTTTTTTAATTATTGTTTTTTTGATAATAATAGAATACTTAAATTACTAAAGCACTGCTCTGTAGGTATTGGTGTAAACAAGTAATTTTAGGTAGAAATTTAATTAAATAAATATATTCCGCCATTATACGTTGTGACAATAGCTGTCTCAACTTCGACGTCGCACACCCAAGGCCGTGTATTATAATTACATTCCTACTTGACGAAGTTAGAGAAACAGAATACTAATCTAGAAATGAGCTCATGGCTGTGTTTGTCATACAGAAAGTTGTCCAAAGTTGCTCCGGCGAGATCCGATGTTTGTTTGTTTGTAACATTAGAGCACAAATATACACATATTAGACGCGGGTTAAGTTGTCAAACACAGACGGAGTTCCATCACACTTTGCTTCATGAATTTATATTGCGAGGCTTGGGAAGAGCAGCTAAGAGGAACGGTACTTATGAACAAATTGACACACAGCTCAAAGGAGCAATTCCACACGGCTAATAAAGACTGACATTACTCTGGTTTTGGTATTCGTGACGTTAAAGTTAACGGTGAGTTTCCTCAATTAGTCTGCTTTTTTTTTCATTGATATTAATGCTTGACTGCAATCTTACCTGATGGTAAGCAATAATACAATCGTTGATGGTGAGGCGCACTAGTTTATTATGTGAGCCTATTCACTCTAGCTTTGAAAACACCTAAATTATAATCGGACGGGAAGACCGTTTTCTTGTCTTAGATCGGGCTTTTTAGAAAAGCACAAACCGCTTAGCAATTCAAATGTTCATCAGTCACAACTTAGAGGGCTGGTAACTTAAAATGACCGGATTGCTTAATTATAATATTTTTATTTATTTCCTTCCACAAACGTACACAGAAACTAAACTGACAGGGTACAATAAAAAATAAAAAAACTAAAATTGATTTGTGGAAAACTGGCGCCTGAACAAAATTTTATACAAAACCTGTGTGTCAAGTCACCAAGCCCCCTAAATCATAGTTTGAGATTTTCAATAAAATAATTTCATGAATAACAAATATATTTTTTTTATCGAAACCCTAGAAATCTGGTTATATCTCGATCTGAGATTTGGATCTTAGATTATGTCTCCGTTCCCTCGTCATCTACCTGCCTTCTTTTGGTCAAATCTAAACGAAGACACCTGTATTTCATTATTTTGCTGACTTACAGATCGCTAGGTTGTAGCTACCAGAAAAAAACATACTCTGGCAAGGAATTCTACACCTTAGGTTTACACCTAAGCTACCCCTCCACAATATATTTCATACGAAAGACGACAGTATTTCCTAAACGTTTTGTATTTGTACGTAAGGTACGGGTGGGATGTCTAGTGGTCTGATTATCATCAGACCACTAGTGTGTTAAGTCAAGCCAATTCTGTCGAATTGGCTTGACTTAACAAAAAATGTGAACGAACGTTTTTATGTTTTATTTTATATAACTTTTCTTTACAGTGTGAATGTAAGAACACTGTAGACTTCGCGAATTCCTATTACGACTCACCTTTTTTTATTATTATGATTATTTTTATTGTGTGCATTGTTGACTTATAGAAATATTGCAACAAACCAAGTAAAACGGAATTTCTTACCGGTTCTTCACCATAGAAAACGACCAGTTAGGAACCGTGCACTAGCTCCTGACGTTTTATAAGTTCCCATGTAGGCCTGTGTGAAATAAGAACCATTTTGATTTGATTTTAATGAAAACCGACAGGCTAGCAACTGGGTGTCGACCTTCCACGCACAAAACGAACAAGACAGAACTAAAGTTTCTCTTGCTCTATCAAACTTATAAAAACAATTTGAAGTAATAAGTGGAATCGATATTAATTCAATTGGAACTAAACTCGAGTTCGATTGAGCTCGCTGATTGGAAGATGAAACAAAAATATTTCCGTTTCAACTTGAGTCGGCAAGTTTTATGAGTTGCTTCAGTTTACAGCGAGTCTTCTGTAAAACTATAGAGTTATAATTCTGTCACTTTACGTGTAGTTTTATTAGATGAGACAGAAATAATAGTTTTGCTTAGGGAAACTTGGAATGTTACTTTATATATGATTTAAAATATGTACTGACGTCAAAATGATGTGTGCAATGATTACTAGTTTGTTTTTGAGCATGAGCAGTTCTGAATATAGAATCTCATTCTGTAAACTCAAGTTTAAACTTTGACCAAATGCGAGTCGGACTCACATACGAACAGTTTCATACTACAACATTAAAATCACTGATAAAATTTAATCTTGTAAAGGGGGTTCCCCTTTCATTTCCCGCTTAGGCAAAACATCGCCGTTTCCTCGAGGGGGCGATCGAAGGCAGAGTGGCAAGCGGTTGTCTCCTTCTGCGAAGCAGTAATGCTAGCAAAGGAGGAAGCCGACCGCATTAGGCAACGGCGCTCACGCCCCCGACGCCGCCGGGATTCCAATCCCGATTTCCGATGCCTCACTACTAACCATCTTATTTTGGTAATGGTATTTTTTTGTGTTGCTATAAACTAGTGCTTGACTACAATCCTACCTGACAGTAAGTAATAATGCATTCATCGATGGTGAGACGCACTAGTTTATTAAAAGATTATTCACACTAGCCATGATGACATCAAACTTACAATCGGACGGAAAGACCGCAGCAAGCAAACTGTTACAGTCCTTCGATACACGCGGTGTAAACAACGAGGCAAAACACTTAGTCCTACTTAACTTCTTCCGCTCCGAGTTAAAAGTGTTATGTGATTTTTACTGATTAAAACCCACTCGCATTATTTCAGTTGCTCTTAGTATTCCAAGGCCATAGTAAAGTACGTGGCAAATATGTTGAACCCGTTGCTATGGTTACGGGCAACTCCCCACTATGATTGAGACCCAAAAATCGGTTAATGCGCATTCAATGTCGATTGCCATGCAGTTCAACTTGTGTGCTGAAGATTATAACTCTTTCGCACAACCACTCTACTTAATCCTATTTTTATCTTTCACTCACTTCCACAAAAGTCCTGTATACTTCCCCGACCGTCGTACAATTCTATCAGCACTTGTAACCAACCCTTCTCCACCTGACCTCAGCCCCAGATCACCGGGACACATAAATCTCCGCGGCGGAGCATAAATTTGTTTTTTTTTTTTTCATTACCACCCCGTACATTTCATTACGGGGTCGTCGGAGGGTGGGGCACTAATTTATGGAGCCCAGTTTGTCGGCAAAAAACGGTTAATTACGTGTATAGGGGATGAAGAAGAGCTCGTTTGAATTGACCTTGTGACTTCTTGTGGAGGGTTTAGTGTGTGTCTAGGTTGTATTAGAAACTCCAATTGGGTCTTTTCATCAAGAGTAAAGTCCATTGCTTCTACAATCTTAAAACCTTTCAACCCAGAATGAATAGAATAGAATAAAACTAAACTACTTTAAACTATTTTTATTCTAAATGTATTTTCTTTTAAAATGTAAGTGTGTAAGTAGGTACATAAATTGTAAAATAAATAATTAAACAAAACTTTATTGTAAACCAAAATAGTAACAATTCCATGAAAACTTATATGAATGGGTACAAAGACGGTCTTATCGCTGGCAGCGATATCTACCAGACAACCTTAGGATGGAGTATAAGAGCTTAAACAAAAAAAAACAAGGCATTTCTTTGGCTTGGTTGTTACGTCATAGAACTCATGCGTTTTTTGCTATGAGGAGAGACCAAGGCGACAAGCTGGCTTATTGAAAAACAAGACATTCTCAGTAACACCTTATAGTCTAAAAATTACAATTTTAGGTAATTATCATCATTCATTTGCTAATATGAATATTATATTTATTGTATTTTTTTTTGAAAATATAGCACAGTTCAAACCTTGAGGCATGCAAATCCCAAGCTTTCAATGTACAATTTAATTATTTTTCAAGTTAAATTAAAATAAAAACCATAATAATTCACTTGAAGAATTGAGGTTCCAATATCTCTTGTCAAATAATAATGACAAGATACAATTGTGAACAAAAATTAAAATAAAAATAATATAAAAAATTAAAATATTTTATTTTAATATTTTATATTTATTAATTCATTTTTTTTTAAATGTAGTTTTGCTTCTTATCATAAAAAATACACAACCCCCGATGAAAACCGAAGGCAGTGTAAGGTTAGGTAAATAATGTAGTGATCTCTTAATTGAATCTCGTGAATCTTTTAGAGAAAGATATCTAGGAAATCCTGAGCAGTCAACCTTACAAACAATCACATTTTAAGCTTAATTTGTCACCTCGCCTGTAGACTATTTTAGTTTACTTCAATTCGAGAATAGAATAAGTTTAATTTCATTAACTGTTCCCTCGTCAGGAAACTATTTCATTCTGTTGAACATCGACCGACTGTTCGGTGTTTATTGTGTTATTCTGAAGTGTCACGTTCAACACGATCAACGGAATTCTCAGAACAAGAGAGTCAACTTTAAGAAGCTTATTCAATATTCAAATCAATAGTATAAGAGCTACCTCCTCTTACAACTTCTAATTCACTAGAAATAAACTAGCAGAAAAATCTATCTCTATTTTTATCCGTCGTCAGGAAAAACGTGGTCACTCTTGTAACAAGAGGAAGTATACGTTATCGTCACTAATTAATTATTCTAGTCACGCGTACTAATTATTTCTAATTAACGGGATTATCCTCTGTCCTCCTCCACACCATACACTGCGCGATCCAAAACGACGGCTTCGCAAAACTCCTTCATCAAAATACATTGAACGCTAGCTGCGAGGGAAACGGTCTGTGGCGCAATAAAAACAAGAAAGGGATGAAAAATAATGGCAAAGAAGCGAATGGAGCGAGAATATCTGAGTAATTGTTGCATGGAAAGATCTCTAACGAGCACCTCGGGTAATAAAAAGGTTTGTGTGGCCACGAAGCGAGCGATTGTTGACTCACCCAGAGGAGTTATTATTTTTTGGTTTTTTGTTTGACGGCGACAATGGAGGTGGTGAAATTGAGACAGTTTTAATGAAGGTGGGTTCTATTGTCACAATAATTTCATCAAGATACATTGCGCGCCTGATGAGGAAGCATTTCGGACAAAGAAAGATAAAATACGAAGTTAAAGACGCCAACAAAATCACAGTAAAGCCTCGCTTTTTGGCCTTAAGTTAGTCAACACAGCGCAGCTATCGAAGCTTCTTGTATACTTAAGTAGTTTTATAGAGTAATGAAATGCATTCTGCTACTTAATAGCATGGTCCGGTATCCTTTTAAAGACAAATTGCAACTAAAGAATGCTTTGTGTTTTCTTTCCGTAATTAATTAAAATTCCTCGCTCGCTGACGTCGTGGCCGTAATACAAAAAAGATAAAAAAATTACAAATAAAAATGGCGTTGGTTTATGAAAATAAAAAGCGCGCCATTCATTATCGGGCGCACTTGCATGGCTCATTTGTTAAGTTCTGTAGTGAAGTGAAGGCGGGGTGGGTGGTCCCGGGATCCCGGGTTCCCGGGCTTACGTAATCTGTAGTGTTATTCCTTATACATTTTATCGTGTAAACTTAGAGGAAGTGAGCTGTCAATCCATTGCGTCAATGATAGTCCACGCTCACTTCTCGAGGACAAGAGCTAGCGCGCACTGGTGACTTGTCACAGTGACAATTTTAGTTGGTAAAAAAGTTTACAAAAAAAAAATATTGTCGCCCTGACCAGAACACTAGTGCACTCTAGCTCTAAATATACAAGGTGACACTTTAGTACTTTTGTTTTAATTTAAAATCCTGAAACTAGGGATCAAAGTTATCTGAAATAAATGGATTTTATTTATTTATTTAGTACAGCATCCTATAGAGGAGTTGTGTACTGTAACTAGTTAGAGAACGTGTCTAGAATAAATTAATTCACCCCGAAGTCTTCAGCAATTCCCCTCGTCGACTCCCACAATCACACTGAAATTTACAACTGGTAATATTGACTCCCACCAAGATCTGAGACTCTATACTCGAAACAGCAAACGACTAAGTTTACCTTGGAAAAACTTTGAGAAAGAGTTCAATCGTTGAATCCGAATCAGCTAGGCAGCTTTCTTGTCTAATATATCACAGTGTCTCAAGTAATGACATATGGCTCCGAAACGTGTTTGCTTACAATGGGCCTCATAAGAAGACTCAAAGTCACTCAAAGGGCAATGGAAAGAGCTATGCTCAGAGTATCTTTGCGTGATCGAATCAGCAATGAAGATATCAAGAGAAACAAGGTTGCCGTCGCGAAAAGAATCGCCAGACTTAAGTGGCAATGGGCAAGTCACATTGCACGCAGAACAGCTGGGGCCGAAAGGTTCTCGAGTGGCGACTGCGTATCAAAAGACGCAGTGTTGGAAGGACTCCCACAAGGTGGGCCAATGACCTGGTCAGCGTTACTGGGAGCCGATGGATGCAAGACGCACAGGACCGATGTGCTTACGTTTAACTACTATCTCACCTGATGGTAAGCTATGATGCAAAAGCACGCTTGTCTAGAAGTAACCTATTCACTCTTGCCATAAAGACCTCTAAGTTATAGCTATCAGGAAGCACAGACTCCTGCGGGGAATTCCACTCAATAGCTCTACGCATAATATACCTATTTGTTCCCAAATCGCTAAGTACTTATTGTTAATAAATAACTATGTATGAATGCATGTTAAAATTAATGCTGCGGTATTGTTCGAAATAGTTGCCGTAGTTCAATATAAAGGGCAATTGAAGAAATAGGTAGGTTTAAGTCATCATCCCGGCGTACGGCAAATATCCACCCTTACGTTGTTGAGACATCTGCGGCCCGGACTAAGCGTTTTCCTCGTCGTTTATACAGCGTACATCGAGGCACTGGAACAGTTTGCCGGCTTGCAGTCTTTTCGTCCGATTATAATTTAGGTGTTTTCAAGGCAAGAGTATAGGCTCTTAATAAACTAGTGCGCCTTACCATCAACGATTGCATCAATGCTTACCATCAGGTGGGATCGCAGTCAAGCACTAGTTTATTACAATTTAAAAAAATAAATAAATCAAAAGTCTGACACTGCCTCTCGCTTTACCTAGAGTCGGAGAAATTATTTGATAATAAACTAAACAAAAGTGATTTAATTTCTTGAATACCGTAAATAGAAACATACGAGTAATAGAAAGACTATAGGTCTACTGGGCCCCAGGGTCTCTACTGGGGCCCAGGGTCTCTTTCTGAAAGGAAGGCTTGGCCCCAGTGCGAAGGGCAAAGAAGGAACGGGGTGGGGTGTTTATTCAGTAAGTCTGACAGAGGCAGCCTGCGCCTGGTGGCGGGGACTATCACTGGACACTGTACACTGAATAAACATCTTCACACAATAGGCATTACGGACAGCCCCCTGTGCAGAGCATGCTTGGGGCAGGAGGAGACAATTGCCCATGTGCTCCTGGACTGCACAGGTGTTACTGACATACGCACACGAACCATAGGCACACCGAACTCCCTTATCGACGCCCTGAAAAACCTGAAAGGCATAATCAGCTTCTGGAGAGAAGTGGGCTGGTTGGAATAAGCCCACGAGATTATGGCCGCTATGGCTCACGTACAATGGTCTACACAAGACTAAGTGCGGAAACCATACTCAGACATACATACATACAAGAGTCTGACACTGTTTCCCTCTCCGCCCAAGAGCAGGATTCGTCATTGGATGATTTTTGCCCACCATAAAAACGACTATAGGTGTGCTGACGCGGCTCAAGAGTTTAAAATCGTTCATGGAATCGGTCTTCTAAAGGTAGAAAATGATGACGTCATTATTTGGTTTATCTGAAAGGCTCCATCGTAACCAGATTACTCAATATTAATAGTCCCTCAAATAATTCACAAAGTAAATTACAATCAATCGTTTACAATTCGATTAAAAGTTTGTTTCTGAACTGTGCAGTAATAACATAATTGTTCTCTCGGCAAATTAATTAAAATTATAGCTGTATTAAAATTCAATTTCCTTTGATTTAAACACCGTTTACGTTTTCATTTAGTGAAATAAATTATCTGTGGTACAACCTGCACTTATGATATAAATGTTATGGAATATTTTTTTATTGATTTATAGGTTTAATGATTTAAGCGGTTTTTTGGTAATCAATCAATCAATTGATTCAGCCGAAAGACGTCCACTGTTGCACATAGGCCTCCCTCAAACGCCGCCACAACGACCGGTCCCGTGCGTCTTGCATCCATCGAATTCCAGCAACCCTGACCGTCGGTCCAACTTGTGGGAGGCCTTCCACCGCTGCGTCTTCCGTACGCGGTCGCCACTCTAGAACCTTTTGGCCCCAGCGACCATCAGTTCTGCGTGCAATGTGTCCTGCCCATAGTCTATAATATTTTATTTTATTAACATAACATTTGGCGAAGAAGCCAGAAGGCGTAACGTTGGAAGGCCTCCCACAAGGTGGACTGATGACCTGGCCAGGGTTACTGGAATCCGACCGATGCGAGATGCACGGGACCGGTCGTTGTGGCGACGCATGAAGTACGCATATGTCCAACAGTAGACGTCTTTCGGCTTAAATGATGAACGTTTGACGACCTTGTACCTTAATGAACAGCGTCGGAAGGAATCCGAAAGATGCGAGATGCAGAGGACCGTTCATTGTGGTGACGCTTGGGGGAGGCCTATGTCCAAAAGTGGGCGTCTCTCGACTGAAATCATGATGATGATCATCATAAAATCTTAAGACCAAAGGCACACTCTGAAGGGTTAAGCAGGAATGGTTCTATATTAGAATGTCTTACTAAGTCTTCTACGTAAATGAGATACGTCTTTATTTCAAATACATATTTTTGGACGCAGTGCATTGAAGTTTACCTACCTTTGAAGACAAGTACTATTTAGCTAAAGGCAAACTCATTACGAGGTACTCAAAGATGCTGGTTAGAAATAATTAATTATTGGCAAAATACCATAATATTTCGTTTCTATAGATTGCATATAGAATTGAATGCTAAACAGCTCCACATTCTGCTACATATTTTTTTTATGGTGGGCAAAAATAATCCAATAACATATCCTTTCGCTTTTGGATGGGGAAACCACCCCAACCCGTTCCTTCTTTGCCCTTCGCACTGGGGTCAAACCTTCCTTTGAAAGAGACCCTGAGTCCCAGTAGGCTTCGACCCTTTTGCAGAGATCCTGCGGCTTTGCTGACAACTCCAAATAGATTTGTTATAATTTGTTTTAATTAATCCAAAGCAATCTCCCTCTTTAAAATTAAATCATAAAATATGCCACTCTTTTCTAGTGATAGACACTCTTCGTAAATCCCGGAAAGTAAAATAAAACGCCACAACAGTGCCACTTACTTTGACAAATACGGGGCTTGCTCCAATCCCGGGCGATAATAAACTTATCCCGTATTTTTATGACGGCCCCGCCTCGTCGCCGTCCCGGGTTGGCAGCACGACAGGGAGGCGACACGGGACCCGGGATCCCGGACGCTGCTGACTGTAATAGACTCAATTTGTGGAACACTTAGTTTCACTTATGACTCCGGGAATTACTGTGTTTCTACTTTGTGGCTTATTTCTGTTGAAGATATTTTAAGTTGAGTGTACCAGTGTTAATTAAAGACTTAAATTATTGTAACATTCACGTATTATTAATATCATGGTAATGGCTTGCTAGTCTAGCGAAGAAAATTGAAAGGAGCTATAATTAAAACTCTTAAGTATTTTAGAATCGGGTTGCGCAGTAACTGGGCTGTGAAGCTCTGATAGGCAGTAGCTTCATATAAAGCACGAATATTCAGCAGAAACTGTATAGACTAGAAGCTGATCTTAAACAAATTCAGAAAAGGGTAGTCAAATATATAAAAAATTTAAAAATATATATATTTCACAGAACTTTCACACAACGCCATCTAGTCCCAAGCTAAGCAGAGCTTGTGATATGGGTACCTACTAGACAACTGATAAACGTACTTATATATTTCTAAATACATACATATTATAGATAAATTACACCCAGACAGAACAAATGATCGTGCTCATCACACAAACATTTGTCTTGGGTGGGAATCGAACCCACGACCTCCAGCGTAGCAAATGATGATGACTGACAATGAGTCATCGTTATTTATTATTGTAAGCCCATCTGTTGTCTGAATCGACGGCATGCACTGTCCCCGCGCACCTCAAGGAGTTGTCAGCAACTGTAGGGGTCCGGCAAGGTCGAAGCCTTCTAGGGCCAACGGTTGATGCGAAAGCGGAACACCGGGGCCCTGGAACTAAGTCAGAAAGGAACGGTGGATCGTTTAGTCAGTTGAAGTCTGATACTGTCTCCCGCTCCGCCCAATCAATCATTCGATGATTTTTCCTACCATAAAAAACCTGTGTTCTGAATATGAAACTGAATTGCCGTTTTTGGAATCCCGGGTTGTGGTTTACTAAAATTGACAGCACTAGTAAAATAAACTTATTCGTAAAAATAGAAAACCTTCTAAAAAACTAACATAAAAAAACACAAATTAATAGTTATTACAGTATCAACATTAATTTAGTTAAGTAACTATTCATAATTTGAATATCTTAATTGATTTTAGTGATAAATTAAGAAAACGTTTTAGTTTTTATCGTAAAAGAAATATGGTTCTAGCGTGGCGTGGTTATAGCCAACTAGCTTTTGCCCGCGGCTTCGCCCGCGTGGTATTGGGGTTAGAGTTGGGGTCTCCGGGATAAAAAGTAGCCTATGTCCTATTCCGGAGAGTATCCTATGCCTGTGCCAAATTTCATCCAGATCCGTCCAGCCGTTTTGGCGTGATTGAGTAACAAACATCCAAACATCGTAACTTTCGCATTTATAATATTAGTAAGATTTGAATATCTTAATTGATTTTAGTGATAAATTAAGAAAACGTTTTAGTTTTTTATCGAAAAGAAATATGGTTCTAACGTAGCTGTTTATAGCCAATATTTTAATGGTTTTAATAGCAAAATGTCATGAACTATGATCTTAATGAATTTAGCTCGTGGGTTGTTCGATGGAAGACCACTAAGTGCTTGTGATTTATGAACTAAAACATAATTAAATATTGTAGCACTAAAATGGAAAGACGTGAAATTAACCTGCCTGTACCATTCAATATTTTGGGTTATCTAGATTGGTGTTTGTTTTGAATATTTAATATTTAAAACCAATGAGAGTTTATTGAGTCACACTTACAGTTCTTATTACTATCAGCCTGTTTTTTTTTTTATATTGTTTGAATTAAACTCTCCTAAGCTGGCGCCGGCGTTCGCACACCTATATTTCTATTATACCTGTCATTACGGTATTCAAAAGGTTAAAACTGAAGTTAAAAATCATTTCAGCCAAAAGACGTCCACTGCTGGACATAGGCCTCCCCCAAGCGCCGCCACAAAGACCGGTCCTGTGCGTTTCGCATCCATCGGCTTCCAGCAACCCTGACCAGGTCATCGGTCCACCTTGTGGGAGGCCTTCCAACGCTACGTCTTCAGGTACGCGGTGGCCACTCCAGAACCTTTTGGCCCCAGCGGCCATCCGTTCTGCGTGCAATGTGCCCTGCCCATTGCCACTTAAGTTTGGCGATTCTTTTCGCTATATCGGCAACCTTGGTTCTCTTGCGGATGTCCTCATTTCTGATTCTATCACGCAAGGATACTCCGAGCATAGCCCTTTCCATTGCCCTTTGAGTGACCTTGAGTCTTTTTATAAGGCCCATTGTAAGCGACCACGTTTCAGAGCCATACGTCATCACTGGCAACACGCACTGATTATATAGAAGTTAAAAATAAGGCATGTTAAATATTTTGTGACGTTTTGATCTATCGACATACGTATACATATCGACATATCAACGCGCAGTCGAAATTACTGGTACTAGGAGTATGAAATTTTGCAAAAAGCTTCCTTTTATAGCGTTAGCGAACACTAAGAAAGGATTTCCTAAAATTTTTTTTTTTTTTTTTTTTTACTTTATTAAACAACAACAATAAAAAGTACATTTATTTTTGTAATTGCATACCAGCAAAAACCATCGCGGGTTTATCAGCGGTATTCACCCCGGCGGTCAAAAGTTTGAATGGAGAAACCTACTTAAACCCGGGTGAAGCAGCTGGCAGAAAGCTAGTTATGTACAATTTTAGAACACTATCTCATCTGATGGTAAGCGATGATGCAGTCTACAATGGAGCACGCTTGTTTAAATGCCATAATTATTCACTCTTGACTTAAAAACTTCTAGGTGGTTAATAGTTATCAGGAGACAAGCTCCGACAGGAAGTTGCGCTCATTATTAATTTGCTGCAAAAGGAGAAATCAAAAGATATATAGACAATAGAAGAGTAATTTTTCTCTTTATTATTTCAAAAGTAGGTATATTTATTTATTTTACTATTTATTTACACACATATAATTCAAAGAAACAGAACAATTAGATACAATGAAAAATAATGTACAAATTATGTTGGTTTTGCTTAATTTTATAACGTTTTCATATTATAACTGTGCCTAACTTTTTCCCGTGGTTTCACCCGCGTGTGTGTTTTTCTTTACAAAGTTTGGACCCGCGTTTTATCACCTTAGTTTATTTTGGGAAATCTTTTATTAGCCTTAAAGGAAATCTTATGCAAAATTTTATATGCTCCTTGCTACAGCAGTGCGTTGATAGGTCAGTCAGTCAGTTTCTCTTTTTATAAATCTTACTAATATTATAAATGTGAAAGTTACGATGTTTAGATGTTTGAATGTTTGTTACTCAATCACGCCAAAACGGCTGGACGGATCTGGATGAAATTTGGCACAGGCATAGGATACACTCCGGAATAGGACATAGGCATAGTATAAAGAGAAGGGAAGTAGGTTATCTTCATACAAACGCACCGCGCGCGGCTTATATGTGTGCGCCATAGTATCTACGCATCGACGCACGCACACTGTAACAGAATCTCGACCCGTTCCTCAGTGCGCCAGTCGGGGCTAACACTGCACGAGTTTCGCGCGTCACTGCTTTTCGGCACCGCTAAATCAAAACAAAATGTCTGATAATCGCAGGAGAACGTATTGCTGTGTGTTTGGGTGTCTTAACAATTCATAGATTCTAGAATTGTCTCTGTTCAGATTACCTATTGAACAATACCTTTTTTGTTCAATACTCATTCTAGCATATAATTTTTACTTGATTTTGAGATACCTACTTACTTTTTTTTTTGTATTAGTTTTCTATCACACAGAGGAAGTAGGTAGGTGGGCTTAATTTCTACTTTGGATCTGTCAATTGATTTGCTACTATTGCTTTGTTTACGTTTGGTTATGCCAATTTCTCAGTTACTTTAGTTTCTCACCTACTTACAGTTAGAAAATCGTAATTCAAAATAAATAATTGACTAATTGTAAATCAGATATACATATAAAGCAAAGTTCGAATCATAACAACAAATTCGATTGTAGGCTAAGAGATGGGCGTTAGTTTTAATGTTTCTTTTAATTATAATATTTTAGTCACTTTATTCATTTTTAGGGTTCCTGATGAAATAATAAGCGATTAAGACTCTAGAATATTGGTTAACAATTTATTTTAAGATAATAAAATATGAGACATTACACTATGACATTTTAAAATATAGAAGAAAAAGGAAGAGAAGGCAAAAGTTCACGTCAGTGCGTGTGTTGCCAGCTAGATTTTTTTGGCTGCGTTCCTCCCAACATTCTCTCCTGAACGCAGACCCATCGCTCTAGTGAAAGCTTCATGTTTTGGCCTATGCAGTCCTTTGGTCAAGATGTCCGCAGTCATATCTTGACTCCGTTGGTATTCTACTAGGACTTGCTTGGCAGCAATCCTCTCTCTGATAAAGTGATAGCGAACATCGATGTGTTTGCTGCGTTGATGATAACCTTCATTTTCTGAAATGCGAATGGCACTTTGATTATCACAGTGTATAACAATAGGAATAGCCGATGATTCAGGCCAAAAGTCTTCATCTAACTGTTTCAGCCAAATCGCTTCTTGCACGGCAGTGGCCAGAGACATGTATTCAGCCTCCGTACTTGACAGGGCTATAGTTGGTTGTTTTTTGGAGCACCAACTTATTGCAGCACCCTGAAGAATAAAAATGTATCCAGTGCAGGATCTACGGTCTTCAGAATGACTGGCCCAATCAGTATCACAGTAGCCTGTAATTTTGCCGTCTGAGTTTCCATCATATGTCAATTTATAATCTGTGGTGGCCTTTAAATATCGTAAGACTCTCTTCAATGTAGTCCAATGCTCTGCAGTGGGTTGACCATTGTACCGACTTAATGTATTTACAATATATGTAATGTCAGGTCTTGTCCCTTGAGACAAATATAATAAGCACCCAATAGCTTCCTGATAAGGAATATTTCTCAATATTTCTTCCTCACTTTCGGCTCTCTTTAATTGAGTGTTTGGATCACACGGAGTCCAGACTGGCTTGCAATCTTCCATACCAAAACGAGTAAGTATCTTTCTAATATACATTGATTGATCCAGTGATATTTTATTTTGACCCTCAGATGTTATTGTGAATCCAATACATTGTTTTGCTTTTCCCATGTCTTTTATACTTAAGTTATCCTTGAGCTTCTTTTTTGTTTCTTCTCCAGTTTCAGAACGATTATAAAATAAAAGTAGATCATCAACATAAACAGTGATAAATAAAATATCATCTTTGCTCAATATACGAGAATAAATGCAAGGATCAAGTTTTGATCGTTTCATGCCAATTTCTAACAAAACAGAGTTTAGCTTTTTGTTCCACTGTCTACTGGCTTGCTTAAGACCATAAATAGCTTTATTTAAATGGCATACTTTCTCTCCTCGATCAAAAGTGGGTGGTTGAGACATGTAAATATCTTCATTAACATTTCCCTGCAAAAATGCAGTAATGGCATCCATTTGATAAATTTCTAGATTGTATTTTACAGCTATACCTATGAGATATCTTATCGACGTGTATCGTACAACAGGTGCGTATATCTCATTGTAATCTATTCCTTTTTTTTGCTTGTAACCCTTAATGACAAGTCTAGCCTTGTAGCGAGTTATTTTTCCAGTATGATCTAATTTTCGTTTGAAGACCCATTTGCATGGAATAGCCTTCTTCCCACATGGTAAGTCTACTAAAGACCAAGTATTATTGTGAATGAGGGAGTCATACTCCTCTTTCATTGCTTGTTTCCATTCTTCACATTCATTACTTTGAAGAGCTTCTTCTAAGCTCTGGGGATCATTGTTAAGAAGGCTTGATGTAGACTCACCATTCATGCAAATGTATAAAGATGAACTTTCATTGTTTATTTGCAACTTTCTTTGCCGACGGGTTTTGACACCTGTTTCATTTGCAAGCGACATTATGTCAACACTCTTACTTGGTAAATATGTATCATCTAGTGGATCTTCGTAATCATCTGTATTACTTGAGTTACCATTACTCAGATTATTTGAAGAAGTCTGCTCATCCTCATCTGTATTTTCATCATCTTGTATAATTAATTCAGGTTTTTGTTCATTTAATGGTAAGTATATTTGTGTTAATTTTTTATCTTTGTTATTATTCTTTTCTTTATTATTTTTATCCTTTAATTGTTGTATTTCATGTACTTCTTGATTAATATTATTTATTTTTGTTTCAGGTGCTGAAAAAGAAGTCGATTCTGCTATTTTACTTTTAATGTTTTCTTCCAGAAAATGAACATCCCGACTGATCACTGCTTTATTAGTTTTCGGGTCTATAAAACGGTAGCCTTTTGTGCATTCACTGTACCCAACAAAGATTAGCTGACGAGATTTTACATCTAATTTTTGACGCTTTTCTTTGGGTATGTGCACCATAGCAGGACAACCAAATATTCTCATGTTGCTTAAGTCTGGCTTTTGTCCGGTCCATACTTCATGAGGTGTAATATCTGATAAAGCATGTGTGGGCGAGCGGTTGATTATATATGCAGCAGTAGTTACAGCTTCGGCCCAATAATTTTTCGATAAATCAGCATTGACCATCATGCATTTAGCTCGTTCAACTAATGTCCGGTTCATTCTCTCGCTCAGACCGTTCTGTTGCGGCGTGTATGGATTGGAAGTCTGATGTAATATTCCATTTTTCTTTAAATAATTAGCAAAGTTTTTATTAGTGTACTCCAATCCATTATCGCTGCGCAAAATTTTAATCTTTTTATTTAACTCATTTTCTACTCGATTTTTGTATTCAATAAATTTTTCAAATACTTCTGTCTTGCTCTTAATTATGTATACATAGACTTTTCTTGAGAAATCATCAATAAAAGTTGTAAAATACCTGGCACCGCCAATCGAAGCAACTTGTATCGGGCCACACACATCTGTGTGGACTAGCTCTAGCAACCCGTTTGCCCTGGAGCCATTGCTTGGAAATGATTGCCTTGTTTGCTTACCCTCTAGGCAGCTTATACATACATACTTTTCTTTCTGTGATGATAATTGTACGCCAGTCGTGCAGTTTGGTAACTTGTGAACATCATTATAATTTAGATGGCCTAAACGTTGATGCCATAGATGTGTATTTGACTCTGCTTTTGCTGACATGGCGAACATTTTACTGTAACTTATGTTCAGTCTATATGTATCATTAATTAGATTTGCTGTGGCTACTTTTTGATTATTCGAATTATATACTGAGCAGCCAGTTTTATCAAATTCCACCTTACAACCAGATTTTATTATCTTACTAACTGATAATAAATTTGTAGACAACTTCGGCACATATAAGACATTCTTTACTAGTATTTCACTGCTGCTGCCATTTTTATTAGGTATGTGCAGTATCACATCACCACAGCTTACAACATGTAAAGTTTTACTGTCTGCAATTTTGATTGTGGATATCGGCGGTATTGTTTCATTCTGTAATAAATATTTATGCATTGTCATATGCATTGAAGCACCTGAATCTACATACCAGTTCACACAATCATTCAGTTGCATAGCCGAGAAAGCTGCTACAAAACCTTTATTATTTTCTTTACTCTGTGGTTTATTTTTAAGGAACCAACAATTCTTACCAAGGTGTCCAAATTTGTTACAGTTAAAACATCTTGGACCTTTTGACTTTGCCTGATGCTGAGTGTTTTTAAACTTAGCTTGAGTGTTTTTACCTGTGTACAGAGCTGAATTACTCGGCGTTGCTTTTATTTCTTGCAAAAGCTTCGTTTTAATTAGATCTGCACATATTTTCACTCCTGAGCTTTCAATACCCATAATCATAGGTTTATATTCCTCTGGTAAACCTGCCAGCATCAAGGTCCCGAGCCATTCATCGTCAACACGGAATCCTATATTTCTGAGCTTATGAGCTGAGCTCATGATTTTGTTGACGTAATCTTCTACACTGGTGCTTGTCTCTAAGTTAGTGTTAACCAAGTCTCGCAATAAACCGACTTTTCTCAGTAGACCAGAGTCTTGAAATGCTTTTGATAAATTTTCCCAAATCTGTTTTGACGTCGTGGCATCCTGTATATGTACATAATTTATTGGATCGACTAATAATATGAGTTTTGATTTTGCCTTTTTTTCTTTCTTTGGATCAATATCTGTTCCTTGGACACATTCCCATAAATCATCGAGTTCTAGGTACGCTTGCACTGCGAAACTCCAGCTTGCCCAATTATCACGGCCAGTAAGTTTTTCAATTTGTATCAGAGATCCGTTTGATGACATTTTATCAACAAATATATCTGAAAAATAATAGAAACTTCGGCGACCGGATTTATAGGTTAAACATATTTCTGGACAAAATCAACTTATATTACTTTAGATTTTCATTGAACTGTAATAAACAGGCAGGGAGAGGCCCATAACCTGATGAAATAATAAGCGATTAAGACTCTAGAATATTGGTTAACAATTTATTTTAAGATAATAAAATATGAGACATTACACTATGACATTTTAAAATATAGAAGAAAAAGGAAGAGAAGGCAAAAGTTCACGTCAGTGCGTGTGTTGCCAGCTAGATTTTTTTGGCTGCGTTCCTCCCAACAGTTCCGTACCTCAAAAGGAAAAAACGGAACCCTTATTTATTTATTTATTCAGATAGGATCAGTTCGTTGTTCCTTCGTCTATCTGTAAGTCTGTCTGTTAAGACCCTTTATCTCGAGAATGCGTGATGTATCTAGTTGAAATTAAAACCATAGGTATCTGTTTTATCCGTTAACTTAAAAGTTTCGTTTTTTCCCAAGCTGTGAAAAAACGACACTTTTAAGTTAACGGATAAAATAGATACCTACGGCTGTTTATATCGCAAAAAAAAACGTATTTTTTATACCAGTTTTTTATTTTTATTATACAAGTAAAAAATTCGACTTCCCGACCCTTGCCAATTTATAGGCACTGAATTAAAATTTTGCTAAAAGTGACAACCCTAAGACAGTAGGCAATTATATCGCGGATTGGGCCGGAGATAGCCTACTGCCCTTCTCTTTATACTATGACATAGGCTACTTTTTATCCCGGAAACCACAACCCCAACCCCAATACCACGCGGGCGAAGCCGCGGGCAAAAGCTAGTAGTATAATAGTTTTCTTATCTTTATATTTTTCGGCGTCTAATAATAACCACTGAACAAGATACAACAACTAAATTCAAAAACAGCTCTCAATTTGACTTGAAAACGTCCTACTTTTTTGTAAGTCAGCGTTTAAAATGACCTATGTATGTAGACCTAAATGTGTTCGCTAACATTACAAGTCAAGCCGTAATTACTTGCCACTAAAAACCTCTACGCTAATTACCTTTTTACTACAAAACCTCGTTTTAATGAATAGTGCTAACAAGCGCCGCTGATGCAATTATATATTTTCTCTTGCAGGTAAGTGTTCCTCTAAATCCCCGACGAGGATGAATATTTATGACCCCCCAGCCCCCGAGCCCCCGGGCCCCCGAGCCCCCGAGCCCCCTGGTGGCTTGGCCAGGTGGCTTGCTGGCCTGGTTCTGCAGGTAAGCTGACTAGTAATTTAGTACTGACCTAGCCAAGCAGGTCTTGTTCTTGAAGTTTTGTAGTTATTAAAATTTGGGTGCTATTTTTTTATACATATACAATTTTTATTGGCTGTATCAAGTAAAGTAGTTTAATAAAAAACAAAATTCCTAACACAAAACACTTTATATCGAGAGATTTTCGACTTTATATCGCCATCGTCACCGGTCAACGCTGAAAACCAGCGCTGTTGACTCATCATATTTTGCGTGTGGTCACGAATACCACATTATGCGACGAGGCGACGTAGCACATATTTTCACTAGGAATATCAATAATTTGTAAATCAGTCCTAAGATTACATATTTTCCGTCAAACAATTATTTTTCCATTTCTTTTTTTTTTTACTTAAAATGTAATATTAAAAAGTTCAAACTCCAATGCTTTAATAGCACGGCTAGTGCTGAGGTTGACCGGTCATCTGCTGTTGTTCCAGATTTGGTTGTATATGAGTTTTATATATATTTGTGAACGCACACCCAACGCACGATTTTTTTTTTTGTGAATTAATTCTAATGATCGCTACTTTATTTTTTCTGGAAATCGATAAGCAATATAATATTATAATCATCCCAAATTTTCCTTTTCTTTCAAATCATTGACTGAAAAGAATAACAATCTCCTTTTCCTGAGACGGTGAGCCAGGCAGCCAGGCTCCAATCCGACGGTAATCCTGCGGTTTATATTCCGGCCGCATCCCGGATAAATACTCGTTATAATCTATTCATTAGCACAAACCGATTACACAGACTTCCATTACAGACTTGCACAGACTATGCTTTGCTTTTATAGCTTGTAATTGGCTGGGTTAACAGGAAACGGGTTTGTGGATTTATTCTACAGAACGCGGAATCGGAGGAGCGCTTGAATCATCTTGTTGCTCTGTGAAGGAGCTCGCATTTGAATTGAGAATTTGAGGTATATTTATATAGCAACTATTAAGTTGCTATTAAGTCACATAATTGTTTGTATGTAAGAGAGAAGTATACTCAGAAAATACTAATACCATTTCAGAAATGTTTAAAGACAGAATACAGATACATCGCTTCATGGGATAAGTACAGAAGTAAGCAATCGGCTGTTGACCGAAAAGTATGGTTATTTTACTATCACAATAAGGGTAGGAAGATGAATAATATAATTCATCATCATCATCAGCCTTTTTAATGTTCCCACGGCTGGGATTCAGGCCTCCTCTCTGTAGGAGAGGAAATGGGTCGTAATCCACCACGCGAGCCCAGTGCCCAGTCTTCGATTTTTTTTTTAGGACATGCGGATATATTATAAGTATTTAAGCTTTTTCATTTTAAATCTGTGTATATCATACGGACATAAAAAATCATAGTAACAATAAATTCTCTGTTGCAAAAGTCAATTAAAAGTAAATTTCTACGTTTAAAGTTTTTCTCATCCAAAAACTTTCTTCATTACTTTCCAACGAGTCAAAAGCCCATTTCGTATCTAAGAAGCGCGCGGTGTCTCCCATTACCTCGGCTCTATTCTCCACTATTTCGATGTAACTTGTGTGGATACCTTAAAAGCTTCACAAATTGTTGAGACTGACCCAGCAAACGGTGTTAGGGGCTGATGCGATTACGGTCCTCCGAGATGACATTAATTTTGTTGACGTATCACATCATTTTTTGATAGGAGTTCGTTTTAATTTATTTTAGCAGTGCTTTTGAAGGATGGAGTGATTTTAATAATCGTCTTGAATGTCTAGAAAAATTTAGAAACTGAAAATTGTGCTCTATAGCCCCTAGCAATGAAATAACAAAAATGAAAAATCGTATTAAAAAAAAAAACATTAAAAACACAAAATAAAAAGATCAAATTAAAAACGATAACTGAATTGAAAAAAAAACATTAATTCAGTTTAGAATCAAAATAGTCAATAAAATTAAACTATAAATGAAAAAAAAATAGGTATAAGTTAAATATTTTAGTTGCAATCAAAACAGCTGTAATCACTATGCCTGGATTGGTAGATTTCTACTTCTGTACAGCCCGAATTTCAATAATGATGATGACGATGATAATGGCAACAAACCGATTTCAGGCATAGCGACCGCATTCCTTGACTTCTCATGGTGGCTATGTTCTCAGATGTGCTGCACTGTCATGTGACTTGCATATCCAACTTTGGCCGAAAAACTCCGAATTTCAATAAGATCTATACAAATCAAAATTCAAGTGTCAAAATTCTCCTTTACCCATTTTAATGCTGAAATATGAAAACCATAACTTTCGAAATTCAAATCATCTCACAACATACCAAACTCCTTAAAAACAACAGATATGAGGATATGTGCTCATCTCTCCCCTCAGCTCTCAAACCCGGAAACTTTCTCGAAAACACTTGCCACAAGTAGCCGCCGTTGAGATATGTATAAGTTCCTCAAGTGCCATTAGGGGAGGATCGTGGCCTGAATGGCGATATTACTTCAATTATAGACGGCTGTAATTGGAGGGCTTCGGTTCAGATTAATCCCGCAACTGTATCTGGACTGAGGCATGCTGGAGATGGATGCAGAATGACTAGCTTGAACAAGGACAAAATTTTTGGACTGTTTATGCCCGCGAGAGCAGTGGTGGCCGAGTGGTAAAGGCCCCGACTTACAAGTTGTAGATCGCGGGTTCAAACCCAGCCAGGCGCTTTACTTTGTGTAATTTATTTCATCACTACTGCTCTCAAAACGGTGAAGGAAAACATCGTGAGGAAACCGGCATGTCCTAGAACCAAAAATTCGAAGACATGAGACATCCATCAATTCGCACTGAGCCCGCGCGGTGGATTATGGCCTATCCTCTCTCATAGAAAGGAGGCCTCTGTCCCAGCAGTGGGAACATAAATAAGGCTGATGATGATGGTGAGGACCGCGCATTTTCTGTTCCAAAATTGCCTGCAGTCCTAGCGGAAACCGATCCTTGTCCTTGTCCTACAATTTTGCTGATACCTGTTTCAGGCGTTCGATACTTTTCGAATTCACCGCTGCTTAAATTCCCTTTGACTTTATCCTCTTCAGTAGAATAATTCGTGTTGATTCTTGAACTGCATAATTGCTTGATTTTAATAACAAATTAGTGAGTGGGTCTTCTATAGTGACCACTGTAGTGATCTCAGCTGTAGGTGCCTGTTAATTGATGTGGTGTCCAAGTTTATTTTGATAATGAGAACTTGTTCGAACGATATGGATTGTTCCCTAGGACACGCTTAGGGCTTAACTGCTGGTCGTAAATCTAATACGGTTTCAAATGATAGCGGTCTAGTTGTCTATTTACATCACTAAGGATCATAAGTAAGTATAATCTGTATACCCCCATAAATGTAGGTTCAGGACTTTTTTTTACTTTGTAGTTTATGGAGCCAGTGTTTGTGGGAAATCAAATGACTTCTTCTGGTCTAGAGTAGAGTAAGTGGTGCGTTACATTTTTGTTGAGCTTGCTGCTCCGGTAAACTTCGTATCGCTTAATAGTTACTATTTAAACCTTCCCTAAGCCATTACGGGTCGAGTTTTAACGAAATTAACGAACAGCTATTCATTTTTAAACATATATAAGAAGATAATCAATCAATGCCCTTCAGTTACTTTTTGCGTTCCAGGAACACGGTAACTCTTCGAACAACTTTAACACGTTATTCAGTCTTTTTCTGTAATATATACATGGTATACCGCGATCTAGTTCGGATCGTTCGTCGAGATTCCTTCAAATAAACTTTCCCTTTAACCGTCTCATGGAGGTTCTTTGAAAAATTTATTATAATATTTATTTATTTAAGTGTCAAGTTTATAATCTTAAGTGTAAGATTATTTCATAAAAAAAACTTTACCACACAACTGCGTTGATATGTGAGTGAGTCAGTTTCTCCTGAAACAAGCCTCTGCCAGAGATTTTGTTCACATGAAACTACATAGAAATTGCTCCTAGAGAACATATTTCCCCCTTTTTTTAGAAAAGTGTATATATTATATGAAATAGAAAAATACAATACACTTTCGCCTTTATAATATGGGTGTAATAGATTTGGTAGCAGAACAAATGGCCCATGTCCAAGGGTCTCTTCTGCATCAATAAAACCTTGTATTTATGGTGTCTGTAGGTAATCGGCGTTCCTTTGTTTTTCTGTGTTTGTTCATTAGGAATAGTTTGTGGGCCCTTCGCTCCACGTGGCACAGGTAAGCTCGATAATTGTATAAATTGAGGGTAGCTTGTGCGTTTTTATTTGGTACTATTTGTTAGTAAAGTCGATGGGATTGGGGTCTTATGGTAAGGTTACGAAGATATCTGTTCCGCCTTACTTTGTAGGTACTAGAGACGTTACGAAATATCGATACTAATACCGAACTTTGAAACTATCGATTGATTTTGCACCTTTGATTCCGAGTTTATATTCTTTTTCTTTTTTTGCCCTTGCTTCTTTCTTGTGGTGCCTTCTACTGTGCAGATAAGTCTTCTATAGTCATCAGATCGGCTTAGAAACTTCAAGGCTCTCCAGACATTTATACATTTATTTTTTATACATTTATACAAAAATCATACTTGTCCAGCTGTAACCCCCTACATCCTACTTTCTGTCGATTACTCTTTCGTTCAGTATTTTCTTTCGTATTGAGATTGTTGTGACGTCACAGTTCATTCATACTTATCCAGTTTCGATGCCGATTACGACGAACCAATAAGAACTCTTCTTCTAAATTCGTTTTTGATATACCAATTACCAATTCAGTTACATCCCTACTTTGTGCCTTCCATGGTGATTACTGTTTCACTTATAGTAGAGCAGATGACCTCGCTCATAGCTTTGCTAAAGTCCTTGCTATGAGTACTTTCTGAGTAGTTTGCTGCCTCATAATGTTTGCTGCATATAAGATTAAGATTACTGATTTGTTTGCAATGGTTTTCTCTCCCATAAAAAAGGCCTGAGTTGGAAATGAGAAAGTTATGACACTTATTATGCTAATAGTTTAGTATTCAGCATTCAACCGCAATATATTATAGGCAATTTTACCATCGGACATCCCGTCGTATGGCAAATATCTACCCTAACGTTGTTGAGACATCTCCGTCCGGACTAAGTGTTTTGACTCGTCGTTTATACCGCGTACATCGAGGGATTGGAACAGTTTGCCGGCTGCAGTGTTTCCGTCTCATTATAATTTAGGTGTCTTCAAGGCTAGAGTGAATAGGCTCTTAATAAACTAGTGCTCCTCACCTTCAACGATTGCATCACTGCTTACCATCAGGTGGGATAGCCGTCAAGCACTTGTTTATAGCAATAAAAAAAAATAGTCGTATAAAATCTCTCTTCACACTAATATAACAATGTTGAAACTTTGTTTTTTCGGTTGGTTATTTTTTCACGGCCGAACTGTAAAACGGATTACACAGGTAATCCAGGTTGTACAATAACACATAGGATATTTTTTATGTCCTTCTGGGATCATTTTAAATCACGGGATCGAAGCCGTTGGTAACAGCTAGCTTTCTATTTAAGCTATATTTTTATATTACTATATATTCTACTAGCGAGCCGCCATAGCGTCGCAATGGTCGCACGGGTGCAATGCTGATATCTTACTAATATTATAAATGCGAAAGTTACGATGTTTGAATGTTCGGATGTTTGTTACTCAATCACGCCAAAACGGCTGGACGGATCTAGATGAAATTTGGCACGGGCATAGAATACACTCCGGAATAGGACATAGGCTACTTTTTATCCCGGAAACCCCAACCCCAACCCCAATACCACGCGGGCGAAGCCGCGGGCAAAAGCTAGTTAAATATATTATGCATGTATTATACATATAAACCTTCCTCTTGAATCAACCTATCTATGAAAAAAGCCGCATAAAAATTCGGTGCATAGTTTTAAAGATGTAAGTATAGGCAGGAAGCGACTTTGTTTTATACTATGTAATGATAGTACCGTCTAAAATACTACAGTTACGTATAGAATCTATACCACAACACCATTATATTTGACTGTTTCCCAGCAAGAAGCCGAACATCCCCGGGCCATCGCGCGCAGCTATCAGCGATTATACTAATTTCTCTAGAGACGGTTCTGCGCGGCGGATTATCATAATTTTATGGAACACTTCATGCTAATAATATTAACTTGTGTGGTCCAACAAACACGCCGTGCTTGTGTACACACAGTACATGGAATTAATGAGTTGACTTCAATTTCATTCTTATTATAACTAGTTTAAAGTCCTGTGTTCCTTTTACTAACATAAATGAATGGCTAATTAAAAATATGCTGCGGCCAAGAAGAGAAATCTAAGTTGGTTTTTTACATAAGTAACTGTCTAAATATTGTAAAGTTGGATAATCCAACAGTAAGTATTATTTAACGTGTCACCTAGTGATGTTGGTAGACTGTGCTTCTTTGCCATCACGTTTGGTATTCCCAAAGGATACCCCTTTAGAAACCCCTGCCGAAATAAACAAACAGAAAACGCACATCATTTCGCCAGATATGTATCTTAGGCTACGAAATAGATAGGGTTTTGTTTCAGGCCATGGTCCGGAGCGATACAGAATGACAGAGAATGAACGAATGATATGTTAGCGCATACTTCTGCGAAAAAAGCAGCAGCATTAATGCTGGAACGTACATTCTCACGCTACCAGCCGTCGCGATGGAATATGTTCCGGGCGTCGGGACTAGCAGAACAAGCTCAGGCCCCTGTAAGCACGACTTAGTGGATAACGAGCAACGAGTAACTCGCAGTTTGCACGTCCTGTGACGACCATGCCCGAATCAAAAAGATGTCACCGAGCCATAGGAGTCCAACAAGAATACTCTTAGTTCTAGAGTGTTAGGACTGAAAAAACATAGTTATGGGTTTAGTAGTAGGGGTTTTTTTTTTTTTTTTTTATGGTAGGTGAAAATCATCCAATGACGAAACCCGCTCTTGGGCGGAGCGGGAGACCAGTGTCAGACTCTTACTGACTAAAAAACCTACCCCGTACCTTCCTTGCCTTATTTCTGGAGTCGAGGTTACAATTTTCACATACCCTCTAGGCTCCAGGAGGCTTCGACCCTGAAGGGCCCCTGCAGTTTGCTGACAACTCCTTGAGGCGCGCGGGAACGGTGCGCGCCGTTGACGACTTGGACTCGGTCTTACCAGACGATCGGACGGTGAGCTACCCATTGCTCACCGTCCGCGAGCCAGTGTCTACGGTGGCCGGATATCGGCAGGATCGCGGCGGCGACGGCTACGGCGAGTACGCCGTTGCCTTTGCCTTATGCGGTCGGCCTCCTCCTTTACGAGCATTACTGCTTCGCAGAAGGAGGCGACCGCCTGCCATTCCTCTTCGCTGCGGACCATGGCCTGAACCAGGGCCCGACGCGAGAGGTCGCCGCCGCCGATCACCCCCACGAGGACACGGCGATGCTCTTCCCAAGCAGGGCACACCTCCACCGTGTGCTCCACCGTGTCCTCCGGGCTCGCCTCACAGTGGCGACACCCGGACGTCTCTTCCGCACGAATCCGGTGCAGGAATCTCCCGAACTTCCCATGTCCGGTGAGAACCTGCGTCATGCGGAAAGTGAGGACGCCGTGAGGTCTATCCAGCCACGCCTCAAAGAGGGGCACTACCGCTGAGATTACGGTGTGCCCAGCGCTGGGTTGCGACAGTCGCTGTTTCCACTTCACCATGAGATCTCGCCGGAGCTCCTTCCGCCACGCCTCGACATGTTCGGGCAGCGGATCTTCGCCCCGGCGTTGCATCTCCACGCGCTGGTCGTGCATGTGTGCAAGGACTGTTGCCTCCAAATCCCATGGTGGTAGGCCAGCAAGGAGGCTCGCCGCCTCGCGGGACACCGTGCGGTATCCCCGCACCATCCGGATGGCCATGACCCTCTGGCAGGCGTTCAGCTGGGCCGCCGGGCGTTTACGCAGCGTCGGCGCCCACACTGGTGCCCCATAAAGGGCCATGGACCGGACGATGCCGGCGTAGAGCCTCCGGCAGAAGGCGTCTGGACCCCCAAGGTTCGGCAGGAGCCGCTTGAGAGCAGCCCCCGTCCGATTGAGTTTGGGGGTCAGACGTCGGAAGTGCTCCTCGAAATTCCATCGGCTGTCGAGGACAAGTCCTAGGTACTTCATCGTCGACCCGACGCCGATGTGAACTCCTTCTACCGTTAGTTGGGAACCCGTTGGTGGCGCGTTCCGAGGGCCGTGAAAGCACATGGCCTCGGACTTGTGCAGTGCCACCTTGAGTCCCAACTGCTGGATCCTCTCAACGACTGTCGCAACCCCACGTGTCGCTAGTTCGACTGCCGCCTGGTACGACCTTCCCTGCGCTAGGACTAGCGTGTCGTCTGCGTAGCAGACCACGCTGACCCCTACGGGGAGGTCGGCGCGCAGCACGTAGTCGTACCCGATGTTCCACAAGGGCGGTCCTAGTACCGATCCCTGTGGGACACCGCAAGACATCTCTCGCCGTTTCCAATCTCCTTGGTGACCGGGGTAGACTATGTACCTGTCGGACAGGTAGGCCTCGATTGTACGACAGAGGTAGTCGGGCACCCGGTGATACCGGAGTGCCGTCCTAATGCAACTCCAGGGCAGGGAATTAAAGGCGTTGGCAATGTCCAACGACACCGCCAAGACACACCTGCCCCGGGACACCGCATCCCCCGTCGTTAGGGCTCGCACGCGCATGATGGCGTCCACCGTGGAGCGCCTCCTGCGAAACCCGAACTGGTCGTCCGCGAGATCGGGCCCCTTCAGTGTTAGGTGCTTGACGAGGCGGTCTGCAATGACTCTTTCAAAGAGCTTGCCCACCTCGTCAAGCAGCACAATGGGCCGATACGCGGACGGAGAGTCCGCAGGGCGCCCCGGCTTCGCGACGAGGACCAGTTTTCCCGTCTTCCAGGGAAGTGGGAACTGGCCCCTCTCCAAGCATGCGCTAAAGAGCCCCCCCAATCGAGACCCGAGAGCCTCCATGGCCAGGACCCAAGCCTTTCCTGGCAAGCCGTCGGGTCCTGGGGCGGTATTCTTCGCACCCATCCTGCGTACCGCCACTCTCATCTCTACCTCGGTCACTTCCGGAGCATTGGTACCGTCGTCGCTGACGTGGTCCGCGTCAGACACCGCTGGTGGCGGAGCCATGGGCGGGGGGGAGTGGTCCCCCCGCGCAGGGAACAGAGCGCTCACCACACCCTCCACGATCTGTGGCCGGAGACTCTGCGTCAACGGGGGAGCCCATGGGCGGAGTTTCTCCCGCACCAACTTGTATGGGCGTCCCCACGGATCAGCGTTGAGCGTCCCCAGCCACGCTTTGCAGGCCTCGTCTTTGGCCCGCTTTATCTCCGATCGGAGGGTGCGCCTTGCCACCCTGTATCCCTCGTACAGCTCCGCCTCTACGGCCTCCGCATCCGGCGGGCGGAAGCGGCGCCTGCGGTGTCTGGTATACCGGTGTCGCGCAGCATTGCATGCGGCGCGCAGCGTCGCAAGCTCTGGCGACCACCAGTACACCTGGCGTCGGGCGCGTCCTGGGCGGAGACGGGGCATTGCCGCGTCGCAAATTTGCGACAAGGCCTCCCGGAACCACTCCGCCTCGACGTCGATGTCGGCAGGCCTGACCGGTGCTTGCACCCAGGCCTGCACCGCCGCGGCTTCCAGGAAGAGCTCCCGTTCCAGCTGCCTCAGCGCCCAACGCGGACCACATGGGGTCTGTCGGACCGGCGCGGTCGAGGTCTGGGCGGAGACGTCAAACCGGATATACCGGTGGTCCGAGTATGTCTCCACCCCCTCCATGACGCGCCAGTCAACTACACGCGGTGTCAGAGCGGGGCTGGCGAACGAAATGTCCACCACGGACTCACCCTGCACCCGCACACACGTGGGAACAGAACCCCGGTTTAGGACGACCTTAGTAGCAGGGGTGGGTGAGCAATGGTGGCCGAGTGGTAACGGCCCCGATTTACGAGTGGGGTCACGGCAATTAGTTAGGTACTAGGAGTGTTGTGTGAAAAGCTGCAACCTAATGTGTTAAGCTCTCCAAACGACTCGTTGACATTTTGGGTGAGAATAAGCATTGCCATACAGTGTGGCAATGTTGTCAGGCATTTGGGTACTTTACCAGTTGACAGCGATGCGGAAGAGTTTTTTGACGCCTTATTGCAGATTACTTTTAGTTAGTTATGAGTATTTTTATTTTATTTATACATAATAATATATAAAATAAATATATATATAATAAAATGTTATCAGTATCGAGTTAGTGTTTAATATTTGCAATTTGTGTTAGCTTTTACGAAACGTTATTGCAAAACTTCACATACGCAAAACATCACTAATAAACTGCTAAAATTATTACTAGTTAATTCTGTTATTTTCACTAATTTGCTAAACGAATGCGTGCAGTTAGTTTTAGAATAACAATTTGTTATGATGTAAATTAATTAAATCAAAACGATGCATCAATCAGCTGGACTTCGGACTGCTGTGTAGTAATTAATTGATAGATGGTATTTAATGTTAATAGTTATTACGATTATTTCAATAATTCTTATATTCTTCTCTTGTTTTGGGGCACAGTACTGTGTTAAAATTGGTGCAGTGCTCAAATCTGTAAGTCATTGTTGATATTATGAGGATCAATTTCTTATCAGCTATATTGAACTAGCTTTCTCCAATATAATTATGATGATAATGTATTATAAAAATAGTCCAAATTTAATGTATTCATATTAATGATATTTATTACAGCACTTATTCAGCGTTCTGGGCACATTTCCCATTGACATCGATGTGGATAAATTTTTTATGCCGTGAGTTTTGTTTTCTGTTCTCACATTACTCTTAGTATAAATATAGTATATCAGTATTTGTAAATAAGTATAGATAATTTTCAAGAAGTCGGAAGGTTACCTACATGAAATTTAAACATTATATAATTCCACAGCAAAGATCTCAGGATTACGTGAAAGAAATTCCATGGACACTTTTAAACTACCCACAAAATCCCTAGTAGACTGAGCTGTCACATCACGAGGTTGTGGCCCCACCTTAACCCGGGCGACTTAGCGCGTTGATTACAGGCAGTCTCGGGTTTATTACATTAAAAGGGTTCTATTTGTAGATTGTATTGCGCTTTTAGGGTTCTGTAGATAAATAAATCTTGCCGTTTTTAAAGGTTCTCTAGATAAAAATAAGTAATGTTAGGCGATCACAAAATTCTGTGGTTTTGTACTTTGTAAATTGATTTCTCTAAAGTCAACCTGTAACCTATTGCTATAGAGCAATATGCATAAACATTTTAATAGCCATTTTAATAGCATAATTATTAGCCCTGTTTTTAATGATACGAGTATCTATATATCATTAAAAACAGGGCTAATAATTATAATCGTCAAGAAAATAAACACTAAGATTCGCGTTTGACGCAAGAAAATTGAAACGAAACGTTCGAAACTTGGCTAGGATGATTGATGTGTGGAAACCAGTGGCGTAGCTAAAGTACTTAACAAACGATTTTGGGGCCATTTTTTTACAAAGGAAATCATCAAATAACTTCTTCTGCTCTGGGTGCTGCGGGAGGGAATGTCAGACTTTTATTGACTAACAAGTTGCCATCATTAGTGTTCAAGATTTTTTAAGTGAGGATTTTTTATATCAATAAGAGATTTGTTAATCTGGTTTTGGAGCCCCCGTGATCAGAGGACCCGGGGAGCTATCCCCTAGTCCTTTGGTAGCTACGCCACTGATTGAAACCCTTACGTTTACCTAATCTTTAAATTACACACAAAAATATCCAAGTAACGTAACCGATGCTACCCACAACTTGATGATTTTATTACGTTCCTCACGCACGAGTACACTTTGTTTACACAAAAAATATTTTTCTATTTAATTCCCAAAGGTAGGACGATTCTAACACAGTTATTTGAACGTTTTGGTTTTTACATTGGTTATAAAATAGGTTTTACGTGTATAGATACGTGTGTAAATACGTGGTTAGATTAGAATACGTAAAAGGATTAGCACACGGTCATTTAGGACAGTTAGATCTAATTAATAGATACCCATTTAGTTTCCTATGTAAATAACAAGCCATACCTGTTAAAAGGGCTCTTCCCAACGCGGCTGGCCATAATGTGAACATAGTTTAAAATCCTGTTGTTTTCCACCAGAAGTCCTGTTGAAGAGGCAACGTGAAAAAAAGGAAAGTTTATTTAACAAAACTCACTAAAACATACACAAAACAAAAACAGTCTTAAAAAAAAATTCATTATTATACATTCTCATTAAATTTGTAAGGTTTATATTATTAATTATATTTTTCTTACTTTTTTAAGTTATTTTTTGAGTTCATTACGAAGAGCTAACGCAAAATTGCTGAATTTCAGTGATACTCGCTAGATTTCTTTTTTGTTTTTAAATTAATATATTCTATTGCTTGATTGCAATCCCACCTGATAATAAGCAGTCTGTAAGATTTACACCAATTTATATATTTTTGTAGAAAACTAGATAAAGTCCACATGATGGCTGTGTTTCTAAAACATCTAGAGAAAACTGTAAAATAACGTCAAATTTACATAAGAGAGCTGGTTGTATGCAAATGTAGTACCTTGTGTTGGCCGCTCTTAAATACTGATCTTTGTTTGAACAAACGCTCGCATCTCGGCCACCGCGGCTGCCACGGTCCTGTCAGCCTAATCGATGCCGATGCCATCAATCATCAGCTCCCTCGTGATGCATCGCGGGATTACCGGCCACCAGACACTGTGATTTAGAACCAACAGCTACCAGGGGTTTTGTAAAACAAGGCTTTTGTTTGTGATTGGTTTTGAAAAGTTTACTGAGTTTTTTATGTACCGATACATGTCGTTAGAACTTTAGTTAAGTGGAAGTAGAAAGACAGACGTGTTGTGTAATGTCGGCTACAGATTAGTGCCGTGAAACTCCGTAAACAGGCGTGAATGTTAAGGTAGAAGGTTTTCGCGGAGTGTTCGCAGGGTACGTAAACTACACAAATGTGTTGTTTTATTGGAGACACCGCGGCGGCGGTTGCCTTTGCCTGATGCAGTCGGCCTACTGTTTTGCCATTACTGCTTCGCAGAAGGAGACGACCGCCTGCCACTCTTTCTTGCTCCGGACCAGAGGGCTTGAGAGAGGAATATGTCCAACAGTGGACGTCTTTTAGCTGAAATGATGACGATGATATTGAATTTGTCAGAATAGCATTGTAGTTATAATGTTACATGGGCACATTCAATACATCGTAGGGACATTGCAAAAGGGTCAAAGCCTACTGGGGCTCAGGGTCTCTTTCTGAAAGGAAAGCTTGGCCCCAGTGCGAAGGACTAAGAAGGATCGGGGTAGGGTGCTTAGTCAGTAGGAGTTTGACACTGTTTCTCGCTCCCCCCAAGAGCGGGATTCGTCATTGGATGATTTTTGCCCACCATAAAAAAAAAAACCATTCAATACATAGCCTATTATTTTCTAAGACTGTTAGTAATATTCTTAAAACGACTAAAACTAATGAAGCAAACAAGTTCCTCGATATTACTTTTAAAATTAACTTTGGATAGTTTATAAACAGTTTCAACTTTCCACGATAGGGTTGGAATATTTTCCGCGGTGTGACAGCGAGTCTGCACATATACCGTTGTAGACGCCTGGCATACAACATCGTCTTTCTATTACGAGTCCAGTCTAGAGCAGCGGGCTCTGTCGGCACACACAGACAACAAACATACAAAAAACGCGAGGGAATATAGCGATACATGATGTAACATGCGACTGGTAGCTGTCGTTATTTTTTTTTTCTGTCACACAATGTCGTCTAGTCCTAAGCTAAGCAGAGCTTGTATAATGGGTACTAAACAACTGATAAATATACTTATATATTTCTAAATATAGGTATACATAGGTACTATAGATAAATTACACGAATGATCGTATCGTCATCACACAAACATTTGTTCGTGCACGATAATAGGACAAATGTTCTGGGTGGGAATCAAACCCAAGACGGCATAGCAGTCAGAGTTACTAACTACTAAACCAAGAGGCCAGTCAAACATCATATTATAAACTAATATTAGTTATCATGTCTAGGTGTAATTTATCTGTAATAAGTTTGTATTTAGAAATACATAAGTATATTTATCAGCTATCTAGCTGATAAATATACTATAGGTCTATAGATATAGTTTGGGACTAGACAGCGTTGTGGAATTTTATTATTATTATATTTCCTAGGACCGGGGCATATTTTTGAGATAAAAATTCTATGGAATTTAGCAATATTGTGGTTTTCTATCCAAATTACAACAGAACAAACAATTTAAGAATTACAGTATTATTTTTAGTGTATAAAATGTATTTTTACAACGCATCGTTTATATGCTATCTTGTAAACTTAAAATTTTACCGTCTTCCATAAAAATATTGTTGTATCAAATAGAGTTTTTATTAGTTTAATCTTTGAAATTTTATTAGACATTCAGATCATTTAGAATTTTCATGATTTCCCATAGGTACTATTATTTGTTTTGATTAGAGATCTAAAAGCTCCGCACTTTAGAGCGATAAAAAATAATAAACTATAGTTAAAAATAATTAAGTACTATATACAAAACAAAAAAGTACACGAATACCCATCCCCATCTCCATCACCATGCAAATCAAACACAGAACTTTGTATAATTAAGAAAATTAGGCAGTTTACACATGACGCCAGTCAAACACAACTTATCTTACGACCGCGACTAATCCAAGTCGCAAGTTACACAATAACCCCACCCCCGCCGAGTCGGAGGCCCCCATGAGGGCCCCACGGGTGGGAGAGGGGGTCCTGTAATGGTGTTTGCGGACAACGTCCCGTTCGACGCTCATGCGATTTAATTTGTGTCAATAGTATCAAAGACGCAGTGTTTGGGTTAAAAATAAGGGCTTCGTCAATAGTGCTACACAATGTTGCGACTTGATTTTTCTGAAAGATTGAGATTTTCTTATTTATTTAAACTTTCTTGTTCACTATGACTAAAATTTATTGAAAAGAAAACTTAATAAAAAAAATACAGTCGGCAGTCTGACAAGCAACCTGGTATAGACAGAAATTGCCAGGGGGATGCACTTGGTGCAAATACAAAAGCCTACAAAAATCATAAGTATTTTATAGTAAAACAAAATAGATACATATATACAGGCAAGAGAACAAGTGGTAAAACGAAGACAAGATCACAGCGTCAAGTAATGCTCCTTCACAAGCCTTTTAAACACAGGCAGTGTTTGCGCACGTTTTATAGTTACAGGCAACGCATTCCATAGGCGAGATTTTCTTGTATTCTTGCAAGAACTAAGCATAATCAGCCTTATTATGTTCTTACGGCTGGGACTCAGGTCTCTCTAGGAATAAGTAGGCCGTAATCCACAGTGCGGATTCACTGTGCAGCATGTCTTCAAACTATGTTTTAGTCAATGTTTGGGGAAAAAAATCATGTAATAAATAAATTATACAAAGTGATTCGTCTGCCTGGGTTTAGGCCTACGACATACGACTCATAAACCGGGCCAACTGGGTAACAAACTTTTTTTTTTCTTGAGTTTCCAAATTCGAATGTCAAATACATTGTGTCATTGTGTGTGTATTTATTTTTCTATTTTCTTCTTTTTTATTTTCTTTTCATTTCTGATTGTATTAAAGTAGACAGACAACATTTGGTTAGAGTTGGCAAAAAGGACAAAATGTTATATAAAAAATACAGTAGGTATGGTTGATGGTATTCCATCGTTATAGTATAGTATAGTATAGTACAGTATAGTATAGTGTAGTATAGTATAGTATAGTATAGTATAGTATAGTATAGTATAGTATAGTATAGTATAGTATAGTATAGTATAGTATAGTATAGTATAGTATAGTATAGTATAGTATAGTATAGTATAGTATAGTATAGTATAGTATAGTATAGTATAGTATAGTATAGTATAGTATAGTATAGTATAGTATATCGGGCTGGTGTCCACAACTCCACGTCTAAAGCGCGTATTTTGCGTACCGTTATAGTAACGTCTTGACTAGCCTATTGGTCTAGTGGTTAGTGGCCCTGACTGCTATGCCAGAGGTCGTGGGTTCAGTTCCCAATCAGGACAAATGTTTGTGTGATGAGCACAATTATTTGTTCTGTGTCTGGGTGTAACTTATCTATACTAATATTATAAAGCTGAAGAGTTTGTTTGTTTGTTTGTTTGTTTGTTTGAACGCGCTAATCTCAGGAACTACTGGTTCGATTTGAAAAATTCTTTTTGTGTTGAATAGATCATTTATCGAGGAAGGCTTTAGGCTATATAACATCACGCTGCGACTAATAGAAGCGAAGAAACAACGGAAAATGTGGAAAAAAAACGGGGAAAATTATTCATCTTTGAGGGCTTCCGTTGCGTGCGCTGCGAAAAGGGTTCAAGATACCAAAAAAATATGTATGAAAGAATTATTCCTCTTAAAATGATCTAAAAAAATGTCCGCGACAGTATATGTCTATCTTTTAAGATTAACTCACTAGAACCGTTTTTATGGGAATCAAATTTGGCCGAAGTTACTGCATGCAACCAATGAGTTGTATCAACATAATAATATCAATCTTTATCCAAATAAATGTGTTGTTGATTAAGAGTATGTGATTGTGAACAAAATTGTCTTTGACATCACTTATTTTCAATGAACGTCTTAGAAGATATTACAATTTTAAAATAACTCCGATATAAAATTCACACGCGCCGCATGATGTGCAAAATATGACGCTGCGCCTGGCTGGCGGGCGAGGAGAGGGATTGCTTGCGGGCGGCGCGGAGGGGTTTTTTAATGGTAGATAAAAATCATCCAATGACGAATCCCGCTCTTGGGCGGAGCGGGAATCAGTGTCAGACTCTTACTGACTAAACAACCGACCCCGGTAGGTTGTTTCTCTGGCAATAATCCCAAAACCCCGGTATAACGCTTTCGCACCAAACCTTGGCTGCAGGACGCTTCGACCCTGAAGGGCCCCACAGTTTGCTGATAACACCTTGAGGTGCGCGGGTTCAGTGCACGCCGTCGACGACTTGGTCTAGGTCTGGACTGTTACCAGAGAACCGGACGGCGAGCTACCCATTGCTCACCGTCCGCAAGTCAGCGTCTACGGTGGCCGGATATCGGCGGGATCGCGGCGGCGACGGCTACGGCGAGGGCGCTGTTGCCCTTGCCTTATGCAGTGGGCCTCCTCTTTTACGAGCATTAGGTACTGCTTCGCAGAAGGAGGCGACCGCTTGCCATTCTTCTTCGCTAAGAACCATGACCTGAATCACGGCCCGGCGCGAGAGGTCGCCGCCGCCGATCACCCCCACGAGGACACGGTGATGCTCTTCTCAAGCGGGGCACACTTCCACCGTGTGCTCCGGGCTGGCCACACAGTGGCGACACCCGAGCGTCTCTTCTGCAAGAATCCGGCGCAGGAATCTCCTGAACTTGCCATGTTTGGTGAGAAACTGCGTCATGCGGAAGTGAGGACACCGTGATGTCTATCTAACCACACCTCAAAGACCCCTCTTTGACTTACCGCCGAGATTATGGCGTGCCCAAGGGGGGGGTGTAGCTCTATGAAGTACTTTTAGATAATATGTTCTTTTAAAAATTAAATTGTCTAAAAAAAAATAATAACAGAAATTGACACGGGCAAAGTCGTAGGTAACAGCTATAATTTATAAAGCTGAGGAGGTTGTTTGCAAAAATAAATATGATGCCCAAAATAACTATTCTACGCGGACGAAGTCGCGGGCACAGCTAGTCTATAATATAAATGCACTTAGAAATATAGGTATATGTACGTATGTTTATCATTTGTCTAGCACTCATAACACAAGCTCTGCTCAGCTTGGGACAAGTCGTCGTTGTGCGACAGTTGTGGAATATATTTTATATTATTCTAGCAATAAGAATATTTTGTTTGTATTTACCAACCTATCATAGAATTAGGATCTTGTCTGTTTCATTGACATTTAACGTCCCACAAAATATTACAACAATAAAATTATATTGTTAACTTGCTAACCCGACAGAAGTTGTCTAGTCTTAGCAATGACCTGTCAAACACACAATGCCAAACGCTCGTCGTAAATAATTATAGTATTCTGTAATTTTCTGAATTTCCTTTTTGTGACACAAACGACAAACGAAATAAAAAAATTAGCGAAATTGATCCGGCTGTTCTCCCGCGTGATATTATGACAAAGGGAAATACAGATTCATTATTATATTGACATTTATAAATAACAATCACGAATATGAAATGTGTAACTAATTCTTTGTGACATATTTAATTATCAATTACCTTTCGCTCAGTCCATCTAAAGGTTGTATGTAAGAGATTGCCCTGTGCGATAAGACCGCCAATTGTACTCTCTTTTTAATAATATCCTATGGATATTTGTAGTAAATGCGATGTACAATAAAGTATAAATAAATAAATAAATTACTATATTGTAACTAGTTGGAGCATAAGAACCGCAAACTGACGTCCTCCACAGCGTACAACTTGAACCAAACACAAATTTTATACACAATGTAGTTATACATTTATGTAACAATAGTTTGCGACTTTGTACGCCTAAATGTTGACTATTATTGCGCATAGAAACGTTTACTAGATAGATAGATAGATTTACTCTATATTGTAGGTACACCATAAAAAAAAGGTTTTTCTAATCTATTTTTAATTAAAATCAGATAATTAAATATACTGTTATACCCTCCGCAAACTGATAGGGTGAATTCAGTACATCTTAAGTTGATCGGTACATGATATTATTTCAGGAACGTTTTGGGAATCCAAGGAAACTGATTTTTTTATAACTCTACATGCGTATCGCTACCACCGCAAAACGCACGCAGCGAACGGCAGCGCAGCGACCTTTCGGACGAACGACCGCGCTCGCGGCACGTGTTATTACAATCAATTATTATTTAGCAGATAGCCGCGTTACATACAAGAGAAAATGTAACAATCACAACACGGTACCTGATAAAAAAAAAAAAAACTAAAAGAAAAAATCCTACCTTAGAATCGTTCACACGGATTGGCACTGCGGGCTCCGCATGTAAGCGGGGCAACAAGCTGGGATCTTCGTTGCAGCTGTGGCGCAGCTGCTGGAAAGCGTTCCTGATGCGATCTCGCATTTAGTCCTCACTCGCACATGCACTGACAAACACTTTTTCTTTTACGCAACCACACAACAAGAAGTCCAAAGGGGTCAGGTCTGGCGATCGTGGTGGTCCACGGTTGCATTCCAAATCTACCAAGCCAGCGACGCGGAAAGGTGACTTTTAAATGTGAACGCACTGGTAGCGTTATGTGCGGAGGGGCGCCGTCATGCTGGAACCAGATCATCTATAAGTCCGCGAGTGGTGGATCACCTAGGGCTTTCCATTCCACCTCCAGCTCGTCACGAAGGATCTTCAGCTCCCTTTTGAGATCACCACGGAGGAAGTCGAGTTAGTGCGGTCCGTCCATGCGCGCGAGAAGAAACACAGGTCCCAGGATTTTGTTGCCATAAATTCCGGCCGACCAACGCGTTTGATGACCGGCTGACTCGTCGGTCCATATTACGTGGGATATAAAATTTGGATTTCGTAGCTGTTTAGTCCGCAGCCACCGGCAGAACTTTGCACGAAGACTGCGATCACGAGGCAATAGGGCTTGGACCTTTGTGTATTACATAAGGACGTTGCCGATCCCTTCGCAGCGTTTTGTGCACGGACCAATGTGAGACGCGGGCTCCATTATTCCGCCGCAATAATGGAGGTGCAGTACGTGTGCCCAGGCGTGGATTACGTCGAACCAATTTCAAAATCGATTCGCGGGTTTGACCGCGTATTCTGGCCTTCTTGTCTGGGAACAATGAGCTGATTTGGTCAGTGGGTAGCCTTAGGGCTAGCACGCGTTGATAGGCACCAGTAACAGCCTAGAGTCTGATGGATGTCAACGGTCAGGATAGCTACCTACGCAAATTTTGAGCGCTTCCCTAGCATTTCCCCGAGCTTCCCCGTAACACATTATCATCTCGAAGCCTCCTGGAGCCGAGGGTTGGTGCGAAAGCGTTACACCGGAGCTCTGGGACTAAGGCAAGAGAGGAACGGGGTAGGTTGTTTAGTCAGTAAGTCTGACACTGTTTCCCGCTCCGCCCACGAGCGGGACTCGTCATTGGATGATTTTTACCTACCATAAAAAAAACACATTATCATCTGCCTATACTCACGCGCACTAAACATAGTCATTTCGCACAATATCAACAACAAAACTTACCAACACTACCTACAACAAAACTTTTCAACACTACCTACAACACAACACAACAAGCCGAGTGCGCGAGCGACCCGACCCGACATAAGCTCGCGGTATACACGTGGTGCATCCGCAGCACGGCACAGCGGCGACTGCATGCGACGCGACACTGCGACACAAACATAAATCTGTTGTTGCCAATTACACGAAAATTTTTGCACGACATTTCGTGCAAAAAATAGGGAAGTAGGGAAATGAATTTATTAATTCAATTTAATTTGTTTTTATTTATAAAAAAAAATCTTAATTATTTTTAATAGGTAAATTAAGAATAATGAAAGTGTAGTGTGGCTGTGTGTGTGTAGTGTGCGGCTCGACTATCAATCAGTGGCTATTGTGAAGCCATGAAAAAGCCTGCTAAGTGGCTTAAAACTAGCCAGTGATCGCTTGAAAAGAACAACCAATTAATAAATTAGGTAGTTTTTGTAAATGCTTTAAACATAAAACTAGTCTTATCTATATTATTTTTTTATTTAAATTAAGTGCACGACAAGATTCATTGATTGATCAATGAAAAACTCATCAATGTAATTATGAATGTATAGTTCTTGAGTTTAAGATGAATCAAGTTAGTTTTAACATTTTCTTTTACCAATTCTGCCGTGCAGACGCTAAAACGCAGTAAAATAGCGTATTTTACAATACTTTTACTGCGTTTTAGTATCTGCACGGCAGAATTGAGGTCTAAAAAGTTGGCAATACTGTTGCAATCGTGCAAAAAGTTGTGCAAAAAATCGTGCAAAAAATTGTGCAAAATCTCGTGCAAAAAATCGTGCAAACGCGGAGGTGGGGAGGCGCCTATGCTCTGACAGAAAGGGACGCAGCTATCATTATTAGCATTAACACAATCTGAGCGTTTTCTGTACGTTGGGGGGTAGTAGGTATACTAGCTGATTTCATGCGTCGTTTTTTAGGGTATTTCAACATCAAATGCGTTTTTTTTTTATTTTAGCTGTCTTATTTACATTAATGTATTTCTGCGTACAGATAATGTAATTATACATTGAAATAAAGCCAGGTATAGAAACTGGAAAAAATGGAGAGTATCCTGAGAGATTTTCACTAGAATATGAATAGAATAGAATAATAATTAATTATAGGTAAGTACACCAAAAAAGTAACGATTTCACAGAACTTTACATGTTTGCTTGTTTGCAGCTTTGTTTAATAAGAAACAAATAATATCGAGAAACACCTTTGACTTTATTTTATACCATGTAATGATGAATATTTCAAGACATATTTAAATCTTTCCACAACTATTGCCAACAAATTCTCATTATAATTATCAAATTATGCCATAAAATAGTGGCTCCGGGGTACTCTCGGTACTAATAGTGAGTAATGTAGCCGCGTCAGCCTAATTGAGATATATTCGAGCGAGGAGCTGACTTGACGGAGCCAGGCTCGGGCTGAGGTTAAGTTGACGTTATTAAGTGTAAGTGTGGGATGGGTGGGCAAATATTGAGTTTGAAACACATGCCTACTTGGAGGTACGTTATTAAGAGCTGTACTTATTTATTTATTGAGCACGGTGTGCACAAAAGTACAGAGATGGACTTAATACCTCAGGCATTTATTTATTTATTAGTCTTTTTTATATATAAAAAAAAACCTCAGTATGATGGAGCGATAAACAGTGGTAAGTGCAACAAAAGAGAAAGGAAAAGTGAATATAAGTATATAAAAAAATCAATGCCACTTTTCGTTTTAATTTTGTAACCCAAAAACGGGCTCACCTATCCAAACTAAATGATTAAGGCTTTGTTTGGACTATTTGGTTTAGTTGGTTTATGTGAATTTTGCACAAAATTATTGTGTAAAAGTTTTTTTACAAAAAAAACAAAGCACTTAAGAGCGACCAACCCGAGATACATTTTCATTATTTTTCTACCGCTTTTACATAACTATGGCACACATCTTACTCTAAATATATTGGAAACCCGGATATCTTGTAGATTTTATTTAAGTTTATATTGGAATCAAACTATTTTAATCGAAATTACTTCTGTCACGTTTTTCCAAAAACTTTTAAGGTTCTTAAAATACACATGCTTCATGGAAACCAGATCCATTATTGGAACCACTCGAAGTATGGCGTTGCATCACCGGTACATGTTTTTTTATGGTAGGTAAAAATCCTCCAATGACGAATCCCGCCCTTGAGCAGAGCGGGAAACTGTCACACTCTTACTGACTCAACAACCTACCCAGTTCCTTCCTTGCCTTAGTTCCAGAGCCCTGGTGTTACGCTTTCGCATCTTCATCATCTCATAAAGTTTTGTCCACCAATTTTAATTGGACCTTAAAAAAGATTTAAAAAAATTAGAGGAAACTAATATTGTGTATCTCTCGTATTTAACGGCCTACTCAAAGTCCTTTCCTTGGTATTGTTCGTCGGGTCGTGTTGAGCTCCTTAGTAGTCCTGAGTTGAGCTTTGCGAATACTGACAAATGCTTGCACTGACTGGACAGGTCTACTCAAATTTGTATGGATCTTTCTTCAAAAGACCATCTCAGACAAATCTGCATCTGTATGGACTTTAAAAGAGACTTTGACCCCTGAGTTTGTTTCGGTGTTTCTTCTCAGGGTAGTCCGCTAGGAAACACCGGACTCATCTAGCACAAAAAAAAACAAAATGACGTGTAAAAGTGTTTTTAAAAAACCTACTTGCAAAATAAAGATCATTTATCACGGTTGCGGCAAATAGGTACACGCACATAAATAAATAAATCTGGTCGATGATCAGCAGAACCATAAAAAAGAAACCAAAGGTGTGCCGTTCCAATGGCAACGGCCGATTAAAAAATTGTACCTCGTGGGTTCAATCCCAAATGAGCACTTCGTCATCATCATTTTAGTTGAAAGATATTCACAGTTGGACACAGGCTTCCCCAAGCATCGCCACAACGAAAACGTTCAGCAGTGAACGTCTTTCGGCTGAAATGATGATGATAGTTGCAGATTAAAAACTAGTTCATTTTATGCAAATAGCGTCGTCGATAAACTGTGTTGCACACTTATAAAAAAAATAAAAATATTTGTAAAAAATCAAACAAAAAATGGTTTTCATTTTTAATGGATTCAATTTTACGCAAATTTTAATAGCAATACGAAAAATTCGCAGAACGTTACTACTGATATTTATCGGTCGTTTTGGCTGGAAAAGTATCTTATATCATTCACTATCATATTCACTATAAAAGCTTTCAGGAAAAGTTAATAAAATATAAAATTCCAGGTATTTATCATATAAGTTTTAAAATTAAAACAGTATTACAGTTTCTGTTATAAATATCAAGTATTATTAAAGACAGTCCGACATCGCTCACTTCCCTCTCTTAGCTCAGAGGTCGTTTTTTTTTAGACCACCCACGCTCTTGTACCATCCTCATTCAGTCTCTACCCATGATGGCAACCAACCCTACCCCTCCTCATCTGAAAGCTGGACCAAATTACTATCTGGACTTATATCTATGATTATATATGACAAAGTTCTTGAGGTCATAATTAGCTATAAACGGGGCAAATCACTACCGTGTCCTCGTTGAAGCGTTCAGCGGTGACCTCACATGCTTGACTCTACTTCAGGCCATGGTCCGGTACGAGAAGGAGAAGGGATCTCCTTCGCGCCTCTTGCCAACACATGAGATACCCTGGCCGTCAGGGTTCGACGGGCGATTTCCATACAACGTAAGTGCTGGCTAATGGATGACAATAAATAGGTAGTTTGCCATCCGGAAATTCTGTGAAGACCATGTCTGAACCTCATAGAGATGTCAAAAAAACCGTTGAAGTGAAGTTATGCCGATGCCTGGTTTTAGTCAGTAAATGTATGACACGATAGTTTAGTTTCTTAACTCAAAAAATACCACTTTCGGCTGAAACTAACAGGAATAGAATTTTTCACATTACGCAAAATGCTAATCGCCATTCATTTCCTAGTACGTTACTTTGCATACCTACCATTTTTTGTTCATTCAAAACAACTCAATCGATTATTTATAATGAGCATCACATATCCTCTATTTGCTTCAAGTACAAAATTACTTCGAGTATTTTCCCTCACATTTTACTCTCTGAATTCCTAAAACACAATTATTTTTCTTGAACAAATTCTACACGTGCCACTTACTTTTTCGGACACGTAATGTGTGACTGTAACACAGAGAAAGGTAAACGGCGCTGGAACGGACAGGTGGTCGCGCCGGAGGCACTCACACGATAATAAATGATATACCCTCAATTTGTGAATTAAAGAAGTTAAATATTAATCGATTTCTAGCCTAAAAACTGTTAAACTGTAGGCGGGCACAAAGTATAAATATTTAATTTGTAAACCGCCACTTAATATTTAACACGAACTTGTTATATTAGGCTTTTTTTAAGTGGGAAATTATACAATTATACATACAATTACTTCTTTCACTCTCGAGTGGCCATCTGAGTTTTACTGACTAAAGCCTGTATTCTTCAGTTGTTCTTTAAATTTAGCAAACTGCGGTCATACTGGAGCCCTACGGTTTTACCGAAATCTCTTTAAGATATGCGTGGTACACGTACATTACGTGCTGTCAATGACTTTCGATCCTTACAGGACATTTGGACGACGAGTTACCTGTTGCCCGTCCTCCGCACGTTTGCGTTTGGTGCGTCTCCTGTAGCGTTAATTCCTGCTGCGATATTATTTCTGAATTTCTCACTAGTTTACAGAATGAAATCTTTAGGTTGGCGATTCTTTGGGCTATGTCGGCAACCTTAGTTCTCCTTGGATATATTCATTTCTGATATGATCACGCAAGGAAACTCCGAGCATAGCCCTTTCTATTGCCCTTTAGGTGACTTCGATCCTTCTGATAAGGCCCATTGGAAGCGACGACGTCCTCACGACGTTTGTCATGTTATTTATGCCTCGCAAAATATTTTCCACCCTCCCCTCTTCCCATCTCGTCTATCACACCCTCTAAGGGAAATATGCAAATGTAAAACATTCCTGAAGCATATCTCGATGCGTGCCTTTGCACTCTGTTGGTACCGTCAAGTGCATGTAGAGTTGCAAGCGATATATGGGTTTATTTGTTAGATAGGATGTAAACATATTTTTAAATATTACTGTAAGATGTTGTTGAGTGTACCTACGCTGTTAGGATATTTTCAGTATTTCCTGAGGGCAAATATTGAGTAGAAGGTTCTGTGAGACGGGAAAATGTTGGACATAAGCCTCCTCGCATTCATCGGAATTCCACGACCATTACCAGATCATCCATCTTGTAAGAGACTTTTCAGCTATGCGTCTTCTAGCATGTGGTCGCAACTTTATGAACCATTCGGCACACTTTCAGTCAATACATTCGGAACATTGCTACAAAAGTTTTTATTTGCTGAGTCGGTAGTTTTGAGTCTCTTGCTTGCGTATATCCTTATTCCTGCGATCATGCAAGGAACTCCAAGGGTAGCTCTTTCAACTAGCCGTTGGGTGACGTTAAGTCTTTTGATTATGTCTAATAGGAACGATTATCATAATGGTCTTAGTGCTAGGCAGTCAGTCCAATAAAAAAAAAAACCGGTGCTCAACGGCTTGAATAAAAAAAATCTCGTAAAAAGGCTAACAGGCAGTGCTACTTTTATTTATTTAAAATTTTGTTTCTTATACTTGAAAAAAATTCAGAATGCCCATTTACGTCCCATTACAACAGTGATAAATTTTCATTTTATAGTTTTACTCCCGCCCGAAAATAATGAGATTTTTTATTCCGTGGAGACTAATTTGTAATTCTATGTTCTGTTTCTCTGAGTTTTAGTTACGAACAAGTTTCTTAATGTTTAATCTAAATAGCTAGTGTCCCACGATCCACGACCCACGTCCCATCCATCATCCTACTTCTCAATTTCCTACTATTATTGTTTTAAATTTATACATTAAAATAACTTTAATTTCGGAAGTCGGTGTTTCCAATTTTCTTTGTTCGTTACTAAAGTTTTTTTGAATATTTTAATGATCCGGCTTTGTACTGAAGTCGACTTTTTTTTTCGTAAAAAGTTTTTTATAATACTTTTTTAGTTGTGAATTTGTGTTAGGTTCCTACATGTTATGAATGGTCTTAACGTTTACCTACATAACATGTAGGTAAACACGCTTTTATTATTAAATTTCTCTGTCTACCGTTATGTGAAGTTCCACTGACTATTTCTGGTCTCCTTCACCACTTTCAATTGATGAAATGAAAACACTTGACACTTTCGTTGTGCGTACAGCCAAGGAGTGGAATTCCTTGCCGGAGACTGTGTTTCTTGATGCGGAATCCTGGAATGTTTTAGTCAAGAGTGAATAGGTTAATTCTAGGTAAGCGCGCTCCATCGTCGACCGCATCGTCGCTTTCTATCAGGTGAGATAGCGGTCAAGCGCAAACCTATTATTAATAAAAAAAAAATACTTTTCGTACTTGAGATTTTCATGTAAATGCAAAAAATCTCTAGATTGTTTTCTGTTGTATTTAAGGAGTTCCCTTGACTCCTCATGAATCCCATCATTAGAACTGGAGTTTGAAAAAAATAATTTGAAGCATATCTTTTGAAAGAAATAATAATTTTGCAAATAGTTTCATAAACGTATAAGGTAAAAAAAACATAAAAAAATACAACAAAATTGAGAACCTCTCCTTTATTTTAAGGCCGGTAAAAAATAGCTCCCAAAAATGTTAGAAATCTTTATTGTCAAATTACAACCACAATATCGAGGCGTACCTAATAACAGTCATTCTACTATAATTGTCTTCCGACAACATACAAGTACCTACATACTCTTTATACCATAAGCTTGCCAAAACATCCCAATTACAGCCAAAATTACGGCCAAAACAGGCGATTAATAATGGCACATATTCCGACATTCCACTTAATCTCCGAAATAAGACAACACCCTATATATTTCAACGCAAACTGTGTGCACGCATGCAAATGCGTAACACCATGTAGATTGTGTGTAGTTTGGCAAATTGCCTTACAGAAAACCGAACACAAATTAAATTAATAATTTCAAATTTGGAACGCAACGCAAATTGAGATTTAGTTTCGTCTTCGTGTGTTCTATCTTAATAGCCATAAAGTCCATAATGCCCTATTTAGAATCAAGTCCTAGTTCACGCTGCATTCTTATCATAGAGCAGACAATCTAAGCACAACAACAAAGTATTTACAACATTATTTCAACAACAATAAAGTCTACAATTCAAAATCTTCACCATTATTCCAAAATTGTTCCAACTCGTATCTATATTTGCGTTCAACAAAGACTTACTGCTTTACAAATAGAGTTGGGAATGCTGTGTTTGGAGTGGAGATGGAGAAACGCGCATTGTTCACGCTTTGGGAGTCTGAACAATTGTTTGGAATCTTGTCGTTCGTACATTTCGTTGGCTCTTGTAATAATTTCAGCTGAAAGGTGTAAACGCAAGGCTGTGTTATTATTTGGCACAATGGCACTAGAATGTGGCACAAAATACCAGCCAGCGACAACGACGGAATTTTGAGAATGTTGTGCTTAATGCCATGATACATCGGTGTTTGTGTACCTATTTTGTTTTGTGTGCACTTTGCTTTAGACTCTCTCATTTGTAACGACAAGATTCAGGCTGAGTATTCAAACGACCTATTTTTAGATCTGGGTATGAACAAAAGTAACGTTTTCTTTGACAAAAACTCTTCTTGGTTAAAGTTGTGAAGTTGAAATAAGTTCCTCGTCGGTAATTACTAGTAGCAGCAGCTCCTGGCAACCGACCTAATTAAAGTTGGGGGTATGCTAGGATGACCTTAATAGTTTAACTAGCATATTAGTTATCTAGCCAAGATTTTGTTCACAAACACAAATATAAATCGAATTATTATTGTTGGTAAAAAGTTAGCAAATAACTTATGTCACTAAAGTGAGGGTGTCAGACTTGTACAGACTAAAACCTACCCGTGTTCCTTCGCTGAGATAACTGTTCCCAAGCCCTCTCGTTCCATACCTTGGCCTAGACGAGACACATATGGAAAGCCTTCCTTCACCGTTCACCCCTATGAAGACACGGCGGTGTCTCACCTAAGACAAGAAATTGACATTACTTCCACAATCATTTTGGATCAGTAGTTCTTTTGTACTCTACACTAATATAATAAAGAGGTAAAGTTTGTTTTTTTGTTTTTTTGTTTGTAGGGGGTAATCTCTGGAACTACTGGTCCGATTGGAAAAATTTAAGCAACAATAGAAAGCTGCTTTACTCCTGAGTGACATAGGCTATATTTTATGTACGCGGGCGAAGCTGCGGGCAAAAGCTAGTTGTAAATATATCACTATTGTTATTAGGTTGTCGTATTTGTAACGTGCAATTGTTTCAAAACACACGCACGACTATGTTGATGTTGTTTTATTAGTAATGCATGACTGCGTTGATGCAAATAAAAGCTTTTACAGGCGTTTACATGCAGTTACTATAACGTGTGACTGTATCGATGCGGGATTGCATGTATATCGATGATAGGAAATAGCAAAATCGTGATTACATGGCCAGGGGTATCGTCGGCTTGCGGATGACAAGCAATGGATAGCTTGCCATCTGGCTGTACAGTAACTGTCCGAACCAAGCCCGAATCAATGGCGAATTATTAAGAATGTGGGCTTACTTCCGAAAGTTGTATCTGGGGTCTTGAAATGCTAGGCAAAGAAGTCATTGGATGATTTCCCATCTTAAAAAAATACCAAAGTTCAAACAGTGCCGTTTTCTTTGACTTTTACTTGTTTAAAATAATCCATCAGTTGTTTTAAATTTTACTCCGCTGTAATCAGTTAATAAGACGTGGAAGATAAAATCTCACATCCCTCCTAACACAAACCACAGCACGTTTGGCAAGCAATTCGTCAGAACTGTCACCATCACACGCTACACCCATATCGTTATAACGCATAACGTTGTAACGTATAATGTAACAGGCTACGTAACGCGTTACACGTTGCGAGCGCTCATCAATTAGTGTCTAAAGTGAAGTGCTTGTGACGATGCTTTGACAAGGAGCCGAATAATGTTAATTATTGTTATAACCGAGAGATGAATAGGAGACTTGAGATTAATTAAAGGGGTCGATTGGATGAGAAAGGGTTCGCTTGAGGCAAGTTTGTGTTTAGCAACGGTCTGTTGTAGAGCAGTGAGATGCGTTAGAGTAGCCACAAACGATACACGAGGCACCTCCAATTATTAACAATCAACTAATTGGTCCTTAGTTAGGTGTTAGTCAAATGAGGGTAATTTGTCTGATGCCAATCAACTAAGTCGATTTACATCAGGTTGGACAAAAGCCTCCTCCTAATGAGGTGTAACATTTAATTCTCTGACTTACGCATTCAGCCTGTCCAAAGTCGTCGATCCAACTGAGGACATCCTACGCTAATGCATGCTAGAAATTATCATACATTCCACTGGCTATATATAGTTCCTATAGCAAATCTGATAGACCTACAGGACTGCTTCTTTAATTATCTTACTTTGTAAACTATTCAATCAATATTCAATCTTTTAAACAATACTATATATAGCTGGATGGTCCTTGACTTGTTGGTGTGTCTATTTTAAAATCAATTATTTTCTAATACTATAGTTCTGGCAACCAGCTAATATCTACTACGGTATTAGGTGTTCATATTAAATCCGGCTAACTGCAAGAAAAGATTTTTTTTTTTTGGTGTGAAACAGTGATCAATTACCACTGGTTCGACATCGAACCAATTCCATTAGTTGATTCTAGAGCTACAAGTGGAGGCGATAATTCCTTCAAATAACTTTAGAGAAAGTAATTGATATTGTTCACGATTATTTTACAGTTGAAAATGATATACATAGGACATATAGACAGACAGTAATAAAATAAATATAATAATACACAGGCAAACTATTACGAGAGTTTAATAAGGAATCGTCCTGAACATACTCGTAAATCCCTATACAAAAGCCTAATTGCATGTCCTGATTTACTGAAGAATAACTTAAAATAAAAAGTAATGTTATTTTAATGCCATTAGTTGGTTTGAACAAAATAAAAAAATAAATGGTACACTTTTAACCTCTCGTATGACGTAATTAGAGACACAATTAAAAAGTTATTGTGTCTCGCGTAGGTTAATGAAAGTAAAGAAACAATCTACAAAAAATAAGTAGTCACAAAACGTAAAACTAACTCAACGCTTGATTCTAAACTTAAAAATCTCAGTTAACCAGAAGTAGTTAAAAACGAGGCCAAGAAACTAACCGCTATCCACAATTCCGACAAAAAATCCAGCAGCATGGAAATACTAAATATCATTCAGTGAAAGAAAACTGGATTTAAAAATCTTAAGTATTCGGAACCGAGGAAGGCAAGCCGTGAATTATTTGCCGGAGAGCTTCTTAAGTGAGATTTTTTACGCTAATAAAATATATTCCCTGGAGTCTGGAATGGGCTGGAAGAAAGATATAGTAGCCAGGTGTTCCAGCACTAGATGTAAAATGGTCGTCTGTAGGCTTAATCGATCTTGGATACTGTCTTTTGTCTCGGGACTAGTCTTTATGTGTTTATCTTGTACTGTATCTAGCTGTCTGATTTATGTTGCCACAAAGTTTCTGCATACTGAATAAAACGCTAAATATAAATCAATCAATGTATTGTCTTTAGATGTTGCAGCATTTGAATGGTGTTACATTTATTGTATTTGTAATTTCCCAGTGCACGTAATATTGGTGTTCCTACATAAATAAATTTTTGAAGAGTGACAAAATTAGAAAGACAGCTTCTAAATAAATATTTTTGAAGTGTGACAAGATTACATATATAGTTTCTTGAACTTTATTATGATTAATTTCTTCACAGCTCTATTCAACATCAGTGACACTCGAGGATAATATCTGTAAGGCAATTATGATAGGTACTGTCAGACATTGCTTCCCACAAACAAACAAATTCTGTCACTTATTTCACACACACTTATTTGACATGGGGTTTAAAAAAAGAAATAAGTGACTAATGATTCTCACTTGATGCTCCGCGATAGTGTAAAGTACACGTACCTTCAAATAATCTATTCAGTCTAGGTAACACGAAATTCCGTATTCCTATTGCATTAACCTTTCTTCCTAAAACTTTATTTTCAACACAACCAAAATCAATCCGCTCTTGTCTCCAATCTCTTGCACGGTGAACACGCTCAGAATACCTCGCCTGAGCCGTCGTCGAGCTCACGAGATACCGGGACATGGCCCCGCACTTGACACTTCTGAATTTTTAACCATGACTTATTCAAAAAGGCTTCGTTACGAATAAAGTTGAGCCAAACGCTTGGAATCAATTCAGCGTCTTCGCGCCTGAATATTTCACTCCACCTACGGACTAGCGCTGGCTTCTGGAATTTACCTAAGTTTTATTTGTCGAGGATTTTTACTGTTGGAATTTTTCTGTGAATTTCGTTTTTGGTGCATTGTCTTCTTTTATTGTATGGTTATTAGAATGTTTGACATAATGGAATTTTTATCACTATGATATTAAAAAAAGCTGGAATGTTTAGCTTGGATTTGGATCATTTTATGACGATGTTAATTTATTCAGTGTTACGTGTAAACCCAATTTTAGAATACTCACTAGCCCTAGGCCTTTCCCGGTTTTACTCCAAATTCAGGTTCTTTTTATATTCTCTTCTTTGACTCTGATCAATATAAATTGAGTAAAAAAAACAGTGTACCTATACAGTTAAAAAGGGCTTCTCAAATAATACCACTTAAACAACATACGCTAATATGTTCGAAAGAAGCAGTACTGGTAACGCAAAAAAAAAACAAATGCAGCCAAACAGATCAATAACGGTGGCAGTATTACGTACTCAATTATAAAACACAGTCCATGACACAGAAATACTATTTTGTTTCATCTATTTACATAATTAAATTGTTAAGTCGATCTAATTTTGCCAACATCATCATCTTCCTTGCCTTCACGTGTTATTTGTAGTAGGTGTAACATGTTCTTTTGTCAATTATGTCCTGTCACCCGTCGCGCAATTACTAACTCTTTTTTCTTTCATATATCACTTCTCACTTAGGGGAATCCATCCACCATTTCTTTGCCTTTTTATCTCTCTATATATCTAACGCCGCCTTAAACTAAAAAATATTAAAATATTTAATAACGCTGAGAAATATCACCATTTTCCCAACCACCATGTCTCCTAAAAGCAAAATCCAGACTAAATAATTAGTACTCTAGCATTGCGAAGTAGAGACAGCCGGAAGTCACCTGCGCTTCTATTTATGGGATTGTAGTGTTGCTCCGTACTTCCGGTTTCCCGCCTCTATTCCTAAATTGTGTTATGTAGTCTGTGGAACGAGTCGAAGCTTGTTTGCTACCTTTTGTAGCTCTGCAGTCTGTGTTGTTATGGAGACAAAAAATATTGTTTTAGATAGATTTTGTGAAGCAATTCAATCATTACTAGCGAGAAAAACACTAAATACGACAATATAATTTTTCCATAAAAACTGTTCGTTTATGACAAATATTTGATCGGTTTTCAAACATATGTCGAAATTGTCAGCAACCGTAGGGACCCTGCAGAAGGGTCGAAGCCAATTAGGGCCAAGGGTTTGTGTCTGAAAAGAAGGCTCTGGCCCTGGTATGTATGGCGATGTAGGAACGGGGTAGGTTGTTTGGTCAGTAAGAGTCTGACACTGTTTCCCGCTCCGCCCAAAAGCGGGACTCGTCATTCGATGATTTTTACCTACCATAAAAAAAAACATGTGTCGAAATAAAATGTGGTTTAATAATATCAACATCGACGCATACAATCCCTAAAATAACTTCTTATCCTTTTTAAACCCCATTAGAAGATAAATTTCAGTACAAAACGTAATTCGTCTTCCATCAGAAAATTTGAAGTAGAATGGATCAAGAAGTCACGTTGTCCTATCCGATTATAATTTGGGTGTCTGCAAGACTAGAGCGCCTAACCATCAACGATTGCATCACTGCTTAACATCAAGCGGGAACGCAGTCGAGCATTAGTTTATAGCAAATAAAAAATAAAAAAAAACCTTTGCCCCCCTTTTTCACCCCCTTAAGGGTAGAATTTTAGAAATATTTTCATATCTGATGCCTACTAACACAAAGAAATTACCCACCAAGTCTTTAGGATCAAAGGTTTAGGCTGTACATTCAACCGTCTGGCAGTCATTCAAGATGAAACATTTTATAAGTATAGAATATACAGCCTCCGAACTCGTAAATATATAATGTCACGAATTCACAATAGACTGGAATGTATCTTGACGAACTTCTTTATTAACAATTCTTGCAAAAAAATATTAAATGAAAACTACGAATATCATAAAACTAAACTTGGAATAGTTTTAGCATATAATTTTGAATAATAACTAGTCCATAAGACTGTCACTATTATTTCATTAAATTTTTATGAAAAACTTTATAAAACTTGTACAATAGACTGTTCGGAGTTGTGAATAAAACATTTTGCTAATGTATTAAGATTTACTCACTTTTAGCACTTTCGAACTTTAGGAGAATGAATTTATAGACTATTAACTTACGTTATGGGTCCACATAAAAAGATAAAACTGGGCGAAACTATGTGTCGTATAATATTTTGTGGCGAAAAGAAGTTTCGTGATTTTGAAATGGAACGACCTATTTACTGCGTTTATTATATAGTCTTTTTTATAATAGAAAAGAGATTATTTTCGCACTTGACCATTACTTCATGTGATGATAAGCGGTGATGTGGTTGATGATGAAGTACGTTTGTTTAGAAGTAACTTATTCACTCTTAACCCTGATATCGTAAACATCGTGCGTGCATGCGAGAGAAATAGGAATAATAATTCGTTTATTTAATAATTCGTTTATATTCACCACAATATTCACAGAAACATTTAACAATTATTAATTGCCAAGCAGTACAATTTTGAAAATATTGTGGGGACTGGTGCCTAAGCTAGGCCAAAGGCCTGTGTTTCAGGTCACCAGGACTCCACTCCGTGAGACCATGTCTGAATTGCTTAGTTACTAGTGACAACAGATAACAGGGGTACTGTGAAGAGACTGGGTGCAATATGTTTGTAAATAATAAAGGAAATTGTTTGTGATTAGTTAGATTAGGTAGTTAAGTGTATGTATTTGTATGTATGTTGTAGTATGTGTGAATGTAGGAATATCCTTCTGCGAAACAGTAATGTGAAAGAGGTAGTCTCAAGAAGAAACGGACATCCTCACGTCCCAACCGCTGTGGCAGTAGACATCTCTGATGACGGGAACTACAAAGTCATCTCCAGTCATCATGAGGGCCTGTAGCCGACTGAAAGTAGTAGTAATGAAATAAATTACACAAAGTAATGCGCCTGGCTGGGTTTGAACCCGTGACCTACAACACGTAAGTCGGGGCCGTTACCACTCGGCCACCACTGCTCTCACGACTGGCACAATGGTTACTAATATTATTATTAATATCAAAATTTGCATTATTTCACAAGTCATGTCGGTGGTTTTGCGCGGCGATCCCAAATCTGCTCAAGTTCTGACTGTGGTGGAACTGCTCAGCCCTCGGGGAAATCAGATTGTACAGCCGAGTGAGCTGCTCATACACTTGATTTAATTTCTAAGTCGTTTCCCTTAAAGATTAACTGAGATCAGAGTCATTGCTCGACAATTAGTTAAATGGTTCCATTTTCGGGTTGTAGAAATAATTGTAAAATTTTTGGGCCTAACGGTTGAAATTGAAGTGGGCCTAGGTTTGATTCCGAATTTTCGTTCTCAGTTTCAATTCGAACTTCTCATATGTATGGCTAAAAAGTCTAAGTATTTGTGGCAGAAAATAGACTGGTCAAGTGCTTGTCGAAGTCGCGCACGAAGGGTTCCGTACCGTCCGTAGCAAAAAATGGCAAAAAATCACGTTTATTGTATGGGAACCCTTAAGTATTTATTTTATCCCATTGTTCAGTATTTGATGTTATAGCGGCGACAAAAATACATCATCTGTGAAAATTTCAACTGTTTAACTATCACGGTTTACGAGATACAACCAGGTGACAGAAGGACAAACGGGCGCACGGATAGCGGATTCATAGTAACAGGGTCTTGTTTTACCCTTTGGATACAGAACCCTAAAAACCGTAGTCTTTCTCTGCAGTGCGAAAGACGCAACTTCATTTGGTTTATTTTAAGAAAAATACGAAAATATACTCGAATAAAGATACCCTGATAAAACGAAAAACAATGCTGTATCTAACGTAGTTTTATATGGTTTAGTCGCTTTGATCTTGTAACACTTATGCAAAAAAAAAATCTTAAACATTACGAGGTCTAATAAGCCCCTTACCACCATAATGATAGTTTTCAAACGAGGTCTTAAAAACCCCGTAGTGCAGAAATTGAAATTATACAAAAACTGGGTGCAGCTGTCAACATGTTGAAGGGGTTTGCGTTATTTCAATTCTGAACACATTTATATTTTAATTCCCAAAGTAGCTTAGTTTCAGACTTCACAGTTAAACCACACGCTTTTAATAACTAAAACCTTTGCACCAACGTAATTTCATTGAAACTTACAAGCCCCTCTCTAATATTAACACACCCGACGTCACGACAACACAAAAGACATTTTTTCCAAACTCTAGCGCTGTTTGAAATTTCAAGTAAACAAGCGGCGTCTCGAGGGAGGCGACACGGCGACACTGCGACACTGCAGACACCGGCACGCCGACACTCCCGAGAGCTGTGTCGACATCGCATCAACAGATTACTGCCTTGAAAATAGAATATGCATTTTTTGAAACTGAATTTAGACGAGAATTTTTGATGAGGCTGAGTGTTGGTCTGAGGCTGAGTCGGTTTGCTTCAAATTTGAAATTGATATTTTCTTTAACACTTCTTTAAAAGAGGAGAAAAAATTGAGGTTAATTTTTCTCTATTACCCTTGTTAGTGGTAATTTTAAAAATTAGCTATTAACGCCGTTATCTGTGAAAATAAATTGGATAAATAAGAGTTTTTGATTTTTATTTTTTGTAAAATAAAATAAAAAAGAGGCTTACTTAATAAATTTGATTATGGAAACGAATAGACCAAATCCGGGAATAGCATTATCTATTTATTTTTTATCTTATTCAGATTCAGATTTATTTATTTGCATAAATAAGTGTTACAAAATATTTTAAGCCTCAACATGTTTGACCATTGCTGGTTTGCAAATTAGGTCGAGAACAGAAATATGTTCTTTGAGGATTTATTTTACTATCATTCGGACGAAACTGATGACAGCTGCCAGTAATATAATATATCGCGCCAATTATATTTTATGAAAGAAATACTTTTATTTTAAAAATATTTTAGAAACTAAACTCAACAACTAAAAATACAATCTTTATCTTCCCTTAACAGTTCTAACACACTTGTTTCAGGGTTGTACATCAACACTAACGATCCATTTATACCGGTTAGATTTAGGGCTGTCACACACACGGACAGTGGCAGTCGAGTGGCTTGCTCCAGTACTCGACCGAGCTATTGTGGAGGGGCGGACAAATGGCGCGACATTTGCATTTTGTATCTTGTACTTGAACACAGTTACTTGTACAAGAAAGGATTATAATATTACTAGCTATCGCCCGCTTGGTATTGGGGTTGGGGTTGAGGTTTCCGGGATAAAAAGTAGCCTATATCCCATTCCGGAGTGTATCCTATGCCTGTGCCAAATTTCATCCAGATTCGTCCAGTCGTTTTGGCGTGATTGAGTAACTAACATCCTAATATCCAAACATCGTAACTTTCGCATCACTATCACTACATAGTATAAAACAAAGTCGCTTTCTCTGTCCCTATGTCCCTTTGAATGCTTAAATCTTTGAAACTACGCAACGGATTTTGATGGGGTTTTTTTTTTAATATATAGAGTGATTCAAGAGGAAGGTTTATATGTTTAATAATATCCATTAAATAGTGGAAAAGTACTGTTATTTTTGAGGTTTCTAATGTGATGTCGTAAATAATTATATTTTTTCCGCTTACATTGCAAACGCAGGCTGAACCCTACGAGTTTTATCAAAATAATGTACTAAGTATTGTACACATTGAAAAGGTCTACAGAAAAGTCCGCGATGGTATATGTCTATCTCTTATGGATAATCCACAATAACTTTTTTTGTCATTTACTTTTTACGACAAATAATGGCTAATTTTCGAAGCGATTTTAACCAATACAGCATTAATCCTTAACCAATTAAATACCTTGAATATATTGTTTATTTAATATAGATCTATATGGCCCTTTACGCCGTATGATTTAAGTGAATATTTTTGAAGATATTACAGATTTAAAAATTGCGGGACGTAGCGTTTGTAGCGGTACCGGCCTACCGCCCGGTGCGGCAAGAGCGTGCCTATAAATAGCGGATTTTGATGTTTTTTTTTTTATAGATAGAGTGATTCAAGAGGAAGGTGTATGTGTAAATTACATGCATAATATATTTAATATCACCATTGCACCCGTGCGAAGCTGGGGCGGGTCGCTAGTTTATAATATTAGTAAGATGGAAGATAGGTTAAACTTATTAGTATTTTTGTACACCAAAAAGTAACAGAACTTATACAAAATTTAAATCTATGGGTACAATGGCGGTCTTATCGCTGACAGCGACCAGCAACCTTAGAATGGATCGTAAGAACTAAAAATAATACAAGGGGTAGTCTGCGGTGTACTACTAGAAGATTTAGTTATTTCTGTATTAAAAGTGTTTTTTTCTTTGTTGAAACAAAACTTGAATATTTAAATTACAAAGTGATGGACAATTGAAAAATATTCATATTTAGTCAGCCTTAAAGCCTTGACCGCCTTGTCGTGAAATAATAATATAGTGTCTGAGGTGTTCCATAGTGGGTCCTTGCTTAGACGTTGTTAATTTATTTTTTTTAATTTTAGTTTTTATCAATTTATGTCATTGTTCCGTTTAATAATTACAATAATTTTAAATTATTAATGTGCTGAATTACATTTGTAGTTTTTACATTTGTATTAAATTAATTTTGTTTATTTAAATAAAATTACTGCAAATGTTTATTAAATTAAATAACTGCAAATTTTTATTTTTATCAAGAATGTTATCAATGTTTCAATAATTTATACGTTTCAGTGTATTTAATTTAATTCATTTATTATGTTATAGCACTTTTGTGTACCTACTTAATTAATTTATGTTACAGTGGGTTCATTAATAACTGAAATTAACGATAGTTAAATAAAATAAATACATGAAACCGCCAGTCATCGCCTTTTTATCACACTATATTGAAATTCAGCTTCTAGTCTACATTGGTGCAACTGGTCATAATAAAATTGTATTTACATTTGTGTTTAAACATGAAAAGTCTATTATTTCTTAACAGAATTGCCCCACCAAATACTATTACGTACTAACAACAAACCGATGTTGCCAGCTAATAGAACGGCAACTCAATTAGCGAGTAAGTTCAGCAGAGAGAAGGTAATAATGCACAAAACAATCGCGCGGTCGCCACGTAACCGCAGCAAATTGCTTTAAGGTCGCCCCGTATATAGTGCGGTACAAATATTATTAGAATTTAGAGTAATGCCAGTGTATGGCAAGGTGGAAACTAGAGTTTATTCTAATTTTATGATGAATACTTTAATGCTAGCTTAGAGTTTTATAAACAACAGTTTTGTTGTCTACACTAATATAATAAAGAGGTAAAGTTTGTTTTTTTGTTTTTTTGTTTGTAGGAGGTAATCTCTGGAACTACTGGTCCGATTGGAAAAATTTAAGCAACAATAGAAAGCTGCTTTACTCCTGAGTGACATAGGCTATATTTTATGTACGCGGGCGAAGCTGCGGGCAAAAGCTAGTGGTTAATATAAGAACAATATTGTAATTTAATATTTTTCAGTTAATAGTAATAATTTATACAATTACAACTTATTATTATGAGTGTAATCACTACTCCGTTCAAAACAGTGAAGGAAAACATCATGAGAAAATCGGCATGACTTGAAGACATGTGATATCCACCAGCAGGCTCTATGCCATCGTGGATTTCGGTGGGATTTCCTATTTCCTCTCCTATAGAGGAAGCCTGAGTCCCAGCTGTGAAAACATTATAACGCATAGCATAGCATCGCGCTTATAATGTTGTTACGCAATGCTAAAATGTTAATAAGTTGCTCTTGCAGTTTAGAAATCGTTAGGATAACATCTGGTTAAATTACTGAAAGACAAAAACAAGCATAGTAATCAATTAGTAGTGTTTACTTTTTCAAAAACTGGTTTTTGGAATAAAGATTTTTGACATACACCTAGTATATATAACTGCCTGGACTCTACCTCTCGTACTGCAACTAATTTCTTCTAACTCTTCACCTCCAATTACTCTCTTCCAAACTCATTATTTATTTAATTATTTAATCTTCATGCAACACAAGCTACAAAGGCGGACTTAATGCCTTAACATTCTCTGCACTATCTTTAATTAGAATAAGTAAGTACTGTTTTTAATAAAAAGTGTTAAAAAGAAGAAGTTTGCAGTCACCACATCATTACAAGAAGCGAGTACTCTCCTGCAGCTAACTAACAAGAAACCGCAGTGGAACGCGACGCAATTAGCAAGTGCAGTACTCGCCGCGCTAGCACCATCTGGGCGCGCCCTTATATTTCACACGTTTGTATTCTGCATTTGAAATCAAATGTTTTATAAAAAGATAAACTTATTCTTCGCGCCGTTGTTCTTTTGTTTTTTTACAAAACGCTTCAGGAATATATTTCCTTTATGTTACTCGTGTTGGTTACTGTGATTAAATTATTATTAACAACAACCAATCACTTGAGAATAGTAGTGACCGAGTGGTAATAATCTCGACATACGATTTGCAGGTCACGGATTCAAACCCAGCCAGGCCCATTATTACTTCCTGTAATTTGAAAAACGGTGAACGAAAATATTGTGAAGAAATCAGCATGTTCTAGAACTAAAAATTCGAAGATTGATGTGACATTCACTATCATGTACTGGGCCCACGTGGTGGATTATTTTATGTATTTTTTCTATGGGCCTCCGATGCCTGAAAATAAAATGATTATTATTATTATTTCACTTCTAGAGAGGAGGCCTGAGTCCAATGGGGGGAACAGGAAAAGGCTTATTATCACATCATTTGTTTTGTATCGACATTTTTTTTTAAATAAAAGCAATTAGTTGTTATAACTAATTGTTTTGTTTTTTTAGGATGGAAAAATTTCAAATAACTTTTGCCGCTCTAAGTGAAGCGAGAGTAAATGTCAGTCTTCACTCATTCAAGTGATTCTATTGACCCTGCACAGGTCATCGGTACACCTTATGAAAGGCTTTTTAATGCGCGTCTTTTGGTACACTGGCTCTAGGACCTAACGGCCTTCTGTTAAATCTGTGAATATGCTCTGCTCATTGACAGTCAAGTTTAGATTCTTCGTGCTATGTTGGCAACTATGGTTCTCTGGAATCTGATGTTTGCGAGACGTGCTGGACCGGTCGTTATGGCGACGCTTGGCGAAGGCCTATGTCCGGCAGTGTAGTAAAACTAAAAAATAAATACTATAATTTATTAAAAATAAAAACATTTATTTTATTTTATTGAACTATAAAACAGTTAACAAAATACAATTAAGGTATTCCAGAGTAAACATTAAAACTAGGTGAACGTGTAACCCGCACAAATGTCCGCAAATTAACAGTAACGAACTATTATATTATTAAAAGCGAGTGTGAAAACTTGGATAAGGTACTCACAGGTATTTTAGGGATAATATTAGGTGACTATAGTAATTATTTAACAGATTTAATTGCATTTTTTTTTTCAAAGGGATAATGTAGAGATACCCATAAAAACACTAGGGGTGTAATTTCTATAACCATTTATGTTCCACAGACTGCCTTATAAACCTACTGGGCCATTAAACAATGTGAAAACGTAATACCCGCGGCTTGAGGATGGCGAGCATTGAGTAGCTCGCCGTCCAATCGTTCAGACCAAGTTTACCCCTTGACGGCGCGCAATATTCCCGCGCTCCTCAAGGAGTTGTCAGCAAACCGTAGGAACCCTGCAGAGAGGTGTTTTCGAAACCTACTGGGGCCTAGGGTTCGCGTCTGAAAGGAAGGCTTTGGCCATGGAAATGGACAACGTAGAAATGGGGCAGGTTGTTTAATCAGTACGTCTGACATTGTTTCTCGCTCCGCCTAAGGGAAAAATTCATCACCATAATTCATCACTGGCTGATTTTAACCTACCATAAAAGAAAAAAAATCCCCGGGACTCTGGAAAAAAGGAAAGGAGGAACAGGAGTGGGTTTTTTAGTCAGTAAAAGTCTGATCTCCCTCTAAACCCAAGAGCGCGTTGATATTATTGAATGATTTTTACCCACCTAAAAAAACTGCCTTATCCTTATAATATGAATACCGTAAATAGAGATATAATAGAGGGACAATAGGTGTGCAAGTCAAGAGTTTAAAGACCAAATAACCTTTATCATAATATTACAAGATTGTCAAACAGGCAAGTTAACAGCATGTAATACAATAGTAGCATATTGTTCGAAGCGAGCAACCCCAACAGAACGCGGCACAATTAGCGAGTGCACCCGTCTGAACACGCCCTAACTGATTTTATTACCAGATACTAAACAGCAATGCATATTTGTGTACAGAGTAGAATTAAATACGTTTACATGTATGTGTGTGTGTATTTGGTAAATGAATTTTGTAATTAGGCGCGTGCGTGTTTTGTAGTGCGTTTTGTACGAGGTTGAGAAAAAAAGTGCTATTTTTTTTAACGTTACAAATTGATAGTGTTTCATGTACCAAATTGACACTCCAAGGGACTATAATGATCAAAATTTACTTAACGGTATATAATCCGTTTTCTTATCTTTACTCTCTTTCCATCCATCCATATAGTTGTTTGCAAACGCGCCTCAAGGAGTTGCCAGCAAAACCGTAGGGACTTTGCAAATGGGTCGAAGCCAACTGGTGCCTCGAATCTCTTTCTGAAAAGAAGAGATGGCCCTAATGCGAAAGACAGAGAAGAAACGGGGTGGGGTGTTTAGTCAGAGTTTGACACTGTCCTGTCCGCACGAGAGCGGGATTCGTCATAAAAAAAAACTTATACTGCATATAAAATATTTAAAGATTGTTTTTTTTTTAGATCACGTCCATAGATAGTTTAACCGTTTAGCTTAACATATTTTTTTTACTTTCACACAGACAAAATTACTGGTAGAAAATAATAAGCAAATAACTAGATACCTTCCTATAAATAAAAACCTATAGTTTCCTTACTTTAAAAACTAAAGTTACTTTTTCTTACACTACTTACATAAAACAGAAAGAAACAATAAGTTATGAAAACACTTTGAAACATAATACAAACGCTTCAAAGGAAAATCTTCAATCCTTCTTTTCAATTAAAAAAAAAGAAAAAAGAACGAATGCAGTATTTTTTTTATTGATTAAATAAATAAAACAAATAAATTAAACAAACAATTTCTTTAAAAGTGCTGCTAGAGCTGTGCTCTAATTCACGTAAAATCAAACAATCCCAATTCCATTGACGATCGATCGTTTTTTTTTTTTTTTTTATGGTAGGTGAAAATCATCCAATGACGAAACCCGCTCTTGGGCGGAGCGGGAGACCAGTGTCAGACTCTTACTGACTAAAAAACCTACCCCGTACCTTCCTTGCCTTATTCCTGGAGTCGAGGTAACAGTTTTCCACCACCCTCTAGGCTCCAGGAGGCTTCGACCCCGAAGGGCCCCTGCAGTTTGCTGACAACTCCTTGAGGCGCGCGGGAACGGTGCGCGCCGTTGACGACTTGGACTCGGTCTTACCAGACGACCGGACGGCGAGCTACGACGTTCGATCGTAGTCCTATCCAAAATCGGTAATCACGTGTTCCTTGATGGCGATTCGATAGAACGACAATCGAACGACTTCTAAACGACCTCTCTTTGATCGAACGAATTCAAAATCGGTGTCGTTCAAGCTCGCTTGATGGATGGAAATACGAAAATGTCAAAGTCGCTACGATATCGCTACGGTTTTCATTACGAGAATTAGGCTACAAAGCATTCACTTGTAACGGAACATTGAGCATTCACCGTTTCTAAATTTGTCGAATTGAACAACGAGCCGAGACAAGCATAGAGCCAAACATTGCTACGACAATTTTCATGAACACTCTCGAGAACGAACTGTCCATCTCTAGAATCCTCGCCACAATGCTTGATAGATCGCTTGATAGAATGCTCGCTAAAACGCTCTCGTTATTTTTTATGTAATGTAACAATCGCAAGAATGTTTATTACAAGTAAATCATCATCATCATCATCAGCCTTTTTTAATGTTCCCACTGCTGGGACATAGGCCTCCTCTTTAGGAGAGGGAATGGGCCGTAACCCACCACGCGGGCCCAGTGCGGGTTGGTGAATGTCACATGTCTTCGAATTTTTCTGATGATAATTTACTTGTAATGTAACATTCGCAAGAATGTTCATTACAAGTAAATTATATTATCATCATCATCATCATCAGCCTTTTTTAATGTTTCCACTGCTGGGATACAGGCTTCCTCTTTAGGAGAGGGAATGGGCCGTAATCCACCACGCGGGCCCAGTGCGGGTTGGTGGATGTCACATGTCTTCGAACTTTTGGTTCTAGGACATACCGGTTTCCTCACGATGTTTTCCTTCACCGTTTTGAGAGCAGTGGTGATGAAATAAATTACACGAAGTAATGCGCCTGGCTGGGTTTGAACCCGCGACCTACAGCTCGTAAGTCAGAGCCGTTACCACTCGGTCACCACTGCTCTACAAGTAAATGCTCAAGTGTATCCAGCTCCTTAAAAGAAAAAATCTTTCTTAAAAAACATTTTCTCAAAACTCTTCGCCGGTAAATTATTATTTGAGCGACCGCAGCAGCTAACAACTAAAGGCTGGCAATTATCGCGTGTTGTGCTAACACTGTGTGCGCTCGCCCTAATTGCCGTCGATGTGAACGCAGCACAATGTTATTGTAAACGTCGAGCAATATCATCGCACTAGTGAAGCATCTGCCTTTTCAGCTTCTGAAAACATTAGACCTTGTTTTTCCGGCGAAAACTAATATGTAATATATTCCACAACTATCACAACACGTCGTCTAGACCCAAGCTAAGCAGAGCTTGTGTTATGGGTACTAGACAACTGATAAACATACTTAAATATTCCTAAATACATACATATCATTACATAGTATAAAATATAGTTGCTATGCCCTATGTACGCTTATATCTTTAAAAGTGCGCAATGGATTTTGATGCGGTTTATTTTAATAGATAGAGTGATTCAAGAGGAAGGTTTATGTGTGTTATACATGCATAATATATTCAATACCAGTACCCGTTCGAAGCCCGGGTGGGTCGCTAGTATATTATATATTCCACAACTATCACACCACGTCGTCTAGACCCAAGCTAAGCAGAGCTTGTGTTATGGGTACTAGACAACTGATAAACATACTTAAATATTCCAAAATACATACATATTGTAGATAAAGTACATCCAGACACAGACCAAACATTGTAATGTTTATGTTTGTGAGATGAGCACGATAATTTCACCGACAAATTTTGTCCTGGCCCTACCCACCGAGGACAAAATTATTGCTATACCGGAGTATAGCAGTAAGGATCATTAACCACTAGACCAACAGGCCAGTCATAAAATTTAAAACATAGGTAGAGCTAAATTATAACAAACGCATGAGTCGAATTTGAGGAACGATGATGATGCCGTCAAGCCGATTTCAGCCACAGTGACCGGTTTCCTTGGCTTTTCGTGGTGGCTTTGAACTCAGACGTGCTGCTCTGTCATGGGCTCTCATGTGACTTGCATATACAACCTTTTTGTGGTGGACAAATCATAAACTCAGTCTTCTTCAAACGTTCCTCTGATAGTGAATTCTGGCTGTCATTTGAACATCTTACAGACTTGTGACGGATAATCGGAAAAGCGTGTGTAGGAAACCTTCAAAGGCTGCATCCTCCGGTACCCGGTCACCACTCCAGAACTGCGAGGAATGACAGCTTACCGCAACATAAACAGCTAGGTCAAAATAGACATTTATATAAATTATCGAAGATGACACCAGATCAAAACAATATTTTTATGGGACCAACCAGATAGTATTCTATCTACCAAAATAAAAAAAAATCGAAGTCAGTCCAAAATAGTTCGAGACATCGGTGAAAAAAAATAATACATATAGGCAAACAAAACCTCCTCCTATCGAAGTCAGTTAAAAAATAACTTTCTCTCACTTACAACTATGCTACAGACTCCTACCTACTCATTTACCAATCAAACTCAAACTTAAAATAATTTTGTTTAAATAGACCATTTACAGGCACTTTTGAATTGTCAAAATTGAAGCAAGTTTGCACGTTCCAAGGATATATAGAAAGATCTCTATGCAGAAGAACGTGCAAGAAACTCCATGGACACACTTTTAAATCAAATTTAGATTTACACATAGCTTGGTTACAAATTTCATGTTGCTTCTATTATGCGAGCACGATGTAGCAGAATCGTCAAGCAGCGTTGAGTTCTATTGTAGAACCATAATTTAATAAGCGACGTCAGAACAGCTCATAGATTAACTATTTAATAACTACTTCCCATCCTCTTCCCCAGTGGCGTAGCTAGTCTCACAGGGGCCCCATATCAAAAGTCCTTCGGAGGCCCCGTAAAAAAAAAACATATTTTTATTACAGATGCTTAGCTGCCCTATGAGATGGTTTTGGATAACATGTTGCGAATTTTTGCCTAAGTCGGGGCCCCTGTACCGCGGGGGCCCAATATAATTGATACGGCAGACACGGCGGTAGCTACGCCCCTGCTCTCCACAGCCAACTGAAATGTTTCCGGTAAGAAAGTCGGTAGCACAATTAGCACAGAGCCGCTAGTGTGTGCTGGGTGCCGTCATAATTGTCTAGAGTCGCGCACAATGGAATCACACTCGGTTATTCAGCCTTCTACATTTTGTACGAATATTCTTGTACTAACACTGGATAGTTTGTTTTACTTCATACTTTGTTTAATTAGGTAGGTGCGGGAATGTGCCAGATTTTAATGTTTATATTATAGACATGGTACGATTCTACTGTCTGGAGTTTCGGTTCGGAAGCGGTAAGTGTAAATAGACTTGGTTCTCATTCATGGAATACTTTGTTTAATTACATACAATTTGGGTTTAAATGTTTTAATTACAGGCAGAGGTACTTGGGGTTTATATTGCCTGTGGACTGAATTGTGTTCAATAGACTAACGGACAGATGCCATTGTTTTCGATGAGTAGTTATCCAAAGACTTTTAGCCCCAAGCGACTTATTTTTTTTTTTCATTTGTCAAGCGCAAATATTAACAGCGTTTGATAAAAAAAATATTTTTTGACTGTATTGACTTCGTGAAAATATATGTTGCAGACAAAAACATCAACAAATATTTAGAACAACAACAATTGAACAAGTTAGAAAGATGAAGGCATCGGTGGGAGAAGTGTGTTGGGAGAAATGTGAATCGCTGGGACAATATATGATAAGCACAATGTTGGTTGACTGGTAGAGAATGCCTAAGGCATTAAGTCCGCCTGTGTATCTTTGTGTTGCATGAAGTTTAAATAAATAAATGTTCTTCGGAACAAAAAACTCCCAGCGCGATCCTAACAGGTGTTCAGCTACATGACATTTGCCATCAGGTCACTGTGCATCAGGTGAACCTTCCAGACACACAGATAACCAATATCCTTACAGGTCAGAATATGTTTCTAGATCAAGGTTTACCCTTTTTCCCGCATATTTCTATACCTAGTTGAAGCATTACTTCCCTTCGGAGAGCACATGTGTAAAGCAGTCATGTTAAAATATTATCGTACAATAATAATTATACCTTTTATTATTTGGTATGCAAAAATCATTCAATGACAAAACCTGCCTTTGGGCAGAGTGGGAAACAGTGTCAGACTCTTACTGACTGAACAACTTACCCCGTTCCTTCCTTGCCTTGATCCCAGCGCCCTGGTGTTACGCTTTCGCATCAACCCTTGGCTCCATACTTTAACCCTTTTCAGGTTGCTGACAACTCCTCGAGGCGGGGGAACAGTGCGGACATAATAATATACCTAGGTATACGAGCATTATGTACTCCGATATCTTATTACAATAAAGATAATTTCAAAATATATAAATGAACAGTAACGATAATTAAACGCATGTAATTTTCATTTAACAACGAAATAAACGGATTATCATTAATTTTGAAAATCAACATTGAATCAAAATGGCCGCCGTATTGGATCAGCAATATTGGAACCGTGTCGGGTAATTATGGACAATCCGATTTCTGCGTAATTTATTGTGTTCTGTGCAAAATGGTGGAACGGTTACTTTAATGTATTGTTTCTTTGTGCTTATTGTTTGAGATCGTTGTGTTGAGGTTCGGAGATTTTTGAAAATGTTTTGTTTGTATTTCTACTGTAAAGGCGTTTCATTTTATAAACAAATTCTACGAAAATGAACTATAAGATCGCTCGTCGCTTGTATAAGCGTAAAAGACACAGCCAGTCTTTTAAAAAGGTACCTTCCTACATTTATGTAAATAGAAAAGTTAAAGCAAATTCACTGATTATGTTTATTTTTATTAATAGAATGAAAATATTAAATCTAAAAAACTATTTATTTATAGGCACTTTTGAAATGTTAAGAAGTTAGAGAAATAAATAACTCGGTTACATAATTTCTTGTCCCCTTTTTTGTTTGAAAACAAAGTAAATTGAAAAAGTAAATGAAATATAAAAATTAAAATAGACCACTTGCACATGGCTTCTTGCAGCCAACTGACAGGATCCGTTCACGAAATCAGTACCACTTAGCCTTCGATCATCAGACACTCGTTATCATCAATGAGACATTTGAGTCAGCATGACTAACGCTCAACTGCTTATTTATTTCAAAATGCTCAAATAGTAACCTATAAACATAAATTGCCTCACTCATATTAACAAAATTTGTAAAGCTCGGCGTCTCATAACTTCACACCTCTCACAGACTGATGAGCTCAATTTCCCTCCAAGCGTCGTAGATGGAGCATTATTTTCTACATAACAATAGTGTATACGAAAGCTTGTGTTCAGTGGCCATTTTCAGGCTTCTATAGTAATAAAAAACTAGCATCAATCTTCTTAATCTTAATGTGTTCCTTTTATGACGTCAGCACACTCCGGGATTCTCCGATAATCCCGCGGGAACATAAAAAAGTAGCGCCGAGCAATGGTCCCGTCAACTTTTGACGAGAAAATTAAGTATTCCGAGACGATGAGCTGTAAAACTCGTCGTAAAAGTAACAGAATGATGTTAATTTTAAGTAGTTTTTGTCAAGGACATTGTGGCTAAGTGTGGACGGGACTGGAAGCTTAATGCTGGCTTCGAGACGTGATGCTGGATGTTACTCCACATCGACAGTCGTAATGATAGAAACTTTTTTTAATCTGTATTTGAGTTAAGAGAGACAGGGCGTAAAGAAAAGGTTTGATCCTTCAACCAGATAGGTGTTGTGTCTAGTCCGGGCAACTGTCCTATAGTATTTATGTACGTGAGTCCGAATTCCGTGCTTGACTGGTTTTTTTTTTTCTTTCCACTTTGGTTTTAAACGTCGAAGAATGCGGCTTCTGGCACAATCTTATTTCACCGCACTACAGTATTCCCACATGAGGACGGATATAGACCTTCTGATTGACGGATATAGGTATCTTCTTGATATTGACGGATATAGGTATCTTCTTAGCAAACTTACTTAATCTAGAAACTGGTAAAGATAACGAGAAAATAACTACGAAACACCAAAATAATGTTAATAAAAGCAACTTCATTGTACTGTATCACAATCCCGGATTCCTGGAGGCACTGTCTCAGAAATAATCAGTGGCGTACGTGACAGTCCTTACTCCGCGTCGCCGTCGAGGAATTCCGCACCGGCGCGTCCGACGCCGATAATTCCGCATTCCGAATCAATTTGTTCGGAATAACGCGTGTCGCGACGCGCTCACACGGAAAGGTGGGAGTTGCTCGATGTTAGCTATTTTTGTCAGATATAGTAACTTGTTTGTATGCTATCAGATTTTGATAAATAGAGTAATGTTGATACCTAGTTACGCTAGGGCCTCGGTACAGTTCTGAGGCCCCGGTACGTTTCTTGGGCCCCGGTTTCTTTTTCTGAAAGGAAGGTCCGACCCCGGTATAAGAGCTCAGAAGGAATGGGGTAGATTGTTTAGTCAGTAAGAGTCTGACACTGTTTTCCGCCCAGCACAAGGGCTAGATTCGTCATTAGATGTTTATGGTGGGCAAAAATCATCCAATGACGAATTCCGCTCTCGGAGAGCGGGAGATAGTGTCAGACTCTTACTGACTAAACACCTCACCCCGTTCCTTCCTTGCCTTTCGCATTGAGTTAAGCCTTTCAGAAAGAGACCCGGACCCCAGTAGACTTCGACCATTTTGCAAACAACTCCTTGAGACGCGCGGGAACAGAGCGCACCGCCTGGTTTGGTCCGGACTGTTACCAGACGACCGAACGGCGAGCTACCCACTGCTCGGCGTCCGCTAGCCCGCACCTACGGTGGCCGGAAATCGGGATCGGAATCCCGGCGATATAGATTGATGTTCCGGTTTAATTGTCTTGTGTATGTGAGTTTACACGTTCCTAAAGGCACCCTCTTATTATCTACACTATCTACACTAATATAATAAAGAGGTAAAGTTTGTTTTTTTGTTTGTAGGAGGTAATCTCTGGAACTACTGGTCCGATTGGAGAAATTTTAGCAATAATAGAAAGCTGCTTTACTCCTGAGTAACATAGGCTATATTTTATGTAAGCGGGCGAAGCCGCTGACAAAAGATATAGGACTTATTCCTAGTATAAGAAAACGCTTTAATAAAAAAATTAAACTAACAAGTAAAATAATAATCTATTCACTAAAAATTTACCCAGTGCTGAAAACGTTTTTACAGTTCCGTCAGTCATTTATCAATGAAGAGTAAAACTAATTAATTGAGCAAAAAGACGGACTCCGAGTGCCAAGCGACTAATATCTGAATGAGACCTATTTGAAACAGTGTGCCCGGGTCGGAACTGAACTTAGTATCGCCAGCAATCACGATTGCAACCACTAGTTCATCGAGATGGTGGTTTTTTTCGGATATAACCCTTGATTATGATCATGATCAATTTCCGGTCCTGATCTCCATTTATTTGGAAATGGTGACCCGCCCCAGCTTCGGACGAATGCAATGGTGATATTAAATATATTATGCATGTGTCAGATATGTAAACCTACCTCTTGAATTACTCTATTAAAAAAACCGCATCAAAATCCGTTACCTAGTTTTAAAACTTTAAGCAGACTTAGGGACAGACAAAGACCAAAACTTTGTTTTATACTATTTGAGCAACCCGCCCCCAGCTTCGCACGGGTACTGATATTGAATATATTATGCATGTATTATACACACTAGCTTTTGTCAGCGGCTTCGCCCACATACACAAAATATATAACCTATGTCACTCAGGTGTAACAGCTTTATATTGTTGCTATTTTTTTTCCAATCGGACCAGTAGTTCCAAAGATTACCTCCTCCAAACAAAAAAAAAAACTTTACCTCTTTATTATTAGTGTAGATAAACCTTTCTCTTGAATCACTCTATCTATTAAAAAAAACCATCAAAATGCGTTGCGTACTTACAAAGATCTAAGCATACATAGGGACAGTGGTAAGCAACTTTGTTTTATACTATGTATAGTTATGAGCAGAGCATATTTTCTTCCATACGCCTCTATTCACGTTCACAAAAACGGTCCCCAGCAATATAACATTTAATAATGTATTTTGTTTATAAAAAATGACAACCAGAACTCACTAATCGTACAATAGATCAGTCTCCCAGAAGCTGGAGACATAAGATCGTTTCGGCCCTCCCCCTCCTCCCATACAATTCCTCTACTCCCATACAATATTAGTTGTGGACAGACGTCTGTTCGCCCAGTGGCAACACAAAGGGGCCTGTTTTCTTACGAGAAATAATAGGAAAATGAACGCGGGGTGAAATGGGGCGGTCAGGGGGCGAAGCGGGGCGAAGCGGGGTAAATTAATTTTGTTACTATATTTTCTATTCAAGGCGACGTAATGGTGTGAAATTGACTAACGGAGTTTAGATTGGATGTTATTATGACGTGAAAGGGGGTTTATGGTGATCATAATTGTATTAGGATGTGTTTAAGATGATGTAGTGCTTAGAGCTATAAAATAACTGCCTATATGGGCTGATTTTTAAGTATAAGAATAGATAGATAGACAGATAGATTAAACTTTAGTGTACACCAAAAAGTAACAGAACTTATACAATACTTTCAATTCTTAGGTACAATGGCGGTCTTATCGCTGACAGTGATATCTACCAGACAATCTTACTTACAATACTTTCCGAGAATATATTACACGCGTGGAAGCATGTTGAGCCGTCAGTCCCGGCTATGGTTTGTATATCTCTGATGTTTGTCTACTTGGCTGCTACATTGGGTGTCGCAGGTACGATTCCTGTATGGAGTAAAAGACTGTCTGTGTAGTCTGGGTGTCTTGTGTAGGTGAATTAATGTGGGGGTTCCTCATATGCCTATCGTCAATGTCACGCATGGTTTAAAAGCTTGTTGCATCATTTTACGCAATCCAAAGTGATGTTTGATGCAAAAAGAATGCGAAAAAAAAGAAATAATACCTGAAAACTCCGTTGGCATTCAGTAATTCTACGATTTACTCGAATGTTGTATTTTTTATAAAGGAAGTCCGTATTTTTATTAATAAAAATAACATCATTTAGAATACCGATTACATGCGCTATGTTTCTATAGAAGTATATTTTTTATATTTTTAATATAGGAGTACATAATGGAGAGTCAAAGTTCAAGTTAAAGTAACAAATTTCCAGAGTTCTTTACTAGGTTACTCTTACACAAATTTATGTTTTTATTTCTATAGAAGCCTAGATAATATCCACAAGATATCTAAGTATCCAAAATATCTGAAGAAAGATGTGTAATAATGTCATAATCACGTAAGAGCTGTTGTATGAAAATGTACGTCGGGTTGGCCGCTCTTATCGTGTTTGTGAACGCACTCACAATACAACAGGAGTAAATCTAAATGAGGGAAGTCTAGTCTTTCCAAGGAGGTCAGATAGACTGTCACTCCATACAAACAAAATATTGAAGCTGCATATAATTACAATAACAACCAACTTCAATTCCTATTAATATTTTGTAGGCAAATGTTTATGAGAATGTGTATATCTTTTAACTTCTTTCTTCACCCTCAAACAGCTGAACGTGTCATGTTCAGGTTGGTATACCCGACTGCCAAATATCCTAATATTTGTCAGTCGGGTATACCAAGTTCTGGAATAACAAATAGAGTACTTTTTATCCCGGAAATATGTTCCCTTGGGACAATCTTCTACTCTCATACGAGCAAAGCCGCTAAGAAGATTAAACTCTCAATTTATTTACTGGCATTTTGTTAAACAGGAAGTTATCAATAAGGAAATATAGAGTGTATTACTGAACATCATTTCAGAACATCCAAACTAGGTTAATTAAACTTGTTATCTAAATCAACTGATTTAGATAACAATAATAATAAATTTTCGGCAATATAATGCACTATATTGAGTGCTGATATAATTTTAAATTAAGGCACAAATTGTACTAAAACCGGTATGAGTTGAAAGTAATTTTCTGTCATTAATAATGGTCTGTCGGTTGAAATACTTCCGCAACCGAACAACCCGTTGGGTTACCTACATATGCACTCATCCATATAGCAGATTGATTGATACCATTACCCAGATATCAGTAAAATGCTGAATGCAACTAGCAATAAAAAGTATGAATTACTTATTTATTTATTTATAGTTAATTAAAACGGTACAAGCCCAATAACATTAATTAACATGGAATTGTGAAAAAATTACAAAAATAATAATACATAAAATTGGTATAGAAGATTAGATTAAACATTGATTTCATTATTATAATAGAATTATTTCAATAATACATAATTAAAAAATACATAATTTAAAATTAATAATTTAACAATAAACATAGTGATATACATTAACATTGAACAGTAGACACCCTTGTATACTGTCTCTCACAGAACACCAGACAGACACGTATTAGGCTATTCCATTCGTCCGCAAACACATCACATTCAGGGTTGGCATTCAGGAAGGCATTTATAACCTTCGTGATAATGGTATACATTTCAAAGAACATACACGCTCAGAAAACATTTTTCAAAAATAGTGTTCTCTTAATTTTCTAAGTTAAGCCAACACCAAAATCCTTTTACAATAAAAGTACAATTAACAAGTAAGTCCGTATCGCGACCGTCACGGCACCGTACAGGCGTGTCACGCCATCCACGCTTCACGCCACCTTCACGCCTGCCACGTCTCTAGCGTGTTATTGTTGTGTCCCGCCCGAAATTGCCAGCTTTTGTCGCCTTCACGCGCGAATCCACTCCAAATGCTACTAAAAGCGCTATTTCTCAACCGACGGTAAACGTTCAGGTTCAGCGGATCCACTACTCCTACCCTGGAGGGGGGTGGGCAGGGGGTGAAATGCATTTAGAACGTTTTTCCCCGTCGTAGTTTGTAGCCAGTGCATTGTCGGCTGGACAATGCCACGAAAGCGATTGTTTTCGTCAATTCGATTGTCAACCGAGTTATGATTCGACAATGGACGGTTTTAATTTACTTTTAGACGTCTGCGAGCGCCTGGTATCGAGTCGCGAATGATACCGTCGGGAACAATGGCGACGGCTTCTCTCTTTCCCTTTTTACACTTGAATAAATGTTTTGGATGACTTTTGGCGTTTTGATTGCTTTTGTGTGGCTGTTCAGCGGTTTATGTTAAAGCGTCGAGGTTTCATGTTTCATTTTACGTTTCATTTTGTCATCAGCAATTTCTGCATTGCTATTCTTTGTTGTTGTTATGAGCATATTATTGTATAACTCCCTCCTGGGTCATATTATAGTACTAATCTTGTTTTATTTTCAGTAATAAAAACATCAATTTGTTGTAGCATGTTAACATTGTTTGAAGTTTACGAAATTATTCGTTTTATGACTGTCTAGGTGGCCATTCACTTCGCCCTGCGTGACGGACGAAAGGTTAATCATGTAGAATTTTAGTCTTTATTTATATCTACGTCGTCTGAAACATTTTCTTTGTGATAAAACATGCAATAAAGTACGGACCATTGTCTACCAACAAACGTTTATTTATTTACACACGTCTTTGAATCTTGTTAAAGCGTAAACAGAAAGTAATTGAACATCGAGTATTTTCTCCAATACATTTAAATTAGATTTCAATTCAATCTTAAAGTGTTTGTTGTGCCAACTCCGGATTCTCATTTAACGATTATAAATTCATTGACATAATCCTGGAATTTGAGATATTTTGTGTTCGCAATCAAAACGATTTTCTCGCTCTTTAAGTCGAGGTTGACTTCCAGTCTCACTGGATGCAGAAGAATAACATTTAGGAATTTCAATAACAATGAAATCTTTTTCTTTGAAAAAATCTCGTAATTTCAAGATCAAATCTTTAGATATCTTTATCTTTGATCTTCTTTTGACTTTTAAATTGAACAATAAAACATTTGTCCCGCTAATTCTTAATCTGAATTTCACGCCTCAATTCCAGTCCAATTTGACAATTCGTCTTAAAAATTCCACCGTCTCGATGTTAGCCTTTGTCTTCACAAACACCGATTTGCTCTTGAGGTACATCAGCCGTGAAATAATGTCATGTCTAAAATTTCTGTTTAAAAACAAAACGGCGGAAAGTTCTGAAGCGTTCTAGAGCGTTGCGTAGCTCTGGGATGGCTGTTATCAGCAATTTGGACACACACACGAGTATGAAACTAATTAACCGTCAACCTTTGTCCATTCCGAGTCACAATTACATACAATTAAACGTGGCCTAAAATAATATTGGAGTTAATTTGGACAAAGTTCTAAATGGTGTTCCGCAGGGTTTATGTTGAGACCCCGTGGCATTAAAGCGGGTTGGGGTGTTTCTGACCGCTGGTTTCAATAAAAAGGCTGGAATTAGCTTGGGTGTCAATTAACGCGGCGATTAATGAGGACCAGAAGGGTGGATGTTCCGCTGTGTTTACAACCTCCGGTGACTCACTTCTATTGGATTTAGGCTGCTGTTGTTTGAATACTAACTTTGTTATTTGATACTGTAATTCTTGTTTTATATTCTGTCGTATTTTGAATTAACTGATTGGCTTTTGGTAATAAGGTTACCTACGCTGATATCGAAAACAAAACTGAATTAATGTTTCCATTTAATTTGTAGCCAGTTAAAACAGTACCTATAAATTCATCTGCTAGCAACTGGATTAAACTTCCTTCTGGCTTAGGGTTCTCGAAAGTCGTCATCTGTAGGACAGCTTGGCACTTGTATACCTCGCAGCGGTAAATCACAGTAACTTGACAGGTGGTCTTACTCGCATTGTCCGTGTAGCGTCCCTTACAAAACGGTCAGTTGTAGACACGCTTCAAGATCCTCGGACAGATTACTGACCGCTTACATAGGTGCTTTAGATGATGTCACTCATAAAGATGCGAAGGGGAAGGCAGATTATTTAAGGCCGTGTGTGTTAACTAATAGAATAATGCTGTGAATTTTCTTTAATAAATAATTTCGAGAAGTCCGATTATAATGAAGAGTGTCTTTAATGAGTGTCTTTTATTTGAGTGTTTTTTAAACAACATTTACGAAACGATGTTGTATTGTATAATATTACTGGCGTTAGAATTACTTATAAAATTGTTATTTTTTAAAAAAATTGGTCAATTGTGAGTTGGATTCTAAATCTAAGTAAATAGTTCGATTCCCAAATCGAAACACGAATTTTTTTCTTGAATATTTTATAGCTTTGACTTTTTGTATGAAACTTTGCGTCTTGCCTTAGAATTCTAGGTCAAGCAGATTGCCCTATATTTTTCGATTTCCTTGCAAGAGTCAAACTGCGCCTAAACGTAATATAAATGGTTTTATATTTATATTGCGTTGAATCTCGGTTCTGATCAAACTTCTTTGATCAGAACTGAGTATTTATTTAATACTTCATGCACATAACGCTACAATCAAACTTTTCGTTCTACCAGTCAAACTTTAAGCTCGCCGTCCAGTTGTCTGGTAACTGTCCAGACCGAGTCCAAGTCGTCAACAGCGCGCACCGTTCCCGCGCGCCTCATGTAGTTGTCAGCAAACTGTAGGGGCCCTTCAGGGTCGAAGCCTTCTGGAGCCGCTGGTTTGTGTGAAACTGTTTCCGCGACTCTAGGAATAAGGCAAAGAAGGAATGGGGTAGGTTTTTTAGTCAGTAAGAGTCTGACACTGGTCTCCCGCTCCGCCCAAGAGCGGGTTTCGTCATTCGAAGATTTTCAACTACCATAAAAAAAAAAACAGTCAACCTTTAGGTAATACACAGAGGCATGATTGCAGGTGCAATAAAAAAGAGAACCTCCTCACGATTCTGAAAAAAAGATCTTAACAAATGGATAGAACTACGACCTCACTAGACCATATTCCAGCTTAGATAAACCTGATAAGTTTAGTACCTAAACATGAAACTGTAATAGCCAGTCAGTTGAATAAGTAAGTACACAGATCCAAAAGCAACTGTAAATCCTTTTGATCTTCAGACTCAAAAGTCTCAACATAGTTGAAAGACAAAGTTCCTTCAACTGCGACCAAGAATGACGGACTTTCTCCAGCGCAAACTTCTGAGCCTGCTTACAAACACTCACATCCATACGGTTTCAAAGACAATATTGTTTTAATGAAAGAGCTAAAGTGAAACAAACATGAAACATTTCAGGTATATATTGCGAGTCGTCTTAATTTGCTGACAACTCTGAACTTAGCATCGAAAAGGTATACGTTATTATTTCCGACAGAGAGCAACGCGTTCAGAGTGTCGCGTAAGTTAGAAACGTAAGCGGTTGATATTTTATTGGGTTTGAGTATTCACCGGTATTAATTCTAGTTCTAGTAGTGTTATATAGATTATTCTTGATCTTAAAAAAATAATAACTAAAAAGAGAGTTTAAATATCATAATTGTGTGTAATTTATTTCATCACCACTGCTCTCAAAACGGTGAAGGAAAACATCGTGAGGAAACCGGCATGTCCTAGAACCAAAAATTCGAAGACATGTGACATCCACCAATCCGCACTGGGCCCGCGTGGTGGATTATGGCCCATTCCCTCTCCTAGAGAGAGGAGGCCTGTGTCCCTGCAGTGGGAACATTAAAAGGCTGATGATGATGATGATGATGATGATGAAATATCATAATTGATCAATTGATCATAATTGATTGGGCTTTGGAGGGTAGGCTGGATTTAGTCAGTCAAAGTCTGACATTTTCAATCTATTCAACCAGAGTGAAATAAGTTATGTTTGTTGTTATGTGTATAAATAATAATTTCACACCTCATAATATTATACAGGTCGTTGCGAAGCGGCATTTTTTACTGTTTCTACTTACTAAAGAATTATCGGTCGTCCCGATTTCATTATTTCTAATGTTTCTTTTTTACGAGTATTTTTATTACAATCACTGGACTTTTCTGGAATATTTCATAATATTTTAAAGAAGTATATCCAGGATTAAAAAAAAACTATATCCTATTTAAAGTATCTCTCTGCAAAATATATATATTTGCTTACCATTCGCTTCCTCTCATATCTTACTTCCTCTCCGCTGGAGGCATTACAGCAAGCATCTTAACTACATCCCGAGAAGTCGTGTAGGTGCTCGCAACTCGGAGGCGCCTGTTGCCTCCTCTGTTAATGATTCCTGACGCGATCAGCGCTGATACGACTCTGAATAAATGTTGGTTTTGCTGCGGCTGGAACAATATTTTGTGAGAGTGAGTTGTTTTGAAACAGGTTTTGCTTATGCTGTTGAGTTAAATTAAATCTAAGAGTTAACTCTAAGAAGATTTGTACTTGGTAGTACTTTACAGATAGCTAGGTGAAGCTAAGATTTATGCCTCTGGTAACCTGTGTAAATCTTTAGTGATTGATTAATCTTTGGGCCATTAGTTTGCTGTTTAAACACTATCACTGTCTTTCTTTAACAAATTTAGTAGGTATTGTAATTCAGAGTTTATCTTATTATATTGGTTAGTTTTTGTTAGTGACTTTCCTTTTGTAAAATTTGGAAATCTTCTCAAATGAATATTTATACTCTTGAAATAAAAGTATTCTATAACTTAATTTAGGGCAAAGTCTACCTCTTATGCCAGATTTTATCAAAAATTTATTTAGCCATTAATAAAAACATTCACATTGATTTATATCAAGTTTGGATTAAATTTTCTAAATGCTAATGATGGCTTTCTTTCTTCAAAGTTATATTAAGATAACGTTTGTGATCCCCTATATCAAGCTCATTAAGCCACATTTCTTTTAATTATTTCCCATTTCTCGTATTGTTAGATGGATTGATTAGAGATTCGTCATCTCTCAAAGACACAGTATCAATCGGCTTACCGTCCTCACTACCAACCCCTACCAGTTCTCTGCTCACCCCCTGAACGCGTGTCGTGAACAAAGAGGGCACTTTTAACGACCAATTACCGATGCTTACCGTACGGAGACTTTGTCATCCTTACAGACCTTTGTTATAAGTATCTGAGTTTTTGTTAAGAATTTGAACATTTTTATTTCTTTGAATAGAAAATGGTTTAAGAGTATCAGCTAAATGATGTTTTGGTTCAAAGTTAGATGTAAGTTAATGATAGTTAGCATTCTTTACTGAATGTAGGCTGTCTTTATATTTAAATCAATCCCTTCTTTTTACTTTTCTTGAATATTTTTGCTGTCAGATTTATGATCTTTGGCTTCTATAAGGTGAAGTTTTTCCATGTCTTTATGACTTGTTAAAATAATATAACCGTATATTAAGTATAACTGGTAAGCACGCAACAAATATTTGTAAGGTTTACAAATACTGGTTCCGGTTCTGAGTGTATGAGTATATGTGTTTATGAACGCAAAAAATAAGAAAAAAAGTAATAACATGGATGGCTTAAAGTCAACCGAAGACCAAAGAAATGAAGGATGGAGTAAGTGATCACTGAGATGACAGCCACACCTAAGGAAAACTTGTATTTTTTTTTTCATTGTAATAAACTAGTGCTTGACTGCGATCCCACCTGATAGTAAGCACTGATGCAATCGTCGATGGTGAGGCGCACTAATTTATTAAGAGCCTATTCACTCTAGCCTTGAAGACACCTAAATTATAATCGGACGGAAAGACTGCAGCCGGCAAACTGTTCCAGTCCGCGTATAAACGACGAGGCAAAACGCTTAGTCCGGGCCGCAGGTACAATTTAGGTAATGTTTGGGCAAAAGAGTAATGATGATGATTTATACGGAAAAGTTGTATACCGCAACAATATCATACGTAAAACAATGTCCCAAAATGTTACAACTTATCACTTTGAGGGATTACCAACCTCTGATGCAGACCCAGGCTTAATAAACGTCTACGACGCTGAAGCTAAACCTCTAGACAGCAGCAATTACCTTTCAATCCATATTATTAAAGCTTCGCTATGAAGTGTGGCGAAAGTTGCCCAACTCCGGCGGGAAAACTTTCTTACTCATAATTAACGTGCCCCTCCCCTCTTCTTCCCTCCCACCGTTCCCCGACATGGGATTATGGAGATGATAACGTCGGGTTATATCATGTTTTAGCACGGCTGTATCGTCTGAAGGGTTAAGCAGAGACAACATTTAATTTTAGGAATTATGTCTCGTGTAATAGGGTGTCTTACGTTTCCTGGAGCAAAGTTAATCTCCTGGATGCTTTTGAGAATGTTTGGAATTTTGTATTGTACTGAAAGTGATATTTTGAATGCTCTTTTTGACAAAAATACTCAATTTATAATTAATTAGCTTCTGCCTGCGACTTCGTCCGCGGAAATTTTGTGAGACAAAAGTTGTGATAGCTCGGTTAATATCCATGTATTATAAATAATTTATAACCTATGTCACTCAGGAGTAAAGCAGCTTTCTATTATAGCTTCAATTTTTCCAATCGAACCATTAGTTTCAGAGATTACCCCCTACAAACAAAAAAACAAAAAAACAAACTTTACCTCTTTATTATATTAGTGTAGATGTAGACTAGTGTAGATTTAACAACCACCCAATCTTAATGGATTTTTTTAATTATTAAGCTTTGGTTTTTTTATTTTTTTTTTTATTATAGATGACTATACCGTACTTTGAGTAAAATTTTAGCATTCTAGGTCCCAGGGTTTGAGCTGAGCGTTGATGACTCAGTCAATAAGTTAGGAGTTTGTCTATGATATAAAAAGACTAGTTTCAACCAGCGGCTTCACCTGAGAGAAAATTTCAAAATCGTCTAACATCACATATCCGTTCTACGAGCAATGTGTCCTGTCCATTGCCACTTAAGTTTGGCTATGCTTCGTGTTATGTCAGTAACCTTATTCTCCTGCAGATATACTTATTCCTGAATTGATCACGCAAAGAAACATTGAGCGTAGCCATTTCCATTGCCCTTCGGGAGACATTCTTTACACATTTTGATGTTATAAAAACACAATTTTACAAAATACTTTTACAAGCCCACAAGCTACTTTTCAGTAATGTTTAGATGCTCAACCTTTTAAAAACGATCTCCATAACCCTTCTATCTTAACATCAACAGCCATCAAACTTCAAAATTTCTTCAAAAATTTTGGTGAAATTCATTAAAATATTCATCATCGCTTCTTCCTCGTTTTACGTCAGTGTTGGCAACAAGTGTCAGTTTGTGACGTTTAATATTTACGAGCGCCTCCTGGTGGCCAGTAGCCGAAGTGGGCCGCCTCGTTAGTCGAATCAAAAATTTATGCTAATACCTATTTTTTTTTATGGTAGGTGAAAATCATCCAATGACGAAACCCGCTCTTGGGCGGAGCGGGAGACCAGTATCAGACTCTTACTGACTAAAAATACGGATAACTTTGGAAAAAATTGATAATGCCAATTTTTCAATTTTTTGTAAAAAAAAAAAATTAAAAAATTTTAAGCCACTTCTTAATTGAAAACTATTCTGTTAATAAAGTAACTCAATTCAATTATCTATTTTGTTATTGTGTTACTCAATTCCTACACTTATTAAGAAATACAATTCAGTAACATAGACAGCCTCACTATTAATATTTCTAACAGATAATATTTCTACCATGACATCAACAATTTCCACCTTCCTCATAAAGCTATCTCTCACAACACCAAAATCAATCATCACAGGTCCAATCATCCCTACAGCGTGTAATCCTCCGCCGAGACACGCATCAGTCATAGCCCAGTCCTTTATGTAATAGTTGGGATCAATAGCCTCATTGATGACGTCATTGTGCACGTCCATATAGAATGCTATTAATTCACACGTATCAACCGGTGGATTAATTACGGAGTTAATAGGCGTGAGGATGTTATTATGTTTGTATAGGAGGCCGTGATTGTATGGGTAGCAGCTATTTTTAGTATGTGGAGTGGAACTTAGTTTTATACTATTAGCTGGAGTTGTATGTGATATTATAGGGATCGGATAATGGTTAAATTATTTATCATTTTAGTGTAGACGTAGGAGTTTTGTTAAATTACTATTTTGCATTTATAAAATGCTTTCGTATGGCGCTAGTAGTAATTCTGAAGGATTTCCTATTTTTTAATACGATGAATGCATTTTTTTAAACTAAACAATATCACGCATAAACGTTGAAAAAATGAATATTTTTTTCAATTCGTTGGAAAGTAGTAAAAATTTATATTTTTCAAAAGCATCGTTTCAATAGTCGAAAACCATCTTAGAATAGAATAGAAAAGCTTTTATTTGGAAAATACACAGTACAACGGTTACAAAACAAAGTAAAAAAGAACAAAAGTACAGAATGCGCCGAGCATGCGTGAACCGAAACGATAACCATCTGAGCATTTGTATGGCGATGACGTCCACTGAAAACCAGCATTGGGTTCATACCCAGTATGCCATTCATTTTCAGTTGGCACCCGTATGAAACTGGTTTCAACATCAGCTAAGTGGGTTTTTGTTTTTTTTATTAAGAACAGGGGGTTATTGAAATGTTTATTTTTGTTATCATAAGTACAATAAAGAAGACCTGATGAAAAGTCTCAAACTGAGGAAAATGATAGAGGTGATCATTTAAATAAAGGAAAATTTAAAGTTCATTAACAATCCCCAAATAGAACACTTTGCCTGTCTCTGGACATTGTATTTATCAAAACCCCACAACTATAAACCAACATTGACAGTGAAATAAGAAATGTTCCAAAATATATCTCTCTTGAACATAATCCTGCACTTTTCATAATTAACCGAGTAATAACAAGTAAAATGAACTGGTAAGTTAAAACAGCAGTAAATCCTAGAACTGACCGCGACAATATAGACGACGTTACAGAAAGTACACTTTGAAATACTCAGTATGGAAGACAAACAATAAAAGAACTTGACCATTATAACAAAATGTGAAGTTAAAGAGATACACTAGGTCAATCAAATCCGTGGATAAAGCTGTGGAAATCCTTCTGCTATGCTAAAGTTGTGGATACGATTCCCACCCAGGACAAAGGTTTGTATGATGAGCACGATTATTTGTTCTGTGTCTGGGTGTAATTTATCTATATTATGTATATATGCAGAAATACATGGGTATGTTTATCAGTTGTTTAGTAGTCATAATACAAGTTCTGGTTAATTTAGGACTAGATGACATTGTGTGATGGACGTGGATAAAATAAAAAAATAATGCAGGACATGAGAACAGTCGGTTTGATAACGTAGTGAATGTGTCTTACAAGAAATAATGATGAAGATGATAACGCACTTGTCTTTTGTAGTCTAGTCTTATAAATTTTCATGTTTATGTAGAGTTCCAAAATATGATATATTGCACATTTCTTCAATCTGAACAATATCCAAAAGTGTTAAAGCAATGCCATTATTCTTTTCCTGAAGTTTTATCCTCTAGCTACTACACTGGTTGTCTGATCGCACCGGGCTTTATAACTTTGGAATTGAAGTGTATATCTTTGTATTGAGTATTTTCATGAACTAGACTTTCTGTTTACGTCTATTTGGTGTTCGCCCGTTGGCAACGACTAAATATCTCGGCCGGATGTTTATTTTTATTTTCTTTGCCTGCCCCGTTTGTGCAAGTAATGGCGCTTTTAAAACTATTGCTTTTCGCTCTGTTGTTTTGTGATATTGCAATAGTAATAGGAGACCAGCTGCGAGTTCGGGCGTTACTCACAGTACAGTAGATGGTATTTTAGTCGAAATTGGAATAGCTCGGTGTTATAGCCTATAGTTGGGTTTTTAATCGTCAGTTTGATGATGAGTTATGCTTATCGATGTCAATGTTTTGCGTGTGGTTCTGTATACATCGTTCTTTAGAGTACAATTAAGTTTCAGATTCGGGTGACTTAGAAAACAAATAACAATCTACTGGCCTAATATTTACGTCTGTAACTGGATCTTAAGAGATTCTTTCTAACAGTAAGATATGACTTGAACATGGATAATAACAAATCGAATGTTGTGACGTCACTGAAAAAATCACTTTTGTTTATCTGCAGTTTATGAAGCCATAAAGCTGCGAGGTTTATTGAAAGAGTTACCACAGAAAGTAAAACTAATAACCGAGTTAATAATGGTTAAACAAATACAAACTAGTCAACAACATGTTACATCGTTGTCATTAAAAATGATATTATAAATCATTTCATTGTTCCCACACACCATTACGTCACCACATGAAATTTATCAGCAAATAAAATCACTGTCATTGAAATTGCATTCTCTGCACACCCTCTCCCTCCCTCTGTTTGCATACACAATACTTGGCTGCAAAAGGTTGAATTTATTACTATTGTTATTCAGACCATCTTCCTTCTCTTACTGAAGGTCGTGAAGTTCCTTTTGGTTGAGCTTCTTACTGATGGTGTCTCACCTTCATGTGAGATCTTGACGTTGTGTACCGTACCGATCTCTTTTTTTAATTTTGCCGACCAATGTCATCACTGGTGATGATGATTAGCTGTTGACTCAAGAGTATTCCGGACCACAAAATTATTTGAGTGAATATATATTTACCTTCTTCAGCTACTCCTATTCTCATAGACATGACTGAAGAAAGGTCAGTCGATGGACTGATAGTTACCTAGTACCTTCAACACCAATATCTGAACTCTGCGCTATATTTCTAACCAGCGACCCAGCCCACTTTGCCTGGGTGCAATGCTGATATTTAACATATTTTACATGCGTTATATTATACCTATGTATAAACCTTCCTCTTGAATCACTCTATCTACTAAAAAAACCGCATCAAAATCCGTTTCGTAGCTTTAGCAGCAGATAGCGGGAGAGGACTTTGTTTTATACTATGTAATAAAGAAAAAAAAACCAAAACCTTTAATGTCTTGAAAATCCAATTAACCCTCGCTAATAAACAAAGACATCCTTCAGGTAAATAGATAAAGTAAGTACTAAGACACTCGCAACTGGCTAATTTGTTTGAGATTGTCATATCATTATGCATGCGTCAGTCATGATTGCATGCACCGGTTTTTGGTCTTTTTATGCCATTGAACTTCTATTTTGTGCCTTTCTGATTCATAATTAAGCTACATCATAATTAATAAGGCTCGCTGTTCAATTATAATAGAAATGCGGAAGTTTCTATTGTTTAGAAATAACAATGGCTTTGAGTTGTTCCAGCTTTGTGTCAAAGCCAATATAAGTCGGCTAAGCTTCTTGCTCAGACGAAAAAGTTCAAGGAAGTCAATCTCTCTTTTGACTTTTAATTATATTTACTAGAAACATATGAAGGAGATTTTCGTTAGTACTTATTACAGTATATTTTCGAATTTATTGGTGCGGTTTTTGATTTTCAACTTATGATTTGCCAATCCTTTGAACGATTTATAATTTCAACACACACGTTGCGTCGAGATTTTCCCATCAAATCAAAATTTGGAAAATCCCACTTACTTCAATGTTCTCTTTGAAATCCAATTCTCGATCTTTCTATATCAGAATACATTTCGTATTTTGTAGATTTAAGTAAATACCAGAAGCAAGACGAAAATAAAATAAATGGAAATACATGGTTGTTTATGAGTTTATAGAAATTTCATAACAAGTGGTTCTAGTCCGTAGTCAAGACAAATAAAAGAAGTGACTTTAAAATGAAAGTCGTCACCTCAGTCACCTAAAAATTGACAGACGCTGATAAACACGGACTTTGTGTGCATATTGAAACAATCTGGCTGCTAGTTAACGTCCACTTATTGTGTACATAATCTAGTACGTATAATAAAATTGCTTAAAAAAAGGAACTAATCGCGCATTTTTATATGCAAAAAAGTATGCAGTCTAACGTAAAAAAGGTATGTTATTGTAAGTTACGTGCTAAATAGCTATTGTGTTTAAAATTTGATAAAACCAATTTAGTAAGATAGAAAAAAATAAACACTAACAACAACTAAACATACTTTTATTGACTGCACAGTTTATTTTGCGTATTGCTAAGTAGTGGATTTCCCTGCCGGAGTCTGTATTATCTAATAGCTAAAACTTAGGGGTTTTAAGTCAAGAGTGAATAGGTTATTTCTAGGCAAGTGTGCTCTATCATAGTGGTCAATCAAACACGAGCCTTTGTATAATAATAAAAAACACATGCAGTCATAGTTTGTTTGTCAGATTATTCTACAAAAAACATTACTAGTGCTTCAATATTGTAATAAAATCGCATTGCAAGCGTTGCGTTTTTGCACATCTCTCTTTTGTATGCAGTTCGAGAGTGACCGCGCTTTAGGTGTTATTAGTCTTCCCCTCAACATCTTTGTTCTTAATAATACAGTAGAAAATAACAAAAAAAAAAAGATACAAAAAGAAAATGTCTTTAACCAAAAGCCCTCGACAAAGGCACTTAAACATAATACACGAAGAAACTTTCAATTTCCTCATAACATCCTCAAAGATTTAATAACATACAAAAGTACAAAAGATTCCTGAAATCCAGCATACTTTTATCAAGTGCTTAGCAAGTACTACTTATGAATAATTCAAGGTTTTGGAGAAAAAAAAACTGCGTAACTTGTTCAGTCAAGGGTTTCAGTGTAATAAAGTGTAAGTTGGGAGCCTGGCAGAACCCTGGCTTGTATGAAATATTCATGTGGTCGTTAAGAAAGTTTTTTGAAAGAGCTTGACAGGGAACAAAAATAAATAGCGGCTGTTTAAAATTTGGGGGTGAATGGGGATGAAGGCCTGGCTACCGGCCGTTTTATTGTGGGGAACGTGACTCGGGAAGACGAATGTGTTAATTAGGGAGATGCTCGTTGAATAAAAAAGTTAAACACACTAGAATTATCTACAGCTTCCTACGAAGAGATTAATACTCCGCTTGAAGGGTTAAAAAAAAACTGTACAAGTTTTAACACAATGTAATGTTCTACGTACATGTTAGTGTAGTTCACACATTTTCTCATAGACGCTATGTATTAAATTAGTTACTATTGCGAGTAATAGATGGGATTTGAGACTTTTCACGGTTTGTGCGAATTTTGTCAGAAATAATTTAACAGAAACCTGTAGTTTATCTTAATAACTCTAAACTTATTTATATTATATTTGAAATATGTACGGGGCATACATTAGATTTCATAGTAAAAATAATAATGAGCAAAAATATAATCAGATTGTAACGGTTATAGGAGTCACAGGTTATCCCTTTGTGAGCCTGTGTCCTTCAGTTGTCCTTTGATCTCTAAGACCACGATTTCCTTTTCAGAAATCCCCGGTGAAAGTTGTAGTGCTTCGTTGAACCGCAAAAAAGATCTTAATAATTCCAAGCTTTCACAAAAACTATCAAAAATATAAGAAATACCCAAAAAAATTACCTTTCTGGGGCCAATTTTTTAACAAAATCCTACGAGTAAAAACAAAAGATTTAACAAAAACAAGCCTGTTGTACCGAGCTGAAATCTTCGGTAGCGTCCGCAAAACAAATTACTTGAGAGCGAGATGAGAAAGGGGGCGAAAGGGGGGGGCTATTGGTTCGTGAAACAGCGTCTATATAATTACACGGACGTTTAATTCTGGGTGAGTCTATTACTTTGAGGGGTTAGCAGAAGGACAAGTCGAAACAGCCTTTGGTGTGTACTCTATATTTTTCGAAAGATATCAGAGATGGCGTTAGTTGTTCAGGGTGGCGTATGTCACGTGACTAACCTGACTGATGCAACACTGAATGTTGGTGCGTTGTAAGTTCAAGACGGAGACGCAGCATTATCATAGCCTCTGTCATTTAGTAGAGTGTCTTGATTGCCTATTTTGTAGTAATAGTTATTGCGTGGTGATTTATCTACGGTGATTATTTAATTAGAACTAAAATAAGTGCTTACTTTAAATGATTAAAATTGTAACGAGTGTCTATACCTATCGCCCAGAAAAGTAAGCCTTGTACAAATCGCATTTCGAGGATACAGCCCCACTAACAATGTTAAGATCGTCTCATTTCGATTCTCTAGTGTGAGCGACTCGAGTCAACCACGCCTCCAATTTCTCTGTTCTGACGTCATCTCAACGCTCAGGCACTTGGTCGTAATTAAAAAATTGCAGGCATGGCCTACTAGAGGCGTTAGACGCAAGAGAATCGAAACGAAAGGGTCGGAAATTTTGCTTATGGACTCAAAAGTGTTCTACACTAATATAATAAAAAGCTAAAGTTTGTTTGTTTTTTTTTTTTGTTGTTAGGATGTAATCTCTGGAACTACTGGTCCGATTGGAAAAAAATTAGAAACAATAGAAAGCTGCTTTACTCCTGAGTGACATAGGCTATTTTTTATGTACGCGGGCGAAGCCGCTGATAAAAGCTAGTAATATAATATTTTTGAACTATTTGTAAGAGTCTATTCAATTAGGTTTTGAAAGGGTACGTTATGCTTGATTGTCCAACCGTACTTTATATATATTTGTTTGAAATCTATTGTTCTATATTTAAACGCTCTGAGAACATTGTTTGTAGCAACAAATACAAATACAAATACAAATACAAATCTTTTTATTCGTCAATGCAGGTGTACAATACAAGAGGTGTTAAGAGTTACAGGAAGTTCGCTACATTGTGCCTGTGGGCATACGAAAATTATATTAAACGCGTATTACTTAAATTATATTAACATACTTTGTTGTTAATTTCAATTAACCTATTATTATTTATATAATACTATTTAATTCCATTACTTATATCTATTTATTGCTAAACTCTATATAATATTGTTATTTTTTCTAATCTATATTAATTATTTGGCTTTCTTACTCTATTTATATTTAAAACTGTTAATCTTTTTTGTACTTTGTTATTAATTTCAATTAACCTGTTATTGTGTATATAACACTATCACATTTATATAATACTATTTAATTCTATCACTATTCATTGCTTAGATTCATATAATATTATTGTGTTTTTTTTTTATCTTTTAAATTTATTTAATTATTTAGCTTTCTTACTCTATTATAATTATATATAATACTGTAAATCTCTATTGTAATTATAATTATTTCTTCTATTATACATATTTATACAGTCTGTTTCGAAAATTATATTAATGATATAATACTGTTATTTTTTTTTTTTATCTAAATTAATTATATGACTTAGAATCATTCTAAAAATTCACTTATGGAGTAGCAGCATTTCTTTATTAACAGTTCTTTCAGCTTTTTCTTAAAGAGATTTATATTTAACTTTTTTAAGTCTTGAGGTATTTTATTATATATTCTTGGAGCCATTTCATAGACGCTTTTTCGTAAAAGGGCAGTGTTGCTATGCTCAGTTGTTAGAATATTGGACTCCCTTTTCCTCAACCTTGGATCTGCTGGGGGCTTTATTGTAAATAATTCTAGGTTACTTTTTACAAACACCGCCACCTCATAGATATAAAGAGATGGAAATGTAAGAATATTTAATGACTGAAAGAACGGTTTACAACTATCTCTAGGGTGCAAGTTACATATTGCACGAATGCACCTCTTTTGTGCTATAAATACTTGTTCTTTATCCGTTGAATTGCCCCAGAAAATGAGACCATAGCGCATAATAGATTCTACATAACTGTGATAGGCTACAAGTACCGTATCACGATTCACAAATTTTGATAATTTATATAGTGCGTAAGAAAAGCTGTTTATTCTACTACAAATGACTTCTACCTGTGATTTCCATGTAAGTTTAGAATCTATCAATAAGCCTAGAAACTTTATGTCATCTTTTTCTGAAACAGATATTCCATTATAATTTACATGTATATGATTTTCTCTAAGTCTTTGTTCAAAATGCATAATGTGAGTTTTTTCTAAGTTAATTAGCAGATTATTACAGTTAAGCCATTCTATTGTTTGTCTTAATGTGTTATTTACCTCTTCCTCATAGTTGTAAGAATTATCTGATTTAACAATAATTGTGCTGTCATCAGCGAACAATACTGTTGGATGTTTAGTGTTTTTGGGGAGATCATTAATATAGAGTAGAAATAACAACGGACCCAAAACACTCCCTTGAGGTACTCCATATTTTACCGGCCTCGATTTGGATCTATATTTAATTTCTCTTTTGTTTATAGTATCTATATTTGTTATTTCTGTAAACTGTGTTCGATGGCTTAAATATGATATTAGTAGGTTAAGGATATTGCCGCGTATGCCATATCTCTCCAATTTGTTTATAAGAATACTGTGATCAACATAATCAAACGCCTTCGTCATATCCATGTAAAGGGCGCAAATGGGTACTCTTTTATCTACGTTATTCATTACAGTGCGTAAAAAATCAAAAATAGCTAAATTGATAGATTTCTTCTTTCGAAAACCTTTTTGTTCGTTGACTAATATATTTTTATTTTCTAGGTAATTGTATAACCGACAGTAAATTACTTTTTCGATTACTTTTGAAAATACAGGTATCAATGCCACGGGTCTGTAATTTTTCATTGATGTTTTGTCTCCTTTTTTAAACAACGGTTTAATTATAGAAATTTTTAGCAAGTCTGGAAAAATTCCCTGTTCAAAGCACAAATTTATAATATGCGATAATGGAAAACAGATAAAGTTATGCACTTTCTTAATGATATTTGTTGTTAAATTATCACAACCAGTACTTTTAGTATTTCTTAAAGATCTTATAGTATCAGAAATTTCCTTCGGCGTACATGGAGTTAAAAACATCGAGTCTTTTAACCTATCAATCTGTGATGCATTATTATCAATATGACATGGGGCAATCTGGTCAATAAAAAAGTCATTAAATGCATTACAAATGTCTTCAGTTTTTGTTATTTCTCTACCAAGGTGCATAATTTTTGAAATAGGTTCTCTAGGGAGTTCGTCTTTGTTATTATTTATTACTTTCCAGGCTGCTTTGCTTTTGTTGCTGGATGTTTTGATGAAATGGTTATTTTGCGCATATTTAGTAAGTTGTATTATCATTTTATATCGTTTTGAATAGGAGATATAACGGTGTTTATTGTTTTCGGTTTTAGTGTTCCAGTATGTCCATAATAAGTGACGTTTGATTTTACTGCAATTTTTTATGCCCCTAGATAGCCATTTTTGTTTCTTGTTTATTGTTCTTTTTATATCTTTACTTGGGAAACATAGATTATAAAATAATTTGAATGTATCTAAGAAACACTCATAAGCAATATTTGGATCTTTTATTTGGTATACTTCATTGAAACTCAAGCTACTAATACATTTAACAAATTTGTCTACTAAATCTGGAGAATAATCAACTATTTTTGTTTTCCACGAGTGTATAACACAAGACTTTCTTACATTACATTTTAAAATTTGTGCAGTGTGATCTGAAAGTGCTGTTTCTATTACTTCTCCATTATTACCGCGATCATTATGAAATATATTGTCTATGCAAGTGCCGCTAGATAGACGTGTAGGCTCATTAGCTAAAGTTTTAAGATTATATCCTTTGACTAAGTTTACAAGTGTTTTAGTATTTATGTCTTGTTTTAGTAAATTTATGTTAAAGTCGCCACAAAGAATGATTTTTTTATTGGATCTACCACGTGTTATTTGATATAGTAAATTTTCTAATTTTTCAAAAAATAATTGAAAATGTACTTTTGTATTAGTACTTTTTGGCACTCTATATACGCAAACTATTATGATGCTATGTTTTTTAAGTTGGATTCCGCAACACTCAAAAATGTTTGGTATAGAGAGTTTTTTTACCTGTGGCAATACTTCAAACTCGTGAATGTTTCTCACCAATATGCAAGAACCTCCTTTTCTATTATTTCTACAGTAACTGTCAGCTAATTTATAGTTAGGAATAGTTAATATTTTATTATCACTTGTTACCATATTATGTTCAGTTATACACAGGACATCTATCATCTTGTTTAACCTAGACCGTTCTTCCAATAGTACAGTTAACATATCTGCCTTATTAATCAAACCTGATATATTTTGGTGCATTACATAAATTGAGTTATAGACGAAAAAAGTTTTGATTTATTTCTCGATCAAACTTATTTAACGGTGTACTTTGAGCAACATTTGTCATTTTTTGCTTACCCGAATATGAAAAGTAATCCGTTATGGTTCTTTGTTGTAAAGTCACTTTACGACTTTTAACTAAAGTACGAGTATCTTGTGTAGTATAAGTATTTGTTTGGCGCTGAATTATTTTTTTCTGAGGAATAAATTTTTTATTATAATCAATTGTATCTATGATTAAGTTTATTTTGCTACAAATTAATTTTAAATACGCATATCTATTATAAACATTCTTATGGTTAATAAATTCACAATTATCAAATTTTTTTGAGACACATTCAATCATGTTATTAAGTTTATTTTCATTTAAATATCTGTTACTATCTATTTTCAACAAAATTACCGACGCTTTAATATTTTTTAAAATACAGTAAAGTTCATGCGATAGTTTCAGCGGATCTTTATCTTCTTCCCCTACATATAGCACTAATTTGTCTTGTTCATTTAACTGAAGAGAGTTACAGATGTTGGATATGAAGTCAGTAGTCGTATCAGGATAAATCAGGCCTTGTACAATATATTTCTCATAGCATGAGTTAGTTCTGGAGCGTATTAGTTCCGATGCTATTCCTCGGCACTGGTTTCCACCAACAATTACTATCCTTTTTGGTTGCATTCTATTTAAGTTTTTTGTATCGTTTGTCTCATTCTTTCTAAAGACTTCCTCATCACAATGTTCACTCAGAATTTCCGACGATGTATTTTGACCAGAGTGTAACATATGAGCGTTCTTTATGGTTACATCATTTTCTTGAATAATTTTTTTTAAGGAGTTATATTCATTGGTGATGTTTTTGATATCCTTCTCAGCGAGAACTAATTTTTCCTGTAAGGTGGTTATTAATGCTTGTAATTCCTCTATTTGTTGGGTTTTAGTTAATCTCAGGTTCGGACAACTTGTATTGTGCATGCTGTTCGTTGATACAAAAGACGCGCACTCATCGTCTTCTTCCTGACTAGTTATCAGCAGTGATTCAAAAGAATTTCTAGTATCTACGTTAACTTTGTGCCTTCTAACAGTTATGTTGTCATAGTGATCTCGGGACCGTACAGATGAACTTACTTGGTTTCCAAGCGTCGAGCATTGCGAGCACTTCCATGTTTTTCTCTTTGTAGGTGTTATCAAGGAAAGGATATTTCCCTCTAATTTTATACAGCTTGCATGGAAATAATACTCACAACTATAACATTTGAGATACTCTTCTTGTTCTATAATAATCTTACATTTATTGCAACCTCTTTCCATAGTAATTAAGGTGGTGTTGTTGTCAGAACGCTATTGCGCGCTGACACGGTACGACACAAATCGCGATCCTTTCCTTTCCGGTAAGTAAACACAGTGCACTACCGTGCTTAGTAGGCGGAGCTTGATGGTGCGTCGACGTTACGTATGACACAGTGGGGCACAGAACGCGACTCTTTCCAACAACTAATCACAGCAACAAGATGAAGAATGTTGTATCTACATATAGTTCCTAAAATAAAACAATAAAAATATGAGCATATCAACTTACGTTTGTACGTACGTAAGTACCTACTTGGAGTTCAGAGAAGTCTAAATTCCCTACACGTGTAAAATGGCTTTCCCTTTATTTATCATTCAGATCTTTTTTATTGAAATGAAGAAACGAAACCACTCTAAAAAGAGAAATTTAACTTTCATCAATATTAGTTTAGTTAAACTTTTGCAATAAACTTTCCGAAGTGTGATTATTAGGCTAGCTAGGTACTAACAGACGACAAGCAAAGGGTAACTCGCCGTTCAGTAACCATCTGAATCGAGCCTAAGCTTTTGAGAGTCCGTAGGAGCCCAGCAGGGCCGAAGCCCGCTCAAGCTTCGGGAATTTTCAGAAAAGGAAACTCGTGCTCCTAGAACGCAAAGGAGAACTGAAAGGAAGGTCAGACCTTGGTATGAGGGGTAAGAAGGAATGGGGTGGGTCGTTTATTATTCGTTTTTTTAATTCTAGACTACGATTTGACAACTCAGAATGTCACCCTATAGAAATATGTTTCCAATTTTCTGGAGTTTGACATTTTAAATTGTCAAATCGTAGTCTAGAATTAAAAAACGAATTAAAGTCAGTAAGAGTCTGGTATTGTTTTCCGCTCCGCCCAAGGGCGGGATTCGTCATTAGATGACTTTTCCTACCACAAAAAGTAACAGTAGTAACAGTAAAAGTCTGACACGTCTGACTTGCTCTCCTATAGTGTGATAATATCTAACCTGAAAAAAGAGGCTGTTCATAAAAATATTATACTTGGTTCTTCTTAAGAATCTATCTCAATTCCAAATCTTATTTCGGTCGAAAAACAGTTAAATAAATCTCAATCAACATGAACTTACTACCCGTCGCCTGTCTGTCTAACGGCCCGTTAAAATGTAATCTTTTCCGAGCGATCCGGCCGACTGCTGCCGAATGCTGCCGACTGCTGCCGAATGCTGCCGGCTGCTGTCGGTCTGCCTGTTAGTGAGGATTAGCCGTCTGATAATGACGTATTTGCGGCCAGAGTGACGTCGAGATCGCAGGCCTACGCCAGATGTCTGGGAAGGGAATTGTAAGAGGCGTTATTTTTGGGGAAATGGTTCTTGGCGGGGAAAGACTCTTTGAATGTATTTATTGTTATTAGAAACGTCATGTAATATAAAAGAACAACTGAATTAATTTTTAAGGCATTAGATCACTGGTTGTTATTTATAATAATAATATTTCAAGATTTTTTTAGTGTTCTGTACCTTAAAGAAAAAAATCGAAACTTTGATAGGATCACTTCATCACTTGTTGTTCGCCTGCCTGTCTGTTAAGATCCGCTATCTCAGGAACTTGTGAAGATATTGTGTTGGAATTTAAACCATATACTTTAATCTGCGGTTCCTTGAAGCTGTAAAAAATCAATCTTTGACCTAGAATTCTGAAATTTAACATGAAGCAAGGCCTTATTGCACAGATAAAGGAATACATTTGAAAACTGAAAATATGAAAGATATAATACTTAACTAAGACATAAATACATATTAGACTTCTCTAAAAAAATCATCCGATTTGCACATTTTTTTTTAAATAAAAAATATACAAGGTGTCATTGACATGTTAACGCAAACGAATACCATGGATTCAGTACATGATTCTGGACCCCCCAGTGGTGGAATTTTTCGTCGGTTTTTTTTCAAATTTTTGAAAAAAAAGTTTTGTTTTTTTATTTTTAACCTGTATAAAATCGTTATTCTGACCAATCCCAATGATATTTTTAAAAAACAAAGAAAAAAATTTTTTTTTACATAAAAAAAAATTATAAAAAAATCATCGAGGCAAATAAAGTCGTTATTCTAATCAAACCCGATGACATTTTTAATTTGGAATGTAATGCACTCATTTTTTTCGCAAAAAATGTTAAATTGACGTTTTTATACAGTTTAATTAAAAAAACGTTAAAAATTCATTAAAAAAAAATAAGAAAAAACCGACAAAAAATTCCATCACTGGGTGGTCTAGAATCATGTACTGGATCTATGGTATTCGTTTGCGTTAACATGTCAATGACACCCTGTATACTTACAAAAACCTTCTGCCACATTTTAAGTACATTGAAAATGTTTAAGCATTGCAAGCACAAGCAAAGCTACCTAACATTAAGTTTCAACAATAAAAATGCTGGCACCGACTCCAAAAAGAAGAAATAAATTTTGAATATTTGCAAAATATGAATGTCAAATAAGTTTACCTATAAATTAAGTTTCTTTACAGCAATTCAAATTTTTATTTTTAACTTTTTAGTGTAGGAACTTTTGTCGTTTGGCTTTTTTTGAAGGCGGTTTTTTTTTTGTAAAAAGTTTTTTTTTTATATATTTATTCAATTGTTGATTCATTTCTTGTGTTTGATCTGTTTTATTTATCCATTTTTTTGTGGCATTATAGGGAACCATAGTAAAACAAATTTTGAGGTAGTGAGTTTAGGCCACACTGATTTTTGAATCATTTTACATATTTTTTTTTTTGTAAATACAAAAGATTCAAGCCTGCTTTTTCCAAACTTCCTTATTTAAGATTTTTTACAATTTATTATAATAAACAACTTACCTCCAGCGGTTTAATTAATACAGTTTTATTAAAACTGCTGCATCTGAAAATGACTACATAACTTTCCAGCCTATTTAGTCCTCAAATTTTAACAACGCAAGCTAGTGACTAAATCCCAGGGTGTAAATACATCGTGTTATCAGAGAGCATGTGTTCGGTAATCCCGCCTCTATAACCCAGTTGTTCGCAATCAGCACACAATCATAGTAACGCAGTTAGCAGTGTGCCGCTCATCTGCGCAATGATGTTGACTCACTGATTGTCGCGGTGCTGTGGCGGCTGTAATGCTCGCTGCTACGTGCGATTGTTCTGTTTTTGAATTGTTTGTAACAAGCATAGTATTTGTAACTATAAGGCCTCTCCCCTAAGGCGACGATGCTGCAGCGCATTAGTAGTTGAGCTCATTAGTAGTTTTTGAGTTGAGCTACACGAATACTATTTACTACTTTTTTTGACTGGCCTGTCAGTCTAGTAGTTAGTGACCCTGACTGCTATGCGGGAGGTCGTGGGTTCGATTCCCACCCAGGACAAATGTTTGTGTGATGAGCATGATCATTTGTTCTGTGTCTGGGTGTAATTTATCTATAATATGTATGTATTTAGAAATATATAAGTATGTTTATCAGTTGTCTAGTACCCATAACACAAGCTCTGCTTAGCTTGGGACTAGATGGCGTTGTGTGATAGTTGTAGACATATTATTATTATCATATTATATTACTTTTATACCTCTTTATCTCAAGAAACGGTTGAATTTCTTTATGACTCGCACAAGAAATCTCTTAGGTCATTATATAACTTGAAACTCAAAATGCCAATGCATTCCACTACATTTTTAGACAAATACTTTTTTGTCCAAGCCGCTCGTCTATGGAATGCATTGCTGGTGTCAGTTAAACGCGCGCAATCACTTTAGATTTTCAAAACCCGTGTGAAGGAGTATTACTTATCCTTATAATTGTTTCTTTTCTATATGTTTGTTTGTAGTCGTCACTTCTTTTCTTGCTTGTTAGGTTAAACAACAAAAGCAACAAAACTACTCACTAGATCTCATTTAAAGATCTAGTGAGTAGTTTTGTTTAAATTTTTCATAAATCGTATACCGCAACCGCAATTGGAACGGAACCCTCAGTGTGCTAGTCCGACTTGCACTTGCTCAGTTTTTTTTACTATAACATTATTAATTAATTCAAATTTTCGTCAATGAATCCCATTTCAATGATAGGATCAAGTAAAATGTTGGAGTATAATTACACTATAATCTGAATAAGGACTCTGAAGGAAAAAAATATTCATCAATAAAGTACTTAATAAAAAAATACACACAAACATTATATTGAAACAATATCGACAAGTCAGCCAACGAAGCTCACGACGAGCGAGCCTAATAGTGCTACCTAAAACTAGAACCAATTATGGCAAAAAAATGGTTACATTTGAGGGAGTGCAACTGTATAATAAATTACCATCAAGTATTAGAAATGTACACTCACTCAATGCATTCAAAATTCAGCTCGGCCAGTATTTAACAGCAAGTCAAACACGCTCACAGAAATGAATGCGTTGGGTGGGTCGTGTTTGTGAAACTGTACATAGTGGTGAAGTCGAACCTTCATATTGTTAACATTCATTTATTGTTCTCAAGTAAGTGACATTTGTGTATGTTTTATTGAGAATAAAGTTTCTTTAAACCTAAACCTAAAAAATGAATAATAAGTTTTTTTTTATAATAAAATGGTTCAATATTGCTCAACTGAAAGAAGGTTTATGTTTACCTCAAATCTTCCAAAATGTTGAACAGTTTTATATATTAAAGATATTGTTAGATTCGTCGTGATAACCCTAGTATTTATATAAACCTTGTAATCCTTACTTCCTCGTGGGTATAGACGAACTAGAGCAGTGGTGGCCGAGTGGTAACCGCCCCGACTTACGTGTTGTAGGTCGCGGGTTCGAACCCAGCCAGGCACATTACTTTGTGTAATTTATTTCATCACCACTGCTCTCAAAACGGTGAAGGGAAACATCGTGAGGAAACCGGCATGTCCTAGAACCAAAAATTCGAAGACATGTGACATCCACCAATCCGCACTGGGCCTGCGTGGTGTATTACGGCCCATTCCCTCTCCTAGAGAGGAGGCCTGTGTCCCTGCAGTGGGAACATTAAAAAGACTGACGATGATGATGATGATAGACGAACTTCGTAATACTCGTACACAAATATGTCTCACCAGCTATCTCAGTATTTCTCTTTGTAAGGAAAATCAAACATTTTATAATTCCCCGCAGTTTTCGTCAACGACATTGTCCAATTCCTCAATATTACAATACTGTTCCGGCTGTAAAAAGACAGGCTTTGTCTCCCTGATTGATTTATTTGATGCAACTCACAAAGACTCTGTGACCCAAAAGAAAAGAGAATTCCTAAAAATAATAGCTTCTTTTGTGGGCCAGAACATCCGTCGATTTAAATCAAAAACTTTACCGACTTGATTTTTCATTGATGGCCTTAAAACGGTTTTAACTTGAAGTCGGGTCAAACAAAAGTCGGACGAAGTCGTTTCGCGAAGTGGCTCGCCCGTAATTTATAGCAATTGAAGTTTTTAATAAAAAGGAAATGCCGAAGTGCCTGCCCTCGATGTTAGGGTTTTAATAAAAAAATCCCTTTACACAGGTATTGGTCTACTTCGTCCGGGGGTGCAAATGTACCCCCGATGTAAAGTTTGTTTCAACTTTCGTTGTTTAACTTTCCGGTGTTTGCCGTGACACAGGTTAGCACTTTTTGTCGGTGTGTGGCGACTGAAATGTTTTGTAAAACAGAGAAATAAAATCCACACTGTTTCTGTGAAATGTATATATATATATACACATAAAGACATATCACACTTCGCAGTAATTTTTGACAAAAGTTTGTGAGTGTATGTATTACTTTTTTGTGCTCTAAAGGTAAAACTGATTTCGATGAAACTTGATACACAGCTCTGTGGATATCTGTGGTCCTAAAAGCAAAGGGCAGCTGAAAGGCACAGGTGCGGTTTTAGTCCAATCTGCGAGAGGCGTGGGTTCGATTCCCACCCAGGACAATTATTTGTGTGATGAGCACGATAATTTGTTCTGTGTCTGGGTGTAATTTATCTATAATATGTATGTATTTAGAAATATATAAGTATGTTTATCCGTTGTCTAGTACCCATAACACAAGCTCTGCTTGGCTTGGGACTAGATGGCGTTGTGTGATACCTGTAAACATATTATTATATTATTAATTTCCCACCAAAAAAACGAAATAGACGATTTAAATTTTTATATAAATTCAAATTCAAAACATTTATTTCAAATAAAAATTAACAGGCACTTTTGAAATGTCATAAAGTCGGTCTGTCAGGAAAAAACTGACGCTAATTGCACATTCCAAAAAGTAGGTCTCAATGGAGAAGAATGTGCAAGAAACTCCATGGACACTCTTACTCTCTCACTCCTTGGAAAGCTTAAGATTTAAATGCCTCAAGGTGTAATATGATGACAAGATGGACTATGCTATATTTTCAATAACTTTACGTAACGTCTTACGCATTTTAGCAAATTTGATTATGATTAAAAAACCCTACAATCAAACAATGTTATATGGTATACCTACTAGGGTTCATACAGTCACAAACACATCAAATACATTCTATGGCAATCGGTTTAAATGACCTTCGGTTTGCACTGGAAAAAACAAACCGGTACTTAAAATCGATGCGCACATAAACTGTTTAATCCCCAGCTCTTATTCCCCGACCCTATCCATTTACAAAAAGGGAAAAAAAACCTTTATATTTTCTGTTATTTTCACGCCGTTATAACCATAACTTTGGAAAGGTATCAAAGTTTCTTATTACATTAAGTTCTGCACGATTGGACGACGCAGCACGACATTTATCTTGGCTTCCACCTCCGAATCGGGTCCCCGGCGAGAAATTTGTTAACAATACTACGGAGAAATGCGATATTGGAATGCCAAAAATGCTTCCTTAGCAACGGAGAGAAATAAATATTGTGGCAGAAGGACCAGTGGAAGAATTACCAGAACCCTCGCGAACACCAAGTCACAACGCAAAGAAAACCAACGAAACGCCAACGGCGTGAAACTATTTTTTTTTTATATTTAAAACGCAATATATTATAAAGAATGGTGTCATGACATCATTGTCGAAATGATTTTATTTTTCATAGTCATTCAGAGAGAGGAGTATATAACAAAGTAAGTCTGTTATATAACAAAGTAACAAAATATAACATATATGTATATTTCTCTCAAAGGTACCTTGCAAACTGACATTACATAATAAGCTAAAATTTTTCCTTATTGGAATTTGAGATCTGTAATAGGAAATTCTGTCTCATAGATTACCAGGCAACCCTACAAATATGGTTTTTACTTTAAAAAATGATGATAAAAAAAAATATAGAGACAGGAAAAGAAAATAATTAAAAACCACAATCTGGTTGATGTGTAGTGTTGAGTACGTTTTGATTTTTTTTTTTCTTTTCTTGGTGGCTTGGTATGGAAAACGATATTGTTTGGTATAATCTGTAAAATATAATATATCACAGAACACTCAACATATTTTCAGTACAGTTATGACAGCACGGAAAATAAGCCTAGCATGATCTAATAAATATGTGGCAAAAACTTTAACCCAGCGTGGGTTAAAACTTGACATTTCACCCACACATTCAAGAAATGTAGGCTTCTACCCTGAGGGTCATGGCCTCTTAACCTGTGGATGTGGGAGTCGGAAAAACTAGTTTAATTGATGAACAAGCCAAAAGAGAGAGAGATGGACAGTTGTCATATTTATGGGCTGACCAGAAGCGTCAGTCAATCTATACTAATATTATAAAGAGGTAAAATTTGTAATTTGTATGTAGGGAGTAATCTCTGAAACTACAGTTTCGAATTGAAAAATTATTTTTGTGTTGGATAGTCAATTTTTCAAGGAAGGTTTATAGGCTATATAACATCACGGTATGACCTATGGGGACAGAGCAGTAACCACAGAAGCGGGCTGCTGGTAGCCTATATATTGCCAACATCACGCGGCAAAAGCTAGTGCAATTTATATCTTAGGAAAGCTACTTAGTCCTACGGAGGAATTTCTTGCTTTAAACTTCAAGGAAAAATCTAGAAATTCCACTATATATATTACTGCATCTAGATTACCTCTCGACCACGGGCTTGGCCTAAAAGGACTGTGAGATAGTTTGGAAAAGTTACTGTATACCAGGAATGAGAGGGGCAACTAGAAGTGCGCAGGTTCGACAGTAAGAGTCTGAATTTACCTCTCGCTCCACCTGAAGTGATGAAAGTAATTTGTTAATGATTTCGCTTAAAAATACTACACCGGTCAAGTTTCAACTGACGCCAAGGGTTCGTGTCTGAAAGGAAGGCTCTAGCCCTGGTATAGATGGCGAAGTAGGAACGGGGCAGGTTGTTTAGTCAGTAAGAATTAGACACTGTTTCCCGCTTCCACCCAAGGGCGGGATTCGTCACTGGATGCTTTTTACCTACCATAAAAAAAAAAAACCGGTCAAGTTTGACTCGGAGTCGCACGAAGGCTTGCGTACCATCCGTAATAAAAAGTGGCAAAAAATCAAGTTTGTTGTATGAGACCCTTTTTTAATATTTGTTATTGTAGTGGCAACAAAAATACTTCATATGTGAAGATTTCAACTGTTAAGCTATCACTATTCAATAAGATAAAGCCTGATGACAGACATACTGAAAGTAAAGTCTTAGTACTAGGATCCCGTTTTGGCTCTTTGGCTGCAGAACTCTATTACACCATCTATGGTCCGACGTCAATAAGTGCTGCTTAATCTTGAAGATATTTTTAAAAATAATTTTGGATCGACTCAACGATAATGTGGCCAACGATGCAGCACACTTGCCTAAAAGTATTCACTCTTCACTTAAAGATCCCTAGGTTGTAATTTAAGAGTTCCAATCCTTAGCTGTACCCATTATAAATTTATTTATTTATTTAATCTTCATGTACAGTAGTGGTACATAGGCGGATTTAATGCAACAAGGCATTCTCTACCAGTCAACCTTTGGGTTAAAAAAGACAACATTGTGGTAGGTGTGCATTCTAAATAAATAACAGATAATAAGATAATAATATGATTAAAATATAGTGTAGTACTTATAATTTAAACAAGTAAATTATAATAATAGAATACGTATATAAACAAATATTATAAACTAATACATACTATGATAAATATCAAATCAGTACAATTAAGAGAATTTAAAATATGACAATTATGACGAAGACCGACTAAGGTTGAGAGGGCTTCAAGTAGAAGTTCCGAATTTTACGCTTAAAGGATAATTTACTTTCAGCTTTTTTAATGTCAAGGGGAAGCATATTCCAGAGTTTTATGGAAGAGACAGCGTAAGAATTAGCCATAAACCCAGTACGGTGAGCGGGGATATGAAGGAGCATATTTTTGGACAAATAAATGCTGGGGTTTCCACCATGTACCGGTGGCGCAACCCTGTACGTCTTATCATCCGATGATGGAAGGGACTAGGCGGAATAAAATTGTACACTGGTGTGTACAATTCGCACACTCCCTGAAATGCAAACAATAGAACAGCGCATGTTTAAGACTATGGAGTTTTAATTTAAAAACGGACGCAGATGGATCATTATCACTCTGGGAACTTTTCACCCCTACCGCAAGTACTTGGTAATATGGACCAGGTGCCGTACTCTGACTATTGGTACTTCTGTCTCGTTCCTACACAGTATCAACGCTATCAGTAATACAATATTGTGATCAGCGCCGCCCCCATAACAAGTTGAGGAAGTCTTTTATAAGGTCAAACAGATTCAGGAGATACCCCGTATTCAACTTGATACGGACGTTTTTTGCTAGAAAAACCGCCCTTATTATCTGTGCTATATTTTCTATTTTGTATTTGTAATATAAAAACCAGGAAAACGTTGTAATAAAGTAGAAATGGTTGTTATTGTGAACGTTTCTTAAGGATTGGACGCTGTTGTGTTGCTGAGCTTTCGACTTTGTGCCTGTGGTGTCGCCTGAAACCGTTTTTGATACCTGAGCCTCGCTTGCCAGTTGTAGTATACCTGAGTTGGCGCACTTTTTACATATAGAGGGTGATTTTTTTAACTGGGCATCCATGACCAAATCTGAAACTGACAGGGATATCAAAAAATGCTCAGCTCAGAGGAGGCTTGGAAACGATTTTGTTGAAAATATAAATCGTGTTTGAAAAAAGAAAAAAACCAAATTGGAACTAAATTCATGTACTTTTTTCCCGCCTGATAGTAAGCAGTGACGCAATCGTCGCTGGTGAAGCGCACACATTAAGAGCCACTCTAGCCTTGAAGACACCTACATTAAAATCGAATGGGAAGGCCGCAGCAAGCAAATCGTTTCTGTCCTTTGATGTCCTTTGATAAAAAAGACACAGTATTATTAAACCATCCAATAAAATCGTTAATTAAATAAATACCTGTGAAGTAATAAATCCACCTAGCAACATACGCTTCTTCAAAGAGATGTCAGCAAACCGTAGGAACTCAGCATGGCTGATACTGGTTAGGGCAACGGGTACTGCTTGGCAAAGGGACACGTGATCTCAAAACACAAAGGGAAAATAAAGAACACTATGGTTTTTGCCAATAAACAGGTCACGTAAATCATTCAATGACTTTTTGCATACCAGTTAGGACACTGGTGTGCAAAAAGTCATTGAATGATTTTCCCCTATAAAGAGGAAAATCATTAACCTTTTATTCACCTGGCATCATGATAGTCTATTTTCAATTTAAAATATGGTTTCAACTCAAACAGCCGTTGACTGTGTTTGATCCTAATGATTTTCACTTAAAAATTGATAAACTAGCTTTTGCCCGCGGCTTCGCCCGCGTGGTATTGGGGTTGGGGTGGGGTTTACGGGATAAAAAGTAAAAGTAAGTAGTAGCCTATGTCCTATTCCGGAGTGTATCTTATGCCTGTGCCAAATTTCATCCAGATCCGTCCAGCGGTTTTGGCGTGATTGAATAACAAACATCGTAACTTTCGCATTTATAATATTAGTAAGATGACTACGTCATTTGAAAATAAGCTGATATTTATTGAAACCTGAAATAGGTCCGTTTGCATAATAAAATATATTTTTTACAAGGCACAAGAAAGTACAGTTCGTCCCAGATAACTGTAAATTCAATATTAATAAGTTCTTTGTAACAAATCCATAAAATATTCAGCCTTGAACACGAAACAATTCAATTATCGTTCCTTCTGAATACATGAAATTCGATTTCAGTTGGTGCGATAGTGATCGCTCCTAAATATTCAAGTTTGCTCACGTTTGCAAACACGTGCTGTCTTGGAGCTGAAATATCTTTCAAAAACACGTTGTTTGAGCTCAACGTCGAGTTGTTTTCGTTTGCTTTTTGTTTTTCTAGAAATATGTTACTTTATTGTTTCTATTTTCTTGAAAATGAGGTTGTTACTCAAGCATGAGGGTTCGAAATCGGGTTCTTTATTTTTTTTAAATTGCTAGGCATCAGGAGAAGAAGGTTTGGAAGGACTTGGGGGAGGCCTTTGCCCAGCAATGGGACAGTTAGGATCTTAAAAAAATACTATAAACTAGTGCTTGACTACGATCTTACCTGATGGTAAGCAGCGATGCAGTTGTTGATGGACAGACGCACTAGTTTATTAAAAGCCTTTTCATTCTAGCCTTGAAGACACCTAAATTATAATCGGACAGTATGACCGCAGTTGGCAAACTGTTCCAGTTTTCCACGATCAAGCAAAACGCACATAATACATACACACATAATTGATCATCATCAGACTTTTGAATGTGATGGCCTCCTCTCTAGGAGAGGGAATGGGCCGTAATCCATCACGCGAGCCCAGTGCGGGTTGGTGGATGTCACATATCTTTGAATGTTTGTTTCTAGGACATGCCGGTTTCCTCACGATGTTTTCCTTCACCGTTTTGAGAGCAGTGGTGATGAAATAAATTACACAAAGTAATGCGCGTGGTTAGGTTTGAGCCCGCGACCTACAACTCAAGTAAGTTGGAGGGTGGTAACACACATAATTATAGTCGTATAAATTTATCTAGGTCTTTTCTGACATCCTATTAAGCACGTAAAGCCGTTAGTCCTGGTTGTCATTCGTAAATCTTTGTCAGTTGTTATAGGTAGGGCGACGTCAGAAAATCTGATTAATCAGGGTAGTGTATTGGCTGTTTTGGCAGTTTCAAGCATCAGTGGCATGATGTATTTGACAGCTGTCAGTCGAGGCGGGTGACCGAAGCGGTTGGTAGTACGAACGTATATATGCTGTGCAGTTGGTAAACCGTAAAATACTCCGATAAGCAGTAAAATACGATTAATCTATCCAAGGAGTACTGTGTTGGCCAGTAGCTGGGATTTGGAGGTCTGATATGCAGTCGCACCATGTAAAACACAGGTATTTAGCCACAACGGTTAGACTGGAAGCTGACTTAAACTTTGTTGGGAAAACTTGGAGAGATAATTAGTTCCTTCAGTTTTGCTGAAATCTCCTTGAGACGCGCATGGAATACGACGCGTCATCGATGACTTGGACTAGATCCAAACAGTTGCTGAACAGCCGAACGGCGAGCTACCTACTGCTCGCTGTCCTCAAATCTGAGCCTGCGGTACTCGCGCATTTGTGGGCTAGTCATCCCAGAACTGCAAAAACAGAATACATTTTGCAACGTGTAAAAAATAACTTAAACCACAGATACGTCAAAAGGTACATATCTAAGAGTTAAACCATACTTAACACACAAATCCCATAAAAGAAACAGTATAGAGACTTGAAAGTCGCATGGTGTAACTGAATCACATAAACCCGTTGGATGCGAAAACTTTTATCTTGAACTTCAGTCAAATTGAACGGCACACGTATTCAGATAGCAATGTTTCTCAAATGTTATTCTCAAAGTATTTTTGTTCTAAACTTATTGCTTTTGGGAGTCTTATTACTTTAGGGATGTAGTTTTTCTGTTTGGTTTCTGAAAACGTTGATTTTGTAAGAGAACACCTTTTTGTGTGTGATACTAACGTAGAATAATATAGATATACCTGTAACTGTACCCGTCATCGTACGTAGATGGTTTCTTTACAAATTTAAATGTTATTGGACTAGCATTTGATCAGTTTTCATCATCATCATTTCAGCCGATAGATTTCTGCTATTGGACATAAGCCCCCATTGCTGCTTTAAATAGTCGGTCCTATGTGTCTCGTATCCATGGAATTCCCGCAGCCCTTGCCAGGTCATCGTTTTACCTTTTAAAAGAGCTTCCGACACTGCGTCTTTCGATATTGGTCTCCAGTCTTTTGGAAAGTTTACTGAGGTCATTGAACCATTTGCTGACCTCCTCCTAAGTGGCAGGTAAGACATTTATGTCGTCAGCAAATCAAATGTGAATGATGTACCTAATCGCAAATGAAATGAATACCTAATCCACTCCAGTCCAAAACCTTGAAGACATCCTCCGCTGTGGGTGTGAACAGTTTGGGAGAAATGGATTATCCCAGTATTAGTTAAGTAAAGAAGATATTTAGATCTATAGACTTAAAAAAAAAGATCCTCCACATTAGGAATAACTCTAGTATCGTGGTTATTCGAGGCTGCGGTCACAAACATGATTATAAACTCAGATGCACAAGACACCTACACCGCCGTGTGGGCAGGGTACATTGCTTACAAAACTGATGGACGATGGGGACAAAAGGTCCTGGAATGGCGACCGCACACCGGAAGATGCAGTGTTGGAAGATCTTCTACAAGATGAACTGTGACCTAAGAAGGGCCGCAGGAGTTCAACTAATGTGAGACACACAGGACTTGTCCCTATGTTCGAGAGGGACGTCTTTCAGCTGAAATGACGATGTTGACAAATATTGGTTTAGCGCGGGAATCAAAATCACAACACGTGACACAGGAACCAATCGGTCAACCGCTGTGGCAATCATGCCATCATATGGGGTTTACAGCTATCTAAATCTTAAGACCGCGCTGTTGAACAGTTAATTACTCTATGTTAACAACAAAACACAAATTAGTAAATTATGTACTCATTACATAGGAAATGTTAATCCTACTTTGTCCGCCATAAACTGAGCCTTGAACCTCAACATACGCCCAGTTAACGACTCACACTCACGTATTTACGACACAATCCCTCTCAATGTTAATATCCATATAAAAAGTCACAGGTGCGCAAAAACAGTAGGTAATCCAACTTTTAAAATATTTCAGTCCCGTTCTACCTACATATAATATGACACCGCTCGAGCTTATTTTCAACCTAATTATCACCAACATATTGCCATTACGGCGCGCGTATATTTTACAACCCCATCCCCGAACTGTTTCAACCCTCCCCAGGGTGGAGGGAGGGTTGAAACAGTTCGTTACAGTACAAATTGGCTTTTCTCCAGAGTTCTGTATTTTTGTCGGAATAACAACGTCTTGGTGTCCCCGGCCAGATTGTAATTTATCAAAAGACTTATTATTGTTGAAATTAGACGGTTTGTGGAATGTATTTTTTGCGGAATTTCAGTAGGAAAGCAATTGCGGGAAATCTTTTTGTACTTGTTTTTTGGATGAAATCAGAGGTCTTTTTGAATGCACGATTTGTTAGCGGGCTTTGTTTAATACTGTGACAGGCAGAGGTATGACTTCCGTATCCTCATCTGTTTTTTGTAAACAAAACATTCACATTTCGCATTTTTGACCTTTTGATTCTAATTTTTTTATTGCAACCCTGAGGGCCAAACAAGCGAAAAATATACTTTTTAACATAAAAATAAATGAAGCAAATATTCAGATTTAAACGAATGAAACATTAAAATAAACAGTTAACAGAATATAATCTGCGATTAGGAGCCGGCCGGTCTTCAGTAATTATGAAAAAGTAGGCGAGCACGCGAACACAATCGGATTAGAGAATACATGTTTTAATTAGTATTACGAATCCGGCTCGGAAAGGTCAATTTACATAAGTTAAATTAATTATGTGATGTAAATAGAAAAGGTTTTTGGAAGAACACAATGTTTTTTAAGCACGTGATTGAAATTACAGGTATCTTTGCAACCCTGTGTGTGTCTCTCTTAAACCAGCGTAGAGAATTAAATAACGCTACTACGTACGAATAACATTCTAGCTAGAATATTTACTTAAAGATTACAAAGAATAAAACAGATGATCCAGAATTAAGACCAATCTACAAAATCGGCCTTTCGTGTTTTAAACATGATGCATTTTGGAGAATGTGTGCTGCAATTTCATAATTTGATTCCGCCATCACCTTTCTACGAAGTTCATCGAGCCATCACTTTTAGATTGTTGATACCTTTTTATTATGGTAGGTAAAAATCATCCAATGACAAATCTCGCTCGTGGGCGGAGCGGGACACAGTGTCAGACTCTTACTGATTAAACAGCCTACTCCGTTTTGTCCTTGCCTTGACCCCAGGGCCCTGGTAATACGCTTTCGCATCAACCCTTGGTCCCAGGAGATTGTAGATATCTCTATGGTCCGGAACAAGCGTTTCATCTCGTCATTTATAGTGCATTCATCGATAGACAGTAATGATTTACCTGTTGTGGTCTCCCCGTCCAATTACAATTTTTATTAGACTCTTAATAAACTAAAACTACTGAAATCCGTTTTGATGATAAAGGATTTATATTTTTTTAAATGGGTCTCTACAAACTTTTTTACAAATATATTTTTTCCGTCAGTTAAAACTGGATTTCTTCTCAGGGTAGTCAGCTAGGAAACACCGAAACAAACTCAGGGATCAAAGTTTCTTTTAAGTCTAACATGTTATGGTCAAATCATATTAACCATGCAGATTGGGGTCCGAGATAGTTGTGTGAAGATAGAACCACACAATTTTGAGTGGATATTCTGGCCAGTCAGTACAAGCACTTGTCAGTATTCGTGTAGCTAATTCTTGAAATACTTTAACTCTTAAAATAATTATATCAATAAAAATTCGGCTCGTATACCCTTCAGACGACCGCATACATAATTACACACAGACACAGTTTACTTTGAAACGTAATTCATTATCTATTAAAACAATTCTCATACATTAGCGTGTGTACGCAAAATATTTGCTTCCCTCCCTCCAGAGGATTTGTGGCCGAAAATATAATAAATACGTAAGAGGATATTCCTGTTAAAATATGCTCTGATAGGGTTCTCAGATTGTACGAATGTTCCCGAATTATTTAATACCATGTGGAATGGATGTATTAGATGTTCCGTCGAAATTGTCGTCATTTATTTAAAGGCAAGCTGAATTTACATATTCATATATCTTTTACTGAATAATATTTACCTATAACGTTCGTACTGCTAGGACAGATACCTTCTGTCTGTAGAAGGGGAACGGACCTTAATCCACCACACTGATCCACTGCAATTCAGTGTTAAGGTGGACTGTAAGAGCTACTTCGTCCATTGTATACTTTATCATCTTTATCATCATTTTAGCTCATGGAATTTCATCGTTGGACATTGGCCTCCCCCGAGCAATTACATAGATAGGTTTTTGTAAATTATTTATTATCCTCTCTAACGTTAAAACTAAATAAATATAAACATAAATAAAAAAAACCTAATGAACTTATCTAAAAATACCTAATCTAATAAAGTGTAAAAAACTCTTCCGCATCGCTGTCGATTGGTAAAGTGCCCAAAAGGCTACCAACATTGCTTATTCTTTACCCAAGGTCTCGAAGGTCATCCCTAGGGTCACGCGAAGTGTCAACAAGTCGTTTAAAAAGTTCATTAAACAACTTGTGGGCACTCGGACTCCACGATCCGTGAGTTTCAACCCCAAACGACTCGAAAATATAACTACCAACAAGATTAGTATAATAAAGTATATAAAAAATAAAGTGTATGGATGTCACAATATAGTATGCATATAATGTTTTCACCATTTTGAAAGCGGTGGTGGTCAAATCAGTCTGAGAATTTCTACTAAGCTTCTTTACTTTGTCTTCATTGATAATAATAATTATAAGGAACCAAGGATCTCTCTTGTAGCAAATTCTTTACTAATTAGTTTCCAACTAAATAAGATTTTCTAGCTAAATTTGTCCAGTCTCAAAGGACCAGAAATTAATTAGACACCCTGTACGGTTTTGTGCTAAGCAGATTCGTAAAAAACAAGTGTTTGTTAGAAGAGACGATTTCTGTCATCTAAAATATTTAGTCGAGAACAGCTAGGTTCAAGTCTTATATCATGAATGCCCCTGCTGCGCCCTACTTCCTCTTTGCATAGCTGCATGCAAATTAATTTAATAATGCACTAGATATTGTCTTGGTATTTTCGAAAACTTCTCTAACATTATTTCTTAGAGAATGCTAGTAAAGTTGAAGATTATTATATGTATTTTGAAGTAAAAGGGAATAGATTTTTTCTTTGCGTTTTATCAAGTAAAATACTGCTCGATTGCAAGCTTGTTAATAATAATAGAAAAAAAGTACTTCCGCCATCACACTTCTACCATAAAACAACGTACGACAAATGTCTCCCCTTACGTTGTTGAGACCTGTACGGTTCGAACTAAGTGTTTCGTCTCGTCGTTTAATCTGGACAAATTTGCGTGCTAATTAGGTGTAGGTATCAAAGGCTAGAGCAAATAGGCTTCTAACAAACTAGCTTCATTACCAACGATTGCATAACTGCTTACTGCCAAATGAAATCAATTATGATATCTAGCCTATAATGTCTCACTCCTGGGTACCTCCATTCCTTACATTATTGCCAGCTCTGAGCTACTTCTTGCCAATTCATACGGAAGACCTTCGGTATCTCTTTCTTGGTCTGCCGCGAACCGTCATTGGTTATGCAATTTCAGAGCATCAACTTTCTGTTTTACTGGCCCACCGATCATTCGACATGACGCAGACATGTCCCGTCCAGAGCCACTTAAACCAGGCTGTGTTTTGAGCCAAGTCAATTATCAGAAAAATAATGTGATAAATGAAATATTCATCATCATCAGCCTTTTTATGTTCCCACTGCAGGGACACAAGCCTCCTTTCTAAGAGTGGGCCGTTATCCACCACGCGGACCCAGTGCGGGTTGGTGGATGTCACATGTCTTCGAATTTTTAGTTCTAGGACATGCCGGTTTCCTCACGATGTTTTCCTTCACCGTTTTGAGAGCAGTGGTGATGAAATAAATTACATAAAGTAATGCGCCTGGCTGGGTTTGAACCCGCGACCTAAAACACATAAGTCGGGGCCGTTACCACTCGGCCACCACTGCTCTCAATGAAATATTACATACATTCTTTACAAGTTTCACCTGACCGATGTTTGTGATCAAATCCTGTAAATTAAATTTAATCCACTTCCCGGTTACCGATTGAGCTCATATTTTGCATGCATATGTAAATTGCGTGACAATGCAATATTGTGATGACATGGAGCTAATCTGATGAGAGAGCTGGAAGGTGGCCATAGGAACTTGGCAGTAAAACAATACGAACCCTTCGAGTTTGGGCTCGTTTGATTTGTATTGACTGATGATCTGATGATGGAGTTGGAAGGTGGCCATAGGAACTTCGTAATTAAACGACATAGCCTCATCGAATTTGGGCTGACGATGACTTACTTTGATGCTAAATGGTAAACAGATTTGATCTGGAGCTGGGAGATCGCCATAGAAACTCGGTAATAAGAAATGGATTTGATGATTAGGTATTAATTATATATACTATATCGTGCTATTAAAGCTTGTTATGAATAATATATTTTCATTGAATACTTGTTTATAGTACTTAAAACCGGTGAAGTTAACAAAACAGTGAAAGATTCGTATAAAAAACATGAACCTGACAAAGCAAAGGAAGTCTCTGTGACTTCACATCGGCTGAACAGAATATATATTCAATCTCATTTTCCTCATGACATCAGCAGAGTTCATTGAGCTAACATTACAGTCGATTGGAGGCCTTATCTGTGCGCCCTTTGCTCAATTTTATAGCTCATCGTACACTATCAACGTTGCTACCTATTTCCTTGAGTACGTTCTCACAAATAGTTTGTTAGCAAATTATTTGGATGTTGGTGTGATTGTTTCTTTTTATTGGGACATGAAGTAAAGTGGATGATAAATCTGATTTAGAAGTCTTGATAAGTGTTTATTTGATAGTAATTTTATTGTCAGCAAAACGGTAATTTTCTTTTATACTATTTTTTTTTATTATTGTTAACATCGAGATCATCTATAAATTTCTTTGCAAAGTAGTTAGATTCAAGTCGTCTTCGCTCGTACACATTACATTTTTTGGTGATTTTGATTCGATTGGGGTGTTTTTTTTTTAGTTTTATTAGATTTTTTTAGAAAGAAAGAAAGAAAAATTTTTATTTGCGGGAAATAAGTTAAAATAAAAAAAAGTTAACAACAAAGAAAAAAAAAATGTTGACCATACACAAAATCTTAATTCTAGTGCGCCACGTCAGCGCAAAACGACCCACTACTCAGCATAAAGCCGAGGACACACACATAGTGCGACTTGGCCACGGCGCTGGTTTTCAGTGTGAAACGATGACTATGTTGACATAAAGACGTCGGAACGGTATGATGTGCCAATAGATTCAATAATAAATATATATAAATATAATATTATAAAATAGGGTAAAAACAGTTTTTTAGAAAAAATCATAGTAATCTACATTTCCACTTAATATAATAAAGAGGTGAAGTTTGTTTTTTTGTTTGTAGGAGGTAATCTCTAGAACTGCTGGTCCGATTGGAAAAATTTTAGCAACAATAGAAAGCTGCTTTACTCCTAAGTAACATAGGCTATATTTTATGTACGTGGCGAAGCCGCTGACAAAAGCTGGTAAATAAATAAAGAGAAAAAAACATTTTTGCACAGACGCAACATTGCGCCGCGTCCAAGCCATCGGAGAAGTTCTAGTTTGCTTGTTAGCATTATTATATTTTAACATATTCCCTGGTTCTACCAACCCTAGTTTCACCTAAAATCTCATTTTCTCTTTGGTAACATAATAATTACGGCTGGCTTCATTACGACAGGTTTGCCATACGAAAATAAGTTTGCTACCAAACGTATAGCGAATATTAACAAATGTATGTTTTTCTGTATAATTACCGCAAGTATTAAATTCGTATTTTGCTGTTTCACCCTCATTTTGTAAACATAATATTATATTTAATTCAATGTTTATTTTGTTTTGTTTGTATTTATAGAACACATCGTTGTTAGAATTTCGATGAATTGAAAATTATATATTTTGTGATTACATTACAATCTCTTTTCCGTTTATTTAATTTTATATTGTCGCTTTGTTTATTATGTGTATATTAACATAAATACCGGGAATTACGAATTGATAAAAAAACTAGGCAAGTTCGAGTCGGACTCGCGGACTTGGGGTTCCGCATAAATTACCTTTGAAAACAATTCGATTTCCAAATCAAGCTGCGTAGATTTTATCGAATTGCAAAAAAGTTTTATTTGCGACGTAACAACACTTACGGTTTTCAGGTTTTTTTCTATACTTGTATTACGAAACCTTGCTTTATGCCAAATTTCAGGATTAGGTCTGCGGGATGATGATGCCTTACTTTTAATTTAATTCTTGAATTTTGATTCCTTTGACTGTTGAAATATTGTTTTTGCGACATAAACAGCAGTGTATTTTTTGATTAACTCAGAAATTTGTTTTTTTCACACCTTCAAGAGACCGCAGATTTGAGTTTAATGTCATTTCGATTCCTCCACGCGTTTCCGAGATAAAGAGTCTTGACAGACAGACGGACAACAAAGTGATCCTGTAAGGGTTCCGTTTTTCCTTGGGAGGTACAGAATCCTAAAAACACAATGTGGTTAGAAGATGTGTTAGGTTAAAAGATAAAAAAAGCTCAAACCATTTTACATGTAACATTGTTTGCAATAAATAGATCAACCGCCAATTTCTCTGCACCTCTTCAAAAACAGTCGCACGCTAGAGTGGAACATGTTCACATCAGGATGCTGAGATGGCGTCATGAGTAGTGACACTACCTGATTTGTTACCATATACACATGTGGAACATGTAATTGGTTAATAGTTGCGTAAATTGTGTTTTTGTTATACTGTTTGTTTTCCGATGTAAATAAAGTAAAATAAATAGAATAAAATATATACATACTAGCTTTTGTCCGCGGCTTCGCCCGCGTACGTAAAATATAGCCTATGTCACTCACGAGCAAAGCAGCTTTCTATTGTTGCTGAAATTTTTCCAATCGGACCAGTAGTTCCAGAGATTACCTCCTACAAACAAAAAAACAAACTTTACCTCTTTATTATATTAGTGTAGATATACGACTACAGCACTTACGGCGACCAGATCTTGAAAGCCGTATTTTCTAGAATTCAATTCATAATTTTCCCCTCCCTATCCGCTCATTACTCGATGAACACCTTGCAGCCAAGTTTGAAGCGGTCGAACAGAAGGCAAGGAAATTACTTTGGTTGAACGAAATTTATCGTCAAATCAATTAGTGGTAGCTCTATATCAGCGACGCCATCCCTCGATAATTACAATTAAGAATTCCAATTAAGGTGGCTCGGAGGGAAAAATTTGGAAACATCGCTGAATGTTTCTAATTTCACTTCTTTGTTAATTTGTATTTTGCATTTAATTTCCCAAAATGTTTTTGTTACATCCTTTATGTTTTAATGACGGAACAACTTCAAATTGTTAATTGTTTTTAGATCAAAGGCTCGATATTTTGATTTGTTTAATGGTTTTCCGGTTTTAGCTTTGTTTTTGATGATCATTATTCAATTTCCGGTAGTCAAAGGATTTGGAGCAATCAGTGTCAATCAAATCAATGATTAATAATTATTTTATAAAATTTAGTACACCATAATTTTCTGGCACATTGTGTTTTATAATCTTCTTAAATTATATTTATAATATAATTTTAATAAGCTTATACAGGGGCATTTTATTAGGTTTTTGACGATGTGGACCTGTAGCTCCACTGATCCAATTAAGTAGATTCGGTCTGATGCGTAATCTCAAGGACCTCACATCTGGAAGGAAGGCACCACGGTAGGTTGATGGTCAGTAAAATCCTGAAGTTCCTTCCCACTCTACCCAGAGTGGAAGAGCTTATTTGATAATTTCCTACCTACCTTACCACGAGCAATGGGTAGCTCGCTGTCCGCCCATCCGAACTGAGCCCCAGTCGTCGACAGCGCGCACTGTTATCAGCAACTGTAGGGGCTAATGCAAAAGCGGAACTAAGGCAAAAAGGAACAGTGGGTCATTTAGTCAGTAGAAGTCTGACACTGTCTCCCGCTCCGCCCAAGGGCGGGATTCGTCATTCGATGATTTTTTCCACCATAAAAAAACCTACCTTACCACTACCCTGGCCTGAATACTATCAGGCAGTCAGGAGTCTAGGAGGTAGAATGTACCGTTATATTCAACGAAGCCCCATTTCAGTTTGATGGATATAATTTATGAATGTTTTAGTTCTAAGACATGCCAGTTTCCACACGATATTTTCCTCCACATTTTGAGAGCTATAGGAATGAAATAATTTACACAAAGCCATTACTTTGACTCAGACGCATTCGTCTGGCTGGGTTTGAAAGACTGTGTCAATACGGCTCTGCACTGCACTGACTGGCCTGTTGGTGTATTGGTTAAAGGCCCTAGCTTCTATCCCGGAGGACGTGGGTTCGGTTCCCACCCAGGATAAATGTTTGTGTGGTGAGCAGGATCACTTGTTCTGTGTCTGGGTGAAATTTATCTATAATATGTATGTATTTAGAAATGTATAAGTATGTTTATTAGTTGTTTAGTACTCATAACACAAGCTCTGCTTAGCTTGGGACTAGACGACGTTGTGTGATAGTTGTCGTATATATTAAATATTATATTACTACTGTTCTACTTCAGGAAGTACAACGTCAATACTACCAATAACAAACACGTATAGATCTCCCATTCGTGGTTTGTTTTTGTTGGAACTCATTAATAAATTCGAGTGATTGTTTTAACAACACACTCGGTTCAATTTGCATTTTTATTAACGTGAATGGAATAATAGGAACGTCCATTATATGGAGTGGTCTATTGTGGGGTAAGCAGAGACCAGTTGATTGGTATTGACGTTTTATGTGCTGATTACTACTTCAGCTTTAAAGTAGATGACAGTATTTTCTACGACTTTTAGCGTCAGCATGAGAGGTGGTCGCCTCATGCTGTAAAGCAGTAATGCGAGCTACAGAAATAGCCGAAACCATGAGGCAAAAACAATCCTCACGCGTGTCATGCAATGGGAGGATCTTGCAGATGCCACGTAAAGAGGAGCTTGCCTTCCAGCTTGGGTCAACATTAAGTTGTATTCCACGCACAACTCAAAGAGATGTCAGCCAGTCTGCCGTCCACCAGGAACAAGTTTTGTGAAATATTCGAGTTAATCGTAGAATTACCGAATTCCTACAGAGTTTTCAGATATTATCTCTCTTTTTTCTCATTACTTTTGCATCAAACATTTAACACTTTCTAACGACTCAGACTCCATCCGAATGGTTAACTGAACCACCTACGTCGCTATGAACTACAGTGACGTTTCGTTTATTATACCAAACAAATACAAAATGACAATAAACCACAACCAAACAATACATAAACAAACAATACATTTAATGTACGAGCAGAATGTATTACACACTCGTCGTGACGTCACACATGATGGCGTCACGTCAAATTGTAATGCGACGTCAAATATGTTAATACAGCGCATTAAATTTGACGAGATGTGACATTCTGACGTCGATATTTTAACGTTGACGTCGAATTACTAGCTTTGGGGAGATTTTATATCGAGCGGGTGTCATAATTTCCTGTGGCAATTTTGTGTAGATTATAAAAAATGGTGAGTTTTTGTGAAATAAAGCTGAGCAATTTGGTTTGATAAGTTATAAGAAAATCGTTTGAGCTACATTCTAGCTTTTAGATAAAATGAGATAGATCGATTAAACTTTGGTGTACACGAGAAAGTAGGTGAATCTACCAAACAACTTTAGGATGGGCCGTAAGAATTTTAAATAATGTGGTGAGTCTGTGGTGTATTTCTAACGAATTAATAAAATACATCTACACTAATATAATAAAGAGGTAAAGTTTGTTTTTTTGTTTGGTAGGAGGTAATCTCTGGAACTAATGGTTCGATTGGAAAATTTTTAGCAACAATAGAAAGCTGCTTTACTCCTGAGTGACATAGGCTATAAATTATTTCTATAACATGGATGTTAACCGAGCTATCACTACAAGAAATTTTCCGCGGACGAAGTCGCGGGCAGAAGCTAGTATTATATAAAACAATTAAATATCTATAAAAATACATAACTACATATTTACATACATATTATAATATGTTACACAATTTATTAAAAAAGGAAGTTTAAAGTAGGGTTGAAACGAGTTAAAAATATTACTAAATAGAAACAAATTAGAAAAACTACAAGCCTCGTTAAGTATCGGTATTGTGGTTAAAGACAATATTTGGAGCGTGAAATTCTGGGTTCAATTTTTAGATGGAACTACCCTGAGGCTGAATTTATATGTCTGGATCTAGGCCTAGTAATATTAACCTACTAGAAAGTCAGCTAGGAAATACCTTTTTCACCTAGTTTTAATAGACGAAAAAAAAATTGACGTGTAAATGTGTTTGTAAAAACCTATTTATAGAATAAAAATCATTTATTATGGACAATGACAATTAGTTAACCGATTATCACGTAAGATTTAAACACTACAGGCAAAATTACCGCACGGCTTCACTTTTGCTTACAAGGGGACCACAGTATAGTAATACAAATAGTCTTTTCTTAAACATTTTTACTTTACTTTATATAAACATATTTTAACCCTTTCTTAACCTAATCTTTTTTTTATGCACCTGTTTTTTTTTCTTCACCACCCTTAGTTGACTAGTAAAAAATGCCTAAAGCATTATCTCCGCCTGTGTACCTTTGTATTGCATGATTTCTTAACAAATAAATAGTATGCAAACAAATAATATTTCGTACTCATCTAAAGCTAATAAGAATTAAAAGCAGTATCTAACATAAATTCTCTCACAGTGACACTATTCAACACTTCCTAACCAAAGCTACAGCTGAATTGAAACCCAAAATTTCACATGAAACGTTATAAAACGGCATCCATTGAAGCTATGATTAGATGCCCACTAACTAACATTTCAATTAGAGGCACAAAGTACGACTTCATTAATAAATTGTAGCTCCCGCTGGGTGGCGCGGCGATCGCATTTAATTTGAATAACGTGACGGACGAAATAAACTCGACTTACGGAAACTCGCGAATAGAATTTGTGGAAACACGGATGAAAATTTTAAGCCGAAAGTAATTGCAGTACTTTTGTTTGACACCGACAAATTATAAATGCCGTAAGATTGTAAAATAACGCGACAAATTGTAAAAAAAAATTCATCGCACTTACTAGGAAACCCGCTCTTATCCCACCGTTTACAGGCAATCAATGGACTATTTTCTGCACAAGTGCGGGAAAAAGCACCTGCTGTCCCCCTGCCACAATATTATTGTAAAAAAATAGTTTACCCTATCAGGCTGGGCGCGAGTCGTACCTTCGATAAAGCAAAAATCTGCAATTTTTTTTTTTTGTTCATGAAAGCGTTTGCGCTTCCAGATTAGTCCCACACCCAGTTTTGATGATGGGATCCATGAGGACACGAGGAAATTCCATAAATGTTATAAAACTTTTTACACGAAAAAAAAAACTGAAATCACTAAAAAATAACTTTAATTTCGGAATTCGGCGTTAAATAAGAAACAAATCTTACCGAAAAACACCGACTTCCGAAATTCAAGGTATTTTTCGGTTTTTTTTTTGTGAAATCTGATTTAGTAACATGCATTTCAATTTTTTTTTTTTTTTAATTAATTCTCCACATAACTATACTAAGATAAACGATTTCCTTTTAACTTTTAATCACTGGCGCCACTTTCAAACTTCATGTAATATGCTAATTTCTCACTTTATCCACTCTTGTCAGTCCACACAATCATCTCAACATTCTCATTTAGTGAGCAATGGGAATGAAATTAATTACACATAGTAAAACGCTTGGGTTTAAACCGATGACTTACAACTCGCAGGCCTCTCGCCCACGACGACCTTTTGTAGTGATACTGTTACGCGTTTCAGAAGCGACCTTTAGCCTTTACTACCGAGTACTTTACAAAATACGTACGGCAAATATCCAAGCTTACGTTGTTCAGACATCTACGGTCCGGACTAAGTGTTTTTCTTCTTCGTTTATACCGCGTACATCGAGGGACTGGAACAGTTTGCCGGCTGCAGTCTTTCCGTCCGATTATAATTTATGTGTCTTCAAGGCTAGAGAGCCTTAAAGACACCTAAATTATAATCGGACGAAATAGGCTCTTAATAAACTAGTGCGCCTCACCATCAACGATTGCATCACTGCTTACCATCAGGTGGGATCGCAGTCAAGCATTAGTTTATAGCAATTTTAAAAAAAATAAGCTAAGCTGTCCAACTGGTAAAGTTATTATTATGGTTATTATACACCGTTTTTTGGTCATTTTAATCCCGTGGAAGATCGATCCGGTACAAGAAACACTATCGATTTGTAAAATCTTAAGAATTTCTGTCTTCCAAACTCGAGACTAGATTAAAAGAACTACTTCTATTGAAAACCTACAAAGTCTATCGCCTACTTAGATCAATATAATTCATAACAGAACAGTCTGTACTCCACTAGTAACGGGAATTTAATAACCGAGCAACGATTAATAAAGAAATAGTTTTCTTATCCAGTTATTTTAATATCTTTGACTATGAATGATGGCTGAGTTCTTCTGATATTAGATTTTGAGTGATTTTTAATCACGTACAGTAAGAGGAGAGAGTGAGAGCAGTGGTGGCCGAGTGGTAAAGGCCCTAACTTACGTGCTGTAGGTCGCGGGTTCAAACCCAGCCTGGCGCATTACTTTGTGTAATTTATTTCATCACCACTGCTCTCAAAACGGTGAAGGAAAACATCGTGAGGAAACCGGCATGTCCTAGAACCAAAAATTCGAAGACATGTGACATCCACCAACCCGCACTGGGCCCGCGTGGCGGATTACGGCCCATTCCCCTCTCTTAGAGAGGAGGCCTGTGTCCCTGCAGTGGGAACATCAAAAAGGCTGTTGATGATGATGATGACAGTAAGAGGTAGCCCAGTAACTGGGCCACCATAGTTTAATGGTAGCTCAGTAAAAACAATAATGGCTTATTCGACACAAATGGTTGTGTGTTAAATCGTTTTATTTATATAAACAGTTTATGAACACATAGGCAAGGTAATACATAGGCAGATTCAATTCAACAAAGCACTCTCTCTCAGTCAACTTTTTTGTTAAAAAATAAGGAATTACGATGTGTGATTGAAACGAAGATGCAATAGTATATAATCTTTGAATTAAATAAAAAAAAAAACAACTGTTAGAATATCAATTAAACATTTTGTTATATTTAATTTCACTAGTACGTATATGCGTTTACTAATATGTAAAGAAAACATACACAAGATATATAGACGCGGATATAATATCGACACGAATTTTAATTCTGTGTTCGAATCGAACGCGCAACACGCAGTACAGCGGCAAATAATTCAACTATACGTCACCCGTATCATCACAACTGGGGCCATGGGTTCGCGTCTGCAAGGAAGGCTCTGGCCCTGGTGTATATGGCAACGTTAGAATGGGGTAGGGTGTTTAGTCAGTAAGAGTCTGACACTTGTTTCCCGCTCCGCCCAAGGGTGGGACTCGTCATTGGATGATTTTTACCTACCTAAAAAAAAAAAATTAAAAAAAACCCGTATCATCACCACCACCCTAAAAACCCAATAATAAAAACATTTTCATAAAACCTAAATATTTTATCACAATAAAACAATTTATAAAAAGGAAAAATGGAAAACTGTTTAAGACAAACTCTGGTGTTGTTCATTCATTAGTTTTTAATTATTATGAATATTTTCTTTTTGTTATAAAGGAAAGTCGTCATCTAAGATTTGTTCTGGTAAAACAAAGTTTTAGAGAAATAAAATTAATTAGATTTGAGTTCCTAGAAGAAAATTTTGCGTATTATTGTAGTTTTATGAGTAAAATTTAGATTTTCTGTTAAATGGTGCTGTGCGCGGGAATTGCACAATTTGATTCCGCCATCTCAATTTTACCATCGGCGAATATCTACCCTTACGTTGTTGAGACATCTACAGTCCGGACTAAGCATTTTGCCTCGTGGTTTATACCGCGTGCATCGAGGGACTGGAACGGTTTGCCGGCTGCAATCTTACCGTCCTAATATAATTTGGGTGTCTTCAAGGTTAGAGTGAATAGGCTCTTAATACACTGGTGCGCCTCACCATCAACGATTGCATTACTGCTGACCATTATGTGGGATCGCAGTCAAGCACTAGTTAATAGCAAATTTAAAAAAAGGGAACATTTTTTTTTATTGACTCACCTGATGGAAAGCGACGATGCGGTCGACGATGGAGCGCGCTTACCTAGAAGTAAGTTATTCTTTCTTAACTTAAAGATTCCCGGATTGTAGCCATTAGGAAACACAGACTCCGGCAAAGAATTCCAATACTTGGCTGTATGCACAATGAAAATGTTTCCAAAACGTTTTGTACGTATATAAGGTATGTCCACCACGTCTGGTGGTCCGATGATGGAACTGGCTAGGCAGAATTAAGTTATTATAATTCCGACGCCTTACATGAAGCGTTTTGGATACACTTCCATTGTATGTACAGCTAAAAACTAAAATGCTGCAGTTCTTATTTCTTATAGAAAAAAGGTTGTTCTTTCTCGATTGTCGACAACATCATCGTTTATTTTCAGGTGGGTAGGGAGTTAAACGCGAGCCTATCAAATAAAAATAACAACTCCTGATTGAATAACATAATGAATTTAATGACCTGTCACCCTGATACCACACAAACATTGAAGATCAGAACCATCCATAATTATTAGATATTTTACAAATTAACTAGAACATGCACATTATGGCGAAATTGCCTGAAACTTATTTGATTTTTCACTAGAATTCTAATGATATAAATAAATTAACTTTTTTTAGAAAGTATATTTGCTTGCAAAGATGTGGTTGAAGTTAAATGTGTTGGTTCCAATAGATTTATTCCGGTACTAACCAGCTATTGCTTTGTATAGAATTTTTAAAAGAAAGGTTACTTAAAAATATAGATGTAACTATAGTCATACATAAAGTATACCTACATTTACTGGTTCAAACGGTATAGTATAATAGTTTTTTTTTTTACTTTTAGCTTTGCATGGTTTCTGCACATGGTTTAGAAATAACTTCGATTTGTTCAGTTATTTTAAGTTATTTCGAGTTTTATTACAATATATGGTTGATAAAACATATTACGACATTTTGGCATGACCTTATTGACTAATGATAAATATAATGAGACAGCCCTCTCGGCAAGTTTTACTGAGGTAGTCAATACTACTGAAATTTTTAGCTTCAATTTATCGAGATCGCACCCGTTTTAATAATTCTATATATTTTCCATTTGAATAGACACTTGAAAAACAAAATTACTTGAATCTCATATTACAATATCTACTGGGAATTAATTTGAGGAAAATTAAAACAGCCATTGAACTACACTCGAAAAAATCCTGCCAAATACATTTATAATTGACTTATAGGGAATGCGAAACATTACAGAATAGATAGTTACAGAAGCTCAACTCTATGCAATTAACTATATACATAATAATACACTCTTCAATATATTTTTTTAATTGTTATAAACTAATGCTTGACTGCGAACTCACCTGATAGTAAGCATTGATGCAATCGTTGATGGCAGCATACAGAAAATACAAGGATATTGGCATTTGGTTTTTAATAATAAATATTCCACAACTATTACACAACGCTGTTTAGTCCCAAGCTAAGCAGAGCTTGTGTTATGAGTACCAAATAACTGATAAACATACTTATATGTTTCTAAATATGTGTGATTATCATCAACATTATTAAAAAAAAATTATTTATTTATTTATTTATTTATTTATTTATTCCCAACAATATCCTTACAGACTACTCCAAATCGATATTGAGGTTTCTTAGGACTAAACATTTTTAATTTAACAAAACTATTATTGTAACAAACCTAACCGTAACAAATTTTAAAAAGTGCGATCTTAGTGAATTCACTCAGAGTACAATAAAATATATCCACGTCTTCAGATATGAGGTTGAGTATGCGCAGCGCGCGCGTCAGAGGCGCCTCGCTCAGTAACTTGGTGCGCGCGCGCGGCACCGCCAGCAGGCGCGGCCGTCGCCGACGCGTCGCGTACCCGTCCGGCACACACAAACCTACCCGAGCCAAAATATCCGCAATGTGTATCCTTCCCCTAATTACCGTAAATATATAGGTTACGAGTGTGAGTTCCCTCCTGACCCTCAGTTCATAATATCCAACCATGCCTAGGATAAACAGGGTAGGATACATTAGCGGGTAGAAAGGATAAACCCCGTACAACTTCATGTAAATAAATCTAATAAACTTATTTTGCACACGCTCCAACATGAGGCTATATTTAGTCTCATGTGGAGCCCAGATAACTGCGTTACATTCTAGTTGGCTCCTAACTAAAGAGTTATACAATGCTATAACAGCTTTTATATTTGTAAAGCCTCTAGCCATTCGGAGAACCAACCCCAAGTTCCTGTATGCTTTTTTGCAAATTTTGAGTATATGATCACGAAACGTCAGCTCAGTAATAAAATGAACGCCCAAATCCCTCACAGCAGTTACCCTGGTCAACTCGTCTCCATCCACCGTGTACTTATAATGAATAGGTGCGCGTGCACGTGAAAAAGAGATAGTCACGCACTTGGACACGTTGAACTGCAACCCGTTCTGTTTGCTCCAGCTAACGACCCTGTCTATATCTCTCTGCAATATTGCACAATCTTCCGCGCTTCTGACGGCGAGAGATAATTTAAGGTCGTCCGCAAACAACAGACATTTAGCCTCTTGTATGACATCTGGCAGGTCGTTCACCATCAATACAAATTCTAATGGGCCTAAATTGCTTCCCTGGCTTACGCCAGATCTGGTATAATATGGCCGCGTGCGGTATCCTGCATACTCCACATATTGCTGCCTATCTCTCATATACCTAGCAAAAAAGTTAAGCAGATGTGGAGTGAACCCGACAGCTGCCAACTTCTTCAGCAACACGTCATTATCGACCAAGTCGAAAGCTTTTTTAAAATCGAAGTATGCGGCGTCCACCTGCCCCCCGCTGTCCACGGTCGGCACCACCTCCGCTACATAACTGAGAAGATTTGTAGTGGTGCTTCTTGCTGGTCGAAATCCGTGTTGCGCGTCTGCAAGTTGCGAGCGCACTTGAAGGTGTATATTTTTTTGAACAACGGATTCGAGTAGCTTTGCCGGCGTTGACAGTACAGCAACTGGTCTGTATTCCTCCACTTTTGTACCCGAACCTCCCTTCGGTACCGGTATGACCCGGGTCATCTTCCACCTCTCTGGATACTCTGCAGATGCAAGGCTAATGTTGAAAATGTGCAACAGCGGTTTCGCAAGGACCATACGACAATCCCTAAAAACAAATGCTGGGAGACCATCAGGCCCCGACGAGGTTTTCGGCTTAAGTTGCCGAAGCGCACCCATTACGTCATCAAAATCCACCTTGTCGAGATGAATCCGCGCTGCTCCGTTACCTGTTCCCGCCTCTGCTATCGCCCTATTCACATCTAACTTGGGCTTCTCTTTGCTGTAGACAGAATGGAAATATTTTGCAAAATCATCAGCAGCTTGGGCACCAGTCAGAGCTTGCCCATTCCTTAAAATTTTGACCTCACTCCTACTGCCTCTTTTGGAATTTACGTAATTCCAAAAAGATTTCGGGTCCCTTGACAAGTGGTTTTCTAACCGTTGTCTAAACCGTTTTTCTGCTATTTCTAGCTTCGTCTTGACTTGGGTTCTACACTGAGCAAACGCTTCGTAATCTTTTGCTAAACGGGTAGCCTTATATTGTTTATGAAGGGTGGCTTTTCGTCTTATGTCGCAAATTATCTCACTCGTATACCACTCAGGATAAATGTATCTAGAGCGTATACGACTTTGCTTTTTTCTGGGTACACAGCTATCTATAATGTTATTTAAGGTTTCATAAAAATAGTCTAAACATATTTCTAATTGAAAGTTGTTATATAAATGAGTCCAGTCTATTGCAGCGATTTTTGAGTAGAGTAATGTAAAATCTGCTTTGTTAAAATTCCAACCGTTCTGTGTGTTTACTTCTGATGAACATGAGTCATATGCCGCTCCCACGTCACTACACTGACGTCCACGCGAGCTGACGGACACCTCTAACGGCGGATGATATGCATCCACAGCTACTAGCGGCTCCTCAGCCGCACGCACGCACACACCCTCCCCCTCCGCGTAGGTGGTCAACACGAGATCTAGACAACGGTTGTTGCAATTTAATATTTCATTACTCTGAGTGAATCCACAATAAGTTACAAAGAAATCATAATATGAGTTTATACTCGTGGAACCGGAATATAAATTAAAATCACCCAACACGACTACTTCCTTGTAATGGTTACAAAATTGTTCTATAATTTTAAATAAACATAGATATTCATTTTCACTACTATTTGGTGGTATATATACAACACAAATAAGAAATAAAAACCTATTACCTAAATATACTGTAGCGCTCACTAACTCGAATACTCGATCGTCAATGTTTACGTCACCTGGAACCGGTATTCTTCGTACGTCGAGTCGCGGTGTGGCCACTAAACAAGCGCCGCCTTGTTTCCGCCCATCCGCTCTGTCACACCGTAATATTGTGTACCCAGGTGGTATGAGTTCCGCATCGCAAATGGATTCATTTAATCCTGTTTCTGTTATAGCTAACAAATCTACATTTGATGAAGACACTCCTATATAAAACTCCTCCACTTTTGTTCGCAAACCTCTCACATTCTGGTAATAAATATCAACCAGAGGCTTCTTGCGTTTTTTTATTGGGTGGTCTACGAAACCACACCCATTCGCAAAACTCCACATTTACTGGCCAAATGTCTGGTTGACATAACTTGTCATATTTACTCGCCGGTACGCCAACAATAAAGGAGGCATAGTCTCGTTCTGTCCTATGCTTAACTCTTTCAACTTTAAGTCGAACTTCCGATCCGCAAACACTACTCAAATATTTTTCCAAGTCTTGTTCTTGGGTATTTTTTTGTAAACGCCAAACATGTAAGAACTTATTTTTTTCTATACCTTGTATTTCATTCACATTAGTACTTCCTCCTTTCTTCACTTCGTCGTTAGAAAATCTGTTTCTTCTTCTGTTTACTACAGTCCAATTCTCATTTTTATTAGCTTTTATTTCTTCTTTTTCATTTACCTTATTAATAATATTTTGTGTGGTTTCGTTTTCTATATTATGTACTACTACTGTTTCCTTCAAGTTTGAAATTTCATTCGTAGATTTCGTGGCCACACACTTTGGTGAATCAGTTTTGTTAACTACCCGCTTTTTATTTTGTTTCACTACATCCACAAACGATGTTTTTGGTAGCGATTTAGCCGAATCTGACTGTAATGACTCTGTATTATCCTGAGTTGAACTCTTGTACATAGAACTTTTAAGTAACAGTTCGTTTTTTTGTAGTAGCAATTTGATATGGTCTTCCAAAACATCAACTTTTTTGGCCTTTTCTTGGACTACCTCCATTACATTTTTTAAGTTTTTTAATTCATTTTCAGTTTCAATAAATCTATTATGTAGCTTTATGTACTGACTAATTTGTTCTTCCAACCGTGCAGTCATTAGCAAACGAAGCTCTCGTACCTCCTCCAGTATCAGTTTATTCTCGCACTCCATGATCGACTCGTCGGGGTTGCGACGAGCGCCGCGCTCAGTGTTCACGTAGCCGCCGTTCGCGCCGGGTGTGAAAGTTTTATTCAGCATAAAGTTGCCTCTTACTGGTGTATCTGCATTGCCTCTTTTAGGAATAGTGCGTACACACTCTGGGCATATCCAATTTTCTTTGTAGTCTTGCGTAAATGCTTCAAACTTCTCTGTTGTCAGCGCTAGACATTTCAGATGGTATATTTTCTTGCAACTTTCTTGAGAACACTCCATGTAAGAAATATCGTAAATAACGGCATCGCAGCCGTTGCATTTTGTAGCCATTCAGTGTTTTCGCTAATAAATTAACACGCACAACGATAAACACGTCCGCCCGCTATATAGGTAAACTACCCACTTAAATGTCTTACATGTGAATGAAACCTACGACCACGGGACTGCAGTCAGAGCCACTAACTACTAGCGTCTTGATCCCTAAGCGAACACCGGTGTTCGCGCGTGAAAAACAAGCTTTCGCATAGATTATAAAATATTAAGCGTTTTTTTATTATATGGTATTTTGGTATTTATCCAAGAACGTAAATAAAAAGTTTTTCATAGACAAATAAATTTTAAGATCAAGAGGCTAGACTTACAGACCAGTCCAAAACGGCTATTGTTTGACACTTGTTTCTGTTTAGCTCGTTCCATGCAACTAGGCTTCTGTATCCTCTTTATTCTGTGTTTTGTCTCAGTACAACAGGTCTAGAGCTCTATTAATTAGTTTTGTAGTTCAAAGTTTAATTACTTCAAAGTTAGGTAAAGTATTGGTATTTGCGCCACTTATTTAAGTATTGAGGTCGGATAAGAGCTGTATTAGAGTTTGAATGTGGTTGAAGAGGCTGTTCTCAACATAATTTGGCTGGAGCTAACTTTGGAATAAGAATTATGGAAGTTATTTATATTTGCCTTGCTTTATAAGGGCTTTTCGTAATCTGTATTGTGAATAAGTACAAAATACGAATCATAGCTAGACGAAGAAGTCGAAAGCGTTTAATGGCAGCTCCCCTAGCCAAGTTATAATCATTTCGTGACGAAAATCGTTCTATAATCGAAACGCCTCAGTGTAAAGTATTTATTTATTTAAACTTTATGTACAGTACAGGCGGATTTAATGTAACAAGGCATTCTCTACCAGTAAAAAAGAAGTATTAATTATTTCATAAAACTGTAGGATGTAGCTAAGATCATTGTAGAAATTATTACATTTCATTCTGCTCTTTTGAATGTTAGAACTTGGCTACTAAATTTGTTGAAATGAGGTCATTCCCATAAGTTTGATTAGTTGTTTACTAGCATTAGCGATTGTAGATTATCAACTTAGCTTGGGGGCACTTGTTATTTACTTCTAGATCCAAATAAAAGTCATAATAGAGTACAAAGAAAGAAGATTTTTGACTTCAAAACTCAAGTCTATAACCCAGTTTTCAAAAGTGTTTACGACGTCAATTTCCTTTCACCCATTGATTTTAACGTTTATTAGTATCTGATAAAAGAAACGCCACTCTACTCCATATTATTTAAAAATCCAGTACAATTTTCAGTAAAGGAAATATCATTTTTATGTTCCCCTATAATATTCGTTTATTGGCCATCGGATAGCTTTGTCAAAAGCATTAATTACTTAATTTCCGCTCCCACAGAGTAAAATGTTTACAGGGTTTTAAAATGGCGTCGTTTACGCGTTGATCGCGTTGAAGTTATCCCAGGATTACTTTCAATGGTTTTTATGTGTATTATGATGTAAATGACGGGACATAAACGTAAATAACAATATGATCTGATCCTTGATGCTGTCAACAGAGATTTAGGTTAGAGATGATATATTGGGGCTGTAACAGAATAAAGCAGAAAATATTTATGGATTTTTATGATTTTTAATGAAATGTTATAGTTTATAGACCTTCATCAGATATGGAAATGTTATTAGGGTTCAAAAAGTGAACCTTTTCGTGCATTGGAAAATATGTTTTACGTTAGGGTACGTTTCCATAGACGCGGAGTGGAGAAAAGAAGAGCAGTGAAAATCGCGAGTATTTTTGAAATGGAGATAAAACTATTCGCCGCTTTATGCTCTCCGTTGAGCAGCCAACTTCATTATTTGGTTTGAGGTCGCACGTTTATTTGTTTTATTTGAAAGTCCACTTAGTTCCACTCCACTCCACTTACACTAGTTTGACTGAGACTGAGTGGAGATTTTGACCACTGCTATCGACCATTTCATGGTCCGCTCCTCTTCACTCCACTCAAAACCGCGTCAGTGGAAACGCATCCCTAGTCTTGGTTATCATTTATAAAAGTTTGACAGTCAAAGTATCATGATATCTAGTTACTATATTCTTACTGTATTCTTATTGTATGCTTACTGTATTAGAAAGAAAGAAAAACAGTTACTGTATGTGTACTGTGTCTGTACTGTATGTGTTAGTTTCTGTATTCTTATTGTATTCTTACTGTGTATTTTGACTGCTGAACAACAGTATTTTAGCTGTATCTGGTTAGACTGGAAATAACGATAAATAAAAGAAAAAATCATTTATTTTATCAACATTGTGCAAAATAAAAAGCTTTCCTTAATATACAGTAAATGTCAGCGTGGCAAAATGACCGGGCTTAACCATGAACAATGTGTGGCATAGCCACAATGTCTGCTCAATGCTAATATATAGCCCGCTGGAAATTAAATTCCTGGTTCTTTTTACATGCCTAACTAACACAAAATATTCTTGGTATAAAATAAAACCGATTGTATAAAGGCGCGGGCTTGCGGACGGCGAGCAATGAGTAGCTCGTCGTCCGGTCGTCTGGTAACAGTCCGGACCAAGCCAAGTCGTCGACGGCACGCTCTGTTCCCGCGCGCCTCAAGGAGTTGTAATCGAAGCCGTAGGGACTCTGCAGCTCAAAGGGTCGTAGCCCACTGGGGCCCAGGGTCTCTTTCTGAAAGAAAGGCTTGACCCTAGTACTATGGACAGAAAAAGAAACGGGGTGGGGTGTTTAGTCAGTAGGAGTCTGACACTGATTCGTCATTGGATGATTTTTACCCACCATAAAAAAAAATCCGATTGTATATAATTCACGACCAACAGTAGCCATATATATTATAATTCGTAACGTTAAAAGCTCAATAATAGCAACATTATAAAGCTCAAACCCCACTTGTAATATAATACATTTGAGTACTAATACAATCGTTACAAACCGTACAAAAGAACTTCATCGGTCAACAAGAAACATAAGAGACTCGATCAACTCTTTTGGAGAACAAAACGCACTCAGATTGAATAACTGAACAGAGTCACATACAAGCTACAACAGAAAATCAACTTTATATGAAGGCCGCTTTATATATGTATACAAAGTTGAAACGACAGAGGGGCTTTCCTTAAAAAGGGTAATTGTACACACACACCAATATGAACAACTCTTACTATGAGACCAACCCAAAAATCACGAAAAAAAAACCCGCTGCTCCATACATTTTGTCGAGTTATCCTACTACTATTATAAAGGCGAAAGTTTGTATGTATGGATGTATGGATGTTTGTTACTCTTTCACGTAAAAACTACTGAATGGATTTGAATGAAATTTGGCACAGGCATAGGATACACTCCGGAATAGCACATAGGGTACTTTTTATCCCGGAAACCCCGAACCCACGCGGGCGAAGCCGCGGGCAAAAGCTAGTGTAAACATAAATCTATGGAGCAGCGGGTTTTTTTTTAAAGCCCCTCTGTGGTATCAACTTTGTATGTGAGTCTTTAGGTGACTACCTAGTACGAATAGAGAAGCCAGTGCTTTAGGTGACTACCTAGTACGAATAGAGAAGCCAGTTCTTTAGTATACGACAATGCGAGTGAACGTTTATACTTTCTTTTCAATGTGTCTCTGGGTGTAATTTATCTATAACTAGCTTTTGCCCGCGGCTTCGCCCGCGTGGTATTGGGGTTGGGGTTGGGGTTTCCGCGATAAAAACTAGTCTTTGTCCTATTCCGGAGTGTATCTTATGCCTGTGCCAAATTTCATCCAGATCCGTCCAGCCGTTTTGGCGTGATTGAGTAACAAACATCCAAACATCGTAACTTACGCATTTATAATATTAGTAAGATATGTATGTATTTAGAAATATATAAGTATGTTTATCAGTTGTCTAGTACTCATAACATAAGCTCTGCTTAGCTTGGGACTAGATGACGTTGTATGATAGTTGTGGAAAAAAAATATAGTTGATAGGTTTGCGCTTGACTGCTATATTACCTGATGGAAAGCAACGATGCAGTCGACAATGGGGCACGCTTATCAAAGAACTAACTTAATCACTCTAGACTTTAGGATTCCCGGTTCCATCAGGAAACACAGACTCCAGAAGAGAGTATCATTCTATAACTGTGCGCAGGATAAATGCGTTCCAAAAACGTTTAATAACACTTCTACCAGAGTGTTATTTCGTCACTATTTCAATAAAAAAAGTGTACGTGCACTATTGTACATAGTTGACCTTCTGCTACAATCTATTTTGTAGCTGACAACACTTTAAACATTCTTGTGTATTGAAGCGTGACCGTTATTTGGCAGTAAAAGTAGAATTATTTCAGAATTTTAATATTGCTTCCACTTCATCAGTTCTTCTACTACTTTACATTTTAGGATTCCAATTATTTTTCATACGATATTCTACTCTATTAAGTTTTTGCAAAAAAGAAAGATGCTATATAAGTAATCTCTTCTGATATTCGCTGTGATGGATGCATGATTGATGTTAGTCTTTTTATTTTTCATTTTAACATGATACAATTGTAATAAATTTGTGTTAAAGTTATATAGTTTAGCGGTTGTGGTTGCTAGTGCTAGTTGCTAGAATCATTACGATAATTTTAACTATAGTAGATCAATTACAATGTGGATTATTTTTTCTAATAATTTGAATAATTTATCACTTTTATACAATACGTCGTCAACAGCTCTAATATAATTGAATGTTCTATTTCAAAACTGGTCTCCCCGTGTGGCAAGTTACATTCGAATCTATTAGCAAAATTAGTTAGTAAAATTCTGACTCTACTTCCCGCTCCGCCCAAGGGCTGGATTTGTGATTGGATCGTTTTTCCACCATAAAAAAACATACAAATCTGTTCAATTTTGTAAGTGTAAAGAAATAACTAACATGCACATACATTTAAATTTTTGCCTCAATAAAATTAGCTGTTGTAACTGGAATTTTGTAGATATATATTAAGTTTATCGTATTTTCATCATCAACATCATCATCATCAGCTTTTTGTTTTTTAATATTCCCAATACTGGGACGCAGGCTTCCTGTCTAGGAGAGGGAATGAGTCGTAATCTACTATGCGGGCCCAATGTCTTCGGATTTTTTGTTCTAGGACATACCGATTTCTTTATGATGTTTTACTTCACCCTTCCTGTATTTAACCTTATTTTGTTTTTCCTTCATTTGAATAGAAACAGAAATATTGCAGTGTGCTGATTGTGCTGGAGAACTCTAGGGAATATGGGCTATAATTTATATAATAGAAACCTCAAAATATATCTCGCCATTTCCCTTCCACATCGCGATCATAGCACAAACATTAACATGTTTATTCGCCGTTTCGCGCCAGTTGGAGGCCTCCTAAATCTTAGCAAGCAAAAATGAAGGTTTTGAGCATTCAACTCACGCAGCACCGATTTTAAGAGCCCTTCTGCCCGACCATTATTATCCTATTTTTCTTGCTCGCTGCTCTGCGCTGCCTTTTACGGACCCTTGAAAAATTCCTGCAGTTTTTTTTTCGGTTCATCTGGAGGTTTTTGTTAAAATTTTACAAGAGTTTTAAGGTTAGCAAGAATCTTGATGAGTTTGATGTGGATTAAAATATTTTTTTGAGAAGGTGTTGTAAGAATTTTGTTGTTACAGTACCTTATTGGTTTTAACTAATATATACATCACTAGCTTTCGCCCGCAGCTTCGCCCGCGTACATAAAATATAGCCTATGTCACTCAGGAGTAAAGCAGCTTTCTATTGTTGCTTAAATTTTTCCAATCGGACCAGTAGTTCCAGAGATTACCCCCTACAAACAAAAAAACAAAAAAACAAACTTTACCTCTTTATTATATTAGTGTAGATAATCTACCGAAGTTTTCTTCCAATAACTCCACCAAATCTTTCGGTATTTATTACATACCAATCTTATAAGAAGTACTTGTAAAATTAATTGTTCCAATTATGTAATACGGCACCGTAGCGATACGCTGCTTATACTTGTTGAACATCCTACCTATTCCTAGAATAATCAGCAGCAAAGGAATAAAATTCCCTACTAGCATCTGTGTTTCTTGATAACTACAGCCAACTACCCGAGGGTTTTTAAGTCAAGGGAGAATGACTGTCACAACTCACAATTTTTATATTATGACTTTAGTTTTATTTATTTGGTATTACTAGTTTCTCCCAGCCATCAACATCATCATTAGTCTTTTTAATGCGGGAGAGAGTTTTATGAGAGAGAATGGACCACCAAAGGCCCAGTGCGAATTAGTGGATGCCATATGTCTTCCAATTTTTGGTTCTAGGACAAGCCGTTCAGCCGTTCACCGTTTGTACTAGAAAAAACGGTGAAGGAAGACATCGCGAGGAAACCCTCGCGATGTTTTTCTTTACCGATTTGAGAGCAGTGACGATGAAATAAATTGCACATTATTTGCCAAAATAACAGTTATATATTGTTACAAAATTTTACGGTCGACACTGAAATCATTAAATTTAAAGATTTTAGCTAATAATATTTTTTATTTTTTTCCACAGGTATGTAGCTGTTTTTATTGTATGGATTTCATATTTAATTGGTAAGTAAAACATTAAACTTCAATAAGATACGTATATAATTATAGATGTAGCTGCTTTTCCTGGAAACTTCAACCAACCATCAGAATACTATTAATCATTACCATTATTATTATCTTGGTTTTCGTTATTACTGATGATTACATAAAATCTTACGATAAAGCAGTTTATAAAATAGTTCCCAATAATGTATCTATTGTTAAAGAATTACTTATAAGTAAAATTCTGAAAAATGAAATAATCAGAATTTTTTTCTAATATGAAAGGTAACAAAATGTCAGTAAACAATAAAAAGCTTCATTCACAGTGTTAGCACTTTATTTCAAACAAAAAAGATCTCATCATCGAATTAAACAAACTGCAAACCCGTAATCTAAAGCCGAGATCTAAAAATTTAAACAAAAGTCTATTTTCGCGAATCTTAAAAAGTAGCGGACGGAGCGTAGGTCCTTGCAGCAACCCCCTTTAATTCTGTGAGATAACGTGCGAGAGGCGAGGGCTGCCCATTGTTATTCTATCCCGGTGCCAGCCCGAATTGTCCCTAACACCTACCCAAAGAATCGCTTGTGAATTCACTCGCAATACTCCTCATTTTATTGTAAATCTGTGACCGCAATGTCGAATGGCCCTTAGGGTTCCACTGTAGGGTAGATCGTAATAAAATTATGCACGATTGTGATTGATAGCTACAATTGTTTTAAGTTTGGAGGAATAATTTTCTAGAAATGTTATTATCTGCAGCTCAACACTGAGGTTCAGACATTATTAAATTACTGGATAAATAGCTCGATACCTATTCTTTTAAAACCGAAACTTTAAATTTTCTATAGTAAATATCTCAGCTAATTTATTACTTACATGAGTTTCATTATAAAACAAGTTGAAAACAATATTTGTTACAAATTAACAAAACAAAAACAACCATAAACATAAAAATCAACGTAACAGAAAAATGATCATAATTATTTATATTTTTTTTTCCCCCTAATTGATCCATAAATATGACGACCAACGTAAATATGATACATAACACTGTTATGGTATGTTTTTATCATGTTTTTAAAAAGTAATGGTGTTTGATTATACGGCTCATCCTCATAACGATAAATCTTGAAAAGAAAACATGTTGTTATCTTGTCTGAAACAACAGTATTTATCACGGGGAAGCACTTTCATTTTTATGAGTTATAAGGTTTAGTATGTCTGTTTACAATAATATAACACCGGGGGTTCCAGTTACTATGAAAACGTTTCTTTAACAAACGAACTGTTACATTACTACTATACTATTACTGCTAGCGGCATCGCAAGCACAATTGTAAAAAAATATTCTAAAGGCAAAAAATATTCTATGAGCTAATATTGCTTTGAGACGGTCTGCCCATTTACCAAATTACATTAAAATCCGATCAAGTGTAAAAGTAACAAACACAAATGCATTAAGTTTTGGCTTTATTATATTATAGTGTGATCGGTTTGAATTTTGCCACAATCTAACCTTGTGGTAATCCACAATGTACTCCACAATTGAGCACGCTTGCCCAGAAATAATTTATAATTAATTCTTGACTTAAACCCTTTCATAATCTCAATTTTTTACTGTAATTATTGTAATAAATGTTTAATAATGTATGCCTATAAACGATGGAAAACATCGTGAGGAAAATGGCATGTCCTAGAACCAAAAATTCGAAAACCTGTGATATCCACCAATCCGTACTGGGTCTGCGTGGTGGATTATTGCCTAGGGAATAGGCAATAACCTACCACGCGGGCCCAGTGAGGTGAGGTTGCTCCTAGTGAGGAGGCCTGTGTCCCAGCAGTGGAAAAATTACAAGTCTGATGCAATACAATGCAATGCTTATAATAAAAATAGTAATAGACATTTAAATCAAGGATCAAATTAAAAATAACACAAAAGACAAGCAACAAACGACTGAACTAATCCCAAGTGCACCGCAATAAGATTTGTCTCAAAAATCTTATTCAAGTAGCGTTAGCAAAAGTGAGCCGCCATGATCCATACTAATTCTACCATACCTAGACCTTTGCAGACAATTCTGCCATAAAAGCAGATTTCTTTTCCAACGCTCCTTTTGTGTGGTTAAAGAGGATTATTTTGATAATAATTTACCGTTCTTGTTGGTAATATTGTACGCGTAAATCCTTTTAGTGGGACTATTTCTTTATTTCGACTTTTTATTTTTGTCGGAGCATTCAAATAGAAACGCCTTGTGAATGGATCGCTTTATTTCCGAAATAGTTGTAGTGTGTGGCTTTATTTTCGAAATATAATGGATTATTTTCGTTTCCTTTGTGTTGTTTGGCTTGACTTATGTGCGATCCCGGTGCTTTAGGAAAATAGATTTTCACGCTTTTGTTGTTAAGACAATGAGCTGTGTTTGAATTTATTTGATGTCTTATTTTATTGTGGTATTGGTACTTTTTAAAATGTGTCCTTATTAAAATTCATGTACATAAATATGAAAACTTAAATTTTTAATAATATCATAATTATCTTTTGGGTTTTTTATGGTAGGTAAAAATCATCCAATGACAAATCCCGCCCTTGGGCGGAGCGCGTAACAGTGTCAGACTCTTATTGACTAAACACCCTACCCCATTCCTACGTTGCTATATATACCAGGGCCAGAGCCTTCCTTTCAGACGTGAACCCTTGGCCCTAGTTGTATTCAACTCTTCTGCAGGGTCCCACGGTTTGCTGACAACTCCTTGAGGCGCGCGGGAACAGTGCGTGCTGTCAACATTATCATTTAGGTAATATTTTAGCTTCTAAATTAAGTGAATCATTTAAATAGGAACAGCATTTAAAGCACACAACTTTATAACTGAATGAATCTACTGTAGTGAACACATTCTAATTTAAGCATTACAAGTGACTCCGACGTAGTTAAGCATTATTAGCTTTTGTTCAAGCACACAATGAGAATACTGATTAGTGTAGTGAAGGTTTTATATGCTACAAAATCATCGAATATTATGTTGAAGAAACTTTTTAGTAAAATAGATCTCAATAGTGGAGTTCGGAGCTTCTAATGAATCCATATTAGAAGTAATAATAATATGTAACATTAACATAACGCTATCCTTCTAGTTTTCACCGTAGGTACGGACTTAAGACGGCGAACGATGGGTAACTCGTTGACAAACCATCCGGTTATCGTCTGAACCGATTACGAGTTATTGACGGCGCGCCCTATTCCCACACAACTCAAAGAGTTCTCAGCAAACTGTAGGGTAGCAGGGTCGAAACCCACTGAGACCATGGGTAAATATGAAAATGTACCACCGAGGCCCTGAAACGTAGGCAGGTTTTTAGTCAGTAGCCACTCCGCCCAGGGGCTAGATATGTCATTGGAAGATTTTTGCCCACCTTAAAAAAAGATCTAGTCCTTAAGCTTAGTTTGAACAAAGCAGAGCTTATGTTATGAGTACTAGAAAAGTAATAAACACATATACATATGTCAAAAAAGTTTTCTTGGAGGTATATTTATTTATTTATCTACAACCATCTAAATAACACCATCACAACTATAATCGTCAATGTGATACTATTGCCAGCTATATTTCTACATAAAATATAGATTTATTTAATCTTCATGTGGAGTAGTGGTACATAATTATATCAAAAAACAAACTTAAACATACAATAGAACATTCATTAAACCCGTAAAACTGTAAAACCTGTGTAACAGTAAAACCATAGTTCAAGCACAGCATCTTCAAAGAATACCTGTTTAGATACAGATATCGTGCTATTTGACCCAATTGGAATAACAAACGTTCACAAATGCTTTACAGACAGAACATTCAATTTCGCTGATTTCCTTCGAACTGCAGCACAGAGATATTTCCATACCAACCGTTTGATCTTCACTCATCAGAATAATTTCACTCGGACGTTCGAAGATAGGAAGAACAATATGAACGGAAAAATGTTAGAAAGAATTTTTCTGGAAACATTTGGGTCAGGGTAGGAAGAGATACGGAATACGCAATGGATTTTATGGACGGACACTGTAGTAGAGAGCTTAGGATGAAGTTTAAAAAATGAGGTTCTTTTTGAGTTAGATATAGATTTTCTTTGAAAAGGTGATCCGATTTTTATGGTTCTGCCATCGGTTTGAAGTTAGATATGTAAAGTCGACAGTTTGTCAGTTTAGCAGGTGAACTTTTCAAATGAGCGTGGATGACCCAATTTAAAACTATGAGCATTTTCTATTAGGTATGTATCATTACTTGTTAGAATTTGAATCCTATTTGCATCACTATCAAAATGTTGTATTAATAAATAGGTACATAATCGAAATGTATTATTTAAACTGCTTAAAAAAATGTACGATGTTAGCAAATCATTTAAAATGTATCTAAAAAAAGAAATAAAAACATTGCCGATCGGAGAATTTAAATCAACACGGAAATAAAAAAAAAAAAATTGAAAATTGGAAGATTCATCAATTCCCATCGATGAATCAGCAGAACAGAATTTACAATTCCAACTGTATCTTATAAATATATCGGACTGTAGTGGGTAGACTTAGAAGCTTGTTAGAGCTCTCTCTACACAAAGGGACACATCAGATTCGTACGAGGCGTACATCAGTACGGGGTAGTAAGAATTATTTATTCAATACAAATTGGGCCATCTGTATTGTTCACTCATAACATTGACTTTTATTAATCTTGGTAATTAAGTTGACCAAATGATAATAAATAATACTCGTAGAAAATGGTTCCATGGAAATATATTCCCGGAATAATAATTCAAAACATGGTCTAACCTCTGTTCCAAATTTTGTCCAAAACTATGCATTATCCTGAAGAAGTAACAAATTTTCCCCTATAGAGTATTAATTTGATTATTGCTTAATTTTTGGGCAAATCTTCATATCCATTGTTGTTAAACCAGCAAAATCGTTTGCTCCATAATATATAGTTATATATAGTTTTGTGATAAACTACTTTTGTATCTAAATCTGAACTAGACACAATACATTCCTTAATATCAGACATCAGAGCAATTCCTAAAAGATTAAACTATCACAATCTTGCCACAAAAGATCCAACAAAAACCCTAAATCGTATGAATCCTGAAAGAACGTCTATCGGAAAAAGTTTGCCCTATCATTTGAAACTCTCAATCGGCGACTGAAGAGCCCCACAAAAGTCAGGGCTCTTAAAAGGGGCGCTAGGGGGTTGTAAACGAAGGGGGCAGTAAACAATGGCTCTATAAAGAGCAACACACTAAAAGTTTATAAGCCGTAAACTGTAACTGTAAACTTACTGTATTTACAATTACACGATTTATGGATCGTTGACGATGATTTATTTACATTTCCCTTTTTTTGTGGTCATTCGTGATTTGGGTTATGTGATTTTGTAAACGTGTTGTTTCTTGTGTGCTAAAAGATTGTTCAAGAAAGTTTTCAATCAATGGATCATCATTTAAGATTTTGACCATTTCAAAAGATTTTCTCAAAAGAGGCTTCTTTTTAAAACTTCTCTCTTCTCTTCTCTTTTTTTCTTTCTTCTCTTTTTTGTGGTAGCTAAGAATAAGTGACCGTAGATCAGCCGCAGTTCAGTAACCTTTCTAACTTAAGTTTTTCTAGAATTTCTCGTTTCTTAGAACGTTGTCGGATCGTATTACTGACAAGCCAAGTCCAAACTTTTGCGACGAACCCTTATGAAAGTTCTCTTGTAAAATAACCTCTGGAATAAAAAAATAATAAGACTGGAAATGCATTAGAAACGCTCTATAGCGATCTCTATTTATTTTTCTTTTAGTGTTCATACACCTATAAGCATTTCCATTTTGAGAACTAATGGAAAGTTTTGTCTAAATAGAAAGTCGTGTGTTTTTAGCAAAATAGTAGACACTCTTCTGTACGATAGAAAGTTGGATTATGAATACTATTTGAGACCAACTTACGTTCATTATTATCTACAAACATTTTAACCTTGAGTTTGGCTTTTCTAGTAAGAAATAACTAAGCAGCGTTCACGCTCGAGTTCGAGATTTCCTAAGCATCTCTAGCTTAATAAAGCTGTAATAACAATTACTTAACTGTGACATTTCATTCAAGCAATATTAAAATCCCAAAAATATTTTTGCTAAGGATTTCTCAAAAAAATAGTAAATCCAACTTACTAATCCCATAAGAAACAAGTAATATTTTTTTCTTACAGGTCAATAAAAAGGTACACTTCATCCCCTAACCCCAATTAACAAATACCCTCAACCCTCACAAAACGAAACAATCGAAAAATACCTTTCTAATAGTCCCACGACCGTGTCCCGTGTTGGGCGCCATAGTATTTATGAGCGCCCAACAGGGACTCGGTGTTTGGAACAAAAGGGGAGATGTATAGGGTCTAACTAACTGCTTGTAGTATCAGCTAATTGGCAAGTAATTGGCTCTTATAAGCTTCCAGTGAAGGATAATAGATAGCGTAATTGTATTGGGTGTATTTCCAAGTAGGGTGCTATTGTTTTGAAGAATTAGGAAGGTAGATCTTAATGACAAAACAATGTAGCTAATATGGTGATCTTGAATGGAGTGACAGACAGCTATTTTTATTATGGAACTCAATCTGATTCTCTTCAACCAAATTTTCGATTGCTGTGACCAATTTCATCTGAGATTAGGAAGTATGCAGCAGATTTTATGGTCCACAAAGGCAGGGGCATTCGCCATTTTTTACTTTCCTGGAATTTTATTTGTTCAAATTACTTTACAGTAATTTGTTGATTTCTTTTTATTCGTTTTATACAGTATTGAAAAAGTTTCCAGGATTTTTTTACAGATTTAAATACAGAACAGCTATAGCTTTTTCATTCATTTCGATGCTTCATTTTCAATATCGGAGTCGGAATCCACTATTTTATTTTATAAAATACTGAAATAATAAATTGAAAATAAAATTGTAATCTAACTCTACAATGAAAACTGCAAAAAAAAATTAGGCACTACCTAATAAAAGACACGTTGAAATATTTCTGGTGAGTACTACATATAAAAAAAATACCGTTATCATTATACAGTTAAAGAAGTTTCGTAGTATACTAGCACAAATTCCCACTAAAGAAAGATCAGCTTGATCAAATCAAAAGAAAAAGGTCTTCCCCATAAAACCGTCGAAAGCAGACATGCAAATATTATCGTTCCCCTATACGAGTACCCTTCAACGAAGCATCAGGATCCCAAAAGAAGTGATTACCTCGCCCCCTCTACCTCAGTGCACACGTGTCGCCGTTGATCCTGGCTGCATCTTATCTCTCCAAGGTCAAGTTGTATTGTTGAAAAGAGACTGCATCCGTTTTTGCGCAATTTTTTTTACTACTGGGCTCATTACCGTTATTTCTCTTCGAAGGAGGATTACTATTGCTCACAACTGCTTGCAAGTCGATCGAGAAACAAGCTAAGAGGATCATCGGTGATGAAGTCAAAACTCCAAAGTCTTGAGCACTGATGCCGAGTTACTGGCCTGACAGTTTTCTACCGTTTACATTTCGGGGAGAGTGCGTTGGAATTACACAATATTATTCCACTAAGTCTTATCCATCATCGGAGCACTAGACGTACGGCGTTGCGCTATCGGTACATGGTGAATATCCCACCCACACGTAGAAAGCGTTTTGGGAGCACATTTATTATGCGTACAACTAAGGAGTGAAATTCCCTGCCAGAGTGGGTGTTTCGTGATAATTATAACGTAGGAGTCTTTAAGACAAGAGTGAATAGGTCACTTCTATCTATAGGTTACGTCGTCCACATCATGGGTTATCATCAGATGAGATTGTGGTCAAACATGAGCTTATCTGTTATAAAAAAGTCTTTTTTATCTACGATCATCATCATCATCATCAGCCTTTTTCATGTTCCCACTGCAGGGACACAGGCCTCCTCTCTAAGAGAGGGGAATGGGCCATAATCCACTACGCGGTCTCAGTGCGGGTTGGTGGATGTCTTCGAATTTTTGGTTCTAGGACATGCCGGTTTCCTCACGATGTTTTCCTTCACCGTTTTGAGAGCAGTGGTGATGAAATAAATTACACAAAGTAATGCGCCTGGCTGAGTTTGAACCCGCGACCTACAACACGTAAGTCATTGCCGTTACCACTCGGCCACCACTGCTCTCTTATCTACGATCAGTACATAACTATTGAAGATCAGATTTCAATGGCAAGGAAAATATTGAAAACACTCTATTTTAGACTTTTTGTAGCAAAAAATAAGATGGAAAACTGAATGTGTATAAAAATATACCGAAGTGTTTGTACGAGAATATTTTTATACCACTCTCTCTAAGACTACAGTAATGAGCCCCTTTTATTTCCAAAAGAAGTTTTAATTATGTTATAAAAAGATAATTTTTCCTTATTTTGTGCGAACTTTTCCTTAGATTGGCAAAATTTGTAACGTCTAAAAATTAATTTTATGTCAGTGAATAAAGACGGGTCGTAAACTTCATTATCACTCTTTATTTTAAAGAGATAGGCTGGAAATATTATGCGCAGCGCCATATTACGGCTGGCAGTATTTTTTTCATTGCTGGCAACTTTAAATAAGGTTTCATTCATTTCTATTCCGAGTGATTTAATTTATAGCTATTTCAAAGTTCCAATTTTACACAACTTACAAAAGATTTCTTTTTCTATAATAGTAGTTATATTCTACATTCATAAAAGATACTTAATATTTTATTAAAATGTAGAAGTTCTGTTTTTCTAGCGCACCTAAAAATTGCAAGGTTGCAATTTTTTTTTGCAGGTATATCTTATGTTGACTTTTCTCATTCAAGCAATGATGGGTTCCGATTGAGTCAAGTCTTGGTTTCTAAGCTAAGCAAATGCTTTAATTTTTGTGATTTATTAAAAAAAATGCTTGGAAAAAAGCATGTTGCTTTTTTAATTTATTATTTAAGAATTGAAGAAATCATCGACGTCAGTTTCTCTTTTTATAATAATACCTAATATAATTATAGATGATGTTCCTTAATCTTCTTCTACTTTTTAATTAATCCTCAAACACGACTTATCTTTACATCTTCCCAAATCCTTAAACCTAATATTGATGGATTAATATCCCTGTGTTCTCTAAGCGTGTCTTAATTAGTAAATAAGGGATTCAGATTAGTGTAATTACAGTTCTAATTAGCGAGCACCTACATAGGTAATGATGGAGGAATCCTAGGCGGCGTCTAATCTGCTAATAATGGTGGTAGGCTGCATATTGCAGGAATGCTTTGTTCTAGACGTAATTATAGTATTATTGTTAAGCTATAACAGGTACGATCATTAATTAAGGATTTCCTTTATACAATGTTATCCATCATCATCATCATCATCAACCTTTTTTAATGTGCCCACTGCTGGGACACAGGCCTCTTCTCTAGGAGAGGGAATGGGCCGTAATCCTCCATGCGGGCCCAGTGCAGGTTAGTGGGTGTCACATGTCTTCGAATTTTTGGTTCTAGGACATAATGTTTTCCTTCATCATTTTGAGAGCCATGTTGATGAAATAATTTTCACAAATTAATGCGCCTGTCAAGGTTTGAACCCGCGACCTAGAACTCGTAAGTCAGGGTCGTTACCACTCGGCCACCACTGCTCCTAAATATTGTCCAAATTTCATTAAAAACCTAACAGAAGAATTTCCAGAAGTATTTAAATCTCATGAAAGTATCAATCTGCAAAGAAAGCTTTTCAAAATAAGAATGGAACGCCATCTAATCTCGTCGTAACGAGATCGACACCTTTCGGCAGTAATCGTCAATGATCGGCTTGTCTCAAGGAAAATTAAATTGTCCGGCAAGCGATTGAGTTAATTGGAAGGGTGCAAACCTATTTAGTTTCCTTGGGCCAGGAGTCTGATGGTGGCAATAAGATGAGAGTGGCAGAGCGACAGGGTTTGTGCGTGCGAAGGCTCTTTATAAATACGGAGACATTGTGACATAATGACAGATCAGTAATTAACATTAAAATGGTGTCAATAATTATTTATTTAAAATTATAGATAGATAGATTAAAATTTATTGCTTTTTTTACGTCATATCTATTAAGACTTTCGGCTAAATATTTAAAACAGTAATTTTTAATCGGCTGCAAAGAAGCCATGGCATTTTTTACAGTGGTAACTCATTACATTATTTCTCCAACCCTAGGAGTGTTTTCCTAGGTTACTAAAACCACACGCGTATCTTTCAGGAGCTTTTGCATTCTAGGACTCAAGTTTCCTAGCCGAGTATAGACGTGAGTGAAAAAAGGAGAGGAACGTCTACATCCAGCTATATGACATAATAGTATCTGATTATAGATAGATTATTTATATACGGACATGTTACTGAAAAGATAACCGATAAACGATTGGGTATATTTAAGAAAAATATACCCAATTAACCTTTATGACCTGTTCTCACCTTCCAAGGAGTTATCAACAAACCGTAGGAATAGGGCAGACTGATCGAAGTCTACTGGGGCCTAGGGTTCACGTCTAAGAGCAAAGCTCAGCCCTGGTATAAAGACAACATAGAAACGGGCAAGTAGATGTCCTTGGATGATTTTTCCCATCGAAAAAAAACATATTCCATCCTTCTTTATTTAAAATACCGTAAATTCCACCATCTAAATACCATAATAGAACGTAATCAGATATTAGGCAACATCTTAATGTAATTAGTGACGATGGAGTCATACAATAGTAATTGGATGCATCATTCACGCTCATAGCGTAAGCGCCAAGCACAAACAGTGCCATTTATCGAATCCATCGATTCATTAACTAGACATCAATCAAGGTCTTGTAATCAATAGCGATAGAAGACAGCTCAACTATCAAGCAGATAGCAGAAGGTCTACTGATTTTATTATACACCACATACACCGCAAATATGAAACACTACCGATTTGTGTAGTTTCTAAATCTAGTATTGGTCTACGCATTTACAAAATTAATTTCTTTAAATAAACGAGTAAATGACCTCGTAGGTAGTCGCTGCGTACTAACTACCTACAGATAATTGAACTGGCATAGCTGACGTTTACTTAAAGAAATCAATTTCAAACATGGGTGTCTCAACGAGACAAAAACTTAGTGATTGGAACCACCATGTAAGCAAAAAATACCTGTATTAGGAGATTCCGCTCTTTCACAAAAATGTACTTGCTGATTTTTTTTGCGATTTGGGTTTGTCGTGTATTTTTTCATGACAATCACGTATTTCAGTGTCGGTCACTTATTACCAGTCACACTATATACTATTGTATTTATAATTGTGTCATCACATTACTACAGTATTCTTCAAAGTTCTCAATTAAGTTTATGTCCCATAGAATTGCGTGATTGTTCGAAAGAGCTCTGGAATAGAACCGAAAGATGATAAGTGAGTTTTACCTAGTAAAAGTCTGGCGTTCTTTAACACTCCACCCAGATTAGAAGCATTTTGGTGATTTTTTACACCAAATATAAAATGTGTGTCTCAATTATTAAAAGGTGAGCCGGATGCAATTAGTTGTGCAAAAACCCAAATACTATATTATTTCTTGATGATAAACTCATTTCTTATTGTACAAATTTATTTACCTATTATTTAAAGGATATTAAAAAAAAAACATACCTCTTGTCCTTTCTAGAAAATGATTGCAGAGCATCGTAAAATCGGTGTGTTACAGCAATCCTGGTGACGAGATCCTGAGATCTCTCTCGGTCACGATTTTGGATTTCCATTCCGCATGGATCACCTTGCAGTTCCTGTAGAGAATACTCTCTAGAGCTGTTTTGAACTCGAATACCAAACCGTTGTTTATGTTTAACATTTTCCGAAACTTTAGTGCAGTTACCCTTTTGACTCTTCGAATAATTTCACACACATCATCGTCATTGTCTTCTATAAAATAAAACTATATCTCATTTAATGATTACTTAAAGTGACTGTTTAATCAAAGAAGAATAAATTAGAATTAAATAATAAAGTAACCTTAAAACTCAAACTGAACTAAAAGTAGGTACCTAATCTACTAAGGCGTCAAAAAACTCTTCCGCATCGCTGTCGACTGGTAAAGTGCCCAAAAGGCTGGCAGCATTGCAAATAAAATTTGTAGATATTGTGATCTCTATAATCTGGCCAACTTCAGTGTCCTATAACGCCGATACGCTTTATATCTGTGAAAGATTTTGAGTTTCCAATTTCACTTTTTGAATAGCGTTTCTTGTAAATATTTGCAGATGCTTTGTTTTACGCTAAAGTATTGCAACTCGCCGAGTATTTGCCTCATCTGTTGCGCTTCTCAGCCTGCTTCTAAGAAGCTTTATATTTTGCTATCTTTTGACGTCGAGAAAAGGCAGCCGCCTTTTCTATTTAAGAACCATATTGAGAATGCTTTGCGCTGTACTGTTATTTTTTAGTTATTATTATTGTTGCTGGAGTCACTTTTTACCTCTATCTCACCTCTTAACTCTCTGTGTTCTCTTGACATCGAAACACTGCGTCTTAATACGTCTCCAAGATCATAAATATACTCAGTTTTTTGACATCAAGATGCCATTTTATCTAGTAAAGAGTAGCATTATGCACATGTTTCCTACGTTGTCGAGCATCAGCCTGCGCAAAGGTTTCAGCCTCTCGGGATTCTACCTTACACGCCATTTTCTCAAATGTCTGTTGCGTCTTATGAGCTAAAGATTCTTACTCTCTTACTGTGAATGTATTATTTTAACAAAGTAATTCATACAAAATTAAATCAAAGTGTATCCAAAAAAACCTATAAAAAAATATTAGAACATTTTGTATAAAATTAACTATTTCGGGATTTATGTAATGATAATTATGTATCTTCGACATCGCAAATCCATAAAAAAAATATTTGTATATGCGAGCTATGCATTTTGCCGGTGCGCGACCAAAGGGTAGAAGAAATTTTCTTCTGTCACAGCAATTTGAGCACTAATCCTTGTCAAAATTCAGATAGTTGCGTGTATTATTGCGGGTAAGTTGGAAGATAAAAAAGGCAGCTACTAGGACTTAAATGAGTATATTTGTGATAGTGTAATTGAGAATGTTTGTATTTTCTTGACGAAAGCAGTATAATACTCGTTATTCTTGGTGATTTAGATCAAATAGAAGAAAAAAAAACACCTCTAAATCGTTTATTCAATAGAAATAATCGCTTAGTGGCAGATTACTGAAATAACCAGTTTCTTACCAAAATGGGTCTTCTGCCTTTAATTCTGATAGCACCCTTAAATATAGGGGTAAAGGCTAATAGGCTCTTTGAGCCATCGTCTCCTTCGTCTCGGGTATCTGGCCATCAATCTGATCGGATTGGAGGAGAGCGCTTGAGCAGTGCAATTCATTTGAATACGTGCTAGCAACTGAACCTTTGGAGGGTTAAACAGTGTACTGACAAAGACGAAGATTTGGATTGTGTCAAGGTACAGCTTTTCCCAGATTTTTCAAAATTTATATTTTAATTGTTATAAGGAACTGTTTGGTTCCTACAAAAAATTGTGCAGCATCTGTCACGCTCTAATAAACCTTATTTTTAAGACGACGATAAATCATAAAATCATTTCTGCCACTCTATCATGTCAGACTTCTACTGGCTACAACCAAATCTATATTCCTTCTTTGTCTTTTGTGTTCCAAGACCACAGGTATACCTTTCGGAAGTCAATCAAAGAGAACGAAATGTAAGATTTGATCATTAGCTGGGAAAAGGAGACGTAGATATGTCGGTGGCCCACCAAACTATGCTCAATTATTTCAACCACTTCGACTCTTCAAAGCCAACATAATGATTTAGTGGTCGCTACCACTGGGTGGCGACCATTGAAAATCATTTTCATGATCATTTCTACTGAAGAATGTCCACTATTGGACATAAGCTTCTTCTAACTGCCGCCAAAACGGTCCTGTGCATTTTTCATCTACTGGATTTCTGCGACCATTTGCCAGATAATCAGTTTACCTTGTAGACCTCCAGAAATACGGAAGTCATAAATAAGCGATTCTACTATCTTGAATTCCGCATTAAAGTAAACATAGAAGAAGAAAAAGGACTTTTTAAATTATCATTTTTTAAAGGCAGATCATCTTGTTGTTATTATAACTATTCGCTAAGCTAACGTACATTTAAAGTTGGTGGATGTAGACGACAGGATATAATCCTTATTTTTTTAATAAAAAGTAATTCATTTAGTTTATATTACCTTAAGCATCGTATAATTCCTTACGTCTCTCAAAAATATATAAAAAAATGTATTTTGTAGCTGCTACTACCGAAAAGCATGATATTTTAAAAGCTATCAATGGCAATGAAACGGCGGAAATATCCATTGAAAACAACTTATAAAATGGTGAATGACTTTGAAATCGGTACAATATAGGCACCTACTCAGAAAATGTATTTCATAAATCAAGATCCCATTCAGGTTAAATTGAACTTTAGTAGACAAAGAATAAAGTACAATTTTCGTTGTGATTATCGACTGGCACATTATGCTGTAATATTCTTTTGGAATAACAAAAAGTGTTTGTTGAGGGGGAGATTGGGCTTGAGAGTCGGTGATACCGTATCAATTACAGTTATTAATTTTGCATTTCATCTCGGTCCTTTCTTCCCCGCTTTCTTAAAATTATCATTATTATTTCTGGGAGTAAACCCCTTAATAGCGCTGTGGTGTTTTCAAAGTCATATTTAAGAATTAAAAAGCGTTTTCAAATTATTTTTGATTATTTAGAAAAAATATATGATGAGATGGGATAATGTGAGAAATAAGTAGGGATATTATATTTATAGAAAATATATAATATAAATCCAATGAAAACATAAATAAATTGTGTGGGAAGTGATATAAAAAAAAGGTTTTGAGATACCGTGGTGGTTCAACAGGGAAGAATAGAAGAAGTAAAACGTATTGATCCGAGTCCAAGTAACGTGGGACAAAAACAATAAGATGATTAAGAAAATACCGTAAATATTTTAAACAAATGAAAGTCGCAATGGTCACCAATCCACGGACTGACACTAACAAACATTGCTTAACTTGGAAGGTCGACCCGGCTGATATTATGTAGCCACGAGTCTCAAAATACTTTAATCTTATACACATTATCTCACGAAAACATATTAATAAAAAACATGTCACGCCATATAAGACAAGAAAAACCCGATTTTGTGGTTGAACACGTTTGCGCGGCAACGGCCATTTTTCAAGAAACAAATGAGCTGCGAAAATGCGTAAACGAGGAATCAGGGTCATGCCGCCAATCGATCGCGAGGGATATGTACGAGAAACGTGAATTTGAATGTTGATGTTTACAATTTATTTAAATGAATTTCAATGCTTGCAAACTTAGTTTTACGAAAAAAAAAAAAAAAAAAAACGATTTGTATCCATGGTGCAGACTTATAAAACTTATTAATTTGACTATAGTAATATTAGTATCATAATTTTATAACATAGCCTGCTAAACTAAATCCAAAACCATTTGGAAAATCAAAATAATAAATCATCTTTATATCCTAAGGCACATTTTATTTTTGAAGCATTTTTGACAAATAAATCTAGTAGGTCTATTCTATACCAACCGGTGTTTTCCCAAACATACATTACTGATCAGCCATCATTTAAATTGTTTTCATTGACATAATCATTAATGCCGTTATTCCTGTGGGGTTTTCTTCTTAGATAGCCAAGACTTATCACCATCCTCATGCCATCTTTCTTTATGTCGTTCAGCATTTCTTCTTCTTCTTCCGTCATCTCAATAGTCATGTCTTCTCTGTCTGTATCATTTACATACAATTCATTATTCTTGGTCTTCTTCGATCCTTTTATCAACATTTGACTGGCCTGCCAGCCTAATAGTTAGTGACGCTGACTGCTATGCCGGAGGTCGTGGGTTCGATTCCCACGCAGGGCAAATGTTTGTGTGATAAGCATGATCATTTGTTCTGTGTCTGGGTGTAATTTATCTGTAATATGTATGTATTTAGAAATATATAAGTATGTTTATCAGTTGTGTAGTACTCATAACACAAGCTCTGCTTAGCTTGAGACTAGACGGCGTTGTCGAAAAAAAAAAAACTTTTATATCTCAAATAGCCCAGACTATAATAAATACATAACGCAATACCCAATCTTTATCCCATGAGCCAGCATATCCAATCATAAGACAATTAGTATCACAATCATATGTGTTGCTAACGAGGTACTGCTGATGGCTATTTAGTTGATACCTAGAGCTGGGTACCAGATGGTTGGTGCTGAGGCGCGTACTATGAATGTCTTTGTAAAAAGTTTATTGGATAAAGATTGACTTTAAGAATTATTATTTTATTAAGTTTTATTTGAGAGAGCTGTCTTAACCTAAATAAAACAACGCCCTTACCGCCATTATCCCGCGTCTATGGTTATTGCTCCGCTCATTCTATTTGTAATGCAATGTTATATACCTTACAACTTTTCCGTACAAGTCGACTACATAACACTAAAACTGTTTTTTAATTTAAACATGTAGTTCCTACCAATAGTGCATTTAAAGAATAATATTTTATTTTATTACTTTTAAGATGGCTTACAGACTAATAACATAAAAATAGGTAACAAAAATTATGTAATAAAATTGCTAATTACAAGCCTCCACAGATATAAATCAATTAAAAACCCAAAAAAAAGCCACCAAACCCAAAAGCAAAGCCTGCCAAAGGATTGCAATAATGTAATAATGTTGATTATTACAATGTTTTCTATAATTTTATCCAAAAGATAACTTGAACGTCTTTTTCAAAGTAAAACTTGGACCATTTCGAAGTTGGTGCGTGTATGTAACGATGATAGATAAATTCTCGCAATACACAATGAGCTGGATTGTTCAAATCAGCGGGCATAGGTGTACTCAAATACACGCAAATTAGAAAAGAAAACTAAAGTTTTTTTGTTGAAAAACCATAATTTAATAATTACTTTTCTCAATTTTTTTTTTATTCTAGATAAGCTTGCGTTTGACCACAATCTCACCTGATGGTAAGCGATGATGTGGTTGACGATGGAGCACCCTTGCCTAGAAGTAACCTATTCACTCTTGACTTAGGTAAATACCCCTAGGTTGTAGCTATCAGGAAACACAGACGCCGGCACCAAATTCCGCTCCTTAGCTGTACGCATAATGAATGTGTTCCCAAAACTACTTTGTACGCATGGGGTAGGATCTCACCATGTACCGATGGCGTACACTGTACGTCTGGTCGTCCGATGATGAAAGGGACTAGGCGGAATCAAATTGTGCAATTCCAATGCACACTCCCCGAAATGATAAGCACGAATACTGATTTTTGAATGAGAATATTTTGTCAAAGAAACACCGTCTATGAAAGACTAAGATACAGAAGCTATTAACGCTTCTGCAACAGATATCTTCATGAAAATACCAACAGCAGTCATCTCCCGCATATCCCAAATTAATACAATCGGTTGTTAAGCGGTTGCTCCAACTGGAAGCAATTACAACGACTCGCTGATTCGAAAAGTTTCCCAATGTAATTTTGTTAGCCGTTTGCAGCCTAACTGGTTTTAAAAGCGGTTAGTATGTGTTTAAAGGTTTGAATACGGGTTAATTCGGTGTTTTGATAGTGTTTTGTTGTGACTAGGTTAATATTGTTTTAGATGTCTTTGTTTGTGAAATTTGATTTGATTGATTAGCATAAACTGTTTAACAGATCAAAACAATGACTCTTAATCACAAGATGTTCTCAGATGATGGATGAGATAAAATATGTTAAATTATACAGACTAGACTACAAATTATATTACGATAGAAAGAAATCTATCAACCTAAAAGTTAACATAGACATCATAGACATCTATCATAACGACACAAATAATTATAGACCTATATCCGTTTTGCCAGTTTTTAGTAAAGTATTTGAAAAAGTTATGCTAGATCAGATGCTTATTCATTTTAACACCAATAAAATCTTACACAATCAGCAGTATGGTTTCACCAAAGGACGTTGTACGACTGACGCTGGTGTGACCTTATTAAAACACATATTTGCTGCGTGGGAAGAATCCCAAGATGCGATAGGAATTTTTTGTGACCTCTCAAAGGCTTTTGATTGTGTTAATCACGAAACCTTGCTTTTAAAGCTTGATCATTACGGATTGGGTAAACTTGCACTGAGCTTGGTGAATTCTTATCTGAATGACAGGCAGCAGCAAGTTCAAATAAATGGTGTCAATTCGCCTGGTTTAAAAGTCAAAATGGGTGTACCACAAGGCTCAATATTGGGTCCTTTTCTCTTTTTAGTATATATAAATGATTTACCCTATTTATTAAAGAACCACCCACATATAGTATTGTTTGCTGACGATACATCTTTAATTTTTAAGATCGATAGAAGCTCCACAAATCTTAATTACGTAAATAGTGCTTTACAACAGGTCCAAAACTGGTTCACTATTAATAGTTTAGTATTAAATGGAAAAAAAACGAAATGTATCAGATTTGCCTTACCGAATGTTAAAAGTAACGACTTAGAGATAGTATTGAACGAAGAGAAACTTGAATTCGTCGAAAACACAGTTTTTCTAGGAATCGCGCTCGACTCGAGGCTTCAATGGGGTCCTCATTTAACGTCTCTGGCAGGACGGCTTAGTTCAGCAGCATATGCTGTTAGAAAAATCCGTCAATTTACTGATGTAGATACCGCGAGACTAGTCTATTTTAGCTACTTTCACAGTATCATGTCTTACGGTATCTTGCTATGGGGACGTGCTGCAGACATAGAGTCTATTTTTATTCTTCAGAAAAGAGCAGTTAGAGCCATCTATAATCTTCGCAGGCGCGATTCTCTGAGGGAACTATTTAAGGATATAAATATCTTGACGGTACCTTGTCAATACATCTATGAAAATATCATGTATGTTCGGAAAAATATTCATCTTTTTGCTAAGATAAGTGACAGGCACAATTTTAATACCAGAAATAGGGACAAATTAGATCAACCTCGGTTCAGATTGGCCAAAGTACGTAGTTCGTTTATGGGGTGCTGTATTAAATTTTATAATAAATTACCAAGTGAGATTATTCAATTGAATGAATCCAAATTTAAAACTTGTATTAAACGCACGCTATGTAGACAAGCATATTATAAACTGGAAGATTACATTCTTGATAATAATGCTTGGTTAAATGCCGTTTCTGCTCCACAGCCACAGTCTACTTTTGCCTTCTAATTTGTTTTTTATTGTTAACATATTTATTGAAAGGATGGAAGTTGTTGCCCTTTTTATATTGGCTTTTCGTAATAGTTTTATATTTTATTTGTTAAATTGAAGCTCATGACCATCTACAATTATTATATTTTTTTGATTTGGATACAATAGCATTGTATAATGTAGAAGCACTTTGTAAATTTTGTAAATGTGAAGTACCATGGAGCATTTTTCGCTAGGTTGCAACTTATTTGACATTCGAGCATGGCAGCTGAGAGTTTGTCATGCTCTCTCTAATGTCTCGCTGATGGTGGCGCGTGTGTTGGGTCATTCTGTTCCCTCTAAAATGGTTGAGCGGAGTGGGGCTGATACATGCGTCATGCTCGTGAACGGGTGCCGTCAGTTGAGACCGGTCATCTCTTGGCTGCTAGGCGCTTATTTGAATTTTTTTTTTATTATTATTATTTTACTTTTTGTTAAATACCGCTACATCGTGCTCGCATATTAGAATCAACATTTTGTAACCAAGTAATATGTAAATATAAATTTTGATTTAAAAGAGTGCCCATGGAGTTTCTTGCACGTTCTTCTCCATAGGAGTCTACGCCTTGGAACGTGCAAACTAGCTTCAATTTTGACATTTCAAAAGTGCCTGTAAATGGTCTATTTGAAATAAATGAGTTTGACTTTGACTTTGACTTTGACTCTATAGTATAAAATATACAGATATAAGCACATATAAATCTATAGAAGTCAAACATGAAACTATCCAAAACTTTCCTCTGACCGTAACCCTATCTAAAAGATCAATCGGTCTCCACAATCATTTAAATACGCACCCTCGAATCACAGAAACGCATCTATCTACATAATAGGTATCAGAACCAAATTGTTGGCAATCCAACTCCAATATCCCAGGGAGAATAATTGACGAACCGCAGTAACCAATGGTATAGTTTGTAGTAACGAGATTGTGGCGCCGGAGGGTCAATCAATAGAATATGCACGAGAGATGGTAAACCATGATCGAATAGAACATGGGCTGGATAAGCCTAGAGTGATATATTTGACGATGTCACCTGTATTTCTGAAGAGGTAGACGGACGTACCGAACTCAAATACTAAGCTAGTTGCAATTACCTAACATCTAACTTATATGCTCATATGTTTCCAAAATAAACGGTCTCCAGTAGGGATAACATTTAAAAATACAGTGTAGATTTAATAATACTACAATAAATAATTTCCAGTAAAGTGTCGAGTTATAGTAACGTTACTAAAACGCTGTTTGTCTACGAAAGATCTAAAACAGTGTTGATTTTAAAAGCAGTTGCAAAATGTGAGATCACGTCGTCGTACTCAAAGAAAATTCTCGGTAGCAGCCCGAAGATTAGTCTACTCGACTCTCATGGGTCTTGCAATATACGTTTTAGCAAAAGGTTGGACCACACACCTAACTCTTACTACCTCATTTGGGATCACAGGCAGCTATGCTCCCGACTAATTGACGCCCCAACGAACAAATTTTCAACAACATTCATAAACCCAAAAATTTATTCACACACTTCCAAAATTATTCTAAATAAATTTTTCTCTCCCCTTCTAAAATGATTAGCTCCCCGCTCCGTATTAACAAACTACAAGAAGTTTCAATTCTCCCCTCCGCTGGGAGCGTTGGGTAAACTGTTACCTTTTCAGAGGCAAAGTTAAGGGAAAACTCTGTTAATATTGAACAAGTACTGTGATAGATTATGCACCTGCGGTGGGTGTAATGGATGGAGTGTGTAGTCTCGGCGAAGTGGTCGGGATTTGTAAAGAAGTGTGTGCTGAGCCGATATTTGACAATAAGTCAAAGGGTTTAGTTCCTAGAAGGAACTGCTAAAGTTAAATATAATAGGATTAGGAAGGGTTATTCATTGTATCTAGCTATTTTCACTTGAGCAGTTTAAAAATCACCGAAATGTTGTGAAAATAAAATAAGGATACAAGATCATCCCTCCACTTCTTCCATTTCTAGTGGACTTGGATTTATTTGTGCCGACTCTGATGAAATTTGTTTTATTCGTCCTAACATCTTTTTTGTGTTTTTTTGTTTATGGTAGGAAAAATCATCTAATGTCGAATCCTTCTTAGCCTTCATGTCGGGGTCGGATCTTTCTTAAAGAAACTGGACCAAGGCCCCAATAGCCCTGCAGTTGGACCTCTACATTTGCTGTCAACTCCTTTAAGCGCGTACGAACAGAACGCGCCGTCGGCGACTTGGCTTAATCTGGATTGTTAACAAATGACCGGACGGCGAGCTACCCATTGCTTGCCGTCTGCAAACCCGCGCCAACGGTGGCTGAAAATCGGGATCGGAACCCCGGCGGAGTTGGCGTGAGCGCCGTTGCCTTATGCGGGCACCTTCCTCCTTTGCTAACATTACTTAGCAAGCGACCGCCTGCCACTCATTCTCGCTCCGGACCATGGCCTCAACCAGATCCGGCGCGAGAGACCACTGCAGCTGATCGCCCCTCACGAGGACACGGTGAGGCTCTTCCCAAGCGGGGCACACCTCTACCGTATGATGTCTTTCATGGTCTGCCACGACTCATTACTTCAGTGCACTAATATTGAACTATTTTGTTTGAAACATATTCACTAACAATCTTTCATTAATATAATGCTACTCTATCAATAAATACCAAACACATTCTGCACTAAGCTACATAATTTTCTACTTTCATGCAAGCGAAACCAAGCAAGAAATAAGTAAAAAAAACACTGACTTGAAATTGGCAATATCACTTTCATTCCACTCCAATTCCTCTAATTCCGAACTCGATCTCTCCTTAACAACACTTCATAACAATAACAATGAGCAAACCCAGTAAGAAACTGACTTACTAAATAACATCTAATTTGATATCGGAAACAATTCGGAACAATTCCTCGAACATACATCACAGTTGCGAAGTCTACGAGTACATATGCGACTATACGCCAAGTTTGCCAACTGTATTATTGAGCGGTATGTTCGCTGGCTTGCTATCATCATGCCATCTGGTGAGTTTTGTTGGAACTTTGATACATTGAATATTAATGTTCGTGAACATTATTAGACTGATTCGTCTTATGCTAAATTGTTAAGAAAGTTTGGATAGCAATTTCGACATAGAATTTAATTCATTAAGCTCCAAGAGGACACTGATGTCCGCACACCTAGTCTTTTAAATGTTTCTGTAGTTACGGTAGTCAAAAGGCTTAGTACTAGAGCTAAGAAATCGAAGTCCCTGTTGGAGTATATTTTTCCTGATAGTTATATCCTAGGAGTCTTTAAAGTCAGGAATGAATAGGTTACTTTTAAGCAAGCATACTTAATGTAGCCACATCATTGCTTACCATCCCAGGCCAATGAAATCAAAAAAATAATGTTGTTTTGTTGTGACAAGGTTCGATTTATACACAATAATGCTTATAGTCTACGTTATAAGAAGTGAAGATATACGCAGTGATATGCCTGAACTTATTAACAACTTTAAAAATTCAATGGTCAAAGGACAAATTAGGAGCAACGAAAATGACGATGTTAGCGTAAAGGGACCACTTTGCTCAAAAAGAAGAAAGAAAAATCAAGGATACATACATTAAAAAGTTTCAAACAAAATCGATGTTCCCTTAAACGCCTCTCGTTATAATACAGAAAAAAAGTTGTGAAACATTTTGTCAACCGTAATTATTTGAGATTCGCTTCCGATACCAGTTTCTGAATGTTCGAGAATCTGAAGAATGTTATTGAATGTTGTACAAGTTGAAAGTCGAAAGTGAACAAGAATAAGTTTGTTTTGGTGACACTTAACAGCTGTAATGGTTTTAAACTTTGAGCTCATAAGCGGAACATGTTTCGGCTTAATTGCTATTTGTCAGATTAACAACTTTCTTGTATCAAGTTTGGATATGAGATTGTTCTTTTATATTTGAAATTGTTAGTCTTCAAGTTATTTTTGTCCATTACTATTATAATAATTAAATTAAACATAAGTACATTTGATTTCACTATAGCTTATACGTTTACAAAAAGTTAGAAGCAAATCCATGGTATCAATAAGCAGTTTCCTTTGAAGAAAAATGGCTGAAAAACTCTATGATTGTTGTTGGATAGATATTTAAAAATGATGACGGTAAAATAATTCTATGAAAATGTTAATATTTTCGGAAATAATCGCTCCAAAAGTAAAAAAAAAAACAACGCGTCCCGGCTCTCAACTTATTTGAACCATAAGTTTAGAAAATATATATACTTTACGAGTATATAAAACCTTTCTAGGAAAATAAATTTGAATCTGATAAGTGATAAGTTTTTGAAACAAAAGAAATTAACTAGAATAGTAATTTAACCGTACATCCAAGCATTTTTTAAACTTTTTTACGTATTTTATTACCCTGGACATATTTTTTTCCAAATAAAAACTAAAAAATATTCAAATCAATTCACTGAATCCAAATTTACCACAGGATACAGGGCCATCTTTCGGGAAATTGGGTTACTAATTTGTACATGGACTACTTCACACTGAAGTCGTAGGTTAAGGATTATGTTGGGTTGTTGTGAGAAATTTGTGACGGACAGGAAACTACGGTACCCTACAGTGCACGTGGTCCGACATGCTCTTGGCAGGTTTTATTTTTATTACTTTTTCAACATAAAATCACAATCTTTGAATTGATGACCGATATCGACAAAAGATTTCTAGAGTTAACTACATGCTAGAGAACGTAGCGTGAGTAGGCCTCAAACAGATCGAACGTCTTAGAAATCTAGGTACAAATAAAAGCATTGACTGCTGTGCCAGACACCAGACATTGAAAAGTCTGAACGTCCGACATAACCAAATTTGAAAACAGTAAAAGTTTCACTGAAACCCAAAACTAAATTCACTTACAAAAGTCTAGATAACAAACCCCCAAAACCAGAAGATCTTGTTACAAAAGAAAAAGATAACAAAGTTACTAACAAAGCTACATATAATAAAACAATTCTTAGATTATATTCCAAAAGATAAGACAGTTTCTTTCTTACTTTTCCGCGGTTATTTATAGCATCTGATAAAGAAACATAAGGTACGGCAGCTTATAAAAATGATAGTATTCTGATCTACAATGGGGGACGCAATCGTTTTGCATTTATCTTTGAGTTTTAGATGGAATTGTCAATGTAAATGTAATTTTGTATGATTTTTTTTTATTAGATGGTGCTAAATTAAGATTAATTAATTCGTGTAAATAGTGTATTATTTTGCTCTCGAACGAAAAGCCGTCAATGGAAATTTAAAAATGTTTTATCTGAAACAAATATCTTGAAAGTATTAACAACATAAAATAAAGCAGTCTCATCTAGTTCAAATTAACGAAAGAATTGTTGTAAAATAAACATAATTTATCATGAAGATATTGTATAATATTATTTGAACAATATTATTTATTTTGAACAATGTTATTTTTTATATACCCCCCGTTGCAAAAAAGTATGAATAGATTTATGCAAATATACAATACAATATTTTTTTTAACACGAGAATATCATCTGAGTTGAAATTAATCTAGCATTGGCACAAAATATTTGAATACAGATAGACGAATTCTTTACTTTATAATACTTTTGCAATAATATTAAAAGTGCTCTTATATTCGATTCAATAGGCATTGAAAAATATTCAAATCAATTAGCCACTCCCCTATTCAAATACTTTGAAATGATTGCATTTATAAAATCCTTCACAAAGGAGGCTTTTGATAGAAATTGCAATACCAACTTCCTGCCAAGTCTCAAAAGGCGAAGGCTTGATTGATTCGACGTCCGCCCGATCGATCGTGAACATAATGGTTGAAGTGCAGAAGGCCCACTTTGAACGGTGATCAATCTTATCTTTTTGATAAGGTAATCGTAGCCGCCTATTGATATGCAATTAGACTTTTTCTTCTAAGTGTTTGTCCTCAGAACTGGGCATGTTTGTATCGTTAGAGATATTTTTATTCAGCATCACTTTTCCTGCCTTTGTCTCATATTATTTTGAGATCGAGACAACTCGTTTTTTTCTTGTATTCTATCTTATCTGCTGTCACAATATCCCCTACTCCTTATCACTTCTCACTTAATCTATTTATTTATCATGCATAATATTACAAAATACAATAATAATACGAAGTATAAAGGTGGACTCACTGCTTTAGGCATTTACTACTAGTGCACCTAGGGTGGTGGAAAAACAATATGGTAGGTCCATAAAAACGAAAATTTTATTTAGAACTTAAGAGTACCAAAGAACTTGATGTTCAAACTGTTTTGCGTGATAAACGATTCCTATTCAACACTTTAGTCACTGGTGCCACTTTCAAACACATTGAAGTTATTTGTATTGTGCAAGCTACATTAAGTCAACAAACTCACATAGTTTTTTCTTAAAATATGGACAAATTTTTATATGCATAAAAAATCCATTGATTGCAACAGGCTGAGACTGATTTAGGTCATAAATAGTACTCAGCCTTTGATTTCAAAACCATGTGTCTGCATTGTGCGGGAGAGTAGATCTTCATTGCGGGAAAAGTGCGACTTAGAAACAAAAAAGTTATTTTAGGGCATTAATTTTTATTTTTCACCAGCAATGAACAGTGGAGATTAATTTTACTTTTTTCAGGACAAATACAATTGACTATATCTCATCATCCTCCATAGGATACTTACTTTACTTGGTATGCAGAATAAGGTGCAAAGTCAAAGTCAAAGTCAAAGATTTATTTGCAGATAAATATGGTTACAAAAGTTCTTAAAAATGGTAGGTAATGATAGTAGCTTAACATATTTAATCATAACATAATGACATGCAAATTTTCTTATAGGTAGGTACAATTATAATTGTTACTTAAATTTAAATTGGAAGAATTCTTTTATATTATAGAAGGGATTATCAATTAACCACCTACGTAAAGCCCTTTTGAAGCGAACCATTGGAAGTTCTTTAATTTGGGTAGGAATCTTGTTATAGATTTGAATACACATAGGATAACAGCTTCGCCTATATAGTTCAGTTTTTATTCTAGTATTAATGAGCCTATTAGGATATCTGGTTTTGAATGCACATTTATCTCCAAGTTTTTCAAACATCTCTGGATGGGATTTGGTAAATTTACATACTTCCTCAATATAAATACAAGTCAGTGTTAGTATTCCGAGTTTTTTAAACAGTGGTTTACAGGATGTGAGTGGGTCTACATTACAAATCGCACGTATGCACCTCTTTTGTGCGATAAAAGCTCTTTCGAGATGCACCGAGTTTCCCCATACCAGTATACCATAACGCAGTACAGAACCAACATATGCATGATAAGCTTGCAGTGTGGCTTGCCTGTTTGTTAGGTTTGATAAACGCCATAGAGCATAAGCAAACTTACCGAGTCTTCCACATATCATATCAATATGACCTACCCAAGAACACCTCTCATCTAGAACTATCCCAAGAAAAGTCACGCTATTTGATTGTTCTATCTGTTTATCTTTATGAATTACGTTTAAGTCGATTTTATTCCAGTTTTTGTTACAAAATTGTACATATTTGGTTTTTTCTATGTTAGGTTTAAGGTTATTCTTTTCCATCCAAGTTATTATTTTGCTTACGGTACCATTTATTTCCTGATTATAGTTGTCTTTAGTTTTAGGGATGATTACGGACACATCGTCTGCAAAGAGTATGCAGGGATGGTCAGTTACTTTTGACAGATCATTGATAAAAATCAGAAAGAGTGGAGGGGCTAAAATAGTGCCCTGTGGAACGCCTGTGCAATTATAACCTAATTTGGAATTAATTTTCTGTTCACCATTTTGATCGGCTTTATCCACAGTAATTTCTACAACTTGCGATCTGTTTGCAAGGTAGCTTTTAAGCCATGCATTTGCTTTTCCGCGGATTCCATATTTATCACATTTTTTAAGTAGTAGCTCATGTGAAACAAAGTCAAAGGCTTTTGACATGTCAAAAAATACAACAGTTGTCGGAATTTTCTGGTCAATATTTTTGGTTATTAGGTTAACTAAGTTAAATGCCGCTGTGGTTGTCGATTTTCTTTTTTGGAACCCATGTTGCTCTTGATTTAAAATTTGGAATTTATCGATAAAATGTATTAATCGCGCATGCATGACCTTTTCATAAATTTTTGCTAGAATAGGCAATAGGGCTATGGGTCTGTAATTTTCAACCAGTTTTTTATTTCCTTTCTTATGTATCGGTTTAATAGTTGTTATTTTTAATTTATCTGGAAACACTCCCGTGAATAATGATAAGTCTATCAGATGTACTAGTACTGGGGTGATAATGGGGGCTATGTATTTTATAATTTTCGTAGGTATCTCATCATAACCCGTTGAATTTGTATCCCTTAGTGATTTTATTATTTTTCCTATTTCGTCATTATCGGTGGGCATTAAAAACAAGCAAGGTCCTACATAATAATATCGTCATTGGAAAAGGAGCATGCACTAACCAAACGAGTATATTACCTAGTACGGGGTACGTAAAACTGCCCAATAGTTGATTTTAGGCGGGTGTATATTTTTTAATGGCGATTGATGACATGACAAGATGGCAGAATTTTGAATGTTTCTTCTTATCTGCCGTTTGTCAACCGCTTATCCAACATTTAGTTGATTTTGAGTTTTTGAATTTTTTTTTTCTCAGCTAAATGGTTCTTCTATGTTACTTTTACAAAGCCACAACGCATAAAAGCGACAGAGCTGAACTAAAAAGTGACTAAGGAGTTAAACTTAAATTTTATTTAAAATTTAGCCACTAAAATTAACTTTACTAATTAACTTTTATTATTATTTATTTAATTTTTACTAATTTTATTATTTATTTATTACTAATATTAATTAACTTTACTAGCTTTTTACATAATGCATTGTTTACTTTTAAGATGCACTTGCGTACAAAAACGGACGATACGGAACCCCTTTTCGTGACTCCGACTCGTACTTGTTTGGTTTTTTAGTGACTCATTTAAACCCAATAACTGCTTCACAAAGTGGAACTTTTGTACCACAGCAGAGGTCGAATCTTGTTAACATTTTCTCGTTTTTTATTAAATGCTGTTCAGGCTACTTTCTTGAGCACAAAGAAGAGATTAAATTCCGAAACGATGGAAAGCCTGTATTGTTGTATTGATTAAATAGTAACGCTCAATCGAGAGGAAAGGTCGGCGGAGTTCGGAGTGGCGTCAAGAGTGCACTTTAGACACTGCATCTTTTGAGAGAAGATTTGAAGTATGACAAATCAAGTATTTCTGGGAATTGATCCGAGTTTGCTGTATATGTTAACTGAACAGTTTAAAAATTAGGAATTGTATAGGATGCCTATGCAGTGTCTAAGGAATAGATAAAATTATGAAAATAGTGTATTTATATTATAAAAAGAAAGTACAGACTTATTTATTAAGTCCAGCTCAAACACTTGAATCTAAAAAGCCAAAATTTTGCACAGAGTTAGTTATATGATATATTCAAAGAAAGGATTTTTCTTAGAAGATGAAATAGAGTTCCAAGTTTACATGTAGAAACATACTATCATGCCGATGAATCTGCTAAAATTTCGAAAGAGAATCAGGCAAATAAGGCATATATTTCAATGTAGCAAGTGGTAATCACTCGATCCTGACAACTCCTAAATATAAGCCCATAAGTAACCTCAAGATCTTAGGGCACCTCAACACGTACAGATTAAGTCTGAATAGGATGCCGGGGGTGAGACCAACAGATCATAACCATCTTAATCATTGTCTTCACCATTCACCATTTCAGCCGAATGATATCTACTGTATGATATAGGCTTCCCCTACATAGAACAACGGTATTGTAGAAGACTGGCATTGGAGAGACTTAATTGTCTCAAATTGTTTTTTTTTTTAACTTTTTATAAGAATTTTTGGAAGCTGTTTATGAAACTTTAAGAGAGTTGACTAACAAAATTAATAAGTATATCCATAACAAAGCTAGAGATACTGTGTGTGAGCTCTGTAAAACAGTCTCCAATCACAAAACAATAATAACCAAAATACCACAAATCATATTTAAATACTCAATCTAAACCCAAACACAAGCAAATGATTTACTCCACGATATTGAAGTCAATAAATCTGACGGAGGCTGTGCGTTAATCTCTCATTTCAATAATCCGGTGAGGGTCCCCTCCTGCCAGGACTGAGGGCCCTCCAGCAGGAGGTAATGGCGCCATAACTCAGCAGTGACCTCCCGGAGACATGCCGGTTATTAATTATGTGCCTTGGGGATTGGAGGTGGTTTCAGCAAGGGAAGTTTGATTTCTTAGTCTTGGGCAAGATTTCTTGGTTTGATTTCATTTTATTGAAAAGTGACGATCCTCCGACCAGAAGAATGTGACTGGTTTTGTTTTTTTTGGTAGGTGAAAATCATCGAATGACGAAACCCGCTCTTGGGCGGAGCGGGAGACCAGTGTCAGACTCTTACTGACTAAAAAACCTACCCCGTACCTTCCTTGCCTTATTCCCAGAGCCGCGGTAACAGTTTCACTTAAACCGGCAGCTCCAGGAGGCTTCGACCCTGAAGGGCCCCTACAGTTTGCTAACAACTCCTTGAGGCGCGCGGGAACGGTGCGCGCCGTTGACGACTTGGACTCGGTCTGAACAGTTACCAGACGACAGGACGGCGAGCTACCCATTGCTCACCGTCCGCGAGTCAGTGTCTACGGTGGCCGGATATCGGCAGGATCGCGGCGGCGACGGCTACGGCGAGGGCGCTATTGCCTTTGCCTTATGTGGTCGGCCGGTCTCAGAATTTGACTGATGAGTTGTTCTTTCAAATCTTAGAAGAACTTCAACTGGAGTTCTTGTTTCTTTTTTATATTCTACGTTGGCTCATACTGGATATAATTCACCTGTATCGTGGGAGCGTTCACAAACATGTACACTAAAACAAACTCAGTCCCAGAACCAATATCTGTAGGCCATACAAGTTTTTTGATCCGTGCGGCAATTAAAACCGTGACACGTAGGTAGTGCAGCTGCCAATAAATATACAAACTATTGTTTCAACCGTGTTGTCATATTATAATAATTCGGCTTTATTTTTAGCGATGACATGTAAATAAATTTATTTAGTAAACTGTACAAATAATTAGATATCTAACCTTAAAACTACATAACCCTAATTAACTTAACTAAAAATACCTAATCTAATAAAGCGTCAAAAAACTCTTCCGCATCGCTGTCGATCGGTAAAGTGCCCAAAAGGCTGGCCGCATTGCCACGCTGTATGGCAATGCTTATTCTTTGCCCAAGGTAAAAGCCAGCCCTTGGGTCACGCGAAGTGTCAACAAGTCGTTTAGAAAGTTCATTAAACAACTTGTGGGCACTCGGACCCCACGATCCGAGAGTTTCAACCCCAAACGGCTCGAAAATATAACTACCAACAAGATTAGTATATTTCCGCCGCTTGAGGTTCTCCGCAGCCGCAGCGGCAGCACCGGCACAGCATGATGAGCTAGGAAGATGAGATGGCGCGAGAGTATCGACACAAGTTGCGTCCCACACTAAAGGCCTACCCATCTTCCAAGGAAATAAAGACATACCGTCCGGTCTCTTGCCATCGTCGCGTACCAGGCCATGAGGTTCCAATACAGCTGGAACGCCGACGGAAACAAGAGCACGTCGGATGATGTCGTTGATATTCGCATGCCGAGCTATGCGACCCGCACTTCGGCTGCATGACAGACCGTGGTGCCCGAGGCTGTTGACAACTTCGCCACAGTGGCAGCGATGAGGAGAACAACAAGGAGCGCCTAGACGTAGAGAAGCAGCGAGGCGGAAAGTAGTATCGTCGAACAAGGTGCCTATGCTCGAAGACGGTAGTGCGTGAAGCCAGAGACCAGACTCCCACTTCTCCACAGCCAGCAGGCGTGCACGCTCTGCAGTAGAGGAAGATGTAGAAAACAGGTTTTGCTGAACTACTTTGCAGAGCGGCTCATCCCACTGCCTTTGGGAAGAGGGGTTGCCGGGTATTTTTGAATTCGGGCAAGCGACTTTCCAGGCATTTACAGCCTCAGTTAAGCACGGCACATCAAAATTAATCAGTGTGGAAATTAGAATATTCCTGATTAATTTCTCCGTGCCGTGAACCGAGGAAATAAATGCCGGTAAACTGATACTGGTAATTTTGCGGACACCGAGGCCTCCCATACGAATGGGAAGGGTAGCTTGAGCCCAAGCTCGGTCGTCCATGGCCACATTTAAAATTGAAGATAGAGTTTGTCTGATAATTTGATCCATTTTTTCCAAAAGATGAGGATGTTTCCACAAATGAGAGGCGCGGAGGAAGTATGTCAATTTAGGGCCGAAACAGCAGAAACGAATTAAAGTAGCCGAATGTAAGTTAATTTCGAGCAATCTTTCCGAAACATCATTAAAATTTTGAATTTTTTCCCCCACAAAATTGGGAAAGGAATCCTCGAAAATAGGAGCCCCAAGGAGACGAAGAGAGCTTTTATCGATGATTTTAACTTCTGGTGCCATTGCGGTAAATTTAGAGAGCGTCAGATGTCTGTCAGTACTGTCAGCTAGAAATAGTTCACATTTTGAAAGGTTGAGGTCAAGTCCTATTGAGTGAAGTTGATTTTTCAAAAAAATTAAATCATCTAAGACTGTGTCTGTATCGCCTCCCAGGGTTCCATCGTCGAGATACCAAACGTTAAACTTAGAATTTAGCTGTCGAATAATTGGGTGAATGGCTAAACTAAAAATCACCGGCCCGAGGGGATCACCCTGTTGACAGCCAACTGCGGATTCCAAAATTTTATCTTTATATAATAATTTAGAAGGATGCCTATAGCACTGCCATAAAAAACTATAAATTTGGGGTATTTCTTTTTTAGATTCTGCCAGCAAGATGTCCCTATTAACCGAATTGAAAGCATTTTTTATGTCAACCTTCAGGATGACCTCTCCTAAGTTGGAATTTAGGTAGGTCGACAAAGCGTGTACGGCAGCCTCGCAGCCCCCTTTGGAGCCGAAACCTAGCTGCAGGGGCTGAAATTTTTTCGAAACAGCCTCACCATAAAATTTACAGCAAATCTTGGCTGCCAAACGACGGTAGGTAGTTCCTACAGCAATGGGTCGGATGCCGCCATCTTTCTTGCGCAGAGCACACAAATTGGCTCCGTACAGAGTGTCGATGACGGCTTCGTTTACCTTACCCGAGAGCATTAGGTTAATAAGAGCCGTAAGCTCCTTCAAAAGTGACTCACCAGCTTCCCCAGCGCTTGAACAGATAAGATCCTTCAGGTGCTGAGGACTTAGCCCATCAAGGCCGCCGGCAGAGCCACTCCGGAAGGAGCAAACGGCTGAGACTACCTCTCGACCTGTAACGGTGAGGGTATGAATGTCCGAATCAGGAGGGTCAGGAAAAGAAAGGCCATCCGCTGGAGCCGGGTGTTTGTTCTCCAGAGCTACTAGAGTATCTGGAGAACAAGGAGCCAACACATCACTACTGAAGAGAATTCTGGCTGCTCCGCTAATATCACCTTCCCCTAATTTAGATTCGACCAGGTGGGAAATACCTCCTAAAGAAGTAAACCTCTTTGTCGATAATTTTGTGTCCAAATTATGGGCCGAAATATTACAATTTTCTTTAATTTGTGTTGTTAATGTCTTTTTGTTAGCCAAATCCTTTTGAATATGTAATATTCTGTAGGGGAAGGTGAGAAGTTGTTTCCAAGCACTAAGTGAGTTCTCCCGGGCGGCCAGACGGATACAAGTTGCAAGATGTTGAGCTACAAGTGGTCTGGCGCCACGGGTAACTCGTTTTAATACAGGAACAGAGTTTTTGAAATTTGAAAGAGTTTTCCAAAGTGGGTCAAAAGGAGTGGTTGGTGTAGGAGTAATAACAGGGTCAGAATTGAGTGCATTTTGATTTGGTTTGTGCGCCTTCCCAATATGCACATTCAGACCCCGCTTACCTTTAAAAAACCGTGCTTGTGTACAGAGAGGGCACCTCTCCAGAATAGTCAGTGATGACGAAGGTTGACACGCACTGTCTTCCACCACATCACTGCTGCCACTTAACATAGGTATCACAACAATAACTTAAATAATTAATAAAAATCTTAGAAAAAAAACACTCAAAAAACACTCAAAAAATGTCAATTGTGACGTATATGTCAGCGGCGCGGCGCAGTCGCTTTGGGGGCCTGGGGCGCCGCAACACCGCAACACGATTCCGGCGGCGACGCCCTGGCAACCGTTGCCCGGCGACTTGCGTCGCGTCGTCGGCGTCACCTCCAGACAGCAGTGCTTCAAATTGTTTTCTCTACCAAACCAAATTTTCAGGATTTGTTTTTACTATTTAGTAGATGGTTTATGTGAAGTTTGCACAAAATCGGTCGAGCGAACCGCGAAGCCGCGGGTAAAAGCTAGTAGTGTATATTATCAACGTGGAGAATGAAAAGGGCATGTAGCAGTATACTTAAAATTATAATTATTTAAATGAAGAGGTAGCTGAATTTTTTGGAAAGGTAGCAAATAGTACATCAATGCTGTTATTCTTTTAAATCTATATGATATGTAAATGCTTCATTGGGAAATCATCTCTGCAAATGCAGAACAAAATAAATATAGTATGGTTTAATAATCTGTAGTACAAACTTACGGGATGTAACTAATAACTTTTTTACTGTTAGGCTTCTATCTCACTTGATGGTATACAATCATGTGATCAACGATGCAGCTCGCTTGCCTAGAAGTAACATATAGACCTTTAACAACCTAGGGAAAGTGGTTGCTATCAGGAAATAGAACACCAGCGGGGGATTCCATTCCATAGCTGAATGTTCAATGAAAACGTGTTTATTACACTACTTTCATTTATTAATACATTGCGACATAGACGACATGGAAAGCTTTTTCATGTCGCACTCATGCACCCAGAAGAGCAAAGCTCTTGCACGGCCCCTGAGAGAGGTTGACACCATCAAAGACGACTGCGGTGAAGATGGTGTGACGATCTGATCATGTTAGTAGGGCAAGCTTGGCCAGAGATTGCCTTAGACAAAGAAGTTTGAAAGGAGCAAGTTGAAGTCATTGCCCAGTAGAGAGACACTAGATAGTAAATTAAAAAATAATCATAGTTTAAACTTTCATGCAACCATTATCTCAATCCTCTTTGTTGGTACAGACGGTATAAGTAGCATTATAAAACAATCTGGACTCAGTTTAAGCTAGTAATTCTGCTTTCCCCACCTGCACACGAACCGTGAAGGAACATAAATTAAGCGGTGACCTCGTCGAGGCGTTCCTCGTTATTAATTATGTACCTGCAGTTTCCTGCTGGCCTAGTACCCGGGCAGGATTAGCGCTTTAAACCTTGGGAAATTAAAGATTTTTAGAGATTTCCACTGTGTTTTGAGCTGTTAGGATTACTTGGTTATTTTGTTTAGCACAAATATAATGGATGATTATGAATTGTTATAAATTACAAAGCTCCTCGTGAATTTGCAGGATATTCTCCAATAGTATGATTCACGAAATAGCTTATTATATAAAAATGTGTATTCTCTAGTCTTCTATTCTTGATATACGAAATCAAATAACTTCTGCCCTAGAGTGGAGCTTGATGGCGTGTAAAACTTTGACTGATTTAAGCCATGTCCTGTGTCTATCGGTTACTCTTTGCATTTTAGGGCTACGTCGATAGGTCTTCAAAAAATCCGCGTGAGTTTTGTTGGTTTGATGTTTGCAAACACTATTGTTTAGCGAGAGATTTTTAATTAGATTAGCGTGCGATTAAAAATGGTATTGTTTTTTATATTATTTCCTTACTATTGAGTAAAGTCGTAGTCTGGACAGGTATCCAATAGGTTCATCCATATAGCTTATATGACAAATCATTATATAGTATCAAACAAAGTTGCTTCCTGTCCCTATGTATGCTTAAATCTTTAAAACTACGCAACGGATTTGATAATATTATTATATTGATATCAGCATTGTACTCGTTCGAAGCTGGGGCGGGTCGCTAGTTGTCTTATAATTGGTAAAATATGAGTTTATTTTGTTTACTTTTTTTTGTTTTTGTTTTTTTGTTATGCTACTAAAGTAAATTACTCTAAAAAGTTACACACACTTTTACAAAAATCCGATATACATGTCTAATTCCATGTGTGTGTTTTTTTTGTTAGAGAGGTAGAACGAGAGAGCGTGTCAAATTCGTATTTACAAAATCCACTTGAACAAACGTCTACCATACAACTATATATATTTTTCGCCAATACAAGCTTGCTTGCCTTCATCATCAAAAAAATAGTTATGAGTTACTTTTACCTGATTTATATATAAAATTCGTTTTCTACATTCCCCAAAACTTCTATCAATTTAAACCAATGTTAACGCATTAATTTCTGTGTTATATCATAAAATACGCGAACGATAAAATCAAAACAAATCCGATTGAAAATTGGTATCGGAAATCGTTGAGAAAACGCTGAAATGAATTTTCCTCTTTGTAACGACACAATTCTTTATAACGTTTTTGCAAGAATTTGTATAAAGCGAACGTTTTGGATATAAAACACAAATACATGGGGAGCGTTTACAAATCTACATAAAACACACACATATGCGTACGTAAAAAATGTTGGTAGGAACGGTGACGTATATAGTCACAGAAAAAGAAAATTAAAATTTCAATTTGTTTTGATATTAGGGCATTGGTTTTTATTTAATAAAATGGCATTTATTTTACAGAGGACCCAAATTTAAATATTTTCGCAACATTTCATTGACTGTGAATTGTGTGTATAAAGATGTTTTGAAAAACATCTTTGCTTTTCTGTTAACTACTTATCCTATGACCAAGGTAAGACCTAGGTCAAGGTAGGACCCTATGGTCGCGCTAAAGGTTCTAGTTTCTACATTTATTACATACGTAGGTTAAAAGTTCATTTTATTACTATTTGGTATCTCACCATCAACCTATTCTTTGCTTGTCGGTACAGGTCTTCCTCCTTTTTCATCTCACACTCGTCAACTTAGCAGTCATTTCCTTTTAGAAGAATCGTATTTCACACAGTCCATCTATTGTGTCATCTATCTTCGCTTACTACTACTTTTTATTCATCTCTCTCACTTCTTACAACTATTCAAAAAACTTCATTCAATTTTTTTAGATAATCTAGGAGAATACCCATATGAAATTTTATCTTTAACAAAACATTCCGTAAAGTTTTAATAACAAAAATAGATAAGTGGGTTAATTATGCTACTAAAGTAAATTACTCTAAAAAGTTACACTTTTACAAAAATCCGATATACATGTCTAATTCCATGTGTGTCCGTTACATTTCCCTTCCTCACACAGATTCTAACCTTCAATTTCATGGCTAATCAAACAGTAAAACGACAAATAGGCCTCCGCCAGGCCTCCAATATAATATAGCACATCTATCATTGGAAGGGTAGACAGCCCCATAAACGAAAGGTGCTGCCTATAAATCTATGCAGAACCTTAATACGTTAGAGCTTACAGGAATCGGAGTTCCGTAATCTTCCTCCTAGGTCGAATTTCACCGGGATCCACCATTCAAGGAATTGGATTTATTATAGTCGAAATAGAAATCTGTGAATTTGGGTTCCTTTGAGTTTGGCTGATGAATTCATTTTGAATGTTTGGATGGCATTTTGTGTTTCATGTTCGTGGGATCTGTCTTGAAGTTCGAGAAGTTCGTTTGATTAGTTTTTAGTAGTTTCTAGGTATTTCTTTAATTTAATATTTTTATGATTCTAAGTAAAACTTTCACTCTTAGGTTTCTTTCTAATACCTACTGGAGAAATGACTCAAGAAAAATAGCGAAAAATAATATTTTTTCGCTATTTTTCTTGAGTCATTTCTCACTAGACACGAGTCATTTCTCCCATCATCATGTCATGCCTCCCTCCATTAGGAGAAGTAGTATCGATATCTATTAGTTAGTAGATACTAACACATAACACATAACAATCTTAATGTTTTTAACCCAGCATTAATTCCAATCTCTTAATCATAAACTAAAAAGCCGCAATAAAATTTCTTTCCGCAGCCTAAAATTGTTTCAAAAACCCTAAATTCCGAGCTTCTAGACTAATGACAAAGATTTGCATCACAAAGAAAGATAAAATTGATCTCCCCTAGCTTGTATAAAGTCGACGGAGTAAAGACAATTGTATACTTTGTTGACAATAAAAGACAATAGCTTAACAGGTTTGTATGAAGGGGTAGAAGTATGCAAATAAATGAACATTAACATAATGAATCCTGATTTATTGTATCTTACGTACTCGTAGTACCAGCCTGTACTTGTTCCTTAAGGAGTAAGGACAGGGTGGTTAAATATGCATACACAACATTAAATTAAAATATTTTTAAGAATACATTAAAACATAAAAAATAAGTATGACTTCTGTAGATATTTTTCTGTTTCCTTCTTCTTTTCCTTTATTCTTAAGTGTGTACATAAAAAATTAAATAAAAGATAAATAAATATAGTATATAGATCTATTTAGAAAAAATCGTATAAACTAACTAAAAGTACCTAAACTATAATAAAAAAATATATTTTTCCAACATAAACTTATACACATTTTTTTTTAATTTATATTATTCAGGCTTTGAATTCTCAATTGTACTTAATTAAGATAATATTGCAATATATTAAATATTAGCATACAATCAGGCGTCCAAGTACACCCTCACATGACTGGCTTTGAAATTTGGTACAGATAACATTTACAAAACCTTTACTTGTTTTCTGGGTAAAAATGATAAAACAGCACGATATAGATCCATTCCTGACCAGTGTGCCCTCACTTAGAAGGTGCTTAAGCCGGAATTTTTTCATTTGATAACAGAAGGTGCTTAAGCCGGAATTTTTTCATTTGCGATTGATGTACAATGCGAACAAAATTGATTATTCTATAGTTTAATAGTTTTTTTGGCATAATAATATAGTGTTTGTTCTTAACTGCATATTTAGTGTCCATATGACTTTTAAATTGTATTATTCCGTACTTTATAAGTAAGGACTTTTTATTTGCTGACAGTCCAACTTACTGTACCTTATCTGTCTTTTTTAGCTGTAAGTCCTCCATGTCACTTAAATAAATAAAATAAATAACTATTTCTTACCCAGAAAATAGGTTGTCGTGTTTTTCATGGAAATTTCAAATGTTTGCTCCATAGCTCAGTACCGAAGTAACAAATATCTTGTTTTTGATATTCTATATTGACCCTGACACGTCCCAGATAACCAACCGGAAAATTTATGATCCCTCGAATTTACTGTATATGTGTTGAATCTTTTATGTAAGGAATCAATTGATTTGTTCCCAAATAAAGATTTTGACAATATTTTGTCGTTCTGAATTTATGTTAGAACTTTAGGATACGATTACTGATGTTAAACCTATTTAATAAAAACTGTTCTTTGGCTAAATGTGTATATTAAACAACAACTTTAAAATTGAAATAAAAAGAGAAGTTAATTACATAGTTGATAATAAAGAGCAGTTAAGCATAATAGGAAATGATGTTCGTGATTTTAATAATTAACTATTATTTATTACAGCAAAACAGTTATTAATACTAAAATAAGTTATTATGTCGCTGTATTCTTACCGCTCAGCAAACTTTATAACAATATAGTCTTCCATTCATAATCAAAAAACTATAAAATACTTCAATATAATTATACAATAAACATGAATCTCATAAAAAAATATTTGTTCTTTAACATTATTAACCCGTTTTAGAGAATATTTTGATTAATTTATTACCTGGACTGACTTTTTTAAATTCTAACTTTTTTATACTTTGTTTCTTAACTTTTTTATTTTTAATCTTATCTGTAGAATCGCTAATTTTATAGATAGAAATATCGTCGCCATAATCATTCTTTTTAACGTGCCCACTGCTAGATCACAGGCTTCCTTTCTAAGAGAAGGATTGTGCCATGATCCACCACGCGGACCCAGTAAGTGTTGGTGGATGTTACGCCATATCTTTGAATTTTTAGTTCTAGGATATATCGGTTTCCTCTAGATAGTTTCCTAAACCTTATTGAGAGCAGTGGTCATAAAATAAATTACACAAAGTTATGCGTTAAGCCGAATTTGACACAACTCGTAAGTTGGGGCCGTTACAACTCAGCCACCTCAGATAAAAACATGGATCAAATTAAATATATAATTTGTGTAACTTGAAAGTAGCACGTAAATTTTACTGATTTTCGTGTAACATCTAACAGACTGGCATATCGAATCCTGAAAATCAGAAAAACTACCAAACCAGGTCAACCACTATCATTCGAAACATAAAACCACCTCTATCCAACTACACTCCTAAAATAAAAGGTAGAAAAATAAAAAAGTCGATCGGTTACGATCACATTAAGGTCTGCCACAATCTTAACGAAATCCCGCGCTCCGGACTCCGTATCTCCGGATCTCGGGGCACAGCTCAGCAGATCAACGGGACGCCAATGAATTAGGTCCCGGGGGAGGCGTCAGTCGTTCGATAATTGTTGGATAGCTATCGGATAGGGATGTCCGGGTACCGGGATACGAACGGTGTTTATTTTAAGAACGGTGGAAATTTCTTCCTTTTAGATATGCTGATCCGATTTGGCATTTAAGGTTAATAAAGAATTTATAAAGATTAATGAATTGGAATAGATTTTAGAATTGTTGATCTAATAGAATAACGAAGCTATCAACTGAGTCACGATTATTTTTAGTCTGTCAAATAAGCATTTCTTGCATAATGTCCCGTCATTATTATCCATTTCAAAGTTCTCCTCTTTCCTGTCATTGTCTCGTGTCTTGCTTTGTCATCGAGTTTCTAAATTGATTTTCCTTCAAAAGTTTGATAGCTTCCATTACGGCCCAATTTCTTTTCGATCAGTCAGCTCTTTTACGTTAGCATTATCTATTAAATTTTATTACTTCCTGTACTTCATTTTGACTTTATACTATTTAATCACTTTTTGTGTCAATTTTAACTATTATAATTTCATTTAGATCCTTTAGAATGTCGGGATTCAGAAATCTATTTCTAAATCTGACGATTCTAATCCCGCCGTACTATTCCATCACTACTAGGTGCCGACACGGCTGTTTCCTAACCACCTTGTTAGTATTCCGTCGACGGATTAAATTTTGGCTAATTTCAAACTCGTTTTGATAAATCGAGATTTCAGAGATAATAGTCAGTTTCATTTGAATGATATAAATTTCATCGTCGGCTCCTGGGTTGATTTCTTGCTGATTTAGAAACAAATACCAGGGATTATTATTTTCAGTTAGATGAATTGTGGTACAGTGTTTTACAGGAGAGATACTTCTATGTTCATGTTATTGTTTTAACTTCATTACATAGTATAAAACAAAGTTGCTTATCCCTGTGTATGCTTAGATCTTTAAAAGTACGCAACGGATTTTGATGCGGTTTATTTTAATAAATAGAGTGATTCCAGAGGAAGGTTTATAGGTATAATATATCACCTTTGCACCCGCGCGAAGATGGGGCGGGTCCCTAATTTAAAATAAAACTACGTTCAATATCATTATCTATCTATCTTAATGTATTTGTTGTCGTTGACGAATGTCTTATTTTTGCGTAATTCTTGATTAGTCATTATCTTAGAAATCAACCCTTTTTCTATTCATATCATCAGTTTTCTCATTCTTGTTTTAGCCATTTATATTCATGCTCAAATAAGTCCTTATTTTCTTCGCATAACCTTAACAGTCAATGTAGTTTTATGAATTATTATGAATATCTACACTAATATAATAAAGAGGTAAAGTTGTTTTTTTGTTTTTTTTTTTTATTTGTAGGAGGTAATCTCTGGAACTACTGGTCCGATTGAAAAAAATTTAGCAACAATAGAAAGCTGCTTTACTCCTGAGTGACATAGGCTATATTTTATGTACGCGGGCGAAGCCGCTGACAAAAGCTAGTTACTAATAAAATCACAGAAACTTTTTAAGTATTCAGATAAAACATTCAAATTAATTCATTCCAATTAGTTCTCTCTTTGTGTAAAACCAGAACCTCATGGCGAATTACTTTGTGTTCCTTGGCAAAGCACCTTTTAATGAAGCCGGGAATTCACTGAGGAGCTCCTTGTCAAATCAACGTTCGCTTCGCCAAGCAGTGTTGCTGTGTTTTGGTTTAAACTTAATTTATAAGGTTGTTTCACGTTGTGTATTTCTGGTAATCCTGTTTGTTTTATAAGGTGTACATTTTTATGTCTCTAATCTAATATACGTTGATCATAATTATATCTGTCTGTTCTTCAAAACCATTCGAACAGAGAAGAGCAAACTCTTAGTATTTTACTTGTACTTTTTTTCAGTCAGACAGAATATAGCTAACTACTACCTAAGTACAAGTGTTATACAGTTACTTGTCAAACAAAAGAAACAGAAGGCTTCCAGATGTATTATCTTAATCATATCTATGGAAGCCTTCCGGGTTTTTGACTACCATTGAAAATGGTCACAGCTGTGGTTTAATCCATGGACCACAAGAAGCTTTGCCAAACCTTTATCGATGGTTCCGTACGGCTATTACTTAACCAAAAGCCCCTCATAAACCTATAACATAAAAATAAAAATCGCTCCTTAGCTTTTATCTACACAACTAAAGATCTAAGAGTCTCAGAAAACAGCCCAAACATTATTACTGACCAATCAAGAGGATCGTACAGCTGGCTGTGTTAGCACACTGCCAATAGAATTGGCAATTTCGGCACCGTTTCGAATGGAATCCGAATTGCCAATGGCCAGCCAGTATGTGAAGACTGGCCATTTTTGGCACAATAATTGGGGTGATGGAGTGGAGTGATCAGAACTGTTAGTTTACTTTTGAGTGTGGGCCATTGGGCAAAGTTATGAGCGGCAATTGAGGAAGGAAAGTGATTTAGAAAGTGTTTTATTTGTTGGAGATAGTTGGTTGTCTCTTAAGTGGGGTACTCTATACTTATGTAACTTACTTATTTTGGCCTATGCAGGCAAATCGAAAGCTTAAATCAATTTAGGTTTTATAGTGTCTAAAATCTTAATCATAATTCTATCAAAGCCATCGTGTGTATTCATAAGTCCTAACAAGTAGAACTCTTAACTAAATAAACGGCAGTTACGACATTCTTGGTATTGGTAACTCACCAGATATTCCTATGTAGATTAGAACAATGACCATCTGCAATCTCACCACCCATCTGCTCTTATCCTTATTTTTCATGTAATTGTAACATCGTTTAAATTTACCAAAAGTAATGAAACATTCAAACCATAAGTGCAATTTAACACATCTCACCAATTCAGTAAAAAATTTTAAAAATTTCAAAATGTATTTAGTTTAATCCAGTTTAGTGTACACACCAATCGTACGGACGTAACATACGGCGAGCCATATTTCGCCTGCCAGCCGCGGGCTCTACCAGGCATTTGTGCAAAACCCATCTATCAGAGTTTTACTAAACAAAATTCTCGACTTACCTTGGTCCATTTGAAATATTATATGTATTTTTAATATTTTTCCGTTTTCATAACTTAGTTCAAAGGATTTTTGTGCAATACTTTATGTAATGTTTGAATGAAAAAGAGATCATTTCGCCATTGGTTATATTTAAAATCAAAAAGAGCAAGCCCATTGCTCTTTCTGATTTTAATATATAATTTTTAAAAGTCATGTGTAGATTAGGGTTACGAATAAAATATAAAGGAATAATAGACATGATAGTGTTATATTTAATAGTGAGAATGTCGATACTACAAAATGAGACAAATAAAAGTAAGAATAGAAATAGGAAGTTTAAACTAATAATGACTACAAATGCTTTTCGGACCGATAGTTCTCAAATGAATCACAATCAAATGGTAACACCTCAAGACAAATCATCTTAAGCAATCAATCATCACAAACAGCAAGGACAAACTAGCTCACACTAAGATCCAATCACGTAGATGTAAGTACACAGCGGTAATCAACCGCACGGTCTAATTGCGACCGGTGTTGATACTACACCACAAGTCTGGGGCACGGAGTAGATAGCTACAGAAGGCTAATTTCATACAACGACAGAAAACACAAGCACATAATTATAAATAAGCATTTTCGTACAGCTATTGCTGTATGAAAACGCGTGTTTGAAAGACATGATAGCGTATTTGAAAAGAAATAGCGATAATTTGATATAGATATGTAGTTCGATATTGTTATAGATAGAATCATAGCTTAGTAAAAACTGTTTCAATGATTAAAATGATAGGTACGGTAGATAGCTCGCTATATCGTTGGAGTTGATCCAAAAGACTATCATCCAGAATTTGCACCATTGTAAAATAATTTATTTATATATTTTACTATTTATGTGCAAACACATAATTCATAGATACAGAACATTATAAAAAAAAAGAATGTAAAAAGGTACTGCTTATTTCAAAAAGAATTTTTTGCAGCAGACTTGCGAAAGGAGAAATTGGAAGAAATGTAGACATTAGTGGGCATAAGAAAAGAAATGATTTTGAAAACTAAAAATTAAACTAATAAATACTTAATGATGTGAATGATCTCATTATATAATTAGTTAGGCACTTATTACAATAGTATAACGGGAAAACCATAGGGTTTGAAATCATCACATGAGTTCTGGAAGGAATATTCCTTACGACTTTAAATACATGCTATTAATAATAGGCCTTCTGTATTTATGTATATATTCTGCGCCACACCTGTCCGTGGAATTATTGTAGCGTATTAGAGATATGGGAATAGGAGTGTTTGCTTCAGGGATGATTATTGACGTGTTACGCTGGACGGAATTAGTGTGGCAGGTGGGTGGCGGTAATAAGTGGTTGCTTACAGACAAACATACATGGATAGAATTGGTTTAACCTAAAGCAAATAGCGAGCAGTGGTGGCCGATTGGAAAAAGCCACGACTTACGAGTTGTAGGTCGCGGGGTCAAACCCTGCCGGGTGCATTATTTTGTGTAATTTATTTCATCACCGCTGCTCTCGTAACGGTGAAGGAAAATATCGTGAGGAAACCGGCATGTCCTAGAACCAAAAATTCGAAGACATGTGACATCAACCAATCCGCACTGGGCCCGTGTGGTGGATTTTGGCCCATTATAAGAGGAGGCCTGTGTCCCTGCAGTGGGAACATTAATAAGGTGATAATGATGATGATAATGAAAGCAAATAGTCATCTACCCTAGCTTATCCTAACACTGTTGGGATTATACTCGTATCTATGATAACAGAAAAAACATCAACACTTTTCATAAAGTCACTGCTTATGTGACTTTTAAAGCCGGCCACCGTAGGCGGTGGCTTGCGGACGACGAGCAATCAGTAGCTCGCCATCCGGTCGTCTGGTAATCGTCTAGATCAAGCTTAGTCGTCGACGGCGTGCACTGTTCCTACGCCTCAAAGAGTTGTCAGCAAACCGTAGGGATCCTGCAGAAGGGTCGAAACAACGGGGACCAAGCGTAAGTGTCTGAAAGGAAGGCTCTAGCCCTGGTATAGATTGCGACGTAGAAATAGGGTAGGTTGTTTACTCAGTAAGAGTTTGTTACAATCTGCCGCTCCGTTCAAGGGCGGGATTCGTCATTGGATAATTTTTACCTACCATAAAAAAAAACCTTCAAAACTCATTTACTTGAATATCATGAAAACAGTAATTTTGTATCTGACTTGCAAAGTCCAGTTACTAGATATAACGATACCCTTTTCAAAGACTGGATTCTGGACTGTAAGTCACCTGACTATACCTAACGCTTGTCAAAGACAGTGGGACTAAAGACATAATCTGTTTTCAAAGACACCCATTCAAGGCAACCAATGCAATGTACATGGTAGACATCTCAGCCGTATGTACCAAATGTATTGGGACTACATTCATCAAGTGTACAACTACAATCTTAGGGGCCTTAAATTAAGAGAAAATAGTTTACTTATATAAAATTACAGGGTTGCTGGAAGCCGATGGATGCAAGGCGCACAGGACCGGTCTTTGTGGCGGCGCTTGGGGTAGGCCTATGTCCAGCAGTGGACGTCTTTCGGCTGAAATGACGATGAGGTTACTTACAGGTTAACGTGCTGCATCATCAACCACATCATCGGTTACTAGCTGGTGATATAGTGGACAAACGTGAACTTATCAATGTAATATAAAAAAAAACCCTTGGGAAGCGTAGGTGTACTTTTCAGATGATCTCGATAATTTCAGCAATTATCAAAGCCAAGGATAATTCCTTGGCATTATCATTCCATTCAAGATTCATTACTATGAGCAACAAAATACATCATCTACTATTAATGTTTATGCTTACAAGAACAGATCAAAATATTTCAAATAAATTTTCATCTTAACGTTAATTCAATATGAATAGTAACAATACAATTTCTAATTGCATAGTATTATATTGTGGTAATTAGAAAATAATAATTAGACATCTAATTGCTGCTACTTTGTCAATAGTAAACAATAACACAAGGTTACATGTAATAGATATTAGATTCTTAAGGACCTGTCTTTGCTCAATAAATGTATGGGACATAATGTAAATCTATTAATATAGGAGGTAATAAGAAATAATATTGTGAATGTTATAAAGACGAACCTTTTAGGTATATGAGACACTTGATGTAATCACATCATCATTTCAGCCGAAAGACGTCCACTGCTGGACATAGGCCTCCCCCAAGCGCCGCCACAAAGACCGGTCCTGTGCGTCTTGCATCCATCAGATTCCAGCAACCCTGACCAGGTCATCGGTTCACCTTGTGGGAGGCCTTCTAATGCTGCGTCTTCCATTACGCGGTCACCACTGAAGAATCTTTTGGCCCAAGCGGCCATCCGTTCTGCTTACAATGTGTCCTGCCCTTTGCCACTTAAGTTTCGCGATTATTTTCGCTATGTCGGCAACTTGATGTGATATTGCCTAAATGCAAGCTTTTCAACAATATTAAAAAAGCAAGTTTTAATAAAGCGTATGTAAGATATATTGATGGTGAATTGGTAAATTTGTACGAAATGAAAAAAAAAAACTAGAAAATAATAGTGATTTTAGTAATAGCTATGCTTTTTTTATGGTAGGTAAATATCATCCAAAAACGAGTCCCGCTCGTGGACGGAGCGGAAAACAGTGTCAGACTCTTCTTACTGACTAACTGACTAAAGAACCTACCCCGTTCCTCCCTTGCTTTATTCCCAGAGCCCCGGTATAACGCTACGCTTTCGCACCAACCCTCGGCTCCAGGAGACTTCGACCCTGAATGGCCAGTTTGCTGACAACTGTGCTGGAAGATGTTTCAATGTAGCTTATCGTATCAACAATATATGAAGGGAAAACTATCAAGATGTATTACTATTGTGTGTATGTGTATGTAGTATATTATATGTGTGTTTATTTTATCAAAATTTTTAACCCTGTATTTAATTAATAATCTTTTTATTTTTTATGCATTTGCCATGTTTTCTCTTCACCACCCTTGGTAGACTTGTAGAGAATTGATAAGGCATTAAATCCGTCTGTGTACTTGTGTTGCATGAAGCTCTTATAAATAAATAAATAATATTTAGTAGAAATAAAAAGAGACTTTAACGTCTAAGCTCCAATGAATGAAAGCAATCTAATTATTAGATACCTTCATTAATCTCCCAACAAAGCACCAATCACCAAAAAATGTCATCCATAGCAACCCAATCACTTTGAAATCGATATCCATCTCGTGAAAGGCACCAACAGCCTCTCATGCCAAGCTCAAGCATCAAATTGTAGGCATTAGAGCATCTTGTGGCAGATTAGCGCTCTATTCAATAGACGCTCTCGAGTTGCTGTGATTGAGCGCCTGTTTCGATGACGGCTTTATAGCAGATTATTAACAGCTTAGTATTCGATAATTGCTTCATTTGAGTAAGAGCTATATTTAGCTTTGTGACTGTCTTAGAAGCAAGAGGCTCTTGTCTGCCTGTACATAATATGGAGTATTTGTAGTTCACTACGTGCGTGCATATTGCTCGTTATGGGACAAATGATAAATTATTTTTATTTTACAAATAGGTTTTTGCAAACTTTCTTACATGTAATTTTTTTGATGAGGCTGGTGTTACCTAGCTGACTGTAGGGGCCTTTCAGGCTGTACGGGCCCTTCAGGGTCGAAGCCAGGGAAGAAGAGCTGAGGGTTGGTGCGAAAGCGTTATACCGGGGCTCTGGGAATAAGGCAAGGGAGGAACGGGGTAAGTTCTTTAGTCAGTAAGAGTTTGACACTGTTTCCCACTCCACCCAAGAGCGGGATTCGTCATTGGATAAGTTTTACCTACCATAAAACAAAAAAACACAGTCAGTACCAGTAGTGGACCTGTCCAGTCAAGCATTTTTCAGTACTCGTGTAGCTCAATTTAGAACTACTGGATGACTACAGGACGTTACGAAGAAGAATTATTATAATCTTTATGTTGATATCTTTTGAAAACCTGCTATGAATACGTTATATTTTTTTTTATTCGTCTATTCATTTTCAATGTGCAAAAGAAGACTGTTAAATTGAATATGTCAAATAAATATAGGTATAGGTAATCTGGTAGATACTGCTGTCAGCGATAAGACTGCCATTGTACCAATAGCTTTAAGTTCATATTTAAATTTTGTTACTTTCTGGTGTACAATAAATATATTGTCTTCTATTATTATTTTGAATATTTCTTTATTACAAAGAAACAGTAGTATTTAATCAAATTGATATTGTGTAATAATATTTTGGTCCCGATACACAATACCACAGATTAAATGAAGTAACGATGATCTATTTCGGTTAAAATAAACAAATATGGATTTACTTCCGGGGGAACTTCAAGGATCTATATTAGGACAACCCTTTGAACAACCCCAAACCAATCCTCATTAACGTAACGTTTAATTTAGACAGAATTTTAACTAAAGGGTTAAAACTAATAGTTTTAGATCAACGGTCAGATATAATCCAAAGTTAAACAGTTAATGAATGTTATAACTAAAGTTATGAAATCTGTCTAGTGTTAACGTAACACGGGCACAGGGTTTCTATATAATTAGATACAGATTCAGAGAATTTTGAACTTTATTTTGGCAGCGATAAGATTGATTATGTAGATAGAAGTTTATTAGGACTGAGATGATCAAAAGGATATGAAATAGAAGTTGGTTCATATTGAATCACTAACGAATATTGTGAAGACGCGCGCCTCAAGGAGATATTGTCAGCAGACCGACCCTACAGGGTCCAAGACTACTGGAACCATCGGTACGCTTTGTGATGCATTAATAAATGAAGTTTAAAACTGTATTGTTTTTTACTGTGTTCTGTTTTGTGCGTTTAAAAAAAAAAAAAATTATGAACCTGCGCTTTGCGAGTTTTCAGTGGACACTCAGTCAACTATTTGTGTGGCTTTTTTTATTGTAGGTAAAAATCATCGCATGATTCAAAAGCTGGCCCTGGGATCAAGGCAAGGAAGGAACGGGGTAAGTTGTTTAGTCAGTCAGAGTCTGAAACTTGTATCCCGCTCGGCTTATGGGCGGCATTCGTCATTGGATGATTTTTACGTACCATAAAAAACCACTCCTAAAATAAAAATAAAAATGTGTAATGTCTAATCTATTTCAAAAGATGCGATAAGAAAGGTTTTACATTAAAAATCAAATCATTCACTGCTCACTCTCTCTCACAGTTACGGTGGTTTTTAGCGCAAAAGATTCATTGTTTTAAATTCCTTTACGCACAGAACGACTCAAGTTTCTTGAATCTTGATAAAGCTACAGATATAGTACTATGAAGTTGAGTGCTTACTCTGGAAATTCCGAGATTTGGCTAAAAGCAAAGCCAAATTTTCTCTTGATAATAATAATTATTTCGGCTAATTTACTTGCGATTTTGTATGTATACCTTGTCTTCTGTTATGTAGGTTATGAGAAAATGTATATGAACATATTCAACCTGCATGCTACAAGTTTGTTCTTCTTAAGAGGGTCCTTCCCAACCCGTCCATCGTCAACGTAATGGTTTAAAAGCTTGTTGTTATGTAAGAGGCAATGTTTGATAAAAAGGCAACGTGGACAAATAGTATCATATTATAATAATAAGCATAAAATATATAATAGTATTATATAGTAATAGCTCACTAGCATATTTTTCTGTTCTAGGAAATTCTTTTTTAAGCAAATATAAGTTTAAGTCTTAACAAAAAAAAAATCAATCAATTTTTCGAATTTTTTTTTCGTTATTCAATGTTTCGTTTAGATAAATGATAAATGATAAATGATTTTTATTTTGTAAATAGGTTTTTACAAACTCTTTTACACGTCAATTTTTTTTTTTTTCGTTTTTTTTATACTAAATGAGGCCGGTGTTTCCTAGCTGACTACCCTGAGAAGAAACACCGAAACAAACTCAGGGGTCAAAGTCTGTTTTAAAGTCCATACACAAACATGTAATGGTCAAATCATATGAGAACCATGCAGATTGGAGTCTGAGATGGTCTTTTGAAGAAAGAACCACACAGTTCTGAGTGGACCTGTCCAGTCAGTGCAAGCATTTGTCAGTTCTCGTGTAGCTCAACTCAGGACCACCAAGGAGCTCAACGATTTGACGAACAATACCAAAGAAAGGACATTTGCGTAGGCCGCAAAAAGTACTCATAACTGCCAGACATTATAAGTTAATTAAAAGTTAAAATTAAGGAAAAACGAAAAGTAATCCACATAGTTCCCACATTCACAATAATAAAAATTTACAAAAATGTAATTTTACCCATTAATATTGCAAATTAAAAAAAAAAGATACAATTGTCAATTTCAAATTTAAATGTTAAATTTAATAGTTGCAAAAAAAAAGAGAAATATGTCATAATTGTAAAATAACAATAAACGTCAGTTAAAAATAATAATAATAAAAAATATATATATAATAATGATACCAAAAAAAAAAATCAGAAAATAAGAAATGAAATTACATCAATTACAGTGATTACTGGAGCAGGTCAATCCCAAGCTGTTTTGTCCTCAAGATACTCTTTTACAGTATAAAAAGCCTTCTGACAAAGTTTATGTTTTACAAATGATTTAAATTTATTAAGGCTAAGTTCTTGAATAGGACTGGGAAGCTTATTATAAAAGCGTATACATTGGCATCTAAATGTGCCTCCTATTTTTTTGAGCCTTGTTACCGGAACCACCAATTTGTGTTTATTCCTAGTATTTACGTTGTGAATATCACTGTATTTTTTAAATAAATTTTTATTTTTATGAACATACAAAATGTTTTCATAGATGTACTGAGATGCCACAGTTAAAATATTAATATTTTTAAACTTCTCTCTGAGGAAGAATCTGGGACTTAGTTTATAAATGGAACGAATAGCCCTTTTCTGCAGAACAAAAATCGTCTGTATATCGGTAGCATTTCCCTACAATAAAATACCGTACGACATTACACTATGAAAGTAACTAAAATAAACTAAACGGGCTGTCTCTAAATCAGTTAGCTTTCGAATTTGTCTAACGGCATATGCTGCAGAGCTAAGTTTTTTTGACAACTTATCTATGTGTGGGCCCCACTGAAGTTTAGCATCCAGGGTTATGCCCAAGAACACTGTAGTATCTTCAGGACTCAATTCTTTACCTTTTATTAGCACACTAGTATCCACTTGCCTAACATTAGGCATTGTAAACTTAACAAATTTAGTTTTTTTTTCATTAAGATGCAGGTTATTAACATTAAACCAGTGTACTATTTTGGAAAGGGCCAAATTTATATCGTCAGTGACATTCTGCTGACGTTTAAGCTTAAATAAAAGCGAAGTGTCATCTGCAAATAAAACTATATCATGGTTATCCTTTATTAGGTATAGCAAGTCATTTATATAAATAAGAAATAAAAAGGGGCCAAGAATCGAGCCCTGTGGCACACCCATTGACACTACAGACCCGGGTGATCTTTTTCCGTTTACTTCAACTCTCTGAATCCTATCACTCAAATAAGAAGTAAGAAGATCCAGGGAGGAGTTCCGGATTCCGTAATGATGTAGTTTCCTGATTAATGTTTCATGGAGAACACAATCGAAGGCCTTGGACAAAGTAGATGTGCATACATCACATGTTTATGAATGTTTTATTTATTTTATTAATTTATGAATAAATGTATTATACTTTGGCCCTTTATAATGATAAAGGCCAAAGTTTACACTAAACAGCAGGTCTCCCGAGGTATTTACTGGATCAGTTTAAGACAAATTTATGTTTTGGTTTCAATAGAATTCTAGGATGTTTAAACATCCTTATGATATCTGTGCTTCCAAAATATCTACAAAAAAATAATGTAATAACGGTTTAATCACGTAAGAGTTGTTGTATGGAAATGTTAATTGGGTTGTCCGCTCTTAAGTTCACAATTTAACTAAAATGATTTAATTAATTGGTGCGAATAACGAGCTCTTCTTTCTGTGTTGTACGTTTTTACACGTGATGTGTGCACATAGTTTGAGCCTGTTGTTCTTGCATACTTGTTCCGGATAACAAAATGTTTGACTCTTCTCAATAAGGAAGTACGTTTCGGAATGTGTCTCTAACCTGCTTGTTTAATGCTTGTTCACTAAGACAGTGGTGGCCGAGTGAGAGTAGTGGTCGCTGAGTGGTAAAGGCCCCGACTATATAAACTTCTCATCAAAAAAATCGAAACACTTCCGTTTTCATTGTTTCTGTCCGAATTTAACACAAAAAAGAATTCATACGATGAAAAAAAATACATATATTATAGCTGGCAGTTTGGCCATTACAGTAATAAGCGAAAATTCTAAATTCAAAATTAGAATTTCATTTGTTTATCTTATAAACGAAATGAATCACTGTTTTGAGACAAATGTGTGTTTAGGGTTGGAGTACATTTAGCGTTTAAAAACTAAAAATTGGCGCCTATCCTTAAACTTTTTGTTTTTTATTTCAATACTGTGACTTTGGGACGTCTGAAAAAAGGTTTTTTTTCTAAAACGTATGGATACTTCGCCCACAGAAGCCGCCCAAGTTGTGGCATTGCTGGATTCTGGCCTTAGTCAGCGTGTTGTGGCTGCAAGACTGCATCTAAGCCTGTCATCTGTTCATAGAGTCTATAAACGTTATCGGGAGACTGGTTTGTTCACGCGCCGTTCAGGATCTGGCAGGAATCGGGTCACTTCTGAGCGAGATGATCGATTTATTGTAACAACTTCTTTAAGAAATCGACGCCTTAACGCTTTTCAACTGCAGCAGCGGCTTCGTGTTGTACGAAGGGTGGCTGTTAGTGACTCTACAATTAGAAGAAGATTGAAGGATCGTGGACTGGTACCGCATAAGCCAGCAAATGGGCCGAAATTAACTGCAGACCATCGAAGAGCGCGCCTTAACTTTGCACGTGAGCACCTAAATTGGTCATACCTACAGTGGAGCAAAGTTCTCTTTTCTGATGAGTGTAAAATTATGCTGTATGGTAACGACGGAAGGAACAAGGTCTACAGAAGAGACGGAGAACGCTATGCACAATGCTGCATTGAAGAAAAGGTCAGCTATGGTGGCGGTTCGTGGACGGTTTGGGGAGGAATCAGCGCCGACGGTAAGACAGAGCTTGCTTTCGTGTCTGGGCCACGTCTGCCTGCACTAAACTGTCATCGGTACGTCGAAGAGTGTCTCGAGCCTCATGTGATGCCCTATGCACATTTTATTGGCAACGGCTTCATATTCATGCACGACAATGCTAGGGCTCACACCGCGGGCGTCGTACGAGATTATCTTAACGAAGTCGATATCTCTATTATGGAATGGCCAGCAAGAAGCCCGGACATGAATCCCATTGAACATCTATGGGATGAATTAAAGAGACGAATTCGAGCAAGAGATCCTGCCCCAGAAACACTTAGCCAGCTGCAAGATGCAATCCAAGAGGAATGGGACAATATACCACAGCATGTGATCGTGACTCTCATCCGATCGATGAAGAACCGTATGGAAGCAGTAATTAGAGCTCGGGGAGGGAATACAAGTTATTAAATAAACGTTTTTTAGCTTTTTTTTTCATTTACGTGTGTTGTTTTATCCATTTCCTTTATACTCCATACGGAATAAAAATGACTCATTTAACAAAATACGAAACCTATGAAAAATTCATTTAAATTTAGAACATTAACATTAAGATTTGATAAGCTCATATTACTCACTATTAAACGACATTTAACATTTATTCCTAAATGTACACATTTTTCTGATAATCCTGACAAAACGTAAACTTGCAAGGTGTTTCGATTTTTTTGATGAGAAGTGTATATATAGTTATAGGTCGAGGGTTCAAACCTAACCAGGCGTATTATCGCCGCCGGGATTCCGATCCTGACTTCCGGCCACCGTAGGCGCGGGCTTGCGGACGGTGAGCATTGGGTAGCTCGCCGTCCGGTCGTCTGGTAATCGTCCGGACCAAGCCCAGTCGTCGACGGCGCGCACTGTTCCCGCGCGCCTTAAGGAGTTGTCAGCAACCGTAGGGACCCTGCAGAAGGGTCGAAGCCAATCAGGGCCACGGGTTTGTGTCTGAAAAGGAAGGCTCTGGCCCTGGTATGTATGGCGATGTAGGAACGGGGTAGGTTGTTTAGTCAGTAAGAGTCTGACACTTGTTTTCCGCTCCGCCCAAGAGCGGGATTCGTCATTGGATGATTTTTGCCTACCATAAAAAAATAAACCAGGCGTATTACTTTGTGTAATTTATTTCATCACCATTTCTCACAAAATGGTGAAGGAAAACATCGTGAGGAAACCGGCATGTCCGAGAGCCAAAAATTCGAAGACATGTGACATCCACCAATTCGCACTGGGTCCGCGTGGTAGATTACGGCCCATTTCCTCTCCTAAAGAGGTGGCTTGTGTCCCAGCAGTGGGAACATTAATAAGACTCATGATGATTACCGACACTCAACGCGATGGGTAACGCGCTCGTCGTACATTGCAGCAGCCGGTTGCGTCATCACATATTCAAACATATGAGATATGGCAATCTACGACAAATGTCCAATGCACTACGTCTCTGTAAGCAACTATTAAGGAAGCACTTATAGTTAGTTCTAAAGTTTTTTTTTTTATTATGTATAGGTTCGCACTTGACTTCTATCTCATCTGATAGTAGGCGATAATGTGACCGAAGACGAAGCACGCTTGCCTAGAAGTAACCTGTTCACTTTTGAACTCCTAGGTTAGGCCACAGCCAAGGCTAGATTAGGACACTCATGTCCTGATAGCTTGACACACAGACTCGGGCAGAAAATATCATTCCTTAGCTGAGCACATAATGATTGTTTTCCCAAAACATTCAAAAGCAAAGAATATTCAGCCTTATAATACTTCCATTACTGGAACTCTGGAACCCTAAACCAACATGTCTGACCAGTAATTGGTGAATTGATGAAGTTTTAGTTCTGGGACAAGTCAGTTTCCTAATGACGTTTTCCTTAACAGATTTTTTAGTAGTCATGAATATATTTATAACATTCTCTTAAAATTAATTGAGGAAAAAGAAAACTTCAATAAACATATCTGTAACTGGCAAATCGTATTTTTTGTAGCTACTCGTTCATATTTTATTTAAGCGCGAGTTATTCATTGAATACGTTTTATTATAAATTTACCCATTCTGTACTCAAAGGAATATAAATATAGAAGGTACCATGATTGTAAATATGGACAAATATTGCGGAGACAAGTAGGTATGTTTCAAATAATTATACAGAATTCTAGAATAGATTTTGTTTATTTAAGTTTATATTAACTGTACATAACGTAAATAATTATTACACTGGTAGATAATTATTTAGCTAGAATTGTAGCTTACTTACTTTTCTAGTTAGCGATAAAGTTCTAACTTTCTGTATCAGTATTGGTTCATTTTAAAAAAAGAAATATCAAACGACTTCTCCCGGTTTAAGGCGAAGCGGAAGGGCGTGATAGACTTTTACTGATTCAATCCACACGTGTGTTCCTACGAAAAATTACACAGGTACTTAACCTTTCCGTACCGTAATTAAAGACACAAGAGCAGTGGTGGCCGAGTGGTAACGGCCCCGACTTACGAGTCGTAGGTCGCGGGTTCAAACCCAGCCAGGCGCATTACTTTGTGTAATTTATTTCATCATCACTGCTCTCAAAACGGTGAAGGAAAACATCGTGAGGAAACCGGCATGTCCTAGAACCAAAAATTCGAAGACATGTGACATCCACCAATCCGCACTGGGCCCGCGTGGTGGATTATGGCCCATGCCCTCTCCTAGAGTGAGGAGGCCAGTGTCCCTGCAGTGGGAACATTAAAAGGCTGATGATGATGATGAATTAAAGACATAATAGAAATACAATTGGTGTGCGAACGCCGGCGTTGACATGGGGCTCAAGAGTTTAAAGGGAATTTTCTTATGAATACTTATCATTCCTCGTAAAGGCAGAATGGAAGAAGGAAACGCATTGCGCCGACCCCAAATAACATGGGACAAAGTCAGGAAAATGATTTTTACTTGTGAGTTACATTAAAACATTCGTTAACTTCATTTTAAAATTAACAAAAAAGACAAAACGTAAGCTACGCGTTCAGTAAATACTAAAATGGATTTGTGGAATTTATACTAAAATACCTGAATATATTGCTCACGATTTTGAAAAGCTGAGCAAAAATTCTCGATTTAAATATAAATTCAACATCAAACTCGACATGATTCGAAATATCTGGCACATGCGATCGATCACATCCAGTTACGATACCGAGAATCAGAAATATGAACTCATTTTTAGATTTTGAATACAGATTCAGATATAGTTTTGATAAAAACTCGATTCTTCTTCGGTTATTTTCCTAGAAAAACTTTACAAATACTTTTGCAAGAAACTTAAGGATAATTTAAAGTATTTTATAAGACTTAAACTAAACATGACTGTTAAAATGTCTGCTTAATTCATCATTTATTTCATTCCTTCATCACCATTATCATCAGTCTTTTTTATTTGGAGGAGAGAGAACGGACCATAATCATTTTTACCTACCATAAAAAAAACCACGTGGGCTCAGTGCGGATTGGCGGATGTCACATGTCTTCGAAATTTTTGTTTAGGACATGCCGGTTTCCTCACGTTGTTTTCCTTCACCGTTTTGAGAGCAGTGGTAATGAAATAAATAACACAAAGTAAATGCGCCAAGCTGAGTTTGTACCTGGACCCTACAAATCGTAAATCGGGGTTACCATTAGGCCACGACTGCTCCACTAGCCTACCACTATTCCATATCATCTACACTAATATAATAAAGAGGTAATGTTTGTTTTTTTGTTTGTAGGAGGTAATCTCTGGAACTACTGGTCCGATTGGAAAAAATTTAGCAATAATAGAAAGCTGCTTTACCACTGAGTGACATAGGCTATATTTTATGTACGCGGGCGAAGCCGCTGATAAAAGCTAGTTTTCTAATAAAAACTAAAAGGAAATACCTGTATCTCATAGCATCGCACCTGTCGACGGCATGATGGATATTATATCCTGTAAAAAAAATAAATCAATAAGACTACAATCTCTTCACAAATCAATAACAGACAACACCAGTTGATTACGATGAAACTTCAATAAATGACATGTACTTAATTTATTGAAACATTGTCTGTGCCTCAAATAGCTTTTGATCAAGATAATATTCCCAAAGCGAGCATCAGTCATCTCACAGCTTCAATTTTGGACATGACAGGGAACAAATTGGAGGCATTTTGCTATGCCATCGGAGTGGCAACTACAAGCCCGTACAAGAGAGGCCTCAGGCTGTAATTATGAGAAGCCTCCAATGGGCCGAGAATCGGATACTTCTTGTTCTGTTCCCACTGATATATATGTACGTAGTTTACTGTCACGAATTGGCCAAATTTTGAGATATGCTGATGATATTTATAGATATTGTGTGAGTATATAATAACAGTACATTGTTACCCAAGGGGATATAGTACATTGTTATAAGAGGGGTGAAAGTGAGTTATTTAGTCCCGAGAAATTCTTGGCGAATGAGCAAAGCGAGGTCGCTAATAGTTCGAGGGACTAAATAACTCTTTAACCCGAGGTAAACACTACCTTTCATTACGAATTCGAGGAAAATAAAAATCTGAGTTATCGTCAAAGGTATTTGTATATTTCTTTTGATTTAGGCGGTAAAACGTTTTCTCCTCTTAAGAATCTGACCTTAAATCCATAACTGAAACTTATCGTGTTAATACAAATTCCTTATAACGGATATTTAGTAAAGTAAAACAAAACTATTGTACTGGCTGTGTAGAAATTTGGGTCAAATGTCAAAATAAAAAAAAAGCAATATTATTAATTGGACATCTGTCAGTTAAAAGTAATTCTCCCTTAGGATAAAAAAATATTACTTTCAACCCGATCACTTTCAGAATATGAGTAGTAATATTTATCTTTTGATAGCAATTCATAGGCAAAACTAACAAAAGCCAGATTTGAAGGTAACCTGTAAACAAAATTTTCAAATGGATTTACATTAAAAATTCGAGATCGTGGTCATATTCGTAAAAAGCTGGCAGTAACATCATCACAAAGCATTTGTTTCCTATTTGTTTGGAGTAATTGTTTCAGTATCTATATTTTTGTATTTAGTTTATTCATTTGAGTATTTATTATAAAGGTTTTGTCTCTATGTTCTTATATTTGTATTTGCCTCTTTTCTCTTATATTCCACCTACCACTATTTATCTATATTACCCAAAGGGTTGAAAATAAGGGTAGAAAATACCTGAGGTATTAAGTCCGCCTTCGTACTTTTGTGTGTATATAAAGATTATTTCTAATAAAGAAACATCCTAGTTCCAGAAGATATCTATTCTTGTTTTGTGCCTTCTCATGGAATAAGTACATTGAATAGTTTCACTGATGACCTACTTGTATAAGTATGTTTATCAGTTGTCTAGTACTCATAACACAAGCTCTGCTTAACTTAGGACTAGATGGCGTTGTGTGATAGTTGTGGAATATACACCGTTAAATTTTAGTCGTTTTAATCCCGAAGAGGGTCGATCCAGTACATGAAACACTATCGATTTGTGTAGATAAAATAAAAAAAATGAAGTACTTTTTCTCTAAATCTCTTATTGATATACGCATTTACGAAATTAATTTCTTTAAGTAAACGAGTCATTGACCTTGTAGGTAGTTGTCGGTCGTTGCGTACTAACCACCTACAGGTCATTGAACTCGCCCAGTTGACGTTTACTTAAAGAAATCAATTTAGAACATGCGTAAATTAATTCCAGTTTAAAAAAAAAGTACTTTGTTTTTTCATTCTAACTTTACCAATCGATAGTGTTTCATGTACTGAATTGATCCTCCAAGGGATTAAAACGACTAAAATTTAACGGTGTATTATTATTATATTTTTTTACTAAAACGACTTGTTGCCATTCACTAAATGGTCTTTTTACAACACAGTTCCATTAAATAAACTGCCTAAACGATATTCAGCCCTTTAATCAGACAGCTTTAACGGATTCATACTGTATGAAAGATCTTTGACCCGGACGATTACCGAACAACCGGATGGCGAGCTACGCATTGCTCGTCATCCGCAAGCCCACGACTGCGGATGTAACTACGTTATGCTTTATCTACTAAAAATGTACAACCTTATTCCAAAACATGATCTAAATGTTCTTCCGGAACTATAATTAGGTCCAAATACTAGTTAAAAGCGATCTAAATATAGTTCCAAGACTATTACTAACCTTAATAAGGCAAATTAGGTCAACGTATTCCAGTTTAGAGGCGATAAACGTCTATTTTAAGCAGAGTATCAGTATTTTTCCTGGAGCTATACTGTGACCTTTGCGACCCAATTAAATTCCGACACCGATAGCCCACGGTGTGGTCAGCTTCACGAGTTGCCTTGTTATGTTACCCTGTTGTTTTGTTTGATATTCTTCACAAAAATAATTGGGCAGCTCAAATTAATTGTGTACCGGGAATAAATGGTTTTGTGTTGTACCTGCGCGCGATGTTTTTTTGTTTTTTTGCTGATAGGTGGAGTAATTGTTTCAGTATCTATATTTTTGTATTTAGTTTATTCATTTGAGTATTTATTATAAAGGTTTTGTCTCTATGTTCTTATATTTGTATTTGCCTCTTTTCTCTTATATTCCACCTACCACTATTTATCTGTATTACCCAAAGGGTTGAAAATAAGGGTAGAAAATACCTGAGGTATTAAGTCCGCCTTCGTACTTTTGTGTGTATATAAAGATTATTTCTAATAAAGAAACATCCTAGTTTCAGAAGATATCTATTCTTGTTTTGTGCCTTCTCATGGAATAAATACATTGAATAGTTTCACTGATGACCTAGATAGATATATAAGCTTGTTTATCAGTTGTCTAGTACTCATAACACAAGCTCTGCTTAACTTGGGACTAGATGGCGTTGTGTAATAGTTGTGGAATATATTATTATTATATTTTTTTACTCAAACGACTTGTTGCCATTCACTAAATGGTCTTTTTACGACACAGTTCCATTAAATAAACTGCCTATACGATATTAGCCATTTAATCAGACAGCTTTGACGGATTCATACTGTATGAAAGATCTTTGACCCGGACGATTACCGAACAACCGGATGGCGAGCTACGCATTGCTCGTCATCCGCAAGCCCACGACTGCGGATGTAACTACGTTATGCTTTATCTACTAAAAATGTACAACCTTATTCCAAAACATGATCTAAATCGATGCCTCCCACGTAAGTTGTTGTAACCCACAAAATGGCGATTTTGGTTTTTTTATGTAAAAGTGTCTAATTTTATGTAATCTATCCTACAAAAAAACAAAAAGTCCAAAAAACCTATTATTTAAGGTACTTTTGAAACGTATAATGTTGTATATTTCGAACGATTCCGGCGTAGACTGTAGTATTTATTATTTGCAATGGTTTACAACGGGGAAAAGCGCACGTGCGTCCGTTGTATGTAACACATATCACAGATTACGCTGGAATTCGCTGCCAGTTGCACCTCTCACGCAATTTTTACGTCGTTAATTTAATATTCTAGTAATTACTATTCCGTTTAATCTTATCTTTAACTAACATGATAACCATTTAAAATATGGTATTGATCCCATACAACAATTTACGTCGCTAATTTTTAAATTATTTTATATTAAGTGATACTTAAAACATTTTACTTCGATGCTAGATATGTAAAAGTAGGTTGTAACATCACATACAATGATTTACGTCGCTATTCGTTTGAAATAAGTACGTTGTATGTATTTTTCAGGGAGTGTTTTATGAATATCACTGAAGTCAGAGTCACTCTAGGCAACCATTTTCAATGAATCTGAGAAGTTTTAAATGACTAAACTGAAAAGTGATGGCATATTCGTATCTTTGGACCTTGAAACTGCTCATTTACTCGTATTTCATAGCTGTGTAGTATAATAACCATTTGGATTACGACTGTTATAGCCATTTTTGTTTATATTATATTATTATTATTCTAGCTGGCCTGTGCTGTCCTACTGCTGGGCAAAGGCCTCCCTCCATTCATTCCAGTTATCTTAGTTACTCGCTTTATCGTACCAATTCTCAAGGAAGACATCCAGGTCGTGTCGAGGAAATGAGGGCCTGGAACACAAAAGGCACCGAAAGATTACATGTGAGTTTTAGTCAGTAAAAGCAACATTTACTGATTAAAACTCACTAGGACTTTCCTTCTTGCTCGTGTTTATTGCTAGTTTCCCAAATCAAAAAACGTTGTTCGTTACTTTTACCTTAGTCACCACCTGCATGTTTCTGCACTGTTGAACTCTTTAAGCTGAGTCCACTATCAGTTATTTGATTGAATAAAGTATCTTTTGAAAAAGGCATTACCTTTAAAAAAAAAAAAAACACATTTACAGATTAGAGATTGTTCAAAAGGACTAACAACGTCAAAGAAAACATTTCTAGTAAAATATCAAAAACAGCCAGTAGGAAAACTGGTCTATTGAGTCTGCTGTAAGCACTATTTCAATAAATTAAACTAAAAAGGTGACAGAGAAAACGATGTATAACTATGGCTAATTTAGTTATAGGAGAGCTAAGCTTAGAATTTATGCTGATACTATTGTGAGACATAAGTAAATAAGAATAAATTGCCTGTTGCCGTTACTGAAACTTCAAACTTCAGACGTGTGTAAACAACAGTTTTCCCATTTCTATAAGTGATTAAGTTCTTAATAAGGTGTTAATTAAATTTGATATACCAACAGCAGTATTAATCCCCGATGAAAAAGATATTTAACAGCCTGTGAAAAAGTCTGGGTCTGTCAAAACCATCGTTTGTAACCATTTCAAGTCTTTTCAACTGCTTGCAAGTTGAGTCACACTATGTTTGACTAAATTCACTAATGTTATATTAAGTCAGAGGTTTAAACTTTTAGTGTATATAGTAATAACGTATAGCTTTTGCCTAAAGGGTACACAGAGAAAACAGAAAACGATCTGAAGTATAATAATATCGTAAAAATAAAAGAAGTACCAGTTTGTTCTGAAGATTCAATATTAATTTAATGTTTTATCAGACTGTAAGGTGATGACCACTTCTGTCAACATACTACCTTAAGATGCCAAAATGCCGATGATATGAATACACCAGTTAGGTGCATGAAACCAGCTTTTTGGGGTCGGGAAACAATCCCTCTATTGTATATATTACGAGCAAAACTTAATATTTGCGGGCTTTTCTAGATTCAGTGTAAGTTATTAAACATTACTTATTTACCTATCGTTTGTCTTGGATATGCTTATGAAAAGAAGAAGAATAAAGCATATTACAGAATGAGCTATAAGTATAGTCACTTGAAAAAATGGAGAGAGGAAAAGATTACAAAGTGACAGTGAGACAAAATGGAAGAATAAGCTTGTTCCACCGACTCCAAATCACATTGGACTAAGATAGGAACATGATGATTTACCTATTTTTAAATCTCATTGGTTACTAGAATTTTCTTAATCATTTTGGTTACGATACTTTTTTGAGTTTCGATTATTTAAACTATAGTAAAAATTTGATTAAAAGACGATGTAATTAATTGAAAGTATAATTTAAATTTTGAAAAAGCTTCAATTTTTATTTTCAGATTTTTTGTAATGATTTTTAATCCTAATCTTTAATGTTTTTCTAATCTTTAAAATATCGTTTCTTGTTCTAAACTCTTAAACCCTAAAATGTAAAATTTTGATAAACTTAATTGAAAATATTCTGCTTTTTTTGTATATCGGTAACGTATCAACGAAAAGATATTGTCCTAAACGAAATTAGGCTGAAAAAACATTGTATTTATTTTATTATATCAAGTAATGATACACATACCACACCTTATTTTTATTTGTAATCGACGTAAATTGATGTAACTATCAGATATGATCCAAATCGGCTCTTGAACTCCCGTGTATAATAATGTAAGTGATAGTTACAACATTTTGTGAGGACCTCCTGTCGCGGTAAACTGTTGTAACAACAAAATTCAAGAAACCGTTAAAATTATAAAGTAATGACATGTAGTAAACGATAGCATATTAAAAACTATACACTCATACCGAATTTCAAAAAGATTCTTTGAAAAATGTGGCTTGTATCGCAAAAAGTATCTTTAAAACGCTCTCCTGTAAAATTGCATTTTTGGGGTTACAACAACTTACGTGGGAGGCATCGAAATGTTCTTCCGGAACTATAATTAGGTCCAAATACTAGTTAAAAGCGATCTAAATATAGTTCCAAGACTATTACTAACCTTAATAAGGCAAATTAGGTCAACGTATTCCAGTTTAGAGGCGATAAACGTCTATTTTAAGCAGAGTATCAGTATTTTTCCTGGAGCTATACTGTGACCTTTGCGACCCAATTAAATTCCGACACCGATAGCCCACGGTGTGGTCAGCTTCACGAGTTGCCTTGTTATGTTACCCTGTTGTTTTGTTTGATATTCTTCACAAAAATAATTGGGCAGCTCAAATTAATTGTGTACCGGGAATAAATGGTTTTGTGTTGTACCTGCGCGCGATGTTTTTTTGTTTTTTTGCTGATAGGTGATGCCTATAACAATGACAGTGTTTGAATAATATTTTTTTATATAGCATAGCCTATGCTATGCTATTGCTATCAATAGCCTTATAATGTACCTACTGCTGGGATTCAGGCCTCCTCTTTAGGAGAGGGACCGGGCCGTAATCCACCACGCGGGCCCATTGCGGGTTGGTGGATATCACCATATCTTCGAATTTTGGTTCTAGGACATGCCGGTTTCCTCACGATGTTTTCCTTTGCCGTTTAAAGAGCTGAGGTGATGAAATATTTATTACACAAAAGTAATGCGCCTGGCTGGCTTGATTTGAATGACCTACAACTCGTAAGTCGAGGCCGTTACCACTCGGCCACCACTGATCGTTTTTACATATAAATTATTCTAGATAAGTTTGCGTTTGACCACAATCTCATCTGATGGTACGCGACGATGTGGCCGACGGTGGAGCACGCTTGTCTAGAAGTAAACTATTCACTCTTGACTTAAAGATCCCTAGGTTGTAGTTATCAAGCTACCAGTAAACAGACTCCGGCAAGGCATTCCGCTCCTTAGCTGTACGCATAATGAATATGTTCCTAAACCGCTTTGTACGTACGCGTAAATCTGAAATATATCTGTGATTTTCGGTTTATAAAATCAAATACATGAGTTTCAATGTGCAAAGCTGCTTAGTAAAACACTAATACCTTCACAGCTCAGCATTTTTTGATTGCCAGCATTAGGACTGGCATTAACACGTGCTATGAATTCCCTTACCTCTCAATATTTCGACAATCGCTATAACATGTCACTTAATGTAAAGCCTCTTACTGTCATATTTTCCAACAAAATCTTTCAATCCTTCTTTTCGACATTGAAATCAACACCACATTTCCTTTCCACGAACAGCACAAAGCAATCAATCCTAAAAACAATTTCACAGCCCCAACAAAAGGGAACCTTCTCAAAAACACACTAAGAACGGCTTAACAGCCGTGTAAAGTCTAATCGACGCGACGCTGAGAGGGGAGCAAACGTGTCGCGGGCTTTATTCACACGGATTCATTTCCGAGGCGCGACGACGTGTTCCGATGTGCTCCGAGGTGCTCCGAATGTGAAGACATATTTAGAATGAGGGTGACTAGGTTTTGGTGTGGAATTGTTATTATTTAAAGGTATGGAAAAGGTATTATGTGTGGGCTTCCTTTAGAACATTAGAGAATCAATATAAAGAGAAACACAATGGATTTTGTTGTGAATGGAATTAAATAAAGGGTGTCAAAGTAACGGTTCATAGAACAAAATTGTCGGAGAAAACGTGTAGCGACAATTTAAATTCAAGCAATATACGACTAAAGAAAAATGATTTGAAGATTGATGTATGAAAGACGTATCAGAACGCAGCAAGCTAGCTACTGTGTTAGTACAAAACATGCCAAAAGAAGAGAAAATAGTTTTGAATTACAAAAAAAGAAATCCCATTTTTAAAAACAATATCCTCAGTGATCTCTTTAACCTCCGATGTTAGAAACATCCGACAAATACTTCCGCGTTTATTCCACCATGTCATCAGTTCCTATGTCACCTATAAAGATTGAAGAGCTAAATGAAATGAAATACCCGGTCTAAATACCGACCCTGAAGAATAGGGTGTGAAAACGCTCGTCGAACCATTCCGATGCGGGTGGTTAAAGAGATATATTCGGGACTCAATAAAAAAAAACATTCGTCCTTTCCAAAAATCAAAGTCGCTTTCCGCAAATTCAAATCAGGTAACTCACAGCCCCAGAGAATCTGCACCAATTATCCAAATCCATTTCTTTTCTCCTCCGCCAGAACCCAAAATAAACCAAACAAAAAACGTGGAAACGTTTCATTGTTCCTCTAACTAGTGAGCGAACATTTCCTCTGAAATATCCCCGTGTCAATCCGGCCGCGAGACATATAGGACTATTACCAAGCCATCCAGTTATTGCCGAGGAGGCGCGGTCATTATCTCAATGTTCGCTATACATCGCCGCTCGCACGAACACTCTCGAACATTTATAACCTTCATTAGCTTCAACTGAATGCGCAATTTGATGAACCCCGCGTATGGGTAGAGGTTAATTTGCCGGAAGATCTGTCTTTGGTAGACTGTTTTTTAAAGGGCTTCTTGTATGTGTATGTGTACTGGGATTTTTATGGGCTTCCTAAGGCAATATTAATTGAAAATGGGTTGTTGTTTTGTGTTTATGTTTTCGGTTCAAGTTATGAAAGACGTGTGGGTCATGGCTAAGCCCTTTGTCGGTGGTAACCATACAAGTTGTGTATGTTATATTGCTGTTTATAATTAAGTCATTATGCGGTATTACGAGGATTTTGTAGGCTTTTTGTTTGTGCGTGAACGTCGTAAGGCATTTAAATGGATTATAATGAAAATTTTGTGAATAGAGACGTTACAGGAGTTTCAGAGGAGGATAGGATAGGTTAAGCGTGTTGTCTACTAACTGAATTGTGGTAGGCAGGTGGAGGTATGATAGGCAGTCGCTCCATCTAAAAGATAATATTCAGCCACATAAAGTTAGACAACAATCAAACTAACGTTAGAATTCAGAGGCAAAACTGTTTTTGCCGTGTTTAAAGAATTTAAGAGCAACTCAAAGTGAGCACTAAGGACATAACTGGTAATTTTTTAAATTTTATTATCGGAAAAAACTCTTGTAAAGGCCATAAAGGAAAAGACCAGGGACAGTGGGATTGTTGCTGATGATAATATTAAGACAGTTCAATCATAACTACCTTACTTGGCAGTGTAAAACATCAAGTATTCATTATTAACCACCGTAAGCAAGCGTTTGCGGACGGTGAGCAATGGATGGCTCACCGCCCAGATCGTGCCCAAGTGGTCGGCTCTGCAGGATCGAAGCCTACTGAGGCCATGGGTTTGCTTCTGAAAGAAAAACCCGGGGACCTAGAACTCAAGATAGAAAAGGAACATGGATGCATAAGAGTGGAGTTTAGTAAGTAAAAGTCTGACCCTACCGCTCCCACTCTGCCCTGGAGAGTGAGAGATCATTAGATTGAAACAATCTCAATATTAACAAAACGGTAAAATACTTCTAAAATGGCATGTAGATTAAAACAAAATCTTATCTAAAAGTGAGATATTATCGTCAATTTTCCTTCCATTACATTTTAGCATGCGGCTGTAACCGTCGTTAATACGGCAGAGAAAAGTTTCAACATTTAAATGGTCGGAGTGTCGCCTGAGCCTCATTCACAAGTTGATATGAACATATTTAGAGTTTATTAATACCTAGGCTATTATGAGGTTTCCGTTTAATATTTTTAGGGACATTTTAAGGCTTTCAAGAATTAATTCCATTGATATATTTATGTGTCTACGCACTAGATTAGGCGTACCATACAGTCGTACTTTACTTGACTCATCAAGTCAGGTCTTTTTTTGCAGGTTTCTGCGTTTTAATTTTGATGACATTAGCGCAGTTTTGATGAATGCGATTTAATTTTTGAAAGTTTTGTTAGAAATATTTCTCCTTAGTCGTTCACTCTTGACAGAGTGGTCGTGGTTGATAATATTGAATTTTAGTTGGCTAGTGAGCCTTCAGCTATAATACCAAAAAAGCGCTGCAGCGAACTTTTGTACAAAATTTTCCGTATTTTGACCAATAGTTTCTATGAAGGTATGAGTCAATGATTAGATATATCCTTAATTATTAGACGTTCGTTTCGTGTTTATTCTGTTAGCTTTTCCTTGTTTTCTGGGACATAGCAACAGTACCAGTTATGTTTGGTGGTTCACAGTATCTGGGTCTTTGTAATAATTAATTTAAGGTATTCAGTGTAATGTACACCTTCGGTAATAACAAAGCGCCCCTTTGAGTATGCTAAACATAATGGAATAGATTGGTCGTAAATGTATTATGGAGTTTCGACTATAAGCTGTTTATGGATTCTGAACATCATAAAAAAATATGTATTTAAATTATTAGGAAGGGGAAGGCCTTCGCCCAGCAGTGGAATATCATGGGTTAATCAGATTATATTACTATTACCATAGTAGATAATTATTCGGTCTTTGTTACTTGTTCTCGTTCAATTGGCTGAATGGATACAAACGAAGTTTGGAAATAGAATAGCTTATAATAACATACTGAATTAAGTAATTAATTAAAATTTAAAAATGATCTATAAAGGTAAGAAGTATTTATTGATTTTCAGTGAACAAAGCCACTTATAGCATCTAATCGATTATAAATACAAACATCAACTCTGTAAACGCTAAAAATCTCATCAATTAGTAACTAGATGCCTCATCGAGATACCACCACATCCCTAAGGGTCTCACCACAAGCCGGGCCTTGTTTCCCCAGCTGCGAACACACACCCTTAATGACTAGAGGATTATGCATGCACACAACTTAATTGATTGTTTGGGATACTATCTAGATTCAAACCCACTTCTCTAATTGTCTTTGTTGTAAAGTAAAGAAAGGACAGAATTTTGTTTACCTCGACGATATTATGGTTTTTCTGTCAAAAGATTAGCTGAAATTTAAGAGCCTCATTTGAATAGATAAGCTGGTTTTGACACTGTTTGTGAGGTATAAAACTTTTATTGTAATTATGCCTACAAATCATGTAAAACGGGACAAAACCCTGATAGACCTAAACAGAGAAAATGGTGAAAATCAACCAACCGTGTCGGTATATTCAATTTGATGTTTATTTGCGGATCTTCATCAACAATTCGTACAGAACCCCACCACACATAACCCTGATTACACCAAAGTAAACCAACTTAAATCGTAACCGAATCAAAACGAAAATTGACGAATCCACCCGACCGTAATTCGATAAATCTGCATAACATCTTCATGGCATTCAATTGAACTGTAACAACATTACGGCGTTGCCTGGCGCTCCACAATGCAATCAGGGAACAATACCGGCAATGTATCAGGCTCGAATCGCAACAATCGCGCTAACACACTAACAATGTGTTATCTTAGGTGTTCACTTGAAGGGTGACAAGCAGACATAGGTGTAGACCTGTGTTATGTGGGCAGAAGGACCATGGGTGATCTGCATTATTTGAGTAAAAGGGATAGATGGCATGTTGATTGTCTCCTTTGATGTGTATTCGCTCTTAGTCGCAAAATTAATACTATCAACTTGCATTTGACACAGATGATCAATATATCTCCCATTAGGAAATGAAAAATACATGGAAATAATATATTTGTTTACCAATAAATGTACGTACAAAAACTGAATATTATCAACAAAAAAAATATCAAAATTATAGAAAAACTAGATATAATAAATTTAATTACATCAATTATATCTATAATTAGCGACCCGCCCCAGCTTCGCACGGATGCAGTGGTGATATTAAATACTTGCATGTATTATACATACGAACCTTACTCTTGAATCACTCTATATATTTAAAAAACCGCATCAAAATCCGTTGCGTAGTTTTAAAGATCTAAGCATACATAGGGACAGCGGGAAGAGGCTTTGTTTTATACTATGTAATGATGAATGAATCCCTATTTCCCTTTGTCACGCCATCACGCATGAACGGTTAGACCGATTTCGCTAATTCTTTTATTGTTGTGTGTGTTATTGTCAGGGGAAAGTTCTTATGAGAGATAAAAAATAAGAAACGCGAGCAAAAGCTAGTACATTTCATATTTTTCTCTGACATCGACTTATATCCTAGATTAGCACGTTCATAGAAATTAATTGTCAAAATACTGGTATTGTTAATACAAATGTCTGCTGCAGCACTTCATTGAAATTATGTTGTCTAACAAAACTTTTAAAACTTATAGCGCTTTCACATTGCGTGAATGTCAAATTGCACTCATGTTATCAATGCAAAGGTGTATGACCTGCAGATCACCTAAGTCAAGTAAAGTGACACTATGGTACGCCTGATCTAATGCGCAGTATATTATATTACATCGAAGGTCTCTGTCGACAAAACGCCGTTTTCTATTAGTATGGTGACCGTATGTGCGCCACAAACTTTTTTTTTTCTTACATTATTATTGTTTATTCTTCATTCAACACAAGGTACAAAGGCGAACTTAATGCCTTAGGCATTCTCTACCTGTCAACCAAGGGTGGTGAAGAGACAATATGGTAGGTGTATAAAAAAGAAAGTGTTATTCAGAAAGCAAGAATACAAATGTATACATATTTCATGTTCAAATAAACATACATAAATATATTTACATAAAGTAGGAAAGAAGTTATAGATAAGATTCCGCTAATAGTAGAGAAAATAATTCCGTAACTTCCGCTTAAATGCATAGCGACTTTCAGTCGCATACATCTGTTCTTCTTGTGCTTTTTTTTTATTTCACATTGAGTTTTTTGGTACAAAACCTTAAAGTACGCTCTATCAGGTTTCTTCCCACAACATTTAGAACTCGAAATTTCCTTTCTCTTTCATCTCTCCTATTCTTATACTAAAGCAACTTTTAATAACCTTCATTCTCAGCCCTCATCAGTAAACCTTCTGTTATCCCTTACTCCATGATCTTGGTGATTAGTGACCGCGTTTCCTCCAGTTGAGGCCCACAGCATCCGGATAGGGTTACCAGGAATATGAAGCTCACCAAAATTGTTTTAAGGGTAGGTTTAGGGTCCGGAATAAAGGTACCGTGGTAAGCGTATCTGGTAAAAAGCCGTGTTGTCGCAAATTTGATCTCGTTGTGTGTGGAGCTAAAAAGGGTTCGCAATAATTATGTTTGTTATAAAAATTGATTCGTAATTTGTTAGGAAATTGGAAAAACCTTTTCTGGATAGGTGTTACGTTACAAAATATGCGACCATTTTAGTTCATTAAGCCTGAAGAGGACATCGGTGTCTCCACACCTAATGTCTTTCAATTGTGTCTGTAGTTACGGTAGTCGGAAAATTAAAAGTAGTTGTTGACGCTATGTTTAAAACCTAAGTTGTTTCTTCATTTAGTATCTCTGTGTGCTGTAAAATAAATGTATGTTCGTGAGAAGAATTTGATGATTGACCAAATGACTTGGTGAGTGAACCAACCACAAAAAAAAAAACTAGTTTGCCATGACACTCTTTTACATTTTTTTTTATTCAATGTAATCTAATGCTTGACTGCGATCCCACCTGACGGTAAGCAGTGATGAAATTGTTGATAGTGAGACACACTAGTTTATGAACAGCCTATTCACTCTACTGACCAATATTTGACTGTAAGCCCAGTACAAAGCTTTCCACAAAAAGACTAAAAAGGTAGCGCCGTTGAACCCATAAACCTCCAGGACATAGGCATATTGTTTCAGAATCAATCCCGGTAGTCCAATCAGTCGACAGACCTTTGTGTGTACTATTAAATATTTGTTCAGACTTTAATTTGGTCAGTTTTATTTGGTCAAAGCTTTTTACACAGTATGAGAGCGCTGCAAATTTCAAAAGTTTTGTTAGACGACATAATGTCAATGAAGGGCTGCAGCCTAATTTAATATTAACTTCTCAGCATTTTGACAAATAGTTTCTATGAGCGTGCTTGTCTATCGCTAGGATATAAGGCGATGGTATAAACCAAGGATTTCCTAGTATAAAATGATTATATTTAAATGGCGGTCTAAACACTCATTGTTGTATTCGAAAATTGACCATCAGAAAAAAAAATGCCTGATTGCAGTGCCTGCAACCAGGTTAGATTCAAAGAAGGAACGAGGAGGGGTGTTTAGTCAGTAAGATTTTGATACTGTTACCCGCTTCGTCCAAGAGCGGGATTCGTCATCGGATGATTTTAGCCCTACCTCATTCCTACGTTGCCATATATACCAGAGCTAGAGTCTTTCTTTCAGACGCGAACCCTTAGCCAAAATTGGTTTTAAATCTTCTGCAGGGTCCCTATGGTTTTCTGACAACTCCTTGAGGCCCTCGTGAACAATGCGCGCCGTCGACGATCGGGCTAGGTCTGGACAGTTAGTAGACGATTGGACGGTGAGCTACCCATTGCTCGTCACCCACAAAGGGGGTCCTTGTTGTCTGAGGGACATAATTTCCAAACTCTAACCGTATAAAATTAACACGTCCACTATTGGAACATATTGTTGACAACTCATACAATCCCACCTTACCTCTGAAGAAACGAACCACTGATATCTGAGGTGTACCACGTCACACAGAACCTAAATAAACATTTGTTTAGACAAAACCAAACATTACCCAGAAGGAAAACCAATTGTTTTCCCAATACAATTCTGTTTGTATTGTTTGCTAAAATGCTAAGAATTACAGACTATTTACTTGTATTGGAACATCTTTTAATACGTCCATTTAGAAAACAAATATACTTATTTCTTGTACAATACGAAAACTAAGGACCAATTACTAATTCTTAGTAACATGCCTATAAAGAATAAAGTAATAATGTCCTGTATGAGGGACGAAATAACGTTTTCTATGAAGAAGAAAATGTATTTTGGTATAGAATTCTGTGGAGAATGGCTTGTGTTTGGATGGGTAATATTTTAAGGTGGAATCCCTAGGGTTTGTATCAGAAATGGAAATCTATATGGGCTGCTATTTTCTTGGCTGTATTCTTAATTTCGCGACAAAAGTTATTATTGGGATTTTTTCTAATCGTTGCGCCTTTTTGCTGTTTTAATAAATTTATAATCTACATTTTCATTGTTCCCACTTTGGTTACTAGTTTCGACAAGGTATCCAAGCTATTGACAGTAACAGAACAACAAAGTAGGAAGCCTCTTCAAAATATGGCTCGTATCCTCGTCCGAAAACGCAGATTTCAGAATCAAACGCTTGATCCGGACACCCAAGGAGCGCCTCCTAAGGTGTTAGTCAAGGCTTGTGGCCATTGAAGACTTAACATCTCATTATTTTTATATTCTTAAAAAAAAACGCAGCTTATCATGAACAAGCCTTACATCACCTAAGTTAATTAATTTATGACTCTGTTTTCAGGAACTACACTCTTTCGTTATTTTGTACACTCCCTCCTGAAAGTTTGTGAATGAGGAACGGCCAAAATAACTTAAATTTTTTTTTTTTTTTATTCCACAGTTATCACACAACGTCATCTAGTCCTAAGCAAAGCAGAGCTTATATTATGGGTACTAGACAACTGATAAACATACTTAAATGTTTCTAATAACATACATATCATTACATAGTATAAAACAAAGTTCCTTATCCCTACGTATGCTTAGATCTTTAAAAGTACGCAGAGGATTTTGATGCGGTTTTTTTTTAATAGATAGGGTGATGCAAGAGGTGCTTTTCAATATCAGTACCCATGCTAAGCTGGAGCGGGCCGCTAGTTATAGATAAATTAAACCCAGACATAGAACAAATGATCATGCTCATCAAACAAATATTTGTCCTGGGTGTGAATCGAACCCACGACCTCCGGTTTAGCAGTCAGGGGCACCAAACACTAGACCAACAGGTCAGTCTAATATATCTAGAATATTTTCTACTTACAAAATTACTTAGTGTAAGATAGACACTTTGCATTAAAACATTTTAGACTTCTATTTTAAGGTCCTCTAATTAAACTCTCTCTCTCTACCTACAGGTGGTGTATGGTCCCTCCGCAACCTCTCAATCTCCGTGCCCCGCGCGGTCCTCTCCGGCGAGGGTCAGTCAGCCATTCTGCGCTGTTCCTACGACCTGGAGGACGCTGCACTGTACTCCATCAGGTGGTACAAGGCGGAGACGGAGTTCTACAGATATGTGCCAAGGGAGATGCCACCGACCATGGTGTTTCCTTTGCCTGGAGCGTCGGTTGATGTAAGTTGGTTTTTCGTTGTTTTTTTGAAGAAGTTTTTGAAGAGTTTTTCAACTCGTAAGTCGAGCCCACCATTTGGCCACCACTGCTCTCATAATTAGTAAAGTCTCACCTTAGATTTTGTTTTATAATCTAAGAGTCTCACTAATATTATAAAATCCAAAGTTTTGTGTGCATGTTTGTCACTTCTTTGCACCCGAACAGCTTTTCAGATTTAGATCAAATTGAATTGATTTAGTTTTTAATTTTATTTTTTTATCTGTTATTTGGATTAAAAGAAGATATAAGATAATACTGTGGAAGATGTAACCACAGTATTATTTTCTTTTAACTCACAGGTTGATTGGTAGAAAATGCCTTGTTGCATTTAGTCCTCCTATATATCACTACTGTACATGAAGTTTAAATAAATAATTTTCTGTTATCACATGGTTAAAACCGTAAGCAGCAGCTAATAATAAATAAATGTACTCACAAAATAAAACCAATAATATTGCTTATTGAATAGTTTCTTTAAAGTCTACTCATTCATAAATAAATGAAAGTTCCCAGGCCAATTGCCGTTGTTCAACTTTAGTATCTACATTCAATATCAACCCAAAGACAAATTAATTAAAATAACAAAGCTATTTAAAATATCAGCGTTCTTTATATAACTAATTAGTTATCACTGGTTCTAACTCAATAATAATGATCTATTGTCGACTAACTAAGATTTCTTAGTGCCTTCAACTAAGATTATTTAGTCTTCAACTAAGATTATTTAGTCTTCAACTAAGATTACTTAGTCTTAAACTGAGCTTTTTGAGGTATCCTTTAAGTATTCACAAAAGTCTGATAAACTGTCCTCAAAAGTAGCAATATAAAAGCGTTTTGAATTTGCATTCAAATTTAAATTTACATTCAGAATATTTCTGTCTCCCTGAATTCATATTTAATTCAAATTATTTTCCATATTCAAGGAATCTCTTCTTATGTCATAGCTCCTTTTGTTACGTCAAATTCTATTTTGAAGTTAGTTTTGAGATCTATTATTGGTAATTTGGGAGGCTTATTGGAACTACACTGTCAAAATTATTATTTTAGACAACGAAATGAGTTTTTGTTAGATTTAAACTAGGAAAACTGTCAAATAGATTTATTGTAAAAAAAACTTATTCTTAATTAAAAAAAAGAAACATAGGTTTTATAAACCTAGCTCGGGCGAGTTACTAATTTATTATACATAATGTTAGGTTAAAAAAGTCAATGTTCTTTTAGTTCGTAAATATTCGTAAGTTACTTGTTAAGTTATTCCTTGGGAACTACATATAGCTGTAATGTTACGTAACTATTTTGTGAAAATAATGAAATAAATAAAGATTATTACTGTGAAAAAATCAAAATAGTCTATGGAGAATTTGAATTTGGAAGTCACTAATTTGAGGCGAATTTTGGCGGGATCTTGTCGAATAAAGTTCATTGGCTATTTTTTATCAGCAAATTTATTCGTAGAGGATTTTGTTTTGTTTTGTAATTTCATAACAAAACAGAAAAAAAATTGTGAAGTGTTTTTTTTTTAGGCTAGACATGTGTAGTTATTCAAACAGATGATATTTCGGTAAAATTAGACCCGAAATTATTATTGTAGTAGTAACTACTTCAGCTACATAAGCTTGCCGTGAAGGCTAACTTGATACATTTGCTGCTAAGTGCTACTTAAACATTAGATTGTGTTTCATCCGCGTTCTAATAGAAAACGACGTACTAAAGTTTCGGACACGTCACAGACACAGTATATTTCTTTATTTTTTACGTAATTCCTGAAAATAGTTGTTGGAAGCCTTTGCACAGCGCCAGGTGCAAGTAAGTTGGCAATATATGGAATCATGAAATGACTGCCATCTCATTGAATGAAAGCATTTCATGAGGTGGTCACATGATAAAATCTTTGATTCTCAGATCTGGCCACGACTTTTGGAATATATTTGGAAAACTTGAAAACTGTTAATATTCGCACACGTTACTTGAGCAGTAGAAATATTTAATATCGTTTCTGCAATCACTAATCTTTACTATTGCTCATTGGTTGAATTCCAAATGGATTATTATTTATTAAGATAAATACCTATATATAATAAGTCGACGTAAATAACGCTCATGTTTCAATCTAATACACAATTTATTCATAGATATTTTTTATTTCCCAGTTGACACAGTCGGATCACCAGCAAGTCCGCATTGTGAATTTGAACCGGAGACTGAGCGGTGACTACCAGTGCGAAGTCTCCGCCGACGCGCCGCTGTTCCACACTGACATACGATCAGCACCACTGACGGTTGTTGGTAAGTTCTACAGTCAACTGTTAGTATGTTTACTGTCAACTATTGGCTGCTAAGCGGTGACGACCAATGCGAAATCTCTATCGATGCGTCGCTGTTCTATACCGTCATACGATCAGCATCACTGACGGTTGTTGGTAAATCCTGCTGTCAACTGTTAGTATGTTTACTGTCAACTATTGGCTGTTAAGCGGTGATGACCAATGCCAAGTCTCTATCGATGCACCGCTGTTTCACACTGACATACGATCAGCACCACTGACGGTTGTTGGTAAGTTCTACTGTCAATTGTTAGTATATTTACTGTCAACTACGGCTGTTAAGCGGTGACGAAAAATGCGAACTCTCTATCGATGCATCGCTGTTCTATACCGTCATACGATCAGCACCACTGACGGTTGTTGGTAAGTTCTACAGTCAACTGTCAGCTAGTATGTTGACTGTCAACTATCGGCTGCTAAGCGGTGACAACCAGAGTGAGGTACTTTCCACAATGTACCATTGTTCCATACTGACAGTACCACTGACGGTTGTTTTTAAATGTCAACTGTTAATACATCAGATCACCACCTGTGTGAAGTCAACGACTATGAACCACTGCTCCGCACTGCACACAATCAACAGCACTGACAATTTTTTGTAACTTCTTCTGTCAACAAATGGTACATGCAAAACAAATTTTGTCAGTATGGAACTATTTATGCTTTATTCGGTTTTATTTAAACGACAAATTAAATAGTGAGAGAGCGTGTGAGTGCGTAAGTAGTGTGTTAGTGAAGGTTTTTTATTAAAATGGCAAATTTTAGATTTAACCTATGGTAAATATATACATGTAACGTACGCAACTGGAGAAAGTACTTAAAATAGAATTTGTCTGGCTGCTCCGTGGCATTCCACTGAACTTAATTCTCCAAACCCAACCTTCAATCTGCTACTGAGAAATCCAAATGGAAAAACCCATCGAACAAGTAATTACAAGCTAAGCGCTCTTGGAACAACGAACTTCAGTAATTATTGTTTATTGGACCGAAACCGATCACTTCCTCATCGAGCTATTTTAGATAATACAATGGAAACGGTATTGCTATCATTTTGAGATTCATTTTCTTCTGATATTAATAGATTCACGATTAAATTGATAACAGACAGATTATATATTTATAGATTGAGGCTTAAATAATTTTGTCAATTGACAGATTTTATTTTTGGCAAGTTAAATTTATATATATATTTTTCTTTTATTTGGTAGAAACTAGTGCTTCATGGTGATCCCACCTGATGGTAAGCAGTACTGCAATCGTTGACGGTGAAGCGCATTAGTTTATTGAGAGCCTAATCAAATTATAATCGGATGGGAAGACCACAGCAGGCAAATTGTTCCAGTCCTGCGATATTACCAAATTTTAAATTTGCAAAAACAAAAAGTGGAAAAAAATATTTTATTAGAGTATGTAACAAAACACTTTTTACAACCACCCGCACAACTACTTCCGCAACTCGATACTAGATGGCGTTGTACAAATACGTCACTATTCTGAATCGCGGTGTTAAGATTCTCCGTGAGTCAATGACCTCCGCCGTAGTTTTTAGTTTTTATGACTAACCTAGTGTCGCATCCGTGGGTTACATCCCGTGAGGAATAGCCTTTCGGGACCTCACTAGCTTAGTTTTGTCAATATTTTCTTTTTGGATTTTAAAGACTTCGTGCCGCCTTTGTCACACACTGGGAAAAGGCCTGGTTCAAAATGTCTTATTATCTATAAACACTGTCAACCTACTGCACTGGCGCCATCGTGGGACTGGAAACAAGCAGAAAGAAGCCAAATCCCTTACACTGGCGACCAACAGTGGGCCCGAAACGAAGGAACAGAAGTACATCACACGTACAGGCAGAGTAACGACTACGAAGGGAACACCTAAGGAGATGTCTGTCAACCTGTCCGATGCCCAGTTCCAGACCCTGCCGAAGAGGATTTCTGCGCCGAAGCAAGGGTCCTTCACCACGTGTACCGCCCGATATGGTGGAACCAAAGATTCAGAGACATTGGAAGCATTACGGCAGCAGGCAAAAGAAAACAAACCTTTATACTTCCAAGACCGAAGCATCTAACAATACACTTGGAGCAGTTCTCGTCCAGGGGGAGAAGAAGATGAACATCCGCTCCAGAACCTGCCTACCCTCTACAGAAAAGTCTAACGATACACTTCGAGCAGTTCTCGTCCAGGGGGAGAAGAAGATGAACATCCGCTCCAGAACCTGCCTACCCTCTACAGAAAAGTCTAACGATACACTTGGAGCAGTTCTCGTCCAGGGGGAGAAGAAGATGAACATCCGCTCCAGAACCTGCCTACCCTCTACAGAAAAGCGGACGACCGAAGAAGAAAGTCCAGAACCCAACTTCACCTCCGTCAATGAAAGATGACGACCTGGAAAGGAGATTTGTTGCCAGCAAGCCTTTGCTAGGCACCAAAACGAGGATGTGGACGTCCTAAAGAACAGCAGTGACCTCTCCCGTAGTTTTAAGATTTAATGTCTAAGATAGTGTTGCATCAGTGGACTACATCCTTCTTGGAATAGTCTCACAGAACTTCACTACAATTGAATTGTGCGATTTGTATCTTTGATCAGTGTTGCATCAATGGACTACATCCTACTTGGAATAGTCTCATAGAACTTCACTACAATTGAATTGTGCGATTTGTATCTTTGATCAGTGTTGCATCAATGGACTACATCCTACTTGGAATAGTCTCATAGAACTTCACTACAATTGAATTGTGCGATTTGTATCTTTGATCAGTGTTGCATCAATGGACTACATCCTACTTGGAATAGTCTCATAGAACTTCACTACAATTGAATTGTGCGATTTGTATCTTTGATCAGTGTTGCATCAGTGGACTACATCCTACTTGGAATAGTCTCACAGAACTTCACTACAATTCAATTGTGCGATTTGTATCAAAGATAGTGTTGCATCAGTGGACTACATCCTACTTGGAATAGTCTCACAGAACTTCACTACAATTCAATTGTGCGATTTGTATCAAAGATAGTGTTGCATCAGTGGACTACATCCTACTTGGAATAGTCTCACAGAACTTCACTACAATTCAATTGTGCGATTTGTATCAAAGATAGTGTTGCATCAGTGGACTACGTCCTTCTTGGAATAGTCTCACAGGACTTCACTACAGTTCAATTGAATTGTTCAAAAGGTCAAGTGCAAGTCTTAGCCATTGTAAATAATAACCCACTATCCAGTCCTTCTCGCCGAGACGTCTTCGAGGACTGAGGGGGAGATTGTAACAAAACACTTTTTACAACCACCCGCACAACTACTTCCGCAACTCGATACTAGATGGCGTTGTACAAATACGTCACTATTCTGAATCGCGGTGTTAAGATTCTCCGTGAGTCAATGACCTCCGCCGTAGTTTTTAGTTTTTATGACTAACCTAGTGTCGCATCCGTGGGTTACATCCCGTGAGGATCGCTTTTCGGGACTTCACTAGCTTAGTTTTGCCAAGAGTATATTTTTTTGGATTAGAAGACTTTCAGCCGCCTTCGTCATATTAAAAAGGATCGGAGCAGAAGTCTTATTTATTTTCCTACAAATAACTGTAGAATCTAGTCTTTGACAATAAACGTCGTGACACTTCAACCTGCGTATCATTTCGTCGGCACCGGGTTCAGCACATCCCTTACACTTTCTAGACGTAAAGTGGGGATTGTTTTTTTTTTTTATTTCAAGCCTGGCCCGTGTTATATAGTTGGATTGGTATATAAAAATGAACAAGGATTTGCTAAAATAATAGATAGCTATATTTTAAGCTACTTAGGGTTCTGTAACATTGTGAGATGTTTGTGACGGACGAGAAACTACGGAACCCTATACTGAGTGTGGCCTGACACGCTCTTGGCTGGTTTTTACCCTTTGGATACAAAACCGTAATTGTGATGAACCAAAAATACCATTACCTACTTCCTCTTACACTTTTACTTAATATTTTTCTATATTATAATATATTTCCGTTCAGACCCGCCGTTCAGAGCTCCGCACCTGTCCATCTCGCGAGGCAGTTACGCGCGCGGCGACATCCTGCGAGCCAACTGCTCCGTGGACGAGGCGTATCCAGCGCCAAACATCACCTGGATTCTAGACGATCATAAAGTAAGTATTATTTCATCATTATGCGGCATATAAATTGAAACAAAATGGCGAACGACTTTCAAATCTCAAATTATTGCAATTCATGATGTACATGTCAGGTAATATATAATAAAAAATAGAAACAATTATGGACCCTGACGGGCCCAGCAATATTATAAATGGTAGAAGAGAGGATGCGCGCTAATTAATTTTCTTAACCGTACTTACATATTAAATCATTCAGTTCATTAAAATTTATTTATTTACTTTCAATGCACAGTAACTGATTTTTTTTATCTCAATCGAAGTGCAGCATAGTGGGAAACACGTAACCATAGCAAAACGGCTATTTTAGTTTTTATTTATTTAATCTTCATGTACAGTAGATCACTACTGTACTACTGTAGTCCGCCTATGTATCAACATAGGCGGATTTAATGCTGCAAGGCTGCAAGCTGCAAGGCTATTATCTACCAGTCAACCTTAAGGTTAAAAAAGACAACACTGTGGTAGGTGGTAGTTCAACAAATTGCTGTTTATTATGGTTTTTAACCGACTTCAAAAAAAAGGAGGTGGTTCTCAATTCGATTGTATTTTTTTTTTTTTTTTTTTTTTTTTTTATGTTTGTTACCTCAGAACTCCGTTGTTTATGGATGGATTTGCAAAATTTTTTTTGTACTTGAAAGGATATGCTTCCAGATTGGTCCCATTTTTTTCAAAATCGAGTTATGATGATGGGATCCATGAGGAATCGAGGGAACTCCTCAAATATTATAGGCAACTATATCGTTTTTTTTATATTTTCATCGAGAACTCAAGCATTTACAGTCAAAAAGTAACATTTGATGAGGTGGAACTGGTGAAGAAGATCAGAAATGGCTAACGAAACTTGACAATCGCATGGATATCACAATCAAGGTAGTTAAGCAACTATGAAAATGCACTATAAACCAATGATCTTAAATAATTATGTTGAAAATGTTATCATCGAACTGATCTGATGATGATGATGGAGCTGAAAGGCAGGCACTGGAACTGCGTAACGAATTAATATATCCTAGCCGTGTTTGGGCTTGTTAGAATTGTCATAAGATGCACTTTGGCTGTAAGGTACTATTGAACTGATGTGATGATGAAGCTGGAAGGTGGAAGGTCGGCATGGGAACTTCAAAATAAAATAATGTATCCTAGCATTGTTTGAGCTTATTAGAGCTGTCATGGGCAATGCTGTCAAGGGCAATGGAAAGGGCTATGCTCGGAGTTTCCTTGCGTGTTCGAATCAGAAATGAAGAAATGCGCAGGAGAACCAGGTTCACCGACATAGCCCGAAGAATCGCCAAACTTAAGTGGCAGTGGGCAGGGCACATTGCTCGTAGAACAGATGGCCGATGGGGCCGAAAGGTTCTAGAGTGGCGACCGCGCACCAAAAGACGCAGCTTTGGAAGGCCTCCCACAAGGTGGACCGACGACCTGGTGAGAATCACGGGAACGCGATGGATGCGAGTCGCACAGAAACGGTCGTTGTGGCGACGCTTGGGGGAGGCCTATGTCCAACAGTGGACGTTTTCTGGCTGAAATGATGATGATGATGAGAGCTGTCATGAGATGTACTCATGAGATGAATCATAAGTATTTCATGCATCATATCATCTCTCCACGAGATCAAAACGATTACACTGTAACAATGTACCTATAATATGTATTCCTACTTATATGACATTGGTAACTTTTTCAAAAGAAATGTAGGAACGATATTGACTTCGTTGCCATAACACATTATAATAAAAAACACTAAACGGCTACAAATAAAAAAAACTTTTTACAAAAAAAAAAACCGCCTTCAAAAAAAGCCAAACAATAAAAGTTCCTACACTAAAAAGTTGAAAATAAAAATTTGAATTGCTGTAAAGAAACTTAATTTATAGGTAAACTTATTTGACATTAATATTTTGCAAATATTCAAAATTTATTACTTCTTTTTGGAGTCGGTGCCAGCCAAGGCAAGGAATTACGAATGGGTAACAATCCCTTGAAAAAATACCCCTAACATAACTATAAAACTACTTAGTACCTATTTGCATACTCAAATATATAATACTTAATTAAGACATAAATACATGTTAGACTTCTCTAAAAAAAATCATCCGATTTGCACATTTTTTTAAAATAAATTATATATACCTACTTACAAAAACCTGCCACATTTTAAGTACATTGAAAATGTTTAAGCATTATGTATGAAAAATGGCACCGGATATTAAAAAAAGCTACCTAACATTAAGTTTCAACAATAAAAATGCTGGCACCGACTCCAAAAAGAAGTAATAAATTTTGAATATTTGCAAAATATTAATGTCAAATAAGTTTACCTATAAATTAAGTTTCTTTACAGCAATTCAAATTTTTATTTTCAACTTTTTAGTGTAGGAACTTTTATTGTTTGGCTTTTTTTCCTATGGTCTTTTTGAGGATGAGAGTCACAATCCAACATACACTGAATTGTTTGTGCTGTTTATGCTAAACAAACTGCATAAACAGCCCTACAAAGTTCCCACAGCTGGGACTCAAGTCTACGAGACAGAATAGACTGTGATTTACCATACAGGTGGGTTGGTGAATGACATGTAATAATTATGTCATCAACTTTTATTTTTTAAGAACTTCCTGGCAATGAAAGACACAGTGTTCAAAATCTTTAACCGATTTAGTCAAAACAAATTTAAAAAGAAGTTCTTTTTTTCATTTAAGTAAAAAAAAGAAGAAAGAAGCTAAAATAATTTACTTATTTTTTGGCGATAAAATTAAGATCGTAAATATTTTTATTCTCGTTGTTTTTCTAAGACTAAAAACCAGAGCAGTAACAATAGCAAATAAACAGTTGTAACAACTATAATAATATTGATTCCAAGAGTTCCATCTCTTAACTTTCCAGCTAACTGATTCCTTCCACTTCGGTAACAACATTTTCTAGGAAAAAAACCATCAACTTGTGTAAACAACGCTGGAATTTCATTAATATTGTCCTCTCTCCAACCCCTTCATATTTCGGATATTAAGAAAATCTTTTATTAAAACGAGAGCGACCTTCCTGTATTTTTATTCGGAATGAAGGAAAAACAATAGACTATTATTCACGGATTCTTATTCATTAGTAAGAAAGGATGCTATTATACAAATTTTCGTTTGGATCAATACTCTACAAAGTGTACACACGGGCAATTTAAGTTGCTCTACTCTGAACTGCAAATCAACTTTTCTACGCCCCCCCTAGCCAAGTTACAAGCGTTTCGTGACGAGTCTCCTTCTACAATCGAAACGCCTCAACTTAGTAATTTAAAAGGAGAAACTGATTGACTGACATATCAATGCACAGCCTAAACTACTGGGGTTAGGACCGTAAAATTGGGCACAAGATTTCCTTTTGTGGCGAAGAAACGATTTTCCAAAATTTACCTCCTAAAGGGATAAAACGGGGGTTAAAAGTTTGACTGGAGAAACCTTCATATACGCGGCAGAAAGCTAGTTATACCATAAAACTGCAGGATTTAGCGATGATCATTGTAGAAACGATTACATTTCATTCTGTCATTTTAAAAGATGTGAACTTGAGACTAATTTTGTTAAATTGACGTCATTTCCTTACATTTGATTAGTTGTTTACTAGCTTTAACGATTGTCATCTCCTCTACTACTACTCATAGCAATTTATTGTTGCCTGCGATAATTGCCCGTGTAAACAATTTTAAAATTGTAATTAAATCCGGTGTTCTGTTTACTCTATAGTTATGTTGTTCGTCTCATTGTTAGCTAGTTTGTTAATTAGTATAGAGCTGGAATGTTTGTGTTATTATGTATTATGGGTTTTTTTAGACGGTAAATCATCCTGAGACTTCTCTCGCTCTAAGGCGGAGCAGAAAAGCTGATCAAAACCCTATCCTATTTTTAATTTACATAACCCCGGGTTTTCTTTTCATTGGCTTATGAAAAGAATAAATCTGAAATCGCTGAAAAAATCAGCAAGTTCAATACATTTTAATCAGTTAGGCAAACAAATATGCACTGACCAGCAGATTTCTTTTTCGCAATCCCAAGTTTTGTCGCATAGTAAAAGTCGTTTGTTTTCATCACGTGTTTAAATATCGGGCACTAATTACCAGTGATGATGATTACCAGTCTAATCTACACTATCTACACTAATATAATAAAGAGGTAAAGTTTGTTTTTTTGTTTGTAGGAGGTAATCTCTGAAACTAATAGTTCGATTGGAAAAATTTAAGCTATAATAGAAAGCTGCTTTACTCCTGATTGACATAGGCTATAAATTATTTATATAACATGGCTATAAACCGAGCTATCACAACTTTTGTCTAACAAATTTTCCGCGGACGAAGTCGCGGGCAGAAGCTAGTTATAAATAAAAAAAATAGCTATTCTCTTTAGCGTGTCGATGGTAACATCCCGCACTGGGCCCTCGTGGTTGAACACGGGCCATTCCCTCTCCTAGTGAGGAGGTCTGTGTCCCAACAGTGGGAACATTAAAAAGGCTGATGATAATGATGATGTGTCGATAGCAAAATCAGTCAAATACCTTGCCTGGCCCAGTATTAGGCCACGATGGCAAATTAAATGGCTCTTAATTGAAACAGTAAACTATCTATGTAATTACAGACACAATTGAAAGACAATAGGTGTGCGAATACCGACGTTCTTGTGGGCCCAGGAATTTTAATATAAATAGGTTTCGATTTTGGGAGCCTGTGGCGGTGTGGTTGATATTGCAGGATTGGATAAATTAATATAATAAAGCAGCACTGCAAATACAGCCACAATGGATATTCTCCATAAACTATTACAGAGTAGGATTATGTCAAACTAGTTCTTAAGGGGTTTTTAAAGCGTCAGGTTTATGGCAATAAGCCGCAGTCGACCGATGCTCTGAAAGTTAATATACGACAAACCATTGCTCAAATTCAACCCGATTTATGTGGCAGTCATTGAAAATTGGAGTTCTCAGATAGTGCCATTTGAAAGCCGTAGCAAAGCATTTCAGCGATATTATATTCGTAATGGCAACTTTACCAGGCCCTATCAGAAAAAATCCGTTGCGTTTTTTACTTTTTTTATTTAGATATTGCAGTTTAGTGCTAGGAGCCTTTTTGATTTCGCACTTGTTTATGAATCTTTTTAATAGTTTCTTTTTTTATTCTTTATTTTTACTTTTGCTCTTTAGAAAAAGTAATTTTTTTATTTTATTGTTGTTCGGCGGTCTCTCCGGTCCTGTGGCCTTAGCTCTTGCCGGAACGCCCATACCAATCTGTTCAGACTTTCGGTATCTCGGGTCGCTCGTCCAAGGAGATGGTGAGTTGGGCTGTGAAAAAGACGGATGAAAAAAGACTGCATGTAGCGGAGATGAGCATGTTGAGATGGATGTGTGGTGTGACGAGAATGGATAAAGTGAGAAATGAGTATATTAGAGGAAGTCTGAAAGTGGCGCCAGTGACTGAAAAGTTGAAAAGAAATCGTTTGTCTTGGTATGGTCATGTGAAGAGGAGAGATGAAACGCATGTCACAAAAAGGGTTTTGAGTTTACACGTAGATGGATGGAGAGGAAGGGGGAGACCAAAGAAGAGATGGATGGATTGTGTCAGGAGTGATATGAAAGAAAAGGGAGTTACTGATAGTGTGACGGGTGACAGGACAGAGTGGAAGAAAAAAACATGTTGCACCGACCCCAAATAAAATGGGATAAGGGTAGTATGATGATGATGTTGTTGTCCTGTGCGAATCAGAAATAATTTTTATTATCATTTTTTAAAACACTAGAATTTTGAAATGTTTGTTGTTTTCAATGTTTTTTTTCGCACTTTAACATCCACTCGATGATTTAAACAACTTAAAAATTTAACGATGATTCAATTACGATCTAGCTTTTTTTTTACCAAAAGTCATGAAAATATTTGCAATTGTGGGAAATGTATACAAAAAGTACCTAGTAGTTAAATAAGCAAGCCTTGTCTTGTGTAAATATAGCAAGCAATGGATAAATAAATAAATGATAAATTATTTTTATAACGCGTCAATAACTCGCCTTTGCGAAAGCTCCACTGATTTCTGAAGTGAAGCTGAAAATACTAAGCTTCACTCTTCAGTTAAGACTTAATACCGAGAGACTTCAAACGATAAGTTCTAGATATTTTAAAACACTTTTTATTTACATTAACATACGTCTCGATAACTTGGAAAAGAACGATTCATTGAAATTTAAATCAAACAGAAATTAAATCAATAAATGAATAACGATGTCTTATATTTCTTACGCCAAAGTAATATAGTTTTCTATGAACTTGTTTATTTTATCGTAAAATTCACATAACATATTTAAAATGGTTGCTACTCTTATATGCTTAGTTACCATTACCATTAGGCAATACAGCCCCTCTAGCCAAATTACGATCGTTTCGTTTAGAGTTAGCGCTTGTTTGATAGCCACGCCCCCAATTCCTTTGTTGAGATGATGTCAGAACTCCTCCATGTCGCTGTCATCTGGAAATGTACCCAGAAGACTGACAGCATTGCCACGTTGAATGACAACGCTAATTGTTTGGGCAAAGAATGAGACAGCCCTGCGGTTACGCAAAGTGTCGATAAGACTTTAGACGCTATTTTTTCTTTTTAACATCAAACTCAATAAAAATTAACTCTCTTCAAAAGCACTCACAAGCCAGCGTGGCGTCCACTAAGCACCCACATCTCATTCCTTAACACCTGCCACGCAGCTAAGCCTCCCTTCAAGGCAGCTTCACGCGGCCACTAACTCCCATAAGCCGTAAATCCTGGCTTTAAAGTGGTCTCCACTGTATCCCCTGCGCGACACTCACCACAGGCACGCTAAATAGTTTTAGAAGCAACTTCCCAAGCGAAACAAAAATACAACTAAAAGTGTTGAGGTGGAGCGCTACCTGGCTGTTTGTGTTGGGTTGTTGACTGAAAGTAGTTTAAACCTGGCTTCTTCCACGTTATTAACTTGACTAGAATTTCGTTAAATACTGTTTCGCGTCATTTTAATGAAAAAAAGCTTGACACGTGGCTAATTGTAATTAATTAATTATACTCGTAGATACAAGTTTCTTAATATTAATATTTTAATGTGATTTTTTAAGGTATACCTACATTAAAAAGAATATCTATCTATAATTATATCTTCTCCTAAATCAAAGTCGTTTATTAATTTATTTATTAATTAATTATACCTAGGGCCGTAGGGACTCTGCAAAAGGGTTGAAGTCTACTGGGGCCCAGGGTCTCTTTATAAAAAGGAAGACGGCCCCAGTGCGAAAGACAAATACGGAACGGGGTGGGGTATTTAGTCCGTAAGAGTCTGACACTGTTTTGACAGCGGAATTCGTCATTTGATGATTTCAGCCCACCAAAAAAAAATATTTATACCCAGGGAACTAAATCCCGGGACATGATCTATCCTTGTTCCAAATAATCTCAAATCTTTAGTCGTAGTGCATAGTTTGTAGCCGTTTAAATTGTAGACATTTATAATGATAGTAATATAAATTGAGTGAAATATTGTGTTCACAATTAAGTTGTCGAGAGTTTATAAATGGGCTAGAATGACTAAAAACCTAAAATATGTGCAATACTACGATGACTACAGTCCTACCATTATCCCATATTACTTGGGGTCGGTGCAACATGTTTTTTTCTTCCACTCTGTCCTGTCACCCGTCAAACTATCACTAACTCTCTTTTCTTTCATATCACTCCTCACACAATCCACGATGACTACCTACAGTATAATAAAAAAATATAGTCACACAGACTCATAACAAAATTTATCCAGTTCGAACAAAATGGCGGTAAAATGATTGAAGTCCTAAGTCACGCGCTGTCGATATCTCATGTACTACCCAAACGTTTTCGAGTTTTGATTAATAGAATGTGATTTTATTCACGATTGAAAATCTAATGAATCATGGAAAGGTTCTACGCGTTTCACATCCACCGGATTCCCACAACATTTACCAGGTCATCGGTCCACCGAGTAGGAAGCCTTCTGACGCTGCGTCTTTTGGCACGCGAGGCGCGTAGGATCGTTAATTTTGGCGACACTTGGTAGTGGTCTATGTCCAACAGAATTCGTACGTAGTGCGTGCAAGCAGAAACTTGAAATTAGCTATGTAAACAGCTTGTTTAAATAATTAAAGTAATTCAAACCCAGCCAGGCGCATTACTTTGTGTAATTTATTTCATCACCACTGCTCTCAGAAACGGTGAAGGAAAACATCGTGAGGAAAACTGCATGTCCTAGAACCAAAACTTTCGAAGACATGTGTCATCCACCAATCCGCACTGGGCCCGCGTGGTGGATTATGGTTTATTCCCTCTCCTAACGAGGAGGCCTGGTATCCCAGCAGTGGGAATATTAAAAAAAAGGCTGATGATGACGTAAACAGTACGATATAGATCCATTCCTGACCAGTGTGCCCTCACTTAGAAGGTGCTTAAGCCGAAACTTTTTCACTTAATAACTTACATGTTGTGATTGATGTACAATATGAGCAAAATTGTTTTTTCTATAGTGTATTAGTTTTTTGGCATTTATTTATTTATTTTATTGTACACCTCATAATGTGGACAGGACATACATTTACAAAAACTAACTGTCCATATGATTTTTAAATTTAATTACTCTGTACTTTATAAGTGAGGACTTGTTATAGGCTGACAGTCCAACTTACTGTTCCTTATCTGTTTTTTTAGCTGTAAGTGTAGTTACTTAAATAAATAAATAAACAGTGGAAGTCTTCATCATCTTTCGGCTTATTGATGATGTTGATAATGACGAACCGTGGAAACATTCTAGAGGATACTCTTTCCAGAATCAGTCCAGAATAAAGCTTGAAGAACTAATTTACAATCTTCTCCCAACAGATTGCAGAAACGGTATCCTGGCGAACATCAGACCTGGACTTCAAGGAGCGAGGAGCGTTCAGCAGATTGGAGATCTCCATCCTGGAAGCTGAACACTACAAGATGGGGTTGACGTACACCAGCGCCAGCTTGAGCAGGGCATACCAGGATAATTACTACGGGTTTGAGAAGCAGCCTGAAGAAGATAAGGAGGTCTTGAGGTAAGTTGGTAATTAGTTTATTGGATATAATATTCAATTACTTGTTCTTGAATAGTTTTAACGAATTTAGAAATTGTTTATATAAATTGTAATTGTTTTATATAGCGTCATTTAATGTCTTTTTCCATATTACTTCACCTTTATTATCTCTAATGAAGCACATCAATATTTGAATGTTGTGTACAGGAATAATTGGACTTCAGATTTATGTACTGTATGTTGTCTGAATTGTACTGATTGTCTTAGTCTGTAGTCTGTAACTTTACCTTTTAAAATAAAATGAAATGAAATGAAATGAAATGAAATGAAATGAAATGAAATGAAATGAAATGAAATGAAATGAAATGAAATGAAATGAAATGAAATGAAATGAAATGAAATGAAATGAAATGAAATGAAATGAAATGAAATGAAATGAAATGAAATGAAATGAAATGAAATGAAATGAAATGAAATGAAATGAAATGAAATGAAATGAAATGAAATGAAATGAAATGAAATGAAATGAAATGAAATGAAATGAAATGAAATGAAATGAAATGAAATGAAATGAAATGAAATGAAATGAAATGAAATGAAATGAAATGAAATGAAATGAAATGAAATGAAATGAAATGAAATGAAATGAAATGAAATGAAATGAAATGAAATGAAATGAAATGAAATGAAATGAAATGAAATGAAATGAAATGAAATGAAATGAAATGAAATGAAATGAAATGAAATGAAATGAAATGAAATGAAATGAAATGAAATGAAATGAAATGAAATGAAATGAAATGAAATGAAATGAAATAAAATATCTACGAGAATAGGTCGTTGGTTGTCAGTTTAGTGTGCTGGTCGAGTTGAAAATGGATGTTCTTCTGTAAAGAATTTTCCATGTTTTTTTTTGTAAGATACAGTACGGCCATCGGTTCTTGGCGAGCGTGAAGTTAGGCTCTACGAATTTAAGCGCTTGAAAACTAGTACAAAAATAAATGGTTTTAACTAATAAATGGAATAGTAAATAAATAAATGGTTTAAACAAGTCTCTTTGCAGTTATTATTGCTGTTAAAACTGTTATTGGCATTTGTTTTTTTAAAACCTGTCTAATATACGCAGTACAAAAAACGCCGAAAGGTTTAGTGATGACGGTGATAGTAATTGTAATGTGCCATTATTTCCATATCCTCTAAAGATGTTCGAATAAAATTACAGTCTCTACAGTAGTATAGCAGTTATAAATATTTTTTTTTTCATGTGTAAGGAATCTAATATATATACTATTATTTATTTATTTGTCTTACAATATTATAATATTTAGATACTGTCTAACCTTGAAACTACAAAAATATAAATATTACTCTTTAAGTATAACTTCACTTTACAATCTTGAACGATTATGAATTAATGCCGTTGTATGTTGAGTATAAGGTTAAAATACTTTTTTTAATGACCGACTTTTTCATAGAGTAATAATAATTTTTTTTTAATAAAATAAACCAGCACTTGACTGAGATCCCACCGGATGGTAAGCAGTGATGCAATTGCAGTTTATTAAGAGCCTATCCACTCTTCGTCGATATATAAAGTAAATCTGAGCTGTGTTTCTCATCCCCTAGATACACACTGATCCCGCCCCCCACGGGCCAGTTCTCGTTGAGCTGCGTGGCCACCATCTACGATATCTACGCGCGGAAGGGAGACTCTATCCTCATCAAAGAAGATGCCCCTCATCCAGCCTCAGTCACCGGGGAGGACTCTTCAGGTACATCATCATCAAACGTTTTTTTTTAATGTTCCCACTGGTAAAACTAAGGCCTACCCTCTGGGAGAGGGCCTGGGCCCGTAATCCACCGGGATTAGTGCAGATTGGTGGATGGTCACATGTCTTAAATTAATTGTTTCTTCAGGTATGCTACTGATTTATTTAGATTTTATAAAAGGTGGGGAACAATTTAAGGTTCGAAACGTTGGCAGCCACTACACCATAGGTTTTTTTCGGAATTCCAGTGAAATCCTGCAATCATCAGTAGATATTCGTATAAAGCTTAACGATAAAAAACTCTCCACGACGAATTTCTGAAAAAGAAAACCGTGGTCCTAGAAGAAAGGACCACTGGAGAATGATTTTTACCTACCAAAAAAAAGTCCTAAACTAAAAAAATAACCTTATAAACATATCTATTTAGTCTTTTTACAAACGACTTGTTGACACTTCACGTAACCCAAGAGCTGGCTTTACTTTGGAAAGACAATAAGCATTGCCATACAGGGGGTCAATGCTGCCTGCCTTTTTGGTACTTTACCAGTCGACAGCGATGTGGAAGAGCTTTTTGACGCTTTATTAGATTAGGTATTTTTAGTTAAGTTCATCAAATTTAAAAATAACCTATCTTTTTAAATTTATGTGTATATTTATGTAGTTTTAAAGTTAGAGATTGACTTAATTTTTGCTTAGTCTTATACGAAAAGTGGTTGTTTTGAGAGTTTAAATGTAACGTTTTCGTCCCCCAGGTACTCCGGTGTGCTACAGCGCGGTGCTGACGTGCGTATGCGCGGGCGCGGCTCTGTTGCGCACGTTATGATGTGCGCGCACCACGCGCTCGCACACACTCAATTAAACTCGCTAATAGCGCACTGCGCGCGGTCCCATCAGTGGAAGGCGCATGGATTTGGGGAAAAGATGTCCTACAGTCCACAATTACCCTAGAAAACCAATATAATATATATAATAATATTTTGGACAACTATCACACAACGTCGTCTAGTCCCAGGCTAAGCAGAGCAATAACTTGTTACTTAATCTTTCGACTTTTGTAATTACAGACACAATTAAAGAATAATATGTGAGCGAACGTCGGCATTCGCTTTGGGCTCAAAAGTTTGATACTTATGTGTCACCGGATAATTACTAACACTGTAAGTTTATTATAAGTTAATAAACTAGTGCGCCTTACCATCAACGATTGCATCACTGCTTACCATCAGGTGGGATCGCAGTCAAGCACTAGTTTATTGCAAGTTAAAAAAAAAAAAAAAAAAAGTCGCGTCAGATTGTAAACTCTTTTTTTTTTCGATAAATTGTAAACTGTCGAATTTGGTTGGTATGTTAAATTTTTGGTTGGAAAATTTATAATGTTATTAAAATTAATTATATAGGGTTGCATTGACATCGTACCACAAATGAATACCAGTACATTATTCTGGAACCCCCGTGGTGAAATTTTTTCATCAGTTTTTTCTTAATTTTTAACAAATACCCTGTAAACTTACAGCGTTTGCAATACGGAATATGCATGAAAAAAGAATTTTTATTTAACTTATCTATCCATTGAATAAATACGTTTGTATAATACACTTACGGCGGTGTGTTTTTTTTCTAAAAACTCTCATTTCACCGTATTCCTTAAGCAAAAAGGTGGTATCGTGTAAATGGGGCTGAAAGGATAAGCTGGGATTCATAATAACTGGCAGTTATACTTAAACGTCAATTATAGAAAGTGACGGTTTAGAGTGTCCATGTCTTAAGGAAATGTTTTTTTTATTTTATTTTTTTATTGAGTTTTGGATCATTCGTTGATATAATAATGTACACAAGCATAATATAATTGTAAGAACTATAAATTAGTAGATATTTAATGTACAAAGGTGAGCTTAATAAATTCAGCGAAAGATATTGTAATTAAACCCTTTATAATGAAAATTGTACCTAAGTATGTATAAATTAAGGTCGAAAATTGTTAACCAATAAAACAGTCTGTAAACTGATTTAAATTTGTTTAAAAATTCAGTTAGAAACAAATAAGGAATCCAATTTTTTCTATCTCCTCTCTCGCTCACTCTCATTTATAAAGCCGTAAGAGTGACAAGGACAGACCGCGCGCAGTGCAAACGTTACGTAAGGAAACTGAATGTTGTGATAGACACTTAATGAAGCTAATATTTGTACTAGAACGTAAGAAATATTGTATATTATACTTATTTCAATGTTGCAGATTTAATTATATGTGAATATGTAAATAAATTCATTAGTTACTGATGTTCGTGGTTTTATTAATACATCAAAGCGTGTTTGGAGGTATGCGGAACAGAGAGTAAAATCCTAGGATTCTTCCGATGAAAAGGGAGGATCCTCCGACCAGACAGGTGTTATAGTCTAGTGGGCTACCCTACTCGACAGTTGACTTCGGGCTGTGGTATATGTTCAGGATTCTTGTAGTTCTTATGAGACGGCGCTACACATGAGTTCGATCGTGTGTGGAATACTGCAGCTACATATGAGCTGGCGCTGGAAAATGCTACCTAGCAGCTTTGGACTCGGAGGAAAAGCGTGATCTAGATCTAATTGGTGACCAAAATTTAGTTAAGTCCAATTTACATAGCTTTAAGCAGGTGTAGGGTATCCAAGTCTTTGAGTATTTTACAGGACGAATTTTCAGGTGTTTTTTTTATGGTAGATAAATATGATCCAATGATGAATCTCTTGGGCAAAGCGGGAAACAGTGTCAAACTCTTACTGACTAAACACTCCACCCCGCTACTTCTTTGCACTTCGCACTGGGGTCAAGCCTTTCTTTCAGAAAGAAACCCTGGGCCCCAGTAGGCTTCAATTCTTCCTGGGCCCTACTAGGCTTCAACACTTCTTAGGCCCCAGTAGGTTTCGACGTTTCCTGGGTTCCAGTAAGCTTCGACGTTTCCTGGGCCCCAGTAGGCTTCGACTCTCCCTGGGCTCCAGTAGGCTTCGACACTTCCTGGGCCCCAGTAGGCTTCGAACCTTATGAATTTTCAGGGGTCAGCTTTCAGAAAACTCATATGAAACTACTGCCATTTGACAATCCTTCCTACTATTAATTTAGACGATAAGTGCGAGTTGAATTACGTTGATGCGATCAAAACGATTATCACGTTTGACTCTCTGATTAGTTTAGATCTAGGAGCAAGCTAATCGGAATTCGACTGTCTTAAAACGTGTTGATTGCTTCAATGTAAAACCAACTCTCACTATACTCTGTTCAAAATAATATAAGATATTTAAGAAAATTTTTTTTTTTGCTATACATTCAACTGATATTGGATTTTATTACGTTGGTGGAAAGACAAATGGTGGCTGCAGTAAATTTATTATAATAGTTTAGTCACATACATTATGTGACTTTTAAATGAAATTTATAACAACAAAGAGGTACCTAAAATTGATTCTTTGTTTATAGGAATTTTAATACGATTACAACGAATATTTCACTACCGAGGTGCCGAAAACAATATCGCTTTTAATACTAAAAAAATACAAGCATTACTCGTAACAGCCAACACAGGAAAGCCGTGGGAAAAAGCAAGAGTAATTAAGATTTTTAGTTTATAAGATTTCCAACAAAAAAACAATACTTTATTGCATTCCATAAGTACATTATAGCTATCTGCAATGTGGCATAAATATTGTCAAGATCAATAAGGACCCCGTCGGGCACAGAAAAGTTAGAAAGGAGGACGAAAACTAAGTAACAATTTATGGAATAATTAGGTCTACGAGTATATACTACGATGGAAGAACAATACCATAGTATACAGGGTGTGATTGACATTGTAGCACAAACGAATACGCTGGACCCCCCCAGCGGTGAAATTTTTCGTCGGATTTTTTCAAATTAAATAAATAAATAAAAAATATCATCGAGGCAAATAATGTAGTTATTTTAATTAAAGCCGATGGCATTTTTAATTTGGAATGAAGTCCATTCAATTTCTTTCGCAAAAAAAAATGTTAAAATAAAAAAAAAAATTATATACAGTGTAATTTAAAAAAAGTAAAAAATTCATTAAAAAAAAAAGAAAAACCGACAAAAAATTCCACCACCGGGGGGGTCTAGAGTCATGTACTGGATCCATTGGTATTCGTTCGTGATACGATGTCGATGACAGCCTGTGTATACCTACAATGTTCCTACATAAGTAACTCCTCGATACTTAAACCAAGTCCTCATGAGATCTGCTTCCATCGTAAACTACCAATCTGCCACTAAATTGACGTTTAGTGCCACTACCGACTGTCTCTTGTATTACCCGGCGGCGGCGCCGCACACAAAAGGAATGGCTCATTTACACAGATAGATTTTCTCTCCTCGATTGCGATTAAATTCGAAATTTAGTTTCGAAACAGAGTTCGATAAATCGCTGAATAAATATTTGCTAGCTAGAATAAACCTTGACTATATTTCTCTATTAGTTCATTAATCCCCAAGAGGACACAGGTAGAGCACACCAATTGTCTTTTAGTTGAGCTGTTATTATGGTATACACAAGGTTAAATTTAACCATGGAAAAGGGACAAGTTGGTGCGTTGGCTGAGCGATTGTTGCTGCGCTGCGCTCGTGGTTTTGATTCTCGTATGATATAATAGTACATTTTGTTACAAGTGCAGAAAGTTTGTCATTGCGTCTCTGGAATTCGCACGACCCGTGGACGAATGTGCTATGGCAGAAAGCTGCAGTGATAAATTTTCACGTGTAGGTATCAACACTTTTCAATACACTTACAACTCGTGTGCGCCCAGCCTGATACGATAAATGCAATAAAACTGTGGCGGGGCGAGCACGCTTTTATGCACTAATGCGGAAAACCGTCCGACATGTGCCTAAAAGCGATGAGATAAGAGTCTTCGTGTAAGTACAAAATAATGTAATTTTTATATTTGTGAACGCACATAAGATACAGAGAGCAATGTGGAAAAGTATAAAAAAAAGAAAATTCGTGGTCCTAGTAAGCAAAAGCGAACTAAAGGTTTTTATGGTTTTAGTCAGTAAAAGTCTGACACCAATAAAAATAAAATTACACTTTACATAACATTCTAGTCAGTACCAACCAATAAATAAGTTACCTAAGTTATAGGGAGTAACACAATACTACGGCTCCTTCCCGCTCCCTTGTTTACGATACCAACATCACTCAAGAAGAATAAATCTGTTTTAATGGACTCCTCAATTTCAGAATACTCGAGTGGTTACCGGAAATTAAAGTGGTCATTAATCATGCTTTAGCTTGCCTCCAGAACAGTCATTTCGCTGAAGTAAGAATTGTAAAGGACTTGAATACCACTTCATTTTGTTAAGATGGTGGAATTATCTGCGTCTCCTACAAACATAATCTTTTGCAAGTTACGCTGGAGATTATTTTTGGTAATATTCTAACTTGATAATAATTACTGAGCAGGCAAGCTCATGATTATGTCATTAAAATTGATAAAATTTAGGAAGTGGAATTCCCTGCCGTAGTCTTTTTTGTGGTATGTGCGAAAGATAGTGTCAGATTTTAACTGACTAAAAAGCCCACCCTTTTCCCTCCAGAAGCTGGCCTTTCCTTTCAGAAGCTAGTCCATGGTCCCAGTAGGTTTCGTCCCTACTGGGCCTCTACGGTTGCAGACAGCTCCTTGAGGCGAGCGGAAACTGAACGCGCCATTGGCAACTATTTTTTTTTTAATTGCAATAAACTAGTACTTAACTGCGATCCCACCAGATGGTAAGCAGTGATGCAATCGTTGATGGTAAGGCGCACTAGTTTATTTCTAATAATTCTAGAGTGAAAAGGCTCTTGCCTATTCACTCTAGCCTTGAAGACACCTAAATTATAATCGGACGGAAAGACTGCAGCCGGCAAACTGTTCCAGTCCCTGGATGGACGCGGTATAAACGACGAGGCAAAACGCTTAGTCTGGGCCGCAGGTGTCTCAACAACGTAAGGGTAGATATTTGTAGTAACTATATTTGCAGATAGCTACAATCCAGGGGTATTTAAGCCTAGTCAAGTAAACAGATCACTTCTAGGCAAGCGTGCTCCATCGTCGGTCACAACATCGCTTACCATCAGATAAGATAGTGGTCAATCGCAAGGCTATCAATAATAAAAAAAGTGTTATTATATTTACGCACAGGCATACCATCGGTATCCCTACATGCATACAAAGTCATAGTATCTAACAGAGTGCAACACTTGCATTTAAAGATGCCAAAGGATCCTTTTCAATATCGATATCTATTTTTTTTGTGCGAGGGGTGTATTATCAAATTATTCCTTTTGGTCGAACTAGAACGAGTGAAAATGTTACATTTACTTACTTCTCGATCTTTCAATGGTGACTCTGTGAGCAAAATAAATTTAAAAACCAAATAAAAGTTAAAAATAAAGTAGAAAAAAAAAATAACATTCAAATATGACTGCTTATGTTGTTACCTAAAGAAGAAATGCGAAGTTTTTATAGAAACGAGAGAAAAATCTTAATAAATCCTTTTCCTAAGTTTAAGTTCAAAACTTGTTTGGCAAGTTGTTAAGTTGCAAACATTTCATATTGCAGCTATGAGCGAAACTGTGCTGTGAGGCTTTCACAACTTTTTAGATAGTACTTGTGTTTAGTCTAGCAGATATTTTAAGACCAGATGTTATGCGGAAAAACATTAAGTTTTAAATAGATTTTTTAAGGTGAGAAAAATCATCTAATGACGAATCCTGCCCTTGGGCGTAGCGGGAAACAGCGTCAGACTCTTACTGACTTAACGACCAACCACGTTCCTTCTAAGCCTTCATACTGGAGCTAGACCTTGCTTTCAGAGACCGAACTGAGGCCCCAGTAGTCTTCGACCCTTCTGCAAGGTCCCTACGGTTCGCTGACAACTCCTTGAGGCGCGCGGGAATAGTGCGCGCCTGTAGAAGTAAGTATAAAAGTACCTAGTCTTATTAAAAGAGGCATTCAGTATAAAAAAGATTAATGATATACCAGCTAGCAAAAATATGAATGTCAAAACGATTTCTGGGGAAGCTAGTAGAGTGATAGAGGAATAAAATATTATGTTAAAACGACAGAAAAAATAATAAAAAGTAGATGTTGAGATTGAAGATTAACTCTTGCTTAAAATGGATATTCTGCTGAAAAATCGGGAAATTTATAAAGAAATCATAATCCGTTTAAATATGACAATTGATAAAATAGAAAGTGGAGAAATGATTGATTTGTCTGCCATCGAGCTGTATCTCGATCGCTGTAGACAAATACTAGGAACAGAATAAAAACAGAATAAAGTCCAGTGTAAGTGCATGTGTCCAATTTATTTCCTGAAGTAAAAGTAAGCGATGAAATTCTTGATGTAAAGGCTCCTAGGTTCCTAGATTGGTAGCTGTTAAGAAAACAAAGACTCCGACAGGGCATTCCCCTTATTAATGTTATAAAAACTTCATTCCTAACCAAGTTACGACCGTATGGTTAACGTCAGATGCTTGGAATTGGCCACGCCTTCAATTTCTTTGTTCTAACCACGTGACTGAGCGTTAAGATGATGTCAGAACATAGAAATTAAGGGGGTGACCAACTCAAAGCGTTTGACGATAGCGAAACTATCGTAACTTGCCTAGAAGAGCTGATAGCTGCCAGCCACGAACAGAATCGAATAAAATGAACATTCGATTTACGATCGACTTGCAATACGAATATCATTTAGCCACAAATACTAAAAATATGATTTTATTATACAAGTCTGAAACTATCCTATAATATTTCAAGCCAATACAATCGAAGAGCTTACTAACTTCATCTCCCGACATTGTTTGCTGAAATGACCATCAAATATAGCGATATTCAAACAGAGTGACTCGTAATTCTGCCAGAGGCATCTCAAGAGCATCCCGGGGCTGGCTGCCGTCCAAACTGGGTGTATCTAGGACCCTTCACTGCTCACCGCCTAGGAATAACGAGCACTTCACATTTCTATACTAGATCTTCAACTTTATGTGCAAATTTGAACTTTATTTCTTAGGCACTAGAGTTCACAGGATTAGATACGTAGAAGTCTCCAAGAACGCAATCGCCAATTTTATATCTGCAGTCTCTTCATTTGATTTTGAACTTTGTCCTGTTAAATATAAGTGTGAGGGTTATGTATTCCAAGTTTTTAAAATTGAATGCTATTGGATGTTCCTTGAGTTATCAGGGATTGTGTTCTATTTTAGTACTCGAAGTACACTTTTGGTGACAAATTGATATCGTTTAGGCGATAAAAGTCTATCCCGAATTGGTGGATAAGTTGTTTGTAAATATATTGTCTGTGAATTCAATGTATTTACTGAACTTCTACATTCAATGAGTTTGTTTGTTAGATGAGTTACGTTTTCTTCTGATACGATTTATTTATTTTTCAAGATTGTGGAGTTGTTGTCAACATTTTGTGAATGGATACTTCAGATAGGATTTTTTTGTCAACCTCATTAAAATTTGTGTTTCAATTAAATTTGATAAGATGATGACATAATTATATTGTAAGAACTTTACAAATCTCATTAACCAGTCCCTTATCATCATCATTCACATACTTTCCACAATCCCCATCCACTTCCCCTTTTCCAAACTCATCATCTTCATTCCCGTGCCCACCACCATAATTTCTATTAATATCATAATCATTCTTACCACAATCTATCTTGGTATCTTCAGAAACAATCTGAAATGACCAGACATGGCCGCTCTCAGCGATATGTAGCGATAAGGCAATGTTTTATTGTCCAAGTTAGATGAAAACTGGAATGATTTATTTGAGGTCAAACGGCGGAGACGGGCCGAGATTCCTCGGGCCCGAGATTATGGATAAATTAACTTTTTTCACGTAAATCTGGGACTAGATAAATGGAGGTGCTTGAGCAAATGTGGTTGTAAGTATTGCGAAGGATGAGTGGCAGTCTCGAGGATAACTGAAAGTAATAGTTTCGTGAAGATCTTTATAGAAATTCTATTATAAAAATGTTGAAGTTGCTGGGCTGGCAGTAATCGGATGAATGATAAGGGTCTATCTAGTCGTACCTATATCACGACCACACTACACCATAATAAAAATACGTAATTAGGCAGTATTTTTACAAAAAAAAAAAACAAATAGTTTCATTAATACTGACCACAATTTTGCCGTCGAACGCAAATACTTCGCATTTTTTTTTTACACTTCTACACAAAAATATAAAAAGTTAAAGATTTTTTCTTGTTCGCACGAATCTCTGACATTATAGATCCGATTTTTATATATTTTTTTAATTGATTATAGGTTCGCGCTTGACCGAATTTTTACCGATAGAAAGTTGCTTTATTCCTCAGTGACATATATATATACTTTACTAGCTTTTGCCAGCGGCTTCGCCCGCGTACATAAAATATAGACTATGTCACTCAGGAGTAAAGCAGCTTTCTGTTGTTGCTGAAATTTTTCCAATCGGACTAGTAGTTCCAGAGATTACCCCCTACAAACAAAAAAACAAACTTTACCTCTTTATTATATTAGTGTAGATGAACGTGACTGAAACCACGGGTAAAAGCAATAGTTACTGTATAAAGCTACTTCAGCACTATTCACCCGTAACCACTTTTCACCGTCACTGCTATATAGTATGAATGTGGTGTGTGTGTGAAGAGCCTACAATGAAACAGTGTCCACTCAGTATTTCAGTATTCATCGGATTACTACTCGTAGCTGAATTAGGTATGCGAGCAGAAATTTGTGACAACAATGCCATACTTAAATAATGATTGATTATAACATACAGCAGCCTATATAACCAGTGTGAATAATGTGTGTATTTGCGGCTCAATGTGTTTTTGTCCTTGTAGTATTCTGGATTGAAGTGTACTGGACACAGTTGTTATTTTTTTTTAATTGCAATAAACTAGTGCTTGACTGTGATCCCACCTGATGGTAAGCAGTGATGCAGTCGTTGATGGTAAGGCGCACTAGTTTATTAAGAGCCTATTCACTCTAGCCTTGAAGACACCTAAATTTTCGGAATTTCTCTTTTTGTCTCTAATTTTCATTTTTGTTCAATGTCATGCATATGATACCTGATATTTGCATAGTTACTGAAATGTCAATTTTAGATGTAAGTTGTATTTGAATTGTTAGTGACTATGCTGTTGGTGTGCTTATTATAAATAAATAAATAACGTAGTAGCTCAAAAGCATTTCCAGGTTAATGACAAGTAGATAAGGACTAAAATTGCTTAACAAGATGATATAATGGAGATTATAATGGTGGTGGGTCTGATAATACTGAGCTGTGTCTGTATTATGGTATAAAGTAAAACCAAATGAGTCTTGTCTTGAATTGTTGCCATGAGTTGTTCGTTTTCTTTTTTATTAGTTTAAACTCTAACATTCTTACAGCTATCTCTCTTATTTATCTCTTTTATTTGACTGATATTCAATTGTTTGATTAAGTCGAAAAATTGACATATTTAAGTGGCAATACGCTGGGCCTATTACTAGCAAATCAAATGATCAAACGGGTTGAAAGGTTTCTAGATTAGCTATCGCGTATTGGAACGCAGAGTTACAAAACCTTCCACACAACAAGGTGAACCGATAATCTGGCAAGATGATGATGATGATGATACGAGATGCACAGGATCGGTTGTTATGGTGATGCTTAACTTTTCGACAATCGTAATTACCTCCTCCTGTCCTCTTGGGGCTTAATGAACTAGTAGCTACAAAGAATTACAATTGAAAAATTATTCTTTTTTTTTTAATTGATTACAGGTTCACGCTTGACCACTGTCTCACCTGGTGGAAAGCGACAATGCAGTCGACGATGGAGCGCGCTTACCTAGAAGTAACATAATCACTCTTGACTTAAAGATTCCCGGATTGTAGTTATCAGGAAACAATTCTATTTCTAAAACAATACTTACTAACTCAACCACAAAAGACAACTTTACTACCGTCTTCGAAACCTCTTAATCCAGTCCATACATTTTCTATGACAGTGACATTACTTGCCTGGTACATCCCACAGTCTCCAGTAACCTACCTACTAACGTATTCATTGGAAATATTGAAATCCGGACAGAAATTGGGACCCTCTCTATATATATCATCTTCATAACGATATCGGGTAGTAGATTTTTGGAACAAAATTCTATTAGACGTGTATTTTGTATGAGTTCGTTTCCGTTCTGAGAGTGGTTGTGCTTCTTTTTAATAATATATTTTTTTTGTGTCTATTCTTGATGACAGTGTCTTTCTATAAATACGTACTTTTATATTAGGTATTGTTGATATCATTGTATTTATTTTTTTCTCGACAGGTGATTCGTCAAATCGTTACTAAAGTATGATGGTGAAGTTTCGAACACAATTTTACCAGCATATTTTTTAGCTATAGTTCATAAGGTTTTTTTAAAAAAACATATGTATTATGTTAGTTTGAAAGTTACTTTATTAATTAATTCTATTGTTAAATAATTTTAGAATTACAAATTAACTTGAACAATCAAAAAATTTTGATGAAAAATGTACAACAATACAAAGTATATTATAATTTCTTAAAAAATAAAAGTTCAATTCAGCCCAAGTCATGAAGTTAAGCCAGCAAAAAAAAGTTAAGCCATGATGATGTTTGACATGATCGTAAAAATTTGTCAATTCAGTTTCCAAATGTTTTTTTTATGCAATCCTTAAACTGGCCATTATCTTGATATTATAAAACTTAGTCAACTATTTCGTTCATAATAATTGTATCATGATAACTAACGTACCTAGAAAATTAATAATTTCATCAACAATTTCCTCACCGTTGTTCTTTGCCCCAATGAAAATGTAATCCTAATAATACACAATTATGTCTGTTTATATGATTGTCTCTTTTCTTTCTGTGGATTTGAATATTATTAGTAGTCGGTAATAAATCATAACTTAAATTAGTTACTAAATTTCTTCCACATGGCAATACATTTTTGATTCCTCTATGATTATTAATTTAAAAGTTAGTTATTGTTAAGGTATAATTTTAAGAACATGTATAATATATCCAGTTCATAACAATAGCCTCTAAGAATAAATACAGCTATTATACCTAAGAAGCTCAAGAAAGTAACTTTTTGAAGTATTGCCAAAATCTAAATTAATATTTTTATCATTTCTTAGAAATAGATGAAAACACAAAGAGAAATGCATGGACCAGCATAAAATATAACGACGCAGTATATAATAAATATCATTTCCTCGTTGATTTTTTAGCTATTAACTTGACTAGTGACTATATTGGATTTTAACATCGATTACCAAGCCCTGGTACAGTTGGAATGAGGAGAAATGGTAAGCAGTCGCCTCTTCCTACGAACTAGTAATACTAGCAAAGGAGGCGGCCGCACGCATGAGAGAAAGAATTGCTGAAAAACGCCTCAGTCACCAGGATCCCGCCCCAATTCCCAGCCAGCGCAGGCTTAGGCTTGCGGATGGTGAGCTTCTCATTACTCGCCGTCTGCAAGCCTACGCCTTGCAAACCACGGTAACCGTCCGGACCGAGCCCAAGTTGTCAACGGCGCGTAGCGTACCACGCACGCCTCAAGGAAATTTCAGCAAAATAAAGAAGGAACATAGATCAGAAACACACTCTCGCTCCGTCTAAGAGCAGGAGAAGTCATTGAATGATTTCCCACCTAAAACATTATAAGGCATTATTGAGGAAACCATTGGGATGTTCCTTTCAGTAGGTTTTAGTCCTTTGTGATGACTAAAAATATTACTGATGAAAATTTATGTAATTGTCTTTGTGTTTGTCTTATATTCTTCTTATCAGTCGGTAAAGTCTTATCAGAGTCGTCGTGGTAATCATTGTGTATCATGATGAGTGACTTATCTTGGTCTTACGGCGCCATTCGTCGCGGATTGCAGCTTTCCGGGTACATTCATAGAACGTATACTTAGTTGCGGCCTTGATCTGGTCTGTCCATTTTATTGGTGATCTACCACGGTGGCCGGATGCCTTCGACTTTTCCCTGCACGACTAGACGCTCAATGGAGTCATTACCAAGCCGAAATACAAGGTCGAAGAAAGTCTAATGGGAATCATCCAATGACTTCGACCACTCTTAGGTGGACTGCAAAGACGTGACTAATACTGACTAAAATCTAACTTGAACCTTTTTTGTCTTCTTTTCAGGGCTCCTGTGTAGACTTTCGCACAACCCATTCTCCATGGGGTCTACGGTTTAGAATATGCCATTAGCACCATTTATTTATTTGTCTTCATGTACAATAGGTATGTACATCTCAATAAGATGATGTGGATCTGGATTAAGTCCATTTATGTAAGCAGACTTAATGTCACAAGACATTCTCTACCTTTGGGTTAAAAAAGTCAACAATGGTAGATGTGCACAATAAATAAATAACAGTTACATATTTTAAATATAATGTAGTATTATTAAAATAAGTTATAAAATAGGTACTTATATTAATAATAATACGAATAATAAGCTAATAATTCAAAGGTTGATAATAAATATTGAGTAATAAATATACAATTTTAAGTAAGTAGTTTTATTACACAACCAACGAGACATTTTAATAAATATACCGCAAAGCCATAATAGTTTACCGAGCTCCTGCACCGACATTTAAAATTCATAAAGAGGCGAATACACTCAATATCAGTGAACTAGCACTCCATTAGTTCTGAATCGGGAAGACTTGGCGAGCAGCCAGTGTGCAGGCACCTTGAGGAAGTTTGCCGACAACAGTTTGCTAAGTGCCGGATTAATTTGATAAGTCGATGATGATACAGGATCGGATAAGATTATTAGTTTTGGAATTGATTTCGCTGCAGGTGAGTTTAATTATGAAGGTGTTCAAGTTGGCAAGTTAAATTGCAAATATTGGAACATGGATGCAGTTAGTGTTTAGAAAGAAAATATTGATTGAAGATTTCAAGATATAAGGTATGTAAATCTAATAAAGCGTCAAAAAACTCTTCCGCATGTTGTTGACTGGTAAAGTGCCCACAGGCTGACAGCATTGCCATTTTTAGTTAAGTTCATTAGGGTTATTTTTCTTTTTTAATTTAAGTAGTTTTAAGGTTAGAGATTGAATAAATTTTTGCAAATAAAAGATAGACGACTGTGTAAAAAAAAAGTTATGTAGAGAATACTAAAATGGAAACATTAACATAACATTATTATATTATTATACCTAGCCTGTGCTGTCCCACTGCTGGGCAAAGGCCTCCCTCCATTCTTTCCAATCATCCCGGTCACATGCTTTGCCACTCCAATTCTCAAGGAAGACATCCAGGTCGTCCCGCCATCTCCTTCGTGGCCTGCCGCGGCCCCGCGTCGCTGTGTCCGGGCACCAGTCCTGTGTTTTACGTGCCCACAGCTCGCTAGACATGCGGCAGACATGTCCTGCCCAGTCCCATTTAAGTTGGGCAGCCTTTTGAGTCACATCCATTATTTGTGTTTGGGAGCGCAGTGTAGTGTTGGGAACGTGGTCTGTTAATTTAACACATAGTATGCTGCGCTCCATAGCACGCTGGCAAACCTTGAGCCTGGACTTTTGGATGTTAGTCAAAGACCAAGTCTGTGCACCATATGTCAGAATAGGGAGAATACACATGTCCATCAGCTTACGCTTCAGTGACATGGGCAAAGTGCCCTTGAATACATCCTTCATGGACCAAAAGCTCTTCCAGGCATTTTCTGTTCGGCGCATTATTTCTTTTTCTTGCCTTGCCTGGAAAGAGACTACTTGGCCCAAGTAGATGTACTCTTGGACGTATTGTATATTCTCCCCGCCAACATGAATGCTCCTTTTGGAGCTGTTGGTCATGACTTTGGTCTTCGACATGTTCATCTTCAGTCCAACCTCAAGGCTAGCATCGCTAAGGTCTTGTAGCATGTGCTCTAGTCCTGTGGCTGTGGGAGAGAAAAGGACAATATCATCAGCGAAACGCAGATTAGTTAATCTCGCCTCGCCAATGACAATACCCTTGTCCTCCCATTTGACTGCCAATGTCTGAAAGACTTCTTCCAGGGTACTGGTGAACAACTTTGGAGACAACGGGTCGCCCTGTTTGACTCCCTTAAGAATTTCAAACATAGGACCTAATCTCTCTAACTTAATGGCAGCTGTGCTATGAGTGTATATATTTTGTAGTAGCTGTATGTAAGTGGATTCTATTTGTTGTTTAGTGAGGAAATTGAAAATTGCAGAGTGTGTGATGTTGTCGAAGGCTTTACAATAGTCAACAAAAGCAACATAGAGAGGAATTTTGTATTCTTGATATTTTTCGACAATTTGGTTGATGGTATGTAGATGGTCAGTGGTGGAAAGTCCTCTACGGAAGCCTGCTTGTTCTGGGGGTTGCTTTTGATCTAGTTGTGTAGCTATGCGTTTTTCTATGACTTTGATAAAGGTTTTATAGATATGGGAAATTAGGCTAATCGGTCTATAATTATTTATATCGGACTTATCACCTTTCTTGTGGAGAAGTATCATATTGGCATGGCAAAAGTTGGTTGGAAAATTACCGCTATGAAGAATGTCGTTAAACAATCTTGTCAGGTAGAAGAGTAATGATGGTTCACCCAATTTTAGAGCTTCGGTACTCACGCCATCTTCACCACATGATCGGTTATATTTTAATTTGCTAAGTGCATCACGTACTTCTACTTCAGAAATGGGTGGTATATTTTCGGAACATGAATAGGTAGTAGATGTTGGTGGTGTGTGACGAGTATCGGAGTATAGGGTCTTGTAAAAAGTCGTACAAATTTCTAAAATTTTGTTCCTGTTATGTTGTTTTACGCCACTGCTATCTTTTAGACATGTAATCCACGATTTATTGTTGTTAATACCTTGCTTTGCTATTTTAAGTGATTGGTTCTTTTCAATTGCATTTTGTATTAATTTTTTATTATAATCTCTTATGTCTTTCCTGATACTTCGCTTAACTTCTTTGTCTTTTAACCTATATAGTATATCATTTTTTACTTTATTTAAAGCCTGTCTCTCTTCTATTAACTTCTTAGTTTCTCCTGATAGTTTTCTAGTTTTATTATTATTTTGTTTTACAACTTTGCTCGCTTTTGTTATACTATGTACTATTTCTTTATATTGTAAATCCACATTTTTTTCTGTACTTTCTTTGTTTAATAGGTCAAAACTGTTTCTCAACTCTAAATTAAATTCTTTTTTACATGCTATAAGTGTTTCCTTATTTAACTTTCTAATTTTATTTTTAAATAATTTTTTACGTTGTATTTTAATGTTTAAATTAACAACTGCTCGTACAGGTCTATGGTCAGAACTAAATTTAAATTGGTTGATAGTCTGAACATTTCTAATAATTTGTTTTTCTGATGAGAGAATATAATCAATTTCATTTTTTGTAACATTATTAGGAGAAATCCATGTCCATCTTCTTTGTTGTTTCTTGTAGAAGAAGCTGTTTCCTACGCAAAGGTTTTGTCCAAAAGCAAAGTGAATCAATCTGGTACCCCGTTCGTTTCGGTCTCCAGAACCGTGCGGGCCAACAATTGCCTCATCATCCATGGGTTGTCTTTGTCCTATTTTGGCGTTAAAGTCTCCTAAAACAATGTTCCATGTGCTTCGGTGTTCATCGCATGCTTTATCTAGTAGGTCATAAAACTCTTCTACTTCCTCGTCAGGGTGGGATGACGTAGGGGCGTACACTTGGATTATGGTTAAAGTTTTGGAGCTTGAAATCTTAAATTTTAAAACTGCAATTCTGTCTGAATATGAAGTAAATTCTAATATATTGTTTTTCCACTTTTTTGCTACTAAGAAGCCTACTCCATAGATTCCTTCGGTTTGGCCATAGTAATAAAGAATCCCACTTTCTCTTTCTAATGATTCTTCTCCGCCTCTTCTCACTTCAGATAACCCTACTATATCCCATTTAATTTCGTTCAATGCACTCTCGAGTTCAAGTAGCCGGTCCTCAGTAACATAACATACAGAGTAAAAAAAGACATATTGAGTAGTGATGTGGATATTTATAAGAAATGAGGAAGATTAAAAAAGCGAAGGTTGTGGGTGCGAAAGCTGATATATGTATAAAACTGGTGTAAATTTTGGCAGACAACGATGTACGTGATGAGGACATAACAAGTACATTAGTATAAAGGTCGATACAGACAAGATCATGCGAAGACGAGAGCCAACGGTCACCTGTACGATTTTAATAAATTAATAGCACTTAGGGATAGTTCAACTGAGTGTTAGCAAAGATTACTGTTCAGTAATTTAAACCTTTCGACTACCGTAATTACAGACACAATTGAAAGACAATAGGTGTGAGTAATTAGTTAGAGATGTAGTAGAAAGTAGAAATGAATTAATATTTGTGTTAAACAAAAATAACAAAAAAAAAACTAGGCTTTGCAGCCGCAGACAACTGGAAGCAGTTGAGGTCAGCCGTTTCCTCAACTAGCTGTTAGTTGAGGAAAAGCTAGTGGACCCCCTAGTTTTTCCCATGATGATATAAAATTCGTTTCTCCTTACAATATTAGGTAGCATAGATTTTGAAGCATATTAAAATACAGCATTTTAATTAGATTAAAATAATGGTTTCCAACCTCCTAGCCCAAATTTCTACCAACAAATTATTTTAACATCTACATTATTAGAATCACAAGTTATAATTATAATATTAATTCCGGCAGAATCCGAATTTGCTTATTTTAAACGCGGCTCGAGCTTCGCAAATAAACAGAGTGAACCAAAAATGTATACCATATACAGGGTGGTTGCTATCATCATTATTAAGAAAACAAGTAGGTAGAACACAAATATTTGATGCCTTTGTTTTTGGATTATATAAAAACAGATTATTCGAATGCTTTTCGCTCGCGTTGAAGTAGAAAATTTTCTTATTTTTTAGGACTTGGTTTCTACACGCGCTAAATTCTTTTGAGGCCTGTGGTTTCGCCGTAGAGAGGAACAGGACCTGCTAGGGTCAAGGAGACTTTTTGAGAAGAAAACCTGTCCTAAAAACAAAGAGCAATGAAGGGACAGGTGTGCTTTTAAAGCGCCTTCAAATTAATCGTTGCTACTGCAGCGGCTGTCGCGCTGCTATGTTTTTTCATATAAATAAACTGCCCACGTGAAAATAGGTTTACACATAAACTTTTGACCGGCATTTCATTCCTTTAGGGGGTGAATTTTGGAAAATCCTTTCTTAGTGTTCGCCTAGATTATAAAAGGAAAATTTCAAGCTCCTAGAGACCGGGTCTACCCAGTATTTTAGGCTGGGTGTTGATATGTCAGCCAGTCAGTTTCTCCTTTTATATATATAGATGTCACGTGACAGCCGCACTTTTTTATTTATATGAAATAACAAAGCAGCTTGTGCTTTGCGTACCATGAAACTAGACTTTCTGACTAGCCTTTTCTAACTACTAACTAGACTTTTCTAGGCGTTGTGTGATATTAATATTAAAAAAAGAAAAAATACAAAGACTTTTACTCAAGGATTTTCAATCAAAGTAAACTATTATTCCAATAACAAAATGTAACATCGTTGCATTTACACCCTGTATATTATACGAGCTGAAAACGAACGAATCTCGCGCACAAAGCGAAAGGCTCGTCGCATAAAACTTGCTTGACCGTTGTTTTGATAAATAAGCAGGTTCTGTGTTATTTGCTCGCTCCCATGAAATATTGCTAATGTCCGCTTGTGTTGGCGCAGACGGCTTAATGCTGGCTAATATTTGTTTTAAAATAAATTACTTTATTTAGGTTTAACGTAGAATTTTACAGTAATTAATATACGCTACGGTAATTAGTAAGCGGTAAATTAATTGAACCATTTGATATTGGCCCCAGAAGGCTTGGATCCTGCTGGGTCTCTACAGTTGCTGACAACTCCTTGTGGCGCGCTGGGACAGTACACGCTGTCGACGACTTGAGCTCGGTCCGGACGGTTACCGGATGGGCGGTCGTCGAGCTACCCATTGCTCGCTCGAAATAGGAATCGCGGCGACTGCGGCTACGGCGAGAGCGCCGTTGCCTTTGCCTGATTCGGTTGGCCTCCTCCTTTGCCAGCATTACTGCTGCAAAAGGAGGCGACCGCCTGCCATTCTTCTCGCTGCGGACCATGGCCTGAACCAAGGTCGGCCAGAGAGAGTTCGCCACCGCCGATCTCCTCCACGAGGATACGGCGATGTTCTTCCCATGCGGGGCACATCTGCACGTTCAGGTTACTGCCATGATGATTCAAAGTGTGTGGCAAAGATTATAACTGTTTTAGAATCTCAATCGAAGGGAGCTGCGTATAACTATAGCAACTGGTTCAACTTATTTGCCACGTACCACAAAAGTTTGTACGAAAAGCTAGACAAAATGTTATTTTTATTAAGTTAATGGAATTATGGAATATAATATCTCGTGATTAAAATATAATATTATTCTTCAGGCTAAATATATTGTAAATTCACAACATAATTTTATATAGCATATAATATTACAGTATATTTAGTTATCTACTGGTCGTCATAACAGCTGATACATAAGAAATTCTATAAAAATACATATGAAGAATAAAAAAAGTCATTTTTACTATCAAGCATAATTATATTAAAGATTTCGCTTTTGCAGATAATTCAATTTTAGATACTCGTAAATATCGGACGTAGGTTATCTACCATTCGACATTATAAATTTTTGTTATTTTAATTTTCAGTTAAACGGTCATTCGACATTTAAATTATCGATGATTTAAACGTCAACATTTTACCCATAGGTATTTTAATTTTTGACATTCTAATAATATGTACCCTTTACCCAAATAAATTTTAACAGTTATAATATTCAGATATCAAATTTTCATCATATTGCTGCCGAAAATGCCTTAGTTTATTGAATTTTTTGCATACCTACTTTAATAGCTATTCCAGTATCAAAACTACAAATATTTGCAATTAAAATTAACTATCTTTTTTATTATTGTAGTAAATCATCTAATGACTTCTCAGGGCGGGATTCGTCATTGGATGATTTTTACCTACCTTAAAAAATCTTTTTCAATACACTTACTCGAAAACTGCCTCTTATCGCACTCCTATTAGGTTCAATATAGCATGTATATCACCCAAGTGCTTTTTTGAGTTTATCACAACAAGGGCTTTTTTATTCCTTCCTTATCGTCACGATCAACGGTGATTTTCTTTTTTTTTACTTAGTTTATCGAATCAGGCGCGAGGCGTCCCCCACGGGCGCTGGACGACCCCCACAAAATAAAAATAAAACTGTTCAGAGCAGATTTGAATGCTATTACTACTGTATATATTTCTACTATATGTTTGAGATACGATTAAACGTTTTTTCTTTCTTTCTTTATTTCACAAGTTGTAAGTGTATTGAAAAACGTCGTTTGACACACGTGCAGATTTGTCTTTGCATCCCTCGGCTCCATAACACACTCGCCTACGGCTCGTGCGCATTTCGCCTCGGTCGCAATGACAAACTTCCTGCACTTGTATCAAAATGTACTATTTTTTTTATTGCAATAAACTAGTGCTTAACTGCGATCCCACCTGATGGTAAGTAGTGATGCAATCGTTTATGATAAGGCGCACTAGTTTATTAAGAGCATATTCACTCTAGCCTTGAAGACACCTAAATTATAATCGAACAGAAAAACTGCAGCCGGCAAACTGTTCCAGTCCATCGATGTACGCGGTATAAACGACGAGGCAAAACGCTTAGTCCGGGCCGCAGATGTCTCAACAACGTAAGAGTGGATATTTGACGTACGCCGGGATGTCCGATGGTAAAGTTAAAAACCAATGACTTCTCCCACTCTTTGTGCCAAACTTTTACTGACTAAAACCCACTACTGTTGTTTCTTTGCCTCGGTTCCTGGGCCCGGGGTTCACTTTCAATTAACCAATTCCATTAAATTAAAATTCGTTTCAGTTTTAAATCCATGAAAATCAAAATTACAACTCATTCATTAAAAAACGCTAAATTTTATGAAAAACTAGCTTTTCTCAGCGGCTTCGCCTGCGTGAATAAAGTATAGCCTATGTCACTCAGGAGTAAAGCAGCTTACTATTGTTGCTAAAATTTTTCCAATCAGACCAGTAGTTCCAGAGATTACCTCCTACAAACAAAAAAATCAGGTGTCTTCAAGGCTAGAGTGAATAGGCTCTTAATAAACTAGTGCGCCTTACCATCAACGATTGCATCACTGCTTACCATCAGGTGGAATCGCAGTCAAGCACTAGTTTATTGCAAGTAAAAAAAAAAAAACAAGTTTTACCTTTTTATTATATTAGTGTAGATAAATGAAAACGGAAGCAAAATAAAACTGTGTGTATCGTATTCGATTTAGCGTCAGAGTAGTCAAGTAGTAACAAGCTCGCCGTACTTTCCAGTTTTTATGTAAAAAAGCTCTAAAAGCTTAAGCCACTTTTGCCTCGAGCCTTCTTTTTGCAAGCTGTTAATGATCTCTGAGGCTGGCATTATGATTAATTGAGCCTTCTTGCACTTCAACATACTTCTTGCATTTTCAAGTAGAAGAAAGAGAATGTTTTTTTGATTAAGTAACTTTATTTATTCGTTACATGCGAGATGCACAGGACTGATTAGCATAGCACAGCGTCAGTCTTATAATGATCCTACTGCTGGGACTCAGGCCTCTTCTCTAGAAAAGTGAATGGGCCGTAATCCACCACGCGAGCCCAGTGCGGGTTGATGGATGGCACATGTTCTGAATTTTTGTTTCTAAGTAATACCGGTTTCCTTACGTTGTTTGCCTTCACCGTTGTCCGGAGGTCGTCCTCCGGCATAGTGGTCAGGGTCACTAACCACTAGAACAATAGGCCAGTCTTTGTTTTCTAGGACCATGGGGCTCCCAGTAACTAGTCGTTGTGGAGGTAAGGAGCAGTCGATCAAACTTAATTCCGGGATTTTGTATTCATCCAAGCCAGTCCAATACACTTTTGCTATAGCTAAAAATATCCAACAGTACAGCTACCACAGCACGTTGGGTAACTCGCCGTCCGATCGTCTGGTAACTGTCCAGACCGAGTCCAAGTCGTCAACGGCGCGCACCGTTCCCGCACGTCTCAAGGAGTTGTCAGCAAACTGTAGGGGCCCTTCAGGGTCGAAGCCTTCAGGAGCCGCCGGTTTGTGTGAAACTGTTACCGCGGCTCTAGGAATAAAGCAAGGAAGGAATGGGGTAGGTTAGCTAGTCAGTAGGAGTCTGACACTGGTCTCCCTTTTCGGCATTCGATGATTTTCACCTACCATAAAAAAACCACAGCACGTCATCTCCTATACCAAAATACCAACCCTCAACACCATCCCACCTACTAATTCAATACGGAACCCTTCAAGTACAATCAGTATCGATACAATCCTCTTTGGTAACACAGACACGCGCGAGCTTTTTACCTTTAAATAAAATAAAAAAGGTTAGGCCATAGAATAAGAATGTTTTGACGGAAAACCTCAGACTTTAGTGAGATAAATGCCTACAACTTAGAAAGATACAATCATCATCAGCTTTTTTGATGTTCCCACTGCTGGGACACAGGCTAGATAGTAGGTTGAAAGAAAGCGTGATGGAAGTACAAAGGATTAATGATAGATTTATAGTTGTGAAAGTTATGATAGAGAATGTGATGTTGAATGTAGTCAGTGTGTATGCTCCACAAGTAGGATGTGATGAAATGGTGAAAGAGAAGTTTTGGGAGCATTTTGATAGTGTCATAATGACCATTCCTGTACATGAGGAATTGATAGTTGGAGGTGACTTTAATGGACATGTGGGAAGAATGAAAGGTATTTATGAAAGAGTACATGGAGGATGGGGCTTTGGAAGGCCAAATAATGAAGGAGAAACGCTGCTACAATCTGCTACAGCTTTTGACCTAGCAGTTGCTAATACTTGGTTTAAAAAAAGTGAGGAACACCTGATCACTTATAAAAGCGGTCTCCACAAGTCGCAAATTGATTACTTTTTAGTTAGGCGTAACAACATAAAGCACGTCAAAAATTGCAAAGTGCTACCAGGAGAAGATCTGGTCCCACAGCACCGACTACTGATTATGGAATCAGTAGTCAAAATTAAATGCAATAAAAGCAAAGAGCGTCCTCCTTCTAAAATAAAATGGCATATGTTAGAGAAGAATGATTGTGCGAAAAACTTTAGAGAGCGAGTGGTGGACAAAATGATAGAGATGGGAGACATGAATGATCGAAGTATAAATGAAACCTGGAATGAGATGGCGGAATGTATTAGGAATGCAGCGAAAGATATTTTGGGAGAGTCGAGAGGAAAAGGCACTATAGATAGGGATACATGGTGGTGGTCGATAGAAATTCAGAATGTGTTGAAAGAAAAGAAAGGGAAATTCAAGGAATGGCAGCGTGTAAGAGCGGATAACAGTAGTTTGAAAGCTGAAAGAAAGAGAGAGTATGACTTATTAAAGAAAAAAGCTAAAAAAGCCGTAGCTTTAGCAAAAGCAAAGGCTCAGGACAAACTGTACGACACACTGGACAGTCCTGCAGGCCAAAAAGAGCTGTATCGCCTTGCTAGAACAAGAGAAAGAAAGGCGAGGGATGTCTGTCATGTAAGATGTGTGAAGAATGAAGCAGGAATGGTCCTATCGAATGAGGAAGAAATCAAGGACAGGTGGAAGGACTACTTTGAAAGACTGATGAATGAGGAAAATAATTGGAGTAGGAATTTAGAGAGTAAACCAGTGAATGTAGGGTTAGTAAGAATGGTTAGTATGGATGAAGTCAAAATAGCAGTAAATGGTATGAAGAATGGTAAAGCCATTGGTCCAGATGGAATACCAGTTGAAGTGTGGAAGTTATTGCAAGTGGATGGATGGATGTGGTTAGCTTTGTTCTTCAATAAGTTGTTGCGGGAAGAAGCCATACCTGATGAGTGGTGCAACAGTTCCTTAGTGCCCATTTTTAAAAACAAAGGTGATGTGCTTGAGTGCAACAATTATAGAGGAATAAAGCTAATGTCACATACTATGAAAGCCTGGGAGAAAGTTATTGAGAGGCGGTTGAGAGAAGAGAGTGAAATTTCACAGAACCAATTCGGTTTTATGCCAGGTCGCGGTACAACGGATGCCATTTTCGCTATACGCCAGCTGTGTGAGAAATACAGAGGTTCACATAAAAACTTGCACATGGTATTCATTGACCTCGAAAAGGCATACGACCGGGTACCTCGTGAGGTTCTGTGGTGGGCCCTTAAGGAGAAAGGTGTGCCTGGGAAGTATGTTCAGTTGATCCGAGCGATGTACAGTCGATGCAGTACCCAAGTCCGGTCTACAGCAGGCACCACTAGCAGCTTCAATGTGGCTGTTGGCTTACATCAAGGGTCGGCTCTCAGCCCTTACCTCTTCCTGATGATAATGGACGCTCTTACGTCAGACATTCAGGAAGAGGCTCCCTGGTGTATGTTATTCGCCGATGACATTGTGCTGGTTGCCGAGAGTGGTCAAGAGATCCAGAATAGATTGGAGGTGTGGTGGCACAGACTGGAGAGTGTTGGCCTGAAATTAAGTAGAACCAAAACGGAGTACTTGTTCTGTGATTTCGGCGGTCTCTCCGGTCCTGTGGCCTTAGCTCTTGCCGGAACGCCCATACCAATCTGTTCCGACTTTCGGTATCTCGGGTCGCTCGTCCAAGGAGATGGTGAGATAGACCGAGACGTAACGCATCGGATCAACGCAGGATGGATGAAATGGCGACAGGTCACGGGAACAACTTGCGACCCTCGGATGCCCCTCAAGTTGAAGGGTAAAATTTACAAGTCCGTGATAAGACCTGTCCTACTGTATGGATCAGAATGTTGGGCCGTGAAAAAGACGGATGAAAAAAGACTGCATGTAGCGGAGATGAGAATGTTGAGATGGATGTGTGGTGTGACGAGAATGGATAAAGTGAGAAATGAGTATATTAGAGGAAGTCTGAAAGTGGCGCCAGTGACTGAAAAGTTGAAAGGAAATCGTTTGTCTTGGTATGGTCATGTGAAGAGGAGAGATGAAACGCATGTCACAAAAAGGGTTTTGAGTTTACACGTAGATGGATGGAGAGGAAGGGGGAGACCAAAGAAGAGATGGATGGATTGTGTGAGGAGTGATATGAAAGAAAAGGGAGTTACTGATAGTGTGACGGGTGACAGGACAGAGTGGAAGAAAAAAACATGTTGCACCGACCCCAAATAAAATGGGATAAGGGTAGGATGATGATGATGATGATGACTGCTGGGACACAGGCCTCCTCTCTAGGAGAGGGAATGGGCCATAATCCACCACGCGGGCCCATGTCTTCGAATTTTTGGTTCTAGGACATGCCGCTTTCCTCACGATGTTTTCCTTCACCGTTTTGAGAGCAGTGGTGATGAAATAAAGTACAAAAAGTAATGCGCCTGGCTGGGTTGGAAACTGGGACCTACAAATTGTAATTCGGGGCCTTTACCACTCGGCCACCACTGCTTCCAACTAGATACGATCGTAAGTCAAAATATTGGACAGCAGATATGCTATTTTGCAGGCTCTACGCTTAGTTATTGGCAAAATTGAGGACCCTTATCTATGTTATTGCCTCTCTGGTATAGGAAACGCTGCGGAGCATAATGAAATGGATCACATCTCAGAAACAGAAACTAACCGGAGTTGGATGATAATTTGATTGACCTCACCTCCTACTTGTATAGCCGGGATTCCGATCCTGATTTCCGGCCATAGTAGGGGTGGGCTTGCTTGCAGCTCGCAGACCGGTTGTCTGGTAACAGACCTTACAGGGCCGAAGCCTCCTGGGGCCAAAGGTTGATGCGAAGGCGTAACACCAGGGCTCTGAGACTATGGCATGTAAGGAATGGAGTAGGTTATTTACTCAGTAAGAGTCTGACACTGTTTCCCACTCCACCCAAGAGCGGAATTCGTCATTGGATGATTTTTAACTACCATAAAAAAAAGCAGTGCCAAGCCCAAGTCGTCTACGGCGCGCTTTGTTCCCGCGCGCCTCAAGGAGGGTCGAAGTCAACTGGGACCCAGGGTCTCTTTCTGAAAGAAAGGCTTGGTCCCAGTGCGAAAGGCAAAGAAGAAACGCGATGGGGTGTTGAGTCAGTAAGAGTTGATACTGTTCCCCACTCGGCCCAAGAGCAGGATTCGCCATTAGATCATTTTTGCCCACCATAACTACTAAAAAATTACACCAATTATTTTTGTTTTTTCTGTACTTTTTTCCTACTCTATGTTAAAATTCTTGGCAAGAGGACCGATCTATGTGGAGGCATCAGAGTGATTCGGTTTGAGGAGGATTTATCTGTATGTTTCACACAATTTAGGAGTCGTACGTAAGTTATCCTATAAGTTGTGAAGCCTTTAACAGATCTATCGTTAAATAAGTTAATAATTAAAGTTAACTTTATGGGTCAAGAGAGAATTTACGATGAATTTGAAACGACGTGCCTACGGAACCAGTTTCAGCCAAGATTTAACATTATATATAATGTGACATACCTATAATGAATTAAGTATAGAACACCAAAAAAAAGATACAAAATTATGTATTTGGAACATAAAAACAATTGACAATAATGACATATACACCGCGAAATTTAAATGGTTGTTTTCCCGCGACAGAATGACTTGCCATAAGGAGTACTTTTGAAGCAAACAGTAAAAATAAAAAAATATAAAGTTTTTTTTTATAAATAATTATTTAAAATATTCATCAACTCAAAAACCCACAAGTCAAATTGTGATAGCTCGTAAATTACGTCATTAATTTGTAGGTACTACTAGAGTCGCATGCGCAGCACGCCGTCAAAGGAAACCGATTCATTAAATATTTAAACCAAAATAAGCTCTCGCACGTTGTGATACGTCATAATTAGCTTGCACTATACAGGTCCATTTTTTGTTTTTAATATTTTTTTTTTTTTTTATCAAACGTTTGTAATACCAAGACACAACCATTTCGCTGAGGGAAAACAACCATTAAAATTTCACGGTGTATAACGATGACAGCTGCAAAAGTTTTAAACTGTGTCCCAACTGTCAACGCCCATCTTATATAAAAAAACAACGTCCCAGACATAAGGACATGTGTGTAGTATGTAGTGAGTAATATGTTGTGGGTGAGTGTATGTGTAGGTATGTTTTAATACTTGCTAAGGTTCTACAATTTTTTCAGTATCACTGTACATAACAACAACTTATAATGTTTTCATTAGACTTCATCTTATTTGTATACAATTAATTCTTTACGTCTATAATATCCTTTATTTAATTTGTAAGTTCTGCTAATGTAATTTGACTGGTTTGATTTTACTAATACCTTTTTTTACTTGTGTTTTTTGGTCCTAATGTAATTAGACAGTAAGTTGATGTTATCTACACTAATATAATAAAGAGGTAAAGTTTGTTTTTTTGTTTTTTTGTTTGTAGGGGGTAATCTCTGGAACTACTGGTCCGATTGGAAAAATTTTAGCAACAATAGAAAGGTGCTTTACTCCTGAGTGACATAGGCTATATTTTATGTACGCGGGCGAAGCTGCGGGCAAAAGCTAGTATGTAATAAATATAAATATAAATAATAAAGAGGTGAAGTTTGTTTTTTTGTTTGTAGGAGGTAATCTCTGGAACTACTGGTCCGATTGGAAAAATGTTAGCAACAATAGAAAGCTGCTTTACTCCTGAGTGACATAGGAATATTTTATGTACCTACGCGGGCGAAGCCGCTGACAAAGGCTAGTATGTAATATTTGTTAAAACAATCACGGTTGTACCACATTTCAAAAGTGCCTATAAAGGTTTATTTGTAACTAGCGACCCGCCCCAGCTTCGCACGGGTACTGATATCTACACTTCTACACTAATATAATAAAGAGGTAAAGTTTGTTTATTTTTTTGTTTGTAGGAGGTAAACTCTGGAACGAATGGTTCGATTGGAAAAATTGAAGCTATAATAGAAAGCTGCTTTACTCCTGAGTGACATAGGCTATAAATTATTTATATAACATGGATATTAACCGAGCTATCTCAACTTTTGTCTCACAAATTTTCCGCGGACGAAGTCGCGGGCAGAAGCTAGTTGAATATATTTTGCATGTATTATGCACATAAACCTTCCTCTTGAATCACTCTATCTATTAAAAAAACCTGCATCAAAATCCGTTGCGTACTTATAGATAGAGGCATACATAGGGCATAAGCTACTTTGTTTTATACTATGTAATGATAAATGCTTTGAATCTTTAATATACAAATACAATAGTATTATTACTTTCATTTGATAATTTTCACATATACATTTACTGTGATGTATATAAAACAATATGTATTCAATAAAACGAAGTGAAGTTTCCATTTTGACCTACCAACAAAATACCAATATAAGGCTAATTGGAACCGCAATCAATCACGCGAAATCCTGAACCAATATTTAAAAATTAAAACAAAGGACCTTTATCATAATCTATCGATCATGAACAGTTAAAAGCCAATTGACACGTCATTCGGACCGGACGGGGCCGCATCCGGCACGGTTACCGGACGACGGAGAGATATTAAAAACGTTACGGCTTAATAACCGGACGATTATCGCCGGAGCGTTTGAACGATGGTCGGATGGTTTAAGGTGAGAACTTTTGGAGATTTAAAATTGAAACTAAAGATAACTCAATGGAAAAAAATTGCAAGTTTAATTCAATAGGAAGACCTATTAATCTGGTTGTTAGTGGCTCTGACTGTAGTGCTGGAGGTTGTGGGTTCGATTCTCACCCAGGGCAAATGTTTGTGTGATGAGCTCAATCATTTGTCCTGTGTCTGGGTATAAATTTGTCTATAATATGTATGTATTTAGAAATATATAAGTATGTTTATCAGTTGTCTAGTACTCATAACACAAGCTCTGCTTACCTTGGGACTAGACGACGTTGTGTGACAGTTGAAAAAAAAAGAGGCGACCTTACTTGGTGTTCTGCGTAATTGACTTCACGCGACAGGGAATGGGAAACGATGAGGCGCGAAAGATACAGAAGGATTATTTTCAGGCTAGAGTGAATAAGCTCTTAAGCGCCTCACCATCAAGGACTGCATCACTGCTTACCATCAGATGGGATTGCAGTCAAACACTAGTTTAAATTAATTAAAAAATATATATTATGCATGTATTATCTTACTAATATTATAAATGCGAAAGTTACGATGTTTGGATGTTTGTTACTCAATCACGCCAAAACGGCTGGACGGATCTGGATGGCACTGGCATAGGATACACTCCGGAATAGGACATAGGCTACTTTTTATCCCGGAAACCCCAACCCCAACCCCAAAACCTCGCGGGCGAAGCCGCGGGCAAAAGCTAGTACATTATAAACCTTCCTCTTGAATCTATTGAAAAAAGCGAATCCGTTGCGTAGTGTTAAAGATTTAAGCATAGATAGGGACAGGAAGTGACTTTGTTTTATACTATGAAATGTTTATTCTGTTCGGTTTCAATTATTATTATCATTAATTGTGGTGAATGTTAATTTACAAGAGTATTTTACTTTTTTCTTTTGCTTGACTGCGTTCCCACTTGATGGTAAGCAATGATGCAATCGTTGATGGTGAGGCGCACTAGTTTATTAAGAGCCTGTTCACTCTAGCTTTGAAGACACCTAAATCTTAATCGGACGGAAAGACTGCAGCCAGCAAACTACAAAAACACAAAGAGCCAGCGCTAAACAGAACTAATCAGTTAAATTGATAGCGGATACTCATGTTGTAGCTAATGAGTGAGCATCAGATCTCGTTACTTTGCGTACAGCTTGGCAGCGCTCCAGGAATGGCAAATGAGGGGGATTAACCCTTCAACATGGTACACACAAGTAACAGTGCCGTAGGTAGACGTGGGCGAAGGGACCCCTAGCCCATGGTCTCTCTAGGAGTTCTCAGCAACCGTAGGGCGACGCCAACTGGAGCCAAGGGTTTGTGTCTGAAAGGAAGGCTTTGGCCCTACTATGTATAGCATTGTAGGAACGGGGTTTTTTTTATGGTAGGTGAAAATCATCGAATGACGAAACCCGCTCTTGGGCGGAGCGGGAGACCAGTATCAGACTCTTACTGACTAAAAAACCAACCCCATTCCTTCCTTGCCTTATTCCTAGAGCCACGGTAACAGTTTCACACAAACCGGCGGCAATGTAGGAACGGGGTAGGTTGTTTAGTCAGTAAGATTTTGACACTGTTTCCCTCTCCGCCCAAAGACGGGATTCGTCATTGGATGATTTTTATCTACCATAAAAAAACCTTTGCCCACGACTTAGCATCCCTAAGGGCCTCTCGTGTGCGAGCACTCATGAAAACAATGGTATTTTTATAACTGAAAGGCTGAAGTATGACCAGTATTTAGATAGATATATATACTCTTTATTGTAGGTACTAGGTACACCTTTTTTAAACAATTACAGTAGGAGCATAAAATTATTAAGGTGTTACAATATTAATATTTATTTGTGTATTTTAGCTGATGGAAAGCGACGAAGTGGTCGAATATTGGGTTGCAACAGCCACTGTCTCGTTTTCAAATTAATGAAATAAAAAGTCCTGCCTGATGCCCGTTCAGCATCATTACAGCCGAAGGACGTCTGTTTGAAATATGCTAGACTCCTTAGTTCGGTATAGACTCCTGCAATTGTAGCCACAACGAACTAACCTATGCTTCTCGCATCCACCGCATTCCCGCGACTCTCACCAGGCCATTGGTCCACCTTGTGGGAGGCCTTCCAATACTACGTTGTCCGATGCGCGTTCGCCCATGTCTAAATTAGTCTACGCTACGCCTCTGACACGTAGATCAGGTACAAATCTATCAAAGGAAAGGGAGCCTTCGATTTCGAGATGCTGTTTCCGTGATTAAAACCAATATGTATCTAAAGTAATGAGTTTCCTATGCCAGTGCGAAACTTGTTTGAATTTCGTTACTTCTATGTTTTGTAAGTTTATTATTTATGAGGTTGAGCAACCCTGGCTTAGGTCTAGCCGCAGAGAAGTGACCGTCTATGACATACCTTCCAACCAAAGTACTTCGGAAAGTATGTATGCTGTTAGATTTGGCAGTCATTTATATGTCTTTGTTAGTATGTATATAAATGAGTTGAGAACACTGATAGGCAATTGGTATTATGTCAATCTATTTTTACTTTAAGTGGTAGTAGGCAGGAAACTTTGCTCGGAACAGATGATCAATAGCGCCGATAAATTCTGTAGTGGCGGTGGTGTACCGGAAGATTTCGCATTGAAAGGCCTCCCAAAAGGTGGACAGAGGACCTAGTGAGGACCTCTTATCCATCGATGAGAGATGCACTGGACCGATCGTTATAGCGAGACTTGTGGGTGTCCAACAGTGTCCTGTGTTAGTGGCCCTAATTGATAAGCATGAGGTTGTGGGGTCGATTCTCACCCAGGATAAAAAGTTATTTGTTCGATGAGCGTGATCATTTGTTCTGTATATGTGTGTAATTTATCTTGTATATATTTAAAAATTTAAAAGTATGTTTATCTGCTCTCTAGTACGCATATTACAAACTTTGTTTAGTTTGAGACTTGAAGGCGTTGTGTGATAGTTGTAAAATATAGATATGGACGGATTTCTCAGTTTTTTTCTACTAACCTCTGTCAAATTAAACCCATCACCTTTCCTAACTCACACCACACCAAGTATTATAATATTTCAACAGCTGGTGCTTCGAAATTATTCATCGGAACGCTTTAATGTCGCTAATAGCTGAGCGATAAAAGCAGAAGCATGAACAACGTTTGTCCAGCACTTTTATGTGACTCTTCACGTCTCAACAGATTTGCTGGTCGTTAAGTGGAATTGTTACGAAGGTAGCGCTTGTATTTGCAATCTGTTATGTTCCGTAAAAAAGGACTACTCGGTTTATTTATTTCTTGTTTCCTTTGTTTTCTTGTTTTTTTTTTTTATATGTTCGTAAAAACTTAGGACTTTTTAAAATTAGAAGCGATCTCCATAACAAAAACACACGTAATAAACATGAAATTGTTATACCTAAATGGAGATTAGCTAAGACCAGCAAGTCATTCTTAGTAAATAGCGTACGCTTTTATAACAAGCTGCCAAAGGAGGTGACAGAACTTACCGAGAGAAAGTTCAAAACTCATATTAAGCGTGTCCTAACCAAAAAAGCATATTATAAGGTTAGAGACTATGTCGAAGACACAACTGTCTGGCAATGACTGCTTTTGCTCATGTGGCCCCCTGGTAACTTATTAATATTCTGTATAATTGTCTGTTTACTGCTCCATCTTTTTCCTTTTTTTATATAAGACATCTATTTTTTTTTGACATATTCATACAATATTCCCTAGATTACCATTTTATAAATCCATCATATAATGTAATTGTCTTACTGAGACTTGTGATTATTTTTCTTGCTTTTATATAGCCTCTTTCAATAATGTGAATGTGAGAACATTGTAGACACAAATTTTAGATTACTTCCTACCATTTTAACGGTAGGAGTTCAATATTGACTTGTCTGCACTGTCCTTACATAATTTATGTGCTGTAATATGGAAATATTGTAAAGATAACAATTTTTTTAAAAGAGTAACCATGGAGTTTCTTGCCGGTTCTTCTCCATAGGAAACGACCAATTTGGAACCGTGCACTAGCTTCTGACGTTTTATAAGTGCCCATGTAGGCCCATGTAAAATAAAAAAAATTAACTTTGACTTTGTTCATGTAATTGTGGACGCTTTTGTGTGGACGCAGTTGTACATCGTGAGTTATTATGCCCTAGAACGAAAAAATTCGACGACATATGACGTCCACCAATCCGCATTGGGCTCGCGCGTGGTGCATTATGGCCAAGAAAAGAGGCTTGTGTCCCAGCAGTGAAACATTAAAAAGCCTGATTATGATGATGAGTTCGAAGATATGACATCCACCAATGCGCGTTAGGCCCACGTGATAGATTAACACCATCTGTATGTTGTACAATTAAGATGAATTGAATTGAAATTGAGAGATTTTAATTGGAGTACGGCCCACTCTCTATTCTAGAGTGAAGGCCTGAGTCCCAGCAGTAGGAATGTTATAAGGCTGATGCTATGCTATGTTATGCTAAGGCCCATAAAAAAGGGATATTAACTCTGTTTCTAGGTTTGATACCTTTTAGATCTTAACGCCTGAACGGATTTGCATCAAATTTGCTAAAAGGGTAGACCATGCCTTGGAATAGCATCTAAAGTGGGTTGATGCGAAAGCGTAACACCAGGGCTCTGGGACTATGGCTAAGAAGGAACGGTGTAGGTTTCGGGATTCGTCATTGGATGATTTTTACCTACCATAAAAAAAACATAGGATACTTTATTATATAACAGAAATATATTCCTTTTAGATAATTTTATACTCTCAATCAGGTGACGCTACTCACAGCGATTAGTTGCTTATATCTATAAAATGGTAGTCTTTAAGCAGTCCTAGGCCTATTAAGAATGATTTAGTAGTTCCTGATGTTATAAATAACCATTCCATTTCCACGATAAAAACTAACTCGTGGCTGAAAATAGGTCTTTCTAGTAATAGTATAGATTTATAGCTTCCAAGAAAAAAGTCTTTCAATATCCCTAAACAGATTCTTAAATACATTTTTGGTATAATTTGGTTCTTAGCAGAAAGGCTTTTGAAGATTATATGTTTTTAGCAGGGACACGGCAATCCCAGATTATTTTTAGGGTTTGCCTATTATTATTATTTAATTTATTTTTTTCTAGCCCATACTGTCATAATGGAAGGAGATGGCGGGACGATTTGGATGCCTTCCTTGGGAACTGGCAAGAAGTGGCTCAAAACCGAGAACACTGGAAAGAATGGAGGGAGGCCTTTGCCCAGCAGTGAAACAGTATGAGCTATAATTTAATTATTATTCTTTTTATTTATTATATACACATATTATTTACACTTTTAAATATTTTCTTAAAAATATAAAAAATAATAGCCCACCGGCATCGTAAAATAGGGTCCAAGCTACCGGTAATAATCAGGGCTCCTGAGAGAGAAACCTCCGGACAATACGCGCCGTGTCCAGGAGTATTGCCTTTCTTATTAATTATTATTATTAATACCATGCTCTATTAGTATTTGGCCTTCAATTCCTTTGTTCTAACCACGTAAATGAGCGTTGCAATGATGTAAGGACAAAGGAATTGGCAACTCAAAGAGTTCGACGTTAACGAAAAATTCGCTGCTTGGCTGGGGGATTACATTGTGAAGTAAACATAATCGAATAGGAAGAAAAGATATTTATATTTAAATAGTGAAAGTTTCATAGTGCTAAAAATTTCAATAGTCTTGTTTTTTCTGTCTTTTATTCAATCCTTGTATATCTGGACCGTACTCAGGGCGGTTCAACGACCACTAAGCTGTTTTTACTTACATTAGGATAAAGTTTAGGGACAATGAACTCAGATAGGCACGAAACTATACCCTTTTAGTGAATTACAATCTGTGAACAAATACTGTGGAACGTTTTCTGTTGGAGACCTAACTTTAAATGTTTAAACACTTCTTGGTAGTAAGGTGTATTAGTTTAAAGATAAGACCTTTAGCAATAATTTTACCTGGGATTGTATTTGTGTGGCCCTGGGACGCAAAGAGCAACTGAAGGAGTAGGGTAAAGCCGAGATTATAAATACCCCACCCCGTTCCTTCTTTAGGACCATGAAAGAGACCATGGGCCCCAGTAGGCTCAACCCTTTGGCAGAGTCCCTATGTTTTCGCGGACAACTCCTTGAAGCTCCTTGGGCTTGGTCCGGACTATTAACCGACTACCGGACGGCGAGCTACTCATTGCTCGCCGTCTGTGTTAACCGTAATTGTTGCACTTATAAATGTAATTCTAGTTATTAAGTTCAAAATGATTTGTGTAAACCATTGTTGGTTAACCTGAATAAATAAATAAAAAAAAAATCATCATCAGCCTTTTTAATACTATTATTGAGGAATTGAACCTGCGACACGCAGTGAAGCAGCCAATTGCTAATATTTATTTAACGTGCCTAGTTAACGGATGCCTATATCGGTAACAAATAGTAGAAAAATTAGAAAACTAGATTCAAACAAAAAGAGTTATTTCGAATCTTCAATGCAAGATAATGAGTTCACAACAGTATCGAGTTCAGAATGTTTCTTGCTTACTATCAGATATTTAATGAACAAACGCCAGGTTTCACGGAACCCATTAAGTTACAAAGTATCCGTGGAACAGGTGAACACGATCCAGAATAAAAATAGAGCTTACATTGAGAGCTGTTAAGGGGAAACACTAAGCTAAATCTGAAAAAAAATTTTTTTAGTTTTGTAAGTACTGAGATGACAAATGAAGCAGATTTGATATCAGTTTTACTTTTTCCGTGTATCGGTACGAATAATGTAGGAAGAAGAATTTAAACAAAATTTCTAACTATGTATAACCTACTAAAACTAAACCTACCTAAAACTAAAAAAAAACAACATCTATACTATAATTACTATAATATAATAAAGAGGTAAAGTTTGTTTTTTTGTTTGTAGGAGGTAATCTCTGGAACTAATGGTCCGATTGGAAAAATTTTAGCAACAATAGAAAGCTGCTTTACTCTTGAGTGACATAGGCTATATTTTATGTACGCGGGCGAAGCCGCTGACAAAAGCTAGTTTATCATAAACTAAGCTGTTTTTTCGCAGCTTCAATTCGCTAGCATAATTATGTCGTAAAATTATTATTTTTTTATTGTTTCTCTAATTCAATTTTAACATGTTTACGCACGCTACGGACAATAAACAACCTTTGTAAACAACATGTGAAATCTAGAAACAAAAAAACATGACAAATTTTATTTTTTACCTCTCTCTAAAACATATTATGTAACTAAATACGTTACTCATGTATATTTATGTTTTTCTTACGCACTTAAAATAAATTGTTATTTAACTTTTCACAAATAAATAAAACACACTATGGTTTTCATAATACAACTGAATCGATCCTGATGAGTAGGTGCTCTTAGATAGATAGGTAAGATTAATTAGGTACTACAAACAACCAGGTAAGTTTTATGCTTCATTTATTAACTTTACCCTTCGTTTTTTTATCAGACTTCATTTATTATTATTTTATTGTCTATCTACCTATATAATATTTTATTACTATCGCATTAAAATTGTGGCCCAAATGAAAGTTAGTATGACAATATAATAATAATAAAATCCTGTCATCTAAATTTAAAAAAAAATCTGGACCTCTAATAGCACACCCCCTTAACAGACAACAGTCCGTTAAAAAAGCAAAAATAAAAAAAACAAAACAAAATCCCCGATTAAATATCTTAAGCCCACCTGTTTCGCTAAACGCTGTTCATTTGTCGCTGCCTACCCCCCTAGGAGTACACCTTAATGATAACCGTTAGTATTCCAGTACTACTTGGTACTAAATAAAAATTTGCAATCATTTCTAGCAGATGTTACGGCCATTTAGTAAAGCGTGATACCACTTAGATTTATAAGTAGTGGAAATATAAGGGACGAAATTAGGGACGGTCACGCGAAAAGAGAGTTTCATTTAGTTTTAGTGCCTGTTTCGAGGATATATAGTTATTTCTGTCAGTAATTGTGTCAAGTTATGAGCTATTTTGTGTTATTGATGGGTGGTTTAGTGTGAGCTATGATAGCGTTTGAGCAGCCTAAATAGTTGAAGACACGATAGCGATTTGTATAGGTATAATTTTTCGCTGTGAGCTAACTAGCGTCTATCGTTTTTGGTGAGAACAGAGAATTCTCTCGCTCGATAGTGGAGAGAAAAGGCATATCAAACTTTAATTGACTAAAAACCCACTACTATGTTTTTCCTTTGCCTTGCGTTTCAGGATCCCAAGTGTCCCTTATGGAAGTCATCCTATGACCCTACGCTAACATCTTGTCAGTTCACTTTGGGACGCGTGACTGCCGAGTGGAGGATATGAAGAGGAGGATACCTCAACTCGATTCCAGCTTGCTTAACTTCAATGAAAACACTTTCCAAATTTTACTAGGTACTTTTCACCGTTCCGCACCGCCCATCACTATTTGAGTCGAAACGCCACCTAATAGTCCACTTTACTATTAAAATTACCATGAAAACTAAGTTATATTCACTCGTATGTGTCATCACATGGGTTTTCTACCCGAAATTGAACAGAAACTCTCATAAATCAAAAACAAAAACGCATCGGGCCCTTTCCTACAACTCTTCCGTAATTCCCCACCTCTTTACATCACATTACGTGACTTTACAATCTTTCCTCTCCATCGCTCGCTCGCATCATCTCTCTACGCGACATGTACGTACAAAAGCCGCGATGCATACCTCCCGGGCATTGTCTCCTGGCAGATCCGTTTAATATCCGCTCTCTGATCGTTAGTGATTTCCCGTACAAGTTGACTGCGTGAAGTGGAAATTAGACATCCTGATGTGAGGAGCAGCAGGGAGGCGGGGGATGAGTGACCTGGAGTTTGATTGTTGGAACAGATGCGGGTATTTTTAAAAGCTTTTATTTAATTCCAGCTGTCCTGACGTTCATGACCAAATCTTATTAAATAAATTTGACCCACTTCCCGATACCGATTGAGCTGAAATTTTGCATGCATTTGTCAATCAGAAGATAATACTAAATTATTTTGTCGTGGAGTTGATCTAATGACAGTACCAGAAGGTGGCCTTGGAAAATCTGCAATTAAATGACACAACTCCATCGAGTTTGCGGTTCTATGATTCGTCTTAGGATTTGCTTAACTATAAAATCTTGCTATGAAAAAAATATTTTCATTAGTAACTTGTTTAATGATAAGTATTTTCTAAATAATTCGATTGATATATTTTTTATAATCATCGTCCGTCGTAAATCTTACTAATATTATAATTGCGAAAGTTACGATGTTTGGATGTTTGTTACACAAACACGCCAAAACGGCTGGACTGATCTGGATGAAATTTGGCACAGGCATAGGATACACTCCGGAATAGGACATAGGCTACTTTTTATCCCGGAAACCCCAACCCCAATACCACGCGGGCGAAGGCGCGGGCAAAAGCTAGTGTTATAAAAGTGACAGTTTGTATGTATGTATGTTTCTAAGTCCTTCTTGCTCAACACGGCGGAGCCCAACAAGATCGAAGCCTACTGAGACCAAGGATCGGTTTCTGAAAGGAAGGTTCGGCCTTGGTATGAAAGGTAAATAACAAAGGCGGTTTTTTAGTCTGTAAAAGTCTGACACTATCTTCTGCTACAACCAATAGTGGGAGATGTCATTGAATGATTTTTCCTTACAAGAAAAAGGTATCACGCCTTAAAAAAAATGCCAGAATGGATTTTAATGAATTTTGGCGCACGTGTAGATTATATTCTGAAATAGCAAAGCATAGGTACTTTTATTTCAATAGTATCTTTTTTTGAGCTATTTTTTTTTTCTATTTTTCAAGCAGGTGAAGATAATGACAGCTAACTTTGTCGTTTTTTTTAAATATAAGATATTTTTTTGTTATTTTTAACTATAAGTTTTTCTAAATGTGATTCTCTTCGGTTGTGTCTGCTTTTTTTGATAATAAAAAAACTGCTATCTCTGACTTTTTGTTTCAAATTGTAAAATGCGTCGTCCACAAATCGCTTTCATTCTACGATTTACTTTATTAGATGGCTGATCTTTTTCTTTTTAGAATTCACTAGTTTTTTATTTTGCTTTCAAGTGAAAAACACATTTAAAGGGATATATGACACGTAGCACATGTATTTGCACGTTATTCACACAACGCCGTCTAGTCCCAAGCTAAGCAGAGCTTGTGTTATGTGTACCAGACAACTGATAAATATACTAATATATTTCTAAATACATACATATTGTAGATAAATTGCACCCAGATGGAGATGCTCATCACACAAACCTTTATCCTGGGTGGGAATTGAACCTAAAAACCCCCGACCTCCGACATAGCAGTCAGGGTCACTAACTCAACAGGCCAGTCAAGATAAGGAACCTACTAAACAAATTTTAAGTTGGTAGGTGTTGTAGTTTCGACGACGTTGTGTAATATATTATTTTATATTGTTATCGCGTTTAAAAATCCTCTAAAAATGGATTCTAAGAAACTCTACCCCTAAAAGGGTAAACCGACTTTCACGCATATGAAGACGTTGGTAGTAGCTAGTCTAGTATACAGATAAACGGCTCTTATTCCCTTACATTTAGACATTGATTGTGAATACGATGATATTGCAGCTTTTGAATGGTTTATAAGTATGAGGATAACCTTGAAGGGAAATACAAATATCTATAACGGATATGTGATGGTCGACGGACGATTTGTGAACAATCGGCTCCAAGGAAGACGGATCGACGCCGAGATATAGATACTGAATTAACAAATAGATGTAAATGCGATTATGTTCGAGGTTAGCGATGCAGACTTTCGACTCTGCGATTTTTTTGGTAATTGGAATAATGTAATGAGTTTTTTTTTAACGTCTGAAGTGCTGAATTTTTAAAACTTTTTTAGTTAGTGCAGTTTATAAGGAAATTGTAAACATATAAAAATAATTTATTGTTTGAAATCTTGAGCCCCAAGCCAACGCCGCGCCGGCATGTATTGTTTTTCTATTATGTCTCTAATTAAGGTATTCGAAATTACGGTTAAAATTATAATATAATTTATATATATATATATATTACAATTTATATTTACCCCTATACCATAAGTACAATTTGGTAAATTAGAAGCTTAATATTACTAAGGTGTTACAATGGGCGGTCTTATCGCTAAAAGCGATTTTTAAAGACAAACTTACATACATACATATTATAGATTAAATAAACCCACACACAAAAAAAAATGTCACGCTTATCATACAAACATCTGTCCTAAGTAGGAATCAAACGCACCACCTCCAGCATGCAGACCGCCTCGTCAAGCACCTAACACTGAAGGGGCCCGATCTCGCGGACGACCAGTTCGGGTTTCGCAGGAGGCGCTCCACGGTGGACGCCATCATGCGCGTGCGAGCCCTCACGACGGGGGATGCGGTGTCCCGGGGCAGGTGTGTCTTGGCGGTGTCGTTGGACATTGCCAACGCCTTTAATTCCCTGCCCTGGAGTTGCATTAGGACGGCACTCCGGTATCACCGGGTGCCCGACTACCTCTGTCGTACAATCGAGGCCTACCTGTCCGACAGGTACATAGTGTACCCCGGTCACCAAGGAGATTGGAAACGGCGAGAGATGTCGTGCGGTGTCCCACAGGGATCGGTACTAGGGCCGCCCTTGTGGAACATCGGGTACGACTACGTGCTGCGCGCCGACCTCCCCGTAGGGGTCAGCGTGGTCTGCTACGCAGACGACACGCTGGTCCTAGCGCAGGGAAGGTCGTACCAGGCGGCGGTCGAACTAGCGACACGTGGGGTTGCGACAGTCGTTGAGAGGATCCAGCAGTTGGGACTCAAGGTGGCACTGCACAAGTCCGAGGCCATGTGCTTTCACGGCCCTCGGAACGCGCCACCAACGGGTTCCCAACTAACGGTGGAAGGAGTTCACATCGGCGTCGGGTCGACGATGAAGTACCTAGGACTTGTCCTCGACAGCCGATGGAATTTCGAGGAGCACTTCCGACGTCTGGCCCCCAAACTCAATCGGACGGGGGCTGCTCTCAAGCGGCTCCTGCCGAACCTTGGGGGTCCAGACGCCTTCTGCCGGAGGCTCTACGCCGGCATCGTCCGGTCCATGGCCCTTTATGGGGCACCAGTGTGGGCGCCGACGCTGCGTAAACGCCCGGCGGCCCAGCTGAACGCCTGCCAGAGGGTCATGGCCATCCGGATGGTGCGGGGATACCGCACGGTGTCCCGCGAGGCGGCGAGCCTCCTTGCTGGCCTACCACCATGGGATTTGGAGGCAACAGTCCTTGCACACATGCACGACCAGCGCGTGGAGATGCAACGCCGGGGCGAAGATCCGCTGCCCGAACATGTCGCCGCTGATCGCGCTCACGGGGGTGGACAAGGAGGCCACCATGGACGACGTTGTCAAAGACATCAAGGACCAGAACCTCCAGGAGGACGAGCGATGGACCCAAGAACGGATCGGGAAGGAGCTGCGGCTGATATTCAAGCGCAACCGTCACGGCAACCGCACAAGGTGGGTGTGCCAGGTATCACAGGACCTTCGCCGCACCCTAATTTCAAAGGGCAAAATATACATAGGATGGGACGTGGTGGAGGTGACGGACCACGTCTCTGTCACCTGCTGCAGCCGGTGCCAATTATACGGGCACCCGGAGAAATATTGCCGGGCCAAGAACATGGTGTGCGGCAACTGCGGCGAGGAAGGGCACAAGAATGCAGAGTGTCGGGCTTCAGCGCCGGCATGCGCCACCTGCAAACGTTTCGGAAGAAGGGGAGCGAACGAGCATCGGACCGCATCCAGGGAGTGCCCTGCCCGCCTGCATGCGGAGCAGAGGGCGGTAGCGGAGACAGCCTATAATGGGTAAGAGTGAGGACTCCCTTCGCGTCGGGCAGCTCAATCTACAGGGATCCGCTGCGGCCACTGCGGAGCTACCCAGTATTGCGGCGGAACACCAGCTGGACATAATCTTGGTCCAGGAGCCGTACGCTGCGGCGAGGGACACAGTGGCAGCGCTTGGGGAGCTTTTGTTGCCGGAGGGGCCTAGCCCTAAATCCGGCATCTACCTGGCGCGCACCGACGCAACATGCGCCGTGCTGCGGCACATCTCCAACGCGCACTGCATCGTGTGCCACATAGCCTGGGGGAATTCGACAATCCACGTGAGTAGCGCTTACTTCCAATACTCAGAAGATATCAACAAACACCTTGAGCATATGGGCAAGGTTCTGGGGGCGCTAAAGGGAAATCGCGTGCTGCTGGGGGCAGACACTAACACCCATTCGCCTCTTTGGCATTCTGCCCCGCGACACTACGTCGGTCGGGGTCACGAGGTCAGCAGAAGACGGGACCTGCTGGAGTCTTTCATCCTCACGCACGACCTGAGGACACATAATGCGCCGGGACAACCGTCAACATTCCATACTGTCAACGGCGAATCCAACATCGACGTCACCATTACCACGCGCGGCGTCGAGACTGCTGAGTGGAGGGTGCATGAACATGCAAGCAGCAGTGACCATCGGCTCATCACCTTCAGGCTATGTGGTACAGGTACCCGTGGGCCCGCTCCTTCTGCGGAGCCGTCGGTGGGGCCGAGGAGGTTTCGGGAGAGGGGTGTAGACTGGGACCGCTTCCAGACAAGGATCCACGAGCGAGTGGGGACTATCGACTGGTTGAGGCCTGCAAGTGCTGTATGTGAGGAGTTCACGCGAATTATCGCGTGGACAGCTGATGAATGCTTGGGTACATGTGGTGATGGCAAGAAAGCTAAAGGATATGAATGGTGGTCTCCCATGTTGGAGGCCATGCGTAAAAGGAATAACAAGCTGAGGAAAGCATGGCAAGATGCAAGGAAGGGAGGCGGGGATCGTGAAGAGAGTGCGAGAAAAGAATTTCATGTTTGCCGCAGTAAATATAGGGTAGCGATGGAGAAGGCGCAGCTCGACTTCTTCCGCAGGATGGCTGAAGCCGGTAATCAGGACCCCTGGGGCCTGGCGTATCGCGTTGCCAGTGGCAGGTTCCGGCCTCCCCGGAATGTAGTGAATGGCACCAGTCTTGCGGAGGGGTTTGCTGTGGATGTCGACGGCGCCATGCGGGGCCTCGTGTATGCCCTGTGTCCTGACGACGATCCATCGCGGGACACCGCGTATCACAGGCGTGTGCGGCTGGCGGCCGCTTGCATTCCATCGGGACGGGATGCGCCTCCTCTGTCGTGTCAGGACTTGGAGAAAATAGTTAAGGGTCTCCCTAACACGGCCCCGGGAATCGATGGGATCACGGCGGGCATAGTCAGGCGTGTGTGGCGTGTGGCTGCGGCCGAAATGACACACATGTTTGGCCTGTGCGTCGCTGAGGGGATCTTCCCTGATGCGTGGAAGGACGGCAGGCTTATCGTCTTGCCTAAGGGCAATGACAAGCCCCTGACCGATCCCAAAGCGTATCGGCCTATCACGCTTCTCCCCGTCCTGGGTAAAATTCTGGAACGTGTGATGCTGCTTTGTGCACCATCTATTACAAATGGGGTCTCGACGAGTCAGCACGGGTTCTCTCGGGGAAGGTCAACGTTGTCTGCTTTAAACTCCATCGTGGACACCGTCCAAAGCAGCCGGTCTAGATACGTCCAAGCCATCTACCTGGACATATCCGGGGCCTTCGACAATGCATGGTGGCCCATGATCCTGCTCAAGGCGAAGAGGGGTGGGTGCCCGCCTAACATCTATAGGATGCTGGCGGCGTACTTCACTAACCGACGGGTCGGGCTCTTCGCCGGGGGCAGGACTGTCTGGAAGGTCTCGACCATGGGGTGCCCGCAGGGATCTGTAGTGGGACCACCACTATGGAACCTTCTCCTGGATGACCTGCTTCGGCTGCCATTCCCGGCCGGCGTGCAGGTGATTGCGTACGCGGATGATGTGACGGTCCTCGTCGAGTCGGATTCTCGAGCCGGCATAGAGGCCTCGGCCTCGTGCGCCATGGCACTAATGACCGATTGGGGAGCTCGCAACAGATTGGGGTTCTCGCCTTCAAAGTCACTCTCCATGACCTTGAAGGGGGGACTAGCGAAGCGTCCACCCACGATCCGGCTCGGCGGGGCCTCAGTCAGAACCGTGCGCTCGACCAGGGTGCTCGGGGTGGTGATCGATGCCGGTTTGTCGTTTGGGGAACACGCTCAGTTCATCGGCGAGCGTGCTGCAGCTGGGCTGGGCAAGATGTCACGCGTCTCGGCCTCATCCTGGGGCATGCGGTACAGGGCCCTTAAGGTGCTGTACAAGGGTATTTTCGTGGCTACTGTCACTTACGCGGCGGGATGTTGGTGGAGGCGCGTGAACACGTACACGGTCAAGACCGTACTGCTGAGGACGCAAAGGCCCGCTCTCATCCTTATGACGAAGGCCTACCGATCCGTCAGTACTGCGGCGCTCCCGGTTTTGGCCGGGGTGCTGCCGGCCGACCTCGAGGTCGCCCGTGCGGGCAATATCGATGATATTCGCGGCTTGCCGCGGGATGCTTTCAGGACGGGGAGAAGGGTCATCGCGGACGAGGCTGTGGCCAAATGGCAGCAGAGATGGGAAAGGGAGGAGAGGGGTAGGGAACTATATCGGTTCTTCCCGAACGTGGCGGTGAGGCTCGGGGCAACCTGGGTGGAACCGGACTATCAAGTCTCGCAGATCCTGACGGGGCATGGATGTTTCCGAAAGAGATTGTATGACATGAAATTGTGCGAGGTGAGTGTATGTTACTGCGGAGAGGAGGACGAATGTCTGGACCACGTTCTGTGGAGATGCCCTCTGTATGCGGATCAGAGACGAGAGATGATGGATGGGATCACTCGCTTGGACGAGGGACCGGTCTACTACTGCGACCTCGTTGCTTCTGAGGCTAACTACCGGCGACTGAGAGACTTCGCGCATCGCTGGCACAAGATCAGGAGCGGGCTGGAAAGAGAGGACGGGACCAGGACGGGCGGCGAAGACCGTTTTGTGTCGTACAACCCATGAGTGGGGTGTCAGCGAATTGCCGCCCCAGAAAGGGGAGAAAGGCAAAAAAGGGACAGGACGTAGAACTTGTAAAGGAGTCAAGAAGCGGCTGCGGTGACAGCGCACTCATATATTTATGGGTGGGCTGTGTCCGCAGTCGTCTCCTTGCGATTCGGCCCATATGACAAGATGTCGGTGGGGCCATGGGTGGTTGGAGGGTGCCCGAACATGTCGAGGCGTGGCGGAAGGAGCTCCGGCGAGATCTCATGGTGAAGTGGAAACAGCGACTGTCGCAACCCAGCGCTGGGCACACCGTAATCTCAGCGGTAGTGCCCCTCTTTGAGGCGTGGCTGGATAGACCTCACGGCGTCCTCACTTTCCGCATGACGCAGGTTCTCACCGGACATGGGAAGTTCGGGAGATTCCTGCACCGGATTCGTGCGGAAGAGACGTCCGGGTGTCGCCACTGTGAGGCGAGCCCGGAGGACACGGTGGAGCACACGGTGGAGGTGTGCCCTGCTTGGGAAGAGCATCGCCGTGTCCTCGTGGGGGTGATCGGCGGCGGCGACCTCTCGCGTCGGGCCCTGGTTCAGGCCATGGTCCGCAGCGAAGAGGAATGGCAGGCGGTCGCCTCCTTCTGCGAAGCAGTAATGCTCGTAAAGGAGGAGGCCGACCGCATAAGGCAAAGGCAACGGCGTACTCGCCGTAGCCGTCGCCGCCGCGATCCTGCCGATATCCGGCCACCGTAGACACTGGCTCGCGGACGGTGAGCAATGGGTAGCTCGCCGTCCGATCGTCTGGTAAGACCGAGTCCAAGTCGTCAACGGCGCGCACCGTTCCCGCGCGCCTCAAGGAGTTGTCAGCAAACTGCAGGGGCCCTTCAGGGTCGAAGCCTCCTGGAGCCTAGAGGGTATGTGAAAATTGTAACCTCGACTCCAGAAATAAGGCAAGGAAGGTACGGGGTAGGTTTTTTAGTCAGTAAGAGTCTGACACTGGTCTCCCGCTCCGCCCAAGAGCGGGTTTCGTCATTGGATGATTTTCACCTACCATAAAAAAAAAAAAAAAAAAAAAAAAAAAAAAAAAAAAAACCACCTCCAGCATAGCAGCTAAAGCCACTAACCACTAGATCAACAGTCCAGTGAAAACAACAGTAACCTTTAGTTTAATCATTTTAAAAGTCGTGAAACAAATGAAGCCCCGGACGCGTTTCATTTGTTACACTACTGACCACCGAAGACATCTCATTTAAGAACAACACAAAACAAACATCAATAATGCTATTGCGTAAGGGGCGTGCAGTCGGACGACAGAGCGACTCCCAGGGGACGCAGTTTAAGGTGGGCCTTCCCGACTCGCCTATCGTCTACGTCGAGCACTGTTTAAAAGCTTTTTGATTCATCTAAAGCAATCCAATGTGATGTTTGATGCAAAAGTAATGCGAAAAAAGAGAGATAACACCTGAAAACTTTGTTGGCATTCAGTAATTCTACGATTTACTCGTATATTTCACAAAACTTGTTCCAGGAAATACGTGTTTTTATTAAATCCTTAAAGAGTTTTGAAAAAAAAATTACAACATTAAGAATCTTAAATATCTCTGCCGAACATTTTTATACAACCGCTCTTACGTGATTATCATGTTGTTACACATTTTTCTTCAGATATTTTGGTTACACGGATATCTTGTGGATATTATCTAGGCTTCTATAGAAATCAAAACGTAAATTTATATAAGAGTAATTCAGTAAAGACCCCTGAAAATCTGATATTTTACGTGAACTTTGACTGACTCTTCGTAATGTACTCCTATTTTAAAAATATAAATAAATAATACTTATATAAGAAGCCTTGCGCATTTAATCGAGATTCTAAATGATGTCATTTTTTTTTTAATTCTTAGGAGCTTAACAAAAACACGTATTTCCTAGAACAAGTTTTGAGAAACATTCGAGTAAATCTTAGAATCACTGAATGCCAACAGAGTTTTCAGGTGTTATCTCTCTTATTTCGAATTACTTTTGCGTCAAACATCATATTGAATGGCTTTAGATGAAGCGACAAGTTTTTAACCTTTTGTATGCTGTAATTAGAGGCACAATTAAAAAGCGATTGTGTCCCGCGTAGATTTGCGCATCTGCATACGAGAGGTTAAACCATACTCGACGTAGACGATAGGCGAGTCGGGAAGGCCCACCTTAAGGCAGCAACGTCTCAATTTTAAACATAATCCTACTTAATTGACACTTTATTACCTCCGCAGAGTTCAAGGTGTACATCCAAATGTTTATTTAGATTCTCAATGAAACGTGGAAGAAATAGAAATGTTTTGCCGTAAAATTATATGATCCAGGAAGAAGGAATTCTACGTGATTTTCTCGAAAATGGTAGCTCTTTATAATAAATGTGAAGTACGATTTGAAAGGAAAAATCTTTATTTATTGCTTGAGATTGGAAGTGTGCGTGCTGAATGTCGTTAAGCGACGCCTCTCATAATGGACTTCGTTACTTTTATTTTGGTCAACATTGTTAGGAAATAATGTCTTGGTGGCGCGCGACTATTTGTAGCTATGTAAATAGGTATTACTTAAACAAACTCATGCTGATTACAGACTTATGTAACCTCTCGACTACCGTAATTACAGACACAATTGAAAAGACAATAGGTGTGCGAACGCCGGCGTTAAAAGATTAATAGAATATTTTTTTAATCCACCTAAAACCCACCTTAACCTAACAAGTTTTTTTTTATGGTGGCAAAAATCATCCAATAACAAATCTAGTGACTAGCGATCCCAGAGCAGACCTCCATTTATTAAACTACAATAAAGATACAAAATACCCCAAAAGTCGTCCGTCTACAACGTTCCGCGATTGGCTTTAAGGAATAAATCATCGGACCCATCCCTAGCGATCAATCACCGACCGTTACACAGATATCATAAATAGCGCGTCACTATTGTGTACATTATGTGTGCTTGTCTGCGATGCTATCTCCGTGCGTGCTCTACTTCCGAGGAAGTGATACGTCGGCGCGGCTTTGTGAATGTGTTATGTGTGTGTGATGATTAGACAGTTTGTGTGCTTTATATTTACAGAAAGATTTTGTGTTTGCGATCTCAATTATTGTGAAAATGTTGAAATTTTATTGATAAAGTCGTATTAAAGTAAGAAATTACTCAAAGCCAATAGCACTGGAAGAAATGGACGGAGGACTTTGCCCAGTAGTGAGACAGTATGGGTTAGATATAATAACTAAGTCTTGTCTAAGTGTCAACCTAGGGTAATTTGTGGGTAATAAGGAAGTAACTGCAGTGGTTATATTAGAACCAAATTCGATGATGGAGCTAAAATCGTTGACACATGCGAAAGCAGATGCGTTATACTAGAGCAAACTCAAAAAATCCAAACACAAACCAGCAATTGAAAGAGTGACTCACAGAAATTTGTACTTCCGATATATCTAATTTGCGATAAAAAAAGATGTGACTCTGAATCAAAGGTGCGTTACTATACTCTTCCAGTGTGGTATAAACCAACAACCCATACTTTACTTTTAGAAGAACAAGGCAATTGAGAGTAAAACTCAGAGGAGTGCATCTCAAATTGTGTTTATGGTGTACCTACAATAAAGAGTATATGTATCTATCTTTCTTTTTCCTGAGATTCAACATCATTTCAGCCGAAAGACGACCTCCTCAAAGCGCTGCCATAAGACTGGTCCTGTGCGTCTTGCATCCATCGGATTCCAGCAACCCTGAACAGGTCATCGATCAAACAAGGGAGGCCTTCCAACGCGGCGTCTTACGATACGCGGTTGCCAGTCCAGAACCTTTCGGCACCACTGGCCATCTACCTCACGGCGTCCTCACTTTCCGCATGACGCAGGTTCTCACCGGACATGGGAAGTTCGGGAGATTCCTGCACCGGATTCGTGCGGAAGAGACGTCCGGGTGTCGCCAATGTGAGGCGAGCCCGGAGGACACGGTGGAGCACACGGTGGAGGTGTGCCCTGCTTGGGAAGAGCATCGCCGTGTCCTCGTGGGGGTGATCGGCGGCGGCGACCTCTCGCGCCGGGCCCTGGTTCAGGCCATGGTCCGCAGCGAAGAGGAATGGCAGGCGGTCGCCTCCTTCTGCGAAGACTGCTTCGCAGAAGGAGGCGACCGCCTGCCATTCCGCCTGCATTACTGAATGCTCGTAAAGGAGGAGGCCGACCGCATAAGGCAAAGGCAACGGCGTACTCGCCGTAGCCGTCGCCGCCGCGATCCTGCCGATATCCGGCCACCGTAGACACTGGCTCGCGGACGGTGAGCAATGGGTAGCTCGCCGTCCGATCGTCTGGTAAGACCGAGTCCAAGTCGTCAACGGCGCGCACCGTTCCCGCGCGCCTCAAGGAGTTGTCAGCAAACTGCAGGGGCCCTTCAGGGTCGAAGCCTAGAGGTCTGGAGCCTAGAGGGTATGTGCAAACTGTTACCTCGACTCCAGAAATAAGGCAAGGAAGGTACGGGGTAGGTTTTTTAGTCAGTAAGAGTCTGACACTGGTCTCCCGCTCCGCCCAAGAGCGGGTTTCGTCATTGGATGATTTTCACCTACCATAAAAAAAAAAAACCACTGGCCATCTGACTCTTAAATAATTAAGATCTCTCATCTTAAGAGGATGCATATTTCTATCCTGCTGTCAACATAGCCATGTTATATAAAAAGAAAATGTTTAATGGATAATAATTTTTGCTGTTATTGTATTTAACAATTTATTTAAAAAAATCAACACCATAAAAACAGATGGTAATGACACCAATTTAATTTAAAAAAACACTTGGATACATCGCTGTTTGCTCCATTTGACATTGTCATTACTCAATCGCGATGGCGTCGCGTACAATAAAAGGATTATATTTTTTTCTGTTTTATTTTGAGCATCAGTCGTTGGTGATAATGGTGGCAATTTATTTTGAGTGCGTGTATGGCCTGAGGATAAATCTTAGGTTTATGTTCGTATTATTGTATTTTTTGGACATAATGTTGAGTTGTTAATATAATTGGGAACTATGTTTCTTCTTCGATTGTATATTTAGATATACTATGTTATATTTATCTTATTCTTAACCCATTTCGAAAAAGAAGGTTCTGTGTGTATTTTTTTACAATTTAAACATCATGTACAGTAGTGGTAGGTACATAGGAGGACTTAATGCTACAAGGCATTCTCTACCAGTCAACTTTTGAGTCAATCATCTAGTGCCTTCTAAACGTTTTAGTCAGTAAAAATCTGACTAAAACCAACACCTGTTCCTTCCTTAACTTAATTTTAAAGCTTGCGGGGTTCATTATCACATAACCCGACGACTCTATGTGCGTATAATGTTGTTTTTCTCAAAAATAGTTTAGAAAGTGATTTTCATTATGTTTTAAGAAAAGTTTAGTAGTATTTGAAGATGTTTGGAGATAGACAATGGAACTCTTTAACACAAGTATTTTTACACACACTGTACTTTGTTTTAATTACTGCGATTGTATGTCCATGTATGTTTCATAATACATATAGCATCATGCATCACTCTGAACGGCTTTTTGCTTTAAGTTGAAGCTTTGTAGAGATTCTTACATACCTAAAGATACCTCTCCGTAGAACATTCTAGTTTTTATTTAGTTTCGGGGAACCACTACTAAATAGAAAACATTTCTTTTTTTGCATTTTTTGCAATTACAACTCTTCTTTCGCAGGTATCCTGGAAGAAATTTCTTTAGAAATAAGCATCATCTCTGTACTTATTTTTTCTGTTTCCTTCTTCTTTTCTTTTATTGTAATGTGTGTGCATAAACTGTATTTTTTTTTGTATAAAAAAAAATTGTATAAAATTGTATGTGTCTGAAGACACATATAATTTTATAGAAATAAAGTAGGTTTATCCTTTCCGTAATTAAATAGAATCAAATAAATAGAAAGAATAATAATGAAGTATTACTGGTTGATTTTTTAATTAATTCTAATTCTGTTACCCGCACCGCGTATCAAAAAACATCGCATCATTCAATGAAATAAAAAACAAACAAAACAGCCAAAAAATACGGAATACATTCCCCAAACATAAACAAACGAAACAACACACAACTCACCAACTCCGGAACCTGACTAGATTAAAAACAAATTTTTTATTCGTTGTTAAAAAATTCACACACACTCGTCCTAAGTAGGTCCTGGAGGGATGGTGGCTAATGTAATTGGCCAATCTGCGGCGAAGTACCATTGGCCATAAATAATGGCCAAAGTAGGACAAGACGCACATACATTGGGATCAACGCCGAGATATGGCGGGATATGGCGAGATATGGCGGCGTGTAGCGGCTTTTTGGCCAATGGGACATGCGGCAGCCATCTTGTCGTCCGCCATTTTGATTAAACGTCTAGACGCAGATTATGTTAGTGTTGTTTTGTTTAATAAAATAAACTTTAGTTTGTGATGAGAGGCTGTATGTTTTGGTGTTATGTATGTTTGGGAAGGATGACGTGTGAAAACAAGAAAATAACATGGTTTGGTAGAGTTGTGAGAATTGTAGTTTTTCTTTTTTGTTTCATAGAATGAACATTTTGTTTTTTGGTAAAGTAAAATTGGGTGCTTAGAAATGCTAAATACCGTTAAGTAAGTAGGACCGTAGGACCAAAAAAAAAACTAAATTCAATATAGAATTTAGTTTGTTTCGTTATTAACTGTTTTATTTCGTGACTTACTTTTTTAACAAATTGGATAGGTACTTAGACGAAACGGTAAGTTAGCTATTATTTTATTTACAATTGTTTCAGGCACTTCAATTCTTTAAACGTCTTCTTTCTATTCTTATATTATATTTGATGTATTTTGATCAGAGTCCGAATACCTGTAAAAATGACATAATATCACTTTTTTTCATCATCATCATCGTCAGCTAGAATCTAGGGGCTTTTAATTATTTAGCCCCAAGAGGACCGCAAACCTATTGTCTCTTAATTGTGTCTGTATTTACGTGTTTCAGTCGAAAGGTTAAATCAAGAAAGAAACGTTACTTTTTAGCAAGCGTGCTCCATCGTCGGCCACATCATTGCCAGGTGAAATTGTGGTCAAGCTTGAAAAAAAACATACTCTTTACTTCTGCAATTGGATGCAAGTCATTTGTAGAGTTCAACTCACCCCAGCATCTCTTTCTATTTTCATGAAGAATAAAATTAAAAAAAAACTGGAGCACAGACCCTCATATTACATAGTCCCTCAAATGCGAAATCATGTAGATAGGTCCATTTTAATTAGAGGAAACATCCCAACAATATTTTCTGCTAACAAAAACGTAGCCTACACTAACAAACTAACAATTTGTAAGACAACACCCGTGCATAACGAAGCAACGTTCATTAAAAACGATAAATTACTCCAAGTAATTAATACCTGGGCTTTTAATTTGAAACCTGATAGCTCTGGAGATTTACTGGCTTTGTCATAAGTTGCGACGTGGGGGAAGTGTTTTAAAGTTCTATAAGCGGTTGTTTTTAAAAGTTTTAACAAGGTCACAGTGATCTTGTTGGGAGTTTTTCTTGTTATACTTATTTTTTGACACAACACCAATTATTAAATGAATTTTATAGAAATTGTAATTTGTAATATCTGTCTACATCTATCGCATTGAGCTTCTGTAATGGTAGATGTATGTAAGTGTGAAATAAATAAAAATAAATATAAAAAATATTGTACCCCTTCTTAGAAAGGAGGCCTGAGTTTAAGCAGTGGGAACATTAAAAAGGATGATGACCAATTAGTTTATTGTCCAACATTATTTTTGATTCGGAAACCAAGTATAACCTTAAATTATAGAATTAAAAACTAGATTGCGGCCCATTCCTTCTCCTAGAGAGAGCAGGGCCTGAATCCCAGCAGTGGAAACAATATAAAGCTGATGCAATGCAAAAAAAAGTATAATGGTTCTTACTAATTCTTGCTCTTCAAAGTTTATCTTACTAATCTTACTAATATTATAAATGCGAAAGTTACGATGTTTGGATGTTTCTTACACAATCACGCCAAAACAGCTGGACGGATCTGGATGAAATTTGGCACAGGAATAGGATACACTCCGGAATAGGATATAGGCTACTTTTTATCCCGAAAACCCTAACTCCAACCCCAATTCCACGCAAGCGAAGCCGCGGGCAAAAGCTAGTAAATACTATAGCTAGTAAGTGTGAAGATAATTTTCTCTTTTCTATTAGTCTGAAAACTATAATTTTATTTATCCACCTTCCATATCTCACCGGTTTTAGGTGACATTATTACCTATAACACCCAAACCTCACTAACAAGCTCCTAACTCCACATTTTATTTGGACAGCTCCTCACTACTGCCGAAAACCGAAAAACCGTAAACTATCCTCGAATATTACAGAACCGGTCATTGCACCGATTTCTTCTCATTAACATAGACGCCATCTTGGCCACTGATCTTTATGAAGGAATAGAGTAAAGAGTATAATGTTAAAAGATAAGGGTGCTCGCTCACGGGGACTTTTTGCAGCGATACTATCGCGCAACGATCTCGATACAGTCGCAGTACTGTTATATAATTGCGATTCTGTATCGCTATTTATATTAATATCAGTTTATATTGGTAAAATTATGACCATTTTTGCAATCAAGATGGCCTTTTTGAGGTGGGTAATTGACAAATAACTTCTCTGTCAGAGTTTTATTGACTAAAACCTTAAAAAAGTCTCTTCATCTTAGAGCCACGGTAAATCATTAATTTTTATACCGCCTTAACTTAACGTAATTACAGACACAAATAAGGAAGAATATGTGTGCAAACGTCGGCGTGGTGTTAAAAAATAAAGACATTGGCAATATATTATAATTAGATCTATCCTCAAAACTTTGATCCATTTTTTTTTATTCACAATACAACGCCGATATAATCGTGAGCTCTGGCGACTGACATTTTTCTTCTAGATCAGCTGCTGAGTATCGGATCCTGAATTTAGGAAGGCGTAATAAGTTCCATTGCAGTATTTAGTCTGTTTTAACCTTCACAGTGTCCTACGCAGATAGTTCTAACGAAATGCGGTTTTTTATGGTGTGAAAAATCATCGAATGACGAATCCCGCCCTCGGGCGGAGAAGGAGATAGTGTCAGACTTCTACTGACTAAACGACCCACCGTTCCTTCTTGCCTTAGTTCCAGAGCCCCGGTGTTCCGCTTGTGACTGTTTCTAGTCGACCCTAGGCTGATAAAATTTTCATTTTTCCTAAGCTTTCCTACATAAAGGTATGAAGGTCGGTTTCCCCTTAAGGAGAAAGGGTAGGGCCCCGCCATCCGCCCTACCCTGTGGTCCTCAACCTAAGTGACTGGACAGACCCCCACCGTCAATAATGGATTCCCTTTGAATATATCACCTAGTCCCGACTTATTGAAAGCTAGGGGACTAGGAGGGGATGGGAAAACAATATTAAAAATCAAAATAGGGCTGAGAATTCATTGTAAGGAGGTAAGGAAGGAGAATCTACTTTTCTTTTGAGTTACGTAAACTATGGGACAGAGAGGGCTGCAAAAGGGATGACACGTGACGCTTGTATTGCAAGTTATAATATTTTGGAATTACATTAATCCCCTTCGCTCGTGCATGTCCTGACCAATCCTACGGCAAAGGGTTGTGAGGCCTCTGCAATTGGATAAGACATACTTTCTATAACAAATAGCTCCTCATACGGCCTACTCACCCTTAACTAAACCAATACGAATCTTTAACAAGCGTGACGCATCGTCAGTCGCCGCAAAACTCTCCATAGTGCCTCGTTAGATGCTGGAATGGTTTTGATAAATCGTCACTCCTCACTTCCCTTAATCTACCCAAAGCGAGGATATCACAACTTGCCCCGAGCTACGTCTAGCTGCGGAGGTTTGTACATGAATCCAAATTACGTGTCTCGTTAAATATTATTTTTTTTTATCAGTAAGAGGTCTACGGGGACCGGGTGTGTTTTAACGAGATACGTTCCTTAGCGTTCCTTGGAACGACTATCAATTCGTTTGGGGAAGTGTGTGAAGCCTACCCCCTCTCCCGGGAAGCTTGCATCTATCCGAGTTCCATGTAAGAATTCTACTGTCTGTCAGTCCTAAGGAGAGGCAGCCATCGCTAACGTTTGGTGGTTCAAGATTTAATCATTGCCCAACCTGGCTCCAACGATGAATATTTAATCGGTTCAGCCTTCAATTGACAGTGATTTATTTATTAGAACTTCATGCAACACAAAGGTAAATAAGCGGAATTAATGCCTTAATGCTTTGATTCAGTCTTGATACTGTCGAGCATGCATGTAAGTGCCAAAGACTCCCTAAAAATAGTCTGCGCAGTTCACTCCAAAGGAGGCTTTCGCCGAATCAAGTCCCTAGCACCAACCGTAAGCTTAGGTTACCTTGTCATAGGATGGAATAGGAAATGGTTAAACACTCACCCACTCAACCATCGACTCAGCCTCTGAGATTCACTCACGTACTTACACACTCTTCCATGCGTATTCAGCTACCACACACTATCTCTACTATACATATAATAAGTAGGCCTAAACTGAACTAATTTTGTATCACAAGACTAGCACTCCTAAGAATTACTACGGTAATGAACCGTGCCCTATCGAGTCCTGAAGCTAAGTGCTTCGTTTTCGTCGCCGAGTCAACCCATGGCTTGCCTGGCGTGCATATCTTTCGGCTGTTTTTTGTATTGCTATTAGAAATTGTATAAGTGTTACTTGTTTCTTTAGAATTCTGTCAGCCCTTTCGTAAAAAGGAACAATTTATGAGGGTCCAAGTGGGAACTGGCGCCGAGTTATTTTTAAAGATAAATATAATATTTTATTATTAATTTGAAGTAAGTGACAGACAGTCACACGCTTTCACATCAACCCGTGGTCCCAGAAGGCAACGAAATGCGGTATTGAATGGATGCAAAATGTCGTCGTGAGCGACCTGCCTAAGTATGACAAAGTTGCAGAGCACTGTATAATTTTTTATGTCCGTTGGGTGCAGGTTATGGCAGCAAAGATTCCTTGAGTTTACTATCTATGAGGTTTTATTCAAATGGTACTTGGTTAAATTCAGCTGACAGTTTTATTTTAATTGATTTAAACTAGTGCGATGCGACTGCGATCCTACATGATAGTAAGTAGTGATGCAGTCATGAAGCATTTACTCTAGCCTTGAAGACACCTAAATTATAATCAGCGTCAGAGTGTTTTCAAAATGATGATTTTTAATGTTGATGTTTTAAAGTCTACCAAGTTTATCGAAAGAAATGTATTGCAAAATAATAATAATATTATTTCCTAGCTGTCGACGTGGGTATGCATCGAGATGTAGTGGCGGTGGACAAGGGACTCACCCCGCTCTCCCTGGCTAGCGAGAACTGGTGCAAACCTGTAGTGCTTGACACTAACGATCGCAGGGTTGTGTGGCAGAGCAAGGAACTTCACGGACTCTTTTTCCGGGCCCTTCACGGGCCTGATGTAGATCAATTGGCGTCCGTATCCTGGCTGCGTTCCGGTGACCTCTTTGGGGAAACCGAAGGTTTTGTCTGTGCAATTATGGACGAAGTTATCATGACGAATAACTACCGGAGATTTATTGTGAAGGACGGCACGGTTGACATTTGTCGGGCTTGTCACCGTCCGGGAGAATCAATTCGTCACATAATCTCTGGTTGTTCTCGTCTAGCTAACGGCGAGTACTTGCACAGGCACAACCTCGTAGCCAGGATTATCCATCAGCAACTTGCTCTGAAATACTCTCTTGTGGAATCGGAAGTGCCGTACTACAGGTACGAGCCCGACCCAGTTCTTGATAATGGTCATATCACCCTGTACTGGGATCGGTCTATCATCACTGACAAGACTATTTTAGCCAATAAGCCTGATATAGTGGTGGTAGACCGAAGCGAGAGGCGTGCAATGATTGTTGACATATCCGTCCCTCATGACGAGAACCTCGTGAAAGCCGAGAAAGATAAACAAGTCAAGTATATTGACTTGGCTCGCGAGGTTGTCGACATGTGGGATGTGGATTCGGCAATCATTGTACCGATAGTCGTGTCAGCCAATGGCTTAATGGCCAAGAGCCTCGAACAACACCTTAGGAGGCTCTCGTTAGGCGGCTGGATCAAGGGCTTGATTCAGAAAGCGGTACTCCTGGACACGGCTCGTATAGTTAGGAGGTTCCTTTCTCTGGAGCCCTGACCGCCGGTAGCTTGGACCCTGTTCCCGATACCGGTGGGACACTATTTTTTATATTTTTAAATGTTTTTTTTTATATATAAATATTTAAAAATGTAACTAATATGTAAAATGATTAAATAAACATAATAATATTATAATAATATATTCCACAACTATCACACAACGTCGTCTAGTCCCAAGCTAAGCAGAGCTTGTGTTATAAGTACTACACAACTGATAAATAAACATACTAATATTTTTCTACATACATAAATATTATAGATAAATTACACCCAGCAACAGAACTAATGATTGGGCTCATCACACAAACTCTTGTCCTGGGTGAGAATCGAACCCACGACCTCCGGCATAGCAATCAGAGTCACTAACCACTAGTCCAGCAGGCCAGTCAGATAATACATACATACATAAATACGCCCTGACTGCTTCTGTTTCGTGGTTGCTTTCACAAACATGTAAGCTCACGCACAAGACACCCAGATTCGGATTATTAACTGTAGACCATAAAAATACTCGGTAATTTTAGTCATAGAAAAGAAAAATTTGATCACCTTACACCCTCTAAACCGGCTATGTTTAGGGTTCCGTAGTCAACAAGGAACCCTTATAGTTTCGCCTTATCTGTCTGTCTGTTTATCCGTCCGCGGATAATCTCAACGATGATTAGCACTAGAAAACTGAAGTTTGGATCAAGTACAGCGCCATCTCTCGGGAAATTGGGTTACTAACTTTTACATGGGTTCTGTTACGTTGTGAGAAATTTGTGACGGACGGGAAACTACGGAACCCTACACTGAGCGTGGCCCGACACGCTCTTGGCCGATTTTTATTATTTTACTGCGTCAACCATAATTCAATATCCAACCAAAAAACAAAATACTTAACTTTAATTTTTTCTCGTTGATACTTTTCGTTTCAAACATGCATTTTTGGATTTCTCGTCAGCATTAACAGCACAAAAATAGTTTTCATTTGCTTTTAGAAAAGTATGTGTAGTCAATTGTTTTACTTTTCATTTCTCATTTTTCGCTATTGTTTCAAATTATACAAAGCAAAGTAACTACTCAGTACTGAAATTCAAAATGGCTATTACAAAGTTTGTCAATGCAGATAATACTTTTATGGCATAAAGTGAAAACAGATCCAACGCAACAAATGTTACATTGTTGCAGTACAGTGCGAAATCTTATTCAAGTGTGTGTTTCCACTGTGAAGGAGCATTGGTAAACATGATTACTAAAAATATTATGTATACATATATTTAGAAATAATAACTCTGTACGAAGGCGGACTTAATGCCTTCGGGCAATATCACACTAGCGGTTTGCGAACAGGTGCCGGGCGGAGTGGGCACGCAGCGAATGCGTAGCGAACACGCCGCGGCTGCACAACGAAAACGTCGCGGATGCGTGGCGAATTCGCAACGTTTTCGTCGCGTGTTTGTGACAAGTTAACGACGTACAATTCGCTTAGTAACAAAATCTACCTTTAATATTAAAAATTTCCTTTTTGTCCACGTTCAGTAAAACTGTGTGGCGTTTGTTCGCTGCACATGCACGGCGTGTTCGTTGCGCAGCCGCTCCGCGTTGAGGACGCTCGAAAATCGTTAATGTGATATTGCCCTTAGGCATTCTTTGCCAGTCGTAATGACTTGTTTACTAAAATAGAGCAGGGAAAAAAGGTCAAATTTTCAGTGTGTAGTTATATCTATTGGCGCCATAATATAATATGATAAAAATTATAAGAAACCTCTTCTAAGCAGTATATCACTGTAATTATAGTCATTAATACGAGAAGCTTGATAATTAATATGGTATTAAAGAAAAGTCAACCATTACTTACCTCAATGGTGAATGGTGAACATTTTTCTATTTCAAGAGTTCGTACTTAGTCTAATCTCACGCTAGGCATTTTTTGTGTGTAATACAAAAAGCAGTTTAGATATGTTATTTTATTAAATTAGTAAAAAAAAGCTTTTAGAACAAAAAAAAATAAAAATTAATTTACAATATTTAATAACTATAAACTGACCTTTTTGTCATTCTAGCAATTAGTGACCCTGACTGTTGTGCCGGAGGTCGTAGGTTCAATTCACACTTAGGACAAAATGTTTGTGTGATAACCACGATCATTTATCAGAAAAAATTACCGTGCTCATCACACATACATATTACACCCAGGTTTTTTTATAGTAGGTAAAAATCATCGAATGACGAGTCCCACCCTTGGGCGGAGCGGGAAACAGCGTCAAACTCTTACTTAATAAAAAAGGTACAGGTGTAATTTTTCAGTAATAATAATTATATGTATTTAGAAATATTTAATATGTTTATCAGTTGCCTAATACCCATAATAAAAGCTCTGTTTAGTTTGAGACTAGACGGCGTTGTGTAATAGTTTTGGAATATTTATTTAATATGTTTATCAGTTGTCTAGTACCCATAACACTCCTCTGCTTAGTTTGTGACTAGACGACGTTGTGTGATAGTTTTGGAATATTATGTAATTATTATATTGTAAATTCAAATTTATATATGTTTTATGATTTTCGTCTTCGTCCTACTTTTTGAATACTAAAATGTTATTATAAAAGACTTATTCTCTTAATATATTTAATGAACTATAATAATTATGAGCTTAAGTAGTTAAGCTAGTTGTCTGCATAGAGACAATGGACGATTCTATATCTTTTGATGAAAGGCTTTACTATTTCTTAACAATCAGCCAATTAATTGGTTTAACCTTCAAATATATCAAGCGTGCCCTTGAAGGGCAGTCAATGTTAAAAAAGACATTAAAGTTTATGAAGTAAGTAGCTGCTGCCAGTGGCTTTGCCCGTGTGAAAGAAATAAATTATCACAAAGGAACATATAAAAACTAGCCTTTGTTGTATATCAGAACTTCAGAACATGATTTAGCCACTGATTTGAAATCCACTACGCGGACCCAGTGCGAATTGGTGGATGTCTTGGAATTTTTGGTTCTAGGATTCATTTTGGTTTTTCGGTTTCCTCAAGATGTTTTCCTTCACCGTTTTAAGAGCAGTGGTGATGAAATAAATTGCACAAAGTAATACGCCTGGCTGGGTTTAAACCCTCAACCTACAACTCGGTAAGTCGGAGCCTTTACCACTCGCTAGTCTAGTTTTTCATTGTTTAATAATCAATAACACCAATATCTAAGAAACTGTGAGCAGATAATAATTTTAATCTCATGCCATACTAAACAGTTAACTAGAAGATTGTCTGCCTATACATTACAAAATCAATTTTGAGAAATAATACTGGAAAAGTAATTTATAATTCATCAACTACGCACTCGTCGTAGCCGTCGCCACCGCGATCCCGCCGATATCCGGCCACCGTAGACACTGGCTTGCGGACGGCGAGCAATGGGCAGCTCGCCATCCGGTCGTCTGGTAACAGTCCTGACCGAGCCCAAGTCGTCGACGGCGCGCACTCAAGGAGTTGTCAGCAAATTGTAGGGGCCCTTCAGGGTCGAAGCCTCCTGGAGCCGAGGGTTGGTGCGAAAGCGTTACACCGGGGCTTTAGGAATAAGGCAAGGGAGGGACAGGGTAGGTTCTTTAGTCAGTAAGAGTCTGACACTGTTTCCCACTCCGCCCACGAGCGGGCCTCGTCATTGGATGATTTTTACCTACCATAAAAAAAAATCTATCAAGTTCTAGTTGGGTACACCTAATGGACACAAACTCAAACGAAAAGGAATTCTGATTCCAGGAACGTATTGCCACTAACAGAGGAGGTGAGGGGGTATGTACAGGGTATAAGGGATGCGGGGGGAGGAAGCAAATAGCTTCTAGACCTCGCGACATACATTTCCAGAAAGACTGCTTGTATAAATTCGCGGGAGGTGGCTGAAGTGGACTTGGAGAGCCGTTTTAGGACCTGGTAAAATTTGCGTTCTAGTTTGATGGAGACAAGAGAATTTATTGGTTTATTTATTAAATGCTTTATGCTTACAAAAGTACAGAGACCGACGCTTTTGGCATTTTCAGCTACTTAACCTTTGGGTTACGCAGAAAAAAATAGTGGTAGGTGGTAAAATAGTGGTATCTACCACTATTTGCCTGAGCCCAGCAGTGGGAACATTATAAAACTGATGCTATACTAGATGCAATAAAAGAGAGAGAACCAACCACTACATAAATATTTAAACTATTAAACCATAAATATATGTTCAAATTAATAAACTACGTATATCAACACTAATAATAGTCAACGGGTTCAAATCGAAAATGGGAAAATATTAAAGCTGTGATAATACACTAATAACTTCTTACATATTAGCTCGCGAACTTTAGTTTTGAATGTTAAGGTAGCCTTTCGCCACTCGCCTATCGTCAACATCAAACATTTTTTAAAAGCTTTTTGCTTCATCTAAAGCAATCCATCACGATGTTTGATAAAGAGACAACGCAAAAAAAGAGAGATAACCCCTGCCCCTTATCAAACTTACAATCGTTTCGTTTAACGTGAACACATAGGTTTGGCTACGCCCCCAATGTCTTTGTTGAGATAACGTCCGAAAAAGAGAATAGAGGGCGTGACCAACTCCAAGCGCTCACTCTAAACGAAACGATTGTAACTTAACTAAAAATTCTTCTGGCAATCGGAAATTACACAAAACGAATATTTCACAAAACTTAATCCAGAAAATAAGGGTTTTTTTAAACGTTTAAAAGGTATTGAAAGACATTGTCATCATGAGAAGTCATTTAATGATTCTCTACGTAAAAAAGGTCAGTTCAGTGTTAATTTGAGTGAAAAATATCAGTTTGAATTCAAACTAAATATTATCACAATTCTCTTTTGAAATCTCGACATCAAAAATCAAAGCGAAAACAAAAACCCTCCTCCCGGAGCACCTAATTCAGCCTTTGCAAAATATTCCGATGTTATTCAAGTAAGTCTTACTCGACAATAAGGGTAAAAAGGGGTAAGCAGAGAGGCAGGTAGGCAAGTCAAACAATAGTGCTCGTTAGTGCAGATGTCATGAGTGAATTTCAACGTATTTTTCTACGCTTCCTATGTAAATTAGTTGGGGACTACCCCGCTTGCTGAAGTCTGTATCAGTGCCTAGTGTTTGTAACGTTTCTGTTATTGTAATGAACTAAGTTTGTATTCTGTTAATTTTCTTTTTTTCTGGTGCTGAGAGGAAACAAATGACAACTGATTTCTTAAATTTTTAAGTTGATATTTTAATATAAAGACTAGTCATTGATTTCTGATTTACAGTTAGCATTTCAATTTGAGTATTTCTCAAACTCTTGCCTAAATACCTGTCTTGTTTGAAAATGTTCTTAATTTTAAATACCCAATGACGGCACGCTTGGCGCAGTGGTTGAACGATCGGCAGCTCCGCTGCGTGTCGCGGGTTAGGTTCATACGTTGAAAAAAATTTATTTGGTTTACAAATAGGTGTTCAGGGTCATGCTGAAAACTATTTTTTTACGCAGATTAGACTCAAATGTTTAGCACTATAGTGGCCAGATTTGAGATCACTTCATGCTATAATGAACTAAAACTAGCCAAGTCGTTTTAACATTAACGTTTGATGAGAATTATGTTCATCCACCATTGGCCATAATTATTATCTCTACGCCCCATCACCATACTTCTACGCTCCATCGCCGTATATTTACACCTTATTGCGTTAACTCTATTTCCATCGCTATATATCTACATTGACAGAGTGATTCAGATGGGGCTTGCACGTTATAATAAACTAGCTTTTGCCCGCGGCTTCGCCCGCGTGGTATTGGGGTTGGGGTTAGGGTTTCCGAGATAAAAAGTAGCCTATGTCCTATTTTCGGAGTGTATCCTATGCCTGTGCCAAATTTCATCCAGATCTGTCCAGCCGTTTTGGCGTGATTGAGTAACAAACATCCACACATCGTAACTTTCGCATTTATAATATTAGTAAGATTGACATCGTGATGGGGCTTGCTCGTTACAATAAATTAATGAAAAACTGGTTTATTTCTGAAAAGGAATACTTAATTATTACCAAGGCACACCACAGCAAAAACAAAAAGAATCACGCACCAATAATTCAGTAACGTCTACCACATATCACATCAAGATGTCTCATAAACGAACCTCCATGGTACATCAGCATTCGCCCCATAAAGCCATAAAAAGTGTCAAAACTGTGCGCGTTCGCGATACGGTTTCATAAGCTGTCAGTATTTATGACGTAGCTACTAGCTTTACTGCCGACCCCCTCGTGTCCTCGTGACGTTTCATTTAATCTCATTCCAAGTTTATTGGTTAAGTTTTGGTTCAATCTAAACTGTTTGATTTTTGGGGTAAGCTTTGTGCTATGATTTGGCTGTGTGGGGAAGTTTATGCGACAATTTGTGGTTGGCAATTGTATTTTACGTCTTTTAGAATCCAATACTCTACACTCACCATAATATAATAATATATATTGATATATACGGAAATAGTGTCAGACTCTTACTGACTAAACGACCTACCCTGTTCCTTCTTAGCCTTCATACCAGGGTCGGAACCTTTTTTTCAGAAAGTGGTCCAAAGCCCCAGTAGGCTTCGGCCGCGCAGTTGGGCTTCTGCATTTGCTGACAACGCCGTGTCTATTTTTTGTTTTCTGTGGTCAAGTTTACAATAAAGCACTAAATGGAAATGTATATTATGCACTAAATATAATTTAATACGGTATTAACATACACAAGAAATGTAATTATAGAGCCTGGTTCTCACAACACAGTGAATCCTAGTGTGAGTTCCAGGAATTCAGCCCGTAATGTGTACAATTTCTATTAATAAATATTATTATTATACACCATTAAATTTTAGTCGTTTTAATCCCGAAGAGGGTCGATCCAGTACATGAAACACTATCGATTTGTGTAGATAAAATAAAAAAATAAAGTACTTTTTTTCTAAATCTCTTATTGATATACGCATTTACGAAATTAATTTCTTTAAGTAAACGAGTCATTGACCTTGTAGGTAGTTGTCGATCGTTGCGTACTAACTACCTGCAGGTCATTGAACTTGCCCAGCTGACGTTTACGTAAAGAAATCAATTTAGAACATGCGTAAATTAATTCGAGTTTCAAAAAAAAAATACTTTGTTTTTTTATTCTAACTTTACCAATCGATAGTGTTTCATGTACTGAATCGATCCTCCAAGGGATTAAAACGACTAAAATTTAACGGTTTATACTATTATTATTCTTATTCACGCGGGCTAAGTGCGGATTTGTGGATATCACATGTACTTTTTTATGTTTTTGGTTCTAGGACATACCAGTTTAGTAAAGCATCAGCCTTGTAACGTTCTTACTGGACAGGCCTTCTCTCTAGGACAGAAATTGTACCGCAACCCAACTTGCGGGCCCAATGTGGGTTTGACATATATTTTCAAATATTTGGTTTTAGGACATGCTCGTTTTCCTCACGACGTTTTCTTTCTCCATTTCGAGAGCAGTGGTGATATCATAAATTACAAAAATTAAACGCCTAGGCTTGAACCCGCGACCTACAACTTGTAAGTCGGAGCAGTTGCCACTATAATATAATATAATATATTCCACTACTATCACACCACGTCGTCTAGTCCCAAGCTAAGCAGAGCTTGTGTTATGGGTACTAGACAACTGATGAACATACTTCTGTATTTCATAAATAAATATTATAGATCAATTACACATAGATACGGAACAAATGATTGAGCTCATCACACAAACATTTGACCTGGGTGGGATTCGAACCCACGACCTTTGGCATAGCAGTCAGGGCCACTAACCACTAGACCAATGGTTCAGTCAAAGTTACTGGCTCTTGAAATTAACTCTTAGAACACTCTAATAATACATATTGATATTATTTTTCCTCTTCCTATCGACCCAATAAATCTACTCGCAAAGCTTTGCCCCGAACACATCATATATTAATATTAGCAATCATTCAGCTACACAAACAAACCCTGACAATATTAATGACAGTTTCCCTTTATCATTCATTCTGCCATCCATTGCTGGTTCTGCAAACAAACTTGATTGACTAGGCAGTAGGAAAGCGGCAATGTAATTCGTTTAGGGCGGAGTATCGACGTATCTGGATGTGTATTTGGATATTTATCAGTCTTTATGGTAATAACTGTTGGGGGGTATGGGGAGAGGGGGAAGTGACGTTAAGAAGATAATAGAAAGAAGTTTAGTTTTGAGTGAAAGTTTTTGTAGATACAGGGAAACCTAAGGTTCTTGGACGCAAGAAGACTTGCAGAAGACAGCCAGACTCGAAACATTTTATCACACAAAGCCGTCCAATCCCAAACAAAGCAGAGTTTGTGTTATGAGTACTAGACAACTGATAAAAATACTTATATATTTCTAAATACCGGAGCCGAACCTTCCTTTTAAAATCTGGTCCATAGCCCCAGTAAGCTTTGACCCTGCTGGGCCTTACGGTTTTGCTGATAACTCCTTGAGGCACGCGGGAACAGTTTGCGCCGTCGGCGATCCAAATCCAGACCCAAGTCTGGACCCCGAAGTACCTATTGCTCACCGGCCGCATGCCCGCGTCTAAGGTGACTGTAAATCGGGATCAGAATTCCGATGGCGGCTGAGGTGTAAAGGCCTCATGCGTGCAGTCTCCTTCATTTCTAGGATTACTGCTTCACATTGATCCACTTTCACCTGATGGTAAGCGACGATATGGCCGTACGCTGGATTGCGACAATTGCTGTTTCAGTTTCGAATTTATGAAAGAAAAAGGTTTCTCTGATGCGCCTTTGTTCTCGTCTAAGTTTGTCCACACCTTGTTTTTTAATTATCCTTTTTTATTTAAATAATGCCGCCTTTGTGAGTTGCATGTAGATTAAATGAATAAACTGTGTCACTACTGTGTCCGCTGCGCGAGCGCTCAACGCACGGTTGTGTATATCGATCTAAATTCGCAAATAGTGACTAACTACCTCCACAAATAAAAAACTACGTGAAAGTAAAAATGGTGCAATGTAAAAAATGCAAACTCTTTTTATCCTTGGCTAAGGATGATATAGTGAGATGTAAGGGTGATTGTGAAAATGTCTACCACAAAAAGTGTGCAACTAAAAGGTTCCTAGGTAACACACTCTGCGACGACTGCCAGACAAATAAAAGCAGCCCTAAACATACCGCAGAAGAAACGAAAATCACATTAAACCCTAGAGAAGAGTCTGGAGAAAACGTCTTGGCTGAAGTAAATAAAAAGTTAGCAGTGATCTATAATTTGGAGAAGAAAATAGGAGAACTTACCAATAGTGTTGAATTTTATGCTGACATGTATCAGACATTACTTGATTATAAGGAAGAATCTCAGAAGAAAATCAAGGCATTAGAACAAAAAAATGTATACCTGGAAAAATATAATAAGGCACTAGAAGAGAGAGTACAGGAGATGGAAATAAAGGATAAAGAGAAAAACATTGAAATTCGCGGATTAGAGAAGCAAGAAAACGAAAATACTATGTTAGTAGTCCAAAAACTAGCCCAAAAACTAAATCTAGACCCAAATGAAATCCAAGATGCACAGAGGGTAGGTCAAGAAAAACCAGATGAGTTAAAGCCCAAGACTGTGTTGGTCACGCTTCGGTCTAAATCTGCACGCAGCAGCTGGCTGCTAGCAAAGAAAGAAACTAGGATAACGAACAATAAAGTTTATAACAATGGCAGCGAAAAGCGAATATACATTAATGAAGATTTACCAAAATATAAACGACAGCTTCTATGGACTGTGAGAAATACCCTGAAACCAAAAGGTTTTCAATATATTTGGGTGCAGAATTGTAATATCCTAGTAAAAAAGAACAGTGATGATAAAAAGATCCATAACATTACGTCGGAGCAAGACTTGAATAAGTTTGAAGAGTGTAAATAAACACGCGTAAATGACGCGGCGTGAACACACTAGGTGATCTTTAACAGTAGCATTCGATGGTATAGATAGCTTCTCCAATTACTTTAATTTTAAAAGATACTGTGATATAACATCTCTAAATACCGACCCATCCCAAAGAATATGGAATACCCACATATTACATCTAAATATAAGATCACTCCGAAAGCATTTTAACGAGTTATTAATATTACTTGATAAAAATAAATATAACATAAATATATTAATATTGAGCGAAATAAACATAAAGAAAGAAGAACTTCCATTTTATCAAATATCAGGATATAATACATTTATACATACGAGAGAAACAAGCAGAGGGGGAGGAATATTAATATATTCTAAGACTGGATTGAATTTTGAAGCTAAAATGGTAAACACAGAAGCAATGGAAACACTTCATGGTCAACTGATCTATGGGAAAAATAAAACCCATATAATGGCGATATATAGACCCCCTGCCAAAAATAAATTGCTATTCATTCAACAATTAGAGAGTCTAGTGAGATCCGTACCAGCGTCTGACAATGTTATAGTGATTGGCGACACCAATATAAATATATTTAATAACATAAATAATACTACTGTAACAAGGTATAAAAACGCCCTGTGTGGATGCGGCCTGCAATGTGTAATACCGAGCGAGGAAGCAACGCGCGAAGCGATCGTGGACGGCCGACTTGAGACATCGTGCTTGGATCATATATGGGTGCGAGCGGGACGGAGCGAACATGACGCGTGCGCTTATGTGCTTGAGTCGCGCATTGCAGATCATCACGGAATCGGATTAATGTTAAACTTATGTGATAGTGGAAGTGGAAATCAATTTGTGAGTGACAATGTCAATAACAATGGTATGCGCGAAGTGCTAAGTGATAAAACTGTTAAACAAAAGCTGGATGAATACAACTGGGCCCAGTTAATGACAATAACGTGTCCAGTTTTATTGTATCATACGGTGTATAGTGTATTTGATCGCATCTACAAGGAAAGTACAATTAAAATTGACACAAATAGTAAGAAAGTCATCAGACAACCATGGATAGATAGACATTTATATGCTATGTTAGTGCGAAAGGATTTTTTATTTCGAGTTTGGAAAGCGGAACCAAAGAATATGAATAAAAGGTTAGAATTTACAAAATTTAGAAATAAGGTAAATAAATTAATATATTTGGCAAAAAATAAATATAGACAGGAACAAATTGTAAAATGTAATGGAAATTTCAGGAAAATTTGGTCAAATATAAACATATGGTTAGGACGAAATAAAAATAGCTTGGATGATGTTATTTTAAAGCATTTGGGAAAAACACATAGTATACAGCAAATCTGTACAAACTTTTCTAAAACATTTACAGAAGAAATCAAGGAAATTAAGCATGTATGTAACTTAAAGTTTTTAGATAGAAATCAATATGTAAAACCGTGCGATGTAAGTTTTAGATACAATAAGGTGACTTCATTAGATGTAGAAAAGATCATTAGAACAATGTCATGTGAAAAATCACCCGGTTCAGATGGAATACGGGTGCAAGACATTAAATATATATGTAAACAAATAAGCCCCGTTCTAGCTACATTTGTGAATATGTCCATATCTAATGGTATCTATCCTGACCAGCTAAAAAATGCAATTATACGTCCTATTTACAAATCAGGCAGTCATTTGGAATATGTAAATTATAGGCCTATCGCAATATTGTCTGTTATTGATAAAATAACTGAGAAGATTATAGTAGGACAGATTAGCGCATTCTTAGAACAACACAACATATTATGTAACACTCAGCACGGTTTTCGGAGAGGGCGCAACACTGTTTCTGCCTTGTTGGGATTTTCAGATTATATTAATGATTGTTTAGATTCTGGTAAACAAATTATAGCACTTTTTATTGACTATAAAAAAGCATTTGACACTCTGGACCATGACATCCTATTACAGGCAATGGACGAATGCGGAATACGCGGCCCCACAAATAATTGGTTTAAAAATTACCTCACTAATAGAAAAGTAAGTACGTCTATCTGCGGTGTGGTTGGGAAAGAGGCGGATGTTGACTTAGGTGTGCCGACTGGGTCAGTCTATGGTCCTGTAGGATACATAATGCATGTGAACAGTGTGTCAAATGTTGTGCATAAATGTAAGGTGTTCATGTACGCTGATGATATGTGTCTAGTATATGCCTCCAAAGATATAGCCGAGGCACAAAAGTGTATACAAAGTGATTTTGAAAACATTAGCAAATGGGCACACGACAATGGAATAATATTAAATCTATCGAAAACTAAATGTATGCATATATACTCGCCATATAATAGGAATGCTAAATCTATAAATAATGAAAATCTCACAGTGATAGGACATACATATGAATGTTTGCATAAAAATAAATTTAATTGTAAATGTACAAAATTGGATTATGTAGATAAATTTAAATATTTAGGTTTAACAATTGATACTAATCTGAATTGGAGACTACATGTAAATGATATTTGCAATAGGTTAAGATCGGTGCTCGGTAAGTTCTACCACTTAAAAAATGTATTGAACAAACAGACGTTGAGAATAGTTTATTTCGCACTTGCCGATTCGCTGATAAGTTACGGTCTCCTTGTGTACGGGCGAACCTTTATAACTTATATAAGAGATATCAAAGATATACAAATGAGACTTTTAAAGTTCCTAGTAAGTAAAAATGTCAAAGATAGGTGCAACAAAGAGTATGATAAATTATTTCCCATCTGTAAAATTATACCCGTTGATAAAAAAGTAGACTATTTGGTAGGTCTGGAATATTATAATAATGATGAATATAAAGTTAATGTCAAAAATAAATACAACACACGTAGGGTTAGAGAAAATAAACTGGTTCAACCAAAGATGACAAATTATTATGGTAAGAGAACATCTAAGTACTTGGTACCTAAAGTGTTTAATAAAATAGATGTATTACGACAAGGTGAAAAAATGAGTAAACAATCACTTAAAACAAAATTAAAAAGCGTTGTACTAAGTTGTGAACGCGACTGATTAAGTATATGTATTTGGGATGTAAACATAAAGTGTGATGCAACAGTGAGTGTGTACAGGGGTGGTGCACTATTGTGTAAAGGAGCGCTTCTCGCCTTCAAACGTCGAAGTTTGGCGAGTTTTATTGGATGTAAGGAAAACATGTATTTTAAAAGTTTAATAAATTTATTAAAAAAAAAAAAAAAAAAAAAACTACATCTCCCACTCAACCCTTTTAAGAAATTTCTTTTGAATTCTATCTGTATTTCTTCTTTTCGCTTTTAAATGTTTACATCTTTATCTTCTTCTTCATTACATAGTATAAAATAAAGTCGCTTCCTGTCCCTATGTATGCTTAAATCTTTAAAACTACGTAACGGATTTTGATACAGCCTTTTTTAATAGATAGAGTGATTCAAGAGAAAGGTTTATTTACATAATACATGCATAATTTATTCAATATCAGTACCCGTGCGAAGCTGGGGCGGGTCGCTCTCGCTAGTAATATATAAAAATAAGTGGCATTTTTCGTTGTCACTTTATAACTCCAGAACGGGCTCACCTATCTAAACCAAAGCTTCAGGGTTTGTTCTGACTATTTAGTTAATGGTTTATGTGAAGTTTGCAAAAAATCGGTCGAGCGGTTCTTCATTTATCACATATTTGCCGGGACCGAAGCCGCAGGCAAAAGGTAGTAAACTAAAAAAAAAATAACTTCCTTTTAACTCTTATATTTCCTTGAAACTATTATTTATTTCTAGAAACTCACTTCAGAATCTGCAGTAATATTTGCGACGAAAACAAATAACAGTTTCAACAAGAAAAGAAATCAATAGGAACCATTAGACATATTAATATTTTTAATGTTTCAAAGACTTGGTGCATTACTGAAATTAAGGTTCCAACAGAAAGGCACAGTACCATTAATTTTATTTTAAATTGTCAACTGTTTTTACAAGTCTCGTGGGAACAGGTAATGGAATTGAGACGAGTTTTAAGAATTTTTGTTTACAATTCAAATGTTTTAGTAACTAAGCCATTGTTAAGAAACAAGGTAACGGATACTGTGGAAACTGAAGGTCTGACTCAAGGTGTAGACCCCTGGGACCTGGTATTTACGAAGATAAATTAAGGAAACAATATTCTACAATATTTCAGCTGGAAATAAAAGAGTAACCTTAGAGTTCCTTCCCGGTTCTTCTCTACAGGAAACGTCCAGTTAGAACCGTGCGATAGCTTATGACGTTTTTAAGTGCCCATGTAGTGTGTGTGAAATAAATAATTTTGAGTATAGGTTGGAAGCTGCGCGGTATTTTCTCGTCCGAGGCAAAATACCAGTGTGTATTGAAAGAAAAAAATATTTGCAGGAAATGACGCAATCTTAAACACTAATTTACAAGATATTTTTAAATTAAAAAAAATAACAAAAAAGAAAATAAGTAAAAACAATAAACTAAAACTTAATTCTAGTGCGCCAAGTTCACGCAAACGGCCCACCACTCAGTATAAACTCGAGAACACACACAGAGTACGACGAGTCCACGGAGCTGGTTTTCAGTGTGGACCGAATTTCTATGCCTACGTGTGTTAGTCACCTTATCATAGTCAATACAGTCGAAAGACAGCTACGGTTGGACATGGCCTCCTCACTATCAACGGTGCTGTGCATCTCGTTTCCATAGCTTTCCCGCGACCCTCACCGAGTCATCGCCTTATGAGAGGCCTTCCAACGCTGTTCTTTGCAGTACGTGGTTAGATATGACTTCAGAAACTTTTCGCCCCATCTGTTCCGCAAGCAATGTGTTCTACGCACTACTATGTTAGAGACATGTTAGTAACTTGGATATTCGTAGGGATGTTTTCATTCATGATGGGATCACGAATGGAATATCCGAACGTAGCCCTTTCTAAAGCCCTTTAGTGGACTTTAATAGACATAAATGTTCATCAAAATAGGGAATAATATTTTAGTCGTATCCTAATAGTTCTTGATTATTTTAAGACTAATATTTACCTATTCTAGAAACAGTTAAAATTGGTTCAGTACTAGGACGTCTGCGTTCTCCGAAATTTTGGTTTGATTTGATTTGATATGAAATTTTGGGAATTAAGGCTCGGCGCAAACGGTCCACCGACCACAGCAACCGATGGCTATCGCGCGGTACAGCCACATTTGTAACAGTATAAGAAGCGAGCGACCGCCACCGGCGTTTGGAAACCACCACATTGTAAAACCCATTCCCTGTTGCGAAATCTTATGATAGACGCTGATACGGAAAGTTTGTTAGCACATGGTGGTCTGGCATGGTGACGCGAGAGATACGTAGAACGTCTGGTCGTTAACAGTGCGTTGGGTGTAGCAGCGTGACAGTGGCGGGTGTTGGCGTTTTGTGTGGCCCGTAGCGTCCGAAAGTGGCAAGTCCCGGACGCTGCTGTAGCGAGTGGCGGTCACCGGCGACACGTGTGGCGCGTCGTATACAAAATATTTATGAAAAAGTGTGTTAAGTCGCTATCGATAGCCACTAGTGGCTGTGGTTGGTAGCCACCTTTGCGCTGAGTCTAATTAAACTGAGGCGTGATAGGAAACAAGTGAAGGTTTGATCGATACTTGGTTTTTCGTTGAATAAGAGTAGACGTCCAGATTCCGCCGTTCTGCGTCATATTTTCAGAATGGGTGTTTACATAATAAAAAAGAATTATAAGGAGTAAGAAAGCAGTGGTGGCCGAGTGGTAACGGCCCCGACTTACAAGTTGTAGGTCACGGGTTCAAAATTGTTAATTTATTTCATCACCACTACTCTCAAAACGGTGAAGGAAAACATCGTGAGGAAACCGGCATGTCCTAGAATTAAAAATTATAAGGATTACGGCCCATTCCCTCTCTCAGAGAGTCGGCTTGTGTCCCAGCAATGGAAACATTAAAAAGGCTGATGATGATAATGATGATGGAATGGAAGAGTTTTTGGAGTTTACTCCTTGTAAACTCCAAAAACTCTTTCATCCATTTCAATATAATCCATCTTCAAAAATTCAAGATCCGATAGGAGAACGACTTTCGACAAGTATTTAAATGCCTTTGTTTAAAACTGAGTTCATTACTAACTTTACGTGTACCACTTAGTGATTTGTTTTGAATACTTTCATTACAACACTTTTCCTTTGATTTAAAAGTTTCTTAACTAGATCATTTAGTACTGTTCTTTTTATATCTTGTTAATATTTATTATTTGTTACTTTTTTTTATTTTTCTTTTTTTGAGGTACATAACTTTTTTTTATTTTTCTTTTTTTGAGGTACAAAATAGAGCCCCTATTTCAAATGAAAAAAAGAACAAAAATATTAAAAGAAAGAAAGAAAGTCTATTAAAACTAAGTGCATTCTTTATCGAAAAAATCTACACTAATATAATAAAGAGGTTATGTTTGCTTTTTTGTTTCTTTGTTTTTTTGTTTGTAGGAGGTAATCTCTGGAACTACTGGTCCGATTGGAAAAAAAATAGCAACAATATAAAGCTGCTTGACTCCTGAGTGACATAGGCTATATTTGATGTACGCGGGCGAAGCCGCTGACAAAAGCTAGTATTTCATAAATTAATTAGTTTTTTTTTATGGTGGGCAAAAATCGTCCCATGTAAATTATTGGGCGAAACGGGAGATTGTGTCAGACCTCTGCTGACCTAAAACCTACTCCGTTCCTTCTATACCTTAGTTAGTTTTGGTGTTACATTTTCACATTTACCCATGGCTTCAGGAGGCTTCGACCCTGCTGGGCCCTGACAGTTTGCTAACAACTCCTTGAGTTGTGTGGAAACACCACGCGCCATCGACGACTTGGTTACCCGACGGTCAGACCGCGAGCTGTAAACTGATCACAGTGAAAAGTATACTTAGCATTGGTGGTTAACGTAATCCCATTAGATTCGTGCTTAACACGTTAACCGCCGTAGTGGAACGGTCAAAATTTACGTAATTTTTTTTTGGTGCTCCTGGATTTAGTTTAATAAGACATGGATTTATGTCTAGTTTAGGCTGCAATCGTATGTATAGTTTATGAAATAATCACAAAAAACCCCATGAGGTCACCGATGCCCTACGCGGCGCAGTGATGTCGAAAATTGCATTTACGTTATTTTGGCGCCAGATAGGCCACACCCCCGGTCACCCGCCCCCTAGAAACTACTTATAATATGCATTAAAAAAAATACTTTACTGTTAAAAGCCTACAAAATGGTAATTATTAAGCTACGTAAAATATTTAAAAGGAATAGTTATGTTGCACTTAAAACCCAAACCTCCGCATTCATGAACGAGTTCGCCGAAAACTGCAGATTTTTCTATGTGAATCTAACAAATTTCAAGGTAAACGAAAACCATTGTGTGCACATATTCTACAGCGCCGCAGCGGTCACACGCATACACAAAATCTACGGAGTAAGTGTCCTACGGCTCACTAAATAGGTTTGAAAACAGGTCTGCCTTGAGGTCACTGGTGACCTACGAGGCGCCCAAGTACTGGGCAGGGTCAGGTCACCGGTGACCTACGTGGCGATGAACGTGTTAATGTCCAATTAGCAATAAGTTCAGGATATAGCAACAAGTTCAGACCAGGCCAATTAATTAGCAGCCGGCTAACCCCGCAAAATATAATAAAATAGTGTTTACAAAAGTGGTCCTTCTGTTATACAACTGTGTCCTCAGTCAGAATAGAGTCAGCTCTGTCCATACAGCATTAGGTAAATTGCTCAGAAAGTACCAACTATTTCTTTGTGTTCGCTCCGCATGCGAACAAATCGACTGTCTCTGTACGTATGTGTTCCTTAGGATCGGCGTACACTAGAGCATAGCTTTTTTATGTTAGGTAAAATCATCTAATGACGAATCCCGCACTTGGGTGGAGCGGGAAACAGTGTCAGACTCTTACTGACTAAACAACCTACTCCGTTCCTTCCTTGCCTTAGTCCCAGAGCACCGGTGTAACGCTTTCGCATTAACCCTCGGCCCCAAGAGGCTTCGACCCTGTAGGGCAGTTTGCTGGCAACTCCTTGAAGTGCGCGGGAACAGTGCGCGGTCGACGACTTTGGCTCGGTCTGGACTGTTACCAGACGACCGGACGGTGAGCTACCCATTGCTTGCCGTTCGCAAGCTGGTGTCTATGGTGGTCGGATATCGGCGGAATCGCGCCGTTGGCTTTGCCTTGTGCGGTCGGACTCCTCCTTCACTAGCATTACATACTAGAGCGTAGCTGAATTATATATTGAAGTAGAAATTTTGTTTCCAATGTAATTTCAAGTATTGCGGGGATATTAAAAAGACTTATACGAGTGTTAGTGTAAGATTTATTTCTAAGAATTTCATTTCTAAAGAGATACTTATGTAAGAAGCTCAAAAATGTCTTAAGGTCATGTTGTTTTACAAGATATTAGATACGCGATTAGGAAAGCTTTTTACCTACTTGAATTATGAAGTAAATCTTAGAATTGCGCGCAATCCGATTTCAAATATTATTTTACTTTTAAATAATTGAATACAATATAGTTGAATTTAATAAGTTGCTTGTAATACCAGACAAAATAGATTACCCAAATTTGTATGTACAAACCAACTTGTGTCAAACCAAATAAATGAATAAAACAAATGATTTCGAAAATGACAATATTATTTTTTGCGGATGTAGGAATTGTTAAACATTTATTAACAATTTTATGTTTTTTTTTTATGTGCTAAAAATAATCGGCACAGCACGGACGTTGGATCTTGGCGAGTCAGAAGTTTGACTCTCCAAAATCGAACGATTAATTTTAGCTTGAAAACTCGTACAAAAACCATTGTTTAAAAAAAATCAATAACAGTTATTACAATAAAACATAATACAGAAATAATGAATCTTAACACCGCGATTTAGGAATCGATGGTGAACTAACAACGCCATCTATCGACAAAAATAAGAACTAATTCCTTTGTGTGGCTAAACAGGGTATACTCTTTTTCAGTTTCTGTGCGATATTTCACGGGATATTTAGTCAATAAGGTACCTTTTTCAATTCATTTATTTTTTATTAACTGCTTTTTAAACTTTAGATTCAAAATATTGAAATAGACACATAACTTTGCCGTTTATTGTTTAGTTGTTTGTAAGGTATATAATATATTCCACAACTGTGGAAACTACAACTGTTTGTAAGGTGTGTGTGTGGTGTAGGTAAGTACTCACTGGGCAAGTGGTGAATGAAACAAAGTCCTTGCAGCAACTCCAGTTGTGATTTCTTCCACTCACAACACAACAACACGATTGTTATAGAAGGCGCAAAAGTTACACACAAGCAAGTCTATAGCGATCACAAATAATAGTCCACAGCACAGATTTTAAGTTTTACCGGCGCGAGCGCACGTCCGCTTAGCAGACAGCGCAGATCGTGACTGGTGAGAACCGAATATAATAGAGATGGGTAACTCAGGAGTGATAGATACAAATGATATGAATCATTCCATTTGAATCAATCACTCTTCATATCTTTACATATCCGAATGTGTCAGTAGTTCAGTATATCTTTACACCTCACTCACTCGTCGGTCATCGCGTCGGGTACTATTTAGTAATCTGTGGCGTCGGATAGCTTCGTCGCGCGCCATTGGTTGAACGTCAAACAAGCCGAATTTTTCCGAATTGTAATTCAATACTTGATTGCGATTTACTATTCATTGAACTAATTAACATATTGAAAAAGAAGTAGGTTATACCTACAGTCATAAGAATAGTATTTTTTTAATTAGAAAAAAGTTGTTCAATCGCAACTGCTCAATATGTCAGAATGATGCAAACAACCAACCTATCACTATATCTGAATGATCTATTTGAATGAGTGAGCCGCACACGAGTTGCGAGTTTGAATGACCTACTGAGTCATACTGAGCTACTGATATAAAGATATGAAAGAGTGATTCATATCCCAGTGATTGAAAGATGCATATCTATCTTTTCTTTTCAATGACACATTTTGCCCAAGTCTAGAATATAACAATGCGGGGGTAGATGGAAATATGTCGCTGGCGCGTCACCGACAGCGCGCGTGTCCAATGCGTCACATCAATTGTTTTTTGTATTATGTTCAGTAATAGGTACTATTCAGATCGGGCGGCATTTTACAATGCGATAAAGAATATTGAAACGTATCAACAGTAAATACGGTTCATATTTGCATGCAACTTACGCATAGTTACCTCCGTCGGCATCCAGCGACAAGTCGCGACGTGTCGCACAATGCATTCGGCTGTCACGACGGCCGACTGGGCCCGACCGGCTTCGAACGGTGCTGTTGGCATCCAATCGGCTGCCTTCGGGTCCGATCGGAGCCGTTCGGCTGTGCGTCGTGGAATACGAACGAAGATTACTTCAAAACGATGTTCCACTCCTCCATATTTTCCTGGGACCGAGGGTTAATGCGAAAGCGTTACACAGGGGTTCTAGGACTAAGGCAAGGAAAGAACGGGGTAAGTTGTTTAGTCAGTAAGAGTCTGACACTGTTTCCCGCTCCGCCCAAGGGCAGCATTCGTCATTCGATGATTTTTACCTACCATAAAAAAACCCGTTCTTTGTTAGCCAGAGCAGAGAGAGCAGTGGTGGCCGAGTGGTAACGGCCCCGACTTACGAGTCGTAGGTCGCAGGTTCAAACCCAGCCAGGCACATTACTTTGTGTAATTTATTTCATCACCACTGCTCTCAAAACGGTGAAGGAAAACATCGTGAGGAAACCGGCATGTCCTAGAACCAAAAATTCGAAGACATGTGACATCTACCAACGTACCAACCCGCACTGGGGCCCGCGTGGTGGATTATGGCCCATTCCCTCTCCTAGAGAGAGGAGGCCTGTGTCCCTGCAGTGGGAACATTAAAAGGCTGATGATGATGATGATAAAAAACTCTACTTTAAATAAAATTTCACTTTACGTCTACGCGGTGCAATGTGAGCCTTCTGGGCGCTTGGAGTGCGTACGGATTCCAGCGAACTCTGTCGGCTGCCGCGGCACGCGTACGACTCCGTTCCGATTCGGAAAAAGTTAAAAAAAAGTTCACAAAAACAAAACGATGAATAAAAAAGGTTATTTCTCACCATTAAAATTACAATAATTTGACTGGCCTGTTAGTCTAGTAGTTAGTGGCCCTGACTGCTACGCCGGAGGTCGTGGGTTCGATTCCCACCCAGAACAAATGTTTGTGTGATGAGCACGATCATTTTTTCTGTGTCTGGGTGTAATTTATCTATAATATGTATGTATTTAAAAATATATAAGTATGTTTATTAGTTGTCTAGTACCCATAACACAAGCTCTGCTTAGCTTGGGACTAGATGGCGTTGTGTGATAGTTGTGGAATATATATAATTACACAATCTAATAACTTTGTGGTGAACTCTAAGCTTAACTGACTTATACATAGATCACATCTACACTAATATAATAAAGAGGTAAAGTTTATTGTTGTTTGTAGGAGGTAATCTCTGGAACTACTGGTCCGATTGGAAAAAATTTAGCAACAATAGAAAGCTGCTTTACTCCTGAGTGACATAGGCTATAAATTATTTATATAACATGGATGTTAACGATTTAACATAGTTAAAGCTATCTATCTATCCGAGCTATCACTACAAGAAATTTTCCGCGGACGAAGTCGCGGGCAGAAGCTAGTATTATATAAGTCACAACCGACATGCGACATAAGCCGATATGTCACTGCAATGTTATGACTTACAATTTCCTCGTAAACAAAGAATATCACAATATTTTTATTATTGCTAGGATCGCGCTTGACCACTATCTTGCCTGATAGTGTTAGAAATGGATTATGTATGTTTAGTCAATATAACTCTGACACTATCTCCTTCTCCGTCCAAGGGCAGGAGATGTCATTGGATGATTATGCCCACTATATTATTTTTCAGTCTGAGCTTACATATTTAAGCGCAGTCCGGACGTCTATCGGACGATCGGATGGCGAGCCACCCGTTGCTCACCGTCTATAAGCCTACGCCTATGGTGGCCGGAAATCGGGATCGGAATCTCGGAGGCGTCTGAGACGTTAGCGCCATCCACTTCTCCTCGCTTTGGCCTGTACCAAGGAACGGCGCGAGGCTCGCTGACGATCGCCGTCTCGAGAACACCGCACGGCACACCATGACCGTGTGTTTCACCATGTCTTCCGGGCGGCGACGCAACTAGTGCTTGGTTTTCCGGGAATGTCTGGGAAATAATTATATTAGTATTTCCTCCGATGTTCCCAAATGCCTAGTTAGATAGATATACATACTCTTTATTTATAGGTACACCATATATCTGGTACATTCCTAGAAGTTTAACACAATGAGATTATCCAATTTAATAATCTACTTATGTCAAACTTTTAACAATCTCCCTTCAGAGAGGCTTAAACCATATTTTCTCCAAGTAGAACTGATTATAAATTTAATTATATATTCGATTTTTATCTTTGACTTACTGTGTGAACGCATAAGGAAATACCTTAAATATTGAAAAAACGCAAAACATTTAAAACTGTACGATTTGTTGCAAAATTACTTATTATGTTTTTTAATTCGTAATACAAAAAGAATATAATGGGTGTAGCGTGCCCGGTTTCTAAACTACTTCTAAACGAATTTCATTGCTAGCGATTCTCCGAAAGAATATCGATTTTGTTATCGATTCAAATGATGACAAAAATGATAATCGATTCAATAATAAATCGAGCTCTAAAAGATCAAATTTTAAAAAATGGATGCGTTAGTTACCCTGCTGGTATTAGGTGTTAGAAAAGACGGTACAAATCGATTCATCGGTACGCATTGGGCTAATCGATTTTGTGTCGTCGATTTTTTCAAAGTCAAAGTCTAAATCTTTTTATTCATGCCTACATGGGCACTTGTAAAACGTCAGAAGCTAGTGCACGGTTCCAAATTGGTCGTTTCCTATGGAGAAGAACCGGCAAGAAACTCAATGGTTACTCTTTTAAAAAAAAAATTGTTTATATCGCGTACATTGAGGGACTGGAGCAGTTTGCCTGCTGCGGTCTTCCCATTCAATTATAAATTTGGTGTCTTCAAGACTAGAGCTTCAACTTAAAAAAAATGCTATCAAAAAAATTTACAAAAAAAAAATACTCAAAGTCGATACCCTTCCCAACACACACACACACTCCTTATTCTGCCCGTCACTACATCAACTCAACTCTAAAGAGGGTCTGAGGGAGCTGCACTCACGTACATATTGGACAGTGTGTCTGTCCGTCTGTGGTCGGTATTGGATACCGTTGTCAAATTACTGCTCAATGAGACCTTGAGAGCTGTTGATCTTGAAAGTGTAAAGAGTTAAAGGTTATTTGTTATTGAAGCAAGTCGTTTGTGTGACTATTTTTTGTCCAAAATACTTCATTACATAGTATAAAACAAAGTTGCTTAACTCTGTCCCTATGTATGCTTAGATCTCTAAAAGTACGCAACGGATTTTGATGCGGGTTTTTTTAATAGACAGAGTGATCCAAGAGGAAGGTTTATGTGTATGATACTTGCATAATACATCCAATATCAGTACCCATGCGAAGCTGGGGTGGGTCGCTAGTATTTTGTAAAGCAATATTTGATTGTAAATTATTAACATGGCTAGGGGGGTAGGAAAATTGACCTTCAGTCTATCGAATTCCACGATATTCCTATCGTTTTGTTTAGTGACTGGATTGAGGAGGTTTGATTGGCAGTCGCGCAATGTAAAACACGAGTATTTACCTACATTTGGTTATATTGGAAGTCGATTCTTAACTACATAGTTGATAATGTCTTCGAAAAACATTAATTCAAAAACACAAAAATGTTTCACTGTCAACAAAAAAAAACCTTACCCACCAATATTAATGTCACCATTTACACCAAGCACTTCCCAAAAATATGACCTTTTTACACACAATACAAACCACTCTAATCCCGTAAAAAAATAAAAGACGATCCTAAAAGCAATACATAGAGAAACCTTAACAGGAAAAAATCTGTAAAAACTTGCCTTGAAAAAATAATAATTTGAGAAATCCATTTCCACTATGATAGTATGAAAGGAGTCATGTTTGAGGGATATGGGACCCTTCGTCAGGACGAAACGAAATTAATATAATCTCCTTTTTTTCTCATAAAAGGGAACTTGCCAACTTATCTCTTGTTCCTCAGCTACAGGATAAAGAATCTTATTTTACCTACATATAAAGGTTTTATTATCTGCAGATGTTTTGAAAGGAGGTATGGTAAGGAGAATAAATCTTATCCCGATTTGAATAACAAAAGTGTATGAAATGCTCTTTGATTCTGAACGGCCAGTGATGGTAACAGCGCAGCTATTGTTGAGCTCTTCAAATAAGTTTTTATGTAATAAAAAGTTGGTATTTCGAAGCCATTTTCGTTCGTGCTTGACTTAAAAGGTCTTTTGTCAATTTGTGCACTAACTTATGATATTTTAAGAGTCCATGAGAAAAGAAAACTATCATTGATGTCAAGTTGCTAGATAGTCGGTTTATGGTGGATGTCTCACTCATACTGCTTGTATAACACATTTATTGTGCGTAAAGTTAAGGAATGTAATTCCTTTCTAGTTTGTATTTACTGGTATCAAAAACTTAAGGGACATTAAGTAAAAAATTTATAGGATACTTCTAAAGCAAGAGATCATCGTTTAACATCAGGCGAGATAATAGTCAAATGCGAGGCCATAAAAAATTAAGACGATAATCAAAACGACGGGTCGAGAGATTATTCTATTCTATTCTATTCTATTCTATTCTATTCTATTCTATTCTATTCTATTCTATTCTATTCTATTCTATTCTATTCTATTCTATTCTATTCTATTCTATTCTATTCTATTCTATTCTATTCTATTCCATTCCATTTTATTCTATTCTATTCTATTCTTACTAAAACGTATTAAGGCTCATCTACGTTAAAGTTCGATAATAATAATTTATTTATGTTTATTTAATAATTAGTGAGACGACGTTGACCCTTAACGTCTCACGAATTATATAATTCTTTAGGCTAGTTTATTTCTAAAACAAAATTACATTTTCACTTCTTCTTTGTGTATCGATGAAATAAAGACTTTTTCTGACTTATATTTGACAACCTGCACTGCTTTGTCATTGCAGGATGGGCAACATAGCTGGTGACACATGGCCGGTCCAGCGGCTCCATACTGGCACTGAATCAGATATAGGTCGAGCGGGACTTGGTCTTCCTTTTAGAAAGTTTGCGTGGAAATTATATGACTTGAGTAGCTTTTGCCCGCGGCTTCGCCCGCGTGGTATTGGGGTTGGGGTTTCCGGGATAAAAGTAGCCTATGTTCTATTCCGGAGTGTATCCTATGCCTGTGCCAAATTTCATCCAGATCCGTCCAGCCGTTTTGGCGTGATTGAGTAACAAACATCCAAACATCGTAACTTTCGCATTTATAATATTAGTAAGATTCCGGCGCAATCGACTACTTCGCTGCGTGAGGCGTTTGATTCCTATATGGAACCAATATTAGTATCATCATCATCTTCAGCCTTTTAATGTTCCTATTACTGGGACACAGGCCTCCTCTCTAGGAGAGGCAATGGGCCGTAATCCACCATGCGGACCCAGTGCGGATTGGCGGATGTCACATGTCTTCGAAATTTTGGTTTTAGGTCATGCCGGTTTCCTCACGATGTTTTCTTTCACCGTTTTGGGAGCAGTGGTGATGAAATAAATTACTCAAAGTATTGCGCCTGGCTGGGTTTGAACCCACGACCTATCCGACCTATGATTGTAGTTAATTCTCTTCTGGGTACATCTTGTGTATGACTTTAAATGTATGTTTTTTTCATTTTTAAAGAAAATTTTATTATACGTTGTAAGTTCCTTTCTTTTTCCAATGGCTTCGAAATTGCCATAACTTCCTTAGCTAAATAATAAAAATCGAGGAAACCCCGTGCAAGCGTGTCGCGCCCCCTGGGAGGTGTAACATAAATACAACATGACCATTGACCTGCTTTGTGTTCTACAAATAACAGGCATTTTTTCTACTAAAATGCGGAGTTAGTATTTTTGTAGTAAGTAGATCTGCACCTCCCAACCAAGTTACTATAGTTTAATTAACGTCGAACGATTGTAATTGGCCACGCCTTCAATTTCTTCGTTCTGACCATGTGACTAAGTGTTAATAAGATGACGTTAAAACAAAGGAATTGGAGGCATGGCTAACTCGAAGCATTCGACGTTAATGAACCGATCGTGGCTTGGTTAGGAGGGCTGGACGTTCAATATTTATTTAAATGATTATAAGACTAAAAAACAAATAAAAACTGAGAAACTGACAGCCAATAACAAGTCCTCACTTATATGGTACGGAATAATACAAAATTCCGTGAAAACCAGGTACAGAGGAAAGATCAAATAGTTGCCTTATAACTAATAGTTGTAGATAACTTGTTATAAGGTAATCATCATCATCATCATAGGCCTTTTTAAAATATGTTCCCACTGCTGGGACTTCGGCCTCCTCTCTAGGAGAGGGAATAGGCTATAATCGTATGTAAAAAAATGTAGATGTCACAAGTCTACGAATTTCTGGTTCTAGGACATGCCGGTTTCCTCACGATGTTTTCATTCACCGTTTTGAGAGTTAAACTTAATGATTTAAAATCCCCACCATTTTTTGACGAAACAACGAAAAATTTCACCACTGGAGATCCATAATCATATACTGGATCCATGGTATTCGTTTGTGATACGATGTCAATGACACCCTGTATGTATATGTTTGAATAGAACTTTATTGGTTGCAGTTTTGTCCTACAGTAGAAGTAACTCTTTTATAGGTGCTATCACAAACTTGTAGAGTCAAACAAATAGTCTATTTGGTTTAGTTTATACCGCGTACATGGAAAACCTGGAATAGTTTTCCTGCTAGACTGAAACGTTCAGGCCAGCCAACCCGAAGTATATTTTCATACAACCGCTCCTTTATTAAGATGTTATTACACATCTTTTACCAGATATTTTGGACATACAGCTATCTTGTGTATATAATCTAAGCTTCTATACAAACCAAAAAATAAAGGATCATACGAAGTCTCGAACAAAATTTTGCTGGCGTATTCTTTTAGCGTTTATTGATGAAAAATACACCTAAATATTTAGATTAAATTTCTTTTATTTGCTATCCTTAAAATGGCCATTATCTTGATATAACTCTTTCAGTGATATTTTATGTATCATGGTAACTTATGTAGATACTTTTTTAAGGTGGGCTTGGGCGAAGCGGTAAACAGTGTTAGATTCTTACTGATTAAACACTCCACCCCGTTCTTTCTTTGCCCTTCGCATAGGGGCAAGCCTTCCTTTCAGAAAGAAACCCTGGGCCCCAGCAGGCTTAGGCCCGTTTACAGAGTCCCTACGATGTAAACACTTAATAATTTGATCAACAATTTCCTTGCTGTTGTTGTGTAAAACTAATACAGTTAAGACCTCTGAAGTATGTAATTTTACGTAAAATTTGACCCTCCATAATGTGCACATATATAAATAAATACGTCCATAGAAGCCTTGAGCATTTAATCCAGATTCAGAATTACAATATTTTTTCTTTTTAAAATTTAAGTGTTGGAAAAAAAACGCGTATTTCCTGGAACAAGCTTTGTGAAATATTCGAGTAAATGACGGAATTACCGAATGCCAATGTTATCTCTATTATATCGCGTTGCCTTTTCATCAAACTTTACGTAGGATTGCGTTTGATGAAGGAAAAAGATTTTAAAATATCCTTAACGTTGATAATAAGCGAGTGGGGAAGGCCCCTCTTAATAATCTTGATCACTTCACCAAAAACGATTGCATCATTGTTAACCATCAGGTGTGTGTCAGTCAAACATTCAATGAAAAAATAATAAATAAATAATTTTTTATTTAATGATAATTTTATTTAATGTAATATAATTTGTGTATTTTAATTTTGATTGACATAATAAAAATAATTAATTAACCAACTGAAGGAAATAGGTTAATTTTAATCAGTAAAACTCTGACACTCTCACTCCTTACTAGAGTGTGAAAACTCATTGGCTGATTTCCCTCCTCAAAAACAAAAGTCAGAAAATTTTAGCTGTCCATCTTACTTACATGTGTGTCACGAAAATTTAATATTAGCATTGCGTATCAATTACATATTCGTCTTTGTACGATGTTGACAGTTATACGCGCCCGTGTGTACCTACACGCGGATATTAACATAAATGTACTCTGAAGAGTATAATATATAAATATAGACGTCTGAAGTACTGTATGTAGGTCTTTGAATAATATAATACAGACGGATCATGAAAATACTGACGTTTAGAAGTCTAGTGTTCTTTTGTTAGAACGTTAAGTTAACAATATCAAAAAAGAAGTGTTTATTTTGTACTTCTAAATAATTTCATAAGGAGTTATTTAATGTTTTTTACAATTAGCAAAGAGTGAATAGGTTCCTTTCCTTCAAGGTAAGCGCGCTCCATCATCGAAAACATCGCTTTCCATCAGGTGAGAAAGCGGTCAAGCGCGAACCTATAATCAATAAAAATAAAAATCTTCAAACAACAAAACAAATGAAATAATATTAACTTAATAGATCAATGTACAAATTAAAAATAATAATATGTCGAAACGAGTAGAAATAGGCAGAACTTGTTGGGCATCAAAATATTTATCCAAATGTACGTAGCTTTCTTGCGTGATCGCATCAGAAATTAAAATATACTGGAGAACTAATGTTGTAGTGTGCAACAAAAAAGAATCCATGTAACAAGAAAAACCGTAAAAAATAACCCGTAATTACACGTTATTAAATTGTTGAGGTATCACTTTTTCAGCGACTTTTGTTGTCGTAGTCGGATTTTAGTTTTTTTTTTTACTTTTATTTAAATTATTTTGGTGTTAAATTACTGTTTTTTTTTATTCTGTTTTTGATATCGAGTTTTCATAAGTAGATTTGGAGCTATGAGGGAACAAATGAACAAACTCACATAGCCTGTCAAAATCATCCCTCCTTTGGCCGTAGTCGGGTAATAATATAACTACAGCAGTAATATACTGATCTCGCAAAACTCCAGAAAAGTTTATTACTTTTTCATGAAAGAACTACCGATAAACCTCCCACTCTGACCCCACTCGACTAGCCTGATGGGCTAGTGGTTAGTGGCCCTGACTACTATACTGGAGATGGTGGGTTCGATTCTCTTACAAAACAAATGTTTCTGTGATGAGTACGATCATTTGATTTCTTTCTGGGTGTAATTTATCCATAATGTTTATATATTTATAAATTTAACCTCGTAAGTATGTTACTAAATGGTCTAATATTCATTGCACACGTTTGGGGACTAGACAGCGTTGTGTAATAGTTATAGAATTATTAATTTATTTTATTAATAAATATTATATGTGCTTTTATATAGTTTGATTAATTCGTTAGCAAGACACCTCAGCTGGCTTGCGGACGGCGAGTAATGGGTAGCCCGCCGTCTGGTCGTCTGGTAACAATCCGGACCGAGCCCAAGTGGTCAACGCGCACTGTTCCCGTGCACCTCAAGGAGTTGTCAGCAAACTATGTACAATAAAGTTTATTCTATTATTGTATTACTCTAGGTGGAGCAAGGTGGAGAATCAGACATAATCCTTAGCTTTCCATTACGAGGTCACGATGACTCTCCAAAACAATCTTACAACAAAACACGGAATCACACAGAAACAAAAAAATCTTATTACAATAAATTAACTGGGGCCTCCGGATCCAGTCCTGTAAGCCCCGACTGTCCTCAAAAGGACAAGAAAAACCCTCCTTTTTTAATATCATTCCGCACTATGTAAGCAGTCCTTGCCTAGTTCTACAAATATACTCAGTGTAGAGGCGTTTTTAATAAAACTCAGTCGTATCAAACATCTCTACGTTATGTAGAGCGCTCACAAAGCTCTTTGACTCTATTTAAAGCGTTACCTTCGCTATGTTATCCGATTTATTTCACACTTGCCTTTTTCTGAGGGTTTGTTTGAAATGTTTTATTTTTATTTCTTTAAGGAGCTTCGGTTCTTGGAGACATTGATGTGGGTTTACAGGGTCTTTAACCGTACCTTAGCATAGCATGAGCGTTGTAATGTTCCCACTGTTGGGGCACAGGCCTCCTCTCTAAGAGCTGAAAAGGGTCTAGTGCGGGTTAGTGGATGTCACATGTCTTTGAATTTTCGGCTCTAGGACGAAAATTCAAAGACATGTGACATGGACGTGGCTTCCTCACAACGTTTTCTTTCACAGATTTGAGAACAGTGGTGATGAAATAAATTCAACACAAAATAAAGCGCCTGGCTGGGCTTGAACTCGCCGGTCGTCGAGGCCATTACCACTCGGCCACCACTGTTCTCAAGGCATTGGCTTGTACTTTAACTTTAAGCTATTCGTTATCATCATCATCATTTCAGCCGAAAGACATCCACTGATGGATGTAGATCTTCCCCAAAGGTAGCTACAACGAACGTTGTGGCAAATGGAAAGGTTTTGCAAATGTTTTTATTAAGCCTGATTGAAGCGAAGTGGAGTTAAGCTTTCCTTAGTCTAGCGCGGTCCGCACGTTAGCCACGATAGCCTGTTCCAGACCATTCTGCTCGTCTTGGAATCGAAATACCCTATGCATTTTGATCCCTTAGCCTTTTGAATACTGTAATTAGAGACATAATAGAAAGACAATCGGTGTGCGAACGCCTGCGTTCGCTTAGGGCTCAAGAGCTTAAGAGTATTAAAATATATGTTCTTTGTGACATACCTAAATAGCCGTATCTTTTTTCGTTAACTTAGAAGTTAACGAAAAAAGATACGGCTATGTTCTTTACCGCATATCTGAATATATTTTATTCTAATTTTAACTTGATACATCCACGCGTCCCAAGATGAAGGCTCTTGATATACACACAGGCAGACAAACAAACGGACAACAAAGCAATGTAAGAATTCCGTTTTTTCCTTTGCTGGTTTCCTTGTCAACCCTAAAATGAACAACAACTAAAACGAAATATTTACCAAAACATTTATTTGTAAATCATAATATAGACAATGCACAAAATAATGTACGTTAACAATGTGAATTATCAAAAGCTCGCAAACAGCAATAATTAATAACAATACACCCATTTGGCAATATTGCAATGACCAAGTTATTTAAAATCAATTCAATGAATTAACACAACCACAAATAATTATCATTATTGAATACTATCAAAAATGATCAGTGGCTCTGTGGTAACAATCCCGACTTATGTGTTGGACGTCACAAGTTCAAACAGACGCATTACTTTATGTAATTTATTTCATCACCACTGCTCAGGAGTTGTTAGCAATTTGAAAAGATGATGCAGAGTTGATCAGGAGTTGCCAGCAATTTAAAGGAGCCCTGCAGGTCGAAACCTCCTGAGGCCAAGGGTTGATGCGAAAGCGTAACACCAGAACTCTAGGATTAAGGCAAGGAAGGAACGGGGTGCTTTGTTTAGTCAGTAAGAGTCTGACACCGTTTCCCGCTCCGCCCAAGAGTGGGATTCGTCATTCGATGATTTTTACCTACCATAAAAAAATCACTGCTCTCGCAAGGGTGAAGCAAAATAACGTGAGGAAATGAACATGTTCTTGGAACAAAACATTGAAGACATACAAGGATAAAACCAATCTGAGAATAAAACATACACCAAAAGGAGTTCCAACCTTATCTTCGTAGAGAAAATCGGTGCTGGTGACCACTCACGTCTGACCCAGGTTCTGGCCATGTAACGAGGTGGCAGAGCATGAGAAATCGTCACCATTTTCTAAAAAATTCTGCAAACGAAAGAGGCAACGGAAAGAGTGAGAGAGGATCCTTAAACCTAGCCACTGCAGGATATAGACACATGATGCGGGTTTTTGGATAGCAAGCAATAGGTAACTCGCCATCCAGTAAGAAATAAGCGCGGCCTAGCAGTGCCTTATGTCGATTACATGGCCGCCGAGGCCCTGAAACGCAAATGCAACTAAGGGAACATAGGGAAGGTATAGTGTAATAATTTACCACATTCGAAAAATAAAATAAGATATACTCTATCTGTGTGGAAAAAATCCATTCATATCCATTGAACGTGAATAAATACAGCAACAAACAAACATACATTCAGACTCGCAAACATCGAAACTGACATTATTTTAAATTATTCTATTCACTCCATAAAAAAGACATTAAACCGTCAAAAAGATTTTCCCCAACGAACGAATGAAGTCGGAAAAGTTCACCGAATGAATTGATAACGATGAATGAATGAACGAACTAAGTTTATTTCGTCGCCAGCGGTGCAGTAAAATGTATAGGAATTATTGCGATTTCATTTTAACTTGTATTCGTTGACATTTTAATGAAAAGTACAGAAATTGTGGCGAGGAAATATTTAAATTATTGGTTCGAATACGAGCTTTACTCTGGAAAGGGAATCGTTGATTTTTGTAATGTTATTAAAGTAATGTGAACCAATTAACGATTCTTTATTCTCAAACAAGCCTGTTGTCCATCGGATAATGGTTTTATTTCCAAAAATCAAACATTATTTTAAACAGTTTTTTTGTTTTATTTTTTTAAGACGGTAAATAATCCGATGACTTCTCTGTCTCGTATCAAAGTACACCCGTATCCTTCAGTTGCCTTCTACATTCGAAGACCGTAGGTTCCCTTTTCAAAAACTTCCTGCGGTTCCAACTGATATCGCTGCTGCCTCATACGGTTTGCTGGTATTTTATTACACTAGGCGCTGTCGACGACTTGGGCTTTGTCTAGATGGTTACCAAACATCTGACAGCGAGTTACCAGTTGTTCGTCATCCACAAGCCTACGGTAACTGATATTCAAGCTCGGGTATACGGTGAGAATGTCCGTTGCTGTACGCGCGTATCCGCTCCTTTGCTAACATTACTACTTCGCAGAAGGAGGCGACCACATTCCATTCCGTCTCTCTCCGGACCATAACCTGATCCAGGGTGGCGCAATGTGAGGTTATTATTTTGATCATCTAACTTTCACGCATCTTAAACTTTTAATAAACGCTCTATCTGCAAATACAAAGTTCTTAAGTAAATATTTTTCAGTCACCGTGCGGTACTTAAGAGAAAAAACATCCTATTTAAAAAGTTTCGAAGAAAAATACAAAGAATTTTCCTCATTAAGCCTTAGTTTACTCTCAAGGTTATGGTTGATCAATCTGGTTGAAAAGTAGACAAATAACTGCCTTCTCTTGTTTGTGTCCGTCTGGGAACCATTTTCTATTCATTACGAGACTTCACGATTTTCGAGCTAGACGTTTGCTTTGCACATGTTGGTATGTTTGGTCACTAAACTTCTACAGGAAATTGAATGCCGTTGTGAGTGATGTCGGAGAAAAAATAGCAAGGTTGAAGTGAAAGGCTGTGTTTCCTGATAGTTACAACCCCCTAGGTTGGTCAGGTCTATCTTTAAGTCGAGAGTGAATAGGTTACTTCTAGGCAAGCGTGTTCCATCGCCGACCACATCATCGCTTACCATCAAGTGAGATTGTAGTCAAACGCGAGCCTATCTAGAATAAAAAAAAAATGGCCACATCACACGTATGCAACTGGACAAAGATTGTCACTCACTGGATACCAGAGGGAGGTCGGCGCCATCGAGGCCTACCGCGGCGATGCGGTGGTGTAACAAGTTGATCATGCGGGGCAAACTTGGTCAGAGTTCGCCCAAGAAAGAAGAGAAGTTTGGAAAAGTAAGCTGGACAATGGCCTCTCCGGCCTTTGACCAAAGTAACAAAAAGTCGGCTTATAAAAAAAAACTGTACTTGCATGATATCGTTCTTGAACTACTGGCATATATTATTTGCTGGAGCCCAGGGTCTTTTTCTAAAAGGAAGGTTTGGCCCCAGTGCAAAGGGCAAGGAAGGAAAAGGGTGGGGTGTTTAGTCAGTAAGAGTCTGACACCGTGTCCCGCTCCGCCCAAGGGCGGGATTTGGCACTGGATGATTTTTGCCCACCATAAAAAAGAAACTATCGACATATAAATCAGACAAATCGTGGAAAGGCTTCAGTAATAGTAATTCTGTTTCCAGCCAGTACCAACATAATATTATAAACAATTTCCATATACCTTCGTATCATTATACCCATTAACAAAGCAAATACTACTGCTAAATACCTGTAGCACATAACCTAACACAGAAACATAGAACCAACTTCAACTTTGCTAAAATATTATAAACGGCAAACAAATCTCAACTGCATTCTGAACCATTCACTTTAAATAATTGAATAAGTCTGACGGAACCCCACGGAGTCCCCCGAACCCCGCGGAGGTCGTACCTGCTGTTTTACGATTCACTTGGTAATTATTCAGACGGGCACAGTCGGGGGATCTCGTAGTTCATGAGACATCAACTGCGATTCGTGAATCATTTATTTAGCAACTTTGTGAGCGTTTTGATGTTTGAAATGAAGGTACTTAATTATTTTGGATTTTCAGTGTGAAATGGGAATTGAATAATATCTCTACCAACTTTTTATTTTACTTTTTTTACAACTTCTCTCGCTTTATAGTGGGATAGAGTGTGTCGGACATTAAGTGACTAAAATCAGACCTGTCCCCTTCTGTTGTTCCAGAAATTTAGCTTTTCCAGAAAAACCCCGCGGTCTTAACGAGTATTGGCCCAGACTTTTACCGGACAATCGGACGACTAGCTACCCATCGTTCGTCACCTTCAAGCCTACGCTTACCGTGGCTGGGAGTTGGAAAGGGTTTGTGGCCGCTGGTATATGAGGATGTCCCTTACGCATGCTTTAGCACTACAGTAGTAACGTAGCAACGTTGAACAGCTGAACGGATTTTAATTAAACTTTGTAAAGAAAGAAAGAAAGAAAAATGTTTATTTGGCACTCCATGAAACATGAACAAATAAATAATTGCAAATTAAATTAAACATTAAAAAAGAAATAGAGAGAAAAATAAATAAATAAAACTAACAATATCAATATGTATCACGGCTGTACCAAACAGGTCCAGTTCAGCATAATGCCAGACTATTACGTAGCAGTTGCCTGACGCTGGTTTCCAATGAAACCTTTGGGTGTAGGTACGGATGACAATAAAAGTTAAAACTAGTTATAGTTTTACAAAGTCTACCTTTGTACAGCTATAACTAGTTCTAACTTCCATTTTCTAGAATAGCACAAAGAAAACCCGAGACGATGTTTTCTTGGGAAAATTTCCTACATTTAGACGCGGGAAGCCTAACACAGCACAAATGACAAGACAAAAACGGCTGGGCACATTCCACGCAGAACAGATAGCCATTGGGGCCGAAAGGTTCTGGAGTGGATGTCACATGCCTTCGAATTTTTGGTTCTCGTTCTGGTCTGGCTGGGTTTGAACCCGCGACCGACTCGTAAGTCGGGGCCGTTACCACTCGGCCACCACTGCTCTCATCTTTATAATTTTCTTTTATATTTTTCTTCTCTCATATATCATATTAGTTATACAACACTAAATCTAAGCCTGAGTACACACATCGTGTTATTTGTAGCAATTTGTAGCGGCGCAAAGCTGTCGTTCCGCATCTCTCCTACAATTAGTTGCTTTGTGCCACGCGGACTTGAGAGAATTCATTTTATTTTGTTTTAGAATTTATTACTGTGTGTTAAATTATATAGAAAATATGCATCAGCACTACAATGTTCCCATTTCTTAGACTTAGGCCTCCTTTCTGGGAAAGGAAATGGGCCGTAATCCACTACGCAGGGGACGTGACATTGCTTCGAAGTTTCTGGTTCTAAGACATGCCAATTTATTTACGATGCATTCCTTCACTGTTTTGTTGACTGGTAGAAAATGATTAAGGAATTAAGAACGGCTTCGGCTTCGTGAAAGAAGTGTAAAAGAAAATATTAAGTTTATTAGGAAACTGCAGAAGCTAAAACCGATGTGATTGCAGGTCTATAGGTCTAATGGTTAATGGCCCTGATTTATATGCACCCAGGATATTTTTTTGTGATGAAAATGATCATTTGTTCTACATCTGGGGAACTAGTGCTTGACTGCGACCCCACCTGATGGTAAGCAGTGATGCAATCGGTGATAGTGAGCTGCACTAGTTTATTAAGAGCCTATTCACTCTAACCTGGAAGACACCTAAATTATAATCGGACGGGAAGATCGCAGCTGGCAAATTGTTTCAGTCTCTCGATATATGCGGTATAAACGACGAAGCAAGTCCGGACCGTAGATGTCTCAAAAACGTGAGAGTGGATATTTGCCGTACGACGGGTTGTCTGATGGTAAAATAGAGATAATAATTAATCTATAACAGTAGGTATTTAGAAGTACCAATTTTTTAATAACTACATATTTTTTTTGATATTTTTTTTTTATATTTTTTTAAATGTAAATCTGGATTACCAATTAGTTTCTTCGCTCGCCTTTCCACTGAGTCCACATATCTGCTAGATCGCAATTATTTTCAATTACTTACATCGGTTATTTTCCAACTTTCTTAAAAGATTTTCCGCCACATTTTTGCCCGGACTAGTATATTTATAAGGGACATATTGCAACAAATTGCATATTTATGAGGCTCTGAGAAATGCGGCGGATGATAAATATCAGGCGGATGTGACGTCACGACACACGCTTCCTCTGCAGGTGAACTTAGCGCGCCGGGAGAGCGGCTTTAGTGGGTACGGGGACGATACGATTACGATTGTGATACGCAGTGAATAGAATAGAAAAATAGAATATAATTTTATTGTACACCAAAAAGTTACAAAATCTTAAGGTACATAAATCTATACAAAGGGCAGTCTGCGATGTATACTTGTTATAAATTTTAAACACTATAAATTACTAAATATAAACAATAATTTCAAAACTTATATAGTATATCAATATTAAACATATATATATACATTCCCTCTCCTAAAGAAGAAGGCTGATGATAATGGTGATGATATATACATACATTGTATTACATTAAAAATGATTTTGACTTTGACTTTTGACTTTGATTACACAAGTTATTGAACAGAACAAGCTGGCAGAAATATTTCTCGCGCTCGTGCCAACTCCAGAGTGACATATTTCAAATCGAATCGAATTTAAAAAAGAATAATAACTGACAGTTACCAATAAAGATATGAAGACACCCTCACTAACGACCTCATTAAAAAACAACGTAGTAACGCTTAAAACAAGTGACTATAGATGGCACTGTTTTAAATTAACTATATACAATCAATGACGATTCAAATTATAGAGTCCCTGTTGATTCTGCGAAATATTAATTTTAACTTGATTAAAATAATAATCAACATAGAAATTATTTCATCATAAATTTACAACTAATTCAATTTGTAACTATTTTTGTTTGCAGAGTCGTTCGGTTTAAATACAGCGGAGTTAAATATTTCAGTCGGAGTATGAAATATTGCCGGCTATATATAAATGTTATATTTTAATATACTCGTGAATAACACTAATATATCCGCTACTAAGAGATATAGTCAAGCTATTTGTATGAGTTGTATTCAGGGAAATTATTTTTGAAGTTTGGGAATTTTTCCAAAGGGAAAATATGTACTAAGTACTTTTTTTTTTTTTATGGTAGGTAAAAATCATCCAATGACGAGTCCCGCTCTTGGGCGGAGCGGAAAACAAGTGTCAGACTTTTACTGACTAAAAAACCTACCCCGTTCCTACATCGCCATACATACCAGGGCCAGAGCCTTCCTTTTCAGACACAAACCCGTGGCCCTGATTGGCTTCGACCCTTCTGCAGGGTCCCTACGGTTGCTGACAACTCCTTGAGGCGCGCGGGAACAGTGCGCGCCGTCGACGACTGGGCTTGGTCCGGACGATTACCAGACGACCGGACGGCGAGCTACCCAATGCTCACCGTCCGCAAGCCCGCGCCTACGGTGGCCGGAAGTCAGGATCGGAATCGCGGCGGCGTCTGGGGCGCAAACGCCGTTGCCTTATGCGGTCCGCCTCCTCCTTTGCTAGCATTACTGCTTCGCAGAAGGAGGCGACCGCCTGCCACTCCTATGTACTAAGTACTAGCTTTTTTCCTTGAGTTAGCTCTCATAGCTTATTTCAACAAATATACATTTTTCAGGTTTATATTTAACCTTTTGAATACTGTAATTAGAGACATATTAGAAATAGAATAAGTGTGCGAATACCAGCGTTCGTTCGGCTCTCAAGAGTGAACGAATGATATATTTATTTGCATGAATATTGGTAATTTATAAGGAATTGATAGGGTCTTACTATATTCGGCATTTCAGCCGTACGAATGTTTCATTTAAAATAATAATAATGCTTTATTGTCACAGAAAAATCCAGTAATAAATTTACAAAAGTATCTTAGGTACATTAAAAAGTTTAGTATTGACACAATATATAATCACAACTGGTATCTTAGCTAGGTTACATAGTAACCTGTGTTAAAGACACCAGTTCCATTTCCCACAGGGTTACATTAAATTTTCTTACATTTGTTAAAATATATATTTACTTTAAATTTTAGAAACGTAACTAATTTTGCATAAATCTCTTGAAAAAATGAACTAATTTTACAAAGTACATTAAAAGTTTGTTTGTAATAAAATTGCAAGTTAAAATCGTAGCTCACATTACTTGAAATTGAAAAACTTAAAACTAGAAATTGTATTTTGCGAAACATTTCATAAAGTAAAAAAAAAAAATATTTTCTTAACTGTCGTCATAACGAAACAATTTCACAATTCTTTTTTGTATTTGTTTTATAAACAACTTTTTCTATTTTATGCACTCTTCATATCTCTATACCTAAGTAGAGAATCCCTATTACATTAAGTCCGCCTTTATACTTTGTTTTGCATGAAGATTAAAAAAAGTATATTAAAGAAATAATACTTTCGCAACTCTTACTTACGGGCGCTGTCCAGTTGGGACTAGTCATCTCTTAGCTGCCAGTGGTTTATTTTAATTTGTTAAGAACACGTACTTTTTTATTATTTTAGTTACATTATTCTCACATCATAGGAACGACAAAAATATGTAACCTATATATTTTGTAAAACACAATATTTTTATATCTATATTTAGCATAGTTTGTGTTTATGATTATTATTTACATTGTTCTCACATACTAGTATCAACAAGAAACATGTAACCGAGATATTTGTAATTCTTACCATAATTGAAAAGAGTGTCCATGGAGTTTCTGGCACATTCTTCTCCATTGAGACCTACTTTTTGGAATGTGCAATTAGCGTCATTTTTTTTAGGACAGATCGACTTTATGACATTTCAAAAGTGCCTGTAAAGGTTTATTTGAAATAAATTCTTTGAATTTGAATTTGCAATCCAGATTTGGTTAGGACCAATGTACAAATTGCCGTACCTACAGTTTTTTGTTAACTTACAAGTTTGTTTTTTCAAAGCTTGAAGGAACAGCACAATTGATTATACAGTGTTTATTTTAACATTATATTTTTAAGCGTTTTCGAGTTAAAAGGTCTTGACAGACGGCCAACAAAATAATCCTATAAGGGTTTTGTTTTTTCTTTTCGAGGTAAGGAAATCTTAAAAACAAGTCAAAATCATTTTATTCCAAATAAACTATTTACAGTCACTTTTGAAATGTCCAGTCTGTCTGTCCTAAAAAAAATTATGCTAATTACACATACCAAATCGTAGATCTCTCTGGAGAAGAATGTGCAAGAAACTCCATGGACACTCTTTTAATCATGGTAAGTATTACAAATATCTTGGTTACATGTTTCTTGTCGACACTAAATACAAGTGTTTTATTATAAAAATTTAACTATTATAATAATATAGTACCATCATACTCAAAATCACATTGAGTTACGTCGTAACCTTAGTGCTACGTCGTAGTAACTAAATTATGTAGCTCCGTAGCACCGTAGCTCCGTAGCAGTGCTACGACGTAGCAAGTTCTACGAAACAACGCCGTAGCAAGCGTAGCTAAGTGGCGTCTACGACAAAGGCTTTTGGTTAAATAGTTTCATTCTCTTGATATTGTTTTGAGAATGTAGTTGAGAAGTTTTAATGTTTTGGTTGAGAAGAGTTACTGTTGAGTAGCTACTTGAGATGGAAGAAGATTATTTTGTCGGCGGCTTTATAATATGTGGCATACAATTTGATTTTTGGGTACTCATTTGTAGTGTGACACAGCGAGGGGCTGCGTGTAACCTTAGCAACGACTGCCATTTTAGTTCAACTTATTTAACGCGTGCGTGTGCATTTTTTGCGCGTTACCTATATAAGTGGACAAATAAATATTTATATTATTGTTTAGCTAGGTTGGGCTCTTTTAGTTTTTAATTAGATATAAGTAAATAATTGATAACTGCTTTGTCCCATTGGGTGGAATCCTGTAAAGGCTTTTTTTTTGCCGCATTCTATACCCACGTGAGAAAAATAAAATTAAATAGTATACTATGTTCTGTTACAGGACATAATCTATCTTTGTTTGGTATGGTAAGAAACAAAGGTAGATCAAGTCCAGTGAGTTCTCCCGCCCCTTGGATTGAAACACACCTTCACATTCCCAGTCAGAAAAAGAGGTTGCTGTAGACTTTTACTGACTAAAACCTACCTTTAGGGGGCCCAGCAGTGTCGTAGCCTTCTGTTGCCAAGGGTTAATGCGAAAGCGGAACACTGGGGCTCTGGAACTAAGGCAAGAAGGAACGCTGGGTCGTTTAGTCAGTAGAAGTCTGACACTGTCTTCCGCTCCGCCCAAGGGCGGGATTCGTCATTCGAAAAATCTTCCCTCCACAAAAAAAAAAAACAAAAAAAATCGTTACGACAATCAAATATACAAATCACAAATTCACAATACAGCCTTCTGACGGATACAATACAGTTATAGAGACACAATCAAAGAGTTCCTGTGAGCGAAGCCTCCTCGTCTATATACAAGAGAACGACAGTTGCAAACAAATAAAACAGCTTGATCTGTGACAAACTCGCTACTGCACAAGTTTTTTCATTTTTTCGCTAACAGTTCGGCTTTGAGTTTGAATGAGACAACGTATAAGCGGGTAATTTAATGTTTTGTGCTACTCGAATATAGTTTTTTTTCAGTAGGAAAAAGTCATTTAATAACATCTCCCGCCCTTGGACTGAGCGGAGGATAGTGTCAGACTTTTACTGACTAAAATCCACCCTGTTCTTTCGTTGTCTTAGTTCCAGGGCACTTTTACATTTACCCATGGCCTCAGGGGCTTCGACCCTACTGGGTCTCTACAGTTCGCTAACAAGTCTTTGAGGCGCGGGATCCATACACGACGTCGACAAGTTCAGCTCGGTCCGGACGATTACCAGACGTTTAGACAACTAGCGTTTATCGAAACTTGGGATCGGAATCGCGGCGTCGGCTGGGGTTCACGCTTTCCTCCTTTGCTAACATTACTGCTTCGTAGAAGGCGACCGCCTGCCATTCTTGCTTGCTCCAGATCAAAGCCAATAGATTAGTGTTAGTGTTTGCCCAAGAATGCAACGATCTCGTTAAATAGTGCAAGCGTGAGTTTTGAACCAATGGTCCAGGGTCCGATTGGTATTTTTGGGTTGTCTTTTTGTTTTTGGCTACTTAAAGACCTACATCATTATAAATAAGTGAAATTTAGTCCTCATTTCTCGTAAACTGTCGTATATTTTGTCATTGTAAATATTATAAATGTAGTTTTTTTCAAGCAGATTTTCATGTTTTAAAAATATGATATAGTTATTTATCGTTTTATAAAAAAATAAAAACTCACCAGTTCCTAGTGTATTTTGTATTACACGAAACCTACCTTAAGCCAATTATCTTACTTGCACAGTTCCAAGCAATATACTTGTGTACTCTATTGCTTATGTGTACTCCTAGACTGCTAGTAGGGGAACGAATAGGATTAACAGGATCAGCAAGCAAGGAAGTAAAGTTGTATGGACGGAGTTTATTAGCAGTTGTGTGGATGAAGGTGGAGGGTTTGTGACTCCAATGTGTATGTCACACTAATGTTATATGGCGGAACTTTGTATGTATATGTTCATGTTCATACGGTAGAAAGTATTAACATTTGGCAGAGTAAACCATTGTCCTGGAAAAGTATTTAATATACAATGTTCTCATGAGATAGCTGTTGTGATTTCTAATCATTAGTTTAAACGAATGATATCTTCTTTCACACCGGGCCTTTTAGCCTCGGGCCAAAAGAGATGTCGGAATGACAGTAGGGATCTAGCAGGGTCGAAGCCAACAGGTGCCATAGATTGTGCGAAAAAGAACCCTCGGATCCCGGAATGTAGGCAGAGAACCTTCTACACAAGGATCTAACATTACTTCTTTTTCTTTTCGTGTCGATCTGACTCAGATTTTATACGACCAATTTAATATTTAGCCACCTGGACGGCTCTGTCATTGGCCTCATACGAGTCAGTCTGGTGCAGGTGGTAGTGCGCGCTAAGCAGGAAAGGTTTTTTTATGGTGTAAAAAATCGTGTAGTGGCCCCTTGGGCGGAGCGGGAAACAGTGTCAGACTCTTACTGGCTAAACGACCCACCCCTTTCCTTCTTAGCCCTCATACCGGGGTCGGACCTTCCTTTTAGAAACCAGACTGGGCCCCAGTAGGCTTCCTGGAGTTGGGCCTTTATATTTGCTGATAAAACCTTTAGGAGCGCGGGAACAGAACGCGCCGCAGGAAAGGAGGTGACGCATGTGTGAAGGAGCTCCACACTCGCATTGTATTTGCAATTGGCCGAGGGTACCCCATTAGGCTAAATTTATCTTTCTAAAGATCACGCAATAATACTATTAATAATAAAAATTCCGTAAAAGCTTGACACGTCCTGCAGTTTTGCCCTAATGTATAAGAGATCATTAGATGTTTTCCCACCTCAAAAAAGGCATTCAACTATTCCATTTATAAATCCAACAGCCAATCTTCCAATCAGTCTTTCTTGTTCAACAAACAGATCATTTCACTTTAAAACAACATTAGCATCTGAATAACAAGCCATTCTTAACACAACATCGCATCGAGTCGCGAACTCAACCCTCCACTGAGACAACTTGTTTCCAGCCCTCCTCCTCCTCCCAACCTCCCTCTGAACAATTAGCCACTGCATTAAAATATAGCTCAGAGACAGCAGGAACTCGTTATTGTGGAAATGTTTCAATTTCTTTGGTAATTTGCTATGGGAGGATGAAATGAGAGTGTTATTGTGAAGTGTCTATGAATTGCTGACCAATTATAATTATACAATTTTGGAAGTCTTTAAAAAAATACACTTTTCACCACACTAAGAATTAATTTTTTTATGGTGAGAAAAATCATTTTTTTTATTATTATCTTCTAAAAATTTAGTGCCTTTTGGTCACGATACGACCACGCCAGCCCCATCATAACCGAATACAAAATTTTAACGCTATTCCGACTAAAAACCCTTATATACTATTTTGTAAAGTAAAATAGCTGCATTCGAAACAGGCTTGGCAAACACTTTGAACAAAACCAACATCTATCAAATTAATTTTAAAGGTATTCAGTATGAAATGACTTCTTACGCTTTTAGTGCAGTAACAGGACTTATCAGACTTTAATGACTAAACCTGCGTCTTTTTGTTGCCTTTTACTTTTTATAACCACGGGTTTCTATTTCAAAAAATCCTCACGGTCCTAGCATGCTTAGTACCTACGGTTTGTTGATATGTCTCGAGGAGCATGTGGAACACCCACACACACAGATTACGACGCCGACGTGGGCTCACAAACTTATATACCAACTAGCTTTTGTCAGCGGCTTCGCCCGCGTACATAAAATATAGCCTATGTCACTCAGAAGTGAAGCAGCTTTCTATTGTTGCTAATTTTTTTCCAATCGGACCAGTAGTTCCAGAGATTACGTCCTACAAACAAAAAAATAAAAAAACAAACTTTACCTCTTTATTATATTGGTGTAGATAAACACAATACACCCATGGAAAAACTATCTGCCGCTCATACAAATGTTTTTCCCTTACGGTAGTCCAACCCATGATACACAGTACAGCAGTTAATTGCTCAAGCACTGCACCGACCATACTTTCAAAGCAAATTAACTGTAACAATGATAGTAACTTTACAATCGAAATGAAAAACTGCACTCACCAATTCCCAATGAACAGCACTTGAAAGTGATAGCCAATAGGCGGCCGGCGGCAACAGTGTGTGATTGGCTCCATCAATCAACTGTGACGTCATGCGCCGCTAATTGGCTCACTCAACCCGATTGCGGACGCCAGATTAGCTAACACAGCAGGCTAGAAAATTTTAGAGGACTTTTAAAATCTATAATATAAAAATGAATCGCAAAATGTGTTTGTAAGCGCAAAACTCGAGAACAGCTGAACCGATTTCGCTTATTCTTTTTTTATTGGGTTAGATATTATCAGGAGAAGGTTCTTATGAAAAAAAAATAGGGTAAATTAGGGTAGAGTAGGGTACAGTATAATAATCTGTTGCCGGGAGCGAAGCCGCGGGCAAAAGCTAGTTGTATATAAAACTAAGACCAATATTCATCATCATCATCAGCCTTTATAATGTTCCCACTGCTGGGACACAGACCTCTTCTCTGGGAGAGGGAACGGGCCGTAATCCACCACGCGGGCCCAGTGCGGGTTGGTAGCCCAATATTTATATATTTATTTATTATACACTTTTGTACACCAAGACTAAAAAACATTAAAAGGAAAACTTATAATTAAAAAAAACATACAATCGGCGGCCTTATCGCACTAAGCGATTTCTTCCAGGCAACCCTGTATAGAAAGAAATTTACCGGATACAAAATGGGGTTGCACTTAATATTAGGACCAACAAAATCAACATATTGTCAAAAGCGTATTTGATATTGCAATAGATTTAAAATAGACTTTGATATGTTTGTACCCTCATTTCCCAGAGACCATGGCGCTGTACTTTGGGTTCTTCGCGCTGTTAGGTCGTAGTTTGATTCTGAAACATTTCTCCGACATTCGTTTCGCCGTTGATCGGTTCACCGACAGAACGATTCACTTTTCATTTTTTCTCCGACAGAACTTTTCAATGACGAACGATTCGCCGACAGAACGATTCACTTTTGAAAATTACATCGACAGAACCTTTCACCGGCGAGCGATTCGCCGACACAACTGTTCTTTTTTTTTTTTTTTTTTTTTTTTATGGTAGGTAAAAATCATCCAATGACGAGTTCCGCTCTTGGGCGGAGCGGAAAACAAGTGTCAGACTCTTACTGACTAAAAAACCTACCCCGTTCCTACATCGCCATACATACCAGGGCCAGAGCCTTCCTTTTCAGACACAAACCCGTGGCCCTGATTGGCTTCGACCCTTCTGCAGGATCCCTACGGTTGCTGACAACTCCTTGAGGCGCGCGGGAACAGTGCGCGCCGTCGACGACTGGGCTTGGTCCGGACGATTACCAGACGACCGGACGGCGAGCTACCCAATGCTCACCGTCCGCAAGCCCACGCCTACGGTGGCCGGAAGTCAGGATCGGAATCCCGGCGGCGTCTGGGGCGCAAACGCCGTTGCCTTATGCGGTCCGCCTCCTCCTTTGCTAGCATTACTGCTTCGCAGAAGGAGGCGACCGCCTGCCACTCCTCCTCACTCCGAACCATGGCTTCTACCAAGGCCCGGCGCGAGAGATCGCCGCCACCGATCGCTCCCACGAGGACACAGCGGTGCTCTGCCCAAGCGGGGCACACCTCAACCGTGTGCTCCACCGTGTCCTCCGGGCGGTCCACACAGTGGCGACACCCGGGCGTCTCTTCCGCACGAATCCGATGCAGGTACCTCCCGAACTTAGGTACCTCCCGAACTTAGACACAACTGTTCTTCTGCTCCTGGGTTATAAAACATAGATATTCGACATGTAGACCTGTTTCCGTTTGTTGTTTGCACCTGAATCAAGTTGTGAAGACGAAACTTAAAGTTTTATGTAAAACTTGAACAAAACTAACCAAAAAGTGACAAAAACGTCGGAGAAAAATATCAAAATATCAAGAGAGGATTACTCAGCATTTGTCAGAAAAGGATGATATGGACATAAAAACCTACTAAGCGGCTGGACTCATATTTCTCATTTATAAAAATAAAAATACGTTTTTGTCACTTTTTTGGTTAGTTTTGTTCAAGTTTTGCATAAAACTTTAAGTTTCGTCTTCACAACTTGATTCAGGTGTAAACAACAAACGGAAACAGGTCTACATGTCGAATATCTATGTTTTAGAACCCAGGAGCAGATGAACAGTTGTGTCGGCGAATCGCTCGCCGGTGAAAGGTTCTGTCGATGTAATTTTCAAAAGTGAATCGTTCTGTCGGCGAATCGTTCGTCATTGAAAAGTTCTGTCGGAGAAAAAATGAAAAGTGAATCGTTCTGTCGGTGAACCGATCAACGGCGAAACGAATGTCGGAGAAATGTTTCAGAATCCGTAGTTTAAGGACTCTGTTACATTGTAAGAAATTAGTGACGGACGGAAAACTACAGAACTCTATACTGAGCGTGGACCGACACGCTCTTGGTCGGTTTTATGTATAAAAGTTAACCGACATAAGTCTACGTCTTTTCAGCACGATTACAAAAACCTACGTTTTTATCATCAAAAAAGTAAAATACATAGTTTTTCTAATTAATTAACCAACGTTTTATTAACAGTTAGCATAAATTAATTACTGTAATTACGAGGGAGCTCTCTCACATAGCACATTCATAAGCCATGCATCGCCGCGCACGAACTAAAACATTCTGCACAATGTACTAGTGTGTTGCTGTTAGTTGAAACGAAATAAACTACACAACAACGCGTTCTCATTACACGTTTTCATAACAAGTGTAGATAGACGTTTTATTTATAACTGTAGAAAAGTTAGCTATCATTTTTATCTATATAATAAAGAGAGCATATAGCTATAATAGTTTTAAGTTTTTGTGATGACTACAACGTAGGGGTCTTTAAGTCAAGAATGAATAGGTTACAAGGCAAGCGTGCTCCATCGTCGTCATCGCTTACCATCAGGTGAGATTGTGGTCAAACGCGAGCCTACCGAGAATTAAAGAAAAAGAGCAGTGGTGGCCGAGCGGTAATGGCACAGACTTCGCGTAGTAGGTTGCGGTCAAACCCAGCCAGGCGTATTACTTTGTGTAATTTATTTCATCACCACTGCTCTCAAAACGGTGAAGGAAAATATCGTGAGATGTCCGGCAAACCGGCATGTCCTAGAACCAAAAGTTCGAAAACGTGACATCCACCAGTCCGCATTGGCCCATTCCCTCTCCTAGAGAGGAGGCCTAAAGAATACGGAAATGCGGCCTGGAAAGTTCATTATAAAAAAATCTTACTTTAAAAATAGTTGCATTCGATTTAGTAGGCAATTTGAAATCATTTACTTATGTTGTAAATATTTTTAATTTATACTTTGCAAAAAAAATAAATAAAAAAAGAGTCTGAGGTGGACTCGCGTAGTTTTTAAGCTTAGTTTTAAGTAAAAGATGAGGGCATGATGATGATGAGATGCTATGAATTGAAAACAAAAAAAAGTGTAAACAATTGTGCATATTATAGAAAAGTGCGCGGACAACCATGTCTGCGGTAAAATAAATTAATAAAAAAAAAAACTATACTTTGCCAGCTTTTTCCATGCTCTATATAGATGTATAGTTTTAAAACGCTTACTATCAAACGGCAATAATACAAATAAAATAAACTATTGCAAATCGACACTATTTTGATGAAAATGTTGATTAGTATTTTACACATTGTTACAATGTTGTGGTATCAATATGAAACTGGCAAGCCTTTTCAAGGAGTTTTTAGCAAAACCGTATGCAAAAGGGTCGAAGCCTACTGGGGCCCAGGGTCTGTTTCTGAAAGGAAGGCTTGGCCCCAGTGAGAAAGGCAAAGAAGGAACGAGGTGGGGTGATTTTATTATTTAGTTAAGTATTTGGTTACAAAAGTAAAGACCAATGAATCAATTCAATCAATTATGATTTTTTGACGTGACAACGTCTTAAATTAGGTTGCGGCTGGGAGTCACTTATGAAAAAGTGTAACGCTCGGTAACGTTACGATGAGTCACCGAACGAGAGAGAGGCCCGCCGAATGCCTTGCGTCTCTGTCCCACTCAACTATGATCGGTCTGCCGCGCGCGCAGCAAACAAAATATATTTCTATAGTTAAAATTTGTGCAATTCTTATTTTCATTCAATTCCTTGTTCCTATTGTGCAATTTAATTATATTCATATCAATAAATATTCTACCGAGAAAAAGACGTTGTCACGTAAAATCTTCGCCCGTAAAACCGACTTTACAGGCAACCATTTTTTTAAATAGTACATTGTTACCCTAGCGGTGAAGCCACCACAACTATGTCAGTAAAGTAAATGCGATGGAATCTTATTTTATTAGTTTATTTAATAGTGAAAAGTTATTTGAGTGTTTTATGTATCTTTTTGTTCTTATACTGCTTTGAAAATACCTCTGCCTGGTTGCTTTAAACAAAACATCGCACGTCGATGCTAGGACAACACTAAAACGAATCGCGTAGCGCCGACGCCGCCTAGCCTCAGGCAGCCTCTGCCTCAGCCAGAAAAAATAATTTAAAAAATTTAATTATTGAAAAAATAATTACAGTACTGTGCCCCATAGTCCATCTCTAATTTATTTTTTAATGTCCTTGAATTCAGCTTTAAGTAGCAAACAAATATGTATATTTGTCCTACTCATACTTAATAACTTTACACGTTAGCAAGGAGTAAAACCACATCATTATAATCAACGCACAATACAAAAGTTACATCATTATAGTCAACGAAAGTGTTAAACAAACCAGTATACAACAAATCATTCAATTTGTAATTTCATACAGTGGTAAACATTACAGTAAATAATAATTAATAATAATAAATATATGTCCACAACTATCTAAGCAGAGCTTGTGTTATGAGTACTAGACAACTGATAAAAGTACTTATATATATCTAAATACATACATATTATAGATAAATTACACCCAGACACAGAACAAATGATCGTGCTCATGACACAAACATTTGTCCTGGGTGGGAATCGAACCCACGACCTCCCGCATAGCAGTCAGGGTCACTAACTACTAGACTGACAGGCCAGTCTACAGTACAGTACATACTATACACTCATATACCTTCAAACACTTTTTTTCATGGTGGGAAAAATCATCGAATGACGAACCCCACCCTGAGGCGAAGCGGGAAACAGAGTTAGACTTCTACTGTCTAAACGACCCACTATTCTTTCCTGCCTTAGTTCCAGGACCCTGGTATTCTGCTTTCGCATCAAACCCTTGACCCCAGAAATACTTTATAACACTGCCATTAGCACTTTTAGCTTTTTAAGTTAATGTTCTATAAGCATTAGAGATACACCTTTTTTATCTTTCCCAAAGATACAAAGAAACAAACAGTTTTACCTTTTCATAAGTTATATCAGTTTGAAAATGCAACAGAAAAACCATACAGCTTAACAATTTCCAATATTTTTCTTTCGCTTTTCAGATTGATTTAGTAAATAAACCTAGCAAAACTAAAACAAGGCTGTTTAATAAAAACTCCTTCGCCTCGTCGAACGAAAGGTAAAAGAAAGCACGATATTGATACTTTACCAAAGAGATCTCTAGTACCTATTAATCTGCTGTTTATGACAAGTTTATTCAAGGAGAGTTTCTCGCTAGAGAGGCAACTTTTATGCTAGACTTCTTACTAATTCTTCATCTACTTTATCATATAATAATACATTCCACAACAGTCACACAACGTCGTCTCGTCTCTAGCTGAGCAGAGCTTGTGTTATGGGTACTAGACAACTGATAAACATACTTATATATTTCTCTATACATACATATTATAGACTAGCTTTTGTCAGCGGCTTCGCCCGCGCACATAAAATATAGCCTATGTCACTCAGGAGTAAAGCAGCTTTCTATTGTTGCTAAAAATTTTCCAATCGGACCAGTAGTTCCAGAGATTACCTCCTACAAACAAAAAAACAAGCTTTATCTCTTTATTATATTAAGTGTAGATAAGTTACACCCAGTCACAGAACAAATGAATGAGCTCATCACACAAACATATGTCCTGGGTGGGAATCGAAGCCATACCTCCGACATAGCAGTCAGGGCTACTAACCACTAGACCAACTAGATCATAAAGATAAATAGTCTTTAAAATTAGGCAACGGATTTTGATGCGTTTTCTGTTAATAGATAGAGTGATTTAATAGGAAGGTTTATTATATCTATGTACAATACACATATTTAATATCAGCATTGTACCTGTGCGAAGATGGGTTGGGTCACTAGTATAATATATGCCTTTACCTTCTCTCAACTACACTACATTCGATACGACAGTGTCTCCTCATGTAAACACCGCTTCCTCCAAAGCAGAGTGCTCGGCACTCCGACCGCGCGAAGTGCAACAAGTTTTAATGTACTGCATTGTGTCACTCTCGGTGTTCGTGATGTTGCTGCAGGCTGGGAGTTAATTAGAGATTCATATTTTGGCTTTTAAATTCTAGTCATGCTTTTTCTTAAATTATTCTTTATTTGAAACTGTTCCTACACCAAGAGTACTGTCTGTTTCTGTTTCATTTAGGGCTGCTGAATAAACGGCAAATAATTATAATTTAAATATATATTTTTTTATCCCTATAAAGAATTTAGAATTATCTTTTTATATATAAAAAAATCTCACCTTTAGTTATATTTAAAAAAAACCGGGCAAGAGCGTGTGGGTACGCTTAGTGTAGGCTACCGTAGTTTACGGTCCGACAAAAATTTCTCACATTGTAACAGAATCCTTAAACTACGATTTAACAGTAAGTAGTTCATGTATAAATTAGTAACCCTATTTCCTGAGATATGGTGCTGTACCCAGTGGTAATTTTGGGTTGCATGAACCGATTTTTTTATTTATTTTTTATTTTAGAAAAGATACATTCAAGATAAAAAATATATAAACTAAGTTAAAAAAATGCTTGCAAAAAATGTACGGTTAAATTACAAACTTACATCAGATTTTTTTTTTAAATTGTTCATCCTATCAAGTTCAAAATAATTATCCTAGACAGGCTTTATAAAGTTCTACTTTTCAATTTTTACATACAACATACAAACATACAGCTGGTCATAAACGTCAAAAAATCCTATTCATTTCTTAAACTTTCAAACACAGACAAAGTCACGAACAAGAGCTATCAACTGTAACAGTATTAACCCCCATTCGTCGCTGACAAGTAAAGGACTCTGCAGACGGGAGCGACAAGACTGAAGGACTTAGCAGTCGCTACAGACAGCGTCCGCGTACTGAGGATTAGCGGTCTCCGATACAAATGCTAATTCACAGTACATTGCATTGGAACGTGGAACGTACAGTCGGGGAAGGAATATCTTGGCATTGAAACAAAAAATATAATAAGTGAAAAGTAAAAGGGATGATCCTTCGAAGAGACATATGTTATGTCTGATGGGGCCAACTGCACTACAGTTGATTTCGAGCTGTTGTCTATATTCAAATTGCGTGGTAAAATAAGTCTTGTGAATCTTCAATTAAAAGGGATCCTCCGAACAGATGTTATGTCTGATCGGGGCAACTGTTTGACAGTTTATTTCGAGCCGTTTAATATATTCAAATTGCGCGGAGAATTCTAATTGCGCGATTTGTAGTATTTGGTCTTTTAGTTTTTCTTTGATGCCATAGATGTCACTACAATTTCATCATCACTACTAAACGTAATGTTAACCTATAGCCTTCTCCGATAAATTGGGAATTGAACACTAAATTATTTTTCAATTAAATGTTATTAGCCCAATAATTTATTTCAGGCAACCAATAGCTATCATAAAAAATACCAAACACACACATATGGAAATGGAATGGAAAAGATACACTATCAAAATCAAAGTATTTATTGGTGAGCTTTTTGGTGATACAATAGATCTTTTATCTAATTTATGGTAACTGAAATAGCTACCTATTACGCAAACACTATTTAATAGTATAAAGAAATTAAAATTATGATACGATACCAAAAAAATGAACAACAATAGCAACTTATACAGTAACTTTTTGGTTTACAATAAAGTTGTATTCTATTCTATAGCTAGCAACATGTCTGCTTCACCAATGTCTTATATAAGGACAATCAAACCCCCGACAATCATCGCTAGGACTAAACTGGAGCTGTCTCGCACCCTGCGCACTGAGAACATGCACTTTTTGCGCAAAGTGATGTCAAAACAGTCAGTATTATTAGAATAGATACTTTCGCAGCCTCAAGTAACGATACAATAATTCTTTTGCCGAACGCATTTCGGCGGCGACCGTACATCCCGTACAATGTCGGTATCAGATGTCTCTCAAGTGTGCACTCGCTGGTAGCGGGGAGTCGGTGGAATTGAAACGTAATCAGATGCTTGCCAAGTGAGTTGGACGGTGACCAGAAATCTTCAATATCCCTGATTAAGACCGGTTTTTGGGTTATGGGCGGGTTTGCATTTTAAATAAGGTTTGAGAATAGGAATCGATTGTTTATGATGATTTTTGCTTTGTGAGTTCATTAAAGATACGGGATTTTGAAACAGTTACACTGGTAAAATTAGTTTAGAAGAGGTATACGCTGACTAAAATAAAGTATAAATGTTTTTTATACCATTGCTTACATTAAAACGTAATTGTGTATGACAACACTTTAAAAACATTTTAAATCTATATGCTTGTCTTCTCGATCAGATGGTTTCTTCGTTTCGTTTTGTTTATTAAAGAATAGCGATCATACCGCTATAGTATTGTTTGTTCATAATCAGTCTCTGCTCACAAATATATATGAATAAAATATTTAATTACAAACGTGATTTTATTTGCCGATATTTGCTTGGGAAACCAACCACATATCTTTGAATATAAAGCAAGTTGCAATCACAGGTGTCGTATTTTTTAGTGAACAATATTTTTGAGAAATTCCTTTATTTATTTACAGTTAGTCAGATATAGTCACAAAATATTGATTTATTATTACAAATCAATTTGAACAGGACTTGGCTTCTATGCGATCTCAAAACTTACGATGGAAGAATTGGTAGAGAGACTTGGCCTTTTTTACATTATTTTGATGTTTTTGGTGGGATACAACTTTACCTGTTTATAGTTTCTGCGTTCTTCATACATTAATCTAAACACAAAATTTATCAGAACTCCCCTTTTTTTCTCCTTTTTATAGTTAGGTAGGAAGGGCAGAAAATTGACACTTTCCCCCTCTTTTTATCTCACTCAGTCTACAAATGAGCTACAAACAATCAGACAGAACTCGAGAACTTAAAGTACATTAGTTCAGAGATTACAGTCCTCTGGGTCGCAATTTCCAACTAGCTGACGGCTCGGTACTGAGTCCTCGTACACAATAGTTAAATGAATGTTGAAATTTTATCATCGTTTTGTTTCTGTAGTTTTAAGTGGTGTCTTGACAGTAGTTTTGTCTTAATAGTGGTATATAACGCTCTACAATTTAAGCAGTTCAAACAGATAAAACTTTGTGTAGTGCAATCAAAGATAGTCTGTATAAAATCGTGGCTATCACTCCGCTGTGCGTTTTTCTATCATAAAGCTCTATCTCATGAACCGTGACATATAAAATATTTTTGTAGCAGCTTTAACAACAAAAACTAAAAAGAAATCTTTATGTGAGAATCCCGTAAAACAAACGCAATTTTATTTACCAGGAGGTTTCGACCTTGCTGAGGGGCCAACAAGCTTCAGTTTGCTGACAACTCCTAAAGGCGCGTGGGACCAGTGCGCACCGTCGACGACTTGGGCTCAGTCCGGATGACCAAATGAACGCAAGCCCGCGCCTACGGTGTTCGAAAATCGAGATCGGAATCGGAGGACGCCTTTAGGTCTTTCGAACCAGGCCAAAAAAAACTAACTTAATCTAAACTGGTTCGAGACGGCGCGGGAGAAGAAGGTTTGGAAGGAGTTGGGGGATGCCTTTGCCCAGCAGTGGGACAGTTAGGGCTGAAAAAAAAAATCTAAACTAATGTTGAAAAGAAATCACTAAGTTAATTTCTATAGGTTACGCTAGAGACTATTAAGAAAAGTTAATTTAAAACATGTCATTAGTTACTATTGCTTCTAAATATTTTTTTTAAATAGTAAGTACATGTAGTTTCTTGCCGGTTCTTCTGCATAGGAAACGACCAATAGGAACCATGCCCTCGCTTCTGATGTTTTGTAAGTGTCCATGTAGGCCTTTAACAAATTAATATTTTACTCACATCCACGTAATATCATGATCTATCACTAACCCTTATTACATTAAATGGTCTCTAAAAAGATCTTTGTAACATAACGTATACGACCAATAAATCAAGATGTTAGTACCTATCCCGAAATCGCGACAGAGCCACCCACCTGGCTGTCCCCACATCGCGACGGAACCACCCACCTGGCTGTCCCCACAATCCCACGTATCCCGCTTATCCCGCACGCTCCAATCCAACTTCACAGACAATTAAACTTCACATAAGAAACTTATTGCTATATAAAATAACAGCGTACACCCTCCCTCACAAGTCTTGCACAGATTGTACAGTTACGAGCAAAAATATTACATGTTTTAATTTAGGTATTTACGAGACAATTTATTGTATTATCAAAAACTGTTAGTTCATTTTTTTGTTGTTTTGCTTTATATTAAATAAATTATTCACATGGAATTACAGAGATGGTTTTAATTATTTTAGGTATCTCATTCATTCAAATTCTGGGTGATTCAGAAAAAAATAATAGTTGGTAATAGTGGTGGTGGTTTATTTTATCTAATCTCCTATTTCTCTAAGTGTTGTTATTGTGTTTGTTACTAAGACATTATTTTGATTGATTTGGATTTTTTTTATATACTGAAATTGGTGTTATTATGTCAGGTCGTTTCTTCCAAATATACACGTTCAGAAGCATCGTAAATACATTGTCATTAAAATTAAATCTTTCCTTAAATATGTTTAAAAAACAAGCATTTATTTTAAGCAATCAACAGCACCAATATAATAACCACAAACTAGAACACACATAAACCAAAAAAAGAAAAAGAATGAAAAAAACAATTAGTAAGTGAAGTAATTACCTAATTAATGAAACGTTATCTAAAAAATATTAGCACACATACTTTTGTGTACTTGTATGATGTAAAACCCCAAAAACCTCGATATTGTAAATATGTTTCCTTTTTTTCTTTATTCTTTATTGTACACAAAACATTTAATATAGTACACCGTAGTTAGTCAATCACAGTAGTTAGTTTTTTCTTTCTTTATATTAAAATGGTACTCAATATATCTTAGCGTTAATGTGCGTGACTGTACGCGAGTACACCCCTCCACACACGTCGCGCAGCTTGAACAGAGCCCATTGAAACTGTTAGACACACGCACTTACCTCGCTAAGTACCTGTTAAGTTAATTTTTACACGGACCATTGGATGAATTGTGGTTATATGGTGATATACTGCTGGAAAAGTTGGGCAGCAGACTAGGAAAGACTACACTAAAAACATAATCCATACTCCATACTAATATTATAAATGCGAAAGTAACTCTGTCTGTCTGTCTGTTACGCTTTCCCGCTTAAACCTCTCTAACGATTTTGATGAAATTTGGCACAGACAATCTTTAGACCCTGAGAAAGGACATAGGCTACCTTTTGTTGCGAAAAAAAGACGCAGACGAAGTCGCGGGATACCAGCTAGTTACAATATAAATATGCCGTCTATTTGCCATTCCATCTTGCCTCACCAATGCTGGAGTTCGCGCACCTCTACGTCGCATGGCAAATAATTATAACACACTTTTTTTTTACATAGACTTATTTACATTAAAACCTAAAAATTTTCGAAACAATATAATGAGAAAATTAACAAATTAAATTCATTTATTAACCGAAATGTTAATACTGTTACTTGCATGCCTAATTATTTCTTTTAAAAAATATTTAATATGTAACATGTGGATGCAACTACGCATCGACCGACAACTACCTACGGCCATTGAACCCGCTCAGCTGTTCTTTGTTTAAACATATGAATTTTGTATACGCGTAAATTAATTTTAATTTTTGAAAAAAAGTACTTTATTTTTTTTTATCTTTACAAATCGATATTGTTTCATGTACCAGATCGACCCTCCACGGGATTAAAATGACCAAAATTTAACGGTGTATAAACTATTGGTCGTTCATCCCTCCCGTGTATCACGAGTACTCCCCTCCTCCCCCTCACCGCTCAGCGTCTAGACAAGCCAATTAATATTTATTGCTAATAACCGTCACACGGCGACCTACTTTCACTTAAAGCACTAAACTATTTGTTACAGGATTTTTCTCACTATTTTTATCTATTTTTTACTTGAATGGAACTGTAACGAGTGGATCGGAAAAAAAATGTTTGCCACTACTCCTATTGCTCTTACACATGCAATTGACTGTTTTTCACACGAGTGCGGAAAAGTGCACTAGTTCGCTCCCACTAAAAAACTTAAGTAAACCTATGAATTTTCACTAGAAAACACAAACACCATGGAAAGAATGAAGAGAGGCCTTTGTCCAGCAGTGTGGAACAATATGGGCTAGAAAAAAGAAATTCCTGTATTATAGGTTTAAATAGTTTATTCTCAAAAAGACAAAGGAAGCCACTTACATGAGAATATAAGATAACATAAAGTAATAAACTAAATAAGGTCACCGATACAATCAAGAATTTCAATACGATACAATAAAATTAATGATACATGCTTATAAAGAATAAAATTAACAATAGACATAATGCCATTTTATACGTTCAACGGTTTCACTCTCAACCAGCAGGATAGTGACTTGTTTCAATTATATATTTACTTAGTTGAGATTTAAAACCGCCGAAAGAGCTTACATTTTTTATGTGGGACGGTAAACTGTTATAAAATTTTGCTCCTTCGTATGTAATGTCTTTTTTGGCGTAATTTGTACGTGTTCTAGGTAGGACAAGTAAGCTAGGTCTACGAAGGCTGCGGTTACTGATTTGGGATTTTTTGGTAAATTTTACATTTGTGTGAATAGTTCCATTTACAATTTTTCTTATCAAAATACAAGTACTATACATATAAAGCTGTTTGACATTCATGAGCTGCGTTTCATCAAATATTTTGCATGTAGGTGTTAGGTACGGATAACCAAATAATATTTTAATGATTTTGTTTTGCACTCTTTGTAGTTCCTGTATCTTTGTTTTACTCGCGCTACCCCAGATTTCTATTAAGTATAGCAAGTGTGATTTAACAAGTGCATTGTAAATATTAAATCTCAGTTTCTTGGGTATACATTGACTTATATTGCGGAGTGATCCAGACAGTGAGGAAATTTTATTTATAATATAATCAATTTGTTTATTCCATGTTAAAGAATTTTCGATTCTAAGGCCAAGATATTTTTCATGAGTTTTTTGCTCTAATGGAATGTTGTCTATAGTTAATGGATCATGCAATGGGATTATTTTATTTTTGGCTTTAAAGATAATGTAGCTAGTCTTTGAGATGTTTATAGTTAGCAAGTTGTGTTTAAACCATTCACACAAAACGTTTAAATCTTCTTGAGCTCGCAAAATAGCGTCATGAATATTAGCCCCAAAATAAAACAAACATGTGTCGTCTGCGTATAAAGTTAAATGACCGTGGAGTCCTAGTTCTGTAATATTATTGATATATATAAGAAATAATAATGGTCCCAAAATCGATCCTTGTGGAACGCCATATGTGATAGGTAAAGCTTTACTTTCAACGTTATCTATCTTTACTATTTGTAGCCTATTTGTTAGGTAAGATTTGAAAATTTGAAGTGCATTTCCTTTGATACCAATGTTTTCTAATTTTTCTAATAGCAGTTTGTGACTTACAGTATCAAAGGCTTTTTTTAGATCGATGAACACACCCAAAGCAACATTTTTCTTATCTATATTATCCCTGACTTTTGTAACTAGGTCAATAGTAGCAGCGGTAGTATTATTTTTAGCTCTAAATCCATATTGACGTTCTGTTAAAAAATCAAAAGAGTTAAGGTAATTTAATAGGCGTTTATGTAAAATTTTTTCAAAAATTTTTGAGATCACTGGTAACACAGAGATTGGACGATAGTTTCCGGGATCTGTTTTTGTCCCCAGTTTATAAATAGGTGTCACTTTGGCAATTTTTAAACTGTCTGGAAAAACCCCGTCACTCATAAGTTTATTAAAACAATTTGCCATGCCTTTTGAGATTAGATTTTGAATACATTTTATGGCTTTTGTGCTTATTCTGTCTATACCGCTACTTGAGTTTGGATCTAGGTCGTTAATAATTTTAACAATTTCATCTGCTGTGCATGGGTCTAGTACTGTGAGTTCTTGATCATATTTTTTTGGGGATTGAAAGGGACATTGCGTAGAGGTGTCATGATATTTTTTTGGAATACTATCTGCTAGTACGCGTCCTATGGTAGAGAAATAGTTATTAAAGACCTCGCAAATTTCATTTGAGTTAGTGACTATGTTTGAATCTATTAAAAGCTTTGTAGGAGTACCATTTTGTTTAATTTTATTATTAGCTAAATTATTTATAAGTGACCATGTTTTTTTGGGATTTTTAGAACAATTTGTAAATAGCTTGTAGTAGTATGAATTTGTAATTATAAAAAGAGATACTCTAAAGTGTTATTTATTACTTTGGATTGACTTGGAATTAAATTAGGTGTCAAATTAGTTGATCATTTCTATCCTTGGATTTTAATGCTATTGCTATATTTATAACAATTTTTGAAAAAAAAAACACCTGTGTTGTTTGGAATATGAGTTCTGCGGTAGTTTTTTTTTATGGTGGGAAAATTCATTGAATGACGAATCCCGCCCTTGGGCGGAGCGGGAGACAGTGTCAGACTTCTACTGACTAAACGACCCATCGTTACTTCTTGCCTTAGTTCCAGGGCCCCGGTGTTCCGGTTTTAACTCCATTTTGGCTCCAGAAGGCTTAGTTCTGCGGTGGTAACACTACGTCTCAAATGGTACAGAATATTAACCTCGTATATAAATTTATAACCACTAAACAATGAGAGTGTATTTTTGGTTCAATCGTTTTGTTTTGGAAATGTCACAAATGTAGGGGTCATGAAGGGACTCCGGGCTGTTATGAGTAATGGTAGGTAAGTAAAATCTCATCGTTCATGTCATGAAAAAAAAACCGTAAAAAGACATCTTCTTCTTATCGTATGGTTGATAAACAACCTGGTGTCAGAGTTTAAACCGCCCGTAGGCCTCTGACATGGCTTCACACACCGTTGAAAAATTTCTCAGGTGTGCTGGTAAAAAGACATGATTTCTTGACTATTGTCGGTCGTCTTGTCGGAAGGTGTCGTTGACATCGTCGCAAAAACAAACACCACTGATCCAGTTTATGATTCTGGACAATGCAATGGTGAAATTTTTCGTCGGTATTTTCTTATTTAAAAAAAAATGTTTTTTTTTAACCTGTATAAAATCGATATTCTAACCAAACCCAATGATATTCTTAGTAAAATAAAGGAATAAACAAGAAAAATAATGAAAAAATCATGAAGGTAAATAAAGTCGTTATTGTAATCAGGCCCGATGATATTAATTTGGAATGTAAATCATTCATTTTTTTTTCAAAAGAAATTAAATTAACGTTTTTATACAGTTTAATTTAAAAAACGTAAAAAAGTCCCCTACTGGGGGGTCGAGACCAGTAGTTCCCAAACTTATTTTTCTCGAGGATCACTTTTAAAATTTTACTGGTTTCGGTGGACCCCCTGCTGCTACATTTCTACCACATTCTTAAATTCGCCAAAAAATAAAAATTGTGTCGTTTCTGAGTTCTGTCCCTATACAGGTTGTATCTGTGAACAAGGGAATCACTGGTCTAGACAGATAGATAGATATACTCTTTATTGTAGGGACACAATAAACAAACTTGATACATTAGGACACTTAAAATTACTACGGTGTTACAATGGGTGGTCTTACGGCGAAAAGCGATTTTTTTTTGTTTTTTTTTTGTCTAGAATCATGTATCAAATTCATGGTATTCGTTTGTGCGACGATGTCTAAGACACCCCGTATATTAATAATAATAATATGTCCACAACTATCACACAACGCCACTAGATGGCGTTGTGTGATAGTTAGTAGTACCCATAACACAAGCTCTGCTTAGCCCAAGCTAAGCAAAGCTTGTGTTATGGGTACTAGACAACTGATAAACATACTTATACGCCACTAGATGGCGTTGTGTGATAGTTAGTAGTACCCATAACACAAGCTCTGCTTAGCCCAAGCTAAGCAAAGCTTGTGTTATGGGTACTAGACAACTGATAAACATACTTATATATTTCTAAATACATACATATTATAGATAAATTACACCCAGACACAGAACAAATGATCGTGCTCATCACACAAACATTTGTCCTGAGTGGGAATCGAACCCACGGCCTCCCGCATAGCAGTCAGGGTCACTAACTACTAGACTGACAGGCCAGTCAAGTCAATATTGTAAACCTTTTGTAACAACACGCAAGTACTTCAATTTGCCAACACTAATTTAATCATCAGGGGCAGCCAATCCCCGAATCCCCGTGTTTCCACGCGTCCGAGTTCTCCACAGACTATTAGGTGGGGATTACAGAGGATCAAAGTTGGGAACATACACAACATTGCTGTATGCATGTTGTATGGGATAAATGTTGCTGGGAGTGTTGGAAGTCGGTGTTTTGGTGGAATGTCCAAATTTATTAAGTCACTAGTGAACATCACACATGATATAACTAGTTCAATACATTATAAAGATTTTGTTATGATTGCCTTTTTAATGTTCCCAATACTGGGACACAGGTCTCTTCCCTAGAAGAGGGAAAAAAGATTTTAAAAATCTGCTAATTAATAAAAAATGTGATTAGTTTGTCACTTGCACATTTGCACTTGTATATTAATCATAAAAAACGTGACCACTCAAAAATAATTAGATAAAATGACATAAAAAAAATACATTAAGATTAGAAAGATGAAAAGATCTAAATAAAGTTGAAATGTCAGTGTATTGCATTAAAATACAATACATTGATTTGAATAGAAATAATAAGAATATAGATAAAATAAAAAAATATACTTCAAGTCAATCACAAATTAAAAAAACCAATGAAATAAAAAGATTGTAAAAATATTAAATTGTGAAATACGAAACTGAGAACATCTTTGAGAAAAATTAGAAATCAATTTCTGCTATTACTCGAAACCTCATTCTCAAGAAATACAATTGTTATATTAAGTTACATGAAAAACCATTACTGTAAAATGCTTCCAATTTTCCGTATTACTTACCTTCAGACCCGCAACAGTATTACAAAACAATAAACCATTGGCCATTGAGTCCCAACAGGGTTAACTTTTAAGAAAAGAAGTCCAAACGGTGCTTGAATGCAATGGGCCCTTTACGTCACTAACTGTGCTATATAAATATGGGCGACGACCCATAAACGGGCCGCTGCCGGTAATGGGCATCCGGGAATGGGCAGACCGCCATAAAGAAGTGTTGCGTGCGATGGAATATTTGTGTTAATCACGTGGTGCCAGGTGTACTGGAGTAAGTTAACCAGTTTTGAAGAGGGGATTGTGTTTCTCTATTTGGGATACGTGAGCGACAGTCCTCATGTCTGTGCATATGTCTTTTTAGTGTTTTTTAATAAGACATATGTACACATCGTTTTTGGTCGGCAAAAATGGCACCCGTATGTTGCAAACAGGTCGAAGCCTACTGGGGCCCAGAGTCTTTTTCTAGAAGCAAAGAAGGTACGGGGTGGGGTATTTAGTCAGTGAGAGTCTGACACTGTATCCCGCTCAGCCCAAGATAGGGATTCGTCATTGGATGATTTTTGCCCAGCATAAAAAAAAACTTGTATAGTATATCTAGAATCCCTTTGTTTTCTGCCTGTCCGATTATCAAGACCCTATTTTTCAGAAAGGCGTAGAAATATGAAAATAAAATTGATATTAAATACACAACTATGTTAGTCTTCAGAGTAGTGAAAAAATCAATGTTCTAAATCAACGCAATCTAGAGATAACAGTTGTATGCTCTGTTCACATAATTATGTTGACAATCAAAACCTGTCTAGGCACTTTCTTTTGACCTAAAATGCTGATGTAGTCACCTATTCGGTGCGGGCACGGTCAGCACACTCTGCTCCTTTCATTTATGTATTTTATTGATTTTCATTTTGTGATCATGAGGTACAAAGATCTTATAATAAAATGTATTGTACATACTACGGTGGTCGATACAAGAAGAAGTATGTAAAATCTAATATCTTAGTCAATATCATAAAACCCAAACTCCCCATAATGCCTGCGACATGGCCGTACCCAGCTCCGCAGTGTTGTGTGCGGCGGTTATTAGAAACTTAGCAGCAAGCCCGACAATGCCCGCTAACTGCAACTAAACCGGTGTAAGTACAAACTAACTTTTTATACGACATACTTGTGTACTTACAAGATTAATATCAAATTGAAAGATATAGCTTTTTTATGGTAGGTAAAAATCATCTAATGACGAAATCATGAATCCCGCCCTTGGACGGAACGGGAAAAGTGTCAGACTCTTACTGACTAAACAACCTACCCCGTTCCTTCCTTGCCTTAGTCCCAGATGTTATGCTTTCGAATCAACCCTTGGCCCCAGGAGGAAAAGTAGTAGCTTGATTTGTATAAATAAAAGATCTTTCTTCTTTGATCGTGAATAATTAATTTACATTTGAAAACAAATTAAAATAATGTCATTGAAAAACTTGTTCCACATGCTGATAAGATTTCAAAAAAAAGATAAATGTTTCTTCACTTCATACGTCTCGATTATTTATTATTTCATGCGAAAATTAAATAGAAGAATTGAAAAATTTGTATTATATAGGTAATATGATTTTATAAAAAAATATGTATTTGACAACTGTCACTCAACGTCGTCTAGTCACAAGCTAAGCAGAGCTTGTGTTATGGGTTTTTTTGTGTTATGGGTACTAGATAACTGATAATGCACAATTTTTTTTAAAGATATATGAAATAGGATATAAAGCCTCTACTGACAAAGGCGGAACCTTCGACGTGTCCCTTTGCAGAACAGAGAACATTTTCATATTTTTATTTTCTTCTCAATAAACTGTAGTAATCTCTGATCGATCCATTACGTTGGAAAAATAAATAGCAATAACAATACAAGCGATCATGAATTTCGCTGGCTGTCAGCGATTCGTAACAATAAATACGTAAGAGTCACGGCGAGCGATACATTGCGCGTTATTTACGGGCGCGCCGCGCGGGCCTCAGCTGCAGTCAGCAATGTACAGCGCTTTACCGACAGCGCTTTAATAGCAGCGCTACGTAGTGATGTGGGGGACTATTTATTCAGGAGGGAATCAATTTGAAAATATATTGCGGTAAACTAGACAACAAAAAAATAAGTGTTGTTTTTGTGGTGAAAAGAATGAGATTTAAGAGTATCAAACCCGACATACATTTTCACTGTTTTTCATACAACCTCTTTTATATGATAATTATTTCATAATAATTAAAATTATCTGATGAAAACTGTCTAATAGTGTCGTCACTATTACACTATTTTCATCAGAAATTATAAATCTATATTGTAATCAATGTATAAATTATTACAAAAAAAAACTGTGAAAAACATTTTCTTGCAGTTTTTGTCATTAGACAGAGTGATTTAAGAGAAAAATGTATGTATCCTGTACTTAAATGTATATTTACTCCGTCGTCGTTCGTATCGTTTCAGATTTTAAAAACCCCGCGCGGAGATCGTAAATAGAAAAAAATAAATACCCAATTTTAAAATCCCTTAAAACTCCTTGCATTTAATGATATTAAAAAATACCTTATTCATACCTACAAAAAAAAATACTTTTGATATATTAAAAGCTTGTATAAGCTTTCACGATCTTCAAAACGTATCTCGCAGGCTTTACTGAAGCAAGTCCCATTCCTTCACTTCCCATGAATAGGAAAACACATAAAAAAAAGAAAAAACAATAATACGCTACTGAACAGATCAAATGGTATCAAAAAGATTTTTCCATGAAGAGGTTGCGGTGCAGATAAAAATATATCAAACAGCCGTGGGTCGGTGGTATCTACACTATGGAAATGAGTTCAGAAGTGTTTTTTTATTTTATTTTTTGGTTAATTACAACACTCACAATTTAAGCCGAAAGACGTCCACTGTTGGATATAGGCCTCCGCCAATTGTCGCCTTAATGAACGGTCCTGTGCATCTCGCATCCATCGAATACCCGCAACCCTTGCCGTGCGTCAAGTTAAAAAAAATACTTCATTTTTAAAATTTTATCTTTACGAATCGATAGTGTTTCATGTTTCAAATCGAAACTCCATGAGATTAAAAACAGTGTATTATTTGAACAGTCTACTTGCCTGTACGGGCAAGTAGACTGTTCAATAAAACTATTCTCGTTATTTGTTAATGCTAGAACAATGCAATACTATCTACATTTTGATACAAGTGAAACTTTGTCCTTGCTACCGATTCGGAAATTATCCAAGCCCTAACAGAGGTGTTATAGAGTTTAGTACTATAGCGACATGACCTTCCACGTATGTCAAACGACGAATATTTTTTTAAGTTGAATTCCGAAAGGTACCTACCAGGACAATATTTAAAAGAGCAAAGAAGGAACAAAAGTGTGGATTTATTCCGTAATAGTCAGACACGCCTTCCTACTCCACCCGAGAGTAGGAGAAGTTATTAGATGATTTCACGCCATAAAATAATTAAAAATCATGTTCCTCTATATTCCGTTCAAAATAACACTAGAAATTAAAAAAAAAAACCTTGTTTTTAAATTGTTTTTTTTTTTTGTTTTTAACATCATCTTTTCTTATACGGGATAGAAGTTAAAATCGGTTAAACAGGCGGTAATAAAGGTTTCTTTAATTATTATTGTTTTCCTATAAACAAATGTTTGACTGCAATCCACCTGATAGTAAGCAGTGATGCAATCGTTATTGGTGAGGCACACTAGTTTATTAAGAGCATATTCACTCTAGCCTTGATGATACCCAAAATGAATGGAAAGACCGCTGCAGGCAGATTGTTCCAGTCGTAAACCGTAGAGGTTTCACAACGTGAGGATGAATACTCGCCGTGCGTCGGGTGAAAGAAAGAAGGAAAAAAATATATAAATGTCTAATTTTATCACAAATAGAGTATAATTGCCTTTACGTTTCTAAACTGCGATAACTCCTTCGAACAATCCCCTTACAAAATGTATTTTTTACATTCCTCGAAGAATAAAACCCCATTTTTTGAAATCACTCCATATCTCGGAGTAAATAAAGTGAAATGCGTTATTCGTAAGACCAGCAGGTACTTTGGTTTTTCATTGACCAATCTACACTAATATAATAAAGAGGTAAAGTTTGTTTTTTTGTTTTTTTGTTTGTAGGGGGTAATCTCTGGAACTACTGGTCCGATCGGAAAAATTTTAGAAACAATAGAAAGCTGCTTTACTCCTGAGTGACATAGGCTATATTTTGTGTACGCGGGCGAAGCTGCGGGCAAAAGCTAGTTTATAATAATTTAAAAACATTTTCTTTTATATTTTTAGAGTATTAGCGATTTTAACGGACCTCTGCATTTTGTGATATCTATCCCACGTATGGGATAGTTGCCTGAGCCTTACAAGATAGGATTTCAAGGCAAGATTTCCCCAAAAAACGGGCAACTATTCCCTAAAAACTTTGATCGCATTTGTTTTCTCATGCAATCACATAGAGACGTAAGACACGGTCAACATAGTAGAAGCTGGAAAGTCTTTTGATTAATAAATGAAATAGTATACGACTAGCTTTTGCCCGCGGCTTTGCCCGCGTGGTATTGGGGTTGGGGTTTCCGGGATAAAAAGTAGCCTATGTCCTATTTCGGAGTGCATCCTATGCCTGTGCCAAATTTCATCCAGATCAGAGATTGAGTAACAAACATCCAAACATCGTAACTTTCGCATTTATAATATTAGTAGTAGCTGGAAAGTCTTTTGATTAATAATTAAAATAGTATACGATTCATTCGCAAAACTAGAGTAATCGAAATCGGGGCATCTATCCCACTGGGGCATCTATCAAAAATCAAAATGGTTTTTATTTCATATAGGCCTACTTGGGCACTTATAAAACGTCAGAGGCTAGTGCACGGTTCCAAATTGGTCGTTTCCTATGGAGAAGAACCGGCAAGAAACTCCATGGTTACTCTTCTAAAAGAAATCTCGGCTTTACCCTATTCAGCGGTACTTCTGCACCTTCTTCCTCAGGCTAGTAAAGCATGAATAGTGATCATTTTGCGTCGGCCACTTTACGAATTAAAACACATCGTCGCTCAGCTGCTCTATCAAAAGGAAGCTCGTTGAATAGCAGCGTTTGTATGTGGTGCAATCTAGGAGATACAGCGAGTTTTTGATACTACTCTTACACAGGCGGACTTAATGCCTTAGGCATTCTCTACCAGTCAACTAAGAGTAGAGAGGAGAAAACATGGCAGGTGCATAAAAAAAAACTGGCCAAGATCGTGTCGGACCAAGCTCAGTGTAGGGTTCCGTATTACACAAATTTCTCACAATGTAACAGAACCATTTCTAAATACCTATCCAACAATATATCACACGTTAAGGCAGAAATGAAAAAAATAATCACACCCCACTTTATGTATAAGGGAGGTAGCCTAATAAAACATTTTTTACCACTTTTTGTTTTTGCAATTTATTGGAGTGATTGATATACATATTGATACCAAATTGCAGCTCTCTAGTCCTAAAAGTCGCTGAAATCATCCGTGGATGGACAGACAGAAAGACAGAATTGGCGAAACTATAAGAGTACCTGCAGAAGGGTCCAATCCAACTGGGGCCAAGGGTTCGTGTCCATATGACTTTTAAATTGTACTATTCCGTACTTTATAAGTGAGGACTTGTTATTGGCTGACAGTCCAACTTACTGTTCCTTATCTGTTTTTTTTAGCTGTAAGTCCTCCATGTTATTTAAATAAATAAATAAATAAAGGAAGACTCTGGCTCTGGTATAGAGGCAACGTAGGCACGGGATGGATTGTTTAGTCAGTAAGAATCTGACACTATTTCCCGCTCCGCCCAAGAGCAGGATTTGTCATTAGATGATTCTTATCCACTATAAAAAACACTTGGGTGTTTTCCCATCTACTTTTCCTGTAAGTAGCAATTTTTTTATTGATTATAGGTTCACGCTTTACTGCTATCACACCTGATGAAAAGCGACGATGCGGTCGACGATGGAGCGCGCTTACCTAGAAGTAACCTATTCACTCTTGTCTTAAAGATTCCCGGATTATAGTCATCAGGAAACACAGACGAAATTTTCTAGGTTATCACCTCTCTACCTGGCAATGAGGCCAAAGCAATTAAAACTTCTTTTATTCTGTAGCGAACATCTTTTACTCAACCCTCACCTGCAATTGAAAATTCCTTAAAACAACTTCAAAAGACAATATCCTAAGGTTGTCTGGTAGATATCGCTGTCAGCGATAAGACCGCCTTTGTACCCATACAGTTTCTGTGAAATTGTTACTTTTTTGGTGTACAATAAAGTATTATTCTAATAAAAATATTCAATAAAAAATAATACCATATACTCAAACCGTTCATGCCCGCCACAAAGACGACTGCATCACGACGCGGCAACTTGAGCCACCTTCACACAAGATTCCATTTGCCGCAAGGTAGCCCCCTTAGCCCCCTCACTTCACGCTCAGCCCCCGGTCCCCGGTACAGACACGGCACATCAGTACACATATGCTAATGCTGAATGCGATACTGCGCCGATATCGGGTAGGGTTATGAAGGATATAGACAAGAATAACTGATTTATATTTAAATAGCTTCTGTCAGCTGCTTCGCTTGCGTACATAAAATATAGCCTGTGTCACTCAGGAGTAAAGCAGCTTTCTATTGTTGCTCATTTTTTTTCCAATCGGACCAGTAGTTCCAGAAATTATCTCCTACAAACAAAAAAACAAACTTTACCTCTTTATTATATTAGTGTAGATTTTGTAAATAAAAATTAAATGTAAACTTATTCAAACGTCATTGTATAAAATTTAGCATCTGCTTTATAATGTACCCACTCAGCTTGGACTCAGGCCTCCTCTTTAGAGTGGCAATGGACTGTAATTCTATACGCAAGCCCAATGTAAATGCTTTGGTGAATATCACATGTCTCCGATTTTTTAGTTCTATATCATGCCGGTTTCCTGATATTTTCTTTTACCGTTTGGGAACAGTGGTGATGAAGTAAATTACACAAAGTAATGCCATCCAGCCGATTTCCGGCCACCGTAGGCGTGAGCTTGTGGACGGTAAACAATGGGTAGCTCGACGTCTGGTTGTCTGATAATAGTCCGGACCAAGTCAGTCGTCGACGGCGCGCTCTGTTCCCGCGCGTCTAAAGGAGTTGTCAGAAAATGGAGGGGTCCAACTGCAGGGCCGAAGCCTACTGGGGCCCTAGTCGGGTTTCTGAAAGGAAGGTCTGACCTTATTATGAAGGCTAAGAAGGCATGAGGCGGGTCGTTTAGTCAGTAAGAGTCTGACACTGTTTCCCACTCCGCCCAAGGGCGGGATTCGTCATTAGATGATTTTTGCCACCAAAAAAAAGCAGCACTGAGCTCGGACCCTAGAGAGGAGGCCTGATTCCCAGCTGTGGGAACATTACAAGCTTGATATTATGCTAAGCTAATGCGCCTGCCTGATTTACAATTCGCAAGTCAGCCCTGTGTCCATTAGACCACTGTTTTTATGGAGCGCGAAGAAATTCGCTCTGCTAACTTGAAGTATAAGTTTACTGGGCACCCGAAGTTCATTATTGTTAGTGAACAAAACTTATAACTTCCCATACGAAAGTTTGTAAAAACACTTTAGGTTATTGGATGTTGTTCCTCGTGGAGGGGGTATAAACAATGCATCGATAACCGCGAGCTAGTTTGACAGTGTGTGGCCGGCTTATATTGCGTTGGATAAGAACCAATCAGCTTAATCGAAATACGACATTTATGGATATTTTTTCTTTGGAGTAAAGCTTCTTCCTTTCGTCTCCATATCATCATTATCATGATTCCAGTCAAAAGATGTTCACGATTGGACATGGAGCTTGCCCAAGTGTTGCCTTAAAACCGGTCCTGTTTCTCATTCATTGGATTCTCGCCACCCCCACCAGGTCCAGTAAAAGTATATAGGATATACTTGTGAAATAATAATATAAAATGTCTTAACATATCATCACGTATACTTACGTAGTAATGCATGCGAGAATTGATGGTGAAACTCACGGAAGTTTTATTAAGAGCCTTCTAGACTTGAAGACACCTATTATAATCGGACGAGATAACAGCAACAAGCCGGTCTGCGGAATGGTCCTTCTATATACGTAATATAAACGACGAAGCGAAACGCTTAGTCCGGACCGTTGAGGTACAATATAAGGGTGGACATGCGCGGTACATTTTTTCTTGTATATCTTTTTTTTATTAGCCTATCTCACTTCTGGGCAAAGGCCTCCCTACACTTCTCTTTTCTTTTGTTAGTCGAGTTAAGAAATCTTAGATAAAAACAACGCTTACAATGTAAGCCATGCTCACAATACTCCCTCAACACCTACTTACTCAGTTAATTATAATAACTGCACAAGTTGTAGCGACAACTTAGAAGTCGAGTATTGTTCTCCGGAGACTGACAAGTTGCGACAGCTAACTAAGTGAATTGTGTCGCTCGGCGGAGCGGCGTCGTGTGGCGCACAATGTATCAATAACGCAAGTTGCCGAGACTGTAGCCAACCTTATTCTGATGTAACTTGCGAGTTTGTAGAGATGGTTTTAAGTTATTTAGTTTGTGTATTGATGGGGGATGCTAGGATTACTATACTATGTGGATTAGTGATCCTTTGTCTTGCATGTATTTCTTTGAAAAAAAAAAATTGTTATTGTTTATGTATTTAATTGATGTTAAAATTAAAAGTAGTAAGTATAACATTTGCTTACCTTTTCAAGTACCTAATAATACAGTGTTTCTCTAATTTTATTTGTGACAACTGTCTACCTGTATTAAGCTAAAAATGATTTGATTTCAAAAACATTTAAATCTTCGAAAAGATTTTGAACTGCAAAAACTGTTAAATTACAATTTTAGTTCAGATTTTTTTTTTTAAAAAACCAGTGATAAATAAATCATGTTAAAATGATATTCATAATATTCATTAGTACAAACAGTTCATCCTATCAAGTTCAAATTAATTTCCTAGTTCTACTTTTGAGATTTTTTTCTTATTGTTTTTTTCTTTTGGAGCGATTATTTCCAAAAATATTAACATTATCAAAAAATAGTTTAGTAACTAACACAGACAATCTAGTAGACAGACAGACGAACATACAGACTTGGCAAAACTGTAAAGGCTCCTAGTTGACTTTGGAACCCTAAAAAGAACCTTTCCATCAGTGTTATATTACCTCTAGTCCCTTCACACGTCTATATCTGATTTTTCCGCTTATATAGTTCGGTGCAGCGATGCCGACGGCGCTTAGTATCAGTATAGAGACGCCTCTATCACTGTAATACAGGATGTTCCACTGTAGTATACAACTATACACTGACTGACAAGGTGAATGATACGAGGCGTATACTATTGAGTTACAACTTAATCATCGAAGACGGTGGGTAGGGTAAGGGTGATGGTAGGCAGAGTGAGGGAAGTTATGTGGTACCTTCTCGTCCAATATACTAATGGTCCAAGATGAAAATCTATGACCAGTGCATATTGTCAGTTATAGTATATGATTCAGAAACGTGGTCGTTTACAATCGGCCTCATTAGAAGGATTATAGAAACCTAAAGAATAATGGAGAGGCTATTGCTCGGAGTTTCGGCAGGAGAACCAAGGTTAAGGAAAAATCGCCAAACTTAAAACGCAGTGGACTAAAGCACATTCCTTTCAAAATAGATACTCGATGGAGATGAAAGGCTCTGCCCTTCTAGCCAAGTTACAATCGTATCGTTTAGAGTTAGCTCTTGTAGTTGGCCACACCCCCAATTCCCTTGATTTAAAAATCTCTTGTAAAGTGTACTAGGTTCCCATAAGCGCTAGAAGCCAAACCTCTTTCAAATACTTAATAAACCAGATACATTATTAAAATAATAATTTCGTTCTTCAACAACAAAGCTCAAAACGACACTACCACTACAACTTTTAATTTCCAAAACCCCATACAAATGCTGCACAATTTCTCCAAAAGTACCAGGCGGACATAAGCGCTAGTAGCTTAACTAATACATTCATGTACATCATATTACGCCGTCCACATAATATATGGACTTGCTCGTATTTGCATAGCCCGACGTCCGGAATTTGAGCACGTTATTAGGAAACTGTAGTTTTATGTGTTAAGTGCTTTCTCTTTATAAGTTTTGTATTTGGACTTTGTTATTCCGAGTGTTCTGACTTTGTTGTGTGTATTTATATTTCATTGCTTTGTCTATTTTTGTTGCATCGTTTTATTTATATTTTATTATTTACTGTTTAAATAAGCTGGTCAGTTTCAAGCTGTGTTACTGTAAAGTTGTTGAACGTTTTTTTTTAGGAATTTCTTTCAATGATCATTCGCTGGTCCATTCGCTCTCCTAGAGAGGAGGCCTGTGTCCAGCAGTGGGAACATTAATAAGGCTGATAATGATCATTCGGCGCTGCCGTTGCGGCTGCTGAGATTCAGCCGCGCAAATACAGTAACTGTATTGGTAATTACAGTTTTCAGCCGTTTGGGGTCAAAACGCTTGGGTCATGGGGTCCGACTACGCATCTCCAAGGAAATTTCACGTCAACTAATAGACACTTTGCGTGATTAGAGAGCAAGAACTTAGAGAATTAGCATTGCTATTCAACGTGGCAATGCTGCCAGCCTTCTGGGCACATTTACAGATGACAGCGATGTGGAGGAGTACTTTGACGCCTAAGTGTGTTGTGTGTTGTAACCTATATACTGTAACGTCTTATGTACCTTATTCTAGCAAATAAATGTTTTGATTGATTGATTGTGTTTTTATATTATATGTAGGTACATAGGTTTATTATAAAAGTTTTTTTACAGTTATGTATATGTATAACCGTTTTAATGTAAATAAACGTACAGATAGAATGGGTTCCTTCTAGATATGCGCGCTACATTGTCGACCTCTTCGTAGTTTTCCAACAGGTGATGGTGGTGGCGAAACTATCAACAATAAAAAACCTTTAAATTCTTTATTATACACAAAAATAAACTTTGTTAAACAATTCATGTACAAAGAAACTTATTGTTCTTATTTCTTGAAGTTTTTTGAACAATAAAGGCGTGTCTTATGTTTTATTATTACAAGCATTTCATTCTAACAACATATAAACAAATTGCCCTTTAACACACATTCAGCAAAAAATAGAGCACTTTACCCTAATGTTTACCTGAGGACAAAAAAAAACTTTTCCCAGGAACATACTCGTAAGAAGTCTAAACGTATTAGCAACAGTTTGTCTGCGTCCGTTTGTCACTTTTTGTCCTCATTAACGTGAAACATACTCTCTTATCTTGTTCCTCATTGTGGAAAAAGAAATGGTTGAGGTTTTGTGTTGTTACGACGTTCCTTTTTTTTAAGGTGAAATATTTCTTCACGAAGCACGTTTTTCTTGAATATGTGAAAGTGTTATTTTGGTTTTCATTTGAATTAATTACGAAAGGGAAATAAGTGTGCGGTTGGTTCAGTTGTTCAGAGATTGACAGATTGACAGTGCAGTGCACTAAAGGCAAGAGATAGGTCAGAACTCCGTGCGTCGTCGGTCTTCATTATGGTATTTTTTTTATTTGCTATAAAGCAGTGCTAAACTGCAATCCTACGTGATGGTAAGTAGTGATGCAATCGTTGATGGTGAGGCGCAGTAGTTTATTAAGAGCCTATTCACTCTAGCATTGAAGACACCTAAATAATAATCGGACGGAAAGACCTTGGACATTTGCAGTACACCATTCGATGGAATTAAATCGTGCAATTCCCGCAATGGTTGGTCAATAAAGGCAAACTAGAGGAGAGGAACTAAAATTCTTTAGGAAGGTTGGGTCCGTGAAAACACTGCTGCTCATCTGGTCGTTTTAAGCCACCGTACTGATTGTGTCCTTATCATTCTGGCCAATCACCCTAGGATATGATGCACCTGTCTAAGTTAATTCTACCGCACAAAGCTAGAGTTCACTGGAGCGCGCAAGCTTCACCGCGATGTCAATGTAGAGCTATAGAATTGGTGTATTATATTATAGACTTGCTTCTGCCCGCGGCTTCGTTCGCGTAAAAGTCGGCTTCTTCATACAATTTTTGAACCCCAAATTCAACCCTTTAGGGAGTGAATTTTGGAAAATCCTCTCTTAGAGCTCGCCTACGTCATAAAAGCCTTGTACAAAATTTCACGCTCCTAGTCTCAAAAGTTTCGGCTGAATGTTGATATGTCGGTCTGTAATTTTATATTTTTATACATACATACTCGTATATATAGATATAGTAACTTTTTTCTGTTCATTAATATAATAAACAGAACAAAGCACCCGAAAGCAAAAAAGGGGAATTTCAAAAATTGACAATATGTAGGTAAATATAAAAAAAGGAAGGAAGGTAGCGGGCGGGGTAAAATATATTATATTTGACACTTTATTCTGTCCACTATATTACGGTATTTTAAAAACTAAAAGCTTCAAACTTTTTATCTTTATAATATTAGTTTGATAGCATTAGACCTGAAGAAAGAATTAAGTAAAATACATTTTATTAACATACCATGCAGCCAACTCAGTAAACAGAATCTACTTTTAAATACATCTCATTATAAACACAGAAATATTTTTTCTCAGAATTCCCTGTTTTCGCGAAATTCACTTTGATTGAATTACTGTGTTTACCTTCAGGAGATTCTGTCCAAACAATTCAAAATTTGTCCACAATATTCCATCATTATTCCCTCTCCTAGAGAGGAGGCCTGTGTCCCAGCAGTGGGAACATTAAAAGGCTGATGATGATGATTCCATCAAAGCCCACATTTTCCCTATCAATCCATCCAACTCGTTTCATAGCCTAAAAACACATGTTATCAATGTTATCCTCAAAAATATATCAATCCAAATATCCAAGGCTTTTGTTCCACCGCGTCCGCTAGCGATAAAATATCGTTGCGCTGCGTAATTTAAATGTCGTTCAATATTTTATGAGTGACATATCCACTAGTTTACGAGTGATCCCCCTTGTTGCCGCAAATCTCGCGGGTTATAGCGCAGGGTGGGGTCCCAGTGTTAGCGGGTTTAGTTTTGGTTGTTAACAGTTTTAGAGTGTTACACAGAGTTTTATATTTATTTATTCTGAAATAGTGTTTCCCGTAAGGATTAACGGTTGATCCAATGTCAATTACTGCTTTATTTGGCACTATGCTGTGCTGGATATATTTAGCAAGGTCTATTATTGTTTTTTGTTCTATGACAATTTTCATTACTATTGTTATTGTGTCATGACTATTGTCTTATTATTATACGTATCTGTATATTTTAGTTTTAGTACGTGGCAAGTAAGTTGAACTTTTTCGATTGAGTCCCAAATGTAAGTTATTAGGCATCCAACGTTGAATGCCTAAAAACTGATTGTCTCCATTCATCCAATGTTATTTGGGCTGTCGCAAAAATCTGAAAGGGAAAGCCTGGGCCCTGGAATTAAGGCAAAAAGGAATGGGGTGGGTTTTTAGTCAGTAAAAGTCTGACATTATCTCTCGTATCGCTCAAGAGTGGGATAGATCACTGGATGATTTTTGATTCCCCTTTGGTACGGCAAATAGTCAGCCAACCTTTTGAACCGCTCTTCGAGTCTTGAACAGATCTCGCTAAGCGTAAATGATGCATTGAACCAACTTTGGCAATCATCACTAGGTCTATCTCAAACTATCCTCTATCTCCGTCACTCGCACCACACTTCACACTACACGCGTCTCGCTTCCGCGCTGTCATACCGTATTCATGGGATTTAGAAATGCATCATTATGCGGCTCCATGTGCCTCTGTACGTTGTTTATACGCACTCAAACTGATGTCGCACTGTATCAACAGATAAAACGAGTTGTTGCCACCTGATAGACAGACTTGGAGAAAACAACGGTGATTTGGGGTTCCTTAAAAAAGCAAGAGAATTTTTGAAACAAAAATTCTTTGTACATCAGCTAAACCAACCAATTTTTTTTTCCACAACTATCACACAACCTCGTCTAGTACCAAGCGAAGCAGAGCTTGTGTTATGAGTACTAGACAACTGATAAACATGCTTACATATTTCTAAATACATACATATTATACATAAATTACACCCATACACAGAACAAATGATCTTGCTCATCACACAAACATTTATCCTGGGTGGGAATCGAACCCACCACCTCCGGCATAGCAGTCAGGGCCTCTAACCACTAGACCAACATATAGAATCCAGTTTCAGGAAACAACGAAGTCTTATATAGTACTATGCGTTCCAAATAAGAATAGGAGATAACTTGGATGTAACGTCACGCTGTAATGAAAAACCGAAGATATTTTTTCAAAATTAAAAAAGTCACTATTGCTACTACAAAAACAAATAATAAAATTAAAATAAAGTGTAGGAGTGTTTTGCTGTGATTTTAATATATTAACAGATTTTTATACAGAACCCATCTTGTACTAATCCGAGTGACACTTATCCAATTTTTTATTTTGTTTTACGATCTTATAAAAAATTATATGATTAGTATTTTACTGAGACTTTACTTTTGAGGCTTTCACAGTACCCAGAATTTTACAGAAAATAAATATAGCATTATTACAACTCAGCTCTATTGTGGGTTTAAAAAAATGTAATTTGATCTTTCATAGAAAATTATCTACCGTACCCAATCTCTCAAGGAGTTGTCTGCAAACTGTAGGGGCCACACAGGGTCGAAGCCTCCTGGGCCGAGGGTTGATGCGAAAGCGTTACACCGGGGCTCTGGGACTAAGGCAAAGAAGGAACGGGGTAGGTTGTTTAGTCAGTAAGAGTCTGACACTATTTCCTTCCAAGAGAGTGATTCTTCATTCATATAATGATGACTGGCCTGTCAGAATAGTAGTTAGTGACCCTGACTGCTATGTCGGAGGTCGTGGGTTCGATTCCCACCCAGGACAAATGTTTGTATGACGAGCACGATCATTTGTTCTGTGTCTGGGTGTAATTTATCTATAATATGTATGTATTTAGAAATATATAAGTATGTTTAACAGTTGTCTAATACTCATAACACAAGCTCTGCTTAGCTTGAGACTAGACGGCGTTGTGTGATAGTCGTCGAATATTATATTATATTAATGATTATATTACCTACCAAAAAAAAATCATACTCAGTCTATCTATAATAATATTTATTGGGTAAAGATTTTATTTAGATTATAAACTCAGATGTTTGATTTCATCAATGCCTCAATTATCCGCAGTTATTAATTTTAATTCGATATCTCCACGTGTTCTTGAGATAAAGACTCTTGACAGACAGACGGTATACAAATTAAGCCAAAAAGGTTTCTGTTTTTTTTTTCATTTGGAGATAATGGTTTTCAAGTTACCGTACCATAAAATGAATTTTAACTTTTTCCAGTTTTTCCCTGTCACAAAATTTCGCTAGTCCTTTTGTAACACAAGCTCACAAGAATTTCATAACAATTTTTCCTTTATCCCCATATCAACTGTTTAAAAACCCAAAATCTTCGTTCCCGTGTTCGGACAATCACGGCGGCGCGTGTATGAAACATTCACGGGATCCCGGGGAGCGGTCCCGGGCCGGAATAATTGATGTGCCCAGCACTACAACAAAGAATAAATAGGTGAATATTTTAGGAGGCGTTTTGTGAGGCCGTTGTCACTGTACAAGTGATGACTAGAAGGTTTATTGACTTTGGGTTATGGGGTTTTTTTAAGGTAAGAAATCATGTAGTGACTTCTATCGCTTTAAGGCAGAGGGGATGTCAGGCTTTTACTGACAAAAACCACATTTTTATTCTTTCAGTTTTCCTTCGCGTGATAGGACTAAGGGTTTCCCTTTCAAAAATCTACTAATGACCCCAGTAAACTTCAGGCCTCCTTTGGGGCCATGAATCACTAACGTCAAAGGTCACTAACCACGAGACAAACTAGCCAGTCATAAATCTAAGCGATTTTTTTTTAACTTGATAAATCAAATTCGAAAAAAAGTGATTTTTTCTTAATTTGTAGTCTTTTATATCGCGTACTTGGAAAGACTGGAACACTGGAACATTTTGCCTGCTGCGGTCTTCCAATCCGATTATAACTTAGATATCTTCAAGGCTAGAGTGAATTAACTTTTAATATACTAGTGCGCCTCACCATTCAACCTCAACGATTGCATCGCTGCTTACCATCAGGTGGGATCGCCGTCAAGCACAATCTACATCTACACTAATATAATAAAGAGGTAAAGTTTGTTTTTTTTTATTTTTTTGTTTGTAGGAGGTAATCTCTGGAACTACTGGTCCGATTGGAAAAATTTTAGCAACAATAGAAAGCTGCTTTATTCCTGAGTGACATAGGCTATTTTGTATTTACGCGGGCGAAGCCGCTGACAAAAGCTAGTTAATATAATAAAGAGGTAAAGTTTGTTTTTTTGTTTGTAGGATGTAATCTCTGGAATTACTGGTCCGATTGGAAAAAAATTAGCAACAATAGAAAGCTGCTTTACTCCTGAGTGACATAGGCTATATTTTATGTACGCGGGCGAAGCCGTTGACAAAAGCTAGTATTCTATATAATTTTAAGGCTCTTTTATTACCACAATCTCACCTGATAGTAAGCGAGTATAATTCTGGTCGACGATGGAGCATGCTTGCCTGAAGTAACCTATTCACTCTTGATATAAAGACCTAGATTGTACGAGTAAGTCTCAGGAAACACAGAAAAAAAATCTCGAGTTGGTTTTCTGTACTTCTCTATCCTGTGTCTCTGCTTACCCTTTCTGAGTTTCAATGGAGATTGAATGGAGCTCATAACCAGCTGGGTTTACGATGATGTCTACGAGCCAAGCTGATGATTGTTTCTTTGGTCGTGAAGACCTGGCTATCAAGAGAACAGCTGCTTTGAATTTGTATCACGTTTTTACGAGAGATAGATGAATGATTTTGTAAGTGGATAAGTAAATTTTGTACGTTGAATATAATACTAAGTTCTGTCAGCGGTTTTGCCTGTCAGAGAAGAACGTTGTTCCAAGGAAATGTATTCCCGGGATATTTTTGCTGGTTCGTGGAGCTTCTTGCCGGTTCTTCTCCATAGAAAACGACCAATTTGGAACCATGCACTAGCTTCTGACATTTTACAAATACAAAAGTTTTATTTCACATAGGTCTACATGACCTATGTGAAATAAAACATATTGACTTTGACTTTGATAGAGTACTCTACGTGCTATTCTAGGATGGTAATTGGTCTACCTATGTACTTCTTTATTATCATCCACTACGGATTCTGTTTACTTGAATACTTCTGCCAGTAGATAATATTATCTAATAGCAAGCGATTTTTTACTAGTCTAATTGTACATAATTATAATATAATATTCCACAACTATCACACAACGCCTTCTAGTCTAACTAAGCAGAGCTTGTGCTAAGTTGAGTACTAAATTCACAAAAACATAATTACATAATTATAAAAACTATATTATCGATCAATGACACCCAATCTCAGAATAAATGATCGCGTTCGTCACACAAAGATTTGTCCTGAGTGAGAATCGAACCCACGACCTCCGGCTTAGCAGCCAGGGCCACTAACCACTAGACCAACAGGCCAGGGTTAAAAAAATCAATTACTCACAAACAAAACGCATTCTATTTTTTTATACAAAATAATAATGGGTTAAAAAAAACCGAGCTCAGCGCAATAAAAACACAAAAAGCTTAACCCTATACTGCTGCTAAAAAAACAAATTTCAATAACGCGATGTCCAAAAGGAGAATTAACCATAGCAACTATAAAGGTGTGCGCACACTGGCAACTTAAGTTGCTTATCCTAGGCAAAAGTCATCAAATTATGATATCATGGCAACATTAACAAGCAATTTGTTGCTGTGCTGCGTGTCCTGTTCGGAACAAATATTTATATGCCCTGTTACAAGCAGTCTTGTATCAATGAGTTTATGTAAAAACGCACCCATGATATAGAAACAATTCCTAGAGTGTAGACCTGTGAGAATATGTTAAAGTTAACTTCAGATACGAAAAAAAAATGACACCCCTATTAAAAGAGTAGTCTCTGGCTATGTTTGCTTCACGAATATGATCAGATCCTCACACTAAATGCCCCTCGGTCACCTTGACGACGTTGCCCTCACCCAAGCGTCCAGTTGGGTTACCAACTGGACGCTCGTCAGATTATCGCCTATCTATCCAGGAGCATTCGTGTAACGTGGCCCTGGTCAGCTCTCTCCTACTACCAGCCCCTACACTTACTTGCAGCCTGTTTCTTGTTTTCCATTAGTGTTTCTAACACGATCTATATACTTAGTACTTGTTCTGCAACTTTTCCAACTGTTGCCGAGCGATAATAGTTGCTGTTCAAATTGCCCGTCTAGTCACAGCTTTAGAGGGGTTTATGAGGATCGGGGGGAGGGGATAACGAACCTCCGCTAGCCATATGGGGCTCGGACTTTGAATATTGCATGTAAATACGTACTTCAGTGTGTTTCGCTAAATTGTGGAGCAGAATTTTGGGATAAAAATATTTGGAGAATGGTTATTGAGCCGTTCGGTTAGGATAATGATTGTGAGTGATATTTAGAAATTGTTTAGCTTTATCATTAAATTACTTATGTAACTTCAGCTTGTTTTTATTTATTAAAGCTTTTATGCACTAGTGCCAAAAGGTATAGGAATAATAATAGTAAGTGTAACTAAATGGTAAAAACATAAAACCAATAGAAAGCTCCATCCATTTCCTCCCATTGTTTATTCAGTTTTGTTTATGCGGTCCACATTATGAGGTATACAATAAATCTTATAATAAATAAAAAAGCTAATATAATAATAAATACATGCGTATATAAATACATGACAATTTATCAAAATTATTATAAGAAACAAGTCCACCAAACCAACGCTGTGATGATTTTGTCAACTCCTTGCGATTGTGTTCACATTTTAATAGGAGAACTAATAGGATGACATCCTGATGTTCCACGGGAATGCATTCCAAAGAGAGACCTCTTGAACAAAGAAGGAGAAACAGATAAACCCGGAGATATGTGTGGGACAGCATAGTAAACGATTATTCGTAGATCGGAGATTCTATCCTATCTATTGTGTTCTTGGGTAATGAATATTGTTCCATGTAAAGACCCCAACATATTTGGGAACACAAATGTCACCATTGTGCCTTGTCGTTGTCCTGTCTGAAAAAAAAAACACAGTTGTTGAAAGCGAAGCTAGAAAATAAATAAGTAAATAAATAAATATTTATTTACTATAGAGATAATAGAGATTTATTTTACTATTTTATTATTATATTATATTATTTATAATAGAGATTTATTTTACTATTTATGTAAACACACATAATTCATAGATACAGAACATTATAATAAAAAAAAGAATGTTAAAAACAATAAGGTACTGCTAATTCCAAAAAGAAATTTCTTCCAGCAGACCTGCAAAAGGAGAATTTTGAAGAAATGTAGACATATAAATGTAGACATTAGTGTGCAGACATAAGAAAAGAAGTGATTGTGACTGTGACTTAAACTTTATTTACTTAATTTTTTTTTCTATAAATTTATTTAAGTATATTGTTATTTTTACTATCTTAAGATTTGTATTCGGCTTAGGAATTCAAAACTAGATTCTTAATTTAGAGCCGGTAATTCATTTCATCACAATACACTTTTAGGTCATTTGATAAAAACTTTTGAAACTAAACATCACCATGAAATTTCTATATGGAAATACAGGGTGTATACTGTAAGCAAGTTGAATATAACAATAAAAAGTTATTGTGTCTATAAATAGCGCGGGACCATAAACAAGGGAGACAGTAAACTATATTTATCGAGATAAATGTTACTATTGCAACTGAAACACTTCCTTATCATCAAGCCATTGGTAAAACATTTCATCAGCAACAAAGAAATCCTAGTAAAAAATCATTACCTTTGTCTCTAATAGGTATTATTCAGGTTCTATCTAAATTCAATTCTTCCCAGCACTTTTATTCTCTTCTTTTTTCTTTGCTTCCTTTTTATTGTGTAACACATAAGTAATTATAATTATATTAATATATATATACCTATATATATATGTATTTATATATACCTGCATGTATATTTATTTGTTAAGCTTATGTATTATGTCTTATTTTTTTTTGTATCTATGTAACGTGTTTGTTTTGTTTTTTATTTATTTTTAAAGAAATGTTGTTTTGCTAAAGTAGTACACCATAGACTACCCCTTTTTTTAGTTCAAGCTCTTATACTCCATCCTAAGGTGGTCTGGTAGATATCGCTGTCAGCGATAAGACCGCCTTTGTACCCATTCATATAAGTTTCTGTGAAATTGTTGCTTTTTTTTGGTGTACAATAAAGTATTATTCTATTCTATTCTATTCTATATATTTATTTCCATAATCATCACACTTTTTATTTTATTTTATTTATTTGGGAAAACTAACAATTACACACAATATATGACTAACAAAGCTTACAATCTAGATAAATAAGTGTGTAACTAACTACGTCGTCCACGTGTTACTTATACAAAATTGTTAGGAAGACAGTGAGTACAACATACATACTTATATACTTATTAATTATACAAATCAATAAATGTTATAATTATACATTGCCAAAATAATCATAGCAATAATCATTCAATAACGAATCCTGCTCTTTGGCGGAGTGGGAAACAATGTCAGACTTTTACTGACTAAAGACCCCACTCCGTTCGTTCTTTGCCCTTGGCAGTAGGGCCAAACTTTCCTTTCAGAAAGAGACCCTGGGCTTCCGTAGGCATAATCATCACACATAGGAAATTGCAGTACCTGACTCGCAATTCCTTAGTGCTGTTATGATTACGGAAGATACTGGGACAACATCAAGGGAAGTATCAACCATACCATAATTGATTAAGGAATCAATGGCGATCTCATTCTAATCATTTTTCACAGTCAATCAATTAAAGAATTTATTTTATACTAGCCCATTTAAGTCCCATTTAAGTTGGGCAGCCTTTTGGGCAGGGCATGTCTGCCGCATGTCTAGCGAGCTGTGGGCCCGTAAAACACAGGATTGGTGCCCGAACACAGCGACGCGGGGCCGCGGCAGACCACAAAGGAGATGGCGGGATGACCTGGATGTCTTCCTTGAGAATTGGAGCGGCAAAGCATGTGACCGAGATGATTGGAAAGAATGGAGGGAGGCCTTTGCCCAGCAGTGGGACAGTACAGGCTAGGTATAATATATAATTTATACTAGCGACCCGCCCCAGCTTCGCATGGGTGCAATGTTGATATTATGCATATATTATACACTTAAACCTTTCTCTTGAAACACTTTATCTATTTAAAAAAAAACCGCATCAAAATCCGTTGCGTACTTTTGATATAAACATACATAGGGACAGCGGTAAGCAACTTTGTTTTATACTATGCAATGATGTTGGGACGCAGACCACCATATAGACACTATACGGATTAGATTATTTTATTTGATAGATAGGTACAGTACGGCCGTTGGATCTAGATGATTCTGAAGTTTGCTTATACGAATTTTAGCGCTTGAAAACTCGGACAAAATAAATCCAATAACAGTTTTTAACTGCAATAACGACTGCAAATTGCATTTATTTGTTTAAACCATTTATTTTTTTACGAGTTATCAAGCTCTGAAAATTCGCCGAGCCTAGATTCAGACTCGCCAAGATTCGACGGCCGTACTGCATGCCTTAGTAAGAAAAAGAAAACAAACGACAACCCACATTCCAAATTCAAAAACAGCCGCCATGTTCCCAACAAATCACGCCTGCATCTTCAAATTAAACTCTCCAACTACCTTCGAGAAAAAGCTCGCATCAGCACAAACTAAGCGATTCAGGCATTAATTCGCTCCGCTCCGCACGCGAACGCTCGGCGCTGTGGAACTGCGGCAGCATTCGAACAGTAAAAATGTAGCGTCATGCATTATGCATTCACTGCGGTGCGTCGGCTAAACGCGGCTGACTGTCACACCGAACTAGAATGTTACACTGTCATTATTCGATTCGTCTTCTTCTTCATGACGCTGGCACGGCTGTATATCTGACCGTTTTTTTTTTGTTTTCGAAGAGAAAGAAGCCTTGAAAAGGCGCACAGACTTTGGCGATAAGTTCGGAGGGTGTGGGATTATTACCACACTGAAACTACCCCGGTGATCAAAATCAGTACATAGAAGGGGCGCCATTACTTCTAAAAAACCATTCCGGAATCCTTCCAATGCAAAGCCTATTAGGGCAACTCACTAAAGAGATTGTATAACGGTTTCCCCTAAGCCTCTTTTTGCTCGGCATTTACTCATTTATTAACTCTTCATGCACATAAAGGTACAAAGACGGACTTAATGCCTAGGTATTTTCTACCAGTCAACCTTAGGGTAATGCAGAGAAAAATGATGGCAGGTGCTATAAAAGAGAGAAAGAAAAAATGTGAATACTTTACCCCTTAAGAAATTGTTAAAAAACTTACAAGTGCTTTTTTTTAAGTCGTTGACGGCGCGCACTGATCCCGCGCGCCTCAAGGAGTTGTCAGCAACCGTAGGGACCTTGCAGAAGGGTCGTAGCCAATTAGGGCCAAGAGTTTGCGTCTGAAAGGAAGGCTCTGGCCCTGGTATGTATGGCAATGTAGGAACGGGGTAGGTTGTTTAGTCAGTAAGAGTCTGACACTGTTTCCCGCTCCGCCAAAGAGTGGGATTCGTCATTCGATGATTTTTACCTACCATAAAAAAAAATCAGCAAGCGCTACGTAGTTGCTAAATACTTTAATTCCCTGAAAGTACTGGCTATTGTGTCGCAAATGAAGAATCACGTGCATCCATTAGCACTCCACAAAACGACTACTACTAGTCGTTTCACGTTAGGAAACTACAAGAAGACGACACACTTCGGTGTAACAGACACCCTTAGAGTTGCTCTAATGAAATTGTCCATAAATCTCGAATATTGGACTGGCGACATGCCTAACTATGGTGTTCCCTCCTCCCTCCCCCCCGCACCACCCCCTCTTGTTACTGGGGACTCAAAGCGTTCCACTTTCTTACGATATATGTCGCGAACGTACATAAATGTTGTTTTCCCGAATCTTTAGCTCCGTTATGGAGTATGTTATGGGGAATATGCCGTTATCCGGATTTAGTAAATATTTCCTCGCTGTTCGAGGAACGGATTAGAATGGAATTGATTGCTGTGAGAGTGGGCGAGATGCGTACCTAATGTAATTGCTTGGAAAGTGTTTGCGTGGAAGGATTTGTTTTTCTAATGAACACCGCTGAAGTTAATGTTTTCTAGAGTTCTGTATTCAAAGGGTTCAAGCGTGACGTTATTCTTAAGACTTCACTGCCTTTCTGTCTATTAAAAACTTATAGCAGGTTTTTTTGAGCAGGGCAGGAAATTGTGTCAGACTCATACTGACTAAACATCTCACCCTGTTCCTACATTGCCTTTACACCAGGTTCAGAGCCTTCCTTTCAAACATGAACCCTTGGCCCCAGTTGGCTTCGACCTTACTGCAGGGAAAAAGATTAAAAAATAAAGAGGTTTCTATACAATAAACGTTATTTTTCCTGCGGTTTTTACTTGGTTTTAATATTACAACTCTTCGCGTAAGACATCTCCACCTGCCAACGTCTAAATGCTTATAAGATGCAGCCCGTCAGTAGACTAACAGTGAGGGCTTAGCAATAGGCTCCCATTGACTGCAGTTTGTAGTCACGGAACTTCAAAAACCAAATGTAAAGACCTTCTCAAAAATAAAAACTTTTTACTTGCAGGCCTCAAAATAAAATTCAGGCTGCACAGTTCATCCCACATCCCATTCCCATATTCTAGTCTTTTAAAACCTTAACACATCTATTCTATTTACGAAGCCTCATACGAGCAAGGCCAGGCCAATATGGGCCAGGCCATCATGGACCAGGCCATCTTGGGCCAGTTCCGTCCAATCATAGCTATAAGTATACTGAGGCTATTCGAGATGCCGCGCCGTAGGAATCTTACGCTGTACAGTCAAACAAAATTATAGTGGTTTGTTGGCAACTTACAATGTAACTGTATAATTTAACCAGTACTGTTAAACCTTTTTTTACGAGCCGTTATCATATCGTCATTATTATTTCAGTCTAAAAATGTCCACTGCTAGACATAGGATTCCCTCAAACATCGTCACGACGAACGGTCCTGAGCGTCTCGCATCCATCGTATTCTCACGACCACCAGGTCATCGGTCTACGTTGTGCGACCAAGCAGTGGAAGGCGCACCGTTGATAGACCTCCCACAACGTTGAGCTATATTGTCTGGTCTGCATGAAATCTGTTCTTATAACTCAAGACTCTCAATGTGAGTTGGTGGAATCGACAGTTAGCTCGAAAAACATTATTTGAGATTTTTCTGTATTGTTTCCAACATTTTTCTGTATTCTAGACACTGATTTTATATCTGGTAAGAGACTTTCTCCCTACACTTACATCAAGTAGGTACCTAGTCAAGTTTTGCGTGAAAAAATAATAATTATTACTTTTTAACATTAATTCAGTGAAAAAAAAATCATATATATTATTTCATGTATACCTAAGTATTTGTTTGCCTGTACCTATTTGTCAGATTGTTGCTGAGTTTGGAGAAAAGAAACCTGATGGATGTGGTGCTGAGCAGTGTAAGAGGATACAATTTTGGAAGTAATATTGGAGCAAGAAGTGTGATATGATGAGATAGTGGCCAAGCACGTACCAATCAATAATAAAGAAACTGGGGTAGTGTTAGTCGGACTAGCATCCCCTCGAACGACGGGGGGCTTTGACCCTTTTTCTTAAAATAAACAAAAAAATAAGTTAAAAAATTTTACACTGAATTTTTCTAGAAAAAAGATATATATATAAAAACCAAAATTTGGCCAGCATGATGGTGGCTCATTCCCTCTCCTAGAGAAGAGGCCTGATCCCAAGCAGTAGGAACATTAAAACATACAGAAGAAAACCGAATAAAATAAATATTTTTACTAAGTGGGGCTCCCATACAATAAACGTAATTTTGCAGTCATTAGCTACGGACAGCACAGAACTCATGCATCACTGCTTACCATCAGGTGAGATCGCAGTCAAGCATTAGTTTATCATCATTTCATAGTATAAAACAAAGTCGCTTCCTGCTACCCTATGTATGCTTAGATCTTTAAAACTACGCAACGGATTTAGATGTGTTTTTTTTAATAAAGTGATTCAAGAGGAAGGTTTATATGTATAACACAATATATTAAATATTACTAGTGCACCCGTGCAAAGCTGGAACGGCTTGCTAGCAGTAAATAAAAAAAAACATATTTGCACACTTCTTTGTTTTTATATGGAACTCAGTTTTATTTTTAAATAACAATAAGGCACAATACGCAAAGATTGCAAAAACCTTTCTAATTTGACGCAGTGTCTTAGACAAAAGCTACAAAAATCCTATAAAAGTCTAGCTCTCTCGCTCAGATTACTTTTTCAAATCAGGTGCAGATTTATGTTGTACGTGTAGTGTGAATATTTCATGCCATGGAGCCAAGCTTGGCACAGAACCTGGCGTTAGTGCAGAGAAGCCTCGGTTTGTACTGGTTTGTTAAAGACCTAGGATCCTCCGGGAATTGTTGGTGGTTGAACTGTGGGCCAGTTTTGTAGCGCATAATGTGGATTGGTTGTTAAGATGATAATATTTTATATACAGGGTGGCTGGTAATTAGTGACCGACACTTAAACACGTGGTTGTAGATAACAATAAAAATTAATAACAACAAAACACAACAACAAACAATAACTACAAACAACTTTTACTATGGGACCAAAGCTGAAATCACGAAAAAAAATCTGCCTTACTGATGAAAATAAACTTGCCGATTTTAGTTTAGGTCTAATATAATATTAGTAAAATTCATCAAGCAATGACTTTTCCCGCTCTAGGACAGAGAAACCATTTCCCCAGAAGCTTCCAACCGGTTTTGGTAACATCTCCTTGAGTCACGTTTTGGAACACTAAGCGCCGACTCAGGTTTGGATTGAACGGTCACCGGATGATCAGACGGCAAGTTACCCAAAGCTCGCCTTCCGTCCCGCTCTTGAGTTGACGTCGATATGGATAAAAATTCCATCCGCAGCTGCAGTTGGGTGGAGCGGGAGACGTCATTGGATGATTTTCCACCTAAAAAAAAATCAATAATCTTCTTAAAACGCCACATCCAATTTCTCCAACATCATACCAACACTCGTCCTGCTTGCAACTGTCAATGTGTCCCGTACTCTCCCCCCGCTACCCCCCTCTTCTGTCCTCAACCCCTCATAGTGTCTTCGTTACTGTCTGAACGGACTTAAATACAAGTTTACAACGCGAGGCCACTACAGAAATATACTATTTTATTTAGGTACCTTTTAGCTCTCGAGGACCGTCTCGAGTATCTTTTGAGAGGATTTTTCGAGGAAATAGCGCTGGAAAATCTTGAAATGTATGTCGGTGAAATTTTAAAATATAGGTATCGTTATGTGTAGCAGACATCAAGACATCTTGATGAAATACTCTAATATACGGATCATACTTTTTTTTTATGGTAGGTAAACTCAAACTACAAATTATTTATTTCAAATAGACCATTTACAGGCACTTTTTAAAATGTCAAAATTGAAGCTAATTTGCATGTAAAAATCATCCAATGACGAATCCCTTGCGGCGTACAGCGTAGTAGCGGGAAACAGTGTCAGACTCTGACTAAACACCCCACCCCGTTCCTCCTTTGCCTTTTGCACTGGCGCCAAACCGTCCTTTCAGAAAGAGACCCTGGTCCCAGTAGGCTTCAACCCTTTTGTAGAGTCCCTACGGTTTTGCTGACAACTCCTTGAGGCCTAAGTAATGCTAGATGGTGCTACATGTCTTTCCAATCTTGACTGGTCTGTCAGTCTAGTAGTTAGTGATCGTGGGTCCAATTCCCACCCAGGATACATGTTTGTATGATGAGCACGATCATTTGTTCTGTGACTGGGTGTAATAAAATTTATCTATAATATTTATTTAGAAATACATAAGTATGTTTTAGTATGTTTCGTTGTTTTGTTTGTATGTTTTTAAGCGTGTTGTTTTAGTATATCTATGTAATGTATTTATTTTATTTCTATATATTTTTTAAAAATGTTGTTTTGTTAAAGCAGTACACCATAGACTACCCCCTTTTTTAGTTCAAGCTCTTATACTCCATTCTAAGGTTGTCTGGTAGATATCGCTGTCAGTGATAATACCACCTTTGTACCAATTCATATAAGTTTCTGTGAATTTTTTACTTTTTTGGTGTACAATACAGTATTATTCTATTCTATGTTTATCAGTTGTCTAGTACTCACAACACAAGCTCTGCTTAGCTTGAGAGTAGACGGCGCTGTGTTTCGGCGATTTTCGAATATTATTTAAAAAAAATATTATTAATCAAGATTACATTATATTGTAACTAATAGCTGCCAGCGGCTTCACCCGCGTGATAGTAGAAAATAGTTCTAAGGGAACTTACTTCCAGGATAAAAAGTATGTATAAAAGTATAAGTATTTATATCATCATTACATAGTATTAAACAAAGTTGCTTATGCCCTATGTATGCTTATATCTTTAAAAGTACGCAACGGATTTTGATGCGGCTTTTTTTGATTCAAGAGGAAGGTTTATTATGTAGGTATAAAAATGCATAATATATATAAATAGAGAATGCCTTGTAGCATTAAGTCCGCCTATGTACCACTACTGTACATGAAGTTTAAATAAATAAATAAATATATATATATATATATATATATATATATTTATTTTTTATTTTATATTTACATCTATATTATATTTCATCATATATTTAAATATATATATATATAATTGGGCTAAAGGCAGAGGACGCGAAAGACCGAGCGAAGTGGAGGCGACTGTGTAGGAAAGCGGACCCCGGGCACCGAGGTGACAGCCAAGGTGTGCAACCGGGACGGTCGCTAAGATGATGATGATGATGATATATATTTAATTTCAACATTGAACCCGGGCGAAGCTCTAGCGGGTCGCTAGTATCATATAATAATAATGCTATTCTTAGACATGATCTGACCTATATTACAAGTTTCATCAAAATCTGTTTTGTTTTTGTTAAAAACAAAACAGATTACATTTTGAATATAGTTTGAACTAACTTTCACGTTTATAATATTAGTAGGACGACCGCAAAAGCAGCGTTTTTACTAGAAAACATATCACAGGGATATTTACGTGGAAATCCTCTGCGGCTTCGCAGGACAGTTAGTATCACTCAACATTTGCCTTGTCCACGCTACCTGGTAGTAATTAGTATGTCGTGTGATGAGGCTCTCGTTTGACCACATAACGGCCATTTCTCGGAACACAAAGCGACACTGGTCCTCACTATAATAATATAAAGCTTGTCTAGCTATAGTCGAGGGACGTAAAGGTTATGCGTGTTGACATCACTGCTTACCATCAGGTGGGCTTGCAGTCAAGCACTAGTTTATTGCAATAAAAAAAAAGCTGAGCTTTGACTTTGCGGTAAGTCTCGCTCCTCCTCATCATCATTCCTCGTCATTTTGTGTGGTTGTTTTATGTGTGTATGTATGTGCGTCTAGTTTGGGCCGAATAAAAATTGTTTTTCTTTCTTTCTTTCTTTCTCCTGTTCCGGTTTCTCCTCGGTCCGGTTTTTGAAAGGAAGGTCCGACCCCGGTATGAGGGCTAAGAAGAAATGAGGTGGGTCGTTTAGTCAGTAAGAGTCTGACTGTTTCCTGCTTTGCCCAAGAGCGAGATTCGTCATTAGACGATTTTTCCCACCATAAAAAAAGTGTAATGACGTGTAGATGTCGCTAGCAACGTCAAGCGACAAGCAACAGAGTCGCGGGACAAATGTCGCCTAGTAAAGACTTTTTTTTAGTGGAAGGTAAAAACAATAATTGGTGTAACTTTTTGGTAATTATGGTGGGCAAAAATCATCCAATGACGAATCCCGCCCTTGGGCGGAGCGGGAAACAGTGTCAGACTCTTACTGACTAAACAACCTACCCCATTTGTTGCCCCGTTGCTATGTATACCAGGACCAGAACCTTCCTTTCAGACGCGAATCCTTCTGCAGGGTCCCTACGGTTTGCTGACAACTCCCTAAGGCGCGCGGGAACAGTGCGCGCCGTCGACGATGGGGCTTGGTCCGGACGGTTACCATACGATTGGACGGCGAGCTACCCATTGCTCGCCATCCACAAGCCCGCGCCTACGGTGGCCGAAAATCGGGATCGGAATCTCGGCGGGGCGTCTCGGGCGAGAGCGCTGTTGCCTTATGCGGTGGGCTTCTATAGTGCTATCATCATCATCATCATCATCCTACCCTTATCCCATATTACTTGGGGTCGGCGCAACATGTTTTTTTCTTCCACTCTGTCCTGTCACCCGTCACACTATCACTAACTCCCTTTTCTTTCATATCACTTCTCACACAATCCATCCATCTCTTCTTCGGCCTCCCTCTTCCTCTCCATCCATCTACGTGTAAATTCACTTCGGGCTTCTATAGTGCTATATTCTTTCATTATTTCGAGCCTATACTGTTAAACTGCTGGGCAAATGTCTCCTTCCAGTGCTTTCATTGCTCCCGACTCTGAGCAAATTCTTACCAATTCCTAAGGAAGACATTTAAATCATTCCACCATCACCTCAGTCTGCCACAATATCATCGTGCAATTTAAGGGCACCAACTTTGTGATTTACTGTTCCAACGCTCGATCGGGATGCGTTTGATTTGTTCACCCCAATCCAATTTGTGTTTAATTAACTTTCTTCATTTAATCTATAAAAAACTTTTAGCTAAAATATCGCATCATACACCTCATCCGTATCGCTGTTGACTAGTAGTGTGAACAAAAAGTTGGCTATGCTGCCACGTGGTATGGCAATGAATATCTGACCGAGGTAGAAGCCAGCCCTTGGGTCACGCGAAAGCCATAAAAAAAAGCCTAAGTATTATTATTTGTACATCTTCACCGCCCCGCCCTCTTAAAGGTCCTAAGTTAGACCTGCTAGGACTAAACTCCTAAAGTTTGCCTCTTTGTCACGAGCCGTACGTATTGTTAATAACATAGCGCTATCAGAGAATATGTTTGGCCAAAACCTGCCGAAATTTGTAGAAGCGCCTCGATGAATTATTGAGATTGCCCGGAATTATTACATAATTTTTATATATACACTAGCGACCGGCCCGGCTTCGCACGGGTGGATCACACCTAACATTTAGGGGGATGAAAAATAGATGTTGGCCGATTCTCAGACCTACTCAATACGCTCACAAAATTTCATGAAAATCGGTCTAGCCGTTTCGGAGGAGTATGGGAACAAAAACTGTGACACGAAAATTTTATATATATAGATTTTGAACATTACCATGTATTTTTAGCATCGCCTTGGACGAGTCTGTAAAGATGTTATAATATCTTTTCTCAATAAATCATTACATTGTATAAAACAAAGTTGCTTACCGCTGTCCCTGTGTATGCTTAGATCTTTATAAGTACGCAATAGATTTTGATGCGGTTTTTAACAGACAGCATAATTCAAGAGGAAGGTTTATGTGCATAAAACTTGTATAATATATTCAATATCAGTGCCCGTGCGAAGCTGGAGCGGTCGCTAGTAATTAATCAATAATTTTTAAAATACTGAAATAACACGAGCGAAACCGCGGTTAAAAGCTAGTGAGTACAAAAAGTATTTGAAGTTTACGCACGAAAAGTAAAAAGTAATTAGTCGTTGACTGGGCTACAGTAACTATCAAGTAAAACTTTTAATAGACCGATTCTCCAAGTTCGGCGTCTTTTGAAGGTGTCTGAATTAGTTAACTGAAGTTCTGTTGATTACTTCTCTTTCGAGAATTAAATGAAAAGTGAGTTACAATAAGATGAAGAGATAAAATATTAATTGGTCTTTTGATATAGGACTTTTGGCAAAAAAATATGGAATTATTCGATCTTAATTCTCGGAAAAAAGAGCTTTTGAAATTGTCCAGCAGGAATTCAGTATTGACAGAAAGCAATCGGTGTTGCCCAATTGCCTTTCGTGGAATAGAAGCGTGAGTTATTTTATAAAATGAACTAGGTATCTTTTTTCTGCGAACCAACCTTGCTCACATCAGCTTTTTTGAAATATAGATCGTGAAAAAATGAAACACTAAAATTTAAAAGAGTACTTACGAGTATTTGATTAACTGCGTAATAAATATATATTATTTTATACTGAAGTGAGCGTTTTTCTTACACTAGAAATATAGAATTTTTACTTGTCATAACAAATCTGGTAAACTAATAAAAAAATTATATCTTTAGTCGCAAAATTGTTACACCTTTTGAATACCATAATAGAAAGACAATAGATGTGCGAACGCCGGCGCTCGCAAGGGACTCAAGAGTTTAAACTAACGTATTGTTGTACTTTGGGTGTATTCACAAGGAATGCATTATTTACCTATAATTAGTTATAAATTAATATAAATAAGTTAGGATAAGCGCATTTATCGCATTGGAGATAAAAAAAACCTGTAAAGATAGAAGTAAGATGATGAAAATAAATAAATAAGTATTAGTAGACCGAAAAACCTACACCGCAATGTTACCAAACCTACCTTCTCAGCAAAATTCTCGTCTAAACTTATTCCAAAGGGTTTTTAGTTTCAATATCCCGCCAGTGTATCGGTGCTGTAGAGTCGAGGGGGCCAATCAAGTGCCCTTATGAATTATGTACAAACTACCCTCCTCGCATCATCCCAGTGGAAAACACCTTTGTTTTCGCGTTGAGCTCTAAAATATTACCAAGGATTTCATTGAGAGGTTAAAAAAGAGTAGAGGCTTGTGTAAGGAACTTTCGTTAATGATTTTTGGTATAAGTCACACACATACTAAGGCTAAAAACTCACGAAGCGGTTTTGATCGCTGTAACGATACAATTGTTGACTAATAGACCACAAATGGGCGAAGATTATCACTCACTGGACACCTGAGGGAGGTCGACCACGGCGAAGGTGGTGTGATGATCTAATCACGTTCGCGGGGCAAACTTGGCCAGAGATCGCCCAAGACAAAGAAGTTTGGAAGGAGAAAGGGGAGGCCTTTGCCCAGCAGTGGGACACAAAGTAGGCTATTAAATAATATATATATATATATTTTTTTTTTTCGTAATCACATTGATGATTTTATAATTAATTAATGCCATAAGTATTTAATATTTTGTTGATACTATTCACAATTTGATTGTTAAATCTTTAAAACTACGCAACGGATTTTGATGCGGCTTTTTTTAATAGATAGAGTAATTCAAGAGAAAGGTTTATAGTATATTTAATATCAGCTTTTGCACCCTTGCGAAGCTGGGGCGGGTCGCTAGTTGTATTATAATTTAAGATATATTTTTACTACGTATACTGATAATCCATCGCGCTGTGCTGTCCTCTTGCCAGTTCGGAAGGAATCTGTCCAGTTCATCGCGTCATCTCCTTCGTGATCTACCGCGACCCCGTCGTGTCTCAGAGCATTCAGTCGGGCAGTCTTTTGAGCTACATCTACAATTTTTGTTTTGGAGCGCAATGTGGTGTTTTTAATTCGATCTGCTATGTTGTACAAACAAAATAAATGATGATGAAATGATTATGACCCTTATACGCCACGGTAGAAGAAACAGCTAAGGTTTTTTAAACTTACGAGCTGGTATATTTACGCGATAAGGTATTCTATAGAACCCGCGGGCTCGCCACCGCTGCGACCGTGAGTGAAAACCACTTCGCAGATTCTCTCCCTAATATTTTACATAACAGCAAAAACTTTTGAGTGTGTAGTTTGTTATTTCTTCACGCTTGACGGATTTTGGATTCTTCACGGATTTCGATGAATACCATGCTGCATATATTTGGTACCGGAAGACGCAACGTTGGAAGGCCTCCCACAAGGAGGACTGATGACCTGGTCAGGGTTGCTGGAAGCCGATGGACGCAAGACGCACAGGACCGGTCTTTGTGGCGGCGCTTGGGGGAGTCCTATGTCGCAGCAGTGGACGTCTTTCGGCTGAAATGATGATGAAACGTTTGGTAACACTCATACTGGTTTTCACAGTGTAGGCTCATTAGAAAAACTTTAAATTTTTACGCGACAACTGGAATTCTACAATTAAAATTGGACACCTTGAGCGTAACAGACGCCTGTTGAAATAGAAATTCGAAACGTACCGACGTTTAAAGGTCAAAAGATTACCTCTGCTATTTAGTTGTCAATTTAAGTCAAAGCTTAGCACTAAAGCACTGAAACAGACCTGAACGATATTCTAAGAATAAAATCAAAGCTAGATAATAGGTAGGCAATCAAAATGTTAAATAAGTCAAAATACAAATGAGAGAAGCTTAACATTAGCCATCTGAATAATAATCAACCAGTTTATGTGTCTTAAAGATAGATTAAACTTTATTGTACACCAAATAAGTAACAGAACTGGCCTATTGTTCTAATTGTTAGTGGCCCTGACTGCTATACCAGAAATCGTGGGTTCGATTCCCATCCAAGACAAATGTTTGTGTGATGAGCTCAATCCTTTGTTCTGTGTCTGGGTGTAATCTATACTAATATTATAAAGCTGAAGAGTTTGTTTGTTTGTTTGAACGCGCTAATCTCAGGAACTACTGGTTCGAATTGAAAAATTATTTTTGTGTTGAATAGATCATTTATTGAGGAAGGCTTTAGGCTACATAACATCACGCTGCGACTAATAGAAGCGAAAAAACAACGGAAAATGTGAAAAAAAACGGGGAAAATTATTCATCTTTGTGGGCTTCCGTTGCGTGCGCTGCCAAAACGGTTTAAGATACCAAAAAAATATGTATGAAAGAATTATTCCTCTTAAAATGATCTAAAAAAATGTACGCGACAGTATATGTCTATCTTTTAAGATTAACTTACTAGAACCGTTTTTTTGCGAATCAAATTTAGCCAATTTTTACCGATTATTTGTTAGAGTTGTATCAACATAATAATATAATCTTTATCCAAATAAATGTGTTGTTGATTAAGAGTATGTAATTGTAAACACAATTGTCTTTGACATCATTTAATTTCAATGAACATCTTAGAAGATATTACAATTTTAAAATAACTCCGATATAAAATTCACACGCGCCGCATGATGTGCAAAATATGACGCTGCGCCTGGCCGGCGGGCGAGGAGAGGGGTTGCTTGTGGGCGGCGCGGATGGGTTTTTTTTATGGTAGGTAAAAATCATCCAATGACGAATCCCGCTGTGGGCGGAGCGAGAAACAATGTCAGACTCTTACTGACTAAACAACCTACCCCGTTCCTCCCTTGCCTTATTTCCAGAGCCCCGGTATAACGCTTTCGCACCAACCTTCAGTTGCAGGAGGCTTCGCCCCTGAAGGGCCCCACAGTTTGCTGACAACACCTTGAGGCGCGCGGGAGCATTGCACGCCGGCGACGACTTGGTCTCGGTCTGGACTGTTACCAGACAACCGGACGGCGAGCTACAAATTGCTGGCCTTCCATAAGCCAGCGTCTACGGAGACCGGATATCGGCGGGATCGCGGCGGTGACGGCTACGGCGAGGGCGCTGTTGCCTTTGCCTTATGCGGTCGGCCTCCTCCTTTACGAGCATTACTGCTTTGCAGAAGGAGGCGACCGCTTGCCATTCTTCTTCGCTGCGAACTATGGCCTGAACCAAGGCCCGGCGCGAATCACCCCCACGAGGACACGGCGATGCTCTTCTCAAGCGGGGCACACCTCCACCGTGTGCTCCACCGTATCCTCCGGGCTGACCATACAGTGGCGTCTCTTCCACACGAATCCGGCGCGCAGGAATCTCCTGAACTTCCCATGCCCGGTGAGAACCTGCGTCATGCGGAAGGTGAGGATGCCGTGATAGACATCACGCCTCAAAGAGGGGACTTACCGCCGAGATTATGGCGTGTCCAAGTTGGGGTGTAGCTCTATGAAGTACTTTTAGATAATTATGTTCTTTTAAAAACTAAATTGTCTTAAATAATAACAGAAATTGACACGGGCAAAGTCGTGGGTAACAGCTATAATTTATAAAGCTGAGGAGGTTGTTTGCAAAAATTAATATGATGCCCAAAATAACTATTCCACGCGGACGAAGTCGCGGGCACAGCTAGTTTATCTATAATATGTATGTTTATAAGCTGTTGTCTAGTACCCATAACACAAACTCTGCTTAGCTAGGGACTAGACGACGTTGTGTGACAGTTGTAAAAAAAAAAACTTATAAAAAAACAAAACAAAGTTTGTTCAACTTATAGAAAAATAAGTCTTTAGAACGCAAAAACCACTCCATGACGCAAATCCTCACCTAACATGGTAAATTCGTGTTGTTCATTCGATGGTAGAGTCCGTACCCCGTTTGGGAAGAATACCGCCCATGTCCTCGTAGGGGCGATCGGCGGCAACAACCTCTTGCGGATCTCTCTCTTCATTTTGAATTAGGAGGAATGGCATGCGGTCGACTGTTTCTGCGTATCAGTAACGCTAGCGAGCGAGCTTCACGCCCGTCGCCGGAATCCCGACCCTGATTTCCAGTCACCGTATTCGTGGGCTTACGGTCGGTGTCGCCGTCCTTAAGCTTGCTTTCCGGCCGTCCGGCAACTATAATAATATTCCGGACAGAGTTCGAGTAATCGATAGCGCGTAGTGTTCCATAATATGGAACAAAATATGTGCTCCGAAGAAAATGTTAGCAAATCGCTGGAGACCCAGTTGGATCGAAGCCTATGAACCTCGAGGCCTTGAAATGAAGGCAAAGGAGGAACTTAAGAGACTGGCAGAAAATGCCTAAGGCATTAAGTCCGCCTTTGTACAGTGTTATAATAATGATGATTTATTTCTCTCAAAGATACAGTACAGACATAGGTTCATCTACATCTACACTAATATAATAAAGAGGTAAAGTTTGTTTTTTTGTTTTTTTGTTTGTAGGGGGTAATCTCTGGAACTACTGGTCCGATTGGAAAAATTTAAGCAACAATAGAAAGCTGCTTTATTCCTGAGTGACATAGGCTATATTTTATGACCGCGGGCGAAGCTGCGGGCAAAAGCTAGTGATATATAATTTCAAATCAATTAGTAACCTTTGTGAGAGCTGGAGTCTATAGTAGGTTCGGGACCTGTATGACAGATCTCCAGGCTCTCAACCCTCTTAAAACAATACTATTAAATACTAATATGAAAACATCAGCGTACAGAGAGGAATATTTAAAAACTAAAATAGGATAAATGTTAAAACTAAAAATGGTGTGTCTGTGTAGTGTATGGTGTGTGTTGTGTGAGTGTAAGTGTGTGTATTAAAATGTGGTCTACAAATTAACTATCAAAATCATATATGGTAGTTATGTGCATAAAGTTTTAATAAATAAATAAATAAAGATGTGGATGAGTAACATTCACGCCGTCCTGCTTTGCCCAAGAGTGAGATCGGTCAGTAAAAGGTCTCCTAACAATTTTTTTATGTTTTTTTTTTATAGTTTTGTCATTAATGCTAATCGAGTCGTCTTCTCTAATTTTACATAAATACATAACACAAAAACTATTCTTCGCAAATTTACTTCGAGAACACGCTTTGAGCTTCAATAAATGTTTATTTAAACTTTCTCATAAAGTCAGCGAAGTCCATAGTTGAAGCGAAATATTTTCAACGAAATAACATCTTTGTTACTAACATAAATATTTCCTCTTCTTACTTACATAAAGCAAATAGCGCAAAATTAATTATTTTTTCTTTTATAAGAAGACGCATGCACAATTATTATTTTGAATTGTAAAATTTAATCGGAAAATCTGAAATTAAGTATTCGTATGCATTCCACTTCCTTTTTTGACAACTCGTTTACTATTCAAGCAGCTCGAATGTGGAATGCATTACCCATTGAAGTAAGGCGTGCTCAAACGCTACAGACTTTTAAAGCAATGGTGAAGGAGCATTACCTTTCACTATAATACATCTATAATCTCCTTTCTCAAACTTATTTATTTTTATTATTTTTTAAATATTTATTAGTATATTAATTGATATTGTATATGTGTATCTTTATTATTAGGTATATGTAATTAATCTACACTAATATAATAAAGAGGTAAAGTTTGTTTTTTTGTTTGTAGGAGGTAATCTCTGGAACTACTGTTCCGATTGAAAAAAAAATAGCAACAACAGAAAGCTGCTTTACTCCTGAGTGACATAGGCTATATTTTATGTACGCGGGCGAAGCCGCTGACAAAAGCTAGTATATTATATTTACGTTTTTTGTACACTGACCGCCCCAAATCTATCTCCTTTCATTTTAGTCCATCCTAAGGTTGTCTGTCAGAGATTGCCCTGTGCGATAAGACCGCCCATTGTACACTTAGTTTTTATATTTGTATATTCTGTCCTCATTGTGGTGTACAATAATGCTTAAAATAAATAAATAAATTTAACTACGTTTAATGGTTAACATAAATAATTGAATTCATGAATTGATAATGTTTCAGCGGTTACCTGGAAACTTCAAATAACACAATTCAAAGAATTTAATTCAATGTATAACAATATTTTATTAAGCTCTCATTATTTTATTGAGCTTTAACGAAATTAATTAATATAAGTGTTAACATTTCAAGTATTCGGTGACCACTGTTCCACAAAACGCTCGTTTTTTTTTTTTTTATAGATGAGTCAGGTGTTTCCCTGCTTACTGAGAAGAAACACCGAAACAAACTCAGAGGTCAAAGTCTCTTTTAAAGTCGATTACAGTAAATATATGAAAGAATAAGCATTGCCTTTGTATGGCAATGCCTTTTGGACACTTTACCAGTCGACAGCGATGCGAAAGAGTTTTTTGACGCTTTATTAGATTATGTATTTTTAGTTAAGTTCATTACAGTTATGTAGTTTTAAGATTACAGATATCTAATTAATTCTTAAATAAAGTTTACTAAATAGTCTAAAACCCCGCAAAAAAAAAATCTCCGCATACACCAAAAAATATACAGTTGCAGTTATATTTTAATATGGAATTTAAAATAGTTTTAACTTTGTTTCTCTATGAAAGAGTATTTTAATGTAAGTCCACAGACATGTGCACTTCTTAGTTCGTAAAACGCAACATTGCAAGCGAGGGGAATTTTAATTTCAAACATTTGGAATGAGAAAAATTTTATGTTGCGGGTTTGTCGAGATAAATTTTGTTTGTAAGTGTAAACGTTTGTTTTATATAGTGTAATGAGGATCATTAGTAATATTACATTCGTAGATTCGAAGCTTCAAAGTCTTGAATATTGACGCCGAAAACTTGTTTTCTACCGTTTACATTTGGAAAAGCGTAGGCGCGGGTTTGTGGATGGCTAGCAATTGGTAGCTGACCGTCTAACTGTCTGGTAACCGTACGGACCAAGGCCAGTCGTCGACGGCGCGCACCATTCCCGCGCGCCTCAAAGAGTTGTCAGCATATCGTAGGGACCCTGCAGAAGGGTCGAAGCCAACTGGGACCAAGGGTTCAAAAGGAAGGCATTGACCCTGGTATATATAATAATAATCTTTATTTATATAAAAAACATATTGCCAATATATGACAACGTTTTTTTTTTTTAAAAAGATAAAAAAAAATTTTTTCATCATCAGTTTATCAGAACTATAGCGATTGTCACTAGTACAAGGTGGACAACCCCATACGCCCAACGTTTTGTGAACACATTCATAAAGTGTACAGCCAAGGAGTGAATTTCCTTGCCGGAGTCAGTGTTTCCTGATGGCTACAATTCGGGAAACTTTAAAGTCAAGAGTGAATAGGTTACTTCTAGTAAGCGCGCTCCATCGTCGACCGCATCGTCGCTTTCCATCAGGTGCGATAGCGGTCAAGCGCGAACCTATAAACAATAAAAATATTCTAAATAGACATCAAGTTTGTACTTATTTTTTATTTATTTATAAAAACTTTATGCACATAATAAGTACAAAGGCGGACTTAATGCCATAGGCATTTTCTACCAGTCGACGTTAGGGTGGTGCAGAAACAAACACGGTATTTTTTCTGTGTCTTTCTTCTAGTATTTTATTATAATTGGACTTCTTTAGCACCTGAAACTATCCATGAAATCTCCAAGCATACGCCGTTTAGATACAAGTGTCACGCTCCAAGAATCTCAATCGATCATAACATATATCTGATAGAGAATATCTTAATTCCGTCCAGCCGAGCTAGAACGCTTCTCATCTCGCCACTCCAATCCAGCGTGAGGGTATTGGGACATTGCCAGTTCGAAGACTCGCCCCCATCTTGGGGGGTGCAGTTACTACTGGTGGGGTGAGTTCACTTCGACTTTAAGAGTGATAAGTTCTCGAACGTTAAAGTCAAATCTTTATTGCTGACCACAATACAATAAATTAATACATTTCTAGATGTCGTGTGAATGCGCAGTTCATTATGTCACATTGTGTTCACATTTGGGCATGCAAAAATTGTAGTACAAACTCAAATACAGTTTTATAGTTGGCAATAATGAATAAGATGTCAAAAATTAAATAGTCAAATGATACAATGTCAACACAAAACCAAAATATAATTAAAATAAAATAGGTAAAATAAATCGAACTCAGAACTGACCGTTCTTCGAACTTTACTGTTCCCACTGCTGTGACTCAGGCCTCCTCTCAAAGAAAGGTCATGGGTCGTAATCCACCAAGCGGGCCCAGTGCAGGTTGGTAGATGTCACATGTCTTCGAATTTTTGGTTCAAGGACAAATCGGTTTCCTCACGATGTTTTCGTTCACTATTTCGAGAGCAGTGATGTTAATAGTAAATTGTTATACGAGGGATGAAAGTTAGTTATTTAGTCCCGAGAAATATCTTGGCGACCGAGCGATAGCGAGGTCGCTAATAGTTCGAGGGACTAAATAACTCTTTAACCCGAGGTAAACACTGTGCTTTTCATTGCGAATACGAGAAAAATAAAAATAATAATAAAAACCGGAATCGTCGTAAAATGTCTTCGTATGTTTTTAGGTAGATATATTTCTTTTGATTTAGGCGGTAAGCGGTTTTCTCCTCAAAGAATCTTGCGTTAAATTTATAACTGAAGCTGATGAACTTGTCGTGTTAATACAAATTTCTTATAACAAAGATTTAGCAAAATGTAAACAAAAGTCTACTCCTCGAAAAAAAATCAAGAAAGACCAAATCGGCCACAGATTATAGAGAGACTTTACCCGCCATTTTTTTTTTTAGTCGTCGTCTGGCTATTCAGTCAATATTTTTCATTTTATCATTGTAAAAATGGGTCAGGTTAACATTTTTCTCAAATATAATATTAGTTTTAATGAAATAGTTAAAAGTAAATTAAAATAAAGTCATTAAAAAAAAGTATTCTTTGATTATTTCTATCTCTATGTCATTTTATTTGTACTTGCAGCATAAAAATTCGGGTCACGGTTCAATAGAAATGTCAAAATATAACTAGTTTCTTTTTTAATATTTGCTGTCTAAATATTAAAAAAACAACTGTCATAAATAAACAACTGTGATAAAAGTACTTCTTCCAACCCTGTCCGCAGGCAACTTTACACCTACTTTCAGAGTATGAGTAATGAAAAATAAATTACACAAAGTAATGTGCCTGTCTGGGTTTAAACCTGTGATCTACTCGCTTGCTTTTTACGAGAAGGTTTTACCAACATGGAAGTAGAAAAAATCTAACAGCTTTTTCTGCTCAGCGTTACCCTGACTTTGTAAAACTAACATAGTGAATCCCTAGCATGAAACAACGAATTCTTGCATATTTAACTCTCGATGCTAAACCGAGCTTTGAAAATATAGTGTGCATTCAAAAACCGCCTTTGTGTATGTAGGCCCAAAAAGGCAATATACATTGTTTTTTTATAGTTGGCAGTTTAGGTGCCTTTTCGATCACAAAGAACACGCTCCATATTAGTATGTTGTAGAAATTGTCGGCAACGAAAAAGGCTATGCTCGGAATATCCTTGTGTGATCGAATCAGAAATGAAGATATACGCAAGAGAAACAAGGTTGCCGACATAGCAAAAAGAATCACCAAATTTAAGTAGCAATGAGCAGGACATATTGATCGCAGAACAGATGGCCGCTGGGGCCGAAAGATTTCGGAGTGGCGACTGCGTAACGGAAGATGCAGCGTTGGAAAACCTCCCACAAGGTGGACCGATGACCTGGTCAGGGTTTCTGGAATCGAATGGATGCAAGAAGCACAAGACCAGTCATTGTGACGGCGTTTGGAGGAGGCCTACGTCCAGCAGTGGACGACTTTCGGCTGATATGATGATCATCCATTCTACGTGCAATATGCTCTGCTCACTGCCACTTAAGATTGGCGATTCTTCAAGCTATGTCAGCAACCTTGGTTCCAGTAAACAAATAATTTCTCCACAAACTGATGGTAAGGGCAAGATTTGATTTCGCATGATGCAGCGGGTGGAGGGGTGTCTATTTGTCTAATCCGACACCGACTCGCGGTCATACCTCTCCCGATATTTTACAACATTTCTCACTGAAGTATTCATACATACATACATATATATGTGTGTATGCATAACATATGTGCGCAATATTTTTGTTTATAGGAGTTATAAACATGTCATGTTCTTTAGTTTTACAGCGTTGTAGTAGAGGCTTTTGAATAGAAATAACACGTAAATCTATGATCACGTTAATATTAAAATAGCGAATCTTTGTGTGCGTATTTTTTGCGCATGTGACGCGTGATTATCTAATAGCTTTAAGGAGAAAACTGCTTACCGCCTAAATCAAAAGAAATATACCTACCTAAAAACATACGAAGACCTTTGACGACGACTCAGGTTTTTATTATTTTTATTTTCGTCGTATTCGTAATGAAAAGCACAGAGTTTACCTCGGGTTCCAGAGTTATTTAGTTCCTCGAACTATTAGCGACCTCGCTCTGCTCGGTCGCCACAAAATTTCTCGGAATTAAATAACTCACTTTCACCCCTTGTATAACAATGTAGGTACTATTTCTTTCTTTTACAAGATAATTAAACCAATACATTGTCATACAAGAAAAAACATTGCCATACAACGTGGCAATGCTGCCAGCCTTTTGGGCACTTTACCAGTCGACAGCGATGTGGAACAGTTTTTTGACGCCTTATTAGATTAGGTACTTTTAGTTAAGGTAATGAGGGTTTTTTTATTTATGTGTATATATGTTGTTTTAAGGTTCATTTATTATTGGATTCTCATTTATTATTTGATTTGATTTTTCCTAGGTAAGCGCGCTCCATTGTCGACTGCATCGTCGTTTTCCATCAGGTGAGATAGCAGTCAAGCGCGAACCTATATTATAAAAAAAAAACAGTATAAAACCACAAAAATAATACATTTGTCTAAAATAAAAGTATTTCAGCTTACCAAGGCCATATCAAAAACGATATGGTACCTAAATAAAAAGAAGACAGTTATTCACCCGAGGCCCGCATCCGTTTAACACAAATAACCCGTTATTTTATCACTGAGGAAGTCTTAAAAAATAATATTCCCTATATCATGTAAGTTGCTCATGCATAACAAATTGTCGTATCCATAATTGTTGAGTTCCAAGTGGAAATCCTGATAATATCTGGTCGGAAAAACAAAATTTATTAACTCTGCCGGCCCCTTAAGTTGCTGGCGTGATGCCAGGACACTGAGCCACGAAATAAGGGATGTGTTGAATAAAGATTTCGTTTAGAGTATTACGAACAATGGGGTTTGCACATTTATTTATTCTTGAGGCCCTACCACGGGTTCATTTTTTAAACACAAAGTTTTAAAGTCAAATGAGCACTTTTATCCTGTAGAAAGTCTACAAGGTTGCTTCTGACTCGCGTTCTTATCACGTCTATACGAGTAGTATGTATATAGATGCGTATGAACATTCTTCATACGCTTCCGTCTACTTGTAAATGAGATAATAGTAATATTCCACAATTCTCAAACAACACCGTCTAGTCCCAAACTGAGCAGAGCGACCGACAAGCGTCATCGGCGTGCACAGGCCCTAATTCCCTGCACTGTTAAGGGATGGAGCTGTTCGGGTTTCTGAGCCCTTTACCTCGGTCGCTACCTTGATATTACACATATATATACATACAAACTTTGGCCGTTATATAAATCACAACATTCGGGCAACTCGTTAAAATATGAAATGGAAAAAGTAATTTTCGAGACTTGGGATCGCATACCCCGTATCGTTTAAGACCAATAAGACCGAAAAACAAAAATACAGAGTCAAGTGGTAACCTTGAAGACATTATCATCATCAATCAGCCTTTTATGTTCCCGCTACTGGGACACAGGCCTTCTCTCTAAGAGAGGGAATGGGTCATAATCCAACACTCCGCAAAAAAAAAAAACACGCAGGTCCATTGCGGATTGGAGGATGCTACATGTCTTCAAATTTTTGGTTCTAGGACATGCCGGTTTCCTCACGATGTTTTCCTACACTGTTTTGTGAGCAGTGGTGATTAAATAAACTACACAAAGTAATGCGCCTGGCTGGGTTTGAACCCGTGACCTACAACTCGTAAGTCGGGGCCGTTACCACTCAGCCACCACTGCTCTCAAGACATTAAATCAAGCCTACAAGAATGAGTTTTGATAAAGTAGAGCATGTCTAAAAAGCACAAACTTGACAAAAATATATTTCGGCACATTCATCTTGATTCTATAATCTTTGACAGGATATATAACAAGACGCAAATATGATAAATATGTATGTTATAATAAATGATAATATTATAAATAGGAAGTATATAAGGGCGGTACCTAAATATTTTTGTTCAGTCAACAAACATACGACAATTATTATTTATCTTTCTGTTAGGAACGTCACAAAACCTACATCAAAATATCAAAAAAAAAATTTTTAAGTAAGTAGCAAAGCAGTTTTTTTATATCGTAACTAGCTTTTGCCCGCGGCTTCGTCCGCGTGGTATTGGGGTTGGGGTTGGTGTTTCCGGGATAAAAAGCCTATGTCCTATTCCGGAGTGTATCCTATGCCTGTGCCAAATTTCATCCAGATCCGTCCAGCCGTTTTGGCGTGATTGAGTAACAAACATCCGAACATCGTAACTTTCGCATTTAAAATATTAGTAATTTTACAGACACAAAAGACAATAGTTGTGCGGACACCGGTGTCTTCTTGAGGCTTAATGAACTAAAGAACACTATGTTCAAGTATTACTCCTGGACAAGCGTAATCCATCATTGTATACAACATCATCAGCCAAAGATACAGACGCAAACATCTGATACAGACAGATGACCATAGACTAACCCCAAGTGTCACCACAAAGACAGCTCCTCTGCATCTCCTATCCATCGAATTCTCGCGACCCTCACGAGGTCATTGGTACGCGGTCGCCACTCCAGAACCTTTCGACTCCAACAATATTCTGTTCTGCGAGCTATATCCTCGCCCACTGCCCCTTTAAGTTTGGCGATTCTTTCTACTATGTCGATAATTTTCGTATCCTTTTTTTATGGTAGGTAAAAATCATCCGATGACGAATCCCGCTCGTGGGAGGTGCGGAAAACAGTGTCAAACTCTTACTGACTAAAGAACCTACCACGTTCCTACCTTACCTTATTCCCAGAGCCCCGGTATAACGCTTTCGCATCAACCCTCGACTCCAGGAGGCTTCGACCCTGATGGGCTCCTACAGTTTGTTGACAACTCCTTGAGGCGCGCGGGAACAGTGCGCGCTGTCGACGACTTGGACTCGGTCTGAACTGTTACCAGACGACCGGACGGCATGCTACTCATTGCTCATCGTCCTTGGTGTCCTTGCGAACGTTTTCATTCCTGAATTGATCACGCAAAGAAACTCCGAACATAACCCTTCCATTATTATTTGATTTTCAAAAACAAGCTATTCAAAAATAAATAAAATCCCCAACTTAACATTGTCGCACAAAATAATACTTTTAGTCTAATAAAAAAGAAAATAGAAATATTCAACATAAACTGAAGATTAAAAACGAAGTAGAGTTGATATTAATTCAATTTGTGTTGTATTTGCGAGTAAATTAAAAACGTTCGCAATTCGAGCTGTATGCTTCGCTTCGGGACACAATAATTCTGAAAAACTCTTCTATTTATAGCATGGTTTTTATTAGTTCTCTCTGTTATTTCTCGGACATTCAATTGTATTTTATTTTCGAATTTTACTACATTTTATACGGTATACAAAAGAAAAATACGGAGCAATAGTTACTCCGAACTCGCGGAATTGAGTTACGATTTTTTTTCCGAATTTTAATCGAAAATAATATTTTTTTATGACGTAACCACTTATTTTCAGTTTACAGAAAAAAATAACAGATTGATGTTATTTTTTTATGGTAGGTAAAAATCATCCAACGACGAATCCCGCCATTAGGCGGAGCAGGAGACAGTCTCAGACTCTTACTGACTAAACAACTTACCCTTTTCCTTTTTTGCCAATGGCCTTCTTGGATCAAATATCCCTGATAATACGCATTCGTATCGACCCTTGGTCCCAAGAGGCTTCGACCCAGCTGGGTCCCTACTGTTTGCTGACAACTCCTTGAGGCGTGCAGGAACGATGACTTGGGCTCTGTCCGGACTGTTACCAGGCGACCAGACGGCGGGCTACCCATTGCTTGCCGTCCGAAAGTCAGTAGGCAGAAATGGGGATCGGAGACACGGTAACGTCGGCTGCGGTGTCATGTCTTTAATAAGCAATGGTAAAAATTATAAATCAATGGCTTCATGTCAAATTTTAGTGTGACATTAAGGGCAATTTACTAACTTAGAAGTTTGTTTTTTTTTACATTTTTAAGGGACCGTAGGCCTATGTATATCGTTTTAATGTCCACTTCCGAGAACGTCTCTGAGATTAAAGGTATTTACAGACTGACGGTCCATAAAATGATCCTATAAGGGTTTCGTTTTTCCTTTTGAGATACAGAACCAAAAAAATACCATTAATCAAAAACCTGTACGAAGTCAAAACAGCACTTATCCCACTACGATATTATATAACTGAAGATTAGGCTCTCAGGCAGCTGAACTATCCTCTAATAACTATCCCAAATACCTACTAAGTCATTACGTAACTAAACTTGACACCAAAACGCCTTAATTTGCGTACTAACGGTACCCGTCTACACGTCTTTAGCCGACTTGCCGCAAATCTTCTGACATCGTCAGAACAGTGTAGTTGCCTGTGTAATTGCTGACACAAAAAGCATGAACTAGACAGTTTCTGACTCAATTAATTAGCGACCACCCTGGAGAAGGGCGTTACATGGGGTTAGCTCGGAGTATGAATGAGACAAGCTGTATAGAACAACGGCGGGGAAATTGTTAATGAAATTATTAAGTGTCTATACAGGGTGTCATTGACATGTTAACGCAAACGAATACCATAGATTCACACGAATACACGATTCTAGACACCCCAGTGACGGAATTTTTTGTCGGTGTTTTCTTATTTTTTTTTTAATGAATTTTTAAAGTTTTTTTAATTAAACTGTATAAAAACGTCAATTTAACATTTTTTGCGAAAAAATAAGTGGATTGCATTCCAAATTAAAAAGTCATCGGGTTTGATTAGAATAACGACTTTATTTGCCTCGATGATTTTTTTATAATTTTTTTTTTGTAAAATATTTTTTTTTTCTTTTTTTTTTCTTAAAATATCATTGGGTTTGGTCAGAATAACGATTTTATACAAGTTAAAAATAAAAAAAACAAAAGTTTTTTTTCTAAAAATTGAAAAAAATAACGACGAAAAATTCCACCACTGGGGGATCCAGAATCATGTACTGGATCCATGGTATTCATTTGCGTTAACATGTCAATGACACTTTGTATAACGACAGTTAAGAATCAATAGTGTCTATCTCACAAAACTCAAATTACAGTAGATAAAAAAAATATATTTCTTTGTCTGAGATAATAAGTTACTAGAACGAACACAAACAGCAGAGATCGACGACGACGATCGAGACGTTTTAAGGAGAGATAGACCATATTGGCAGAAAAATTTACGCGTTCCTAGGTGATATTTCTATGGCAAATAATTTAGGAAATATCGAGATAGCAGCTTAAATAACCTATGCCAAATTGCACTTTAAATTCACTGATTTTAAAAAGTAGAAAATGAAAAAAAATTAGATAGACATTATTGATTCTTAACCGCCGATAAGTTACCTTGGTACAGGTTAACGAAATAATTGTCAGTTTTATCAAATCAAGTTAATTAGATTACCTTATTTGGAAACTGAATTGACTATATTTTTTATAACTACAAATATCTAACGGCTAAGTTTTTTTTTGATAGCTTGACTTCATGACTTAAAAGTCATGAAGTCAAGCTATCTTAATTATTTTAACGATGTGTAAAGTTAGTTCAGAGACTGCTTTCTGGATTATTAATCCAACTGTTCAGGTAAAGCCATCTTATTTTGTTATAAAGGCTCAGCCAAAAGTCGTCCCATGTTGAACATAGGCCTCCGCCAAATGTCGCCACTACAAAAATCTCAGTGCATCTCGCATCCATCTAAAGGATAAATCAATAATCTGACAATTTAATTCGAGATATCATTTTGTATTTTTTCTGTTCCCAAAAACTCGATTTTAATTTCGGTGAAAGACGGTGAGCCGGATTGGATTACAGTTTCGGCTGAAAATTGTCATCCAAAACCCGTCAGATACAAAAACGAGTCGGTCTGTCACATTCAAGGTTCCGTACAAATGAACTTATGTAGATAGTTCGATTAGATCGAATTTCAAAGATTATTCACATGAAAAAAAAAGTATATTTTTCCAGAATTTTTTAGAAGGGCTTTAAGACCTTGCTTCAATCGAGCCTAATTTCAGAGCTACGGGGGTACCCTGTAAATCTTGATTCTTTTAAGAGTGTCGAAATATATGTTTTGTTTACGACAAAAACGGCCATATCTTTCTTTTCCATTAACTTATAGGTTTGATTTATTCACAGCTTCAAGGGAGGGGAGGGAATTGAGTGTATAATTTAAATTTCAACTCGATAACTCTACGCATTCCCGAGATAAAAGGTCTTGTCAGACAGACAAACAGACAGATGGACAACAGAGTGATCCTATAAGGTTCTTTCTTATGAGATTACAGAACCCTAAAAATAGCGTTTAATACTACAGCAGTTCATTCAATGCGCTCATTGCTCTCTCTACTTCATCCCGACGGGCTCGAAGGTGGGTTTTCAATCAACAGCGTCTTCAAATTGGAAATTTGCAGAATTGATGAGTTCAGAATTCATTAAGGCTCGGCGCTCCGGAGAACGAATTCGATTGATAATTATAATAAATGAAAGCTGTCGTTAGACGGTAGATTGTTCCGAGTACATGGAGGTAGGATAAAGAGTTATCCTACCTCCTATATATACATATATTTTAATCATATTATTATCTGTTTTTTATTTAGAGTGCACACCTACCAAATTATTGTCTTTTTTAACCCAAAGGTTGACTTGTAGAGAATGCCTTGTTGCATTAAGTCCGCCTATGAACCACTACTGTACATGAAGATTAAATAAATAAGTTATCAGGGAAATGGAGAGAAAAATCTGTGTTTATTATATTTATTTTAAAAATATATACTAGCGACCCGCCCCAGCTTCGCACGGGTACTGATATTGAAGATATTATGCATGTATTATTATGCACATAAACCTTCCTCTTGAATCACTCTATCTATTAAAAAAACCGCATCAAAATCCATTGCGTACTTTTAAAGATATAAGCATACATAGGGATGCGCAACTTTGTTTTATACTATGTTATGATAATAGTAGTAAAATGCGCCTATCGCGTTTGACCACAATCTCACCTGATGGTAAGCGATAATGTGGCCGACGATGGAAAACGCTTGCCTAGAAGTTATCTATTCACTCTTGACTACATCGAAGGTCTGGAATAAATTGCCTGCTAAGGTCTTCCCATCTGATAAAAATATATGTGTCTTCAGTGAGAATAGACTCTTAATAAACTAATGCGCCTCACCATCAACGATTGCATCACTGCTTACCATCAGGTGGGATCGCAGTCAAGCACTAGTATATTGCAATTAAAAAAAAAAACGAAATGTTGTACTTATAGAAAAATACACTCATTAACTAACAACTACTAAGCCAACAAAACCGAAGCATACGAATAAAAGGTTAAATAATGCGTAAACCGCGATGTATTCATGATCAAAAGCTCTCTCGCATGTAAAACGCAAATAATTGCACTGATAACCCTAAGCACCCCATTCAACCCTATTCAACAGTGAATGCAGACCTCAACCCCATTTCTATGGCATGCGAGTGTGCCGACCATGCGGTACGAGTGGAAAGTAGCTCTACTATTATGTATAATGTGTACTGTGTGACTACTCGTAGTAAGTCTATAGGAATACCAAAGGACGAAAAAAAACATATAAAATCGAATTAAACCCTGATTTTAGTCAACAAGGAACCCTTATAGTTTTGCCATGTCTGTCTGTCTGTCTGTCCGCGGATAATCTCAGCGACCGTTAGCACTAGAAAGCTGAAATTTGGTATCAATATGTATATCAACCACGCCGACAAACTGTAAAAACAAAAAAATAGGCTAAACAAAAATTGTTGGGTACCCGTAAAGTGGGGAGTGATTTTTTTTTCATTTCTACCATAACGTGTGATATATTGTCGGATAGGTATTTAAAGAAGAATTAAGGGTTCCCTAAAATATTTTTTTGACATTGTAAATATTTTCAGAAATAATTGCTCCAAAAATAAAAAACAATGTGTGGGTGTCCTTCTAACTTTTGAACTATAAGTTTAAAAAATATAAAAAAAACTCAAAACTAGAGCGTTATAAAGTCTTTCTACAAAAAAATATTTTGAACTTGACAGAGCGAACTGTTTTTGAAAATTTAAAAAAAAAACCTTCTGAACTCACCTTGTAATTTAACCGTACCTACATACAAACATTTTTTAAACTTTTTTATTAATTTTAAAAAATACAAGAAGATAAAAATCGGTTCACGCAATCCAAAATTACCATCGAGTACAACGCCATCTCTCGGAAAATTGGGTTACTAATTTATGCATGGGCTACTGAATCCTAAGCAAAAACCTTCGCAGAGACTGCTCTCTTTCTTCTACTTCTCACTTTTGACAGTCTGAACACTCTCCTACAGGCAAGAGTCCAATTTATCCACCTAACTATCTTCTTTTGGGTCTACCACGTCACTGCTTCTTGATATTAGGGACCCAATCTGTAGCTAGTTCATCAGAAACGGCCCGTCCACTTCAAATTTCCAGCTATGTTGCCTACATTTTCTGATTTATTAGAGGTTTAAAAAGTACAGTCGTTAGCATACTGCCTACAAATGTGTAACAAATATATCGCGTTGAGCAAAAATATGCTTAAACTCAGTGGTAACAAGTTGGCAAAGTTTTTGATATATGAGTTTTGGTGATAAATGTTGATAAATTATGGAAGTAATCAGTTTAGTGGAACGTGTTAAGATTTTCGCTTGTGATTTTCGAGGGCTTTTTCCTTGAGTGTTGAGCAGGAATCTTAGGAATTTGTGAACAAGTTGGGACAATTAGGAATTTCATTGAAGTATGGTCTGGAAAGGTCAGGCATTTTAGAGCTATTTTTTGCAGTTTGAGAGCTTTTAGCTGATCCTGTAGATTATTTAGGGCGTTAGTAGGTGTTAATATCAGATTTTATAAAAATACTAGCTGACCCGGTAAACGTTGTTCTCCGATATGGGGGTAAAAGGATAATTAATTAATTCTAATACTGAAAATATTATTACGAAATTAACATTATACGAAATTAACACAAATAAAAATCATAAAATCAGTCGAGCCAATACTGAAGAGATAGACAAATATATTATGAACTAGGAAATGGACCTTGGTACTATTTTTAGGGATCCGTACTTCAACAGGAAAAACCGGAACCCTTATCAAATTACTTTGTCCGTCTGTCTGTCTAGATCCTTTATCTCGGAAACGCGTGAAGGTATTGAGTTGAAATTAAAACCTATATACTCAGGTCCACAGTCCACACACAGGGACCACAGTCCCTTAAAATCAGTGAACACATGAAACTTCTATGTTAGCGAAAAAAAGGTTCGATTATTAATGTCGCAAAAAACGTATATTAAAACACTCATAAGAATCAAAATTTATAATTGCCGTTAACCTTAGATTCTAAAATTTAGAATAGCAAGGCTTCATAATACAAGTTTACAAAACATCTGAAAACTGAAACATTTGTACTTGCCTCGAAAAAATCTTCGTAACTCAATTCGTAAAATGAACTTTTCATAGGTAAGTTTGTGCAGACGGCGAGTTCGACTAGCACTTGCTCGGTTTTTATTTATTGTACTCTTTCAAACAGGTTTAACTGGTTTTAATAAATAAAATTAATCAACTTGCGTTCCTTTAACCTACAATAAAATGACCAGCAAAATCTCATTAAATCCCACACTTCCGTTAACCACATAAAGAATCCCGCGCTAAGCGAACTAACTACAGGGAGAAATTAGTTTTTAATCCGAGAACAAGTTAGCGAAACTTGCGCAAGACACTGCGACTGCAAGTTACTGCAAGTTTTATCGTAAGAAGTTTTAATCTTGGCAAGAGTGATCTATTATGGTCATCTTGGCTCTTTTTATGATGGGTGGGATTTACGGGGAGACGGGAAACTAATTGCTTTTGAGAATTCTGTATTAGATCGCTTTTGTGAGTGGAGAAATGGATTGTTTAGATAAGGCATTCTGCCTAGAATTATTCAATTATAATATGACATTATCCTCACATTCCGCATGACGCTGGTCAATACCGAATGTGGTAGGTTCGGAGGTCCTGCACCAGATTCAGGTGGAAAAACACTGGGTTGCAAAATAGACCGGTTGTCACCATTTCACCATGAGCATGAACTATGTCCTTTGTGGAGTTTTGCACCGGTGTTGTTTCTCCACGCGTTGCTTTTTATCTTAGTTTTTCCTTTGCTTTACCTTTTTATCTTATAATTCTGGCGTATGTTAAAAACCCTCTGACACTTAAAGTAATTCAATTTATTTTTTAAATTAATCAGTCCTGAAACTCATATTTAGTTTACCACTAGCATATTTTTTATAAAACATGTAGCCATACATAAACGCACATTCTGAAAGTAGCAAAAACTGCCACTGAATCGATTTTATGCTGTTTAATTTTACACTTATATTATAATATAAATATTTGACAAAATCGTGATAAAATGATACTAATATTACCTATTAAAAAAATTCCTGCATCGGATTCGTGCGGAAGAGACGTCCGGGTGTCGCCACTGTGAGGCGAGCCCGGAGGACACGGTGGAAGTGTGCCCTGCTTGGGAAGAGCATCGCCGTGTCCTCGTGGGGGTGATCGGCGGCGGCGACCTCTCGCGCCGGGCCCTGGTTCAGGCCATGGTCCGCAGCGAAGAAGAATGGCAGGCGGTCGCCTCCTTCTGCGAAGCAGTAATGCTCGTAAAGGAGAAGGCCGACCGCATAAGGCAAAGGCAACAGCGCCCTCGCCGTAGCCGTGCCGCCGCGATCCTGCCGATATCCGGCCAACGTAGACACTGGCTCGCGGACGGTGAGCAATGGGTAGCTCGCCGTCCGGTCGTCTGGTAACTGTCCAGACCGAGTCCAAGTCGTCAACGGCGTGCACCGTTCCCGCGCGCCTCAAGGAGTTGTCAGCAAACTGCAGGGGCCCTTCAGGGTCGAAGCCTCCTGGAGCCTAGGGCGGTGCAAACTGTTACCTCGACTCTAGGAATAAGGCAAGGAAGGTACGGGGTAGAATTTTTTAGTCAGTAAGAGTCTGACACTGGTCTCCCGCTCCGCCCAAGAGCGGGTTTCGTCATTCGATGATTTTCACCTACCATAAAAAAAAACCTATTTAAAAAAATGTGATTGTGTCACAAGCGTGTTTACTAAATATGTGCGTGCGCTACCAGTGTATTGCGTCGATTCCAATATTTATTTGGTTGCTATATGCTATTTCACAAACTTCATCCACCAAATTTTAAGGGAAGGAATTCTATGAAATTTTCTCACGTTTCAACAATCGGTCAAGCCGTTCATTTTTTGTATATAAAAGAATTTGGATAACTAATTTATATAAAAAAACGCTACATATGAACGTTTTTAAGAGAACGTTTGAGAATAGGAGATAAGTTTATACAATTTATTTACGAACTATGAACGTAAAAAGTTTAATCAGAATCCAGTTTTTCAATTTTACTCATCTCCGAATTCTTCAATTTTGCCAAAATATCTTCCATTTGACAGTACGGCGTGTCGTCACATCATCATCACCATCGATCCTATTCTTATTTGTAACGCATAGTAAGTAAAATTTCACTGAATTAGCATTACAATTTAACTTCCTCCAAAAATAAAGACGTACATTATTTCCGCCACATGTTGTTTACCAAACCAAGTCACCACACCACAAATCTGACTTACCACCACGACGCCAGCATTTAAACCAGCGGGTGGGCAGGGTTCCCCAATAAATAACCCTCGTTCCCCGCAGCCGGGATCCATCAGATCAGCATTAATCTGCGTCAGGGCGCACGTTGCTCTGAGATATAGCTGTCATCTCGCGCACGAAATATAAATATGGCTGACGAAGATTTTAGAGGAAATTAGAAAGTTAGAAATAAAGAGAATAGGTTTGGAATTTCGTAGCGTTAAATTGAAAGTGAGCGAACTTAACAATGCTAGAACATAAAGGGTCTATTTATAGTATAATTCTCAAATTAGACTCTGATTTTGCCTAAATCACAGGTTCAAACCCAGTCATTTAGTTTATTTCATCACCACTGTTCTCAAAACAGTGAAGAAAAACATCGTGAGGAAACCGGCATGTCCTAGAAATATATTCACAAACTATAGACGTTCAGCAACTCGCACTGGGCCCACGTGGTGGATTTCGGCCCATTCTTGCTCCTCGAGAGGAAGCCAGAGTCCCGGCAATCTGTTTCCCGCTCCGCCTCAGAGCAGGATTTGTCATTGGATGATTTTTACCCACCATACAAAAAATACTCACTAATCCGCACTTGGCCCGCGTGGCGGATTACGGCTGTGTCCTTCTCATAGAGAAAAGGCCTGAGTCTCAGCAGTCGGAACTTTAAAAACTGATGATGATGTCAAATCCCATTACCCAACAAATATCAACACGGCACATCTGTCAACTGAATCGAATCACCGCATGCCTTCACTACGAAAATCCACAAAAAACCCACGTAAACCACAGTGTGTTTTTTATTTCGTACACTAACCAAACCTGCCGAAAGCCCCGCTGGGCTGCATACAATAAATCGGTTGTGGTGCCCAGCGTCGCGACGCATCAAATCAAACGCTCCCGCACCGATAAACAAACAAACAGATGAAATAGGTACACAGTAGAGATAGACACAGAAGGTTGACTCCGTACAACAACGAATTCGTGTTCAAAATATTTTTATTTTACATAAGCCTACATGGGCATTTATAAATAATCAGAAGCTAGTGCATGGTTCCAAATTGGTCTTTGCTATGAAACCGGCAAGAAACTCCATGTTTCTTTTTTCGGCAGCCTTTACTGTCCCAGTACTGGGCTAAGGCCTCCCCCCCAAGTCCTTCTTCCCCAAATCTTCTTTAACCACGCCGTCTTGAACCAGTCGTCTCGGTACGCGTCTAGATGATCTCGCCACCTCTTACTAGGCCAAAAGGCCGCTCCATAGTAAAATGATTAATATTACAATATTTCTGTATTACAGTATTAAATAGATAAATTATGTAATGACAGTGTAGTCAATATTATACCCAAGAGCACAACAAAAATTATTAATAAAAAAAAAAAAATGGTTGCCTGTAAAGTCGGTTTTACGGGCGAAGATTTTACGTGACAACGTCCTAATTCTCTAGTGCTGCGCGCGCGGCAGACCGATCATAGTTGAGTGGGAGAGAGACGCAAGGCATTCGGCGGGCCTCTCTCTCGTTCGGTGACTCATCGTAACGTTACCGAGCGTTACACTTTTTCATAAGTGACTCCCAGCCGCAACCTAATTTAAGACGTTGTCACGTCAAAACGTGATATGAAGACTACTTTAATTAAGTTTAAGTTTAACATAATAAGGTAAAATATTGCCGTAAAGTAAGTCTACTACGAAAAAATAACTTTCCCGTGGGTCTCCACTTCAATAAGGATCTTAAAATCGTTTACTACCCATTCACGAACAATGGGTAGCCCGCCGTTTGCTCGTCTAGTAACAATCCGGACCAATCCCAAGTCGTTGACAGCGTACACTGTTCCCGTGCGCCTCAAGGAGTTGTCAACAAACTGTAGGGGCCCAGCAGGGTCGAAGCCTCCTGGGACCAAGGTTTGATGCGAAAGCGTATTACAGGGGCCCTGGGATCAAGGTAAGGAAGGAACGAGATAGGTTGTTTAGTCAGTAAGAGTCTGACACTGTGCAGAATTCGTTATTGGAAGATTTTGACCTACCTAAAAAAAGCCGCCATGATGGTTCATCTTGTCTGACGATGATTATAATCTTATCAGAATTCTGCAATTATCTATTTAGTGGCGCATTGCATGAGGTAGTCGTGACACGGTGGAAAATATTTTTTGTTAATACTTTACTTTTACGAAATTCAAATAACTGTATTGGTATTATACAAGTAAATAGTTTTAACTGGGCTGTTAGGATACACACTTTGAGTGTGAATTAATTGTCATTGGTCAGTTATTTCACAGCTTCAATTTACTCCATTCATTATATTCCAACTCTGGGTCTTCTTCTTAGCGTATCGATGGCAAAACCATTACGTTTTATAGAAAAGGTTGCGTTACATTCACGCAAAAAAAACGCATACAAAGATTCGCTATTTTAATATTCTTCTTCTTAGCGTATCGATGGCAAAACCATTACATTTTATAGAAAAGGTTGCGTTACATTCACGCAAAAAAAACGCATACAAAGATTCGCTATTTTAATATTCTTCTTCTTAGCGTGTCGATGGCAAAACCAGCTCAATTCCTTGCCTGGCCCAGTATTCGCTAAAAAAAAATTACATAAAAAAAATAACCAAAAATTACCAGGTAATTTTTGGTTAATTTTTTTATGTATTTTTTTTTGGATGGTGGCCATTTAAATAAATTACAGCTTTGTGTAATTTATTTAAATTACACAAAGATGTAATTTTTTTATGGTAGGTAAAAATCATTCAATAACGAACCCCGCCCTCGGGTGGAGCGAGAAACAGTGTCAGGCTCTTACTGACTAAACAACCTACCCCCCTGCTTCCCTTCCTGGACCGAGGGCCCTGGTAATACGCTTTCGCATCAATCCTTGGTCCCAGGAGGCTTCTATCCTGCTGGCGCGCTGTCGACGACTTGGGCTCGGTCCGGAATATTACCAGACGATCAGACAGCGGGCTACCCATTGCTTGACATCTGCAAGCCCGCACCTATATTGACCGGAAATCAGGATTGGAATCACGGTGGCGGCAGTTGTGGCGAGTGCGCCGTTGTCTTTGCTTGATGCAGTCGACCTCCTAAAGCTGAAGCTGGGTTTGCGACCTAAAACTCGTAAATTATTCCAGTTACCACTGGGCCACCTCTGCCAACTACTATTATAAAACCATAACATTAATTTGATTAAAATAACTGAACTTCATCATACGAGACAAAAGGAGAAAAGCAGCCTGAATCCTTTTAAAAAAATCTCTGAAAAATAAACTGCGCACACAAAATGCGTGACAATCAATTAAATGTGAATTCTGCACCTGTGCTTGACTCTGTCCGTACAGTTTCGGACATGAGCGAGTCCGGACGCCGGACAGAACCGCTCAAAAAATAATCACTCACGTGGAACGATTAATAACTTGTTTGTGGGGCTATGAAAACGTGGGGTGGAGCGTGTTATAGGCGATAGCGGAGTTAAAACATTGTCACTGTTTTTCTCAGCTTCTATTGGATATCAATTGACAGCAAGGTTGGAGGATTGGTTGAGCGATTGAATACTGCCCTGCGTATCGCAGGTTTGATTCTCGCGCGGAACACATATTTGTATGGCCTACAGATAGGTGTTCCGGATCTGTGTGTCTTGTCTATATGAATTTACATGTTCTTGAACACACGCACCCGTTTTTTTCATATTTTGCCATTTTTTTGGGCATTTAACCAAAACATGGTGTGTCAGAAATAAAATACGTATCAGTACAGCAGGACCAAGATTCTGTCACATTTATGTAAATTAGATAAATTTTCCGTAATATCTAAACACATCATTTAGAAAGAAAGAAAGAAAAGCAGTTTATTTACGCGTCATGCGTCACGCAAACTTAAAAGCAGTTTCACCTATTTGCCTTGTTGTTGTGTTAGTTTTGTTTTTTTCTTTGTATTAGAAATCGCGCATTGAAACCGCGTATCGGAGGATTCAGCGGTGCAAAGTCTTCCACAAGGTGGACCGATGACCTAGTCAGGTTGTTGGAATCTGACGGATGCAAGACGCACAGGACCGGTCGTTGTGCCGACGTTCGGGGGAAACCTGTATCCGACAGTGAACGTCTTTCGGGTGAAATGATGATGATTATGGACAAAAATAACAAATTATTGCTTTAGCGACTGCTGATTGTTTGATGAATCCATTTTAACTATAACAATCTTCCAGCTGTTCTCGTGGCCCCACCGTCACGCCACGGCGATGCGTGGCGCCTGCACGTGACGCTACTCCTCACACGTCACCATTGTAACACAACTTTGATAAACATTTGTCACGCCTACCATTTGGCGGGTTTGACTATAAGAATCTGCCCGCTGTTCTCGTGGCCCCACCGTCACGCCACGGCGATGCGTGCCGCCTGCACGTGACGCTACTCCTCACACGTCACCATTGTAACACAACTTTGATAAACATTTGTCACGCCTACCATTTGGCGGGTTTGCTTCTAAATGAAGTCTCAGAATTCATTTGTTTTGGACTAAATGCAAAAAAACACTATAGGAATAACAAAATTGCTAAATTCAGTCCAGCAAGGTTTTACTGAACTCGACACAACTATCTAAATTATTAATAATTCCTTTTTCCTCTAATTTACGAACTTTAACAGTGACTTTGCAATCACTGGTCCTAAGCAAAGATTAACCGCACGACTAAGATCTACTATAGTAATTCACACCTAAGAATAATGTAGGTAATCGGGCAAAATTAATATAAACTTTTTTAACAAACTAAATTCCATGCGTGGTCCAGCCTTCTTGGGCCAGGTGTTGAAGCGAAAGCGGAACACCGAGGCTCTGGAACTAAGGCAATAAGAAAAGGTGCGCAGTTTAGCCAGTAGAAGTCTCACATTGTCTCCTGCTGCACTTAAGGGCCGGGATTCGTCATTCGATGATTTTTCCCACCTTAAATAAATGCCTGGTCCAGTATCCTACTAAGGCAACGCCATCTACTGACTCTGTTATTAGATCTTTACGTGACATCAGATAGTAGGTAGGACAAGGTCTGCAGAGAGACGCATATCATTCAATGTACCCCTTTTGGATTACCTAACTTAACCTGCAATCCCGTCAGAGAGCTGACACATCACTCCTCACATCCTCCTCCTCTTCTCACATATCCTACTCATCCAGTCAGTCGTCTTTCACCCTTCAACCCGTGCACTCATGTGTTGCACTCGAGATAAATCTTGTAAAACCCTAAATAAAGTGTATTTTTGAAATATATTTAAAATTCAATATTCACATTACAAAAAAAAAATGGACATCATTAAGACATCACAAGAGAAACCATCATCCAAATAAGTTTTTTAATCTACATCCTAAACACTTTCTTTGTCTTAAAAGAGAGCAGAAAATGTTATCCTCAAAAGTGGGTTAAATAATGCGAGACAATGGGCACGACAAAACGTTGACCGCCCCACCCGTCCTATTTACGTCAGGGGTCCACAAAAGTAATTTAATATTATGATTATATTATCTAAGGGGCGGGCAGTGGGCACAGAATGTTTTTCTTCAGGGTGAATAATTCTTGCCTACTTTAAAACAATTTGGTAGCTCTGTTATGCATAATCAGCCAATAAGGTTTCCACTGCTGGGGCTAGGGACCCTTGTCTACTAGAGGACTAGGCTGTAATCGACCACGAGGGCACTGTAGGGGTTTGTAGATGTCATATTGTCTTTCTTTGTTGGTTGGTGGATATAAGTTTCTTTACTATGGTAGGTACGGTAAATGATACAAGTTAGTAATGAAAATCCTTTTAGAAACGCATAGTTCGGGAGGTACTGTTGCAAATTAAAAAATCATAGTAAACCAGCTGAAACTTTTTCATAAAATATGTTACATTATACTGAGCTAAAAAAAAAAAATTGACAGCTGCAAGGTGAAGGGAGGGATTATGCATCAGTCACTCGCAAGAACTTGTAAATAAATACATATAATAAAGTTATATTACGCCGGATAAAATGTAACTAAGTCATTCTTTAAATTAATAAAAGTACGAAAACAACAATCAGCTGCGTGGGTAGGGTGGAAACACCGTCAGCTGATGCAATAAAGATACTGATTATTCGTGTGTGTAAAACAAAATCATACTTGTAGCGACATCTATGACGTCACACCGAAACTAAAAACTCCGACTACCTGCATCGGGCAATTAAAACAAAAAAAAATTTGGACATAATAATATAGAACAAAAATATATTATTTTTTTATTATCATAGGTTTTAGTAGCTAAATATGAAATCCTGGAAGAGCACTGCCTGATGCTGCGTAAGGGAGTGTACGTGACCTACCGCTGCACTGCTTTTTGAAGTCTACCAGTCCCTTGAGCACATGATGTGGTTCTAAACTAATTGTGCTACATTGGTGTAATTGCTGCAAGGCGTTCCGATGCGAGGATAAACTAATAAATAAATTATATCTTTAGTACAAGCATAAAGGTTAGCATGTACATATAATGTTTGTATTATTTGTTTCGAACATGCATAACATTAAAAGTATTCGAAGAAACAAAAAGTATGTGTCAAAAGAGAATGCCAAATTTGTACTCGTATGTGACTACAAATAATGTTATTTTTTGCAGAAGTAGGAATTGTTTACCATTTATTAACATGTTTATATATTTAAATGTGGTTGAAAAACCAGTACGCTTACACATAATAAATGAAACTTTTGGTATTAATATACTTGTAACATACCTTGTACGGAGTATTTAGCATTCTTTTTTCATTTAAATCCCATCAGCAGTGTCAAGGAGTAAGAAAAAAAGAAATACTCTCTTTCTATATAATTCAAATCAATTACCGATATTGTTCTCAACGCAAGACTGAGAAGTGTCACTTAAAGTATTAAAAATATTATAACTATTTAACCTTGTAAGTATTAAAATAGTTTGTGAAACATTATCAACCTTTGATTGTGTCCCGGAGTCTAGAGGATGGTGGGAAACTGTTACCTCGACTCCAGGAATAGGGCAAGGAAGGTACGGGGTAGGTTTTTTAGTCAGTAAGAGTCTGACACTAGTCTCCCGCTCCACCCAAGAGCGGGTTTCGTCATTGGATGATTTTCACCTACCATAAAAAAAAAATAAAAAAAAAAAACCTTTGATTGTGTAGATTAAAAACTAAAGTGATTTTACAGATAGTTGGCAGCACTGCCGTGCGTATAACGGGACCACACATAGTTCCCTTATAGTAAATCCGGAATAAAAATAGTTACATTTATTTCATTTACATTAATTTATGTATTGTCCTAATTTTAATGTCGATCAGTCAAAAAAAATAAGCATTATTATAGTCCAACGTGCAAACAACTCCGTGGACACTCTCTAAAAAAATAAATGCCGATAGGCACCGTGCGTGGCGATGACCCTGCCATCTCGTGACTTATATCCGAAAAATTTACCTCAAGTGTCAAAAATTGTACTGTCAAACCATGGAAATAATTCTGAATATTCGTGTTAAATTTTGCTAATTTAAGTTATCAAAATGTATTGTTGTATTGCTGGATGCTGTAATATATCCAAAAACAACTCTAAGGGTGTAAAATTTTACTATTTCCCTACTAATAGTAATCACATGCCATGGCTCAGGGATAAAAGAATTAAATGGATAAATGCAATTGTAAAACACACGTAAGTATGCATTCAAGTATTTAAAAAGTACTGTTTAATTTTATTTATGTAAAAACCACCAATTTTGTAGGTAATTATGATTGAAAACAGTTCAATTTTCGATGAACATTGAACCTAACCAATAACCGTTGTTTCCTTCAGTAAGTATCCAAATAACTGGCTCCCGTCTAAAAATACTACCATCTGCAGCGCCCATTTTATTGGCAACAAGAAATCAGAAAATCCTCTACACCCGTCGTATGTACCTATAATTTTTCCTGGTGAAGAAAATATAAAAAACTTGGATCAAAAATTGAAAGATTTGAAAGACACCAACGTCGAATGCAACGAGCTGGATCAGTAAAAGAAGAAAAGTCCTGTCAGAAATTTAGACCTTAAAATATATATATTATAATTTTAAAAATATATTATAATTTTAATCATTGTATTTTATGTTTTTAATCATTGTAAAATCACATTTACAGACTAGACAAGTAGACAGTAACAACCAATGTGTCTGGAAAGTTTATTTTTTTACTCGCACGGTGTCTCTACTGTCGGGATTATAACGCCATCTATAGTTTCCGCACGGTGCCTATAACAGTTTTTAACAGCCATAGCAACTGCAAATTGCATTTATTTGTTTCAACCATATTTTTTACGAGTTTTCAAGCGTTAAAAGTCACAGAACCTATCTTCATACTCAGCAATACCAGACGGCCGTACAGTGAATTTAAAAAAAAAATTGAAATTTCAATAAGCTATTGACAGCAAAAAGATGACCACTCTAAAAAAATACAAAACAAAATCTAGTCTCATACAAAAATAACTGATTAGAAAAATTCTCACATCATTCCCCAGAAACCTCAACAACACGAAATCCCAAAACCAATAAGAACACATTAATGAAAATGAAACGGCAGGGGAATGAGGTGATCGTCATTACTATGGAAAAGTTTTTAATTTAGACAGGGAAGAGGCAGAGGAGCCCAGGGGAAATATCCCCAGTAACAGCATTGGATGGTTTAACGTCCATCGCCGATAAGTATTTTGTTTTTCTGCAATTCCTTATTATTGAAAGGGTGAGCGTGCGGTCATATTTCATATCGGATTGAGGAAGAAATATGTGTTTATGTGACAAATGTTTGCGCCGATATTCTCTTGTTTAGCAGCTTTTTATGAAATGGTTTCGGAATAAAGAGATAGAATGAAATGTTGCTAAGTTATGGCCTTTTGGTTTAGGAGAAGTACTTAATATAATGAAGTTGAACAAGACTTTGTAAAAATATTTACTATAAATAACACAACAAACAAGTTTTTGGTTTTTGTATATCAGACTAATACTATTAATGCAGAAGTAAAAAAAAAACAGATTTTGATGGGACCTGGTAAATGATAAATGATTTTTATTTTGTTTTACACGTCAATTTTTTTGGCCATTGAAACTAGATGGGGCCGGTGTTTCCTAGCTGACCACTCTGAGAAGAAACATCGAAACAAAATCAGGAGTCAAAGTCTCTTTTAAAGTCCATACACAAACACAAAATGGTCAAATCATATGAGGACCATGCAGATTGGAGCCTGAGATGGTCTTCTGAATAAAGAATCACACAGTTCAGGTACACGGGGAGACCTTGTCTTGGAATGGCATACAGACATTTTCCTTACAGACCTAGAGTGAAGGAAGTCATCCAGTGCCTTCCTTCTTTGTGTTCCGGGAGTCTTGAACCTTGGCCTTCCAAGCAAGTTTCCTCTGCTGACTCCTACGGTTTTGATGATATGTCTTCGTGACGTGTCCGGAACAAGCGCTGTCAATGACTCCTGCTACTGTATGGTTTTCTACTATGATGCGTTTGAAGCCGCTGGTAGCAGCTAAACTATTACATGGATAATAATGTTTCTAAAAGGTAACCTCACTCAATCCTTGAGAGTTATTATGTGACAGATGACACAGGAAAGAAGGCGAGGGAAGAAACGAATATGCCGTGAAGAAAATAAAATAAAAACGTTTAAGTGCGTTTCAGACTTGGGCATCAAGGGTCTGTACAAATATATCTTAATATATAAATAATTCAATTTCTGAAGTGAATCTCAAAGATTTTTCCGAATCGCAGTTTCTAGAAAAAGTAATTGTTTTGTGCTGGAACTTCTTACCAAATCTCTGGATTCTAGATCATTGGGTAGTATCTACTCTATAGCTTTTGATTTTTTAATGCGTACCTAATCATAATATACGTTTAATTGGCAGGGCCTTATCCTTAGATACCTTTAGATAGCTGATGAGTTCAAATTTTGACGTTCCCCTGCTCTAGGGAGTAGCAGGTTTGAGTATTTGATATAATTTCAGCTTAATACCTCTACAATTCCTTGATAAAAGAACAGATGGACAACAAAGTAATTCAAATTTCGGCAAAAATAGATTCCAAGGGATCCATTTTTGCCGAATGAGGTGCAGAACCCTAAAAAAATATGTAACTCAAGTACCATTACGCAACAGACAGTTTTGCGAAGGCCATCCAAAAACAATTCAAATCCACATTACGAAACAAATTCCGAGCACCTACAGAAAGAACACAATCCAGCAATAATTCAAGACAGTACGTTGTCAAATCAGAACGTACGACGCACATAAATAAGAGCACGAGAGAGATGTCACGCGTGCAGCATCCCTGTGTAAATAAATCATGGTCACATCCCGGAGAAGAGCCGCGAAAACGGTCGGAAAACACTCGCGAGGACGCGCGCTGAATGCAGATACGGGCTGGAATGTACTGCGGAGAAGATGGAGACGACACGGTGGGAAAGGCATATGAAACGATGATTATTGTAAAGAAAATTAAATTAATTGTACTGATGGTATTGTTGATTCCGAGTGGTGACGGATTAAGAATACAATATTTCACCATTACTTTTCGTGCTAAGATTTTGTAAGAGGCAAATAGGGATTGAAATCAAACAAATCGTTTTATTTCAAGTAAACCGTTTAGGCACTTTTCAAAGATCAAGTCTGCCTGTCCGACAAAAACAAAATACGTAGTTTTCGTAGGCTATATCCTCCTTATTAAGGACAGACCCGAGCCTAGCAGTGGGACATAATTTTTTACTGCAGTAGTATATGGTATACTGTGAGTCGAAAGTTTTTTAAACAAAATAGTATTCTGTTTTTGGGTTTTGTTTTTGAATTAATAAAAAATTTTCTTTGACTGTAAACATACGAAATGATCTGATGATGAAACTGGAAGGTAGGCACGAGAAATCCATCGTAAAACTATGTACATAAAAAATGATTTTAGTGTATTTAAATCGTCATGAGATATAGGTTCCTTTAAATGATTTTAATTCTCTTTTATAAAACTAACACACTATTAAGGTTTAGCGGAAGGTTACAACTACAAAAAAAAATAATATAGTATCCTAGTGCAGAATAGATGCCAGTCTAACAAAGGAATACTTGTATCTAATTATGCAATGTTAGTTTGTAAGGTAGTACCTTTATGGAAAAGAAATAAATAAATATGACACGTTTAAAGATGACAGCGATGTGGAGGAATATTTTTTATAAAGACGCTTGTGTATTGTGTTTTTGTATTATAATATGTTAGTTAGGTTTGGTGTAAATATTCATTTTGGTTAAGTTTATATTTAAGATTTTATTTTATATATTATGCTATGTATATCTGTAAAATATATTGTTTAAATAAATATGATATGTTATGTTAAAATATTAAAGTTTACAAATCAAATAACATTGATATCGATTAATTTTTTTTTTTTTTTTGATATGATATGACGGACAAAAATCGAGGTATATGAAACGAAAACGTCATCTACAGACAAGGATGATATTCTCATCGAATAAAATATTCCATGCATTCAATAAAACTAAACTATTACTGTTATGATCTTTCAAATGACAATTAATTACCACTTGATAAATGATTTGGTCCAAAACTACCATTTTCTTTTCACATTCACAACCTTAAATCTGTGCATTAAATCCTATCTTCAATTGTGATCTCTCTCAATCACTAAATGGTTTGCTGGAAGAAAATTCCACTTTGACTTAAATTTACCTGAGGAAGTGAACTCCATTTTGCACATATACTGTAACTTTTTATGGAGTACAATAAAAAAAAAGAATAACACCATGTTCAACAAAAAAAAACCGCAGCGCTTCTGTCCATTATTTCTTCCCGTATCATATTCAAAACTATTCCCCCCGCCCCCCGCAAGGAAGCCACTCCTGAATATGTGAATGTCTGATGTAATGCGAAAAATCAACTCCTGATCGTTGTGTACCAAGTATTCGCAAAATTGACTGCGGCTTGCCAACTGTATTTAGACAACGTTCAGTCTAGAATTTATGAATTGTAATGTCTTTTATAACGACTAAAATGATGGTAGAGCAAGTTCGTAAAATTTGTTTTATGAATACTTAAAATGAAGGGATTAAAAAAAAACCTGTTTTGGCGCCCAACGTGGGACTCCAATATGTAGATCTTGGCGCCCGACATGGTACCAACAACACTGTTCTAACACACAACGTGTGGCATCATGCAATGTACTAGCGGCCAAGATGGAGCACAATGCACTCTAATATCCCATTGCCTTCTTCTTCTTCCTTCCCATATTACTTGAAATCGGCGCAAAACGTTTAATATCACCAAACACGCACAAATGAGTAATCGAAGCTAATATGTAGCTTGGATTACTCATTTGTGCGTGTTTTAGAGATCTATAGGTATTACACACATTGACAGAAAAAAAAAACAGAAATATGTCTAAACATATTTCTGTCTTTTTTTTTTGTCAAACTATTTAATTTGTTACATTTTATAATATATACACAAATGTTTCCCACTACTTTGGTAATATCGTCGACGCAACTTACTCTGTACTACTGATGCATAAGGCCCAATATATGGTTCTTTGTATCCAACGTATGGCACCAAAAGAATATATCATGTCAGTGCCTGCATACTTATATGCCAAAAGCTTACTTTTCAGAAAACCAAGTTCCGATATTGTATTTTACTGTATCAAATAACGGAAAGTGTGCATTTGATTGAAATCCTGCATTCTAGTTTAGGCTATCACTATAACGGGCCGAAACACATACGTTTTATAAACTGCAATAAAATAGTAATGTGTGCGATGATTTTATGTTTATGAGAAGAATCTGACCCCCGTCCTGTTGGAATCTCAACAAGCTCGTTCAATACGTTTCAAAATAAATCATTCCAAACCATTTTAGACGCGCATAAGTCACCTTTTTCCAACAATAATAGTTTCAACCTTGACGTACATTTACGACTACCCTACGGTTCCATTTCGCGCAGTTAACTCCAACGACTTCTGAAGATTGATGTGCCCCTCCATGTTTTTTCTGTCGTCCCTGAACGAGTAAGGAGTCATCTTGCCATCAATCTGACATAGAAAGATATATAAATAATTCGAGTGTTTTTTTTTACTGTTTATTTTTTGGGGAAGTCTCGTCTCAAAGGAGTCTTAACTGCCGGTTTTGATGGGTTTTGGAATCAAACCGTGCAAATGAAACATAAAGTAGTAGTGAAAAACATCGTGAGGAAAGCGGCATGTCCTAAAACCAAAATTCGCAGATATGTTACAGGCCCGCGTGGTGGATTACTGCCCATTGCCTCTTAATGAGAGGCGGCGTGAGTCCCAGAGGTCGGAAAATTATAAGGCTGCTATACTATGCTAATATCACATATTTCTTTTGTACATAAAAAGTCAACAGTGTAAGATTACAAAGATCAATTTATTTATATTTATTAATGCATTTTTTAAATGAATTTATTTTTTCAAATTCAATAACCAACAAAAATTTTCGAAATGTTTTCCTATGACATAATTTACATAAAAACTCTGAACAGAATTTTTATGGTTTTCTGATACATCAAAAAATATTGAAGAGTCTAATATTGTAAACAACAAAAAAATTAAAAAAAGTGTATTAAATGTCACCAAAAGAAATAAAAAAAAAACTTTTAATACTCAGTTCGTTTATTCAAAGCGGTAGTCCTGTGATGTGCCGTATCCAGCCCCTGACCAAAGGTATGTTGCTGTAGACTCCTGGCTGCTCCTTCATAGCACATCCGACCCCAAAGGAAACCAGGCCTAGTAGCTTCCCATTGTAGATAGCTGGACCTCCGGAGTCACCCTGGAAAATTACTTGTGAAAAAACAAGCGACAAGACAAGTATCATCATCATCATCAGCCTTTCAATGTTTCCACTGCTGGGACATAGGCCTGCTCTCTGGGAGAGGGAATGAGCCATAATCCACCACGCGGACCCAGTGCGGATTGGTGGATGTCACATGTCTTCGACTTTGTGGTTCTAGGACATGCCGGTTTCCTCACGATGTTTTCCTTCACCGTTTTGAGAGCAGTGGTGGTGAAATAAATTACACAAAGTAATGCACCTGGCTGGGTTCGAACCCGCGACCTACAACTCGTAAGTCGGGGCCGTTACCACTCTCAAATCATGGTAAGGCAAGTATAGTCACTAATATCCTTTATTATTTATTACTATGATGGATGACTCCTCGTTTTCGTCGTCGCAATCTGCTTACACTAAGGCGCAAATAGTGCGCGTCTCCGTTTCAAAGAAATTTCACGCCATCTAATAGACACTGCGTGATCAGAGGGCTGGAACTTTCTTCGCTCAGAGAATTAGCATTGCTTTTCAACGTGGCAATGCTACCAGCCTTCTGGGCACATTTCCAGATGACAGCGATGTGGAGGAGTACTTTGACGCCTAAGGGTATTTTTTGTTTTTGTATTATTTGTACATAGTTAGATTTAGTATAAAAGTATTAATAGTTTAGTTTATATTAAAGAAAAGCTCGCTGGTAGTATGTAGTTACATAATAATGTTACCTGACAAGAATCCTTGGTGCCGTTGAGCAAGCCGGCGCAGAACATCCGCGGCGTGACCGTCTTGTAGTTGTTGAGGGGGAGCGACTTGCAGGTCTCTGGGGACATCACCGGCACGCGGACGCGACGCACTATGTCTTGCATTACTCGTTGCTGGCATCAAAGATTGTTTCATGATTATAATAATAATATATTTTATTAACAAAAATGTACAAGTAAAGCGCTTTCAAATGATACCAAACACGGCATATTTATCTTAACTTTATTTTTTTACTTCGTATGTTTTGTCCGCTAGAGGGCGCCACATTAGATTTTGTGAAATCCCATATAGCCTATAACCAGCGGACAATTAAGACGCTTCTAATGATATGTCATTTGTCGAATTCTGATAAGTAGTTTAGAAGTTACGAGGGAACAGATGAACATCCATACCCACATACATACATACATACATACATACAGGTCAAAATCATAACCCTCCTTTTGCTTCGCCGTAGTCGGGTAAAAATGTAAGTACACCCATCACAGCAATGATTCATTGGATTTGTTTTTTGTCACAACAACAATCATATTTGTAAAAGTATGTATCTAAGTGTGTAGGTATTTATTATTGTATTGGTTTCTTTTTTTATTTGTCTGTTTTTTTTTTAATTGCTCCTACCAAGTTATGTTTCTGCACCACCCTAACGTCGACTGGTAGAAAATGCCTAAGGCATTAAGTCCGCCTTTGTACGTTACGTGCATAAATTTTCTATAAATAATTTAATAATAAATGAGCAGTGGCAGTCCCGACTTACGAGTTGTAGGTAACGGGTTCGAACCAAGGCTGGCGTATTATTTTGTGTAATTTAATTTATCACCACTGCTCTTAAGACTTCCAAGACATATGACAACAAACAACACGCTTATTTGTTTCCCTCTCCTAGAGAGAATAGCCCTAGCCCAGCCCAGCAGCCCAGCAGTAGAAACATTATAAGGCTATGATATGCTAAAATCGTAAGTAAATGTAAATATAGATCTTTTAGTAAGAAGCTTGATTTAAACTAAGTAAAATGAAAACATTACAGCTTTTCAAGAATCAAAGCATTAGTTACAAATAAACCATTTACAAGCACTTTTGAATTGTCAAGTAGTCAGTTAAATATCTTGACAATTCTGCCTTTACCATGAAGTCTAAGTCTAAAGAGTATGTTTCAATTTATATTACCTATAAATAAGCAACTTTTGATAGTCGAAAGGAGACCGGCGGGTTTCGGCCTGAAGTCCTATAGCGTTCAGACTTTTATAAAAATAAGTGTATTTGTTCCAATTTTTATTCACGCTACTAATGACTGTACACAAAAAGTTTTCGGAAAACATTCATTTTGCGTGCAGCTGAGAAAGAAGAATTCCCTGCCGAAGTCTGTGTTTCCTGATACCTACAACCTAGTGGTCTTTAAGTCAAGAGTGAATAAGTTATTTCTAGGCAAACATCCTCTATCGACGACCACGTCATTGCATACCATCATGAGACAATGGTTAAACGCGAATTTATCCAAAAAAAAGACAAGATTTAAGGAATTAAATACGAAGATCATCTTATCAAGTTCAACACGTTTGGTCTCATCATTTATTCTGCAAAGGAACATGGAATAACAGACACATTTTGCCTGCTGCGGTCTTTCAGTCTGATTATTTAATTATATTTACAGTTAATTAAAACGGTGCATACCCATTTACATTAATTAAGATAGAATTGTGATGTCATAAATAATAATTAGATTATTATAGATATTAGAGATCAATTAAAATTTAAAAAAATAATAATAATATAGATTTTTTAAACATTTCAATAAAAAAAAAACATTAAAAATTATAAAAAAATTGCGTCCCACCGGGAACAGGGTCCCAGCTACCGGTGGTCAGGGCTCCAGAGAAAGGAACCTCCTGACCGTTGACAGCACCGCTTTCTGAATCAAGCCCTTATTATTATTATTTAAATATCTTCAAGACTAGAGTGAATGGGCTCCGAATAATCTAGTGTGCTTCACTATCAACGGTTTTATCGCTGCTTACCATCAGGTTGGGATCGCAGTCAAACACTAATAAAAAAAAACAAAACATACCTTATACTTGGTATGACCCCACCCACTAACAGACACCAGCTCCCCTTCCTGGATATCCTCAACATTCCCAATAGCAATGGGCCTGGAGTTGGCAGACACAGGTATGGGCTTCTCCAACAGGATCAGCTGGTAGTCGTAGTCGTGGGTGTGCAGGTTCGTGGTGTTCCATTGAGGGTGAATGAAGTGGGCGCAGATGATGTACTTCGTGGCCAAGGAACGCTGGGTCGAACCTGCTAGGACGTACGATTCTTTCTCTCTGTAAAGAAAAATAAGTTTTATCTAACTTTAAACATGTTTAAAGCTCTGTTTGAGCTCTGGAAACACTTGGAAAACATTATGACGAGAATGGTTTACGGCCAAATCCGTCCAAAACCCAGTCCTGTGCCTTCCACCTCCGCAATCGTCAGTCAAATAGAGCCCTCGACATCTCATGGCAAGGTGCAGATATACAGCACTGCCCCCACCCTTGCTACCTGGGTATCACCTTGGATCGGTCCCTAACCTATAAGTTCCACTGCGTGAAAACAAAAAAGAAAATCGGGACTAGAAACGATATCCTTCGCCGTCTGACATCCACCAGCTGGAGAGCATCGCCACAGGTATTGCGCACAACCGGCCTGTGTCTCTCTTTTTCTGCGGGGGAGTTTGCATGTCCAGTGTGGCATCGTTCCACTCATGCTAGGGAGGTAGACACAGCGGTAAACGATTCCTGTCGCATTATAACGGGATGCTTAAAACCAACCCCACTGGCAATGCTGTATCCATTGGCGGGTATAGCTCCACCAGAGGTTCGCCGCGAACTAGCCAGCCGAACTGAAAAAGCTAAGCAGGAACAAGATAGCCGCCACTCTCTTTACGGCCATCAACTCCAACGTGCGTGCTTGAAAAGTCGTAAAAGCTTTCTAAGATTTACGAGGTCTTCGGAGAGTGGCGGTTCGGTCCAGAGACGCGAACTGTGGAGGGAACGATATCCCACTCCTCTTAACTTCATTCCCCCAGCAGAACATCTGCCACCGGGACACGAACTGCAGTGGCCAATCTGGAAATCCCTGAACCGACTGCGGGTTCAAGTTGGTCGCTGCAGAGATAATCTGACCAAATGGGGCTTCCTTGACCCATCGCAAGTACAGTGCCAGTGTGGAGCCCTTTCACAGGATATGCGTCATCTCCTTTCTTGCTCAGCTTGCACTATCACCTGCGCCTTTAATGAATTGTACGAGGCCAACGAGAGAGCTGTCCAGGTGGCTAAATATTGGTCGGACAAAATTTGAGTCAAATCGACACGAAAAGAAGAAGAAGAAGAACATGTTTAAAGATATAAAAAACTAGCTTTTGCCCGCGGCTTCGCCCGCGTGGTATTGGGGTTAGGGTTGGGGTTTGCGAGATAAAAAGTAGCCTATGTATCCTATGCCTGTGCCAAATTTCATCCAGATCCGTCCAGCCGTTTTGGCGTGATTGAGTAACATCCAAACCGCGAACCTATAATCAATAAAAAAAAAACCAAACATCGTAACTTTCGCATTTATAATATTAAGTAAGATAGGATATACAATTGCATAAGACTCTACTGACAAAGGCACCCTGGCAGTGGCGATAAAAATCATTAGATGATTTCCCACGTCAGAAAAATAAACTTAAAGCTAAGATATACTTGTGAATATTACTAATTCTATTATAATGAAAGTTTCGATTGAAAACAAAAACGAATGTAAATAAGTATGATGAATTGAAAGGTCCAGGATTTAAATCCGAGAGCGCTATAAGCCACTATTTGTTCTAGCGGATAAACCGAAGCTTTATAGAGATTAGAAGGATTATTATCATACGACTCATTTACCAGTGTTATCCGAATTATTCCAAAATTGTGATTGAGTTTCCATTAAAGTCGCTGTCTTTACTTTTCATTAACTAAATTGGAAAGATTACTAAGATTTTCATCCAAGGCATAATGTCGTAGTTACTCTCAGATTGATAAGTGTTTTGTTATTAATGAGGACTTAATCTCCATTTAAATAATAAAAAACTAAACATCAGCTGTTTTTAGCAAGTAATTATTTTGGTGATGTGTCCAGAATCTACTAAACTAAACAGAAATTGGCGCGCATAACTTAAATTTAATGGGATTGAAGACATTTTTTTTATTGTTGATAAGTTCGCGCTTGACTGTTATCTCACCTGCCCTCTTAGCCAAGTTGATAATCTACAATCGTTAACGCTAGTAAACAACTAATCAAATGTATGGAAAGAACTTCATTTCAACAAAATTAATAGCCAAGTTCACATCATCCAAAATGACAGAATGAAATGTAATCGTTTTTACAATGATCATCGCTACATCCTGCAGTTTTATGATATAATTAATACTTACGTTGAGGCGTTTCGATTGTAGAAAGAGACTCATCACGAAACGATAGTAGCTTGGCTAGAGGGGCTGATAGAAAACGACGATGCGATCGACGATGGAGCGTTACCTAGAAGTAACCTATTCACTCTTGACTTAAAGATTCCCGGGTTGTAGCCATCAGGAAACACAGACTCCGGCAAGGAATTCCACTCAGCTGTGCGCGTGTGTGTTTTTGTAATAGTCTATTTTCTCTACACAAGTTACTTAATGCTAGAGTCACAGTGGAACACGAACATGAAAGTAATTTAACGAGAGACTGATGCTGTGTAGTTTTAGCGTAAACATGGGGATAAAAACATGAATTCAATAAATGAAAAGAAAATACATAAATCTTTCAAGCCCTTTTAAAAAATAATACAATAATCTCGATCGTCACTCACAAAACACCTGCCCTCCTAGCCAAGTCACAATCGTTTCGAGATGAGTCTCTTTCTACAATCGAAACGCCTCAGCGTAAGTATTAATTATTTCATAAAACTGCAAGATGGAGCGATGATCATTGTAGAAATTAGTATATTTCATTATGCTATTCAGAATGATGTGAACTTGGCTACTAATTTTGTTAAAATGAAGCCATTCCCATACGATTAGTTGTTTACTAGCGTTAGTTATTATAGACTAGAGACCCGCCCCAGCTTCGCACGGGTGCAATGTTGATACTATTCATGTATTACATGTACATACAAACCTTCATCTCTAATCACTCTATCTAATAAAAAAACAGAATCGAAATCCGTTGCTTAGTTTTATAGATCTAAGCATACATAGGGACAGGGCGACTTTGTTGTATACTATGTAATGATTATCAACTTGGCTAGGAGGGTAGAGGTACGACGTCGCAGTTGTGGTCGATATTCAAAGCAAAGCTTAGGTTAGACGTCTAAATGCTTGTTTACGAAGAGCAGATAGACGATGCATTTGGCGTTGGTCGTATATTGCAGCAGCGGACCGCATCATCGCACGTGCAAACAAGCACTAAACATAGCACTAAGCTTACAGTTTATGACATGAGTAGACAACGCCCCTGATGTCATAGTACTTGTCATTTCTATATCCTTAAGAGTGTTTACGGACAGTCAGAACTCAGGAAATCTAACTAAGGGGATAAAAAGACTAGAAGTTGACGTGGATAAAATCATAGGGACCCTGCAGAAGAAGGGTCGAAGTCCCAACTGGTGCCAAGGGTTCGTGTTTGTAAGGAAGGCTCTGGCCCTGGTATATTAGGCAACATAGGAAAGGGGAGGTTGTTTAGTCAGTAAGAGTCTGACACTATTTCCCGCTTCGCCTAAGGGCAGGAGTTGTCATTTGATGATTTTACCCACCATAAAAAAATAAAACCTCAATAAAGTTGGAAACAAACTTAACAGATACATTAATCTAAAAGAAACATTATCAAAAGCGCCATCTCTTTTTCTGATCGATTAAATGATAGTATACTGCAGCTGGATCATATCTTAAGATACATATGGCTTTCTAATGATTGCGGTTTCCTATTTTAGTCGGTTTTTACTAGCTGTAAGTTCTCCATGTACTAAATAAATAAATAAATATAACATTTTTTTATTCGACTTTTACTCAGGTGAGGAAATCGGCATATTCTAGAACCTAAAATTCGAATACATGTGACATCCACCAACCCGCACTGAACCCGCATGGTGGATTACGGACAATTTTCTTTCCTAGTGAGGAGACTCAGGCCTGTCTCAGCAGAGGGAACGGCTGATGCTATGCTAAGCTAGACTCAGCTGAAGCAACTAGCAAAAATAAGAAAGTAGCCCCAGCAGTCAGCACAAACAATTATAGTTTTGTAGAAAACAATATAAAGTATACTCACTTACAATGCGCGGCAGTGATGACCCATTCTGGTGCGATAATAGTTCCTCCACAGTAGAGACCGTACAACACCTGATACGGGACCTCCTTTATAGACACTTGTTTCCCTCCCACTATCCTCCATTGAACCTGGGGATGAGAGTATTAAGAGAAATTTAGATATACCATCTCACCTTTCACCTGACCACCACTAGTTTAATTTTTGGTTGCACTCGAAACGAAAACTTCAAGAGTTTGCTTTGGCACCACGCCATAGGATTAAAGCGATTTTTTTTTAATGATTAGGCAGAAAGAACCACGATGGTATATCTGCTTGTCTGGATTTATTTGGAGGCAGGCTACTCTCTTCATTATTTTAGTTAAATATACTAAAACAATATGTACACTTTTGGCAATAGATCTCTCTGAGCCACATCTACTGCTCAGCTTCTCATTCCAAACTGATCCTGCAATCCTGCATCAGATCATGAAATCATCTTGTTCGGTGCCTAACAGCGATGGGCCTGCCACTGCAAGGTTTTCATCCACCTTTCAACCATCAGCTACTAAAGAACCAAGCTTTTTCTGAAGGTAAGTTGGGAATGCCTACGTCCATGATCGGATGTTCACGGCCTGCCTCTTTGGCCGTCATCATAAGCCTGACCCTTACATCGACAGGGCCAGCATCCTCTGTTGGTTCTTCCTCTCTGCCAAGCAGCTGCTCAGGAGTCATGACCTCGTGGAAGTAGAGATAGGTGCGAGGTGGAATCTTTCGCGTGACGAAGATCCGCCAGTAATGGGTAGCGCAGTCTGGATTGAGGCGACCGAAGTAAGTTCCTGGAAAAGGTAAAGTGAGTTCTTAAGAGCGGCCAACCCGAGATACATTTTCATATAACAGCTCTTACGTGATTATTATGTTATTACACGTCTTTCTTCAGATATTTTGGATACACAGATATCTTGTGGATATTAACTAGGCTTCTATAGAAAATCAAAACATAAACTTGAAGAATAATCCAGTAAAGACCTCTGAAAATCTGCTATTTTACGTGAACTTTAACTCTCCATAATGTACTCCTATATTAAAAAATGTAAAAATACTCCTATAGAAACCTTGCGCTTTTAACCAAGAATACAATAGAATAATACTTTATTATACAACAAAAAAGTAACAATTTCACAGATACTTATATGAATGCGTACAAAGGCGGTCTTATCGCTGACAGCGATATCTACCAGACAACCTTAGGATGAAGTAAAAGAGAAAAAGAAATTATTAATGATGTCATATTTCTTTTCAAAAATCCTTAAGGGTTTAATAAAAACACGTATTTCCTGCAATAAGTTTTGTGAAACAACGAGTAAATCGTAAAATTACTTAAAGCCAACTGAGTTTTCAGGTGTGATCTGTCGTTTTTTGGGATTACTTTTGCATAAAACAACACTTTTGATTGCGTTATATGAAGCAACAAGCTTTTAAACTATGCGCGACGTTGACGATAGGCGAGTGGGGAAGGCCTACCTTAAGAGCTTGTTGCAAACACCAAGTATTTTATAGATACTGGCCCAGGTCTATGCCGTCTTTGCGGCCCAGTAACAGCAATTTTATTTTTATAAAAATTGCTGTTACTTTACTTAGTTTGTTTTTGCTACACCCTTTTAAAAGACAATTTCTGTTTTCAAAATAAAAAACAAAAGAAGTCAAGTAAATGTAACTTTCAAATGTTTCCTTTTTATTATTATACGAGCGACCCGCCCCAGCTTCGCACGGGTACTGATATTGATAAATAAATGATAAATGATCTTTATTTTGCAAGTAGGTTTTTTTAAAACCACTTTTATACGTCAATTTGTTTTTTTTTTATGCTAGATGAGTCCGGTGTTTCCTAGCGGACTACCCTGAGAAGAAACATCGAAACAAACTCAGGGGTCAAAGTCTCTTTTAAAGTCCATACAGAAAATATATATTGGTCAAATCACATAAGAACCATGCAGATTTGTCTGAGATGGTCTTTTGAAGAAAGATCCATAAAAATTTGAGTAGATCTGTCCAGTCAGTGCAAGCATTTGTCAGTATTCGCAAAGCTCAACTCAGAACTACTAAAGAGCTCAACACGACCCGACGAACAATACCAAGGAAAGGACATTTGAGTAGGTCGTTAAATACTCAAACTGCCAGACATACGCTAAATTTACTGAAGAGACAGAAACAAAACAAAAAAACCATATAGCTTAATCCACATAGTCCTCACGTTCACAAAAATAATATACACCGTGAAATTTAAATGGTTGTTTTCCCTCAGCGAAATGGTTGTGTCTTGGTAATACAAACGTTTGATAAAAAAATAAAATATTAAAAACAAAAAATGGACCTGTAGAGTGCAAACTAATTACGACGTATCACAACGTGCGAGAGCTTATTTTGGTTTAAATATTCAAAGGAAACCGATTCATTAAGAATCGGTTTCCTTTGACGGCGGGCTGCTCATGCGACTTTAGTAGTACCTACAAATTACGTCTAATGTTACTATTGTTTTCGCTTTTTTGAGTTGGTGAATATTTTTAATAATTATTTATAAAAAATAACTTTTTATTTTTTCATTTTTACTGTATGCTTCAAAAGTACTCCTTATGGCAAGTCATTCTGCCGCGGGAAAACAACCATTTAAATTTCACGGTGTATATAGTTTACAAATGTAAAATTGTAAAAAATAAACATTAATGTCAAATGAGAAAATAATAATGATAGAAACAATGAAAACTTGACAACAGTTGAAGTGAGTACTGGAGTAGGTCAATCCCAAGCCTTTTCGTCCTCAACATAGTCCTTTACACTATAAAAGGCTTTCTGGCAAAGTTTTCGCTTTACAAAGGATTTAAATTTATTAAGGCTTAGTTGTTGGATATTACTTGGAAGTTTATTATAGAAGTGTATACATTGGCATCTAAATGAGCTCCCTATTTTTTTGAGCCTAGTAGCAGGAACTACATATTTATTTTTGTTCTTAGTATTAAAATTATGAACATCACTGTATTTCTTAAACATACATTTATTGAATATATTATGCATGTATTATACACATAAACCTTTCTCTTGAATTACTCTATCTATTAAAAAAACCGCATCAAAATCCGTTGCGTACTTTTAAAGATCTAAGCATACTTAAGGGGATAAAAAGTAGCCTTTGTCCTATTCCGGAATGTGTCCTATGCCTGTGCCAAATTTCATCCTGATCCGTCTAGCCGTTTTGGCGTGATTGAGTAACAAAAATCCAAACATCGTAACTTTCGCATTTATAATATTAGTAAGATAATGATTATATTGTTTGAAATCATAAGTCAAGACGTATAACCAAAATTTACCTAACTGAAAAATATTGGGTATATTATGGAGTGATTACTACTTATAGTATGTTATATGTTAAGATCAGTGAGGCGCATTCAAAAAAAGAAAATATATAGAAAACTTTACTGAGAGTAATGTTGGATAGTGAAAACACTTTCATTCCCACAGCTTCCACATTATCATTCCTTACGCATTGCGCGGGTAATGCTCGCTGTAAAGCATTGGCTATAGTGCAAGCTGAACTATAGCCAATGCTTTACGCTTTGACAGCGCTATTTGAAGCCTTCTGAAGTTTTTTTTATTTTCGTTACATTATTGACCTCCAAGGAATTGATTCTTTTAGATTTTTTGTTTTAATTTGAATTTCTTATATTTATAGATTTTTACTTAAATTTACAAAATTTTTGTAGAAAATACTCTTAATTCTTAGTGTTCTGTACTTCTAAAGAAAAAACGGAATCCTAAAAGATCACCTTGTTGTCCGTCTGTCTGTCTGTTTGTTCCTTTAACATGCAAATTCGTAGAGATATTGAGTTGAAACTAAAATCCTATGCTCAAGAACGGGTAACAAAAAAAACGGCCGTTTATGTCGCAAAAACTATTTTTTTGGACACTCAAAAGAATCAAAATTCACTTTCTGTAGACCTAGAACCCTGAAATTTGGCAAGAGGCAAGGTCTTACAGTTACACTAGTTTAGGAATAAATCTAAAAACTGAAAATTCGTAGTAACATCACAAAAAAAAACTGTTTATCGATCCGAAAAAATCTTCGATCTTCTCAATGTGATACAGTCAAATATTCTTTGTTATCTTGCACAAGTTGTAAATCTACACTAATATAATAAAGAGGTAAAGTTTGTTTTTTTGTTTTTATGTTTTTTTGTTTGTAGGGGGTAATCTCTGGAACTACTGGTCCGATTGGAAAAATTTTAGCAACAATAGAAAGCTGCTTCACTTCTGAGTGACATAGGCTATATTTTATGTACAAAAGCTAGCTAGCTAGCTAGCTGGCAAAAGCTAGTAAGTAATAAACAAATGTTCGAATCCGACTCGTACTTGCCAATTTTTTTCGCTCTAACCCTTTCACTCGTTGTAATTTCCAACACCGCTTTCTATGTAACAAGGCCTTACCAAGTGAAAGTTCAAAACACTAACCATACAGCTTAGCTTACATATAGGTTCACTTAAGGTTACTTGCACGTGTTTTCGCTGTAAGCACGTGTATATCATTTAAAGTGGCGGCTAAGCAATAACTTAGAGCGAAGTGAACGTAAAATAGCGATAGTAGTCTAGCTTAGCTAGGATTATGAAGTGAGGCACCGCCTTAATTAAATTTCGTGGTGACCTTACGAGTAACGTGTCATGATGGTTTAGTTGTAAAGGTAAAGTCACGGGTTCAAAATTAGACAAGTATAGTACGAGGCAAGTAACTTGAACCATTTGCTATGATTACGCTCAACTTCTAATTCAATTGAGACCTGAATGGTTAGCTACCCATTGCTCGCCGTCCACAAGCGTTGTCGACTTTGTAGACGGCCGGCAATGGGTAGCTCGCCGTTCAATTATACCGTAATCGTACCGCTCTAGACTGGATTCAAAGAGCGTTACAAACTTTTAGTCTTAAAACCCGTTTAGGTGGGAAATCATTCAATGATTTTTACTGCTTTAGGCTGAATTTGAAGAGTATTTCAGACTTTTATTGCCTAAAATCCATTCAAGTCAAAAAGTCAAAATCTTTTTATTTCACATAGGCCTACATAGGCTCTTGTAAATCGTCAGAAGCTAGTGCACTGGTTTTAAGACAGTCAAAGTCAGCTCGTCAGGTTGCTCGTATTAGCAGTACAAGCTACATCTAAGGTAGCTGAAAAATGTCTGGAGCTGGGACGTGAGAGCATCTGGTCCTTTAGGCCACGCCATAATTATGGCGCTAAGTCCCCTCTTTGAGGCGTGGCTGGAAAGACCTTACAGCGTCCTCACCTTCCGCATGACACCGGCACTTACTGAACATGGTAGGTTCGGAAAGTGTCTTAAAACCCATTGGGGTTTAAGAGAGTAAAAGTTTGAAACTCCTAAACTAAACCTAGAGATCACTACTCCAGTAGGCTTCGACCGTACTGGGCTCCTAAGGTTTTGTTGACCTCTCCTTGAGGCGCGCGTGGACCACTACTTGCCAACAACAGCAACACATTTGTAATGTTTACTTTGCGAATTCAATAAACGGCTGTATTACGATTTATTTATTCATTTACCTATAATATGTATGTATTTAGAAATATATAAGTATGTTTATCAGTTGTCTAGTACGCTTAACACAAGCTCTGCTTAGCTTGAGATTAGACGACGTTGTGTGATAGTTGTGGAATGTTTATACTGATTACATTTAATTTATTACTAAAAAATGGATCCTATATTTATTTTTCATTAGCACCCAGCGTATTTAACAATTTGCCATTACCTATTATAATAATTATTCTGTCGAGTTAAATTAACTTTCATCATCATCATCATCATCAGCCTTTTAATGTTCCCACTGCAGGGACACAGGCCTCCTCTCTCTATGAGAGGGAATGGGCCATAATCCACCACGCGGGCCCAGTGCGGATTGGTGGATGTCACATGTCTTCGAATTTTTGGTTCTAGGACATGCCGGTTTCCTCACGATGTTTTCCTTCACCGTTTTGAGAGCAGTGGTGATGAAATAAATTACACAAAGTAATGCGCCTGGCTGGGCTTGAACCCGCGACCTACAACTCGTAAGTCGGGGCCGTTACCACTCGGCCACCACTGCTCTATAATTAAATTTTTATTAATTAAATTAACTTTAAATTAGTATAAATAGGAATTTTATTTAAAATACTACAAGTTTATAATAATAATGTTTCACTTTTCATAGCATTCATTCATATGAAACTTTATCTAAATAAAAGTTTTTGATCATGAGGTGTTTATAATTATATATTTTTTTATTTATGAAATAAGTATATTATGAGGGTGTTGGTGCAAAACAGCAGATTTTGAGAGATCTTTGCTTTGGATTATTCTTTCGACCCGACCCAGCTTCGCACGGGTGCAATGTTGATATTAAATATATTATGCATGTATTATTTTTTTTTTTATTTGTATTGTATTATTTTTGACATTGATTTATTTGTATTCTTATATATTATTTTATTTGTTTGACATGTGTATTTAATTATTTGTATTTATTATTTGACATTCAATTTATGATTAATTTGTAATTTTGTTGACATTATCAGTTTGTACCTTTATGACTTGTAAGAATCCCTTACCAATAAAAAACTATGACTATGATTGTGGCTATACATACAAACCTTCCTGTTGAATCACTCTATCCATTAAAAAATCGATTATTTTGTTGCGTAGATTGATAGACCTATGCATAGGTACATAGGGACAGACAGCGGGAAGCGACTTTGTTTTATACTATGTAGTGTTTAATATGAAAGCTTCATAGATATCATAGATATCGCTGTTAGCGATAAGACCGCCATTGTACCCATAGATTTAAGTTTTTGTATAAGTTCTGTTACTTGTGTAGGTGTACAACAGGGGCGTAGCTACCGCCGTATCTGCCGTATCAATTATACTGGCCCCCCGCGGTACAGGGGCCCCGACCTAGGCAAAAATTCCCAACATGTTATCCACAACCGTCTCATAGAGCAGCTAAGCATCTGTAATAAAAATACGTTTTTTTTTTTTATACGGGGCCCCCAAAGGTCTTTTGATATAGGGCCCCTGTAGACTGTACAATAAAGTTTATTCTATCTATCTATTCCAAAAGTTTCACGAAATAAAAAGCAATTCTCAACCTGTACAAATCATCAGCATATTTGAAATCTAAACTCCAAATAAAATCTAAAAACCTAGTAAGAACCATCCTCACAATAACTGTTATATCCCGCGGCATCTCTTTGTACATTTCACCCACTGTGAGGTTGGCAAAGAGCTCAATCTGTGCTTACCCTAAGGCGTTCTTTGCAATTTCTATTTTCCTAAGTTTCTTTGATAAAACGAATGAATAGGGGAAATTAGCTAGCACTATTTTAACCGACTTTAAATAGGATGGTTTTTATTTAAATTTGTTTTTTTTTTATTGCTATAACTAGTGCTAATACTACTACTACGCACTACTACTACTGCTGCTTTCTACTAGTGCATTTTTTACTGAACTAGACCTATTTGGCGCAGACACACAATTTTATGTTTCTTACCTGTTTTTTTTATCATATAATATGTCTGCCAGTCGCCACACAGTGGGCACCAGATGGAAGAAAGCGTTGTCGAGGTAGGCCTAGAAAGACGTGTACCGAGACGGCGCGGGAGAAGAAGGTTTGGAAGGACTTGGGTGAGGCCTCTGCCCAGCAGTGGGACAGTTAGGGCTATTTAAAAAAAAAATTATGTCTGCATGTGGTTTCTGGGTTAAATAAAATATTTTTCTTTTTTTTTCTTTAGTGTTTGACTGCGATCCTACCTGATGGTAAGCAGTGATTCAATCGTTGATGGTGAGGCGCACTAGTTTATTAAGAGCCTATTCACTCTAGCCTTGAAGACACCTAAATTATAATCGGACGAAAAGACTGCAGCCGGCAAACTGTTCCAGTCCCTCGATGTACACGGTATAAACGACGAGGCAAAACGCTTAGTCCGGAACGTGGATGTCTCAACTAGGTAAGGGCGGATATTTGCCGTACGCCAGGAGGTCCGATGGTAAAATTGAGATGGCAGAATCAAATCGTGCAATTCCCGCGCACGTTTGTAGTGTTTAGGGTCTTATTTTAAGTTTTTGATTCTACTTAATATTTTGATGTTATTTTTAAAGTCTATTTAACTTCTGACATGCAATTTATTTTTTTAACATTTTATTTATTCTTTTTTTTTGACATTTTATTTATTTTATTTACATAACAATGGTTTATAAAAAAAAAATCCAAAATTATAATCAAACGAACGATTATAATTTTGGATATTTTTTTTTCTACGCATGCTGCTATTAACTTTAAGTTTGTATGCCAGTATTTGGCAAAACATAGAACCCTGTACCTTTTTTTGTACCTACTTAAAATAAATGATTACGATTACAGTCCAGCCGTTCTAACTAGACGATCCTAAAGTTTTTTTTTTTGTTCTAGATAGGCTCGCGTTTGACCACAATCTCACCTGATGGTAAGCAGTGATGATGATGATGATGTTTGATGATGTTAGGCTCTGCGAACTTTAGCGGTTGTGCACTTGTAAAAAAAAATTGGTGATGGTAATGATTTAGAAAATGGAGTGCCATTAGCAGTTATTATTGCTCTTAACAACTGTTAATGGCATTTATTTTTGTACGAGTGCACAAGCGCTGATGTTCTAGTATCCGGCTTGCCCACCATCAAGCATCTTAGTTTTAATAAAACGATTTAGTCGTTACTTTGATGAAATTTGTAACCAAATATCAGATTTTCTATTGTTATAAGGTAAATAATAATAGATCAATTAAAAGTCAGCACAAACAGTAATAGTCCGGTCAAATTAGACCAAAAAATAAGAGTAAAGTTACATAAATTCCCACCTAGCTGAAAATCGGTAAGATTGTTTAAAATATCATTAAAAACAAAATTTGAAAGTTCCCCATCTTTCCCCTGTAAGGAAAAAAAAATATTCAAGGTCAAAGGTAAAAAAAAAGAGTTTTTCACGATTTTCAGCAAAACGGTAAGTTTTATCATAAAAATACGTCAGACAAAAATTGTAGATCATAAAATTATCTACAAAAAATGTATTAATACTTTTTTTTCTACGAGCCACCGTTTTTGAGATATAACGATTCTAAAAGTTGCAAAAGTTGTAATCGTCATAATATGCATGAATACGCCACGTATATAAACATCTCTATAGTTGTAATATATATTAAAATATTTTTCTATCGGTCATTGTAACTTAAACTACTAATATAAAATATACATAAGCTATAACTATACAAATATCAGGTAAAATGAAACCCAGTCCCTTAATTTATACACTATTGTAACCTTGAGAAAACATCTGTCCCCTGGTCAATTGTGTGCGTGGCTAGGGTCTTATACCTACTATAATAAATGAAACACTGTTAGTCTTGGATGCCAGTTGCTAGTGAAAACACGTGTTTATTCTAACCTATATCGTGCTGTTTTGAGTTTTATAACACATAGGCCTACTGGGGAAACCACGTTAAAAAAAACGCGCTGAGTACACTACCTCATAGGTGGCGAGGAAACGTGTGCATATTAAGACGATTACAACTTTTGCAACTTTTAGAATCGTTATATCTCAAAAACGGTGGCTCGTAGAAAAAAAGTATTAATATATTTTTTGTAGATAATTTTATGATCTACAATTTTTGTCTGACGTATTTTTATGATAAAACTTACCGTTTTGCTGAAAATCGCGAAAAACTCTTTTTTTTGACCTTTGACCTTGAATAAAATTTTTTCCTTACAGGGGAAAGATGGGGAACTTTCAAATTTTGTTTTTAATGATATTTTAAATAATCTTACCGATTTTCAGCTAGGTGGGAATTTATGTAACTTCGAATGTCTAAATTGACCGGACTATAAACTAAGTAAATAATAAATTGGTTATTTTTCTTTGTTCTCAAAATTACTACTAATAGAACTAATTTATTTGGTTAATGATTTTGACTCTTGACACTAATTATTCTAAATAAAAAAATAATAATTAAAAAAATCAGCTTTTCAAGTTTACTCCCAAAATACGGATTAAGGGCGCCTACAAATTAGCCGCAATGTGCCGCGCGACAGCAGCGCGGCAGCAGAGCGGCTGTCACGCGACTAATTTTAAGGCGCTCTTAGGGGTATTAGAGTAATCGCTAGCTAAGTACTAGTTTCTCTTTTTTCAACCAAGTTTAATAAAAAATATACCCGTCTAAATTTTGATCATATTAGATATAATTTAAATTACAGTAGGTTAAATTAATATCTTTAAGAAAACGTCAACTGAGCGAGTCCAATGACCTGTAAGTAATTTTTGGTCGTTGCATAAGGGACTAAGACGATCAAAATTTTGCGATATATAATTAAAATATATATTAACCCACCATTCTCGCTGAAAACAAAAGTAAACACCAAACACACACATAAAACACACAATATACGTCTAATATCACACATTTTTGATAATATAATTAATAAATATTCCCTAAAAGCAACATGACTTCGTCGGTCAAAGGTAAGAACTAATATAATGAACGAAATACATCTAGTTATACCGGTGTGACTGATGGCTCCTTCACGGATTTTAAATATTAGGTACTTTCTTGATTGAAAACAGGTGATAAAATTGGAGTAACGTGACGTCACAGAGTGTAAATAACGTTATTTATATTGTAAATAATTATGCTGGATTATGCGGTGCGAGAATCCATCATTCATCATTTCAGCCCAAAGATGTCCACTGTTGGATATAGGCCTCTCCAATAAGTCGCCAGAGTAATCAATCCTGTGTCGCCTCCGTCGAATTCCCGCCTGGTGAAGCCTGGTGAAGGCTTCCAACGCTACGTCTTCCAATACGCGGTCGCCACTCCAGTGCCTTTCAGCCACAACGGCCATCTGTTCTGCAAGCAATGTGCCCTGCCCATTACAACTTAAACTTGGCTATTATAAACACAAATCTAGCTAGTAACACAACGCTAGCTAGTCCCAAGCTAAGCAGAGCTTGAGTTATGAGTACTAGACAACTGATAAACATACCTATATATTTCCAAATATTTACATATTACATCTAAATTACACTCTGACACGCAACAAATGATCGTGCTCATCACACAAACATTTGTTCTGAGTGGGAATCGAACCATAGAATAGCCATCAGGGTCACAACTACTAGCCTGTCAGGCTAGTTAAGTCAGTATTATTCGTGCTATGTCAGCAACCTTGGTTTTCCTGCGGCTATCTTCATTCCTATTTCGATTCCGCAAGGAAACTCCGGGCATAGCCCTTTCCATTGCCCTTTGGATGACAATAAGCCTTCTGATGAGGCCCATTATAAGCGACCACGTTTCGGAGCCATATTATGTCACCACTGGCTACACGCAGTGGTGAATTTCGTCTTGCAGCCTCCCTGATGCTACCCAGCCGAGTTGGATCCGACGGTGAGAACATCATAGGGTGATTATATTTGTCGAAAACGGCTTCGATTTGTTGACAACAAGACAGTAACTAGAACTAAACTAACTAACTAGAAGAACTAAATAAAGATGGCTCGCTTGACAGAGTCAATGACGTATCCGCTTTGCTACGAGCTTGTGGAGAGGAGAACCAACCCGCCTGGGCAGCGGCCACTCTCAGCCAGGCCGTCGCAGAGTCAAGACGTTCTGAAACTATCCGTTTTGTTGTAATTTGTAAAGTGATAACAGTGCACTGTACCGAAATGTATTGAGAAGTAAATCGATTCAACTCCTAGCCGTTGTTATTCATTACACGATACCCACATAGACCCCGATGATAAATCAAAGCTCGATAACCATCCTGGACACGAGACGACATATTCAATAGTACAGGTAGTGAGAACATTATAGGTATCACAGCAGATCGAATTCTGATTAATTAGTTTATGCTCAATTTAATCTGGCCTACTTGGATATTAATCAATGTGCTTTGCATATTAACACACTTACCTTAATCAGCTGGGACATGGGTAATTTGTACGTTTTTAAGATTCATCATTGATTTTTATTTATGACTAGCTTCTGCCAGCGGCTTCGCCCGCGTGAAAGTCGGTACCCCCTTAAAAACCTCCTCCCTCCTTATAGCTTGATTCAGTATTCAATATTGAATCAGCTTATTAGCGTATTTCATGTATAACATTGGTGTTTCTATACCGATTTATATGATTATTTTTTTATTGAATAGGTAATATTATTATTATTATTTTTTTGGTAATAATGGTTTTTTTTTTAATTAAGGGATGAGTGAGAGTGCTATAAACGTAGGAGTAGACAAATATAATCAGAAAGCTCCGAACTGCTAAGCTACCTGGAGTTAGTCGTGTTATTGTGAGTCAACCATAAAAGATAGACATATGCTGTCGTAAGTTATTTTTTATTTAATTTTAAGGAAAACATTTCCGTCAAACATGATTTCTGTTTAGCTTTAACCATTAAGGCTGCACACGCGACGGAAGCTTAGAAAATGGAGTGACTTCTCCCGTTTTCCCAACATTTGCTTTCACTGCTCTGCTCCTATTGACCGTACCGTGATGAAAACTATACTATAACCTACCCAGGAGTGTGAAAAATAATTGTAACAAGTTTCGTTTTATTCCGTCGAGGAGTTCTTGTTTCTATAACGAATATACAGACAGACAGAAAGACAGACAGACAAAAATTTTACTGATTGCATTTTTGGCATCAGTTTCGCTCACTAATCACCCCTGGTAATTATTTTGGAAATATATTTCATGTACAGAATTTACCTCTCTACAGATTTATTATAAGTATAGAAGAAGATATAAAATTAGTGTTTGACAGCAGTGCCACCTGGTGGTAAGAAGTGATGCCGTGATTACATCACTTCTTACGTCACTAGTTTATCAAGAACCTATTTACTCTGGTACATTATGTTAGCATATTTTCAGAAGACATTGCTGGTAAATGATAAATGACCTTAATTTTGTAAGTAGGTTTAAAAAACACTTTTACACGTCATTTTTTTTATGCTAGATGAGTCCGGTGTTTCCTAGCTGACTACCCTGAGAAGAAACACTGAAACTAACTCAGGGATTAAAGTGTTACGTAAATTTGTTTTGGTTTTAATATAAATCTAGATAATGTTCAGTAGATTGTCTGCGTATCCAAAATATCTGGAGAAAGATATGTAATAATATCATAATTACATAAGAGTGGTTATTGTAATTTTACCTCGGGTTGCCCGTTTTTATTTTAAACCAAGAAAAAAATTATATAAGTAACAATTAGCGATATACCCAAACTAGGTTTATAAAACCTTGAAATTCAATCAGGAATACTTACGTATTTTTTTAAAATTGAAACTTATTAAAAAAACGCTAGGACTACTGATAAAAAAAATTGATTAACCTTCTTAATAATAAATAATTAAGCCTCAAGTTGATTACCTACAGAGTTTACCCTGAAAAATCCATTTATTTTAATGAAAAATCAAAATCCATTTATTTTAATGAAAAATCAAGAGAGCGTGCCTAACGTATTGCTTTTGATATTAACTTATTTTAATCATTTTTCTATATATTATAATAACCGTAGCACCAATCGACGTACGCGCATGTCTGGTACACGTCACTGTATCGTTATGGTGTGCTTTCAAAGGAAAAGAAAGATGAAAGAAATTCAAACCCAGGCACAGACATTAGTAGTGAAGCATTTTGCATCAGCCTCCTTTTTAGAAAAGGTAATGGGTGGATCTCAGAATATGTCTTCGAATTTTTTCGTTTTCGGACATGACGGTTTCCTCAAGACGTTTTCCTTTCACCGTTTTAAGAGCAGAGGTAACCTATTCCCTTTCCTATAGAGGAGGCCTTAGTCCCAGTAGTTCCTACTACTGCTTCCCACCTTACAAGGCGAATTATGCTTATACAATGACATAATACATCAGTAATGTTATGTATTAAAATGTATACAATCAAATTTATTAGTATAACATTATCTACGCCTTTATTTTCATCTTGTTTGGTATCACTGTAACGAATAGTAGAGAAAATTGAAACATATTTTTATTTAGTATTTAATAAATAGTGATTTAATATACATTTTATTTGTTATATATAAAACAAAACGTAATAACGCTTCACTAATTAAAACTAGTGCTGCAAAATGCCATAGTACGTTTTTTAATGCTAGACTACGATTGGACAACTTAAAATTTCAAAGTCCAGAAAATTGGGAACATATTTCTAGAATTAAAAAACGAACTATAGCAGCTTTGGATTCGGTAAAATATTTATTTATTTAACAAGTTCTGTACACACAACGGGAAACAAGACAAGAAGAAGAATACAGAAAAATAGGTACAGAGGTGATTTCTAAAGAATTCTCTTCCAGCATACCTGCGAAAAGAGAATTAGAAAAATAGAATAGTAAACTTTATGTGTAACAGAAAAGGAAAATTACACACAATAATGAAATAAAATATATTTTTCACCATATACAGGGTGTTTGGTGCATCGTTTGCCAAATTGATTTGGCCGACAGAATAGACCTTTGGCTATATCTTCAGCCCCAATAAATCATTCCTTGCCACACCGGTTTTTTTTAAACACGTTTTTAAGTTTTATTCTGAAAAACACCGGATTTCAGCATTTAAGCTTACATAAATAAAAAAGTTATTAGTCTATCCAACAAAATTTATTTTTATATTTAAGTGTACTGTTGTATGGTTCTATGAAATCCAAAATTACTTGCTAGTAACGTGTAGTTTTTCTATAAAAAACCTACAAAGTGTATGGGATATGACAAAATAATTTTAAAACTCAACTTTAAATATCTATTAAAAAAAAACTAAAAGCGTTGGAGATCTTCGAATTTTATAAAAAGTTCTCTAGTTAATGCCCTTTCCAACGGTGTGCAATATGCTAAACAAAATCTTTTATTAACTTCACTAACTGGCTAAATGTGCACTCAAATCACAAAAGTCTGATATTTGATATTACGGTAAATGCACTAAGAAGTTAAAGTAAAAAAATAAGTAACTTGCTCTAAGTAGGTAGATATTGATATCTCATTTTTACGCACATTATTTATTTTTTTACAAAGGGTATTAACTTTCCTCAAACTTGAAATAAAAAATTAAACATTTATTTCACAAGCAGGTACTAAAATCACAAATCTTGCTCAAATTGGGTGCCATTGATTCGTATACACGCGCGACATCTTTCTCTTATGTCGAGTTGTAGTTCGAAGACGAATTTCTGCTTTAATGGTCACATCATCATCAGCCTTTTAATGTTCCCACTGCTGGGACACAGGCCTCCTCTCTAGGAGAGGGAATGGGCCAAGATCCACCACGCGGGCCCAGTGCGGGTTGGTGGATGTCACATGTCTTTGAATTTTTAGTTTTAGAACATGCCGGTTTCCTCACGATGTTTTCCTTCACCATTTTGAGAGCAGTGGTGATAAAATAAATTACACAAAGTAATGCGCCTGGCTGAGTTTGAACCCGCGACCTACAAACTCGTAAGTCAGGGCCGTTACCACTCGGCCACCACTGCTCCGTTTAACGGTCACAAATGCCGCCTCAATACGTTACACTTAATCATCTCTCGTCTCAACTTCCGTCGCATAAACCAGTTCTTTGGCCCAACTCCCGACGTGAAAATCCAGCGGAGTTAGGTCTGGTGAACGTGGAGGTCACGGATTAGGGCCTGCCTTACAGTTCATCGCCAGTGAACGGGACAACCGCCATGTTGAAAGACAAAAGACCTGTCTTCATTGAAAATTGGCAGCTCAGATAACAATAACGGCAGCTCTGTTTGAAGAAATTCAAGATAATTATCCCCGTTGAGGTTATCAGGTAAATAGTGCGGCCCAACCACATGATTTACAATTACTCCTGCCCAAACGTTCACACTAAATCGTCTCTGAAATGACCTCTGTCTTTTTACATTTAGCCAAGGTTTTCAACCCCAAAGGTTTTTTTTAGCATATTGCACACCGTTGGAAAGGGCATTAACTAGAGAACTTTTTATAAAATTCGAAGATCTCCAACGCTTTTAGTTTTTTTTTAATAGATATTTAAAGTTGAGTTTTAAAATTATTTTGTCATATCCCATACACTTTGTAGGTTTTTTATAGAAAAACTACACGTTACTAGCAAGTAATTTTGGATTTCATAGAACCATACAACAGTACACTTAAATATAAAAATAAATTTTGTTGGATAGACTAATAACTTTTTTATTTATGTAAGCTTAAATGCTGAAATCCGGTGTTTTTCAGAATAAAACTTAAAAACATGTTTAAAAAAAACCGGTGTGGCAAGGAATGATTTATTGGGGCTGAAGATATAGCCAAAGGTCTATTCTGTCGGCCAAATCAATTTGGCAAACGATGCACCAAACACCCTGTATATTATAATCATAATAGATTAGTTATTCAAATTTTATTAATTTATCCTCATACAACCCAAAGCGACAATCCAGTTACTATTTATTTACTTATATCTAATTAAAAACTAAAATAATCTAGATAAATAATAATACTATAATAATTTATTTTTGTAAACAACTCTAATACAACTATGTGCTAATAATACAATAAAAAAAGGAAAATATAAACTAAACTAAATATTTACACTAAACCTAACTATGTACATATAATACAAAAACACAATACACTCAGGGGTCGAAATACTCCTCCACATCGCTGTCATCTGGAAACGTGCCCAGAAGACTGGCAGCATTGCCACGTTGAATGGCAATGCTAAATCTTTGGGCAAAGAAAGAGCCAGCCCTCTGGTCACGCAAGGTGTCGATTAGACGGCGTCAAATTTAGTAGTTTAAAATAATCTTAATTAAGAGAAACTCATGTATAATGTAATTAAGTGATTGCAAAATAAATATCATAAATAAAGAATTATTAACCTACCTATTACTTAATTATTACCTTACCTAACATTACACTATATGTTACAATTTAACAGTTTTTGGAGTCGGTACCACAAAAAAAAAATACCTTCGAATTGAATACCTCCCCGGTTTCTTTTTAAAGAACCGCTGTACTATTTTGTGTGAACAAAATGCTCATAGCGCGCATTCTCATGGATTTAAAATAATAAAAATTCTCATTTCTTATTTCTTTAGAAACGAAATATCAATGTACAAATTATATAACCGTACCAACCCGCACTGCGCCCACGTAGTGGATTACGGCCAATTTCCTCTCCTAGAGTGGAGGCATGAGGCCCAGCTGTGGGAATATTATAAGGCTGAAGGTATGCTATAAATATATAAATGTCGCGGCGTGCAAATTTGTTTTGGAAGAGATAGTGCATAAAACTTGATTATTGTATCAAAATCATATAAGCACTTATTAAATTTAGTTAAGGTATCATTACATTTCCATAGGATAGTTTTAGATAAAATTCAATTTCAAAGTAGTCTATATAAACTAGTCAATATAAACGAAAAAGCATCTTAACACTGTGAGCTCAAAATCTGACCAAAAAACAAAGTAAAACAAGAAAATAACCATACACCAAACATTCGCGATGTAAAAATGATATGAATTCAGCAAATAAGTCTCGAATCAATTTCCTTCGTGCATGAAGGGGTTGTAAATCGCGCCATCCCCTTGGAGGGTGGGTAGAGAGGAGGAGTGCTATCTTCTTACTGCAGATAAACCGTCGCTTGTTCGACAGCACTATAAAGAGCACAAGGAGGGACCAAATGTCTAAAAACTATGATAAAATGTAAATTTTTTGACGTTTCCATTGCTTGATACAGTACGATTTTTTTCTTGGACTGGGTATTGCAAATAGCATAACAACAGCCATATAATATTCCCATAGCTGCGACTGAGGCCTCATCTCTAGCAAAGAGAATGGGACATAATCCACCACGCGGGTTTAATGCGGATTGGTGGATGTTACATGTCTTTGAATTTTTGGGGCTAGGACATGCGATTTCCTCTCGATGTTTTCCTTCACCGTTTTAAAAACAGTGGTGATGAAATAAATTACCTAGTAATGCGCCTGACTGGGCTTGAACCAGAAACCGACAACGGCCACTACTGCTCTTTCATTTTGCATTGCAAATATGCATCAGGAACCTTTTTTTTAATGATGCTTGACGCACATTCTTCCTCAATATTTCTCGTGCATCGCTTTTGTTAATTTCATATAAGATTCCCAGATATACTAACAGCTAATATCAATAGATTTTATTGTAAATTAGATATGATAGTTCATAAGTTAGTCTCCTCATGTGAGTGCTCCGCAGGCTGTGCGTAAATATGTGATTCCCGCTGTTCGTTTTCTGCTGGACTTTTCGGACGAAAAACAACATTTTCATAGTATCGATTCTGAAAACAATAAGAACGATGAATGACTCCAACGTAAATTGAAATGTAAAATTAACAAAACTATTAACAGTTGCTTGGACTTGTGCTGGCTGGAAAGAAGTTCTTATAGTTTATACACCTCACAATGTGGACCGGATAAACAATCACAAAGACGAAGCGAACGTATATAGGTTTCTACTCATTGTTTCTATATTGTTTGTGAATGTAGTGTGCGAAATAAAATATTTTTCTTTCCTTATTTCTTTCATAACACAAGCTCTGCTTAGCTTGAGACTAGACGACGTTTATGAGCTGTTACCGTATCGTGTCACCACAGATAACTACATATAATACATTTCGGTATTGCCAGAATTATTATTCGGCTGCAACGAATAATCGACTACAAATTAAAAGAAATAATATTTCTGATTTTGTATCACAACTTAACATATTGTTATAAAAACTTACTTCATTAACTGGTGAAAATTGTGGCAAGCAAACTACACGTGGATTGCGATTAGACCAGCAGCGTTGCCTTATTATTGTAGTAAGTAGCAGGATCGCCAAAAATGCTGTTGTTACTAACGCGACTATCATTATTATAAAATAAGTATTCTCAGCTCCTGAAAATAAGTACATAATAGACTTTAGTTCCGTTATACATATAAAACTGTATTATAATAACATAAAAATAGAATGTCCAAAGATGGACAAACATTGTCACACCAGGCTCCATGCTGTGACAGTGTTTAGGAGTAAAATTGCTTTTAGAGCTGAAATCTCAACCAATGATGCGGTTCATGAATTGATTGATAATGTTGTTAATAAACTTGACTATAAAAAGAAAGTGATAGCGATATTCTTGGTTTTAGCTAAGGCTTTCGACAAAGTATCTCTTCGACTCCTACTAACTAAACTACATAGTATGAGGATTCGCGGTACACAGTCCAAACTGTTTGAGGATTACCTTGCTGGTAGGCAACAGACAGTTAGAATTGGAGAAATCGCTAGTGATGACTTACCTATTTCCTACGGCGTTCCTCAGGGCAGTATAGTAGGGCCTACATTTTTCCTTACCTTCATGAATGACCTGTGTAATCTGCAACTACAAAGTGGCAATATTGTCACATTTGCAGATGATGCAGCACTGATCATCCATGGCGAATTGGGTTACACACGACAGTAACTTCTTGGCTCAGTAACAACGGCCTTAACCTTAATATCAGTAAACTTAAATTTATACCAATCTCTATTAAAAACATCTGATCCAAAATTCACGAAAATTATCATATCAAAACCCATTACTGCTTGTCTGCCCACTCATGTTCCTGCAGTCGATTAAAAATAGCTTATAGTATAAAGTACCTGGGAGTCATGATTGACGGTACACTTAGCTTAAACATCACCAAAACCTACTATCTTCCAGAACTAGAAAGCTAATTTACATTTTTCTAATCCGATTTGCAGATAAAAATGTCATCATTCTATATGATACTTATTGAATTTAAGGTGGGAAAAAATCGCTCAATAACGAATCCCGCCCTTGGGTCGGGCGGGAAACAGTGTCAAACTCTTACTGACTAAACAACCCACCCCATTCCTTCTTAGTCCTTATACCGGGTTTGGACCTTCCTTTCAGAAGACGGACCGGGTCCCAGTAGGCTTCGGCTCTGCAATGGGGCCTCTACATTTGCTGACAACTCCTTGAGGTGAGCGGGAACAGAGCGTGCCTTCGATGACCTGGTTTGATCTGGACCGTTACCAGATGACCGGACCGCGAGCTACTCATTGATTGCTGTACATTACTGTATGGGATGGCACTCGTAAATCTAACTTAATAAACCTCGAAAGAGTGTAACAGGTTCTAAAAGTAAGCTTCTTCTTTCCCACTAAAGATCTGTACTTGTCTGCTCTACATTATTCTATTCTATTCTCTTGAAAAAACTAGTTTGTTCTGGCAATAAGTTAAACAGACCTTTTGGGTTGTTTGTTACAGTTGAAGTGCTTGAAGAGTTATCCACGAAATTTCGTGGTACAATTCGACTGTCCCTGACTTTTAAATCTTCATCTTCTGGTGCGTGCACAGGCAACTCACGTTCAATATCACATGCCTGGCGTTTGAACCCTTCACCTGTGACTGAGAAAAAATTAAATAAGTGAACAATCAAAATAGCAGTCGATTTTTAGGCTTGTAGGTGCTTAACTGCGATTTCACCTGATGGTAAGCAGTGATGCGATCGTCGATGGTCAAGAGCTTTACTTTAACCTACAGATACTCAAATTATAAGCAGTATCGAAGACCGCAGAAAAACGACGAGACGAAAATTTTGTCCGGACCGTTGAGACGTCGACAATGTAAAAGTGATGGTTACAGGACAAATTCGCATGAAATAAGCAAGACTTTAAACTAAGATTTATTTTATTGAACGAACACAATACCCTAATATGATTTTATTTTCGTATTAAAATTTGTTTTGCGGAAAATATAGTTAAACAAAAAGGTTATAGATACATTATAGTTATTAATTTTCTTATATTAATCTTTCCAACCGTTTCTGCACGCAAAAATTATTACTCCAGAATCATATATATGTAATAACGCTGGATGTCTGGAGTTTCGCGGAAAGACCGCATTAAGAACTCCCGCATCCGGGGCAGCCTTCAGTTCCGTGACATAGCGGATAAACTGCAGGAGGGTCGCTTACGCTGGTATGGCCACGTTTTACGAAAACCGGCAGACTACGTGGGTAACAGATGCCTCGCCATGCCGCCTCCGCCGGGACCCGGAAAACGAGGTAGGCCTAAGAGGCGTTGGATCGACGTCGTAAGGGACGATATGCGTGCTAATGGGCTTAAGGCAGAGGACGTAAAAGACCGAGCGAAGTGGAGACGACTAGGCAGGAAAGCGGACCCCGGTCACCGAGGTGAAAGCCAAGGTAGCAACCGGGACTTACGCTAGGCTGATGATGATGATGATGATGAATCATATATATGTAATAATAATGTTTATAATAAGTTTGGCGTGCAAACAGGTGGATTTTATTGAATAAAAGTTACAACCTCGATGTCTGATTTTAAAAACCTGCCAAAGCTATGTGTGCCAGAATACTTACTTGGGCATGATCCCGTCAGGTTCATAAAAATCACGCATTGCTGGCCCATCAAACAAATATTATTGATATCTGAAAAATAAAACCATGAAAAAAGTAGTAGTAATTTCTTCAATGCGTAAACGTGTATGTAATTTAGTCAATTTATGCTCTAAAGGGTTGCTAGTGGGAAAGTTGTGGGGTAGTTCTGATTTCTTTCATTTAACATGAATTTTTGGATGCAGAATCTGAGCCTGAGGTTTGCGGACAAAATTTCGTGACGCCACATTAAAAAAAAAACGAGAAAAAGAAAAAAACCTACTTTTTCCGGTTTTTTGCCTAAAACTCGAAAATTGATTTTAAGTAAATACTTGGTTTACAGAAATTAAAGTAATTCAAATTGTCATTTTTAGACAATTCACTACTTACTACTACGACAAATCACTAATTAGATGCTTTTTCAAACAAACCGATCGGCCACAAGTGCGAGTTAAAAATTTGCAAATTTGTCAGCGGCCTCTTCAAATTTCTGTAAATAACTATTTAGTAAAATTTGTTATTTTCGAATTTAGGCAAAAAATCGGATAGAAGTAGGTTTTTTTCTCTTTTTCATTTTTTTTTAATGTTGCGTCCCGAAATTTTGTCCGCAAACCTCGGATTCAGCAACCCAAAATTATTTATGACTAGCTTTTGCCTACGGCTTCGCCCGCGTGGGTTTGGGGTTTCCGGGATAAAAAGTAGCCTATGTGCTATTCCGGAGTGTATCCTATGCCTGTGCCAAATTTCATTCAAATCCATTCAGTAGTTTTTACGTGAAAGAGTAACAAACATCCATACATCCATACATCTATACTTACAAACTTTCGCCTTTATAATAGTAGTAGGATAATTAAAGAAATCTGAACTACCCCAAAACTTTCCTAGCAAAAACACAATTTAACTGAACTTAGGACAGACGATATTTTTTTCTCTTACATGGAGGCATCATGTGTTCATCTCTTCCCAGCGTCGATATCTCGGTCCCTTCTAACACTCCTATCTTCTCACATGATTTTTCTGTTGTCAGTTGTATATCAATGATTATTTTATCGTAATCCAAATATAATTCTATCAATGATCGCAAGTGTGGTGGCGAAATCTGTTGACGGAACAATACTGTACCTAGAAAGTAAACATTTTTAAGATTGATATTATCTATTTTAGTTGGCAAAGTCTTACCATGAGTAGTGTTACTTAATTGCTGGGTTTTTTTTTTGCGTACCTGCTTGCTTCTTCACAAATACATCAATTATTTTGGTTTGATTCACAGCAGAATCCTCACGCGCTATTTTTACATACACACCCAAGTAGGCACCTCTGTGGTATGTAAACTCATGTCGTCTACAGCGCAGTTCTGGCATTTCATCTAGAACATAACTTTTTTTTTATTAGTATTCGGCTTTTTTGTTTCGCCATTAATTCTTATTTTATACACGGCAAAATTTTCATCGTTTTAATTCTGTTGCGAGTCGATGGTACTTAAAACACTATAGATTTGTGAAGATAAAATAAAAAAATAAAGTCCTTTTTTTAACACAAATTCTTGTACTAAATTAATTTCTTTTTATAACCCTAGGTAGGTAGTTGTCAGTCGTTGCGTAATAACTACCTACAGATCGTTGGCTTGCTCAGCAGAAATTAATTTCGTAAATGGGTAAATTAATGAATGACTAGAATATATAATAGTATGTCATATAGTATCGATAGTCAGACGACCAAAGCCATAATAAAGAGCTTAAAATATGAAAACCTAAGAAGGTTCTTTTTGGGCAGTTGTATCCTGACCCAACGAAAACCTTCCCTCAAAAGATCAAACTCTTAAGCTTGACCCTGAAAGCAGTAGTTATGGAAATAATAATAATAGTTTATTGACCACTAGCTTTTGCCTGCGGCTTCGCCCGCGTGGTATTAGGGTTGTGGTTTCCGGAATAAAAAGTAGCCTATGTCCTATTCCGGAGTGTATCCTATGCCTGTGCCAAATTTCATCCAGATCCGTCCTGCCGTTTTGGCGTGATTGAGTAACAAACATCCAAACATCGTAACTTTCGCACTTTTAATGACACAGAACAATGGTGCGTATGTTCAGGTGTTTCCTTTCTCAGGAGCTCAGACTTCCTGTAACTTAGACCCTATTCCAATGCAACATTTAAAAAATATAATTGTTATAATACGTATGTAAAAGAAATAAATGAAATAATAATTGTACTTACCCCAAGTACCTTCAAGAAGATGTGCTTTACCAAATGACACACTCAATCCCAGGCTTGATGATATACAAAAAAATGTACAAAACATCAAAGATTTCATCTTAACGGCTCACAATTTCAATGAATAAATTTTATATTAATTTGCCAACTACAATATTCGTAATGTTTATACCAATGTAATACCAGTTTAATACTATGTAAACATAACTTCAGTTTTCCTTGTAAAAATAAGTATTACTCATAAACTATTTTAGTTTATTTCCCATTTGCAAAATTTATAATGGTGGTCCTTTCCTCATTGTTACGGATATGTTACCGGCCAAACCCGATTTCAGGAAAAACTAGTTTTGCCTAGGCTAAACTAGTTCTTCCTTAGTATAGCCTAGTTGAAACTAATTTGTCCTAAGCCCGATAAGATAAACCAGTTTAGGCTAGGACTAACTAGTTGGTCCTGATATAAATGCGCACACTCTAGGATAAACTGGTATGGTCTAGTCTAAACATTCTAATATATCTAGAAAGTCAAAATAAATCGATAAACTGAATAAAATACTCCGTTATTGGAAAAATAATCATTTTTATTAACTATAATTATTAGTTTTTTAAAGTTATGTTTAAATGGTAATACGAACAATAATGCTTTATCAAATAATACTGTTTCTTTTTTTTTAATAGGAACAAAAATCAAATTATGTCAATTATTAAAATTGTTATTCATTTTTACATGGTTTGTTTTGGTATGGTCCGAAGCGAAGAGGAATGGCAGGCGGTCGCCTCCTTCTGCGAAGCAGTAATGCTGTCACGGGTATAGCTCATGAACAAAGAAAAATAAAACTAATTTTATATAGAAAACAAATGTAGGGTATATTGTAAAAAAAAGGAACAATCGATTTTAAAATTACGTTAAGTAAACGAGTTAGGTCCGGCCGAGGTAATCGCACTTGTCTAGCCCCCCACACTTCCCTGGCGATATTCCGCACTCCAGGCGCAGTCCAGGGCCCGCAAGCTCCTCCGTCTCCTCACACTCCGGTGATACTCTTGACACTTCAGTGATCTACGGCAACTCCGAGTTAGCCCCGTAAACCGTGACGTAATTCCTAGGGACAAGGTTCACATTGTTAGACTGCCTGTTTAAGGGATGCACGGGAAACGCCAGTTCTGTATGGCAAGAGCTAGCCTGTCAGATTAGGGTTTGAAAGGCGGGAAGAATTCTAAGTGTGATGTAAGGAATTTAAAATTACCAGTGCGTGTAGGCAAGCAGAGCGGTTACAGTGGCTTATTAATTTAAAACAAATAGCAGTTCATAATCATTTACAAATTTAAGCAACTTCTAAGGTTATATAAAGACAAAGATAACAGCGGTTAAATCCTTATGAACAAAGCTAATAAGGTATGTGCACAACTTACCCAAGTTTGGGAATCACAATCACTTATTTAGAATGCAATCGAGGAACTCGTATACGATGGTCGCAACGACGGTTATTTTTTAAGCGTAATGAGATTAGGCGACAGCGTCCGTGCGTCGAGAGCTTTGACTGCGCACTGTCGGCGCCAGGCTCGCAATGAGCGCGCTGCGGGCGCGCGGGTGGTGGCGGCCGATAAGAAACCGGTCGGTTCGATATATATAAAATCTTACGGCTGTCCGTGAGACTGTAATACTTTTTTTTTTTTTTTTTTTTAGATAGTGAATGAACACTATGTTACATTACCCCTCTCCCTAGAAAAAGGATTTTAACTTATTGAAATCCGCCAATGAACCCACAACAGAGTAAGGCTACAATTACACCATTCACATTGGAACATTTAAACTATTATAATGACAGAACTAACTAGGTACCAATGTTACGACGGGTATCGTGATTGTTTGAGATCCTTGATATGCCAAGCACCAAGATCGCGACCACTCATGTCTTCTAGCACGTAAACTAATGGTGAGCGTTTAACCTTTACACGACATTTTTGAAATTTAGGGGCCAGCTTTTTACTAAAATGAGCGTCTTTATCGCTTTGGAAATAGCATCTTTTCCAAACAATATCACCCACATTAAACTCTGCATGTTTGCGTCGTAAGTTATAATGTTGCGTGTTCTTTACATGAGCTTCCCATAAGGCGACCTGGACTTTATCAAAAATTGGTGATAATTGACCCATGTTTGCAGCGTAAGCGTCGCGCGGTAAAAATATTAAATCTATTGGATCAGGATTTTCGAGGTAATGAGAACCACAGACCACTAACTCTCTTCCGTGTACTAAGAAGGACGGGGTATAACCAGTGCTTTCGTTAACGGAATTATTCATTGCAAATTGTATTTGAGGAAGGTTCGTGTCCCAAGATCTGTGATTGCCGTCTACGAAGCTAGATATAGCAGTTATTATTGTTTTATTATACCTCTCAACTGTATTAATTTGTGGAGTGTACTTAGGAGTAAAATGTATGCTTGGAATTTTGTATTTCCTGAAAAGCTTATCCAAGTCACGACTAATGAACTGACTGCCGTTATCCAGAATAATCGTTTGCGGAATTCCGTGAACGAGAAAGACATCATCCTCAAGGTGTTTAACAATTAAATTCGAGGTGGCTCGACGTAGTGGAAAAAGAAGGCAATATTTAGAAAAACAGCAAGTCACCACGAAAATGAATTGATTTTGCTTACGGGAGGAAGGCAAAGGGCCAACCAAATCTATTGATAGGACTTGGAAAGGGCGAGAAACATCTTTAGGCCTACCCATTTTTCCAGAGACACCCTGGGTGGAATGTTTGTAAGCTAGACAGGTCTCACATTGAGAAACGAATTGGACTACACTAGAATACATCCCAGGCCAATAAAAACGAAGTGCTAAGCGCTTATACGTCTTAAACACGCCGAAATGACCGGAAATAGGTTCAGAGTGGCATTGTACTAAAATATCTTTTTGTCCCTCCTTAGGAATAACCTCCTTCCAAGCAAACTCTTCGACAAGTTCAACTTTAGTTTTCATGTACCTATATAACTTATTATCGTCTACCTTATAATTTGGAAAATTAAGTGGGTTAAGCTGGCAACCTTGGAAGATTTTTAAGTACCAAGAGTCTTGAGTATTAGGGACAGTTGCAGTGGGAACATTGGCGTTTGAAATAGCGTCTACAGGAACACTTCTAGATAGCGCATCCGGAATAACATTATCTTTCCCACGGCGATGTCTTATCTCAAAATTGAAAGAAGAAAGACGAACACCCCACCTTGCGAGTCGACCGGTCGGATTTGTGAGAGACATAAACCATTTGAGTGAAGAATGATCAGTATATACTAAAAAGGTTTTGTCGGTCTCGAGGTAACAGCGCCAGTACTCAAGAGCAGTAAGAACAGCAAGGGCTTCCCGTTCTGTTGTGCTGTAGTTCCTCTCCGGTTTACTTAAGGAACGGCTCATGTATGCGATGGGATGTTCCACACCATCGATAGTTTGAGCCAACATTGCACCGATACCAAAGTTGCTAGCATCAGTGTGCACCTCAAAAGGAAGGTTAAAGTCAGGACAAGCAAGGACAGGTGCCTGAACTAGCTTTGATTTTAGTTCCAGGAAGGCCTTGTCTGCCTCAGGAGTCCATTGAAATGGCGGGGCGTTCCTTTTATTAGAAGTAAGTTTATTTAGAGGGCCTGCTACGGTACTAAATTGTGGAATAAAACGCCTGTACCACGACGCTGTACCCAGAAAACGCTTTACCTCTTTCCTGTTAGTAGGAGTGGGAAAGTCTAAAATAGCTTTGACCTTATCCGGATCAGTACGTAGGCCATAAGCGTCCACAATGTAACCAAGATAGCGTAACTGACTTCGGAAGAAGTGACATTTGTCTAGATTGACAGTGAGATTGGCCGATCGTAGTTTCTGGAAAACTTTCTGAAGCAGTTCTACATGTTCTTCGTACGTTCGGCTTATGATAATAATGTCGTCTAAATACGCAAAAACTTTAAGTTCGAATTCAGGGCCGAACAAAAGGTCTACGAGTCTTTGTTGCGTAGCTGGGGCGTTGGTGAGTCCAAAAGCTGTGACCTTAAACATAAATGTTCCTCGTCCAGGAACATAAAAGGCAGTCTTTTCTCTGTCCTTTTCATCGATTAAAATCTGCCAAAATGCTTTGGATAAGTCAATGCTCGATAGATATCGTGCGTCCTTTAGATTATCTAAAATTTCAGATACATATGGCAGCTTATATGCATCTTTCTTTGTGACAGAATTAAGTTTTCGGCTATCTAAACAGAAGCGCGGCTTTCCATCTTTCTTGCCTACCACTAATACAGGGGATGACCACGGACTTTCACAGGGCTCAATGACATCTAGCGCTAACATTTCATCAACCTGCTCTACAACTATACGTTGCTTTTCTGGTGACATGCGGTAATATCGCTGGCGGATTGGTTCTGCATTGCCAGTATCTATACTATGTTTAATGACATGCGTGCGACCTAAACCTCTCTCTGCGTACGAAATGTCCTTAAAAAGATTTACGATATTGTCAGCTTTAAGCTTTTGTGAAGAGGTCAAGGCGTCATAACCACACACTTGATGAACTGATGATGAAATTTCTAAGAGCCCGGGGTCATCAATGAATAAGTTTTCCTTCTGTGAAAGATACTTGGGGCACAAATTGAAAATATTCCAAAAATCGATTCCTAATATTAGAACGGTTTCAATCGCTGGTATAACATGCGCCTTGATAATAGTAGATGTATCGTCGAAGGTAACTGGTAGAAGAACATAACCAAGGGACGTTATCCTCTGGCCACCTGCTGCAGTAACAGTTATTTTCTCATCATTACACAATATTAGACCTAATTTCAATAATATTTCATGTGAGTTCTTGCCTAGGATAGTAACAGCGGAACCTGAGTCCAATAAACCATACAAGAATATATCATTATTGATTTTTACCTTTGCATAAGGTCTAGGATCATTGCTCGGTTTGGCGTTGAAAACTGTAGAAATACATTTTCGGGAAAAGAAATTCCTTACAAACATGAGCCAATCATTCCAGTTCGAGCGATCTGTATGATCATACGCATGCTTTCTACAATTTTCAGATATTAGTTTTTTTGCTTGCAGTTTGGGCATTCTGGTGTACGTACTTCTTTCATGCCGCACTTAAAGCAGAAAATCTTTCGCTCAGCCGTGCAATCTTTCATAGAATGCGTATTAACACGGCAACGGTGACAATGGCGCCCAAAAACGTGGTTTAAGGTCTAGCCCCGAACACTAATGAATGAACACTATGTTACAATGCTAGGAATGGAGGAGGCCGACTGGATAAGGCAAAGGCAACAGCGCCCTCGCCGTACGCGTCGCCGCCGCGATCCCGCCACCGTAGACACTTTTACCTACCATATAAAAAAATACTTTTGATTAGAGCATTACTCGTATAATTTAGTTTCAGGTTATAGGTGTGAGCACCCCACCTGTTACCCGTAGAACTTTTAAAAGGCAAATGACGGGTTCACATTTTTGGATTCAAAAAAATAGTACATTGTTATACGAGGGATGAAAGTTAGTTATTTAGTCCCGAGAAATTTCTTGGCGACCGAGCGATAGCGAGGTCGCTAATAGTTCGAGGGACTAAATAACTCTTTAACCCGAGGTCAACACTGTGCTTTTCATTACGAATACGAGGAAAATAAAAATAATAATAAAAACCTGAATCGTCGTCAAATGTCTTCTTATGTTTTTAGAAGGTATATTTCTTTTGATTTACGCGGTAAGCGGTTTTCTCCTCAAAGAATCTTGCGTTAAATTTATAACTGAAGCTGATGAACTTATCGTGTTAATACAAATTTCTTATAACAGATTTAGCAAAATGTAAACAAAACTCTACACCTCGAAAAAAAAATCAAGAAAGACCAAATCGGCCACAGATTGTAGAGACTTTACCCGCCATTTTTTTTTTTAGTCGTCGTCTGACTATTCAGTCAATATTTTTCATTTTATCATTGTAAAAATTGGTCAGGTCAACATTTTTCTCAAATATAATATTAGTTTTACTGAAATAGTTGAAAGTAAATTAAAATAAAGTCATTAAAAAAAAAATATTTCTAACTCTATGTCGTTTTAATTGTACTGGCAGTATAAAAATTCGGGTCACGGTTCAATAGAAATGTCAAAATTGAACTAGTTTTTTTTTTAATATTTGCTGTCTAAATATTAAAAAAACAACTGTCAGTTGTAAAGTAAAACTCCCTAAGGAGTAAAAGTACTTCTTCCAACCCTGTCCGCAGGCAACTTTACTACTTTCAGAGTATGAGTAATGAAAAATACGTTACGTTAACAGTAATTTTGAATCCACACCATCCATAATATATATCCCACTAGCTTTTGCCCGCGGCTTCGCCCGCGTGGTATTGGGATTGGGGTTTCTTGGATAAAAAGTAGCCTATGTCCTATTCCGGAGTGTATCCTATGCCTGTGCCATTTCATCCAGATCCGTCCAGCCGTTTTGGCGTAATTGAGTAACAAACATCCAAACATCGTAACTTTCGCATTTATAATATTAGTAAGATACCGTCGAAATATCCCGGCGTACGGAACAACAATTACGTTGTTGAGACATCTACGGTCCGAACCATAGATGGTCCGAACTAATCGTTTTGCCTCATCGTTTATACCGCGTACATCGAGAGACTGGAACAGTTTGCCAGCTGCAGTCTTTACGGCGGATTATAATTTAGGTATCTTCAAGGCAAAGTGAATAGGCTCTTAAAAAACTAGTGTTCCTCACCATCAATGATTGCATCACTGCTTACCATCAAGTGGGATCGCAGTGAAGCATTAGTTTATAGCTATTATAAATATATATATATACCTACCTTGTACATCACTAGGTACTACAGCTAACAATAATTTTGTTTTAAAAAATCCGAGGGTAGCCAAAAATTATTCATTCATTCCTCTGATTTACTTCCACCCGTCTTCAATTCGTCAACCGTCTCTCTTTGACTGAAAAACTAAAATTTTCTTTCCATCAGCTATATCAACAAGTTACGCAGGCAAGTAAAACAATAGAGAACCCCCGGCTCTGCCCGTTCCCGTCAACACCAAATTTCTAAGCGAAAGGGAGGATTCTTGAGGATATTTGCACAAAAATAGCACTGAAAATAATTTCATTTATTGTTTCAGAGGAGGTAGTGCTTGACAACGAATAGTTGGAGTTATGAGGGTCGGTGAAGCAAGTTTTGTGCCTAATATTATAAGAGCTCTGAGAGACAGTGTATGGCGCCTTTCTTTCCTAATTAGTTAGTTTTCTCCTTTGATAGTTTAACTGAAGAAGAACTGGTCACTATGACAGAACTTACCGAGAGAAAGTTCAAAACTCATATTAAGCGTGTCCTAACCAAAAAAGCATATTATAAGGTTAGAGACTATGTCGAAGACACAACTGTCTGGCAATGACTGCTTCTGCTCATGTGGCCCCCTGGTAACTTATTAATATTCTGTATAATTGTCTGTTAACTGCTCCATCTTTTTTCATTTTTTTTTTATATACGACATCTCTTTATTCTTTTATTTTGATACATTCTCACAATATTCCTTATTCCATTTTATACATCCATCATATAATGTTATTGTCTTACTGAGACTTGTGATTATTTTTCTTGCTTTTATATAGCCTCTTTTAATAATGTGAATGTAAGAACATTGTAGACGCAAATTTTAGATGACTTCCTACCATTTTAACGGTAGGTGTTCAATATTGACTGGTCTGCACTGTCCTTACATAATTTATGTGTTGTAATATGGAAATATTGTAAAGATAACAATTTTTTTAAAAAGAGTAACCATGGAGTTTCTTGCCGGTTCTTCTCCATCGGAAACGACCAATTTGGAACCGTGCACTAGCATCTGACGTTTTATAAGTGCCCATGTAGGCCCATGTGAAATAAAAAATTTTTGACTTTGACTTTGACTATAATATAATCGAAGCCCCTTGGTTTTTTGTAGGACAAAGCTGGAAACTATCAGCCATATTATACTGCATTGGTTTCCTAGAGGTGAAAGTAAGTTATTTAGTTGTGTTGGGCTATGCTAACAGTTCGAGGGACTAAATAACTCTTTAACCCGAGGTAAACACTGTGATTTTGATTACAAATACAAGGAAAATAAAAATAATAAAAACCTGAGTCTTTCTCAAAGGTTTGTCATATGATTTTCAATATTTATTTATTTTAACACTTCATGCACATAAAAGTACAAAGGCGGACTTAATGCCTAAGGCATCCTAAAACCGATACATATACCGACCGAAACCGATATAATTATTTTGGAAGTAAAAATATGTTTTCCACTACTGTTTTTGCCTTTTCTCTTAAGAATCTGGCGTTAAATCCATATCTGAACCTGATGAATTTATCGTATTAATACAAAACCCTCATAACAGAGATATAGTAAACTATAAAGTTTGTAATCGTTGTGATGTGTCTGTCTCGAATAAAATTTATTCTGTTTTATTCTACACAGCACCCCTAGCCAAGTTACAATCGTTTCGTGTTGAGTCTCTTTCTACAATCGAAAAGCCCCAACGTAAGTATAATTTATATCACTACATCGCCATACATACCAGGGACAGAGCCTGCCTTTTCAGACGTAAACCCTTGGCCCTAGTTGGCTTCGACCCTTCTGCAGGGTTCCTACGAAGTCCTATGTGTTTGAAGTAAGAGAGTTGAAATTTAAAATGTATGCTCTATAATTGCGAAGAACGGATTTTACGAAACTCCACCCCTAAGGGGGTAAAACGAGGTCTACGCGTAAAAAGTCGCGGGCGGCCGCTAGTTATATCATAAAACTGCAGAATGTAGCGATGAACACTGTAGAAACGATTACATTTCATTCTGTCATTTTGAATGATGCGAACTTTGCTACTGATTTTGTTGAAATTAAGTAATTCCCGTACATTTGATTAGTAAGTTGTGTAATAGTGTTAACGATTGTGGATTACCAGATTTGGTTGGGTCCAATCTTCAAAGCCTCGAGCACAGGCGCAGAGTAGCCAGCCTTGCGGTTTTCTACAGGATGCATTTTGGAGTGTGCGCAGGAATTGCACGATTTGATTCCGCCATCCCAATTTTACCTTCGGACATCCCGGCGTACGGCAAATATCCACCCTTACGTTGTTGAGACACCGGACTAAGCGTTTTGCCTCGTCATTTATACCGCGTACATCGAGGGAATGGAACAGTTTGCCGGCTGCAGTCTTTCCGTCCGAATATAATTTAAGTGTCTTTAAGGCTAGAGTGAATTGGCTCTTAATAAACTAGTGCGCCTTACCATCAACGATTGCATCACTGCTTACCATCAGGTGGGATCGCAGTCAAGCACTAGTTTATTGCAATAAAAAAAAAAGAAATCAACTTGACTAGGAGGGCAGGAGTAATTGCTAGTGTAGAGTAAAGTTTTAAATATAGTCGTTTGAAAACTCTCAGTGTCCCATCGGCTCTGTTCCCTTCAGACTTAATCTTTGCCGTGGGGATCTCTAACGAGGGGTCGGCGCAAGGGTTATTTGAACGAGATTTGCCTGATTCTACTCCAGCACACTGTTTTGTGTTTACTTGTAGACTTTTTTCCCTTTTTATACGGGCTATAGACACTAGAGATTTGTTTTAGATTAATTTGATGGGGGACATTGAGTGTTAATAGAATTTTGTCGTAAGCGAATTTTTTTTTTTGCTTTCTACGAGCCTTCAAAGTGATAATTGGGGTAAAGGGTGTGGGAATGAAAATGGGAAAATGTATATTAGTTTTTATTAGCTCTTCTTTGAGCGTTTTTCTATAAGTTTCCTACAATATACGGTACTAGCTTTTGCCCGCAGCTTCGCCCGCGTACATAAAATATAGCCTATGTCACTCAGGAGTAAAGCAGCTTTCTATTGTTGCTTAAATTTTTCCAATCGGACCAGTAGTTCCAGAGATTACCCCCTACAAACAAAAAAACAAAAAAACAAACTTTACCTCTTTATTATATTAGTGTAGATATAAGTTGAACCAAAATGGCATTCAATCTTCAATGCACAATAACATATTTAGGTCTCAATTAAAGCGAGGCTGCGCGTAACCATAGACGGCCATTTTGCACGCTTAGGTACACATTGCCGAGACATTGAAAGAATTTTTTGACTTTTAACAATTATTTTACTAAAGACTCACATAAGCGAGCGTAAAAAAAGAACCCAAGGCGCTGATGAAATCACAACTTACACCTGATAAACTATATTTATTTTTATTACGAACTAGCGACCCGCCCCAGCTTCGCACGGGTACTGATATTGAATATATTTATGCATGTATTATGCACATAAACCTTCCTATTGAATCACTCTATCTATTATAAAAAACCGCATCAAAATCCGTTGTCTAGTTATAAAGATTTAAGCATACATAGGCACAGGTGACTTTGTTTTATACTATGTAATGATGATACTATAACAAAGCAAGGGAAATTTCAGCCCAGCCTTAGATAACAGGAACATAACAACCTATCATTATACTTTTACAATAGCCGCACCCAAACTAGCCCCCATTTACTGCGTGACTCGTTTGAAACATTGTGTTCTCCTAATTCGGACGCAGTAATTAAGTCGGCGCGCTTGTCATTCATAATTATGAGGGAAATATTATGCTAATCGAATTAGAACAAAATGTAGCTGTAACACTTTGTTAAAGTTAGGGACAAATGACAGAATTTCGGGTAAAAACTTTACGTACGAAACGTTACGACTTCACACGGACATGGTTTTTTATGGTGGGGAAAAATCATCTAATGACGAATCTCGCCCTTGGGCGGCAGTAAACACTGACTCTTACTGACTAAACAACCTACCCCGTGCCTGCCTTGCCTTACTCCCGGAGCCCCGGTGTAACGCTTTCGCACCAACCCTCGGCCCTGGGAGACTTCGACCCTGTAGGGCCCCTACAGTTTGCTGACAACTCCTTGAGGCGCGCTGGAACGGTGTGCGCCGTCGACGACTTGGGCTCGGTCTGGACTGTTATCAGACGTCCGGACAGCGAGCTACCCATTGCTCGCCGTCCGCAAGCCAGCGTCAACGGTGGCCAGATATCGGCGGGATCGTGGGGGCAACGGCTACGGCGAGTGCGCCGTTACCTTTGCCTTATGCGGTCGGCCTCCTCCTTCACTAGCATTATTGCCTCGCAGAAGGAAGCGACCGCCTGCCAGTGCTCCTCGCTGCGGACCATGGCCTGAACCAAGGCCCGGCGCGAGAGGTCGCCGCCGCCGATCACCACACGGACATGGTAGATTTTGGAGTTGAAACATCAATATAATATGTACCTACTACGCAGAGGATTAGGCGTTCCGTACATTCATATTACTTGACTGGCACTTATGTTTGGTGATTTTTCTGGATATATCAGTTCAACCGTGGTTCTCTTGCAGATTCACATGTAGCCAATATAAACTAAACTATTATTAATTGCATATATTACATTCGAATTTTGGTTGGTTATATCTACAGCAGAATAGACTGCGCAGGATGTTCTAGACAATATTATTAAAAAATAGCTTAAAACTTGGGTTTCCGCATTTAGTCCTATGCTGGCCATTGTACGTGAGCCAGGGCAGCCATAATCTTTGATGGGCTTATTCCAACCAGCCCAACTTTTTTCAAAACCTGATTAGGCCTCTCAGGATTTTCAGGGTGTCAATAAGGCAGTTCGGGGAGCGTAGGGGTCGTATAAGTGTATCAGTGACACCTATGCAGTCTGGGGCACATGCGTAATTGTTTCCTCCCTCTCCAAGCACGGTCGGCACAGTGGACTATCCGTGATGGCTATTGTGTGAAGATGCTTATTCAGTGTGCAATTTCCTGTGATGGTCCCCGCCACCAGGCGCAGGTAAGCTTAGCTTTATGCTTTGTTTTTTAATAAAATTTTTGTTACCTACCATTTTAGTATAGGTACAATGAAGTATAGTGTATTTAAATTTTATTCTGCTCTATGGCTGCTTATGAAGGCACCTGTCATGAATGACACACCCTATGTTTAAAAACCATTCCACTATAATGTCTTTTCCGAAACAACATCAACTAGAAGTGACAAGCCCATACGTGTGCACCCCCCTTACTTCCGTACCCAAACGACGACAGAGGTCCCCTGTCCCCAAAACGTCACGTTTTTGTCTGAAACGCCCCTAGGGTCAACGCTTGGTAACATAGACGTGTTAATTTTCAACTTTGTGAAACTGTTTTCGGTACATTTTGTAAAGCGGGGAAGGTGGGGCGCCTGTGCGAGCGAGTTAGATTTTATTTTCAATTTGTTTACCGCTCTGTGCTGCCTAAGGGTGTATTTAATCGCATGCGGATTTCGCCCGCATGTAGAAAATGTCAAAAGGCAAAAACAAACGCGTCCCGTATGCGTATGGCACGCATTATAGTAAATACCTCAATCCATTCACCCAATTCTCAATCAATTGTCCATGAAGAGGACATATGCTGAGGTTACGCTTGCCGAGCAAATCTGCATGCGTGATGAAATCCGCACGATATTAATAACACCCTTAGATTATTCACTCAAAACTTGTAGGATCTATAAATCACTATGATTTGGTTATTGCAAGTTACAAGTACCTTTCGACGTAGAACGCTGCGTTGCAAACGCAGCGTTCTACGTCGAAAGGTTGGCGTTTCACACTTTTATTGACTAAAACCATACTCGTTGCTTCCTTGCCGAACGTTCTAGGATCTCCCAGGATTCCCTTTCAGAATTCATCCTATTGTATCCTTCGGCCCTTTGCTGACAATGTCTTTGTGAAATAAATGTCTTTGAGAAGCGCGTGGAACACAACGCGCCATCGACGACTCGGAGTCGGGCCGGATGGTTATTGGACTGCCAGACCGCCAGACAACTCAATACCTATTGCTCATCATCCACGAGCTCACGCCTACAAAAACTATAAATGCGGTTGTATCGCTACTGAAATGCTTAGTTGCCGAAGACACGTTAGAACCAAACGTGCTACTGTTTCGCTATAATACAATCTCCAAATAGTTTCCAATTTCCGCTCATTCAGCTCGCTAGCACTAAGACTCAACCAAAACGGTTACTATTTACATAAAGACCATTTTGAAGCCAATAGCAAGAACATCTCGGATGACATTAGCTAACGACCCAGAAATTATTATAATCATCATAAATAGAGTCTCGGTTTGTCGCCGCTCTATGCAAATACTAGGCTCGGGTGGTTACTAATTGGCTTGTACTGGGACTAGTGAGTTTAGACAGCAAAATTGTGTTTGTGAATGGGTATCGACGTCGTAAAGCGTGTAGTTTTTCTTTGGGACGTGAACATGGGTTTCAGACAGAAATAGAAGCCCTGTGCTAAGTCTTTTTGATGGACTATCTTTTTTTATTTTAAACTATCTTTTGCCTGCGGCTTCGCCCGCGTGATGTTGGCAATATATAGGCTACCAGCGGCTTCACCCGCGTCTGTGGTTACTGCTCCACCCTCAAAGGTCATAGCGTGATGTTATACGTCTCGAAAAATGGACTATCTAACCCTATGATCTAACCTACAAAGAATTTTTTCAATCGGACCAGAGATTACCTCCTTCCTACAAACAAAAAAATAAAAAAACAAAAATTACGGTCTCTTTTTTACGAGTATATTAGTGTGGATGCAGATTAGTGTTAAGATTGCGTCCAGCAAACAAAAGATTGTCTTTCTATAAGCACTATCTCACATAGCAGATAGAGCATAGCACAACATCAGCCTTGTAATATTCCCACTGCTGGGCCTCCTCTAGGAGAGGGAATGGGCCGTAGTCCACCACGCGGGCTCTGTACGGATTGGTGGATGTCACGTGTCTTCGAATTTTTGGTTCTAGAATATGTCAGTTTCCTCACGATGTTTTCTTTCACTGTTTTGAGAGCAGTGGTGATGAAATAAATTACAGAAAGTATGCGCGTGGCTGTGTTTGAACCCGCGACTTACAACTCGTAAGTCGGGACCTTTACATTGGCCCACGACGCGAATGCAGTATCGCTATACTGCATTCACGTCGTGGGCCAACGGAGAATGTCCTTGCCTTACGTGGCGTTGGGCCGCAGACGGTAAACGACAACTTCGCCGTACCTCGGGTTTACCGAAGCTAAACAGATGATGGCGCAATCAAATCGTTAAATAAACAAGTGCGAGTCGGGCTCGCGCACAAAGGGTTCCGTAGCAGCAAATATAATAAACTTATTATGTCAATTTATACACCTGGTGAATGGAGCCTAAACTCTCCCGATATTTTGCCTTGTACTTTTATGTATGAATATTAATTTTATATATGTATTTATAAATATTCCGTGCTATAGGCGTGCCCAAATCGGCATTTCTCGTAAAAAGTACCTACATTATAAAGATTTTATATCATCGCGGATTTTTAAAGGTGTACAATACTGTAGTATATTTTTTGATCTATCTTATAAGGTTCAGCCATCGTTTTCAGTGTAAGCACAATAACTTAACCAAAATTACAGTTAAATCAACCTATCTCAAAAACTATAAGAGATACTTTGATCAAACCAAAAATCGTTGAAAGAGTTAATTAGCATGCATCACCTCTATTTTTTTTAGAATTTTATACCCCGTAGTTATAAAAATAGAGGGGGGGGGACATACTTTTTACGACTTTGAGAGCTGATATCTCAAAAACCGTTCACTTTAAGAAAAATGTTTTTTAGAAAACTTTATATCATTTTAAAAGACCTTTCATTGATACCCCACACGGGTATGTACATCGAAAAAAAAATTTTCATCCCTCAGTTACATGTATGGGGGGCCCCACCCCCAATTCTTTTTTTTACTATTTAGTGTCATAATTTTGTAGCGGTTCATACAACACATATTCCCATCAAATTTCATCACTGTAGTACTTATAGTTTCCGAGTAAATCGGCTGTGACAGACGGACAGACGGACAGACGGACAGACGGACATGACGAAACTATAAGGGTTCCGTTTTTGCCATTTTGGCTACGGAACCCTAAAAAAACGGATCAAGTTCATATAAAAGCGTATATTTCCAGAGTACAATATTGTTCTTAAAATAAACAATCGTAACGTTTGTGTAATACTATAACGTGACAAAGTATTCTGTTTCGGATACCAAATTTCAGTATCTTCAAGCAAGATCTAAAACTGTGTTGTTGGATTTTCAACTCTCAGGGCTGAGCCTAGCGTTCAAAATCCAAGTACAGCGATTTACCTTCGGCATTTATGAAGATGTGTAGGTTTATCTGTTACAAATCTAGGATATTTACAAAGTATTTTTTTTTATTGTGATTTTATTATGATTTTTTTTTCTTTTTGTTGAGAAACTCTTTCTTTAAAGTAGATTTTGTTGGAGATTTTTGTTCACAATGGTAAAGGGCGTAATTTTGTAGTATAAATACAAAAGTTTTCAGATAAAATTTAAGCTCAGACCATACTATAGCTAAAACATTATCATAGTCTAGTACGGGTGAATTTTAATATATCTTCTCTGCTGATTAAAATCGATGTTTTTTTCTATCGATTTGATATTGTAAATCAACTCTTGATTCGATTAAAATGATTTGTTTCTCTGATATACCTAAAGAGCTTAATATCAAATCATATGAATAATTCATTTATCAATATTTTTGATTTTTATTTTATTATAAAGCAGTTCATGTGTCGTTATTTATATTAAAAAAAAAACGCCAAAACGTAGTTCTAACAAGACAACACTTTGAATTTCATTCAATAATTTAACAAAAAAAAACCCAATGGTTTCTTACATAACAATTTGTTGATCACAGACAAATATAGATCTTATTACTACAACTTAGAGTTTAATATTATATGTCATAGTATCGAACATGTTACTATAAACCAAATCGTGACCTAGATGTATTTCAAATTGGTAGAATAAATATATGATTAATCAAGAATCTATAACGAATATAAACTCTTCTGCAGTTGACATAAGGTCTAAATTTAGATGATATTTTGTCCTAAAAGATTATAGTTCCAAATAATATACAACGTGTAACGTTAAATGCGCAAAAGTCAGATATCCCAAATGATTTTTAATTCAATTATGAGAAAAAAATCATAAACAAATATCAAAGGTTTTACGTGTTGTTTACGACTTGTTGCGACTTGGATGTCTTACTAATTCGTAATTGGCAAGAAGTGGAAGGGAGGCCTTTTCCCAGCAGTGGGACAGTATGGGCTACAAATAATAATAATATGTGCTGTTATAGTTTGACTACCAATTCTGATATAATGATAACTATTACTATCCCGCGTATAAGAAAATATAAATTGGATGACCACCTTTCTAAGTCGTTAACCTATTTTGGCAGGTTTGCGCGCGTGATATCTTGGCTTATTGGTAAATAAGCATTTGTAATGTAGATTTTTGGAAAAATGTGACCTATATTAAAAAGTGGTTTAATTAATTCTGTTCGTTGTTTTGAGCAAACTATTTCAGGCTTTTGCGCATTTAACGTTACACTTTGTAGAACATATTTAAAACCAAATATTTTCAGAACAAAATGACCTTTGATTTCGACAATTTTGCTGACCGTATAAATTTACTAACAATTTAAAACATATCTAAACAATCACACAGACTTACTTACATTCCGTCGCTTTTCAAAACATACTTAATTATTTTATTTATAAAATAACTTAAATACTAACTAGACTATTATTCATTAGTATTATGTGACTGATCCGAATCTACAGACCCGGGAATCGAACTCTGTACTTCAGTCATACTTACCTACGACATGATATTTTAAAAAGGTTGACATAGAAAATAGTTTATATCACTACTTAGTATAAAACAAAGTCGCTTCCCGCTATCTGTCCCTATGTATGCTTAGATCTTTAAAACTACGCAACGTATTTGCATGTGATTTTTTTAAATAGGTAGAGTGATTCAAGAGTAAGATTTATATGTATGAAACATGCATAATATATTTAATATCTGCATTGCGAAGCTAGTGGCGTCGCTAGCTCAGAGAAACTAACTGACTGATATATCAACGCTCAGCTAAAACTACTGTCACAAAAAGCGTAAAATTATGCACAAAGTTTTCTTTTATGACATAGGCGAGCAGCGAGAAATGCCTCTCTTAATAGAGAGGCATTTCCGAAATTCACCCCCTAAGGAGATGAAACAGGGCTATCAAGTTTGTGTGGGTTTCTCGTCTCTTTCCCACAATGGCACTTGTTAACGAGCCAAAACGTTTGAAAGCAAAAAGTTTGCATATAAATTTATTTTAAAAAAATGTTCAGAACACTTTGGTTGGTTGAAATTAAGCTTACTACAGCCACAATGATCCATCTTGAACTGAGTGCAGAAACCAAACTGTAGAGTTTGGTTTCTATAGAGACACAAGAGTCAAATTAGTGAAAAAGGCAATCTTTTCTACGAGATATTACTTAACATTTAAAGAGACAATTTTAATGTTCGGCAGTTCTTAGCTTGATATGCATTTCATTTATACACGAGTTCTACAAAACATTGATTCAACAAGCTGATTGCTGATTGAGAGAATCGAATATTGGTCTAGTAGTCTAAGATATGACATAGAAGCGTAAAGCATACATTTGCTGTAAAATAGCCTAAAACACATATTTTTAGGCAATAATGCGCGATACTTCTTATTACATATTATATTTAAAACTAGTTTCTACCAGTGACATCGCCCAGAAGAAAGCAGAAAATCATACCAAAGGAACAATAAATTATTCCGAGATAAAAACTTATCCTAAATATTATTCTAGGATAAGGTCAACTCATACTCGTATGCCAAATTTCATTTAAATCCGTCCAGCAGTTTGAGCGTGAAATAGTAATAAACACATAATACTTTTGCCTTTTCTGTATATATGGTGAATGGTAATCAGTGACAGATACTTAAACACGTGATTCTAGTTATTATAATAAACAACTATTATCATAGAGCAAACCTGAAATCGCGAAAAAAAAATAGTTCAATACATTTTTAACAGTTAGGCGAACAAAAAAATGTACTGATCGATTTCTGGCTTAGTCCCATAGTAAAAGTTGTTTATTATTTTTTATTATTATTACATTATCATGACTACAATAATAAATAATATAAAAGTCAATCAGACCCATCATACGCCCAGCTCAAACCTTTGAACGCTGAAATTTTACACAGAGATTCCTGTTATGATGCTCACAAAGGGTAAGAAAGGATTTTCCAAAATTCACCCCCAAAGGGGATGAATCGGAGATCTTAAGATTGTATGGAGAAAGCTGCTTTCACATGGACGAAGCTTCTGACAGAGGCTAGTATATTAGAATAATAAGTGTAATGTGATGTCATACTTTTTATCCATTAAGATAAAAAGTATGATGTCATACTTTTTATCTTAATGGATAAAAAGTATGACATCACATTACACTGCAACAAGCAAACGCTTCTAAATCCTAAAAATAGATCCTTTACTACTTCTGTCATCGTAAATGTTACCTAGTTTTTTTTTTTCAGTGACCATTTCTTACTGGTTTATCTCCATAGGAAACAAGCCATGTGGAACAGTGCACTAGCTTCTGAGTTTCTGACATTGAGAAAATATAATTTTAAAGTAAAAATTGTTATTACCATCTCTGTACTATCTTCTTCGGGGAATACCTTCAGATATTTCCAAAATAATAAGTAAAAGCAAATAAATAGCGGCTCGGAATAATTCGAGTATCGCTGCGTAGGACAGGTTCATGTGACAGCGAGGGAGAGGGGTGCGGTACTGTACAGCGACAAGAGAACTTTACACACAACATTCATTTTAAACGAACCAGTAAATGCCCTGATCAGCCATCATAATTTATCAAGACTATCTTCATCAGACATTTCATATTCCTGGGTTCCTCCGTCTTCGTGTGGCGTGGTGTCGCTGAGGGCGTGTTCATGGATCCTCTCGAGCTTGGCCTGCACGTCGCCAAGGAGCGCCCTCTGGGAGGGTTCGGAGGCCCAGCACGACTCCATAACTTCCCAGCAGTCGTCTGAGAAGTGCGGGAGACGTTCGGGTCGAAGGCCTGTGGACAATAATGGTTCTTATTTGTATTAAGGTAAGCAAAGTTTGGGAGTCTCCTGAGGATAGACCACGTAACCGAGGTCACACTGGGAAAAGGTGGCTAGATGAGAATATATTCGTAGAAGTATTTCTCTTCAAAGAAGTAAAAGGCAATTTTCTCAAAAATATATTTTAATCAAGCGACAATTACAAAATTTGTAGTTGTAGTTTTTTTTTAATGACTTCTTTTAGACTGTAAAAACATTGTGGGAAAGCAGCAAGTCTTAGAAACAAAAATTCGAAGACATGTGACATCCACCGACACGCACTAGGCTCGCGTGGTAGATTATGACTCACTCCTACAACAGAGGTTTGAGTTCCAGCAGTGGGAACATGTCGAACCCTGTATAGAATGATCACCTACCTCTTTTGACTTTACTCCACAGCTGTTCCTTGTTTTGGAATGTTTCGAACGCTGAGGGTAGCTTGATGTTGCCCGCACAAACGTACCTGTTAATAAAGAGAATGTCAAAAAGTTACAAAACAATAAATGAGCTAGTGAAACTTTGCTGATGTAATCATACAATATTGTTACTTCTCTAAGCTCGAACGGCTAAACGAGAGGTAAAGAGAGAGAGACAGAGAGAGGGAGAGAGAGAGAGAGAGAGAGTAAAGAGACAGTACATAGGTTGATCATGTCTTGAAATAGTAAATGGGATCTTTTGTTATCCTAGGACTATCTATGTCCCGACATCAGTCAGAAGCCTCGCTGTGTCTAGTAGTACTCACCAGAACAGTATGCCGAACGCATAGACATCGACGGCGGCGTCGTAGTCGCCGGCGAGCAGCTCGGGCGCCATGTGCACGGGCGTGCCCACCACGGAGCCCGACATGAGCGCCTCGGCCGCGCAGAAGCCGAGGTCCGACAGCGCCGCGCGGTCCGCGCTGTCCAGCAACACGTTCTTCATCTTTATGTCGCGGTGCACCAGGCCCAGGGAGTGCAGGTAGCGGATACCTGGACAAAATTATGACGTGACAAACTCCAAGCCTTGGACTCCAGGGCAAGCACCAAAAACTTACCATCTACACAGGAAATACAATAGCATAAACTAAGCATCACATTTGATGAAATCATGCACACCTGTCCTATTTTTCAAATGACTATGAGCTCGATAATTTGGTATAGAAATGCTGTTTACATTATTCCCTCGCAAGCTTAAATTCACTCCCTCATAGTGCTTGGGATTGAATTATATCATCATAAACCCCTCACTACCATTGGGATTAAAACTTAACAACCTTCGTTTCGTTTGGAATTCAACATGCCACCCACGACTTGAACTGACTTTGCTTTATTCCCTAGTCACATAATCTGCTATAACTTCATGGAGTAGATTTATGATTCTAAAGTAACGAACTTATTTCACATAGGCCTACATGGGCACTTATAAAACGTCAGAAGCTAGTGCACGGTTCCAAATTGATCGTCTCTTATGGAGAAGAACCGGCAAGAAACTCCATGGTTACTCTTTTTACCGACTTCACAAAAAGGAGGAGGTACTACTTTCGGATGTTTGTATGTTTTTTTTGTTTGTTTGTTCATCGAATACTCCGCCAATTATCGACGGATTTTCGAAAATCTTTTTTGTTCGAAAGTAGATAGTCCTGAGGGGATCCCATTGTCACCAAGTTAAGATCTGATCATGGGATCCATGAAGAATCGAGGGAACTCCTTAAATAAGCATAGACATATATAGAATCACATTTACAGTGTCTTTTTTTACCGTTGAGTTGGGCATATAATAAAATATAATAATAAGCATTTTGTACTTTTTAGCATATGTGGTGCTTACCTGTAAAAAGTTGTAACACAAGGCTATAGATTTAAGTGAGGTTTTGTAATAATTTTAAGTGTTAATAATTGTTGGTGATCCTAATAAATAAATAAATAAATATCATAGGCAAACATATGGTGATTTTGGTATTTTCATCTAGATCTTAAGCATTTACAGTCAAAAAGAAACATTTGATGGAGTGGAACTGATGAAGGAGACCAGAAATGGCCAATGGAACTTCATACTCACATAGATATTACAATAAAATTACAATACAAACAAATAAATAAATGGTTGTGAATAGTTAGGTTGAAAATGGTATCATCAAAATGACCTGATGATGATGATGCAGCCGGAAGATAGGCACCGGAACTCCGTAATTAATCAATTTATCCTAGCCGTGTTTGGACTCATTAAAATTGTCATGAGATGCACTTTGGCTCTTAAGTACTATCGAACTGATCTGATGATGGAGCCGGAAGGTGGAAGGGAGATACAAGAACTTCATAATAAAACGATGTATTCTACCAGGGTTTGGGTTTATTAAAATTGTTATGAGAAATAGGTACTCTGGTTATAAGTGTATCGCAACTAAAAAGGGTGAAGTAAAAAACTTTTCACAAAAAATTATACCGACTTCACTAAAAATATATAAATAACTTTAATTTCGGAAGTCGGTGTTTAATAAGAAATAAATACCTAATACCGAGAAACACCGACTTCCGAAATTAAAGTTATTTTTATTTACTTATTAATTATATACACCAAGACATAATACAATGAAAGTAAAACTTGCAATAAAAAACATACAATCGGCGGCCTTATAGCAGTCGGCGATTTTATATTTTTTGTGAAGTCGGTATATTTTTTTGAAATAAGTATTTTTTTTTTAAAAAAAAAAGATTGTTTACATTATTTTGAAATTACAGTATTGATATGAATATGTAAGGACAGTGTAGACCAGTCTATATTGTACTCAAAAGCACAATATAAATATTGTGTTTTTGAACAATTTGCGAAGTCTACAGTGTTATTTTGTAAAGAAAAGTTATATAAAATAAAATGTATGAGAAAAAAAAATACATCTATCACTACAACAGTTACAAAAGTAGTGTGAAGTCTAAATAATATAAATATTGCAGAAGCAATGTGTAAAACAAAATGTATATATAAAAACAAACACAAATACACAATAAGTTACCAGGAAGCCAAATGTGCAGGTGCAGTCATTACCAAACAAGTTTGTCTTTTACATATTTTGATAATGCTAGATTAGTACGAGGGAAAATGGATAAACATAGATGATGCTGGGCACGGACTGAGAGAGTCTGTATCGGAGCTGTACACGTTGAGACTCAGTCATGACATATCCAATCCTTGAGCTGCTGAAGAAAACGCACGCAAAAACGCGTCATCGCTTGATTGCGTTTCTACCAGAGTGGTAGGTTTTTTATGATGAGTAAAAATCATCCAATGACGAATCCCGCTCTTGGACAGAGCAGTGTCAGACTCTAACTGACCCTTTTGCAGAGTCCCTACGGCTACCAGGGTGGTAGGTTAGGTTGCAAAACAACAGTTTTTGTAAAGTGATAAGGTCTCTCCGAGGCGTTTAGAACCTAAATAACCAGATACTCATAGCTCACCTTCAACGATATCTCTGGCTATCCTCATCCTGGCCGCGAAGGACAGTCCCGCGCGGACGGCGGCGTGCAGGTCGCGCACCTTCCGCTCCGATATGAGCAGCACGCACGGGCCCGCGCCGCTGTGGCGCTGCACCACCGAGCCGTGCAGGCGCACGATGCGCGGGTGTGCCGGGATGCTCCTGCAGGGAAATCACTGATATGGTTAAAACAAACATAGAATTGGTCCCTGTATACGCGTGAAAAAGTGAATGGCCACAGCAGTAAGGCGAGGCCGCCAGCCTGTGTCCGTCAGATCTTGCTAGCTTATCTGTATTTGGTAAAGGCATTTGACACAGTTTCTGTCTCACACTCATTGGATAAACTGGAAAAAATAAGTGTACGAGATCTTCCCCTTAAATTATTCCAAGACTACATAGCTTACCGAAGACAACGAGCAAGAATTGATGATAGGGTAAGTAATGAACTCCCAGTGAATTTTGGTGTACCTCAGGGCAGCATACTTGGCCCGACCTTTTTCTTGATCTACGTCGACGTTTATATCACTTGACGTACACACCCCCGTACTTTGTGACAAATTACCTTGTATAAAAGAACTCCATGGCGAGTTCCCTGTAGTGCCTCTCGTCGGCCGGCAGCACGGACTTCACGGCCACGGGCGAGCGTCCCGCCCAAGCGCCGCGCACCGCGTACACCACCCCGTATTGTCCGCGACCTAACCAACAATGCAATGTATGAATGTTTTCCGGGTGGAATTTTGCAACTCAATTTTAAAGCAGGTAACTTCAACCAATTAAGCTAAAATTTTGTATACATATTTAGTTTAGATGACAATGCATGGAAAACTGTGTAATGTTACTTTAAATCAAACATGGCGGAACAGTTATTTTTAATGCTCTACAACAATATGGGTATCAAATGAAAGGGCTAGCAGAGGATAACAGTGAAAATATAGTGACGTCACTCAATCAAAGCTTACTTATTTGTTTACAAGTAATTTTCAACCTTCGACACTAAGCCAAACGTTGAAAACTCAATAATGCGGTTTAACAAGTACTCCTTACCTATTTCTCGCCCTAGTTCCGGAGTGCCATACATAAGTAAATCACACATAGATGTACTTTCTAGACACAGCCGGGCGAAAGTAGGCGCGTATCTGTAACCAAAACCATAAATAAATCGTCGTAAAATTGTAGAATAGTTTGATGGTAAAACTTAGTCGAATTTTTTATTGTTGATAGGTTTACGCTTGACCGCTTTCTTACAAGATGGAAAGCGACGAAGCGGTGGCCGATGAAGCGCGCTTACCTAGAAGTAACCTATTCACTCATGACTTAAAGATTCCGGGATTGTAGCCACCAGGTAATTGTAAAAGACTCACTTTTTCCTTATAGCTAGTTTGATATCTTCCGTGTGGTGCAGCCTCCCCGCCAGCGCAGACTCTAGGGATGTCAGCGCAGATTGATACCTCTCGTGCGCCATACTCAGTCTTTCTAGGATCTGAACAAAGATTTTAGTGTTATTCGAAAATATTTGTTAACAACCATACTAGGACACTGTGAATATCCGGAACAAAAAACTATCATGAAAATAAAAACTAATAGCCTACTAGCTTTTGGCCGCAGCTTCGCTCCCGGCAACAGAAAAATGTGATAAATGAAGAACCACTCGTCCGATTTTGTGCAAACTTCACATAAACCATCTACTAAATAGTTCGAACAAAGCCTAAACATTTGGTTTGGATAGGTGAGCCCGTTCTTGAGTTATAAAACAACAACGAAAACTGACATTGATTGTTATTTAAGATTCGCATTAAGGAAATAGTGACATCATCATTGTCACTCAGCTAAAACACGACCCTTGATTAATCAGTTTATAGTATATTGGAAACCCGTGTTCACGCATTTGAAACCATTTATTATTGATGTAGTATTATGACACTGTATATCCGGAACAACAGCCAAAGGTTCAAGACTTTCATAGCTTATAGCCAATTCGCGTTAAGAAAATAGTGACTTCATCATTGTTCTTCAGCTAAGCCATGCCAAGTGACCAATCTGTTCATAGCTAATTGGGAACTCGTGTTCACATCCCACCAATTATCATCAGTAAAAATATCATCATTATCATTACATAGCATAAAACAAAGTTACTTACCGCTGTCCCTATGTATGCTTAGATCTTTAAAAGTACGCAACGGATTTAGATGCGGTTTTTTCTAATAGAGTGATTCAAGAGGAAGGTTTATGTGTATAATAAATGCATAATATATTCAATTTCAGTACCCATGCGAAGCTGGGGCCGGTCGCAAGTAACATTTAAACTTAAACTGAATTCTACATATACCTGTGCAGATATGATAAATAAATAGATTGAATTCTAACCTGTGCAGAAATGAGCCTTGCCAGTCGATGCGGCGACAGTTGGTGCAAGGCCGTGGAGGCGACGCGCCGCCGCCACAGCGGGCTCAACACACAACACGCTTCGTTTTCCTCACCACCGACTAGTCGAAGTCTGAAACATACGAGATCAATTTTGGACAATTTTCTAGGAGGACTAACCCGTTTCAAGGTAACACTGAGTCTGACACTGTTTCCCGCTCCGCCCAAGAGTGGGATTCGTCATTCGATGATTTTTACCTACCATAAAAAAAAACCATTTTAAGGTGGGCTTTCCTCACTCGCCTATCGTGAATGTCACACATAAAAAAAAAAAGCTTGTTGCTTCATCATAACTTCATCATAGCTTGTTGCTTTAAGCAATCCAAAGTGATGTTTGATGCAAAGGTAATGCGTAAAAAGAAAGATAACACCTGAAAACTCTGTTGGCATTCGGTAATTCTACGATTTACTCGAATGTTTCACAAAAATTGTTCAGAAAATACGTGTTTTTATAAAACCCTTAAGAATTTTTGAAAAGAAAAATCATTTTGAATCTTGATTAAATGCGCAAGGCTTCTATAGAAGTACTTTTTTATATTTTTAATGTTTGAGTTCATAATGGAGAGTCAAAGTTCAAAAATAGGAGGTTTTCTGAGGTCTTTACTGCATTACTCTAACACATATTTTGATTTCTATAGAAGCCTAGATAATGTCTACAAGATATCTCTGTATCCAAAATATCTAAAGAAAGATGAAGAACATCATTATCACGTAAGAGCGGTTGTATGAAAATATACGTCGGGTTGGCCGCTCGTAATCATCATCAGAAATCCACTGCTGGATTTGGCAGCTCTTATTCACTCGTCTGTATTTTCTATGACCGTAAAGTATAATTCCATGACAGCATAATTATGTATGTCACAAACGATCTAGCTGTATTAAGAACAGCGGTTTTTATAATAATAATTCAGAAAGCGGTACTCCTGGACACGGCTCGTATAGTTAGGAGGTTCCTTTCTCTGGAGCCCTGACCGCCGGACACTATTTTTTATATTTTTAAATGGTTTTTTTTTTATAGAAATATTTAAAAATGTAATTTATATGTAGTTTTTAATGAATAAACGGAATAATAATATAATCCTATATTATCAGGCAACTAAGAAAAAGAAGGGTTTTGTTGATAACTCACTGGCCAGCGGCCCTCCTAGCAGTCCGAAGAATCCAGGGACTCCAGGCATCTGTCACGGATGATGACTTACTTGTGCAGCAGCCTCCTCAGCGACTCCAGCAGAGAGCTGAGCACGGGGAAGGTAGCGCAGGGAGACAGATCGACCTGGCGAGCTACTGACAGCAGCTGGCGCATGGCCTCGCTGGCCGGCCGACCACCCAGCTCCTGGCGACACGACGACTCCAGGGATTCCAGGCATCTGGAAGGGACAGAACATCACTCACGTGTCATGTTACATAGTAAAACCGTACGAGCCCAGCAGTGCCGAAGCCTACTGGGGCAATGTATCGTCCGAAAGGTAACCCCAAGTTCCTGGGAAGCAGAGAAGAAACATAGGAGTAGATTTTAGTCAGTAAAAATCTGACACGCTTTCTCGCTCCACTCTTGAACGCAAAAAGTCATTGGATGTATTCCGCCTAAAAAAAAAAAAACATTTTTATATTTTTCTATCCTATATTCTGAACTAGCTGGTACCCGCGACTTCGTCTGCGACCTCTTCATCCCTTTATTTCGCAATAAAAGGTAGCCTATGTCCTTTCTCAGGGTCTAAAGATTGTCTGTGCCAAATTTCATCAAAATCGTTCGAGAGGTTTAAGCGGGAAAGCGTAACAGACAGACAGCGTTACTTTCGCATTTATAATATTAGTATGGATATACTTGACACTTACCTCTGCAACGTTCCGAAATAAGTGTCCTTGAGGCAATCGACAAATTTCGCTAACTTCAAACTGATCTTCTGACTCAGCTTGGCGAAAACTGAAACAATGAGAATTAATGACAGAATGAAATAGAAATATTTTATTTTTTTGGTTGTTTGGAATTTATCACACAAAATTACGATGCAACATCGCATCGATGTTTATGGGGTCAATACTACGGTGAGTTAAAATTTCAGGCGAATAAACGAGAGAAAAAGGGATTTATACACCCTATACAAGGTGTCATTGACATCGTCAAACAAACGAATACCACTGATCCACGTACATTATTCTGGACCCCCCAGTGGTGGAATTTTTCATCGGTTTTTCTTACTTTTTTTATATATTTTTTTACGTTTTTTTAATTAAACTGTATAAAAACGTTATTTTAACATTTTTTTGGGAAAAAAAAAGTCGACAATGACACCCTGTATATACCTAGCTCTATAGTCATAGTCATAGTTTTTTATTGGTAAGGGATTCTTACAAGTCATAAAGGTACAAACTGATACAATGTCAACAAATTACAAATTAATCAAAATTGAATGTCAAATAATAAATACAAATAATTAAATACACATGTCAAAAAACAAATAAAATAATATATAAGAATATAAATAAATCAAAGTCAAATCACAAATTAAAACTAAATATAAGAAAAGTCACAATATTAAATTAAATCATAAATTCGTCAAATGAATAAAAAGCTTGCTCGATAAGCCATTTTTTCAAACGAGCCTTAAAGCTGCTTGTAGTCGGGCCACCAGAAATAGCTGCAGGATGTCGTCTAACAAATCTTTTAAAACTTAGAGCTCTCACACTGCATGAACGTCAAAACTGCATTAATGTCATCAATGTAAAGGTGTATGGCCTGCAGGTCAGATCGCCTAGGTTAGGTAAAGTGACTGTACTGTACGGTGCGCCTAATCTAGTGCGTCATCATCAGCCGTTATTAATGTCCCCACTGCAGGGACACAGGCCTCCTCTCTAGGAGAGAGAATGGGCCATAATCCACCACGCGGGCCCAGTGCGAAATGGTGAATGTCACATGACTTCGAATTTGCGGTTCTAGGACATGCCGGTTTCCTCACGATGTTTTCCTTCACCGTTTTGAGAGCAGGTGATGAAATAAATTACACAAAGTAATGTGCCTGGCTGGGTTTGAACCCATGACCTAAAACTCGTAAGTCGGGGCCTTTACCACTCGGCTACCACTGCTCAATCTAGTGCGTAATACATATATATATTTCGAAGTGGGTGGTTAAGCCTACCTGTCTGCTGCACATCCAAGGACGCTTGCTTGATGGATATGTTGACGCTGTTGGTGCAGGTGGTGGCACTGCCGCTGCTGTGCTGACTGTGCAGCTGACTGTGCTGACTGTGCCAGCTCCCCCTGGCCGTGGACAGCGAGAACATCTCCGACTCGTTCTCCACGCGGATGTTGTTGAACTGGGGCGAGTCCTCGTCTGGAGGGTGGGGGGACTGGAAGTAAGAAAATGAAATGAAATTTGGTTTTATTTATTTAATATTCATGTAATCTTCTTGAGAGCAGTGGTGGCCTAGTGGTAACGTCCCCGACTTACGAGTTGTAGGTCGCGTGTTTAAATCCACCTAGATACATTACTTTGTATAATTTATTTCATCACCACTGCTCTCAAAACGGTGAAGGAAAACATCATGAGGAAACCAGCATGTCCTAGAACCAAAAATGTTAGAAAAATCGTTTCAAAGACCTTCGCGGGTAAATGATAAATGATATTTATTTTTGTAAATAGGTTTTTCACAACAATTTTACACGTCATAAAGGTGAATATGAAACAATGATTAGTATGCAGTAGTTCGCGACTGCATGCAAAATTCGACTCTATAATGTGAATGGAAGGTATACATTCCTTTATCAAATCAAATAATAACAATGGAAGTACTTTAGGTGAACTTTCTACGATTTTTAAAAGCTTAGTACGGGCTACGATTCTAACAATTCATTTGAATTATTTGATGCTACCGTTGATTTCAGCGGAGATATAACATCTTAAAGTTTCACGTAACAATATACAATAAATAATACCAGCGCAAAACGGCCATTACGCAGCAGGGACTGCATCTTAATTGCTGCATGATTAAATAATAAAAAAAAATAAGTTCCATTAATAGATGGTCAAATTTTAACACAGCGGCAGCGTTCAGTACGTTTAACCAAAGGTATCCAAGCACAAAAAAAAAAACACCAATTAAAGTGTTTTTATTTTGATTTAAAATATAAGAATTTTTGTAAGTATATAAAGTGCTTTTTTCTTATTAATTTTTTTACCATTGTCTTTATTTCGGTGGTCTGAATGATTTGTAAAATTTTGTCCATCTATTTAATTGGACCTTATCCATATACATCAAGAAGCACTGAAGAGAAAAAAAAAGAAGGTTCAATAGAATCTCTACACGAAGTTTCAGCCTAAAATATTAAAAAAAAAAATTGATACCAAGTTCTTGGTATCGCTTGATTCTTGATTTGACACTACGGGGGTCAATAACATTCCACGACACTCGCTAATATTACGAAACATTCTGTAAATCTGTGCGTCTAGTACCTGGCTACTTAATTCTCGCTTCTTGATGTATATGGGTTATTTTGTTACACGTTGTATATACAAAAATCTCACCTTAAGTTTTCCGTAAGACTCAGCAAAGCTCTCATCATTGGTCCTGATGATCTCGTAGTCGTCGAAGTTGTAGCTATCGTAGGAGACGGCCTCCTCGCCGTCGGACGGCAGGTCGGCGCCGCGCACGCGCAGCGACAGCGCGTCGGGCGAGCTGCGCGAGCGGGACGACGAGTAGAAGATGGAGTTCGACACTATGAAGCGAGGGTCCTGGTGCCACGGCAGGTCTGCGGACAGGCACTAAGGTTCAGTTCACACCGAAACGCAACGCTTATTATTTACATTTTTTCAAAAACTGTTCAACTCACAAGTTCAAAATATTTTCCTAGAAAGTATTATTAAAGTTCTAATTATGAGATGTTTTTCATATTTTCTAAACTTATGGTTCAAAAGTTAGAGGGGGAGGGGACACATGTCTTTTTACTTTGGAAGCGATTATTTCCTAAAATATTAACATTATAAAAAAATATTTTAGTGAATAGAAGTTCTATTCAGTTTTAAATACTTATTTAACAATATATGACAGGTTAGGTTTGAAATATAATATAATATGTCCACAACTATCACACAACGCGATCTAGTCCCAAGCTAAGCAGAGCTTGTGTTATGGGTACTAGACAACTGATAAACATACTTATATATTTCTAAATAAATACATATTATAGATAAATTACACCCAGACACAGAACAAATGATCGTGCTCATCACACAAACATTTGTCCTGGGTGGGAATCGAAACCACGACCTCCCGCATAGCAGTCAGGGTCACTAACTATTAGCCTGATAGGCCAGTCAAAGTAGCATAGTTTTAGTTAAAATTATAAATAATTATCGTGCAGTCTGGCGGTTGCACCGGTGTCGTCTCGAAAATATGTATTATGTATGGTCTCGAAGTGAAGTCTGTAGTGATGTGTCGCAAGCGCCGGCCGCGGCTCGCTTGCGCGGTTCCTCCTCCGCTCGTGCCCCGCCGTCGTCTTAGTGATGCGGGCCGGAGCAACACTAAGAGTCAGACGCGACGATGTAGGAAGAGGCCAGTGATTTCACGCTGCACCGCGCGACTTCGCGAAACGCATCGTAACGTTGCGAAGCGCATAGTAAAATGCACGCCGCACGGACCTGGGGCCCAAGTCTGCTATTTTCCAAATATTGTCATTCCAACACGATTCCATTGTCATTTTGCTGTAATCTGTTAATTCATAATTGCTGATCATTGGGCGGTCAGTGATGTCGTAATAGAATTGTGGTACGAGCTATTTTGTAACGAATTAAAAACAATAACTGCACAATAATATTCTAATCATAAATCACTGCTTAAAAGAACTGTCAAAATGTTATTAATTCACCGCATATGTCAAATATTCATTTGTCATTATGTACGAGATTACCATTCTAAAAAAAATCTTTCCATGGAGTGTCAGTGGTCGATCATTGGAAAGTCATAATGACTCCATCATATTAGTAGATTACCTAACTTGTCAAAATTAATAATTTTGAAATCAATGATCGAATATTCTGACACTGTTGTAATAGCAGACTTGAGGCCCAGTAATGCACCGCTGCGTCGCGCTACTCCGCGAGGCATCACGAGGCGCAGCGCTGCATGGAGCAACGTATTCTAAACTCTCACAATGAAATGTGTATCTTTTCGCGTAGTAAATAAAGTTCTATTTTGAATCACTCTATTAAAATGTGCCGTGCAGCTTCGCGCCGAGTCGTATCTCGGTGTAACCATAACAAGTAAATCGATAAGGATCGAAAGAGCCATATTACTTGACGACAGTTTAATTCACTGATCCTAAAAAACCGGCCAAGAGCGTGTCGGGGCACGCTCAGTGTAGGGTTTTGTTGTTCACCGTCAATTTAATAGCTCATACCCGTCCCGACCCCACATCACAGGAAAAACCTTACAGCGTGAAGTAGCTTAAAGTACAGCGCAGTGTCTCGAGAAATTGAGTTACTAATTTTGTACAAACTAGACGGGTTATGTATGTAGGGTTTCTTGTGGTAATTTTGGATTGCGCAAACTGATTTAAATTATTTATTGTTTATTTGAAAGAAGCTTCGTTCAGAATAAAAAAAATATGTAAACTAATTTTTTAAAAATGCTCACACATAAAAAAAAATGCACAAACTTAGTGCAGAAATTATTTTGTATTTTTTTTTTTCAAAACTTTTCATATCACAAGTTCAAAATAATTTTCCTAGAAAGTCTCGATAAAGTTCTACTTATGAGATGTTTTTTTACTTTGTGTGCAATTATTTCCGAAAATATTAACACTATCAAAAATATTTGAGTAAATTCCTATTAATTTTTAAATATCTATCCAACAATGTATCACACGTTAGGGTTGAAATAAAAAAAAAACACTCCCTACTTTACGTGTAGGGGGAGTACTCTAATAAAACATTTTTTTTCCACATTTATTTACTACTTTGTCGGCGTGATTAATATAAATGTATATTAATATTAATCACGCCGACATTAATAAATACACATTAGTACCAAAGAATAAAGTATAATGAGCAAAAAAGATGATATTTACATATATTTGTTTATTACGAATAAAGCTGGACCAGAGATTGTACAAGACAAAAAGGTTTGGAAGAAGAAAGAGTAAGCATATTGTCCAACGGAGGAATAAAGACTACTAAACTAACTATGCTTACCATCAACACTCCAATCCATATGATTAACTTCAGCCCTCATCTCCTCCAGTACTTCCTGCATGATCTTCAACAACTCGCGTTTCTTGTCGCCTTCCGAGAACTTCTCGTTTATCGTCTGAGGGAAGAAGATCGAAATAATTCATGTTTTATTTATTTGACCTTTCGACTACCGTAATTACAGACCCAATTAAAAAACCTATACGTATACGAACGCCGGGGCTCAAAAGTTTAAACTTCACCAGATTGTCCAGCAGACGAAAGCTACTAATTAGCCAACATATGGTTCCAATCCAACGTCCATACAAAGGTCACCTTGATTGAAGCTTGGTTTATGTTTGAATTGTATTGCAGCTACACGGTTATGTGTGTGCAGCTATACGCACATTCTCGCAAATTAGTAACTGCGGTTGACAAAACAAGCTCGCCTACAATAAAGTCTATCTATCAATCTCGCCAACCAAGGGTGTTTGAAGGTCATGGTTTACAACTGCTGTCTACACGGATTGAAACTAGCAAGTTTACCCCTGGGCACATAGGAACCCTGTGAAAGGGTCGAAGGCTATTGGGCCAATATTTTCGTTAATATTTTTCTTTTATTTTCTTAACGTCTGTAAGGAAGGCTCGGCCCCGGTATGACAGGCAATGTAGCAACGGGGTGGGTTTTTTAGTCCGTAAGAGTCTGACAATATTTCCTGCTCAACACACGGGCGGAAACTATCATTGGATGATGTTTACCCGCTGAAAAAAAAAACTTGTTGAGGTAGGCCAGACGTGGCGGTTCTAATCCAGCTGAAGTCTGGCAGCAGCAGTCTGGTCCACCTTTCAGGAACGGGCTATAATACAATATGTATGTGTTACCTCATAGAGCTGTTGTTCCTGGCGCGCCACGTACTGTATCTTCTTGGGCACCACCTGCAGCTCGCGCGCCATGTCGAACGACGCCAGGATGAACTGCTGCAGCAGCTTCACGTGCACCTGAGGACACATGTATTGCTATTATACGATCGTCACAAATATATAGCGCAGTGACCTATTGGAGGAAGCCAGAGTGAAACCTATCACACTGGTGAAGTCTCTGGCTAGAGCTAGCTTTTCCATAATTTCGGTATAGAAAAAGCCAAATATTATATCAGACGTTATTTTTGCCCACCGAAAAGCTGTGTGCTTTTTTTTTCAGTCCATACTGCCCCACAGCTGGGCAAAGGCCTCCCACCATACTTTTCAGTGATCTCGGTCTTGAGCCACTTCTTGCCAATTCTCAACGCATCCAAGTCGTCCCGCCATCTCCTTCTTGGTCTGCCGCGACCCCTTCGTGAGATGTCAGGATAGCAACTTTGTGTTTTACTGGCACACCGCTCGACTGGTAAGCGACAGACATGTCCAGCCCATTCCCACTGAAGCTGAGTGCATTATATTCAAATTCAAAATATTTATTTGCAAGAAATACATGGTTTACAAGGAAAGATCTTATAACCTAACCCACAGTATTCTGCCTGCAAGCAAGCGTGCAAATTATTTATATATATGTCCATTATCCATGCAATCAATTAGTATTATTTATTTATCATGTAAAGTTTTATAAATTCGATTATATATGGATTATATCTGGTTTTCTTTTCCAAAACGAACCTCGCTCAACTTCGTGCAGTACTCCAACAGGTAGGTCATGAGACAATCCGCGGCAAACTTCACGACAGAGCCCAGCAGGCCCACTCTACTCTTGACGGTGTTGTCGAGCTTGGCCTGCGCGGCGGGTTCGCCCGAGTTGTGTGAGGGGGGGCTGAGGAATGCTGTGACAGGCTTGTGCTCGGGAGCGCGCAGGAGATCCGAGTCGTCGAGGAGAAGGCATTGACTTTTGACGTGGTGCTTTTGGGCAGGCGGTGCTGAAATAAAAATGAGGAGGTAGTTATTTTCTTTACAGTTATAACGGTTAAACACGTCTAAAGGATTTATTTTATGTTGTATGTCGTAGTACTGCTCTTTTGCAGTTTAAAAAGCGATAACTAAATTTTTCTTTATTTTTATAAACTTGTGCTTGACTGCGATCCCACCTGATGGTAAGCAGTGATACAATGAAAAATGATACATAATAACATGTGTATTTATACTCACACATCATCTCCCACTGGTCCATCAACTCGTTCATGAAGGCGGTTTGTTCTTCTAGCAGTCTTTTGTCCTCTCCTTTGTGTTTCTGTGAGTCTTGATTATGTCTCGAACTGAACAAGAAAAGTTGATTAAATTGTATTGTAGCTAGAAAGAAAAAAAGAAAAAACTATTTGCGCAAGAGCATGGCGCATACCATAAAAAAAAAACTAAAACAATGTCGCATATTTTTACTCAACTCCCCCCCCCCCCGGGCAATAAGTCTGTAATCACAAAAAAATGTTACTTGATTACCGACTTAATGTCCAGGTTATAAAGTCGGTATCCGAAAAACAATTTTTGCTCCTTTTTTCAAGTCTGTCTGTGTCTGTGAGAGGATCTGTTGTATTGGATGATATCCCACCCAAAACAACATACGTTCATGCTGTATGAGCACAGGTGTTGTTTTTTTTTTTTTTAATGATATCTTCAAGTGACAGTGAATAAAATATTACGTGCCTTTTGTTTTCTCATACTGGGTGATGAAAAGTAGAATGTATACTCACTCGGAAGCAAATATGTTTTTGGCTCGGGCGACATACTTTTTATCCCTCGCTACCTTCAGGATTCTACTAAAGAATCCATTGCTACTTTTAGGATTCTACTAAAAAATCCCTCGCTACACTCGGGATTCCACTCTGGATTCTACTCTGAATTCCCTCACTTCAGCTCTGGATTCAAAAAGTGCCTTAGTTGTAAAAGTATCATTTTGCTGCCTTATAATACAATCTACTATTACTGACCTAAATATCCACTTCAAAGCTTCCACATTGATCCTCTTCTCGGGCCTTCTGTTCTCTTCTGCGGCGTCTTCTGTTCGGTTCATATCTTCACTGTTCGAGAAGAGAACGAACAGCACTTGTGAGTTGGGGTTGATCTCCTTTATTTGATGGAGGTCTAGGCAGTTCTGTGAAAAAAAAAATTGTTAGAGGGCCCAGCAGGGTCGGGGAGGATTTCTAAAGGGAAGGTCTGATCCCGGTATGTAGGGCTACGAACGAACGGTGTGGGTTTTTAGTCAGTAAAAGTCTGACACTATCTTTCGCTCCACCCAACAGACCAAGGGTGGGAAATGTCATTGCATGAGTTTTACCCACAAAAGAAAAATTGAATAATTGTGAGTTTTTGATTGATATATTCCAGTAACAGCATCTCAGATCTTATATTGAATAGTCGTGCTTAGGAAATGAAACCAAAAAAAAATTATATATTAATGCTAATTTCACACACGCATTTCAAACATTCAACATATCGCGTCAAGGATAAAAAGTAGCGTATATTACTCAGACGGCACTATTTACGCATTGGTTGAGCGATTGACTGCGTTGCATGTCGCGGGTTCGGTTCCTGTACGGACCCAATATTCCTATGACCTACAGATAGGTCATCATGATACTGGAGTTATTTCTAGTGTAGGACAAGTTTAAAAAAAGAAGATGCTATTCCCTATCATGATATTTTATCTAAATTCTTTTAGTCCTTTGAGCGTAAAGAAGTAACAAAAACACTCAGACACTTTCGCCTGTATAATACACCATGAAATTTTCACACGCAACGACCGACAACTACCTACGGTCATTAAACCCGCTCAGCTCTTGTTTACTTAAAGAAATGTATTTCGAAATACGCGTAAATTAATTTCAGTTTAAAAAACAATTTTATGTACTGGATACCGGACGGTGAACACTCACCTCACCAGAAAACACAGCCGGCTCTCTACTCCCACTCCAAACCCTCTTCACTTCACTTTTATCCCCATCCCCACTTTCCACACCTTCCCCACTATTCCCTCCACTCGCCATGGAGTACAAATTAAACGTATTCCAGAAATCCTCTTCACTTCTGGATGTCGTCATCACATCCCCGGAAATATTTTCACTAAAAACATTTTTCCCAATTTTGTCTATAGCAAAAAGGTACACAGGGTTGAAAGTCTTCAAAATACTATCTCGTTTTGAGTATAGGTCTGCGTGGAGCTTCTTCAAGGTCTGGTGGCTGGCTCCTCCCGGGTCTACGTCCAGGTCCGGAGGCAGTATGATTCGGAGTCCATCGCTAAGGAATTGGTTGTTAATTTCAACTTCTAGTATTGTTGTGAGATCAGTCTTATCTTGTCTTATGAGGTCCTGAAAGTGTGATAAAGAAAACGTGTTATTAGAAGTTGTACATAATCTTTAAATTAAGGCCGTATAGTGCGCAACTGAAGGACCAGGGTTGGGGTTTAGTCAGTAATAGTCGGATACTTCATCTCGCTACACACCGAGCGGTAAAAGCCATTTGGTGTTTTCCTTTTACAAGGGTCACTGTGATTTTTCCGAACAATCCGCAGCGTTGAGTCATATTCTAAGTTAGTATTATATACTTTAATTTTAATCAAACTTTTATTATCGTAGTGCCATGTCTACGGTTATTTAATGGTATTTTTTTATTATATCTAGAAATTGTTTTGGCGTGACACATTTACGGTTCCACACTAGCACACAAAGGCAAAGTCTAGACACAAATTAACTAGTAAATGAAAATATTTATTTATTTATTTTACAATTTTTGTACACACAAACATACAAAGGAGATAAAGAAACAAAGAAAAAATGGAACAAATGTACTGCTGTACTAAATATATATTTTAAGATATGTGATTGTTGTGATGTGCGATTGTTGTGATGCATGATTGCTGTAATGTGTGATTGTTGTGACGTATTATTGATGTGATGTGTAATTGTTGTGTCTTTTGATTGTATTGTGTGATGTGTGTGAATAGTACTCATGTATATTACCTCAACCGGCAGCGTATCCCAGGGCCTCTTGTTGCACTCCAGCTCCTCCACCAGCTCGAACTCCGAGTTGCCAAGCGTCAAGTGCACCTGCCGCTGGTTGCTGCTGCTGTACTGGATGCGGACCTGACGATCAGGGATAGAGATCGAATAGAAGAAAATAGTACATTTGCATCAAAACTTATATACCTATACAAAAAATATCACTAGAAAAGTATAAAAAATAAACGGCACATCCACTAACAAATAGGTATGGTCTCGAGATCAGGTTTTTGCATTAAACAGGTAATTTTGCAACAACAATAGAAAATTCCCGGTAAACCATTTAATTTACATTCAGCCAGCAGTAGAAGACAGGTTCCAAAGTACTGGCAAAAATGAGTTAGTTAAAAATGCATTTAAGTTATAAATGACAGTGCACAATGGCTCAGAGAAGGGTTAATCGATGGGACCAAAAGGTTCTGAAATGGTAACCACGTACCGGAAACGCAGTGATGAAACGCCCTCCACAAAGTAGACCCATCGGTCTACCTCCTTTACCCTAACGAAGGCTGTGGGAACCTGCTGGATGCGAGACACGCAGAACTGGTTAATTAAGTCACGTTTAGGAGAGGGACACCTTTACCCAGCATTAGCAGCAGGAATTCAACAGAAGAAAAGGACTCCCCCAACGGCTTCCTTTAGGCGTAGGATCATTAGCTGCCGTCCCAGCAGATAGTGAAATCGGAGCACTCGCCCGACGATAAAAATGCCCACAAGAAGAACCAAGGTCAAGAAAGCCGAAATAATTGGCAAACTTAAAATTGCACATTGCTCGGAGAATCGTTGGTCGATGTGACCAAAACATTCAGGAGTAGTTACCGTATAACAGAAGATAAAGCGTTGAAAGTCATCGCATGAGGTGATCTGACAATCTGGCGTAGGCAGCGGGAACCTGCTGGACTGGCAGAAGACGCTTCAAGGAGGTTTATCTTCAGTACGGGATTGCTTTAGGCACAAGGGACCAACCCGCACTGAGACCGCGTTTTTTTTTATTGCAATACACTAGTGCTTGACTGCAATCCCACCTGATGGTAAGCAGTGATGCAATCGCTGATGGTGAGGCGCACTAGTTTATTAAGAGCCAATTCACTCTAGCCTTGAAGACACCTAAATTATAATCTGACGGAAAAACTGTAGCCGACGAACTGTACCAGGCCCTCGATGTACGCGGTATAAAAGACGAGGCAAAAAAACCGCGTGGTGGATTACGACCCATTCCCTATCCTAGACAAAAGGCCTGAGTTCCTGTAGTGGGAAGATTATAAGGTTGATGCTATGGCTAAGCTTAATGATAAGGACTCACCCATCGACATCCCCTGGGCAGAGGATCTGGCAGGAGCTGATGCCCCAGCAGACAGTGCAACAAGCGAGCTCGGGCAGATGGAGACGTGCCCAGGATGACTAGCGCCGTCGAGCGGAGCGAGTGGGCCCCTACCTCTTGAACTGCTGTGAATACTTCTGGATCTGGAAAAAAAGAGATGTTTTTGATAAGACTTGATGCGAATCAGATTTTAAAGGCATCAGACATCAGCTTTACCATGACGTGATAAAATGTCAGACATACGAGCGAGAACACAAATAGCCATCAATTTAACAATTCAGTTTAGGTTGTAAAAATGGACTTCGTGGTAGGGCCTCTGAACCTGGAGAAGTAAAGTGTTTGCTAGGGCTGCGGTATTGTTCGAAAAGTTGTCTAAAACGCCCTGGAACACAAAGAGCAGCAGAAAGGACATAGGTGGGCTTTAGTCATTAATTCATTAAACCCCAAGAAGATGCCCGGTGTCCGCACACCTATTGTCTTTTAAATGTGTCTGTAATTACGGTAGTCGAAAGGTTAGGTCTCATTTTACCGGTGGTGCCGTGACATTAAATACACGTCTGTATTATACATACAAACTTTCCCCTTAAATCACTCTATCTATTAAAAAAACCACATCAAAATCTGTTGCGTATTTTTAAAGATCTAAGCATACATAGGGGAGGGAGCGACTTTGTTTTATACAATGTAATGATGTAAGGAAAGGACTATATACGTGAGCAGAACATAGTATAAGTCCAGAAACCTCTATTCATGCGGGGGGAACCCAGATCGGGTGTTGTGTCTGGTCCGGTAACTACCCGATCCTTGTTATCAGACTGATGTGTTTATGCTCTAATAGCCTGGAGAACTTTAAAACCGCAATGTCAAGTATTTAGTTCGTACCTATATGGTGACATAGATGATGTTACAAGTTACTCATAACGTATTTATTGGGGGCTCGACAGACTTTAAATTAGTATGCGGCAAATAAGTTGAACTAAAATCGCTTTCTATGGTTACGCTCAGCCCCCCACTGTGCCGTGATCGGATTCAGACCCGAAAACCTATTACTGTGCAATGAAGGTCGCCAGCCATTTTGGCTCAACTTTTTGATTTTGTTATTTTTTTATTGTTTATTTTCCTGAGATGTTTATGGAATGCAGTTCAAGTGTCCTTAAGTGCAGTTTTACTCTCCTCACAAGGACTATTGCACAATATGCCGTAACCAGTTTAATTCTATCATCTATTAATAAGCGCATGCTGTCCGGTGACCTCATGATGACGTCACCTAGTAAAACTGTAGAAATCGAACAAATAATTTAAAACCGGAAGTTTTTATATCCATTACAATATAGCCTTATAATATTCCCACTGCTGGGACTTAACTAAATTATAGTATGATTCATTTAGGAAGGAAAAGGGGACTTTATTCAATACCTAGTTTAGTTGTTAGTTTTGGGTTAAGCTCGCCTATGTACATCATTTGTTTTGTTATTTATATGGGTGATTCTACGATAAGAGGTCACTTGTGCGGCAATCCATTTAAAACAGGTTTTTTATTCTATATGTTGTTATTTTTTACAGTGGGTGACATCTACTAAATGTACTTTATTAAATACTGTAACAATTGACAGCCTAATAAAAACACATTTTTCTGAAATTCCTTACAAAGTCTAAAAAAGTCTCTACCCTGGCCTGTCCCTTTGCCAGTTTCAATTAAACTTTCAAACAATACATATGTTTTTTCTATCAGATGCTTAACTAAATTAGGTGTTAATTGAAATTTAAGTAATTATACTTTGGTATTATAAAATGAAAAATAGAATAATTTTGCTTATTTCACATAATTTTTAGAATTTACATTAGTTAAAAAAATTGAATTTGTCATGAAAACGTCTCTCCCCTGCCGTATTTCCCCTGTCAAAATTACTGCCAGGGGAGAGAGTCCCTGACCAGGGAAGATAATATTCCTCTTATGACGTTACTACAAACTTACTAACTTCTATCAAAGATAGTTTTAAATGTCTTAAATTGTTTTTGAAAATGAAAATTGTCGTGACAAAAATATATTTTTATTATATTACTGTCATTATTACAGATTATGAAGTTAACATGTTAAGAAAATGTTACAGAAGAAACTTAAAGCAGAGAAGCTTCGATATAAAAAGATTAAAAATGATCTAGAAAAGTATGAACTGCAAAAGGAAAAGACGAAAAAATATTTAAAAAATTCATGAAAACTGTCGAACGAATCACTTCAAGACAGCATTGTATGGCGAAACCGATATGGAAAAGAAAGAAGAAAGGGAACAACATCAGATGCAGTCTCTCCAAGACTATGGTTGAGCGCTTGAACTCGTCGTTAGAGGCAGTCACAGAATGGGGCGATGCCAATTTGGTCTGGTTCAATGCAGCTAAAACCCAGGCGTATTTTCTGCTAAAATGAGCAGATTCAGCCCTGCAATTTCCGGAGAAAACTGTGCCGATGACCGACGATCTTCATCTTCTTTAAGTTACGTTGACATCAACTCTTAATTTTAGGCCACATATCGAAGCAGAGGTTCAACTGGCTGCAAAAAAAAGCTGGGAATCCTCGCAAAAGTCAGAGAGTATCTCACGCCGAAACAGTTGTTTAAACTTTATCATTCCGCCCGGTGGACACGGTGGAGCACACAGTAGACTTGTGACCCGCTTAGGAGGAGCATCACTGTACCCACATGGGGGTGATCGGCGGCGGCGATCTCTCGCGCCGGGCCTTGGTGGAGGCCATGGTCCTGAGCGAGGAGGCACAGGAGGCGGTCGCCTCCTTCTGCAATGCAGTACTGCTAGTTAAGGAGGAGGCCGACCGCATAAGGCAACGGCGCACACGCCCCAGGCGCCGCCGGGATTCCGATTCCGATTTTCCGTCACCGTAGGCGCGGGCTTGCGGACGGCGAGCCATGGGTAGCTCGACGTCGGATCGTCTGGTAACAGTCCGGACCAAGCCCAAGTCGTCGACGGCGTGCTCTGTTCCTGCGCGCCTCAAGGAGTTGTCAGCAAAACTGTAGGGACTCTGCAAAAGGGTCTAAGCCTACTGGGGCCCAGGGTCTCTTTCTGAATGGAAGTCTTGGCCCCAGTGCGACTGGCAAAGAAGGAGGAAGGTGGGGTGATTAGTCAGTAAGAGTCTGATATTGTTTCCCGCTCCGCCCAAAAGCGGGATTCGACACTGGACAATTTTTGCCTAACATAAAAAAAATCCCATCAACAATAAAAAACCGTATTTTTATAGTTAAATGCTCTTGTTTTTAGAAAAAAGGCTGTGTAATATTGATAGTTTGATTATAAATATTAAGAACAATGTTTAATAAAAGTTGTTTTACCCACTTTTTTTATTTTATTTAGTATATTTCTGTGCCAAATTCTCTCCCCTGGTTAAATAAGTATCTACCCTGGTCCAGATGTCTCTCCCCTGCCCAATGTATTTACCCTGGTCTTCGAAAAAGCAATAAAAAATATATTAAGTGACTTGCCCTCAAGTGAAAAGGTAAATAAAGTGGATAAACACCATAATATAAAGGTTTCATGAAAAACCTCCAACTTTTCTCCTTGGCCGTATCCTCTAAGAAGCTGGGACACCTTATCGTAGAATCGCCCATATACAACTAGCTTTTGCCCGCGGCTTCGCCCGCGTGGTATTGGGGTTTTGGTTGGGGTGTCCGGGATAATGGATATTTGGATGTTTGTTACTCAATCATGCCAAAACGGCTGGACGATCTGGATGAAATTTGGCACAGGCATAGGATACACTCCGGAATAGGACATAGGCTACTTTTTTATCCCGGAAACCCCAACCCCAGCCGCAATACCACGCGGGCGAAGCCGTGGGCAAAAGCTAGTAGGCTATATATTATCACGCTATCACCTACGGGGGAGGAGCTGTGATACTTTATAAAGAATATAAGAATAGTATTTTAATTAATAAGCGTTAACGAGATAGGTGTGAATAGGATTACAAACGATTTCCTGGAAGTATTTTTAGAGTTCCATTTTCCTGCAACAACTTTTAGGTACCTATAATAATATACTAATACGAGTATTATGAAGCTGAACAGTTTGTTTGGTTGAACACATTTATATAAGAAACTACTACTTATTTCGAATTAGGACATTATTTTTTGTTGTTGTTGTTGTTCAATTCCCTGTTGAAGACCGATAACAGTATCATTTTTTTTAAAGAGTAGCCATGGAATTTCTTGCCGGTTCTTTTCCATAGGAAACGACCAATTTGGAACCGTGCACTAGCTTCTGACGTGTGCCCATGTAGGCCTATGTGAAATAATATATTTCAACTTTGACAGAATACTTAGTTACTAAATTATTCTGTTTCAATAGATTTATTCTTTTGCTCTAAAGTACTGGAGACAGCTTTTCTTAGTATCATCACACAGAGAAATGAAGCCGCTAGCAATGGGTATTAAAATCTGCATGCGGTCGTCGAAATTTTTCCGTTTACCCATCTCGCCTCACGACCAACAACGAAACCTTTTTAACTAAATCTTTTTTCAACAAAAACTGTCCTATTTTTGTTAATAGGATCGAGATTAGAATTAATTCTAATGACGTCATCAGGGTAGATACTCTACACTTGCATTTTCGAACGCGAACGTAGAGTGTCAATGGCTTTTTCTATACGTGCTTCGTTCATACCATAGTTCATACGTTCTCTTACCAAAGTGCAGTATATCAGCCACATCGTGCAGAGCACGCTGCGTGTCACGCACGAGGCCCCGCAGCGTGCGCGTGCGCACGGCCACGCGGCGTGACCACGCGCTGCCGCCCGCCATTACCACCACCTAGCCGGGTCGATGGAGAGGACCGCATGCAGTGCTACCTGGAAAGAGAGGAAGACAGTCTTGAAACAAATAGATCTAACTTTTTTTTATTTCATAACTAGCTTTTGCCCGCGGCTTCGCCCGTATGGTATTGGGGTAGGGGTTGGGGTTTCCGGGATAAAAAGTAGCCTATGTCCTATTCCAGAGTGTATCCTATGCCAGTGCTAAATTTCATCCAGATCCGTCCAGCCGTTTTGGCGTGATTGAGTAACAAACATCCAAACATCGTAGATAAATATTGTCTAAATCCAAATATCACCATAATATGGTTGAAATATGCTTAATAGACTTGCAAATGATTTTGGTATTACGTTTGTATGAATAAACCGTCCCAAACCGGCCTCTTAAGGACCTAGCTCTCAAACATTGCCATAGAAGTTTTTTCATCCAAAGGTTGTCTGGTAGAAATTGTCCTGTGCAATAAGACTGCCTATTGTACACTTATTTTTATTAAAGTTTATCCTGTGTTAAGCTAAGGTGTGCAATAAAGTTATAAATAAATAAATAAACGGCTAGGGCAACAGGTTTGCAAAAAAATATATACTCATCTTATATATAAAAATGAATCGCAAAATGTGTTGGTAACCGTAAAACTCGAGAATAGCTGAACCGATTTCGCTAATTATTATTTTTATGTTGTATTTGTTATTGTCAGGCGAAAGTTCTTAGAGAAAAACAAAAAGGGTAGAGTAGAGTAGAATAATCTGTTGCCGGGAGTGAAGCCGCGGGCAAAAGCTAGTTTATTATAAATAAAATAATATCAGCATATGGTTACTTGACCAAAAAAAAAATAGCAACATAATACTTTTCCCTACCATTTAAACGGTATTTTTTTTAGAAATATGTTTAGACAAAAACATTGCTGGTTAGTGCTCTTCATAATGTTCATAGGAGAGTACATCAATTAATATTTCACAACGAAAATGGATTTAAAGATCGGCGCGGTTTTGCGGGCAGGCGGCATCGGCAGTACGAATACTCGTATCATCATCTTAGCGCCAGTCCCGGTAGCTAACCTTGGCTTTCACCTCGGTGCCTGGGTTCCACTTTCCCACTCAGACGCCTCCACTTCGCTCGGTCTTTCGCGTCCTCTGCCTTAAGCCCATTAGCACGCATATCGTCATTTACGACGTCGATCCAACGCCTCTTAGGCCTTCCTCGTTTTCCGAGTCCCGGCGGAGGCGGCATGGCGAGGCATCTGGTACCCACGTAGTCTGCTGGTTTTTTTTTTTTTCTAAAACGTGGCCATACCAGCGTAAGCGACTCTCCTGTAGTTTATCCGCTATGTCACGGACCTGAAGGCAGCCCCGGATGCGGGAGTTTTTAATGCGGTCTTTCCGCGAAACTCCAGACATACAGCGCAGCATATTCATTTCCGTGACACGCAGGCTTTGCTTATGCCGCTCAAGTACAGACCACGCTTCACTGCCATAAAAAAGTACGAATACTCGTATGTGTGAGTTTAATCCGGCCAGATCTGTGTGCTGAGTGTGAGTTGTTGTTACGTTAACGTTTAGCGCGTTTGGCTTTGTGATTGGTTAAAGAGCTTGGGGCGAGCCAATTGGAGCGCCGAACGTCATAAACGCGTCGATCGCGTTCGCGTAAAACGACTCACACTGGGCACACAGTTTAGTTCAAGGGACTATACGCCTTACACCGCGGACGGTGAGCATTGGGTAGCTCGCCGTCCGGTCGTCTGGTAACTGTCCAGACCGAGTCCAACTCGTCAACGGCGCGCACCGTTCTCGCGCGCCTCAAGAAGTTGTCAGCAAACTGTAGGGGCCCTTCAGGGTCGAAGCCTTCTGGAGCTGCCGGTTTGTGTGAAACTGTTACCGCGGCTTTAGGAATAAGGCAAGGAAGGAATGGGGAAGGTTTTTTAGTCAGTAAGAGTCTGACACTGGTCTCCCGCTCCGCCCAAGAGCGGGTTTCGTCATTCGATGATTTTCACCTAAAATAAAAAAAAAAAACACTAGCGCCGGTGTCGAAGTTCCGTGCTTTAGTCTCTTTCTCTTTAGTCAGAACACGTCCCCGCCTGCTCTCTATTTATATTTTTTATTTCACCTGATGGTTAGCAATAATGTAATTATTCACTCTTGCCTTTAAACCCCTAAGTTATTGCTATCAGGAGACACAGACTCCGGCAAAGCATTCCATTTCGACTTCATCACCGGCTCTGTGTACGTGAGTGACAAATATAACCGAATTTTAGGAGATAAAGCTATGGTTATTATCTCTGCACAAATCCAGACCCTATGGCCCCACAAACACTCGCGCGCATGCTCTTGTAGTAGCTTGAAGGCGCTCCCAGCGCCGCATGCGAATTTATTCTTTTATAGACCGTATGTCAAGGTAGTTAAGGTTTAGATTAAATTGTTGTCTTCAATTGCGCTCCACCACGCCTCCTGCGGTGTACGCTGTGCCTATACATCCAATGCAAATCAGCATCTCAATTCACCTGGACTCTTTCGCTGAAACCATGAAGATATGGTCTGTAGTTTTGACTTAAAACGTCAACAATAACTACAATATGAGTTGAATCACAATGGTTCTTATCGATATAGGCCACACGAGATTAGGTCATAGCTTGACTTTAGCGTCTAGAGAAAGATTGGAGCGAGTAGGATTAGTTGCTTTAACTCTGCCACACTTATTTTAGAATAAACTAGTTTTTGCCCGCGGCTCCGCGCTCCCGGCAATAGATTATTCTACTCTACTCCACTCTACCCTATTTTTTTTCATAAGAACCTTCTCCTGACAATAACAAATACAACAAAAAAAGAATTAGCGTAATCGGTTCAGCTATTCTCGAGTTTTGCGCTTACCAACACATTTTACGATTCATTTTTATATTATAGATAAAAATTAATAATTTATTATATCGTTTCAGTATAATACCTATGTACTTTTTTTAGATGGGAAATCATACAATAACTTCGTCTGTAGGGCGGAACAGGAGGGTGCGTCAAACTTTTACTGACTCACTTCTATGTTCCTTCTTTGCGTTACATTCCAGGACTTCGTGGTTCTATGTCACAGGATAGAAATACTTAATGTACCTAATGTATTTTTAATGGTTGGTGTACAAATAATAGTAGACAAACAAACGCGTCCAAACATGATTCACGCTATTATCAAATTATGTAAACGACTTTAAACAATAACCACAATATTAAGTAATACTTAGAACATAAAACAACACATTACATTAATTTTACAACCAAGAAAAGTAAATAAATAATGTATTATTTGTGTAACAAATTAGTTAGACAGATATTTTTTTTTGTTTATTTGCTATAAACTAATGCTTGACTGCGACCCAACCTGATGGTAAGCAGTGATGCAATCGTTGATGGTGAGGCGCACTAGTTTATTAATACTTAGATCCTAAATTTATAGGTCATTATGTTGTGACTAGAGAAGTACCTAAAAATTTGGTTGCATGCAAGGAAAAAAAAGAGCCCGGGCTCACCGCGCGGGAATCGCGGGCTGACGCAGCGCCCCTTATGCTACGTAATAATACATTAAAATTCTCCATCGATACGACTACATGCACACTGTTAAAGTTGAACTAGCGAGGTAATAATCCCGTTACCACTAAGGGCACCGCCGCAAACTCGGGGCGTCCGAGCGTCCACCACACGTGGACTATAAACGGGCTCACTGACTGTCGTTCTGTTTCGCTAGTCGTTGATGTTTTGCTACATAAGAATAAATGTATTAAGTTTTTTATCGACAGGACTGTACATTTTTTTTTTTATTGATTATAGGTTCGCGTTAAACACACTGTTAAAGTTGAACTAGCGATACTACATAAGGAACTGCATCCGCGACGGGGCCTGATCGTGCGCCCGCGCGGTGCACGCGACGCGTGCCGGGAACATCACGCGTGGCCTCAACGCAGCGTTGGCCCTCAACAAAGTCAAATAAATACATTTTTCATTAATTCTGAAAAACCGCTCCCATTTGATATAGACAGAAAGCCACAAAAACGCGTTCAAGTACGCGTTTGGTTCACACTCAGTGCGTCGAGTCCGTCACAAGCGCAACTCATACATATTCTTATCACAGTATAAGTACAGAAGTACCGGTACAGTGTAGTGATAATGAACTCACACCGACAGATGTTTAAACGGTACATTACACCCAGTCTAATGTCGTAGATATTCGTAGTCTTGCGTCAGGCATGACTTGCGGTCAGAGGAATTGGGAATTCAGTTAACAGCATGTATACGATAGATACAGGTACTTTTTGAGTGCAAGATTTTTTTTTGTAGAAAAAATCATCTGATGATGAATCCCTTGGGCGGGGCGGGAAACAATGTCTGACTCTTACTGACTAAACAACCCACCCCTTTCCTTCTTAGCCTTCATATCAGGGTCGAACTTTCTTTACAGAGACCGGACCGGGCCCCAGTAGGCTTGGCCCTGCAGACAACACCTTGATGTGCGCGGGAACAGAGCGCGCCGTCGCCAACCTGGCTTGGTTACTTATGATACTTATTTAAAAAAAAAAAATGTCCTTACATAATCACTACTATGTACTTGGCTACATCTAAAACGGCAAATAGGAAGTAACATTCGAAATATACAGTAGTATTACAGATTGCTTTTTAGATTGATTTTTTTTGCTGATTAGAATATGTACCTAACAGTCCGAAAAGTGTCGGACAGTTGCCCGGGCAACGGGCAGTAGTCCAGACAGAACACCCGGTCGGAGAACATCACTTCACAACGGAAGTTTGCGGGACTACATCCTGTATCGCCTCTCCTCCTCCACCTCTAAACATATTTTATTTAAATTTTATTATTTTTAATTACAAAACTCCTCCAGCGCGTCTGCCTGTCTGTCTAGTCGCGATAAACTTATAAATAACTAGCGAGCCGTCCCAGCTTCACAAAGGTGCAATGGTAATGTTAAATACCTATATTATGCATGTATTATACGTATAAACCTTCCTCTTGAATCACTCCTATCTATTAAAAAAAATCGCATTGAAATCCGTTGCGTAGTTTTAAAGATACATGGGGACAGACAGCGGGAAGCGACAGACGTTTTATATTCTATAGTGACGTAGTGATTTAATAATACAGAGTACCTATTGTATATGGCACATAAGAGGAACTAAAATGGTGTTCGATCCTTTCGACAACCTACCGTAATTACAGACACAATTAAAAGACAATAGGTGGACACCGGTGTCCTCTCGGGGTTTAATGAGTTAATGCGCAGTACAACACGGGGCAGATAAGTTGAAACAAATGTCGATCTCAATCGAAGTGCGGCACAACGACGGCCATTTCAGTTCTACTTATTTGCCGTGTGGAGGAGGAAATTTCAAGAGACCTTCGCAAGTTACTTGTACATTGTGTCAGTCACAAACGTTACGCCGATGACTGATTTAATGAATCACATTTCAGTCCAGATTTTGTAATTCACACGTGTTTTACTGCGTTGTTTGATCCCGCATACGCACAGATAACTGCATCAATTTGATACCTCTCTTACATTAAAATAGGTATAGAACACCGCAAATAAGTCGAACCATTTACTATGAGTTTTTTTTTATGGTGATAAAAATCATCTAATGACGAATCCCGCCCTTGGCCGGAGCGGAAAACAGTGTCAGACTCTAAACTAAACGACCCACCCTATTCCTTCTTAGCCCTCATACCGACGTCGGGACTTCCTTTCAGAAACGGGACCAGGGACCCAGGTAGGCTTCGGCCATGCAGTTGGGTCTCTACATTTGCTGACAATTCCTTGACGCGCGCGGAAACAGAGACCATTTACTATGGTAACGCACAGCCCAGTTCGATTGTGACCCCAAATCGGTTCAATCCTGGTTATGCAAGTTGACCAAATATGGCGGTGGACATTGAATGTGCAGTAATCGATAAATGATAAATGATATTTATTTTTGTAAATAGGTTTTTCACAACACTTTTACACGTCATTTTTGTTTTTTTTTTTTTTGTCAGTTTAAACTAGATGAGTCCGGTGTTTCCTAGCTGACTACCCTGAGAAGAAACACCGAAACAAACTCAGGGGTCAAAGTCTCTTTTAAAGTCCATACAGTAATAGTCAAATCTTATGAGGACAATGCAGATTAGCGTCTGAGATGGTCTTTTGAGGAAAGAACCATACAGATTTGAGTGGAATGATTGAGTGAGAGATTTGAGTGAAATCGATTTAAATTCAACTCTAGTTCTGCTAGGGGGTATCCCGTATGCAAAACTGGAGTAAGATTTCCTAATATCTGACTATCTATAAAGACGGTCAAAGATCTATAAATAAATGATATATTTATTTTGTAAATAGGTTTCAAAAGAACACTTTTACACGTCATTTTTTTTTGTCATCGGTTGAACTAGATGAGGCCAGTGTTTCCTAGCTGACTACCCTGAGATGACAGCCAGATCGATCATGGCCTAGAGGATCATGGTCATCCAGATGACGCGGGAATACAACTCGGTCTCCCGCGAAGCGGCGACCTAATCTGGGGGCAACAGTTTTAGCGTGATGCAGAACCAACATGACAAGGACCCGCAAAACGCAAAAAAAAGAGAAAAAAAAAATAGGAAATCGCAAGATTTTGGAGCCCTAAACCTTATTTAAAATTAAAATTAATTTAATTAAATTAACCAATTAGATCTCGCGCCTTTGGGCGAAGTGATATTTTCTGACTAAAAATTTACTCCTGGCCCCAGTAGATCAGACCCTAGGCTCCAGTAAAACAATAATTACACATGGTGTTTAAGTATTCACAATATCCCCACGATTCGCAACAGTGAGAGTACTGTCAGATGTCAGCTTTCTCCTCCCACCTCGCGACAGTGACTAGGACTCGTTACTTAGTAATCAGTGGTATTATCTAAGCAACTATTTACATTAACCTCTGGAACCTAACTATGTGATAACACTAATTGGTGTGTTTACACTCTTATCTTCAATTGTTTAATAAAGTTTCTTTTTTTGTTATATCAATTCTTGAATCATTCAATCGCCGATGTGAACAATAAGTCTGTTAAACTGATGTGAGATTGTGCTTCAGCCTAAAATGAACTGCTGTCTTAGGTTTTACCGTTAAAGGGATTGGAGCTTTAAGAGCGGTACGTGATTATGATGTTATTACACACATATTTCTTTAGATATTTTAGATACAAGGATATCTTGTGGACCTTTCTATAGAAATGAAAACATTAATTTGTGTAAGAGTAATCCAGTCAAGACCTCTGAAAATCTGTCATTTTACGTCAATTTGTGCAATCAGTATATTATGGCAACGTAGAAATGGGGTAGGTGGTTTAGTCAGTAAAAGTCCGACACTATTTCCAGCCCCGCCCAAGGGCGGGATTCGTCATTGGATGATTTTTACCTACCATAAAAAAGGTCGATGAACTCTTCCCTAATCTAGCTTACCTACCTACCTACATACCTAATACACATAAAGATTTTTATCAAAGGAAGGCAGGTCTTTAACAAGCCTTGGGAAAAAAAATGCAAAAATTAAATAAGTATGGTACCTACCTACCTACTTATTTAATAACAAATTCAAAGACCAGTAACTTCATTTATCAGCACAAGCCACAGAAACTGATCCTGTCGCCCTGGTCCTTTGAGACCCCAATAAACTTCACATGACGTGATAAAGGAGGATGCCAGTTTCTATAAAGTCAGGGCCCACCTTTTATATACATATTAGTGAAAAAGGTGAAAATCATAATCTCCATTTTGATTCATCTTATAAGCTGCGTACATCATACTTAGTTGTTGACAAAACTAACATGTTTAACCGAGAATAACTCCACCGTGCTCAATGGTGGGATTCGTCTTTAGATGATTTTTCCCACCATAGAAAAAAAAACTATAGCAAATTATCTGCCGTGTACCATTCATACTCGGTTATTGGCAAAACCAACATGTTACCCCAAGAGGATAGCGATGCCTGCACACCTGTTGTCTTTTAATTGTATCTGTAATTACGGTAGTCTCAAGATTAAACCAAGCACAACTATAAACAGTTTAAGATTTAGAATTTGGTCCACAACGATACAAAACACATAGCTGGGCGGCCCAAATACAGCATGCTCCTTTACGTAGAAACATTACAAGGTCATCGCTGCCCGCGATAACCCGCAGGACAACTACCTTGAGCTGGAACAAACAAACGTCACTCGGTGTGCAGTAAACAAATCGCGTAGTAACCTATTTCTTAATCTTTCAACACCACTGATACTTTTTAATTGATGTGCTAAGAAAAATTGTGTTGAGTCGTGATGACAACGGATGTCGTCACGAAGTAACTGGACGCAGATTTTTTTAACCTTTCGAATACCGAAATCGATATATAAATAGAGAAACTGACTGACTGACATAATTATCAACGCACAGCCAAAACTACTGGGCCAAAGAGCGTGAAATTTTGCACAAGGCTTTCTTTTATGACGTAGGCGATCACTAAGAGGTTTTTCAAAATTCAACTCCTAAAAGGATGAAACGGGGTTCCAAAGTTTGTATGGAAAACCCTACTTTCACGCGGGCGAAGCCGCTGGCAGACGCTAGTTAGAGACATAATAGAAACACAATAGGTGTGCGAACGCGTTCGCTCAGGACTCAACATCCATCGCGATTCTCGCGTTCTAAGACAGAGCGGGACGGCGCGGCGTGTCTGACTTTTACTGACGAAAACCACACATATATTTTTCAGCTTGCGTACCAGGTCCCCGGCTTCCCTTGCAGATTATCCATTGAACTGCACGAAAGCTGCGCTGAGGTTTAGCGTCACCAGTTCTGGGGGCACGACCGTACCAGCCTTTCCTCGAAGCGTTTCGTGGCTATTTCACCCCCTATGTATCATCAATGTGGACAAAGCTAGGGATTTAGGTTTTTTAGAAATATTCGGAACAAGGTACCTATAAAGTCCCATATACCGTAAAAAGGAGGATCTTCTGATCAAACGGGTGTTGTGTCTGATCTGGGCAACTGCCCGATAATTGACTTCGAGCTGTTGTATTTGTAATTTGTATTCTCTGAAACTCCGATACAGGATTTCGTGTGTGGTGTCCTCTCTTCTTGAGAGGAGGCCTAAGTCTCAGCAATGAGAACATTATAAGGTTGATTAAGTTACTTATTATTTAGATTTGGGTTCCAATGTCACATGTTTACAAAATAAAGTAATTAAAACAATACATTTTTATGCAATACATTAGTGTCACCAAAAGCAGACAGAAGTTCGATAGACCTTTATCAAAACCGGTCCTGTAATGTTTTTGTTTTCTGCTAAAAGAGTATGGCAACCTTTCTCATTCTTAGTTTTGACTGAATTAAAGTATTTTGTTACATAATCATTACATAGTATAAAACAAATTTGCTTATCGCTGTCCCTATGTATGCTTAGATCTAAGGACGCATCGGATCTTGATGCGTTTTTTTTTAAATATATATAGTATGATTGTGTACCCGTGCGAAGCTGAGGCGGGTCGCTAGTAGTATTATAAAACCAAGTTGCTTACCGCTGTCCAAGAGGAAGGTTTATGTGTATAATACATGCATAAATATAGGTATTCAATATCAGTACTCGTGAGAAGCTGGGGCGGGTCGCTAATGTATCTACACTAATATAATAAAGAGGTAAAGTTTGTTTTTTTGTTTGTAGGGGGTAATCTCTGGAACTACTGGTCAGATTTGAAAAATTTAAGCAACAATAGAAAGCTGCTTTACTCCTGAGTGATATAGGCTATATTTTATGTACGCGGGCGAAGCTGCGGGCAAAAGCTAGTGATAGATATAATCAAACCTCAAACCAAACCTCTGTACTTACTTATTTTTCTATATCCTTCTTATTGTCTTGTATTCCGATGTGTGTACATAAATAATTAAATAAATACACTAGACTCAATAGTTTTAGTCTACTCCTCAGGAACTAAATATTTACGGGTTTCTTTTTATGATGGTGAAAAAACATCTAACAATAACTTTCACCTTTAAGCGTAGCAGGAGTTAGTCTCAGAGTTTTACTAACTAAAAACCAGGGCCACGTGGGCATGTGGAAGCGTAACACCACGTTACGCTTCCACATTAATCTCCAGCCCCATAGCCCCAGGAGGCTTCGACCCAGCTACAGTTTGCTGACAACTCCTTGAGGCACTCGCCGTCGACGATTTGGGCTCGGTTACCGGACGGTCGGACAGCGAGCTACCTGATTGTCAAATGCTTTTTACGTTCTTATCCTCTAGAACGACTTAAGCACGTGTTTATTTGGATGGAGCTGGCAGAAGGACCTGCTTACCTAAATTATCTACCTCAACTTAGTCATCATCACGTGGGACGGGTAATCGACTTTTTTATAATATTGAAAAGACTTAGTAGCATTATTATCTTAAGTAATATAAGCTATCGCGATTGTGATGTAATTGTGATAATGTGAGATAAACGCGATAAAGCTGATTATTACAAAAATGAAAAAATGAATGAAAATGAAAAATAGCATGCACTAGCATCGGCATTATAATGTTACCACTGCTGCGACTCAGGCCTTCTCTCCCTAGGAGAGAGAATAGGCCGTAATCCACCACGCGGGTCCAGTGTGATTTGATCACATCTCTTCGAATTTTTGGTTCTAGGACATGCTGGTGTTTTCTCACGATATTTTCCTTCACCGTTTTAAAAGCTAAAAAAATATTCTGTGATGAAATAAATGACGAAAAATAATTGAAAGGGGTTTCTAAAACTCGCGTCATCGGCGCTTTTAAAAAACATGATGTGCACAGGCCTTAATCCATCATGCGGGCCCAGTGCCAGTGCAGTTGGTGGATGTCATAATTATGTTTTCAATTTTTTTGGTCTTGGACATGTCGGTTTTCTTACAATGTTTTCCTTCACCATTTTGAAAGCAGTGGTGATGAAATAAATTACACAACGTAATACGCCTGACTGGGTTTAAACCCGCGACCTACAAATCGTAAGTCGGGGCTGTTACCACACGGCCACCACTGCTCTTTACTGACCAACTGCAACAGTGACACTTGAAGTATTTTTTAGACATCGTAGGAATATTTTCTAACGTCCTAAATTAGTAGTATCGTGGTAGTATCAGTTTAATTAAGCGGAACATATTCTTTTCGCGCATATAAATAACGAGCAATTAGCTCTTATAGTCCTCTTAAGAGCGGCCAACCCGACGTAAATTTTCATACAATCGCTCTTACGTGATTATGACGTTATTACACATCTTTCTACAAATATTTTGGATACACTGATATCTTTTGGACATTATCTAGGCTTCTATAGAAATAAAAACATAATTTTGTGTAAAGACTATTGAAAATCTATTATTTTATGTGAAATTCGACTCTCCATAATGGAGTCCAATATTAAAAATATGAAAAAGTACTTCTATAGAAGCCTAGCGCATTTAATAGAGGTTCTAAAAGTTGTCATTTTTTTTTTCAAAAATCCTTAAGTGTTTAATAAAAACAAGTTTTGTGAAACATTCAAGTAAATCGTAGAATTTCTTGTGAACAGAGTTTTCAGGTGTAATCTCTATTTTTTCGCATTACTTTTGCATCAAACATCACAATGGATTGCTTTAGATGAAGCATCAAGCTGCTTTTAAATCATGCTCAACGTAGACGATAGACAAGTCGGGAAGGCCCGCCTTAAAGAATCTCGTGTGCAGGTATTGTTGCACCGCCCAGCTATGCGAGGACGTAGGTACACCTGTAAAACCTTGATTTCAACTACAAACACAAAGGTCTGAGAATAGCCAATGACTCAGGCATCGTATGACCAGTGGCGTAGCTACCTTGGGTGGCACCCGGTGCGGAAGTTGGTGGTGTCTCCTCATCGAGAGTAAAAAGCAATAAATTTTATATGATAAAAGACATGGATCAGGAGGAGAAGGACAAAGACTGCGTCAGGCTCTTTTGCGAGAATCGCTGATTTATACATAGAGCTGAGCTAGTGCTAGTAGAGGAATCCTCGAAGAAGAAATTTTTGTGCTACTGATTTTTTTTTGTTAGTAAGTAAGTACATTGTTCTTGGATTGGATTGGATGTCACCCCAAAAAAGGTGACACCCGCTGCATCCAGCCCTTGCCGCCCCTTTCTTTGCTACGCCACTGCATATGACTTCAAATCATTTCACTATTGTTGAGAATAGAATTGAAATTAATAGATTATTCTAGGTCCTTTCGTGAGTATAACAAGTGCTGCCAAACGTCAGACCTTGAATTCGAATCTCAGGTTTAGTAAATTAATACTGATATTTAGTTTTATGAATCAGCAGTGAAACACATATTATATAGTGCGCTTGCGGTGACACTTGCATCTAAATCGTTTCTATTTAACTAAACTGTGGAAATATTCTGTTTTTTTTTATTAGGGATTTTTTTTTTATGGTAGGTAAAAATCATCGAATGACGAATCCCACTCTTGGGCGGAGCGGGAAACAGTGTCAGACTCTTACTGACTAAAGAACCTACCCCGTGCCTTCCTTGCCTTATTCCCAGAGCCCCGGTGTAACGCTTTCGCATTAACCCTCAGCTCCGGGAGGCTTCGACCCTATAGGGCCCCTACGGTGTGCTGACAACTCCTTGAGGCGCGCGGGAACGGAGAGAAAAAAAAAAGCAATTATTCGGGAATATTGCTTTTTTATTTCTGGTGCTCCACCTACAAGCAGCTTTAAAGCTCGTTTGAAAAAATGGCTTATCGAGCAAGCTTTTTATTAATTTGACGAATTTAGGATTTAATTTAATATTGTGACTTTATTTATTTATTTATTTAATCTTCATGTACAGTAGTGGTACATAGGCGGACTTAATGCTAGAAGGCATTCTCTACCAGTCAACCTTTGGCTTAAAAAAGACAACAATGTGGTAGGTGTGCACTCTAAATAAATAACAGATAATAAGATAATAATATGATTAAAATATAGTGTAGTACTTATAATTTAAACAAGTAACTTATAATAATAAAATACGTAAATAAACAAATATAAACTAATACATACTAGGTATGATAAATATCAAATCAGTATAATTAAGAGAATTTAAAATATGACAATTATGTCGAAGACCGACTAAGGTTGAGAGGGCTTCAAGTAGAAGTTCCGAATTTTACGCTTAAAGGATAATTTACTTTCAGCTTTTTTAATGTCAAGGGGAAGCATATTCCAGAGTTTTATGGAAGAGACAGCGTAAGAATTAGCCATAAACCCAGTATGGTGAGCAGGGATATGAAGGAGCATATTTTTGGACGCTCGAAGGTTGAGATTATGAGAGCTGCCCAACACTTTAAAATATCGTTCTCATAAGTATCGTTCGTATTCGTACTTTACTTATTTTTAATTTTAATTTGTAATTTGACATTTGTTTTCTTAAGTATTTATTTTTTTATTTGTTTGACATTTTTATGTATTTTATTATTTATCATAAATTACTACTTTATACGTAGTACCCTTTTCTTGACAATGTGTCTTGTTAAATACTTTGCCTCTTGGGGGAGAACCACGAATACTTGGCAATGTATCTCATAAAATACATATACACATTTTTTTCCATATTTTTATAGTATATAATAAAAATTAATTAAGTACTTACTTAATGTTTGTATCCAAAAGTTAAAATAAAAATTAAACAAAAAAATCAAAATCCATTCGCTTTTTTTCCCGGCCAACGAAAAGGGACAATTATTTTTTTAAAATTAATATTTGAAGTGATCGTCACGGTCGGAAGATCCTACCTTTTCAACGGAGAATTGCGGGACTTTACTGTCTGTTCCACATACCTTTAAATATTGAAGAGTCTAAAAATCAAATAAGGGGATTTACCATGACATGTTAGAACGTCAAGAGTCTAATGCTACGGCCACACTATCGCGATAACGCGAAGATTTGCGTTGTCGTGCTCGCGACACGTCTGACAAAAAATTCGTCGTATCGCTAATCATCATCGCAAATACGAAAGCCGTTCGCGTCAACAAAGTTCATCCGCTTGGCTAAACTACTTTGCGCGCTTCAGTTGACTAAAAGCGCTCAAAAAAAAAACCAGCCAGTTATTAAGTACCGATAATATAATCAACCCTATTCAATATAAACTCATTACTAAAATAAATAATTTATAAGGTAAATAGTTCATCAACAGTATAGGGTCCTAGGGAAAACCCCAAAGTATTGGTGACTAACCGCTCACAACACAAGATATTGCTTTGAGTCACTCTAAACTAAAAACATTAACTACTTATCAGATCATTAGTACCAACATTGTTTGAAGCCAGAATAGGAAAAATAGGAGCAAGAATATTTTTAACGTACAACGCTATGTATCAGCAACTAGAAAAAAGGCTACAACGCTAAGTACCACATTTGGGACTTTGCTGAGTAAAGCAATATAAAAATGTATTGAGAAGGCAGATTCTTCGCCAGAAGAATGAATGAATGAATGAACCTTAAACTTTTGAGCACCAAGCGAACACCGATGTTCACACACCTATTGTTCTTTAATTGTGTCTGTAATTACGGTAGTTGAAAGGTTATTACTAACAAGTCTCCCAAAAAAACAAACATTAATATTTTTTTTTAAATATAATTAAGTACCTATATCAGAAAATAAATTGCCAGTAACTATTAATATATTAATGAAATGTACTACTAAAATATACTAATTAAATTATTGATCCTTAGTTTGTCTAGTGAGTCTAGTCCCTTTCAAATTTCTTAAAGCAATATTCCGATGATCCAAATATGATAAAACCCAAGTATGTATATTTATTGTACACAAAACAAACTAACAATAAAACAAATTTTGACAAAGGCTTGACAAAGGCAAGACAATTGATGTACAAAGGCTTAACTCAACAATAACTTTTCTGCCAGCAAACCTTTCAATGACAGAGACAATAAAAAATAATAATTATAATAATAAACTCATATAAATACAGCTGAATTATTGAGACATTTGGAAGGTTAGCATTAAAAAGGAAAAGGTATAATGTACTGTTTGCACAGCTGGGGAGACAAAGCTGGTATTTAAAATGCCTAACAATTGAACTATTCATTTGACAAAATTAGCTGCTTAGTCAATTTAATTACTACTTACAATACAAAAACAAAAGATCATGAATTCAACAAATTAAGTACTTTACCGTTACCTTTATTAAGCAATATCGCAAACATTGAGTAAAATTATCTCATCTACTTTTAGTGTTGATAGACTCGAATTATTTTTTTAACCATATTTGACGACTTAGATTAAGCCATAAGATCATACATTTGCACAATACATACTTCAAATGAGTTAATATAAGTTTTTGACTGATTGAATGAATGTGGATATACAACAAAATGTTGGCATGCACCGCTACAACAATGAGAAAATGCATTTATTATTATTATTTCTAACCTATACTGTCCCACGGCTGGGTAAATGCCTCCCTCCATTTTTACAGTGTTCCCGGTTTTGAGCCACATCTTGCCAATTCATAAGGAAGGCAACCAAGTTGTCCTGTCCCGAAAATGCATTTAAGATTTTGTGGTTCAAACAATATTCACCATGAGTAAAGTAAAACATTTGCTCATATTCTTAAATCACAAATCACTTAAATAATATTGTCTCCTCTACATTGCAGCCTTTGATATCATGTCAAAGTAACGAAAAGTCAATTCATCAGCTTTTATTGTATAATCAGCAAATATGAGACTTTCATAACCGGAATAGGATTAGCCTAGGCAAGTAACAAGTACAAGATCAAATTTCAATTAATTGTAAATGACATCATCACTTACAGAGTATTTAAAACAAAGTTGCTTCCCGCAGGTATATTATTTGTATAATATACAAGCTTTTGCCTGCGGCTTTGCTCCCGTCTTCATATTATTTTACTCTACCTAGTAGAGTAGAGTAAAGCATTACTTACCCTACTCTACTCTATCCTACTCTACCTTCCTCCTGGAGCCTAGGGTGGTGCAACCTGTTACCTCGACTCCAGGAATAAGGCAAGGAAGGTACGGGGTAGGTTTTTTAGTCAGTAAAAGTCTGACACTGGTCTCCCGCTCCGCCCAAGAGCGGGTTTCGTCATTGGATGATTTTCACCTAACATAATAAAAAAAAAACACCCTACTCTACTCTACTATACCCAATTTTTTTTTTCATAAGAACCTTCTAACAATAAATACAACAAAAAAAGAATTTGCAAAATCGATTCAGCTATTTTCGAATTTTGCACTTACCAAAACATTTTGCAAAACATTTTTATATATAAGATTTAATATAACCATTGCACCTGTGCGACACTAGGGCAGGTCCCTAGTATTGTTTTGTTTTGTATCATTTTACGAGTATATCCTACTTGACACTTACCAAAGGAATGTTTATCTCTTAAATATTAGTTTATATTTTCTTGTTATCTTATTTCCTAATGACAGGGATGTGGAGAAATACATTGAAGCATAATTAGTGTTATTTGTGTTTTTGTATTACTTAAATATCATGTACTAAATTTAGTACATCTTTCTGCAATAAAGACTAAAAATTGTTCAACAATTACAAGGCACCTTGAAAAAAAATACAAAAATTTTAATAAAAGAAAATCTTTCTGCAACAACTTGTTAACTATGTATTTCCTAAGAATTTTTGGACTAAATATTATTAATGTCTCAACATTAAGGTTAGAGAGAAAACAAAAGTTATTAAAAAAAGTGTGACAACTAAACAAAAAAAAATATCTTATAAGTAATGTCATTTGTGAAACTTACTTTTGCTAAATATTTCAGTGCTTTACATGCTAACATCAGTCTTATACCAAAACACATTGGGAACATTATTGTGTGCATCTTAACAAGATATCTCACTGTTCCAAAAACCAGTTTACCGCTTTATTTATACACAATACGCACTTTACCGTCAGTATGAACAATATCAACCGGCTTGGAACGAACAACGCAGTATTTTTTATCCGAAAAATTGGAGGTAAACACAAAATTGTTGCAAATTCGCGCCACCAAAAAAATCAACGGATTTTAAAGCATTGTAAAATTCACGATGGTAGCTAATGATCGTGTATATAATTGAGGATGTTACGGACTGTTGTTACAACATAAATACACTTACCACGGTAGTGAATGTGTTCAGAAAACTTTATAATCCAATTACAAACAATTGTTGGCACATAACTCGATTATCTTGTGTTTAGAACACCACAAATTAGTAACTGTTATCACTCCAGTCAGATGTTTCATCACAGATTTAATGTTATAGCACTCATTATGTTTTGAAACGAAATTAGCACAAGGAAAGGAAATCCAAACAACAAAAAAATAGCAAACAGCCTCCTCCACTCGACGTAAATGACATTGACGTTTAGTTTCAGTGTTGCCATGGTTGGTAAGCACGCAAACCACACAGTGCTGGCCAAATATTTTTTGTTTTCTTTGTAAATATAACAAACGTAACGTTGCCAATTTCATCAGCGACCATGTTGAACATTGTTTAAAATATCCAAATTATTGAAAAACGTGACAATGTCGATTATTGTTATATTTTTCTTGAATAAAAAGTTGTAAAAACTCGTAAGTTATTACGAGTTTTTGTCGTGAGTCATAGAACTACCCTTCGTGCAGGGAAAGTTTTTAAGTTTTGCAACATTAGCCAATGTCAAACAACGTTTTATTATAGCACTAGTGTACAATTTATACTCGAGTTACTAAAATTAATTATATCATTACTCTAATTAATTTTAAATTTTTCTATTTTGTTTTTTGTGCCAAAAATAACAGTTAGATAATTTAACATTACATTATATCATCAATCCCTAATCGAAAAATCTCATGTCCGAAATGTGTTATCTTAACAATTTTATCTTTTATCTTTACACAAAATAGCAGCTGATCCCTGATAGCAACGGCGCCACCTATACTTAACAGAGCGAAACTAAACTTAACTTAGATAAGAACCATTAAGAATATTCATCCGCTAGGTGTCAACTGGTGACCTAGTTCCCTCGCCTAGTAAAAATAGCGGTCGACAATAGCTCAAACACTATTTATAGTGCGTATCTAAAAAAATCTTAAATCACACATTGATAACTCGGTTGTTTTTTTTTTAAACATCACTCGAATACCGTCCGTGTGTCAGTCACGTCGTGGCCCGTAGCGCGCAACTCACAAGACCTACCTATACAACACAAGTGCCAGTGCAATCGATAAAACCTCGCGTTACAGACAATCAGTTGTTTTTTCGTGAATATCAGTGCCCTTTTAGTTGCCGGTACTTATAGATTTTAGTTTAGTAAACAAGGGAACATGTTATATTAGTGTATTAAAGTGTTAGATACAATGGAAAGTGTTAAGAGATACATAAGGAGTGAGTCCGCGAGTTGCGCTCATATGGTTGAAGAAAGCACGGCGAATAACAGGAAGACGGCAGACCCTCACGAGAAGCTGAAGGCTCTGCTGAACTCTCCTGACGATGATACGGATGACACGCTCCCTCCATCAGATGCTCCTAAATTCGGGACAGTTATACACAATAGAATCTTTGTGGGAGGGTTCTCTCTGACCACGACTGACGAGGACCTGTGGAAGTTCTTCTCAGGGTTCGCGACGGTGACGGCGGCCCGCGTGATCTACGACCGAGCTGGTGTCTCCAAGTGTTATGGTTTCGTCACGTTCGCGAGCCCCCGAGTCGCGAGGCTGATCGTCAAACAGGTTCGTCTATTTAAATTGAAAAACTTTTCAGCAACAATGTTGGGTGTTTCCAAACCTTTAATTAAAAATCTGTGAGTTTTAATTCATGGTTTTTGGGAGTTATTCTTTTTTAACTGGAAACTAGGTCGAAAATTGTTTGGTGCCATTGTTTCGAGTCATTGGACTGGGACAATGAACACCCGAATTTGTGGGAGAATTTGATATTTTATCACCTGTTCTGCCTCTGACTTCTTAAATGATTTGATATTATCTGATACTCGTGTCTATGCTCAGTAAACGGAAATATTTTTGGCTTGGCGATGTTCTTTGTTTAGATTTGAGTTACGGAAATTTTCGCTCGATTTTCCGAGGCGTTTTCTTTCCCGATATGAACAAAAAACATCTTGTTTTTTTGTCGTGTTAAAACCTTTCGATCTTAATTAGTTGCCAACTATCTTTTATCTTATTTTCAGAGCGTTGTTTTTTTTTTCTAAATCAGTTTTATCATATTTTGAATTGCAAAAAAAAAAAACAGAAAAGAACTGTAAATTTCGGCATTGAACTTCATTGATAATTTATAGGTACGATAATATTAAACCAAATGTAGGTAAAGTAGCTGGTATCGATAAGCCAATACAATGTGTGAATGATAGGACAAGACTTGAAGCATAATGGCTCAAGGAGGTTCTTATCAGATTGCGTTAAATTACGATGATTATTTTAGCACTACGCTTGGTATACTCTAATTAACGTACTGTTAGTGCACGCGTTTTTAGTGATAAGAAATTATCGTGTGTCACTATGAATTTTTTGCCATGTGGTTTTTTGTTATGTGATAACGAGACACAGTTTTTTGGTAAAAAAAAAACAACAAAGATTACGACACATTGAGAACCTACTCATTTTTGAAGTCAAAATCAAAGACTTTCATTTCAAATAGACCAATTAAAGGCACTTTTAACTTGTGTAAATGTCAGTTAATCAATAAAAGAAAGTGAAGCTAAATTCGATTAAAAGATAAGCACACTTTAAGAAACGTAGGTACTTAGGTACCTATCCTATATCATATCTGAGTCGGTACCCACTAATCTTAAAAAAAAAATCGTATTGATTGTTGAGTTTTAATTAAGTATATTCTCTTCCTATGCTCAGCCATTTCAAGGCTATGTATAGCCATGTATCTACGTTTCTAAGAAACTTTTTGATTAACACCTAGGTAAGTACCTACCTAGAAGAGTATTATCATAATCATCACAAGGTCTAGGTATACCTTCCATTGGATCGGATAGAAGTCACTGATTTCCCAGACACGGTTTCTTGAAGACCCCTAGTAGGTTCTTTATGTCACGAGTGAATAGATTACTTCTAAACAATCATGCTCCATCGTCGACCACATTTTCGCTTACCATCAGGTGAGATACCTACTGGTCAAGCGCGAAGCTATTTCCCGCTCCGCCCGAGGGCGGGATTCGTCATTAGATGATTTTTCCCACCATAAAAAAGGTACCTTACCTATGCGGAAAATAAGTTGAACTGAACCAGCTATCGTTGCTATGGTAACGCACTTCGATTGAGATCTGGACGTCTGCTCTCTTTCTCCGAAATTTCGTTGTCATGAAATTTCGGAAATTAAGGCTCGGCGCAAACGGACCACCGACTACAGCAACCGATGACTATCGCGAGCTACTGCCACATTTCTTAACAGTAGGTATAAGTAACGAGCGACAGCCACTGGCGTTTGGAAGCACCATATTGTAAAACCCATTCTCTGCTGCGAAGTATTATGATAGACTCTGTTACGGAAAGTTTGCTAGCGCATGGTGGTTTGGCATGGTGACGGGAGCGATACGTAGAACGTCTAGTCGTTAATAGTACGTTGGGTATGGCAACGTGATACGTGTGGCGCGTCGTATACAAAATTATAAAAGTGTGTTAAGTCGCTATCGATAGCCACTAGTGACTTTGGTTGGTTGCCACCTTTGCGCTGAGTCTAATTAAACTGACACGTGGTAGGAAACAATTGAAATTTTGATCGAAACTTCGTTTTTCGGAGAAAGAGAGTAGCCCCCCTGATGTTACTGCGTGTATTACATAGTTAACATAATTTTGGTTGTCCTTGATATAGAATATCCTAGAACTGGTTCAGTGACCGATACAAGAAACAACAAGTTTAGTAAATTTTGATCATAAATGTTAGGCGAACATAAATGTACTACCAGAAGATTATTTTGCCATTGGAAATCGGAAAGACAGTGCAGTCTTAACCTCGAAAGACTCATTGTGACCGATAAAATACATGGAAAAAGCCTCGGACGCAAACCAATGCGTTATGGGTAGCTCGCCGTCCGGTCGTCTGGTAACAGCCCAAATCGTCGACGGCGCGCACTGTTCCCACGCGCCTCAAGGAGTTGACAGCAAACTGAAGCCAAGGGTTGCAGCAGACTGAACTGGAGCCAAGGGTTGATGCGAAAGCGTAACAACACCAGGGCACTGGGATTAAGGCAAGGAAGGAACGGGATAGGTTGTTTAGTCAGTAAGAGTCTGGCACTGTTTCCCGCTCGGCTCAAGGGCGGGATCCGCACCGTTCTTGACTCCACGGCTTCACTCCGCCAGAGACAGGAATAGATGAAGAAACATGAGAGAAGGTGATGAGGCAAGGAGGTTACTACCCTCAGTATTGAGGAATACGACGCAAGGAGAAAGATATGTCGCGTATTATAAGGCACTAAGTCTTCCTCGTAAAAATTGACATATTTTAAGTTCTGTTAATTATAATTATTTGATATTTATCAGCGTAATTATTAGTTTATAATATCAGCCTATATACGTATTTTATTATAAGTAACTTAAGTAATATTACAATCTATTCAATATAGAATATACACTATTAACATCGTTATCCACAGATTATATAAAATAGCTTTAGGGTTAAACAAGTTTAGTGAGTAAACGGCGCCGGTTTAGCTCCGGTCTGCAGCCGGTATCAGGGATCCGGTGTGAAAATCTAGCCCTTACCTTCGTCTATGTTGCCTTTCATGATACGTTAGGGATACGTAACTATAAAAGGAAACTTTACTAGGTACTAGTAGAATTTAATTTAAAATTTTAGTCTACTTTTTATTTTTTGTGTGCGTGTTTTTCTATTTTGTATATATATTTTTTTTGTGATTTTTTTTTATCTCACACCTTAACATAATTGTAATGTCAATCAAATTTATAGTGCAAGCAGTGCATACCTGTAATAGGCATGCATACCAGTGTAATGTATTTTCATACTATCTTAAGTGATATTCATATATCATTGCTGTTGGTGTGCCAATAAATAAATAAATAGGTACTCATTTACTTATTTACCTTATTTTACCTGACACGACTTAATGTACCGTAAAATGGGGTGAATAGAAACAAATCGGGGGTGAATAGATACAACATTTTGTTATTGTTTTCACGTTATTTAAAAATGGTTTGCAGCATTTAAATAATTTTTATAAATTCAATATTGAAAACAAAAATAAAATTAAAAACTCCCGCATCCGGGGCAGCCTTCAGGTCCGTGACATAGCGGATAAACTGCAGGAGGGTCGCTTACGCTGGTATGGCCACGTTTTACGAAAACCGGCAGACTACGTGGGTAACAGATGCCTCGCCATGCCGCCTCCGCCGGGACCCGGAAAACGAGGTAGGCCTAAGAGGCGTTGGATCGACGTCGTAAGGGACGATATGCGTGCTAATGGGCTTGAGGCAAGGGACGCAAAAGACCGAGCGAAGTGGAGACGTCTAGGAAGGAAAGCGGACCCCGGGCACCGAGGTGAAAGCCAAGGTAGCAACCGGGATGGGCGCTAGGTTGATGATGATGAATATTGAAAAATATATAATCAAAATAATAATCCTAATAAAAATTATGTTTCTATTCACCCCATTTTACCCGGTAAAAGAAAACCTTGATGGCTAGCAAAGGACAGGATTTCGTTATGAACGGCGGTTTCATTGGACAAGACAAATCTCTTAAAAACTCAGGCTTCTATGACGTAGGGAAATGGATCAAATCAGTCCAGCCGTTGTCAAGATTTAACGAGGCTAACGAACAGCTAATCAATAGGTACACCGTTAAATTTTATCTCGTGGAGAATCGATTCGGTACATGAAACACTATCGATTTAAATAAAATAAAATAAAAAAAATTGGTGGCACGATTTTGGTTTAATTTTTTTTTTAATTATACCATTACATTAATATCACCGTCATCAAGATTCACCCTCCCTGTTATAGAACATCTCGCTATAACGCAATAGAAGCTGAGCAGTAACTAAAGACGGGTATAAAACCGAGGCAAGGAGTATAGCTGGAAGGCTCAGAGCAAACGGGCCACCGACCACAGCTACTGTGGCCAGCGACAGCAACATAATACACGTGCAGCCGGTGCCACTCACTCGCTACAGCAGTGTCGGTGATTCGCCACTTGTGGCAACACAAAACGCTGAACGTCGCACTGCTCTAACCCCGCGCTGTTAACCATTAGAAGTTATTCGTAGATACACCATAAAACACGACGCCTTATTGGATGTCGATAAGTTCATATCGTCCATCATAAGACTACACAGCAGGTTGTGCATAATAAAATGTGGCAACTTCGGAACACCAGCGGTAGTCGCTCGCTTCTGACACTGATAGAGCCCCCGCACATTGAGTCAAAAGTGGCGACTACTGTCAGCCACAAGTTGTAGACCCGTTTTGCTATGACATTTTCTTGTGGCTCGGATGCGGCCACTCAAACCACAGAACAGAGAATACAGATCAAACTCACGGTCGGACAATCATGTACACACTAGATAGTAAGAGAAAATAATACAGAAATAGGAGAATAAGTACATAGGTGATGTTTATTTCTATAGAAATCTCTTCCAGCATACCTGCGAAAGGAGATCGGGTGGGATCGCAGTCAAGCACTAGTTTATTGCAAATTAAAAAAAAAAACAAAGATGAAGATGTAGACAATGTATGGAGATAAGCGTCCGCAACTTGTGGCGAATTGGCGATCACTAGTTGTTCTAATGTGGTCGCCACTCTACTAGTGACTCAATGTGCGGGAGCTATTACATACGTGGCGGTAGCGCGCGACAGCCACCGGTGACTGTTTAGTGGCTCGTTTGAACCGAGCCTAAAAGGCGACCTAGGAGAAGAATTACGACGCCGACGCCTCAGTAGTATTTCCAGCCCAAAACAAATGTGGATCAATACGATCCAAGTCTCAGGTTTTTCTAGTTTGGTCACGGCCAATATTTGCATAGACAATGTTCCTACGTGGAACAGTTCAGGCATATCTTGATTTAGATCAATCAAGTCTTGGATCTGACGTCGTGATAAGTTGAACGCGTTGTGTGAGCGCGCTGCTCAAATGCAGATGTTTTTATAATAGGCTCGTAGTACAAGTGTTTGAATGTAAACCTAGATAATATTTTTTATTTTTAAAATAAGTCGTCGAGCTAAAGACTAACTTTTTGTTTGAAGATAGTATAAGATCAAATAAATGTTCTCGTTCTAGGGTCAAAGGAGAGAGTGTCACAGACTTGCACTGACTAAAAACCTGTTTTTTGTCGGTATGTGTTCTAAGGCTAAAAGGTGATTTTTTCAAACATTCTCGCAGTCGACAGAAGCGAAGTCGCGGGCAAAAGCTAGTATTTACAGAGAAGATATCGCTAAACTGAACTGGCAACTGACAGTGCGAGCAATGTGCCCCATTGCTCGCAGAACAGATGAGCAAGGGAGCCGATAGATTCTGGAGTGGTGACCGCATACTAGCTGTAGCAACCTGGGGTCGGTAGACCGATGACCTACGACTCTCACTAGTGTCGTAGGTCATCGGTCAATGGAGGCAATATGCAGACTCTTGGTTGTCGTCCTGACTTTTTTCAACAGAAAAGACTTTGTTTTCACAAATCCATTCCAGCATCTGCCACCGATATCTCCGTAGCCTATGGTCACAGCAAGTCAACTTGCAGCAAACGTTTCGACGGCAAGTTACTTGCGCAAGTTATGTAATTAAACTTGCTAGAGGACGAGCTCTGTTTAAGTTTTGTGTGACAATAGAGCATCGGGAACGCCGCACACTGAACACCTTCGCTGTCATTGAGATGGCTTTGTAGTTAAGAGAGGCTTGTTGCTAGTGTTCATTTTGATACAAGTGCAGAAAGTTTGTGATTGCGATCGAGGCGGAGTTGCAGGCGAGCGTCTTAAGAGGCAAATATACGCCAGCAGCCTTGAGCGAACAAAATGAGAGCTAGCTTCACTTCTCGCTCGTAAAGATTTTTCAAATAATATTAATAACTAGCTTCTGCCCGCGACTTCGTCCGCGGAAAATTTGTGAGACAAAAATTGTGATAGCTCGGTTAATATCCATGTTATATAAATAATTTATAGCCTATGTCACTCAGGAGTAAAGCAGCTTTCTATTATAGCTTCAATTTTTACAATCGAACCATTAGTTCCAGAGATTACCTCCTACAAACAAAAAAACAAACTTTACCTCTTTATGATATTAGTATTAATAATATTTCTTTCATTTTTGAGACACATTATGAATACATAAAAAGAAATAATGGTACTTAATTAGAAAATCTTTTAAATTGTGTAAGTTGCATAAAAATACACCACAATGGGTTTTACCTGATCTTCACCTTTTGTCTGTGTTAGATTTAAGTAACTTTAAAAAAAATACATCAAGTTCATTAAAAAAAATATATATAAATGTGTAAAAAAAATACTTAAGTAATCTAGTTAGGAAAATAGTTTAACATATATTTTTTTCAAAACATACCGACAAGCCTTGTTGGATTTAATATCATCAAAAGTCGTATATAACTCCCCTTAAGAACATCACAACGTAAAGAGCAATTAAAGAAACACAGGATTTTAGTTAGTAAAAGTCTGACACTCTCATCTCGCTCTAAGAGCTGGAGGAGTTAAGTAATTGATTGTTGTCTGACACTATGTTGAACTGGATCTATTCGGTGCAGCCATTAGACACACAATCCTATTTATATCTAATGTTCTAGCTTAAAAAAGACCAAACGACGACTTGAATGGATCTCGCATAAGTAAGGTGTGCAAAATACACCTTACCTTTACACCTCTTCTATATAACTAATACAATGTTGTGTGAATAGTTTTTATACGTAATAAAAGAGGCGCACACTACAAGTAGAAACTTACCTAGATATGCAAACTCGATAACAAAAGACGTATGAGTTGCGTAAAAGATGCTCATAATGCAAGGAAGGAAGTGAACACTGAGATGCCGACCGATAGTGGCGTAGATACAAACGAGTAGGTGCCTATCTATTGAAAAAAAAAACTAGTGCTTGACTGTGATCCCACCTGATGGTAAGCAGTGATGCAATCGTTGATGGTAAGGCGCACTAGTTTATTAAGAGCCTATTCAATCTAGCCTTGAAGACACCTAAATTATAATTGGACGGAAAGACTGCAGACGGCAAACTGTTCCAGTCCTTCGATGTACGCGGTATAAACGACGAATAAATAAAAAAAAAGGTTATTTTCCCTGTGTTGTGGAGTCCAGTTTCTTTCAATCCGTAAACATAAAGCGGGTACAGTAACAAAGACAATAGTTTAATAATTTTGTGAGTTTAACTAAGTAATTAATTTTAGTAGTTTCGGTAGAAAAGACGGTAAAGCATGAGACAGACGCACAGTGTGTGAGATATAAGTTTTTTATTTTTTCTTGATAATTCATTTTTGTTTTTTGGAAAAGTTATTTATATACTGAAACTAACCTTCTGCTAGCGGCTTCGTCAGCGTGAAAGTAGCGTTCTCCATACAAAACTTTAGACCCCCATTACATCTCTTTAGAAGCTGAATTTTGAAAAACCCTTTGTTAGTGTTCCCCTACGTCATAAAAGCAAGCCTTGTGCAATATTTCACTCTCCTAGTCCCAGTAGTTTCGGCTGTACGTTGATATGTCAGTCAGTCAGTTTCTCCTTTTATATAGGTACGAGTATAATATACTAGATATGATTATGCCCTTTATTTCCCCTACATACCACAAAAATAACACATCCTAATCGAATCGTCAAAATTACCTAGACCGGACCTACCTACACATATTATATAGCTTATTATTTTTATGACTCCAAACTCACACATCAAACATACCGACATAATAACGTAAAGAAATAAATCTGCTTAATCTTAATTAGTGCTAGTAGTTTGTCGTCGATTTTTAATCATACTTCTGTAATTAACAGCCAAGCATCAAGCTCACACGACCTTATCAAAATGGAAATCGTCGGATCCCGAAATGTTCCGACATTTCCCGAACGTTCGCGATGATTGACGAACCGAACGATGTGAAGGCTTTTGTTTGAAGGGGCCGCTGTTTCCATTACTGTTTGAAGAGATTTTGTGTTAGATTTTGCTTGTTTTTCGAGGATCTAGATGTAGGTGAATTTAACGACACGTATGTTTGTTTCCTGCACAGAACAAATAATAATGTTGTTTCGGATCTGAACGAGTATCTTTTGTTACTTACATGTTTTTTAAATTTTTAAATGCACCCATCTAAGTTCATTTATGCTTGCATTAGAAGCGAATACTTTCTTTTATGGTAGATAAAAATCAACCAATGACGTATCCCGCCCTTGGGTGAAGCTGGAAACAGTGTCAGACTCTTACTGACTAAACAATCTACCCCGTACCTATGTCGCCATAATTATATACCAGATCCAGCCTTCCTTTCAGACACGAACCCGTGGCCCAAGTTGGCTTCGATCCTTCTACAGGGTCCTTACTGCTTACTGACAACTTCTTGAAACGCGCGGGAACAATGCGCGCCGTCAACGATTAGGCTAGGTTCGGACTATTACCAGACGATCCCAGCCTCCTCCTTTGCTAGCATTACTGCTTCGCAAAAGAAGGCGATCGCCTGCCACTCCTCCTCGCTCTATTCTCGCTCGAAACGAATACTTTGGTTTGGTTTTCATAAATTACAGCGATATTACTTAGCCCCATAAACATCTCCCTGTACTCGTACATACTTTAGTTCTCCGTCATAAAATTGAACAAAGAGTGACCTATTATGAGCTGGTAAATAATAAGGCTACTTCTACATCCATGACCTTTGTGGAGCCTTGGCAATATTCCGAAAAGCTCAAGGGTAAAGCCAGACAGAATACTGTATAACTTGACACGAACGAAATGTTTCATATTTCTCATTGAAACTCGCAGCAGTTTATAGGAATTTACGTATTTAGGAAGGTATCTTCATTACATAGTATAAAAACAAAGTTGCTTATCCCTATGTATGCTTAAATCTTTAAAAGTAAGCATCGAATTTTGATGCGTGCGAAGCTGGGGCGGGTCGCTAGTGTATATATAAAAGGAGAAACTGATTGACTGACATATCAACGCACAGCCAAAAACTACTGCGACTAGGAGCTTGAAATTTTGGCACAAGGCTTCTTTTATGACGTAGGCCAACACTAAGAAAGGATTTTTCAAAATTAATCTTCTAAGGGGATGTAGAGTCACGCGGGTGAAGCCGCTGGCAGAATTCTAGTTTCTTTATATATAAAAATGAATAGCTGTTCGTTAGTGTCGCTATAACTCAAGATCGGCTGGACCGATTTCGTTAATTTTGGTCTTGAAATATTCATAATACTACCTTGAAGGTTTTAAACGGATTTGTGTACCACTGACCACCGCAAAGTTTATTATTGCTTGCACTCGAAATGAAAACTTCAGGTTTGGTTTGAAGCAGCATTGCAGAATTCAAGCGATTTTTTTAACAAGTGATCAGGCAGAAATTACCACGATGATAGATATGCAATGTAGTTCTACCTCTACTAAAATAAATTGATATACTTACATAATTATTGTATACATCATGAGCCCCTTAAGGCCTTTTCTTTACGTCAAATAAAAAAGAAAAAAACAATCGGTCTCCATCATTAAAATTAAAGGACCTCGTCCAAATCCAAGCGGCCTTGTTGCCTTCCAATTTTCTAACGAACCACTCTACTGGACTTGTTTTCAAATTAATTGGTCTCAGTATTCTTTGAAATTTTTCAGAAAATTGCGCCAAAATATTTTTTTTATTTAACTCTATGCCTACAAAACACAGAAGTGAACTTATGCCTTAGGTATTCTCTATCAGTCAACCTTTGGACAATGCAGAATAAATAAACTGCTTACCAAAAAATGGGTCCGCGGTCAAGCACTAGTTTATAGCAATTTAAAAAAATTGTAGGAGAGGTAGGGTTACTTACAAACTAGTGCGCCTCACCAACAACGATTGCATCACTGCGTACCATCAGATGGGATCGCAGTCAAGCACACTTTATAGCAATTAAAAAAATGTTATTTATACTTACAAATTCTCTAATTCCCTAATCGAGTTTGACTCGGGAGTTTATCGAATCACTTTCCGCCCCGAGTGTAGCGAGAGCTGTCAGAGTTTTGCTAACTATAACTCACTAGTATTTGTTCACTTACCGTTTTCGTTCCAGGGTTGCTGTAACTCCTTCGAACTAACCCGTAACCCTGGCAAAAGATACCCACACTCAACAGCCTCATTTATATCATCATCATCTTCCTGCCCTTGTCCCGTTTTATTTGGGGTCGGCGCAATATGTTTTTTTCTTCCATTCTGTCCTGTCACCCGTCACGCTATCACTAACTCGTCTGTCTTCCATATCGCTTCTCACACAATCCATCCATATCTTCTTTGGTCTCCCTCTCCCTTTCCATCCATCCACATTTATACTCATGGCTTTTTTTGTAACATGCGTTTCAACCCTCCTTTTTACATGGCCATACCAACACAAACGGTTCCCTCTCAACTTTTCAGTCACTGGCGCCACTTTCAAACTTCCTCTAATATACTCATTTCTCACTTTATCCCTTCTCGTCACACCACACATCCATCTCAACATTCTCATCTCTGCTACATGCAATCGCTTTTCATCCGTCTTTTTCAGAGCCCAACATTCTGACCCATACAATAGGACAGGCCTTATCACGGACTTGTAGATTTTACCCTTCAACTTGAGGGGCATCCATGGGTCGCAAGTTGTTCCAGTGACCTGTCGCCATTTCATCCATCCTGAGTTGATCCGATGTGCCACGTCTCGGTCTATCTCACCATTCCCTTGGATAAGCGACTCAAGGTACCGAAAATAGGAACAGGTTGGTATGGGCGTTCCGGCGAGAACTATGGGCACAGGACTAGAGAGACCGCCAAAATCGCAGAACAGGTACTCTGTTTTATTTCTGCTCAATTTTAGGCCAACACTCTCCAGTCTTTGCCACCACGCCTCCAATCTGCTCTGGACCTCTAGGGCACTCTCGGCAACCAGCACAATATCATCGGCAAACAGCATACACCAGGGAGCCTCTTCCTGAATGTCCGACGTCAAAGCGTCCATTATTATCAGGAAGAGGTAAGGGCTAAGAGCCGACCCTTGGTGTAAACCGACAGCCACATTGAAGTTGTTAGTGGTGCCCGCTGCAGACCGGACTTGTGTACTGCAGCGACTATACATTTATATAATAACCAAAATACCTATTGACCTTTTAGTTGACTAATAACTGAGCTCTTAATAACCCTGTTCGTATACTAAACAAACAATATTACACTAGTAGGCTTATTTTCATAGTTCCAAGGGGGTAACATTTGAACCCTCGACCTTTCGATCGCCATGGACTTCCGTCGGCAGTTTATTTTAGTGTTTAACGAGAACAGCCCATTTATTTATGCGTGTTTTAGTACTAAGTGAATTTGAATGAAGAGGGAGGATGGAAGGATTGTGTGAGGAGTATTATGAGAGAAAAGGGAGTTCATTATCAATCTGGGAATGTTGTAACCATCTGTGGACCTAGGTTGGCCGCTGCACAAACACTCTAGTCAAATCTAGCGGAGCTGCTATATTGAAAACAGTAGTGATGAAATAAATTACACAAAGTAATGCATCTGGCTGGGTTTGGACCCGCGTCCTACAACTCGTAAGTCTTGGTCTTTTACCATTCCGCCACTACTGCTCAATTTATAAACCTGTAAATCCAAAAATGTAAATTCAAATTGTGCTCAAACGATTTAAAACAAAAATCTTTATAAGGAAGTCGGTTAAAATATTTTTTTTTTTTTGATTATTTATAAACAACGTTGCCCCACACCAGGAATTACTCCTGTGTCGTGGGTGCGTTCACAAACATTTAAAGTCACATAGACAAAATAGAACACCTATCTGTAGGCCATATAAATATTTGTTCCGTGCGGGAATCGAACCCGCTATCCTCAGCACAGCAGTCAATCGCTCAACCACTACGCCAGCCGAGCCTTCATAAATACTGCATCACACAAAATACTACCTATTTTTTGCGATGCAGTATTCTTCCCAATCACTTCACGGGCAAGGCTTTCCTTGCCTCTGAAAACCAGTACAAAATTATCTGAAGACACATCTGTTAGTGAAAAAACGTTGTTTTTTCTAATAAATCTTATTTACCTTATTCAGTGTCAGGCATCGGTAGTGGGGGTGGCGGAGTTGCCAGCCTTCTGAGCACGTTTCCGGTTGCCAGTTAAGAATGTTAAGATGTTCGAATAAAAATGTTATTTTGTATGGAAAAAAGACGACTTCTTTTTATTTAGAAGGAAGTACTTTTTTCATTTTTTGACTAATAGGGTAGAAAAGTTTTTTTTTTTTTTCATAATACAAGTAAGTATTATGTCGTCGTAAATGACTATGGAGAATAAAAAATAAGCTACTTATAACTAATATCCTTGGGACTTAAAACACACAAAATTATTTATTTCAAATAGACAGGAATTCACAGGAACTTTTGAACTGTCAAAATTTAAGCTAATTTGCACGTTTCAAAGAGTCTCTATGGAGAAGAACGTGCAAGAAACGACGTAACTACTGCCTACCATTTCTTGGAATGGGAAACCGTTAAGCTAGGGAGAGTGCCAGATTTCTTCTGATTAGTCAGAACCTATCGATAAGCTACAAAAATTGCCAAACTTAAGTGGCTGGGGCAAACTTTTCCAGTCGTTCGATGTAGGAGATGGAGGTTGTTTTTTATGGTGGGCAAAAATCATTCTATGAGAACTCCAAGCGACAGATATTGTCAGACTTTTACTGACTAAAACTCACCCGCTCCTTCTTTGCCTTAGTATTAGGGCCTTGGTGTTACACTTTCACATTTACCCATGGCCCGGGGAGGTCACCGGACAGTAAGACAGCGAGCTACCCATTGCTAGCCGTCCGCAAACCCGCGCCAACAACGTAAGGATTTTTTGATGGAAGGTAAAAATCATCCAATGACGAATCCCGCCCTTGGGTGGAGTGGGAAATAGTGTAAGACTCTTACTGAATAAACAACCTACCCCGTTCCTTCATTTCCTTGATCCCAGAGCTCTTGTGCTACCCTTCGCCCCAGAGGTTTCGACTCTGCAGGGCCCCTACAGTTTGCTGACAATTCCTGGTGTTTGGATATGAATACTTGTTGTGTCGTGTTGGGTTATTTGGGGATCTAATCAGTTTCGGTGCAGTAACTATATTCTTCACGTGATCAGATTAAAGAGATTTATATTCGATTGCTATCGTAATTATATGGTTGGCTAGTGGTTGAGGTCCATTTTATCAGCTAGTAAAATTTTAGTGCCGCCAGCTAACGACAATATTGATTAGCGGTTTGTAGGTATTATCTTTCTGAAACACTAATTAGTTTTCAATACCTATTATGACGCAGAGTCTCCGGCCACAGATCGTGGAGGGTGTGGTGAGCGCTGTTCCCTGCGCGGGGGGACCACTCCCCCCCGCCCATGGCTCCGCCACCAGCGGTGTCTGACGTGGACCACGTCAGCGACGACGGTACCAATGCTCCGGAAGTGACCGAGGTAGAGATGAGAGTGGCGGTACGCAGGATGGGTGCGAAGAATACCGCCCCAGGACCAGACGGCTTGCCTGGAAAGGCTTGGGTCCTGGCCATGGAGGCTCTCGGGTCTCGATTGGGGGGGCTCTTTAGCGCATGCTTGGAGAGGGGCCAGTTCCCACTTCCCTGGAAGACGGGAAAACTGGTCCTCGTTGCGAAGCCGGGGCGCCCTGCGGACTCTCCGTCCGCGTATCGGCCCATTGTGCTGCTTGACGAGGTGGGCAAGCTCTTTGAAAGAGTCATTGCAGACCGCCTCGTCAAGCACCTAACACTGAAGGGGCCCGATCTCGCGGACGACCAGTTCGGGTTTCGCAGGAGGCGCTCCACGGTGGACGCCATCATGCGCGTGCGAGCCCTCACGACGGGGGATGCGGTGTCCCGGGGCAGGTGTGTCTTGGCGGTGTCGTTGGACATTGCCAACGCCTTTAATTCCCTGCCCTGGAGTTGCATTAGGACGGCACTCCGGTATCACCGGGTGCCCGACTACCTCTGTCGTACAATCGAGGCCTACCTGTCCGACAGGTACATAGTATACCCCGGTCACCAAGGGGATTGGAAACGGCGAGAGATGTCGTGCGGTGTCCCACAGGGATCGGTACTAGGGCCGCCCTTGTGGAACATCGGGTACGACTACGTGCTGCGCGCCGACCTCCCCGTAGGGGTCAGCGTGGTCTGCTACGCAGACGACACGCTGGTCCTAGCGCAGGGAAGGTCGTACCAGGCGGCGGTCGAACTAGCGACACGTGGGGTTGCGACAGTCGTTGAGAGGATCCAGCAGTTGGGACTCAAGGTGGCGCTGCACAAGTCCGAGGCCATGTGCTTTCACGGCCCTCGGAACGCGCCACCAACGGGTTCCCAACTAACGGTAGAAGGAGTTCACATCGGCGTCGGGTCGACGATGAAGTACCTAGGACTTGTCCTCGACAGCCGATGGAATTTCGAGGAGCACTTCCGACCTCTGGCCCCCAAACTCAATCGGACGGGGGCTGCTCTCAAGCGGCTCCTGCCGAACCTTGGGGGTCCAGACGCCTTCTGCCGGAGGCTCTACGCCGGCATCGTCCGGTCCATGGCCCTTTATGGGGCACCAGTGTGGGCGCCGACGCTGCGTAAACGCCCGGCGGCCCAGCTGAACGCCTGCCAGAGGGTCATGGCCATCCGGATGGTGCGGGGATACCGCACGGTGTCCCGCGAGGCGGCGAGCCTCCTTGCTGGCCTACCACCATGGGATCTGGAGGCAACAGTCCTTGCACGCATGCACGACCAGCGCGTGGAGGTGCAACGCCGGGGCGAAGATCCGCTGCCCGAACATGTTGAGGCGTGGCGGAAGGAGCTCCGGCGAGATCTCATGGTGAAGTGGAAACAGCGACTGTCGCAACCCAGCGCTGGGCACACCGTAATCTCAGCGGTAGTGCCCCTCTTTGAGGCGTGGCTGGATAGACCTCACGGCGTCCTCACCTTCCGCATGACGCAGGTTCTCACCGGACATGGGAAGTTCGGGAGATTCCTGCACCGGATTCGTGTGGAAGAGACGTCCGGGTGTCGCCACTGTGAGGCGAGCCCGGAGGACACGGTGGAGCACACGGTGGAGGTGTGCCCTGCTTGGGAAGAGCATCGCCGTGTCCTCGTGGGGGTGATCGGCGGCGGCGACCTCTCGCGCCGGGCCCTGGTTCAGGCCATGGTCCGCAGCGAAGAGGAATGGCAGGCGGTCGCCTCCTTCTGCGAAGCAGTAATGCTCGTAAAGGAGGAGGCCGACCGCATAAGGCAAAGGCAACGGCGAACTCGCCGTAGCCGTCGCCGCCGCGATCCTGCCGATATCCGGCCACCGTAGACACTGGCTCGCGGACGGTGAGCAATGGGTAGCTCGCCGTCCGGTCGTCTGTAAGACCGAGTCCTAGTCGTCAACGGCGCGCACCGTTCCCGCGCGCCTCAAGGAGTTGTCAGCAAACTGCAGGGGCCCTTCAGGGTCGAAGCCTCCCGGAGTCTAGAGGGTGGTGGGAAACTGTTACCTCGACTCCAGGAATAGGGCAAGGAAGGTACGGGGTAGGTTTTTTAGTCAGTAAGAGTCTGACACTAGTCTCCCGCTCCGCCCAAGAGCGGGTTTCGTCATTGGATGATTTTCACCTACCATAAAAAAAAAAAAAAAAAAAATACCTATTATGAAACGCTAGGCAGTGGACAGTTTACCGCAGAGTACAGATTAAATTATAAAAATAATTATATTTTTGAACCGATTTAAAAAAAGGGGAGGTTTTTAATTCGTTGATATATAATTTTTTATGTATGTTCTTCGATTACTAATTTGGTCTTTTTTTTATTTTTCTAAAATTTAACTTGAAGCAAGGTCTTATAGCACTGATATACCTAGTAATAAATCTGAAAACTGAAAAAAACCTTTTTTCGATACGGAAAAATCTTTGAGACTGGATTCATATATATTGAACTATTTACATGACTTATTGTGCGAGTCCACCGATGGACTCTTTAAAATCTCCGTAGTTCAGGTGTATGGGCATTTAGGACACTCTTCTATACCCCTACTTAACATTTCTAAATGCAGTATTTTTATGACCACCAGATGATTGATGAAAAAAAAAATGTTGGTCTATAGAAAGGGTCTTGGATTATGGCCCACTCCCTCTCTTAGACAGGAGGTCTGTGTCCCAGCAGTGGGAACATTAAAAAGGCTGATGATTGATTGATTATAGAAATAATGACTCATCAGACATACCGAGAGTGTTACAATTTACTAGTTTTGGCACGGATCGAACGTGTCTATTATTGTGGCAATCTAATTAGCTAATAGCTAAACTAAAGATAATATTGTTTCTTAATACTTCGGCGGTTATAATGGAGATAGAGGATTGTTAAATCTACTTACTGTCATTTGGTGGTGTTCGGTCGCAAAGACATGACATTTGGTTTAAAAAAATGTTAAACCTCATATATTTTTCTGATATCCTCAACACCCAAAAATGTATAGATTAGATAGAGAAAAATCACGAAAAAAGACAACCCGCTGCTCCATACATTTTGTCGAGTTATGTGAATGTAAATCTATGGAGCAACGGGTCTTGGTTATGATTTAGTGATTGGTCTCTTAGTAAAAGTTGTTCGTTTTGGTGTGTACAATGATCCTTTTTAAGGTATGCCCATTTGTCGTATCTACTTTGTATATTACAATTTATTTATTTTTTAAATAAAAGGACTTACTATCGAACTAACAAGCAATCACTGTAGGATTTTTCGCACAACCGTTAAATCGTGCAGAATCAATGGAATAAAATATCGTACCTACAACTGAATTATCAACACACCGTGTTCGATAATTTAAATCGAATCATCAAGTTTCGTAGTCAAATAGGGATCCCATTATTTGACTCGCGCATTGTCTCTCTCACTGACTTTACACTTTTTGATTTCCGGTTATTAGGATTTTCTGTGTGGTTTTAACTTATTTTTTTTTCCTTGGTATTGATTTAATTTTAACTTGTAAATTAGTGTGTAAGATTGCGTCATATCCCGCAAATAAAAAGTTTTTCTTCCTTTTTTTTCTTTCTTTCCTTCTAATACGTTTTCAAGGTTTTTTTTAATACTTCTTATGTAGGTATGATCAAATACGAATATGTAAAAGTTCTGTAGTCTATGGGATTTTTAAGCAGAAAAACAAACGAAGTGCAATGTTGACAACGCTTTCCTCTATCTGCGAAAAAAAAATATAATCGAGATGGTTAAGACTCCGTGCATAAAATTCATTCCCTAGAGTTTAGGCAAATTCGCTGTGATGCTATGTTTGTGTGCATCGTGCGTGCGCCTACACACACACGCGCGCAATAGTCGAGCTTAGTGAACGTTCAAACAATGTTGATCCTTTAGAAGATATAATATTTTATTTTCTTATTTTATGATGTTCACCTATGTACCACTTTTGTACAAGTAGATTAAGTAACAAAATCATATAATAAGTACGGTTTGTAAATAAAAATCTGGAACTTGTGTATATTTTATATTTATCACAATTGTCAAAATAGTTCAGTTTAGTGTTAGATGGATGTTGATTCATTTAGACATTAAAAAAAATGTTAAATACAAAACTATAAATGACAATTACGATAGCTAATTTATGTAAAATGGTTGTAAAAAAAAGTCATTTTCAAAATTCTGTTTAATTTTGAAAATGTTTTTCGTCAAAAATAAATTATGTTTACGAGATTTCTCTTTTAAGGTGGCATTTTTCCACTCGCCTAACCATTGAGCGTGGTTGGAAAACGTGTTGCTTTGTCCATATCCAACGCAATGTTTGATGGACAGGCAACACGAAAAAAGAGAGATAACGCCCGAATACGTATACACAAGCTTAGAAAGTTTAATTTACTATTATCTGCTTCGATGGAAAAATCCTAAACGTCAATCACCGATCACTAAAAAACGCTTTATTCGGCCCTCAAATGTATAATAAGGTTTCAAAAAGAGCAGAATTTGTCTCCTGCCGCAGGGCAGATAAAAAGAAGAGATATTTTAAACAGTCCTATGCATACATTTGACCAGTGGCGCACCCCTATGGATGACTCAAGACCGATTTTTTTTAAAGATTTTTTTTTTTTGTACTCAAATTATTACGCGTCTACGGTAGCCGGAAATCGGAATCGGAATCTCGGCGGCGTCAGGGGCGTGAGCGCCCTTGCCTTATGCGATCAGCCTCCTGCTTTGTAGAAGGATGCGACCGCCTGCCACTCCTACTCGCTCCGGACCAAGGTCTATATAAACCTGGTGCAAGATATCGCCGCCGCCGAATGACTCCACATGGACATGGCGATGCTCTGTCCAAGCATGGTATACCTGTACCATGTGCTCCACCGTGTCCTCCGGGCGCTTCACACAATGGCAACACCCTGGCGTCACTTACGCACGAATCCAGTACAGGTATCTACCTCCCAAACTTACCATGTTCGGTTACCTGCGTCATACGGAAGGTGAGGACACCGTGAGGTCTTTCCAGCCGGGCCTCAAAGAGGGGACTAACCGCCATACCTGCATCGGATTCGTGCGGAAGAGAAGCCCCAGGTGTCACAGTAGAAGTGTGCCCCGCTTGGGAGGAGCATCGCCGTGTTCTCATGGGGGTGATCGGTGTCAGCGATCTCTCGCACCGGGTCTTGGTGGAGGCCATGGGCGCAACCCTCTGCGAAGCAGCAATGCAAGTCAAGGAGGAGGTGGACTGCATACGGCAACGGCGCAAACGCCGCCGGGCTTGCGGACGGCGAGCAATGGGTAGATCACCGTCCGGTCATCTTGTAAGTTGTAACAGTGCGGACCAAGCCCAAGTCGTCGACGGGGCGCTCTGTTCCCGCGCGCTTCAAGCAGTTGTCAGCAAAACGGTAGGGACTCTGCAAAAGGGTCGAAGCCTGCTGGGGCCCAGGGTCTCTTTCTGAAAGGAAGGCTTGGCTCCAATGCGAAGGGCAAAATGTTTAGTCAGTAAGAGTCTGACACTGTTTCCGGCTTCGCCCAAGGGCGGGATTGGTCATTGCATGATTTTAGCCTACCATAAAAAAAACCACTGTAATTATGACGTGCCCAGAACTGGGATGCGACAGTCGCTGTCGCCATACCACCTGGATATCCAGCCGAAGCTCTGTCCGCCATGCTGCAACTTGTCGCGGCAGCGGGGATTCGCCCTGGCGTTGCATCTCCACACGCAAATCGTGCATGCGTGCTAGGGCTGTTGCGTCTAGTTTCCATGGTGGCAGACCAGCAAGGCGGCTCGCCGCTTAGCGGGAAACCGTGCGGTATCCCCACTCCATCCGTATTGCAATGGCCCTCTGGCATGCTTTTGGATGGGCCCTCGGTTGCTTTTGCAGCGTAGGAACCCGGTGGCGGCGCGTTCCGAGGGCCGTTGAAACACATATCCTTGGGCTTGTGTAGGGCCACTCGCTTCTAGTGCTAATTGAAAGTAAAATCTTACATTTTCTGGAAACGAAGCTACAAGCAGTGCATTAATCTTGCGTTCTTCAAAAACTTTTCTTGCACGTATCAGCCCTACCTATTTATTTTTTTTTTTCCTTTTAGCAAGGCATTCATAATGAATCCCTTTCTTTCGACCCATTATCTACAAAAAAAGGATCTAGAATACTAGATTTTGCATTTGCCCTAAATAAGTACGTAACCACGTGATGAATGATATTTATTTTGCAAACAGATGACACTGGTGTTTCTTAGCTGACTACCCTGAGAAGAAAAACCGAAACAAACATAGGGGTCAAAAATATAAAAATTCTGTACATAACGAATACGTAAATAGGTCATAAACATTGTAGAAGTCATAAGTGAAAGAATTGTAATTAAATAGTAATAGTAGAGTAGTTCTGGAAATTATCTTTACATACAAACAAACAACCGTTACCTGTAATTATCATTGAAGTCAAAAGAAATTTTAACAATCTTAATAAACAAACCTAAAATAAACAATAATACTTAATGGATCAAAATGTGGTAGTCAGCGTACAATAATGGGAATTTATTTACGTAAAACTCGGGAGCGGCTGCGGAACAAAGCGACGCGTCCAAGCGCTGGGAAGGCCCGATTGTGACTGACGAGATCGAATTTGCGCGGTCGATAATATAGTGAATTTTGTTTTGTAATTTACGAAATGAAGTTATTATTTATTTGTAAATTAAATTTTTGATTCTTGTAAAGAGATTTCTTAAGATTATTTTGCATATTTTAAATTTTCTTAAAAGTGTTTCCAAGGTATAGAAAAAAATACTTATTTGTACACATATTTTCCAAGAATTACGTTTCTTCAACATTTTTTTTTAGCTATATTTCCAATCAAAGTCAATAATGTAATCAGTATATGTTGTAGTAGACCATGTAATGATGTTACTGGTATTTTTTAAATGTCGTAAAATCCCGTGTAATTTTGTGTAAACCTTAGCCAACCATCACTCGTTCGTTATTTTTGCGAAAAAAGGGTTTGGAATATGGCTAATTGCCATTAATCCACTCATTATTTTACAAAAATTCTCAGTATATTTAGGAGAATAAGAACTTGACTTTTATAATCTATAAAAAGAAGGATTAAAAGTCTTCTCTTTTGTCTCTCAAACCTTGATCAAAAATGTTCAAAACGAGTTGATTTCATACACGGCCCCTTAAATTAATAAAGTCAGTCATGGTTTTAAAAAATCCGCCTAAGCAAGAATTTAAAAACACGTATGGTGCAAAAAGTAACGAGATTTGTATCTTGATGGCAATGGAAACTTTGCCAAGCTCGGTTCTTTAACATTTTACAAAAATTCTGCAGCAAATATAATTACAACAGAAAGTTCACGCTTTACCAAAAAGGTACTTTTTTTTACTGCATGGATGAAAACCCTGTACTTTGAATGCAAAATAGGAAAATATGATGTCCATTGTCAAGAAACCATGTGCAAATTATTTTTTTTGTATTAAGGCCTGGTTTTACTCATTTCAAACATAACAAAAACACCATGAAAAATTATTCTAATAGAATTGACTAAATGGCCAAGCACCGCCGAGCAAAAGTCAAAACATGATAAATTATAAATATTATTGTATCTTGATAAAACAAACCCGCGTATCTGATCCTAACTTACGATTTTATTATTTTTTTATATTTGAAAGTTACAGAAAATAATAAATCTGGTTTTTAGAAAGGCCTCGCAAAAACAAAATTCTTGAATAGTTTTTATTTATGGGTCTGTTATAAGGCTACGAAGTCGATATAACTATAATAACTCGGTATCCACCAATCCGCACTGGGCCCGCGTGGTGGATTATGGCCCATTCCCTCTCCTTGAGAGGAGGCCTGTGTCCCTGCAGTGGGAACATTAAAAAGGCTGATGATGATGATGATGATGACTCAGTGAAAACAACCGGCTGGAGGTCCTTAAGTCAAATTTAGGAAAAGCTAGACCGAATAATGTTATCGTATGACGGTTTAAGTTACAAAAATTAAGTTGAAAGCAACAAATGCCTGACGTAATGTTTAAGAGTTCAAACCCAATGACTTTATTTTTAGCATGATATAAACTAGTCCTTGACTGCAATGCCATCTGATGGTAAGCAATGATGCAATCGTCGATAGTGAATCATATGAGAGAACGACCAGACCGATTTGGCCAATTTTGGTTTTGAAATATAAATATTTGTGTCACTTAAGGGAAGGTTTAAACAGTGAGTTATTTTTTTTTTGATATAATAAACTAGTGCTTGACTGTGATCTCACCTTATAGTAAGCGGTCTCCGGTGATGCAATCGTTGATGGTGAGGCGCACTAGATTATTAAGAGCCTATTCACTCCAGCCTTCAAGACATCTAAATAATAGTCAGGTGAGAAAACTGCTGCAGGCAAATTGTCCCAGTTCTTCGACTCTGACGACACATCAGTGACTTTTTTCTTAAAAATCTGTAACAAATCCTAGTCTTTTCCTCAACGTCTAATAGATTCTATTCACCTCTGAAAATGGCGACAATATCTACCTACTTACACCAGTATAACGCAATGATGTCAAAGATATTTTTACCCCGAAAAAGGGGAGATTAGACCGTCAGACAGGTGGCAACTTCGCAACCCACGTCATTGTCAACCGTGACGTTATATTAAAAGTACAGAACTTTTTACGGAATGAGGTTAGGCGTGTTTTTTTGGGTTTCGCTTCGAAGCAGAACTTTGTAGAAGGGGTCACAGGCTACAGATTTATACCTATGTAAAGATAATGCTAATGCTACTAGGGTTAACAGAAAATCAAACAGATTTTGTAAATAGCAAGTTTTCTTCGGTTAATTTTAGCATAGCAAATATTATTCCACAAATATCACACATCGCCGTCTAGCCTCAAACTAAGCAGAGCTTGTGTTATGGGTACTAGGCAATTGATAAATATACTTATATATTCCTAAATACTTACATAATAAAGATAAATTACATCCAGACACAGAAAAAAATATCGTGCTCGTCAAACACAAATTTGTCCTGGGTTGGACTCGAACCCACGACCTCTGGCATAGCAGTCAGAGTCACTAACCACAGGTCGGTCAAATAAAGGGTAAACCGGACGGTGCGTAATGGCTAGCTCATCGTCCGGTTGTTTGGTAACAATGCGAACCAAACCCAAGTGGGCGCGTTATGTTCCTTGTGCACTTTATGGAGTTGTCAACAAACCGTAGGGACCCAGTCAAGGTTTGCTTCTGAAAGGAAGGCTCGGCCCTGGTATGTAAATGTAGGAATGGGGTTGGTTTTCTAGTCAGTAAAAGTCTGACGTCTCCTGCTCCGCCCAAGGGCGGGAGATGTCATTTAGTCATTTTTACTCACCAAAAAACACATTCAGGGTTCATTCGGCTTTAAAAACACCCGTTCTACAAGAACATAACAATCCTAAGTTTGCCAAAAGATAGGACAAATCTTTAGCCAAGAACAGTTTGGGTACAAAAACTCCGCCAGAATTTGGTCACAATCCAGAAAAACAACATAATGTTCTCTTCGAAATGGGTGACTTTAATATCCGTACTGAATTAATTACTAGTACTTATTTGCTCTACTTACAAATGTTTGTAATTATCATTACATAGTATAAAACAAGCCACTTCCCGCTGTCTCTCCCTATGTATGCTTAGATCTTTGAAACTACGCAACGAATTTTAATGCGACTTTTTTTAATAGATAGAGTGTTTCAACAGGGATGTTTATGTGTATAATACATACATAATATCTTCAATATCAGTACCCGTGCGAAGCTGGGGCGGGTCGCTAGAATCTTATATTTTAAGATGTGGAATTAGAGGATACTCGTATGAGCATAAAAAGTCTAATAGATCTTTAAAGGTTTACGGTACTTTACACTCTGTTTACGGAGTGTAAAGTACCGTAAGGTGTCTTTGACATCGACGCACAAACGAATACCACTGTTCCAGTACATGATTCTGGAGCCCTCAGTGGTGAAATTTTTCGACGGTTATTCTAACCAACCCTCAAAAATGATAAATGATATTTATTTTGCAATTAGGTTTAAAAAAACACTTTTACACGTGATTTTTATTTCGACTTTCGAAATTTCGAATTTCTAATTAGAAGAAAAAAAAATTGCTAAAAAAATTATAACAAAATCATTGAGGCAAATAAAGCCGTTATTCTAATCAAGTCCGATAACATTTTGAATTTGGAATGTAATTCATTCATGTTTTTTTTTTCAAAAAATGTTAAAATAACGTTTTTATAGTACAGTTTTATTTAAAAAAGGTAAAACATTTAAAAAAACTGAGAAAAAAGCCGACAAAAAAACCACTGCGGTTCTAGAATCATGTACTGGATCCATGGTATTCGTTTGCAAGTGCGTCGATGTCAAAAACACCCTGAATACATTACTGACAAACTGAATCATGTACCCCAAAGTTTTGTCCATCGCTCCAAAAAATACAGGCCTAATATTACCTACATCTGACTCCCAATCAATCCTACCAATACATCTACCAGCAAACACGAAGATCAAACACCTACCCTCAAAGGGGGGATCAAGACAATCGGCTTCAAAAGCCGCGAGTGACACTCGATGTTGCGGCTTCAGGAGGGCCTGGTCCTCAGTGTGAGGGGAATGTCTACAACCCTTGAGACAATGCCTGTCTTATATGGAAGTATTTATTTTGTAGAGGGTCGGAGTTATTGGAGGGTGTGTGGATATTATTTTTAGTGAGGAAGTTTTGGGAATTGGTTACGGTTGAGGTTTTAATAGAAGAGAGAATTGTGTTTTTGTTTCATTAGACATGTTTTTAAAAGTATAAACCTAAAGTATCAACTACAGTTACAAATGATTAAGTTATAAAAAACACTATAAAGAAATCATAATCCGTCATAATTACCACAGAAACACCACAACAAAACAAAAATAACCTATTTATAATCAATGCAGGTTGCATACCGTTACAAAACTCTATAGCTTCACATTTATCTTGATGAAAGACTCATAACAGACCGCACCCAGCCATATTTTATAATAAAAAAAATAAAACCAAATAATTTTCGTGGTCGAACACTTAGATGCGGTGGCCGATATCGTCCGAAATGAAAACCATTTGTTACCGGTGGCGTGTTACGGGTAAATAATATAGGTGCGTTCGGGTAGGGCTCTTTGCGAGCGGGCAGCGATTTGAAAGTGGCGTTTTGTTTTTTTTTAAAGTATAGGATTCTAACGATACCTCTGACATCTAAATCGATTCAGGCGTTTAGGAGTTATGATAGGAATGGAATAGGAATAAAGAAACTCACATACATACACGATGTCTATTTGAGGTTCTTTCCATGGGTCGTGTAAGAGTGAGAGGAAAACCCAGTGTTGAAGGCCAATATGGACCGATGACGCGGTGAGAGTTGCAACAATACGGTGGATGCGAGATGCCTAAGACTTTCATTTGGAGGAAGCCTATGTGTAACAGTGAGAGTCTTTCGACTAAAATGAGAGTAACAGCTCATGTCATAATTCTTGAAAACATAACACTCTATTTTTTTAACAGATGTGCAAATTTTTATTTAGTTAACCCATTACCGTTATCAACGTTGGCACACACAAATCGTCCTCGATGCGATTAACGATATAATTTTTAAGATGTTCCACGTACAACTTCCAATCGTCTAATTGCTCTGTGACCTCCCCAATTTTTCCCATCCTCATTACAACTTTTATGGTCACCACATAGTATACGTAGTTGTTTTATTGCACATTCCAATGATAAGTTATTAATAATATTATGAAGGTATTTTAGTCCATTATACATCGTTAAATCTTGATCGTTTTAATCCCTTGGAGGATCGATTCAGTACATGAAACACTATCGATTGGTAAAGTTAGAATAAAAAAACAAAGTACTTTTTTTAAAAACTCGAATTAATTTACGCATGTTCTAAATTGATTTCTTTAAGTAAACGACAGCTGGGCGAGTTCAATGACCTGTAGGTAGTTAGTACGCAACGACCGACAACTACCTACAAGGTCAATGACTCGTTTACTTAAAGAAATTAATTTCGTAAATGCGTATATCAATAAGAGATTTAGAAAAAAAGTACTTTATTTTTTTATTTTATCTTCACAAATCGATAGTGTTTCATGTACTGGATCGACCCTCTTCGGGATTAAAACGACTAAAATTTAACGGTGTATGCACACGTATATGACATATAGAAATAAGGAATACCTTTTTAAGTAATTCAAACTATGATCACAAAAAAAATCTGACTATAATATAACTGCCTGTTATGCTTAAATAAATCGTTTTTTTAATTGGATTTGATATCGTGTTCGTTGATGATTGTGTTGACTTGTGAAAAGTGGGTGCGATAGGTATATACTTTAGGGTTTGGTTCCACTGACACTAAAATAGTTTAGTCTATTGTTTACTATGTAAAATATGAGAGCAGTGGTGGCCGAGTGGTAATGGCCCCGACAGTCGGGGCCATTACCACTCGGCCACCACTGCTCTAAAAAAAAAAAAAACACGCAAGTCGGGGACCGACTTGCGTGTTGTAGGTCGCGGGTTCAAACCCAGCCAGGCGCATTACTTTGTGTAATTTATTTCATCACCACTGCTCTCAAAACGGTGAAAGAAAACATCGTGAGGAAACCGGCATCTCCTAGAACCAAAAAATCGAAGACATGTGACATCCACCAACCCGCACAGGGCCCGCGTGGTGGATTACGGCCCATTCCCTCTCTTAGTGAAGAGGCCTGTGTCCCTGCAGTGGGAACATTAGAAAGGCTGATGATGATGTAAAATATTATCAATGTTTCACTGTATTTTTTTTCATTAGTTAAATTGAAATAAATAAATACTTAAAATTTTATGTTTTTTTTCTCAAATTATTTACCTGTCTTTATGACTGAACTAGCTTTTGCCCGCGGCTTCACCCGCGTGGTATTGGGGTTTCCGGGATAAAAAGTAGCCTATGTCCTATTCCGGAGTGTATCCTATTCATCATATTCAATTTCATCCAGATCCGTCCAGCCGTTATGGCGAGATTGAGTAACAAATATCCAAACATCGTAACTTTCGCATTTATAATATTAGTAAGATATAGCATTGAAAAGACATCCCACTTACACACCCATTTTTAAATTTTTCTTTCTCTTTTAGTCGTTTTCGTTAATTAGGCTTTTATGAAAAAAGGTTATCGCTTTAGTTATTTATAGGATAGCCAACAAATCATACACCATTATTATACATGCTAAGGATCATTTATATACATTTAGTTTTCTTTAAGTTTTGTGTTACCTACACGATAACTGGCCTAAAACAACTAATTTTAGACCAGTCGAAAAAGCTGAGTTTTGAAATGCTTTTACAATATACGATATACATACATATCATAAAATCGTATACTTATTATAAAAACTTGAATTAAACTTTTTTATAATGTTGGTATAGCTATTAAGTATCACAAAAAAAAATAGCGATACCAACATTATAAATCACAGTTTACAGCTACAAAAGTCGCTTAAAATTTCATTTTTCTAATTTAAACTTAAAGAAACTTTGAAATGAAATCGTTAACAAATTAACGATTTCATCTTCTTTTTCACACAAAGCGAAGTTAGGAAACGCACGTGCGTACCTAGGCTTTTCAACGCTGTCAGTCGCACCAAACCCTTACGTAGCCCCAGATAAAAAGGTCGGTAAACCAGCTTAGTTAAATGAAATCTCAGATTTGTTTTATTGGCATTGTAAAAAGTGTCTCAGCAGGTACCTGGGATACGATTTGTTTCTGTCTCATATTTCAGCAGGCTTTCAGCTGCGTACGGAGAAAAATCGGAGGAATTATACCGTTCCGATTTACCGAGACATTAATTTGAATATTCGATTCATCTTTACCTGTTCTCTGATTTAAGATTATTTGCTATGCAGCGAAATTTGGGTGTAGTCGAAATTTGAAGTTCTACATTTACGCAAAGGTTGCCTTGCTTGCTACGCGTAATTTTTTTCGCGCGTCTGCTCTGCGGCCGTGCTGCCATCGTGCGGTAGTTTGTGACTAATTTGAAGAAGGCGGAAATATAAAATTGTTTTCGATTATCCTAGACGCAGGATCAAAATAGTTAATTATAATTAGTAGACTACATAGATACAAGGGTTGAAAAGTACGTAGATAGTTACAGGCGAAATACATATTATTATGTACATGAACTTGGACAGTGAAATTATGTCGTTAAGAGAAATTAGGAGAAACAACATGCAGCCCTAAGTTTTAGGTTCAATCTCGATCGATAGTTCTGAAGATAATAGTGAGTTTTCTCTGCTGGAAATTTAACAGAAAATCTAAAAATAAGATAGCATGTCGCAGCTGACCAACACGAAGATAGATGAATATGACTCTTACTGGAGTACTGACCCTGACCTGAAGGTAGAGCTCCTCAGCAGGATATAATGGGCTAATTAGGTAGATTACCGGTTTTAATAGCGACGTTTAGTGGACGCCTATGTCCAAAAGTTGACGCATTTCTGCTGAAATGATGATGATGACCTCGCTTCAGATAAGGTGTCTTACCACGTGTTAATATTCTATTAGTTTTCAAAATAAGAGACTTTTCCGTATTATGACAACAAAGCTGCGGTACGCGTGCTACGCCGTAGTAGTTGTGATGAGGTCACCGCTACGCTTGCTACGCTTTCGTAGCAAATGTGATGAGGTTACCGCTACGCTTTCGTAGCAGTTGTGATGAGGTCACCGCTACGCTTTCGTAGCAGTAAGCTGATACTGCTACGCGTCGAGTTTTAGCGTAAAGTCAGGCCTCCGTCACTCCATGTACTTGCGCGCTATAATTACCTACCGCCCGGCCGAGCGGTCTCGAGCCGCCGGCGCCCTAAATTCAGTGCGGTTGTCGCAAGCGAAAAGCACGCACGTTGTTCAATTTTAATAGTTCCATTCGTTCGTAATCGTACCGCAAATCAAGTAAAAGAAGTGATAAACACCTAACATTTTTAACTTTTATAAATTTTTTATTTTAGCTACCCACTGACGTCTATAATTATGTTTTATAGATAGATAAACCATTTATTTGTTACAATACAATGTATACACGAAAGCACAATTCTGCCCTTCTAAGCCAAAAAGCGATATCTCACAAAAACAGTAAAGTTGATTTTTGTACAATGGTATAAAAATCAACTTTATTATTTTGTTAAATTAATTATTAATTAATTAAATCATGAATAATTATTTTTATAGCTATCACATTAGATAGCTTTTATTTTAAGTAATTAAGGCTTTTAGTGCAAACTTGTCCGAAACATAAAAAAATATCATTAAGAAAGTTTTCCCTGTCTCAGTTTTGATGGCACAAAAACAATATTTAAGATTTTTTTGAGATACCGCTTTTGCGCTTTGTAGGGCAGAATTAAACTTTAAAACTACCTATATAAATACAGTCAACATAAACAAGAAACACATGTAGGTACTTAGGAAACAAACAAAGAAATACAAGGTTGACAATGGTTTTATGACGTATTACACAGTCAGCACCGTCAGCACCAATTTATAAAAAAATATTTTATAAACGATACAATTTTAAATTTCCACATATAAGTCAGAACATATTTACATTTTTCAATAACATAGAAAAAATTATGTTAATTTAATTTTATCGAAGAAACAGCCCTGCGATTTCTCGGTGAGCTGCGATTGATCACGCGGTGTGATGCAATCACAACTGTACGCTTAAGTATTAAGGCACTTTTTGGCATGCAGTGGTTGCTGACGCGACGAAGTAGGCTATTATAGCAGTAGGTATTGAGAATTTTGTATGGAGTGAAGTATCTGTTACGTAGTAACTATTTAGTAATCTGTGGTAAAGTTCTTTACAGCTTGAACTTTGTAACAAAGGTAACAAAAAGTATTATTAAAACACGTGCGATGCGTGTCTAATAAAGTCGGGTGTGTTTTTATAAGACTTTACTAATTTTAGGCTCATTTAGTTAATTATCTTTATAATCCTCTTTCGTCCAAACCGTTGACCAGTACAGACGTGTTGTCAATTTTCTTAAGACATCTTTAATTATCTTAACTGCAAAAATAGTTCTACTTACAAGTACATTAGACTTGTTAATTATAAAACACTGTGCGAGGAGTCACCGCGTCAGAATCCCCCCGGACCTCGAGCCGCGAGAACGAGAGAATCCACCATAATTGCCATCCCTTTCTGGCATCGCTGGGGCCTGCCGCTGCCGTGCCGTGCGCCGTGAGGACTAGACACACATAGCAATACATATAGCTATCGTTGGCGATTTATAGTACAACTCCTGCCCTACTCCGGCGCTGCGCTCCGTGCCGCCGCTTCGCCCGCTCACAAGACTTCACCGCGACGTCGCCTGTCTGCCATAAAACTGCACCGCATCTCTACAGTACTGTATCTCTTCGGTAAGTCAACTTATTTTGACTTTGTAACAAAAAATTATGAACACCTCGGATCTTAACTTCCTGAATAAGTCGGTGTCAGATACGGAAGTTAACACAGCGGGCACACATAAAACTCCACCTAACTATGTGTTCCAACGCGCCAAAAGAAGCAGAGATGATATGGATGATTCACTAATCAAACAATTGAATGAATTTAAGGAAGAGATGAAAATAATGCTCTCGTCCTTTAACGAAAAACAAGGGAAGGAGACACAAAAAATTAATTCAAAACTACTGGAGATTCAACAGTCAAACATACATATAGAAAAGTCAATCGCGTTCTTAACAGCACAAAATTCGGACCTCCAAGAGAAGATAAACCGACTGGAAATGCAGTCTAAAGAAGACAAAAAATATATCTCCATTTTAGAAAATAAGATTGAGGACATGCAAACGGAAAGTCGGAAAAGTAATCTAACGATTAAAAATTGCCCGAGAATAAATGGGGAGACCAAAGAAGACCTTTTAGAAATGGCTACGTCTCTTTTTGAAAACATACAGTGCAACATAAAAAAAAACGACATAAAGGACATATACCGAGTACGCGGAAAAACAGCGGAAAAACGGAACACACCTATTGTCGTGGAAATTGGCTCCACAATCCTTAAGACTGAGGCTTTGAAAATGGCCAAGGCCTTCAACACAAAACATCAAAATAAATTAAGCTGTAAACACATGGGACTTAAAAGTCAAGAAGACACCCCGGTTTTTATATCAGAACATTTAACGGCTAAAGGTTCCCGCCTCCACTTTCTGGCACGTGATCTCACTAAAGCTGGAATATACAAGTTCTGCTGGACTGCTTACGGCAAGGTTTACATTAAAAAGGATGAAAACTCGCCAACTATAATTATAAGAACTGAAGAACAGGTACATAAACTTTTAATTGATAAATGACTATTTTCCCTTAACCATATAATTTGTATCTTTCTAACATTGGTATTGCTGTGTAATTTAGAATTAATCCCCACCGATTACTGTTTGAACATTTACTTAACTTATTACTATAAATTCCCAGCCGTCATTCTAAACTACTTAGTTAAAAAACACAACTTCACCATAAATACACACACACTATACTTATCTATCTTACTTGCACACGAAGTATCTACACGTAGCTACAATACACAAAACACGCAAATACATAACACACTCATATCCATCTATGCACACATTTTATATCCCTTTGCAATAAAAGTACAGTCCGCCAAAAAAACACAAATTAAAATCTCAATATATGGCTACTTACTGTTTATATACATTGAAATAAATACTTACCTAAACTTAACGGTTATTCAACTGAAATTAACTATAAATGGATAATACACTTCATACCGTTTCAGAAATAGATTCCATTGAAATTGCCCGTACAGTTGAATGCGAACCCACAGAACTCCATAAACATATCTGTGTAAACAAAAGTGACCTAACCATAATATCTCAAAACGTACGGAGTATTTATTGTAATTTTGACAACTTTTTAATCACTTTATCTACCCTTAAATTTGAACCAGACATTGTTATCCTAACAGAATGTAGATTGCATGCTAACAAATCAATTCCGCAAATTAACAACTATCACTCGTATATGACAACTCGTCAGTTGAACCAGAATGACGGCGTAGTTGTATACGTTAAGAACTCTTTAAACTCTAAAGTTAAGGAAATTCATCTGATTCAAGCATCCTGTCTACTATTAGACATTTTGGGTAGTATTGTTTTTTGTATCTATAGATCTCCCTCTAACTCAAATACCGACGCCTTCATTGACTCCCTCAGCACACAATTAAACACATTAACATCACAAAAAAACATAATAATAGCCGGTGACATAAATATTAATCTCTTACACAGGGATACTGAGTCATCCCAGGAGCACAAGAGTAGAGTTAACTACCTAAATATGTTATCGGTCTTCGGTATACTTGCTGGGCATACTTTGCCCACAAGGGAACAAAGCTGTCTTGACCATTTCATGCTTAAGATACATAAAAGGTTTTCTGCATCTATTGCTATCCTGCACACTACCGTGACTGATCACTATACAACGTTTATTTGTATAAAAAAGGTAAAAAATAATCCAATCATAAGTCGAACTTCCACTACACTAAATTATGAACAAGCTTTAAAAGATTTACAGAAAAGGAATTTATCAGACTTATTATTTTGTAATGATCCTAATTTATTGATAAATAGTTTCATTAAGATGCTTACTAATGTAATACAAGAAAACACTAACATAAAAAATATTCCAAGTAATCAACGTATCATAAAGCCATGGATTACTTTGGGCATCCTTCGATGTATCAAAAACCGAAATAAATTGCAAAAACAACATCATAATGACCCGCATAACGAAATTTTAAAACTAACTTATACTAGGTATAGAAACTTCTGCAATAATTTAATAAAAAAATTGAAAAGAAAATATGAAAGGAATTTACTTGCACAATCAGTATCTAACAACAAATTACTCTGGAAGAATGTAAAAACCATCACATACTCAAATAGATTAAAAAAACAAAACGTAGAATTATTAAACATAAAAACAACCCCCATAGAGTCTATTAACTATATTAATTCTTATTTTGCTAATATTGGAGAACAACTTGCTCAAAAAATTAATTCTAATTTAAATAATATCCCCAAAAATCACACGAATACATTAAGATCACAACTAAATACCTTTGTACTACTAGATACAGACTATTCAGAAGTAGATAGTATTCTAATGAATCTGAAGTCTGACAGTGCACCTGGGTGGGACAATGTCTCAACTAAATTTTTAAAATATATAAGGAAAGAAGCTGTACCCATTTTGACCCACTTTACTAATCTCTGTTTCCAAAAGGGTGTTTTCCCGGCTCCACTAAAACAGTCCGTTATAACCCCAGTTTACAAGGGTGGGGACAGTGACGATGTCAGCAACTATAGACCTATTTCCGTTCTACCCTCTATATCTAAAGTGCTTGAAAAAATTATAAATATTAGACTTACAAATTATTTCAAAAAATTCAACATATTATCTAACTCGCAGTTTGGCTTTAGACAAGGTGTGTGTACTGAAGATGCAGTAACTGCGTTAAGTTCTCTTGTAGCTGAGCATCTTGACAAAGGAAACAGATGTCTTTCTGTCTTCTTAGACCTCAAAAAGGCATTCGACACCGTCTCTGTCCCAATCCTTGTAAACAAGCTGGAGAAAGCCGGAATAAGGGGCAAGGCACTCAGTTTACTTAAAGACTATCTCTCCGACAGGAAACAAAGAGTAAAAATAGGACAATACTGTAGTGATCGGGTAGATGTATCCTACGGCGTCCCACAGGGTAGCGTTCTCGGACCTACCCTCTTTCTTCTTTACATTAATGATCTCTGTAATATGGAAATAGAAAATGCTCAAGTTTTCTCTTACGCAGATGATACATCTATCGTGTTCTATGGTCCATCCTGGCACGAAGTTAAATTGAGTGCAGTGGCAGGAATGGCTCGGGTAGCTCAATGGCTAAATAGTAACTTGCTTTCCCTAAATACTAGTAAAACCAACTACGTATGCTTTAGTATCAGTAACCGAACTCAGCCTATCAAAGAGCTGGATTTAAAAGTACACATATGTGGCGACGTGTCCACTATGAGTTGTGATTGCCCATGCATTGAAAAAGTAGCTCAAACTAAATATCTAGGTGTTATGTTAGATCAAGCACTGTCCTGGTACCCTCATCTTGAGCAGACTTCTGGGAGGATAAGGAAACTCAGTTGGATTTTTAAAACCCTCAGACATATTGTTCCAACTAAAATAGAGAGCTGTAAGAACCGTCCCAGAAATCTACTAAATGAAATATATGTGGCACTAGCCCAGTCTGTGCTATTATATTGTATTCCAATTTGGGGCGGTGCTGCTAAAACAAAATTTATACATTTAGAACGATCACAGCGTGCATTAATAAAACTGATGTATTTTAAAAATAAAAGATTTTCAACTTCAAGTCTATACCAAATAAGTAATTTACTCTCTGTAAGAAAACTGTACATACTACAAACAATACTAAAAAAGCATAAAACCCTACCATATAAAGATAAAGAAAAATCTAAAAGAAGAAAAGATTTAGTACTTCAAGTTCCCCAAACTAAAACTAGATTTGCATCCAAACAACTAAATAAACGCTCTAGTCAGCTGTACAACAAAATTAACAAACACATTTATATATACAATAAAAGTTTCCACGACTGTAAAAAGAGTATAATAGACTGGATTAAATCACTTACCTATGAGGAAACCGAGGCACTCCTGGAACACGTTGAGTAGCCGAAGAAACATATCATATATACATTATGGACACCACGCACTTCATCACACGTACGACTCACTACACCACACCACACCACACCACACCACACAACACCACACCACACCACACCACATCACACCACACCACACCACACCACACCACACCACACCACACCACACCACACCACACCACACCACACCACACCACACCACACCACACCACACCACACCACACCACACCACACCACACCACACCACACCACACCACACCACACCACACCACACCACACCACACCACACCACACCACACCACACCACACCACACCACACCACACCACACCACACCACACCACACCACACCACACCACACCACACCACACCACACCACACACCACACCACACCACACCATACCACAATACACCACATCACATCACATCACAAACCACACACCACTAACTACACAACACTTCACATCACATAGAATGACTGGAAATAAATTTATTTTAAATTATTTTAAATTTCTTAAGATTAAAATTTAGCTTATGATGTTGGAAGAGCGGAGCCTCCTAATACAGGCATTGTATGCTTAAATGGGGGCTCCAAACACGTTATGTAATGTAACCTAATTGACCCAATAAACTATTTTGTATTTTTTGTATTTTGTATTTGTATAAGGTTATTATTTTAATATAATTTACTAATGGTATTCAAATTATACAGCTATAAAGATAATAAAACTGAAAATGTTTTTGTTTGATGAACTGAATATGTTTTGTTTTAACTTCCAGTAAGGTTGGAAATCTTTTTGTCGGGCTTTAACCCAAAGATAGAGGTTACTTAATATGGATTTACTTTATTACGCACAATAAAGTTATTGTTACAGTTAAGTTTAGTAGTCAAAACAGTACAACACTCCCACATAGTATAAATAGAGTAAGAAAGCCAAATAATTAATATAGATTAGAAAAAATAACAATATTATATAGAGTTTAGCAATAAATAGATATAAGTAATGGAATTAAATAGTATTATATAAATAATAATAGGTTAATTGAAATTAACAACAAAGTATGTTAATATAATATAAGTAATACGCGTTTAATATAATTTTTGTATGCCCACAGGCACAATGTAGCGAACTTCTTAAAACTCTTAACACCTCTTGTATTGTACACCTGCATTGACGAATAAAAACATTTTGTATTTGTAATTCGTTTAAAACGTTGACATATTAAAACCTCCAATAAAAGCAAACATACCGAGTCCGAAGCAATACCTTTTATCTCTCTGTACAATAAATACTTCTCTCCATACTTTACTGTTCGCCGCTCGATGAATTTTTACATTTCCGACTGCAAGAGCAGAAACTATTCGATCCATTTGAAAAATAAAATAAAAAACGCTGTAAAACGGTTTTACTTCGTGAAGTAGGTTTTACGATGAAAGGGAGAATCCATTAAAAAGCTATAAAAAGTAATCATCTTCTTAAGGTTGCTTTAAAATAGCCTGCGTTAAATGACGATGGTAAAATGTATATCTGAATACAATTTTTTTTTTTTTTTTTGTAGTAGGAAATACTCATAGTTATATAAAAGGAGATACTAACTGACATATTATGGACTGGTGCAGTGGTTGAGCGATTGACTGCTGCCCTGAGGGTCGCGAGTTCGATTCCTGCGCGGAACAAATATTTGTGTGACCTACAGATAGGTGTTCCGGGTCTGGGAAGATATCTTGTGTACGGTACTTTACATGTTTATGAGCGCACCCACAACACAGGGGGCTTGCGCACGACGAGCAATCAAATGGGTAGGTCGTTGTCCTAAGGCAACAAGGAACGGTGTGTCGTTTAGTCAGTAGAAGTCTGACCCTGTCTCCCGTTCCGCCCAAGGGCGGGATTCGTCGTTCGATGATTTTTCCCACCATTAAAAAACCCATAACACAGGGGTAGGAGAATTCTTAGTGTTTTTTTTTTATGGTAGGTGAAAATCATCGAATGACGAAACCCGCTCTTGGGCGGAGCGGGAGACCAGTGTCAGACTCTTACTGACTAAAAAACCTACCCCGTACCTTCCTTGCCTTATTCCTAGAGTCGAGGTAACAGTTTGCACCACCCTAGGCTCCAGGAAGAATTCCTAGTAGGCAACGTTTTTTTATTATTAAAAAAAAAAACACATAACAAAAACTACTGTGAATAAGACGGTAAAAGTTTAGTCAGAGCTTCCGTTATAACGTAATCGAGCATTAAGAACCGATTTCCCAAAAATTCACTCCCTCTGGGGATGTAACGCAGGTCTGAAGCTTAACCTTACAACATATACACCGTGAAATTTAAATGGTTGTTTTCCCTCAGCGAAATGGTTGTGTCTTGGTAATACAAACGTTTGATAAAAAAATTAAATATTAAAAACAAAAAATGGACCTGTAGAGTGCAAGCTAATTATGACGTATCACAACGTGCGAGAGCTTATTTTGGTTTAAATATTTAATGAATCGGTTTCCTTTGACGGCGTGCTGCTCATGCGACTCTAGTAATACCTACAAATTACGTCTAATGTTACTATTGTTTTCGCTTTTTTGAGTTGATGAATATTTTTAATAATTATTTATAAAAAAAAACTTTTTATTTTTCCTGTATGCTTCAAAAGTACTCCTTATGGCAAGTCATTCTGCTGCGGGAAAACAACCATTTAAATTTCACGGTGTATAACATTTTCACTGAAAGTAATATGCATTTCGGGCTTTAACTGTTTATGTGAAAACAAAGAAAATTTATTAGATTCTTTAGACGTGTATCTTAAGCACAGAATTACTAGTTAAAATTGTCAATTTTACGAACTTGACGCGGACGAAGTTGCGGGTAACACATAGTTTCAGAATTAAAAAACTGGGCAAGTGCGGCAAAACAGTTCAATTTCCGGATTGAGTTACGATTGACTGTATTAAGTATTCGTATTATTATATAAATATATTTTAGTATGTTTTTACTGGGCACTGGCACTGGGCCCGCGTGGTGGATCATGGCCCATTCCCTCTCCTAGAGAGAGGAGGCCTGTGTCCCTGCAGGGGGAACATTAAAAAGGCTGATGATGATGATGTTTTTACTACAAATTGTCGGATTACATCCTACACTTATGTTATGAGCCAGAACCTTGTTTCATGCCAGATTTCAGGATTCTAAGCCAACGAGCATTATGACTCTCTTGTCAGTAACAAAAAATACACGTTTTATTCGAAATAAACTACTGAGTTATTTTCGTTTAACTTATAAGTTTGATTTTTTCACAGCTTCATGAGTCTGCAGATTTCAGCAAATAGTTTTAATTTTAACTCAACATAACTCCAAGAGTTCCCCAGATAAAGGGTATTGACAGACAGATAGACAACAAAGTAACCCTTAAAGGGTTACTTTCTGTGATACGAAACCCTAAAAAATGTCTATATAAAGTTATGTTTTAATAACTTTCAAGATGTGCGTCTGTCTATGTATACCTAGGGTTACATGTATACGTTGTGTTCAAGTTTATTGCCTTAGTGTATCCTAATTATTTTCCAATACAGAGGTGACTGGCGAGAGCTATACAGCTAGCTGGCTTGGCCATATTATCGATCAAGTCTGCCCAGATTTGCCAAGTCATGTCTGGAGTTATCTGGTCTGCGGCGTGGGCAGTAGCTACTAGGTGTTTCCTTTTTCTAGATAAGTCTATTAGGTTTTGGCTAAGTAATGTGTTTCTACATGATAGGTTATGAATATTGATACTACCTACACGTGTGGAGGAGGAGGGAAGTTTGGGAAACTTTAGGCCTACGCCAGAGGAGGGGGAAAATAATGTTACCGATGTCAAACACCCCTCTTTTCTGTCGGGGGTTAATGAACTATTTACAATACAATTACGTAGTAAGAGAATGCATGTGTTAGGCCCAAAACGTATCTTTATTACATACTAGCTTTTGTCAGCGGCTTCGCCCGCGTACATAAAATATAGCCTATGTCACTCAGGAGTAAAGCAGCTTTCTATTGTTGCTAAAATTTTTCTAATCGTACCAGTAGTTCCAGAGATTACCTCCTACAAACAAAAAAACATACTTTACCTCTTTATTATATTAGTATAGAAGTATAGATAATTATGTATGTATATTAATAAATAATAATACTTTTGGTATACAATAAAGTTTAATCTATAAGTCTGTTCGCAATAAACTCAACTGCTCAAGTATATGGACACTCAGTAAAAGGGTCAAAGCGTACTGGGACCCAGGGTCTTCTCTTCTGAAAGCAAGGCTGGCCCCAGTGCAAAGGACAAAGAAGGAAAGGTGGGATGTTTAGTCAGTAAGAGTCTGACACTGTTTCCCGCTTCGCCCAAGGGCGGGATTCGTCATTGGATGATTTGATGATTTTTGCCCACCATAAAAAAAAAACTGTTCAAGTATCAACAAGACATTACTCATTGATTTTCATTCCGTTTTCAACCTAGGTATAGATAATATTGATCATTTCAGCCGATAGGTACACGTCCACTTTAGAACATAGGCCTCCCTCAAGTGTCAACATAGCGAAAAAATAAATTAAAAATTAAATACGAAAATTACTGTTTAAACAGTGATTCAACAGAATAAAAATCTCATTGATATGTCGTATTGGTAAAGAAAATAGTAGTATAGTAGTAGGTATATAACTAAACTTTACTGAAAGCAGTGCGCATTACTTTGTGTAATTTATATCATCACTACTGCTCTCAAAACCGTGTAAGAAAACATCGTGTGTAAACCGGCACATCGTAAAACCAAAAATTCGAACTGACCAGTGCGGATTATAGCGCATTCCCTCTCCTAGAGAGGATACCTATGACCAGCTGTGGGGACATTATTATAAGGCTGATGATGTTGATTGATAGATGACTTTACTGTTGCTGTCAAAAACACCAACACATTCAAAATCAACAAGACATTAGCACGTTACAGTTCAATCGGTGAGCAATTGGTAGCTCGCCGTCCGGTTGTCGGGTCAAGTCGTCGACAGTGCGCTCTGTTCCCGCACGCCTCAAGGAGTTCTCAGAAAAACCGTAGGGACTCTGCATAAGGGTCGAAGCCTATATGGGGCCCAGGGTCTCTTTCTGAAAGCAAGGCTGGCCTGGCCCCAGTGCAAAGGACAAAGAAGGAAAGGTGGGATGTTTACATAGTCAGTAAGAGTCTGACACTTTCCCGCTCCGCACCAGAGCGGGATTCATCATTGTATGTTTTTTGCCCACCGTAAAAAAAAAAACATTCGAAATCTACATTATTTAATTAAGTAATAATGACTGTTTTAATTGTGCAGATTATTTAATTTTTTTTTTCTCTTGACACTCCTTGACATATTATTTAATTGCGCTATGATGTATTTTAATTTTAATGACAATTTGACATTTAATTTTTTTTTCCATTTAAATTATTTAACTGATTTACAGCTCCAACTTCCCTTTCAAATGACTTAGATTTTTTTTTTTTCGTAAACTTTTATATTTGTACGCCACAAAGGCAAAACGTGTACGGACCATAATTTTGTAACATCCTGCATGCTCGAAAAAAAAATGTATGTATACGCATGTTTCTTTTTAAAATTATCTTTATCTTTTATCTTTACACGTTACAGTTCAAAACCTCCCATATACGCCATGTTGAATCTATGTTCGATCTTGTTCTAGAGCTAGTCTATGGCCGTCCTTGAGACCCAGACAGGGAAACGAACCTATCTTCATAATATCGTAAATCTTAGCGGAGGCGCCGATGTGGCACTTACTGTTTTTTGCTTTATTTTGTAAGTCGGTTACCATGAGAGGATATTTTCATAAGTCTGGAATCTGTCTGGAATGTTGTACTTAGCCAATAGGATCAATGACCCTAGAATTTACCATCAAGTCATCGCCTATCATCAGGTGAGATAGTGGCCAAAGCGAGCCTATAAAAAAAACCTTGTAATAATTATAAATAAATCAGGATTATTCACCAGCAACTTGCTTTGAAGTATATCGAAGGATTCTGAGGAACCGTACTATAGACAGGTATGTGCCTGACCCAGTTCTCGAAAATGGTCAAGTCACGTTTTACTGAGATCGGTCCATCATTATAGACCGGATGATTGTAGCCAATAAGCTGGATATAGTGGTGATAGACCGATTAGCGCGGCTCGCAATAATAGTCAATGTCACCAACCCACATGATGTATTTCTCAGCTTTCACGAGGTTCTCCTCGTGAAAGTGATGGGCAGAAAATTGTTCGGGACCATCACTACGAACGCCTTGAAATTGACGTTTGACGTTTTTTTTTCGAAAACCTGCTTGAAGTTTTAAGTCAACTGAACCAGCGGTTCAACTTAATGTCATCGGTAGGTACCTTGCCATCCGATCGTCCGGTAATAAAAAAAACCTTTCCTCGACGGCGCATAGTATTTCAGACTCGCTATAAAGAGATTTCAGCGAAAATCACCAATGCCGTGGAGAATTTCTGAACAGAAAACTCGTAGTTCTAAATATTGGAAATGGTAACTGAAAAAACACAGAGTAAAGTAAAAGTCTAACACAAAGCGTGTCACTCCATCATGGAGCAGGAGAAGTCTTTAGATAATTTCACACTTCGCAAATAAAGCGCCACTAGAACCTAATAAAGTACCCATCTTAACCAGTCAAATTAGGCGATGATTACCTCCCCATTTAGCCAAATAAACAAATATTCACTCCTCTTGAAACACAAGACAACCCCTAAATGATTTATTTGACGTAAACAACGAAACGTACAAAAGGCAGCACCCAGCACTCATCCTCCCCTCCCTCCCACCTTCGGCGCAACAAATATTTGCGCTTCTCAAATTGTTTGCCGCAGCAATATTGTATTCCTATATCTTCCGTGTTTTAGAAATTGGATATGTCGTTAGTGAGTTTATTTTAACGTCAAATTGATGGTCAAATCAATTAGTAGTTTTTAAATTAACATGACTTTTGTCTGCGTAAAAGAATTTCGGGGGAAATTACACCACAATTTGACATTGTTAGTCTAAAATTAAACTTAACATCGGTTCATTTAATTTGATAAAGCGATGTTAAATTTAATTTTAGTAATGACTAATATTAATTTGATAAAACGATGTTAAAAATTTCATTAATGTCTGTACAGAAGTAGAAAAGAATAAAAAAATACCATTTTAAAGTTATGAGCCAACAAAGTGTTGTTTTTAATGCAACTTTTAGTGTAAAAAAAGTAACAAAAATAATGTAAAATCTCAAAACTATTTTTTATTCGTTCTAACAAAGCTTAATTACTGAAAATTTGTATAAAATTTATTTGGAAATTATTTATGCAGTAATTTTTTCATAAAATTCGATCTTCCAAAGCACTAATCTTTTTTTTACGCACCATCTAAACTTGTTTCAGTTATTATTTGCCTATAATAAGACTAGCAAAACATAGTACTACTGACCACTTACTCTCAATAGAACACAAGCTCACTTCCCAAACAGGAAAGCAACCCTTTGAGCAATCCACAAGCCAGCCTAAAATGAAAACTCAAAAACATGTCAAAGAAAAATTATCCTACAAGGCTCAATAAAAATGAGGCCCCAGGACTCAAGCCTCTAATTGCTCCTCTCGTCAAAGCTAAAACCAGACATAATCCCAAAAGCCAGGCCCAAACGGCCATCATTTCAAATGGACGTTGTATAAAAATAAGACCTGTACTAACTTCCACTTTGAGAGTAACCTTTCAGAGGTCGTTTGACATTTAAAAGGTGAGTCTAAATGCCATCAGGTTTGCTAAATACTGCTCTAATAGCTGCTCGTTAGGGTTATTATTTGAGTGAATAAGAGGGTAATTTTCTTAGGGTGCGCTTCCGTTTTTGCTTACGAACCGACTTTAAAGAAGGAATATTTAAGAGGCCGGTTCGGGACGATTTATCCATACAAACGTAATACCAAAATCATTTGCAAGTCGAGCATATCTCAACCATATTATGGTGATATTTGGATTTAGACAATATTTATCTAGGTTCCCAGATCTTTCTTTTTAAAAAAAGCTTTAAACAAGCTTTTCTAAAAAAGCTTTAAACAAGCTTTTGAATTGACCAATACATATTCTCTGTATGGACTTTAAAAGAGACTTTGACCCTTGAGTTTGTTTCGGTGTTTCTTCTCAGGGTAGTCCGCTAGGAAACACCGGACTCATCTAGCATAAAAAAAAAAACAAAATGACGTGTAAAAGTGTTTTTAAAAAACCTACTTACAAAATAAAGATCATTTATCATTTAATGATTTTGGTATTACGTTTGTATGGATAAATCGTCCCGAACCGGCCTCTTAAGTTCCTGTTGTTAGTTTTATTTTTGGTGTGCAACAAAGATCTGTCTATTTTTTTATGTTCACCGATTACTCGAAAAATCGTTTTTCTTTAAATAAAAGTGTATGCTTTTACAGTGATTCTATGGTTATTGAGTGGGATTCTGATGATGGGATCCTAGATAAACCCGAGGGAATTTTTCTTTACAGTTATTAAATAATGGCTATACTCAAGAAGTACAAAAAGAACTTCACACTATTTAAAACATCTATGTACTAACTTACTAAGTATATAAATGTTTGCAAATTATTTATAATGAATGAAAAAAGAAAGAAATATAGTTAAACATATGATTCAATAAAAGTCGCGGGAAGCCGCTGGATGCGGACAGCACAGGACCGATCGTTGTGGAGATCCTTGGGGGAGGCCTATGCCCAGCAGTGGGCGTCGCTCGGCTGACATGATGATGATGATGATGATATGATTCAATCATACACTTTTTACATTAAGGCCGAGAATTGAAGTAAATTAAATGCAATTTACGCTTTTAAACTGTTGAGCCTCCAGCGAACGTCAGCGTTCGCATAGGTACCTATTATCTGTACTCTAATTTCGGTATTCAAAAAGTTAATTTTGATTTCACTTAGTTTACATTATTTATAGTAAAATTTTATTATTAGTACCTATCACTACTACTTTCCTACTTTATAATGAGTGAAAACTTACCTAAAAAAAGGCACTTTTTTATTAAAAGATCAAGCAAATTTTTCCTCATTACGCCCTTCATTACAGTTTGTCAAAAGCCTTTCTTTCACCGACATTATAATATCATCCCAGCCATGACAAAACAAAGAAATGACAGAGGACGGACAAAATTGGGACAAAATTTATTTAGGACCAATTTGGAATCTTTTATTCATAACAGGGATTGAACAACAGACCTTTAGAACCTCCCGCATTCGACCAATCATCCTCAGCTTCTAATTAATATCCAGTAAGACATACATTTAGATATAAGTGCAGAAAGTTTGTCATTGCGATCGATGCGGAATTCGCAAGAGCTGTAGACGAGTGTGGCTCGAATTGCTGAAGTGATAAATTTGCACGTGAATCAAATGATGTTTTCCCATACCACTCACAAGGCGTGCGTCAGTCGAACGAGTTGATGTATTCCCAGCCTGATTTGATAAATGAAAAAAATGAAGAAGGGTTTTTTGCACTAGTGCGATAAAGAAAATGACGGGATAAAAGCCGGTTTTTTGAAAAAAAAAAAATGACGTCATTTAGAATCTCGGTTAAATGCGCAAAGTTTCTATAGAAATACTTTTTTTATATATTTGATATAGAAGTACATTAAGTACGAAGTACAGGAGACTCAAAGTTTACTTAAAATGGCAGATTTTCGGAGGTCTTACACAAATTTATGTTTTGATTTCTTTAGAAGCCTAGATAATATCCACAAGATATTATGTGTATCCAAAATATCTGAAGAAAGCTGTGTAATAACATCACAATAACGTAAGAGCGGTAGTATAAAAATGTACATCAGGTTGGCCGCTCTTAAGAGCGCTCTAGAACGTACCAGTGGCCATTTTGATTTACAACTTCCCTTACCCAACCAATCAACCTCGACTACTGATTAATATCCACTAAGACACAATAAACACTTTTTAATCCAGTTGCTAACAAGCCATTGTACAATGAACAGCCCCACGAGAAAACCCGCGTCATTATCGAAGTGTACACACCCGTATGATGCGTTTATAATGAGAAAAGCTCTTGAACGTGCAGGCGGCCATTTTGATTATGACGTCATATTTCCCGCGCTTTTTATCGCAAGGTACATGCAAGCGTAATGAGGTTCTTGCGTGCATGGTAAAGACGTGCCGCGTAAATGGTAGCGAGCCTTTTTTGCGTTTTAATGTTTCTTTGAAGCAAGCATTATGTTTAGGATAGGTAAGGCTTGCTGTGTGCTACTTAATTTATTATGGTACTAAAGCTCTGATTATTTTAAGTTTTTGATTACATTACTAAAATGTTTAAGTGAGTTTAACAGTAATAGTACAGTTCTTTACAAGATTATTAATAATATCGAATCACCGGTATTTTTTTGGTTCACGCGACTTTTAACCTTTGACTGGTTAAATGGTTTTTATTTAACGCAACTGGTGACGTACGGTCTGAGATGCCACTGCCAAAAGCCTTAGTATAGGAAACTAGCTAAGGTTAAGAAATGAAATTATTAAAAAAAAAGTTACATAAGTGGTGACGTACGGTCTGAAAGCCAGCTGCCGAACTTTGGGTGATCGTCGCCTCCTTCTGCGAAGCAGTAATGCTCGTAAAGGAGGAGGCCGACCGCATAAAGCAAAGGCAACAGCGCCCTCGCCGTAGCCGTCGCCGCCGCGATCCTGCCGATATCCGGTCACCGTAGACACTGGTTCGCGGACGGTGAGCAATGGGTAGCTCGCCGTCCAGTCGTCTGGTAACTGTCCAGACCGAGTCCAAGTCGTCAACGGCGCGCACTGTTCCCGCGCGCCTCAAGGAGTTGGCAGCAAACTGTAGGGGCCCTTCAGGGTCGAAGCCTTCTGGAGCCGACGGTTGGTGTGAAAGTTTTACCGCGCCTCTATGAATAAGGCAAGGAAGGAATGGGGTAGGTTTTTTTCTTCAGTAAGTAATTTAAACAGTAAAAAAATGTAAATCGATGTACATAGCAGTGTAGCAGTGAGTCCCAACAGTGGGAACATTAGAAGGTTGATTATACTAAGCTTAGCTTTCACAAATTTAGCCTCTCACAGAAAATTATCAACTTCAAAATACCTCGAAATTAATTCAACACAAAAAGGCTTACCAAATATTTAAGTTCTGGAAATTCAGTAAAAATCCTTTGGAAATGAGACGAGGGGCCTAATACTGAGAGATTTATCACTGGGTCCTCACGCAGGGCGGAGGGTACACGGGTATTAGTTTGACTTTGTGATTACTTTGGCCTAAAGTGACCGGCTTGTTAAATGTGTAGACAGATTCTGTAATAACATATTTTGATACAAGTGGAGAAACTTTTCACTTGTATCAAACAACGTTTTTAATATCCTCAGCGATTGACGCGCGATTGGGGGGTATACTTACTGTTTTTCACACTAGTTCAAAAAAGTGTGCCAGTTCACGCTTGCCACAATTATTGTATTTATCATATCAGCCTGGGCACGCGAACCTCACGACTCGCTGTTCAACCGTTTATTTATTTCTTTAGTAGTGTATTAATAATCGTCGTTTCAAAAAAAAATGTGTCACAGCAGCACTCAGCTCGAAAATTTGTCACAGCAGCGTAACACCCTCACCGCAGCTCGGGCGAAATCCGCCTCCGTACTTACAACACGCGGATGAAGCCGTTGGCAAACTCTAGTATATTACCTTCATAAATGTTAAAGCAAAATTCCCATTTAATATAGAGTACATAATGTTAGTAGCTCTATAATAAAAATAAAACTGTAAGTTCGACCGGAGCCATTTGACGCGAACATTGAAGTTTCAGAAACAAAGCAAATACGCCACTTCAGGGCTGGCTAATGTAGGCTTTGTAAAATGGCGGTTTTTTGTGGAAAAATAGGAAATACTGACGTTGTTGTGAGGTTTTTGGGAGCTTGGTTAATGGAGAAATGCAGTTTTAGGTCAGGGGTGTGGCTGGACTATCTTAACGAGATTGATTTGTACTAAATGTGCCCAATAGGCTTCTACGGTTTCTGACAATTCCTTTATGTGTGCGCTTCGGACAGTTACCTGACCGTCGGACGAGCGAGCTATCCATTGCTCGCCGTCCGCAAGCTCCCAACTGCGGCTAAGACGTGAGGAATTGAAGCCTCTTGCGTGCAGTTTCTTCCAGAACTAGGATTACTGCTTTGCAGAAAGAGGTGGTCTGACACTTTGGGTATGGGACCCTAAAAAAATAGCTTTATCCAAAATGGTTTCAGTGTCCTTAAGTTATTTTTATAACAACAAACACCAATTGCTCTAGCCGGTTTATTGAGCTGGTAAATCATCAAATAACTTCTGCCGTTCTGGGTGTAGCGAGTTTGACAGGCCTGTTGGCCTAGCGGTTAGTGGCCCTGACCACTATGCCGGAGGTCGTGGGTTCGATTCTCACCCAGGACAAATGTTTGTGTCGTGAGCGCAATCATTTGTTCTGTGTCTGGGTGTAATTTATCTACACTAATATAATAAAGAGGTAAAGTTTGTTTTTTTGTTTTTTTGTTTGTAGGGGGTAATCTCTGGAACTACTGGTCCGATTGGAAAAATTTTAGCAACAATAGAAAGCTGCTTTACTCCTGAGTGACATAGGCTATATTTTATGTACGCGGGCGAAGCCGCTGGAAAAAGCTAGTCTATAATATGTATGTATTTAGAAATATGTTTATCAGTTGTCTAGTACCCATAACACAAGCTCTGCTTAGCTTGGGACTACACGACGTTCTGTAACAGTTGAAAGAAAACAACCCACCCTGCACCCCTCCGCATTCTAGGACCATGGTTACTCTTCCAAACATACCCGCAGTCCTAATGATACCCATCAAGTGTGCTGAGTTTCGCTAATTGGTTTAATTTGATCCTGTACAACTTCAAGCTTGTATCTCTCAAAGGGATAAGTAGGGTAGAGGCAGTTATGACGACAATATTTTACCAGTCATGTTTGAGTCCCCAATTTTTTAATACAAACAATTTTTGACAAGAGTTTGCCATTGACTACGGGCCGAGCTGCTTCTGAGGAGTTACTGATGAAAAAATATTAAAAAAATTGGCCCAGGGCGAGTGGAATTTGTTTACCAAGCGTGGGGACTCTGCAAAAGGGTTGAAGCCTATAGGGCCCGGGGTCTCTTTCTGAAAGGAAGGCTTGGCCCCAGTGCGAAAGGCAAAGTACGAACGGGGTTGGGTGTTTAGTCAGTAAGATTCTGACATTCTGATTCGTCTTTGGATGATTTTTGTCCACCGACATAAAAGCCAAGATAAAAATCGCGTTGGTCGTATACGGAAATATTTCATTCTGTTTTAAGTATTTGTTCACTTGCGGGTTGTAGTCACTGAGTGTTTTGTATGTACTCTGCAAGGGTTTAGGTCTACTTCGCGGTCCCGCAACAGCGGTTTTATTAAAAAAAATAACAAGGAATGTTCAACAATTTGGTTTTTGTGAAGCCGTTTCTAAAACAAGTTTATTATATACTTGACTTGACTGGCCTGTCAGTCTAGTAGTTAGTGACCCTGACTGCTATGCGGGAGGTCGTGGGTTCGATTCCCACCCGGGACAAATGTTTGTGTGATGAGCACGATCATTTGTTCTGTGTCTGGCTGTAATTTATCTATAATATATATGTAATTAAAAATATATAAGTATGTTTATCAGTTGTCTAGTACCCATAACACAAGCTCTGCTTAGCTTGAGACTAGATGGCGTTGTGTGATAGTTGTGGACATATTATATTATATTATTATCATATTATTATATTATACTATTTATTACTTATGCTTTTGCCCGCGGCTTCGCCACCGGCAACAGAAAAATGTGATAAATGAAGAACCGCTCGACCGATTTTGTGTAAACTTCACATAAACCATCTACTAAATAGTCCAAACAAAGCCCAAACATTTGGTTTGGATAGGTGAGCCCGTTCTTGAGTTATAAAATTACAGCGAAAAGTGGTTTCGATTTTTATATACGAGTTTATAGATTATTTTTTGTAATTTCAATATTTCTGTGACATAATCTCGTAGACACTACACGTTTGAAATCGTAAGTTTGGGTAAGATTCAAACTAATTTTAATCATTTTTGATTTTTAGTCAAAATAATTTATTATATGGTTCTCTTTATCATTCTCTAAGATTATTTAAATTTTTATTGTTCTCTTTTATATTTAAAATGGTCGATCCTGGATTAGCACATAGGTTACTTTTTATCCCTAGAGTATGTTTTCTGAGATCATTTTCTACTACCACGCGACTCGATGGCATACATATTTGATGGCGTTACAGTCACATTCTTAGAAAATGGCTGATATGATGACAAAAATAAGGAAGCCAGCGAATTCCCTTTACATTATTATTCTTCAATTTTCAGATATGACTCGACAAACATTACTGTGTGTATCGCTATGGGCTTGTTTATCCAAAAACTCGGTTAACTTTATTCATATAATATTTATGCGTGATCACATAACCAATATATACTCACATCACAAAAACTAGGGACTACCTCGAACTATCAAAAATGGGATAAGTTCAGTTTATATGTGTCTTCGTAAATTACTTTACTGAGCCTATTTTGAAAGGCGTATTTCTAGGATTTCAACGATGTACAATTATATGTACATAGACTAGCGACCCGCCCCAGCTTCGCACGGGTACTGATGTTGAATATATTATGCATGTATTTATTACACACATAAACCTTCCTCTTGAATCACTCTATCTATTACAAAAAACCGCATAAAAATGCGATGCGTACTTTTTAAGATATAAGCATACATAGGGCATAAGCAACTTTTTTAAATACTATTTAATGATATACTGATGTACATCTTTAAGCTTGAACCTTTTTAAGTGCATATGCATAGAGTGAATAGGTTACTTCTAGGCAAGCGTGTGCTATCGTCGACCACATCATCGCTTACCATTAAGTGAGATTGTGGTCAAACGCGAGCCTAACTAGAATAAAAAAAAACACCTACTAACTAAATTCATATCCAAACCAAATCTGTAGGCTTTGTTGGGACTATTTAGTAGATGGTTTATGTGAAATTTCCATAAGATCGGTCGAGCGGTTCTTCATTTATAATATTTTTCTGTTGCCGGTATCGAAGCCGAAGGCAAAAGCTAGTCACTTACAGATAAAATGTATACCAATTATACTGGGCCCAAAGTTGGCTTGCGTGATCGAATCAGGAATGAGGATATCCGCAGGAAAACCAAGGTTACCGACGTAGTCCGAAGAATCGCCAAACTTAAGTGGCAATGAACTGGGCACATTGCTTGCAAAAGGTTTTAGAGTGACGACCGCTTACCGAAAGACGCAGCATTGGAAGGCCTTCTACAAGGTGGACCGATGAACTGGTGAAAGTTGCGGAAATGCGATGGATGTGAGACGCACAAGATCGATCGTTTATTTTATTTATTTATTTATTTATTTATTTCTTTGGGAAAACAAACAATTACACAAATTTGTTAGTAATAAAATCCTTAATATCTAAAGTTAGTAGTGTATGTGTAACCCACAGCGTTATCCACATGTTACCTTAAATTATTATTTTTTTGATATACAGGAACTAACTACTAACTAGGCATGCGAGAGAATTTACATTACTATATAATTTTATTAGATTAATAATAAAATATTTAAATTTATCCTGGATATAGTACAGATGTAATTATGGAAAGTTTGATAATTTTTCTATTACAGTTTTACGAAATTTGTTTGATGATAATGCAAATAGGTCTATATCAGAGAAAATTGTGTTATAATTATCTGCCATACGACGTAGAGGTGCGCGAACTCCCGCATTGGTGCGGCAAGATGGAATGGCAAATACAGGTCGTGCGCGCACCTCGCGTCTTACAATAGTTCTAGGTACAACATAACTTAACCTATTCACTAAATCTGAACAGTCATATCTGCCGCCACAAATATCATACAGAAACATCATCTCCAAGAAAAGGCGTCTAGACTTCAAGTCCATCAACTTAAAATCCTTACAGGTGTCGTTACAACTCAAGCTATGACGGCATCGGTAACGTACCGCTTTGAGAAATTTGTGCTGTACATTTTCTAAGCTGTCTATATATTTTTTATATAAGGGATTCCATATTAAAACAGCGTATTCAAGCTGTGACCTAATAAGTGACTTGTAAAGATGTATGTAGGTATCAGGACGCTTAAAGTCAACCGTTGTCCTCATCACAAAACCGTACATACGGTATGAGTTGTTGATAATTTTGTTAATATGTTGTTCAAGATGGAGCTTACCATCCAATATTACCCCCAAATCCTTCACCGATGTAACCTCGCTTAGGGGAGCATTGCCGAGAATATACGCACGTTTTATAACGTTTTTGTTTTTTGTGAATGTGATTGATACACATTTAGAAGTGCTTAACTGAATTTTATTCCTCACGCAGTATGCATAAAATCTATTCAAGTCGTCTTGAAGTAATTCACAGTCGATACTATTGCGTATTGTTCTGTAAATTTTTCGAGATCGTTGTGTCAACATTTGGGGAACAGTGGACATCTTTGGGCTAAAATGATGATGATAATAATACATACTAGTGAGAGACCATGTGCACTAGAGACAAGATGTTTTTTTTACAAAAGTCCTAAATTCTGAACTGAAATTATTATCACGGTGGAGGTGTGCCCCGCTTGGGCAGAGCGTCGCCGTATCCTCATGGAGGCGATCGGCAGCAGCGGCGATCTCTCGCGCGCGCACTGTTCCCTCGAGCCTCAAGGAATTGTCAGCAAACCGTAGGGACCCTGCCGAAAGGTTGAAACCAACTGGAGCCGAGTGTTCGCATCTGAAAGGAAGGCTCTAGCCCTGGTATATATGGCAACGTAGAAATGGAGGAGGTTGTTTAGTCAGTAAGAGTCTGACACAGTTTCCCGCTCCGCTCAAGGCCGGATTCGTCATTATATTATTTTTACTACCATAAAAAAGCTAAAATTATTATTTAAATGTAAAATAATCAGCCTCCTAGCAGCCCTGTGCCAGCTTGTTATTAAAATAATACCGACAGTGCGAGTACCTCCAGCTTTCATTTAGGTATTGTCGTGCTCTTTTATTTTCTTTTTCAACACAGAACATAAATCAGTCCCAAGTATTTATTTTACACGTTTTTGTTTGAAAGGGGTTTTTAATTTGGGAGTATAATGGAAGGTAGGTAATCTTTATTTGAGTACTACAGCTTTTGCTAGTGGTTTCACTTCTGTAAAATTTAAAATTTATTTTGCCATGATGAAGATACCTAATTATAAGTAACAATTGTTTTGACCGCGTTTTCGCTCCCGTTCTTCCCTAGAGAAAGGGGAAAATAAGGTAGGGTATGGTAGAGCCTTAGTCCACCCTACTCTTCCTTTTTGTACTCTATTCTACCCTACCCTTCTTTCTCTACTCTACCCTATGTACCTACTTACCCTACCCTAATTTCTTCTTTCATAAAAACCTTCTGACAGTAACAAACACAACAACAAAAAACAGCGAAATTGGTCCAACCGTTCACACGTGATACCAAGGGAAATAGGGATTCATATATATATATATCCTCGTATATAGATAAATTATGTCATCAATTTAATTTTTGATGTAGGTACCAATAATAGTATTCACCAGAATGTGTTCTGAAATCGCTTGTATATACCTGTCTCTTTTACTCTAACAAAAATCTATCGTTACTATCTCTTTCCCCCTCAATAATGTGGCTGTCAGTATACAAGTATTGTGTATTCCCCGTGGAGCTCACTACAACCACAACACCGCACTTTCGCGCTGTAAATAATTTAGTATGATATAACATTATTTCCAATACTGTATGAACAAGGAAATGTTAGGAAAATAATGTAGAGTATATTTATGTTCATTTTGACGTTTCTATAAAAGAATGGTATTATTTTTACTTAGATAATTTTTTTTTAGATACCTAATAAAAATTTCCATTTTAGAGCGAGAAATCCTTTAATGATTTCTCACACACAAAAAATAGAGAAACTTATAGGTTACATTTTGATCGTTTAAAACCTCGTGTAGGGTTGATCCGGTACATGCAACACTATCGATTTGTAAAGATAAGATTAAAAAATAAACTAAGTACTTTTTAACACGAACTAATTTACCCATATAATAAATTAATATCTTTACTACTAACTACCTACAAGTCATTGAACTCGATCAGGTAACATTTACATAAAGAAATTAATGCCGGAGGACGTGGGTTCGATTCCCACCCAGGACAAATGTTTGTGTGATGAGCACGATCATTTGTTCTGTGTCTGGGTGTAATTTATCTATAATATGTATTTATTTAGAAATATATAAGTATGTTTATCAGTTGTCTAGTACTCATAACACAAGCCCTGCTTGACTTGAGACTAGACGGCGTTGTGTGATGGTTGTCCAATATTATATTAATTTCGTACTTACGTATATTAATTAGTGTTTGAAAAAAAGTACTTTATTTTAAATATATCTATACAAATCAATAGTGTTTGATGCATGTATCGGATTGACCCTCCATGATCGAAATTTAACAATGCATATTTATAGTACTTATAACTTATTTATAATAAAATTTACAACAAGAACAATAATATATTAAATTGGAGCTATATATACGTAGTATACTGCAGAATAAGCCACCCTACCGCCATAAGCTCCGTGTCTCCGCGCTTGCTAAAGAGGATTAATATATTTATCATGGTTTGACAGTACGGTTCCTACACACTCACTGCTTATATGTTACTTCTATGAATACCATTTCATTTATTTAACTATGTATATAAGCACACATAATGTATGTATCTTCCTATGTATTTAAAAATCAGGTCGTTACTTTCGTCAAAAAAAAAACATAAAATTAAGTCGAAGAGTGAATAGGTTACTTCTAGGTAAGCGCTCCATCGTCGACCGCATCGTCGCTTTCCAACAGGTGAGATAGCGGTCAAGCGCGAACCTATAAACAGTAAAAATAAAACAAGGCTTAAGCTGGAACAACATTAGACTGACGCACACATGAGCTACGCCTGGTTTGTACGTAGAGTCGCGATGTGTGACGTTGATCTAATGTAGTTCTACAAGTCTAGGTCTAGTTGCCATATAAAATGTATGGAGACCGACATGCTTAGATCAGCGTACGTTGCGTACGTGTGCTCAATATACGTGCACGATTTGCTTCCGCCATCTCAATTTTAGCATCTAACAACCCAGCGTACGGCAAATATCCACACTTACGTTGTTGAGACATCTACAATCCGGACTAAACGTTTTACCTCGTCGTTTGTACCGCGTACATCGAGGTACTGGAACAGTTTGCCAGCTGCGGCCTTTCCATCCGATTATAATTTAAGAGACATCAAGGCTAGAGTGAATAGTCTCTTAATAAACTAGTGCATCCCACCATCAACGATTGCATCACTGCTTACCACCAGGTGGGATCGCAGTCAAGCACTAGTTTGTAGCAATTAACAAAATAGTTCTAATATCAAGCGGAAACTACATGAGACCAACGCAACGCACACCATGAGCTACGCCGATTTCGCGTCTGAGTTGCGTCGATCGACGTAGATCTGATGTAGCTCTACAAGTCTAGTTGCCATTTAAAACGAACGGAGCACTCAGATCAGCGTACGTAGCCCACGCGTGCAAAAAAGCGTAATTCTATCTTTAACCCTTTGAAAACCGTTTTAGAGTCATAATACACCGTTAAATCTTGATCGTTTTAATCCCTTGGAGGATCGATTCAGCACATGAAACACTATCGATTGGTAAAGTTAGAATAAAAAAACAAAGTACTTTTTTTTAAAACTTGAATTAATTTACGCATGTTCTAAATTGATTTCTTTAAGTAAACGTCAGCAAGGCGAGTTTGATGACCTGTAGGTAGTTAGTACGCAACGACCGACAACTACCTACAAGGTCAATGACTCGTTTACTTAAAGAAATTAATTTCGTAAATGCGTATATCGATAAGAGATTTAGAAAAAAAGTTCTTTATTTTTTTATTTTATCTTCACAAATCGATAATGTTTCATGTACTGGATCGACCCTCTTCGGGATTAAAACGACTAAAATGTAACGGTGTATAAATACAATAGGTGTGCGAACTCCGGCGTTCGCTTGGGGCTCAAGAATTTAATTGATAAATAAAGATTCAAAGCCTAAAAAATGTATTGTACTGAAACTTTTTACTGGAACAAAGTAAATCCTTCATCTAATAATGTCTACCTATGAGTCAAGTTTTATCAAAATCAGTACCAATTGAATCGAGAAGTTCCAAGATTATTTTCATATTTGTGGTAATAATATAGTCCTCAGAAAGTCAAAAAGCGTTAAAATCAATCAAAGTGAGTTTCGAGAAAATAAGGCTTCTGAAGAAAAATTATTTCCGTCTTCATAATGATATACTTATATCTAAAAATAAATTCTGCCTGTGGCTTCTGTCGCAAGGAATCTTGATAAGAAATATGTTAAGTATTTTTCCAGATTAAATTGCTTCAGATCAATTTAACAGTTAAGGCGTATTATACTTTCACACGTGTGCGCGTGGTGTTGCGTGGCGTGGATAATGTAGCTCTCCACAAGCCTAGTAGCCATATAAAATGTATGGAGACCCACGCCCACGTGTAGGTACCCAATAATAGGTTTCCTTTACTTTCGAAATTATGTCAATATAGATAGCGTTTTTTTAGCGGAAGACGTAGTGTTGGTAGGCCTCCTACAAGGTGGACCGACGACCTGGTCAAGGTTGCTGGAATTCAATGAATGCGAGATGCACGGGACCGGTCGTTGTGGCGACGTCTTTCGACTGAATTGATGATGATGATGAGATAGCGTTTTTTTTGGGTTCCTACACACCATATTCCTAAGATTCCGTTGTTCATCTGTTCGGAACCATTAACCATTTTATTTTTGGTGCCGATACAATAATCTTAAAAACAGGATAAAATATTTAAATGAGGCTCTCATGCAATAACCGGATGGTCCTACTCGAAACTATTATAAACCTTAAATTTGTAGATACCGCTTAAAAGCCGCATCTTTCAGTTCGTATCGTTTTAGATAACGACTAAGGGCGGCTTGCACGACTTGCTCTTAAAACTAGATTTTGTTAAAGTCGCATTAGTCATTAAGTTCGACTTAACTTAAACTGTATTAGTAGCGTCTTGCTAGTGTTGAAATCTACTCGACTTAACTAAGCCTTGCTTAACATATTTCATTCTTTTCGTTCATTCATTTGCGTTCCATTTTTCATTATTGTGCTGGATCTTTTACAACTTTTTTGGAGGTATGGAACGTTTCAAATATAAAAAACCAAGGATTTTATAAAGGAGTGACTGGAAAGCTTACGACTACCTCAAAAAAGTTCTGAAGAGTAAAGTTAAAAAATGGGTTTTTTATCTCATTCATCTAGTATGACCATACACTAACTACGTATTACGGGACAATTTTGCTCTAAACAAGTTCGAGATGTTTTTGATGTAGGTATTATAAATAGATATATATCAATATAGATAGATATCCACTTAATAACGCAATGGTATTCGCGCCATGGTGCATGCTGTAAAATTCTGAGCTCTGTCCTAAAGAAGTTAATATCTTATTAGTACAATAATTACATAGACGATGTTCACGTGGGGTTCTTAATGTTCCCACTGTCGGGATACAGGGCTCCTCTCTAAGAGAAGGAATGGGATTTGTGATTATTTTTCCTTCACCATTTTGAGAGCAGTAGTGATGAAAAAATTAAAAGAGAAAACCATAATTCAAAGGAAGATGGGTTAGGAAATGGGGTAGCGAGGTAAGACGAGGACCGGGTCACATTTAGCAGAAGTTTTTAGTGTCGCAAAAAGTTTGGTCAATAGTGTGCACGTTGTAACTTTGCAAGTATTGGCAAAAATTGGCCTAAAAATGGAAAGGAGAGTTCATGAGTGTGACAAACTCTTAAAAACTTTTAAACCTTTCCGACTTTGTTAACTGATTTTGACTACACTTCTTTTTTTTTATTTTTTTTTTTTTTTTTTTTTTTTTTTTTTTTTTTTTTTTTATTTATTTATTTATTTATTATTAAACAGTACGGCCGAAGCCAATTACACTATTTAAACACACAAAAGTAGAAATAAAACTATAAAGTATAAAACAATAATTACAAAAAGAAAAAAAAAAAAATATATAAACAACAGATAATTGAAAAGTCGCGCAGGACTTTCAGGGGTCATTTAATAGACATTAAACACAGTCATACATTCATCTCGCAGAATTTCATACATTCTGATAGTATCGTCTTCCATTCTTCCCCAAACATATCAAAATCAGTGTTCTTTTCTAGGAGAGCGTTAAGCGCAGAGAGTGTCCGTGGTATGGGTGATTTGGAATGCGCAACTGTACGACACGTCGGAACTGCTAGGAGACGATGTTTCCTGCCACGGCTGTAGTTATTTGGCACATACAAATTACATAGGAGGTTTTGTAGGTCAGGAGCATCTATAATTCCCCTGAGTATTTTGAATGCCACAATCATCTGGTCACGAGAGCGTCTAGCTTCTAAGGAATTGAAACCCAAGCAACCCAGAAGGAATTTCGTGGGATATAGAAAAGGATAATAGCCATAAAGACGTTTATAAAGATTCCTAAGGAATGCTTTTTGCACTTTTTCTAAAGTTAACGTGTATTGTTTTTCAAAAGGATTCCAAACGCACGCACTTGACTCAAGCTTACTACGAACTAACGCACCGAAAACTAGTTTGATGACATGGGGACTACGAAAATCACGACAGTTTCTTAAAACAAAACCAAGACGTCTAAAGGACTCCTTGGCGGTGGATACTATGTGATTGTGAAATGTAAGTTTTTGATCAAATGTAACGCCCAGGTCTTTCATGGCATCTGTTCGTGCAATGGGATCGTTATCGAGCTTGTATCCGAAGTATAATGGGCGCCGCATTCGACCAAAAGTCATTACATAACACTTTGAGGTATTGAAATCCATTTGGTTATCCAAACTCCACCTATACACTGAGTCTATATCAGCTTGCAGGGCTAGACAATCAAACTCAGATTTTATTTCGTAGAAAAGTTTTAAATCATCGGCATATAAGAGGCATTTGGCATTTTTAATAACGTCAGGTAGGTCATTGACCATTAAAATGAAGAGGAGAGGACCAAGCACTGAACCTTGGCTTACTCCTGAGCGAGTGTGATATGGTAGCGACTCGTATAGTCCAAGTCTTACAAATTGCTGTCGATCTCGTAAGTAGTCAGCAAGAAGCCGCAGAAGTCCTGGAGCAACACCTATCGCGCTAAGCTTAGATAGCAGGACGTCATTGTTGGGGTGCCATGACAGAAAACCTCCTCGAGCGCCCGCAGGCTGGAGTTCCCTTGCGGACACGTCCGGAGTGAAGACCAGTCTGCGGGACGGTGCACCCCGGGAGGCCGCCATCGACCCACCCTTGGGCAATCCTTGCCTAAGGGTGCTCGATGGCGGCTTGCGAATATTCTGTTGGGAGTAACGCCTCAACGCGTGTCCCTCTGATTTAGCAGAGGGCACAGCGACGAGGTAAGAGCGGGCTCGGTGTGCACTCACCCTGCCATCGGGCAGGCAGGAGGAAGAGTTCCTCCTCCTTCTGCCACCGCTAGACTCGTAGCCCCAAAGATTGTCCAAGGTCATGTTTCTGACTTTCGATGGGGGTCGAGGGCCTTGGCTTAACCGCCCGGGCCGCGAGGAAGACAACCTCTATAAAAAATCACCCCAAACCTCCAAGCGGCGGCGCACCGTGAGGGAGGTTGTTAGCTTGACTAATGGGTAGCTAAATTAGTCTCTAGTGCGGACCACTGAATTTGAGCCAGTGCAGAATGTATGTACTCGTGGGAACAATATGGAAACATCAAAATTTTTCAAAACCCAAATTTCGGAGAGTGACGAGCGGTCGGAGTCCGACGCTGCGTCCAGAAGGAGCTCAGGCTCGGAGTTGGAGGAGGAGGAGTTGGTGGGCAACTCCGGAAGGGACTCGCGTTCCTTCCGGAAGCGCACCAAATCGGAGGACGGGCAATCGTCCTCCGATAATGAGAAGGGTTCGGCCCCAAAGATCCCCACCGGCAGTCGCGGTGGGGTCCAAAGCCGAGGTAGAGGCAGGGGGCTCACTGCGCAGGAGTCCGCTCAGCGAGCTGAAAAGCTGGCTGCGGAGGGGCGCCACCCTGGTGCGGTCGGCGCTGGAGGGCGCCCGCCGCGTCAGGCCGGTGGCGCGCCAGACGCTGGGGCGGACTCCGCCGAAGAGGCCCGCAGGTCCTTCGGCGAGCTGATGGTCGCGGCCCTGCGCGACATGGGCCGCAAGAGGCTCGCAAAGCCGTCTTCCAAGGCGAAGACGGTTTTGAAGCACGCCACCTCTTTGTCCGAGGCCTTCGATAAGGCCTTGGACAAGAGTGTGGCGAAGCTGCGGGCCGAGCTCCGGGCCGAGCTTCGGGCCGGGCCCGCGGGCCCTGGAGCCGTTCGGCGGGAGGCCGTCGGAGGGGGTCCCGGGCAGGGGCAGGGGCAAAGTCAGCCCCAGCCCCAGCCTGAGGCAGGGAGCCAGCTGCTGACGCTGGTGCAGTCGGAGCTGGCTGCCTTCCGGCAGCAGCTGCAGCAGCAGCAGCAACAGTTCCAGCTGCAGATCCAGCGGCAGCTGTCCCTGCTGGAGGGCATAGTCCTACGCCCTCCACTGGCGACCTCCGGCCAGCGCCAAGCGGCAACTTATGCCGCTGCCGCTGCGGCCACGGCTGCTGCGCCCAGGGCGGGCCCGTTGGGGCAAGCCGGGCGTAGGGCCTCAGCGCCGGAGCCTGCGAGGCCGGCCCCGGTGGCTGGGCAGCGTCGGGCGCGGGCCGCTCCTCCCGCGAGGGGTGCCGTGGCGCCTGCTGCCAGACCAGCGGGGGCTCCTATTGCGGGGGCGGCGACTCAGCCGCGCCTGCCGCCTCCCCCGCCTCAAGAGCCATCGTCTGGCGCCGACTGGACGGTCGTCGGCGCCAAGAAAAGCGCGGGCAAGGCGCGCAGGGCGGCCAAAAAGCGCGCAAAGCGCCAAGAGCGCCGAAAGCGGGCCATGGCGGCGAGACTTCGCGCCCCGAAATCCGAGGCTGTAGTGATCACACTACAGCCTGAAGCGGGAAAGAAGGGCGCGAACTATGACGCCGTCATGGAGAAGGCAAGGCGGGCGGTGTTGCCCCACCTTGAAGAGCTCGGAGTGCCTGGGGGCTTCTGCATTAGGCAGACCCTAACGGGGGCCCGAATTCTGGAGGTCCCCGGCTCGGCCAGTGTCGCTGACACCCTGGCCGAGAAGATTAGGGTGGCCCTCAGTGCGGAGGAGGCCCGAGTGTCCAGGCCCACCAAGTGCATCGACATGCGCATCATGGGCCTGGACGACTCAGTCAAGGTGGACGAGGTGGTGGCCGCCATCGTCAGGGTGGGCGGTTGCACGCCCGAACAGGTTCGGGCGGGCACCATCCGCGCTGACAGCACGGGCATGCGAGCCGTCACGGTAAGCTGCCCCGTGCCGGCGGCCAAGGCCATCACCAGTGGGGGCCGACGGCTTCTTGTGGGCTGGGTCTCCGCCCAGGTAAAACTGCTGGAGCCCAGACCTCTGCGGTGCTACCGCTGCCACGTGGGGCACCACGTGGGGGCCTTCTGTGCCGCGGAGGTGGATCGCAGCGACCACTGCTACCAGTGTGGTAAGCCCGGTCATAGGTCTGCTGAGTGCCGGAATGCGCCGCATTGTTACGCATGTGCGGCGGCAGGCAAGCAGGCCGACCACCGGGCTGGGTGCAGGTCCTGCGACCCCCCGGCCAGCGTGAAGGCCAAACTTCGCCGGCCCCCCACCAGCAACACCGCCGCAACCGCAGCCGCTTCCTCTGCCGCCGCCGCTGTTGCTGCCGTCGCCGCCGCAACCACTGTGGCGGCACCCTCTCAGAGGGCCAGGGAGGAGACTATGGACTGCCAATAACGGCTCCATTACGTCTCCTCCAGGCGAATATCAACCACTGCGCCCCAGCTCAGGATCTGTTGCTCCAGAGCATGGCGCAGTGGTCGATAAACGTCGCCGTGGTCTCCGAGCCGCACTTTGTCTTGCCCAGAGCTGACTGGGTTCAGGACCTGAGCGGCTCGGTGACCCTTATCTCGTCGGCCGCCGCTGGTACCCCCGACCCTCGAGGCCGTCACGAAGGGTCGGGGTTGCGTGGCAGCACGGTTCGGGGACATTGCAGTGGTAGGCGTCTACCTGTCCCCGAACAGAACTCTCGCCGATCTTCACGACTCCCTCAGGGAGCTGAAGACCGTCGTCGCTGGGTATGGTACCCTCCCCGTGGTCGTTTGCGGGGACTTCAACGCCTGGAACATGGCTTGGGGTTCCCGGCTCACGAACCAGCGGGGTCGGTTGGTGGAGGACTGGGCTCTGGAAACAGGCCTGGTCGTCCTAAACCGGGGTTCTGTCCCCACGTGTGTGCGGGTGCAGGGTGAGTCCGTGGTGGACATTTCGTTCGCCAGCCCCACTCTGACACCGCGTGTAGTTGACTGGCGCGTCATGGAGGGGGTGGAGACATACTCGGACCACCGGTATATCCGGTTTGACGTCTCCGCCCAGACCTCGACCGCGCCGGTCCGACAGACCCCATGTGGTCCGCGTTGGGCGCTGAGGCAGCTGGAGAAGGAGCTCTTCCTGGAAGCCGCGGCGGTGCAGGCCTGGGTGCAAGCACCGGTCAGGCCTGCCGACATCGACGTCGAGGCGGAGTGGTTCCGGGAGGCCTTGTCGCAAATTTGCGACGCGGCAATGCCCCGTCTCCGCCCAGGACGCGCCCGACGCCAGGTGTACTGGTGGTCGCCAGAGCTTGCGACGCTGCGCGCCGCATGCAATGCTGCGCGACACCGGTATACCAGACACCGCAGGCGCCGCTTCCGCCCGCCGGGTGCGGAGGCCGTAGAGGCGGAGCTGTACGAGGGATACAGGGTGGCAAGGCGCACCCTCCGATCAGAGATAAAGCGGGCCAAAGACGAGGCCTGCAAAGCGTGGCTGGGGACGCTCAACGCTGATCCGTGGGGACGCCCATACAAGTTGGTGCGGGAGAAACTCCGCCCATGGGCTCCCCCGTTGACGCAGAGTCTCCGGCCACAGATCGTGGAGGGTGTGGTGAGCGCTCTGTTCCCTGCGCGGGGGGACCACTCCCCCCCGCCCATGGCTCCGCCACCAGCGGTGTCTGACGCGGACCACGTCAGCGACGACGGTACCAATGCTCCGGAAGTGACCGAGGTAGAGATGAGAGTGGCGGTACGCAGGATGGGTGCGAAGAATACCGCCCCAGGACCCGACGGCTTGCCAGGAAAGGCATGGGTCCTGGCCATGGAGGCTCTCGGGTCTCGATTGGGGGGGCTCTTTAGCGCATGCTTGGAGAGGGGCCAGTTCCCACTTCCCTGGAAGACGGGAAAACTGGTCCTCGTCGCGAAGCCGGGGCGCCCTGCGGACTCTCCGTCCGCGTATCGGCCCATTGTGCTGCTTGACGAGGTGGGCAAGCTCTTTGAAAGAGTCATTGCAGACCGCCTCGTCAAGCACCTAACACTGAAGGGGCCCGATCTCGCGGACGACCAGTTCGGGTTTCGCAGGAGGCGCTCCACGGTGGACGCCATCATGCGCGTGCGAGCCCTCACGACGGGGGATGCGGTGTCCCGGGGCAGGTGTGTCTTGGCGGTGTCGTTGGACATTGCCAACGCCTTTAATTCCCTGCCCTGGAGTTGCATTAGGACGGCACTCCGGTATCACCGGGTGCCCGACTACCTCTGTCGTACGATCGAGGCCTACCTGTCCGACAGGTACATAGTCTACCCCGGTCACCAAGGAGATTGGAAACGGCGAGAGATGTCGTGCGGTGTCCCACAGGGATCGGTGCTAGGACCGCCCTTGTGGAACATCGGGTACGACTACGTGCTGCGCGCCGACCTCCCCGTAGGGGTCAGCGTGGTCTGCTACGCAGACGACACGCTGGTCCTAGCGCAGGGAAGGTCGTACCAGGCGGCGGTCGAACTAGCGACACGCGGGGTTGCGACAGTCGTTGAGAGGATCCAGCAGTTGGGACTCAAGGTGGCACTGCACAAGTCCGAGGCCATGTGCTTTCACGGCCCTCGGAACGCGCCACCAACGGGTTCCCAACTAACGGTAGAAGGAGTTCACATCGGCGTCGGGTCGACGATGAAGTACCTAGGACTTGTCCTCGACAGCCGATGGAATTTCGAGGAGCACTTCCGACGTCTGGCCCCCAAACTCAATCGGACGGGGGCTGCTCTCAAGCGGCTCCTGCCGAACCTTGGGGGTCCAGACGCCTTCTGCCGGAGGCTCTACGCCGGCATCGTCCGGTCCATGGCCCTTTATGGGGCACCAGTGTGGGCGCCGACGCTACGTAAACGCCCGGCGGCCCAGCTGAACGCCTGCCAGAGGGTCATGGCCATCCGGATGGTGCGGGGATACCGCACGGTGTCCCGCGAGGCGGCGAGCCTCCTTGCTGGCCTACCACCATGGGATTTGGAGGCAACAGTCCTTGCACACATGCACGACCAGCGCGTGGAGATGCAACGCCGGGGCGAAGATCCGCTGCCCGAACATGTCGAGGCGTGGCGGAAGGAGCTCCGGCGAGATCTCATGGTGAAGTGGAAACAGCGACTGTCGCAACCCAGCGCTGGGCACACCGTAATCTCAGCGGTAGTGCCCCTCTTTGAGGCGTGGCTGGATAGACCTCACGGCGTCCTCACTTTCCGCATGACGCAGGTTCTCACCGGACATGGGAAGTTCGGGAGATTCCTGCACCGGATTCGTGCGGAAGAGACGTCCGGGTGTCGCCACTGTGAGGCGAGCCCGGAGGACACGGTGGAGCACACGGTGGAGGTGTGCCCTGCTTGGGAAGAGCATCGCCGTGTCCTCGTGGGGGTGATCGGCGGCGGCGACCTCTCGCGCCGGGCCCTGGTTCAGGCCATGGTCCGCAGCGAAGAGGAATGGCGGGCGGTCGCCTCCTTCTGCGAAGCAGTAATGCTCGTAAAGGAGGAGGCCGACCGCATAAGGCAAAGGCAACGGCGTACTCGCCGTAGCCGTCGCCGCCGCGATCCTGCCGATATCCGGCCACCGTAGACACTGGCTCGCGGACGGTGAGCAATGGGTAGCTCGCCGTCCGATCGTCTGGTAAGACCGAGTCCAGGTCGTCAACGGCGCGCACCGTTCCCGCGCGCCTCAAGGAGTTGTCAGCAAACTGCAGGGGCCCTTCAGGGTCGAAGCCTCCTGGAGCCTAGAGGGTAAATGAAAATTGTAACCTCGACTCCAGAAATAAGGCAAGGAAGGTACGGGGTAGGTTTTTTAGTCAGTAAGAGTCTGACACTGGTCTCCCGCTCCGCCCAAGAGCGGGTTTCGTCATTGGATGATTTTCACCTACCATAAAAAAAAAAAAAAAAAAAAAGGACGTCATTGTTGACTCTATCAAACGCCTTTCGAAAGTCGAAGTAGAGAACATCGACCTGACGTCTGCGGTCAAGACTGGTGGAGATAAAATCAACAAGTGTCAGCAGATTAGAGTTAACTGACCTTTTAGTGCGAAAGCCATGCTGTTCATTGCAAAGATGCTGTTTCACCTGACTGTAGATACCATCGTGCAGGACGTTCTCGAAGACTTTCGCTGCAGAAGATAGTATCGCAATCGGGCGATACCCGTCTACAGATGATTTATTTACAGATTTTGGTATAGGAGTAACGCGCGACAGCTTCCACTGGGATGGATAAACCCCAGTTTTTAAAGCTAAGTTGAAGATGTAGCTAAGAGGTAAAGTGAGAAACTTTTTACCCTGTTTTAAGAACCAGGGAGGAATATTATCAGGTCCAATAGAGCTATTAGGTTTTAGTTTATCTATCCCTTTGCTTATATCATTCTCAGTAAAATTAATTATATTAATATAGTTACTGACATTACATTTGCTTGGATGGGTAACGTTATCCGGATCTAAATTTGGTACTTGGGTTTGGAAAACACTCGCGAAGTATTCTGCAAATGCATCAGCGGCCGCAACCCCACTGCAGATTTTCCCTTTATGTGTTACATTAGGTTCAAATCCCCCTTTCAACCGAAGGTTGGTTACGTGCCGCCAAAATTCTTTGGGGTTTTTCTTAATGTTTCCCTCAATGGACCTAATGTAAGCGTCATAAGCAGTGGCAATACGGGATTTTAGGCTAGCCCTGAGTTCTGAAAATTCTTTATATATTAAATCACATTTGGTTCGTTTCCAGGCTGAGTGTAGTTTAACTTTTGTCTGTATATCTCTGATAATATCACATGTAAACCAGGTGGGATACCTTTTAGTTGTTTTACTGTTTCGGGTTTTTTTGGGGATACAAGTATCAAAAAGATTGTAAATAATATTGTAAAAACTTTGAGTGCATGTGCGTACGTCACTGGAAGAGGTAACTGCATCCCAAGAAACTTCAGATAGTAGATCAAAGAGTAAGTTGTAGTTACATTTGTTAAAGTTCCAGTCCTTTTTACTATCGATATTACTGGGCTCAATTCTGTCACGTTGATTAGATGACTGTAGCATTACCTGGATGTCCAATGGCGGATGATACGAATCAGGGGGCACCAAACCTTCAATCGCGGTCACAGAAACTTCGAGCATGCTTGCGCTCTCCTGTACTAAAACAACATCTAACATACTCCCATGCAAGTTTTGAACAATGTTCCTTTCACACATATTAGAAAAAGTTAAAAAATAGCAATAGTAACTGTTAATATTTAAAGAAGCACTGTTTAAGTTAAGGTCACCAAAGATTAAAACTGTACCTTTTAAATCATTGATAAAACTTTCCACTTTAGTGAACCATTTCATATAGACATCGTCCGTCGCACTTGGTTTTATATACACAACACATACGTACACAGGGCGACCCTGCCACGTGAAACTCGCCCATAGGTCTTCACCATTATCAGTTTCAAATTCAGGTCGCCGAAGTAAAACGACCGGTGCACGCGCCATGAGCAGTACACCTCCACATGGCGTACCTCTATCACGCCGTAACACATTCCAACCGCTGTTCAGCAACTCAGAGTCTTCAACAGACGTATCCAGGAACGTCTCGGTGGCCGCTATCAGATTTTGTTCAATCATATGTAAATTATTTCGCCATTGACAGAGCTTAGTTTTAATTCCTCGAACGTTCTGGTATATACAATTAATCTGAGTTTTTTTATTGTTTGCCTTGCGTGAAACGAAAGGACTGGGTTTCAGAAGTAGGATTCGGGTCAGTATTAAGGTTTGGAACTCCAAGTTTTCGACGATTAATCCATGTATTGATCCTGGCATTAATGGGCCATGTGTCTACCGAGAAGCATTTATCAAAAAAAGCTATGGGTACGCCAATTTTATAAGATTTGTAATTCCCTCTTGGATTAAGTTCCTCCACTGTACAAGTACCAGTGAGACATATGCCTTTAAGGTAATCGGAGATCTCGGTGGCTGTGGACGCCATGTTCCATACATGTAAGTACTTACGTACTTCAACAGCTTTTAAAGAAGTAACTGAAGAATTAGCCGTCCCATACAGTGAAGCCGTTCGTTGACGTTTTTTGTGCTTAACTTCAGTCCACTCTTGGTCGGAGTCCAGGATTACGGAGCCAGAGCTATTGATGCATTCAGTATTTTGGTCGGTTACAGCTATTTCAGCCACTTTATTTTGCTCAACCATGCTTATGTTATTGTTCCTTGTAGTGTCGGGTTGATTGGAGTGGCTTATTTCAATTTGCGCTTGCTTAAAGACCTTAGGGTTTGCGAGTCGTTTCGGTTTACGAGGGCTTAGCAGAGCGATGTTTTTTGTCTTAGACACAGCCTCGGGTGCAGAAAGCTTCAGATTTGATACTTCGGTGTTGGCAGATCTTTTAGGTGCGCTGCATGAGCATGATTTCTCATAAATTGTTAATCTATCATTAAGGATTCCTACTTGTAGCATGTAGCTATCAACCGTAGCTTGGTATGCTCCGATGAGAGATATAGCTTCGCCGAGCTGTTCTTTTAATGTTTGTACTTCCTGGCTGAGTGCAGAAATACATGTGGGATCACTAACCATTTCTATGTTAGTAATTGTCGATGGAAGTCTTTTTCTGAGCGTAACATTTGGGTCTTGGAATTTGTTTGTTAAATCCACTCGTGTTAACGAAATATCACCTGTTTTTTTTGACGCACATTGACATTCTGGACATATCCATGTTGTAACATTGCTCTTCGTAGCGTTATTCCCACCCGTGCAAAGAACATGGTATATTTTATCGCAGGTGGTTAGCGTGCAACGTACGTAGTCCTCATCACCCAAAATATTGCTACGACATGCCGAGCAATCCATGTTTAGATAATAATATGATAAATATTATCGAAGTTCAAAAAGCCTTATAAAAATTGCGTAGGCAAACAAAACAGTTCGAAGTAGCAAATGCAGGATAATTATTTTATAAAAAGCGTCTTTCATGCAAAGCTTAAAGCGGTCAATGACCTGTATCCACTTCTGCACGTGCGTTTTGGGATCGCGTCAGTGTGCGTAGCGGCCAGGCGTCCAAAATGCTATTTATTATTCCTTTTCGAATTATAATGATGAAGCATAGAATTCTCAGAAACTAAAATAAAATGTTATAGTTCGTAATAGTTTTTGAAATTATAACACTGTGAAAAATATAATTTGTTTTAAAAACGATATTTGAGTTCACAAAAAGGAAACACAAATCCCGGACGCGAACTCGGACTCTCTCGAGACGACATGACGCTCTGTACCCAAACGCGCCATCTACTCATACTTCAGGTTGTCGAAATAGGCCTGTTTGTTGTTAATCGCAAAATAAAAAGTTCGTTAGGACGCTATCTGAACAATTTAAAAATCGATGTAGCGCGCGCACTCAAATTTGAAAAGGTTGTTTACACTATTGTTTATATTGAATGTTTTAGTTTAAAATCACTACAATGTTTATTGTAAAGTTATTGTTATTTATAGGTATGTTTAGAGGTGTTTCTTAAACTTTCAGACACTTAAATATTCATTATTATGGATATAAACTATGGTTGTTTACATCACGTTAATGTTCGGATGGAAAAAAAAACACTATTTTGTTAAAACTATTTGTTGTCCACTCTGGCACTGAAGAACTGCTTCTACACTTCATGTTAGCATGCCGTTTGCTGATAAAGAGTTTGCAAAATTGCTTCGTCATCAATCCAGACTATCCGTAGGATAAAGATATAAGATCCTTGATGCAACTGTCTGCCATTGTTTATGTCACAAAATCTAGAATTAGCAATTTAAACCGCCTACCATGCCGGTTTAAATTTGACATTTCTTTAAGTTTAGCTTTACGCTAAACCGATGTCGTGCAATGCGTTAAGTTCGATTTAAGCTTAAGTCGAGTTTAAATCACACTAAATCTAGATTTAACTGAGATGTGCAAGCCGCCCTTACTAGCTAGGACAAAAACATAGATCAGATATGTTATGTGGGAAAAAAAAAACGCTAGCCGGTTTTTTCTTCTTGAAGCGGCTCCTCACCCATATACACCGTGAAATTTAAATGGTTGTTTTCCCGCGGCAGAATGACTTGCCATAAGGAGTACTTTTGAAGCATACAGTAAAAATAAAAAAATTAAAAAGTTTTTTTATAAATAATTATTAAAAATATTTATCAACTCAAAAAAAGCGAAAACAATAGTAACATTAGACGTAATTTGTCTAGAGTCGCATGAGCAGCACGCCGTCAAAGGAAACCGATTCATTAAATATTTAAACCAAAATAAGCTCTCGCACGTTGTGATACGTCATAATTAGCTTGCACTCTAGTCTACAGGTCCATTTTTTATTTTTTTATCAAACGTTTGTATTACCAAGACACAACCATTTCGCTGAGGGAAAACAACCATTAAAATTTCACGGTGTATAATTTTGTAGGCTCGCGTTTGACCACTATTTCACCAGATGGAGCGACAATGTGGACGAACACTGGGTTGCGCCAGTCGATGTCTCGTTTTCGAATTTAAGAAAGAAAAAGGCCTCGACAATGTGCCTTCGCCCACGTCTAAATAGTCGATGCTACGTCACTGCTTCTTCTTAAACTTGCGTCACAGATGATGCAAGAATCACTACCCGTTTCAATTGAATACTTCAGCTAGATTTGTTGACTACGTAATCTTTTAACAACGGCGCGAGCTATTCTCGTGGGTCAGCAGAACTCGCCTCGGCGAGGTATTGATTGTAACTTTTGCGAAGCAATCTTTTGTAAAAACAACATAAACTTTGATGTTTCTTCCACAAAAGGTACTTTGCCTCTTGTTTTATTGCTGAACGATAAATAGCTACGTATCGGAAGTTAGACAAAAGTTTGTTTATTTATAACTATATACAGGAAATTAAATTTATAACATTTAGAATCTCGATTAAATGTGCTAGGCTTCTATGGAAGTACTTTTTTATATTTTCAATTTACAAGTACATTATGGAGAGTCAAAGTTCACGTAAAATAGCATATTTTTAGAGGTTTTTACTGGATTACTTTTACACAAATTTACGTTTTGATTTCTATGGAAGCCTAGATAATATCCACAAGATATCCAAAATATCTGAAGAAAGATGTGTAATAACTTCATGATCACGCAAGAGCTGTTGTATGAAAATGTATCTACTTTGGGTTGGCCGCTCTTAAGGCAATTTTCTAATATCACGCAGACGAAGCCGCCGGTAGTTGCATGTAGTAAAAAATAAAAGTTAGTGTATTTATTACTTCTTTACGCACGAACGGCTGAACGCATTTTGTTTGGCATGCGGGTAGACCGTAGACCGTACAATAAAAAGCGAACTTTTTATCGGACAAGTCTTTTTTTATATACATTTATGTACATACAAATACTTAAAAAAGAAAGTACAAATACAGACAGAAAAAACAAGAGTACATGTCAAGGTTTATTTATTGATAGGCTCGCTTTTGACCACTATCCCACCTGATGGTAAGCGACGATGTGGTCGACTATAAAGCAAACTTCATCATCATCAGCCTTATTAATGTTCCCACTGCTGGGACACAGGCCTCCTCTCTAGGAGAGGGAATGAGCCATAATCCACCATGGGAGCCCAGTGCGGATTGGTTTTTTTTTTATGGTAGGTGAAAATCATCGAATGACGAAACCCGCTCTTGGGCGGAGCGGGAGACCAGTGTCTTACTGACTAAAAAACCTACCCCGTACCTTCCTTGCCTTATTCCTAGAGTCGAGGTAACAGTTTGCACCACCCTAGGCTCCAGGAGGCTTCGACCCTGAAGGGCCCCTGCAGTTTGCTGACAACTCCTTGAGGCGCGCGGGAACGGTGCCTGCCGTTGACGACTTGGACTCGGTCTGGACAGGTACCAGACGGCCGGACGGCGAGCTACCCATTGCTCACCGTCCGCGAGCCAGTGTCTACGGTGGCCGGATATCGGTAGGATCGCGGCGGCGACGGCTACGGCGAGGGCGCTATTGCCTTTGCCTTATGCGGTCGGCCTCCTCCTTTACGAGCATTACTGCTTCGCAGAAGGAGGCGACCGCCTGCCATTCCTCTTCGCTGCGGACCATGGCCTGAACCAGGGCCCGGCGCGAGAGGTCGCCGCCAGTGCGGATTGGTGGATGTCACATGTCTTCGAATTTTTGGTTCTTGGACATTTCGGTTTCCTCACGATTTCCTTCACCGTTTTAAGAGCAGTGGTGATGGGACCACTGCCCTCAATTTCTCAAAGCAGACTTGCATAAAAGTAATCTATTCACTCTTGACTAAGACCTTGGAGACCTTAAGAGGTTGTAGCTATCAGGAAACCAATTTGGGCAGGCGATTTGCGCATTTTACGAATGCCATAAATTAAGGGAATGTTGAGTGATAAATTAGCTAAAAGGTATATCGACAGGGCTTTTTGTTTAATGAGATTACTTGAGTATTTTAAGGAAGAACATTCTCAATACATTTTTACCAATATTTATTGCAATTTAGTGACATGAAATTACATAGGTGAGCATTAAGAGAGGATCTTCCAAAATTCGGGACGAAACAGCGGTGCAAAATTGTTATGGAGAAACAATTTGCCTGCTGCGGTCTACCCGTCCGATTATAATTTAGGTGTCTTCGAGTCTAAAGTGAATAGGCTCTTAAACTAGTGCGCCTCACCATCAACTATTACATCACTGCTTACCATCAGATAGGATCACAGTCAAGCACCCGTTTATAACACATTTAAAAAAATGTATATACAAGGTGTCATTGACATGTTAACGCAAACGAATACCATTGATCCAGTACATGATTCTAGACACCCTAGTGGTGGAATTTTTCGTCGGTTTTGTTTCAAAATTTTGAAAAAAAAGTTTTGTTTTTTTATTTTTTACCTGTATAAAATCGTTATTCTAACCAACCCCAATGATATTTTTTGAAAAAAAAAAGAAAAAAAAAATTTTTTTTTCAAAAAAAATTAATAAAAAAATCACCGAGGCAAATAAAGTCGTTATTCTTATCAAACCCGACGACATTATTAATTTAGAATGTAATCCACTCATTTTTTTCGCAAAAAATGTTAAAATGACGTTTTTATACAGTTTAATGTAAAAAACGTAAAAAAATTATTAAAAAAAAATAAGAAAAGACCGACAAAAAATTCCACCACTGGGGCGTCTAGAATCATGTACTGGATTTATGGTTTTCGTTTGCGTTAACATGTCAATGACACCCTGTATAAGGTACTAGCTTTTTCCAGCGGCTTCGCCCGCGTACATAAAATATAACCTATGTCACTCAGGAGTGAAGCAGCTTTCTATTGTGGCTAAAATTTCTCTAATCGGACCAGTCGTTCCAGAGATTACCTCCTACAAACAAAAAAAATAAAAAAAACAAACTTTACCTCTTTATTATATTAGTGTAGATTAAAAAAAATGTATATATAATGTATTTCACAAAGCAAAGCCGTCGGCAGAAGCTAGTCTCCGAATACGTAAAATCGTAATAAAACTTTCTTATTTTAACGACAGCCACAATACCAACAAACAACAAAGTAAGTATTATAATCCCTATAAGAAATAAATATTAAAATCCTTTCCGTAAAATTCTGCGAAAAACATCGTCAAAAGATTCCCTTAAATATCCAAGTAACAATAAGATACGATGACCTTTTTCTAAGAACGACTTTAGGGTTCCGCTTCTTAATTTTTTTAGTTAAAAATAAATGAAAAAGCAGAAGGGATCTTTTTTTATAGTGGGCAAAAATCATCCAATGACGAATCCCGCTCTTGGGCGGAGCGGGAAACAGTGTCAGACTCTTACTGCCTAAACACCCCATCCCGTTCCTTCTCTGCCCTTCGCATTGGGGCCAAGCCTTCTTTTCAGAAAGAGCCCAAAAACTTTGAGGGAAGCGGAATCCATCGATTCTAAAAGAAGAAGAAGAAAGAGACCCTGGGCCCCAGTAGGCTTCGACCCTTTTGCAGAATCCCTACGGCCTTGCTGACAACTCCTTCCATTCAACGAGTAATGCAAGATATTGGTCAAACGTGAGCAATTTTTTTCGACATTTAAAGATCCAATAACTTCTACACCCATAACATCATCATCATCTTCCTGCCCTTGTCCCGTTTTATTTAGGGTCGGCGCAATATGTCTTTTTCTTCCACTCTGTCCTGTCACCCGTCAAGCTATCACTAACTCCTCTTTCTTTCATATCACTTCTCACACAATCCATCCATATTTTCTTTGGTCTCCCTCTCCCTCTCCATCCATCCACATTTATACTCATGGCTTTTTTTGTAACATGCGTTTCATCCCGCCTTTTTACATGGCCATACTAAGACAAACGATTCCCTTTCAACTTTTCAGTCACTGGCGCCACTTTCAAACTTCCTCTAATATACTCATTTCTCACTTTATCCATTCTCGTCACATCACACATCCATCTCAACATTCTCATCTCTGCTACATGCAATCACATAACATAACTCATTATAATTTTCCTCAAAAATAATATTTAATAATACTTTAGAATACCATCGCCTCGAACCACTCTCTAAAGAATCGGACTACGCTTGACCAATTTTTTAATAACAAAATCACTGAATCAGCTCGTTGTGAACTTCGAGAGAATATTGCAGAGCAGACATTGCTGCGAAAGTTTTTTGTGAGACTTCCAGGGTATATTATACCCCACACAATGTAGAATTTGAAGTACTATCGGCAAAGTTGCTCGGATGACCACTTCCAACCTTATACAAACGGTGTGAGGGTGAGAAATGTTCAAGCCAACTTTGTAGAATGTACTCTTGACTTGCCGTCTTCCTCGATATTCGTATGAATATGATATTGGTAAAGTTGCTTCATGATGAATGGTTTTTGGAAAAGAATAAATCTTGGGATTTCTTTTTTTAGAAGTTTGACTCATTTGAGTCAGTTAAATGAGGTAGTATTTGCTATGGTTACACACAGCCTCGCCCTTCGATGGACACCCGAAAATTGGTTACTGCGCGTTAAAAGTCGACTGTCATGGTCAACTTGTGCAACGAGGATTATAACCGATTTTGGGGTCTCACTGTTTGTAGAAACTGTAGCGCTCGGGGTCTGGGATATAGACGAATGTTCCTGTGTTTTAGGCCTCCCAGTACTGGGAAAAGGGAGAAGAAAATACAAAGACAGTGCTCGTCAACCGCCATGAGAATATAGTGTCGGTTGATGGCACAAAGTCATGCTTCTATTAGGTACGCCATTTCCGGTTTTCTACACTAGTACCATAAAGTATGCAAGCTTGTCCTCTTCACATTTTATTGTATTTAGCGTCACCCATTAGTCGCTGGTCGATTCTCGTTTATTTATATCTTTGTAAGTATGTGTAAGTGCGTACATGTGGAAGTTTTCCATGGCAGTACCCGAGTACTGCCGTGAAAAACTTTTTTCGCCCAAGTCGCAGGCGAGAGTGTTATAGAGCCGACTCTATATCACTCTCGCCTGCGGCTCGGGCGAATTCCGCCTAAGCTGCAATCACAAATTCTCTTCTCTTGTATCAAAGTATACTTTTTATACCTTTAAAAATCTACTTAACCTTTTTCAATACCGTAATTAGAGACATAATAGAAAGACAATATGTGTCCAAAAGACAATATGTGTTCGCTTGGGGCTCAAGAGTATCATCATCATCATCATTTCAGCCGAAAGACGTCCACTGCTGGACATAGGCCTCCCCCAAGCGCCGCCACAAAGACCGGTCCTGTGCGTCTTGCATCCAACGTAGACGAGACGTAGCTCAAGGGTATAATATTATAAAAAACAGTCTCCAAGTAAATCCTAAAGAGAAGGCAGAAACAAATGAAAATCGAAGCGAAGCTAACGATAATATTTCCGTAGTTAACAAGTCTGACGGCTTCTCAGATTTGTAACAATCTTTTGCGGAACAAATCACAGAAATGAGGTCAGATATTGAGAAGAAATATCTTAATGAAAATCGATACCTTCGGCTCTCTCAAAGTTATTTGTGTCCTTGTTGTTTCTCTGTATAAATTATGGATGGAAACTGAGGTTAGCAGATCCTAAAATAATCCCTTTGGATCCGATGTTTGTAGAGTTAAGTTATATATAATTTGTTATGTGTGTATTTTGAAAATAGATTTTATAAACTCTTTTACACGTTATTTTTCTGTCGGTTTAGACTATGTAGATGAGGCTTCTTTTTTCTAGCTGACTATCCTGAGAACTCAGGGGTCGAAATCTCTTTTAAAGGCCAGACGGCGAATATGTAGTGGTCAAATCACATTAGAACTCAGAACTATAGAGATATGTGCGTGAGGTGATTTGTAAGTTTCACATACAGGCAAATTGCTAACACGGTACCTTACTTTATTTACTTTAATTATGTATGTAATATGTATAAATGTGTTATAATAATGTTATAATAATTTTAGTTGACCAATAGTTTCTTTTTTATGTTGTGAAAAATCATCGCATGACGAATCCCGCCCTTAGGCGGAGCGGGAGATAGTGTCAGACTTCTACTGACTAAACGACCCACCGTTCCTTCTTGCTTTAGTTCTAGGGCCTGGTGTTCCACCAGTAAAGATGTTGTCGACATCTCGACTTTGCGCTCTATCTCATTAGATAGAGCAATGGTCAATTTATTAAGCTGAGGAAACGCCTTAATCTTTGTTGTTTGAGGCCGACAACGACATTCTTATTCGCAAACGTCTATCGATTAGAGATGAAATCACTTCTTGTATAACCCATAGACTTAATTCAAATACCCCGTGTATTTGAATCTGAACACACACTATAAAAAATTAGGTTCATTTTTCAAAAACTTTTATTTTTGAGTTACTAATTCTTTTTTTAATTTGATTTACTGGTATTTTTTATGGTAGGAAAAATCATCTAATAACAAATCCCGCTCTTAGGCGGAGCGGGAAACAGTGTCAGACACTTACTAACTAAAAGCCACCCCTTTCCTTCTTAGCCTTCATAAGTACCTTTGTACAAATTCTGTTAAAATGTATTTTCTCTTTACTTATGTGTGTAAGTACATGAATTGTGAAATAAATAAATAAATAAAATTATCCACATATTTCCAACCCAACAATTTTCGATACAACATTCCCCAAACACTTAATTCCATTGACATTTCAATAGCCTTGAACTCAAACAAATAAAAATTCATAACGCCTGTACGAAGCCCATTTCCTCGGCCCACACACCTCTTTATTCTCCATTATTCTCCATTATTGCCTTTAAGCACATCATGGCCGATACCAAAGTGTACTGTTACCCTGAAATGGTACTATTTAAAGGTTAAATCTCGAATACCATTCGTGTATTTCCGGTCAGTGCCATTCATAACCCGAAATGGCAAATCATTTGACAGTAGAAGGCACTTTCAGCAGGTTTCACCCCTTGGTCATAGAGCTAGGAATTACCTCGGTCGCCACTACTAAATATCAGTCTACTTTTGCAGAAAAAAAAAATATATATATACTTTGCTCCCTTTCGGTGGAGTGGGAGAAAAGTGTTAGCCCGTCGTGTAAAGGATCAGGAACCCAGGATTCTTAGATGTGTAAAGATATAATAATAAAAACAATTAAGTACATGGACAAAAAAAAAACTCTGGTACAGTCACCGTCCTACTCTAGTGATTCTCTCACTGAGAAATGTGTGACCAATACCTTGGAAAAGCACATAGGATAGATAATTTTCAGCACACGAGTATTTCCCCTAAGATTTTTTTTTTACTTTTACGCGAGCGAAACCGCAGGCAGAATCATTACATAGTATAAAACAAGTTGCTTACCGCTGTCCCTATGTATGCTTAGGTTTTTAAAAGTACGCAACGGATTTTGATGCGGTTTTTTTAATAGATAGAGTGATTCAAGAGGAAGGTTTATGTGTATAATACATGCACAATATATTTAATATCAATACCCGTGCGAAGCTGGGGCGGGTCGCTAGTTAAGTATAAACAAAATAAATAAATACACCGTGCTCATGAAAATTGATGACCATGAATTGCACAATTTAATTCCGGCAAACTCGTTCTATCATCGGACAAGAGGTGCGGTGTTCTCTTTACGGAACCCTACGTCATTCGATGACTTTTACCTAACATTAAAAAAAAAAAATAACAAAATATTTTGTAAATATTTTCATTGTGTGTGATAGCGATAAAACAAAATGGACTCTGTAGGTATAATGTGATGTGATGGTAAAAATGTTGATTAAAACACGCAGAGCCGACTAAAATCTACACTAATATAATAAAGAGGTAAAGTTTTTTTTTTTTGTTTCTTTGTTTGTAGGAGGTATTCTCCGGAACTATTGGCCCGTTTGGAAAAATTTAAGCAACAATAGAAAGCTGCTTTACTCCTGAGTGACATAGGCTATTTCATGTATGCGGGCGAAGCCGCTGACAAAAGCTAGTATATAATATTAATGATCCGAAATATAATAGAGACCAAACAAACATACGAGTAGGTATTTTTACAAAATAAAAGAGTCTACAGTAAAAAGAACGCACTTTCAGCCAGTCGTTAACTGTGTGTAGTACAGCTAAAGAGTGGAAGCCGTTGCCAGTTTGTGTTTCGTGTTAGTTAAAAATTGTAGGTCTTTAGTGAACCGCTTATTACTAGCAAACGTGCCCCATCTTCTTACCATCATGTAAGATTAATGAAACGAAAAGCCTCGCAAACTGAGTTATAAAATACGTTGATTACGATTATGCTATCTTAGACTTGCTCAGATGTCATGCGCTCTTAAAATCTTTAAAATAAAAATTAATATAATTTCGGGGAGTGTGCGTCGGAATTACATAATTTAATTCCGCCTAGCCTGTTCCATCATCGGACCACCAGACGTACGGCATTGCGCCACCGGTACATGGTGGAATAAGGCAAGGAAGGTACGGGGTAGGTTCTTTAGTCAGTAAGAGTCTGACACTGTTTCCCGCTCCGCCCAAGAGTGGGATTCGTCATTCGATGATTTTTACCTACCATAAAAAAAAAAACATGGTGGATATCCCACATATACGTACAAAACGTTTTGGGAACACATTCATTATGTGTACAGCCAAGGAGTGGAATTCCTTACCGGAGTCAGTCTTTCCTGATAGCTACAACCTGGGAATCTTTAAGTCAAGAGTAAACAGGTTACTAGGTAAGCGCGCTCCATCGTCGACCGCATCGTCGCTTTCCATCAGGTGAGATGGCGGTCAAGCGCAAACCTATAAGCAATTAAAAAAAAAAGAACATCTGAACGCCTTCCTAACCATAGAACACAATTAAAAAAAAAAAAAAAACTATATTTACTGCCCCCCTAGCTAAGTTGATAATCTGCCATCCGTACCGCTGGCAAACAAATAATGAAATAAATTAAAAAAACAAATTAGTAGCCAAGTTCACATCATTTAAAATGACAGAATTAAATGATATCGTTTTTACAATGATCATCGTTACATCCTGCAGTTTTATGATATAATTAATACTTACGTTGAGGCGTTTCGATTGTAGAAAGAGACTCATCACGAAACGATTGTAACTTGGTTAGGAGGGCGGGAGTCTCTCTGTAGCCCTTGTTAACAATTCCGTGTTCTATGGCACGCCAAGGTCGCGCAGGTAGAATATGAAAGCGAGACAATAAATAGGGACAATGTCGATATTTTTTCGTTCCATTTTGGGGTGGAAAGGGGAAAGGTTATCGTCAGGGGTCCCCGGAATTTAGGAGTGGCTTGTAACGGCCCTGATGGGCTGGTATTGGGCGGAGAATTGTTTTTATTGTGAGGCGTGAGAGTAGGAAACAGTGATAGTAATTTATTGGCAGTTTTTTATACTTTGACTGACGTAGTGGTAAAGCTTACTTTGTTTTTCTTCATCGTACACAACAGCTTTTCCCAATGGATTAGTTATGGATTGATTACTTGAACAATCGATTCGTACGGATCAATCGAATCTGTCCAGTTGATTTTCGGGTCTCGATCGAAATAGGAAGCTGCGCGTAATCGTAGCAACGGGCTCAACTTATTTGCTGCGCACTTGAATTGTTTGAAAAATGAAAAATAATTATGCACATATCTTTTTTTATGTCTGCCTTGTACTTTCTATTTTTCTACCTTTAAAAAGGCCCTTAGGCATTTGACGAAATAGTTGAACAGTTGGGTGTTGTGTAGTTCGAATGCCGCTCGAAACATATATTTTTTTGACCGTTAGGAAATTTGTTTTAACAATCTATGCGTCTTGTGTAATTAAGTTTACATATTTGATCTTTTTATGGTAGATAAAAATTATCCGATAACGATTCCCGCCCTTGGGCGGAGCGATTAACAGTGTCAGACTCTTACTGACTAAACAACCTATCCCGTTCCTACGTTGTCATATATACTAGGTCCAGAGCCGTCCTTTCAGAGACTAACCCTTGGCCCTAGTTGGCTTCGACCCTTCTGCAGGGTCCCTACGGTTGCTGACAACTCCTTGTGACTCGCGGGAACAGTGCGCGCCGTCGACGAACATATATTTGGTATACGTTACCTACCCGCGATATAGGAGTAGACAAATCCTAGTGAGGGTAAAAAATAAAATACTGGTAAAGATTACTTTGTTTTAACATACCCATCGTACACAAACTCACAGCCTTATCCCATGAGATAAGGCTGAAACTACAGATCGCTTCCTGTTGCAATTTTATCCTTACCCACTTGGGACGTTCTTATTTTTATCGACAATCGATAAATACGAAATGTGTGACAGAGGTGTAGGTATTTTGTTCACTTTTTCACGCACGTCCTTCTCCGTACGAATGCTAAAGGTATTTGTGGACAGGCTGGATGGACCTACAATGGGTAGGTTTATCAAGCTCCATGTATTCCATGGAGCTCAATTGAGGTATGTTCTCACAGTCTATCTTAGTAGTAGAGCAGTGGTGGCCGAGTGGTAAAGGCTCCGACTTACGAGTTGTGGGTCACGGGTTCAAACCCAGCCAATCGCATTACTTTGTGTAATTTATTTCATCACTACTGCTCTCAAAACGGTGAAAGAAAACATCGTGAGGAAACCGGCATGTTATAGAACCAAAATTTCCAAGACGTGTGACATCCACCATTCATCCACATCATCCACACTGGGCCGCGTGGTGGATTATGGCCCTTTCCTTGCAGTGGTAACATTAAAAAGGCTGATAATGATGAGTCTATCCTTAGGTTATCTGGTAGATATTGCCATCAGGATTTTTTTCAGCATGTAGTGTACGCTTGCTTCGAAAAGATGTAATCAAACGATCCCCATTAGTGCTGCGCGGAATTTCAGAACAAGGAAGTTGTGGTCTTAGAACCCATAGCGTAACTGACAGTCACCCGTCACCCGACAGTCTGACACACCCGTTCCACCCTAAAACGGGAGAAGCCATTGGATTAAAAAAAAACTTGATGGTAATCGATGATCTGGTCAATGAAGAATATAGCAGCCCAGAAATAACCTATTCAAATCCCTCTGGTAGTTGCTATCAGGAAGCACAGATCCCGTCTGTTTTGCTACTGGAATAAACCTATCAACCCTCAAATAATGAGCCGCAATTATTTATGCTGATTGTATCCCTTGTGAGCCTACGGGCTTAAATACGCTTCGTCCCTGGTGTATCTACTGCAAAAACTATTTATTTATGATATAGTAGTTTACTAGCTGAACCGGAAAACTTCGTGCTGCCTAATCCTACATTTACTCACGTTTTAAACCTTCCTTATACTATCACAAATATTACAAGATTAAGATTTTAATTTTTTTTTTCAAGATTGAATACATATTTATTCATAAATTTATTTACATTTATTTGGATTAAGATTAGTCAAATCGGTCTAGTCGTTCTTGATTTTCAGCGCGACAGAGAAATTATTCATTTTTATATAATAAGAAAAGGGGATCCCTTTTTGCTCATAATGGTTTTTGTCATAATTTAAATTGTCATAATAAGTTAGGCATAATTTGCTGTGTCATAATAATATTTTGCCATAATTGGTTTTTAGCATACTGTATTATTAAATACTAGCTTTTACCCGCGGCTTCGCCCGCGTACATAAAATATAGCCTATGTCACTCAGGAGTAAAGCAGCTTTCTATTGTTGCTAAAATTTTTCCAATCGGACCAGTAGTTCCAGAGATTACCTCCTACAAACAAAAAAATAAAAAAACAAACTTTACCTCTTTATTATATTAGTGTAGATAAATATTGTATAAGGAAAGCCCATTTGTTGTATCAACTAAGTATAATAAATTTTCTATAAATTCCTTAATTATTGTATAGATTACCGTATTATACAGATTGTTTAATTAATTATTATTCGCACTAGAAAATAAAGATAGTGTTTTACTTTAGTCTTTTTGAGTTACTACTCATATCACAACTACAAACAACTAAAAACCACAATTTATTTGAAATAAATGCTTTTGAATTTTTGAAACAACATGAACACCCCAATCGTATTTGAATTCTAACCTTTAAACGAGTTCAAATGACTCAGCTTGACCCATTACTGTTATTGATCAAGACAGCTAATTTCTTGCTAACCGGCAACGTTTCCATTCCATGTTTCCAAACTTTGGAAAAGCCAATTAAAACCAGTAGCAAGAAGATTGTAAACAATGTTTCTGCAACAAATAAGACTTGCAAATTGTCCGGATTTTGGGTCTGTTGACTAATTTTAGAGGATTCCGGCGACTGGGACCGCGATCAACTCGGACCACGCTCCCAGTTGCTGGATTCAATAAATTTTACTATTTTTTAAGCTTTTTATTAGCTTGCAATGAAACTATGTATGTTCGGCTCAAATCTTGCAACTCAATTTTGAAGCAGATATCTTCACCCGATTGAGCTGCAATTTTGCATGCAAGTGTAAATCGCATGACGATGTAATATTATAATGCATGGAGCTGATCTGATGATGGAGCTGGCAGGTAGTCATTGGAGCTCAGCAATCAAACAACTCAACCTTATCGTGTTTGGGCTCATTGGATTTGTATTGACGAGTACTCTGATCGATTGATTATATGGTAGGGTGTGATGGTGGAGTTGGAAGGTGGCCTTAGGAACTCCGTTATACAATTAGTAGTTTTCGGATATGTCTTGATGAGTATTAATAATAAAGGTATTTACCGAGCTATAAAAGCTTGTTATGAAAAAATATTTTCATTGAAAACTTGTTCTTTTTAAGGGTGGTCCGAGTCGCCGGAAGAATAATGTTAAAATTGAATGTATTTGCGCGACCGGGACCGCGGTCCGAGTTAATTGCGGTTCCAGTCGCCGGATTCCTCTAATTTTAGACGAAACCCTACTTATTTATGGATAACGCTTAACCCGGAAATGCAGGGTCGTCTAACCCAGAAGGGTAGATTTGTGTCATTCGTTTAGTAGAACGCCTCGGTCATCCATCTCAACAGGGTTCGGCGCAGCTTGTTATTTTTAACAGAGGCCTTTGTTTGCAACGTAATTTATTTGTTTATACAACTATCTTTATAGGCCTTTTTTATGGTAGGTACAAATCATCCAATGACGAATCTCGCAGTTTCAGACTTTTCGCTTGGAAAGGATTCGTCATACGATGATTTTTACCTGCTATAAAAAAAAGTGTCAGACTCTTACTGAATAAACAACCTACCCTATTCCTACGGTGCCATATATTCCATGGCCAGAGCCTTCCTTTCAAACGCGAACCCTTGGCCCCAGTTGGCTTCGACCGTTTTGCAGGTTTCCTACGGTTCGCTGACAACTCCTTGAGGCTCGCGGGAACAGTGCGCGCCGTCGACGACTGGGCATGGTCATTTACCAGAGTCTTTATAGGCCTTGCGTTAGTACTGTTAGGTACTATTTATTTACTTAAAAACTAACCTAACCTAGCTAAATATTATTATTTATAAATATTATCAGTAAATCGTATTTATCAATCAATGTACTAATCAAACCAGAAGGCTTTGAGGGAGGGAAAAGTCATCTAATGACGAATCGCACCCTTGGGCGGAGCGGAAACAGTGTCTGATTCTTACTGACTAAAACCACCCCGTTCCTTCTTAGCCTTCATACTGGGGTCGGACCTTTTTTAGAAATCGGACCGAAGCCCCGGTATGCTTCGGTCTTGCAGTTGGGCTTCTTCATCTGTTGACAACTGCTTTGAAGAGCGTCGGCAGCACAGCGCACACCGTTGAAAACTTGGCTTGGTCTGGACTGTTACCGGAGGACCATGGAGTTTCTTGCACGTTCTACTCCATAGAGATCTACGCCTTGGAACGTGCAATTTTGATTCACTTTCTGTTTTTTTACTGTCCGAATTTTTGACAATTCAAAAATGCCTGCAATTGGTCTATTTGAAATAAACGATTTTGTTTTTTTTTTTTATATCGTATCTACATACCTACCGTATTATCTTGCGATAAAAAAATTAAAAAAAATACCTTTTAAAAACACAACCATAAGAAATCATCACCATAATTACACTCAGTGAAATATGTCTCATCTTACACGACACATCTCAACTCCAAGCGAGTGACAAACCCATTAATAACATACCTTAAGAGATTATACTTATAATGAATGTTTCTCGTTTCTTGCAGAGTGGAGGGGTGATGTTCTCTCCCCTGGGGCGTCTGCGGGTGGCCCAGGCTGTGAGGAAACAGGTGAATATTAATCAGTTACTGTCGGATTAATTACGGAAGATGGGCTGATAACAAAAGGAGAAATGACCCGTCTTTGGGGAAAAGGTAATGTTGATGTGATCGTTACGGAACTAGGAGATATAGCCGTTTTAAGATGTTGGATTTTGATATAGAGCAGTAATAATATGTCGAATATATATTCGACAACCATCACACATCATCATTCTCAAGCTAAGCAGAGCTTGTGTTATGAGTACTAGACAACTGATAAACATACTTATATAATTCTAAATACATATATACTATAGTTAAATTACACCCAGACACAGAACAAATGATCGTGCTCATCACACAAACATTTGTCCTGGGTGGAAATCGAACCCACGACCTCCGGCATAGCAGTAAGGGTCACTAACTGCTAGGCTGACAGGCAATGGCCGGTTAACTGTCCCGACTTACGAGTAGCAAATCCAGCCAGGTGCATTGCATTCTGGAATTTATTTCATCACCGTTGCTCTCCGTCTCTCTGATAGTACGCCACAAACTACCCGTGTATCTTTCTCCTCTGTCAAATCCATTCAAAGGTTGTCTTTAAAAAATCGCTTTCAGCGATAAGCCCGCACCTTGTAACACCTTCGTAAAATTAAGCTCTTAATGTACCAAATTGTATTTATAGTGTCTACACTAAAGACTATATCTATCTATCTATCTAGGTATCTCTCAAAACGGTGAAAGAAAATATCGTGAGAAAACCTACATGTCGTAGAGCCAAAAAATAAAGAAGATATGTGACATCCACCAACCCGCACTAGACCCACTTGGTAGATACAGCCGACTAAACTCTCTTTGCGTGAAAGTTTTTTTTTTTTATAGTGTGTAAAAAATATCGTGTAGTGTAACAAATCCCGCCCTTGGGCCGTTAGGTATCAGACTCTTACTGACTAAACCACCCGTTCCTACTTTACCTTTATATCAGGGCCAGAGCCTTCCTTTCAAGGTTTGCCAACATACTATATAGCGCAGTATACAGTCATTTTAGTCAGCTGGGACAGATCGTTGACGTAAAAGGAGATGACAGGACGTCTTAGATATCTTCCTTGGGGAATGGCAAGAAATGGCGCAGGGCCGTGAACAATGGAAGAAATGGAGTGGGCAAAGGCGCAGCACAACAGTATAGACTAGACAGAATAATATATGTAATAAAATCGAAACTTTTCGTAAGGCTGCCCTGAGTAAGCGGCTTACAATGGAGGCTACAATATAACAATAAAGAACTCTGGCTGAAAATCAACTGCTCCATATATTTTTGTTTGCGTAACTCGACTATATGTCGAGGCTTTTTCAGGAATAGCCTCATAAGTGACAATTGCCTTTTTCGCATGACTAAGTTTGTTCTTCTATAATTCAAATAATATATTTTGGTACAAGTGGAGAAAGACTGTCATTGCGAGCGTGACAGAATTTACCCAAACCGCAATTGATGATTCTGGATCCGAGTGCAGTTTTGGCAAATTTTCACGTGTATCAATTAACATGTTTTCCACAGCACTTACGGTAAAATAAATGAACGAAAGTAGACACATGACTCGCAGGGGTCGCTTAGTGTCCAACTAGATACGATAAATACAGTAAATTGCTGCGTGAGAGAACTTGCGCGAAATGGTAAAAAGCGCATAAAAGCATACGAGCATGTTTTCAAGTAATTGCATTGAAAAATACGTTAGGTCACTATTTAAACAGGTATGCTTGAGGAAGTATTAATGTCAACACGATATATTTACAAATCACGCTAAATTCTTTAACACGATAACTTTAAGTATAGTTCGTCTACTTCCAGATGAGCCAACTGCCGGTCCTGGGCACGGAGGCTGCTCCTCTGCAGGCTCCGCTGTGCTACCAGCTGCTCTGTGCTCCACCTCTAGCCCCGCTGCAACCCTGCGGGCCTTGTGAAATGCCCCCACCGCCATATGCTGTGTATCCGATGCCATTTGACAGTAAGTACTCTGTATAAGATGATGATAATGCTATTAAGCCAATTTCAGTATTTCTTGTATAATATAATGAAATATCAACATTCTAATAGATAGCAAACTTTTCAGGAATTGCTTAAAACAAATATGTTATTGTTAAAAGAAGTGCAGTAGGTAAGAGCAGTGTTAAAAGGCTTCCTACAAGGTGGACCGATGACGAAGGACATGATCCAATGAGCACATGAAGGAGTAACTAACACGCATAAATATTTATACAAACTTTCGCGATTGTATGTAATATTAGTGAGTGAAGAACTTAAATATGCTCATATTTGTTAATATTCTCTTCTAGCTTTCCCCGCGGTTATTGTTCTGTTCCCGTAGATGGTCGCGCAATGTTATATAGCCTTCTTTGATAAATAGGCTATCCCACATTGAAAGAATTTCTCAAATCTGTTTCTGAGATTAGCGCTTTCGACCAACGAAACAAACAAATTCTTCAGGTTTATAATATTAGTATAGATTACTAACTATCATCTTTTACTTTCTCTGCAGCCACTCCAGCAATCTATGGGCCACCAGCACAGTACGCCCTGGTGCCAGCTCCATACAGCACCCCATGTTGTGAGCCTTCCTGCTGCGCCCCCTTGGACAAGCAGCCTCGAGTGCCGCCTCCTCCGCTACACCCCGCGTTCATCTACTAAACTCACCCCCCGAAGAAATATATTAAAGGCATTGAATAACATCTGATGAAAAAGGTACTAATGTTGATATATAAGATACTGATGGATATGATATAGGTGTCGTTTAACAGCATGACACAAATGCCGAAAATATCAATAAATAAAAGTTAATAAACACAATCATTAAACAAAATATATATAATCAAGTTTATTTTGATTGAAAGACAGCAACAGTTAATATAATTGTTAAAAATCCGCTGTTATGTGATTAAACTAATTCGGTAACTGACTAAGCTAATGTAGGTCAAAATGATGTTGGCAATAATATAAACAACGAAGCTTATAGTAACATAATTTATAATTGTACGGGATCGTAAAGATGCTAGAAATTCACAAAACACAAGATTGGTAGAAAAGTTAGATCTAAAAATAGCGCAAGATATGAAATCTTTACAAGATAAGGTAACAATGGTGATGCATCTTGTTTCGACGATAAACGTAGTGTGTATTTATCAAAATAACCCGTAGATACTATCTTTATAACCTCACTTTCAACTCTCAAATCTACTATCCAAAATGCTAACGAAGATTCTAACTGTAGTTCTGGTGTCAATGTCTTAAATATATTTCTCCGCTCAACATCACTCGCGAAGAAGATTTATTTACTTATTATATTCAGCTTCTTCGATGTATTCCATCTTGATTGCTCAAGTCTTCCAATCCAGTTCATGCTCATCTATCTTCAATACATTAATCCTTGATAAAGAAACTATTTGTGAGAGATTGTCTGTGACTAATCAGTGGACCTCAAATGGAGAGATGGTCAAGTGTTCAAGTTTACTCTCAGATTTATTTCTATTTCTCTGAATGTCGTGTCGCTTTTATTTATTAGTGTTAAGATATTTAGCTTCAAACTGGTATATTTAAGATCCGTGGATTCGTGCTATCGTTATTAATATAGTGAATTTTATTGGTGTATCAAATTGCTGTTAAAATAAAACTCATTATTCATGTCGTGGCGTGACGCAATATATCATCTACATACCGTCTACTTTTGACATGTCATTTTGGTATTCATCTCTGTGAAAAACGTATGAAATATCTATTTTCTGGAAATCAATTTCTAATAACTGCAAATGAATTATACAATTTTAGAGGGGAATTAAAAAAATCTTTCAATCTTTTAATTTATAGTAATCTGATGAAAAGCCAAGGCCAGATCAATTTGATACATCTTTAGCTATTCTCATTATTAGTGTTCAAATATTTGAAACAAATGCTTAGGTGCGGATACCTACCTTTTTAACTACATTTATATCAACGTTAAAAATAATTGTATTCCTGGCTGTCCAAACTTTTTAAAAATGTGTTATAAATTCTTCAAATCAACAATCGTCTTTTGGATCAAATGAAATATTAATTAAACAGTGTCTACTTTTTTCATATCCGCACCTGGGTAAAGAATTTTACCACTTTGTGTAATTAACAAATGTGCGATATGAGCACAACGAATTAAGCACAAATCGATTAGTTGTTAGTTTTAGATGACGTTACCTCTGATAAATGATAAAAGACAGATTTGTTATTGCTTGTTATCCTTGAAAAGGATTTTTGTTTATCCTTAGAGTAAGTTGTTTTTTGAAACCCCAATGTTGGTATACAGGCGTCTTGGAATCGAAAATCGGAATAAAGATTTTGATAGAACAATTTGTAGAATAATCAGTACTTGTAATTGATTAAGTGGATATTGTTGTAAGAGAGATATATCGAAATATGTAATTGCTTGTATGAGCTATAGAAGAAGAGATAGTTAGTGAAGTATTTAGAGATCTTTGGCGATTGGCTGCTTGCCTACTTGAGGGACCTAGTTTGAAGATAATAATAGTACTTTTAGAGTCAGATTTTAGTTTCATTCCCAAGACGCCTGTGACCATCGTGATCTAGAACAGAGAAAACAAAAAATATTTTTTAATATTATTTAGTTTTTACATGTTGCTGTTGTAATATACTGGGGTCCAAGATGTGATAAGGAAATGTGAAATTCAAAGTTGGTTTAAAATTTTGAGAGTCACATTTCTATACCCGTTATTGTTGTGTTGAAAATAAGAGTTAACTCAGTTTGTATGCACACATTAAACTTGCTGTCTTATAGCATATTTGAGTAAGATAACAATATTGAAGTAGACGAGCATAGCAACAACATAGGACAACTCCGAAATACAAACTTTAAATCAAAATGAATCACCATCATTTATATTATTATCTTACTTGAGCATGCTAATAAAGCAATCACTAATATAAATTGTTTTTTAAATGTTATTAAACGAACAGCACTCTGTTCTCCACAAAGTGATTAACAATAGACTTTACTAATGATCCCACAAAGAAATGATATCGTCAAGTATGTGATACGGAATAATTTGAGAAATGATAGCAATATACTTACCTGTTTAGTGTCGTAAGACGTAGATTCTTTTCAGCCACCATATTCTGCATCGTCGTTAATATTAACATAAATATTGAAGAATTTAATTACTTTAAAGGTAAGGTCTCTTGCACATGTGATAGATTCAGTGTCACGCGAGTTTTTAGCCCTGTCGTGAATGTGTTTGAGTGTATGGCTTATCTTACTGAGCTAGAATTCTTTCTGATGCAATTGGGTTTTCATATAGTACCAGAATAATAATAGGACCAAACAATGATTCCCTTAAAATCAGAAATGTGCAATAATCTTCGCGTCTGTCTAGACTAGTATATCACAAATCTCTATACGTAAAAATTGTTGTACTAATATTAATCATTTTGATATTGTATTCTATCACTTTTTATGGCTGCTAGTTGTGTGAGGCTACGGTGAATGAATTTGCAGCTATTTTTGATTTCCTTTCTCTCGTTAAACTTTTGTATACTATACTTTTGATTTTTATAACAAGATCTTTCGATGTCACTAGTTGCGAAATATAATCACGTTGTTTTAACCTATCATTATTATTTTTTTCATCTTCGATTGGTTCTTATTGCATATTAACTATAACTTAATTAACACTTAAAGAAAACGTTGCTATTTTAATTTTAACTTCCTTATTAGCAAGTTCATTCACCCGAGCACTGTCGATGTGGTCTTCTGCCTTTAGACTTAAGGCTTTCGTCTCAATTACTATTGTACATCTTAATTATACGATTAGTGTTACTGGAAATGCTGTCAATTTATCGTCTTGGATTTTTACAATATATGTATATGTTAAGTATAGTACTTAATGCGATGCTTCGCTCAATATATCATTTGTATCTTCGTGTGCTTGTAACTTGAGTTCCTCGACTTTGTGTTACCTCAGAAATAAAATTAATATCTAATCTATTGTCATGTCGTAATCGTTGGTTCATATGGTGAAGCTTTTGCTTATGATCCTTAAAGAAAAAGGCATTTTTGAGTTATATAAGGAGATGAAGAAGCAGGGATGGTTTACGTTGGAGAAGAGAAACAAAAGATCATAAGGTTCTATTGTGATGATTCTCCATTTCTTCAAGGATACGCAAGCTAATGAATAAGTCATCGTGTGAACCTGATTGGCACTCATCGTATATATTTCGATGTTGCACTATCGATGTTTTGAGTACAAGGAATCTATATTCAAGCTAAACTTAAGATCTATCTTTATCACTTTCATTGCTTTTGGAGTTTTTGGCGTAAATGCATATACTCGTATGTAGTTTGGCCCAAATTGTAATATTTGCTTTATTATCAACTAAACAATTTTTCTTACAAATCTTATGTTTTATATCGTAATTAGGTCTAACTTATTTGTCTACGTCTGTCTTGTTCTAAATCATTCTGAGATATTTTTGTCTGATATTTAGTGTGAATGTTAAAATAAAATTAACACATATAAAAATATAATTTCTGGGAGTTACTTGATCAAAATTTAAGTAGTGCTATATCTGTTTACGCCAAAAACTATCAGTATGAACATAATACGTGGCCTAGATACATACTGCCTAACATATCGGATAACGAATCACTACGCTAAAGTTAGTTATTTTTGTTATAAATGTATATAATCTCTCGCTAGGTGGTTGTAGTTGTGTGGACGAACGTAATTTAGACAATATTAATGTAATTATAGGTTAGGAAGATTAATTAATGTGTATTTATTGAAATTGTCACTTATCTTAGGGTCGGCTTAGTATTGTGAAATATTTTTAATAGGACTGGCTTTAGAAATTTATTGGCTCTTAAAATTATACAGTTCTTCAGAATGTAAGCGAACAAACTAGACTTTGATCCCTGAGTTTGTTTCGGTGTTTCTTCTCAGGGTAGCTAGGAAACACCGGACTCATATCGTTTCTAAAAAAAAAACTTCCACTTAACCACTTGCAAAATAAAGATGATTTATCATTAAACACTTCGAAGACGGCTAGGTAATGAAGGTGCAAGTATATTCTTAATGGTCGAAAATTTATAACAATTTAGAAACTGACTCAATTTTTCTTGCAATAGAAATGAAGGACGATTTCCATCATTTATAGGATTTACCATGTGTTTAACATAATGTGACGTATATAAGGCCATGTAATGTATCAGCTAAAGAAAATATTTTTATCATTTGAATTAGGAAATCTACAAATAACTCTGCTGCGTGTGCAGAGAGAGGTGTAAAACTTGTTGCTTTATTTTCCTTTAACTTTAAAATACCTCCTGCCGTATGTTTTGTTAAAAGCACTAGAGCCAGTTCTATCAAAGACTTATCTGTCGCCATGTGTGAACTGTAGTTGTAATTAACTTTAGAGGGAAAGCTGTCAATAGCAGTAGTGACACTCACTGTATCACTGTCGGTATTCTTATCATCATTCTGATTATCTACTGGTTCGACTTCAACTTTGATAGTCTTTTATTCTTTACTGAGGCTTACGATTTCAAGATTATCTTTTATAATTTACGTCTCATCTTCATTTATACCTATTTCATTTAAAATATTGGGAAGAAAGTCCTGTAAAGATTGGTTCAGCGTAAAATTCCATTCTTTCTTCATACGTTTATAAAGAATGCTTAGTTCAACAATGGATTCGTACAAACATACTTATTGTGACTAAATTCTTGACATTTCATAGTCGCTATCAATATGTAACTTAAGTAGAAGCAACAATCAATTTTGAAAAAAGAATTCTATTAAAACCTTTTGCTCACGGACGCCCAGCTTCATATAGTTCGTTTTTTAATTCTAGACTACGATTTGACAACTCAGAACGTCACACTCTAGAAATATGTTCCCAATTTTCTGGGATTTGACATTTTAAGTTGTCAAATCGTAGTTTAGGAATAAAAAACGAACTATAGATGCATATTTGTCATTATAGGCTTGGTGCACACCTGGTCTTAATGACGCCACTTCGTCGACAGACGTATAAAGTATATAGCGTATAAAGACGATAGCGCGGCCGTATACAGTAGGCTTTAGGATTACCTTTTCCAGCAGTGTTTACATCTGTTATGATATTGAAAACTCCTAAACAAAGCTCTTCCGATATTGTTAGTCAAAACAAGTATCAAAATGACTCCATCAGCGTATACTACAATCTGTTTGTTCTTGTATATTATTATTCTCTAGATCCTTCCCAGCAGTGTCCACATCATTGACTCATGACTTACAGGGACAAAGACAATACAGATGTTTTCTTAGTTTGTTTCGTAGAGTGGTCATCAGGAGATGGTTCGTTACGTCCACTTTTCATTTGCTTTAGCGGGTAGACAGGATTAGTGGTTATGCTAAAATAAGTCTTAAGTTTTGCTCGATTGCGTACATTTTCGATAAACAGTTTTAAATTTGGCAATATGCGCGCATGTGATTTACGTACTATGATTTAAAGAAAATTAAAAAATAAAATTGTACGTGATTTTAAAAATGCTACGTATGATTAGTAATGTTTTTCTGCATAAGAAATTCTTTGCCATTTGAAATATTTGAATAGCATCGTCATAGTTGAATTTGTATTTGCCATTGCATATTTTTGCTTCTATTATATATCAAAGCTTTTTTATATCTATTTGCATGTTGTGTTCTTTTATTAAAAAATCTACGTGATCGAGCAAAACAAAATCTACTTCTAATAGAAAACTCTCGATGTTAACAAAAACTGAAATATCCAAAAAAAAAATATTTATAAAATAATAAATAATTACTTATAATAAAGAAGGAATAATCGTAACTTTTCTCAACTTCAGTGTCCGCTACAAAATGCTTAATAACTTAAATAATAAGTTACTTCTAGCGATCGTTTAAGGATTGTCCAAAAGCAAGGCATCTGTGAACGTTTTGTTGATTTTGTCCAATTTTCGAATTGTATAACTTGATGTTTGATTTGTATAGTGGCGTTATGATGGGAAAGATTTATAAAAAAAAATCTTTTAAAAATTTAAGAAACCTTGAGAGAGACTTTAGATTAGAAAAAGTTACTCTTATCTCCAAACGTTAATGAATTAAAATATTTGAAAAAAAAAACTATTCTGATACGTTCATTTTACAAAAAATATAAGTCGGAAAGGGTGTTAAAGAAACCCAATAGTTTACAGGATAAATAATAATGATGGCTGACTGAAGACTAACGTGGCTACAACGTTAATGACGAATTCTAACACGTTAAACTTATTGAAATAATAATTATCATTATTATTATTTGAATTTAATAGTAATAATATTTGGGACTGAAAATTAATAATGAAATCGTGGCGTCACTGTCCAAACGAACACATTTTTGATAAAACCTTTACAAATTTGTAGTCCAACGTTTTTTGTTACGATAGTTTTACCCTTTTTAGAGATACGTATAACGCGAAATAAAAGAATATTATTTGTTGAATATAGAAAATATTTCATAGCAATATTTTTATTGTTAACTACTTTTAAGGTACCCTCTTAAAAGCTATGCGACATAGTAAACGGCTTTTTATATATCGACCAGTGTTTAGTATGTATGGCACATAATAATTATTATATTATTATTATTAAATAGATAATTTAGAGAACTATTAAAGTCACTTATCAAGCTGTCTTTATACTGTACGTAGCAGAAATATATATATCTATATCTATCCTACTCTATACATGTTAGTACGTGACTCTGTATATTTCCTAATAACTATTAAGCGTGGACAAATTTTAATGTCGTTATTAATTTCTATGTTTAATAATATAATAATAATACTAGAATATCTTCAATAATAATTATATTTAAAATGAGTTACGCGCGCTATCGTGATCATTATTCAATCATTACGCACATAAGTAAAAATAATAATATACGAATTAATTATAAGTAATAATAATAATTACAGCATTGTATCATCGAATGTAATTGTTGATTGTTATATTATAATTATTATGATACAATTATTGTCTAGTTATTATGTATGTGATATTGTTATTGGAATAATAGATATTTTAAATGCTAATAAAGTAATTTATCTATTACCCTTCTTGTTGACTTGTGTGTGTAATAGTGTTATTAATTAAGACACTAGATGTAAGTGAGGATTTTAATGGTAATTTCAAAAACTGGTCAAAGTATTCGTGGTAATATAAAATTAATAATATCAACCCTAATAACTGCTTGATGTGTTCTCATAGGGATAAACGATACATTTTTGGACATACAGCCTTTTGTCAATGAAAGATTTTATTAACTATTTCACTTTAATACTGTTGTTTTAAAACATGAATAATTTTATTCAAAAATTTACATTATTATCATGTTCACATATTCAGTTTTAAAATGCTAACTTTAAATAAAATCAAATTAAATTATTCTTCTTAATACTGTACACGTACCCATTAAATCTACATTTTTAATAATAAATTCGTGTTTTAAAACAACTGTCTTACATCCATATAGATTTGCCAATATACGATAAAAATATCTGACAGTAATAATCGTTATTATTAAATACAAATACTATTATTATTATTGCCAGAGAATGGTCATTTCAAATAAAGCTTGTATATGTAAATTTAGTATGATCTCACATGAAAAAATAAATTATAGACGATCTATTTTACAAAAAATATCTTTCCTTGAAACTGTACTAGATTTTTTCTTTTTAAAAGTAATCTAGAAGCTCATATCACTTGCAATCTGCGAATCACTGTGAAAGGGTTGGTCATGAGCTCATATTTATAATATTGGAAATATGCAGATTAGTGTATATTTCATGAGAAAACTTTTAATTAGATGCTATGTGAAAAATAAACGGACGTTTTAAAAATCTATATAAGTCACTAATGTCAAACGATTCCAAATAAAATTCACAATATTTAAAGAAGATAAGATTAGTTTATTCTGAAAATGCAAGCGCTGGTAACCACACTGAAATTTTCTTTGAAATTGATTGTTACTCTTATTGTCAACGATCTCAAAATTGAAAATTAATTACTTAATAGAGCCAACCAAAATGTCACGTAGGCAAATAAATAATTAATTTTACTGATTGTGTTCTTTGAGTGTCTTACTAAATGCACATCAATTTAATTTGGCCAACGACATTTTTATTTTTTTAATATTCGGTTTTTATTAGAACTTTCAAAATAACTTAAGTTTTAGTTGCAGTAGTGCAAAGGCAACATTTGCAATAATATAGTACAATGTTATTATTATTAAAGTCAGATACTATATTATAAATGAGCGCTCATGGCCACTTCTATAGAGCTAAGTACAATAATTAATATAATATTGAAGCAATAACGAATAAATTAATTTTAAGTCACATGTAATAAATTTAATTAATGTACAGTTTGTTGTTTTTTTTTAATACCCTATTTTGAGAGCTGGCAAGTTTCTAACAACTCCTGCTCTAGGAGGACCGAGAGGAGTGTCGTGACTTTTATTAACAATGCAGTGATTTTTCTAAAATAAATCTTCAGCCCAAAACTGTTAGCACATCACTACATAATATAAAACATAGTCGCTTCCCGCTACCTGTCCATACATAGGGATGTCCCTATGTATGGAGTTTTAAAGATCTAAGCAATGTTGCTTAGATCTTTAAAACTACACAAAAGATTTTGATGCAGTTTTTTTTTCATAAACTGGGTGTTTCAAGAGGAAGGTTTATGCGTAGAGGAAGGGTTATATTTAATATCACTATTGCATCCGTGCGAAGTTGGGGCGGGACGCTAGTTAAAAATAAAAGTGCCTACATGAGGCCAAGACACAGTCGACCGCACTACCATCTAATTTGGCTCTCAATTTTCACTGTTCCTATTTAATTATTGGAAGTATAAAAGGAAAATACATAATATGATATTGATATACCTACCTAGATAAGTATATACAAAAATATGGTTTCTTAACATAACTCTTGCGTAGGTACTGGAACTCCTTAGTAAAAATAATGAATCCTTACAGCGTTAAAGCTTATTAGAAACTTTATGAAAAGTATTGGCTAAAAGGTGGCTGAACCCAACTTACAAGTTGTACCAAGGTCGTGTGCCGCGTTGAGAGCCCCAGCTGGTTTTTTTTTTTAGGTAGGTAAAAATCATCCAATGACGAGTCCCACCCTTGGGTAGAGCGGGAAACAGTGTCAGTCTCTTAATGACTAAACAACCTACCCCATTCCAACTTTGCCATATACACCAGGGCCAGAGCCTTCTTTTCAGATGCGAACCCATGGCCCCAGTTGGCTTCGACCCTTCTGCAGGGTCCCTACGGTTGCTGACAACTCCTTGAGGCGCGGGAACAGTGCGCGCCGTCGACGACTGGGCTTGGTCCGGAAGCCCCAGCTGGTGGAAGAAGGAGAGTATTATAACATTGTAGAATAAGCACACAACCAGAAAATTTAATAGTCTCATCATAGAGAATGGTAGTACTGTTTGGATAGACAAAGCTTTGCTAGAATTTGGTAACTTGCATGGAAGAGTCCAAATAATTCTGTCTCAAGATAAAGACGGACCAATGGGGGAGCTGTTGTGGCCGAGTTGTAAAAGCCCCGGCTTATGAGTGAGTGGTTTTTTTTATGGTAGGTAGTGATATTTTTCCCGCTCGTGGGCGGAGTGGGAAACAGTGTCAGACTCTTACTGACTAAACAACCTACCCCGTTTTTCCCTTGCCTTATACCCCGAAACCCGGTAACACTTTCGCACCAACCCTCGGCTCCAGAAGGCTTCGACCCTGAATGAGTGGTAGGTTGCGGGTTCAAACCCAGCCAGTCGCATTACTTTGTGTTATTATTTATTTCATCATCACTGCTCTAAAAACAGTGAAGGAAAACATCGTGAGGAAACCGGCATGCTCTAGAACCAAAAATTTGAAGACGTGATCCACCAACACGCACTTGTGTGTGTGTTTCGGCCCTTTCCCTCGCGTACAGAGGACGTCTGAGTAGGTATATGCCTCAGCAAAAGGAACATTCAAAGGCTCGTGGTGTTTATGCTATGCTGTGCTATTAAGTAGGTACCATCAACCCATCTGATAATGAAGGCGAAAGGTGAAGAAAGCAATGTCCCTACTTTAGTCGTGTTTCGAATAATTGGAATTGTCATGTGATGCATGACAAATACTTTTAAAGTCTGGAGTCTCAAGCGAACGTTCGCACACCTATTGTCTTTCTATTGTGTCTCTAATCATGGTATTCGAAAGGTAAATAGTTATAATTTAACATATTATAATGTTTACATACAATGTTATTGAACTTACTAGATTTGAATTCCATAAATTACTGCTTAGCCGTCTTCCTCTCTCCTAATTTTTGCTGTGCCTGACAGCGTCCATATTGATCTGTGATAACTTTAAACACCTTCTATGTACACATATGGATTGCAATAAAATATTGAGTATTCAGTATATTTTATAAGATTTTATGTAAACTGCATAAAGTTCTAATATTAATAATATCCAGGACCAGAACACACGATTTAGAATAACTGTGGGCACAGTTAAATAGTCCGAAATAAAAAAAATATTTAACTAAAAAATACAACCAGTGATCGATGAATAGATACAACCGACTAGATAAACGAAAAAAAAAACGAATAAATCAATAAACGTTTTTTCTTTAAAAAAAAAATACAAAAATTAATGAGCAGACCACAGTGGTGCTTTTGATTGGCAATAGTCTTAGTGTAACAAAGAGGGACATAGTTAATGGTATTGAAACCCTGCTTAAGTTGAAATTAGGTAAGCTAATATTATGTGCATTGCCTTACTCTAGTAGTTTACATGACTATGAAAATGATTACATTTTTAGCTTAAACAACTTGATGCATATCTTGTCATGCCGTCATAGTGACCGTTTATTGTATTTTGATACTAACAATTTTGTTAGAGATTTTATATTGATTCGGGAACATATGTTTGTTCCCAAGAAAAGTCGACATTTATTAGCTAATTTGTTAGCTTATAATATTAACGTAGTTATGGATAATTTAACTACAATTAGGTTAAGTGACGAAACAGTATTATCTAGTATACCTAGTAATACTGTTATAGATTCTTTAAACTTCTTCAACTGACAAAAGGGAAGCCTAATGGCAAAATTCTAGATGTGGAAATGTTAATAGATAAATACAGTATGGATATCTTATGTTTTTGTGAAACCTGGTTAAAACCAGATAGAATGCTGTTCAATGTCAATAATTTTTCAGTTGCCAGTGCGTTCAACAGATCATCAATAGGGGGTGGTACTTTAATATTATGTAATAACTCTTTAAGATATAAGGAAAGGAAAGATATCACTGCTTGCTCTGTTGATCGCTTATGTGAGGTAGCATGTGCAGAGGTTGAAGGCCAAATTTTCTTATGTGTCTACAGACCACCCGCATCAAACTTGACATCTTTTCTTATTATAATAGAAGAAATTCTAAATAAACTTATTAAAGATAACAAATTAGTTTTCGTTTGTGGGGACTTAAATATTGATTTATTAGTTGATTCATCAGATAAATCTAAGCTGCTCTCATTGTTTAGTTCTTTTAATCTGAAATGTATTTTTAAAGAAGCAACAAGAATAACACCTACTTCAGCCTCATGCATAGATAATATATTTACTAATTGTAATATAAAAGACTCTTCACTTATTAGTGGTGTGAGGTCAGACCATACTGGTCAACTTGTATCATTTGAAATAGTAAAAAAGTTACAATTAGGTTCTACTGCAAAGTTTAGACCACTTACCATAAATAAATTAAATCGTTTCAATAATAATGTTATTAGTAGTCTCTCAACAGCCAACTTTGATTCGCAAGACCCAAATGTTAACTATAGTACATTATTTTCTACAGTATGCCAAGAATTTAACAAGGCGTGTCCAGTTAAAAAAGTCCAAATCAGTAATAAATCAAAATTTAATGAATGGGCTACTGCTGGAATAAGAAAAAGCAGAGATACTTTATATCAGCTCTACCAGGAAAAGTCATTGTCGTCTGATTGTAACCTCCATAACCATGTTAGATTGTATTCGAAAATATTTAAAAGAGTCTGCAACCAAGCTAAATCTAAGCTAATAAGCAAAAAAATTGCAAACTCTAATAATAAAATAAAAGCAGTTTGGAAGGCGATAAACAAAGAAACTGGAAAGATAAACCAAAGAGACCAGAATGAATTGTCACTAAACATTAATAATAAAATCATCTCAGATAGGTCAACGGTGGCTGAAACATTAGAAAACTTTTTCACCAACATCCCAATAGAAGTTACCAAATCTCTCCCTTCTTCTTCTTTGTTAGCCGAATCTTTTTTAAAGGAACATTTTACAAAGGATATACCTACCTTTGAATTTAAACGTATCTCTGTTGATACAATAATAAAAACATTTAAAAGTCTTAACATAAAAAACACTGAGGACTTATGGGGTATATCAGTTAAGGTTCTGGGAGATATTATTCATACAATTGCTCCTGTCCTAACAGGCATATTTAATCAATGTTTGGACAGTGGTACATTCCCTGATTTAATGAAACATAGTAAAGTTGTACCAATTTTCAAATCAGGTAGTAAGAGTGACCCCTCTAACTATAGACCTATATCTGTGCTTCCAGCATTGAGTAAAATCTACGAAAAAATCATGCTGGACCAGATGCTGTGTCATTTTAATGTGAATGGGATTTTGCATAGTCATCAGTTTGGCTTCACGAAAGGAAGGTCGACGACGGATGCAGGAGTGAAACTCATCAGTCACATTTTGGAATCCTGGGAGAAATCACAGGATGCCATTGGCATATTCTGTGACCTCTCAAAAGCATTTGACTGTGTTGACCATAAAACTCTAATCTGTAAATTACATCATTACGGAATTCGTGGACAAGCTGCTGATCTTGTTTTTTCCTATTTATCTTACAGGCAGCAAAAGGTAACCATTAATGGGGCGACGTCCTCAGGCTCTTTTGTAAAGATGGGCGTGCCTCAGGGTTCGATCCTTGGCCCTTTTCTTTTTCTGGTTTATATTAATGACCTTCCTTATATGATGTCAAATTTAGCTGATATAGTTCTATTTGCTGATGATACTTCCCTTATTTTTAAAGTAAATAGAAAAGATGCGGATGTCTTGCATGTTAATGAAAGTCTGGCTGTTCTTTCTAAATGGTTCGCTGCTAATAACCTCTTATTAAATGCAAACAAAACTAAGTGTATAAAGTTTTCATTACCGAATGTCCCCCACGTTGATGTTAGTCTGATTCTAGACGGCAAAAAGCTTGATGTCATTGCAGAAACTGTGTTCTTGGGCATTACTATTGATTCTAAATTGCAGTGGGGAGCCCATATTAGAACTCTCTCAGGTAGACTAAGCTCAGCTGCATATGCAGTAAGAAAAATTAGACAATTAACAGATGTTGATACAGCTAGGTTAGTTTATTATGCTTATTTCCACAGTATTATGTCTTATGGCATTTTGCTGTGGGGATCTGCAGCTGATGTAGATTCAATATTCATATTACAAAAGAGAGCAATCCGAGCTATTTATAAAATGGGTCCTCGCGAGTCCCTCAGAAATAAGTTTAAAGAAATCGATGTACTGACTCTGCCTTCTCTTTATATTTTAGAATGTATTTTATATGTTCGTAAAAACTTAGGACTTTTTAAAATTAGAAGCGATCTCCATAACAAAAACACACGTAATAAACATGAAATTGTTATACCTAAATGGAGATTAGCTAAGACCAGCAAGTCATTCTTAGTAAATAGCGTACGCTTTTATAACAAGCTGCCAAAGGAGGTGACAGAACTTACCGAGAGAAAGTTCAAAACTCATATTAAGCGTGTCCTAACCAAAAAAGCATATTATAAGGTTAGAGACTATGTCGAAGATACAACTGTCTGGCAATGACTGCTTCTGCTCATGTGGCCCCCTGGTAACTTATTAATATTCTGTATAATTGTCTGTTAACTGCTCCATCTTTTTTCATTTTTTTTTATATACGACATCTCTTTATTCTTTTATTTTGATACATTCTCACAATATTCCTTATTCCATTTTATACATCCATCATATAATGTAATTGTCTTACTGAGACTTGTGATTATTTTTCTTGCTTTTATATAGCCTCTTTTAATAATGTGAATGTAAGAACATTGTAGACGCAAATTTTAGATGACTTCCTACCATTTTAACGGTAGGAGTTCAATATTGACTGGTCTGCACTGTCCTTACATAATTTATGTGTTGTAATATGGAAATATTGTAAAGATAACAATTTGTTTAAAAGAGTAACCATGGAGTTTCTTGCCGGTTCTTCTCCATCGGAAACGACCAATTTGGAACCGTGCACTAGCATCTGACGTTTTATAAGTGCCCATGTAGGCCCATGTGAAATAAAAATTTTTGACTTTGACTTTGACTTTGACTTTCTTTTTATATAGGTAATACAATAACGACAACAACAATTTTAACAATAATTTTTAGATAATAATAAAATACAGATATCGTTATCGACTAGACATAAGATATTAGACAAGAGATCGCATCACTTTAAGTTTTGAAAGACGGAGAAAATAATGGTTTATTGTGTGTGTAAAGGAAATAATGACCTACCCATACCCTACAACCTTATTTTTCTTTAAACTTATAAACATCCCATCGACATGTGCTAAGAGCTTAAAAAAGTTATTGGATAATTTGGAATTTTCTAAAAATTACTTGCAATAACTTAATAAAAACATAACAAATATTTTAACACGTGTTCCAAGCGCAAAAAATAAGGCAATGTCTGTAAAATATCCGTTACCTATTGACAGTATCAAACAACCGCAAAATAACACACATATTTTTTTTACTTTACATCCTTCACTATAAACTTATCCCTAAAAAAATAACCCTGAAGACCAAACTTAAACTATCAAAGTCAAAATCTTTTTATATCACATAGGCCTACATGACCACTTGTAAAACGTCAGAAGCTAGTGCACGGTTCCAAATTTGTCGTTTTCTATGGAGAAGAATCGGCAAGAAACTCCATGGTTACTCTTTTAAATCCACGTGACATCGCGATCTCAGCTCCCTCAGCCCCGCACGAGACAGGTCACCGACCCCGTGACGTCGCACTTTAGCCCAGACAGCTAAATTAACTGAGCCTAGGCCTAAAAGCACCCACTCATTTCCATGTGACTCAGACAGCATAACTCACGATCATGACATACAACAGACAAATCAATTTTTTTTGTCGGTTGAGAGTTTCTTTTACTTAGAATCACAATATTTGTATTTTGCTCATCATGTCTTTAAACGTTTTGTGTGAAAGAGTTAACACTGTTCTATTTCTTTGGGTAATTCTTTATTAATGAGTCAACTCATTTCTATTTCGATAGAAATTAGTTGACTCATTTCGATAGAAGTAATAACTCATCAACTCATCGTTAAATGGTTGAAATCTACGGTTACGGTACGGTTCGGACAAGCGTTTCGCTTTGTCGTTCTCCGCGCACATCGAAGGACTGGAACAATTTTTTACTGCGGTCTTCCGATCCGATTATAAATTAGGTGTCATCAAGATTAGAATGAATAGGCTCGTAATAAACTAGTGCGCCTTAATATCAACGATTGCATCACTGCTGCACCATCAGGTGGGATCGCAGTCAAGCATTAGTTAAAAACAAATTAAAAAAGAATTAAAAATAACTTAATAATATTCCACAACTATCACACAACGCCGTCTAGTCTCAAGCTAAGCAGAGCTTGTGTTACGAGTATGAGTACTAAACAACTGATAAACATATACATATATTTCTAAATTCATTTTTCGATTTGGGAATATAATTATTTTCATAAGTTGCTTTGCATAACATTGCATCAACCTTATAAAGTTCCCATTGCTGAGACACAGGCCTGCTCTCCAGGAGATGGAATGGGCCATAATCCACCACGCGGGCCCAGTGCGGATTGTTGAATGTCACATGTCTTCGAATTGTTTGTTCTAGGATATGCCCGTTCCCTCACAATGTTTTCCTTCACCGTTTTGAGAGCAGTGGTGATGAAATAAATTACCCAAAGTAATGCGCGTGGCTGGGTTTGAACCCGCGAATTACAACTCGTAACTCGAAGCGAAGCCTCGACTGACGAGGTTTTTTTCGACTCGGCCACCACTGCTCCTGCTTCATAAGTTGACAGCTACGGATATCCTCAGTGGGCGAGTCCGGCTCCCACTTACCCAGTTTCTATATTTCATACGGGAATTAAATCTTAGTAGGTAGTGCAGCCTGTGTGATTATTTTATTATATAAAGAAAAGCCATGGCTAGTGGAATGCAACAGGGCAACTTAAAGAATACAGGTAGGTTTAAGGCAGTAAAAATCTGACACACCCTCTCACTTCCCCCGGAACGAGTGGAGGTATTTAATAGATTCATCATCACCATCTTCTTGCCCTTGTCCCATATCATTTGTGGTCGGCGCAATACGTTTTTTTCTTCCATTTTCTTCTATCACTAACTCTTCTTTCACACCTCAATAAAAAAGACTTACAGCACTATGTAACCGTCTAGGCACAGACATCATCAAATTGTGCCACTTAAGTTGGCCAAAAGGTCAACGGACCGCCAGATTATAATCTGACGAGCCTCGTGCCCAGACAAACACAATGAGATAATGTTTATACAATTGTGCTTCTAGACTTTTGTCCAGACACGCAGATCCTAAATGAATTATGTAACCATATTTTTACTTACTTACCTAGAAAATGGTGGGATATTACTTTAATGATGTTTTTTGTGAGGCTAAAACCTTGAGTTAATTAAGTGGATATAGATAAGTGTAAACAGCTTTGAAAATGGTAAAAAGTGGATCAAAATAAAAATAGTAGTAGAATGGAAACGTAGTGAATGGTAAAATGGAAAAATATTTTTTTGTAAAGAAGAAGATCACATAGATTTTGAGGCTATGTGAAAAAAGTGCAAATACAAAAGTGGTAGATCTTAGATGACCTACAAGTTTGCCATTCGATTGTTTTCACTAGAACCAGTAGTTTGGCCAGAAATCGAAATAAACCTTTTTTTACACTTAAAACCGCACACCCATCCACTTCCCGACCTCAGATCGACTGTAATTTATTTTTCCTTAATTTTTTGTTATATTCTCTTCCTTTTCCAATGGGTTTCATCCTGCTACTATTTTGTTCCCTTTCAATAATTATGGGCACTGGTCTAATATACGGAGAACAGACATTCCATGATAATGTAATCAAGTAAATTTTTACTGTCTTTTCATGACTATTTTCGATGGAGTCCATGTCTTCTAATATTGAAACAGACCAACCATGGACCGGCTCATAGTCACACTAAATTAAAGTAGATACTTAGATACTGTTTTCAGTCAGTACGACAAAAACCATTCCAATATATTTATCTACTTTATTTCAATTTTTCTTTTTAAATGTTTCTTAAAAAATAAATATATTAAAAAAAACAGGTTTCAAGCTACCAGTGGTTAGGGCTCCAGAGATAGGAACCTCCTCACAATACGAGCCGTGTCGAGGAGTACTGCCTTCTGTATCAGGCTCTAGATCCTACTGCGCAACAACATTTTCAACAGATGGTCGTCGAAGCTTATTATTATTTTGAGACTGCGTATTTTTAGATAGCATTGTGTTTGGTTTCATAATTTTATATTTCGAAATAGAGGGTAGTACGTGCTTGCACGCATTCCTTGCATATATTCCCGTCTCTTTCCCACACGCGCAATAAGTGATGCTCTTGCTTCGTCATCGGTCGCGAACATGCGATGAAGACACGTGTCATCCCACTCTTGAAATAGTCACCGCACGAGGTGGCACGAAATCAATTGTGCCTAATTTCTCCTACATATTTTTCCATTTTTGCGAACTTGCGAGTGATGTAGCCTGGCTGGTGTTAAAGTACATTGATTGGAGTGCGTGCCAGCGGTTTCAGCTGAACGAGCCTCACCTGGACGGACAAGTAAGGTTAGTGCGCGTGTTTCTTATCCGATTTCCGTACTCGTCCTAATTTTCGTCATCCTACATCTTGACATTTTTTCCTTTTTTTTTGGCATTTTTCAGGCTTGTCAGTCTAGTAGTTCGTCACCCTGACTGCTATGCCGGAGGTCGTGGATTCGATTCTCACCCCGGACAATGTTTGTGTGATGAGCACGATCATTTGTTCTGTGTCTGGGTGTAATTTTTTTTTAAGTATGTTTATCAGTTGTCTAGTACTTATAACACAAGCTTTAAATAAAGTTTTAACTGGCTAGCTATCAGGTTTAAAAGATATTATAGCCTGTTGACAGACAGATGAACAGGACTTAGCAATAGGATCCCCTTTTACCCTTTTTTATAGTAGGTAAAAATCATCGAATGACGATTTGACGAATCCTGCTCTTGGGCGGAGCGGGAAACAGTGTCAGACTCTTACTGACTAAACAACCTACCCCTTTCTTTCCTTGCTCTATTCCCAGAGCCCCGGTGTAACGTTTTCGCACCTAACCTCGGCCCCGGGAGGCTTCGACCGTGTAGGGCCCCTACAGTTTGCTGACAACTCCTTGAGGTGCGCGGTAACAGTGTACTTAAAGCCGAGATTATGACGTGCCCTGTTTTACCTTTTAGGTGCAGATCCCTAAAAACCTACTTAAATATAAATGTATTGTAGATTAAATCTCTTACATTGAAGTTACATTGTTTTCATTCAAAGTAAAACAATACAGTTTAGTGAAATACTTCGTTATTTAACTGGGCGTTAGGCCCGTTTAGCCCCAGCACAGAGTTGGCCCGGGCGGACCGCCCGCGTCGTGTGTCGCCCCGCATTACCACCAGATACCACCACTCTACCCCCATTTGACTATTCATTGGCCGCAATCCAGTTATAAGGGATGGAAGAAGATCGGATGTGGCAATTTGTGAAGAGATATTTACTTTTAATTTATTATATTTGATAGATAGAGAGCAGTGGTGGCTGAGTGATAACGGCCCCGACTTACGAGTAGTAGGTCGCGAGTCCAAACCCAGCCAGGTGCATTACTTTGTGTAATTTATTCCATCACCACTGCTCTCAAAATGGCGAGGGAAACATAAGGAGGAAACCGGCATATCCTAGAGCCAAAAGTTGGAAGACATGTGACAGCTACCAATCCTCACTGGGCCTGCGTGGTAGATTGCGGCCCATTCCCTCTCCTGGATAGAGGGCTTGAGTCCCAGCAGTGGGAACATTAAAAAGGCTGATGATGATATTTGATAGGCTCACGTTTGACCACAGTCTCACCTGATGGTAAGCGATGATGTGGTCGACGGAGGAGCACGCTTGCCTAGGGGTAACCTATTCACTCTTGACTTAAAAAACCCTAGGTTTTTGCTGATAGAAAAGTCGATCTGGAATAGTGTATGGTTGATTGATATATTAGGTTATTGGGCTTTATTTTTACGTTAATTAGGCAAAAAACATTATTAGAAAGAACGAAAGAAAAACAAAGAAAAATATTTTTCATTACTCATACTCTGAAAGTAGGTGTAAAGTTGGGACACCCTGATCCAATGACCTTCTTTACGTTATCTTTCTTTTTATTTTTATTTTCTGGTTTTATTTGGCCAACACAGAGCTGTATGTACAAGTTGCCAAAAACTGGTCAGGAAAAAATAATGAGCACATCATCATCATCCTACCGCTATTCCATATTACTTGGGGTCGGCGCAATATTTTTTTTTTATTTCACTCTGTCCTGTCATCTGTCACACTATCAGTAACTCCCTTTTTAATGTAATTTTGAAACATCTCAGAATTTTCATTCATCGGGAATCTTTAAGTCAAGAGTGAATAGGTTAGTTCTAGGTAAGCGCGCTCCATCGTCGACCGCATCGTCGCTTTCTATCAGGTAAGATAACGGTCAAGCGCAAACCTGTAAACAATAAAAAAAACCTCATTAATAGGAGTACATTTTAACTCTCAGATTTGTGCAATGCCGTATCCACTGGAGCTACATTCCGTGGCAACTACATGCGTCCTCGTGTAAAGGCTCTTCCTCATTGATGTTGTCATGTTTTTTCTACAATACTCTTTAGTAAATTTTAAACTGTTCACAAGAAATAACAACAAGATCATTAAAACAAGAAGTAACGTAAGAGTTGCAGTTACTTTGTATGATTTTTTGTGTTCGTTATTTTTAGTCTCTTGCATGATAGTGGTCCATCAGATGAGATAGTGGTTAAAATTAATGAGCTCCAGGCGAACGCCGGTGGTACGGTTACGGTACTCGAAAGGTTAAATCACTATATCAGCACTTACTCAGGCTCATACTTTTCTTAAATTTGAATCTGAAACCGGAACCTCCCAAACCTTTATTTTGTTCTCGGGGGGAAACCTTCAAAAAGGTGCCATAAGTTTTGAGGAAAAAACCAGAGAGTGAGGAAATCTTACATCACTGAATCCACCCCAATGATCACCATCAGCACATGGAAGAGGGTCACGTGATCTCTTAAAAGACTACCCTAGAACCCCCTCTGGCATATAATGCCAGGGCGCCTCTCTAGCCACTCTTAAAAAGGAAATTTCATCATCGATTTTAAAAATACGTTTTGAACACTCGCAAACGGACCATTTCATATTGTTCTTTGAGTGGCATACCATTGACAAGAGGTTTTAAAAACAATGTTTCGAATCACTCTTAAGGTGGGCCTTCCTCACTCGTCTTAGTCAAGGTTTACCTTAAAGATTTTTGAAAAAAATGAAATCATTTAGAATCTCGATCAAATGCGAAAAGCTTCTATAGAAGTATTTTTTTATATTTTTTATATGTAAGTACATTGTGAAGACTCAAAAAATCACGTAAAATAGCAGATTTTCAGTGGTCGTTACTGTATTACTCATATATAAATTTGTTTTAATTTCTATAGAAGCCTAGATAATAACCACAAGGTATCTGTGTATCCAAAATATCTGAAGAAAGATGTGTAATAACATCATAATCACGCGTAAGAGCGGTTTCATGAAAATTGACCTCGGATTGGCTACTCTTAATTAGACACACATGTTAGTTCATAAGGGTTTTTTTAAGTATGACAATTTGAACATCGGCCTTGCAGAGACTCAGTGTAAGCCAAATACATATTTCTAGTCATCAAAGTTCAAAGTCCTACATCCCAATGCCCCACTTTCAACCAGCCACATAGTAACACAGCCTTACAGCTCGCAGGGCAAGCGCTACCAATGATAATTCCCAAAAATATTATTTTTAATTTATCGTGGTCAAGTTGACTGTATTATCTGTCTGTTTTATGATGCAAGGGATCCTCATAAAGGTTTATTTTTAACTGGCAATGTATGCAGTAGCTGGGAAGATCTTTATTGTGTTAAAATGGTGTCAAGAGTCTGTTGGTCTCGTTTACATCCGTCGTTCTTTTTTTAAGGATGCGGATTTGATTTGCTTCTTTTTTTTAAATTTGTTGCAATGAAAAAGTATAGATCTATAATATGTATGTATTTAGAAATATATAAGTATGTTTATCAGTGGTCTAGTACCCATAACACCAGCTCTGCTTGGCTGCTCTTAGCTTGGTACTCGACGACGTTGTGTGATAGTTGTGGAATAAATCTTACTAATATTATAAATACGAAAGTTACGATGTTTGGATGTTTGTTACTCAATCACGCTAAAACGGTTATAATATAACCAGCTTTTGCTCGCGGCTTCGTCCGCGTGGTATTGGGGTTGGGGATGGGGTTTCCGGGATAAAAAGTAGCCTATGTCCTATTCCGGATTGTATCCTATGCCTGTGTCAAATTTAATCCAGATCCGTCCAGCCGTTTTGGCGTGATTGAGTAACAAACATCCAAACATCGTAACTTTCGCATTTATAATATTAGTAAGATATTATAGAGACGTTTTAGGGATTCCGTTTTTACCTGAAAATGGAATCTTGAATCTTTTTGTTGTCCGTCTATCTGTTTGTCTGTCTCTCAAGACCCTTTATCTCATGAAGGCGTGGAGGTATTGAGTTGATATTTAAACCATATTTTTAGGTCTGCAGTCCATTGGAGTTATGAAAAAATGAAACTTCTAAGTTATTGAAAAAAATAGATACGGCCGTTTATGTCGCAAAAAAACGTGTATTTCGACACTTTTAAAGGAATAAAAATTCATGGGTAATCCCCGTAACCTAGAACTCTGAAATTTTGCATAAAGCAAGGCCTTATAGTACAAGTATAGGAATAAATCTGAAAACTTCCGATTACGTCATAAAAAAGTTTTTTACTTTTGTTGATTTGCAAAGTTCTTCGAGACTCGATCAGGAATTGAATAAGAACCCTCAATGTTTGTCCGAGTCGCACTTGCCCAGTTTATATTTTTGAAGAAATTTCACAGTATGGTTTTTAAGTGGAAAAATGGATGGATTGTGTGAGGAGTGATATGAAAGAAAAGGGAGTTACTGAAAGTGTGACGGGTGACAGGACAGAGTGGAAGAAAAAAACATGTCGCACCGACCCCAAAAAAAATGGGATAAGGGTAGGATGATGATGGTTTTTAAGTGGAAAATTATGAAATGATTTTTTTCGTTCGAGGGCGGAGCGCGAAGGCGTGCTATACTTTTACTGACGAATACAGACTATTGTGTTCCTTCTTCCGTGCAGTTACCGGACGGCCGCAGTTTATGCTGAGAAACGAGCGTTTCTGTCCTCACACAGGTATTTTATTAATTCAAAAGTCAAAATAATTTATTTCACATGGGCACTTATAAAACGTCAGAAGCCAGTGCACGGTTTCAAATTGGTTGTTCCCTATGTAGAAGAACCGGCAAGAAACTCCATGGTTACTTAAAAAAAAATGGTTTGTTACAATATTTTCATGTTACAGTATTAATAGTATTTTTAGTTTATTAACCTTAGGTTAGGTAAGTATACGTGTGACGGGTGACAGTACAGAGTGGAAGAAAATACATGTTGCACCGACCCCAAGTAATATGGGATAAGGGTAAGATGATGATGATGGTTGTTATTAGAATTATAATTTTAATGTATATTATTTGAGAAAGAAAGAAAAAGTTAAATTATATAAGAACAGTGCAGACCAGTCAATATTTTACTCAAGAGCACAAGAAAGAATGTTTCATTGTTTTTAATTGTTGTGTAATTGTTTTCTAGTTTAGTCAATTTGACTGGTTATCATTATTTTATTTTATTGCTTGTCCTGTACATCGTTTCAAATATACGAGGAGATGTTTCTTTCTAGACGTTTTCAACTTATGGTGCAGAAAAATAAATAAAAAGAAACGACTGTAGACGATTGTATACATTAATAGAGAGAGGGATCTTCGGTCTTCCGAAGCTGCGTCTTTTTATTATGGTTGGAAAAATCTCATGACGAATCCCACCCTTCGGCGGAGCGGGAAACAGTGTCAGACTCTTACTGACTAAATTACCCACACCATTCCTTCTTAGCCCTCATATCGGGGTCGGATCTTCCTTTCAGAAACCGAAATTGAAACGAATTAAAGCTGCGTCTTCACTTCTTCAGGTTCGTGGTTGCCACTCCAGAACTTTTGGGCTCCGTCGACAGTGTATTTTACGACCTATATGCCCAGCTACTCCTACTTAATGGTGTACTTTTTCTTTCGTTCGTATTTGTTACGCAAAATTATCAAAGATTTAACTTTGAAAAGTACACCATCATCATCATGACTTTTAATGTTCCCACTGCACAAACCACTATAAGTCAAAGTCAAAGTCAAAGTCAAACTCATTTATTTCAAATAGACCATTTACAGGCACTTTTGAAATGTCAAAATTGAAGCTAGTTTGCACGTTCCAAGGCGTAGACTCCTATGGAGAAGAACGTGCAAGAAACTCCATGGGCACTCTTTTAAATCAAAATTTATATTTACATATTACTTGGTTACAAAATGTTGATTCTAATATGCGAGCACGATGTAGCGGTATTTAAGAAAAAGTAAAATAATAATAATAAAAAAAAAAAAATCAAATAAGCGCCTAGCAGCCAAGAGATGACCGGTCTCAACTGTCGGCACCCGTTCACGAGCATGACGCATGTATCAGCCCCACTCCGCTCAACCATTTTAGAGGGAACAGAATGACCCAACACACGCGCCACCATCAGCGAGACATTTGAGAGAGCATGACAAACTCTCAGCTGCCATGCTCGAATGTCAAATAAGTTGCAACCTAGCGAAAAATGCTCCATGGTACTTCACATTTACAAAATTTACAAAGTGCTTCTACATTATACAATGCTATTGTATCCAAATCAAAAAAATATAATAATTGTAGATGGTCATGAGCTTCAATTTAACAAATAAAATATAAAACTATTACGAAAAGCCAATATAAAAAGGGCAACAACTTCCATCCTTTCAATGAATATGTTAACAACAAAAATTAGAAGGCAAAAGTAGACTGTGGCTGTGGAGCAGAAACGGCATTTAACCAAGCATTATTATCAAGAATGTAATCTTCCAGTTTATAATATGCTTGTCTACATAGCGTGCGTTTAATACAAGTTTTAAATTTGGATTCATTCAATTGAATAATCTCACTTGGTAATTTATTATAAAATTTAATACAGCACCCCATAAACGAACTACGTACTTTGGCCAATCTGAACCGAGGTTGATCTAATTTGTCCCTATTTCTGGTATTAAAATTGTGCCTGTCACTTATCTTAGCAAAAAGATGAATATTTTTCCGAACATACATGATATTTTCATAGATGTATTGACAAGGTACCGTCAAGATATTTATATCCTTAAATAGTTCCCTCAGAGAATCGCGCCTGCGAAGATTATAGATGGCTCTAACTGCTCTTTTCTGAAGAATAAAAATAGACTCTATGTCTGCAGCACGTCCCCATAGCAAGATACCGTAAGACATGATACTGTGAAAGTAGCTAAAATAGACTAGTCTCGCGGTATCTACATCAGTAAATTGACGGATTTTTCTAACAGCATATGCTGCTGAACTAAGCCGTCCTGCCAGAGACGTTAAATGAGGACCCCATTGAAGCCTCGAGTCGAGCGCGATTCCTAGAAAAACTGTGTTTTCGACGAATTCAAGTTTCTCTTCGTTCAATACTATCTCTAAGTCGTTACTTTTAACATTCGGTAAGGCAAATCTGATGCATTTCGTTTTTTTTCCATTTAATACTAAACTATTAATAGTGAACCAGTTTTGGACCTGTTGTAAAGCACTATTTACGTAATTAAGATTTGTGGAGCTTCTATCGATCTTAAAAATTAAAGATGTATATACCTACTACAGGCCACCTCTCTGGGAGAGGGAATGGTATGGCCCATTCCCTCTCTGGGAGAGGGAATGGTATGGCCCATTCCCTCTCTGGGAGAGGTAATTACCTCTCCCAGAGCTACCATTCCCTAGCCACTTCCAAAGTATGACTAGATAAAATACTCTGAAATACTCCAATGTTACTTCTGTTTAATTTATGCTTCCTAATGAACTCTAATCATGCCGCTTCATTTTTTAAAGATATGCACAGTAAGTGGTAAATGTGTACTGTACCACAGACTAAACAATTCGGACAAAAATCTTAAACATTTTAGTTCTTACATTCTACTCTACCCAACTCCATATTACCCGATCCGTGACATACGCATTAGGCCATAAATACACTCATGTAATATATGTAAAAGTGTGGCCAAATGTGCCCAGTGTACAGAGGCCATTAAACTCGAGCCCGGGTAACGACCCTGGGTTAAGGGTTGTGACGCTGAGCACATGTTTGGTGCACCCTCGGAATGGAGGGGATGAATTAAGAAAAAGTTCTGAAGAGGACTGATGTAAGAATCTACCTTTTATGGTGTGCCTACAATAAAGAGCATATCTATCTATCTATCTATCGTAGGTATTTTTTTTAATTATGTATGTGTAAAGTAAATTATGTATGTTTCCTTCCTCACTCGCGTATTATATTATCAATGTCGCGCATGGTTTAAAAGCTTGTTGCTTCATTTCACGCAATCCAAAGTGATGTTTGATGCAAAAGTAATGCGAAAAAAGAAAGAAAACACCTGAAAACTCTGTTGGCTTTCAGTAATTCTACGATTTACTCGAATATTTCACAAAACGTGTTCCAGAAAATACGTGTTTTTATTAAACCCTAAAGGATTTTTGAAAAATCTGATATCAATTAGAATCGCGACTAAATCCGCAAGGCTTCTATAGAAGTATATTTTTATTATAGAAGTACATTATGGAGACTCAAAGTTCACATAAAATAGCAGATTTTCAGAGGTCTTTACCTACTGGATTACTTTATGTTTCACTTTATGTATTCACTTAAAGTGAAACATAAAGTGTTATTGTTGTTATGTTTTGATTTCTATAGAAGCCTAGATAATATCAACAAGATATCCGTGTATTCTGGCCTGTTGGTCTAGTAGTTAGTGGCCCTGACTGCTACGCCGGAGGTCGTGGGTTCGATTCCCGCCCAGGACAAATGTTTGTGTGATTTGCACGATCATTTGTTCTGTGTCTGGGTGTAATTTCTCTATAATATGTATGTATTTAGAAATATATGAGTATGTTTATCAGTTGTCTAGTACCCATAACACAAGCTCTGCTTAGCTTGGGACTAGACGGCGTTGTGTGAAAGTTGTGGAATATATTATACTAGCTTTTGTCAGCGGCTTCGCCCGCGTACATGAAATAGCCTATGTCACTCAGGAGTAAAGCAGCCTTCTATTGCTGCTAATTTTTTTCCAATCGGACCAGTAGTTCCAGAGATTACCTCCTACAAACAAAAAAACAAAGAAACAAAAAAACAAACTTTACCTCTTTATTATATTAGTGTAGATGTAGATTATTGTATTATATTCAAAATATCTGAAGAAGGATGTGTTATAACATCAAAATTTGAGCGGTTGTATGAAAATGTACGTCGGGTTGGCCGATCTTAAGCATTTTTTTTTAATTATGTAAACCAGTGCTTAACCTATTTTAAATAGAAAATCGTAATTGAACGCTGGTACTATACTCCAAAAGTGTCAGAGTTAAAATATTCCTTTTCACATAGGCCTACATGGGCACTTGTAAAACATCAGAAGCTGGTGCACGGTTCCAAATTGGTCGTTTCCTATGGAGAAGAACCGGCAAGAAACTCCATAGTTACTCTTTTAAAAAAAATGGTTTGTTACAATATTTCCATATTACAGTATTAACAGATAAATTATGCAAGGACAGTGTAGACAAGTCAATATTGTATTCAAGAACACAACAAAAAAAAAATTAGAAACTTCCTATTTATACTACCCTTGTTATACCATGTTTGACTTATGCTGCGTCAGTCTGGATTTGCCTGGCTAACAAAAACTACAACAAATTTCAAATTGTTCAGAATAAGACAATAAAAATTTCCTTCAATAAGTACTGTTTTCCGAACCAATTTAAAACGAAAGCATGAGCAAATAAAATTTTCCTTTTTTTTAAATTTCATTTTAAAATCAAAGCGTAAATTCTATTTGTTTGAAAATCCCAAACACTACAATCCGTTACTTTCATCCATAGGTAAAAGAAGATCAAATAATTTGCCGTACTCGTATTTAAAAACATATAATCGGTGAAGGAAAACATCGTGAGGAAACCGGCATGTCCTAGAATAAAAAAAATCGGTTGTCTGTAAAGTCGGTTTACTGACGATAGTTGAACGTGACAACGTCTAATAAGAAAATACTGATGGAATGGTTTCATTTTTCAAAAGAAAATTTTAATTTTATTTGTTTGAAAGATATTTTGTATGGCTATAGAAAAGGAGGTAAATGGAAATCACAATTGAATTGATTAAGTTACATTTATTTGTACGCATAAATACAATTATGTCATTTTTTTTACAATGTACATAGTTTTTTTACAAATATGAATGTGAATTTATTGTATAGCAGCTGTCCACGCGGACGCATCGCTCACTCAAGTAGGAGAGAAACAGATGTCGAACACTGCCGAACGAGGCCGATTGTGCCTCTTTGTCGCTCGTTGCGTGCTCTCGCTTGCACTTCAAACCTTAAATGGAACGCCTCAGAGCGAGGTAACGTCGCATGAGTCATGTTTTTTCATGCGTGTAGCCGGCTCCATCGAATTATAAGACGTTGTCACGTCAAAAATCGAAGACATGTGACATCCACCAACACGCACTGAGCCCGCCTAGTAGATAATGGAGGATCCATTCCATTCCTTCTCTTAGAAAGGAGGTCTGTGTCCCAGCAGTGGGATCATTAAAAAGGCAAATGATGATGACGATGACAATCGATTTTGTTTACCACATCACTATTTCTTAGGTGAATAACAATATCTACCTACCACCGGACCGACCGGGCTACCCACACCCACCATACTTGTAGCGAAAATCAAACTACCCACAATTTGGATTAATAAAATCAATAATGTAACTGTCAGTAAGTTTAATTATTTAGTCTGCGATAGACTCGCACTACTTTGTGTAAATTAAATAGTGTATTTATAGTGTAAATAAGTCAGTGCTAACACTTTTTTGTGCCTTATAAACTAATATTGTATTCTTTATGAACTTGTGATATAACATAAACTTAACAATAATGTCGCTGTGAAATGTTTGTAAAGGTAAGTTGGCCTAAAAACTAGATAAGAAGATTTCAAACTAACCACAAATTGTTTGTCTGAAATACAAAATTTTTATAACAATAAAATGCACAAAACCACTTAGTTTGAATATCTTTTGCCATTGAATTACGCGTCACCCCGTTCAACTTTCATCAAATTGATAACTTACAAAAGCGCGAAGCGCGGCAAATTTAAATTAACATTTCATTACATATAATAATAGTTGAGTAAAATTAGTATAAGATCCTTTTGTAAACGATTTCATAATATTATAGTCCAGTGCAAATAGCATTGAAAATGATAAAAATGGAACAAAATAGTAGTAGAATGAAACCCATTGGAAAAGGAAGATAATATAGCAAAAAATTAAGGAAAAATAAATTACGGTCGATCTGAGGTCAGGAAGTGGATGGGTGTGCGGTTTTAAGGGTATAAAACTGCTGGAACTAGGAAAAAAAGTGATATGGCAAATTGTAGGTCATAAAAAAATGTCTTATTATCTTCTATTACACTTTTTTCACATAACCTCAAAATCTATGTGAAAAATTCAAATACTTAACCGAGTTTCCGATTTTTTTTTTTGTCTTCTCATTCAATCGTTTTAAGTTTTTATATTATTGATATATTCAAACTCAAACTCAAAATCATTTATTTCAAATAGACTATTTACAGGCACTTTTGAAATGTCAAAATTGAAGCTAATTTGCATATTAGGAAAGATACCGCATCTGCTAACGTCGCAATCAGAAAACCTAGACTCAAAACTCACACATCTATGATCGTTGACGTTTGCTACTCTGTGATGACACTTCACAGAGTAGCAAACGTACTGACAGACAAGGATAGAGATAAGTTTTTTTTATAAATTAGTGGTTAGACTGATTAGATTTTTTAAATATAAAACTAAAATATAAATCAGTGTTTTATTTCTAGTCTAGATCATTATTTGTCTGGCAGGGCCAAAATAAACACAAACCAGTCGCATCCCATTATTTAGATGTCACTTTTCTCCTAAAACTATCCGAAACTTTTAAACCGGTTTCGATAAAGGTTACGAAACTCCATAACATAAACTTTTAACAATAATCTACAAATTAAACCTTACCCAACACGACACTCGTAGACAAACATACAAAACCTACTTGGACCCCTGCCCGGCCCCTGAGTAAAAAGGGCGTGAATTCGCCATTTTAAAATAAGCATACGCAATGCGTATTTTATTGGACATGCTCGCATTCTATTCCCACAGTAACAGTTACAAAATAAAAGTACTAAATGATAGTAGCGACGGAGGCGACATCTACTGTAGGGATGCACTCAACTCACACCCCCCCCAGTCCCCCCCTTCTCTCCTATCAATCAGTACTGTAGCACAAATGTGAAAAATCGAAAAAAACCGTCGCGGATTCCGCCTGTAGACTGGCTTAGAGAGAGATGGAAGATGTGTTTGTGGAAGAAGTGAAAGAGATGGAGAGAGGATAGTCTAAATTATTGTATTATACATAATAATATTCGGGTGGTTTAATGTATATGGTAGGATTGAAGAAGCGAAATTGTCAGACTGTTTTTTTTTAGTTTATGCGTTTGTTGTGACAGGGTAGGCAGAGTGAGAGGCCAAGACGTATTCAAAGTTATACCTTTTGACTCTCCTTTAAATGAGTAAGTACATGTTGATAGCTGATATTTATTTCGCAAATAATAATAATAATAATATTATATTATTATTATTATATAATACCGCTATTTTTTATATTTTTAAATGTTTTTTTTTATAGAAATATTTAAAAGTGTAATTAATATGTTATGTAACGAATAAACGAAATAATAATAATAAAATTTATTTAACCATCGTTACAAGAATTGTCTTAAATATAAATTAACAAAAATGCATATCGGTAACAGGGGTAGTTTACCAGAATTACGAGTATTACAATGGCCCCCAAACTAGGCGTTGCCTGTATCTTGGAGACCGGAGTTGTGTTATCATTAAAGTAACATACACGTTTGTGTTTGCTAATTATCTTAAAATTAAATGAGAGTAAAATTAAAAACAAAACATAATAATTAGTAAAGTAATGGTGTAAATAAATGAATGTGCATGTTTATACGTGTGTGGTTGAAAGTGTGGAGGTGTGTGTATTTAGCATAAAATGTTTAGTGTTAATTAGTTAATTATTAGCTCGGTTTCATCGTAAGAGAGGGAGATCAGCATTTTCTTCAACTTTTTCTTACATAAACCATCATTTAAGCCTTTGATGTTATATGATTTGATGATTTGGTTATAAACATGAGTGTGAGAGTAGGAAGGACAGCGTCTAGCCAGAAGACTCTTTGCGTTAGGGAGTGGAACGTGCAAAACACGTTTTGAGAGAAGAATTTGGTAATCAGGCCTGTTTTTTATAGCTTTGTGAGTACGCAGTGTTGCACTTAAAATGAATAATTGCCGTACTCGGAGGACAGGGAATTCTTTATAGAGCTGGTCGGTTGGGAACCTGAAAGGCTTTTTTAGCATTACTTTAATAACAGCTCTTTGAGCCCTTTCTATCTCTATGAACGTGGTCTTACCAGCACTACCCCAGACGGAAATACCGTACTGGAGCACTGATTGGCAGAGCCCCAGAAAAATCATACGAAGAGTTTTAGTAGGAGTGCAATCACGTATTTTTTTCATAATAAAAATAAGTTTCCTGACACGAGCCGAAAGAAGGTGTATATGAGGTTTAAAAGAGATATTTTCATCTAGTATAGTACCGAGGTATCTATGAGAAGAGCTTCGGTCTATACAGGTGCAAGAACAGTCTTTAGGTGGAGGATTATGATTGCTACAGCATGTGTGAAATTTAAGTACTAAATGTTGAGGAGGGCTGGAGGTAGTAGTTTTGTAAAAGGTGATGAGCTTGGTTTTTTTCACGTTGAGGGTAAGGAGGTTTCTGTCAAGTACTTTGGCAATTGCTAGTAAACCGTTTTCAGCAAGGTGGTATACCTGGTCCCAGGTTTTAGCGTGAAATACAATTGCCGTATCATCGGCGTATGAAATAATTTCAGCGTTATATATTGAGGTATTAAGTATGTCATTCATGTAGAAAGCGAAGAGAGTTGGGCCAAGAGTGCTGCCTTGAGGAATTCCGAAACTTATTGGCAGTATGCAGCTTGAATGGTTACCAACTTTAACTAATTGTTTGCGATTTGAGAGGTAGGACTGAAACCATTCCAGCGCGACACCTCTTATCCCTATTCCTTCTAACTTCGATAGGAGGAGGTGAACTGAGATTGTGTCGAACGCTTTGGCTAAGTCTAAGAAAACTCCCATTGCGTGCTCTCCATTTTCAATAAAAGTAGCTACTGAGTTGGTCAACAATATTACAGCATCCTCGGTCGACTTGCCTCTCCTGAATCCAAACTGTCTTTCTGATATAAAGTTATTGTCTTCTAAGTAGTCAACTAGGCGGTTGTTGACCACTTTTTCTAGCAATTTTGAGAGTATACTTAAGAGGGCTATAGGACGATAATTTTCTGGTAGTTCTGTGGGACCGGCTTTATAGATAGGGCGAACACACGCAACTTTCCAGCGGTCGGGGAAGATGCCATTTTCCAGACTTAGGTTAAATATGTGAGTGAGTGGTTTCAATAAGCATTTTTTTAGAAATATGACGAGGCGAGCAGTAATTCCATCAAGTCCAGGAGCACTGTCGTTTTTCAACTGATTAATCAGTTTTTCAATTTCAGTTTCGTCAGTAGCTCGAAAGAAGAAAGAGTTCAGAGGGGTTTCACTTGGCCTGTAATTACTGGCCAGGGCTTCTTGCGTTTCAGATAACCGCGATAGTATTATATCTGAAAGATTTTTGCCCAGCGAGGTGAAGTACGCGTTACACTTATTGAGTGATTCATCAGGGTTTTGTGTATTATTTAAAAGTTTAGAAGAGTCATCTTTTGTTGTAATTGGGTTGTAAATACATTTGATTGTGTTCCAAAGTTTTTTTGGGTTGTTTTGGTTTTTATTTATTAGTTCACTGTAGTAATTATTTTTTAGTTTGTGCAGCAAGTTATTACAGAAGTTTTTGTACCTGTTGTACACTAAGCGTCGCATTTCATCATTTGGATGGGATCTTAAATCTAGATGCAGTTTATCGCGATGTCTTATACACCTCATTAGGCCTTGTGTTATCCAGGGTTTAATGTTATATTTACTACGACTGATATGAATTGTACGGGAGTTCTTGGAAACTGAGTTTGAAAGTATATTAATGAATGAATTTAGGGAACTATTGGTGCAATTTGTGGTTAATACTTCTGACCAATCCATGTCAGTTAGTTCTGCAGCAACTGCTACTTCGTCAATTACATATTTATACCGAGATCTAGTGGGTTTTTTTGATTTATCTTCTTGCGATATGGCAGCCATAACAATGTCATGATCTGTAATTGTTGATTTACCAATGATGCCAACTGAATTAGTGTTTGTTTTTATAAAAATGTGATCGAGGCAAGAGCGACCTCTTGTTGGTTCAGTGATTGCTGGCAAAAAACCATGGGATGCTAAGAGGCACAAATACTCGATATGTTTACTATTTGTGGTGTTAAAAATATCAATGTTCAGATCGCCTGTTAATATGATGGTTGGATAATTTTTTAATTGTGATAAGGCAGTATCCAACGATGTCGTAAAATTGTCTATGCTTGGAGTTGATGGAGAGCGGTAGATTCCTATAATGGCCACTTTATTATCCAGTATCATAGTAAGACTGTCTGCGTCTGTGACTTCAGATTCTAACACGGAAATATTCCAAGCGGTTTTGGTGTAAATGATTACACCTCCATTTTTATTTAATTGTGAAACAGAACGGGATACGGTATAACCTGGTAGCGGTTCTATTAATGTTGCATCACTTAACCAACACTCAGTTAAAATTATTGCATCGAAGTCAGAATCTAGGCGTTGAAGAGCTATGTAAAAATCGTCAAAATTATGCTGATAGCTTCTTATGTTTAATGAGAGGGTTTTAAAGCAATTTGTGCTCGGCATCAGTGTTCTACATTCTTCTAATTGGTCACATGTGAAGCAGTTTATAGTGACATTTTCGTCTATGTCTTGAATAGTGTCAAGTAGAGCCATGGATGTAGCTGAGGAAAGTGTTTTTCGTTGTTACTTTGAATGTTTTCATTGTTACTATAAGACCTTCGTGAGTATAAGAATGTAGAAGAACGAGAATTTTACAGTGTTTGTGTGTATTTTGTTGTGTATAGTAGTTATGCCTTAACTTTTTTGCAGTAAATGGTTTGTTGTTAATTTTAAACAAAAATACAAAAATATCCATTTCAAAAATACGATAAAATTTCAAAAAGCTTGAGCAATATAAAATTTCGAAAAGTTTGAACAAAAATACAAAAATATATATTTCAAAAATAAAGTCTAGAATAAAGTCAAAAAGTTTGAACAAAAATACAAAAATATATATTTCAAAAATAAAGTCTAGAATAAAGTCGAAAAGTTTGAACAAAAATACAAAAATATACATTTCAAAAATAACATAAAATCTCGAATAGCTTGAGGTTCGCATAATGTAGAATTTAAAAACAGTATAAAAGCCATAAATTAACAGATTATGTAGTAATAATGCAAAAATATTTACTTTAAAAATAGCAGGGTATTTAAGATTCTTTGGAAATTTAAAAATAGTGAGAGATAAACACTTTGTGGTTCGTAGTGTTATTCTAATTTGCAGAAATATGACTAAAGAGTAAGTTACAAAAAATCTAAAAATAAATTGAGATCTAAAGGAAAGAAAATAAAAAATAATAATTAAAAAATTGTACTGTTTTAAGCTCCGCGTCGTTTCGTTTAAGATGTGTTGACGGGTGGAAGAAGCCACGAAGCTACGCCTGGGTCGCTGAACCCAGGTATCGTTCCAGGTCTTCGGTGTTCTGTATGCGAATGGCAGGATTTCCCTCTTGCTTACGGATGAGAATAGCACCGTTTTTAACCCAGCAGAAATGGTAGCCGTGTTCTCTTGGACGAAGTTTGGTCGCTCGAAATAACTGCCTATTTCCTTGGGAGAGGCGCTCATTTACGTAGACATTTCTCGTGGTGCCAGCTATCTCTATATCAGTCGAGGTAAGAGTCCTTCTGGTTTTAGCGGCCTTCAGAAATTCGTCGCGCTTGTAGCGCCGCACAAAACGAACGGCAAGTGTGCGCGGTGGAGTTTCAGCTGAATCTTTAAGGTGCTGTCGGCGTGGTCCCGCTCTGGAGACGAAGTCCAGATCTTGTTCTTCTAAGGATACACCTATTTTGTGAGCCAAGACGCACACGATATGAAATGGGTTTTCATTTTTAATTTCATTAACGCCAGCTATCTCGAGTTCGTTCTTTAGCGACGATTGAGCTTGAGCGTTCAACTGGTCGCGGAGATTGACGATGGTGGTATTGAGAGAGATTATTTCTTCCTCGCGTTTCTCTAGCGTTTTTATTCTTGAATCATATTCGTCGAGACGCGTGTAGCATTGCGTTAAGTGTTCGGTAAGGGATGTGATATGGGTTTTGATATCTACTACATCGCCTCGTAGTAATTTAATTTCAGAGTTGAGACTTCGCAAAATTTCCGTGTCAGAAGGTGCGTCGGTGGATGAGCGGTAGCAATCTGCTGAGTTAGGCGTCGTTGTGTTAACAGTTGGCATCAGCGCTTCGGATATTGAAGTAGGTGTAGGAGTAGTACCTCTTGTCGTCGCCTTGCTCTGACAGAACGTACAAATCCAGCTCGACTTCGTTTCTCCTCCTAATTTGAGATGGTTCCCAGCATTCGCACATGCAACGTGGAACAGAAGATCGCATTTGGAGCATTTTACATTTGATGTTCTCAAAACCTTATGACATGATGCACAATTATTGACTATTTTTATTTTATAAATTACGAAATGCGAATTACGTAAACAAACACTGGCAAAATTCTTGGAATTTGAGCTAGGCGCACCTGCGTCGTTCTCGGCGAGTTATTCCTAGAAGCGGTACACTGCGATCGCGGTGGCGCGAAATTTCTTATCGGAATAGGCACTTGATTTTGACACTTGTTACTGTTATGGTAAGTTACAATATTAAGTGGGACTATTTTTTTTTAATTTGAGGATAACAATTTTTATTTTGCAAAACACGTCTACACTTTACAAGGCTTAAGATTTCAACAACTATTTGCAAAAAAATAATAATTTAAAAGTGCTTTTTACTATTTTTTTTTTGTTTGACTACGTTACAACTTGTTTAACACATTTTTTCTTTGTTACTCTAAGCACAATATTGTGATCTTATATCCTATGAACTAATTGTGACATAATTATTTTTGCATTATTACAGTTTTTTATACAGATACTTTTTAGACTGATATGAAAAATATGACATTTATACTTTAAGTGCAATCGATATTGACAAATCTATATTTTAAAGTTGTGCACTTTCTGCTATGAAAGTGCTATTATTAATTAAAAATTTTATGAGAATCCATTGTAAAAATACTAGCATTACTTAGTTCGACTTTTATAAAAAGTATTATTTTAAAAAATATGCTGGCTTTACAAAATCGAACTCGCAAACATCACGACGTCAAAAATGTCAAAACGTATACAAATAATAGTAAGTATAATAATAGTAGTGTAGTGTAATAGGACATGATGTTCTAATAATATTGATAATAAAACCAAGTGCCAAGGCTATGTATTAAGCCTCCTGGAGCCTATGGTGGTGCAAACTGTTACCTCGACTCCAGGAATAAGGCAAGGAAGGTACGGGGTAGGTTTTTTAGTCAGTAAAAGTCTGACACTGGTCTCCCGCTCCGCCCAAGAGCGGGTTTCGTCATTCGATGATTTTCACCTACCATAAAAAAAGGCTATGTATTATGGACGCAACATTATAACATGTTTTTGTCATGACTGGAATGGCAAAAGGAGAAAAAGTTTTAATTTTATGTATTCCGATAATTCCGACCTTTGTAATTTCAATTTAAAAGAGTACATTGCCCCTTAAGAGCGGCTATCCCGAGGTACATTTTCATACAACCGCTCTTACGTAATTATGATGTTATTACACATCTTTTTTTCATATCAATAACAAAGATTTAGAAGTAGAATTATTCCTTAATTGCAATAATGTTGATATTTTTTGCATAACAGAACATTGGCTTAAAAGCCATCAGTTGATGTTTAATTTTAGCAACCACCAGGTTGGTAGCTCGTTGGAGGCTTCCTGGTGTATGTTGTTTGTCGATGACATTGTGCTGGTTGCCGAGAGTGGCCTAGAGGTCCAGAATAGATTGGAGGTGTGGTGGCACAGACTGGAGAGTGTTGGCCTGAAAGTAAGCAGAACTAAAACGGAGTACTTGTTCTGCGACTTCGGCGGTCTCTCCGGTCCTGTAGCTATAGCTCTCGCCGGAACGCCCATACCAATCTGTTCCGACTTTCGGTATCTCGGGTCGCTCGTCCAAGGCGATGGTGAGGTAGACCGAGACGTAACGCATCGGATCAACGCAGGATGGATGAAATGGCGACAGGTCACGGGAACAACTTGTGACCCACGGATGCCCCTGAAGTTGAAGGGTAAAATTTACAAGTCCGTGATAAGACCTGTCATTCTGTATGGATCAGAATGTTGGGCAGTTAAGAAGATGGATGAAAAAAGACTGCATGTAGCGGAGATGAGAATGTTGAGATGGATGTGTGGTGTGACGCGAATGGATAAAGTAAGAAATGAGTATATTAGAGGAAGTTTGAAAGTGGCGCCAGTGACTGAAAAGTTGAAAGGAAATCGTTTGTCTTGGTATGGCCATGTAAAGAGGAGAGATGAAACGCATGTTACGAAAAGAGTTTTGAGTTTACACGTAGATGGATGGAGAGGAAGAGGGAGGCCGAAGAAGAGATGGATGGATTGTGTGAGAAGTGATATGAAAGAAAAGGGAGTTAGTGATAGTGTGACGGGTGACAGGACAGAGTGGAAGAAAAAAAACATGTTGCGCCGACCCCAAGTAATATGGGATAAGGGTAGGATGATGATGAGGTTGGTAGCTCATTCTGAAGAGTTGATGCCTTACGTGGTGGTTCATTGATTTTAGTTAGTAACCACCTTAAATTTAAGGAACGTAAGGATATTGTGAGTCTATCTGTTGAGCGGTCAATCGAAATAGCCTGTATTGAGTTGGAGCAGTTTATTATATTAAGTGTGTACAAACCCCCTTCTGGATTGTATGACTGCTTTGAAAATGTTATGGATGAAGTGTTTAATAAGATCTGCAATTCTAACAAGTATATAATCACTTGTGGTGATTTCAATATTAATTTATTAGAAAACTCTGCTTTATGTAGCAAAGTTATAAGTTTATTTCAGTCATATAATCTTGTTAATTTGTTTTTGGAGCCCACAAGAGTTACTCCTACTAATGCCACTTGCATAGACAATATTTATACTGATGTTCTACCTATCCACAAAGAAATTATAAATTTGCTAGATTCTGATCATTGTGGACAATTAATTACTTTTCAAAACCCAAACATCATAGTAACTAAAAAGAATATCACTGTTAACCCTAAAACTGCAAATCGCTTAGAATCTTTTAAAACTAAGCTCATTAATAATTTACCAGTTTTGTCAACATCGGATGATGTGAATCCACAATATGAAGATTTTTTTAACATGTATTGTAAGCAGTTTAATTCCACTTTTACACCCAAAACTATATCGTTTAATAGTAATGTATCATTCAGTGAATGGGCTACAATTGGTATTCATAAAAGTAGAACGCGACTTTATGAATTGTATGATGAAAGAGTTCTTGTAAACACTGCGGAGTTTAGTTTATATGTTAGAAATTATTCAAAATTATTCAAAAAAGTATGTTAAAGTATGTAAAAGTAAGTAATTAAGAATAGTAATAATAAAATTAAAACAACTTGGAACATTATAAATAGTGAGACTGGAAGGTCCACAAAACCATGTAGTGACTATAGCCTTATCATTGATGATAATGTAATCAAATCGGATTCACAGGTTGCCGCAGCTTTTGAAAAGCTCTTTTCAGAGATCCCCATATTAACTACAAAATCTCTGAACTCATCCCTTACTGCTGCAGAGTCTCTACTTAAAAAAATGTTAAAGCGTGCGATGTCGATTTTAAATTCGAACATGTGACATATGTAGATATAATTAAAACCTTTAATACTTTGAATGTAAAAAAAACTACAGATTTATGGGGAAATTCTGTAGATGTTGTGAAGTCCATTATAAACGTTGTAGCTCCTAGTTTAGCTTTTATTTTTAATAATAGTATCGATTGTGGTGAGTTTCCTGACTTGATGAAGTATAGTAAAATAACACCATTATTTAAAACTGGTAGCACATCTGACCCCACCAATTATAGACCCATTTCAGTGTTACCTACCTTTAGTAAAATCTTTGAAAAACTTATTTTACAGCAATTACAATTTTTTTTTAATAGACATAAGCTACTACACACTAAACAGTTTGGTTTTACAAGGGGTCGTTCAACAACCGATGCCGGTGTTGAACTTTTAGGACATATACATATATGATGACACTGCTCTCATTTTCGTCGCAAAAACATGGACTGAGACTTTTCGACTAGCCCAAATTGGTTTTGATTCGGTAAAAAGGTGGTTACATGAGAACGTGCTTACCTTAAATACCGAAAAAACCAAATACCTAACTTTTTCAATACGTGAATCTTCCCGTGTAAATTTTAATCTGATCGCACACTATTGTTCTGTTAATGATCCAGCTGTGTCTACATGTTCGTGTAATAGGTTGGATCGTTCAAAAGAAATAAAATATTTGGGCGTTATAATAGACGAAAATCTTAGTTTCAAATCACATATACAGGTGTTAAGTAAAAGGATTAGAAAGCTCCTTTATGTTTTTAAAACATTAAGACATATTGTTACCCCAGCAATTCTAAAACAAGTTTATTACGCGCTGTGTCAGTCACTGATCACCTATTGTATATCAAGTTGGGGCGGAGCACCCAAAACGACACTAAAACAACTTGAAGTCGCACAAAGAGCCATATTAAAACTCTCTACTTTTAAACCATTCCGTCACCCAACAAAACTTCTGTACGAGTATTGTGAGGTCTTGACTGTACGCCAACTCTTTCTCTTAAATATTATTTTAAAACAACATAATAGTTTAGAGTATAGTCCGATCCTGTCATCTAGAAGAAGGGGTTTACCAGTGTGCAAGACTTCATTGCAGCCAAAAACAGCATTTGTGCGACGGTTTTGCCCTTTTTTGGGTCCCTACATTTATAATAAAATTAATAAAATTATTGAAATATCTTCCCTGAATAGTGCAGCTTTAAAGAAAAACATCTCTAATTGGCTTTGGAAGTTATCCTATGAGGAAACAGAAGACCTGCTCAATATCTTGAAGTAGTGTTATAATAGCTACTAGTTCAAGTTTTTTTATTTTATTTTTTGAATCTACTTAGTGAAATTATTAGATTTTCTACACACCCCCTCACATACACTCACTCATTTTCTCATCTTACACACCGAGAGGACCTTCTCTACAATTTCCTTATATATTTGGTTTAGTTATATAATAACCGTAATTTTAAGTATATTTTTGGCTAGTTTTTCTTTTGTTTTAAAGCTCTCACGTTTCACTCTTACTCGAGGACTTGAGGCACTGCTTGCTGAAATACAGGTCATAAACCTAGTTCGGCAGCAGATGCTAATTGTTTGACACAATTTATTGTATTCTTCATTTGTTAATTTTAAGTAGCTTATAAGCAATTGTGTATCCATGTTCTTGTTTATTGTTCAATAAATATATATTATGATGCATGGGAAGACAAATGCGATGTACTGGGCATTTTTTGCGATTTGTCCAAGGCCTTCGATTGTGTTCTCCATGAAACATTAATCAGGAAACTACATCATTACGGAATCCGGAACTCCTCCCTGGATCTTCTTACTTCTTATTTGAGTGATAGGATTCAGAGAGTTGAAGTAAACGGAAAAAGATCACCCGGGTCTGTAGTGTCAATGGGTGTGCCACAGGGCTCGATTCTTGGCCACTTTTTATTTCTTATTTATATAAATGACTTGCCATACCTAATAAAGGATAACCATGATATAATTTTATTTGCAGATGACACTTCGCTTTTATTTAAGCTTAAACGTCAGCAGAATGTCACTGACGATATAAATTTGGCCCTTTCCAAAATAGTACACTGGTTTAATGTTAATAACCTGCATCTTAATAAAAAAAAAACTAAATTTGTTAAGTTTACAATGCCTAATGTTAGGCAAGTGGATACTAGTGTGCTAATAAAAGGTAAAGAATTGAGTCCTGAAGATACTACAGTGTTCTTGGGTATAACCCTGGATGCTAAACTTCAGTGGGGCCCACACATAGATAAGTTGTCAAAAAAACTTAGCTCTACAGCATATGCCGTTAGACAAATTCGAAAGCTAGCTGATTTAGAGACAGCCCGTTTAGTTTATTTTAGTTACTTTCATAGTGTAATGTCGTACGGTATTTTATTGTGGGGAAATGCTACCGATATACAGACGATTTTTGTTCTGCAGAAAAGGGCTATTCGTTCCATTTATAAACTAAGTCCCAGATTCTCCCTCCGAGAGAAGTTTAAAAATATTAATATTTTAACTGTGGCATCTCAGTACATATCATCATCATCATAAAAATCATACATACATGTACATCTATGAAAACATTTTGTATGTTCATAAAAATAAAAATTTGTTTAAAAAATACAGTGATATTCACAACGTAAATACTAGGAATAAACACAAATTAGTGGTTCCGGTAACAAGGCTCAAAAAAATAGGAGGCACATTTAGATGCCAATGTATACGCTTTGGGGAGAGCAGTGGTGGCCGAGTGGTAACGGCCCTGACTTACGTGTTGTAGATCTCGGGTTCAAACCCAGCCAGGCGCATTACTTTGTGTAATTTATTTCATCACCACTGCTCTCAAAACGGTGAAGGAAAACATCGTGAGGAAACCGGCATGTCCTAGAACCAAAAATTCGAAGACATGTGACATCCACCAACCCGCACTGGGCCCGCGTGGTGGATTACGGCCCATTCCCCCCTCTCTTAGAGAGGAGGCCTGTGTCCCTGCAGTGGGAACATTAAAAAGGCTGATGATGATGATGTATACGCTTTTATAATAAGCTTCCCAGTCCTATTCAAGAACTTAGCCTTAATAAATTTAAATCATTTGTAAAACATAAACTTTGTCAGAAGGCTTTTTATACTGTAAAAGAGTATCTTGAGGACAAAACAGCTTGGGATTGACCTGCTCCAGTAATCACTGTAATTTCATTTCTTATTTTCTGATTTTTTTTTTTGGTATCATTATTATATATATATTATAATAATCGTCAGTTAAAAATAATAATAATAAAATTATTATTTTTAACTGACGATTATTGTTATTTTACAATTATGACATATTTCTCTTTTTTTTGCAACTATTAAATTTAACATTTAAATTTGAAATTGACTATTGTATCCTTTTTTTTTAAATTTGCAATATTAATGGGTAAAATTACATTTTTGTAAATTTTTATTATTGTGAATGTGGTGACTATGTGGATTACTTTTCGTTTTTCCTTAATTTTAACTTTTAATTAACTTATAATGTCTGGCAGTTATGAGTACTTTTTGCGGCCTACCCAAATGTCCTTTCTTTGGTATTGTTCGTCAAATCGTTGAGCTCCTTGGTGGTCCTGAGTTGAGCTACACGAGAACTGACAAATGCTTGCACTGACTGGACAGGTCCACTCAGAACTGTGTGGTTCTTTCTTCAAAAGACCATCTCAGACTCCAATCTGCATGGTTCTCATATGATTTGACCATTACATGTTTGTGTATGGACTTTAAAACAGACTTTGACCCCTGAGTTTGTTTCGGTGTTTCTTCTCAGGGTAGTCAGCTAGGAAACACCGGCCTCATCTAGTATAAAAAAAAAAACGAAAAAAAAAAATTGACGTGTAAAAGAGTTTGTAAAAACCTATTTACAAAATAAAAATAATTTATCATATATTTTGGATACACAGATATCTGGTGGATATTATCTAGGCTTCTATAGAAATCAAAACATGAATTTGTGTAAGAGTAATCCAGTACAGACCTCTGAATATATGCTATTTTACGCGAACTTTGAGTCTTCATAATGCACTTTTATAATAAAAAAATAAAAAAGTATATCTATAGCCTTGCGCATTTAATCGAGATTCTAAATATTGTCAGTTTTTTTCAAAAGTCCTTAAGAATTTAATAAAATAACGTATTTCCTGGAACAAGTTTTGTGGAACATTCGAGTAAATCGATGAATTACTGAATGTCTACAGAGTTTTCAGGTGTAATCTCTCTTTTTTCGCATTACTTTTGTATCAAACATCATTTTGGATTGCGTTAAATGAAGCAACAAGCTTTTAAACCACGCCCGACGTTGACGATAGGCGAGTGGGGAAGGCCCACCTTAAAATAGCATTTGCAATTACAATCAACAAAACCCAAGGACGCTTTTATTATTGATAACATCACAATTTTTTTTTTAATAAACAGATAATTTTTAATGAAAGTTTATTTATTATTATTTATTCAGTTAATATTGTTTTTTTTTTGTTATAATTTTAGTTGTGTTGTAATATTTTAATTGATTTTATTTCCTTTTTACATTATTTTCTTAACATTTTTAAAATTAATGAACTGAATTTATTTCAGCGTAATTTGAAAACAACGATTAATATTACGAACTATTGAACGTAAATTCCTACTTTTAAAATGTTTTTAAATCAATAATTAATAAACAAATCTTGAAAAAAACATCGACCATCTGAAAGCTTACCATATACTGCAATACTATAATCGTATTGTCTCCATTTTCTTAGAGGACGCTTCGAGCGAGCCCACAACACACCCCTGCAACCGTCTACACCCCAAAACCAAACCCAACCTTACTCCCTTATAACAGAGTTGAAATTAAACCATCAGATTTTGTCCCATAAGTCTTTTTGTGTCAACCCGTCGATCGCCGAGACCCGACGGCGCGGTCGCTCGAAGGAAACCTCACCACTTAATTTAGGGTTAAAATATACTTCACCCGATTCTGGACGGTGGGGGAGGGGGGGCTCAAGGTCACTTGGACTCGTCACGACATGTCATTGGACTGGGTCTCCGTGGTGATTAGTTAAATTTGGTGTTTGGGTTTTAATTAAGGCTAATTGTATTGTGAGTTGTGACCCACTTTTGAAAATAGGATTTTTTCGACTGGGAATCAGCTGGTTAATATTTGAAACTTTTGTTTTATTCTACTTTTATCTTTCATACGTCTTACAAACATTAGCGGCCTTATAACGTCCCCACAGCTGAGACTCAGGCGTCTTCTCTAGGAGAGGGAATGGGCCGTAATTCACCACGCTAGCCTAGTGCTTGCTCCGCGCTTTGCAGCGTCAAAGAGCTCAGCGTGGCCGTTGTATTTCTGAAATAAGTTTTCAATTGAAATATTATTTTTCATAGCAAACTTTTATAGCGCAGTATTCCATTGCATCAGCCCTATAATGTTCTAGGTCCCAGGCTTCTCCAGGAGAGGGAATGGGCCGTAATCCTCCACGCGGGCCCAGTGCAGGTTGGTGGATGTCACATGTCTTCGAATTTTTGGTTCTAGTACATGCCGGTTTCCTCACGATGTTTTCCTTCAGTTTTGAGAGCAGTGGTGATGAAATAAATTACACTAATTAATGTGCCTGGCTGAGTTTGAACCCGCGAACTACAACAGACTCGTAAGTTGAGGCCATTACGACTGTTCTCATGTGATGTAGGTATACTGACATTACCTACATTTATTTATTTATTTATAAAGACTTTATGCACATAATAAGTACAAAGGCGGACTTAATGCCATAGGCATTTTCTACCAGTCGACCTTGGGGTGGTGCAGAAACAAACACGGTAGGTGCAACTTAAAGATAATTAAAAAAAACAAAGAAAGAAACAAATAATACAATAATAAATACATACATATAAATAAGTAATTTCAATCATAGATATGTTCTCAATATTCAAATGAACTACGTAATCTAATATGCAGAATAGCAAGAGCTAAAAACCAATCGCTTGTCATTGTATTGAAGTTGTGACGCCCTCGTATGGACAAAAAGTCATTAAAAAAGTGTAAAAAAATAAAGATGAGATAGAAATACCGTGTTTAATATAATTTCCAAGGGCTTCTTTAGTATATCCTCAAAATATTATTTAAATTTATATTGACGCCATCTAGCGGACAAAAAGTTAAGTTTAAAAAAAATGTTAAGATAACTTATTAACATATCGTTTGAAATCATTTGAAAGGGATTCATTTGGGATCAAAATATTACGCTTAAATGGAACTCATCACGACCGTCATTCAAAAGTTAGCTGAAGTCTATGAACACAGACTTCACCGACATGTGAATGTTGAGGCAATCCAGCTGTTAGACAACACGGATTTAGTGCGTAGACTAAAAAGAACTAAACCCTTTGAGTTAGTGTAGTGTATAAGTTAGTGTAGAATGGTGATCAAAGCTGTGCTATGCATATGACACATGAACAAAATATTTTTATCAATATCAGACTGTAAAGTGCTGAAGAATGCTATTCTTAGTTTTAACAAAACCTCTATTGTATAAAGATAAGTTAAATTAATTTTTTAGACTAGATTGAAATCAATTATTAGGTGGGCTTTAACCATTTAAACCTTGAAAATAATAACAAATAATTGAAACCTTATTTTAAATGTAGCTAAAACAAATGCACAACAGCGCCCTCGCCGTAGTCAACAGCGCCCTCGCCGTAGCCGTCGCCGCCGCGATCCTGCCGATATCCGGCCACCGTAGACACTGGCTCGCGGACGGTGAGCAATGGGTAGCTCGCCGTCCGGTCGTCTGGTAAGACCGAGTCCAAGTCGTCAACGGCGCGCACCGTTCCTGCGCGCCTCAAGGAGTTGTCAGCAAACTGCAGGGGCCCTTCAGGGTCGAAGCCTCCTGGAGCCTAGAGGGTGGTGGAAAACTGTTACCTCGACTCCAGGAATAAGGCAAGGAAGGTACGGGGTAGGTTTTTTAGTCAGTAAGAGTCTGACACTGGTCTCCCGCTCCGCCCAAGAGCGGGTTTCGTCATTGGATGATTTTCACCTACCATAAAAAAAAAGCTAAAACAAATGCAGGCGGTAATAAAAATGATTATATAAATATATGAATACAAAATAAGCGAGCGACGCCTCGAAGATAACTCATAGTACTCCATATGTTTCGAGTTGAGACTAGTACAGTACAGCCGTCGAATCTTGGCGAGTCGGAAGATAGGCTCGGCCAAATTTATCGCTTTTATACAAATCATTATCAGCCTTATTAATGTTCCAACTGTTGGGACACAGGCCTCCTTTCTAGAGAGGACATGGGCTATAATCTACCACGTGGGCCCAGTGCGAATTGATGAATGTCACATGTCTTCGAAGTTTTGTTTCTAGGACATGCCGGTTTCGTCACGATGTTTTCCTTTACCGTTTTAAACAAATATCTGGTTTAAACAAATAGATGCAATTTGCAGTTGTTATTGCTGTTAAAAACTGTTGTTGGCATTTTTTTTAAACTTTAATTTTGTACGAGTTTTCAAGTTCTAAAATTCACAGAGCCTACCGCCTAACCGTACCGTAAAAACATAGGTGCCGACAGAATCAGGGACATTGCGCTACTGCAGTACTCTGAAAAAGTATTTTACTGTAAAAAATCACCTTGGAGAGACGGTCAAATGTTTACGTGAGCTCAGGATTTTATAGTTTTCAAGTGGAGCATACAATGTACAGATGTTCTGATCTGCCAGCAATTTGATGTGTCCCGGCCACTGTCACGGTTGAGTTGGGCGATTCTTATGCATTGTAAAAGGGTGAAACAGTAAAATTGATCAGCCGAGACAACGATGTAAGTCAGTTGTAGACATAAGCGCTCGACCAAGAACTCGGCGCTGTGTTTTTTTCCTCCTTTGCTGGTAACTCGGCGCTATGTTCATACGGACCGAGTATTTTTATCATAAAAATATTATATATGAGTAAAAATATTATATACTAGCTTCTGTCAGCGGCTTCGCCCGCGTACATAAAATATAGCCTATGTCACTCAGGAGTAAAGCAGCTTTCTATTGTTGTTAAATTTTTTCCAATCAGACCAGTGGTTCCAGAGATTACCTCCTACAAACAAAAAAACAAAAAAATAAACTACCTCTTTATTATATTAGTGTAGAAGTGTAGATAATATATAATATTATATATGAGTATTTTTATCATAAAAATACTCTATCATTTATTAAAAATTAATCTAACAACAACATTGTAACAAGATTATATTATTTAAACATATTATAATGAATATAAATAACGTTGACTTATTAAACGAGGCTAAAATTTAATTAGACAACGTTTTTACTGCAAAAAATTTCAGCAGCCACATTTCCAACATGAAATTAAATCATATAAAAAATTAATAAACACCTCAGTAGGTACATCATTACATAGTATAAAACAAAGTTGCTTATCCCTGTGTATGCTTAGATCTTTAAAAGTTCGCAACGCATTTTGATGCGGTTTTTTTAATAGATAGAGTTATTCCAGAGGAAGGTTTTTAGGTATAATAATTATATCACCTTTGCACCCGCGCGAAGATGGAGCGGGTCGCTAATAATGATTGCACAAAAGAAATTTCTGATTCGATTTTTTTTAGTTTTTTTTGCATTTTCCGAAAAAAAAAATACTGTAGTAATGTATACTTTTTTACACCATCAAAAAGTATAGATTTCAATGAATAAGAAGACAACAAACTTTAAAAAAAAATCACATATTTTTACGTGAGATTTTTCGATTGAAAAATAGGCTGTTTTTCGATATTAAGTCAAAATAAAGAGCAAAAATGTAAATGTTTTAAACAAAAAAAAAAATAGTAAGTTTGGGACATGAAAAGGAAACACTTTTCACCAAATTTTGTGAAAAAAAAGTAATTTTTAAAGGAGATAAAAATTAAATTCAAAATTTCGGTTTTTTGGACTTTTCACATAAATTTTGAGGCTATGTGAAAAAGTGTAAATGCAGAAATGGTAGATATTTTTATGACCTACAAGTTTGCCATTCGACTTTTTTCCATAGAACCAGTAGTTTTGCCGGAAATCGAGATAAACCATTTTTTACCATTAAAACCGCACACCCATACACTTCCCGACCTTAGATCGACCGTAATTTATTTTTCCTTAAATTTTTGTTATATTATCTTCCTTTTCCAATGAGTTTCATTCTACTACTATTTTGTTCCACTTTTTATCGTTAACAGTGCTATTTGCACGGGACTATTATGGTTATAACTTTATTGAAACCAAGGCATTCATTTTGAGGTTATTATAAGTCACTATTAAAAAAAACTATTATTTTCACATAAAAATAACTCAAAAGCAATAAAGAGAATAAATCGTTTACCCCTAAAAAACCTCCCATGTATTTCATTTGGTAGCGGCTTAAATGTCACACGAGGTCAAACATGCAATTTCGAGCGCGCGGAGTGTTTTTTGAGTCTCCTGTGAAAAATTGCAGTTTTGGACTTAGACCCCTTTGCACTAGGGTCACAGTAACTACTAATAGCATAGCATAGCATAGGTAGGATCAGCCTTATAACGTTCCTACTGCTGTATACTCAAAATCTGCCGTGCAGCTACTAAAACGCAGTAAAAGTATTGGAAAATACGCTATTTTACTGCGTTTTAGTGTCAGCACGGCAGAAATATATTTTATGATTTTGCTTTGCCCACATCCGTACATCATCATCTTCAACCTTTTTTAATATTCCCACTGCTGGGACACAGGCCTACTCTCTAGGAAAGGAAACGGGTCATAGTCCACCACGCGGACCCAGTCCGGATTGGTAGATGTCGCATATCTTCGAATTTTTGGTTCTAGAACATGCCGGTTTCCTCACGATGTTTTCCTTCACCGTTTTGAGAGCAGTGGTGATGAGATAAATATCACAAAGTAATGTGCCTGGCAGGGTTTGAACCCATGACCTACAGCTTGTAAGACGAGGCCGTTACCACTCGGTCACCACTGCTCCTACATCAATACGCTTCATCAATATTAAACCGCAACAATAAATTTTAAAGCGTTCGCATAAGGATTAGATTTATTTTAAATTAGATTATAAAATATTGAGCTGTTTTATAGGATATTTATCCAAGAACTTAAATAAAAAAATTTTCATAGACAAAATGTAAATATTAAAAATAAGCCCGCATAATAAAACCCCTGATGTTCGCGCCCTGATCGACAGGTATTTACAACAGAAAAGAAAGAGAGAAGTAAAGGATTTTATTCGGTAAAGCACTAGGCACAAACACATTAATTAGGTAACACGAATAAAAAAAATACAAAAAACAAAAAATACAGTTGTTACTGACGGCTATACCAAAATACATCCAATTCATCTTGAATGCCAGGCAACTAGTCCTCATCATCATCATTTCAGCCGAAAGACGTCCACTGCTGGACATAGGCCTCCCCCAAGTGAACGGTCAGTCGTCATAGGCAACTAGTGCCCGACACTAATATTTAACTGAACTTGTGGTTAACATTTCTTTTGTATTCAAAGTTATTTTATTATTATTTCGTTAAATAAAACCCACCTGTATACCTTCAAAGGCGTTTTGCAGTCCATGGCCAAGGTAGCTGATTCACATATTTACTCACGCAGTCCACCTGCTTTCACCCCTAAATCAACCAATACAATACGTACAAACCCAGCCAAATCCATTCAAAAGATACACAATGAGCTTCCATTTAAAAATTTCCAGAACTTTTTATTTGAGACACATGAAATACATACAATATGACCGGGCATCAGCTATACAAGCCCATGATAATACCGCCATGTAGTTTATTTTATTTATGGTACTAAAATAGTTGACAGACTTATATATGGGCGCTTTGGAAATTATTACTAGCACATTAAATTTGTAGCAGTTAGCCGGGAGACTACAGTATCCTTCGGAGTCTCGCAGAAGCTTCACGACATACAGCCTTAAGAGCAATGTAGGGATGTAATTGGAGTATTTATGTCGGAACCGAATTTGGAACCGGAGTTCCCCAATTTGGGTTATCGGAATAGAATGGAATAAAATTATTTTAGACCAAAAAGTAACAGAACTTACAAGTAAACTTAAATCTATGGATACAATGGCGGTCTTATTGCTGACGATGAGACAACCGTAGAATGGATCGTAAGAACTTAAAGAAGGTAAAATCTATATAAAAGCACATAGTTACATAAAAATCGGAACTAGGTCGAAACCTACTGGAGCCAAGGGTTCGTGTCTGAAAGGAAGGCTTTGGCCCTGGTATAAAGGCAACGTCAGAAGTCAAAAGTCTGCCACTATTTCCCGCTCCACCAAATAGCGAAATTTTTTATTGGATGATATTTAGCCACCATCTAAAAAAAAAGTATCCAAATCGAAGGCGTAAGTTTTTGGTGGAAAATCATCCATAATTTTTAAGCTTTATGGAGGATTGGAAAGGCATGTCAGATTTTTACTGACTAAAAACCAGTGCAGGCGTAGATGGAGGTAAAGGAGTCGAAGGTCAAATGAAATACGGCTAAAACTCGAATAAGTTCTAAAAGAAGAGCGAATGGAAAGGTCTAAACTCGAAGTTCCTTTACGTGATTACATCGCACCTCCGATAAAAGTTCCGATTACAATGTATCAGATTTGAAACCAGAATCGGAGATGCATCCTCACCGAATCCGGAATCGAAAACATGTAACATCTCTGGTGCACAGCATTAAACCCTTGAACACTTAAAAGACGTTTGCTATCAGAATTAGTTTCATTCAGTTTTGTTTATTTTAATTTACATATTCAACATGTTAAGAGCATTTTTTATTAGTTATTTTAGCGAAAGAAAAATCTGTGACATACATAGTGTGACAAGATACTGTGGATAAGGGTAGTGTAATATAAGAAGAGGTCATTGCCCTAAAGTTCTTATCGTCACTGTAGAATGCATACCTCGTATGTCAAAAAAACAAAAACTTACAGTACGGCCGCCGTACTGTAGATATAAGAACAGATAACCTCTTATGTCATTTCTCTGGCATAATCCAGTTAAGTAAGGCATTGGTTAAAGACATAAATAAGTCCCGTTTATAATTCAAAATATGAGACAAATTGACGAATTCAACCTTTTATTTCGTTTCCTCTGAAGTATTGATTTTTGGACTGTTGCACAGTCTCCTGTCCCTCGTACTCTTTTTGCGCTCAACACTCTTTTGGACACGCACCCTGAATGTGATGTGTTTGCGGACGAATGGAAGGCGATCATGTCAGTATGCCTGGAGTTCTGTGAGATGAGTGTGTGAGTCTAATATATCTTTAACTAATGTAATTGGTGGATAGCCGTTTTTGTTAAAGTAAAATAAATAAATAAATACGAGGTTATCATTCTACAACGACGTTATGAATTTCCACGCTATGTTTTTAACTCAGCTGTTGTGGCCGAGTGTTAAAGGCTCCGACTTACAAGTTGTAGGTCGCAGGTCAAACCCAAACAGGCACATTACTTCGTGTAACTTATTTCATAAACACTGCTCTTAAAACGGTGAAGGAAAACATCGTGAGAAAATCGGCAAATCGTCGAATTTTTGATTCTAAGATTTGCCGATTTGCAAATCTTAGAATCAAAAATTCGAAGATTTGTGACATCCACCAACCCACACCGGGCTTGCGTGGTGTATTACGACCCATTTCCTCTCCTAGAGAGTTGGCCTGAGTCCCAGCAATGGGAATATTATAAGGCTGATGGTATGCTATGATTTTGTTTGTTGGTTGGTTGATTTATCATTTTATTATTATGACTATTTTTATTGTGCTTTTGAAAACAATATTGACTGGTCTACACTGTTCTTACATAATGATATAAATACTGTAATAACGAAATATTGTAAGAAACCATTTTTTTTTTAAAGAGTAGCCATGGAGTTTCTTGCCGGTTCTTCTCCATAGGAAACGACCAATTTGGAACCGTGCACTAGCTTCTGACGTTTTATAAGTGCCCATGTAGGCCTATATGAAATAAAAACCATTTTGATTTTGATTTGATTTGATTTGATTTATATCTGGAGTGATAGTAAGCAGGTTACCAAGGAATTACAAGTTACAGGTACAAACATTTTATATACCTTTGGACTTTGAAGGTCTGCCAGTCTGGTTTAGCAGTCCAGTTATATCATTTGCTTGAGTCTCGTCGAGTTTCATTGAGTTGGCTATTGTGGTGGTCATGCTAGTGTGACCAGACACCTGTAGTTTAGATGCTGTTAAGTTATATATATTTTATTACTTATAGGAAAACTTACAGCTTGTAAAACAATAAACACTTACAAAAAGCAAAAAACGGCCTTTACAAGTTTATACTTCTAAGAATGTGAGTGAATGACATATAATAATAATAATGTGAAAATTCGAAGACATGTGACATCCATCAATCCGCACTGGGCCCGCGTGGTGGATTATGGCTCATTCCCTCTCGTAGAGAGGAGGCCTGTGTCCCAGCAGTGGGAACATTAAAAAAGGCTGATGATGATGATGAATAATAATATGTCCACAATTATCACACAACGCCATCTCGTCCCAAGCTAAGCAGAGCTTGTGTTATAGGACTAGACAACTGATAAACATACTCATATATTTCTAAATACATACGAGTACATATTATAGGTTAATTACACCCAGACGCAGATCAAATGATCATGCTCATCACACACACATTTGTCCTGGGTGGGAATCGAACCCACGACCTCCCGCATAGCAGTCAGGGTCACTAACTACTAGACTGACAGGACAGTCAAATATAAACGACAACAGCTCAGTGTTAATACGAGACTGATCATAACCACACAAAATAATTCAAAGCATAAAACAGAAAACAATATTCAAATACCATTTAAAACTGACCAGCTAAAGTCTCCTTAACTTTTTTAATACTGGTTGTAAACAGATCCAACTCGACATCCTGACACACCGTATTAAAAGTACGACAAGCTTTACATACGAGGTTTTACGATAGTTTGTTGAAACTGTAGGAACATGAAGAACATGCAGTTTGCGGCGAGGCGCACTCGAGTTAGGGACCCGAAGTCCAACCTTGCTTACCAGCTCGGTCTCACCGGCACGTCAGTAGATCCATTCATGACGCTAAATAAGAAAGCTATAGCTGCAATTTTTCTTCGTTGGACACTTTTTACTTTCTAACATCTTTCTTCCTAATTATGTGAGTCACCGACTCACATAATTAGGAAGAAAGATGTTAGAGCGATATTGAATGTACTTAAAAATCTCCTCCGTATGCTTTCAAGGCGATCTACATAAATATTATAATAGGGATTCCAACTTGAGAAGCATATTCAAGATCGCTACGGACAAACATACAGTATAGAATTTTAATGGTCTTAATGTTCTTGAGATCACTAGATAGCCTAAGAATAAAACCTAAGGCTTTAGAAGCCTTACTAACTACATTATTTATATGCTCATCAAACAGAAGCTTCGAGTCAAAAGTTACACCGAGATCCCTTATGACGCTGACTCTGTCTAATGTAGTGTTTGATAGCTTATAGTCAAATTTAATAGGGTTTGGTTTGCGAGAAAATGTACATACATAGCATTTTGATAAATTTAAATCTAACTTATTATTAGCACAATAAACGTGGAATCGGTCCAAATCTTCCTGTAAACGGTATGCGTCTTCTAAGGTTGATACATGACCCAGAATCTTCATGTCATCCGCATAGAGTAAGATTTTCAAAGGAAACAAGAGGCAATATAATTTATAAATATATTAAATAAAAGAGGCCCAAGTAAGGATCCTTGAGGGACTCCTGACGGGATGTACATTACTTTAGACGCATACCCATTCAGAACTACAGTCTGGCATCTGTTTTCCACGTATGGCGAGAACCATCTAAATAAATTACCTCTCACTCCAGCCAGTAGTCATCATCATCATCATCATCATCAGCCTTATAAGGGTTCTCACTGCTGGGACACAGGCCTTCTCTCTAGGAGAGGGAATGGGCCATAGTCCACCACGTGGGCCCAGTGCGAAGTGGTGGATGTCACATGTCTTCGAATTTTCGGTTCTAGGACATGCCTCACGATGTTTTCTTTCACCGTTTTGAGAGCAGTGGTGATGAAATAAATTGTACAAAGTAATGTGCCTGGCTGGGTTTGAACCCGCGAACTACCACTCGTAAGTCGGGGCCTTCACCACTCGGCCACCACTGTTCTCCAGCCAGTCGTAATTTATGCAATAGGAGCAATGATCGATTCGATCAAAACATTTACTGTAGTCAGCGTATACAACGTCGACCTGAGCCCTCCTGGACATGTGCTCCGTCAGATAGTCGCTACAGACAGCAAGATTGGATGTAGTAGAAAAACCTTTTAAAAATTCATGTTGGTGTTCAGAAAAAGTCAATTTGAGTGCTGCGAACAGTTGTTTATGTACAATTTTCTCCATGACTTTAGCGAACACACGAAGTTTGGAAATTAGTCTGTAGTTATCTATACTGTCCTTGGGTCCCTTTTTTATGAAACGGCGTTATATACGCTGACTTCCAGATAATTGGCACCACTCCTAATTCGGATGACCTTTTGTACAGTAATGTCAATGGTACTGATTTACACCTGGCACATTTAAATATAAATATTGTAGAAATGTTATCAGGTTATTATTATATTTATTTACAATATGCCGTTTTGTTCAGTACTGGCATATAGGCGGACTGGATACAAAAACGCATTCTCCGCCAGCAATTTTTTTCTTAAATAAAACACATCACAGCATAATGTCTCTGCTTATCCGGCGGAATCTCGTGATGGTGAAATGGCGTCAGCGGCTATCGCAACCCAGTGCTGGGCACGCCATAATTATGGCGGTAATGCCTCTCCTTGAAGAGTGGCTGGAAAAAACTCATGGCGTTCTCATTTTCCGCATGACGCAGGTCCTCACCGGACATGCTAAGTTCGGGAGGTACCTGCATCGGATTCGTGTGGAAGAGACGCCCGGGTGTCGCCACTGTGTAGACTGCCCGGAGGACACGGTGGAGCATACGGTTGAGGTGTGCCCCGCTTGGGCAGAGCATCGTCGTCTGGTAATCGTCTGGACCAAGCCCATTCGTCGACGGCGCGCACTGTTCCCGCGCGACTCAAGGAGTTGTCAGCAACCGTAGGGACCCTGCAGAAGGGTCGAAGCCAATTAGGGCCAAGGGTTTGCATCTGAAAAGGAAGGCTCTGGCCCTGGTTTGTATGGCGATGTAGGAACGGGGTAGGTTGTTTAGCCAGTAAGAGTCTGACACTTGTTTTCCGCTCCACCCAAGAGCAGGACTCGTCATTGGATGATTTTTACCTACCATAAAAAAATATAAAAAAAATGTGTCCGTGCTTAAAAAACGAATATTTCTTATTAAGTCTTTAATTTTCTAGTCTGGTAATAAATAATACAGAACGATTTAAAATTAATATCCTTTCTAGTACCGTAATTACAGATAAAATTAAAAGCCAATAGGTGTGCGACACCGATGCCCTCCTGGGGCTTAATGAAATAACGACTTAAAAAGGTGTCCGTAGAGTTTTTTTTTTTTTTTTTTTTATGGTAGGTGAAAATCATCCAATGACGAAACCCGCTCTTGGGCGGAGCGGGAGACCAGTGTCAGACTCTTACTGACTAAAAAACCTACCCCGTACCTTCCTTGCCTTATTTCTGGAGTCGAGGTTACAATTTTCACATACCCTCTAGGCTCCAGGAGGCTTCGACCCTGAAGGGCCCCTGCAGTTTGCTGACAACTCCTTGAGGCGCGCGGGAACGGTGCGCGCCGTTGACGACTTGGACTCGGTCTTACCAGACGATCGGACGGCGAGCTACCCATTGCTCACCATCCGCGAGCCAGTGTCTACGGTGGCCGGATATCGGCAGGATCGCAGCGGCGACGGCTGCGGCGAGTACGCCGTTGCCTTTGCCTTATGCGGTCGGCCTCCTCCTTTACGAGCATTACTGCTTCGCAGAAGGAGGCGACCGCCTGCCATTCCTCTTCGCTGCGGACCATGGCCTGAACCAGGGCCCGGCGCGAGAGGTCGCCGCCGCCGATCACCCCCACGAGGACACGGCGATGCTCTTCCCAAGCAGGGCACACCTCCACCGTGTGCTCCACCGTGTCCTCCGGGCTCGCCTCACAGTGGCGACACCCGGACGTCTCTTCCGCACGAATCCGGTGCAGGAATCTCCCGAACTTAAGGTGTCCGTAGAGTGCTTTGCACATTCTTCTCTATAGAGCAACGCTTTGAAATGTGCAAGTAGCATATTTTTTCTGATTAGCTACCTTCTCGTCAATTCAAGACTGCCTGTTAATGGTTTTTTTATTATCATTACATAGTATAAAACAAAATCGCATGTCCCTATGTATGCAAACTAAGCAACGGATTTTGATGCGGTTTTAATTAGTAGAGTGATTTATGAGGAAGGTTTATAAGTATGATACATGCGTAATATATATAGTATTGCACCCGTGCGAAGCTGGGGCGGGTCTCTAGTTTTAAATAAATGCTGTTAATATTATTTTTGTTCATTCATGTCTAATTTTTTGGGGTGAAGCCGTTCTATGCTCTTAGAAACTATACCATCAGATTTATAATATTAGTATTAACAGCAGTATTTTCTTCTAACCAATCACGTCTATTACAAATTACATCTATCCAGACCAAGTGAATAGGAAATTCACCCCGGTTTAAGACAAAGCTATCAACATCATTCACAAAGTCGTTTTTGTTTTATAAAGCAGTAAACTATTGTCTTATCTATAATAACTGGTAGTAACCCTTTTCTTTAGTTAGTTTTATGAGTAGTACATGATAAGTGGCTCAAAGATCAAATGCATTTCTCGCCTAGTTTTCTGAGGAGCAAACGTCAAAAGTATATCTTTATATATTCCATAAGTGTGTGATTTAGGAGCCCAACTCTATTCTCCGGGATGAGGGGAAGCATTTTGACTTTATTAACATATGCGGGGTAATGTGGTATCCGACTCCAATAATCTTATGATATAAACGACTTAGTTCAAGATCTGAAGGTTAAATCTGATGAAAATGAAAAAAATCTTGAAGATCAAGCCTAAATATGCGCATTCAAGATGTATGGTAATGTATTTCATCAAAATTTCACATTAAGTATTAAAAAAAACATATTTATAAGAGAACTAGAAGCAAATGAAACGATTTAGATTAAATTTATGATAATATCTAAGACCTAACTGTCTTAGGACATAGACAACTTAGTTTTTTTTCGTCATCTCGTCTAAACTAGTCATAATTTAACAAGAAAACGTGCCATCGACGAAATGAAACATCTATATTCATGCTCTATAGCCTTCTAAAATACGAGCGCGACTTAGACCGTCACGAATGCCACGAAACACGAAAATATACAAAATGATCTGATTAAGATCTTTTGAGCGGAAATCTTTTTAACTAAATTGCATTCGACGAGCGTCGAGCTAGTAGCCAATGAGGGCTGATGCGATTACTGCCTGACTCATAGCCAAAAAAGAACACGATGCGGCATTCCAATTGCAACTGTGTGTAGTATTTTCTCCCGATTATCAGGGAGCGTTTGAAGGATGCAACTGGGGGGAGGGCGGGCGGAGGCGGGGGAGCGCGCGCCGCCCAGTCGAGTCGTGGTCGCCGCGCACACCGCACGTAAATGGCGCGCTAGAAACAACCAAATGAGTACTCCGCGAGACCAAACGCGAACCCCGTTCACCACGAGACGACCGGCCAGATACTGTTGACTGTGATCATTTTGTAGTTTAAATTAATTAATCATCTAGTATAAGAGTGTTTCGGACTGTACCGGTTTGTGGCTAATGTGAGTTCAGATCTTGAGGCGTGTGGCTGCGGGTCACGTGCCCTACATTTGGGTGTCGTCGCCGGACCGCTCAAATGCTGCATTTTTACGTTTATTTACAATCAGGCAATGCTTCAGTAGTAATAGTCGTGTAGCCTAGCTTAATACGTAGTTAAGTAGTCCTAGTGTTATTACTGTCATTAAAGTGTATCGTCTCGTAAAATGTTGATGTCATCTGTATCGAACGCATGCGATCTCGCAAAGCATTTGCGATTTTGACTATGTAGTGTTCATGTATCAGCTTGATGCGATTAATTGTGATCAATAAATCATTTAAACACTCTTTCTCATGTTTTTAGTATCACCCCCGTCCGTTTACCGAAGACCAGCCAGTCTTTTGCACTGAGTGTCTTTGCGTATATTTATGTGGCGTAGCCGGTAGCGTTGAAGTTTGAGCCATACGACTAGTATTTAGAGTCTAGATTTGACTGTGGGGCTCTGAATAGAAACATTAAACCCGAATGTCTGTAAATTCACTATCTTATTTCTTCATTTTTAGTTAGCTCCTCCGCAATGCTTCGCTAGTGGCTATATACGTTTCACTATATGTAGTTTTGGAGTGTGTAGTTTGTGTAGCTCGATGTTGGAGTGATGTTGTATCGGAGTCGGTGAGCGATGCACGTGGTTACCTAAAGGTAAATAATTGCTCCCACGTGGCTGTGAGCTCAATTAACCTCCCCGTGGGGTCGGCACGCACACTTTCACTGATGGAAAACCTGTACAACTAACTGTTGTTACAAATACAACCTTTTACTGACGTCACCGGACTACATTCCGTGCCACTAATTACTGATTTTCGGGTTGATTACGTTTTCGTTTAACAGTTTTGGCATCGAATTTGACTTTTTTTAATTCGAATGCAGTTTTTGTTTTTGGTGGAGGTGGTTAACGGATATCATCAAATTAAAACAATTTTAATTTACTCCGAAAAATGTTACCTAATATTTTCTGAAAACAGAAACAAACAAACTACATTAGAAATAGACAAATCAGGTGACTTAAACCCAATAAAAATTCAACCAGATCCATGACCATCAGTTTTATACATACATAGATGAATTAATATTCTATTCGGATCATTTGGTAGAACACATTAGATACGTGGTGTGTGTGCGTCTGTGCGTGAGGGTGTTTGTGTCTGGCGGGGTGGATGGGTGTGCGCGCGGGGGCTAGTGGGGGGAGGAGGTGGGGGTGTGTGCCCCCGGCTGCGCGGGGAGAGGGTTGCGGGCCGGCACATGGGCGATCGATGCGGGGCGCCTTGCTCGCGTATCATTTGCGTGCCACAGCTATGCCCCCCTCTCGCCCCTGATTCCTTCGATGACCTACAGAGTCCAGGATCCCGTCAGATCATTTGTATTATACCGCACGTGATTCTCACATGGGTTTTATTGAGAGGTTATTTTCTTACACCTTGTTCGCAACCAATTATGTTTTATTTATTTAATTGTAACTGCTTTGTTGATTGTGAACCTGTTTCGTCTCAATATTAAGTCATTAGAGGTTATTTTATTTTTAGTTTAAATGCCACAAACGACACAAACGATGAGTATGATGAAAGAATGCCTAATCTTACGAAATATGATGAAAACTTAAATTCACATTTAACAATTCATTGCTTTTGAAATTTAGGAAAATTTATACTATTAATTAATCTACGAATGAGGTCATTTAGATCTGGTACTGGAGTTTTTTGGTAATAACTTGTAGTTCAACATAATTATAATAACACATGCGTATGTTAGACGCGAGGGGGAACTTGACAGAACTCGGTTGATCAGATGCAGTATCTTCATGCAAGGTAGGACGTAGACAGAATCTAAATGATATTTCGTATGGTTTTGGATATTTCCCGGCTTAAATGTTACCAGTTAAATGGTTTACGTTATGAAGTTAATAATTATATACGATAAATTATAATAATTATGTTTAGCTGCTTGTAATAGTTTTAGTTGAGTATGCAGAATCTGAAATAATTAGGTTGAGTATGAAATGACACATATTTCGACAATTTTGCTCATTTTATACAACATTCCTTTTTAGTAGTAAAGTATTTTTTCATTATTTCACAAAAATTGGTAACAGGCACATGTGGTGAATCTTAAACAATAAATGTGTTCCCAAAGTTGTGAAATGTGAAAAATTGTGGGTGGGTAAACTAAAATATTTATACGAACACAAAATGGTAATAAACGTTTGTATATAAATGTTCAAAGCCTTATGAATAATAATATCTAAAAATAATCTCTATAAAATTAAAAATAAATTATATGATTATAGTTAATTTTCAATTTTTGCCAGTACTTGATCATTCGGTTCCTTTCAAAATGAACTGAGTGGTGTTGATATAAGCGTCATGTCCGTGAACGAGTACTGTCAGTTGAGACTGGTCATCACTTAGCTGCAAATGGCTTATTTTTGTTTCTATATTTAGAATTTGTCCTTTATACTTTATTTACATTATTTTCACACAAAAATAAAAATTACTTGGTGACAAGAATCATGAAACCGATATAATTTTACATATACATAACGTGATTGAAGAAAGTGGCCATGAAGTGTCTTGCACATTTTTCCGAATATAGGTCTACGATTTAAAATCCGTAATGAGTGACATTTTTTTGACTGACTGACTTCTTGACAATTCAAAAGAGCCTACATACATGGATTGTTTGGTATACTTAGAATCTTTGTAATGTAATTTGACCTAAACATTTCGAGATATATATTTTCATGTAAGCCTATAATAACGAGAGCCAACTTTAATAACGGAAAGGATTCGTATCTTCAATAAATTGACGAGTAAGATACTTGAAGATCAGGCGCTTTATATTCTGGTGGTCTTCATATTTTCTTTCTTAATTCACAACCTGATAATCCATGTGTGGTTTCAATCGATGCTTAATTGAGTACATAATCATGATATGAAAAGTAAGAAGCCATTTTTTTTAATGATATAAACTATATGCTTGATAGCAATCCCTCTGGTATTGCAGTGATGCAATAATTGATGGTGAAGTGTACTAGTTTATTAAGAGACTATGTAAAGATTTTTCAACGGTGTGTAAAGCCATGTCAGAGGCCTACGGGCGGTTTAAACTCTGACACCAGGTTGTTCATCAACCATACGATAAGAAGAAGAAGAGACTATTCACTGTTGCGGTGAGACCACTGCAAACAAAATGTTCTAATCTTTTAATCCGTAGAGCTGTCAACAACTTAAAGGTGGTAGTTTAGTAAGAATTTCTTAAGTTTGATATATATTGCAAAATATTAGGGGCTTAGTAATTGCGAGCTTATGTAACCAAGTGATGTTTAACCTTGTAGGTCAAAACCTACAAGGTTAAACATCACTTGGTTATTAAGGTTGGTTACGTACCGGAGACTTGAACCGTAAGTTACATAGTAAAAAATAGAACTATAACTTTGAGAAAAACTAATTATTTATTATCTATAACTGTAAAAATCTATGTAGTAACAGTGATGGCCCAGTGGTAATAGCTCCAATTTACAACACTCCTAAATCCAAACCCAAACAAGCGCATTACTTTATATAATAACTTATTTCATCATTACTGCTCTTAAGACTGAAGGAAAACAGCCCTAGAATCAACGGTTTAGTAGAGACATGGTACCGATCAATCAACTCACTCTGGAATTGCACCGATGGCTTCCTAATCTCTCTCATAGAGAAGTGACCTAAGTCCCAAAAGTGGGGGATATTATAAAGTCGATTATATTGACATAGTAACCTGTTTATCGTCCAAATCTCGAACATCCAAACATCTACAGTTATATTTCGTCTCATCCATATCGTGAACGATCTCATTTACTTAATTTAAAGGGTCAGTCCCCATTGATGGGGTATTAATGGGCTCGTCAACAACCCCTGTTTCCTTCCCGGTATTATTCCCGGGATTCAACGGTTCAACAAAATTGTTTGGTTGAAAATTTTCACGGTGGATACTCTCTTCCGTTGTGTTACGAGTTCGTTAAGCGGTGCAGCAGGAAAATGGGGATCTTTAGGTTAGATGTTATAGTTAATTTCAATTCAAATCAGATAATAATATTCAACAACTTTTACACAACGCCATCTAGTTCCAAACTCAGCGGAACTTGTGACCCTACTGTGTACTTAGTGCTCAAGGGGTTAAAAGTACAAAAAAAAATACATTTACTGAGTCTATTTAATCAACCGAATCAATCAATATTTACCTTGCATATTTAATCAACATTCTGGACAATGACATTTTTTAAAGTTTAAAATATATCAAATATTTCCTGGAACAAGTATTAAGAAATACCTGTTTGAATAGGTAAATGATGGCCGTCAGATAAACACTCTGTTGCCGAATGCCAACTAAGTATTGAGGTTTTGTATTTCTTTTTCGCGTCTCCTCTTTATTGAACACTAGCTTTTGTCAGCTGCTTCGACCGCGAACATGAAATATAGCCTCTGTCACTCAAGAGTAAAGCAGCTTTCTATTGTTGCTAATTTTTTTCCAATCGGACCAGTAGTTCCAGAGATTACCTCTATTAATTACAAATCTTAATTATTTAAATCACAAACTATTGTTATTGCGCCGACATATTTAATAATTTTATTTAATTCCTATTTTGTTGTGAAAATTGTACACTGGATCTTAACCTCTATTGTGCCTCCTGGAGCCGAGAATCCTACTGGAGCCGAGGGTTGGTGCGAAAGCGTTATATCGGGGCTCTGGGAATAAGGCAAGGGAGGAACGGGGTAGGTTTTTTAGTACGTAAGAGTCTAACACTGTTTCCCACTCTGCCCACGAGCTTTTTTTTTATGGTAGGTGAAAATCATCCAATGACGAAACCCGCTGTTGGGCGGAGCGGGAGACCAGTGTCAGACTCTTACTGACTAAAAAACCTACCCCGTACCTTCCTTGCCTTATTCCTGGAGTCGAGGTAACAGTTTGCACCACCCTGGACTCGTCATTGGATGATTTTAACTACCATAAAAAAACCTCTATTAATAAAACAATAATAATAAGTGAAGATTGCGTTGGATAAAAGCAAACCTTTTAGACAATGGTCTGGTTAACTATATATGGGTTGGGAAAGATACTATTAATAGTTTCAAATTATCTTGACCAAATAAATATTGTGTCTCACCTAGTTTAGTCCAGCCGCCATATTTACTGTCCAGACATCATAAACCGAATGAAGTGAAACAAAATACATCATAACGACACTATCGCAATATGTCGTCAGCAGAACAGATAGTCGTTATTCACGATAGATTAGTTTTGGACTATGTTTATTGGTACGATATTAAAAATAAAATGAAAATATATCTTCGGTAATAAATTATTAAATGATGTTCTCAAAAAAAAACCAATTGACAACCTGACTGAGACTGATTCATAATTTATTTTTTAAAAACCTGGAGACTACAAATTATCAGCCAGTTTGGCATATTAAAAAATCATAGTTATTATAAAAAAAAATAGAATTTAAATGATAGGGAAAATTTATATATAATCTATTCATACGCAGACATGCTTAAAATATTTAGCATCGAAGGCAAAAATAAAAACAATGTGATCGTAACTGTCAAGTTGTCAGTGATATTTATTTAATTTCTTTCAGTTGACCAGTCGTAGGTTCATGTTAATATACTTCTTTATCCAATTTACTTTTGACATTGGCAGAATAGTTGATACTGGCTCTACTTCATCATCATCATTTCAGCCGAAAGACGTCCACTGCTGGACATAGGCCTCCCCCAAGCGCCGCCACAAAGACCGGTCCTGTGCGTCTTGCATCCATCGGCTTCCAGCAACCCTGACCAGGTCATCGGTCCACCTTGTGGGAGGCCTTCCAACGCTACGTCTTCCGGTACGCGGTCGCCACTCCAGAACCTTTCGGCCCCAGCGGCTATGCTCGGAGTATCCTTGCGTGATAGAATCAGAAATGAGGATATCCGCAAGAGAACCAAGGTTGCCGACATAGCGAAAAGAATCGCCAAACTTAAGTGGCAATGGGCAGGGCACATTGCACGCTGGCTCTACTTGCCATTAATAAAAAAAAATTGAATAAAATAGACAAGTCCTAAAAAAAAGTAAAAAAAAGTCCTAGTTAACTGCTATCAGTTATCCTATTCATCTAGTTCACGTATCTTAACACATTCTACCACGTGTGTCGTAAAAATATTTAGTAGTACATAAATCATTTTTTTTTATGTAAAAATATTAGATTACTGTTGGGATAGTACTAATTATGATTTAAAGTTTTGGACAAAAAAGAAAAAAAACATGTTGTATACTTACTTTATAGTACACCTCATAATGATCAAGAACAGAATCAGAATATTTATTTGTAAACACAGGAAAGACAGGTAGATCCTCTATGTTTTGCTCAAAGGCGTACAAACGTATATATAATTAAAATAGTTTTTAATACATATTTAGCTTCTATGATTATAACGGGTGATTTTTTAAGAGGTATAGGATTTGATTTACAAAAAGAACACAAAAAATTAATATAATTACGATAGAAAGATCAATATAATTTAATGTATGAAAATGATTTCATGCAAATACTGGCCGCGGCTCCGGTTTAGATGGCATATTCGCAAGGCCCAATTTCGGCATACTCTCTCCAACATATCAGCCGGTATATCACAAATAAATGCACCAATATTGGCTACCAGTGCGTTAATCGTTGCTGGTTTATCCCTGTAGACAATAGCTTTAACATGGCCTCACAAGAAATAGTCCAAAGGCGTTAGATCACATGATCTAGGCGGCCAATTGACGGGCCCAAAACGTGAGATAAACTGTTCACCGAAGGCGGCTCTCAATTGGGCCATTATTTTGCGTGCCGTGTGGCATCGTCTTGTTGAAACCACATGTCAGGCATGTCCAATTCTTCCATTTTCGGCAAAAAAAAATCCCAATCGCGATGCACTCTCTTAACCGAGCATGCATTTTGATAGTAAAATTCAATAATTTGCAAGCGTTGTTCGTTCGTAAGTCGATTCATGGTTAAATTATAGACCAAACTGAACAAGTTTGACAATGACACAAGACACGATTCACGCGTGATCTGTTAAAAACAGTGTTTCCAAAAAGATACCAGCAAAAAAATCACCCGTTATAAATATCACATCATTAATAATGTCAACATCATCATTATTAAGTAATTGGTATTCTATTGGTTCTTATATATTCTTTTTCTAACAATGCTTTAATAGTCAACATATTCTTTCTGTACTAGAATTTTAAGCATTATCGGAAGATAAATAGATAAGAAAGAGGTCGGGCGACTAGGCAACGTGAAGAATACAGGAAGTTGTAATATGTTGGTACGCAAGAGATATTCTTAGCCAACCACATAGTTAGTGCTCTTCTCCACTATTAGTTAGGAGGTAATAATTATTTTATTATCTTTTTAATTTTATCAATTTATTTATATGCAAATTTATTTGTATTAAATTATTGTTGAGGCAGGGATCATCACAGAACACCATAATTCTCTTATTCACCACAGTCTTAAAACAGATCCTTGTAACCAGTTCACTTAAGACTGCAAAAAAATATACACATAAACTTATTAAATACTTTTATATACACATAGTAAAAAAAATGGTATTATACACAAAACACACACACACACACACAAATAACACACACAAATTACACACATAAATTACACACAAAAAACACACAATAACACACACACACAATACACACACATAATTACACACATAAATTTGTTTTTTTTTTATCTCTTGAGCCCTACGCAAACGCCGGCGTTCGCAACCTATTGTCTTTCTATTACGTCGTAATTACGGTATTCGAAAGGTTCAAGTGGAAAAATCATCCAGTGACAAATCCAAAGTGGGAAATAGTGTCAGACTTTTACTGACATAACGACCTACCCTGTTACTTCCTTGGCTCGCGGACGGTGAGCAATGGGTAGCTCGCCGTCCGGTCGTCTGTTAAGACCAAGTCCAAGTCGTCCACGGCGCGCACCGTTCCCGCGCGCCTCAAGGAGTTGTCAACAACTGCAGGGGCCCTTCAGGGTCGAAGCCTCCTGGAGCCTAGAGGGTGGTGCAAACTGTTACCTCGACTCCAGGAATAAGGCAAGGAAGGTACGGGGTAGGTTTTTTAGTCAGTAAGAGTCTGACACTGGTCTCCCGCTCCGCCCAAGAGCGGGTTTCGTCATTGGATGATTTTCACCTACCATAAAAAAAACCCTGTTACTTCCTTGCCTTAATCTAAGAGCCCTGGTGTTACGCTTTCGCATCAACCCATGGCCCCAGAAGGTTTCGACTCTGTTGGGCCCGTACAGTTTGCTGAATTGTTGATTTATACGATGATAAATATATGTATAGATTATTATAAATAAAAAATATACAATATTAAGTCTTGACTAACATCTGTAACAGATTGTTTCTGCCAATTCTTATAGATAATATGAATATCTCAGAAATTAGTGGTCCGAAGAGAGCGCTCCGCTGGGCGTGACCTTATTATATCGTCTAGACAAGAACCGTAGCAATCGATAGACAGAGCCTTCCTTATAGCCTAAATCATAATTTCTCTAGACTTTTTTCTAAGATGATGTAGTGACGTTTGTGTCTGAAAAGTTGTGGTCCCAATTAAGTGGATATATGTGTTCTTTCCTGATTTTTAGTACCTGAAATACTTATTTACCTGCTGTAAATAGGTTATGTTACTTATGTTACTTTCACACTAATATTACAAAAGATATGTGCTAGTATACGTTAGTTACTTTTTCACGTTCTAACGGTTTATTTTTTTTTACAATGGGTTAAAATCGTGCATGACGAATCCCGCCCTTGAGCGGCGCGGGCAACAGCGTCAAACTCTTACTGGTTAAACAGTTTCTTCATTGCCTTTCGCACTGGGGCCAAGCTTTCCTTTTAGAAAAGGAGCTTGGGCCCGAATTCGAGAGAATGCTTCGACCCTTGAACGGATTAGGTCGAAACTTAGCACATAGGTAGACCATAATATTTATAAATTACTAGCTTTAGCTCGCGCCTTCGGTCCCGGCAACGGAAAAATGTGATAAGTAATTGAAGAACCGCTACTATGAAAAACCTAACAATTTACTAAATAATATGAACAAAGCCTAAACATTTGATTTAGATAGGTGAGCCAGTTGGTCGTTTCGGCTGCAAAAGTCCGCGCAAATTGGTAACATTAGTGGATCTCCTAATCATATAGAATTTTTTCCTATCACTCAATTCAATGGATTAGAATATAAATATAATAGATCAGATTACGACAGTGTGAGGTTTTAAAAATGGTTAGATCTTCTATGTTTTCCCCATAGGAGTACAATTTAATTATAATTGACATTGTCAGTTTTAATTTATCTTCTGAGGTAACTCACACTTTCACATCGTTCACAAATTTAAAGTAAATCAGCACTTCATAACAAATTGAATTAAATTAAATCAGTGTCAATATTAAATGTTACAGAAATTAAATTACACGTCATTGCATTGCATCAGCCTTTTAAATGTTCCCACTGCTGAGACACGGGCCTCCGCTCTAGGAGAGGGAATGGGCCATAATCCACCACGCGGGCCCAGTGCGAATTGGTGGCTGTCACATGTCTTCGAATTTTTGGTTCTAGGACAATTACACGTCAAAATTAATACTAATTTAAAATACATATTTCCTTCAGGTGATGAGCAATTTCATTTTTAACACAACATTCAAAATCGTAAAAAAAACTCTTGTCCCTTCCGTCAAGCAATGGCACCGTCCTCTCTACCTGCCCCCATTTCTCACATGACCTCACACCTCTGCATACCTGAAGTCTGATCTCATTAGTGAGTCGCGAGCTCGTCGCCCGCCGGAGGATCGAAACTTTGCAACTCTTACAAACTTTATATACTTAAAGTTTATTTCAATGTCAACAAACTGTAACTGTTCAGCGTAAGGTATTATTATATTTGTTTTCAGGTAAACAGGTGATAGTTTTAGTTACGTGACGATATTGTAAGATAAATTATCTATATTTACTTTTCAAATTGGTTTTTAAAAAACACATTTTTTATCCGGTGGGTAAACCTTACGGTGGGTCTTCCTCACTCGCCTATCGTCAATGTCGAGCATGGTTTAAAAGGTTGTTGCTTCATTTTCACAAAACTTGCTCCAAGAAAGAACAGGATTGCTTTTGTTAAAACCTTAAGGATTTTTGAAAACAAATGACATAATTTAAAATCTTGATTACATTGCGAAAGACTTCTATAGAAGTACTTTTTTATATTTTAATGTAGGCGTACATTAAACATAGTCAAAATTCACGTAAAATAGCAGATTTTCAAAGGTTTTTACTGAATTACTCTTACACAAAATGTTTTGATTTTTATACAGGCCTAGACCCACAAGATATCTGTGTATGCAAAATATCTGAAGAAACAGGTATAATTACATCATAATCACGTAACAGCGGTTGTATAAAAATGTGCTTTCTTCTTTTTATTATTATAAACTAATAAATAATACTATGATAAATATAAAATCAGTTTGTACTGATTTATATTGATATTTTTATTTATATTGATAAATATAAAATCAGTTTGTACTGATTTATATTTATCATATTAATTACTTAACAGAACTTAAAATATGGCAATTATGACGAAGACCGTACTAAGGTTGAGAGGGCTTCAAGTAGAAGTTCCGAATTTTATGCTTGAAGGAAAATTTACTTTCAGCTTTTTTGACAAATCTTTTCTAACAAATAATCTAATTGTAACTTTAAAACTAAAACCCGAATACAAAAAAAATCTCCCAAAGAATTATCCTGAAACAACATAAAATCACATCATTTCCACGCGTTTCAAAATGAACCTTACTCCCGAAGACATAGTGATCGTAACCTTGAAACAGCGCACTATCTCAAGTTCGAATCCTGGGCGTGGACCGGTGCTGGAGACATCAGCTCGTTATTTATTACCCGATAATACTCAGACGCGGCAGAAAAACATCAGAGGATTGGGGATGATTAATTCAAAGGTGTTTTAGTAGTACGTAAAAGACTAAGAAACTACAACCGTATTTGTAAAAAAGTAATTACTTGTTGCTAAGTAACTTATTAAGTGATTACTTGAGGTTAGAAATCTTTATTAAAAATTAAAATTTCCTTAACAATAAAATACAAATTGTTACTCAAAGACTTACTTTTACTCAAGTAATTAGTTTCGCTTGTTTATAAATGCGGATGTAAGAGTTAATTTGAACTTAGCCATGTATGTATTTATATGAGATGGAGTTTCTTTTTTGAAAATAAAATGAACGTGTGAAGATGAAAGTTTCTGTCGGAAGGAGGTTATTGAGAGCGGCCTACCTGAGTTACTACATTTTCATACAACCGCTCTTACGTCATTATGATGTTATTACACATCTTTCTTCAGTCCTTTCTCCGCCTCTGAAAAACTGCTGTTTTACGTTAAATTTAATAATGACTCTCCGTAATGTACTTCTAAATTAAAAATATAAAAAAATACTTCTATAGAAGCCTTGCACATTTCATCGATAATCTAAATTATGTAAGCCTATTTCAATCTGTATCAAAATGCCTATTGTAAATGAAATATATATATTTTTTGTGTATGTAAACGATGTGATGAAAACGTAAAAAATGTGGCTCTTTACGCTGATTAGTTGATTAGAATATAGATATTATATTCAAAAGCACACCCTTGAACGGGTAAACCGACTTTCATGCGAAACCACTGGTAGAAGCTAATAATATATATTTTCAAAGAAAAATGTGTATGCTGTAGGAGGGTAAATATAGGCAACGACCTCTTCTCAATATACAAAAAAAAAAAACAGTCAAGCTGTTTTGGAGGATTTCTATATAAAAGAAATCACCATTGTGACCAACAAAATCCTAAATAGCAAAATAGCAACTCAGGCTCTATCAAAGAGTTATTTTATGAACCCCAGCTTACTCATATTTACACTAAACAGAATAAAGTCTAATCACCCAAAACCATTTGAAAAACGAAATAATCCTCTTCGCTAAGCTGTCTCAATCCGGCTTATCATAGATAAGGAGTCACTGCAATCAAGAGTATTCCTGAGTATTCCCAATTTACTCAGATTACAAGAAAAAGCTAAACAACACGAGGGAAAATAAATGTATTTCTAAGAAACAGCCACAAGGTGACTGCTTTGACATTGTACAAACCATCAAACGATTGAAACTTAATATATTATTTACTCGAACGTCCCACGATTCTTACGCGACAAAAATTGGCTATTTAGATGTTGATACTTGATTTACTTTTATACTGTGAAGAGAATACCAATATTTAGAGGCCGATCGAAATATTATAACACTAGCTTTATGCCAGAGGCTTCGCCCTCCTGAAAATAGGTTTTTGCACAAACTTAGGCACGTGTTTAATAACTTTAGGTGGTGAATTTTGGAAAGTCCTTTTTTAGTGTTCATCTACGTCATAAAAGGAAGCCTTGTGCAAAATTTCACGCTCCTAGTCCCAGTAGTTTTGGCTGTGCGTTGATATGTCAGTCAGTCAGTTTCTCCTCTTATATTATACTAGCTTTTGCCCGCAGCTTCGCCCGCGTACATAAAATATAGCCTATGTCACTCAGGAGTAAAGTAACTATCTATTGTTGCTAAAATTTTTCCAATCGGACCAGTAGTTCCAGAGATTACCTCCTACAAACAAAAAAAACAAACTTTACCTCTTTATTATATTAGTGTAGATATGTAGCTACAGCCGAAACCTTAATTAGTAAAATAATATATATGTACATGCATGATGTTCATATGATTTGATCACTTATTTTATTTATTTTTTGGTGTGAAAAATTATCTAATGATGAATCCCGCCCTTGAGCGGAGCGGGAAACAGTGTCAGGCTCTATTACTAACTAAATGAGCCACCCCATTCTTTCTTAGCTTTCATACTAGGGTCGGATTTTCCTTTCACAAACTGGACCGGGGCCCTAGTTGGCTTCGGCCAATTAGCTTCAATTTTTTTTTATCTATAATATGTATATATTTAGAAATATATAAGTATGTTTATCAGTTGTTTAGTACTCATAACACAAGCTCTGCTTAGCTTGAGACTAGACGGCGTTGTGTGATAGTTGTCGAATATATGTCGAATGTCGAATTTTGACATTTCAAAAGTGCCTGTAAATGGTCTATTTGAAATAAATGATTTTGAGTTTGAGTTTGCCCTGCAGTTGGGCCTCTCCATTAGAGAATACCAATATTTAGAGGCCGATCGAAATATTATTTGTAGCTACAGCCGAAACCGTAACTAATAAAATAATATTTAAAAACATGTATAGTGTTCATATGATTTGACCATTACATACGTGCTGCATGGACTTTAAAAGAATCTTTTTTTACCTTTGAGTTTGTTTTGGTGTTTCTTCGCAGGATAATCAGCTAAAAACACCGGCCCCATCTAGTTCAAACTAGGAAAGAAATTGATGGTTAAAAGGGTTTTTAAAACCTACTTCGAAGATAAAGATCATTTGTGAATTATAATTCTTAATCATGTTTCGATGTAGGTAGTTAATAGTTAGTGAGCCGTAGTGAGCATGGTAACGAATAATGAGTTGTAGGTCGCGAGTTCAAAGCCAGTCAGGAGATATTTTTGCAGTATTTTTTGAGAAATTTTTAGATAGGTATGTAAATAATTTGTATATATTTGATGCGGAAGAGTTTTTCAACGCTTTAGTAGATTGGGTTAGGTACTTTTAGGTAAGTTTAAGTTTTAAGGGTTTTATTTTTTTTATTTATGTGTTTATATACAAAATAACTTGAAATTAAAAGCTATGATTTACATATAAATAAACGGAAAAACAATAAAAAAATCTGCTCTTAAAATGACAGGTAAATAAGAATTTCATAATTTTCGTCTCTTTTACAGAGAGTTCTACCACAACTAAATTTAAGTACTTATATAAAATTTGAGGCCCACCGTCAAGGTGACCGCCGCGACATTGCTTGCCCCATCAGATAATTGACAAACAGCCCCAGAGGGGACAATTTTCTTTTTGTTCTTTCATTTTTAGATATTTTGCTTCAGATCATTTTGATAGATGGAGAGTAATTGAATTTCTGATATGATGGCTCTTGTCACGCCAATTTTTTTTTGCTGGCTACCCCAAAAACTGATTTATGTTTGATAAGATTTTTGTGCAAATTGGTGTTCTTGGATCTAAATTTCTTTGAATTTTTCGTCTACTTGACTTTATCTAGAATTTCTTCAGAGTAAATAGGTATTCAGAAACGTGATGTAATACTGGCATTCCTTATAGTTCGTTTTTCAATTCTAGACTACGATTTGACCACTCAGAATGTCACACTCTAGAAATATGTTCCCAATTTTCTGGAGTTTGACATTTTAAGTTGTCAAATAGTAGTCTACGATTAAAAAACGAACTATAGACTAAACTTTTATGTAACCAACATTAAAGAAAATACTAAAAAATATCAGTTGTAAAACTCATGATAAACCAATCAAATCTGAAATTAAAATCTTAATAAAAATTGTAATCAATTGAATCAAATTGTTATTAAAATGTCAAGTAAATTAAAATTATTAAAAAATTAAAGTCTTTGGCAAAAGTAGGGACTCTGCAGAAGTGTCGAATCCAACTGAGTTCGGGTCTGACATAGGAACGGGGTAGGTTGTTTTTAACTATCATAAAAAAGTCAATGTCAAAGAATTTAATAATAACTTACTTATTTCATCCAAAATATTGTTTATTCCCAACCAAAACCACAAACACACCCCATCAAACCCACCAAAAACCCTTAAAACGATGTTTACTCATCTGTTACGATCCCGCATAACTTTGACAATACAGTCCGCACTATTTGGGACTATTCGGCACTAGTCGGTACTATTCGGCACTATTCGGCGTGCAGACTGGCGGCACTAGCGCTACGAATAGTGACAACTGATGTATATGCGTTTGTCCGAAAACCATTAAATTCGTAATAATGCGATGCAATTGCAGAGCTGAGTCGTTGTGATTCCACGACGGCAGGGCTGTCACGAGATAAGAAAATTTGTTTTAGGAAATTTTGGTAGTTGCATAATGTGTTATGTAAGAAATAGACTGTCTTTCTAAGCAGAATATATGCATAGGTAACTATGTAAAAAGTAAATGTCGAGCTTCTAAAATTTTTCCTACAGACAATTTTTTCTTAAATTTGTATTAGTATTTAAATATGGATAAAGGGAAATTCAGGCCAAATAAATTATCGATAAATTGTCTGGAAAGTCGGATTTTTCTTCATACCAAGCCCGACTTTCAAAAGAATGATCTCTTGATTACCGATGCTCTTTTGTCTCTCTCTTGGGATAATTTTCAACTTTGTATAGACGAAACCGCTGGCAAGAACTAGGTCTGTATATTGTGAAAAAGGAATGAATGAAAACTTCACGTTGAGGTTTCTCAATAAGACCAATACCATTCAAAAATGTGTCGACTGCTAGAGGAATGTTAAGAACTCTTAAAGAAAACCTCCAAAAAATGCTGATTACTAGTATATTGGCTAGATTGAGAAAAAAGATGAAGTCACAAATTAAACATATGAATTAATTAGCGTAATTAAACATACGTCGTTGAATTGCTCAGTAAAGACAAGCAGGCGTTCGGTGATGCTTCGACTCTAGACAAAGGTGGAGAGTAAGAAAACAACGCGAATGCCGGCGTTCGCACATCGATTGTTCGTTAATTGTGTCTGTAATTACGGTAGTCGAAAGGTTAATAGAAGCGAAAGTTTCTTAGTATTTATTACTTCTTCCCGGTTAAAGGGCAGAACCAATTTAAATGGATTTTTTCGCAAGGATAGACAATGTCCTGGAATAGCACCTAGGATAATTTTACCCAAGGAGTATGTTACCTTGTGACTACTTTCCTCAGTAGCTAGTAGAAGATATTTTTACATGTAAATAATCTAACGCAGAAAATACGTCAGACAAATATTAAGAATCATTGCAACACCGATTTCCGTTTCCTAACTTCTACGCCGAGATTTCCCCTTTGAGTCTTCGTTGTGACGTCATCTGATATTCGCATTCCTTATGATATAGCCTCACAGGTGGTTGCTGGTGTTACGTGACGGGTTTTAATAACTCTTACTTAACTTAATACTTGAATTGTTAACATACCTATTAAAGAGGGACTTTTTAAATTACATTTTTGAAAATAATTAGCATCCTTGATTTGTACTTATAGTTTATCTATTTATTTTAATGGTTTGTAACCAAGTACAGATAAACTATAACATGATTTAAAAAAAATGGAAGGAACTGATTTCTGTACTCCTCCAAATTTGCAAGACAATAAAGGAAAGAAGCAAAAACACGGACAAGTCAGAACACTACAGTCAGTTAATTATTAAGTAGGATTTGTAGAAGAACTGTGACTTTGTGAATAAATAAATAAACATAATAGCAGTCTTATCAAATACCCCGTCTTAATATTTTGGACATAATGAGTTGTAAGTTTAATAGCTTATAATGAGATCGCTCGTATTTTCATCACAGTCTTAATCAGTCAAAAATAATTTCCATTTTCTTATGCCCTTTCCAACCATGGGGTCAACGTCAGATAAAGCTGTATTTAGTCTCCAACTACCTAATTTAAAAATAACTCCTATAAAAACATGTTTATTTTATGCATCCTGATTTGTTACCATTCCAAAATCTTCTAAGATTGCTATCCAAAAAAATTGAATTAAAAAATATAACCAACGACTGTCAACCCTAAACATTTGTGACTTAATATCGTGGGTGTGGTGTGCGCCCCCCACTCCCCCCCTTCTTTGGCAAGCTCTGCAGTATACATACATACCAGTTATATTCCGTCTATGTACAGTATACGCATTTTAACACCAGTTTGTGTATATAAGTATATTTGACCGATTTGGCTGCACCGCTTTGGTATAATGCGTTTGAGTGCCTTAACGATTTATGGGCAGTGTGGTTAAGGATTTATTGCTGATTTTTGGTGGGGTTTAGTTGGACTTAAGTGTGTCCAACCCAACATACATTTTCACTCTTTTTGTACACATAACCTCTCTTATATGGATACAACGTTATTACAATATTGTATCAGTTTGTACCTTTATGACTTTAAGAATCCCTTACCAATAAAAAACTATGACTATGACTATTGCGACTGGTTAACTCTTTGCTCACTCAATACATAATCATTTTAAGCTCCTAATGTACCAAATTGTATTTATGGTATGCCTACAATAAAGAGTATATATATCTGTCTATATAGATCTGGATATGTTCCACGATAAATCTGACCATTTTTGTATATATTCATTTTTAAGTTTCTTGTAGTCTATTCACATTATGTTGTTTTTATTAATTAGAAACTAGTTCAAGATTTTAGAATACAACTTGGTCTTGTATTGTAAACAACAAATAAATATTTTACAAATTTTTCATTTGATACTTTTTAATCAAATATTTTGTAAACAATGAAAAACTAGCCTAGTAAAGATCATTAAACATCTGCTATTCTCCACGAACTTTGACCCTTCATACAGTACCTACTCAAAAATTGAAAATGTAAAAAAAATATAATAATATAATCCTTGCAAATTTAATCAAGATTCTGAATGGTGACAACTTTTCTAAAACCATTTATGGTTTAAAAAAAAAGTATGTATATCTTGGAAGTTTTATAAAATATTCGAGTTAATATTGTTATTGTACTACTTAGTGCCAGTAAAGCTTTCAAGTATTATCTCTCTGTTTTCGCGTTATCTTTTTATCTAATATTACATTGAACCGACAAGCTTTTAAATCCTCTACTGGTCAGTACATTTACCTTCGCCTAACTAGTCAAAATGTACTGAACTAGCTGATTTTTTTCGCGATTCCATCAGGTGGGATCGCAGGCAAGTACTAGTTTATATCAATTACAAAAAGATCCATTATGCTCATACTTATGTTATGCCTGAAACGTTCTAATAAGTAGACAAAATATATGTCAGTATTAGGCCTTATTCAGTATGGTAATTGTTTGTATATCATATCGATCTCTGACCTTACCTATTGTGTATCTCATTTTTATATCAAGGCTTTTTATAGACAATATACTATTAAGCATTGTTCACAAAAAGCCTTGTATACATTCCCGTGTAGCGAGTTACGCGTAGCATGGCCTACGCCGTAGCTCGTCTACGACGTAGCACAACTTTGGCTACGCCTTAGCACAACTAAACCTACGCCGTAGTACAACTTTGCGTCTCAGCACAATTGTGCTACGCCGTAGCTCTTTTGCTCTGTTGAATTAGAGATTTTGTAACGTAATTATTTTCTTTCTGTGTTCTTATTATCATTGTGATGGTATATGATATTTTTTGATAGGCCTCAACAGAAAGCTTAAAGTCACCCCATGAGCAATGGAAAAGGCTAGGTGATTTATTACGCGATTTATTTAGAAATGAAGATATTTTCAGAAGGAATGGTTACAATGTTTGATATATCTATGGGTTACACACACTTATCCGTTTAAAATAATAGAGTTCAACAATTTACTGACTATTTTTTTTTAAATACAATATATTTAGAATAAATTTGTCACTTACCAGTGTGCACAACATTAACATAAACTAAACATAACAATAACATAATGACAATTATTGAATAAGTTTAAAGACATAAACTGTAATTTATATACAACATAAAACGCCTTTTTGATTTGACTGAGCACTTCTTCAATAATCAAAATTTAACTTAACTAAAGTTATAATAAACCAGAATCAAACTTATAACAGTTAAGTTAAAGTTGAACCGTTCACGAGATTAACCCACTTTCTTATAAAAACGACATCGCCCCATTTTTTGCGATGTTTCGCGTTTTATAAAGAGATATTTTTTACTATAAAAACTGCAAGTTTGTTCAAACAAATGATGTTCCAAGTTATTTGCATTATATTGCGACGTCTTCGTGTAAATTGTGGAATAACTAAATTGATTGAGTTTTATTTTCATGAAAATAAATTAATTAAGCTTTTTTATGGTGCTCAAGGGCAAAAATCATCCAATGACAAATCGCGCTCCGGCTGAGAGAGAGAGAGAGAGCGAGAAACAGTGTCAGACTAACTGACTATACACCCCACCCCGTTCCTTTTCTGCCCTTCACACTGGGGCCAAGCCTTCCTTTCAGAAAGAGACCGTGGGCCCCAGTAGCCTTCGACCCTGAATTTTTATTTTTTTATCTATGTAATGTGTTTATTTCATTTTTTTTTTATTTTGTTTTGCTAGAGTAGTTCACCGCAGACTACCTCCTTTTTTAGTTCAAGCTCTTATACTCCATCCTAAGGTTGTCTGATAGATATCGCTGTCAGCGATAACACCGCCTTTGTACCCATTCATATAAGTTTCTGTGTAATTGTAAGTTTTTGTGGTGTACAATAAAGTATTATTCTATTCTATTCTGTTTTATGAAAAATATTTAAAAAAAACATTGCACCATAATAGTTGTTAGGTTTTAATACCGTATAAAAATAAATGGCACTTTACCAACTTGTGTAAAACCAAATAAATGATTCCGAAAATGACAATTTAATTTTTTGCGGAAATAGTGATTGACCCAAAGGGCAATGGAAAGAGCTATGATCGGAGTTTCCTTGCGTGATCGAATCAGAAATGAAGAGATCCGCAAGAGAACCAAGGTTGCTGACATAGCGAAAAGAATCGCCAAACTTAAGTGGCAATGGGCAGGGCACATCGCACGCAGATGGCCGCTGGGGCCGAAAGGTTCTGGAGTGGCGACCGCGTACCGGAAGACGTAGTGTTGGTAGGCCTCCCACAAGGTGGACCGACGACCTGGTCAAGGTTGCTGGAATACGATGGATGCGAGACGCACGGGACCGGTCGTTGTGGCGACGTTTGGGGGAGGCCTATGTCCAGCAGTGGACGTCTTTCGGCTGAATTGATGATGATGATGAATAGTGATTGCTTACCATTTATTAACTTTTTAAAATTTTAAGTATGGTTTAAAAAAACAGTACATTTTACACATAAATAAAACATTATTTTTGATTTTAATATAGATATTTGTGACACAATATATTAAGGAGCATTCTCTTTTACATACATTAATGTTAGCTAGTTCACAAATGTTTCCATAGATGGCGTGTATCAAATTAGTTCCTAATTCGATTACTAGATGGCGCTGTGCAATGACATCATATTTCTAAATCTCGCTGTTAAGATTTTCCGGGCTTTGATGACTCTCCGCAACACAGATTGAAATTACGCTGACAATAACCAATCTCAGACATCAAACGTCTGAGGTTTGTTATTGTCAGCGTCTTTTTTATCATTATTATAAAAAAATTAACGGTTTATTTTAACTTGACCTGTTTGTTCGAATCCATCAAATTTTAGTGGTTGTAATTTTACCCTCTTCCTGATGATGTATCGATCTGAGTTTTGGAAGACATCTTTAGGGTCGGTTCTTATCTGACGTAAAATACGCCGAGCGTATCATCAGTCACGTTTATTCGGTCGAATGTGTCAGTTCATATCAAACGGAAAATGCGTCGAGCGTAACATCCGTCTTTCTGCATCTACAGAGCGGTTCTGTTGTGTGATACTGAATTTTAAAATGAAGCCTATCGAAATGATTGCTATTTAGGAGGCTTTAGAACAAGACGAAAAAGGAAACGTCGATATTGGGTGCATACTTTAAATACTAAAAGAATATCAAGTGGCCAAGTTAATTGTCTATATGCAACTTTAAGAGAGTATCCGAAAATATTTATTCAGTATTTGTTTATAACCAATATGTATATTTTGAAACCATAGTGATCAATTCGTTGTAAAAAGTTTTACCATTATATTAAAAGTTTAATCCAACCTCGATAGATGGCGTTGGGATCAAATTAGATTGCGATATCGTTTTGTTACATAGATTTAATAAGGTGTTTGGTCAAATACAAAATAAGGTCCACATTTGATCAGAGCACAATAGTTGTTTCATTTTGAACCCTATTAGTGGTGTCACTAGATCACCTATTGCTAAGCCCGGCAATAATCAGTATTACAGCACGTCCATATAATCTTTTGATGAACTCCTTACTGTTATTAAATGTTCCATAACTAAGTATGATACGAAATTTCGATGTGCCATTACTCCTGAAGAAAGACTGACTATTACATTGAGGTAAGAGATATACATATTTAAACAGGAAAGTTGTAGGTATAATAATATCTGCTTTTGTTCTTGACATTAATATTTTAATATTATTGACATGTATATTAAAATGATACAAAAATCGTTGACAATGCGTTGACGGAAACGGAATAGACGCTGTACGCTCGACGCACTAACGTATCATCGGTTGAGTGTGAACGGTCAAGTATTATTCTATACATATGTCTGTTCTGGCGTTACGCGACCGATAATACGCGACGCATGTTCCGTCAGATATGAACCGACCCTTAGTTTTGATAATAATATAATCTACTAGCTTTTGTCAGCGGCTTCGCCCGCGTAGGTAAAATATAGCCTATGTCACTCAGGAGTAAAGCAGCTTTCTATTATTGCTAAAATTTCTCCAATCGGACCAGTAGTTCCAGAGATTACCTCCTACAAACAAAAAAACAAACTTTACCTCTTTATTATATTAGTGTAGATAAAAGCGAAATACCACTCACTTCGCTGTCGAAACTCCACCGCTAAGGAGGTTAACCAACTTTCAGCCGAGCGTAGCCGCTAGTAGAATCTTGTATAACATATTCAGTATTATTGTAAATCCAAGATGGCCATTGCTTCAAATGGGTATCAAATGAAAGGGCTTGGCTAGTAAAATGCAGTACAGTACAAAAACCAAATGCAAAACCAATAGGACCGCCAATAAAATGGTGGATTACCTTGTTGTTTCACCACCCCCCTCAATATGACAAATCCTTAAAAAAAATCATTTTGTTGCCATATTGACGTATATTTTAATTTTTTAAATAATGTATTTAGATTAAGTTAGATATTTAAATGATTAGTCCTCATCTCCGCATAATTATCCTTCTTTTGCTGTGCCCGCTCGCAAAACAGATGGTCTATTAGCCATCTATTTTGCTAGCCTTTTGGCCCAATAGGCTGTTGCTGTGCTCAAAAGCCTATTGGGCCAAAAGGTTCTGTTCTGAAGATGCAGCGTTGGAAGGCCTCCCACATGATGAATTGATGTCATGGTGAGGATTTTGTATTGAGGAGTTATATTGCAACAAGTTGACAGGAACGAAACCTTATATTAATGCTCACTAAAAGAACCAAACAGAATGAGAAGTATGAAGTAACGGAATAAAAACTAAAAACTGTGTGTGGAGTACTGCAGCCACATATGGGCTGGTGCTGCAAAATGCCACCTAGCGGCTTTGGATTCAGTGGAAAGGCGTGCAAAGAGGCTGATTGGTGATCCAGATTTGGTTGGATCCAGTCTTCAAAGTCTCGAGCACAGGCGCAGACTAGCCAGCCTTGCGGTTTTCTACAGGATGCATTTTGGAGAGTGTGCGCAGGAATTGCATGATTTGATTCCGCCATCCTAATTTCACCTTCGGACATCCCGGCGTACGGCAAGTATCCACCCTTACGTTGTTGAGACACCTGCGGCCCGGACTAAGCGTTTTGCCTCGTCATTTATACCGCGTACATCGAGGGATTGGAACAGTTTGCCGACTGCAGTCTTTCCGTCCGAATATAATTTGGGTGTCTTCAAGGCTAGAGTGAATAGGCTCTTAATAAACTAGTGCGCCTTACCATCAACGATTGCATCACTGCTTACCATCAGGTGGGATCGCAGTCAAGCACTAGTTTATTGCAAGTAAAAAAAAAAACATCTCTGTGGAATGTTTGAAACTGGCGCAACATTTACTACTTTACGAGTCAAATACTACAACAATATCAGAATTTGTACATCAACATTTTAATGGAAAACCAATTAACTATTTACGCGAAGACATAACTTAAAGAATTTAGTACCCAAATAAAAAAAAAGCAAACAAATGGATGATATAACCCAAAACAGAAATGATTTAACAATCACTAACCTAGAAACTAATTTCAAAAGCACCCTGCAATCAGAAAACACCCCTATAAAACCCTACTCACCCAATCATTTACGTAACCTCGCACTTACCGTACATAACACATGATCAGCGCGTCACACGACGTGCCCCGGGCTCGGACACTTGCGTATTACTCATACAGACTGCATTTAAAATCTAGGTCAAACATCCAAGTGTCCGCTACCCATTAAGGTCATATTTTTAATCTGTTCCGTAGGTACATCCATCTTCTTGTAGATGGTGTTGAAGTTGAGAGAAGTTTTCGTGAGGTTTTGTAGATAAAATGTTTGGGAACATTAGTGGACTTATTAATATAGCGTTGTTAACGTTTACACGAATAATTTACACTTAACATCTTTACACGCGGGGGTGTAATATTATTATGTGATCGCACGGCTTTTTATAAAATCGCATTAAAATATCTTGTTCTGGATTTTTCGAAGAAAAAAAAAGATATAGAAACTAAAATTTTCTGCCGTATGGATTTCGTACACCCTTATGTACAGTAAGACTAGAAATTAACTTTTTTTTACAGTCGGCATTTGAGGGGTAAAAATACATAAGTAATTACAGTAAATAAAATAAAAGCCAATTAAAACGAAACAGCCGCCAAAAAGATTGACTTGATACATTTGCAGCGAAATAGTACAATAACATTAAATGATAAATGATCTTTATTTTGTAAGTAGGTTTTTTAAAAACACTTTTACACGTCATTTTGTTTTTTTTTTATGCTAGATGAGTCCGGTGTTTCCTAGCGGACTATCCTGAGAAGAAACACCGAAACAAACTCAGGGGTCAAAGTCTCTTTTAAAATCCATACACATACACATTAAACATTTATACATCAATATTCTAATGAACTGGTATAAAAAAACTAACTATACATGCGAACACATAATCTTTGTAATCAAAATGTAACCTTTTCTTAACTACATTTGGGTAGGTAACTAGTCGATTCGCATGGAACCGATTAGAAATATTTAACGTAGTTCTTTGATTTACGTTAAATATTTCTTACGATATCCTTAGTAAAACTGATGGCAGATTTTGTAGCTTTTCACTATTTGCGACAACTAATTAAGTAACTATGTTAACAAATTAATTAATCCTTAATAAAAATGTCGGTATGAAATCACAAACAACTTTAGATTATAATTTAACTCCATTTTTTTTTAAACATCCTAGAACTGTATTCTGTAAAAAAATATACAATTATGAATTTACAAACAACAGTTATACAGGGTGTTTGGTGCATCGTTTGCCAAATTGATTTGGCCGACAGAATAGACCTTTGGCTATATCTTCAGCCCCAATAAATCATTCCTTGCCACACCAGTTTTTTTTAAACACGTTTTTAAGTTTTATTCTGAAAAACACCGGATTTCAGCATTTAAGCTTACATAAATAAAAAAGTTATTAGTCTATCCAACAAAATTTATTTTTATATTTAAGTGTACTGTTGTATGGTTCTATGAAATCTAAAATTACTTGCTAGTAACGTGTAGTTTTTCTATAAAAAATCTACAAAGTGTATGGGATATGACAAAATAATTTTAAAACTTAACTTTAAATATCTATTAAAAAAAAACTAAAAGCGTTGGAGATCTTCGAATTTTATAAAAAGTTCTCTAGTTAATGCCCTTTCCAACGGTGTGCAATATGCTAAAAAAAACCTTTTATTGACTTCACTAATTGGCTAAATGTAAAAAGACAGAAGTCATTTTAGAGACGATTCAGTGTGAACGTTTGGGCAGGAGTAATTGCAAATCATGTGGTTGGGCCGCACTATTTACCTGATAACCTCAACGGGGATAATTATCTTGAATTTCTTCAAACAGAGCTGCCCTTATTGTTATCTGAGCTGCCAATTTTCAATGAAGACAGGTCTTTTGTCTTTCAATATGACGGTTGTCCCGCTCACTGGCGATGAACTGTAAGGCAGGCCCTAATCCGTAACCTCCACGTTCACCCGACCTAACTCCGCTGGATTTTCACGTCGGGAGTTGGGCCAAAGAACTGGTTTATGCGACGGAAGTTGAGACGAGAGATGATTAAGTGTAACGTATTGAGGCGGCATTTGTGACCGTTAAACGGAGCAGTGGTGGCCGAGTGGTAACGGCCCTGATTTACGAGTTTGTAGGTCGCGGGTTCAAACTCAGCCAGGCGCATTACTTTGTGTAATTTATTTTATCACCACTGCTCTCAAAATGGTGAAGGAAAACATCGTGAGGAAACCGGCATGTTCTAAAACTAAAAATTCAAAGACATGTGACATCCACCAACCCGCACTGGGCCCGCGTGGTGGATCTTGGCCCATTCCCTCTCCTAGAGAGGAGGCCTGTGTCCCAGCAGTGGGAACATTAAAAGGCTGATGGTGATGTGACCGTTAAAGCAGAAATTCGTCTTCGAACTACAACTCGACATAAGAGAAAGATGTCGCGCGTGTATACGAATCAATGGCACCCAATTTGAGCAAGATTTGTGATTTTAGTACCTGCTTGTGAAATAAATGTTTAATTTTTTATTTCAAGTTTGAGGAAAGTTAATAGGTAAAACCAGGATAGATGCCCCAGTGGGATAGGTGCCCCGATTTCGATAACTCTAGTTTTGCAAATGAATCGTATAGTATTTCAATTATTAATCAAAAGACTTTCCAGCTACTACTATGTTGACCGTGTCTTACGTCGCTATGTGATTGCATGAGAAGACAAAATGCGATCAAAGTTTTTAGGGGATAGTTGCCCGTTTTGTGGGAAGGGCATCTTAGGGTTATTTATTTTTTTACTTTAACTTCTTAGTGCATTTACCGTAATATCAAATATCAGCCTTTTGTGATTTGAGTGCACATTTAGCCAGTTAGTGAAGTTAATAAAAGATTTTTTTTAGCATATTGCACACCGTTGGAAAGGGCATTAACTAGAGAACTTTTTAAAAAATTCGAAGTTCTCCAACGCTTTTAGTTTTTTTTTAATAGATATTTAATGTTGAGTTTTAAAATTATTTTGTCATATCCCATACACTTTGTAGGTTTTTTATAGAAAAACTACACGTTACTAGCAAGTAATTTTGGATTTCTTAGAACCTTACAACAGTACACTTAAATATAAAAATAAATTTTGTTGGATAGACTAATAACTTTTTTATTTATGTAAGCTTAAATGCTGAAATCCGGTGTTTTTCAGAATAAAAGTTAAAAACATGTTTAGAAAAAAACGGTGTGGCAAGGAATGATTTATTGGGGCTGAAGATATAGCCAATGGTCTATTCTGTCGGCCAAATCAATTTGGCAAACGATGCACCAAACACCCTGTATTATGCTATGAGCAGAATGGCTTCAAAAAAAAAATGTTTATTTAACTATTTTTGACCTTCGATAAGAAAAACCCTGTATATGCAAATTTCTTAGACATGACAAATGCGTTCGATTACGTAAAACATCAAATACTACGGTGTAGGAGGTAACGTTTTGAACTTATAAAATCTTACCTCATGAGTAAACAGAAATAACTAGAATTTGCAGTAGAACTAAACGTAAAATAAAATATTTATTCAATTTTAGAATCACGGAATTCTGGGTTCCACAAGGAAGTGTCCTTGGGCTTATACTATTTTAATTTATATTAATGGCCTCTCTCGCCAAGTTAATAAAACTCAACCGTTGACAATATTTGCAGACGACAGAACAACCATAATTGAATGTAGAGAGAAAATTCAATTTGAAAAGGAAATCAAACTCAAACTCATTTATTTCAAATAGACCATTTACAGGCACTTTTGAAATGTCAAAATTGAAGCTAATTTGCACGTTCCAAGGCGTAGACTCCTGTGGAGAAGAACGTGCAAGAAACTCCATGGGCACTCTTTTGAATCAAATTTATATTTACATATTACTTGGTTACAAATTTATGATGCTTCTATTATGCGAGCACGATGTAGCGGTATTTTAAAAAAATAAATAAACAATACACAGACATACAATCCATGACAGATTGGCGCAACAAAAAGAATTTAGTTATAAATTTATAAAAAGCTAAAGTCATGCATTTTTGGCAGTGGCTTTAGCCACAAAATATAAATACCGAATATAATGGTCAAACTGTAGAGTCGACCTTAGATGCAAAATTCTCAGGAATTAACCCATGTTGTCTTCTGGCATGTAATATCGGCTTATACATGCCATCATCTATAAACTATATCTGTGCCAAAGGTTAAGTGAAACTGCAACTATTCTTTATAATTCATCTAAAAATAATAACTTAAATGCCTTTTTGACAGCTTACAAAGTGGGAAAAGTCATCCAATGACAAATCCTGCCCCTGGATGAAACGGGAAACAGGGTCAGACTACTGACTAAACGACCCACCCTTCTTTGCCATTACCGGGGTTGGAACTTCTTTTCAGTTTTTATTTTTATTTTTATACTTTTTTTTTTCAATAAATAATACAATTTCAATTTATAGATATGTGTGTAATAAACGAGTGCATGTTTAATATATTATTAATTATTCATTGCAAATATACAGTAGCTACTGTATATTTGCACGCCGAAATTAATGGCAGAATAAGAGAGCAATTTTATTTATTTATACTGTCAACTTTCTGTACCTTATTTATGCAAATAAATGATTTCTTTCTTTCAGAAACTGGTCCATGACGAGTTCATGGCTTGGTTGCCTTCTTGTTAAAATTTGACTTAGAGAAAAAATTAGGACTTATTTACGTCAATGAGTGATATAGGGCAGCACTTAATAGTAATATTATACGAGCTGAGTATAAAAACTAACTACATACCGGTAGCCTCAAAACTGCTTTATTTATCCTATCCTTATACCATATTACTTGGGGTCGGCACAACAAGATTTTTTCTTCCACTCTGTCCGGTAAACCGTCACAGTATCACTAACACCTTTTTCTTTTATATCACTCCACACACAATCCACCCATCTCTTCTTCGGTCTCTCTCTTCCTCTCCATCCATCTACGTGTAAACTCAGAACTTTTTTGGAACATGTGTTTCATCTTTCCTATTCAAATGACAATAAAACTGCTTTATTAAAAAAATATATTTTATAGTTGGGTCTCATTATTTTATGACACTTTGCCAAGAAAATTAAAAGAATTACTCATAAGTAAAAAAAAAATCTGTATGACAAGATTTTATTTATTGCTGTTTTTTTCTTCGTTTCTATTAATAATGCTTGGTTCCTATTAGTACCTATTTTATCATTTCATTTTATATGACATTACATTCTATATGATGACACTAGCTTTTGTCAGCGGCTTCGCCCGCGTACATAAAATATAGCCTATATCACTCAGGAGTAAAGCAGCTTTCTATTGTTGCAATTTTTTTTCCAATCGGACCAGTAGTTCCAGAGATTACCTCCTACAAACAAAAAAACAAACTTTACATCTTTATTAAATTAGTGTAGATTTATGATTTGAATAATATTGTATTATATGTATAACTATATTTTTAGCAAATTCAATTCAATTCGTTTATTATTATGTCTAAAGATTGTAAACTGTCGAAATATTGTGAACTACAACATAATTAAAAAAATTTCAAATATCCGAAATCGATTCCTACTGTGGGGCAACATATTTCTCATTTTTATTGTAATAGCTTAATTTTCTCTAAAACACTATAAGTGGTAACGTGGTATGACGAATATTTCTGTGTACACCCAAACTACGCGCTTGATGTTTCCCTAACACTGCACTAACTATAAAACTTTTAGTTTTTCTCTCGAATTTCCTCAACCGTTCTCTTAGTCGTAAACCTTGTGCATGTTCTCGACTATAAAAATCATAAACCGTGTTGTTTCTTGTATTCGTGCTTACCCCAAATTGGTGACGACATGAATTCAGCCACCCTTAATAGCACCAGCTAAGTATTACACCCATCGCTCCACGCTTTACTTTGAGTAATGTTTTTTTTTCACCACTACTCTGAAAACGGTAAAGGAAAACATCGTGAGGAAACTGGCATGAAATAGAAACAGAAATTCGAAGATATGTGACATTAACCAATCCGCACTAGACCAGCGTGAAACAGAAGGTCTGATTATCTACAATTTGCAAAGTAACAAATAAATGACTGTGCGAGCCATTGTTTTTTCGTTGGTCTGTATGCAACAGCGAGTTACTGGAAAATGCTAAATTTTACTCTATTCATAGCAAAATTACATAATGTTTATAGAGAACATTTTAGGAGACTTATAGATGAAACCATCAAAAACTCTCTTAAAAAGCTCTCTAACTAATAATAGTAACTTTGAAATATGTAACTTTTCAGTTTTTGGTCACAAAAAATCAAATTAGATTTTTATTATCATACTAGCGACCCGCCCCAGCATCGCACGGGTACTTATATTGAATATATTATGCACATAAACTTTCTTCTTGAATCACTTTATTTATTTAAAAAAAACCGCATCGAAATCCGTTGCGTACTTTTAAAGACCTAAGCCTACATAGGGACAGAGGTAAGCAACTTTGTTTTATAAATATATATGTTATGATTTCAAAAAAGTTTAAAAATATTGGTCTATTTTTCTTATTTTTAATTTATTTCGATTAGTTTTGATGCGTCATCTCCAAGTTACAGAATAAACTGACTTGAGAACTATTTAATATGAATATAATCAAAAGTGGAAGTATTTTAACACACTGCATAAAAAATCTTTGAAAATTAACAATAGGAAATAGCTGTAAATTATAAACTTTGATTATGAAACCTACATAAATAAAACCGCAATCACAATAAAGTCGCCATGAAATACGGAATATAACGTTTACCACTATAAAAATCTTGAAACGGTAATTCCTCCTACATCAAGTAACAACTTCATACGCAAAGTCGGAGTCAAAACTAGGGTAATGTTTAGTACCATAAAAGTATCCCCTAATTTTCCTACAAGCCACCAGGTGGCGACACGATCAAAATTGTATTTTTTATCACCGATTATCCATTCCTACGATCTGCCCCCTTGTGAAGTAAACTAAAATAATGCCCCTAAAAAAATGGCAACAGTTATAAAAGAGGAATTTTTAGCGACTTTACCATATTAGAAATATATTTTTTCCCTACCACGGGGTTTACGATGTCAGTTTACGATCCTGGGTTTTACGATTTTTTTATATGTAGCCGACGGAGTTATGGGAGGGGTAATGATAACGGTTATCAACGGGTACTGACAATCGGCAAATTATTATCGATTCATCGGGAGAACCCGGGCGAAGCCGGGGTGAAACGTGATGGGTCTCTGTAATCATTTTATTATAGACAACATACGGTGTGCCCTATGTGTTCGTGATGACTGGGGAACATATTTTATGTGGTATTGAGATGTTTTTCACACGTTAGTTTCTTGACTTAGATTTTTGTTTTGTATTTTCTGTTGGAGGGACTTGTGAGGATCTTATTTTCCCTTTTCTTGTATTCTGAAGTATGACCATTCGATAAGAATATTGGGTATTCGCAGCTTTGGAATATTTGTCGAGTCTTTGAATCAAATCTTTTTATAACTATAATAATTTATTAGGCAGATTTTCTTTTATTTTTTCATAATTGACGAATAATTTATACTTCCTTACATGCATAAAACGAAATTTTTATCAACTCTGTCTGCCTGTATAAACGCGAAACAACTCATAAACTGCTGAACGTATTGTCATGCTCTTTTCATCAATAGACAGAGTGATTCTTAAGGTGGGTTTATGTGTTTAATAAATCGATATTATAGAAGAGGAAACCCGAAACTCTAAAAGATTAATTAGTAATTAATATTATAAAGCTGAATTTATGGTTAGTTTGATTGTCTGGATGCTTAAAACTCGGGCACTACTGGGTCAAATTATTATTTTTTAGTGTTGATAGCCCATTTTATGTCGTGGTAAGCTATAGATTACTAGCTTTTTTTTGCCCGTGGCTCCGCTCGCGACAACAGAAAAATGAGATAAATGAAGAACCGCTCGACCGATTTTGTGCAAACTTCACATAAACCATCTACTAAATAGTAAAGTGCTCGTCAATACAAATCAAACGAGCCCAAAATTTCGGGTTTTTTTCGGGTTTGTATCGTTTTTTTGCCAAGTTCCTATGGCCACCGTTCAACTTCCTGATCTGATCAGCAGCTGCTGCAAGTCATCATAATATTGCATTTGCATTTAATATACAAGATTTGATCACAAACATCGGTCAGGTAGCAAAGGAGGAGGCTGACCGCATAAGGCAACGGCGTTTGCGCCCCAGATGCCGCCGGGATTCCGATCCTGACTTCCGGCCACCGTAGGCGCGGGCTTGCGGACGGTGAGCATTGGGTAGCTCGTCGTCCGGTCGTCTGGTAATCGTCCGGACCAAGCCCAGTCGTCGACGGCGCGCACTGTTCCCGCGTGCCTCAAGGAGTTGTCAGCAAATGGTGAGCTAAACTGCAGGGCCGAAGCCTACTGGGGCCCCGGTCCGGCTTCTGAAAGGAGCAAAAATACTAGCAAAGGAGGAGGCCGGCCTCCTCCTTTGCTAGTATTACTGCTTCGCAGAAAGAGGCGATCACTTGCCACTCCTCCTCTCTCCGGACCATGGACTCTACCAAGGCTCGGGCCCACGTCGGAGTTACACATTAGCAACTTAGCCTTTTTATTGATACGGGGTACGTTAGAATAACTTTTCTGATATATAAAGTAAGTTTGTCAGATGACATATTTATTTATTACTAGCTTTTGCCCCCGGCTTCACTCCCGACAACAGAAAAATGTGATAAATTTAGAACCGCTCGACCTATTTTGTGTTTCACATAAACCATCTACTAAATAGTCCGAACAAAGCCTAAACATTTGGTTTGGATAGGTGAGCCCGTTCTTGAATTATAAAATTACGACGAAAAGTGGTATTGATTTTTATATATGTTGAGTAGCTCCTAGGTACCAGCGTCTTTGCTCGTGTGATTTTTTTTTTTAAGCAACTCTCTCATGGTTAACCTTCTTAGGAATGAAGTTACGTAAAATCCGTTCTTAGTGGACGTCGACGCCCTATAAATAAAGAAACCTACCCGCCAAATTTAAATTTTTAGGTGTTATAGTTTCCCAGATTTTGTAATAATCAGTGAGTGGTATTTCGTATTTATATAATTTTTAAATAAAATTTATTTATATTTTTTTTCATCGCTAAAAACTGGTGATTGACTGCGATCCCACCTGATGGTAAGCAGTGATGCAATCATTGATGGTGAGGCGCACTTGTTACTCTAATCTATCTACTTAGTGTCCATAGAATTTAGTATCTATCTTGAACTTGTATAATTAAAACTGCATTACATTTTATTCAATTTATATAATTATACACATAAGTTAAATTAGTTTATTATTTAGGTTTAATTGATTCTCAGTCTAATTTACTGTTCCTTATATATTTTTTTTAGCAGTAAGTCGTCTTTAATAAATAAATAGATAAACAAAATATAAGAAATTATAACGCTGTATTATTATTTCTTATATTTTTTATTGCAAACTGCTTAAACAAAAAAAAAGAAATGGACAAACCACAAAAGAAAACAAAACTTGATTCAGATATTGAATAGTCTATGTTATGCATTACTGGTTTTAAAGTAAACTTTGCCAAACTAAGCTACATAGCTAAGCAAGCTAGAAATGTGTCGCGTCAATAGTGCAACGGTCAGGGTTCGACTTTACGACCTCAGGCTCGCCAGCGCGACGCCTAGTCTCTGAGCTTCTTCTATTTATAATGACTTTAACTGCAGCGGAACGGACGATACATTCTACTAATTTAATAATATACGTAGGTATAGATCAGAACGTTTGAAATGGAGAATAAGAGTTATTTTATCAAGAAGTCAACTAGGGCCAAGGGTTCGTGTCTGAAAAGAAGGCTCTGGCCCTAGTATGTATGGCAATGTAGGAACGGGGTAGGTTGTTTCGTCAGTAAGAGTCTGACAATGTTTCCCGCTCCACCCAAGGGCGGTATTCGTCATTGGATGATTTTTACCTACCATAAAAATAAAAAGATTTTACTATGGAAGGACAGCCAAATGTTTGCTGGAAGAAATTGCCCTGTACAACAAGACCGTCTATTACACAATTATTTTCATTAATGCTAAAGTATGCAATAAAGAAATAAATAAAAGGTGTTGAAAGAAGAACTAACGGAGAGATAGACAGACGAACATACAAGTGATCATATAAGGGCTGCATTTTTAGGGTTCTGTATCTAAAAAGAAAAAAAAAAACAGAACCCTTGCAAGATCATTTTTTTGTCCGTCTGTATGTTAAGATCCTTTATCTCAAGAAAGAAACGGGAAGTATCAAGTTGAAATTAAAATCTTATACTGAAATTAGCGGTTCCTGGAAGGTGTGAAAAAAACAAGCTTTTATGTTAGTATTTTAATGACAAAAAAAGATACGGCCGTTTATGTCGCAAAAAAAGTATATTTCGAAACATTCAAGGTTGTCAATATTCATAAGGTACTTCTCGTTCATATAGAACCCTCAAATTTTACATGAAGCCAGCTCAAGTAGCACACATAGGTATAGGAGTAAATCTGAAAAGTAAAAGTGTGTTCCTACATCAAAAAAAAACTTTTTACTGGTTGGAAAATCTTTAGGTCTCACTATTAGTATTACATTCCTGGGACCAAAGGTAAATGTGAAAACATATTATCGAGGCTCTGGGATCAAGCCAAAGAAGTTACTGGGTAGGTTGCGTAGTCAGTAAGAGTCTGACACTGTTTCCCGCACAGGCTGAGGGCGGGATTCGTCATTGGATGATTTTTATCTACCATAAAAAAAATGTGTTAGGTATAAGTTAGTATATACTGAACCCTTAGTGCTCAAATTCGACTCGCACTTGACCAGGTTTTTTTTTTGGGATCCAAAACAAAAGCTAAAATGTTTTACATGGCACTAAAGATTAATTTATATTTAGACCACCCCTAAATCAACATAAGCCTTGTATAATATTTGGCTTACATTAAATTCGCGACCCCAGCTGACTATTTCAGGAACCAAGCTGACGTCACTAGCCTACCTGCCAGGGGTTAATTGAGGTCAAACTTCAATGTCTGACTTAAATGACTAATTTAGGCAAAGTAGGTACTTAGCGGTAAAATAGTTTTGAAAGTTAAGGTATATTTTAGTTGGTAAATGATGGTTTTTTGTAGAAAATTAATGGCCGTCTCTAGAACGAAAGTTTTCTCGAAATGAATGGGAGTTATCATAGGCAGGGTATCTCTGGCTTTGACTTTAATTTGACGCGGTTGGTGCAATAGTTGAGTGATTGGTTGGTGGTCTGCAGTTAGTTGTTCCGGGTCTGGTTGTCTTAATTAAAATGTTTGTGAATGCCTATGATACAGGCATCTATGTATTTTTTTTTAGTAAGAAAATTTGTAACGCGTCGATTATTAACAAATTAACATAGATTTAATTGATGCAACTTGCAATTATAAATTTACTAATTATACTAATCTATCGAAGCTGTCATTGCGCGGTTGGATTAAGGGCCTGGTACAGAAGACAGTACTCCTCGACACGGCTCGTATTGTGAGAAGGTTCCTGTCTCTGGAGCCCTAACCACCGGTAGCTTGGACCCTGCTCTAGACACCGGTGGACTACTGTTTTTTTTATATTTTTAATTTTTTTTTTTTTTTGAATGGATGGATGGAGAGGGAGATCAAATAAATAAGGACGGATTGTGTGACAAGTGATATGAAAGAGTAAGGAATTAGTGATAGTGAGACGTGTGACAGGACAGAATGGAAGAAAAAACATATTGCGCCGGTCCCAAATAAAACGGGACAAGGCAGGAAGAATAAAAATGTAATATTTTCTAAAAAATAAATAAAGCTTAATCGGGAAGGACCTTTTAAACCTAAAGCACCATAACAAGTATAACAGAGCTTTTTCTCGTCACACCTTTACGAACCATTTCTAAAGACTAGCATAAACACTGAAATTCGACTCTCAGGATAATAGTAAAAGACATAAAAGGAAACATTATCGGTAGCTAAACACGGAACAGGATGTTTTCGAGTTCTTACAGACTACAGACTAGGTACAGACTTGTAAACTAACCTGTGTTTCATCTATCGAGCGAGCTTAGACTCTGTGTGACTCTGTGTGATTCACCTTTTAGGTGTGAAATGTGATTTTGAGACTAGATAAGACAGTTTTCCCGAGGTTTCCTATTTGTCTGCGAAACTTGATGATTCGATTTTTATTATATCGAACAGGGGCGTCGATAATTCAGTTGTACGATGTTTTATTCCATCGATGCTTTATTGGTGTGATGTAACGTTTGTGTGAAAAATCCTGTTGCGAAAAACACTACAGCGATTGCTCATTTCTTTGATAGCATATCATTTTAAAACGTCACTTTTCCGTGATATTTAATATTAGGTCCTTACATACGGAATTGGCGTTGTGTAAGCGCAAGAACTCGTAAGAACTGCCAATTCGTGACTTTTTTGCAATTTTTGACATTTTTAAAATTATAAGTAATATAAGATAACCCCAACCATCACACAATATTGAATATTTTCTAATATAATATTAATAAGTTTTTAGTGTGTGACCTTGGGTATAGATTTAATAAAAGACTGGTTACTAACTCGTGTATTGACTCTTCACAAACGACAAGTATAAAAAGGAACGTTAAGACATACTGATCAATGCTTGTATATTACGTACAAAATACAAACTTAGCTTACGCTAAAAGATGACACATCTTTAGTTTACGTTATGCCGTTAAAACTGTATTAAGGAAATAGATTCCTGTTAATAAATCTTTATTTTGAACTAGCTTTTGTCAACGGCATCGCCCGCGTACATAAAGTATAGCCATGTCATTCAGGAGTAAAGCAGCTTTCTATTATTGCTAAAATTTTTCCAATCCGACTAGTAGTTTCAGAGATTACCTTCTACAAACAATAAAAAATATTTAATTAAATTGCCTGATACTCTCAACATCCAAAAATGTATCATAATTTAGATTATGAACTATTACTTATATATATTTATATTTTTAATATTATAAATAACCTTATTAAGGACGTAGAATGAAAAGTTACGTGTTTCACTCGAGTGCAAAGATTTGCCACATTTTAATTTTCTCGCTAACAACTAAAAACCAACTTTGTACTTTTCTATAACAAATAACTATCCCACCAAAAAACATTAAATGTAAAAAAGCCAAGTTTCTGTACGCAATTCTTCTATCGTAAAAAGTTTTGAGATCGCATAGAAGCCAAGTCCTGTTCAACTTGATTTGTAATAATAAATCAATATTTTATGACTATATCAATAGTTTTGTTTACATTATAATAATAGTGACTTGGAAATGAGCACAATTTAAAAGGTCCTTGTAATTATGTGCAAATACCGCCAAATTGATATATAAATCAGAATTCTAATTTTACAATGCTTCGCTTCATTAAATTGACCACGCGGTTAAGGTGGGTCTTCCTGACTCGCCTATCGTATACGTCGAGCATAGTTTAAAAGCTCATTGCTTCATCTAAAGCAACCCAATGTGATGTTTGATGCAAAAGTAATGCCAAAAAAGAGAGATAACACCTGAAAACTCAAAAATCATTAAGGGTTTAGTAAAAAACTAAACCCTTAAGGATTTTTGAAAAAAAAATGGCATTTAGAATCTCGATTAAATGCGCTAGGTTTTTATAGAAGTACTTTTTAAATTTTTTAATATTGGAGTACATTATGGAGAGTCAAAGTTCTCGTAAAATAGCAGATTTTCAAAGGTCTTTGGTGTATTATTCTAACAGAAATTTACGTTTTGATTTCTATAGAAGCCTAGATAATATCCACAAGATATCTGTGTATCCAAAATATCTCAAGAAAGATGTGTAATAACATCATAATCACGTAAGAGCGTTCGTAAGAAAATTTACGTCGGGTTGGCCGCTCTTAAAAAGCAACTTTGCATTTTTATATAACAAGTAACTTTCTCTAATACTGTAATATGCATATATAGTACGGAACCCTACAAAATAAGTAATGCAGAAAGCGTGACTGAAGTAGTTTCAAATAGTTTACGATACACGTGGCGGCTGTTCTGTGACTACGCAGCATTTACGTCCTTGCCGAAGATTGTTTTCCTTACTATATTTTACTTTAATACGTAATTCCGAAATAAATAAAACATTCGCTTTTATGGCATTAAAAATCCCTTTCATTTAAGCGAAAACCCAAAAACAAGTACAGGGTATATCACAAAAACGTATAACGTTTTTTTTATTATAATAAACTAGTGTTTGATTACGATCCTACCTAATGGTTAAAAGTGATGCAATCGCTGAAAAACTCTAGGACTCTCTAGGCCCTGGACACACCTGAATTATAGTCGGACGAGAGTCGTTGAAGCGTATTCAGCTATTTCAATCGTCTTTCAATCGTAGGTTCGTTGGTAGGTATTCACGATTAGACTATACTTTTTAAACCACAATTTATAGATGAAATTAAAATTGAAAATAACATTTTTTATTAAATGGTTATTAGTATCGTTTACAATTTTATTGAATAATTCGTTAAATAGTAAATGAGCTTTAAAAATAATTAAAAACCGTTTTTTATTATGCTGGTAGAATAAATAAAAATATAACTTGCAATAAGTTGACATTTAGCAGTCCTTTAGTTTCGATCCAGTTGAATTGTTGTTCTATCGAACTGTGATTAAGGAACACCTGAATACCGATTTTGGATAAGACTACGATAGAACGACAATAGAACTTCAACGAAATTTGATTTTACGTGAATCAGGGCACTAGTCCTTCGATGTCGTCATCGTTATACCCCGTACCTAACGGGGTATAAACGACGAGGCAAAGGGGTTAGTCCGGATTATAGGAAGTATCTTGGGCCTAATGCGGATTGGTGGATGTCACATATCTTCGAATTTTTGGTTCTAGAACATGCCGGTTTCCTCATAATGTTTTATTTTACCGTTTTTGAGATAAATGATAAATGAGAGCAGTGGTAATGAAATAAATTGCACAAAATAATGTGCTTAGCTGGGATTAAACTCGCCTACAATTTGTAAGTCGGGGCCGTTACCACTCGGCCAGCATTACTCTATTTATAGTGGTTAAGTTATGTAATTTAGATCAAGCAGATCAAGTAAGAATGCTTAAATTAGTAGCACTTTAAAAACTTCCTCTAATCGAGGCACACTTCATCTATTCTCGTAGTAAGTTTTAATAAAAAAAACTAAAGAGTTCTTTGAGAAAAAAAACATTAATGTCCTAACTGTATGCACAAAAATTTGCACGCTTATAATGTTAAGCCAAAAACATGTCATGCTCTGTATCTAATCTTTGTACCATCTTTTATACCGTGTTTTTATGCAAATATATGTTATTCAATTCTATAAATCTTACTTAATATTATAAATGCGAAAGTTACGATGTTTGGATGTTTGTTACTCAATCACGCCAAAACGGTTGGACGGATCTGGATGAAATTTGGCACAGGCATAAGATACACTCCGGAATAGGACATAGGCTACTTTTTATCCCGGAAAAACATAAGGTTCCTGTGGGATTTCACATTTCGTTTGATCAAGTGTAAAATTGTATAGGGCAACCCCAATACCACGCGGGCGAAGCCGCAGACAAAAGCTAGTTAAATATAACTTAAAGATTAGTAAAAAAAGCCTTAGTTGAGTGAACACATCATTAGGGCGGACACCCAAACACGCGTCCCAGCGCGTCGGGCGGAGACGACGGCCCGCGCCGCCGCGCGACCGTGCCGAGACTCGACGGCGCCCCACAAGGCTGTCTGAGGAAGGTTAAGGACTGGCCAGTGAGCCAGCAGATTGATTGGGTTTATAGGTCTTGTAGGGAGGTCTTTTTTTAAAGTTCTGATGATTAAAATGCCTCATTTAACTATTGAGGTTTTGGAAAAACCATCGAGACAGTTAATAATAATAATAATAATAGTTTATTGTCAGATATTACAATCCATTATTGTTAGTAACGACATACACTACTTACACACTAATGTTAGTACACATACATATCTCAATTATAAATTAAATTAAATTAAAATCAAAATAGACCGAATACACACTGCACTACTTCAAAGACCAATGAACCAAAAAAAAAAGACCAAAAACCATCTCAGACAAATCTGCATGGTTCTTATGTGATTTGACAAATACATATTTTCTGTACGGACTCTAAAAGAGACTTTTACCTCTGAGTTTGTTTCAGTATTTCTTCTTAGGGTAGTCAGCTAGGAAACACCGGACTCATCTAGCATCGAAAAAAAAAATAACGTGTAAAAGTGTTTTTTTAAACCTTCTTGTAAAATAAAGATCATTTATTTATTTAACCTGTATATCCTCGAGAGGACATCGGTGTCCTCATCTAATTTTGCGCTATTCGGTTAAATACCAAGCGTTCATATCATTACATAGTATCAAACAAAGTTGCTTATGCCCTATGTATACTTATATCTTTAAAAGTACGTAACGGATTTTGATGCGGCTTTTTTAAATAGATAGAGTGATTCAAGAGGAAGGTTTATGTGTATAATACATGCATAATATTATATTCAATATCAGTACCCGTACGAAGCTGCGGCGGGTCGTTAGTAGATTATAAAATACTACCTTTTGCTCGCGACTTTGCTCTCGACAGCAAAAAAATGTGATAAATTAACCTCACCTAAACCATCTACTAAATAGCCCGAACAAGTCCTAAACATTTGGTTTAGATAGGTGAACCCGTTCTTGAGTTATAAAATTACAACGAAAAGTGGCATTGATTTTTATATCATTATAGCGACCCGTTCCAGCTTCGCACGGGTTCAATGGTGATATTAAATATATTATGCATGTATTATGTCTACAAAACTTCCTCTTGAATTACTCTATCTATTAAAGAAAACCGCATCAGAATCCGTTGCGTACTTTTCAAGATCTAAGCATACATAGGAATAAGCAACTTTGTTTTATACTATGTAATGATTGATTGAGCGTTCTTTTCACAGGGTAAATAAAAGTCTTTTATGTGGTAGTCTGTAAATATCAAAAACTAACTTTTGCCCGCAGCTTCGCCCGCGTACATAAAATATAGCCTATGTCACTCAGGAGTAAAGCAGCTTTCTATTGTTGCTTAAATTTTTCCAATCGGACCAGTAGTTCCAGAGATTACCCCCTACAAACAAAAAAACAAAAAAACAAACTTTACCTCTTTATTATATTAGTGTAGATAAACAACCATTTTGCAATAAGTGCTCCTAATAAATATCTACTATAGCGCAAGATTAAAAAACTTCATGTGCATTAAGTAAGTAGCGCTACTTAGACGGAGTGTGTGTGTGGAGTGAGGGTCCATTTTCCATTTACCGGGTTACAATCAGAATTTGTGCAAGTCTCGACTATGTATAAGTATGTATAAGTATGGACTGTTCATTTAGGGATGATTCTCATTAGAACGTGCTGTGCCCGGGGCGGGGCCTGGGCGGGGCCCGGACGGGGCACGGACGGGGCACGGTTTTAATCTGTTTCATATATTTTGTATGAATCAATTCCGGGCCCGCTCGACGCACTTGAATACCACGTTTGTTGCACGGTCCCGCCCCGTTCCCTCCACTTCCTATCGTAATCAGAACATTGTTCGTGCTGCGTCCGAAAATAAATTGCGTAGCACGGACGGGCCCCGGCTCGTCCACGCCCCGGCCCTGGCACGGCCCGCTCTAATGAGAATCATCCCTTAGTCCCATACACTTATGATCACACGGCCCGAATTTCAAGGCGAGACAGTATAGTGTTGCTCGGTAGAGACAGTGATTTAAGCGAGTTGTAGAGATAAGCGCCTAGCCGCTATGTTCCTACGTATCGAGTTTTCGACCGAGAGCGCTGTCTGAACGTTTTGTCAGTACCTGTGATCAAGGTATTTGTTCTTATATGGAGGATTGAGGGCCCACCTATACTGAATAAACTGTGAACACTAAAGAAAAACTTTTTACGCTAAAATCTAAGATAACACCAAACAAAATTTTGAGAAAACAAGATATACTCAAGCATTCTCTACCAGTTAAACTTCAATTAATATACACTCAGTACTTGACTGGCCTATCAGTCTAGTAAGTGACTCTGATTGCTATGCCTTCCGTAACGGTAATCGTTCAATGCCATTTCCGCGCCCTAGGGCAACGCGAGAGATATTTACTAGTTGTTAGTCGTTTTACCGACTAAAAACTCAGTCTTGTTCCTTATTTGCCTTCTCTCCAGTGCCCCGGGGCACAGTTTCTCATTACTTTTGGCCTCAGTAGGCTTCGACCCGGCTGGGCCCCTACGGTTTGCCGACATCTCCTTCAAAACTTGAGCCCGGTCCGGTCGGTTAACGGATGGTCAGACGTCGAGCTAACCATTGCTCGCGATCGGCAACCGCGCCTATATTGACCTGAAATCGAGATTGGAGTCACTGAGGCGGCTAGGGCATGAGGACCGTTGCCTTATGCGGTCGGCCTCCTCCTTTGCTAGCACTACTGCTTCGCAAAAGGAAGCGACCGTCTGGCACTCCTCCCCGCTCCGATCCATGGCCTCAACCAAGGCTCGGCAAGATTACCCGGTTGTTGTTATATTTCTATGGTTAATAACTGGTCTGTGAGTCAGCAGTTTCATTAGATTTATCTCTTATGTAGCTTTTGATTAAATTTTTGAGCTCAGTTCAATATTGATAATTTCGGTGTCATACAATAAAATTTATGGGTTTATTTAGTGGAAAATGGAAGTTTACTAAACGCAGATTACTTATGCTCTTTCATTTAAGAAAGATTAAGCACTTTACGAATGTAGTGTTTATTTATTTATTTAACTTCATGTACAGTAGTGGTACATAAGCTGGCTTCAACAATGCATTCTCTACCAGCCAATCTTTGAGATAACTCAATGTCCTTTTTTTTTTAAAGAAAGCATTGTGTGGTTTTACCACTGTAGAAGTAGTTTAAATAAATAAATTAAAATTCTTTCAAAACACGAACCACGAACACAACTCAGATTTCCATAATAGATTAGATCGTCATCATCATCATGTCAGCCGAGCGACGCCCACTGCTGGGCATAGGCCTCCCCCAAGGATCTCCAGAGACACAAGATATATAGATAGATACTCTTTATTGTAGGTACACCATAAACACAACTTTGTAAATAATATCATATATCAAACGTAACATACACGTTTGATAGATCATAATTATGGAAATCTAAGTTGTGTATCTTATCCAATATCCTCCTCCTCAGCCGTTCACTCTTGACAGAGTGGTCGTTTTTTTTTTATGGTAGGTGAAAATCATCGAATGACGAAACCCGCTCTGGGCGGAGCGGGAGACCAGTGTCAGACTCTTACTGACTAAAAAAACCTACCCCATTCCTCCTTGCCTTATTCCTAGAGCCGCGGTAACAGTTGCACACAAACCGGCGGCTCCAGAAGGCTTCGACCCTGAAGGGAGAGAGGGAGGGAGAGAGTGGTCGTGGTTGATAGTGTTGCATTTTCGTTGGCTAGTGAGGCTCTCGCGATGCGTCTCCACTTGACACGCTTATCTACACTAATATAATAAAGGGGTAAAGTTTGTTTTTTTGTTTGTAGGAGGTAATCTCTGGAACTACTGATCCGATTGGAAAAATTTTAGCAACAATACAAAGCTGCTTTACCCCTGAGTGACATAGGCTATATTTTATGTACGCGGGCGAAGCCGCTGACAAAAGCTAGTTCAATATAAGACCAAACCTATCCAGTCAAAAACGGCCCGACAAATATCACTACAAATAATTGTGGGTTTTTTTTTTATGGTGGACAAAAATCATGCAATGACGTATCCCGCTCTTGGGCGGAGCAGGAAACAGTGTCAGACTCTTACTGACTAAACACCCCACCCAGTTCCTTCTTTGACCTTCGCACTGGGGCCAAGCCTTCCTTTCAGAAAGAGACCCTGGGCCCCAATAGGCTTCAACCCTTTTACTGAGTCCCTACGGAATAATTGTGGGGTGTTATGAAGCCAATAAAAAATAAAATAAGCAGCTTTGTGAAAAAAAACCTTTTTACAATTCGGCGGTCGGATCTTGCCTGTCTGAAGTTAAACTCTGCGAATTTTAACGCTTGAAAACTCGTACAAAAATAAAGGTATTAAAAAAATAAGTACCAATAACAGTTTTTAGCAGCACTCGCACCAAACAACTGCAAATTGCAATTATTTGGTATTGAATCTCTTTCTAATCTTTATTTATTTCATGCTTTCACAAAAATAGTTAGGTAACAGGCACATGTAGTGAATCTTAAACAATAAGTGTGTTCACAAAGAATAACTTAATATGTAACTTACGATTATTTAAGAACTAAAGGAAAAACTTTATTAACCTAGCATTATGTATAATTAGCGACTTGCCCAAGCTAGGTTTATAAAAACCTGTGTTTCGGGTCATCACTTACAAGATTATTGAATACAAATATAATGCAAAAGAAATTAAAGTTTATGTTTAGAAAGAAACAAAGAAAGAAGAAAAGGTTTTTAAGTTTTAACTGAAGTCAAAGTTATTGTTAATTTACAACTTTTTTCTCGAAGAAATATAAAATGTTTACGTCTAGAGTTTCTGGGCCACATATGCGATATGATTCCAATACATTGTTCATCGAAGGTTGGTCGTACAAAGTTTCACAGACGGACATTGGTACACAGGTACATATACTACAGGTAAGTGGTAGCGAGACACAAGTGGGTCATATTGGAGACACGTGGAGTGATAAAACATTTTATTACAAGTGCTCATAACAAACAAGTTTATTCGCTCGATGGTAAGTCTGCAGTTCCGCACAATATATTGAGGGTGTTTTAGAATGCCATCATCATCAACCTCATCATCAGCCTTGTTAATGTTCCCACTGCTGGGACACAGGCATCCTCTCTAGGAGAGGGAACGGGCCGTAATCCACCAAACGCCCAGTGCGGGTGGGTGGATGTCACATGTCTTCGAATTTTTGGTTCTAGGACATGCTAGTTTCCTCACGAAGTTTTCCTTCACCGTTTTGAGAGCAGTGGTGATGAAATAAATTACACAAAGTAATGCGCGGCTGGGTTTGAAACCGCGCCCTATAACTCTTAAGTCGGGGTCGTTACCACTCGGCCACCACTGCTCCTTACATCGTACCTTCGCTGTTTTCTCTGTAATTTATTTTATGGTGGGCAATAGTATCCAATGACAACTCTCGCCTTTGGACGGAGCGGGACATAGTGTCAGACTTCTACTGACTAAAAACTTCCCCTCTCTGCTTCTTTACCTTCGAGTCACGATTTCATATTTACCCATGGCCCCAGGAGGCTTCGACCCTGCGGTCCCTACAGTTTGCTAACAACTTGGGGCAAGCGGGAACATTGCGCGTTGACGACTTGGGTTCAGTCCGGACGGTTAGCGGACGGTCGGACATGCATATACGCTGACGTTCATCATTACATAGTATAAAACAAAGTTGCTTACCGCTGTGCCTGTGTATGCTTAGATCTTTAAAAGTACACAACAGATTTTGATGCGGTTTTTTTTAATAGATAGAGTGATTTAAGAGAAAGGTTTATGTGTATAATCTATATACTTACCTATACGCATAGATAAAACTACTGGGACTCGGAGAATGAAACTTAGCACAGGGCTTTTTTTTATGACGTAGGCGAACACTAAGAAAGGATTTTCCAAAATTTTCCCCCTAAAGGGATGAAACGCGTGTCCAATGTTTGTGCTAAAACCTATTTTCATGCGGGCGAAGCCACTGACAGAAAGCTAGTACATGCGTACTTTATTAAATATCAATACCCGTGCGAAGCTGGGGCGGGTCGCTAGTTAGGGGATAAACCGCGAAAACGTTTCAAGTAAATATACAATAGGTTTTCAACTCCAAACATGGATCGATCTTCACCGTTAACCCTGATAGTACCCTAGAGTACTCTAAAACATAAAATTCTCGAGATCTATATCATAATTCGACCGAGGCGACCTTCAGGGGAGTCGTAGTAAACAAATTGTGGTAGAACATGACTCACTGTCTGTACAATAGTAAATACTAGAAAATAGTGGAATTAGGATGTTCACACGTAAGTAATATGGGTCTGTTGTTGTCACACTGAAGGGCAAAGGCCTCTGGATGTACAGAGAATAATTTCTCTTCAATCATTGATCTGAGGGAGGTCGTCGTCGAGGTCGACCGCGACGAAGGTGGTGTGATGATCTAAATATGTTCGCGGGGCAAACTCGGCCGGAGATCGCCCAATACAGAGAAATTTAGAAGGAGAAAGGGGACAGCCTTTGCCCAGCCGTGGGATACAAAGTGGGTTATTAAAAAAAAATCATTGATCAAGTTTGATCAGTCATCATCATTATCATTTCAGCCAAAAAGCTCATTGAAGACGTGGTCCGCATTCCCGCCAACATTTTATTATTCTTTGCTTTCTTTACATATTTTCATTTGCATTTTTAAATATTTTTTAAAATAAATTGAAAAAACAAAATTCAGTTACCTTCCAAGTCTTTCAAGATTCTTACGAATCTTTTTTTATCTTTTTTTTTGCGTTAACTTAGAAGTTTGATTTAAGCTCAGATTCAAGAGAACTCAGTTCCGAATATATCGTTTTAATTTTAACTCGATACCTCCACACATTCCCGAGATAAAGAGTCTATATTCAATGGTAGACAACATAAGATATAGCCGAAAGATACAGCTTTTTAACTTTTGTAGCAGGATACAATCTGCGCATTTTCTCTTGAAACACTTCAACACTAACAGTCATATTTCAGAAAACCCATGCATCCAATCTTGGACCCTCATCCAAACTCATCTTCGTATTGGAAAACTTCCGCCATATGCCTCTCCTCACCAGACAAAAATCTACTGCAATCTTCATAAACTAGGAAAATATATGAACATTTGACGATAGGACCCATCGTCGGCCATTACATTAACCAAATATATCAATACACAAGAAGAAAGGAAAGAAAGAAAAATGTTTTATAAACGAATAACTTCAAGGAAGTCTTAGGAACTTCAAGCTTTTTGGAGCAATGCAATTTGGACCGTAAAACTGTAACAGTAAGAGTAAATTTTCAATGGGTGGATGTTACAGGAGGATGAAAGTCTTCTTGCATCATAATTTGAGGGAAATGGATGAGGACTCCGTGCATAAGTTTGTTAATATCAGTTCGGGCTTGACTGCACATACTGTAAAGTATTGAGCTACTGAATTCAGCGCTGAAGGGTGCGGAGACTTGAAATATGCGCGCATTCTAGTAGCACGGGTATTAGTTTAGTTTATTTTCCTATTTATGGATGTGTTCTCAAGTGGCAATGAGCAGGGCACATTGCTCGCAAGACGGAGGGCCATTATGGTCGAAACGTTCTGAAGTGGCGACCGCGTAATGCAAGACGCAGTGTTGGAAGGCCTCCAACAAGATGGACCGATGACCTGGCAAGGGTTGCGGGTATCCGATGGATGCGAGATGCATGGGACCGGTCGTTCTGGCGACAATTGGGGGAGGCTTATGTCCAGCAGTGGACGTCTTTCGGCTGAAATGATGATGATGATGGATGTTTTCATAATTATGATAACATTTCTTTTGTAGATCTTTTTCTGTAGAAGTTTGGTACTAGTTTCTACCATTTTTTTTTTGTTGCATACATTCATACTAAGCTGAAGTAACTGTGTTAAGGCAAAAATCGTTTGATAACCTAAAGAATCAGGACAGATATTTGCTACAACTGGCATACGAGTGGGTCCAGGTCTGTGAAATAACCCCGGTATGAGGGCTAAGAAGATTCGGGGTGGGTCGTTTAGTCAGTTAGAGTCTGACAACAACAAAAACAATACCACACAAAAACACAAGAAGAATAATTATTTAACTACAATAAATTATTATGATGACACTGTTTCTCGCTCCGCAGAAGGGTGGAACTCGTCATTAGATGATTTTTTCCAACATAAAAAAAAGTCAAAGTGACCACAAAAAAAAACTTATTTCATGATTTTCATACCCAAAAAGCCTTACTGAATAAACCCAATTTCTGAAAGTCCATTTAAGTCATATTAAATTAGATTAATTAACATAGAGTGGGAAACACCGAGGGAAAAGGGAGGGTCAAGAGTGACAGTGTGCAGGCCTGCGAGATTGTTGGAAAGTCATCGCATTCTGGAACGCAAAGAAAATGGCTGGATTTTAGTCTGTAATAGTCTGACACACCGTTTTTAGTTATTTAATGAGTCCCACAAGAAAAAATATACGAGTATATTCCATAATATATATCATATCTAAAATATATTTCACAACTATCACACAACGCCGTCTAGTCTCAAGCTAAGCAGAGCTTGTGTTATGATTAACTGATAAACTAACTTATATATTTTTAAATACATACATATCATGCATACCTATGTAGTATAAAACAAAGTTTACTAAATACTGTGTACTATTACATGTTTTGTGTACAATAAAGAATAAGAATAAGAATAAAGTTTCTTCTTGCAGTCTGTCCATATGTATACTTAGATCTTTATAACGAAACGGATTTGATGTGGTTTCTTTCAATGGATATGGTGATTCAAGAGGAAGGTTTACATGCCGTGCAAAACTGGGGCGGGTCGCTAGTTATACATAAATTACACCTAAACACAGAACAAATATGATCGTGCTCATCACACAAACATTTATCCTGGGTGGGAATCGAAGCCACAACCTCCGGCACAGCAGTCAGGGTCACCCACTACTAGACCAAAAGGCCCGTCGAAATAGTGACAGTTGTTAAATAACTCCGTACATTATGTAATCACAAGTTTTCGCGAATATCCTCCGACTACGTCTAGACGAGACGTTTCAAGTAGGAACTATATTTTTTTCATGAAAGTGAACTTTTTTTCTAGGGCTTGTGTAAATCAATTCTTGTTTTTTACCTGTTTTTAATACTTTACTAATAACTTAACTGTTTATGTTAAGAGTGAATAGGTATAGGCACCCTGCAGAATAGTTAAAGCCAACTGGGGCTTTAGGGTTCGTGTCTGAAAGGAAGGCTCTAGCCCTGGTATAGATGGCGACGTAGGAACGGGGTAGGTTGTTTAGTCAGTAAAAGTCTAATACTGTTTCCCGCTCAATGCTGTGTGCATTTAATGTTTAATATGCTTCATTAATGACAAAAAAGATGAAATAATAAGAAGGAGTTAATAGATAAAGTTGTTGTTATTACTATCATCATCATCAGCCTTATTAATGTTCTCACTGTTGGGACACAGGCCTCCTCTCTAGGAGAGGGAATGGGCCATAGTCCACCACGCGGGCCCAGTGCAGATTGGTGGATGTCACATGTTTTCGAATTTTTGGTTCTAGGCCATGCAGGTTACGATGTTTTCCTTGAAATTCCACCACTGGGGTGTCCAAAATTATGTACTGGATCTATGGTAATCATTTGCGTTAACATGTCAATGACACCCTGTATATTATTATTCAAGTCGTTAAAACAATTCAAAAACTCTGCTTTCCAATTATTCGTCCAGTCTCGTTCGATTGCTGTGATTCCGAGTCGTGTCAGTTCTCCAATTGCGTTTTTTACGAGCCCATAACTCGTAAAATTGTTATACCAATAGTATAAAATATTTTAGACTGCATAATGAAAAGTAAACTGCAATTTCAACTAAAATACAATATTTTATGAGTGCTAATTAAACAGATTTCTGTTTAATAGCATTATTCTGCTCTAAAAATTTAGATTGCTTCCTAAATTATTCCTCTTATAGTTCATTTTTTAATTCTAGACTACGGTTTCACAACTCAGAATGTCACACTTTAGAAATATGTTCCCAATTTTCTGGAGTTTGACATTTTGACAAGTCGTATTTTTGACAAGTCGTATTTATCATCACTGAAGGTTTTTTTAATTTATATAAACTAGTGCTTGACTGCGATTTTACCTGATGGTAAGCAGTGATGCAATCGTTGATGATGACGAAGTTTATTAAGAGGTTATTCAAGGTAGCTTTGAAGACACCTAAATTACATTGCAGCAGACAATCTGTTCCATCCAGTCCTTCGATGTACGCATAAACAACGTGGACGAAGCAAAACGCTTAGACCCGGACCACTTCAAGCCTTAACTCTAACCTAACCTGTCAGTGTTGGAGTGCCCTTGTTTGAGAAGGGAAATCACTCAGTGATATCTCCCGCACTTTGGCATTGCGCGAGGTCATGTCAGATTTTTACTAATTCTCGTTTCTTTCTTTGCCTTACTTTCTAGGGTCGAGTTTTCCGTGAATGTTCATAAAGTATAACAACAACAATATAATAAAAAAAGTCTTAACAATACTATTTTTATATTTTTAAATGTTATATATTTTTTATTAGAATATTTAAAAATGTAATTTATATGATCTTTAATGAATAAACGGAATAACAATAGTTGTTTATAAAAAATAAATAATAACGTATAAAATGAATAAAAAGTTAGATCACGTGACCAATAAAGAAATAACAAATTAATCCACAACTTGAACACAACGCCATCTAGTTCCAAACTAAGCTAAGCTTGTAGCATAAATACTAGACAACTGCTAAATGTGTAACTGGACTTATATTTCTTGTATTTTTCAAGTAACAAAAATGACCTAGAACCTAAAATCCTTCAAACACGACCCAGACGTTATAAATAATTCAGAAAAATCCCTAATTCCATTTTAATACTAAGCCCGGGCAATTACCATGACAAAGAAGGTCTGTAGCCTGAATGGCCGCAAATAGGATATTGTATGGCAAGCTATTTATATACAGGCATTGGACTAAAGTCGTCTGTTTCCTAATAAAATACTGCCTTTATTCGGTAAAAGCTATGTATTAAGTTTACTGTGTAAAAGTTTTGTGAGGAATAGTGGTCGGTATAATTATTTGGTGCCTGGAAGGGAATTTTTGTCGGAATTATTCATGTTGCTAGCCGTAATAGTTAGTGAAGGAAATTGTGGGCCCACTTAGTGATACGAGCTAAATGTGTCTTGCGAAGTGTGAGGGTATTATTGACTTCGTTTATTTATTTATTAAAATGTTTTATACACCGTGAAATTTTAATGGTTGTTTTCCCTCAGCGAAATGGTTTTGTCTTGATAATACAAATGTTTGATAAAAAAAAAAAATGTTAAAAACAAAAAATGGACCTGTAGAGTGCAAGCTAATTATGACGTATCACAACGTGCGAGAGCTTATTTTGGTTTAAATGTTTAATGAATCGGTTTCCTTTGACGGCGTGCTGCTCATGCGACTCTAGTAGTACCTACAAATTACGTCAAATGTTACTATTGTTTTCGCTTTTTTGAGTTGATGAATATTTTTAATACCTTATTTATTAAAAAAAAAAACTTTTTATTTTTTTTATTTTTTTCTGTATGCTTCAAAAGTACTCCTTATGGCAAGTCATTCTGCTGCGGGAAAACAACCATTTAAATTTCACGGTGTATAGTAGAGTCAAGCATGGAACTACTCCGCATGCGTACCTCACGGAGAATACTGTTTTGGATAAAATGTTTCTCGTAAGAAGGAGAAATAGCACTTTTGTGCTCTACATCTTTACTGTAATTTTTTGCCTGTTTGCCTGATGGTAAGTAATTATATTTCGGTCAGAGTGCTTTAGTTCTAGAACATGGTGGTTATTTTTTTTTTATTACAGTATACTAGGTACTAACTACTTCACCTTTAGGAGAGCAGTAGTGATGAAAAAATTTGCACAGATTAAACTGTTGAGACCCAAGTGAACGCCGGGGTTCTCACATCTATTGTCTTTCTATTAACTCTCTACTAGCTTTTGCCCGCGGCTTCACCCGTGGTATTGGGGTTGGGGTTGGGATTTCTGGGATAAAAAGTAGCCTATGTCCTATTCCGGAGTATATCCTATGCCTGTGCCAAATTTCATCCAGATCCGTCCAGCCGTTTTGGCGTGACTGAGTAACAAACATCCAAACATAATTTTCGCATTTATAATATTAGTAAGATTTTCTAAGCCACTACCTGCTCTTATTCTTCGAAAGGTTAAGAGCAGCAGTGGCCTACCGAAATTACAGACACAATTAAAAAACAATAGGTGTGCGGACACCAGTGTCCTCTTGCGGCTTAATGAATTAATGACACAGCACGCACGCTACCCTTAAAGTCATCATCATCATCATCATCATCAATTCAGCCGAAAGACGTCCACTGCTGGACATAGGCCTCCCCCAAACGTCGCCACAACGACCGGTCCCGTGCGCCTCGCATCCATCGAATTCCAGCAACCTTGACCAGGTCGTCGGTCCACCTTGTGGGAGGCCTACCAACACTACGTCTTCCGGTACGCGGTCGCCACTCCAGACCTTTCGGTCACAGCGGCCATCTGTTCTGAGTGCGATGTGCCCTGCCCATTGCCACTTAAGTTTGGCGATTCTTTTCGCTATGTCAGCAACCTTGGTTCTCTTGCGGATCTCTTCATTTCTGATTCGATCACGCAAGGAAACTCCGTGACTTTGAGTCGTTTAATAAGGCCCATTGTAAGCGACCACGTTTCGGAGCCATATGTCATCACTGGCAACACACACTGGTTACCCTTCAAGTAACTAAGATAAATACCTAAATAAACAAAATTGCACTCATTTGCCTTTAGAACGAAAGTAATCGTCCCCACCGCACCCCTTTAAATCTGTGCCCAGCAATAATTCTGAGTGGCCATGTTCTCCCAGCCTATAAGTCTGCTAGCTACACTATATCATTTTAATAGTTACACTAAAGAAAAGCCAACATTCTCTCGAACGCAGTGGAAACATTAATCTAGAAATTTTGGCATCAACGTTGTAAATTTTAATAGGATATCTCTTAACAATGGGGCCTGTTTGTGGTTTATTTCGTGGTAGATTAATTGTACGTTTTGATACAAGTGCAGAAAGTTTGCATGGTGTTATGGAGCTGAGAGCTGCAGTGACAAATTTGCACGGGTATCAAACAAGGGTTTTTAATACATTTGCGACTCGTTAGGGTTGACGCACGCCTCGTGGAACTATGAAATTTAAATGTTTTTTTTCCCACGGCAGAATGACTTGCCATAAAGAGTACTTTTGAAGCATACAGTAAAAATGAAAAAATAAAAAGTTTTTTTTTTATAAATAATTATTAAAAATATTCATCAACTCAAAAAAAGCGAAAACAATAGTAACATTAGACGTAATTTGTAGGTACTACTAAAGTCGCATAAGCAGCACGCCGTCAAAGGAAACCGATTCATTAAATATTTAAATCAAAATAAGCTCTCGCACATTGTGATACGTCATAATTAGCTTGCACTCTACAGATACATTTTTTGTTTTTAATATTTTATTTTTTTATCAAACGATTGTATTACCAAGACACAACCATTTCGCTGAGGGAAAACAACCATTTAAATTTCACGGTGTATAGTTGTGGCGGAGACGAGCACGCGCATTTTTCTGCGTACGTGCAAAACACTGTCAGTTGCGTGCGTGGGATAAGAGTTTTTAGTAGTAGTTTTTTAGCTTTCGAGTAAGTTTTTGAATATCATCATCAACCTAGCGCCCGTCCCGGTTGCTGCCTTGGCTGTTACCTCGGTGCCCGGGGTCCGCTTTCCTTCTTAGACGCCTCCACTTCGCTCGGTCTTTCGCGTCCCTTGCCTCAAGCCCATTAGCACGCATCGTCCCTTACGACGTCGATCCAACGCCTCTTAGGCCTACCTCGTTTTACGGGTCCCGTTTGAATATACTGAGTTTTTGAATATACTTTTACCTAAACATCTCCCGCTCTAACAACAATGAGAGTAAGTGCGAGACTACTAGACACTAAATCACCTGTGCAGGTGTGTTCCTTCAGTTGCCTATTAACCTTTTAACTACCGTAATTACAGACATAATTAAAAGATAACAGGTGTGCGGACATCGGTGTCTTAATAAATTAAACACACATCTTGAAAGTAGGCTATACAGAATCGACTACTTTTTCTGCACGAGTGCGGAAAAAACTCAATCGTGTGTCTAAAAGCGGTGAGATAAGAGCAGGTATTTCGAATAAGTATATTGAAAAGTAGGTCTTGCGTGGTTTAATTTATTTATTTAAACTTCATGTACAGTAGTGGTACATAGGCGGAATTAATGCTACAAGGCATTCTCTACCAGCCAACCTTTGGGTTAAAAGAGACAACACTGTGGTAGGTGTGCACTATAAATAAATTATAGATAGATTGTTTTGACGTTTCCTTGTTAGAAAAATATGCTTAGCCTATGATAGGTCTGTCATCTTCGGGAAGTTCATTGCTGGTTGTTGACCTCTTCAATAGTCACATACTTCTTACTAATCGATAGTGTTTCATGTACCGAATACATCCTCCAAGGGATTAAAAAACCAAAACAAAGATATAAGCGAGCAACATGTTTCTTGTCGCTACTATTATGTAACAACAATGTAAATAAAATAAAAAAAAGGTTCAATACCCTTTGACTTATCGCAAGAAAATGATTCCTTAATCAAAATCAGTTCTTTGAGAGCTTGGTTTTACCACATCAGAATATTGTCTGTGGTTGCCAAGATTTAAGCCAAGGATACACTAGGGGGCAAATGGAGCAACATGTTGCGGAACATGTGGCTCAACAACTACTTTATTTTTATTTTATTTTATTTTTTTCGGAAAATTTACAGCTTTTTTATGGTAGGTAAAAATCATTGAATGACGAATCCCACTCTTGGGCGGAGCGGGAAACAGTGTCAGACTCTTACTGACTAAAGAACCTACCCCGTGCCTTCCTTGCCTTATTTCCAGAGCCCCGGTGTAACGCTTTCGCATCAACCCTCGGCTTCGGGAGGCTTCGACCATGTAGGGCCCCTACGGTTTGCTGACAACTCCTTGAGGCGCGCGGGAGCGTAAGCGCCGTCGACGACTTGGGCTCGGTCTGGACTGCTACCAGACGACCGGACGGCGAGCTACCCATTGCTCACCGTCCGCAAGCCAGTGTCTACGGTGGAACTTACAGCTAGGATACAGATAGTTGAAAAATAGTGACAGAAGGCCAATTACAAGTTTCCACAGATAGTATTAGAGTAGAACAAGAAACAGTAGACAGATATGAAAGAAGAAAGAAGTAAAGGCGCTCAGAGCAAATACCTTACAGTAGCATAGAACATATTAATGTAGAACATGCCGAAGTGAATGTCGCGGAACATTGTGTTGACCACACTAGCCAGTGTTTATAGAAATGTCACCCGAGGAAGTTGTAGGTATTAGTGCTGCGTACATAGTTAAGCGGCACGTTGCGTACGCGACTACACTTGGTGACAAATGGCGCGACACTGACGCGGAACACGTGCGCTCGCTCTCGAGACCGGAACTAGCAACATGCCCCGCAACACGTGCAATGTTTCGGGTCATGTTGCAGCACACTATGCAACGTGTTGCGCGTCGTGTCTCGGGACAAAATGTTCCCTAGTGTATTCCAGGCTTTATCATAAATCCGAGATAAATAACACGAATAAATCAATACCCGACAGATCATAAGCATGATAAACCTAATAATTTAGTCTAGACCCGAAGCTTGGTGAGTCCTGTTTGCCTAGACAGAAGTTAAACACTAGCTGTGACGTCATAGTCGGCACGTCACGCAGCCTCCGAGAAATTACCATGTTTAATCCGTTAGGAGTTGGTTTATTTATTTGTTTTTTTTTTTATCACGTTCCTTTCGACGTGTCCTCGTGGGGGTGATCGGCGGCGGCGACCTCTCGCGCCGGGCCCTGGTTCAGGCCATGGTCCGCAGCGAAGAGGAATGGCAGGCGGTCGCTTCCTTCTGCGAAGCAGTAATGCTCGTAAAGGAGGAGGCCGACCGCATAAGGCAAAGGCAACAGCGCCCTCGCCGTAGCCGTCGCCGCCGCGATCCTGCCGATATCCGGCCACCGTAGACACTGGTTCGCGGACGGTGAGCAATGGGTAGCTCGCCGTCCGGTCGTCTGGTAAGACCGAGTCCAAGTCGTCAACGGCGCGCACCGTTCCCGCGCGCCTCAAGGAGTTGTCAGCAACTGCAGGGTCGAAGCCTCCTGGAGCCTAGAGGGTGGTGCAAACTGTTACCTCGACTCCAGGAATAAGGCAAGGAAGGTACGGGGTAGGTTTTTTAGTCAGTAAGAGTCTGACACTGGTCTCCCGCTCCGCCCAAGAGCGGGTTTCGTCATTGGATGATTATCACCTACCATAAAAAAAATCCCTATGTTTGCTTAGCTTCTATATTTAAAACTAAGCAACGGATTTCGATGCGATTTTTTTAATTAGATAGAGTGATTTAAGAGGAAGGTTTATTTGTATGATATACTAGCTTTTGTCAGCAGCTTCGCCCGCGTACATAAAATATGGCCTATGTCACTCAGGAGTAAAGCAACTTTCTATTGTTGTTAAAATTTTTCCAATTGGACCAGTAGTTCTAGAGATTACCCCCTACAAACAAAGAAAAAAAAAACAATCTTTACCTCTTTATTATATTAGTGTAGATTTAATAGGCCATTGCACCCGTGCGAAGTTGGAGCGGGTCGCTAGTATATTATACTCTTAAAATAAAAGAGGCACTGTACCAAAACTGTCTTAGAATCCCAAGCGTGTTTCAAAAAGATAACAGCAATAATAATAAATAATTTATTTTCAGGCATCTTGGCCCATACATATATACCTTACCGACTAATATATACAAAGTAAATACAGTTTAGTTAAAATACTTTTGACTATATTAATACCATTTTCACTGCACTAAATTATTTAGCCGGTAGAAGTCTGACACTGTCTTCCGCTCCGCCCAAAGGTGGGATTCGTCACTTGACGATTTTTCCCATCATAAAAAAATCCTATATGCCTTAGTTATTTCAACTTACAATAAACTGACAAAATATTACGTTTGCAAATCGTTTTCAAAGAAAACAAGATACTTAATCTATGACTCCACTTGTTTCACTAGAAACTCTTCAACAAAATACAAATAATAACTCAATCGTGATATCCCACAGTAACAATTACACCAATATCATGAGACTCGACCCAATTCTTCACCTTCGTAGAACACTACGACTATTTAATGTATATATTCACCTAATTTCCGAGAAATGTTGTCTAAATATAATACATGTATCGATCAGGCAATCGTCTATGCGTTGTAATGAAGGAGATAGATTTTAATGTACCATAGTCGATTTCATTATTTTTCAGTTTTTTTCTGATGGGAGAATCATCCAATGACATCTACGCACCTTTGGACGGGGCGTTAATGTCAGACTTTTACTGACTAAAAACTCGCTCCGGTTTCTTCTTTGCCTTTTATATCGGGGCCGGACCTTCCTTTCAGAAGCCAGACCATGGCTTCAGTAAGCTTTGACATTTATTTATTTAACACTTCATGCACATAACGGTACAAAGGTGGACCTAAGGCATTTTTTACCAGTCAACCTTTGGGTAACGCAGAGAATCAACATGGCAATTGCAATAAAAAAAGAGGAAAAACATGTGAATGAATCATATATACAATAAAAATATATAATATAAACAATTTTATAAATTACATTTTTTAAACGATTTTATAAACGACGTTACCAAGCCCATACGGTTTGATGACAAGTCCTCGAGGCGCGCGTGGAACTACACCGTGAAATTTAAATGGTTGTTTTCCCGCGGCAGAATGACTTGCCATAAGGAGTACTTTTGAAGCATACAGTAAAAATAAAAAAATAAAAAGTTTTTTTTTTTATAAATAATTATTTCAAATATTCATCAACTCAAAAAAGCGAAAACAATAGTAACATTAGACGTAATTTGTAGGTACTACTAGAGTCGCATGAGCAGCACGCCGTCAAAGGAAACCGATTCATTAAATATTTAAACCAAAATAAGCTTTCGCACGTTGTGATACGTCATAATCAGCTTGCACTCTACAGGTCCATTTTTTGTTTTTAATATTTTATTTTTTTATCAAACGTTTGTATTACCAAGACACAACCATTTCGCTGAGGGAAAACAACCATTTAAATTTCACAGTGTATACGCGCCGTTGACGACTTGGGCACAGTGAGGTTACTACCGGACGGTGAAACGGCGAGCTATTCATTGCTGGAAACCCGATATCCCATTTTTGGTCGTATCAGGCTCGGTGTTAAGTGACCCCCACGAGTCGTTGGTTAACTTCCATTTATTAATATTTTCGTGAATACGTTGAAAAATGATGTTTAGTTCAAAAACTGTTATTAAAATGTAGATACTATTTCAATTGAAACCCATAGTTTTTAAGTGTAATGCGCTCAAAGCAAATAAACATATTCTTCAAGCACTACTCTCAGGAGCCTGTTGTTGTATTTGTGTTATAGATATTTGTATTTTTTTTAAAGAACGTTGCCCCATACTAGGAAAATAATTACTCGTGTGTCGTGGGTGCGTTCACAAACATGCAAAGTTACAAACACAAGATACGCAGACCCAGGACATCTATCTGTAGGCCATACAAATATTTGTTCCGTGCGGGGATCGAACCCGCGACCGTCGCGCAGCAGTCAATCCCTCAACCGCTGCGCCATGCAATCTGGCGGAAAGAGCAATGATGATGAAATAATATACAAAGAAAAGCAATAAGAATTTCTTTAAAATTATGTCCAGTCTACTCGGTAGATTATTCCAACACCCTTATCTACACGCTTCGTTTGTAAAACATGTTGCTACCCCGATTAAATTCGCTGAAAACAATTATACTAACACGATACACTTGTCTGTTCACGCCCTAACCAGGGGTGCCCAACCCGATTACAAAGTGTCATTACTCACCCCCTATTATTAAATGTAATTAGGTAGTATCAGATCACTTTGGTCTGACAATACTTTATTGAACATTAGGAATCGGAGTAGAATCTGTTTTTTTTTTTATGGCAGGTAAAAATCATCCAATAACGAATCCCGCTCGTGGGCGGAGCGGGAAACAGTGTCAGACTCTTACTGACTAAAGAACCTACCCCGTGCCTTCCTTGCCTTATTCCCAGAGCCCCGGTATAACGCTTTCGCACCAACCCTCAACTCCGGAAGGCTTCGACCCTGTAGGGCCCCTACAGAGTAGAATCTGAGTGAAGTGAGGAGTTCAAGCCACTCAAGACAAAAACAGCTTTATCCCCATGTTGCATACTTTATTTTTTACAACTTCTGTGAGATAATTAAAAGACAATTTAAGTAAACAGACTATATTTTAGAGGAGTATGCACGTAAGTAACATTTTCAAGAAAATCTTGTCGAGCAGGTGGTGTAAAAAGATATTAAAAAAATGTATACTATAATTAATACTATCTTTATGTTATTTCAATTGCACGGACTGTATGGACATTTGGGTCAAGGTTCAATAGAAATGTCAAAATAGAACTAAACTTTTTTAAAAATAATTTGATAGCTGCCAGTTGAAAGTAATTCTCCCTAGGAATGAAAAGTACTACTTTCAACCCGCGCCGCAGGCAACTTTACATTTACTTTCTGAGTATGATATTATTAATATATTTTTTAGAAAAGTGGCCGAAATAAGCCGAAGGTAGTCTTCTCCAATACCGAAGACAGAGTGTTTCAGCCATCAATATGTACAATCCGTTCCAAATGAGAATAGGATCGATGGCAATGTTTTGACGTCACGTCGAACTGTCAAATCGAAGAAATTAGGTAGAGTGAACAAAAAAAGAGGTTTTAAAAAAATAATTTACGTACGAACCGTGAATGAAAAAAGTTTTATCAGAATACAGTTTTTCAATTTTGTTTATCTCTGTTTCACTGTGTTATGTGTCTAAGTAGTGGTAAATAGAAGAAAAAGGCGAATTGTTTCTAACAATGAAAATAAGAAAGAAAATAGTTTTTCTTGTAAACTATTTATGACTTAAAACAATATATTTGGCAAATATATATTAAACCTTAACGTTTTTACTTCACCTAGAATTAACTAAAATTTAGTAATTAAAAGCAAAAAAAAACTTTTTATTGATACGCAAATAAGATTTTTTTGCAAACCGTACTTTTCACTCAAAATTTGACAGATCGAGGTTATTGACTTTCCTGTTCTTATTTGGAACGCATAATATATAATACTAGCTGGTACCCGCGACTTCGTCTGCGTCTTTTTTTCGCAATAAAAGGTAGTCTATGTTCTTTCTCAGGGTCGAAAGATTGTCTGTGCCCAATTTCATCAAAATCTTTTGAGAGGTTTAAGCGGGAAAGCGTAACAGACAGACAGACAGAGTTACTTTCGCATTTATAATATTAGTATAGATATAATACGTTTTAGATTAGCCGTACCGTAAAGTCACTTTTCATTGATGACATTAGTGCAGTTTTGACGTTCACGCTGTGTGATCGCTGCAGCGGACTTTTGTATAAACTTTTCAGTATTTTGACAAATAAGTAGTTTCTATGAACGTGTTTGTCTATCGCTAAGATAAAAATTGATGTTTCCCTTAAAATCAGGGTTAAAACGATCAGTAACTCAATACTAACAGCCCAAAAAGTGTATAAAGTAGAGAAAGCCGCGTTATCAATTAGTAGCCCATCCATCATCCAGCCTCGTCCAGATTGAAAACATTTAGAGAGCATTGATCTATATATGTGATCTTTTTGTTGTGTTTTATTATGTTCAGGGATGTTAGGGAGGTTCAATTCCGATTACGAAAGCTTTTTTTTATGGTGGGCAAAAATCATCCTATGACGAGTCCCGCTCTTGGGCGGAGCGGGAGACAGTGTCAAACTCTTACTGACTAAACACCCCAAACCGTTCCTTCACTGCGCTTCGCACTGGGGCCAAGCCTTCCTTTCAGAAAGAGACCCTGGGCCCCAGTATGCTACGACCCTTTTACAGAGTCACTACGCCCTGGGCCCCAGTAGGCTTCGACCCCATTACGAAAGATGGTATAATATAATATATTACACAACTGTCACACAACGTCGTTTAGTCCCAAGCTTAACAAAGCTTGTGCTATGATTACTAGACAACTGATAAACATATTTATATATTTCTAAATAAATACATACTATAGGTAAGTCACACCCAGACACAGAACAAATGATCGTGCTCATCACACAAACATTTATCCTAAGTGGGATACAAACCCACGACCTCTGGCATAGCAGTCAGGGCCACTTACTACGAGACTGCCAGTCAAAGTTGTTAAGTTGCGAGGGCGGCATTTCTGGCTTGAGGTACAGACCTTTGGGATCTTATACCATTTATTTAAACAGTCTTACCGCTCAAAATTAGTTTTCCTATAAAATTTAAATTCTATTCTTGCTAAACTCTCTAAAATTATCTTCTTCTTGCCCCCATTTTCTGTTATTTGTGTCGGCGCAACATATTTGTTTTCTTCCGTTTATTTTTATCACCCGTCATGCATGCTATAATTCCTTCATTCCTCACACGTTATATCCATGTTCTCAATGCATTTTCTTACTACCTGGATTATCAATTTAATTGCATAAACTAGTGCTTGACTGCGATCCTACCTGATAGTAAACAGTGACGCAATCGTTGATGGCGAGACGCACTAGTTTATTAAGCCTATTCACTCTAGCCTTGAAGACACCTTTCTGGGGTCAACAGTTGATGCGAAAACGGAACACCGGGGCCCTGGAACTAAGGCAGGAAGTAACGGTGAGTCATTTAGTCAGTAGAAGTCTGACACTGTCTCCCGTCCCGCTCAAGGGCGGGATTCATCATTCGATGATTTTTCCCACCCTAAAAAAAGCCTTGAATTTAATTAATCGGACGAAAAGGCCGCAGCTGAAAAACTGTTCCAGTCCCTCGATATACGCGGTATAAATGACAAGGCAAAACGCTTAGTCCGGACCGTAGATGTTCTCTCTGAGTAGAGCAAGAGGTAGTGTTAGAGAGTTACTGACTATTTCTTTATTTTTGTTTATTATGAATAGGCTTGCGTTTGATCTCTATCTCACCTGATGGTAAAGATATGACCAATGATGGGACATGTTTTCCAAGAAGTAACCTATTCACTCTTCACTCAAAGATCCCTAGGTTGTAGCTATCAGGAAACACTGGCTCGCTGACATTACACCCGTTACCTGGCACTGATGAAGTGGACTTGGCAGAATTAATTTGTGCAATTTTAAAACACGCTTGCCAAAATGTATACAATAGAAAACCAACCGCAAATCGTCGTCGATGCTTAAGACTTTGAAGCTTTATCTCCATAATTGCACGTTTGCCGATCTCTTTTGTATTATTATTATTGATAAGCCTGACGCGCTCCAGCTTCGCACGGGTATATATTATGTGTATAACACATACACCTTTTGCTTGAATCACTCTATCTATTAAAAAACTGCATCAAAATCGGTTGCATTCTTTTAAAGATCTAAGCATACATAGGGACAGCGATAAGCAACTTTGTTTTATACTTTGTAATGGTGATGGTAAGCGATGATGTGGTCGACGATGGGACGCGCTTATCTAAGGATAACTTAATTACTCTCGATTTAAAGACCCCTAAGTTGTAGTTGAAAGGGAATTCCATTCCTTACCTGTAAGCATAATGTTCGTCTGGTAACAGTCCAGACCGAGCCCAAGTCGTCGACGGCGCGTACTGTTCCCGCGCGCATCAAGAAGCAAACTGTAGGAGTCCCTCAGGGTCGAAGCCTCCTGGACCCGAGGATTGGTGCGAAAGCGTTATACCGGGGCTCTGGGAATAAGGCAAGGGAGGAACGGGATAGGTTCTTTAGTCAGTAAGACTCTGACACTGTTTCCCGCTCCGCTCAAGAGCGGGATTCATCATTTGATGATTTTTACCTACCATAGAAAAAAAAACCTATAAGCATAATAAATGATCTTTTAAGCTAAGTTTTTTCCAGTCGCCCTTTGCTTCCCAAGGCTTATCTCTGAATAATCCGTTAGCCCTGAGTGGGTAGCGGTCAATGACCGATTACAGTAACATTTTCATGTAAAGATAAGTAGACACACGTGTGAAGTTTGGTCGTGGGATGCTGTGAAGCGGTCCTTTTTAATAGCACTCAAATATATACAACAAAATAAGGCTAAATCTACCTCAGCCCAAACATGTCATAATATAATGTCTGTTTTCTCTGAAAGGTTAAGCGGAAGTGTACAACACTTACATTTAGCGAGCGATGTCCCTTGTAGGAAGGTCGTGGCCTGAACCCACTCATTTGTGAAAATTGGTATGATGTTATTTGACTGGCCTGTCAGTCTAGCAGTTAGTGACCCTGACTGCTATGCGGGAGATCGTGGGTTCGATTCCCACCCAGGACAAATGTTTGTGTGATGAGCACGACCATTTGTTCTGTGTCTGGGTGTAATTTATCTATAATATGTATGTATTTAGAAGTATATAAGTATGTTTATCAGTTGTCTAGTACCCATAACACAAGCTCTGCTTAGCTTGGGACTAGATAGCGTTGCGTGATAGTTGTGGACATATATTATTAAATCCATTTAGGCCAGGTTCTACTCATGTCGAACTTTTTTTGGTAATCCATAAGTATTAAAGAAAACACAATGAAAATTTATTTTAATAAAATTAAATATATAACCAACCGCCGCGCAAAATTTAAAACATGATATAAATTAGTTGGCTTGATAAAAAAAATCTCGAATTTGACCCTAAGTTACGATTTCAAACGTTTGCAACACTGCGTCACAATAATATTTCAAAGTTACTAAAAATAAAAAATAATATTTGTATTACAATTTTTTTTTTTATTGGTAATATTCGTTATGGTTTTCGCTTGACCGCTATCTCACCTGATGGAAAGCGACGATGCGGTCGACGATGGACCGCGCTTACCTAGAAGTAACCTATTCACTCTTGACAATTATGACGAAGTCAAAAAATTCAAAAGTCTAAATATTCATGGGCACTTTTAAAACGTCAGAAGTTAATGCACGGTTCCAAATTGGTCGTTTCCTATGGAGAAGAACCGGCAAGACCCATGGTTACTTAAACCGAACTAAGGCTGAGAGGATTTCAACTAAAATCAAATTTTACGTTTGAAAGAAAATTTACTTTCAGCTTTTTTGATGTCAACATTTTCATGTTGTTTATTCAATTGTATTCTATGTTATGTTAATTATTTTTCCAAATTCTCAACGCAGCATTTTGAATTCTATTATCCTCTTCTATCCTTCACGTGACCCTATCCCGTCCCCATGTTATGGGGTTGCCAGGGGAAAAGTTGTGCCCCCGTTATTGTAATAACTACTTTATGAATAGGCTTTTTGTCCACAAGTAATGGTGCAGTTATTTTGACATACTATGATGAAAAGACCTTTGTTTTTCGATGGGACTTCCTCTAGTGTGTGATTGGGTTGTTGGCTACAATAATATTGTGAAGTTTGCTAGTTTTTTTACAAAATTAAAAGGTGTGCACCTGTGATTTTGTTGGTAGGATTATATTGTTAATGGATAAGAAAATTTGCTATTATTTTATTATGTGATTTGACCAATACATATTTTCTGTATGAACTTTAAAAGAGACTTTGACCCCTGAGTTCGTTTCGGTGTTTCTTCTCAGTATAGTCATCGAAAAAAAAGACGTGTAAAAGTGTTTTTTTTTTTAAACCTACTTGTATAATAAAGATCATTTATCATTTAGCTATATCGTCTATTCTCCTGATATAAAAAGTTAAATTAGAAGAAAAAGTTAAAAAGTTAAATGTTATTGATAATACCCATAAAATACTGTGAAAATGTATGCTTAGATCTATAAAACTAAGCAACGGATTTCGATGCAGTTTTTTTAGTAGATAGAGTGATTCAAGAGGAAGGTTTATATGTATAATACATGCATAATATCAACATTGCACTCACCTTGGCTGTCACCTCGGTGCCCGGGGTCCACTTTCCTACACAGTCGCCTCCACTTCGCTCGGTCTTTCGACTTCTTTCTTCTTTCACTTTCACGTTGAATGGCAATAATAATTCTTTGAGTGAAGAAACAGCCAGCCCTCTGATCTCGCAAAGTGTCTACTATCTACTATTAGACACTTTTCGTGAAATTTCCTTTAAGCAAACACGCACTTGGACCTCATAACCCAAATGTTTAAAAATCTAACGTTAAATAGATTTCAGTTGAGTGCTTGCCATGGATGAATATATTTTTGTAACCTATTTGTCTGTTTTTAACCTAAGTCAAATACATAGTTACTATAATCACGTTTTTAAGTAGGTATCGGTCACTACTTACCAGTCACCTTATAGAAAACTAGCTTCAGCCCGCGACTTCGTCCGCGGCAAATTTGTGAGACAAAAGTTGTGACAGCTCGGTTAATATCCATGTTATATAAATAATTTATAGCCTATGTCACTCAGGAGTAAAGCAGCTTTCTATTATAGCTTCAATTTTTCCAATCGAACCATTTGTTCCAGAGATTACCTCCTACAAACAAAAAAACAAACTTTACCTCTTTATTATATTAGTGTAGATTACTGCTAAATTTTCAAAGACATTTAATACTCAACGAGTCACATGTTACCTCTAAACTAAACCAATAACAAAATATAAAACAAATAACATTAAAACTCAAAACTCACCCCCAATTCCCACCCCAACCTTCGAAGTTAATACAAATACAAAACTTCTCAATTATCTGAGAAATGTTAAACAAATACATTCCGTTATAACCGAAAGTTAAAACATCCATTACAAGAGAAAACAATCAAATGCTTTTGTCATTTTTTCCATCAACCTCACCAAGTTTGAAGGAGAAATTGTTAAAACTAATAAAACTTGGTTTTCGATTCAAAATTTTAGCGATTCACGAACGACTTTCACATTTAATTTGAATCATCTTTTTTAGGATTATGTAAAGGGAAAAAGAATGAGAATTAAGGAAAAATCGGAAAAAAAGGAAGAAAAGGAAGGAAAGGAAGGATTCCTAATTCCTTTCCTTCCTTTAAGAATGAGAATGAGAATTAAGGAAAAAACGGAATTTCCTCTTCATCTTCTTTTCGAATCGATGATAAAATCTTTAAATTGTTTGGGCTCAGTAGGTGGCTACGTTAACTGCAGCATCGGTGGCACTCAATAAATCCTCCATAGTGCAGGTGTATGAAAACGAGGAAGGCCTAAGAGGCGTTGGATCGACGTCGTAAGGGACGATATGCGTGCCAATGGGCTTACGGCAAAGGACGCGAAAGACCGAGCGAAGTGGAGGCGTCTTAGTAAGAAAGCGGACCCCGGGCACCGAGGTGAAAGCCAAGGTTGGCAACCGGGACTAATACCGCTAGGATGATGATGATGAGTGCAGGTGTATGGGCACTTAGGGCACTCCAGCAAGTGGCTCATGTTCTGAACAAAAGCACCGCACTCACATTGAGTATCCGACGGGTTTATAAAACCCTATTTTGACAAGTTGTATTCACAGCAGCATACCTGGGAGCGCAACCGCTTCAGTGTTTTCCATACAGGCCACTGCAATACAAAACGGGACTCTTATACGTTCTAGTCGTCAACAGCGCGCACTGTTCCCGCGCGCGTCAAAGAGTTGTCAGCCTTGCAGAAGGGTCGAAGCGAACTGGGGCCAAAGGTTCGCAACTGAAAGGAAGGCTCTGACCCTGGTATATATGGCAACGTAGGAACGGGGTAGGTTGTGTTGTGTTGTGTCAGTAAAAGTCTGTCACTCTTTCCCGCTACACCCAAGGGCTGGACTTGTCATTGGATGATTTTTATCTATCATAAAAAAACCCTTATACGATCACTTTGTTGTCCGTCTGTCAAGACCTTTATTTGTGAAATTAACCATAAAATAAACTCAGAATATACACAGGCCTACGGTCTTTTGAAGCTGTGAAAAAAAGAAACTTCAATGTTAAAAAAGATACGATCATTTATATCGTAAAAAACGTATATTTCGACACTCTCAACGGAATAAAAAAATACAGGGTACTTTCCGTTGACCCAGAAACCTAAAAATTTGGCATAAAGTGCAGGACACGGGACAAGTATACAGGCATAGGAGTAAATCTAAAAAAAGTAAATTTATTGTTATACTTATTTTTTTTATTGCGATGAGAAAAAAATCTTTGAGACTGCGTTCAGGAATTGAATTATTTTCGTAGGGATACTAAACTGGATATGTACGGAACACTCAGTGCGCGAGTTTGACTCGCTCATGCTCAGTTTTTTTTTTTCTGGCATTGTAAATGGTTTGCGCAATAAGTTTAGCTCCACTGTAAAAGTTGTTTGTTATCGTAACTAAAAACACGTGTTTAAGTCAGTGCATTTCAAAGAAAAATCGCCTTTACAAAGAAGGAAGAATGGATAAATACCATAGGGACACTATAGAAAGCAATTATTTATAGATCAGACATTTTTACTAAGGTATAAGGTTTTTTTGGAACTTTTATCTTTACTCTTTTGGCATTTTATTTATTTATTAAACACTTAATGTACACAAGTACAGAGGCGAACATAATGCCTTAGGCATTTTCTACTAGTCAACCTTTGAGTGATGCAGAGTAAAATAGTAGTAGGTGCAATAAAGAGAGAAGAGACACGAATACAAGGATAGATTTAAACTTGCCTAACCTAGCATTAGCCTTATTATTTTCCCACTGCTGGGAAATAAGCCTCCTCTCTAGGAGATGGAATGGGTCGTTATCGACCACGCGGGCCCAGTGCGGATTGGTGGATGTCACATGTCTTTTAGAATTTTGAATTCTAAGACATGCCGGTTTCCTCACGATGTTTTCCTTCATCGTTTTGAGAGCAGCGGTGATGAAATAAATTACACAAAGTAATTCGCTTAATGTTCGTTTTTCCATTTCTAGACTACGATTTGACAACTCAGAATGTCACACTCTAGAAATTCTCACACTCTGGAGTTTGACGTTTTAAGTTGTCAAATCGTAGTCTAGGATTAAAAATCGAACTATAGCTGGGTTTGAAGCCGCGACCTAAAACTCGTAAGTCAGGGACTCTACCACTCGGCCACCACTGTTCCATAATTATACTAATAAAACTTAAATATAATACAAACATTCGACAACATATTTTTTTTCACTTCGAAGTACATTCCCATAAGAGTGAACATTTTTTAAACTCAGCCAAAGTGACTGAACTCTCATTGGCCCAGTTTTGAGTGAAAACTTTCCACTCCATGAATAATGTCCCGAGTTCGATTCCCGAGCAGAGCACCGAGCTGATTCAACGTTATTGTGTTGTAAATCATATTACAGTTTTGTTTGGTTTCTGATATGTTATTTTAATATAAGCAAGAGTTTTGCGCTGTTCAAATATTTTGGTATAAAATGGTGGACGAAATAGAAGTTTAGTTTTAGTTAGAAAAATTGTTTTATTTAGCTGTATCTTCCGATATCGCTACTCGATATTCGCTCGGTTTGGTATTATGATCAGACATCCCGCAAGACGGCAATTACGCCGGGTGTATGGGTTGTTAAGGTTGGTATTAGGGTGGATACCCTTATGTAGTTGAGACGACGGTTCGGACTAAGCGTTTTGCCTTGTTGTTTATACCGCGTCAATCGAGGGACTGTAACAATTAGGCGCACTAGTTTATTAAGAGCCTATTCACTCTAGCCTTGAAGACACTCAAATTATAATCGGATTAATTTTTATAATAATAATTTATTTGTATTGACAAAAGTTATAATCTGTGTATGTCAAATATTTGCTCAAAACCAAAAGTTTAAATTACCTAGGTACATTGTGAATATGATGTTAATACTTCGATTGGTGTCCCTAAATAATAAGTAAATAAAAAAAAAAAAATTTTTTTTTCATGACTACCCACGTAAAAAATAAGTGCCGCTGGATCTAAAAATAAGTGTCGCTAGATCAAAAATTTATATTCAGTCCCTAGGCACTAAAACGTAATTATTTTTCCAGTAGCGTAGTTCCAACACCTGAGCGAAGTGCTCCCTGAAGCACACAGGGTGTAGGCGGAGCTCGTTTTGTGATAATGAGGCTACATTTAGCATAGAGCGTGGGTTTACTTGTGATACTAAACTGGTATTGGATGCCTTGATTTCTGGGAAAGAGGAAAGTGAATATAGGCGAATAAAGATGAATATAGGCGTAAACATATTGATAAATACGTACTACGCACTAGATCCTCGCACTAGATGACATCCACCAATCCGCACTGGGCCCGCGTGGTGGATTATGGCCCATTCCCTCTCCTAGAGAGAGGAGGCCGGTGTCCCTGCAGTGGGAACATTAAAAGGCTGCTGATGATGACGCACTAGATAAGACGTCGTACAGTCACTTTACTCCACTTAGCTGTTTGAATGCCATACACTTTTACATTGATAAATATTAGTGCAGTTTTGAAATTATCAGAGATTTAAGATTTAAAAAGTTTTAATTAACGATAATGCCTATGAAGTGCTGCAGCGGAATTTTGTATATATTTTTTTAAATATTTTGACAATAGTTTCTATGATCGTGCTTGTACATCGCGGTGTACATAAGTCGGTGGACGTACGGTCAACACGGGAGATAAATAATCAGGATGATATCATACACCGTTAAATTTTGATGCTTTTAATCCCGTGGAGGGTCGATCCAGTACATGAAACTGTCGACCTGATCAAACCAAATAAATTTATAAATTATTTCGGAAATTACAATGTTATTTTTTACGAAAGTAGGAATCGTTAACTATTTGTTAATTTTATTTTATATTGTTAAAAATATCAGTACATTATGTACGTAAATGAAACATATTATTTTTGGTATTAATATACTTACTCATCGCATTGTTCGCGAAGCCACATCCTTATGATGAGCGTTCGGCCATTTTGCATATCTTCCTTATGTAATTGGTTATGTATGTTAACTAGTTTTAAGTTTGCAACATTAATCGTAAATAAACTGTTTTTCTTTCTTTCTTTCTTGTGACAATATAGTACGGGGAATGTTATTCCCTTTTTCAATCTTATTCTAGAACTGCCAAAATCCTTCGAGACATTTATCAAGCCAGTTCGTTAGCTAACAAGCTAGTACCTTATGCGAACTCCTTTTATATCACAATAGTATGTATATAAGATTAGCGTTATTATGATTTTCTATCTAGATTTTGTCAGTAGTCGTTCCAAATCTTAATTTCTGCCCGGGTGGTGGCAATAAATGATATGATTGTTAAGTATATTTTATTAAATAGTATAGATAGCAGAGTAGTGGTGGCCGAGTGGACGGCGCTGACTTACAAGTTGTAAGTCGTGGGTTCAAACCCAGTTAGGGACATTACTTTGTGTAATTTATTTCACCACCACTGCTCTCAAAACGGTGAAGGAAAACATCGCGAGGAACCCGGCATGTCCTACTACCAAAAATTCAAAGATATGTGACATCCACCAATCTGCACTGGGCCCGCGTAACGGCAGTGAAGTACGGTCCTTTCTTACTTAGAGAAGAGCACTAAAAAGGCTGATGATGATGATGATAGATACACCGATGACTTACAAGTATAATGATAAACAGAATACGATAGATTCTACAGCAGCATACTCCTTCAAATTCATTTTAAGGTGGACCTTCTTCATTCGCCTATCGGTAACTTCGCACATGGTTTAAAAGCTTGTTGCTTCATTTATGCAAAATATTCACAAATTATGTCTGAAATAAAAAAATATTATTATTCATTTAAACTCTTGAGTCACAAACGAAAGCCGGCGTTCACACACCTATTATATTTCTATTATATCTCTATTATTCCGGAATTCAAAAGGTTAAAGCAACCCAAAGTCTATGATGCAAAAGTAATGCAGAAAAAGAGAGATATCTAACGCCTGAAAACTCTGTTGGCATTCGGTGATTCTACGATTTACTCGAATGTTTCACAAAATTTGTTCCAGGTAATATGTGTTTTTATTAAATCATTAAGGATTTAAAAAAAAAACTGACATCATTTAGAATCTCAATTAAATGCGCAAGGCTTCTATAGAAGTACTTCTTAGTATTTTTAATATAGGAGTATATTATAGAGAGTCAAAGGTCACTAGTTAAATCGGTTAATGTTCAGTAGGCAAATTTATATTATAAATCTTTTCCCGGACCATATTTCAGCTCTTATAGACTTGAGAGACTCTGCTTTACATCCTTTATCATATATCTCTAAAATTCCATGTAGATGTAAAAGCGAAAAAAATATTCAAATTAGTATAGTTAGCCTCCTTTCCAGAATGTTAGTTCTGCGTCAGAATTCCTATGAAAAATATGATTCATATTGGCGCAAGTTCACTAGGGCTTGGGTATTAATCCTAATGATTCAGGCACACACTTCTCCTTATTCCTAGACTGTAAAATCACATTATGCAATAAGGCGAAATACAGGGTTATTGGTAAAACACTAACAACCTCTTAAGAGGTCATTGCACTCATCATTATGTGCTATCTACTCTTCACAATCAATGTGAGAGATAACGCGTAACCATAGCAAATGATTCAACTTTGTTGCCGTATAATACCAACTTTTTTTTGAAAACTTTAATTGGAAATTTTGTTATAACTATGTCGCTCCATCATAACCAAATTTTGTTAAATTAGCTACCCGTACCCACCCCAGCTTTGCACGGGTGCAATGCTGATATTAAATATATTATGCATATGAACCTTCGTCTTGAATCACTCTATTTAAAAAAAACTGCATCGAAATCCGTTGCTTTAGTTTTAAAGATCTAAGCATACATAGGGACAGACAATGGGAAGCGACTCTGTTTTATACTCTGTAATGATGATTGTAATAAAGTTTAGGTATCGAATTAGTAATTGAAATTAAACCTCTATTGAAGACCTAAACCTTAAACTGGCTACAAAAATAGCATTTTGTTGACAATTGTTCTTGCGCAATATTGATCAATATATAGCAATCATCATCATCATCATCATTTTAGCCAAAAGACGACTATTGAACATAGGCCTCTCCCAAGCGTCGGCATAACAACCATTCCTGTGCGTCTCGCATCCATCAGAATCCAGTAACCCTGACCAGGTCATCGGTCCACCTTGGTGGCCTTTCAACGCCGCGTCTTTCGGTACGCAGTCACCACTCCAGAACCTGTCGGCCCGGACAGCCATCTGTTCTGCAAGCAATATGCACTGCCCATTGCTACTTAAGTTTGGCGATTCTTATTGCGATATCATAAATGACCCTTATTTTGCACAAGTACGTTTAAAAAAACATTTTTTACAATCATTTTTTTATGCTAGGTGAGTGGTGTTTCCTAGCTGACTACCCTGAGAAGAAACACCGAAACAAACTCAGGGGTCAAAGTCTATCATAAAGTCCATATTATCGGCAACCTTGGTTCGTCATTTCTGATTCGATCACGGTAAGGAAACACAGAGCATTTCTTTCAAAAAAAATTGGTATCTACTCTAATCTCTCTGCTTACCCATTCAGGCTTCTGGCGTGATAACACTTAACCCAGTATTGTTATACTCAATATCATTCGACGTTTCAATTCAACATGGCCGACCTAGTTCTAAAATTACAGTTGGAAAACTTTGTATAAAATATTTCAAGTTAAATTGCAAAATATGACTTATGGCGCTTTCCAAATTTCGTTCGTTGGTGAAATGAAATGTCTAATGTTCTACTTGTTCGTAAGTCTTTGCTTTTTCGTTAAATTCCATCTCCATTTTACCACCAGCGACATCCCGTACGGCAAATATCCACCCTTACGTTGTTGAGACATCCGGTCCGGACTAAGCGTTTTACCTCGTCGTTTATATCGCGTATTTCAGAAATCGGAACAGTTTTCCAGCTGCAGTAGTTCCGTCCAATTATAATTTAGATGTCTTGAAGGCTAAAGTGAAAAGGCTCTTAATAAACTAGAGCGCTTCACCATCAACGATTGCATCACTACTTACCATCACGTGGGATCGCAGTTATGCACTAGTTTATTGTAATTTAAAAACATAATAATTATGTTGTAAATGACTCAGAGGTTTTGTGGTCGCAATAGAGACTATTGAGAGTGTCGTCCTGTCTATAAACCCGGGTCACACAAAAACTGTTTTTTGATTTTTAGCAAGCGTTTATTTGCATTACTAAAGCAACCTAAAATTGGAAAAAGGAAACTCAATAATGTCAATAGGGCCTGCACTCACCTTAATGTCAAATGGCAAGGCCACCATCTGACGCTGAAAATGCTCGAAAATAGATAATATTTATCAAAAAGTCTAAAAAGTTCTGTGCAGAAACCAACTGAAAGTAAAATTTTGCGATTTTTTTTTTTACAAAACATTTCCAAAAAAGTTTAATTGCTCATTTATGAGTACAACAAATATCTAATAAAACTGAGAAACCATTTAAAAAAAACAACAAAAATTGTGTAAACAATTAAAAAGTGAAGTAAAACTTAAAAGAAAATAATATAACAAAAACGTTTAAAATTGATGAAAATTAAAACATAATCATGAAAAAACTAATCGTCATGTTTATCATCGTCAGCCTTTTTAACGTTCCGACTGCTGGGACAGGCCTCCACTCTAGGAGAGGGAACGGCCCGTAATCCACCACGCGGGCCCAGTGTGGATTGGTGGCACAAGAAATTTGATTCTTCGAATTTTTTATTCTAGGACATGACGGTTTCCTCGCGATGTTTTCCTTGACCTTTTTGAGAGCAGTAGTGATGAAATAAATTACAAAAAATAATGCCCCTGGCAGGGGTTGAACTCACCTCGACCTATTAGTCGTAAGTCGGGGCCGTTACCACTTGGCCAACACTGCTGTTATACTCACAAAGTTCATTTAGCAAACCAACAAAAGTTAAGTCATACGAGCACCATGCAGATTACAATGTATAATATGTTATTTTAAGAAAAGAACTAGAGAGGATCCTGTCCAGTCGATCCAAGCATTTGTAATTGGCTTTCTAATGATAACGGTTTCCTATTTTGGTCGGTTTTTAGTAGTTGTAAGTTCTCCATGTACTAAATAAATAAATAAAGTCAGTATTTATGTAGCACAATTTAATAAGTAGCTAACGATATGACGAATAAAACCAAAGAAATGAGATTTAATTAATGATTAATCAAAATCCCTAAAATTGCATCAATCAGATGATGGATTTATCAATCAATCTACATCTACACTAATATAATAAAGAGGTAAAGTTTGTTTTTTGTTTGTAGGAGGTAATCTCTGGAACTAATGGTTTGATTGGAAAAATTTTAGCAACAATAGAAAGCTGCTTTACTCCTGAGTGACATAGGCTATAAATTATGTATATAACATGGATGTTAATCGAGCTATCACTACAAGAAATTTTCCGCGGACGAAGTCGCGGGCAGAAGCTAGTCTTACATAAAGGGTCTGGTAATAAATATATACCAGACCCTTAATAAATAAATAAAGTATTGTACTTCAAGAACATCCGGTGAGATTGGATCACGTCTCAATACAATTTGGAAAGGCAAGACATTTGAATCGACTGCGGAATTTGGCTCAATCTATTTAAACTTACGAGTTGAAAGTACCGGGTTCAAACCCAGCCAGGAGCATTACTTTGTGTAATTTATGTCATCACCACTGCTCTCAAAACGGTGAAGGAACCATCGTGTGAAAACCAGTATGTCCTAGACTCCTAGAACCAAAAATTCGAAGACATGTGACATCCACCAACCCGCACTTGCTCCGCGAAGTGAAGATTATGGCCCATTCCCTCTCCTAGAGAAGAGACCTATGTCCCAGCAGTGGGAAAGGCTGATGAGGATGATGATATAGGACTTTAAAATAGACTTTGACTTTTATGTTTGTTTCGGTGGTTCTTTTCACGGTAGACCATTTGGTCCACCCTTACGTTGTTGAGACACCTGCGGCCCGGACTAAGCGTTTTGCCTCGTCATTTATACCGCGTACATCGAGGGACTGGAACAGTTTGCCGGCTGCAGTCTTTCCGTCCGATTATAATTTAGGTGTCTTCAAGGCTAGAGTGAATAGGCTCTTAATAAACTAGTGCGCCTTACCATCAACGATTGCATCACTGCTTACCATCAGGTGGGATCGCAGTCAAGCACTAGTTTATAGCAATTAAAAAAAAAAAGACAAAAAATACCAGCCCCATTTTAATTCGTAAAAGTGTAATTTACAAGCGATAATATATTTGCAAAATATGAGTAAGCATCATTTTTTCTTTATCATTTTAAAAGAAATGGTCACCCATCCTTGGAAAGATCAGTGCAACAACCTTTCAACCAATCCGTAAGCCAGTTATTTTCCTATACCCTTCTCAAGATAGCTATATATAAACACACAGGTATTTGATTTTGTATCAGATTGAATGAATACGCATTCAGAAACCGTGGGAGTCCAAACAAATTGTAGATAATTTTGTTCGGGAATTTTCCCCAGTTTGTATAGCAGAAAACCTTGATCTTTCGTTTTTTGCGAAGATCAAATATAACGATGAAGTGAAGAATCAAGACCTTTAATAAGGATCGCCCACGATCTGACGATACCGTCCCAGTTAGCTCTGACAAAGATGTATTAGCTCTAGATGTTCCTTAGTTGCGGGTATGAGCGTACTTAAATTTTGTGCTGGTATTGGTTATGAAGTTGCAGGTTAATTAATGACATATCTATGGCAACCCTTTTCACTAAAAATTACCTAGTCTGTGAGAGGGGAGGATTTAGTTTTCATCATCAGCCTTTTTAATGTTTCCACTGCTAGGACACAGGCCTCCTCTCTAGGAGAGATAATGGGCCATAATCCACCACGCGGGCCCAACGCGGATTGATGGATGTCACATGTCTAGTCACAATAATGGAGTGTGATTTAGTTGTACAATTTAATAAATTAAATTGTTATGTCTTTTACCGTCTCTCCTTATGGCAAAATTACAGTTTCTTACTAAGAAAGCATACTCGTATATGCATAAAAAGTGTGTACCGAATTCACAGGTAAGTAACAAATTGTAAAATCTTTGTCTGATTATTTGTCTTTCGTCTGTTTGTTCCGGCTAATATCTAAAACGGTTGTACAAATTTCGACAAAAATTCACAGGAAAATAGTTGACGTTACAACAATTAACTTAGTGACTTTTTAATTAAAAAAAAATTACTGCCAAAAAAAGACCCATTCATTTGTGCGCTTGTATGAGTCTCCCTCTCCTATAGAGAAGGCCTGAATCCCAGCAGAGGGAACATTATAAGGCTGATGCTAAGAAAAGAAAGAAAGAAAGAAAAACGTTTATTTGTGCGTCACACACTATACATAAACTAAAAACAATACAAGGCAACATCTATCTAGTTTCTAATAGAACTATATCATCACAGAATAAGCTTAAATTGATTTCCTATTCGTTATACCTCGACCGTATATTTCAAAGCACATCCAAGACGTCAAAACTCCCACGTACAGATGTCACTTCCAGACTCACTCAAACATCTCTGTACTCAAGAAGAACTCACCATTAATAGGCAATTTGGTATAAATATACCAAGTATACAGGTACAACGGGTATATATTAGAAGTCCCTTAGGTTTCTGTTCAGTCCTGAACGAACTTTCATGAGAGGCACAAGCGTTAATAAAGTGTTTTAGGCAAAAGTGGGGTAGAAACGCTTTGAGGGGTAAAAGCGGTGTTCGTGTAGTGGCAGTTTTAATTGGCAGTGGGTGTCTTATGATGTAAGTGGGTGTTTTTGTGTTTTAACAGTTAATTGTTGGGTTGAAGTGGGGTCGAAATGGCTTTTCGAATTAGATTAAGTTATTTTTTATATATGTGTATGGATATGTGGTTTGGGGCGTTATTTTATTCAGAGCGGTTTTTGGGGTCGGAGTTCTGAGAATACTTTTGTTTTCCTTTTTAATTCTGAATGACCTGTTGGTTTAGTGGTTAGTGGCCCCGTCTATGGCTATGCTGTGGGTTCGAATGCAGCCCAAAATAAATGTTTGCGTGATGGCACGATCATTTGTTCTGTGTCTGGATGTAATTTATCTATAATATGCATGTATTAAGAAATATACAAGGATGTTTATCAGTTGTCTAGTACTCAAAACATAAACTCTGTGTTTGGGTCTAGATAGGTTTCCGTGGAATATTATTAACTACAAAGCTGTGGCCCAGACCAAACATAATATGAATCTGGTCAGAAAATCCTCCCTTTTTAACGAAGGTTTACGGGACTTTACACTTTGGTCCGCGTACCTACCACTAAAATATCTCTCGCTCTGAGTGTAGCGAGAGTGAGTCTCATACTCTATCTGACTAAAATCTACCTCTGTTCCTTTAGATTCAGTTGCCTCTATTTGCTCAAATATGAGTTTACATACAATTATTATGAATAACAATATATAATAGATGATACAATCAAATGGACCTGAATAATTATATTATAAAAAAAATATATGTTTCTGAATATTGTAGTTAAGTAAGAGAAAGTTGTCGAGTAGCCTCTTATTTTTATATTTATATTTTTTGTGGTATTCGTGGCTAGTGGTAATTCAAAATCAAATCATTTATTTGAAATGAACCATTTACAGGCATTTTTGAATTGTCAAAATGACAGTAAAAAAAAATGAAGGTTTTGCACATTTCTATATGTAAATCTCTATGGAGAAGAACGTGCAAGAAACTCCATTGACACTCTTTTAAATCATATTAAGAGTTATATTATAATCTTGGTTACATGTTTCTTGTTGCTTATTATATTATACTGTGTACTCATGACTGTCGAAATTAATATTTTTTATGAGATAGGAAAATCAATAAATATTTTTTTGCATACTAATGGTGTGCAGGCAACATTTACTAATTAAAATTTGTCTGTATTTCTTCACTTGCCCTTCGCGTGTAAGGGCTACGAATAATTTCGCAGCCCTTATGGGGGGTAACGCGAAAATAAACACACCCTAGCAACCCCATAAAATCTAATAGCAACGAAACATCCCTACAGAATGGAGAATAAAACTATAAACAAGTGTTGTATAGGAGACAAAATGGCTTACTATGTCATAATCACTGGAACACCGATAACATATAATATAACGACATTAACTTGTTCAAATATACTAAGTTCTGTCTATACTTGAGAAGGGGTAATGGTTGTAGATAAGTATGGAGATATACATATGTTAATATTACTTGGACACTCTTCTACGTGTAATCGAAATCATCATTTCACCTTCGGACATCCCGGCGTACGGCAAATATCCACCCTTACGTTGTTGAGACACCTGCGGCCCGGACTAAGCGTTTTGCCTCGTCGTTTATACCGCGTACATCGAGGGACTGGAACAGTTTGCCGGCTGCAGTCTTTCCGTCCGATTATAATTTAGGTGTCTTCAAGGCTAGAGTGAATAGGCTCTTAATAAACTAGTGCGCCTTACCATCAACGATTGCATCACTGCTTACCATCAGGTGGGATAGCAGTCAAACACTAGTTTATTGCAGTTAAAAAAAAAATCGTCATGTCTGTCGAAAGACGTCTATGCAAGACATAGGTTTTCGCATCCATCCGTTGGACCGTCTGCATCCATCAGACTCCTGCGACCCTCATCAGGTCAGATCTAGTCTAGTAGGAATTTTTTGGGTCTGGGTGTAATTTATCTATAACTAGCGACCCGCCCCAGCTTCGTGTGGGTACTGATATTAAATATATTATCCATGTATTATACATATAAACCTTTCTTTTGAATCACTCTGTCTATTACAAAACTGCAACAAAATCCGTTGCGTAGTTTTAAAGATTTAAGCATACATAGGGACAGCGGGAAGCGACTTTGTTTTATACTATGTAAAGATATGTATGTATTTAGAAATATATAAGTATGTTTATCAGTTTTCTAGTACTTGTAACACAAGCTCTGCTTAGCTTAGAACTAGACGACGTTGTGTGATAGTTTTTGAAAAATGTATTTCTACTCCGGTTTTCCCGGTGATTTTTCCTTAAATATTGTCGAATATTATTATTATATTACTATTTTTATAAGTAAGTTTATGAGAGCTCGACTTACAAGTTGTGTCGCGGGTTCACACCCAGCCAGGCGCATTACTTTGAGTAATTTATTTCATCACCACTGCTCTCAAACTGGTGAAGGAAAACATCGTGAGGAAACCGGCGTGTCCTAAAACCAAAAATTCGAAGATATGTGACATCCATCAATACGCACTGGGTTCGTGTGGTGGATTATGGCCCATTCCCTGTCCTGGAGAGGAGGCCAGCAGTGGGAACATTATAAGGCTGATGCAAAAGGCCTAAAGGAAATTAACCAAACGAGGATTCAAATATCATCGATCTGGCTAGTTTTACTTGGCCATATCATGAAGTGATCAATAAAGATATAGATAAACTTCTTTCACAAAAAAATATTCCTGAATGAGAGAGATTAGTTTATGAAAGGAGGTTTTATAGAGGAACCCTTTCAGTGTCAATACCATGGCAACTATAGAATCTAAACTCATTCTTATGTCCACAAATAGCCATTATCCCCAACCTGTAGGAGTTGTAGAAAGGTCACATTTATTTATAAGACGCGTGGGTTGTTCGCCCAAGGGAATATTATTTATTATAGTATGTTTAACAAGGATTCATGTTTTATGATTGTCTATCAATTTGTTTGATGTGACCTTATTAAAATATATATAAAAGCCTAAAATGAGAGCATCATTTATTAAAAATTGGGCGGAATAAAGTGTAGAAGTCAGAATAACTCGGCCCGAGTTAAGACTCGCCGAGCACCGTTGCTTTATGCGGTCAGCGAACGGTGTGGGGTGTTTAGTCAGTAAGAGTCTGACATTGTTTCCCTCTCCGCCTAAGAGCGAGATTTGGCATTGTATGATTTTTGCCCAGCATTAAAAAAAAAGTACTATGGGATGAAAGCAGTGATGGCCGAGCGAGAGCAGTGATAGCCGAGTGGTAACGGCCCCGACTTACGAGTCGTAGGTCGCGGGTTCAAACCCAGCCAGGCGCATTACTTTGTGTAATTTATTTCATCACCACTGCTCTTAAAACGGTGAAGGAAAACATCGTGAGGAAACCGGCATGTGAACCTAGAACCAAAAATTCGAAGACATGTGACATTCACCAATCCGCACTGGGCCCGCGTGGTAGATTATGGCCCATTCCCTCTTCTAGAGAGAGGAAGCCTGTGTCCCTGCAGTGGGAACATTAAAAGGCGGATGATGATGACTATGGGATGGTCTATGGGACTTACTATGGGTTTATTAATGCCTGAAATAAAAGATAAATAAATAAAAAAAAACCCGTAAACCGAAATTCGCTGATTGGAATTATTAATATACATAATATGTATTTATTTTCATCACCACTGGTCTCAAAATAGTGAAGGAAATCATCGTGAGGAAACTGGCATGTCCTAGAACCAAAAATTCGACGACATGTGACATCCATCAATTCGCACTGGGCCCGCGTGATGGACGACGGACCATTCCCTCTACTAGAAAGAGGAGTCCTGTGTCCCGGCAGTGGGAACATTAAAGAGGCTTTTTCGGTGTATCTTACCAAAAAAAAACCTTTAATAAATTTAAAAACCTCCCCATTTAAAAAAAAGGGGGAAAAGGGTTAAACTCTCAACCGGCACGTTTTTCCTGACAATTTAATTTTACCCCCAAATAATTAAGCCCATAAACATCTAAGTGGTTACACTAATAACATTAAGCCCCCCACCTGGGGAGGGGGTGGCCATAAGTTTGGGGCGGTGCACTTCCTCCCCACTTCCTTTTAAAACTTTTACTTAATGTTAACGGTTTTCCGATTTAAGTAGGTAAGTAACAAAAAGTTTGGCTTTGGGAGTTTAAAATGTTTGGGTTGAAGGATTGTTTGCAAGAGGTACCTGGCAAAGGATAACTGAAGGAACAGGAGTGGGTTTTAGTCAGTACAATCCTTTCCAAATGAGAATAGGATTGATTGCCATGTTGTGACGTCACGTCGTACAGTCGTACTGTCAAATCGAAGAAATTAGGTAGAGTGAATAAAACAAGACATTTTTTAAAAATTAATTTACTATTTACTACTATAAAAATATATTTTCTTTCATCTTACGTAAGTAAGATGAAAGAAAAAAGTTTAATCAGAATACAGTTTCTCAATCTGGTGTTACTGTGTAATGTGTCTGAATAGTGGTAAATGGAAGAAAAAGGCGAATTGTTCCTAACAATGGAAATAAGAACGAAAATAGTTTTTCATGTAAACTATTTATGACTTAAAACAATATATTTGGCTAATCTATATTGAATCGTAACGTTTTTATTTCACCTAGAATTACAAAAAAAAAAATTATTGATACGCAAATAAGTTTTTTGCTAACCGTACTTTTTACTTAAAATTTGACAGATCAAGATTATTGACTTTCCTATTCTTATTTGGAATGCATAGGAAGAATCTGAGACTTTCTCTCATTCTGGCCGTAGGGCTCCACGCGTGCTTCAAGGAGTTGTTAACAAAACGTAGGGGCCCACCTAGTGGGGCCATGAGTACCGTAGAACGAATTCATTGAAGGAACAGGAGTCTGTTTTTTAGCCTGTGAAAATCTGACACTATCCCCCGCCCCGCCCAGCAAGGGATCGCAAACATATGGTTTAAATTTTAACTTAATATCTCCACGCGTTCTTGAGATAAAGGGTCTTGACACACAGACAGATGGACTCATTTATATATAAGTACTAGTTGATGGACAGATTACAAAGATGAGATCCTATAAATGTTTTGTATTTTTTCTTTTATGGTGCGAAACCAAAAAGGACACAGTCCCATTTTATTCTCACTAGGTGAGCCCTCTGTTATTTAATTTCAACATTAATTTTGTTTCTATATTAGTTCTCTCAGACGAAAGTCTAAGTAAACCAAGAGAATGTCTAAGTTTATTTACACCTGAGGCCTAAAAGCTTTTATTGAAAAGCTCTTAGTGTTTCAACAAACTTAACCCTCAAATGCCACTGGTCTATTGAACAGTGTTTCAATAAAATTAACTCTCAAATGCGAATTGTCTTTCAAATGTTATTTTCAAAGTAGGCCCAGCGTGGGAGGCTCTTCAAGCCTTTTGTTATAGGTCATTAATGTTTAAAGATCAAAAGTTTATTTATAGAAACATTTAACAACAATTTAAAGTAAATCTAACTTAAATTATAGAAGCGAAAGAAAGTTTGTTGCCTTTTCAAGTCTAATTCATTGAAGTGATCATTATGAAAATTTGCGTTGTCATAGCTACAGAAAATCTCTTTAAGGAGTGACTTCAAAGGCACCATGGTGTACTCTCTTACTTCTTGACACAGGTCTTTCACGGACACGGTTAGCATAGAACAGCTGTTGGCACTCAGGCCTTCTCTCTAAGAGATGGGTCGTAATCCACCACGCAGGCCCAGTGCAGATTGGTGAATGTCACATGTCTTCGAATTTTTTGGTCTAGGATATGTCGCTTTCCTCACGATGGTTAGGTTAGGTTAGTTTCCTCACGATGTTTTTGCTTCACCGTTTTTAGAGCAGTCGTGATGCAATAAATTACACAAACTAATGCGCCTGACTGGGTTTAAACCTGCAACCTTAAATCTGTTAGCACTCGGTCACCACTGCTCTCAAATATATAATAGTATTCTAATATTCATATTTCACCTTTTGAATATGGCAATTAGGTACATAGTAGAAAAATAATGGGTGTGCGAAAAGAGAGAACGAGAGAGAGAAGAGTGTAATAGAAATCTGAAACCAACTATCGACCAGTTGCCCAGAGAAGATCCAACACTCTTCTGATCCCAATCATCTTTTTTTAACGAAGGTATGCGGGACTTTACACCACATGACCTCTAAATACCGTTTCCTTGAATGAATACCGTATAGCTATTGGCCTAGCCGCGAACATTAGAGGGTTAAATTATCGCGTGCCAGCTTTGAACGCCTTGAACTACTCTACGTATTGACGGGTAGTTTGAAAAATGATTTATTGGTTACAAGCACTTTGATCGCAACTTCGTCGAAGTGAAACAGGAAGCTACTGTCTATTGACTTTGAATTTCTGAAAGTTTACAAAGTAATTGTCATGATCTGGCAACAATAACAACACTAAAACTCCATAAAATCAACTTCAATTTTGTGAAGATTTTTCAAAATATTTTTTTGTCATCTACCACCGTTTGCATCGCTATAAGCACGAAGAATCGCTAAATTTATATGGCAGTGGGCAGAGCATATTAGTTACAGGACAGATGGCCGTTGGTGCCAAAAGGTTCTGAAGGTCTGCATTGTAAGGCCTCCCATAAAGTGGTCCGATGACCTGGTAAAAGTCGCGGGGTATCGCATAGTTAGTTGTGGAGATACTTGGATGAAGATGTCCAATAGAAGAGATTTTTATATATTTTTTGAGCAGTATTTGGCAACTTGAACAGCTCTATTATTGGACTCGTATAGATTCTTAAAAGTGCAGGTGGTTGTGCAGGATAGGCAGCATTGCAGGTGAGGCATGTCCAGTGCAGCCGCTCTACACTTCCATTGGGTAGGGATGAGTTAAAGAAACCCCTTTTAGCCAGATTGTTTTTAAAGCGACCAACCTAGCTCCGCGGTTGGTTAAGAGATTTTCAGATAAACCACTGTAATTTGCTTCCAGGGGGGAAAAATTACGGATGGGAAGATTTATACTAAAACAGAATAAATTTAATTGATTAAGCCCCAAGGAGACACAGGTGTCCGCACACCTGTTGTGTTTTAATTGTGTCTGTAATTTATAGTAGTCAAAATGTTAAATTGTATAAAAAAAGTTGTATAGATCCCTGCGTGAGTCCAATTCCACTCTCATTTTACGCAACCTTGTCTTGAAAACTTATTTTCTACAACTCTTCCTTATTTCACCGCAATCTTGAGCAAGACATCCAACCAATTAAATTACGCCATCAACAAATCTTTCGCTACAAAAATTCCTAGTCCTTTAACCTCCCAAACGATACGCCATAAAAAAATCAAAGATTCAAAGCAGACATATCGATAAACCAAAGTAATAAAACAAAAATGTACATAGCATGATCGGACAGACAAGAGACCGATGGCACTAAAAGTACCGTGAAGAACACTAAAAAGTGTCGGCGTCGTAACGAGACCTTTAACTGGAGTTAAACCGAGGTACCGAGGTACAACTTGACGTGGGAGCTTGTCGTAAAAATTGTGGAGATGGTGCAAGGTATGGGCGGTGAGCGGTGTACAAGAAATTCAAGGTAACAGGTACAGATCAAATTAGAAACCTGTTTAAACTTTTTTAGTTCCAAGGAGAGAACAGTTTCAAAATTCTGTTCCTTTTGTTCGGCTAGTCTGTTAGTCTAATAGTTAGTGGTCATTTTAGTCATTCTAGTGGCTATTATTTGTTCTAGTTTCGCCAAAATAAAAATAAAATTAAAGTACCTATATTTTTGTTCGCGATCTGCTAGACCGTGCCTACAGTGGTCGCTAATCGGTATCAAAATCCTGGCGGCGCTGGCGACTGAGGCATGAAAGTAGTTGTCCCACGCTTGTGGTCGCCTCCCGGAAGATTTTTCCTTGGAGACAATTTTTTACTTTCACACTTGTGAAGCCGGTTGATTTACCTTGTTAATTTTAACCTCTAGCAACCTCGTTTTCAATAGCATCTCCTATTAATAGCATATTTACCTATCAGAATTATGAGTAGTTCGCTATCCGACCAATCGATAGCTGTCCAGACCGAGCCTAATACTTCGATAGAGCGCACTGTTCACACGCCTCTAATGGAGTTGTCAGCAAACTGTAGGGGCTCAGTTGGGTCGAAGCCACCTAGAGCCATTGGTAACTGAATGTCTAACCCCGAGGGAACTAAGGCAAATAAGGTTCCGTGTGCGTTTTAGGCAGTAAAATCTGACAGTATCTCCCGCTCCACCCAAGAGCGAGAGTTATCATTGGATAATTTTTGCCCACCACCATAAAAAAACCAATCGCTATCATCTCCTCCATCTCGCTACAGCCTCTACCTTGCACCACCCTCAAAGGGTGTCACCCTTCCCTGCCCTTGATGTAACACCGCAATAAATCAGGCGCAAGTAACGGATGAGCTGCCTCTCTGCTCACCCGCTTTACTTGCTAAGTTAATTGACTCATTATACGAGGTGTCGCTGTGACCTTGAATACGGCTCCACGTGTTTTTGTATTTGTATTTTCCGTACTTATATTTGTACTAGCACTTTTTTCGTGATTTCGTTCGTACTTAGGGTTTTTTTGTTGAAAATCATTTATTGACTTCTCTCGCTCAATGGCGGAACGTGACAGCTGTCAGACTTTTAGTGATTACAACCACAGCTATAGTTGTTCCTTGCGTCTTCGGACAATGGGTTTGCCTTTCAGATATCGACCCATATCCCCAGTCGTAAGGACTCTGCGAAAAGGTCTAAACTTACTGGGGCCCAGGGTCTCTTTCTGAAAGGAAGGCTTGGCCCCAGTGCGAAAGGCAAAGAAGAAACGGCGTTTGGTGTTCAGTCAGTAAGAGTCTGACACTGTTTCCTGCTTCGCCTAAGAGCTATATTTGTCACTAGCTTTTGCCTGCGGCTTCGCCCGCGTACATAAAATATAGCCTATGTCTCTCAGGAGTAAAGCAGCTTTCTATTGTTGCTGAAATTTTTCCAATCGGACCAGTAGTTCCAGAGATTACCCCCTACAAACAAAAAAACAAACTAACAAAAAAACATACTTTACCTCTTTATTATATTAGTGTAGATTGGATTATTTCAGCCATGATGAATTGTTGGTAGGTCGTTTAGTTAGTAGAAGTCTGACACTGTTTCCCGCACAGCCCAATAGTGGGATTCGTCATTCGATGATTTTGCCCACTAAAAAAAACCAGAGTAGATGATGTGTATTGTATTTGTATTTCGGGTTGGTGTCCCCAACTCCACGATCTAACCACGTATTTTGTGTACGGGTTAGATTTTGTAATGATTTTCAAATATAATATAATTAAGTTTTCTTAAAATTTTAAGTAGAAAAATAAAGGCCATTTATTTTATTTTATTCACTCTTTATTGATTGAAATGAGTGACCTGGGATTTTTTGCGCGTTTTTCTCCATACTCTTTCGAACATTTTTAATCCCCGACGCAAAAACGACAGGGGTTAAAAAGCCAGCCAGATCATAAACCAACTAAATAATTTATCAATCAAATACTCATGATATTTGAAGTCCACACTCCCTAATGGCAGCGGAAATATCAAACTAGGTCAAAGGAATCTATTTCAGTAATTGTATTTAGAAAGTCCAAACCGATTAGGGTCGATTATTTTGGTTTTAACGGCTTTTTGCGTCGGTGACACTGTTTAAAGTTATACGTTGAAGACCACGGCTTGAAGACAATGTTTTTTATAGGGTACTTAATATTTCAAATCGTATATCTTGATTGAAATATTTACAGAAATGTTTGGAATGTCAAGGTCAGCCATAAAAAAATGTTAAAAGTATGTTGCACGTTTGTAAGCATAGAAAAATCTTACTAATAATATAAATGCGAAAGTTACGATGTTTGGATGTTTGTTACTCAATCACGCCAAAACGGCTAGACGGATTTGGATGAAATTTAGCACAGGCATAAGATACACTCCGGAATAGGACATAGGCTACTTTTTATCCCGGAAACCCCAACCCCAATCCCAATACCACGCGGGCGAAGCCGCGGGCAAAAGCTAGTTAAATTATAAATTAAAAAATACCCCCGACCCCAAAAAGTACGCAATTAGGTTTAAAATGCTAAACCCTATAAAAAAAAAATAACTTTAACTACTACGTAAGTACCAACAAAAGCATGTCAGATTATTTTCTCGGGACTTTGTGCCACCTTTATGTCGGAGGTATAACCGCTAATTTTGACTGCTAATGTAACTAAAATAAAAAAGAACATGTTCTAAATAAATTAAAATAAACCACTGGCAGCTAAGAGATGACCAGTTCCAACTGACAGCGCCCGTTCACGGACATTACGCGTATATCAGCACCACTCGGCTCATCCATTATGATATGAACCGAATGATCCAACACACGCGCCACCATCAGCGAGACATTTGAGTGAGCATGACAAACTCTCAACTGCCATGCTCTCAACTCAATCAACTAACCTACTTATTATTTTATTATAGTTTTATGCAAATTTGGACTTTATTTAAATTATGTTAACATTTATTTTCTTTTGTTTGTCGAAGATGTTGGAGTGTTGAGGTCTGACAGAACGACAGAACAGAGATAGTGCCAGTCTGACAGTTTGCGGCTGACTTCGAACGGAGCTTCTGACCGTCTGACTTCAGAAACCAAACTTGTGGAGACATCGCTATCTTAAGGTTAGATACAGTTATCTAAATTATTCTGTTTTATTATTTTTATTCCGTTTATTCGTTAAAGATCATATATCACATTCTAATAAAAAATATAAAACATTTAAAAATATAAAAAATAGTGTCCCACCGGTATCGGGAACAGGGTCCAAGCTACCGGCGATCAGGGCTCCAGAGAAAGGATCCTCCTAACAATACGAGCCGTGTCCAGGAGTACCGCTTACTGAATCAAGCCCTTGATCCAGCCGCCTAACAAGAGCCTCCTATGGTGTTATTATTATTATTGACAGGCTTTCGTTTGACCACTATTTCACCTGATGCTAAATTATGATACCTATTCACTCCTGACTTAAAGAACCCTAAATTGTAGCTATCAGGAAACACAGACTCCGGCAGGGAATACCACTATTTAACTGTATGCTTATGTTATAAAGCTGAATAGTTTTGTTTGAACACATTAATTTCAGGAACTACTAGTTCGTTATGACAAACTCCTTCTAGTCTCAAACTGTGGGAGACAGCTAAATTGAAACTAAAAACTAAATTAAAAACTAAATTGAAATAAGTCTTATTTTATTAACTACTAGTTAGTTGTATAGGTATTGTCCAAAAAAAAAAGAAAATCGGATCTACAATTTGAAGCATGTGTGCATGAGGCCAGTCTTGCACTGTGCATCTATGTCCCTGTATGCGTAAAAAATAATACTAAGCAATTTTCCTATAAATATCATCTACTAGCTTTTGCCCGCGGCTTCGCCCGCGTAGTATTGAGGTTGGGGTTTCCAGGATAAAAAGTAGCCTATGTCCTATTCCGGAGTGTATCCTATGCCTGTGCCAAATTTCATCCAGATACGTCCAGCCGTTTTGTCGTGATTGAGTAACAAACATCCAAACATCGTAACTTTCGCATTTATAATATTAGTAAGATTCATATGAAAAACTAAATTTAAAATGAAAATGAGATAAAACTAAATTCATAGTAAACATCCATGTACTCGTAGCTCCCACTCTTAACAAGATAGGAAACTCTATAATCGAAGTTATGGATAAAGTGACGATTGCGTTTACCTAGGATAGACGACCAAGTTGGGCACAAACAATGTGGGGAGGCCTATGTCCAGTACTGGACTTCTTTGGGTTGAAATGATGATGGTGATGACGATAATGAATATGGTCAATTGGGTAGAACAGGTGATTAATGAAATCGAAAGGTTCTGGAGTGGCGACCACGTATCGAAAAACGTAGCATTGGAAGGTCTTCCACAATGTAGACCTGGTGAGGCTCACGTTATTGCGATGGATGCGAGACGCTCAAGACCTCTCATTGTGCAGACTCTTGTGGGAGGCTCATGTCCAACAGTGGACGTTTGTCGGCTAATAATAATGCAAAACGAATTCTTTGATTCATAGGTTTGTGAAGATACTATTCACGATGCAAATATTTCAATGATCTTTGTATACAAGTGTATTTCACATTCCAATTTTTGTAACTAGCTCTTCATAATTATGTAGATATAATGATTCTATGTTAGACTGAAATTGCTTTTTGGTGATCAGTTAAGAGAAAAACGAGGGTTATGCTCAACAGTGGGCAAAACCGGGCTAAGAAAGATGATTGAGTGAAGGTTACATCAGATATTTAGACAAATGTTTGTAAACATTTAGCATTGAAAACCGCATATAATATAGTACTACCGATTCGCCCCAGCTTCGCACGGGTGCAAAGATGATATTAAATATATTGCGCATGTATTATACATATAAACCATCCTGTTGATCACTCTCGCTATTAAAAAAACCGCATAAAAATCTGTTACGTAGTTTTAAAGATTTAAGCTATATAGCTAGATATAGCTATCTATGTATAAGGACAGACAGCGCGAGGCAATTTGGTTTTATACTTTGTAGACAAATGAGTAATTTCCTCTTCATCATAACGTTCATATAATGTAAAAAATACTATTTTGGAAACAAAATAAACACATCAAACCATCGAACTCACAGTTAATCGAAACTCTTCATGTGTAATTTTCTTATTAAATAACTTTTTACCAAAGAACTTTTCATGTGTAATTTTTTAATTAAATAACTTTTTACTAAATAAATTTTCATGTGTAATTTTCTTATTAAATAACTTTTATTAAAGAACTTTTCATGTGTAATTTTCTAATTAAATAACTTTTCACTAAAGAAATTTTCATGTGTAATTTTCTTATTAAATAACTTTTTATTAATGCTGATGTTTTGGTCGTCAGGCCCGGAGATGTCGCGTTGGCGCGGCTTCGATGGCGCGGGGTGAACGCGCGCCGCGGCTAGGCGCACATGCGCGCCTGGCTCGTCGTGTGTGCGGCGCTCGCGCTGGCGCCCTGCCGAGCGACCGCTGCGCACCCCCACCCCGCGCGGCTCGAGCGCATCAAGTCACAGATACTAGCCAAGGTGAGACCATCACACATATATGTCGCATCGGGACCAATACCACTAGGCGATCAGTGCTAAAGAGCTTAGCATCAGCCTTAAAATGTACCTACTGCTGGGACTCAGGCCTCCTATCTAGGAGAAGGACCTGCCCGTATACGCGGTTCCAGTGCGGGTTGGTGAATGCCACATACTCGTATCTTCGAATTTTGGTCCAAGAACTTGCTAGAACTTACAGTGATGATGAAATAACTTACAGTAAGGTGAGGATGTTATCAATCGGCTACATTCGTTCTCATTCCAACCAAATCTTAATTTTCGCGTATATCATCTTAAGTTTCGCGTATATCGCCATCGCCATCGGTCATTAATTTGCGACTGGCTGGGCTGAACCTGCGACCTAAAAACTCGAAAGACAATCATGAAAGTCGGGACCTTTGCCACTCGGCCACAACTGCTCTCCCAATAGTGCTTTACGTCCGGCTTTATCTTGACATATAATTTTTTGGACTCAACCACGCAAGTTGCCAACTTCTAACAAAGCTTTGTCTATCCCAACAGAACAACCATTCTATATGATGAGACTTTTAAATTTCTGAGTAAACTTATCCAGCCCTGTTTTAATCCTGTTCTTCTTCCACCAGCTGGGGCTCTCAACGCGGCCCACGCCACTAGGGGCGCCGCCGCGCGACGTGGTGCGACAGATATTAGCACGAGCCGCAGACCCGCGGCCCCCACCCCGCCACCACGACTCAGAAGACGAACACGCCATGAGGGAAATCATCGCGATAGCACATAGAGGTACCAGTATACACACAAACAGACAGACATACAAAGAACACATAGACATTCAACCAACCTGATATAAGACCAATCATGTTAGACATTAACAAGAAGACAATGACGATGAATATAACAGCAGGGAAATCATTGCAAAAGCACATAAATGTACAAATATATACAGAAACAGACAGACCTACAAAGTAAAGACATTCAACCGACCTGATAGAAGACTAATAATTTCAGACAGACACTAATAAGTTGACATTGATGACGCATATAAAAGTACAAAAATCATAATGGTAATATACATAGAAATACCAACACACACAGAAACAGACAGACCTACAAAGTAAAGACATTTAACCGACTTGATAGAAGACCAATCATACCAGACAGACATTAACAAATTGAAATTGACAATGAATATAAAAGCACAAAAATCGTAACGGTAGCACATAGAAATACCAACACACACAGAGACAGACAGACAGACATACAAAGTACACACAGACATTAAACCCTGTTAGAAAACCAATCAAAAGTTAACACTGACGATGAATATAAAAACAGGAAATCTAACAAGCAAATAAACACGCCACCAATCAAACATGACCGCGATTGTAGGGCTGGGTTCAAAAATAACGAGAGTTGAAACCCAGAGTCGTTCTATTATGATTCGGGCTACTCTAGATTTAACCCTAGTAACTGTAACTTCGAACAGAGTACGTTGGAGTAACCCATTTCCAATAGAACTTAATGCTTGCGTTCAAAAATGCGAGTGTAGGGCCTCTGTGACGTCATTAGAATTAACGCAAACCTCAAATTTGAACGCAGTTCAGGCGTACAGGCTGACAGAGGCATAGACTAGCATACAATATAAATTATAATATGATAAAACATACACAAGGACCAATCGACAAACAAATATATTAAATGAAACCCGACACTGAGATACTCTTAGTCTCATCTGTTTTTAAAGTAAACTTAAATTGTAAAATCAGAGCACTAGAAGTATTTAAAACAGATATGGCTAGTGTAATTTACCCGAGAAAGATACATAAGTAAGGCGGAAAACATACATGATACTAAACAGACAACGAAAAACAGACGTCCAGATTTGAAACGAAAGAACTCCATATCAAGAGACTGGAACAGTTTGCCGGCTGCAGTCTTTCCGTCCGATTATAATTTAGGTTTCTTCAAGGCTACAGTGAATAGACCTTAATAAACTAATGCGCATCACCAATAACGATTGCATCACTGCTTACTATCAGGTGGGATCGCAGTCAAGCACTAGTTTATAGCAATAACAAAACAAAAAAAAAAACAAACCGAAATATGTATTTTCTGAATGGTGACACTGATACAGAACATAACGTGAAGGAGGACAAAATTAATAAATAAATTTGAATTTGTAATAATCTCCACAGCTCACAAATATAATGGTATTTTCATAGTTACAAACAAAATTCACTCTTTTTCATATTTTAAGCAACTTTTATCTGATAGTAAGTTTTCAAAGTATCCAAGAAGGCCACGATGTGTTAACTCAAGGTTATTCTTGTAAAAACAAGAGCTTTCTTATATGTATATCGGTTACGAATAAGCAATACAGTATAGTTCTAATAGACGATAAATAATTTCAGTAAAGTAAAACCAAAAATAAACCAAAGTCAAAATAAGGTCCATTTTCCTGGCGGATTAATTTTATAAGTCCTACGTGGATTATTAGGTTTTACCCCAAAACGCTAATATTTTTCCTTTAAAAATTTTAAAAATTAAAAAAATATTCTTTTACTTATCGTACTAAAAGATGTTAGTGTTACTTGTTAATTAGCAAATGATTTCAAAAAGCGTATCAACACAAATTGAACACACTTATTGCGTTCAATGGTAAAGCTACCACAAGTTGCTATTATTTTTTTGATGAACTGTCTAAGATCATTTTATGAAACAGGCCCCAGATTACAGAATTTAGGTTTCCGTTAATGCCATGAGTACATAATTTCTCAATGAACAACAAATTAATAATAATGAAAAAACCGATATTCTTGCAAAAATCGTAAATATTTTCAAAAATATTTTGAAAAGAATAGTTAACTTACAACAAACGCAGACACAAAATATCTGTTACCATTTCACTCGTACCTCAGGAACCGTACGACCGCTCTACTGCCAATTCACACCACTAAGTGGTATTTTATAGCAATGCAGAAATGGGTCACAAACATCATTTGCGACTCCATAATGTCCACTAACTAAATAACTGAACGATAGGCCAGTTACTACCCTGAATACAGCGTCTAGACTTAGCCATTCTAGAGCCAATTATGTACTTTGGCATAAATATCGTCTAAACCAGACCGATCTAGATTTTTTTAGACAAAAACTGCGTGATAGACATTGGCTGTTCATCAAAGACTTAGAGTGACATCATAATGTTGTATAATCGTCTGGTACGCTTACAAACTTTGCCACTTGCTACCAAAAGTTTTCTTTGATACGAGACTTGAGGACCTAGTTTTTCTAGTTCGTTAAACATCATATGAGCGTCTGAGAATTTTGGTTCAGGCTATTAAAGTACCGATAAAAATGCTTGTGTTGAAAAAAACAGAAACAATCTTTAACTTTGCTCTATCACATCGTCATGATCAAACTTATTAAGAGCCGGTAGCAGTGACAGTGTTTTGTAAGTACTGGTCCAGGTCTATATTGACTTCGAGAGCCAATAAAAGCAATTTTATTTTTATAAAAGCAAGATGATTTTACGTTTACAAGATTTTGTTTTACCAAGCCTTTTTAAAAAAGTACTAAACAGCTTTATTATTTTTATATAACTTTCAAATAGGTCCGCGATGTAATCTTGTACTATATCTTGTTGTATACATGTTTAAAATCATAACGAGCTATTTGATTTATATCATGTATTGATTTTTATCCGGAGGTTGGTTACTTAAATTTTAATAAAATATTTTTTCATGATTCAAAATTAAATTGTACACCATGACTTAACAAAAACCTTGTTCTATTTTGTTCCAATGGATTTGAAATAATCCTCCAGGTATGGTTGCATCATTCTTATCTGTGGTTGCATCGTTCATACTCCTTGTATAGTTAAAACTTACAAAGCTAATCAGGAACAATTAAACTTGTTTAAGAAAGGGTAACAACTAGCTGCAAACCTGTTCTTTTAGTTGACTAGTATTATGAAATATATTAGCTATATTTTATAACACTCTTTCTCTCACTAACCAAATCTAGTCTGGTTGAGGCTTACGTTCGTTCTTGTATTTACATATTCGATTTGCGATTCTGTACTTATCTGTTCATTGTCTGGCCCGTCAGATTGAGCAGTCGTCTTGGCACTCGATGTACATCATAAATAATCATACTCAATGATGGATACTACAACGATTTGAGGACTTTCTTCTTTATTCTTTTGGTTTTCATTGATTTCTGGTCCTTTGAGTGTTCCTTTAAGTATATTCACTTCATTTATGTTAACTGACGGATTTTTATTTAATTTGTTAGGTATCTTATAGTTTTGTGATGTCCCTTTGAATTATTGGCTGATAATTCTTTGGGAATCAACTTTTTAATTTTGTTTTTTTTTTAAGTGACGTTGACATAAGACTTTGCTTACGATGATGCTGATTGGTGACTTCAGACTTTATTGCACTTAACACAAAATTGACTTTCAATTAACACTTTCAATTTATACTTCAGAGATTAATCTTATTAGAGATTAACATTACTTATTGTTATTTGCGTGTTTTTCGAAGTGGCCTATTGAAATTTTTAATTTAAGTTTATCTGTGTTTGACATTGTCTATAGTTATTATATATAATATGTCTTTGCGAAATAATATATAATTATATTATTGTTCAATGTGTCTTGCAAGTATGTTTTCAGAATAGCTGATTTTTTCATAGTTATCGAAACGGAACTAAAATTGTAAGTATCGGTCTGAAAGTACAAATCTGATAATGAGTTTATCATCCTAAATATTTGTGATTGTGTTTCAGATTCCACAGCACAACCTGAAGAATGGTCCTTTGTGGATTGCAGACAATTCTCATAATCTGGAGAAACAGTCGGTGAGTGGCCTAACCTATTAGTTACTATAGTAGGGTAAAAAAAGTGAAATGTTTTTTTTAAGACCGGTAGATGCTTTAGCTTTTCATTGACCAATCTATACATATATATAAAAGGAGAAACTGACTGACTGACATATCAACGCGCAGCCGAAGGGGTTGCGACAGTCGTTGAGAGGATCCAGCAGTTGGGACTCAAGGTGGCACTGCACAAGTCCGAGGCCATGTGCTTTCACGGCCCTCGGAACGCGCCACCAACGGGTTCCCAACTAACGGTAGAAGGAGTTCACATCGGCGTCGGGTCGACGATGAAGTACCTAGGACTTGTCCTCGACAGCCGATGGAATTTCGAGGAGCACTTCCGACGTCTGGCCCCCAAACTTAATCGGACGGGGGCTGCTCTCAAGCGGCTCCTGCCGAACCTTGGGGGTCCAGACGCCTTCTGCCGGAGGCTCTACGCCGGCATCGTTCGGTCCATGGCCCTTTATGGGGCACCAGTGTGGGCGCCGACGCTGCGTAAACGCCCGGCGGCCCAGCTGAACGCCTGCCAGAGGGTCATGGCCATCCGGATGGTGCGGGGATACCGCACGGTGTCCCGCGAGGCGGCGAGCCTCCTTGCTGGCCTACCACCATGGGATTTGGAGGCAACAGTCCTTGCACGCATGCACGACCAGCGCGTGGAGATGCAACGCCGGGGCGAAGATCCGCTGCCCGAACATGTCGAGGCGTGGCGGAAGGAGCTCCGGCGAGATCTCATGGTGAAGTGGAAACAGCGACTGTCGCAACTCAGCGCTGGGCACACCGTAATCTCAGCGGTAGTGCCCCTCTTTGAGGCGTGGCTGGATAGACCTCACGGCGTCCTCACTTTCCGCATGACGCAGGTTCTCACCGGACATGGGAAGTTCGGGAGATTCCTGCACCGGATTCGTGCGGAAGAGACGTCCGGGTGTCGCCACTGTGAGGCGAGCCCGGAGGACACGGTGGAGCACACGGTGGAGGTGTGCCCTGCTTGGGAAGAGCATCGCCGTGTCCTCGTGGGGGTGATCGGCGGCGGCGACCTCTCGCGCCGGGCCCTGGTTCAGGCCATGGTCCGCAGCGAAGAGGAATGGCAGGCGGTCGCCTCCTTCTGCGAAGCAGTAATGCTCGTAAAGGAGGAGGCCGACCGCATAAGGCAAAGGCAACGGCGTACTCGCCGTAGCCGTCGCCGCCGCGATCCTGCCGATATCCGGCCACCGTAGACACTGGCTCGCGGACGGTGAGCAATGGGTAGCTCGCCGTCCGATCGTCTGGTAAGACCGAGTCCAAGTCGTCAACGGCGCGCACCGTTCCCGCGCGCCTCAAGGAGTTGTCAGCAAACTGCAGGGGCCCTTCAGGGTCGAAGCCTCCTGGAGCCTAGAGGGTATGTGCAAACTGTTACCTCGACTCCAGAAATAAGGCAAGGAAGGTACGGGGTAGGTTTTTTAGTCAGTAAGAGTCTGACACTGGTCTCCCGCTCCGCCCAAGAGCGGGTTTCGTCATTGGATGATTTTCACCTACCAAAAAAAAAAAGCGATTTTAGCGGATCTCTATATTTTGTAACATCTATACCACGTGTGGGATATTTGCCTGATTTATAAGGCACTAGCTTTTGCCCGCAGCTTCGCCCGCGTACATAAAATATAGCCTGTGTCACTCAGGAGTAAAGCAGCTTTCTATTGTTGCTTAAATTTTTCTAATCGGACCAGTAGTTCCAGAGATTACCCCCTACAAACAAAAAAAACAAACTTTACCTCTTTATTATATTAGTGTAGATTTAGCCTTATAGGATAGATTCCCTTCCCACAAAAAGGTCAACTATCCCCAAAAAACTTTTATAGCATTTTATCTTCTCATGCAATCACATAGAGACGTAAGATACGGTCAACATAGCAGTAGCTGGAAAGTCTTTTGATTAATAATTGAAATAGTATACGATTCATTCGCAATAGAAAGCGGGGCACCTATCCCACTGGGGCATCTATCTGGCTTTACCCTATAACTAGCTGATACGCGTAGAGGCATACCGTTGAAATTAATACTGTGTATACAAATCTGCGGTTCCTTGAAGTTTACGTCACAAAAAAACATATATTCCGACATTCCAACACTCTCAAGGGAATCAAAATTCATAGATTCCCATTGACCTAGAATTCTTAAATTTGGAATGCAGCAACGTCTCAGCACAAATATAGAAAAATACTGATACCTCTAAAATCGGTGCTACATAACAAAAAAAAAACATATTTGCATTTCAGGAAAATCTTTGAAACTTCAATAAGTTTTGAAGAATTTTTGTTTAATCTTTCTAATACCGTAATTAGAGACATCATAGAAAGACAATAAGTGTACAAACGCCGGCGTTCGTTTGGGACTCAAGAGTTATCATTATCAGCCTTTTTAATGTTGCCACTGCTGGGACACATGCCTCCTCTCTAAGAGAGGGAATGGGCCGTAATCCACCACGCGTGCCCAGTGCGGGTTGGTGGGTTGGTGGATGTCACATGTCTTCGAATACTCACTCACTCAAGACTCAAGGACTCAAGAGTATCTACCTATAATTAGTTCAATAATTCCGACTCACACTTGCCCTGTTTTTAATTTAAGTTTATTTGTTTACTAGCTGCTGCCCGCGACGTTGTCTGCGTGAAAGCTCTACAGCACCAAAAATACCTAATATGGCAGTGTCGGTATAGCATTATAAGTAAATAACTTTTAAAATAGCATTGCATCAGCCTTATAAAGTTCCCGCTGCTGGGACACAGACCTCCTTTCGAGGAGAGGGAATGGGCCATAATGGATTATCACTTACCAATCCGTATTGGACTCGCATGGTGGACCACGCGAGTCCAATACGGATTGGTGGATGACACAATATGTCTTCGATTTTTGGTTCTAAGACATTCACAGTCACAGTTTCCTCATTATGTTTTCCTTCACCGTTGAGCAGTGGTTATGAAATAAATTACACAAAGTAATGCGCCTGGCTGGGTTTGAACCCCCGACCGTCAGACCACTCCGCCACCATACTACGATGGTAGTTATGCTACCAGAAGCTAAAATGTAAAGAGAGTCAGGACTGGTGACGCGGGAGCAAGCGACATACAGTTGCCCGCGTAAGAGACAACTCGTTCTGAAGTTGTCACCCGCTGCACTCAGTGTCTGCCCCTGCGACTTATTGATGGTCATCTCGAAGCAAACACTCACGGGGAACTGTACGCGCTTAAAGTGGAACGGGAAGTTATGAGGTACAAATACTGCCTCGCCTACTCCACAACCCGTAAGAATTTTTGCTTCAATGGTGTGTCTGTGCAGCGAGATGACTTTAAGACGGGTCTCGTTACACCACTTTGGAGGAGATAGGTACCGAAGATGCATAATCGGGACTCCGACTTTTAGCTTGATGGTATGCGCTGGAAGTCCACTTGCTGGCTGGGAGTTCAAAAATTCCACGGGATAATGTGTGGCGTCATCTTGCTCGACGACAGTGTTTATCGAGGTATAGACCACTGCATTTCCCTCAATTTCCTAGAGAATGTATTCGTTAATTGCTGCAGTCAGATCATTTTTGGACGTCAAAATGGCCCGCTCACACACCCAAGAATTCTGCTGGTGCGATAACCGACCGATGTCCCCGTACACACAGCACATGAATTCTTCTAAGCTGGCTAACGCTGTATCGAGAGACTCTTGAAGTACCTCCTGTCCACCTATCTTGCAGTGGGCTTTGACTTGCAGCGGACTTTGGCAGAGGCAATGATCCGGAGTGAAGAAGAGTGGCAGGCGGGCGCCTCCTTCTGCGAAGCAGTAATGCTAGCGGCTAAAAAACGGCAAAGGCAAAAGCAAAGGCGCTCAAGCTGCAGCCACCGCAGCCGTTTCTCCTTTCCCGAATTCTGGCCACAGTAGGAGCGGGCTTTCGACCGCCGAGCAATGGGTAGCTCTCTGTCCACCCATTCGATAACCGTCGGGACTGAGCCTAAGTCGTCGACGGCGCGCACTGTTCCCTGCGCCTCAAGCAGTCATCAGCAACTGTAGAAGCCCAGCAGGGCCGAAGCTTTCTGGGGGTAAGGGTAGATGTTAAAGCGGAACACCGGGGCCCTGGAACTAAGGCAAGAAGGAACGGTGGGTTGTTTAGTCAGTACGAGTTTGTGCATTGCTGCCGAGCCGAGCTCTCATATTAATGGTCAAGCGCAGCGCACAAACTCGTGACTACATCGAAGATTGTTTCAACGTAGCAATCGGGAAGCGTTTGCCCGAAATCGCCACTGAACAAACTGTGACACCACCCATCAAATGTTCGTTCCCGCGGATGTCCTGCAGGGTTCTGTCCTCGGCCTCAACTGCCTTCCTGTTGGCCATCGTAAGCTCATCCCAAACGATCAGAGAGCAATCCTTAAGCACGTGTCCCTTATCGCTGTTACGTGACACACCACAAACAGGCGATTTGCACTCTCTAAATCGATAGGAATTTGAACACGGCATGTGCTGTTTTGCCTTGCCACCTGGAAGCAGTATGGCAGTGATTCCCGACGACGCGACAGCAATAGCAATATTGCCTTGCCTCCTGACCTCTGCAAGTATGCTATGTTTTTCCTGTTCCAACAGGAGCAACCCAAGAAAAACATTTTACCCTGATTTTGCACAACGCTTTCAAGGTTTTTGCTCTGAAGAAAACTCTGTCTCAGCGTTCTACTCTCGATTTACATACTCTTGATGCGGTGATGATTTGGGAGCTGGTAATCCATATTCAATCAGTGGATTGCCGCCGATAGAAATGTCTACATCTTGAAGTGAACTGAGACAGGTGTTTAACACACGATCATCAGTTACATCGACTTCGTCTCCAGTAGCACGCCTCAAAGTTCGCAGAAAATCTTCAGTAAGATGATGGCGATATTTCAATGAACATAACTTTTTTGTAATACTGAACACCGCACTTTTTTTAATAGTCTTGCTCTACTCTGTTCAAGATTTTGAGGGTTTTTGGGACTTGAATTTTTCAAAACGAACTATACCCTGCCCTATATATTGCCCTGTGCGATAAGATCGCCCATTGTACACTTAATTTTTGTATTTTTATATCCTGTCCACATTATGAGGTGTACAATAAAGCTTATAATAAATAAATAAATAATATACGATACCACTTTTAGGAAGAAATATGCATTACCATCTATGAGTTTTAAGAATAACTAACTACTAACCTTGCCAACATGATCAAATTTAAATTATTAATATATAAGTAAAAAAAATAGTATATATAGGTACAAAAATTGTTGACATGTAATTTGATTTGATTTTTATGAAATCAAATAGATGGCGCTGTTTTAAAAATTTCTTTATACTACTACATTAAAATAGTATATGTTTCTCTGCCCAAGTTACTTAAATGGCGTAGTTTTTAAAGTGTAAAGCCAGATAATAACATTACTTACTCAAAAACAACATTTAAATATGTGTCGTTAGATTAAACACTGTGAAAAATAAATATTCACAACTCCTCCCCCGTAAGTGATAGCGTGATAATATGTAGTCCCAAGAGGACACAAATTTCCGTGCAACTGTTGTCGTTTTTGTGTCTGTAATTGCGGTAGACGGAAGGTAAAAATAATATTATTTTGTTAATGTAATGTTTTCGTTTGTACTTATTTGAGTCAGTAGATGTCGTTGTACGTATATAAATAACATTGAAACGTTATTTAAGATTAGGTTACGTTGCAAAATAAATCCGTTAGACCGTTATCGTTAGAATAAGAATAAAATATTTCATATAAACATGGAGATCGCCGTTTCACCATTAAAGAGATAACCCACATTTTTTTGTAAAACGAACCAACCACTACCTAAGATATTTCCCTAAAAATAAATAAGTAACATTTGCTCTGTTTGAGCTTGTTTTTTTTTTCATTTCTAATTCCCAGTTGTGAGTAAATTCGACCGCGCAGTAAGACTAAAAAAATGCACATCATTACTATCTTTGAATTTTAAGTATAACTAACTGCTAACCTTGCCAACATGTTCAAATTTAAATTATTTATTTCCAAAAAGTGTTAACATGTAACTTGATTTGATTTTTGTGTAATCTCATAGATGGCGCTGTTTTAAAATTGTCTTTATACTACTAATATTCATTAAACTATGTTTCTTTGCCCAAATTACGTTGTTTTGAAAAAATAATAATAGGTTTTTTTATTATTTACCTAAATAAGTTTATGTGCCAAGTTTCAAGTTAATTAACCCAAGGAATAAGATTCTCCCATACAAACTTTAACATCCCCTAAATCTTGCACTGAGGGTACTACTGAAAAAAAAAATATGCCGTCCTTGATAACTTATTTAGGGTAATATTTGTGCTAAGTTTTGAGTCGATCGGCCCACGGAAAAAAATGTTACACCCTTGCCACCCTTTAAATTCAATATTGCTTACCTCCCATAACTTACGGCGTGATAATATGTAGCCTAAAGCCTTCCTTGGTTTACAAGGAACATTTTTGCTGAATTTCAAATCAATCTATCCAGTAGTTTTGGCGCCAACCCGTACCATAGGCACAGAAAAACAGACAAACAGACAAACAGACAAAAATTCTAAAAAGTCACTTTTTGTCATCAGTTACGTTTTTCTAACAAAACCTACTCATTTTTTCCAGAAAATTCTCAATGTACAGTTTTTCTTTCGTTACTGCTTTATTATATGTATAGAGTATAGATTTTGTACTAAAGAAACATGTTTTCTGTATTTCTTTCTTTCTTTTATACTGATGAAAACGTAATGTTTTTTCAGTTGCCCTGTGCAAAAGTCACGGTAACTGTTTGAAATAATCTGCAAGCCTAGCGACCTGGCTTGCTATAGGTTATCATAGCTTATAGTATCTAGGTATTCCCTCTCCTAGAGAGGAGGCCTGTGTCCCTGGAGTGGGAACATTAAAAAGGCTGATGATGATGATGATGATGATAGTATCTATAGCATCAGCCTTATAATACTCCCACTGCTGGGTCTCAGGCCTCCTCTCTAGATGAAAGATTGGACAGTAAACTTTTACTGACTAAAACCTTGTCTTGCATACCAGGGACCTAGGTTTTCATTTCAAAAGTAAACCTATGGAGGTTCAGAAGTCCTGCAGAAGGGTCGAAGCTAACTGAGGCCAAGGGTTCGTATCTGAAAGGAAGGCTCTAGTCTCGGTATATATGGTAGTAAGAGTCTGACACTGTTTTCCGCTCCGCCCAAGGGCGGGATTCGTTATTGGATGATTTTTATCTACCATAAAAAAACAACCATGGAGGCTTTGAACCTGGTAGGCTATATACAGTTGACAACAACAAAACATCGTATAGTTTAATAAATAGAAATAATAGAAATTTAAAAAATGTGTATTTCGTTTAGTTAAATGGTCGTAAATTATTAAATTTCTTTTAATAAACTTCAGTTCATATTGTTTTCTAAAGATTTTTTCTTGATAAAACTACTTTTGGATTGCAATTCCACCTGATAGTAAGCAGTGATGCAATCGTTGATGATGAAGGGTACTAGTTTATGAAGAGCCTATTAATTAAGGCGATGAAGGCACCGAAATTGTCTTTTCTTTGATAATGTTCGTTAAATCGATGAACTCTTTAGTAGTCCAAGTTGAGCTAGATACGAATTCTGACAAGTGCTTGCACTGACTGGACAGATATAAAAAAAATCCAACCACTACAAGCTTGGGGCCAAGGGTTCGTGCCTGAAAGGAAGGCTCTGGACCTAGTATGTATGGCAATGTAATTACAGGGTAGGTTGTTTAGTCAGTAAGAGTCTGACACTGTTTCCAGCTTCACCCAAGGGCGGGATTCGTATTTGGATGATTTTTACCTACCATACTACCTACCTACCAAAAAACCACTCTACAAGCTTCGCTCAACATATCTCAACAATACTTTCATCCTGAAGTCAAAATACTATCCCCATTCTTTAACAGTACGAAATATTTCAATAAGTCTCTTAAATTAACAAACTTATTATAATTAATTATACATTAAGAAAACCTGTTGGTGTATGAACTGATATTATAATCAGATGTGATTAACAGTAATATTTCTAAGGTAGGTACATAATCAATTATTACAAGAATAATTAAGGCTTGTTATACACATAACTAGCGACCCGCCCCAGCTTCGCACGGGTACTGATATTGAATATATTATGCATGTATTATATCCATGAACCTTCCTCTTGAATCACTCTATCTATTAAAAAGCCGCATCAAAATCCATTGCGTCCTTCTAAAGATTTAAGCATACACAGGGACAGCGGTAGGTAAGCAACTTTGTTTTATACTATGTTATGATATAAATTAACAAAAATTATTATTGTACTAATCTCTCAAAGAATTAATAGATGGCGCTAATGAGACTTTGTAAAGATTGCACTTATGGTTTGCTGTAGCTGCAACTACACCAGGTCTCTTGATTAGCCGGTAGATGGCGCTTATGGATGTTGCAGCGTTAGCCACTATGTCCTACAGATGCATACGGCATACATAAGACAGGTCCACTCAAATCTGTGTGGTTCTTTCTACAAAAGATCATCTCAAACACTAAACTGCAGGGTTTCTATATGATTTAACTTATTTCCTAAATAGCGTAATTAGAGACATAATAGAAAGGCAATGGGTGTGTGAATGGCGACATTTGTTTGGGCTCAAAAGTTTAAAAGACACTTTAACTTCTGAGTTTCTTTCGGTGTTCCTTCTCAAGAAACACCGGGCTCAACTAGTTTAAACTGACAAAAAAAATTACGTGTAAAAGTGTTTTTAAAAAACCTATTTGCAAAAAAAATTCATTAAGTAACCGATTATAATCACTACATACTATAAAACAAAGTCGTGTCCCGCTGTCTGTCCCTATATACATAGGGACAGACAGCGGCGACAGCACTAGCTTAGATCTTTAAATATACACAACTAATTTTGATGCGGTGTTTTTAATCAGATAGAGTGATTCATGAGAAAGGTTTATAAATCGTTAAATTTTGATCGTTAATCCCGTGGAGAGGCGGTCCGGTACATAAAACACTATCGATTTGTAAAGATAAAATTAAAAAATGAAGTACACACTTTGTCTAAAACTGAAATTAATATACGCGTGTATAAAATAAATTTCTTTAAGTAAACATCAGCTGACCGAGGTCAATGACCTGTATGTCGTGGGTAGTATGCAACGACAGTCAACAAAATTTAACGGTATATGTTTAATACGTATATATAGCGTGATAGCGTGACGGGTGACAGGACAGAATGGAAGAAAAAGACATATTGCGCCGACCCCTAATAAAACGGGACAAGGGCAGGAAGATGATGATGTTTAATACGTATATATAGATACATATTATATTCTAATATCAGCATTGCATCCGTGCGAAACTGGGGTGGGTCGCTAGTAAATAAATATTAATTTATTCCTCTTTGCCTTTAATTCTAATATAATGGTGTAGTAACAAACTAAACTACCCCGACATAGCAACGCAACATTCTATCAATATACCCATCAAAGTTACGCCATGGGTCTTCGATACCCGTCACTAGAGTTACATATACTTTTCTATGGGGTTATGCAACCAAGCCATTTGGGCCGTCGCCAGGGAAGCCCGATTTTCAAGCCAGAACCACGTAACGATTTATGCCATACTTTTTAACCGTTTTCAAAATGCAAAACCTTTTGAAATGGGAAATTGGAAATGTCCTCGATGTATTGATAGGGTGGTTGTCGGGGTGGGTGGGATATTGTTTAGAGAAATTGACGTAGGAGGAGGAACTTGTAGAATATTATATCGATCCTAATAGTCACACTTTGTCTGAAAATTGGATCACTACATAAGACGTTTTTCTTTGGTGACAATCACTTGGTCCCCACATACATTATTTTGTTCCTCCTTCTCGGAGAGGAAATACATATTGAATACATGTTATTCAAGGGTTTCAAATTGTTTTTTTTTTTGTGACATACTCAGTCATTTTTTTGTAGTAGTAGTAATCGATTGTCGATAGAAAATAAGGACGTCCCATATAATTTGATGACAAAACGATTCAATAAAATAGTAAAAGTTTTTCAGGAATCGTGAACAAAGTTTGAAAAAAAGTTTTAAGGTCAGGTTTTATATTTCTTTTCAACGATTTCATCTGGTTTTGCGTGACATTACATAAAATACCATTGCTACATAATTTTTGGAGTATGTGCGTTGGAATTTATTATTTTATTTATTACGGCACTCCAATGAATAGTTCACCGAAAAATTTAAAAAAATAAAAATCTTATTAAAATCACTTATTACAACGAATTATTTACTTAAAGGTGTGCACAGCACTTAAAAAATTAGGTTAATTAATAACAATTACATACAGGAATATTTTTTAACCAATGCGCTAATTTAGACATAAAAATCTTGAGTACATTTTAATAAACAGGTATTTTTTATTTAGATATGTGTCAATAGTAAAAAAATAAGTACCTAAACGCTTACGAGACTTATTTACTCAGAAACTTATTCTATGGACGTCGCTTGGGACAAAGGGACAAAGTGGAAAAATTAGAAAAAAAAAGTTATAAACTAAAAATGGAAATGTGTTCTATTGCTTACACTGAGCCATCAAAAAAAATTTACGTAGTAGTAAAAAAATTATAGGTATGTCAAATCAATAAAACAATAAAATACATAACAATGAATTTTTAATAGTGAATTGCAATGTAACAAAAAATCTTTTGTTTAAATTAAATGTTTTGATTCTGCCATTACTCGTACAATTCTACTATCGAACAACCCAACGCAACGTACGGTGATTTTTCACCCTTACGTTGTCTACTAGCCGGACTAAACGCTTCGCCTCTTGTTTATATCGAGTACATTTTTTTTATGGTGGGAAAAATCATTGAATGAAGAATCCCGTCCTTGGGCGGTACGGGTGACAGTGTCAAATTCTACGGACTAAATGACCCACCCCGTTCCTTCCTGCCTTAGTTCTAGGGCCCTGGTGTTCCACTTACGCATCAACCTTTAGCCCCGGAAGGCTTCGACCCTGCTGGGCCCGCAATTGCTGACTATACCGACTTACACTATTTTTTAATCAATTGTTTTTTTATTATTACTTTCACTACGTAGCATCAATCTTACCTTCCCACTGCTGGGACTGAAAGAAATAATTTAACGATGAATACGTTACGATTTTCCAAGCTACTGACCTATGTAGCACCAAAATATCGTAAACTATGATGGAAGGCTTTCAAATTACCGACTCGTAGCAATGTAAATCAACACACGGTTAGTCGTTTCTCTTCTGTACAAGAAGAACACCAAAACAATATTGTACATGGAGAAAATTTCAGACTTGAATAAATCGTCAATAGAGACATGAAGATAATCATCATCATCCTACCCGACCGACCCCAAGTAACATGGGATAAGGGATAACCCTTATCCCATGTTACTTGGGGTCGGTGCAACATGTTTTTTTCTTCCACTCTGTCCTGTCACCCGTCACACTATCACTAACATGAAGATAATCTTCTATATATATAAAAGGAGAAACTGACTGACTGACATATCAACGCACAATCGAAACTACTGGGACTAGGAGCGTGAAATTTTGCCCAAGGCTTGCTTTTATGACGTAGGGGAACACTAAGAAAGGATTTTCCAAAATTAACCCCCTAAAAGGGTATAACGCGTGTCCAAAGTTTGTGCGAAAACCTACTTTCACGCGAATGAAGCCGCTGGTAGAAAGCTAGTATATAATAATAATATATTTCACAACTATCACACAACGCCTCGTCTAGACCCAAGCTACGAGTAAGCAGAGCTTATGTTATGAGTACTAGACAACTGATAGTCGCAGGATTCAAACGAATTTTTCTTCAAGTGATCAGGCACAGAGCAGTGGTGGCCGAGTGGTAATGGCCCCGACTTACGAGTCGTAGGTCGTGGGTTCAAACCCAGCCAGGCGCATTACTTTGTGTAATTTATTTCATCACCACTGCTCTCAAAACGGTGAAGGAAAACATCGTGAGGAAACCGGCATGTCCTAGAACCAAAAATTCGAAGACATGTGACATCCACCAATCCGCACTGGGCCCGCGTGGTGGATTATGGCCCATTCCCTCTCCTAGAGAGAGGAGGCCTGTGTCCCTGCAGTGGGAACATTAAAAGGCTGATGATGATCAGGCACAAATGAACGCGATAGTACGCTTAAGTATTTTTTTTACTTTCATCTGACTGGCCTTTGACTGGTCTGTTAGTCTAGTGGTTAGTGGCCTGCCATGCCGGAGGTCGTGAATTCGATTTCCACCCAGGACAAATGTTTGTGTGATGAGCACGATCATTTGTTCTGTAATAATTTATCTACAATATTTATGTATTTAGAAATGTATAAGTTTATTTATCAGTGGTCTAGTCAGATCTAGTACTCATAGCACAAGCACTTTTTAGTTGACAGCTTAGTCAAACTTTTTATAAGAATACCATGTCAAAAGCCATGCCATAGATTCATTTTTTTTTCTAAGCATCGTTTTAGCAAACCAAATTAATTTTCCATACCTGTTAATTTAATAATTGTGTTAGTTGAATGACAATATTATCGGGCTTTCAGAAACTCTGTGTTAGTCATTTTCTATTTAAGTATTTATATCAAAATTAAAAATATTCTTTACAAAAACAAATCGGCAATACTCTCATAAATATATACAATACATTACATTCAGTGTACAGCTTGTATTTCCACAGCAAACAAAGCCAACTCCACTAAATCTTCAAGCTATTAAATCCTTCTTAAAAATACCCATTGTTCACACAAACGCATCTCGCCAATTTAATGGCAACTTCTAAAACTGTCATGAGAAAACGACGAAAAAATATTTTGTCTCAAGTGCCTTCTTGAAAAAGGCCAAGTGCCTACATTTTGGCTAATAAATAATATAAGGATCACTGGTCGAGACCATTCCCGTACATTTTAGGCTAGGCTACAGTACAAGCGGGTAAATAAAAGCGCTTTAGCGGTGTGATTTATAACTACCAAGGCTTTGCAAGATCAAAAAATGGTCCTTCGAGCCGTATTCCCAAATGCTCTTTCTCTTTTCTCGCTCCGCTATGTTGGTTCCCGCTTGCAAAGAGACTGCAACCCTATAATTATGCGACGCATTCTTTACATCGTCGGCGATATATCAAAAATTATGCCTTTTGCGAGACTATAAAATTTTAAAGTTAAATTTCTGCGCTTTGCCGATTTTAAGAGCGGCAGAGCTTTGGAATGAGCGTTGGCGCGCGTTGTTGCCTCGGTTCCATTATTTTGGAACACTTCTGTATTAAATTTGGATTGTATAATCGTTTTATAAGGGGATAAAAAGAAAACTGAAATAGGTTTTAATCCGAAAACCATAAAAGTTGTTGATAATATTGAAGTTTATGAAGGAAGAAAGAACCAAGGTTGTTTAGACTGTACTAACCTAAAACAATAAAATACTACTAAAATATCTATTTGCCATTATACGCACAAGATCGGTAAAATCCTTTCCAGTGTTTCATCTTTATTTTTTTTTCAGGTCAAGATGAAAGAAATACCGGTGTACCGCTCTAATTGCAGCTAGTTCCTGTTCGACGTACTAGATGGCGTTACCGGTCTTATCGTGAAGGGTAGAGGTAAGTTAATTGCTATACAATGCTAAGTGATAATTTTATATAATCATATTATTTAAAATGAATTTAATTCAAATTCATTTATTCATTTTGTGAATATAGGAGATTACAGATTTAGACCAATATTTTATTGTACAAACAACAATATTGTTCTACCGATAGACGTACAAAATTAGTATTACGAAGATAGTATAGTCAATATAAATGAAATGTCAAAGATTACATATGCATGTAAGTCAAATTTAAAATTTAAAATAAATTTTAAATTGCAATAAAATAGGAAGAATGTTATGAAAATAGAAAATAATAATTATTATACACTGTCAATGAGAGAATTAGCTAGAATTAGAACTTCAGTATTAAAAAAGGTTGCATATAATGGAGATGGTGATGTTGAGAAAGATGCTGTGATGTTGAAAGTGGTGCCAGTGGCTGAAAAGTTAAAAGTGAGGCCCATGTGGTGTATTGTGGCCCACATCTCCTCCTTGAACTGTCTAAGGCTTAAGAGCGGTCAACCCGACGTACATTCTCATACAACCGCTCTTACGTGATTATGATGTTAATTCAAATTTTTCTTTAGATATTTTAAATACATAGATATCTTGTAGATATTATCTAGAAATCATAACATATATTTCTGTAAGAGTAATCGAGTAAAGACCTCTGAAAATCTGCTATTTTACGTGAACTATACCTCTCCACAATGTACTCCTATATTAAAATTTTTAAAAAGTTCTTCTATAAAAGCCTTGCGCATTTAACCGAGATTCTAAATGATGTCATTTTTTTTTTCAAAAATCTTTAAAGGTTTAATAAAAACACGTATTTCATGGAACAAATTTTGTGAAACATTTGAGTAAATCGTAGAATTACCGAATCCCAACAGAGTTTTAGGTGTTATCTCTCTTTTTTCGCATTACATTTGCATCAAACATCACATTGGATTGCGTTAAGACGATACCTTGTTGCGAAAATGACAAAAAGTGTGAAAGTGATAGAACTATGTGATAGCAACGTAAATAGATAGAGAGAGGAAACATGCAACCTGCTCGAAAAAAATAACGTACGCGCTATAACTAAATAAAAATGTATTAAAAATTCAATTACATGTTTTTTTTAAAACTGATTTCTGATTAATGTTTAATAAGATATTATCTACATTTTTCATTATTTTAATGTGACAGAAAGTACATGACTACGGCATAAAATTCATAAAATGTTATTTTTAGAGGTAAGTTCGGATTTTTTTTCTATCGAGGAAAGTTACTTGTTTTATGTTTTTGTCTTCGGATTAATGGACGTAATATAGTCAACAAACACATATAAAAAAAACTAATTATTCAAACTAGTATTCTTAAATTAAAATTTACGTAAAAAAATTGTTTAATTACGAGGACTCATTTTAAATGAAGCAACACGCTTTTAACCCTTTGAATACCGTAAATAGAGATATAGTAGAAAGACAATAGGTGGACGAACGCCGGCGTTTGCTTGGGGCTCAAAAGTTTAAACCATGCCCGACGTTGACGATTGGCGAGTGAGGGAGGCCCACCTTAAGTCCCATCAATGAGAAAAAGGCAAATTTATGCTCATGCTAAATGTAAATGGCTCAGGGTAGAAGCCTTCTGGGGCCTAGGATTGATGCGAAGGCGGAACACCGGGGCACTGGAACTAAGGCAGGAAGGAAAGGTGGGTCGTTTAGTCAGTAGAAGTCTGACACAGTCTCCCGCTCCGCCCAAGAGCGGGATTCGTCATTTGATGATTTTTCCCACCATAAAAAAAATGTAAATGGCTATTTCCCATGAACCGGACACAATTAAGGATGTTAAATAACATCAATACTACATTAGAGTGTTATCAAGTGACATTTGTCTCATTATATTATTATTTACTCACTGATTTGTGAGTACTTTATTGTTATCGGGGAGGGTAATTGATTGTACTTTTGAACTTTTATTGTGAGTTTACATAAGGATTGTCTTTTGTTTTTCTTTGGAGAGTCTTCGAATGGCGGGTTTGTAAGGAAGTCATCACGATTGGAAAGAAAAAGGATCCTGAAAGAACCGGGTTTTTTTTTATTGGTAACGATCATACAATGTTATACACCAAAAAAAAATTAGTGAAAACTTGATACTTCGTGTGATAGGATAGGAGCCTTATAATATTACCACTTTTGGACCTCAGGTTTAATCCTCTCTAAGAAAGGGAATGGGCCGTAATCCACCACGCGGGTCCAGTGCGGGTTTGGTGGATGTCACATATCTTCGTATTTATAGGAGTAGGACATACCAATTTCCTCACGATGTTTTCCTTCACCAATGATAATGATATGTGACCAACCCAAAAATCACGAAAAAAATCGGCTGCTTTTTTTTTTTTTTTTATTGTTCAAAAATACATTGTTTTTACAGTTTTCTTCACTTTTGTACCATTAAACCATATAATTGGTTTGTATTGGTGCTCTATACATTTTATCGAGTTATGTGAATAAAATCTACGAAGGCTTTTTTTCGTGCTTTTTGGGTTCTTTTAGCAAAAAGTTGTTCATATTAGTGTGTATAATGATCTTTTTTATACTCTAGAGCCCCGAGGACACCTATTGTCCTTCTATCATGCCTCTAAATACGGGTTCAACTTATTTGCCGCGTATACAAGAGACGTGGAATATAAGACGCTGAAAATATCGCATATATCTTGTCATAATAGCCTCGTAAATATCTGTTGTTGATCTGTGTCTCTGTGGATCCACCGGGTAGTGTCGAGCGCTTTCATATTATATTACTGTTGGCAAGCTTAGTAAGCGAATATTTATCGTCACACCTGTATAGAGAGATGGGGTAGGCAGGGTAGAACAGAATGGAATAAAATAAAGTGATCTGTAACTAAATACTCCGTCATCAAACCTTCTGGCTATTTGTATGTCAGTGACTCCTTCTGTCACCAGGCTATATCTTATACTAGTTTCTGTCAGCAACTTCGCCCGTGTTAAAGTCCGTTTATCCCCTTGGGGTTAAAGTTTTGTAAAATAGCGGACGTCTAAACCCTATAAAGAACCTACCTGCCAAATTTTTAGTAGTTGTTATAGTTTTTCAGATTTTGTCATGAATCAGTGAGTTATATTTTGCTTTTATATATAGATAGATTTATAAGTAAACTATTGTGAAGGCCTGCCTAAAATCCTCAACCTAGTCACAGGTCAACTCGATTCTTCTAGTATAAACTGATGGTCTGAATTACTGGCGTTTACACATTGGGGCTTAGACAAAGTCACATCTCACTAACGATAACGAAATTCGAAACTCCGAAATGTATGGAACTGACATATGCCTTCGAAAAGTCACGTGGTCAAACGTTTTCGATTCGCTAGTTGTTAGTAGTTGTTTATACGTCAAATTGGACGTTTGAATTCGATAGCCATAGCCAAGAAGTTGTTATTTTATCGAACCAACACTTCGACTTATCGATATGTTAGTCGATGTCACTTTGTCTACCATTTTGTGGTCGACATCGTTAAGGCGAAATCGAACTTAGAAATGGATTCGCCACGGAGCGATTGCCACTTGTCTAGGGCCCCTGTAACGCATCATAACGCATGTCAAAATGATTTTGAATGACTACCGGGATAAACGGCTTTATATTGTTTCCGAGGTACGACGTGCTAATAATGTCCTAAATAAACATAGAAAAGTACAAGTAAGTAAGTAGAATTGAAAAAATCACCTTTATACTTACTTAGTTTTTTACTTAGATTACTTAGTTTTTTTTTACTTAGTTTGTACTACTGAAATATAAGTTTCCTTTTTAAGCTGTCTCAGATTGATAGCCAAGATCTCATATTCTGATGCTGAAGTTTTTTTTATTATTGATAAGCTTATGCTTGGCACCACGACCACTCTGCCAAGAGTGAACGAGTATGGAGGAGACAGGAGGTTGCTTGACGAAGATCTCACCTGGTGGAAAGCCACTATGTGGTCGACGATGTAGCTCGCTTGCCTAAAGTAACCTATTCACTCTTGACTTGACCCTTGGTTGTAGCTATCAAGAAACACAGTCTCCGGCAGGGAATTCCGCTCCATAACTGTATGCACAATGAATGTATTTCCAAAACGTTTCGAACGTAAAGGTGAGATACCCACTATGTCCCGGTGGTCCGATGATAGAAGGGATTTGGTGGAAGTAGGCTGTGCAATTCCAACGCACACTCCCGTAAATGCAACCGGTAGAAAACCGACAGGCTAGCAACTCGGCGTCGATGCTCACGACCTTAAGCTTCGATTCGACGACGTGCTTTATTGCCAAAGACTCTCTTAGCTCGCCTCTCAATCGACTCAAGTGCATCTGGCAAATACGTCTCAAAGATAACAGCGGTTCTTCATCCAGGAGTTGCTTAAAGTTTCTTAAAAACGTGAACTATACGAGGCTAACTGTAAAGAACCTGCAGAAGGGTCGAAGCCAATTTGTGCCAAGGGTTTGTGTCTGAAACGAAGGCTCTGGCTGTGGTGTATATGGCAATGTAGGAAAGGGGTAGTTTGTTTAGTCAGAGAATGACACTGAAACTGTCGAATCATCCAATGACAAATTTGTCATTGGATGATTTTTACCTACTATAAAAAAAACCTATTCGAGGCTACTAGTTCAAAGTACTTTTAATATCTTTTTACGTCTAAAATTGAGTCGGTATCGTTTTGAGTTCAATGTCGTACATTGTCGCTTACTTTTAGACTATTATCTCTGTAATCTATGTTTTGTTATATATTATAAGTATACAACTATCTACGCATGTCGATTTTCATTCATTAACGAAAGGTTAATTTTTATATATTATGTTGTAATCGCTGGAGATTTTAACGTTATTAATACTCGTAGGTTACCTACGAATGAATTTTATAATATGTTGTAATTTGTAGTCATCATTATTATTTCTGAACCTGCCGTGTATTTATTTATCTATTTATAAAAACTTTATGCACATAATAAGTACAAAGGCGGACGTAAAATGCCATAGGCATTTTCTACCAGTCAACCTTGGGGCGATGCAGAAACAAAACACGGAAGGTGCAACTTAAAGAAAAATAGACAAACAAAAAAGAAACAAATACAATAATAAATACATACTTAAATACATAGATATACTCACTTCACTTAAAAACACATTGATTACATTTTTAAATATTTATAACTAGCTTTTGCCCGCAGCTTCGCCCGCGTACATAAAATATAGCCTATGTCACTCAGGAGTAAAGCAGCTTTCTATTGTTGCTTAAATTTTTCCAATCGGACCAGTAGTTCCAGAGATTACCCCCTACAAACAAAAAAACAAAAAAACAAACTTTACCTCTTTATTATATTAAGTGTAGATTACCTAAACATTAAAAATAGTATATCACCGGTATCGGGAACAGGGTCCAAGCTACCGGCGGTCAGGGTTCTAGAGGAAGGATGGTATTATTAGTTCGTTTATTCATTATGTAACAGATAAATTATATTTTTAAACATTTAATTAAAAAAAATAAAACATTTAAAAATATGAAAAATATTGTCCCACGGGTATCGGGAACAGGGTCCAAGATACGGTCAGGGCTCCAGAGAAAGGGACCTCCTGACTATACGAGCTGTGTCCAGGAGTACCGCCTTCTGAATCAAGCCCTTGATCCAGTCGCCTAACGCGAGCCTTCTAAGGTGTTGGTCGAGGCTCCTGGCTATTAAGCCATTGGCTGACAGTATTATTAGTATTGTTATGATGATTTGATGATAAAACCTAATGGCGAAAGGTATCTATTTAAGTTTGGCTGATGCACACGCAAGTCGGGGCCGTTACCACTCGGCCACCACTGCTCTCAGGGGTCGCGGGTTCAAACCCAGTCAGGCGCATTACTTTGTGTAATTTGTTTCATCACCACTGCTCTCAAAACGGTGAAGGAAAACATCGTGAGGAAACCGGCATGTCCTAGAACCAAAAATTCGAAGACATGTGACATCCACCAACCCGCACTGGGCCCGCGTGGTGGATTACGGCCCATTCCCTCTCTTAGAGAGGAGTCCAGTGTCCCTGCAGTGGAAACATTAAAAAGGCTGATGATGATGACTAAAACTAAAAAGTGAAACAAAAATCTTTTTACAAAGAAGATACAACCACTTTCAATGTAAAAAAAAGAATACTAAAAATATCAAAAATCGGTGTTTCTATAATAGTTTGGTCACTTTATTATTTTCGCATAATTTTAAAGACCCAGAAGAGTATTTAAATATCTATCAAAAAGGTAAAAAAATTTTCAATATTTATCAAAAACATAAAATAATTCTTTATTGGACACCAAACAACATATAAAATATAGGATTTTAACGTTTATTTACAAGGGCGAGCTTAACTCAAAGTTGAGTTTCCGTCCAGCAAACCATTGAGTGATAGAGAGTGATTACAATAAAGGGTAAGATCCAGTGTCCAATTTTCACAACAAAATAGGAATTCAATAAAATTTCAACTATCTAACAACTAACAAACAACGGGGTGATCGCAATAGGGTTTAGTTTTTACCCTTTAGGGTATAAAACCCTAAAAACTAGACTCATATTGTGTAACTCATTTGGACATAAAATTAATATGAAAACTGGATTAAACACTTATATGAAACTAGCGACCCGCCCCAGCTTCGCACGTACTGATATTAAATATATTATGCATGTATTATACACATAAACCTTCCTCTTGAATCACTATATCTATTAAAAAAACGCATCAAAATCCGTTGCGTACTTTTAAAGATCTAAGCATACATAGGATCTAAGCAACTTTGTTTTATACTATGTAATGATAAAGAGAGGGAATTCTTTATTCCACATAGGTAACTGCTTGATTCAATTTGGAGGCTAGAACAATCATAACTACACTCAACAAAGCCTGCCCAAGAAACACAAGCAAGAAGGAGGGCGCGTGTATCAGTGTTCTTGACATTAAACTCACTGTTCCTGAGTGCAAATAGGAATATTTCTGAGTGCGACCCTCGCTTATCTCGTGCTGATAACCCGAACAATGCTCTCGGGCGTTTTATTGCGGATAGAATGTAGTTGTCACGGCAGAGGCAGCTTGGAGCGTGTTTCGCTTTGACTGACGGTTTTGGCTTAGCTACCGATTCTTATTTCTAGGTATTGGCGAGCTACTTAACAAGAGGTCGTGTTCTACGCATTCTTCTGTCAGCTGGACCCGCGGGTCCACTTGACAGCACAATTTGTTCTTTGGTTTTATTGGTTTATAAGACCCATATTGAAACGAAAATTGGGCGTGCGCAAAAAGTTTAAACAGTTATTCTCACTAAATCAGAATCTGCAATGCAGTACGCTCATAATTTACTTATCTATATCTATAAATGCGAAAACACTGCCTCCTAAGATACAGAGGATCTTCCTAGTTTAAGAAATTTTGAATTGACTGTGTGTCAGCTTAGAGTACCTTTTTATCAACTTTTAAATTTATTTATCATATACAAATTTACAGAGGCGGACTTAATGCCTTAGGCATTTTGAGAGCAGTGGTGATGAAATAAATTGAAACCTCTGTTCAAACAACCTTAGAAAATATGTACCTACTACACTGAATCAAAGAATATAATAAAAACCAAAACTAACAGACTAAAATCCCAAAGTTGTCTGACATATCTTATTTTCACATGGATGAAACCTTAGGATTTCTGTAGAAAGAACATAAAGTTTCACCCATATCAAAATAAGTAATGTCAGATAGCTCTGGGATTTTAGTTTATAACTAAAAGCAATTTAAAATATTAGTCATTCATTAGTGAAAATATACTTCGATCTTTTAATAGGTTATCTGGTAGTTAAAAGTATTTACATACTTAAAAAAATACTTAACTAATTATACCAAACTTACATACAAATTAATAGTCAACTGGAAATACATTAGTTAATTAATTTGCAAAAATTATTATCGACAATGTCTGATTTTAATTAAATAAAAACTCAAACTGGCTGACTTATTTATAATTTGACTTGAATATTTTACCAATTTAATTTTAATGTATTCCATGACAATTTGATTTAATTATTGTATTTTAACTATGTACCTACCAAATTATTAATAAGAATTTTATATGCCTCAATGGCATACATCCAACTAAAACAATATCTTATGAAGTAAAAAAAAAAACCACAGTGGCCTACTAGGGCGCGCCGGGCCTTGGTCGAGGCCATGGTCCGGAGCGAGGAGGAGTGGCAGGCGGTCGCCTCCTTTTGCGAAGCAGTAATGCTAGCAAAGGAGGAAGCCGACCGCTTAAGGCAACGGCGCTCACGCCCGAGACGCCGCCGAGATTCCGATCCCGATTTCCGGCCACCGTAGGCGCGGGCTTGTGGATGGCGAGCAATGGGTAGCTCGCCGTCCAATCGTCTGGTAACCGTCCGGACCAAGCCCAGTCGTCAACGGCGCGCACTGTTCCCGCGCGCCTCAAGGAGTTGTCAGCAAACCGTAGGGACCCTGCAGAAGGGTCGAAGCCAACTGGGGCCATGGGTTCGCGTCTGAAAGGAAGGCTCTGGCCCTGGTGTATATGGCAACGTTGGAATGGGGTAGGTTGTTTAGTCAGTAAGAGTCTGACACTTGTTTCCCGCTCCGCCCAAGGGCGGGACTCGTCATTGGATGATTTTTACCTACCTAAAAAAAAAAAAAAAAAAAAAGTGGCCTACTAGGGCCAAGAGTTATCTTCTGTTAGTAAGGAAGGATCGACCCTGGTATAAGGGCAACACATGAACGGGATGGGTGGTTTAGTCAATAAGAATTTCCCGCTCCGCCCAAGGGCGGGATTTGTCATTGAATGACTTTTACACACCACAGAAAAAAACGTAATAAAAAAATCCGTAGTAAACGATTTGAATTATTACATGCACTCCTCATGGTTGGTCTTATCGCTTAAAAATTTTTGACAGAAAACATATACGTTACTAATTACCATTAATTAAAGTACATTAGAAATATTATTTCATTTTCTCTAATGAGGCTGGCCAGCACTGTTTATCCTCTTCATCATCATCAAAAGTTGTAAACAACATCACATTACTTAGAAAATTATCTGTTCTTGGAACCTGAACTTATTGAAAACACTTATTAGTCATTTTAGTAAACATTGAAATATAAGTAGAGAACTTAATTATTAATTAAATTATATTTTCAAGCCGTTTGGGGTCATATGTGATCAACGGGCTTTCCAAACGACTTGTTGACTCAACACTCTTCGCGTGACCCAAAGGTCGGTTTTTACCTTGGGCTGAAAATAAGCATTGCCGTATAGCGTGGCAATGCTGCCAGCCTTTTGGGTACGCTACCAGTCGACAGCGATTTTTTTTTGTTAGGGAAAAATCATCCAATGACGAATTCCGCTCTTGGGCGGAGCGGCAAACAGTGTCGGACTCTTGCTGACTAGACAGTAGGTTGTTTCTCGTTCCTCCCTTGCTTTATCCCAGCCCCAGTATAAAGCTTTCGCACCAACCCTCGGCTCCAGGAGGCTTCGACCCTGTAGGGCCCCTACAGTAGTCGACAGCGATGCGGAAGAATTTTTTGACGCCTTATTTTAGATTAGGTACTTTTAGCTGGTTCAGATTTTTGTTTTTTATCTACACTAATATAATAAAGAGGTAATGTTTGTTTTTTTGTTTTTATGTTTTTTTGTTTCTAGGAGGTAATCTCTGGAACTACTGGTCCGATTGGAAAAATTTTAGCAACAATAGAAAGCTGCTTTACTCCTGAGTGACATATGCTATATTTTATGTACGCGGGCGAAGCCGCTGACAAAAGCTAGTTTATTTATATAGGTACATAAGGATTGTAAATAAATCAAATATATTTAAAAAAAAATATTATATTACGAATATTTGTAACCTATGACATTGAATGTCAGTTTTAGTGCTCTTTCATGATAAACCAAGTAGGTACATTCAAAATCAAAAATAAAAATGGTTTTTATTACATGTAGGCCTACATGGGCACTTATAAAGCGTCAGAAGCTAGTGCATTAAAATTACATACAAATATTAGGATATTTTCAGGCATTCTGGAAAAACCATCCCTCCCACTGGAGTTGGGCGTTGATGGCTGCGCCACAGTTTTAACTTTTGCAGTCATCATCGTTTAACATTGTTTGTACTTGTATTTTGTTTTACTGTCCCAAATAAACGATTATTATTATTCTGTTTTCCATCTCCACTTTTAGCCCCATTAAACGGCACAACCTATTTTTTTAATATTTTTCATCTACACTAATATAATAAAGAGGTAAAGTTTGTTTTTTTGTTTGTAGGAGGTAATCTCTGGAACTACCGATCCGATTGGAAAAATTTTAGCAACAATAGAAAGCTGCTTTACTCCTAAGTGACATAGGCTATATTTTATGTACGCGGGCGAAGCCGCTGACAAAAGCTAGTAAAATATATTTTATTAATTTTGTAAAGTGCATGTGATGAAATTTCTTTACAACCCTGCTTCGGTGTATTTGCTGACATTCGAATTTCCATCCCCATTTCTCCCTCCCACGTTTGGCAGACCTTAGCATTTTCCCCACTTTTACCCCCAGAGCTTTTTCATAGTTAAACCGAAACACAAATTTTTATTGAACATATTTTTATGTTATCTGCTCATGATGTGACTGATGTGAGCTGATGTGATGTCATGATGTGAGCTTCAAGAAAATTACTATACAGTGTAACAATCTATACTAATATAATAAAGAGGTAAAGTTTGTTTTTTTGTTTGTAGGAGGTAATCTCTGGAACTACTGGTCCGATTGGAAAAATTTTAGCAACAATAGAAAGCTGCTTTACTCCTGAGTGATATAGGCTATATTTTATGTACGCGGGCGAAGCCGCTGACAAAAGCTAGTGTTCTATAAATTAATTAATTGCAATATGACTGAATATTTTACTAATTTAATTTTAATGGAATACATTACATTTTCACTTAATTATTGCATTTTAACTATGTACCAAATTATTAATAAGAATTGTGAATTTTTTTTTATGGTACGCAAAAATCATCCAATGACGCCCAAATCAAAAATCATCAAATGATGATCTGCCCTTGGGCGGAGCGGGAAACAGTGTCAGACTCTTACTGACTAAACAACCTACCCCGTACCTTTCTTGCAGTGGCGTAGCTAGTCCCACAGGGGCCCCGTATCAAAAGTCCTTCGGGGACCCGTATAAAAAAACCGTATTTTTATTACAGATGCTTAGCTGCCCTATGAGACGGTTGTGGATAACATGTTGCGAATTTTTGCCTAAGTCGGGGCCCCTGTATCGCGGGGGCCCAGTATAATTGATACGGCAGATACGGCGGTAGCTACGCCCCTGCTTTCTTGCCTTGATCCCAAGGCCCTGGTAATACGCTTTCGCATCACATCTCGATGAGACGATATCAACTCTGCTGACCCCTACAAAGAATTATTATGTCATGGTAAATGATTAATAGTTACAGTGATGCGTCCGATTTCCATGCGGAGTTGTGTCATTTATTTGTTCCGAATAATTACTATCAGAGCAATGTAAGCATAAATTGTTTAATGTCCCATTTTTTCACACTCGGTCTACCTCCACATAGCTTGTCATCCGCAAGCCGTTCTGTGATTTCTGAGACCTAGGGCATCTCCTGTGGTGGTGGCCGGAGCGTGAGTCGTGTTCCCTCAATCTACCGGCCATCTCTTTCACCTACATTACTACTCCACAGAAGGAGGCGATTGCATCCCTTCCTTCTCACTCCAGACCATGGTTTGTTGCAAACCATGGTATGGATTCTGCCTGAATCCTAAACAGGAACATCGCGAATTTTCCATATCCGGTGCAAACCTGGTTTGGCAGAAAATGAAAACGCTATGGTGCCTCTGTAGCCATTTCTCAGACAAACAACCACAAAAAAAAATACTGGTAATTTAAAATGCAAAGAAACAAGTAAATAATTAATTTAAAAGAAACAAGTAAAAACAAAATGAAGTAACTTTAATATATTGTTAAAAAAAAAATGACGTACCTTTAATATACTTCAACTTACGTAAGTTCCATGAACCAAAGCAACTCGGCAATTTTATAGATATTATTTTCTGCTAATGTATAACTAGATTCCTTGCCCTTTATTCTCTAACAAAACAGCCTTGACTACAGCGTTTTCCTAGCGATGAAATCCAAATAGGTACATTGAATTTTTATATGATTATATTTGCTACTTTATTTATGGCAGGTAAAAATCATCACATGACGAATCCTGCCCTTGGGCGGAGCGGGAAACAGTATCAGACTCTTACTGACTAAATAACATACCCTGTTCCTTCTACCTTCTTGTAACGCTTTCGCATCAATCCTCGGAGGCTTCGACCCTGTAGGGCCCCTACAGTTTGCTGACAACTCCTTGAGGCGCTTATCGACGCTTTGGGCTCGGTCTGGACTGTTACCTGACGACCGGACGGCGAGCCAACCATTGCTCGCCGTTCGCAAGCCAGCACCTACGGTGACTGGATATCGGCGGGATCGCGACTTCGAGGGCGCCGTTGCCTTTGCCTTATGCGGTCGGCCTCCTCCTTTACTAGCATGAATGTACTTACTTCGATTTCATTGCTGAGTCAGCGCTGCGTTCAAGGCTGTTTTCTTAGAAATTAGCAACCCTGTAACCACTTGAGGTTAACGTTCTTAAACTCGTGGCAAACGGTATGCTTGAACGCCTACATAGGCAATCAGTCATGACTAATAATTTCTTCAATAATTAATGTAAAGAAACACGTGCATCGCATCCGCTTAGATAAAATACTGCAAAATACACAAAATACAATGTTGTTTTGTTGTAATAATCATTACATTTTATCTATTTGTTGATATTAAATTAATTGAGCGTTTCGTAAGGGAAATTCATTCATATTTATTGTTCTTGCATGCTTTCGTGACATGCAAGGTCAAAAGGCTAAAAGGCTAGTTGCGTAATTTCCTGTTTTTTAGTAAAAAACTGTTGGAAAAGAGTTCGCAATCGAAAAACATGTATTTGTGACTCATCATCATCATCATCAGCCTTTTTAATGTTCCCACTGCTGGGACACAGGCCTCCTCTGTAAATGGTTAAAAAGAGTGTCCATGGAGTTTCTTGCACATTCTTCTCCATTGAGATCTACTTTTTGGAATGTGCAATTAGCATAATTTTTTTCATCAAATCATCATTTCAAAAGTGCCTGTAAAGGTTTATTTGAAATAAATGCTTTGATTTTGAATTTGAATTTAAAGAGGGTATGGGTCATAATTGACCACGCGGGCCCAGTGCGGATTGGTGAATGTCACATGTCTTCGAATTTTGGTCATGCCGGTTTCCTCACGATGTTTTCCTTCACCGTTTTGAGAGCAGTGATGATGAAATCAATTACACAAAGTAATGCGCCTGGCTGGGTTAGAGCCCGAGACCTACAACTCATAAGTCGGGGCCGTTACCACTCGACCACCACTGCTCTCTCACATTTGTGACTGACACAGGATAAATAAAAATAAAATAATAACTAGTCTATAAATATCTTATAATACAAAAGAAAAAAGGCGTAAGCGAAGACAAAAAGGTTCTTGTCTCAGCCTAAGCTGCGATATTTAAAATAAAAAAGAAAATAAAGCATCGCTGGTATTCTGATAGGGCCTGGTGATACTACAGAGATTCTCATGAAACTCAAGATAAAAAAAGGAAATAAAAAAAACGTGCAAGTACGAGTTGGACTCGCACATTGAGGGTTCCATACAAACTTACTTATAAATAAAAGAAAGAGTTTATTGGCATTATATTTTTTTTGTTTTTTTTTTTTTTTGCTAAGTCTACTAATGTACTGTGTTCAGTATTTTTTTTCCATATCTGTGTTTGAAGACATACCAAATTTCAGGAACCTAGGTCAACGGGAAGTACTTTATGAATTTTGATTCCCTCGAGGGTGTCAAAATATGCGTCATTCCTTTCGATTTTGTAATTACAGACACAATTTAAGAACAATAGGTGTGCGGGCACCGGCGTTCGCTTAATGAATTGTTCTGCCTTCTTTTTTTCCGTTAATTCAGAAGTTTGATTTTTACGCAGCTTTAAGGAACTGCAGTTTTCAGTACATGGTTTTCATTTCAAATCGGTAACACTACGCGGTTCCGAGATAAAGGGTTTTGATAGACAGACAAAAAACAAAGTGATTCTATCCTCCTCCTCCTTGCGTCTTATTCCTTAGTGCTGAAGGTCGTGACCACCCCGCTTCATCAGATTTCCTCCTTATGTTTGGTGATCCAGCCAAGCGTGTATAACTTTTCCAATTTTGTCGACTTGATCAACATCATCAGCTTTTTTAATGTTCCCACTACTGGGACAAAGACCTCCTCTCTTGGAGAGGAAATGGGCCATAATCCACCATGACTTCATCAGTATTATCTTCATCATCATCAGACTTTTTAATGTTCCCACGGCCGGGACACAGGCCTTCTTTTTAGGAGAGGGTAGGGGGTTATAAACCACCACGTGGGCCCATGCAGTAGTCCATGACTCAATAGAAAAACCGACAAAAATTCCACCATCGGAGGTCCAGAATCGTGTACTGGATCAGTAGTATTCGTTTGTGCGACGATGTCAAAGACACCTTATATAATAAGTGCGGAACCCTAAAAGTCCAAGTTCATGTCGTTTTACAGTCGTAAACGTTTACCTGTTTCTGTACGATAACCTTCCTGGAACCACGTGTAGATACTCGCCGCATTAGGGTTCAAAGTTTCTAATATTCGCGTCAGATATACACACGTAACATACTTAGTTTAATTGACTTCTTCAACTTTAGATAACAACTTTAATACATAGGTATACACCGTGAAATTTTAATGGTTGTTTTCCCTGAGCGAAATGGTTGTGTCTTGGTAATACAAACGTTTGATAAAAAAATAAAATATTAAAAACAAAAAATGGACCTGTAGAGTGCAAGCAAATTATGACGTATCACAACGTGCGAGAGCTTGTTTTGGTTTAAATTATAATGAATCGGTTTCCTTTGACGGCGGGCTGCTTATGCGACTTTAGTAGTACCTACAAATTACGTCTAATGTTACTATTGTTTTCGCTTTTTTGAGTTGGTGAATATTTTTAATAATTATTTATTAAAAAAAAACTTTTTATTTTTTTATTTTTACTGTATGCTTCAAAAGTACTCCTTATGGCAAGTCATTCTACCGCGGGAAAACAACCATTTAAATTTCACGGTGTATATGATTTTGAAAAGGTAGAATTATGTGACTTTAGTGGTATAAAAAATGCTGGAAGGTAGATAGATATTGTAGATACATTAGGAGCTTAATATTACTAAGGTGTTACAATGGGCGGTCTTATCGCTAAAAGCGATTTTTGAAAGACAATCTTTGGATGAATTTGACAGAGGAGAAAGATAAACGAACGGAAAACACACGGAAGGAAGGTGCTCTAGATTGCTCGACGATGGTACGCTGCTTTTGTTTCCCAAAAAAAAAAGTATTTGTAGATGATGTAGGCGTTCTTTACATATTTGTAAACACTCCCACGATACAGGAGTTGTTTTTAATGTGGGGAAATGATCACAAAAAAAAACCTCTTTTGTTTTCTTTCGTTATGTTGCAGTAGTTGAAATGTGGTGGCCAAATGGTAAAGGCCCCAATGACGAATCCCGCCATTAAGCAGAGTGGGAAATAATGTCGGACTTTTACCGACTAAACAACCCACCCCGTTCCTAATTTGCCTCTATACAATGGGTGAGCCTTTCTTACATACCCCATGGCCCCAGTTGACAGACCAACGAGGTAAAAAAAAGTTTGGTTTGATAACTGTAAAATACAGAAAGGCTAGCTTGATGAAGCGATCTATAAGGTTCCCTATCCATTAGCATAAACATTTAAGATCTAATATAACTTAGCATAATGTTGTTTGGCATAATTATATTTTCGCATAATATAATTACGCATAACAGCTCATGCATAATTTTTTTAAGCATAATGTCTGTAACCATAATAATGATTACGCGGGCCGCCTCGCCCCCACGCGCCTACGCGATTTTAAATAACACTCTAGGGGTAGGACAAACAAGACTACGTGAAGTCGGTTTTGCAGCAATTCGGTTCTGTATGAACATTGTTTTTGTTATTTATGTTAATTGTATGCCTAAATATTATTATGCTAATAGTCATTAGGCCTACTAACGTTATGCTAAAAGTCTTTAGGCCTACTAACGTTATGCTAATAGTCATTAGGCCTGCTAACGTTATGCGAATCAAATTTATGCTAAAACAAATTAGTCTTTAACATGATTATGCCAACATAAAATGTATGCCTAAAAAAATTATGCCAAAGTATTATTATGCCAAAACAAATTGTGCCAAATTCGTTATGCCGAAGTATATTAGGACAAAAAACATTATGCGAAAAGAAGGGATCCCGGTCTATAAATACTCGTAAAGCGACATGGCAAAAACAGACTTTATAACATTTTTTAGCCATTTTGTTTCAATTCTAGATAGGCTCGCGTTTGACCACAATTTCACCTGATGGTAAGTAAGACGATGGAGCACGCTTGCCAAGTTATGTCACTTGTATAGGTGCTGATAGATCAGAGCATTCACTTGTAACAGAATATCGAGCATTCGCCGTTTTTAAATTTGTCGAATTGTAAAACGAGCCGAGACATGCTTAGAACCAAACATTGATACGAATATTTTCATGAGCACTCTAGCGAACGCAAGAACCACTACTTCGTTAAAATGCTCACCAGAATGCTTGATAGAATGCTTGTTAAAATGCTCTTGTTATTTTTCTGTAATATAACATTCGCAAAATGCTCATTTCAAGTGAGTGCTCAAGTTTAGCAGCACCTTAAGGGTGCAAAATAAGCTCAGTCCGTCCTGCATGTAAACTTAGTCACTTAGACGTCAGAAACAAGTTCAATACATAAATAAGAACAAAGAATAATAAAGAAATGTTATATCGTCCCCAGCTATCGGGGAGCAACGCTCTCGGGGTATAAACACGCGCTATCGACTGCATGTGATTAATAATCGTGTTACTCCTCACAATTTGTCTTATTTGTATAATTGTCACTTGGTTGGTTGTACTTAAGGCTTGAGAAAATTCATCTACAAGGCTTAATGTTGTCCTCTTCAGAATATTCGTAATAATAATTCGCTAATAATCATTACAATCTGACCAAATGGGGCTTCCTTGACTCATCGCAAATACAGTGTCAGTGTGGAGCCCCTTCACAGGATATGCATTACCACTAGCACTTTTGTTGACTTATACGAGGCCTGGGAAAGAGCTGTCCAGGTGGCTAAATATTGGTCGGACAAAATATGAGTCAAATCGACACGAAAAGAAGAAGAAGAAGATTTTAAAGATGAGTGTTCAGGCAACACTCAAGGAACATTACTTGTCATATCTAGTTTTCGTTTTACCACTGTTTTTTCTCCTGGTCCTGCGTGATGGATTCCCTCTCCTAGAGAGGAGACCTGAGTCTCAGCATTGGAAACATTATAAAGCTGATGCTATGCTCTATCTCAAAACATTTTAAAGTTAAGATTGCTCGTTCCAAACAGTAGGCTGCGATTAGGACCGAGGGAAAGGCTGTTTAAAGTCCCGGTAGCCCGCACTAATCTGTTAAAGTTCGCACCAGTGACTCGGGCGGTGTAAATACTTAATAGCGTCTCTTTACGCTTAGATATTTTTTCTTGCACATTGGCGGAATTCGAGAGGGTGACAATAAGTGTGTTGTCTGTGTAACCTGTGCCGGTTCTCCAAGGCGCTGCTTCAGACTGGCCATCGATTGGTATAAATATATATATGTTTATGGACTAAGTACTATAATGAATATCGTGTAGGTCTCTGAGTGCGGCTATTTATGACTACATTTGTTACATTAGGTTTACCTGTCAAAACAATTGTGGTGATAATAAAAATAAATAAATAAATACATTTTTTTGCAAGCAGCTTCGCCCGTTTCAATGTATGTTTATCTATACATACTCTGCATCCTCTATTCATTCCTCTCTTAGTGTTCACATACATTATAAGCAGTCAAGTAATCTATGACATTAGGACGTAAAGAATAGTACCATCTCATCTCTTCCCGTGGGTGTCGTAAGAGACGACTATGTACCAGAGAATGGGCAGCAGCATTCTCTGAGCATTGCAACGCCTACCGCAAAATTTTACATGCTATTTTTAAGTTAAATTATATGATAAGAGTTACCCATCATTACATAGTATAAAAAAAAATTGCTTACCGCGGTCATGCTTAGATGACTAAAACTACGCAATGGAATTTGATGCGTTTTTTTAATAGATAGAGTGATTCGAGAGGAAGGTTTATATGCATTTGTATTCAATATCAGTACCCGTCCGAAGCTGGGGCGGGTTACTAGTATTTTATAAAGAAATATATTACTTGTAAAGTAATCTACACTAATATAATAAAGAGGTAAAGTTTGTTTTTTTGTTTTTTTATTTTTTTGTTTGTAGGAGGTAATCTCTGGAACTATTGGTCCGATTGGAAAGATTTTAGCAACAATAGAAAGCTGCTTTACTCCTGTGTGACATAGGCTATATTTTATGTACGCGGGCGAAGCCGGGGACAAAAGCTAGTTTCTTATAAAGTCAAAGTTAGAAATCTTCATTAAAAATTTAAATTTTCTTAAGTATATAGAATACTAATTTACTTTTACTCAAGTATTTAGTTTTACGGGTGTTAGAAGTTCTTTATAAGGCAAAGGCATTAGTTAATGCGATGACAGCGTACATGCTGTATGACACGCAGAGTATTCCCGATATTTTATGAAGAATAAAATATCCTTCCATCCGGTACAATACGCGGCATATTAGTTAACTAATATAGTAATAGTTTTTCGGACCTCCATCGAAGTACAGCATAGTGGGAGGCTGCACGTTACCATAGCAACGACGGCCATTTTAATCCAACTTATTTGCCAACAGATTTTCTAGTCTCAATTTTATTAATCAATAAAACTATTAAAACCTTTCAAGTACCGTAATTAGAGACAATAGAAAGACAATAGTTGTGCGAACGCCGGCATCGTTTCGGGCTCGAAGAGTTTAAAATTAAATTAAGTAATCATAGCAACGGGTTCAAGTTATTTGCCGCGTATTATAAATATTTTCTTGTGATTTAAACTTCAAAACTAATATTATATAGTGGAAAAAAAAAACTTTTTACAAAAAAAAAACCGCCTTCAAAAAAAGCCAAACGATAAAAGTTCCTACACTAAAAAGTTGAAAATAAAAATTTGAATTGCTATAAAGAAACTTAATTTATAGGTAAACTTATTTGACATTAATATTTTGCAAATATTCAAAATTTATTACTTCTTTTTGGAGTCGGTGCCAGCATTTTTATTGTTGAAACTTAATGTTAGGTAGCTTTTTAATATCCAGTGCCATTTTTCGTACATAATGCTTAAACATTTTCAATGTACTTAAAATGTGGCAAAATGTGCAAATCGGATGATTTATTTTAGAGAAGTCAAATATGTATTTATCTCTTAATTAAGTATTATATATCTGAGTATGCAAATAGGTACTAAGTAGTTTTATAGTTAAGTTAGAGGTAGTTTTTCAAGGGATTGTTGCCCATTCGTAATTCCTTGCCTTAGCTGGCACCGACTCCAAAAATAAGTAATAAATTTTGAATATTTGCAAAATATTAATGTCAAATAAGTTTACCTATAAATTAAGTTTCTTTATAGCAATTCAAATTTTTATTTTCAACTTTTTAGTGTAGGAACTTTTATCGTTTGGCTTTTTTTGAAGGCGGTTTTTTTTTTGTAAAAAGTTTTTTTTATTTGTAGCCGTTTAGTGTTTTTTATTATAATATGTTATGGCAACGAAGTCAATATCGTTCCTACATTTCTTTTGAAAAAGTTACCAATGTCATATAAGTAGGAATACATATTATAGGTACATAGTTACAGTGTAATCGTTTTGATCTCGTGAATACTTATGATTCATCTCATGGGTACATCTCATAACAGCTCTCATCATCATCATCATTTCAGCAAGAAAACGTCCACTGCTGGACATAGGCCTCCCCCAAACGTCGTCACAACGACCGATTCTGTGAGACTCGCATCCATCGCGTTCCCGTGATTCTCACCAGGTCGTCGGTCCACCTTTTGGGAGGTCTTCCAAAGCTGCGTCTTTTGATGCGCGGTCGCCACTCTAGAACCTTTCGGCCCCATCGGCCATCTGTTCTACGAGCAATGTGCCCTGCCCACTGCCACTTAAGTTTGGCAATTCTTCGGGCTATGTCGGTGACCCTGGTTCTCCTGCGCATTTCTTCATTTCTGATTCGAACACGCAAGGAAACTCCGAGCATAGCCATTTCCATTGCCCTTGACAGCATTGCCCATGACAGCTCTAATAAGCTCAAACAATGCTAGGATACATTATTTTATTTTGAAGTTCCCATGCCGACCTTCAACCTTCCAGCTTTATCATCACATCAGTTCAATAGTACCTCACAGCTAAAGTGCATCTTACGACAATTCTAACAAGCCCAAACACGGCTAGGATATATTAATTAGTTACGCAGTTCCAGTGCCTACCTTCCAGCTCCATCATCATCATCAGATCAGTTCGATGATAACATTTTCAACATAATTATTTAAGATCATTGGTTTATAGTGCATTTTCATAGTTGCTTTACTACCTTGATTGTGATATCTATGCTATGTCAAGTTTCGTTACCCATTTCTGATCTTCTTCACCAGTTCCACCTCATCAAATGTTACTTTTTGACTGTAAATGCTTGAGTTCTCGATGAAAATATAAAAAAAACTATATAGTTGCCTATAATATTTGAGGAGTTCCCTCGATTTCTCATGGATCCCATCATCAAAACTCGATTTTGAAAAAAATGGGACCAATCTGGAAGCATATCCTTTCAAGTACAAAAAAAAATTTGCAAATCCATCCATAAACAACGGAGTTCTGAGGTAACAAACATAAAAAAAAAAAAATAAAAAAAAAATACAATCGAATTGAGAACCTCCTCCTTTTTTTTGAAGTCGGTTAAAAAGTAATTTCGATTTTTGTTTGTTTAATTTTTTTGGATGTTAGTTAATTAACTTGAAAATTTCTCGAGCGTTTTCAAAAATTCTTTCACCATTAGAAACCTCCGTGCTTACATGGGTTACTTATTTTTTTATTTTCATGCGGGTGAAGCCGCTGACTGGGGCTAGTATTAATTTCCTTCAGAAACAATAGTCTTCTATTGTTTTGAAAGCTGTTAATATTTATTACAGATGCGAGTAGGTCGGCTAATGACTTAAACTCACTCAAACTGCCCTGTTCGAACATTTTACTGGTTGGCAAAATCTTTAAAGTTTTCAATGGTTTTGATAATAAACTTCTCATCAAAAAAATCGAAACACTTCCGTTTTCATTGTTTCTGTCCGAATTTAACACAAAAAAGAATTCATACGATGAAAAAAAATACATATATTATAGCTGGCAGTTTGGCCATTACAGTAATAAGCGAAAATTCTAAATTCAAAATTAGAATTTCATTTGTTTATCTTATAAACGAAATGAATCACTGTTTTGAGACAAATGTGTGTTTAGGGTTGGAGTACATTTAGCGTTTAAAAACTAAAAATTGGCGCCTATCCTTAAACTTTTTGTTTTTTATTTCAATACTGTGACTTTGGGACGTCTGAAAAAAGGTTTTTTTTCTAAAACGTATGGATACTTCGCCCACAGAAGCCGCCCAAGTTGTGGCATTGCTGGATTCTGGCCTTAGTCAGCGTGTTGTGGCTGCAAGACTGCATCTAAGCCTGTCATCTGTTCATAGAGTCTATAAACGTTATCGGGAGACTGGTTTGTTCACGCGCCGTTCAGGATCTGGCAGGAATCGGGTCACTTCTGAGCGAGATGATCGATTTATTGTAACAACTTCTTTAAGAAATCGACGCCTTAACGCTTTTCAACTGCAGCAGCGGCTTCGTGTTGTACGAAGGGTGGCTGTAAGTGACTCTACAATTAGAAGAAGGTTGAAGGATCGTGGACTGGTACCGCATAAGCCAGCAAATGGGCCGAAATTAACTGCAGACCATCGAAGAGCGCGCCTTAACTTTGCACGTGAGCACCTAAATTGGTCATACCTACAGTGGAGCAAAGTTCTCTTTTCTGATGAGTGTAAAATTATGCTGTATGGTAACGACGGAAGGAACAAGGTCTACAGAAGAGACGGAGAACGCTATGCACAATGCTGCATTGAAGAAAAGGTCAGCTATGGTGGCGGTTCGTGGACGGTTTGGGGAGGAATCAGCGCCGACGGTAAGACAGAGCTTGCTTTCGTGTCTGGGCCACGTCTGCCTGCACTAAACTGTCATCGGTACGTCGAAGAGTGTCTCGAGCCTCATGTGATGCCCTATGCACATTTTATTGGCAACGGCTTCATATTCATGCACGACAATGCTAGGGCTCACACCGCGGGCGTCGTACGAGATTATCTTAACGAAGTCGATATCTCTATTATGGAATGGCCAGCAAGAAGCCCGGACATGAATCCCATTGAACATCTATGGGATGAATTAAAGAGACGAATTCGAGCAAGAGATCCTGCCCCAGAAACACTTAGCCAGCTGCAAGATGCAATCCAAGAGGAATGGGACAATATACCACAGCATGTGATCGTGACTCTCATCCGATCGATGAAGAACCGTATGGAAGCAGTAATTAGAGCTCGGGGAGGGAATACAAGTTATTAAATAAACGTTTTTTAGCTTTTTTTTTCATTTACGTGTGTTGTTTTATCCATTTCCTTTATACTCCATACGGAATAAAAATGACTCATTTAACAAAATACGAAACCTATGAAAAATTCATTTAAATTTAGAACATTAACATTAAGATTTGATAAGCTCATATTACTCACTATTAAACGACATTTAACATTTATTCCTAAATGTACACATTTTTCTGATAATCCTGACAAAACGTAAACTTGCAAGGTGTTTCGATTTTTTTGATGAGAAGTGTATAATTTTGTAATAGCAGCTTCAACCACGTAAAAATAAATTTCTTCATACAAACTTTGGATGATAGTTACAGTATATTTATTATTGAACTAGCTGGTACCCCCGACTTCGTCTGCGACTTTTTTTCGCAATAAAAGGTAGCCTATGTTCTTTCTCAGGGTCTAAAGATTGTCTGCGCCAAATTTCATCAAAATCGTTTGAGAGGTTTAAGCGGGAAAGCGTAACAGACAGACAGAGTTACTTTCGCATTTATAATATTAGTATGGATTTAACCACAGGGAATGTGTATTTCTTGAGGTTTATTTGTAATACATGTGACATAGGGATTTCCCCGGGCTTCACGTTTTTCTAAACAGATGTTATCCAGTCTCATGATACAATGTTGGTATCAAAAGACTTCCTAGGTAGGTCTTAGGAGAATCACGGAGTTTCTTGCACGTTCTTCTCCATAGAGATTTTAGAACGCCTTAGAACGTGCAAATCATCTTCAATTTTGACATTTCAAAAGTGCCTGTAAATGGTCTATTTGAAATAAATTATTTTGAATTTGAGTTCACAATAATATTGTATAGGCGTAATTTTGAGTGTGTATATTGGTTTCTTCTGTACGCTTGAACGGCACTTAAACGGATTTTATGAAATTACTCTGGTAGAGCGTATCCTGAAATAACACAATACTGTTTTCTCAGAGTAGATATTTTTGTTGAAGTGTATGTAACGCCGTTTGCACCAGCTATTGTGTACTGCTATATTTAGTACATTATGCAATGATACATATATCACTGCATATGTGCTACATACATATACACATACTAGCTTTTGCTTGCGGCTTCGCCCGCGTGATGTTAGCAATATATAGTCTACCAGCGGTTCACCCGCGTCTGTGGTTACTGCTCCGCCCCCATAGGTCATAGCGTGATGTTATATAGCCAATAACCTTCCTCGAAAAATGAACTATCCAACATAAAAAGAATTTTTCAATTCGAAACTACAGTTCCAGAAATTAATTACCCCCTAATTACCACTAAAACATATACTGCGCGCACTCAGCTTAATGCGGACTTTTTCAAACATGCGGATTGTAATAAGTGATATTTTATTATATTCTTTTTTTATCGTGCTTGTTACTGATACTAAGATTTCTGCTACTTTTTCAGTTTGTACCCGTGAGTACCTGTAATTGGGTCAATGTTTCTTATGCCTCAAATACAAATTTTACCTCTTTTATTTTATAATATCAGTAATAGATTGAGACTGCAAAAGGTCCATAATTTTAGCCAGTAGAGACACCATTTCTTAACCCCACGCTAGCCCAACATTCAACCACGACACCCCAATTATCTAGCTACATTATGACCTCATAAACAGGGTTACACCCTCCCCCAGGATGTCAACCTTTCAATAGGATAATCTGAATCTACGGTGAAACAGAACTGACTAACTTTTTGGGTACCTTTTAAGGATTACCGTATATCTTCAGTTTTATTGCTGCACTGGTGATATTCGCCTTGCAATAAGCTAGTAAAATGCATCATATTTTTTTCATAACTCCATTATATTAGAGCTTAAACTCTTGCAGAAAGTGTGAAAGACCCTGGGCGTCAGGAGATGCTGGACGTTGCCTGGCTACCATAGGACTTTTGGAAGACGAATTCTGGGCTGATTGGTATAGAATTGGAATTCGATTCCGCCATCTCAAATTTACCATCAGGCGAGGTTGATCGGATCTTACGTTGTTGAGACATCTACGGTCCGGAATAAGCGTTTTACCTCGTTGTTACCGCGTACATCAAGGGACTGGACAGTTTGCCAGCTGCAGTCTTTCCGTCCGATTATAATTTAGGTGTCTCCAAGGCTAGAGTGAATAGGCTCTTAATAAACTAGTGCGGCTCATCATCAACGATTGCACCACTGCTTACCATCAGGTGGGATCGCAGTCAACCACTAGTTTATAGCAATTAAAAAAAAAAACATGCTTAAATTATAAGGTCTGCTTTTGCACCTTTGTGTTGCATGAAGATAAATATATAAATGGGCAGCTTAACATAGCATGGCATCAGCTTGTTAATGTCCTCACTGCTGGGACTCATGCCTAATCTCTAGAGGAAAGATTGAGCCATAATCCACCAAGCGGGCCCAGTGCGGGTTGGTGGATGTCACATGTCTTCTAATTTTTTTGTACTAGGACATGCCGGTTTCCTCACGATGTTGTCTTTCAAATTTTATTAATGTGCTTACCCTCCAACAACGACCAGGCCTAAGTCAACGACGGAGAAATATAAGTGCGAAACAGGCCAGCTTCGCTCACATACACATTTTGATTTTATTGTAGGTACTTAGGTTTTTTTTTTTAAAAAAAGGGACTTAGGTTAATAATAATTTATGTAGGTAGTGGTCGGTCGTTGCGTACTAACTACCTACAGGTCATTGAACTGGCTCAGCTGATTATTACTTATTTTTTTTATAAAAGTACCTTATTTTTAATTTTATCTTTACAAATAGTGATTCATGTACTGTATTAAAGCGATTAAAATTTAGCAGTATATAGATTAGCTAACTTTGACATAAATATCCATTCGTGGAATGTTTCGAGTTGGTAACAGCAGGATGTTTTGTTCCCAATGCTTGACCTTAGAATTAGTCACATAGTTACATAGTAAACTTTATCTGTTTACTTATTATAATCACCTATATCATTATGTTTTGCATGTTACGACATACTTCTTAACACGATAACTAGACATAGCTAATTAAATGAAAATTACTTTACACGTGGGAGTTTTTTTAATAAAAGTTAAATTAAAAAAGAAGCCAAAATCACATATTATTATAAGGAACAGTGCAGTGAATTATATCGATGAGGTTTTTCTCGAAATTTAACAATTTCGGAGCATTTAAAAATACATCGTCGTTCGCATTTAAATCGAACGACATTTACTATTACTATTAGCCTCCTCAAATATAGAATTTTATACACTCTGATAGTATCGTCTTCGATTCTTCCCGAAACATATCAATATATCTGTGCCGAATACCTAACACAAGACAACAATATTTTGTTCGGTATCCGGCTCGAAGGACCAGTGTACGGTTTCAACACTGCCACTTGTCCTTCGAGCCGGATTCCCAACAAAATAATTGCTGTTGGATGAATGCATAGAATTGAATAAAACTTTATTGTACAACAAAATAGTTTAGTCATCAGTACTTTTATGATTTTGGGAAATAGTTTAAAAAGCCCATTTTGAAATTCGAATATCTACATATAGTTAAAACAAACCTACGTGTTTAAAAACATGAACCCTGTGGTTATTTGGACTGTTATATTTACTAGATAAAGGCGCCCTTTTTATGTAAACAATACTGCATTCAATAACTTCACTATCTTTTTATTTACTTGTTCAAGTACACCCTGACGTTACTCTAGGTTTAATTCAATACTAATTACTGATAAAGGTATCTGAACGACCCTTGTAAGACAAGTTATATTAACTCTAATAGTTCGCCTTTGTGCACTTTATTTTTTTTAATACTGAGTAAAGTGTTAATAAGTAAATAATCTTGTATAAATTATTATTATTCCATTTATTTTAATACATACATACTTTTTTTTTATTATTATTTATAATGGATATTTATTTTAATTTGAAATTTTTTACATAACATATAAAATAAAATCTTAAATATAAACTTAACTAAAATAAATATTTACACCAAACCTAACTATGTACATATAATACAAAAACACAATACTCAAGCGTCGAAATATTCCTCCACATCGCTGTCATCTGGAAACGTGCCCAGAAGACTGGCAGCATTGCCACGTTGGATGGCAATGCTAATTCTTTGGGCAAAGAAAGAGCCAGCCCTCTGGTCACGCAAAGTATCGATTAAACGGCGAGATATTTCTTTAAAAAGGTGACGTGCACTCGGACCCCATGACCCAAGCGTTTCGACCCCAAACGGCTCAAAACTGTAATTACCAATAAGGTTACTGTATTTGCGCCGTTTGAGGGTCTCGGCAGCCGCAGCGGCAGCGCCAGCACAGCCCGCGGAACTAAGAACATGGGATGGCGCAAGGGTGTCGACACAGGTTGCGTCCCACACCAGAGGCCTACCCACCTTCCATGGCACTAACGTCATACCATCTGGTCTCTTCCCATCGTCACGTACCAAGCCACTAGGTTCTAATACGGCAGGTACGCCGGCGGTGACTAGAGCTCGACGAATAATGTCGTTGATGCTAGCGTGCCGTGATATGCGGCCTGCGCTCCTGCAACAGGACAAGCCATGGTGTCCGAGGCCGCCGACAGCTTCACCACAGTGGCACCGATGTGGAGCAACACAAGGAGCGCCTAAGCGTAAGCAGGTTGCGAGTCGAAACGAGGCGTCATCCATCATAGTGCCTACGGTGGATGACGGTAGCGCCTGAAGCCATAAACCCGACTCCCATTCTCCCACAGCCAGCAGACGCGCACGCTTATTTTATATGTTATGTAAAAAATTTCAAATTAAAATAAATATCCATACATACTTTATACATTTTTGAATATTTCATTAAAAAACAAAACATCTAAAAATAGTCGCCCACCGGCATCGAGACAGGGTCCAAGCTACCGTAGGCTCCTGAGAGAGAAACCTCCTAACAATTCGCGCCGTGTCCAGGGTTCTGCTAAACCTAACCTAACCTAAGAATACGCGCCGTATCCAGAAGTACTGACTTCTGAATCAAACCCTTGATCCAACTGCCTAACGAGAGCCTCCTCAGATGTTGGTCGAGGTTTTTGACTATCGGCACAATGACTGCTGTGTCCACTTCCCACATGTCGACAACCTCGCGAGCCAAGTCAAGATACTTAGTTTATTTATCCTTCTCGGCTTTCACGAGGTTCTCATCATGAGAGACCGCTATATTATTATTTAGCACTTCAAGCACATAACGGTACAAAGGCGGACCTAATGCCTTAAGCATTTTCTACCAGTCAACCTTTGGGTGATGCAGAGAATCATGATGGCAGGTGCAATAAAAAGAGAGAAAAACATGTGAATATGATAGATAAATGAATCGTATATACAACAAAAATATATAATACTAGCTTTTGTCAGCGGCTTCGCCCGCGTACACAAAATATAGCCTATGTCACTCAGGAGTAAAGCAGCTTTCTATTGTTGCTTAAATTTTTCCAATCGGACCAGTAGTTCCAGAGATTACCCCCTACAAACAAAAAAACATAAAAACAAAAAAACAAACTTTAACTCTTTATTATATTAGTGTAGATAAACACAATTTTTATAAAATAAATATATAAAAATACTCAAGAAAATAATGAATTATGGACGTAATTTTTTTGTGAAGGGAAATCATTTAATGAATCCTGCTCTAGGGTGCAGTGGAAGGGTGTGTAAGACTTTTACTAACAGAGACTATGATCTAAGATACATAGAACAAGGATGACCCCTCATATGTTATTCGGCGTTATTAATTTAGCGAGGCAACCTCGGCGCAATGTATTAATAAATGCGTTATCTAGCATGTAATATTTACCATAATCGAATAACATATGAGGGGTCATCCTTGTTCTATGTATCTCGTACTACTACATCTGTGTACTTCATTTGTTCTTTGCAATCTTGTACAAATTTTTCTCAGCCCTAGCGTCGTACTGAGTACAATATAAATATTATTATCATTCTTTTGACCTGATTCCAATATGTGTGTTGTATTTACTTTTCTTGTTTTATTTTAATGAGGACTCTCAGGTCAACTAATGAGTTTGCCATCAGCTTTACCGGAATTGCCTGTGATGATCGTAATAAAGTTAAAACTTCCAATCAGGTCTTATACAAAATCTAAAACTAAGCTACCACATTCAATCCAATCTAATCCAATTTCATCTCTTACCCTTTGGCGAAAGGGAGAGCGTGTCACTTTTACTGACTAAAAGGGTTTTTAGTCAGAAGGAATAGGAGTGGGTACTCCTGTTCCTTCCTTGTATTTCTTAACCATTGCTCGTCAGAAATCAGGATCGGAATACCGACGGTAGCTGGGGCCTGAGTGTTGTTGCCTCACGCATGTGGCCTCCTCCTTTGCTAGCGTTGCTGCTTCGCCGACAGAGGCAACCGCCTGCCACTCCTCTTCGCTTCGGATCATGGACTGAACAAAGGCCTGCTGTGGGAGATCCCTGCTACTGATCGCCCCCACGAGGACACGGCGGTGCTCTGCCCAAGCGGGGTTTACCTCTACCCAATGCTCCACCGTGTCCTCCAGGCATTCCACGCAGTGGTGACACCCAGGCGTTTTTACTGCACGAATCCTGGAACATGACCTGAACCAAGACCCAGCGCGGTGTAAGAGATCACTACCACTCACTCTAGCCTTGAAGACACCTAAACTATAATCAGTCGGGAAGACCGCAAATTGTTCCAGTCCCTTGATATACGCGGTATAAACGACGTGGCAAATCATGTGGTGTTCTTGATATTATACTAAATCCTAACATACATTTAGATCCGTAGGCGCGAGCTTGCGGACGGCGAGCATTGGGTAGTTCACTGTCTGGCCGTCTGGGAACCGTCCAGACCAACCCCAGTCGTCGACAGCGCACACTGTTCCCGCGCGCTTCAAGGAGTTGACAGCAACCGTAGGGACTCTGCAGAAGGATCGAAAACAATTAGGGCCAGGGGTTCGTGTCTGAAAGGAAGGCTCTGGCCCTAGTTAGTATGGCAATGTAGCAACGGGGTAGTTTGTTTAGTCAGTAAAAGTCTGACCCTATTTCCCGCTTCGCCCAAGGGCGGGAATCATACATTTAATTATATTTACACTTTCAGCATTCTGAGGCAATCCAAAGTTTTATAATAATGTATTATTTCAATTACTTCGGCAGTAAAATCACCTTTACAGGTTCACCCACGCATAAGTCACAAATATATGAATTAAATCTTGTCTTTCTTCTATATAAATATATTAACTCAAAGCTGTTATACAAAGTAGATAATAACATAAATCGTTAACCACCACGTGTAGGTATTTAACCCGGAGCTAAGTGTTTATAGTTTATATGATAGAAATAAATATACAACTAGTGATAAGCAGACTATATGTTAAATACCTTAGTAACTAGATATCCTTTGCAAATTGACTGATTCTTTGATTCCTTGGATTCTTTGGATGCACTTTGGAGAACGTGTGCGGTAATTCTTTGGATGCACTTTGGAGAACGTGTGCGGTAATTCTTTGGATGCACTTTGGAGAACGTGTGCGGTAATTCTTTGGATGCACTTTGGAGAACGTGTGCGGTAATTCCAGGAATTGATTCCCCGATTTCCATGAATTGGTAGCCCGCCGTCCGGTCGTCTGGTAACTTTCCGGACCGAGCCAAGTGGTCGACGGTGCGCACTGTTCCCGAGTGCCTCAAGTTGTCAAGAAATTTTTGGGGTCCAGCAGGGTCGAAGCCTCCTGGTACCTTGTATATTACTAAGGTCCTGGGATCAAGGCAAGGGAAGAACCGGCCAGGTTGTTTAGTTAGTAAGATTCTGACACTATGTCCCGTCCCATCCAAGGACGGGATTCATCATTGGATGATTTTTACCAACCATAAAAAAATAAGCACCTTTTTTCCATCGCAAAACCTTTACAACTGTCCGGACTAAGCATTTCGCCTTGTCGTTTACCATTGAAAGAACGGGAACAAATTGCTTGCAGCGGTCTTGCAATCCGATTATTTAGGTGTCTTTAAAACTAGAGAGGCGTTTAAAAATCTGCTAACAAGTTTGTTTTTTTTTTAAATTAACTACCTACTCTTCGAGTTCCAGCGCCTCTGTAACGCTTTCTTACTATCCTGAGCTCGGGCGAGAATTGGTTTTCACGGGCCTCGTTAGGCAAGCTGACATATTTTTGGTGACTAGTTTGTTGTCTGTAAATCATATACAGCAAACCGCCCTCACGTCCTATCCGCTGGGCTCTTAACCCCGCTACCCAGCTACTGTAGGCGTAAGCTTGTGGACGGTAAGCAACGGGTAGCTCGCCGTCCGGCCGTCAGAACCAAACTCGACTCGTCGAAATTAACCAGTGTTCTACGCTTGCCTCACAGAGATATCAGCAAAATTAAAGGCACAGCAGAGTTGAAGCCTACTGAAGCCATGGCTTGTGCGAAAGAGAACCCCAGGACCCTGGAACGAAGACAAAACAGGAACATAGAAGTGGCTTTTAATCAGTAAAAGTCTGACACGTAGAGCAGATGAAATCATTGGATCCTTTCATCTAAAAAAAAACATCGTTTAAAATATGATCTATCTCATTTGCCGGAGTCTGTGTGTCCTGATGGCTACAACCCGGGAATCTTTAAGTCAAGAGTGAACAGGTTATTTCTAGGTAAGCGCGCTCCATCGTCGACCGCATCGTTGCTTTCCATCAGGTGAAATAGCGGTCAAGCGCGAACCTATAACAAATAAAAAATCCCAAACAAACTAACAAAGAAGATAGCGCTATGTTTTTACAGGCTTTATTTTAGTTTAACCTGACCGATGTTTGTGATCGAAATTTGCGAATTAAGTTTGATCCACTTCCCGGCTACCGAATGAGCTGATTTTTTTCAAACATAATGTAAATCGTATGACGATGCAACATTATGGCCTGCGTACAACATTTAGGACTAGGGATCTTTAAGTCAAGAGTGAATAGGTTACTTCTAGGCAAGCGTGTTCCATCGTCGACTACATCATCGCTTACCATCAGGTGAGATTGTGGTCAAACGCGAGCCTATCTAGAATAAATTAAAAAATAGAACATTTAACTACACTAAAGCCTCCCGGAACTGAGGGTTGGTGCGAAAGCGTTAGGTACACCGGGACTCTGGGAATAAGGCAAAGAAGGTTGTTTAGTCAGTAAGAGTCTGACACTGTTTTCAACTCAGCCCACGAGCGGGATTCGTCATTGGATGATTTTTACCCACCATAAAAAAAACTAAAGTAATAATTAGATTATTTACATTATTTATCTAATTATTGCATTATTTTTTTAAGAAGTTAGGTATCCTAAGTGTAAACAAATCGTAAAGGAGTCAACGCACTATATTGATAGCGTCTGTATTGTAACTACGCACGGATACTCAAACATGAATGTGACGTCATTGCGACTTTTTAACAAATTATCAAAATAGGTAATTTTTATATCTTAAATTTTTTCTAAGATAAAACAAATTATTACAAGCTTTTTATTAGCTTGCAATGTAACTATGTATGTTCGGCTCAAATCTTGCAATTCAATTTTGAAGCAGATTTCTTCACCCGATTGAGCTAGAAGTTTGCATGTGTAAATCTCATGACAATGCAATATTATGATGACATGGAGCTGATCTGATGATGGAGCTGGAAGTTAGCCATAGGAGCTCAGCAATAAAACAACTCAACCTTATCGTGTTTGGGCTCATTGGATTTGTATGACGATTATTTGATCCTATATGGTAGTCAGGGCGTGATGGTGGAGTTGGAAGGTAACCATAGGAACTCCGTTATACAATGAGATAACCCTAACGTGTTTGTAGTTTTCGGAAAGGTCTTGAAGAGTATTAATAATAAACCTATATATAGAGCTATAAAAGCTTGTCATGAAAAAATATTTTCATTGAAAACTTGTTTCTGTATTAAAACAGCTGAAATTGATTGAGTAGCCAATTCTAAACATAAATCAAAATGTATAAAAAACAATACCGCTTTTATTTGAAATTTATAACTCAAGAACAGGCTCACCTATCCAAACCAAATGTTTAGGCTTTGTTTGGACTATTTGGTAGACAGTTTATGTGAAGTTCGGTCGAGCCGTTCTTCATTTATCACATTTTTCTGTTGCCGGGAGCGAAGCCGCGGGCAAAAGCTAGCACAATATATTTTTTAAACACAAAATAATAATACCTAAGGCATAAATATAAATAATTATAAATTGAATTCATTACTAATGTTTCTTCTTTTCTTAATAATTAATCCATTTAATTAATTAATTATTTCAATTTCGATTTCAAATTAAATTCACATTTTTCATCATTGATATAAAATTTTAACATACGAATTACTATTAGGAATTATATTTTATTTATCCAAAAAAAAAAGATTTTTGTCCTGAGAGTCTCACATCCATGGGATTCGTGCAACCTTCACCGAGCCGGAGGAATCGTTTCCCGCTCCATCCAAGATTTCCTACATGAAATCCCCTATAAATCTTATAAAAATTTTAATAAATACCTCAGTACATCATTACATAGTATAAAACAAAATTGCTTATCCCTGTGTATGCTTAGATCTTTAAAAAGTTCGCAATGGATTTTGATGCGAATTTTTTAATAGATAGAGTGATTCCAGAGGAAGGTTTATATGTATAATATATACCCTTCTCACCCAAGCGAAGCTGGAGCGGGTCGCTAATAATGATTAAACAAAAGTAATTTCTGATTCGAGATTGTTTTAGTTTTTTGCATTTTCTGAAAAAAATTACTAAATTAATGTATACTTTTTTTACACCATCAAAAAGTAAAGATTTCAATAAATAAGAAACCAACAAAATTTTTAAAAAAATCACATATTTTTACGTGACATTTTTCGATTGCAAAATAGGCTGTTTTTTCGATATTAAGTCAAAATAAAAAGCAACTGTGAATATTTTAAATAAAAAAAATATAGTAAGTTTGGGACATGAAAAGGAAACTTTTCACCGAATTTTATGAAAAATAAAGTAATTTTTAAAGGAGGTAAAAATTAAATTCAAAATCTAGGTTTTATGGACTTTTCACATAGATTTTGAGGCTATGTGAAAAAGTGTAAATACAAAAGTCGTAAATCTTTTTATGACCTACAAGTTTGCTATTAGACATTTTTCCATAAAACCAGTACTTTTGCCGGAAATCGATATAAACCATTTTTTACCCTTAAAACCGCACACCCATCCACTTCCCCACCTCAGATCGACCGTAATTTATTTTTCCTTAAATTTTTGCTATATTATCTTCCTTTTCCAATGGGTTTCATTCTACTACTATTTTGTTCCCTTTCAAAAGCTATCTGCACTAGTCTAATAGTTACATTGCAAGCTAATAAAAAGCTTGTAAAAATAAAACTTTTATGTATAATAATAATAATTTATTTATACTTTCTTGGTGCACCAGTGAATTTATACGATAATTTAATCAATTGTAGGTGTCCAGTCTTATTAGTACAGTACGGCCGTTTTGACTTGGCGAGCCCGAAAGCTCTGCGAATTTTAATAAATGGATTTTAAAAAATGCCATTAACAGTTTACCATAATAACAATTATTAATAGCATTTATTTTTGGTCATAATAACAGTTATTGGAATTTATTTTTTGTAATAACAACTGTTAATGATATTTATTTATTTTCTTAAATGCCATTAACAATTATTATTAATGTAAACAACTATTATTAGCATTTATTTTTAAAGCTTTATTTTTGTACAATCGCGCTGAAATTTGCAGAGCCTAACTTACTGTTTATTTATTTTATAAAGGAGTTTGTTTGTATAAATATTATGTAATGTGTATGTTACTCCTTCATGCTTAAATGGCTGAACGAATTTGGATGATATTTGGTACACGAGTAACCTATGTCCTGGTATAGTACATAAAGTACTTTAAATTCCAGGAGTAGGTTTCCTAGGCTTAATTTTCCACGACATTTGCAGAAGCAAATTTTTGCACAGTTGAAGACAAATTAAGCAACAAACATTATCTGGATAAAAACCATTTTAATTCGTACGATTGTATCGATAGGTTTTAAAACAGATTTTTTTTTATTTATATTATAAAACACCATATCACGTAGTATGTACAATTAAACACATTAGAGATTCCCAGTAATTATTTAATTTCTTTTTATTTTGATTTAATATATGCTTATAGTACCTATTGTGATTATTTAATTCATTTTTTTAGTTTTATTTAATGTCGAATATAGGATTATGATTGGTGTTATTTGTGAAGTACCAACTTATAAATATTGTCTTTTTTTTATTGTAATAAACTAGTGCTTGACTGCGATCCCACCCGATGGTAAGCAGTGATGCAATCGTTGATGGTAAGGCGCACTAGTTTATTGTACCCATTAAAATACTGTTTTCAATAATTTTGGGAGGGCGTTGACTCCTGACATACAGGCTCCCTATTTTGGGAGTCAGAGGCTTCATAAATTGTACCAATACGATACCAATAAAGAATCAAAAATAAAGAAAAGAAATAAAAGATACCCAGTCAACACATTAGAAGTGCTTACACAAACACCTTCAACAAATTAATTTCTAACATGTCAAGCGAAAGCTATCCTATAATCTATAATAGTACAATACCTACTGACCTTTGCACTAATATATAAACTTATCAATACAAATATTCTTATTAGATTTTGTATCCACAATTTGGTGACCCCTGATTGGCGGAGCTCAAACGTCTATAAAAAGGGGAGTAGCGGTGGTCTCCGGCGCATTTACCTACTGGAGCAGGTAGCCGAGAGACGTATTATCGTAACAATAAATAAGACTGATTCTATGTGTTACTTGAACCCGTCTCAAGATGGGGAAACTTAGTATTAGCGTTTTAAGTGTTTTATTATTAATTTCCGTTTTTTGGAAACCAACTTTCGCCGCTGGTGAGTCAATTTTTATTTTGGTTTTTTCGTATTTGTTGCCCCTTTTGTCTTTTGGATGTATATTTTTTTCCCTTTTTTTTAATTTTGATTTTAAAGCCTTTGTGTTCCTTAAAAAAATTAAGTTTAAAGCTACCCGCATGTTTAATAACGTCTTCTGAAGTTTTTCTTCTTTTCTCGGTATTACGAGACTATTGGAATAATTTGCTTTTCAAGATAATTTACCACTACTACTTTTAAATTTAAAAGCTCACATTTTTCTTGGATATATCACTTGTTTATTATATAAAACTTGACTGTTACTCTTATGATTTTCCAAAAGCTAGCGTTTGTAAAAATGATCGCTCGTTGGATGATGTATGATCGTGTGTTGTAAAAAATACCTTGTGGATAACAAAGTAATTTTTACAATACACGATGGCTGAAGATTATGTCATTTATTTTATTGAATTCAAATAACTGTGAGCTAATCAAATTGGACTATGTTAACATTTTTTTGTTATACATACAAATCTATGCAAAAAAATTAGAATCGTTTCAACTAGATTAGGAACTTCATTTATTTCTATTGGACTATTTAAAACGGATAGACATTGCAATTACTCTATACCGTGATTAATTCATTAAGTTCCAAGCGAACGCCGGCGTTTGCTCACCTACCACCTTTTCTTTAATTGTGTCTGTAATAACAAGATCCAAAGGTTAGGTAAGGTTCTACCAGAAGACTAACGCAGATAATACATAAATATAGCTACCACTAAGTTAGAAAAAAACTAATTCTAATCACCATTTCAGCTAAAATATTTCCATTGCTTCACAAAAGCCTCAGCTAGTACAAAAGTAAAAATTAATCCAAAATTTAGAGTTCTGATAATGAAGAATCAATACAATCACCTACCTTGGTCCTTGTGTATTTAATTAAAACACAATTAATTTATTAGTTTAATAGCAAAAATATTAAACTTGATAACATGCTCTGTATTATCGATAATAATAAAAGATAAGAGCTTGGGCTTAATGACTAATATTTAAGAGACATAAAATAAATTAAAATATCTATATGTTCCTTTTTTGTAGTAAACTGACTTTAACAGAAAATGAAGAAGACAATACAAAAGTCTTAAAAATAATAATGAATGGCATTGCATCTGTAAAACTCGTAAAAGATTAAATAGACGTTACTGAAAATGAGAAAGATTAAGAAATACAAAACATAACTTTTAAACCGAACGACGGCACTAAAGATATCAAGATAGAATTCAACGTAAAAAATAACAACCAGCATTTCTCAGAAATTGTAAAATATGATTGTGAAAGAAAAAACATGGACTGCCAAAAAAACAGTAAATTAGGTACAATGGAGAACAAAGTATAGCCAACAACCGATAAGGTTAACAATAATTATTTGCTGCAAACATTGATACCACTCATCTTTGACCTGAGATTGTGCTATCTCTTGCTCCAATGTCAGTAACGGGTATCAGGGCATAGGTATTTATATTGGACTTAATTGTTACTGGAATCAACATGTCTACGGTAATTTCTTCATTTGTCTTCTATAAATTGTCTTTTTCATCTTTTTTGCCTACACGAAGAATAACCAAATCATTGCGTACTTTTACATTAAACTTTGGCAAAGAAAGTAGTGCTTTCTCTAAGTTATCAATATCAACGTTATTGACTTCAAAAATCGTATTTGCAAAAACTTCTTCGAAACTAAGATTGACTTGTAAATAATTAGCATTTCACGAAAACTTCGTATCAGCTTTAAGCATTTTTTATCGCCAAAAAGCCTTGACAATGGCCGACTGTTCACCGATGATGAAACATTCATTTATATCACTATTAGTGATAACATTAGCGCTCTTTAGGTTAAAATTATCAGAACTCTGCTTATCTAAACCATTGTTCTTTGTTATAATTGTATAAATTAATTGTGAGGTTTTTGATATGGATGAGGAAAGATCATAGCAATAGGTGAAGGTTGGTCAACAAGATCTTAAGCAAAATATAGAAGGGTTATAGGAACTGGAATCGTATTTAGTATAGGAGAAAATTACGATTTATAAGAAGAGGATAATCTTATGAATAATGAGCTTATCTTTGTATATTAGAGTCATAATCACAAATAAGCTTAGTTACCGTAAAACAGGATGAATAGAAACGCAGGTGGGTGTTTAGGAACAACACTTTGATGGCGATGTTCACGTTACTTAAAAAATATTTACAGCTTTTAAATACTCTTTACTAATTCAATAATACGTATATTGAAAACAAGAATGCCTTATTAAAACTAAAAATATGAAATCAAAGTAAAAATCTCAGTCTTAATCAAAGTTTTGTTTCTATTCACCTTGTTTGCCTGTATTTGTTCTTGATTGTGATTTTAACTGAAATATAGATCAAAGTTCACCCAGCTTAAAGTTTACTGGGTTAATATCCTATGCATTCCTTTGTATCGATTTCCCGTGGCCAGTTCATCAATTATAAGCATCCCAGCTGTGTACGGATGCGTCAGTTTAGCGATCGCTCTTAGATTAACTGACATTAAGAGCTTTGTTCCGTTGCCGGTGCATAACGGATCCAAATTCATGGTTCTGTATGAAAATATTTGTTTCACATTTCGGAAATTTATATTGTTTCTTAAGACTCGTTGTTTATAATATTTATTTTTAAACCATCAGGAGGGTCATTATTTTCTTCTTAGAGATATGGTTATGGAGAAAATATACTTTATTAATGGTCAGGAAGGAAGAATCAAAAGACTTGAATTTGTATCCAAGGACCACGCTATTATAACGGATTCTATTCGTTTGTTTTCTTTGCCATTTTGCTTGCTTTACCAAAAATTACACCATAAACGACTAAACATAAACTTCAAGGTCCAAAAGGAACAATCCCGAAACCCAAATATGGGTCGTATATTATTTTAATTTAGAGGTCATTGTGGCTGGTCGCCAAACTCTGCTCCTGTCTTGTCCCCTCTGTGAGGCAAATTGGATAATCGCCTGTTTATCGAGAGGGACTGTGGTTGATAGGGAGAGTGTTCCGCTGTTTGGGAGGCAGACAGAGAGAAAAGCTTTCTAATTTAGAGTTTATTCGAATCACGGTCATGATCAACCGTTTCTGGGACATGCAGTATTTGTTCTTAAGGATTGAGATCTCTTTTAGAGACACATACAACTTTATTGTTTAAGACGCTGTGATAATTTCCAAGTTTATCATTGTATGTCTCGCAATACCAGAAAATCTGTTCTTCTATTAGATCTTTGTGAGTTTTTACTTTAGTAATACCGATCTTAATATCACCATCAGTTGTCTTATCGAAGAAAACCATGACTCCTGCACCTTAGACACTAATTATAATAATCAGCAATACCTCAGTACTTTCTTCCATTTCTAGATAGTGAGGAAGCCTTGAACTCACATATGGTCCACTATCATATCTGAGTCATACAGTATGTGCGTGTATAGGTTCACATTGTGACCCCACTGATCCGGGTTCTACATTGTTGTCAACATTCAAGTAAATAGCGGAATTGTACCTTGAACTGACTGTTTACGTATTCTAATTATTATTTATTTCTAAGATAGCATTGTGATCTCATTTCTCCTGTTTATCTAGCTACCTCCTGGTAATTTTCTTCACCTTTGATACCTATATTGACATTTTTTTATTAGTTTTTTAGTTTGGTCTAATATTTTTCATGACATTGTTTATCGTTATGTTAATGTTATATTTCGTTTTTTTTTTTTGTTGAAATCGTTGGAAACGATGCCCTCACTTTTTCTCGCCGATATTGAAAATATTACTTACTGCTTTATTTAAGGGGAGATATAAGACTTTTCATATTTGTGTATTTTTTTTTTAAATATATCTCTAACACAGACAAGAAACCGAAGTCCAGGCAAAAACCATTTGGAACTTTAACAAACTCAAAATACGGCTATTATCCATATTATGTTTAATAAATGAAGGACAAATTATGATTCGAATAATCTTTGTGCGCGGGAAATGGCATTTTGTTTAAAGTATATCTGCCCCTTAGTAACCAACTTTGCGTTGTTTTCAGTAAAAAATGTATGTTATTTGTTGTTTACGATAAAACTATTTTACAAAAATAGAGGAAAATACCCAATTAAGGTCCGGCTTAAACTTGTTGTTTGTTTAGATCTGATAAATGACTCAAGTGGTAATCAGTACCTATCACCTATGAACTTATAATATTTTATAAATATTTCGATTGTTATGGAAATTATATAATAGGCTCGTGACCATACCTAATCATTATTACATGTTAACATAACAACATTTTATTTTTCATTTCAATTTCGGAACGGGGTCTAATGCGCCCCGTACGTGTCTTCCTTGCGCTGTGGCCAATTTTTTTTTTAGCTTTTTCTGCGTACGTAAGCAGTAACTTAAGTTTGATTAAATTTAGAAAAGGGATGAATAATGTAAGATACAGTATCAAAACAGAATGCAGTAGTATATCTACTTTAATACGGGGTCACTTTGACCTCGTATCACACTGTCACACATAGCCATAATAGAAGATTTTTATTATGGATAGGCGTGCGTTTGAGCATTTACCATCTTTGAATTGAGATATCAATTGATGGTAAGCGATGATGTGGCTAACGATAGAGTACGCTTGCCTAGAAATTTCAGGTCTCAAATGAATGGGTCAACTTATTTACCGCAGACTATGATTTATTTACAATATGATAGTTAATTTTAAACCTTCGTGTGTGTCCGTCATAAAAGCCCTCCAGAACAATGAGCTTACTGTCATTAAACTTATCATTAATTTTTAATAACAATTGATATATGTAGGTTAACGAGTTTATAATTATTCTTAACTGTTATAATTAAGTAACTGACACAAATTGCTTTGTTTGTTTCAGATAAATGCTCTTTAGGATGCACGGGATGTGAGTATACCATTTCTTTTCTTATCTTATTTATGACTGTTTTTGTTTATAAGTAAATGGCCTTTTAAAGTTTTTTTTTTATTGGTTGATTGCTATATAATATATAAGAATAGTAATATTTGTATTAAGGGCCTTTGCGAGTCGGTTTCAGCTTCTCGAAGGTCCAGGACCTCAGGGTTCGGAGATATAATGATATACCACAACTTTAACACAACGCCATCTAGTGCCAAATTAAACAGAGCTTATGCTATGAATACTAGACAGCTGATAAATATACTCATATATTTCTAAATTCTTACATATTATAGATAAATTACACCCAAAAACAAGTGATCGTGCTCATCACACAATCATTTGACTTGACTGGGAATCGAAGTCACGACCTCCAGCTTAGCAGTCAGGGCTACTGACCACTATCGTCTTCTTTGTTTGTATACTTATTCTGTCTTCCCTCATCCAGCCCCAACGACTCAATCGTTCCTGAACGGACATAAGTACAACTATGGCGTGGAGGGTGTTGTCTCCATCTACCTGACCGGAGCATCGAAACAGGAGACCAGCGTCAAGGTGCTCGGTCAAGTCTCCGTGTCGTCCGTCGGCAACTGCGTGCATGAACTGGCTGTGCAGAACTTGGTTATCTCTGGCCCTGATGGCAAGGTTTGTAATCTTCATCATCACTGATAGACGTCCAAAATCCTAAACTTTTACTGTCTTTTTTGTACTTCGATGGTGAAAGGAGTCGCCTAGAAATTTTGCACTGGTTAATTCTGCTCCGCAAAAAACTTCATACGTTTTTTGGCCTGAATCCCAGCAGTGAGAACCTTATAAGGCTGATGCTATATAAACATTTTGTAACCACTATTGCTGCTTGCAGAAATACCAGAGCCCGCCCGGCATCGAGAAGCCGATCCGCTTCACGCTGCAAGACGGCCGCACCGGACCGGAGATCTGTGCCGTGGAGGGCGACACGCGCCGCTCGCTCAACATCAAGAGGGCTCTCATCTCGCTGCTGCAGACAGAACAGAAGCCTTCCACTCAGGTAAGAAGACCTCCAGATCTTCAATATGTGTCAAACTAAAATTAAACTTCTTCAAAAAGCTAAACTTATGTGCTGAACAGCAGTTTTCTTCTTCCGGAAAATGTCCGGACTGAACTTGAGTCGTCAACAGCGTCTCAAAGAGATATCAGCTAATCCGAGACCCTACTGGGGCCTTGGGTTTTTATCCGAAAGGAAAACCTGTGGCCCTGAAATTTAAAGGCAAAGAGGTGACATGGGAACATGGGTGCGATTTTATCAGCTAAAGTTGCCTTTCTGTTCCCCCCTAAAACAGGTGAAGTCACTAAGCGATTTCATACCTTAAAAAAAAGTTATGTTTTGAAGATACCATTTCTCATGTTCTTTTCTATCCACAGGTTGACGTCTTCGGAACATGCCCCACCGACGTGTCCTCCTCTCAGGAAGGAAGCGCAGTTTTGGTACACCGCAGCCGCGACTTGTCTCGCTGTGGCCACCGTGAACAGAGCAAGAACGACCTGGTTACTGGAGTCTTCAACCCAAGTGCTGTAAGTATTCTGGAGAAAGAGCTAATGATTTTTATTAAAACCATTTTGAAGTCGATAGCAAAACAATCTCATAACATAAATATAAAAAATGACGATGAGGTTTGAGTAGCTCACCGGTCGGCCGTCCCGTAACCGTCTGAACAACGAACCCGAGTCGTCAGTCTTCTGACACTTACTCCTTGATCTGTTTTCTAAGATATCTAGTCATGTCTCTTCAAGAAATTTCTTCTTAACATAAAATTTCTAATATAACCAAAATCTCTTCCACCAGGACATCAAGGACACCCAAATCCTCCAGTCCTCAATGAACGTGGAGACCAAGGTCAACAATGGAGTCCCTGAGAAGGTGGCAGCCACTGAAGAGTACCTGTACAGGCCTTTCTCCGTGGGAGAGAATGGAGCCAGGGCTAAGGTCTACACCAAGCTGACTCTGACTGGCAAGGCGAGGGCTGCTAACAACCCAAGTAAGTACTGATGAAGCTATGAGACCAATCAAACTGATAGGTCATCAAAGTTATTAGACATTCATAGGAAAATAAATTGTTGTACAAATGTGATTACTTAGATTAGACAGTGATAGAAAAAATTTAATACCGCTTTAGCCGCTGACATAAGCTAGTAGCTTATGTCAGCGGCTTCGTCTACTATAATACAGTAGAAAATAATTATGTCATTTAGGCATATGATAAAGTAGCATTTTACTGATAAAAAAATAAATTTTTCACTTTTTAATATTTAAAAAGCTCGTATTTGTTACTGAACTTCTCCGAAGCGACTTAAAAGAACATTTCGTTCGGCTCACGTGCTCCAAACGAAATATTTAGGTTTTATTTAGTAGATGGTTTATGTGAAGTTTGCACAAAATCGGTCGAGCGGTTCTTCATTTATTAAATTTTTCTGTTGCCTAGAGCGAAGCCGCGGGGAAAAATTAGTGTTTTTATATAAATTCATGGCAAAACAACGTTGGCCGAAGGCTAGCATTTGTGTTAAATATTTTTTTTACGGTATGTCCTAGAACCAAAAATTCGAAGACATGTGACATCCACCAATCCGCACTGGGCCCGCGTGGTGGATTATGGCCCATTCCCTCTCCTAGAGAGAGGAGGCCTGTGTCCCTGCAGTGGGAACATTAAAAGGCTGATGATGATGATGATGATGATTTTTTTTACACTACAACCACAGCTCCTTTGTTTCCATAATCCAATATGACTTTCAATGCCTAACCACCACTTTCCACTTCCAGCTCACTGCACGGAGACCCGCACCATCATCTTTGAGAACCCTCATGGAGTCACCATGAACCAGAACAACATGCAATCAGCTCTCAACGCCGTCAAGGAGACCGCCAAGTCTGTGGCCACTGAAGCCAGCTCCAAATCTGCTGGAAACTTCGCCCAGCTCGTCAGGGTAAGGACCTTCAGATTTAATAAATGCAGTAAAGCATCTGCATCATTTATGGTGCGACATAGAAAGATAGCAGTGGCCAAATAATAACGGCCCCGATTTCGAGTTGTAAGTCACGGGTTCAAACCCAAACAGACACATTACTTTGTGTATTTTTTTTTAATTACCACTGCTCTAAAAATGGTCAAGGAAAACATCGTGAGGAAACCGGCATAGCCTAGCCAACCCACACTGAGCCCGTGTGATGATTTACGCCCCATTCTCTCTACTAGAGAGGAGATCTGCTACAAAAACTAATAAAATTTAGCCCCTTGTACAATTACATTTTTCCACGCGATTCGAACATATCTTGATCTGTTTTAATTGGTTTGTCACTAATAAATATGGTATATTACAGATCCTGCGCACATCGAACAAGAATGACCTCATGGCAGTCTACAGCCACATCAAGGGAAACAACGTTGAAAAGTAAGTTATTGTATCAACGTAAGAACATAACACAACAACGCAATACAGCACAACACGACACAACATGACAACACATCACAACACAACATGACATCACATCACAACCCAACACAACACAACACAGCAAAAGACACCTACATTGGTGTCTAAATTAGTATTATTTTTTCTTCATTTTCAATTTCAGCTTCATGTGCAACAATATCAAACACTTGAATATCAAAAGAAACCAAATCCATCACAAAGTCAACATGACATCACAATCCATCCAAAAAAAAGTGTGCTAAGTTCATTTTCATAAATGTCTAAACTAAAAATATGTGTCTAACTAATTTTATCACTCTACCAACAGGCGTGTATTCTTGGACGGTCTGCTCCGCGCCGGAACTGGCTACAGCATTGAAGCTTCCATCCAGCTGCTGAAGAGCAAGGAGTTGGGCCCCCTCGAGCAGAGACTGGTCTTCTTGTCTCTCAGCAACGCCAGACACGCCAACAATGATGCTTTGAAGGCTGCTGCTGTAAGTTTTATGTTGAATTTAAACATTTTTGATCAAATTTTTGGATAGTAGAAAAACTTTTTGAAAGTAATAATCAAAGCTTTTTAAATGCAAGAGTTCAAAGTATAATAATTCACATCGTAATTCATAAAAACAACCCTTCTTACACTCTGATAAAACCATAATTGTTATATTATAGAACTAGTAAAATTTCTGCTTCCTTATAAAAAGTTCTTTCATCATAAGTGTTATTAGCTTCATTGTAAAATAATATAAACTAGTGCTTGACCGCGATACCACCTGATATTAAGCAGTGATACAATCGTTGATAGCGAGATGCACTACTTTCTTATGAGGTTTTCAAAACACCTACTACTGATCTTTCAAAAACCCTCTTCACAATTAATACCCTCACCAACAACTCTAACAAACCGTCTCCTCCACAGGGTCTCCTGGACCTGCCAAACATCCCCAGGGAAGTGTACCTCGGCGTAGGCGCCCTAGCTGGCGCCTATTGCAGGGAACACGAATGCCACCGCACCAGAAATGACGGCATCGTCGCACTTAGCAACAAGTTGGCTGCTAAGCTGCAGTTCTGCAGACCCAAGACCAAGGTTGAAGAGGACAACGTAAGTAGCAAAATAGTTTTCAGTTACTGCACTTATAATCACAAGTCATCTTAGGTATACTTTGCCTGGGAGTGTACCATCAAAAAAACTTCCACCTGAACAGCATTAAGTTCATTTTTGGTTGCACTCGAAATGAAAACTTCAAAGGTGTGGGGTTTGGCACCGCTGCGAGGGAAATTTCATGCTTAAGTCTATCTCCTGATAACTGCAACCCGTCTTCAAGTCTAGGGGTTACCTAAAATTAACCTGAAATAGGCCAATCTTAAGTGGACGCAAATAAGCAATAAGGCGTCAACCCACAAAATTTCTCAAAATGAGTTAAGTATACAGTGCCCTTAGAAATCAGTCAAAAAACATTTTTCAAAAACATTTTTACTGATATACACCTTAATTATTTAAAAAAATCGATATTTTTATTTATGTCAACGTCCTATGAACCTTACATAAATTCGCGATAAACTTGTAAGTGCCTTGACATACATTTTAATACACCTAGCGCCACCTGTTAGTTCTCAATAACAACTCAAGCAGCTTGACAAGTTATTGCGAAATAGACGTCACTGTATGTTTTGATTTGCAACCGGCTCATGACAGCTATTTTTTTAACCGTTTTTTTGGGCAAAAGTTATTTTAATGTAAAATTACACGAGTGCATTGGTACATTCAGATAATAAATTTAACTAAAAACATTGGTTCTTGCAAGGTAAGTGTCTAATTTGGTTTATTTAGTTATTTTTATTCATTTAATGGTAAGGTTATCTGTGTTTTCGGCGTAATTAAGTAGGAAGTATGCGTTTATTGTGGATGAGAGCTCGTATATATTACAAAGTGGTTTAGTTCTTAGTTTATAAAATGCAACAATAGCAGAACTCATAATATTAATGTTGTTTTCTGGCGCGAAACTCACATAAGCAGTTGTTGCAAAATGTTAAATCCACGATAGCTATAAATTTGTTTTATGCTTAAGTTACTTAATAGATTTTTGTAAAAATATCTAAGTCAGCATTAAACATACAACTGTGTGTCATAATCTTTAACATACTTTTGCGAAAAAGTATAGAGTACCTACGATTTTTTTGTGTTTCTTCTGTGTTGAACAGTTTTCTAATGAGTGATTATCACCTATTCTATTGGAAGAACCCAAGGTTGTAGTCCCGCACTTACACAGCTATTTTTTATTGGATTGGGTTACGTATTAATTGTTTGTATTCTTACTAAACAATACCTAAGTAGGTATTTCTTAGCAAAAATACAGGTATTGGGTTTTTTTTTTTAAAGTGGGTTAAAATCATCAAATGATATCTCTCGCCCTTGGATAGAGCGAGCGGGTGTGTCAGACTCTTACTGACTAAAATATCCCACTCCGTTCCTACTTGTCTCTGGTATTGGGGTCAGAGCATGTCCTTTCGGCCCCGGTCCGCAGTAGGCTTCAGCCCGTTCGGGCCCCTACAAATTGCTGACAAACTCTTTAAGACGCGCGAGAACAGTGCGTGCCATAGACGACTTGAGCTTGGTCCGGATTACTACCGGACGGTCGGGCGGCGAGCTACCCATTGCTCTCCACCCGCAAGGCCGCGCTATGGAGGCCGGAAATCGGGATCGGAATCCCGGCGACGGCCACGGCGACGGTCGCGTCTGAGACGCAAGCGCCGTTGTCTCAAGCGGTCGGCCTCCTCCTTAGCTAGCATTACTGCTTCGCAGAAGGAGGCGACCGTCTGCCACCCCTCCTCGCTCCGGACCATGGCCTGAACCAGGGCCCGGTGCGAGAGATCGCCGCCGCCGATCGCCCCCACGAGGACACGACGATGCTCGTCTCAAGCGGGACACACCTCCACAGTGTGCTCCACCGTGTCCTCCGGGTGGTCAGCGCAGTGCCGACACCCGGACGTCACCTCCGCCTTCACCCGCAGCAGGTACTTCCCGAACTTGCCGTGTTCGGTGAGAACCTGCGTCATGCGGAAGGTAAGGACACCGTGAGGGCTTTCCAGCCACGCCTCTAAGAGGGGACTTACCGCCGAAATTATGGCGTGCCCTGGGCCTGGTATTGGGTATACCTACACGTCGTAAGGTTTTGAGCAATGGTAGCTCAGTGGATAAGGATGCGCTCTTCATACGGAAGGTCGTGGGTTTGAATTGAACGTGCGTATTTCTACCATTGGCATGGTGATGAGGGAAAACATCGTGGTTAGAATAGGTAAAGGAGGGAAAGGGCGTAAAAAACAAATTGACTTTGAAAATGCTTTACCTTTGCTACGCCCTGAAGGACGGGAACTCAGTACAGAAAAAATTAAAGACCTGAAAGATATATTAAGACTGATTCCAAGTGATGCTAAACCATTTTATAATTTTTTGAAAACTGCTAGAAATGGTGACTTCATTGATGATGTGGACGGTTTTGGTCCTTCTGTAGATTTTGATATTGAAGAATTTACAAGAGAAGACTAAAGAGAAGATAAGAAGAGGGTTGGATCTCCACTTTTATACTAATTTTTTTTTTATGTTTTATAGTGATTTTATTATTTAAAAATAATTATAATTGTATGAGCATATCAGTAATAACTTTTGAAAATAACGAAATGACTTGTGATGATATTTCGTAATTTTTAATCTTATTACACAACAAATAAATAGAATGATTCCTACTAAGTTTAAAAAATTAGACTGATTACCTACCTCATAATAAAAACATAAATTTGCCAAATACTTAATGATAATGAATAACTAATTAATAAAGAAGTGCAATTATAGTAAAATAGTACATTAACAGAGTATTAAAAAATTAAGACTGTTATCTACTTATAAGTAAAATTAGGTACTTAATAATTATTGAAGAAGTTTCTAGTGCCTATTTTTGTAATGTTTTACAATAAAGTTGATTATCTTTGAAATTTGGTTTTAATGATTCGAATATGCCAAAAAAGTTAACACGAATTTATAAATATTCAATAACATGTCAAGTGACGATAACTTGCTATTTAAACTCATTTTACAAGTGTTGTTATTTTTACAAAAGTATTTCAAAGCACTTAACGCATTTTCAAAATAATTACCATGATCAATTTGTAATTTTACAAAAACATTCTAAATCACTTGAAATGTTTTGGATTATGTAAATTAGCTATCAAAAATTACGCAATAACATTTTTGTGGTTTTTCTCGTAATAATATATTTTTTTACTAATATTTACATGCAAATTAATAAAATTAAAAAACATTATTTTGAAATATCATCAATCATGTCCAGTATTCAGAAAATCTTCATACAAAGTTATTAAAACTTGTTTTGTATTTTCGAACGCCATTTTCTCCGAATGACAGTCAGGTAGGTTAACTCATTATTGCTTATTTGCGTCCAAGTAATCATGCTCCATCACCTCTTGGTGATGATGTGGACAACGGTAGAGCTATTGGCAGCATCATTCCTTTTGAGGTACTGGTAAAAAAAAAATTGTAGTTGATCAATCTCCAGCCGTCGTCTACATAAGATTAGTTGTCAATCCCACTTCTTTATTAAGTTTCAGCACTTGGTAGTCCAATTATAAGATATCATCATCCCAAAAATACAATCCTGCATATTTTCTGCGTTACTTTAGAATATGTCTGCTAATTGCTTTCTCATCATCACCAGGTCGTAGCAGTTCTGAAGGGCATCCGCAACATCCGTCACTTGGAAGATTCTCTGGTTGACAAGCTGGTGAAGTGTGCCCAGGACGTCAACGTCAAGTCCAGGGTTAAGGCAGCAGCGCTGGAAGCATTCCAAGCCGATCCCTGCTCTGCCAAGGTAGAGTAACAGGAACAATATAAAGAGAACAGTTTAATAGCTGATGAATCTCCCAAAATGAAAATGATATTATTCTGAATTATAACAACATTAGCACATCACAAAAAAAACATATTTTTAACCAACAATTCTATCGGTGAAACAAAACCCATACAATACAAGTATGTGACAGGCCAATCAGATTATTTCGCTTCGTTAACAGTTGTAAAATTGACATTACTACAGTTTTGCCTGTGCAGGCGGGTATATACACAAAACACTCTGTACAACTGAATAATTTTTATCAGTATATTCCCAGTCACCCCCACATGGATTGCCACCAGGTGACAACAGGGAATTCAAGTCCTAGTAGCCACCAAGTCTCGATTAGAAAATTGTTACCCCCACTTCAAATCGCTGTATATTGAAAAGTGGATTTTATTGATCAAACAAACAACATCTTCTAACTTATGATTATAATCACATATATTATTATTGATTATAAAAACCTGTTGTAAAAAACCACTTTAGAAGTCTGCAATTTAATATCCGATTGCCTCCTGTTGTCTATACATCTATGTGAGGGTGAATGGGAATATACCATTTTATAACTTATCATTGAGTATACTGTCCTTTCGAACAACTCTTTCTTACCTTCTAGCTTCTATCTTTGATCCTTGTTCTATTTCTTCGATAATATTTTTACCATCAGCATCAATACTTACAACATTTTTTCTAATAGCTTAAGAAGGCCGCCATTGACCTCATGAAGAACCGTCAGTTGGACTCCGAGATCCGCATCAAGGCTTACTTGGCCATCATCTCCTGCCCCTGCGCACAATCCGCCACTGAAATCAAGAACTTGTTGGACACCGAGCCCGTCCACCAAGGTAATACAATATTCTGGGTCTATATGTCACCGTAAAATTGTAAATACCGTTATATTACAATCTAACTTAAAATTGCACATCCCGTATGATTTTAATGAATATTTTTTAGATTTGTCTCTTTATATAATGAAAAAATCTTTTTTTTTTATATGTCAAAACATTGCCAAAACTATTAGTATAAAACATATTTTTTTGAAAAAAAATATTTTCTTATATGCTGAGTTAGGCAGCTTTTTGCCCTCACACTGATTCTAACTTCCTTTTTCGTCGAGTGTGTTTAGTCTAAGCGGTTGTGTGAGGCACGAATAAATGTTTTTTTCAATCTTTCTAATATCTAATGCCTTTTATCTTCCCCCTTCTAGTCGGCAACTTCATCTCTACGTCTCTCCGCAACATCCGTGCCTCCTCCAACCACGACAAGCAGCTCGCTAGACAACACTACGGCCTCATCCGCACTCCCAGCAAGTTCAACAACGATTACAGGTAAGGAGCTGATCATGATCAGTACAAGATTCATATTGAGGAAGCTTATGGATGAAGGTTCAATGTTACGAGTAGATGATATAGAGGTAGAACGTGAGCCGAAATAATAATAATTAATATGTTTAGAAAATAATGAAAAGAATAGAAAAGAAAACAATGTTTATTTTGCCCAAAATAGACGCACATAATACAACAATTAGTCAGTCAAGTGTGAACCAAGTATTATTGAACGGCACCATAGACACTGAAGCTGCTGTTATTTTATCTTTTTATATGAAGTTATTAGAGATATCTTCTACATACAAACTTATAAATTTTACCTCTTTATCATATTAATATAGATAGCTGTTTCTTTCTCACCCTACAGCTTCCTTTTTTTCAATTAACAACACATATTCTGTCCGACAATTAGTATTTTTATTAACAATTTTGTTTTCATTAGGAAATACTCGTACTATGAGGAAGAATCCTTCGACATCGATGCCCTAGGTATCGGCGGCTCTCTCGAAAAGACCGTCATCTTCTCTCAGGACTCCTTCCTGCCAAGATCTGTGGACTTTAACCTGACTGCTGAAGTTTTCGGCCGCAGCCTGAATGTTCTTGAGGTTGGTATTGCTTTCAACAGTTACTTGCTTCTGACGTATTATAAGTCCCCAAGTAGGCCTATATGAATTAAAAACCATTTTGATTGACTTTTGGACTTCCCAGTCTAAAGTAACCTCAGCCTAAATTTTTGTTGAATATGCAATAAATAACATTAAAATGACTGATAAAAAATGCCTAAGGCGTCCAGTCAGTTAAGTGTTAAATAAATAAATAAAATATATGTATTAAATTCGTCACCAATTAGTATCGCAAAATTATTGTAGGAACAAAAACAGTAGTAGTATAATAATAATTTCATTTATTTTCCCTACACAAAATTTTCTTATGCTTCTTAGCTTTAACAATACGCTTACAATTTAAAGCTAATTTTATGAGGGACTTGTGCCTGATGCAGCTATATGCAACAACCTGAATTAGTAGTTATAGTGACCTGTAATTCATTACAGGTCACTAATATGACATTTAATTGCGTCTAAATGTTTTTTTTTTTACCAAGCCACATCAACAGTTGTCATAACAGTGCTTTTTAAAACTGTTTTTTTTTCCACCAGGTCGGTGGTCGTCAAGGCAACTTGGACCGCGTGGTTGAGCACCTGCTCGGCCCCAAGAGCTTCCTCCGCACCGAGGAGCCCCAGAGCCTGTACAAGAAGTACGTCCTGGACAAATTCAACCAGTACAAGGAAAAGGTGGAGGGTGGCTTGCATAGAGGCCGTCGCTCCCTGAAGACTGATGTTGATAACTTCGACAAGACTGTAAGTGGACCCACAGATTTCTATAAAATCTAGAAGTTTAGATTTTTCTCTGCAGAATAAAATTAGTCGTTACTGCTTGTATATTTTGATATCTTTGAATTAGTATTATGCGATATTAGAGTTCTCCGCGCGATTAGAACATAATACAACAGCCCGAAATCAACTGTTGTGTAGTTGTCCGGATCAGACATAACATCCGTCTAGTTGAAAAATCTTCTTTCTTTCGGAGGTACAACTCGCGACATATAAGTTAGACCTAAATGGTGACCGAACTTCATTACACAGTAAAAGAATTACGGATCTCAATCGAAGCGGAGGTCTGGGTTTAACCATAGCAACGACGGCCATTTTGGTCCAACTTATTAGCCGCGTACTCACTCCGCGGAATTTCACATGGACAAAATATCTTATCTAGTAGACTTCTGCTATAGATTTTGGCTTGTTTTTTTTTTCACAAAAAACACCATATTTAACTAAATAAACCTTTACTTACCCCATTTTTCCACCCCACAGCTGAAAGCCGAAGCTACTCCCTTCAACAATGAACTTGACTTCGACCTGTACGTCAAACTCTTCGGAACTGATGCCGTCTTCCTGTCTCTCGGAGACGACAAGGGTTTCGACTTCGACAAGGTGGTCGACCAGTTCATGCAGTACTTGAACAAAGGAATTAATGATGTTAAGCACTTCCAGGTAAGGGGGAACTTCTCTCTTTTATTTAAGATGCAATTATTGTGGATCCTGGGATCTTGGCGTACGTTCCTTGCGAGAGAGAGTGTTAATTGTTAGTGCCAAATGCAAGGTGACCGGCCCCGTACGTGCCCCGTATCTAACTCTCTATTTTAAATTATTATACAAATACATGTTACGGTCTTAACATCAGGTTTTTTCACGATTTAAGGTTTGGTCCCATAGTAAAATTAGAAGTCACCCTATATATTATTATTTTATAATTCTTCCTCACAGACGAAAATTCTTAAAACTGTTGTTATTCATTTTACTAATACTTGATTCCTTTCTGCAGCAAGAAGTCCGCGCTCACATGCTATTCCTCGACGCTGAGCTCGCATACCCAACATCCACTGGTCTGCCCCTCAAGCTGGATGTTGTAGGAGCTGCCACTGGTCGCCTGGAGGTGGCCACGAACGTCGACATCCGCCAGTGCCTCAACAGCCCCAAGGACGCCAAAGTTGACATCAAAGTCGTCCCCAGCACTGACGTCGAAATCACCGGAGCCCTCTTAGTCGATGCTGATGCCATTTCTACTGGTCTGAAGGTCATCGTCAACCTGCACAGTTCCACTGGCGGTCATGTCATTGCTAAAGTTCTGGAGAATGGACGTGGTTTCGACCTGCAAGTAGGACTACCCGTCGACAAACAGGAGATTATCACCGCTTCCAACGACCTTGTCTACTTCTCCGCTGAGAAAGGACAACCGGAGAAACAAAACCCGGTCAAGATGGACAATGTTGTGAAGGAAAATGTGGGCTGCTTCGACCAGGCTGCTGACTTCCTCGGACTCACCGTCTGCGGAGAGATGACCGTGCCTTTCACAGTCTCCGGTAAGATTATTATTTTCATATTTACCTTTTTAGTCCTGTCAGACTTGTTTTATACCCATTGTAGGCTACTTTATAACGGCCTTAAATAAAAACCGTAATCTTCGTCACAGGACCTGATGCCCAGGCTTCCATCAACAAGTACCTCTCAAGCTACCCTCTGGCTGGAAAGACCAAGTTCCGCGTGATGTTGGAGAAGCAGAACCTGAGAGGATACCACATCAAGGGTGTTCTTCGCTCAGACGAGGCTGCCGGCAGAGAATCCTTCGAACTTCTGTTTGATGCTGAAGGTACACATCTAAAGACATTCGAACTTTCAAAACCAAATATAAATGAGGAAAATCTATCAACCTTTTGGTGTAAATCACTAACTATTTTTAATTTTTTTCTTAGGTGCCAAATATGGCCGCGCCCAACTTAACGGCGAATATGTGAACAACAAGAACGAAATTGGAGCTCAAGTGTCCCTCAACTCCCCACTGAAGGTCGCGTCCGCCCAGGCCACTTTCTACCGCAAGCCGACCGAACTGTCCGTCGTCGTCAAGGGCAAATACGACGACAATGAACTTTACGGCAAAGTTGGCTTCAACGTCCAAGGAGGTGGAAACCGCAAAGTTTACAAACCTGTTGCTGAGTTCCAAATGCCAGGAGAAAAGGACAAGCACAAGATTCCAGTATCCGGTCAAGTTGTTGAAGAGGTCGGTGGTGGAAAGACCAAATACTCCATCGAAAACGTCAAATTGAGTTTACCCAGTGTAAAGGAGCCAATCTGCATCGATGGACACGTCACCACTGCTGAAAAAGACATTGAATTCGACACTACTGTTAAAGACTTGGCTTCTCTCAAGGGATCTGTGAAGAAGAATGATGTCACTTTGGAGTTCCAGAACAAGTTGAACCCGTACGTTAACTTCAGGTTGAAGGGACACTTCGAATATGAACCCGTTGTAAGTATTTTTACAATAACCATAAATAAAGACTTGTAAGAAAGAAAAAAAATACAATGTTGTAGTTAAAAAAATTCGGATTTGAGCCAATTGCAGGCTTAATTTTATAAAGACCATTTTTACTAATAAAAATCCCCCCAAAAAGATAAGCATAAAAGAAAACCGAGTTTTTTGTAAGGCCATCGCTAATAAAAGAAACTAAAGCTCTCGAAAGGCATCATGCGTATTTTAGTTGCTTAAAAAGAAAATTAGTTATATTCTTTATCATTCAACAAAGCGACTTTGCAAGATTATACTCACGATTTTTAACCTTTATCTCTCAGTACAATTAAGTATGTTAGTACTATTCTTATTCATTTCAATTCTTATTCTCATAATTTTCTTAGGAATATCATCACTAATGTTGTTTATTTCTACAGCTTCGCAATGAATTCGACCTGGTGTACGGTGGAGACCTCCGCAACAACAACAACCGCGTTGTCTTCGAACAAATGCTGAAATACCACAAGAACTCTCCTGAGGACTTCAACGTCATCACCAAAAACAAGTGTAAGTTTGCAACGAATTTTTTGTCGAATCTTAATTTAATTATCCTTATACTTTACTAAAGAATTTACAAATCATCTTCCTGTCCTTGTTTTCTTTTTTTAATTCTTTTATTAACATGCGTTTATTCCGTATTCATCACATGGCCAACTTTTCAGTCACTAGCACTACTTCCAAACTTTTTATCCCTTTCAATATTCTCATCTTTGCTACATGCAATCTTTTTTAACCGTCTTATTCACAGTCCAACATTTTGTTATTTCAAATTATAATTCAATATTTATTAAACGTTAAATTTAATTATTTTATTTACAGTCGAAATCCTCGCGCTACCCTTCAAGGTCAGATTTGATGCCGATGTTGACCCTAAAAAGGTAGACGTTGAGCTCGAAGGTCAGTACCAGGACAAGAAGGCCGACTTCGACCTCGAAGCCAGACAGCAGATCAAGAAACCTGGAGACTACAGCATGAAGCTGAAGGCTGTAGTTGACAAGAACGGTCTTGAAGTCTTCTCAAAGAGGGACATCGTTTCTGCGGACAAGTCCAACCTGGAGAACTACATTGAGTTCAAGAATGTTGGCAGATACGAGCTGTCGGGAGTGTTGCTACACAAAACTAAGCCTAACGATATGAATGTTGGAGCTATCGGACACCTGAAGGCTTCAGTTGGCGGCAAGACACAGGACATCAAGTAAGTCAATCTTACAAATAAAAATCTTTATTGCTCAGATAATACTTTTCACACTTTATGATTTTTTACTACTTCTTCAATCAGTTTCTCCAGATTAAGCTCGCAATTGCTCTCACCTTTTTCTGCCATCTTTGAACCATTCAATGTTTTTATTTGCATAAAAATCAAAACAAATGCAACACTTTCTGATTAAAATAATATCCAAGGAGTTTTTCACCTTAAATATACGTCTTTGAACGAGCAACTACTATCATCTTTTAAATTGACAGTAAAAAAATGCTTGTAAATTTAAAATGTTGATATTTTCTCCAGATTCGACGTTGGAGCTATCCAAACCGCAACCTTATACTCCTCGCACGCCAAGGTCTCAGATAACGGCGGAGATATCCTCGACTTCTTGCTGAAGACTACCCGCGGACCCAACGCCAACGGACAACTGAAGCTGATCGTCAAGAACGCCATCTCTGCCAACGGACAGTTCAAGGTCACAGACAGTGACGGCAAAGGCAATGGCATGTTTATCGTTGATTTCAAACAGGTGAGATTTTATATATGATAGATAAGAAAATCTGTTGGATTAGGACTTAATAGAGAAGAGCTCAATAGAACACGTGTTCTTATATCCCCTGACATATAAAAAGAGACGAAAGGGGATTAGGGGGGATACACTATGTTTGTGTGGGTATGACCCATACAAAGGAACACAGAAAATCGTTGTATATGACAACGCTAGTAGATCATCAATCACCTTAGGGCTGTAATAAAGAGGACTGTAATAAGTTTAACAGCTCTATGGTTTTTCTGTGCTTCTATGAGCGTGTCTGAGTTTAATCATAGTAAAATCAACCTCTCTTGTAGAGAAAATGTACTGTAACCCCCACATGGATTCAGAGCGGATTGGTGGATGACAGATGCCTTCCAATTTTTCGTTCTAGGACATACTGGTTTTTTAAATGAATAGTTCCATTGAAATGCAGCCTTAGGCATTGGAATATGATGAAAGCTTTTATTCCGAACCACACTTACAATTTCGTGTTGGAATCCAATAGTTTTATTCTGATCAAACCTGACCATTTACTACCAAGGTTTTTCAACTTCAACTCTTAATAATAGCCTTTGTGAAAGAGACACCACAATTTTGGCAATAACTTGTGCGAACTATTAATAGACTATCAGAGTATTTAGCGTGGATGAATAGTAAAATAAATATCTCTTTCTATTTTTTTTTTAAAGTTAACTTTGCCACACTAAAACGCACCCACGACACACTAGTAATTACTCCTGTGTCGTGAGTGCGTTTACAAAAATGTAAAATCACGTGCACCAGGTACCCAGACCAGGAAAACCTATCTGTAGGCCATACAAATATTTGTTCCGTGCGGGAATCGAACCCGCGACCCTCAGCGCAGCAGTCAATTGCTCAACCACTGCGCCAGCCAACTACCTAACCCAATTGTACTTATTGCAGTCTCAGCGCAAGATCAAGGCAGATGTGAAGTTCGTGGCGAAGGCCCCAACATACGGTGCAGAGATCGACGTGTTCCTCAACTACGAGAAGGACAACAACGACCGCTTCCACCTCAGCACCAACACCAAGAGGACTGACAAACTCCTTGACACCAAGTAAGTGTTCCTCTAAAGAATATGTATTTTTTTTTTTAAGTATGTGGCTCCATCGACGAACGTCCGATGATTTTGCCAATGTGTGAAGGAAAGGTATGAGGTGGAAATGATCGGTACTTTGTCGGAAATACTGTTAACTATTGATCAGTTTTTGTAGCATTAATGGACGCCATCGAATAAAAATCAAAGAATAATTTCTTGAATGAGTGTGACTTTCACTAGATGGCAGCACTGTCAAAACGCTTATGTTAGTGACATTAGTTAAACGTCAAACGTATGATGTCAATGTCATGTATATTTTCAAAGGAAAAGACCTGACAGCTAAGTGGTGACAATTTGTGGTACGAATTTTCCTGAACACCCTCAATGAGGTGGTTTGGAGACTTGCCATAACTTATTAAAATTGCAAGCGGACATCAATGAGGGATGGTAGCTGATCAAAGCTTTACATTCTAAAATTATATTAGCTCCATCCCTTTAACAGTTCATGACAGCAGTGCTGATTATATAAATAAATTGCCCCAAACATCACTGAAGAATGGGTCGATTGCTTTGATGTTAAAAAAACGCCTAGACGAAGTTGACAGAGAATAAAAAAATCTTTCATGGGAACCTTCGTATGGAAGATTTTTTATAATTTAAATGACATAACGCTGGCTTTCGTTACACTGGCTAACTACTCAACTCCCAAAAAAAACACACACATACCGTGTCTAATTGTATTAATTACCCAACTCTCCGGACGCAGGTCTACTGAAAAAAAGGTCTGCTGGAAGAAATTTGTACTCTTCGAGCCTAATTTTTCTGTGTATACATTAACAAAATCTATCAAAATCTAATCACAAACTTTTTTCTCAACAGGAACAAGCTCACATACGCTGGCAAGAAGTTCGAGGTGAACGTCCACCAGGACGGAGTTTACGGCCCCACTGGCAAGACCCACGGAGTCGTGGAGCTGGTGCTGCCTACTGAACGCTGCCTCACCTTCAAGTTGGACCGTGATATTACACAAGCCGGCGACGTAAGTAGTCAAAGATTTAGAACAAAGCATTTTAAGGGGCACATTGCACGCAGAACGGATGGCCGCTGGACCGAAAGGTTCTGGAGTAGCGGCCCCGAACCGGAAGATGGAGCGTTGGAAGGCCTCCCACAAGGTGGACCGATGACCTGGTCAGGGTTGCTGGAAGCCGATGGAGGCAAGACGCACTGTACCGGTCTTTGTAGCGGCGCTATGTCCAGCAGTGGACGTCTTTCGGCTGAAATGATGATGATGATTTTAAATCGAAGATAAAGTCAAATTCAAAGTCAAATTTTTTTATTTCTCATGGGCCTACATGGGCACTTACTCGTATAAAACGAAACTTATGAAACGATCTAGAAGACTAAATGGCTATAAATCTTTTTATTTAAAAAAAAATATGCATTAAACTAGACTATTTGATTAATAATATTTGATATACGAATATTAACAATTTTTTCGTAAAACTTGGTATGATTTATTTTCAACAAACAATAACGCGAAGATCAGACTAAAAAAAAATATTTTCATTGACAAACTTATTTCAGAAATACAACGGCCACGCTGAGCTGTTGCTCTCTGACGCTGCAAAGCGCGGAGGAGCAGCTTCCACCATCGCCTACAAAGGCAAGGTCACCAACACTAACTTCGAAAACGAAATCATCAACTACGAAGGTCAATTGGAAGTCAAGCTGAAGGATGGCAAGCATCTGCTCAACACCTTCTCCTTGAAGAACAACCCTGAAGGAGCCGACAAATTCAAGTTTGAACTGAAGGTCAGTATCTCAGGATTTTTACTTCTAGTCTGAACTGGCAGTTCAAAGTAGACCAGACGTTTGCGAACTAGTATTCCAGCCAAGGTCACCTTGGATTGTGTTGTGACGTGACAAATAATTTTAACCATTACAAGAGAGTTGTGTATGCATAGCAAATGGTTCAACTTATTTGCCACGACTATAGCATCCATATTCTCGCACTACGATATTACTTACACCATCATTTTTAACCTTTTTTCTCAGTAATGGCAACAATTTCTGACTATATTTTGTATCCTCAGTACGACGTCACCGGCAACCTTCTACCCAAACCTGCGAACCTGGATGTCACGTACAGCTACTATGACTCACTGGTCACCAGGGATGACAAGTACCGCATCAAGGGTAGCTTTGGAGATGACACCAACTTCGAATGGGCCGGCATTTGGGAGGTCAAGTTTTTGGAGGGAGACAAGAAGTAAGTTTGAAGAAAAATTATAATTTCACCCTCCCCCTCCCCTAAACTTTTCCCAACTAGCTTGCGGTTGGCTTCCAGTCTACTGTACTGTATTTTATGTCGAGCCTATTAAACCTCTTCCATCCAGTTACTGGGCAGACGGCACTGATTGGCTATCCAAGTTGTTGGACAGATTTTCTGGCGAACATACTTTTGAGCAAGTAAAATATTACTAAGAAAGTAGAAGTTGAATGGAATTTCCTATTCTAACGTAAATGAAAGCACTGGTTGCCGACTTGCAACTTCAAAGTCGCGGCGAGTTCTAACCCAGTTAGGTAGGCGCTTTACGTTATTTATTTCATCACCGCTGCTCTCAAAACGGTGAAGGAAATATCGTTAGGAAACCGGTATTTAGAACCAAAAATTCAAAGATAAGTTATATCCACCAACCCGAACTAGGCCCCTGTGGTGGAGTATGGCCCAATCTCTGTCTTAGAGAGCAGACCTAAATCCCAGTAGTGGGAATATTTTAAGGCTGAAGCTATGCTATCCTATGCTATTCAAATATATAAATATTTTATTAATATTTTCACGTCACTTTGACAGGTACCTTGATGACTTCGTCATGACCATAAGGCTGCCCTTCGAGAAGGCTCATGACATCAAGTACATCAACACCGTGCTGTACCTGCAACCTGAGAACAAGGATACTGTCGAGGTAAGCAGACCTTAACAAATCCAAATAAAAAAGTGTGTTCAAATGTCTAAGGTAGTGCGCCTCACCATCAAAGATTGCATCACTGCTTACCATCAGGTGGGATCGCAACTAAGCACTAGTTTGTACCAAATAAAATGAAATCATTTTGAAAATGGAGCTAGCATAGGATCAGGAAAAAATAATTTACTTACTTTTACCTACCTAAAAACATACGAAGACCTTTGACGACGTCTCAGGTTTTTATTATATAATTTTATTTTCCTCGTATTTATAATGAAAAGTGTTTACCTCGGGATTAAAGAGTTATTTAGTCCCTCGAACTCGACCTCGCTCTGCTCGGTCGCCAAACAATTTTTCGGGACTAAATAACTCACTATCAACTCTAGGATAACAATAGGTACACTATTAGTGCCCCAATTATCTTTCTTCAGATATCCTTAAACCCTTGACTAACTCTTTCTCTCATTCGCAGTTCACGGTGGTGGAGTCTGTGCAAGTGAACGCAGACGTGTACAAGATCGACGCCAGCGGCAAGGTGAGCCCGCAGACCGGACTGACCACTGTCAAGGTGCTGCTTCCTCATGTGGACCCTGTGGTCTTGGAAGCCAACTACAAGACTGCTCAGAATGGTTCGTATTGTAGTGCTATTAATCTTTACATTATCGTATAAATAATAAAAATAAACCGGCCAAGAGTAGTTTCCCGTCCGTCACAAATTTCTCACAATATAACAGAACCCAGTAGCGCATGTAAAAATTAGTAACCCAATTCCCCGAGAGATGGCGCAATACCCAGTTATAATTTTGTGATTTTAATCTTTTTGTATATATTTATTTGAAAGAAAATTCTCTCAGGATAACGAAATGTGTAAAAAAGTTAAAAAAAAACAATGTTTGTTCAGGTTTTTTTTTTAATTTTTCAAAACTGTTCAACCTATCAAGTTCAAAATATTTTTCCTGGAAAAGCTTTGTAAAGTTCTACTTTTGAGATTTTTTAAACTTATGGTTCAAAAGTTAGAGGATGGGGGACGTATTGTTTTGGGAGCGATTATTTCCGAAAATATTTACATTATCAAAAAAATAGTTTTGACCCTTAATCATTTTATACCTATCCAACAATACATCACACGTTATGGTAGAAATGAAAAAAAAAACACTCCCCACTTTACGTATACTCTTATATCTGTCTCCTTAAACTTGTTTAAGCCTTTATAAATTCTTTGTACTAAAACTATTCCATCGATTTAAATGGATAGGCTAATCAAAGCCCTTTTAGTTTTTCTTTCTTTTTTGACATACTCTTAATTCCTCAGGAGACAAGAGCGACAACCATGTGGAGGTCAAGGCCAAGTACGGCAAGGGCAAGTCTGCCGTCGTGTCGGTGGATGCTGAGGTGGCCCCACGAGACAACAAGCTCTGCATCAAGGCTAACGCACCTGGCGCTGAAGCTCTGAAGAAACTGGAGTTCACTGTGCACTCCAAGGTGAGACAGATTTCTTTTATGGTCGGTAAAAATCATCCGATGACGAATCCAGCCCTTGGGTAGAGCTGGAAGCAGTGTCAGACTCTTACTGAGTAAACAACCTACCCCATTCTTACGTTACCAGGGCCAAAGCCTTTCTTTCAGACGTGAACCCTTAGCTCCAGTTGCCTTCGATTCTTCTGCAGGGTCCCTACGGTTTGTTAAGATTACGATTTTGATTTACGCTTAAAGAGTTATTGAAATATTTGGAATTTTATACCTTCCTATTACCAGTTCAAGAGCTGAAAAGCCGACTATCTCTAAAAGTGACACTAAGAAAAAAGTATTAGTATTTATTTGAAACAGTTGAAAACGCTATTGAAAACCAGAAAAATAACAAAGACAGAATATTTGGATGTCCACAAGCTAGCGCTAAAACAATAATTTCAGCTGTAACACCATACCCATGGGTGGTTCGAAAGGGAACCGTGGGGTCCTGGGACGCAAGGCAAAGAAGTAACACAAGAGTGAGTAGTCAGTAAAAGTCTGACACGACCTCCACCTTAGAGTGGAAGATGGCATTGGATGATTTATCTTTAAACAACCTCAGCTCTATAAATTAAAACACTATTTATTCAAGCTGTTATAGTACGCGGCATTACTATGATTACACGCAGCCCCTCGCTTCGATTGAGACCCATACTTGGAAAATAATTTGACCTAAAATGGCTGCTTGTACCATATTATTATACACTACGACTGAGACCCAAATAACTGTTATGTTATATTTTGGTCCAACTTATAAACCGAGTATTATATCATTATTTTCGCATGTAACACCAAGTAATACTATTTCTTCCTGTACAGAACCCCTCAGCCGATACGTACAGCTCCAGCATGCTGGTGGATGCTGACGGCCGCGTGTACAAGTCGGAGTCCCTCTTCGTGTTCTCCAAGGCTCACCCTCTGGTCGATGTCAAGTACAGCAGCCCCTCAACACCTAAGCCTAGCAGGTACGTTGTTATTCTACCTACTATTGATACTATAAAAACTACAATTTATAAAGTGACGTATCGTGAACGCGCCCGTTTGTATGTGGGTTTCATGTTTCGAAGCTGGAAGAACGCTTATAATGCGGCGAATAGTATTTCAGTTGGATTGAAATATGGCTGAACGTGAGATAGCCGCATTACATTACAGCGTCGTTTTTCAATCCAGCGCAATATATTTTTATATATATAGTAGTTCTAATCTATTTATATGTTATTATTATATTATATTTATATAAAAGATGAAATTGACTGACTGACATATCAACGCACAACCGAAACTACTGGATCTAGAAGCGTCAAATTTTACACTTCTTTTATTGTATAGGCGAGCACTAGAATTTTCCCAAAATAGCCTACTTACACGCGGATAAAGCAGCTGGCAGAAAGCTAGCTAGATCCAATATATCTCTAGCTTGCGTTCTAAATTGAAAAATCTAAGTTAAGCTTGTCAAACTTTAACAAAAACGTAAAAATTCTCTACGGGTATTCATAAATCTAGGAATAATTCCACGCATATTTTTTTTGTTTTTTATCAACATATATTTAAAAAAGAATCCTATAAACTATTTACCGAGTCATCTCACACTTCAATAATCGTCTCCATATCCTCAGGCTGTTCTTCAAGGGAACAACCCTCAGCTCCACTCAAGGCAAGCTGGAAGTCAAGATCGAGAACGTTCGTGACGTGTCGTTCGACTGCGTCACCGAAGGCAACATCCAGAAGGACAATGTGCAGTTCAAGATGACCGCCAACTCCGACAAGCTCGGCATGAAGAACTACCAGGTCGAGATCGCCAGCAAAGACGCAGGAAACGGCAAGCGGCTGGAGTTCCACGCTGTCAATGATGGCAAGAACGTTCTTAGTGGAAGGTAAATGTTTAAAAACGAAATGCTCAATAATAAAAAAAAAATTAGCCCAATCAATGTAGATACTCATACTTCTACCTGTTATTTTTAATTCAACATGGTAGAACATTAAGTAGACAGACTTATTAAGTAGATATCTTTAACTTTTCGAATACTGTAATTAGAGACAAAATTGAAAGAAATCTATTTAAAATATCTGTTATTTATTTATTGTGCACACCGACCACAATGTTTTCTTTTTTAACCCAAAGGTTGACCGGTAGAGAATGGCTTGTAGCAGTGAGTCCGCATATGTGCCACTACTGTATCACATAAAGTTTAAATAAATAAATAAAGACATTACGTGCATCAAATGAAAGGACTTAATGATAATGGATGGGCTTGCAGTCAAGCACTAGTTTATATAAATTAAAAACTAAAAAAGACGTCATTCTAAATCCAATATGGCAGCTTATAAAGATGGCGCACACAATTTTTCAGACTTTTACTTTTTGTTTTAATATCTACGTTTTTCTTTTGGGTATACAATTTACACTGTTCGAAACCTAAAAGTTAATCTTGTCATAACATGAATTATTAATCAAATTTCTTCCTCTCCTCCAGCACCTCATACATCAGCAAGCAGGAAGGTCCTAAAATGATCATCGAGGGTTCGGGCGCCGTAAAGGTGAAGGAAGAGCAGAAGTCTGCCAACTTCAAGTACATCCGCACCATCCTGGGTGATGGCAACGAGAAGGGTGTTGAGGTACTTTATCCTGGATTTTTCATTCAGCATTTTAGATTATGGCTGATTACATCTTCAACCACAACATCGCTTAATATTGGGGAGATAGTGGTCAAACTTTTTTTTTTATCGTGGTGGAAATCCTCATGGATGTCCTCCACCCTGGGGTAGGTGACCCAAACCACATGGGTCTCGCATCATAGATAGAGAGGACCCAACTTATAAAAAAACAAGATATAGCAACGGATCCTAAATAAGTATTACTTACTTCGTAGTAGAATGGGTCTATCAATATTCATTTATCGATGACAGTTCTTGTTTGGTCAGTCTATATTATATTTTTTATTTTATCAAATACATCTTTAAAAAAATACTCTCAACTATCTTCCTAATATAAATAAAATAGAAACCTAGAAATAAGCATCGTTGATTCCAAAGATCGAACATAAGTCTTTCGGCCACCCTCTGGTCAGTAACACCAAGATGATACTAGCCTTCGTTTAGAAGTTGGGGTAGATCGAATGACACATTTCTCTCATTTTAATACAAGTCTATCGACATCACATCACATCAAATTACCTCACATCACATCACATCGATATTATGAATACAAACCTAACATCCCCTGCCCCGCCCACAGACATTCTTCAACATGGCGATCGGCGAGCGCAGCTACGTTGCAGAATCCCGCGTCACCAACCTGGAGTACAAGAACTCGTACGTCTACTGCGAGGAGAAGAAGCAGTGCGCTCATGCCGAGTTCAACTCCAAGATCGACCTCTCCAGTAAGTAAAAAAAATATGTATATTAGTTGGAGATCACTTTTAAATCGTCGGATATACCTGCTACCCAACAAAAACTCTCGCTTCCATTCCACCAGGGTCGCATATTTTCGTAGATATGCGACCAAATATACTCCTCATCAGGTTTTCTGTTACCTATGGAGTTTGAAAAGCTAAATGAGATACCCAGTCGCCAACACACGACCGTGATGAATAAGACTCGAAAACGCTCGTCGGAACAATCGTAAGCGTTCTCAAATTTAAACCTTATGACAATAGTGTAAAACTCATATTCTCTTGGACTAATCTTAGTATATATAAAAGCCAAAATTCGTGACTTACTGATTCATCAACGCTCAGTCCAGCTCTTGGATCTACAACGCTGAATTTTTGCATAAAGGTTTCTTTTACAATATTTATAAAGAGAAGCATAAGAATTTTCCCAAAATTTATCCCTTTTAGGGATTGAAACGAAAGTCCAAATTTTAGAAAAATCTACTTTCACTTGAACAAAATCGCTGGTAAAGCTAGTCTTATTATAATCTAATAAAATACCCCATTCTTCCAGAACCTGGCGTCATCACCAACCTAGTTAACGCTGGCTTCGACCTGCGCAAGCTGGGCATCGCACCGGAGTTCGGTCTGCAGATCAAGGATGAAGTGTCCGACCAGAGGCTCCCGCAGTACACCCTGGACCTGCACGTCAACAAGGATGACAAGAAATACCACCTGCATGTCTACAACACGCCTGAGTTCGGATGTGAGTACATCTTAACCTTTCGAACCGTGACTAGAGACATCATAGAAATACAACAGGTGCGAACGCCGGCGTTTGCTTAGGGTTCAGAATTTTAAATATCTTTAGAGGAATGTAAGCAGTCTTTGTATAGTACGCGTCAAATAAGTTGAATCATTTGGGCAGGCCCCTTCTTCAATTAAGGCCCGAAATGTGGAGTAACCGATTATCAATCGATTAGTTTCAATCCAAAAGTTGGCTTCAAAGGAGCGACGAAGCCACTGCTATACAAAGGTTCTATACGTCGACACCCAAGCGAGCGCCGGCGCTCGCGGCATGATTTCGCGCCACGTGCCGTTGTCAAATTTTAAAAAATAGTATGTACAATATTTTACCTTTTTTTTTCATAGGGTATTTTGATATTTATCCAAGAACGTAAATAAAAAGTTTTATAGACAAATAACTTTCCGTTAATACCCGCGAACGCCGGCGTTCGCTGTTAGTATAGTATCGCAACTGAAAAGGTTAATTAAGATTTAAAAAAAAAAACAACTTTTTTCTCCATAGACATCTACTGACTGTGCAATTAGCATATTTTTTCCGACTAACTGACTTTTTAACAATTCAAAAATGCCTATGGTTTTTTTGAAATTAATTATTTGACTTTGAGTCCGATGCAAGGCAAAAGCTAATTCCTACACGGAGAAGAAAATATAGTAATATCTTGATTGAAATTCATGGTGACTTGTTTAGACAAACAGTTCCTGAAGACACTAGAAGGGCTTGCAACTCTTCTTGTCCCTACAAATCATATAAGTACTAACCAGCCACCTTTTTTCCAGATGCCAAGTCCGGAATCACCGTCCAACTGCCCCAGCGCCTGATCGCCCTTGAATCCGTCGCCAGTTATCCCACCAACAAGGCTCTGCCCTTCCCGGTCCGAGGAGATGTAAGCTTTGACATGGACAAGAACAAGCAGGGTCACAAGACCTCGGCCAGGTTCCTCGTTGACCTGGAGGTGTCTAATGACAAACAGCAGTCTGCCGTCGCCGAGTTTGGTTTTAACCATCCTAAGTTGAACAAGGTTAGTAATTTTAGTGCTTTTTTATATGACTTTGCATTACGACTTCGGTTCCTCCTTTTACTCAAGAGTAATTAATTTGGCCTATACATGTTATTACCAGTGAGCTAGTAAGGTATCCGCAGGAGAACCAAAGGTACTGGTATAGCCAGAAGAATCGCCATACTTAAGCGGCAACGGGCCAGGCATATAATTCGCAGAATAAAGTATTATTAATAAACTATTATTCTATTCTATTCTAATACCTTTGAGAGATGACCTTTGGTGGCGAGGCCTTGCACAAAGTAGACAGATGTCTTGGTGAGGGTTGCGAGGATCATATGGATACGAGACGCACAGGATCGTTCATTGTGGTAACACGTCTTGTAGGAAACCTATGTCCAAAAATGAACGTATTTCGGCTGAATTGATGATAATAATGTGTCGAGAAATCATAAAAGTTCGTCTTGACGTAACTTTTCAGCGACAACAAAACAAAAATACCAGAGACTAGATAACATCATAGCCATTGTTGATTTGACATTGAGGTCAGCTTTTTACCCCTCGGTAAAGAATTCAGCATCAATTGGAAAGCCCCTTACTTTAAATATCTTACCTGATATCTTAGTTGATGACTGTGTCTGCACTTGATTTACTCTAGTGCCACCCTCCTATACTCTTTGACAAATTCCTTTACAATAGTCACAGTGAACTAACCCATCTTTTACCGTGATCCCAGGAGGCCGTGGTGAAGGTCCGCGGAAACCTGCAGCGTCCTCAACAGAACTCCGTCAAACTCGAAACCTCTGCGTCCATCTCGTGCTCAGTTCTTGGAGCCGTAAGTATATTGCTATCTTTTTTCATCATAGACTAGCTTTTGCTCTTTAACTGTAGAAAATATCAGCTTACACTACTGGGGAAAGAATTTTTAACTTCTGAAGACATGTTCAGACATTTTTGGGCTCTCGCGTTACAAACACATTTTTCTTCGTTAATATTACTATAGAGACTGACGGGTACATGTTTTATCTCTGTCTGTTCTACTATAAATTTATTTTTGCTATCCCTTTCTTTACAATAATGTTAAACATAATTTTAGTCTTCATTTTTTTTTGGCTTATACATACTTCTGTTGTTTTAATAATGTTGATTATGGAGCTAATGTGATTATTGTTTGCAGGACCGTGAAGCTAAATTGTTGGTAGAAGGATCTCCCACCCACCTCAAGGTCTTGGTAAGTCTAATGCAAATTTATTATACATAGATATATAGGTTAAAACTTTATTGTACACCAAAATAATTCAATATTTTCATCAAATATTTTCTGCCGCTCTGAGTCACTTTTACTGACTACAACTCCCAAGAGCAGGATTCGTCATTGGATGATTTTTGCCCACCATAAAAAAACACATGATTTTCTACTTTTCCTTGTAAACTAGTAATAATGTGTTACTTTTATAAATTTTTGAATAGTGCCAATAGACCTACTATCTATTTTATTTAGGTACTGTAAACGGTATGACTAAGGCCTGAAGATCCATAGTTTATCGCAAAAAAGAACACAAAAACTAAAAAAAAAAGAAAGAGAAAATTACACAAAACTCAAAACAAAACAAAACTTTGGCATGAAGACGTGGGCAAAATCATGTAGTCAGGACGATGTATCAGGGACGTTTATTATACAAATAGTGAAAATCCTAACAAACAATCCTCCATTTTCCAGATGAACACTCCCCTCGTGAAAGTCCTAGACGTAGAAGGCTCAGCCACCGTGAACGAACAGCTGCAGAAGGGAGAGATGAAGGTCTGCCTCCTGGAGGGCAAGCCCGTCCGCGTGTCAGCGCTGGCCAAGGACTACCAATACTTCGAGTTCAGCACAGGTTATAGCGGTGATTATACTCAAAGTATTTGGTGTCAGGAGATCACCAAATTTTGCTGCAGTCATGGTGTTGTCTCGTGTGATATCTTTCGTGACTGTCTATTGGCTTTCGATTTTTGTGGAGTTTTTTGGGTGTTCCGTGGATTGATTCGTTTTATAGTTCTACTTATTCTGAGGTCTTACCATGGTGTGTTAAATTGCCATGTCCGATAAAGTGGGATTAAGATATATACCCCTGTATAGATCTATCTCTTTAACAAAGAGTGAAGGGTTCATGGTAGGACCTCTGATAAATCAGTTGAGCATAAATCCAGAAATGGAGTTATAATGTTGTGGGGTCTTTTTTTTTGGGGTACGATTCCCAATGACGTAAATGTTTTCAGACCTGGTTTAGCATGTCTTACTGATTTATATCTAAAACACAGATACTTTTGAAAAATATAGTGTGTGTATAGTGTATCTAATGAACGTTCTGCGTTGTGGATTCGATTCCATCACAGACATAAAATTGTATAAGTAGCTTTGTCTAGTTTGAGAGCTATTTGTGCCATGAAACAAATATAGGTACTTAGGGGAAAAAAAGTAAAGTTCGCATTGATGGAATTCAGACCTCTTTTCTAGGAGAGGGAAACAATAGTAACAATAAAAAACACGTGCCAATTAAATTTAAACAATAAACGATCAATCTTTTCACCCAAAGCTCTTTAGAATCAAAATAGTAACGTATTCAAGAACTTTCCATCTAACATGAGTTCTCCCACAGAGGAATCGGACCGCAAACTGTCGGTGGTGGGCCACCTGCAGCCGGAGAAACGCGTGGACGTCAGCGCTGACATCATCCTCGGAGGCACCAAGAAGAACCTCCTGCACGGAGCCCTGTACCTGGACGACAACCTCGTCAAGAGCGACTATGGCGCGTCTAAGGATAACTTGAACTACTTCTTGGTGAGTAAAAAATATGTCTTTTAGAAAATAGGTATGCCCAGTAGTATCGTCATGTCTTAAAAGTTAAGGGAACCAGATAAGTACCAAAGTAAATTAAAAAAGCAAATTGCCCTATCGAATTTGAATTATCTGGAGTTTTAGGTGTTTTATAAAATGTTTGATAATTTCAGAGCGCTAAAGAGTCTTAATAAAAACCATTGAAAAAGGCCTTTAATAGTCTCAGGCAAAGTAAAATACGATTCTGCATTCCCAGTCTAGGTAAAAATCTTGCTGCATTAAATTTAAATAATTTTTACCGACTTCTTTTCCTCCAGGCCGCTTTACGCAAGGACCTGGACAACCTGGAAGGTCGCATCAAGCAGCTCGGCGAGAAGGCCAACAACGACTTCAAGGCTGTTCTGCAGCGCGTGGAGCCCACCTTCAAGAACATTGAGAAGGCTTACGCTGAGGACTTCGAGAAGTTCTACAAGGAGATCGCTGATGACAAGGCGCTGAAGGAAATCAGCGAGGCTTTGTAAGTTTAATATTTATATTCATAAAAATAAATTAGTCATTTATAGCCTACTAGCTGGTACCCGCGACTTCTTCCGCGTCTTTTTTTCGCAATAAAAGGTAGCCTATGTCCTTTTTCAGGGTCAGGGGATTGTCTGTGCCAAATTTCATCAAAATCGTTTGAGTGGTTTAAGTGGGAAAGCGTAACAGACAGACAGAGAGAGTTACTTTCGCATTTATAATATTAGTATGAAATTAAAAATAGTGACTTATTAGTGAAAACCACTAAAGTAAAGACTTACTCATAGTGGTGTAAAAATGAGACCATTAATATAACAACAAACTTTTCACAACACATTATTTTCAAATATCTCATGTTATAACTAGAGCAGTGGTAGTTCAGTGGTAAAGGTCCCGACTTACGAGTTGTAGGTCGCGAGTTCAAAGTCAGCCAGGCCCAAATATAACCATTAATATTATAATAAACTTTTCACGACATTGTTTTTAAGTAATATTATTTAATAATTATATTGAATTCTCTTTATAATTCCCCCATCAATTTTATTTATCATTAACAAGTCATAGTTCACTAAAGATACTTTCCAATTCCAGAGCTATCATCGTACAGAGCTTGGCCAAGATGTTGGATGCAGTGGTGACTGGAACCAAGCCCATCGTGGACAGTATTGTCAACACGTACGTCAACGTCGCCAAGCAAGTGCAACAGCTGTATGAGAAGTCGGTATGTATCAACTTAGCTATTTTTAAGACCAAAAACGATAGGTATACAGAACTTATCCATCTAAAAATTCTAAAAATAAAACAACTATAATTAATAAATGATTGATGGTCCCAATAGATGATACCCCGTCCAAAAGCTGGCATTTTCGCGCCCTCTACAGACCGAGTCCCTTTGTACTCCATATTTAATATACACAAAATTTCATCTAAATCGGTAAAACCGTTTAAGAAGAATCAGGTTTTAAACGCACGTGCAGAAGAATGATATTCTTATAAAAAGATTTATTTTGCAAAATAAATCTTTTTCGTCTAATGACAAAGAAAGAAAACAAATTTTTCACGAAAACTACATGAGGTCGAAATTTTCTAGCTAACTTTAAAAGAAATACTTAATGACCAAATTCTCTTTTAAAAACCTCAATTAATAATAATTGTACCTGAATTCTTCCAAAATCCTTACTTCAGTCCTAATCATGCTTTTCCGCACAGTTCGAACCCGTGATCAAGCAGTTCTACGAGACCCTGGCTAAATACTTCAAGGAGATCCTGGACGCCGTGCTGGACGTAGTGGCTCACTACACCGCGCTGGTCTCCGACTTCTACGAGAAGCACAAGCCTGAGCTTGAGGAACTCACCAACACCCTCACGGCTATCTTCAAGGGTAAGAAACATTTTTACTTATATTAGATACCTATACTACCAAAGCTAATATTATCTGTCATCAAAAGGAATTTACTAACTGCCGGCAGAGTTTAAAACTACTAATAGAATTATAAAACTACCAGCAGTGCTATAAGCTACAAGTAGAATTTACAAAACTACCAGAAGGTTTATAAAGTAGAATATCAACTAACTTTACTAATTGCAGTCTGTCGATCGAATATACTACTTTTCAGTTAAATAAATGAAGTGCAGCAGAATATAATTAATAATCTTAAATATAAAAATGAATCGCAAAATGTGTTGGTAAGCACAAAATTCGAGAATAATTGGACCGATTTCGCTAATTCTTTTTTTGTTATGTTTGTTATTGTCAGGAGAAGGTTCTTATGAAAAAAAAGTAAGGTATAGTAGGGTAGAGTAAAATAATCTGTTGCCGAGAGCAAAGCCGCGGGTCAAAGCTAGTTCGTTATAAAGTAGATAACTCTAAACTAATAGTAAAAGAATGTATGTTTCGCACTCAATAATTTGATCTATTTTATTGTACAGACCTGACCCGTCTCCTGGTTGCTCAACTGAAGGAGTTCCGCGCCCGTTTCGATGCTCTTGCCAAGGAACTTACCACCACCGTCAAGGAACTGCCCCTCTTCGCTGTCATCAAGGAGAAGGTAAGCAGTGATATACTTAAAAAAAATATAGCTACCTACTTAAAGCAAGAAAAGTTTTTTTTTTGAGATTTTGTCATTTTTTGTTATGGTACCAGTAAAATTGTTAAAGCCATTAAAAATATGATTTACTAAAATCTATGTTATTATTCAAAAAGAAAAAATCTCTGCGTATATATTTTTTGTGACACAATGTACCTGAACTTGAACCCAAAGCGCCAAGCGACAACAGAGCATTTGCAGATCTGCTGTCGCTGTGCTTTGTAATGTAATATAAATAAAAACGTGCGACTGCTGCGCTACAGCAGCGCTTCAGTCGCGCGGCACTTTCGGTTAAATTGAAAGAGTCCTTAGGGTTTCAACAGAACACCGAAAATTGTACGAGTGTGTTCGTATGTGGTTAGTTAACGTGTCGTTCCGTTCCAGTTCGGTGAGCTGGCCGTGCCGGAGCAGGCTGCGGCGCTGCTGAACGACGCCTACGTGCCCATGCGCGCGCTGCTGCCCACCAACGAGCTGCGTGACTTCACCGACGCGCTGCACGCTTACGTCACCAAGGTAACTACTCCTGGGACCTATCTGTTTCCCATTGGACTATACCAATACTTCTATTGGCACGAGCTGTTGAAACACTCAACTACCTTTTATATTAACAACTTCGAATGATGATTATGCTGTATTCATTGTTTGTCACTTACTTATTGATTTGTGAATTTGTTTACGGCGTCATGACTTTAAAAACTCATGGATAAAATAATATTAGTAATGATTGTCATAATGACAAAATATAATATGGCGTACTTAAGTGCCTCCACGTAACTGCGGTTGCGAAGCGATGCGATACAGTTTTTGCTAATTCAATGTGACGCGGCTGTCTTCTACGTGCGCGCGCAGTCGCCTCTTCAGCCGCCATCTATCTAACGCTTCAAAATCGTGCCGTATCGCTTTGTAATTCTGCCGCAACGCTTTACTTTCGTGCCACATCGCTTTGTGTTCACAATCGCGTTGAATAACAAAAAGTCACGTTTTTATTTCACTTAGAATCTAACCTCCAGCAAGTTCTAATCTTCTCCTTCGTTCTAGAAACTGAAACAAGAGAAGGTGGACGACAACAAGGAGCTGCGCGCCCTGTACCAGAAGCTGTCCACGGCCATCACGTCGCTCATCCAATTCGTACGCGCTCAGCTTGGACAAGTTGGCTTGGCCGTCTCTCCTGCTGGCTTCAACCCTGTGAGTTCACAGCTTACTAATTGTACAGCTAAAGAGTAGAACTACCTGACAGAGTCTCTGTTTTCTATTAACTACCTTAGTTTGGATAAGAGACACGAAAATTATTCCAATATCATAGAAAAATCATCAAAATTGAAGATACTAAGATAAATGGAACCAAATAACAAACCGAATAACTAGAACCATCTCTTTCTCTTCCCAGGCGTCATTCGCCCCCGGATCCGTATCCGCTCCAACGTTCGGCAGCGTTCCCTCCGCCAGCCTGCTCAGCAGGCTGCTCACTGGAGATGCACCTGATGTCTTGGCATTTGTAAGGGCGTACAGGCCCAGGAGCCTCAACCCTCTGGATGAGGTGCCCACTAAACGTGAGTATATTTTGTACAGAATATAAAGAAAAGAGAAAAACCTTATTATTAAGTACAGTAAATACATTGGTTACTTGGTAATGCCACTGTGACTATGCCGCCAGTCTTTTGGATACATTACTAGTCAACTGTGATGCTATACTCTCGATTACTTTTTTTAATTCAATAAAGCTTTTAGTGACGTGTGAAGTCATTTTTTAATGTTGTTTAATACTAGCTTATTACTATGAAGGCTCCTGTCTTAATAACAACCGCAAGGGACGATTTATTAAACATGTTCACACCTGGTCACACCCCAGCCTCTGCCACAGTAGACGCAGGCTTGCGGATGATAAGCAATGGTTAGCTCACTATCGTCTGCCCTGGAGTCGTGTTGAATACAACCTTATTCACTCGACTCCAGGAGTAAATTACATAATGAAAAGTCATATCAGCTCCAAGTTACTGATCTTTCCAGTTCTACCTTTATTTGCTATCAGAAGAGTCGAGCTAATCTTTCCATCACTTTTTCTCCAGTTCGCGCGGTGATCGTGAACGGCCAGCACATCTTCACGTTCGACGGGCGCCACCTGACGTTCCCGGGCAACTGCCGCTACGTGCTCGCGCACGACCACGTCGACAGGAACTTCACGCTGCTGATACAACTCGTCAACGGACAGCCCAAGGCGCTCGTCTTGGAAGACAAGAGCGGTACCATCGTTGAGTTGAAGGATAATGGACAGGTGAGCAGCTTTACAGTTTTTTTCGGTTGCTATAAAAATTGACGACTCACAAGCATGAGGAACAGGGTAAATATTGTAGGTGGCGTATAAGTTGAACTAAAATGGCCATTATAGCTATGACCGACCGACCTAAATATCCCTTTCTGCGCATTGAGGGGTCGATCGCCATTTTAATTAATCCTATAGCCGCGTATACAATATCTATGTGAATTATGCAATTCGTATTTATGTAGATACTTTTCTAATTTTATTTAGGACATTACTGACATGTCGTGCCTCAGAAAGCACGTAAAGCCGTAAGTCCTGGTTGTCATTTGTAGATCATTGTGGTCAAACGCGAGCCTATCTAAAATTTTAAAGTCGCTACGGGTAGTCAGATGCCTGAAAGTCTAACTATCAGTTTATCCAAGGAGTATTGCATTACCCAGTAACGGAGTAGTGGAAAGTCTGATAAGCCATCACTTGTTGCAGCCGTATCCGGCTTGAATGGAAGCCAACGCCAAGGTAGTTGGAAAAAGTCTAGAGAGATGATAATTTAAGCCCTTATTAAATTGAGAAATCAATTAAAACCTTAGCTTGATATAAAACTTATTGATAAATAAATCATTTCGCAGGTGACCCTGAACGGTGCTGCTCACGGATTCCCAGTAATGGAGAAGGACACATTCGCCTACCGCGAAGCCAGCGGCCGCATCGGACTGGGAACTACGTACGGAGCCAAGGCCATCTGTAGTACCAAACTTGAGGTGTGTATACTAGCTTCTGCTAGCGGCTTCGCCCGTGAGAACACCGTGAGAAAATCGGTTTCTCCATATAAACTTCCAACCCTCGTTTACCCTCTTAGGGGTTTTTTTATGGTGGGTAGTATCATCTAATAAAGAACCCGCCCTAGGGTGGAGCGTGACGAGTGACGAGAGACAGTGTCAGACTTTTACTGACCAAACGACCTACCCCGTTCCTTCCATAGGAATCCCTGCGGCGTCTGGGGCGTGAGCGCTGTTGCCTGGGGTGGAGTTTCGTAAAACTCCGTTCTTAGCGGATGTCTACACTCTATAAGAAACCTCCCTGCCAAATTTTAATGCTTTACTTCAGTTGACAAATATAAACTGTTTTACACAATATGGTTGTATTCCTCAGGTGTGCTACATCGAAGTGAACGGCTTCTACCTCGGCAAGCTGCGTGGTCTGCTCGGAGACGGCAACAACGAACCCTACGATGACTTCCGCCTACCCAATGGAAAGGTACGTCTTTTTAACTATTCACACTCAAAAGATACACCAAAAAACTGACTGCTATTTGCCATAAAATAGACGGTCGACCTATACCTGCAAAATTTTACATACTTTACGAATTTCCAAAGATACAAGCTGCAATGAAACTCTTTAAACTAAACTTCTATCTATTCTTCATTTTAGAGAAAGAAGAAGAAGTTTCTTTTACTAACTGCCTTTTCTCCACCAGATCTGCACATCAGAAAGCGAATTTGGAAACGCATACCGCCTTGCGAGAAGCTGTCCCGAAGTCAAGACTCCTGAACACAACCACCACCAGATGCACCACATGGCCCTGCCCCCAGCGTGCGAGGAAGTCTTCGGAGGAGCCTCACCGCTCAGACCCCTGGGACTGTTCCTCGACCTGGCACCATTCAGGTATTTTTTTTTATTCCTTTAAACTTAATGAATAATGAAAGCCGAATGAATAATGACGAATAATGATGAGAATGTAACTAGCTGATTTATAGTTGAACAAAGATTTGATGATACAGTTGACAGATGAGTGTAACAAGACGAAAATTAAATTGCTGTTCTTTCTTAAGCGTGTCGAAGAAAGAGTTGTGAACTTGCTACAAGTTTGCCGTAAAAAGCAGACCAAAATAGATTTAATATATTGAAGTGGACTACACTCTCCTCCATCATATACACGTGTCAAAGAAGTCGTATTTCATCTCTTTTGCCTTCTCAGTCAGTTTAGGCTCAGGGCCTAACAAAAGTTGGTTCGAGGACTGTAGAATTTTGCTACATTCCATTTGTCTTGATTTCTCTGATCTCCAAAATTCAAATCTTAATATAAGCTATTCGCTAACGCCTTTTCTTTATTTCGTCTCCTTTACAGACAAGCTTGCATCCACGCTTGCTCCGGTGACTCCGCCCAAGCCCTACACCAGGCGTGCGACCTGGCGCGAGGATACGCAGCGCTGGCGCTGTCAGGCTTGCTGCCTGCTGTGTTGCCAGAAGTATGCGTTCAGTGCACGGACGCCGACAAGCCCAGGAAGGTGGGCGAGAGTTACGAGCTGAAGGTGCCCAACAAACAAGCTGACATCATTGTGGCCTTTGAGACTACTGTGGTGAGTTTTCTGTGATGTGATCATCTATGTCTTTGACTTCTTTGCCATCCTCCTCTTTACAATTTCCTGACCAGGTATTCTGTAAATTTCATATACTTCAACTCTAGTCCTTTCACATTAAGACAATAGTGACTCATCATTTTCACTCAGCGTAGCTATGCCGCTTGACTAATTCGATTAAAGCGAATTAGAAAGCCATGTTCGCATTGACCAGTTGATGTAGACTCTTCAGTAGAACTGAGGCGTCTATTGTCATTTTAAAAATTATTACCAAACCTATTCATAAACGAAAGTGAAAATTTCGAAGAGTATAATTAAACAAATTAATAACTTAATATTAATATCAGACTACGTAATAAAATGATTTTTTTTTAATATGAATGGTTCAATTTTTACTTCAGTATAAACACGCCTTTGTTTTGCGGTTGCACTGATGACGTCACTGTGTTCTTAACTTGAATAGACCATATTATGTTAATCAAAATTATTAAAGAACTGTTTTCCTGTGTTTCAAAATTGTACCTTTTATACACTACTTAAAGTCCAAAATCCCAACAACCAAAGAAATCGTGAACATCCAAAGACAATAAATAACCTGATTCTCCTAAACAGGGTAACGAGAAGAACTACAAGAACCTCGTAGTCCCCCTGGTGGGCCAGGTCCTGGACGCTCTGAAGAGCAAGCGTATCACAGACGTGAAGGTGTATCTCGTTGGAATGACACCCAAGTTCCCCTACCCCATCATCTATGATTCAGACTGTAAGTATTGCGTCTGTAGATCCAGCGACATGATATTACACTATCTCGAACGAGTTAGAAATTCATCAATCTATATAAGGGGTGAATGATAGTTAAATCCTTGGGGGACTTTTTTATAGTGGGTAAAAATCGTCTAATGACGAATCCTGCCCTTAGGCGGACCAGGAAACAGTGTCAGACTCTGACTGCCTTAACAGCCCACCCCGTTGCTCATTTGCCTGTCGCACTGGGGCCAAACCTTACTAAAAAAAAATAACAAACAATTTTTACTATGGGACTAAACCTGAAATCGCGAAAAAAATATCTGGTGGTCAGTACATTTATATTTGAACTTGCATTTCTTTTTTGTTCCCCAATTTGGTTTGGTCCCATATCTTTAAAATTTTTCTAGTTTCTCTAGCCTCCTATAACCTCATGTTCTGATTCCAGTGAGGCTGAAGACCCCGAAGCCCACGTTCCCTGACGCCAACCGCTACTCGTCTCGCCCCCCGACCCCGCCCGGCAAGGAACCCGTCTGCGCCTACGTCACCGAGCTCGTCAACATCATTGAAACGCTAAGAATCCAATTCGGTAAGTTTTTTTTGCTTTTATTTCGTTTTAGCCGTCCCAAAAAACACCTATCAAAAAGGGAAGATCCTCGAATAGACAGATTTTGTCTGATCCCGGCAACTGCCCAACAGTCGATTGAATTTGGGCTATTATATATGAAAGCAAGCTTTGCCAAATCACCGGCTTTTTTACTTTCATCGTGTACAACTGTAAATCTTCAATATATTTGGATATATCATCAGCAATGAAAGCTCTTTGAAACATAGTGTTATAATGAAGTATAGAGGGCTACAGTTCTCGCGGTCATTCATCTAACAGATAGACAGACCTGCCTCAAATCATCTTCAAAGCGTTCCCTCATGAAATGTACACGAAGAACCACAAATAGAGAGAGGTGAAGAATTCTCACAAAAGCCACAACCAACCTACTGCACAATCCAAGACCACGACCTCTTCCCCAGGAGTGTATGACTAAGAAAATATGGTTTCTAGTTCAAAAAGCTTCACAGGCATCCACTAACCTAATCTACTATCCTTCAGGTCTCACCAACGTGGCTGCTGGATACAGCTCTTTGCTGGAGCTGCCTCTCCGCGCCGGAGCTGTCAAGCACACCATCAACGTGGTCGGAGATCAGTGCTTCAGCCAATTCTTCTTGGTAAGTGTTAAAATTAATTGTAAAATAATTGTGGGCTGTAGTGGCTCAGTGGCCCTGACGAATTGAAGGGCGTGAGTTCAAACTTAGACCAGTTAGTATGGTATTTCATAACCACTGTTCATATGCCTGTGAAGAAACAAGAAATCGAGAACATGTGAAATTCTAAATAGTAAAATGATACTAAATATATGTGATAGAATCATTCAAGAGTTATTCGCTGTTATCACTGTTGTCAGATATTAAACCATTCATCTCTGCCAGTTATCATTTTTAACTCATTGGTGTTTTGTTTGGTCCTCAGCTGGAAGTGGCGCGCGCGGCAACCTTCAGTGTCGCCTTCGACAACATGGCGTACTCCCACTCACTGGTCACGGTCACTCCTCCCGGAACCCTCTCCATTGGAAACGGCAAGAACGCCGCCCAGATTGTCGGTCAGTATACCTTGATAACTCCTTAACATTCTTACTATTGATTCGGTCGTATAATAAGCATGAATTGTATCATTCTATTTTGAACTATATTACTCGCAAATTAAAGTCGAAATTCCAATGTCACAATAGATTAGTATATCATGGTCGTTTGTCAGAATTGATAACTCATCATAGATAATAGTCAGTTTTTTTTATATAGAACATTCATTTCGACGTTAAAATATATAAGCAATAAGCAAAACAGGTGCTTTGGTTTAAAGTAAATTAGAAATTGAACCAAGAACCAAGGTTACTGACATAGCGAAAAGAATCGCCAAACTTAAGTGGCAATGGGCAGGACACATTGCACGCAGAACGGATGGCCGCTGGGGCCGAAAGGTTCTGGAGTAGCGACCGCGTACCGGAAGACGTAGCGTTGGAAGGCCTCCCACAAGGCGGACCGATGACCAGGTCAGGGTTGCTCTAATCCGATGGGTGCAAGACGCACAGGACCGGTCTTTGTGGCGGCGCTAGGCCTATTTTCTACGTCTACTTCTTTCGACTGAAATGATGATGTTGATGGTGATGAAATATAAATTCAAATGTGATATCTTTCTTCCAGGCTATACCGAGGACGCTGTGATCATGCTCGGAGACAGGACTGTCGGTAAGGAAGCCGAGGCCCTCAGGAGTTCACTCACCGCTACACCTGACGCCTGCAGAGACTTCATCGAAATGGTGAGTCCTACACCCCATTTTCTTTTTCTAAATAATCTAGAGTAGTCCTTGACTGCAATCCCACCTGATGGTAAACAGTGATGCAATCTTTGATGATGATCTATTAAGAGCCTATCACTCTAGAATGCATGCCGCAGTATTCCTGTCCGATTATAATGTAGGTGTCTTCAACCTACATTATAATCGGACAGGAATACTGCGGCATGCAAAATGATTCAATCTTTAATTTTATAACAAAATATGTTCATGCGATCTGACTGCTATTCGTATTAGTTGTGTGTCCTATATTTTCTAATAAGTTAACTAATATGGTAGAATTTTGAAACTAGTTGCTTTTACAATATACGGTCTAGTTGACTGATTTTATATTAATCTGATTTTCATCCAAAATAATAAAAATAAGGCGTCAATTAACATATTTTGAATTTTTCGACATTTATCAAGTCATCAAAACTCTCCATTAAATGTCACATAACAAGGGAACTTACTTTGACCTGTTAAAATGTTAAAGGGATGAAGTTATACGCCTTATAACGTTTCAATTCAGGTTTTTAAATGGAGCTTGTGGTAGCACTGCCGAACCACACCACACTCACACTAAGAGTTGAATAGTTCAACACAATAAAATTATGTTTTCTAGTCTAGAATCTATCCAATTTTTAATTCAACACAATAAAACTAGACTTTCTAGTCCAGAATGTACAAATTTGTAATCCAACCTCCTTTCTCCCCCAGACTGATGGTGTGGTGTTCTCGGGCACGAACTTCCACGCGCTGGACGCGGGCAAGCAGAAGCTGTTCCTGCAGACGGCGGCGGCCGCCATCACGGCGCGCATGACGCACGAGAGCGCGGTGCAGGACTGCACGTGCGTGTACGCAGACCCCTTCCGCGTGCGCTCCGCCTGCGTCAGCAAGGACAAGAAGGAAGTGGTGAGTTTGCAGTCAAATTATAGTTTCAACCTTTTGAATACCGTCATTAGAGACTTAACCCCCTGACACCCAAGCGAGCGCCGGCGCTCGCGCTCATGATTTCGCGCTACGCGCCGTTGTCAAATTTTCAAAAATAGAATGTACAATATTTGAGCATTTTTTTTTGTAGGGTATTTTGATATTTATCCAAGAACGTAAAAAAAAGTTTTGTTTTGTTTTTAGAGTTTTAGTTTTAATGTTTGTTTTTATTTTTCGTTTTTTAACTTTACGTTAATACCCGCGAACGCCGGCGTTCGCTGTAGTACCCGCGAACGCCGGTGTTCGCTAGAAACACAATAGATGTGCGAACGCTGACGTTCGCGTGGGGCTCAAGAATTTAAATTGCAAAGAGATGTGGTACAAACCACATAGTGAAATTTTAACATTATCTATGGTAGTATAAAAATTGTTCTTATGAAAACATAGCTTAAAAGACTTGGTATCCAAACATAGTAATCACTGCATAGTATAAAACAAAATCGCTTCCCACTGTCTGTATGTTAAAAACTATAAAACAGATTTTGATGCGATTTTTTTATAGATTGAATGATACGAGGAAGGTTAACATCCACAATATATTGCGTACTTGCGAAGTTGGGGCGGGTTGCTAGTATAAACAACTGTTCATACGAAGACATGGCTAAAAAGACTTGGTATCCAAGCCCAAAATATTAACAAAAAAAGTAATATCCAATGTTATGTTATAAGTCATTCTACTTTTTGTTGTTGAGAATTATGTTGTGTGATAAATAAATAAGTTATTAATTAATAACTAATAATAAAACTACTAATATTAATATTAATTAATATCAATTAATAATTTTGTCACAGTTGTAACATAAACATAATAAAAATAAATTACCTGCACTTTTTTCTAATATTTGAATATTTTTGTCCACAGGCTCGCAGACGGAAGTAAGCGCTGCGCCCGAAACTGTGATCGAAACGTGCCAAGTACCAAATACTCTAGCGTTACGTAGTCTCGTGCGAGCGAGACGCACATATACCGCTATACGTGCGTCTCTCTCGCACGCTTTCATCAAATAGTCTACCACAGAAATATGAAACATACCGTAGTATCCGTTGCCTCTCGGCATTCATATTTAAAATTGTTCATTAGTTTAGCGATAGTAGTTCTATTATGTTTTATGTTTCCGTGGTAGAGGTAATTAATTTTTCATTATAATGTCATCAGCAGAATCTGTTGTATTTATGAATTGCCGCGTACCATGAGGTATTGAGTGATCATGATCGACTCTGTATTAGATCTAATAAAATATGTTATTTAATTTTTTGCTTTTATTTTGTTCTTACCTTTAACGCTAAGGCAGCTCCACCCGTGCCGGGACTTGTCTCCGTACATATTGCCATAAATTTTATAAAATTACATATATATTTATAGGTACTTGCCTACATATGGTCGAAAGCTCACTTCGCCAACAATTACAATGAGACAAAACAATACAATCGACTTCCAAAACAAAACAAAACACTAAAAACAATACAATTTTCTATGTATCACTTTGATCATGGAAATTTTTAATAGTTATCACTTTACAAGAGTCATTTTTAGTGTAGGCTAGGTCTTAAAAAAAACAAACTACAGCTTTTGTACAAATTAAAAACACATTAAAATCAGCTCTTTATTACAAAATACATTTTATTTACGAATACAAAGCAAGAAAATACATTTAACTTTGGCATCAAAACAATTATGGAATGTAAAATTTAATACAACACAATATATTATATAAATTGACACAACAATATATAATTCCACAACTGTCACACAACGCCATCTAGTCCCAAGCTAAGCAGAGCTTGTGTTATGAGTACTAGACAACTGATAAACATACTTATATTAATTAAATACATATATATTATAGATAAATTACACCCAGACACAGAACAAATGATCGTGCTCATCTCTCACAAACATTTGTTCTGGGGAATCGAACCCACAACTTACGGCATAATAGTCAGGGTCACTAAACTAAACGTTAAAAAACCAATAAATTGTTGTGTCAAAAAACAATTAAACTTAATATATTATGTATTAATTACTTAATATATTTTCTATACAATGATTCATCATTACATTTATAGATAAAATGGCACTCAATTAGATAAAATGCTACGTCGAGGCATAGACGTGTAGGCGTTTCATAGAGCGCCCTTCCATCCTAGCCAAGTTACAAACCTTTCATGTCCATTCTCTTTCTACTATCGAATCGCCTCATCGCAGTTATTATTAAATATCATAAAACTACAGGATGTAACGATGATCATTGTAGAAACGATTACATTTCATTCTGTCATTTTGAACGATGTTAACGAATTTTGTTGATGATGATGTGTGGTTTTGTTGTGTGTGTTAACGATTGTAGATTATCAACTTGGCTAAGAGGGCTGTGCCTTATGTTTGTCGAGCCTTATGTCTACCTAATCTTGTATTTACTTCTAGCGATGACTAATACACATTCTTGCGTTTCCACTTCATCCTCAGTCCTCGCTGTGACATGATCTTGACGGAAGCACTGGCCGCGCCTTTCACCACGTCTTGGATCTAGAATAAAACGCATCATTTGATATGAGATAGTCACTTATTAGCTAGCATGATATGAGTGGCACTATGGGTACTGTTACTGAAAGTTCTTGAAATGCCTGCACGGTGTTGGTAGACACAGGATTTTTTTTAAACCAGTGCGCAAATTTAGACGTAATAAACTTGAATACATTTTAATAAACAGGTATTTTTTATATTTGTCAAAAGCAAAAAATTGAGTTAACGCTTACGAGACTTGTTCTATGGACGTCGCTTGGGACAAAGGGACAAAGTGGAAAAAGGAGAAAAAAAAGTTATAAACTAAAAATGGAAATGTGTTCTATTGCTTACACTGAGCCACAAAAAAAAAATACGCAGTGGTTAAAAAAATACCGGGTATAATAAGAGTATATTTTAGTTCCCTCTCCTAGAGAGGAGGCCTGTGTCTCAGCAGTGGGAACATTAATAAGGCTGATGATGATATGATATTTAAGTAAAATAATGAAAACAAATTCCACATATATCTCGGCGAACATGAATGCCCGTTGCGACGAGAATAATTCTCTTGCGACAAAGTGTTAACTATATCTATTATTTTCGATATAATTTTTTGCCTCGTTGGAGTAGTGAAATAGTGATCTTTTAAACAATACTGTGAAATACTCACACTTAACATCAAACTCTGAGCGTTGCCTACAAGCATGTCCAAGGCCTCTTTATCTTCTTGTGTACCTGAAAAAAAAAATTGTTATTAAAGAAAATGCTATGAATTACAAAAACAATACTTACGATTGTACGAGGCACTTTGTTAAAAGGCTAGGCTATACGCGTGCAATAAATATTTTATTTCGAATTAAAATCAATAAGATACAACACAAGTTTTTTTTATTATTCTGATGGTAAGAGATAATGTGATCGTCGAAGTGCACTCACAACTATTTACTATTTTTTTTTGGAGGTGGATGAAAATCAAGTAAGTAATCACATTTCCCACCCTTGAGCGAAGCGGGAGATAGTGTCAGACCGACTAAAAAACCCACCCCATTACTTCTTAGCCCTTGATACCGGGGCCAGATGTTCCTTTCAGAAGCTGCCCATGGCCCCAGTAGGCTTCGACCCTACTGGGCCTCTACGGTAGCTCGGCTATGAGGATACGGCTCGGTTCGGACAGTTACCGGATGATCGGACAGCAAGCTACCCATCGCTTACCGTCCGCAAGCCCATGCACCTAATTACTTTATATTTAAAGACACCTAGCATGTAGTTAACAGGAAACACAGACTCCCACTACTTAGCTCAACTTACAATTGAACTATTTCCAACACATATTGTAGGTATATAGTAATATGAGGAGTATTACCGTGACGTCCCAGCGAGAATCCCTTGACCGTCGTCAACATCTTCAGCTGTCCGCTGATAGTCGGGATCCTCTCGCACGTTTGCAGCAAGTTCTAGAAGAATACAATCATTATCTATTACAAAACAGTAACTCAAGATTGTGTTAACAATATTCTAGTCAGTGTGAACCGTCAAATTTCGACACCTTACCAACTAAATTTGAACGAAAACAGATCTTCGCTAGGTGTCTTAGTTTTTGAGATATTAAGCCGCAAAAATTAGTTATTGTCAAAATCTAGAAACCCTTTTAACTTTAAAACCAGTGACTGACAAATTCTGAGATTTGGCAATTGATTTTGACTACTTAGCGACTAAATGTGGGAGAAAACAGATCTTTGATAGGTGCGCTAATTTATGAGATAATTAATGTGGGTAAGCTGACGAAGCTGACACTAGATCGGCCACCTATAAACACTTGTAGTTACAAACAATTTAAAAAAAATAAAAAATATTAAAAAAAAAAAATAAAAAAAAAAAGAAATAAAAAAAAAATTATTAATTTTATTATTTAGAAGTTTCTAAATAATAAAATTAATAATAAAATAATAAATAATTAAATATTAAATATAATAAATAATTAAATTTTTAATTCTGGTATATGGCGACAAATTATCGACTAAATTTTCGTGTTATTAAAATGAAGGTGCGTGATGGTGAGCAAGCTGGAGTCAGCCATACGCATAGCTGTTGTGTGTTTTTTTTCTTTTTGTGCTACATTGCTGTATTGTTGTTGTGTGTTACACTGGCCTGTTGGTCTAGTGGTTAGTGGCCCTGACTGTTATGGCTATGAGTTCGATAACCACCCAAGACAAATATTTGCGTGATGAGCATCATTTGTTCTATGTCAGAAGGTATAGTCACTACATAGTATATAAAAAAAATTGCTTCCCGCTGTCTCTCCCTATGTATTTTTAGATCTTTAAAACTACGCAACAAATTTTGATGTTTTTTTTTTAATATAGGGTGGTTCAAGAGGAAAGTTTACGTCTATATTAAATGCATAATATAATAATAACAGCATTACAATTGTGTGAATCTAGGGCGGGTCACTAGTAATAATGTAAGAGAATGTTTATAATTTGTCTAGTTCTATCACAAGTTCAGCTTAGTTTGAGACTAAATGGCGTTGTATAAAAGTTGTGGAATATTATGTCTCTAATTGTGGTACTCGAAAGATTAAAGATGGATTTAGCCTTTCGACTACCGTATTTATTTATTTATTTATTAGAACTTCATGGTATATCATCACACAAAGGCACACAGGCGGACTTAATGCCTTAGGCATTCTCTACTAGTCAACTAAGGGTGGTGAAGAGAAAACATGGCAGGAGCATAAAAAAAAAATGTCATGTTTTTTCTTCACCACTCTTGGTTGACTGGTAGAGCAGTCAACCAAGAGTGGTGAAAAGAAAACATGACAATGTCATGTAATTACAGACACAATTAAAGAACAATAGTTCGCGTGAGGCTCAAGAGTTACGAAATTAATGCAAAAGAGCCAGATTATCTACGAGTCAACCTAACAACACTATAGAAGAAGGTAAGACGTGTAAGACTCACAGTCTTGATCCTGTGGTCGGTGCACTCGTGCGCGAGCTTCTTGGCGAGGCGCGCCACCTCGTGCGACTCCGCCACGATCGACTTGGACGTCGCCAGCACTTCGCACTGCTTGTCTGAAATACAATTACACGTATTTTTAATATTAGCAGACTGATGAACCCACTCCCACTCCCCACTCCCACGCCCCCTTCCCACTGCCCATTCCCACTCCTCACTACCGCTCCCCACTACCACTCCCCACTCCCACTCCCACTCCCTACTCCAAGTTCCCACTCCCACTCCACTCCCCACTACCACTCTCCACTCCCCACTCCCACTCCAAGTTCCCACTCCCACTTCCCACGCCCACTCCCACTTCTGGGATTCAGGCCTCCTCTCTAGAAGAGGGTATGGGCCGTAATCCACCACGCGGGCCCTGTGCGGATTGGTGAATGTCACATGTCTTCGAATTTATGGTTCTAGGACATGCCGGTTTCCTCACAATGCTTTCCTTCACCGTTTTGAGAGCAGTGGTAATGAAATAAATTACACAAATTAATGCATCTCTCTGGGTTTGAACCCGTGAGCTACAACGTGTAAGTCGTACCACTCGGCCACCACTGCTCTCTTTGTAGTATTAGTACAAACTTAATCAATATGATAATATTCCCTGTTTTTTTACAAGCTTTTTATTAGCTTGCAATGTAACTATGTATGTTCGGCTCAAATCTTGCAACTCAATTTTGAAGCAGATATCTTCAACCGATTAAGCTGCAATTTTGCATGCAGGTGTAAATCGCATGACAATGCAATATTATGATGACATGGAGCTTATCTGATGATGGAATCGCGAGGTAGCCATAGGAACTCTGTAATTAAACGGCACCATCACGTCGAGTTTGGGCTCGTGTGAATCGTCTTGACGAGTTTTAATTATATAAGTATAGATTACCGCTATAAAAGCTTGTTATGAAAAAAAATATTTTCATTGAAACTTGTTTAACAAATAAGTTTTTTTTTATGGTAGGTAAAATCGTCGAATGACGAAACCCGCTCTTGTGCGGAGCGGGACACCAGTGTCAGAATCTTACTGACTAAAAAACCTACCCCATTCCTTCCTTGCCTTATTCTTAGAGCTGCGGTAACAGTTTCACTCAAACCAGCAGCTCCAGAAGGCTTCGACCCTGAAGGGCCCCTACATAACAAGTAAGTTACCGTTGGACATGTAGTTGGAGAGCCTGGCCATGAGCACGGCCATGCGCTTGGCGACGGCGACGATCTCGTTGTCGCGCGACGACCAGTCGCGGATGGCCACGTGCAGGTTCAGTGCCTCGTTCTGTGCGATACAAGGTAATAATAATAATAATATTTATTTGTACGGAAATATAGCGAAAGTACAGTGTCTTAAGAGTAAGTTGTACAACAGTGACAAAAGTTCTAGGTCGAACATCTGACTTCTAAAGTATAGGATTTAATATAAGGGTCATTGATAGAAACTAATTTGAGTTAAGAAGATAGTGACGTGGTCAGTGCTACTGCAATGTAAAGTCACTTTCATACTGGGGTAAAAATTAGACCATTTATATTATAGCAAACTTATTAACACGTTAGTTTTAAAATAATACCATTTATTTTAAAATTTTATCCGATTAAAAAATAGTTTTATTTTCACAAACGTAAAGATTTAAAATTAACAAAAACATGTCTGCACTTCAAGAGCTTACTTCAACTGGTCATTGTGAATACAGCTTTCCTTTTATAAAAATAAAAAATGCATTATTTACCTTAGTTAAATAATTTTTAACTTTTAAAAATTAAACAAAATAATTTCTTTCTTCTTTCTTTCTGATATGAACAAGAAAACCGGCGTAGTCTTTGACGTCAAAGATCATTATGACCATCATAATAAACGGGGTTTAAAGGAAAGAAACAGACATACTTACTTATTTAAAATTGTTATATCTCGATTATTTTTCTACCAAGTTTGATACTGTTGTCACTGTTAGTATTCCATTTTTTTCTTTATAATAATGATTAATAAACTAGTAAAAAACATTTTTTCAAGTCCCTATTAGTCAAAGGGCGTGACTAAGCTGTGTGACTACGATGGGTCACTATTTTCTCAACGTGATTTCAACTCTGTATATTCAATTAAACAATAGTAAAAATACTTACATAGATGGGTTGGTTCGGTCCTGGCTGAGTCTTGAAGACGTTCTCTCCGCCCAACAGTGATTCCACTTCTCCAGTCGCTTGTAGGATCTGCAGATTTAGAACATCAGTTAAGATTTGTTCATAATCAGATAAATAACACAGTCAATTGTGAATATTAGATTATTAATATTAGGTTCTGAAAAAAAAGGCTGCAGCAAGTTTTCATTTTAGCGGGGTCCAGAGCATGTTTATAACAAAAAAGTAAAAAAAAAAACAAGTAGTCACATGGAAATACTCCAGCGTGTCAGTTATTCATAGACTATACGCGCTTTGCCTTTCTGATAACCGATAGATATCAATCTGACGAATAACTAGTTAGAAGAGGGGTGGCTGAGTACAACGTTTTTTTTATAACTTTGTGACTTGCCTATTTCCTTATGCCACACTCAATTTGTCAGATTATTGAAATATGTGTATCTTTCAATCTTCTTTCCGCATGTACTCAACTTACCTTGTCACAATCTGACGCATCTAAACTTTTATAAGGATCTAAAAAAAGAGCGCCATAATATTAAGGATATGAACATATCTGGTAGGCCTGGTAGGTACAAGGTTTCTTTCCTTATAATTTTCTTACGCGCTCAAATAACGCGTAAAACCTTTCCCCTCCTATATGATACAAGAGTAATTCCTAATGTGGAGCAACGTTTTCAAAGAAGAAAAAATACATAATTTCCATCATAGGTTCAGCAATGGATCTTGGCAGACCTTGGCAGTAGTATCCTTCCAGTCAGGCATCCAGCTGGCGCGCGTGTCGGCGGGCGGCGTGGCGGCGCTGAGCTGCTGCTGCGCCTCCGACAGCGCCTTCTGCATCAACCCTCGGCCCCAGGCGGCATCGTTACCTTGGCAGTAGTGTCCTTCCAGTCAGGCATCCTGCTGGCGCGCGTGTCGGCGGGCGGCGTGGCGGCGCTGAGCTGCTGCTGCGCCTCCGACAGCGCCTTCTGCATCAACCCTCGGCCCCAGGCGGCATCGTTACCTTGGCAGTAGTGTCCTTCCAGTCAGGCATCCTGCTGGCGCGCGTGTCGGCGGGCGGCGTGGCGGCGCTGAGCTGCTGCTGCGCCTCCGACAGCGCCTTCTGCATCAACCCTCGGCCCCAGGCGGCATCGTTACCTTGGCAGTAGTGTCCTTCCAGTCAGGCATCCTGCTGGCGCGCGTGTCGGCGGGCGGCGTGGCGGCGTTGAGCTGCTGCTGCGCCTCCGACAGCGCCTTCTGCATCAACCCTCGGCCCTAGGCGGCATCGTTACCTTGGCAGTAGTGTCCTTCCAGTCAGGCATCCTGCTGGCGCGCGTGTCGGCGGGCGGCGTGGCGGCGCTGAGCTGCTGCTGCGCCTCCGACAGCGCCTTCTGCATCAACCCTCGGCCCCAGGCGGCATCGTTACCTTGGCAGTAGTGTCCTTCCAGTCAGGCATCCTGCTGGCGCGCGTGTCGGCGGGCGGCGTGGCGGCGCTGAGCTGCTGCTGCGCCTCCGACAGCGCCTTCTGCATCAACCCTCGGCCCCAGGCGGCATCGTTACCTTGGCAGTAGTGTCCTTCCAGTCAGGCATCCTGCTGGCGCGCGTGTCGGCGGGCGGCGTGGCGGCGTTGAGCTGCTGCTGCGCCTCCGACAGCGCCTTCTGCATCAACCCTCGGCCCCAGGCGGCATCGTTACCTTGGCAGTAGTGTCCTTCCAGTCAGGCATCCTGCTGGCGCGCGTGTCGGCGGGCGGCGTGGCGGCGCTGAGCTGCTGCTGCGCCTCCGACAGCGCCTTCTGCATCAACCCTCGGCCCCAGGCGGCATCGTTACCTTGGCAGTAGTGTCCTTCCAGTCAGGCATCCTGCTGGCGCGCGTGTCGGCGGGCGGCGTGGCGGCGCTGAGCTGCTGCTGCGCCTCCGACAGCGCCTTCTGCATCAACCCTCGGCCCTAGGCGGCATCGTTACCTTGGCAGTAGTGTCCTTCCAGTCAGGCATCCTGCTGGCGCGCGTGTCGGCGGGCGGCGTGGCGGCGCTGAGCTGCTGCTGCGCCTCCGACAGCGCCTTCTGCATCAACCCTCGGCCCTAGGCGGCATCGTTACCTTGGCAGTAGTGTCCTTCCAGTCAGGCATCCTGCTGGCGCGCGTGTCGGCGGGCGGCGTGGCGGCGCTGAGCTGCTGCTGCGCCTCCGACAGCGCCTTCTGCATCAACCCTCGGCCCTAGGCGGCATCGTTACCTTGGCAGTAGTGTCCTTCCAGTCAGGCATCCTGCTGGCGCGCGTGTCGGCGGGCGGCGTGGCGGCGCTGAGCTGCTGCTGCGCCTCCGACAGCGCCTTCTGCATCAACCCTCGGCCCTAGGCGGCATCGTTACCTTGGCAGTAGTGTCCTTCCAGTCAGGCATCCTGCTGGCGCGCGTGTCGGCGGGCGGCGTGGCGGCGCTGAGCTGCTGCTGCGCCTCCGACAGCGCCTTCTGCAGTTCGGGATCGCTCTTAGCTGTGCTGGACGACAAGCCCACGTTGATGACGCGGTTGGCTAGCCTGGGGATTTAAGGGATTTGTAAGACTTTGTCATATTACGAAGGTAATAATTGACAGACTGTAAATATGTCTCCATCTCGGCAACTACACAATTATCAAACAACCGCAAAATAATTCAATTGTAGTATTTTTTTATTGTGACAATCATAAATCTTCGGGAACAACTTGCACCCACGAATGCCCCTCAAGTTGAAGTTGAATGTTGGGCTGTTAAGAAGATGGATGAAAAAAGACTGCATGTAGCGGAGATGAGAATGTTGAGATGGATGTGTGGTGTGACGCGAATGGATAAAGTGAGAAATGTGTATATTAGAGGAAGTCTGTAAGTGGCGCCAGTGACTGAAAAGTTGAAAAGGAACCGTTAGTCTTGGTATGGTCATGTGAAGAGGAGAGATGAAAGGCATGTTACAAAAGTGTTCTGAGTTTATACGTAGATGGATGGAGAGGAAGAGGGAAGCCGAAGAAGAGATGGATGGATTGAGTGAGTGATAGTGTGACGGGTGACAGGACAGAGTGGAAGAAAAAAACATGTTGCTCCGACCCCAAGTAACATGGGATAAGGATTGGATGATGATGAATCATCCTACTCTTATAAATCTTCGGTTTTCAGATGGATTCCTATATCTGTGCTACAATAAGGCTTTGCTTTATGAAGCCAGCGGGAAGTAGTTATTTATGACATAAACAGGCGTATATATTTTTTTCGTTTACTTAGAAGTTTCATTTTTTCACGGCTTTAAGGATCGCAGAATTGAGTATACGTTTTTAATAGCTGTCTACGATCAAAACCAAACCACTATGAGTAACATGTTTAAATGTTCATTTGTTAACAATTGTCGCATGACAGAGGTAATAGTTATGACTAATTAAAATGATTATTGAGTTTATTGATCAAGATGTATTTTGCTGTATGACCATTATTGGGGCTGGTCTATAAGGTGCTTCAAAAATATCTGCCACCGCTTTAATCTACCATAGTATTGTGTTTATAGATTACAATAGTAAAGATAAAATGTTGATAATTTGTGTTTTTTTTTTCATACAAAAATTTATTCATGTATAAATTTTAATTCTTTTTTTGCATAAAACTATCCTGTACACTTGATAAGCTGTTGCCGCTCCGCGCCGCGAAACACCGGCGCCATTCATACTACTATTGTCATTCATTTCAAACGAATGCCGCCTGCGCGCCGGCCACTCTGTCGTCACTGCGCAGCCCCCCCCCCGCCCCCGCTCGCACTGCCCCGTTCACCGCACGCGCTGGCCGACGGGCCGACCACCTGCTTGCCAGTCGCTTCCCGCCCGCCACGGGATTTAGTTTTATTATTATCGCGCGCGTTTTTATTAAAAACATTTAGGCAAGTGAAAAGTAAAACGGACACATTGAACAAAGTGAAAAGCCGTGTACAGTGAAGTAAAGTGTACGTAAGCGTGCCTACATTTGTGTGCAACGCAGAGGTGGACTTGTGCAAGTTTTGTAGATAGGGAGTGTGTAAATACGGGGCAATTGATGTAAATAACTTTTAAATACGCCAAGTTCCTATAATTTATCGTTATTTGATATTACACTTTTGAGCCCTGAGCGAACGCCGGCGTTTTGTTCTTTAATTGTGTTTGTAATTGCAAAAGTCAAAAGGTTAATCTAAATACCTATTGTTTACACTAACTTGAACTGAACTGTTTTAAGTGTGATGTGAAGTTTATCATCTTAGAATACAATAACTGGTAACTACTGGTAAGTAATTGCACTTTTAAACACTTGTTTGCGTATTATTGCGTACCTAGTGGATTAGGTAGGGACAAGCTAGTCAGCTGATTTTAGTTTTCATTCGTAGAACGGATGGAATGAGATAGCAGCTGTTTCATTGACGAAGATAAACATCGCGTTGTGCAGAATAGAGTCAATATTTATTTAACTACTTTATTTTCTCAAACTGGATTAAGTGTTCCGGGGTACGAAAGCTCTTCACTATTGTAATCTATAAACATAATACTACCATCCATAAAAGGTGTGGCATATATTTTTAAAGCACCTTATATATTTAAAACCATTTGTAAAGTTTCTGCAATAAGATGTTCATCAAATCATGATAAGGAAGCTAGAATTAGATGTAAAGCTCACTTGGTGATGGCGGCGGAGGTGTGTGCGCACAGCTGCGGGTCGTTGTGTTGGGTGGACTCCTCGCGCATGCGCTCCATCGTCTCGCCTGCAACAATTATTTCGTTATTATAGCCCTCCGTCAAAAGTATTCAAAAATGAAAAAAATATCCTGTCCTTTTATATCTCATACAACCCCCACCTAGAATAAGTCCGCAAAATTCATTTCTTTTTTTAAGTTTTTTTGCTCTTTTCAAGTCAAAGTTGACTTTGATTATAAATATGATTCGAGGTATTAATAGATATTTTTTTTATGGAATTATAACTGTCAGTTCGTCTTAATCTATTGTATGACTTTTTTTCATGAAATTCAATAGTGTCGGGGTGCCAAATGAAACCAGCGCTGCTTGTGTGACGCCCAGCTAATGCTGAGGCACGCCCAGCGTACTCTTTTTTTTGTTATTTTTTACCATGCGTTTTGTAACCGTTGAGTTTGTCAAAAATCATTAAAAACTCTCAAGCCCATGCGAATGCCGGCGTTTACACACTTATTGTCTTTGTATGTGTCTCTAACAACGGTGGTCAACATAGAACTTAAAACTGCACAATCAAAAAAGTAATAATAATCGTTTCAAAAATGTTTTGGGAACACATTATTTTGCATACAGCTAAGGAATGGAATTCCCTGAAGGAGTCTATAATTTCTAATAGCTACAACGTTGGGTAAGGGTCTTTAAGTCAAAAGTAAATAGGTTACTTCTAGGCAAACGTGCTCTATCATTGGCCACATCTTTTGAAGAGGTAATCGCCGAACGCGAGTGGCTATGGAGTTTCTTGCATGTTCGTATGCATAGAGATCTACGCCTTGGAACGTGCTAATTAGCTTCAAAAGTGCGTTGTATATGGTATATTTGTAATAAATTCTTTTGAATTTGAGCGACTAATTATTTTTTTTTATTGTATTTCACAGACTAACAGGGTTTTCGGCAATGATACGAAGACACGACCAACGTTGATGCTTCGAGGATGGAGTTTCATAATTTAGTATTTGTATAATCGTTTCACACAGGCGTACACCATATATGTATTACTGTCAAATACGCGTCTATAAACTAGGCGTCAATGGAAAGTAAGGTATTAGAACCAGCTTTACCTGCAGTCTGCACGAAGTCCATAGGATCGACGGACTGGTCGCACAGATCTCGAATCTTGGACAGCGACTCTGCATATCTCGCCAGCAAGCTCTTGTAGTTCTCAATAACGGCCTAAAATGTAAAATGTTATTGAGAAAAGTCTTCAAAGTCGTATGAAATCTAGGATTTATTTATTATTTATTTAGCTTTATTGTACACCTCAATGTGGACAGGATATAAAAATATAAAATCTAAGTGTACAATGGGCGGTCTAATCGCACAGGGCATTTTCTTAAAAAAAATCTCAGGAATTCATGACAAAAAATGTCAGAGTACTTCGGAAGGACCAAAAATGTCAGAGTACTTCGCCGTTAATGATCATCCAGTAGCTTGCAATGGCTTTACACAGTAAAATTGTTTAGTTAAAGTTCCATGAAGTCAAGGATATTTTTTTAAACGAGCCTTTTGTTAATAATGGTGACACAGTGATAATGAATCTGACTTGCATGACATAAAAAATATGAACTAATTCGATGTTGAAAATCGTTCAGTTGTTGTATGTTGTAATTATTAAAATCAAACCTCGAAATAACACGTTTAAATGTTTATTTGTTAATAGAGTAAAGTTAATTAATTAATTTAAAATTCTATGAAATCAAAGATATTTTTTTTAATGAGTAATTTGCTGAGAGTAGTCATGGTGACACAGTGATATTGAATCCGGCTCAAAGGACCAAAATGATGTTGCAGTATTTCATCGTTGGCGATCCTCCAGTAGTTGTAGGTTGTAATAATTAAAACCAAACCGCTACAAGTAAGTAACACGTTTGAATGTTCATTTGTTAACACAGTAAAGTTACTTAATTCTTTATTGCCGCATGACAGAGGTATACGACTAATTAAAATTATTTAGTTTATTAAGCAAAACGTATTTTGCTGTATGACCATTATTAGCTTGTACAGGCTCTGACTTACGAGTTATACGTCACGGACTCAAATTTAGATACGAGCTTTATTTTAGTGTAATTCATTCAAAACGGTGAATAAATACATCATGAGGAACCGTTCCAGTATTGAATCCGCGTGCTGGACTGAGCTCCATTACTTCACATAGATGAGGCCTTAGTCCCAGCAGTGGAAATATTATATGGTTAATTTTGTTTATCTTTATGGTCTTACCTTATCATCTGGAGATGCAACTCTTTGCTGAGCAGCCTTCACCAACATAGGAGCTAGAAGCTCTGCCTGTAAGATAAGAATGTGATTTAGTAGTCTTCTTAATTTTATTTATAACTATTATGGTACCTATTTTTTTCCTTTATAGGTTTTTTTATGGTGGGCAAAAATCATTCATCAGCGCGGGATTCGGCGCTCTTACTGACTAAACAATCTAACCCGTTCCTACGTCGCCATATATACCAGGGCCAAAGGCTTCCTTACTGACACAAACCCTGGGCCCCAGTTGGCTTCGACTCTTCTGCAGGGTCCCTACGGGTTGCTGACAACTCCTTGAGGCGCGCGGGAACAATGCGCGCCGTCGACGACTAGGTTTGGTCTGGACGATTATCCGACGACCGGACGACGAGCTACCCATTGCTCGCCGTCCGCAAGCCCGCGCCTTCGGTGATCGGAAATCGGTATCTCGACGGCGTCTGGGGCGCAAGCGCCGTTGCCTTATGCGGTCGGCCTCCTCCTTTACTAGCATTACTGCTTCGCACGCGGAGCCGACCGCCTGCCACTACTCCTCGCTCCGGACTATGGCTTCTACCAAGGTACGGCGCGAGAGATCGCTGCATTTTCTTTATAGGTGCGGAAAATCCGTCTCTGTCTATTGTAACAAGTATCTCCAGCTGACAGTCGGTGCTAACCTGTTGGCTGCAAGTGTTGAGCTGCGTGGTGACGGCAGCTCCCTTGTCCTTGTCAGTGTCGGCGATGAGGCGCGCGGTCTTGGTGACGCGGCTGAGCTGCGCCAGGAGCTCGGCGATCTTCCTCTCCAGCAGGAACTTGCGCTTGGACTCGTCTGGGAAACATACAAAGTACATTATGTTAAAAGATGCTCATATCCGCGGTTACGCTCACATAACCCTTTAGCATTGAGTGAAAAATTTTGAAACTTTTACGAAAAGAATAAGAATAAAGAATAAGAACAAAATTATTAAAATTGTCGTTCTTATTCCTCACATCTCAAAAACTACATCTAAGAAATACTCAATTTTCTCAGTCCAAGAATTTAATGCATCAGCCAATGACCTTAACTATTTGTTTGAACACGCTTATATTAGTATTTTGATATTTTAGGAAACTCAACGGCTTATTTATTAAATAATATGAGTTAAGATTGTATTGGGCTGTACACTATCAGCCCTATTACACCTAACATGTAATTATAGTACACTATTTGCCCAATGAAAATATGGGCATATATGAAATGATGGCAATATTATCATTTAAATCAATTACTTAAGTTTTAAATTAGATAGCCCATTCATCAAATAAAGTTATCGGTTATACGCAGAAACCCATGGCAGTGAAGCAATCACGGAAGACGTCAGACATCTATTGCTGCGATAGAATAGCACTGCGCATGACCGAACCGTAAGGTATTTGCTGGATGTCACACACCCAGTAATGGCTTGTAGAAAGGTATAGTGCTAAAACGCAACAAAAACTTGTGATGGCTCTCAGGCTGCGATCTGGTCACAAAGCCTCTAAAAACAAATAAAAGAAAAAAAAGAGCAATAGTGGTATTGTTTATCTTCTTACCTTTCTCGTAGTCCGCCACGAGGTCGAGGTCCGCGAGCGGCGCCTCGGCGTCCATGAAGTCGTGCACGACGCGCGTCACCACGCCGCGCTCGATGCCCTTCTTCAGTTCTCGCACGTGCTCCATTAGCGCACTGGAAATAAGACATTCAATTAAATTTTTAAATTGATATTCAAACTAAATTTTTAAAATCTTAACTTCCGTTACGTAGTGACACAAAATAAATAGGCACAGAAGTCATTCTCATGTACTTCACTTTTAATACCTATGCACGGCGGTCGCGCGCGCTAGGGTTGTCAACTGGATTATTTATTTATTTATTTAGTACATGGAGAACTTACAGCTAATAAAAACATACTAAAATAGGAAACCATAATCGTTAGAAAGCCAATTACAAGTTCTCACGTGTAGACGTTGTGTAGTACATAAAAAATGGTGTGAGCACAAAAACATAAAAAAAAGCTTAGCTTTTTAGTTAATATACAGCAAAATTCCTTAGTTTGCACAAAATTAATAAATACCTAATTCGACTTGAAAAATTTAAGGCTTAAGCACCTTCTGGCTGAGTTCAAACTAATTGTGAATGGATCAAAATCATTATCCTTGCATATGTCATTGAAACTACTGCTTGCGCGCACGATATAACTGTTCCGTCTATAATTTGATGACGTATGAGGCACACGTAGGGGTGGATTAAAACGAAGTGTTTTGTTTGGCACATTAAAATAAAATTTGGATAAAAGGTCAGGGCTGTCAATATTGTTATTGAGGATTTTGAGCAAAAACAGACAATCAGCAATTCTACGACGATCCACCAGTGGTAACAGATGATATTTCTTACAGAGTTCAAGATAATCAGCGGACCGGTATGGAGTCTTCTGATGGAAGCAAAGATATTTAATAAAACGTCTTTGGATGTTCTCAATGCGGTCTATGTATTTATGATAGCGTGGATTCCATACCTGAGACGCGTACTCTAGATGACTTCTTACAAAAGTACAATACAATATTTTTAGTGTTTTAGCATCCGTGAAACACTTAGAGAGACGTATAATGAATCCAAGTAGTTTAGAAGCTTTTTTGATAATTGCGTCAATGTGTACATCAAAAATTAACTTACTGTCGTGTTGGACGCCCAAATCACGAATAGTACTACACCTTGGCAAGATCTGGCCCGACAAAGTGTAATTATTAGCTATAGTAGTACGTTTTCTAGTATAAGTGATTACCAAGCACTTAGATGGGTTCAAATCGAGTTTATGTGCTTGACAGTATTCTTCTAGCCGTTGCAAATCAGCCTGGAATGCAAGTCTATCCTCAAACGTTGAAATGGTGGCAAAGATTTTCATGTCATCAGCAAAGCATAACAGTTTAGAAGAATGTAGGCACTTATCGATATCATTTACATAAATAACAAATAAGAAAGGACCGAGCAACGAACCCTGAGGCACACCACTAGGCACATTTACCCAGCTAGATATATAATTGTTAAGTACTACTGCCTGTGACCTATTATTAATGTAAGAAGAAAACCATCTTAACAGGTCCCCACGAATCCCCATGAAGCTTAGTTTCTTTATCAGGGTATCGTGGTCGATCCGATCAAATGCCTTGCTATAATCTGTGTACACTACATCAACCTGCTTACCATTGTCCATAGCATCAGTAAGGAAGTCATTAAACAATAATAAATTAGAAGTGGTAGAGCGTCCTTTCAAAAATCCATGCTGGAAGAAGCTGAGCGAGCTAGCGAGGGCGGGATATAACTGATTATAGACAACCCTTTCAAATATTTTAGCTATAATACACAACTTGGATATAGGCCTATAATTAGTGACCTCGGTTTTTGACCCCTTCTTGTGTACTGGTGTAATAAATGCAGATTTCCATACTTTAGGGACAACACCAAGAGTCAAAGACCTGGAAAATAAAATAGAGATAGGAATAGCAATGGAAGGCGCGCATTTTATTAGAAATTTTGATGAAATTTTATCAGGGCCAGCACCTTTAGTTGGATCTAGGTTACGAAGTAAATCGGTCACAACATCAACATTGACCTCTATACGACCGATGTCAGATGAAGTTCTGTTATCCGAATGGATAAAAGAAGGTGGATCGGGAGTATTAGAGGTAGTAGAGTTAAGGAAAGTCGACATGAAATAAGATGAAAAAGCTTCACAAATAGAATCCCCAGTGATTAACGTTTCATTCTTGTAATTTAATGAACTAGGTATAGAATTGGAGTTGTAGCGATTTTTAACGAAGGTCCAAAAATATTTAGGGTTATCTTTTATTGATTTTTCAGTTTGACTAAGATAAGATTTATAACACGAAGCTTCCATAGTCTTGACTCTGTCACGCAAATATTTAAAAGTTAACTCATCAGATTTATTTCCATAAATCTTGAATTTTTTTAGGTACTTATATTTTTCTTTAATTGTTTTGACGAGTGATGTGCTATACCAGACTGGGTATTTATTATTACATACTAGTTTTTGTGGTATATACTTGATATGAAGTTGTTCAATATTTTCTATAAAGAATTCAACGGACTCGTCTAATGAACGAGTTGAAAATTCACGTTCCCAATTAGTGCTAGAAATCTCTTTCTGTATAGAATCGAAATCGCCTTTGCTGTAAATATACCGCCAACGCGGTGCGTGGTCTAGGGGAGGTATCTCGAAAATGTTAACTTCAATTAACAGCGCAGGATGATAAGGATCAATGGGCACTAGAGGGTCAACACACTCACTGACACACGCCACCTTATTTGAGAGGACTAGGTCCAGCAGTTTCCCATACTTATTAGCTACCCCATTATACTGTCCAAAGTCCAACGTACACAGCTCATCCACGAACAAACATTCGTCACTAGTGGCGGCGTTCAGCGGGACTAACGAAAGGTCACTGTTAGATGGAGCCCACGAAATTCCACTCATATTGAAATCACCCATAACTAAAAATACGTCCGAAGTTTTATTTAAAACTTTATGATTTAATTTAGTCAGGAAATTATTTAATTGTTCTGAAAAGGAAAGCCCTTTGTTCTGTTGACATAGATATACAGTACAAATGTAAAGGTTAACGTATTCTCGTGATTTTGAATTCTTAAGCCGTAAATTGATCCAAAGATCCTCCGCCGAGGAGTGCAAGAGTGGTTGAGGAGTGACAGGTAACTCCCTACGCGTCGCTATTAGAACACCACCACCTTTAGTTTGTCCAGTCAAAGCGTAATCCCGATCACGGCGCCACACCAAATAACGATCATCGAACAACTCCGAGTTTAAAACACCATCTATTAACCACGTCTCAGTTAAAACAATAATATCGTAGGAATTGTGTAATACTTGCCGATAGAACGAGTCCGTTTTAGTTCGCAATCCCCGAACATTCTGATAGAACACGGTAAGACACTGATCACTGTGGTTAGCCATTGCACAAATATCCAGCAACAATGGAATAAACACCACCAATAATATAATATAATAAGATCAGCAAATACATTACAAAACAACAGTTAGTTACGCGTATGAAATTAAAATGTAGGTACAAGTAAATAAAGTTAGACAAAACGGATAAATTACCCGATACTGGTAAAAACATTACTGTGCGAGCGAGCAAGCAGCAATACATGACACATATATGAGTAAGCGAGACGAATATGAATATAAGTTTTGGAACTCGATTATAAACAGCCCAATACGGAATAGAAAAGAAGCCCAGTAGCAATGCAGGGGTGCCAAACCTTTTACAAATACAAAGCAAATAACAAGCGGTACGTAAATTTTGATACAGTTGAAAGTTATAAAAGCTAGAAATTAATCTTGGATGTAAATAGAAGCGGTTTAAACAATTTTGTTTAAATCAAGTTCTTTCCGTATTATTAAAGTTTTGCAATTTACATCTTTTCGCACATGAATCTTGCCATGTTTCACCCAAATAAATTCCCAGCGTTTCTCTCTAGCTCTAATTTTAGCTGAACTCAGGAGTTTTTTGGATTCCACAGTCAGATGGTCGTTGACATAGATACGTTGTGGCGTTCCTTGGAAACCGATGTCACAGGTGGAGAGGTCCTTATCAGCTCGTGCCGCCGCAATAAAATCTTCTTTAATATACCTGTTAAGGAAGCTCACTATCACCAATTTCTCCTTGGAATTGTGCATAGGCACCCTCGAAATATAGTTGATCTGGGTTTTAGAACACTTGTAGTTAATTTTACTGCCGATGGCGTCCACGATCGAGAATAAGTTCTCATCCTTCTTTAATGGGATACCCTTAATCTCAATATTGTTTAGCCTGGATCGCTGGTCAAAAGAAGAAAACTCAAGCTTTGATGAGGCTAATTCTGACTGCAATGAAGAGACAGTGTCCTTGAGCTTCTCAAACTCGGAGGTCTTCTTCTCTAATTCGGCAACTCTGGTATCAAGGTCATCAAGTCTTCCACTGGAGAAATCACAACTTTTCTTAAGCTCGGTCAACTCATCCTTAATCAGTTTTATGTCGCTGACTAACGTTGGTAAGCTCAGCAGGTGCTGCTTCATTTCGCGAATCTCACCCAGTACAGTATCCAATGAAGCAGAAGGTTGTGGTGAAAGTGGAGCTGGCGATGACTTGCAAGCAGGACATTTCCATTGTGCTCTTCGGTCGGATCCCAGTTTTCTCCATCCGGTTTCAGACACATTTGCACAAGAGAAATCCAGGAATTTCTTGCAACTTCCACATTGCACTCCATCGTTAAACTGGTTATTGCAAGTTGCGCACGTCTTCATCGTGGTTAAAATAATAAATAGAAAAGGCAACAGATATATGCAACTTTTTGAATCGCGACAAAAGGTTGACGATCTATTTTTTTGAGCGTAAGCGTACTGTTTTAGTGCGAGTTCACACGGTACTGATTATATTTATGCACAACAAATTATCGTGGTAGTTGCATTCGTATTCAGTTGATTGATTTATAGTTGGGAATGAAATAGAAAAACCTATAAGCACCTATAGCATTAAGAAATATTTCAATTTATTGTTATATTACGAACAAGCTACCCACCCTAGCCTTATCTGGTTGCAATTATATAGGTTTCTTGGAGTTTTTTTTTTTAAAAAACGTCAATTCACTGTTTAATGTTGAATTTAAACAACCGTACACTGAACAGTTATTATAGGGTTTTTGTTTTTGTGGATCCATTTTTTTTTTACAAAAAATTCACAGACGCGCGTCTCAAACGTGACACGTTGAGCCCGGTTGTCGCGTCGGTGAACGGTGTCTGTGTGCGTTGCTCGAGCGCGCTTTGTACGTAGATTGACATCTGTACCTATATCATTTGTGGTAGTGATCTACGTATTTTAAAACAAAGTGGGATACTGGGACGGGTCGCTAGTGTACAAGCGTCTTTGACGTTCAAAAAGGGAAAAATATGACCATATTTTTGAATAGTTTGGAATTATAATTAAATGTTTTATGCATCAAAACTATCTTTACTGCATAGCTGATATGGTACATGACTATTGAAGTACCTGTACTGGTCCTGGTCGTACTTCTTGCTGCAGACGGTGAGCAGATGCTCCGTCTCCACCACTGTGGTCTTCAAGTCATCCTCATCACCGTCCTTCTGGTCTTCTGTTATCTGAAGAAAAATAAACACAAAATTACTTCAGTTAGTCCCGCTGCGGTCGAAAAAACATAAAATTTCTTTTATTAAAATTAAAATTTCTACTTTATCATAGATACAATATAAAATAGAAATAAGGCGCCCTTAATTATGATTGTAACTTAATTTCCTAATATTTTTGATTAAAGTATACAGATGGGGATACTCAGACGGTCTGCGTTTGATCTTCAGTGTTTGTGCGGCGTCTCTCCGCAGACCAAGTCCCACCTGCCATCCTGCATCACGAGCCCTATTACCTGTTCACGTAGGGAACTAATGACAGCATCGGTGGATAACATTGCCGTAGCCGAATACTGGGCCAGGCAAGGAATTAAACTGGTTTTGCCATCGACATGCTAAAAGAGAAAATACAAATATATTGTATAGTACATAACCTTACCTTATGAGCTATTTCGATAAGGTTGCGCACGGCTTGTTGTCCGTTCGTTTTCACTTCTGCCTTCGACACCGGCTTCAGCAGCCATCGGGACGCTGCGTCGAACCTGACATACAAACAGGATTCATTACTAAATGCTTTTTTAAAATATTACTGAGCCTTGATTGATGCAAAAAGACATTGTGGACACAGCCCAATTCGTTGGTCTGACCAGATCCGCACCACTTTTGACTCAACGTTATATGGGGCACTTATTTCAGCCAGAGACAGAAATAGATCTTGGAAGCCTTGGAAGCCTTGGAACTTCATTAGATTATAAGTTACTATTTTTTTATAAGTAATTCTGACGTATTTGGAAAAGTTATTTATACTGAAATTATGCCCTTAAACTCCCTTATATACCACAAAAATAACACATCCTAATTTCGAAACGTAGAAAAAAAACTAAAATCTGAATCTAATAAAGTGCCAAAGATTATTTGTATTCTAAAAGATGCAACATGGGCTTTTTTAGCCCGTTTAGTCCTACTCCTAGGCAAGGGCCTCTCTCTATTCTTCCTATCTTTCGCAGGCCTGTGCTTCCTCCTTACAATTCTGGCGAAATCTGTCTAGTCTATCCCTAGTGATTCTGTTAGGTAAAAAATAGTAAAAGCAAATAATAATAAAAGAGAACTCACTGTTTCTGCACATAGCTCTTTTCTTCCTGCAATTAATAAAAAAAAAATTAAAATATATTAGAAGTAAAAATAAAATAGAGAATCTGCATGTACACTAATATTCCTCTCACTTCACGAAGAATGGGTGAATTTGTTTGAAGATTAACTAGCAACTAGTTTTTATCCGCGTGCTAGTAGAAAATTATCCCAAGAAAACATACTCACGAGATAAAAGTATTCGTGTGCATGTTTATTGCTCTTTTACGCTTAAACGTTGCTCACGCGGTTTTTATACCAATTGTATAATGGCGCCACCTGGGGACGCATTGCGCGAACTTTAAAGTTTGGTGACGTTGGCCAACGTTGCGATGCTTGCGCAACGAAGGCGCCACTATCGCATGCCGCGCGTGTTCATATGTAACCGCTTTCGAGTGTGGTCGGAGACTCGCTGTCTCTCGACTGCTAACCGCATTTAATTTTATCATCACATTTTGGACTATAACTGTGTGTGTGTGATAACGTTTGGTGTCTGGTGTACCCATAAACTTTAAGTGCATGGATCCTGCTAGTCCACGCCATCGCGCTGAATCGAGGTTGCCTATTGATGCTACTTGGGAGGTTAATTAATTGGGCTACTGGTGAGTGCATGCTGCCTTTGGTTTGGCTAATTTGTATAATTGGTGTGAACACGGCTAATTCTCCATCCCGCTCCGCATCTACCCAGACACTATTCATACCCTATAGTCCACTTCACCAAACGTGAAAACAAATTTGAAAGAAAATTGAAATTCTGAGGCGTTGTCCTAAAATAGCGCATAGCAATTTTTTATCGGAGGAATAATACGCGAAATGTAATTTGAATTAAAATGGCGATCGCCCTTGAATACACTTTAACAAATTGTTGGGTCTCAATCGAGTTGAAGGGCTGCGTGTAACCCAATACGGGTTCAACTTACTTGCCACGTGTTGTTGCATACTTGGAATAATTTCCTATTTTTGTGCTGAGAAAACCATTGAAAAAATGTATAAAATAAATCAAGATAAGTACCTCAGGATCTTCTTCTATAAGTTTGACGCGCTGGCCGCTGGTCCTGCAAAATTTATTCTATGTTACTATTTCAGAAACTAGAAAACATAGATACCCTACCGCTATAAAGCATTATACACTGTCCTTACATAATTTATGTGTTAATACTTTAATGTATATGTTAGTAAAAAAAACTTTTTTTTTTAAAGAGTAACCATGGAGTTTCTTGCCGGTTCTTCTCCAAAGGAAACGACTGTTCTACTGTTTAATAAGTACCCATGTAGGCCCATGTGAAATAAAAAGATTTTGACTTTTTGTATGTATGCAATAATTGAGTTAAGTTGAGTTGAGTTGTTGTTGTATTGTTGGTGTGTGTGTTGTTGTTGTGTTGCTGGTGTGTGGGTGTTGTTGTTTTGTTGTTGTTATTGTGTTGTTGTCGAGTTGTTATTGTTGTGAATATTTAGGAAAGGGCTCAGCAAACTGAGTTTGGTAGAACAAGTACATAAAGTGAGGGTGAGGAAGAAGATTCTTACTTGATATTCTTGAGCAGGTTCTCGAAGGCGTCGAGCACGTCTTTGCGCTTGTTGAACATGACCCACTTCATCACCTCCGGCTCCTCGGGCGCCGCCTTCACCTGCTTCACCAACTCCTCGGTATTGGTAAGCAGAGCTCTGGGGAAAAAAATTAACATGGTTATGTATGTTTATCAGTTGTCTAGTACTCATAACATAAGTTCTGCTTAGCTTGAGACCAGACGGCGTTGTGTGATAGTTGTGGAATATATTACTATTATATTCGTTATATTGTTAAGTAGTACAGCCAGCAATTCTGAATGTTATCCTACATGAACACACTAATGGGTAAAAAAATTCAGGCCATTGCCCACCCGTATACCAAAAGAGATGGCCCAAATTTGCTTGCGGTTCCGTACCAACTTGCGTCAAATGTCAATATTATTTTTTGCGGAGATAGGATTTGTTAACCATTTATTAACATCAATATTTATATAAAAATCAGTGCCACGTTCATTGCAATTTTATAACTCAAGAACGGGCTAAACATTTAGGCTTTGTTCGGACTATGTAGTAGATAGTTTATGTGAAGTTTGCACAAAATCGTATTTCATTTATCACATTTTTCTGTTGTCAGGAGCGAAGTCGCAGGCAAAAGCTAGTTTTTATATATTTTAATGTGGTAAAAAAATCAATACATTATACACATACCTAAACTAAACACTATTTTTGGTATTAGTATAAATGTGACACAATATGGTAGGGGGTCGCGGCATTCTCTTTTCAGTTAGATGATGTTTGACCAACTCGCACTGGGCCCTCATGGTGGATTACGGCCCAATCCTTCTCCTAGAGAAGAGGCCTGTGTCGCAGCAGGGGAATCATTAAAAAGGCTGATGATGATAATATTGATGTTGTGATGGTAGATGAGCAACTCTCCTGTCGCAAGTCTGCTGGAAGAAATTTCGTTAGAAATAAGCAGTACCTTTGTACTCTTCTATCTATATTTGTTCTTTTCTTTTTGTCAGTGTTTGTGTGTACATAAATATTTTGGTAGAACTCACAGAGAACTCTTGACGAGCTCGTCGACTTGTCCCTGGGTGTCGGCGGAGAGTGTGCCGGGCGCGGGCAGCAGGTCGGGGTGCTCGATCAGCTCGGACGCGTCATTCACGTCGTGCCACAGGTCCATTACCTTGGACATGATTGCTTCCTGAAAGTTTCAAAGGAAAGTGTTTCAGTAACGTCAGAAATTATGAAATGCCTGCTGCGGTCTTCCCGTCCGATTATAATTTTATTTAGGTGCCTTCATGGCTACAGTGAATAGGCTCTTAATAAACTAGTGCGCTTCATCATCAACGATTGCGTCACTGCCTTACCATCAGGTGGAATTGCAGTGAAGCACTTTGGTTAAAAAGTAGCCCTCTAATGACTTCTTTTTCTATTTCTTTTTTTATCTTTTTTATATTATCACCATGAAATTCAGCGTAGTACATCCAACTGTGCGCTATAATACAATAAGTACGATATTAATTTTTATTATAATACTTCTTTGGTCTGACCACGTAAATGAGCGCTAAGATGACATCAGAACAAAACAACGGGGGCGTGACCGACTCGAGGCGATCGACGCAAGAGAAACGAAACGGTCGTAACGTAGGGGAGGGGAGGGACAGGGGGGGGCAGATTAAACACTGCCTAATCATTTTTTTTCCACTTGTACATACCTTATCAGTAGCGTTTCTCTTGACCCCCACGAACAGAGCAGTGCTCGAGGCGTCGACCTCGTCCCTGGACTGTTTCAGCATCTCCCTCAGCTCTGAGGCTTTAGTCTTCTTGATACCATCATCCAGACCGTGCAGCAGGTCTTGGACCTGGACTTTGAGCACTTCGGCCTCTTCTTGCACCTGGAAAACAATTAGAGGTATCAATCAATCTCAATCTCTCACTGCGTTCGTGTTTAAAATTTAGCATTACCAAGTTTTGTTCGGTATTCAACATGGCGCCGATGATTTTAAGACACTGTTTTGAGTTCGAGTGAAGTTTACTGCTTGTTTTTATTGTTCGCAAATTGATTTTTAGTGGACATTCTCATGTAAAATTGATGTATTCTATTTAAAGTGTCTATGCTACTACTGGAAATTATGTGGAATTATTGAAACAGGAGAATTATCCAAATTTGGCTAAATGCACAAACACTGCAAAACAAAATTTCACAAAATAAAAATACACTCTCTTATGCCCTAGTCACATAATCTACTATAACTATAAACAAAAATGAACTTTACACGAGCGCGTTAAAGTTGCTTTTCGTATAAATAAAACAAAATATTAGAGACGGCTTTTCGTTACCTGTTCCTCTTGCTTGGCCATGATGATCGACACGCAGGTCTCCTCGATGTCTCCCACGGCCTTGTGCAGCCTGGCCACGTCCACCAGACCCTCCTTGCCTATCGACTCGTCTTTCTCTGATACTGATATCTGTCAAACAAATCAAATCATTATAAAGATTTTTTTTTGAAAACGGCGACGTACATACGTCGCCACTGCCGAAAGCGAGATGCCAAATTCCAGAGAGAAAATTTAAACTCTAGTTACTGTTAAATATCTATATATGACTATTCGCACTGTAATTCAGCGAAAACAAAAATACCAAGCGACTAACGTCAAGCGTTAACAAAGAATGAATGTGTGAATTCCAGTATAATCAGTATTGTAAAAACCTAAGTACCTAGACCGCCGCAAAAATGCCGCCGGAATGACGGATCTTTAAATCATTGCTTGATGAAGATTGATTAATTCACAAGCTTCGGTCGTTTTATAAGCATCAGCCTTATAATATTCATACAGCTGGGACTCGGACCTCCTCTCTAGGTGAGGGTATGGGTCGTAATGCATAACGTTTGGCCATTGCTGGTTGGTAAATGTAACATGTCTTCGAATTTTTAATTCTAGGTCATACCGGTTTCCTCACGTTGTTCACGCTTCACTGTTCTCAAAGAACTAAGGTAATAAAAAAATTACACAAAGTAATGCGCCTGATTGGGTTTAAACCCGTGACCTCAACTAGTAAGTCGGCCTTTAAGACTGAGCAGCCACTGCTCAAAAAAATAAAAATAGTTTTTGAGGAATATACATGTTTTTTTTGCTTCGTATCAAAAGGTCATCCAGGTACACAACTCACCAAATACGCAGCCTGTGCAGCACACTCGGTGCTGTTGCTAACTGCCGACGTCACGTAGTGCAGGCTCTTGAAGAACTCCTCACGGGACATCGCCTGCTCGCTGTTTAATTTCTCTGTAACAATCATATGGGATTTAGTGACGTCAATTGGTACTTGGTGGAAACCAGAGTTTGCATCCAGGTCATGAAAGAAATAATATGACTCTATAGTGCCATCCAAACTTAAGTGGCAATGGACAGGACATATTGCACGCAGAACAGATGGCCGCTGGGGGCGAAAGGTTCCGGAGTGGCGACCGCGTACCACGAGGGTTGGAAGAACTCCCACAAAGTAGACCGATGACCTGGTCAAGGTTGGCGGAATCCGACGGATGCAAGCTGACGGACGTCTTTGGACTGAAATGAAGATGATGATAGTGCCAAACTCACACTAATCCTCGCATCTCAAGATAAAAGTTTCGGTCACAAGTACTAAGTGAATAGCAGTAGCGATACTCACGCAACACATCTCTCTGCGACTGCAGCGTCTCCACGCAGTGCCCGTAGGGCAGCGCTCCGCAGGGCTGAGGGGGACCCTGGAACAGGCTCCGCTGCAGCTGCAGGGAGCGCTGGACTTCGCCGCATTCTTGCTTCACGCGACCTGTTGGATTCACGCTGCGTACCTGGGTAAGTGACAAAATCAGCTTTATTAAATGGCGAACAAGCATGAATTATAAGTGTAATCAACCTTCATTACAAAGCTGCTTCCCACTATTGGAATTCAGGCCTTTTCTCTAAGGCCATCGACATCAAAAATATTATATCTATGTATTTTACTAACTCTCCTTTCGCAGGTTTGCTGGAAGAGTTTTCTTTTGAAATAAACATTATCTCTGTACCTATTTTTCTGTTTTCTTGTCATTTTCTTTTATTCTTGTGTGTACATATATAGTTAAATAAATAAATAAATATAATTGAATACAGTGTCAACCCCCCCCCTAGTCAAGTCATGATCATTTTACAAACTTCGAACTTTTCAGTTGGGCACGTCCACAATTCCTTAGTTCTGTCGCCATCTCAACATTCAGTCACGTGGTCAGAACAAAGTAATTGGAGGTGTGGCCTTTTCCAAGCGTTGGACGTTAACGAAACGATGGTAACTTTGTTAAGGGGGCAGCCTACTCTTAAAAAAACGTTTTTATGTACAAACCAATGTGTTGATAGAATCGTTGAGGTGTCGGCACGCTTCCAACAGTTTTCGTCTCGTGTCGTGATGGTTCGGCTCCTGAAACATTTGCAGTACACACAACCTTTTATTTACAGTGTTTGACAAAAATAAAGTAACTGTTAGACATAAAAGTAATTCTGGAGACTAGCTTCAGTTTTGTAAGGCCTATTTAAAATTTTATATTTTAAGTTGAGAGTTCAAAATACACATTTATTAGAACATCACAAGCTTTTATATCTAATAATATAAAAATCTCGTTTCACAACGTTGGTTATCGAACTTCTTGAAAACGGCTAGACTGGTTTAAAAAAAATTGGTAGTTATATGTATTTTGGTAGGCCTGATATGTTATGCTTGATATATTTCCACGTTTTTTCTTTAATAATATGGTTAATTATAACATATTATTAAAATTTGGCATAATCCTACATGCAACCAAAAATTATTACGAAATCTCTCTCCCGTAATTTTGCTTACAATTTTTCAAAACGTATAGTAGTTTTAAAATATATGTATACAGAAGTAAATGAACAAAAATCAAAATAAAAAAAAACTACAAAAAAAAAATTAACGATGATGATGAAATGAAAAATTCATCATCATCAGCCTTTCAATGTTCCCACTGCAGGGACACAGGCCTCCTCTCTCTAGGAGAGGGAAAATTAATGTGCTAAAATCAATTTAACAATGTCGAAAGACCATTAAAATATTGTTTCGGTTTTTTTTCTTTTACCTGACAGACAAGTTCTGATGTCTTCAACAATTTGTAGGTAGCGTGACACATCTCATGCGATGCTTCCTCGATCTTCTTGCACTGGCCTGGTTTCTGAAACAACCAAGCAATGTATTGATAAATATGTGTATAGTATATGGAAACATGCCGCCTCCGCCGGGACCCGGTAAACGAGGAAGGCCTAAGAGGCGTAGGATCGACGTCGTAAGGGACGATATGCGTGCCAATGGGCTTACGGCAAAGGACGCAAAAGACCGAGCGAAGTGGAGGCGTGCTTGCAGGAAAGCGGACCCCGGGCACCGAGGCGAAAGCCAAGGTTGGCAACCGGGACTAATACCGCTAGGATGATGATGATGATGATATGGAAAATAAATTGATATTGTTGTTTTTTCATTGTGGGCAAAAATCATCCATTGACGAACTTCTCTAAATATAATACGTTTCTGCCCTTCGCATTAGGGCCATGCCTTCCTTTCAGAAAGAGACCCTAGCCCTCAGTAGGGTTCGACCATTTAGCAGAGTTTCTACGGAACTATTTACTGTGGATGCAAGCGGCTTCCCATTTTGTTTGGGAACCAATAATCTGTTGCTGCGCATCGATGATTATAACCGACAATCTTTTGCCCGCGGCTTCGCTCCCGGCAACATAAAAATGTGATAAATAAAGAACCGCTCGACCAATTTTGTATAAACTTCACATAAACTATCTACTATACAATCCGAACAAACCCCGAAAATTTGGTTTGGATAGGTGAGCCCGTTCTTAAGTTATAAAATGACAACGAAAAATGCCACTTATCTATACAGGAGAAATTGACTGACTGACATATCAACGCACAGCCAAAACTACTGGGACTAGGAGCGTGAAATTTTGCATAAGGTTTCCTTTTATAAATACTAAGAAAGCGTTTTCCAAAATTCAGCTCCTAAAGGGATATAATGGGGGTCTAAAATTTGTATGGAGAACCCTACTATCATGCGCGCAAAGCCGCTGGCAGAAGGTTAGTTTTTATATATTAAGATTAATAGGTCTCAACCAAGGGGAGCTGCTCGTAGCCAGCAGTAGGGAATCCTGGTTGCCTGAAGAGACTGACCTTGGAGTTCTGCAGTGCACGCGCAGTGTTGGCGAGCTGCACGGCCACGTCGGCGGCGGCGTGCAGGCTGCGCGCCAGCGACTCCGGCTTCTTGGCGCTCAGCACGATGGTGCCGCTCATGGATGACAGCTTCGTCGACAGCTGCTGCAGCTTTTCCTCGAGTTGTCTGCGATGTAGATACCAAAATGTTAACTAAAGTCTACTTGAGAGGTCTGGTATATTCCTATCCTAGCCCATTTGTATATATTATATATTCTAGTACACACTACACTCCGTTAAAAATAACAGACATTTAAGAATACCCTTTATTACCGCCCGTTCATCCGATTTAAAATTTTATTACGTTGGTAGTTTAGTAAATAGTTGGTTTTTAGTGGTGGGTGTTTTTTTTTTTATTTTAACGATTTTTTTTTCGCTTTTAATGTCAAGTAGTAAAGGTTTATTTTAATGTCTAAATTTAACACGAAAAAATAAAATAAGTTGTCAAATAAAAAAAACAACAACATACTACTGTTGTTGTTTATTATTTACTAAAATAAGTAACAACTTACTTGGGAGTCCCCTCGACGGGAGTTCTGGTACACAGTAGCAACTTGTTGATGTCCTCCGAGTTGAGCACGGGAGTCTTCAAGTTGTGACTGGACATCTTGTGGTCCATGTGGTTCAGTTGCTGAAACGTTTATTGTGTTATTATAAACGTAAAAAGATGATTTTACAAAAAAGGCACGTGCGAGTCGGACTTGTGTACTGTCGGATCCCACTCTTGGGCGGAGCGGGAAACAGTGTCAGACTCTTACTGACTAAACAACCTACCCCGTTCCTCCCTTGCCTTATTCCCAGAGTCCCAGTAACACTTTCGCACCAACCCTCGGCTCCAGGAAGCACTAGTGTACAGTGGGTTCCGTATAAACTTTCCTATGAAAACTGTTCGATTCCTGAATTGAGTTACGAAGATTTTTCTGAATCGCAAATACAAATTTTCAGTTTTCAGATTTTTTCCTATATTTGTACTATGAGATATTGCTTCATGCCAAATTTTAGGACTCTAGATCAACGGGAACTACCCTATGAATTTTGATTCCCTTGAGAGTGTCGAAATATACATTTTCCCTTTTAAAAAAGATACAGCCATTTATGTGCCTTTTTACACCTGAAAATATGTTTTTTATTTCAACTCCATAATGTTTTTGTTTCAATTAAATACCGGTTTGTAATTAAAACCATATATGTTGGTTCTATATTAATTTTTGTTCAGCTGAAAAATACCTATTACAAAGATATAATACTATTGGAAAGTGGTCCCAGATTTCATAAAAACTTTGGCATCCTCCTTTATGCAAAATCTAATACACAATTCGTGTACAATATTTGTAGGCTATTTTTTACCTTCCTACTCCACTGACCTTTATTATTTATCACTGGAGGTCAAAGTGCTTTTGTCCCCGTTTGATATCCGCCATATTGGCGCTGTCGATCACGGTGACTGTAGCGAGTGTCTACGGTACTAAAACTGCTACAGTCGCGCCGCTAACAATATTAGACAAATTAGTTCTCTGGACGCACGCGAGGGGCGCTTCAAATAAGGACTAAAAATTTACTGTCAAATATATGGAAAAACCTGTCTAGTGGTAAGTAATTAAGGTCTGTGTCCTACCCCCATCTCTATTTTTTTTTTGCTTGGTTCACTATCAGCCTTTTTAATGTTCCCACTGCTGGGACACAGACCTCCTCTCTAAGAGAGGGAATGGGCCATAATCCACCACGCGGGCCCAGTGTGGATGTCCATGTCTTCGAATTTTTGGTTCTAGGACAAGCCGGTTTCCTCACGATGTTTTCCTTCACCGTTTTGAGAACAGTGGTGATGAAATAAATTACACAAAGTAATGCGCCTGGCAGGGTTCGAACCCGCGACCTACAACTCGTAAGTCAGAGCAGTTACCATTCGGCCACCACTGCTCTCTATTTTTATAGAATTTAAAGTTACCTGTAGTATATTGTGTGCTTCTGAGTGAGTGCTGCGCGTGGCATCTTCGTACTTTATAGGTTGACACTTTACGTCACTTTTGTATGCGGAAAATACATCATGTACTGTGTCCATCGTGTATTTAAGACTTCTTTCGTACCTGTAACCATCGCTTTAAATTAGAATCTTTGATACGGTTAAAGCAATAATATTATTATTAGTACACTCCACCTGTTTCGATAGTTAATTAAATGTGTTTACATTTAATTAACTGCCGAAACAGGTGGAACAATTATCACATTTATTTCATCTAAAAATGTTTATTTAAGTTTTTTTTATGTTATAGTTAAACTGTTGTTAGGTAATTAATTAAAATAATCTTTGTACGTATATCTTCTATACGATTTTTTTGACCATCAAGCCATTCAATTAAATTCTTTTTTATATACGGGTAGAACCCGTGCTATATAAAAAAGAATTTAATCGGTTCGGGTAGAACGCGAAAAAATATTGAAAATGTATTGATAATATGCATTATAGCTAGATCTTCGGTAAAATGTGCTATTACACCGCTGAGAATAACTTAACCTTTAGACTACCGTAATTAAACACACAAATACCGTAAAAAAAAAACCGGTGTCCTATTGGGGCTCAATTAACTAAAATATGAAATCCGTTTAGTACAAATGACAAAGCCAGGGCTGTGTTAAAAAATAACCAGAGTAATGTAGAATTCTACCCCAGAGTCGTTCATAAACGAATCGAGTAGCTACCCTAGAGTTAACCCAAGTAACTCCAACTTCGAGCAGGGTAGGTTGGAGTAAGCCATTGACAATAGAACTTGACGTTTGCGTTCAAAAATGCGAGTGTAGGGTATCTACCCCGTGACGTCATTAGAGTTAACTCCATCCTCAAATTTGAACGCAAGCTAGGTTCAGATTCAGATTCATTTAATCGTCGTAAAACATAGGTTAAACATTACTGTTCTTATAATACACTAGCTTTTGTCAGCGGCTTCGCCCGCGTACATAAAATATAGCCTATGTCACTCAGGAGTAAAGCAGCTTTCTATTGTTGCTAATTTTTTTCCAATCGGACCAGTAGTTCCAGAGATTACCTCCTACAAACAAAAAAACAAAGAAACAAAAAAACAAACTTTACCTCTTTATTATATTAGTGTAGAAGTGTAGATGTAGATTGAGGGCGCTATGTTTTGCCTCTAGGGCGTACAACGTAGTAATACATGCATAATTAAGTATAATTAAATTATTTCAAAACTAGCCATCTGTCCCAGCTTCGCACGGGCGCAATCTTGATATTAAATATATTGCATTATACATATAAACCTTCCTCTTGAATTATTCTATCTATTAAAAAAATCGCATTAAAATCCGTTGCGTAGTTTTAAAGATCATAACATATATATGAAGAAGCGACTTTGTTTTATACGAGTACTATGTAATGATGTAGTAACACATGCAACAAAATTAGAACAAGAAATCAATAAATAAGAAAGAATATTGAAGATCTGGGGGTACTGACTTGTCTTCTGTGGCCAGATGGTCGGTTGGCGGGATCTCCTCAGACATCTCGTTGGCCATGAGGTAGTGCGGCTGCGCGGTGGAAGCGGCGGCCACGTACGTGGTGGCGCGCAGCAGCGCCGCAGGCTCGCCCAGCCGCGCGCGGCCCCGCGCCGCCGCCAGCTGCCACGTGGCGCGGTGCGCACAGCCGCCCGAGCACGCCGGTCGGGAATATACCTAATGATAACGATACTAATTTAATAAATATATAAATAACTAGCTTTTGCCCGCGGCTTCGCCCGCGTGGTATTGGAGTTGCCTAATAAGTTGTATATCCCACGGGAACCTTATGTTTTCCGGGATAAAAAGTAGCCTATTTCCTATTCCGGAGTGTATCCTATGCCTGTGCCAAATTTCATCCAAATCCGTCCAGCCGTTTTAGCGTGATTGAGTAACAAACATCCAAACATCTAAACATCGTAACTTTCGCATTTATAATATTAGTAACATAAATAAAAGTTATTTATTGTCTCACTTAAATTTTACTAAACCCCACACTAGGATTCCCTGTGTTGTGGGGTCCAGTCTCTTTCTATCCGTAATCATAAAGAGAGTACAGTTACAAAGACAATAGTTTAATTAATTTTCGAGTTTAACTAATTAGTTTTAGTATAGTGTTTTCGTCATATGATGAGTTCTCTGACAGTTCTTGTTTGACAATTACAGTGATGTTACCTAACGAAATTTAATCGATTTTTTTATAATATCAATTCAGTTGGCAAAGAAAGTGGAATCGGATTGCTAATTTTCGATTTTTTTCCTACTAATATCCTAATGTTATAAATGTAAAAGTTTGTGGATAGATGTGTATGTGGATACTACATAATATCATGGGAGCAAAGCACAAACCTGATATACCGCCGGCGAAACCGCGGGGGACCGCTAGTGATAAATAAAACGCAGTATGTTTAAAATATTAATAATCACTGTCAGAACTTGATTCTTGATAGGAGCTTATATCCATATCGGAAGGATACAAAACAGACGCACTCATACTGACGCGACGCGGTCGCAATTACAAGATGGCCATTCCGGTTTATAATTTTTTTGTCGATTAGTGTCGATTAGGTAGTGTCAATCTTTATAGTCAGAAGTTCCGTTCAACGCATTACACATTTTCTAAATTTATACTTTTTTATTTTATGTACTTAAATTATAATTACGATAATTTACAAAAGGCAGTATTTTTTTATCATTCAATTTGTAATTATTTTGCCTTTTTTTTTAGGTTGGAAAAAAATGAACTCTCAGGGAACTCATCATAGGGCGAAAACACTATAGTTTCGGTAGAGTGTGATGTGGTGAGTGTAGTGTGGAAAGTGTAGTGTAGTAGGTGTAGTGAGTGTAATGTTGTAGGTGCGGGTGTGTGAGTGCATGTGATATGGGTAAGAGTGGTTGCAAGTGTTTGTGTTGTCTTTACTCGTTTACCTATTATAATGTGTTTATTTTATGTCGTCTAGTTTGTATTAACATCTCGTCTTTTTTAAGGGTCCGTAGTAAACTAAGAACTCTTATAGTTTCGGCAAGTGTGTCTGTCTGTCTTTTAAAACTATTGTAAAAAAAAAAAAAAATAAACGATTGTATTTTACCTTATTGTAAAATTGGATCAAATAAACATGTTTCCCAAACATATATTAATTATAAATAAATAGTTCACAATAAATATAAACTCATTAAAAAAAAAACTTATACCTACTTTAATTAATACTATCTTTATATTGTTTAAATCGTACTGGCTGTTTAGAAATTCGGGTCACGGTTCAATAGAAATGCCAATTATTTTATTAATAATTTGACAGCTGTCAGTTGAAAGTAATTCTCCCTAGGGATGAAAAGTATTACTTTCAACCCACTCCTCAGGTAACTTCAGACCTACTTTCAGAGTATGAGTATTGAAAAAATTTAATTATCAAAGTTTGTAGCAGTTGTAGTCTCATTTTATCACAGCTTGAAGGGACCGCAAACATGAGTACAAGTTTTTAATGTCATTCCGATACTCCACCCATTTCCAAGACAATGGGTCTTGACAGACAGACAGACGGACAGACGGACCATAAAGTTATGCTGTAAGGGTTCCGATTTTCCCTTCTGTTGTACGGCACACTGAAAACTAGGCTAAAAGAATGAGACACCCTCTCGATTGCAAAGAACCACCGCTTTACGTTTTATTTCATTTAAAAACCTATACAATAAACAAATAGCCTATGTGTGTAGCACAGCAAAGCCTTATTACGTTCCCACTGCTGGGACTCAAGCCTTCTCTCATGAAGAGGGAATGGGCCGTATCCACCACGCGGGCCCAGTGCGCGTTGGTGGATGTCAGATATCTTCAAATTTTTGGTTCGGTTTCCTCACGATGTGTTCCTTTTTCATTTTGAGAGCTGTGATGAAATAAGTTACACAAGGTAATGCGCCTGGCTAGACGTGAACCCATAACTTACAACTCGTAAATCAGGGCCTTTACCATTTGGCCATCATTGCTGCCTATAAAGATGCAATTTTGATAAATTCAATTATCGTGTATACAGTACCTTCTTCTCCTTCTGGCTCTTCCTGGCGGCTTCTTTAGCCAGGTACGGTATGACGGTAGTCTTCAAGTCATCCAGGTTGGTCAGCGCATCATTAAACGCTATATCCTTTGCCTCCATTATGTGGCAGTATGTCGCGAACCTAGGGAAGACACACGATTTGTATTACACGGTTAGCCAAAAATATATACATTAAGTTTTGTACGAGCAAACCCGTACAATATCAATTGTATCAATTTTATGCTGACATCGACGCGCAGCGAACGAATAAAACCACACATTTAAGTAAGCATTTGAGAGCATAGCATCGTTGAGAGACTCATTCGCCGCGGGTCGATCAGCTATAAGTTTCGGGCAATGCATAAGTTTATCCTAAAATCAGTTTATCAATTAAATGTACCTTTACCCATACAAGTTTAAAAAAAAAACCACTGCTCCATACATTTTGTTGAGTTATATGAATATAAATGTACAGTACCAACAACGACTGACAAACGTCACATGTTCACCAATCACCTTGAACAACGACTGACAAACGTCACATAGGTAGTGTGCGACAGAGATAACGCTCTACGAAGCCGAAATTAGCCAATTGTCTCTTTCCAAAGGTCGATGTGCAATATTTATTGCCGGGTACTGTATGAAGCAGCGGGTTTTTATTCATGATTTTTGTGTTGGTCTCATAGAAAAAGTTGTTCATTTTGGTGTGAACAATGATCATTTTTTGTAAGGAACTTTGTTCTATCAACTTTGTTTATTACACACTAGTTATTCGGCGTACCGTACAGTCACTTTACTTGAATCAGGTGATCTGCAGACCATACACCTTTACATATTTTTTTAAATTGCAATAAACTAGTGCTTGACTGCGATCCCACTTGATGGTAAGCAGTGATGCAATCGTTGATACTAAGGCGCACTAGTTTATTAAGAGCCTATTCACTCTAGCCTTGAAAACACCTAAATTATAATCGGACGGACATTAATGATTTTAGTGCAGTTTACAGTTTGTTGAGTCATTTAGCATGAAAAGAAAGAAAGAAAGAAAAAACGTTTATTTGCGCGAGAGTCACAATAAAAAACAAAAACAACTTAATAGGTAATAAAAAAATATATATATATGAAATAAACTGTTTTTCTTTCTTCTTTCGGTTTTGAAGTTCAAGTAATGTGAGAGCGCTGTGAGTTTTAAAAGTTTTGTTAGACTACATAATGCCAATGAAGCGCTGCAGCGGACTTTAGTATTAACTTTTCAGTATTTTGACAAATACTTTCTATGAGCGTGCTCGTCTTTTGCTAGGATATGAGTCGATGGCTGGACATGTCTCTGCCACTGCCTCGACCAAAATGGCAATCGACCTTGAACGCACAGTTCGGGTATCAATCGAGTATACTTGGGATATTTTACTATTTTTATGCGGAAAAAATGTTTCATTACATAAATCAAGATAAGTACCGCGTAACTATAGCAACGGGTTCAACTTATTTGTCGCGTCCCATATTTATCTTACCTCAGCAAATGGCAGCTTTCGGTGAGAGCCAAAGCTTTGGCCCGCAGCGCTTGTTTGGCCTTCTGGTCGTGAACGCCTTGTACTGCATTGTTTATCTCCTTCACCATAGTATCGCATTCCTGAAAAAATATTGTTTGATAAGGCAAAAAGACTTTTTAGAGTAGACGCCAGATAAATATGCAACCAAATTTTATTGATATAATTCAGAAAGGCAACAAATAAAAATATAAACCTGTCCCCCTAGCCAAGTTACGATCGTTTCGTTAACGCCGAACTCTTTGAGTTGGCCATGCCAAACATATGCGTCCGACGTTCACGAAACGATAATAACTCGCAACGCATCGCATGTATTTGGAACTTTACACCTTAGTGTAAAAGTACACAGATTTTCAAGACAGGTACGTAAAGGTACACAGAAGGTACCAAATAACTGTACAAAATTTAGGCAAATCTGAAAAGTACACCCGCCATTCTGATGCTTACTAAAATTTCGAATACATGCGTTGAAAAAAGAGGATTAACTGACCAGACAGATTTTGTGTCTGTTGCGGGCAACTGCCCAATAGTTGATTGCGGACGTTAATATGTGCGTAGCGACATTTATGTCGTTGCTCGACAAAGAACTTCAACACAACCAGTGCTAATATTTCTTGAACTTCTCCACGATTTGTTTTTTTTTATAGGCTCGCGTTTGACCACAGTCTCACCTGATGGTAAGCAATGATACGGCCGAAGATGAAGCACGCTTGCCTACTAAGCTGAAAAGTTGGTAAAAGGTAGTTGAACATGGTTACCTGTCCAAAGACATCGATGTCCATGATGTCGTCGGCGTCCTCCAGGACGGTGACTCCGTCTCCGAAGTGGTCGGGCGGGTTCAGTAGCCTCGTCGCGTCCTCACTGATCTTACTGCACAGCAATTTCATGTCCTAGAGGGAAAATTATTATTAGATATTTATTATACAACTAGCTTTTGCCCACGGCTTCGCTCTCGTCAATCGATTACTTTGTTCTACTCTACCCTAATTCTTTTCCCCCCTGTACCCTATTCTACCCTATTTTGTTTTCCATAAGAACCTTCTCGTGACAGTAACAAACACAACAAAAAAGAATTGGTAAAATTGGTCCAAGCGTTGAAGACTTATGCGATTAGCAACATATTTTGCGATTCATTTTTAGGGTTCCGTAGTCAAAAGTGTCTGTCTGTCTGTCCGTCCGCGGATAATCTCAGCGACCGCTAACACTAGCAGGCTGAAATTTGGTACCAATATGTATATCAACCAAGCCGACAAAGTGCAGAAACAAGTGAGTCAAAACGCATCAAAATCAATCAACTTACATCAGTAGTCCTCTTGCCAGCCGCTCCTTCGTTCTTCTTGGCAGTCGACAGGAGTTGGTCTGCTTCCCTCACCAGGTCTTGCAAGAAGTCCTGGGATTACAAATAAATTTTTGTTAATAAATCCTTTTTATACTTGGCTAACACATCTTGGGCAAAAGGCAGTTTAATAAATTTTGTATTTAAAAATTTTAAATACGATATCAGACCTTTTTTTGGTACCTATAAGTATTTTTAAGTACATTATTTTTTTTATTTGTAATATAAGGAGTATTGAAAAGTGTTTAGTTACATGGCATTATCAGTCTATAGAGGAGTAGGAGGTAAGTCCACTGCTGGGACTCAAACCTCATCTCTAGGTAAGGGAAAATAAATAAACGACTGAAGTGCTACTAGTACTAATAGATTCAGGTGAGATCGCAGTCTCGCACTGGTTTAAATCAATAATAAATTTAAACGGAGCAACAATAAAACCTTCGGATCATGAAAAATTTAAATTATTAAAAAAATCTTGTATAAACCGTAAAATTTTGGTCGTTTTAATCCCGTGGAGGGTCGATCCAGAATAAAACACTATCGATTTGTAAAGATAAAATTAATAAATATAGTACTTTCTTTCTAACACTGAAGTTAATTTACGCGCATACAAAATTCATATCTTTAAGTTAACTACAGCTGAGCGGGTTCAATGATCGTAAGTATGTGTCGGTCGTTGCGTTCTAACTACCTACAATCATTGAAGCTTTACTTAACTTGATTGGTTAAGTTTTCGAATTTCCGGATTTTAATGTACCGGATCGAAGCTCCATGGGATTAAAACGACCAAAATTTAACGGTGTATAAAATGGGTAGAAATATTCTGATGGCATACCCTGAAGTCCACAATATTGTTCTGTTCCTGTCCAGCTCTCGAGGGTCTGGTCTGTAGCAGTGTCACCTGTAAGTCCTGGGTCGCTATCTCCAATTCGTTGTACTTGATTTTGTCCTGCAATATGGATGGTTAGGTTAGGTTTATTGGCACTGCCGCAGAAGGCAAACTACACCCGCGGCCCCGACAATAAACGAAGGAACACCAAGGTGGTTCCAGACAGCAAGAGACAGACCCCTTCACCTACTCCAAAGAGTAGGGCATCCATGAGGATTTCCACCACGAAACAAAAAAAAGTTTATTGACACTAATTGCTTGACTATAGCTGTAGAACTAGCCCAAAATCAAAGTGACAGATTGTTATTCATCCTATTTGCCCCATTGCCAAGTTACTATCGTTTCGTTAACGACGAACGATTGGAACAGGCCACGCCTCCAATTCCTTTTTAATTGATCCGACGTCATCTCAAAGCTGGCCAGCTCAAAGCGTCCCACGTTGACGAAATGATCGTAAACTTGGCTAGGGGAAACTCGAGTGTGGTGGCAGCCCTAGAAAGCCCAGCTTTTTCATGAAACAAGTTATTATTACTCACAGTGGGTGCCCTCTGATACCTGGCGTTGGCCAGGTCTAGCGCGCGGACCGCCTCCTCCAGCCGTTGGCTGTAGTTGACGTACTCCTTCCTCTGGTCTGCGGACAGTTCCCCGTAGTCCGCCATACTCTGGAATGTTATTAGTTTTTTGTATATATTTTTTTCACAATAAACGTCTTTTTGTCTAGATTAAGTTTATATAAAGCAATAAAAAAATGTTAAACATTTTTTGTTATTTTTACAAATTACAATACTTGTCTTAAAAAGGCATGAATTAAAAGGCTTTGATCAACAACTCCGTGGGCAGGCCCCCTACAAGGCGGACCGACGATCTGGTGAAGGTCGCGAGAAGCCGCTGGCTGCGGACAGCACAGGACCGATCGCTGTGGAGATCCTTGGGGGAGGCCTATACCCAGCAGTGGGCGTCGCTCGGCTGACATGATGATGATGATCATCAACTTATTCTACATTGTGATAGACAAACACGTTCATGAAAACTATTTGTGAAAATCATCTCTGTTTATAAACCTCTCGGTTTGAAAAGAAAAAGGAAAGGATATGGCTGGGCCAGGTCTTTGCCCACCGTAACCTTTCCTTTCCGTTTTGAGAGCAGTGGTGATGAAATAAATTATACAAAGTAATGCGCCTGGCTGGGTTTGAACCCGCGACCTACAACTCGTAAGTCGGAGCCTTTACTACTCGGCCACCATTGCTCCACTCGGTATTGGTGTTCACTTGAAAGTTGTAGTCACTACCAGTCACCCTGGGGTGGTGAAAAGACAATATATTATGGCAGGTGCATAAAACAAAGTATTCTACATGTACACACTAAACAATCATGCTTTCTCTGAATTGAAGTGCTTACCCCAAATTGAAGCTGCGCCCACGAAGTAGCACCGCCAACTTCGTAAAAGCAATTGGATGTTAGAATTTAACATAAAGCATATTTTTTGTTATTAGTTACAAAATGTATAATAATGGCGCTTTTTTGGCGTATTAGTCAATAGTTTCGCATTACTGGGGTTTACATAAACTATTACAAAAGAGAATGCTCATACCCCGTACCGTATAGTGTAATGAGTATACCAAAAAGAATGAAACATTTATGTGTATTCCATCTATGTACTGATTTTTTTAACCACATTAAAAAATATATGGTCCAGATTTTTGAGGTTTTAATATTTAATTAAAATTTAAATCGTGTTTTTAACAGAATATAATAAACTAGCATTTGTCAGCGGCTTCGCCCGCGTACATAAAATATAGCCTATGTCACTCAGGAGTAAAGTAGCTTTCTATTGTTGCTAATTTTTTTTCCAATTGGACCAGTAGTTCCAGAGATTACCCCCTACAAACAAAAAAACAAACTTTACCTCTTTATTATATTAGTGTAGATTAATAAATTGTTAACAATTCCTACTTCCGCAAAAAATAACATTAACATTTATTCTGTTATTTGGTTTGACACAAGTTGGTACAATACAATACAATTTAATACTTGCAAGTTATATTATAAAGGCAAAAGTTTGATATCAAAGCATGTATTTTTTTAAATACGTCACTTTTCAATCAATCTGTGGATTTTACTTCAGTTCAATCACAGATCTTCTGTATTATAATCTCACTGCTTGAAAAGTAACTGGTTTAAAATTTAAACGCGAATATTTGCTTAAATATGCTAGAAAAAGTGCCAATATCAAATAATAAAAAGCATAATATATTAGTCACATTATTATTAAAACTTATTTAAACAAAGACCTACCTTAGCCGTCTCAATGATCTGCATGGTCATCTCCCTCAGTGGACTGTCAAGATTCACAACCTTTTCCACCTCCTTCCTCTTTCCAAATTTGCCAGACTTCACATCTTTCCTCAGCCTCTCCACCAGGTCCTCAAGATGGGCAGCTTCCTGGGTCAACTTTTGCACGTTGGGTTTTTGTGAGGAGGCTAGAGGGGCCCAGGTCTTGGAGAACTTGGTGAGAGATGCTGAGAGATTGTCTGCTGACGATACGAGGGTGTCTTGGCAGGTTGCGTGATGGATCGTCGGAGCTATAAGCTGTGAAGGCAAGATGACCAATAAGTACAGTAGGTAATGCTTCGAGTAGACGAATACAGTGTGAGTCAATGATATTTTTTTGACTGGCCTAGTAGTTAGTGACACTGACTGCTATGCCGGAGGTCGGGGGTTCGACACCCAGGACAAATGTTTGTGTGACCACGATTTGTGAATATTGTAGCAGTGCTGCAGTCTGCCCTATTGGCTTCCAGTGCCAGCCTGGACGATGGTGTTACCTTGGCAGTATAGACGAGCTTGCCGGCGGTGTCGACGCAGCTGGCGCCGGCGGAGCAGATGTCCTGGACGCACGCCTTGCCCTCAGCAGTGCTGCTGTCTGCGCTGCTGGCCACGTTGCTGGCTTCCAGTGCCAGCCTGGATGCTGTGTCGCCGATGGCTTTAGCTCGGGATATCACCTAAAAGTTAACATTTTTGAGGTTATAAAAACAAAATTGAAGCAATTTTATACGTCATTTTACGGGAATGTTAGCCGTGTCATCAGCATATGTCTTAGAGCGTGGAAAGTTCAAATTGCAAAGTTCTTTGAAGTAAATTCAGAAAGAGAGTGAGGCCTAGTATGCAGCCTTGAGGGACGCCGTGAGTGAGAGAGTCCTCTTGTTCTGAGATGGATATTATTCTAGCGGTCTGGGTACGATTCTTGATTAATCTTTGAATATTCGAGTAACACGCTACGTACACCACAATTACAACGTACAGTACAATTGTTCTAATTTTGAGATAAGGGTGGTGGCAGAAACTGTCTCAAATGCCTATACTCAATCTGTTTATGCACTTAAATAAATGTAAACAATCTTCACATGTCTTTTATCAAAAATTGTCTAAAAACGGTATCTAAAAATGAATTAGTTATTTACCTAAGACGCCGATGTTAAGAAGGTAACTACATTTAAACAATCTTTGTGTCCTTTGCATGATCAAAAATATATAGGTCAACGACTATACCTAAACATTTTGTATTATACCGCGCCACCCAATAGCACAGTCGTTCCATTAAATGTAGGATAAAGGACTATTTCCGCTTTAATTACTTCTAAGAATTCAAGAGAAATTTAAATCGAGGAGTTTGTAAAATATCACTTTTCCTTTACACGTAACATATCATTTTAAAAATCTCTCCCACTTATAATCATACAAATATAATTCATGTATATGTGCCACAAAATGCGATTATGTTTAAAAGGGAAACTGGAAGGACTGGAAATCTGTCATACAGTCGCGAACTAGGTTTGCTCAAATGTACCTTTATGAGAGAAATAAAACAATGATATTTATATTACTTCTCACCCCTTTCCTATTAGATCTTTAGCATCAGGTCAGTAGGACAAAAGTTTAGTTCCTAAATAATATATCACACGTACCTGTTTCTCCAAGGCCGGGTCGATCATGCAGCTGACCACTCTGAGCAGTTTGATGGAGCGGTCACCGAACGATATCGCCGCATCGTTCAGTTTCTGTGGAACAACATAAATATTAACCATGTACCATAAATGTCCCTGCTACAAAATTTAGAGCTGTATCATATAATCAAATAACCCATCAGCTTCACCGTGAAATATTTGCAATCTATCCTTAATTTCATAATGTACTAAATACGAAAGTAGAAAAAATAATAAATCAGCACATTATGAGAGCAAAGCGAATAAAATTGCGGGAGAATCTAGATTTTTTCCTTTGGAATCTGCAAAATGAAAGAAATGGATGGAGGCCTTGCCCACCTAGTGGCCCACCAGCAGGATAAACAAGTGCAGGCCTACATGATAACATACCTTTTTTCCAAGATATCAACTAACTTTCTCCACTCTAGAGGTGGAACGACAACAACTCTTTCACATATTCCCTCAATGATGCCATACCTTGACTTCCTCCTTGCTCTTGGTGGCGTCGCAGATGCTCGTGGTGGCGCGGCAGAGCCCCACCATGTCGTCCACGAACGGCTTGCGAGAGGGCTCCGGCAGGGAGCTGTAGATCGCACTGCCATCTGTCACAAAACAAATCTTATCATTGATTTATATTATACTAGCTGGTACCCGCGACTTCGTCTGCGTCAATAAAAGGTAGCCTATGTCCTTTCTCAGGGTCTAAAGATTGTCTATGCCAAATTTCATCAAAATCGTTTGAGAGGATTAAGCGGGAAAGCGTAACAGACAGACAGGCAGAGTTACTTTCGCATTTATAATATTAGTATGGATAATGTAATTGTTTTACTGAGAGTTGTGATTATTTTTCTTGCGTCTTTTAATAATGTGAATGTGAGAACATTGTAGACGCAAATCTTAGATCACTGCCTACAATTTTTACGGTTATTTTTGTTGTGCTTATACAATATTGACTGTTCTACACTGTCCTTACAATATTTATCTGTTAAAACTGTAATATGGAAATATTGTAACAAATCATTTTTTAAAAGAGTAACCATGGAGTTTCTTGCCGGTTCGACTACCCACAGTATACATTCAACATCATGCATATAATTTTTTTTTTTTTTATAGAACTTCAAAAACTAAAATAAGGTTCCCAATTCGTCAGGCTTCTTCGAACAACCCTACCTCAATTTTTAAAGTCAGCTAAAAATATTTTTCTATTAGATTGTAATGTGAACTAAATAGTACATTACCGTTTACAACGCTCCTCACAGATTCTGTCAAAGACAGCGTAGGTTCCATCGCCGCCTTGTAGTCCAATTCGTCTGCATCTGAAGCAAAAACGTACTATATATAGAGAACATTTATTACATTTAATTTACTCCTAAAATTATCGAGCTCAAATGAAGTTTGCCGAGTCAGCTGGTATACTATTTATTTATTTATTAAATACTTCATGCAAAAAATATGTACAGAGGTGGACTTAATGCCTTAGGCATTTTCTACCAGTCAACCTTAGGGTGATGGACAGACAGTGGTAGGTGCATTAAAAGAGAAAGGAAAAGTGAATTCAAGAATAGAAATACTAATAAACCATAAATATAATCTAATTGTACAATATATATATACACAAATAAATAAACTATATATCTGATCATAATATTTCTCGGTGACGTCACCGGATACATACATGTCACACGTCTTTAATTAGTTGCAACCCTATAAAATCCAAGATTGTTTTAACAAAGTAACAATAGTACATGGTTATGCGAGGGGTGAAAGTGAGTTATTTAGTTCCGAGAATTTGGCAGCCGAACAAAGCGAGGTCGCTAATAGTTCGAGGGACTAAATAACTCTTGAACCCGAGGTAAACACTGTGCTTTTCATTACGAATATTATATTCGTATGTTTTTAGGTAGGTATATTTCTTTTGATTTAGGTAGTAAAAGGTTTTTGCCTCTTGAAAATCTTGCGTTAAATCCTTAACTGAAGCTGATGAACTGATCGTGTTAATACAAATTTCTAATAACAGAAATTTTGCAAAGTAAAAACAAAACTCGAAAAAAACGAGAAAGATCAAATCGGCCACAGATTATTTACCCGCTAATTTTTTTTTTCAGCGTTCGTCTAGCTTTTCAGTCAATATTTTTCATTTTATCAGTGTAAAAATGGGTCAGGTCAACATTTTTCTCAAATATATATTGATTTTAAAGAAATAGTTGAAAGAAAATTAAAATAAAGTCACTTAAAAAAAATAGACAGTTGTCAGTTGAAACTAAAACTCCCTAGGGAGTAAAAGTTTTACTTTCAACTCTTTCCGCAGGCAACTTTACACCTACTTTCAGAGTATGAGTGATGAAAAGCTATACTTACAATTGGCCGCCACCAAGGCCGCCACTTGCACGCCAGCCTGCGCCAGCGAGTCTTCCATATGCTGCTCCCTGCGCGCCACCTCCACGGCGGGCACACACGCTGCTGCGGTTTTCGAGCTATGCAGCTGCAATATAATCACGGGATTAGAAACTTTTTCGGCCTTGCAGTTGGGCCTCGCCATTTGCTGCATTTCCTTGAGGCGCGCGGGAACAAAGCGCGCCGTCGACGACTGGCTTGGCCCGGACTATTACCAGACAACCGGACGACGAGCTACCTATTGCACACCGTCCGCAAGCCCACACCTACGGGGAGTCCGGAAATTGGGATCGGAATCGCGGCGGCGGGGCGTGAGCTCCTTTTTCTTATGCGGTAGGCCTCCTCCTTTGCTAGAGGTACTGCTTCGGAAAAGGAGGCGACCGCCTCCATCCTCGCTCCGGACCATGGCATACCATATTGGTACATCCATACTGTCTTAATTATACTAATATTATAAAAGCGAAAAATTGTGGGTATGTTTTTAACTTCTTCCTAAACGAATGACTGAACGGATTTAGTACATGGTAGAATATGGTCTAGCATGTACTTTTAGATAAAAATCCATATGAGCTATTCCAGGATATGTCCTGGAATAGTTCATATGGATTATTATCTTGGGGCAATTTTCTACTTTCAAAGCAGCTTGCAGTAGTTCTTCCACTCTGTCCTGTTACCCGTTACACTATCACTCCTCACACAATTCACCCATCTCTTCATCGGCATCCCTCTTCCTCTCCATCCATCTACGTGTGATAATATATATGTATAAAACATGTATAACACACATGTGTATGGTTGACTGGTAGAAAATGCCTTGTTGCATTAAGTCCGCCTATGTACCACTACATAGGCGGACTTAATGCAACAAGATGTACCACAGAGAGCAGTGGTGGTCGAGTGGTAACGGCCCCGACTTGCGTGTAGTAGGTCGCGGGTTCAAACCCAGCCAGGCGCATTACTTTGTGTAATTTATTTCATCACCACTGCTCTCAAAACGGTGAAGGAAAACAACGTGAGGAAACCGGCATGTCCTAGAACCAAAAATTCGAAGACATGTGACATCCACCAACCCGCATTGGGCCCGCGTGGTGGATTACGGCCCATTCCCTCTCTTAGAAAGGAGGCCTGTGTCCCTGCAGTGGGAACATTAAAAAGGCTGATGATGATGATGATGATGATGTACCACTACTGTACATGAAGATTAAATAAATAAATAACACCTACAAATTTGGCGGGTAGGTTTCTTATAGGGAGTGGACATCCGCTAAAAAGGATTTTACGAAACTTCATCCTAAGCGTTAGGGACCCTACAGAAGGGTCGAAGCTTACTGAGGCCAAGGAACTTAGTGGTTTTTTTTGTCAGTTCTGACACTATCTTCTGCTCCACCCAAGGACGGGATTTGTCACTGGATAATTTATACCCACAGAAAAAAGAAACACCTAAGGGGTACACCGGCTTTCATGCGGGCGTAGCCGCTGATAGAGCTACTGTCTTATATTTCTATGGTGCTCACCACTTTGAGACCATCTTTAGCGTTCTTCAGGCCCTGCTCGGCGCTGTCTATCATATCCATGAAGCGCTTGTACGCCTTCTTCGCTTCCTCTAGAGCTTGCAAGTGCTTGGTGTCGGCTGCAACTCTTTTAGCTTCGGCTGTAAACAAAAAATAAACTTTATAAATTTCTTTTATGTAACTAAATGTTTCTCATATTAGAAATCATCATTATCATCAGCCTTTTGTAATGTTTCGATTGCTGGGTTTCGACACAGGCCTTTTCTCTAGGAGAGGGTAAGGGCCAGTGCGAGTTTGTGGATGTCACATGTCTTCGAATTTATGGTTCTAGGACATGCCGGTTTTCTCACAATGTTTTCCTTCACCGTTTTGAGAGCAGTGGTGATGAAATAAATTACACAAAGTAACTTACCCTGGCTTTCTTCCCCACGCAGTGTATCGAGGAAGTCCTTCGTGGAGTCCGCATGCGCGGAGGCCCGCACCGCCTGAGCGATGGTGTGGGTGTTGGGGTCCCGCGCCGGGGCGGGAGGAGGAGCTTTGCGAAGTGGTACAGCTGGTTTGGAGCCTAAGGAGTTAAGGTGATTTTTTTGTTATTATTTATGTGTTACTGGAATAGTAGCGAGTGGATCTTACCCAAAAATAGAACGAATGAGGTTTGTAAAGAGTGCTTTATCTTATGCCCAGTCTTTTTTATTTATCATGGCCTGTATACTGTATCACCTGATGATATATATAGATTAGGTTGACAATGATGCATACATGGCTAGAAGCAATTGTTTCAGGCGAGATTTTATGACTAGAAATCTATATATATGTCTTTCGAGAACCACACACCTGGTCAAGAGGTCTACTCCTTCAATTCAATTCAGTTCAAATTAGTTTTTTTTTATATAGACACCTACAAACATAAGAAAGAAACCAGTGCATCGTTTCATTAGGTCTTTTTCTATGATGAAGATCCAACATTAAACTTCACGTCACATTTACTGTTAGGCGGTACAAAGTTTGCTGGGTAATAATAATTTGATTTCAGACATCAGATGCCCATAGATACTTAAAATATTCTTAAACAGTAATAAACTAATATCAATATATATTTAAAGAAATCAAAGCCACTCTTTGTTGTTATTTTATAACTCAAGAACGGGCTCACCCATCAAAACCAAATGTTTAAGCTTTGTTCGGACTATTTTGTAGATGGTTTATGTGAAATTTGCACAAAATTGGTCCAGCGGTTATTCATTTATCTATTTTTATAAACGTAATATAATCGGCGAAAAACGACAATATACGACCCCTTTCGGCCAGATGTCGTCTTTTAAAAAGGTCTGTAGATGCTGGATTACAACTCGTACCACAAACGACTTGAAGTTGACGTCGTGACACGCTTCCTCACAGTCTGGATGGAAATCATGTGGACAAAACTCACCAATAAAGTTGGTTAACTATAGACATACGTACAGTGAACATATTGCCAAAACTATTTATTCACGTGGACAGTCTTATCAGCACTTAATCCTCCTTTATTAAATTCAACAAAATAATAAAAGGCTTATGAAACATCAGCATCATCATCAACAGGCAGACTTACCTTGCGCACTCTCCGGACTGACGATGTACACCAGCTTGCTTGATGCGTTGGCCAGCTTAGCGGAAGCTTCGTGCAATTTCTATAACAAATAGTCTACTTCAGTACTTTGATATCTTTTTTTTTAAATTGCTATAAACTAGTGCTTGACTGCGGTTCCATATGATGGTAAGCAGTGATGGAATCGTTGATGATGAGACGCACTAATTTATTAAGAGCATATTCACTCTCTAACCTTGAAGACAACCTAAATTATGATCGGACGGAAAGACTGCAGCCGGCACACTGTTTCAGTCCTTGTGTACGCGGTTAAATTATACTAGTTCTAGTGTTTAAATTCACAAAAAATAATACTTGTAAAAATGTTTTTTTTTTAATCCACTTAAAAAATAAATATTATTTATAACACCACGCGAATATTATTTATGTTCTAAATATCATTTATATTCCTACAGCACACCTAAGTCGTCCTTGCGCGCCTCAGACATATTTCAGCCTAGGTAACGAGGCTCTCTAAGGCCAATGTCAACCAGGGTTAAGGAATTATTCAATATAGTCACCACCACTCCTGGAATTACGAGGGTTATTGAAGGAAAACCAGTGGGTTTTAGTCTGTCTGGTCTTACACTCCCTTTAGCTCATACCACTCTGTGTAGCGTACACCGAGTGGTAGAAGTTTTTTGATTATTCCGCAAACCAAAAAAGGTGACTACAGAGAAACTCGCGACCTGATATCGAACATAGGACCTAATCTTTGCGATTGCATCGTTCACACATTGAATAAAATGAGAAATTTAAACAAGTCTAAGAACTGTAAATGGAAGAAATAAGACTGCCTTTGAATATTTGTGAAATTTTCCATCAGTAAACTTTAAGTAGTACAACACAAAGTTCAAATTCCATTGCAACTCAGTAACTGCAACAATGTAAGTGAAGTTACCTTGGGTTGTCCGTGACTGTCGCAGATGGCGCGACTGGCGTCACACAGCTGTCGGAGCTGTTCCAACATGGCGGCCTGTCCTGCCGCGTCCTTTGTGCTGCTTAGTGTGTGCGAATCTGTAAAATATTCACTAGATATAGAACAGTAGAACCGTACGCAAGATACGCGCTTTAGACGTGGAGTTGCGGATACCAGCCCGATATACTATACTATGTATACTATACTATACTATACTATACTATACTATACTATACTATACTATACTATACTATACTATACTATACTATACTATACTATACTATACTATACTATACTATACTATACTATACTATACTATAATATACTATACTATACTAGAACAGTAGAATACAAAGTAAACGAATTTTGCGGACGTTCTGTAGTACTCTTGAATCCCAATTTCTGCGGCTCAATGATTAAAGATACTATCTTAATTAACAAGTGACATCGCTAGATTTTCCAGTAAGTAGCCCAACAAAATAATCAATCATCTTTTTTTTTTTCAATAAACTAATGCTTGACTGCGATCCCACCTGATGTAAAGCAGTGATGAAATAGTTGATGGTGAGGCGCTTTAGCTTATTAAAAGCATATTCACTCTAGCATTGAAGACGCCTAAATTATAAACGGATGGGAAGACCGCAGTAGGCATTTTGTTCCAGCCCTTCGACGTGCGCGGAATGAAAGATGAAGCGGAACGCTTATTCCGTGAAGGTTGATTTCTCCATACAAAAAAAACCCTTTTTCACCTTATCAAAAGTTGAATATCTAAACATTTCTTAGTTTCTTAAAAAAGGGAGAAAAAGCCTTGTGCGAAATTTTACGTTCCCAGTAGTTTTGACTGTGCGTTGACATGTCAGTAAGTTTCTCATTTTATATGAATAGATAAGTCCACTAACCATGCACCACTTGCGGCATCAGCTCAGTGATGGTTATGACAGCGCGCTCCGCAGCCGGGTAGTCGGGGTTCTTGCCATCTAGAAAACAAATATGTATCATTAGACTACTGTAGTAATAGACTATACGCATTAAGGAAATAAATAGTGACCAACAAAAACATCTTTACTGTGTCGGCAGAAGTCAATAGCATGGAAACTAGCTTGACAACGAGACGTCAGAGTATACGTCACTCCACTAATACAGAATCTGGGCTGGTGTTCGCTCGATCTGAACGAAAATTCCAAAGAGACGCGGGTTCTTTTATCTACCTATATTCTCTTGAATACGAATAGGAGGGGTTTTAATTTTAAAATTGACATAAGGTACATCGGTACCATCTGAACGGTTATCGTAAATGGGTCAATATGAACACGGTTTTCTAATTTCTTATATTCTAAATAGTCAAAGGGGTTGAATTACAACGATCAATCACTACATCAACATGAATTTACTACAGCTTCTGTGTTGTGGAAAAGTAGTTTTTCATGACAAGAGAAAGAGGACAATACCTCAAAAGTTCCAAAAGCACATCAAAATATCTACCTCAAAGTTATGGACATGAGTCAATTAACCTATGGCACCGTACTCGTATGATGAGGAAAGCCGATCCCAAGTAACGGGATAAAGTAAGGGTGAAGAAGAAGATTAAAGGACGGATTGGTGGAACAAACTACGGCTGAAAGAAAAGAAATATACACAAGTACAGCAGGATTCTGATAATATTGAGCTTGATTGGTGGCAGCAAGGACTTCGGCTGTATAGCTGGTACTGCAGGCTGGCTCCGTCTGCTTGCTGCAGCTCCTGAGGTCCTGCAGACAGTTACCTTGAGTGGCGGCGGCCAGCGCTGCCACAGCGGCGTTGAGCTGCGCCAGGCGCCGCGACAGCTGGTGCTGCAGGCTGGCTCCGTCTGCTTGCTTCAGCTTCTGAGGTACCACCGGCTGGGAAACAACGGGGAAATGTTATTGCTTCTTAGATAATAATGTAACTAATTACTAAAGTAGGTAATGTCTTTAGACAATCACTAAATTAATAGATACAAATGACCTTTTATGTGTCCATCACGCTACAGTCACGAATACATGACAAGACTCCAGCTGATAAGCCGTCAAAAAGTTAATTCTGAACAGTTAATTTTGAAACATAGGTCTCTGTTGACAGTCATGCCCTCATACAGATGAAAGTGACAAGATTTCTCACATGAATTCATAAGAGCAAGACAATCTAAAAAAAACATATTGACAAATTTAAAGTATGCGTAATAAGGTAGAACCTTTCGAACCCTCCATTGATGCGCGGGGATCATCCAACTAGGCTGCCTGCTTATGACAGTAATTGAAAATACTAGTCGCGTGGATGGAATAAAATCGAATAGTCAATAATATAGAATAATAGAAAATAGAATAGTCTTTTTGTAGCTTATATGTGGCGGTGAGATACCGCCATAGAGGATAATCCTGCTAAGTTCACTAGAAACGATCATCACTACATAGTATAACAAAGTCGTTTCCCGCTGTCTGTCCCCATGTATGCTTAGATCTTTAAAACGACTCACCGAATTTTGATGCGGTTTTTTAGTGGAGTGATTTAAGAGAAAGGTTTATATGTATAATACATAAACAATATATTTTATATCAGCATTGCACCCGTGCGAAGTGGGGGCGAGTCTATAATAAACTACAGTACCTTCTTCATCTGCTGTTCAGCAGTATCCAGGTGTTTCTTAGCTCCGGAAATGCTGGTGGCGAACTTGATACGCTGCTTCTCTTGTTCTGGCGATAATACCACTTCTGTTTCTGTGGGACATATTAATCTTATATTGGAATCGTACATTTTGATAAAAGTGCACAAAGTTTGTAATTGCGATTGACGCGAAATTCGAGGGCTCTAGTGACAATTGGCTCAATGTTTCTTATAAAATTGTTATTCTTTAGTTGTAGCTGCTGGTTCTCCTTCGATTAAATAAATAAATCTGTATATATATAAAAGGAGAAACTGACTGACTGACATATCAACGCACAGCCAAAACTACTGGAACTAAGAGCGTAAAATTTTGCTCTAGGCTTCATTTTATGACGTAGGCGAACACTAAGAAAGGGTTATACAAAATTCAGCTCCTAAGGGGATGTAATGGGGGTCAAAAATTTGTATAGAAAAATCTGCTTACGGGTAAAGCCGCTGGAAAGCTAGTAAATAAATAAATCAATTAAGGTGTCTGCGGTTTTGCGCTTGTAACGTTACACGTTATGTAAACAAATTGAATAAAAATACTTTGCCTATATAAATTCAAAAATCTTACCCTGCTGTGCAGCCTCGCACGCCAGTATGAGCTTGTCAAGACTGTCGTTGAGCTGCTGGTGTGAGGCGAGCACTGGCTGCTTCATGTCCGGCCGCTGCTGCAGGTGTGGCGAGCACCACGACGTCAGCTCCGACGCTGTGCTGCGCAGCTTGCCAGCCGCTGAGATTAGTTGCTCAGCACAGGCCGGCTCAGAAATGCTTGAAGTTGACACCTAAAGAAAAATACGATATGGTGATAGAAGGAATGATATAACATGCAAAAAAATTATAGGCTTTGAAATAATACGTAAGTTACACAAGTAACAAACGCATCGTTTTTAAAAAAAAGTTAAAGACATTTAGTACTAATTGTATTGTATGTTCTGTTTGCTGAAAAACTTCGAAGTCCATATTTAAATATTTATATCATTACAATTCATTGCAAGCCTTCGGTAATATATTAAATGATCATGCAGTATTAGAGGAAGGAAGACAGCGTATATTAAACGTTTTAATTACAATAACACAGCTGCTACAATTATGTACAGATATTTTGGAGTAAATTTTGTTTTCTAAAATTTACAACTTGTACGGTGTAATTTTTAGTCCTGTTTATTTTCTTCAGAATATCCTTCCTGAAATTGTTTTTTGATGTACTTAAGTCTATCGATCGTCTTAAAATGTGTGATTTTGATGAATTTTGATAAAATTTCACTTCGGACTTAGGATAATTTTAACCCTACCTAATATTTTTGGCTTAAGTACAGGCTATCTGGCAAAGCTAGTTCTATTATTGTGTATTTTTTTTTAATTACTATAAAATAGTGGTTGACTGCGATCCCACCTGATGGTAAGCAGTGTCTGACTAACCTGTGCTGTTGCAAGCAGTGCTTGCGCGGCGTCGTCCATGCGCGCGCGGCGCTCGTCGACGTCTTCAGCAGCTCCGACCGGCAGCGACTGAGCCAAGCGCTGCACTTGGCTCGACAACTCGGATACCTTCCCGCAAGATGCTGATGATAGAGACATCACCTACACACAATCATCAAAAAAAGTTGAGTGAGTATCTTACTTTAAATCAAATCAAAATGGTTTTTATTTCACATAGGCCTACATGGGCACTTATAAAACGTCAGAAGCTAGTGCACGGTTCCAAATTGGTCGTTTCCTATGGAGAAGAACCGGCAAGATACTCCATGGTTACTCTATAAAAAAAATGATTTGTTACAATCTTTTTTTTCTATATATATTAAAGTATTAACAGATAAATTATATGAGGACCAACACGGTCCTCATATAATTTATCCCATGCCCATGTAGGCCCATGTGAAATAAAATATTTTGACTTTGACAGATGAACATAGATAGACTGAACAAGTGGTTTGTTAAGCATTAACAAACCTGTTTTTCTTCAGCACTATGAGTCTTCGGTCCAGCTAGAACGGTCATCTTGCTAGAAGCAGCCGAGTACTTCGCTGCAGCAGCTGCCAGACCCTAGAACATACTTGTCATCAGTAACAACTCAAGAATCTGACCTGGTTTTTACCAAACTGCCAAGAAGAGACTTTGATAAAATGATTTTAGTGTTGATTATTTATTGACTGCAACAGTCGGGACCCTTTCGTGTCCCTTTAATTAATGGGTCCCGGCTGTCTTTTTCAATTAATGGGTCCCGACTGTCCTTATCAAATAATGGGTCCCGACTGTCCCTATCAAATAATGGGGCCCGACTGTCCCTTCAATTAATGGGTCCCGACTGTCCCTATCAAATTGTTTGTCCCGACTGTCCCTCTTTCCATTAATAATTGATGGATCCCGTCTGTCCCTATCAAATAATGGATCCCGACTCTTCCTCTTTCAATTAATAATTGATGGGGCACATCTGTCCCTATCAAATAATGGGTCCCGAATGTTCCTCTTTCAATTAATAATTGATAGGTCCCGACTGTCCCTATCAAATAATGGGTCCCGATTGTCTCTCTTTCAATTAATAATTAATGGGTCCCAACTGTCCCTCTTTCAATTAATAATTAATGTGTCCCGACTGTCTCTCTTTCAATAAAAAATTAATGGGTCCCGACTGTTGCAGTCAATAAGTATTTAGCATGCGGTTTACAAGTGCTGATAGTAAACTAATTTCTAATTGAATACTATTTTGTCTCTCTCACCTGAGGCTGTCCAACGCTCTCGCATAGTTCTCGGCTAGCTTCACACAGCGCTGTGAGATCGTTAGTGACGGCGACTGCACCAGGGCCCGTTTTATTAGCGCACAGCTCGCGGGAATCTGAAAAAATAAAGTTTTTGACGTATTTGTAATAGCAGTTTTAAACTTTTTAAAAGAGCTACCTCCCATAAGCACTAAATCATCAGGTTTAAATGTTCCTACTGTTGGGACTCATGCCTCCTCTCTAAGAGAGATTGGGCCGTTATCCGCCACAAGGGTGCAAAGCGGTTTGAAAGATTTTTTTTTAAATTGCTATAAACTAGTGCGTGACTGCGATCCCCCCTGATGGTATGCAGTGATGCAATAGTTGGTGGTGAGGAGCACTAGTTTATTAAGAGCTTATTCACATACAATTATCAACTAGGATGTCACATACTTCAACGATTGCATCACTGCTTACCATCAGGTGGGATCGCAGTCAAGCACTAGTTTATTGCAATTAAAAAAAAAAGATTTTTGATTATAGGACACACTGATTTCATCATGATCTTTTCTTCAATGCTGTGAAGGCAAAGATGAATTTAGTTGAAACAAAGTAATGCACCTCTCTGGGCTTGAACCCGTAAATCGAGGCCATTACCACTGAGCCACCACTGTTCTCCAGAAGTTTTATAAAAAGTTATTTCTCTATATTTTTGGGTAAGCTGCTAGACTGCTTAGTAACATTAACATTAACCGCATTGTCGCTTTCCATCAGGTGAGATAGCTTTGACCGCTATCTATATATCACCAATAAAAAAAAAACATGAAAAATACATAGACTTCTATTTTCCGACGTTTTATTGAAAGATAGGTACAGAAATACATTTGTAACAAAATGTGCTTAATTAGGTCGAACGCTTTGAGTTGGCTACGCCCCCAATTCCTTTGTTCTGACATCCTCTCAATGCTCAATCACGTATGGAACAAAAGAATAAAAGGTGTAACCAATTCTAAGCGTTCGACGTTTACGATACATTAACATTTAAACGTCAAACACTGTAGGATCACTTACCGTGTATTACTTCTCGTAACAGTTTAGGGATAGCTTCCACAGCTTGGTGTGCTGTCTCGTAGTCGGGGTACTTGCGATCTGATGGAGAAAAACAAAAATGTATCGATGATGGCGTAAATTATTTTTTTAGCTGTTGCTTAAAATTATCGCAATCAATACGGAACAGTACGGAAAAGTAGTAAAGTCATCGACTTAAATTCTAGCGATAGACAAAAACGTTCATAGAAACTATTAGTCAAAATACTCAAATGTTAATACAAAAGTCCGCTGCAGTGCTTTATTGGCATTGTCGTCTATCAAAACTTTTAAAACTTTTCAGGGCTGATACGTTAAAATTGCGTGCATGGCATGCTGATCACTTAAGTGGAGTAAAGTCACTGAATGGTATGCCTCATATAGTGCGTAGTACTTTATATAGATGGGTAAAAAGTCAATAGTACCGAAGCTTACGTCAGTAAAGTTACTAACTTTAGAAGCGGAAGCTTGAGAAAGAAGAACCGGTGTTTAACACCGTCAGATAAAAAGTTAAAAAAAAGGTTTATCAAAAATAAATTTAGTAGTGTCATCAGTGAAAAAACAATGAACATAAGATGTGTTTGTGAATTCAGTAAGTGAATAAAACATTAAGAAATGATCATAAAAAATAATGCACATACTGTATGCTCAAAATCGTCCATTAAAGAGACTTCAGCTACTTAATTTTTAAATGATATTTTATTGTTATTTCCTAAGAGAGTTAACAATTAGTTGTATTAAGGATTAAAAATGTATATTCTAATCATTTCTTGACGAGTTTTCATTGAGTCACTAAGGTTTATGAGTGTGCATGCACAGAAATTATTACAAAAACAGTTCGTTGATGTCCTAATTATTTCCAAAAAAATAGGGTGACTAATTTCTTCGGGGGTGGACCCCTAAGAGAGAGTTCCATCATTAGAAATAAGATAGGATTGTAGTGAATAAGTTTTGTTATATTACATGTATTAGTTTATGAGTATTTTAAGATAATTTTATGTATTTCTTCTATGGGCCTGCGATGCCTGAAAATAAAATGATTATTATTATAGGAGTATGACAAACCTGCAGTGGCGGCGGTGAGCGCGGCGATGGCGGCGTTGAGCTGCGCGAGGCTGTTGGACAGTCGCCTCTGTAGCGGCGCCGGGTCTTCTGGCTTCGTCTTGCTCATTATAGGCTGTCAACAAAATTACTTTGATGATCTAGCACTCTGAAGTTTTTTTTTTATGGTTTGTAAAAATCATCCAATAACAACTTCCGCCCTAAGGTGGAGCAGAAGATAGTGTCAGACTCACTAGAAAACCATCCCGTTCCTACATACCAGGACCGCGCATTACCTTCAGACGCGAACCTTTGGCCCCAGTAGGCATTGATCCTTCTGCAGGGTCCCTACAGTTTGCTGACAACTCTCTAATTCTCTCACCTGAGGCTGTCCAACGCTCTCACACAGTTCTCGGCTAGCTTCACACAGCGCTGTGAGGTCTTTAGTGACGGCGAATGCACTAGGGCCGGTCTTATTAGCACTAGCTCTCTGAGGTTTAATATTATTAAGAACTAACACAGTTCTTATTATCTGGTCTTGATAGACAGACGGACAAAAAAGGGTTTTTTTTTCTTTTTGAGGTACGAAAACCAAAAAATCAGTTACCAGACTCAGCTTGGCTTGAGCTTCTTGAAGATTGTTCTTAGCTTCAGATGCGCTGCTGTTGAACTTGACACGATGCTTCTCTTGGTGGGCTAGCAATTAAAAACGTAAATGTACTTAACATTATATATGATATATAGCCAGAACATAACCTATACCTACTATGCGATTCTAGTATTTTTTTTCTAATACATTACCTACACTAATATAATAAAGAGGTAAAGTTTGTTTTTTTGTTTGTAGGGGGTAATCTCTGGAACTACTGGTCCGATTGGAAAAAAATTTGCAACAATAGAAAGCTGCTTTACTCCTGAGTGACATAGGCTATATTTTATGTACGCGGGCGAAGCCGCTGACAAAAGCCAGTACAGAATAATTTTATATACAAAGTGAGTGTATTATACAGACAAATATTGTTACACAGAGTGGAGATTAGTAGAGCAATGGTAATATATTTTTATACGCTTTTAAATTATTATTAATTAATTTAAAATTTTAATTTGGCATTTTATATTGCCCATTTTATTTATTTTATTGTTTCGAGTTTAGTACTTTTAAGTTTCATTTACTTTTTAGAATTTTGATTTATTGACCATTGTTGTATACTGTATTATTTTTGCCTAGTAATGTTGTATATTTTTAAACAAATTTACTAGTATATAAATAAGTGTTAACTACTAACAAATTTTGTGAACCAAATGTTGCCATATTAATAAATGAATCATTACTATTATAACCATGATTCATTACGATCATTAAACCACTGTAAAACCTTACAAAACTCACCAGTATGAGCAGTGTTGCAGGCTTGTTTCAATTTGTCAAGAGTGTCGTCCAGCTGTATCTTGGAGCTCAACATCTGCTGCCTCATCTCCGGCTGCTGTAGATGCGGTTCACACAGCGACGTCAGCTTCGACGCTGAGCTGTGCAGCTTCTCCGCTGCGGAGACCACTCTCTCCTGACAGTGAGGGTTCCCGATGGTAGGAGCTGCCATCTATGTAATAAACGTAATAAATTGGAGTTAAAGATTACAGTCGGGAAAATTATGACAAAATTATTTAGTTTTCATCGTATGGTTTTTGCTAAGAATTATGATTAGGCGTTATAGTCCGGGAGGTATCGTTGCAAATGAAAAAGTCATAGTAAGTCGGCTGAAACTTTTCTCATAAATATTTTACATTAAACTGAGCTAAAAAAAAAATGTCAGCAGCATGGTGGAGGGGGAATTATACGTCAGTCACTCGCATGAACTTGTAATAAAATACGTAAAATAAAGTTATAGTACGGCGAATATAAATTTAACAGTAATTCTTTAAATTAATAAAAGTACAAAAATAACAATCAGCTGCGTGTATAGCGGTGGAAACACCGTCAGCTGATGCAGTAAAGATACTGACGTATATTCGTATGTGTAAAACAAAATCATACTTGTGGCGACATCTATGACGTCACAACGAAACTAAAAACTACGAACATAGACTGCATTGTTCGATCAAAGTTCTTCGCGCTATTTGAACATATAGAACAAAATGTTTTAAAAAATTGCCAGCTAGCTGAGCAGCCGATATGTTGCCCGATGATTTTATGATATGATTTTGTGTGTTCGAAAACGTATCTTTTTTTGCAACATAAACGACCATATCTTTTGTTTTCGTTAACTTAGAAGTTTAATTTTTCACAACTAACTTTCCACAAGGGACCACAGACCTGAAAATATGGTTTAAATTTTAACACGATACCTTCATGCGTTCTCGAAATAAAAGATCTTGATAGACAGACATAATGACAACAAAGAGTGATCCTATAAGGGTTGCGTTTTTCTTTCTCTAGTTACGGAGCCCTAAAAAGATAAATTTATTGATTTGTATCTCACCTGAGCCACAAGAAGCAACGTTTGCGCAGAGTCGGCAGCGCGTGACCCTTGGTCGTCGATCTCGGCGGCTACACCAGCGTCCGGTATTATGTTTGTGAGGCGCTGAGCTTGAGACAGCAGTTCGGACGCCTTGCCACATGTCGCTGCTGACAACGCTATCACCTGGAAGAAAAAACTTTATTTACAAAAACTGTCTGAGGCTATAGTGAATAGGCTCTTAATAAACTAGTGCGCCTCGCCATCAACGATTGCATTACTGCTTACCATCCGGTGGGATTGTAGTCAAGCATTAGTTTATCTACACTAATATAATAAAGAGGTAAAGTTTGTTTTTTTGTTTGTAGGAGGTAATCTCTGGAACTACTGGTCCGATTGGAAAAATTTTAGCAACAATAGAAAGCTGCTTTACTCCTGAGTGACATAGGCTATCAGTGGCGAAGAGTCCATATAACACGATTCCCATCGGCTTCCCTTACGAAAATGTATTCTACAGGTCAACGACCTTGTTAGTTCGTTCTATTGCTCATTGTCCTTCCAATTTTTTGAATGCCTACAACTTTGAAATAAAAATGTCAAAATCTTAAACCGAAAAATACCGAGTTCCCTTTTCAAACATCCAAATCCCATACTATGCAACTATCTCTTACTTTCCCATGAGCTAACACCTATTCTCTAAATCGTTCTGTCTCTTTTTAACTCGCAGAAAATTGTACCAAAATAAGCCGCTGCGCGCCGGGTTATTATGAGTAAAATAAATAATAATACGAGTAATGCACAGGTGTCCAGGTTCAAGACCATACCTACTCAGCGATGTCTATGCACGTGCGAGCGAGACAGAAAAATTAATTCCTATTTGACTATTATGATTCAAAATAAGAATGAATTTAGCTGTTTATAATTCTTACTGGCGAATAATACATTTTATTTGGAAGGATTTTTTATACGATAAAATTAACATGGCGGCTAATTGTTTGGGTGGCGCGAATATTTTGGTGTTTTGATATTGTTTTCTTGTCGTTTCTTATTTGTTTTTAATGTTGATGTGTGGTGAACCAGTCGAACTCTACGTTTATTTTGTGTGTTGGATTGCGGTGGATTGCGGACATCATTTTGAAATGACATTCATTCATGTAGACTGCTGCAATTAACAGATTTTTGCTGTGCAACGCAATGTTAAACATATTTTTTTGCATTATGGAGTGTGCTGCATTAGGTGAGTTGACTTTACGCTCCGGCTTCCCTTCAGAAAATATCCACCCTTCGCCACTGTAGGCTATATATTATGTACGCGGGCGAAGCCGCTGACAAAAGCTAGTATCGAATAAAAAAACTGTTTTTTGTTAATGCCTCAAAATTATACTGTTTTCCTCAAAATTATACGAGTTTAATTCACTCTTTGAGATCTACGCTGTCTTCTGTGATCTTTAATCTCATTACTGAGTGAAAGAAAGACGTCATCATCAACAATCACTCCTATTTTAGTAGCTCCAGAGTGTTTTCGGAATTCAAAAGACAATAATTTGCACCGTTTTTTATTAAGTTTTTCATGTAAGTGACCGTAGTTTTTTATGAGAATAAATTTCTTTAAACATAATTTGACGCTTATATTACCTAAGTGTCCATACATCTGCACTATGGAGGATTTAATTAGTGCCACCGATGCTGCAGTTAACGTAGCCACCTACTGGGCCCCAACAGTTTAAAGAGTTTATCATCGACTCGAAAATAAGAAGAAGAACGCTCATATAAATCCTTAGTATAGTCAGATCATTTTATTCACTCACCTGTTTCTCCAGGTCCACTTGCTTAGTATCAGCGTCGGGACTGACTGTGTATACCAATTTGCCAGAAGCCGCCGAGAACTTGGCAGCGGCATCACTGAGGTCCTGTAATGAGGTACCATAGCAAAAGTTGCTTGTTATCATGACTACAATCACGTGGTTTAAGTATCGGTCCCCTAATTACCAGACACCCTGTATACAAAATTCCTATTTAGGTCAGTACAAATACACACCGTTTCGTTTTGATAAATTTATAGACTGCTCTACACTAGTCGCGAAGTTGGTCGAAGTTGAAAGAGTTTTAGTGTGGAAGGGTACTTCGCTTCGCTTCGTACAACATCGCCTCGCTTCGTGCAACTTCGCCTCGCTTCGTGCAACCTCGCCTCGCTTCGTGCAACCTCGCCTCGCTTCGTGCAACCTCGCCTCGCTTCGTGCAACCTCGCCTCGCTTCGTGCAACCTCGCCTCGCTTCGTGCAACCTCGCCTCGCTTCGTGCAACCTCGCCTCGCTTCAGGCGACTTCCAGTCGTAGACGGTTTTTGCGCCCGAGTCAAAAGACTCGAAGCGTTTCTCGCGGAGTTGCACGAGTGTGTAGTCACATACTTCGGACTTCGATCAACTTCGATGAGTACTTCGTCCAGGCAACTTCGCGAGTAGTGTAGAGTAGGCTTATAACGTACCTGTGGTTGTCCGGCACTGTCACATATCTGTCGAGTAGCTTCACACAGCGCCTTCAAGTGTTGCAACATGGCGGCTTGTTCTGTGCCTGACTTAGTGCCGCACAGCTTGTGCGAGTCTGCAAATAAGAATTGTTATAATAAAACATGCAGGCAAAAAGTATAGAAAGAATATATTTATCTATCTAAGTGTAGGAAGCATCCTCGCATAGCATAGGTTTTTTTATGTAGGTAAAAGTCATCCAATGACGAGTCCCGCCCTTGGGCGGAGCGGGAAACAAGTGTTAGACTCTTACTGACTAAACAACCTACCCCATTCCAACGTTGCCATATGCACCAGGGCCAGAGCCTTCCTTTCAGACGCGAACCCATGACCCCATTTCGCATAGCATAGGTGATGTCAAAGTTAAAGTATTTTTTTTTTATTTCACATGGGCCTACATGGGCACTTATAAAACGTCAAAAGCTAGTGCACGGTTTCAAATTTGTCGTTTCCTATGGAGAAGAACCGGCAAGAAACTCCACGGTTACTCTTTTAAAATAATTGTTATCTTTACAATATTTCCATATTACAGCACATAAATTATGTAAGGACAGTGCACATATTTGTATTAGGTATATATCTTAGCAAAAAAAACAGTATTAAATAAATCTTTGTTCATGTCTGTATAGCACCCGGCAAATAAGTTAAACCCGTTGCTATGGTTACGCGCGATTTAGACCCGTAAATTGGTTACTGCACATTTAATGTCGACCGCCATAACGACTCAACCTTGATGTTTTAGAAAGTTATATCAATCACTACACCAGTATCAGTACAATTGCAAAGTAAAGGCCGAAAACAAATAAGTATTAATAAAATAACTTTTTCAATACACTTACTCCGAAACCCGCTCTTTATCCCACCGTTTACAAGTACGAATAAACATTTTTTCTTTCTTTCTTTCACAAGACGTAAGTGTATTGAAAAACATCGTTTGACACGCGTACAAATTTGTCACTGCAGCTCTCGGCTTTATAACACCACTCGCCTACGGTTTGTGCAAATTCCGCCTCGGTCGCAATGACAAATTTTCTTCACTTGTATCAAAATGTACTATTTTTTTATTATTGATAATAATAATAAATTTATTTATTTTCTCACCAAAATATTTATAGTTATATAAGTTCGAGCTTGACCGCTATCTCACCTGATGGAAAGCAACGATGCGCTCGACGATGGAGCGCGCTTACCTAGAAGTAACCTATTCACTCTTGACTTACCTTGCACAACTTGTGGCATCAGTTTAGCTATAGTTCTGGCTGCTCGGTCAGCTTCAACGTAATCAGGCTTCTCGCGATCTGTAGAACGATAACATTCATTGAAGGAAAACTAAGAAGCTATGAATCTCCTATTAAAAAACTAGGCAAGTTCGAGCCGGACTCGCGTACTGAGGGTTCCGTACTAATCAACTTTAGAAAGTAATTTAATTCTCAAATAGAATTTGGGAAGATTTTACCAAATCAAAAAAAAATATTGTGAGGTAGTCAGAAATTTTCAGTTACCAGATTTTTTTCTTATATTTGTGCATAGCACAAAAACCTTGTATCCTGACAAATTTCAATATTATATTTTAGGAAATATCTTATGAATTTTAATTCCCTTGACAGTGTCGAAATGTTACATTATTGCGACGTAAACAAGGGGATATTTTTTCCGCTTACTTAGAATGTTTGATTATTGCACAGCTTGAAGGGACCGCAGGCTTTGGTATATAGTTCGAATTTCAACTCGATACCTCCACGCTTTCCCAAGATAAAGGATCTTGACAGACAGACTGATAGACAGTCAATAAAATGATTTATTTATTTATTTATGTACACACAAACACTTACAAGTTAAAGTTAATGTTATAAGGACTCTGTTTTTTTCTTTTGAGGAACGGAACTTTAACAATAGAAAAAAAAGAAATAACCGGAAAAAAGTATAATTTTGAATACTAATGTAACTTACTAGCAGTAGCAGCAGCGAGCGCCGCGACGGCCGCGTTGAGTTGCGCCAGCTTGTTAGATAAGTTGCGCTCTATGGCAGCGCCGTCTTCTTGCCTCATCATCTGGCATATCATTGGCTGCAAATATGAACATGTTAGAATTTTTAGGATTTCATAGATTTCTGAATTTGAGGTAGGCAAATAGGTTTATAATCAAACAAGGTTTGCAAACATTATGAAGCTAGGATTAAGACCTCTTCTGTAGGAGAGGGAATGGGCCGTAACCCACCACGCGAGCCCAGTGCGAGTTGGTGGATGTCACGTTTTCGAATTTTTGGTTCTAGGACATGCCAGTTTCCTCACGATGTTTTCCTTCACCGTTTTGAGGGCAGTGATGAAATAAATTACACAAAGTAATGCGCCTAACTGGTTTTGAACTCGCGTCCTACAACTCGTAAGATATGGAGTATAACTATTATGATATGAAATACTTCTGTATGGCGGAGTAAGACCTGCTGCATCAACCTCATAATCAATAAAAAAAGCTGTTTATTTCTATTAAAACACAGTTTTACACAATTCTTAACTTAATCTTAAAATTAAAAAGAAAAGATTTTACAGTTAAGGAGGAGGGAGGAGGGTTTTTTATGGTGGGAAAAATCATCTAATGACGAATCCGGTCCTTGGGAGAAGCGGAAAACAGTGTCAGATTCCTACTGACTAAACGACCCACCCCATTCCTTTTTAGCCTTCATACCAGAGTTGGACCTTCCTTCCAGAAACCGGACCGGGGCTCCAGTAGGCTTTGGCTCTGAAGTTGGGACTCTACATTTGCTGACAACTCCTTGAGACGCGTGGGAACAGAGCGTGCCGTCAACGACATTGGGAGGAAGGTAAGAGAAAGATGATATTTCTATAAGATGCTACTGCACTTACCTTTTTGAGCTCTTGTTCAGCTGCATCAAGTCCTTCTTTAGCTCCTGACATGCTGCTGAAGAACTTCAGACGCTGCTTTTCTTGTGTCTGAGCTGATGGCGCATCTACCCAGCCAATAGATCCAACTGCAGTACAAAAGGTAGTATGAGAATACATCGTACTCAGACATACAAAATAAAGCACCTTTGATGTTTATATGAAACTGTACTACTTCTAATTAGTATTCAGTGATGACTTTTTCAAGGTTAACCGTAAAAATGTCGCAGAAAAACTCAATCATTTTGTATAATACAATCTTTTTATGCAATACAAGTGTCCTGCATAATATAATCACAATTATTCAATGTAACACAGTCATCTTGTATGTATAAAGCGACAATACTGTATAACCCAGTCGCCCGGTACAGAACATTCAGCCTGTATAACTTAATCACCATGTAAAACAGTTATACAGGGGTTATTCTATAACCCAATCATCATGTATAACGCAAACGATTTGTGTTGCATCGTCAATATATATAACACAATCGTCCTGTATAGTATAATCAGCCTGTATAACACAATCACTTGGAATAACACAATAATTCCGTATATCACTATCAGCCTGTATAAGACAATCGCCGTATTATATACAAATATGAATAGATTTTTTTTAATACGTATACAGTAAGAAAAAATAATATACATATTAAATAGGTATTTTTATAACTTTTATTATGTGACCACCTATTATTTCATACAAATACGCTACATAATATAATTGTGCTGTTGTTGCAACAATTAATACAGATACAATCACTTTCTATCCTTACCTAAAAATAAAAAGAGAAATAACTCACCATCTGTCTTGCAAGCTTGCACCAACTTGTCGAGACTGTCACTGAGCTGTTGCTGTGAGCTCAACATTTGCTGCTTCATGTCCAGCCGCTGCTGCAGGTGTGGCTGACACGACGATGTCAGGTCTGACGCTGTGCTGCGCAGCTTCTCGGCTGCTGAGATGACTGCCTTCTGGCAGTGAGGGTCTCCAATGGTTGGAGCTGTTGCCTGGATAAAAATGGTAGAGTGTATGGCTTGGTATATGAGAATGCAGACCTTACGAAGAAATATTTGTACGGAAGTCAAAACATTGATGAATGAGCTATATTATAGTCTTCAGTATTATATCCAAAAATTAAACTAGCTGAAATAAAATCAGACAAGCTAAATAAGCTACTGAACTATAAATGAGGTATTAGTTATAGGGCTTTGTTCCGTACCATTCTTATTTTTTTTCGTTCATAGTCTCATTTCTTATGTGTGGAAGGAAATGGATTGTGATTGGTCACTACATTAACAACCTGACACTTGCTAAGCAATCTTCAAGTCTGATTGGCCAATGTAAGACGTTCCTCACCAATCACGTGAGCGCATGATTAGTTCAAACCGTTCATCGTTCTAAAAACTTCATTAAGACTTTTCCACGTGTGCGCGTCGGACCTCACGTTTTTCGAGTGATTTTCCTAATTTGCCATTAGTTACATGTGCTCCACGTGAAAAGTGAATGGACTAAACCCCTGTGGATATACAATTTGTGTTGAGGTTATCATTCTTGGACTCAATCTCGCTGCCAGACATGACGCGGAGCCGAAACGAGTTGCGAAGCGGTTGATGGGCGTCGAAAGGTAAGTGGCCTAATCAATCCAACACTTCTACACAGGCTTCGAGACATGTCTGTCTCGATATGACTTGTCAATGACATTGATAAACTGTTTATGATTAATTTAGAAAGAAAGAAAGGAAAATATCTTATTTGACACATATAGACACATACAATGCAGAAACCACTTTTAGACAGGCATCATTACATAGTATAAAACAAAGTTGCTTACCGCTATGTATGCTTAAAAGTACGCAACGGATTTTGATGCGGTTTTTTTTTTAATGGATAGAGCCTTCAAGAGGAAGGTTTATGGGTATTATACATGCATAATATATTCAATTCCAGTGCCCGTGTGAAGCTGGGGCGGGTCGCTAGTATATGACAAAGAAGGTGATAAAACTAACATTGTATGTCTCACGGCTGCGCCAAATATGGACCTATTTGGCGCAGCCGTGAGACAAGAAAAATTTGAAAGACAAGAAAAATATACATCTTGTTGTATTTTCCACCTTACCTGTGCCACAGTAAGCAAGGCCTGCGCGGCGTCGGCAGCGCGCGCGCCGCGGCTGTCGAGCTCGGCGGCTGCAGCCGCGTCCGGGATCAGCTCCGTGAGGCGCTGCGCTTGCGTCAGCAGCTCGGACGCCTTGCCGCATGACGCTGCTGACAACGCTACCACCTGGTATCATACAAATTATGTAATAAAAAGATTATTCAGACGATGAAAATTATTAAAGCTGAACATATCTAAATTGAAACGTAATTTTTAACGTCAGTCGCTGTTCTAAAGGCAATATTTAAACAATGAGAACGGGTACACATTGAGCGTTTTGAAGCGCGCGCATTGCTAACGCGCGTTTTGAGAACCCTGATATTATATGAAGTGTACACATGCAAGCGCGCGTCAATTGCGCGTTTACATTTTTTCGTTAGAACGCGTGTTGCTCAGGCATTAGCTACGCGCTTTGAAATACACGAGCGGTCATTTTTTATATAACTAATTATATAATATAACTAAGTATATTTCAACGCGCGCTTTTGTGTTCAGAGGACGCACTTTTCGTAAACGGAGATCGAGCATTTTGATACTGATTTCTTTATATAGGAAATACAAAAGCGCGGTGTGTGTACGCGATCAACGCGAGCTCAACGCAACGCCGAGTGCCCAGTATGTACTAGCTCTGACACATTACCCTAAAACCTCAATTAATCACTAACCTTAACTGTTTAAATTAAATTCAAAGAAGATTAACAAAAATCCACTAATATAACCAGATATTTTTTCAAATTGTTTCCCCACCCTTAGGGTAGTCAAGTAAATATATCAGACTAATTTCATGTGCTCACCTGTTTCTCTTGCGCCTGTTGCTTAGCATCAGCGGCGGGACTGACGACGTACACCAGCTTGCCGGTAGCCGCTGAGAACTTGGCAGCGGCATCGCTCAGACCCTGTGGTACAACAGATGATGATACTAAATCTGAGCTAATAAATGTATTATATGCTACCAAAGCTAATAAAAAATAATACGCCAATAAAGGTTAGTGGTTTTAATGCAATGGGCCAAACAATTGAAAGTGAATTTTACATCCAAAAAATCGATGTCTGATTAACCTTTCGACTACCGTAATTGCAGACACAATTAATTAATTAAGCCCCAAGCGACCGTCGGCGTTCGCACACCTTTTGTTCTTTAATTGTGTCTGTAATCACCAAACTCAAAAGGCTAAAAACAATAGGTGTGCAAACGCTGGCGTTCGCATGGTGCTCGAAATTTTTAGTCAAAAATGTCATTTCTAAACGAGATTTTCTTATTTTTTCTTCTTCTTCTTCTTTTTGAGTCGATTTGACTCAAATTTAGTCCGGTCAATATTTAGCCACCTAAACAGCTCTTACATTGGCTTTGTACAAGTCATTAAAGGCACAGGTGGTAGTGCACACTGAGCAGGAAAGGTGAAGCATATCCTGTGAAGGGGTTCCACACTGGCACTGTACTTGCGATGGGTCAAGGAAACCCCATTTGGCCAGATTATCTCTGCAGCGACCAACTTGAACCCGTAGCTGGTTCAGTTTTTGTATTAGATTCTAAGAAATGTGATCGCTAGTTCCCCGGGGGTGTTGTGTTAACTAGGACAAATCCTGGGTGAAGAACCACCAAATATTGTAAAAAAATAATCTTTCCTCACCTGTGGTTGTCCGGCACTGTCGCATATCTGTCGAGTAGCTTCACACAGCTCTTTCAAATCTTGCAACATGGCAGCTTGTTCTGCGCCTGACTTAGTGCCGCACAGCTTGTGAGAGTCTGCAAAAGATAAGTATCTTGGTAACAGAAAGATGGAAGTAGCCATCAGTATAAAAAACAAACAAATATAAACATTTATAATAAAAATTATAAATGTTTATATCTATACTGATGGCTACTTCCAGCATAAATTACAAACAGTTATAAAAATAGCTGCACTACAAATGTTGCAAAGTTACTGGCAACGTGCTTCTTATGGTCTGTATTAAAAAACCAAGTTGATTATAATTAATATTCATGGGTTGGACATGTCTGCCGCATGCCGGTAGAGCGGTGGGCCAGTAAAACACAAAGTTGGTGCCCTGAAATCGCACGAAGGGGTCGCGGCAGACCAAGAAGGAGATGGCGCAACGACTTGGACGCCTTCCTTGGGAATTAGTGGTTAGATTAGGGGCAAGAAGTGGCTCAAAACCAAGAACACTGGAAAGAATAGAGGTTTTTGCCCAGCAGTGGGACAGTATGGGCTAGAAATAATAATAATACACCGCCTAATGTACACTTATTTTTTATTAATGTTTGTCCTGTATTAAGCTATAAGGTGTGCAATAAAGTTATAAATAAATAAATAATATTAAATTCATAAAAATGTTGAATTACCTTGTACCACTTCCGGCATCAGCTCAGTGATAGTTCTGACAGCACGGTCAGCTGCCGCGTAGTCGGGGTGCCTACGATCTGTGTTCATTAAAACTAATTGGTAAGAAACGCAGAATTTTATGTACATACTAGCTTTTGCTCGCGGCTTCGCCGCGTGGTATTGGAGTTGGGGTTGGGGTTTCCAGGATAAAAAGTAGCCTATGTCCTATTCCGGAGTGTATCCTATGCCCGTGCCAAATTTCATCCAGATCCATCCAGCCGTTTTGGCGTGATTGAGTAACAAACATCCAAACATCGTAACTTTCGCATTTATAATATTAGTAAGATCCTCAAACTGTACCAGAAGTACCAGTCCAAAGTATGGGACTGGTACTGCAAATCTATATATATAAATGGAGGAAACTGACTGACTGACATATCAACGCACAGTCGAAACTACTGGGACTAGGAGCTTGAAATTTTGCACAAAGTTTCCTTGAATGGCGTCGAACACTGAGAAAGGATTTCCCAAAATTTACCCCCTAAGGGGGATGACACGGGGGTCAAAAGTTTGTATAGAGAAACCTACTTACACACGGGTAAAGCCGCTGGCAGAAAGCTAGTTATCTATAAATATCCGAGTAAAGTAGCAAGGCAAAGAAACTAGGATTTTAGGCAACCTTTTCAGGTGACTTAAGGTAAGGTTTTATATATTCTAGAAGTGTTAAGTTACCTGCAGTGGCGGCGGCGAGCGCGGCGACGGCGGCGTTGAGCTGCGCGAGGCTGTTGGACAGTTTGCGCTCCATCGCCGCGCCGTCTTCTTGCTTCATCAGCTGACATATCATCGGCTGACAATACAATACACTCAAGTTACATAATTAGCATAAAAACCTTTTCTAATATACCTGAGTTTTGTAGATAGTACACACAAGGCACTCAAAATCGTAAAAGTAATGTGTTTGTGGTGGGAGTTGTCTCCAACCGTAAGGACCCTGCAGAAGGGTCGAGGCCAATTAGGGTCAAGGGTTCGTGTCTAAAGAAGGCTCTAGCCTCAGTATGTATGGCAATGTAGGATCGGGGAAAGTTGTTCAGTCAGTAAGAGTCTGACACTGTTCTCCGCTCCACCCAGTGGCGGGATTCGTCATTGGATGATTTTTACCTACCAGAAAAAAATGTGTTTGTGGTGAAATTGGGAGTTCGGTGGGGTATTCAATACTAACAAGCTTTCGTAGTGTACGTTACACGAGAATCACCAATTCAGCCGAAAGACGTCCACTGTTGGACATAGACCTCCTCCAAACGTCGCCACAACGACCGGTACCGTGCGTTCTGGCGACTAATCTAATTCCAGCAACCCTGACCAGGTCATCGGTCCACTTTGGCAGAGACCTTCCAACGCCACGTCTTTCACTACGCGGTCGCCACTCCAGAACTTTTCGGCCCCAACGGCCATCTGTTCTGCGTGCAATGTGCTCTGCCCATTGCCACTTAAGTTTAGCGATTCTTTAAGCTATGTTAACAACCTTGGTTATCTTGCGGATATCTTCTGATTCGATCACACAAGGAAACTCCGATCATAGCTCTTTCCATTGATTTTTGGGTGACTTTGAGTCTTCTTATGAGGCCCATTGTTAGCGACCACGTTTCGGAGCCATATGTCATCACTGGCAACACACTGGTTATAGAATTTCGAGAATAAGGTCAAGAAAAAAGTTTAAAAAAAGATGATTTGGCTAGAATAAAGGTGACGACTAAGGAAGATTATACAAGAACACAAGTTGGACCAACTTAAAAAAAACTGAGATAAGGATTTTTTACTCTTCTAACACAAGGTATTGCACTGACCTGCTTCAGCTGTTGTTCAGCAGCATCAAGTCGTTGTTTAGCTCCTGACACGCTGTTGATGAACTCCAGACGCTGCTTCGCTTGCGTTTCAGCTGATGGCACATCCCAGCCAATCGATCCTACTGCGAGATATAAATCGGTATGAGAGCATATTCGTTTCGACAATAAAATAGCACGGCATGTATCAAACATCACTGATTCCGAAATCAGACATTAGAATACATGACGATGAATGAACGACGATTGGTGAATGATGACCGATGGTAGCTATCGATAGATCGCAGTATATAAACTTGTGCTTGCAATTATCCCATCAAGCTTGGTTCATTTTAAACCTAAACCATCTCACATTGGCATATATGGAAACGAGAAGGCTGACACATTCGCAAAGAAAGCTATTTTGGAAGGAGTGGAAATTGACATCGCTCCATTCTACACAGAAATACTTAGCTACTACAAAAACATATGCTACAATCGTTTTAAAGAGTATTTCGACAGTAAATCTAAAGAGAAAGGCATATGGTATAAGACTATGCAAAGTGAGCCTCCCCGGATCCCATGGTTTGCTGAATGTCGTACAAAGAGGGCATATGTTGTCATGGCACATAGATTGCGTTCTGGGCACATTCCATCCAGGAAATTTGGATACCTCATGAAGAAAGTCGATACACCTAATTGCCAAGTGTGTAATAGAGTTGACGATGTCCAACATTTACTGGTGGAATGTGAAAAGAACAGGAAAGAAAGAGAGATAGTGATGCGAGAGCTAAAGGTTAATAGGTATGATATTGGGGCTTTTATTAAGGTACTATCTTCACCAAATTCAAAAGAAGCGGAACTGGTTTATGAAATGGTTGCTGCATCACTATCCCCCTTGCTTACGCAATAATACGTGTATTATTTAGTTAAGTTACGTAATTAGTTGATTTAGGGTATGATGAGGCTGACATACCTTTGTAAGGTAAAAGCCTCTAAATAAATAAAGATTAAAAAAAAAAAAAAAAAAAACTTAACCATCCTTCACTGAGGTAGTCAATAATATTTTTAATAAAATTCACAGCTTCATTTTAAAAAGATTGCGCCTGCTTCAATGATTGCAAATGTTATACATTTGCGTAAGCGCTTGGGATTTAAAAAAATACCACAGCTTTTTGACATCATGATATTCACAAGTTGTATTATACAGATTGATTGTGTTATACAGGTTTATTTTGTTATACTGGATGATTGCATTATACAGGGTGATTATATTATACAAGTTCATAGTTTCATACAGAACAATTGCATTATACAGGATAATTGTGCTATACAGGTAGATTGAAATTAACACTTTACTACAATCACTTTCTTACGTTTACCTCGTAACCAAATAACTTACCATCTGTCTTGACTGCCTGCACCAGCTTGTCGAGACTGTCAGCAAGCTGTTGCTGTGAGCCCAACATTTGCTGCTTCATGTCCGGCCGCTGCTGTAAGTGTGGCTGACAAGACGATGTCAGCTCTGACGCGGTGCTGCGTAGTTTCTCGGCTGCTGAGATGACTTCCTTCTGGCAGTGAGGGTCTCTGATAGTCGGAACTGTTGCCTGGAGAAAAAGGTTAAGCATGTAGCTTCGTGTATGTGAGTTCAGACAATACTATGAAAAAAAAAATTATATATATCTCGGCGCAAATATCTTTAACAACACACGCACGTGCAATGACATGTTACTACTCACGCGGCGCCCCCTCCCCCTCCAGTCTAAAGTGAAAGGCAAGAAGTTTATAAAAATCGTGCCCGGCGCGTGATCGATTTAGTTCATCGACATCGGAGTTGGTCGGAACTCGAAATTAATTTTATTGTTATATTATTTTTGAAATTATTGTGATTACATAAGTGTCATATAATTATTAAAGTTATTCATATAAAATGTGTAAGTGATTTAATAAAGCATCATGAGCAATGAAGATAATTTTATTCATGAAGGCACCCCTCCTCTAACATATATACCAAAGTCAAAACATAAGCGATAATTTGGAATGAGCCATTTTATAGGCATCAATATGAAATCTACAGAATAAACCAGTTGAAATAAAACCGTACCAGCCAAATTTTCCATAGAACCAACAATATACGTCTCGACATGAAATGAAATAAAAATGTCGACATTATTGTAATGCCTTCTTACCTGTGCCACAGTAAGCAAGGCCTGCGCGGCGTCGGCAGCGCGCGCGCCGCGGCTGTCGAGCTCGGCGGCTGCAGCCGCGTCCGGGATCAGCTCCGTGAGGCGCTGCGCTTGCGTCAGCAGCTCGGACGCCTTGCCGCATGACGCTGCTGACAACGCTACCACCTGGCATTGGCGAAATAATGTGATAAAAAGATTGTTCAGGTGGTGAGCATTATAAAGGCTGAACACATTTAATACAGATTCACCTAAAATCAAAGTCAAAGTCGAAATCTTTTTATTTCACATAGGCCTACATGGGCGCCTGTAAAACGTAAGAAGCCGTATGCCAGACGGTTCCAAATTGATCGTTTCCTATGTAGAAGAACCGGCAAGAAACTCCTTGGTTACACTTTTTAATAAAATGGTTTGTTACATATTACAATATTAACACATAAATTATGTAAGGACAGCGCAGACCAGTCAAATAAAAAAAATCCCACCACCAGTCAAATAATGATAGGTCAAATATATCAATCAGTCACCAGGTTGGTCCTTAACTATCAGTTATCAATGGTTAAATATTAAAAGAATGTATCTAAAAATGAGAGCAGTGGTAGCCGCGTGATAACGGCCCCGACTAGCGAGTGTATATAAGTCGCGGGTCCAAACCCAACTAGGCGCTTTACTTTATGTAATTTATTTCATCGCCACTGCTCTCAAAACTATGAAAAAAAACATCGTGAGGAAACCGGCATGTCCTAGAACCAAAAATTCGAAGACATCTGACATCCACCAATCCGCACTGGGCCCGCGTGGTAGATTATGGCCGACACCCTCTCCTCAGTAAAATATCAGTCTCATTTCATGTTCTCACCTGTTTCTCTTGCGCCTGTTGCTTGGCATCGGCTGCGGGACTGACGACGTACACCAGCTTGCCGGTAGCCGCTGAGAACTTGGCAGCGGCATCGCTCAGACCCTGTGGTACAACAGATGCCACAATAAAGAAAAAATAATAAGCTATCCAAGGTCATAAACGCAAATGATGGTCGCTAAAAATGTATCAAATAAAATATATCGAATATCATACGGCGACTCAGGTTTTTTTTATTTTTATTTTCCTTGTATTCATAATCTCGGGTTAAAGAGTTATTCAGTCCCTCGAACCATAAGCGTCCTCGCTATACGCTCGGACATCAAACCTACTTCGCGAGACTAAATAACTTACTTTTACCTCTAGGATAAAAATGTGCTATTACTTACCTGCGGTTGTCCGGCACTGTCACATATCTGTCGAGTAGCTTCACATAGCGTCTTCAAGTCTTGCAACATGGCGGCTTGTTCTGTGCCTGACTTAGTGCCGCATAGCTTGTGCGAGTCTGCAAAAGATGAGTATGTTGGTAACAGAAAGCTGGAAGTTGCCATCAGTATAGATTTTATATCTATACCTGATAACAACTTCCAGCTTTCTGTTTCGCAGTTATAAAAATAGCAGCACTACAAATTTTGCAAAGTTACAAGCAAAGTGCTTCTTATGATTTGTATTGACAAACTAAGTTGATTATAATAAATCAAAACCAAGTTTATGGGTTCGACATGTCCGCCACATGCCGGTAGAGCGGTGGGCCAGTAAAACACAAAGTTGGTGCCCTGAAATCGCACGAAGGGGTCGCGGTAGACCAAGAAGGAGATGGCGGAGCGACTTGGATGCCTTCCTTGGGAATTGACTAGAAGTGGCTCAAAACCGAAAACACTGGATAGAATAGATAGAGGGAGGTTTTTGCCCAGCAGTGGGGCAGTATGGGCTAGAAATAATAATAATACACCGCCTAATGTACACTTATTTGTTAATAATGTAGAATCCTGGGATATGCTATAAGGTGTGCAATAAATAAATAATATTAAGTACATAAAAAATGTTGAATTACCTTGTACCACTTCCGGCATCAGCTCAGTGATAGTTCTGACAGCGCGGTCAGCTGCCGCGTAGTCGGGGTGCTCGCGATCTGTGTTCATTAAAACTAATTGGTAAGAAACGCAGAATTTTACGTACATATCCTCTAACTCAGACTTTGGACTGGTACTGCAAATCTATTTATATAAGGTCCCATTAAAATAGATGGACAAATTTTGACACAGCATTCAGTACGTCTAACCAAAGATATCCAAGCAAAAAAAAAAACACTGATTAAAGTGTTTTTATTTTGACCTAAAATAACAAAATTGATGCATGGGAATGGGGCACCCAAGATTTTTTGTAATTATATAAAGCGCTTTTTCAATTTTTTTTTACCATTATCATCATTTTGTTGATCTGAATGATTTGTAAAATTTGTCCATCTATTTTAATGGGACCCCATATAAAAGAAGAAACTGACTGACTGACATATCAACGCACAGCCAAAACTACTGGTACTAGGAGCGTGAAATTGCACAAGGTTTCCTTTAATGGCGTAAGCGAACACCAAGAAAGCTTTTGCTTAAATTCACGCCCTAAGGGGATGAAACGGAGGTCAAAAGTTTGTATAGAGAAACCTACTTACAAGCGGGTAAAGCCGCTGGCAGTAAGCTTGTCTATAAATATCCGAGTAAAATAGCAAGGCAAAGAATCTAGGATTTTAGACAACCTTTGTAGGTGACTTAAGGTAAGGGTTTATATATTATAGAAGTAGTAAGTTACCTGCGGTGGCGGCGGCGAGCGCGGCGACGGCGGCGTTGAGCTGCGCGAGTCTGTTGGACAGTTTGCGCTCCATCGCCGCGCCGTCTTCTTGTTTCATCAGCTGACATATCATTGGCTGTCAATACCAAACATTTCATTTACTGAAATTGGCATAAAAACTTTTCTAATATACCTGAGTTTTATAGATGGTACACACAAGGCACTCAAAATTGGTGAAAGTAGTGTGTTTGTGGTGAAATTTAAATTAAAATTCAAAGCATTTATTTCAAATAAACCTTTACAGGCACTTTTGAAATGTCATAAAGTCGGTCTGTCAGGAAAAAAATGACGCTAATTGCACATTCCAAAAAGTAGGTCTCAATGGAGAAGAATGTGTAAGAAACTCCATGGACATTCTTTTTAATCATGTTGTGTTTTACAAATATATAGGTTACATATTTTTGTCGCTGCTATGATGCGAAAACAATGTAACTAAAATAATAAAAAAGTACATGTTCTAAACAAATTAAAATAAACCACTGGCAGCTAAGAGATGACCAGTCCCAACTGACAGCGCCCGTTCACGGACATGACGCGTATATCAGCACCACTCAGCTCAACCATTATGAAGGGAACCGAATGATCCAACACACGCGCCACCATCAGCGAGACATTTGAGTGAGCATGACAAACTCTCAACTGCCGTGGCCATTTACGTCAAACAACTTTAAACCATAAATTACTCCATGGTACTCACATTAACAAACATTGAAAAATGTCAAAATTTAAGATTAAAAATAAAAATAATAATCAATTCGTAGGTACTAGTGGTAGTGGAGCTGGACCAGCAATGAAATCGGGAGTTCGGTGGGATATTCAATACTAACAAGCCTTGTAGTGTGCGTTACACGAGAATCATCAATTCAGCCGAAAGACATCCTGTTGAACATAGGCCTCCAAACGACGCCACAATGACCGGTCCCGTGCGTCTTGCATCCATCGGATTCCAGCAGCCCTGACCAGGTCATCAGTCCACTTTGTACGCGGTCGCCACTCCAGAAATTTTCAGCCCCAGCGGCCATCTGTTCCGCGTGCCATGTGTTCTGCCCATTGCCACTTAAGTTTGGCGATTCATGTCAGCAACCTTGGTTATCTTGCGGATATCTTCATTTCTGATTCGATCACGCAAGGAAACTCCGATCATAACTCTTTTCATTGCCCATTGATATCGTTCACATTTCGGAGCCATATGTCATCACTGGCAAAACACAGACTTTCGAGAATAAGGTCAAGAAAATAGTTTTAAAAAAGATGATTTGGCTAGAATAAAGGTGACGACTAAGGAAGATTATACAAAAACACATGTTAGACCGACCTTCAAATAAATAGAACTAAGGATTCTAGATTTTTGATTCTTCTAACACAAGGTGTAGCACTGACCTGTTTCAGCTGTTGTTCAGCAGCATCAAGTCGTTGTTTAGCTCCTGACACACTTCTGGTAAATTCCAGACGCTGCTTCTGTTGCGTTTCAGCTGACGGCACATCCCAGCCGATCGATCCAACTGCGGGATATAAGTCTGTTTGAGAACACATTCGTTTCGACAATAAAATAGCTCGGTTTCCATCAAGCGCCACTGTTTCCCAAATCAGACGACGATGAATGGTACGAATGAACGACGATTGGTGAATGTGCTTATAAATTTGTGCTTGCAATCATTCCGTCAAGCTCAGTTCATTTTAAACCTCAACCAACCTTCACTGAGGTAGTGATTAGTACTTTTAATAAAATTCCCAGTTTCATTTTTACCAAGATTGCGCATACTTCAATGATTGCAAATATATATTTATATACAAAAAAAACTACACCATTTCGACATCATGATATTTACTAGGAATCAATTTTTGCGAACGATCAAAACATTTACTAAATTATACATAAAAATATATCGCCAAAAGACTTGAATCGCGATTGCTGCTTATACAGGATATGTTATACAGGGTGAATGTACTATACAGTGGGATTGTGTTACCTATATAACATAATCAAATTGTTATACAGGTAAGTTGTCCTATACAGTAAGATTGTGTTATACAGATTAATTATGAATATGCTAGAAGGTCTCATTGTATAATACAGGATCATTGCATTATACAGAGTAATTGCGTTATACGTAAAACAGTGGCGGTCCCTTCATACAAGCCCAAAAGCCCGGCTTGCCTTACTAAAATGCCCGATAAGAATCAATATCAAACCCGAACTATTTAAAAGTTCGCGCGCTTAATTCTTATCAAAATAACACAAAGAATCTACTTATGCTGCACTAAACTAACATCGTGATTGGTCGCGCGCAGAGTTTCGCAAACACTCGCGTAGATGTAGATGATGATATAGCTATCTCGCTTACACTTACCGGCTTTTACCGGGCTTTCAAATTCTATTGTAATGTCTGTACTGTCACTTTCGCACTCATAGCGATGCGCCGTATAAGTACTTAGGACGTTTTGCGTCTAGTATAGAAGATTTAAGCCCGGCTTGCGCATGAAGTTGTACGCGTATGCGTGACCTTGTCAACTTGCCACATCTATAATGTTGCCATTTTAGCAACGTTGTGAGATCTTGGAGACTTTTAACGAGTTTGGAGACTTTTTTAAAGATTTAGCAACAGTAAAAACTAGCGGCTTTTTAAAATAACGAAATTAAATATTCAAGCGTTAATTTAAAAATAAAAAAAATGCGACATCTAGCTAAATAAACTTTTTGTTTTTGTTAATTTTTTTGCATAAATGACAACACTGGAACTTTGCGTAAATAGTTTTTGACACTCGAGTGCAACTAACTTCAGTTTTATTTTGAGTGGTAAAACTTTTGTTGTTTTTCGTGTGTTTTCTTAGATTTTCCCAGTGTTATATGTAACTGTTTTGGTGACTTACCTACAACAATGGAGGTAATTGTACCTTGTGAGGATTTAAAATGCGTTCAAGTTTTGATTGGCGAAGATAAGGTAAAATCTTTAAACTTTGCTCAGAAAAAACAGTTAATTTCTTCACTAAAACCGATTCCTAATCTGTGTATTTCACAGTCTAGTAAATCGCATAGACGAAAATTTAATAGATCAGTGTATATATAAATTAATCACATTTTCCTACAGAGGGATTAGATTCATTATTTGACATTTAATCAAACTATTTCGACAAAAAAACAATAAAAAGTTAATTGATTTGCCTGTATTCTAGTCCTGATCTAAAAGATCGTAATGTTTTGGAATTGATTGATTTTATTCATGAGAATAACCTCAAAGATGCCTTTCCCGACTTGTTAAATTTAGTGTATCTTGTTTTAACTATTCCGGCTGTAATGTAATTTAATCATTTCAGAAAGATGACGATTCCAATTAGAATATAAATAATTTATTTAAATTCCTTTTTATATTCTATGTAGCTATTTTTTTTTCTTTTGTTTTGAAACTTTCTGTTTTGTTGTTTTTTTGTCTGTAACCTGTTAGTCCTGTTAGGAAGCAAGCATTTACTTACCATAACTTTGTTTCCTCAAGCAATGAACCAAACCAAATGGCTTTTTTCAAAGCCACCGGAGGTATGCAATTGCTGATATGTTTATTATATTCAATCTAGTACTAGCATGCCTTCAGTGAGTAAAATTGAAGAAAAAATAGGAAAGAAGATGGATTAATTCACTTTTAATTTATTGTATCTAACCAGTAGTTTATGAGAAAATTGTGATGATCCATACGTAGGTACTTACATACTCAGTCCAAAACTGAACTTTCTTTTTTTGAAATTGGTTTAAATGTTTTGGGCTTGTCTTATATTGAAACCCTAGGCACGCCACTGACGTAAAATGGGGTGAATAGAAACATATCGGGGATGAATAGAAACACGGACATTTTGTTGGTATTTCACGTTACTTAAAAATTGTTTGCAGTATTTTATTATATTTTATAAATTCAATATTGAAAACAAAAACGCTTTATTAAAACTAAAAATATGAAATCAAAGTAATAATCTTAATAACAATGTTGTTTCTATCCACCCCAGAGTGATTACTTATATAAGTTCATAGTTTTATACAGAAAGATTGTATTATACAGGTTAGTTGTATTATATAATAATTATTATAATATGATAATTGAGTAATACAGGTTGATTGAAATGAACACTTTACTACAATCACTTTCTTACGTTAACCTCGAAACCAAATAACTCACCATCTATCTTGACTGCCTGCACCAGTTTGTCGAGACTGTCAGCAAGCTGTTGCTGTGAGCCCAACATTTGCTGCTTCATTTCCGGTCGCTGCTGTAAGTGTGGTTGACAAGATGACGTCAGCTCTGACGCGGTGCTGCGCAGTTTTTCAGCTGCTGAGATGACTTCCTTCTGGCAGTGGGGGTCTCTGATAGTCGGAGCTGTTGCCTAAAGAAAAATAGCTAAGTATGTAGCTTCTTGTATGTGAGTTCAGACAATATTATCTATATACATAAAAGGAGAAATTGACTGACTGACATATCAACGCATAGCCGAAACTACTGGGACTAGTAGCGTGAAATTTTGCACAAGGCTTCATTTTATGACGTAAACGAGCACTAAGAAAGGATTCCCTAAAATTCACTCCCTAAATGGATGAAACGGGGGTCAAAAGTTTTTATGGAGAAACCTACTTTCATGCGGGTGAAGTCGCTGGCAGAAAGCTATTAATATTTATGTATATATATATATATACCGAAATAAAAACATAAGGGATAATTTGGAGTGAGCCATTTTATAGGCATCAATATTAAATGTACAGAATAAACCAGTTGAAATAACCCAAACCAGCCAAATTTAAAAACAGAAGAAAAATATCGACCTTTCCCTCTTACCTGTGCAACAGTGAGCAAGGCCTGCGCGGCGTCGGCAGCGCGCGCGCCGCGGCTGTCGAGCTCGGCGGCTGCAGCCGCGTCCGGGATCAGCTCCGTGAGGCGCTGCGCTTGCGTCAGCAGCTCGGACGCCTTGCCGCATGACGCTGCTGACAACGCTATCACCTGGCATTGCAGAAATGATGTGATAAAAAGATTGTTCAGGTGGTGAGCATTATAAAGGCTGAACACATTTAATACAGAGTCGTCCCCTAAAATCAAAGTCAAAGTCGAAATCTTTTTATTTCACATAGGCCTACATGGGCGCCTGTAAAACGTCAGAAGCCGTGTGCAAGACGGTTCCAAATTGATCGTTTCCTATGTAGAAGAACCGGCAAGAAACTCCTTGGTTACTCTTTTTAAAAAAATGGTTTGTTACAATGTTTCCATATTACAGTATTAACACATAAATTATGTAAGGACAGTGCAGACCAGTCAAATAAAAAAAATCCCACCACCAGTCAAATAATAATAGGTCAAAAATATCAATCAGTCACCACGCTGGTCCTTAACTATCAGTTATCAATGGTTAAATATTAAAAGAATGTATCTAAAAAATACGAGCAGTGGTGGCTGAGTGGTAACGGCCCCGATTTACGAGTATATATAGATCGCGGGTCCAACCCCAGCTAGGTGCATTACTTTGTGTAATTTATTTCATCACCATTGCCCTCAAAACTGTGAAGGAAACAGGCATGTCTTAGAACCAAAAATTCGAATTCACCAATCCGCACTGGGCCCGCATGGTGGATTATGGCATTTTCCCTCTCCTGGGTAAAAATACCAGTCTCATTTCATGTGCTTACCTGTTTATCTTGCGCCTGTTGCTTGGCATCAGCGGCGGGACTGACGACGTACACCAGCTTGCCGGTAGCCGCTGAGAACTTGGCAGCGGCATCGCTCAGGCCCTGTGATACAACAGATGATGCCACTAAAGCTAAGCTAATAAAGAATAATAAGCTACCTAAGGTAACAAAGAGCTAAAACAGTTTTAAATAAAATAGAGGTTAAACAATTGAAAGTATAAAAGAATTGCAATCTTACATTTAAAAAAATGATAAATATTAATTATAATTTTTAGATTATAATTTCAAAACCAGGTTTTTTTTTTAATTTATTGATAATTTAGTGTTTTTGTCTAGTATTATAATAGAAATTTTAAACCTCTTTACTAATGTAGAAATAAGTACTACTAGTATTAATTTTGATGTGCCGTGCTTAACTGAGGCTGTAAATGCCTGGAAAGTCGCTTGCCCGAACTCTAAAATACCCGGCAACGCCTCTTCCCAAAGGCAGTGGGATGAGCCGCTCTGCAAAGTAGTTCAGCAAAACCTGTTTTCTACATCTTCCTCTACTGCAGAGCGTGCACGCCTGCTGGCTGTGGAGAAGTGGGAGTCAGGTCTCTGGCTTCACGCACTACCGTCGTCGAGCATAGGCACCTTGTTCGACGATACTACTTTCCGCCTCGCTGCTTCTCTACGTCTAGGCGCTCCTTGTTGTTCTCCTCATCGCTGCCACTGTGGCGAAGTTGTCAACAGCCTCGGGCACCACGGTCTGTCATGCAGCCGAAGTGCGGGTCGCATAGCTCGGCATGCGAATATCAACGACATCATCCGACGTGCTCTTGTTTCCGTCGGCGTTCCGGCTGTATTGGAACCTCATGGCCTGGCACGCGACGATGGCAAGAGACCGGACGGTATGTCTTTATTTCCATGGAAGATGGGTAGGTCTTTAGTGTGGGACGCAACTTGTGTCGATACTCTTGCGCCATCTCATCTTCCTAGCTCATCATGCTGTGCCGGTGCTGCCGCTGCGGCTGCGGAGAACCTCAAGCGGCGGAAATATACTAATCTTGTTGGTAGTTATATTTTCGAGCCGTTTGGGGTTGAAACTCTCGGATCGTGGGGTCCGAGTGCCCACAAGTTGTTTAATGAACTTTCTAAACGACTTGTTGACACTTCGCGTGACCCAAGGGCTGGCTTTTACCTTGGGCAAAAAATAAGCATTGCCATACAGCGTGGCAATGCGGCCAGCCTTTTGGGCACTTTACCGGTCGACAGCGATGCGGAAGAGTTTTTTGACGCTTTATTAGATTAGGTATTTTTAGTTAAGTTAATTAGGGTTATGTAGTTTTAAGGTTAGATATCTAATTATTTGTAAAGTTTACTAAATAAATGTAAATAATATTTGCCTCTATGAAATAAAATCTAGTACTACCTACTAACATATTGTGGACCAAATGTTGTCTTTTTCATAAATTAATTTTTTTCGTTTTTCATAATAAATCTGCAGAAGTGCGACCACCAGTTTCACCAATGGGTATTGGTATAACGAAGACAGATCCTGGGTGTAGGACCTTCAAAGTTTTTAGAGATCAGATATTCGAGGTCGCTTTTGAAATACTACATAACTCGATAAACGCAAATGATGGTCGCTAAAAATGTATCAAATAAAATATATCGAATATCATACGGCGACTCAGATTTTTTTTTATTTTTATTTTCCTTGTATTCGTAATGAAAAGCACAGTGTTTATCTCGGGTTAAAGAGTTATTCAGTCCCTCGAACCATAAGCGTCCTCGGTGTACGCTCGGACGTCAAACCTACTTCGCGGGACTAAATAACTTACTTTTACCTCTAGGATAACAATGTGCTATTACTTACCTGCGGTTGTCCGGCACTGTCGCATATCTGTCGAGTAGCTTCACACAGGGCTTTTAAGTCTTGCAACATGGCGGCTTGTTCTGTTCCTGACTTAGTGCCGCATAGCTTGTGCGAGTCTGCAAAAGATACGTGCATTCAGAAAATCATCTCAGCGAAATCTGCATGCTTCTCATGTGATTTGACCAATAAATATTTAGTACTGTATGGACTTAATAGAGACTTTGATTCCTGAATTTGTTTCGGTGTTTCTTCTTAGGGTAGTCAGTTTGGAAACACCGGCTTCATCTAGTTTAAACTAACGAAAAAAAAATTGACCTACAAAAGATTTTTTTAATATATTTTTAAAATAAATATCATTAACATTCGTTGCAAACTTACTGTATATAAACCAATTTTTTACAACACACAAACTTAACATAGATACAATGATTTGACAATTCATGTACAAAGACGAGCTTAACTCTATAAGTTTTCTCCCAGCAAACCTTTAAATGACAGAGAGATTACATAATTATGAGGGTAGAAACCAGTGTACAATCTAAACCTACAACCAAGTTTACTATAGTGAACTAGTAGTAGATAATTTTATAAATAAAATGACTGACCTTGTACAACTTCCGGCATCAGCTCAGTGATAGTTCTGACAGCGCGGTCAGCTGCCGCGTAGTTGGGGCGCTCGCGATCTGTGTTCGTTAAAATTCATAAAAGAAACAAATAATTTCATGGGCGACACACAAACCCATACTCTGAAAAAAGCTGATTCTCCTAACTGCACAGTTTGTAACCACATTGAAGACATGCAACATTTGCTGATGGAGTGTGCCCGGAACAGAAATGAACGAAAGCTATTTATAAATGAATTTAAATTGAATCGCCTAGATGTAGGCATAATACAATTTATCTCATGTGTATCATCATCAGAGATGACTAAAAAGTTATGCCACTTAATTACAGTTCTTTATGAATAGCTTTCGTATAAATTGTATAATAATAATAATAATATGTCCACAACTATCACACAACGCCATCTAGTCCCAAGCTAAGCAGAGCTTGTGTTATGGGTACTAGACAACTGATAAACATACTTATATATTTCTAAATACATACATATTATACATAAATTACACCCAGACACAGAACAAATGATCGTGCTCATCACACAAACATTTGTCCTGAGTGGGAATCGAACCCACGACCTCCCGCATAGCAGTCAGGGTCACTAACTACTAGACTGACAGGCCAGTCATAGTTTAAGTATGTATGTATAGTAAGTATGTATAGTTTAAGTATTCGTATTAAATAGTTAATTCATAAGATTTATTACATTAATTTTGTAAAAACTAAAATTAAATCTAGTAAGTACTAGAACTAATGTAAAAGGGTACGATGGGGCTGACATACTCTGATAAAAGCCCCTAAATAAAAACAGATTAAAAAAACCCACACTCAAGACCGCTGCTGCAAATATACGAAAATGAAAATTCTAGTTTCTTTAACTCGGAGATGTACCTATACATAATAATGTTTACATCTCCGAGTTAAAGAAACTAGGATTTTTAACAGAAAGTGTAGTATAAAACGTAGAAATATATTTACAGAAAGTAGTAAGTTACCTGCGGTGGCGGCGGCGAGCGCGGCGACGGCGGCGTTGAGCTGCGCGAGTCTGTTGGACAGTTTGCGTTCCATCGCCGCGCCGTCTTCTTGCTTCATCAGCTGACATATCATCGGCTGACAATAACAAACACTTCAGTTAATAAATTGAACACTTCAAATTCATTTAACTTTCGATAAAGTTTACCGATTGCGATTAAACCAAAACTAAGTAACATCTTCACCATCATCATTTCAGCCGAAAATCGTCATAGACAAAGGCCTCCCCCAAATGTCGCGACAATGAACGGTCCTGTGAATCTCACATCCATCGGGTTGCCACAACCCATGCCAGGTTATCGGTCCACCTGGCCACATCAGGCTTTTTAACACTGCATCTTCCGGTACTTTCGAACCCAACGGCCATCTGTTCTGCGAGCAATGTGCCCTACCCATTGCCACATAAGCTTGACAATTCTTTGTGCTATGTCGATTACAGCTAAGCTTCGAGCTATGTCGGTAAAACTAAGCAACACTTCAAGAATTGTTATCCATATTAATTTGTAACATGTTACGTGAAGCAAGCACAGCAGATAAATAGGCGTAAATTCCTGTAATACTGAATTGATGTAACAAAACTATTTTTCATTACTCATACTCTGAAAGTAGGTGTAAAGTTGCCTGCGGACAGGGTTGGAAGAAGTACTTTTACTCCCTAGGGAGTTTTACTTTACAACTGACAGTTGTTTTTTTTATATTTAGACAGCAAATATTAAAAAAAAAACTAGTTCTATTTTGACATTTCTATTGAACCGTGACCCGAAACTTTATACCGAATTAAAATGACATAGAAATAGAAATAATTTAAGAATACTTTTTTTAATGACTTTAAATTAATTTACTTTCAATTATTTCATTAAAACTAATATATATTTGAGAAAAATGTTGACCAGACCCATTTTTACAATGACAAAATGAAAACTATTGACTGAAAAGCCAGGGAGCCGAACACTGAAAAAAAGAATTGGCGGGTAAATGGTAGACTCTCTATAATCTGTGGCCGATTTGATCTTCCTTTTTTTTTGCGAGGTGTATACATTTTGCTAAATCTCTGTTACAAGAAATTTTTATTAACACATTATCGTGTGTTCATCAGCTTCAGTTATAAATTTAACGCAAGATTCTTAAGAGGAGAAAACCGCTTACCGCCTAAATCAAAAGAAATATACCTACCTAAAAACATACCTCTGACGACGACTCAGGCCTTTGACGACGAATCAGGTTTTTATTATTTTTATTTTCCTCGTATTCGTAATGAAAAGCATAGTGTTTACCTCGGGTTCAAAATTTATTTAGTCCCTCGAACTATTAGCGACCTCGCTCTCGCTCGGTCGCCAAGAAATTTCTCGGGACTAAATAACTTTCTTTCATCCCTCGTATAACAATGTACTATTTCTACAATATACAAAGATAAGTACAGTACGTCCGTTGGATCTTGGCGAGTCTGAATTTAGGCTCTGCAAATTTTAGCGCTTGTGCACTCGTAAATAAATAAATGGTTTAAACAAGTAAATGCAATTTGCAGTTTTTATTGCTATTAAAAAAAAAATATTTTTTTTTAAACCTTTATTTTTGTACGAATGTACAGTCAGTAGCACATCTGACTACATAACAATAACAAGGTTCAAAATGTATTGGAGAAAGCGCTTAAGTCCGCAAAGCCTAACTCGCTAAGATCCAACAGCCGTACTGTATAAATATGATTTTTCGAAACACAAGGTATTGCACTGACCTGTTTCAGCTGTTGTTCAGCAGCATCAAGTCTTTGTTTAGCTCCTGACACGCTGTTGATGAACTCCAGACGCTGCTTCGCTTGCGTTTCAGCTGATGGCACATCCCAGCCTATCGATCCTACTGCGGGATGTAAGTCTATTGTAGAGCAGTGGCGTAGCTAGTCCCACAGGGGCCCCGTATCAAAAGCCCTACAGGGGCCCCGTATAAAAAAACGTATTTTTATTAAAGATGCTTAGCTGCCCTATGAGACAGTTGTGGATAACATGTTGCGAATTTTTGCCTAGATCGGGGCCCCTGTACCGCGGGGTCCCAGTATAATTGATACGGCAGATACGGCGGTAGCTACGCCCCTGTTGTAGAGATATATCGTATTGGGACATAAAATGATACAGATATATCACCCCCTATCGTAGGGAAGTAATAATAATAATAATTTATTTTAAATTTAAGCCAACAAGGACCAATTACAAATTACGACATAACTTAGAATAAACAGACAGAATACAATTTAAAATACAAAACAAAACAATATTTCCACATTAGCCCGTACGTGTACCATATCACAGTGTCAAATGAAGGGTTAGAAAGAGACAAAAAGTAGCCTATGTCACTCTCTATCTCTTCTACCACCTTCACTTAAACTCCGTTTTGCCGTGAAAGACGGACAAACAAACAAACATAGTTACTTTCCCATTTCCCAAATTAGTATGGATAGATTATTCTCTCACGTTCGAACAGCTCGACCAACTATTAATACACATAAACTATTATCGTAGATTTGTTTAGATTTCGTAGAAAAAAAAAACGTAAACCTTATAATCTAAACAGTCTACTACAAACAACTACTCATTATATTTACCTCAAAACAACAAATAACTCACCATCAGTCTTGACTGCTTGCACCAGCTTATCGAGACTGTCAGCAAGCTGTTGCTGTGAGCCCAACACCTGCTTCTTCACCTCCGGCTCCTGAACGTATGGCGCTACGCAAGCCGTCAGGTCTGACGCTGAGCTGCGCAGGTTCTCGGCTGCTGAGATAACTTCTTTCTGGCAGTGAGGGTCTCCAATGGTTGGGGCTGTTGCCTGTGATAGAAATATATTCCACAACTGTCAATAGTGCGCCAAAAAGTACCCGTGTATCTTTCTCCTCTGTCAAATCCATCTAAAGGTTGTCTTTAATAAAACGCTTTTAGCGATAAGACCGCCCATTGTAACACCTTAGTAATTTTAAGTGTCCTAATGTACCAAGTTGTGTTTATGGTGTACCTACAATAAAGAGTATATCTATCTATCTGTCACACATCGTCTAGTCCCAAGCTAAGCAGAGCTTGTGTTATGAGTACTAGACATCTGACAAACATACTTACATATTTCTAAATACATACATATTATAGATAAATTACACTCAGATATAAAACAAATGATCGTGCTCTTCACGCAAACATTTGTCCTGGGTGGGAATCGAACCTACAACCTCCGGCATAGCAGCTAGGGCCACTAACCACTAGACCAACAGGCCAGTCAAAAAAAAAATGTGTGTATTGAAGACCTCAAAAAGTATGGAGTTACTTAGACGATAAATTCGGTCTCGTCTGCATACTTTGGTCATTTCAGTAGCGTCTGGATACTACAGTCCTGCTTTTCTATCTTTTTTATTGATGGTCGTGAGTCATAATTACCACATCATAACTTTTGGGGCCACTGACAGATCTCTAAAGCAGAAAACGATAGGTGGTGCCAGATATTAATTGATACTAGTACGCCTCACCATTAACGATTGCATCACTGTTTATTAGCTAGGATCGCAGTCAAGATTTTATTCTTGTTTTCACCGATACCCTTGAATTCATGAAGAATAATGAGTTACAGCCATGAGATAATGAGACATCGTCTCTGCCAATATTTTTAAAATAAATGTAAAGACTTAAAGATTAGAGCTTAGAGTAAATATACATTTACAAAACATACACCGTTAAATTTCGATCGATCCAGTACATGAAATACTATCGATCTGTAAAGATACAATTAAAACATAAAGTACCTTTTTTTTCAAAGTATTGTTTTAATATATGCATGTACGAATTTAACATCTTTAATTAGACTTCAGCTGGCTTAATTTCTTAATTAATTCGAGTTTAAAAAAAGTATTTTATTTTTAAATTTTATGTTTGCAAATCGATAGTGTTTCATGTACCGAATCGACCCTCCACGGGATTGAAACAATCCAAATTTAACGGCGTATAATCTACAAAATGACAAAGGTCTTACATGAGCCACAGCATGCAAGGTATCCGCAGCGTGTTGTAAGTTGTGTCCGGCGCGGCCCAGCTGCGCGGACACTGCGGGGCCCGCGTTGTGTGCCGCGGCCTGCGCGCGCTGCAGGTGCTGCGACGCTTGCTTGCACGCAGTGTCCGACAGCTCCACAACCTGGGACAAAAATGTGGTAAAGACTTAGGGCGCTTACAGACGAACGACACTCGATCGACGTCGACGGTGCGGCGACGAAGTCGTCGTTCACGGTCATCAGCAAGGCGACTACGTCGCAGCGCTCGTCGTCGATCGAGTGTCGTTAGTCTGTAAGCGCCTTTAGTTGGACGGAATAAGTATTAGTCTGTGTTGTAGATTGCCTTTTAGGTTAACTTGATTATCTATCAAACATAAGTAACTGAAAAACTATTTATAATATTGTTTTTTTTTTCTATTAATGCGTTTTGTTTTTTTATTTGGCTTTTTGGCTTTCTAATGCCTATGGTTTCTTATTTTTATCTGGTTTTATTAGTTGTAAGTCTTAAATAACTAAATAATTAAATATTTTTTGCAATATTTACATAGCGTGTGCTAGATGCATAGATACAAAACTTTACCTAGTAAGTCCGGACATCTTGGTCATAAAACAGCCCACTGCATAAGTAGATACTTGACATTCAAACTAAATTATACAAAACTAAAAATTTAGAACAAAAAACCTCGCAAGAGTCTGAAACAAAACGGATGTGTTCCTTCTTTTCCTACTACTTATTTCTATACGGTGGTGCTGTGGGGTCATGCACTCACCTGTTTCCCCTTAGTCTTGTCGGCTGCAGGACTGACGAGGAACACCAGCTTACTGGCTGCCTTACCGAAGTCTGTGGTATCTACTTTAGGACTCTGCAAAAAAACATGTAAGCTTTTAACAAAATTTTTACCATTAAGGTAAAAATTTAAATTGAATGTAATTTTATAGAATTTAATTAAATGAAATTTAATAGAAGTTAATTTAATGTAATTTAATAGAATTTAATTTAATGTAATTTTAATTTTAATTTCATGAACTTTAACTATTTTGTAATCAATGATTTATCTGTACTGATTTTTTTTTTAATGAAATTTCCTAAATGTTTTATAATTCTGTTTTAGATTGTGTTTATTAGTTTTTGATTTTCTCTTTTCTAAATGGAACTCTGTCAGCTTCTTCCTGGACCACAACTTACATTTTCTGTGTTTTCACAAATGTTGCGGCTGGCCTGACATAGTGCCTTCAAATCTTTCAACATGGCGACCTGACCAGGTTGGTCCTTTGTGCTTGACAGCTTGCGCGAATCTGAAAACGTGGCAACAGAAATACCGTGAAACAATAGCAAAATAATCGATCAAAGCCTAAGGTTTTTTTTTTATGGTAGGTAAAAATCATCCAATGACGAATCCCGCCTCTTACTGACTAAACAACCTACCCCGTTTCTCCCTTGACTTAGTTCCAGAGCCCCGGTGTAACGCTTTCGCACTAACCCTCGGCTACAGGAGGCTTCGACCCTGTAGGGTCCCTACAGTTTGCTGACAACTCCTTGAGGCGTTCGGGAACAGTGCGCGCCGTCGACGATTTGGGTTCGATCTGGACTTTTACCAAACAACCGGACGGTGAGCTACCCAGGGTAGGATGGCAAAAGAGTTTCAAAACCAACGTCTTGGATGCCAAAAGAGCTTACCAACCAACATCTAAAGTAGGACGGCAAAAAAGTATGCATGTTGGTAATTATCGCTGTTTTGTGCTGTATTTACAATATCAAAAGCATCACATGTACGCTAATTAAACTTAATTAGTTTACTAACCTTGCACAATCAAAGGCATCAGATCAGATATTTCCTTGACCGCCTTTTCAGCCGCCACGTAGTCTGGGTTCCCGGCATCTAGGGATTTGTATTTATTTATTATTAGTTCAAACCATATTTTAGGATTAATATAACATATTAATTTTAGTCAAATTAAAAAATACGTAAACACATGTAATAAACAACAAAATATAATTATTTTCAGAATTATAACAATTCTGGGAGTGGCAATGGACTTGCGGTATAAAGCTCCAATATTTAGGAATCTCATTTCAACACTTTTCAGTATCTTGTCTTCTCTTTTATTATCTAGTAGGTGATGGTAGCGGCTTTGCCCACGTAAAAGTAGAAAAATTGACCCGAAAGAGCTTGCTCCGAAAGTAAATATAATCCTATGTAGTACATCAGGTTATGGTCTACCCGCATGGTTTTCATTTAAATCTGTTCAGCTGTTTGAATGTGAAAAAGTAACTAACAAACACGTCACGCTCACACATCGTCGCTTCTATAATATCAGTGCATTTTTTTATGATTTCTTATTTACTATTTTCTAATGCTGATGCAGAGTTAGATAGTTTTTTTATATTGTTTATAGGTTCGCGCTTGACCGCTATCTCACCAGATGGAAAGCAACGATGCGGTCGACAATGGAGCGCGCTTACCTAGAAGTAACCTATTCACTCGAGACTTCCAAGATTCCCCGATTGTAGTCAACAAGAAACACCGACTCCGGCTAGGAATTCCACTCCTTGGCTGTACGCACAATGAATGTGTTCCCAAAACGTTTTGTACGTTGTTGTGTCGTTATGTTTTGTGTGTAATAGTTTTGTTGATGATGCAAAGATCTATTTTATATCTTTGGAAAGTGTAGTAGTTGGTGTAATATTGACTGGCATGTTGGTCTAGTGGTTAGTGACCCTGACTGCTATGCCAGACGTCGTGGGTTCGATTCCCACCCAGTACAAATGTTTGTGTGATGAGCACGATCATTTGTTCTGTGTCTGGGTGTAATTTTATCTATAATATGTATGTATTTAGAAATATATAGGTATGTTTATCAGTTGTGTAGTACTCATAACACAAGCTCTGCTTAGCTTGGGACTAGACGGCGTTGTGTGACAGTTGTGGAAAAAAAATTACAGTTCCAGGTACTGACCAGCGTTAGCGGCGGCGAGTGCGGCGATGGCAGCGTTGAGGCGCGCCAGGCGCTGATTGAGTCTCTGTTCTAAGGCTTTGGCCTCTTCAGGCTGCAGCGGCTGCTTCGTCAGCGGCTGTAGGAAGAGAACACAAGTGTTAATTAGTCCAGTATTCCTGTTTTATTTTATTATATTATTTTCTATAATATAGTACAATGATAATAATGACTTTGGAAAAAAAATATGGACCAAACACGTCTGAAATAAAAAGATAAAAAAAAAATTCGCTGAGAGGATCGCAGTTATCTGATGTATGCAAGACGCACAGAATCGGTAATTACGGCGACACTTGGGGGATGCCTACATACAATAGTCTTGTAATAAAAATAAAACCACCATAATTTTTTCGGCCAAAATTATGGTAATTTACTTTGCATTCCAGTTCTTCTGAACAATCTCGTATCCACTGATAAACCGCCACTGATAAACTGTCCAGATTTCTGGACAGTGTAAAAGTAGCTTACTTTGAACTCCTTTTTCAGTGAAATAGTTTCTTAGTGCTCGTCGACGTCGTAAAAGGACATCTAGGTTTGTTTTACACGAGTTTTATATAATATTACTAATTTTATAAAAAGGAAAAGTGGACTATTTTAATTGTAGGGAGTAACCTCGGGAACTTATGAACCGATATATATATGTAAAATCAATGCCATTTTTCGTTGTTATTTTATAACTCAAGAACGGGCTCACCTATCCAAACCAAATTTTTTGGCTTTATTTAGACTATTTAGTAAATGATTTATGCGAAGTTTGCACAAAATTGGTGGAGCGATTTTCCTGTTGCCGGAAGCGAAGCCGCGGGCAAAAGCTAGTATAGATATGGAAAATTGATTGCAATCGGTTACTTCAAATAAAACTAGACAAACAATGAAAGTCTTGAAATGAAAGCTTTCAGGAAGCATACCTGTTTCAATTGTTGTTCGGAGTCATAGAGGCGGTTCTTAGCTCCAGACAGGGTGTTGACGAACTTGAGGCGTCGCTTCTCCTTGTCGGCCGGTGATATGGTGCGCTGCGTACCTGCATGGGCCAGACAATGACTGTACAACCACCAACCACTTAAGTGCTCATACGGGCGACTCAGGCTCACGAAACTCATGTGCAATTGCACTTATATTATACGCCAATAGGAGTCCGCTTCTTGTACTGACCAGTTACTGGATCTGTGCATGCGCAATTGGTACGATAACAAAAAAATATTGCGTAAAACTAAAGTTAAAATGAGTTTAATTCTCTTTGGGGCCAGATAATGAACAACATTATGGTAAGATCTATAAATTCGCATAGTACTGGTTGAAGCCAATTGCGAGCGTGATTGTCAGGGTTAAAATACATAAACTAATCATTAATAATATAATAATAAATTAACCTTTTTTTATTTCCATAGAATAATTTTGAATAAAAAATAAAAACTTAAACGTAAGTTTGATTTATGAGAATAACTAAAAATTTATATGCATTTATTATTATATATTCTCGCTTAAAATAACAATTTTTTTTAAAGCCTAGTATGTCCTACTGCTTGGCAAAGGCCTTCCCTTTTTCCTTCCAAACCTCTCTGTCTAGGGTGGCCTTCGGCCAAGTAATAAAATAGAAATTCTTGAAGACACTCAAATTATAATCGAATGGGAAGACCGCAGCAGACAAATTATTCCATAATTATAGTTTTTTTTTTCATATCAGTAATCGCACTTACCACCTTGCACAGAGTTGCAAGCATCCACCAACTTGTCGAGACTGTCGTTGAGCTGCTGGTGTGAGGCGAGCACTTGCTGCTTCATGTCCGGCCGCTGCTGCAGGTGTGGCTGACACGACGATGTCAGCTCTGACGCGGTGCTGCGCAGCTTCTCGGCTGCTGACACCAGCTCTCTCTGGCAGTTTGCGTTGCTAATAGTTGGGGTTGTTGCCTGTGATAGAAATGGAAATTAGAAATGAACAGCTCTGCGCTTAGTCCGGGAGGTACAGTCGCATTTTATAGTTCGTTTTTTAATTCTAGACTACGATTTGACAACTCAGAATGTCACACTCTAGAAATATGCTCCCAATTTTCTGGAGTTTGACATTTTAACTTGTCAAGTCGTAGTCTAGGATTAAAAAACGAACTATAGGTAGTGTTTTTACGCCGATCGGTTATCTTGTTCAAAAAATCTCGAATTCGTGATAAGTGAACCAAGAGTCAGCTGACGCACCCGCGGTGGGTGTAGGATTGAAAGGCTATGGAAGTGGTGAAAAAAAAAAATATTTTCATCAGCTGACGGTGTTTCCACCGCTACCCACACAGCTGACAATTTTTTTACCTCAGTATAAAGTAAAATATTTATGAAAAAAGTTTCAGCCAGCTTACTATGACTTTTCACTTGCAACGATACCTCCCGGACTAGCTTGTTTGGTTATAAGCCTCGTAAAGTATGGAATGATTGAAACGAGTAATTTCGTCTAGCCTGGTATGCTCCAGGTCTTTCCAGATGTATCTAGATGCTTCATTCCTGTTTTTCGATCTTTCTTCATAATGATTGCGAATTTTTTTGCAATGTTATTATTCTTGATATTATTGTAGTAGAAACCTGTGTGCATGCTACGTCGTGGCAGAGTTTGAACTGTGCCAGAGCACTGTATGATCTACTGTACGGGCCCTACACTCTACAGGGTCGAAGCCTCCTGGGCCAAGGATTGATGCGAAAGCGAATAACACCAGGGCCTGGGAATAAGGCAAGGAAGGAATGGGGTAGGTGTTTTAGTCACTGTTTCCCGCTCATTGGATGATTTCGTTGGAGATAGCAGCTATCTTACCTGTGCCACAGTAAGGAAGGCTTGCGCGGCGTCGGCAGCGCGTGCGCCGCGGCTGTCGAGCTCGGCGGCTGCGGCAGCGTCCGGAATCAGCTCCGTGAGATGCTGTACTTGAGTCAGCAGATCGGATGCCTTGCCACAAACGTCCGCTGACAGGCCCATGATCTATAAACCAATTATTATATTTAAAGAAACGAAAGTCCAACCGGTCGAAGGAAAAATGGATGGATTTTGGGAGGAATAATTGTTGACAGACAAGAATGCAACAAGAAATGACATCAGCTAGAAGCATAGCATCAGCCTTATAATGTTCCCACAGCTGGGACTCCGGCCTCCTCTTTAGGAGAGGGAATGAGCCGTAATCTACCACACGGGTCCAGTGCGGGTCGGTGGATATCACATGTCTTCAAATTTTTGGTTCCAAGCCATGCCCGGTTGCCTCAATTCTAGAGCAGTGGTGATTAAATAAATGCTGGAATAGCTGAAAGATAATGAACGAAAAGAGAGTTATTTGAAAAATACCTACCACTCTCCGTGGTGGATCACGGTGCCGTTTGACAATCGAATCAAACTAAAATAAACCAATGGCCTCTACAAGAATATACAGTATACCTTTTATAAAACTCTGAAATGGACTGATTTACATTGCACAAACTCACCTCATTTTCGTCATTTACGTCAGCTCCTGGAGAGGCGTAGGACACCAGGGTTCTGGAAGCTGCCGTAAACCTAGCAGCAGCATCTGCCACACCCTGCAATCAATATTACTCGTATACCTCTTTTTAATACCAAAGGTATGCGGTTCAGGAAGGAAAAGTCCTTTCACCCCAAATCAATAAGGAAAAAAAAACAGGGATTATTATAACATGAATAAAAGGTGGTATGATGTATGAGTGAAACTCATCGGTCACATTTTGAAATTCTAGAAGAATTCCAAAATACAATTGACATCACCTGTGACCTCTCAAAAGCATTTGACTGCGTTGATCATAATACTGTAATCTGTGAATTGCATCATTACGGATTTCATGGACTAGCTACTAATCTTGGTATTTCCTATTTATCTTACAGGCAGCAATAGACAGTAGAAAGTAACCGTTAACCCCTATTAAAGACAATAACGTCATCGGGATCCTAAGTAAAGCTAGGCGTGCCTCAGGGTTCAATACTTGGCCCTTTATTTTTTCTAGTTTATAATAATAAACTTCTTTATATATAGGTTTAATTATCCGACATGGTTTTATTCAGTAATCACAGTTCTCTTATTTTCAAATATTTAGATAGAAACGATCCGATGTCTTGTGTGTCAACGAAAGTCTGGCTGTTTCTTTCGAAATGGTTCGTCCTTCTCACTAAATGCGGACAAAACTAACGTCTAAATTTTACATTACCGAATGTCTCTCAAGTTAGCCTCAATATAATCGTAGTCGGCAATAAATTTAAATAGTAGTCTCTCACCTGAGGTTGTCCGACACTGTCACAGAGCTCCTTGCTAGCTTCAACCAGCGCTTTAATATCTTGCAACATCTCCGGCGGCGCCGCGTCGCCCTTGGACCCGTACACTAAACGGGCTTCTGCAAGATCATTATGTTTAAAGTAAAGCCTACTGCAGTTTCATCGACAGAGTTTTATGGTTTAAGTTTTACGCAGTCTTCGATGCAGTATTGAAATATTTGATTTAAGGACTATTTTAAAAATGCTTTTCTTTATTAACTTCGTTTTTAATAATGCAATTATTTTATAAAAAATATTTAAGTAAATTTAAAATAGTCCTCTTTGTCTATTGTAAGCTTATATTTTAATTTGTATTTTTCTGTAATTTTTTTATTGATTATTTTTTATGATATTTCAGATTTAAGATACTTGTACTCCTTGACGGCAAAACATAGCAGCCATAAAATGTATATATATTTCTTAATGTATGTAAGAAGTTTTATTTCGGTTCTTTTCCATAGGAAATGATAAATAGGAACCTAGCTCTAGCTTTCGAAGTTAAAAGCCAACGATACGTGATTAATAACGTTAAAAACTGCGAGATAGATGGCTAAGATTTTCAGAATACATCATTTATCTTGTAAATAAGTAATTTATGATATAAATATAATAAATACACTAATATAATAAAGAGGTAAAGTTTGTTTTTTTGTTTGTAGGGGGTAATCTCTGGAACTACTGGTAAAAATTTTAGCATCAAAAGAAAGCTGCTTTACTCCTGAGTGACATAGGCTATATTTTATGTACGCGGGCGAAGCCGCTGACAAAAGCTAGTTTATGATATTGATCAAGTTACCTCGTACGACATGCGGCATCAATGCAGTGATTTCATCGACAGCTTTCTCAGCACCCACATAGTCTGGATTCTCACGATCTAAACAGACAAACACCGTCACAAACGCATAGCACAAATTAATTATTAGGAGTTTCTTGCAGATTCTTCTCCATAGAGATCTACGCATTGGAATGTGCTTCTTGACGTTTCAAAAGTGCCTGTGGTTTGGTTTAATGGTTTACTTAAAAAAAACGATTGATTTGATTTCATTCCGCCACGCTCACTCCATCATCAGACCACTGGACGACGATGCGCCACCGGTACACGGTGGACATCCTACCTATATGAACAAAATGTTTTGCTCATTCATGGTGTAGGTATACAGCTTAGCTGTGGAACTCCCTGCCAGTTTTGTTTTTTGATAGCTGTTTAGGATCTTTATATCAAGAGTGAATATGTTATTTCTAGGCAAGCGTGCTCCAATCATTTTTCAAGTCTGGAAGGACTTGGCGGAGGCCTTTGCCCAGCAGTGGGAAAGTAATGGCTAGTATAAAAACAGTGTTAACGCACCTGCAGTGGCAGCGACGAGTGCAGCGACGGCGGCGTTGAGCAGCGCGAGGCGCTCCGACAGTTGTTGTTCCAACACTGCTGTGTCTTCTATCCTTATCTGACCACTTGTCATCGGCTGTAGGAAAAGCTACAATTATTGCTTGTTTCCGAAGCACCCACCCGCCACCCTAGGTTCTTCTTAGCGGGTCAATGGCAAAACCAGTCAAATTCCTTGCCTGGCCCAGTATTCGGCCACGGTAATGCTGTCCACTAACGCTGTCATTAGGTCCTTACGTGAACAGGTAATAGGGCACGTGATGCAGGATGGAAGATGGGACATAGTCTGCGGAGAGACGCCGTACAAACACTGAAGATCAGAACCGTCCGAGAACCCCCATAGGTTGACTGGTAGAGAATGCATAAGGCATTAAGTACGCCTTTGTACTTTATGTTGCATCACTACATAGTATAAAACAAAGTCGCTTCACGATGTTTGTCCCTATATACATATGGACGGACAGCGGGAAGTGACTTTATCTTTAAAGCTACTCAATAGATTTTGGTGCGGTTTTTTAATAGATAGATTGATTCAAGAGAAAGGTTTATAAATTTATGACATTTTATAATTTATACATGACATTTTGTGTACTATGGAGCAGCGGGTTTTTTTTTTCGTGATTTTTGGGTTGACAACATTGTATATTTATTGAGTTTTCGTATTTGTAGTTGTATATATTCTTATTCCACGGAGAACTATAATACCGCTAAGTAAACGTATCTCCCAAAAAAGCAAATATTAACACCCAAAATAAAGCAGTACGGACCTTAGTAAGTTGTTGTGCGGCGGCGTCCAGGCGCCGCTTGGCCCCCGCCGCGCTCTGCACGAACTTCAGGCGCTGCTTCTCGCGCTGGGCTGGTGATACTGAATCATCTGCCGATTCTGTTCAAGTCGTAATATTATATTATTATTTATACAAAATACTTTTTAATAAAAATGCGAGTATAAGAAAAAAAATGCATTCTCTAAAATACTGTGTAAACAAAACTTGTATGAAAACTCAAACATCCAATGTAAATATATATACAAAACCTAATTATTTACATAGATTTTGTAATACAAAAAGGCCAATTTCTGCGATTGAATTCGCTTAGTCTCGGCCAGCGGCTCCAGATATGTGTCGTGAAGATGCGTGGACATGGGGTATTCGCAAGGTACGACTTCTGTAGTTTATTCATGGCGTGATTTCTCGCTGCACTAATATAGAGCCGCCATTATACGCGAGCATTACGGACACTACTTTTTTAAAAGGAGCAAGAGTTTGCCGGTACGTATCCGTACATATTATTATATAAAACGACCATCTGTAACTGTAGGGTGCACTATGCAGGGTGCTTCCCTAACATAAGTAAATGTTAACAGAGGTAATTGTAAACAAACTTAAATGCAGAAAATGTCAGTGAGTGCTCAACGGGATGAATCTAAATGAAAATGCAAGTTGTCCGACTCAAAGAACGTCTAATTGAACACTAAAATGTAATATACATAAAATGCATAGAGCAATGCAATATGTCAGTGTCAATGCACTGCCAAATGTAGGTTGCGTCCAAAGTGCAGACACGCGAGCCTGCACTTTGGACGCAACCTACATTTGGCAGTACGCGAGCCTTCTGGCTAACTTATTGTAATAAATAATTATATTTTAAAATCCATGTACGTGCACTGTACAGTAACCGTGCACTAGCTTTTGTTTTTGAAGTGCCAATGTAAGCCTATGGGAAATAAAAACATTTTGAAAATAAAGCCACATCATAAAACTTACCATCCATTCCCATCTCACAAACATCTCCGAGCCGGGCCAGACTGTCGCTGAGCTGCTGATGAGCGTCCTTCACGGCAGCACAGGACTGAGCAGTCTGCGGAGAGTGCTGCGCGCGGCAGGTGGCGGCGAGGCGCTCGGCGGAGCCCTGCAGCTTGCTCACGGCGGCGCTCAGCGCGTCGCGGCAGCGCGGTGAGGACATGCTTGCGGCCGTGGCCTGCACATGGCACATAACTTGTTTATACTTTTAGGTTTAGAAGATATTTGGAACACGGAGTCATCGTCATCATTAGCTGCTGCTGGGACACAGTGGTAATCCACCACGCGGGCCCAGTTGTAGCGGGTTGGCGGATGTCACATGTCTTCGAATTTTTGATTCTAGGACATGCCGGTTTCCTCACGATGTTTTTCTTCACCGTTTTGAGAGCAGTGGTGATGAAATAAATTACACAAAATAATGCACCTGGCTGAGTTTGAACCCACGAGCTGCAACTCGTAAGTAGGGGCCGTTACCACTCGGCCACCACTGCTCTCTAAGGAACAGAGAGTAAAGTCCTGTAAATCTCCGTTGAAAAGGGAGGACACTCCAAACAGACGGGTGTTAAGTATAGTTAGAGCAACTACTCTAAAGATGATTTCGGACTGTAGTCTATGTCAAAATCGCTGGTAAAATTCTACTTGTGCGATGTGAAAACCAACTATCAACCAACTAGGACTGGTCTGTCAGTATAGTAGTTCGAGACCCTGATTACTATGCGTGAGGTCGTGGTTTCGATTCCCACCCAGGACAAATGTTGGTATGATGAGCACGATCATTTATTCTGGGTCAAGGTGTCGTTTTGAATATTTTACAACCCAACAATAATTCAAACTTTGATTAATCTACGAGTACTTTGATTTTTTTACATATTTTTTTTCTATTTACATGTTAATTTATTCGCGAAGTTGGTCAAAGTAAAGAAGGGTACTTCGTTTTGCTTCGTGCAACCTCGCCTCGTTTCGGGCGACTTTTTACTCGTTATCGGTTTTTGTGCCCGAGTCAAAAGACTCGAAGAGCTCCTCGCGAGGTTGCACGAGTGTGTAGTCACATACTTCGGACGTCGACAAACTTCGATGTATACTTTGTCGTGGCAATTTCACGAGTAGTGTAGAGCAGGCTTTAGATTTTTCAATGTAATTTTTATTTATGACAAATGATGATCTTGACCAAGTGCCACCTTACAACCCTTCAACAACTCTTGTCTCGTATTTCTTTTAAACAACTGTTCGAATCAAAGGCTTACATGTTATTTATGCCATGTCTCGCCAAGTCCATTGCCATAGAGCGGGCAACTTTCTTACCTTCGTTTACTACAGATATTATAGGAAAAAAAAGAAAACTATAATCCTGACCTGTGCGACGGACAGCAAGGCTTGAGCGTCGTCCTGTGCCTGGTCTGCGCGGCGCGCGATCTCGTCAGCCGCGCCGGGCACGGCGTGCTCCTTCACTTGCTGTGCACACGATGCTAGCTCTGACGCTTGCTGCTGTGCGATTGATGACAGCTCCTGGATCTGTAACCAAGTCAGGTAATATATATTATATAGTTTATTTATTTGTGTATATATCTACACTAATATAATAAAGAGGTAAAGTTTGTTTTTTTGTTTGTAGAAGGTAATCTCTGGAACTACTGGTTAGATTGGAAAAAAATTAGCAACAATAGAAAGCTGCTTTACTCCTGAGTGATATAGCCTATATTTTGTGTACGCGGGCGAAGCCGCTGACAAAAGCTAGTATATTATACAATTAAATTATACTTATGGTTTATTAGTATATCAATTATTGTGTGCACTTTTCCTTTCTCTTCTATTGCACCTACCACTGTTTTTCTCTCCATCACCCTTAGGTTGACTGGTAGAAAATGCCTAAAGCATTAAGTCCGCCTTTGTACATTTGTGCATGAAGTGTTTAATAAATAAATTATAAGGTTCAAATTTACATAGATTCAATGCATTTATTTCAAATAAACCCATTGACTTATATCCATCCTAAAAATAGGCAACGTTCGTTCATTAACTATTTGCCAAAATACTCAAATATTAACACAAAAGTCCGCTGCAGCGCTTTCTTGTCTTCTATCAAAACTTTTAAAACTTACAGCGCTAATACGTCAAAACTACACTAATGTCATCAATGTAAAAGTGTATGGCATGCAGATCACTTAAGTGGAGTAAAGTCAGTGTAAGGTACGTCTCATCTAATGCGTAGTACATGTATGTATATATTAATGAATAAACAGAAACAGGCACTTTTGAAAGGTAAAGAAGTCGGTCTGTCAAAAAAAGCTGTCAAAAACGCTTATTACACGTTCCAAAGCATAGATCTCTATGGAGAAAGATATGCAAGAAACTCCATGAACACTCATTCCAGTCATATAACATGACTATGTATTACAAATACACTTCTCATCAAAAAAATCGAAACACTTCCGTTTTCATTGTTTCTGTCCGAATTTAACACAAAAAAGAATTCATACGATGAAAAAAAATACATATATTATAGCTGGCAGTTTGGCCATTACAGTAATAAGCGAAAATTCTAAATTCAAAATTAGAATTTCATTTGTTTATCTTATAAACGAAATGAATCACTGTTTTGAGACAAATGTGTGTTTAGGGTTGGAGTACATTTAGCGTTTAAAAACTAAAAATTGGCGCCTATCCTTAAACTTTTTGTTTTTTATTTCAATACTGTGACTTTGGGACGTCTGAAAAAAGGTTTTTTTTCTAAAACGTATGGATACTTCGCCCACAGAAGCCGCCCAAGTTGTGGCATTGCTGGATTCTGGCCTTAGTCAGCGTGTTGTGGCTGCAAGACTGCATCTAAGCCTGTCATCTGTTCATAGAGTCTATAAACGTTATCGGGAGACTGGTTTGTTCACGCGCCGTTCAGGATCTGGCAGGAATCGGGTCACTTCTGAGCGAGATGATCGATTTATTGTAACAACTTCTTTAAGAAATCGACGCCTTAACGCTTTTCAACTGCAGCAGCGGCTTCGTGTTGTACGAAGGGTGGCTGTAAGTGACTCTACAATTAGAAGAAGGTTGAAGGATCGTGGACTGGTACCGCATAAGCCAGCAAATGGGCCGAAATTAACTGCAGACCATCGAAGAGCGCGCCTTAACTTTGCACGTGAGCACCTAAATTGGTCATACCTACAGTGGAGCAAAGTTCTCTTTTCTGATGAGTGTAAAATTATGCTGTATGGTAACGACGGAAGGAACAAGGTCTACAGAAGAGACGGAGAACGCTATGCACAATGCTGCATTGAAGAAAAGGTCAGCTATGGTGGCGGTTCGTGGACGGTTTGGGGAGGAATCAGCGCCGACGGTAAGACAGAGCTTGCTTTCGTGTCTGGGCCACGTCTGCCTGCACTAAACTGTCATCGGTACGTCGAAGAGTGTCTCGAGCCTCATGTGATGCCCTATGCACATTTTATTGGCAACGGCTTTATATTCATGCACGACAATGCTAGGGCTCACACCGCGGGCGTCGTACGAGATTATCTTAACGAAGTCGATATCTCTATTATGGAATGGCCAGCAAGAAGCCCGGACATGAATCCCATTAAACATCTATGGGATGAATTAAAGAGACGAATTCGAGCAAGAGATCCTGCCCCAGAAACACTTAGCCAGCTGCAAGATGCAATCCAAGAGGAATGGGATAATATACCACAGCATGTGATCGTGACTCTCATCCGATCGATGAAGAACCGTATGGAAGCAGTAATTAGAGCTCGGGGAGGGAATACAAGTTATTAAATAAACGTTTTTTAGCTTTTTTTTTCATTTACGTGTGTTGTTTTATCCATTTCCTTTATACTCCATACGGAATAAAAATGACTCATTTAACAAAATACGAAACCTATGAAAAATTCATTTAAATTTAGAACATTAACATTAAGATTTGATAAGCTCATATTACTCACTATTAAACGACATTTAACATTTATTCCTAAATGTACACATTTTTCTGATAATCCTGACAAAACGTAAACTTGCAAGGTGTTTCGATTTTTTTGATGAGAAGTGTATCTCGGTTACAGTAGGGACATTTAGATTGAGTGAATGTCATTCGACGCAAGTGGCTAAAGGTTTAAAAGTATTCTAAGAAAATTAGTTTTAATATTATACTCACATGCTTCTGCTTTCCCTTATCAGCTCCAGGACTGACGAGGAACACCAGCTTGCCTGAAGCCGCGGTGAAGTTGGCTAGCGGCTCACCCTGGGCCTAAAAGCAGACCAGTTATATGTACGTAAGTAAGGGAGGCTGCTACAAAGAAATCCATGATTAATCCTAAAAGCTAAAACCAGGAGGCCTGGTAATTGAACCTAAGGCTGCGACCATTACACATTCGCAACATAATTACGTAAAACGATTTATGGGAGAGAAGTCGGTCATGTCTTTTTTTTTTTCTTAAAACGCAGTAATCATCACAGTGCATTAATTTTTCGGGTGGTGCTGTAAATCAGAGCTGTACCTCTGTGTAGCACATGAACCCCTGCTTTTTGCTGAGCACTGGACGTTTTGCGCGGATGTGTCGAATATTTTGCACTTTATTTTATACATATATTTTTTGTGCAAATCAAATCTTTTTCTTTCTTTTTCTATTCCTTATTTAAAATTCTTATATTATGAATATTAAAAAAGCGGAGGAGGAGGTCGGCCGTTTCTTCTTTTTTGAAAGAGGAACTAGACTAACTGGCGAAAAAATGGTCTTACGTAATAATTCCTACAGCTGGCATAATTTGAAAATGATATAACATATTTTTGGTTTATTATATAGGAATACGTAAAACAACACGTACATGTTGGTAGCCATCTCCGTCGCACATGTCCTTGCACGCGTCACATAACGCGTACAGATTCTTCTGCATGGCAGCACGAGTGGCTTCGTCCTTGTCCGAACTTACGACCTCCATGTCTGAAATAAAAATATTTTTATTTGTTAATAGGAAATAAGTTTCAGTTAAAAACCAGCGTCAGGCAACTACCACGAAATTTTTTTGGCATTTATGCTGAACTGTACCTATTTATGAGCAGTGGTGGCCGAGTGGTAAAGGCGATTTACGAGTTGTAGGTCGCGAGTTCAAACCCAGCCAGGCGCATTACTTTGTATAATTTATTTCATTACCACTGCTCTCAAAACAGTGAAGTAAAAACATCGTGAGGAAACCGGCATGTCCTAGAACCAAAAATTCGAAGACATATTCGGGATAACGGCCCATTCCCTCTCCTAGAAGAGGAGGCCTGTGTCCCAGCAGTGGCAACATTAAAAAGGCTGGTGATGGTGGAACCTATTTGGCGCAACTGTGAGACATAAATAATGTTAGGTTATTACTGCTTTTTTTATCTTATGTGTCTACCCACATATTGTTTCTGCATTGTGTATGTCATATTAAATATTTTTCTTTCTTTCTTCTTTCAAATGATCCTAAAGGAACATACTAGCACAATATCTTTACATGTTATAAAAACGAAGGCGCTAAACTATTGAAAAGACTCACACACTACATGGTGGCAGATCCTACCCATACGTACAAAGCGTTTTGGCAACACATTCATTATGCGAACAGCTAAGAAATGAAATTCTTTGCCGAAGTCTGTTTTTCCTGATAGCTATAACCTAAGGGTCTATGAGAAAAGTGTGAATAGGTTACTTCAAGACAAGCGTGCTCCATCGCTCGGCCACATTATCTATGACAGTGGGCAAAAAGCCAATTTAAAAAAAAAACAGAATTTTATGCAGTTTTCACCAATAGACCTAATAATGGATCATGACATATATAAGAGTGTTTGTTTATTCGTTGTGTGCGCGATGACAGCGCCCCTAGTGGCCGCAACTAATCATGTCAACTAGATGATAAGATATTTTTGTGATATTGATTTTCGACTAGTTTTTCAACGAAATTAAAAAAAAATAGTGTAAAAAGTGAGTGTGTATATTATACCTAGCGATTTTCTTCCTCGTGAAAAATATAGATATATATTTTTTTTCTCTTCACAGCAGCTATCCATTTTTGTCTTTGCTGTAATGTCCACTTTGATGTTGGAAACGAATAAAACTTGCACGAACTGTTTTTCCCATTGTTTTTACAATTTACGACACAGCATGTACCCATATCGCAAATTTTTACGTTTTTACTTAAAATTTTATAGGAAGTTATGAAAATAAAGCAATTTGACACATGACAGCCCAGAATTAATTCACATTTCTGCCACGTCGTGCGCTACGATCGATTTGCCGTTCCCCACCACCCACTCCGCACATAGCCAATAGTCATAGTCATTTAAGGGATTCTTTCACACACAGATATACAGAATGTTATACAATAAAAACAACTGTTACAAACAAAACACAACTGATTACGAATACAATATTACAATATCAAATGCAAAAAAAAATGTCAAACAAATACCTTTAGCAATTTGCGGCATCAGCTCAGTGATGGTAGAAACGGCCAGCTCAGCGGTCTCATAGTCGGGGTTCTCTCGATCTAGGAACAAGAACAAAACATTTTAAGTATACAGTGCATTGAAACCATCATAAGTCAATGTAACCATATAACTATGACAAAATAATACATCGGAAAATTAATGAAAACATATTATCAACATTATTTTGATACGATATATTTCTACTATGACTAAGGGACAAGAAATTCAGGTCTATGTAAGTAAGTATATCGCCTGATTAAATTACTCATAGCACAAGCTTTACTTAGTTTGGGACTAGATGGCGTTGAGTGAAAATTGTGGAATCATCAATCATTTCTGCCGAAAGACGTCCACGGCTGGACATAGGCCTCCCCGTTGTCCTGTGCGCCTCGCATTCATCGGATTGCAGCAACCCTGACCAGATCATCGGTTGATCACTTTGTAGCCGCGCCAATGTTGCCTCTCTCGGTACGCGATCGCCCCGCTAGAACTGTTCTGTGGTCTTGTGCCCTGCTCATTGCCGCTTAAGTTTAGGGATAAGAGAGAGAAAAGAGTAAATTGTGGGATATTACAATATTATAATATAATATTTTATCTATATATAAATTGTTATGATTTTATTCCTAATTTAATTAATTAATCATAATTAATTTAATTTTCAAGCGAATAAATAAAAAATATTTTTATACGTTTATTTTTAATTACGAAAAAATTATGTTATGTACATTTTATGTAATTAGATATTTTACCTATGTTATAAATCCGTTTTTTGTGCATGTGAGCAACAATAATAACCTATAAGTAATTATTGTTACCCTAGCTATTAAGTTACAAATGATTAATGTAAAAAATTGTTGTAGTATATAAACAAATGACAGCTTCGCTCACCTGCAGTGGCGGCGGCGAGTGCAGCGACGGCGGCGTTGAGCTGCGCGAGCGTGTGCTCGAGGCGACGCTGAGCGGCCGCCTTCTCCTCTTCACTCGGGGCAGCCTTGTCCGTCGATGGCTGATGGGTAAAGACACACACAAGTATTTTATAACCAGGTAACATTAAAACACCTACATATTTTGATTGACCTGTCAGCCTAGTAGTTAGTGACCCTGACTGCTATGCAGGAGGTCGTGGGTTCGATTCCCACCCAGGAAAAATGTTTGTCTGATAAGCACGATCATTTGTTCTGTGTCCGGGTGTTATCTATAATATGTATGTATTTAGAAATATATAAGTATGTTTATTAGTTGTCTAGTACTCATAACACAAGCTCTGCTTAGCTTGAGACTAGATGGCGTTGTGTTATATTATATTATTATATACATAAAATCATGGTTGAAAATAATAATAATTTGCCTGCTGCGGTCTTTCTATCCGATTATAGTTTAGGTGTCTTCAAGTCTAGAGTGAATAGGCTCTTAATAAACTAGTGCGCCTTAGTATCAACGATTGCATTACTGCTTGCCATCAGGTGTGTGTGTAGTGAAGCGCTAGTTGCTTATATCAATAAAAACCTTTTTTTTTCTAGCAATCTGTTTTTTTCTATTAAGCCTATAACTATCCCAATTCTGGACAAAGGTTTCCTCGAACTTCTTTCAAATCTCTTTTCTAAAACCTTAAAATAAAGTCACAAGTCCCAAATAATTCCTAAGCAATATTTTACTCTAAAGTGCGCTTTATTTTCATTGGCATTAAGTTCATAATTATTTTTAATTGACAAGCAAAAGGGGAAAATGTAACGAGCAAAATAACGAGAAACATACGGTGTGTCTTTTAAGTAAATTTAATCATTATTTCTGTCATTGCAGCATTTGAACCTTTCGAGTAAGTACCGTAATTAGAGATATAATAGAAAGGCGTTCGCTTGGGTTAAAGAGTTTAATACTGATTGATGCTGCGGATAGTACCTACCTATTTAAAATCTTTGGGTTGGCGTAATCAAACTAGATAGTATGTAAAATCTTTGTTTAAACATAGTTAATTTAGTTTATTATTTTATTCAATTTCGATCATCATCATCATCAGCCTTTTTAATGGTCCCGTTGAGGCAATGGGTCATAATCCACCACGCGAGCCCAGTGCGGATGAGTGGATGTCACATGTCTTCGAATTTTTTGTTCTAAGGCATGCCGGTTTTTTCTCGATGTTTTTTCCTTCATCGTTTTGCGAGCAATCTACACTAATATAATAAAGAGATAAAGTTTGTTTTTTTGTTCATAATAGGTAATCTCTGGAACTACTGGTCCTATTGGAAAAAAAAATAGCAACAATAGAAAGCTGCTTAACTCCTGAGTGACATAGGCTATATTTTATGTACGCGGGCAAAGCCGCTGACGAAAGCTAGTATTAAGTAAGTATTCAATTGTACTAATTCTAATTTTAAACACTTTGTAAATTGTTTTTAATAAATAAACCAATTCAATTAACATAGAATAATTATCTTTACACAATACTCACACTACTATTAAGAAAACATTTTATCTATTGAAAAAACAATTTTTAAGTGATTTTGTTGCTAGTTGATAAACCTAAAAATTGTGAGAATTAATGTCTTCTATACTTAATTAAAAACTCTAATTACATAGATTAGACTTTTTTATCGATCATTCAAAACGCATTACAAAATAACATATATTTTTAAATTATAACTAGTATTCTAGCACGTTATCTTAAAACAAATAACACTATAATTAAAAATCAGTATCTTATGCAACCTTTTTATCAATTTACACGACATTTATACATAGTTCCTATAGATATTATTACGTATGTATGTGTATATCAAAGAGTCGATAATTTCTCAAGGAGAGTCCATCGGCGCCGTGGCTTAGTTGGTTAAAGCGCCTGTCTAGTAAACAGGAGATCACGAGTTCGAATCTCGTCGGGGCCTTGTGGTTGAAATACATTTTTTCTTTAATTATATTTGTTTTTTTTTACTGTTTGTGAAATATTTGATAGACAATTTGCAAATATCACATTTACTGCGCGTGATGACCGAGCGGTGACCTTTTAAAGACACACTTTCGAGATAAACCAGTTTCGTTACCGTTAAAGACTTAAAGTATTATGCAAAACGGCTATAGGTATGTTTTATTACATTTAACATATTACTATAAAAAAATTGAAGTAGACTTTATAATTTAAATGATTTTTTTTTATATTATCTCAGATAAACAAAGTATCCCACCGCGTTTGTCTGTTTGTGCGCGATAATCATAAAAACAAATGATCATAATTGCATGCGGTTTTCAATAATATAGGTAGGTACAGTGATTAATAAGTAATGTTTAGTTAGATGTATAATGTAAGCATATTATAGTACCTATAGGAAAAGTCAAAAATATTTTTAATATCCTAGATTAGTAACACTTGCGCGAAGCGGGTTGTTATAATTAATATTATTACATTTATTATTTTTTCCGATGTTTTTAATTAGCACGGTCTAAATAAAACACGCTTTTTAAATTTATGTGAGACTAAGTTAAAGTTAATAATTATATCATTTTCAAAACAATTTTTACAATACTACGATTTTGTTTTGGAAAAGACGGATAACTACTGACGAATACTAATTTAAAACTTTTATTACGTACTACTGTTGATTATTTTTTTAGTTGATTTTGAACCCAATTGTATTTTCGTCGGGATATCTTGGTGTATTAATTATACGCAAATAGTTTCCTAGTGGATATTATGCTATCATAATTATTTATCATACACTTCATGTACACAATGGGCGGCCTTATCGCAATTCGCAATCTCTTCCAGGCAACCTGGAATGGACAGTACAAGTGGCTAGATAAGTAATGGGGCAGTCATTAGTATGACAAATCCGGTAATAAACATATTTATATTATAATATATAACACGTGCATATCCTATATCTACATCTACACTAATATAATAAAGAGGTAAAGTTTGTTTTTTTGTTTGTAGGAGGTAATCTCTGGAACTAATGGTTCGATTGGAAACATTGAAGTTATAATAGAAAGCTGCTTTACTCCTGAGTGACATAGGCTATAAAATATTTATATAATGTGGATATTAACCGAGCTATCACAACTTTTGTCTCACAAAATTTTCCGTGGACGAAGTCGCGGGCAGAAGCTAGTAACATATACATACATATTGGTAACTATAGACAGAAGATAGCCTGATACAGACCTCTATTTTTTATGCAGGAAAAAATAATCTAATGACGAATTCCGCCCTTGGGTGGATCAGGAAACAGTGTCAAACTCTTACTGACTAAACGAATCACCCCATTCCTTCTTTAAGCTATGGTATGAAGGGGCCAAGGGTTGATGCAGGGCTCTGGGACTAAGGCAAGGAAGGAATGGGGTAGGTTGTTTAGTCAGTAATCGCATGACACTGTTTCCCGCTCCACCTAAGGTCGGGATTCGTCATTGGATGATTTTTACTTACCATAAAAAAGCTATAGACCAGTGCAAATAGCTTTTGAAAGGGACTTAAATAGTAGTAGAATGAAACCCATTGGAAAAGGAAGATAATATAGCAAAAATTTAAGGAAAAATAAATTACGGTCGATCTGAGGTCGGGAAGTGGATGGGTGTGCGCTTTTAAGGGGAAAAAATGGTTTATCTCTAATTCCGGCAAAACTACTGGTTTTATGGAAAAATGTCTAATAGCAAACTTGTAGGTCATAGAAAGATCTACCACTTTTGTATTTACACTTTTTCACATAGCCTCAAAATCTATGTGAAAAGTCCAAAAAACCGAGTTTTTGAATTTAATGTTTATCTCCTTTAAAATAACTTTTTTTTCACAAACTTTGGTGAGAAATTTCCTTTTCATGTCCTAAACTTGCTATAATTTTTTTTATGAAAAATATTCACAGTTGCTCTTTATTTTGACTTACATCGAAAAAACAGCCGATTTTTCAATCGAAAAATCTCACGTAAAAATATGTGATTTTTTTAAAAAGTTTATTGGCTTCTTTTTCGTCGAATTTTTTTACTTTTTGATGGTGTAAAAAAATATATACATTACTATAGTAAATTTTCTCAGAAAATGCGAAAAACTAAAAAATCTCGAATCAGAAATTACTTTTGTTTAATCATTATTAGCGACCCGCTCCAGCTTCGCGTGGGTGCAAAGGTGATATATTATACCTATAAAGCTTCCTCTGGAATCATTCTATCTATTAAAAAAAACCGCATCAAAATCCGTTGCGAATTTTTTTGCTTTTAAAGATCTAAGCATACACATGGATAAGCAACTTTGTTTTATACTATGCAATGATGTACTGAGGTATTTATTTAATTTTTTATAAAAGATTTAAAGGGTATTTCATGTAGAAAATGTGATTGCTGCAATTTTATGCAGTAAAAACGTTGTCTTATTAAATTTTAGCTTCGTTTAATCAGTCAACGTTATTTATAATCATTACATATGTTTAAATAATATAATCTTGCCTCATAATATTTTATCTTACATTCTAATCACTTATCCATTAGTTTTTGTCTCTTTGATAGCATTTCTTCATGGTTAAATTCGAAAAACTTACTTACTTATGATTCAGATGATGAAATTCATCATCTGAATCATTAACTTCCTCGTAGGCTGGTTCTTCCACATTGGAGCATTATGTAGCATACGCAATTGCAGCAGCCACATTTCCAACATGAAATCCCCTTTAAATCTTATAAAAAAAATAATAAACACCTCAGTACATTATTACATAGTATAAAACAAAGTTGCTTATCCATGTGTATGCTTAGATCTTTAGAAGTTCGCAACGGATTTTAATGCGGTTTTTTTTAATAGATAGAATGATTCCAGAGGAAGGTTTATAAGTATAATATATCACCTCTGCACCCACGCGAAGCTGGAGCGGGTCGCTAATTATGATTAAACAAAAGAAATTTCTAATTCGAGTTTTTTTAGTTTTTCGCATTTTCTGAGGAAATTTACTACAGTAATGTATATATTTTTTTACACCATCAAAAAGTAAAAATTTCGACGAATAAGAAGCCAACAAACGTTTTAAAAAAATCTCATATTTTTACGTGAGATTTTTCGATTGAAAAATAGTCTATTTTTTCGATGTTCAGTCAAAATAAAGAGCTACAGTGAATATTTTAGATCAAAAAAATTAGGGTAAGTTTGGGACATTAAAAGGTAACTTTTCACAAAGATTTGTGAAAAAAAAAGTGATTTTTAAAGAAGATAAAAAATAAAAACTAGAAACACAGTTTTTTGGACTTTTCACATAGATTTTGAGGTTATGTCAAAAAAAGTATAAATACAAAAGTGGTAGGTCTTTTTATGATCTACAAGTTTGCCATTTGAATGTTTCCTCTAGAACCAGTAGTTTTGCCGGAATTAGAGATAAACCATTTTTTCCCCTTAAAAGCGCACACCCATCCACTTCCCGACCTCAGATCGACCGTAATTTATTTTTCCTTAAATTTTTGCTATATTATCTTCCTTTTCCAATGGGTTTCATTCTACTACTATTTAGGTCCACTTTTTATCGTTAACGGTGCTATTTGCACTGGACTACTATGGTAGGTTCATTTAAAGTTCCACCAACCTTATTCCACTCGTCGAACTTGACGCCCAGCAGCCTGTTCTTGGCTCCGGACAGCGTGCTGATGAACTTGAGGCGTTTTTTCTCTTGTAACGGGAACACGTCGTCTTCAGGAACTATGACAAAATTGGTTATTTTATTATTTACCATGAAGGAGATGGTGGGACGACCTGGATGTCTTCCTTGGGAATTGGAACGATAAAGCGAGTAAACGAGATAATTGGGAGGATTGGAGGGAGGCCTTTGCCCAGCAATGGGACAGCACAGGCTAGCTATAATAATAACTATTATTATTTACTGGCTTTTGCGGCTTTGTTCCCGTGAACAGATTATTCTACTTTATTCCACTCAACGCTACTCATTTTTTTTTGTTTCATAGTAACCTTCTCCGTACAATAAAAAACACAACAAAAAACTAATTAGCTAAATCTGTTCAGCTATTCTCGAGTTTTGCATTTACAAATACATCTTCCGATTCATTTATATTATAGACTAGTGATCCGCCCCAGCTTCGCACGGGTACAACGTGATATTAAATATGTGTATTATACATATAAACCTTCCTCTTCAATTGCTCTCCTTCTATTTGCTCTTCCTCTATCTATTAACAAAAACCGCATCAAAATCCGTTGCGTAGTTTCAAAGATTTAATCATACATAGGGACAGCGGTAAGCAACTTTGTTTTATACTATCTAATGATGAGACACGGAACCAGTGACAGTAGTCTACACTAATATACTAATCTACACTAATATAATAAAGAGGTAAAGTTTGTTTTTTTGTTTGTAGGAGGTAATCTCTGGAACTACTGGTCCGATTGGAAAAATTTTAGCAACAATAGAAAGCTGCTTTACTCCTGAGTGACATAGGCTATATTTTATGTAGGTACGCGGGCGAAGCCGCGGGCAAAAGCTAATTTATTATAAATATGAATACAAAGGCACTGCTTATGAGTGCGGTGCCAAGGTTTAGAACATAACCACACGTTGGAATGCCCCCCAACTACACGTACCACCCCACTTACTGGACTCAAACAATTGAACGAGTATATCATAGATGCAAAAAGAAGAAAACCCTGAGACTATATTTCCTTGATAATTTGCTACTATAGTGCAGGCAAAACCACTAACAGCTGGCATAAGCAGCAGCAGTAACTCATAATCTGAAGACCTCACCTTCCAGATTCCAATAACCATCTCTCAGTCTGTCCAATGCTTTCAAGACGTCGTTCTTCCTGGTGTGCAGCAGGTCTGCCATGTGCTGCCTCGTGGGGTCTTCCACCAGCGGCTTCCAGGTGGTCTCCAGCTGGTTGACTGCGCCGGCCAGGTTGGCAGACGCCGCCGTCAGCGCGCTCTGGCAGTGAGGCTCGTGGATCGCGGGGGCTGTTAGCTGCGAATGTTCCGTTCAAAATTAAGAATAATAAGAAGAATAGCTTTTGCCTGAGGCTTCGCTCCCGGCAACAGAATAATGTGATAAATGACAAACCGTTCGACCGATTTTGTGCAAATTTCAAATAAACCATCGACTAAATAGTCCGAACAAAGCCTAAATATATATATAGATAGGTGAGCCCGTTCTTGAGTTATAAAATGACAACGAATAGTGGCATTGATTTTTATACGTATTGGTGATATGCGGCCGTTGTCTCTTTCAAAAGTCTCTTAAGTACGCAGTACACAAGTTGAACCATTTGCTATGGTTACTAGCAGCCCGCCACTTCCATTGAGACCGAAAAGGGATTATTATGCTCGTCACAGAAATTGAAATATTGGTTCAACTTTTGTGACGAGCATTTGATCGCGCGGTTGATCGTTAGATCGACTTTGAATACCCTTGAAACCGATTGTCGAGCCTCAATCTTAGCGAAGGACAGCGCGTACCTGACCATGACAAACGGCAAATGTAGAGGCCCAACTGCAGGGCCGAAGCCTCCTGGGGCTCCGGTCCGATTTCTGAAAGGAAGGTCCGACCCCAGTATGAGGGCTTAGAAGGAATGAAGTGGGTCGTTTAGTTAGTAAGAGTCTGACACTGTTATCCTCTTCACTCAAGGGCAGCATTACTCATTAGATGATTTTCCCAATACAAAAAAAAAAAAACGACAAAAGGTTCAACGTCTTGGCCGCATTCCTACAAGACTTTTGGAAAGGGGAAACTCTCAAGAAGATGTACACCGATATTTGACCGATATTTGATTTTTTGGGCCTTGACTTCCCTGTTTTCTTTTCTTCACAATCCTTCTTCCCCTTCATATCTGATGTCGGAAATTCAATTTCTTGGCTCTGGGCACAATAAGAATCTTCGGTCATCAAACAATCGTCTACTACAATGTCCCCTACATATAAATAAATCAATATTTGACGTCATTACCATTAAGTTCATCATCATCATCATCAATTCAGCCGAAAGACGTCCACTGCTGGACATAGGCCTCCCCCAAACGTCGCCACAACGACCGGTCCCGTTCCGGTCCCGTTCCGGTCCCGTTCCGGTCCGTTCGGTCCGTTCCCATTAAGTTACATGTGTACAAAAGAGATAGTGCCTATAAACAACTTCAATAGAAGTTCGGGACAGTCAATCGAACCATTTGCGTTATTAAGTAAATAGCGCACATTATTAATTTCGCGTCTTTGTTCAAGTGGTAGATATCACTTGAACAAAGACGCGAAATTTTTGCGTGCGCCTTTTGCATTTGTGAATATAATCTAAAGATACTTGTTTTGCTCTATAATGTAAATACCTCAGAAATCTTTTCTGAGCACCTTCAATACGAGAATTGTATATCCCGTATTGAAGGTTCCGGACCTATGATGCATATTTAAGAGACAGCTAAAGCAAGCAAGAAATAATAATCATTAACCTTTTTAATGTTCCCACTGCTGGGACACAGGCCTCCTCTCTAGGAGAGGGAATGGGCCGTAATCCACCACGCGGGCCCAGTGCGAGTTGGTGAATGTCACATGTCTTCGAATTTTTGGTTCTAGGACATGCCGGTTTCCTCACGATGTTTTCCTTCACCGTTTTAAGAGCAGTGGCGATGAAATAAATTACACAAAGTAATGCGCCTGGCTGGGTTTGAACCCGCGACCTACAACTCGTAAATCGGGGCCGTTACCACTCGGCCACCACTGCTCTCAAGAAATAATATATATCTAAATATAATATCTTTCTGCTTCAATACTGATGAAGGAAGACCTGGGTTCTTCCACGTTCCCAACGTACCTCAGCAGTGTGTAACAGATCCCTGGCAGCGCCCGCAGTGCGCACTCCAGCCTCGTCCACGTTGGCCGCTGCAGGCATGGCGGAGGCCTGGCAGGTCAGCTCGTTGGTGGTCACCAGCAGACGGGACACCTGATCCCCGACGTGTTTAGCAAGTTCAATGATCTGGTGGAGAAAAAGACAACAAATTAACTTATTGGCTTTTTAGTCAATAAGTTTGAATGCTTTCAATTTAAGCAAAACATGATCGAGCTATATATTTTTAATAACGCCTTATATACCATGTTTTAGCAAATAAAATATCTCTATCTTTAAGAGTAAAAATGAGAATTTTGGAAAAAATATTCAGGCAGGTACGATCATTTCGTTTTGATTCTCTAGCGTCGAACGCGTTCAGTCGTCAGAATCGGAGGCATGGGTCGTAACTTGGCTAGAAGGACTTGTATAACAACATGCTACGGTCAAAAGGAGCAACAGCTAAAACCACAGATAAAACTGCGGGAGACAACTAGTTTTATTATATCTTGCTACAAATTCCGGCAGTTTTTCAATGTTTATTTTATGGAATAGGAACAACAAACAGCTACTTTACAACACAAACTAAATAAATAAAAAAATAAATAAAAAACTTTAAATAATAATGTAGCGCACAGCGCTGTAATAAAATAATAATAATCAACAAAATAAGGCCATACCTCATTTTCCTTTTTGGCATTAGCTCCTTTAGAGAACTTGTACAGCAACTTGCCAGCGACGTCCGCGTATTCATTTGTTGCTTGTTGCATTTTCTGAAAATATACTACCCGTTAAAATATTATATTTGTACGAGTCATGTTGAGAATAGGTCACATCAGCCGCTTGTCGCAAGAAAATTGAGCTAAGTCCACCACTGATTGGATGTCGACGACGCGCACCGTTCCCTCGCGCCTCAAGGAGTTTTCAGCAAACTGTAGAGACCCTACAGGGTCGAAGCCTCCCGGAGCTGAGGATTGGTGCGAAAGCGTTACACCGGGGCTCTGTTAATAAGGCAAGGAAGGCACGGGGTAGGTTGTTTAGTCAGTAAGAGTCTGACACTGTTTCTCGCTCCGCCCAAGAGCGGAAGACGTCATTGGATGATTTTTACCTACCATAAAAATCCACTGACTGGATTCCAAACAGCAGGAACCGGCGATGCGGTAGGCCCAGAAGGAGATGGCGTGATGATTTGGAGTCCTACCTTAAGGATATGTCAGAAGTGGCTAATGACAAAAAAGATTGGAGCAACGGAAGGGAGGCCTTTGCCCTGCAGTAAGACGCAACAGGCTCATAATAATAATAATAATGACTGAGTCACGGGTGGTACATGGCACTCGTGTATTGCAGTTCAGCACTTTTTACTAACATATAGAAAAATAAATGCCAATAACAGTTCTTAACAGCAATAACAACTGCCAATTGCATTTATTTGTGTAAACCATTTATTTTTTTACAAGTTTTCAAGTTTTAAAATTCGTAGAGCCTAACTTCAGACTCGACGGCCGTTCTTACCGGATGCCCGGATGGCGAGCTACCCGATGCTCACCGTCTGATATTTTTGGTACTGACCTCATGGTCTTGTTCGCCAGACATACTGCAGACTCTCTTGGTGGAGTCGACCAAGCCTCGCAACTCTTCTTGCAGTTCCTTACCAGCTGCTGGGTCCTTGGTGCTGACTAGCATTGGACCATCTACAAGTAGAAGAAGAAGGTTAGTCTAACGCTTGTCTTAGAAGTAACGCGTATAACAATCATCGTCTGTTGGTACAATAGGCAGAATATAAGTTGAACCGGAATGGCGCTCGAGCTTCTATGCGCAGTAGCAGAGTTCGTGGCGTCACAGCGGGTCCTAATAGAATATCAGCGCTGCGTCGTAGTCGTTTTAAATAACGCAGCATATGCTGAGTTAGGCGCCTTATTGGCCTCCCACAGACTCCGTATTTTTTCGTTATTGTATTTTTCGTTTATACGATTGTGTGCGGCAAGAATAGACGTTTTTCTTTCTTTCTTTAACTTTTCGACTAGCGTAATTACAGACACAATTAAAAGGCAATAGGTGTGCAGATACCGTAACAGTTTTAGGTCTCAATCAAAGTATTTTTTTTTTATGGTAGGTGAAAATCATCGAATGACGAAACCCGCTCTTGGGCGGAGCGGGAGACCAGTGTCAGACTCTTACTGACTAAAAAACCTACCCCGTACCTTCCTTGCCTTATTCCTAGAGCCGCGGTAACAGTTTCAATCAAAGTATAGCACAGTGGGTCGGGGTCTGCACGTATCCATAGCAACGACGGTCATTTTAGTTCAACTTATTTGTTCACGTTCCATGAAAAGTATTTAAAGCGCCTTTGTGTCGAGATCCAAGGATATGAGATAAATAAATACATAAAAACAATAGTAGAGAATGCCTTGTTGCATTAAGTCCACCTATGTATCACTACTGTACATGAAGATTAAATAAATGATAATGAAATAATTACCTTTTGCTATTGCCGGCATCAACTCATTGATGGTGTTCATAGAGTTGATCGCGGTCGCGTAGTCAATATTATCAGGATCTGAAATCAAACATACACACAATACAGCGAGGATCTTACCATGACATGATCCTATGCAGCTCCATCCATTTAACGGTTCAATTTAGGTCAAAGAGACGGTCTAGAGCTTATGGAATATAATAGAGTAAAACTTTATTTATAAAGTGATGCATTTTTTTTATATATACGACATCTATTTATACTTTTATTTTGACACATTCACACAATATTCCTTATTCCATTTTATAGATCCATCATATAACGTAATTGTCTTACTGAGACTTGTGATTATTTTTGTTGCTTTTATATAGCCTCTTTCAATAATGTGAATGTGAGAACATTGTAGACGCAAATTTTAGATTAATTCCTACCATTTAAACGGTAGGAGTTCAATATTGACTGGTCTGCACTGTCCTTACATAATTTATGTGCTAATACTATAATATGGAAATATTGTAAAGAAACCAATTTTTTTAAAAGAGAATCCATGGAGTTTCTTGCCGGCTCTTCTCCATAGGAAACAACCAATTTGGAACCGTGCACTAGCTTCTGACGTTTTATAAGTGCCCATGTAGGCCCATGTGAAATAAAACATTTTGACTGACTTTGATGGAACAAAAATTATACAAACAAATGCACCTGGCCAGGACTGAACCCAAGACATATGTAAATCTCGTAAGTCATGGTCAGTTAGTAATTGGGCCACCACTGCTCTCAGAGTTATATTATCTCAATATTTGTACGTCAGAACTTATAGTTAGAACACTAAGTTTCGATTTTTCCAGGAAAAAAGTTATAGAAAGCCCAATTTTTAGCCGAATTAAATTCGCACATCCGTGTGTACAGTACGACAATCAGCGTTTTTTCAAGATCATTAAAGTTGTACAAACGTATGTGTGATATTATATAATTTTATGGTAGCCGTGCAGCGTCTTTCCGTCAAATTCGGCTGGCGCTGAAAATCAGCGCTGTGGCTCTGTTTCACACATGAGCCCCAGCTTTTTGTAGTTTTAGTAGTTAGTTGTTTTTGTTTTTTTTTATTGTATGCGCCATACTCTTGCGCAAATATTTTTTTTCTTTCTTCAGTCGGCCTTTTGCCTCTTTGTAGTTTTAGTTTCATAAAGATTTTATTTTTTATATGTGTGCAGTAATTATTAATCTATACGCAACAATTATTTTTTATAGGTCAAAATTTAACAGGCAACACAACACAAAAATAAAGTTATCATTAAAGATTACATTAGTAAAATTAGATTATGATAGTAGGGTAGGATAGGTTTGAGTAGTAGTAGTAGTGGTATCTTTATTCGGGACTTTAGTAGGGCTCTTCCCTACTAAAGTCCCTAAGGTAAAATAAAGTATGGTAGTAGTAGGTATGTAGGTAGGTATGATCTAAGATAGGGTAGAACAAGGACCTTCCCTCACACGTTATTTAATTATAATAAATATTACATGCTAGATAACGTATTTATTAATACATTGCGAATAGGTTGCCTCGCTAAATTTAGTGCCAATGATGTTAAATAATAAAGTTTGTTACTACATTTTAGACGTCAATTACCTTCATCCGTTATTTGAAAAAGCAAGCATCAGCTGAAAGAATGTGCCCCAAGGAACTAAAAAAATACTAGTTGCCCACTTTTCCTCGGTGCAACTATGATAGTTGCCTCTTGTAAAGGGGTAGACGAATGGTCATAATTTACCCTACTCTGTTACTTAATCGAATTATATATCAAATGAAAGGTTATTTTATTCCTAATCCAACCGTATTTAGTTGCCTTCGCAAAAATGGTGCGACTCCATAGTTGCCCTGCAGAAGCAGAAGTCAAAAGCTAGTAAATAAATAAACGTTACCAGAATGCGCCATGAGGTACTGAGCGATGGCCGCGTTCAGCTTGCTCAGCTTGTCTTCCAGGGCTCTCTCCAGCTTCCTCTTCTTCTCCTCGTCCAGCTTGGGGCCGGTGTAGGCCTGGAGAAACCATGCGAAGTGTGAATAAAGAACGGAGATAAGAGGATGCCATTTTTAGGACCACCAAGGAGTGGAATTCCTTGCCGGAATTGGTGTTTCCTGATAGCTACAATCCGGGTATCTTTAAGTCAAGAGTGAATAGGTTACTTCTAGGTAAGCGCGCTCCATCGTCGACCGCATCGTCGCTTTCTATCAGGTGAGATAGCGGTCAAGCGCAAACCTATAACCAATAAAAAAAAACCTTCCAATAGCTATGTATGCTATATTGTTGGATAGGTATTTTCAAGCTGAACAAAAGTTACTCTATACGCCAGATGTCTACAACATAGCATAAATCTTAAAATAATAGCTTTAGCGCCTAATTTTGTTTTGTACTATTCTATCCAATAACGAAGCGATACTGACATACAATCAGCCAATGAAAGGAAACAATTAATCACATGATTGTACGCATTCCCAATTGAAACTTCTATTTAAAAAGTAACTAAAATCTTTCGTTTGTTCTCCTAAAGTCTTGAATCTCAAATTAGTCGGGGTGCAATTCCGATATAGCAGAAGATATGACATACGAAAGGTCACTCATAAGAAAACCTCTAAGTCGTACAGTTAGTGGTACTGTGGGGACTGCAAGGAGGAGACAATGTATTTACTTTTAAACTTTATGGAAAAGAATATAATTTTGATGGTCTCGTCTTAATCGTCTTAGAATGACAAGAAAAGAAAATTATTATAAAATATTGTATTAATTAAGAGCTTCGATAAACAAATATAATACAAAGATAAAGAAGCCTCTTTTATTGTAGGATAGCCTCCGCGTCAGTACCTTATGGAGCGCCTGCGCGGCGGTGTCGACGGAGTGCAGCGCGGTGGTGGCGGCCGCGATGAACGACGCTCTCCTGAGTGTCTGCTCAGTCTTCTCTCCCTCCTTGAAGCTCTTGCGAGATCGCTGTCGACGTAACATATAGGTATCATCAAATAAAGGCGGAAGTGACGGCCCGGACTAAGCGTTTTGCTGCAGTCTTTCCGTCCGATTATAATTTAGCTGTCTTCAAGGCTAGAGTGAATAGGCTCTTAATAAACTAGTGCGCCTCACCATCAACGATTGCAGCACTGGATCGAAGTCAATCACTAGTAGTTTATTGCAATTAAAAAAAAAAGTGTTACAGTACATGCAACATTTTAATTTTAAATGTACCTTGTAAGGGTATTTTTAATGTCATACGTATTCATCATCACGCATGCAAATATGCAGAATTGTTACGCTTGCGTGACCTCCGCAAATGTCGTCTTCATACAAGTATTTATACACTTTTATTGATTGACACAAAAAGGGGGAAAATCAGACTTGATCATCAGTGTAACAAATTTTGTATCAAAATTGGATACTAAACATTGTTAATACCGTGTTATCCAGTCCCTGCGTTTTAAAGGTACTCAACTGCATCCGTTTAGTCAGGAAGCCGTCCTCAACATAGTGACTATGTTGAAGACAACTTCCTGTCTAACCTGACTTTGTTGAGGACTATGCGAGATAGATCAATGAAATATGAAACAAATATCTGTACCCTGAGGAAATCACTGCGCCTCCTGGTCTTGGGGTCGATGGAGAAGTACATCTGAGTGGTCAGATCGGCGATGCTCTCAGCAGCATCCTTTGCGTCGGTGGGGTTCTGAAACAAATAATATATCAAAAGATATTAGCAAAATATAAGGCAACTTCGGTTTTCTTTTTTCTAAATATGAACAAAATGCGTCGTAATTTTTAGAGGAAATATTCCTTACGCTTACATGATACATAACACTTACTTGTGCGGCTCGGCGGGTGAATTTTGCCTCGATTTCAATAACAAAACTTATCCATTTGTATCAAAATGCAATCAAAATGTAATGTGATTTATCAAATAAAAAAATATGTAACATCGCCCAACTCCCGCACTGCAATGGCCCATGCACTGGCACTGTCACCTAAGGAGGCGCACAAATCCCAGCAGCGGAAACATTATAAGGCTGACTAAGGCTGACTAAGGCTGACTATGATCATGATATTATGTCCAAACAAGTCACTCACAACTTTGCCCGGCTCGGTAGCTCCAGTCAACTTGTTCATGAAGTTGTTGAGGTCCTGCAGCTCGTCCAGTAGCATTTTCCGCGCGTCTTCGATGGCTTGCTTGTCTGCTGTCTCTTTCACTCCTAATTTTAAAATAAACTTCTAATTACTTTTACGCACTTTTAAAGTTTTACTCGTGTTAAAAGAAATAACAGCTTCATGGCTGGCTTTTTTTTTAGATTTTGTTACAAGATTTTCAAGATTTTTGTTTTTTTTTTGTGACATTAGGAGAGAAACAAGTGCGAGTCGGATTCACACACCAAGGGTGCATTACAAACGAAATAGTTCAATTCCCAAACTAAGTCTCCCGTTTTGATTTCTAATTACACAGTGAATTTTAATTCCCTTAAGAGTGTCGAAATATATGTAATTTATGTACGTTTTTTTGCGATTTGGAAGGCCTCCAAAAATTTGGACCGATGCGATGTGAGACTCGCAAGAATGCAGCATATACGACGCACCATCCGTTGTAGTGACACTTGTTGGAGGCCTATATCCAACAGTGGACGTCCTTCCGCTAAAATGATGATGAGAATCCGAGTGACTTACCCTTCTCGACGACTGGGAAGTCCTCCTGCATAGATCGTACTATTTGTTGAACATCCTTCACGTGGGTGTCCGTGGGATCTGGCGGGAAGAATAGATTACATATTAAAAACAAACACTTGATAACGAAGAGAGAAAAGAGATTTTTTTATTCCAGATAGGCTCGCGTTGGATCACAATATCCCCTGATGGTAAGCGATAATGTGGCCGACGATGGAGCACGCTTGTCTAGAAGTAACCTTGTCACTCTAGACCCCTACGTTGTAGCTATCAGGAAACACAGACTCCGGCAGGGAATTGCACTTCTTAGCTGTACGTATAATGAATTGTTCCCAAAACGATTTGTACGTATGTGTGGGTGTCATCTTCACCATGTACAGGTGAAGCAAAGCTTTACGTCTGATCGTCCGATGATGGAAGAGAAAAGGCGGAATCAAAAAAAAAAAAAATTATGCCTGCCCTTTCAAAAATATTTACACCTCTATTTTTTTTATGTGAGAAACCATCTAATAATTTCTCGCGCTCTTTGGCGGAGCGGGTGCCCCCTTCAGACTTTCACTAACTAAAAACCCACTCCTGTACCCTCTTTGCCATCGTTCCAGGACTCCCCAGTGACGTTTTCACAATAACCCGTGGCCCCAATAGCGGATAATCATTTAGATAATCTACTTTAATATAATAAAGTTCATCTCTGGAACTACTGGTCCGACTGGAAAAATTTTAGCAACAATAGAAAGCTGCTTTACTCCTAAGTGACATAGGCTATATTTTATGTACGCGGGCGAAGCCGCTGACAAAAGCTAGTTTGTTATACTCTTCAACGAATCTAGATTGGTTAAATCGTGTACCTGTGAGCAGTTCAACTATCTTGACGGAGTTGGCGTTCATCCTGTTCAGCTTCCTGATGCAGTCCTGAGACATGTCGCCGCGGAGAGGCATCTCACCTTTCTGCAAATAAGAAGATGTAGTGAAGGCATATGTCAAAGTGGAAACGGCACGATACCTCCCAAGCGTAACGGTCGTAACGCAATAAAAAAAATGCAATTTTTCAGAAAGGTTTTTATACTTTTGACAATAAAAGAAGAAAGAAAGAAAACACTGTTTATTTTGCCCAAAATAGGCGCACACAATACAACAACTTGTCAGCAATAGCTGTGGCAATAGTAAGTTGAAAGACAATACCCCACCCAGGACAAATGTTTATGTGATGGATCATTTGTTCTGTGTCTGGGTGTTATTTGTCTATAATATGTATGTATTTAGAAATATATAAGTATGTTTATCAGTTGTCTAGTACTCATAACACAAGTTCTGCTTAGCATGGGACTAGACGACGTTGTGTGACAGTTGTGGTTATATTATTATCTACACTAATATAATAAAGAGGGAAAGTTTGTTTTTTTATTTTTTTGTTTGTAGGAGGTAATCTCTGGAACTACTGGTCCGATTTGAAAAATTTTAGCAACAATAGAAAGCTGCTTTACTCCTGAGTGACATAGGCTATATTTTATGTACGCGGGCGAAGCCGCGGGCAAAAGCCCGGAAAAGCCGGAAAAGCGCGGATTATATTATACGCCGCATACGATTAAGATTTTCAGAGGTCTATACTGGATTAATTTTACACAAATGTTTTATTTTCTATAGAAGTCGAGATAATATCCACAAAATATCTGTGTATCTAAAATATCTGAAGATAGATAGTTGTATGAAAAATTCTCGATAGCCAGCTTTACACTGTTTACACTACTCGCGAAGTTGGTCGAAGTTGAACGAATACGTTAGTGTTGAAATGGGGCCCAAAGTTTGCATAGGGAAACCTATTTCGACGCGGGCGAAGTCGCTGACAGAAGCTAGTATCTAATAAGTAGGTATGGTAACAACCCAGTAAGTACTCACCAAAGCCTGTTGCTGGTTCTTAAGGTGATCAGTGACAATAATCTGCTGCACCGTCGTCAACATTGTGCCCGACTGAGACTGGGAACCTGCAACCACATTATTTATTTATTAAAACTTTAATGCACATAATAGATGATTGGAAAAAATGGAGGGAGGCCTTTGCCCAGCAGTGGGACAGCACAGGCTAGGTAAAATAATAAAATGCACATAACACTGTACAAAGGCGGACTTAATGCCTAAAGCATTTTCTACCAGTCGACCTTAGGGTGGTGCAGAAACGTAACATGGTAGGTGCAACTTAAAAGATATACAAAAAGTAAAAGAAACAAAATATAATAATATTAAATACATAATTAGATACATACATTTAAATAAGCAAGGTCATCGTGAAAACAAATCAAACTAGTCACTGCTGAGATAAATCATATCATCATTCATATTTGAAACTTGACTTTCTGGTTTTTTTTATGGTGAGCGAAAATCGTCTAATAACGAATCCCGCTCTTGGGCGGAGTGGGAATCAGTCTCAGACTCTTACTGACTAAACAATCCACCCCGTTCCTTCTTTGCCCTTTGCACTGGGGTTAAGCCTTCCTTTCAAAAAGAGACCCTGAGCCCCAGTAAGCTTCGACCTTTTTGCTGACAACTCTTTGAGGCTAGCGGGAACACAGCGTGCCGCGCGTCAAGCTTGAATTTCTAGTTAAACCAGAAATTATGATACAATACGCGTGCGTTTAGTTGAAACAAAATAGTAACAGATATTTGTGCCTCAATCGCAACGTAACGGCGGTCATTTTAGTTCAACTTATTTTCCGCGTAGGTACTACACTGGCATTATGTCAGTACCAGTGCTGACAGCGAGCTACCCATTGCTCGCCGTCAGCAAACCCACGCCTATGAAGAAGCGTAGTAAGATTGAACCTGCTTTGAGACTCGCTTACCTTGATCACTCGTCACAATTCTACTGGGTCCGACGAACGACTCCGTCACTAACTTAGTGGGATTGTAATTGAAACTGCTTTGAGACTCGCTTACCTTGATCACTCGTCACAATTCTACTGGGCCCGACGAACGACTCCGTCACTAACTTAGTGGGATTGTAATTGAAACTGCTTTGAGACTCGCTTACCTTGATCACTCGTCACAATTCTACTGGGCCCGACGAACGACTCCGTCACTAACTTAGTGGGATTGTAATTGAAACTGCTTTGAGACTCGCTTACCTTGATCACTCGTCACAATTCTACTGAGCCCGACGAACGACTCCGTCACCAACTTAGTGGGGTTGTGATTGAACCTGCTTTGAGACTCGCTTACCTTGATCACTCGTCACAATTCTACTGGGTCCGACGAACGACTCCGTCACTAACTTAGTGGGATTGTAATTGAAACTGCTTTGAGACTCGCTTACCTTGATCACTCGTCACAATTCTACTGGGACCGACGAACGACTCCGTCACTAACCTAGTGGGATTGTAATTGAAACTGCTTCGAGACTCGCTTACCTTGATCACTGGTCACAATTCTACTGGGCCCGACGAACGACTCCGTCACTAACTTAGTGGGATTGCTTGCCCCACACATCTCGATAACATTGCCCCTGAAACAGATTATTTGGTATCCTTATTGTATCACTACTCTATAATATAATATGTCCACAACTATAACACAACGCCATCTAGTCCCAAGCTAAACAGAGCTTGTGTTATGGGTAGACAACTGATAAACATACTTATGTATATTATTTCTAAATACATACATATTATACATAAATTACACCCAGACACAGAACAAATGATCGTGCTCATCACACAAACACTTGTCCTGGGTGGGAATCGAACCCACGACCTCCCGCATAGCAGTCAGGGACACTAACTACTAGACTGACAGGCCAGTCAACTCTTAATCTTTCGTATACGCGAATCTACGCGAGACACAATAACTTTTTAATTGTGTCTCTAGTTACGGCATACGAGAGGTTAAAATGGCAAAGAAAAATATCGTGAAGAAACTGGCATGTCATGCATAGCATAACATGGCATCAGCCTTATAATATTCCTACTGCTGGAACTCTTCTTAGAGAGGAGGCCTTCCTCTCTAAGAAAGAGAATGAACGTACACAACGACGCGGGCCCAATACGGGTTGGTGAAAATATTTTAAGGCTGATTAAACGCTGTGTTATTGTATAACTTTGCCCGCGAGTTCGCTCGCGCTAAAAAAAAATCAAACCAAACCTCTTACATAATTACACCGGCGGATTTTTCCGCTTCAAATAAAAATCCTCTATAGAAAATACATCATTAAATTATTTAATTCATCAAATCTGCTAAAAAGCTAAGCAGATCATAGTTTCAAATTAAAAATATCTTCATAAATAAATAAAGCTTCCGCTCTCATATCTTTCCTTTAGTGGTTTGATTAAACCACCAGATCTCTCGATTCTAATCCTTGAACGTCATTCTGTCTCCCTTCCTTCCTATTTCACGTATTTTTTTATTTATTTAATTTTTATTCTTTTTATGTAAAAAAGAAATTGTTTGTTGTTTTTTGTTTGTTTGTTGTGTTTTATTTCGACATCATCACCGCATAAGGTTATGATTTTATTTGGCGATTCTTTTCCACAGTAAATACCCTATTAAAACCATAGATTAGCTTCTGATGTTGTTTAAGTGCCCATATAGGCCTACAAGCCTTCAGCCAGCAGCTCTGCCCGCGTGAAATTAGGTTCTCCAGACAAACTTTAGACTCCAATTTCATTCCTTTAGGAGCTGAATTTTGAAAAATCCTTTCTTAGTGTTCGCCTACGTCATAAAAGGAAGACTTGTGTAAAATTTCACGCACCTAGACCCAGTGGTTTGGGCTGTGCGTTGATATGTCAGTCAGTTTCTCCTTTTATATACATAGACTAAGAATGGAACTTAGCAGTTTTGTCCTACTTACTTGCCCGACTGCACATTGTCGTGACAGATGACCATGGACTCGCCAGGGTCGTTGCTGGGCTTGGCCAGCATCCGGCGGCGGATGATGTCGATGTAACCTTCCAAGATGTCGCGGATCCTGTGGCAGTCCTGGGTCTTCACGCTGTATTCTTTGTCACTGGGAAAGAGATAGATTAAAAGTGATTATTTTCTGTTTTGTATTAAAAAAAAAACTTTAATATTTACTGTAGTGGTGCTGTGATCCGCAGTGCATACTAAGAAACATACGTCTTTTTTTGTCGCCAGCAACTTTTTTGAAAACAATTGAAATTAGTAAACTACACTTCAAAATATATGTAGATCTTTACTTAAATTTTGAAGTGTTGTATATTTTGAAGTATGTTTAAACATATAACTTCGGGTAAGTATATTATATTTAAGTCGTTTGAGGGTTTTTACAAATTCCTCAAAATAAGTTAGTAAAACCAACCTGTAGTCTCCGAAGTTGAGCGTGAAGGTCTGCGACTTGCCGGCGTGGTAGGTCTTGACGTGCGTGAGCGGCCACTGCTGCAGGATCTCCTTTGTCACCTCGTCCAGCCGCAGGATCGCCTCCGCGTTGATACCCAGCAGACGGGGGACCAGCTTCTTCTTGTCTTTTTGTTTTTCCTGGTTTTTACAAAAAATGATGTAGCAGCCAGTCATAATACTTAAATATCTATGGACATATGACAAGGACCCCGGCACGTCATTCCGACATGAGAAAATTTGTGACAGTCTTAAGTTTGTAAATGTTCCCTTTTATTTTGTGATAATATAAACTGTATATAAGCCGTGATTCTAAATAAACGACAGATCGTTTACTTACAACACTCCTAAAATAATTTTAGTAATAATACTGCAACAAAATTATTGCTTGGTGTTGTATTTGCAGATTCAGGCTCAGATTGCTATCTCTTTGTGTGCGCTGTGTACCTACTTAGTTATTTTATTAAAAGTTTTTAGTACAGTACGGCCGTCAGACCTTGGTGAGTCTGAAATTAGGCTATGTGAATTTTAGCGCTTGAAAACTCATAGAACAATAAAGGTTTTAGAAAAATAAATGCCAGTAACAGTTTTTAACAGCAATAACAACTGCAAATTGCATAACTTATTTAAACTATTTATTTTTGTACGAGTTTTCAAAATGCGCAGAGACTAACTTCAGACTCCCCAAGATCCGACAGAAGTACTGTAGGTCATCAACTCGGAGTTCACTTTGTACCCGCAGTTTGTATTGTACCAGACAAAAAAAAAGAAGAAAATTCATAAGTATTCGGGGCGCACTAAAATAATATTATACTAATTAATTAAGCCCCAAGAAGACACCGATGTCCGCACACCTATTGACTTTTAATTGTGTCTGTAGCGGTAGTCAAAACGCTACTCGTAGACTACAGGGAACTTGACCAAGTTTAGATCTTATGACGCGACGATTAGAAAATGATATTTCCTTGCGGGAGTAGAATTCCCTGTCGGAGTCTGTGTTTCCTGATAGCTACAACCTAGGGGTCTTTAAGTTAAGAGTGAATAGGTAACTTCTAGACAAGCGTGCTCCATCATCGGCCACATCATCGCTTACCATTGTGGTCAAACGTGACCCGATCTAAAATAAAAAAGGGAATTGAACCTGCGAATTGCGATACGCAGCGAACATACTTTCTTAGTTTCTTAATTTTACCTAACTCTATGTAGATATCTATACTACTCTACATGTAGATAGGTATCCACCAATCCGCATTAGGCCGGCGTGGTGGATTATGGCCCGTTCCCTCTCCTAGAAAGGAGGCCTATGTCTCTGCAATGGGAACATTAAAATGGCTGATGATGATGATGATGACCTAACTCCATGATGAGGTCGACGATGGAGCACACTTGCCTAAAATTCGCAGACTCAGGGAACACATGGCATCTAATATTTGAATATGAGACGAAAAATGACTCATTAATCTTACCTTAACCAAAAAGAAGGTGACTCCATACGTGGGCAAGGACCTGGCAGTCTTGATGTACAGGAACTTGGCGTCCAGCTCGCTGCTGCCGACGTGGGTGGCGTACTCTTTCACGATCTTCTTCTCCATGCCCCAGGCGCTTGAGTACTGCTCCGGAAGGTATTCTTCCAGTCTACGAGTTAGAAAAATGGTGAGAAAATACGGTTTGTAGTCGAAAATTTTGGTAAAACATGCGTAAAACTTGGGATTAAATGAAGGATTTGACAAATACCTACACATATCAGAAATCAGGCAAAGCCATAGGCGTTCGCGCGAGCAGTACACGTTACCCGCGCGAGGAAAATTGTTTATGTTCCAAATTTAAATTATTTGTATAAAAACTTTTTATTTAGGTTCTTGGATATGTCTATATAGTAGTGGATTACGTGTATATATGTAATGTTTAACAAATATATTATTATATTTATGTATTTCTATTTTTTGTTTGTTTCAGTCCATTACTAACCCATAAAGTGCAACGGTATTACTCGAAGAGTTATAAGTCTACAGTTGCTGGTCCTTCATTTTCCATGATGATAATAAATACACTACTTGCTTTTCCAATTTACTTTAGGCATTGGCAGAATAGTCGACATCGGCTCTATTTGCCATTAAAAAATTAGAATAGAATATTTTATGTTCTTGGATAAATATCAAAATACCCTATAAAAAAACGCTCAATATTTTATAATCTATTTTTGAAATAATTGACAACCGGATGGCGCGAAATCTTCGCGAACGCCGGAGTTCGCTTGGGGATCAATAGGTGTGTTACTAAGTATGCGATCGAGTTTCGATATGAGGGCATCTTTATCTAGCATTTGGTGATACACATTTGTGCAAAAGGGACAGAAATATTAGGTCTTTACCTATGAAATTACCGTTACATTTTTGGAATTACTAGGAATTATGAAGTCAAATAAACTATAAATTTCAACCCGTTTTTAAAAACGGCAATACATGACAATTTTCCTTTAATTCTTAAATATTCGTGAGTTATCCAAGGAATAACTTCCAGAAAGTTATTCCTTAGGAACTAGTTAACATAATAAAATTATTGTTTAAGATTTACTACATGTGGTCTTGTTACATGTTACGTAACTATTTTGTGGAAATAATGAAATAAATAAAGATTATTATTATTACTAATTTCATAGGTTAGTTCCCAGGCTCACAGCTTAGATAGAGCACCAGCTAAATACATTAATTCAAGTTCTAATAGAATAGAGCTAGCGTTTTCGTCTAGATCGTCTAGTTTTCGTTTATATTTGCAAGTAAATTACTTGTAACTTGCATTACACTGTTGGCTATGTGTAATGCAATTCAACTTTTATACAATGTGCTTGCAAATGGAATGGAATACCTTAGAATTTCTTGCTGTTCTTTTGAATCTACATAATCCACAAGTAAATGCTAAATAATTTTTATTTTGTAAATAGGTTTTTTTCCAAACTCTTTTACACATCAATTTTTTCGTCCGTTGATGAGCCGACTACCCTGAGAAAAAACAGAAACTCAGGGGTCAAAATCTCTTTTAAAGTCTATACACAAGCATGTAATGGTCAAATCATATGAGAACCATGCAGATTGGAATCTGAGATGGTCTTTTGAAGAAAGAACCACACAGTTTTGAGTGGATCTGTTCAGTCAGTGCAAGCATTTGTCAGTACTCGTATAGTTCAACTGGCCCCCTAGACAAGTTACAATAGTTTCGTTAACGTCGAACGCTTGTAATAGACCACGCTTTCAATTCTTTTATTCTGACCACGTGAGTGAGGGTTAAGGTGACATCACAACAATGGAATTGGGGGCGTGGCAACTCAAACCGTTCGACGCCAACGAAACGATCGTACTTGACTAGGGGGCCTGATAATGAAAGTTCTTATAATACGTGTATATAAGGTCCCATTAAAATAAATGGACATATTTTGACACAGCGTTCAGTACGTCTAACCAAAAGGTATCCAAGCAAAAAACACTGATTAAAATGTTTTTATTTTGACCTAAAATGATAAATTGATGCATGGGAATGGGGTACTGAAGATTTTTTGTAAGTATATAAAACGCTTATTTATTATTATTTTTTTTTAATTTGTCTTTTTTTTTTGTAACATTGTCTTCATTATTTAGTCTGAATGATTTGAAACATTTTTTCCATTTGTTTTAATGTGACCCTATATATTTTTAATTCATCGGAAAAAGAAAGAAAGAAAGAAAGAAAAAAAAAGAAAGAACGATCATGTATCGGAATTTCGGAGGCAATTGAAGTGGTTGCCTATTCGGCTGCGTCGGGATTGTCACACTCTTTCTTTTCTCTTCTCTGTTCTTCATAATCCCAACTCCCCTGTGTATCTTCGAGAACGCTTAGAGTATCTTGTGCCGAGAGGAAAACCTTGTCGCTCTTCATCATCTCTTCTCCTTCGTTTTCCTGCCCATTCGTCTAGTCGTTACAGTGGATCTTTCACTGTTCGAGCTGCACGCCTGTGGAACTCTCTACCACACACAATTCGGGATAGTCCCTCGTTGGAGGTTTTCAGGGGAAGAATTAGGGAACATTTCTTGTCAACATGACTCATATGTATGTATTAGTTTTATTTATTGTATATATAGTATGTTTATGTATTTGTGTAGTTTAGTTTTAGTTTTAAGTATAGCACAATTTATATTTTGTAATAATTTAAGTTCGTTTGTGCACATGGACGGATTATCCTCACGTTTCAAATTTCTTTATGTTTATATATATATGGTTTGCTGTAAGAAAACCCAACTATGGGTTAAGCTCGCCTATGTACATCACCTATTCTTTTATTTGTAATTTTTAAATGTGTACAATAAAGAATATAAGAATATAAATGCCACCCTCACTAGGTCACCAGTCCACCTCATACCAGGCCTTCTAACGCTGCGTCTGCTGGTGCGTAGGAGACGCAGTGTACGCTGCTCGTCATACTTACTTTTCAATAAATCCAGACTTGTGTTTCTTCTCATCATAGTCTCCTAACTGGATCTGGCACTGCATTCCCGCGAACTTCACCGCTATAAATAAATAAATTACAACATTTAAAGTATTGAATATATCATCATCATCATCATTACATAGTATAAAACAAAGTCGCTTCCTGTCTATGTATGCTTAAATCTTTAAAACTATGCAACGGATTTTGATGCAGCTTTTTTTAATAGATAGAGTGATTCAAGAGGAAGGTTTATATATACCTATAATACACGCATAATATATTTCATATCAGCATTGCACCCGTGCGAAACTGCGGGCGGGTCACTAGTACATTTATATACGACTACGTAGATATGATCATCCAAAAGTATCTATATTCAAGGCTACCCAGGACAATGTAGGGTAAGCTATACAGTGCAAGTAGCTCTTTGAGAAGACCAATCATTGCAAGATTAGCCCACCACCAGCCCGCCGCAGGCCTGCTTTGGGCTGCAAGACTCTAAAAAAGAATGATCGTGGCTCTGGATTGCAAAAGCGCAACTAAATGAACAGGGTGCGTTGTGGTCAGTATGATGATCCTGCAGCAGGCACGTTATCTTGAGCTGCAGGATTCTCCGATAAATTTTTCTCAACCATGGACCGCAAAAGGGCAACTAAATGAACGCAGGTGTGTTGCGGGTAATGAAGTCGAATACATACTCTGCTCTGCCTAGAGTGGAAGAATTTATTTAATGATTCCTAACCGGACAAGTGCTTTGAGGTATGCATAGCATCAGCCTTATAATGTTCCCTCTGTTGGGACTCAGACCTTCTCTCTAGGAGAGGGAAGTTACCGATTTTTTTGTAACGTAATTACAATTAATTTACAGTTTTCAGATTTTTTCCATACATTTTGTGCTACGAGACCTTGCTTCATGCAAAATTTCAGGATTGTAGGTCAACGGGACGTCATGAATTTTGATTATTTTATATACACCGTGAAATTTAAATGGTTGTTTTCCCTCAGCGAAATTGTTGTGTCTTTGTAATAGAAACGTTTGATAAAATAATAAAATATTAAAAACAAAAAATGGACCTGTAAGGTGCAAGCTAATTATGACGTACGTGCGAGAGCTTATTTGGTTTAAATATTTAATGGATCGGTTTAATTTGACGGCGGGCTGCTCATGCGACTCCAGTAGTACCTACAAATTACGTCTAATGTTACTATTGTCTTCGCTGTTTGGTGAATATTTTTAATAAATTTTTATAAAAAAAAAAACTTTTTATTTTTACTGTATGCTTCAAAAGTACTCCTTATGGCAAGTCATTCTGCCGCGGGAAAACAACCATTTAAATTTCACGGTGTATATATTTTTTTTTATATGTCCACAACTATCACACAACGCCATCTAGTCCCAAGCTATGCAGAGCTTGTGTTATGGGTACTAGACAACTGATAAACATACTTATATATTTTCTAAATACATACATATTATAGATAAATTACACCCATACACAGAACAAATGATCGTGCTCATCGTACAAACATTTGTCCTGGGTGGGAATCGAACTCACGACCTCCCACATAACAGTCAGGGTCACTAACTACTAGACTGACAGGCCAGTCAAAGCCAAAGTCCAGATTCCCTTGAGAGTGTTTTGATCTTCTTACAATCGTTACAGGTTCCAGGCAAATCATCGTCAGGGTAGCGCCTTTGGCTTTGTTTATAGCAACATTAAGCGCTTACCAATCTGTCTGCGAAGCGTGGTGACTAGGCAGTCAAATGAACGCATCTTCAGAACATGCTTTAATAAGATAATTAGGACGCAACGCAGACGACTGAGCTCAAATGTAAACAGTCTAAATTACAATAAGTTTACAATGAATTGGGAGTGTACGTGTTATGTGTAGTGTATTGTAATTTAATTGATGACGCTATATAGGGCTGTATCTATGAATGGAAGAAAAAAACGTGTTGCGGCGACCCCAAATAACACAGGGGTGTCGATAGCGCATAGTATTCCACGTGCGTAGAGCAGATGTTTTACACTGTCATAAAGGAATAAAACACACAAATTAACCCATAAAAATACTTTATTGTCAAAATCTTAGAACCTAAAAAACTACCTAGTACCATCACTGCTTCCAGCCTGTCCCTCCTTATTCACTATCTGCTGCAGCTCATAGTCCTGGACCACCTGGAATATCTTGCTTTTAGCCTGGTTCAAATAATACGGACTGAACTTCCTCAGCGTCGAACCAATCGTTAACAAGAACACGTCCAAAGGATCTGTAGGACTCAACTCTTGGAACATAGCTTCAGAGAATTCTCTTGAAGAGTTCCCATCATCTTGCTGTCTCTTTCTGAACACTGGTTTTGTCTCTCTCGCCTCCTCGAAGTCTAGAGCCTCATCAACGAAAACTTCCGAAGGCATTTCGACTTCACACGTCTCATCTTCGAGAAACCCTGCGTATTCTTCGGCTGTGGATCCTGAAGATATAGGCTCCTTGAAGTAAGGAGTCATGAATGATAGTTCCTCTTCGTATTTGTACTTGTAACTGTGTGCGTTGGGGTTTTTCAGTCTTTCGCGGAATTTTCGTCTCATCATGTCTCGAATGTTTATCCATCTTGATTTGCAAACGAGGGCTGGAAAATAAAAGGTTTGAGTCAATAAATTATTTAGTGCATGTTGGAAATCACGATCTAATTTAAGTACATAGCATATCACGATTTTTCTTTTTTTATGGTGGAAAAAAATCATCCAATGACGAATCCCGCTGTTGGGCGGACCGGGAAACAGTGTCAGACTCTTACTCACTAAACACCCCACCCCTTTCTTTCTTTGCCCTTCACACTGGTGCCAGTCTTTCTTTCAGAAACATACCCTAGACCCCAATAAATTTTAACCCTTTTGCAGAGTCCCTACCGTTTTCTTAAAGAATAGCACTGCATAACACTGGTTATGAATCAGTGACTATTATTAATCCCATTTATATTATTCAACGATTGATTTACGTGGACATGTATTTTTCAACTATTTTTCCTGTCGATATACAACAGTGCTTAAAAACAAATTTAAAATTGTATGTCTGTAGTGTCTTTCCTTATACGGCTCTATTTGGATATTTCGAACCCTAAGTGGACAGTACGGCCATCGGATTTTAGCGAGTCTGAAAAATTATACTCTAAAAATTTTAGCGCTTGAAAACTTATACAAAAATAATGGTTTAAAAAAATGCCAATAACAGAATTTAACAGCAATAACTGCAAATTTCATTTGTTTTTTTACGTGTTTTCAAGCGCTAAAATTCAGAGCCTAACTTCTGACTCGCCAAGATCCGACGAAAGTACTGTACCTATTTTTTTTTATTTTTTTTATGGTAGGTAAAAATCATCCAATGACGAGTCCCGCTCTTGGGCGGAGCGGAAAACAAGTGTCAGACTCTTACTGACTAAACAACCTACCCCGTTCCTACATCGCCATACATACCAGGGCCAGAGCCTTCCTTTTCAGACACAAACCCGTGGCCCCGATTGGCTTCGACCCTTCTGCAGAGTCCCTACGGTTGCTGACAACTCCTTGAGGCGCGCGGGAACAGTGCGCGCCGTCGACGACTGGGGTACTGTACCTATTTGATTTTGCATAAATGCACGCACCTAGGTTTTAAATAGGTGTTCTTAAGTTACCTAATTTATAAGTCCTATTCCCATTACAACAAGAAGGTGAACTAATTATGACACATGATACGTAACTTTATATAACTTTCCAAGTAAGTACTTATATGTAATTCTTTAAACACTGTTGAAGAACAATGAGTCGAACGGGTCAAAGGTCGCCAATGACTGTGAGGTGAGTAAAACAATCAGGTTCATGATGTTCTTTAAACAAAATAACTAAGTATAAGTACCTATATACTACTATGACAGACTCTAGACGTACAGCGTACCCATCTTTCTTTTTTTCTTCGCTGACGATAGAGCAGTTAAAACAAAAAAAAAAAACTAGAATTATTTCATTGTCAAAAACTCAATGTCACAAAGGCAGTCTTTCTGCTGTTCCCCCAACAAAACACGCGCAATAATACCTCACAATCAAACGATTAAAAAACAGATAACCCTATCAAATAACCTACTTAGAATTCTACAGACAACACTGCCAACTTCACTTTCAAGTCACTATTTGAATATAACCCTTATGAATAACAGGATAAGGTGCATAAAGAATATATGTAAATATTAGAAAGAAACTTACCTGGCCTGCTCAGTGAATCCCCAATCTTTTGCCAAACCACTTCTCTTGAATCGAAGTCGAGATACTTTGCATGTCTTGTATTGTACAAAATTGGGTTTTCTTTGACTAATTTTAATAGTTTTAAGTCTAAATTCTTGTTGAAAGGCAGCGGCATCGTGTCGTGCGCGGGCCGGCGTCGTGTCGCGACTGCGCGCGCTGCACTGAGCGGCAACGTCGCGTCGCGGCGACGTCACGTGTCGGCCTCGTTGATATCGCAACCGGTTGCTAAGGGAGGCCGCGCATTCTCGATCGACTGATGAGATTGGTGTTAATATCTTGCTTGAGTCTTATTTTGTTGTTAAATGTGTGATTTATTTAATGGGAAAATTTTTGCTGATTTGGTAACTTAATAACATAGGCAGGTAATTAACTAATTCGATATTTTAACATTCAACGTCAAATTGACGGGACATACGAGTGCAATACAATCTTTTACTGTCTATTCCAGAATAAGATAAGGCCGCTCATTGTAGGCATGTATTTTAGTTTCCATTTGTATGGGTAATGGTGTGCAATAAAGTTTTTTTTTTTATTTAGCCCTCACTGTCCCACTGCTGAGCAAAAACTAATAAAGTATTAATAAATAAATATTGAATCATTCTATACTTAAACATCATCGTTTTCTTTTAATTTTCTTTTAAGTTGCATACTTTTGATTAAATTAAAAATAAAGTCAGTATAGAATTGTTACTTCTTAGTATTCAAAGAAAAGAACTTCGACAAAACAAAAAAAAGAACCATACCGAGGGTCTGTTACAGACGGCTATTCAATTTGGTCTGTAAGTTTAATTTACCTAATAGTTTCTGAAATCTCTCTCTTTCAGCCCGTCTAAAAATTGAATATTCAACTGTCAAGTAAACGAAATGTTTTCATAAATACGATAAAAAATTAAATAAAAATGCGACAAAAAGTCTGCTTGTTGCCTAATCGTGTCGGGTAGTGTGCGGCCGCTCCGAGCGGACGACGCGACGTAGTGTGTGTGAGGTATCGATCGATGGGCTGCCCCTTCGGCAACAACTACTAGAGACACTCGAACTCGAAACTTACTCGCGTTTGGTACCCGAATATGTGAGGAATAAAATTGGAGAAAAAATAAGACCAGTTTTTTATTTTAACATTTATTTTGGGCACAAATCACAGAACATAAAGTCGCATCGTCTATGGTGCAACAGATAAAACAGATTGTAATATTACGTGCGTCGTTACCTCGTTACGTGTTTTGGGCAAAATAAACACTTTTTCTTTCTTTCTTTTCTTTCATCGTCAGATCTTTCCTTACAAACCAGTGTGTGTCGGTGGAAAAGCTTTTATATACCTATTAATTACAAAATTAATGCACTAACACGTGAGATAGGCTACATTTTTATTTTCGCGTAGTCATTTTAACAATGAGATAATTATGATGCGTTGTGAAAATGAAGAAATGCTATAATGTGATCCGATTTCTAACTGTTACAACCAGAGTTCTAAATAAACATGTATTTATTATTTGTCTCTGACATAATATCTGGGACTGCATCGCGGAGGAACTCACCCTCGATTTCTATTTTAAAGTTGAGAATTACTCAAACTCTAGCTTGTAAACCTGTTAAAATTTGGCATTTAAATATACCTAGTTTGAGACGTTCTAACTCAAAATACTCATATTCAGCAAACACGCCCTTAGACGTTTCGGATAGTGATTAACAGTTACCAAATTGCATAGGTATCTCTATACCTATGCAATTTGGTGTGTCAGGCCCTTGAAATTTGGTTTTCACTTTTTAACTTCAAGGGTCCCTGAAGTTAAAAAGTGAAAACCAAATTTCACGTCACGTCGTCGTCACACGTCAGGGTCACGAGAAAATCAAAGGCGCATATACAAAAAAAATATTATATACTAAAAAACAAATTATTACTTAATCTTACATACGTTAAAGTTAAACACTCATAAGAAAAAAAAAAAACTCATCCTAAATACATTGATTCAGAAGTAGAAACTTTACCAGAAGAATGCCCTTGCTTTTCTCTCTCAACTATTTGCTGCAAATCATGATCTTGGACGATAGCAAAAATTTTACTTTTGGCTACATTCAAATGATAAGGGGAAAATGTTTTTAGTGTAGATCCGATGCTCAACAGAAATGCGTCAACTGAGTCCGTAGACTCTAACTCAGAAGATTGAGGTAGAGTTTCACTGAAGCTTGGTAGAGTTATTACATGGGTTTCTTCTTCAAAGCACGGCTCCTCCTCCTTTTTCTTTTTAGCCTTCCTTTTTCTAGGTTTTGGTTTCTTTATAATCGGTGCATCAGAGTCATTATCGCTGGCTTGACGTAAATCAACCTCTTCGACCGGGGAATCAGTGACTAAGTCTTGCCAGTTTTTGGTCTGTGGTTCCTCTTCGTCCTCCATAGACAAGACCACGACATCTCTGTAGAAGGGCTTCATGAATGTTAACTCGCTTTCGTATTTGTACTGTCTTGGGACAGCGACAGGGTCGGTGACATTTTTCTTTAGAATTCGTCTGTGTACATCTCGTATGTTTATCCAACGAACTTTGCAGTCGTTACCTGGAATAAAAGATGCTGTTTTATTCTCCAAGAACACTATGACAAGAGTAAGTATCTATTGTTAATTCATTATGAAATTGAAAGCCATCCCTTATGCAGATTACTATTTAGGCTAGAGTGATAGACTCTAAACTATATAAAACTATACCGAATAAAAAAAAAATGAAAATGGCAAAGATCACACCTGCCCTTTTTTATACGCATAAACAAAAAAAAAACTATAAACAATACCGTAACAAAATTTACTAATCTCTACTGTTTGTATTTGTCTAAGTGTATGTTTTGCTGAGTTCATTCACACTAAAGACGATTACTACGCGTTCCAAATAAGAATAGGATCGATAGACAGGATGTGACGTCACGCCGTACTATTAATTGAGGAACTCAGATATGAGTAAAATTTTTAAATTGGATTCTGATTAAACTTTTTTCGTTCACAGTTCGAAAAATAAATTAAATTTTTCATAAGTAAATAAAAATATGTTGCTTCGATTTTACAGTAAAAAAACGTCACAACATGGTAATTATCCTTTGGAACGCATTGTACATACATTTTTACCGAACAAATCTTACTTAATTGAAAAAAAAAAACTTTAAGGAGCACACACATTTACGTTACAATACATTACTGTAAAAGTAGAAAAAGTCAAATACAAGAGCTCAAAAAAAAAAAACTCATAAAATTCTCGAACATTCTTCACACATAAACAAAGCAAATAGTAGCGTCGAATCGTGACAACTAAATAATACTTACCAGGTTTCTTCATCTCATCACCGATCTTCTGCCAGGTCACTTCCCTGGTATTAAAGTCCATATACTTGGCATGGTTGACATCGTACAAAACTGGGTTTTCTTTAACCAGGCGTATCAGCTTAATGTCTTGTTTCTCAGAGTTATCGAATAACATTTTGACGTGCACTGTTTGGCATCGGGCGTCGTACTCAGCGGTCGAGTCCCCCGTCGCGATTCGTCGGTGCTCGGTCGTAGTCGGACTCTCTCGCTCGCACGATATTAGGGTCGGTTTTTATGTCGTGTCGATTGTAGATTAAAAAAAAAACGGATGTGTTTTTGGTTTTTGTTATGAAACGCAATTTCGTTTTTCTTTTTTATTACAGTTTGTTATCTATTCTTAAATTATAAAACTGAAGAGTATGTTTGTTTATGTGTTTTTTTTTAGATCGAAAGAGCGATGCTCCAATTACCGAGGAAGACTATAAACACGCTACGATACGACTAGAACCGGAGCAGTAATCAAGGACGCCGGTGATACCGTGGGAGGCAGTTTAAAAATAGTTGCGGGTGCAACATTCGTTTTATAAAAAAAAAATACTCAAATTACGACAGATTTAATTTATTTTTTATTTATTAAAAAGAAAACAAAATAATTTTATTTCATATATCAAAATTAAAAAATAAATCAATATGTGCTTCCCTCTTCTATAGAGGAGGCCTGTGTCCCAGTGGGTACATTAAAAAGTCTGATGGTGATGATGATGATGTGCGCTTATAAAAGGTCAGAAGCTAGTGCAGTGTTAATAAGTTCTTCCTATGAAGAAGTGCCGATAAAACTCCATGGCTTTTTAATAGTAAAGTAGCGTAAGTAGAGCTCCGGCGGGATCTCGTGATGGTGAAATGGCGTCAGCGGCTATCGCAACCCAGTGCTGGGCACGCCATAATTATGGCGGTAATGCCCCTCCTTGAGGCGTGGCTGGAAAGAACTCACGGCGTTCTCACTTTCCGCATGACGCAGGTCCTCACCGGACATGGTAAGTTCGGGAGGTACCTGCATCGGATTCGTGCGGAAGAGACGCCCGGGTGTCGCCACTGTGTGGACCGCCCGGAGGACACGGTGGAGCACACGGTTGATATGTGCCCCGCTTGGGCAGAGCATCGCTGTGTCCTCGTGGGAGCGATCGGTGGCGGCGATCTCTCGCGCCGGGCCTTGGTAGAAGCCATGGTTCGGAGTGAGGAGGAGTGGCAGGCGGTCGCCTCCTTCTGCGAAGCAGTAATGCTGGCAAAGGAGGAGGCGGACCGCATAAGGCAAAGGCGTTTGCGCCCCAGCCGCCCCAGACGTCGCCGGGATTCCCTGGTAATCGTCCGGAACAAGCCCAGTCGTCGACGGCGCGCACTGTTCCCGCGCGCCTCAAGGAGTTGTCAGCAACCGTAGGGACCCTGCAGAAGGGTCGAAGCCAATTAGGGCCACGGGTTTGCGTCTGAAAAGGAAGTCTCTGGCCCTGGTATGTATGGCGATGTAGGAACGGGGTAGGTTGTTTAGTCAGTAAGAGTCTGACACTTGTTTTCCGCTCCGCCCAAGAGCGGGACTCGTCATTGGATGATTTTTACCTACCATAAAAAAAGGGGAAACGAAATATTTTTTTTTCTTATAAATATTAAATATTATTTGTTATAAATGATAGTTATGCTGTTTAAAAATTGTCAGATGAACAGATATAATGAGTATGTAAAGTATTTCTACTACTTTTTTCCTACTACACTGTTTGAACATATTTTCCTGAATACACATTGTAATATTATTAAACAACATCAGTACAGTCGTACGTAAACACGCACTGTCTTTAGACAGCATTATGCTTAGTTTTAAGACCGATTAGTAGATTTACCTGATAGCTACAACTTGAGAGTCTTTAATTAACCTTTCGTATACTGTAATTAGCGAAATAATAGAAAGACAATAGCTGTATGTGCGGACGCCAGCGTTCGCGTAGGGCTCAAGATTTTAAGTCAAGAGTGAATAGGTTACTTCTTGAACTTCTAGACAAGCGTACTCGATTGTTGACCACACAGTCGCTTACCATAAGGTAAGATAATAACCGATTGTGAGTTTAGACTCACAATTCGTTACCATGACATAAAAGTTGTTTGATGATTTATCACCACAAAATCAAAGCAAAATAAGAAATACCAATCACGTGATTAAACTTTATAAGTATTTAGGTATTCAATTATTATCCGTATAATGAGTGAGCTGGCCATAATAAATGAACGAGTAAAACCTAATTAATTAGGACTTATATTCATAAACAGGAATGCGGTTACGTATTGTAACCGCTATATGTACTGTTTGTTAATAAATAAATATTCATGAGGTAAATATTTGTCAAGACTAAATACAATTAATACCTTACAAAACATATGTATTATAAATTCTTGATGCAGAAATACTTTTCATTACTGGTTTGTAATGAATTAACTTATAAACAGTATTCTGCGTCACAATTTGACGCTCTAAACGGAAAACTATAGAAGTTATGCCATTTGAATATTCTTTACATACCGAAATACATATTTTATAACTACAGGTGCAAATCAAACTATTATTCTTATTAATTTGACACATGGTGTTTGCATTTTTTTCAACTTTCCTATCCCTTGTATGTGGGAGGAGATTTCTTATTTTTTTGTATCCTTCTTATTTAACACAAGTAGAGAGGTGGATTTAGGCACTTTATACCAGTCAACTTTTATATGATGCAGAGAAAAATAATGATAGGAGCAATAAAAGTAAGAAGATAGACGAATACAAGAATAGATATACTAATAAACCATAAATATAATAACACCATATATACACTTTTACAGTCAAACAATAAAGTTATAATATTGGTTCTACTTTTTATTTTTTATTTAACTTTTTTAAATAATAAAACTTTAATTTTTGGGTGAGAAACCATCAAATAACTTCCTCGCTCTTGGGTGAAATGATAGGGAGTGATATTAATGACCGGTCCACCTTAGAACGGGAGAAATCATTACACGATTAAAAAAAAGGCCTAAAATGAAAATCAACAAATCCTTGGTGTGGTCGTAACGAATTTGTTTTTTTTCGATGCCAGATGAGTCCGGTGTTTCCTAGCTGACTACCCTGAGAAGAAACACCGAAACAAACTCAGGGGTCAAAGTCTCTTTTAAAGTCCATACAGAAAATAAGTATAGATCAATCACATAAGAACCATGCAGTTTGGTCTGAGACGGTCTTTTGAAGAAAGATCCATACAGAGTAGACCTGTTTTGGTCAGTGCAAGCATTTGTCAGTATTCGCAAACTTCGTCCGTCCGTCGGCAATCGGCATGTAAGCCCGCCGTTAATCGCGCCGCCTGGCTCGCTCGGCTACTTCGACGCGTCGTGTCGGCCGCGCCCGACACTTGCGCTCGTTACGACAACCACGGAATCACAACGATTTCACGTTCCTATTACTAACTCCGATCTACTTCATTACATAGTATAAAACCAAGTTACCGTTACCTATACAAAAAAAAAATACAAAATGTTTTATTTCATTAAAAACTAGTAGGTACATATTAGGCTATGATTGGAGCTATGCTTGCGGGTTATGCTTGTATGCATAAATCTTTAAAAGTACGCAACGAATTGTTATGCGGTTTTTTTTAATTGATAGGAAGATTCAAGAGGAAGGTTTATGTGTATAATACATACATAATACACCGTGAAATATAAATGGTTGTTTTCCCGCGGCAGAATGACTGGCCATAAGGAGTACTTTTGAAGCATACAGTAAAAATAAAAAGTTTTTTTTTATAAATAATTATTAAAAATATTCATCAACTCAAAAAAGCGAAAACAATAGTAACATTAGACGTAATTTTTAGGTACTACTAGAGTCGCATGAGCAGCCCGCCGTCAAAGGAAACCTATTCATTAAATATTTAAACCAAAATAAGCTCTCGTACGTTGTGATACATCATAATTAGCTTGTAGAGTGCAAGCTAATTATCTACACATTATGTTAGGTAGCTTTTGAACATACCTAAAGGTAGGTAAGTAAATAACTGCCACGATGCTGTCATCGGCAGACGAATTACTAGGAATAACTTAAATCAATGGCAACAGGTAGGTACAGAAAACCTATTATGGGCATAACCACCAATTAAAACAATACACGAGTAAATATGAAATAATGGAGGGAAGTTATGCTAAAAAACCAAGGAAAATGACAGCAGTGTGTCTCAGTCAAGTTCGGAAACATAAAAAGCGACATGATAGCCGTCATCATCATCATCAGCCTTTTTAATGTTCCCACTGCAGGGACACAGGCCTCCTCTCTAAGAGAGGGACGATATCATGATAGCCGTATCTAAGTTATATTTATAATATTAAAAATAAACAGAACTAAATTATAAATGGTTTTTTATGTGCTTAAGATAATGTAATCTTGTGCAAATATCTATAATGCTCAGCTTTATATTAGATTATATTGTTTGACTGTGTGTATTGTTGTGTATGTTTAATTTTGTGTGATAGTCAAATTATTTCATTTATATTTAATTTCACTGTATTGTATTTTTTGACATTATGATTGATTTTGATTTTAATTCTTAAATATATTTTATGTAATTATGGACTATGTCTGAAATAAATGATTTAGAAATGTAAAAACAATTGCAGTTAGGTAAGTAGGTAATTGGTAAAAAAGTGAGACGGAATTATAAAGTATAAATAATAAATAAAAGTACAAAAAGAGATTCTTATTGGATTTCGATATCCGCTAAGAACGGATTGTACGAAACCGAAAAGGTGTGAAGTTTGTATCGAAAAACCGACATTCACGCGGGCAAAGCCGCTCGCTCTGTCAGAAACTTGTTTATGTATAGATACAAATAAAATCGGACACTTTTGACAACACATACAGAAAACTCTTGGTGTTTCGTACAGCTGATGCAAAAGTTTATACCTAATAAATTAGAGAAGCACCGAATAGGTTGTGGTTTCACGGAAAAACCGAATACTTACCGTATAATATTCGGTTAAGTTCTTACTGAATCGAATATATTGCCGAATAATTCTGTTTCCTGTTTCAGAGTTTTCCCGTGCAAACTAGTTAATACACATTCGATTTCCAGCGGCACACGAACGGAATAAATAGATTCCTTTGTCATCAGTTTCGATAGTACAACAAACATCGCAGCATTAATTTTTTGGAAAGCGGCTTAAAAAAATCGTGGAACCATCGTTGAAATTATTGCTAACGATAATAAACAGTTTTGGAAGATGCGAATTTCACAAACCGTTGCAAGTCTTAAAGTCAAAAAAATTATACCGAATAAATTCGACATTTCAACCGAATGATTCGGCCGAATACGAATATCTCGAATTTGTGCCGAATATTGGGTACGTCTCTACTAATAATCTACCTTACGTAGAACAGTGTTCGCTTGAGGAGTATCCTCTGCGCCACTCACCTTGCTGCTCGGTGACGGGGTGGCGCCCCTGCAGGATGGCGTCCCTGGTCTGCACGTACAGCAGGTGCAGCTGCACCGGGTCGCGCGAGTCCACGTTGCGGTCCGAGTAGAACAATCTTCGCTTGAGGAGCAGCGTCTCTTTGAAGTCGAAGCCTTGTTCCCTGATGCTGCGGTGTTGGTCGAGCCAGTCCACTGTGGGAAATGTTGGAGATGAGATTCAAAGGACACAGTATCCGCATTGGCACAAAAAAAAACAATTTTTTACTAAACTATCTTTTAGTGACAAAAAAATACCGGGCAAGAGCGAGTCGGACTCGCACACCGAGGGTTCCGTAGAAACGAAATTATTTATGTAAATACTTCAATTCCCGAATCGAGTCACGGAACATTTTTCCGACTCGCATTTTTTTTTTGCGATTAACTAGTAACTACTAATTAGCAGTTTTCATATTTTTTCCTTCTGCCTTCTGACTTCTGATCCTTTAAGACTGTACATTTCAGGATTCCTGGTGAACAAGAAGTTCCCTATGAATTTGGATATCCTTGAGTGTCGCAATGTACCTAAGTTTTTTACGACATAAACGGCCCATTTTTTCGTTAACTTAGAAGTTTGATTCTTTCACAGCTTCTAACTGAGTACCTATATGTTTTGGACTCAACTCCACGCGTTAAAAAAAGATAAAGGGAGAGAAAAAGGGTCTTGACAGATAAACAGATAGACATCAAAGTGATCCTATAAAGGTACGGAGCCCTAAAAGGTGGGAACATTAAGTTAAAGAGCCAAAAGAGATCAAGGTACTGCAATTATGAAAGGCACCTACCGTTATCATCAGTCTTCAAACGCTTGCTCATCTGCTCCAACACTACATCTCGCTCCTTAGCGGGCTTGGGTCTTTTCAAAGTCAACCCGGTGCCAGGCAGTTCTTTGGGCTCCTTACCTTCTTCGGGTTCTTCAACTTCTTCTTTGCACTAGAGAGACAAGTCAAGTATACGTAAGAAAAAAGTAAGTGTAGTAGTTATAATCCTTAATGCGCGTAACCATGGCAACTAGTTCAACTTAATGGCCGCGTACTATAAACACATTTATTATTCGCGGCACGTAAGTTGAAACATGACCTTCAATACCCAGAAACAGATTTTCAGGTCTCAAAGTGCGGCAGGGTACTTTAGACTAATCAAATTACCAAATAAGTGTGTTAGTCCGTAATCAGAGTGTAAATAAATTTAAACTGTAACTACTTAGCATTAAGCATAAAAAAAAGTGAGGTGGACTCGCGTAGTTTTTAAGCTTTGCTTTTAAGTCAATGTCATGATGAGGGCATTATGAATGCAAATTAAAAGGCAACACAAATATAAATTTAAAAAATGACGCAGACCACCATGTCTTCGGTAAAATATAATACAAAAAAAAACCATAGGCATAAACAATTTTTTGCGACTCACCAGTCCATATTCGTCATAGTTCTTGATGCCGATGCGTGCGCAAATGTCCATCATCGCCTCACCCACTGTCTTCACCTCATCTACTGGTAGAGTCTTAAGAGTGCCTGAGGGACAATTCATCATAATCATCATTATCAACAGCCTTTTTAATGTTCCCACTGCTGGGACAGAGGCCTCCGCTCTAAGAGAGGGAATGGGCCATAATCCACCACGCGAGCCCAGTGCGGATTGGTGGATGTAACATGTCTTCGAATTTTTGGTTCTAGGACATGCCGGTTTCCTCACTCATCGTTTTGAGAGCAGTGGTGATGAAATAAATTACACAAAGTAATGCACCTGACTGGGTTTGTTTGAAAAGGCCACGACCTACAACTCGTAAGTCGGGGCCTTTACCACTCGGCCACCACTGCTCTCAATAGGTGTCCCTATTGATGCTGATTGCTGGATTAAATATTAGGTAATACTGTAAAGGGATTAGTGGTGCATGGGAAGTCAAGGGCATAAGTTCACGTGGACGCTCTCCAATACGGTGGACGAAACTCATTAAACCACTGATACACTGCGCCGCTAAACGCAAAGCTGTATGGCGTCGTATCACGAGAGAGGCGGTGGCTATGGCGCAGATTAGAGATGGTACGGAGTTGCAGCTTCGGTTCCGATATACCGAAACTTTCGGTTGGTTACGATTAATTTAAAGTGGAGGTTATACCGGCTCACCGATTTTTTATTTGTTTGTCACAGTCACAAATCAGTGAATTTGTGTGAATCTGACACGGCCTTAACATAGGTTCTCATTTGTCCCCGACACTCCATGGTTCACGGGTGGACGGCTATTTTAGTTCAACTTATTTGCCGCATACTATACGCAGGTAGACAAAACAATTACTCACCATCCAAAAGTCTGATCCTCAGGTTCTTCGTCCTGCAGATGTAATCCAAGGAGTCGCCGTCTTTGATCATGTAGTAGCCTAGTGTCCTGTTGTCTTCCAGCCACACTCCACTCACATTGTCATCAGCGGCGCGGAGGAACAGCGCGTATTCTGTCAGGGATATAGTACATTTTGATACAAGTGCAGAAAGTTATTCATTGCTACCGAGGCCGTAATTCGTGTTGTGTATGTTCGTGTGAAAGGAGTCGAGGGCTGCAGAGATATCTGATGTGTATCAAACGATGTTATTCAATATACTTTTGACTTGTGAGGTTATTTCACCCCTCTTGGGGGTTAATACGCGCCTCTTGGTGGTTAGCACGCGCCTCTGGGGGGTTAACACGCGCCTCTGGGGGGTTATCACGCACTTCTTGGGGGTTAACACGCGTCACTTGGGGTTAACACATGCTTCTTGGGGATCAACACTCACTCAGCTTGATAATAAAATGTAGGCGGTGCATTTTTGAGGTTTTAAATGTTCATTTCTCTTACCTAGACCCTTATTAGGCACGATGACCTTATCCTTGACGACCTTGAGCGCCTCCTTCACGGTCATGTCCGTGTGGAACTTGACCTTCCGGGTCACCGCGCCCTCATCCTGCACGATCTTCACAGATATTGACGGCATCTTGAACTAGTCCTGGATCATGGAAAGATTTTTATTTTATATGGAGGAAAACAAGGTAAGCTTTTCTATTTCGGAGTAAAAAAGAAAGTTAAAAAATAAGTTATAAGTAAGTAAGTAAACAATAAAGTTGATACACAATTAACAAGGTACACGAGATTTTGATACAACAATATTTTTCATCATCATTTCAGCCCAAAGACGTCCTTTGTTCGACATAGGCCAAATGGTCCCAAATGTGAGTAATAGTACATTTTGATACAATTGGTGAAAGATAGTCATTGCTACCGAGGCGCAATTCTGTTATGGAGCCGAGGCGCGAGGGCTGCAGTGACAAATTCGCACTTGTATGAAACGACGTTTTCAGTACACTTACGAACACATTACACTTATAATACACTTACTTTCTTTGAAAATACGACGCATTGTTGTTAATTTTTTACTGAAGAAAATTTTCACAAAGTTGCCGTACATTTTAGTTATGATTTAGATTGCAGCAGACTATAGTAAAGCACAATATCTGGCGGCAGCGCCTTAACGTCTAAAAAATCTTTTATATCTTACACTCAACATACTTTTCACAACTACCACCATAAATAAATTAGTTAAGTTTTTCCCGCGCTTGTCCTTTGTAGGACCAAAGAGAAGCAAAGGCATTAAGCCGCTATACATCCTACTTAATATTAAGAACAGAAATTCATTTTTTTTTAAATTTAGAATACAGATAAATGATTATTTGTTTTGTATAACAAATTATTGCAAAAATAATCATATTTATTTATTATATTCTGTTAAAAACGCGATTTAAATTTTCATTAAATATTAAACTTAAAAAATCTGCACCTCTTTGCTTTAAAAATAAAAAAAATACCCTTGACCGTGACGATGAGGGAATGAAAAAAACCCTTGTTATGATAAATGAAACAAAAGCACGCGGGTGATATACATACAGCCATTTTGAACCTAATCATAGTGCGATAAGTGGCAGTTTTCGAGTAAGTGTATTGAAAAACAATGAACGATTTTGTGCGTCTTGCATCCATTCCCGCAACCTTTACCAGGTCATCGATCCTCCTTGTAGGAGACCTTCCAACGCAGCGTCTTCCGGTACGCGGCCGCCATTCCAGAACATTTCGACCACATCGGCCATCTGTTCAGAGCAACTTTAATTTGACGTTTCTTTGTGTGTTTTTTTTTATATGATATGTTTTTCCATAAATATTTTAAACAGGTCACAAATTAGACACTAGGCACAAATTGGTCCCGGCAGATCATAGCAGGCGTTCAGTGCCAGAGCACAGCTCGATGCGGAAACAAAACAAAGCTTCAGTCGTCCGGATGGCCCTGTGACCACGTATTTGTGCAGACCAGATAAATCTCGCGATATTCCATGATAAAGTTATGAAATTTTGTACATAGATTCTTTACATAAAAATACTAGACACTTCTTTGGTGTTTCACAAAATTATACCTACTAAGGCTATTGTTGTATATTAGACAAGTAGCAGATATTGTCCTGTTCAAAAACTAGGTAGTTTAAAAAAAAATTGAGAACCCTTTCACAGCGCTACCTATCAGATTCAATTGTATTTTCTAACCATCTAGGAACCCACTAAAATTACATCCAAATTGGTCAAACCATAAAGGAGGTGACAAAGACAGTGACATTTATTTTTATGTGTTTTTAGATATCAGGACCCTGAGTTCCTAAGTCGTTGATGGCGCACACTGGTCCCGCGCGCCTTAAGGAGTTGCCAGCAAACTGTAGGCACCCTGCAGAAGAATCGAAGCCTCTGGGACTAGGGCCAAGGGTTCAGGGCAGAGAGCAAGGCTCGACCCGATATGAAAGGCAACGTAGGAAGATGAAAGGTTTTTTAGTCAGTAAGAGACTGACTTTTCTCCTGCTGCTACCAAGGGCGTGAGTTGTGATGGCCACCGAAAAAAAAATCCTGGGTTCCTGGATAATGGAAGGCGTACGAAGGGCCGAAGTCAACTTTCAGTGTACCTTAGACACTTCTCATGGAACATGGTACCATGTTACCAACCAACCGACGATTATCCCTGTAGACGTTATTATTATAATTTTGTCCTTACAATAATGATACAAGTAGATTAATTCTAAACAAATGACATTGTTTAACTTTGGGCTGCTGACGAATGAGTCTAAACACGCTAGTACGTTGATTAAATTATTATCTGAACTGACTCAATACACATTGATTCTATATTTTCCTGGTAAATCAGACATACTACATACAAATAACATCCATATTTTTTTTACCTCCTTATAGAATGGGATTAATTTTAGATTTTTTACATGAGTATATTTTATATACCTATACGCCGCGAATTAATTTACAAATATACAAAATTAATATCTTTAAGAAAACGTCAGCTGAGCGAGTCCAATGACTTGTAGGTAGTTGTTGTTCTTTGCGTACTAGCTACCATTAGGTCATTATATATTTGAATAATAATAAAAAATAAAAAAAAAATTGCTATCAACCGACACTCTGAAACTCAATACTTTACCGGATCAGTATCTAATTTAAAAAAAAAATACCAGCAGTTGTTATAAAACTGCTTAAAAACCATTTATCCAGTATTGTACAATATTTATTTGAAACTCTATGCCAAAATTAAGACCTGTAACCACCTACTAGGACCAAGTATCAGCTTCTGAAAAGAAGGTCCAACCCTTGTATGAAGGTTAAGAAGAAACTAGGTAGGTTGTCTAGTCAGTAAGAGTCAGACACTTTTTCTCGGTCCGCCCAAGGGTGGGATGTCATTGAATGATTTTTCCCGCCATATAAAAAGAAACTTTATAATTAGTCGTGACTGCTCTCAGACACTTAAAGCACCCCAGTATTTTATTAAGTATTATTTATTTAGTACAGCAAAATAGCCATTAATACTAAATTAATTAACCTTTTCAGTCTGTCTTCTCACAGAATCGTAAACTTTCTAATGATATCGTCTCCCATTCATCAGCAAACAAATCCAATCCAGGGTTGGTCTCCACGAGCGCGTTGAGCATCGTTAGCATACGCGGTATAGGGGAAGTGGATCGGGCTACAGTTCGCCAAAATGGGACATCATCATCAGCACACGATAGGAGACTAGATAAACAATAGCAGACGTAAGGCCGCCTGTGACTGATGATAACTAATGATTTACTATAAATAGTATTAGCAATCACACTTCCTGTGTCCTTTTGTTCAGCTGTGTCAGTACGGTCACCTAATCTTTAATTTTATAATGAGATTATTTATAGCATTTTTTTGTAGATGGGAAATTCATCCAATGATACCCTCCGCCTTTGCACGGAGGCCGCAGATCGCTCCGTGCAAAGGCACTCTGACACTCTGGTGTTAGTCTTTTACTGACTAAAAACCGCCTTCTCTTCGTTCTTTGCCTGGCAAAAGTTAGTCTAGTACATATCTTCTCTAGTACATATCTTTATCTATCACATTAATTCGAAAACTAAATTTAAAAATTTTAATTCAGAATCTGACCTTGAGTAATAAAACTTTAGGGACTCTGCAAAAGGGTCGAAGCCTGCCGGGGCCCAGATTCTCTTTCTGAAAGGAAGCCTTGAACCCAGTACGAAGAGCAAAGAAGGAACGGGGTAGGATGTTTAGTCAGTAAGAGTCCGACACTGTTTCCCGCTTCGCCCAAGGGCGGGATTCGTCACTGTATGATTTTTGCTCACCATAAAAAAAAACTGAGTAGTAAAAAAGCCGGTAAAAAACTTACAGTCAATGTTGACAGACGTAGTTTCCAAAAGCAGCTGTCCACAGCAATCCACACACTGCAATGACCGTTAACTCTGTCTCCCGGTAAACTAAAACAGGGCTATGATTTCATACCGCAGTTTCCGAGGTATTTTCCTTATATTGTATTTTGATTAACGCTTGTTTCTGCTTCATTAAAACCATGTTATCATGTCCTTAATTTTAAAATGTTCTATGTAAAATCCCGCGATTTTTTTATGTGGGTATAACAGTTACACGGAAAATATGTTGCTCCTGTACTCCCACCTAGATTGAGACCCAAAAATTTGTTATTTATTATGAATTTATTCGAAAGAGAACCAACAGCTATAAATAAACAATAACAATTGTATAAAAACATTGAGCCAATTACAGATTCTCAAGGGTAGAAACTGAAAAAGTAGCAGAAAACTTAGGATCACTAACAAGCACGATAAAAAAGAATACAATAAAATATCACTAATTACAATCAACACGTTTAAAAAAGTCCGCATTCAGTTTTTTTTTTTATGAGCCCTAACTGTCCCACTGCTGGGCAAAGGCCTCCCCCAAGTCCTTCCAAACCTTCTTCTCCCGCGCAGTCTCGGGGTGTAAGGGGTCCCAACTAACATCTTTCGGAACCCAAGCCAACCTCACCTGCACGTGGTACACCCTGCTGATTAACTGACGAGGCTCTGGCGACCCGCCAACACGCACTGGACCAGCGTGGCGGGCTATGGTCCAAACCCCCCAAATGGATAGAGGAATAAGAATCAGGCCGCATTCAGCTAACATTAACAAATTTTCGGGTCTGGTCGGATCGGCGGAATATAATTTGAACAAAAATGAAAACAACAACGATCTGGAATGCGCAGGTAAAATGGGGTGAATAGAAACAATTTTTTATTAGGATTATTACTTTCGATTTCGTATTTTCATACTTTTTGTTTAAATAAAGCATTTTTGTTTTTAAAATAGAATTTATAAAAATATTTAAATGTTGCTACCAATATTTAAATAACGTGAAAAAATAATAAAATGTTGTGTCTATTCATAACCGATTTATTTCTATTCAACCCGTTTTTCAGAGTAACAGTTTTACGGGACTCAATCGCAGCGGGAAGCTGTGTGTACACATAGCAACGGGTTCAACTTATTTGCCGCGTACCGCGTGGCGACACTTGCAGGAGGCCTATGTCCAACAATGAAGTCCTGTAGGTAAAATGATGATGACAATACGTACCTAGTGGGTAGTTTGAGATCCACACAAAAATACCAGCTTCTATTCTAAATATTTTAACTCTTGAGCGGCACACCTATTGTCTTTCTATTATGTCTCTAATCACGGTATTACAAAATAACAATAACACTGATTACAAAACAATTTTATCTACAAAACGGAACTAAGTACTTCGCGTCATTGAGTATCACTTCACTCCGTAAGACTAAGTCACTCTCATGGAGTGAAGGCATAACTGGGTCCAACAATAACACATGACACACTGCTTCACACATGTCGATGCTATGAAAACCTACAATCTCTTGACTCACTCTATCGCGTACAAAGATAGTTTGTTATGATACAGGGAACACGTTTGTGATTGCACGTGAAGGTAGGACTAGGTAGGACATGGAAAATAAGTTAAACCCATTGCTATACGCGCAACACAAACAGTTTTTTCGGGTAGCATTTTTTTAATGGCTATTAACTAGTGCTTGACTGAAGGAAAACATCAAGAGGAAACCGGCATGTCCTAGAACCAAAAATTCGAAGACATGTGACATCCACCAATCCGCACTTGGCCCGCCTGGTAGATTATGGCCCATTCCCTCTTTTAGAGAGGCCTTTGTCCCAGCAGTGGGAACATTAATAAGGCTGGCCCAGTGCGGATTGGTGGATGTCATATGTCTTCAAATTAGGATTAATTAAGGATGGTAAGCACTGATGCAATGTACCTACTGGATTTGAAATTAACACTTACAATCATATATTTAAGTATTGGTCAATAATTACTAGTCAGCCTCCCCGTTGTTGTTATGGTTACGCCCCAAACTGTAAATATTTTGGTTCAACTTATAGGTATGCTGTATACTGTACGTCCGTCGATGCACGTGCTACTAGCTAGGACTAGATACCTAGCACATAGATAGCGGTGACGTGTCTTCTTGAAGGGCGAGGTCAAAAGCGGTGCAAGCGCATCCGTGATTCATAGGTAAGTAATCTAATGGGCGTAGAGTGAACTAGTTTAAACATGGGCGATAGCGCATCGGCGAGGCCTGTTTCTTTCATAAATTCGAAAACGAGATCACCTCTTATCATCACGTTAAGAAGTGGTCAAAAGAGACGCTATTTATTGTAAAAAAATCATCACCATCATCGGCCTTTTTAATGATCCCCCTGCTAGGGATCAGACCTGCTCTTTAGGAGTAGGAATGGGCCGCGTAGTCCACCACGCGGGCCCAGTGCGGATTGGTGGATATGTCTTCGAATTTTTCATTCTAGGACATGCCAGTTTCATCACGATGTTTGCCTACACTGTTTTGAGAGCAGTGGTGGTGAAAATTACACAAAGTAATGATCCTGGCGGGTTTTGAACCTGTGATATACAACTCGTACTTCAGTCAACTAATAAGTTACCACGTGGCCATAGCTCTGTAAAAAATGCTCTTTCTTAAGCGAGTGAGTGCTTACTCGAAACCCTTTTGGTTCGAGGCCGTGGGCGAAGACCCACATCGTTCATGCCTAGCTACGCCACTGCGTAATCTATGAGTAGATAAACTAGAACAGTGAATGCTCAGTGATAACGGTCGCGACTTACGGTAATGGGTTCTAACCCAACCAGATGCATTAACACGTGTGATTTATTTCATAGCCAGTGAAGAAAAACATCATTATATTGGAAGCCTTCCTAGAACAAAAAATTTGAAGACATGTGACATTGACCAACCCGCAATGAGCCTGCGTGGTAGGCCTATTCCCTCTCCTAGAGAATATCCTAGGTTTAATAATTCCCAGCAAGACTATATTATGTGAGATCATACGCGCCACCACCTGTGAAGTTGCTTTGTTGCGTTTTTTTATGTTAGTTTTATGCACCCCTAAACCTCATGATTCCGATCCCAATTACCGGCCACCGTAGGCGTAGGCTTGTGGACGGCGAGCAATGGGTAGCCCGCCGTCTGATCGTCTGGTAACAATCCGGACCGAGCCCAAATCGGGGCGGCGCGCACTGTTCCCACACGCCTCAAGGATTTGTCAGCAAACTGAAGGAGCCCAGCAGTGTCGAAGCCTTCTGGGACCAAGGGTTGATGCGAAAGCGTATTACCGGGGGTCTGAGATCAAGGCAAGGAAGGAACGGGGTAGGTTGTTTAGAAGTAAGAGTCTGACACTGTTTCCCGCTCCGCTCAAGGGCTGGATTCGTTATTGGATGATTTTTACCTACCATAAAAAAAAAAACCTCTAAAGTCCTTACCATCCATCAGATACCCATGACCCTCATTAGGGCCTTGGTTCAACTTGTAGGAAGTCTTCCAACGCTGCGTGTTCCGGTACGCAGTTGCTATTCCAGAACTCTTCGTCCCATCGATCATTAGTTCTGCGAGCAATGTACCCTGCATACTGCCACTTCAGTTTGGCGATTCTTCGGGCTATGACATGTCGTTAAGCTTGGTTCTCCTGCGGATATCCACATTTCGGATGTGATTAAGAAGTTTTTTGATGATTTATTGATTTCTCATCAAATAAACAGGTAAAACGTCATCAATATGAATCAGACGAATCTTAGTTCAAGATAAAAATCCTTGAGCGTAGTGTGTATTTGATTACGTCATCGTCATCATGACGTCATGCGCACCTTGAAGGTGTGTTTCCTCACACCTCAACCTCCGTTTGACCCATTAGGTACAAGCATTTCCAAGAAGTTTGGAATATTTACTTTGAACTAAGATGATTCTGTATGATTCATAAAGATGAGAAAGCTTCTGAGTCAGATCTTGGTTACAAACGTTTCGTTTAGAGTTAGCGCTTGTACCACGTTGTGGACGTCGTGCGTGTTGTGGCTTGTAGCCACGCCCCCCATTCCTTTGTTGAGATGACGTCCGAACAAGGAAATTGGGGGCGTGGCCAACTACAAGCGCTAGCTCTAAACGTTACAATTGTAACTTGGCTAAGAGGACAGGTCACAACAAGGATATGAAGTTGTAAATGTTAAGGATATAAATAAAACTACTAAATATAAGAATAATTTTATTTCTATAGGAAAAATAGATCTGTCTACTTACTCTTAGCTACGGCATAAAATATTCAAATAATTCTAATTTATTTATACATTTTATTTTAGATACAAGTTTGTGGTCAACTCATACCTGCGTTAAATATTATAGAAACTTAAAATACATAACATTGTGTTGACTAATTCAGATATTTTTATCCTGTTACACTACAAGTTACTAAATTATACCGGGTAATTTTTTAACCACTGCGTAAATATTTTTTTTTGGTGGCTCAGTGTAAGCAATAGAATACATTTCCATTTTTAGTTTATAACTTTTTTTTCTCATTTTTCCACTTTGTCCCTTTGTCCCAAGCGACGTCCATAGAATAAGTTTCTGAGTAAACAAGTCTCGTAAGCGTTTACTTATTTTTTACTATTGACAATGTCTAAATAAAAAATACGTGTTTATTAAAATGTATTCAAGTCTGCGCACTGGTTAAAAATTTTTCCTGTATATGGTCAACTGCATGTCAGAGATAACGTCACTTGATCTACAAAAACCGCTCTTATTGCTATGAAATAAAGATTCTCTCAATGGCAAAGTCGCTACCTAAGTAAATATTTAAAATAAAAACAGAATTGTAACTTGAGGTAATTTCTATCTATCGCAGTGTTTTATGAAGACTATTTTTCAAACATTACGTTTTTATTTAAAAAACTGATACGTTACATCAATGCATTACTGTTTACTATATTTATAAAGTGTTTACTTTGTTTTATAAAAAACTTTACGGTGTTGTGTTTTACAATGGAATTTGAACTTAGCTACGTATGATATAGAGTTTATTGTTCGAATATGTAAAAATTGCCTCAAATTCTAATGGCAAAACCCGACAAACCCTGTCTAAATATTAACGAAGATTTTAATACTAATACGTATGATTTCTTAATTATATTCGATACAAGAGACAGTAATCAATTTGTTTCTACACATTTAGGCCAGGTGGAAACTTGCTCATTGTGTTAGTTCTATAATTTCATTGTTTTAGCTCTACAATTATTTTAAAACTAGAAATTATAATTTTATTATCCTACTATAAAGCGATAATTTGTGTGTGTATATGTTTGTTACTATTTCACGTAAGAACTACTGAATGGATTTCGATGGATTTTGGTACCCGGTTTATCTGTCAAAATAAAATGTCCAGCAATAGCAGAAAGCATACCTACTAGCATAATATTATTCCAGGAGTATGTTCCATTGGGAAAATTTTCTACTATCACGTGGGCGAACCCGCCGGTAGCATCTCTTAAATAATCAAAAGATATACCTATCGTATATGTCGACAGGAAGCTACGGAACCCTACACTGAGCGTGGCCCAACACACTCTTGGCGAGTTTTTATTTATGTCAGGTTCATGTACACATGTACAGTAGTGGTACACAGGCGTACTTAATGCAACAAGGCATTCTCTACCAGTCAACCTTATGCTTCTGCCATGATGATGCCTCTCTCGGTTGGTAGGGAACACCTATGGCATTAGGTCCGTATTTGTACTTTTGTGATGAAGGTTTTTTTTAATAAATACTTTCTTGACGGAATTATATGGTTGACTACAGTTTATTAGTTTTAGGTACTTAATTAATTTAATTTTAGCACTAATAAAATTTCTATCTCATGAGTGGTATATATCAGAGTGGAAGCCGCTTCAAGAAAAGCATCGATTATATTAATATATTGATATCCAGCAGCATCAGCTTTTTTTTTAAACAAACGTTGCCTTACACTAGGAATTACTACTGTGAGTGCATTTTACTAATGTGTAAACTCACATGTATATAAGACACCTAGACCCGCAACATTTATCTGTAGGCCACACAAATATTCGTTGCGTGTGGGATTCGAACCCACGATACGCAGCCCAGCAGTCAACCACTCCATGAACGGTGATGTTAAACTCTAGCAGCTTCGGTTTAGCCCCTTAGGGCTGGAGTTCTTCCGTTCTTAGCGGACGTCTACACCCTATAGGGAACCTGTCAAATTTAAATGTAGGTGTTGATTTTATTGTAGGTATTTTGCTTTTATGTTGTCTTTATGTTGTATTTACTTATCGAAAACAAAATTCAAGGATTGTACAATTAAAAATTAACATGTATTTAATGTTCCTTTATATGTTTGAGATGTTATGTTAGGTTATGGGCCTATATTTTTTAAACTAATTAATTATGCCTACTTTACTACAACTGCATTAAAGTACTTATGTAATATTCTATATCACATTTTACTCTAAATCTACAATAAACTAAGGAATCAAAGAAAACAAAAATATAAATAAAAAAATCTTTATTAGAATAAATAAAATATTAATAACAAAAAAAAATGTGTAAATTGTACAGATACTTAATTAAAATAATAAGAAGCACGCAATTTAGTTAATAATTAATTACTATGAACTACGTAATGTATTCGATAGACTTGCTATATTTGTAAATACATAATAAAATGTATTTCTGATTTTGTTGATATATTTACAACACAAAAATTACAACCACAATGTCCAATACTATTTTAACATTAATAATGACTCTATTACGATTCACTTCATATAAAGAGGACTATCTTTAGTCCAGTGTTCTGAACCCATAACTTTAGTTCGATCAGGGCAATGAGCCCAGAAACCCAAGTTCCCTACCAGGACTGATAAAGAGTTACCGCAACCCTCAAAAATAAATACTATACGATTCTGTTAGTAAAAGTCTGGCAAGTCCTCTTACTCTACTCAAAGTTAGAGAAGTTACCAGATGACTTCATAAAACAGGACTCCATGCTTTTTTTTTATGGTAGATGAAAATCATCGAATGACGAAACCCGCTCTTGGGCGGAGCGGGAGACAGTGTCCAGACTCTTACTGACTAAAAAACCTACCCCATTCCTTCCTTGCCTTATTCTTACAGCCGCGGTAACACTTTCACACCAACCGGCGGCTCCAGAAGGGAAACAGGACTGCATGCTACGATTTACGAAAATTATTACCTTTGAAGCAAATCTATCGAATTCATTGATGTCTACAACATTTCAGCATTTAGTTATTTACAGATACAATACATTACTTAACGTTACTTTAGCATAGTATGTACTACATTAGTTATTACTATCCTTCACTCTCGTTCACATACAAAAATATTGCTATCACGCCGCTTAGGTCCTACGCTTAGACAAAGTTGTAAGAAAGGGAAGTTGTAAAAACTTTAAACTACAATTTAATAGCTGTTATTCTAAGGCCACTGGATTTTGGGGTGTAAAATAGTGCTTAATGAAGTTGAAATCGTTCATCAAATGACTAAGTGTCATTTACACACATAACACCAGCTAAGATGTTAATTTTGATTTAAAAAGAAAGATATATTTATTTTACCCGCGTATTTTCCGTATTTTATTTTACTTTTTTTACGCTAAATACCGCCAGCGTTTGATAGTCTAGTCTGCATGTGTTATTGGCAAAATTGTGGTGCCTCCTCCACAAAGGCCATTCATTAAGAGTTGAAGTTGAAGATGTTGAGTGGCTACGAAAAAGACCATGCGTTCTGAGCAAGTCACTGTCATCAGACGTGCCCGGGATTGTTGGCTAAAAAGTTGCCAAGATACGTAACAATCTTACTCGTTCGTTCTTCTATCTCAACCAAACTGTGCAAACTATATGGCCTTCAACACGTACCTGTTTCGCATAGTCTATTCTTCGCATTTATCCTCACGGACGTTCTTTCCGCGTGATAGATTGTTAGTTAAAAAACTTCATATAGTATTAACACTTTATTGAATATTGCAAGTAATCTCACACACAATTCTATACGCTTAGAGACCGCACGATAGAATTGCTGTGTAAATGGACTAATGCTCAGGGCGACAGAATAGAAACTAGGAATTTTAAATATATATACTCGCTCTATATTCCTCCGAGATCATGAACATATTCAAATGAATAGTAGAGAAACGCCCCGGCTTTGCATGAGACAAACTATAAACTTTGTAAGTAGCGGGAATCCGATGTTCAAAAGTGAAGTGATACAAGAGGGTCTAGTCATTAAAAGTGTGACACTCTCTGTCACTCCACCTAGAAGGGGAGATAAATTATTTGATTTTCCATCAAAAAGAGTAACCATGGAGTTTCTTGCCGGTTCTTCTCCATAGGAAACGACTAATTTGGAACCGTGCACTAGCTTCTGACATTTTGACTTGATTTCATCCCAAAAAAAATTAAGGTGTCATCGTAGCTATATTTTGTAACTATCAACTTCATAAAGAGCACTTATACACCCGCTAAAGGCGTCTATAACCTACCTCCTCTATCTCTGTCACAGTAAATAGCACTACCCTTAAGTTTAGCTACGACGAGTTACTTAGAAAGGCGTCGGACCTACCTACCACTAAATATAAAGCACAGAGATGGCACTTTCGTTCAGAATCACACTTTCTATCACTATCTCATTAATTTTTTTTCTTACTTTTTAAAGAATTCGATGTTCAAAACATAAAATGTACTGTAAATAAAAATAATTCCATTTAAAATATGTAAAATCGACGGCAATGTACTTATTTCTATTTTATAGTAATTTCAACTGATTGCTAAATCTTTAACTGTACTATTTTTTTTATAAATATATATAATATGAAATTATATCTCTAACTTGAATAAATTGCTTATAGATTTATTGTTTTTAATTTGATGTAAATATTATTGTCTATTTCATTTTAAGGAGCTGCCTGAATCACACATACCTTTATAAGCCGATTCAATGGCCGAATACTGGTGGTAACAACTTGATACGAATCAAATATTATTTGTTATAAAACCATCACAACATCGGACAACAAGTTTGATAAACTTAGATCTAAATTCTGTATATAGCGATGCATTCATCAAGTAATATAAGACGGTTGTTTCACTTCTCATAAGTAAAATAAAAAAAAATTCTTAAGACCACACGGCGGAGTGAAAACTTCTTCAAGGCAAGATTCTTCATCGAAATTGTAATCGCTCGGGTATTTTCGGCTAGAGTCGGCCGAGAAAACCGTTACATAGCTGAGCATGGCGGCTGAATTTCATTCTCACTCATAAAATAAAGTGCTTAGAGAGAAATTTTCACTTCCGAAATTATGACAAGAGTCAAATGCGGTCAAAACAGATATACAACTTTTAGATACATTATACAGGTAAGCTAAAACTATCATGAAATATATAATATACTCTACAAAATATACTTTTTAAATCAATATTAACATAAAACTATGTTTAATTACAATCACATATAAATAATTACACACAACGGTATATATTTGCATATTTAACTTAAATATTGTAAATAATATTATTATTAATTAATTGTCATTACTCTACTATAATATTTCTCTCCGATGTACTTAAATATTATTGTATTACGATCATGTATGCGTGTGCGCAATGTTAAAGGACTATGCACGTTAGAGAGTAACTTACAGAGTTAGAGAGTAAAAAGAAGAATTTATTATTATTACTTAGTTACAGAAGTAAAATTGAGAGATCAATATTGAGGATGGACTTTATTTTTGAAGAATAAGCTGTAGGGAAAAATCAGTAGATATAGAAATGTTTCAGACGCAAAAAGACATCTGAAATTTTTCCTCACTCTAGAAGGAAATAGGTATGTAATTAGTTGTCCCGGCAGATATTCGAAAGTCTTTGTCGAAAATTGACTTATCAGAAAAAAGTCCGATTGTAGTGCCACCTACCGGGATCTATTGTTTTAAAACCATCCAAATAAACACACGAACAGGCGAATTATATGTATATAGACTAGCGTTTTTCATCATCGACCACATCATTGCTTACCATCAGTTAAGATAGTGGTCAAACAATTATAAAAAAAATACTCTACAAGATAATAAAAAATTATACTTCTATAACAACCTAGATTTTTATATTACAACCATAAATAGATGCCAACTTTGAAATGTTTCAAGTCAAAAAAGGAAGTAGATATTTAGAGTAGAACAAAACATATTAGAAAACCTTACCCACGACGACTTTTTGTTGCGCGCGTTACGCATTAGTAAAAAGGTGCTAACACGCTACAGCATCGCGACTGTATCGATGCGAACGCGCTACAGCAACGCTGCGATATTTATCGTTTTAAATAACGCAGCATATGCTGATTTAGGCGCCTTTTTGGCCTCGCACAGATTTCGTACTTTTTTATTGCATAGTTACATACATATTATTTATTGTGTTTTTAGTTTATGTATAGTGTGTGAGGCACAAATAAACGTTTTTCTTTCTTTCTTTTCTTTCTACAAAAATTAGCCACGGACGAGATGCCATACTCCCTAGCGCGCATAGTCCTTTAGAAACCTAACTACATTACAAGTTGAACTTATTGCTGTTACATTGCTACAATACTCTATCTATTATTAAAACCTCAATAAAATTCAATGTAGCACTCCACCTGTGGCCAAATTGTCATCATCAACTTGTGCTTGTATTATGTTAATTGGGTCTTTTTAAAAATAGTATTACCATTAAATATATTGAAGGCATTAATGTTCTTTTAATCTTGGAAACTTAATCAAGTCTGTGGTCAATTAAATCTGACGATAAAATCAAAAAATCTATGTCTCATGTTAACTAAAGTGTCTGACCATAGGCAGACTTCTAAGTTACATACACCGTTAAATCTTAGTCGTTTATTCCTGAAGAGGGTCGATAGGCCGGTACACGAAACACTATCGATTTGTGTAGATAAGACAAAATTTTTTTTTTTTCAACTTATATATGCATTTCCAAAATTTATTTATTTAAGTAAGCGAGTCAATGACCTCGTAGGTAGTTGTCGGTCGTTGCGTACTAACTACTTATACGTCATTAAACTGGCCTAGCTGACATTTACTTAAAGAAATAGAGTTTAAAAAAAAAATACTTTATTTTTTTATTCTTTCTTTACCTTTTACCTTTAATCGATAGTCTTTCATGTACCGAATCGATCCTCCAAGGGATTAAAACGATCAACATTGAACAGTGTACATGTGTGAGTGGCGGCCACAGGTGTCGTGCTACAGTAGAAGGCGTGGTCTAACCGGCAGAAGTCCTAGATCTGGTACCAGGGCGAGCGGCGCACCCAGCGCAGGCGGTAGCCGCCCTGCTCCGTGCGGATCTTGATGGACGCGCCCTCCGCGGCTTTCACTGTCTCCTTTACCTGTGCCAACAGAATATTAGATTAAAATCATGTCAAAATATACATACATATTCAAACGACTTATATACACATACACAGATATAAGAACTAAATGACTACGAAATACAATACGAAATTTGAGCATATACAACAGCCAAAATCATATATCTGATATTTGCCCACACTAGACTTAAAACCTGTCTGGTTGGAGGATCCTCCCTTTTTAATGATGATACATAAGACTTTAAACTAGCTAGCTATAATATCTGGATTTATGACATTTAGTTAGAATTTTTCGTACAGCCAACTCATAAACATCCGTCCCAACATTCTGTCTTGATGTTTTGTTGTTCTATCAACTACTAATGATTGGGCTGCTACAAAAACCTCGAATATAAAGAAATCCTTAGTAAAAAAAAAAAACAATATCATTTTTTAAAGTCGGTTAAATTGTAAAAAAACAGAAATCTAGTACTTACGCTCTGCATCAAGTTCTGTGCATTTCCGACCAACATTTCCGTCGCTTCCTGGTCCTCTTCGCTACCTGCAAATATAGCAAATAAACATTTTAAAACTACTAGACTCAATAATACAGCACATAAATATAATCTACTAGCTTTTGCCCGCGGCTTCGCCCGCGTGGTATTGGGGTTGGGGTTTCCGGGATAAAAAGCCTATGTCTTATTCCGGAGTGTATCCTATGCGTGTGCCAAATTTCATCCAGATCCGTCCAGCTGTTTTGGCGTGATTGAGTAACAAACATCCAAACATCGTAACTTTCGCATTTATAATATTAGTAAGATTTCGAACCGTTATCATAGAGTTGTTGTCGTAATGTCAGTAATTATTTATTACTAGCTGTTGCCACCAGCTTAGCCCGCGTGAAAATTAGTTTATCCACCTAAACCTTGAACCCCGTTTCTTCCTTTTATAGAGAATGATTTTGGGAAAATCCTCTCTTAGGGCTCGCCTAACATCATAAAAGAAAACATCGTGCAAAATTTCCTCCAAGTAGCTTGAGCTTTTCGTTATGTCAGCCAGTTTCTCCTCTTATTTTTAATAACAATAGAAAATTAATGAATTAAAAAAAAATACATTACTTTGTAACACACAAATAAATTAGTAACATTACAAATTGACAGCTCGCATCAAGCCACAACCTTTTTGGTTTGGTTTTCGTCATAGTCCAAAGTACCGTGCTCCAACGTCAGGCACAATATCGCACACTGTCAAATAAGTCAGTGGCAAAACGCAGACCAAGCAATAATAACAACAAAAACCCTCGTCTTCTTCTTTTCGAATCGATGATAAATTCGTTAAATTGCTTGGGCCCAGTACACTCACCAGGGCACTCATTATATGGTAACCTCAAATAACTCAACCTCGTACTGATAAAAATGAGATTTTTAAAGAACAACACTTAAATTATCTTCCATAACCAATGAGCTTGTGCTATGTTATGTTGCGTGGCCTATCTGATATTTCATCACGTTATATAAGGATAGTACAACATAGTTTCTTTTTATGCGAAATATCTACTTCTGAATGGTATCAAAAGAAATAAGTCTAGAAAGTGTTAAAACAGTTTCAGCAAAATTAAAAGGCTTTGCTGTCTTATTTTATGATAAAATGAGAGCAGAAAGTGATGGGTGCAGAAAAATATAAGTAGAAGATATGTAGAACAGTGTAATACATAAATTAAATGCGTATGAGGGACGTTGTTCTTTCTATCGACAATCGAACAATACAAAGGTAAGGGAGGCTTATTTTAACCACTCCATCAGACAATAAATACCCAACTTAAAACCCTTGAATATTTGTATTTATTTTACTAACAACCTTTCTTATAAAAAATAAATAAAATGAAGTATGCATGCAATTTTTTAAACAAATAAGAGAAGATATTATAAATATCGTCTTTAACGACGAAGTGTTAAAGCTTCAAAACTGCAAATACTAAAGAGAAGTTCCACATGAACTATGACGTCAAAGTCCATAATACCCGTGGGACTACCAGCTGCCATAGAAAACGGCATTTCGGCGAAAAAGACGAGAAAAGACGAGAAAGAAGATTAATTTATTATTGTATATTTGGTGATACACCAGTTAGAAAACAATGATCTTTTTCATGCATATTGAGAAACTTAAAACCGGACCCAAATTTACATTACTTTTCGAGGCGATTGTCGATAAAAAAGACGAACTTCCCAAGTATGTTTGTATGAAATATTAACCACACATTGACGTCATAATATTTTACCTTTGTAGTCCGGCATGCCGACTGTTAGGAAAGCGAGAAGCACAGCATTAATATAAATAGTAAGCTATATTATATACTAAGCTAAATATTAAATAGGCTTTAGAGATAAATGTACCATCGTGGTCATTTCCACTTAAAAAAAATCGCTTGAATCCTGCGGCGCGACGCCAAATAAAACCTTTGAAGTTTTCGTTTTGAATGCAAACAAAAGTGAACTTAACGGTGGTCACGTGGAAGTGTCTGCGATGGTACGGAAAAATACAGCGGTATCAAGACTAATAATATAGGTAGTTATCGAAATTGGACTTAAGTAGCTTAAGAATATAGTTGAAATTGGTCTAACGATAATATCACGACTTTCATCTACATTAATATAATAAAGAGGTAAAGTTTGTTTTTTTGTTTTTATGTTTTTTTGTTTGTAGGGGTAATCTCTGGAACTACTGGTCCGATTGGAAAAATTTTAGCAACAATAGAAAGCTGCTTTACTCCTGAGTGACATAGGCTATATTTTATGTTCGCGGGCGAAGCCACTGACAAAAGCTAGTAATATAATATTACACCAATATCAGAGTTAGAATGCATATTGTGTAATGAATGCGTCCAAATTGTTATGAAAGCAGCCATTCATGTACAGTTTGTACCAAAATATTGTATGATCAATATTCTGTTAATTTCTATAAGATAATCGTAAAAAGTATTAACAAATACAATTGTCGGTAAAATCATAGACAACTATAAATTGAGCTTCAATAAAAAAGCGATAATTATGTGAAAGCTGATATAAGCTAAGTGTAAAGCCCTTCGGTTAAAAATAGAAGAAATACATAAAATACACCGTGTCTCAAACAGACTTCTTAACCCCCGAGTGATGGCTTTCGTCAGATATTTTCTTAATTTAAAAAAACTTGTACTTTATTTTGGAATAATCGTTATTATAATATATATTATATTTATTTATTTTTTGTTAAAAAGTAACCAATTTGTTATTTTTGTAGATTTCTGGATAGCTCTTCTAGTTTTAATTACATAGTTTTTTTTAATGATCCTTGGTCCAATACACATTTTTTTGAAGTCGGTAGTCATATAATGTTTTCTGTCCTAAAACGAAACAAGGAAGCGTATCAAACTTTTACTGACTAAAACTACACGCCCTTTGCAGTCTAGGACCAGGGGGAAACTTTTCAGAACCACCAGCACCTCTAATAAGCATCGGCTCTGCTGGTCACCTACGATTTTGCTAACATCTATTTGAGGCGCGTAGAACACTTATCGTTGTCGACTCGGGCTCGGTTGAGTCGGTTACCGGACGGGCGGACTGCGACCTAACCTAACGAACGCTTGTTAATTGATAAATAGCACACTTTGGCTCAAACTGAAGTCGACGCTAGCGACAACAATAATGTTGAGCCTCACCAAGAGTTAGCAAAGGATCGTGGCGATTATCAGTTTGAACCACAGCCTATAAGACCGACTCGGAGTTGTAGGCGTAAGATTAATTATAAGGTCTAAAATGTAAGATGTAGGTATTACACCCAAACGCAATGTTACCTCAGTACCTACTTATGTTTTAAAAACACACGCGTAAATATGCCTATTGTTTATTTGTATTAGTTGTAAGTAAAACTACTATTGTATTGAACCTATGTACCTAATAATTGTTTATTACTTTCGAAAATAGTGTCGGAGGAGTGATATGTTTGTGTTACCTACACTACGCGTATGTGTGTGTACGGCGCGCGCGCCATCTTGTAAATTCGTGTGTGTCCTTGACAGCAGTAATAAACTAGCGTCCAAGCGCAACGGTCGTTTTATTGTCGATTCCCGATAGCCCAATAACCCTGTCTGAGACACAGTGTATATAAAAAATTAAGATGTAAAAATGTCAATTGGAGAAATGCAGAGATGTGTGTATAAGAGAGTCGTTCTTACCTTGAGCGCCGAGCATGGTCGCCTTGACGGTGGATAGGATCTTGAGCTGCGTGCCGATCGTCGGGATGCGCTCACATACTTGTAGCAGGTTCTACAACAATATAATAATTCGATATAGGTGTTTTGGATCTTGGCTGACTCTCTGTTAGGCCTAAGATTGATCTGTAAAAAATAACTTAGTACAGACAATAGCATAATTCTTGAGCGCTTGGTGAAAGAGTGAAGGTTGCTTTTTTATTTTTAGTAGTTAGTTGCTTTGTTTTTTTATGACATGCGCCATACTCTTGCGCAAATAAACTTTCTTTCTTTCTAAGCTCATCGGAGAGCATAATTATTTAAATTTATTTAATAAATTAAAAAACTATATTTTATTAGTAACACAATATAATTTATCAAATAAAGTTAAACAACTATATTTCTCTTTAATATCAAAAACAAAATTAACCAAGGAGCGGAGAGTGGCTGTGTTATAGCTTTATGACCAATCTTTCAGTATAAAAGATACGACGTTGCTTTAATACATACCGTCCTAATCCTCTTGTCGGTACACTCAAGCGCCAACTTCTTGGCGAGCCTGGTGACCTCCTCGGAAGCCTCTGCGATGGCCTTAGCGGTAGCGATGAGCTCCCTCTTGCTACCTGGTGATGGAAGGATTGAAGGTTAGTAGATTGAAGATATGGAGTGTTGAGGAGCTGGCATGCTCATTCACAAGGTCCTGCTCGAAATAAAACTTAAAAACATATGCATCTGCTTGGGCGAATTTCAAGTCTTTAGTTTACACTTTGGGACTTAAGGTCTTTTCAGGATGATTAATTTTTACAACTTCATGCAATTAAGCCATAAAAACAAAACCGACTCTCATACTAATAAATAAAATAAAAAGCATAGACCTAATTGGTCCGTAATCGCGGGCTCAATTGGTAAATGAAATATGGCTAGAAGTCATTTTTGGTTCTAGGCCGTTTTCCACACGATTTTGAGATCAATAGTATAGTGTAATATTGTTTAGTTTATTTCAGCTATTTTCATAGTGTCATGTCCTACGGCATTCTACTGTGAGGAAATGCCGCCGACATTCAGACAATTTTTGTATTACAGAAAAGGGCTATTCGTTCAATTTATAAATTAAGTCCTAGATACTCACTAAGAGATAAATTTAAAAACATTAATATATTGACTGTGCCTTGTCAATACATCTTTGATAATATTTTGTATGTGCATAAAAATAAAAACATGTTTAAAAAGTACAGTGATATCCATAACGTTAATACTAGGAACAAACATAAATTTGTGGTTCCTACAACCAGGCTCAAAAAAATTGGGGGCTCATTTAGATGCCAATGTGTACACTTTTATAATAAGCTTCCCAGTAACATTCAAGAACTTAGCCTGAATAAATTTAAATTGTTTGTAAAGCGAAAACTTTGTCAAAAGGCTTTTTATACTGTTAAGGAGTATCTTGAGGATAAGACGGCTTGGGATTGACCTGCTCCAGCACTATTATTGTAGTTGTATTTTATTTTTATTTATTTATTTTTATTTTTTTTTAACTTTGGACTTGCAATAATTTATTTTGCAGTTACATTTTTGTATTTTTTTTTATTATTGTGAATGTGAGGACTATGTCGATTACTTTTCCTTTTCCGTAATTTTAATATGATGTCTGACAGATTTGAGTATTTGATGCGGCCTACACAAATGTCCTTTCTTTGGTATTGATCGTCAAGTCGTTGAGCTCCTTAGTAGTCCTAAGTTTGAGCTACACGAATACTGACAAATGCTTGCACTGACTGGACAGGTCCACTCAAATCTGTATGGTTCTTTCCTCAAAAGACCATCTCAGACACTAATCTGCATGGTTCTCATATGATTTGACCAATACATGGTTACTGTATGGACTTTAAAAGAGACTTTGACCCCTGAGTTTGTTTCGGTGTTTCTTCTCAGGGTAGTCAGCTAGGAAACACCGGACTCATCTAGCTTAAACTGACGAAAAGAAAAAAATATTGACGTGTAAAGTGTTATTTTAAAACCTATTTACAAAATAAATATCATTTATCATTTAGTGATGAAGTGAATAAAAAAAAAATAAAGAGTATAGTTACGCGACACGTAAATCATGGTCGTTATTACTATGCTCACTTTTTGACGTCGCGGCATAAAAAAAAATTAATTAATGCTTTTTTTTTATTCAATGTTCACGGTTCACGTCGGTTCAGAGAACACATCGGTTTGGATGGTCATTTCAGAAGACAAAAAAACAACTTTTGGACATAGGCCATAATAAGTCCAGCATTGAACGTTTTTCCTCCAGGTATCTACACTCAAGATGGAACATGGACCTCAAGTGGGATGGGGGAATCCGATGGATGTGATACGCACACACCTGTCAATATTGTGATTAAAAATAAACTAGATCAATAAAAATGTATTAGGGAGTTCGGTGATTCGCCTGTTTTAAAGAAATTATGTTTTCTACAGCCAATACACAACACATAAAAAGCACAATACAATAATGATAATATCTACAAACGATGTGACGTAGTGACTTACCGCTCAGGTTGAGATACACTTCTGTCCGTCGGCGCGTGAGAGACATGTACAATGGTTACAACATCCAGCGTATAGCTTAGGCGCATATTATTATTGTATATAAGCAAGATATATCACATTATCATACAAAGTACACTATATATTTTCAATTGTTGATGTGCCATTTTCAATTGTTGATGTGTCAGCACAGCCTCCCCCGCCGAACGCGGGCGAGCATCTCTTTTTGGAAGTAAACCTGAGCCATATGAAAGTACTTCTTGGTGTTTATTACAGTCCTTCGTCTCGTGTAAATTTCTTTCCTTCCTTTGATAAGATCCTAGAAAATCTAACTCCTTCTTACAGTCATACGATTATCATGGGGGATTTCAATACTTGTTTACTGAAAAATGATTCTCGCTCCTCCTTACTTCAATCTATAGTTCAGTCGTCTAACTTATCTATTCTTCCGTCAAGTGCCACACACCACTTTCCTAACTGTAATCCTTCACTTTTGGACCTTGCCATTGTCTCCTCTCCTCAACATGTCAGCAAGCATGGCCAATGCGTTGCTGACATGTTTTCCTACCATGACCTAATATTCCTTTCTTACAAAATTCGTCCACCTAAACTCAAGCCCAAGACACTCCTGCTTCGCAATTTTAGTGGTATGAATATTGACAATCTCCGCAGAGATGCCAGCAGCATTGATTGGAACCCACTCATTACTACTGAGTCGATCGATGAGAAAGTAAACTTGTTTACAGATACACTGGTGCAGCTTTACGACGTTCACGCTCCCGTCCGTGCAGTGAAGCTCAAACATCTTCCAGCGCCTTGGCTAACAGATGACGTAAGGGCAGCGATGCACAAGAAGGCAATATGTAAAGCCAAATTTAAATGCCGGCCCACGTCATCAAACCGTGACCTTTACGTCAAAGCACGCAATCACAGCAATAGGGTGTGTAGGGATGCTCAGCGCCGCCATGTTCATAGTTCTGTTGAAAACGGTGATCCAGCTAAAGTCTGGAAATTTCTTAAATCTATGGGAGTTGGAAAATCACGCCAAGAATCGCTTCCTAAAGACTTAGACATTGATTCACTCAATCAACACTTCTCATCTTCGTCCTTGTATAGTGGGACCACGAAGGCAGCAACATTAAACCATCTTTCAAACTTTCCAACTCCAGATCATTCGGTATTTAATTTTAGTCAATTCTCTGATTGTGATGTTAAGAAGAGCATAGTTTCAATCACGTCTAACGCAGTTGGTAGTGATTGTGTCAGTCGGAAAATGATTCTCCCTGTCCTCGACGAAATCCTTCCTATCCTGTGTCACATCCTTAACTTTTCCATTTCCAAAGGTGTCTTTCCATCAATATGGAAAGAGGCCAAAATTACTCCTTTGCCTAAAAAATCAAATCCTACTACTTTTTCTGAATATCGTCCAATCTCCATCCTACCTTTCCTCTCCAAAGTCCTAGAACGCCTTGTCCATAATCAGCTCAGTGCTTTTCTTTGCAAGAATAGTCTGCTGAATCCATTCCAGTCTGGTTTTCGTCCTGGTCATAGCACCACTACAGCCCTTGTTAACGTTTCCGACGACATACGACTGGGTATGGATAAAGGAAAACTGACGGTTCTCTGCTTGCTAGATTTTAGCAACGCTTTCAATACCGTCGATTTTGATATCCTGCTCGCCATACTTCGCTCTCTTAACATATCTCCAAACGTGATTGACTGGTTTCGTAGTTACCTGTTTGGCCGCCGGCAGCGTATTACCATAGATGAAGCTTGTTCTTCCTGGTGTTATACGTCTGCCGGTGTACCGCAGGGCGGCGTCTTATCTCCTTTACTCTTCGCAATATTTATAAATTCTATTTCCAAAAAACTTCTTTCCTTCTACCACCTCTATGCTGATGATTTGCAAATTTATACACAATCTCCCCTTAAGGATTTGGATGCAGCTATTAGAGTCATTAACCGGGACTTGGATTCAATTTGTGAGTGGAGTGAGGCACACGGCCTAAAGGTTAATCCATCGAAGACTCAAGTTATCGTTGTCGGCAGCTCTAGGTTGATGCCTAAGGTTAACTGGTCCCAGCTTCCTCAGGTTGTATTCAACGGCACTGCTATTCCTATAAGCGAAAAGGTTAAGAATTTGGGGGTTTGGATAGACAAACATCTTTCTTGGGGCCCACAATTGCAAGAGGTAAGTCGGAAAATATTTGTTTCTGCCAAATCCCTGAGACGGTTGCGTAACTTTCTGCCAACTGCCACTAAAATTGCACTTGCTCAGTCCCTATTACTCCCCATCCTTGATTACGCTGATGTCAGTTATCTCGATCTCACTGAGGCACAATTTGATAAACTTGAGCGTCTTCAAAATGTTTGCATACGATTCATATTTGGCTTGCGCAAGTATGATCACATATCCGATTTTCGTATGAAACTCAAGTGGCTTCCAATACGTCTTCGCCGGAACGTACACATCTTGTCTCTGCTCTACAGTGTTCTGTTCAGTCCTAAAACTCCCGCTTATCTTAAAGAACGTTTCAAGTTCCTTCATGACACACATTCAAGACATCTCAGGTCATCAGAAAACTTAAGGCTAGATATGCCAAGCCACTCCACTAATTATTACGACAAGTCGTTTACAATTCAAGCGGTGCGGCTGTGGAATGCTTTGCCCGTGTCGGTAAGGCAAGCACAAACATTACCAATTTTTAAAAATATGGTTTATGATCACTACCTGTCATCTTAAACATTAGGTGCACTGTTTTTGACTTCATATATTCTATATATATATCTTGTTTGTATTATATGTATTTTATTAGTTATGTATATATTATATTATATGTATTGTATATATGTAAATAGTACGCCATGAACCTACGTATCTTTCTTTCCTTCTTTGTAAAATCCATCCAAAGGTTGTCTTTAAAAAATCGCTTTTAGCGATAAGACCACCCATTGTGACACTCTTTTAATTTTAAGTTCCTATTGTTAATTTTATTTCTGGTGTGCAATAAAGAATATATCTATCTATCTATCTATCTATATAGCAAGGTCTTTATATGGAAGACTTTAATATCGCAGCAATATATCACTATTATGTTTTGGCAGGATTTTTTTTAAGTTAAATTCCTGGAGTCTACCAATTCGTCGAAAATTATTCTACTGGATGAATGTTTTTTTATAATGTATACAAAAAAATAAAAAATAATAATAATTGAAAGAGCGGTATTCTTCTTTTTAAATATTTAAAAAAATTCTTAAACGGTTTGATCAATTTAGATGACATTTTGTGTATAATTCAGTCTCTAGATGGTTTGAAAATAACATTGACAATCTAACAAACAGTTTATAGGTAGAGCAATGTCCGCAGGGAAAGCTAGTCGATATACAATAATATGCGCCTAGCTATACATAATAGTGTTAGCATGAATAGTGCTAAGCTTAGTTACACAGCAAGTACATAGAATAACAATATTGTATACATAAGGTCTACACAGAATATTACACATTTTAGGTACTGTATGTAATAAAACTGTGTCAGTTTAACCCCCCCCTCCCCCCTTCCCTTTTTTTCATGGGGAGTTGGAAATCAAATAACTTCTCTCACTCTTGATAAAACGAGAGGTGTATCAATTTTTTCTGACTACAACTCACTGTGTTTCTTTAGTAGCCCTTTTGCGTTCTAGGGCTATTACAGTATGGCCATTCTAACTAAGGAGTCTGAAGTTAGGCGCTGCGAACTTTAGCGCTTGTGCTCTCGTACAAAAATAAATTGTTTAAAAAAACAAATGCCATTAACATTTGTTATTGCTGTTAATAATTGTTATTGGTATTTTATTTTTTTTAATCTTCGCAGATCGTAACTTCAGACTCGCGATGTTAGATCGGCCGTACTGTATCTGACACAGTGTGTTTCACATACAGGCGGTTTACGTATACGAGAGTATTTATTATATATATTTAGAACCTTATACATGTATAGCGATGCAAGCGGCATCGCCAGAATCTGTTTGCCTAGTGGGAGTTGGTTTTACGGCAACGCGATCGAAGCGTTTGTAACGTTGTCCGCTCTTTTTGGTCCGCTCCCAGCTCTTAACCAATCAGAGAGCTAAAAGCGTTATAGTATACGACGGCAAATAAAGTTTTTTCGTTTTTCGAATTGGGGGGCTGCGTAAAACCATTAAAATAACCATTTTAATGGTTTTACGCAGCCCCCCAATTCAAAAAACGGTTATTATCCCTGAATGCATATCTATTACCTTGAATACATAGTAACCGATTTTCGGGTCTCAAAGTCTCAATTTAAGTAGGGGGCTACGCATAACCATTTGCCGCGCACTATAAACGTTACGATAGCACTAACGTAACAACAACTCACAACCAGCTCACAGATTTACCTCAATTTATTGCCAGAGTGTAATGTGAAAAAGTTCAAAGAGTGATCAGATTGTTTCCTGAGGTCATTACACAAAATTGGAAGTATATTTTCTGTATATGTTGTTGTAATAATAAAATATCTTGATGGAGATATAAGTTACCTTTGGAGTCGGAGCGTACAAGTTCAGAGAGGCGCGCCATGAGGATGGCCATGCGCTTGGCGGCCGCGATGATCTCGTTATCCTTGGACGACCACTCGCGCACCGCCTTGTGCAGGTTGTGCGCTGCCACCTGTGGACGAAATAGCACTGGTTATTAGTATATGGAATAGAACTTTATTGCGCACCACACACGTAAATATGATTACAACGGCGGTCTTATCTGTCGCTGTCAGCGACTACATATATAAAAGGAGAAACTGTCTGAGTGACTTATCAACGCACAGCCGAAATTATTGAGACTAGGAGAGTGAAATTTTGCACAAGGCTTGCTTTTATGACGTAAGCGAACACTAAGAAAGGATGTTCCAAAATTCACCTCCTATAGGGATAAAACGCATGTCCAAAGTTTGTGCGAAAACTTTTATTCACGCGGCCGAAGCCGCTGGCAGAAAGCTAGTCTCCCATACAACTTACACTCTATTGAATAGAGTGTAAATATAAAGTTTAATTGAGTATATTCACAATGAGATTAAAGGTTTTTTAAAACTAAAAACCTTTTTTACTGTCTCTTCAACAGATTTTGACCTCTGTTCTGTAGGCATAAGGATGGTATTAACAGCAACAAAGTAGTTACAATAACAACTATTTACTGCAGCTGCCATTTGTCATAAAAGTCAATGCAATAAAAGTCAGAATAGGTTGAATGGATGGCAAAAAAAAGTTTTGTGTCAATTCGATTGAATGGGGGGTAAAAAGTGTTGTTATAAAACCTATTCTAATTGCTAATTGAGCATTGCTAATTGAGTATAAATTATATAGAACTGACACATATTATTATTATTAAATAATATAAGACAACATTTTCAAGATTCTTTATAATATAACACATTATGTTTTTGGAATAAAATTATAATTATTTAATAATCTACACTAATATAATAAAGAGGTAAAGTTTGTTTTTTTATTTTTTTGTTTGTAGGAAGTAATCTCTGGAACTACTGGTCCGTTTGGAAAAATTTTAGCAACAATAGAAAGCTGCTTTACTCCTGAGTGACATAGGCTATATTTTATGTACGCGGGCGAAGCCGCTGACAAAAGCTAGTAAATTATATAATTATTCAATAATATATAAGTTATAATGAAGAATAAATTATAATGCTTTCATATTTTGTCAGTAAAAAAATTGTCAAGTATGAGCTTTTAATTTTACTAAAATATGAAAAAGTAATGAAGTAGTCCAACTTACCAAAATAGGATGGCTAGGATGCGGTTGTCTCCTGAAGATATCCTCTCCCTCATCATCGGTGTCAGCCGGCGGCGGGGGGCGCGGGGGCGGCGCCTGTCCCGCGGGGGGCGGGGGGCGCGGCGGCGCCGGCACGTGCGCCGCGTGCGACGTGGGCGACACGTGCAGGCGCGACAATGCCTCTGGCAGCGCGGGGGGCGGCGGCGGCGGCGCGTAGTGCCCTGACAGGGCTGACTCTACTTCACCCGCTGCGCTGATAATCTATAGATATATTAGAAATGTGTTCCGAATCACGATGATGTGAGATGTTTTTAATTGTTTTTTTTTTATTTGGTTCTAAATATGCTTACATTACTAAATTCTGCCAAACTGTAAAACAGTTTCTTGGTAATTGTTCTCGTTTTACATTTATACAAAATTTAAGTTAAGCTCTAACAGGGTATACAATGCTGCATAACTTTAAGCTCGTTTGTTACCATCTTACGTACAAAGTGAATAAATGAATAATGTCACTTCGCATGTTAACAAATCGGTACTTGATAGGAAAAAATATTTTTGCATTAGAATGTATGTTATCGTGATTGAAAATGTGGGACATAGAATATAGAGTTACAAACATACAAATAATGAATCTTTATTCATTCATTTTATAACTACATATTACACATAAATAATAAAAAAAAAAACAAATACATTGACGCAATAATAGGTTCACAGTTGCCAACTTTTAATATAATGTGTATCACTTTTCACATCATGGAAAAAAACTGGGCGGTAACACAATATTTAAAGCTCAAAAAATCAAAATAATTACGCTCTATCAGCCTGTATAAATCAGATTTTTATTCAATTATTTTATGCCCAAATCCCATACATTTATTGAACATATGCGCTGATTTTAAGCAAAACTACTGAAATATTCAATAATAAAACATGATACATTAGTACTTTTTTCCACAGTTGGGTAAAGGCCATTCCTTAGTTCTTCTAGCCATTTTCCTGTGTCGTCTCCAACCATTTCTCGTGGTACACATCTAAATCATCTCGCTACCTCTATTCAGGCCAACCTGGATGCTATTTTATCTTTGCAGGGTAGCATTAAAAAAATTTAGACGTTTCTCATGCAATGTAGTACATCGTACCTCAGCGTTAGCCGAGCGCCAGGCTCCCGCCTGCGCGCGGTCGCCCAAGGCCACGGCCTTGGCGCGGTGCACGGCGGGCGGGATGGCGGCCTGCAGGCGCTGCTGGGCGGATGTGAGCGAGCGCGCGAACTCTGCGTCCTCGGTGTTGTCACGCTCCGCGCCGCCCACCAGCAGCACGCGGTTGGCCAGCCTACAGAACAGAACATTCTATATTAAAGGGTGGACAGACAAGTTATAAGCCAACGTTCCAAATCAATGTGACCTTGCTAGTTACCATCCATGTAGACGTTGGATATAAACCATGACCTTCAACGCCCTTGTTTGGGAGGCGCGTTTTTCGAACCAGTTATTGAATTTATTTCAAACGTGTTGGCGCATGGTTTGCATCCACGACACATACCAAACACACAATCTGAGCTCCAACCACATCTTGGTTGGAACGCCAGATTGCAACCGTCTACCCCAATCTAAAGGGAGACACGACAAGATATCAGAGACGGAGCTAGGTATTCAGAGTGATCCTAGTTTTTTAGTGACGTGAATCTTGTGATTGCTACACGACACAGACGCAAAACAGAGTACCCATGCGATATAAAGCGAAAAATCGGATTTTACAGTATAATCGGGGCCTCAATTAGAATCCTACACGATTTCGATAGAATGTTTTAATAATGTTGCATATTTTCTTGTTATAATTATTCTGTAATAATCAATATAATATGGTGATTAGTTAATAAGAACTAAAAATACAAACAAGTGTTATGATTTATAAGGAGTGTCTATTCCCTTCGGTCGATAAACCAAGCCTTATTACAAATCGCATTTTAAGGTTATAAACCCCATTAGCGTTGCTGATGTCGCTCAAAAACCTTCATAATAAAATTTTAATAGAATTATTGCCCTTTAAATCATTGATCCTCTCAGCACAGTTCAGTCATTCACCAAGGCAGTCCACCTAGTACGAAACCTACCAGCGTGGCTTGTACATAGTCGCTACTCAAGAACCTTACGACCCCGTCGACCAGATAGTCCCCGTTAAAAAAGAGAATCCCCATACCCCGTACCATAATGTGTCACAAGTATACTCGTATTAATGCCAAAAATATGCATGATGTACAGATTTTTAACATCTATTTTTAACCACATTAAAAAAGTTTAGGTAGTGAATAGTTAATAACTTTTCACTACATAGACTAGTAAGTTAATAACTATACTTTTGAGGGTAAATTTGGTTTGACACAAGTTGTTATTGAGAAACGTACAGATTTAGGCGATCTCTTCTAGCGATTATTCGGGCTATATCCATAACTTCGAATATCTTCTTTTCTGATTCGAACACGTAAGAAAACTCCAACATTGTTTATATGTAAAAAGTTATCTTTTTTTAATTTTCCTTCACAATTGACTGATACTGAAGGGAAACACCAAAAAGATTCTTTGACTAATGATTGATTAGAATAAAGATGACTTGTTGAAAGATGTGGACAAACGAGCTGATCCCACTCAGAGTATGGTTAGATAGAAAAAAGGAGGTTACCTGGCGATGGCTGAGGTGTTGTCGACCATTTTCTGCGAGTCGTTGTTGCGGATAGCATCCTCGCAGAGGTAAGTGTGCTTCTGCATCAGTTCACCTGGCACACAAAACATTAATTAGAATATTTTATACAATTTCTGCGTTCAATTTGTCAGTAAACTGTATGTAATGTCCATTTCATCATTAATTTGCTAAGAAATTAGATAATTATTTCAAAAAGCTTTTGCATATGAGAACACTTAAAAACAACCGTATTTATTCTAAAAATAAAATGATATAAGGAATGATATGTTACGCGGACGTAAAGCCAAAACCGCTCTAATGAGAAAAAGTATATTTTGCATAGCTCCACAAATGTTTAACAAAATCCAAATCATCAATGAATTCAAAAAGGAACTTAAAGATTTGTTATGTAAAAAATGTTACTATAATCTAAACGACTATTTGAATGATACTTTGTTATTATAATTGAATTGTAATTTTATAAACTTTGACATTTCGCTCTAATAATTTGATATTGAATACTATAAATTTTGACATGTATCTCTAATTAATAATTTGACATTGAATATAAAAAATTGACATTGTGTTCTAAATAATTTGACATTTGAATATTATACATTTTGAAATTTCTCTTTAATAATGTGACATTGAATATTAGGGTATTTGAATTTGATGATGATTCTATAAATTGTAAATTTTATTCATACTGACATATTTGTAAAACAATAATTTAAGTACCAACCAAATATTTGCACGCCACACGTGGCAGAATGTGATGAGACTATTATTATTTTTTTATGACCATAATTATGTACCATATTCTGACGAAATAAATGAATTTGAATTATTTTAGAAATATAGTAAGTAATATAAACTAACATTTTATTTTTTTAACCGATTTCAAAAAAGGAGGAGGTTTCTCAATTCAACCGTATATGTTTTTATTATTTTGAGTTCCTCAAGCATTTTCTATTATTTTTTCAGCAAATTTAAATAGATACAAATATTAAATGCTCAATCAAAGGCATACAATTAATTAAGTATAAAAAAGTTCAAAAAGAAAATTCAGATTTTAGTATCTTTATTAAGAAGTAACAAACACGATTCTATAAGCAAAACAAAACAGTTTATCACTCCTATGAGCCGCATACTCAGGTAAAAATAGATAGAGACCAGATTTAAATAAAATTGTGGTCAACCGCGAGCCTATTTATTATTTAAAAATAAGGACATTGATGTCCTTACCAGCAGTCCTGACGAAGTCGAGCGGGTCGACGGCCTGGTCGCACAGGTCCCTGACGCGCAGCACGGCGTCTGCGTACTGGTTCTTGAGGTTGTTGAAGTGCTCTTCCGCTACCTACAATGCAATACATTATGTACTTTAAATAAAAGTTGAACATTAATATAATTTAAAATTACTTACTGAGTAAATTAAGGTAAGTTTGACCCTGGGGTGTAACTTTGGCACTACCTAACCAATAGTAACACAGTAAAAACAGTTTCTAATGGTTGATAAGCTTGGGCCAAAGTAACCCTGCTTTACGGTATACTATAGATTTTGTGTCAAAGATAAGTCTTGTTGACGACTCCATTTTTTAGCAAACTTTGATATAAATAGTTATTGGTATAACTTTGTATATTCTATATATGTATATAATCAGTTTTTTAATATGTTACCTTGCTGTCTGGGTTGTAGAGCCTGATTTTGCCAGCAGCTATCAACTGAGGAGATAATTTCTCAACCTGTAAAAAGAGAAGACAATAATATCAGTAATAATATCTAAATCTCATTTTCATTCTTATCTTTAAATAATATTTCTAATACGTATAAGTTATTCATTTATATGCGAGTATATGTTAATCATTTATATGTTACATATGCGAGTTTCAGTAAGGTTTTTTTTTTCATTTATTTTAGTCAAATTAAGGCATTTTAATCACGAGTATCACGGGGAACAGGCCCGGGGGTTATGTATGTGGATATAGGTATTTATTTTTATCCTTTATTTCATGTGGGAATTTGTCAAATAACTTTTCCCGGTCTGAGTTTAATGAAAGCTAGTAATAGTCTAACATATTACTGAGTAACATTCGCCCGTGTTGAGTTAGATGTCCTTTGTGTTACAGGGCTAGATACTTTCTATTTTCTTTAGTAGATATCGCATGGAACATTAGAAATGGCTTATATATATTTATGTCATGTAGTGGTTGTTGTTACCTGTTGCGCGTTATGTATGAGCTGGTCAGCGAGCCTCTTATTGTGTCCGACGCCAGCGGCCACGACCCCCGCGGCGGCCACAGCGCGGCCGCTGAAGGCGGCGAGGGCAGCTGCCTTGTCGTGGAAGTTGGGCTCGCGTCCGGGAGTGCCTGCGGAAATGGCTTCTTTAGAGTCGCAGTACAATGGAAGCGAGACGCACAGGACCGTTCGTTCAGGCAACAGTAATGTCCAGCAGTGGATATCTTGCTGTTAATATGGTGATGTAGAAAGCTACGGGCTTGAACGTGGTCGTGATATCGCATGATGGCACTACACTCATTTTTTTTTTGTTTTTGGAGACAATATAAAACTAAAAAAATAGTATCCATATAATATCCAAATTTCATTCTATTTTATTAAACATCACATACGACGATTAACGTATGGGGATTTTAAGTGAAAACTAATGTCATTTGCAACAACAAAACTTTGATAGTTTTAATCCCGTGGAGGATCAATCCGGTACATAAACACAGATTTTATTTGGAAAGATAAAATTAAAAAAATAAAGTAATCTTCTTAAAACTCGAATTAATTAGCTAAGCGAGTCAATAACCTGTAGGTAGTTAGTACGTAACAACCGACGACGACTACTCATTTTATGCATTTTACGAAATTAGTCTATCGCTGACAATTTATTTTTTGTTTTAAGAGTTGAGAGAATGTATGTATTAGCTTTGATTAATAGTATTTTGTAAGTTAAAACTGGTCCAAGAGATGAAAACGATAAAAATTTAACAGTATATAGCTTTCATATGCTGCAGTCTTTCCGTCCGAATATAACTTGGGTGTCTTCAAGGCTATAGTGAATAGACTCTTAATAAACTAGTGCGCCTTACCATCAACGATTGCATCACTGCTTACCATCAGGTGGGATCGCAGTCAAGCACTAGTTTATTGCAAGTAAAAATATATATATATATATATATATATATATATATATATATATATATATATATATATATATATATATATATATATATATATATATATATATATATATATATATATATATATATATATATGTACAATACGACACCTCCGTGTAACAAAACCGGTAATCGAAAAACATTTTTTTGTGAATACCGACTTATTGCCCAGGAAAGTCGTATTGTTTCAACGTTATGGTGATGATGGCCCTAAGTGTTAAGCCTGCTCTACACTACTCGCGAAGTACTCACAAGTTGATCAAAGTCGGAAGTATGTGACTACACACTCGTGCAACCTCGCGAGGAGCACTTCGAATCCTTTAACTCGGGCGCAAAAACCGACAACGACCGGAAGTTGCAGGAAGCGAGGCGAGGTTGCACAAAGTGCAGCGAAGTTTTTTTTTTATAATAATATGTCCACAACTATCACACAACGCCATTAGGTCCCAAGCTAAGCAGAGCTTGTGTTATGGGTACTAGACAACTTATAAACTTACTTATATATTTCTAAATACATACATTTTCCCAGACACAGAACAAATAATTGTGCTCATCACACAAACATTTGTCCTGGGTGGGAATCGAACCCACGAGCTCCCGCATAGCAGTCAGGGTCACTAACTATTAGACTGACAGGCCAGTCAATTCCCTTCTACACTGACGTATTCGTTCAACTTCGCGTTGAGTAGTGTAGAGTAGGCTTTACAATGAAAGCAAGTTACCGAGAGGAGCATTAACAGCGTCAGTGAAGTGCCTGAGCGGCGCGGCCACGTCGATGAACTCTTCCACCACTCGGTTGACTACCGCGCGCTCTGTGGCTCGCTTCAACTCGTGCAGCTTGTCTGTCAGCTCTCTGAAACAAGTTATGACCCATACAACATAACATAACCTGTAAAACACACATCGACTTTTTTTTACCTTTTACGTTAGATATCTTCCTTGCACGGCTTATAATACACAGTTAAAATTATACCAGAGCTTCGAAATAAAATATGGTTTGTCCAAATTCTTAACTACGAATTTTCATTTCAAAACTTGGTTTTATACAACAGAATATTTTCTATAATATACCTGCTTATCTTAAATTTTGGTCTTAGAATTGAGAAAGTCTATCAAGCAAGGGAGATCGCAAAGCAAAGGAACACAGATGGGTTTTAAACAGTAAGTCTAACACGCCCTTTAGTTCCAGCCAGAGCAAAAGGGTTTATTTAATGATTTTTCATCGAAAAAAATAGGTTAATTTTTATCAATTTACTTACTAAATAAAAGTAACTATTTGAATGAGTCAAAACAATTAATAATTTGCTACACAATTGCCTTTTGAAATATGTTTTAAGTCTACATTATATTTTATACACTCAAAATTATGACTTGGCAGGAAAAAGTACATAGACTGCGGAACAAAAAAAAGGTAATAGAAGGAACACAGGTGACTATACGTTTGTACAAACTCACACTCTCTTGGTCCACCTAGAGTGGGGCGACATAATTATATTAGCTGACTTACCACATATATGTTCATTCATTTCTGATTTTTCATGATAAGATGGTCTACTTTCTAAGCTCAAAACATTACATACCTGGTAATAGCCCTGGCCTCCTCACTGTCTCCCTTGCCACTAGCGCACAAGTCGGCCAACTTGTCGGACAGACGCTGCACTTCGGAGCACAGCTGCAGAACTTCCGCTTTTTCACGACCTTGCAGACCATCTGCGATCTGGAACAACATCCATTATGTAAAGAAACCGATATAATATTGTAGTTAATTATCAATTGATGGAGCAGTGGTGGCAGAGTGGTAATGGCCCCGATTAGTTAGTTTAGGTCACGGGTACAAACCCAGCCAAGTGCAATACCTTGTGTGTGGTGATGAAATAAATCATTTCTCTCAAAAATGGTGCAAGAAAACATCGTGAGAAAACCGGCATGCCCTAAAACCATAAATTCGAAGACATTTGACTTCCACCGCCCGCCCTAGGTCCACGTGGAGTACGGCCCATTCCTTCTCCTAAAGAAGAGGCTTGATGCCCAGCAATAGTAACATCAAGTTTGATTATGCTATCGATTTTTCTTTATTTCTTTATTTATTATCATTTTCCATCAGGTGAGATAGTGGTCTGGAGAGTGTAGCGAAAATGCCATTAAAGCACTTTTCAAAGCCCAACACTATTTTAATCTACATGAATCTTTAACACTAAGTACACTGTATAAAATGAATCAGTGTTGTATTTACCCTCTGTCCCTGAGAGACGATGCTGTTGATAGCCTTCTGGCCTTCGATCCTGGTGACGGGGTCCGCAGCCGGGTGCAACAGCCATTTGTGAGCTGTCTCCAATCTAGTCAAAAGCAAAGAAATAAGAATACCTATTATTAAAACGCTTTTGGATGTGTTCATATTTTCTCACATTTATTTTTTTCTAAAGATATGCGGAACGAAGTGTGTAGGCCTGAGAAGTATGTCCTCTATTGAAAATGGAGGATCCTCCGACCAGACAGTTATTATGTCAAGTCCGGGCAACTGCTCAAAAGTTGTGTATGTTCTAATCGAGCTGAGAATTTAATATTGCGATATAGGATTTTTAACTTTAGATCTTATATGGCGTCATTGATGTCGGTACACTTTTATTTTTTAAATTATATTTATTTTACAATAATAGATTTTTTTTAACATTTTTATGGGTCAATTTAAACAAGATGAAGACGATATTTCTTAACTACCTTGAGAAGAAACACCAAAACCAACTCAGTTCTATAGCCATCAAAACGCAGGTGTGATATCAGATAACGATATACTCACCTCGCCTGCATGGTCTTCCCTCCCTGCTTCTCCGCTGCCCTCACACCTTCATTCACAATGACGTCCAGCTCGTTGATCTGGTGGCGCAGGTCTGATGCCAGGTTCAGAGCCTGGAGGATTACATAAAGTTTAGTTTGAGGGACTTTAGGAGTTAGGAGAAATAATGGTTATATATTTCGTTAGGTACCTTAGCTTCTCTGCCGTGTCCGTATTGTCTCTCGTCGCAAAGTTGGTCGGCGTTGATACCTCCAGATCTAAAATTAATATAAAGTTAATTAATATTAATTTCTTCTAGCATTTTTGTTTTGTAATGCATCCTTTATTTATTATTTTTCTTGCTTGTATAAATTTATGTCAAACTTGTTTGTATTAATCTAGTTTTTTCTGCAAATGCTGTGGTCTCTCATAATTGGAGAAGCACACAGAAATGTAATTGATGTAAAGGTAAGAAAATGTAATTGTGTATTCTACGTTGGAGATCCTAAATAAATAAATAAATATAAAAATAATAGTTTACAGAAATTTTGGCTTTACCATAACGTGTTAAAATATTAAGTATGCGAGTGGGAAAAAGGGATAGAGTTATACAAATTGTGTCAAATGATGGTATAGATGCATTACAGAGCTTAGTAAGGTTTCTTAACAATTTAATTTCATGTAAGCGAGGAATTTGTATATGTCCGGCTGACAACGAAATTAGGAACGCTATCTAGTGGCAACTAGAAGAACTAGAGGTGGTGCCCCTGGCAGAGTCAGGTGTTGATGAACTAGTTTGAGAAGGTTAACCCTGCCTAGTGACAGCAGGTAGCCAGGCCGTCGCAGAGTGAAGACGCATTGAAACTTCTAAGTTTTGTTGTTTGTACCTACCTAATAATAGTGCATTGTATCGAATTATACTGAGAAGTAAACCGATTCAGTTCTTAGCCCTTTTCTATCTTAATTACAGACACAATTAAAGAACAATAGGTTTTCGGGCGCCGGCGCTCGCTTGGAGCTTAGTGAATTAATTGCATAATCGTACCATAAAGGCTCTTCTGGTAAATGATCCGAGTTCAAGGGATAGAAGGATGAGCTGATATATAGATCAAGTTTATCAACTTGACTGAAGTTTTCTCTGCTCTTTGAATGAGTAGTTTCTATTACATCATTATAACAAAATTTATCCATATGTCTAAACAGAGAAATGTTTAAAAAGTTTAGGTATGAGACCTGGCAATCCTCCGCGCGGCGTCAGCGGGCTGCGGCGCCAGGTGCTCGGCGGCGCGCTGCGCGGACGTGAGCACGGCGCGCAGTGCTCGCTCGCCGTACCCGTTGCGTTGTGCGTCCGAATCCTGGCATTAACAACATACATAATACTATTTTTTTCCCTCAAACTAAAAACTGGATTTAAATCACCGTGAATTGTGTTAGCCTAAAATGTTGATGCATGTAAATAAATCTACAGTAATATAATAAAGAAATAAAGTTTGTTTTTTTATTTTTCTGTTTTTTTGTTTGTAGGAGGTAATCTCTGGAAGTACTGGTTCGATTGCAAAAATTTTTTCACTGATAGAAAGCTGCTTCATTTCTGAGTGTCATAGGCTATATTTTATGATAATAAATAATATAATAAAGAAGTAAAGTTTGTTTTTTTATCTCGAGAAATTGTATAACAACAGAGTTAAATATGTTTAAGAAATTTTCCGCGGACGAAGTCGCGGGCAGAAGCTAGTATTTAATAATTCAACACTTGTTATATGTAAATCTAAATTTTATTTAAAACAGTGTCCATGGAGTTTCTTGCACGATCTTCTCCATAGAGATCTACGCCTTGGAACGTGTAAATTAGCTTCAAATTTGACAATTCAAATTGCCTGTAAACGGTCTATTTGAAATAAATCATTTGTCAAAAATTATCAGTTTGAGTTTAACACTTACATTAAGGAACTCGTGCGCAGCGCCCATCTTGGCGTGTATCTGTTGCTGTAACGCCTTCAGTACTGCAACATTGTCTTTCTCACCACCATCTTCCACGTATGACGTCAATTGAAGAACGCTGGCAAACAATAATAATTGTTTGTTATTCAAGAGTGTAGAGTTGCTTTTCAACAGTGTGCTCAATTTTGATGACCAAGCAAGTGAAAAAGATTCTAACATTGAAAAATAATAAATGGAAAGTAACATTGCTAAGAATCTACATTTTAGGTTCCAAGTATGAGACTTTAAAAAAAAAAGATTCTGACTGAAACTGAAAAAGATGACGTGTTTAATTTATCAGTCACTAGTTACCAGTAATCCTAAATGGCGAATTATTATTTATTAAAAAAACAAATATTACTGTCTACCCACAAATTGATTGAATAATACAATCGTTTCATGGTCTGATATCTACAAGCTATCCATTTATCGAGTCGTCTAGATTATAAATAATGAACCGCGTGCACTCTGCAGTAATATCTGAACAACTCACCGTATAATCTCATGTATTTCGTCCGCCATTCTCTGAGCTAGATAGTTTCTGTTTTCAGCAGCTTCCTCCATTCCTTTGCCTCCTGCAAAAAATATGTAAGAAAATAGAATTAGATATATTATAATTAAGAACTTTTAGTTAGTTGGTAGGTGTGCATAATAAATAAATACTAGATATATAAAAATAGAATGAAACATCATTGAGACCACCACCATGTTTGAAGAGTTTAATTAGATAGTTTGATAAAAACTGTTTACCCTCAGTGAGGATGTGGATGTAGATCTTCATGGAGCAGATGAGCACCGGTGCTAGTTGTTTGACGCTCTCGAGGCAGCGGTTCAGGGTTTCTGCGTGAGGTGGATGGGTCAGCTCGGCTGCTCTAGCCGCTACCTGAAAAAAAATAATTGCAAATCTTTGACTTGGTACCTGATATCGTGAAGTTTGGTTTGGGCTCTTCATTAAAATTTCAAGCCTGTTCCCTATATCACAAAATTCAAAACTATTGTATTAGTAAGTGAAAAGTATTGAATTAATGTTTACCTCTCTGGCGGCCCTGGAGAGAGCTGGCGAGATGTCTCTGAGGAACTGCACCAAGTCTTCCATGGTGTCTATAACCTCCGCCACGCCTAGGTAGTCGAGCACCTGGAATATTAAACGAACAATAATTATCTTATATATCTTTTACCCCTAGTCTCAGTTCCTGATTTCTATTGAGCCTGATGATTCCGCGATAAATAACATTATGGAGCAAGTGAAGCCATAAACGGCAATGTTGATATATCATCTCCACAGATGGGGGTTCTCGGACGGTTCTGATCTTCAGGGTTTGTGCGGCTTCTCTCCGCAGACCATGTCCCATCTTCCATTGTGCAATACGTGCCCTACTACCTGTTCACGTAAGGACCTAATGAGAGCGTCAGTGGATAGCATTGCCGTGGCCGAAGAAGCCACAGATTAACGTGCATTCCGAGGTACGAAGATATCTGTATAGGTACTGGTTGGTTACCCATCCATGGGCCGACCTCGACAAAAATGCTTAACCTTGAACATAGACAGAAGCGGCTGTTATTACTTAGACTGTATTGACTATAAATAACTTTCCAACACTAACATAATTCTCAACTCTGAGCACTTCTATTGCACAATGTTTTTTCCTTGTAAAACTACACGTACCTAAGAACCTATATTTCTCACGACGCAGACAATACGTCTTATGTACTGGATAATGAGTTATTATATAAAAACAAATAGAAATTGCTGCACTATGTAGATGATCATGCAGCTTTCGCTTTCCCACAGAAATGTGAAAATAATCGCCATACAATTGGCTACTGTGACGAAATAGTCAGTCTAATAAACGAGCTTTATTTGTGATTTCTTGTTAAATTGTTTACCAAAGAATATTATATTAATGCACTTAGTGCCATGGTAGACATTTTACTTTGTAAAGCATCAAAACATGAATCTTTCAAATTTACACATTCAATACTACCACAAAAAATTAAATGTCGATCTGTGTTACATAAACACAAAAATATTTAAATTTACTAAAACTCCAATTCAATAGATATTTCACATAGGCCTATATGGGCTCTTATGAAACGTCAGAAGCTAGGGTACGGTAGCTACGCAAAATACGCGGACATTCGTGGAGTTGCGGACACCAACCCGATATACCATACCATAGGGTACGGTTTTAATCAGTCGAAAGAAGAAAAACCTTCCAGACAGTCCGCGGTTCCATTGTTTTAATTAGTTTATATTACTACGGACTAAAACGTACATACCTTTTTACACTCCTTAACAATCTTCCTGACTTCAGACTCATCAAAACACAGCAGCAACGCGGAGGTCCCCTGCAGGATACCACGGGAGCCTTCAATCAGCTTCTTCCTGCAAACGAAACTTAGTGTCAGCTGCCTCACACTCGCAGTCTCCGACTCGAAGGTGAAGAGACTGGCGTCCAGAGACATTGACATCCTGGCCGAGTATGGGACCAGCCAACCTTCGGGCTTTCCGTACCATGACAAAACGAGGAAACTTTAAAATTGTCTTCACAATTTATGTTGTCATGCAAAACTGTAGTTGAAAGATTAATTTTAGAAGGTAACTGAACTGCAGCTTTGCTGTATTGATTTTTCTGAACGGAAATATTCTTTTGGTTTTATAACAGCTGCGCAAACTTGAGAAATGCTGATGTTTATTTTCGTTTGAGATTTATTTATCTAAAAATCTAGTATGCCATTGTTTGCAATTCAAAATCGTTCACTTTGAGTGTTTTACAATCATAAATTGATATTCTTTGTTTAGCTTCCTCTTCATTCTTAGTTAGGAAGATGTCGTATATCACACCCGGGCCTCAGGGAGCACATATGACATAGGTCTTGCACCAGAACTCTCTCCAGTCGTGTCAGAAGCCTACTGGACTTTAGTGAAGGCAAAAAGAACCTTCTGTACCTTCTAAAACATTTGGTATACCAATACTGGCCGCTGTGGCATGATAGATGAGATAGATCAGAAGGAGTACACTAGTAGTACCTAGTAGTAATTAATCTATTGTGTTCTACAGCTGGGCAAAGGCCACCCACTTCCTTTTCTACATATGTCTGTCCTGCTATGTGCTGGCCTGACTCTTTTAACCTACAAGATATGCAGCAGACATGTCAGGCCCAATTCCACTTTAGAACAGCAGCTGTCACATCTTTTATCTTAATTTTGGCACCCAGTATTAAGTTCCTTACGATGTTCGAAATTCGAATCCTCAGGATACTAACTCCAGGCTCGTTGAGCCTGGACCTCTGCTGAAGTATGAAAAACCATATTGTAAGGGTGGCATTACCTGGCCGGTCCTGAGTAAGGGTCTGATCGGAGCATGTCGGAAGCCTGTTGGAGAAGAGTGGCGGCTGTCTCCACGCGGTGTAAGGCGCCTGGCATGTCGTGTCTGAGGACTGAGTCTTCTGAGGACTCAATGGTTTCGTGGCCGACCTGGGGAGAAACGTAATAAAGGATGGTGAAGATTGTATTGTGGTACTGCACTGAGACCACGTAATCTTCTTGTTTTGTACGCGACATATAAGTTGAATTACAAGGCGGTTTTTGCTATATGGTTATGCGAAGCCCCAAGCGATGCTGATTGAGACAAAAAAAAATTGTTACCGCGCATTGAAAGTCATAGTTCAACTTACTTGCCGCGAATATAATAAATGGATACATAGTACAGTCAAGTTCAAAAATGCAGTTCATGGAGACGCAGCGCGTTGGGCGTTCGTCGTACATTGCAACAGCGTTCCGCATCAACGCACGCGCAAACACTAACATATGACAATTTACGAGAAACGCCTAACGCGCCGCTTACACAAGCAACTACTATTTTTCTCTGACCAGTATTTGTCAACCTGTATTGGCCTTGTATAGATCCAGCAAAGAACAGGTGGTTGTGCAGGATAGGCAGCATTGCAGATGAAGCATGTCCTGTGTAGCCGCTTTACACTGCCGTTGTGTTAGGGATGGGTCGAGGATACCCCATTCGGCTAGGTTGATTTTACAGCGGCCAATCTGGAGTTGCAGTCGGTTACGAGATTTCCAAATTGGCCACTGTAATTCGCGTCCAGCTGGAACTGTGAGACGAAGGAGCGGTACTCACTTTAACCAGATTGTTGACAGCGAGCGACACGGCTTGTACCGGCCGCGCCAGGTCCGGCATAGCGTTGCCATCTTCTGCTTCTTCATGGAGGATGACCAGCCGAGAAACCTGGGAACAACAAGAGTACAGAATTAGTTATGATAATCATTGAGAAAGACTAGAATATTGGCCATTGAACTCTCGCTTTTATTTCGCCAAATACAGCTCAGCTCTTCTGTCATCTATAGGGATTGAAGAGCTAAACAAGATAGAATATCTTTTGGAAACACACGGCCTTGGCAAATATGGTGCGAAAACACTCGTCGGACCAAGACACAAGCGGTAAAGTTTAAGTATAAAATACCACCCTACAGCAGACACACACATCATAAGAAGTTTGCGTTCACAAATTTATCGATTTTGATTGGCTAGCTTAAGAGCATCCCATGCATGCTCGATAGATTATTAGACAGGCGAAAAGGCCAGCCAATTTAATCCTAAAATACTGTAGTCTCGGAAAGTTGACTCGTATAAATCGATTCGCAGACGCATTATCATTAGCAAACACGAATCGATGCCGAGAATTTGTTCATGACAGTCTGAAAATTCATTCGAAAACGCTTCTGAATAGTACTTAGTACAAACAGTTGGCAGGTCACTAAGAGATTCATCAGCTAGGTATCCCAAGCTCTGCAGTTTCTGCCAAGTGGTAACTAGACTAGGCTAGGTGGTGGCTACTGTGGCTAGGTACCAGGTGTTTATAACGAAAGTTTGAGAAGCAGATAGGTAACTTTCTGCGCTATTTCACTTGAAGTGTTACCTTCACTCAAAAAATCCTATATCCTCTTGGCATTTAAAACAATAACCATACTTTAGTTTTGTTTTGTGGATAGAAGCTTATTCTTGTTTCAATAAACCAGAATAAGCTTCCAAGAAATGACGTCATTTTTATTTGAAAACTACAGAAGTTTTACGATTTTGTGGTTATGATGACATAGTATTTTAAACAAAGAACAAATGCTTCAAACAAAATAAAGCATAGTTTTTTGGCACCTACTCCACTTCGTAAAGCTTCATAAATTATGAAATGTCACTTCGTTTTGCCGTTAAGCCGCTCACATAAAAGACGAAATTAACATAAGCTTGAACTTTAAAGTTTAAAGGAAGGTTATGATTGCGCCAAGCACGACCGGGGCAAGAGCCGAGCTCGATTTCGTATAGAATCGCTTGTTTTCGGGTCCTTAAGAGTACTCGTACAGTACGGCTATCGGATCTTGAACTCGTACAAAAATTTATACCTAGCCTGTGCTGTCCCACTGCTGGGCAAAGGCCTCCCTCCATTCTTTCCAATCATCTCGGTCACATGCTTTGCCGCTCCAATTCTCAAGGAAGACATCCAGGTCATCCCGCCATCTCCTTCGTGGCCTGCCGCGGCCCCGCGTCGCTGTGTCCGGGCACCAATCATGTGTTTTACAGGCCCACAGCTCGCTAGACATGCGGCAGACATGTCCTGCCCAGTCCCATTTAAGTTGGGCAGCCTTTTGAGCCACATCCATTATTTGTGTTTTGGAGCGTACAAAAATAAAGGTGAAAAAAAAAATATGCCAATAACAGTTTTTAACAGCAATAACAACTGCAAATTGCATTTATTTGTTTAAAACATTTATTTTTTTACGAGTTTTCAAGCGCTAAAATTCGCAGAGCTAACTTCAGACTCGCCAAGATCCGACAGCCGTACTGTACTGACTCTACACGATTTGAGTTGGGGTCGTCTAGCATGTTTATTTATTTATTTATAAAAACTTTATGCACATAATAAGTACAAAGGCGGACTTAATGCCATAGGCATTTTCTACCAGTCGACCTTAGGGTGGTGCAGAAACAAACACGGTAGGTGCAACTTAAAGATAATTAAAAAAACAAAGAAAGAAACAAATAATACAATAATAAATACATACTTAAATACATACATATAAATAAGTAATTTAATCGTGAAAAGAAATATAAATCCAACCAATCAGTGTTGTGGTGATTCTGCCAACTTCTTGCGAATGTACTCACGTGTTTTCACTTCATGCATGTCTATGCTAGTTTTCCTCGAGGACTATTACGTGAATCGTATAACTCGTATTATACGATGACGTTTATCATTAAATATTTTGAAAATATATCCATCCATTCCACAAGATATTTGTGATATTGTGGATATTATCTAGGCTTCTTCGATATTTAAATTTATACATATAAAAATAAACAAGTAAAGGCCTGTATAAATTTGCTATAAAAAAAAAAACTAAAAAAAAGTACCTACATATAATTCGAGAATCTGAATAAAGTTTGTTTCTAAAATCTTTTACAGTTTTTAAAAAAATGCTTATATCCTGGAAGAACTATTAAAATATTCCACTGATGATGGATTTACCGAGTGTCAACAGAGCTTCCAGGTGTTATCTCTCTGTTTTCATATTCCCTTTTTATCAACAATGTCGTTGGATTGCGTTAGATAAACCAACAAACTTTTAAACTATATTCAAGCGTTTATCATCAAGATAAACGCGAAAAGGACCTCTTAAGAACATAACTACAAGCGTACTCGTACATAAGTAATGGATATAACCTATGCAGTGGCGTAGCTAGTCCCACAGGGGCCCCATACTAAAAGTCCCACGGGGGCCCCGTATAAAAAATATTGCTTTTTTACAAAAGCTTAATTTACCTTACGATATTATTGTGGATAACAAGTTGCGATTTTTTGCTTACTACGTCAAGGCCCCTATAGCGCGGGGACCCCGTATCATTATTACGGCAGATAAGGCGATAGCTACGCCCCTGAGCTTATGTATAGTATATCGCTTGGCCACATGGTTCCGCCCGCTGAGAGTTTCCGCTCTTTAGAAAGCCTTTATGCATATAATATTTATGGAATTACTAGATGACTCGGCAAACGGTGTCCTTCCTTTCATGTAATATTATAAAAGAGAATGAGTGATTAGGCTCATAACAAACTAGTGTGTTTCACCATCAAAGATTGCATCACTGCATACCATCAAGTGGTATAGGAGTCAAGCATTAGTTTATATCAAGAAAAAATAAGGGATAGGGCTATAGTGGTAGTACGTTAAGTACACGAAAAAAATGTTGACCGTAACGTTTAACCTGATGGCTGAACGTTGTGTAGTCATTTAGTTTAGAAGGGTAAATTTAAATCACTTGGCTGAGTCTTGATCAGTCATTTCGAAAGAGCTTACTTGCAATACGCCAATCTGTTTATTTTAGTTCAAACAACTATGGGCCTAGGCATCCAGTTGGATTCTGGCGTTTAACGAACGCCCTAGGTGTCCAATTGGATGGCTAATTTAACCAGATGGCTGCCATACCTACGTAACGTAAACGTTGAATGGCTATTACTAATAACTTTACAAAATTCTTCCAGGACGCCGTATGAGAGTTTTGATAACATATATTACCAAAACCTTTTATCATCACGTTCTACAAATACCTCGCATACCATACGGTACTGCATAAATGTATGATGATAATGATGTCTTTAAAACCATGTGGTTATTTCCCGACAGTTTGAAGGAACAAGAAACATTGTATCAGTGAAAGTTGCAGATAAGCTAGAGACTGTTTATTTAGCATATTTATTTATTGATTTTTTTTATTTCTAGCCCATACTGTCCCACTGTTGGGTAAAGGCCTCGCTCCATTCCTTCCAGTGTTCTCGGTCTTGAGTCGGTATTTAGCATAGCATTAAAAAAATCCCCAGAAATGTAAATAGTTGAAAACCGACAGCCCAGCAACTCGGCATCGACGCTTAAGACTTTGGGACTCAACAATTGTGCATCACCATCATGATCTTTTTGGATAATTTCTCAATGGACTTAAAGGCAACAAGCTGGTATTTGACAAACCCATCCCAAAGATGAGAGCAGTACTCCATACACTGGGGTCCCGGTACGGTTTCTGAAAGGAAAGTCCGACCCTGGTATGAAGGCTAAGAAGCAATGGGGTGGGTCGTTTAGTCAGTAAGAATCTGAGGCTGTTTTCCGCTCCGCCTAAGGGTGGGATTCGTCATTAGATGATTTTTCACACCATAAAAAGCACTTCTCTATACTCGATCGAACTTACGCTAGAATTCAGCACAAGTATACTCAAAGAAATAGTTATCTCGAGAGAATGTGTAGTAACAACAGGCGCCGTGTCAGTGAAAGTCATAGGTAGAGATAAGCTTGCCTGTATCATGCATTGTTCGCTCTCGAACTTTCTGCGATACTAGCATATTGCGGTGCATAGTTTACTCAAGATAACGTGAGGATGCTTAACTAGTGTGAAGGTTTAAAATACAAGAGACAAAAATTGGCCTCATCTAGTATAAAAAGACGAAAAAAAAATTGACCTGTAAAGGAGTTTGTAAAAACCTACTTACAAAATAAAATCATTTAAGTATCATTTATCAATGGCAAACGTACATAGTTGATTCATCCAGAATTTGAACCATCAATCTAAACTGATTTTAAACTTTGTCCTACACTAGGAATCAATCCTTTGTCAAATACCCAGACCCGGAACACTTATCTGTAGGCCATACAAATATTGTTCCGTGCGGGAATCGAACCCGCGACCCTCAGCGCAGCAGTCAACGACGAATGTCATTACGGTTCAACTCGTGTGACGAGGATTATAATCGATTTTCCCGTAACTATAGCAAATGGTTCAACTTATTTGCCGCGTACTATAACAACGTGCATTACAAAAAATAATACACTCAAGCTTAGATTATAAAACAAAATAATCTAAGCACTCAAGTGTCAAAGTACACCTCCACATCGCTATCATCCGGAGTTGTGCCTTCTGAGTAATAGTAATTAATACTACTACTAAAATCTGGGAAAGCTAACTAAAGATAGTTGTCGAATACTACTGTATTCGACAACTATTACACAGCGCCGTCTAGACTCAAGCTAAGCAGAGCTTGTGTAAATATATGTTTATCAGTATAAACATATATTTCTAAATACATAGGTACATTATCATTACATATTATAAAACAAAGTCGCTGTCTATCCCCGATGCGGTTTTTTTTAATAGATAGAGTGATTCAAGAGGAAGGTTTATGTGTATAAAACATGCATAATATATTATTCAATATCAGTACCCGAGCGAAGCTGGGGCGGGTCGCTAGTTATATATATAGATAGATTACACCCAGACACAGAACAAATGATTGAGCTCATCACACAAACATTTGTCCTTGGTGGGAATCGAACCCATGACCTCCGGCATAGCAGTCAGGGTGACTAACTACTAGGCCGACAGGCCTGTCATTTTGTCATTTTAAAGCGTTGCTAAGTTATTGGCCAAATAAAAAACCATACCTCTGGTCACGCAATGTCGATCAGTCGAACCCCGATCTACATGTATTAAGCCAAGCTTAAACGCCAGCTAAGGTATGCAACGGATCAGCGTTCGCCATATTAGGTGCGCGCACGCAATCCGTGCGGCCAACACAGCATTCATTCATGGTTTTTTGTGTGTACGGTACGGACATAGTACTCGTACTTTGTTTTTATTTTAACTTTCGATTTTAATCTTGATGTGTGTTAGTAGTGTCACCGTGTATTATGAAATTGTAACTGTTTTTTTTTTATGTGTCTCGTATTTATGACTTCGGTTTATAGCTGTTTGTTTCTCATTTATTATGTGCCAATGTTTTTTTTTGTAACGTTATTCCCCATTTATTAGGAATTCCTCATATTATGTCGTAGGCAAAGAAAATTAAGCCCAGTGGCTTAATTTTCTCCTTTTTTCATATGATATGATGGACTGATAGACCGATTTTGTCGAGGAACACGATTCACCATTGCAGGCGTAGGTGCGAACTTGAAACTCAAATACCTCGATATGAGACTCAGACCCGGAACAATTATGGACATGTATGATGTTTTTCATCCCACCGTTTTGAGAGCAGTGGGAATAAAATAAAATACACAAAGTAATGCACCTCACTAGGTTTGAACCCGTGATCTATAACTTGTAAGTCGGGGCTTTTACCACTCGGCCACCAATGAAACTAAGAACTAAATAAAAACGGAGCTTACAAATGTCAAAAAACACGTATTTTGTTAAAAACCCTGTGTTATACAAACATAATCATACACCTTGTGAGAGACATCTTCGTGTGTAATCTTCTACATAACAAAATTCACACTTACAACAACCTAAGGAATTTAGCGTAAAAGTAGGAGGCCTAGTTTAAGGTACCTTCAAACACAAAGACTGCTTATACCTCCAGTCAGTAACACTAAAAGTATTTGTGGAATTTCAAACCTTATCAAAAATGAATTCCAAAGAAGTCACCTTTTTTATAGCTTCTACACCAATCACTCAGCTATATAAATTACTAGCTGTGCCCGCGACTTCGTCCGCGTGGAATAGTTATTTTGGGCATCATATTTATTTTTGCAAACAACCTCCTCAGCTTTATAAATTATAGCTGTTACCCACGACTTTGCCCGTGTTCATTTCTGTTATTATTTTAGACAATTTAGTTTTTAAAAGAACATAATTATCTAAAAGTACTTCACAGAGCTACACCCCAACTTGGGCACGCCATAATCTCGGCGGTACGTCCCCTCTTTGAAGCGTGATGTCTATCGCGGCATTCTCACCTTCCGCATGACGCAGGTTCTCACCGGACATGGGAAGTTCAGGAGATTCCTGCGCGCCGGATTCGTGCGGAAGAGACGCCCGGGTGTCGCCAGTATATGGTCAGCCCGGAGGATACGGTGGAGCACTCGGTGGAGGTGTGCCCCGCTTGAGAAGAGCATCGCCGTGTCCTCGTGGGGGTGATCAGCGGCGGCGACCTCTCGCGCCGGGCCTTGGTTCAGGCCATAGTTCGCAGCGAAGAAGAATGGCAAGCGGTCGCCTCCTTCTGCAAAGCAGTAATGCTCGTAAAGGAAGAGGCCGACCGCATAAGGCAAAGGCAACAGCGCCCTCGCCGTAGCCGTCACCGCCGCGATCCCGCCGATATCCGGTCTCCGTAGACGCTGGCTTGTGGACGGTGAGCAATGGGTAGCTCGCCGTCCGGTTGTCTGGTAACAGTCCAGATCGAGACCAAGTCGTCGACGGCGTGCACTGCTCCCGCGCGCCTCAAGGTATTGTCAGCAAACTGTGGGGCCCTTCAGGGGCGAAGCCTCCTGCAACTGAGGGTTGGTGCGAAAGCGTTATACCGGGGCTCTGGGAATAAGGCAACGGAGGAACGGGGTAGGCTATTTAGTCAGTAAGAGTCTGACACTGTTTCCCGCTCCGCCCAAGAGCGGGATTCGTCATTGGATGATTTTTACCTACAATAAAAAAAACCCATCCGCGCCGCCCGAAAGCAACCCCTCTCCAGCGGCCAGGCGCAGCGTCAAGCTTTGCAGATCATGCATCGCGTGTGAATTTTGTATCGGAGTTATTTTAAAATTGTAATATCTTCTAAGATGTTCATTGAAATTAAATGATGTCAAGGACAATTTTGTTTACAATTACTTACTCTTAATCAACAACACATTTATTTGGATAAAGATTATATTATTATGATGATACAACTCTAACAAATAATCGGTAAAAATTGGCTAAATTTGATTCGCATAAAAACGGTTCTAGTAAGTTAATCTTAAAAGATAGACATATACTGTCGCGGATATTTTTTTAGATCATTTTAAGAGGAATAATTCTTTCATACATATTTTTTTGGTATCTCAAACCGTTTTGGCAGCGCACGCAACGGAAGCCCTCAAAGATGAATAATTGTCCCCGTTTTTTCCACATTTTCCGTTGTTTCTTCGCTTCTATTAGTCGCAGCGTGATGTTATATAGCCTAAAGCCTTCCTCAATAAATGATCTATTCAACGCAAAAAGAATTTTTCAATTCGAACCCGTAGTTCCTGAGATTAGCGCGTTCAAACAAACAAACAAACAAACAAACAAACAAACTCTTCAGCTTTATAATATTAGTATAGATGTTCTTATCAAACACGTTCCAGCAATGACTCCATATTTTTTTGAAGTCTCGTGACTTTTAGAAATCACCCTTCTATGTTCCCGCCACAGCTGGGGAGTGGCGAAAGGGCGCGGCATTTCAACCCCAATGCACCCCACGGTCTAGCCTTGGGTCTGATTGTGTTTATCCAAGATTATTAAGAAACGGACGGGCGATAAATGTCTGCAGTCTGATATTGGAATGGGGTGGAGGTAGGTTAGGGTTGCCAGCCGTTCAGGTTTTCCAAGAATTTCTCCTAGATTAAAGGGCGTTCGGCGATCGTCCGAAGGGCCCTGGGCCTCATTTGTAGTTCAGTTAGGTTAGGTTGTTCTTAAAAGTCTGACACGTTTTATGCAAGAAGTCCAGCTCCATTTTAGGAGTCGAAAGGGTCATTGATAATGAAAGTTCCTAGATAGCAAAAAAACATGTGAAAGACGCTGTATTTCGTCGTTTTTTTTTTTTAATAAATAAAAAGATGATTTATGACAATTAGAACGGTTTTCATTATTCTGAGCAGGTTTAGAACTGTAATGTTTACTAAACAATACGTCCGGTTTTTGAGCTTAAAAATCAGGATTTTTACGGATTGCCAGATTTTAGCGATGACAACCCTAGTGTAGGTAGACAAGGGCGTTTGTGGGTAGTTTGGAACGCATCTATACTAATGCTAGCTGACACGGCAAAAGTTGCTTTTCCATATAAATTATCAAATAAATCAATGGAAGGAAAGGTAGGAGAGCATAACAGAAAGAAATAATATAAGACCTATTCTCAGACTTAACAAATTACAAAAAAAAAAATTGTAAACATATGATTACAAACACTGAGGACACGAGATTTCCCCTTATTAGAAGTTTTGAGTTTATGAATCTAGAGAGTTTGGTTGAAAAACAAACTTTACTGTTGGATAATAATATTTTACATAATTATGACCAAAAGGAGCGGAACAGCAACTTAAGACGTGGGTGAATCCGCAGACAAGCTAATAAATAAAAAAGAAAGGAAAAAACATGTTTGTCCCCTCGCCTAGGGGGTGTCATTACTACATAATTGCGCACATTTTAGAAAATCACAAAAAAGCTTTCCAGTTTTTTTTTTCAGGATTAACCATAATATTTGCAATGGCAATGGGCAGGGCACATTGCACGCAGAACGGATGGCCGCTGGGGTCGAAAGGTTCTGGAGTGGCGACCGCGTACCGGAAGACGTAGCGTTGGAAGGCCTCCCACAAGGTGGACCGATAACCTGGTTAGGGTTGCTGGAAGCCGATGGATGCAAGACGCACAGGACCGGTCTTTGTGGCGGCGCTTGGGGGAGGCCTATGTCCAGCAGTGGACGTCTTTCGGCTGAAATGATGATGATGATGATGAACCATAATATTCGGCACTAAGTATAATACGACAATTAACGTTTTTCAAGGACATTAAAGTTGTACAAACGTATAATTGTAGACCCCAGAGGTCTAATTGTGTGCCATTTTGTAAACTTCTCAAACCACCCTTGTTTTTATAAAATTAATAAATAATACAATCGGCGTTCGAGGAATTATTTGGCACACAATGAAACACAACACAAAGTATTAACATAAAAAAAAAACGGAGTGAGCTAAATAAAACCGTTTAAAAACAACAACAATATGTTTCATGGTTGCACCAAACAAGAGACTCTCAGACTGCCGAAAACCACAATAACAAGAACTAAGCTATCTTCCCTTACATCCTCAACCACATGCCATGTCTCATACAAGGAAAATAAACAAACTATGACAAAATACCTAAATTAGTATTCCCAGAACCAGCTCGGCCGCAGCCACAGACGCCACAGTCACAAGTATAACGTATCGACAGGCGAGAGCCACTGGGTCAAGGTGACGCAGATGTAACAACAAGGGTTAGTGTGGCTATCCGTTGGCAGATGACTGGCTTTTAGCTACAGGGACCGGTGGGAAATATCTTAAGATGAACATTTATTTAGGTAGGATTTATATTTTCACAACTATCGACAGTCTAGTTTCAAGCTAAACAGAGCTTGTGTTATGAGTAGTAGACAACTGATAAACATGCATGCATATTTCTAATATAAATATTAACGACAAATACACCCAGACACAGAACAAATGATCGTGATTCGTGCTCATCACAGAAACATTTCTTCTGGATGGAAATTGAACCCACGACGTATAATAGTCAGGGCCACAACCACTAGACCAACAACCTGCCTGATTAAACAGCTATTTATTCCTGACAGCACGATTGGCGCAGTGGATTGGCTACTGCGGTACAAATCGCAAGTAACAAATGTTTGTATTTGTCGAAACAAATATTTGTATGGCCTACAGATAAGCTCCAGGTGTAGGTGAGTTTGCATGTTTATGTACATAAACATGCGTACGCACCCAAGATACAATCCGGCTCGAAGGACCAAAAAATGTACGGAATTGGCAATAAAGGTGCAAATTTTCTATTTACATTTCTTCTTCTATCGCGTCTAACGCGCGGCAACTACCATCTGTACCTTAGTGACAGAACAGATGTAAATGACCAGACCCATTAGGGTTTAGTCATAGTTCTATGTAAAACAAGCAAGTTGAACTACCAAACCTTAGATTATAAAACAAAATGTACCAAACTTACTTCTTAATGCAAATGCCTCCGCAAAGAGTAGTAAAGACCACCCACGCAAATTAATATGGCAAATAATAAAATCTAAGTATGAGTGGTGTCGTAATATTATCTCCAATAGGTCCACGGCCACTGCCACGCGTGGGTAGCCACCATATGGTGAGTTTTAACGGTGACAGCAAGACTATTATAAAATCGAGTGGATAAATTCTTCTCGCCAATTTTCACTTATTGATTGAGGCTTTTTGAGAGCGATTTCTCGGCATTTTGCCAGTTTGTTGCTTGAAAAGTGTTGCGCTTTTTAACAAGTGGTTTGTACGAGCTTTAGGACCAAGTCACGCTTGATGTAGTTAGGTCAGAGACCTTGTTTCTTGGTGAGAAGTTAAGCTAAATCACATAGTTTGTGAAAAATAATGTTCAATACTTTTTTGTATAGTCGTTCCTAAAAAACAATACTTGTAAAAGAGATTTCTTCAGCGGGTAAGGGCTTTTTTTATTAGGGAAAACATCAAACCCTTCTACTATGAGTGGAGCAAGAGGAAGCGTAAGAGTTTTGAATATAACCCACCTTTTTACGAAGCTTTAACTACCCATTATGATTCAAAGCTATGGCAAATCAGCTCTAGCGAGCCTCATCAATTTTGCTGTCAGATTTTTAAGCCAACGTGTAAAGGTTTAAGTCCTCTTTCGCTCAAATAAACTGCTGTATTTTTCACGCTTTCGTATTTCTAAAGCTTTTATTTGACACCCAGTCCCTGACCTTCCTAATCTTTCCATTTCGCCGGAATACTGAAAGTACTCGTATAATATGTATATGTATTTCTCTTATATAGAAGATTACGCTCAGCATGAATTCATATTGAAGGGTGAAATCTAATACCAGTCTTTAAATACCAGCTAATCCAAAAAGCTGGTCTAGAAAGAGATGCGAATATTTAATTTGTATAGCTCTATCTCGCTTTCACATCGGAACAATGGAAGCTGTCTAGTCCAAAAATATGTAATCAGTCTGAATGTTTATCAGATCCATCGATGAAAGTTTACTCTGTGAATTATGGCGGTCTGCTAATAAGATTATATTGAAAGTGTTTTAGATAAAAGAATGTCGAAATAGCTAGAGATTTAGAAAGGTTCGAACAAGGCATAATTGACGGCGAACAAATTGGACATTTTGTATCAATTGTGGTGTCCAGAACCAGTATTACAGGTCTCCAGATACTCTAAGTTAAACGGTATGTAATTTTTTTCTATTTAGGGTTTCGTGCTTCAGTCGGCCAAATAGAAACCGTTACAGGATCACTGTATTGCCCGTCTGATAAGATTTTTTTTCTCAGGAACGCTTGAAGGCATTTCCTAAGCTAGAATTAGTCTGCTAACCCTTGGGCAATGACAAAATCAACTTCTAAACGTAATCTAAATATAATGCTGTTTATGCTTTGTTTGTGTCGTATATTTTGACTCTCCCAATGATATTAAAAACTATACGCGACATGTCCTACAGGACATGTCCTACAGCACATGTCACGTTTGTGATGAATTAACCATTCTAGGTGTAAACACCTAGAATTACTTGAAGAGGATCATGTATAAATCATGACTCATTCAGCAATATATTTTATTTAGTTTTCGTGACAACAGAACTAAGTTTAATAAAAGATGTTTGAAATTAGATAATAGTCGATCCTCTTGCTTTTCTCGACAATCCATTTTACTATATTTTATGGCTACTTATTTTAAAGCACTTTAATAATCATAAAAGTATAAATGTAAAGCTATAAAGATCTAATTAGTACACAACTACCCGATCACGAGCTCGCGTCATAAAGAACGTTGCCCACAATTTCAAACAAGCTAAGCGAAGAGATTTACTAGCTAAACCAATTAATCAAGTCATAATACGAAACGGTTTACCACGCGCGATTTGTAACGCTTGTATTTATAGAACACTGAAATCTGCACAAAAGAAATTACCCCAAGGTAACATTTTCCCGGGATAAAGTATCCTATGTGCTATTCCAGGATATGATCTACCCATGTGACAAATTGTATATAAAAATCCATTAATAAAATTTACCTTTTGTGTGGGAAAAATCATCGAATGACGAATCTTGGAAGGTATTATTAGTGTAAATGTAGATTCTTACTACGGAGCGGAAGACAAGTGTCAGACTTCTACCGATTAAACGACCTACCCCGTTCCTTCTTGCTTAGTTCCAGGGCCGTGGTGTTCCTACCCTACCCTGAAAATACGATGACGCGCTATGAAACTATGGCGGACATTTTTACCATTTCCTCTTTCTTCCTACATAGAAAATTCAGAGCAAGTGTCTGTAATATTTAGCCCGTTTCAGAGGAAATCAAGAAACGCTTGCAGCAAATAAGGAAATGGCGGAACGGAGATTGTCTCGCTTGGTAAAGGCGCGACGGAACATTAATGTGTTCCAAATGAGAATGGGATCGAATGCCATGATGTGATGTCACTTCTTACACGAACAATAAGTGTGCAATATCAAAAGTAAGATCTAAAAAGTTGACAGATCTTGAGATTGAGATGTTGTGTTTTGACATTTTGAACTGGAACAGTTTTGTCTCCATGAATTTGCTTATTGTTCGTGTCATTTTAATTCGTTAAGCCCCAAGAGGGCACCAGCGTTCGCACACCTATTGTTCTTTAATTGTGTCTTTAATTACGGTAGTCGATAGGTTAAACTCTTGAGCACCAAGCAAGCGAATGCTGGCAGCTATTGTCTTTCTATTATATCTCTAATTACGGTAATCGAAAGGGTAAGATTAAAGAAGAATCCCAAAAAAAAGAGGACAGCAACCAAGAAAAATAATCTAGATATAGATAGTTTTTTTATTCCTAGACTATGATTTGACAACTTAAAATGTGAAACTCCAGATAATTGGGAACATATTGCTAGAGTGTGACATTCTGAGTTGTCAAATCGTAGTCTAGAATTAAAAAAAAATGAACTATACACAGTTAGACAACTCAACAAAATAATGACGTTACTAGCTTTTGCCCGCAGCTTCGCCCGCGTGGTTGGGGTTTCCAGAATAAAAAGTAGCCATGTCCTATTCCGGAGTGTATCCTATGCGTGTGCCAAATTTCATCCAGATCCGTCCAGCCGTTTTGGCTTGATTGAGTAACAAACATCCAAACATCGTAACTTTCGCATTTATAATATTAGTAAGATAGCTCAACTCCAAACTGATCACAGCGTTTATAGGCTTGTATAAACAAGTGGCGTCGAAGATTTTTATGGCACTTATTAGAGCGGCCATAAACGGCGATCCGTTTTCTCATATTTTTATCGCTTTATTGATGAATCAAACATGATTTCATAGCTCTTCTTACGTAGGATGTGGCTGTCTTGAATTCTCAATAGTTATTGGCGTTTGAAAGTATTCCTTTGTTTTAAAGTTCTTTACAAGAAGATCATAAAATCACATCATCACCATCATCACTTCAGCCGAAAGACGTCCACTGCTGGACATAGGCCTCCCCCAAGCGCCGCCACAAAGACCGGTCCTGTGCGTTTCGCATCCATCGGCTTCCAGCAACCCTGACCAGGTCATCGGTCCACCTTGTGGGAGGCCTTCCAAAGCTACGTCTTCCGGTACGCGGTCGCCACTCCAGAACCTTTCGGCCCCAGCGGCCATCCGTTCTGCGTGCAATGTGCCCTGCCCATTGCCACTTAAGTTTGGCGATTCTTTTCGCTATGTCGGCAACCTTGGTTCTCTTGCGGATATCCTATCCATAAAATCACAAAGTCATAAGAATTGTTTTAATGGTCCAAAGCCATTATTCATGTTATTTTTATGAGTTCTGTAACTCCAAAGAAAAAAAAAGCGGAACCCTTACAGGATCACCGCATTGTCGCTTTCCATCTGGTGAGATAGCGGCTAAGCGCGAACGCATCAACTTTTTTTTATAAATAAAACTAGCGACCCGCCCCAGCTTCGCACGGGTGCAAAGGTGACATATTATGGCTATAAACCTTCCTTTTGAATCACTATCTATTAAATAATAATAATAATCATTTTATTTGCAAACATGGGTGTTCGTACATAGATGTTGTTATAGGTGAAAAAAAAAAAAAGTTCTCCATATTTTGCCAACGCAGGGGCATGCAAATTATTAAAAATTCAAAATGAAATATATAATTTTACAATATTAATAAAATTTTAAACTAAATGACAATATTATTAAGTGTCAAAATTATACATATATCAAAAAAGAAAAAAATAATTAAATGTAAAAAAAAAAATGTCAAAATTATATTGTCAAAAAAAAAGGCATTAAATTGCAATTATATGTCAAAAAATAAAAATTATTTAAAATCATTAAAGTGTAAAAAAATAAAGTATTGAAAAAGTAAAATATTATTAAATGTCAACATGTATATATAAAAAAAAAAACAATTTTAATTTTGTGTCTGCCAGCATACCAATTATTTCAATCTAACTGAAAAAACGGCGTTGCGTACTTTTAAAGATCTAAGCATACATAGGGAAAGCAAACTTTGTTTTATACTATGTAATGAAGTAACTGAGTGAGATAGCAATACAACCCTGCGGATAGCTAAAAGGGAGCCATAATCCTCGTCGCTGCCCTTCATAACCGCTACTAAATAATAAAACCGCTGACCCGTACGAAATCAATAACTTTAACGTGACGTCACCATCACATAAATAAACAACACAATCTCAAGTGTTCCTCTCATCTCAAGTTACGTGAAGATAAGTGAACCATTGATCGAACGAGTTCCGTTTCGTATTTGCAAAAAAGAATTTAGTTTAAGTTTTAAGTACTCCAAAAAATCTTGTAGTATCATTTTATATTTGTTTAGGCAGAATGTTTTTGATAAAACTTAAAAAGGTTGCATTAAAATGAGGTTTTCTATCCTAAACACTTAAAAACAGATTTCATATTTGGAACAACGAAACGCAACTGTCAATAGCTGTCATTCGAAAGAAGTGTCAAACTAACCCGATGTTTTGGTGGCGAGTTTTTAGTTAGAATGATAAAAGTTATGGAGCCCAGAAAGCAAATATTTACACATCAAGAAAAGAAAAAGTTTTTAGAAATATTGAAAAATTATTCGAAGGAAGTGGAGAATAAACATACTCACAGTTCAGCATTGAAAGCTAAGAACTTGGCTTGGCTGAAAATAACTTCGGAATTCAATTCGAGCCCACAAACTAACTTACATGTAAGTATTACATATGTCGGCTCGTGTCTAGGTGTGGGCGTATGTGGGTATCGTGCAATGAATAACAACGGGTAGGAGTTGAATCGGTTTACTTCTCAACACACTTCGGTACAGTGCACTGTTATCACTTTACAACAAAACGGACAGTTTCGGAACGTCTTGACTCTGTGACGGCTTGGCTAAGAGTGTCCGTCCGCTCCCCGGGCGGGTTCCCCCCTCCGCAAGCTCGCAGCAAAGCGGAAACGTCACCGACTCTGTCAAGCGCGCCATCTTTGTTTAGTTCTTCTAGTTGCCACTAGATGGCGTGCCTTGTCTTGTTGTCAACAAATAGACGCCGTCTCCGACACGGCCATCCTGCGAGACACACGTCCTCGTGTGTTAATCGTCATCGCCACCTCAGCTGGAAGATGTCCACTGATGAAATATTCGAACTAGTCATCCATCGCTGTGTTACTCTGAAACAAAACACATCTCGCAGTATCATATAGCTCGGTCACTCCTGACAAACACTAGGAATCACTCTTGCATCGCGAGTGCATTCCCAAACACGCGAGTTTGAGTAGAAGTGTCACTCACACAAAATTAACAATTCACATCTTGACTATGAGCGACCATTTACAGGCCACACAAATGTCTGCTTCGAGCGGGAATCGAACCCGCAACACGAAGTCCATCGCTCAATGTGATAACAAAACTTTACTCAACAAACCAAATCATAATTTTGGATAATAGAAATTGTCATCCAGTCATGTACCAACGTTCATTGTTCTCATCTTAAAGCCTTAGGAACCCCCACAAGCAAGCCACTAACGCCACGGCACTCATTGCCGAACTGCAATCACAATTGCCTTCCCACATGTGCATCCACCACCTGTGGATCACATTGGGTAGGCTAGTCACCGACTTCCGTCAAAGCTTAACGCGCATCGCTTACTTGCGTGTTCTCCACAACATAGGCTACCACTACTATCACCATGTACTTCGGCTGGTACATGACTTTCTGGCTTCTTTCTTAACCTGTCGTGATACCTTCACAGTACACACAACTAATCAAACTAATCCAAAACACTAATCATTAAGCTGTACGTTACGACCTCTGGCTACTCATAGCCCAGTAACCTCTAGTCACTTTTCCATACCTGCGCATCCCTCCGGGATCGCCAAGTCTCTAACGACTTAATGGTTTCCTACAATATGACCACCAACTACTGTTTTCTATTAAGATACGCCTACATATCAAATGTCCGATCATATTGTAAACTTAATTATCTCATTATCTCAACTACTTTATTGTACGTCTATTTTATACGCTCTGATTTTCTCCTACCTCCTACTTCAAACGCGTTTTTTTTTTATTGTCTTTTTTTTTATTTTGTTCGTGGGTATTTTGGTTTTCTCTCCTCGTACACTTTTAATAGGGTACTACACGGTATTTATTGCGTAATGCATATTCTCTCACGACGTTTAAATCAATTCATGAAACATTCCGACCAAATCCAGTATGCAATGCTCTGTTTGGTACCCAACTTCGGCAATCGAACGGGACCTCCCTCCGGTACCCGATCTCTACACACACATTGCCTCCATCCGGCAATCCAACGGGACCTCCCTCCGGTACCCGTCCTCAACACATCACATCGCCTCTATTTAGCACCTTTAGCGATTACTTACATTGCCATGCTGGCGTTGGTCACAGAGCTCAAGTAAAACTCAGGCTCGCAGCCACAAACAACATTGGAATGCACATAATCTGAGTCACTTGCATACTACATTTGAATCTTTGTTCATCACCTAAGGTCTAACACTTTCATCGTCAGCCGGTCTTATCTCATTAGTTTGGTCAGAGTCATGGTCAGAGTCGGTATTAGAGTCCTTGTCGTCAAAATTGTCGCTATCAGGCATTTTCCGAAGACGGTCGCACCATAATTCATTTACCCGCTTACGAATTATTTTAAATTCATCCGCGCCAAACTACTATTGTCAACTTTATACAGTCAAAAATTAGTCGAACGATTAAGATCACTTTTTGTTGCACGCGTTTGTAGCATACCGATAGTAAAATAGTCCAATTTATTAACGAAACGACAAAGAAATAATCTAGGTCACGTCGGTGTCAACCATGTCAACATTATTTCCGAGAACTGTCACCGTCATAAAAAGATCGAAACGGTCATTATCGGATCTACTGAGGGTACTTCGTAATTACAATTATTTAAGCCATGAACCTAAGCTATTTTCAAAAAAATGTTTCACGGTCACTAATTTAACTGAACCTTTGCAACAACATTTCACGGCCTAAGATTTAATTTCGCAAATAGATGTTGGTTCACGTAATAAAATCGCGATTTAGCCCCTATTATCAATTTCAACCACACAAGTAATGATCTGTACCGAGTACCGTCATATTATGTCACCTACGCTTGTCAATGTAAACTTTTACTTTAAATCTACCCCAAAATTTACTGACAACCTACACTGTCTTCCGCTCCGCCCAAGAGCGGGTTTCGTCATTAGATGATTTTCACCCACCATAAACTCAGCTTCAGAATAAAAATGGAATGAGAATACCTGACCTTTTTCTGATGAAATATCAGCAACCACGGCGTCAACCCATCGCTCGCTGTCACAACGGCACCGTCACGGTTACCACCGCGCCACTTCTCTCAGGGATCCAGATCTCCATCAAGAACTCTGCTCTCCAAAGCCGACCTGGATTGGCTTGCTACCTTGTTGCCGGTGGTCTTGAGGCTTGAATATTCTTGTTTTCAGCTTGCCTTTGTTCAATTTTCTCGTAGTGATTTCTGATTTGCTCTCGTCTCTCCGGGTCGAATTTGGGTAGATTCACAATCTGGGTAGAACGTTGTAGTCTGCGCTCTGGGGGCACAACGTCACCATGGTCCAACATTCGTTGCTCAGGATTAGGGAAAACCCCAGTAAAAACCTAATCAAACCATTCAAGTCCATGCTTCGATCCGAGTCTTCATTTTCGAATTTTGAATAATAACCGCCAACTGTCTTTGTTCTCGCCAATTTCTTCAGTGTTGCGTAATTATTGCTCACATAGCTTTTCGATTCATTTGCACGATTGAATCCCAATTCTGATGTCGGCTCGTGTCTAGGTGTGGGCGTATGTGGGTATCGTGCAATGAATAACAACGGGTAGGAGTTGAATCGGTTTACTTCTCAACACACTTCGGTACAGTGCACTGTTATCACTTTACAACAAAACGGACAGTTTCGGAACGTCTTGACTCTGTGACGGCTTGGCTAAGAGTGTCCGTCCGCTCCCCGGGCGGGTTCCCCCCTCCGCAAGCTCGCAGCAAAGCGGAAACGTCACCGACTCTGTCAAGCGCGCCATCTTTGTTTAGTTCTTCTAGTTGCCACTAGATGGCGTGCCTTGTCTTGTTGTCAACAAATAGACGCCGTCTCCGACACATATAATATATTTGTATGATATCTTCGTACATCATCTTGCATCTGATATTGCCGTGGCTCCGCCTACGTAAGGTATGCCATGGCAATATCAAAAGTAAGATCTGAGAAGTTGACAGATCTTGAGATTGAGATGTTGTGTTTGACATTTTGAACTGGGGCAAGGTTTGTCTCCTTGACTTTACTTATTATTTATGTCATTCTAATTGATTTGTAATAATTAGTTTGTTCAAAACTACCTATTTATTTGATTGTTTGAAAAGAGTATTTTACAGATAAGAACTTTAAAATGATAGATCCACTTCTTATAACAGCTTTTGCCAGCAGATTAAAAAGCCTAAAAGAATATTGAAAATTGATTAATTATTAAGTAATATATAAATAAAATTGATATATAATAATATTTGTTTCTTGTGTTTCTTTACAAACAATTATAATATTAGTATAGAAATCTACATTTCTCATCCAACTCTTCTGTCGCAGGTCAGCTGGAATAAATTCATTAGAAATAAGCAGCACCTTTGCACTCTTTTATCTGTATTTGTTATTTTCTTTTTTGTGTTTGTGTGTACATAAATAAATAAATAAAAATATGCAATATTTCAATGTAGAGAACCCCCAAACAACTCAGAAGGCTATGGATGAACTTGAAACACCGTCAAAGAGATGCCTTAGCCCGTAGCCTACAACCATTACCTGCGAGAGGTCCCGTAGATGACATAATATCAGGATCAAATGTGAGACAAATAGCCCAAGCACTTATAGACAGTGTTGCCAGCTCCGTGGACTCCGATGTTGTGTTAGGTAAGTTATAAATTGTTAAGTATAACAATAGATATATCTAATATTAAAAATTATTGTATCAGTGATTGTAACAAAACTCTTTCATGATGGTTTGGGTGATTCCAATAAAATGTTGTGTGTATATTCAGTAGATCTAAACAATCAATAGAACATAGCCTTTTTTTTTCTTTGTATGTCATGTCAGCTAGTATTGTATAAAAGTGGTTCTACATTCTGTTTAATTCAGTTAACAACTTTTTTATATACCTTTAGTTTTGCATGATTTTCTTTTGATTTTACGGCAATCAATAATTAAATACTTTGTTATATTGCAATCTGAGTGTAGAAGTGTATGTCATGTAAAATCTGCTTTGCAGGGCACCACGTGTTTTAATTGCTATAAATGCATATTTTATCTTCCTGTCACAGCATCTATCTAATAAAGCATATTTATTAAGTACTAGCTTTAGCCCGCGGCTTCGCTTCCGGCTTTTTCATAAGAACATTCTCTTGACGATAATTTGTTATAATAGTCATTACAACAAAAAAAGAATTAGCGTAATCGGTTCAGCTATTCTGTTTTGTACTTACCAACACATTTTGCGCTTCATTTTTATATCTAACATTTGTGTTTTATTTTTTGTTCTAGAAACGACAGATATCGACCCCACTCACTCTGAAGTAAGTCTGTGTCTAAGTGATGAGTCTCAAAACTTATCTAATCAGGAAACACCAGCTTTTAGCACAGTTAAAATTGAACCGATGTCTCCGATCACTGCTGATCCTGCAGATACCATGGAGGCAATACCTCGGCCAATTAAAACTAGGTTAACACCAAACTCCAACGATGATACTCCACAAGAAAACCAAGATAATAAATCCAATCTTCAAAAGAATTTAGAACTTCAAGATTTGGAAATACAGCTGTTAAGAGAAAAAGTGAAATATCAAAGAGAGGAGAATAAAATGAGGGAGGCACATGCAGCAGCACTACACAATTTGGAGTATCAAATCTTGAAGGAGAAGCTAAGAGAGGCTAAAGCTAAGGCTAACTTAGCAGAGTTGTGTTTACGAAGACAACATTTTTCAGACGGTAGGTAAAATTTGTAATATGTGAATCACTACTTTGAATATTCATTAATTTGTAGCTATGTCAATAAATAATACTAGGCTATTGCTGGGCTGGAATGTCAACACAACAGAGACATTATGTGATTCATAAAAAAAAGACACTGATTATTAAAATTCAGGGCCTGATTTGGGTACATCAAAAAGTTCTATAGATGTGTGTATGTGAGATTCTAGACTGAATTATAAGTTTTCCTTCAATGTATTTAAGTCTTGGTGTACAATAAAGTGTATAATAAATAAATAAGTAAATAACTTTCTTAAGTGTAACCTTCTTCATCTTGTTTTTTTTTTTCTTTCAGATTAAACTACAACAAAGAAGAAACAAGAATTGCCTTTATTTTTAAGATTTTAAATATAAAAGAGAAGTTATATTTAATTTAAAGCGTTTTATTGATATCTGTAAGAAACTAATACAACAATAACATCTACATAGTTAAAATAAGTAAGTAATAAATCGCTTCCATTTCCACCACATTACACTAAGATTGTTATAACGATACACTAAGGATCTGAAAGAGACACCGAACAGACAAATCTCTGGTTTGCGTCAACCTGGATTACAGAATTGACCAATAACATTAAAAGGGCACTAATCCGAATAAAAACAAACATTTTTTTATGTATCCCATTTACAAATCACCGTCTTCTACTACCCGCATAAATCGCCATCAAAACGAAAATAAAAACAAAACGGTTACGAAATATTTCGCCGTCGATTCCAAATTTAAATTTAGGCGCGAACACTGCGCGCTAAAACGATAACAAACAGCCAGTAGTGAGTCAACGTTTAAATATAGAATATTTGAATTATATCACCTGGCAACATTATCGTGTGTACAGAAAAGTTTTACGTGTTTACAAGATTCAAGTCATCTGTAACATAACTATCAGAGAATTTAAAAATAGGTCGCATGGCGATCATTTTTAGGGAACACCAGCTATTCATGAATTAACGCTGACAAGCTGACATCGCATTTTAAAAAGCGCCAATCAATTTTTGCATTTTACAATGAAACATTTTTTTTTATAGTGGGTAAAAATCATGCAATGACAAATCCCGCCCTTAGGCGGAGTAGGAAATAGTGTCAGGCTTACTGACTAAACAACGCACACCGTTCCTACGTTGCCTTTATACTAGAGCCAAAGCCTTCCTTTCAGATGCGAACCCTTGGCCCCAGTAGACTATAATCGCCGATCTTTCTGCAGGGTCCCTACTCCAAGTCACCAAATATACATTCGCATTATTAGAGAAGACCTCATTACCCTTTCCTAGAGTAAAATAAAACGTGTTTTGCCTTCGAGTCTACAAAACCTACGTCTCAAATTGGTCAGGTACCATTTCCTTGATGTTTATGTATTGAGGAAAACTCATTGCTTAAGATTCAATGCGAGTCATAGGTTTGCCAATGGCTCTTATGGTGTGAACACACTACTTTTACTACTCTACATCGTTTTATGCACCATCAGTGACATATGCGTCATCTCCTTTCTTGCTCAGCTTGCACTACCACCTGCACCTTTAATGACTTGTACGAGACCAATGAGAGAGCTGTCCAGGTGGCTAAATTTAATATTGGTTGGACAAAATTTGAATCAAATCGACACGAAAAGAAAAAGAAGAAGAAGTGACATATAGATTAATTAAATTACAAACACTAAACGGACTCTTACTAAATAGGTAATCGCTTTATGAAGATACAGAAACTGGCAAATGACTCGAGATTTTATGGCCGTCGAAGCTCCCACTACCCATAATTTTATACATTTCTTAATTCTAGATAGGTTCGCGTTTGTCCACAATCTCACCTGATGGTAAGCTACGATGTGATCGACGAAGGAGCACGCTTGCCTAGAAGTAACCTATTCACTCTTGACTTAAACACCCCTAGGTTGTGTAATTTTGACATGCTCGATCTAGCCCCGCCACGAAAATCTCTAATGCAGATGCATCTGGTTAACATAAACTGGAAGCCAGCTTCTTTAATATCTCTCAGATATTATGCTTCCAGACTAAAAGAACGCTACTGAATACGTCTTGTTTTACATGGAGTGACTGGACTTCCTATCAGACTTCCACAACCGAGTTAATGGGCAACACGATACGCCTTGGATAGTCAATTTCAACTTCTTTAACGGCCTTTGTGGAAGAGTCCTTGGATAGTCTAATAGTAAGACTTTCTAGCATCGGAATACCTGTAACGACTGTCTAAGATTACGAACAACTGATTGATGGACCAGGTATTTTATTTTAAGGTGGGGAATTAGCAAATGATTGCTTCTGTTCTAAGGCAGGAGACATATCAGAATTTTAATGACAAAAACCGTAGCTATAGCTATGTTCCTTAAGTTGCTCTTCGCCTTCCATCATATCGATTGCTAAAACAATCGAATATTTATCGCTTTCTTTCATAGCCTTAGAATGGACTCAAATACATCAAAAGAACTACAAAGCCCTTAAAATATTTTCGCTTTGTTGCAAAGTTCCATTCACAGACGACCACACTGCCCCGCGTGCCGTTATACCTAGCTATAAGAAAGTCTGTACACACCCAGACGGCGAAAAACAAAAAGTATACAACGACTGGGATCCTACAGTTTATTTATAGAAGCGGGAATGCACAGGATGAATGCTTAATGCTTTGTCCACTTTGCAACTAACTATTCGATTTTAGTGGACTTTTACTGCTTGTTTTTGGCACAGAATTGGAAGGGTGCAAACGAGCATGCAACATAAATTTTGCTTCAAACTTGAACGTTACTTTATATTTAGACAACGCATATATAATAATGTATGTTGTCTTTGTTTTAGTATATTGATTCACACGATTAAGTATTTAGAATATGACTTGTAATTTACCTGTCTTTGAGTTGGCAACTAGGAGGTCATGGAGTCCAGAATACAAATGATCAGTTGTTGTGATGCAACGAGAAAATTGTCTTGAAAATGTAGCTTTAGCGTTTAATGAGGAATGCTAAAATGACATTAAGGATGCTTTTACATCTTTCAACAAATATGGAGATATTACATCCTCACAGTTCGGATTCCTGGTGCATAGAAAGGTACCCTGGTAAAGCCATTTTGTAACGGGGGCTATACGTTACAATAATAGGCTTCTTTATCTTTATACTATATTTGTGTCTCGAAGCTCTTAATTCATATAAAACTATAGGAGGCTTTACCAGGGTACCTTTACTATCAAATCCAGTCGTATCCAATAAAAAAACAATATATTCATCTCCAAGTCGATTTCAACAAAACAAAAATAATTCTTCTTACTTTATAATATCTTCTTCTATCGGAAGACACATTCAAGCCTTGCAAAATTCCACATTTTCTTCAATAGCCTTCTGCGCGATTTGCGCGGAATAATAGGCTCCTTCAACATTGTTACTTAAATAGTTCCAGGCCAGTAGTGATTTATACTGCACTGGCTCTTACTAGCCCAGTTACCCGTACTAAAATACTAAACAAAGCACAATTTACTCCTTGTAAATCGTTCTCGCCCTCAATAGTGCAGCAGCGCTCTTAGATTGAATAATTTATTGCCAAACTGGCGCCTGTATTTCAAAACTCTTCGCTATTTTTGTAGACTGTAACCCGTTTGAAGTTTTGAGGTAACTCGTTCTGAATTGACTTGCAAGTTTCTGTAGCTAATATTTACATGCAAAACTATGAGACTATGTTATAGAATTGGAGGCATCGTTTTAGAGTAAAAAGATGAGGATTAATAGAACCAAAAGTTCTTACTCTGGATGCTCTGACTAAAACCCACCAGCCCTTTCTAGAAATAGGGCAAGGAAGGAATGGGGTAGGTTTTTTAGTCAGTAAGAGTCTGACACTGGTCTCCCGCTCCGCCCAAGAGCGGGTTTCGTCATTCGATGATTTTCACCCATAAAAAAAAACCAGCCCTTTGAGTTTTAGGACCTCGGTTATACCTAGCCACGGGGAATTTTTTTAAAAGAAAGCCTAGAAAAGGCTTTTGCTAGAACGCAAAGGACATTTGAAGGACATAGGTGAGGTTTTAGCCAAAAAAAATCTGTAGCGGAAGAAAACATTGGATTATTTCCCACCTCCAAAATGGATTAGCTAGATGTATCATGTTGATTATGTTCCGAAAATACTTCTTAATTAACAATTCTGTAAACTGGAAGGTCTCTCGAGACATTCGTGATTGAATAACATATGACTTGTCTAGTCACAACACACAACACTGACTGGACAAGTCCACTCAAAACTTGTAGTAGGCATCTTTCCTCAAAAGACCAACTCAGATACTAATGCGCATGTGTCATATTATTTGATCATTTCATTTTTTAATTATTTCTTAAAAAATTAGGGAGTTTTACAACGCAAAGCTTATGGACTTATATACGCACAGGTACTATGGGACGTCAATCCTAACGTAACACAACACTTAAAAGAGATCAATGGATCTGGGCCATGAAGTCGAACAACTTTCTAGCATCATCGGAAGTCGGCTTACTTAGTATTTGGTCGAATGTATCTAGTGTATCTACCTATATTATTCTTGTTCAACTTCAAAGACCTGAACAGCTTACTCCTATCAGCCTCATATCAAAACAAATTCCAATAACAAAATTACATAATTGTTGTATTGACTTTGAAAAGGTACTTTGACTTCTGAGTTTGTTGCAGTGTTTATTCTCAGAGCAAAAAAAAAAATGACGTGTAAAAGTGTTTTTCTTTTTATTTGTAAACATCGAAAAATAAAGACTTAGAAACTAAAAAACTGTATTCCTGTGGGGAACACAAGCAAAGTATACAGTCAAGACGACCTTGCCGTGACCATTAGTGCGGTAGGGCCGCCTGGCCGAGCCCAGCAGGCCCATGGCAGAAATAGCAGCGGATACAGTCGAGGTTACGCACCTGCCCTCATTACGGCCCGTGGGTGGCGAAATATGATGGATCTGCGGCTACACTTTCCAACTCTCTGATAAGAATGGCTGATTGTGTTGAAGCTTTTGAATGTTCTTTATCATAAACGAAGCGATAGGAAAAGTCATTCTAAGTGTGTGTACTCTATTTGCGATAAGAATAGATATTTAAAGAAATCTTTTTTACTGTCTGTTCAACCGATTTTAACATCTATTCCGCAGTCATAAGGATGGCATTAAAAACAAAAAAGTGGTTTCAAAACCAACTATTTATTGCAGCCACCATTTGTCATTCTACCTACATAATAAAACTCAAAATCGGTTGAACGGACAGTAAAAAAAGGTTTTCTTAAACGTCTAATTTTATTTGAACGGAGTATAGTAATTTAGCTGCAACGTGTCGCACTGCAACCGCGCTGCGGCCGCATGTCATCTATATACACTTCTCATCAAAAAAATCGAAACACTTCCGTTTTCATTGTTTCTGTCCGAATTTAACACAAAAAAGAATTCATACGATGAAAAAAAATACATATATTATAGCTGGCAGTTTGGCCATTACAGTAATAAGCGAAAATTCTAAATTCAAAATTAGAATTTCATTTGTTTATCTTATAAACGAAATGAATCACTGTTTTGAGACAAATGTGTGTTTAGGGTTGGAGTACATTTAGCGTTTAAAAACTAAAAATTGGCGCCTATCCTTAAACTTTTTGTTTTTTATTTCAATACTGTGACTTTGGGACGTCTGAAAAAAGGTTTTTTTTCTAAAACGTATGGATACTTCGCCCACAGAAGCCGCCCAAGTTGTGGCATTGCTGGATTCTGGCCTTAGTCAGCGTGTTGTGGCTGCAAGACTGCATCTAAGCCTGTCATCTGTTCATAGAGTCTATAAACGTTATCGGGAGACTGGTTTGTTCACGCGCCGTTCAGGATCTGGCAGGAATCGGGTCACTTCTGAGCGAGATGATCGATTTATTGTAACAACTTCTTTAAGAAATCGACGCCTTAACGCTTTTCAACTGCAGCAGCGGCTTCGTGTTGTACGAAGGGTGGCTGTAAGTGACTCTACAATTAGAAGAAGGTTGAAGGATCGTGGACTGGTACCGCATAAGCCAGCAAATGGGCCGAAATTAACTGCAGACCATCGAAGAGCGCGCCTTAACTTTGCACGTGAGCACCTAAATTGGTCATACCTACAGTGGAGCAAAGTTCTCTTTTCTGATGAGTGTAAAATTATGCTGTATGGTAACGACGGAAGGAACAAGGTCTACAGAAGAGACGGAGAACGCTATGCACAATGCTGCATTGAAGAAAAGGTCAGCTATGGTGGCGGTTCGTGGACGGTTTGGGGAGGAATCAGCGCCGACGGTAAGACAGAGCTTGCTTTCGTGTCTGGGCCACGTCTGCCTGCACTAAACTGTCATCGGTACGTCGAAGAGTGTCTCGAGCCTCATGTGATGCCCTATGCACATTTTATTGGCAACGGCTTCATATTCATGCACGACAATGCTAGGGCTCACACCGCGGGCGTCGTACGAGATTATCTTAACGAAGTCGATATCTCTATTATGGAATGGCCAGCAAGAAGCCCGGACATGAATCCCATTGAACATCTATGGGATGAATTAAAGAGACGAATTCGAGCAAGAGATCCTGCCCCAGAAACACTTAGCCAGCTGCAAGATGCAATCCAAGAGGAATGGGACAATATACCACAGCATGTGATCGTGACTCTCATCCGATCGATGAAGAACCGTATGGAAGCAGTAATTAGAGCTCGGGGAGGGAATACAAGTTATTAAATAAACGTTTTTTAGCTTTTTTTTTCATTTACGTGTGTTGTTTTATCCATTTCCTTTATACTCCATACGGAATAAAAATGACTCATTTAACAAAATACGAAACCTATGAAAAATTCATTTAAATTTAGAACATTAACATTAAGATTTGATAAGCTCATATTACTCACTATTAAACGACATTTAACATTTATTCCTAAATGTACACATTTTTCTGATAATCCTGACAAAACGTAAACTTGCAAGGTGTTTCGATTTTTTTGATGAGAAGTGTATATAGAAGGAGAAACTGACTGACTGACATATGCACGCACAGCCGAAACTACAGGGACTAGGAACGTGAAATTTTGCTTAAGGTTTCCTTTTATGTCGTAAGCAAGCACTAAGAAAGAATTTTCCAAAATTCACCCCCTAAAGGGATGAAATGGGGTCAAAAGTTCGTATGGCCTGGACTGGAAGCAGTCTTCCATGCGCTAGCAGAAAGCTAGTTTAGGTAGTTATATGAAAAACAAAGCAGCGCTGCAACCGCGCTGCTGTCGCGCGACATTTTGCGGCTAATTTGAAAATGCCCTAAGAGTCTGTTTAAGTTAACACGATCAACACGTTTATTACGTTAGCCAATCAGAGAGCCAATCGCGGTAAAACGTTTCGATCGCATTAAAAACCGCACTCAGCACATTGTAGAATCTGCCCTTTCTGTGATCTGTGTATTTACCCATGAGAAACACACGTGACTTTACGCACCGGGTAAAATGGGGTGAATAGAAACTCAAGGGGTGAATAGATTTTGATTTCATATTTTTAAATTTAAGTAATAAAGCATTTTTGTTTTCAATATTGAATTTATAAAAATATTTAAATGCTGCAAACAATTTTTAAATAACGTGAAAAAACAACAAATGTTGTTTCTATTCTCCCCCGATTTGTTTCTATTCACCCCGTTTTACGGTATGTATAATGTATAATAACTGCATCTTATTTTCTATTTATTCTTCTTTGTTGCGTTTGGCTACTCTCCTTTTGCTCCGGTATGAAGGGCTAAGAACGGGGTAGGTTTTTTAGTTAGTTAAAGTCTGACACTATTACCTGCTCCGCCCAAGCCATGGGCGGTCATAGATGATTTCCACCCACCACAAAGATAACACCCCCTTCCCCACCCCAACCTTGACACTAGCTATTGTCACACTGTCAAATGTTTCAACAAAGTAAACGAACCTCTGAATTTTGTTCAGCGTTAAAATGTTTACACACATAACTTTCTTGACATGTTTTTTTACGTTACTATTCACGAATCAGAGATATGTATGTATGTATACCCTGTAACGTTAGCGACGGAGATCTATAGTATAATAATGAATCCCTGAATGTGTGCTATGCGCACATCTCGAGAACAGCTGCACTAATTTCGCTAATTCTTTTTTTGTAGTTTGTTATTGTCAGCAGAAGGTTCTTATTAAAGAAAAAAAAAACACTTTTTTTATTGCAATAAACTAGCGCTTGACTGCGATCCCACCTGATGGTAAGCAGTGATGCAATCGTTGATGGTGAGGCACACTAGTTCATTAAGAGAAGAGCATTGAATACCCCTAAATTATAATCTGACGGAAAAACTGCAGCTGGCAAACTGTTCCAGTCCCTCAATGTACGCGGTATAAACGACGAGGAAAAACGCTCAATCCGGGCCGTAGATGTCTCAACGTAAGGGTGGATCTGACGGGAGCGAAGCCGCGTACAAAAGCTAGCGTTTTAACAAATAGTTTTTCAGTTGACAGCTTTTTCAAAAGCAATTGTGTGCTGGCAAAAGGTCAAATCCATAAAGTATTGAAAATGAGTAGTCCAGTCACACGAAAGCGTACTTAACACGCAAATATGACTTCATTTTAATACTATTAAAATATTTTCCTGGTTGACGACCTTCCGTGTCGTGGACGCTAAACCTAGCTTGTTAGCTAAACTAGGCATTAAGCTTACCACGCCCAAATACAGGCTAGGCTATTTAATAAATGTCAAAAGATAATTAAGATGTCTGCTCAATATAAATGGGACTGGACTTGACATGTCTGCGAGCGAAGGAACCATTAGGCCCGGTATCCACCAAAGCGGAGAGGAGAGGAGACGAGAGGAGATGTGCCGTGAAGCTGGCAAGTTATTTCCACCAAAGCGGAGAAGAGATGCGTTGCGGAGAGAAGATGTGAGCTGTGTGTAGCAGAGATGTGAGCTGTGAGAGACCGAAAACAGTCAAGTTCTGTCTTCACGCTTGCATTCAAAGTCAGTCAATCGAATGACGTTTCGGGACGTGCGAGGCGCGCGGAGAAGGCAGCGGGGTGAGGGGTGCGCGAGCACGTGCACAGCCCGGCCGCCCGACTAGACACTTCTCCGCTCTGCCGCGCCGCTTGCTCGCTCGCTGCACAAAATTCTATAGAAAAATGAGACATCTCCTCTCCTCTCCGCTTGACCCATTTCCACCAAAGCTAAGCGGAGAAGAGATGTGAAAATAAAGAAATCGGATTGGCTTATTCAAACACATCTCTTCTCGTCTCGTCTCCTCTCCGCTTTGGTGGATACCGGTCCTTATACGCAAAATTAGTGCCCGAAAATTGCACGAACAGATTAGGGCAGACCACAAAGCAGATGGGGGGTCAACTTGAATCTTCCTTAGGAAATGACTCAAAGCCATGACCATTAGGAAGAAAGAAGGGTGGCTTTTGCCCAGGAGTATAACAGTACAGGCTAAATTTAATAACATTACAATTTTAAAGTATTCTAGTAGCTTTGGGTTGATAAAGTTTTGAAGTGCCTAATCTTCTTGATGAACCTTTCGAGTATCGTAATTAGAGACATAATAGAAAGACAATAAGTATGCGATCGCCGGCGTTCGCCTGGAGCTCAAGAGTTATATTATATGGGAATTCTCAATCTATTTCAATTATCTGTTACTTTCTGTAGGAGTGCACACGGCTCAGATTTACTTTTCTCTTTTAGTGGTAAGAAATTATACTCTAAGAAGGATGAAGAAGTTATCTTCGTCATCCTTACGAGTATTTTGATTACCATTAAAATTCCTCCAAGCACTTAAGATCTCGGAAAGAATTTCTCAAGGGACCCTAAAGTTCTAGGAAATTCTATTAATAATAATGCAAGTAAGGAAATCCCTTCGGATACTTAATTTGTGTAGACACAAAAGAGTCGACAGTGTCTTTCAATTGGTCAGTATCGTTCAAAAATTGCCGAAAACATCGTGATGACCAAACAGCCTCTATACCAACAAATCAATATGCAAATATAAGTGTGACAATATGCAAAACCTGTCCAAAGTACAATGTCAGTCATCGAACTCAAGACTTCACGGTTCAAATCTCTTTATGGACTATTGTTTCTATGATGATTTCATTATATAGCTGGTGCAATGAATGGTTTCAGATCACACTAATATTATTAAGGTGAGTATGTATGTTTGTTACTTCTACACGCTTAAACGAATTTTGATGCGAGTAGAACATGTACTGTGGAACAGTACATAAAATAGGACACACTTTTTCACACACCAGGCGTATATTCTCTTAGGGCAATTTTCTACTTTCAAACGGGCGGCGCCGTTGGGCTTGCAGCAGATAGGGCCGAAACAAACAACCGCAAGAATAGGCAGTGCAGCCCGCCGAAACGCAGAATTTTGCGGTGTGCACCGCAGCGCGAAAATCAAAGTTTTATTAAATGGATATAATGAGTATCTTCTTTGTCGTTTATTTAATGTCTTAATTACAAACAAGCATAAGTTTAAATTACGATCCAAAAAATCACGAAAAACTAGTTATCCCTGTAGGATACGACAATAAACGCTGAAAGTTGCGATGCGGGCGCGGGGCGGCATTACCTGTTTGCGGTGCGGTGCCACAACTCGGTATGTGTATTGGCCCTTACTATACAACACACGCAAATCATTGAAATGTCCAAAAAGATCGCTGTAATAGTAAAACATGAGATGAATGACTAACCACGCCATAAAATTACTTCCTCATATGCTTTTTTTAACTCTTTAAGTGTTGTTCTCAAGCTTGTACTGCCAATGTCACGGCCGATTACACGCGATTCTATATTTAAACAATCGCGATTTATTGAATTTTGCTGACGATAACCTTGCCTCACACGACCAGGCTCTGAACTTAATGACCGAATCTTGTGGCATTACAATTATCTGAAAATGACTTGAGGATACGCAGACCCAGGATGTTCGTCGTCATCATCTTCCTGCTTTCGTCCCTCTGCGGAACAGGTTATTTTCTTCCATTCTGTCCTGTCACCCGTTACGCTATCACTAACTCCCTTTTCTTTCATATTAATACTCACACAATCCAATCTTTTCTTTGGCTTTCAATTCATCCACACTGATGTTGTATACTTTATTTACTGACATTGTTTTACTTGTTTCGCATAGGTATTCATTCAACCAGACTTTCTCCTTTCATCAGCCCTGAAGTGAGAACTTTTTGACTATCTATCAGACATGGTTTATGGCAAGCTTTACTAGCTTGCCAACATTTAAGAATCAGCCAAAGAGATGTTCCATATAGGATTACTAGCCTTCTGCCAGCGGCTTCGCACGCGTGTAAGTAGGGTTTCCCATACAAATTTTAGGGGCTGAATTTTGAAAAACCCTTTCTTAGTGTTTGCTCACGTCATACCTAAAAGGAAGCCTTGCAAAATTTCATGCTCCTAGGCCCAGTAGTTTCGACTGTGCGTTGATATGTCAGTCGGTCAGTTTCCCCTTTTATTATAATATACATATCTAACTATTAGATGACAGTTTCCAAGCCCGATTCATTCGCTGTGTGATACAAACGGTACCCTTCTATCTTCTTAATTATTGAAGTTATCGCCATCGTTGTTGTCCACAAATAATTACCCGCATTCGGACATTCCCAATTGGAATCGTTCGAATAACCAGTCATGTCTTTAAGTGCGACGACTACTGAATCATCGAGTCGAGCTATTGACTAATTTTCCCTCTTCAGATGAAACACTATTGATGAACCCAGCTATGTAACTCGCAGCCATTATTAAAGGAAGTGTCTGTTCAAGTTTCTTGCACGTTTTTCTCCATAGAGATCTGCGCTTTGGAACGTGTAATAAAATCAAGCTTCACTTTTTTTCGACTGACCGATATTTTGATTTAAAAAATGCCTGGAAATAGTCTTGTCTACAGGGGGAAAATAAAATTAAAAACAATCTCAGGACTCAAACTCGAAATTCGATTCGAACAGGTCGATCCAAAACAGGCAAATGGCCAGTAAGCTTCAATTAGAACAGCAGCGCTCGATGAAAGTTTCGCTCTTTCATCGAGCGCTTATAGCTGATCGCTTTGCTCATCATACACATCGGCGAGCCGATCACTTGTACAAGGATTGCATACCCCACCCACGCGTCTGACTTTATATCACTGAAGAGATCCTATATTTCACTTCTGCACAAGTGGAAATCAGCCTTGAAGCAAAAAGTCAGCGCTCAAGATCCGTGCCGGTATCTGCCGATAAAGGCCAAAAGTATTGTTAAATCATGTAAGAACGGAATGAAGATCCAAGACGATGTTTATATTTTTACGTGTATTCCTAAAAATATCTAGGCAAATAACAAAAGACGGAACATAACAAACTGATTATATACAAAACAGCTGCATGTAATAGCATTTGTTTTAGAAGTCTGACTAGTGCACTTGTAAATTAGATCAGATTTAAAACAGATTGTTTGTAAAATACTTACAAGTTTTAAAGAACAGAGTGTTTTAGAAAAGAAAATTATAAGAAGAAGAAGAAAAATGTATTTGGTTTAGGAAAAGCTTTTAGCTTTATTCTTATAATTCACGTGTCATGTCCACGCAATGCGTTCATCCAAGAACTTCCCCAGTTTTGGGTGAGGGTCTCTTTTATCTCTGCAATGCCTTTTATATCCCGCCCTGGAGTTGCTTTGGGGAGGCATTCCGGTATTATCATTCCGGACGTACAGCCATCGCCGCATCGCGCGATCGAAGCCTATTTGATGGACAGATTCCTAATCTACCCCGGACACCAGGGAGCGTGGAAAAGAAGAGAGATGTCGTGCGGTGTTCCGCAAGGATCAGTATTAGGACCGTTTTTGTCCAGTACCGGGTACGACTACGTGCTACGCGTGACTTCATAGCGCAGGGGTAGTCGCATCAGCAGGCAGCCAAACAGATCCAGTAGTTGAGACTCGAGGCCCCTCTTTGACATGGTAGTCCAAAAGCGAGAGACGCCTCAAAGTTTACTCAATTACCAAACCCAGGTTAGAATATTCTGGTGCAGAATAGTAATGATACTCAGCCTTCAACCATGAGTATAGAAGAGTACAAAGAAGAAAATGATTGGGCATGCAGTATAAAATCAGTAAACAATATCCAAAAATAAAAGTATTAAATTATCAGTAAACGGCTTGTTTGAATACTATATAAGTACAGACCTTGCAGTTTTTACCTTGACTTTTGATAAAATCCGCCTTATTTACAAGTCTTAAGTAAACAAAATGATAAGTGAGTAAATGCACATGGACTTTAGGAGCAAATCCTTTGTAAGTACTTATTTAATGTTTTTTGTGTTCTTATTTGAACTACAAGAATAACACACTGATATATTACTTATAGGCGAAAGTTTGTGAGTGTATATTTGTTACTTCTTTAGGCTCAAACGGCTGATCGGAATTGGGTGAATACTGTTACAAGGGTAAACCATGTCTTGGAATATATAACATTATAAGATTTTTTTTTATTGTTGGTTCTTTTGAGACAATTTTCAACTATCACATGGGCGAAGCCGCGGCCAGCAACAAATTTTGTCAGTAGGTAGGTTTTGCTTTGGGTAAAATTTGATAATTATTGTATAACAAAATATTACTGGGATGGCAGCACCATCTTTAATCCAAATATATTTGAACATTACAGATATTTAAACATACAGACTTCCACATCACTAACACATAAAGGTCTACTTACTAAAGATCCCACCCCGTTTCTACATTGTCCAAAGACTTTTCCTACAACAACAGGGTGTGTCATACCTACCCTTTGTATTCCAGGGCCATGGTGATTCTTTTGAACAATCTTACAGCCGTGGATTAAGTCTTTTAATGTTAAATTATAAAGCAATTTCCAGCAATGATTAATCTCAATAATGACCTTTAAACCTGTTTCAATACTCGGAATAGTTTATTAGAAACAGGTGAGTCAGTGACCATGTTGATAAAGCCATTTGTAACTCACACAAACAACAACCTGTACTTAATTTAAAATAGAAATTAATAGTTCAATAAAATTTATATTTTAAGTTAGCAGAAAGTAATATTTTTTTAACTATTTATTGAAATAGGTCGATAAAATTTTAAATAATTTAAGTACTTAGAAATTAAAAAATACGCTTGTTCTACAATTATAAATGTTATTATAGTATAAAACAATATTTACTTAAATGCCGAAACAATACAGATGTAATAATAATCTTTACATAGTATAAAACAAAGTCGCTTCCCCCCAAGTATGCTATAATCTTTAAAAGTACACAACGGATTTTGATGGGTTTTTTTTAATAGATAGAGTGATTCAAGAGGACGGTTTGTATGTATAATACATGCATAATATCAACATTGCACCCATGTGAAGCTGGGGCAGGTCGCTAGTATATATATATATAATATATAGTAACATGCAAATTAGCTTCAATTTTGACATTTCAAAAGTGCCTGTAAATTCTATTTGAAATAAACTATTTTGAATTTGAGTTTAAAAATAAAAATGTACTTGAATAAGTTAGATTATAAGTCCTTCACATTTTCTTTTATGTTTGCTGTACTGACAGGGTACACAATTGTGTTTTGTAAATATTTTACCAACCACCTAGGAATATATATTGTGGAATTCAGTAAATACTTAATTGCATACTGAGTATATTACTAAAACGCTTATATACTATGTATATCTGTATATGTTATGTTTGATACTCCTCAAACTGCTATATAAATGTGAATGAAATTTGATACCAAGATAGGTTATATCTTAGAGTATAGATAATTTAAATAATTCAAGCTGTATATTTTATAACTGTCAATTTTTGTATTTCTAGAATCTTATCTAATTTGATTCATGTCCAATATTATAATTTAGTTTGTATGTATTGTTACTTAAATTGTGTACAACTTTAATTGACATATTTGCACAGAACTGAATATTAATAAAATTACCTACATGCAAAATGTATTGTTAATACGTCTTGACAATATCAAATCTATAATATGAAAATAAATCGCCGATTGAGTTGATAAGCACAAATCTCAAGAACGGCTGAACTAACCTGCACCTTTTTGTGATACTATCAGGACAAGGTTCAGTTGCAGAGTAATCACTGAACGGGAGCGAAGCCACAGAAAAAAGCTAGTAAAGTAAGTAAATGATTTTTATTTTACAAGTAGGTTTAAAAAAACACTTTTACACATAATTCTTTTTTCCAAGCTAGATGAGTCTGGTAAATAAATGGATAAATAGACTGGGTAATAATTCTTATAGACAATATTTTAATAGTTTTAGTTACACAGTGGAGTCATGGACAGTGGCTAGACATGACTCATATTAAGTAGTTATTTTTTATTTTTATTTGTCCTGTGCGGGTCTAAATAAATGTTTTTCTTTCTTTCTTTTAATAATTTTGAAACAGGCTCAGTACATGGAATAAGCTTTTTTGTTTAAAAAATTGTATTACTTATTATAAAGAATTTTTTTTTTTTTGTTATTTTTTCGTAATTACTGGATATCTCAATTTGATGACAAAAATTGTTTCAATAATAAAAAGCACACTACAGCTGACACCAAAGAAATCTCAGTTCTGAAGAATGCTTATATTTCTGCATTTCATCTATCATCATCATCTGTTTAGTTTAAAACTTTAAAGAGTAAATAAATTTATATTTATTGAGGTAAATAGGTATTACTTGTACAAATCTTACAAGAATCTCAAAACATTTCTATTTTGGTTATTTTTCACAGAAAACCTAGTGATATAAAGTTGATTTTTAAATAAACAACTTCACAATTAAGTACTAATGAATATATACAAAACAACCAAATAACTAAGTGTCTATCTTAAAGTTTTTCAACTGAACAACTTTGTGTAAAGTTAAAATTAACTCAGTAGATGTCATATAATGCTCTACAAACTTAATTCGTCACATTTTAATTAATTCTAATTAATGACATAACATTCAAATACAGAACAGCAACAACTGATTCACTTCACACTTCTAGCCAGCCAAGGTTAACATACGACACCTCACCCTGGTTCGCCCGCTAAACCAACCAAAAAGGCCGACACAGCCTCGCGACCAAATAAAGTGATTTCCAACGCATTCCTCCTGCGTTAATCACTTCTATGACATAATACACCGATAATATTAAAGTAAACGACCGCTGTAAACAATAATCTACTGATCTTACACCTACACCAGTAAACTAGAACGTTTTTCTATAAATAATATCTTGTTAACTCTCACCTGTTGAGCAACAGGCTCCAAAATACTCTCAATTATCTTCGTGTGAAACACCGGCATTTTGTATTTTTAAGTCTGACACTTAATTACATTAGATAATAAACACAAATAACAATGATCTCACAAAATATTCACAAAATAAAAATAACACAACCGAACGAGATACGTGACCGAAAAATACTGACGGTTTAGTGTTGCGACACGCTAATCGACGTGCACGAATGTGTTGTCGATTGAAGTGTCAAATAGTGTTGAGGGAACTGTTACGTTACTGGTTTTGATTGGAACGAGATGGTATCATCAGCAATTTTATTTTTTACTGTCGTGTTTATTTTATGTAAGTCACGTAGTAGCGTATAAGTGTTTACTAAAATAAAACAATGAAGGCCTTGTTAATAAATCCGAGCTCGCAACAATTTTCCAATAAGAATCTTATTGCAGAAGTGTGTGAAAATTAATCGTATCACAAAGGTACACTGCAACCAAATAAGAATAGGATTTATTTGGAACGCATAGTATTTTAATTTATCTTGGATTGTCAAATTTAAGACCTGATTTCTGACCTGACGTATTTATGCAAAGTTTGAGATCGTAATAAACCTGTATCCAGTGGTGTAAATAGGGCGGTGCCACCGGTGCCCGGGCACAGGGCGTAGACTCTCGGGGCGCAAGAATAGACAGACTAGGCAGGACTATTGTTTATCGTTTAGCGTAAACACAAACACGCTCGTGCGCTTCCAAAAGTTTTTAATGAGACTGGCATGTAAGTACGTTTGTATTGGAATCGAGCACTAGGGGCGCAGCGGGAACTTGTCAAGAGCAAGGGTCTACTTAAATAGGGCGCAGTTATAGAAGCTCGCACGGGCGCAGAAAAGGCTATTTACGGTACTGCCTGTATCTAACTTTGGTTTGGGTACAAAGCTACAATCTATTTGATTTCCATAAAGTTGGCTAGTAATTAATTACTAGCCAACTTTATGGAAATCAAATTTAAACTTTATAGTTTTAAGACAAGAAAAATGCATTCTGGTAGACGAAAATTATTTGTATTTGCAACCACTTGTGTTAGTCGTTATAGACAAGCTCTTAATTGGAACTCAGTTCCAAGCTTGTCTTTACGGGGATTAATTTTAAATAATTATACCTATATCCATAAGCATTATAATAGTTACTACATAATCTGCCACCAGTACAGCCAAAGATTATCGCATTGTAGAAGTTTGATAGATCGTCGCTCGATGTAAAAAAAAAACTGTTAACCATTGCATCCAACTATACTGGTAGCCGATCCCAACATATTTGGTAAATGTTAGCAAGATTCATAACAAAAAATGTGTTGGATCAGCCAGCACCAGCTCCCTTCAGAAGGATATGGATTTTTTTTAATTTAAGAATTGTGGGTGAATATCCAATGAAACGCAAACATTTCTGTAATCAAATCATTTATTATCATATTTTAATCTTATAAATTATCAAGTCTTTAAAATTACGTGCAAATAGACAAAATTTTGTTTCTTATATATTAGGAAAAATCATGCAACAGTCGGCTTTTGTACGTACATAATTAATAACTTTAACAATGTAGGTCGTAAATTGAACATCTGATGGTGTAACCGACTTTCTTGTAAACTGTATTATCTACAAATTAGATAAACTTTGTAAACAATTGAACACATTATAATCTAACAACTAATTTGACTAGGTTTATCACAAACAAATAGAATCGGAAAGTTTGCCCAACAGCGGGAATCCATTGTTGTGCGTTAATAGATCCTGTGCGATTCGACTAAATCTTTTTACACTTATTCGATGTTAAAAATTTTATACCTTCGATATTTTTACAATTTACGTTATAGACCCGTGAGCGAACTTGTCGATGACTTTTTTACATCTAAAATATTTATTTTAATTTTAGAAACTTTTACTACCATCTGCCACACCAACTTTACTAATAACTGAAAATAAATCAATTTAATGCCAAATATAACATTAGAACACATTTACATAACAGTTATATAAAATATAACAGCTACAGCAGTATTTTCCCTATCCTGTTCTATTTACAAAATACTAGCTGTTACTTTATCTACATCTCTACAGACGATGAATGGCGGGAAAAACAAAGTTGGATTTGGTGTAAAAACTACCCTTAATCCAGACTAATAATTATCTAGAACCACAACGAAAAGATAAACTTGTAGAGAAACAAGAATAACAATATCGATGCCTCCCACGTAAGTTGTTGTAACCCCAATAATGCAATTTTACAGGAGAGCGTTTTAAAGATACTTTTTGCGATACAAGCCACATTTTTCAAAGAATCTTTTTGAAATTCGGTATGAGCGTATAGTTATTAATATGTTATCGTTTACTACATGTCATTACTTTATAATTTTAACGGTTTCTTGAATTTTGTTGTTACAACTGTTTACCGCGACAGGAGGTCCTCACAAAATGTTGTAACTATCACTTACTTTATTATACACGGGAGTTCAAGAGCCGATTTGGATCATATCTGATACTTACATCAATTTACGTCGGTTACAAATAAAAAAAAGGTGTGGTATGTGTATCATTACTTGATATAATAAAATAAATACAATGTTTTTTCAGCCTAATTTCGTTTAGGACAAGACCTTTTCGTTGATACGTTACCGAAATACAAAAAAGCAGAATATTTTCAATCAAGTTTATCAAAATTTTACGTTTTAGGGTTTAGAGTTTAGAATAAGTAACGATATTTTAAAGATTAAAAAAACATTAAAGATTAAGATTAAAAATCATTTTAAAAAATCTGAAAATAAAAATTGAAGCTTTTTCAAAATTTAAATTATTATGTAATGAATTGAAAGTAATTAATTAAATTTTAATTAATTACTTTCAATTCATTACATCGTCCTTTAATCAAATTTTTACTATAGTTTAAATAATCAAAACTCAAAAAAGTATCATTACCAAAATGATTAAAAAAATTCTAGTAACCAATGAGATTTAAAAATAGGTAAATCATCATGTTCCTATCTTAGTCCAATGTGATTTGGAGTCGGTGGAACAAGCTTATTCTTCCATTTTGTCGTATCACCCGTCACACTATCACTTTGTAATCTTTTCCTCTCTCCATTTTTTCAAGTGACTATACTTATAGCTCATTCTGTAATATGCTTTATTCTTCTTCTTTTCATAAGCATATCCAAGACAAACGATAGGTAAATAAGTAATGTTTAATAACTTACACTGAATCTAGAAAAGCCCGCAAATATTAAGTTTTGCTCGTAATATATACAATAGAGGGATTGTTTCCCGAGCCCAAAAAACTGGTTTCATGCACCTAACTGGTGTATTCATATCATCAGCATTTTGGCATCTTAACACGTTAAACGCCAAATAAAAATCGAGTATTTCCCATTCAGGCCACAGGGCCCACCGGTGAGCCTTATCTTACTGAACCATTCGAGCCATGGGGGTCACCCGTGAGCCGCGTGAGAGGTCCAACATAAACGCTTCTTACGAGCCACAGATTGCAGCTATCAAACAAAATGCATATGAAAGTGAGCCGCGTGGCCCTGTCTCCGAACTGGACGGCGTGGTTTTCAAATCCAACAAAAACTTGTAATTTTAATAAAGGTTATTGCAATGACACTAGGATTATTCCTAAAGATATGGTATAAAATATTATTTGGAATTAATAGTTGTAATAAAACTATAAAATACTTATAAAATATTTATAAAAAACAAATTTTACAAAAAAAGTCAAACGATAAAAGTTCCTACACTAAAAATTTGAAAATAAAAATTTGAATTTCTGTTAAGAAACTTAATTTATAGGTAAACAAAGACTCCAAAAATAAGTAAAAAAAAAGACTCCAAAAGTAAGTAATAAATTTTGAATATTTGCAAAATACTAATGTCAAATAAGTTTACCTATAAATTGAGCTTCTTTACAGCAATTCAAATTTTTATTTTCAACTTTTTAGTGTAGGAACTTTTATCGTTTGACTTTTTTTGACAGCTCTATTCATCATCATCATTTCAGCCAGAAGACGTCCACTGTTGGACATAGGCCTCCCCCAAGCATTGCCACAACGACCGATTCTGTGCGTCTCGCATCCATCGCGTTCCCGTGATTTTCACCAGGTCGTCGGTCCACCTTGTGGGAGGACTTCCAAAGCTGCGTCTTTCGGTGCGCGGTCGCCACTCTAGAACCTTTCGGCCCCATCGGCCATCTGTTCTACGAGCAATGTGCCCTGCCCACTTCCACATAAGTTTGGCAATTCTTCGGGCTATGTCGGTGACCCTGGTTCTCCTGCGGATTTCTTCATTTCTGATTCAAACACGCCGAGCACAGCTCTTTCCATTGCCCTTGACAGCATTGCCCATGACAGCTCTAATAAGCTCAAACAATGCTAGGATACATTATTTTATTTTGAATTTCCTATGCCGCCCTTCCACCTTCCAGCTTCATCATCACATCAGTTCAATATCTCTTGCGTTAACTCAAAATCTTCAAAATCATTAATTTTTGGCGAAAAAAGCGTAACAGATCCTCACTTGTCCACGCAACGCGCAATATTGATCGGCCGGAGTAAATCACTACGCCCCGCACCACCGCCCCGCGTTCGCGCGACGTGACCCGTATCGTGACCCCGCGGCCCCCGCTAACGGAAAAAACATAATCCTTTTTATAAGGCCACAGGACCCACCCGTGAGCCTTTTACAATATCTTAAAAACTAGACGGTAAAAGTCGCTAATTTTTATTTTCCGTACATATTACCGCATTTTGTAAACTTTAGAATGAAAATCTCAAGTTGATGAAAATTGCCGATTTCATGATTTTGACTTGGCCCGAATGGTATACTATGCTAGGCCCACCGGTGGGTCGTAAAGCATACAACGTGTTAAGGTATTTTGGCATCTCGGCATCTTAAGGTAGTATGTTGAAAGAAGTGGTCATCACCTTACAGTCTGATAAAACATTAAATTAATATTGAATCTTCAAAACAAACTGGTACCTCTTTTATTTTTACGATATTATTACCTTTCAGATCGTTTTCTGTTTTCTCTGTGTACCCTTTAGGCAAAAACTATACATTATTACTATATACACTAAAAGTTTAAACCTCTGTCTTAATATAACATTAGTGAATTTAGTCAAACATAGTGTGTCTCAACTTGCAAGCAGTTGAAAAGACTTGAAATGGTAACAAACGATGGTTTTGACAGACCCAGACTTTTTCACAGGCTGTTAAATATCTTTTTGATCGGGGATTAATACTGCTGTTGGTATATCAAATTTAACTAACACCGTATTAAGAACTTAATCACTTATAGAAATGGGAAAACTGTTGTTTACACACGTCTGAAGTTTGAAGTTTCAGTAACGGCAACAGGCAATTTATTCTTATTTACTTATGTCTCACAATAGTATCAGCATAAATTCTAAGCTTGGCTCTCCTATAACTAAATTAGCCATAGTTATACATCATTTTCTTTGTCACCTTTTTAGTTTAATTTATTGAAATAGTGCTTACAGCAGACTCAATAGACCAGTTTTCCTACTGGCTGTTTTTGATATTTTACTAGAAAGGTTTTCTTTGACGCTGTTAGTCCTTTTGAAAAATCTCTAGTCTGTAAATGTGTATTTTTTTTTAAAAAAGGTAATGCCTTTTTCAAACGATACTTTATTCAATCAAATAACTGATAGTGGACTTAGCTTAAACAGTTCAACAGTGCAGGAACATGCAGGTGGTGACTAAGGTAAAAGTAACGAACAACGTTTTTTGATTTGGGAAACTAGCAATAAACACGAGCAAGAAGGAAAGTCCTCGTGAGTTTTAATCAGTAAAGTTGCTTTTACTGATTAAGACTAAAACTCACATGTAATCTTTCGGTGCCTTTTGTGTTCCAGGCCCTCATTTCCTCGACACGACCTGGATGTCTTCCTTGAGAATTGGTACGATAAAGCGAGTAACTTAGATAACTGGAAAGAATGGAGGGAGGCCTTTGCCCAGCAGTAGGACAGCACAGGCTAGCTAGAATAATAATAATATAATATAAACAAAAATGGCTATAACAGTCGTAATCCAAATGGTTATTATACCACACAGCTATGAACTACTAGGTAGTAAGTGAGCAGTTTCAAGGTCCAAAGTTACGAATATGCCATCACCTTTTAGTTTAGTCTTTTAAAACTTCTCAGATTCATTGAAAATGGTTGCCTAGAGTGACTCTGACTTCAGTGATATTCATAAAAGACTCCCTGAAAAATACATACAACGTACTTATTTCAAACGAATAGTGACGTAAATCATTGAATGTGATGTTACAACCTACTTTTACATATCTAGCATCGAAGTAAAATATTTTACGTATCACTTAACATAAAATAATTTAAAAATTAGCGACGTAAATTGTTGTATGGGATCAATAACATATTTTAAATGGTTATCATGTTAGTTAAAGATAAGATTAAAGGGAATAGTAATTACTAGAATATTAAATTAACGACGTAAAAATTGCATGAGAGGTGCAACTGGCAGCGAATCCCAGCGTAATCTGTGATATGTGTTACATACAACGGACGCACGTGCGCTGTTCTCCGTTGTAAATCATTGCAAATAATAAATACTACAGTCTACGCCGGAATCGTTCGAAATATACAACATTATACGTTTCAAAAGTACCTTAAATAATAGGTTTTTTGGACTTTTTGTTTTTTTGTAGGATAGATTACATAAAATTAGACACTTTTACATAAAAAACCCAAATTCGCCATTTTGTGGGTTACAACAACTTACGTGGGAGGCATCGATATATATGTCACACTTCGAGCTTCAGTATTTCCTGATTGTCAAAATCTCACTTTTTAAATAGGTAGTAGAAGTTCTTTGCTGGCTAGCTAGTCTTTTACGTCTTTTTACAAGTATTCAACTATGTCACACTTGATGGATATATTGGGGCAGCTGACCCCATAGCTGAGGTTCAGGCCGTGCGGCTGGCTCTTGTGGCGTTCCGTGAGGAGTTTGTGGAAGATTGGCAAGATGGCGCACTCGAACAGTTCTGACTCAGAACTAGCGGTGTACATCTTGCGCGTGTCTACCGAATCCTGGCGCTTGGAGTCGCCTCTGTATCCTGTCGATTTTCGGTCTTCTCGTTTATTTGGAGAATCTGGTAGGAATTAAATTATTAGTGATGGAGCTACATAAGGTGTCTTTGACATTGTCGCACAAACGAATACCATGGATCCAGTACATGAGTCTAGACCCCCCAGAGGTGGAATATTTGTCGGATTTTTCTTATTTTTTTCTTTTGTTTTATAAAAACATCATTGGGGTTAGTTACAATAACGATTTTATACAGGTCAAAATAGAAAGAAACACCAATATTTTTTCAAAAATCTGATAAAAACCTACGAAAATCATCTTCATCTTCACCACTGGATGGTCCAGAATCATCTACTGGATCAATGGTACCTATTAGTTTGTGCGACGATGTCAAAGACACCTTGTATAGAGTGTATAGCTCCAAATCTATTTAAAAAAAAACATTTACATAGTAACTATAACGAATCTCGCATTTTCCTTCAAAGGGCTTTCACTAACTATTCTATGTTAAAAGAAGCAATTCAAGAAGAGAATGAATCATTTTTCTTCACCTCTTGATCTTTTAAAGTGATTACAACACGCGGCATATAAGTTGAACCAAAATGGTCATCGCATTTTAATGCGTAATAAAAGATATTCGGATTGCGTACTGTACCAACCTGTTTTATGCCTCGAAGCTACATTCGGACTACTCTTATGATGGTCAGGCCTAGGCGTGTGAGTCGCGTGACTAGCTTGCGTTAGTCTTGGAGAGTCCCCAACTCCCTTCGCCCTCTTCAGAGGCTCGGCTTCCTGCCTCAGCCTCTTCGCTGGAGAGTCCTGTGTCTTCACCACTCTGATGGTGTCAGGGTCTGGTTTCCAGGTGTCTGCTTCAGGAACAGACTCTGGCAAAGGCTTTCGAGGGATATCGTCGTGTCTTCTGGGAGTAGATTCTGTTTTCGTTTTGGTTCGTTCTTCTGTTCTTTCTTCGTGGTATGGTCTTACCTGAAATTAGAAGAGTTTGATTGAGTGAGACCCTGTCAAATATAATAGGTAGGTATATAGATAATTGCAAAATTTAGTTTACTTTGATCTCTCTCTAAGAACTAGTTGTTTCTCTTGACGCATTGGATTGCTGAGTTGTAGTAGTTATGTGTCTATTAATTTCTCATCATCATTTCAGCCGAAAGACGTCCACTTTTAAAATTAGGCCTCTCCCAAGTGTCATCACAACGACCGAGAGCGGTCCTGTGATTCCTTCATCCATTGGATTCCTACTCTTCGGTCTTCTAACGCTACGTCTTCAGATGCTTGGTGGCCATCCCACCAATTCTCGGCTCCGTGGACCATCTGTTCTGCGAGTAATATGACCTGTCCTTTGCCACTTAAATTTGGCGATTCTTCGGGCTAGTACATAGATTCTGCTGTTCTGTATTTTTTACTTGGATTCGTTTTCAGACTTACGGGAATATTTATGACTATGAAGATGTCCCCATAAAGCTCTTCACTTATTTGAGCTTTTTTATGGTGGCAAGTCATCCAATGACAACCCCCGACCTTGGGCAAAGCGGGAGTTAATGTCAGACTTTTTTTGACTAAAAATCCACCTCGTTTCTTCTTGGCCTTTGTTCCACGGCCTTGGTGATCATTTTCATATTAACCATGACCCCAAGAAACTTGGTATATATGGCAACGTAGGAATGGGGTAGGTTGTTTAGTCAGTAAGAGTCTGACACTGGCGGGATTCGTCATCGGATGATTTTTACCTACCATAAAAAAACCCAGGAAACTTACTTGAGCTGCAGATTGTCTTCTTTTGGTTTGACTCTGCTGTGGAGGTGTGCTGACTGGCTGCGGGAACTCGGACCCACGACGCTGTGTGGAAGACAAGGTTGGAATAAACACGTGCAATAAATCAGGAGACCACAATCTTGCTTGCATGATAGGTAAGATGTAGGTAATTAAATAGCAAAACATAGCATAGCTTACCATCAGCTATATATTTTTCCCACTGCTGGGACTAGGTCACCTCTCTAGGAGAAGGAATGGGCCGTAATCAACCATGCGGACACATATCTTTGAATTTTTGGTTCAAGGACTTGCTCATGACGTTTTCCTTTACCGTATTGAGAGCAGTAGTGATGAAATTAATTATACAAAGTAATGCCCCTGGCTGGATTTGAACTGGGGCAGTTACCACTCGGTCACCACTACTCTCAAGATAAACAATAGCTATAGAAGAAACTACTTCTGCCAATGCACAATGATGAAAAAGGTATTTGGAATTAAGAAGTCTTTAGGTTTTACCTTTGATAACCTATCTGTCATTCTTAGGGTTTCTGCTTCCCGGTATCCCTCAGGAGTACCTCCCCTGGTCCCAGTCCCCGTGCCTGCTAAACACAAGTTTAAAACCAGAGTTAAAACAGTTGTTTTTTTTTTAATTACTGTCACGGTCTCGTTCAGGAAAGACTTACCATAGTTTATGGAAGCATTTGAAGCTCTTCTTTCCATACTTCTTGTGTCAGTTTCCCTAAAAATAAAAAGAATTAGTTTTAAAAGGACCTTTTAAAAAGACTATGTTGAAGTCAAAAGTTATGGGACAAAAAAAAAGAGAATTACCTATGATGATGAGGAGAAGACTGTGATTGTCTGGTCTTTTCTGAGACACTTCTCTGCATCGGAGAATGATGATGACTTGGTGCTGCAAACAAAATATAATATTTGACAAGTCAGCTCGTAAGAATGTAAGCAACCGGAGGTTGCGGCCATCATCTTTGCTTTCATCACCAGAAGGAGGCGACTATTCGCCCTCGTTCCGGTCCATGGCCTGGACAGACACAAAAGAAGAGAGGTCACTGTCATCGACCTCTACTGTTATACTGAATTTACTATAGAAATCTTTAACCAATCTGTTGAGCCGTTCTCAAGTGAGTAACGTGGCAGCAATTAGGTAGTCTTTTATACAATACATTTTATGCACCGCTTTTTGATCGTTTTAATCCCTTGGAGGGTCGATCCGATATATGAAACACTATCGATTTGTAAAGATAAAATGAAAGAAATAATGTACCATTTTTCTAAAACTCGAATTTATTTACGTATATACGAAATTAATTTCTTAAAGTAAACATCAGCTAAGCGAGTCCAATGACCTGTAGGTAGTTAGTACGCAACGACTTGATAGTGTTTCATGTACCTGATCGACGTTCCACGAGATTAATACGAACAAAATTTAGCGATATATAGCTAAAAGAAGAAGAGAGAAAGGAGAAGATTTATCGTGTTACACAAGATCAAGAAGTCAACTAATGTTTTATACCGAACTACTGATACAGAATTGGAACTAGTACTACTGGTACTGATGGATTGATAAAGAATACTTTTGTACCATACTACTGTACATCTATCTATTTTAAATAAATCACCACAATAAATGACCACCATAATATTACTTAAAACTTTAATCAAGCCCTCACTCGGGGCCGGAGGGTGGATTGAATGACGCATTTGTCCCACCCGTGCGCAAAATACGCGGCTTGCGGATACCAGCCAGAAATACGATACACTCGGGGCCGCAGCCCCCCACACCTCTATTGTGTGCTCCACCATATCCTCCACACAGTGGCGACACCCGGGCGTCTCTTCCGCACGAATCCGGTGCAGGTACCTCCCGAACTTACAGCGTTCGGTGAGAACCTGCATCATGCGTGAGGACGACGATATGGTGTTTCTAGCGACGCCTCAAAGAGGGGACTCAGCAAACCGTAGCAACCCTGCAGAAGGGTCGAAGCCAACTGGGGCCAAGGGTACTCGTCTGAAAGGAAGGCTCTGACCCTGGTATATATGGCAACGTAGGAATGGGGTAGGTTGTTTAGTTAGTAAAAGTCTGACACTGTTTCCCGCACCGCCCAAGGGCGGGATTCGTCATTGGATGATTTTTACCAACCATAAAAAAAAGAGGGGACTTATCGCCATAATTATGACCTGCTCTCAATCCAGGGGTAAGTTTCTACGTCTACTACCACTACTCTACAGCAAGAACTCTACATCTTCTACTGCTACAAATGCGCAGTCTTCATCACCTGGAGGCTCACCTGCTGGCGGAGACTTCTGGCACGTGTACTGGAACGTGTTCGTGTCCCACAAGTCACTCTGCACCACTATGAACTCCTTCTTTCTCTTCTCTGAGTCTCTTCTTTGACCTGGGGAAGATTTTATTGGTAATTTTATTGTTTAAATTCAAACTATTTTATTTCAAACTAGCTTTTGTCCGCGGCTTCGCCCGCTGTTATGTAATGAAACATCAGAGTTCGGTTAGCAACTGACTATAGAGTAGTTGACTCTTTATTACTTAAACATGAAGGTTTTATGTACAAAGGTTATAATATCCACAACATCTTCCCTTTTTAAGCAAACTTATTAATAACGTGAAATAAACTGTATCGAACTTAAAAACTAATAAAATATAACTAAAACTAATAAACTTATATTTTTTTATTCTTGCTACGGGTAACAGGTGGCGAATAAGAACTTTGCATACTTTCATTAACTTCATCACTAGGCACATAGTCCTCATCATCCTCATTACCCGAAAGGTAGATATCGTCGGCATCATCGTCCGACACTATCACATCATTCATTATTTTTCCCTTTGGATTACCTGCCGACGGTAGATACCTTTTTTTCACTATGTATGAACGTGGTGTTGGCGCCTTTGCTACTACTTTACCACGGATTCGTTCATTGCGTTCATTGTTAGTTTCAAACATAATAACGTCATCGCCCACATTTAATTCAGGTAACGGCTTACAATGCTGATCGTAATAAGATTTACTTTTTATTTGTTGCTTTAATAATAATTTATGTTGTATGTCGTCATTACAATCTCGTTTTAATAGCTCAGGATGAACAGGCAATCTACAATTTAATCGCCTTCCCATCATTAGTCGCGCAGGAGAATCCAAATTTTCCCGCGGTGTGTTTCTAAAGTTTAGTAAACTTAAATAAAAATCTGTATTGCTTTGTAAAGATTTTTTTAACATCTTTTTAATAGTCTGCACTGCTCTTTCACTCTTTCCATTTGATTGTGCGTAATAAGGAGAAGATGTGACATGTTTGAAACCCCATTCCAATGCAAATGTTTTAAAAGAGCGACTAGCATACTGTGGACCATTGTCACTAATGACTGTATCAGGTATTCCATATCGCGCAAAGTTTTCCTTCATTATTTTAATCACCGAATTTGAGCAAGTATCCCTCAATTGTGCTACTTCTATAAAACCTGAATAATAATCAACTAAGATTAAAAAACTTTTTTTCGCGTACTCAAATATATCCGTTCCAATTTTGTTCCATGGTAACTCTGGTATGGACACAGGTATCATTGGTTCTTTACTCGGCTTGTTCGAATTCTCCTGACACACTTTACATTTTTTTACAAAAAATTCGATATCTTTTGCCATACTCGGCCAAAATAACACTTCACGGGCACGTCTTTTACAACGATCAATACCTAAATGACCTTCGTGAATTAATTTCAACATCTCATTTTGCATCGACTGGGGTATTATTACCTGTTTATTTTTAAATATCACCCCATCCACCGAATATAGTTCGTCTCTTATAGACCAATAATATTTCAAATCAATTGATACATGAAACTTATCAGGCCAACCCTGATTAATATATTGTAGCAATAACTTTAACGTTTTGTCATCCCTTGTTGCCCGTTTCACCTGAGTAAACTTATTTTGTGACATAGGAACGTTGCTAACAATCATTTTTAGTTGACATAGAATATCATTACTAATCTTATCGTTATATAAATCTGGAAGAGGTGCACGTGACAATGTATCAGGTATATACATTAGTTTTCCTGGTTTATAAGAAACCGACAAGTCATAGCCTTGAATTTTTAACATCATACGTTGTAAGCGCGCTGGGATCGCATCTAAAGATTTCTTAAAAATACTTTCAAGTGGTTTGTGATCAGATTCAACAATGACACTATTTTTACCGTAAATATACTGATGAAACTTTTCACACGCGAACACTATAGCTAACATTTCCTTTTCGATTTGTGCATACCTTTGTTGGGTTTCAGTGAGCGTACGAGACGCGTACTCGACCGGGCGTCCGTCCTGCATGAGCACGGCTCCCACCGCGACACTGCTTGCGTCCACAGACAACAGAACCGGACCGCGGACGTTGTACAATGCTAATACCGGCGCATTACATATTAATTCTTTTAATTTGTTGAATGCTTGTACATGCCCACTTTCCCAACTCCATAAGACATCTTTTTTTAATAATCTCGTTAGTGGAAATGTATGGTCTGAATAATTAGGTATAAATTTTGATAGAAAGTTAACAACCCCTAAAAATCTCTCCAAACCTTTGCGATCCGTTGGCTCGGGCATTTTCTGGATAGCCCTAATTTTTTCGGAGTCCATTTTCATTCCGTCTTTGTTAAAAATGTGACCTAAATACGTAACCTCCTCCACACATATACGACATTTAGCTTTGTTAAATTTTAAATTGATTTCCCGGGCTCTATTCAACAGAGCTTTTAATCGCATGTCGTGCTCATTTTTACTTCTACCCCAACAAATAATATCATCTATAAAAGAATCTACCCCCTCTAATCCTTCTAATAGTTGTTTTATTTTCGCATGAAACACTTCAGGTGCACAATTCAGACCAAATGGTAATCGCAAATACTGATATCTCCCAAAGGGAGTACTAAATGTACATAGGTCTGCACTCGCATTATCTAGTTTTACAGTCCAAAATCCTGAGTTGGCATCCAAAACTGAAAAATACTTAGCACCATGAAGCTTAGTAGCCAATTCATTAATTGTTGGTAATTGATAGTGCGCACGCATTATAGCCTTATTGAGTGGTCTCGGGTCTAAACAAATACGTAACTGACCATTTTTCTTCGCAGCAATCACTAGTGAATTAACCCATGGGGTTGGATGGGTCACTTTTCTAATAACTCCCAACTCAATCATCCTGTTCAACTCGTCTTGTAACTTATCGCGTAAACCTAACGGTACTTTACGAGGCGCACATATGACCGGCATTACTGATTTGTTTACTACAATATGATATTCGCCTGGCAAACACCCCAATCCACTAAACAAGTCGTGGTAATTTGTGAAATTAATATTATGCACTCTTTTAACTAATCCTAAAGTCAAACATGCTTGTAGTCCCAGCACACTTTGACATTCTATATCAGCTATTGCAAATTTTAATTCGTAAGGAATGTTTTTATACCACCATTTCATATTACAAAATCCTCTTATGGGTATAAAATTGCCACTATAAGACTGCAATTTGACATGTTTTTTCTTAATTATTATTTTACTATCATATCCAAGTGATAAAAATCGCTTTGCAGATAAAACACTAATATCTGCACCCGTATCCAGTTTAAATTTTTCGGAACCAAACTCCCCCTGGAGTATTTCAAACCAGTCCTCAGATGAAGTATTTACCTCAGAAACCTTATCCAATACAGATATAAAAATTGACTCACAGTCTCCTTCGTCGTTTTCATCTTCAGCAATATTTATGTCGTACATTTTTTTTACATTTTTTTTTACCTTGCACATCCTAGCAAAATGACCATAATTTTCACAAACATAACACTGCACAACAATAGCCGGACACGATGCAGGTTCCGTACAATCACCTCCACACCTGAGACAATCTCCAGATGCTCCTGATTGCCGAGCTGTCTTGGAGCCGAAACCAACCGCGCCACGTCCCCGACGTTGCAGGTGCCCCCGGCCTCGCCAGCTGCCACGGTCGCTGCCACCGCGCACGCCAACCGCATCGACTTGCACGGAAGCCGATTCTACCGAGCTTATTGTGCCTCGTGTATCTAACAAGCGATTACTGTCATTAGACAGTTCATTTGCCTGACATATTTTTATTGCTTTATGTAGGGTCAAATCTTCGGTTCTCAGCAGCCGATCTCGTACGACATTACTGTTCGTGCCGCAAACAATCCGGTCCCGAATCAGCTCCTCTTCTATTACTTTAAAAGCACAATTTCTGCTCAAGAGTTTTAATGCTGTTACATATTGATCAATCGATTCACCAGCCTCTTGGTTCCTAGTAAAAAAGTTGTATCTAGCCAACGTTATATTTCGTCTTACACCGAAATATTCATCAAATTTTTTCAGTAACAAATTGACATCTTCCTTGCTCCTCTTTATGCACCCCAGATGCTTTTAAAAACAGCATAAATTGCGTTTTCCATTTTCTCCAAGCGTCAGCCCGGCTGACGGAGCTGCCTTCCAAACTTAGATCCGACGGTGGTCGCGCGTGTTCCATACTCGTACAATAGTTACACTTACTCAACGCAAAATAATCAGAAAAACTTTCAACTATTACTGTTCTGTTTTATTTTATAGATTTTATTTTCACCGCTGTCACCATGTTATGTAATGAAACATCAGAGTTCGGTTAGCAACTGACTATAGAGTAGTTGACTCTTTATTACTTAAACATGAAGGTTTTATGTACAAAGGTTATAATATCCACAACACCCGCGTACATAAAATATAGCCTATGTCACTCAGGAGTAAAGCAGCTTTCTATTGTTGCTAATTTTTTTCCAATCGGACCAGTAGTTACAGAGATTACCTCCTACAAACGAAAAACAAACTTTACCTCTTTATTATATTAGTGTAGAAGTGTAGATAGACCGTTTACAGGCACTTTTGAAATGTCAAAATTGAAGCTAAATTGCACGTTGCAAGGCGTAGATCTCTATGGAGAAGTACGTGCAAGAAACTCCATGGAAACTCTTTTAAATCAAATTCAGTTCGTATTTCTAATCAGCTAGACAAAGTAAGGATGCCTTTTGTTTGCAGAAAGATAAAAAAAAAAACTGGTCAAGTGCGTGTCGATTCCGCACACAATGGGTTCCGTACCATGCACTATACAACTTTTTACCAATTTCTTTTCTCTTCTTAGTAGTAGTTGTTATAGTTGCAACAGAAATGCATCATCTGCAAAAATTTTTACTGTCTAGCTTTCACTGTTCATGAGAACGTGGTGACAGACAGACAGACAGTGGAGCCTTGGCAATTAGGGTGTCTTTTTTATCCTTTACGTACGGAACTTAAAAGGGACTGACGGAGACAAGAAATGAGAAAACATTTACTTACATGATTTTCTTCTTTCTGTTGAAGAGTAATCATGGTCTACGTCCAGAATATCTTCTGGTTCCACCTTAGGTTTGATGATAGGTACTGGATCTCTTTCTTGACCTGGAAACATAACATACAAATATTTAGGTATTATTTTAGCTGTACACCAGGACACCATAGATACCTATGTGAAATAAGATTTTAATCCCAGCGTGCGGTATTTGAGTTTTCTGCGCAATGAGAACATATTCATCAGCCTATAAATCTATTATTGAACAGTTGCCTGGACCAGACACAACATCCGTCTGGTCGAAAGTCCTTCCCTGTATAATGGAGGTTTGCGGGACTTTACACTCTGCTCTGTACACTATTACTATTAAACTATGACTATTATTTTATCGCAGATAAACTCTACTAGGTTTTCCAATTATAGTATTAACTAGCGACCCGCCCCAGCTTCGCACGGGTGCAATGCGGACATTAAATATATTAAGCATGTATTAAAATTATACACATAATCCTTGCTCTTGGATCACTCTAATTATTAAAAAAACCCACATCTAAATCCGTTGCGTATTAGTTTAAAAAATTTAAGCATACATATGGACAGACGGGAAGCGACTTTGTTTTATACTATGTAATTATAGTCAATCAAATGGCCTTACCTATAACCTTCCTCTCCATCCCCGGAGGAGGTTCCATGTCATCCTGGTCTACGGAGACGTGCATGAGGTCAGTGAGCAAGGCGGCCTGGCTGACGCTGGACATCCTCCTGTGGCCCCGTGAGGAAGGCTTGTGCTCTCTGGATGGAGTGGTCTTCGTGGATAACGAGTCTTGACGCTCTTGTGATGGAGTCTGTGTTTTGACGATTTTCTTTTGAAGTTCTGGCGTCTGAAAAGAAGATTTGTAGTATTAATGTTGAAGTTATTGAAATAGAAAGCGCGACATAAATTTCACGAAGTTTTTTAGGACGTCGAGCTTTGTTTTATGATTTTCGCAGCTACGTAAGCAGCACGTAAGGACCAAATAAAATCAACTTTCATAGAACTTTTGAGCTTACGTGCTTCAATACGTGTTTCAATAGTGGCCAAACTTTCTAAATGGAGGGCCGGAAAGCGCACGCGTGTAATGCTGGTATTACCTAAATATATCATGCATGTATTATTCATATAAACCTTCCTTTTGAATATCTTTATCTGTTATGATTTACGGAAAAAAATAGTAAAGCATACATTAGTACAAACAGCGGGAAGCGACTTTGTGTTATGCTATGTAAATATGTTTTATTAAGAAATATGTCGTTCAAGTTACAAATATGTTCAATTGTCTAGTACTCATTAATAAAACTTCGGGATTTTTTCAGCAGACAGACATTTTATTTGTCAAAATGTTACTCACATTAAATAATCAGATGGCGCTAATATAGCAAGTAGTTTATATTTGTTACCTTATTTCAACACCCTCTCATAACAAAATAAACTACTAATCATCATCCAAAGGCAAAAAATAACAATTCTATAATTGGATAACTCTGTACATACCAGCCAAAACTACACTTCTTTAATACCCATTAAACCTAAAAACTTGTAATGCTTATTGGCACAAAGACTTTTTGTCAGTAAATCTGCTGGCATATCTAAGGTTGATACATAATCAAGCTTAACTTTATTATAGAGTACACATTCACGTACAAAATGATGTCGCACATCAATATGCTTAGTACGTCTATGAAATAAAGGATTAACTGCTAAACTTAGTGAACTTTGACTATCACTAAACAAACATACAGGTGTCTTTTCATTTAGCTGTAACATTTCATTTAACAAATTCTTTAAGTAAATAGCCTCTCTGCAGGCTTCAGAAAGAGCCATGTATTCAGCCTCTGTAGATGACAAAGCCACTGTTCTCTGTTTCCTAGACTCATAAGATACGACACAACCTGACATGATAAAACAATAGCCGGTATAAGACCTCCTATCCACGGTACATGATGCCCAATCAGCATCTACAAAACCATATAATGAACAATTACTGTCTTTCTTATACACTAAACCATAGCTTTTAGTTTTCTGCAAATATTTTAACAATCTCTTTAGATGTCTCCAATGTGTTTCTTTGAAACAATTGTTATACTGACTAAGATAACTTACACTGTAAGCTATGTCTGGCCTTGTTAATACAGATAAATACATGAGACTCCCAATCAATTGTTGGTAAGGATATTTTTTATTACAATCATTATTTACACCTTTTTCCAACTTAATATTAACTTCCATAGGAGTATCTGAACAACGACAATCTGACATATTAAATCTATCTAGAATTGTATTTACAAATTGCTCTTGGTCAACAGTCACACAGTCTTTCTGAACTTTAACCCTCATTCCTAGACACTGTTTAATCTGACCTAAATCCTTAATCTTAAATTGTTCGGTAAGTTCGGCTTTTAATTCTAAATAAGAATTTTTACAATTATAAAATACGAAAAAATCGTCAACGTACAATGCTACAAATACTTTGACATTATTACTGCATTTTACAAATAGACAAGGTTCATATTTAGACTTCTTATAACCTAAATTTATCAAACACTCTTCCACTCTGGTATACCAAGCCCTAGCAGACTGCTTGAGACCATAGATTGCTCGTTTTAACTTTAATACCTTATTATCACAATTAACAAAAGAAGAACATTCTGGAATTTCTGTAAATACATTTTCTTTCAAAACACCATTTAAAAATGCCGTCGGTACATCAAGGTGATTCATATTGAGTCCAAGCTCAACAGTCAAAGCAAATAGTAATCTTAGTGTTGAATAACGTAACACTGGTGAGAAAGTTTCAGTATAGTCAATTCCTTTCTTTTGGGTAAAACCCTTAGCTACAAGCCTAGCTCTGTACCTTACATCACCATCACTATTATATTTTCTTTTAAACACCCACCTATTTTTAACTACAGTACCATCCTTTGGTCGGTCAACAAGCTCCCAGCTGTCACAATCTCTAAATGACTGTAATTCCTCCTTTATTGCACGTTGCCACTGCACTTTCTCTGGTCCATTTACAGCTTCATTTAGAGAAATCTGCTCACCTGTCACATCTTCCACACACATATAACCGTAGTAGTCTGGTCTTTTTATTGTGCGTTTCTTAGGAATATCCAAAGTATTTGACTGTGCCACAATAGTATCTGATGCGCTGAGCGGTTCATGGAAACTGTCTTCAGACTCACTTGATGTCTCATCAGGAACATATGTTGCATCATTCGCATTATCTTCGATGCTCTCTGTGCTATCCGACATACTGTTTTGGTTCTTCTGAGGTGATTGTTGTTCCTCTACCAATACAATCGCAGTTGATCTGTCATTCGATTCCTCCATGACTACCACATCTCTGGCAACAATAATCTTCTGTGACTTTGGGTCAAACAGGCGATAACCTTTGGTAGTTTCTGAATAGCCAACTAAAAACATCTTAGTTGCTTTCTTATCCCATTTTCTGCGCTTGTCCTTAGGGATATGGACCATTACTGGGCTTCCAAATATTCGTAAATGGCCTATATTTGGCTTTCGTCCCGTCCATATTTCATAGGGTGTAGTATCCCTGTCTAGTCCTGCTGCTGGCGATCTATTCTTTATATACACTGCTGTGTTAACAGCTTCCGCCCAGAACTTTTTTTCAAACTTGGCATCAAATAGAAGACAGCGGGCTTTTTCTACGATTGACCTGTTGTACCTCTCAGACAATCCATTCTGTTCTGGAGTATATGCACTCGTTCTTTGATGTACAATGCCGCATTGTTTCAAATAGTTCTCCATAACAGTTGAACAGAACTCGCCCCCATTATCAGATCTTAATATTTTTATTTTCTTAGATTGCTGGTTCTCAACATATTTTTTGAACTCTTTGAAATACTCAAATGTTTGCTGTTTTGACTGTAAAAAGTATACGAAACACATTCGGCTGTAATCATCAACAAAAATTAGAAAATACGAAGCCCTTCCAAGTGATTTATTCTCCATTGGACCACACAAATCAGTATGAACCAATTCCAGCACCTCCTGACTTTTGCTAGCACTCAGAGGAAACGGTAACCTCGTTTGTTTGCCCTCGCAGCATACTGTGCAGCTGGATTTATCAATTTCACCACTTGTATCTTGGAATGTCACGCCTTCGACTGTCCCATTCTTCATTTTACATAAGTCATTCATATTTATATGACCTAGTCGTCTGTGCCATGTTGTGCTTGAAGTCTTAACTGCTGCTGCTACAAGTTGCTGAGACTTCACAATGTTTAATCTGTAGACCTCGTTCTCTAACTTTGCTTCACCAATGCAATCATTCTGTGAGTTATAAATTAAGCATCCTCTGTGGTTGAATATTACTCTATTTCCACTAGCAATAATTCTACTCACTGACAACAAATTCGTGGTGAGGTTAGGCACGTACAAAACATTGTTGACATTCACTTCATACTGCTTATTGCCCACTGCAGTCGTGATTTGTAAGTCTCCCGAACATTCGACCTGTACACATGTTTGATTCGCAACCATAATCTCTTTAATTTTCGGTTGATAAGAGATGTTCGTCAACATGTTTTTATTAGACACTATATGAGTACTAGCGCCAGAGTCTACGTACCAGTCGTCTTGACTAAATTTACTCGTTAAGAATACTGCGCTGAATGCATTTTTCTTCGCTTTTTCTGATTGGCATTGATTTTTGAAATGACCAATTTCTTTACATTTATAACAACGAATAACTTTCGAGGACTTAGCGTTCTTTTCTGAAATTATTTTACTGTTGTTACTAACATGTTTACTAGCGATGAATGCACCTTCCGACTTAATTTCGAAATCTGTACTCATGTCCAATAACTTCGTTTTAATAGAATCTGCACTTATAACTATGCCTGAGTGCTCAATGGCCATGATCATTGGGCTAAACTTCTCTGGAAGTCCCGCTAAAAGCAAAGAGCCGATCCACGCGTCATTAATCTCGAAACCACTTCCTTTAAGTTTCTGTGCTGTTTCTACGATTTGTGTGACGTAGCTAGTCATGGACTCGCACGTTTCTAAGCGAATAGAGATAAGGTTTCTTAATAGACTAATCTTACGGGAGTAATCCTCACGCCCTCTCAGTTTGTGAACGTTTACTGAGTGATTACACGACATATTTACAACTGTGCACTAATTTAAAACGATCGAAAATTAATAAATTGCGGGTCTGGGCCCATAACCTAATAAAACTTCGGGATTTTTTCAGCAGACAGACATTTTATTTGTCAAAATGTTACTCACATTAAATAATCAGATGGCGCTAATATAGCAAGTAGTTTATATTTGTTACCTTATTTCAACACTCATAACACAAAATAGCGCTGTTTGATAGTTGTGGGTAAAAAAAAACACTACTGCTGAGCCACCACTCTTGTGAATCTGTGACTGCAATCCAATCAATCAATATACCTATATGTATATACAAATTAATGTCACTTTTTGTTGTAATTTTTAACTCAAGAACGGACTCACGGGCTCACGTATTCGAACTAAATGTTTAGTAGACGGTTTATGTGACGTTTGCACTTAATCGCTCGAGCGATTCTTCATTTACCTATCACATTTTTCTGTTGCCGGGAACGAAGCCGCAGGCAAAAGCTAGTAGGTAGGTATTTATTTAAAAATGAATTACCTTGTTTACTTTCGGCGTGGCTGCCTTAGTATACATTGGCTCCTGCACCTTGGCAGGTATAGACTTGACAGTGGGAGTGTCGCTGGTCTTCAGCGCTGGTATCGTCTTGGCTTCCGCTCTCGCTGGCTCCGGAGTCTTGGTCGCCTTAGGAGGTGGAGGCTCTGAGGGTTCCTACGACAAAAATGAATAGGTAAGCTTTTGGGTACAAAACTGTTGCATCTTTCGGTTTCGACTACGATTTGTGCAATAGATACCAGGCGCATTTTTTTGTGTAATTTATCTCATTACCACTGCTCTCAAAACGGTGAAGGAAAACATCGTGAGGAAACCGGACATGTCCTTGAACCAAAAATTCGAAGACGTGGTATCCACCAGTACACACTGTACTCGCGTGGTGGAATAAGGCCCATTCCCTCTCCTAGAGGGGAGGCATGTGTCTCAGCAGTGGGAACATTTAAAAGGCTGATGATGATGATGATGATGAGCACTGTCCTACTTATCAATGTAATTACCATAATTCTTCACATGACATATACATCTATTAACATTTTATATATCTAAGTTGTCTATAATAATAATTAATTAATTCCATGAATTGTTACTTAGTCATCCTCTCTCCTAACTTTGCTGTGCCCGACAGGGTCCATATTGATCTTGACAATATTTATACTACCATTAAGAACATATGGTAAAATATAGAGGGCAAACTGCAGGGCCGAAGCCTACTGGGGCCCCGGTCCGGTTTCTGACAGGAAGGTCCGACCCTGGTATGAGGGTGAAGAAGAAATGGGGTGGGTCATTTCGTCAGTAAGAGTCTGACACTGTTTCCCGCTCCGCCCAAGGGCGGGATTCGTCATTAGATGATTTTTCCCACAATAAAAAAAGTCATTATGGTATGCTATAAAAAATTGAGTAATATCTAGCTCTTATTATTCCTAGTTTTCAGATACATCTTTGTAATCGTCCTTAAGTCTCATTAGATTCTACTCTTCATAGTATCAAATTGTTACTATGACCAAATTATCCTATTATTGTTTCTTTTTAAAGTGCTACATACCTCTGCACTCCATCCACCATAAGGAAGCTTAGCGAGCTGGTCCTTCTCTGGAACAGCCTTGGAGGAAGGTGGACTGGTGTAATCCAGATGGTTCTTAAAAGATACGTTCTTCGTCTGTTCCTTCTTGGGTTCCTTTGGAGGTGGGTCCTTGAGGAGCGGCTCTGGAGGTGCTGACGGTTTCGGTCTAGAATAAAGAAAAACACATTATGGCTAAGTATGTAACGCAATCTGAAAATGGTTGTTACGTCAGAAAAATAGCCGAGCGTTAAAATAAGCGTTTCGCTTCATCTTTCATTCCGCATTGCACTTGATGGTAAGCAATGATGTTCATTGTTATGTCGGTTATGTCTCGTCTGTAATTGATATTACTTGTCTCCTATCCTACCAACCTACCTTATCCTCTCCTATACAGGTGAGAGTTAATACTGTTCTAATATAATATACTTAATACATTCCACAACTGTCACACAACGTTGTCTAGTCCCAAGCTAAGCAGAGTTTGTGTTATGAGTACTAGACAACTGATAAACATATTAATATATTTCTAAATACATACATATTATACATAAATTACACCCGGACACAGAACAAATGATTGAGCTCATCACACAAACATTTGTCCTGGATGGGAATTGAACCCACGACCTCACGGCGGCATAGCAGTCAGACCAACAGGCCAGTCAATACGTTATTTATAAGGACTTACTTCTCAACAGGCGCTTGGTTCTGAAGATTGATGTATTCTGCTTCAGCACCAGCCGACGCACTGAGGCTGCACACCGATGTTATGTCACTGGTCTCTGCAAGTTTAATAAGTTTTACTTTATTTAAAAACTGACTAATGTCTTCCTACTACTGGTACGGACAGACTCTTCACTACTCTGCTCCTGTTTTTTCTCCAAACAGGGGTAGTATTCTCTAAGGAAACAACTATAAGCGCAGCGCTGGGTCCGCGACGAAATCCAAATAGGTATTATCGCGATCATTTCTACTTGTTTTTTTTTAAGGTAGGTAAAAAACATCCAATGACGAATCCCGCTCTTCGGCGGAGCGGGAAACAGTGTATGACTCTTAATTACTAAACACCCCACCCCGTTCCTTCTTTACCTTTTGCACTGAGGCCAAGCCTTCCTTTCAGAAAGAGGACCTCAGTAGGCTTCGACCCTTTTGCGGGTCACCTACGGTGGTTAAAACGGCTGGTAATTTAGTAAGCGCTGTATTGGCAATTAATGTTTCTATAGAAGATGGAATGGAAGAAAAAAGGACAGAATGGAAGAAAAAAACATATTGCGCCGACCTCAAGTAAAACGGGACAAGGGCAGGAAGATGATGATGTAGGTATAAATAGAAGATATCAACAAATAATTACCAGGGTGACTAATGTTCTCCTTCGGCACTGGAAGCCTGGTCCTCGACGGCGCTGGCGAGCGGGAGTCACGTGTCGTCGACGACTCCGAGCTGGCATCACTTCCCAGCTTACTTAGCAGCATCTGAAGGAAACCTTTATCATTATCTTTCTTTATTTTTTTATTGTACACAAAAACTTGATATAGATACAATGATTCTTCTTCTTTTTATTTTTATCCTTTTTCCTGAACAAGGAACCAGCCAGCTTTGCAGCAGTTGAAATACACATAGATACTCGTATATTCAACAATACAGCCTTATGGGCAACTATATAACTACCATTAATCTTGCTTGAGAAATGCAATACATATTCGTAATATTTAGTTGTCTGTTAGTAGCTTTGTTCAAGAAAAATTAGACTTGGATGAATTTGGAGAAATTCTTTATTATACCTATAACACATCATAAACCAACCATCAGACCAACCCGCTATGGAGGGGGGACCTTTACCACTCGGCCATCACTGTTCAAATCACATACTTGAAATTATTTAGATTTTGTCGCTACGACCAACGCTGCAATCAAGGCTGTTTTCTTAGTACTGTACGACTTTGCTTTTTATTTAGATTATAAAGGTTTTTCCATTTCGTTTTTCTTTGTAGATCATCAGATTCACCGAGCGATGTACAGTCGATGCAGTACCCAAGTCCGGTTTACAGCAGGCACCACTAGCAGCTTCAATGTGGCTGTTGGCTTACATCAAGGGTCGGCTCTCAGCCCTTACCTCTTCCTGATGATAATGGACGCTCTTACGTCGGACATTCAGGAAGAGGCTCCCTGGTGTATGTTATTCGCCGATGACATTGTGCTGGTTGCCGAGAGTGGTCAAGAGATTCAAAATAGATTGGAGGTGTGGTGGCACAGACTGGAGAGTGTTGGTCTGAAATTAAGTAGAACCAAAACGGAGTACTTGTTTTGTGATTTCGGCGGTCTCTCCGGTCCTGTGGCCTTAGCTCTCGCTGGAACGCCCATACCAATCTATTCCGACTTTTGGTATCTCGGGTCTCTCATCCAAGGAGATGGTGAGATAGACCGAGACGTAACGCATCGGATCAACGCAGGATGGATGAAATGGCGACAGGTCACGGGAACAACTTGCGACTCACGGATGCCCCTCAAGTGGAAGGGTAAAATTTACAAGTCCGTGATAAGACCTGTCCTACTGTATGGTTCAGAATGTTGGGCTGTGAAAAAGACGGATGAAAAAAGACTGCATGTAGCGGAGATGAGAATGTTGAGATGGATGTGTGGTGTGACGAGAAAGGATAAAGTGAGAAATGAGTATATTAGAGGAAGTCTGAAAGTGGCGCCAGTGACTGGAAAGTTGAAAGGAAATCGTTTGTTTTGGTATGGTCATGTGAAGAGGAGAGATGAAACGCATGTCACAAAAAGAGTTCTGAGTTTACACGTAGATGGATGGAGAGGAAGAGGGAGGCCAAAGAAGAAATGGATGGATTGTGTGAGGCGTGATATGAAAGAAAAGGGAGTTAGCGATAGTGTGACGGGTGACAGGACAGAGTGGAAGAAAAAAACATGTTGCACCGACCCCAAGTAAAATGGGATAAGGGTAGGATGATGATGATCATCATATTCACCACCTAGTGAAATACATGAGTACCTATAGTACGACCTTCTTATCTTAGCGAGTCTGAAGTTAGACTGCGAATTTTAGCGCTAGAAAACTCGTAAAAAAATAAAGGTTTTAAAACAATTTAACAAGTTTTCAAGCACTAAAATTCGCAAAGCTTCAGACTTGCCAAAATCCGACGGCCATAGTACAAATATGTAACGATTTAGATCAAACCTCTCCGTGATACAGATTACGAAATTGTCTGAATGAGTAGCTTTATAAATAGTTCTTCTTTATGAATGAATCCGGATTTGAAGTTTACCGTAACTAATTCAGTACAAAACTTCAAACGCGACATTAAAATAATCTGTTTGATGTTTATTCGCTTGGCAGCATATTCATATTGCGAAGATTCGACACAAATAGCCTTACTATGATACTTTTGTTTTTATATTATTGAGTGTGGACTATTTTTTTTTTTTGTTAAATTCGACAATTATTTATCACACAACACAGTCTAGTCTCAAGCTAAGCAGAGCTTGTGTTATGAGTACTAGACAACTGATAAACGTACTTATATATTTCTAAACATATACATATTATAGTAATATATAAATTACACCCAGACACAGAACAAATTATCGTGCTCATCACACAAACATTTGTCCTGAGTGAGAATCGAAACCACGACAAGATAATTATCGCGGTAAATATTGCGCTAGTGGGCAATGCCGTAAGGCGTTAGTGTGGCCCCAGCATTATGCAGTTTTTGCCCTTATTTTCATGTATCATGGGTGCATTCAAAAACATGTAATCTCACCTACAAAAACAAGCTGACCACCGAACAATAATCTGTGGGCCATAAAAAAATTGTCCAATGAGGAAAGCGAACCTGCGATACACAGCGAATATAGCGCAACCATTATCATCATCATCAGCCTTTTCAATGTTCCCAGAGGAGGCCTGTGTCCCAACAGGCCTCCTCTCAAGGAGAGGGAACGGGCCATAATCGACCACGCGGGCCCAGTGCGGATTGGTAGATGACACATGTCTTCGAATTTTTAGTTCTAGTACATGCCGGTTTTCTCACGATGTTTTCCTTCACCGTTTCGAGAGCAGTGGTGATAAAATAAAAATAATAAGTTCTGGTTGGGTTTGAACACGCGACCTACAATTCGTAAGTCGGTACCTTTATCGCTTGGCCACCACTACTCACACTCGGCCACCAACCAACCATTATAGATAGGTATAAGAAAAGACAATCTTTCAACCGTGCAACAACACACCAGATGTTTTTTCATCAATGAAGATTCAGACCTATTTTTGTACTATGTGGTACCATTAAAAATAGGTATTTAATTATTCGACAACAAAATTTTACTAAGGCTCTACGCTATTTATCATCAAGTCAGCGTTGTGTTACCTTAAATAAAGTAAATTCCCTCACCTGCAGCTCATTCTCCTTAGCCTGCAGCGTCCTCCTGTAGCGGTTGTTGTACTGTCTGAGCTCTTTCATGCGACGCTCTAGCTCAGGTCCGGGCGACCGACACTCGTGCGTGGAGGCGGGCCGCAGTGTCGCCCGAATGCGACCCGTGCCTGCACCACCAGGCCCATTGCGGCGAAGCTCCAACAACTAGAAACGTTTAAACGAGATACAGTTCAAATAATAATCTCATTCACAGAGAAATAAGTAGAAACAGCTTCAAACGTGCCAGAAGAAACCAGGGGTCTAACCATGAGCTCTTTATGTGATACATTTAACGCCTTAAGGGATGGAGCATGGAGCTAAATAATATGTATAACTTTCACTTTCACTACCTTCCTCTTTCTCACTCGCACGATCGACATTTTAAAACATCAAGATACGGCCTCTGTATTTTATTCTCTGGCTTAGGTTTATTGGCGCCAATATCTTTATCAATATAAGTTTTCTGTTACGATTGACCTTTGTACAAAATACTGAAAAATTAATACAAAAGTCTACTGCAGCGCTTCATTGTCATCACTTTTATAACTTACAGGGCTCTCACACTACGAGAACGTCAAGACTACACTACTGTCATCTATTTGTAGGTTCACCTAAGTCAAGTAAAGTGTACGGTATTAGGCGTACCGTACACTTTACTTGACTAGTGCGTAGTACTAATAGTATATAGTACGATGGAAAATACTACCTTTGGTACAAAGACCAAACATAGAGTGCCCGTTGTGCAGAATATGATGAAGATGGCGATTAGAACGAATAACGCATCCTTGTGATCTTGCAGTACCTGAGAAATACAAGGGAAAATACAATACATTGTACTCGTTACGTTAAATAACATTATTGGGATAAATAGTCGCATTTTTTGTTTGGGAATTACAAAGAGTAAAGGCCTTAGACGTAATTTCTCTATCGAAACGACTACATGCACACCTTTAAAGTGGAACTAGCAAAATTGCACAGATAATGATGAAAAAAAAACAGCGCCCGCTTAACGCTGTTTATGCCCTTACATTTTAGAATTTTAAACTTACTAGGCATTAAACTTTATAGTATGTTTAGTACCTAGTTAGTTATCCTACCTTTTTTTATTTATTTATGTGTACATATGTAGTTTTAAGGTTACTTTATTATTTGATTAAATTATATTATTGAAAATATAATTTACTTTTACCCAGTAAAAAATATAGGTAAGTATAGCAAGTATGAATACATACACCAATACACATGTAGATATGTTATGCTTAACATATTCTTTACATATTGTTAACCACAGCATAATTATGTAAGTACATGGTAGAATTACATTTTTAGCAACCTAAGTTGGTAAAACTATCTACGTCCCTAATAGTACTTAAACTTCACTTACAAGTGTAATAGCAGCTCCCATAATACACATGATGAGCACGTTGTACACTGATAGACCGATATGCTGTGAGTCGTTCAGAGCTGGGATGGAAACATGGCGTGTCTCCCAAGCAAGGAAGGCACCGAACACCTGGTGAGAAGAACAATATACATGATATGAGTATATATGAATAAATAAGAAATAAGAATGGGCCTTACATCGAGCCCTGAAGTACACCGTCATACTTAGCTCCTGTTAATGAGCTTTAAATTCCTAAAATCGAATATTTACACTTTTGTATGTGTTACGGGTAAAGCTAGAAGATGGAGTAAACCTAGGTTTACCCGGGTAAACTTAGTATTACCCAAGCTTCTTGGGTAAAGTCCGAATAATAAGTAAAATACATTTTAATTCGGGGTTTACCCATGCTCACCTAGGTCTACCCAACTCTGGCTGGGTAATGTTAGGTGTTGCGTTATTTTCGCACCCGTGGCGTAATTCTGGGGGGCCCGCGTTATCTGTTCATTACTGAGTAGCTTGCAATATTACGTTCGCCCTTGTATGTTTTTTAAATAATAAATGTTTAAATTGCACCCAGATTTTCATTTCACTAATTAATTAGACAAATTAATTTAAAATATTACCCCGCCATTATTTCAGCAAGATAAACTGATGAGACATTTTGAATTGTAAAATTTTGCCGCCGTGTCCTCGTGGGGGTGATCGGCGGCGGCCATCTCTCGCGCCGGGCCTTGGTCGAGGCCATGGTCCGGAGCGAGCGGGAGTGGCAGGCAGACGGCTCCTTCTGCAAAGCAGTAATGCTAGTAAAGAAGGAAGCCGACTGGGCGCTCACACCCGAGACGCTGCCGAGATTCCGATCCCGATTTCCGGCCACCGAAGGCACGGGCTTGTGGATGGGGAGCAATGGGTAGCTCGCCGTCCAATCGTCTGGTAACCGTCCGGACCAAGCCCAGTCGTCGACGGCGCGCACTGTTCCCGCACCCCTCAAGGAGTTGTCAGCAAACCGTAGGGACCCTGCAGAAGGGTCGAAGCCAACTGGGTCTAAGGGATCGCATCTGAAAGGAAGGCTCTGGCCTTGGTATATATGGCAACGTAGGTAGGAATGGGGTAGGTTCTTTAGTCAGTAAGAGTGACACTGTTTCCCACTCCACCCAAGGGCGGGATTCGTCACTGGATGATTTTTACCTACCATAAAAAAAAACCTAGCCTCCTGAAATCGACTGATCATTTGCAAGCTCTCGTAAGTTTTCTTCTGGTGATATATTTGCACTTTGCTCGGTCGCCATTATGTCACTAAGTAAGCGACGTGCGTGGCCGCGTGGGCAGATAACGCGGGCCCCCCAGAATTAAGCCACGGGTGCGAAAATAACGCAACACCTAACATTACCCAGCCAGAGTTGGGTAGACCTAGGTGAGCATGGGTAAACCCCGAATTAAAATTGATTTTACTTTTTATTCGGACTTTACCCAAGAAGCTTGGGTAATACTAAGTTAACCCGGGTAAACCTAGGTTTACTCCATCTTCTAGCTTTACCCGTAACATATGCATTAATTGCCACATAAGAAGTTGCAGCAATAATAATTAACGCCAGTATTTTATTTATGTGATATAGAAGTATTATACATGTTGAACCCAGTCAAAGGCTTTGAGTGAATCTAGTGAGATCTCATGTAATAAACTCCGATCATACTTTAGGGGAGAAAATATGCGTAAAGGTTGATTGTTTGAAACCGAGAGAACGTCTCACTAGCCTAGCGCTTTAGTATCATATTTTGTGACGAAGGCCGGAAAAAACAAATATGCAAATAAAATTATCAATATATATAATGATTGAATTGATTGAAAAATGAAATTAGACCAGACGAGTGAGACACCCATCAGGTTTCAAAAATATCACCCCAAGAAAAAAGACTACATAAACAATTGTTATCTGTTTTTGTAAGCACATACCAACAATAGTCCTTTATACGCGTAGATGATGCCAATGAAGATCGTCATTCGTTCAGACTGGCAGTACTCGTTCTCTTGAACTATCACGATATCCTCACTTGAGGGGTGAGGCTGGAACACAATGTTTATTATGGAATTAACTCCAGTCTGCATCAGCAGTAGCCTGTACAACTAAAGCCACCTTATAGAATTTTAACCCTTAACCTCTCGTATGCCGATGCGCAGATCTACGCGAGACACAATCGCTTTTTAATTGTGTCTCTAATTACGGCATACAAAAGGTTAATGTTCATTAGACTGGCCTGTTGGTCTAGTGGTTGGTGGCCCTGACTGCTAAGCCGGAGGTCGTGGGTTCGATTCCCACCCAGGATAAATGTTTGTGTGATGAGGACGATCATTTGTTCTGTGTCTGGGTGTTACTTATCTATAATATGTATGTATTTAGAAATATATAAGTATGTTTATCAGTTGTCTAGTACCCGTAACACAAGCTCTGCTTAGCTTGGGACTAGACGACGTTGTGTGACAGTAGTTGTGGAATATATTATAGAAAATAAAATAAATAAAAAGATATTTATTACATAAATTTGAACCAACAACACTATTTACAACTATAATTTACGGTGAAAGAAACGTTTTCGATGAACTCTGGCACCCAAGGTAAGATTTAACTTGTGTTTAGGATGCCAAGCGTCCCCGCCAAACATTTGAACATTACTTAACATTAAGTCATAAGACGTGCACAGTATACTTATAAAAATTGTTTTCTTACATATGGATCCATCTGCTTAGTAGCCCGGTAGAAGGGGTCGGAGACCTGCCATGTAGTCATGATGGCCAGGTCGATCGCCAGCAGTACTCCCACCACCATAAACAGCTGGTAATCTTTAATGACCTGTAAGACATCTTTAGATTGTGTACGTATATCTAAATAAAAGGAGAAACTGATTGATTAGGTACGTGAAATTTTGTACAAGGCTTCATTTTATGTCGTAGGTGAACACTAAGAAAGGGTTTTTCAAAATTCAGCTTCTAAAGGGATGTAATGGGGGGTCTAAAGTTTTTATGGAGAACCCTACTTTCACGAACCCGCTGGCAGAAGGCTAATATTATTATACAATAGTTCTTCATACGTCTATAAATACAAAAATTTGTCCGAATATGCTTTATTTTCACCAAAAATGCGCCTCTACTTTTGTTTCTTTCAGTAATTAAATATTCGGAATATGTTGATTACTTAGTTCATTCAAATGATGATTGAAGAATATGATGAAAGATAACTAACCTTCTTATTCAACTTGACATCCGTGAAGATGGAATGCACTCTCCAGGTCTTAGAGAACATAGCACCGAAGGCGAGGCTGAACCCAGCCATGAGGAGCCAGGCTCTAGCCGTACAGATATAAGGAAACGCCGCTGTGGATTCAGACGTCAGCGTATTATAGGTACGTATTTGGAATTGTATATGTTACGAAGTATAATTGTGTATTATACAATTTGTATATTGGTGAGGTCCAGCAAAACGGTTCAAAAGTGAAACCAATTATGATTATTTTTTATGCTGAGCCTCAGTCGTACTATATTATAAAATTATCGTCACACAACAACATTACTAATTTATTTATATTTAATTTCACACATTTAAACACACTTTATTTACATTTTAGTGGCGAAACTAAAAAAAAACACATGCTCCTTTGCACACAAAACTTTAATAAAAAAAACAATACCTAAATAAAAAAAAAGAACTAGTTGATATGAAAATGGAAAGTAAGGAAAAATAGATGATGCAGGTGACAAGAAATATGATTCCCACACTTCATCAAATAGTCAATCATGGTAAAAAGAAACACACCATAACAAACAATAACCTCACAGACCACAGATGTAGACGAACACGACATTATTCAGATAAGAAGGAGAGGAACTCATTCACAAAGGTTACCACAGTACATCTCTGGTCTGTCGATACAAAGCATACCAAGAATAAGAAGCTGTAAGAGAATACAGAGACATACGAACCAACAACAAGCATCGCGGATGAAGGAGCAAACAAACCAAAACTTGGAAACATGCGCGACTCCTTGGACCTAGAAAACTGCCTAGGTCTTTCTCAGAATAAGGTTTGATGAGATTCCCAAAAACAATGCACTATGGCAGCCATGGCAGGTCTCCATGCAATCTTAGTGTCGCATTTCAAGACTGCGTACGTTGGTTCTTGACAAGACAAAAATTATATTAAAATAAAAGGTTTTGGTGGCCCAGTTCATACCGACCAGTATCCAATATTAGCATTAAAATGGTAGAAATGGACAGTTCCAATCATCAAGGATGGGTGAGAGTTCCCAAATTTGGTTGAGGATCCACATAGCCCAGGATTGAAGCTCAAGCTTTGGGGGTGGGATCAAGCTTTTACCTCCGTGCGGCGTGTCCTGAGAAAGACCTAAGAACCAATGGCAATGATGAGATCAGATGACTTTGTAGCGTGGTCGATGATTGTGCTAGCGTCATGCGAGTCGAAGGTGCCTGTTTAACAAGTTCGTTTAGATCTGTTTGTTTAAATTTCGTATTAATGGAAGTGGGAGCTAAGCAACGTTGGTCTTTGTTTTAGGGTTATTCTGCTGTAACTATGTCATTAGGAGTTTGAAAGAGACTTGGTTAGATGGTTTTTCATATACTTTATCTATAAAGTAAACTACTGCCCCAAATGTATGTTTTATGATGATATTTAAAACCGGATTGACTTACATGGTGAAACCAAAGCCTAGGAAGGTTCCTGAATGAAAGATTAATAAAAGATTTTTCGAATCATAAAAAAATCTCCAAAATGTTTTTGCAACACAACTTATAGCATAACTGCGCTTGCTTAGCACCAGCACTCCTCGGAATGATGAGCATGATGGTTACCTCCGGCTCCAAAGTCAGAAAGAACACAAAGATGTTAATAAGGCAAATCAGCACAGGAGTGAGGTTGGTGTTGAGGTACATACCGATGCTACTGAGGCTGGAGTCGAGGCCGAGGAAGATGACGCTCAGGTACGTCAGCATGCAACCCACGATGATCAAGTTGTTCAGGTGAGGAGATGACATTTTTATGTACCTAAAAAGAGAGCGTCATTCATAACAAGTGCAAAATATACGTATGCGTGTTGAATGACGGTGATATCATAGGTACAAAAGTAGTTTTGATACATAAATAACAACCTAGACGTTATAAATCTGGAATACTTATAAAGTTAGTACGGAAGCTTATTTATATAGAACTAGAACACCATTGGTGAAGACATGGGACCCTTTGAAACAGTCGATATTCCTGCCAAAGTCTTTACATTGCATTAAGAATGAGAGAGAGAGAGTGAGAGAGAGATCACACAAACCTAGCAAACGGGCGAGACAGTTCTCTCGGTACACGTTGGACTACATAGCGCCGAGTGTTAGGCCGAATGCATATCTCTACAACTTGCTGCAACATTTTACTGTCTCAGCACGTGTGATCAAGGCTTTAGCAACTCAGGGTCCGAAATACCTTTGGTTCCTGTAGTGGATGTTCATGGCGAGGAAGCCGGTGGCGAGCAGGATGCCCAGCACGGAGCACGACACCAGGATGGAGTAGATCGTGATGTTCACCTGCGTGTGCTCGATCAGCCGGAGGGTGCGGTCTTTAGGTGGGTTCCTGGCGAAAACAGCATGATTGAAGTGTAATTTTGATATTAATATTAGCACGTTATTGAATAATTATCTACTCTTCCTCACTGAGTTTCTAGGATGAGATTTTTTTATGGTAGATAAACATCGTCCGATGACAAATCCCGCCATTGGACGGAGTGGGAGATAGTAAAAAGCCAAATCCGTTCCTTTGTTGCCTGGCCGAGGATTTTTTTCACAAGCAGAGCCTTGGCTCAAGTAGGCTACGACCCTACTGAGTCCCTATGGTTTGCTGACAACTCTTTGCGCGCGGAAATAGTAAGCGCCGTCGACTCGTCGGTCGGACTAGCTCCCCATTGCTCGCTGTCCACAAGCCGGCGCCTGCGTAGGTTGTCACTCCAGAACTTTTAGCCCCCATCGACTAACTGTTCTGTGTGCCAAATGCCCTGCCCACTGCCACTCAAGTTTGGCGATTCTTCGATCATTATAACGATGTTAGGGAGGCCTATGTCCAACAGTGGAAGACTTTTGGCTGAAATGAAGATGATGATGACCACATACTTGCCAAACCACTTGAAAGGCTCCCCACTGGCCAGGTCGAGGTGGTCCCTCTCGGCGCAGTACTCGCCCACCTTCACCTCGCCCGTGCCGTCTCCCTGGAACTGCTTCAGCAGGATCGACGCCTTGCGCTCGTTGTCGTAGAAGCGGACTGGACCCTGTCATCAACGCAGTTTACTATTTGGTTAAAAGGAAATGCCGTGCTAAGAATAGCACGGCATTTCCTTTTAACCAAATACAGCGGCCAGCGCTGCGCTCAAGGCTGTTTTCTTACAGAAGTAAGAAAACAGCCTTGAGCGCAGCGCTGGCCGCAGCGACGAAACCCGAGTAGGTATATTGAATTAATAATCTTATGTCTCTAGGGTCTCAATCAAGATAGGGTAGGGTCTGCGCTTAACCATAGCAACCGGTTCAACTTTTTTGAAACTAGCTTTTGCCCGCAGCTTTGCCCGCGTGGTATTGGGGTTGCGATTGGGGTTTCCGGGATAAAAAGTAGCCTATGTCCTATTCTAGAGTGTATCCTATACTTGTGCCAAATTTCATCCAGATCCGTTCAGCCGTTTTGGCGTGATTGAGTAACAAACATCCAAAAATCGTAACTTTCGCATTTATAATATTATTAGTAAGATTAGTAAGAAGTCCTAAGTGACTGTGAATACTAATTTAATTGATAGTGGATGATGAATTAATGATAGTGATGCGCCTCACCATCAACAATTGCATCACTGGGGATCACAGTCAAGCATTAGTTTATAGCAAATAAAAAAAATAGTGGGAGTATCTTAGAAACCATTGTATGATTTGTTCTGATTCTAATTTTTTTTTTTTTTCGCTTTGCCCGTCATATAAGAGACGGATTCTACCATTGCCTAGCGTGGCATCGCGGCCTCATATTATTTCTACGGCCCAGACTCAGGTTCCTCTCTGGCAGCTACCACCAGCGACCACTACCGGGTCTAACATCGCCTATATGATGATAATCATCCATCACAATACTCACCGTGACACCTTCAAACGTGACATTGCTGAGAGCATCCAGGAACAGCGACTCCCACTCCTTGTCTCGATACTTGAAGTCCTGGACGGTCTTCTCTTTGTACTTCGATCTCACTCGTTGCGCCACCGTCTGGATAGCCAGCGCCATCGCCCATATGCCTGGAAGACATAGGACATGGTTTTTATGGCACGCATATTAGTAAACCATTACTTATTTTACGAAGAACGGTAGGGTATCTTGCCTTTCGGTATTTTACAGGTTACATTTTGGAGAGTGTGCGCGGGAATTGCATGATTTGAGTCCGCCATTTTAATTTTACCATCGGACAATCCGACGTACGGCGAATATTCACGATTATCAAGCTTTACTTTGTTGAAACTTCTACGGCCAGGACTAAGCATTTTTCTCGTCGTTTATGCCGCGTACATCGAAGGATTGGGACAATATGTCTGCTGAAGTCTTCTCATTCAATTATAATTTGGGTGTCTTCAAGGTGAATAGGCTCTTAATACGATTGCATCACTGCTTACCATCGGGTGAGATTGCAGTCAAGCAAACTAATATCAAATAAAAAAAGAACACGTAGAAAATCTTACCATCATAAGTGTAGCCGTGGAATCTGGAATATTCCAGACCTCTTCTTCGATCATATTCTACTTGGTAATCCTTCGCAGTCTAAAACAAAGAGTAACCTTTGAAAGACAAAACTGTACAGGTAGAGTTATAAGGCAATTGACTTCATTCACGACTTGATCTATAGTATATGACTATAGGACTTCTGAACAAATAAATTTTTGACAAACAAATGATTTCGTGCGAAAAGCGCTTTTAGACTTAGATTTACATACCTACGCGTAGGATAAAAAAAGAAAGCCAATTTTAGAGTTTAAGTAAAATATATAAACAGTAGACGATGCAGTGCCTATAACTCCAAGTCCAACAACTTTTGAGAGCATTAAAAATATTTCTCGAAACGCTCCATTTTACAAGCGCATCAAATGGAGTTTTCACAAAAGCAAAATGGATGAAACATAGTGTAAAGCATGAAGGATTCGTAAGTCGATCAAGGTCGATCAGCGGATTTCGTGTTTGATCCAGGCAAACGCTTGATAGTTGATTTTTGGAAATAAAAAAAATAATCAGTACACTTACAATTCCCGACACGGTCATCTCCCCAGTGGTGGACAGCGGCAGCAGATCGGTGAGGATGGTGGTGTCGAGCGCGGTGGTGAGGTTCCTCTTGGAGCAGGGCGCGTGCCGCATCCACCACTTGTTGCTGTACGTGCCCAGCAGCAGCCACGTGTACGCGCGCCCGTACATCTCCAGACTGAGGAAGTTGACACAGGAGATGGTGAAGTAAGAGATAGTGTGACGGGCGACAAGACAGAGTGGAAGAAAAAAACAAGAAAACAGCTTAGAACGCAGCACTGGCCCAGCGACGAAAACCAAATAGGTTCATTGGATTTGTATGTGATTTGAAAGTGCCTATTTGGGTTTCGTCGCTGGGCCAGCGCTGGACCAGCACTGCGCTCAAGGCTGTTTTCTAAGAGTATAGCACCCTAGGAAGGAGAATAAGAACCTGTGTAATTGACAAAAACCATCTAAAAGTCATAGTCACTTCAGTAGAGCGTGCCTTTAAATTTGCAAGAGTTGCTTCAAGAAATCGCAGTGAGTAAATTACCAATTGTGTTTAAGAATTGAGATTAGGTAGTCTAGAAAAATATGGTAAAAAAAAACAAAACGATGGGCAGGTTCTCAACAAACACTTCTCAACTTCAATAGCGTTTAAGCTCTAGCCCAAAGGCTCTAGGGGTTAATTTCGATTAGAGAGAGAGAGAGACAGAGGTATAAATGCCGTATAGCACTCTCCCTTTCTCACATCAGATTAGGCAGGTAGGCAATGACTGTTCTCTTTGCCTGAAGACCACTGTTTTAGTAGTCTACTTTTCTGGCAAGTGGGGTAAAACATTTAAGAAGTACTTATGTAACAAGAGTCAACAGATACGAATAACTAAAAAAAAAGAACATACTTATAAGCTTCGCAGAAAATTTGTAACGCCCAAGTCTCGTTGAAGTTTCCCAGGATGATACGGACGTCTTTTTCCTTGAGTTTAGAGAGTGCAGTCTTCACCTCGGTGGCAAAGCTCTGGGTCTCTTCTATGAGGAACCCGTTCGTATCCAGGTCGGCTAGGAGACGATTATGAGCCTGGTGACATTAAAAAAGACGATACTCTTGAAATAAAGGTTTTAAGAATTTATGTTTAAAGTTTGCCAGTAGAATTCCTATTCTCCTACGATCTTCCTAGATCGTGATATCTTTATGGCGGCTACACATTAGCGCCGTGAATTCACGCGCGGACTCACGCCATAAATAAGTCAACTACGCGAGTCGTACCCCGCGAAAACCACTAATGGCTTCACGGCACTAATCTGGAGCCGCCGTTACGACGTCCCCGTTAATAATGTACTTACATCGTTTGTGTTATTTTTTCAGGTTCCAAGAACAAAGTCTTAACTAAAAATATTTTTAGCTTAAAAATATCGTAAATCAGTAATTTTTCATATACGATTTTGTTCTTGGGACCCATCGATTTGTTTGTTGGTTCAGAATACTTATTTGAGACCCGCCTGCCCTTTTTGGGAGTGGCAATAGTTCTGAACTCCCCATACCTTAATTAAAGCAAGAAAAAATAGGTCCAACAAAACTTACCAAGGCATATCTCGGCTCATTCTGGTAGATAGTCCCAACTCTCGTCCAGTTGAAGTGCTGCAGCAGCCTGATCCGTGGCAGATTGAAGGCGTTCTCCGAGGGTACGATGCGGAAGAAGTTGGGGAAGGCTTCCTTCGTGAACATGGGGTGGGTATCCGCGTACGAGAGCTGGAAGATATGGACAAGGAGGACCAACGACCCAGAGAACACATACACGACGACCAAAATGTGTATGTGGTCAAAGGATCATCCTTAGTGGTGTAAGAACTAGACCGAATGGTAGAACATTAACAGTAGAATGCTGTATTAATATTCTTTGGAACCCTTAAGTCTTCGAGTGTAAAGTTCACACCAGCAAACCTGGATCACCAATACAACGCCTTAATAGTTATAGCGCTATTGCCCTATGTGTTAATTAGTTATAATTTTTTCATTTTCTAAAGCCTCATAAACCAGATCCCAAATGCCAAACCAAACTTTCAATTAAAATTCTATTAACAGCTAGAAATTTTAATATTGTTGGTTAGGCCCTGCGTGTTTGGCCTGAAACTTAAAAAGTACGAAATTTACTAAATTAGCTTAACTATATATACACTAACTTAAGACTAACTTATCCCCCTACCTGTGTGAGGTGCCAGTGTTTGGAGGCCTTGGCGATGGGGTCGGTGACATGGGTGCAGGCAGCACCGAACAGCATCAGCTTGTGGGGGCCGCTGTGCATCATGTCGAAGAATGACTTCACTCCGACTGCCGCGTTGCACTGGTGGTAGACGAGAGAATTATATTTCTTATAGGAGTTGACTCTTTGGCTTTCTGTTCTTTCTAGAATATTTATTTATTTATAAAAACTTTATGCACACTATAAGTACAAAGGCGGACTTATGCCATAGGCATTTTCTGCCAGTCGACCTTGGGGTGGTGCAGAAACAAAACACGGTAGGAAAAATGAACCAAATACAATTATAAATACATACCTACATGATAAATATAATGTTAGATACTATCTCTCAATCTTCCGCGATCTTTAAATCAATTTCAGTGATACAAAAAGCCGGAAAGTTTGCTGCTAATTGCATTGGAGTCGGTTCTCAATTAAGTAATACTAGTAACAGTCATTTTGCGTAACAAATTGAATGTGGACATGAAATCAAAATTCGGTTGCGGCCTCATGAATGCTCCGTAAGGAAAGCGTAACGTGATTCATAACAGACGAGTCATCTAACAAATCCTATTTGCTATGGCTTCGTAAATAATTAAAAAAGATTATAACAATGTAAATAATTAAGAGTCGTTTAGCCCGTCAGTACCCGCCGTTCCGGTCTCCTATGTCGACATCGCCACCGGCCCACCCTGAAAACCAGCGTTGTGGCCCAACGCACTGTGCGTGAAACCACAGCCTTATGCTGAACAATCGGCCGTTTTGCGCGGATGTGGCGCATATCTTCCTTATGTAATTGTTTATGTTTGTTAACTAGTTTTAAGTTTGCGTCATTGCGCGTAAATAAAAACTGTGTTTCTTTTTTTATTTTACCCGGATGTACAAGTGGTGTGAAGTCACATAGAAGTTAGAATGAATGCCTTTTACACCCTCACTCGAAAAAAAAAAAAACTCCCTCACCTGAAGCCTTATTTTTACTACGATGTGTTAAACCTATCATGGAGTCAGTGAGACTTGTTAAAGAAGAAGATAGAACTGTCTGCAAGATGAATACGCGATTCCATTTTTAACACATCGTAGAACTACCACTGAACACGGTAGTTTCCATCTTACCTCGGTATCATTCCACCACATATGGAGCCGGTAATTCCTGAGCACGGAGTCATGCTCGTTGACGTGGTCCAGGGCGAGCTTCACGCTGGGCATCACACCTCGACCTGCAACAGTGTTTGACGTTAGTGCTGTGGACGGAATTTTGGACAGCTATGAAAAACCCTGCCTTCCAGATCTATCAGAGAAAGTTGGAACATTTTAACTGTTTCCCAATATCTCAGCACTTCTTAATTTTAAGAAAGATCTGATTGTAACTTAGCTAGGAGGGCTGCTCCTTTACCCTACTCTACCCTATTTTTTTTTCTTTCGTACGAATCTTCTTCTGAAAATAACAAACACAATAAAAATAGTACATTTTGATACAAGTGCAGGAAGTTTGTCATTGCAACCGAGGCGCAATTCGCACGAGCCGTAGGCGAGTGTGTTATGGAGCCGAGGGCTGTAATGACAAATCTGCACGTGTATCAAACGACGTTTTTCAATACACTTACGACTTGTGAAATAAAGAAAGAAAGAAGAAAATTTAATCGTATCTCAAACATACAGTAGAAATTTAAGAAATATATAAGTACCTATAGCATTCAAATCTGCTCTGGTCAATTTCTAATTTCGTGGGGTCGTCCAGCGACTCTGGGGGACGCCTCGCGCCTGATTCGATAAACTAAGTAAAACAAAATAATCACCCGTGATCGTGACGATAAGGAAGGAATAAAAAAGCCCTTGTTGTGGTAAACTCAAAAAAGCACTTGGGTGATATACATGCTATATCAAGTAAGTGTATTGAAAAAGATTTAGCGAAATTGGTTCAGCTATGATTCAGCTGTTTTCAAGATTTGCGTTAAGCAAAACATTCAGTGATTCATTTTTATATTACACATAATATATTATAGAAGATTTGAGTGGAACGACGAGCAAAATACTCGTGTGATCCCACGTACATAAATCTGACACGAGATCTCGCTTCACTAAAAATGGGAGAAGTCGTACTTAAGAACATAATTATGATGATTCCCCAAAGAAAAAAAGGCGCTCCAGTAATGAACAAGCTTTATAAAACTTTACCTCCCCAGGTGAATATGTGAGTAGACTCTCATCTAAGTAAATTAACAAGCAAACTTGGCCAAACTTCGACATTAACACAACCGTAACTTTGCCCAAACTGTCTGAAGTCCCGCTTTCTCAGGTAGCTTCTTACTTTAACATAAGAGGCCATTTACTTGGGCTATGTTGTTATTTCATTAGGTAGGTAGTATATTATGTTCATTATTTAACTAGGGTCGTTGGGGAGATATATGCATTATATACTCGTAACATAATCTTTAGTATTTAAGTGGAACCTGAATAGGTATAATATGTAACTCAATCGGCTCCAATCATTTTAAGGACAAAATATGTTTGTGTGAAGAGCAGGATCATTTGTTCAGTGTTTGGGTGTAATTTATCCACAATATGTATATATTTGGAAATATTTAAGTAGTTTATCAGTTGTCTAGTACCCATAATACAAGGTCTGCTTAGCTTGAGACTAGACAACGATGTGTGACAGAGGTGGAAAAAAAAATCAATGTAATAAAACTCAAAATATCCGGACAGTGAAAAAGGTTTTTCTTAAGTTTCAGGAAGAGGTAATTAAAAATCAAATAGTTAGGTACCAGTATTAGAGTTCTCGACGCCTTTGCCGAAGGGAAAGAACCCCGCGATATAGACATCTGTCCTCCTGTTCAGGATAGCATCCAGGTTCGGCTTCTGCGGGAAGCCCTGGCTGATGGTGACCAGCACGAGGAGCAGCAGCAGATGCATGGCTGTAAATAAGTAAATTAGTTCAAACCCTTGTGCTTCGAGCGAACGCCGGCGTTCGCACACCTATTAGCTATTATGTCTCTAATTACGGCAGAAGGTTAAAGGGGTAAATTATGTCATCGGAAAAATAGACACACCAAGTAGCTATAACAGGCGTCTTACATCAAATTACTTTGTAATGATTGCCTTTACAAAGTAATTTCTCAGACTCAGACATATTTTCATTATTTATCCAGATTTTGCATATGGGGCAACACAGGAAATGTGTTATTCTGTCTTGTCACTCGTCACGCTATCACTCCCTTTTCTTTCCTATCACTTCTCACACAATCAATCCATCTTTTTTTTAGCCTCCCTCTCCCTCCTCATCCATCCACATGTAAACTTTTTTTGTAACACTTCTTTTTTAATAACAATTCATTCCTACTCTTAAACATTCTAATAGGGGGTGTGAGGCACATTGCCACACGCGTGCGGCCTCCTATTTTACTAGCATTACTGCTTCGCAGAAGGAGGCGACCGCCTGCTACTCCTCGCTTCGGATCATGGCCTACACCAAATAGAGTTAATAAATAGGTATCTACTTTTAAGTACTTGGGAACACAAAATGAGTCATTTTCGTAATGGAGAATATGATCATAAGCCATAATAAGTAAATTATGTAGCTATATTATAATTTTTCGAGATGGGAAGAAATCCAGGTCAAATATTGACGTTGGCCCTCAACAAAGCACTTGAGATATCACACAACACTTGTTCAGAAACAAGTGCGAGATTATAAACATTCGCGTACTAGTTAATGTAAACGTCAACATACGCTGGCATTAAGTAAGAATCATCTGTGTGCTAAGTGTGAGTTGTTTTACGCTAACGCAATCGACGTGTTTATGACGTTTGGCGCTTCGATTGACCCGCTCCAAGTTCTTTAACCAATCAGAGAGAAGAATGCGCTAAACGTCTCGATCACATTAACGTAAAACAGCTCGCACTCAACGTACTGATGACAAATCGAAGAAACTATCACTTTTTCTCGTACCGTTTTAACTAAGTCATTCATTAACGACTTAGTTAAAAACTCACACTAAGCTCTCCGGGAACGCAAATTGTGATTATAATAATGCCGAGTCAAAAAACCCTACTTTGTAACGGGTTGACCAAACCAGGTGAAATTATCCCAGCTTTATTTCAATGAATATTTGAAAAAGTTGATAAATGTACGAACTAGATTCATCATCATCTTCCTGCCATTGTCCCGTTTTATTTGAGGTCGGCGGAATAAGTTTTCCTCTTCCATTCCGTCCTGTCACTCGTCACGCTATCACTAACTCCTCTGTCCCTCATATCACTTCTCACACAATCCATCCATATTTTCATTGGTCTCCCTCTCTTTCTCCATCCATCCACATTTATACTCATGGCTTTTTACGAACTAGATTATTGGCGCCCAATTGGGACCAGTTGGGCGCCAATAGTCGATTCATTATTGTTAATTTATTTCAAGTTACAAAAGTTCAAATTCAGTTTCAAATTAAATTTCATTAGACATTATTACAATTACATTGATATATTGTGCAATTCACGTTAACTACAATTTTATGTGCAATATCTCACTCTATGGTAGTTATTTATACAATATATATTTTTACTGTATGTTATTTTTTTTATTCCACCTCCATATCGGTGGGCAGACATCTTTTTTTATATTATAAAAAAAAAAAATTACCAGCTTAGTAGAAAAAAAAATGTAAGTAAGTACTAACAAGCGCAAAGCCGTCACGAACAGCGTATCACTCTACGCCATTACTACGCTGTTATAGCGTAGTTTGTAACGAAGTAAGCAACTGGTAGGTCATTACCGTCACTGTTTTCTCCGGGATTTGCGTCCCATTTTATATGGACACAATCATCGATATCATGTAGCTAGATTAGGCTTGCAGTACACTCACTTTGCTTGACTTAAGTGTTCTGCAGGTCATATATCTTTATATGATGACTAGATGACATTAGTGTAGTTTTGACGTTCTAAGTATATGTACAGTACGGCCGTCGAACTTTGGCGAAAGAAGTTAGCCTGCGAATTTTAGCGCTCGAAAACTCCTAAAAAAATTAATGGTTTAAACAAATAAATGTTATTTGTAGTTGTTATTGTTGTTAAAAAGTTAATTTATGTACAAGTTTTCAAGCGCTAAAATTCGCAAAGCCTAGACTCGCCAACATCCGACGGCCGTACTGTACAACGACATACGTTTGTACAACTTGAAACTAAAGGTTTCTAAGATTTAACGTACTTATTATATTGTTTAAGAAGCTATTTGTTACATTAATTAGAAAAGATTTAAATAAGTAATATTTCTTCTTGTTCACTCGTTGACATTCTATCAATCTATCTATGAACACCTAGCTTTCTTTTTGCAATTACCTTGCTACAAAGATAATTAGGCAGGTACTTAATTACTGCCATAAACCCCTTCTTCCTGGCCTTATCCATATTACTTGGGACCTTCCACTCTGTCCTGTCACCCTTCACACTATCACTAATAACAATACTGCCCTCTTCAGTACTGAAATCACTCTGTACCTACTATATCTATTTAAAACTTGACTGTAAGTCGATAATCTAGCCGTAGTTAGAACCAGGTCAAACCACCAGCAATACAACCTTGCTACATTGATCGATAGTTCCAACTATCGTAGATACCTAATGAAGAATCATTAATTAATATTTCAATAACTCAGCTCCTCATACTATAAAAGATATATGATATTTATTTTGCAAATAAATAGGCTTAAACTAGGTAGATGAGGCTGCAGGTGTTTCTTAGCTGAGTAGTCAGCTAGGAAGAAACACCGAAACAAATTCAGAGGTCAAAGTCTCAAATAAGTAATGGTAAAATCACATAAGTACCATACAGATTTGTCTGAGTTGATCTTTTAAAGAAAGAACCATACAGATTTAGCCTTGTCCAGTCAGTGCAGGCATTTGTCAGTATTCTTAAAGCTCAACTCAGGAAGTCAGGACTACTAAGGAGCTCAACGTATATTTAAAAGCAACCCTATCGTACTTTGCCAGGGCTTCTAATTATCCGACGGAGTAATCGAAGCCCTGAAGCGCAAAGAGTCATTGGAAGAATACAGACTTAAGTCAGTAAAAGTCTGATACTCGCTTTTGTTCCTCCCAGATCGGGGGATTTGCTGATATCCCACTCAAAAAAACCCTATCATACTAAACTTAGGATGTATAGGTATACCTAGGTAAGTCTTTCCTTAAAATGTGTTAGGGTCACCTTCTCGTAACTGACTACCAGTATTATACATGAACCAAATGCCCATGTGACGTCCACAACCCAGCTACTAGAAATCATGAACTCATACCTAGGAAAATCCATTTTTCTTTAATAAATGTTTATAGGTTAATCTTGTACGCTTATAATACAATAAACCCTCGAAACTCACCTTTTTCTTCCATTAAAACACCTTTCAGTACCGAAACCACACAATTTGTGTGCTATAAAAAGATCGGCATGAGGTCACTACGAAATCACCGCTTTTTCACCAATCACCAATTAAAATCACCGGAACTACGACCTTTATTGGTTAAAAACACCATAATTTTACAATTTTTTTAGTAATAATCATTCAGAAACGTGATATTGCAACTGGAATCTACATTTTCACCTGGAGCCGTACTGCTCAACCGTTGCAAGGGAATGAAATGCCGTCCAGCCTTCATTGTAAAGGAAACTGAGCTTTATTACCCATCGCACAAGATTCAACAATTCACCGCTAACCACTCTCCACACAATTTTTCTTTCAGAAGCTAAAGACGTAAAACACGTTTACATTTCAATGGAAAATGGACTTTAGTAAGTGGGGATAAAGTGCAGTTTTAGTTGTTTCGCGATGCTTGTAAGGGTCTTTCAGTAAGGGTAGGTTTGTTCAAACAGATAAAATTAGGCTTCGGCGGTGGAAATCGATAGAGGGGTGGTTTCACCCGTAGTGATGGGCAGTTCGTACCTTGACATCGATAAAATATTTTTCGTGTAATCGTTTTTAACCTTTGCTGAGACAGCTGAGAGAGGCAAAATTTTGCAATAGTAGTAATTTAAGGTTTCTGTGTCTAACTACTTACTATTACAAGTCTCATGCTTTACGTGCCCTACTACCTGTTCACGAAGAGATTAGGACCTAATGACAGCATTGTCGTGGCTGAATACTGGGCCAGGCAAGGAATTTAACTAACTTGCCATCGACACGTTAAGTAGAAGTTCAGGGGTACCTATAGTTGCCAGCGTATCTGCCGGAGCCCTGCGCTACAGCGCCCTGACCTACGCAAAAAATCGCAACATATTATCCACTAGCTTCTGCCCGCGACTTCGCCTCGGAAAATTTCTTGTTTTAACATATTTAACTCTGTTCCTATACAATTTCTCGAGATAAAAAAAAACAAACTTTACTTCTTTATTATATTATTTATTATCATAAAATATAGCCTATGACACTCAGAAATGAAGCAGCTTTCTATTGTTGCTAAAATTTTTCCAATCGAACCATTAGTTTCAGAGATTACCTCCTACAAACAAAAAAATAAAAAAACAAACTTTACCTCTTTATTATATTAGTGTAGATAACCGTCTCGCTGGGTAAATCAAGCTTTTGTATAAACGTACGATTTTTTTTTATACAGGTACTTTACTACCTACACCACTGTACAAGTTACAACAATAGTACATTCCATAGATATAAGAAAGAATGTCTTAACTCCACTTTGTCACTCTTTATCAACTCAGCCGACTTTGAGCAGCCTTACTTACTATTGCTTGAAATCCATGTGATTTGGCGACTCAGTGATGCTACACAAAAAACGAGTTAAAGTACTTTTAATTAAACGTCCTTCAAAAACCTCACGAAATAGCAAACCGTTCCTCTCATACATTTGTCTTAATAAATAAAACCGGTCAAGATTCAGAACGGTCGCTGAGATTATTTACGCATGGACATACAGACTTGGCGAAACTATAAGGGTTCCTTGTTGACTACGGACCCCAAAAAACCTGTTACGAAACACTGGATTATCGACCACTTACCTCGTACCATCGATAACACACGTCTGCTACGCCCATCCCTTCTACCCAGCTTATAGCGCATGCGCAATCCTCAGGGCAAGGGGTGTGTCTCTATTTGTGGTCCAGCTCACTATCGCCAGGGAAGCGACGGCTCTCCTCTTCATATATCAACACACTTTATTGATATACACCATATTTTTGGTACTTTTCTGTTATTTATTAATAACGTTGAATATTTTATGTCGTTTCGTTGGTAGGATTTTCCTCATGCGAGCGTTTGAAGATATTGTTTTTTTTCTTTGATTTTTCGTTGCGTGTTTTCTGACAGTTTGAGATTCGAATTTTTGTAGAGTTGGTAGGTATGTCTGGCGTCATTACTCTAGGTTTCTATTGGCTAGCGTAGCAGGTATTTTGTAGGCTTATGTGTAGGCTAGGTATGAGAAAAACTGAGTTCTCTACATATTTGTTGGATTACCACTACATAAGTAATAAGTAGATACCTAATTTGATGTTTAGTAGGTAGACACTCACATTTTGCGCAAATGATACCTAGTTATTTTACACATTGGATAGTAAACTCATTCATTAACCCCTCGCACGCGATATGATATTAGGTATTATTAGGTAACTGCGCGCTTTTTAAGAAATTGCAAAAAAGAACATAGGTATGTAAAAAAATCTGGGTTTTGCCAGGAAAAAAGAAGTTATAGAAACCAAAGTTTTTAACATGAGAATTAGCGTTTTTTCAAGGTTATTCAAATTTTACAAACGTACTGCCGTGCAGACACTAAAACGCAGTAAAAAAGCGTATTTTACAATACTTTTACTACGTTTTAGTATCTGCACGGCAGCGTACAGTACCTCTGTACGTTTCTCTCTCACAGGGGCTCTCTCTCTAATAAGACAAGGGAGGAACGGGGTAGGTTGTTTAGTCAGTTGTCTGACACTGTTTCACACTTCGTCCAAGAGCAGGATTCGTTATTGGATGATTTTTACCCATCAAAAAAAGAAAAAAAAAACAGTACGGCCATCAGATCTTGGAGAGTCTGAAGTTAGTCTCTGCGAATTTTAACGCTGGAAAACACGTAAAAAATGATTTAAACAAATAAATGCAATAATATTGCGTTGTTATTATAAAACCTTCTTTTTTGTACGAGCTTTCAAGCGCTGAATGTCGCAATGCCTAACTTTAATTCAATTCAATTCTATAAACACATGTGTAACATAAGATCTTACAAATAGTTTTACAAGTGCACATGGACCCTGTCGAGCACAGCAATTTTATAAAATAAGGTAGGTAGTAGCACAAATTAGAAACAAAACAATAAAATAACGTTGGATATACTACAAATTGAATTAAATAAAATACAAAATATGACTAACACAGGCAGGACATTCAGAATCGCCAAGATCCGACAGCCGTACTGTACCTATATCGGTGTACAATACCTACGTTGTATCGGCGTTCGAGGTAAATAGTTGTTGAAGGGACCAAATTAAAAGCCTATAAAAAAAATTTTTTTTTTTTTTGATAGCCCTAACTGTCCCACTGCTGGGAAAAGGCCTCCCCCAAATCCTTCCAAACTTTCTTCTCCCGCGCCGTCTCGAACCAATCGTCTCGGTACGCGTCTAGATCATCTCGCCACCTCTTTCTAGGCCTACATCGACAACGCTTTCTTCCCTCTGGTGCCCACTGTGTGGTGACTCTTGCCCAGCGGTCCTCGTGCATGCGACTAGTGTGACCTGCCCAATCCCATTTAAGCCTGGCAGCCTTTTTGCCCACGTCTATTATGCCCGTCCTGGAGCGCAGCGTGTCAAACAAAACAACAAAACAAAACAAAAAAATATATATCTTCACAATATTTTAAAGCTATTCCTTCGCTTAACAACGTAAGGGTGGATATTTGTAGCTACGGCTACAAACATCGCCCCTTACGTTGTTAAGACATCTACGGTCCGGACTAAGCGTTTTGCTTCGTCGTATATACCGCGTAAATCGAGGGACTAGAAAAAACTGTTCTAGCTGCGGTATTTCCGTCCGATTATAATTTAGGTGTCTTCAAGGCTAGAGTGAATATGCTCTTAATAAACTAGTGCGCCTCACCATCAACGATTGCATCACTGCTTACATCCATGGGATCGCAGTTAAGTAATAGTTTATTAGGAATAAAAAAAAAGTCCATAGGTATGATTTGGCGATTCAGTGACGTTACACAAATATTAAACGTTCTTCAAAAACTTCACAAAATAGCAAACTGTTCCTCTCATAAATTTGTCTTAATAAATAAAACCGGCTAAGATTCAGAACGGTCGCTGAGATTATACACGGATGGACAGACAGACTTGGCGATGGTTTGGGTTTCTTGTTTTCTACGGAACCCAAAAAACCTGCTACGAAACACGGGATTATCGACCACTTACCTCATCTGCCGTGCAGTTACTAAAACGCAGTAACAGGCTTTTTTAGGTATTTGGGTTTTTGATTGATTCCGAACCAGCATTTTATAAGGAACATATTCTTTGTAATTGCCTTAATCCTCTAGGCAAAAAATAATCTACCATAAAACATTATTACTTTAAAAATTACGACGTCAAAGTGTTTTTTGCGTTTTCTCGAAACTGCTTTTTTGCTCTTATTGCGTTTTAGGGAATGCAGGGCAGTCGTGCCATCGATATCAAACGTCTGCTACGCCCATCCCTTCTACCCAGCTTATGACGCATGCGCAATCCTTAGGGCAAGGGGTGTGTCTCTATTTGTGGTCCAGCTCACTATCGCCAGGGAAGCGACGGCTCTCCTCTTCATATATCAACACACTTTATTGATATACACCATATTTTTGGTACTTTTCTGTTATTTATTAATAACGTTGAATATTTTATGTCTTTTCGTTGGTAGGATTTTCCTCATGCGAACTTTAGAAGATATTGTTTTTTTTCTTTGATTTTTCGTTGCGTGTTTTCTGACAGTTTGAGATTCGAATTTTTTTAGAGTTGGTATGTCTGGCGTCATTACTCTAGGTTTCTATTGGCTAGCGTAGCAGGTATTTTGTAGGCTTATGTGTAGGCTAGGTATGAGAAAAACTGAGTTCTCTACATATTTGTTGGATTACCACTACATAAGTAATAAGTAGATACCTAATTTGATGTTTAGTAGGTAGACACTCACATTTTGCGCAAATGATACCTAGTTATTTTACACATTGGATAGTAAACTCATTCATTAACCCCTCGCACGTGATATGATATTAGGTATTATTAGGTAACTGCGCGCTTTTTAAGAAATTGCAAAAAAGAACATAGGTATGTAAAAAAATCTGGGTTTTGCCAGGAAAAAAAAAGTTATAGAAACCAAAGTTTTTAACATGAGAATTAGCGTTTTTTCAAGGTTATTCAAATTTTACAAACGTACAGTACCTACGGCCGTGCGTTACACAGGGGCTCTCTCTCTAATAAGACAAGGGAGGAACGGGGTAGGTTGTTTAGTCAGCTGTCTGACACTGTTTCACACTTCGCCCAAGAGCAGGATTCGTTATTGGATGATTTTTACCCATCAAAAAAAGAAAAAAAAAACAGTACGGCCATCAGATCTTGGAGAGTCTGAAGTTAGTCTGTGCGGGACAGTATATAGTGTGTGGGACAGTACATAGTTTTATAAACAATTAAGTGTTAGTTAATAGTGATAAGTGATAGTTATAGTTTTACGAACAGACTCCTAAGTGGTCGAATGATAATAGTTTATAGGAAAAATAGTATAGTTTAATTGATATCGGATTACTAAGTGATCAAGTATCATTGTCATAGCTGATAAGAAATATAGTCTTATATAGTTGTAAGTACATAGTTGTAAGTTTACATAGATATAACATTCTTATTAGATATTAGAGTTCTATAGTTTCTTATTAGAATAGGTCATTTCAGATTGTTATGTTATTTAATAGTTAGACCGATCTCACGGTACAGAATGTACTACTAGAATGTTCCTTATTAGAATTTATCGATATATGTGATGTTCTGTTTTCATATATATTTTATTTTTCTTAGATAGGTCTAAGTTAGTAGTTTCCAAAAATGTATAGTTTACTATATGTTAGTATTTAAGAAATTAGAGAAAAGTGTAAAAAATGTGTAATGGCTCTCGTTACGGTAAAGTTTCGTCGTACTTAAGCAAATTGTGTCGAAATCGTCTTAATTCTTATTGGTTTAAATTCGTGCGCTCTTATTGGTCGTCCAATCAGAGGCTCTAGATTATTTTAGCGAAAATTGTATAAATTACGAGTGGATTTTTGGGTTCGACACAGTTGGCGAGCAGCAACAGAAGAAGAAACACCTGAAGAAAAAGGAAGAAAGAAGAAAGAAAAAGGAAGAAGAGCATGAAGAAACGGCTTCAGGAATAAATTCAAGCCTTCAAGAATAGCGCCTTTTATTTCCCCACCAATCCCAGCATAGTTATAAATGTGCAACCTGCACATTTAATGGTCCTTCGAGCCGGATTGTGGGGAATTACTTGAAGATTGGATATAGTACTACAGTGAAGATTTCTGAAGAACGTACTTCGTGATACTCCGTGTCTAAGTACTTCGTGTTTCATCGAGTTTGAAGATCAGCTGTCATCATGCCCGTTACGCGTTCCGAAGGGAAGGGTCGCAAGCCGTCGAGTGAACAGAAGCCGTCGTCGTCTGAGGCCACCACCTCAGCGACCGGTACCAGTACGGAAGCCACATCAGAATCGACACAGCAATCGGGGACGACTGCCACGGAGAGTTCCGAACAGACCTACACCTCCGCGACGACTGATCCCACCACCGTGTCTTCCGCCGCCACCACTTCGACGACCGCCGCCTCAGCCGCCAGCGCCCCCCCCGCGCCGGCAGCTACCGTCCCCCCCCCCTCGGCCGCCAACGTGCCCGCCGCCTCGCGCCCCGCCGCCGGTGACGTCGTCGTACCTTCAGCCGCCCCCTCCGCCACGACGACGCTCACCATGGGTGCGAAACAGAAACAGCTGATGAAGCCGCCCGCTGCTGTCACATCGAATCGCCGTGATACTGACGCCTCAACTGTGAAGAGAGTCGTCAGAACCGCCGCCGGTACGTCGAAACCAACCGGCACACAGCTCCTCCGCCCCCCTAGCAAGAAGGGGGGAGGGGGGGGATCGACCTGCAGCAAGACGAAGTTGCAGAAAATCGCCAGAGCAAAGGAAGAGTTGCTTCGCCTCCAAGTAGAACTAGCTGCTGCACGCCTGGCCGCGCTAGAAACGGAGGAAACAGATAGGGAAGATGATGAAGAAGATGAAGTAGAGGAAGAAGATGGAGTCTCCCTCTACTCAGAAGTGAACGCCCGTGTGGACAACTGGTTGGACAACCAGGAGGCTCGCCCCGTCCTAGCCATAGCCAACGAGCCTCACCAGCCCCAGCCAGAGCCGAAGATCGTCCACCACCACGAACCACCAAAGCAAGAGGAGGTTCACCGAACACCGGCGGGAGGACCAGGAGACATCGCCCTCCTAGCTGAAGCCATCACTCGGGCTGTCAGCGCCGCCCAGCGACCCAAATTCATCGAGCTGCCTTTCTTCAGCGGGTCACACCAGGAGTGGCTACCCTTCCGCGCCGCCTACTACGAGTCTGAACCAACATTCAGCACCGTAGAAAATATCAACAGACTTCGGAGGAACTTAAAAGGAAAAGCCAGAGAAGCAGTTGAAGGGCTTCTCATCACCAACGCCCACCCTTCAGAAGTAATGAAGACTCTAGAATCAAGATTTGGTAGACCGGAATCAATAGCGATGATAGAGATGGATACACTCCGGAGTCTACCACGTCTCACCGAGTCGCCAAGGGACATTTGCATATTCGCCACGAAAGTCTCCAACGTCGTAGCAACACTGAAGACATTGGGCTGCTACAATTACATGTACAACCCCGAACTTGCAAAGACTTTGGTAGGCAAGCTGACGCCGACGCTCCAGTACCGCTACTACGACTTCTCAGCAACGCAACCCAAGGAGGATCCCTGCCTGGTCAAGATGGAGAGATTCTTCAAGAGGGAAGCAGAGTTGTGCGGGCCCTTTGCGTTACCTGAACAGGTAGACGCACGATCACCGACGGCCGCACCTCCGAAGAAGACTCAGCGGGTCACCAATGTTATAGAGAAGAGCAACACACTGAAGTGCTTCGTGTGCAACGAAACAAGTCACTCCAACGCGACCGAGTGCGACGCTTTCAAGAAAAAAGAAGTGAACTCAAGATGGGATACAGCGAAGTCCAAACGCCTCTGCTTCAGATGCCTAAGATATAGGAGCAAGACTCACCACTGTACAGCGAAGCCGTGTGGTGTCAACGGATGTAAATACACGCATCACAAGCTGCTTCATCAAGACAGAAAAACAGAACAGGCTGAGAAGACAGAAACGAAAACAGAGGTCATCAATTCGACATGGACAATAAAGAAGCAATCCTACTTGAAGATCCTGCCGGTCCAGGTGAAGGGACCAAAGGGAACAATCAATACGTTCGCATTGATGGACGACGGATCAACTGTCACACTTGTCGACGAAGACATCGCGACGAGCATCGGAGCCACAGGACCAGTAGATCCACTGAAGATAGAAACCATCAATGACTTGAAGACTGCGGAATCGGCATCAAGAAGAGTAACCATCGGATTGAAAGGGCTCAACGAACATGAGGAGCAGATCCATGCAAGAACAGTGAAGAACTTACACGTCTCCTCTCAACGGGTTCCACATGAATTAGTAGAAGGATGTCCACACCTATCCGACATCAGGGGATATCTCACGTACTCCAATGCGAAGCCACGCATCCTCATCGGGCAAGACAACTGGCATCTCCTGCTGACCGAAGAGACCAGGAAAGGAAGCAAGGACCATCCAGTGGCGTCTCTCACGCCTCTCGGATGGTTACTTCATGGTAGCCAAACCAACTCCTTCGGCCAGAAGATCGACTTCGTGTCAACAGTGAAGGAAACTGAAGATGACCTGGAGGACCTGGTGAAGAGATACTTTGAGATGGACGCCCTCTGCATAAACCCGAAGAGACCGAAAACCGATCCAGAGGAGAAGGCCTTAAGAATTCTCGAACAGAAGACCGAGAAGATAGAAGAGACAAGATATCAGACCGGCCTCCTCTGGAAGAAGGAAGACGTCAAGTTCCCAGACAACTACGAAAACTCACTGAAGAGGCTCTTCAACATAGAAAAGAAGATCGATCGTGATCCAGCCCTCAAGAAGAAGTACGTCGAACAGATGGAAGCTCTTATAGAAAAGGGTTACGCCGAGCCCGCACCGCCACAGAAGACTCCTGAGAAGACTTGGTACCTGCCACACTTCGCAGTCATCAACCCCATGAAGCCGGACAAACTGCGTGTTGTGCATGACGCTGCCGCCAAGACCAGAGGGGTGGCTCTCAACGACATGCTCCTCAAAGGTCCAGACTTGCTTCAGTCACTGCCGGGCGTCGTCATGCGCTTCCGACAGCATCTCATCGGGGTGACAGCAGACATCAAGGAGATGTTCATGCAGGTCAAGTTGCGCACAGAAGATAAAGACGCACTGCGGTACTTGTGGCGCGGGGATCGCCGCGACGACCGACCTCCGGAAGAGTACAGAATGACGTCATTGATCTTCGGAGCATCAAGTTCGCCGTCTACAGCCATCTATGTGAAGAACCTGAATGCCAAGCAGCACGAAGATAGTCATCCGGAAGCCGCAGCTGCCATAGTGAACAAGCACTACGTCGACGACTATTTGGACAGCTTTAGGAATATAGAAGACGCAGTGAGAGTTACGACGAGTGTGCGCGAGGTACATAAGAAGGCCAGCTTCGAATTGAAGCAATGGAAGTCAAACTCAGCGTCACTCCTAGAAGCACTGGGAGAAGAGAACCAGATAGAAGACTTAGAGCTGTACAAGACTGAAGAGCAAATAGAACGAGTACTGGGTGTCATTTGGAAGATGAACTCGGACGAGCTAACATTCAACCTCAACTTAGCAAGAATTCCTGCGGCACTCATAGAAGGGAAGCAGCCAACGAAGCAAGAAGCCTTGCGCATAGTGATGTCACTCTTCGACCCGTTAGGATTCGCCTCGCCAGTCACCATCAGGGCGAAACAGTTACTCCAGGAAGTTTGGCGCCGAGGAACAGCATGGGACGACCGCATCGATGAAGACCTAGCGGAGCAATGGGAATTGTGGATGAGTCATCTGAAAAGTCTCCACAACGTAGCAATCCCGCGGCAATATCTGCACTACAGCGACGCCGCCTCCCTCGAACTTCACGTCTTCAGCGACGCCAGTGAAGCGGCTTACTCGGCAGTCCTGTTCTGGAGGGCAGTGACACCAGACAACGAGGTGGGAGTATCTCTAATCATTGCCAAGGCAAAGGTAGCTCCGCTCAAGTTGACCAGCATACCAAGATTGGAGCTCCAAGCAGCCGTCATGGGAACCAGGCTCGCCGAAACAGTAATTGAAGAACATGAAAGAAAACCTGACAGGAAAATATTCTGGACGGATAGCAAGACAGTACTCACCTGGATTAGAACCGGATCACGCTCATACAAACCGTACGTGGCTCACCGTCTTGCAGCAATAGAAGAAAGCTCTACAGTCAACGACTGGCGCTGGGTTCCGACGAAACAGAATGTTGCCGACGACGCGACAAGAGATGTGCCAACTAGCTTCGATAAAGACCACCGTTGGTACAAAGGGCCAGACTTCCTATACTTGACGGAAGATTTCTGGCCAATAGAACCGGCAAAGACAATAGAAGAAGGAACTCTTCTTGAGTCCGAAGAGGAGAAGACGCATCACATCAACAGCGATAGTAGAAGACTGAAGCTAGCAGAGGGTCTGCCTGACCCAGCTAAGTTTTCCAGTTGGGTCCGTCTTCGGTACGCGACGGCACGAGTTCTACAATTTATAGAACTCTGTAGAACTACCAGCCAAAAGGTACACTACAGGCGTACGAAGAAGAACAAGGAAGCGGATCCAACTTGGACGAAGAATAGACCTACGAAAGCGAAACCTCAGGCGCCCAAAGCGAAGAAGAGACCGACGCTACAGCTGCTTCCAGTCACCGCCGAGCTCCTAAAGAAAGCCGAAGAGCTCCTGATGCGGTCGTCTCAAGAAGAGGCCTTCACAGAAGAAATAGAATGCCTTAACAGTGGAAAGCCGGTACCAAAGGAGAGCCGCCTTCACCAGCTCAGCGTCGAAACAGTCAACGGCTCACTCCGACTTCGGAGCCGTATCCGAGCGGCCAAAGACATAGAGGAACATGTCAAGAGCCCGCTAGTAGTCGACGGAGATCATCAGACGGTGAAGTTATGGATTCAAGCGGTTCATCGGCAGCTCCATCACGCCGGCGTTGAGGCAACCGTCAACGAGTGTCGCCAACAATACTGGGTGTTAAGATTGCGTCCCATCACGCGCGCAATCCTTCGACAATGCCTCTTCTGCCGCATGAAGACTCAAGCGCCGCCGCACCCAAGAACCGGAGACCTGCCAGCGTGTCGCCTAGCACACCACAAGCGACCCTTCACTTTCACCGGGGTCGACTACTTCGGGCCTCTCTCCGTGACCGTCGGACGCACCAGACAGAAGAGATACGTGGCCATTTTCACGTGCCTCACGACGCGAGCCATCCATCTGGAAGTCGCCGGCTCGCTCAGCACTGATTCAGCTGTGATGGCGGTCAGACGCATGATCGCACGACGTGGCTGCCCGGCTGAAATCTGGTCGGACAACGGCACCAACTTAAAGGCTGCCGACAAGGAACTACGACAGGCAATCGACGCGGCGACGGCAGAAGAAGCAGCGAAGAGGACCATCGCCTGGCGATACATCCCGCCTGGTGCTCCGTTCATGGGCGGTGCCTGGGAGCGTATGGTGCGCTCCGTAAAGACCGCGCTCGCAGCAACACTGCACGAGCGCCACCCCACCGAAGAAGTCCTCGCCACTCTACTTGCTGAAGTGGAGTACACAGTCAACAGTCGCCCGCTGACTCACGTCTCCGTCAGCGCAGAAGATCCAGAGGCCCTGACTCCCAACCATTTCCTGCTGGGGGGTCCTGGGCGCGTGCCACAGCCAGGCACATTCTCCGAGCAAGACACCATCTCCCGGTCCAGCTGGCGAGCTGCACAGAGGCTCGCTGACATCTTCTGGCTCCGCTGGGTGAAGGAGTACCTTCCCGAGCTCCAACACCGGCGGGAGCCCTACGGACGAGGTCAAGGAGTCAAGATAGATGACCTCGTGCAGATCGTCGACCCGAACCTGCCCCGCAACGTGTGGATACGAGGGCGAGTCATCGCGGTGTATCCAGGCCCCGACAACATCGTGCGGACGGTGGACGTGCAGACCAAGGGAGGTGTCCTGCGCCGGCCGGTGAGGAAGCTGGTGATCCTGCCTCTACCTACAGACGACGTGCCCGCACCGGAACAGAATGCGACGCGGTCGCACGGCGGGAGTGATGTGCGGGACAGTATATAGTGTGTGGGACAGTACATAGTTTTATAAACAATTAAGTGTTAGTTAATAGTGATAAGTGATAGTTATAGTTTTACGAACAGACTCCTAAGTGGTCGAATGATAATAGTTTATAGGAAAAATAGTATAGTTTAATTGATATCGGATTACTAAGTGATCAAGTATCATTGTCATAGCTGATAAGAAATATAGTCTTATATAGTTGTAAGTACATAGTTGTAAGTTTACATAGATATAAGATTCTTATTAGATATTAGAGTTCTATAGTTTCTTATTAGAATAGGTCATTTCAGATTGTTATGTTATTTAATAGTTAGACCGATCTCACGGTACAGAATGTACTACTAGAATGTTCCTTATTAGAATTTATCGATATATGTGATGTTCTGTTTTCATATATATTTTATTTTTCTTAGATAGGTCTAAGTTAGTAGTTTCCAAAAATGTATAGTTTACTATATGTTAGTATTTAAGAAATTAGAGAAAAGTGTAAAAAATGTGTAATGGCTCTCGTTACGGTAAAGTTTCGTCGTACTTAAGCAAATTGTGTCGAAATCGTCTTAATTCTTATTGGTTTAAATTCGTGCGCTCTTATTGGTCGTCCAATCAGAGGCTCTAGATTATTTTAGCGAAAATTGTATAAATTACGAGTGGATTTTTGGGTTCGACACAGTTGGCGAGCAGCAACAGAAGAAGAAACACCTGAAGAAAAAGGAAGAAAGAAGAAAGAAAAAGGAAGAAGAGCATGAAGAAACGGCTTCAGGAATAAATTCAAGCCTTCAAGAATAGCGCCTTTTATTTCCCCACCAATCCCAGCATAGTTATAAATGTGCAACCTGCACATAGTCTCTGCGAATTTTAACGCTGGAAAACATGTAAAAAAATGATTTAAACAAATAAATGCAATAATATTGCGTTGTTATTATAAAACCTTCTTTTTTGTACGAGCTTTCAAGCGCTGAATGTCGCAGTGCCTAACTTTAATTCAATTCAATTCTTTATTACTTTAACACATGTGTTACAAAAGATCTTACAAATAGTTTTATAAGTGCACATGGACCCTGTCGAGCACAGCAATTTTATAAAATAAGGTAGGTAGTAGCACAAATTAGAATAAAAAAAAAAGTAACGTTGGATATACTACAAATTGAATTAAATAAAACACAAAATATGACTAACACAGGCAGGACATTCAGAATCGCCAAGATCCGACAGCCGTACTGTACCTATATCGGTGTACAATACCTACGTTGTATCCGGCGTTCGAGGTAAATAGTTGTTGAAGGGACCAAATTAAAAGCCTATAAAATTTTTTTTTTTTTTTTTTTTGATAGCCCTAACTGTCCCACTGCTGGGAAAAGGCCTCCCCCTAATCCTTCCAAACTTTCTTCTCCCGCGCCGTCTCGAACCAATCGTCTCGGTACGCGTCTAGATCATCTCGCCACCTCTTTCTAGGCCTACCTCGACAACGCTTTCTTCCCTCTGGTGCCCACTGTGTGGTGACTCTTGCCCAGCGGTCCTCGTGCATGCGACTAGTGTGACCTGCCCAATCCCATTTAAGCCTGGCAGCCTTTTTGCCCACGTCTATTATGCTTATTCCCGTCCTGGAGCGCAGCGTGTCAAACAAAACAACAAAACAAAACAAAAAAAAATATATCTTCACAATATTTTAAAGCTATTCCTTCGCTCTCCTAATGAGATAGCCTGATTCTCAGCTGGGGACATTATAACTCTGGATGCTATGTTATTTTAAAGGCAGGCATTTTTGTTTCACATATTAATTTAAGTACCTACAGAGTTTGACAGCTTAGATGTAAATGATCAAGTAGGTATATTATAAAATATCTATCTGTGTATACAGGGTGTCATTGACATGCTAACGCAAACGAATACCATAGATCCAGTACATGATTCTAGACTCCCCAGTGATGGAATTTTTTGTCGGTTTTTTCTTATTTTTTTTTAATGACCTTTTATCATTTTTTTAATTAAACCGTATAAAAACGTCAATTTAACATTTTTTGCGAAAAAAATGAGTGCATTACATTCCAAATTAAAAATGTCGTCGGGTTTGATTAGAATAACGACTTTATTTGCCTCAATAATTTTTTTATTAATTTTTTTTTAGTAAAAAAATTTTTTTTTTCTTTTTTTTTCTGAAAATATCATTGGGATTGGTTAGAATTACGATTTTATACAGGTAAAAAATAAAAAAACAATTTTTTTTTTAAATTTGAAAAAAAAAAACCGACGAAAAATTCCACCACTGGGGGGTCCAGAATCATGTACTGGATCCATGGTATTCGTTTGCGTTAACATGTCAATGACACCTTGTATTATGTGGATAAGCTAGGAAATAGATAAAACTTACTTTGCATGGAATAGCAAAACAGCAGTTAATTACTTTCTTTTTAACTTTGCCGCCCTCTCAAGCTACTTCAGTAGGTAGGTATGTGGCTGTGTGGTTGAATTCATAAATATTATTCATTCCTAACAAGAGGTCCAGAACTGCAACAATTATTTGTAGGTCATTAAAATATTTGTTGGGCGCGAGGGATGCGAGCTCGAACTCGTGACCCGCAGCACAGCAACCAACAGCTCAACCACTGCTCTACTCGTACCGTACCTAGTTGTTTCTAAACGCGCCTTAAAGCTGTGACCTTTACTGAACTGTGCTCTGGTTATTCGCCGACTATTGATTGCTCGAATCTAAACAATAAATTACATCAATTAAATCTTATTTGGTTTATGACAAAACCCGAAACGTGACATAATTTAAATTCTTTCATACATGTAAAACTAGAGTAAAGCATTTCTGAAATCACCTTCATTGTGATAGAGTTCATTTTCGATCACATATTATGAGAATTTGACATTAAAAGAATTGTGATTGCCATACTAACTAAAAACGTTCCGTTGCTTCCACACGCCTTATGTGTGACGTTTTTTAAATATTTTATTTCGTAATGATCAATGACCTAAAAATATTTTTATATGTCGAATGTTTGAATATTAATACACCAGTAGTTTTTAGTACATAGTGAGCACAAATTGGTCTATATAGATTGAAAATTTATTTTTGTTGTTCCGTTCTGTTTCACACAATGAGACTGAAAATCAAAAAGTTCCACATAAGCGGTATCCGACTGACAACACTGCCGAATACGTGGCCCCGAAGTTGTGTGATTAGTGAGACTTGTTTATATTTTTTATTGTGTTATTTCTATAAAAATCTCCTCGGAAGCCGTAAGTATTTGAAAATACATTATTTGCCTTCATTCCCGTATATTTTTTTAGGCGGAATCATTGTAGGTCTTTGCGTAAATTATTAACAAAGTTTACGTTGCAGCTGTCAAAATTATTCTAACAAGATTTCGTTGTATTTTTTGTGATTATCTCAATATTTTAACATTATATAACGCGAATCTCTAGGATTATATCGTAGTCGATTGTTACACGACGTCTGCATTCATAAAAAGTTGATATTTTGTGTAATTATAGTGCTGTGTTAGTTGTCTTGTCACAGGTATACCATCCAATTAAAACTCAAGTTTCATCGTCACTAAGCTCAAGTTTCCGTGTTTGCTTCTTGAAAGACGTTGCATCGATGACACTGCACCTAATATCTCTTTGTAATAACACCCAAACTCAGTATGACTGGAATGTATGTCAGAAGAAAATGTGTTGTGATTTCTTATCAGATTTCGTAACTAATATCTGTAGGATGTATTGTAAATTACAATTGAGATAGAAGCGCTGTTGTTATTAAAAATAATGAAGCGGTGCCCTCAATATGTTCTGCAGTAATAATATGGTATGAGCAATATGTCAGTTGTTATGACTAAATTGTATTAATATACCAACCTTGTAAGTGTACATACAATGGGAGAAAGTGATGACCATTCATAACAGCATAATTTACTACTCCTAAAGTTCCAAGTTTTATAAGACCCATATTTTCACATCATATGTTACCTTTTTTATTTAATATTTACTGTATTTGAGGTTACTTTATTTCATTTGTGTGTTGTGCCTTGTAGCAGCTATAAAGGTGTATTTATAATAATTTGTGGTTGTTACATGGACTACAGACCACATATTTTATGGAGTTTCAACCGCATATAGTTATACAATTAAGCATAAGCTACTAGAAGTCACACAACTAATCAACTTCACAGTTATTGGAATCGAATTACTGTCGGAAATCCACCCCTAAGATGGCCTGCTGACCCCGTAAATGTGTAACGCACCAGGCAATTTGTTGATGTGCTGATAGTGAAGATTTTGTTTTAACAATTTGGCATATACCTAGAGCATGTAAGCTGCAATGAATATGTTACTGTCTATGGTTACATTAATTAAGAGGTTGCTGCTAACCCATACTGCTAAGTAATAATGAGAACAGATTATCACCTGTCTTGAAGGAATAAATCCTTTCCTATTGTGGTGGTCTACCTAATATTACTCAAGTTGGAAATATGTTATGATGAATAGCTACAATTTACTGGGCTGCATAGTTTTCAGAATAATGATTTTTGTTTTATCAAATGAGGGTAGCAACAAAAAATAATGACACATAAAGTACTACAATATGTCTATGTTTCCCAAAGTACTTTTCCATCTATAGTGTATAAGACTTAGGCTTATTATTATTTGATAAGACATACTAGTATGTGTTTTTGAGTTAGGAGACATTTAGTCTCTCCAATTGATTTTTAAAGCTATTATTGTACCTGTTATACCTGACAAATGCTACACTTATGATGTTCAATAACAATGGGATCAAGATATAATAAAATAAAAATCTTGTGTTACTGTTTCACTCCTCCTGTCTAACTCTGCTGGGCTGGGTTTAAAAATAACCAGAGTAGTGTAGAGTCGCCACCCAGAGTCATTCTATTATGACTCGGGTAGCTACCCTATAATAACCTAAGTAACTCTAACTTCGAGCAGGGTAGGTTGGAGTAAGCCATTGACAATAGAACTTGATGTTTGCATTAAAAAATGCGAGTGTAGGTACCCTGTGACATCATTAGAGTTAACCCCAGCTTCAAATTGGAATGCAGCCCTGAAACAGCTCCATGACACACAAAATTCTTAAAATCTGATTCAAATATTATTTTTTTTGTATAATTTAGTAGGCGATCATACCTACCCACCGTTTTCTCTCATAATATAAGTAAATAAAAAATAATCCAGATTCTGGCTTGCAACTGAGTAAAATTCTAAATGAGAAAAAGTTGAATGTAAAGATGTTTAAGGCAAAGAGTATGTGTGTACTGGCTGATTAAGTGACCCATTTAAAAATAATTGATGTAATAATTTTTTGCTGTTATTTATATCATTACATAGCATAAAACAAAGTCCTCCTGCTGTCCCATGTATGCTTAGATCCTCAAAGATTTGCAAAAGTTCAGGGAGAGTTCAATGAGAGAAAAACATTGATTAAAAAATGGCAAACGGTCCAAATGGTTACCGGTTACATTGCTCGCCGTACGCAAGCCCGTGCCTACGGTCGCCGGAAATCGGTATCGGACACAACGACGGCGGTGACTGCGGCGTGATCGCCATTGCCTTTGCCTGATGTGATCGGCCTCCTCTTTTGCTATCATTACTGCTTCGTAGACAGAACTCATGTGGTGCCCCACATTAAAATTGCTGCAGTATTAAAAAGAATCATATTCATTACATGGCGCGTCAATTATCTTCAATCAAAATTCTCATCAATTACCTACTGTCCTTGCTTTAGTAGTATTGACATCTATCTTCTGCTAGCAGCTTCGCCTGCGTGAAAGTAGGTTACATACTAACTTAGGATGCCCGTTTCATCTCTAAATTGGTTGAATTTACGGAGGTTAGTACTCGCATATGTTTTAAAATAAAGCCTTCTGCCAGGTTTCATATTTCTAGTCCCAGTAGGTTCGGCCGTCGGCCGTGTGCTGATATAATAATAATATAATATAATATTCGACGACCATCACACAACGCCGTCCAGTCTCAAGCTAAGCAAAGCCTGTGTTATGAGTACTAGACAGCTGATAAACATACTTATATATTTCTAAATACATACATATCTATATATATAAAAGAAAGTCGGGTTTGTTACAACACTTATAACTCGAGATCGGCTGAACCGATTTAGCTGAAAATTGGCAGGGAGGCAGTTTAATGACATAGGATACTTTTTTTTTTAGAGTAGGGTAGAGTAGGGTAGGGTAGAGTAGTCCTGGGTGGGAATCGAACCCACGACCTCTGGCATTGCAGTCAGAGTCACTAACTACTATGCTGACAGGCCAGTCAGTGATATGTCATGTGTGATATGTCAGTCAATTAGTTTCTCCTTTTATCTATAATATAAAAATGAATCGCAAAATGTGTTGGTAAGCGCAAAACTCGAGAATGGCTTAACTGATTTCGATAATTCTTTTTTTTGTTGTGTTTGTTATTGTCAGGAGAAGGTTCTTATGAAAAAAAAAATAGGGTATAGTAGGGTAGACTAGGGTTGAGCAGGGTAGAGTAGGGTAGACTGGAGTAAAGTAGAATAAACTGTTGCCGGGAGCGAAGCCGCGGGCAAAAGCTAGTACATATATAGATGTCTTTATTTGTTTAAACTAAACGATATATTTAATTTTGCATCAATTAGTGTCATTCACGTATTCGCAAGTGATCGTTTAATTGTATCTTAATTCTTTACGTGGAATTCGACAAGTATTTTAGTGTCAATTTGCGAAATTTATTTGTGAAATAATAGAACTTGTTTAATTCTTTGTCAGTGTCATTTCTAAATTATAGAAGAATTGACGAGGTCGAATATGTTCGTAAAAAATATATTTAAAAAAAAATGTCGAAATGAATACAAAATATTTGTTGGATTATTATCCGTCGTAAGTGGTTAAAGGATATATATTCATCATCATCGTCATCAACCTTTGTTAATATTCTCACTGTTTGGACTCAGGCCTCCTCTCTAGGAGAGGGATCAAGGACGAGGACATTATTAATCTGCTTATAAAATATTATAATACGGGGAACTAACGGTACAGACCCTTGTTTTTTGCGCCCTAGTGTAATACTTCTTTTTTTCTCTCTTACAGGATAATCGGCTCCAAGTACAATGATGAATCCTCAATATCCACCGCCAGGGCAGAACAATAACGCACCAATTAACCCCATGTTTCCACCAACGTCCCAGGATTACAATGGTGTCCAAAACGCCAACATCTACAGTCAGATGCCGCCAAATGGCCCACAGATGCAACAGAAACCTTTTGACCCGTTGGACATGTCCCAGAAGATGCAGGGCATGAACTTAAACGGTCCCCAAGGCTTCCAGTCCATCCCACCTACCCAATTACCCCCAGGCCAAGCTCCCCCTGGGCAGTATCCTCCCGGAAGTTTTCCACAAACGCCTAACTATGGTCCAGGACAGGTCCCCATTGGTCAGGCACCCCCGCCAGGCATGCCTGGTCGCCCTCCCGTTAGTGGAGCCCCTCAATTCCCTCCGATGGGCCAAAAGCCTCAAATGCCCCCATCATCAGCACCAGGACAAGTGCCAACGTCTCTTCCTCCAGGCTATGGGATGCCTCCTCCCAGTCAAACCCCAGATCCTCAAAATAGACAGTACCAGCCTCCAACTTCGATGCAGCAAAGACCTCCAAGTGCTCAACCTAGTCAACAGCCTATGGGACAACCGCCTGGTTTGCAAGGGCCTGGGCAGATGCCTCCACATTCCCAACCTGGTCTTCCACCGCCGCCTGGCATAGGCCGGCAAGGAATGCCGATGCAAGGTGGTCAGCAACTTCAACAAGGAATGCCTCAGCAACCTCAGATGGGTGGGCCACCAGGTATGCAACCTGGTCAGCAAGGAATGCCTCCACAAATGGGTCCGCAATCCCAACAACCACCTGGCATGCCTCCTCAATCTAAACCTCCAGGTCTACCTGGACAGCCTCAGCCTGGTCAGATGCAGAGGCAACCTGGGCTCCCACCACAGCCAGCTATGATGTCAGCAACTTTGCCCCCTCAACCGGGGCAGCAGCAACAACAGGGACAAATGCTTGGTCAACAGCAACAACAGGGACAAATGCCAGGTCAGCAACAACAACCGGGTCAAATGCCAGGTCAACAGCAGCAACTAGGTCAAATGCCTGGGCAGTCTGGAAAATTGCCTGGGCAGCAACAAATGCCAGGTCCTCCACAACCGGGGCCACCCGGTCTACCACCAGGGCAGCAACTTCCACCTCAACCTGGACAAATGCAAGGTCATCCCCAACAATCTGGGATGCCTCCACAATTGGGGAAAATGGGTCAACCTGGAATGCCCCCGCAACCGGGGCAGATGGGACAGCCGGGAATGCCACCACAGCCTGGCCAAATGAGTCAACCAGGAATGCCACCACAGCCTGGGCAGATGAGTCAACCAGGCATGCCACCACAGTCTGGGCAAATGGGTCAGCCTGGCATGCCACCTCAGTCTGGGCACATAGGACAGCCTAGGATGCCTCCTCAACCAGGGCAAATGGGCCAACCTGGAATGCCTCCTCAGCCTGGTATGCCACCACAACAGGGTCCAATGTCGCAGCCAGGATTACCTCCACAACCGGGAATGCCTCCACAATCTGGCCAAATGCCTGGTCAACCAGGTCATATATCCCAGCCTGGGTTACCACCGCAGCCAGGGCATCAACCTCAACCAGGTTTCCCAGGGCAGTTCCAGGGCCAAGCCCAGCAGACGATGGCTGGTCTTCCTCACATGCCACCTCCGTTGCCGCAGCAGCAGAGACAGTACCCTGCGCAGCCTAATCAGCCAGGGTATGGACCACCTACCCAGCAGCCTGGTGGAGCTCAGTATCCTAGTAAGTATACAAACACTCAAGAATTTATGAAATCAAATAACTAAGCGCGGCAAAAAAGTTGTACCCTGCTTTTTCTCTGCATCACACAATTGTTGACTGGTAGAAAATGCCTAAGGCATTTTTTTTTTTATTCGACGACCATTACACATTGCTGTCCAGTCTCAAGCTAAGCAGAGCTTGTGTTATGAGTACTAGACAACTGATATTTCTTATTTTTTTTTTTTTTACTTATATATTTCTAAATACATACATATTTTAGATGAATTACACCCAGACACAGTACAAATGATCGTGCTGGGTGGGAATCGAACCCACGACCTCTGGCTTAGCAGTCAGGGTCACTAACTACTATGCTGACAGGCCAGTCATTAAGTACGCCTCTGTATTTGTGTGCATTAAGTATAAATAAATAAAACCTTTGCTATTGTTAAGCGCACCTCCCCATCTTCGATAGATACCAGATAATCTGTTGTAGTACGCGGTAAATAAATTTATTTATTTATTTAATTAATCTTCATGTACAGTAGTGGTAACAAGGTATTCTCTACCAGTCAACCTTTGGGTTATAAAAGGCAACACTGTGGTAGGTGTGCACAATAAATAAATACCAGATATTTATAATAGAATGTAATATCATTTAAATAAGTTATATATATATAATATAACTAATATAATAAAGAGGTAAAGTTTGTTTTTTTGTTTGTAGGGGGTAATCTCTGGAACTACTGGTCCGATTGGAAAAATTTTAGCAACAATAGAAAGCTGCTTTACTCCTGAGTGACATAGGCTATATTTTATGTACGCGGGCGAAGCTGCTGGCAAAAGCTAGTATATAATATTAAAATACGTATATAAGCTAACTAGCTTTCTGCCACCGGCTTCGCCCGCGTTAAAGTAAGGTTCTCCATACAAACTTTAGACCCCAATTACATCCTTTTAGGAGCTGAATTTTGAAATACCCTTTCTTAGTGTTCGCCTACGTCATAAAAAAGGAAACCTTGACCAAAACTTCACTTGGCCCAGTAGTTTTCGCTGTGCGTTGATATGTCAGTCAGTTTCTCCGTTTATTTATATATATAATATTTTAACTAATAAATAAGCAAGTTGAATTGAAATGGCCGTCTTTGCTGGTTACACGTAGCTCCCGGCTGTATCGCACTTGGAGAGGGAGACCCAAAAATCTGTTACTATTTTGCTTTAACGTATACTCTTACTAGCTTTTGCCCGCGGCTTCGCCTGCGTGGTATTAGGTTTAGGGTTGGGGTTTCCGGGATAGAACGGGGTATACTATGCCAGTGCCAAATTTCATCCAGATCCGTCCAGCCGTTTTGGCGTTATTGAGAAACAAACATATTAACATCGTAACTTTCGCATTTATAATATTAGTAAGATGCCACAATTTTTACTCTAAAATCTCCAGGTCTACCACCAATGCCGAACCAGATGCCTCCCCAGCCTCCCATGCCAGGGCAGCAACAACGTAGCTATCAGCAGCCGTCCTCAGGATACCCGCCCCAGTACCCTGGTCAGCAGCAGTACCCTGGACAGCAGCCGTACCCTGGGCAGCAGTACCAGCAGCAGCCTGAGCAGAAGAGACTGGACCCTGATCAGATGCCTAGCCCGGTAAGTAAAGGGAATTGTTTAAACCTTTTGTAATTATAGACATAATAGAAATGCAATAGATGTGCGAACGTCGGCGCTCGCTTGACGCTCAAAAGTTTAATTGTTATCTTGATGGTTGAGACCATGTCATGCTGTATTGTGACACGGCAATATTATCTATACACCGTTAAATTTTGATCGTTTTAATCCCGTGGAGGGTCGATCGGGTACATGAAACACTATCGATTTATGTAGATAAAATAAAAAAAATAGAGTAATTTTTTTTCGAAATCTCGGTAGTGATATACGCATTAAAAAAATCATTTCTTTAAGTAAACGAGTCAATGACCGCGTAGGTAGTCTTCGGGTGTTGCGTACTAACTACCTACAGGTCATTGAACTGGCCCAGCTAATATTTACTTTAAAAAATTAATTTCGAAAGTGCATAAACGAATTCGAATTTAAAAAAAAAAGTGCTTATTTTTTTATTTTAGCAGTGTATAGTTTTGTAACTCCGCCATATCTTTGAAATATCTTTCTTTTCTATCATCGGACAACCCAACGCACGACGAGTATCCATCCTTATGTTGTTGAAACCTTTACGGTTCAGACTAAGCATTTAGCTTCATCATTCATTCCGCGTCGAAGGACTGGAACAAATTGCCTGCTGCGGTTTTCCTATCCGATTATAATTTGGGTGTCTTCAAGGCTAGAGTAAATAGGCTTTTAATAAACTAATGCGCCTTACCATCAACGTTTGTATCACTGCTTACCATCAGGTGGGATCGCGGCTAAGCATTAGTTTATAGCAAATAAAAAAAATAAAACCCTACAACCGCGCGGTTCGTAAACATGCTATAGGGCTGCCCGCCTCTAGCTCTTTAATTACATTTGCCTACTATGTGTTTCCATAGTTTTGTGACTGAAACATCCTTTTTATTTATATAAACAAATAAAATAATCTTCATTCATAAACTTTGTGAATTCAATAGGAAATTCGTTTTGTTTTTTGATTGGTAGATTTAATTAAAAAACCATGTATTCCTCATGATATTTTCCTTCACTGTTGGAACACTTACCAATTGCTTGAGATGTGTAAACAATCGGTTTTATTCGTTTCTAAATCTTCTAAACTATAACATCCTTCAACAAAAGGAAGCCTGTGGTTTTAGAAGGCAAGGACTGGTCTGTAGTTTTAGTCAGTAATAGTCTGACACGTCCCTCTGCTCCACCTTAGAGAGCAAGTATTCATTTATTGATTTCCCATTGTAAAAATATATTATGTAGATATAATAGATATTTGTGATTTATTTTATCTGCTTGGCTCTATGCTTTAATTTTGTACGCCATTCCTTTTGGCAAAATATAGTGCACTAGTTCTTTCGTAAACTCTACCTGTTAACCCACCTATGTTTTACAAAATAAATGATTGATTGATTGAAAAAATAAATAAAACTGTAATACCCTTTTTTCCCAGATCCAAGTGATGGCCGACGACCAACAGAACCGCGGCGGCATCTTCGTGACCAACGAGAAGGGGCTGGTGCCTCCGCTAGCCACCACCGACTTTATTGTGGACGATAAGGGCAATGCCAGTAAGTACAGGTTTTATCTGAAAGTTTATTTGTCCTGGAAGTATATTGGGCAGTAATGGATGATGATTGGTACATTACATAGGTCTTATTTATGACCGCCCCAAATCTATCTCCTTTCATTTTAGTCCATCCTAAGGTTGTCTGTCAGAGATTGCCCTGTGCGATAAGACCGCCCATTGTACACTTAGTTTTTATAATTGTATATCCTGTCCCCATTTTGGTGTGCAATAAAGTTTAAAATAAATAAATAAAAAATATTTATTACATTGGAAGCGCTATGTTTTGCCTCTAGAGCATACAATTTAGCCATTCATGCAATATAATGTAGCTAAAAATATAAATTAGGTTTATACATACATACACATTACACGAATTTAATTAGAACATTACCAACAGTTTAAATTATTATATTATTATTTAGTTTATTGTTTAATTCCGCAAGGAACATTTGTTTTGGCCAGTGTGTGTGTGTTTTTTTAAATATCTGACCTGAAAAACACTATACAAGAAAATAATATTAACCATGCTTAACTTTACCTTTCAGGTCCTCGCTACATTCGAAGCTCAATGTACACAGTCCCGGTGACAGCTGACCTGCTCAAGCAGACCTCGATGCCTTTCTGTTTAGTAGTAAGTGACTCAAATTTGTTTCCCCATACAGCTTTCTGGTTAAAGATATTTATTGCTCGTCATAAGACCACCTCTTGTATACAACAAATGCTGAGATACACCAGTACCTGGAGGTCCCCACTGTAGATCTTACTAATATTATAAATGCGAAAGTTACGATGTTTGGATGTTTGTTACTCAATCACGCCAAAACGGCTGGACGAATCTGGATGAAATTTGGCACATGCATAGGATACACTCCGGAATAGGACATAGGCTACTTTTTATCCCGGAAACCCCAAACCCAACCCCAATACCACGCGGGCGAAGCCGCGGTCAAAAGCTAGTAGGATTACATCTGATCAAGTAATAACATGATCCATTTCATCTTCACAGCTGTCCCCGATGGCGGAGACGGTGGGCACGGAGCAGGAGCCGCCGCTGATCGACTTCGCGGCGCTGACGGGCTCCCCCAGCATGGGCCCGGTGCGCTGCTCGCGCTGCAAGGCCTACATGTGCCCCAACATGAAGTTCGTGGACGCGGGACGACACTTCAAGTGCGCCTTCTGCAAGGCTACCACTGAAGGTATGTGCCCATTGACGATTTACTTCATAAACAAAAATAAATTGCAATATACTGGCTGAAAAGATTTTTTTTTATGGTGGACAAAAATCATCCAATGACGAATCCCACCCTTGGCCGAAGCGGGAAACAGTGTTGACTCTTACTGACTAAACATTCCACCCCATTCCTTCTTTACCCTTCACACTGGGGCTTCAACCCTTTTGCAGAGTGGCTGGAAAGAGTTGAAATAAATTTAAAATAGCGCTTAAGTGGGATAGGACTGCACATGTCTGCCGCGGTGGATGCGAGATGCACAGAACCGTTAATTATGGCGACAATTGGGGGAGGCCTATGCCCAACAATGGACGTCTTTTGGCTGAAATGATGATGATGATGATGTTGGCCGCTGACGCTTGTCGATCGAACCATGTGCCCGTAGAACATACAAATTGGTGTCTTGAAAATGCATGTCGTGGGTTCAGTAGAATAGAGGTTAATAAAAATGGTCTTTTCCAGTTCCAATGGAATACACGCAATACATCAACAGCATGCAGCAGTACGGACGCGTGCCGGCCGAGATGGCGCTGGGCGCCTACGAGATCGTGGCCACCAAGGAGTACTGCCGAGTTAGTACATGTATTATTATTATTACTTAGTATAAAACAAAGTTGCTTAGATCCTATGTATTCTTAGATCTTTAAAAGTACGCAACGGATTTTTATGCAGTTTTTTTTTTTAAATAGATAAAGTGATTCAAGAGGAAGGGTTATAAATATTTATAATATATCACCTTTGCACCCGTGCGAAGCTGGGGCGGGTCGCTAGTAATAAATAATTCCCTCTCCTAGAGAGGATGCATGTGTCCCAGTAGTGGGAACATTAAAAAGGCTGATGATGAGTTTAAAATATGACTTTAGTATAGCAATTCTGTATTTAAAGATTGAGATTATGTCACTAGGAGACAATTCCCAGGTGGTATGTCGCATTCCGAACGAAATGAGGTTACAAAGTTTCACTTCCGAGGGCCAGTGAGGGATTTTTATAATTAACTCCCGAGCACTGCGAGGGAACTAATACAAAAACCAGTGTGAGTTTTTTTATGGTAGGTAAAAATCATCCAATGTCGAATCCCCCTTGGGAAACAGTGTCAGACTCTTATTGACTAAACACCCGACCCCTTTCCTTCTTTGCCCTTCGCACTGGGGCCAAGCCTTCCTTTCAGAAAGAGACCCTGCGCCCCAGCAGGCTTCGACCTTTTAACCAGTGTGAGATGACGAAGCCGCTCACGATACAGACGGCAGTGATTTTTTCAAATTATGCTGCGTTGATCACTCACTCGAGCACAGGGATCGTAGTAGCGGCAATAAAACCGACGATACACTTTTACTTTTGTTATATTTTTCCTTTCGCGACTCGACTTACACTCAATTAAAAACAACCTACTATTTTTCTCGTCCAGTTTTTAAATTTAAACTACGAACATCCTTCGAACATCTTACAAGCCAGTTCGTTGGTTTGTAACTCATGTGATCTCCTTGCAGGGACCACAGTACTAACCTTGTATTGTATTGTTTTCACAGAACAACACTCTCCCGAACGCGCCAGCGATAGTGTTCGTGATCGACGTGTCGTACAACGCCATCAAGAACGGACTCGTGCACACCGTCTGCGAGAACATCATGGAGATTATTGACGTAAGGAACACTTTCTATAATCACTAGTCCTACAAATATGTAGCTTTTGCCTGTGGTTTCGCTCCCGGCAACAGAAAATTGTGATAAATGTAGAACCACTCGACCGATTTTGTGCAAACTTCACATAAACCATCTACTAAATAGTCCAAACAAACTGAAAATTTGGTATGGATAGGTGAGCCCATTCTTGTGTTATAAAGTGACAACGAAAATGCCCTTTATTTTTATATGTTTATAGATTTTTGTGCTTTTCAAAATCAGCATTTCGAGTTAAGTTCCCTCTCAGGCACCAAGTGTACAAACTATGGTACACCTCATACCAGCTAATGTAAGCCTTATTTTTACGTAATAACGTTTAAACTGACGGACGCCGGCGTTTGTACACCTATTGCTAATATTATAATATGCCTCTCCTAGAGAGGAGGCCTGTGTCCCAGCATTGGGAACATTAAAAAGGCTGATGAGGATGATGATAACATGCTCTATCGTCGATCATATTTTCACTTACTATTAAGTGAGATAGCGGTCAAACGTGAGCCCATCTATAATAAAATAATTAATATAATGTTAGTGTGTTTGCTTGCTATCAGTTTGCACTGAAGATTTTTTTTTAAATCTTATTTTATTTACAGGGTTTTTTAAGAAGAATACCTTACTCCGATGATTTATACAAATGTTTAATATAGTTATATATGTACTCTATTCTACTCGCAAACTTGCACACAAAATTATAATACGATAAAGCATTCTAGCCTCATCTGTTAAAGGTGAGGCTAGAATACTATCATAGAAGCCCACATTATAAGTATTGGCAGAAGCTTGACGCCTTTGGACCCCAACACGATGACACTCCGATAGGATATGATGCACATCTTCTATAGTCCCACAGACAATACAATTGGGTGAATCGACTTTGCGCACTGAAGATAAATTTATATGATGTGTTTGTTTGCAGGCGATGCCCCGTGACGAGCAGACTGGCAAGAGTTGGACCCGCGTCGGTTTCATTACCTACAGTTCCACCGTGCACTTTTATAATATCAAGGTAAAAATATCGTTCCAGCTTTCAAATTTATTTGTTGCGATCAAAAATAGAAATCTATCCTCTTTATAATATTAGCATCAAAGTTAAGTGCAAGTATATATGTAATCTTTTGAGAAAGAAACTTTTGCCTTGAAACATATCCAGCTATGACTGACAACATTTCTTTCATTACCTTGTAGCGACATCTATGTTGCCACATAAGAACTAGAATTCAGAATCTACATCGCGGTATCAGAGTTCTCCGCGCCATTAGAACACATGTGACAGTCCGAAATCAACTAACAGGTAGTTGCACGCACAATATGTCTGGTCCGGGAACTGACCGTTTGTCTGGTCGGCGGACTCTCCCTTTTTGATGAAGGCGAAACTGAAATGTTTCCTAACTCTTAACTTCAACTCAACCATTGGTCTCCCCAGGGTTCCCTAGCGCAACCCCAGATGATGTCAGTGGGCGATGTCAGCGACATGTTCGTGCCCCTGCTGGAGGGTTTCCTGGTGCTGCCGGACGAGAGCGGCCCGGTGCTGCAGGCGTTGCTGCAGCAGCTGCCGCTCATGTTCCAGGACAACAAGGAGACGGAGACCATCCTGTTGCCCGCTGTACAGGTAAGATGTGGTATTGCAAAAGTAACTTAAATACCCATAGACAAAGCTTAGTTTTGGCCAATGCTGGAAGACTTTTTTGGGCTACTAACGGAACCTTTCGTACTCAGATCTACGCTAGATACATTGACTTTTTAATTGTATCTCTAATTATGGTATACGAAGGGTGAATGTGCTACCCCCTTTTTTTAGTTCAAGCTCTTATACTCCATCCAAGGTTGTCTGGTACATATCGCTGTCAGCGATAAGACCGCCTTTGTACCCATTCATATAAGTTACTGTGAAATTTTTACTTTTTGGTGTACAATTCTATTCTGTTCTGTTGATCTTTCATTAAATGTAAATGCGCTTATATGTGGTCACTACTCAAGAACTTTTTGGCACCATCATCATACCCAATCATCTCATCAGCTGACGTCACATACGAGAATTCTAAAGTTAAAAGATTGTAAATAAGCAATCTTGCGAAAAAACCACTAACACACAAATTAACTCAACGTAACTACAGGGTAAACACTTGTCTGCTCGTGGTAAAGATGGAGGCAGGGGCCGAAAGGTTCTGCAGTGGCGACGCAGCTTTGAAAGGCCTACAAGGTGGAATAGTGACCTGATAAGGGAAGCGGGAATCCAATGAATGCGTGACGCTCAGGACAATTAATTGTGGATACACTTGGGGGAAGCCTGTATCCTAAAATAGATGTTTTTCGGCGAAAAGATGATGGTGCGCGAAGCGGTTACAGGATTACAATATGAAGTAATCCATTGTTATCTCCCCAGGCGGGTCTAGAAGCCCTGAAGGCGGCGGACACAGCAGGCCAGCTGCTGGTGTTCCACACGTCGCTGCCCACGTACAACGCGCCCGGCAAGCTCATCAACAGGGAAGACCGCAAGCTGCTCGGCACCGACAAGGAGAAGCAGATCTTGGGTGAGTTGACGCTATCAGCGAGTTAGTATGCTTGTTCATACCACTGGTTCCACTTGGAGTCCTCTGTTTGGTTCATAGTCATAGTCATAAACGATGACTTTCATAGTTTTTTTATTGGTAAGGGATTCTCACAAGTCATTTAGGTACAAACTGTTACAATAATGTCAACAAAATATATAAAAAAAATCTAATGTCAAATAATAAATAATTTAAGATTAATAATACAATACGTAAAAATGTCAAACAAATAAAATAATATATAAGAAGACAAATAAATCAAAATCAAATTACAAACTAAAATTAAATATAAGAAAAGTCACAATATTAAATTAAATCTTAAATTCTTCTTATGAATAAAATAAACTATTTTTGAGCTTTAAAGCTGCTTGAAGTCGGGGCACCAGAAATAGCTGCAGGTAGCTGATTATAAACTGTCGGGCCCATAACATGAGTCGTCTTGGCAGATTTGGCAAGTGTCCTCGAGACCGTCGATAACTAACCCATTCTAGTGCAATATGTATGATTCGATGATGAAATATGCGCTTTAAGGACGGCCAAACCGAGACACCATCGCGGTCATTCTGTCTGATCAATTAAAACAAAATTTCGCTTGAATCCTGCGGCGCGGCGTTAAACCAAACCTTTTTGAAATATTTGTTTCGAGTGCAAGCAAAAATGAACTTAGTGGTCGTCTGGCAGAAATGTCTTCGATGATACATTTTCATACAACCGCTCTTTCGTGATTATGATGTTATTGCACATCTTTCTTCAGATATTTTGGATATACAAATTTCTTTTGGATATTATCTAGCCTTCTCGAGAAATCTTATATAAATAAAAAACCGACCAAGAGCGTGTCGGGCCACGCTCAATGTAGGGTTCCGTAATTTCCCGTCCGTCACAAATTTCTCACAATGTAACAGAACCCAGTAGCCCATATATAAATTAGTAACCCAATTTCCCGAAAGGTGGTGCTGTATCTGGTGGTAATTTTGGATTGCGTGAACCGATTTTAATATTTACGCTCAGAATAATAAAATATGTAAAAAAGTTAAAAAAAGTGAGAAATTTGTAACGGACGGGAAACTACGGAGCCCTGCACTGAGCATGGTCCGACACGCTCTTGGCCGGTTTTTTATATATATAAGGAGACAAACTGATCCGGATAAGAGATTTTGTTTTTTTTTTTCGTAAAACTGTTTTTGTAGCTTTTGGAAAGTGTTCCTAACAAGCTATTTTGTTCGGCAGCTCCTCAGACGACGGCATACAACGAGCTGGGCCAGTCGTGCTGCGCGGCGGGCGTGTGCGTGGAGCTGTTCGTGTGCAACAACGCCTACGTGGACGCCGCCACCATCGGACAGCTGCCGCGCCTCACCGGCGGACAGCTGCACAAGTACACCTACTTCACGGTGAGTATACAACGTGTGCGTGGAGCTGTTCGTGTGCAACAACGCCTACGTGGACGCCGCCACCATCGGACAGCTGCCGCGCCTCACCGGCGGACAGCTGCACAAGTACACCTACTTCACGGTGAGTATACAACGTGTGCGTGGAGCTGTTCGTGTGCAACAACGCCTACGTGGACGCCGCCACCATCGGACAGCTGCCGCGCCTCACCGGCGGACAGCTGCACAAGTACACCTACTTCACGGTGAGTATACAACGTGTGCGTGGAGCTGTTCGTGTGCAACAACGCCTACGTGGACGCCGCCACCATCGGACAGCTGCCGCGCCTCACCGGCGGACAGCTGCACAAGTACACCTACTTCACGGTGAGTATACAACGTGTGCGTGGAGCTGTTCGTGTGCAACAACGCCTACGTGGACGCCGCCACCATCGGACAGCTGCCGCGCCTCACCGGCGGACAGCTGCACAAGTACACCTACTTCACGGTGAGTATACAACGTGTGCGTGGAGCTGTTCGTGTGCAACAACGCCTACGTGGACGCCGCCACCATCGGACAGCTGCCGCGCCTCACCGGCGGACAGCTGCACAAGTACACCTACTTCACGGTGAGTATACAACGTGTGCGTGGAGCTGTTCGTGTGCAACAACGCCTACGTGGACGCCGCCACCATCGGACAGCTGCCGCGCCTCACCGGCGGACAGCTGCACAAGTACACCTACTTCACGGTGAGTATACAACGTGTGCGTGGAGCTGTTCGTGTGCAACAACGCCTACGTGGACGCCGCCACCATCGGACAGCTGCCGCGCCTCACCGGCGGACAGCTGCACAAGTACACCTACTTCACGGTGAGTATACAACGTGTGCGTGGAGCTGTTCGTGTGCAACAACGCCTACGTGGACGCCGCCACCATCGGACAGCTGCCGCGCCTCACCGGCGGACAGCTGCACAAGTACACCTACTTCACGGTGAGTATACAACGTGTGCGTGGAGCTGTTCGTGTGCAACAACGCCTACGTGGACGCCGCCACCATCGGACAGCTGCCGCGCCTCACCGGCGGACAGCTGCACAAGTACACCTACTTCACGGTGAGTATACAACGTGTGCGTGGAGCTGTTCGTGTGCAACAACGCCTACGTGGACGCCGCCACCATCGGACAGCTGCCGCGCCTCACCGGCGGACAGCTGCACAAGTACACCTACTTCACGGTGAGTATACAACGTGTGCGTGGAGCTGTTCGTGTGCAACAACGCCTACGTGGACGCCGCCACCATCGGACAGCTGCCGCGCCTCACCGGCGGACAGCTGCACAAGTACACCTACTTCACGGTGAGTATACAACGTGTGCGTGGAGCTGTTCGTGTGCAACAACGCCTACGTGGACGCCGCCACCATCGGACAGCTGCCGCGCCTCACCGGCGGACAGCTGCACAAGTACACCTACTTCACGGTGAGTATACAACGTGTGCGTGGAGCTGTTCGTGTGCAACAACGCCTACGTGGACGCCGCCACCATCGGACAGCTGCCGCGCCTCACCGGCGGACAGCTGCACAAGTACACCTACTTCACGGTGAGTATACAACGTGTGCGTGGAGCTGTTCGTGTGCAACAACGCCTACGTGGACGCCGCCACCATCGGACAGCTGCCGCGCCTCACCGGCGGACAGCTGCACAAGTACACCTACTTCACGGTGAGTATACAACGTGTGCGTGGAGCTGTTCGTGTGCAACAACGCCTACGTGGACGCCGCCACCATCGGACAGCTGCCGCGCCTCACCGGCGGACAGCTGCACAAGTACACCTACTTCACGGTGAGTATACAACGTGTGCGTGGAGCTGTTCGTGTGCAACAACGCCTACGTGGACGCCGCCACCATCGGACAGCTGCCGCGCCTCACCGGCGGACAGCTGCACAAGTACACCTACTTCACGGTGAGTATACAACGTGTGCGTGGAGCTGTTCGTGTGCAACAACGCCTACGTGGACGCCGCCACCATCGGACAGCTGCCGCGCCTCACCGGCGGACAGCTGCACAAGTACACCTACTTCACGGTGAGTATACAACGTGTGCGTGGAGCTGTTCGTGTGCAACAACGCCTACGTGGACGCCGCCACCATCGGACAGCTGCCGCGCCTCACCGGCGGACAGCTGCACAAGTACACCTACTTCACGGTGAGTATACAACGTGTGCGTGGAGCTGTTCGTGTGCAACAACGCCTACGTGGACGCCGCCACCATCGGACAGCTGCCGCGCCTCACCGGCGGACAGCTGCACAAGTACACCTACTTCACGGTGAGTATACAACGTGTGCGTGGAGCTGTTCGTGTGCAACAACGCCTACGTGGACGCCGCCACCATCGGACAGCTGCCGCGCCTCACCGGCGGACAGCTGCACAAGTACACCTACTTCACGGTGAGTATACAACGTGTGCGTGGAGCTGTTCGTGTGCAACAACGCCTACGTGGACGCCGCCACCATCGGACAGCTGCCGCGCCTCACCGGCGGACAGCTGCACAAGTACACCTACTTCACGGTGAGTATACAACGTGTGCGTGGAGCTGTTCGTGTGCAACAACGCCTACGTGGACGCCGCCACCATCGGACAGCTGCCGCGCCTCACCGGCGGACAGCTGCACAAGTACACCTACTTCACGGTGAGTATACAACGTGTGCGTGGAGCTGTTCGTGTGCAACAACGCCTACGTGGACGCCGCCACCATCGGACAGCTGCCGCGCCTCACCGGCGGACAGCTGCACAAGTACACCTACTTCACGGTGAGTATACAACGTGTGCGTGGAGCTGTTCGTGTGCAACAACGCCTACGTGGACGCCGCCACCATCGGACAGCTGCCGCGCCTCACCGGCGGACAGCTGCACAAGTACACCTACTTCACGGTGAGTATACAACGTGTGCGTGGAGCTGTTCGTGTGCAACAACGCCTACGTGGACGCCGCCACCATCGGACAGCTGCCGCGCCTCACCGGCGGACAGCTGCACAAGTACACCTACTTCACGGTGAGTATACAACGTGTGCGTGGAGCTGTTCGTGTGCAACAACGCCTACGTGGACGCCGCCACCATCGGACAGCTGCCGCGCCTCACCGGCGGACAGCTGCACAAGTACACCTACTTCACGGTGAGTATACAACGTGTGCGTGGAGCTGTTCGTGTGCAACAACGCCTACGTGGACGCCGCCACCATCGGACAGCTGCCGCGCCTCACCGGCGGACAGCTGCACAAGTACACCTACTTCACGGTGAGTATACAACGTGTGCGTGGAGCTGTTCGTGTGCAACAACGCCTACGTGGACGCCGCCACCATCGGACAGCTGCCGCGCCTCACCGGCGGACAGCTGCACAAGTACACCTACTTCACGGTCAGTATATATGCAGGGACATGGTTGAAAAGTGATTTTTCCAGATGTACGAGACAAATGATGGTAAAAACGGGATCCTACGAGGGTCCTAAGACTTCGCTGTCCGACGGTCTTTATCACCAGACTGTATCTCAAGAACCGCGATAGCTAGAAGATGTGTAATATCCACCAACCCTAGAGTGGAGGCCTGAATCCCAGCAGTTGGAACATTCCAAGGCTGATGTTATGCTATGCTCACCCCCAGGCGGAGATGGACGGTCCGCGGCTGGTGCTGGACGTGGTGCGGGTGGTGTCGCGCAGCACAGCGCACGACGCCGTCATGCGCGTGCGCACCTCCACCGGCGTGCGCCCCACCGACTTCTTCGGACACTTCTTCATGTCCAACACCACGGATGTCGAGCTAGCGGCCATTGGTTCGTGTCTCTATGTTCTTGTATTAGAAATTAACCCAATTTTATAAATCATTTTATTTTTCATGTAAGAATTAAGGACGACGGTCTGGATCAAAATCAGAGAATCAAAATGGGAATCAAGATATTTTTAAAATTCACTTTATTTACGAAAAGTCTAATTTATTTACGAGCTGTGACCGAAAAAGTTTAATTAAAATTTCTTCAATTTTGTAAACAAATATTTGATTGATTTGACAGTATGGCATGACATCCCATCCTGTCAATCGATCCTATTCTTATTTGGAATGCATAGTATTCAGAACAGAGTGTAAAGTCCAACGCGACGCAGGATTTTGTAATTTAGTTCATATGTGATGCCACAGATGTCGCTACTAATCAGTCAAGCGATGACGTCACACACAACTGTCTAGTTGTCAAACTAGCATCCGTACTGTTGACTTCAATGACATAATATATTACAACAGATTATAACTTCTTCTTCCACAGACGCCGACAAAGCGATAGGCATCGAAATCAAACACGACGACAAACTAACAGCGGAAGACGGCGTCTATATCCAAGCAGCTCTCCTGTACACCCACCGCTCTGGACAGAGGAGGCTGCGAGTCCTCAACCTGGCGCTGAACGTGGCTCACCAGCTCGCGGATGTGTATCGCAGCATGGAACTGGATACCTGCATCAACTTCCTCACCAAGCAAGGTAGGATCCTGTTATAGTTCGTCTTTTTAATTTTAGACTACGATTTGACAACTCAGAATGGTACACTCTAGAAATATGTTCCCAATTTTCTGGAGTTTGACATTTTAAGTTGTCAAATCGTAGTCTAGGATTAAAAAACGAACTATAGTGTGTTAGACACCTCGCCCACGGTGACTTTTTAGCGATGCTATAGTGCGTTCGCATTGATTTTATAGCCGTGTTGTAAATGCTAACGCGCGCTTACGATATGCGCGACAGATAGATAGATAGATATACTTTTTATTGTAGGTACACTATAAATACAATTTGGTACATTAGGAGCTTAAAATTACTAAGGTGTAACAATGGGCGGTCTTATCGCCAAAAGCGATTTTCTAAAGACAACCTTTGTATAGATTTTTTTTCACTACAAAAAGTCGCCTTGGGCGAGGGGCATAACATCTTAAGATAGACGAGAAATGTACACAACCATTGGCAAGGAGAATTTGACAGTGTCATCTTCTCTAAGATGACTTAAAAGACTGTGTGATAATTTTCTAAGAAAAAAGTAAAATTTCGTTGCAAATTTTGTCGATGTAATACCACTTACATTACAGTAATTTTTCTACTTTTCAAATTAGTTGTTAAATTCTTTATTTGAGAAGGCCTACGCATACATTTATGGCACTGGCCATATCAATTTCAAAAAGACTAGTTGTTTTTAAACTATGATTAAAATCACTCCAAGTGTCACTAACCTTTCGATTATCCTAATTACAGACATAATATAAAGACAATATGTGGGAGTTTGCGTGGGCTCAAGAGTTTGAGTATTGATTAATTTTGCCTATTGTCTCTATTATACAACGCATTTTGAATCATCGATATATAATGTACTACGCACTAGATTAGGCGTACCGTACAGTCATTTTACTTGACTTAGGTGTTCTACAGGCCATGCACCTTTACACTGAAAACGTGTAGTTTTAATGTTCCCGCAGCGTGAGAGCGCTGTAAGTTATAAAAATTTAGTTAGACGACATAATGTCAATGAAGCGCTGCAGTGGACTTTTGTATTAACTTTTCAGTATTTTGACTAATAGTTCTTTTGAACGTGCTTGTCTATCGTTTTTTTTTTATGATAGATAAAAATCATCCAATGACGAGTCCCGCTCTTGGGCAGAGCGGAAAACAAGTGTCAGACTCTTATTGACTAAACAACCTACCCCGTTCCTACATCGCCATACATACCACGGCCAGAGCCTTCCTTTTCAGACGCAAACCCGTGACCCCAATTGTCTTCGACCCTTCTGCAGGGTCCCTACGTGCTTGTCTATCGTTAGGATATAAGTCGATGTTTTGAATACACAACCTTATCTTTGTTTCCTTTACAGCGGTATGGGCCCTCCGTGAACACAGTCCTCGGCAAGTGCGAGAGACGCTGTCCACCCGCTGCGCGCGTTCCCTGGCCGCGTACAGGAGACACTGCGCGTCTCCATCGTCAGCTGGCCAGCTGGTGCTGCCGGAGCCCATGAAGCTGCTGCCGCTCTACACCAACTGCGTGCTGCGGTCTGACGCGGTGGCTGGAGGTCAGTATAATCAACCACGATAACATTAGAAATTTAAGAAAACCTTTTTTACTCAACGTCAAAGTCTTTTTATTTCTCGCTAGCTTTTGCCCGTGGCTTCGCCCGCGTGGTATTGGGGTTGGGGTTTCCGGGATAAAAAGTAGCCTATGTCCTATTTCGGAGTGTATCCTATGCCTGTGCCAAATTTCATCCAAATACGTCCAGCCGTTTTGGCGTGATTGAGTAACAAACATCCAAACATCGTAACTTTCGCATTTATAATATTAGTAAGATGCGAAAGTAACTCTGTCTGTCTGTCTGTTACGCTTTCCCGCTTAAACCTTTCAAACGATTTTGATGAAATTTGGCACAGTGAATCTTTAGACCCTGAGAAAGGACGCAGACGAAGTCGCGGGTATTAGCTAGTACTCAATACATCTGCAAATTTAAGAAAACCTTTTTTTACAGTCCGTTCAACCGATTTTGAGTTTTATTTCGAATGACAACTGGTGGCTGCAGTGAACATTTGGTTTTGTAACCACTTTTTGGCTTTTAATGCCATCCTTATGCCTACGGAATAGAAGTCAAAATCGGTTGATTTGACGGTAAACCAAATTTGTTTAAATGTCTAATCGTAAAGCGAATAGAGAATACGGCCAATCTGAGGTACATATTCATACAATCGCTTAAGTGATTATGATGTTATTACACATCTTTCTTAAGATATTTTGGATATATCTTGTGGATATTATCTAGCCTGCTATAGAAATCAAAACATAAATTTGAGTAAAGTTAATCCAGTAAAGACCTCTGAAAATCTATTATTTAACGTAAAGTTTGGCCATTCATAATTTACTCATATTTTGAAAACAAAAAAGCCAACACAGCACAACAATTACAAAACACACGTTTAAAAATAACAAAAATAAAGTGTACGCTGAACGTGCCCGAACCGAAAGGGTGACCACCTCAGCATTTGCTGGGCGTCAGACACCCAGCGCTGGTTTTCAGTTGGCAACCTTACCCTCGTCCGTGCGTCACTGCGCGCATGGACGAGGGTAAATAGCTTCTGCCAGCGGCTTCGAGAGAGAGCTAGACCCTGTTTCATCCCTTTAGTAGCTCAAGTTGCGCTGTTAGGTGGTAGGTGTTGGTAGGCGGAGGGGTCTGTCAGATTCTTACTGATAAAACCCACCCCGGTGTTTCCTCCTACACTTGTGTCAGGAGCTGAGGGTACAGTAGACTGGCTTAACCTACCTCATTCCCCAGGCCCAGTCATCACGTGCGACGACCGGTCGTGCGCGATGTACCGCGCGCTGGCGGCCGACGTCAGTGGCGGTCCCTTCATACAAGCCCAAAATGCCTTACTAAAATGCTCGATAAGAATCAATATCAAACCCGAACTATTTAAAAGTGCGCGCGCTTAATTCTTATCAAAATAACACAAAGTATCTACTCGTACTTAGGCCCGCCCGCTGCATTACACATCGCGATTGTTCGCGCGCTTCGCATACATATAGCTATCTCGCTTACACTTACCGGCTTTTACCGGGCTTTCAATGTCTCTTTCGCACTCATAGCGATGTGCCGTATAAGTACTTAGGACGTTTTGCGACTACAAATCGATCAGTATAGAAGATTTAAGCCTGGCTTGCGCATGAAGTTGCACGCGAATGCGTGACCTTGTCAGCTTGCCACTAAAGAGTGTTGCCGTTTTAGCAACGTTGTGAGATCTTGGAGATTTTTAACGAGTTTGGAGACTTTTTTTTAAGATTTAGCAACAGTAAAAACTAGCGACTTTTTAAAATAACGAAATTAAATATTCAAGCATTAACTTAAAAGTAAAAAAAATGCGACATTTAGCTAGATTTTTCATATACCTGGCGATTTTTTTTGCCTAAATGACAACACTACAACTTTGCGTAAATCGTTTTTGACACTTGAGTGCAACTAACTTCAGCTTTATTTGCTTGAGTTTTGTTTTTTATATGTTTTCTTAGTTTTCCCAGTGTTATATGTAACTGTTTTGGTGACTTACCTACAACAATGGAGCTAATTGTACCTTGTCAGGATTTAAAATGCGTTCAAGTTTTGTTTTTCGAAGATAAGGTAAAATCTTTAAATTTTTCTCAGAAAAAACAGTTAATTTTTTCATTAAAACCGACGCCTAATCTGTGTATTTTTCAGTCTAGTAAATCGCATAAACGAAAATTTAAAAGATACAGTAAAACTGTTAGATTGTTGGCATTAATCGGAATTCGGATTTAATTGATTTCATTCATGAAAATAACCTCGAAGATCTCTTTCGCGAGTTGTTAAAGTTGTATCTTGTTTTAACTATTCCGGCTAAGTACAAGTTCTTCCGCGAAACGTGCTTTTTTGTCTCTTAAACGTCCTATCTGAGAAATACACCAGGTCAAGAGCGTCTTTCTGAATTATCAATGATAGCTATTGAAAAACATTTGTTGGTAGAATTAAAACAATCACCAACATTCTACTCTGATGTAATTTAATCATTTCTTAAGAAAGATAGACGATTCCAATTAGAATATAAATAATTTATTTAAATTCCTTATTATATTCTATGTAGCTATTTTTTTACTTTTGTTTTGAAACTTTCTGTTTTGTTTTTTTTGTCTGTGACCTGTTAGTCCTGTTAGGAAGCAAGCAACTACTTACCATAACTTTATTCCCTCAAGCAATAAAACAAACCAAATGGCTTTTTTCAAAGCCACAGGAGGTATGCAATTGCTGATATAATTATTATATTCAATGTAGTACTAGCATGCCTTCATTGAGAGAAATTGAAAAAAAAAGAGGAAAGAACATAGATGAATTCACTTTTAATTTATTGTATCTAACCAGTAGTTTATGAGAGAGTACTTACATACTCAGTCCAAAACTGAACTTTCTTTTTTTGAAATCGGTTAAAATTTTTGGGCTTGCCTTATATTGAAACCCTAGGCACGCCACTGGCCGACGTGGAGACGTCCGTTTTAAAAATGTTACAAAGAAGTTATCATAACTTCGGTTTTTCATTCATTCATTCATTCGTTCACTTATTTTCGAGTTACTCAATTAGGCCTCTTCTAAATTAGATCCAGTCAAAAATGCTACAAAGTGGGTACGGGTTCCATACAAAATTACCCATTGTTCTCCCCTTGACACCCAAGCGAGCGCCGGCGCTCGCGGGTACTATAGCGAACGCCGGCATTCGCGGGTATTAACGGAAACTATTAACGTACAATATTTGATTTTTTTTTTGTAGGGTATTTTGATATTTATCCAAGAACGTAACAAAAAAGTTTTTATAGACAAATAACTTTCCGTTAATACTCGCGAACGCCGGCGTTCGCTGTAGTACCCGCGAACGCCGGCGTTCGCTTGAGGGGAGAGGAGTTAAGGTAACCTACTATTCGTTCAACCGATTTTGAGTTTTATTGCGTTGGTGGAATGACAAATGGTGGCTAAGAATTCGTATTTTTACAAAACCAATTTTTCTTCAATTTTAGTGAAGTGAAGGTGGGTTTTTCCTAGACCCGTCGACTTTTTTTTTTTGTCTGTAAGAAATCTTTATGGATGTCCTCCGCCCTGGGGCAGGTGGAGGGGTTTATCAGATTCTTATTGACAAAAACCACCCCGGTGTTTCCTCCTACACTCATGTCAGGAGCTGAGGGTGCAGTAGACTTGCCTAACCAACCTCATTCTCCCCAGGTCCCGACATCACATGCGACGACCGGTCGTGCGCGATGTACCGCGCGCTGGCGGCCGACGTGGAGACGTCCATCGTGTACACGTACCCGCGCCTGCTGCCGCTGCACCGCCTTGCTGACCAGCCCGCCAACTCGCTGCAGCCGCTGCGCGCCTCCGTCGACAAGATGAACGAGCAGGGCGTCTACTTACTGGGTCAGTACATAGCCTGTAGTGTCGTGTACACGTACCCGCGCCTGCTGCCGCTGCACCGCCTCGCCGACCAGCCCGCCGCCACGCTGCAGCCGCTGCGCGCCTCCGTCGACAAGATGAACGAGCAGGGCGTCGCCTCAGTCGTCAGTACATAGCTGACTAACCTAGAACGGCTAGACGTAGGTCAAAAAAGGACACTTTTATGGCCAGCTGCTCTTGGTGTATTCTGCATTTTTTATGTGAACTTCAGGTTCAGCCCAGCGATCTTCAAATGAAGGATAGAGATAGTCTATACAAGGTGTCATTGACATGTTAACGCAAACGAATACTGTAGATCCAGTACATGATTCTGTACACCGTAGTGGTAGAATTTTACGTCGGTTTTTTGTTCAAATTTTTGAAAAAAAAGTTTTGTTTTTTAATTTTTTACCTCTATAAAATCGTTATTCTAACTAATCCCAATGATATTTTTAGGAAAAAAAGAAACATTTTTTTTTACTAAAAAAAAAAAATCATCGATGCAAATAAAGTCATTATTCTAATCAAACCCGATGACATTTTTAATTTAGAATGTAATTCACTCATTTTTTTTCGCAAAAAATGATAAAATGACGTTTTTACTAAACTGTAGTTTAATTTAAAAAACGTAAAAAAATCATTAAAAAAATAAGAAAAAACCGACAAAAAATTCCACCACGGGGGGGGGGGTCTAAAATCATGTATTGGATTTATAGTATTCGTTTGCGTTAACGGATGCTTGAAGTGGTCTGTTAGTTTGTGATTTGCAGCGTGTGTTTGAGGTGCAGTAAATGTTGTTGTTGTAAAGTTGATGGGGCTTTTGCACGCAGAGTCCATCAGTGTAGAATTCTCTTGTTGAATGTATAAATCCGAAAAATTTCCAAGTACCTAACAATCACAATTATTATTATTGTCCAACAGAAAACGGCGTCCACATGCTCCTATGGGTGGGCTCTCAGGCGAATCCCGAGTTTGTTCAAGACGTGTTCGGGGTCCCATCCGCCACACAGATCGACACGCAGGTGTGCGAGCTGCCCGCGCTGGACACGGCAGCCAACGCCGCCGTGCGCGCACTCATCGACGACGCCAGGGGCAGGAGACGCACCGCCATGAGGGTGAGTACTATTTGTACTTGGTACATCTAGTTGGGGTTTTTTTTATGGTAGGTGAAAATCATCGAATGACGAAACCCGCTCTTGGGCGGAGTGGGAGACCAGTGTCAGACTCTTACTGACTAAAAAACCTACCCCGTAAGGAATAAGGCAAGGAAGGTCCTTGCCTTATTCCTAGAGCCACGGTAACAGTTTCACTCAAACCGGCAGCTCTAGGAGGCTTCGACCTTGAAGGGCCCTACAGTTTGCTATCTAGTTGGGGTATTTTTTGGGTTCAAAATCCTGCACTATAGTTCGTTTTTTAATCCTAAACTACGATTTGACAACTTAAAATGTCAAACTCCAGAAAATTGGGAACCTATTTTTAGAGTGTGACATTCTGAGTTATCAAATCGTAATCTTGAATTAAAAAACGAACTATAGAGTGTATAAATGTGTCAGATTTTTTCCTGACTATAGCTACCAGTGTCCTTAAGTTGCCTTTCGCGTTCTAGAGCTACGATAACTTATAAAAAAAAACCCCGTAGCCCTAGTGAAAATCGGCACTATGGTTTTGCTGTCATCTTTTTCGGATGCGAGCTACTTATTGGTCGTCGTCCACAAGTCTGAATTTTTAGTAAATAAAACCACAATTTATGTTACTTCTTAAAGTAATCGTTTTATTTAATTGTGAATATTATTTGTATATAATAATAGTATAATACTCTTGATATGCAAGCAATAAAAAGCAAGTAATTTAGAAAGAAAGAAAGAAAACATGTTTATTTGGCACTCCATGAACCAATATAAAATAAACAATTACAATTTCAAGTAACCTTAAAAAAGAGAAAAAAAAATTGAAGAAAAAAAATATGAGATAAAGATAGAATGAGATGAGGGTAGGACGATGATGATGAAGATTATTTTTTTTAGAAGGGTTAATTGCTTGGAAGGTTCAGGATGCCACACCAAACCTCTTGGTTTGATTTTCTATATTTGGTTTTATTTAGTATACACTTAAGGCTACTTATATACTTACCCTTTTGAAACACAAGTATGAAACACACTACCTTTTTTACGTGACACTTTTGCCTGACTACTTTTACAAAGTTTTTTTTACAATATCCTATAAATACAGAAATTCCTGGCATGTGTTTTTGAATTATTTTTGTTAAACTTTGGCATGTATAGAATGCAAAGACTTGTTAGTTTCTTGTACTGCTGTAATGCATGCTATGAATTGATAGATTTTTGTTTCTTATTTTTATTTCTTCTTTATTCTATGATTTTCGGTCTATCGCTTGGTGCTAGCTAACAGAATAATTTAGTTGATATATATGGTTTTTTTTTCTGAACAAACGCTAATATTCAGTAAAAGTGGGATAACAAGATAATATGAATGGGTCCTTTGGTCGCTGTATCGGGTAAAATAGGGTGAATAGAAACAAATTTTTTGTTAGGATTATAATTTGATTAATATTTTTTGTTATTATAGTTTTAATAAAGCACTTTTGTTTTCAATTTCTATTCACGCTCGTTTTGTTTCTATTTACCCCGTTTAACGGTATTATTTATAGTCTCAGCATACGAATATCGGGTTTTCTTGGATACACGCATTTTTGCATACATTTCTTCTATACATAACTAGACCAGCCTTCTGCCAGTGAAAGCTTCCTCCTGTGAAAGTATGAGTAGAAAATATGTCTATGTCACTCACCGAGTTTCTGAAAGCCCGGTCGAATTGTCATTCAAGTGATACAACTGTTAAATTAATATATGTGTCAAATTCATTTGGGTTGCTGAAAGGATGCTTAGAAAAAAATATGTTTTTTATTTAGTCAGATTTTTTTTATTATTGGTGTGCGACCGTTCGCTTGGGGCTCAAAAGTTTAATAACATCTTGAAATAGAAATTAGTGAATGTCGAGAGTGGATATCCACCATGGTGGATTATGGCCCATTCCCTCTCCTAGAGAGGAGGCCTGTGTCCCAGCAGGGGGAACATAAAAAAGGCTGATGATGATAGAACGTTGAGAGATTCCGTAACTTCCTTCAAACCAGCGATAGACCGAAAACCTTAGTCCAGCTGCACTAGCACGGCTTGTCTGACTCGCTTGTCCTCCCAGCTGACGATAGCGCACCAGCTGTCGGCCACGGCGCCCCAGTTCCGCCGCCTCATGGTGGAGGACCGCAGCCTGGACGGCGGCGAGGCCTACATGGAGTACCTCATGTCTGTGCACAAGGCCGTGCAGAAGATGCTGTACGTTTGACGGGTTCTTGATGGGTTTCTAAGTGTTTTTGGGCTCGGGATTGGTTCTTGGAGGTTTTTCATCGGATCTTGAGGGTTCTTGAATAAGTTTCTGATGGGAGGTTTGGTTTGGGGCTTTTGGCTAGGCCTAGAATTGAAAGTGAACTGTGTTAAATATGTAATGATTATGTAAATTGGTTATGTCATTAAAAAAAAATAACCATGGAGCTTCTTGTCTGTGTTTTTTCATAAGAAACGACGAATTGGAACCGTGCACTAGCTTCTGAGGTTATACGGGAAGAACTATGTGAAATTAAATATTTTTTGCGGAAACCATATTTTATTTATTTATTCTTCATGTACAGTAGTGGTACATAGGCGGACTTAATGCAACAAGGGTTATTTTGCATTTGAGTTTGGAAATAAACATTATTCATTTTTCATACCACAAAAAATAATTGGTATTGCTAACACATAACTTTTTCACTTTATAGAAATTGACTTTCATGAACAGCTTAAAAAAATCATTCATTATTTTGCCCATAGTAATTTTATTAACAACTAAATAAAATACATTAAGTTACTTTCAATTCTACGGCCTCTTTCGATGACGTCGATGAGTCTCGTTCCTAAAACGATAAAAGCTCTCGAGAAAACGCACATTACAAAGTGTTATTTTTTTGTGGAAATATTCTGCCAGCGGAAAATGATGGCGACGGTGATTTGGCTGCCTATCTTTGGGGATTGTGTGACGCTTGGTTTTGCCTGAATGCTCTTGCATATATTTTATATTTATGGTTAACAAATAGTTTATAACAATTACATTATAGGGCCACACATTACTACATATTATGTTATAAAATAAATAACTTTTTTATATAATTTTATTTTAACAACATAATATTCATACTTACATTACATACTCATACAACATCCCAGTGTTTAGTTTCAAGTCATATATAATACAGCCTTTACAGGTTTTACACGAGTCGGTAATCCAAATGTTTACATAATAATTGAATGTTTTTTTTTTAATTTAATTAAAATCATAGCATTATTATTTAATAAAAATAGCTATAGCCACATTTATCATGGTTTTATGAATAAGGAACATACCACCGGTTGCTAGCGTTTCAAAAAAGTACAATGTACGATTCATATAAGTATAGGAAAATCAATGCATCAGGGATTCAGTACTATTCAAGTACTAGTTACAACAGGCTGCATGTAAGTTAAACCAAAATGGCAAACGACTTTAAATGTATAGTAACAGATTTCCGGGTCTCCGAAGTGGGAGGGGGGGACTGCGCGTAACCATAACAACGGCGGCCATTTTAGTTCAACTTATTTGTCGCGTAGAGTTGTGCCCTATGTTACCTAAGCCTTATGGTAGGTATAAATCATCCAATGACGGATTCCACCCTTGGACGGAGCGGGAAACAGTGTCAGACTCTTACTGACTACAACCTACCCTATTTCTAGGTGAAGGTATTAGGGGGTCGTTTAGGTAACTTAGGGCATAGACTGTACTACAATACCATTTAACAAAACTTCCTCTCATAAATGCCCCATATTGTTTTAGCTAACCACAATGCGGCAACACGACAAGCTGGAGGCTGTTCTCCGTCACTTCCTGGTCGAGGATCGCGGCGTGGACGGCAGCTCCTCGTACGTGGACTACCTGTGCCACATCCACAAGGAGATCCGAGCGCTGCTATAGCAGATGTACGGATACTATTAAGCGTAGACATTCACCACCAGAATTTGCGCGGCGAAAATTCTGCCTATAACGTAAATTACGCGTCTGTCGTTGCGTTTTGGCGTGGCAATAGCGGATTTTACGCACTGAAATTTATTGCCAGATTATGTAATTTTTCTTTGTATTTGTGAATGGATTTCTATCGTTCGTGATTCTCGACAATTTTTCTAATGAAAAGCTCTTCATAGTTGTTTTGTCGAGTTTTTACAAAGCGATATTTATATAAGGGCAATGACCGTTATTGCTAAGCTAAATTGCAACTACTATAATATGTTGTTTACTTCAATTTAGAATCTTAGATAGTTTAGATTCATCAGTTGAATTTTTTATAGCCTTAAAAGAAAGATTTTGAAAGAAAATTCAACCGGTGTAATGTACTTTGATCTATCTTGAAATAATAATCTGAGATTCTGAATCAAAGTTGACGTAATGTAAAAAGCATTGTAGGCAGAATTTCGGTCGCTTATTTTCCGCCGGTGTAACTACGCTGTGGTATTGCCGCGACAATACAATGTGGGACACTTTTACATAGAGAAGTGTTTTTTTTTTATTTCTGCAAAATTTTCCTTTATTTTGGTACTTAGAGCGAGAGCGAATGTTACGAACGGAGGCTTCTGAAATGAGAAATTCATGTTGAGAACTTGTCAAACTTTACTTGAATGCTTAACAAGTTCTCATGATAAGATAAACTAGTTAACAAGTGCTCAATTCAGAAACCAAATGTTACTAAAGGTTTTTTAAAAGCAGTTTCTTAATTTTAAGGTAATGTTTCTTACTTATAAATTGTGGTACCCGAAAGTTTTATAAAAACCTAATAGTAAATGTGTATTAGTTATCAGACGTACGTTTTATGTTTTTCTATGAAAAGTATTTATGAATGTAGTTTAATCTCCACTAGAATAAAATCCAGTCAAAAACTTAATTTGCGTGTTAGTGTCTTTATATTTAAAATTGCCAAACTCTTCATAAAGAAGACGCAATAATATATGTAAATAAATTACTTAGGTTTGTATCTAAGTATGGTATGGCACATAATGTAAAGTAATGTAAAAAAAAAAAAACTACTGAATGTAAAAGTTTTCCACATTCCTCGTTTGTATAGTTGTGAAATAAATGATTTTGTTTTGGACTAATTAGTATCAATACTATTTTTAAAGGACTATTTGAGATTTCTACCAAAAACTACCAAGCAGGGTTGCTAGTAGTAAAAAATTGTTATTATTAAAATCATTATTTTGCGTTTTGGTGATGGTTCAAAATGTCATAGCCGAGTTTCGGTCTCCCTATAGGCTCCAATCACAGGTGCGACTTTTAAACTCGGAAAAATCTTGTCGCAAAGTCGCGTGTCTGTATGGCAGCCTAAAGTCAATCGTGCATATTATTCTTTATGCATGTTACGTCCACGTCCAGATCTATACGTTAGGATCAGCATTTAATGAAGACTAGTTATTTCTTCGAATAAGTATTTGTCCCCTTATTCATTACACAAGTGTATATACATACTCACATCACCTTTAGAATTGTAAATGGGTAGGTAGGGGTGTACTTATGTTAGTTAGGATGATGTTTGATAATGTCATACATATTTTTGTTTGGCAAATAAAAAGGACTAAACTCTACTTATTACACTGGACTGGCTGCGGTTACAGTGATTTTGTGCCCCTTTGATAGTCGCCATATTGGCGCTGTCGACCGTAGCGAGTGTTTGCAGCACTAAAACTAGTATTGTCGCGCCGTTTACGATAAACACATGACCACATTTTTTATAAAAAAAAAATATGGGTATAAATGATTCCTGAAGCAGGAATAACACAGTAACGTAATTAATTCGAAATGCAAAAATATTTCAAAGTACTGTATACTTTTCTGCAGCCATTTGCATTATATGTCAAAATTAGTTCTCGGGACGCTCGCGAGGGGCGCTTCAAATGGGCACAAAAAATTAACTGTCAAACTTACAGAACAGCCGGTCCAGTTGTAAACAATAGAGGTTATTTGTGTAAAGTCATTGAAATTAATTACTGAATGGAATTTGTTACTGCTTATTGCCTACCCTGTCTAGATGTTGTCGAGAAAGGCAATTATTAAAACTAGCACATGACTAAAGGGAATTTACTAAATTAATAGGATATTATGATTGTTAACGATTTCTACAAAGTTATTAATGAGAGGCTACCGCCGCAGCACAGTTTTAAGAAAAAGACCACGATAGGGGTCTAACGGCTACCCTCTTAAGGTCAAATTCGACCAATAACAATATGTGCCTTAAGCTACGTTACCCACCCCCTTTGAAAAGCTATCAAGGGGGTGGGTTAAGTAACTTAGGACAGAAACCCTACGTTGAAACTAATATAAGACTTATCTTGTACAGAATAAACATGTTTATGAATTGAGTTTTGTGTGACACACGTCTGTAAGTAGATAATTTCCAAGTTAAGAAGTCATTTTAGTTACGTTTTTTTTCTACTTAAAAAATATGATGTTGATATTATTTTGTTTAAGGTGGAAACTACAGGAGCAAGCATACATTAAACTGATGACTAACTACCCTAAATATTTCAATAAGTGAAATTTTCGATTGTGGCAAAAACTTTTTTCTTGACTGTAAGTAAATCCTCCCATACATCATCATTACAGCCAAAAGACGTCCGCTGCTGTGCATACCCCTCTCAAGTGTTGCTACTACAAACGGTTCGGTGCCTCTCGCATCCATCAGATTCCTGCGAACCTCACCAGGTTGTTGATCCACCTTGTGGGAGACCCTCCAATGATACGTCTTCCGGTACGCTGTTGCCTCTCCCATACAGTAAAGGCAAAATAGATTTGAATTCAGGCTCAGTGCCATCGTACCACAGTATGGCTACACTCGGGACTGTAGCTTTCATCTTAAACTTACATAGTAGCCGGCCAAAATATTAAGACAATTTGTGTTTTAAGTTAACTGCTTAAAGGCTCAGCTGTCTAAAGGCTCTCACAGAAAGGTGCGAGGTGAATATGCGACAAACTGTCCCGCATACAGATGTATCTAAAAAACAAACATCTTTTTCGTATTGTCACGGCTTGCCTATCCATGGAAGCCCTAACCTGATCGAGTATTGAGTTTGGTTTACAACTCAAAACTTTTTGTATGTAAAAAAGTTATCATCTTCCAAGCATGGGTTTTGTATTCCACTAACCCTGCGGTTCGAATTGCGTTAAAAGCGATTACATTGCGAATCCGACCAAATTTAATAGTCACAAAATATAAGAGCTATTGAGTAATAATTGTGACATTGCGCTTTGGTTGGGTTCTCGATATAATGACTTGAGGGGTAACTTACAAGTATTACAATATATGTTTTTTTTTTATAGACCAATACTAAGACTAACAGAGACCAGATGTAAATAAGGCACATCGCGTTTAGAAAAGACTTGTAGAGTAATGTATGTCATTTATACCCGTGTGAGAATGTTTTTCTAGCTCGATGTGATATTAACATCAAGACACTGAAGTTGGATAGCGTGGCCTTTCAGACCCAAACACTGATGTCCATCGATGGCCTACAAATGTATATAAAATAGGCTTGTTTTATAAAAAAAGCCATGAATTCTTACAAAATTGTCGTATATTATAAGATTTTCTACAATAATTAAAACTAAATTGTCCAACAAAAGTATTTAATAAACTGCCGAGTAACTTAAGTGTTACCATACGAATAAAAAAATATACTTTTAGTAGAAAATACCTCAAAAAAAGTTTGTTTTGTTAAAAAATTGGAATAGGTTTTGTTCTCTACGATATTAAAACTAGATTTATTTTAACTATATTGGATTGTATTGTAAATGTAAATAAAATATGGCATTATTTAATTTTATTTTATTTTTAGTTTAGTGATAATATTGGTTGATTTTCGGTTTACAACTTGCAATTTATCGGCTATAATTTTTGCAAGTGTCGACGCTAAAATGCCCAATAATTAATAGTCAAGGTTCAAAACTAGTCGGGCACAATGGAAAACACCTGGGGCCTTACCATCACATATTAAAATGCGAGCATGAAAGAGGGAATGGAGCTATACATCCAATATAACTCCATCTCTTTAACATTTCAGTCTAGGTCGTCAAAACTCGTGGTAGGGTCTCAGGCAAAACTCAAGCCGAAAACTAACTAATTTTATTTAAACAAAACATACATAATCTATTTTTTTATATAGAACTTTAGTCCTAGAAGCGATTGAGGCGTTTCAAATACATCAGCAACATTATTTCAGAATTGATAGGATTAATACATAGGATAAATACGTTCCCTAAATACTGTATCATCACATTTGACGAAGGTTTATAGAAGGATAGGATGCTCGCTCATTTCTGACGATGACTGGTTTGTAAAAAAAGTATGAAAACTTCGCCAGTCGGCACTATCAAGCACTGGCCTAAGTTAACATCTTGCTACCGGAATGCCATGGGTTAATGGCGGCCCCAGATTAATGCCGTAGCGTTGAGGCGAAGCGGCGAGGTATCAAATCTTCTTGCGTCTTCGCTTGCACTAGTCTTCCTGCGTATTTAAAGAATTCATAGTGACTTGCTTGATTGATTGTTGACTTTTTGCCGCATTAGGCTCTAGACAGACAGACCGCAATTTAACTGCAAATTGCAGTTCGGAATCGAACTGGACGGTTGGTTTACAGTTCTATTGCAGTCGTGTTAACTGCATCTGAACTGCAATAAGCGGTTGGATTGCAGTTGAAACGCAGTCCGTCTGTCTAGAGCCTGTCTTCACGCGCACTGCACTACAGTCAAGTAGGTAGTAGGTGGGGATTTCAAGATGTCTGGGCTTTAGGATGGACATTTTGTTTTCATGATTTTTTAGTTTGATTTGATTTCTTTGATATTATAGCTATTATTACTTGACATTGGCAAAATCATCGACGTCCGTCGATGGAGCCATATTATATTTAAACAAGAAGAAGAACGGGGTAGTATTAATATCTAGCCCACATGGTCCCACTGCTAGGCAAAAGCCTCACTCCATTCTTTCCAGTGTTCTCGGTTTAGCGGGGTAGTAATAAAAACAAAACTTTGATTAATATTCTGTACATTAATGCCATATTTTTAGATTCAATGAAAATCTTAATGGAAAAAATATACGTTGTAGATAGCGTACACTGTTGTGGAGAGGGGTCAATGAACTGTGTACATTTTTAGATTGACGCTTCGACTCTGTGTCAGTACGCCATGACCCATAAGCAGACAAAACAAACATTGTATTGGAAGATAAATTTAAAATTCAATCGGTTTGTGGCACATTTATGAAGAACTAGTTTTTGCCAGACTTCGCCCGCGTGATAGTGGAAAATTATCCTAAGGGACAATCACCCAGGATAAAAAGTATTATAAGTGCTATTCCAGGACATGGTCTACCCGTGTACCTTTCATCGAAATCCATTCAGTAGTTTTTGCGTGAAATACACACATACAAACTTTTTATTTTAGATAGGCTCGCGTTTGACCACAATCTCACCTGATGGTAAGCGACTATTATTTAAAACTAGTTTTCGTTCGCGGCTTCGCTTCCATCAACTGGTTATTCTACTCCACTCTACCCTACGTTTTTCTTTCATAAGAATCTATTGACAATAACAAATACAACAAAAAAAAAGAATCAGCGAAATTGTTTTAGCTGTTCTCAAGAAGAAATTTACCGATTATTTTTTTTATCATAGATAGTTTTTGATCAAAATGTGATGATACAGTGCCCCCGACCCCCGGCAGTTCGCAGCCAAACTCGTGAGTAAGTCGCAGTTAAACTTCCGTTTACAGTAGTTTAGTTAACTTGAAGTTGAGGAGATTATTGTTAAATAGTGTTTAATCCAGAACTGTATTGAGCGTGTAAGTTTTTAATAGTTAATAAATCTTTTTATAACAAAAAATGGTTTTTATTTACTGTTTAGATTTAAAAAATCGTGTTTCTAAAATAATGAACCCTTATAGGTTAGTTTTTTGTCGGTCCGTCAGTCTGTCAAGAACAATTATCTCGGGAATGCGTGGAGATAAAAAGATATCGAGTTGAAATTTTTTTTCAACACACTCCAAATGTATTTAAAAAAAATTCAACCCTCTCTTATCGCACCGCTTCCATTCACGCAATGGGCTGTTTTCAGCACTAGTGTGGAAAAAGAGTGCTGCCCCACCAATTTTACCAGGCGCACGTCGACCCGTCGACGTCGTTCGAAAGACGTCGTTTCGTCATCGAACACTGACGCTCTCGGTTCCATAATACAATTCTACGGCTCGTACCGCCTCGGTCGCAATGACAAACTTTATGCATTTGTATCAAAATGACTTGTATTTTTAAATAGCAATTACTATAAAATAATAGTACATTTTGATACAAGTGCAGGAAGTTTGTCATTGCGACCGAGGCGAAATTCGCACGAGCCGTAGGCGAGTTTGTTATGGAGCCGAGGGCTGCAATGACAAATCTGCACGCGTGTCAAACGACGTTTTTCAATACACTTACCGACTTGTGAAATAAAGAAAGAAAAAGAAAATAATCGTATCTCAAACATACAGTAGAAATTTAAGAAATATTAAGTACCTATAGTATTCAAATCTGCTCTGGTCAATTTCTAATTTCGTGGGGTCGTCCAGCGACTCTGGGGGACGCCTCGCGCCTGATTCGATAAACTAAGTAAAACAAAGTAATCACCCGTGACCGTGACGATAAGGAAGGAATAAAAAAGCCCTTGTTGTGATAAACTCAAAAAAGCACTTGGGTGATATACATGCTATATTGAACCTAATAGGAGTGCGATAAGAGGCAGTTTTCGAGTAAGTGTATTGAAAAAATATTATGTTGTGTATATTATTGCTAAGGTTCGATGCAAAGGGGTTCAAATGAAAATGAAACAAAATGTAAAATTTCATTTTGTTTTAATCAGGTTATTATATAAATAATTAACATTATAAATATTTAACCAACTAAGTAACATCAGTAATTTTTACAATTGGCGTCGCGTCTTCTCCGAAAAAAACATTATTTGAACTGAAAAAAAAAACAAATCGACAAATAAGTGTGTATTTCTAAGGGTTCGCCCAGCAACCTACATACCTAACTAGCCTTCTTCCAGTGGCTTCGTCCGCGTGAAAGTACGGTTCTCCATACAAACTTTAGACCTCCATTACATCTCTTTAGGACCTGAATTATGAAAAACCCTTAGTGTTCGCTTACGTCATAAGAGGAAGCCTTGTGCAAAATTTTACGCTTCTAGGCCCAGTAGTTTTGGCTGTGTGTAGATATATCAGTCATCAGTTTCTCCTTTTATATTTATAGATTAGCACCTATCTATGTGTCATACCTAGCTGGCACAAAGGAGTTTCCTCGTGAAAGTCGGTATCTCCACACAAACTTCCAAATCCAGTTTTACCCCTAAGGGGGTTTCGTAAAATCCGTTCCTAGCGGATGTCTGCGAAATTTTAAGTTTGTAGGTGTTATCACAAGCACAAAATAAAAAGGTACAGAAGTCAATCTCATGTAGGTATGTACTTCACTTTTCATACCTACGCATGGCGGTCACGCGCGCTAGGGTTGTCAACTGGATTATGCACAACAAATTATCGTGGTAGTTGCAATATTTCTCAGACGCGCGTCTCAAACGTGACACCCTCGCGGTCGTAATGATCCTCGTTGAGCCCGGTTTTCGCGTCAGTGAACGGTGTCTATGTATGCTTTGCTCGAGCGTGCTTTGTACGTAGATTGAAATCTGTACCTATATAATTTGTGCCACAACTGTTACAGTTTCTAAGATTTCGTGATTAATCAGTGAGTGATATTTCGCGTTTATATGTAAGTAGGTATAGATTATAATCACCAGTTCATTCAGGGTTGTTACCACGGTTCAGCGTGATTTCTATGACGGGCTTGTTGAAGCTGCAGGGCACGCAGTCAGGTGTGCAGGGCTTCTTGCAGCAGAAGCAGGCGGCCACCTGCAGCGCCAGCGAGCTAAGCTGCAGCAGCGCCACCAGGGCCTGGGATAGCCTCATCCTGGAATATCACATGGGCTTCACTGCAAAGTCTTTTCCAGCTGTCTGTCCCTATTTATGCTTACGATCTTTAAAACTACGCCACTGATTTTGATGCGGGTATTTTTCACCGAAAATAGACCCTTATGCAGCTCAGGTATGCTTACTTACCTGTATATTATTATGTATCTAGTTTTTATGAGCTTTTTCTGTCCACGGCAAAGACTTTTCTTCCTTTCTTCCACTTTTCCCTGTCTTAGCTACATTTGGCTAATTCTTTAGGTTCTGTATCAGTCCACGTCTTACGCTACCTCCCCATCACATATGTTTTTTTTATTTTGATGAACTGGATTTTCGACTATTTTGCTTTATGGTAAGTGACGATGGAGCACGCATGCCTAGTTCATTTTTGACTTGTGAAGGAAAAAAAGAAGTTTGTACAAAGCAGATCCTACTTACGTATTTCTTTGAAGATCTCTAGTTTATCTTCTGGACTGCAAAGAAGAAAAAAAAAAAGAGTTTGTCAGCTACAGTTGGGGTAACTCCAGGTTAGAAGACGTGTGACTGGAAAGGCTTTTTTGGATCTAGCTAGCTACCTATTATATCCTATTTTAGTTAGGTATAGGAGAACTAAAAAGTGCTATCGTACGGGAGTTTTTGGGAACTACATAAATTATGTCATTCAAGTGATGATTCTCACCCTGATTTGAAAAAAATATTTTGATTTGTATGCTAAAATTAATTTTATCAACTAGAGACCCATAGTCTGAACACCATCCACATCGCCTATGGAAAAATATTTTCCACAACATTATTATTCGTCGACCATTGAGTCTCGAGCATTGAACACCAATGAGGCAAGGAAACTGACTGACATATCAACTCACATTGGCTGTGCGGTTGATGCGTTGCTACAACTACTGGGCCTAGGAAGCGTGAAATTTTGCACACGGCTTCCTTTTATGACGTAAGCGAACACTAAGAAAGGGTTTTTCAAAATTCACCTCCTAAGGGGATGTAATGGGGTCTAAAATTTGTATGGACAACCCCACTTTCACGCGGGCGAAGCCGCTAGCAGAGGGCTAGTGGTTACATAAATGGACCTCTCGTTTATCACCTCAAATCGAGACGATATCCAGAGTCATCACCGTTTAGCGTGACTTCTATGAGTCGCTGGGAGTAGCCACAGGGTTCGCAGACGGTTACATATTCTCCAGCTCTTCGATTCCGCCAGCAACCCGCCGTCTGCTGCACTAACGAGCTCAGCAGCAGCAGTAGCACTATGAGGATCTGGGATAGTCGCATCCTGGAAGAACGTAAGGACCTTTAACCTTTTGAATGCCGGTGCGCAGATCTAGGTGAGACATAATAGCTTTTTAATTGTGTCTCTAATTACGGCATACGAAAAGTTAAATAAGAGCATTAACGCATGTTGTTTATGGGTTGACCATTTTCCAGTCAGATGAAGTCGATCTCGCTAGCTTTCAAATATTTAATATTTATTAACCTCGCCACGGATTCTTCTCTCCTCGGTTTTGTCCGCATAAGGTTGAGATTCTACTGAGGTGGAGTGGAGCGGTGTGGAGCAGGGCTGAGCTGTGAAATGAGGTGTTTCCGTGGAGCGGATCGGAGCTGGGATGAGCGGAGCTACTTTGCCTTTCTTTACGCTAACTAAAATGAATGAATATGCGCGTGAGTGAGCCGCTCCGCTTCGCACTGTCGCGCCCCGCCCCTCTTCACTTCGCGTCACTTCTTTCTCGGTGACCTGATCTAGCCTGATCTAGATCTGATCTTTTCCTGATATTTTAAACAATTCCGCTCCTCTCCCCCATTGCTGTTTCCTTTGAAGCGGAGTTGAGAAAAGATGTGAATTTCAAACCATGTGATTGGTGAATCGCGGCATAGCCGTCCCCGCTCTGCTCCGTTACCTTAAATACTACTTTTCAACAGATCCGCGATTTGGATGGATGACCTGGTATGGATTAAAGACGTCGCTAGGACTAAGTATTAAAATAAAATTCTAGTTACAAACCTTTTTTATTTATTTGCTAGAAGACCTTTATCTTATATTTTCACTGCAAAAAAGAAAAAAAAATCATGGTGAGTTTTGGCTTCAATTGACACCTACTAATATCTATCTCTACTTATTATAGGTATGTATAGTATAGTTATTTTTGTATAGTACACTTGTTTGGTGTGGCAATTGCACGTGAGTTGCCCAGAGTAAAAAATTATAAATATTAAACAAGGGCATGGACGTAATGTCAGTGGATTAAATTTGAGGCCGGAGTGCGGTTTTAGTCAGTAGGTGACTGACACTGCCTAGTTTGGCTCGTTTGCGAGGCAGCCTGGGCGTCCAGGCAGGATTTCCCATTCCTGCCTAAACAAAATAATATTTATCTCTCCTCAACCTTTTTCCAACTAGTTTGGGGTTGGCTTCCAGTCTTCCAGTCTTATATAATATGGAGCAACTGCCTTTCAACTCCTAGTTACTGGGAACACGATACTCGTTGGATAGACTAACTTTTCTACCTACTAAGGTAGAAAAGTCCGTCGGCAGACTTTAAAATGCAGAACCTTACCGATTTAAGGCTTTATATTTTGACGTCGGTACTCCTACATTGGACCAGGCACCTGTTGCGAGCTTCAACACTTCCTTGCAAGTCATCACATTTAACAGAAACACGATTATGTACATGTATGTCTTCATGTGGGGTGGGGGCGTGGCTGAAAGAAAACAGTTGGTGAGGTAAACAGAGCGAAAATATACAGGACTATTGTTTAATACATTTCTGCCCACTGATCTCTGTACTTTTTACTACTGGACAAGCTGTTTCGTATTTTTGATAGCTCGGTTTTTTGTACCTATTTGGAGCGCCAAACGCGAGCGTCCAGAGAACTAATTTGACTAAGTTGTATGCGACGCGACATTACCAGTTTTAGTACCGTAGACACTCGCTACAGTCACCGTGGCCGACAGCGCCAATATGGCGGATATCAAACGGGGACAAAAGCACTTTGACGGCAGCCAATAGCGGACCGTGTTTCTACCTATTGCGTCTGGGATTTCAGATTACCGTGAATTATATGTCAGACGCGTTAAGGAGCAGTATATTTGGATACTTTACGCATGGGTAGAAAAATAAGCATAATCATTTCATAGTATAAAACAAAGTCGCTTCCTCCCTATGTAGGTATGCTTAAATCTTTAAAACTACGAAACGGATTTTGATGCGGCTTTTTTTTAATAGATACGAGTAACTCAAGAGGATAAACCTTCCTCTTGAGTTACTCGTAGGTATAATACATGCATAAATGGGGCGGGTCACTAGTATTTGTCACTATTTTATTTTTTTATTATACATTACACCGCTGTTTTGCATGGGTAGAACCAGTGATACGAGACGGGATATTTCGGAAGCAGAATGCTGTTAAAAATTACTGAAAAAGTTAACGAATGATTTCGTATTTCTTTAACTATACCAATCGATGTATTACTTTTTGATTATGATAAAATTGGAATAATATATTTACCTACCTCTCGAAAGCAAGGGAGGAAGCCGACCGCATAAGGCAACGGCGCTCACGTCCGAAACGCCGCCGAGATTCTGATCCCGATTTCCGGCCACCATAGGCGCGGGCTTGTGGATGGCGAGCAATGGGTAGCTCGCCGTCCAATCGTCTGGTAACCGTCCGGACCAAGCCCAGTCGTCGACGGCGCGCACTGTTCCCGCGCGCCTCAAGGAGTTGTCAGCAAACCGTAGGGACCCTGCAGAAGAGTCGAATCCAACTGGGGCCAAGGGTTCGCGTCTAAAAGGAAGGCTCTGGCCCTGGCATATATGGCAACGTTGGAATGGGGTAAGGTTGTTTAATCAGTAAGAGTCTGACACTGTTTCCCGGTCCGCCCACTTACATAAAAAAAAGTTTTTGTTTTAATGATTGGTTTTCCCTTATTTGTTTTTCCTCAGAGAATAATATTAATACTTACCCTTATAATAACCCTTTCAAAGTGTGGTTTGTATCCTAAAATTCTGGGGCGTCTGAACTTGGCTCTGTACTGACTTTCCCTCTCTGCTGCCGCGATGTTGACATAGTTCACGTCACCTCTCGTATTTACTTTTCGTCGCTTGCAACCCTGGGCTATCTGGACGAACATCAGTGCAATATATAAAAGTAACAATAGGAATTTTTTGCACGACATCCTTGTCGATAGCCTGGAGTCCGCCATCTTTATTACATATGTGGCCCTGAAATTTGCTGTTACCCAGGGGATAACAAAGACTTGGTTAGTAATGTAAACTAGGACATGTAAATAGTATATTCGAGGTTAAGGAAATAGTGACTCATCGTTGTCACTCAGCTTAGCTACGCCCCTTGACCAATTAGATCACAGCAAATCAGAAAGCTGTATTCAAATTGACCAATTGAAGTTTTAAATACCGTCTTTTGTTAAAAGTAATACTTCAACGTAGAAAGAAAAATCTGAAGACAGTTGAGAGCAAAGGGTTAACGTGCTTTCAGAAGCAGGGACGAACATTTTTATGGTGGTTTTTATAACTTGGGAAATCATCATATGACTTTGACCGAGCAGGAGCCCGTATGTTTATCAGTTGCCTCTAGTACTCATAACACAAGCTCAACTTAGCTTATGATTACACGACGTTGTGTTATAAAAATAAAAACAACAAAGAATAAGCAAAAACTCACCAGTCTAGGACGAATTACTCCGTGAGGGCTGTTATATCGGAGTGGGCAGTGGTTCCGTAGGCCCGGCGAAGCCTTCCGTCGCTTGAAGACCACGTGGAACAAAACGATGGTGATTGGGAACAGAGCTATCAACACGTTGGCTATTTTCATTTTTTTGCAGCCTGGAGACAAATAGCTATTTAATTAGTAAGTATACTAAATAGGCAAGCCTTATAATTTGCTCATTGCTAAGACTCCAAGTCTTCTATCTAAGAAAGGGAATGGACCATAATGCACCAACGCATGCTCTATGTGGTGCATATCTTTGAATGTTTGGTTCTAGGAAATACTAGTTGCCTCACGATGTTTCTCATCACTGTTTTGAGAGCAGTGGTGATGAAACAAATTACACAAAGTAACATGCATAACAGCGTCTGGCTGGGTTTGAACACGCGACCTGTAATTCTTAAGGTCTCTGTACACAGCGGGCGCGGTGCTAGATATTACGGACGACGCCACACAGAGCCGTCCCGCTCGACGCGACGGTAACCTCGGATCTGTATGGCGTCGGCGTCGTCGCGTCGCCGTCCGGTCCCGCCGCGCCGCGCCCGCTGTGTGCAGAGACCTTTAAGTCGGGGTCTTTATCACTCTGCCATCACTGCTATCTCCAAAACCCACAATAACACGAATCATCTAGTGGCCCTGACTGCTAAGCTGGAGGTCATGGTTTCAATTCCCACTTAAGACGAATATTTCTGTGAGGAGCACGATCAGTTTTTGTTGTGTAAATCATCATTACATATTATAAAAAAAGTCGCTTCCCGCAGTCTGTCCCTGTGTATGCTTAGATCTTTAAAATTACGCAAATGATTTTGATGCGGTTTTTTTTTAATAAATAGAGTGGTTTAAGAGGAAGGTTTGTATGTATAATACACGCATCAACCGTGCGAAGCTGGGGTGGGTCGCTAGTCTATAATAATGTGCATAGTATTTAGAAATGTATGTGTTTACCAGTTGTCTAATACTCAAAGCACAAGCTCCGCTAAGTTGGCTCACAAACGTATTGCCATATCACACAAAAACAAATATATAATAAAAACAAAGAAGATAAATATACCTTCCCTATGCTACTCGTACCTACATACATATCTACCCTATCTACCTACCTTTTTTATACAATATAATTATATAACATATAAGTATTTAACTGAAGCTAAAAAAAAGTGACGGCAGAATCACTAACAATTTTGTTGGCATATTTTTTTAGCGTCAAGTGATGAAAAATATACAAAACAGATTAATTAAAAAAATAAAAATCTGTTATTAAAAAACCAACAAATTGACATTTAAAAATTGCATTTTACAAATTATTTGTCTTAGACATATTGTCCTAGTAATATAATCCTCTTATTAAATATATTCCAGTTTAAAGTTGGTGAGTTTACGAATATTATTATAGCAATAATATATAGGTACTTACCTCCATAAGAATTTAAAAAATCAATAAATATATTCTTGAACGAACAACGAGTCATTGGGTTTGATAAAGTTGAAATGTCTAATGCAATGTTTTTTATGCTGAACTCTAATTTGCACTACGGTGGTATGCGTCATTATAACCACTATATTCTAAACACAAAATAAATATTTAATACTAGCTATTGCCAGCGGCTTTGACCACACAAAAGTAGTAAATATAAAGCTTATGTTACTCAGTGAAGATGTAGCTTTCTAATATTGAAAGAATTTTGAAAATCGGTCCAGTAGTTTTTGAGTAAAATCTTTACATACAGATAAACCATTTTTTTTGCTAAACTCAAACTGGCTATTGCAGCTTGATTTGATAAAACTCAGTATATAGTTAATATAATATTAAGTAACATTACATAGTATAAAACAAAGTTGGTTACCGTTGTCCTTATGTATGATTAGAACGCAACGGATTTTATTGCGTTTTTTTTAATAGATAGTGATTCAAGACGACGGTTTATATGTATGATACATTCATAATCATCATCATCATCATCAGCCTTTTAATGTTCCCACTGCAGGGACACAGGCCTCCTCTCTCTAGGAGAGGGAATGGGCCATGATCCACCACGCGGGCCCAGTGCGGATTGGTGGATGTCACATGTCTTCGAATTTTTGGTTCTAGGACATGCCGGTTTCCTCACGATGTTTTCCTTCACCGTTTTGAGAACAGTGGTGATGAAATAAATTACACAAAGTAATGCGCCTGGCTGGGTTTGAACCCGCGACCTACGACTCGTAAGTCGGGGCCGTTACCACTCGGCCACCACTGCTCTCACATTCATAATACATATATTCAATATCAGTATCCGTGCGAAGCTGGGACGGGTCGCTAGTATAAGTAGGTATATATGATGCAGATTAAACAGTCAATAATTTCATCAACTCTTTTCTCACCGTTGTTCTTTATAGAAAAAAATTAAAGGAATTAAAAAAAACTCTCACCCTTTTAGGTTTAGGATATATTACTTCAATAATAGGTCCCGTATAAGTGCAGGGGTTGATATCGAGTGAGGATGGAGGCCGGGGCTTCAACTTTTTGCAGCCGGAGACATGGATGAGTACCAAGCCCATCAGCTGCAGTAGCGCAATCAACCACTTTACAAGGTTCATATTCCTTTAACCCTTATGAGCCTGAAGGACAGAAAGAAAATTTGCAATACAATAAAGTTTTTCAAAGTAACAACTAACGATATATGGACGCTAGTCGCTTAAAGGAAAACTCGACCGAATTTTAATAATTCTTTTTTCTTTGTTCACCAGCAGATAAGATTTAAAAGCAAAAAATAAAAAGGCAGGCTTACCCAACCCTAGCTAAAGTAGTAAGTTGATAAAGCCGAAGCCGCAGACAAAAACTAGTATATAACAAATATATATTTACCCGTGCACAACAAGGTTTTATCGGGGACTTGTTCGCAGTCCCAGTTCCACCACTAGCTGGAGATCCAGATTGTTTTTTCTTGCATGCCATAACATTGAACATAAGTACTGCTAAGTATAGGAATATTGTTAGAAGCGACATTTCTCCTGAAAACAATTCAAGTCAGTTGTAATATTTAACAATAAGACAAGAATTATTTAAAAATGATGCAACATATCCGACGGGTAAAGTATAGCTAGGCCTCCGTCACTCCATGTTCTTGTGCGCTATAATTACCTACCGCCCGGTCTCAGGCCGTTTGCGGACTAAATTCAGTGCAGTTTTCGCAAGGGTAGGGCACGCACGTTGTTCGATTTTAATAGTTCCATTCATTCGTACGCGTACCTACGATGTCGTCTGGTGCCTTATGTGCTGTGTAGATGGGTGCAAATCAAGTAAAAGAAGTGATAAACACCTAACATTTTTAACTTTTAAAGATTTTTTTATTTTTTACCTACCCACTGACGTCTATAATAACCATATATGTTTACCATAAAAAAGAGATGCGTGTTAGCGGGTGTCGTATGTCTTAAAAGTTTTTGGTTCTACATGCCCAAACACCTATCTAGTATTTTTATGTAAAGACTTCAAAAAAGAAAGATTACGGCCCATTCTCTCTTCTAGAGAGGAGGTCTGTCTTAGCAGTAGGAATGTTTTAAGGCCGATCCGCGCGATGGCACGCACGTCCACACTATTCTTCATTGACTGTGCGACAAGGAACAGTTTCAACAATGTCGCGGCGATGTCGTCCGACGTCGCCCGACATCGTCCGACGTCGCCGGGGACATGTCGCACGACAAATGTTCCTAGTGGAGACGAGGCTTTAAGCTCGCCATCTTACATGAATTGTCAAATAATTTTAACTATCTATGTTAAGTTTTTGTGTACAATAAAGAGAAAAAAAGACTCCTTACTCTGACCATCCGGACTGGATTATGTTCGTAACCTAAATTGTGGTGTCTTCTGAACCATTTGTTTCTCCGTTGACGTTTCGCTCTGTGACAACCCTCGGCCAAGTCCAGCATAATAAGCGCTATGTTCAGAAACACCAGCAGGAAATCGTTCAGCCGCATTTTATTTGTTTTATAGAATACTGGAGCTTTTCATTACCATCAATTCTGAAAATTGACAATTTTTTTAACACAAACAGCTGTCTGAGCAAGTCATCTGAGCAAGTCGGATTAGCTTTAGTGGTGTGGGTGACTCACAATATATCTATACAGTTTACAACTCCGTGAGTTTACACACTACACATCATTACATAGTATAAAACAAAATTGCTTGTCACTATGTACGTTTAGATCTATAAAAGTACGCAACGGATTTTGATGGGTTTTTTTTTATAGACAGAGTGATTCAAGAGGAAGGTTTATAAGTATAATACATGCGTAATATATAAGTATTGCACCCGTGCGAAGCTGTGGTGGGTCGCTAATAAACAATAAATATACAAATCACCATACATATATACTAGTTTATGCCAGCGGCTTTGCTCCTGGCAACAAAAAAATGTGGTAAATCAAGAATCGCGAATGACTAAGCAAGAATATCTAATAGTCCAAACAAAGCCTAAATATTTGGTTTGGATAGGTGAGCCCGTTCGAGTTATAAAATTATAACGAAAAGTGGCATTGATTTTTATATATATTGATTTACATATACATTTATATATATATTTCCGAGCAAAACAACACTACACATATACACAAACACTGAACATCACACAGACAATTGACGTGACGCATTGGAAACGCGTACTGTCGATGACGCTGACGCGCCAGCGATGTATTTCCTTCTACCCGCCGTGTAGTTATATTAGTTTCTCACCAGTCACGATCTATCCTGTCCGAGAAACGGACGTACGCTCGCGCCAATTAAAAGCAGTTCGCGAAATCTACCCGCGGAAACCCACTGCTGTGGACTATTATTTGTGATCGCTATAGACTTGTTTGTGCTTAACTTTTGCGCCTTCTATAACAATCGTGTTGTTGTGTTGTGTGTGGAAAATACACCTGGAGATATTAACGAAGACTTACTTATTTACCACTTACCCAGTAAGTACCTACCTACACCACACACACACCTACAAACAACCAAGTTATGTAAAACTTAACAAGGGGCCTTTCCTCGTCTTGAAAAAGAAACGCGAAAAAGGGAGAATGCCTGAAATCTCTGCTGGCATTTGGTAATTCCGCGGTTTCGTGAATCGTTTCGTTATAAGTGATTTTTTTTTAACTTAGTTTTTAAGATAAATTGTCATTCAGAATCTCGAGGAAATGTGCAAGGCTTATAGAAATATACCCAGTTGTTTTACATTGAAAAGGGTTAAAGTTCACGTAAAAAGCAGATTATCAAAGGTCTTTACTGATTTAGTTTTAAACAAATTTATGTTTTGCCTTAAAAGCCTAAATGATATCTAGAAGGTCCTTGGAAACGAGATAGTTAGTTTTGTGACAATTTCTTGCTGCAATTCTTTAGCCGGCAAGTTGCTGACTATATCGCTCAACACAAAGTGGGAATCCGCGATGGTGCAGGCCTGGGTGCAAGCACCGGTCAGGCCTGCCGACACCGACGTCGAGGCGGAGTGGTTCCGGGAGGCCTTGTCGCAAATCTGCGACGCGGCAATGCCCTGTCTCCGGCAAGGACGCGCCCGGCGCCAGGTGTACTGGTGGTCGCCGGAGCTTGCGACACTGCGTGACGCATGCACTGCTGCGCGACGCCGGCATACCAGATTCCGCAGGCGCCGCATCCGCTCGCCGGATGCGGAAGCCGTGGAGGTGGAGCTGTACGAGGGGTACAGGGAGGCAAAGCGCACCCTCCGATCGGAGATAAAGCGGGCCAAGCAGCAGGCCTGCAGAGTGTGACTGGGGACCCTCAACGCTGATCTATGGGGACAGACCATTAACAGGCTAACTCTTGACCACTCTCTCCTGATGTACAGCGACGATCTGGTCGATAATGGAGTATGCATTCATAAAAGTAACTTATTCACTCTTGACTTGTAGCGATCAGGAAACCGTCTGCGTGATCGTGGATATTGGAAATACTAAAAGTTTACCTTAAAGATATTAAGTCGGCCGCTTTTCTTGTTTGCACCTGGGATTGGCTGCAGTGCAGTCAGTGTACTCGTGTGTAACCCAGCAGCCCATACATGTCTCAAGATAGGACAACAGAAGAGTTACTATTAGTACAACCACCTCTTGATAGAAGATTTTGTCCATTGTCAAAGGAATAGGATCTGAAAAGGGTCACAAGTTGTGTATAGAACTCGAACAGAGCTAGAAAGAGCTCATACGTGCTTATGTTATGTCCAATAGCAGAGGTAATTGCAACCGTTGAAATTCCAACAAATGGAAGATCAGCAGCAATCTTCATGTGTGTCAAGTGTCAGTGAGTTGACGACTGCCACAGCCCCGAGGTCAACGATTGCACAATTTACCTCTTGCAACATGTAGCTTGTGTGTTTGAGCCCTTAAGGAAGTGTACTGATCTAAGGCCCGGTATCTACGAAAGCGGAAATGGGAGGAGATGAAAGGAGTTCTGTTTGAATAAATCAATCGATTTCTTTATGGCTTTGGTGGAAATTAATCAAGACGAGAGGAGATGTCTAATTATGGATTGTCTAATATCTATATCCTCGCGTTTCCTCTCTTCTCCGCTTTAGTGGATACTGGGTATATTGAAAAACTTATGAGAAAACTGGCCCTAATTTCCTCTAAAATAGTTTCGTAGGTCAATCACTGTAAAAACAATCTGGCCAAATGGGGTATTCCTCGACCCTTGGGCTCAATATCCTGGGGTAAGTGCTAGAATAGACAGCGGTAGGTGAGGCCCACTCACTCTCCTCCCCCTCTATATAAGTCTGCCTGTTTGTATTTCAGTATGCTCTACGCATATTTCAAATTCTTACGTCCGAATACAGGCCAACGACCAAGTGTTACAGCGCCATAAAAAAGTATGTACCAATATTTATTTCTTGCAAGGTGCATTGTTTTCTGTGCAAGTAACTTTCTTCGAACCACAGCCGAGCACTTCGAGGAACAGGGTGAACAACAGGTACAGGAGGAACAGTACGCGTTCCCAGGGAACTGACATCATACTCTGGAATAAAGTTGACTATTTAGTCAGTTTTATTTAAGACGTTAAGCTACATGACGTGCAACGTTCATGCAACGTGACGCTGCAACATTGCTCAGTCCTTAAACTAACATAATCCCTAAAAATTTTGTAAAGCATGTTGCGTGTCATTTTGGGTGACATTTCGTCACCTAAGTGCTAGTTTAGGGAGACGCGGAGCGTTGTTTGCGCGTGCGACAGCAGAGCTGCTGCCGCGCTGTTCTCGCGCGGCACGTTGCGACCTAATTTGAAAGCGCCCTAAAACTAAATGTGTTCGTTAAATGAACATGAATATGAGAAAATTTGAAAAAATAAAAATGGAAAATAAAAGACTAACTTTGACTGTTCAATCCCCAAGCGAATGATTTCGCGAAATTTCGTTGAAAAAAAATAGTACGCGTTCATAAATAACGAAATTATTTTCAAGTAATCTTTTTTAGACAATGTCTAAAGAAAATGGGAGGAAGCGCACACTGCCCATTATAGGAATATATTTATATAGAAGCAGTATTTAATAGTGATAGAACATTAATTAGTGCATATACTCGTATAGTAGAAGACAAACTATGAAAATTATAAAAAAGGTACTTACAAAAGTAGTGTTCGCTAACTTCTAGGTATATTTTATGTCATGCGCCATTTCAGATCATGCAGCCATCTTTCCTCTGCAAACGAAAAAGAATCGATTTGAGTCGTTCCACCGAAATACAGAGACTAACTAGCTAAAGCAAGAACTAAGTACGGATTAACGCTAAAATGGGAAAAGAACAAATAAAACTACAAGGTGGAATTTGACCCAAATCAATACTTTACGTTTGCAATGGGAACGATAAATTACACAAAAAAAGAAGAAATAAATTTAAAGTATCATAATATTTTCGTTTTACAGATTAGGTTGTCTACAAGTTGAGGAATGCGAAATTTTACTGTAATGTTTTAAATATTATTTGACTTGATCGTTTTTGATCGGGTCCTTATCAATTTTTTGATCTAATTCTTTTAAAACTCTATGAGACCGCCACACGTCAATGTTGCTATTTACTCTTTCCATTTTCTTGAATTGTTCCAAACAATAGTAGTTGTCCCAGCAATTGTCTGCAACCCACAAGTTTCCGAAGTGTTTGAACATTGTGTTGTGACGAAGGCGTTTATAGTTTTTGCTACTATTCTCAGTGGGTTCTTCGCTGCATCTCTAGTATCTGTAGGGACCACGTCTGCAGGGAGCGCGACCAGAGCAGGGCAGCTGTCTCCTGCAGCACGAGGAGGTGCCCACAATCAGCAAAGAGAATAGAGCAAATAGAACTGCATACAGACGGCTCAAGGAGAATTTAGCCATTATCAGCAACTGCAACAAAGAAATGTTTGCTTTACGTTCCAAATGATGCAGCAGGACCTTAAAGAGAAGACGTAGTGACTGGTAAAAAAAAATGAAGTTAAATGAATCTGTGTGCAAAATGAATGGAATCAAAAGCAGTTGAAGAAGTGAATGTCCTTTGAAAGTTCTGTTATTATCTGCCAATTGCCTTTCTAAGTTACAAGGCACATTGCTTGCAAAGCAGTTACTGGATGGGACTGAAAGTTTCTGGAATGACAACCGCGCGAGACACAGCGTTAAAAGTCCTCCCATAAAGTGGACCAAATACACGGTGAGTGTCGCGGGAATCCGATGGATGCGAGACGCCTATTCTCATTAGTTGACGAATCTCGAAGGGAATGGAGAAGATTTGATGATGAGTTGTCTTTTCAACTCAGAGATAAAAAATACTAATGAAATACTAACACCAGCGTAGAAAGAAAGAAAAGTTACGTTCGAAAGAGTTACCGTCGTAACGATTAGGTTTTAGTAAGAAGTCTGAGACGTATTTCTTGCTCTATGCAAACGGAGGAAATAAACTAACAACTAAAAGGAAGCATCGAGCAAATTTTTTGCGAAACGATGAAAAATCTTTATTATAAAAAACTAGATCATGCAAACATTTCTGACATTGAGTAACCAGACAAACTGTCAGATAGCAAAGCCCTTTGTTATCCATTTTATAAGCATCGTGTCATCGGTTGGCTCGGTGCGCGGGCGCCGGTCGAAAATAAACAACGCGTGGAATCAAACGCAAACGATTGGTATTAATCATATGGCTTGTTCTAATTACTGCTTTGAACATAGTAGAAAAATAAAAAACTGGAATCGGACGCGATGATTTGATGAAGACGGGGTCTGACCAGATATATGGGTCAAGGATTAGCTCTTATCTTACTAATATTATAAATGCGAAAGTTACGATGTTTGGATGTTTGTTACTCAATCACGCCAAAACGACTGGATGGATCTGGATGAAATTTGGCACAGGCATAGGATACACTCCGGAATAGGACTTAGGCTACTTTTTATCCCGGAAACCCCAACCCCAATACCACGCGGGCGAAGCCGCGGGCAAAAGCTAGTAGAAAAATAAAAACTGGAATCGTACGCGATGATTTGATGAAGACGGGGTCTGACCAGATATATCGGTCAAGGACTACCTTAATGGATTATAATTTAGTAGAAGTATTTGTTTAGGATATTGAAAAATATTTATACCTACATATAGATACTAGAGTGGGTGTCGACCAATCATAGGGAAAAGGGGTTAATGATGATGAAGTATCTGTTTAGATTTAAAGGTAGAATGTTTATCCATGATTGGTATAAACAAACTTTGATAGGTGTACATCTTGCTTATATCATAAAGAGAAAAGTAGTTTGGCGATACAATAATCCATAATAAGTTTGCTCTTAAAAGTAATGGTTGTAAATAATCAGAATACTGAGAACAGCAAAGGTCCCAATCAGGTAACTGAGAAACATGATATCCTTTACCAAAACTTTTGTCAGATTTTCAGACTTTTGACTAAACGTATTGATTGTCAAAAATCTACTGATGGAAGCAGAGCAGTAGCATGAAACGATTGGCATTAAGGAACCTTAGATATAAAAAATAAAGATGGATTGTGTGAAGAATGAAACATAAAACAAGCTCTGCTTAGCTTGGAAATAGACGACGTGGTGTGATAGTTATGAGAAAAAAATGATATGGACAAAAAGAAAATGATTATTGTGAAGATGGCGAAAGAAGTAATGAGAGATACGTGGAAGAAGAGGGCATACTGCAGCAACTTGTGTGAAGTTGTGACCAGGACAGACGAATGATACAGGTAATATAAAATAGAATAGTCTTCTTACCGTTTTTACTTTGTACACGGCGCCGGTTGTCTGCAAGCGATGTAGACCTTCTTAGTGCACGCGGTGACAAGCCCGAAGAGTGATAGGATGCCAGCAAGGAAGAACAGCACAGCCTTCTGAACGCCCATGGTCTAGCGCCTCATGGTAGCGGCGGCGGGGGAAATCCTGCAAGTGTGAGCGGCCATGGCTCGGCCTTACAGCGGATAAAACACGGGCGAAGGCAGGGAAATGATCATGGAGCAGTTAGAGACAGGAATCAGGAATGTGTTAAGCACCATCCGTTCTTGACAGGGGTCCGCGCGAATGTTCTTGTATTCCGAACCCTCGAAACGTGCTAGTGCTACTAAATTAACTGAGACTAAGACTAAATTACTACCCTTTAACTTCCTAGGGTTTAAACGGTAGCAATTTAGTCGGTAGCAGTCCGGGAATCTGCTGTTCTGCCCAGAGGGATGAAGAATTCCCCATAAAAGAAGGTACCGCTCTTTGTGTACATGACTTTAGACAAAGAAGATACAGATATTTGATACCTGTACCTTCTTCTATTCTATAGTGGATGGTCATAATCAAGATGATGCTTCTGACAAAAATTCGTCGAAACTCGTGTGTGCACAAGTATCTTGGTCATAAAGCCGCAGTACGTAATGATTGTTCTAATCACTATTTAAGAACTTTTAAGTTGAATGCAGTAGAATACTTACCGATACTTTTTACGTTTTTACAACATATAGATGGCATTAATTGCACGTTTCTAAAAACTGGCAATAGATGGCGCTTTCTAATGTTTTGTTTATTGCTATTATTATCTCATCGTTTTGGAATATTTTTGATATAATTCAGAGGACCATATTTTTCATCACTTATAATGCTATAGTATACGATAAATATAATAAATACATGTTTCTGAACTGTTACTTCGTATTTGAAGTATCGATTTGGGTCAACTTTTCAAACTAATATAACTCACTATGCTTTAGCTAAGATCTAAGCTCACCTGTTTTTATATTGGTTGCAATGGGTGATAAAGTTTATATTTTATTACTGTGAATTTTGTTTTGTGGTTTTTTCTGAAGTTTGACTTGGTTGCAGTTTTGATTGACCTGCCAGATGGAACTGTTCATTTTGAATTAAATGACAGCGGAAACTGGCCAGTCTTTTCTGTCATGTATTTGTAACGGGGCTAGAAATGAGGTTGGTAGCTGAAGAAAGAGGCTTCTACCAGTCATAAACTTTGCGTACTCACTGTGCAAGAATGTAGCGGCATCTATAGTGTCAAACAGGGATTAAGACATAATCCTGCATCGCTGCAATGCTACGTTCTCAATACTTCTCATACAACATTTTGAAAACCACTATCTAGCTAATGACTACCAAGATTTATTTCATCCATATCAGCCTTTTTAATGTTCCCACTACTGGAACACAGGCCTCTACTCTAGGAGGGGGAATGGACCATAATTCACCACGCAGGCCCAGTTGGTGGATGACATACGTCTTCGATTTTTTTGGTTCTAGGACATGACGGTTTTCTCGCGATGTTTTCCTTCACCAGTTTGAGAGCAGAGAAAATTAGGCTTCTGGCTGGGTTTGAGTGGCAACGGCTCCTACTTATGAGTAGGTCGTGGGTTCAAATCAAGAAAGGCGCATTTTTTTGTGTAATTTATTTCTTCACCACTGCCTTGAAAACGATGAAGAAAAACATCTTAAGGAAACCAGCTGCTCTAGAACCAAAAATTCGAAGAATAGTGGCATCCGTGATAGATTATGGCCCATTTTCTCTTCTAGAGAGGAGGCCTGAGTCCCAGCATTAGGAACATTATAAGACTGATGCTATGCTATGACCTTCCACTCTACTCTAGAGCAGAATAATTTTGTCTGGCTTTTAGAGAAAATAGATCTTGAAGCGTCTAAACATGGACTAAAATAAATAAATTCGTCTTTCTCATCTTTCTAAAGAATATACGCGTACATGATAACTACCAAGCTTTATGGGAACGCTTTAAACAAAAATAGTATCTGGTGTACGGCTTAATGTTAACTACGTCGGTAAAAGAGATAGCTTCACTAGCCTCAACAAATGGCTTCACTTGTATTTACCTACTTGTACATGTATTATGGACTTTCTATTATTTCTTAAGCCTCAGTGTTTCAAGATGATGCGATGCGATGCGACGGCAAGCGATGGATACGAGACGCGTTTCGTGCATCTCGTATCCATATCTATATCCATATGTTGTGGCAACATTTGGGAGTATCTGTATCAGTCGTCGTCTCTTATAATTAATTTTAATTTTGTTGTGCATTGACTGGTCTACATTGTCCTTACATAATTTATCTATTATTACTGTAAGACGCAAATATTACCTACAACATAACACGGTAGAAGTGTGCCCCGCTTGGGAAGAGCAACGCCGTGTCCTCGTGGGGGTGATCGGCGGCGGCGATCTCTAGCGCCGGGCCTTGGTTCAGGCCATGGTCCGCAGCGAGGAGGAGTGGCAGGCGGTCGCCTCCTTCTGCGAGGCAGTAATGCTCGTAAAGAGAGGCTGACCGCATAAGGCAAAGGCAACGGCGCACTCGCCGTAGCCGTCGCCGCCGCGATCCTGCCGATATCCGGCCACCGTAGACACTGGCTTGCGGCAATGGGTAGCTCGCCGTCCGGTCGTCTGGTAGCAGTCCAGACCGAGCCCAAGTCGTCGACGGCGCGCTCCGTTCCCGCGCGCCTCAAGGAGTTGTCAGCAAACCGTACGGGCCCTACAGGGTCGAAGCCTCCCGGAGCTGAGGGTTGGTGCGAAAGCGTTACACTGGGGCTCTGGGAATAAGGCAAGGAAGGCACGGGGTAGGTTCTTTAGTCAGTAAGAGTCTGACACTGTTTCCCGCTCCGCCCAAGACTGGGATTCGCCATTCGATGATATTTACCTACCATAAAAAAAGCTACAACATAAATCATTTTTTTACAAGCTTTTATTTACTTTCACCTGTCCCGTTGTCTGTCGTTCTGTAATCAAATCTTGCAACTTAAATTTGATCCACTTCCCGGTTTCCGATTGAGCTGAAATTTGGTATACACGTTTAGTTCGGATGACAATGCAATATTATGATGACATGGAGCTGATCTGATGATGGAATCGCGAGGTAGCCATAGGAACTCTGTAATTAAACGGCACAACCACGTCGAGTTTGGGCTCGTGTGAATCGTCTTGACGAGTTTTATTTATATAAGCATAGACCACCGCTATAAAAGCTTGTTATGAAAAAAAATTTTTTCATTGAAAACTTGTTAAAAGAGTAACCATAGACTTTCGTGCTGGTTCTTCTCCATAGGAAACGAGTAATTTAGAACCGTGCACTAGCTTCTGGAGTTTTATAAGTGCCCATTTAGGCATGTGTGAAATAAAAATATTTTGAATTTTTTCGCCTGAAATTGAACTTTTTAATTTTTCCGAAGCCTTTATTCACTAACTGCTAGTAAAATGAAGAACGTTTTTCTCTCTCTTCTTCTTGCCTCATTGTCACCATTTCCAGAATAATTCTTCATAATCTCTATGTAAAGAACTCTTCTAAATAGTTCATTTTAATACAAGTAAGCAGCAAGTTTGGCATTGCAACCGAGGTGGAATTCGCACGAGCCGTAGGTACACCGTAGGTGAGTATGTTATGGAGCCGAGGGCTGCAGTGAAACTTTGCACGTGTGTCAAACAACGTTTTTCAATACACGCGCGACTGTGGGAGGGGTGGACTACCTGCGCCCAGTGCTCCAGTCCTATACTATAAACTATTTTATCACAATACAATGGTGGCGAGGATAGCACGCACTTTTTCCGCACTAGTGCGTATAGTGGTCCCAGGGTTTCAGTATTGAAAAATGATTTAGAGCTGACGTCATACTACCGTTATATTTTTAACGTTGTATCGTAATATTCAAGTGAATTTTTAACGTAACTCAGTAGTTCTGGAAAATTGATGAATCGCAGTCTGTTAGAAATCTTATATTTGTACTAGCAGTGTCTGGAAATTCTGAAATTCTAATCACGGAAATACTTTTCCTGACATAGACAGTAGCTACAAAATGTGCTGAGTACTTTTTTAGGTTCCGTACCTCAAAACGAAAAAAACGGATCTCTTATAGGATGTCGGGTGTCTCCTCTGTGTGGACCACCCGGAAGACACGATGGAGCACACGGTTGAGGTGTGCTCCCCTTGGGCAGAGTATCGCCGTGTCCTCGTGGAGGCGATCGGCGGCGGCGATTCCTCGCGCGCCGGTCTTGGTTGAGGCTATAGTCCGGAGCAAGGAGGAGTGGCAGAGGGTCGCCTCATTTTACGAAGCAGTAATGCTAGCAAAGGAGAAAGCCGACCGCATAAGGCAACGGCGTTCACGCCCGAGATGCCGCCGGCTTTCCGATCCCGATTTCCAGCTACCGTAGGCGCGGGATTGTGGATGGCGAGCAATGGGTAGCTCGCCTTCCAATTGTCTGGTAACCGTCCGCACCAAGCCTAGTCATCGACGGTGCGCACTGTTCCCGCCTCAGGGAGTTGTCAGCAAATCGTAGGGACCCTGCAGAACGGTCGAACTCAACTAGTACCAAGGGTTTGCGTCTGAAAGGAAGGCTCTGGCCCTGGTATATATGGTAACGTAGGAATGGAGTAGGTTGTTTAGTCAATAAGAGTCTGACACTGTTTCCCGCGTGTTATAATTAGACCCAATATGTATTCCTCTACCTATAGCATTAAATATTGAATGCTACAAAATTTCTTAGCCGTATCTTCTCGATTATGTAAAGTTATGTGTAACTAGGGAATCAACTTATTCGAAGCGCGTTATGCAACACTATTTCTGCTTTACCTGACATTTGTACAAGAATTTTTTAGTTTTATCTTACTAGGGAATAAAGTTCAATTTTAAGTTCAATCCTGTGTTACACTAGTGCCCTGTCCCGGCTTCGCTCGCCTGCAAAATGCAATGCAAACACAAACCGACAGGGTCCATATTGATCTTGTGAAATTTTATACCATCTGTGTACATAATATGGAATGCAATAAAGTATTGAGTATTAAACTTTCTTCGTTTATTCTTTTTTCTGCTAGTGATAACTGCAATCAAAACTCGTTGCGTGATTTAGGATAAACTAGCGAATGAGAAAACAGACATTGTTTTTAACTATGTAGACATACTACGTTAGTACATTACGGCTGTCGGATATTGGCGAGTCTGAATAAGTTAGGCTCTGCGAATTGTAGCGCTTGAAAACTCGTACAAACATAAAGGTAAAAAAAAATGCTAGTAACAGTTTTTAACAGTAATAACAACTGCAAATTGCATTTATTTGTTTGTACCATTTATTTTTTTTATGAGTTATCAAGCGCTAAAATTCTCAAAGCCTAGCTTCAGACTCGCCAAGAATCGACGGCCGTACTGTATCTATATAAGTATGTCTCGCTCGAGATACTTCTGTGTATTTAGGATTGAATGATTGAACGAATACAGCTCTTTCAACTTAAGACCACTTCGGGCCACTCTCGTTCATCGTTCAATCGTTCGTCTATGATATTGATCAACGTCTGTTGACTAGTTGGCTTTTGCTAGTAACTTATAACGTTACTAGCTTTTGCCCGCGGCTTCACCCGCGTAGGTATATAAAATATATATATAGCCTATGTCAATCAGGAGTAAAGCAGCTTTCTATTGTTGCTAAAATTTTTCCAATCGGACCAGTAGTTCCAGAGATTACCTCCTACAAACAAAAAAACAAACTTTACCTCTTTATTATATTAGTGTAGATTACACAATTTGTATGGTACAAAAGTTTTTCGAGAATTCTAAGTATCTCGTATTTAATTGGCCTGTTGGTCTAGTGGTTAGTGACCCTGACTGCTATGCCGGAGGTCGTGGGTTCGATTCCCACCCAGGAAAAATGTTTGTATGATGAGCACGATCATTTGTTCTGTGTCTGGGTGTAATTAATCTATAGTATGTATGTATTTAGAAATATATTTTATCAGTCGTCTAGTACCCATACCACAAGCTCTTCTTAGCTTGAGACTAGACGGCGTTGTGTGATATCTAGTAGTGGAATGAAAAAAAAACATTTTCAAAATTAAATCAGAGAAAGAAGTATACAACACACGAACAGGCATTTTTGAAAGGTCAAAAAGTTAGTATGTCACAACAATACATTTTTATCCTAGGGGTGAAAGTAAGTTATTTAGCACCAAGACGGCCGAGCATAGCGAGGACGCTAATTTATTTCGCGGGACTAAATAACTCTTTAACCCGTGGTAAACACTGTGTTTTCATTATGAATACAAGGAAAATAAAAAAAATAAAAACCTGAGTCGTCGTCAAAGGTCGTTTTAAAAATGTGCAAGAAACTCCATGGATTTTTAACTAGCGACCCGCCCCAGCTTCGCACGGGTACTGATATTGAATATATTATGCATGTATTATACACATAAACCTTCCTCTTGAATCACTCTATCTATTTAAAAAAACCGCATCAAAATCCATTGCTTAGTACAAAAGATCTAAGCATACATAGGGACAGCGGTAAGCAACTTTGTTTTATACTATGTAATGATATGTATGTACTTTGAAGTATATAAGTATGTCAGTTGTCTAGTACTGACAACACAAGCTCTGCCTAGCTTGGGACTAGGCAACGTTGTGGGATAGATATCGAATCATCATCATCATCATCAGCCTTTTTAATGTTCCCACTGCAGGGACACAGGCCTCCTCTCTCTAGGAGAGGGAATGGGCCATGATCCACCACGCGGGCCCAGTGCGGATTGGTGGATGATAGATATCGAATATTATTACTATTTTCAATAATTCGATGATTTCTTAATCTCTTCTACTCGTAAGTAAGTTAAAAACATTAAATCATCATTGGATTTCGTGAAATTAAATTATTTTTATCACCGGAAACCGCATGGTCAAACATACAGCATTTCATTTCGACCGCTGTGTTGCCAGTGTAATAACAGCTAAAAATAAACATTCTTTCGACACTTACATTAATAAAAATGCTTTGAATAAAAAACTGGTGTAATTAATTATCAAACACATTACTATCGCATTGTTTATACTAGTTCATCTAAATAACGACATATTTTTAAATAAATGGAATTTTAATTAATGTTTGGTTCCTTTATTTAAAATAATGTTTTCGGGTGGGTTTGTATGAATTAATGCCAGTACCTTTTTCTTGAGGTGGGAACCATTCACTTTTGATATACGCATTTGTTTTCTTATTTTTATTTATTTTTTTAATTGCAATAAACTAGTAGCAGGAGGGGAGGGTATAAAGGAGCAGTGGTGGCCGAGTGGTAATGGCCCCGACTTACGAGTCGTAGGTCGCGGGTTCAAACCCAGCCAGGCGCATTACTTTGTGTAATTTATTTCATCACCACTGCTCTCAAAACGGTGAAGGAAAACATCGTGAGGAAACCGGCATGTCCTAGAACCAAAAATTCGAAGACATGTGACATCCACCAATCCGCACTGGGCCCGCGTGGTGGATTATAGCCCATTCCCTCTCCTAGTGAGAGGAGGCCTGTGTCCCTGCAGTGGGAACATTAAAAGGCTGATGATGATGATGAATAAACTAGTGCTTGACTGCGATCCCACCTGATGATGGTGAGGCGCACTAGTTTGCACTCTAGCCTTGAAGACACCTAAATTAAATAATGACCTAATAATTTAATAATTATTTATTAAATAAGTACTTAATGTTTTTTTTTTGGTAACTATTTAAATCTATCTGCACACTGCACCGTTTCTGTCGTGTTCATTTCGACATCGGCCAATGCCGAAAACCAGCGCTGTGAGCTCATCGCATTATGCACGGGACCACAGCATTATGCTGAGCGTTTGGCCGTTTTGCGCGAATGTGACGCATTCTTTTCTATAAAACGTAATGATTGTTTGATAGCTTTGAATAAAAAGAAAAAAACCTAATGATAGGTTGCGTCATTTCGGGTGGGGTAAACGGTTTTTCTTTCTTCCTTTTTTTCTATTCAATGACATCTCCCGACAGGAAGGGTCAGACTTTTACTGACTAAAACTGACTTTCAGTTACTCTTTGCGTTTTAGAATCAAGTTATTTTCCGGCGGCCCCAGCGGGTACATTTTTCCTGGCATCTCTTTGGTGTGGAACGCGCCATTGACGACTCGGGCTATGTCATCATCATTTCAGCCGAAAGACGTCAACTATTGGACATAAGCCTCCCTCAAGTGACGCCTCAATGAACTGCCCTGTGCGTCTCGCATCCACCGGATTCTTGCTTCATCATCATCAAGTCATTGGTCCACCTTGTAGTAGGCTTTCTAACGCTACGTCTTCTGGTACGACAGCGGACGTCATTTCAGAACCAGTGCGCACATCTGAGCCTACAATGGCAGGGATTTGAGCTGCGATGCTTGACACCCAGAGCCTGCGTTGTAAGGAATGCCTCTCCATACCTTTTAGGCCACCGCACTCGATCGAATTACTGCTTTCTATACCCTATCGCTCCAAACCATGGCATAAACAGGGCCGACCGTGAGAGTTCACCGTCGTGAATTGCCTTCAGAAGGACTGTACAGGGCTCCGCCCAGAGGGGTATACCTCCACTGTGAGCTCCGTCGTGTTCTCTGGAGGATTCGCGCAATGATAGTACCCGGACGTTTCTTACCACCAACTTCGAAACAGGAACATTCGTGAGGCGAAAAATTAGGACGCCGTGGATATATCCACCCTTACGTTATTTAGACATCTACGGCCCGGACCAAGCGTTTTCCGGTAGTCGTTTATACGGCGTATATCGGGGGCTGGAACAGTTTGCCGGCTTCAGTCTTTCCGTCCGATTATAATTTTGGTGTCTTCAAGGCTAGAGTCTTTTAATACACTAGTAAATAAGCACCTCATCTTCAACTATTGCATCACTGCTTACCATCAGGTGGGATCGCAGTCAAGCACTAGTTTATTGCAATGAAATCTATACTAATATTATAAATGCGAAAGTAACTCTGTCTGTCTGTCTGTTACGCTATCTCGCTTAAACCTCTCAAACGATTTTGATAAAATTCGGCACAGACAATCTTCAGACTCTGAGAAAGGATATAGGCTAACTTTTATTGCGAAAAAAAGGATGCAGGCGATGTCGGGGGTACCGACTGGTTATATATATATATATCTACCTATTACCTTTTCATTACTCCTCAAAAAGGAAGCTTATAACAGTGACTATGGCGTGCCCAAAGGAGGTAACCCTTAATTTTAAGTCACTAAAAAGTAATTAATTACGATCAATAATAAGCTATAAGCATCGCCTATAAATTTAAATTAACTAAAAGTGTGCAATCAACATAATTTTGATGGCAGTCGTATCGTGAAATTTAATCAAACGGCGGTACAGGGATATCGCGTGAGAGACCGTAGTGTTGGGACAATTTATCGATATGAATGATGTAGCTCTAGTAAGGCGGAAATGCCATTTGTTTAGCAGTTTACACGGCATAGTTGATGGAAATGAATAAATAAAAGGAAATACGTACAACTAGTTGTCGATAACTCAATTGAAAGCAAGGTAATGTCAATAAAAATTTTACAATTTAATTTATAAAAGTTGAAAAGGGAGTGGGTACTTTCTAGCGCAATAATATATTACCATTTGATGATAAATTTACTTCACTACAGTGAAATATTTTATAAATTTATAAACTGCTGCATTTTTTAGCCAACGTCTGAAAAATGTAAAAAATCAAATCGATCCTCTGTCGGGCATCGATCATGCAGATTTACTGACATCTCTTTGAGGTGCACGTAATTATATCATAAGTGCGAGTCCACACGACGCGTTACCGTTGCGTTGTTTTACATACAAATAACCAAGGTGTTCACACGGCGCGCTGCGTCGTCGCAACGCGCACATGACGGACAGCAGCCCCCGAGACGAAGCGGGAGGGTGTGTACTCATTGCGGCGACGGAGAGGCAGCGCTCAGTTGCTTGTGCGTTGATAGGGATACAGCCAAGCTCATTTCATTTTTTACATACGTACTTTTCGATTTTGGCGGTGACGTAGTAATAGGAGCAATGCTACATGTCTTTTCCGATCCATGCTTTCCTATAGACTGACTGCGATGTTTTTACAAAAATGCTTGCCGCATTTGTGCGTCACCGCTGCGTCGACCAAACGTTAAGACTGCGTCGTAGTAACGCTGCGACGACGCAGCGCCTGTGTGGCCGGCTATGCGTCAAAATATTTGCGCTGCGACGACGCAACGCGCCGTGTAGACTGGCTCTAAGGTGATGACGACTCAGGTTAGATCCTTTGATTAAAAAAAATACATCGGGCAGGATGTAATTTTTGTTTTCGTTTTCGTTCCTTTTCGATTCGTATTCCTCATTACTCATGACTACGATTCCACTTGATGGTAAGCATTGATGCAATCGTTTCTGCCAAGGCGCACTAGTTTATTAAGAGTCTATTCACTCTAGCCTTGAATACACTTAAATTATAAGTGAACGGGAAGACCGCAGCATGGCCGGAGTGTGAACTCTACCCATTGCTCGTTATGTTATCGCACGACAAGTGAATAGTCAAAACGATCGACTATGAAGGCTTTTTTTGATAATACGTTTCATTTTGTTCGTCTTTAATTTCGCGGAGCTTTTTTAATGGTAGGGAAAATCATCCAGTGAGAAATCCCGCCCTTAGGTGAAGCGGGAAATAGTGTCAGACTCTTACTGACTAATTAACACTGACAACCCTAAATATTTTTCTTTCGATCATTTCATCTGAAGGTTCTCCGGTAGAAATTGCCCTGTGCAATAATCGCCTATTGTACACTTATTTTTTATTAATATTTGTCCTGTGATAAGCTTTTTTTTATGGTACGTGAAAATCATCGAATGACGAAACCCGCTCTCGGGCGGAGCGGGAGACCAGTGTCAGACTCTTACTGACTAAAAAACCTACCCCGTACCTTCCTTGCCTTATTCCTAGAGTCGAGGTAACAGTTTGCACCACCCTAGGCTCCAGGAGGCTTCGACCCTGAAGGGCCCCTGCAGACCCTGAAGGGTCCTGTGATAAGCTAAGGTGTGCAATAAAGTTATAAATAAATAATAAATATCCCATCCCTTTTCTACGTTGCCTTCATACCAGGGCCAGAGCCTTCCTTTCAGACGCGAACCTTTGGCCCAAATTGGCTTCGACCCTTCTGCAGGGTCCCTAAGATATTTTCTTTAAGGTCCCATGACTTGAAGCTATAAGGTCTTAACAACCTAAACTGAATTGTAAAAGGGATAGAACTATAAAGGGTGTATGTATAACTTTATTCCTCTTTCTCGCTCGTACGCTCGACATTTTATCACGTCGTGGTAAAGACTCCGAAACCATTGTTCAACTCAACTAACCATAAAACAGTGCCAGAAACAGCAGATCAAACCAAGGTGAACGTTTCCATAAAAGATTAATTGTTTGCATTTTTTTTTATTATCTTTAGATAAATAAACATTGCCAAATTAATTTTAGAGAGGTTTAGTCCACTCTGAACCCCTCGACCCCCAATAATTAATGTGTCCATTGGACCCCTAACTATAGTTTCCTTCCGAAACTTGGGGGTCGAGATTGGATTATTTTTTCAGTCAACTTTTAGTTTTCTCTCGACGCCCGAAGTACAGTTAGGTAGGTACTATGATAAATCATCAGACTACCTCAATAGTTTATCCCGAAAGCGGATCACCGGGGTCCTGGAATTAAGGCAGGAAGGAACGGTGGGTCGTTTAGTCAGTAGAAGACTGACACTGTCTTCCGCTCCGCTTAAGGGCGAGATTCGTCATCAGCTAACCACAAAGCAGTGCCAAAAATAGCAGATCAAACCAAGGTGAACGTTTCCATAAAAGATTAATAGTTTGCATTTTTTTTATTATCTTTTAGATAAACATTACCAAATTAATTTTAGAGAGGTTTAGTCCACTCTCGGCCCCCAATAATTAATGTGTCCGTTGGACCCCTAACTGTAGTTTCCTTTCGACCCTGGGGGGTCGAGATTGGATTTAATTTTTCAGCCAACTTTTAGTTTTCTCTCGACGCCCTAAGTACAGTTAGGTAGGTACTATGATACATCATCAGACTACCTCAATAGTTTATCCCGAAAGCGGAACACCGGGGCCCTGGAATTAAGACAGAAAGGAACGGTGGGTCGTTTAGTCAGTAGAAGACTGACACTGTCTTCCGCTCCGCCCAAGGGCGAGATTCGTCATCAACTAACCACAAAGCGGTGCCAAAAATAACAGATCAAACCAAGGTGAACGTTTCCATAAAAGATTGATCGTTTGCACTTTTTTTATTATCTTTTACACAAACATTGCCAAATTAATTTTAGAGACAGAGGCTTGTTATCAGTGTTGTCAACTGTCCATCCATCATAATCTTTTAAATTTCGTAAATTTAGCTTGTGTAAAGAACCAAAATACTTACATAGAAAGACTAGCCTTCTGCCAGCGGCTTTGCCCGCGTCAAAATAGGGTTCTCCATACAAACTTTAGACCCCAATGAATTCCATATAGGAGCTGAATTTTGAAAAAACCTTTCTTAGTTATAAAAAGAAGCCTTGTGCATAATTTCACGCTAATAGGCACAGTAGTTTTGGCTGTGCGTTGATAAGTCAGTCAGTCAGTTTCCCCTTTTATCTTACTAATCTTACTAATATTATAAATGCGAAAGTTACAATGTTTGGATGTTTGTTACTCAATCACACCAAAACGGCTGGACAGATCGGGATGAAATTTGGCACAGGCATAGGATATACATTCCGGAATAGGACATAGGCTACTTTTTATCCCGGAAACCCCAACCCCAACCCTAATACCACGCGGGCAAAGCCGCGGGCAAAAGCTAGTATATATATATATAGATTATTCCAGAAGTCGATGTTCAAACTCACCTCAAACTAAACTAATCCTTCCTGCTACTCAATCCGTCACGTTCCAGTGTTTCACGTTCCAGGAAGTTCCAGCAAATCGATTCTCCCATCGATATTGCATCGTGTTACGTGAGATCATCACTACTGCACGACTGCTCGGCCCATGCGCTTGCGTCGCCACGCGCCTCTATTTATAACGAAAATTTCCGATCGACCAAACGAACGCATTTTTTAATCATTATAAATAGAATTTCTATATTCCAATCTACGTACTGCCTAATTATAACATTAAATGCATTAATTTAGCTCGCCTGTGACGAAAATGACGAAAATGTGTTTGTAATATTTAGTGACGAATTCTGTGAGTATTCCCTTTGAATGCAATTCGTGAGATTTTTCTTGAGTGAGTGATGGATATTTTCGGTGAAATTTCTCTGAAATACATATGACTGTTTTGGAGTGCGGGTTTTGATGTTCTTTTAACTTTCCAGTCAGTGTTATATCGTCAATACGATCGTGCTGTGTTTCAAGTGAAAAGTGTTTTTTTTGGAACGGATTTCCTGGCTTTTCGAAAATATTTTGGTAAGTTTTTTTTTTACTCTGTACTTGTTGTTTATTTATATTTAGGGAAGAATAAAAACAAAACCAAAGACTGAACACCTGATTTCTGATTTGTAATTGAACATTTGAGAAAATCTACTTCAGTCTAAAACACCTATCAATATTATTTTAATAGGGTTTTAGACTCAAAATATTTAATTCAGCAATCGGCTCTTAATCTCATAAAATTATGTAAGCAGTCTCATTGTAGATTGGAGTCTTAATTTAACAATATTAGTATGCTTAAAACCTCTTATTTTACCCTTACTTAAATATGAGAAACATAATTGATAGACATTGTTATGTCTTAACTATATGAACCGTCAAATACGCGAAAATTAAGTTTTCAAAAATCTTTTAATACTCACAATTTGTTTATTTTTTTCTTTCACAAGAATCTTTTCATGACAATAAAAAACACAAAAAAATAACCTAACGAAATTGGTACAGCCGTACAAGTGTGGTGATTTGTGACATAGAGAAATGAGGATTTATCTAATGTATAAAAAATTAAAATCTTGTATGTTATCAAATTTCTCCGAAGCCGTTTGATCGATTTTTATGATTTTTTTTTTAGATTTGGTACATCTAAGAATCGGTCGGAGAGAAAAATTTAGCCTCCTTCTCGTCTAAAAACTGACGTTTCGTCAGAAAAAGAACCGGTATTTATCATTGGATGGTTACTACCATAAAAAAATCTACCGCTATTTCAAAGCACTTAGAGATGAACTTTTGTCCCAGTCAGTCATGCCGTTTAGGAGGAATTAGGTGACAGAGTCGCGTACAAAATAATTATCTACACTAATATAATAAAGAGGTTTTTTTAGAAGTTTGTTTTTTTATTTTTTTGTTTGTAGGAGGTAATCTCTGGAACTACTGGTCCGATTTGAAAAATGTTTGTAACAATAGAAAGCTGCTTCACTCCTGAGTGACATAGGCTATATTTTATGTACGCGGGCGAAGCCGCGGATAAAAGCTAGTATATTATGTATAAAAATATTTTCCACATTGCGGAACACGTCACAGACGATATGACGGCATATCACAAACGTCAAATAACTTCAAAACTTTAGTCAGCTGACGCGATCTCCTACAAAACAAATTTCTGTATATTATTCATAGCAGCTCAGTTACTGATGGGTGCGATTTGTTTTTCCGTGTTCTAGGTTTTTTCAACATTTTCAATTTGTCGGTACGTCGTGAGAAATTAAAGATAACATGACGGTTATGCGTGATGGTGTGTGTTTGAAGAATTTACGAACATATGTTTACTTACTAACACAGAGCGGAAGAAATTACTTGATGATTTCCCAACGCTTATAAATTCCTCTGGCTTGTTTTATTTTCATACTGTTTTCTTTTGTTCTCAAATAATAAAAGCTCCAGGAAATATGGAATCTCAAATATTTGGGATATTTGGAATGTATAAACGTGATTGAAATGTTTTAGATTTGAGAGCAGTCGTGGTCGAGTGGTAAAGGCTCCGACTTACGAGTTGTGCATTACTTTGTGTAATTTATTTAATCACCACTGCTCTCAAAACGGTGAAGGAAAACATCGTGAGGAAACCGGCATGTCCTATTAGAAACAAAAATTCAAAGACCCGCGTGGTGGATTATGGCCCACCTATGGCCTACTTTGGTTCTTGGACATGCCGTTTAAGAGCAGAAGTGATGAAATAAATTACACAAAGTAATGCGCCAGGCTGGGTTTGAACTCGCGACCTACAACTCGTAAGTCGGGGGACATAACCACTCAGCCACCACTGCTCCTAAAATTTCAAGATAAGACAGACCACTTTATCCAGTAAGCAGGGGATTTACGTTCCATCATCATGCAGTTTTACCGAAAAATTCGAGAAATAGACAATAACAAAGTAAATACTCGTAAGCAATTAGTTGGCAAAGATCTCAATACCTATCGTTTTTTATTGCGGAATACTTCACAATATTTACTTGAACTGGCCAGTGACCGCACAAAGTTTAAACGAGGCTACTCATTTTATTATACTTGCTTGCCATAGCCGTGAAACCCAGAAAATGTATCAACGGTATAAAAATGTTTACTGGGTTTTTCCGCTATGTTTTTCTAGGATGTTACTGATTATCTCGTGCCTTAGAAAATATGTAAAGCCGATGGTTTCGGTTATTATTTCTCGGTCTTTTTTTATGGTAGGTAAAAATCATCCAATGACGAATCCCGCCCCAGGGACGAGCGGAAATAAAAATTCAGACTCATACTGACTAAACAACCTACCCCATTTCTACGTTGTCATATGTTATATGATCTGGTTCTGGTACCAGGGCCAGAGCCTTCCTTTCAGACGCGAACCCTTGGCCCCAGTTGGCTGCGACCCTTCTGCAGGGTCCCTACGGTTTGCTGACAACTCCTTATGGCACGCGGGAACAGTGCGCGCCGTCGACGACTTGGCTTGGTCCGTATGATGATTACCAGACGGGTAGCTCCCATTGCTCGCCGTCCGCAAGCTCGCGCTTACGGTGGCTGGAAATCGGGATCGGTATCCCGGCGGCGTCAAGGGCGTGAGCGTCGTTGCTTTATGCGGTCGATCTCCTCCTTTACTAGCATTATTGCTTCGCAGAAGGAGGAAAAACACAAATTACATTTTCGGAAAGAAAGATATAAACACGTACAATGCGAAACTTTTGCCTTTATAACATTTTATTGAGTCTTCTTCTCGCATCTAAAAATAAAATTTAAAAAAATAACCACCTTAAACATACATTACCCACAGACGAGGAATAGATGTATTATAGATGATGTATGATATGATATATTCCTAGCTACAAACCACGCGGAACTAACCATTAGTCCATCTTGTGGAACATTATTTCTGTGGCCTGACATTTCACTCCCGCGTGTTACACTTGTTTAGACAAATAGGTTAACTGTAGCGCTCTGAGGTGGTCTGTCACAGTGCGGCATACTTCGAAAAAGTCACCCGCAATGGGTAACTGAAGGAACACGCGTAAGTTTTAGCGTCAGTCTTCTTCTTTTGGAATCGATGGTAAACTTTAAATTGTTTGGACATAAACAACGTTTAACCACCAAAAAAAAAATACTATATAGTAAAAGGATCAAACGGGGATATATTCCACAACTATCGCATAGCGTCGTCTACTCCCAAACTAAGCAGAGCTTGTGTTATGGGTACTAGACAACAAATAAACATACTTATATATTTCTATATACATACACACAGAGATTACACCCAAACAAAGAACAAATAATCACGTCGTGCTTCTCACACAAATATTTGTCCTAAGTGGGAATCGAACCCACTACCTCCAGCATAGCAGTCAGGGCTACTTACCACTAGACCAACTGGCTTGTAAGCACCTGGCAAAAGCTTGTCTGTGAATATTGCCAGGTATATGCCGCTCTTAAAAAGTCAGATTTTCCACTACAAAGTAATATCATTATTCATGCTTTATTTGGATTCAGTAGTTCAAAATGTGAATATCGCATGCAGAACAAATCGATTTCAAAGCAATGATCACTTTGATGGCGTGGCGTTTGCTGAATTTAGCGATTGTCATTTGATTTATTGTATACAAGTTTCTGCTAGCAGCTTTGCTTATGTGGTAGTAGAAAATTATTCGAAAGGAAGATATTTCAGGTAATTAGTATTTAAGATATCCGCAGGAGAACCAAGGTTACCGACGTAGTCCGAACAATCGCCAAAATGAAGTGGCAATGGGCAAGGCACATTGCTCGCTGAACAGATGGCTGTTGGAGTCAAAAGGATCTGGAATCGCAGTACTGGAAGATGCAGTGTTGGAAGGCCTCCTACAAGGTGGACCGATGACCTGGCAAGGGTTGCGGGTATCTAGTGGATGCGTGATGCACAGGACCGATTTTTTTTTATGGCGACAATTGGGGGCCGATGTCCAACAGGCTGAAAATTATGAAGTATATGAGAGAGCAATGGTAAACGTGTGGTGGCTTTGACTTACGAGTTGTAGATTGTGGGTTCAAACCCAGCCAGATGCATTCTTTGTGTAATTTATTTCATTGCTGCTTTCGACACGGTGAAGGAAAACATTATGAAGAAACCGTCATGTCCTAGAACCAAAACTTCGAAGACGTGACATCTCCCAAATGCGTATTGGCAGTATAGACAGGCATATTGAGGTATAGACAGGCATATAGGAGGCCTACCTCCAGTAGTGGGAACGTTGTAAAGCTGACTATACTAGGCTATGTATATCAAGTATTCTGTGTAGATACTATTCCAAGACATGTTCTATCCATGTGCCAAATTTCAATCAAATACGTTGAGCCGTTTTAGCGTGAAGCAGGAATAAAAAAATCATCATCATCATCATCAGCCTTTCAATGTTCCCACTGCAGGGACACAGGCCTCCTCTCTGGGAGAGGGAATGGGCTATAATCCACCACGCGGGCCCAGTGCGGATTGGTGGATGTCACATGTCTTCGAATTTTTGGTTCTAGGACATGCCGGTTTCCTCACGATGTTTTCCTTCACCGTTTTGAGAGCAGTGGTGATGAAATAAATTACACAAAGTAATGCGCCTGGCTGGGTCCGAACCCGCGACCTACAACTCGTAAGTCGGGGCCGTTACCACTCGGCCACCACTGCTCTCCCAATAAAAAATACGTACGTACTAATAATTATGCATACGATTTTTTGCGTTTATAATATTAATTAGTCGAAGTAGCTTCAGCCAGTGGCTTCACGCGAGCCACAGTATGCGAGTGTCGGTGTCGAAAATAAGTCAAACATAGCGATATTAAGGGCGCTTTCAATATAGACATTTCATGACGGATGCACGGTTACCGTGCCGTAACCGGCCGGTTGCAGTACAGTACGGCTGTCACATCTTGGCGCGTCTGAAGCCTTGCAATTTTTAGTGATTGAAAACTCGTACAAAAATAAAGGTTTAAATAAATAAATGCCAATAACACTTTTTATCAGCAATAACAACAACAACGAATTGGTTTGTTTAATCATTTAATTTTTTACGAGTTTTCAAGCGCTAAAATTCGCAGAGCATAAGTTCAGACGCGCCAAGATCCGACAGCCGTACTGTACGTTAGCTTTCCGCCAACTAGCACTTAAATGATAAATGATATTTATTTAGTAAATAAGTTTTAAAATAACACTTTTACACGTTAATATTTTTTTCTTTTCGTCAGTTTAAGCTAGATGAGTCCGGTGTTTCCTAGCTGACTACCCTGAGAAGAAACACCGAAACAAACTCAGGGGTCAAAGTCTCTTTTAAAGTCCATACAATAACCATGTATTGGTCAAATCATATGAGAACCATGCAGTAGTGTCTCAGGTGGTCTTTTGAAGAAAGAACCACCAGATTTGAGTAGACCTGTCCAGTCAGTGCAAGCATTTGTCAGTATTCGCGTAGCTCAAACTTAGGACTACTAAGGAGCTCAACGACTTGACGATCAATACCAAAGAAAGGACATTTGTGTAGGCCGCATCAAATACTCAAATCTGTCAGACATCATATTAAAATTGACATTAAAATTAAAATTGAACATGTGTGTAGCTGCCGCGCGTTTGTATGCTAGTGATGCGCTATTCAACACCAAATTGAACTCGGGGTGCTTATGACGTTGTCGTCAGCTCGGTTCCCGCACCGCGCGCATTTTATGAAAAAATGCGATTGCCGAAAGCAGTACTACTAACCCACCGCACCGGCACCGCAGCAGGCCGTCTAAAAACGCATATATTGAAAGAGCGTAGGTATAGCTCGTGTTTCATTTGTTTGTATGAAGTTGCAAAACGGTGAAGGAAAATATCGTGAGGAAACCGGCATTTACTAGAGCCAAAAATTCGAAGACATGTGACATCCACCAATCCGCACTGGGCCCGTGTGGTGGATTATGGCCCATTCCCTCTCTTAGAGAGGAAGCCTGTGTCCCAGCAGTGGGAACATTAAAAAGGCTGATGATGATGATAATGTATGAAGTTGGAATACTGTATAGATAGTATTACCATGCAAAGGGCCTTGACTGACAGACAAATGGACAACAAAATGATCCTATAAGGCTACAGATTTTTTCCTTTTAGTTCATTAAGCCCCAAGCGAGCGCTGGCGCTTGAAACATACAATATGTTTCAAGCGCCAGCGCTCGCTTGGGGCTTTCTTTGTGTCGCAGTTTTTAATTGTGTCTGTAATTAATTAAGGGCCTTATCATACTAGCGGATTGCGAACGTCCTCAAAGCGGTACGGACACACAACGAACACACCGCGCATGCGCAGTGAATTTGTAGCGGACGCGCAACGAGAATTAAATTCGTCGATGCTTTCGTTTTCGTCTTCGAAGTAACAAAGCCAACAGCAGTGTCTCCTCGGCAGAATCCATTTTGTTACCGAGTGTATTTCGCGTCGTTAAGTTGCTACAAACACACGATGAAAACGTTGAGAATTTGCCGCACGTCCGCGACGTCTTCGCTGAGCAGCCGCGGCGTGTTCGCGACGCATTCGTTGCGCGCCCGCTCCGCTTTGAAGACGCTCGCAATCCGCTAGTATGATAAGGCCCTAAGGTAGTCAAAAGCTTAAGATAGAGCAAATTTAAAATAGTTTATTTTTAGGCAACAAATTATGGTATTCTCTCCATCACTACCACTTACATAACTGTCTATTAAAACCCTAATATAAATAGCTACTAATCAGGTCAAACAGTTAATAAAAATGACGCACCGTGCTCATAAGATTTGTGGCAGACTGTCTCTTCCTGCTTCCAAGAGAAATATTTAACTTTTACGTGCCTGTTGATGTACGAGAATGAAAAAACAGTTTAAAAATATCATAAATCTGTAAAAAATTTAAAGAAAATCTGTATTTTTCAGTCATATAATGTGAGGTCGTAAATACAGTACAGTCAACTGGTACACAACCAGATACAATCTTCTTTAACCTCCAACGGAAAAGAGGAGTGTTAAGTTTAGCTAGTTTTTTAGGGTTCTGTAGTCAACAAGGAACCCTTATAGTTTCGCCAAGTCTGTCTGTCTGTACGTCCGTGGTTAATTTCAGCGACCGTTACCACTAGAAAGCTGAATTTTGATATCTATATGTTTATCAATCACGCCGACAAAGTGCAAAAACAAAAAGTGATAAAAAATGTTTAATTACCTGCTGGGACTCAGATCTCCTCTCAAGGAGAGGGAATGGGTCGTAATCCACCACGTGGGCCCAGTGCGGGTTGGTGGATGTCACATGTCTTCGAATTTTTGGTTCTAGGACATGTCGGTTTGCTCACGATGTTTTCCTTCACCGTTTTGAGAGCAGTAGTGATGAAATAAATTACATAAATTAATGTGCTTGACTGGGTTTGAACCTGCGACATACTACTGGTAAATAGGGGCCCTTACCACTTGGACACCACTGCTCTCTTTCTTTCTTCTTTCTTTCTCTCACCAACAATGTGTCATCATAATGTGAAACAGATACTTCTGATATGCGGTCAACTGTACCTTGTTATGATTTACGATGAAGGCACCTATTTGTATGGCTAACTGGACTTAATGTTCTGAAACTAAATACTTAACACTATATATTATAAGGCTATAAAAATAATTGACAAGCCTGTTAGCCTAGTAGTTAGTAACCCTGACTGCTATGCCGGAGGTCGTGGGTTCGATTCCCACTCAGGACAAATGTTTGTGTGATGAGCACGATCATTTGTTCCATTTCTTCTGTGTCTGGTTGAAATTTATCTATAACTAAAGGTAAATCATATGATATGCAACACGCCTGGCTAGGTTTGAACCATAGACCAGTAGCCTAATTCTCGTAATTAAAACCGTAGCGATATCGTAGCGACTTTGACATTTTCGTATTCCAATCCATCAATCGAGTATTTAAGAGACCGATTTCGAACTCGTTCGATCGAAGAGTTCGTTTAGAAGTCGTTCGATTGTCGTTCTATCGATTCCCCATTAAGGAACACGTGAATACCGATTTTGGATAGGACTACGATCAAATGACAATGGAATTGGGATTGTTTGATTTTACGTGAATTAGGGCACAGAACGACGACCTACAAATCGGGACCGCCACCACTGCTCTCACGGAGGTATCATAATATTACGATTACAGAAGTTAGTTTTTCACAATAAATCCTCCGAGTCACTCATTCAGCAGCTAGTTAGTGGCAATCACCTTAAATCTTCCGTGAAAATCCTCATTTTAGCACAAATCACATTAAAAACATCTAAATTAATCACCTTTTCTGACGCTTCACATTCATTTGTAATCGTTAAAGTCGCTTCTAAGAAAAAAACAATTTATGACTAAACTAAAATGCTTGACATTCAATTTTGAGTCATAACTGCATGAGTTAACGTGTATTTTTCATCAAAATTTGGTAGTTTACACAAAAAAAATTGATACAGAAGTGATACTTCACACAAATCTTAAGAAAAAAAGACAAAGATTTTTTTAAAGTGAAAGACAAAATATAACTTAAAATAATATAATTTAATTTGTGTTTTTTTTGGTAGTCAAAAATCAACCAATGACATCTCCCACCCTGGGGCGAAGCTACCCATTGCTCGCTGTACTATTACATTACATAATGTATCATTGCATATAGTTAAGAAGCGGAATTCCTTGCCGTAAGCCTCTATTTCCTAATAGCTACAACCTAGGTCCTAGGGGTATTTAAGTCCTAAGCTTACTTCCAGGCAAGCATGCTCCAGCAACTACCACATCATCGCTTACCATCAGGTGAGCTAGTAGTTAAGCATGAGCCTAGTAATAATAAAAAAGCCGGCGGCTAAGTACGAGTGCGACTAGCACATGAATGGTTCCGTAATGACCGCAGTAAAAGTGAGCAAAAAATCATCCTTAAATATTTACTGTATTTTGTTTTTGTTAGTATTTGGTATTATAGCGCCAATAGAAATACCTACACCATCTGTAAAAGTTTCATCTGTCTAACTTTCACGGTTCATGAGACATACCCTGGTGACAGACGGATAGACATACGGATATACAACGAAATCTTAGTAATAAGGTTCCGTTTTCTCTTTGGGTAAGGAAACTCTAAAAAAAAATCTTCTGCAATTTTTTACACTGTGGCACAAAGATAGTTTAATAATAACCCGGCGTTGAAAACCAACTTATTACCCGTGCTAACAGATTTGACAGCTCGCTGACAAAATACACGCGCTGTCAAACATGACACCCGAACCGTGACCGAAAGGTTCCGATAAAATACGAGTACAAAATCGTGCGCCCAAGAACTGAAATTCCACATATTATTAGAGCTAGGTCAAAGACATTTCAAATTTTCCTGGAGAGATGTCATAAGTCTATTAAAATCTAAAAATAAAATGGCATAGTTGGCACAGTGGTTGGACGTATGATTTCTGTGCTACGGGTCGCAGATTCTTATTAGTCTGTCTGCAATTTGTCTCGTTGTGGTGGTTGCTAGAGTTACAACTTGGCGTAGCATTCTGAGTTGATTCTGGGTTTTTTTTAAAGATAGGAAGTCATTTTCATCTCAGTGCAGAATACCAGCGTCAGGTATTATTTGCCTGACACATGCTGAGTGGATGCAAGACGCACAGGACCGGTCTTTGTGGCGGCGCTTGGCCTATGTCCAGCAGTGGACGTCTTTCGGCTGAAATGATGATGATGATGATGCTGAGTTGCTTGAAGCGCACCGCACTATACTATTTCTATTTTTTGTCTCGAATTTTTTTTACTAGTACTTACCCTTATTTGTGTTTTAATTTTCTTGTCTTTTTAATGTATTTTTTTTTAATATTATTGTGATTGTTTACATTTTTTTCTCGTTGTATGCTTAGTTAAAAATATTATTTATATGTTTTTATTTTTGTTCAAGTTCTTTGTTGCGTCAAATAAATGTTCTATCTATCATCTCATACACATAAAATTGCTATGTCTTTCTTCTCAAATGCAATAATTTTCAAATTAAAATACAAGGCATCCTACGACTGTGGAAGGGAAAGTATCTTAAATGTTGTAAATAGCACTGCCGTAGAGTAGCTAGCTTTTATTTATAATAATAAAAATAGTACAAATGTACCGCTTATTTTATAAAGAAATTACTTACAGCAGACATGCAAAAAGAGAAATTAGAAGAAATGTAGACTTTACTGTGTAGAAATAGGAAAAGAAATTGTGAAAACCTAAATTAAATCAATACATACTTACCGGTGTATAACTATTAACATTTTTCATTCCGCGCACATCAAAGGACTGGAACAAATTGCCTGCTGCGGTCTTCCCATCCGATTATAATTTGGGTGTCTTCAAGGCTAGAGTGAATAGGCTTTTAAAAAACTAATGCGCCTCATTATCAACGATTGCATCACTGCTTACCATCAGATGGAATCGTAGTCAAGCAAATAAAAAAAAACCTTGGCTAGAGGACTGTAATTTTACTGTATCGATTGAATCAATGATACATTTATTTCTCGGAAATAACAGAGGGTATAAAATTTAAAGAGGACCGTAAAATTCACTCTAAGCGATCTGAATCTGTTGATGGCTTCAAATATACGATCGAATTAAAATAAATTCCAATAATTGCATCAAACTGCTAAACTCCTTTCGTACTTTGCAATTGTTTTTTTTTTTTTTTCAATCGGATTTTTTGACATAAGTAGGTAATCTAATCATAACATTTTTTTCTAGCCCAGACTGTCCCGGTCCCACAGCTGGGCAAAGGCCTCCCTCCATTCTTTCTAGTGTTCTCGGTTTTGAGCCACTACTTGCCAATTAGCAAAGAAGGCATCCAAGTCGTCCCGCCATCTCCTTATGTTTCCACAGTTGAGAGTCATACCTCCACTCTAGGAGATGGAATAGAACATAATCAACGTAATTAACCAGGTCTACAAAGTACTGGTTGCTGAATGTCACATGTTTTTGAATTTGGTTCAAGGACATGCTGTTTTCCTCATGATGCATTTCCGTCACCGTTTTGAGAGCAGTGGTGATGAAATAAATTACACAAAGTAATGCGTCTAGAGAGAAGTTCTGTGTCCCAGCAGTGGGAATATTAAAAAGGCCGATGATAAATGCGCTCGTCGCCTCCTTCTGTGAAGCAGTAATGCTAGCAAAGAAGGAGGCCGACCGCAAAAGGCAATGGCGCTCGCGCCCCAGACTCCGCCGGGATCTCGATTCCGATTTTCGGTCACTGTAGGCGCGGGCTTGCGGAGTTCGTAGCAACCGTAGGGATCCTGCAGAAGGGTCAAAGTCAACTAGGGCCATGGATTCGTGTCTGAAAGGAAGGCTCGACCCTAGTTTGTATGGCAACGTAAGAACGAAGTAGGTTGTTTAGTCAGTAAGAGTCTGACAGATTCCTGCTCCGTCCTCGGATTAGATTTTTTTATGGTACAAAAAAAATCTAATGGGCCCTAAAACTTTGATTAAAATGGAATTCATCGATTCGAGAAGACGAAGAAGCTTTGGAAGCCACCGTTGGCCTGGTGAAGGTCGCCGGAATCTAGATGCAAGACGCAAAGAACCGGACAATGTCGACGTTTTCTTTAGACGTTTCTTGTGACGTTTTCTATATCTTTTGCCTAAAATGATGATGATGATGCACCTGGCTAGGTTTGAACCCACAGTTACCACTGGGTCACTTCTGCTGCAGTCAGGATTAACAATAATTTTAATTTTAAAGCTAGCTTTTACCTACATAACGCATAAACACCAAACAAAATATATATGATATACGCAAAATGAAATTCCAATAATATCCCCGTCAGCACTTAGCGACTGGAAGTAGGTCAGGTCATCGCGCTATTAAGGACGATCCGGGCCCGGCAGTGAGCCACGTATTCAGGCATCCTACTGAATTACCTAGAACCTCGATCAATACACATCCCGCTACAATTTATAATCAAAGTGCGCTTTATGGTATGAAAGGGAAACATAGAAGGCTTTGTGTTTGTTTTTTCAGGACTTGGGCCTTGATAAATGTAGGTTTTTTTTATGGTAGGTAAAAATCATCGAATGACGAATCCCACTCTTGGGCGGAGCGGGAAACAGTGTCAGACTCTTACTGACTAAAGAACCTACCCCGTACCTTCCTTGCCTTATTCCCAGAGCCCCGGTGTAACGCTTTCGCATCAACCCTCAGCTCCGGGAGGCTTCGACCCTGCAGGGTCCCTACGGTTGATAAATGTAGGTAGGTCCCGCTTTCGCCTTTGGACGGAGACGGAGTTTGTCAGACTTTTACTGACGAAACGACTCCACCTCTGGAATTAAAGATCGAATCTTTAATTCCAGAGCCAGGTGTTTCGCTTTCGCGTCAACCCATGGCCCCAGGATGTTTTGACCCTTCTAGGCCCTTATAGTTTGCTGACAACTCCTTGTGGCGTGCGGAAACAGTGTGCACCGTCGACAACTTGGGCTCAGTCCCGACTGTTACCAAATGATCGGACGGTGATTTACCCATGCTCGTCTTCCGCAAGCCAGCGGCTACGCGGTGGCTGGAAATCGGGATTGGAGCCGAAAATCGGGAAATTGCGGCTGCGGCGAGAGCGCCGTTGCCTTTGCCTGATGCGATCGGCCTGCTCCTTTGCTAGGATTACTGCTTCGCAGAAGGAGGCGACTGCCTACCAGTCCTTCTCGCTTCGGACCAAGTGATGGCCTCTACCAAGGCCTACCATAGGTAGTTCCTATCATCATCATCCTACCCTTATCCCATTTTATTTGGGCTCGGTGCAACATGTTTTTTTCTTCCACTCTGTCCTGTCACCCGTCACACTATCAGTAACTCCCTTTTCTATCATATCACTCCTCACACAATCCATCCATCTCTTCTTTGGTCTCCCCCTTCCTCTCCATCCATCTACGTGTAAACTCAAAACCCTTTTTGTGACATGCGTTTCATCTCTCCTCTTCACATGACCATACCAAGACAAACGATTTCCTTTCAACTTTTCAGTCACTGGCGCCACTTTCAGACTTCCTCTAATATACTCATTTCTCACTTTATCCATTCTCGTCACACCACACATCCATCTCAACATTCTCATCTCCGCTACATGCAGTCTTTTTTCATCCGTCTTTTTCACAGCCCAACATTCTGATCCATACAGTAGGACAGGTCTTTTCACGGACTTGTAAATTTTGCCCTTCAACTTGAGGGGCATCCGTGGGTCGCAAGTTGTTCCCGTGACCTGTCGCCATTTCATCCATCCTGCGTTGATCCGATGCGTTACGTCTCGGTCTATCTCACCATCTCCTTGGACGAGCGACCCGAGATACCGAAAGTCGGAACAGATTGGTATGGGCGTTCCGGCAAGAGCTAAGGCCACAGGACCGGAGAGACCGCCGAAATCACAGAACAAGTACTCCGTTTTGGTTCTACTTAATTTCAGGCCAACACTCTCCAGTCTGTGCCACCACACCTCCAATCTATTCTGGATCTCTTGACCACTCTCGGCAACCAGCACAATGTCATCGGCGAATAACATACACCAGGGAGCCTCTTCCTGAATGTCCGACGTAAGAGCGTCCATTATCATCAGGAAGAGGTAAGGGCTGAGAGCCGACCCTTGATGTAAGCCAACAGCCACATTGAAGCTGCTAGTGGTGCCTGCTGTAGACCGGACTTGGGTACTGCATCGACTGTACATCGCTCGGATCAACTGAACATACTTCCCAGGCACACCTTTCTCCTTAAGGGCCCACCACAGAACCTCACGAGGTACCCGGTCGTATGCCTTTTCGAGGTCAATGAATACCATGTGCAAGTTTTTATGTGCACCTCTGTATTTCTCACACAGCTGGCGTATAGCGAAAATGGCATCCGTTGTACCGCGACCTGGCATAAAACCGAATTGGTTCTGTGAAATTTCACTCTCTTCTCTCAACCGCCTCTCAATAACTTTCTCCCAGGCTTTCATAGTATGTGACATTAGCTTTATTCCTCTATAATTGTTGCACTCAAGCACATCACCTTTGTTTTTAAAAATGGGCACTAATGAACTGTTGCACCACTCATCAGGTATGGCTTCTTCCCGCAACAACTTATTGAAGAACAAAGCTAACCACATCCATCCATCCACTTGCAATAACTTCCACACTTCAACTGGTATTCTATCTGGACCAATGGCTTTACCATTCTTCATACCATTTACTGCTATTTTGACTTCATCCATACTAACCATTCTTACTAACCCTACATTCACTGGTTTACTCTCTAAATTCCTACTCCAATTATTTTCCTCATTCATCAGTCTTTCAAAGTAGTCCTTCCACCTGTCCTTGATTTCTTCCTCATTCGATAGGACCGTTCCTGCTTCATTCTTCACACATCTTACATGACAGACATCCCTCGCCTTTCTTTCTCTTGTTCTAGCAAGGCGATACAGCTCTTTTTGGCCTGCAGGACTGTCCAGTGTGTCGTACAATTTGTCCTGAGCCTTTGCTTTTGCTAAAGCTACGGCTTTTTTAGCTTTTTTCTTTAATAAGTCATACTCTCTCTTTCTTTCAGCTTTCAAACTACTGTTTTCCGCTCTTACACGCTGCCATTCCTTGAATTTCCTTTTCTTTTCTTTCAACACATTCTGAATTTCTATCGACCACCACCATGTATCCCTATCTATAGTGCCTTTTCCTCTCGACTCTCCCAAAATATCTTTCGCTGCATTCCTAATACATTCCGCCATCTCATTCCAGGTTTCATTTATACTTCGATCATTCATGTCTCCCATCTCTATCATTTTGTCCACCACTCGCTCTCTAAACTTTTTCGCACAATCATTCTTCTCTAACATATGCCATTTTATTTTAGAAGGAGGACGCTCTTTGCTTTTATTGCATTTAATTTTGACTACTGATTCCATAATCAGTAGTCGGTGCTGTGGGACCAGATCTTCTCCTGTTAGCACTTTGCAATTTTTGACGTGCTTTATGTTGTTACGCCTAACTAAAAAATAATCAATTTGCGACTTGTGGAGACCGCTTTTATAAGTGATCAGGTGTTCCTCACTTTTTTTAAACCAAGTATTAGCAACTGCTAGGTCAAAAGCTGTAGCAGATTGTAGCAGCGTTTCTCCTTCATTATTTGGCCTTCCAAAGCCCCATCCTCCATGTACTCTTTCATAAATACCTTTCATAGGTAGTTCCTATATAACCTCAAAATTTCATTATTACCTTTGAAATGAATTGACAATCAAACACGCCTCTCTTCAAACCTTACTTCACGTAACAAAACAGAGGTATCATATCTGCAGGTACGCTCACGTTCAATTCAATGTACAGTCGCGTACGGTATTAACAAAGCCTATAACAGTCGCAAACAAAAGTAGTTCGGTACCGTACAGTCGTGTGGTGTGACGTTATCTTTGCGGAACGGGTGGGGCCAGAGAGTTGGCGGTGTTAAGAATGTTAATCATTACATAGTATAAAACAAAGTCGCTTCCTGTCCCTATGTAGGTATATTTAATCTTTAAAACTACGCAACGGATTTCGATGCGGCTTTTTAATAGATAGAGTGATTCAAGAAGAAGGTTTATAGGTAGGTATAATACATGTATAATATATTCAATATAAGCATTGAACCCGGGACGAACTTTTTGAATTGAACCTGGGGCGGGTCGCTAGTATAAAAATAAATGGGTAATTTTAAATGTAATCTTATTGTTGTAGGCTCCATAATTATTGCTGTGAGGACTCTTGAAATAACTTTTTCAATACTTAACCGAAAACTCGCCCTTATCGCACCTCTTCCAGACACGTAATAGACTAGTGTTTTCCGCATTATCGCGGAAAAAAAAGCCCCGACAGAATTTTATTTTAATAAAAATGGTTTATCGTATGAGGCGCGCGTCGATCCTCATGAGGCGCGGGTCGACCCCCGCGAGTTGTAAGTGTATTGAAAAAAGTCGTTTGAGACGCAACAATCACAAATTTTCTTCACTTGTATAAAAATGTATTATTGCCACTCTGGGTTAATTCACCCAAGAGGTCGTGTCAGATTGACAACAATGCAACTACTCGTATGTTTCTTCAATTACTCTTTGCGTTTGCGTGTTAGGACCATGGTAACTCTTTCGATAAATACTGCGGCCTTAGTAGGCATAAACATGTTACTACCAAAATTAAATATTGCGCCCTCATGTGGTCAAAAAGTTCGACGTCAAAAACAGTATAGAAGCACAGCGATTTACACCAAAATAGTTTAAATAATAGAAGTAAAAGCCGACTACAAAAAAATAAAAACGACGCAAAACCGTAGTCACACGTTACAACCGATACACTTTAATAATGTATAACTACGGTTTTTTTTACTGTTTATCTTGTTTCATATTTTTCAGCATCGTTTTTTTCATAGTCGAGTTGTCGTTGTCGGTTTTTTTTTTTGTTATTTTTCCTTTTTTTCTTGTCTGCGTATACTTGTCACCCACCCGCTATTTTCGTAGCCCCACATAACATGTCACACAGCTGTCAAGCCGCGCTCATCGTGACTGAATAATGTAGCACTTTTGTCCGCGATTGTACCCGCGGGACGAGCGCTGCCTGTTTATTTAAACGTTATAATAACTGCGTGCTACTGTACAGCCAATGACAGTGAAGTATGATGCTTTCATAATTACCCTACTGCGACGAAAAATAGATTATGTGTTGTGTGATGGGTCGGAATTTATGACCCCTTAAGTTGTGTGGAACATTTTTGGTGTTGTTGAAATTGGTGGATTGTTGGCGACGGTGAATTTTGATGTGTCAAATAATTAAGGGCTTTATTTTCAGAAATTTCATAAACCATACCAAATTTTGGGACTATTTACATGCAAAAAAAGAGCTCCATGCATAACGCAAAAAGATTCAAAAAACAAATTGGTCCGCAGATGGTCAACTGGTCGTCGAAAAAACCAAAACCTTTTGACCCTAAATCGAATCCGCGATACAACGTGAAGTAACCAATCGTATAACCACTCCGCCAACAGGGGTTTTACCGTCACAAGTGTGCGAGCGAGAAAAACGGATGGAGTTTTTTGTTTTCCGCAACTATCACACAACGTCGTCTAGTCCCAAGCTAAGCAGAGCTTGTGTTATGGGTACTATACAACTGACAAACATACTTACATATTTTTAAATACATACATATTATAGATAAATTAGACCCAGACACAAAACAAATGGTTGAGTTTATCACACAAACATTTGCCCTGGGTAGGAATGGAACCCACGAAATCTAGCATAGCAGTCAAGGCTTCTAACCACTAGACCAACAGGCCAGTCAAAAGTTATACACCCTATATAGTTCCATGCCTTAACATTTCAATTTAGTCAAAAGTGAATAGATTACTTCTAGGTAAGCGCGCTCCATCGTCGTCCGCATCGTCGCTTTCTATCAGGTGAGATAGCGGTCAAGCGCGAACCCATAATCAATAAAAAAAGGTCGTCGTGTAAAGGTCTCTGCACCGTCAAAAGGAACGTATTACATATTACTTTTTTGCCATATTATTATTTTTTTGAAAATTAAACAAATGTTTAATTTGTCAAAAAAGCAAATTGTATGCCTCCTTTATTCACAGTCACACATCATATTTCTCCGTTTCCGAGCATGACTCAAACAGTAACACAATTTCAGAGATTTATTTGATCAAATAAACATGTAAGTATTGAACATTTGGCTACGTAAATAAATATTTACTCAACACAGAAATGAGCCATAGCTAACAATAGAATCTGTGCTGGGATTTCATTGAACAATATTGTTAGATTGATTCTTTGATATCAGCGGAGCGGAGTGATGACATACGGCCTTTTTATTGTGGGTAGGCTCGCGTTTGGTAAGCGATGATTTGGCCAATGTGTGTGAGAGCAGTGGTAGCCGAGTGGTAACGGCCCCGACTTACGAGTTGCAGGTTGAGGGTTCAAACCCAGTTTTGTGTAATTTATTTCACCACCCCTGCTCTCAAAACGGTGAAAGAAAACATCGTGAGGAAACCGGCGTGTCCTAGAACCAAAAATTCGAAGACATGTGACATCCACCAATCCGCACAGGGACCGCATGGCTCTTTCCCTTTCCTAGAGTGGAGGCCTGTGTCCCAGCAGTGGGAAAATTAAAAGGCTGATGATGTTGATGAATTTGATCAACGATGGAGCACGTTTGCTTAGAAGTAACTTATTCACTCTGGACTTAAAGGCCCCTGGGTTGTAGCTATTAGGAAACACAGACTTTTGAAAAATTAAACACTGTAGGGTGCTTCCCGATGATCTAGAATCCTGAAATTTGGCATCAACCTTACTCTCACAGTACAAATAAAGGAAAAACCAACCACTCATTCTAGTGTAGTTAGCTAAAAATTCTAAAATCCGTTTTGTTTATAACATAAACCTCCCTGATTTTCTATATTTACTATGTGTAATTTTTTCAATCGGAAAATTACTAACTTAGTCCATAGCTGGGCAAAATCTTGTCCAAAACCAGCACAATACTTTGTCTTATAGAACTATCAGTACACTAACTTAGTTTTACCTAAATATTAACACAATATCAACAACTCCTCCCTGAGGTCTCGTAGCCGCGTAGCAAGTTGCTACGAGCTACGAGCTACGCCGTAGCACCAATATGTTACTTAGAAGTAAAATGACCCAATTGTTTTGACCCCAAACGGCTCAAAACTGTAATCAGTTTTAAGAGCAGTTCTCTTTGGAACATACAAAACTCTTAAGAGGGACCTTCCCGATTCATTGTCCATAATATGAGCATGGTTTAAAAGCTTGTTGTAACGTACAACGATTGGTAAAGAGATAATCTGTAAAAATAAAGATAATGTCAGAATCAGAATGCTCGGTTGGCATTTAAAAACTATTTTTTTTTTAATTATTATTGATGGATTTGCGTTTGACTATTATCTCACCTGATATGGTAAGCAATTATGTTGCCGATTATAGGGCACGCTTGCCTAGAAGTAACCTACTCACTCTTAAATATCTAGCAGGAAATACTGACTCCGGCAAGGAATTTCACGCGTCAGCAGTACGCACAATGAACTTTGATCTTTACTTCTTAGTCGTGCACTCTTGACAGAGTGGTCTGAAAAAACTGGTGGTATGAATAAATAAATGATTGATTGATTGATTGATTGTCGTGGTCATGTGTCGGTCGAGTCCTGCGCCATCGCCTCTCTCGCGATGCGACGCCATGCAGTTCTGTGTTTGGCGGCTTAGGAGTTTTCATTGACGCCGCAATGCGTCACCGATTTGATGAGGTCCGTCCACCGTGTTGGAGAGCGTCCACGTGATTTTTTACCCTCAACTTTTCCTTGCAATTTGAGGATTCGTATATGCACAGACGACGATAACTTTGATCACTCACCCGAATATCTCAAAACAAAAATTGTTCAAAAAATATGTTTATTTGAAACGCTTTAAAGATTTAGTAAAAATATTATTGACTAAAATAATGTGGTTTCCTTAAAAATGTTTTCTAAATTCTTCTTTGTCGGTATCACGGGTTGGGCGATCTTAAACTGTTAAAATCATTTAGCATAAGTATAATAGCCTTTTTTAATGTCCTCACTCCTGGAACTCAGGCGTCTTCTCCAGGAGAGAGAATAGACTGTAATATAATAGTTTAAATGGGTTACAAGTTAGATTTTTACCGCCAAATAACATAAAAGGAAGTCAAGAAAAACAGAAATACATTATCTACATTAAATTCCGCACAAAACCGGGGTAGTAGTCTAGTTTAATATTAAGCTTTTTTTATGGTGGGCAAAAATCAACCAAAGACGAATCCCGCTCTTGGGCGCAGCGGGAAACAATGTCAGACTCTTACTGAATAAACACCCCACCCCGTTCCTTCTTCGTAGGGACTCTATAAAAAAGTCGAAGCCTCAGTAGGCCCAGGTTCTCTTTCTGAAAGGAAGGCTTGGTCCCAGTGCGAAGGGCAAATAAGGAACGGGGTTTTTTATGGTGGGAAAAAATCATTCAATGACGAATCCCGCTCTTGGGCGGAGCGGAAAACATTGTCAGACTCTTACTGACTAAACACCCCATTCCGTCCCTTCTTTGCCTTTCGCACTAGGGCCATGCCTTACTTTCAGAAAGAGACCCTGAGCTCCAGTAGGCTTCGACCCTTTTACAGAGTCCCTACAGTTTAATATTAAGCGTTACAAACGCACCCCTCTTATTTGAAAAGAAAGGGAACAATTTCGCACAGCTGACTCCAATATTGCGTTATAAGGAAACACTCACATATTACATAATTTTTTAGCAAGGTAATAGGAAAATACAATAAGTAGACATACTAAATCATCATCATCATCATCATCATCAGCTTTTTAATGTTCCCACTGCAGGGACACAGGCCTCCTCTCTCTAGGAGAGGGAATGGGCCATAATCCACCACGCGGGCCCAGTGCGGATTGGTGGATGTCACATGTCTTCGAATTTTTAGTTCTAGGACATGCTGGTTTCCTCACGATGTTTTCCTTCACCGACATACTAAAATTCATTCAATGTCATGAAGTCTTAACACAATTCAATTGACGACCTGTACTGAGCTGTTAACACTTTCGCGGGCAATTTTATTTACACATCCAATTTCTTGAGAAGTTTCTAGGAGCAGTGGTGGCCAAGTGGTAACGGCCCCGACTTACGTGTTGTATGTCGCGGGTTCAAACCCAGGCAGGCGCATTAATTTGTGTAAATTATTTCATTACCACTGCTCTCAAAACGGTGAAGGAAAACATCGTGAGGAAACCAGCATGTCCTAGAACTAAAAATTCGAAAACATGTGACATCCACCAACCCGCACTGGGCCCGCGTGGTGGATTACCTATGGCCCATTCCCTCTGTTAGAGAGGAGGCCTGTGTCCCTGCAGTGGGAACATTAAAAAGGCTGATGATGATGATGATGATTTCTTACAATTTCTTACAATATTTAATAGATTTCCTCCACTTGCTTAGTTACCCCCTTTTTTTGGGTTACGGCAGTATCTTTGCCAATGGCCGTTCGTGACTTTTTATTTGGCAAAGTAATCGGGCATTGGCAAATACTTTGCCGAATTAAAAGTCAGTTGTAGTCATTGAATTTGTACATTTTTGTTGCTGATGCCTTGTTTTCAAGTAATATTTTAGTTTACTTTGAAAAAGTGGTTTGGCAATTATTTTGACAATGCTCGAAAAAGGGTTAAAGGAAAGAGAGAGAGGAATGGGCTCTATAACAGCTACCTACATTCTTCTTTCTTGCTCATGAATACGCTAGAGATTTTAACCTGTCATAGTAACGTGTCTGAACGGTTATTGTTTTATCACACATCACATTTCATACTTTTACAGACCACATCACACTGTGTCCTTTATTGGCTCTTTGCGTTCTAGAACAACGGGAAAATTTTTAAAAAATGCCCACGTACTACTGGGATATTTATATTGATTAATTATGACCACCGAAATTAAATTAAATATTCTGACAAAAATATTGGGAGAATAAGTAATTAAATACAAATATTTTATAGTTCAGCAATTCTCTCTCTTACGCCGATATTTAATAATAATCATAATACCATTTATTTTAGATGTATGGACTCACGTCTGAAATAAATAGATACAAGTACTTAAGTCACAAAATTAAATTAAGTTAAATTTACATGATCAAATCAATTAAATTAAAAGTTCAAATTGTCAATTTCTAACTGTAAATTTAAATTTGTAATCGGAAAAATATGTTTTTAAAGTTCCTAACCTGAAAAAGAAAAGAGAGAAAACTGTAAATTTGTAGTTATGTCACAAAAAAAATCTCATCGAGACTCGATTCGAGAATTGAACTTCTTACTTAAATTTCAACAATGTTGAAATTTGATTGTATTATATTATATTTGACGTCTTTTTTACGTGAATCTTCCCTAATTAGTAGTTGTTTTGCAGTCTCATTCATGAATGTCCTTGAATAAACACTACAATATCATCCTCATCATCATCATCATCATCAGCCTTTTTAATGTTCCCACTGCAGGGACACAGGTCTCCTCTCTAAGAGAGGGAATGGGCCGTAATCCACCACGCGGGCCCAGTGCGGGTTGGTGGATGTCACATGTCTTCGAATTTTTGGTTCTAGGACATGCCGTTTTCCTCACGATGTTTTCCTTCACCGTTTTGAGAGCAGTGGTGATGAAATAAATTACACAAAGTAATGCGCCTGGCTGGGTTTGAACCCGCGACCTACTACACGCAAGTCGGGGCCGTTACCACAATATACTTAACAGAAATTTCACGATCTAGATTCTAGGTCAACGGAAAGAAAGTATCCTATAGGTCCCGATTCCCTCGCGAGAGTCCAAATATGCGCCATAAACGGTCGTATCTTTTGATTGCGCTGATACAAGTTTATTTTTATCCCAGCTCCTAAGGATTGCTGAGTAATTTAATATTAATTTCGGCCTGATACCTTCACGCTTTTCTGAAAAGAAAATGGTTGTTGACAGAGCTACAGAAAGACAGTGAAATCTACATAATAAAGAGGTAAAGTTTGTTTTTTTGTTTGTAGGAGGTAGATAATCTCTGGAACATATATTTGATTTTTTTCATCTTTTCTTTTTTTAATCTTTGATTGGAAAAAAATCTTTTTGTGTTGGATAGTTCATTTTTCGAGGAAGGTTATAGGCTATATAACATCACGCTATGACCTATGGGGGCGGAGCAGTAACCACAGACGCGGGTGAAGCTGCTGGTAGCCTATATATTGCTAACATCATGCGGGCGAAGGCGCAGGCAAAAGCTAGTGATCCTATAAAGTCTCAACTGTATTATCGTTTCAAGTACCATATTTAGAAACTTAAAGTATAAAGTCTAAGAGGAATGTATAAAGTCTCAACTGTATTAAAGTTTATTGTACCATAGTTAGAGACTTAATAAAAATACAATAGGTGTGCGAACGCCGGCTTTCGCACATTTATTGTCTTTCTTTTGTGTCTCTAATTACGGTACTCGAAAGGTTAAGCTCATTCTTTTTTGGCATTTGGAACGTCTACATTGATTCTAATATAGAATATCAGAGTTCATCATTAGAATTAATTTATTACAATATTGAATATTCCATTTCAACCACAACAAACTAAATGATATGGAACTCAGTTTAGACCTGGGCGGCCCAACTAGCTGCCTGATTGGCCTACTGACCTCCCGCTACGAGCCCTGATAAAATATATCCCCTTCTACCAAAACTTATCTTACTAACAATACTGAATCATAAACATATTTTTAGCTGGACAACAAGCTATAAAGATGTACAATTACATAATCATAATGTTATACAATTATAAATTAGAATAACAATAAAAAAGACGCAAATGCAAGTGCGTTGCCATTTCAAAAATAATTCATCGCGTCTCTAAAACCAGGTCAGGTTATTGCCACGAAGTTGCCCGCCCGCAGCCGCCCTGCGCCGCGCATCCTCCTGAAGTACGCCACAGTGCGCGCGCCGCCCATCCTCACAGCCGCCCAAGTCTTCACCTGCCATCAAAACCTTTGCATCTTTAAAAAAATAATAATTAAAAAATAACAATCAAGGCGTGTTCTGTGTTGGAAAATTTAGATTCGAATTCATAAATCAAATATGGCGATGATTGAGTGTGTGGTGAGTTGGGATGCGGACGTTTGTTAGGTACAATATGTTACGGTCAGTGTACGGGACCTAGGTAGTACTGCGATTGTGGTGTGTGTTATAAAAGTGTTGTGTGTGGCTAACATTGGAAGCTGAGCAGCTGTAGAATCCTGTGAGTACACTTACCCTGTTACTATTGATCCTTATACTGTAATTTTTATTCCAACCGAACCTCGAATGACGACGTACAAGCCAATTGCTGGGTTCAACAACGTAATTTCTTTACTAAAACCCTACCTCTAAAATACGTTGTCTTTTTAACAATTTGACGAGCAAAACAATATAATTTTTAATGTTAATTCAATCAAGTATAGAGCTATCATTTTAATTTGTGACTACGTAGCGTTACGACAACACTTGTGGTTACTTTTCATAATTAAAACGTACATATACTTGACATACTATTTATTGATAACAATGACATCATCTTTACTGTTAGTTAGTAACTTATATAACTGAAGAAATAAATTAATATATCGCCAAAGTGTTAGAATGGTTCGCAGTCAAGCACTAGTTTATATAAATTTAAAAAAAGTGGGAAGATTTTGATTGTATATTTGTTACTTCATCACACTCAAACGGCTGTACGGATTTCGATGAAATTTATTACACAGGTAGTCTATGACCTGGAATAGCACATAGAATACTTTTATCCCGGGATTATTATCTACTTTCAACCGAGCGATGCTGTTGAGAAAAGCTTATGTTTTTGCGAGCAATTACGATTTTCTTTATTTATTTTTTCTTCTTCTTCTTATATTCTTTATTGTACACTTTAATTTTCAAAACACAAATTTACAAAACAGGGGATGTACATAGGCGAGCTTAACCCAAAATTGGGTTTTCTTACAGCAAACCGTAAAGCGTAATTAAAGAAATTTTGAAAGACTTGAGGACATTACAAAGTGCACAAAAAATAAAAGCTAAATTATACCTAATATTAATTATTATACCTACCTTATTATTAATTATTATTATTAATTTTTGGTATAAATATTCTGAAAAACAAATGTCTTCTTAAGATTAATAGTTTTAGTCAATTATCGATATATAAGGCATTGATTTAGATATTTATACAGCGTACATCAAAGGGCTAGAACAGTTTGCCTGCTGCGGTCTTCCCGTCCGAGTATAATTTAGGTTATTTTTTTATGGTAGGTGAAAATCATCCAATGACGATTTCCGCTCGTGGGTGGACTGGGAAACATTGTCAGACTCTTACTGACTAAAGAACCTACCCCGTTCCTCCCTTGCCTTATTCCCAGAGCCCCGGTATAACGCTTTCGCACCAACCCTCGGCTCCAGGAGGCTTCGACCCTGAAGGAGTATAATTTAGGAAAGTATAATTTAGGTTTTTCAAGCTTAGAGTCAATAGGTTTTTAATAAACTACGGTTCACCTTCAACTCTTGATACAATTTTCGCTGGTTCAGGTGGCATCGCAGTCAAGAATTATCAAGAAAAAAGATTTTGATAGACAGAAAAGAATTATTGCTAAGTAAATGTGAGTACCCACCGTAGAGACTCTGCAAAAGGGTCGAAGCCTACTGGGGCCCAGGGTCTCTTTCTGAAAGGAGGGCTAGGCCCCAGTGCGAAGGGCAGAGAAGAAACGCGGTGGGGTATTTAGTCAGTAAGAGTCTGACACTGTTTCGCGCTCCGCCCAAGAGCAAGTACCCATAACTTATCTTGGTTAGGTTTTGTTGATATGTATGTAATCGAAGACTTCTGTATTATATTTTATTTTATCTCATAAAGCCCACAATCGTATATGTAAGTATTTAATTTTTACATACACCGTTTACTATAAGTAAATATTTAGTATCTATTAGATACAGTTTGGCAAATTTACATAAAATCACATAAACAAAACCACAATTTTTTCGCTATCATAAAATCTATTTTTTTTAGGTTTAAAAACAACCAATGACATCTCCCGCCCTTGGGCGGAGCGGGAGATAGTGTCCGACTGTAACTAGCTAAAAATGCACTCCTGTTCCTTCTTGCCCTCTTTCTAGAGCCCTAGGGTACAGTTTCACATTACCCATGGGAAATATAATTGTTAACACGTACTTAATTAATGCCTAATAATAAAAAAAAACACGTAATTCATTTAAACATACATCTAACTTACATAACCATACCAATTACCATCTTCCCTAATTATAATTCACTCCTCACACAATCCATCAAAGTCCAAAGTCAAAGTCAAAATATTTTATTTCACATAGGCCTACATGGGCACTTGTAAAACGTCAGAAGCTAGTGCACAAACCATTCACCTCTTCTTTAGCCTCCCTCTCCATCTATCCACGTATACACTCATAACTCTTTTAGTAACATGCGGTTCATTCCAGGAGGAATAGTCATATGAAGAGGACTTCATATGACTATATTAAGACAAACGATTCCCTTTCAACTTTTCGTCACTGGCACCACTTTCAAACATCCTCTAATATATTAATTTCTCACTTTATCCATAATTGTTACTTTATAATATGTAATACTAACGACCGATTTAACGGACCCCGGACACCGAGGTGAAAGCCAAGGTAGCAACCGGGACGGGCGCTAGGTTGATGATGATGATGTAATACTAACGACCCGCCCCAGCTTCGCACGGGTGCAATGCTGATATTAAATATATTATGTATGTATTATACACATAATACCAAACCAAAGAAAATATGGATGGGTTGTGGGTGACAGGACAGAATGGAAGAAAAAAACATATTGCGCCGACCTCAAATAAAACGGGACAAGGGCAGGAAGATGATGATGATGATGATGTATTATACACATAAACCTTCCTCTTGAAAACTCTATCTATTAAAAAAACTGCATACAAATCTGTTGTTTAGTTTTAAAGAACTAAGCATACATAGGGACAGACAGTGGGAAGCGAATTTTTTTATACCATGTCATATAATTATAATAACTACGCCCAATAACATTCATATATTTTACAAGCTTTATATTAATTTCACCTGTCTTGTTTGTGACCAAATCTTGCAAATTAAATTTGATGCACTTCCCGGTTACCGATTGAGCTGAAATTTTGTATACATATGTAAATCGCACGATAATGCAATATTATGATAGCTGATCTGATGACGGAGCAGGAAGGTGGCCATAGGAACTCGGTAATTAAACGACACAGATCCATCGAGTTTGGGCTCGTGTGATTCGTCTTGACGAGTATTTTGGTGCTAGATGGTTACCTGGGTCTGATAATGGAACTGGAAGATGGCCGTAAAAACACCGCAATACGATAAGGCAACTGTAACGTGTTTGTACTTTTCGGCAAGGTCTTTATTATTATCATCACATAGTATACAACAAAGTCGCTTCCCGCTGCCCATATGTATGCTTAGATCTTTAAAAGTACGCAACGGATATTGATGCGGTTTTTTTTTAATAGATAGAGTGATTCAAGAGGAAGGTTTTATGTATATAATGCATGCATAATATATTATTATTATGCATTATTCAATTTCAGTACCGGTGTGAAGCTGGGGCGGCTTGCTAGTTAAAGGAATATACCGAGCTATAAAAATTTGTTATGAAAAATATTTTCATTGTAAACTTGTTCAGTTCTAATTCCTAATTTATTCGTGTTAAGTACTAGCTTTTATCAGCGGCTTCGTCCGCGTACATAAAACATAGCCTATGTCACTCACTATTGTTGCTAAAATTTTTCCAATCGGACCAGTAGTTCCAGAGATTACCTCCTACAAACAAAAAATAAACTTTACCTCTTTATTATATTAAATGTAGATTAGTGTAGACTACGATATGATGTACCACAGTACAGGCTATATGTGTAGTACATATATATTACTGCTATATGTGTGTTATGTGTGGTATATATAGTACTAGTCACGAAATCCCTTTGAAGTTATAGATGAGTGATCCTGTCACAAAGCTAAACGAACGTATTGATTCTGGTATTCGTGACACAGGAGTTCCGGCAATATTAATCAGTATATCATGTTCATTGCTATCAGAATCAGAGTAGTAGATTTGTTAAACATAGGTAAGACTTAACGCTATTTTAAGTTACAACTTAATTAAAATTACAAAAATAAAAATCATAATTATAAAGTTACGTACGAACTTATTAATGCAAATTGCAAATAAGCGTAGTTAATTATTGATGCAAATTTAAAAACAAAAAATTATAAATCCAATTACCACATGTTGTCGAAACCTCTACGGTCCAGACGAAGCGTTTCGTTTCTTCGTACGAAAATTATTCCTTTTCTTCGGAACTGAAATAATTTTCCTGCTACGGTTTTCTCGTCCGATTATAAAATTGAGGTGTCTTCAAGGTTAGAGTGAATAGGCTCTTAATAAAGTGGTGCGCCTCACCATCAAGGATTGCATTACTGCTTACCATGGAGAGTTCACTATTAGCTACAGTGACTGCATCACCTTCAAGTACTCCAGGCGCCAAACCTTGCCATACTCCAGCCATAATTGGATACCCAGAACACAATTATTAGTTCAGTGTTTACATTCCAGAACAAATGAAGGTGAAAACAAAAGATTTTCAGGAAGTTTGCTTCTTGAACGTAAATAGAGAATTATGTCTTCACCGAAACTAAACTTTATAGCTGTGTAGAGGGAGAATTCTTTAGAATTCAATAAATTCAAAAGATGACCTTCTTCTTCAATACATAAGTGTACTTGTTATGTGCAGTTAGAGAGCAATGGTGGCCGAGTGGTAACGGCTCCGACTCACGAATCTTACGTCGTGGTTTCAAACCCAGCCAGGCGCATTACTTTGTGTAATTTATTTCATCACCACTGCTCTCAAAACGGTGAAACCGACATCTCCTATTAGAACCAAAAATTCAAAGACATGTGAGATCCACCAATCCGCACTGGGCCTGTGTGGTGGATTATGGCCCATTCCCTCTCCTAGAGAGGAGGCCTATGTTTTAGCCATGGGATCATTAAAAAGGCTGATGATGATTGTGCATACTTTTATTTTGAAATATATATATATATATATTTTATTTTTAATTTACAAAATAAACATAATTTTTATTTGCGTTAGCAGTAAGGTCACGTCTGTAACGAAGACATGCTCAGCGCCTTATTGCGTTGCACTACTCTCTAGAAACAATTTAAAACGTCTCATTACCATACTTCAAAGTCGAGGTCATTAATAGGGCCCTTCCCGACTCGTCTTTCGTCAACGTAAACATGGTTTATAATAGCGTGTAGGTTCATCTAGAGCAGTGCTGGCCGAGTGGTAATGGCCCCGACTTACGAGTTGTAGGTCGCGGGTTCAAACCCAGCCCATCGCATTACTTTGTGTATTTTATTTCATCACCACTGCTCTCAAAACGGTGAAGGAAAACATCGTGAAAAACCGGCATGTCCTAGAACCAAAAATTCGTAAGACATGTGACATCCACCAATCCGCACTGGGCTCGCGTGGAGGATTATGGCCCATTCCCTCTCCTAGACGGGAGGCTTGTGTCCCAGCAGTGGAAACATTAAAAGGCTGATGATGATGATGATGAGGTTCATCAAACGCAATGATAAAAAGAAATAACGCCTGATCGCTCTTTTGGCATTCGGTAATTTCGTTAATCGATTAATCTATCATAGGTTCGAAAAGTATTTGACCGAATTTCATTTTACCTAAAACTTTTGAACTATTATAGTTTTTATTTTTTAAGGTGGGTAAAAGTCATCTAATAACGAATCCTGCCCTTGGACGAAGCGGGAAACATTGTCAGACTCTTACTGACTAATCAACCTACCCCGTTCTTACGTTGCTATATGTACCAGGGCTAGAGCTTTCCTTTCAGACCAAAACCCTTGGTCCCAGTTGGCTTCGACCCTTCTGCAGTGTCCCTACTATTTTGGTTTCGTTTTTTTTTATTCCAAGTCACGTCTGTTACTATATATCTAATATCAAGTTTTAAAACATTTGTTAGACGACAAAATGCCAATGAAGCGCTGTAGCGGACTTTTGTATTACATTTTAGTATTTTGACAAATAGTTTTTAAAATCGTTGTCTATCGCTACGATATAAGTCGATGCTTTTGACCTTTCGAGGCCGCAAGAACTTTTTTGAGCAATTCCTTTGTCCTGGAGCAAAAGGCGCAAGGGGCGTATAAACCCGTCACCTTATTCCCTTTAACCCCATGCCTCAGCGTCATCAAGCGAATTGTTACAACGCCTCAATATAAGCGATAACAGACGTCCATTGTTGTCCAACACGAATCAATCAGGCTGGGTCCCTGGCACAATGGCGAGCCGTCTATGGCGAGATTACCTCATACCTGGAAATGCTGAGAGTGGAAACTTGAGCTATTCAAATTGGTTTTGTTTATTTTCTTACCTAGGGCTTCGTGAGTAGGAATTTTTTCCAAGAGATCTTGATACTTGTTAATTTTCTTGGTAGTAAACCAGGAAAAAGTATCAAGTATGTTATCTAAGTATGTGCAACTCCAGAATATAGTTATCTACCCGTGTGCTAAATACTACTAACAATTTTCCAAGAGGTCTTGATAGTTTTTCATAAATCAGGAAAAAGTATCAAGTATTTCCTACCCAAGTATGTGCCACTCCAGAATATAGTTATCTACCCGTGTGCTAAATACTACTAACAATTTTCCAAGAGATCTTGATAGTTTTTCATAAATCAGGAAAAAGTATCAAGTATTTCCTACCCAAGTATGTGCCACTCCAGAATATAGTTATCTACCCATGTGCTAAATACTACTAACAATTTTCCAAGAGATCTTGATAGTTTTTCATAAATCAGGAAAAAGTATCAAGTATTTCCTACCCAAGTATGTGCCACTCCAGAATATAGTTATCTACCCATGTGCTAAATACTACTAACAATTTTCCAAGAGATCTTGATAGTTTTTCATAAATCAGGAAAAAGTATCAAGTATTTCCTACCCAAGTATGTGCCACTCCAGAATATAGTTATCTACCCATGTGCTAAATACTACTAACAATTTTCCAAGAGATCTTGATAGTTTTTCATAAATCAGGAAAAAGTATCAAGTATTTCCTACCCAAGTATGTGCCACTCCAGAATATAGTTATCTACCCATGTGCTAAATACTACTAACAATTTTCCAAGAGATCTTGATAGTTTTTCATAAATCAGGAAAAAGTATCAAGTATTTCCTACCCAAGTATGTGCCACTCCAGAATATAGTTATCTACCCATGTGCTAAATACTACTAACAATTTTCCAAGAGATCTTGATACACACACCTTCCTGCCCTTGTCCCGTTTTATTTGGGGTCGGCGCAATATGTTTTTTTCTTCCATTCTGTCCTGTCACCCGTCACGCTATTGTAAGGTCGGGTGTTTAGGAGACAAATGAAACGAATGAGGTTCGAGAATACACTGACTATATTGGAATAATGATACCTTATTATATACCTTACAACTACTACATCACACCTTCCCCTTTATTTAAAAGAATAATAAGGTTACACAATTATTATTTTTAAGTTTTAATATGGTATACCTGCGCAGGGTATATTGTCCATTATAATATTAATTTAACCTAATTACGGCTTAAAGCTACATAGTTATATTATAACATTATAAGAATACAATATTCTAAATTAATATACGTGACACTGGATAGGCCTACTTAGAAAATACACACTGGTTTCTTTAATCATTTTTATATACATAGTTTAGTTCTATTCTTATGAACTACATATTCTTTTCCACTTTTCAAAATTTTAACATTAGTATCCATGTCATCAATAACTACATAAGGTCCCAAATATATAGGGTCCATTTTATTTTCTGATATATTTTTTAATAATAACAAATCACCCTTTTTATAATACACTGGGTTTACATTAGTATCATAGTTATGCTTTCTCTTAACCTTGCTCTTAATTAAATTACTATGTGCATCTTTTTGTGCTACTTGAAGTCTATATTTCAGCTCAAGAGCATAATTGTCATGAGCATATAAAGGATCTACCGTATGTCCTTCTAAATTTGTTGGTAACACGCAGCGTTTGCCAAACACTAATTCATGTGGTGTGTACTTGGTCTCCGTATGTACTGTATTATTGTAAGAAAAACACCAATACGGCAACCAAGTACTCCACGTACTTGTTTGATTCTCACAATTAATCCTAAGATAAGCACCCATCGCTTTGTGATTGTTTTCCAGCGCCCCTATACTTTCATGATGGTATGCTGTAGACGAAATTTGGTTGATTTTTAGAATTTGACATACCTCTCTCATAGTACTTGATATAAACTCGGACCCACGATCAGTCGCTATTTCTCTAGGTATGCCATATCTTAAAATAAAGTTATCAACAAACGCACGAGCTACACTTACTGTATCTTTATTATGTAAAGGGTACGCCTCTGTAAATTTCGATAACTCACATTGTAGGGTCAAAATATATTTGTAGTTATGTATGTCTGTTGCTAACGGCCCCACAATATCTAAAAAGATTTTCTCTAGTGCTGAATTTGCAGTCGTTGTGACCTGCATTGGTTGCTTAGTATGTTTAGAATATTTTTGTTTCTTACATTGCTCACATTTTGAGACATAATTAGTGACATCTTTTTCCAAGCTTGGCCAAAAGTAGTACTTTTTAATATTATTTACCATCCGCCTAATGCCCGCGTGGCCACTTGTGGGCAATAGGTGAAAGTCATTTAATATCACACGTCTGTTGTCTAAATTATTTATTCTCTGGACATTACTGACTACACAAATTCGTGGTCCGGACCACTTTTCATAATTTTTTATTTCTTTTACTAGCCCACTTATAAAATCTTTATTGTAGTCATTTCTTATTATGCACATTTCTTTTATAGATAACTTTTTACATAAACATAACAAGTCTCTCACCAATTCGACTCGCGTAATCGGAGATCGAGATATTGTTTGTAAATAAATTATAGCTTTACTGGGCACATATATAAAATATTTGTATTTCTCCACTATAATTCCTTTTCGTTGTAAGTTATTTAATTGCCTAGAGTTTATTAATGAAAGTTCAATAATATCCTTCGGTTTTTTAATTATTTCCACAACTCTCGGTTGATCAGGCCTCGAGTTTATGTCCATATTATCCACCGATTGGTTATTATTGCTCTTATCATTTTTCATACTTAATTGACGCAATTGTGCTCTAGTCATTACACTAACTATCTGTTCGTTCATTGATTTTAAATCTTCCGACGTAATTATTATTCGCGACAGTGCGTCTGCCACTGAGTTTGATTGTCCTTTCAAATATTCAATTGTAAAGTTAAATTCTTCTAACTGCAGTCTAAATTTCAATAATCTACTAGATGGATCTCTCATTGAAAATAAATAAACTAGAGGTCGATGGTCAGTCTGTATCTTAAACCGTCTTCCGTATAAATAAGGTCGAAAATATTTAACACTCCATACTATTGCTAAGAGTTCTTTTTCAATAGTAGGATAATTAATTTCGGCTTTATTCAAACTTCGACTTGCGTATGCCACTGGCCGTCCATCTCCGTTACATAACACAGAACCGATTGCAATACCTGATGCATCGGTTTGTAATACAAACTCATTATTTTCTGAAAAATTTGGATACTGAAGGACCGGTGGGTTTATCAGGGCTGTTTTTAGCATTTGAAAAGAATGCTCACAGTCTTTGGTCCAATTATACTTTACGTTTTTGCAACACAGTTTGTTTAAAGGAAATGCTAACTCGGCAAATTTTCTAATAAATTTTCTATAATAGTTTGCAAAGGCAATAAAACGCTTTAATTCGTCAACATTTTGTGGCCTTGGATAATTTTCTACTACTTTAATTTTTTCTGGGTCTGGTAAAATGCCTTTTCCGGAGACCGTATGACCTAAATAAATAATCTCTTTTTGCAAAAATGTACATTTAGTCGGATTCAATTTTAAATTTACTTCTCGTAATCTAGAAAAAACATCCATCAAATTTTGATTGTGAATGCTCAAATTTCTACCCATTACTACCAAATCGTCCTGGTAAATAAGACATTTATCATAATTAAGGCCAGACATTGCAATGGTCATCATTCTACTAAAACTACTAGGACTCGACTTGAGCCCCATCGGCATGCGAGTCATCTGATATTGGTTATTACCTGTAGTAAACGCCGTACATGGTCTGCAGCTTTCTTTCAATTTAATTTGGAAAAATCCTTGAGCTAAATCTAAATGAGTAAAGTACATTGCTCCTGCCAAAGAATCTAGTATTTCAGTGATGTTGGGCAAGGGAAATTTATCGTCCTGTATGTTTTCATTTAATTTGCGATAGTCAATGACGACGCGCCACTTTTTATTACCGGCCGCGTCACATTTTTTGGGGACCAACAATAATGGACTAGACCATGCACTACGGGCCGGCTCAATTATGCCGTCATATAACATATTTTTGACTTGTTTTTCTATTTCCGGTTTTTGGGAATATGGGACTCTGTATGGTTTGGTATAAATTGGTACATGATGTGGTTTCAAATCAATTGTCTGTTCGTAAATTGGGGTGGTGGATAATTTATCCCCTGGTAGATGGAAAATGTCTGGAAACTTTGCACAAATACATTCTATTGATTTCTGTTCCTCTACATTCAAGCCTTTTAAGTTTAATGAAGAAAGTAAAGTTTTCACTCTTTCCGAATCAATCGTATTCCTGTTAAATTGGCAGATATAGTATTCATTTAATTTACTAGTGCTAACTTGAAAATAATTCAAATTAACATCTGTGTCTCGGGTATTTAAAATACGAATCGGCATTTTTCCGTTTATCGGTTTATTTATACTGCTCGCTAAATAAACACCATCACATAGTTCTTGATTTGACACTACACACTCTTCTTTTAATGTCGTATTAATATAATGCGTGGATTCGCTACGCGCTGGTATAGTTAGATAGTAGCCCTTACGTGTTGTCTGATCATTTTCGAACGATAATGTTACTAACATACCGCCATTTGTCATTAACTGTAATGTATTGACTTCAAAATTTAAAATAGCTCTATAATGTGTTAAAAAGTCTTGACCCAAAATGCCATCAGTACTACACGGTAATTCTTTAAATACTGTAAATTTATGTCGAAAATTATATTCGTTATAATTTAGAGTTAAATACACATAACCTTCTGAGAACAAATATCCACCAATGCCTTTTACGCTAACTCTCTCTTTATGGTAAGGAATCTGTAAACGCTCTAAACATTCCAACTTTATTCCCGATATAGAAGCGCCCGTATCAATTAACATGTTATGGTTACAGTTATTAATTTTAAACAACACCTTGTTTAAAATGTTACACGTGAAGATGACATCAGTCACGAAAAAAATGATTTAATGACTCATTATTCGAAGTGCTCGTTGCCACCTGGCTATTCTCTGTTATGACATTGATATCCTTTTTAAACCCGACACCCCGGCCGCGGTTACTACGCGGTGGTCTATAGGTTTTGCGATAACGATTATTATAATTACTGCGATAATAATTACCATAACCATGTGGTACCTGTGACCGTTGACCTTGACCCCGATGCTGGTGTGCATTTTGTGCACCACCTCTTGCGCCGAAATTTCTTTGACCTCGGTGACCTCGTTGGGCTCGCCGACCTTGGTAATTAGTTTGTCTATACGTACCTATTAGTTCTGATGAGCCACTGGGTCCTGGTTTCTCCTCATCTTGAGCTGCCTGGATTGCTTCTGTTAAAGAAGAAAAGTTACGCGCGGCAATTATGGTGCTTAATCGACGATCCCGCAATCCATCTGCAAATCGTTTGATTGCCAACTTCTCATTCATGGGTTTCAATAAAGCATACTTGGCTGAATCGTTGTCAGCTTGCGAAATCGTCAAATCTACAAAGAGTTCCGACATCTCTTTGCCGTAATCTGTTATTGTTTTACTATCTTGTTTACAAAACTGTAATTTGGACTGAATGGCAATGTAACTTTTTTGTGGTAGTAGTAATTTACGCATATCCCTTGTAAGCTCTTCGACAGTATCATATTTGGGGGACAATAATAACTTTGCGCGCTGCGATAACCTGCTTTTCAATATAAACTGAATTAACTTGATTTTACATGCCGGTGTGCTTAATATTGTATCGTAATATTCGATATTTTCAATTAGCTGTTTAGTGCTATTAATGCTGTCATCCATGACGGGCATAAGATGTAGCGCTGTTTTTAAATCGAATGAATCCGTCGCCATGGTTTGTAATGGGATAGTAGTTTCTTTAGTTAAACTACACAAAGAAATTATTTCTAAAAATAACCTATCGAACTCCTCACAAATCTTTTTAATTAATGTAATTTCTGAACTCGTATAATTTTTCAAGTTTTTGTTATAGATTTCTAAAAACTTATTGTACTTGACTAAAACAGTATTTGCCTCTTCTCTTTTTATCTCTAAAATATTTCCTTGTCGGCGTGTAGGACCAATTTTAATCAAGTAGGTTCTTATAGCTTTTAACTCGTTTAATATTATACCTAAATCCTCAGCCATAACACATTAGTCCCTGACATAGTCACTAGTGCTTGTTCTAAACTACGTATTTTGTGTAATTATTATTTCAAGTAAGCTGCACATAATAATTCAACAGAAACTAATTGTTACTTAGCAATAACTCTTAACATTAAATAAAAAAAAAAAATGTGAAACTTAAATACGATCATCAAGAGGCAGGTTGTTCTTAATATTCACTAAATAAGTTTTAAAATAACCCTCATTGTTACCTGGATTCACTTGCTTTAGCTACTTATATGATGTTTTGAACTTTCACTTCACTACCTACTTTTTTCACACCAACACTACACTAGCACTCCCACAACGTAGATTGACGAGCCTTGAAGATGCCATGGGTTATTTCTCCGCCGTAGTTATATGTTGAGAACTTCTGCCTTGCTAGCCTGTGGCACAGCACCCATGCATGCCTGCTGCCTGCGTAAAATACTGGAGTATCGCTTCAATGTCGCGTCGTCTATATGACGCTGTATTTGCTTCTTGTGACAACGATTATACAGCTTGTATAGTATTATTACTAGTCCGATAGCCAATATGGTACATATCACAACCAAAATTGTGTTTGTGGTTTCTTGCTGCTGCTGCGTACGAGCCGTGTTACTGCCGACTCCAGCGGTCTGTGCAATCACTACTTCCTCTTTGGTTTGTGTGTTTCCCATTTTTCAATATTTAAAAATACGCACGAACACGCAAAAGTAAGACACGCCTTGTGCTCAGGTAGCTTAGTGTATTTTTCATTCTTCATTTTTAAAGTCCACATTAACGGCACTGGTTGTTTATAATATTTTGTCCTTTTATGGTTCACACGCGCGCGCGCCCGTACCGGCTACTGTTACAGGCAGGGTCGCCATGTAAGGTCGGGTGTTTAGGAGACAAATGAAACGAATGAGGTTCGAGAATACACTGACTATATTGGAATAATGATACCTTATTATATACCTTACAACTACTACATCACACTATCACTAACTCCTCTGTTTTCCATATCACTTCTCACACAATCCATCCATATCTTCTTTGGTCTCCCTCTCCCTCTCCATCCATCCACATTCATACTCATGGCTTTCTTTGTAACATGCGTTTCATCCCTCCTTTTTACATGGCCATACCAAGACAAACGGTTCCCTCTCAACTTTTCAGTCACTGGCGCCACTTTCAAACTTCCTCTAATATACTCATTTCTCACTTTATCCATTCTCGTCACACCACACATCCATCTCAACATTCTCATCTCTGCTACATGCAATCGCTTTTCATCCGTCTTTTTCAGAGCCCAACATTCTGACCCATACAGTAGGAAGAGATCTTGATAGTTTTTCATAAATCAGGAAAAAGTATCAAGTATTTCCTACCCAAGTATGTGCCACTCCAGAATATAGTTATCTACCCATGTGCTAAATACTACTAACAATTTTCCAAGCGATCTTGATACTTGATAGTTTTTCATAAACCAGGAAAAAGTATCAAGTATGTCCTATCCAAGTATGTGCAACTCCAGAATATAGTTATCGACCCGTGTGCTAAATACTACTAACAATTTTCCAAGCGATCTTGATACTTGATAGTTTTTCATAAACCAGGAAAAAGTATCAAATATGTCCTATCCAAGTATGTGCAACTCCAGAATATAGTTAGCCGTGAGCCAAATATTACTAACAATTACACACACGTATACACATATTGATTTGATTCCGTCATCTCAATTTTACCTTCGGACATCCCAGCGTACGGCAAATATCCACCCTTACATTGTTGAAACATCTACGGTCCGGACTAAGCGTTTTGCCTTGTCGTTTATACCGCGTACATAGAGGGGCTGGAACAGTTTGCCGGCTGCAGTCTTTTCGTCCGATTATAATTTAGGTGTCTTCAAGGCTAGATTGAATAGGCTCTTGATAAATTAGTGCGTCTCACTATCAACGATTGCATCAACAGTGTATAAGGCTTTCGCACCATCCCTCGGCTCCAGGATGCTTACCACCAGGTGGGATTGCAATCAAGCACTAGTTTATAGCAATTTAAAAAAAAAAACAAAATTCGTTGAATAGGTACCGTCATTAGAGAGACACGATAAGTGTGCGTTCGCTTGGGAGCTTGAGAGTTTAATTTTTATTTTTTGGTGGCTCTCCTAAAGACGATGTCTGAGACGCAGTAATGGAAAAATTATAAGACTGATGCTTTGCTAATAAAATGGACGTTGTAACACTCGCGACGAACAATCGCAGGCTCTCACCGGACATGGTGAGTTCGGGAAAATGTAGTTTGTACTTTCTATTTATATTAGATCAATGTTTGTGGAGAGAGACGTGAGGTGAAGTGAGACGTGAGGTGCCCTATTTTCAATAAAGGTGTTATTCCCGAACTTATTATATTAGTACTAGCTTTTGCCCGCGGCTTCGCTTCCGTCAACAGTAAAATGTGATAAATGAAGAACCACCCGACCGATTTTGTGCAAACTTCACATAAACCATTTACTAAATAGTTCGAATAAACCCTGAAAAATTGGTTTAGATACCGTGAGCCCGTTCTTGAGTTATAAAGTGACAACGAAAAATGCCACTTATTTTTATACATTACTAGCGACCCACCCCAGCTTCGCACGGGTACTGATATTGAATATGCATATATTATACACATAAACCTTCCTCTTGAACCACTCTATCTACTAAAACTAACCTCATCAAAATCCGTGGCGTAATTTTAAAGATCTAAGCATACACAGGGACGAAGCAACTTTGTTTTATACTATGTAATGATGATGATATGTATGTGTCGGCTCGTGTCCAGGATGGTGTTCGAGCTCTGGTCTATCAGATCTATCATGTGGGCGTATGTGGGTATCGTGCAATGAATAACAACGGGTAGGAGTTGAATCGGTTTACTTCTCAATACATTTCGGTACAGTGCACTGTTATCACAAATTACAAATTACAACAACACGGACAGATTTAGAACGTCTTGACTCTGCGACGGCTTGGCTCAAAGTGTGCCCGCTCCCCGTGCGGGTCGGTTCACCCCACCACAAGCTCGTAGCAAAGCGGATACGTCACTGACTGTCAGGCGCGCCATCTTTATTTAGTTCTTCTAGTTGCCGCTAGATGGCGTGCCTTGTCTTGTTAACAAATCGAAGCCGTTTCCGACACGGCCATCCTGAAAGACACACGTCCTCGTGTGTTAGTCGTCATCGCCACCTCAGCTGGAAGATGTCCACTGATGAAATGTTCCAACTAGTCATCCAGCGCTGTGTGTTACTCTGAAACAAAACACATCTCGGAGTATCATATAGCTCGGTCACTCCTGACAAACACTAGGAATTAATCTCGCATCGTGAGTGCAGTCCCAAACACGCAAGTTTGAGATTACGTGTCACACACACAAGATTAAAAATTGACATCTTGGCCATGAGCGACCATTTACACAAATATCTGCTTAGTGCGGGAATTGAACTCGCAACACGCAGTCAATCGCTTAATGTGACAACAAATCTTTACTCAATAAACCAAATACAAATTTTGGGTAATAAAAATTGTCATACTATTACTATTTCTGGTCCGGTCTACTTAGGCCCTTCAGAATTTTAAGCACTTGGTCCAGTCAGTCATGACTCTACAAGGCTTACTTCTTGGTCCGGTCAACCACTGACCCTACAAGATTAGCTTCTTGGTCCGGTTAACCCTTCAGCTTACCACAAGTACTACGTTATCTCATCAGTATTAGAACTGGAGACGATTGTGCTAGACCGGATAAATATCCCTTTAGCGAATGCTAGACCGGACATCAGTCCCTTTAGCGAATGCTAGACCGGACATCAGTCCCTTTAGCGAATGCTAGACCGGACATCAGTCCCTTTAGCTAAACGTGCTAGACCGGATTGCAATCCTTATAGTCGGAGGGCTAGGTCGGATCGCAACCCCTTTAGCTGAGTCATTGGACCGGATTTTCCCTTCAATGACTCTTTCCTACATTTTTTTGTTACTTTCTTTTTTTTTCTCTTTTTTTTTCTCTTTTTTTTCTCATTTTTTTTTCTCATTTTTTTTTCTCCTTTTTTTCATCTTTTTTTTTCTCTCTTTTTTTTATTCCTTTTTTTTTTTCAAATACTTCCCTAACTCGGTTGGTGTACAAGTGCTTCTTTCTTAACCTATTGTGATACCTTTACAGTACACACAATTAATCAAACTAATCCAAAACACCAATAATTGAGCTCTACATATGATCTCTGGCTACACATAGCCCAGTAACCTCTAGGTCATCCACACCTGCGCATCCCTCCAGGATCGCCAAGTCTCTAACTATTTAATGGTCTCCTACAAAATACGTCCCTAATTTAAGGTACTGACGGTCTACTGTCGCCACTAGATATTGTTTTCTATTAAGCTACGCCTATAAATCTAATCTCCTAGTGTCCGATCATATTGTAAACTTAATTATCTCAACTACTTCATCGTACGTCTACTTTATAAGCTCTGAATTTCCTTCTCTATTACTTCAAACGGTTTTTTTATTGTCTTTCTTTTTTTTTATATTGTTTGTACACCTCGTACACCTTTAATATGGTACTACACAGTATTTATTGCGTAACGCATAATCTTTCACGACATTTAAATCAATCTAGGGAATTACGTCATCTTTTGTCATTAACGGCAGATAACGCGCGACCAAAATCGATCAGAAATCATTTCGTGTCAAGATATTGGCACTATTACAGGGCATCATCCGCTTTGGATCTAGCCTCCTTACTTTTCATCACCCGCCTAGGGTCAAACCATATCGAATGACACTATCCACCACGGATGAAGAGCCTCACCACTTGAATTTAATTATCAAAAACGGATCACTGTTTCAAATGTAACGTTATTCCGGCTTTAGTCGACGCTCTCAAAACTATTGTATCATTAAACCAATACTCTAATTATATTAAACATTGGGAATATGTAATTGAAAATACAACAATCACTACCCTAGGTCGTGTAACTGAGATATTTGATCCGAGATAAATAGCAACGAATAACGATTCGGTACGGTATTGTTATTTAGTCTTCGATAGTCTCTGCACATTTAATTTAACGCGTCGTATTTCTTAACTAAAAGACTAGTTCAGGTCTTTTTTTTTTGCAATAATTGAATTACACGGTCGCACCATAATTCATTTACCCGCTTACGAATTATTTTTTTTTAATTCATCCGCGCTAAACTATTGCTGTCGTCTTTATACAGTCAAAATTAATCGAACGATTTAGATCACTTTTTATTGCACGCGTTTGTAGGATACCGATAGTAAAATAGTCCGATTATTAACGAAACGACACAGAAATAATCGCAAGTTTATGTTCAAGGACACGTCGGTGTCAACGTCAACATTATTTCGGAGAACTGTCACCGTCATAAAAAAATCGAACCTTAATTCTCGGATGTATTGAGGGTACTTTGTAATTACAATTATTTACGCCATGAACCTAAGCTATTTTCAAAAAAATGTTTCACGGTCATTAATTCAACTGAACCTTTGCAACAACATTTCACGGCCTAAGATTTAATTTCGCAAATAGATGGTTTACGAAATAAAATCGCGATTTAGCTATTATCAATTTGAACCACAGAAGTAATGATCAATACTTAGTAGGTACCGTCATATGTCACCTACACTTGTCAAAGTTATTACCTTTTATTTTACATCTACCCCAAAATTTACTGACAACCTACACTGTCTCCTGCTCCGCCCAAGAGCGAGTCTCGTCATTAGATGATTTTCACCCACCATAAACTCAGCTTCAGAATAAAAATGGAATGAGAATACCTGACCTTTTTCTGATGAAAGATCGGCGACCACGACGTCAATCCATCGCTCGCTGTCACAACGGCACCGTCACGGTTACCACCGCGCCACTTCTCTCAGGGATCCAGATCTCCATCAAGAACTCTGCTCTCCAAAGCTGACCTGGATTGGCTTGCTACCTTGTTGCCGGTGGTCTTGAGGCTTGAATATTCTTGTTTTCAGTTTGCGTATGTCCAATTTTCTCGTAGTGATTTCCGATTTGCTCTTGTCTCTCGGGGTCGAATTTGGGTAGATTCACAATCTGGGTAGGACGTTGTAGTTTGCGCTCTGGGGGCACAACGTCACCATGGTCCAACATTCGTTGCTCAGGATTAGGGAAAAACCCCAGAAAAAACCTAATCAGACCGTTCAAGTCTATGCTTCGATCCGGGTCTTCATTTTCGAATTTTTGAATTTCGAATAATAACCGCCAACTATCTTTGTTCTCGCCATTTTCTTCAGTGTTGCGTAATTATTGCTCACATAGCTTGTCGATTCATTTGCACGATTGAATCCCACTTCTGATGTCGGCTCGTGTCCAGGATGGTGTTCGAGCTCTGGTCTATCAGATCTATTATGTGGGCGTATGTGGGTATCGTGCAATGAATAACAACGGGTAGGAGTTGAATCGGTTTACTTCTCAATACATTTCGGTACAGTGCACTGTTATCACAAATTACAAATTACAACAACACGGACAGATTCAGAACGTCTTGACTCTGCGACGGCTTGGCTCAAAGTGTGCCCGCTCCCCGTGCGGGTCGGTTCACCCCACCACAAGCTCGTAGCAAAGCGGATACGTCACTGACTGTCAGGCGCGCCATCTTTATTTAGTTCTTCTAGTTGCCGCTAGATGGCGTGCCTTGTCTTGTTAACAAATCGAAGCCGTTTCCGACATATGTTAATTTTGTTTTATTTACATCTTTAGTACCGTATATTCTTATTTTGTAAATAATATTTTATTAACATAAATTTTATTTACCTTTTTTATTTTTATTTGTTTTTTATGTACCTGCCATGCTTTCTCTTCACCAGCCTTGGTTGACTGGTAGAAAATGCCTAAGGCATTAAGTCCGCCTTTGTAATTTTGTGTTGCATTAAGTTTTAATAAATAAAATAAAGATGGAAGGTCATCGACTCCCATTGTGTCTTATTCCACGCCTCAATGAGGTATCAGCAAACCGTAGGGGCGCAGCTAGGTCGGCCATGGAGCAATGTGAAAACTTTACACCCAGAGCCCTGTAACGAAGGCAAAGAAAGAACAGAAGTGGATATTTTAGTTAGTAAAGGCAGTTTAGTCATACAAGGGCGCGGAAATGTCATTAGATGAATTTTCGATAGCAGTGGTGGCCGAGTGGTAATGTCCCCGACTGACGAGTTGTAGCTCTCAGGCTCAAACCCAGCCAGGAGCATTACTTTGTGTAATTTATTTCATCACCACAGCTCTCATAACGGTAAAGGAAAACATCGTAAGTAAACCGGCATATCTTAAAACCAAAAATTCGGAGACATGGACTTCCACCAATCCGCACTGGGCTTGCGATGTGGATTATGGTCCATTCCATCTCCTAGAGAGGAGGCCTGTATCCCGGCAGTGGGAACATTAGTTCTTTAAGCCCCAAGCGAGCGCCGGCGCTCGAAAACCTATTGATAAATGATATTTATTTTGTAAATAGGTTTTAAAATAACACTTTACACGTCAATATTTTTTCTTTTCGTCAGTTTAAGCTAGATGAGTCCGGTGTTTCCTAGCTGACTACCCTGAGAAGAAACACCGAAACAAACTCAGGGGGGTCTCATCTCACGAAACAAACTCATTGTTCTTTAATTGTGTCTGCAATTAAGGTAGTCAAAAGGCTGATGATGATGATGATGATGATATTTCCCTACCTAACAAAACCATGGCTACATTTCACAAAACCCTCAGTCCTCACACGCAGCTGATACTCGTTGCCAAAGTTGAGTAAACTTACGTAAGTCTTTTCCATTCATATTAGATCAATGTTTGCGTGGAGTACCGCGAGACGCGAGGTGCCCTATTTCCAACAAAGGTCGTATTACCCTGGCTCCTTTCCCGTGCTATGCATTATTGGTAACTTGTTAACATTTTTTGTAAGCTTATTTAGTTTTATTGGTCGTCTAATCTTGTGATTTTATTTATGTTGATTTTGTATTTGTAGAAAACAATAAATATTTATTATTACAAGCTTTTATTTAGTTTCACCTGTCCCGTTGTCTGTCGTTCTGTAATCAAATCTTGCAACTTAAATTTGATCCACTTCCCGGTTTCCGATTGAGCTGAAATTTGGTATACACGTTTAGTTCGGATGACAATGCAATATTATGATGACATGGAGCTGATCTGATGATGGAATCGCGAGGTAGCCATAGGAACTCTGTAATTAAACGGCACAACCACGTCGAGTTTGGGCTCGTGTGAATCGTCTTGACGAGTTTTATTTATATAAGTATAGACCACCGCTATAAAAGCTTGTTATGAAAAAAAATATTTTCATTGAAAACTTGTTTTAATTTTAAGTACAGTACGGCCGGCAGATCTTAGTGAGTCTGAAGTTACACTCTGCGAATTTTAGCGCTTGAAAACTAGTAATAAAATAAATGGTTGAAACAATTAAATTCAATTTGCAGTTTTTATTGCTGTTAAAAACTGTTGTGTGTTGTTTTTTTAAACCTTTATTTATTTGACAATTTATGTACTTACACACTTACATTTTTAAAGAAAACACATTATAGAAAAAATAGTACAAAGGTACTGCTTATTTCGCAAATAAATTTCTTCCAGCAGACCCGCGAAAGGAGAAGTTAGAAGGAAACCTTTATTTATGTACGAGTTTTTAAGTGGTCAAATTCGCAGAGCCTAACTTGACAAAGTACCCATGAACTTTAAAAAAATAAAATTATTTTTATAGATATTTAAACGTGTAAATTATATGTATAAAACATATACATGTACTCATACATAATTAGAAAAAAAAAACTTAAAAACTAACAAAAAATAATGCAAGGCAAAGGAGGAACATATATGAGTCAGTCAGTCAGCTAAAGTCTGACACGCTCTCTATCTGCCCTAAAGCGGGAAAAGTCTTACCCTTTTAAAAAAAAACCACTGAAACAGGAAAGTCAATAACTCTAATATTCTACTCAACTTTTTCCCTACTCATTCTATTCTACTTTTTCAATTATTCGTAGAAAATAAATTGAAACAAAGTTCATTGCCTCCGGTGTTTAGGGAATACTAATTCATAATTCACTTGTGAGTTATGAATCGCCTACATTTTCTTAATTAACTTGGAACTGTTAAGGTCGTGGGCGGATCGGTTGCGGAAATACAATACAATATTCGACAACTATCGTTTGTCTTGGTATGGTCATGTGAAGAGGAGAGATGAAACGCATGTTACGAAAGGAGTTTTGAGTTTACACGTAGATGGATGGAGAGGAAGAGGGAGGCCGAAGAGGAGATGGATGGATTGCGTGAGAAGTGATATGAAAGAACAGGGAGTTAGTGATAGTGTGACGGGTGACAGGACAGAGTGGAAGAAAAAAACATGTTGCGCCGACCTCAAGTAATATGGGAAAAGGGTAGGATGATGTTGATGATGAATATTTGACAACTATCACACAACGCCGTCTAGTCCCAAGCTAAGCAGAACTTGTGTTATGAGTACTAGACAACTGACAAACATACTTATTTATTTCTAAATACATACATATCATTACATAGTATAAAACAAAGTTGCTTACCGGTGTTCCTATGTATGCTTAGATCTTTAAAAGTACGCAACGGATTTTGTTGTGTTTTTTTTTTAATAGATAGAGTGATTCAAGAGGAAGGTTTATGTGTATAGTACATGCATAATATATTCAATATACCCGTGCGAAGCTGGGGCGGGTCACTAGTTATAGATAAATTACACCCAGACACAATAAATATGATCGTGCTCATCACACACACATTTGTTTTGGGTGGGAATCGAACCCACGATCTATGGCATAGTAGTCAGACCCACTAACCAATAGACCGATAGGCTAGACAAAAAAAAAATTAAAATGTAGGAGCGTACTATTTGTTCCTGGTAGAGGCCGCCTAGCTTTCTTAGCCGCCCCGGGCCGTTTAGAACCAGGCGCACCCAATTTACAAAATATTTTTAGCGCCATCTATGGCGTCATATGAGAACTAATCCTACATCGCGCAATCAGTTCTCCGCTCGATTAGAACATATAGAACTGCCCGAAATTATCTATCGGGCAGTATCCCACCAGGCGTAACACCTGTCTGGTCGAAGGATCCTCATTTTTCAACGGGGATATATAGCAATTTACTCTCTGTTCCACATTCTTTTAAATATTTATTCAAACAAAGATTAGACTATGTTCACTTATTTTAGGGTTCCTGGATCGTATAAGAGTTCCGATTTTTTACTTTTGATTTACGGAACATTATAAATTAAACTAATAAGTAGAATTCCCTGCCTAAGACTGGTTATGTGTGTTTCCTTATACTATAACCTATAATAAGTACAAAAAATCACATTTTTAATTAAAATTGTTCGAGCTCAACTTGAAAATAAAAGATTTCCTACTCCTGCTTTCGCGAACCTTTTTAATCTAAAGTTATAAAAATGTATGTTTTTTACTTTATTTTTAAGTTGTATAGGTTACTAGGCAAGCTTGCTCCATCGTCGACCACATCATCGCTTACCATCAAGTGAGACAGTGGTCAAACGCAAGCCTATCATCAATAATAAAAACAGGTCAAAAGCGTTTCGGGTCACGCTCAGTATAGGGTACCGTGGTTTCTCACAATGTAACAGAACCTCTAAACTACGACTTCAGTGGGAAATAGCCCATGTATGAATTAGTAACCCCATTCCCCGAGAGATGGTTTTTACAGTTTTTGATGTTTAAGTTTTAATTTGAAAGAAGATACGTTCAGGATAATAAAATATGTAAAGTAAGTTAAAAAAATGCTTGCATATACGGTTAAAGTATAAACTTAGTTGTAAAATTGTTATTAAAAACTGTTTATCCTATCAAGTTCAATTAAAAAAAAAAGAAAAAAGTTCAAAGTTCAATTTATGTTCGGAGTAAAGTTCTTTTGTGCATATGGATTGTCCTCGTGTTTTAAAATTTCTATATGTTTGTTTAATAGGTTTGCTGTAAGAAAACCCAACTATGGGTTAAGCTCGCCTGTGTACATCACCTTTTTTGTTAATTGTTTTCTGTAATTTATGTACAATAAAGAATATAAGAATAAGAAGTTCAAAATAAGTTTCCTAGAAAGTCTGTAATAAGTCCTACGTTTGGATTTTTTTCATATTAATACATTTTTTTAATACTTTTGGACCGATTATTTCCGAAAATATTATCATCAAAAAAGTAGTTCAACCGTTATACAAATTAGTTCACATAAATTCGGTGGCACACATAAAAACCAACATACCTCACGGAAAAGAACTAACGTGCATGTAACGCTACCATATTCACTAACCCCCATGAGACTCCTGATACGAAGCTGACCTAAATTAGGTACAAAGGAAAAACGAGCCAATAGTATACTTCAAACGAGGACACCGGAATTATATCTACTTAGTAACAGAAAAAGAATGGATCACTTTGTTGTATGTCTGTCTGTATCTCGGTCAAGACTCTTTATGATTTTTTGACGTAATAATAATTTGTAGTCTAATCTGAATCATTACATAGTATAAAACAAAGTCGCTTCCTGTATGCATGTATGCTTAAATCTTTAGAACTCCGCAACGGATTTTGATGCGGTTTTTTTAATAGATAGAGTAATTCAAGAGGAAGGTTTATAAGTATGATACATGCGTAATATATTAGTATTGCACCCGTGCGAAGCTACACGGGTCGCTAGTTACATAGTATAAAACAAAGTCGCCTGTCCCTATGTATGCTTAAATCTTTAAAACTACGGAACGGATTTTGACTGCGGTTTTTTTAATAGATAGAGTGATTCAAGAGGAAGGTTTATATGTATAAAACATGCATAATATATTCAATATCAGTACCCGTGCGAAGCTGGGGCGGGTCGCTAGTCATTACATAGTATAAAGCAAAGTTGTCTTTTCCTATGTATGCTTAGATCTTTAAAACTACGCAACGGATTTCGATGCGGTTTCTTTTTAATAGATTGAGTGATTCAAGAGGAAGGTTTATATGTATAATACATGCATAATATATTTAATATCACTATAGCAGCCGTGCGAAGCTGGGGCGGGTCGCTAGTATAATATAAAAGGGGAAACTGACTGAATGACATATCTACGCACAGCCAAAACTACTGGCCCCAGGAGCGTGAAATCTTGCACAACGCTTCCTTTATTGACGTAGGCGAACACTAAGAAAGGGATTTTCAAATTTCAGCTCTTAAAGAGATGTAATGGGAATCTAAAATTTGTATGGAAAACCCTACTTTCATGTGGGCGAAGCCACTGGCAGAAGGCTAGTCTGAATATAATTATATATTTGCATGCTTTGATATAAGCAAAACGTGTAGGTACAGTACGGCCGTCGGATCTTGGCGAGTCTGAAGTTAGCTCTGCGAATTTTAGCGCTTGAAAACTCATACAAAAATAAAGATAAAAAAAAATGCTCATAACAACTGCAAATTGCATTTATTTGCACTATATATAGAAAATAGGGAGAGAATGCCTTTTTGCATTAAGTCCACCTATGAACAACTACTGTACATGAAGATTAAATAACTAAATAAATACGTAAGTGTTTTTATTTTGGTGGGGAAAAATCATTCAATGACATCTCCCACCTTTGGATGGAACGGGAGATAGTGTCAGGCTTTCCCCCGTTTCTTCGTTGCCTTCGCTCCAGGTGTTCACTTTCACATTTACCCATGGCTCTAGGGGGTATGTTTGCTGACAGTTGTCAGCGCGCCATAAGGAGTTCCTTATGGCGCGCGGGAACAGTACGCGCTGTCGCCAACTTGAGCTCGGTCTGGATGGTTACTGGACGGTCGAACATCGAGCTACCTTTTGCTCGCCGTCCGGAAGTCCACGCCTATGATAATCGGCAGTCGAGATCTGTTTAAAATCGTCAAGAAAACAGAAAAAAAAAAAGAAAAAATCCCTGAAAGCAAAACAGTTTTAACTACATTTGAACAAGGCTAGTCCACAGTTACGTACTCGTCTGTCATTAGGGGCTACTTGTGCAAATGCAGGCGATGACGTCACCAGCCTACCACCACTTGTTTGCATAAAAAGTGCAATAAAGCAGCCCATTCACTACGGACGTTGTAACCGGGTCATGGGAAACATACGGGGCCGAACTATGTGCGTGGACGCTTCCTTTTTCAAAGAGAAAATCATCTACTGAGTTCTCATGGTCTAGGGCGGAACGCGAGGGCGAGTACTGGCTAAAACCCATTACTGTTCCTTCTTTGCCTTGCGTTCGAGGACCACGGGTTTACCTTCCTGAAATGATTTATGGCTTCAACCCTGCTGGGTCAACATCTCTTTGAAGCGTGCTTGAAAATATAAGCTCCGTCGACCATGAGCTACCCTTTACCCGTCGTCTACTTTGGCTGGAAAACGGGTGTGAGATCCCGGCGGTCAGGGCTTAAGGACCATTCCCTCACGCGTGCTACCGCTTTTCGCTAACATTACTGCTTCGCAGAAGGAGGCGATTGCTTCCTCTAGGCTATGCTTCTGTTTTAGAGTCGTGACCACCGATCGCCCTCACACGGCGGTGCTCTACCCAGCGGGGTACCCTTCTGGGGCCAAGGGTTGATGCAAAAGCGGAATACCAGGATCCTGGAACTAAGGCAAGAAGGAATGATGGGTCGTTTAGTTAGTAAGAGTCTGACACTGTTTCGTGCTCTGCCCAAGGGCTAGATTCGTCATTAGACGGTTTTTCCCACCATCAAAAAAAACCCGGCAAACTGCATACCGCCTAAAAGTCGATTTTTATCTACACTAATATAATAAAGAGGTAAAGTTTGTTTTTTTGTTTGTAGGGGGTAATCTCTGGAACTACTGGTCCGATTGGAAAAATTTTAACAACTATAGAAAGCTGCTTTACTCCTGAGTGACATAGGCTATATTTTATGTACGCGGGCGAAGCCGCTGACAAAAGCTAGTATAAAATATAAAGATATCGTAAAGTGCAACCATTTCATGAAGTCACATCATGAAGTGATAAATTCTAAGATCTGGTCCCGACATAATTACACAAATATTTATAAAATAAAATAGATAAATGTCTAATGAACGTGCAACAGTGGTTTGTTTTCAATCAATACGAAAGAATAACGCTAGCCTGTTTATTTAAATAACATCCTGATCACTTCCAGATGGTCGGAATTATATCTAAACATAATTATAACTGATTTACTGACACCATTTTTTAGTGGTTACTGTTTCGATAACAGTTCAGAGTGGTAACAAGATAATTATTTATTTTCTCTGAAACAAGTTTTAGGTACAATGACGTGCTTTACTAATTTTATTCAATTTCAGGATGAATTAATTCTAGACCCCTATTAAATAAAATTCCTTCTTAGCCCTCATACCGTTGTCGGACCTTCCTATCAGAAACCAGACCGGGGCCCCAGTAGGTACGTTTAACCAATAAACATGATTGTTACATGATGGACGTCCATGATGATAAGCAGTCTAAATAAAGTAGGAACTTAAATTTCCTTTTTTTTAGAACAAGCATAAACTTAAAAATTTGAATTAATTAATTATTTTTTAGATGATTTTTCCCACCATAAAAAAAAATACGAGTACATACAAGTACACTTTTCATAAACTTAGACGCGCGTCCCCGCTCAAACACCAGCCCGTCGTCGGCGGCGGCGCGTCCCCTCTCCAACTACCTCCCGTGTGTTTCCACGGTAGTTGCATCCGTGTTCAACGATGCGATCTTGAATACAGATAATCGAATACACACATATATATATACAACTATGTTTGTATGTCACTAACTTTGTGGAGGCTTTGATTTCTGATAGATTATATACAAAGGCGGCTTTGAAAAGCGATAAACGTTTATTATTTGTTTACTAGCTGTCTGAATAGACTTTTTTTTTTAAATTTAATAACTTCTCCTGATGTAGAAGCGCGAGGAAGTATCAAACTTTTACTGACAAAAACCCGCCACGTTTGCGAACGTAACAAAAAGCGGAGTGGTTAAAATTCTAGGTTTTTCTGAATGTAGTTTATTGACTAGGATACTAGCCCTTTGAGCCATTTTTGTTTTATTATAGTTCATTATTGTTTAGATTAGAATATGGATTGAATTGTTTGTGTAGTATTTAGCAGCATAAATATTAAGTTAAACTTCTCAGCAAGCTTTACTGAGGTACTCAACACTACAATAACTGGAAAGAAACCATATTTATTTATTGGCAAACCAACAGCATACATACAGGAATATCACATAAAATAATACAAAATACCTTATACTGGTATGCATGCCTATTACAGGTATGCACAGCTTACACAATAAATTTGGTTGAAAAAAAAATTAACACATAAAAAAGAAGAACACGTATTTAAAAAAATAAAATAAAAAGTAGATTAAAATTCTAAAATGGATTGTAAAAAAGAGGATAGGTAAATATAACATACAGATGTTAACATTCAAAAGAAAAGTTTGCATTAGCTCATACCTCCGAGACCGCTCTCCTAAACTTGTAAAATGTAACACCATGTAAATCTGTGTCTGGTGATTTGCAAAAGCTATTGTAATATTTACATATTCGGAGCAAGGGTGCGTTGAGGCCAAGGTTGGTTTTTCGGAAAGGAATATGGAGTAATCTGGAGATGGGATACCTGGGAAGTTTTGAAGGGACTGAATATTGAATACGTTCGACTAAATCGCTGCATTTTACAAACCCATTAATTAATTTGTATAGGAATATTAGATCACGCGAACGGCGACGGTCACGCAGTGTCTTTATTTTGAAAAAAAAGCCGTGGTCGTATACCACTTTTTTTAATTTATTATTCTTATGGCATACGACCACGGCTTTCTTGTTTTCTTGTTTCGTACTTTTTAGAGCGTGTTTTTAAGTAGTCGGGTGTTAGTTTTTAAACTTTATTTTTATTTAACATATTTTGGAGTTCTAAATAGGTTAATCTTGGGTTCATTGATTTCTCAGCCCATGAATACAGGTAAAGTCACAAGCAAATGCTAGTAATATATATATATATTCAAAATGTACAAGTAAAGCGCTTTCAAATGATACCAAACACGGCATATTTATCTTAACTTTATTTTTTTACTTCGTATGTTTTGTCCGCTAGAGGGCGCCACATTAGATTTTGTTAAATCCCATATAGCCTATAACCAGCGGACAATTAAGACGCTTCTAATGATATGTCATTTGTCGAATTCTGATAAGGAGTTTAGAAGTTACGAGGGAACAGATGAACATCCATACCCACATACATACATACATACAGGTCAAAATCATAACCCTCCTTTTGCTTCGCCGTAGTCGGGTAAAAAATCTAGGCGTTGTTCATAGGGACAGCGGTGACTAATCTCTCTAGATATCAGTGCAAGATGCCTAGTGAAAGCTCTTTGTATTCGGTCAACCCTTTGAGACTGGGCTGCGTAAAACGGGTTCCATGCGACACTGGCGTATTCCAAACGACTACGTACTAGAGCGTTAAACAACCGAATATAATTTGGGTGTCTTCAAGGCTAGAGTGAATAGGCTCTTAATAAACTAGTGCGCCTTAGTGGGATCGCAGTCAAGCACTAGTTTATAGCAAGTAAAAAAAAAAAAAAAACACTGTCCTGGTCTTTGGTAGTTGGAAGCCTCTTGTGTTTCGCTTAACGAAACCCAGCATTAGCGCTGACTTTCTTACAATATCGTTGATGTGCGGCTTAAAGCTGAGTTTATCATCGACCAAAACACCTAGATCCCGTATTTCACACACTTTTGCCAGCGAAGTGTTACATAATGAGTAGGTTGTAGGAATAGTAGATTTCTTTCTAGAGAAGCGAATATGGAAGCATTTCTGGGCGTGTAGGGTCATGCTGTTATTTATGCACCAGTTTTCTATATTTTTTAAGTCGGATTGAACAAGAGCGGTATCTGCAAACTCAGTAATGTTTCTGTAGATCTTTAAATCGTCTGCAAACAACAGTGGTTGACAGTGCCTTATATGACTTGTGATGTCATTGACAAATAACAAAAACAAAATTGGGCCAAGATGGGAACCTTGTGGGACACCGGAGCGTGCATAGAATTCATAAGAAACCATAGAAAATACATCATCGTCAGCCTTTTTAATATTCCCACTGGTGGGACACAAGCCGAGGAGGCTTGTCGTCGTCTAGCAGACGGACTGGGCCGTAATCCATCACGCGGGCCCAGTGTAGATTGGTGGATGTCACATGTCTTCGAATTTCTGGTTCTAGAACATGCCGACTTCCTCACGATGTTTTCCTTCTCTGTTTTGTGTAATTGGAACGATATGGCGAGCGACCGAGATAAATGGAAGGAATGGAGGGAGGCCTTTGCCCAGCAGTGGGACAGCACAGACTAGCAAAAAAAAAATGCTCCTGGCTGGGTTTGAACCCGCGATCTACAACTTGTAATTCGGGGCCGTTATCACTCGGCCACCACTGCTTTCTATATAATACATACACCTTTTTAATATTACAATAGCACAGAAAAAAAAACGCAACAGATGTATTATAACACTTGTTTCTACATCTTTTATCTTCCCATTAAACAAAGGCCCCAACACTATCTTTCCCAGCAATAATTCCTGCCGCAGCCAACCCAGTAAATAACATTCATCAGTTTTCCTAATCGCTACGCCAAGGAACGCTGCAGCTGCGTACTCGATGGGAAAATTCCCATTCAGTACGACAAATGGCGTACTATTAATAAAGGACTTGACTTTTGTCTTGTTGGATAATCTCGAGGAGTTTTGGGCCTGGAAGCCTTTAAGCTTTAGCTGGAGATTAAGGGTTCGTTGTCATGGTAATTGTGAGGGCGTGTTTGTTTTAATTTTGGTAGATATCATAGTGACACGGACATATTTAGTTGTTTTCTGAGTGAATTTACTTGTAATACGTAATAGTAAAAATACAAAAGAAACATGATTTTACAATTAAGTGAAATATTAAATGTCAATAAATAACCCGCCTCTTATCTTTCCCGGTGCAAAGGGGCCCATAACACTCGCCGGATCGCCTTTGCACCAAGAAGGACTTGGACCGAGAGTCACCCCTGGCCTCCCCGAGCTTTCGGTCCAAATCCCCCATAAATCATTTTGCCTCCGTACTCCAACTGCCCAGAGTCTCCACAGCAACCGGCACAAAATGGTAAAGTTGATCTAAGGCACCGTACTTGAGTCCTAGAGCTGGCTTTTTCAGCGAAGGCAGAGGCAGTGTGTATGGTGTGACTCAGATAGTTGGCGGCGACAGTGCTAACGCAAGTTGCGTCCTAGATTAGGTCCTTCCCGATGTCTTAAATTGACTTAAAGAATATATAAGTATATAATAGATAAGTAGACAAAAAAAGCAAAACTATTGTATCGCATTAGGTTAGTCTATAATAATAATTCTAAGTTGGAAGTAAATAAATAAACTAATATAGATAATGGTGATGGTATAGCTCTTTATGCGGTCATGGGGCTCATATATTTCTTTTTCGTTTCTGGCAACGGCTTCGCTCGTATAGTAGGACTTCTCCATACAAATTTTTGAACCCTTTTTTCACCCCATTTAAAATTGAGTATTTGAAAATCCTTTTTAGTGCATAAAATCTCACAAAATTTATAAGCTTGTTACGGTGTCCTCCACATAAATACATGGTCACCAGGCCACTGATGGTTGGTTTTGTTACCGTAGCTGTGCGCTGTCTAATGTCCTATCCCATAGCGAAGAAAAGACCCCTTTTAACGTGTGGACTTTCCATTACTGGAGACCAAAACATGCACATATAGCTAGATGAAAATTAAACCATTTTAATTCTAAGAATAACATTCATTTAAGAAGAACGTTAAAGAAAACATTGGGCGCCACCTTTTTCAATCCGCCGTGACTCCGGCAACATCGGGGGGACTCGGCAAGATTCGGGGGGATTCGGCTAAATCGCACCGGATTTACTAAACTTGGATATAAAGAATACATTTGCATATAATTTTATTGTGTTTCTCTTTTTATATTTCCTTTTCTGTACGCTTGACTGGTAGCATTGTTTTCGCATCTAGATTACTTCATTAATTTTTACAGACACATTTCAAAAAATATATTTGAAGATAAATAACGAAATAACGTATCTTTTTGACGCACAGTTAAGAAATAGAATTCTCTGTCAGAGTCTGTGTTTCCTGGTGGTTACAACCTCGAGGTCTTTTAGTCAGAAGGTGAATAGGTTACTTCTAGGTAAGCGCGCTCCATCGTCGACTGCATCGTCGCTTTCTATCAGGTGAGATAGCGGTCTAGTGCGAACCTATCAACAATAAAAAAATGTATAGGTACATCAGGTTGACCGGCCTTAATAAAACTACATAATGAGTGTTTAATATGCATGAAATTTTAATACACGATTATCGCTCAAACGCTGATTAACTAAACAACGATAAAGTTCAGGTTAACACGCGGTTAATTTAGATAAGGCATTAAGTTATGTTCCTTATTAACTAAATGACCTTCCTTGTGGAACACCGTCACGAATAGGCCGCCATTTTGTGGAAACTTGTTGAGCTAAACGTGGCTAGCGTTACAGGCAGAAGAAATAAAATTGCTAATCGGATTTTTTTATGGTGGGCAAAAATGATCCAATGAACAATCCCGCCCTTGGGCGAAGCGTGTAACAGTTTCAGACTCTTACTGACTAAACACCCCACCCAATTTCTTCTTTGTCCTTCGCACTGGGGCCAAAACTTCCTTTCAGAAAGAGACCCTGGGCCCCAGCAGGCTTCGATCATAAACTAGTACTCCTCACCTTCGACTGCTTACCTTCAGATTGGATAGCAATAAAAAAAAACCCAAATGAGACCTCGAAGATTTGTCCAAGTCGCAAAAAAAGTTTCAAATTCACATATTTTAGATCTATTTCTATACCTGTGTAGCACAGGTATAGATCTAAAATTAGTTACACAGATAGATAGATATATTCTTTATTGCACCCAAAACTGACATACCTACCCAAAGCCTGCCTGCCTGCTCTATGCCAAATTTAAGGATCTTGGGTAAACGGGGAGTGTCCTTACAATGTTGATTCCCTTGAGAGGTTTCCTGTGACATAAACAGCCGTATCTTTTTATTTATCGTTACGTATATCAAATAAAATTTAGAAAACCAGTCTAATTTAACGCATATTTTTCCAAAATATACCGACTACCCGTTTAGACGTGATATTGAATTTAAAAACATCAAAGTTGTAGGTACATCTCCCCCTTAATGTCTTTGGTTTGGTAGGATATAGAAAATCCATAAGTATAAAAATCAATGCCACTTTTCGTTGTTATTTTATAACTTAAGAACGGGCTCACCTAACCAAACTAAATTAAAAGACTATATAATAGATGGTTTATGTGAAGTTTGTACAAAATCGGTCGAGCGGTTCTTCATTTATCACATTTTTCTATTGAAGGGAGCGAAACCGCGGCCAAAGCTAGTTTAAGCTAGTTATAATATACAAGTCAACTTGTACAAGGGCACGTTCAAAAGCTAGTTAACGATATGTTTTATTAAGATCTCCGTCAAAACAACAACAAAATGAATATCAGAGACGCCTCTCCATGGAAAGTTCCCATCATAAGTTATGCGTGAGTCGACGAGCGCTGAACGTAAACTTTCACGTAAACGTTCATTACAGCCGTAAAGTCGCCAAGGTGACGGATCACGTAAAAACCTAATAAATCTTATACTAGTGGCCGTTTTAAAAGGAGTTATTGTATATTTGGGAAGGTCCTTTACTATTTTTAGGGGTCCCTGCCTTAGTCGGCAATATTGGAATTCTTACCTAATGTCACATGTCTTTGAACCCTAAATTCTAGAACATGCTGGTTTCATCACGATGATTTTCTTTACTGTATTGAGAGCAGTGGTGATGAAATAAATTACACAAAGTAATGCATCTGGCTGAGTTTGAAACCGCTACCAAATTGTAAATCGGAGCTTTGCTTTGCTTTTTTTTTTGTTTTGCTTTGCTTTTTTTTTTGCTTTGCTTTTATTTGCGGATTTTTGTAATGCTAATAAACGCAATTTTCTTTCTTTCTTTTCTTTTCTTTCTTTTACCTTCCGGCTACTAGAGAGTCCTCACGGAGTCCTCACCTTCCGCATGACGCAGTTCCTCACCGGACATGGCAAGTTCGGGAGGTTCTTGCACCGGATTCATGCGGAAGAGCCTACTGGGGCCCCGGTCCGGTTTCTGAAAGGAAGGTCCGACCCTGGTATGAAGGCAACGAGGGAATAGGTGGGTTGTTTAGTCAGTAAGAGTCTGACACTGTTTCCCGCTCCGCCTAAGGGCCGGATTCGTCATGAGATGATTTTTCCCAACATAAAAAAACCACCACTGCCCTCTTATATGTACGAGGGGCAAAACTTTTAAGGTACTTATTTGTCTAGTAAATTAAATGCAACATTTGTACGAAACATCAAACTCCGTCCCTCCAACTGACATATCAAACAAACGTGACCCGCATTTCAACATTGTTCAACCGAAAATACTGAAGCTTCCAAGCACCAACGTTTTTAATTTGTCGTAGCAAAAGTTTTGTGAAATATTTCATAATACAAAAAAAACGACACAATTGAGAGAGAACAGAGTTGCTTGAACTGAAGTTATTTTTTTCTCCCGTTTCATCTACAGGAGATAATAGGTTTTTGCAGAAATTTTAGACACGTGTTTCATCCCTTTAGGGGGTGAATTTTGGAAAATTCTTTCTTAGTGTTCGCCTACGTCTTAAAAGGAAGCCTTGTGCAAAATGTCACACTCCTAGTCCCAGTAGTTTCGACTGTGCATTGATATGTCAGTCAGTCAGTTTCTCCTTTTATATATATATAGATGTTAATTTTGAGTAGGTTTTAAAGAAAAAGGTAGGACAACATAACGCAAAAATAGTGGAATTTGGAATATCAGGATCAGGAACGGGTAAAAAATAAATATTATAAACTTAATTATTAAAAATATTACATGTTACTAGCTTTTGTCAGCGGCTTCGCCCGAGTACATAAAATATAGCCTATGTCACTCAGGAGTAAAGCAGCTCTCTATTGTTGCTAATTTTTTTCCAATCGGCCCAGTTGTTGATTACCTCCTACAAACAAAAAAACAAACTCTACCTCTTTATTATATTAGTGTAGATAAAAAATAAATATTATAAACTTAGTTGTTAAAAATATTACATGTTATTAATGTATTTTTAGTTTATAAACGCAGGTTATTATTAGGATAATAATTAAATGAATATTATTTTAAAAATGAAAAGATTAAACGAAAAAAATCAATGTAGTAGTTTATTAGTAACTGTATCGAACTTCAGATTGTATTGGCATAAGACTTGCTTTGTCTATCATGTGTTTGAGACCGATATTAATGATTGAATTATAAATCAAATTGATTAATTTGACACGAGTTCTCTCAATCTAATATATAAAAGTATCGTGTCAAAAAATAATAATTACATGAATAAAAGGTTAAAAAGTCTGTTGAACTACTAATAAATATATATATACCTATATCATCATTACACAATATAAAACAAAGTTGCTTGCCGCTGTCCCTATGTATGCTTAGATCTTTAAAAGTATGCAACGGATTTTGATACGGCTTTTTTTAATAGATAAAATGATTCAAGAGGAAGGTTTATCTACACTAATATAATAAAGAGGTAAAATTTGTTTTTTTTTATTTTTTTGTTTGTAGGAGGTAATCTCTGGAACTACTGGTCCGATTGGAAAAATTTTAGCAACAATAGAAAGCTGCTTTACTCCTGAGTGACATAGGCTATATTTTATGTACGCGGGCGAAGCCGCGGGCAAAAGCTAGTATGTATAATAAACGCATAATATATTTAATATCAGCACTGCACCCGTGCGAAGCTGGGGCGGGTTGCTAGTATATGCATATATATATTTTACTAACGGATATTGTTGTCATAAATATAATAAAATAGAACACTATATATGGAAGGGTTAAAAAACTGAAGAAGTTGGGTTCGATATTAAACTTGTTCATTCTTTCTTTGAACGAATGTGTGAATGATATTGAGTGAGAGATGAATGGTGGATAGAACGTGCTGTGTTTTTGTTTCGATGGTAGGTATTCGATTAAGGAAATAAATGAGAAGATATTCCTTTGTGTTGGAGTTTATGAAATTATTTGTTGTTATTTTTGCAGGTTTATTGTGCAATCCTTTTTATTGGTTTTTTTGCAGGTTGCTTTTGCAATCCTTTTTATTGGTATTGCTTTTTGTTATTGTATTGACCCGGAACTACATTTAGATCGCGTTTATTTGGTATTAAATACAGAAATAGTCCCAGTGAAATAAACATATTTCGTTTATTTCCCGTTTTGGAATAAGGCATTTATTTCAATTAAACCATCAACAATCAAAGTTTAATAATTAAAGTGGATTAGTCATAAAAAACCGGGCAAATATACTTAAGTACCTAAATAGTTTTATTCCTTCGAGTCTTGATTCTTTTTGTGTCGTAATTACACAGCTTTTAGCGGAAAAGTGTCACTTTTACCCCCACGAATCGTGCATCAAGTCCCGTTTACATAGGTACGTAGAATTTAGGCTCTGCAATCTTCGGCTTCATAAAACCCTTGCCTGGGGCTCGGGCTAATGACAATTTAACTTTCTCCACTTGTATCAAAAATATAACAATTCCATTTATATTCCTAAGATTGGGCCATGTAGTTGGCTACGTTCACTGTACGTAGCATCGGTAACATTCATGAATTCCTCCAAAGTGTAGGTGGTGTTGGAAATCCCTCAAACAACTGCGGATTCAAGTTGGTCGCTGCAGAGATAGTCTGACCAAATAGGTTTCCTAGACCCATCGCAAGTACAGTGCCAGTGTGGAGCCCCTTCACAGGATATGCGTCACCTCCTTTCCTGCTCAGCGTGCACTACTACCTGCACCTTTAATGACTTGTACAAGGCCAACGAGAGCATATATTTAGCCACCTGGACAGCTTCCAGGTAGCGCCAGCGAAATGGCGTGAGGTGGCGGGGGTTATCTGTGACCCCAAAATGCCGGTTAGGCTCAAAGGACAGGTCTATAAGACCATCATTAGGCCTGTCCTTTTGTATGGCAGTAAAGCGTGGCCTGTACTTGAGCGGCATAAGCAAAGCCTGCGTGTCACGGAAATGAATATGCTGCGCTGGATATCTGGAGTTTCGCGGAAAGACCGCATTAAGAACTCCCGCATCCGGGGCAGCCTTCAGGTCCGTGACATAGCGGATAAACTGCAGGAGGGCCGCTGACGCTGGTATGGCCACGTTTTACGAAATCCGGCAGACTACGTGGGCAACAGATGCCTCGCCATGCGGCCTCCGCCGGGACCCGGAAAACGAGGAAGGCCTAAGAGGCGTTGGATCGACGTCGTAAGGGACGACATGCATGCTAATGGGCTTAAGGCAAAGGACGCAAAAGACCGAGCGAAGTGGAGGCGTGCTTGCAGGGAAGCGGACCCCGGGCACCGAGGCGAAAGCCAAGGTTGCTACCGGGACGAACGCTAGGATGATGATGATGACAGCTTTCAGGTGGCTAAATATTGGTCGGACTAAATTAGAGTCAAATCGACACGAAAAGTGGAAGAACACTTTCATGGTGCACACAGCCAAGGAGTGGAATTCTTTGCTGGGGTCTGTGTTTCCTGATGGCTACAATCCGGGAATCTTTAAATTAAGAGTGAATAGGTTACTTCTATCGTCGACCGCATCGTCGCTTTCCATCAGGTGAGATAGCGATCAAGCGCGAACCTAAAATCAATAAAAAATAAGAAGTGCAGGTGTATTGGCACTTGGGGCTTTCCAACATGTCACTTTTGTTTTCAACAAAGGGAACGCATACCGGGTACCCGACGGGTCTGTAAAACCCCACGTCGCCGTTAAGTTACAATTAACATGCAAATCTTCATTACTTATTCGTATCACCGCGCTAACACTGTTAGGGGGTGGAGGGAGTGACGTCATGGACGTATTATGAACACTCGTCACTTTCATTATATTTAAATGAGAAATTCTTTAATATACAAATAAGTTATGAAAATGATGCTTCTGTTGACGGAAAAACTTCTTGAAGATTCCATTTCAGCAATTCCATTCTATTTGATGATTTATAAATATAGGGTTTTTTTATGATAGGTAAAAATCATCGAATGACGAATCCCACTCTTGGGCGGAGCGGAAAACTGTGTCAAACTCTTACTGACTAAACAACCCGTACCTTCCTTGCCTTATTCCCAGAGCCCCGGTGTAACGCTTTCGCACCAACCCTCAGCTCCGGGAGGCATCAACCCTTATAAATATAGGGTAAAACCACGCATTGAATAAAATGAAGCTGCATATTTCTATCCCTATGTAAACTATCAAATCTGAAAATACTTTATAAAAAAAAACTAACGAATCTGAAAATCTACACTATCTACACTAATATAATAAAGAGGTAAAGTTTGTTTTTTTGTTTTTTTATTTTTTTGTTTGTAGGAGGTAATCTCTGGAACTAATGGTCCGATTGGAGAAATTTTAGCAATAATAGAAAGCTGCTTTACTCCTGAGTGACATAGGTTATATTTTATGTACGCGGGCGAAGCCGCTGACAAAAGCTAGTACTTTATATTTCTATTTTTATATTTGTTTTATGCTTAGCCTTATCTTGCGAACGGCGAGCTACCCATTGCTTGCGATCGAAATCCCGGCGGTATCTGGGGCGTAGGCGCCGTTGCCTTATGCGGTCGGCCTCTTTTGCTAAACCATGGTCAGGCTTGCGATATTCAAGTGGGGAAGAGTGCTCTTAAATAAGTTGTCGATGGTTTTTTTTAATTATTTTTTACGGCAACTTAATGGTAGGTTGTATAGTAAACTAGCTTTTGCCTGTGGCTTCGCTCCCGATTTAACTCTACTCCACTCTACCCTACAATACCTTATTTTTTTTTCATTAGAACCTTCCCCTGACAATAACAAACACAACAAAAAAAAAGAATTAACGAACAGACAGAACAGTGAGAACGCAACAGATTATTTTATTTACTCCGCTCTACCCTACTCTGCCCTATTTTTTTTTTCATAAGAACCTTCTCCTGATGATAACAAAGACAGTAAAAAAAAAAAATTGGTAAAATTGGTCCAGGTGTTGTCGAGTTATGCGCTTACCAACACATTTTGCAATTCATTTTTATATATAAGATTAACCACTACTTTGGTATAACTATTACTATAGCTTATTTGACTTAAAATGTTGATGGGTACCTACTGTGTTCACTACAACATTCAATATTCAAAGCAACACTTTTCAAAGATGTTTGGCTCCCGCAAAAATATGAACAGAACGAATGTTTCTCAAAAACCTTGCAGACTTCAGCGAATAGTTTTATTTACGATTGCACCAAGCTGTTTGTCTGATAGTAAAATAGATTGAGTTTTGACCTCAAACAATACAGAACCGCACATAATCTACATCTACATTAATATAATAAAGAGGTAAAGTTTGTTTTTTTGTTTGTAGGGGGTAATCTCTGGAACTACTGGTCCGATTGGAAAAATTTAAGCAACAATAGAAAGCTGCTTTACTCCTGAGTGACATAGGCTATATTTTATGTACGCGGGCGAAGCTGCGGGCAAAAGCTAGTATAATATATTCGACAACCATCACACAACGCCATCTAGTGTCTAGCTAAGCAGAGCTTGTGTTATGAGTACTAGACAACTGATAAACATACTTACATATTTTTAAATAAATACATATCATTACATAGTATCAAACAAAGTTGCTTATGTCCTATGTATGCTTAAATCTTTAAAACTCCGCAACGGATTTTGATGCGGTTTTTTTTAATAGATGAAGTGATTGAAGGGGAAAGTTTATATATATAATACATGCATAATATATTCAATATCAGTACCCATGCGAAGCTGGGGCGACTATGCGATATTTATATGTAAGTTTTTTTTTTACGTAAAAACTATCAAATTTCTTCTCCTGTCTGGGCGAAGCAAGAGGGATTGACAGACTTTTATTGAATACTAGCTTTTGTCAGCGGCTTCGCCCGCGTACATAAAACTATAGCTTTCTATTGTTGCTAATTTTTTTCCAATCGGGCCAGTAGTTCCAGAGATTACCTCCTACAAACAAAAAAACAAGTTAACTTTTTTATTATATTAGTGTAGAAAACACACAGTGCTCTTCTTACTGTGGGGTTGACGTGGAACACAAATGCCATGGTCACACTTAACGAGTAAAAGGGCGAAACAGTAAAGTGTTGGTCGGCCGAGACAGTGATGTAAGCGGGTTGTAAAGATAAGCGCTCGGCCGAGCAGTTCATACGTACACGGTACAGTACGGCTGTCGGATCTTGGAGAGTTTGAAGTTAGGCTCTGCGAATTTTACAGAAGGGTCGAAGCAACTGGGATAAAGGATTCGTGTCTGAAAGGAGGACTCTGGTCCTGTTATAATAGAAACGGGGTGGGTTGTTTATTTAGTAAGAGTCCGGACACTGTTTCCCATTCCCAAGGGCGGGATTTGTCATTGGATGATTTTTACCTACAACAAAAAACCCTTAAAAAATATTAATATACTATACTAACGACCAGTCCCAGCTTCGCACGGGTACTGATATTGAATATATTATGCATGTTTTGTACTTATAAACCTTCTTCTTGAATCACTCTATCTATTAAAAAAAAACACATCAAAATCCTAAGCATACATAGGCGGTAAGCAACTTTGTTTTATATTATGTAACTAGCGACCCGCCCCAGCTTCGCGCGGGTGCAAAGGTGGTATATTATACCTATAAAGCTTCCTCTGGAATCACACTATCTATTGAAAAAAAAACCGCATCAAAATACGTTGCGAACTTTTAAAGATCTAAGCATACATAAGGATAAGCAACTTTGTTTTATACTATGTAATTATGTTGAAGCGTCTATATCTACACTAATATAATAAAGAGGGAAAGTTTGTTTTTTTGTTTGTAGGAGGTAATCTCTGGAACTACTGGTCCGATTGCAAAAATTTTAGCAACAATAGAAAGCTGCTTTACTCCTGAGTGACATAGGCTATATTTTATGTACGCGGGTGAAGCCGCGGGCAAAAGCTAGTTATATCATGTTTTTACCGTCGTAATCGTACGTACGCTTACCTACAATTTTTTTGTAATGGTCAGAACTAAAAACTGAGGGATTGAAGATTAAATCTTATTCATTTATAATCCAAATGATTTTTTTTCCTGGAATACTGTCGGACGTTGTTCTGTCAAAAAAGATTGACAGCTAGCCCTAGTATAAACGGTTTGAAACAGTTCAAATGTAATGAAGAAAAATGATTGTTTTTTTTTTATTTTTCCAGAAAAAACGGATTCTTTTTTTTTCAACTTCAAGAATTTTCCAGAGATATCATAAATAAATAGTTTTTTAGCTCAAATTAGAAACCAAAGTTTGCAAAATTCACACTCAAAATACTAGACTGCAAATCTTTTGTTCTTCATATAGGTAGTAATCAATTTTTGTCTTTTGAGTGATATGTCTGCAGTTTTTATATTTAATGTATGTTGATTATAAAAAATACGTTATTTGAAAATTATATCAATCGTTTACTTAATAACCTGACCGTTAAATTAAATTATAGATTCAGTTGATATATCTTGTAAATATTACAGACTAGCGTCCCGCCCTAGCTTCGCACGGGGGCAATGGTGATATTAAATATAATACGCATGTATTATACCTACATATAAACCTCTCTCTTTAATCACTTTATCTGTTAAAAGAACCGCATCAAAATCCGTTGCGTAGTTTTAACGATCTAAGCATACATAGGGTCAGACAACGGGAAACGGCTAAATTAAAAAAAAACCGCCTTCAAAAAAAGCCAAACGATAAAAGTTCCTACACTAAAAACTTGAAAATAAAAATTTGAATTGCTGTAAAGAAACTTAATGTATAGGTAAACTTATTTGACATTAATATTTTGCAAATATTCAAAATTTATTACTTCTCTCTTAGTCCTTCCAAGTACAAAAAAAATTTTGCAAATCCATCCATAAACAACGGAGTTCTGAGGTAACAAACATAAAAAAATATAAAAAAATACAATCGAATTGAGAACCTCCTCCTTTTTTTTGAAGTCGGTTAAAAATTACTTAAATCATTAAGCCCCAATAGGACACCAGTGTTCGCACACCTATTGTCTTTTAATTGTGTCTTTAATTACGATAGTCGAAAGGTTAATGTTATTTCTTCACTTTCGAAGGCACCTTTTTCAACCCAGTAATGTTGCCTTTGGGAAATTTCCTACTTTTCCGTGTGCGAAGCCGCTGGCCGAAGCTAGTTTTCATAAAAAGCTTCGTTATAATTGTGCATAAGACATAAATTCCCTTAATATTTGATTCTAAACTATCACTATCCCTTTCCCTCTATATAAACAAGTAAGAGATAGCAACAGTTTCATCCTGTTATATTCGGCGAACAAGAGAAAGCCAACAGCATCATAAATATTGCCAATATTTACTCTATTCGGCTTGTATTGTAATTACAGATCAAGCCCATTTCCCGCGGTCGTGTATGAAACAAATAAGGAAAAATACGAAGGAAATTCACTGCTATGATGACATGGGGAAAAGGGTCATTGTTTGTCTTCTGGCTTTAGGGTAAAGGGGTTTTTTGAAGATGGGGATTCATGAAATAGGTTTATTGGCTTTGGATGGAGTGAGAGCTAGTGTTAGAATTATGATGACTAAAAGTTTCTAACAGGGAAACCCGGGTTTTTAACAACTGGGGCCATGGGTAAATGTGAGAGGAAACACCAGGGCCCTAGAATGAAGGTAATGAAGCAACGGGTAGGTTTTTAGTCAGTAAAAGTATAACTCTATCTCTCGCTCCGCCCAAGAGTTAAATGTCATTAGATGATTTTTTCCCACAAAAAAACCCTGGCTAAGAACTTAAGACAAACTCTCAAGACAAGGGTGCCTACGGTGTATATTTTCTTACTTTTTGCTGTTACCTTGTATTATTCATCTTTGTCTAAAACTCTTTCAATTCGTCATATTATTTGTAATTAAAATTGATTTTATTATTAAAAAAAATATATATTTTCAATATATTGTGGCTTAATTGACCGGCCTGTTGGTCTAGTGGTTAGTGGCCTTGACTGCTACGCCGAAGGTCGTGGGTTCGATTCCAAGCCAGGACAAATGTTTATGTGATGAGCAGGATCATTTGTTCTGTATCTGGTTGTAATTTATCTTTAACTAGCTTTTGCCCGCAGCTTCGCCCGCGTACATAAAATATAGCCTATGTCACTCAGGAGTAAAGCAGCTTTCTATTGTTGCTAAAAATAGATAAGTATGTTTATCCGTTGTCTAGTACTCATAACACAATGCTCTGATTAGCTTGGGATTAGACGAGGTTGTGTGATAGTTGTGGAATATATATTAGCATTACATAGTATAAAACAGTCAATGTATACTTTGATCTTTAAAACTACGCAACGGATTTTGATGCGATTTATTTTAATAGATAGAGCGATTCCAGAGGAAGTTTGTATGTATAATAGGTAAATGTATGTATTTAATATCACCATTGAACCCGTGCAAAGCTGGGGCGGGTCGCTAGTATTTATATAAATAATTTTGAAAACCTATAATTTTCAGAAACATTTGTTCAAGAAAAATCCATTTTAAAAGAAAATGCATCGTCATCTCAAGCATAAGTTTTTCAAAGACTTTATTATTGTAAGGGGAATATCACTCGAAGACAGTTATTACTTATTAGAAACTCTGATTTAAACTGTCTGGATGCGAATTCTGCAGAATTAAAAGTCATTGAATTTTACAATAGTCTTATCATCAAAATATATAAAAAACAATCTCCGTAGTTTTTTAGTTTTTTACAAGCTTTTTATTAGCTTGCAATGTAACTATGTATGTTCGACTTAAATCTTGCAACTCAATTTTGAAGCAGATATCTTCAACCGATTGAGCTGCAATTTTGCATGCAGGTGTAAATCGCATGACAATACAATATTATGATGACATGGAGCTGATCTGATGATGGAATCGCGAGGTAGCCATAGGAACTCTGTAATTAAACGGAACAACCACGTCGAGTTTAGGCTCGTGTGAATCGTCTTGACGAGTTTTAATTGTATGACTGGCCTGTCAGTTTAGTAGTTAGTGACCTTGACTCCTATGCCGGAGGTTGTGGGTTCGATTCCCAGGACAAATGTTTGTGTGATGAGCACGATCATTTGTTCTGTGTCTGGGTGTAATTTATCTATAATATATATGTAATTAGAAGTATATAAGTATGTTTATCAGTTGTCTAGTAACCATAACACAAGCTCTGCTTAGCTTGGGACTAGATGGCGTTGTGTGATAGTTGTGGTATATGTTATTATTATATAAGTATAGACCACCGCTATAAAAGCTTGTTATGAAAAAAAAATACATTGGCAACTTGTTTAAGCCCTGGCTGGAGAAAAAAAAAAAATATATATCATCATTACATTGTATACAACAAAGTTGCTTACCGCTGTCCCTATGTATGCTTAGATTTGTAAAAGTCCGTTGCGTACTTATACAAATCTAAGCATACATAGGATGCTTTGATTTTGATGCGGTTTTTTTAATAGATAAAGTCATTCAAGAGAAAATTTTATGTGTAATACATGCACAATATATTCAATATCAGTACCCGTGCGAAGCTGAGACGGGGTCGCTAGATTCACCCAAAAAAATAAGGTTTCAACCCGGGGCTGCTACGAGGAAATACCTAATAGGTACCTAAACTCAATAACGCCACAATGAACCCGACAATAACACTTCCAGTAAATAATATATAGATACGAGTGCGTACGGTATCTTATCAGTAATGTCCTTGAGCAAGGTCGGCCGTAGTACTGATAGCTCACGTAGCCTCGTGTATCCACAAGGACGAAGTGTTGTTTTGAGTAAGAGCAGTGGTCACCGAGTGGTAACGGCCCCGACTTACGAGTTGTAGGTCGCGGGTTCAATCCCAGCCACGCTCATTACTTTGTAAACGAATGATAAATTATTATTTGAATGCTATTGTTGCGCAGGAAGTGACGTTAGCTTTCGCTTTGTTCGCTCAAGTTCGCTGGTCCTTTAACAAACATAATCACACACACACATACATAAAATATTTCATCTTTATAATATTAGTGTGGTCTTTATTAAATACAAAAATCAGAAGCAAAAAAATAACGAGCTTTCTGGACGGCGAGTAGTGGGTAGCTCGCCGTCCGGTCGTCTGGTAACCGTCCGGACCAAGCCCAAGTCGTCGACGGCGCACTCTGTTCCCGCGCGCCTCAAGAAGTTGTCAGCAAAATCGTAAGGACTCTGCAAAAGGGTCGAAGCCTACAGGGGCCTAGTCTCTTTCTGAAAGGAAGGCTTGGCCCCAGTGCGAAAGGCAAAGAATGAATAGGGTGTGTGTTTAGTCAGTAAGAGTCTGACACGGTTTCCCGCTGCGACCAAGAGCGGGTTTCGTCATTGGATGATTTTTGCCCACCATAAAAAAGCAAACTAATAAAAAACACACATTCCATTATCATTTTCTTTGTAAATTGAATAAAAAAGTAAACAAAAAATAAACAATAACGTTAAAAAGGCTTACATTTTTATCGTTCAGCAGTTCACCAAAGAAAAGAGAATTTGATTACTCTACAATGTTTTACGCCACAACAATCTCCTCATGAGAAAAAATGTTGCCAAAAAAACTCGGGTTGAAAATGTACGGAGCGCTGGGAGCGGTTGGTAAGTGAATGAACGAAAGAGTGATTGATTGAATGATGGCCGTTCGCTCGGCTGAACGAACGTACCGCTATGGTAGCTACCCACACGTGTTTTAATCAGGGATGTTATAGAAATGAAGTTTCGGATCTGTTTTTGGATATAGAATTATTTTTTTAGGGTTAAAAATCATCCAATGACAAATCCCTTGAGTGGAGCAGGAAATAGTGTCTGACTCTTACTGACTAAACAATCCACCTCGTTGTTACGTTGCCTTATATACCAGAGCCAGAGCCATCCCTTCAGACTTTGAGTCTGAAGGTAACCCTTGGCTCCAGTTGATTTCGACCCTTCTGCAGGGTCTCTACTGCTTTGTTTTTTGTTTGTTGACAACTCCTTAAGGCGCACGGCAACAATGCGCACCGTCGGCGACTAGGGTTGGGCCGTATAATTACGAATATGCGTCTACGAAGCTAGGTTTTTTATTTAATTGGTATAAACTAGTGCTTGACTGCGATCCCACCTTATGGTAACAGTAGTCCTGTATCCGAAAATTTTGTATAGGGTTCGATTAAAGCTACGGATATTTAATTTAATTTGGATATCCGATTGTTTCGGATATGGTTTCGAAGTTCGTAAACATCACTGACTTTTATCATGGTTTTTGTGTTATGGTGCAAAAATTGTGTTTTAGAGAGAAAATGTAAAGTTGGTAAGGAAATGTTCATGAAAGAATTTTTTATTAGTTCTTAAGTTTTCCTATTAACGTGGGTTCTCTCTGTCTTCATATATAATTATTGTTAAAAGAGTTAGAGCTGGGCATAATATATTCAGAGCAGTGGTGATAAAATAAATAAAGTGATGAAACAAAGTAATGCGCCTGGCTGGGCTTGCACCTGCGATCTACAAATTGTAAGTCTGGGCCTTTACCACTTGGCCACCACTGCTCTACCAATATTGAAATTAAAACATTTTTTTTTTGTTTAAATCACTTTGCCCCATACCAGGAATTACTCCTGTTTCGTGAGTGCGTTCTCAAACCAACATGTAAAGTCACATACACAAGATACCCAGACCAGGAACACCTATCTTCAGGCCACACAAATATTTGTTCAGAGCGGGAATCGAACCCGCGACCCTCAGCGCAGCAGTCAATCGCTCAACCACTGCGCCAGCCGAGCATTTAAATTATACATTTAACAATTAAAATCGTTTCTTCAATTACACTGATTAAGTCACATCACATAATCTTGGCAGTTTCCAGAATTCCAGTCCAGTTAGACAGCAATAATATTTTTTATTTTTTATTCTCCACATTCAAATGTATTGTAAACACATAAACTCAGGTTTTAGATCAAGTAATCAAAGTGTATTACTGTTTATGAGTGGTATAAATCATTGACTTTATTGTTCGTCATAAATTAATGTGATATTGTATTGTTGTTTTTTTATGGATTTTTTTTTCATTTGCTAACTGGAGAATGTATTTTCGAGTATGTGTTTATAATTAATTTCGATAGAATACTACTCAATCATTACGTAATAACTGTAAAATAATAATATGTCCACAACTATCACACAACGTCGTCTAGTCCCAAGCTAAGCAGAGCTTGTGTTATGGGTACTAGACAACTGATAAACATACTTATATATTTCTAAATACATACATATTATAGATAAATTACACCCAGACACAGAACAAATGATCGTGCTCATCACACAAATATTTGTTCTGGGTGGGAATTGAACCCACGATCTCCCACATAGCAGTCAGGGTCACTAACTACTAGACGGACAGGCCGGTCATAAAGAGTATATGCTTATGATTCATTTCGATAGAATACGACTCAATCATTTCGTTTCATACTATTTGTTTTATCAACAAAACCCATTTTGGACATAAAAAGAGGTAGAGCAGGCTTTACATTTTACATACCTAGTGTTAAGCCTACATACTCGCGAAGTTGGTCGAATACGTTAGTGTAGAAGGGTACTTCGCTTCGCTTCGTGCAACCTCGCCTCACTTCGGGCGACTTCCAGTCGTTGTCGGTTTTTGCGCCCGAGTCAAAGGACTCGAAGAGCTCCTCGCGAGGTTGCACGAGTGTGTAGTCACATACTTCGGACTTCGATCAACTTCGATGAGTACTTCGTCGAGGGAACTTCGCGAGTAGTGTAGAGCAGGTTTAAGCCGATGCTGTCTACTAACTGGGAGTTCATCATCATCAGCCTTTCAATGTTCCCACTGCTGGGACACAGGCCTCCTCTCTAGGAGAGGAAATGGGACATAATCCACCACCGCGGGCCCAGTGCTGATTGGTGGATGTCACATGTCTTCGAATTTTTGGTTCTAAGACATGCCGGTTTCCTCACGATGTTTTCCTTCACCGTTTTGAGAGCAGTGGTGATGAAATAAATTACACAAATTAATGCGCCTGGATGGGAGTTCAAGACACGTATAATTCACAAGAACGGGTCGATAATGTTAATAGCCCAACGTACGTCTGGCGTGACCTTTGCTGGACTAGACTAAAACTAATTGTAGTTTTTAAACGGCGAGGTGTCAGTGGTTGACCACTTTTTAGTTGAGACTAAAAACCTAGGGCTATTTGGGAACCCCTTTATTTTCTTTTTGAAATGTTGGAATTCATCAAATGACGTTCGTTCTAGGGTGGTACAAAAACGCTAGGCTTGTACTAACTAAAGTCCAAATATGTTCCTTCATTTGTCTTTTGCGTTCTAGGGCAACAACGGCCCTTTCAAACGTTCTCGAAAAACCGCATGCTTTATAAAAAGACCCTATGCTTTATAAGTCGTAAGACGTCCTCCTTTGCGCAGAACCGTTCTAGGCGCTAACTCTCCTATACCCCGTCTGTGCAAATTATTGAATGACTGCAGTGATCTGGTCGATGTGCACTCGGACTCACTTAATAAGTTCAGAAGAAGTATTATAAATAATGTGTGAAATCTTTCTGAGAACTTGTTATAAATGGTTAAACGTGTTTGTCTTTATTTTCAATTTGTGTTTTAATCCTTATTATTCTCTATATTTAGATTCGATTTTAATACTGTCAGCACTTAAATTTTATAATAATATCTATGTAACTATTAATTTAAGGATCTTTTATGTAAAAGTAAACGTTTTTGTTTTAGGTTTAATTCCGGTCTGGCTATGTAAATTATTTTTATGGTTTTTAATTGTGATGCTTTTTTATTTATTCTGATTATATTCTGTCGAATGATAATTTTGGATTTTTTATATATTATTTAATTATTAATAATTATTTGAATTTGTTTAATAATTAATTACCTACTTATAATTTTATTTCGTCCTCAACTGTGTCTCTCTGCCTACATTTTAATGTTTTTATTTCAATTTTTAGTGTTAATTTGGCCTGAGGGGCCTGATTGTTCTGTGTGTTTCAAATTTTAAGTTTATATACATTTATTCAATATTTAGTGCATGATGTGCTTACCTGTAAGAGATTGATACACTAGAACCGATTTGTTTCAATGTTATACAGAATCGTATGAGTGTATTCAATTGTTGGTGAACCAAATAAATAAAATAAAAATAAAATAAGCCTTCCAATGTCTGAAGCCCTAACCACGATTTTTTAATGCATTTGGTTTTAAGAGATTTGGTTCATCCCTCATAAAACTAGAGTTTGCCATAAACTCGTGTCCAATGGAAGGTAGAATACAAACTGCACTTAGGATGCAAAGCCCCAGTCTCTCAATAATCCTCCCATTCCATTTTTTGACACGCGCCAACAAAATTGGAACTTCCGAAACCACGCACTGAATAAAATGAATGAAAACATGCATATTTCTGTCCCTGGGTAAACTATTGAATTTGAAAATAGACACTTTTTATATTTATATTTTAAGCTTAGCTTTATGTTTTATGTTATATAGGGTGATTGGTAATTAATGACCGATGCGTAAACACTTATTTTAGTAATGATAACAAACAACTTTGACTATGGGACCAAACTTGAAATCGCGTATGTTCAGTCGGGTAATTTTTCTACTCTCGCTTACTTTCCCATATAATAAACGACATTTTTTTGCAGTTTTTTGCTACGGATAGTACGGAACCCTCAGTGCGCGGGTCCGTCTGACACTTGGCCTGGCAGTAAGTTTCGGAAGAACACTTTTACACGTAATTTTTTTGTCAGTTGAAAAACTAGACGTGGACGGTGTTTCCTAGCTGACTATCCTGAGAAGGAACACCGAAACAAACTCAGGGGTCAAAGTCTTTTCTAAAGTCCATACAGCAAACATGTAATACTCAAATCAAATGAGTACCATGCAGATCAGTGTCTTAGGTGGTTATTTGAACAGATTTGAGTGGACCTGTCCAGTCAGTGCAAGCTACACAAATACTGACTAATAGTCACTAATAGACAGTATTTGTGTAGCTCAAACTTAGGACTACTAAGGAGCTTTTTTTACGATGGGCAAAAATCATCCACTGATGAATTCCGCCCTTGGGCGAAGTGGGAAACAGTGTCCGACTCTTACTGACTAAACACCACCGTTCCTTCCTTTCCCTTCGCACTGGAGCCAAACCTTTCTTTCAGAAAGAGACCCTGGGCCCCAGCAGGCTTCGCCCCATTTGCAGAATCCCTACGGACTACTAAGGAGCTCAACGTTTATTTATTAAACTAAAGTCTAAGTAAATTTCCTCTTTTCCTGCGGTACTTCCACTGCCTTTCCTGATTATATCACACATTTTGCACGGTTAGATTGTCATCTAACCTCTGTAATCCAATTACAGGGTAATATCGATTGCCCCAAGGGTAAGACCGGTAGTCGGGCGATCTTCGAACAACTGGGCGGGTATTAACGTGTTTGCTGAACCATGGAAGGATCTCGATGTGTAGGGACGGCTCGAACGTGGAAATAGCGGTACTTGGTCGACTATTTTATTTTAAATCCGTGTCTTTTTATGGTAACCCGAGACTTTACGGCTTTTTCAACAAGTGACAGAATACCACAGTTTTACGAGCGTTTCGGGAGTATTGCCCATCTTTGATTTGCTGTATCTTTGTAACTGATGGACCTAGAGTGCCGGGGTTAAGCTTAAGTTGTAGTAAAGTTAGCTAGCTTTATTAAATTATAAAGCAAACGTACCGATTATTATTAAAAGATGTAAGGATTTCTTTCTTTCTTAAAAACTGAAACATGTTCCAAGATTTAGCTTTTTGAGCACCATGGGGATAGCACAAGGTTTTCAGGGTTGCAAACTAGAGCATAAGTTTTTTTTTATGGTGGAAAAAATTATCAAATGATGAATCCCGTCATTGGGTGGAGCAGGGGATAGTGTCAGACTCTTACTGACTAAAATAACCCACCCTGTTCCTTCTCTGCCTTACATACCAAAACCGAGCTTTCTTTTCTGAAGTAGACCCTTGGCCCCAATAGACTTCGACTATGCCTGCTGGCAGGCTAGACCCCTACATTTTGCTGACAACCTCTTGAACCGCGCGGGAACATTAGAGATGATGATTACCCTATCTCATCAGTTGCCTATGCGTTGACTGACTAATTGTTGTATTTTGTGTGGTTGTTTTATGTGTGTATGTATGTGCGTCTAGTTTGGGCCGAATAAAAATTTGTTTTTCTTTCTTTCTTTCTTTCTTTCCTATAAAACAGCAAATGATGAGAACCTTGACCAGGTCCTCAGCAATCCAAGGGAGACTGTCTTGTAAACTAATAAAACATTTTATTAGCATCCTGCAGCTAAAGTAAAATCTTTTACGATTCTTGTTTCGCTCCAATCTAATTCCGACCTTCTTCATAATGTAGCAGGGTGCAGTGTTGCTCGGACGGCTGCCTTTAATTTATTCATGAGAACCATGAACTTTAGGGAAACAAGGCATTGTCTTTATTAAGAACTGTTGGGTTTTTTAGCATTTGGAGCTAAGTGAAGGCACATACTCAATACATTGGGCAGATGTGGGCTACATACTTTCCTTTCGCGTTCAGTCCATCCAAAGGTTGTCTGTAAGAGATTGCCTTGTGCGATAAGACCGCCCATTGTACCCTTTTTTTTAATAATGCTTGTCCTATGTATTTGTAATGCGGTGTACAATCTACACTTCTACACTATATCTACACTAATATAATAAAGAGGTAAAGTTTGTTTTTTTGTTTTTTTATTTTTTTGTTTGTAGGAGGTAATCTCTGGAACTACTGGTCCGATTGGAAAAATTTTAGCAACAATAGAAAGCTGCTTTACTCCTGAGTGACATAGGCTATATTTTATGTACGCGGGCGAAGCTGCGGGCAAAAGCTAGTAATATAATAAAGAGGTAAAGTTTGTTTTTTTGTTTGTAGGGGGTAATCTCTGGAACTACTGGTCCGATTGGAAAAATTTTAGCAACAATAGAAAGCTGTTTTACTCCTGAGTGACATAGGCTATATTTTATGTACGCGGGCGAAGCCGCTGACAAAAGCTAGTAAAGTATAAATAAATTATACTTCGATCTGGGCGCGTCGGTCTCCATACATTTTATATGGCAACTAGACTTTTTTTTCTTTTTATTTTGTATGGTGGGCAAAAATCATCTAATGACGAGTCTTGTTCTTAGGCGGAGCGGGAAACAGTGTCAGACTCTTACTGACTAAACACCCCACCTCGTTCTTTCTTTGTCTTTCGCACTGGGGCCAAGCGCTAAGCCTTCCTTTTAGAAAGAGACCCTGAGCCCTAGTTAGCTTTGACCCCTTTGCAGTGTCCCAAGGGATCTGCTGATAACTCCTTGAGGGAGCAGAGCGCGCCGTCGACGATTTAGGCTTGGTCCGGACTGTTACCAGACAACCGGACGGCGAATTACCTATTGTTCGCCTTCCGCAAGCTTGGTACTTGCCGTAGACACTCATTACAGTCACTGTGGCCGACAGAGCCTAACGGGGACAAAAAAGCCCTTAGATGGCAGTCTGTCCAATGTGTTAATTATAGAGGTTAGTGTACCTCTACACACTAGAGCGCTACATGTATTTTCTTCACGAGAACAGGCAGTACCACCATGCTGTCCCAGTGAGACTCAAGCCTTAGTGATAATCCAATACATGACTAATAACATTACCGAACAATTCACCACCAATACCTCCAGACACGTCAAGTTAACTAAACTTCGTTTAAACATTAACGAGAGTTTAACACATAATCGTTAACTGTCGTTATCCATTGTCAAGTGTTGATGAGGGTCAGGATGGGCCACTGTGGCACAAATCATGTATGTATTGAATATTGTTAGCTCTTGAGGGTTAAAACCTTAAGAGGGCTCAACCCGAGATACGTGTCCATGTTATGGTCAGATCATAGAAATTTATCACTTTATGATATGGCCTAGCAAAACTTTCCTGATCATTTTAAACTTTATAGTTTGCTATTTAAGTTGTCAGCAAACCGTAAGGATTCTGCTGAAGGGTCGAAGCTAACTGGGGCCAAGGGTTCGTATCTGACAGGAAGGCTCTAGCCCTGCTATATATGGCGAAGTAGGAACGGGGTAGGTTGTTTAGTCAGTAAGAGCCTAACACTGTTTCCCGCTCCGCCCAATGGCGGGATAAGTCATTGGATGAATTTTACCTACCATAAAAATAGACATTAAGTATCTCTTTTTTCGCGTTACCTCTTTATCTAACATTGCGTTGAATGATGGAAAAAGCTTTTGAACCATCTCACGTTTACCATAGACAGATCCGGACCCGAGCGGGAAGCGAGGTCTTAATCCCTAGGAATGTTCCGAAAATCTTACTAATATTATAAATGCGAAAGTTACGATGTTTGGATGTTTGTTACTCAATCACGCCAAAGCGGCTGGACGGATCTGGATGAAATTTGGCATAGGATACACTCCGGAATAGGACATAGGCTACTTTTTATCCCGGAAACCCTAACCCCAACCCCAATACCACGCGGGCGAAGCCGCGGGCAAAAGCTAGTGGTTAATAGTGTTAAAGTCCCAAATGGATTTATATAAGGCTGTTGCAGACAGGTACAACGTGACAACATTGACAAAATATAAGAACACTAGCTTTTGTCAGCGGCTTCGCCCGCGTACATAAAATATAGCCTATGTCACTCAGGAGTAAAGTAGCTTTCTATTGTTGCTAAAATTTTTCCAATCGGACCAGTAGTTCCAGAGATTACCCCCTACAAACAAAAAAACATAAAAACAAACTTTACCTCTTTATTATATTAGTGTAGATTGTAGACGCAAATCATAGATTACTTCCTACCATTTTTACGGTTATTTTACTACGAATAAAAACCCACCCCGTCTCATTACCTTCGTCCTAGAGCCCTGGTGTTTCACTTTCACATTTAGGATCAACCTAATAGGCTTCGACGCTACAGGGCATTAGACTTCGACCCTACCGTTTTCTGACAAATCCTTGAGGCACGGGGGATCAGTACATGCTGTCGACGACTAGGCTTGGCCAGACGATCCGATGGCGATCTACTCATTGCTCGCTCATTGAAATCGGGATCGAAATCCCCGCAATGGTTGCGTTACAAGTGTGCTAGATGGTTTTAATATCCAAATAAAGCAAAACAGTATTAGATATTGTGTCTGCGGAAGCCTGTAGAGTCTGTATTGTTTTGTTTAGTTGTAAAGGAAGATCAACAGTGTCTCAATCGCCCTGTTTACACTCTGAAACCCCTTTCTGGTTGAGCGAGCGTCGTTTAGTTAAATTGAAAAGCAATCAAAGTTTCGGGAAGCAATTTTAATAATGAGAAATGGATGGTAGGGAAGCAGTATTACTGCCTCGTTTGAATCGTTTGTTAGTAGATGTTATTGGTTGATAGGTATGATGGTGGCTCCATATCATTTATTTAACACTTCAAGCACATAACGGTACAAAGGCGGACTTAATGCCTTAGGCATTGTCTACCTGTCATCCTTTGTGTGATACAGAGAATCATGATTATAGGTGCAATAAAAAGAGAGAAAGATATGTGAATATAATAGATAAATGAATCATATATACAATAAAAATATATATTATACTAGCTTTTGTTAGCGGCTTCGCCCGCGTACATAAAATATAGCTTATGTCACTCAGGAGTAAAGCAGCTTTCTGTTGTTGTTAACATTTTTCCAATCGGACCAGAAGCTCCAGAGATTACCTCCTACAAACAAAAAAACAAAGAAACATAAAAACAAACTTTATCTCTTTATTATATTAAGTGTAGATTATTTATTATTAATGCCGTGAAGCCCCGTAAACAGGCGTGAACGGGAATGTAGACGTTTTTGATGGGTATAATAACATATAATATATTCCACAACTATCACACCACGCCCTCTAGTCCCAAGCTAAGCAGAGCTTGTGTTATGAGTACTAGACAACTGGTAAGCATAAGTACATACATATTATAGATAAACTAGCTTTCTGCCAGCGACTTCACCCGCCAGTAAGCAGGTTTTTTCATACAAACTTTTGACTCCCGTTTAATCCCCGTAGGGGCTGAATTTCGGGGGAAAACTTTCTTAGTGTTCGCTTACGCCATAACAGGAAACCTTATGCAAAATTTCACGCTCCTAGTCTCAGTAGTTTCGGCTGTGTGTTGATATGTCAGTCAGTCAGTCAGTTTATATTTTATATATTTAAATACTTAGATAAAGGTATATACCGAATTACCGACCTATAAAGCTTGTTATGAAAACATATATATTTTATGAAAAATTTTTGGTCTAATTAGACTGAACTAGTGCGTGAATCGTACTTGCACTTATTACAACAGTATGCAGGTGAGATGCACGATGAATGCTCACACAATCGCACGCGCCCGATACGCCTCTGACCTACTTGCTGAACAAAAATAGTGCTGAGCGCTTGACGCCGTCTGTTATTGAGATGCTTTACAATTGCGATTGTGTGTAAAGGGCGCGTGATCGTGGGGCCAACATTATTCCGATTAGCGGCGCCTCGACTAACTAATCTAATTTAAAATATGAGTATTACTTTTTGATCGTCTTGTCTCTTCTTCTCGAATCGATGGATTCCGCTTCCCTCGAAGTTTTTGGGCCCAGTAAGTTGCCACATTTATAGCAGCTTCAGTGGCATTTTTAAGGTCCTCCAGCGTGCATGTGTAGGAACATTTTGGGCACTCCAATAGATGGGCCATTGTTTGATCAGAAACACCGCACTCGCACTGTATGTCACATGGGTCTACAACCCCCCATTTTGCCAGGTTGTGTTTGCAGCGGTCTACTTGATTGTTTGGTTTGTTGTGGTTTTGATCGTTAAACTATTGGAAAGCTCTTCCACAAAAGTCACTTTATATTTCCCTGAGTGGGGTTAAGTCTTTTTTGCTTTTACACATCAATCTATTACCAAACTAAACAAAGCTTGTGCTATGAGTACTAGACAACTGATAAACATACTTTTTTCTTCTAAAATGGCTTTTGCCTTTTGGCTTCGCCCCCGGCAACTGATTATTCTACTCTACAGTCAGAGCCACTAACACAACTACAGGCCAGTCTACAAAACTCTGACAAGCTCTCCAGCTCCACCTTAGAGCGGAAGATGTGTCATTGTATGATTTCTTATCTAAAAAAAAGGCACTACGCCAATAAGCCTTTTCTGCAATGTCATACAGTTTATTGTATCCGCAACACGGAGCGATGCGGCGCGCTGTAGGAAATGCGTCCACAAGTACTGGGATATTGCACACAGGAAATGTAGAGAACTACGATTCACTTTCAGCTTTGGTTTGTAACGAAGAAAGTCGATTTGTATGGATATTAGTTACTAATAAAGACTGTGTAGTAAAGGTAAAGGCACTTAGTTTTTTGAGGTTAAGAAATTATAAAAGAACGTTCTCACGTTCAAACACGGAAGTTTTCGACTTTTACTAAATAAAACCCAGCAGAGCTGTGCTCTTACGAGCGTTTTAAGGTAGATAAGGTCAGATTATCTTCTTGCTCTTGTCCCGTTTTATTTCTTCCATTGTGTCCTGTCACTCGTCACGCCATCACTAATTCCCCTCTTTTTCATTCCTCACACAATCCATCCATCTTTTCCTTGTCCTCTCTCTCCCTTTTCATCCATCTACATGTAAACTCATAACTTTTCTTGTAACATGAGATTCATCCCTCTTTCTTCTTCTCTCTCCCCTTAAGGTAACGTATTAACGTTTGACTGAAAAACCACTAGATAACAATACAGAATACAAAGAGTCAAGCAGAGACCTTCACTTTTTAGCTGAGATGGTCCCCATGTACCGGTGGCATAACGTCGTACACCGTAGTGGCACCGGGTCCGAGCTTAGCGAAATTAAATTGTGTACCTTAGTACGCCACACAATCGAACTACTAATAACACCCCAATCAGACCTCCCATTCCCAATCTCTGCGTACATTACACAATAATGTTTCCCTCTCTTTATTATCACCTTTGTGAACCAGCGCATGAAAACCGGTAAAATTCCGGAAGAGAGTCAACATTGTCATAAAATTTACTCTGAATCTTCGCGGAAACTTGACCCCAAAAGGTGTATACAAGCTTCACTTTCCGCTACTAAAAGCTTAATGATATACAAAAATATGTAGCGATACCATTATGTAAGGAAGCTCAAAAGGCTTACCGGGAGAATTGGGCTAAGTTTTTACTTGGATAGTGAACAAAACCAAATGCTAATGCATTATTCAATGGTTTATAACTGCTGCTTCAAAAGGAGTTCCACATAGTCGAAGTTGCAGTTTTAGGCATAAATTATGTACGTTTAAACGCATGGTTGATACTTTGCATGGCAAGGGCTGGCTTAAACCCTGGACAGAGGATAAATCATTGCCGTACAACGTAGGAATGTCTAAAAATTTTTGGGCAGATTTTTTTTATGATGTAAGAAGTACTCCTGTGGCCTATGATAAATTATGAATTTGTGGCCATTTATTTATTACTGTTTATTTATTTATGACTTTTTTTGCACTCCTTAGCTTATAGTAGGTAGGTATTACCGTTGCCTAGGCGTGCTCGGACAGAGCAGCTCTGGTGAAGACCCTAGCGCGTCCACCGAGCGGTGGTATGAAAAGTCAAGTACATAAAATATGGAATTGATTTCTGCAGCTATCTATTTTGTGCCCCTTCTTAACTTAAGGCATTCATACCATTCTGGGAAAAGAAGAGTCTATTTCCAGAATGGTCGAAGCCTCCTGGGGCCAAGGGCTGATGCGAAAGCGGAACACCAGGGCCCTGGAACTAAGGCAAGAAGGAAAGGGTTGGGCCGTTTAGTCACTAAGAGTCTGACACCGATTACCCCTCCGCCAAAGGCTGGGATACGTCATTAGATGATTTGTCCTACCAAAAAAAAATCTCTTCTCTTACATAATCCAATGGACCAGTCAGTTCTTCAAACCAGTAGCTGCAAGTGGTCTTACTGCTCGTACTTAGCGGTCGGAACCTAATGGACGCTATTCAGCAGAGTAATGGATCCCTGACATCTGCCGCCTCCCACGCAAGCTAGTTTATGGTACAATGAGCCACGTGCCAGTTAACATTGCTAGGAAATTATTACTGATTTTGCAAACGTGTTTGTAGATCAATTTGTCACAAGTGGATGTCCTAAGCATGGTAACCAAATGGTAATTTATTTATTTATTATTTATTAGAACTTCATGCAACACAAAGGAACACAAGCGGACTTAATGCCTTAGGCATTCTCTACCAGTCAACCAAGGGAGGTGAAGAGAAAACATGGCAGGTGCATACAAATTAACGAAAATATTAATAAGATCCAGGGTTAAAATAACATATGAATAAAATAAACATACATATAATATTTATATATATATTATACCTACATGTACATATTATCTATATATAGTAAAAGAAAGGGGTTTAATGGCCCCAACATACAAGTTGTAGGTCGTGGGTTCCAGCCAGAGGCATTGCTGTGTATTTTTTTTCATCACCACTGCTCACAAAACGGTAAAGGAAAATATTGTGAGGAAACCGGCATATCCTAGAAGTCCTAGAACCAAGAATTCGAAAGTTATGTGACAACAATCAACCCGCACTGGGCCTACGTGTTTTGTTTTTTTTTTATTGCGACCCATTCCCTCCTCTAGAGAGGAGGCTTGAGTCCCAACAGTGCGAACATTAAAAAGGTGATGATGTTGATGATGATGGATGTCCTAAAACTATTTTCATGGGCTATAAAATCATTATTTGTATCCTCCTTGTTACAAGTGCCTACACAGTATAATCAGCCTCATAACGATCTAGATATTTTTTTAAGGTTCTATTAAATGTGATAGGTTTTCTCTCTAAGAAAGGGAATTGGCCTTAATCCACCAAGTAGGTTCGGTCCAGGTTGATGAATGTCATAGTCATCGACACATCGGTTTTATACTGATTTCCTTCATCATTTTGAGAGTAGTGATGATAAAATAAATTACGCGCTTGACCGCTATCTCATCTGATGGAATGCGACGATGCGGTCGGCGATGGAGCGCGCTTACCTAGAAATAACCTTGACTTAAAGATTTTTGGGTTATAGTCACAAGGTTAAACAGACTCCAGCAGGGAATTCCATTCCTTAGCTGTACGCATAATGTATGTGTTCTCAAAAGCTGATGATTGAACTTCGATTAACAACATTAACACTTTCAAAACCGCAAACAACAGAACCAATCCACAGATTAATTAACCGCGCTGCCCATAACTTCGGTTTAACACAATAGCATCGGCACGTCGCAGCCACGTCGACGTCAAAAGCCCACGTCAACGTCAAAAGCCCACGCCACGTCAACGTCAACTCCTTGAGTTTGACGACGTTAACGTCAGGGAACATTGACGAGTTGGACCAAAACACGGGAAGTGTTCGACTGGCTTTTGTATTTGAGAAACTGGTTGGATTTGATTCTTGAGTTTTCTTTTGAAGGGTTTTAACTAGTTTGTGGTGTTACCGTGATTCTGGAAGCAGTTGTATGGGATGACATGTTATTTCTTGACTGCGGAGTTTCTTGCCGTTTCTTCTCCATAGGAAACGACCAATTTGGAACCGTCCGAGCTTCTGACGTTTTACATGTGCCCATGTAAACCTATGTGAAATTAAAATAATTTGACTTTGACTGCGTTTACTTATCTGTATACACCGCAAAATTTTGATCCTTTTTTCAGCCCGAGGAAGATCGATTCGGCACATGAAACACTATCGATTTGTACCTAAAGATAAAATTAAAAAATAAAGTACTTTTTTTAAACTCGAATTAATTTACTCGTGTACGAAATTTATTTCTTTATAAAAACACCAGCTGAGCGAGTTCAATGATCTGTAGGTAGTTAGTACACAACGATCGACAACTACCTGCATGTCTGAGAAAATGGTGTGCGTAACCATAGTAAATGGTCTCGCCGTCCGGTCCTCTGGTAACAGTCCTCTCCGTCTGGATCAAGCCAAGTCGTCGACGGCGCGCACTGTTCCCGCGCGCCTCAAGGAGTTGTCAGCAAATGTAGAGGCCCAACTCCAGGGCCGAAGCCTACGGGGGCCCCGATCCGGCTTCTGTAAGGAAGGTCCTACCCCGGTATGAAGGCTAATAAGGAACACGTAGGGTCGTTTAGTCAGTAAAAGTCTGACACCATCTCCCGCTCCATTCAAGGGCGGGATTCGTCATTAGATGATTTTATCCACCATAAAAAACCCATAGTAAATGGTTCAACTTACTTGCCGTGCACTAAACCTACTTAACAAAACTTCGACTCGTCTTTCCTACATTCCTTTTAGTGCTAACGTCACAAATCAATCGTGAGGGATGAACCTACCCTCGGCTAATGGTAATCGCTGAGGAGGCTTCGTAGGAGATAAATACTTACCACCCTCTGCGTACACACGGTCGGGGAGAATGGCGAGCGTGTTCGCAAACTTGTTGGGAGGATTAGTGAGGGATTATTGATGACATAATCTTAGTTGAAGAGGTAACTTTAGTACCTACTTACTTTTCTTGACTTCTTTGGTAATATTTCAGTAACTTTGATAACGTAGCTAAAAAGTAGTGTTTAGCTGTCACAGAAAAACATCGTATCGCCTAATAGTCGTTTAGTTTAGTTATTTTTTCACAGTCACAAGACCAAAATTAACAAAATCGGTCCAGCCGTTGTCAAGTTTCAGCGAGATTACAAGCTGCTAACCATTTTTATATATAAGAAGACCAGTTGACCAGGCTATTTTGTACAGCCGATTTGTTTTTCGTTCTCCGTGATAGTCCAGGGAAGGTTTAAACTTAAGGTACCTTGAGATTTCAAGACTAAAATGAACGAAATCGGTCCAGCCACTCCTGGGTTTTAGCGAGACTAACATTTTGATATATAAGTAGATTTACGTATGTTTATTTTTGTACTATATATTATTAATTTATGTCTATATATATTTTTTTTCTTTAAATAACAATTTTGTTTGTAGTGTATATTTAACACTAAAAAGACGAAAACTCCATCTGGATTTGTTACAAAATGAAGTAGCAATTAGCTTCCCAACTATTTGTATAGGGAAGTGTGGGTGTGATGGGATCTCGATGTCTTTTCTATGTGTGTTACTAAATGACAGTGATGTCACACTGTCATTCCTTGTTTCCCCTTCCAACAGATTAGAGAGGATTCTAACTCATTTAATTTAAAAGGGACTTAAAAAAAACTTGATAGTAAAAAAATAGTCAAGTAACCCATTGGGCAATTAATCTAGCTGATAAATGGCAATGGCAAATTGGTATTAATTAATAAAGTTTTTATAGTAAAAAATATATATAGCAAACATAACCATGTTTGCTAGTTTTAAGTTTGCGTCAATACGCAAAAATAAATTGTTTTTCTTTCTTTTCTTTAAATTGTAAAATTATGGATCTTGTTATTTGTTTCCAATGCTCTGTTCATCTACAAAATCAGCTAAACATTTTAAAATTCCGGCTTTTTCGTCTTGCACCTACTTTTGTGATCAGCATTTCATTACTTCAGCTCAATTTTCTTCTCATTTCCTTTGTTCAGCGCCGCGTCACCCTGATTTCTTGAGTGACACAGCATTTATTTAGGATCTTTAAGAGGACCCTTCCCCACTCCTCTATCACTAACTTGAACATGGTTTAAAAACTTGTGTGCTTCATCTATAATCCAAAGCGATGTTTGACGAAGAGGCAACGCGAAAATAGAGAGTTGTTATTTGTTATATGACCATTAGTAATGAATACTATCATTCACTCAATATTTCACTAAGTATTTTCCAGGAAATACGTGTTTTTAAAAACACTGTAAAAAATGCGAACTTTAACTGATGTGATATTATTTTAGCCGTTAATATTAGTAAATATTAAGTTTTTTAGTATAAATAGCAATTTTTTTCAGGCTTCGGCCATATTTTGCCCACTTCTTTTCTACTATATTTACTTTTTTAATTTATTGAGTCAAAGACCACACAAATAGCAGATTTTTATTAGTGATTCTAATCCATAGTGGATTAGTTTTATACAAAGATTACAATGAAATCCTAGATAATATTCACAAAATACCTGTGTTTTAAAATTATCTGATGAGAAATGTGTAATATAACATAATCACGTTAAAGCAGTTGTGTGAAAAAAAAAACTAAAACCCGACTACGACAAAAAAAAAACACATTGCTAAAAAATATGAAACAAGATTTTCAGGATACTATGAAATATACAAGATTACTGAAGAAACAAGAACAAAACAAAAAAAAACCGTAGTCACACATTAAATAGGTACAGCCATTAACATTTTAATAAAGTGTAACTATGTGTTTTTTTGTTTTTTGAATGATTCTTGTTGAAAATGTATGTCCGGTTAGACGCTCTTAAGTAACATTTTCTAAGCAATGTCCTGTTGACATAGCTAATTGAAATCTATTGTCTATCGTTGACGGCCGTGTGTCCTCTGACGTCATCAGTGACTCGGCAGTCTGCTGAGCATTCTGAAGCTATGTCCTGGAGATAGAGCCTCGTTAATAATAGATGGCGATCATCGATATATATATGTAGGTACTATGTACTAGATTAGGCGTATCGTATAGTCACTTTCATTTTTGTTTATATTCTCTTCACATTTTTAAATAAATCTTAAAAAAAAAAACAATTAAAAGAATAAAAAAATAGTAGCCCACCGGCATCGGGAACAGGGTCCAAGCTGCCGGTAGTCAGGGCTCCTGAGAGAGGAACCTCCTGACAATACGACCGTATCCAGGAGTACTGCCTTCTGAATCAGGCCATTGATCCAGCCGTCTAACGAGAGCCTCCTCAGTTGTTGGTCGAGGTTTTTGACTATTAAGCCATTAGCCGTCACAACTATCGGCACAATGACTGCTGTGTCCACTTCCCACAAGCCGACAACCTCGCGAGCCAAGTCAAGATACTTATAGGTATTATTATTATTTTTTCAGATATATTTTTTTGCTTCTTTTTCTTTTGAAATTTCAACTTTGTTTATATCTGTAGTTTTTATTGTTATACTAATATAAATAAGTACTTGAAAAAAAACTCGAATATTTATTTATTAAAACTTTATGCACATAACATTGTACAAAGGCGGACTTAATGCCTTAGGCATTTTTCAGTCGATCTTTTATTTTACCAGTTGATCTTAGAACTTATGAACATAACATGGTAGGTGCAACTTAGTAACAACAAAATTTAGAGAATCAAAATATAATAATAAATACATACTTAAATACATACATATTAATAAATAAGGTCATTGTGAAAACAAATCCAATCAGTGCTGAGATAAATCCGCCAACTTCTCGCGAATGTAGTCACTAGAATATAAGCAAATTGTTCACGATTAAAAAATCATAGCCTTTCAATAAAATCTTCATTACCTAACCGTCTTCCTTTCAACAGTTCCTATGAGCTGAGAACAAATCACAACAAGTAAGGGACTGTACACAGTACACCGTGTTGTGAGCTCAACCAACTGGAACGAACCAACTTTCACATCGCCAACTCTGAATACTCTCGTGTGTACTTGTGCTGGGGGCACATTAGCGGGTGCTCGCGAAATTTAGGGGACATTAAAGGTAACAACATTGGGCACACATGGGCCACATAAGTACGCCGAATGGGGCGCGTCGTCGGTCTCAATCGGTCTCGGTCCCGTGCTATTCTCTAAGAAAACAACCTTAAGCGCGACGTTGGCCGCAGCGACGAAATCGAAAATTGTTACGCATGTTACAAAAAAAGCCATGAGTATAAATGTGGATGGATGGAGAGGGAGAGGGAGACCAAAGAAAATATGGATGGATTGTGTGAGAAGTGATATGAAAGAAAGAGGAGTTAGTGATAGCGTGACGGGTGACAGGACAGAGTTGAAGAAAAAGACATATTGCGCCGACCCCAAATAAACGGGACAAGGGCAGGAAGATGATGATGATGTATTGTTAACCCAATGTACCAATACATATGACTGTTAATCACATGTACCTATTTGGATTTCATCGTTGCGGCCAACGTTGCGATTAAGGATGTTTTCATAAAGAATAGCAATGCTGATCACTTTTTTGTCTGTCTGTCCCTTTACCTCAAGAACGCGAGGAGGTATCGAGTTGAAATTTAAACCATATTTTTAGGTCTCTGGTCCCTTATAACTGTAAATGAAAAAAGCCATATTTTCAGATCTGTGTGATAAATTTAAAAATTTCAAAATTTTAAGTTTGTGGAAAAAAGATATGGCCGCTTATGTTGCAAAAAAATACGTTTTCAATACTCTCAAGAAGTCTAAATTCGTTCGGTACCTACTTCCCGTTGACCCACAATTCAGACAGACTAACGCTGGGTCATATAGCACAGATATAGGAAATAATCAGAAAATAGTTTATTTACTGTTACATCACAATAGAAAAAACAAATTGAAGAGAATTTGTTTATCCGTTTAGACCCTTTATCTCGGGAACGCAATGAGGTATCAAGCTGAAATTTAAACCATATACTCAAATCTGCGGTCCCTTTAAAACTGTTGGAAACCCAAGTTTCTAAGTTAATAAAAAAAAAGATCATCATCATCATCATCCTACCCTTATCCCATTTTATTTGGAGTCGGTGCAACATGTTCTTTTCTTCCACTCTGTCCTGTCACCCGTCACACTATCAGTAACTCCCTTTTCTTTCATATCACTCCTCACACAATCCATCCATCTCTTCTTTGGCCTCCCCCTTCCTCTCCATCCATCTACGTGTAAACTCAAAACTCTTTTTGTGACATGCGTTTCATCTCTCCTCTTCACATGACCATACCAAGACAAACGATTTCCTTTCAACTAAAAAAAAAAGATATGGTCGTTTATGTTGCAAAAAAAAACGTTTTCGATATTCTCAAGAAAACATAAATCATAGGGTACTTCTTCATGATCTAGGTATCGTAGGACAAGTACAGGAATAATCTGAAAACTATTAATTTGTTGTTATGTCACAATTTTTAAGAAACTGTGATTCGGAAAAAATTTCGTAATTCATTTTTTTCGAGTACTCGACAGATATTGAACTGTTTTAATAGATTTTAGGTTTTCATATTATTATTTATTAATCATGAACAATTTACATTGTATTTGATAAAAATTTGCATGCAATGTAATAAAAATAATAGAAAAACAAAACGGAACGGAACCCACAGTGTGCGAGCTGGACTCGCTCTTGCCTGGTATTTTTTTATCCGAATAATGTTTCCTTACATTCACAAGAAATTAATAACAATAGCTGTTTGTGTTTTCCTTGTTGGATTTATTACGCTATCCCTTTTCTATTATTTTAACTTGTAGTGAAATGTACAGTGAATAAAAGCTGTGTGTGTGTTACACACACATACTTCGAATATATACTGTAACACATTTTTCGATTATTTTGTGAATGTACAAAGTTTATACGACAGATGGGCTTTGTTTAAGAAAGATCATTGCACACACCCATATGAACAACATTACTATGAAACCAACCCAAAAATCATGAAAAAAATCCCGCTGCTCCATACAACAGAACCCTACAGCTATATCGTAGGTGTAACCTTAAAAAAACCTTTCCTTACGTAACCCTAAAAACAGTTCAGTAACTACATAATTCGCGAAGTTTTTGTTTAACAACTAAACACATAAGAAACACACTTTATTGTACATAGATAACAGATTAGGAATCATATCCTCCCACGCGTTATCAGCTGTGAAACCGCACCGGCTAGCAACTATACGTTGTATTTCATCGGCTGCTGGTATCCTCCCACGCAACAATCTTGACCTATTTGCAGTTGTATTGGAACAATTGGATTCATATCCAAACATAAATATGCAGGCTGTCTGTGGGAACACGGATATTAGGAAAGTTATTGGAATTGACTGTACAAGACGGAGATGTAACGTTGAGGTTACACCAGCGAGCTTCGGCGAATCTTCGTGCTTTCAAAGAGTTTGTGTTTGTGATGTTCATGTACCTAGGCTACAATTATATTCTAATAATCAGGGCCTCAATTCTGCTATTACAATAGTGTCAGAATAGTGTAGTAATAGTTTTTTGACGCTTTATTAGATTAGGTATTTTTAGTTAAGTTCATTAGGTTTTTTTTCTTTTTTAAATTATGTGTATATTTATGTAGTTTTAAGGTTAGAGATTGATTTAATTTTTACAAATAAAACAACAAATATGTTTAAACCAGAACCAGTGTTGTGAAAGCAGTGGTGGCCGAGTGGTAACGGCCCCGATTTGCGTGTAGTAGGTCGCGGGTTCAAACCCAGCGAGGCGCATTACTTTGTGTAATTTATTTCATCACCACTGCTCTCAAAACGGTGAAGGAAAACATAGTGAGGAAACCGGCATGTCCTAGAACCAAAAATTTGAAGACATGTGACATCCACCAACCCGCACTGGGCCCGCGTGGTGGTTTACGGCCCATTCCCTCTCTTAAAGAGGAAGCTTGTGTCCCTGCAGTGGGAACATTAAAAAGGCTGATGATGATGATGATGTTTAAACCAATATAAAAGAAACCTAAATAGTCCAAATAATTAATAACTAACAATATATTTTCTTTGTTCCAGGGGACCAACGAACATCAGGAAAATTAAAAATCATCCAAAATCCTCGACATCGTAACTACTCGGCAGTTTTCATACATTTTATAATTAATCTAATCTAATCCTCAAATCCTTCTAAATTCAGTGATGAGTGCTTAGTGGTTGTGCGGTAAAAAACGTCGCATGGAATTACAGTGCATCGGTTCGATTCTCCGGCTGAGCAAACAGAAGAATAGGTGAGTGGTCCCTAGTGTCCCTACCAGTATGAATGTCCTTAATATCATTCATTCATCATTCATTTCAGACGAAAGTCGTCCACTGTTGGACATAGGCCTCCCTCAAGTGTCTCTTTAATTAATGGTCCCGTGCTTCTCATCCTTAGTATACAACATTATTTTCACTATATGCGAAACCCAAAACATGTATTTTTACGTAAGGAATCAACTCATGCAATTCAACCAACACACTTTTCAAAAAGCATTTAAAAAATTCTATCATTTTCCAAATATAGCTGCGGTCTTTCCGTCCGATTATAATTTGGGTGTATTCAAGGTGAATAGGCTCTTAATAAACAAGTGCACCTCACCATCAACGATCGCATCACTGCTTACCATCAGGTGCGATTGCAGTCAATCATTAGTTTATAGCAATAAAAAAAAGTATTAATTTTATTCACTTTCCAAACATTCAAATTCAACATCACATCAGGCGGTACAAGTCAATTTCTGTATCAAAGTTCACTGTCAAAGCTAGGCCACCTGCATGCATGCAATGGCTACTTTGACCTTTACCTGTACTAGGTAAACGCGTCCAATAGTGACCTACGACCTTTCCAGTGCCGTCCACGCTTACGTCATGATATAGCGTATTCAATCACCTATGTATTGGGTTAGTATTCAATTATAGTAATCACATAATCTAAATGTTTATTGCACATACATATATACAGCCTTTTAATGTTCCCACTGCTGGGATGTAGGCCTCCTCTCTAGGAGAGGGAATGGACAGTAATCCACCACGCGGGCCCAATGCGGATTGGTGGATGTCGCATGTCTTCGAATTTTTGGTTCTAGGACATACCGGTTTCTTCACGATGTTTTCCTTTGCCGTTTTGAGAGCAGTGGTGATGAAATGAATTACACAAAGTAATAAGCTTAGCCGGGTTTAAACCCGCGTCCTATAACTCGTAAGTGAAGCCTGTTACCACTTGGCTACCACAGCTCTTTTATTGAAATGAGGTAATATACCTAATATTTGGATCTTTTTGTAGGGATTATTTGTTTTAAGCTGGAAATCTTATGGTAACTCTGTCCCGATCTCAGGGAGTTGTCAGCAACTGTAGGGGCCCAACAGGGTAGCCTTCTGGGGTCAAGGGTTGATGCGAAAGCGGAACACCGGGGCCCTAGAAGAGATGTGGTATACACATGTGATATAAACAAATAAATGTGCGACACTACTCAAGAGGTAACACCTGAGCAGTCCCATACGGTCCCGGGTTATGGAAGGAAAGGTGGGTCGTTTAGTCTGACACTGTCTCCCGCTCCGCCCAAGGGCGGGATTGTCATTCGATGATTTTTCCCACCATAAAAAAAAAACCTCTGTCCTGATGTACATTGGAGATAGAGGCCTTCCAGGCTTTTATTGCCTAAAACACATCAATGTTCCTTCAGCTGTTCTTTGCATTTTTGGAACACGAGTTTCATTTGCCTCGACTCGACGAGTGTAGTGCTTGTAACTGCGCATTAAAGGTTCAACTTACGTGCTACAAATAATACAAGTCCTCCGTCCAGCATGCCGGCAGAGTAGGTCGCCATTACTGTAGCCACTTTTAATTTAACAAAGTCGAGATATCAACCAAATAAACTGAATGTTAAACTTGTATAAACGAGCGTGTAATTTAATTTAACAGTGTCGGTCTCTAGTCAATGGCGCATAAACAATTAACAAGACTATTGTCATAGTTTGTTGATTTTTTTGAGCAGTGATAGTCGAATAGTAAAGACTTCGAATTACGAGTTTTAGGGTCGTCAGTTCAAACCTAGCCAGGCCCATTACTTTCTGTAATATTAATTAAAATTAAAAGCATTTATTTCAGGCAAATAAAAACCCATACAGTGATCACTAAGCAGGACATAAATGAAGAAAATATATAAAGAAAACACAATAATAATACCTATACCTCATCACCATCATCATCATTTCAGCCGAAAGACGTCCACTGCTGAACATAGGCCTCCCCCAAGCGCCGCCACAAAGACCGGTCCCGTGCGTCTCGCATCCATCGGCCATCCATACCTATACCTTATTTATTTCATCACCACTGGTCTCAAAACGGTGACGGAAAACATCGTGAAGAAACCGGCGTGAGTTCCTTATGGGCCGATGCTTATCCCCAACGGAGAATATCTGAAAGGGAAGTCATGATCCTAGAACGAAAAAGTGTAACTAAAGGGTACAACCCCTCTAGCTAAGTTACTGTCGTTTCGTTGATGTCGAACGCTTTGAGTTAGCTATGCTCCCAATCTCTTTGTTCTGACGCCATCTCAATGCTCAGCCACGTGGTCAGGACAAAAGGAATTGAAGTCGTGGCCAATTCCAAGCGTTCGACGTTAACTACGCGATCGTAACTTAGCTTTGGGGACTGGTGTGGTTTTAGTCAGACATATTCTCTTGCTCTAACCTACAGCATAAGAAGTCATTCTTTATTGTACTCCAAACATCATCATCCTACCCTTATCCCATGTTACTTGGGGTCGGTGCAACATGTTTTTTTCTTCCACTCTGTCCTGTCACCTGTCACACTATCACTAACTCCCTTTTCTTTCATATCACGCCTCACACAATCCATCCATCTGTTCTTCTTTATTGTACTCCAAACAACATATAAAAATTACAATATCTATGTACAAAGGCGAGCTTAACTCAAAGTTGAGTTTTCTTCCAGCTAACCTGAAATATTCTCATTGAATAATATCCCATCTTGTAAGAAACTAACATTGCTTCAAGGGCGGGATTCGTCATTGGATGATTCTTGAAAAAAATCTTAAACAGAAGGTACTCTTCAACTAATTTAAAAGAATCAAAGGACTAGTTGCGCACATTTCAAAGATACAATAAGAATAAAGATCAAACATCAATCCTTGAATCTAAACGAAACCCACCAACGTATACATGAGAAGCTCTTAATTCACTCTACTAACACAAACAAGTTTCATCCAAGATGATTCTGTGATCTTTTCAAATTGTTACAACCGTAAATACATTGCGAAGTAATTTCCATTGTTCTTTAACAAAGTAAAATGATCATAAACAACTGTAAGGAGGTTTCAAAGTCTATAGAGATCACTTGAAAGACTTAGAAGTTCAGATACTTCAATCTTAACGAAGAATAGAATGGGTGAGCTTGGATTATCAAAATATTTCTTGTGTTTTTCTTCAGAGAAACAAGGAGCTTTTTATTGAGCGTATGTTTTTTTTTATATTGAGCCAGCCAGCGATATCTCTTCATCCTTTCTTCCAGTGATATTTGGTGATAATTTTTGATTCTAGTATTTAGAAGCAGAATCCCTAAAGTCGTATCGTTTAAATTTGATAAATGACTAGCTTTACCACGCGGTTTCGCTCCTGGCAACAGAAAAATGTGACAAAAGAAGAACCGCTCTACCGATTTTGTGCAAACTTCACATACACCATCTACCTATCTATCTACTAATGCAAACAAAACCTAAACATTTGGTTTGGGTAGGTGAGCAACGGGCTCACCTATCCAAACCAAATGTTTAGGCCTTGTGTTTTCTTGAGTGATAAAATTAAAACGAAAAGTGGCATTGATTTTTATAGATATTGATGATATAATTAAAGAAAGAACGAAAGACACGCATCATTTAACGTCTATGAATTTAGTACTATTCTCAGTATAAAAATTGGTTTGGTGAACATAGAAGAATAAACTTTATGATAAATCGAAACAGTAACATAAGTTCTACACAAACTTGAATCTATGGCTACAATGGCGGCCTTATCGCAACCTGCAACATCTAGCAAGTTTGCAATTTATTTATAAAAGACAATGTTCTGACTCACTCTGACAAACCCTTGGACTTAAAATGCTGAAATTTCGATTTTATATGATTAAAAATAATCTCTGCCAGGAATTTTAAATGAATATAATAATATACATCAATAAACAAATAAAAAAAAATATTCTTTAAAATTAACCCTCAAAGGGTATCAACCTTTCGAATACCGTTATTAGAGACATCATAAAAAGACAATAGGTGTGAGAACGCCAGCGTTCGCCCGGGTCTTAAAAGTTTAACAGAACGTTTAAAGTCACCGAAAGGGCAATGTTAAAGGCTATGTTCGGAGTTTCCTTGCGTGACCACATCAGGAATCAATATATCCGCAAGAAATCCAAGGTGTGTGTTAGTGGCGATCGCGTACCAGAAGACGCAGCAGACGAAAGGCCAGGCCTCACAAAAGAGGAACTGATGACCTAATTTTTTTTTTATGGTAGGTAAAAATCATCCAATCACGAATCCCGCCCTTAGGTGGTGCGGGACCGACTCGTACTGACTAAACAACCTACCCCGTTCCTACATTGCCATACATATTAGGGCCAGAGCCTTCCTTTCAAACACGAACCCTGGGCCCTAATTGGCTTCGACCCGTCTGCAGGGTCCCTACGAACTGATGACCTGATAAGGATTGTGGTGTGATGGATGAGAGTGGCGATACTTAGGGGAGACATATGTCCAGCAGTGGACGTCTTTCGACTGAAAGAAGATGATGAAGGGGTTAAAACGGTTCAAAGTTTTAAATAGAGAAAGTGTCTTTCACGTGGGTAGCAAAAGCTAAAACAAATGGTAATGCAATGCCAAACTGTCTTCACCCCATTGCTCAAACCATAATAAACGTCCCACATACACGCTGTTGTGGGTGTTATTACACGCATAAAACTGCGAATAACTTCCATTCCTAACATATTTCCAACATACTAATATAATAAATGGGAAATGTTCTTAGATATGTTTGCGTCTGTGGGTTTGTTTGAAGAAATCATCGTGGTCTTGGAATGCAAAAAGTGACTGAAGGAATACGGGACGGCTTGCAGACCGCGAGCAGCGGGTAGACCGCCGTCTGGTCGAATATTGACTTGACTGGCCTGTTGGTCTAGTGGTTGGTGGACTTCACTGCTACTCCGGAGGTCGTGGGTTCGATTCCCACCCAGGACAACTGTTTGTGTGATGAGCACGATCATTTGTTCTGTGTCTGGGTGTAATTTATCTATAATATGTCTGTATTTAGAAATATAAAAGTATGTTTTTTCAGTTGTCTAGTACTCATAATACAAGCTCTGCTTAGCTTGGGACTAGACGACGTTGTGTGAAAGATGTCGAGTAAAAAACAAATCTATTTTATTCTATTAATTAACAAGTTCCAAGTTTTTGACAACGCGTAGTTATTACACGCGCTCATCAAAGAAATTTTAGCGAAACGCAGAAATCCAGCATGGCCGATGCGGTCCCTAGAATTTTTTATGTAGTAAAAAGCCAAAAATAACAAACTCTAACAACCAAATTGATAGACTCATCATTCGCAACAACTATTCGTGACTCAGACGAAATAAAAACAAACCTAATCACAATTTCAGTTGAGACATGAAAAATTGCAATTTAATATTAAAATTTATTACCCACTATAATCTCATATCGAACTTCTATCAAACAATCTTTGAAATACAGCATTAATAAAATCTTCAACGTAAATTCCCCTGAGCGAAATTCAAGAATTTTCTTATTACTTACAACATTGTGAATTATTACTGCCAAGCTAATGAAAATCTCATAAAAATTGGAGCAGTGGTTTTGTAGATATAAACGAAAGTAAAGCGATCAACACGTAATACTCATTTCAGTATAATTAATGGCTTAGACCCTAAATTACACCTTTACGACAATTCTTTTTAGACTTTGCCTCACACTACACTCACACTTCGGGAGTCACTGTACGAATTATATGGTTACAGTAGTCGCGTGCTTATGGACAACGAGAAATGGGTAATACGCTACCAGGCTGCTGGGTAAAGATCGAACCCGAGTCTTTGATCACGGTGGAGCACATGGTCGAGGTTGTCCCCCGCTTGGGCAGAACATCGCCGTGTCCTCGTACGGGCGATCGGAGGCTTCGCTCACGCCCCAGGCGCTGTCGGGATTCTGATCCTGATTTCCAGCCACCATCGGCGCGGGCTTGCGGATGACGAGCAATGGGTAGTTCGCCATCCGGTCGTTTAGTACCGGTCGTCGACGGCGCGCACTGTTCCCGCGCGCCTCATAGAGTGGTCAGCAAACCGTAGAGACCCTACAGAAGGATCGAAGCCAACTGGGGCCAAGGATCACGAACACTCTGAAAGGAAGACTCTGGCCCTGGTATATATGGCATTGTAGGAATGGGGTAGGTTGTTTAGTCAGTAAGAGTATGATTTTCCGCTCCGCCCAAGGGCGAGATTCAGTATTGGATGATTTTTACCTACCAAAAAAAAACCTAGACCCTGGTATCCTCACGGCAGCCTCATAATGTTCCCGCTGCTGGGACTTAGCACACCCCTCTATAAGAGGGAAGTTCGTAATCCATCCAGCGCGGGTTGGTGAATGTTCACGGATATCTCTAACATTCTATACAGTAATTTGTACTGAGTTAAAGAGTAAGCAAGTCTATTTAAAACAAACACTAGTCTATTGATTGACCAGACCAATTGAATTGATTGCTCAAACCGCAGTTTATGACTTACCCAACGCTTGCGCCGGAGCTTTGATGAGCAGTCTTTGCTATGAACTAAATATAGAACTTGACTAGCTAATGTCGGTGGTTTTATTTGTATGGGAACTGCAGGGCATTGTGAGATAGAGTGACTATGGCCCTGAAATGTGAAGGGTAACAGACGCTCTGTCACTTCTAACTAAAAGATTTCTTTTTCATGGTGCGAAAAATCATTCAATGATAAATCCCACCCTTAGGCCGAGCGGGAAATCGTGTCAGACTTTTGTTGACTAAATGACCTACCCCGTTCATTCTTTGCCTTAATTCCAGGGCCCAGAAGTTCCGCTTTCGCATTAACCCATAGCCCCGGGAGGCTTTGACCCTGCTGGGCTCCTACTGTTACTAAAAGTATGTTGCCTAAGCACACCAAGTTTTTTAAACGTGCCACTGATGCGCGTTTACACCGATACAGGCGTAATAAGTAGGTACGCGTGTCAGACGCAGCCTGTAGACCTTCTATAAGATAAAAGCGCGCCGTCGAAGCACGTTTTTAAAGCGCTTGAAACGGCGTGTATACTATTATCAAAAATCTAAATAGAAATTGCAAGCTTTAACAGTAACCAAACACACAAAAAAACTGCTCAACAATCTCTTTACCAAGCACGGTGATTATCAAAATGTACTCATAATCATTTAATACAACAGCACCAGTCTATAAAAACCTTAATTGCGGTCTTTAGAGACTAAACGACGCTCCAGAAAACAAAAATTTGACCCAAAAATTGCTGTTGTAAGGTTGTTACCCACAGAGCGTCGCGTAAAATGGTTTTACGCGCCATTGCGTAAAACCAACTTCAAAGCATTTATTTGGCCGACCACCTTTCTATAATATTGTTTTGGAAGTTCCCTTCTGCTTAGGGTTGCCAAGCTTCCGGATGAAGTCGGAAATAATCAGGATATTTGGGTAGCTACCCGCAAAGTGAGACGGTTTTTGGCAAAAATAAAAGGGATTTTATTAGGCTTTTTATGTTCCATTAATGACTTTGATTTTTAATCGACTTTTAAATTTCTATGGTTGTATGTTCGTCTGTATGATATTCTTTCCTATATGTTTATTTTCACGGTCTGTTGTAGGCCGATTGCAATTTTTTTTTGGGACTTAAGTCAGATTTATATTTTGCTTGATAGCCTAGAAGAAAGCCTAAAAGCTGTACGGACTGTGTAGTCCGTACAAAGTAGAAGTGAAAAGAAAGTAGAAAAAGAAGAAGTAACAAGCGTAAAAGCTACTAGCTTTAGCTTTTAGGCTTTCTTCTATTCTTTCACTAATGCAGAAAAGTGTAGCAGTCAATTTCCACCATAATTGATTTTAATTATTGTATTATAAGCAGCATGGTATTATAAGCAACGAAAAACAGAGTGGTAGCCATTCTTCATTACACTTTTTTATTGTTGATAGCCTCACTTTTCACCATCATCACCCATCACATGAGGGGCTTGTGGATGGCGAGCAATGGGTAGCTCGCCGTCCAATCGTCTGGTAACTGTCCGGACCAAGCCCAGTCGTCGACGGCGCGCACTGTTCCCGCGCGCCTCAAGAAGTTGTCAGCAAACCGTAGGGACCCTGCAGAAGGGTCGAAGCCATGGGTTCGCGTCTGAAAGGAAGGCTCTGGCCCTGGTGTATATGGCAACGTTGAAATGGGGTAGGTTGTTTAGTCAGTAAGAGTCTGACACTTGCTTCCCGCTCTGCCCAAGGGCGGGACTCGTCATTGGATGATTTTTACCTACCTAAAAAAAAAAAACCCATCACATGGGAAAGTGCAAGCAATGATGTAATCAACGATGGAGCACGCTTACTTAGAAGTAACATATTCATTCTTGACTTAAAGATCCCTTGCTTGTTAATCAAGATGCGGCGTGATGGGCGATGCTTTGGGCGTTCGTCGTATATTGCAGCAGCTGGCGGCGTCATCGCACGCGCAAACACAAACACATAGCAATGTCGGGCTTGTGGATGGTGAGCAATAGGTAGCTCGCCGTCCAATCGTCTGGTAAACCACCGGACCAAGCCCAATCGTCAACGACTCGCGCCTCAAGGAGTTGTCAGCATACCGTAGGACAACTTACCGTAGGTAAGCATACCCTGCAGAAGGGTCGAAGCCAACTGGGGCCAAGGGTTCGCGTCTGAAAGTAAGCCTCGGGCACTAGTATACATGGCAACGTAAGAATGGGGTAGGTTGTTTAGAGAGTAAGAGTCTGACACTGTTTGTTTGTCTGAGTCTGTCACGCCCAAGGGCTGGATGCCTCATTAGATGAGTTTTACTTACCATAAAAAAGCATTCTCAAGCGGCTCCTGCCGAACCTTGGGGGTCCAGACGCCTTCTGCCGGAGGCTCTACGCCGGCATCGTCCGGTCCATGGCCCTTTATGGGGCACCAGTGTGGGCGCCGACGCTGCGTAAACGCCCGGCGGCCCAGCTGAACGCCTGCCAGAGGGTCATGGCCATCCGGATGGTGCGGGGATACCGCACGGTGTCCCGCGAGGCGGCGAGCCTCCTTGCTGGCCTACCACCATGGGATCTGGAGGCAACAGTCCTTGCACGCATGCACGACCAGCGCGTGGAGGTGCAACGCCGGGGCGAAGATCCGCTGCCCGAACATGTCGAGGCGTGGCGGAAGGAGCTCCGGCGAGATCTCATGGTGAAGTGGAAACAGCGACTGTCGCAACCCAGCGCTGGGCACACCGTAATCTCAGCGGTAGTGCCCCTCTTTGAGGCGTGGCTGGATAGACCTCACGGCGTCCTCACCTTCCGCATGACGCAGGTTCTCACCGGACATGGGAAGTTCGGGAGATTCCTGCACCGGATTCGTGCGGAGGAGACGTCCGGGTGTCGCCACTGTGAGGCGAGCCCGGAGGACACGGTGGAGCACACGGTGGAGGTGTGCCCTGCTTGGGAAGAGCATCGCCGTGTCCTCGTGGGGGTGATCGGCGGCGGCGACCTCTCGCGCCGGGCCCTGGTTCAGGCCATGGTCCACAGCGAAGAGGAATGGCAGGCGGTCGCCTCCTTCTGCGAAGCAGTAATGCTCGTAAAGGAGGAGGCCGACCGCATAAGGCAAAGGCAACGGCGTACTCGCCGTAGCCGTCGCCGCCGCGATCCTGCCGATATCCGGCCACCGTAGACACTGGCTCGCGGACGGTGAGCAATGGGTAGCTCGCCGTCCGGTCGTCTGTAAGACCGAGTCCTAGTCGTCAACGGCGCGCACCGTTCCCGCGCGCCTCAAGGAGTTGTCAGCAAACTGCAGGGGCCCTTCAGGGTCGAAGCCTCCCGGAGTCTAGAGGGAAGTGGGAAACTGTTACCTCGACTCCAGGAATAGGGCAAGGAAGGTACGGGGTAGGTTTTTTAGTCAGTAAGAGTCTGACACTAGTCTCCCGCTCCACCCAAGAGCGGGTTTCGTCATTGGATGATTTTCACCTACCATAAAAAAAAAAAAAAAAAAAAAACCATAAAAAAGCATACAGTAATGTGTGACCAATGCCCAATGCGCCACGTCTCCGTAAACAAGCTCTAAGAAGCTCCTTAGTTGTTAAATTAAAGAAAACACTGCGACTGTCCTATTCATCTTTCGAGTTTTCTGTGAACCCTACCCCTCAGTCATCTTCCCTCCCTCTCGGACCCTCCCCGTCCCTCGAATCGTGACATTACATGCGGATTTAACTGACATTAGAAGCTAATCGGCGAGAAAGCGACGCTAATCTTCCGGCAAATTACTTTATCTTACCGCTGTCAAATACATGGTTAGCAAGGCCTTTTCGCCTTGATATTTTTTTCATGACTTATGAGGTTTTTATTTCTTTAAGATTTGTTTTCATGTCTGTGCCAAAGTGAGTGAAGAAAACTCGTGGCGAAAATGGTGTAATTTGTCCTAAATTGGCCACAATTTTCTGCACGAGTTTAGTGTTGGATGTATCTTAAAATTTCTTCTGCTAGGGCGGCTGTTAAAGAAAGAAGATCTTCTTTCAGAGATGATAGGGGAGAGAATGCATCATAACTACTTTGTATAAAGAAGCTATATTCTCTATTTCTTTTCGTTCCCGATCATGATTGCAGTCACATCCGATCGCTTTCACTTTTTGAGGCGCGCATGGACCACGACACGCCATCGACAACCTAGACTCTATCCGGACAGTTACCGGACATCCAGACGGCCACCCATTGCACGTTTTCCGCAAACTTACGTCTACGTTCGTTGGAAGTCGGGATCAGGATCCCAATGGCTACAGCGTGAGGAAATCTGTCCTGTCACATGTGCTGCCGCTTCCTTTGCTAGAATTACCGCTTCGCAGAAGGAGGCGACGGCTTTCCATTCCTCCTTACCGTAAACCGTCCGGTGTACGGTAAGGAGGAACGGAAAGCCATTTGACCTATACGCACTATACGTTTTACGAAAAATATTCATTCTGGCTACAGCTAAATTTCTTTGTTTACTGATGGCTTTTTTTTTTATGTTAGGTGAAAATCATCCAATGACGAAACCCGCTCTTGGGCGGAGCGGGAGACCAGTGTCAGACTCTTACTGACTAAAAAACCTACCCCGTACCTTCCTTGCCTTATTCCTGGAGTCGAGGTAACAGTTTTCCACCACCCTCTAGGCTCCAGGAGGCTTCGACCCCGAAGGGCCCCTGCAGTTTGCTGACAACTCCTTGAGGCGCGCGGGAACGGTGCGCGCCGTTGACGACTTGGACTCGGTCTTACCAGACGACTGGACGGCGAGCTACCCATTGCTCACCGTCCGCGAGCCAGTGTCTACGGTGGCCGGATATCGGCAGGATCGCGGCGGCGACGGCTACGGCGAGTACGCCGTTGCCTTTGCCTTATGCGGTCGGCCTCCTCCTTTACGAGCATTACTGCTTCGCAGAAGGAGGCGACCGCCTGCCATTCCTCTTCGCTGCGGACCATGGCCTGAACCAGGGCCCGGCGCGAGAGGTCGCCGCCGCCGATCACCCCCACGAGGACACGGCGATGCTCTTCCCAAGCAGGGCACACCTCCACCGTGTGCTCCACCGTGTCCTCCGGGCTCGCCTCACAGTGGCTGTTTACTGATGGCTACAATAACCTATTCACAATGGACTTAAGATTACCGGGTTGTTTACTGATGGCTACAACCCGGTAATCTTAAGTCCATTGTGAATAGGTTACTTCTAAGTAAGTACGCTCCATCATCAATCGTATCTTCGCTTTCCTAACCGCGAATATATCAACAATATAAAAAAACTGGCCAAGAGCGCGTCGAGCCACGCTTAGAGTAGGGCTCCGTAGTTTCTCACAGTGTAATAGAACCCGTAAACTACGACTGCAGCGCGAAGTAGCCCATGTATAAATTAGTAACCCAATTTCCTAAGAGGTGGCGCTGCACTCAGTGGTAATTTTGGATTGCGTGAACCGATGTTAATTTTTTTTTATTTCAAAGAAACGTTTTCCTTGTCGACCACGGAATCCTAAAAAATTTACATTAAAGATTTCTCTTAGCCAAAAATCAGTGTTGCCAACGTCAAAAATCCGCGCACTAAGCAAGCGTAGTACCAACATACAAGGGACAAGATAGATTGATGATAAAGTAATGATCTAATATGTTGTCGGCCTTGTAACGATAATGTAATCCATGTATGTACTCACGGAGATGAAAAATGTATTACTCGAGGAAGAATCTTGATGACGTCATCAATTTACTTGAGACATTTTGTTTCTTTCGCTAATAGGAGATAAGTGATGGTGTGCCTAATCTACTTTCTGTTTTTTGATTAACGAAATATATGCCATAGCAAAACATCGCACTTTTTTTTTATGGTTGGCAAAAATTATCCAATGACGAATCCCACCCTCGGGCGGAACAAGAGACAGTGTCAGACTCTTACTGACTAAACAACCTACCCTGTTCCATCTTTGCCTTTCGCACTGGGACCAAGCCTTCCTTTCAGAAAGAGACCCTGGGCCCCAGTAGGTTTCGACCCTTTTACAGAGTCCCTACGGTTTTGATAACAACTCCTTGAGGCGCGCGGGAATAGAGTGCGCCATCGACAACTTGGGCTTGGTCCAGACTGTTAGGAACGAGAAAACCGGACGGACCAAAATTGAGTCTTCGACGGCGCGTGCCACACACGCCACACACGCCTCAAGAAAATACATAACGTATATAACGTAAAGCAAAGAAGAAACATAGGTATACTTTTAGTTAGTAAAACCCTGACACGCCCACTCCACCTTACAGCAATAGAAGATGATTTCACACCTAAATAAACACGCTAGATTGATCACTAAATAAACATTACATCACAGCATTACAAATATAGTTACCACATCATCAAGTATAATCCTAAAAGCGGTTTATAAAACTCTTTTACTAATTGAGATTGAAACAAATTGACTCCGTATTTACTTATCGATCACCCAACAAATAAAACCTTAAATTCAAAAGCCTTTGTGAACGGTTGTTTATTGAAAATTGAAAGGTTTTCACTCGCTTTTAATTACTTGGTGTTGGTACCGCGAACTCGCGTGGCCAACATAATAAAGCTACATAAAATCGCTTCACTTAATTACCAACATGTTGATTAAAATGCTTGTTTATTAAATGTAATATTTTAATAATGTTGATTCTACAGAATTAAGAAAATTGGTCAAGTAATTTTATAAAATTAATGAGTTTACGAAATTATGACGTTGTAACAAAGATGGCGTTTCCCGCGTAAAGTGACGTTTTAAACGTCATTATTTTGTTTTGTGAATTTGTGGTCTTTACTTACTCTATGATTGAGAGATGTAATTTTTCTATACATTTAAGTTTAACATGTATAAACAACGAGGGTTTTATCTTTTCGGTTGACTCATTTTGCATGCATGCGGGATTGCTCCGCACGCGGAGGACTAGTGCGGGGGCTACACGCATAAGTCGTTTTCATACAAGTACCTATCTATTAAAATTCGTGGAATATGCACGCAGGATGCGTGGCGTCATATCGGGCAGGAGCCCCGCATGCAATTCCGTATGATATTAAAAACACCCTAAAAATTAACACAACCATTAAATTCTATTCATATATTATTATTATTTATTTTTTTTACTGCAAATATACCTACTTATGTTAAAATGAATGTGTTAATTTAAAGAAAATTTATCTCTGCGTAAATACACCGTGAAATTTAAATGGTTGTTTTCCCGCGGCAGAATGACTTACCATAAGGAGTACTTTTGAAGTATACAGTAAAAATAAAAATAAAAAGTTTTTTTTTTATTAATAATTATTAAAAATATTCACCAACTCAAAAAATCTAAAACAATAGTAACATTAGACGTAATTTGTAGGTACTACTAGAGTCGCATGAGCAGCACGCCGTCAAAGGAAACCGATTCATTAAATATTTAAACCAAAATAAGCTCTCGCACGTTGTGATACGTCATAATTAGCTTGCATTCTACAGGTCCATTTTTTGTTTTTAATATTTTATTTTTTTATCAAACGTTTGTATTACCAAGACACAACCATTTCGCTGAGGGAAAACAACCATTAAAATTTCACGGTGTATATTGAAAAACACAATACCTACAATTCACTTTACAGTATCTGTAGCTGTCGGAACTTGGCGAGTCTAAAGTACTACTCTACGAATTTTAGCACTTAAAAACTCGTACAAAAATAAAGGTTTTAAAAAAATAAACGCAAATAACAGTTTTTAACAGCAATCATCATCATCATCATCAGCCTTTTAATGTCCCCACTGCAGGGACACAGGCCTCCTCTCTCTAGGAGAGGGAATGGGCCATAATCCACCACGCGGGCCCAGTGCGGATTGGTGGATGTCACATGTCTTCGAATTTTTGGTTCTAGGACATGCCGGTTTCCTCACGATGTTTTCCTTCACCGTTTTGAGAGCAGTGGTGATGAAATAAATTACACAAAGTAATGCGCCTGGCTGGGTTTGAACCCGCGACCTACGACTCGTAAGTCGGGGCCGTTACCACTCGGCCACCACTGCTCTTAACAGCAATAACAACTGCAAATAGCGCTAAAATTCGCAGACCCTAACTTTAGAGTCGCCAAGATTCGACGACCGTACATGTACATGTACATATGTAGGAAATTGTTTGATACTGCAGTATTCAACTCTATAACAACCTCGCCTGCGGCTCGGGCGAATTCCGCCTCGGTCACAATGTCAAAGTTTCTGCACATCTACGAGTATTTTACGATTTCGTCATTTTCAACTTTAACTTTCAAAGTCAAAAGTCAAAGTCAATTTTTTTTATTTCACATGGGCTTACTTGGGCACTTATAAAACGTCAGAAGCTAGTGCACGGTTCCAAATTGGTCGTTTCCTATGGAGAAGAACCGGCAAGAAACTCCATGGTTACTCTTTTTAAAAAATTGTTATCTTTACAATATTTCCATATTACAGCACATAAATTATGTAAGGACAGTGCAGACCAGTCAATATTGAACTCCTACCGTTAAAATGGTAGGAAGTAATCTAAAATTTGTGTCTTATATAAAAATAGATGTCTTATATAAAAAAAAAGGAAAAAGATGGAGCAGTTAACAGACAATTATACAGAATATTAATAAGTTACCAGGGGGCCACATGAGCAGAAAATTATTAAAACCCTTTTACCTGTAAATAAATAAGTACTTTAGGTACTTTTCCGGATGTAAGTTGTCGAAAGAGAAATAAAGTCAGAAATAGGAATTGTAAGATGTTTTCTGCTTTGGAGAAACAAAAATGTTAGCTTATTACTACGACCCGCCCCGACTCTGCAAGGACGGAATTTAATCTCCGGAGGATTTCCAATAAAATATTTAAAATAACCTTGTCTTGACAACTACGAACACGACATAAAGAAGTCTAATGATGATCTGTCATACTGCGGCAGGTAATTGAATTTTATTAAAAAAAAGGATATTTTTAATCAAACTAGACTATCGATTTGTCACATTAAAATTAAAAAATAAAGTACTTTTTATGGTTCCGTAGTCAACTTATAGTTTCGCCATGTCTGTCTGTCTGTCCGTCCGCGGATAATTTTAGCGACCGTTAGCACTAGAAAGCTGAAATTTGGTAATATGTACATCAACCATGCCGACAAAGTGCACATACAAAAAGTGGTAAAGAATGTTTTATTAGGGTACCCTACACTTAAAGTGCGAAGTGATTTTTTTTCATTAATTTACGCATGTACAAAATTAATTTATTTTAGTGAACGAGTGACCTACACCTACATGTTATTGACTCGCTCAGCTGATGTTTACTTAAACAAATGAATTATATGTCAGATGGAAAATACATTGGGTTGGGTCCGGTATTAGAAAAATACCGGTGAATAAAACCGCCATAGATTACCTCCCAATGGGCTTGCGGACGGCCAGCAATGGGTAGCTCGCCGTCCGGTCGTCTGGTAACAGTCCGTCCGGACCAAGTCAAGTCGTGAAATGAGTTGTCAGCAAATGTAGAGGCTTGGACCTGGTGGTGCTCAGTTGGCTGCAGGGCCGAAACCTACTGAAGCCCCGGTCCGGTTTCTGAAAGGAAGTTCCGACCCCATTATGAAGGCTATGAAGGAAGGGGGTAAGTCGTTTAGTCAGTAAGAGTCTGACACTGGTTACCGCTCCGCCCAAGGCTGAGATTCGCTTGTAGATGATTTTTCCCACCATAAAAAAACACGGTGTATAAATACATATTTCATACATGCATACATACATTTCATACATACGTGTTGGCTAATACACACAAACAACGTTTATTATATCTAAAGTCGCTTGTTAAGGCTGTACTCTGTGTCTACATCCTTAGTACGTTTTCATAGTTATTTCTTATTGCCTGTTTGTCTGCAGTTGTAGAGTATATTGTTTATTTTCTAGGTCAAATAACCCTAACCAGGACTCTGCTACAAAAATATGATCTCAGTTTGTAAAAACTTGTTCTTCTAGTGATTTCTCCTTTTTTTTTTGGTAGGTAAAAATCGTCCAAGCTCCAATCCTGCCCTTGGACGGAGCGGGAACCAGTGTCAGACTCTTACTGACTAAACAACCTACCCCGTTTCTTCCTGGCCTTAATCCAGGGCCCTGGTGTTACGCTTTCGCATTAAACCTTGGCCCCAGGAGGCTTCGACCTTGCAGGGCCCCTTCAGTTTGCTGAGAACTCCTTGAAGCGCGCGGTAACAGTGCGCGCCGTAGACGACTAGGCTTTGTCTGGACGATTGCCAGACGACCGGAACGCTGAGGTGGTCACCTTTTCGGTGCGGGCACGCTCAGCGTACTTTGTACTTTTGTTCTTTTTAGGGTTCCGCAGTCAACAAGGAACCCTTATAGTTTCGCCATGTCTGTTTCTCTGTCCGTCCGCGGATAATCTCAACTACCCTAAGCACTAGGAAGCTGAAATTTGGTATCAATATGTATATTAACCATGCCGACAAAGTGCACAAACAAAAAGTGGTAAAAAATGTTTTATTAGGGTACCTCCCCTACACGTAAAGTGGAAAGTATATATTTTTTTATTTCTACCCTAACATGTGATATATTGTTAGATAGGTATTTAAAAATGATTAAGGGTCCCGTAAAATAATTTTTTGATAATGTGAATATTTTCAGAAATAATCGCTCCAAAAGTAAAAAACAAGGCGTCCCCCCCTCTAACTTTTGAACCATAAGTTTAGAAAATATGAAAAAAATCTCAAAAGTAGAACTTTAAGTAAACTTTCTAGGAAAATTATTTTGAACTTGATAGGATGAATAGTTTTTGAAAAATTAAAAAAAACGTTCTGAAGCGTGGCCCGACACGCTCAGTGGCCGATTTTTTTACTTATTGTTTGTAACCAAAATTGCGGATACAACAATGTTGTCACCTCGAGAATGTTTTCTAGAAAATACATAACACATGCTAACATAAAATGCATCAATGTATTTAGCGAATATGTGGCGATACTTCAAGCAAGTGAAAATGAATGTAGCGTGAGACAGCCGCGGCGGAGCGACGAGTTTGTGAAACATGTGCTGTGGAATGAGTGTGGACTAAAGAATGAGCGTAAGCGGGAGCGAGTTCAATGGATTTTTTTTTTATATGTCCACAACTATCACACTACGCCATCTAGTCCCAAGCTAAGCAGAGCTTGTGTTATGGGTACTAGACAACTGATAAACATACTTATATATTTCTAAACACATACATATTATAGATAAATTACACCCAAACGCAGAACAAATGATCGTGCTCATCACACAAACATTTATCCTGGGTGGGAATCGAACCCACGACCTCCCGCATAGCAGTCAGGGTCACAAACTACTAGACTGACAGGCCAGTCGCGGTTCAATGGACATTGACACTTCTAAAGAAAGAAAAACAGTTTATTTAATGCAAAATGACGCAACCTGAAAGCTATTAGACAGTCATTATAATTATTTCATAGAAACTACTAACTTCTAGCAACTAAACGACAACATAGCGTAACATTATTAGCATCCGATTATAATTTGGGTGTCTTCAAAGCTAGAGTGAATAGGCTTTTAATAAACTAGTGCGCCTCACCATCTACGATTGCATCACTGCTTACCATCAGGTGGGATCGCAGTTAAGCATTTGTTTATAGCAAAAAAAAAAACCTAAAAACGTAGCGCCACATAGAAAAGATCCAGCGATATAGCTTTGTAAAACGTATACAGAAAAATGTATGTGATATGAGTGATGAACGGCAGCGGGAGCGAGTTTAATTGACATTTTTTATACTTCTAGCATGAGAAAATTAATGTACCGTAAGACGGCAGCGGCGGAGCACAGAGTTCTAGAAACATGTGTTGTGGAATGTGTGTGGTGTGAGGCATGAGCGACAGCGAGAGCGGATTCAACAGACATTGATACTTGTAGCAACTGAAAATGAAAGTCCCATGAGACAGGAGCAGCGTAGCGTAACGCAACGCAGCGTAGCACAACGTAGCACAGCGAAGCACATCGTAGCAAAATGGTTCGTAAAACATATCCAGTGAAATGTGTGTAGTGTGAGGGATGACGGGCAATGGGAGCGAGTTCAACTGGCATTAATACTTCTAGCAGGAGAAAATTAATGTACCGTAAGATAGCAGCTGCGGAGCACAGAGTTTGTGAAACATGTGCTGGGAATGTGTGTAGTGTGAGGCATGGCAATGCTGATTAGAGTGTGAGAAAATGTTCAAGAGCGAGTTTAAAAAAATATCAGTATAAATAGACAATATCTTATTGCTTGTAGTCGGATGTACAACTAAGACTAAATATCGTTTTCTGTGAAGAATCACCAAATAACTTCTCTCACTCTGAATGAACCGAAAAAACTGTCAGAATTCAGTGACTAAATGTTCCTTCAATTGCCCTTTACATTTTTTCAAACAATACTACAGCCAAACAATTGCAAAACATGACAACAATTCTCAACACCATATAACATGAATCATGTCCGTGAACGCAGCCAAATATATTTTCAGAATACCCACTCAATGAAATCAAAATTCCTTCCGTACTCTGCAATACCAAAAACATATTCATGTACAATTTTGTTGAGACGTGAGATCTGTTACTCCTGTATATTTCGGTGTACAATGTTAAGGGGTAGATAATAGCACGTTGAGCGAACAAAATAGGAGGTAGCGTCAACCGCCGCGGATCAAGATTATTCGAGTAATATTTTGTCCTTCATTTGTTAATTACAATATGAATAATAGCAATCGTTTATCATAAGATTTAACTAAGAAAGTATCTTTAAGTTGGTTATTGGAAGGGAAAGGAAGAGAGAGAACATTTGATTTAAAAGAGTGTCCATGGAGTTTCTTACACGTTCTTCTCCATAGAGATCTACGCCTTGGAACGTGCAAATTGTCTTCAATTTTGACATTTCAAAAGGGCCTGTAGATGGTCTATTTGAAATATATTTTGAGTTTGGAGGCCTTTGCCATTAGGACACAACGGGCTTTTAAATTTTCCATTGTTCTGGCAGCGACCATAGTCACCACATAGTTTCTGGTTACCAGTCCACTTAAAAACCATAGCCCAATTGTTTCTGTTTTCCATATGTTACAATAGTTCCTTACTCACCCGGGGGTGTCCTTGGGTACACTAGCATAGCGTGCACAGGGAAAATCGTCGGTTGTTCCCACGTTCCAATAAAATTACTCAAAGGGCCTCTGCGAGTCGGCTTCGACCCCTCGTACGCCTCTCAAACTCCCAGGACCTCAGGGTCCTGAGATATAGACGCATAAAAACAATAATAATAATTTGTAAAAGTTCCATAAAAATACACCCAGTGGTTTTTGCCTGATTTTTGTTTGTATTAGACATAACGTCAAAATGGAAACATAAAAACTTTTTGTGTGCACTTCTTTATGGTGCCTGCGTGTCTCTGCAGTCATGTCATTGTTATACTTTACGTTAATACAATAAACCGTTGTTATTTTTTCCTATCTCGTGGTATTCATTTCTACATATAACTTTGAAAATAAATTACACCAAGTTCAATGAAAAAAAAATGTAAATATACGTACAAATTATTAGAAAAATAGTCTAGATTTACATATATATTTTTTTCAAAACATACCGACTACCCGTTTAGACGAGACTTGGGTTTAAAATCATCAATTATCGTGCATCTTCCTTCCCCTTAAGTTATATTGAAGCAAGTAGGTATAGATAAGAATGTAACGCTTGACACGAGATATGAAGTGCGATGTTTCGTGAGACGGAAGTGTTGATACGTGCCGTGGTTTAACGTAGAAGCTGAAGCAAGTAACGCACTAATAATAATAATAATTAGGCGGCCGGATCAAGGGCTTGATTCAGAAAGCGGTACTCCTGGACACGGCTCGTATAGTCAGGAGGTTAATTTCTCTGGAGCCCTGACCGCTGGTGCCTTGGACCCTGTTCCCGATACCGGAGGGACACTATTTTTTATATTTTTAAATGTTTTACTTTTATATTGAAATATTTAAAAATGTTATTCATATGTTATGTAATTAATAAAAGAAACACCCTTACATTGTTGAGACATCTACGGTCCGGACTAAGCGTTTTGCCTCGTCGTTTATACCGCGTACATCTAGGGACTGAAACCGTATGCTGGCTGCAGTGTTTCTGTCCGATTATAATTTAGGTATCTTCAAGGCTAGAGTGAATACGCTCTTAATAAACTAGTGCCCCTCATCATTAACGATTGCATCACCACTTACCATCAGGTGGTAAGCAGTGATGCAATCGTTGCCATCGCTCACGGTTTACAATCGCAATCAAGCACTAGCTTATAGCAATTAATATATATAGTTTATAGCAAAAAAATTTTTTTTTAGCGAGGAATGCTCGTAATGGGATTTCTTTTGAATGATCTGTAAGACAGTGACATGACAGAGAACGAATCCATCCGGTCCCCCACTCGTTAGATGATATGCGGAGCGCTTCGAATATTTAGAACGGGAGATGTTGCATGTGTAGATTGTGTGATGGCGGTGAAAGTCACAAGCTTAAGCGGGGACCATTTGTTATTTTTTTTCAATAGCTTACAAGTTTTTTTTTAAAGATTGACTTTATACAGATGAGTTCAGTGCTTATTTCTGATCTTGGTCTACTTATTTAGGGCAAGAAAAAGGAAACCAGAGTAATCTTCAAAACCAATCTGTTCATTGATCACTGAATACAATATGCTGATGGATTGATTAAACTGATTTCAACTGACATTTTAAAAAACTATGATAATTACTCTTGAAAGATGATTGAGATTTATATTACACTAATATTGTATTAAACTCTTGAACTTCAGACGAATACAGGCGATCGCTCATCTATTGTATTTCTATTATGTCACTAATTACGGTATTCGAAAAGTTAATTTATTACTGAGAAATAAAAGGAAATAAATTCACATTGAGTCCATTCCGTGGTACGTCTAAGAGTGGAATTCCCTATCAGAGTTTATCTGATAGATAGCAATCAGATAGACTCTGATATGGAATTCCACCCCTTGGGATCTCCTGGAGGTCTTTGGATCAAGAGTAAATAGGTTACTTCTAGGCAAGCGTGCTCCATCATTACCCACGTCGTAGAATAGAAAAGAATAGAATAGAAATAAATTTATTTTTATACAGAAACAGCACAACACACACATCGCATTTGACCACAATCCACCTGATAGTAAGCGATGATGTGGTCGATGGAGCATGCCCGCCTAGAAGTAACCTATTCACTCTTGACTTAAAGACCCCGAGGTTGTAGCCATCAGGTAACACAGACGCTTACTGACCGATAATGAATAAAAAGTCCATCTCCTCCGCTTGGAGGAGGCCGACCGCATAAGGCAAAGGCAACGGCTTACTCGCCGTAGCCGTCGCCGCCGCGATCCTGCCGATATCCGGCCACCGTAGACACTGGCTCGCGGACGGTGAGCAATGGGTAGCTCGCCGTCCGATCGTCTGGTAAGACCGAGTCCAAGTCGTCAACGGCGCGCACCGTTCCCGCGCGCCTCAAGGAGTTGTCAGCAACCTGCAGGGGCCCTTCAGGGTCGAAGCCTCCTGGAGCCTAGAGGGTGGTGGAAAACTGTTACCTCGACTCCAGGAATAAGGCAAGGAAGGTACGGGGTAGGTTTTTTAGTCAGTAAGAGTCTGACACTGGTCTCCCGCTCCGCCCAAGAGCGGGTTTCGTCATTGGATGATTTTCACCTACCATAAAAAAAAAAAAAATCTCCTCCGCTTTCGCCTATAACTTACACAGCCGCTGAATCACATCGGAAACGCGTTCTTCGAATTCACTAAATGAGTCGCAAATGAGACGACTCAAACGAAACAATGCCACACATATTTATGAATGAACTTTATTTTAGTAAACATTTTCTTTAATGGCGGAACTAAAAACGTTTTTATTGCAACAATTAACTTTGCAGAGCTGTCGTGTGCTCGGAAAGTGGATGAGTAAGATAATACAGAGGTTATATAATTGTGTTTTGTTGTTCTTGTCAGATAAATGGGTTTAAAAACCGGTTTTTTAAAGGTCAGATGAGGACAGATTGACACTAAATGATGTCTAGAGCCATACACAGATATAGCCGTCTTAAATTCAAAGACCAACGTTCTTAAAAACCTTTTTTCTTTTCAAAAATTGTTTCTTTCTTCGTATGAACAACGCTTGGCAGCCGAGTGGCAGCTGTAGTATCCCCAGTGGTTTTTTTCATGGTGGAAAAAATCACCTAATGATGAATCCTGCCCTTGGGCGGAGCGGGAGACAGTGTATGACTTCTACTGACTAAACGATCTACGGTTCCTTCCTGCCTTAGTTCCAGGGCCCCGGTGTTCCGCTTTCGCATCAACAGTTGGCCCCAGAAGGCTTCCATCCTACTGGGCCCCTACAGTTGCAGACAAGTTCTTGAGGCGCGCGGAAACGGTGCGCGCCGTCGACGACTTGGGCTCGGTCTGGACTGTTACCGGATGGGCGGATTTGCGAGTTCTAGGTCCAGGAAACATCGCCAGCCAAGCGCATTACTTTGTGTAATTTATTTCATTAGCACCGCCCTTAAAACGGCGAAGGAAAGAAGGAAAACATTATGGGGAAACCGGCATAACCTAGAACCAAAAATTCGAAGACATGAAACATCCACCAAAACACATGAGCTAGATTTCAAAGAGTGTGCATGGAAAGTGCACAGCTCACTTCCGGCAAGTCCACTGCATCATCGGGCCACTAGACTTACTGAACGCACCCATACATACAAAGCGTTTTGGGAGCACATCTACACTTAATATAATAAAGAGGTAAAGTTTGTTTTTTTGTTTGTAGGAGGTAATCTCTGGAACTAATGGTTCGATTGGAAAAAATTTAGCAACAATAGAAAGCTGCTTTACTCCCGAGTGATATAGGCTATAAATTATTTATTTAACATGGATGTTAACCGAGCTATCACTACAAGAAATTTTCCGCGGACGAAGTCGCGGGCAGAAGCTAGTTTATTATACGTAGTTACTGCCTACAGCTAAATAGTGTAATTCAAAACCCTGCCTGACTCTGATAGCAATTTGTTGTTATCAGAGTCTTTGGGTCTTTAAGTCAAGAGTAATTAGATACTTATAGGCAAGCGAGCGCCATCGTCGACCACATCATCATTTACCATCAGGTGACGTACTGGTGTAGCAGAGCCTATCCGTAATACTACGTACGAATGTACTTTTTGGTGTACAATAAAGTTTAATCTATCTATCAAGTACTAGCTTTTGTCAGCGGCTTCGCCCGCGTACATAAAATATAGCCTATGTCACTCAGGAGTAAAGCAGCTTTCTATTATTGCTAAAATTTCTCCAATCGGACCAGTAGTTCCAGAGATTACCTCCTACAAACAAAAAAATAAAAAAAAAACAAACTTTACCTCTTTATTATATTAGTGTAGATAAAAAACCTAAAAAAAATAAAAAAGTAATCAATTCCAACCACCGTTGACTTGATTGTTCAATTCATGATTGCAAGACACATCTGCGAAGTTAAAATCTAAACGCAATGTTCAACATATCCAATCGGCCTTTGTTATATTTCTTTTTCTAAAATAAACATTTTCCAAGAAAACGTTATTTACACTATAACACAATAATTAATATTATCAAAATAGTTTTTGCGAGCATTGTAAATATTATGGAGCGTATTTCGTTCAACAAGAAGCTATAGTAAAAATAAATATATCGACATATATCTATCGTAGTGAAGGCCATTCATAGCATTAAATATAACTAATGAAGCACTGAACTCTAGTGCGGTCCCGCGTCCCGTTAAAAATAAATCCCGGAAACCGGAATAAAGCAAGCGTTGACGAACAAAAATTCGCACAAAATTATTGTATACTAACTTTTGTCAGTGGCGCGCGTACATAAAATCCTGTATCACTCAGGAGTAAAGCAGCTTTCTATCGTTGCTATTTTTTTTCCAATCGGACCAGTACTTCCAGAGATTACCTCCTACTAACAAAAAAAAAACAAACTTTACTTCTTTATTATATTAGTGTACATTTTTTTAAAGATTTTGTGTGAAATACGAATTGACTGCAATCAGTAATTCGATGACAGACTTGTCATCACTTTAATCATGCGAACAGTGTCAAACATTTTTATTATTTCACTGTAAATAACAGAAGTTTTATGAAATATGAAAGTAACCTATTTTTTATGTCATCGTTATGAAAACATGTAACGATCAGTAAATATGTCAGCATCATAATTAATGTAAAGCAAGCAAAACTTCAATCAACGCGATGACATTGAAATGTCACCACAGATATAGCTACAAGGTCACAATCTATCACTAGAAACTAAAATATTACCTACAATTGCGGATTTTTAAATAAAAATAACTATTTATATACACATAGAGAAGAAAGAAACAGAAAAATAGGTACAGAGGTGATGCTTCATCATCAGCCTTTTTAATGTTCCCACTGCAGGGACACAGGCCTCCTCTCTCTAGGAGAGGGAATGGGCTATAATCCACCTCGCGGGCCCAGTGCGGATTGGTGGATGTCACATGTCTTCGAATCTTCGAGGTGATGCTTATTTCTAAAGAAATATCTTCCAGCATACCTGCGAAATGAGAGTTAGAAAAATAGAAATGCGGACACCGCGTGTAACAGTATAAGAGAAAATTGGTGATATTGGTAATAGGTTATTTATAAGACACCAAGTATGAATCTGAAGATGAAATTGAGAGCAGTGGTGGCCGAGTGGTTTCGGCCCTGATTTACGAGTTGTAGGTCGCGGGTTCAATCCCAGCTAGGCGTATTACTTTGTGAAATTTATTTCATCACCACTGCTCTCAAAACGGTGAAGGTAAACATCGTGAGGAAACCGGAATGCCGTAGACCAAAAAATCGAAGACATATGACATCCACCAACGGTGGATTACGGTCCTCTCCCAGAGGGGAGGCCTGTGTCCCAGCAGTGGGAACATTAAAAAGGCTGATGATGAAATATAAATCACGAGAAATGCTACCTTTAATCTTACCAGTTCATCAGTAAACCATGATTCATAAAACACTAAATTCACGGTATTAATAACAATTTCAGGAATTCTAAACAATAACAAAATCAACATGATTATTACGAAACTAAAACACTCGATCCCGATACTCATAAATCCCGGTATTGAGGTTACGTAAGTGACAGCACTATGGAACATCTGTTCCCGGGAATTTTAGTGCCGCCATCAGTTCAGGTTTCCTGGGATTTTATGTAATTTAAATAGTTGGCGATAGGTTTAGTCTTCGTGGAACTGTCCAAGTTTGAAGACCTGGACGTTTGCATTATCAGGAATTTAGATGCATCTCAGTATTATTGAAATGCAACCAGCATTCATATAATTTAAATGGAGCAGATTATTTCAGTATCTGCTTCGTTCAAATGTTTTATATACATATAATAATATAATATATTCCACAACTGCCACATATCATCGTCTAGTCCCAAGCTAAGCAGAGCTTGTGTTATGGGTACTAGACAACTAATAAACTTAATTATATATCTACACTAGTCTACACTATCTACACTAATATAATAAAGAGGTAAAGTTAATTTTTTTGTTTGTAGGAGGTAATCTCTGGAACTAATGGTTCGATTGGAAAAATTGAAGCTATAATAGAAAGCTGCTTTACTCCTGAGTGACATAGGCTATAAATTATTTATATAACATGGATATTAACCGAGCTATCACAACTTTTGTCTCACAAATTTTCCGCGGACGAAGTCGCGGGCAGAAGCTAGTACTATATATAAACGGCTAGTTTAGCAAAATTGGGTTTTTCGTGCACGTTTTTTTTTTTTTAATGGGTTAAAATCGTTTAATGACGAATACCGTCCTAGGGCGGCGTGGAAGATAGTGTATAGACTTACTGACTAAAAAACCTACCCCTTCCCTTCTTACTCTTTCTCTCTTTCTTTTTTTTTAAATTTAAATTCATTTACACAATACAATTCCATTTTAAATAATTTATATTCTTTTTTTTTTGTAAACTTTTATATTTGTACGCCATAAAGGCAAAACATGTACGGACCACAATTCGTTTTATAACATCCTGCATGCTTAAAAAAAATAAATGTATGTATACACATGTTTTTTACAAATAAAATTATCTTTATCTTTCATACTGAGGACACGGTGGTACTCTGCCAAAGCGGGGACTTGTGGTTCACCGTGTCCTCCTGGTTTCGTGCATGGGTCTAGTTCACAATATCGACAGTCACTACATCGATGGTCGCTGTATCGAAAACGTTCCATCGACGGGCTAATGTATCGACAGTACCCCAAATCGATGGTACGCTACATCGACAGTACCCCAAATCGACGGTACGCTACATCATTTTGTTAGAGATTTTATATTGATTCGGGAACATGTGTTTGTTCCCAAGAAAAGTCGACATTTATTAGCTAATTTGTTAGCTTATAATATTAACGTAGTTATGGATAATTTAACTACAATTAGGTTAAGTGACGAAACAGTATTATCTAGTATACCTAGTAATACTGTTATAGATTCTTTAAACTTCTTCAACTGACAAAAGGGAAGCCTAATGATAACATTTTATTATACCATCAGAATATAAATCGCTTCTCTGGCAAAATTCTAGATGTGGAAATGTTAATAGATAAATACAGTATGGATATCTTATGTTTTTGTGAAACCTGGTTAAAACCAGATAGAATGCTGTTCAATGTCAATAATTTTTCAGTTGCCAGTGCATTCAACAGATCATCAATAGGGGGTGGTACTTTAATATTATGTAATAACTCTTTAAGATATAAGGAAAGGAAAGATATCACTGCTTGCTCTGTTGATCGCTTATGTGAGGTAGCATGTGCAGAGGTTGAAGGCCAAATTTTCTTATGTGTCTACAGACCACCCGCATCAAACTTGACATCTTTTCTTATTATAATAGAAGAAATTCTAAATAAACTTATTAAAGATAACAAATTAGTTTTCGTTTGTGGGGACTTAAATATTGATTTATTAGTTGATTCATCAGATAAATCTAAGCTGCTCTCATTGTTTAGTTCTTTTAATCTGAAATGTATTTTTAAAGAAGCAACAAGAATAACACCTACTTCAGCCTCATGCATAGATAATATATTTACTAATTGTAATATAAAAGACTCTTCACTTATTAGTGGTGTGAGGTCAGACCATACTGGTCAACTTGTATCATTTGAAATAATAAAAAAGTTACAATTAGGTTCTACTGCAAAGTTTAGACCACTTACCATAAATAAATTAAATCGTTTCAATAATAATGTTATTAGTAGTCTCTCAACAGCCAACTTTGATTCGCAAGACCCAAATGTTAACTATAGTACATTATTTTCTACAGTATGCCAAGAATTTAACAAGGCGTGTCCAGTTAAAAAAGTCCAAATCAGTAATAAATCAAAATTTAATGAATGGGCTACTGCTGGAATAAGAAAAAGCAGAGATACTTTATATCAGCTCTACCAGGAAAAGTCCTTGTCGTCTGATTGTAACCTCCATAACCATGTTAGATTGTATTCGAAAATATTTAAAAGAGTCTGCAACCAAGCTAAATCTAAGTTAATAAGCAAAAAAATTGCAAACTCTAATAATAAAATAAAAGCAGTTTGGAAGGCGATAAACAAAGAAACTGGAAAGATAAACCAAAGAGACCAGAATGAATTGTCACTAAACATTAATAATAAAATCATCTCAGATAGGTCAACGGTGGCTGAAACATTAGAAAACTTTTTCACCAACATCCCAATAGAAGTTACCAAATCTCTCCCTTCTTCTTCTTTGTTAGCCGAATCTTTTTTAAAGGAACATTTTACAAAGGATATACCTACCTTTGAATTTAAACGTATCTCTGTTGATACAATAATAAAAACATTTAAAAGTCTTAACATAAAAAACACTGAGGACTTATGGGGTATATCAGTTAAGGTTCTGGGAAATATTATTGATACAATTGCTCCTGTCCTAACAGGCATATTTAATCAATGTTTGGACAGTGGTACATTCCCTGATTTAATGAAACATAGTAAAGTTGTACCAATTTTCAAATCAGGTAGTAAGAGTGACCCCTCTAACTATAGACCTATATCTGTGCTTCCAGCATTGAGTAAAATCTACGAAAAAATCATGCTGGACCAGATGCTGTGTCATTTTAATGTGAATGGGATTTTGCATAGTCATCAGTTTGGCTTCACGAAAGGAAGGTCGACGACGGATGCGGGAGTGAAACTCATCAGTCACATTTTGGAATCCTGGGAGAAATCCCAGGATGCCATTGGCATATTCTGTGACCTCTCAAAAGCATTTGACTGTGTTGACCATAAAACTCTAATCTGTAAATTACATCATTACGGAATTCGTGGACAAGCTGCTGATCTTGTTTTTTCCTATTTATCTTACAGGCAGCAAAAGGTAACCATTAATGGGGCGACGTCCTCAGGCTCTTTTGTAAAGATGGGCGTGCCTCAGGGTTCGATCCTTGGCCCTTTTCTTTTTCTGGTTTATATTAATGACCTTCCTTATATGATGTCAAATTTAGTTGATATAGTTCTATTTGCTGATGATACTTCCCTTATTTTTAAAGTAAATAGAAAAGATGCGGATGTCTTGCATGTTAATGAAAGTCTGGCTGTTCTTTCTAAATGGTTCGCTGCTAATAACCTCTTATTAAATGCAAACAAAACTAAGTGTATAAAGTTTTCATTACCGAATGTCCCCCACGTTGATGTTAGTCTGATTCTAGACGGCAAAAAGCTTGATGTCATTGCAGAAACTGTGTTCTTGGGCATTACTATTGATTCTAAATTGCAGTGGGGAGCCCATATTAGAACTCTCTCAGGTAGACTAAGCTCAGCTGCATATGCAGTAAGAAAAATTAGACAATTAACAGATGTTGATACAGCTAGGTTAGTTTATTATGCTTATTTCCACAGTATTATGTCTTATGGCATTTTGCTGTGGGGATCTGCAGCTGATGTAGATTCAATATTCATATTACAAAAGAGAGCAATCCGAGCTATTTATAAAATGGGTCCTCGCGAGTCCCTCAGAAATAAGTTTAAAGAAATCGATGTACTGACTCTGCCTTCTCTTTATATTTTAGAATGTATTTTATATGTTCGTAAAAACTTAGGACTTTTTAAAATTAGAAGCGATCTCCATAACAAAAACACACGTAATAAACATGAAATTGTTATACCTAAATGGAGATTAGCTAAGACCAGCAAGTCATTCTTAGTAAATAGCGTACGCTTTTATAACAAGCTGCCAAAGGAGGTGACAGAACTTACCGAGAGAAAGTTCAAAGCTCATATTAAGCGTGTCCTAACCAAAAAAGCATATTATAAGGTTAGAGACTATGTCGAAGACACAACTGTCTGGCAATGACTGCTTCTGCTCATGTGGCCCCCTGGTAACTTATTAATATTCTGTATAATTGTCTGTTAACTGCTCCATCTTTTTTCATTTTTTTTTTTTATATACGACATCTCTTTATTCTTTTATTTTGATACATTCTCACAATATTCCTTATTCCATTTTATACATCCATCATATAATGTAATTGTCTTACTGAGACTTGTGATTATTTTTCTTGCTTTTATATAGCCTCTTTTAATAATGTGAATGTAAGAACATTGTAGACGCAAATTTTAGATGACTTCCTACCATTTTAACGGTAGGAGTTCAATATTGACTGGTCTGCACTGTCCTTACATAATTTATGTGTTGTAATATGGAAATATTGTAAAGATAACAATTTTTTTAAAAGAGTAACCATGGAGTTTCTTGCCGGTTCTTCTCCATCGGAAACGACCAATTTTTTAACCGTGCACTAGCATCTGACGTTTTATAAGTGCCCATGTAGGCCCATGTGAAATAAAAATTTTTGACTTTGACTTTGATCGACAGTACCCTAAATCGTTGGTGCGCTACATCGTTAGTACACTAAAGCGACGGTATGCTACATCGATAGTAAACCAAATCGATAGTATGCTGCATCGACTACCCTATCTATGTAAGTGTTTTTATTATAATTGATTTAGATAGATTTTGTTATTATTCATTTTACTAGTTTCCTTTTTAAATTAGTACTATATATAATTTATATATAAATCAATGTTACTGAATACGAATTTATGTTTTTATTTTCAACCATTTAATGTGGGTTCCTTCAAAATTAAGCATTTTACAGATTTAACAAATTGTGATTAAAAACTTTAAAAAATGCTGTGTTTTTTATTCAAGTCTGGCTCGCATCGGGTAGTCGATGCAGCGTACTATCGATTTGGTTTACTATCGATGTAGCATACCGTCGCTTTAGTGTACTAACGATGTAGCGCACCAACGATTTAGGGTACTGTCGATGTAGCGTACCGTCGATTTGGGGTACTGTCGATGTAGCGTACCATCGATTTGGGGTACTGTCGATACATTAGCCCGTCGATGGAACGTTTTCGATACAGCGACCATCGATGTAGTGACTGTCGATATTGTGAACTAGACCCTTCGTGCGGGTTCGTGCATACCTTTAAGTTTTGTAAAGACATTGCTCATTCATTTTATTTAAATTAGTCTGAAATATTTTTTTTTATTTATTTTTTTTATTACGACATTCCGACCTTGGATAATGCTGCTAGATGCGAAAGTGGAACACCGGTACCCTGAAACTAAGGCAGGAAGGAACGGTTGGTCGTTTAGTCAGTAAAAGTAGGACACTGTCTCCCGCTACGCCCAAGAGCGGGATTCGTCATTCGATGATTTTTTCCACCATAAAAAAAACCTTGGATAATGCGACCATTGGTGAGAAACACTAAAACCTCCTGATGATTTCGCCGAGCCGTCAGAGAGCCTCCCATCTGGGTACTCGTTCCTATGGCCAATGTAGAAAACTTTAAACAAACAAATTGGCCAAAGCAAAAACTGCTACCACAAAATATCGAAGTGTCCCACCCACAAATGTACAATAGTAGAGACCCAATTCTATATTCGAAATGTCAATCGCAATATTAAAAAAAAAATGGAAATATTTTACTTTACTGCCCAGATTAAAACTCAAAAGACGTAGACAGCAAAATACTCGAACTCAAAGTACAAAATTCACTGAACACACTATTCATAATTTAAATTATAACCTCTTTAACATCACATTTCCCGGTTGTAGTACATCACTAAAACGTCCCATTGAAGTTTATAACACTGGAAAGTGTACCAGGAAAATTACTTCTTTCCGGTTTGGAATCAAAGGAGATCAGAAATAGTTAACCTTCATGGAAAGAGCCATGTCGAAGACGTATTTTTTTTAAATATTTTATTTGATTTGAGAAGTCAACAATTTGTGTGGTCTACTAATAAAAACAAAATACGATCGTTAATTTTGTCTGACATTTTCTGAATAGCAGTTTTACTAGACCGACGAGTAGGGCAAGGATATAGAAATAAATTGGCACGTTTTTTCCCATGGAGTTTAGCAGGATTGTTATGTAACGGAAAGCGATGGTGTGGTCCACGATAAAGCGCGCTTACCTAGAAGAAACCTGTCCACAGTGGGGTGGCAAGGCTGCCAAAATTCCTCGGGCCCCTGGAATGACGTGACCCCAGTATGGCCCCACCATGGGCTCTGAACAAGTAATTGGGTTACTATTACAAAATTCATTCGGTAAAATTCAAACAGTGAGGTGATTTTTTTTTTGGGGCCCCACAATAAATTTACCACGGGCCTCAGGTAATATAGTTACGCCACTGACTTTCCACTCTTTCTCACAAAAATCTCACGTTTTCTGAACCTGTAAGCTTGGAGGTCTTTAAGTCAAGAGTGAATAGGGAACTTCCAGGCAAGCTTGCTCCATCGTCGACCACATCATCGCTTACAATCAGGTGAGATTGTGGTCAAACGCGAGCCTATCTAGAATGAAAAAAGAGTATACATATGGATAGATGGAGAGGGTGGCCAAAGATGGTGGATGGATTGTTTGAGGATTGAATATTAGGGGAGGACGATGGTGATTGGTATAGTTATGAAAGTTAGATGTAAGTTTAAAGAAATTACGTGAAAAATGTTTTTTTTTATTATTATTGCGCATTAATTAAGCAGGGTTTATTTATTAGATTTCTCAGTGCAATAGTGTCCAAGCGCGAGCGTAGCAAAAAAACTAAACATGACATGGAACAACTCATAGGACTCTTTTCACACGACTCAAGTTGCTGACAATAGCTACTTTCCGATAATTACAAACAAATCAGCGGTACAAATGCAAATCATGCGTTGTGAATGACACGGCACTCGGCAGGTGCTCGCAATATATTTTTAGTGGACGACTGAAAGTATTCGTATTGACTCATGCACAGAATTAGCGACAACCAAATCAGTAAACCGACCCTCCAGAAGAGTCGAAGCCAACTGGAGCCAAGGGTTCGCGTCTGAAAGGAAGGCTCTCGCCCTGGTATATATAGTATATTGTTTAGTCATTAAGAGTCTCAATATATTTTTAGTGGACGACTGAAAGTATTCGTATTGACTCATGCACAGAATTAGCGACCGTGGTCGGTTACCACAATACTGGCTTGACAGGTAACCTCCCACCACACTGAGTTTACAAATTGACTTGCAGGATTTACTAATTTGCTTCGGTAATTACCTTTTGACCTTATTATTCTTTACCGTTATTGCTAAGATCGCATTTAACCACTGTGTCACCTTATGGTAAGCGATATTGTGAACAGACCGGACCAAGCCAAGTCGTTGATAGCGCGCTCTGTTCCCGCGCGCCTCAAGGAGTTATCAGCAAATGTAGAGGCCCAACTGCAGGGCCGAAGCCAACTGGGGCCAAGAGTTCGCATCTGAAAGGAAGGCTCTGGCCCTAGAATATATATCAACGAATGGGGTAGGTACTTTAGTAAGTAAGAGTCTGACAATGTTTCCCGTTTTTCCCAAGTCCGGTTTCGTCATTAGATGATTTTTCCCACCATAAACTTTCCTTTAAAGCAAACCCTTGACCCCAGTGGGCTTTGACCATGCTTGCTTCGCCCCTTGAGGCGCGCAGGAACAATATGCGCCGTCGACGACTTGGGGATGATGAATGTTGGTTATCAGAATTTATTATGGTTACTTCGCTCTGCTGCAAAATAGCCATTATTCATTGACTGACCACTTCACCGACGATTTGAAACAAATTGTTTGACTTTGACATCATTTTGAAATAGAATGTTTTAGTAAACAGTGGCGTTCTGTGTTGTTTTAACCTAAAATAACAAGATTGCTCAGATGTGCACGAGTAATATCTGGACAATACCAACGCATAATGATCCACGAACTCCTCAAAGAGATGTCAGCAAACTGTAGGGGCCCAGCAGGGCCGATGCCCTCTGGCAAATTCGGCGAGTAATCTGTGAAAAGAAAACTAACACGCAAAGTGCAACTGAGGGACACAGGTGTGGTTTTAGTCTGTTAATGTCTGACAAGCCCTCCCGCTCCGCCTAGAGTGGGAGAAGGCATTGAATGATTATCACACTGAAAAAAAAAACTGTGAAGTATGGTCGGGCTGCGGTATTGTTAGCAAAATGCCTCTTGCCCTGGAACGCGAAGGGAACTAAAGAAATACAGGTGGATTTTAGTTAACTAGTAAAAGATATTTATTTTGTAAATAGGTTTCAAAAGAACACTTTAACACTCAATCATTTTTTTTTTCTTTTCGTCAGTTTAAACGAATGAGTCCGGTTTTTCCTTATTGACTACCCTGAGAAGAAACACCGAAATAAACTCAGGGGTCTTTTCAAATTCATTCAGTAAACATGTAATGGTCAAATCATATGAGAATCATGCATATTAGTGTCTCAAATGGTCTTTTGAAGAAAGAACATACAACCACACAGATTTGAGTAGACCTGTCCAGTCAGTGCAAGCATTTGTCAGTATTCGAGTAGCTCAAACTTAGGACTACTAATAGAAGTATCTAAGACTCATCAACAACTTCTTCCCGACGTGTTGCGCTCGTGTTGCGAATTTTTTCCTCCTTATTACAGTATAGGTACTTGTACCAAGTGTGATGTTACATCATAATACTTGAGGAGTTGCGCGCTCTTAATAAATTCCCTGAATCACCGAGAGTAAGGGCGCTGGCACATGCATGTATCTACACTCGTTAAAGTAATAAGGTTTAGTTTCTAATCTTTGACATCTTTTTCTATTAATTAGAAAAAGATGTTGTAATGTTTTGTTTGAACAAAACATTAAAGAAAAACCCTAGAATGTAATTTGGAATTTGACGTGCCCAACAGTGGCGTAGCTAGTCCCACGTATAAAAAAAAAACGTATTTTGATTACAGATGCTTAGCTGCCCTTTGAGACGGTAGTGAATAACATGTTACGAATTTTTGCCTAGGTCGGGGCCCCTGTACCGCGGGGGCCCAGTATAACTGATACGGCAGATACGGCGGTAACTACGCCCCTGGTGCCCAAGCTAACCAAACCTTGAAGCTCTTTCAGTATATTGGCAAAAACAGCATACGATAAATAACAGCTGTTTCTAATAGTGAACCATAGCATCAGCCATTTAATCGGCGCCTCACCATCAACGATTGCATCACTGCTTACCATCAGGTGGGATCGCAGTTAAACATTAGTTTATATCGAATTAAAAAAAAAGTTCACCTTTGTACATTGTTGTATAAATTTTTTTTATAAACATAATTTCAGAAAATCCCTGGCAAAAAAACTTGTGCCTGTAAACGCAGCCTAACTCCTCACGTAATAAGAGAGATTGCCACATAACTTTGTCGAGAATATCTGACATGAGGAAGATACATCGTGCGAAGTGTCCCATCACATTTACTACGGCTAAAGTAAATCATTTTGCCTACACCATCCATTTATAGCTGTGTTTTACCAAATATTTGACGAAATACATGCTTTATTTTTCTTCTAAGTGTTTACCAAGTAAAATGGTTGTTGTGTTAAGTGCTCAGAAGGTGTGTATTTTATAGTGTCCGACCGAAGCTTCGGTTTCGGCTTCGGCTTCGGCCACCTTCGGACAAGTCTTCGGCTTCGGCCAAAAATTTGCCGAAGGTTTGGCCGAAGCCGAAGGTTTGCTAGTTGTCAAAATTTGTACTTTAAGTAAATAAATATTTAATTAACATTGTATATTTGAAACTTTTATTTTAGACTATATTTTATTACCTACTTGTATATGTTGGTCACTCGGCTCGTTATTGGGCTAAATCTCTAAAGCTCTCACAATATGTATCTAGTATATTCTGAGATCAAAGTAACTATCGTATTTCTCAAGGTCAATGACACCTTCAGCTTCGGCTTCGGCCGAAGGTTTTGGTAAATACCGATTAATCGGCTTCGTCTTCGGCTTCGGCCAGAATTGCACCTTCGGTCGGACACTAGTATTTTATTATTGATAGGTTCGCTCTTGACCACTATCTCACCAGACCCCCTATCTAAGTTACTATCGTTTCGTTTAAGTCAAACGCTTGGCATAAGCCACGCCGCCAATGTTTTTGTTCTGACCACGTGACTGAGCATTGAAATGACGTCGGTACCAAAGAATTGAGGCACGCTTGCTTAGAAGACGTAACTTATTCAATCTTGACTTAAAGACCAGTTGGTTAACTGGTCTTTAAGTCAAGAGTGAAGCAGCTAGTAGGACATAATGGAGTCATTATATCCTACTAGCTGCTTCACTCTTGACTTGGCATGAAAATTCACTTCTTAAAGTGCTTAATGTAACGGGCCTTCCTCACTCGCCTATCGTCCACGTCGTGCATGGTTTAAAATCTTGTTGCTCGATATAACGCCATCCAAAGTGATGTTTGATGCAAAAGTAATGCGAAAAAAGAGAGATTACACTTAAAAACTTTGTTGGCATTCGGTAATTCTATGATTTACTCGAATGTTTTACAAAATTAGTTCCAGGAATTGCGTGTTTTTATTAAATCCTTAAGGATTTTTGGAAAGAATTGACATCATTTAAAATCTCGATTAAAAGCTGTAAATGGCGTCTATGGAAGAACTTTTTTATATTTTTAATGGACATTATGGAGAGTCAAAGTTCACGTAAATTAGCAGATTTTCAGAGGTCTTTACTGAATTAATCTTACAAAAATTCATGTTTTCATATTCATTTAAGTCTAGATAATATCCATAAGACATATGTGCATAAAAGTCAACACATCTTCATGTTTATATCTTCTGAACTGATCCTCTCTTCCAGGTCAAGATGAGCGTCGTAGAGGGCGGGGGGCCGGAGGAGCCAGCCCTCACTGCGCCAGCCACCACTCCCACCACCCCTCCCCCCACTGGCCTGGCAGCCGATGGCACCGGACAACTCATACAGGTACGAGATGATAAATAGTAGGAGAAATATCTCCTTGTGGCCAGTTTTCATGTTATATACTGATATTGAATTTAACGCCATCTATGACGCCAAATAAGAACTAAAATTAAAAATCCTGCATCGTAGTAATTTTTTTTTTTTGGTAGGCAAAAATCAACCAGTGACGAATCCCGTTTTTGGGCGAAGCGGGTAATAGTATCAGACTCTTACTGACTAAACACTCCACCCCGGACTTTCTTTGCCATTCGCACTGGGGCATCGTGGTATTAAAGTACGAAATCAACAAACGAGCAGTGGCCTGAACCAGAAGTAACATTCATCTGGTCGGAGGATCCTCACTTTTCAACAGAGGCCAAAAAAAGATGTTGTTTTGGCAAAACTTTAACGATAGTCATAGCAGATAATCGGTAAATAAAATAAATAAAGTAGTCAGGAAAATTATGAATTATATTTTCTTGACTACTTGACTTTTTCTGGCTTAAAATTGCCTGTAAATGGTTTATTTGAAATAAATTTGAATTGTTGCAACTCACTCTTAGGCTAAATCGCTCGCCATTGATTACTTCCTAGTGATTAACTTCGGAAGGATTAATTACTTTAATTTAGTTAAGAAGAATGAGAGCCGCGCCAATCTTTCAGGCAAAAATCATTTGTTTCGAGACAGCTACCATCAATTGAAGACAAAAGACAAGTGCCTTAGAAGCACGTCGTATCTACATAATCTACACTATCTACACTAATATAATAAAGAGGTAAAGTTTGTTTTTTTGTTTTTTTGTTTGTAGGAGGTAATCTCTGGAACAAATGGTTCGATTGGAAAAATTGAAGCTATAATAAAAAGCTGCTTTACTCCTGAGTGACATAGGCTATAAATTATTTATATACCAGGGATATTAACCGAGCTATCACAACTTTTGTCTCACAAATTTTCCGCGGACGAAGTCGCGGGCTAGTATATAATATAAAAATGAATCGCAAAATGTGTTGGTAAGCGCAAAACTCGAGAATGGCTTAACCGATTTCGATAATTCTTTTTTTGTTGTGTTTGTTATTGTCACGAGAAGGTTCTAATGAAAAAAAAATAGGGTATAGAAGGGTAGACTAGGGTTGAGCAGAGTAGAGTAGGGTAGACTGGAGTAAAGTAGAATAAACTGTTGCCGGGAGCGAAGCCGCGGGCAAAAGCTAGTACTATATAAAAGAAGAAACTGACTGACTGACATATCAAAGCACAGCTGAAACTACTGGGATTAGGAATGTGACATTTTGCACATGGTTTCCTTTTCTGACGTAGGTAATCACTAAGGAAAGAATTTCCAAAATTCACCCCTTAAGGGGAGGAAACGGCGGGGCTCAAATTTGTATGGAGATAACTACTTTCACACGGGCAAAAGCTAGTTATACATATTATTTTGTGTTTGATAGCATGAAAACCAATAAAGGTTTTTTTTTTTTTTAGGTAGGTAAAAATCATCCAATGACGAGTCCCGCCCTTGGGCGGAGCGGGAAACAAGTGTCAGACTCTTACTGACTAAACAACCTACCCCATTCCAACGTTGCCATATACACCAGGGCCAGAGCCTTCCTTTCAGACGCGAACCCATGGCCCCAGTTGGCTTCGACCCTTCTGCAGGGTCCCTACGGTTTGCTGACAACTCCTTGAGGCGCGCGGGAACAGTGCGCGCCGTTGACGACTGGGTTTGGTCCGGACGGTTACCAGACGATTGGACGGCGAGCTACCCATTGCTCGCCATCCACAAGCCCGCGCCTACGGTGGCCGGAAATCGGGATCGGAATCTCGGCGGCGTCTCGGGCGTGAGCGCCGTTGCCTTAAGCGGTCGGCTTCCTCCTTTGCTAGCATTACTGCTTCGCAAAAGGAGGCGACCGCCTGCCACTCCTCCTCGCTCCGGACCAATAAAGGTTCGCACCAGCCCTAGTTTATAGGAACCTTAAAACGCAAAAAACACGTTTTACCTGATGCCACTAACTTTCATATAAATAAACTAGATTACCTGTGCAACTACGCACCGGCTGTGAGTGCCACAGCCCGTACATACATTAGATTAACTAATGCAATTCGCCATAAACTCGTCCATGCTAAAATTGAAGCTGATTTATTAGGCTAAAGTTTTTTATGGTAGAAAAAATCATCCAATGTAAAATCACGTCGTTGGGTGAAGCGGGAAATAGTGTCAGACTTTTACTGACTAAACGACCCACTCTGTTGTTTCACTTGGCCGCGGTTTCGCTTTCGCATAAACCCATGGCCCCAGGAGGCTTCAATCATGCTGGGCCCCTACAGTTTGCTGACAACTCCTTGAGGCGCGCGGGAATAGTGCGCGCCGTCGACGACTTGGACTCGATCCGGAAGGCTACCGGATGGTCGGACAGCGAGCTACCCGTTGCTTGCCGACCGCAAGCCCGCGCCTACAATGGACCTCTAAACTAAACTGGGGAATCGAATTTTATCGTCACGTACTCTTACTTACTTGCACCCTTATTTTTAGTAATGTTTGTCCTATATAGGCAACTGCCCGGGAGAAGATTTCAAGGTGTTCTATATGTTCGAATCGCACGGAGAACTCAAATTGTGAGATGCAGGATTTCATAGTTTAATTCACATGTGGCACTGTAGATGTCGCTACACTTTAAAAACTTGTTTTTTTGTTACCCATTTCAACTGGTCTGTTGGTCTAGTAGTTAGTGGACCTGACTGCTATGCCGGAGGTCATAGGTTCGATTCCCATCCAGGACAAATGCTTGTGTGATGAGCACGATTATTTTTTCTCTGTCTGTGTGTAATTTATCTATAATATATAGGTATATATTTAGATATATATAAGTATGTTTATCAGTTTTCCAGTACCCAAAACTCTGCTTAGCTTGGGACTAGACGGCGTTGTGTGATCGTTGTGGAATATATTATATTGTTTTTAATGATGTCATTCGTCAGCAGGTACCAGTGGCCCCCCGCAAGCCCCCGCGCAGAGGAATCAAGCTCCAACAAGAGAGGCCCAAGAGGGCGCTTTTCTGCCTCACCCTTAAGAACCCCTTGAGGAAATGTTTCATCGATTTTGTGGAGTGGAAGTATCCTTTTTATAAAATATTGTCATTGGAAATCTGTAAGTATATTATTAACAGGAGTGAAGGAAAACTTCAGCTAGTTTTGAGGCTAAAAATTCTAAGGGACGTGACATCTACCAACCCACAATAACCCCGCGTGGTTAAGCATAAAGGTAGAACTACATTGAGCACACATGAGCTTCGTACGCTGATCAGGGTTATAAATTTTATCAGCTATAGAATAATAATAATAATTGGGCTAATTGGGCTATATTTTTTTTATATATAGCAACATAGACTAATATTATTATTAAATTAGATTATTATTAATTATTAAATTAGATCCACGCCACACTATATTAGCAGTTGCCTGACGCTGGTTTTCAACTGAACCTTTGGATATAAGCACAGACGAAAATCAGTTTTAACTGGGAGGAGACTCCAATCATAAACTAATTTAAACTACTTGCTACACGGAATTATTATTAAAACACTAACAAGCTCTTAATAGGTCATTGTATTTATCATTATGAATCACTTTTACTATCGGACCAAACCCGAAATCATCATCATCATCCTACCCTTATCCCATTTTATTTGGAGTCGGTGCAACATGTTTTTTCCTTCCACTCTGTCCTGTCACCTGTCACACTATCACTAACTCCCTTTTCTATAATCCATCCATCTCTTTTTTTGGCCTACCCCTTCCTCTCCATCCATCTACGTGTAAACTCAGAACTCTTTTTGTAACATGCGTTTTATCTCCCCTCTTCACATGACCATACCAAGACAACCGAATTCCCTTCAACTTTTCTGTCACTGGCGCCACTTTCAGACTTCCTCTAATATACTCATTTCTCACTTTATCCATTCTCGTCACACATCCATCTCAACATTCTCATCCATCTTTTTCACAGCCCAACATTCTCATTCATACAGTAGGATAGGTCTTATCACGGACTTGTAAATTAACGAACATAGAGGTTGTTAATATTTTACCCTGTTTCTACAGGGTTAATCCCGGTAGAAATACAACATTTTGAATTTGCAATTTATACTACATTTACTTTAAACACAACATCATGAATATTATATAAAAATTATACCAAAAAAACTGCAGATGATCATAATATTGGGGATATAAATAATTCGCATGATCGATTTATTTAAAATCGATATAGGTGAGGATGGACGCAAGCCATTGGCCGGCTGCCAGGCTACACTGACCGGGAATTACTGGGAATTACCTTCTAAAATATAACTACAGCCGTTTTTACTGATACTGATAGCAACGATGTAATAACCCTGGTTTTTATGGCATATACAGTCATTATTCAGCAACCTTTGAGGCAGTGAGCAGGACCTATTGCTCGAAAATTGGATGGCTGATAGAGACGAGAAATTCTCTAGCAGCGACCGAGTATACGATGAGAGCCATAGTAATATATGCCTCGTTTAGAACAGTGGTGGCCGAGTTGTAAACTTGGTCCAAACCCAGCCAGGCGCATTGCTTTGTGAAATTTATTTCATCACCACTTCTCTCAAAACGGTGAAAGAAAATATCGTGAGAAAACCGGCATGTCCTAGAACCAAAAATTCGAAGAATGTGACATCCACCAATCCGCACTGGGCCCGCGTGGTGAATTATGGCCCGTTCCCTCTCCTAGAGAGGAGGTCTGTGTTCCAACAGTGGGGGCATTAATAAGGCTGATGATGATGATGATGATGATACCTCGTTTAGCACCCCTCTGTCCTTATGAATCGCAAGAAGCGCAAAACTCGAGACCACAACTGAACCGATTTCGCTTATTCTTTTTTTGTTGTGTTTGTCACTGTCAGGAAAAGGTTCTTATAAAAAAAATAAGGTAGAGTAGGGTCGAATATTGTGCACATATATTGAATTTATATTGTACTAGCTTTTGTCAGCGGCTTCGCCCGCGTACATAAAATATAGCCTTTGTCACTCAGGAGTAAAACAGCTTTCTATTGTTGCTAAAATTTTTCCAATCGCACCAGTAGTTCCAGAGTTTACCCCCTACAAACAAAAAAACAAACTTTACCTCTTTATTATATTAGTATAGATTGTTCATTATGGCGACAATTGGGGGAGGCTTATGTCCAGCAGTGGACGTTTTTCGGTTGAAATGATGATGATGATGACCTACATAATAAATTCAACACCATCAACCGTCAGTACCTTTGTTCACGATAAAGATGGTCTCAAGGCCACGAGCAGATTGTATATTCCAAGCCAAGAACAATGTATGGACAATAAACTTGGCAATTTGTCGTCCAAGTGTCTAGTTGTAACAGTTTTAACACAAGACTCTGTCGGATTTAGGAAATAGTAACAATGAGTGCTCTTGGCTCGTATTGTTTACTGCCGTCCTGGGAACCAGGGAATCTAGGACAAGGTTGCAAATCATACTAATATTATAAAAGTTTTTATGTATGTATAATAATGTAGGTATCCGTTGTCCGTGGCTTTTTTTTACTTGCTATAAACTAATGCTTTTTAAGAGCCTATTCACTCTAGCCTTGAAGACACCCAAACTATAATCGGATGGGAAGACCGCAGTAGACCAGTTGTTTCGGTCCTTCGATGTGCGTGGAATGAATCATGAAGCGATATGCTCTTCGGACTAAGCGTATCACTTCATCATTCCGTAGAGGTTTCAATTCAACAAGGATGGACGAAAGGATGGATACGTACTTGCCGTGCGTCGGGTTGCCCGATGATAGAAAAAAGTTGGAGGAATGAACTCATGCAATTCCTGCGCACATTCTCCAAAAGATTAAAGATAATAAGAGTGCTACCACGATCTGAATTGTTAAAGAGATGGAACTATATAAGGTACATAGATCTCTCCCACTTTATCACATGAACGACATGGTAAAGTTCCTGATGCAAACTTATAGAATATATAGGATAGCAAAGAGCTCCACCACCCCTACTTCATTTTCAAACGGTTAAACGGATGAAACCCGGGGTTTCATATTCACATTCTCCTTGGCCCCAGTAGGTCTCATCATCATTGAGCATTGTAATTCTTCTCCAAATATAGCCACTTCTCAACCCCCTATTCTTTACACATCCAGCAGGTTCCTAATCTCTTAACAAAGCATCAGTCTACCTTGGAGATGGCCATAAAGGTCTGTTCCAAAAAGAACTATTTACATGTCGAGAAGACGTTTTTTGCTTTAATCAATCTGATCCTTCAATCTTCCGCCGGGATCCGATCACGATTTCCAGCTACCGTAGGCGCGGGCAATGGGTAGCTCGCCGTCTGGTCGTCTGGTAGCAGTCCGGACCAAGCCAAGTCATCGACGGCGCGCACTGTTCCCGCGCGCCTCAAGGAGTTGCCAGCAAAGCCGGGACTCTGCAAAAGGGTCGAAGCCTGCTGAGGCCCAGAGCCTCTTTCTAAAAGGAAAACATGGCCCCAGTGCGAAGGGCAGAGAAGGAACTGGGTGGGGTGTTTAGTCAATAAGAGTCTGACACTATTTCCGGCTCCGCCCAAGATTGGGATTCGTCATTGGATGTTTTTTGTCCACCATAAAAAATTAAAATTAAAAAATCCTACAACCTTCAACGCGTCTTCAATATTCCCCCAAAGCAAGTATAAAAGAAAATTAAACAGTACATCACCAGAATATAAATCAAATGATTAACAAAAAGATAAATTAAATTAAAATATAAAAGAGCATACATATTTTTGTCACTAAAATGTAAAGTTGAACGGAAATCGTTAGCAATAACTCACACAACGAATGGACGAACAGACAGCATGAGACACGATGCTCACTAGGTTGTAGTTATATGAGCTTATTATTGAGCTTTAAATTTTAAATGTTTTGGGAGTGAGGATATTTTCTTTCTGAAGAGAGTGACCTTTATATCAGCTGTAAGCACTGAAAATTCATGATAAATTCTTTGCATCTTAATAATGTATGCAAAACACTCGCAGTTTTTAAAGCTATGGTAACGACAATATCTACTACTTCCCGTTGAGCAAGAATCCTGCAATTTGACAACTATTGAATATAGAATAAATAATAATGATTAATAATGATGATTTTAAATTCCTATAATTGTTCATTTTTATTTTTGGTGTGCAATAAAGAATATCGATGCCTCCCACGTAAGTTGTTGTAACCCACAAAATGGCGATTTTGGGTTTTTTATGTAAAAGTGTCTAATTTTATGTAAACTATCCTACAAAAAAACAAAAAGTTCAAAAAACCTATTATTTAAGGTACTTTTGAAACGTATAATGTTGTATATTTCGAACGATTCCGGCGTAGACTGTAGTATTTATTACTCGCAATGGTTTACAACGGGGAAAAGCGCACGTGCGTCCGTTGTATGTAACACATATCACAGATTACGCTGGAATTCGGTGCCAGTTGCACCTCTCACGCAATTTTTGCGTCGTTTATTTAATATTCTAGTAATTACTATTCCTCTTAATCTTATCTTTAACTAACATGATAACCATTTAAAATATGGTATTGATCCCATACAACAATTTACGTCGCTAATTTTAAAATTATTTTATGTTAAGTGATACGTAAAACATTTTACTTCGATGCTAGATATGTAAAAGTAAGTTGTAACATCACATACAACGATTTACGTCGCTATTCGTTTGAAATAAGTACGTTGTATGTATTTTTCAGGGAGTGTTTTATGAATATCACTGAAGTCAGAGTCATTCTAGGTAACCATTTTCAATGAATCTGAGAAGTTTTAAACGACTAAATTAACAGATGATGGCATATTTGGAACTTTGGACCTTAAAACTGCTCACTTACTCGTATTTCATAGCTGTGTAGTATAATAGCCATTTGGATTACGACTGTTATAGCCATTTTTGTTTATATTATATCATTATTATTATAGCTAGCCTGCGCTGTCCTACTGCTGGGCAAAGGCCTCCCTCCATTCTTTCCAGTTCTCTTAGTTACTCGCTTTATCGTACCAAGTATCAAGGAAGGCATCCAGGTCGTGTCGAGGAAAAGTGGGCCTGGAACACATAAGGCACCGAAAGATTACATGAAAACTCACCAGGACCTTCCTTCTTGCTCGTGTTTATTGCTAGTTTCCCAAATCAAAAAACATTGTTCGTAACTTTTACCTTAGTCACCACCTGCATGTTTCTGCACTGTTGAACTCTTCAAGCTAAGTCTACTATCAGTGATTTGATTGAATAAAGTATCGTTTGAAAAAGGTAATGAAAAAAATACACATTTAAAGACTAGAGATTTTTCAAAAAGGTCAATCGTGAAAGAAAAACCTTTCTAGTAAAATATCAAAAACAGCCAATAGGAAAACTGGTCTATTGAGTCTGCTGTAAGCACTATTTCAATGAATTTAACTAAAACGGTGACAGAAAAAACGATGTATAACTATGGATAATTTAGTTATAGGAGAGCCAAGCTTAGAATTTATGCTGATACTATTGTGAGACATAAATAAATAAGAATAAATTGTCTGTTGCCGTTACTGAAACTTCAAACTTCAGACGTGTTTAAACAACAGTTTCCCCATTTCTATAATCTTTAGTTAAATTTGATATACCAATAGCAGTATTAATCCCAGATCAAAGAGATATTTAACAGCCTGTGAAAAAGTCTGGGTCTGTCAAAACCATCGTTTGTTACCATTTCAAGTCTTTTCAACTGCTTGCAAGTTGAGTCACACTATGTTTGACTAAATTCACTAATGTTATATTAAGACAGAGGTTTAAACTTTTACTGTATATAGTTATAACGTATAGCTTTTGCCTAAAGGGTACACAGAGAAAACAAGATCTGAAAGATCATAATATCGTAAAAATAAAAGAGGTACCAGTTTGTTCTGAAGATTCAATATTATGTTTTATCAGACTGTAAGGTGATGACCACTTCTTTCAGCAACAATAACTTAAGATGCCGAAATGCTGATGATATGAATACACCAGTTAGGTGCATGAACCCAGCTTTTTAGGGTCGGGAAATAATCCCTCTATAGTACTTGTATTACGAGCAAAACTTAATATTTGCGGGCTTTTCTAGATTCAGTGTAAGTTATTAAACATTACTTATATACCTATCGTTTGTCTTGGATATGGTTACGAAAAGAAGAAGAATAAAGCTTATTACAGCTACAAGTATAGTCACTTGAAAAAATGGAGAGAGGAAAAGATTACAAAGTGATAGTGAGACGGGTGATACGACAAAACAGAAGAATAAGCTTGTTCCACCGACTCCAAATCACATTGGACTAAGATAGGAACATGATGATGGTTTTCCTATTTTTAAATCTTATTGGTTGATAGAATTTTCTTAATCATTTTGGTTACGATACTTTTTTGAGTTTTGATTATTTGAACTGTAGTAAAAATTTGGTTAAAGGACGATGTAATTAATTGAAAGTATAATTTAAATTTAGAAAAAGCTTAAATTTTTATTTTAGATTTTTTAAAATGATTTTTAATCTTAATCCTTAATGTTTTCCTAATCTTTAAAATATCGTTTCTTATTCTAAACTCTAAACCCTAAAATGTAAAATTTTGATAAACTTGATTGATAATATTCTGCTTTTTTGTATTTCAGTAACGTATCAACGAAAAGGTATCGTCCTAAATGAAATTAGGCTGAAAAAACATTGTATTTATTTTATTATATCAAGTAATGATACACATACCACACCTTTTTTTTTATTTATAATCGACGTAAATTCATGTAAGTATCAGATATGATCCAAATCGGCTCTTGAACTCCCGTGTATAATAATGTAAGTGATAGTTACAACATTTTCTGAGGACCTCATGTCGCGGTAAACAGTTGTAACAACAAAATTCAAGAAACCGTTAAAATTATAAAGTAATGACATGTAGTAAACAATAACATATTAAAAACTATACGCTCATACCGAATTTCAAAAAGATTCTTTGAAAAATGTGGCTTGTATCGCAAAAAGTATCTTTAAAACGCTCTCCTGTAAAATTGCATTTTTGGGGTTACAACAACTTACGTGGGAGGCATCGAATTATATCTATCTATGACAATACCATTTATTTTCACACTAGAGTCCATATCCAGTAAATAAGCCAAAAAATTTAATTACTAAGATCAAATTAAAAATTCAAATTACATTTCCGAATCAAATTAAAATAATTATATTACAAATTAATTGAAAGTAATAAAAATAGAATAATAAAATAGAATTATTTAATTAAAATTACATACTCAACATACTATTACTTTCGGGATGTACTTTTTCTTATACTACACGTTGTAGATTATTCAATACAGTTAATTTGTTTGCCAACTTACACATTGAATCTATCGATCCCCCATCAAGTCTATTAACTATATGTTCTACAGTCTACATATTTAGAGTGATGAGGGGCTCGCCTTATTACATATCTTTCCTTTATTTTTCCTTACCACGACGTCGACGCATTTCATTCGCTCCACTTAATTTTCTTCGTGTTCTGAGGGTCCTTCATCACTGTTCTCAGTGACGGGAACACTCAACCCAGCTTTACCAATGCAATGCAAAATCTTTTTTGGTTTATTTGGGTTAGGAGGAATAATATTTTTATTTGGTTTAGCGATTTGTACAGGAGTTTTAGTACCTAAAATTTATGCTGCGGTAACGAATAAATGTATACTCGTAGTACCTATTGTTAAATGAATTATTTAATTGCCAAAATATTAATGGTAACCATTAAATGGTATTACTATGTTCAACTTTTAGGTCGTGCAAATATTTAAATTATATGCATTGTATATCATTATAATTAACAGACTAATAAATAGACAACCAGAAGCTAGACTAAAAGACTACTAAAGTAAAAAGACATAATAGTAATTTAAATAAATATTATGGCTAATTAAGTGGAAGTTTCTTCATTAGGGCACACTCGAATTGCTATAAAGTAGGGTGTACCTGCTTATAGCTAATGCTGATTGCAGATACTACCAGAAAGAAAACAAAAATATGCATCGGTGACACAATTGTACAGAGTCATACTAGAATAACATGGAACTGATTTCATTATTACAGTCAAAACGTGAATATCTTACTAATCTTACTAATATTATAAATGCGAAAGTTACGATGTTTGGATGTTTGTTACTCAATCACGCCAAAACGGCTGGATGGATGTGGACGAAATTTGGCACAGGCATAGGATACACTCCGGAATAGGACATAGGCTACTTTTTATCCCGGAAACCCCAACCCCAATACCACGCGGGCGAAGCCGCGGGCAAAAGCTAGTTTTATATAAATAAAATTATCATACAGGTTCAAAATCGTACGTAAAATACGCGCTTTAGTCGTCAAGAACATAGTCGAGAAAAGAACATTTTGAACTATAAACGGAGTGATTCCTGAGGAAAGTTCCAGTGTACGTAATAGTAAATGCATTTATAATAAAGAAAAGCCGAGAATTTAAAAGATTCTTTACACCTGTGCAAAGATTGAAGGAGAAAAAAATATATATTGTTCATACATGTAAGATATCACAATTGAGAGGAAAGATATAGAAAGGAAGACGCTTTTATATCATGTTTGGTGGATCTTCCTTCCCGATCTTTTAAAGACACCAATCATTCATTAGCAATACATTCCCATGTGTTAGCGTAACGTGAATAATGCTGAACTCGAGTCTAAAAACACTCAATAATCCTACTAGAAAAAAAAAGATCAGCCGAGAAAAAACTAAATCAAAGACATTCCAAAACAGAAAATAGACATCAATACTCGTATAAACCCCCACACAAAACAAAAATAAAGAGAATGTTTGCTATTATTTTGTACGGAAGCAAGACGTACGTTACTAACACAAGTAATAAACTATTTTAGAACTATGACTTCCTAGAGCGTAATATGCGAATATACAATATGGATCTATTGGTGCTCTTGGTCAGACAGTACTGTGAAATGCTGCTGCAAGAATGTTGGGTTCAGGTACTGCAGCCCTGAAAGGACAAAGGGTGAATGACGAAAGACAAGTCGGTAAAACAATAATATATTATAAGAATATTGCATATTTTTTGTGAGCCAATCGCATTTATAACAACATTTCTCGTGAGTCTCAACTATGAGACATCTGCTGTCCGAACAAAGCGTTTTGCCTCGTGTTTATACCGCGTACATTAAGGGACTGAAACAGTTTTGACAGCTGAGGTCTTTCCGTCCGTTTATAATTTAGGTGTCTTCAATGCTAGAGTGAATAGGCTCTTAATAAGCTTGTGCGCCTCACCATCAACTACTGCATCACCGCTTACCATCAGGTAGGATCGCAGTCAAGCACTAGTCCCAAGAGAACATACTGTTGCGATAAAAAACATTGTATACGTTAATCAGGAACTTGTTCTTCGAAATCTATCAACCGATAGAACGTGAAGAAGTAACAAATATACACAGACACACTCATATTGCCTTTGTAATATTGGTGTGATAAATATTAAGCCTCTACTTCCCATTACTGGGCTGCTCCATTGCTTCTATTGTTCCCGGTTCTGTGTCACTTCTTGCCGATTCCTAATATAGTTTTTTAAATCTTCAACACCTTCTTCTTCGTGACTGCGACTCCATCATATGATTTTAGTTCATCAAGTAATATTTTACCCGTTGAAGATAAATTATATAATGTCATCAAAATACCTAAATTAGTAAGCACTATTTCAAATCGTTCATCTAAGACGATGACTCTATTATGCTAAATACAGTGTATCCTAAACAGCAACACTGTTTCTAAAAACGTTCAAACTAGGGTACCAGCTGTCCTAAAACTATTACAGCTGCGAAATAGCGCCACAAAATCCAGTAGTTTCCGTACCACATATTCCATTGCCGGCAAAGGGATAAAAAATCTGGCACAAACCCAAATAACGCCAGGAATGTATCAATGAGTGACAGAAAATACCACAACGTGTGTGTGTTACAAAATAACGGGAAATAGAGCGACTTCGCGGTAGGCTGCCAATGTCAAGGGTCTCGAGTTCAAATCCCATGCGAGTAATTTCTTATAATAGATTTTTGTGAATGAGCGGCTCTAGCAACAAGTATTTTTCTAGATCATTGAAATAGTTCAAGGTTAACGCGTTATTTTTATGATTATTTGAACACTATTCTGTTTTACTGATGGACTCCATTAAAGTAATGCGATGCAATTATATTTATGGGCAATATGTGACCTCGTCTAACCGGCAATAACAATTTGATCTTCGCCACACTGATTTATGTTTCAATATCTGCAATTCTGCATGCGTCTAGATATAGTTCGTCATTTAATTCTATCTTTAATAACTGATCTTTGTGAACTATTGTGATTTCATAATATTCTGCGTTTCCCAAAAAGCTTGAATCGACAATACCAATACTGCTTACTATCAAATCTTTTGTCTTCGTAATAATCTTAATTAGCCTATGGCTTATCAAAGAGCTTCTCCAATAAAGGCTTCATAAATTATACTCACATCTCTTAGTCACCTCCAATATTACCAAAAGGATGTTTTCAGCTACCGACCACATTAAACCCTTCACAGTTGATTAACTTTGCGGCATTCTCATTACCTGCACCTATTAATAAATTTGTTATTGAACCAGATTCTATTATAGGTAGCACATTATTTGTATAAGCTTAAATATTGTTTAACTTTGCAACATATTTGCAAAAACTGCAAATAGAAAATAATTGTGGCATATTTATTACGAGATTGTTCAACATACAGCATCGATGTAAATAAATCAATCCATCGAAAATGCTATTTAGATGAAACTTGGCACGGATCATATCTATCCTAAAATTGAACTAGTTTCCAAAGGAACAATGGTATTGATATGAAATTCAAGTGAATCAAGATTGCCTTCTGTTTTAACTAAGAATATGCTTCTAATCTAGAATTTGTAACAAGTCATCGAGAGTATATTTGGGAAGCATTCAAAGCTGAAGATACGGTGATTAGATTACTTTAGCTTTACGAGTATGATGTTTACTTTATTAATAAACAGATCAGATATGTATTAGAAACCATTAGCGTTTCTATTACATATTGGTCGAGCATACTTTTAGCATTAGCATTGGCATTGACATCGGAATTCAAAACTTGCTTTGGTTTTCTGTTTAAGTACTTCATCATTACCTATTTTTGATTGATTCTAAGTAACTGCCTTGTAGGACACCTTATTTTTAAACTTTCGACTTTTATACGAATATAACTGACACTTTAAAAGTTTACTATCAAGCTGCCACGCTAAATCATGAATCGACTGACGAATGTTTTTAGCAATATGTTTAAGAGGTATAATAATTTCTTAACTCGAGCACCAGACCGTTTGAATATATGATCCTGACCACCATCTTCGCCAACTGCATAGCTCTCGCCGTCTACACACCGTACCCCGCCAGTGACTCTAATTATACCAACTGGGTTCTTGTAAGTATCTATTTTATTAAGTCAGTAGCCGAATAAGTGTTAAGCTTTATTAGTTGTGTTTGTGTTATAGACTAACTAGCCTTCTGCCAGCGGCTTCGCCCGCGTGAAAGTAGGTAGTTCTCCATACAAACTTTATCCCCATTACATCCCTTCAGGAGCTGAATTTTGAAAAACCCTTTCTTAGTGTTCGCCTACGTCATAAAGGATGTGCAAAATTTCGCTCTTCTAGTCCCAGTAGTTTCGGCTATGCGTTGATATGTCAGTCAGTCAATTTCTCCTTTTATAGAATTATATAGATTTAAGTTTTTATACATTTTAAACATCTGAATACGTATGAAAAATTACTTGAGTTACGCAAATTAGGTCAATGTAACTTTGATTTGCTCTTTTTCTGTAACCGTTTTCAGCGTATTATTAATGTCTAGTTTTATTTTAATTTTCTTTTCTTTTGAATAGCTATTAAAATTCCATGCACCCTCTTGAACTCAAGGCATCTAATTATTCTTTTTTCTATTACGTACAGTTTCAGACAAAATTTTATGAAATTCTCTCAGTTTCTCATAATTTAGCGTGTTTTTGTAAATTGTTTTAAGAAAATTATGATATATTTTATTTTTCTTTGATTTACAGGAAAAGATTGAGTATGTGTTCTTAGTAATATTTACGGGGGAGTGCATAATGAAGATTATAGCGTACGGGTTCATAATGCATCCTGGCTCCTATCTCAGGAACGGTTGGAATTTGCTGGATTTTACGATCGTCGTCATTGGGTGAGTGCATTTTGATATTAGGTTTGATAACTATTGTTTCATCATTGTTACATTTAGGTTCATCAGATTTATTATTATGCTCTTGAGAAACATCAGTTATTATCTGTTACTTAAAATAACTGTACTAGTATTACTCGTACCAAATGCTGCAACTGATGATAAAACTATTGCTGCGTTTCGCTTGATCTTACTATTTATATCGATTGTTCAATAATAATACTGTTTTATGTTTTTCATTCGTTTTAAACTACTTTAAATATTGTCCAAGACAGAAGGTCAAGTAATAATATAACTTTCCATTTTGGGCACAATTCCTTAAAAACCTTTTTTATCAATGTCAATTTTATCTCGTACTACCTAATGCCTTTTTTTAATTTATTTGTAATTAATAAAAACAAAACTACAAATTTAATCTTTTCTCTTTATAATATTAATATAGAAGACCTATTAAACATTGCAATAACATATTTCATAATATTTTCAGAATGGTCAGCACAGTTTTATCAAGTATATTCAAGGACGCGTTTGACGTGAAGGCTCTGAGGGCATTCAGGGTACTCCGACCTCTGCGACTCGTCTCCGGCGTGCCTAGTGAGTTGTTATTAATACTTTTACAAGATCACCCTTTCACAGGTGCTTTTTAATAATATTCAGGCAATAGACCTTTTGAAAATATGATAAAAGTTATAAATGAGTGGATATGCTTTGATAAAATTGAACATTATGTACATATCTGTTTCAATTTCAGTGTTTTAAGGATGCCAAGCGTATATATTATTAAATTATAATACTTATTCAGTAGTTATTTAAAACTCGGTATCAAAGAAATGAGATAAAATAAAACCTGATGTTTTGCGAAAGAGAAATATATTTCAATACTTTCAGGTAGTCTTGGGATATAAATAAAATCTGTCAATGACGTATTTGGTCTGAAATACAAAATAAATATCAAATAGAAACATGTTTAAAATGTTTCTGTGGCTTCTTTTTAGGGTTCCGTACGTAAAATGTATTCTTCCATCTGTCAGTAACCAGGCTGGATCTTATAACCCTAAGAGCTCATTGAAAATTGAAATTTTTATTGATGATTTTATTTCTGTTGCCGCTAATATAACAAATATCAAAAACAATATAAATATTTAACTGCTCCCCTACAACTAACGTGATTTTTATGCCGCTTTTTTTCTCGATATTAATAACGGCAATAGCTAGATAATTGTACTGAACTCTATACATAATTTTGAATCGCACTTGGCCGGTTTTTTTTCTTCTTTTTCAGTCTTTACGTCATGAGTCTTTCTTAATCAAGATAAAGCTGATTAACTATGCCACTAAACTCCACAAACAAATTTAACCTTCGAATACCGGAATTAGAGACACAATTGAAGAACAATAGATGTGCAGACACTGGTGTACTGTTGGGGCTTAATGAAATAATCTAACCTTCCACTCTCCAGGTCTCCAGATCGTGTTAAACTCGATCCTGAAGGCGATGGTTCCACTCCTCCATATCGCGCTGCTGGTCATCTTCGTCATCATCATCTATGCTATCATTGGGTTGGAGCTGTTCTCTGGCAAGATGCATAAGAGTTGCTACAATAAGTATACAGGTTTGAATAATACATTTCCTTGTTTGTCTTTTATTTCTAGTTAAGACTTTCAATCGGCTTGACTTTTATTGAATTCTTAAGTGAAACAAGTATGAACGTTTTCTTCTCAATTGATCTCTAAATAACATTGTACGATCGTTATATAATAACGAGTACTATTACTTACCTTTCGTTCACTATCAAGCTACACGATACAGTTGCAGAGCCAAATCGGATCAAGAGTACTAACAGCTCCGACATACAAGTCGTAGTTGCGGTTTCAAACCAAGCCTGCTTTACTTTGTACAATTAATTTCAGCTCCACTGCTTCCAAATTCAATGACATATGACATCTCCTGCATTTAGAAAGAAAAGCTGAATCCCAGCAATTGGACAATTATGCTTATTTATATTATAAGTTTTGTTAAAGAAGACCTTCACTTCTACCAGAAATTGACGGTCATCAAAAATTTATTTTTGGAAATGGTTCGTAACCTAACAACGACTTCTATCTTTCTCAGATGAGATCATGGATACTCCTCACCCATGTGACCTGGACAACGGCTTCAATTGCTCCATGATCGGTGAAGAGATGGAATGTCGAGAAGGCTGGATCGGTCCTAACTTTGGCATCACCAACTTTGACAACTTTGGCCTTTCTATGCTCACTGTGTTCCAATGCATCACGCTTGAGGGCTGGACTGATGTTATGTACAACGTAAGTTTGGATTCTATTATTTAACCTTTCGAATACAGTAATTAGAGACATAACAGAAATACAATAGGTGTACAAACGCCGGCGTTCGATTAGGGCTCAAGAATTTAATGTCTGTAAATAGATTTACCTGCAAAATATAATGTTAGGGTTTAGAAAAAACTAAACTCTTTAGAGACTACTTTTTTATCCGTTTGTCTGTCAAGATCCTATAACTCTATTTAGATGAAATTAAAATTATATACTCATGTCTCGATCCCTTAAATCTGTGAAAAAATAAAACCTCTAAATTAACGAAAAAAGAAGATACGGTCATTTATGTCACAAAAAACGTAGGTATATTTCGACTCTCATGAAAATCAAAATTGACGTAGAATCTTAAAATTTGGCATGAAGCAAGTTTTCAGAGCACAAATCTACATCGACACTAATATAATAAAGAGGTAAAATTTGTTTTAGCAACAATAGAAAGCTGCTTTGCTCCTGAGTGACATAGGCTATATTTTATGTACGCGGGCGAAGCCGCGGACAAAAGCTAGTATACTATAACTATAAAGTACCTACTTCCCAAATAAAAAATTTTTTTTTTGCCATTGACAAATCTTCGAAACTCGATTCGGTTATTGAAACTGTTTCCTTAGTTCCCATAGGTAATATTGTTCGGAACCCTCAATGCGTGAGTCCGACTCGTACTTGCCCAGTTTTTTAACACATTTAACCTCATCATTGTTGGTAAAATCTCTGTTCTTCTTCAATAATCGATGAATTCCGCTTCCCTTAAAGTTTTTGGGCCCAGTAGGTTGCTACATTTATAGCAGCTTCAGTGGCATTTTTAAGGACATTTCGGGCACTCTAATAGATGGGCCATGTCTGTTGATTGATGTTTTTAATTCCAGATACAAGACGCGATGGGCAACAGTTGGGAATGGATCTACTTCGTGTCAATGGTCATCTTGGGCGCTTTCTTCGTCATGAACCTCATTCTCGGTGTGTTGTCCGGGTAAGTTTTAATCTTCTTTTTGCGTAGATTTATTTTTACTAGCTTCTGCAAATGTCAGTAAAGATAAAAAACTATCCTAAGGGAATATTCTCGTACTATATAAATAAAAACCATTAGAGCGTACAACAAACTTAACTTTTATAATATTAATGTTATTAATTTATACATATCAAGTGCTCGACACCGTGTTTGAGCAATTGGCTGCTGTGTTGCATGAATCGGTTTCAATTCCCTCCCAAAACAAATATTAGCCTACGATCATTTCTCTAGCTCTGGGTATCTTGTGAGTTTACATGTTTGTGAACACTCCTACGATACATGAGTAATACCTAAAGTAGGCGGAATTATTGCAACAAGGCGTTGTTATCCACATTTGCAACGGTGCAGTTTTGAAACTGTACAATATTTCAGGAGATTTTAATAAAACTCATAAGTAATCACCAATAAAATGAGTAGGTATTTTTTTCATATTTTTTTTAATATATTGAAATCGGTATAATTATGATAGTTATGTACTATTACCTCCTGAAGTATTTTGCAGCTTCAAAACTGCACCTTGTATTTAATCGCATACTTATATTTTACCAACCCGATTTCTACTGTATAAAATCAATCTACGTATTGGTAAAATATAATATCTTATGAAACGATTTAAATAAAAAATACACCTTACATGATTACAGAGAGTTCTCCAAAGAAAGAGAAAAGGCGAAGAACAGGGGTGACTTCCAGAAGCTTCGAGAGAAACAGCAACTAGAAGAAGATTTGAAGGGCTACCTCGACTGGATCACGCAGGCTGAGTACCTGGAACCGCTTGCTGATCAGCACGAACACCACCCACCGGTAGACCAGACCAGGGATTATGGAATAGGTGGGATATGAGATATATGTCTGTTTGGTTTCAAGAAAAGCTTTTTAAATAAGACCAGCAAAATTCAAAGGAATTGTCAGTATTATTTAATTAAATACGTTTTTAGTAGTTCCGACTTACATACGAGTTGTAGGTCACGGGCTCAAACCCAGCCAGGCGCATTACTTTGTGTAATTTATTTCATCCACTGCTCTCAAAATGGTGGAGGAAAACTTCGTGAGCAAACCGGCATGTCCCAGAACCAAAAATTCGAAGATATGAGACATCCACCAACCCGCACTAGGACCGTGTGGAGATTACGGCCCAAACCCTCACCTATACAGGAGGCCTAAGTCCTAACACAGCGAACATTAAAAGGCTAATGCTATACTAAATAAGTTTTTTATCATCATCATATAGAAAAAGTTACAAAAAACATATTATTTTAATTTGCAATAGTTATAGACGTTACTAAAGCAAACTTGCTTCAATTAAGCAAGAGCAATTCACTGTCATAAATATAATAATTAATTACAGATTCGTTGGCAATTAATTAAAACCCTGTTGCTCGTAAAACTTACAATTAAAATGAGCAGGCACTGTAGTAAAATGTTTTAGAATATATTGCAGGTCAAACGCAGAACGAACATGATTCTACAGATCATCTGGGAATAGAGAACAATGAACAGAAAGTATCTATTTGCAAAGTATGGAAGAAGGATTTTGATAAGGTAAGTTATGAAGATAAACATAGTGTTACTAATGCACTTACTGCAGCCAACGTGTTCAACCGCGTGAAAGTAGATAATTGTCCCAAAGGAACATACTCGCGGAATAAAAGTATGCCAAGTACTTTTCCAAGACATAGTTTACCAGAGTACCAAGTTTTATAGGAATTCATTCAACCGTTGGAGAGCGACTAAGTAACTAACATTTGCGAACACTCGGTCGCAAACTTTGTATTTATAATATAATTGTGTATAGAACATATCTGCTAATACAAGATACCACTTATACTTTGAACACTTTTTTAGTATATGAAAAGATGTCAAATTGTTTTTACTAACTTTTTTCAGGTAAACCGACGAATGAAGAGAGCGTGCCGCAAAGCAGTGAAGTCACAAACGTTCTACTGGTTGATCATCGTGCTAGTGTTCCTGAACACAGTCGTACTAGCTAGTGAACACTATCAGTGAGTATTTAAAAGATAGACAGCAAGCTTCACGCTTTTGGTAACATCTAAACGTGACCCTGGACTCGACACCCAGATGTTTTTTTAGGTAGGAAACCCTTAAATGACTACATTTGGTTTAGGGTGGTGTAAGGGACAGAGAGGTATGTCCTAGAACCAAAAATTCAAAGACATGTGACATCCACCAATCCGTACTGGACCCGCGTAGTGGATCATGGCCCTTTCCCTCTTCCATAGAGGTGGCCTGTGTCCCAGCAGTGGGAACATTAAAAAGGCTGGTGATGATGATGGAACAGAGAGAGAGTTACCATCATCATCTTCCTGCCCTTGTCCCAGAGGGAGAGTTACCAGTGTTATTTAATTTTTTAACCATTTCCATTAGGAATTTTTAATTAGAAACATCTGATTAATGACTGATGAGCGTGGACTTCAGGATATTCCGATACCTTACCACCCCTTTAAGGCCAACGTCCAAGCTATCCAGGTAGCTACATATTGGTCGGACAAGATTTTGAGAACACGTCAAGCACTTTGAAGAGTTTTTTTTTTATTATTATTGACAAGCTCGCACTTGACCACTATCTCATCTTATGGCGAGCGATGATGCGGTCGACGATGGAGTACGCTTACCTAGAAGTAGCCCATTCACTCTTAACTTTAAGGCCCCTAGGTTGTCGCTATCAAGAAACACAACTTCAGCAGGGAATTTTACTCCTTAGCAGCTGTACACGCAATTAAAATGTTCCTAAACCGTTTAGTGCATAAACGAGTTATGAGGTAGAAAAAATTGTGCAATTTCTAAATTCCATTTTCTCATTTACAGGCAACCGGAGTGGCTGGATCTCTTTCAAGAATACGGCAACGCGTTCTTCGTCGCTCTCTTCACATTAGAAATGTTAGTCAAGATGTACAGCTTGGGACTGCAAGTAAGTCATCTATGTTGCGAGTTTTATCTAACTGTTACTTGTTTCTTCTCACTATTTTATGTTCAAAACCTTCGATAAATTATGTACTGGATTATCGATCAATGTTTAAAAAATGGCCCTATAAATATCATCACAAAATTGTGGGGAGATATTTGAAGCCAATAAAAAATAGAATAAGCACCATTGTTAATATTTTATTTTAAATTTTATTATTCACAATTTTGATTTAATTTCTGATTATACATGAATGATGTAAGAAGAAGAATGATAGGAGAAGAAGAATTAAATATAACATAAACATTAAACTTTAATTTCGTTTGCAGTATACATATACTTTGGTAGCCTTCTAAGGTTTGCCTATCTATAAATTAACTGAAGTTATTGTTAATTAATAGCTTTTTTCGAAGAAAAAATACTTACATATAGACTTCCTGGGCCACATAAATGCGACATGATTTTGGAATGAATGATACCGTGTCCGCGTCTTAAGATATTGAAGGTCAAAGGTCATAAAAATTGTTTTTTTGTGAATATCTCGCTTTCTACTGCTTAAATGATATTTTTACCTTAATCATTTAAGCAGTAGAAAGCGCGGACACGGTATCATTTGTGACTTTTGAGACAACATTTAGAACGACAAAACAAAGGTTTATACCAATGTATAGCTTATTATCTCTCATTCCGAGGTTGACCCCTTTTTTCACCTAATATGACTGGGCTATAAAGTTTTGAGCCGAGAACGTGAGCGTTCGCACACCTATTTCGTTTGTATTATGTCTCTAATTACGGTACTCGAAAGGTTTAATTCATAATCTAGTACATTTTTCATCGAATTTCAAAACTCATAACGCACCTAGAAATAAATTAAAGACGTTAGTAGGCTGTATTTAGAGCTCAGTTAGATCTAGTTGTGAAAATCATCTGAACTTACTTTTGAAGACGGGTACAGGTTGTTCTAACATGTTGAAGGTAACATGAAAGGACTATTTTATAAGTGTTCTAGCGACATCTATAGCGTCACATAAGAACTACAAGAATCCTGCATCGCGCAATCAAAGTTCTCCGCGCGATTTGAACATATACGATAGCCTGAAATCATCTATCGGGCAGTAGCCCACCAGACTATAACACCAGGGCCTCAAGTCTGCTATTACAATAGTGTCAGAATAGTCGATCATTGATTTCAAAATTGTTGATTTTGACAAGTTTGGTAATCTACTAATATAATGGCGTCATTATGACTTTCCTATGATCAACCAGTGATACTACATTGAAAGATTTTTTCGGAATGCTAATCTCGAACAGAAGGACAAATGAATATTTGACGTATGCGGTAAATTAATACAATTTTGACAGTTCCTTTAACCAGTGATTTACGATTAGAATGTTATTGTGCAGTTATTGTTGTTAATTCGTTACAAAATCGCTCGTACCACAGTTCTATTACGACCGCACGCAATGACCGCCCAATGATCAGCCATTATGAATTAACAGATTACGAACTTTTAGCAAAATGACAATGGAATCGTGTTGGAATGACAATATTTTTAAAATAGCAGTTTTGGCCCCCTGTCTGGTCGGATGCTAGTTTTTTTTTTTTTGTGGGACTTTACTCTCTGTTCCGCATTCCTCCAAAGTGTGAACTGAGCAAGTACTATCGATGACACTTCTGCATTTATCTTGCTTGCGTTCGAAATTGAAAACAAAGGTTTGGTTTGGCCACAGTATAAATATGGTTTGCGCCGTAGGATTAAAGCATTTTTTTTCTTTAAGTAGAAAAGGGGCAGAAAAGACCGCGATAATACCTACTCACATATTTAAAATGCTCTAGAGCTTAAGTCTGCCACATTAATAATAATAATAAAAAAAATAATAAGAAAATATTTAAAAATGTATAAAATATGTTTAAAAATTTAAATAAAAATAATAATATAATATGTCCACAACTATCACACAACGCCATCTAGTCCCAAGCTAAGCAGAGCTTGTGTTATGGGTACTAGACAACCGATAAACATACTTATATATTTCTAAATACATACATATTATAGATAAATTACACCCTGACACAGAACAAGTGATCGTGCTCATTACACAAACATTTGTCCTGGGTGGGAATCGAACCCACGACCTCCCGCATAGCAGTCAGGGTCACTAACTACTAGACTGACAGGCCAGTCACATTCATAACATCTTATTTGCCAGCACGAGCCCATTGTCATTTTGCTAAAAGTTCGTAATCTGTTAATTCAGAATGGCCGATCATTGATCGGTCATTGGTCTCGTAATAGAATTAGTGTAGTGCGAGCTATCTTCTAACGAATTAAATGAGAATGACTACACATTGACGTTCTAATGGTAGGTTACTGATCAAAAGAACTGTCAACATTTTAGCAGATTACCGCATACGTCAGACATTCATTTGTTATAATGTACGAAATTACCACTCTATGCTATTTCTTTCAATGAAGTTTCAGTGGTTGAGCATTGAAAAGTCATAATGACATCATTATACTATTAATAGATTACCAAACTTTCAAAATCAACAATTACCAAATCAATGATAGACTGTTCTGAGACTATAGTAAAAGCAGACTTGAGGATTTGTTTATGCGCGCAGTGCACACGGCTCGAGCGCGCAAGGCATCCACACTACGGGAATTTTGTTACATTGCATGATACACTGCGACAATATGGACGCGACAAACGACGCGTCTTTCATTGCGGGTTACAATACATGTTACATTACAGTCTGTACCTGGCTTAACACTCAGATGGCTAGCGAAATTCTTGTTAAGGGAAGAATTCATATATTTCTGATGTTTACGTTATGGAAGATCCTACTGAACTTGATATATGAGCTCTCACACAAAACTGCTATGCGATACAACATCGAATCGCAGAAACCTGCCGTGCGATTTTATATATATCTGCGAAATAATTTCGTACGGCATCGGTTTAAGTAACTATACAATGTCCAATCCCTATCAATCCCCAAGTTTCTGTAATGAATGTCGCATCGCAATTTTGTGTTTGGGCCTTACGACAACTGTCGCGACTTAGGCCTACTGTCCACGCATAGCTTCAAGGACGCGTTTTCGTTACTATACGCTTGATATACGGCTGCGTGAATCTTGCATATTACACTATGAAAGTGTTTCGACAAACGGCAACGACACGACGGCATGACGTTGGAGCGTTATACGCTTTGCAAGCGTACACCAAGCGTATAACGACGAATGCGCGTCTATGAAGCCACGCGCCGTGTAACAGTAGGTTGACAGCAGGCCTTAGGCCGCATTCATTCATTTCTTTCTAGTTTTCAAAATACATCACAAATATTTGTTTGCGGTTAAATTAAATTTACTGGTAACATTTTACAACTTGCTCATAACTTGAAACCCTAATCGACCAAAGTCATTTTCTCTAAGGTCAGCTCTAGGGTAACTCACGAAATTTGAATTTTCTTGGTTTTTTTTGCATTTTGCAAGTCAGTGTCAAGTGATGCAACATACAGTTGATGTCCAACTCTATTCAATAACTATTTCATACAAAACGTTATATAATAGGGCAAGACGAAACGAGTGGGTCATATTATAGAGTTTAATTGTTATAATTTCTTAAATAAATACATATCATGCCTGCCAATCATAATTTAACAAACGTGCAACTAGACAAAATGCAACAAAAAAAATATATATATTCTCTTATCTCCCTTAATATAAAACCTTTAAAAATATTGTTTTTATTATCATAACCAACATCAATATCAGTGAAATTTCACCAAGAAATTTAATTTAGCCCAATATTATGTCTGTCCATTCTAACAGTACTAACATCACACACCACACTTACTAATCTGTGCTTAACACCTACGCTTTGGTTGCTGTTCTTCTTGCAGTAGACTTCTTGTCTATCTTCTGCGTCCCGGTTAAGTTGCCTCCGAACATGTTTCAGGGTTACTTCGTATCTCTGTTCAACCGCTTCGACTGCTTCGTCGTGATCGGGTCTATCAGTGAGATGGTGCTCACCAAGACTGAGGTGATGCCTCCGCTTGGCATCTCTGTGTTGCGCTGTGTCAGGCTGCTCAGGGTCTTCAAGGTTACCAAGTAAGTAATTATGACTGTACTAGCTTTCACCCGCGGATTCGCCCGCGTGGTATTGGGTGGGTTGGGGTTTCCGGGATAAAAAGTAGTCTATGTCCTATTCCTGAGTGTATCCTATGCCTGTGCCAAATTTCAGCCAGATCCGTCCAGCCGTTTTGGCGTGATTGAGTAACAAACATCCAAACATCGTAACTTTCGCATTTATAATATTAGTAAGACACACTGTTGAACCTCGAAACGGTGAAGAAAAACATCGTGAAGAAACCGATAAGTCCTAAAACCAAAAATTCGAAGACATGTGACATCATCCAATCCGTAATAGGCACGCGTGATGAAGAAATTTTCAACTGGTATTTAGTTCTTGCTTATTTGCCTCCTAACTGAATCTTATAAACTGTTATCACCAAAAATATTTTACTCCAAGAGCTCAAATGCGCCTAATAATTAAATATTCTTTCCAGATACTGGCGCTCACTCTCCAACCTAGTAGCATCACTCCTCAACTCGATCCAGTCGATAGCCTCCCTCTTGTTGCTGCTGTTCCTCTTCATTATGATCTTCGCGCTGCTGGGGATGCAGGTCTTCGGAGGAAAGTTCAACTACGATCCAGTGGAAGAAAAAGATCGACACAATTTTGATTGCTTCTGGCAGGCACTGTTGACAGTGTTTCAGGTAAGAAAAAGCAACAACATTATGTTGCCCCATTATGAAGGACCAATATTGTGAAATGTATAACTTAATAAAGGTATTAAGTAGACAGAAGGAACTTCAGACACTCGCCTCACGTATCAACCCAATCAATCATCTAAAAGAAAGTCAATTCACTCAAAGTTTGAACTATAGGAAGAACTTTTCGGACGGATGGCCGTTGGGGTAGAAAGGTTCTGAAGTGGCGACCGCATACCGGAAGACGCATTGTTGAAGGAAAGCTTCCAACAAGATGAACCGATGACCTGGCAAGGGTTGCGGGGTTCCGATAGATGCGAGATGCACAGGACCGTTCATTGTGGTGACAATTGGGGGAGGCCTATGTCCAGCAGTGGATGTGTTTCGGCTGAAAAAGTTTTGATAAAAAACTTTTAGTTCGTCTTCAATCAGTTAAAGTGTCATTAAAACTTTTCCCTTTTCCAGATCCTAACAGGTGAAGATTGGAACGCGGTGATGTATGAAGGCATTAAAGCTTATGGAGGTGTGGGCACTCTTGGGATTCTCGCATGCATTTACTTCATCATTCTCTTCATTTGCGGCAACTGTATCCTTTTTATAAAATTAAAATGTTTATGCTCTTGAGCCCCAAGCAAACGCAGGCGTTCGCATACCTGATATCTTTCTATTATGGCTCTAATTATAGTACTCGAAAGGCTAAGAATATAAGTCTTGCGATTGGTGAAATCCATTATTTCCTAAACTTCCCGTTGTACAGACATCCTTCTAAACGTGTTCTTGGCCATCGCTGTAGATAACTTAGCCGATGCTGAATCGTTAACAAACATAGAAAAGGATGAAGCGGTAAGTGATATAGTACAGTAAACTTTAATTCTTGCGACATATGGACTGAATTCAAATGCGAATAATTCACAGGCCCCTGAAGAGAAGGAAGGAGGAAGTGTGGCAGCAGCTGAAGGAGTACACATAGACACTGATGATGAATACATTCACGATGATGATGTGTATACTTCGGATAAGTAAGTTTTTTTTTTATTCTACATAGGCTCGCGTTTAGCCACTATCTCACCTGATGGGAAGCGATGAACTTTCATGAAATACATTTAACATAATTTAATACAGTTTTTCTACACAACAAAAATATTGCAACAATATAATATTTTAATAACAAAAGTTCTTCATAATACTGTTATTTTCAGTTCTGAAAGAGAATATGAAGAGACAGGTTCAGAAGGAGAGCAGCAAGAAGACATAGAAGGAGAACTAGATGAAACAATAGATGAAGAAAACGAAGCAATCGAAAGAGCAGAAGAAGAACAAGAAAGAGAAGACCAGGAAATGATGGAAGGCCACCAGAGGAATCATATAGGTATAATCATTTTAGGTATTGAGCCGGACCAAACACTGGCTATAGAACTTTCGAACATACGTAAGAACTGGGTTGTGGCTAATACAATAAAAGGTTTTTCTAAGAGGGCCTCTCTGATTAGTGTAATGGAACGAATTGGACAATGTTCTCTTTTTATTGAGATGATGAATAGAGTTTTGTGCCACATTATAAGCCCATGGCATTTTCGAATGGAGATAAATAGTTTATAAATTAAGATAAGATATTTGTTAATTGAAATATAGAAACTTCTCATTCTTATTTTTATTAAGAAAATAATAAAAGTGTTTCTATTAAAAACACAACTACACAAGATGACAATTTTGGTGAAATAAACATAACAATAAGCTAACCAACCAAAACAGTGAACACAGAGTTGGAAGAAGAGCCACGGCTGAAACGTAAGCCAACGACCTCATCGGCGCGGCCGCGCCGTCTCTCCGAGGTCGATATATGCGACACTAAGAAACCTATACCTGATGCCACCTCCTTCTTCATATTTGCTAAGACCAACAGGTTAGGGGGGGAACGACGATTAACAGAAACTTATTAGATGTTATTTTTTTACGTATTTTGTTTTTTAATTTTGTCTTTGATGGTAGGGTGAGAGATTCGTGCTTGTGGCGCTGAAAGGGCTTTTTTATTTCTAATATATGATTCAGTATATGTATCGTTATACCATTTGCCATTAAAGTGTGTGAATATAAACATGGAAACTTTTTTGTTATTCACGATGGGTAGGAAATTAGATCATGTACTCATAATGTATATTTAATATTTTGCTGATAACGATTTGTACTTTGTATGTCACGCGTCGTAAGCACGATTTTTATAATTTATTGTAGCAGCACAAATTAATAAACTAAGCTGTATCCATTCAATAACAACACTATCAAAGACAAACCTGTTTTCCACTTTATGCCTTACGTCTTTCTCTTCTTTCAATTAATTAATTATTTAAAAAATATTATTATTTACCATTTCTACACAATTAGCTAATTTCCACACTTGTGTTTGCGTTTAATTAAGCATTACAATAATTACTTGATAATTTAGTTGAAATATTCTAGGTACAGGGATTTCGGCATGGTCAATAGCGATAGTGATACTATTGGTAATCTTAGGATTAAAATAACTTAGTGCTAGACGATAGTGTAGAAATATTCTGTCATTTTCCTTCACAAAGATGGCGGACAATCTGAAGAAGAGGGAACACTGGTAACAGCCAGACCACGGCGTGTGTCAGAACTGAATATGCCAAATCAGACGCCGCCTATACCGAACGCTAGTAGTTTCTTCGTATTCTCACCGACGAACAGGTGAATGGTGATGACTTCGTCACCTGGTGGTACCCATGTCTCATTGTGTCGATTGGCGTTGTGTTGTCCTTGCAGTGATTGGCATTACATATCATCGACTGTGACTGTCCCAGTGTCTGTTGGAAACTGTATATCCTTGTAGTATCCATCAACCTATTCTAGGGGATTCTTCCTTTAATCTACTGGTTTCTTTATTTACAATTTTGTAGTGATTCCTTTAGTCTTAGAATTAAAAACATTCTTCAGTTCATCTTGTTTTAATTTCATTTTCAATTTCACCAAAAGTGATTACTGAACTTTCTGGTGATTAAAAACTTCATTTTATTTTAAGTTTTTCGAAATTTCATATCCCAAATTCTTAGTTCTTACCACAGTACCGTTTCCAACATCATCTTCTTCATTCATACGTCCTCGTGATGCACGAACATTATAACCTCCATTAAGTGTGGAATAATCAAAATTAGATGAACATTCTGTTTCAGCAATGAGTATAGTGGGTACCGAAATCTGTGTTTCCCATTAGCAGTTAGGTTTGTTTGTTTAGTACGATAGGTTTCAAAGCATGACCTGAAATCCCTTAGAGATTCTTCATTGATTTTTCTTTAAATTGGAAATCATATTTTGGCTTGTAGCGTTCACGACTAAGCTGATTGCATGCTGAGTGTGTTCATGCATGGTTGTCAATGTCGTGAAAACTATACGCCATAATTTAAGATTCAATAAAACATTTTGTTATTTTAAATTGTTGCATGTCTGCATGGTGTGTACCGTGTTATATTTATTTGCCCGATTTTAATGCATGTGCTTTTATCACTGATTTTTGTAACATGTGTTTAGAATATCTGTGTATTTCTGTGTAATATTTTAATTATAAATTTTGAAACACACTAAAATTCTAGCTCAAATTTATTTTTTTCCAATTTACTTGTTATTAAGTCATATTAAAATATTTGCTATAATCCAATGAGATCAATATTTTTGACAGCTTTGTAAATTTTTGAATCAATGTAATCATCAATCAGGTAAAAATTTTCCTTTCAGAATTCCTCTCTTTGTTTCTTTATTCTGTAATAAGTAAATCTTTTCTGGTGTGTTTCCATTAACGTCATTATTGTCATTCTGAACACAATCCTGACACAGTTCTTCAATGCTAGGTTCCGGGTGTTCTGCTACAAAATGTCCTCATCGTCTACGTTCGGGAACATCATCCTCGTATGCATCATGCTGTCTTCCGCTATGTTGGCTGCTGAAGACCCACTTGATGCTGCACAGAACGGGTTTAGAAATTGGGTTAGTGTGCTGCTAAATATTTGTGTAACTTATTGTGCTAGTCTACCTGGCACGTATGTAAGTTGGCTATCTCGTAACTTACCTAATTAGTTCCCAGCGGGCTTTCCCAACCCTTTTCTGAGTTCATAGGAAATTACATGCTGGTACTTTTGGTACTTCTTCTACTTAGGAAACGTTCAAATGGGATTGTGTATTTTATAATTTCGCAGTAGATTATATAGAAACTAATAAATTACCTACAATTTAATGTAACTAATTGTAGGTAATTTGTTAGTTTCTATATGAGATGGATGGATTGTGTGAGGAGTGATATGAAAGAAAAGGGAGTTAGTGATAGTGTGACGGGTGACAGGACAGAGTGAAAGAAAAAAACATGTTGCACCGACCCCAAGTAAAATGGGATAAGGGTAGGATGATAATAAATTAAATTGAACTAATTACAGTTGTAATGAATTAAAATACAACTCTTCGCCATTGCTTTAATTTTTTTTCTACATAATCAATTTATATCTTAATTCGTACTTTGTTCTCGTTTCAGTTGCTAAGTCAATTCGACGTGTTCTTCACGGGCATCTTCACGCTGGAGCTGTTCCTGAAGCTGATCACTTACGGGCTGATCCTCCACCAGGGTGCCTTCCTGCGGTCCGCCTTCAACGTGCTAGATATGCTCGTCGTTTGTGTATCGCTAGTCTCTATGAGTTTTAAGTACGTAATGATTTCTTACAAATATTTTTTATTATCATTTTGATAATAAGTTGCTGTAATAAAAAGCATAATTATATTCAATAAGTAATATTCGTTATTAAAGAAATCTTACTACAAATGAAGTTAGAGAATGAAAGGGCTGCAGAATCGCTCGAAAAATTGTATGTTTATTAATACGAGTATGCAAATGTAGTTTTCCAATATTTTGATTACGGATTTTATCTAAAGTGGTCCAACTCCAAGGAAGACACAATGCTGGTGACATGAAACCTTAGTGTTTGTATTTTCTTTAAGGTAGCCTTTCAAACGAAACTTTTCAGACGCAAAGTCTATAGCGGCTATTTACTAATAACATATGTACCTATAAGCCGGCTATTTACTTGTTATTTATAAAGGGCCGGATTGTATAACTATAGCATTTTATATTATAACATATGTATAAAAACGTCATTGTGATTTGTACATAGACACTGCCTCTGTGACGCTTAGTTCGAAAGGCTGCCTTTATAAGTAAATTTTCCGAACAACTATCCAAAACACCGAAACGAATTTCTAGTATTATATATTCACACTTCATGTAATCGTAATTTCAGGTCGGGCAGTATATCGGTGGTGAAAATATTGCGAGTGTTTAGGGTGCTGAGGCCTTTAAGGGCCATCAACAGGGCCAAGGGCCTTAAGGTCAGTGTCAAAAACCTTTGACTTTCAAACAACTTATTATTAAATACCAAAGCCATTATTGTTATTAAATATACGAAAAATAGTCTATAAAAAGTAACTTATGAGAAGAGATAAGTTTTAATAAATTTACATTTCCTTATTTAGATGAGCTTGACTGTTATATTGTAATCCTTGATGATGAAGCGCACTAGTTTAATAAGAGCATATTCACTCTAGCCTTGAAGATACGAAAATTATAGATTAGTTTCAAGAAGTATTTATTTTAACGAATTTTCAGGCCTCATTTTTACTTTATTTGCTTACATGGATGATGATTGGTTTTGATTGTGATTTGTTATATGATGTTTTACTATGATCAAATATATTTATCTGACATGAAAGTACATATATTTTTCCATAATTATAGCACGTTGTACAATGCGTGATTGTTGCCATCAAAACAATCGGTAACATATTGTTGGTAACGTCGTTACTGCAATTTATGTTCGCCGTCATGGGAGTCCAAATGTTCAAGGTAGGGGGCAAATACTATATTCTGAAGAATACCACACCTTTCTCCGTGACATGAAGCGTCTTGTGTGGCCACGAGTAAATACACATCCATTACAAATATATCACCGATATTCAACCAAACCTTGTCAATACACCTTTGGGTATAAATATTATATTATTTACACTCTTTTGTCTTCTTTTTTTACTCATTTCTCATGATTACTTTTATTATTTTCCTTTTTTTGTTTTTATTGCCAAAAAAATATCTTTTTAATTATCACACATTAAAAATTTTGTTGTGTGATACACTTTTACATCTAAATTTTAAGGGAAATAACTTATGTCTGCACATGAACAAAAGCACCTCAAAGCAGACCTAAGGTTTATATGTTACACAGGTATATTTTATTTGAAGCTTCAACTAACACTTGTGCTAATTATTTTGTTGTTTCTGCTGAGCTTCCATACGATATATATTTGGAAAGCTTTGATATTTTACCCTTATATTTTTTAAATTATATTTGCTGTGACACGCTTCGAAAACTTTTCCTGTGTTCATCAAAAAACATTGGTGGAGAAATATTGGTATAACTACGATGAAGAAAGACCTTGAAAGAACAAAATTAGCATGAAACTCGTCAGTAGAAATAATTTGAATAGTATTTATAATTTCAATGTCGTCAATTAGTACAAGCATGAGATCATTAATACAACCCAAAGGTGTAGTAGTATATGTGAGACCGATCATTTAGATGACTAATTTTACCTTTCTGTTAGAAGTTATAACCTACCCCCTACCTTGGCGTTTACGTGAAAAGTGGAGTTTCTAACCTTAGCAACTGCGGTCCCTAAGGCCCTTGTAAAATACCCCATGTGATTAAACAATGGTTTGCTTGTCCCCCTATGTTTCCGTGGCTGCGTGGTGGACTTTGTGGAATCCTCCCCCCCTTGGTAACGTATGCCCCGACAACTAACTCATTGAATCCGTTAACAGTATGTGGTGAAGTGTGTGATAGTAGCGATTAAGACTATAGGAAATATAATGCTAGTTACGTATTTATTGCAATTTATGTTTGCTGTGGTTGGTGTACAGTTGTTTAAGGTGAGCCTTGGAACATTTGTTGGTAGTTGAATTAAGATCTTCGAACCTGGGTTATTGTGATAATAAATGAATCCTTATAAAATATAAATGGTTAAGAATTCATCGAAGACAAGCAAGATATTTCAGCACACAGCATGTTACAAACAACTTGCTTCTATTTTTTTCTTATAAAAGCTTAGTTTTATAAAGAGACATAAATACTCGTACACCACTTATAAGAGTTTGTAACCAAGTTCGAAAATCTTTTGTGAAAAGCATGAAACTTGCCTTAATTTTGTTCGGTTGTAACCTATTTATGTCGCATGTATTTGTTGAGGCATAATCGTTCAAGCTTTTAGTTTAGGAAAGGTGTCATCATTAGATCGTGTTGTCTTCATTTTAATAATAACATTAACATAAATGTTTTGGCAATGTATAAATGCTTCTTTATAGGTTTTTATCATGAGAAATGGGTTCACTCAATTGTTTAAATAGGGAATTAGTAGTGTCAATTTTACTATCTATGTTGGCTGCAACACATTTAGATGTCGTAGCATGATACTAATCTAGTGTTAATTTGTAATTGTCATTGATTTAATCGCTGAGATTTTGTTTCAGGGCAAATTTTTTAGGTGTAATGATATTTCTAAAATGACAAAGGATGAATGCCAGTAAGTATCTTTGTCTATTCGTATATACTTAAATATTTTATCTTTTATAATTATGCTTACGAAAAATATATAATTGTAAACATCGACTGCGCTCAAGGTTACTATCAAATACAAATGTTTTTCAGGGGAACGTATTTGGTATTTGAGAATCGCAACTATTTGGTGAGGGACAGAGAATGGACGCGTTATGACTTCCATTTTGATAATGTAATGAAAGGAATGCTTACCCTCTTCACTGTGTCTACTTTTGAAGGATGGCCAGGGTAAGTGTACCTCGATGATTTATTTTTTAATACATATAATATAACTAGCTTTTGTCCGCGGCTTCGCCCGCGTACATAAAATATAGCCTATGTCACTCAAGAGCAAAGCAGCTTTCTATTGTTGCTAAATTTTTTCCAATCGGACCAGTAGTTCCAGAGATTACCTCCTACAAACAAAAAAATAAAAAAACCAACTTTATCTCTTTATTATATTAATATATAATATATATATAGTGTAGATATATTCCACAACTACCACACAACGTCGTCTAGTCCCAAGCTAAGCAGAGCTTGTGTTGTACAACACGAAAACATCAAGTGAATTTTATGGATTCAGTCAAAATATGTAATTTATTATTTTAAAATATGTATTAATAACAAAAATATATTTTTAGGTTATTGTACGTCTCTATAGATTCGAATGCTGAAGACCGGGGTCCCATAACTAACTTCCGTCCAATTGTTGCAGCCTACTATATTATTTATATTATTATAATTGCCTTCTTTATGGTAAGTATAAGTCCTTTTTATTAGGATTCGATAATATGTAATAGGTGGTGAATATTCATTGTAACCATTTTTTGTAGGTAAATATATTCGTCGGTTTCGTCATAGTGACCTTCCAAAACGAGGGAGAACAAGAATATAAAAATTGTGAATTAGACAAGAATCAGAGAAACTGCATAGAGTTTGCACTGAAAGCTAAACCTATTAGAAGGTAAGATATTATTTCAAACCGCTAAACAGTAAAAAACAAAATAGGGTATACGAGTACAATTGTAATAATATTATAAATATAATAAGATCTGATCTGTACTCTACATATTATATATTTAGTTTGTTATTAACCCTATTTAAAGCTTCATATTTTCATTTCAGATACATCCCAAAACACAGAATCCAATACAAAGTATGGTGGTTTGTGACGTCACAACCGTTCGAATATGCAATCTTCGTGCTAATCATGATAAACACTATCACCCTTGCAATGAAGTATCACAATCAGCCCCACGAGTACAGCAAAGCGTTGGATTTGTTAAATATGCTGTTTACTGCAGTCTTCGCTTTAGAGTTTATTTTTAAACTTGCTGCTTTTCGATTTAAGGTGGGTTTTTCTATCAAGCATTTTGTGTTGTAGATTTTAGGACTTATCTTCATTGGACTTTATTTCACCTTTATTATTCATTCTGTCCAGAATTACTTCGGCGATGCTTGGAACACCTTCGATTTCATCATTGTGCTCGGCAGTATCATCGACATCGTTGTCTCCCAAGTAAACGAACTCAAGAACCAGGTAACCGCACGGTGCACTCATAGAGATACACTTCCTAGATATACACTTTCACTTATGGTATCTTGTTCTGGAATGACCAATTTTTTATTTGATAATTTTATTTACGCAACCAATGGTTTTAATTCTTCATTTTAATATATTTTCATTATGCGATTTTCTATATATTAATAATTGATAGCTACCTAGATAGCTAGATTTTTTTCCTGTGAAGTAGTATCTAAGTCACGTAAATAAAAATACATAACCATATATAATTTTTTATATACTGCAATTATTATACGAAACAGTCTCATATTAAATAAGTAATCCTTGATTTTAATGATGAAAAAGATAAAAATTCTATATTAAATAGTTTAAAAATTAAAACACAGTAGAAAAAAATACTGTAAATATGCATTATGTTTTTTGATCATTCCATAACCAAGATGGCATAGTTACTGTCCCGAGCATGGACAATATTATCGATGTTGTAATAACAACAGAAGCTAATGCTCTCACACACGTTGTACCGGCTGGATCCACCACTGAAGACGATCGTGTTGATTTCAGGGAAGTGGCATGCAAAGGACACACGTTGTCAAGGTAAGCAACGCTTTCACGCTAATTGTTCTAACTAAGATATTGTAAACGTCATTTAATCCCAATCGTCATCATTGGTAAATTCTCTTGAAAGAATTTTGAGTCACAAAATAAAACTATAATTAATTATGACAACTGATCAAATGATGTTTATAATAAACTGAATTAGAATAGCAGTAATAATAATTGTTACGTTAAAAATATTAAACACGTTTAATCAAAATAATTAACACACTGAATTAAAATTGCACTGATATAATAATAGATACCAACAAAATAACATAGCTGCTTTTAATATTGTGTACAAAGCAACTAACAATTTAAAAAGGTGCTTTAAATATGTGCAAAAAAAAAATCTATGGGACAGTAACGTTAAAGTAATCATGTATGTATAAAAAATAATCCTGGCGAAATCCAGGAGGCAAGACTCGGCACTACAGACAAAGCACGAAAGCACACCCAAGAAACAATCAGCAATGAAGTAGATGCTATATTTTATTTGCTTATACAACAGCAAATAGCTTAAACACACGAGCATAAAGCCACACACAGTAACAGATTTTCACGCATCTAATGTTTTAAAGACATATTACAGTTCCAGAAATCACTGCAGCTGAAACAGAAAATATATTTCTTTCCTTGGAGTTGTGGTCTGAAAGCAACTTCGAACACATAAAGTTGATGCTTATATTTCCTACACCTAAACAAATGGTGATGGTATAGTAAAAAAATACCGAATTTCTTTTAAAAAGAAGTAATCACAAAATTAAGAGAACAAACATCAATTTTTCGAACATATTTTGCATTTCGTACATTTTATAGGTACTTTTTTATATAACACAAGACAATTGATATAATTTACAGGTAACCACAATATAGAAACCTATACTGACATCTCAACTAAATAATTACAGGAAAGTTCCATACCTTCAATAAATTTCTTCCGGCTCTTTCGAGTGATGAGGTTGGTGAAGCTGCTCTCCAGAGGCGAAGGTATTAGGACCTTGCTGTGGACTTTCATCAAGTCCTTCCAAGCACTGCCGTATGTCGCTCTGCTGATTCTTATGCTGTTCTTCATTTATGCTGTCGTTGGGATGCAGGTACGGATACTAAAACTTACATTTAATAACTAGAAATTTATTTTACTTAGTGATTAAGAGATATTACACGTGCAATGCTTCGAGACGTTTTGTCTATATAGATGATATTGTCATGATGTCTTATATATGTTATGGTTGCAGGTTTTCGGAAAAATTGCAATAGACGATGACACACCGATCACTAGGAACAACCACTTCCAAACGTTTCCACAAGCACTACTTGTATTATTTCGGTCTGCTACTGGTACGTATTGTCCTCATTTGTCTACAAAATGTTCATGAAACTCAAAGTTAAACACGTTTACTTCTTGTGTTCAAGGAGAGGCATGGCAAGACATAATGATGGGAGTATCACCAGAGCCTGAAGTGAAGTGTGACAGGAATTACCATGAAGAAGGGGATGTGGAGGTAGAAGATAGTGGAGGCACGTGTGGCAGTGTGCTCGCCTTTCCATACTTCATTAGTTTTTATGTGCTCTGTTCTTTTTTGGTAAGTCATGTTTTTTGTCATTTTTTCTTTTAAGCATGAAAACAAGAAATAAATTCTCTTACTGTAGATGGAGTAAAAGAAAGTGCCAGAGTTTTACTGAAAGAAAGTTATTGTGTTCCTTCATCATTCCTCTTTGTTTTACTGAGAAATGTGACTCTTTTATACCAAGTTCTTGTCCATGATGTCCAATCTGTTTTATCTTTCAGATCATTAATTTGTTTGTGGCTGTCATTATGGATAATTTCGACTACTTAACTAGAGACTGGTCAATATTGGGACCACACCACTTAGATGAATTTATAAGGTAACTTGAGGTTTCATCACAAATCTATATAAGTTCAAGACATCACCAATGTACTAACCAATGACCTTAATGTTTTCAGATTATGGAGTGAATATGACCCTGATGCAAAGGGTAGAATAAAACATTTAGATGTAGTTACTTTATTAAGAAAAATTAGCCCACCTTTAGGTGAGTAAATTCAGATACAATTCAGATCTTCTCCTCGTCTTTTAATATAGACAAAAAGCTTTTCTATCTTTGAAACTACTATTTTACGGTTTTTACAAGAAATTTTATTTATTCAGGTTTCGGTAAGTTATGTCCGCACCGCGTGGCGTGTAAGCGCCTCGTATCTATGAACATGCCGCTCAATTCCGATGGCACTGTTCTCTTTAACGCCACGCTATTTGCCGTCGTCAGGACCTCGCTCAAAATCAAAACGGAAGGTAAATTTATCCCAAAAATTTAGGATAAGTTAGTTCATCATCTTTATGTTCCTATTTTATTTTAGCGCGTATCTTCTTTAATACATTTACCAGCGATCTTATATATCTTTTACATAATATATGTTGAAGTATCATAAGTACCTACATTGAGAAAAACATCAACAAGTTAAAGTAGTTGAAGAAAAATCAAATAGAAACCTTGAAATCCAGGAGTTACATATTAACTCTTATCCTACAGGTAACATTGACGACTGCAACACAGAACTAAGAGCAGTCATCAAAAAGATTTGGAAGAGAACATCTCCGAAACTACTAGACCAGGTAGTGCCACCACCGGGCGATCCAAATGAAATAACCGTCGGCAAGTTCTATGCCACCTTCCTTATACAGGATTACTTTAGAAGGTCAGTCAATAGTATAGATGAAGAATAAATTACAAGTTTCTGATATTTTAAATTTACGATTTGAATTTTATTTTATGGTGCATGATGCTAAGTTCAAAAAAGTTCAGGGAAGTTTTTCAATAAGATTGAGAAAGAAATGCGACACGAAGGAGGCCATACAGAAGGTCTGTATGAACCAGAATCATGCACCATAGAATATTAACTGAATAATTATAATTTAGTTATTTTTGTATAAATTGGTGATATTTAAAATCGGTTCTCTATTCAAATTTCCGACATTGATGGCTCGCTGATAATGTTTTAGTTAAATTTTAAACACTGATGAATATAGAACCGAGTTTAACCAATGAAAATTAGCTGTATATTCAAAATTCTCTTACAAAATTATTTGATTATATTCGTTTCACACCCTTAACTCCCAAATCTGGTTCACAATTGGCGTTTAGAGTTTTAGGAGAAATTAAATCTAAAAATCAAAAACACGATAAATAAACCAATCGTGAGTTAATTAAAAAAAATATATACATTAACCACGTTTGGTATTGGTTAGAATTTTTTGATTTTATTTATTTCGTGTTTTGATTTCGTTTCGTTTAATTTCGGTTAACACTGATCAATACATTTTTGTTTCATAGGAATCACGCGTGAGTAACAACAGATACGTATGTGTAGGAAAGAATGTTCCCTTTTTTAGTGTTTTTTATCATACAAATGCTGACATGACCCTTCGCGATATAGATCTAATAAACAATAGAGGTCAAAGCGTAACCCCTCAAGACAAGTTGGAATTTGATTCAAATATACTGTTTTACCCTGCATGTCCCTATGACGCTCCTACAACGTACCATAATCTTTGGTTAAGCTTATACGAGCTGTTTTGTACACATTTACGAATTGATGCTATCCAAAAGCATGCAGATGTTTATTACAATCCAACTACCATGTTTTTATTTTGTCCAATATTTTACGTTTCCCGATGTTATATGTTGTGTTTTTGTGATATTTATGTTATAAATATAATTTTAGTATTAGTTCATGAAATTGAAAAATGATTATTCTTTGAAAGATTTTTCATCTTCGCGTTTAGAATTTCTTATCATAGGCTATAGCTATATATCTCAACTTTTTCTCTTTTGGGATTATTTACTCGACTACAGATTTTTAAGAACATATTCGCAGTAGAAAACATCATTGTCAACTTTTTTATAATAGAACTTTTTCAATTCTTAGAAAAATCTTTTCGATATCACTTCAACGCTTAGCATAGTTGCACACTGCAAAGGAATAAATTATGTAAGTACTACTAAAATTTTCCTCGATACTACAAATGATTCTAAACCTAATAATGTAAATCATAAGGTTCAAAAAGCGAAAGGAGCAGGAAATGAGGCAGAGCGATGAGCAGACGCATCAAATGACACTTCAGGCTGGGTTGAGAACATTACACGAGGCGGGTCCTGAACTGAAGAGAGCAATATCAGGGAACTTGGATGATATTTCTGCTGAATGTGATGTGCCTATGCATAGGGTATGTATAAAACGCATAATAAAAATATCTTAAAAAAAAAACCATAATCATATAAATATTAAAATGATAAACATTGATAGTCATGATAATTTTGCGTTGATATTCATTTTAATTTATAAAATGAAAGCAACCTATCGTAACGCTCTATTTCTTCTATCACAGAGAAACCACTCCTTATTCGGAGGTGTCTGGTCCAGCATACGAAGGCACGGACCGAACAGACACTTCCACAGACACAGAAAACATGGAGAACCACCAACAGGTAAAGGTCACATTTCATCGCTTCATACTTAACTGCATCATTACTAATATCAGATTTAATTCATTACTAATATTCCACTGATCATTTTTCACACAATATTTTGCCAGAGATGCATTGTGGTCGACACTATATATGTATGGATTTGATGGGTATTTGACGCTAGCACTAAAATAGAACTGGTGTTAAATCATGTAGTACTTCATAATTATAATTTGCTATCAGTCGATATAACACTGAGTATGTAAATCATACACAATAAACGAAAAAACTCAGATATGTAGATCAAATTAAAATTTAGTACCTGCGTTCATGGGGCATGCACAGATTAGTTTAGCACGTGAAAAGCTGTTAAACGAATATGTGTAGGCACCATAGCCTTCAAACCTGTACATAGATAGTAACTTGGCTACTTTCAAAGTGAATGAGAGTGGAATTAAAATGAATGAGTTTACCAGTGAAATGTCTTCTCTATGCAGATGAACAAATAAAACATTCATCGTCAGCGGAAGAACTTCTAACAAATCATGGTAAATATGCTGAATAAGGCATTGAAGATGAATGGAATGAAACTAAGTGTAGGGACTATGAGAAAGGCATGAATAAGTGAGATGAAAAGCTGTTTTTTATAGTAAAGAAAGGTGTACGTCATAAGACTGGCCTATGGTTCGAATCCCAGGCTGAGTAAGTTATGTGTTTAGTAAAAAAACTTATCAACAGCGCAGTTTAAATTATATTAGAAAAGTAAGTGTAACGAGTGTGAGTATAGTTTTATTGTAATCGTAAATATTAATTTTATTGGAAAAAAAAAAAGTTGTGTGGATAAAAAACTGGGTAAAATCATTGTGGTTGAAAAAGATCCCCTTACAAATATCATCATCATTACATCAGCTCACAAATATTTACTGCTGACGAATGATAAAATACACTAACAATTAAATAACATACAGCTTGAACGTAGGAGAAAAAAAAGTGTATGTAAGATCATTGCACGTGGTGTTTTGTAGTAGCTGCCTCATTCCTTTAAGAAATAGGTTTGAAGATATTTGAAACCTTTTAGATGGTGGCGGCGGTGTTGGTGCTCCTGCTGGTGTAGGAAACCACTTGAGTTCAATGATGCAAAGGGAATATGGAGTCGGACCTCTACCTCTTACACCTAATTTGTGAGTTACTTAAATTTATAGCCGTGTTCCACAGATGACGTCAAGAATATTGATACAGGAAGAAATTTATATAATATGAATTATTATTGGAAAAAATACAATATTCAAACCGTGCATTGTCGTTTTCAGAGCAAATGGACAGCCAAAGGAACAAATACCACTAAGACCTCTAATATTTAATGGAGAATCAGAGAAAATATACCAAGTGCTCGAGTGAGTACAAAATGATTACTTAACAACTAATAAGTTCATTATATTCATTCATATCAATAAATCAGTTTAATATTCTAATACATATCAGAGTCTAAATAAGAAATGCTTATATTACAGAAGAACCACAAATGACCTAAAGAACACTATTTACCAAGGTAGTCAAACGTGTGGTTTTGTAGTTGATTTTCTAAAGTTAAAGTTTGCATCACCCCGCACTCTTGCTCAAATAACCTTTCTAACGCTTCCATCTTCTTTCACCGCTTCTGTGTGGATAACGGTACGTACTAACAGCAATCAAAAGTCAAACTACCCGGAGATGCTCGGGCAGATCGGTCTGGCCTTCGGCTGCGTCAACTATCTGTCGACACCGAGCGAGGGCTTGACCGCATCGAAGCCAACGGCGACGGTATCGAGGCAGAAAGTTCACCCGGAGGACTCCACGTCTTCAAGGGAGAAACTATCGATACCGAGGAAGGCGTCAATGGAAGATAAGACGCCATCCCCGAATACGAATACTTACGAGCAGATACAACCGAAGATATCGCCGCTGCTAGCGAGCGAGTGTACGCCGACGACGGAGTCGCGAACAATGACGTTGTACGGGTACAACGCGGCTGCGAAGCTGCCGTTCGCGTTCTCACACGCGAAGGAGCGCGTGTGCCGCGGCGGGGAGCGGCGCAGCCTGCGCGCCATCAAGCCGGCGCTGTGCGGAGCAGGTCGGATGGTGCGCAGCGCCTCGTCGGGGGCGGCCTCGCATGCGCCGCCCACTCGGCTTGTAGATCGCCCGCACTCGCCAGGTCCGCACGCCACAGGGAGCTTCCTTCCTAATATTTTGTCCCTCCCCTTAATAATTACTTTGATGTCAAATTGATACATAGTTTGAAATATAGATTTTTTGGGTCTAAATAATAACACTTGTTAGACTCTAGTCTGATAGTAACTTATTATATTTTAGCAGTACTAATTAAATACAAGTAGTTTAAGTCTCAAAACTTCTTTTACATGAAGGAAGCTTTCTACAATGTAGAATAATGAACGCTCATCAATAAAACTTCAAAGCTTACAGGAGTACATTGCAGGCAAACGGAAACCTGACGGTATATTAACTAAGGATTTCACACACTCTCACACTTTGCTTCAGCAAATTTCATGTTTTGCAACTTCACACAAAAATAACAATACACAAATCTTGCACTAAGAATAAAATTAATGAGGTAAAAAATAACTTAATTACTGATTAATAATAATATTATTGACACAGGTTAAAAGATATCATCATCGTAACTAGCATGTAAACTAACATTGAAGGGCTAAAATAGTGCATTTTTAGAATGATTGAGGATTTAGAAAAGCTTTTAGAGGATTTTGAGAAAAAGTTTTTGTTTTGTATGGTTTGCACGAAAATTTTAATAATCATAAAAATCCACGAGGACGCTATTGATTTAGAATTAATGTATAGAGAAATTATTGAGATTCATCGCTTTAAGAATCATTATAGGCTAGCTTATGAGCTTTTGAAAAATTAGAAAATTAATAGTTTAGATTTTAGATTTTCAAAAATCAATTTAATTAACATATTCTTTATTTTTTAATAATAATAAATAATCACTGAAATTAGAAGAGTGCAAAGTAAAATGATTCTTAACGTTTTCTGAATAAAAGATCATATCATCTATATAAACATGACCCATTGTACCCGATCTTGCAGGAGGAGATAGCTTTGGGCGAGGGGTGGTGTCGCTTCCCGGTAGTCCACGGGGGAACAACTCCTCGGGGCCTGTTGTGGTGGGATCCGCAGAGAGTTTGGTTACAAGAGTAAGTTCGATTGAATGAATTTGGGATCTGATAATATCCTCGATCTAAGTCAAGTTAAAAAAATCAACTCATAATTTCGCTGATTTATTTGCAGGTGTTGACTGAGCAGGGTCTAGGTGACTACTGTGATCCTGAGTTTGTGCGGAACACCTCCCGGGAAATGCAAGAGGCACTAGAGATGACGCAGGAGCAGATGGACAGGTAGTTAATATAACATCATATTATAAAGTTACAATTCTGATTCTTTCTAATGTACAGTTAATTTCAAAATCCCTATCATTCTTGCAGAGCTGCGCATCAGCTGATGATCAACGAAAAGAACATAAAACAAGCTCAAAGCCAACAACCCCAAGTTGTAAGTATCAGAATTTCTCAAACCGAAGGCTTTACTAACACTGCCCACTAATTCACTTTTCAGCTGACAACTTGCTATCATATTTTATAACGAATGTATAGGGTAACATTTGGGTTGTAGGGCGACATCCTTGCCCGCCAGTACCACCCGTTCCACCAGCCGGCGACGATGCCGCCGCCGGTTTTCAAGCGGTTATAGCACCCGCCCACAGCGAGTCCACGCGCAACGGCGTGGACGCACAAAGCGCGCGCGACGCCAGACGTCACACGCACCATAGAAAAAAAAGAAAACGTAAACCAGTACTGGTTTAGTAAGATTTTATTCTATTATAAATATTGGTTCGTTTACATAGTTTGAAAATATCTTATTATCGTGAAATAATTCAGTCTATCAATGATACGCTTGACTTATTTGACGTTTCACGGTATCTGTGCTCAAATTCTTCGTTTGTTTCTCAATTTTTCAAACAGGCGGATCAAAATTAGGGTACGTGAGTACTTTTTTAAAATTCTATACTGTGGTTATCACAGGTAAAGTGAGATTGTAGTTGTTTAGGTATAGCGTAATTTTAGGGCCATGGACACTAATGGAAAATATTTGTACCTATTCCAAAAGTGTTAGATATCCTTTAAGTCGATATTTCAAAGAATTGGCCCATTTAAATCTTTAAATTAGAAAATGTAATATTTCGAACTATGAGAGAGAAAACGCTCTCGTTCACTAAAATAGATAGAAATTGTAATTCAAAATATATGATTTTATCCTTTTTAGATATTAAAATGTATACTTTGCAAAATGGCGTGTTGTATTGTGCAAGTTTTTATAAAAGTTGTTTATGAAATTTTAAATTGTAACTCTAATTAAATATTGTCGATTTCATAAAACTTGCATGAGACAAATTGCTTTTTGATTTGAAAGTTAAAAAATTATATTACATAAATGCGTACGATTCTTCCTCTAGTTTAAATTTTGGTTAAAGTAACGAAGCTTTCAAAACTCTTGAACGCTAGAAGCTTTTGTCGTAAAAAATGAAATTTAGTGTTATTTTATTAAATGAAATCGCTTTAATTGTTACGATTCAGTATTAAGTGGGAAGCTAATTATCTTGTTTAGCGATATTCGAGTAACCTAAATTCTGTTGGTGTTAATTTGCTTCTTAAGTTTTAGCACCAGATCCAAGACAATACCGTATTTGAAGACTTTGACGTACTGATTGTAACACTAGCCCTGGATGAGGGAATCCAATTTTCTGTAGTTTACCCAAAAGTTGAATTTATAAAAAATTATGACCCTCGATAAATTTTTTCGATAAACGCGATGAAATTTTGGTGTGGCCAGTGATTTTTTATAACTTCAACTTTATTGAATAGCTTTGACCACTTTTAGAATAGACACTATTCAATTCTAGAGTAAAGTCTAGGTTCTGTCGACGCCTATGATGAAACTAAAGATGAGAGTCTGATTTTCATCTTTTCAGTAACTTTACAATATAAAAGTAAGCACACTTTTGAATTTTTAATAGATTTTATAGGTGGATCAATTTATATACGATTTTTCCATCCATGTCCTTCTCGGGTTGTTAGTTTTAGTCGATTTTTATTTTTATCTACTAAACTCCGACGTATGAGCTTAGTATGGGAACATTGTTTGTCCTTTGCTACATTAGATGAAGAGATAAATGATTTTGGGCAATAATTTTCATAGCTAACATCCTCGCTTTTTCTAAAGCTGCGTGTACTTGTGATAATGTCGCGGAGTGTTTATTTAAAAGTGTAGCAACCTAACTTGTTACAGTTCTACTGACCGAATAAGATATATCATCATCAGTCGATGATAAAGAAAAGAAAGAAAAAGAGTTTATTTGCGCAAGAGCATGGCGCATGCCATATATACATAAAAAAACACAAACAACTATAGTAAATAGCGCAAAATATGCGACACACCCGCACAAAAGGACCAGTTCTCCGTAAAAAGGTAATAAGGTACTTAAGAGGTAATAGAACTGTAACTAGTTCATTGTTAATTTCATATAAAAGACAGTAAAGGAGTAATTGTGTATTTGCGAAGAGGCATTTACTAATATCGATTGTCTCGGAGTTAGGTAATCATTAACTATTTAGTTTTTAAATCTAGTTAAATTTAACGGAATTTGCAATATCTTGAACTGTTTATCTACACTAATCTACATCTACACTAATATAATAAAGAGGTAAAGTTTGTTTTTTTGTTTTTTTGTTTGTAGGAGGTAATCTCTGGAACTACTGGTCCGATTGGAAAAATTTCAGCAACAATAGAAAGCTGCTTTACTCCTGAGTGACATAGGCTATATTTTATGTACGCGAGCGAAGCCGCGGGCAAAAGCTAGTGTTATATATTTTCAATTCAGGTTAACAAATATGGCTTTGATTTATTGTTGACTCTAAATACTTCAAAAACAAATCTTCCAATTTTTTTTATTCTACATTTTCACATAAAATGTGTTCTAATCACCTTGAATTATAAGCTCGATTTGCCTTATCCGTTAAAAAACTCAATTGTGATGTTACCTATTGGAAAAAAAACAGAACAAGGTGTTGCAAGTTTTAGGAATCTTAGCTCTTTAAGATAAATTCCCTAGTAAGTGCCCTTTTAAACTCTATGAAGCGACGTAGTGTATAGATATTATCGTCAGCAACTCCATGTTCACAATACACCTCACATTCCTCTAGAATTAAGGTCAAACTTACCGACAATTTTCTGTTGAAACCTCTTCGCTGAACAAAGAAGACTTTGAATCTTCTAGAGTGGCGTATTCACTAGTGACAATTGCTGAAAAACACTGCTATTCCTTTGCTCAATACTGCAAATGTGATGGCGGTCTTTGCTGGAGACACCATTGGAACAGTATTTAAAATTTTGTTTTTATTTTCTTTGTCCTTCCAATTTTAGTCCTCTATAGCCTGATTCAGGACGTTATGCAATTTCACTAAAATACCGTCACTTATAGTTCGTTTTTTTAATCCTAGACTACGATTTGACAACTTAAAATGTATCTATCAATCTCCAGACGATTGGAAACATATTTCTAGAGTGTGACATTCTGAGTTGTCAAATCGTAGTCTAGAATTAAAAAACGAACTATAGTATATTACAGTACTTGTCATTTAGTAAATAAGCCACTTAATAAACCTGTCTACTTCTCGTTTAGGCTACAACAGCAAAGATTAGGTAACGCACAAAATAAATGTATGACTAAGATGTTCGTGAAATATTCTAAATGTATTTATTATATGTATGTATCTATATGTAACTGTTGTTTTAATTTAAGTAGTAATCGATTCTAAATTCTGGTAATAAAACCGCTCCAGTGACATATTTGTTGAGCTATTTTGTGCAACTTTGTTCACTGGTAGATAACTGGCTATATTTTCTGAATAGTGAAATATTTAAAAATTGATTTTGTTTTATGTATGAATCAACAAATTAAGCTATAATCATATAGTCAAATAAAGCAAAGTCACCATAATAATGATCGAACTTAAACTTTGAAGTTCGTTTGATCAATAATCCCATATTGCACACGAAATAGAGAGGTTAATATTTATTTAATATGATTAAGTAGACATTCTTCTCATCTTTGTTGTTAAAGTAGCCTAATCTATGCTTCCCCTAAACTTTTGGGTGCCAACTTGTTGTAGAAGTTAAAGTTATGTCTTGTTATAAACTTTTAAAGTTGCCTTTACATTTTCTGCCATTTTTATATACTCGTTTGGAATTCCTATCCTATTGTCTTTTCTGTTTAGTCTATGTAAGAGTTTATTGAACAAGTTCTAAATATTTTTATTGAAAATATTGTAGAGCCCCGTGAAATATGTAATTTATATATAAATCGCTGCAGTTAATTCTTAGCAGTTATATTTAAAAATATTGAGTGCAATACGTATTAATTTATTTATCTCTAAAATGAGAAAAGATGTCAAAAATTTTAAAATATTTGTTCGTTAGTAATTTCATGTAAATAATGTACAAAATTAAAGAATCTGTACGTGAAGACACAAGATTTTAAATACGTTTTTATATTTCTAGCGTAATACCGGCTAGCAGTAATGAATCTCGATTGTAAATAGTTATGTAAATAAAAAAGTGTAAAAGATATATATTCCGTCAATCATATTAAAAATTGATACATTTAATTATCTATTTATTGTTTAAAAATGAACATTGTAAATTGTTTTCATATAAATAAAAAATGTGGGAAACGCATCTAAACTGTATTTTATTTCAATCCCAGTTTTTATTTGCAAATGGCCTTACTTTAGCAGCTCAGACACCTAGTTTTGAAGCGGCCGAAAAAACCTGACGGAAACTCTAGATAAACTTGGAAAAATCTGTGACAAAGGCTTGTGGCTGAATTCATCCAAGACCCAGTCCTATGTCCTCTATCTCCATAACCATCAGTCAAATAGGGTTCTCAAAAAGGTTCTCAATATCTCATGGCGATCTCATGGAGTACCGTCCTCATCCTCTGTACTTGGCATCACCAAAAATAGGTCTCTAACCTCTGCCTAAAAACGAAACAAAGTCGCAACGAGTAACTTACAACGTTAGAGTTCGAGATCCAGCTGCTGGGGTAAGTGGACCATTCCCTCACACGTGCAGCCACCTCCTTCGCTAATATTACTACTTCGCAGAAGGATACTGTCGCCTGTCATTCCTCTTCGCTCCGCAACATGACCTGTAGTAGGGCTGGCGCGAGAGATCGTTCTCGCGGATTGCCTCCTCAGAGTACCTACACGGTGGTGGTCAGCCCAAACAACTCACACCTCTACCATAATATATGTTCCACCGCGCCCTCTGGGATGGTCACTACTAAGTACTGTGTTTGTATTTCTATGAACTAATTTAATCTAATTTAAAATTGAATCCCAACCTATTTATTCCACACAATTAAACAGAACATCCGTAGCGACATCTATGGCGTCACATAAGAACTAATCCTGCATCACGCAATTGAGAATTCTCCGCGCGATTTGAACATAATTATAGAGAAGCCCAAAACCATCTATCGGGCAGTAGCCTACCAGACGTAACACCTAGGTCATAGGGTCGGAGGATCCTCCCATTTCAAAAGAAATATGTGGGAGTTTACTCTGTTCCGCACTTTATATTTACTCCGTGGTTCCGCATGCCCTGCTGTTACCACCTACCTACGTAATTAAAACTTCTACAGTCATCAATCTATAATTTACATAATGTCCAAACTACTAATGGAAATAATACATACTATGCGTAATTTTCGTAATCCAAAACAGGGAACACCAAGTTTTTGCTTAAATTTGATAGGTGTAGCACAGGGTAACACCTCTGGTCCAATTTTGGTTTCATATTATATTGCACAATACTTAGTTCATATGTGACACTGTTTACTGTAACAGAAAGACATTGGTCAGTATGATCAATGGCTTTTAGACTTGAAAACCATCGTTATGTTTCATGGTGTATAAAATTCTACACTACCTTTTTTTTGGAGAGAGCAGGGTTTCTTTGACATCTTGAGACAATAGCCACACCATACCTACAGTAGGTTCCCACTGTAGGTACAATGTAGTGTGTGTGCTGTGTGTGAGGTAGCAGCAATGGAAATAGTCTCTTGACAAAGGTTTACATATAGAACAACTTGACAATAAACTATAATCATTCTTTAACTGGGTCCAGGCTATAGCAGTTAAAACACAGTCGTGTTTAGTGGTCCCTAACTGCTGTTGCCATTGGTTTTTTTTTTATGTTAGGTAAAAATCATCAAATGACGAATCCCACTCTTGGGCAGAGCGGGAAACAGTGTCAGACTCTTACTGACTAAAGAACCTACCCCGTGCCTTCCTTGCCTTATTCCCAGAGCCCCGGTGTAACGCTTTCGCACCAACCCTCAGCTCCGGGAGGCTTCGACCCTGTAGGGCCCCTATGGTTTGCTGACAACTCCTTGAGGCGCGCGGGAACGGAGCGCGCCGTCGACGACTTGGGCTCGGTCTGGACTGCTACCAGAAGACCGGACGGCGAGCTACCCATTGCTGCTCACCGTCCGCAACTATTGCCATAGGTGGATTCAATTCCTACTCAGGACAAAAATTTGTGTAATAAGCACAATCATTTGTTCTGAGTCTGGGTGTAAGTTATCTATAATATGTATGTAGGTATTTAGAAATATATCTTATAAGTATGTTTATCAGCTGTCTAGTACTTATAACACAAGCTTTGCTTAGCTTGAGACTAGACACCGTTGTGTAGATGTTGAATATTTTTATTGATCTATCAGTGGTTAAATAGGAAGTTAAATTAAGTACTTTCACAGATAAAAAAATAAATGAATAAAGTAAATTAATAGGTAATTTAAGTATAATATACTACTTAAATTAACTAAGTACGTAAGTTATGTTTTAATAGGAGTTTTAGTTTTCTTATACATGTATATTTTTTAATATACTAATTATCTACTGCAGTTTCAGAAAAGTTTGAGCAAGCTAATATTGATAGGTTTAACACAATTGTTCACAATAAAAATGCTTCAGTGCTAATGAGAGACAGTCGTAACAGCATCCTGCTAACTATAGTGGCTCTCCAAATATTAACATTAACAACATTTTTTGTGCAAAATGTGATATTTGTCATATACATATAAAATTATAGTAATGAAATTGTAAGTAATTAATAAGATGACTAATAAATATTCTTGTGTGCAAAATAAAATAATTTCTACAGTCACAAATTGAACAAAATCAACATTCTAGTTTAGTTTGTACTGGCTATAAGTAAAATAAAAAACAATGACATTTTATACAACTATGTTTTATTTTTCAATCAAAGTCCCTCTGACCCTCTTCTCCGCAGTTTGTGCAGGAGCCTCTGCTTGCCTCTTATTCATTCCTTTTCTCTCCAACTGCTTCTCAATAATCCTAGCATTATTGGCATAACTATCCGCTACCTCCCGAGCTTCAATTTCATCTTCTTCTTCATCAATAGTGGAAACGGTGACAGAACTGAACTTACCCATGTTCTTTGTGTGTTTTGTTACCATAATCTTCTTGGGTTGTGTTAGAGCAACCTGTTTGTAGATGTCTGTGACTCCGCCCTCGCCAGCAGTCTGTACCAATGCTCCTTTCATTATAAAAACTATATTACTTTCTTGATCATGTTTGTAATAGATGGGTATAGCACATTTCTTGCATTTCAGTCTGTACTGACGCTCTATACCTTTCTCCCGTTTTAAGTACACTGTCTCGTCAGGGTCTGACGTGATTTTGTGAGCGTGTTTTGAACCGTCGATGACTCGAGCGCCGTCAGTAGGCCGAAGTGGTAAGCGGTCGATGGTGCAATCCAGGATTAGCGACATTTGGCCGCACAGGCAGTAGTAGATGTGTAAGGGCTTCGTCTCATTGTATTCTTCTTGATCTTTTGTGTCTGAGCAGACGATACTTCTTGAAACTACTTTAGGCATGGTATTTTTTTAATCTTGGGATAAGTCACAAATTGTCTTCTTTGTTAGTTTTATATAATTATAACAGTAATGCCTACTGTTATCACTGTCACTCACGTAGTTCTTCAATGTCCTTTACAATATTTTTATTTATAGTTAATTATCAAACACAACAGCACAACAATTCACAATATCACAACACGTAATGAAATGAAATTATGACAAAAATGTGACGTCAGTATGACACACATTTGACATTCGCGCATAGACAATATTTATATAAATGATAAAAGTGAGATTTTATTCTCGAAGTCTGACTTTTAAATCCTCTGCACTAATTATGACCAAAAAGATCACGAATCACGAGTGTCTTGCAAGTTAGCAGATAATAAACGTCAAACAAAAAACTCAGTTTTACATATGCAACATTTCTGAGTAGAATATCTACAATGGATTCAACAAATTCCTTGTCTGTAATATTTCTAGTATGAGTGTACAAGTTTCCTAAAAAATCAATAAAAGCTTTATGGCCCGAAAATATGTTGGTTATATTGGTATAACCTGCTGTCAACTTCACGCTACTGCGATTGTCTTTTATTCCACAGAATTGTGTTTCATTGCACATGTTCATCGATTTCTGTCGAATTTAGAGAAAGTATTGTGAATTGACCGGTAAAATGGGTGCTATAACCAGCAGATACCGTGTTTACAACTCGGGACTCACAAACATCGACGTAAAACCCGAAGAAACTGACATCCAACGTGAAAATCCCGGAACGTTAGATGAGATTCATAAAAAGACCAAAGGTACATTTTACACACGTTTTAACTGTTTTACCGATTATCAAAAGTGATTAAAATGATAATTAGTTTCGTAAGAACATAGTGAAGTTACGCGTTCAGTCAGAAAACGGCGGCAAACTTGGTTTTGTATAGACTTAAAAGTTGGGTTATCTTGTGATGTAATAATAGATAATTTATTAGAATACTAGCGATCTATGCGTGTAGGAACCTTCATAGAAGTGCTGTGTTGTGTATTGACATGGTTGTAAATTGGATGTATTCATACAAATTGGCACACAACTGGTTTATAATATAGGTCGGCATGTATAACTATGTCCACTCTATTTGTATTCTGATAACATTGTTATCAACCAATCGTCTGAATTCTGAATTTATTACAAACCAGATCACAAATAGGAGCAACATACAGAAAGGAATGCAGTATAAAACATCCTCTAGACAATTTAATTTCTTGTGAAGAATTTTATAATTGATTGCAATTAAAATTGATAAATTAATTAGTTGTCGATTGTTAATTCTATTTTAGTAGCTAGCAACAAAATATTGTTATGGTTTGATGTTTTACAGGTCAAGGTTGAATGAATTTACTAATTATAGATTAAGGGAAGTTTTTTTTTTAATGTAACATTACTGTGCCTGTAATAATACCAAAGTTAACAATATTTCTCTACATTGTAGAACCAAAGTATAAAACATCAATAAACTTAACAAAGATGTCATTTGAACTTATTTGTGATGCAAACCTTGATTTACTTGATCCATACACAAGTATATAATTTACATTGATTTGTGGTGAAAATATATTCAGTATTATCTTAAAGTCTGGTCTGCACTGTCTTTACATAATTTATGTGTTAATACTGTAATATGGAAATATTGTAAAAAAAAAAGATTTTTTAAAAAGAGTAACCATGGAGTTTCTTGCCGGTACTTCTCCATAGGAAACAACCAATTTGGAACCATGCACTAGCTTCTGACGTTTTACAAATGCCCGTGTAGGCCTATGTGAAATGAAAAGATTTTGACTTTGAAAGATATTATTCTTTTTTCTAGTTTAAAATTACAATAATATTAAAATAGTGTTTTTCAAAACTATTTGCTAAATAAACATAATTTATTTATTTAAACTCTTGAGCCCCAAGTGAATGCTGGATTCTTTCAATTATGTTTCAAAAGGTCAAATTACATGTACAATAGTGGTACAGAGGTGGACTTTATGCAACAAGGTATTCTCTACCAGTCAATCTTTTTGATTAAAAAAACAACACTGTGGTAGGTGTGCACAATAAATAAATAACACATATTTTAAATGATAAATGATCTTTATTTTGCAAGTAGGTTTAAAAAAAAAAAACCACTTTTACAGATCATTTTAACATGTAAACACAATGTAATATCAATAGCTTACTTATAATAATAAAATATGTACTATGCATTCCAAATAAGAATAGGATCAATAACCAGGATGCGATGTCCGCCGTACTGTCAAATCAAAGATATTTTTGCAAAATTGAAGAACTCTGAGATGAGTAAAATCGAAAAATTGGATTCTGATTAAACTTTTTTCGTTCACACTTCCTAAATAAATTAAATTTTTCGTAAATAAAATGAATTTAAAAAATATCTTGCCTCGATTTGACAGTAAATCGTGACATCGCAACATGGCAATCGATCCTATTCTCATTTGGAACACATAGTAAATATTATTTATCATTTTTGAATCCTATTGTAGGCCCCGATCACATACCTGATCTAAACCAATAGGATATTTAATATATGAGCCTCCTATTAGCTTCTATTATGATGGTGACTACCTGACTTGTTATAGACAATTCAAATATTTCTCAAATTCTCACTGTGTTTTTAAAATAAGTTAATCCTCTTTTTTACAGATGTGATGCCAGTCAACTTTGAAGGAGGCAAGCTGATGGTGAATAGGGGGCTCTCCAATCATTTCCAGGTATTTCAATTTATTATAATATTTATATTTATATGACAGTTCGGCTGGCACAGTGGTTGAGTGGTGGAGTGGTTGCACTGAGGGTGGCAGTTGATTCCCACACAGGAACAAATATTTGTATGGCCTACAGATAGGTGTTCCGGGTCTGGGTATCTTGTGTAAATGAGTTTACACCTTTGTGAATACATCCACAACACATGAGTAATTCCAAGTGTGAGGCAACGTCTTCAAACAAAAATAAAAATAAATACATTCATATTGCAAACAATTAGGTCTGTATTAGAAAATTTGGAAAAAGTTTTTTTTTTCTATTAATGGATTGATTATTTATCAAAATCATCATGATTATTTTCAACAATTTATTTATTCAAAAAATACTTATGAATACGCTCTTAATAGACTAGTGTGATTCACCATCAATAAATGCTTACCATCAGGTGGGATTACACTCGAGCACTGGTGTATATGTCACTGGTTTATATGTGCCATAAGGTCATACTTTGCATTTTGTGGTAGATCCAAAATGTAACTTACGACAATACGAGGTCACTGACAAGGTTTCCAATTTAGTTATGAGTACATTGAACGGACTTAATGTATTGTTCAAAGTAAATACAAGAAAATTTATAGAAACACAATGTTTTGCAAATACATTCATTGTGCATACAAGTAGTGGAATTAATGCACTACATAAACACCTCAGCAAGCCTGTTAAAACCATATAAATTAAAAGTACCCTTTGACTGACTATCTTCCCCTCTTTTTCCTTCCGTTATCCTTTGTGTTTGAAGTGTTCCTTTTAAAAATATCTCATGACCCTAGTGGAAGTTCGAGATACCCTCCATAAATAAAAGACAGGTGACTGAAAATGGAAGAAGAAGACATGTCGCGCCGACCCCAAGTGATATGAGATAAGGGCAAGAAGAAGAGGCATCATATTTTGTCATCTATAAAGATTACAAAATCATGAAAAATTGATAACTTTAACCGCCTACGTCGAATAAATCCGACATATACTCTTGCGTTTATTAGAGCCTACAAATTCGGCGTTTTGAAACGCGCACTTTGCTAACGCGCGTTTTGAGTACCCCGAACTCGTATGAAGTGTACACATGCAAGCGCGCACTGCTGGACAAGCGCGCGTCAATCGCGCGTTTACATTTTTTCGTTAGAACGCATGATACTCGGGCGTCAACTGCGCGCTTTGAGATACATGAGCGGCTATTTTGTTGTATATTTCAACGCGCGCTTTTTTGTACAAAGAGGCACTTTTCGAAAAATGGGATCGAGCATTTTGATACTGATTTCTTTTTAGATGAAATCCAAAAGCGCGGTGTGTGTATGCGACCAACGCGCGCTCAACGCAACGCCGAGCGCCCAGTATGTACTAGCTTTTACACCAGGCTCGCACATTTGCAAGGAGGTTGAAAATCTAAACGAGATAGAGTACCTACCTAGTCGCAATCACAACCCAAGCAAGCTGCTAAAGCTACAAGAACCGTGATAAAACTGCTGTCAGAAGCAAGTAATGCATATTATTGTTCCAGATGTCCCACACCCTGACAATGAGCTCAGCGCAAAACGGCTACAAGCTCGGAGCAACATACATCGGCACCAAGCAGATCTCACCCACGGAGGCGTTCCCCGTCATACTGGGAGACGTGGACCCCTCGGGGAATGTTAACTTTAGTTTAATTCATCAACTCACCCCAGAGATCAGACTGAAGGGTGCTGCTCAGGTACAAATCATTTTATTTTTCACTAGTATACCAAACAATTAGTAATGTACCATGTGACCAGAGTTATGTAGAGTTGTTACTACCCAGAGTCGTTGTTTTATGACTCGGGTAGAGTCAACCCAAGTGACTCCAACTTCGAGCAGGGTCGGTTGGAGTAAGCCATTGACAATAGTAGTTGATGTTTGCGTTCAAATATGCGAGTGTAGAGTATCTACCCTGTGACGTCGTTAGTGTTAACTCCAACCTCAAATTTGAACGCAGGGCTGAATAATAAACTGGTTGGTTTTGTTGTTGTAGGTGCAAGAATGCAAGTTGACAGCGACTCAGGGCACCCTGGAGTACAAGGGCTCCGACTACACACTCGCGATGGCCGCAGGCAAACCTGACTTCAATGAGAAGTCGGCTGTCTTTGTGGGACATTACTTACAGGTAATTATATAGTCAGTAGAGCAGTGATGGCCGAGTGGTAACGGCCCCGACTTAAGAGTTGTAGGTCGCGGGTACAAACCAAGGCGCATTACTTTGTGTAATTTATTTCATCACAACTGCTCTCTAAATGGTGAAGGAAAACATCGTGAGGACACCGGCATGTCCTAGAACCAAAAATTTTAAGACATGTGACATCCACCAACCCGCACTGGGCTCGCGTGGAGGTTTACAGCCCATTCCGTCTCCTAGAGAGGAGGCCTGTGTCCCAGGAGTGGGAACATCAAAAAGGCTAATGATGAATCATATAGTCGCTGTACTTCTTTTAAGATCTACTATCTGAACACTGCTACAGTGGTGTAGCTAGGTGACCAACGACCCTGGGCCAAAAAAAAATAGGGACCCCTATTTTTATGTGAGAAAAACTTATATTGACTAAAACGATTGGTTATGAATTGCCTTTATTTATATATTAGATATTAATTGACATAGCACAGCATCGGCTTTTTAATGTTCCACTGCTGGGTCTCAAGCCTCCTCTCTAGGATACGGTTTTCCTATATTGTGTCCCGGACTTCCTATAAGGGTCTGGACCGTAATCCATAACGCCAGCCCAGTGCGGGTGGTAGGTGCGAGGGGGTGTTGTCAAAAACCTTTAGATACAAAAGATACACATAAAAATTCTCATTACAAGCAATTCAATCGCCATTTTTATAACTACAGTTGAAAGATAGGTTGCCTATTTTAGACCTAGTTTGATGCTATTTTTATAATCAATATCTGTGATCGCGTTTAGCCTTGACTAAGTAAACATTACTTAAGCTAATTAATTACCTGTTTGTTTTCCCTTGGCAGCTCAAGTTCATAGTCCAATTTATTAGACCAAAAAATTAAAAATAACAAACTAAAACGTTTTTTGCGACTACTTCAGTCAATGATAGTTTCGTTTTCAACAACCGTTTCTATCGTCGCTAGGCTGTATTCGTTTCGTCGGTCAAAAATTCGACAACGACCCACCACTATAATTATTATACTGAACGGATTTGAATTATTTTTGTATCATTCATATGATTTTGGATATACTCAGTCAAAGATAACCTACAATGACCTGTAGGTAGTTTGGTCATTGAACTCGCTCAGCTTATCTTTGCTTGAAAAAATTAATTTTCGTCATGTACCGGATCGACCCTACACCGGTTTAAAATGATCAAAATTGATCAGTGTAATAGTTTTGATAAAAATATTTAATTTGTAAAATATCCAATAATATTATTGCAGCAAGTGACCAAGAGACTGGCTCTTGGGACGGAGCTGGTGTACCAGTCCGGAGCGAGGGTCATGGGCGGAGAGATCGCCATCACCTCGGCCGCCGCCAGATACACCATGGACGGTAAGACTACTTTTATTAACAGAGGAGAAGATCCATGAAATCATGCATGTGCCAATGGTTAAAGAGGTGGTCAACTGCCATGGTGCCAATGTTATTGGTGTAAATCTTCAAAAGCGCCCAAGAATACTTTCAGGAATAGTAAGCTGATTCCTGAAAGTATCCGCTTACTGAAGAAGCGGCGTGACCTTTGACCGAAGTCAGTTTGAAAACGTCAACCATAAGTGACTATAATTAGGAATGGCAGGCCCAGCAGAGGGCTGCGCGGTGCGCCCTACTAATCATCCAGACATATCAACTGTTTAAAGCATGACTGATTGATAAAAAATGTTTGTTTGACTGTAATCCCAACTGCTGGTAAAAAAAAAACCTGCTGGTATGCAGTGATGCAATCGTTGATGGTGAGGCGCACTAGTTTATTAAGAGCTATTTACTGTAGCCTTATCGTAGACTTTTGTATGGCAACGATTTTCAAAACAAAACAAAAACTATGTATACGCAGCATAGCCGTCGTTGCTATGGTTACACGCAGTTCAATTCTGTTACTGCACATTCAGGTCAGTTGCCATTTTGGTTCAAGTTTTATGCCGCGTATTGTTAAGTCTTTGTTTTTCTAAAATCTCTTGTATTTTTCCAGACTCGGAAGTGTCGGCGACCCTGAGCACAGCTAACTTCCACCTGTGTTACTTCAAGCAGTGCAGTGAACAATTACAGGTAAATGATCTTGTATCTCGACTGTTCACGCAACAGATTGCCATTGTCAACGATCTTCAATCAACTCGCATTAACTTTGATCATGCGCTCTGATATACGGAACAATGGATGCCTCATATGTATTTGAATTGTTTGACCGCTCGGCTGGCGCAGTGGTTGAGCGATTGACTGCTGCGCTGAGGGACGTGGGTTCGATTCCCAGATAGGTGTTCCGGGACTGGGTATCTTGTGTATGTGACTTTACGTGTTTGTGAACACACCCATGACACAGGAGTAATTTCCAGTGTGGGGCTAAGTTTAAAATATATATATATATATATATTTATTTATCTCACATGTGCATTTACAAAACGTCAGAAGCTAGTGCATGGTTTCAATTGGTTGTTTCCCATGGAGAAGAACTGTGAAGAAACTCTATGTTTATGCTTGTAAAAAAAATATTACAATACTAGCTCTTTAAATTTTATTGTTAATTTTCAGGTGGTAGCAGAAATGGATACCTCGTTCCGGGGGATGGAGTCTGTAGGCACTGTCGGTTACCAGGTCAACATACCTAAAGCAGATTTAATCTTTAGAGGTAAGTTAACATTCATTATCATCTGCATACAGCTAAGGAATGGAAATTCCTGCCAGAATTTCAGAAGTATTGAAGTCAAGAGTGAATAGGTTACTTCTAGACAAGTATGCCCCATCTTCAACCACTTTTTTACTTTCTATCAGGTCAAACTGGAGTCTAACAAGTTAATTTATCTGCAACCCAAACTTGCCCACTGGGGCTGAATGATGAAGCTAAGTAGTACCCTTAGAGTTCATAATTTTGCAGCCCATGATAGGCCATTTAATATATAAATAATATATTCCACAATTGTCACACAACGCCGTCTAGTCCCTAGCTAAGCAGAGCTTGTGTTATGAGTAAGCAACTGATAAATATATATTTCTAAATACATACTTATTATAGATAAATTACACCCAGACATAGAACAAATGATCGTGCTCATCACACAAACATTTGTCCTGCGTGGGGATCCAACCCACAACCTTCGGCATAGTAGTCAGGGTTTTATATTTATAGTTTGATTAATTCGCTAGTTGTACACCGCAGATTACCCCCTTTATCATTTTTAGTACTTACGATCCACCATAAGGTTGTCTGGTAGATATCGCTGTCAGCGATAAGACCGCCATTTTACCCATAGATTTAAGTTTTGTTGTTGTACAATAAAGTTTAATATATATCTATCTATCTATCTAGATCAACATGCCAGTCAACAGGTATTCAAAAGGTTAAATGGTTTGTTAACTATTTTATCATTTTTTCCAGGAATGGTAGATTCAAATTGGAACATCGGTGCGGTCCTCGAGAAGAAACTGCAGCCCCTACCATTCACATTTGCACTGTCGGGCATGGCGAACCAGGCTAAACAGCAGTTCAAATTCGGCTGCGGTCTCATCATCGGCTAATCACCATCACCCGGTGATTGTGATGATGACTGAGTGATATTTCAAGCTAGTGATCAGTGTGCACCCGTATTTATGTGATTAGTGAATTTTTTGAAGTGAATAAGGCCCAGCGCACACCGCTGGAGGCGCGGCGGAGCACAATTGAAGACAACAATCATTACATACTAGTATAAAACAAAGTCGCTTCCCGCTGTCCCTATGTATGCATATATCTTTAAAACTAAACAATGGATTTTATGGGGGTTTTTTAATAGATAAGAGTGATTCAAGGGTGGGTCGCTAGTTTAATATATACCTTAACTACCTTGACATACGGTCTACAAACACTCGCGAGCACGCTCTTGTAGTAGCTTGAAAGAGTTCCGAGCGCCGCATGCGAATTTATTATTTTGTAGACCAGTGTGTCGAGTATATTGAGCAGTCAAGTGGCGGCCGAGTGGTATTGGCCCCGACTTACGAGTTGAAGGTCGCGGGTTCAAACCCAGCCAGGCGCATTACTTTGTGTAGTTTATTTCATCACCACTGCTCTCAAAATGGTAAAAGAAAACATCGTGAGGAAACCGGAATGTCCTAGAACCTAAAATTCGACGACATGTGACATCCACCAATCCGCACTGGGCCCGCGTGGTGGATTATGGCCCATTCCCTCTCCTAGAGAGGAGGCCTGTGTCCCAGCAGTGGGAACATTGAAAAGGCTGATGATGATGATAAGGAAGTTAAGGTTTATATTAAATTGTTGTCTTGAATTGCGCTCCGCCGCGCCTCCAGCGAGAGTGTTGGCTGAGCCTTAGTTCTTTCGTGTAAAAATATCTTTATGCTCATTATGCGTTGTTATGTAAGAATTCAGAATTTTAACCACCTATGTCTGTTATCTCCGTCAAACACTGTCTCGATTTTTACGCCAGGGTCACATATTCACGATGAAATACGTACAAAACGTTTTGGGAACACATTGTGTGTACAGCCAAGGAGTGGAATTCCTTGCCAGAGTCTGTGTTTCCTGATGGCTACAATCCGGGAATCTTTAAGTCAAGAGTGAATAGCGCGCTCCATCGCCGACCGCATCGCGTTGCTTTCCATGATAGCGGTCAAGCGCGATCCTACAATCAATAAAAAAAAGGAAAATACTCCAGGTTGTCAGCTTTTCTGTCATCTATGGGGATTGTAGAGCGAAACGAGATGGGAGTCTACCTAGTCGTGAATACACGACCCTGGCGCATGGGACACGTAAAAAAATGTCGGAACTATTCGAACGGCTCAAAGGGTTATAATTGAATGTATAATAAACAGAGTCTAACAAAAATAATATACAAGTTTTTCCGCCACTTTCTGTATAATATGGTATGTTTTTAAATAATACTGTTGTGTGTAGACTTCATTTAGCAGTTTTAGATAATATTATGGTATTGGTATTTTATAAATTGCTGGACAGTTATTACTAAATAATATGTATTAGGAACAAAATGTCTTAGGCTCTCGACAGACAGATTGCATTTCAACTGAAATTCAACCGCAAATTACAGTTCGAATGCAGTTGACACGACTGCAATAGAACTGCAAACCTACCGTGCAGTTCGATTGCAGGTGGTATGCAGTTAGCACGCTTGCTCTGAACCGCCGACTCACAAATTATATAGGTACAGATGTCAATCTATGTACAAACCGCGCTTGAGCAATGCACACATAGACACCGTTCACCGACGCGACAACCGGGCTCAACGAGGATCATTACGACCGCAAGGGTGTCACGTTTGAGACGCGCGTCTGTGAAATATTGCAACTACCACGATAATTTGTTGTGCATAATCCAGTTGACATCCCTAGCACGCGCGACCGTCGTGCGTAGGTAGGAAAAGTGAAGTACATACATGAGATTGACTTCTGTACCTTTTTATTTTGTGGCCGACTGCAATCGGACTGCATCTTTACTTCGCAGTTTTATTGCAATCGTGTCAAATGCATCCGAACTGCAATCTGCAGTTGAATTGCGGTCCGTCTGTCTAGAGCCTTATTTAGCCCTAGCATAGGCTAATTTGTCTTGATTGTAAGTCATATAATCATATTTACAAGTCTAATATTGGATTCTATGAATATGCCTTGAGGTGGGTGCTCCAGGGCTACCCTGTGTGGCATATAAGTTGAACCAAGATGGCGATCGACCTTCAATACACAGTAATACAGTTTCGGCTCACTGTCAAAGCGAAGGGCTGCGTATAACCATAACAACAACAGCCATTTTAATTAGTAGCTAAAAATTGGTGGATTTTTATGAAATAGCCATTCATTAGGGATAGACCAACATAAGAGAATTCTGTCAACTTTAATTCATGCTAATTGTAACGGAAATGTACTAACCTACATATCAGTACATACATTTGGTAATTTTTGGACATAATGAAGATAAATACTTCTGTAAATATATAGAAAAATCTGCTAACAACATTATACAATCTACCACAAAGGCACGCTTTTTAGCTCAATTTTAACAACGCGCTAACAGCGGTTTATTGTGAAAAGAGATTAGTACCGCGTGTTTCACTTGTGCAAGACAGTCGTGTATTTACGCCGTATAAGTAGATTTTTTGCTATGGTAAAGCTAACGCTCAGCTCCCCAGTTCAACTACGACGGGAAAATCTGTTATAATCCTTGTCAAAAAGTTGAACAAAAAGGTTTTATTCGAAGTGGGCTGCGTGCTGCAAAATTTGTTAACAAATATCGTTCCCCGCGTCAAGATATGCTAGAATTTACAGAGTTATTAATGAAGGTATTTCTTTTTTTGTAGTGGGTAAACATGATCTACTGACATTTCCCGCCCTTGGGCGGAAAGAAGACAGTGTCAGACTTTTACTGACTGATACCGGGGCTGGACCTTCCTTTCAAAAGCTGGTCCATAGCCCCAGTAGGCTTCGGCCCTGCTGGGCCCCATTAAACTTTTGAGTCCAACGCGAACGGCGCGTTCGCACATCTATTGTTCTTTAATTTCGTCTGTAATTACGGTAGTCGAAAATTTGTAGGTTTAGTACATGCTCATTAGTGCAAAGTCGAGAATTTCAAAGATTTACAACACACATGTAAATCTGGGGTGCGTTTCTAGTTTATTATACTATATATAATGTGATGTTGCATCTATCTGTAAAATATGCTTGATTGCTTGTTACTGTGACCACTAGCTTGATTTTGTCAATGTAATTATAATTTAGTCTAATGTTGACTTTGCTGTTATAGATCTATATTTCCGACTACCATGTTTGAGAAAATCAAAATACACAAAATTTGGGGACGAATTTTGAACTTTTATTTTTTTACTTTGTAAGTATTTTTCATGTTAGTTCCGGTTTATCAAAAATGCTTGTAATTTGTAGGGAAACCTTCTAAAAGAACTCGAAATATACAATTTGGAGCTGTATTTTCTGATTGTAAATGTAAAAGGCTCTACAAATACAAGCTCAAGTAATTTTTAAACAAATTATATTGTTAAAATATACATATGGTAGTCCAAAATATAGATCGTATGAATAAATAGTCGATTCCTAAACAAATCACAAGAAATGTGTGAAGATATGAGCCCGAATACACCGTATAGGTTTATGTATTGATAATTTTTCTTTGTACGTTTACGTATACTTTTTTTTATTGTTATTTTAACGCTATACTGTTTTGCTGACCACCAGAAACGCATTTATGACATACAATCTCACTCTAAGATGCCTGAATATTTTTTTAATAAGAGTTTCACATTTCATTCACCATTTAAGTTATTCAATGCATTTCGCGATGGGTTTTTCTTATTGATGCCTATATTTTAAAGTACAGTCTAAGTAAATGGTATTTATTTTGAAAATCACTACATAGTATAAAACAAAGTCACTTCCCGCTGTCTGTCTCTGTGTGCTTAGACCATTAAAACTACGCCACGGACTTTGATGCGACTTTTTTAGTGATTGATGGTCAAGGAGTGATTCAAGGTCCTTGCCATTGAATTGTTAAATTATGAGTCAGTAAAGAGCCGGTAATAATGTCTTAAAATTATTATAAATCAGGTGAGAAAGAGATGGAACTATAAGCCGTCTATAGTTCTGTCTCTCTCTCTCTCTCTCTCTCTACACACCAGAAATTACTTGGAAATGAAAGCAGTTTTCCGTCAAGCATCTTAGAGTGAGCAGCTAACACTTGTACCCCGAACCCGTTTTTCGTCCCCTCACACCATCAACCTCTTAACCTCGGGGTACTTGGCACAGCACAATGTCGACTATTCGCTGCCATCGCTTCGACGTTCTAGAGGGCGCATGAGTGCAACTAATTCGTCGCTAATTGTATTTATTATAAAATAGTCCTATATTTTTAAACTCTTCCACTGATGCTGACCAAATATTCTACTTTATAATGATCTGAGCGATCTAAAACTGGCTTGGAACGAGTATGTGGCAAGTGTGCGCCCTCCTAAGTATGATTGTAGATAGGTTATGGCATACTGTACAATGTACATAGAGCCTGTTGTTAAAATGTTTATTTTTAATATAGTTACTTATGTTAATAAATCAATTTGCTGTTTTATTTACCATGTTGTTCCATTTCTGTAGGATCGTTCAATAGTCTGCTAATCCGCGGTCCGGAACGTAAAGGGAACTGAAGGAACATGGTTGTGCCTTCGTAGGGGCAATCGGCGGCGGCGATCTCTCGCGCCGGGCCTTGGAAGAGGCCATGGTCCATAGCGAGGAACGGGAGACGGTCGCCTCCTGCGAAGCAGTAATGCTAGCAAAGAAAGAAGCCGACCGCATAAGGCAGCGTACACATCCCAGACCCCGCCGAGATTCCGATCCTGATTTCCGTGTACCGTAGGCGCGAGCAAGCCGACGGCGGGCAATAGGGAACTCGACGTCCGGTCGTCTGAACAGCCCGGACTGGTCCAGGTCGTCGACGGCGCCCCCTGGTTCCCGCGTGCCTCAAGACCTACTGGGGCGCCGGTCCGTTTTCTGAAAGGGAGGTCCGACCCCGTATGAAAGGGATGGGGTCGTTTAGTCAGTAAGAGTCTGACACTATTTCCCACTCCGCCCAAGAGCGGGATTCGTCAGTCGGTGTTCCTGTAATAGTTTTCTCTATTTAACTTAACCTGGGCCAAATTGGTACAAATTATGTCGAGAGGGGGGATGGGGGCCCCCCTCAACACTCGAATTAATTTGTCTGACTAAACGACAGCTGAGCGACTCAATAACCTGTAAGTAGTAGTGTGCAACGACGGGCAGCTACCGTCATTTCATCGACTCGCTCAGTTTAAAATTGAACGGTGTTTATGACGACACACATCACTTACGATTTGTATTGGTAGTCGAATGAAAAGGCAGATTTAGTTTAAAAATAACGTAAGTTTATTACATGTAATGAAATAAAAATATAATATTATAAACTTTTATTCTTTTACATGTATAAATGATTCCGTGCCGCGGGCGGATTGCCCGTCATATTTTGGTAATATATTCAACCTCGATTATAATTATATCCATAAACCAAACAATTGTGACGTGACCGACGCCATCTTGTCAAAGACTAAAAAAAATAAAAATTCATTTTTATTGAACTTGTTATCACGTCACCATTGTTAAATGTAACGAAGGTTTTTAAATGCGCATTTTGTTTGAAAATCTTGGCGCCAATTTTTTTTTCTTTTTTACACTTTTGACACGCCTCTTAGAAATGAATATTTGGACATTTAAAAATCCTCGCTATGCTCTTCATAAGTATTATAAGCTACACATCGACACCACAGCAACTTTAATGTAACTGTATGATTCATACCAATAAAAGCTGGGTGGACAAATAAAATTACCAGAAAAAATCCTGTCAACCCAACTTTACGAGAAGTACAACTAAGAAATTTTAACTTGTTATTTCCTTATTACCAAAAATATAATATATTATTATGGCTGAGTTTTCAAAGATACGATAAATGTCTATCATTAATAATAATTTTTCGTGTTGTTTTAAATTCTATATTATTATAGCCTAAGGACTTATGATTAAGACGATTGCAACACTTACAGTTCGCAATGTGTCAAACATTACGGCCCCTGTACACAATGGCCGATGCTGGCGCATTACGACGAGCATAGACAACTAACTACTTTTTAATGAGTCTTGTACACTGACAGAGTAACAGTTTATAACAGTCAAAGGCCATTATGTACGAGTACCTTTAGAGATCTGTATTTTGATTTTATTTTTTGAAATGTTCTTTTTGATTCGCGTGCAAGAAACTCACTGATATGTATGCTAATATCAAACGTATTTGAAGCAACAAAAATAATGTCATGTTATAAAATTGATTGTTTAGTTAAATCGGTACAGTCAGCCGTATAAATCTCAGACATTCATGCGGATATACAAAACTTGTAAGTCTTATCAATATTAGTTTTAGAAACATACATTTCGTAAGTCGACTGACTCGATACCTGACAAGCGTGTTTTATAATATTCATAATAGTTTTAACATTAAATATTTCGGTTTACATTTAAACAAAAAGAACATCACAAAATATGCTAAGACACCAACATTTGGCAGAATCAGCGCTTGTCATCGATTCGAAAAGCCAGCGTACAAGTTATTTGAATAACTATTTTACATAGATAACATTTTCAACCAATCACACGAAATGATAAATGACTACTATTAGTAGTAGCACCCCAAAGAATGATGCCAGGGTTTCACACATAGCTATTAGAAGATTGACCGGATGGATGGAAAAAGCTATTTAAAGAAAAAGTACAGAATTAGATCAGATAGTAATTTAAACCTTATGCCAATGTCATAATTCAGAGCAGTAGTGACTGAGTGGTAACGGTCCTAACTTACCCAGAGTTGTAACCCAGTAAGGCGCATTAACCTTACCACTGCTCTCAAAACGGTGAAAGAAAACATCGTGAGGAAACCGGCATGTCCTTGAACCAAAAATTCGAAGACATGTGACATCCACCAACCCGCACTGGGCTTGCGAGGAGGATTACGGCCAATTCCCTTGCCTAGAGAAGAGGCCTGAGTCCCAGCAGTGAGAAAGTTGTAAACTATGCTATGCTATAATAAATTTTTCAAATAACTTGTACACGGCTGGGCAACCTGTACGAATAAAATGCTATGTATTTGGTGAAAGCGAAGACTGCCAGTAACAATAAAACTGCTTGTAAACACCGCCATAACTTGTGTTCAAAACTTGCATTGTGATGAGAGTTGTAGTAAAAATATAGATATTATCGAAGTCTGTTAACACGTTAAACGCCGGACATCGTGTGTCCGAGAGTAGTAAAATGGGGAGAATAGAAATCAAATTTTTATTAGGATTATTACTTTAATTTCATATTTTTAATTTTAATAAAGCATTTTGTTTTTCAATATTGAATTTATAAAAATATTTAAAAGCTGCAAACAATTTTTAAATAACGTGAAAAAACAACAAAATGTTTCTATTTACCCCCGATTAGTTTCTATTCACCCTGTTTTACGGTACACTTCTCCGGTTCCGCCGTCGGCTATCTTAAAACTCTTGTAATGATCAAGACTTTGCGGACACACGGTGACGGCCGCGGTCCCCAGGACCTGACATATTGGCAGTCACACGGGACCAGTCGCAGCCTCATGAGCTAAATACTTTTTAACGTTCAACGTGTTAAAAAACGAGATCCTCTTTCTTTAAACTCGATTACAAATTGACAGTTAAATAGGTAAGATTATTTTGCGGATTTATCGGCCAAAGAATTTGACAAAGCGATGTAATGCTACAAAATTAAAGAATTCATTGAAAACAATTTAATATCATTTATTGTCCTTAAAAAATTTTGAATTACCGGAGTAAATTATGAGTATTTATTGCATCGCTTTGGCGACTATTGAAAAATAACCATGGATGTAATTATAATAATAAAATAGCCAGAGATTCAACTCTTTAAGGTACTGATAACCTTAAGCATTCACTTGTAATCAGCATTCTTGCGAATGTTACATCATAGAAAATACGAGAACATTTTAGCGAGCATTCTAGTGAGCATCTTCGTGAAGAATGACGCGCATCGACTAGAGGGTTCACTAGAATACTCATGAAAACGTTCATAGCTATGCTTGGCTCGGCTCGTTGTTCAGTTCGACAAATATAAACACGGCGAATGCTCGATGTTCTGTTACAAGTGAATGCTTAAGTCTATCAGCACCTTTTACAGTTTTCGTCGCATTGGTCCGACAAGTATTACAGGTCCTATTTACCAAGGTCGTATTAGCGACTAGTTACTCCATCTCATTTAGCTCTTGAAACCCCATAGGAGACAGAAGATCAAACGAGATGCCAGTATAGTTCGTTTTTTTAATTCTAGACTACGATTTAACAACTCAGAATGTCACACTCTAGAAATATGTTCCCAATTTTCTGGAGTTTGACATTTTAACCTGTCAAACCGTAGTCTAGGATTAAAAATCGAACTATATTTGGTCGTAGATCTGCGACACTGGCAGAATAAACAATAATGTTTGCCGGAATACGTAGGCGTTTAAAAGATTAATCCGCAAAATAGTCTTACAAATACATTAATTTTTATATAAATGTGATGATTATTGTCAATGTCCCCTTTCCAGCAGTGTATTGCATTATCACAAAAAACTTTTCCACTTACAATTTACCAAGTACATTACATTGTTAAATGATGTTGGCAATATTAGCTTAATATTAAAATATCGAATAAAATCAAAATCCGATTTAAAAAAAAACGTATCTAACCCGGCGGTGTTCAAAGCATAAAAAATAATGATTGTGCTAAGAAAAAAAATATAGCAACAAACAAATCTAAAATCGTCAAACAGCAATTAGACTAAGTACAGTTTTTCTTTTAAATATATATATTTCTCAACCTCTTTTTGACGAATTGACATTAAATTTTCCACTCACACAAAACGAATGGAAGAAATGAAAATCACAGTTCTGTTACTAACAATTCACGCCAATTCTTTTAACAGGTAACATTGGCGAGAGCAAAGACAATCTATATTAGTGTTGCTAGCAACGAAAATTATGGGTTGGGTCGGAATTATGCGGCCGTTGATAAAAAATCATAAACAATGTATCAAACCTAGACAGAGCCGTAACTACTCATAGAATATTATTGCTTTACTATTTGAGATAGATTTAATAAAATATTTGAACTTTCCACCAACCCACACTGGGCCCGCGTGGTGGGTTTCGGCCCACTTCTTGTCCTAGGGGAGGAGGCCTGAGTCCCAGCAGTGGGAACATTATAAGGCTGATGCTACTGCATAAACAAGCAACTGAAGTAAAAAGTTGGTGTTGTAACCACATTTTTTGCTTTTAATACCACCCTTATGCCTACGGTATAGAAGACAAAATCGATTGAACGTATGGCAATAAGGTTTGTCATCGAATGGTGTATAAGCGATTTTATTTAAAGTACGTCTATATTATTATGTTACGATCTAACTCAATAACTATAATGACAACCGAATTCAAAAATTCTTTCACCATTACAGAGCTATATCTTCTATGAATAACATAGGCTATTACTTTCACGCAAGCAAAGCCATTAGCAGAAACTAATTAAACATAGTCATCTATACAAGAAAGTAACTGACTGACTGACATATCAACGCATAGCCAAAACTACTGGGACTAGGAGCGTGAAATTTTGCACAAGGCTTCCTTTTATGACGTAGGCGAACACTAAGAAAGGGTTTTTCAAAATTCAGCTCCTAAAGGGATGTAATGGGGGTCTAAAGTTTGTATGGAGAATCTACTTTCACGCGGGCGAAGGCGCTGGCAGAAGGCTATTCATAAAGAGAGTTAAGCCAATAATTCCGCCCAACCCAGACGCCACACAAGAGGGAGATCGACACTTCACAATGACACATTGTTTCGAATACAAACTAAAATCATTTTAATAAAAAAAATTAAATACCTATGAGATATAGTATGACTGTAGTCCGACTACTCGGGCTCATATTTAAGTTGGATTTAAACTATGGGACAGATAGGATATTTACAAAATGCTATCTCGCTCACTCACACTGTGTGTTGCCAGTCGATAAAACTCTCTAAAGGCCCTTGTACACGGGCTATAAAAATTGCATTTTGTGGCTTTTTATTGCGTAATACTCATCAATATATTTCCGAATATAGTCTAGCAAGATGCTGCAATTGAATTGTTGACGAATTTTGTTCCTTCGTTTGTTTAAAATATCTTGGCTATATCGCCGGGCTACACTGCTAAATTGCTGCAATTGTTGAGTAATTTCAGTAACTTGCCAGCTAAAAAAATTGCCACAAAATTAGCCCGTTTCCAAGGACCTTTACTAAAAAGGTTATTTTAGTCTATCATACATATTTATTATTAATTTTTTTTTTTTCGAAAGTTATTTTTAAGAATATAGCGTACGTCTTTAAAGTTAAAATCTAATATTTAAATGTTCGTTACATAGTGCAAATTGACGCGTTAGTAATGTTGCAAGTTATTATAGTTAATGTTATTTTATAAATTGTATTAAAAACATTTATGAAGATATATTATTGAAAAATTGCGATAAAGCTTCTGAAGATTATGATTATTTTCCCACTCAACCAAATTATTGATTATTTCCAATAAAAAAAATATATAATTTGAGTGCTCTAAAATTACTTGCAACATTAAAAATGCAACAAGTACACAACAACAATCCTATGTGAAGAACTGACTGACCAAGATATTTAGATGCCCTTTTTTACCCTTGAACCGGCACTATACATGACAAAACAAATATGTGTCCGGGACGCTCACGTCAGGATTACATGACAGACAATAAATAAATTAAATACGTCAATAAATCTAACAAAATAGTATGCATTTTAGATACGAGTATGCGCAAAAATTACATCCAACGGACAATCCGATGTATGGTAAGTAGCCTTACGTTGTTGACACCATTACAGTCAATTAGGCGTTTCTACCCGTATATCGGAAGAATTTGCCAGCAATCTTCTTCCAATCCTATCATAATTTAAGTGTCTTCAAAGCTAAAGTGAATAAGCTCTACTAGATTAATTCACTATCACCGTTTGCATCACTGCTTACTCATGGCTTGGACTGCAGTAAAGCACTAGTTTATATAATTTAAAAGAGTATTGTTTTCCTATTTGTACTGTTAATTAGTCATAGTCATAGTTATTTATTGGTAAGGGATTCTTATTGCTTTATTATATAGCTACACTCATTACTATTTATATTATGTAAACTATTTACTATTTATTTCATCCAAGTTGTCAAAGATCACAAAACGGACACTACGAAATCGTAGAGGGCGCTGAGAGCATAGTTTTTTTTTATTTTTAACGTGTCGGTCAATGGTTTAAAAGGGCTTGGTCTTACATTCATCAATGGATGACAATCGAATAGAGATCCCAGTCAATCAGCCTTCAACTTGGACGTAAATAGGGCTAATATAAAGTTCCTTTTTTAATTCTAGACTACGATTTGACAACTCAGAATGTCACACTCTAGAAATATGTTCCCAATTTTCTGGAGTTTGACATTTTAAGTTGTCAAATCGTAGTCTTGGATTAAAAAAGGAACTAAGAACCATATTACAATAAAACAGACATTGATAACTTCTAAAGCGTTAAACATCTATTTTTATTTTTACTGTCGGTACGATACAGCCCTAGTTACGCCCACCCATCAATTACCAAGCCTACCTCCTACATTTTACAACAATTTCGTGAACACTTTTTTCCTCTAACTTTCCCGCTAATCTTAAGCATAAACACATTTAAGAGAAGCCAAACAGTCCTAGGTACCTTTACAATTTCCAACACACCGAACGACTAAAAAGTTAATTTTACTTCTTTATAATTTACGATCATCATGCATAATATATTTTTTATTTATTTTAAATATATAATTTAAAGCGTATTCTGTTCGCCGCCTTGGGAATATCTGAGCACTCTTTTTTTTTATTTCTAAATTGGCAAAAGTTCGTGGTCCATTGAAATATATATTTTAAATTGTTGTTTTTTTTTTTATTTGAACGGTGGCAGCGAACGTCTGTATGAGTACAGATAACTGGCTTTGGTTGATATACGTTTTGTCTGTGGTCTAATGACATGAGTTTTTTAGTGTTCGAAAAATAAAGTTGCTTGCTTATAGCCAACATAACGACGCGATTATTGCACCAATAGCAACAAAGATTAGACGCTGCGTGGAACCCTATTGGTTAATCTGTGCCTAAGCGCATTATTGGGCCAATCACGTGCCTTCAGTGACACAGCAAGAGATTATTTTACTTCTACTCAAACCGGCTCAGTACATTTAATAAGACTACAACCTTCAATGAAAATAATCGAATACAATAATGATTACATTTGTATAATTCAACATTTGAAATCGAGTCTTCAGTACTAAGACTTAAAATTTAAGTATTTACAAATCCTTGCAAAGATGATTTGTTTTTATTGCTTTTTTTTTTCATTTACAACTGTAGTTGACAAAAGAATAGTGTCAGTAGTATTTAAAGATTGGTCACACTGAGGCGTTTTAATATCAGAACAACGGTGATACGATCTATTTATAAATAATTCTCTACTATCCGTGGGAGCTGAGGCGAGAAACGTTCTAAGGAAAATAAATCCATAGCCAGCTATGATTTGTTTTCGCATCAGCTTGACCAATCTTCAAAGGAAAATAGCAAAGCCTGACCACTTCTTTATTTGAATATATTACCGAATAAATTCTATAGACCAAACCAAGGCTTGCCTTTCAAATCATATCCGGCCACTAGCTTAACTACACCGGAAAACCCATAATTAAATACGCCAGTACATCTAGACGCGAATATCAATTTTAATGATGGCAGCACCGACAACTGTCATAGACAACACAGAGAACTGTCAAAATTTATTGCCGCCATATTGAAAAAAAAGAGCAGAGACATTAGACCACAAACAAAACTCTTCTTAAACACACAAGGCAGTGACGAGTGAGCAAGTTTTACTTATCTGTGGTAACTTATGTTATAACTCCATGTCTTGCGCTTCATCATCGCTGAACTCGCTCATGGAGGACTCCGTATCGCTATTATTGTTAGCGTTGCCGTTAGAAGGCTTGGAGCCCGAGGAGGCCGGGGCCGCGCCCCCCATGCCTGTGATCGCGTCCTTTTCTAGGAGGGCTTCCTCAGTCGCGAATCTTCGGACGTAATCTGGAAAAGGGAGGTTGATGATGATTATACTAGAGTACAGTCGAATAGGAGTAATGGTGGCCAAGTGGTAACGGTTCCGATTTACGACTTGTAGGTCGCGGGTTTAAACCCAATCAGGAGCATAACTGTATGTAACTTATTTGATCACCACTGCTCTCAAAACATATCGTGAGGTAAACGGCGTGTCTTAGAACCAAAAAATCGAATATATGTGACATTCACCAACCCGCCCTGAGCCAATAATGGCCCATTCCCTCTCCTAGAGAATAGGCCTGAGTTCCAACAGTAGGAAAATTATAAGGCCGATGCTAAGTTATACACACGACCATGACTAAAACTATTTCTGAGATTTTAAACCTCGAAAACCGTAAAAATACACAAACTATTTTTTACTGTTTTTATAGGTCGTATTCATCTGGATTACAAGTACTTGAAGAAAAGCGATGTCTGTCATTGTCGCTTTCCTTCAGTTAAAATAGCGGTCAAGTGCGAACCTATCAACTACAAATAAATAAGTGGCAGGAGTTATTTAACCTCTCAGCCACCAGTGTACCAAATACGGTACACCTTATACCAGCTAACTTAAACTTTATGTCTAGGTAATAAGGATTAAGTCAGCGTGTTACATAAAAACTGGCTATGTGTGATTCGGATACGAAGGGTTCCGCACCGACTGCAGCAAAAAAATAAATCAAAGTATAGTTGTATGAAAGCCCTACTTAAATGTTTGTTTTATTCTATTTTTAATAATTTCTGTTATAGCGGCAACATAATTACATAATTTGTTAAAATTACAACTGTCTTGCCACCGTAGGGACTGCAAAAGGGTCGAAACCTACTGGGGCTCAGGGTCTCTTTCTGAAAGGAACGCTTGACCCCAAATGCGAAGAGCAAAGAAAGGAACAGGGTGTGGTTTTTATTCAGTAAGAGTCTGACACTGTTTCCCACTCCGCCTAAGAGCGGGATTCGTCATTGGATGAATTTTGCCCACCATAACAAAAAAAACTTTCTTGTCTTTGCGGTTCTTGAGATATAGCTTGGTGACAGACAGACGGACGGACAGACAGCGAAGTCTTAGTAATAGGGCCCTGTTTTTACCTTTAGAGTCACAATCACTAGCCTTTTTTAATATTCCCACTGTTGGGACAAAGGCCTCCTCTCTAGAAGAAAATGAGCCTTAATCCACCACGCGGGCCCAGTGTGGGTTGGTGGATGTCACGTCTTCGAATTTTTGGTTCTGTGACATTGCCGTTCCCTGACTGGCACGGCTCTTTCCTTGTGAGGTGAATCTCCATGGAAAAGAACGTGCAAAAAACTCCATGGAGTTTCTTACATCCATAAATGGAGTTGCCAGTCGTGAGCCACCTTCTTGTCTGCCACGCAATAACTTGTAAAGAAAACACCCGACCTCCCAAGGTCATCAGTTCAGTTGAACTGCTGGCAGTTGGCACACAGTGTTACTCACGTCAACCGGTATATTACAGCAGTTGGCCGGCCGCCATGTTTGGACGCGCCGTCAATGAACTCGATTTACGTATTTATGACGAGGCATTTACTACCCACAGCTGGGAACAGCTGATTGAGTTAAAATATGTTTTGTATAAGAATATAAGTAAATAATAGTTTTTTTTTTTTTTGAGTTGGGAAATTATTATTTAACTCTCAGGTGTACCGGATTCGGTGCACCTCGGTACCAGCTAACATAAACCTGATTTTTTGGGGTTCCGTACTCCTAAGAGTCGAGAGAGACTCTAAGGGTGAGAGCAGTGTTGGCCGAGTGGTAACGGCCCCGACTTAGGAATGATTCTCATTAGAGCGGGCCGTGCCAGTGCCGTGGCGTGGACGAGCCGGGGCCCGTCCGTGCTACGCAATTTATTTTCAGACGCAGCACGAAAAATGTTCGGATTACGATGGGACGTGGAGGGAACGGGGCGGGACCGTGCAACAAACGTGGTATTGAAGTGCGTCGAGCGGGCCCGGACGGGACACAGATAATGCACTGTGTAATATAAATTGATTCATACAAAATATATGAAACAGATTAAAACCGTGCCCCGTCCGGGCCCCGCCCCGGGCACCGCACGTTCTAATGAGAATCATCCCTTACGCGTTGTAGGTCGCAGGTTCAAACCCAGCCAGGAGCTTTACTTTGTGTAATTTCAATACCAGCACTAATCTCAAAACGGTGAAGGAAAACATCGTGAGGAAATGGGAAAGTCCTAGAACCAAAAAATCGAAAACATGTGACATCCACCAACCCTCACTGGGCCTGCGCGATGGATTAGGGCCCATTCCTGCTCTTAAAAAAAATACCATATGTAAATGCAGTGACTAAATTTTATAGTACAAAATTTATACGTTCACAACATACTATTAATTTAATACTTTGCATGTCTGATTAGTTTGGTCATGTAAACCCAGCTTGACAAATAAATTATATATCTCTCTTTTTTTCTGGAGAGGAGGCCTAAGTTTCAACAGTGGGAATATTATAAAACTGCTTATGAGAGAAAGATAATAATTTTGACGCTACTTCTATCTAGGGTTAACTGGAGAAGACAGACAAATGGAGAGTAATAGCCATGAAAACCCATAATTACACGAGTAAATGAATAATATTTCCATGTTTCAGACATGTTTATAGCTAGCACGTGTCCACTATTTCCGTGGAATTTCCTAGACCAATCTTACAGAAAGCTGTATGCGATTAAGATTATATTAAGATTGCATATTATGAAGATATACTGGGTAATGGGCAATACACGTGTCATAAGCGTGGGTTTGAGTGCTGCTAGTGACTGTCCTACATGAAATGATTATTTTAAATGATTATTACTAGCTACCCGTCCCAGCTTCGCACGGGTGCAATGGTGATATTATATATTATTAATATTATTATACATATAAACCTCTATCTATAAAAAAACCGCATCAAAATCTGTTGCGTTGTTTTAAAGATATAAGCAAGATATACATAGGGACAGAGCGACTTTGTTTTATACTATGTAATGATATATGAATCTATAGTTTATATGTTTAGGTAGTCAAGTAAATGTAAATATTATTCACTTGTGATTTAATCTAAAAAAAAATGAATAATATATTCGACAACTATCACACAACGACATTAGTGCAGTTTTGAAATTCACGCATTGTGTGAGCGCTGTAAGTTTTAAAAGTTTTGTTAGACGATATAAAGCCAATGAAGCGCTGCAGCCGACTTTTGTATTAACTTTTAAATATTTTGGCAAATAATTTCTATGAATGTGCTAGTCTATCGCTAAATACACAAAATATGCCATGTGTACCTATAGCTAATTCTTTTTATTTTATTTTTTTTATTTTGATAAAAAATAGTATACTTAGTTTTTATGGTAGGTAAAAATCATCCAATGACGAATCCCACCCTTGGGCGGAGCGGGAAACAGTGTCAGACTGTTACTGACTAAACAACCCACCCGTTCCTACGTCACCATCTATACCAGGGACCCTTCTGCAGCATCCCTACGGTTTGCTGACAAGTCTTTGAGGCGCGCGGAAACCGTGCGCGGCGTTGACGACTAGGCTTGGTCTGGACGATTACCAGACCAAGACGCCTACGGTGGTTAGTAATATAGTATACTTAGTAATATTTTCTGTTGAAATTATGCTTTATTTTATTATGTTTGATAAGATGGAAGAGACTAGACTCCACGACACAGGGAATAGATAGATAGATTAAAATTTTATTGTACACAAAAAAGTAACATAACTTATACAAAAACTTAAAACTATGGGTACAATGGCGGTCTTATCGCTGACAGCGATATCTGCCAGACAACCTTAGGATGGATCGTAAGAAATAAAAATAATACAGGGGGTAGTGGGCGGTGTACTTATTACAAACGAATTAATCAAAATATAAACATAAAACAAAATGCATAACTCTATTTACATATATATATACACACATACATATTATAATATGTTACACAATTTCATTGAAGGGAATCCTAGTGTGGAGTCCAGAGATCTGTTAAATGCTTTGCAATTACCTTTTTGAACAATAACATATTAGTAGGATATAAGTGGATGGGCTAGCAAGTTACCTGAAACTTTCTTCTTGTACTCCTCAGGTTTGTGCAGGTACATCGCGGCGGCGTCGCCGTTCAGGGGGTCGATGGGGTTGGGGTACGTTAGCAGCTGCGGCAGGAACGACTCGAATATGTTCGACAGGTCTGCAATGGACATTAATGCAGAATTAGATATGTGTTATACTGACGAAAGTAATAAACGACTAGTTAGAGATATAAATATAATAGTGGGCCATGGAAGCTTTCACTCCTATCAGCCCACCTTACTCCAGCCGCAGATGAGTCTCTTCAGTTTGGTCAGGGCGTCTATGAGTGAACTCCGTGTTCCCAAGGTTTGTGGTCTCTCGAGAGACACATGCGCGACAGTTTCCTCGGACTGCATGTGTCTTTTGCACAGAGGAGTGACCCTTAGCCAAAGATATAGATATACCTAGATAACACAAGAGCTACTACTTCGCGTGCCTAGCTTACGAACAAAAATCGTAAGTGGTCACTTTCGCGGTCAGTCTGCATGGCTGTACAGCGCTAGTCGGACGTCAGTTAAAAATATAAAAATGGTTAATTGTGCTGGCACGGCAGGGTTAGAGCGAGGGGAACGCCGTACGCAGCGGCGTCTTTGAATAGATTTAATTTTGCCATCACAAATAGTACTTGTGACGCCATAATAGGTAGTCAAAAAATGGCACGCTTGGTTTCCATACAGATTGTGATGCTTGCGATATCTAGGTATATCTATATCTGTGTCCTTAGCATTAAGGAATACGACGCAAGGGTGTATGTAAAGGTCATCAGATCAAGACGAGTGTTCTTTCATCTTACCTCTTCTGTCTCGGTCAGTCCCGGCAAGTTTAATGCTAATGAAACAATAATAAAACCGCAGTTCTGTGGTTTAATTATACTCGTTTTGTGGTCAATTTGATATTGAAACATTACTTGCTGAGATGTGCAGGCAGAAATAGATTTTTAAAGACGAGTTATTGAAATAGTCTTATTCTTTAGATATCATCTTTTATTTTTGTTTTTGTTAGCCTGTTCTGTCCCACTACTGGGCAAAGGCCTCACTGCACTCCACTCCTCTCCTCTCGGTCTGAATTCAAAACTACTGCGCTTAATGAGTCTCGAATCACTACATAGTATAAAACAAAGTCGCTTTCTCTGTCCCTATGTCCCTTTGAATGCTTAAATCTTTGAAACTACGGAACGGATTTTGATGCGGTTTTTTTTAATATATAGAGTGATTCAAGAGGAAGAATTATTTTTGAGGTTTCTAATGTGATGTCGTAAATAATTACATTTTTTCCGCTTACATTGCAAACACAGGCTGAACCTTACGAGTTTTATCAAAATAATATACTAAGTATTGTACACATTAAAAAGGTCTACAGAAAAGTCCGCGATGGTATATGTCTATCTCTTATGGATAATCCACAATAACTTTTTTTTTGTCATTTACTTTTTACGACAAATAATGGCTAATTTTCGAAGCGATTTTAACCAATACAGCATTAATCCTTAACCAATACCTTGTTACCAATACCTTGAATTCATTGTTCATTTAATATAGATCTATATGGCCCTTTACACCGTATGATTTAAGTGAATATTTTTGAAGATATTACAGATTTAAAAATTGTGGGACGTAGGTGCGCGGTGCGGCAAGAGCGTGCCTATAAATAGCGGATTTTGATGGTTTTTTTTTTTTAATAGATAGAGTGATTCAAGAGGAAGGTGTATGTGTAAATTACATGCATAATATATTTAATATCACCATTGCACCCGTGCGAAGCTGGGGCGGGTCGCTAGTGATGAATAAAATAAACTAATCAAACCTCCTACCGTTTATTTTCTAGGGTGAAGAGGGAGGATGTGTCAGAGCTTTTTGCCCCTGCAGGCCCTACATTTTTGCTATCATCTCCTCGAGGCTTCAAGCACTACGCGCCGTAAATGACTCGTACTCGGTCTGGACGGTTACCATTGTGGACGGCGAGCAATCGGCAGCTCGCCAACCGCCGTCGATGGATCAAACTCACCATAAAGTGCAGTCCAAGCCTGATTGATGACGTCAAGACACACGGTGCCGGAAACTTCGTCGATGTTTGGGTGGTAGACCTTGTTCATGAAGCCGATGGAGGGAGACTTGAAGGGGTAGTGGTCTGGGAGATGCACGCGGACACGCCAAACGCCACCCTCGTACGGAGCTGGAATTTTAGGGAGTAGTTTCAGTCAATCATATTTGAAATAGTATTCTTTAAAACCATTGACAGGTCAAAAGTTAAGTACTTTGAATCAATTTGATGTGAACAGGTGTACCATCGAAGACAATTTCGCCTGACTACCGCTAAGTTCATATTCGCTTGCACTCGAAACGAAAACTTCAAATGTTTAGTTTGGAGCCGCGCCGTAGGATACAAGCGATGCCTTTTTTTAAGTAATCAGGCAGAAATGACCACGATGGTACATTGAATCAATCAGTGTGATAAAAAAAAAAAAATTCAAAAGGATTAACTAATCAGTTCGTTTACAGGATTCTGATAAATATCCTGGAATTATTGAAGTGAATTTTATAATTGCTACAATATTTTTACTTATTGTAACTAGTACGTAACATAGCTAAGAACCACACTAAATTAATTTAAAATATATCATTACCAGAATCAATCAGTAGGCATCAATCACTTTTAAATCAATCAATAAGCAATATATGCATCAATAACTTTTGAATCAAACAGTAGGCATCAATCACTTTTGAATCAATTAGTAGGTTTCAATCACTTTTTAATCAATCAGTAGGCATCAATCACTTTTGAATCAATCAGTATGCATAAAATAGATAAATGTAAATACTTACTGCCAGGAGGGCCGAAGAATTTCACGCAGAACTCATTGAGTCCTCCCAATATTGTCACCTCATGTTTACTTTCGATACTGTTTGGTTTAAGTTAAGGAAATATGGTAAAAACATATTGTACACGTAGTTAATAATAAATATACCAATAAGTCTTAAAAAATCTGTATTCCTATTGTCTATACAAGGTGTCATTGACATGTTAACGCTAACGAATACCATAGATCCAGTACATGATTCTGGACCTGGGGTGTCCACCGACAACCGACAAAAATTCCACCACTGGGGGGCTTAGAATCATGTACTGGATCTATGGTATTCGTTTGCGTTAACATGTCAATGACACCCTGTATATGTCACCACCGCGGATGCGGATGTTAACGGATGCGGAGGCGACATCGGATATGAAAAAATAGCAATTTATGGTATTAGGGCATTTTTAAAATTTAAATCTGGAACGCATTTCTAACGCGCTGCTGAATCTTGAAAATTTCAAACACGCGACCGGGCGCCGGAATCGTCGACGAGCGTCGCTTGCTCGCGCGGTATTGTTCAATGATAATGAGTTTATGATGTAAATAAAACTCCGTTACAATTCCGCATACATTTTGCGGAAGCGGAAACGGATGCAATATACTATCTCATGCGGAACTTCCGCAGTACCTAACGGAAGCAGATGCGAAGCTCCGTTATAACCCTACTAGTAACTACTGTGCTCTAAGAGTTATTCGAAGGAAAATTAGAAAAGAAAACGAATGCTCGTACTAATAACCCCTATGTTTATATTGCACTAACCTCTCTGTATTTATATAGAGACACCCAAGTATTATAATGACACCCAAGAGGGTAGAAAGGTTATAAATGTACCAGTAACCCCGCAAAGTAGGGTAGCGTCATTTATTTATAACATTCTTCTAGTTAATGCTATTTGCATTGTCATTAGTTAAGTGTGCTATCCGGAATTCCGGAATGAGTACACCATTGTTAGGGCTAGGCTAGTAAAGGAGGAGGCCGCGTGCGTAAGGCGCTGTCTCCACGAGCGAGAGAATCGCGGCGATATTATCGCCGTGCCACGTTTTTCTATACACTCTCTATGGAACCGTCTCCACACGGCGATATTATCGCCGCGATGCGACGAGTGGCAACGAGCGCGCAAAACGTCATTACATCGTCGCTAGCCCGCCGCGACTAGCAACGCGACCGCCGCGCGCTCGCGGCGCTCTCGCGACGAGCGCGCGGCGGACGCGCTGTCAAACGCAGCGTCACGTAACTGAATTCCTTATTTCGCAACGTGACGTCAAGGAAACGCGGCGATACCGTTAAGAGTCGCCGCGGAATCGCCGCGATTCCGTAACGACTCGCGACGATACGCGGCGGAATTGTCGCTCGTTCGTGGAGATTATCCGACGATATAAGGGCGGACTCGTCGCGATTCTCTCGCTCGTGGAGACAGCCCCTAAGGGTCAATTTGTACTGGCGCAGAGTCGAAGCGCATCAAAGCATTCTGTCCAAAACTGTACGGTCAGCAGCACATTAGACTACAACAAACTGTCAAAATTCTGCAAACGATTTTCAATTCTTAATCAAAATATAACAAAGTTCAAAATGTATTGGAGAAATCTGACTGTACATAAAAATAAGTGTCTAAACACACTATGCCGAACGTACGCGACCGAAGTTCCGCGGCTGATTTTACGTTCCAACGTATTCGGCTGATATGACACACCATAAGTGCCGAACTTACGCGGCCGAAATTCAGAAAATAAACACTACGGGCGGACACGCGGGGCGCGGGCGGGGGCATGCCTGCCTCCCGCTGCTCCCCGCTCCCGATCTCCGTCGGCAATCGAACCGAACTTCGGTCGCGTATAGTGTGTGTTCTACAGAATACGTTGTTGTTTTCCGCTGAACTTACGCGCGACTGAAGTTCGGCTGTACGCTATAACGCAATTATAGTTTTGTGCAAATAAACTCTTTCTTTCTTTCTTTTCCGTTTTTTCATCCTTATTTTGCTTTCCGGGGGCACAGTACCTTTTTCAAACAATCCCGCAGCTCACGTCCATACCACACGTACCTCTAATTAATTCATAATGTAAGGGACACGCGACAGCACCGTTCTAACTCGCATAGTAGGTCACGACACCCACGAGGAGTTAGCAGGTGTAATCTTATCTCTTATCGTCACTTCCTCTTTCAGTTAATATCTGTGTGGACACCGTTCTAAGTAAAAAGGGTCAATATGTGACCCTTTTTAGGAGAAATATTGTAAGCAACCATTCGCGTTTAGCTTCTTAGAAAGAGGAGCACAATGATACTCCAGTTCTCCAATTAAAATGCCTTGATAACACGTAGCGAACGGGCGAGACGGTGCTCTCGCCCGAATACTCAGTACGTATGAACTGCTCGGCCGACCGCTTATCTTTACAAATCGCTTACATCACTGCCTCAGGCGAGCAACATTTAACTGTCTCGGGCGAGCAACATTTTAATGTCTCGCCCTTTTACTCGGTATGTGTAAACATGGTATTTTTTTTTAAATTACAATAAACTAGTGCTTGACTGCGATCCCACCTGATGGTAAGCAGTGATGCAATCGTCGATGGTAAGGCGTACTAGTTTATTAGAGATAACAAAACCATTCAAGTTTAAACAACAGAACATAGTTAAAAACAAAAACTAAAGCTTCCTCTTACAGAAAGGTCGCCTATCAAAATATTAGGAAACGAATCGACTTGTAAAAACCCCAATAAAAAGTCTATTAATTTGTAGGTGTCTATGTCACGCAATTGCGTGCCATTGCGTACTCAGATAGTTGTGGTTACGGCTCTGATAATACTATCATTACCCACGTATTTAAACCAAACATAGGTCTACGCAGAGATAGGACATGAGTACGTTGATACTACAGGTTCGGTGAGAACGCCACAATCTCCGGCGATAAGATAAGAAGGAAACAAAACAAGCTTGTTGAAGATGGACACTGCTTGAGACCTTCAGAAGACAGTTATCTTGTGTTGACAATGAGCTTCAGACTATAGCCATGCGGCCATGTATGGCTAGTGTTGAAAATTGAGAGAATAGGTGTCTTCAAGGCTAGAGTGAATAGGCTCTTAATAAACTAGTGCGCCTTACCATCAACGATTGCATCACTGCTTACCATCAGGTGGGATCGCAGTCAAGCACTAGTTTATTGCAACAAAAAAAAGAATAGTTAGCGAGGGTCGGTGCTCTAAGACAGTGCGACGGAATCGAGGCAGACTATGGAGAAGACAGCGAGACGAATTAGACAGTTTTTTGCCAGACTTGACAAGAGGAAGCGCGGACTCGCGGAAGATTTTAATACTGATAATAGGTTCGCGCTTGATCGCCATCTCACCTGATGGAAAGCGACGATGCGGTCGACGATGGAGCGCGCTTACCTAGAAGTAACCTATTCACTCTTAACTTAAAGATTCCCGGATTGTAGCCAACAGGAAACAGAATCCGGCAAGGAATTCCACTCCTTGATGGAGTGAAGGGGGGTCTTAGCTCAGCGTGTCATTTTAACACGTCATGGTAAAGCCTTTGTGCTGTTATCAGTCAGAATCATCATCTTCCTGCCCTTGTCCCGTTTTATTTGGGGTCGGCGCAATATGTTTTTTTCTTCCATTCTGTCCTGTCACCCGTCACGCTATCACTAACTCCTCTGTTTTCCATATCACTTCTCACACAATCCATCCATATCTTCTTTGGTCTCCCTCTCCATCCATCCACATTCATACTCATGGCTTTCTTTGTAACATGCGTTTCATCCCTCCTTTTTACATGGCCATACCAAGACAAACGGTTCCCTCTCAACTTTTCAGTCACTGGCGCCACTTTCAAACTTCCTCTAATATACTCATTTCTCACTTTATCTATTCTCGTCACACCACACATCCATTTCAACATTCTCATCTCTGCTACATGCAATCGCTTTTCATCCGTCTTTTTCAGAGCCCAACATTCTGACCCATACAGTAGGACAGGCCTTATCACGGACTTGTAGATTTTACCCTTCAACTTGAGGGGCATCCGTGGGTCGCAAGTTGTTCCAGTGACCTGTCGCCATTTCATCCATCCTGAGTTGATCCGATGTGCCACGTCTCGGTCTATCTTACCATTCCCTTGGATAAGCGACCCAAGGTACCGGAAATCGGAACAGGTTGGTATGGGCGTTCCGGCTGTTATCAGTCAGAATATACACCGAAAAATACTGTAGCCAGCTGCCAGATATTATACGCCGCAAACAAGTTAAACTAAAATGTTTTTTTTATGGTGGACAAAAAGCATCAAATGACGAATCCCGCTCTTTGGCGGAAACAGTGTCAGCCTCTTATTGACTAAACACCCCACCCCGTTCCGTCTTTGCCTTTCGCACTGGGGCCAAGCCTTTTCTTTCAGAAAGAGACCCTGGACCTCAGTAGGCTTCCACCCTTTTGCAGAGTCCCTACGGTCACTGTTGTGCTGCACTTCGATTGAGACCCTAAAATCTGTTACTGTGCATTGAAGGTCGACCGCCATTCTAGTTCAATTTATATTCCGTGTACAATAAATGAGTAATGTTGGAATTAGAACACGATTTGTCATAAAGAATTTAAAATTCACACACGTATCGTCATTGTAGTTCCTGAAACAATGATTCAGTGCCCAACAAATAATTCTTAGCCATTAGCTGTCTAAGTTTACTCATAGGCATGGATTGCTTTTTACCGAACCTTTTTGAAACTCAAGAAATATGGATTTTGAAGGGGTTAAAACTTATTGTATAGCCGACCCTAATATTTATAACTAGATCTGCAGTTTCACCCAAGTAAAGGCTTCTCTATATAAATTTTGGACCCCCGTTTCATCCCCTTAGGGGGCAAATTAAAAAAAAAAATCTTTTCTTAGTGCTCACCCTACATCATAAATAAAAATCCTATGCAAAATGTCACGTTCCTAGGCCCTATAGTTTCGGCTGTGCGTTGATATGTCAGTCAGTCAGTTTTTCCTTTTATAAGTATAGATTGGGGACTAGCTAGACTGCCGTCGAAAAAAAAATTGGCATGTAAAAGAGTTTGTTAAAACCTATTTACAAACTAAAAATCATTTATCATTTACTGCACTCAAAAACGGTGAAGGAAAACATAGTGAGAAAAACCGGGATGTCCTAGAACCAAAAATTCAAAAACATGCGACATCCACTCCACGACAAGAAGAGGCCTGAGTCCCAGCAATGAGAAAATTATAAGGCTGATGCCATGCTATGCAAATACAAAAATAAACACAAGGAAGTAAGTACCCAATTCCCGGTTTTATCGCTTTCCGCAATCTTTAATTAGGCCACATTAAGATGCATTGACTTAATGAACTGCTAATAATAGGCTGTTTCCAATGACTCACCACCAGACTCGTAAGGGCTTCGTGATTTGTATTACCCAGTGATAGTTCTGGAGGTCAGATTGCCAGTTGCTCCATATAAAATAGTAGCTTCCGTCAGCGGCTTCACTCGCATGAAGTGGAAAATATATAATACTAGCGATTCGCCCCAGCTTCGCACGGGTGCAATGTTGATATTAAATATATTATGCATGTATTATACATATAAACCTTCCTCTTGAATCACTCTATCTATTAAAAAAAACCGCAACGACATCCGTTGCTTGGTTTTAGAAATCTAAGCATACATACGGACAGACAGTGGGAAGCAACTTTGTTTTATACTATGTAATAATTCCACAGCTAACACACAACGCCATCTAGTCCCAAGCTAAGCAGAGCTTGAATTATGAGTATATTAGACAACTGATAAACATACTTATATATTTCTAAATACATACATATTTTAGATAAAATACACCTAGACAGAACAAAATTAAATGATCGTGCTCATGACACAAACATTTGTCCTGAGTGAAAATCGATCCCACGACCTCCGGCATAGCAGTCAGGTTCACTACTAGACCTACGCTTCACAAACATTTGTCTCCTGAGTGGGAACCGAACCCACGACCTCTGGCGTAGCAGTCAGGTTCATACTAACTACTAGACCAACAGGTATGTCAATAAAAATTGGAAGTACTCGCAGTCTGCAATCCCAACTTTACGCCGCGAAACCGCGCCTGATCGCGGTTGCTACGTGACGATTAATTATGACGTAGTGTAGTGCAGACGAGCGTCAATCGATATTGTCTGGTCTTTGTCTGGATGGAAACAGGAGTGACCGACTGCGCCCGGTCGAGGACCTCTCCTCGGGTTACAGGATGCTCTGTGTTTATGTTAATCAGGAGAATGTATTGTTTTCCCGATGGATATTATTGGAAAGGGTATTCGATACTATAGAATGTTTACAGGACATGTTTGGAAGCAGAAAATGGGTTAAGCTGATCTTTGCTTGGTAGTAAGAGACAAAAGCAGGAAGTTAGGTAGTTCAGTTTCTGACACACTCTTTCGTTCTATGCAGACGGGATATTTTTTTGATGATTTCGTAACAAGAATAGTATAATGATGTAGGAAGTAATTAAACGATTACAATGATATCCTAGCGACCCTCTCTAGCTACACACGGCCACGGTTGTTAGAAGTCTTTGAAACTCTATTTTTCTCCACTACCTTAATATACACCCAGTCCATTACCTTCCGCATGTATAATTCTATTGGAACTTGTAAAAGACTGCATGAGTTCAGTACTTTTTGAGTTTATGTCGGTCATAAAGACAGAAGAATGCGGTGAGGGAATTCGTTTCATAAGGACAATGTGATGTAAAAAAAGTTGGGCATTGTATCATACTTTTTTCTAATAAATCTTTATATATAAAAGGAAAAACTGACTGACATATCAAAGCACAGCCAAAACTACTGGGCCTAGGAGCATGAAATTTTGCATAAGGCTTCCTTTTATAACGTAGGCGAACACTAAGAAAGGTTTTTTACAAAATTCAGCTCCTAAAGGGATGTAAGAGAGAAGAGAGAAGTTCTGTCATATAACATTGAGCCCACAAACATAACTACTAAGGTTGATGTGAATAAAGCTGACATAATTATGTAAGGGTTTCCCAGTTCAACTTAGTTAACTGTATTCCCGGACGAATTGACATAAAGAGTCCGGACTGCGGGAATAAAACTCGGAAAACTGTCCGAGTTTATCCGGGAATAAACTTTCACTTAAGTAAAAGCTTTATAACAGATTCCCAACGGGGGCGGTACCGTTCCCTAGTGGGCGCTGGAGCTTTTCGTGGAGGCGATTGCAAGTCCAAACGCAAATGGGGAGCGTTAAAACATATTGACAATTGTTTAAGTATTTTTAAATAATTAATATTCACAATATTCAGCCACTATCACGAGTAGCACAGTAACAGAGAGGGAAAAAGACAGAATTAATTTTTAATTTGTAATTAACCTTTAGATAATATACAGACATACTTATGTGTAAAATTGGAACAACTAGCTAAAACAGAGGGCATTGGAATTAGAATTGTATTTCTTGAATAATTTCACACCTAAAAAAAAAAACGATGCCACAGCTACCAACATATTCTATGGAAGTGCTTTCACAATTGAGGTTTGCGTTGTTTAAGCAAAAATCCCGAAGTTACTATCATTACATAGTATAAAACAAAGTCGCTTCTCGCTGTCCCTATGTATGTATGTATCTTTAAAACTACGCAATGGTTTTTGATGCGGTTTTTTTTATTAATAGAGTGATTCAAGAAGAAGGTTTGTAACATGCATGTATTTAATATCACAATTGCACCCGTGCGAAGCTGGGGCGGGGTCGTTACTGTGAAATAAACACTAGAACAAAGCATTTTACTTCTATGCATTACTTTGCATAAAGCTTGAACTACATTAGACCGACTCACACGTGTAACACGCCTGATTTGCACGTAGACAACGCCGACTTCACGTGACGTGTAGCAAGTGTCAGTAGCTTTACAAGTCTAGTTTCCATATAAAATGTATACCTTTATTTTTGAACGAGTTTTCAAGCGCTAAAATTCGCAGAGCCTAACGTCAGACTCGCCAAGTTCCCACGACCGTACTGTAGTATATCTCCGTCTTAAATTTTTCAGGTTAGGCTTGCGACAGAATGACTCATTCCTCGTATAAATACGTACGTAACGCGAATTATTTACTACGATTCACATCACATTGTCATCGAGGGACAACAATGCCTTACTTCACAATAGGTCAGTTAAGTCCAGTCAAAATCTTGTATTATCATCATCATCATCATCAGCCTTTTAATGTTCCCACTGCAGGGACACAGGCCTCCTCTCTCTAGGAGAGGGCATGGGCCATAATCCACCACGCGGGCCCAGTGCGGATTGGTGGATGTCACATGTCTTCGAATGTTTGTTTGGTTCTAGGACATGCCGGTTTCCTCACGATGTTTTCCTTCACCGATTTGAGAGCAGTGGAGATGAAATAAATTACACAAAGTAATGCACCTGGCTGGGTTTGAACCCACGACCCACAACTCGTAAGTCGGGGCCGTTACCACTCGGCCACCACTGGCTCATGCATAAATACGTAATGCGAATTATTTACTACGATTCATCAGTCACAAAGTCATCGAGTGACAACAATGCCTTACTTTACAATAGGTCAGTTAAGTCCAGTCAAAATCTTGTATATTAGTATTAATGTTTTTACAATTCCATGCTAACTAATGTAGGCGAGATAAAAATAAATGACTTTCGAAATAAGTCATTCAGATTTAAATTAAATAAGTAGAGGAGAGAAGTTTTTTACTGTTGACAGAGTTGGGATTATATCAGAGTTAATACTGAAAATGGAAAATACTCGGTAAAAACGGATAATTTTTACCTGAGTATCTATCAGGTATAAGCGGATATTTACTGAGTGCTTGTCCGGTAAAAACGGATATTTATTGTATATTATCCATTTTGAGTATTTAGTCAGATAAAATTCTAACTCAAGCTTACGCTTGATCACTATCTTCACCAGCCCCCTTAGCCAAGTCACGATCATTTCGTTAACATCGAAGGCTTTGCAATGCAATTTCTTTGTTCTAACGCCATCTCAACGCTCATTCACGTGGTCAGAACAAAGGGATAGGGAGGCGTGGCCAATTCCAAGCGTTCGACGTTAACGAAACGATCGTAACTTTGCGGGGGGGCTGATTGAAAACGACGATGTGATCGACGATGGAGCACACTTGCCTAGAAGCAACTTATTCACTCTTGACCTATTGAATACCGTAATTAGAAACATGATAGAAAGACAATATGTGTGCAAACGCCGGCGTTCACTCGAGACTCAAGAGTTTAACTTAATGATAAAAGGCCTTATTAAGTTTAAAAAACAACGTTCACTCAAATTTCACGAACGCAATACGGGTCATTAGAGTTGTATGAACTTAAGGTCAAATGATAAAAAGGCATAACTAAAAAATACAGCTCAAATTGATTGCCATTATGTGATTTAAATTTCTGTTGAAGATATCAATTTACGTCTAGCCAAAATCGTAACGAGGTGGGGGAAAATTTGCTATCCAATTTCTTCTAGACAGTCTTTCAAGATAGACGTCAACGACCCAGACTTAAAAAATGAAGGAAAAACATACATAGACCCTTTTTAGGATTCCGCACCTTAAAAGGAAGAAACGGAACCCTTATGGGATCGTAGGGTCTTTGCAGAAGGTTCGAAACTAAGTGGGGCCAAGGGTTCACGTCAGAAGGAAAGGCTCTGGCCCTGGTATGAAGGCAACATAAGTAATGGGATTGTTTAGTCTGTAAGAATCTGACACCATTTCCTGCTCCACCCAATGGTGGGATTCGTTATTGAATGTCCAATTTCTTCGAGACTGGCTTTCAAGATAGACGTCAACGAGCCAGATTTAAAAAATGATGAAGGGAAAACGTTTATAGACCCTTTTTAGGGTTCCGCACCTTAAAAGGAAGAAACGGAACCCTTATAGGATCGTAGGGTCTTTGCAGAAGGGTCGAAGCTAAGTGGGGCCAAGGGTTCACGTCTGAAAGGAAAGCTCTGGCCCTGGTATGAAGGCAATACAAGGAATGGATTGTTTAGTCTGTAAGAATCTGACACTATTTCCTGCTCCACCCAAGGGTGGGATTCGTTATTGAATGTCCAATTTCTTCGAGACTAGCTTTCAAGATAGACGTCAAAGAGCCAGATTTAAAAAATGATGAAGGGAAAACGTTTATAGACCCTTTTTAGGGTTCTGCACCTTAAAAGGAAGAAACCCTTACAGGATCGTAAGGACTTTGCAGAAGGGTCGAAGCCAACTGGGGCCAAGGGTTCACGTCTGAAGGAAAGGCTCTGGCCCTGGTATAAAGGCAACATAAGTAATGGGATTGTTTAGTCTGTAAGAATCTGACACTATTTCCTGCTCCACCCAATGGTGGGATTCGTTATTGAATGTCCAATTTCTTCGAGACTGGCTTTCAAGATAGACGTCAACGACCCAGACTTAAAAAATTAAAAAGGGAAAACATACATAGACCCCTTTTAGTGTTCCTTTCCTTAAAAGGAAAAAATCGGAACCCTTATAAGATCGTAAGGACTCTGCAGAAGGTTCGAAGCTAAGTGGGGCCAAGGGTTCACGTCTGAAAGGAAGTATCTGGCCCTGGTATGAAGGTAACATAAGAAACGGGGTTTTTTAGTTAGTAAGAGACTGGCACTTGGATAATTTTTACCTACCATAAAAAAACCCTTATAGGATCACTTTGTCTGTCTGTCTGTAAACAACCTTTATCTCGGGATCGCGTAGAAATATCGAGTTGAAGTTAAAACCATTTACTAAGGTCTACGGTCCTTCCGAAACCAAAAAATCAATCTTCTAAGAAAAAAAAGATAAGTTACTGCCGTTTGTGTCGCAAATAATATATATTTCGACACTCTCAAAGAAATCAAAATTCATCGGGTTCTTCCCGTTGACCTAGATCCCTGAAACTCAGCATGCATACATAACCCTGAAATTCGGCATAATTTCAACTCGATACCTTCACGGGTTCCTGAGATAAAGACAGACAGACGAATAACAAAGTGATTCTATAAAGGTCCCATTTTTTCCTTTTGAGCTACAGAACCCAAAAACATGTTAACATCTATCAACTCGCACTGAGCCCACGTTGTAGACTCTATGGCTCATCCTAGAAAGGTGGCCGAAGTGCTAGCAGTGGGAATAACATTATGATACAACTAGCCTTCTGCCAGCGGCTTTGCTCGCGTGAAAGTAGCGTCCTCCATACAAACTTTACATCCCTTTAGGAGCTGAATTTTGAAAAACCCTTTCTTAGTGTTCGCCTACGTCATACAAGGAAGCCTTGTGTAAAATTTCACGCTCCTAGGCCCAGTAGTTTTGCCTGTGCGTTGATATGTCAGTCAGTCAGTTTCTCCTTTTATACATAACTAGCGACCCGCCCCAGCTTCGCACGGGTGCAATGCTTATCTTACTAATATTATAAATGCGAAAGTTACGATGTTTGATTGTTTGTTACTCAATCACGCCAAAACGGCTGGACGGATCTGGATGAAATTTGGCACAGGCATAGGATATACTCCGGAGTGGGACATAGACTACTTTTTATCCCGGAAACCCCAATCCCAACCCCCATACCACGCGGGCGAAGCCGCGGGCAAAAGCTAGTGTTAAATATATTATGCATATTATACATATAAACCTTCCTCTTGAATCCCTCTATCTATTAAAAAAGCCGCATCAAAATCCGTTGCGTAGTTTTAAAGATTTAAGCATACATAGGGAGGAAGCGACTTTGTTTTATACTACGTAATGAAGATTTAAGATTTACAACATAACTATGCTTATTAATCTCTTTGATAAACTCAGAGCATAACTATTTTACTTCCATTATCATTAAAAAAAACGTGACTTAATACAATAAGTTAACGCGTTGCACTTCGTTACGAAATATGAAGTTAAACAATCGTGACAAAATAGTTTTACCACGGTGCAGAGGTAACCATTAGTATTTATGCTGTGTAGCAATATTTCTTCCTCTGAGCCTTTTAGGCTTTTCACAGACTCAGCAACTCAAGTTGATAGAGCTAACAACTTTTTGCTTCCACTATCGGTTGCCAGTTGTGGCGGTAAAAGGATTATTATCATGCGTTTGTCTCTCTCGATTGGCATTGTGTAAGATTGGCACAGGGGGCAACGAGGACTGGAAGAGAGTGAATATACCCAGCGCGTTTTGATAACTGGTTGAATAAACCAAAAAGTTAAGACAAATGCATATTATATGCATAAGGTGGTGCAATTTTGAAAGGGTTTTTATCACTAAGAGATGGAACCGTAAAACTGTTGTTGAGAACGAAATTCGCAACTCGAGTTGCTAAACGCGTCATAGAGTTGGACACGAGTTGCCGGTCGTCGCAACTCGTTGATCAAAGTTGCTCAGTCTGGGAGCGACCTTAACTCGGCCCTGTATTTTATAGATGCGTAAAGTATTTATTCAGTGTTAGGTGCTTCATTCATGCATGAATGAGGAGTTATTGGTTGAACGCGGAGCAAATACTCGACCTTCTGGCTTCTGAATCCTATAGAGATTCACAATTTTAGCAATAAGCAATTGAAAGAACAGTGCTCATGAATTCGAATGAGACGTCGCCAGTATAGTCCTAATAATTTTGCCTAGTCATTTCCCAAATATGGGAGTATGATGCCTTGAGACACAACAACGACACACAACGGATGAGACAGTGCTCTTAGCTGAATACTGAGTAAGTATAAACATAACTAGTAAGCATAGCTGTCAAGCGCTTTCCTCTACAGCTCGCTTACATCACTGTCTCGGCCGAGCAACTGTCTGTCTCGCATTTTTACTTGGTACGTGTGGTCAAGGCATGAGTTTGTTTTACGTTAATGCAATCGACATGTTTATGACATTCGGCGCTCTGATTCGCCTGCTTCAACGCTTGCGGACGGCGAATAATGGGTAGCTGGATGTCCGACTGTCCGGACCGAGCACAAGTCGATGTGACCCAGGGCAGAGAGCAGAGGCAAAGCAAAGGATCTAATCGGTTTTCAGAGTTCACTATGAACGAGAACAGGGACGGAACGGCGACGGAAGGCACAGGGTGTCCAGTTATGTACTAGAATCTAAGACCACTGGTAAGTGGTTTCAAACCCGCAACCTCATGAGGGGCGAATGCCTCAACATCTGGGCCATCACAACACTCAACGCCGTCGTCTGGTAATCGTCAACACCAAGCCTAGTCGCCGCGCGCCTCAAGGAAAAGCAGCAAACCGTAGGGACCCTGCAGAAGAGTCGAAGACCACTGGGCCAAGGTTTCGTGTCTGAAAGGAAGGCTCTAGCCCTTTTATAGATGGCGACATAGAAGCGGGGTAGGTTGTTTAGTCAGTAAGTCTGACACTGTTTCCCGCCCCGCCTAAGGGCGGAATTCGTCATTAGATGAGTTTTCCCACCGTAAAAAACCCCATACTGAATCACATTAATTATAAACCATATAATAAATCAAAAGTAATTTAAAAAAAAATATGCAATTAATGAATTAGTCACTACGAGTAGAATACTCATCTTAAATGTAAAACCGAGTTCAGTTTCTCGCTCTGATTAATTCAGTGCGCATTTAGAGGACGGGACGGTACAGCGAGAATGTCTGAAGCGAGTGCAGTCAGTAGTTTGTAGCTAAATGTTTACACACACACACACACATCGGGGTTTTTTTATGTTAAGTAAAGTCATCCAATGACGAATCCCGCCATTGGGCGAGGCGGGAGACAGTTTCAGACTCTTACTGACTAAACAACCTACCCCGTTCCTACGTCGCCATATAGACCAGGGTTAGAGCCTCTTTTCAGACACGTCCCCTTGGCCCTAGTTGGCTTCGACCCCACTGCGGGGTTCCTTCGACCCCTCTGCAGGGTCCCTACACACATCGGGGTTTGAGAAACCCTACACACATGACACAATGGCTACCAAAATAAGAGGGAGTGGTAGAAATTAAGGGACAAATATACACCCGCAACCTTGAGCGAACAAAAAAAAAGTGTCAAGAGACAGCGTTCTACAAAACAAAACCTATTCTTAAACACAATTTGGCCCAATTAAAGTTTTCATTGTTCCTCAACTGTATTGAGTAAATCAATATTATGAGTGCCAGGTGCGAGAGGGGCCGTAAATTATCGCAAGTTCGTTTTATGAGTCTAGAACTTTTCGTAATTATGTATTTTTTGACAAGGCCGTAGGTTTAGGTGCATTGTGGGGACATTGTTCGCAGGGCAGATGGTCGATGAGGACTAAAGGTTCTGGAGTGGCGACCACGTATCTAAGGTGGGCCAATGACCTGGTGAGGGTCGTAATGGGACCCTTGGGAGGAAACCTTTGTCCAACAGTGGAGGTTTTTCAACTGAAATGATGATGATGACGATGACTGCATTGTAAATAAATAGCAAGAAGTAAATTGTATAGATTAGTCAAGTTCTTTTATTATAATAAACGATTATGTGGAAGTTTATTCCATTACTACATTCGCAGTTAAAGTTGGGCGACTATTTTGACAAATTGCCTTTTGTAATTTTAGTTTAATGAAATCTGCCATGAAAATTTAAAACATACTAGCTATTGCCCGCGGCTGCGCTCCCGTCAACTGATTAATCTACTCTACTCCACTCTCCCCTATTTTATTATTACATAAGAACCTCCTGACAAAAACCAACACAACAAAAAAAAAAAGAATTAGCGAAATCGGTTCAGCTGTTCGAGATTTGCGCTTAGCAACTCATTCAGCGATTCATTATAATATTACAGATTATTTTTTTAAGATAAAATTATTTGTGTTCCCTAAAAATAATTAATAATGTAAACTAAATTACATTAAGGAAAACCATTACACGAGCATCAAACTATTACGTTACGTTTTTGATAAGTGACGCACGCGCACGTACATTTAATCGTAATGTATAGCTACGTATATAATGTATATGTACATATAGTACATATAGCATTAATGCTAAACATACGTCACATATATTTCCGATAGCAATGATTGCAACTAAACGATACTAACTGAGAAAATTATACGATTTTGTACAAAAAACGGATCGATAAAAAAGAAAATGGACCGTTTCAGATATGTACGGGAGGTTCCTGCACCGGATTCGGGCGGGACAAACCCCCGGGTGTCACCTTTGTGTGGAACTGTGGACTGCCCGGAGGATACGGTGGTACATACGGTAGAAGTGTGCCACGCTTGGGGAGAGCACCGCCGTGCTCTCGTGGGGGCGATCGGCAACAATCACCTCTCGCGCGGGGCCCTGGTACAGGCCATGGTCCAGAGCGAAGAGGCGAACGTTCAATCCTTCTGCGTAGCAGTAATGTTAACAAAGGACTCGCCACACGTGCGAGGGAATGGCATTAACGGTCCAGCCACCGGGTTTCTGATCCCGACTTCTAGCCACCGTAGCTGTAGGCGTGGCATTGTGGTCGGCGAGCCATGGATCTCTTTCCGGCTGTCCGGTAACCGTCCCGACCGACGAGAAGTCCTCGACGATAGGGCTTTCAATCCGGAGTTCCGGAGTTTCGTAACTCCGGAGTTTCGAAGCGATTTTAAGCATTTTTCAAGTCCGGAGTTGAAATAGAACACCGGAGTTGAAACCGGTTTTCAAAAACCATGTAAATTATTTACTAAACGACGAAAAACGCTTCTTAATTCTTGTGCGTAACGTAACCAGTTGTTTGATTCTTTCCTAAGTCGTTATCCTTAGTACAACACCTCGGTATTATTCGGTAGTGCTCAGCTTGCGTCGGCCCATCGAACAATCTATGAAAACGAATAAAAGAGAGAAGACTTGCAAAAATAATCACAATCACTACCTTCACGACTGCGAAGATTTTTTTTCATCAGAAGAAAATGATACTTTTAGAAAACCAACTAATGAACAGATATCTGAGACAATTGTTGACGTTTTGAAAATACTAAAATACCGCGTAAACTTGCCATCTACATCATCAACAGGATCACCAATGGAAACGTATAAACTAGAATTGCACCTAAGTGTTGCAGAGCAACTGGAGCAGGATTTAAGCAAATAAAAAAATATAAAACAAAGCACCTCATCTGCTAATTTTGATCTGGATGGATTTGTAAGAGTAAAAAAAGCAATTTATGACAATGGCGGATGCAGAGGTCCCTTTAGGGACCTTTCAGAAGCGTAACACTATCTGCTGTGTGTCTTGCCGACGAGCGTGGAGTCAGAACGAGCATTCTTGGCAGCAGGCTTTTTCTGCACGAAACTTAGAAGATATCAAAAAAATTGCTGATTTTGTATGTTTCTTGATTTTTTAATGCGTATTAGTAGTGTATTACAACGTTTGTCTGTCAGACATAAAACTTTTAAACTAAAAGACTGATTCTTGTCTAATAAATGTTTATTTTTTATAATTTTTGTTTGTTTTAATATTTTGTAATGCGTATTAGTTGACTTTTATAACTTGTATCTGTCAGACAGTAAAATTTTAAACAAAAACATTGATTCTTTAACAAATAAAACTTCTATTTATTAAAATAAAAAGCCTTTTTTATTAATTTCTAAAAAAGTTGTCAACTCCGGAGCCAACTCCGGAGTTCCGGATTTGATTGCTCAACATCGTAACTAGCTCCGGAGTTGATGGCTATCCGAGTTTGAATGCCCTACTCGACGACGCGTAGTGTTCGCGCGGCTCAAGGAAATGTGAGCAAAACCGTAGGGAGCCAACATGGTCGAAGCCTACCGGGGCCACGGGCTCGCTTCGGAAAAGAAAACCCGGGGCCCTGGAATGCAAAGCAACGCAGGAACATAGGAGTGAGTTTTAGTCAGTAAAAGTCTGACACGCCCTCACACTCTGCCCTATATAAAGAGAAGTATTTAGATGATATCCTAATTAAATTAAAAAAAAAACCGTTTCCGATATTTTATGTATAATTAATTTATACGAATTATAGTTAAATAAATAAATAAATGCATCCTTTTTTTTTTGAGAAATAAAAATATTTATGCATATATAAATCGTCCATTGATATATTCAAGATAAATCGGCCAAGAGCGTGTCGGGCCACGCTCAATGTAGGGTTCCGCAGTTTCCCGTCCGCCACAAATTTCTCACAATGTAACAGAACCCAGTAGCCCATGTAAAAATTAGTAACCCAATTTCCCGAAAGATGGTGCTGTACCCAGTGGTAATCTTGGATTGCGTAAACCGATTTTTTTCTTTTTGTATTTTTATTTGGAAGAAGATACGCTCAGGATAATGAAATATGTAAAAAAGTTTTAAAAAATGCTTGCATGTACGGTAAAATTAGAAAATTAGTTCAGAACTTTTTTTTTAATTTTTCAAAAACTGTTCATCCTATCAAGTTCAAAATAATTTTCCTAGAAACTTTATTTAAAGTTCTACTTTTGAGATTTTTTTCATATTTTCTAAACGTATGGTTCAAAAGTTAGAGGGGGAATCTATTTCTGCTGACTACAGGGGGAAGGGACGATGGGGGGATGTCTGTACCTTCCTTCCTTTTATGTTATCCCTAATTAATTTTGTTCAAGAGTTCGCAGACGGTTAAATCTATTCTCTTTTTGATACGCTAGCTAACCTTTTTCAAGACAAATTGTGAAAGTGTTTGCAAGGGATAATTAAGTATAACACTTTAATTAGTCGAGATTCCGGTTTCAAGCGTGCCTAATGTATTTATATTTACTGTTAGTATATCCGATAATGAAGGACTCGTTGGTCTATAAAGTCTATATATTACTCTGCCGTGCAGACACTAAAACGCAGTAAAACGTTTTAGTGTCTGCACGGCAGTACTAAACCTTCACTGGCGAGAGCCAGTACGACAGAGATGTCTGTCCGTCTCTGTATAATATATTTGATACCAACATTGCACCCGTGCGAAGCTGGGGCGAGTCGCTAGTATATAATAACAGAATATAAAACTAATTCGCTTCCCGCTGTCTGTTCCTATATATGCTTAGATCTTATAAACTACTTAAAAAAAAAGAAAGTTAAAAATCAAAAGAGGCTCTCATACAATGAACTTTATAGTGTCGTTCTTTTTTTTTTGCTCGATCTTAATATTGTAATACGGTACCCGTAAGTCTTTTTTTTATTGGTTGATAAAAATCATCCAATGGACTTCTCCGCGCCCTACCTTGGGTGAGGCGAGAGATAGTGTCAGATTTTAGTAACTAAAATCTCACTTCTGTTTGTTCTTTGCCTTTGTTCCAGAGCCTTGTGTGACGGTTTCACAATAACCCATGTCCCCACGGCTAGGTTCAAAAATAACCAGAGTAGTGTAGAGTTGCAACCCAGAGTCGTTCTTTTATGACTCTGGTAGCTACCCTGAGTTACCCAAGTAACTCCAACTTCGAGCAGGGCCGGTTGGAGTAAGCCATAGACAATAGAACTTGACGTTTGCGTTCAAAAATGCGAGTGTAGGGTATCTACCCTGTGACGTCGTTAGAGTTAACTCCAACCTCAAATTTGAACGCAGGACAGAGAACCCTTGGTTTGTGAGTACATTTCTCACTTGGCCAGAGTTGTTTGTTGTTACATTACACAATATAGTGAGTGTAAATTTTATTCCATAGCTCTCTATACCGTTATAAAGTCGAAAGGTTTTTTGTGTTTACAGTTTCAACCAAGTCACGATGACTCAGGTGTAATACGTATAGTAATGCATTCTTGCTTTGTTGGTTGTATTTTCGAGGTTTTTTTTAATCAAATGCCGGCGTTCGCACACCAATTCACTTTCTATTATGTCTTTAATTACGGTTGCGAAAGATTAAAAAAAATAATTGGTAGTGAAGATCGCTGGGGGTCCGATGAATGCGAGACGCACAACGGTCGATATGGCAACACTGGGGTGCCTAAGTAGAACATAGGGCTTTAAGTAGCCGTGTTTCGATAGTTAATTAAAAGATTAATTATGAAACTATTTTCGTGCCAGAAACTTCGGCCGCGTGAAAATTATCCTATGGGAATATGTACCTATTCTGGGATTAAAATATCCCGTCCCAATCTACGACATGGTCTGATGACTGGTGTCTAAATGTTCAGGCGATGAATCGTTAAGTAAATAACAAACATACATAAATAGTATAAATATAGTCCTTTATAATATTGTGTGATGTGATATGATTTTTTTTAATATATATAGGTAAGTAATATTGTTAAAAGTTATTTTTGTCAAGCAAAATATCGTTTGTACAAAATGGCGTAGGTACTGTTAATACGAACTAATACATTTACTACGTGCGTAGTTACGGTCGTGTGACGTTCTACGTGTTGCTACTTTTTTTTTTTACTTTTGAGAAGAAAAAAAATCTAATCAAAAGCCCTTTTGCAAGAAAGCAAGTATTATTACGGCATTCACAACAAACAAATGTAGTAACAACAGCATGCTAAACGCAATAGCTGTACCTTTTGACTGTCCCTTTCAAAGTCACTGGGTCATGTCTTGTGTAGGTGTGGCCCGTCATGGTGAACAAAATGTAAGCGAGCCAAGAGCGAGTCGGACTCGTGAATAATGGAAAAAACTTTTTTTATACTATTTATATACAGTGCAACTATAAATGCGCAAAATCCTGAAAATAGTTTGCTGAGAATAACGCGCAGATGTGGTCATGGATGGGATTATCACCACACCACAACTATCACACAACGCCATCTAGTCCCAAGCTAAGCAGAGCTTGTGTTATGGGTACTAGACAACTGATAAACATACTTATACATTTCTAAATACAAACATATCATGATATAGTATAAAGCAAAGTCGCTCTGTCTCTATGTATGCTTAGATCTTTTAAACTACGCAACAGATTTTGACGCGATTTTTTTTAATAGATAGGGTAATTCAAAAATTCAAATAGGGTGAAGGTTTAGGTTAGTCCAATGTAATTTTTCTCATACGCGGTAAATGTTATTGTAGATATTATCAGAATTGGCAGTAACAATTCTTATTATAATTTTTTTTTTTTTTTTTTGTTAGCCTGTTCTGTCCCACTCTTGGGCAAAGGCCAGCTTATTATAATTACAGCTCATAAAACTTTAAAACTATTTTTTTATGTTTTTTTTTTTCTCAGAATTAGGCAGCTGAATTAAAAATCATTTGGGTGTCTCGAGGTTTTGCGTATTTAATGTTACACGTTATATAGACTATTCTGTTTTTAGTATGAAGACCCTCTCGTTCTGGGAATAGTGAGAGGAAGAGAAAATTTACTTTAAACCTGACAATTGTCACACTTTAACAAATCATGTGACTAATTATGACTAATTAACTATTTATCATATTAGTCTACATCTACCAACATGTAGATAAGTATATTTATTTAATAGATACACCTATCTAACTTATATTAGTCAATTAACTAAATAAAAGGTTATTAAACTCAAGAATTTTATCTTTTCTTATTTTGATTCATGAGTAATTACTGTCATCTTATTATTTTTTTTTTTTAATTATTACTGATAGAATCACGCTTGACTGTTATGTACTTTCCAGTTATTTTTTTGTTTTATCCAAATATTCAGCATATATTTTGAACAGATATAAATTTCTTAGTAATGGTAGATTGAGTTTATATGTTTGTGAAAGCACCTTGTGAGTAATCTGTTGGTCTAGTTAGTGGTTAGTAGCTCTGATTCCAGAGGTTGTGGGTTTGATTTCCAAGAGAAATAATTATATAATCAAATATGATGTGCACAATCATTTGTTCTGTTTTAGGGTGTAATTTAAATATCTGTAATATGCATGTATTTATAAGTATACATATAAGTAAGTTTTCCACTTGTCTATTACTCATAGCACAAGCTCTGTTTATTTTGAGACTAGATGGCGTTGTGTGAAAGTTGTGAAGTGAAATTAGTAATTTTTAATATTGGTTTTTTTATAATTTGCTAAATTGTAGGAAAACTCAATACAGATACCAAAAAGAAGAATAAAAAGTTTGTGTCTGGTTATATTTTAGCTATCTAAAAATAAGTAATTGAAAAATTTTAAGTGAATATATATATAATTCTTTTGGACATGCTTAACTTCTAAAACGCTGTACCGATTTAGATGAAATATCATGTGTAAATATATTAGAGTGAGTTCATGGACGGTTTTGAAAATAGAATTAGACCGAGTAAATGGCCATCAGGCCGTAATATTTTTCTTATAAAAGGACAGGATAATGGTCTGTTGACCATGTTAGTAAAATCATAGAATTTTACAAGTTAGCTATAACCAGATGAGATCACAGCCAAGCACTAGTTTATATTATACCAATAAAAAAAAATTTTGTTCAATGTGGTTATTATGTCTCTACAACTCCAAAACACAATTACAAAAAAGACAAAAGAAAAACAAAAAAAAAAAGCCTAAGACAAAAAGACAAGGCAAATTAATTGTCTAATGAACAACATATTATAGCAAATTTAAAAATAAAAATAATTAAAGTTTTCTAGAATGTTAAGATAAACAACAATAGTTTGCTATTTCAAATAGAAAAATAACAATATAAATAAAACCACGGTTCTTTGTCTAATTAAAAAAGGATGTGGGCTCAAGGCCTTAGCACTTTTAATCACTACACATGGTATTTTTTTTTAGCATAATCTTAGCTTATATTTTTTTTGTACTAACCATAACTTATTGATGTAAATGATCAATGTTATATAGAAGAAAAAAAGATTAAAAAAGATTTTGTTTGAGATAAATGTGTTGAACATAAATTAAGCTTATGGATTGGTAATTTGTCACAATACAAACAAATTTTATGACAAAGATAAAAACTTAAGACATTATTTTGGATAAAAAATATTTTTAAGAAACATTATTTGTAAATATTTACAGCTGTTTATGTCTTAGGTGGGCTAGTTATATTTAGAATGTCTTCAAAACATCAGAATGCTCCAAAACAAAGTGATTATATGAATCATGTGTTAGTACAACATAAATGAAAAATATAAGGAATTAAATTAATGCAAATAAAACCTGTTTGCTGACAATGACCCTAACACAGTCACAAAGAAATAGCCAGCAACAGTGTACTGTGAACCAATGTACATGCAATAACAATTAATTACGCATAATAGACTCTATAATCCGTTGTAAGTGTCTAAGGCCATAAACATAGAGAAAAAAAATGCGCAATCGAGACCATGGCCTACATACGGAATTACGAAATATCACCAGCACGTACATACGGAAGAACCCAGCTAACGTAACGCACCTACCTACTAGTTTATCAACGTGTTATATATAGATACGTTGGCCCACGGAGACGTGAAAAGAATGCATGCTCCTTACCCGGACCAACAGGCAAAGGTCTACATGAATAAGAACCTTCAAATAAAATGTTATTAATAACTTTTCACAGGTGTACAACAAAGAAATGTTAATAAAAACACACCCCATATTGATTTTATATAGGGTCGTGACAATCAGCTGACGGCCCTACAGCTAGTTATTTACATGGTGGCCCTCGAACGCAATAGGTTCTTTGTAATGACGATAACAAAGAAAGGATACAGTTTGATGACATCGGTGTCCATGCGTCGTTTCCCAGCGCTCGGTGACGACATCTTCGTGATCTATTACTAATAAATCACAATATCGAACACGAACACTAGAACTAACTCACACTAGACGCAGCGAAACCAATTTTTCGTCCACCAGCAGCAGTCAGAAAAATAACATTGTAGAAAAACAATGGACACAAACCATAGACTAAAATTTCGAAGATGATGTGTAATGAAAACGATGTTGCCACAAAGCAAAATCAGTAAAACTGGTGAAAACCACCGATTTTAGCCTTATGTGTATGCTTCTTTATAATAGACAATGACCATTCCAGAAGATTATGCGTCAAAAATTAAAAAGGATGCAAATTTGTCTATGCGTCATCATCAGCGAAACTTCGCGTGTGTGAATCAAGGAAGATTATTTATAATTCAGTTTTAATTATAGATTTCTTTTACATATACATCCCAAACTTAGTTAGGAGGACGCGTTTGTGGACTGCGACGCTCCGTCGGCGCGCCACCAATGCGGAAACATGTGTTTTGATGTGAACATCAAATCGTGATACATGACAACAAATTCTAATTTATCGGAGTTTACGTGTGTATTAATTGTGTATATGAGTGATAAAGGGTTGTTGTGAGATCTTATGGTAGTGGTGATTGCTGTAGCGTATCCGTGTGAGGCTGGTGATAAGTGATAAAGTGCGGTCATTTCCGGTGTGTTATTCGTGATGTGGGCGCCCCGGTGAAGTCTCCTACTGATTTGTTCTGACGTCCTGGTACAGCCATGGCGAACACAGGAATCGGGGTCTCTTTTGACCCTAATGACATGACCAGGTAATCAAAAAAATCACTAAAGTAATCCTAACCACAGTACCTCTGATTTCCTGTTTCCCATCATAATTTTCTTAATAAGGAAGTAAGTACTAAGTATTGGTAAGTTTCACTACACTTTGAACCTATACAGCATCGATAATTGGTTCGAAATACTCCATATGCACTATGAAAACAATGCTCAAGTACAAGCTAAAAATAACAAAAATGTCCAGTTGGTATTTAGCTTTATCAAGTAATAAAAATCAAAGCTATTGAAAGAAATGGCTCAAAACCACAATATGACACAGAAGGAAATAAATAACAGATTTATTTATAATGTTTTCCCTTTAAAGTTAAATTGGTAATATATTTCTTTGCTGGAAATATGTAGTGTCAAAGAGTTAACCATTTGAAGCAGTTCACTCTACCATCTTTCTCCTAGTTATTGCAGCAACATGTGTTTTTCACCTCTGGATAACATGTTTAATTTTTCATCTCAATGTTTTTACACATGGTAAGGAACATATTTTTCAATTGCTTTTATTAATATTTGCATTAATTAAGCCCTAAGAGGACACTGGTGTGTGCACATCTATTGTTTTTTAATTGTGTCTGTAATTACGGTAGTCGAAAGTATTGAATGCCATATACAATATTTATTGTACATGATTTCTTCTCAAACTCAACCTATGAAAAATTCATAGTCAAAATTCAAAATGTTTTTATTTTGTTTAAGTTTACATGGGCACTTATAAAATATTAGAAACTAGTGCACAGTTCCAATTAGTTATTTCCTATGGAGAAGAACCAGCATTTCTTGCTGGTCTTTCTGTATAGGAAACAACTCCATGATTAATGTATTTAAACCAAAAAATATTGAAATATTTCATTAATACAATATTAAACTTTTGAGCCCCAAGCGATTGCCGGCTTTCTCAAACCTATTGTCTTTCTATTATGTCTCTAATTACGGTACTTGAAAGGTTAATAAGTATGTGAGGATAATTTACACTGGGTGTCTTTATTTATGAGATGGCATTTTATGAAATATAATATCACTGTGTCTAAATATGAGCTCTCATCTCATACATTATGTGTCATATATGGGCACTATTTGCTTTAAACTTAGTTGAAATGCCACCTACGATATATCTATTAAATAGGCTGATGATCTATAGTCAAAAGTGAATCGGACTGCTAAAAATTCTTGACATACAATTTGTTTAATCAATAATAAAACAATTAAAATAAATATTTTTGAATTACTTGTAAGTAATTTAATAATTATGGGGTAAAATAAATTACCTAGAATAATTACCTAATATTAAAGATTTAAACTACATTTTTGTTTAGGGTAATTAGTCAGCATTATAGGTAATTTATCCCTAACCAATTACCATTAGTTAATTTCAATTTACTTTCTAAGTAGATAGCTAGGTACTTAGAAAGTAAATTAAAAAGTAATAAAGTTGCTACTTAGAAAGTAATAAAATTGTAAATGTCTATTTTGTTATTCACACTGATACTTCAATATGTTTTCAATATTGGACCAACCATAGTCTATACAACCTCCTGTTATTTTTTTGGAGCAGGCAATCATCAAATCACTTCTCCCTCTCTAGTGTAGAACAAAGGGATATGTCAGACCCAACCTTACTATTAATAATAAACATGGACAAAAAGGCTTATGCTCAAATACCCCACTCCAATGGAATTGCGCTCAAGCTGGTTACATTACAGTTGAATACACAGGGACTGGGCGGTCTTGCATAGCCATGCAGTATGTTCCTAGAAAGAAGTAGCGGGATGATGATCTGGTTGCGTCCCGCGAGGATCACTTTAAGAAGGCGTGGGATAACAAAGTCTGGAAAAACTTAGGGAGAAGCCTTTGCCCAGCTGTAGAACATTAAACACTCGAAAAAAAAACCTTACTTTAAGAGAGAAATTTTTTAGCCTATGTTTGTCTTCTATGTTCTAGGATGTTCCCTCAAGACACTGCCCACTAAGTTCAATGCAATATTAAGTCCCTCATAGCAACAAAACTGTATGTTAACTGTATACAATAATATCAGTTAATCTTCTTTTGATAATGCTGCTATTTATGGAATATTTATAAATATTGTCACTTTATCACTAAGTACTTGTATTGTTTTACTCAATTTAACCTTTTGAATACCATAATTAATTAGAGACATAATAGAAAGACAATAGGTATGTGTTTGCTTTTTGGGGCTCAAGAGTTTAAACTTCTAACCATTCATCATCATCAACCTAGCGCCCGTCCCGGTTGCTACCTTGGCTTTCACCTTGGTGCCCGGGGTCCGCTTTCCTTCCTAGACGCCTCCACTTCGCTCAGTCTTTCGCGTCCCTTGCCTAAATTAAAACTTCTAATCATTACATAGTATAAAACAAAGTTGCTTACTGCTGTCTGTATGTATGCTTAGATCTTTAAAAATATGCGATGGATTTTGATGCGATTTTTTTAATAGATGGAGTCATTCAAGAGGTAGGTTTACGTGTATGTATATTACATGCATAATATATTCAATTCTGTGGAGACATTGAAAAGGCTAATAAGTAATGAAAAGTTTTGTTTGTTTTCTAGGTGTACAATAAAGTTTATTTTATTCTAAAGTTACTACACAGTAGTTAGTTATTGGGTTTATATTTTTATAAGTCATAAAGGGCCTATGATAACACCAACTTAGTTACTTAATTTGTTGGTACTTTCATCCCAAGAATTTCCATAATATTTAAACAAATATGGTTATGTTAATTGTTATTTTACTTAACATGACCATATTTAAAATTGATAGGTGTTATAAAAAAATAACTGATGTCTGAGGCTTCTGATTTTTGCCTGTGGCTTGGCTCCCTTCACCTGATATGGTTAAAGTAGAATAGAGTATTCTACTTTAACCTTTCGACTACCATAAGTCTGTAATTATAGACACAATTAAAAGACAATAAGTGTGCGGACACCGGTCCTCTTGGGACTTAATGAAATAAGTTACCCTACTCTACCCAAATTTTTTCTATCATAAGAATCCAATCCCCTGACAATAACAAATACATTATAACAAGATTTTAGTGAAATTGGTTCAAGGTTCTTTGCAATTTATTATCGCTTATTGTATACTAAAAATATAAAAGTCAAATAAATATATATATATATATTGCATGTCCCACTGCTGGCTAAATTATGAAAGTACAGCCTGGAATCTTTGAATACGGAATTTAAAGTGAAGCATAAAATAAGTTTACGAGTTTCCCCATTCTTTGAAAACAGATTGTTTATCTCTAAATATACACAAAGCAAACTAATAATATTCGTGTTACTAGCTGGACTTTGCACTTTGATCAGCAAAACAGGCTGTTCAGTATGTGCATTATTCATATTATAATAAAAATATATTCACTCAAAATATGTCACTTAAAATATACCTAGGTACCACAGTGTTGCCTTTTTTAACCCAAAGGTTGACTGGTAGATAATGCCTTGTGGCATTACGACTAACATGAAGATTAAATAAATAAATAAATTTTATTGCATAGCATAGGATGTGGAGTGGTCATGAGCACAAAATGTATAATACAAATACTTTTCTCAATACACCCACTTAAAAACCCACTCCTATTCTTTTAGCAGAATGTGAATTACTGTTTTTTTGGGCTAATGCGGAAAAGTGTACTAGATCGCTCCGTCCCTAGGTCGTAACACGTTGGGCGCCAAGCCGCCCCCTCTAGTCCCGAGTAAACCCATTTACTTAATTATTTAGCACACGGCTCTGTAACACCCTCGCTTTCTGCTCGGGCAAATTCCGCTTCGTACGGAACAACAGTTTCTCTAGTTATATCAAAATGACGTTACCTATGCTACTTTTATTCCGTGTTTTGTATTCTCTTGCTATTCTGGCAAGATTGTCCCATCTATTGCCTTAAAAAACATCAAAAACACATTTTTTTTTGTTGTATAATTAGAAGTATGATAATTTACGCGGCAAATAAGTTGAACCACTTGCTATGCTTACGCGCAGCCAGAACCCACTTCGATTGACACCTGAAAATCGGTTATATTCCTCATCACATAAGTTGAACTATGATGGTGGGTTTTTTTTTATGTGGGGCAAAAATCACCCAATGATAGACCGCACCGCGAATATTTTGATGTTAGATAGCTCCGCCCACTACACTCCGCGCGTCTACCGCGTCGCGCAAGCTATACTCTTCACTCAATGTGTAAAATTCGAATTTCGCGCCAATCGCACACGCCGAGGTCAGCGCGGGGTCAGGAGAACCGAACAGGGAAGATAAGGAGTCGCAACTTACATTTTTTATTTTTTGATCGGATTTTTTTTTTGTTGTACTTACAAAAATTATTTCTAATGAAAACTTTTTATGAAGAGTAATATGACAATTTGGACGTGTATGGTTGTGTGTATGTATGTGTGGTGTGTCGTGTATGTGTGTTTGTATATCCAGAACGGATGAATCGATATGTATTTAGGTTTTTTTGGTTTGAAATGAAAATTAATCGGGAGTGTTCCTAGCTTTATTTGGTGAATATCGGCCCAAGATGGCCGCCGCCACAAAATGGCGAATAACATATTTTTTTTTACAATTCCTTCAATATGGGTATCAAATGAAAGGGCTTGACTAGTAGAATCATGTATAATATTATTTAAAATCCAAGATAGCCACCGCCAGAAAATGCTGAATTGCATTGTTTTTTTATAGCTCTCTCAATATGGGTATCAAATGAAAGTGTTTGAGCAGTGTTAAATAATTTATACTAATATTATTTCCTTCATTTATTTTTTAAACATATTAATTACATTTTTAAATATTTTCTTAAAAAACATATACAAAAAAAAACATTTAAAAATATAAAAAACAGTAGTCCGCCGGTGTCGGGAGCAGGGTCCAAGCTACCGGTGGTTAGGGCTCCAGAGACAGGAACCTCCTCACAATACGAGCCGTGTCGAGGAGTACTGCCTTCTGTATGAGGCCCTTGATCCAACCGCGCAACGACAGCTTCGACAGATGGTCGTCGAAGCTTTTGGCTATAAGGCCATTGGCGGTCACAACTATCGGCACAATAACAGCCGAGTCTACATCCCACATGTCGACAACCTCGTGTGCTAAGTCGAGATACTTGATTTGTTTCTCTTTCTCAGCTTTCACGAGATTTTCGTCATGTGGGATGGTGATATCGACTATCATTGCGCGGCGCGCTAATCGGTCTATCACCACTATATCCGGCTTATTGGCTACAATAGTCCTGTCAGTGATGATAGACCGATCCCAGTACAACGTGGCATGGTCATTTTCGAGAACTGGGTCGGGCACATACCTGTAGTACGGTACCTCAGAATCCACCAGGTTGTACTTCAAAGCAAGTTGCTGGTGAATAATCCTGGCTACTTGGTTATGCCTGTGCAAGTACTCGCCGTTAGCCAAACGAGAACAACCAGAGATAATATGTCTGATAGACTCACCCGGACGATGGCATGCCCGACACACGTCCACCGTCCCGTCCTTCATTATATGTCTCCGATAGTTATTCGTTAAGATAACTTCGTCCATAATCGCACAAATAAAACCTTCAGTTTCCCCGAAGAGGTCGCTGAAACGTAACCAGGCCACGGACGCTGAAAAATCTACATCAGGATCATGTAGAGCCCGATAAAAGCGCCCGTGGAGCTCCTTGCCTTTCCATACTTCCTTGCGGTCATCAGTAGTAAGTACCACAGGTTTGCGCCAGTCCTCCTTAGCCATGGACAACGGGGTGAGTCCCTTGTCCACTGCGACCACATCGCGGTGCATACCCACGTCGGTTTTGAGAAAATATTCTCTGAGGCTGCACACCTCGCGGTTGTGTAGAGTCTTTGCGATCAAAAAGCCTCGACCTCCACACTTCCGCGGGATGTACACTCTCATCATCGATGACCGTGGGTGATGCATCCGATTTGCGGTCAGCAATGTACGGACCCGCCTATCCAGAGCGTCTAACTCGGTCTGAGTCCATTTGAGTTTGCCGAAAGAGTACATTAAAACCGGCATGACCCAACCGTTGAAGGCGCGCACCTTATTTCCGCCTGACAGAAGACTGCTTAAAACCTTCTTCAGGCGGCCAAAGAAACGCTCCTTCAACGTTTGCTTCACGTCAGCGGTGTCAATGCCTAACGCTTCCGACATACCCAAATACTTGTAGGTTTCGGTCGAGGAGAGGGCTCTAAGGTGTATGGAATCAGAGGGTTGAATCCCCTCAGATTCCATAATCTCCCCTCGCTTTACATGCATGACTGCACATTTATCCACACCAAATTCCATCCTGATGGCACTACTGAAAGTTTCTGTTACCTTCAATAGTTCCATCAGCTGCGAATTGTTGTGAGCAAAAAGTTTCAGATCATCCATGTAAAGCAGGTGAGATAAGACCTGACCACCTCTTCTCAACCGATAGCCCAGGCCTGAATCCTCCAGCAACGTGCTTAGAGGGTTCAGAGCTAGGCAAAACCAAAGTGGACTCAAACTGTCGCCCTGAAATATTCCCCGTTTAATCCATATTGGTTCATCATTTGCCTGGATTGGTCGACATCCTGCATAGCAAAGGACCGTTCTCCATTGCCTCATACATGACTCAAGGAAGGTGCGTAGAGTTGCATCTATTTTATACAACTCCAACACCCTCATGAGCCATGTATGTGGAACAGAGTCATAGGCCTTTTTATAGTCTATCCAACATGTCGACAAATCCTTGCGGGATCGACGAACCTGTTGGCTTATGACCATGTCAATGAGGAGTAGCTCCTTTGTACCACGGGACCCGTTCCTACATCCATTCTGAGAGGCGGACATAACTGAGTTTTTATCTATATGTGCATTAATTTTAGCTCTCAGAATGGATGTAAGAAGTTTATAGACCGTTGACAAACATGTAATTGGTCTATAATTCTTGGGTTCCGTGGGACTACCTGTCTTATGGAGCAGGTGGGTGATACCAGTTGTTAAAAACTGGGGTAGAGACCCAGACTCTAAAGATGACTGGAATTGAGATGCCAGGAGCGCGTGTGCGCTGCTGTACCATTTTAGCCAGAAGTTTTGCAGTCGGTCCGGTCCTGGAGACTTCCAATTTGGTAACGGACGAACTGCTCTGGCTACGTCTGATGGACTAATGAAAACTTTTTCCATTACTGGTACAGCTTCGCACGCGCGCTCAACATCACGCATCCAGCCATCCTCAGTGTGATAGACGGGCACCGACCAGATGCTGCGCCAGAATGCATTCGTGGCGGCATCATCCGGGCGGGGCACGTCGGTCACACTTTGATCAGGTCGCTCCCAAGTTCTGTACACCCACCTTTCATCGCTCTGGAACATGCGATTTTGCGAGTATCTATCAACCCGCCGCTTAAACCGTCGAATACGACTGGCCCATGCACAAACTTTCTGCTTCAGGAAGTCGATGCGCTCCGTGACACGGGCCATGTATTCTCGGGGGGTAATTCCAGTTCCGGAGAATGCCCGCCTCACGAACCGCATCACACGTGGTCGTGTATTACCCTCCCTGAAGCAGTATAGTTTGCCAATGAGTGCTCTGGCCCCATCAATATGCCTCTCAATCCTGCATTGCCAGGCTGGTGCAGCAAGCTTTGGTCGAGTAGTTCCATCTATGTTTGGAAACTTGACGTTGGCTACTCGACATGCCGCTACAGCCCCACAATACAGGATTGAGTGCGTATCAACGAGGTTTTCACTACTCTCAAAGATGTTCTTGAGAAGTGAGTCCAAAGCCCTATTTTTTTTGTGCATAGGCAACCGAGGTAAACGGGGCCTAAGCTCGGCTGGAGTCGATCTATACTCGCGAAGCGCATCCTCCAAAGCGCTCCTCAGTCTTTCGTTGCACTGGCTACTTACTGTTTCAACCCTATCATCCAACTCATTATCCACATGGTGGATCCGCGGTGAGAATGCATCAATGACTGGTAGCACCACAGTCTGTGTTGTGGGAGTCGGGATGATAAGGTTGCTCAGTACCTCTGAGCGCAGCCTATCAAGTGCGGCATCATCCAACCTGTGACTGCGTTGGATTACCCTCACCTGATCCGACAATCGTTGCGCCGAGACGTCTACGGTTGGTTCAAGGTCCCGAAACAGAGACAGCATCCTAACACGATACGCAGTGAGGTTAGTTCCCCACTCTGTAGACCCATAATATGCGCGCATGACGTTCTCATTCATTGACTGAGTCCATTTCATGCGCTGCACACAACCACCGGTAGCGGGGACCCTGCTCGGGGCCGGTTGGCCCCTGGGTCCCAAGCCGATCGGTGGCCGGCCTCTCCCCGGCCGACGTACAGGTGTTGGCGACGTTGGCGGGGAAAAATACTCGTCGCTCGAGCTCGACGCAACTGCAGCCGCCGGTGACACTGGTGATCCGAGGTCCGGCGGCGGCGGGGCGGAGCTGAGCGACGAGCCCGGGGGTGGAAGTCGTGCGCGTCGGGCAGCTGCTCTAGTGATCATCGCATTATATCATCTTCAACTATTGTTTAATTTTATTCTGTGAATGACATCTGACATCTCTGCTAATATTATTATTATTAGCAGTGGTGGCCGAGTGGTAACGGCCCCGACTTACGAGTGGTAGGTCGCGGGTTCAAACCCGATCTGGCACATTACTTTGTGTAATTTATTTCATCACCACTGCTCTCAAAACGGTGAAGGAAAACATCGTGAGGAAACCGGCATATCCTAGAACCAAAAATTCGAAGACATGTGACATCCACCAATCCGCACTGGGCCCGCGTGGTGGATTATGGCCCAAGCCCTCTCCTAGAGAGGAGGCTGTGTCCCAGCAGTGGGAACATTAGAAGGCTGATGATGATGATGATGATGACTAATATTATAAAGAGGGAAGATTTGATTGTTTGTTTGTGTGGATTGTATAGGCTCTGAAACTGAATAAAAAAATAACAAACTGAGAATTTTATAGTATAACACGGTCTCCATAGATTTTTTGTTCTCAGAGTGCTTATGTTTACGTAGTAACTACTTATTTAGTGATCTGTGCTAATATTTACAATATCTAAGGACACTCATATTATATAGGGTGACGACTGGTAATTAGTGAACGATAACACGCGATGGTGTTCATGGTATTAAACAATTTTTATTATGGGAGCAAAGTCGAAATCATGAAAAAAATATCAGCTGTGCAGTACATTTGGTAAACGTAAATGTACTAAACAGCTGATATTTTTTTCGCGATTTCTACTTTTCTTCCATAGTAAAAGTTGTTGGTTATCATGAGTACAATCTTTTTGTACTTATATGGCTCTCCCTCCATCACCTGCTGTTACCTATACCTAAAAATGGTTTTTATGCAGCGACTCGGGCAATATTCAAAGCCATAAAGTTTGAGGAGATCTACCTATAGTTATATCTCTCCTACGAATGGTTATTGTTCACAACCAGAAAAATACGTTACAAAACAATAATTTCACTAAAACTAACAAATTACATAACTACATAATACTAATTGCTACATATAGGTAGGTACTGATGATTTTATTTTATTTATCTTGCCTTTTTCACCTCTTGCATTTTTTTGGCACATTCTTTGAGTTGTTGTTTTTTTTTTCTTTTTGAAACAATTTTTTTTGAAGTTCTCGCCATTTTAAACTTAAACCTAATTTAATAATATTAATACTAATATCTATACCTATAATTTCTTAGCCGACTAATATTTACACGTACAAAATATTTACACCTAAAATTATCGTCACAAATTATTATACCTACGGCCGGAGCGACAACATGCACAGACCCGACCTCGGAGAGAGCTATCGCCGGACTGGCTCGTCTCCATACACATTGTGTATCAATCGCTAGATCACGGACATAAGGTTCAGAATTGCGTAGCGTCTACCATGATCGCGGCCGCTCAAAAAATCCAATATCTTAAAACTTTATTTAAAAATGTTTGGTAATAGTTATGGAAAAATGACTTTGACAGAACGTTAATATTGATGTTACGAATATATTAGAGTAATTTTGAAACATAAAGATAGTGTAACTTTCTTGTAATCTCAAAAATAGTACTTTTTTAGACGTGTTTTCGGAATTAATTATGATCGAGTAAAATTATCAGTATCGTGTTTTCGCTCAGGCAGAATCTAGGTAAAGATATCAATTTACCTATATCAAAATTTCAGATCCATTGGTAAGCTGGTAGTCCTATAATTTGGCATGGCAAACGGCAAATAAAATCAAGGTGGCGTCTTAAGCGGAGCGGGAAACAATGTCAGACTCTTACTGGCTAAACACGACACCCCGTTCCTTCTTTGCCTTTCGCATTGGGGCCAAGCCTTCCTTTCAGACCCTGAGCCCCAGTAGGCCCGTAACCCTTTTGCGGAGTCCCTACGGACCATGATGGTAGTCGGCCCTGAATTCCCAGTAGGTAATCGATTTTCGTCTCTTAAGCGAAGGGGGGTGGGGGGGGGGGCGTAACCATAATAAATGGTTCAATTTGCGATGTATTTTACAGCTTTTCATTGCCTGCATAGGGAAAAAGTTATTTTCTGCACCGCCCAAATAGAACTGAATATCGAGTTTTATATAAATAAACCCCTAACTTTGAAATTATATGTTATCAAATTTTATTAAACTAAGTACATAAATATTTCAGTGATTCATCACTTGGAACTGCATATTAATCATCTAGGTAATTGTTCCCGTTTAATATATTATGGTAAAATTTGAACACAAAATGTTATGCTAAAATTATAACACAAAATTGGTGCCCTAATCGTTCGATAGATAGCGGTAATTCACGAAAGAGATGGCATGACGAATTATATCTTGTGTTCATGTTACTAAGAACAATGAAAATAATGGAGTCGGCACAGCAGTAGGTCAGTATTAGCTAGGTAAAGTAATAACCTTGGTAAACCACCTTCTGCTAGAGGCTTCTAGAAGATTATCCTACATAGAACTTACTCTTACCCAAGGATCGTTTTCTGAAAAAAGGTCCCGGCCCCGGTATGAAAGGCAAAGAACGAATAGAAGTTGATTTTTAGTTAGTAAAACTCTTACACTACCTCCCGCCCCCGGAGCTGAGGGTTGATGCGAAAGCGTTACACCGGGGCTCTGGGAATAAGGCAAGGAAGGTACGGGGTAGGTTCTTTAGTCAGTAAGAGTCTGACACTGTTTCCCGCTCCGCCCAAGAGTGGGATTCGTCATTCGATGATTTTTACCTACCATAAAAAAAAAAAATTGGATCAACGTAAAAATCAGTTCGGCAATTTGTAAAGAAGTAGAGGTGCTGTTCGAACCTCAGCTACAAGCTGCATCTGCGGTTGCACGAAACTAACTGCAGCTGCACGACTGGTTTAGTATGAATTTCTGTAAAAACATTCCAAATGCGGCTGCGGCTGTAGGTCGCGGCAGTACTTGCAGCCGAGCTTCGGCTGTACGACTGGCTTTCTATGCAGAGTGGTATGGATTTCTGTGAAAACATTTCATGCTGCCGCCGCATATGCTGTCTGCATCTGAAGCCTGCAGCCGAGGTTCGAATAACAGCATCTTTCAAAGTCAAAGTCAAAATATTTTTATTTCACATGGGCCTTGTAGGGCGTTTATAAAACCTCAGAAGCTAGTGCAGGGTTTCCTATGAAGAAGAACCGGAAAGAAACTCAATGGTTACTCTTTTTAAAGAAAATTGTTTATCTATATATATAAAAATAATTAGCTGTTCGTTAGTCTCGCTACAACTCGGGATCGGCTGGACCGATTTGGCTGATTTTGGTCTTGAAATATTCGTGATAGTTCAGGGAAGGTTTAAACGGTGAGAACGAAAAAAAAAAAAATAGGCGAAACGAAGTTTGCCGGGACAGCTAGAACCGATTTAGCTGAAAATTGGCAGGGAGGTAGTTTAGAGCCAGGAGAATGACATAGGATACATTTTTTTTTTTTTTTTTTAGAGTAGGGTAGAGTAGAATAATCTGTTGCCGGGAGCGAAGCCGCGGGCAAAAGCTAGTGTTACAATATTTGCTCAATACAGTAATAATAGATTACTTTACAAATATACACACACAAACAAACAAAGTTGGGCCTTATAATATTAGAGTGGTGTAATATTTAATGAGAGCAAGTTACTCATATCCCTAATAATAAATTGAATAAACAATGATATTCTACGAGATAATTTGACATGGAGATATACCTACATAACGTGCTGGGATTTCCCTCAAGTGGGGTGGGGTATCAACGACTAAGGAAAGACAAAAATGATTACAGCAATCGGTACAACTACAATCTCTGCTGGAAATCCCCATACAGAACGTAATGAACAATAAAATCTATTGGTCGTTAGGTAAAAAGAGTAGAGATGTAAACGTGTGGTAACGACCCCCGACTTACGAGTTGTAAAGTCGCGGATACAAACCCAGCCAGGCGCATTACTTTCTGTAATTTATTTCATCACCACTGCTCTCAAAACTGTAAAGGAAAATATTATGAGGACACAGGCATGTCCTAGATCCAAAAATTCGAAGATTAGATTGGATTTGCGTGGTAAGTTTTAGCACATTCCTTCCCTTAGAGAGGAGGCTTGAATCCCATCACAACACTAAAAGAATGCTTATGCTACAGGTATAAAGCGTGTGGATATAGACAAAAGTTCCCTATCTATGGCATGCGTTATAGAACTCTTACACACCGTAAATCTTCAGAATGGCCAGTCAACAGTCATAATATTAGCTTTGAAATTGTGTCTGTTACTTACTTAACAATTGCTTCTATTTCCTTACCATGATAACAAAATTGTTTCATTAATTAAATTAGATTAAAAATTCGCATGCAGGTTGCTAGTACTAGCGACCAATGAAAATGAGCCCCAATATGCGTATACAATCTCTATACTTTTTACGCAAGCACTTAAGTAAATATTTGCAAGGCCGAAAAGTGGAATGTAGTGAAACTATTATTTTGTTGTTTTTATGTAATATGTACTTCTGTTTCAAACTCTGGCCGATGAAATTAATTATGAATTAATTTACAGCAAGCTTCTGCACACAGTTTCGCCTGTTTGATTAATGATTTATTATTCCAAGGATACTTTTAACACGTATAAAAAGTATCCTAACCTGTCCTTATGCCAAGTTTTTTTCGTTTTTTTAAGTAGCCTATACTTTCCCACTGCTGGGCAAAGGCCGCCCCCAACTTCTTCTAGGTAGTTTTCTCTCGGGTCACCGTGAACCAGGTATCGAGTTCTCACCTGGGAAGTTTGATCTAACTAAATCCGTCAAACATTTTAGACGTTATAAAAACATGACAGATAAATTGTTACATTTAAGATGTTACTAGCTTTTGCTAGCGGCTTCGCTCGCATGGTATTGGGGTTGGGTTTGGGGTTTCCGGGATAAAAAGTAGCCTATGTCCTATTCCGGAGTGTATCCGCCTGTGCCAAATTTCATCCAGATTCGTCCAGCCGTTTTGGCGTGATTGAGTAACAAATATCCAAACATCGTAACTTCGCATTTATAATATTAGTAAGATGGACATAAGTACTACTAACATTCAAAACTTCGTTACAATATGTAATTATTCAAAAAAAAAAAAAAACAAACAGTAATAACAAAGGATTCAAAAATCATTACAGTTACTAAGAGATCAGTTTTAGAGCTTTACCTTGAAATTTTCACAACTCACGGAGCGTAATTAGCGTCTTGTATTGAGACAACAAAAACATTTTGATGTTAATTAGTGGCTAACTATAACGACCTTCAACTGTTCTTTAAGTGAAACTGTTCGTTCCTGGACTAGATTATATTACTTCCTTAGTGTTAGAAGGTTTTCTGAATTATGTAGTAGGAATGATTTTTCTTACCAGAAACAAATTTTTGATTCTTGGGTTTTTTTTATGGTGGGCAAAAATCATCCAATGATGAATCCCGCTCTTTGGCGGAGCGGGCAGCAGTGTCAGACTCTTACTGACTAAACACCCTACCCCGTTTCTTTCAGAAAAAGACCTTGGGCTCCAGTAGGCTTCGACCCTTTTGCAGAGTCCCTACTCGATTCTTGGGTTTAAATCAAATCATAAACCTAAGAATCGAATTACTATTAGTTTCTTAAATGAACTGTAGAAAATGGAACATAGAAGTTTTGAAACAGAAGTGGACCCAAGACAGACCCCTGTGATAGTCAATTTACTTTTAGGGCTTTATTTGTTACAATCCCCTTCATTTGTATTCTAATCATCTAAATATAGTTTTGGGGGAGAATATCAGAAGGTTGTATTGGTTTAGTGTGTGTCAACTATTGCAAAATTAAGATTACGTGACGATTGAGGGAATCAAACGCTTTGTTTAATTATTTTCTTGTCATTGCTGTCTTCTGAAGGATATTCTAATAGCTTTGTGTTTCAAATGCCGTTGTTACTTTAATCAATTACGATTCTTTTTTAAATATACTCTAATTATCAAACGTTAGAGACCCAAGCTGTTCCATAGTTTTTTTTAAATGACTAATGATTGTGATTATATCATAATTGTAATAACTGCAATAATATTATTCTTTGAAATTTTACTATGCCCTTATAATTTCACTTTTACTATCGTCTTATTAGCCTCCAAAACTCCTTGTTTCATTATTCTTTAATTCTGTTCTGATGATACTATTATTTTTATCAACAGCTGGTACTTCAGAGAGCTATCCCGCGCTGAAGCGACGAGGTTACTCCTCAACGAGACGGAGAGCGGCGTGTTCCTCGTCAGGGACTCCAAAACTATTACCGGAGACTATGTACTGTGTGTCAGGTTAGTCTTACAAGTATTTTATTATTGAACTTCCTGATCAACAACTCATTCTTTGTTTTGAACGATGATAACGCTGTCCTGAAGAGAATGTTCAAGACGCTAAGAATAATGTAACGCTTAGTTAATGTAACTCAACGATTTGTGACCCTATCTCTAATTTGGGATTTTCGTTCTTGAAGACACGCCAAAGTCCTGAACGAGACCATAGTTTCCTGCTCCTTGCGTCGTTTATCCTCAATGCTACCATATGAGACCATAGTTTATCGGACTAAAAAATATTGCAAAATCAATTTATCAAGCGTTGTACAATACGCGGCATATAAGTTGAAACAAAATGGCGATCTACCTTCAATACGTAGAAACATATTTTCGGGTCTTAACCGAAGTGCGGATCAGTGGGCGGCCTATACGTGACCATAGCAACGACAGCCATTTTGTTTCAACTTATAAGCTGCGTACAATATTACTATTTTAATAATATTTATCTAAAATAAAGCATGTTCAATTCAATTGATTGTTTTGCTTTTTGTTTCTATTCCAGAGAAGACGACAGAGTCTCCCACTACATAATAAACCGCGTGGTCTCCGCCGATGGCACGATCCGGTTCCGCATCGGAGACCAGCTGTTCGCGGACATGCCAGCGCTCCTGGCGTTCTACAGGCTCCACTACTTGGACACCACGCCGCTGGTCCGGCCCCTGCCTCAGGCGCTGGCGAAGGTCGCAGCACCGCCGCCGCAGCAGCCGCATCAGGTTCTGGAATTGGTCATCGCGAAGTTTGACTTTTCTGGCAATGTAAGTTGTTACTTATACATATATAATAATCGTAGAAGCGAAATACAATTTGGCAAGAAGGGTTTCTTACACCCTAAAGACATCCGCTAAGAACGGGTTTTTCGAAACTCGGGTGGAGTATACTACTACTAAGGGGGTAAAACGTGGGTTGGAAGTTTATATTAAAAACTGACTTTCACGCGGCCGAAGCTGCAAGCAGAAGCTAGTTATCTATATACATATATAAAATGAGAAACAGACTGACATATCACTTCCTTTTATGAAGCTGGAGAGCACTATGCGATTTTACAAAATTAACATCCTAAAAGGATGAAACGGAGGTCCAAAGTTTACCTGGAGAAACCTTCTTTGATGCTAGCGAAGTCGCGGGCAGAAGCTAGTCTATTCTATCTAGTCTGAAAAATCAATGCACAGCTAAAGCTACTGACAATAGCAGTGTACAATTTTACAAAGGTTTCCTGTTATAACGCAGGCGATCACTAAGAGAGAATTTTCCTAAATTTACCCTCTAAAGAAATGAAACGAGGACCTAAAGTTAAAGAAACGTACGACGGCGAAGCCGCTGGTATAACCTAGTTTCTTGTATAAGGCTAACAACCAGCTAGCTCACTGCTGCTCTCGCGCCTGGTACAGACCATGGTCCAGATCGAGACCATAATAAATATAATTATATATTTCTAAACACATATGATAACAAATATCTATAATATGTATAGATAAATTGCACCCAGACACAAAACAAAAGATCGTGCTCATCACACAAACATTCGTCCTGGGTGGGAATCGAACCCACGACCTTCGGCATAGCAGTCACCACTAAACACTAGACCAACAGGCCAGCTTATCAAAGGCCTGTCCATTAAAACTTAAGTTGTAATATCTTTTTTACAAATAACGCTTATTGATTCATTTGAATAACACATGTCATAAAATTTAATGTTCTATTGTATTGTTTCAAATACGTTCATGGCACGCGTCATTGTTAAAACATCTATTATTATAGTTTTTGTTACTATGTCTTTTCCATACGTTCACTTGGTTTGATAGCCCAATATTTCTGGACTGGGAAATGACAGGGTATGTAGATAAATTCGTTCGTAGATGTAATAATCCTTCAAAGTCAAAATATTTTTTACTAGCTTTTGTCAGCGGCTTCGCCCGCATCCATAAAATATAGCCTACTAGCTTTTGCCCGCGGCTTCGCTCCCGGCAACAGATTATTCTACTCTACCCTACCCTATTCTACCCTACTCTAAAAAAAAAAAAGTATCCTATGTCAATCTCCTGGCTCTAAACTACCTCCCTGCCAATTTTCAGCTAAATCGGTTCAGCCGATCTCGAGTGTTGTAACAAACCCGACTTTCTTTTATATATATAGATGTCACTCAGGAGTAAAGCAGCTTTCTATTGTTGCTAAATTTTTTCCCGTCGGACCAGTAGTTCCAGAGATTACCTCCTACAAACAAAAAAACAAACGTTAGATACCTCTTTATTATATTAATGTAGATTTCACTTAGGCCTACATGGGCACTTATAAAACGTCAGAAGCTAGTGCACGGTTCCAAATTAGTCGTTTCCTATGAAGAAGAACTGGCAAGACGCTCCATGGTTACTCTTTTAAAAAAATGGTTTGTTACAATATTTCCATATTACAGTATTATCACATAAATTATGTAAGGACAGTGCAGACCAGTCAATATTGTACTCGTACCTTAAAAATGGTAGGAAGTAATCTAAGATTTGCATCTTATATAGATTGTTCTAAGTCTGGGTGTAATTTATCTATAATATGTATGTTAAATACATATACGAAATATATAAGTATGTTTATCAGTAGTCTAGTACTCATAACACAAGCTCTGCTTAGCTTGAAACTAGACGGCGTTGTGTGATAGAGGTCGAATATATTATATTATATTAATTTGGTCAAACCGTAACCTTGATATCAATGCGGATTTTTTGACATTTTCATATAAATTGAGTTTTTTTTTCTGGAGGACCAAGAGTTTTTATAATTATTGATAGGCTAGCGTTTGACAACTATCTCAATTAATGGAGAGCGACGATGCACCGCACTTGCTAATAAGTAACCTATTTACTGTACTGACTCACTGAAACACCATTTTCTCAAGAAAAACAGTAAAAAATATATCGCATAAAATCCCGAAGTTTCTATCCAGATTGTAACGACTTCTATGACTAACTCCGTCTAAAATAAAAGTATGCTTACAAACAAGGAAGTTAGATGTCTCATCGTAAAAACCAGGTCTCCAGTGAATGTCTTTCTAATATTAGCACGGCATAGCAACGCTGCCGGTGACGCCGTTTGTTACTGCCGTGATCATATCGAGTTACATATGTTCTATTAAAAGGTTCGATACCACCATTTTTTTCGTGTATGCTGCCGCAAAAAGGAATATCAGAAAAGATGTGTAATCAAGTCAAGTTTTTTTTTGATGGAGGGAAAAATCATCCAATGAAAAATCCCGCTCTTAAACGGAGCGGGAAACGGTGTCAGACTCTTACTGACTAAACGATCCACCCCATACCTTCTTAGCCTTCATACCGGGGTCAGACCTTCCTTTAATATACCGGACTGGGGCCCCAGTAGGCTGCGGCCCTGCAGTTGCGCCTCTCCATTTGCTGACAACCCAAGTCAAGCATTAGTTCATAGCAAATAAAAATAATAATAAGCCTATAGAGCCCCGACCAACATCAGAGGAGGCTCTCCTTAGGCAACTGGATCAAAGGCCTGATTCAGAAGGCAGTACTCTTGGAGACGGCGCGTTTTGTCTGGAGGTTCCTAAGTAAAACCGTAGGCCGCGTCCAGCAGGACCGATGCCCGCTAGCGTTGCAAGATTTTCTGAAAAATTAAACCCGTAGTTTTACAACACAAAAGGCAACTGAAGAACACAGGTGTGGTTTTAAAAATCTGAGACGCCCCCCGCTCCAACCTGAAGCGAGAGAAGTCGGGGAGCGAGTCGTTGACACCTCTACGGTCCGGACTAAGCGTTTTACCTCGTCGTTTATACCGCGTACATCAAAAGACGAACAGTTTGCCTGCTGCGGTCTTTTTGTTCGATTATAATTTAGGTTAGAATGAACAGGCTCTTAATAAACCAGTGCTCTGCATTATCAACGATTACATTACATATTATTTCTACTCCCCTTTCAGAAAATATGTACATGCTTGATATTAAACATTGTGTTCTTATCCAAACCAACACTCTTTTAGTTAGCAAAACATTTCACAATCGTAAACCCAAATTATACGCACTTGTGGCATCAGCAAACATAATATTTGTATACCACATCCAGACCTTGATCTATGTTTAGTCGAAACAAATTCTTTCGCGACTCAGGCTCCGAACCCGCGACCCGTCGTGCGTCAGTCATAATCTAATAACTATCACCGCGGTAGATTAACAAAGTATAACATATACAGAAAACATCTGCCATAGAGTATAGTTAGTTCCGAATTATTTTTATCTTAGTACAGTACGGCCGCCGGATCTTGGCGAGTCTGACGTTAGGCTCTGCGAATTTTAGCGCTTGGAAACTCGTTAAAAAATAAACTGTTTAAACAAAAAATGCATTTATTTTTATATTCATATGCATATCTTATATATAAAAATGAATCGCAAAATGTGTTGGTAAGCGCATAACTTGACAACGCCTGGACCAATTTTACCAATTCTTTTTTAATCGTGTTTGTTATTGTCAGGAGAAGGTTCTTATATAAAAAAAATAGGGTAAATTAGGGTAGGGTAGAGGAGGGTAGGGTAGAATAGTGTAGGGTAGAGTGAAGTAGAGTAGAATAATCAGTTGACGTGAGCGAAGCCGCGGGACAAAGCTAGTTATATGATATGTTTATATGCAAAATTAAAGAGTGCAGAAGTCTTAAAAGTAATACCATTTTATGTAAATTACACCCAAACATAGAACAAATGATCGTTGCTCATATCACACAATCATTTGTCCTGGGTAGGAATCGAACCCACGACCTCCGGCACAGCAGTCAGGGTGGCTAACTACTAGACTTACAGGCCGGTCAAAATTTTCTACCTAAAAATTTTCATTCACAATTATTTCATGTAGAAATTATTATCCTTTCTTCAACCTAAATTAGGTTATACAGCAATGTATATTTTATAAGACCAACATAATTATTGACATAATTATTCTTATGATATTTATTTTACTTGTATGTATATATTTATCTACACTAATATAACAAAAGAGGTAAAGTTTGTTTTTTTTACAAGCTTTTATTTAGTTTCACCTGTCCCGTTGTCTGTCGTTCTGTAATCAAATCTTGCAACTTAAATTTGATCCACTTCCCGGTTTCCGATTGAGCTGAAATTTGGTATACACGTTTAGTTCGGATGACAATGCAATATTATGATGACATGGAGCTGATCTGATGATGGAATCGCGAGGTAGCCATAGGAACTCTGTAATTAAACGGCACAACCACGTCGAGTTTGGGCTCGTGTGAATCGTCTTGACGAGTTTTATTTATATAAGTATAGACCACCGCTATAAAAGCTTGTTATGAAAAAATATAAACTTCTCATCAAAAAAATCACTTCTGTTTTCATTGTTTCTGTCCGAATTTAACACAAAAAAGAATTCATACGATGAAAAAAAATACATATATTATAGCTGGCAGTTTGGCCATTACAGTAATAAGCGAAAATTCTAAATTCAAAATTAGAATTTCATTTGTTTATCTTATAAACGAAATGAATCACTGTTTTGAGACAAATGTGTGTTTAGGGTTGGAGTACATTTAGCGTTTAAAAACTAAAAATTGGCGCCTATCCTTAAACTTTTTGTTTTTTATTTCAATACTGTGACTTTGGGACGTCTGAAAAAAGGTTTTTTTTCTAAAACGTATGGATACTTCGCCCACAGAAGCCGCCCAAGTTGTGGCATTGCTGGATTCTGGCCTTAGTCAGCGTGTTGTGGCTGCAAGACTGCATCTAAGCCTGTCATCTGTTCATAGAGTCTATAAACGTTATCGGGAGACTGGTTTGTTCACGCGCCGTTCAGGATCTGGCAGGAATCGGGTCACTTCTGAGCGAGATGATCGATTTATTGTAACAACTTCTTTAAGAAATCGACGCCTTAACGCTTTTCAACTGCAGCAGCGGCTTCGTGTTGTACGAAGGGTGGCTGTAAGTGACTCTACAATTAGAAGAAGGTTGAAGGATCGTGGACTGGTACCGCATAAGCCAGCAAATGGGCCGAAATTAACTGCAGACCATCGAAGAGCGCGCCTTAACTTTGCACGTGAGCACCTAAATTGGTCATACCTACAGTGGAGCAAAGTTCTCTTTTCTGATGAGTGTAAAATTATGCTGTATGGTAACGACGGAAGGAACAAGGTCTACAGAAGAGACGGAGAACGCTATGCACAATGCTGCATTGAAGAAAAGGTCAGCTATGGTGGCGGTTCGTGGACGGTTTGGGGAGGAATCAGCGCCGACGGTAAGACAGAGCTTGCTTTCGTGTCTGGGCCACGTCTGCCTGCACTAAACTGTCATCGGTACGTCGAAGAGTGTCTCGAGCCTCATGTGATGCCCTATGCACATTTTATTGGCAACGGCTTCATATTCATGCACGACAATGCTAGGGCTCACACCGCGGGCGTCGTACGAGATTATCTTAACGAAGTCGATATCTCTATTATGGAATGGCCAGCAAGAAGCCCGGACATGAATCCCATTGAACATCTATGGGATGAATTAAAGAGACGAATTCGAGCAAGAGATCCTGCCCCAGAAACACTTAGCCAGCTGCAAGATGCAATCCAAGAGGAATGGGACAATATACCACAGCATGTGATCGTGACTCTCATCCGATCGATGAAGAACCGTATGGAAGCAGTAATTAGAGCTCGGGGAGGGAATACAAGTTATTAAATAAACGTTTTTTAGCTTTTTTTTTCATTTACGTGTGTTGTTTTATCCATTTCCTTTATACTCCATACGGAATAAAAATGACTCATTTAACAAAATACGAAACCTATGAAAAATTCATTTAAATTTAGAACATTAACATTAAGATTTGATAAGCTCATATTACTCACTATTAAACGACATTTAACATTTATTCCTAAATGTACACATTTTTCTGATAATCCTGACAAAACGTAAACTTGCAAGGTGTTTCGATTTTTTTGATGAGAAGTGTATTTTCATTGAAAACTTGTTTGTTTGTAGGGGGTAATCTCTGGAACTACTGATCCGATTGGAAAAATTTTAGCAACAATAGAAAGCTGTTTTACTCCTGAGTGACATAGGCTATATTTTATGTACGCGGGCGAAGACGCTGACAAAAGCTAGTAGTAGTATATTTATATTTACGTTCAATATTATTTCATTGCCTATTTTTAATTATTGTGTGTGTACTAATTTTCCTTCTCTGTGACACACAAAGTTTACTATTCTATTTTTCTAATTCTACTTTCGCAGGTATGCTGGAATAGGTTTCTTTAGAAATAAGTATCACCTCTGTTGGTACAGGTATCTCTGTATCCGTATGTATATCTACACTAATATAATAAAGATGTAAAGTTCGTTTTTTTTGTTTGTAGGAGGTAATCTCTGGAACTACTGGTCCAATTAGAAAAATTTTAGCAACAATAGAAAGCTGATTTACTCCTGAGTGATATAGGCTATATTTTATGTACGCGGACGAAGCCGCTGACAAAAGCTAGTGTTAAATAAAATACAAATATTTGTACAATTTGTTCCAGGACGCAGACGACCTCCCGTTTCGTCGCGGCGAGCGCCTCATGGTGATCAACCGCGACGAGGAGCAGTGGTGGACGGCGCGCAACAGTGTGGGCCGCACCGGGTCCATCCCCGTACCTTATGTGCAGAGGGTAAGACCTTAACCACAAATTATATAGGTACAGATGTCAATCTACGTACAAAGCGCGCTCGAGCAACGCACACATAGACACCGTTCACCGACGCGAAAACCGGGCTCAACGAGGATCATTACGACCGCGAGAGTGTCACGTTTGAGACGCGCGTCTGTGAAATTTTGCAACTACCGCGATAATTTGTTGTGCATAATCCAGTTGACATCCCTAGCGCGCGCGACCGCCGTGGGTAGGTATGAAAAGTGAAGTACATACATGACATTGACTTCTGTACCTTTTTATTTTGTGCCTTAACACAGTTTTTTTTTTTAGTCGATAGGTTTTCAATCAATCAATCAATCAATTCATTTATTTGCATACCATAATGTGATTACAGTTGTTATAAAAATGCTTAAAGCTATACAGTACAATTATGGACCCTGTAAGGGCACAGCAATATATTAAAAAAAAATGAAATGCTAACAATTCATCAAATTCCAATTAAACTAATCAAATGAAATATATAAAAAAAAGCAAATTAGAATAATCAAATATTACACGAGCATAAAATTAAACAAGATAATCAAATACAAAACATTAAAATCAAATTAATAAATGAATCGTTTCAGCACATCGTCAAATTTATATACAATAAAACAATAAATAATTCAAAATTAATAATCAAATTAAACCAAGAAATAATGTCAACATAAAATCAAATTCACATAAAATAAAATAATGTCAAAGTAATTCTGAAATTAAAATTGGTGTGGAAATGTACAAACTTAATTGCCGTAATATTCAAAGTTTATCATTTATGTATTCACTTAGGGTATAGTAACTTTTATCTATTAAAAATTGCTTAGGTTCGCACTACAGAGAGAGCACTTGAGAGCAGTAGTGGCCCAGCGGTAATGGCCCCGACTTACGAGTTATAGGTCGCGGGTTCAAATCCAGTCAGGCGCATTACTTTGTGTTGTTTATCAAACAGAATCAGAGTGTCTTACCAATACCAATGCCAATACCAATTGCCATTACCAATGCTCTCAAAATGGTGAAGGAAAATATTGTGAAGAAACCGGCGTGTCCCAGCAGTGGAAACATTAAAAAAAGGCTGATGATGAGGTTCGCACTTCACCGCTATCTCACCTGATAGAAAGCAACGATGCGTTCAACGATGGAGCGCGCTTACCTAGAAGTAACCTACCTATTCACTCTAGCCTTAGTTTCCCGGATTCCTTTCACAGAGCGTGTCTGTGTGCGTGCAGTTCGCTCGTTGTATGATCAAATCCTCATACCTATCTATTTTGTGTCGAATTGATCTAGTGTTAGTTCAACATCAAGCTTTATTTTAGTTGGTCCTTCGAGCCGAATAAGCTTCTGACATGATTTTTCTTTTCATCAATATTCCTTACCGCGTAGATTAATTAGCTCATAGATCCACATCAGGAATAGTAATGAATTCTGCCATGAATTATTATAAAAATGTCATACATTTAAAATGATGAGACAATATGAATTTTACACGAATTTGTAAACATTAGAAAATGCACGAAAAAAGAAATCACTCATCAAAATGAGTTAAACTCATTTTGATGAGTGATTGAACCTAGTGTTAGTTCAACATCAGGCTTTATATTAGTTGCTAGACATTAAAAAATGGTCCTTTGAGCCTGTACACACAATGAATGTGTTCCCAAATTCATTTAAGTATCATTATTTCCATAACAGAAAATTTGCCTGTACTTTTAGTAATATTTTGTACCATTTTTTTTACTGGATGATTCGCGTTTGACCAATATCTCACCTGATATTGTAAGCGATTATGTGGTCATCCTGTTCTTCGATTCTTCAAACTCAAACATTTACAGGCACTTTTTAATAATCGAAATATCAATAAGTCAATAAAAAAAAGTGAATGTTCTAAATTGTATGTTTCATACCATTTCTAAGAACGTGTAAGAAATTCCATGAATACTCTTTTTAAACTCGTGAGTTTCAAGCGAACGCCTGCGTTCGCACACCTATTGACTTTCTATTAAGTCTCTAATTTCGGTATTCGGAAGGTTAAATCATATTATAATTACATTATTATTGTTTACAATCACGGTTACTATGGTTACATATTTTTTGTCGCTTCTATTATGTAAGCAGATTTATGAAATAAAAATCTACTTAAAAAATAGAAATTAAATTAAGCCAATGGTTGGTTATAACTTACAAGAAACACAATCGGCAGGGAATTCCACGCCATACTTTTATTTTTTTTATCCTAAAAAATCATGTAATATTTTAAGATAAAATATTTTAGTATAAAAAACGATCTTTTTAAAATAGCTGAAATCGTTTTATTAGTCGATTCTGCAAATAATACTTTCAGGGTATGGTATGTTACAAATAGTAGTAAGACTGGCCCCGCTAGCTCTTTATATGACCTAAAACTGAACTTAGTGAAGGACGTATTTATATACACCCTGTATACGTCTATGGATCCATATCTTTTTCTCGCTCGCACACTTGCTATTTTAACAAGTAACGCCCCCAAATCAAAGAATTGTGTCCCACATTCCACAACCACCAAAAGGATCGGGTCTGATCTTCAGTCAGGCTGCTACCAAGCGCCCATCCCACAGCCGCTATCCCACTACTGCCCGGCACGGGGACTTTTGGCTGCTGGGTGACGCCCCCCTGGCCCGGTACGCCCCTCCTTAGACAACCTGCATCCCTCAGACTTCTCCAAGGGACCCATGTTGGTACCTGGCTTAGCGTGGACGGCCATCATGGGCCGCTCAGTGGCAGTGGCCCTGACGTCAGATCATCCGCCGTACCCGACCTCCGAGTAGCCGGATTACAGGAGGTGCCACGCTCCCAGTCGAAGGGGTAGTTGAAATATTAGACTAGCTTGTGAGAACACGTCGGGGTTTCGAATCTAGCCTTTTACTTTTTGCCTTTTTTAAAGTTTGTTTGTGAGAAGTGTATTAGAATGGCTATTTGGTTCACTTCCAGATTGTCGTAGTTTAGAATTTGGCTTGTTCTATTGATTTATGATTGTTTTTGATTTAGTTTTACTCAAATTCTTTTAATCGATTTACTTTAACGGAGCTTAGTAGACACTACCTTTACAGGCATTGTAGGTATTGGTTTCTAACAGATTTAGGTGAAAGAAAAACATATATAAAATTTCTGAGTACTCGTTATTCGCGTACTTAGTAGATATTATTAATTATAGATCCCTTTGGTTTTTTTTAGCTATTACTTGTATGTCAATTTTCTTGACGTCTATACATTTTGCTTGTCGCCAATCTTAATTGAATTTTTTTAAAGGATATAAACTAGTGCTTGACAGCAAACCCTCCTGATGGTAAGCAGTGATGCAATCGTTGATGGTGAGGCGTACTAGTTTATCTAAGAGCCTATTCACTATAGCCTTGAAGACATTTACATTATAATCGGACGGGAGGACCACTGCTAGCAGTTTTTAGTATATGTCTGTACAAATGTTCCTATTTACTTATTTTATTGTGACGAGATTTTAAGATGTAGTAGATAGTTAATTGACTTACCGTACCGAAGGACCACTAGGACTAAAACTATTTTTTCCAAAATTCACCAACTAAAGGGATGAAACGCGTGTCCAAAGTTTGTGCAACAACCTACTTTCACGCGGGCGAAGCCGCTGACAGATAGCTAGTCTTTGTATATTGCTAATGTTATAGCCGTTTTGTCAACAGATCCTGGACCCATCGGGTGTGCCATACCCGCCGACAGAGGCGCTCAATCATCTCGCAGACCCGCCGAGCCCGCCTAGCAACAAACACCCGCAGCAACGTAGTAATATGCAGGTTAGTGGCCGAGTAATACTGCCGTGTGCCGATAGATGGCGCTCTACTCAATAAAAATATTGAGTAAAGCGCCATCTACCGGCAACACGGCACAGTTTATTTTGTTTTAGAAAGGAAGAAAAACTTTATATTATTTACGTGAAAAGATACAATCTTTAAACTAACTATAATCTTTGGCACACAAGTTGAACCAGCGCGATAGTCACCGTTGAATTGCGCATTCAATAGCGAGTATCGTGCTGGTCATAACTGATTTGAGTAACAACAATCGGAGTAAGAGGCTGCATGTTACCATAGCAATGGGTTTAACCTATAACAGCGTACTAGGATGTGACGCATAGGTATATTAACTTGGGACCGGTCGTTGTGTTGACGCTTGGGGAAGGCTATGTCCAAAAGTGGACATCTTTCGGCTGAATTGATGATGATGGATGATGAATAAACGTTGCCTGGGTTGCCTGGAAGAAATCGCCGAGTGTTATAAGGCCGTCCACTGTATATTTTTTATTATAAATTTTCTTTTCAATATATTTAAGTTTTGGTGTACAAAAAAGTATCTTGCTAATATTATAAATGAGAAAGTTACGATGTTTGGATGTTTGTTACTCAATCACGACAAAACGGCTGGACGGATCTGGATGAAATTTGGCACAGGCATAGGATACACTCCAGAATAGGACATAGGCTCCTTTTTATCCTGGAAACCCCAACCCTAACCCCAATACCACGTGGGTGAAGCCGGAGGTGTGCCCTGCTTGGGAAGAGCATCGCCGTGTCCTCGTGGGGGTGATCGGCGGCGGCGAACTCTCGCGCCGGGCCCTGGTTCAGGCCATGGTCCGCAGCGAAGAGGAATGGCAGGCGGTCGCCTCCTTCTGCGAAGCAGTAATGCTCGTAAAGGAGGAGGCCGACCGCATAAGGCAAAGGCAACAGCGCCCTCGCCGTAGCCGTGGCCGCCGCGATCCTGACGATATCCGGGCACCGTAGACACTGGCTCGCGGACGGTGAGCAATGGGTAGCTCGCCGTCCGGTCGTCTGGTAAGACCGAGTCCAAGTCGTCAACGGCGCGCACCGTTCCCGCGCGCCTCAAGGAGTTGTCAGCAAACTGCAGGGGCCCTTCAGGGTCGAAGCCTCCTGGAGCCTAGAGGGTGGTGAAAACTGTTACCTCGACTCCAGGAATAAGGCAAGGAAAGTACGGGGTAGGTTTTTTAGTCAGTAAGAGTCTGACACTGGTCTCCCGCTCCGCCCAAGAGCGGGTTTCGTCATTGGATGATTTTCACCTACCATAAAAAAAAAAACGTGGGTGAAGCCGCGGGCAAAAGCTAGTAATAAATAAATAAACATTTATACTGTACGTTCCAGCGCACCCTGCCAGCGTTAGCTCGGGTGAAGCAGCCGCGAGTACCCAACGCGTACGACAAGACAGCACTCAAGCTCGAAGAGGGAGATGTCATTAAAGTAAGTCACGTTCGATTCCTGCGCGGAACACCATATAGGATAAACTGGACCAAACATCATCATAATCTTATATTCTTTAATGTACACAAAATTAAAGTAATACATATAAAAGAACAGGTGATGTACACAGGCGAGCTTAACCCATAGTTGGGTTTTCTTACAGCATACCTACACTTACAAATGTAAAGAAATTTTAATTATGAGAATAATCCATCATGTTTTTTCGCGGTTTTAGGTTTGGTCCCGTAGTTAAAGTTATTTGCCACCTTCTATACCTCTGTTGAGCGATCCCTAGTCAAGTTTGCCTCGCAGACCTCATCCTGTCTGCATCGTCATCGTCACATCAGCTTTGCCGCGGTCTACCTCGGAACATATATCCAGTGATTGACCATTTTTGCCCACCTTTTATTTTTTTATATTATTAGTAAAAAATGTTTTATCGTCAGGCATCTAGGTTCACCAATTTTACACCACAATATCCACTAAGAATCAATTTCATCATCAGCCTAGCGTAAGTCCCGGTTGCTACCTTGGCTTTCACCTCGGTGCCCGGGGTCCGCTTTCCTACCTAGTCGTCTCCACTTCGCTCAGTCTTTTGCGTCCTCTGCCTTAAGCCCATTAGCACGCATATCGTCCCTTACGACGTCGATCCAACGCCTCTTAGGCCTACCTCGTTTTCCGGGTCCCGGCGGAGGCGGCATGGCGAGGCATCTGTTACCCACGTAGTCTGCCGGTTTTCGTAAAACGTGGCCATACCAGCGTAAGCGACCCTCCTGCAGTTTATCTGCTATGTCACGGACCTGAAGGCTGCCCCGGATGCGGGAGTTCTTAATGCGGTCTTTCCGCGAAACTCCAGACATCCAGCGCAGCATATTCATTTCCGTGACACGCAGGCTTTGCTTATGTCGCTCAAGTACAGGCCACGCTTCACTGCCATACAAAAGGACAGGCCTAATGATGGTCTTATAGACCTGTCCTTTGAGCCTAACCGGCATTTTGGGGTCACAGATAACCCCCGCCACCTCACGCCATTTCGCCCAGGCCGCCGAGATACGAGACTCGACGTCGCAGTCGACGTCCCCGGACTCGTGGAGCACCGATCCCAAGTACCTGACCTGTTCCGTGCGCTCAACTGTGTCTTCGCCAATGCGAACAGGACCAGCGTTAGTTGTGTTACAGGCCAAGTACTCGGTCTTCGCCGCATTAATTTTCAGACCGCCGTTTTCCAGCGATTCCTTCCACGCTGCCACACGTCGAACCAAGCGCCCACTGTCCGAGTCCGCCAGCGCGATGTCGTCTGCATACATGAGCAGCCATGGCGGCTGCTCATGTAAGTCCCTGATGGTGGAGGGCAGCACGTCCAGCACCACGCTGAACAGAAACGGACTAAGGACAGAGCCCTGGTGAACTCCGACGGTGATGGGGAAGGGTTTCGTATCGCCAACAGCGGTCCGAACCACAGAACCGGAGTCTCGGTACATATCTCGGATGATGTCAACATAGGTCTCGGGCACTCCTTTGGATCTCAGCGCCCACCAGATCACATCACGGGGGACACAGTCGAAGGCCTTCTGCATGTCTAGGAACAAGAGGTGCAGAGGCGTATTCTTCGATCTGTATCCCTCCATGGTAACCCTTAGGGCAAAGATGGGATCCATGGCGCCATGGCCTGGTCGAAACCCATATTGACATCCCGAGACGGTGCACTCCTGTCGGATCCGAGAGTCAATCACCCGCTCGAAGAGCTTCATGGTGTGGGACATAACCTTAATCCCCCGGTAGTCGCCACACTCCTGCACCGATCCCTTGCCTTTGAAGACTGGAGTGATAATACTCAGTCTCCATTGACTCGGGATCTTTCCGGTGAGGAGCATGCGGTTAAATAGGTGGGTTAAGATGCCCACACCATGAGGGCCCATCGCCTTCCAGGCTTCAATGGGGACTCCATCGGCACCGACAGCTTTCCGGTTCTTCATGCGGCGAAGAGCCACATGCACTTCTTCAGGCGTAACCGGGGGCACAAGTCCCTGATTTGGAGGGAGAACCGGAGACAGCACCTCTTTGTGCTGCTTGTTCAGCAGCTCGTGGAAGTACGAGCGCCATCTCTCCTTCACCGCGAGGTCCTCGCATAACAGATTGCCGTCAGGGTCTCTTACACAGCGGCACTTAGAGATATCCAGTGCCGCTTTGACCCTGGAACGTGCCAACTTATAAATGAGCTTTTGCCCCTCAGACGATTCCAACTTATCATAAAGTGGCTGTAAGTGGTCTCGTCTGGCTCTGGCTACGGCCCTCTTGGCGGCACGTTTTGCGGTTCTGTATGCGTCGCGGTCTTCGGGAGATTTGGAAGCTTGCCACGTTTTGAAGAGGGCTTTCTTCTCTCTGATCTCCCTCTGGACTGTGTCATCCCACCACCAAGTCTCCTTGTCACACCTGCGGCCGCCCCTGGACAAGCCGAGCACCGACTTTGCCGCTTCAGTGATGGCAACCTGAATCCTGTCCCAGTGGCTTTGCACAGGTTCGCCAACGGTTCCATCACACTTATCGCCGATGGCCGACGCGAACGACTGGGACGTGGCTTCATCCAGTCGCCACCACCGTATTCGGCGTTGTCGGCGCTCAACAAACTTGACCTTAGGCTTGACGCGCAAGTCCATGACAAGGAGACGGTGTTGTGCAGTGAGACTCTCGCCGGGTATGACCTTGCAGTTGGCTACCTTACTGATATGGTGCCTCCGTGTGAGTAAGAAATCGATTTGGGTAGCGTACCTCCCGCTCTTGTAGGTAATCAGGTGTTCGGGCTTCTTTTTGAAGAACGTGTTCACGATGGCAAGGCCGGCAGCCGCACACGTTTGGAGGATAGTCTCCCCCTCCGCGTTACGGCTACCGTATCCAAAGCCACCGTGAACATGCTCGAACTCCTTGCACCTGTCACCCACATGACCGTTCAGATCACCACCCAAGACGATTCCCTGTGACAACGGGATGCCACGAAGCACCCCACCGAGTTGATCCCAGAACGCAGCCTTTTCAGTGTCGCTGCAACCGACCTGAGGTGCGTAGGCACTTATCAAGTGGGTTACAACCCCATCAATAAGCACAACTACGACCATAAGCCGATCACTGTAGCGTTTCACCTCCAGGACTGCGTCTTGAAACTCCTCGGAGAGTACAACGGCCACCCCGTTCTCCCCACCGGCTACACCCGTGTAGATCAGCTTGTAGCCATTCCCGATGAGCCGGGACCTGCGGCCTTTCCACCGAGTCTCCTGCAGGAATGCCACGGCCACCTTTCGCCTGAGAAGTACATCGGCTAACTCTCTCGCGCGCGCGCCACTAAGAATCAATTTACAAATGATTAAAACAATCACTGTACAAAAGTTTTATTCGTATAAAATTCGCTTAAAAAAAAACTATATACTAACTCAAGCCTTCTTTTTCTTTTCGTGTCGATTTGACTCAATTTTTGTCCGACCAATTTTAGCCACGTGGACATCTAACTAACTCAAGTAAAATATTTATTTCAGGTGACAAAAATCAACATTAACGGCCAATGGGAAGGCGAGTTACACGGCAAAATAGGTCATTTTCCATTCACTTGCGTCGAATTCCTCGACGAGAATCAGACCAGTTAAAATTGTGACGTCTCACGACCATAGACAACGCTGTCTATGGTTTAGGCTCTATGGACTGTGCCCACCGATTATGGGCTATTGGTTGCACTATAGTTATAGTGAAGTGAATTCGATGGTGGATTTTTTGAGTCCCATATTTGAAAAGTATCTTTGTCGTTTTTTTTAATCATAATACCAAAAACATGTATTCGGGTGTGTATTTAAATACCGAGAAAATTGGGGTAACTTTGACCTCGGGGTATAACTTTGGCACAGCTTACCAACCTATAGAAATACAGTAAACACAGTTTATCATGCTCCTATTGGTTATTTGGCTTGTGCCAAAGTTATACCCCAGGACAAAAGTAACCCCACTTTACGGTACTTAGAAAAAATATATTGGCTTTATAGCTTTGTTTAAAAATTGCAGGCATTATTTATACAATTCCTGGCATCTAAAAAGCGTTGAGCGCATAACTTCTGTCACGGATGTTTAATGCCTTCAGTGTGGGCAAGAATATGGCCCTATGCTTGTTTTGTGTGTAGAGTGTTGAGAATGACGCCTCAAGCAATGACGCCTAGTCGTTTCCAAGCTGTGTTTACTCAAATATGCGATTATAAAACATAGCAGTCACATAACTTTTACTCTCACCTACTTCGCGTGACAAACTCTCGCAGTTATTCCGCAAGGGTCATCTACGACCATATACTCCATTTCGTCGGCTCTTTTCTTACCTATGGGGATTTAAGAGCTAACCGAGATGGAGTATAGTTCGTTTTTTAATTCTAGACTACGATTTGACAACTCTGAATGTCACACTCTAGAAATATGTTCCCAATTCTCTGGAGTTTGACATTTTAAGTTGTCAAATCGTAGTCTAGGATTAAAAAACGAACTAAGTATACACAGTCGTGAATACATGAACCTGGCGAATAGGACACAGAAATCTATGCAAGTGGTTAAAAATAATGTCATTTATATTTTGTAGTATAGAAAAATATTATCAGGTTAACTTTCGAATATGGGATTTGAAAAATGGATTTAAATGCTATGAATAACTGAAGTATACCTATCATTTGTGATGTAAACTCTTTAATTATAATTATTACACATTTTGTAAAACTGATTTTAGTTAATAAATATGCAATAATTGTACTACACGCAGGACGCACAAAAACATGTATTTTTAAACGTAATTATTTACATATTATAAAAATATATGTATAAAAAATTTAATTATAATTTTTTTTGTAATCGAAATCTACTAAAAAAATATTATAAATCGATTTTGAGATTATTAGAAACTCATTTTGATGTGTATTTATTTCTTTTTTCGTGCATTTTTACTGCATTTTCTAATGTTTATAAATTCGTGTAAAATTCGTATTGTCTCATCATTTTAAATGTTTGACATTTTTTATAATAACTCATGGCTGAATTCATTACTATTCCTGATGTGGATCTAATTAATCTACGCGGTAAGGAATATTGATGAAAAGAAATTCATGTCAGAAGCTTATTCGGCTCGAAGGACCATTTTTTAATGTCTAGCAACTAATATAAAGCTTGATGTTGAACTAACACTAGATCAATCCGACACAAACTAGATAGGTGTGAAGGTTTGGATCATACAACGAGCGAACTGCACGCACACAGACACGCTCTGTGAAAGGAATCCGGGAAATTCTAAGTCTAAAGTGAATAAGTAGGTTACTTCTATCAGATCCAGATGAGATAGCGACAAAAATAAAAAAGGCCAAACATGTCCATTTGTACGACCACCTGTTTTAACAATTTGTTACTTTATTGCAATAGCATGCGTGACCAAACACACTGCCAACCAAATTGACTGCCCCGGTCCTTAAAATAAAATTACAGGACTAATTTCTAGGAGCCGTTCAAATATTAAGTAAACAGATTTATTACCTGCACAGTATCGTTAGTTCAACTTTAACTGTGCATGTAGTCGTATCGATGCAGAACTGTAATGTACTATTACGGCGAGCAATAACAGAGCACTGTATTTTGGGACAGTGCGGGCGGCCCCAGCTTCACGCAGCGTCGACCCTAAGTCTTTAATGAGGCGACTATAATGGTACGTTTCCATACTTCTCTACCTATCTAGTTTGTGAATTAGACGTGGTCTAACTTTATTAATATTTAATTGTTGAATTGCGGACATTGTGCTTTTAGAAGGACTTCCATTTGACCGCTTCTGTCGAACACTATTCACCGGGGTCGAGTGTTCGCGACTATGAAGTCCACCTCGTGTAGCTCTTCAACGCCCATAGGTGACAGAAATTTGACGAGATGGAAGTGCGAACAGTGTTTCTTTCAGGTACTACTCCGGGGGGGTTTTGCCCCTCCGGAATAGCCTTACTGCCCCCCCGGGGCGTATGGAACTTAAGAGCAATAGGTTGCCGATCGCTTATTTGCGCACGTCTGCACCAGATTTACTTATATTCTCGACGAATATGCCTGCAATTTTGCAAATTATTTATACCTGGTATCATTTTAGAGCTGGAAACTCTTTATTGACGTGAAGTGGCACTCAATGAGCCAGATTGTTGATTTGTACAAAAGAAAAAGTCCCGAAGAATAAGATTTTTGTAAAGAATACTATTCTTTGTACCTTTTTACAATATTACTTTCACTATTTTGGTTCAGGTTATAGCATCTTTTATTAATTTAAAAATTTTAAATAATCGGAATTGATTTAAATATCACTTTTTTTTCCATTATTTACTCTGCCCCCCTCCCCCCAGATCTCTCAAGTGCTTAAAGAAACGTTGAGTGCGACCCTGGTGGAATCTGGTGGCTGGTTTGTCGACGTAGGCGGTTAAAATCTCCTTCTAAAGGCACATGAACTGACAGAGGAATTGACATCTTTCTTGTAATTAACATTTGTGATTGAAATATCAAAGAAGATTAGGTAAGATTTATTCATCGTTGTGATTTATAAATCCGTTTGAAAAGTAGTTTCTTATAACATTTTGAGAATAACACTAATAAAAATGGTTTTTTATATAACTGTGTACTCTTTGCAGTATGATTACATATTTAAACCAACCTTTTTTGGAAGCTCGTTCAACCGATTTTCGCTTTTATTACGTTGGTGGCAAGACTAATGGTGGCTGCATTAATTAGTTGGTATTATAACCACGTTCTTGCTTTTATTACCATCTTTATATCCACGGAATAGAATTCAAAATTGGTTAAATAGTTAGTAAAAAAAGGTTTGTTTTATTTTCTAATCTTATTAAATGGAGTACAAGTGACTATTTTTCACGCAGAAAACTGTATTTATTTACTTTTCTTGGAGTAATAGACGATGATTATAAGGCTAGTTTTACGGGACCGTTATTTTAAAGCCGAAAGTATACGGGGCAAATAAGTTGAACTCAAATGACTGTCATTTAAGTAATGACGAATCTGGCCCTTGGGTGGGTTGGGAAACAGTGTCAGACTCTTACTGGACTAAACGAACCACCCCATTCCTTCTTAGCCCTCATACCGTCGTTTCAAATGGTTACGCGCAGCCGCCCGCTGTACTGATTGTGACCCGAAAATCTTGTACTGCGCATAGGCAAAATTGTGCGCCATTTTAGCTCAACTTATCTGCCGCATATTTTAATTGGTCTTGTGGATTCCAAAGCTAACTTTCGACTAACCAACGGTGTCATCAAAACAATATTAGACCAAGGAAATGATTAAAAATCACATACATACATTAGTTTTAAGTAAAAGTGGTTAAAAAGTGTAAAGAAGCACCGGACATTATATACTCTGTTAGTGAACGCAATAATATTGTAGTAAGCAGTTACCTAAGCGGTTTATGGATCAAACTTGTGAAAAATATGTACTGAATTTTAATACTAATTTTATGGATCCCATATAAAACCTATGATGATGATATAACTATAATACACTTCTCATCAAAAAAATCGAAACACCTTGCAAGTTTACGTTTTGTCAGGATTATCAGAAAAATGTGTACATTTAGGAATAAATGTTAAATGTCGTTTAATAGTGAGTAATATGAGCTTATCAAATCTTAATGTTAATGTTCTAAATTTAAATGAATTTTTCATAGGTTTCGTATTTTGTTAAATGAGTCATTTTTATTCCGTATGGAGTATAAAGGAAATGGATAAAACAACACACGTAAATGAAAAAAAAAGCTAAAAAACGTTTATTTAATAACTTGTATTCCCTCCCCGAGCTCTAATTACTGCTTCCATACGGTTCTTCATCGATCGGATGAGAGTCACGATCACATGCTGTGGTATATTGTCCCATTCCTCTTGGATTGCATCTTGCAGCTGGCTAAGTGTTTCTGGGGCAGGATCTCTTGCTCGAATTCGTCTCTTTAATTCATCCCATAGATGTTCAATGGGATTCATGTCCGGGCTTCTTGCTGGCCATTCCATAATAGAGATATCGACTTCGTTAAGATAATCTCGTACGACGCCCGCGGTGTGAGCCCTAGCATTGTCGTGCATGAATATGAAGCCGTTGCCAATAAAATGTGCATAGGGCATCACATGAGGCTCGAGACACTCTTCGACGTACCGATGACAGTTTAGTGCAGGCAGACGTGGCCCAGACACGAAAGCAAGCTCTGTCTTACCGTCGGCGCTGATTCCTCCCCAAACCGTCCACGAACCGCCACCATAGCTGACCTTTTCTTCAATGCAGCATTGTGCATAGCGTTCTCCGTCTCTTCTGTAGACCTTGTTCCTTCCGTCGTTACCATACAGCATAATTTTACACTCATCAGAAAAGAGAACTTTGCTCCACTGTAGGTATGACCAATTTAGGTGCTCACGTGCAAAGTTAAGGCGCGCTCTTCGATGGTCTGCAGTTAATTTCGGCCCATTTGCTGGCTTATGCGGTACCAGTCCACGATCCTTCAACCTTCTTCTAATTGTAGAGTCACTTACAGCCACCCTTCGTACAACACGAAGCCGCTGCTGCAGTTGAAAAGCGTTAAGGCGTCGATTTCTTAAAGAAGTTGTTACAATAAATCGATCATCTCGCTCAGAAGTGACCCGATTCCTGCCAGATCCTGAACGGCGCGTGAACAAACCAGTCTCCCGATAACGTTTATAGACTCTATGAACAGATGACAGGCTTAGATGCAGTCTTGCAGCCACAACACGCTGACTAAGGCCAGAATCCAGCAATGCCACAACTTGGGCGGCTTCTGTGGGCGAAGTATCCATACGTTTTAGAAAAAAAACCTTTTTTCAGACGTCCCAAAGTCACAGTATTGAAATAAAAAACAAAAAGTTTAAGGATAGGCGCCAATTTTTAGTTTTTAAACGCTAAATGTACTCCAACCCTAAACACACATTTGTCTCAAAACAGTGATTCATTTCGTTTATAAGATAAACAAATGAAATTCTAATTTTGAATTTAGAATTTTCGCTTATTACTGTAATGGCCAAACTGCCAGCTATAATATATGTATTTTTTTTCATCGTATGAATTCTTTTTTGTGTTAAATTCGGACAGAAACAATGAAAACGGAAGTGTTTCGATTTTTTTGATGAGAAGTGTATATTCCACAACTATCACATAACGTCGTCTGCAAACCAAGGGGATCCAAACTAAGGGGGGCTTGTGTTATGGGTACTAGACAACTGATAAACAAACTTATATATTTTTAAATACATACATATTATGGATAAATTACACCCAGATACAGAACAAATGATCGTGCTCATCACAGTCATCACACAAACATTTGGTCCTGGGAGGGAATCTTTTTATATGGTAAATAACGCATCTGGGTGGAGCAATAGAACCACTTTTTTAACGTTTACTTCCCAAAAAGACAAGTTTGATTCAGAAACCACCAACAAATGTTTTCCATACAGGAATTGATATTTATATTGTATACATCGAACGCTGTTTGACTGTTTAGCATTGTAACATTTATATACATACTATATTGTACATGTCCGACTTGAAGTCGTCAAACGAACTATTCGTTTTTTTAATTCTAGACTACGATTAGACAACTCAGAATGTCACACTCTAGAAATATGCTCCCAATTTTCTGGAGTTTGACATTTTAAGTTGTCAAATCGTAGTCTAGGATTAAAAAACGAACTATAATTGTCATGATTGTGCTCTCCTAACATACTGGCTATGACGTCATAAATACAGCTTTGTTATTGTTAGAAAGGGACAGAGTTATACAACGCAAATATCACTGTCTCTTTCCCACAACAGATTTGATAGAGTTTGCACGTCATAGTCACCCCTGTACTGTTATGAACAATAAGATATATTATGTCATCGTCAAATTGTAATTACCGTTAGATTGTAATATGTCCCGCTAGATTGTGAACCGTAATATGCTGCTTACAATTTAACGTATTATTTTTAGGTAGATTATAATCTATCAAAGTGAAGCTGTTTTAAGCTAACCGTATTTACAATTTTACGGTGATATATTAATTGTCACATTTTATATCTATCTGTAACTTTTGAAATATGTGTATTACAGTTGATTCGAAATTACCGATTTGATGGTTAGATATTTTCTTTTGGTAGAAGTTAAGATAGACAGAAAATATGACAATGTATAATGTCTTAATCTTTTGTGATTGTGGCGTAAGTCGTTTTTGAATTAAATCACTAGAATATAGCGAGCTCGATCATTAATAAAAAATCGATAAAAAATATATATTTTAGAATAAGATCATTTGAAATATACTCGAGTCACAGGCGACAATGTCAAATGCTAAATTCGCATGCTTAATCATAAAAAGACCTAACTCAGAAACAGGGTATTTGAATCTCTAAACGAAAACAAGTTTTTAAGGAAAATATTTTTTTCATATCAAGCTTTTATAACGCTGTATATACCTATATAATTAAAACTCGTCAAGACGAATGACACGAGCCCAAACTCGATGGGGTGGTGTCGTTTAATTACAGAGTTCCTATGGCCACCTTCCAGTTCTATCATCAGATCATCTCCGCGACATAATAATTTTCATTGTCATCTGATGATAAATACATGCAAAATTTCGGCAGGAAGTGGATCAAATTTAATTTCCAAGTGAAATTAAATAAAAGCTTGTAACAATTTTCAAATACCCTCTTTTTTGAGTTACTCTCTTTAATCATTTGCGTGTGAATTGTGAAAAATATCATTTTCTGTTTTTTTTTTTACACGAATCATGCAATGTTGTTCTTCCATTATTTTTTCTACCATTAGCTTTTATTTTAAGGTTCATAGTGTAATAATGTCATGTTTATTGTGTAAATATAATTTTTCCACCGATATTTCTTGTGACTTGAGTTATTTTTTGTACCACCTTATTACTGACAGAGTGCGTTTTTATTCGAAAACAGCGTTTATGAATATCTACGTGGGCGTGTATAGGACCAAAACTGTGTCTGCGTATGTCCCGTGTTCGGGTCCCGTCCTTGAAACCGGATTATTACCTGCGCATTATCGCTAGTTCAATCTCTACCGGTGTGCAAGTAGTCGTGTCGATGAAACTCTTTAATGTATTATTACGTTAAGTGGGGCGCAATTACTCGCGACTGAGCACTTTGTATGGGATCGCACTGGCGATCGCTTAATTCAGTTTCGGCCCTTAAAGACACAAATACCCGCGCAGAATTGAAAGAAAATAATTTTAGAATTCTATAAAAGAAATCATATGAAACCCTGCGAGTCATCTAAATCTGGAAGCACTCTAGAATAAGGAATTCTGAAATTCTTGTCTTGCGATTCGTTCGACCCGTTCGGCTCAAGCAAGTGTGCTTTTCCACTGAAACGGGGCTTAAAATAACAAGTATTTCTGTTGAGGTTGTGCGGAATGGATTTTAGCTACCTTTTGCTCGATAGTCAACTCCGTTCTGTTCGGCTCGAGGCTATTTGTTTTATACAGTGAGCTCGGACAGAGTAAATTTTTGTGTGGGATCGCGTAGGCTCCCGCCTTACGCAGCGCTGGTACAGCGAGGAAATGTACCCTAAACGTTTAATACCCCTGCCCTCAATTTATAACTTGAAATCAGGTACATCCTACGACCGAAGTTATGGAGGTTCCTTTCAAGTTAGAACACCCATATCGCTGGGTGTTTTTGTGAAAGGTAGCCGTAAATACGAGTATATTGTAAATCCCCCAGATTTACATGTGCCCGGGTTCAACTTTTAATTTGATTTAAAAGAGTGCCCATGGAGTTTCTTGCACGTTCTTCTCCATAGGAGTCTACGCCTTGGAACGTGCAAACTAGCTTCAATTTTGACATTTCAAAAGTGCCTGTAAATAGTCTATTTGAAATAAATGAGTTTGACTTTGACTTCAACCGGGTTTATAACCTTATAAGAAATGGTAAAACAATATATCCATCAAACGGGGGGAGTAGAGACGGGTAAATAGAAACAAAATTTTGAAGGGTATTTTCGCGTAAATTTTTTTTTCTTGTACTTTTTAAATGCCTACAGAAACTTAAATGGCGCTTTAAAAAGGCTGTCCCGTAATTAGGGTGACTGTCAGCGGTGGCTAGACACTTAGGCCTGTCTTGAAACTTGCGGGCAACGGGGCACGCGAGCGGGCGAGCTTTTCGAGCAGAAATTTTGAAACTAGGGTCAAGTTTTGTATCAATATTTTTGCTTGGTTCACAGATATTTTTTTTTTTTTACGAAATTTGCACCGGACGTACTGAAGGCTTAGACCTATATAAATAGCCCTTCAACAAGATATCAAAGCAAAAATCTGATCAAAGTTTTCTATTCGCCCCGTGTACCTATATGTATATTGTTTCTGGTCCCTAGAGCGTCAGCCAACAGTTGATGACCTCTCAGAGATGACTAACTCTTCCAAAATATACCATAGTCAATATTTTTATACATAATCGTGCAGATGCAAAAAGTATTTAATTTAGATTTAGTATTACGGTAGTCGCAGCCGACTGAGTTGTTTGACATTGTTCTTTTCTTCGATTTTATGTTTGCGCGTGAAGCGTAGTGACTCCCAGCAGTGGGAACATTGTAAGGCTGAATGGCTGATATAGCATCAACGGAAAAAGGAATTTTAAGTTATTCTTTATTGCAACAGGCTAAAAATTTTAGCGATTATTTCTTTGCAAGATATCGCTCTGATGTTTTAATTAACTACGTCCTTTTTTGTCGCCCTATTTCAGAAAAGTAACTATGTAGGTAGGTAGGTCTAATATATATCTTCAAGCTATGGAATGGAACAAATTGCCTGCTGCGGTCTTCCTATGCGATTATAATTTGGGTGTTTTCAAGGCTAGAGTGAATAGGAGTTTAATAAACTAATGCGCCTCACCATCAATGATTGCACCACTGCTTACCATCAGATGGAATCGCAGTCAAGCATTAGTTTATAGCAAATAAAAAAAGTCCTAGACCTGTTGAAATCATCTATAGTTGCTATTCTCTCTTTATAATACCCCTAAGGAGCTAAACTTTTACAGTAGGAAAGAAGTGACGACAATGTCACTCAACTTGGTTAGCGGAAACGAATACCTATATTGAAAGTTTTAAAAGAATGTTCGTCATCATTATTTAATTCAGGGTTAGAACTTTACATACCAAAATGTTATCATCTTGTATAGAACCATTCTGTTTGAGATTATGTGTCATATTGTAATACATACACTCTTTAAGTCATATAAAAATAAAAAAATACATACAATTTTTTTGTTAAGTTATGTGTAACAGTTCGAAATAAAAATTAGGAAACATTAACTGTGTTATTATTTGTAACTAGCTGTCCCCCGCGGTTTTACCCGCATCTTTGCTGATTGCTCTGCTCCTACTGGTTGTAGCGTAATGTTCTATAGGTACCTACAGCATGTTATAAATTTCCGCGATAAATCACCATCCAACAAAAAATAAATTAATCCTCAGTGGGCTTTTTTATGGTGGCAAAAAACCATCCGGTCTTGGGCGGAGCGGGAAACGAGACCGTTTCCCGCTCCGCCCATGACTCTGACTGACTGAACACCCCATCCCGTTCCTTCTTTGCCTTTCGCACTAGGGCTAAGCCTTCCTTTCAGAAAAAGACCCAGGGCCCTAGTAGGTTATAGTTCCTAAGATTATCGTGTTCAACCAAAGAAACTTTTAATCTTTACTCAAACATAAAATGCAAATAGTTTATTTGTTGTGTACAACTAGTACGTTTTTTTTTGTTCGAGTAACTAGGTACCTACTACAAGGCATAGTATGCGGCAAATAAGTAGGTCCTGTTGCTATGTTTACGCGCAGCGGTCCACCTTATAGTAATTGAGACAGAGAATCTGCATTCATGGTTGACCACCACAATGATTCAACATGTGTCCCATTATATTACGTAAATAGGTACCTAATGATTTTAAAATTTTAGAAGCAATTAGCGATGATGGGCGGTATTTAAGTCTTGAAATGCGTCTCGCACGAGAATGACGTCAAACTAGTCCGTAGAACTATGAAGTGGGCCTACTGCCAAAAACTCTCTTAACATAGGCAGATGAGTACTACTAGAACCGGTATATCTTCTATACATACAATAGAAGAAACTCATACATAAAAGAAGAAACTGACATATCAACGCACAGCCGAAACTACTGGGACTGGGAGAGTGAAATTTTGCACAAGGCTTCCTTTTAGCGAACACTAAGAAAGGATTTTCCAAAATTCACCCTCTAAAAGGATGAAACGCGTGTACAAAGTTTGTGCAAAAACCTAATTTCAAGCGGGCAAAGCCGCTGGCAGAAAGCTAGTACCTATAGTACCAATGTCGTAGTAATACACTGTTAAATCTTTGTCGTTTTAATCCCGTGGAGGGTCGTGCCAGAACATGAAAGTTTCATGTACCGGATTGACCGTAGGTAGTTGTTGGTCGTTGCGTACTTAATACCTATGGTCATTGAACCCGCTCAGCTGTTGTTTACCTAAAGAAAGAAAAAGTACCTACCTTTATTTCTTCTTATTTCATCTTTACAAATTGATAGTGTGCCATTTACCGCATCGACTCTCCACGATCTTTAACAGTGTATAATGGCAAGGGCTGCGTATGCAGGATGGTGAAGGGTCGTTTAAGCCGTACCCATCCCTGTAAGGTCTAGCGTGTTCCACAATATTTTTAAATACATACTTCTATGACCCATCTAAGCCCATTTCCAATGGCAAATCTACCTATATCCCTCGTACGGACAATCTGGCAAATGGTGACTTACGTGTAGTGTAAAAGGATCTTTATACAGATAAGTAACATTGTAGGATTGCACTCATACCGAGACATCGATTAGTTAAATCAACTTATCATTCATGAACTAAATCACTTTTCTGAAAATTTGAAACACAGTAGGCCTAGGCAAAGTATATCTTTGCGATTGGAACATTTGCATCTGAATTTGGTTTACATATGGTCGACACCCTAGGTTAAATGCTCTAAGGGTCAACAGCTTGTTGTATTTTGGGCAAAATAAACATAGTTTTCTTTATTTCTTTCTATTTTTAAATAGACTAATAAATATTAATGCGTAATAATTAAATTAGTAGGAATTTCCAGCATCATTCTAATGGACCTCAAATGTTAACATTCGGAATCGATCAGCTGCGTTTTATTATTGCAAATCGTTATTTCGAACTGGCTAAACGCAACACTAATTTTGACAAGTGATAGCGGATTGTGATGCTGAATGTTGATCGATAGAAAATAAATGGAAAAAGTACATTTTAAAACGGTAAAGATGCTCCATCTGATGTTCCCCATAGTTTTTGATGAATTTGGTTTCAGTGTTTGTAGTATTTAGGACTTCGTAAATAGCCGTGTTTAAAAACTGCAGGTACAAATTTCTACCACGTCGTCGCTAGCCGGTAGCTATCGGCTAAGAAAACTGAGGATAGTGACTGAAAATAGCAAAAAACTGTGAAGTTTTGTGTACAAAAGATTAAACTAATATCGTGACTGTGACTCTCTGTGAAAAAGACATGACATTGAACTGGTCATCTTTAGAAAATATGCATAAAAACATTATAACTGATTCGTTATCGCAATTATTTTTTTCTGTTTGACAAAACATTGTTTTTGTGGTCAGTAAAGTAGGTTAGCACGATTAGCGATGGAGTCGACGTTGCCAATGGTGGAAATAACTGTGAAGCCTGAACCTGTAGAATGTGAGAATACTGAGGAGAATGAACAGAATGAGTTCAACCAACAAACTGAAGATAGTAATCCAGGTAAGGTAAACATGTAGACTTTCAGTGGAATGCTTAAAGATAAGGGATTATCTCTTAAATCGTTAGTTAGTTGTTGTCTTCAGTCTATTGCAGTCCACATCACACAAATATAGACACCAAGCTATTACAAAAAAAAAACATATTTTTTTAATTCATTTTATTCATATCAATCAATTCAATCCATGCTTGATTTAATGTTTATGTGTAGCAAATTAATTAACAGCTTTATTAATTATTAACTTAAACAGTATAAATGGATATTGATTACTATAAAAAAATATTTATAATCACACACACATTATAAACATATACAGTTTAATAATAAATTTAGTTTTTAGCTTCAATTTTGACATTTCAAAAGTGCCTGTAAATGGTCTATTTTAAATAAATGATTTTGAGTTTGAAAATTTTTGATTATATTTGTACCTTTTATATTAAGTATGTGTTTTGCCAAATAAATATATTATTACTATCTTGTCAATGCTTTTTCACCAGCATGATAGTTGGTTAGTCCATACAAACTTCAAACTCACTGTTTTACCAAAAAAACCTCCTTAGAGGTGGAGTTTCGTGAAAACCATTCTTAACAGATTTTCCCACCCTATAAGAAACATACTTGTCCAATTGCATAGTTTGTAGGAGTTATAGTTTTTTCTTTTTTTTTTTTCATTAGCTTGCAATCAGTCTTCCGACTATGAGCAGATGTGATACAGAATCTTTGCGAAGACTGAAAATGAGACATTTTGGAAACAGACAGCCACACATAATTTAATATAGAGATAGTCCTTTAGGAGTTATAGTTATTGAGATTTCATGATTAATCAGCGAGTGGTATTTTCCTTTCATTTATACAAAATATATATATCAGTTTAAAAAATACTTTTGTATAGTTTTTTTTTTTTCAAGCAGATAAACAGATAGAATGCTTTGATCTGTATAATCTCCTAGTGTGGTGTTCAGGGCTTCATCTACATTTGTAAATTAAATTGAGACAATAAATAATTTTTATTTTATTTTATTATATTATAAGGAAACCTTTATTATTCACAAAATTGTTCCTTGCTAATTTTTATTCATAGCAAAATCCAGTTTGTCTGATGTCTTTCTTTGACCTATTGAATACTGTAGTTAGAAACATAACAGAAAAACAATAGGTGTGCGAACACTGGCATTCACTTGGGGCTCAAGAGTTAATTCCCAAAACCCTATCTAATATAAAATATTTTGAAAATATTTAATGGATATTATTCAGGACAGCCCATGTAAGCATTTGTAAAATAAAGTATTTTTTAACTTTTGTTCTTTTATTTTTATTTATTAAACTAATAATCTACATAATCTGTTTTTATTTTTTTAATTTTATTTTTTTTTGGTTTTTTTTTAGTTATTGTGGTACTTGGGGCAAAAACAAATCTAAAAGGTAAGAGGTCACTAAAATCTGTCAAGCCATTGTTATTATTAACTACTGCCATCAGATTCAGTCGCATGATAGTAGAATTCATCCCAAGGAAACATACTCCTGCTTTCAGAAATATGTTATTCCTGCACATGGTCTACCCATGTCCCAATTTTTATTGAAATCTGTTCAGCTGTTCAAGCTTGAAGAAGTACCTATTCACACAAACAGGTCACTGGTCAAATCAAAGAAATTTTGGCAAAATTCAAAAAAATTGATATGATTAATATATAAGAGAAGCTGATTCAGAATCAGCTTCTCTTACATTTTTTTTGTTCAGTTGTAAGTTAATTAATTTTTCGTAAATAAAAATTTAATTTATTTAAGTATATACTTTCCACGATTTGACAGTAAATCGTGAATTCGTGACGTCACCACATGGCAATTGATCCCATTCTGATTTAGAACATTTTTTACAAAATTTCATGAAAATCAGTTTATTAGTTTAATCATGGAAACATAACAGACAGAGTTTCTTTTATACTTTTAGGGCGCCTTCAAATAAGCCACAACATTCCTGCTTTGTTTTTTTCATGTAAATAAAAAGGTGCGGCATTTATTTATATGGAATTTTTTTTAATTTGAAGGCTTTCTTATACATTTATAATATTAGTACGGATTAATCTTTTAATTCAACTCCAGGAAAAGATGAAGAACTATGGATCAAGATGGAGAAGGATGATGAGTCTCAAGATGAAGATAGCGTCAAGGACGAGGAGAAGGGAAACCTCTCCGAGAACGAAGCCAAGTTAGATGAGGAAGCCCTGAATGATGAAGAGAATAGTAAGTACATAACTATTTTATGAATGGAGGGTGTGGGCCACATACAATAATTCTGGCCATTAACTGATCTCCACTAGGAGGAGCATATGGGTTACTGATCTCTATACTTACCACTGGATTGGCTGTTCCATACATTTGACAGCTAATCTGCATTTTAATATCATCATCGGGCTGATAAAAATCCGGTTCACGAGATTCGGCTCGAATGACCAATAATATTTATCATCGCAATTCAGATGAATTCGAATAGATACGTAAATACATATTAAATTCGGGATCTGATTCTGATTGCGTATCCGTCAAACTATGGAGATGTTAGGAGTGTTTTATTTAAAAACATGAAATATTATTAAAAATCATATTAAAAAAAATCCACGAAAAGGCACGTGTCTGCCACTCTCATCCCTATAATAAATAAATGCCTTGAAATAAGGATATAAGAAATCGGTAAGCTAAATAAATTCTCAATCATTCCCATCTTTGCAGACAAAGACACCAAAGATCAGAAATCGAAATTGCCACTCAAGAAGAGATTGGAAAAGAGAGTCAAGGAAGAAGATGAAGAATTTCCAAAGAAAGAAAAACCGGAAGAAAAGGTGAGTTTTTTTTTTATTGCAATAACTAGTGCTTAGTGTTTTTTTATCTACACTAATATAATAAAGAGGTAAATTTCGTTTTTTTATTTTTTTGTTTGTAGGAGGTAATTTCTGGAACTACTGATCCGATTGCAAAAAAATTAGCAACAATAGAAAGCTGCTTTACTCCTGAGTGACATAGGCTATATTTTATGTACGCGGGCGAAGCCGCTGGCAAAAGCTAGTTACATATATTTTAGCCTATATTTTTCCACTGCTGGGCAAAAGCCAATTCAATTGGTCAATTGGTCTTCTTTATTTCAGCAAGATGCTGAGGAGACTGAACAGCAAGAGGATGGTTCTCAACCCAAGAGTAAGTGCAGTTTACTTTTTTTATAGCCTGGTTTAGTGCCCCACTGTTGGAATGAGGCCAGTGGCGTAGTCCCATAGAGGCCCCGTATTAAAAGTCACACGGAGGCCCCGTATAAAAAAAGATGGTGCTTTTTTATAAATGCTTGGTTTACCTTACGAGACGGTTGTGGATAACATGTTAAAAATTATGGCAGATTCGGTGGTAGCTATGCCTCTGAATGAGGCCTCCACTTTCTTCTTCTTAACTTCTCTGTTTAGGGCGCGCGGGCGATCTCTGACCAAGTTTGCACACCGAACACGCACACGATATTTGAAATATCTATTATTTATTTTATACTTACCACAGTGTAAAAGGACAATAGTTGACAGGTAGAGAATGTCTTGTTGCATTAAAGCCGTAATGTACCACTACTTTACGTATACACGGCATACGTAAAGTAGAACTTGTGGTCGATATTCAGTAACCGATTTTCGAGTTCGGTCGAAGAAGGGGCTGCACGTTACCATAGCGATTGGTTCAACTTTCTATATATATAAAAAGAGCAACTGACTGACTGACATATCAACGCACAGCCGAAACCACTGAGACGAGAGTCGAATTTTGCACAAGTCTTGCTTTTATGACGTAAGCGAACACTAAGATAGGATTTTCCAAAATTCACCCCCTAAAGGGATGAAACGCGTGTCCAAAGTTTGTGCGAACACATATTTTCACGCGGGCGAAGCCGCTGGCAGAAAGCTAGTATGCCATATTTATTTACCGTAATTTTGTTTTGCCACCATCATTAATTGATTTCTTCATCCACAGCGGAAACCCCCTTGATGTATTCCTACGAAACGTTAAGGAACATAGAGATAGTGACGATCGACGAAGACGAGCGCCAGAAGGAGTACGAACAGACGCTGAAGGCGCGCCAGCACATGCGCCACGTGTGCGTGCACTGCGCCGTGGGCTTCGTGCTCAAGCAGGCCTTCGATATGCACATGAAGGTGCATTCTCCTGTACGTATCTACTTCATTTTAATTACTATTTACTGTATATTGAACAGTGGCCCGGACCAGACACAACGAAATCAAGGTCAAAATTAAACAGTGTAAATATTGAACAGTGGCCCGGAGCAGACTCAGCAGGCCTTCGATATGCACATGAAGGTGCATTCTCCTGTACGTATCTACTTCGTTTTAATTACTATTTACTGTATACTGAACAGTGGCCCGGACCAGACACAACGAAATCAAGGTCAAAATTAAACAGTGTAAATATTGAACAGTGGCCCGGACCAGACTCAAGCAGGCCTTCAATATGCACACGAAGGTGCATTCTCCTGTACGTATCTACTTCATTTTAATTACTATTTACTGTATACTGAACAGTGGCCCGGACCAGACTCAAGCAGGCCTTCGATATGCACATGAAGGTCCATTCTCCTGTACGTATCTACTTCATTTTTATTACTACTAGCGACTCATATTGAAGATGTTGTGCATGTATTATACACATAAACCTTCCCCTTGAATCACTCTATCTATTAAAAACTTTACTAAGGTAACGTACTTTTAAAGATATATATACATAAAGACGCTCAACTTTGTTTTATACCTATTATGTAATGATAAAGTTGTTTTCTCTAAAAATCAAGATCGCAATTAACACTCCGAGTACTGTAATTAGAGACATAATAGAAAGACACAACAGAATAGAAGACATAACAAAAGAACACAAACAACACGACAATAAGAAGAACAACAAAAAAAAAAGAAGAAGAAGACATAATAGAAGAGATAGGTATACAAACGCCGGCGTTCCATTGTGGCTCAATAGTTTAAACAGTATAATGCTGTCTAAATACTGAACAGTTGCCCGGCCCAGACATAAAACACCCGTCTAGTCGGAAGGCAACTGTGCGCTGGCGCCTAATTCCCGCTATGATCAGCCGTGACCTCTGTTGTTTTTAGTCTCAGTATTATGAGAAATTTGTGTATTACGGCTTTGCCAGTTTTTTTTAAATATTTTTGGGAAAAAAATATAACATAGTAAAAATTATTGGAATCGATTCAAATAATGAATCTTGAATCACTCTATCTATTGAAACAGCCGCATCAAAATTGCGTTGAGTAGTTTTAAAGATTTAAGCATACATAGGGACAGGAAGCTACTTTGTTTTATACTATGTAATGATAAACAGTGCTGTCTTATAATTAAACTTATCAAATATACTACCCACAACATTTTCAACAGATTGAAAAAAAGGTTAAAAGAAAAAAAAACAAAGATAGACAATACTCTATAAAAGATGTAACAATCAGAAGAAAAATATAAGAAACTAGCTTTTGTCAGCGGCTTCGCCCGCGCACATAACATATAGCCTATGTCACTCAAGAGTAAAGCAGCTTTCTATTGTTGCTAAAATTTTCCAATCGGGCCAGTAGTTCCAGATATTACCTCCTACAAACAAAAAAACAAACTTTACCTCTTTATTATATTAGTTTAGAAAATAGCATAAAAATCAAATAAAATTCATGCGTGATGTGCCATACAGATTCCTAGTTAACTACCAAAAGTAAACGAAAAAAATCTTGTCACCAGGAATCCGGCGAGCACGAATGCGTGCTGTGCCACTCGCGGCTGAAGACCGCGGACATGCTGTACAAGCACCGCCTGCGCCACTACCGGCGCTACCGCTGCCTGCTGTGCCGCATGCGCTTCAAGGACAAGGACACCGCCGCCTGCCACGTCATGAACGAGCACACGCGGCAGACCTTCGAGTGCGATCGCTGTGGAAGAGGGTTCAAGTAAGTTCTATCCCACCAAAAACATAAAATATAAAAAGGCCAAGTCTCTCTACGCAATTCTTCCTTCGTAAAGAGTTTTGAGATCGCATAGAAGCCAAGTCCTGTTCAACTTAATTTGTAATAATAAATTAATATTTTGTTTACATTATAATAATAGTGACTTGGCCATGAGAACAAGTTAAAAATCGTTTGCTCCTTGTAATCATATGCAAATACCGTCGAATTGATATTGTTTGCTCGAGACTTGGCGGGGCACTGCCGTGCCCCCAGATTCCAAAAATCATCATCATTTAACCCGAAAGACGTCTACTCCTGGACATAGGTCTTCCCAAGTATCGCCATAACGACCGGTCTCTTGCGTCTCGCATCCGTCACCAGGACCTCAAGTCTACTATTACAAGAGTGTCAAAATAGTCTATCATTGTTTTCATAATTTCAAATTCTTGCTTTTGACAAGTTTGGTAATCTGAAGTATGGTATATTGAAAAAAATTGATATAGAATGGTAATCTCAGTAATTTGTTATTATGTATGAAACTACTATGTCTGACGTATGCGACAATAACCTGCGCAAAACATTTGAGACTATTTTTTTATTTGCATCGAACTAGCATCATAAATATTACTGTCACTTCAAAATATTTTTTGAGTAGAAACTAAGCGGGCACAGGCCCTGATATTTGAAGAAAAGGTTAAAAATAAGTATTGTCTTATAGTGGATGTGAAAAGATGAGAATAATAATTCTGGAATTAGAAATATTATGTGCTGCTCTCAAAACGATGAAGGAAAACATCGTGAGGAAACCGGCATGTACTAGAACCAAAAATTCAAAGACATTTGACATCCACCAACACGAACTGGGCTCGCGTGGTGGTTTACGGCCCATTCCCTCTCCTAATGTGTCCCCAAAAGGCTGATGATGATCAGAATTGGTCTTCGCGAATCCGATCCTCCCATTTTCGTCAGCATCCTTGACTTCTGGAGGCAAAGAGACCCAGAAAGATATATGAAGTTTTTACCTTGCAGTGAAAAAAATGGTCTTATCTAACTCCCGTCACCCACCTTTACCAGCGGACTCTCTTCGCATGTAAGATGTAACTCTAGCCTAAGCTTTCGGTTGCAGAAGACCGCAGTACCTCAAGAAGCACGTGGCGCAGCACCACACCAAGCCCCACGACCTGGAGTGCGGCGTCTGCTTCCGAGTGTTCCACGAGCGCGGCTGGTACAGGTCTCATATCAGGTACGAACAGTTCATAATTAATTAATTAATGACCTGCAGGTTTCTGTTTCCTGATAGCTACAACCTAGGGGTATTTAAGTCTAGAGTGAATAGGTTACTTCTAAAGAAAGAAAGAAATAATATGTATTGGTACAGACACAGGGCATAGCACAATAATGAACATGCAAACATTTAATTATTTTGTTTATAATTACATAAAAATATTTGGTACAAAAAAATATTGTTTGCCCCACGGCTGCTCCAAACAGGCCCAGTTCAGTGTAAATCCTCGAAAGGTCGAAAGGTTGAAAATCAGCGTTAGGCAACTAAGTGCCTGACGCTGGTTTTCAACTGGACCTCACTTGCCTTCTAGGGAAGCGTGCTCCATCGTCGACCACATCATCGCTTACCATTACGTGAGATTGTGGTCAAACATGATCTATCTAGAATAAAAAATGAAAAAATGGCATGTTAAAATGACAGGCGTGTGAAAAAGAACGAAGGGTGGAGCTATTCGACCCTCCACGGGGTCATTGAGGGTTGCTCCATATGCAACAGTATCGATTTGTAAAGATTAAAAAATAAAGCACTTTATTTTTGTACATCATTCATGGTATTTTGTGGTCTTTGACTACGACGCCGACGCACAAACGAATACCATGGAACCAATACATGATTCTAGACGTGGTGGAATTTTTTGTCGGTTTTTCTCTTAATTTTTTTAAGGAAATTAATAACTATCTAAACGTTATTTTTAAAAATTAATAATTCAAAAATTAACAAAGTCAAACAATTTTATTTCGCATGGGCCTACATGGGCACTTATAAAACGTCAGAATAAGAATATACATAAGAAGAAAAGTGTAATGTAGGTCTGTTTGATATAGTATAAGGAGGTTGAATGAGATCCGTCTGTCAAATGTCAACGTCCAAAATTTTTGCAATTTCTGTATCTCCTCAAATATATTACAGTGGCGACGAGGATAGTTAAATAGGACAATAACGCGTGTGAGTGTGTGTTGGCTATCGAAAAACATTAAAATGTCGATAGGACAAATAAAAGAATTCGACGTTAAGTCCGGCACGTGGTCGGTCTATGTGGACCGGTTAGACATGTACTTTAAGGTGAATAAAATTGAAGAGGACACAAAGTTACCTACCCTTATAGCCGTTATGGGGGATGAGGCATATGAACTGTTGGGTAATCTTGCAAGTCCACAAAAACCAGCGGAATTAAGGTACGACAGAGCAGTGGAACTGTTACGTCAGCATTTAGAACCAACGCCGTCGGTACTCGCTGAACGTTATCGGTTTAGACAACGGAGACAAAATGGAGAAGAAACAATAGCAACATACGTAGCCGAACTAAAGAAACTGGCACGATATTGCAAGTTTAAAGACGGCTTGAATGACAATTTACGAGATCAATTCGTATGCGGTCTACGGAGCGATGTCATTCGGCAACGACTTTTTGCGGAAGCCGACACAATAACGTACACAGAGGCTGTAAGGCTGGCGAGTTCACTGGAGGCGGCGGAGCGGGATGCAGCCGCGGTGGAGGCGACGGCGACGGTGGGCAGTGGAGGTGACGCAACGGGCGGCCGGCCGGAGCAGGCGGTGCACGCGCTCGGCGGCGTCGAACATGTCGGTGCGGGCGCACGCCGACAAGCGCCGCGGTCGGCGCGATCGTCCCGCGGGCGGCACAGCAGCGGACACAGCTTGCGACCGCATGCTGGCGGGAACGGCACAAGCAATGGCGGTCGGCCATTCCATTGTTGGGGGTGCGGAGCAACGGAACATTCTTATTCAGATTGCCGGTTTCGCAACTATGTCTGCAGCAACTGTAGGCGGCCGGGACACTTGCGGCGCGTATGCCCTGGTAGGGCGGGGAACGGGGTTGGAGGAGCAGCAGGCGCTAGTCATCCAACAGTAAACTACGGTGATGCGAGTGACGGGCTACCAGGTCAGGGAAGCATACCGGAAAGTGATTTTCACCAACTGTGCCTGAACGATTACCGAGCGGTAAGCTTAACAATATGTATTGACAAAATAAATATTCCCATGGAGATCGATACTGGTACAGCGATATCGTGTATTAGTAAAGAAACATACAGGAAATATTTTAGTGCGCATAAATTAGAATATAGTGAACTGATTTTAAATTTCTATGACGGCTCAAAAATTAAACCTGTGGGTATGTTTAAACCTGTAGTAATGTACGGAGATTGTAGGAAACAACTGGAATTATTTGTAATTGAAGGAGGTACCACGTCATTGCTGGGCCGTCAGTGGTTAACAGAGTTAAACATACAAATTCCAGTATATAGTCGCTGCCACAATATGAATGGTAAAGGGTTTAATATGTCTAATGAAATCGATAATTTGTTAAACAGATATAAAGAGCTATTCAGCGGCGGTTTGGGGCGGTATACCGGAGGCAAGGCAACGCTGCGCGTGCGCGAGGGTGCCACGCCGGTGTTCCACCGGGCGCGACCCGTACCGTATGCGCTGCTCAGCCGGCTCGACGCCGCGCTCGACGCCATGCTGCACGACGGCATCATCGAGCCTGTCGACTGCTCCGACTGGGCCTCACCGCTGGTACCGGTAAATAAACCTGACGGCTCACTGAGAATCTGTGCTGATTATAAGGCCACTCTAAACCCAGTACTTATTACTGATCGCTATCCATTACCCAGAATAGAAGATCTCTTAGTTAAACTTAGCGGAGCTAGCTATTTTTCAAAAATAGATTTAACGCAAGCGTATAATCAAATTGAACTAGACGATTCTAAGGAATATACAGTTATAAATACGCATAGGGGGTTATACAGGTATAATCGATTAGTTTTTGGTCTGTCGTCGAGTCCGGGGATTTTCCAACGAATTATGTGTAATTTGTTGAAAGGGATACCGAATGTAGAAATTTTTCTAGACGATATAATTATAGCAGGAAAAACCCAACAGGAACACTTAGAAGCATTAGAAAAAGTTCTCAGTAAGTTACATCAATATGGTTTAAAATTAAAAAGTAATAAATGTGTGTTTTTAGTAAAAGAAATAAAATATTTAGGTTATGTTATTAGTAAAGAGGGAATTAAAACGGATCCATCTAAGGTAGAAGCCATAACAAATATTCCACGCCCAACGAATATAACAGAACTCAGATCATTCTTAGGAATTATCAACTTTTATGGAAAATTTGTTAGGAACATGAGTAGTAGATTATTACCGCTTTATGAATTATTAAAAAAAAGTAAACAATGGTATTGGACAGCAGACTGCGAACAATCTTTTGTAGAAATTAAAAAAGTTTTGGCAGGCGCGCAAGTGTTGGCGCATTACGAACCTAGTAAACAGTTAATATTGACATGTGACGCGAGCGCACGCGGAATAGGGGGAGTGCTCACACAGCCCGGCGAGCGGGGCGAGCGGCCGGTAGCGTACGCGTCGCGCACTCTCACGGAAGCTGAGAAAAACTATTCACAAATACATCGTGAGGCACTCGCGATAATCTTTTGTGTGAATAAATTCCATCAATATTTATATGGTCGTAATTTCATCTTAAGAACGGATCATAAGCCTTTAGTATCAATATTCGGACCTAATACAGGTATACCGACTATGGTGGCCAGTCGTATGCAACGATGGGCTATTATATTATCAGCCTACTCGTTTACTATTGAGTACGTCCGCACTGATCAAAACGGCGCGGACGGGTTTTCGCGATTACCGGTAGTGGATAAACAAACAAGTATGGTTGAGCCGCCAGAGCAAACTCATTTGCACTTCGTGCAACAATCGTTATTATTAGATTATAACGATATTAAGCGTCAAACATTACGGGATGTAGAATTATCAAAAATACTAAGTTATGTCCGAGATGGGTGGCCTAAAGATTGTGAACTTAGTAACCTCAAACCTTACTTCAATAGGAAAAATGAACTTTATGAAGAACTAGGCTGCATCATGTGGGGCCATAGACTGGTAGTACCAGAGACTTGTAGGGATAAAGTATTGCTATTGTTACACGAACCTCACATGGGTATCGTGAAGTCAAAGGCTTTAGCACGAAGTTATGTATGGTGGCCCGGGGTGGATGAAGCTGTGGAGCGCATGTGTCGCGGCTGCGAGACGTGTGCGGCGCAGGCGGACGCACCGCCGCGACAGGCGCCACGCATGTGGGCCTGGCCTAGTCGGCCTTGGAGCAGGCTACATATAGATTATCTCGGACCCATAGGGGGCCGAACATATCTAGTAGTGGTAGATGCTACATCTAAATGGCTGGAAGTATTTAATGTTTCGAACACGTCCGCATACAATCTCATAGATAGATTAATGGAATTATTTAGTAGATGGGGGTTGCCTAGACAGATAGTTAGTGATAACGGTACACAATTCGCATCGAAAGAATTTCAGGAATTTACAAAAACGAATGGAATAGAACACATTTTTACTGCCCCTTATCACCCGGCTTCAAACGGCTTAGCAGAAAATTCAGTTAGAACTGTAAAAAAGGTTATAAAGAAAGCTATGTTAGAGAAGCAAAATATAGATAGGGCATTATGGACGTTTTTGTTGCATTATAGAAATATAGAACATTCTACAACTGGGGAAAGTCCATCCATGATCTTACTAGGCAGGCATATACGTACACGGCTCGATATCATTAAACCAGATCGGCAAAACAGAGTTCACAAAGCACAACAACGCCAGGTTGAAAATGCGGAGGGCGGGAAACGAAGTATTGGAGGAGAGGGAGCTGACGTATGGTATCGTCAATTCTTAAAGGGTGAGAGATGGCTACCCGGTCAAGTAGTTGAATGTTTAGGCCCTAGCAACTACCAAGTGAAAGGGGGAGGGGGAGAAACAGTACATCGACACATTGATCAGTTACGTAGGAGAACAGGGGGGAGGTTATCCTTAGTAGCCAGTGGCCCTAGTAATGTTGAGCGATCACACACAGATTCTCAGGCGATGTCAGCAGAGTCGATGACTGGTAGCAGTTGTGAGCGAACTGGGGCGGAGGAGTCAGCAGACAGGGGCGGACCGTCGTCAAGGGAAGCGTCACCGTCTCAACTGACTGCGGAACCAGAGGAACCAAGTGAAATCCAGGTTGCCTTGCCTCAGGCTCCACCGACTCCCCAACGCGCTGTTAGAACGTGTAGGCTTAAAAATATTAATTATAAGTTTTAATTGTTTTGGTAGTATTGTGTCGTTGTAGTTTTTATTTTATGAACATTGTATTAGTTGAAAGTTTTATTATGTCATTAATTAAGCAGGGAGGAGTGTAATGTAGGTCTGTTTGATATAGTATAAGGAGGTTGAATGAGATCCGTCTGTCAAATGTCAACGTCCAAAATTTTTGCAATTTCTGTATCTCCTCAAATATATTACAAAAAGCGACGAAAAATTTCACCACTGGGGGGTCCAAAATCATGTACTGTATCAAAGAAAGAAAGAAAGAAAGAAAATAAATTTATTCTGCCACAGAGTAGGGCACATGAAAATTACAGTCATAAAGCAACAAATAAAAGAATTTAAAAAAAATAAAAAGTAGACTGAAAACAAAATAAAAAAGTACTTAAAATAACTAAAAAAATAAAAATAAAATACAAATTTCAAAAAAAACAGCTATTGTGTGCCTCACAGCTGCGCCAAAAAAGGTTCAGTTCAGCATGTATGCCAGACAACTAGTGCCTGACGCTGATTTTCAACTGAACCTGGTATCAGTGGTATTCGTTGCGACGATGTCAAAGACACCTTGTATGTTACCATTACCCAACGTCAAGCTAACCGCCGTCTTTCTGTCGATAAAATCCTCGGTCCACCCTGAAAACCAGCGCCGTGGACTCGCCGCAATGTGTGTGTCCTCGGCTTTACGCTGAGTGGCGGGCCGTGCCGCGCGGACATGCGCACTATTCTGTTTTGTGTATATTATTATTGTATGTGTGTACGTTCCGTAAATAAAAAGTTTTTCTTTCTTTCTTTCTAACCCCCACTCAACCACACAGGACGCATAACGAAGAGGTTCGCGCCAAGACAGTACATCTTCCAGTGACGTGCGAGATCTGTTCGCGCGACTACAAGAACAAGGCGAGCCTCAAGCGACATCTGTTGACGCATGACGAAGACGTACACTGTGACATCTGCTTCGAGAAGTGCAAGAACAGGATCACGCTGGGACATCACTACTTGAAGGTGCACAACGAGAAATATGTGGGGTGAGTGGCGCGAAATTTAATTTTAATACATGTTTGTTGCATCCTGTTGGAGGGATGAAACGCATGTTACAAAAAAAGCCATGAGTATAAATGTGGATGGATGGAGAGGGAGAGGGAGACCAAAGAAAATATGGATGGATTGTGTTAGAAGTGATATGAAAGAAAGAGGAGTTAGTGATAGCGTGACGGGTGACAGGACAGAAAGAAAAAAAACATATTGCGCCGACCCCAAATAAAACGGGACAAGGGCAGGAAGATGATGACATGGTTGTTGCATCCATATTAATATTATAAAACTAGCTTTTGACAGCGGCTTCGCCCGCGTACATAAAATATAGCCTATGTCACTCAGGAGGAGGACAATAGAAAGCTGCTTTACAGCTTTCTATTGTTGCTAAAAATTTTCCAATCGTACCAGTAGTTCCAGAGATTACCTCCTACAAACAAAAAAACAAACGTTACCTCTTTATTACATTAGTGTAGATAAAGGTATGCTGGAGGAATCGGTGACGCGTCCCCTAGTCGTCGATGGCATGCACTGTTCTAGCGTCTCAAGTGGTTGTCAGCTTACCGTACCCTTATGCAGGGTCCCCTGCAAAAGGGTCGAAGCCAACTGGAGCCAAGGGTTTCAGTCTGAAAGGAAGGCTCTGGCCCTGGTATATTAGGCAACGAAGAAACGGGGTCGGTTGTTTAATTAGTAAAATCTTACCTGCTGAAATAAACGCGAGAGTTTCTCTTTTAAAGGTTTCATTTTAATTTAATTTTTTTTGTTGCCAGAGCGCCGGAGCAGACGTGCCCGCACTGCGACCGCATCTGTGCGACGCGCGCGATGCTCAAGCGGCACATGCAGAGGATGCACAGCGATAGAACTAAGAAGTAAGTGCACATCACTCTAACTAGTCGATTGTTGATAGAAAAGAAAAATGTGACAATTATAAAATAGCTGAGCTGCTTCATAACATCGCCCGTGCGGTCCCTTAATAATACATTAAAGTACTTCATTGATACGACTACATGCACACTGCTGAAGTTGAATTAGCTACACTGTGCAGGTCATAATTAGGTTTCCGCTACAATCCCCATAGCGGAAACTTATTGAAACTTACTTACTTTACTGTACTGTATAGACATTCGCTCGTTCTATGTGAAGCAGGTCGCGTTCAGGTCTCATTAAAGCTACACTCACTCAACATCAAAACCATTACCATTATATTTTTATCTTGTAACTATGTTTTTCTGTGTTTTTGTGCAGTATAGTAATTTCCTTACAATTTGAAACTTATTATCATCCAAATCCTACCAACAATACGAGAAAAATAAAGTGATAAGTCATCATATAGCGTCTAGCACTACTTTACTACATCACTAGCTTCTGCCCGCGACTTCGTCCGCGGAAAATTTGTGAGACAAAAGTTGTGATAGCTCGGTTAATATCCATGTTATATAAATAATTTATAGCCTATGTCACTCAGGAGTAAAGCAGCTTTCTATTATAGCTTCATTTTTTCCAATCAAACCATTATTTCCAGAGATTACCTCCTACAAACAAAAAAACAGAAAAACAAACTTTACCTCTTTATTATATTAGTGAAGTGATGTGCTATACCGGGACATGGTCTATTCATCCAAATCCATTCTCACGTCCGAGCATGACACTCAAAAACTAGGTATAATATTTATGATATGGGCAGTGATGATGCTGCAAAACACAGAATATCATTCCTCTTTAGTTGTTCACTCTTGACAGAGTGGTCGTGGTTGATCATGTTGCATTTTCGTTGGCTAGTGAGGCTCTCGTGATGCGTCTCCACTTGACACGGTTTACGGCGTTTTGGGAACTCTGGACCATGGAGGTTTGTGTTGCAGCTCTAATGACGTTTGTCCAACGCGTAGGTGAGCGTGAGCGGCCACGAGACTGTTTCCCCTCTACTTGTCCCTGGACAACGAGTCGCTCCATGGAACGTGACCGAAATATTTGAGGATTTGTACTTGCACAATCGACGATAACCTCTGTTTGATTTTTAGCTCCACCAGGATAAAAAAAAATCAAATCAAAATGGTTTTTATTTCACTTGCCTATATGGGCACTTATAAAACGTCAGAAGCTAGTGCACGGTTTCAAATTGGTTGTTTCCTATGGAGAAGAACCGGCAAGAAACTCCATGGCTACTCTTTTAAAAAAAAAAATGGTTTCTTACAATATTTCGTTATTACAGTATTTAAATGATTAATCGACGATAATAAACGTTAGTCCTAAGTGCTGTCCAAGGGATTCGCAGCAGTCGCCAGCACCACATCTCGAATGCATTCTTCTTCTTCTCGAATCGATGGATTTCGCTTCCCTCGAAGTTTTTGGGCCCAGTAGGTTGCCACATTTATAGCAGCTTCAGTGGCAAACAATGGCCCACCTATAAAAGTGCTCAAAATGTCCCTACAAGTGCGCGCTAGAGGACCTTAAAAATGCCATTGAAGCTGCTCGAATGCATTGATTTTGCGTCAGTCTATCTCGTATCATTAGCATAGCCACTCCCCGCAGGTACCAGTGCGACCACTGCCAGCGCCTGTACCTGACGAAGGGCGAGGTGCGCGCGCACATCACGTGGTCGCACATGCCGGCGGAGGCTCGTGGGGGGCACGCGTGCACGTGCGGCCGCATCTTCCGCAGCCCCTCGCTGCTGCGCGACCACAAGGCCAGGTTCCACGCCGCCGAGCCGCCGCCCCGTGTGCACCAGTGCGACCACTGCGAGAAAGCTTTTGCTGTAAGTTTTTTTTTTAATTCTTCTTTTATCTTGCACAAACAATAGCCAAACGTAAGTACTCGATACTCAATTCTTTATTGCAATCCACAATGTAGGCTTAGGTGGTATATTAGCAAAGAGAAACAATCATGGACCCTGTCGGGCACAGCAAAACAAGGATAATTATGAGTAAGTGACAATAGGCTGAACACCTTGCGCGTATAATCATCATCATCATGTCAGCCGAGCGACGCCCACTGCTGGACATAGGCCTCCCCCAAGGATCTCCACAACGATCGGTCCTGTGCTGTCCGCTTCCAGCAGCTAGATGTAGATGTAGCGCATTGCGCGTATAACAGATGTCTATTGGGCCGAAATGTTCTGGAGTGGACTTTTGGCCCCAGGCTTCGACTCTGCTGGATCTAAGGACACAGCAGAGTCGAAGCCTAAAAGCCAACGTAAAAGTCCACCTTGTGGGAGGCCTTCCAAAGCTTCGTCTTCCGGTACGCGGTCGCCACTCCAGTACTTTTCGGCCCCAGCGGCCATCTGTTATGCGCGCAATATGCTTGGCCATTTAAGTTGAGCTATTTTTTGTGCAAGATTACTCTTTGTATATTCTCCCCTTAAAAATCTATACAATTATCGAACGCATTTATCTAATTATTATTTCAACAGAACAAACAAGTCCTAAACCGCCACAAGAAAAGCCACTCCAACGAGATGTATCCCTGCAACGAATGCGGACTACTCTTCAAGACCCAGCCTTACGTGAAGATCCACTACCAGATCAAGCACCTCAACATGACGCGAGCACAGATCAAGGCGCAGAGGAAACTCAACAAAGACCAGATCATCCAGAACAATATAAACAAGAGTACGAACTGGGAACCTCACATTGCCAACAAGAAGACTGGGTCAGTTTCCAATGAGACTGAGGAAGATCCTCTCTTGGTGCAAGAGGGAGAGGTACCGATTAAAATGGAGACAGATGAAGAGGAATTTAAAATCCCGACTTTCCAAACTTTCATTGATATTACTAGGGAATGAATATTATTGGTATCAGTAGGGAATTGGTAGGTGTAGGAGTAATGAATCGGAACCTTAGATAGTTTTGCCAATTATTCGATTATCGACTCTATTTTTATGCGGTTTGAGTTTATTTTTGGATGGGATCTGCAGGCTTAGTTCCCATCAAACGTGAAAAACTAAATATATGGCCTGTATTTATTTCTTAGGGATACATTACAAGCTTACAGTACTGAAACCAAAACGCTTGTAACTACACAGAAAAATAAAAATGAAATCAATCAATAATTGGCGATACAATTGTTCTTATGATGAATTAAAAAATAAAGATTAAAAAATATATATATCATAAAACAGCTTTGAGCGCAGCGCTGGCCGCAGCGACGAAATCCAAGTGGATACATATGGACTAACAATATTTTCCAAGTGAGTACTACTACTTGTCTAGTGCGGGTTGGTGGATGTCACATGTGTTCGAATTCTTGGTTCTAAGAAACCGCCCGTTTCCTTCACCGTATTTTAAAGCAGTGGTGATGAAAATCAATTACACAAAATAATGTGCGGGGTTGGTTTGAACCCACGACCATACAACTCGTAAGTCGGAGACCTTTCCACTCGGTCACAACTGCTCGCGATAGTCTGTATGAGCTCCTAATAGAAAAGTCATTTGGATAAGCCTGTTGAACCGTTAAATTTGTTTGCTGTGCAGTTGCAACTATAATTTAGGTACACTTATCAAATTGGTTAGGGAACATAGGCCCAAAACGCAATCGCCGTTAGCTAGAACACAGCACTAAAAAAAAATCAGAAAAAAAATTAACATTATTTTTGGGATTTCAATAAACATATGCTCCATTCGAAATAAGATTAGCCATATAAACAAAACTGTTTTACAGTCCATTCAACCGATCTTAACTTCTATTCCGTAGACATAAGGATGGCATTAAGAGCAAGAAAGTGATTACAATACCAACTATTAACTGCAGCCGCCATTTTATTATGTGAACGTAAAAAATTTCAAAATCGATTGAAGGGACGGTAAAAAAGGTTTTGTTTTTAATGTTTAATGTTATTTCCAATGAAGTATACCTTTGTTTTTGAGTGATCATGTGTTGCAAAAAAAATAGAAATAAAGAAAGAAAAACGTTTATTTGTGCCTCACACAATTAAATAAACTAAAAATACAAGAATAAAAGTACGAATCTGATAATCAATTTAGATTGCAATTTGTATTGTACAACCCGTTCCAACTGAGAATAGGATCGATGGTCATGCCGTGACGTCACGTCGAACTGTCAAATCGAAGAAATTAGGTAGAGTGAACAAAAAAGGATATTAAAAAAAATATTTACGTACGAAACGTGAATAAAAAAAGTTTAATCAGAATACAATTTTTCAATTTTGTTTATCTCTGTTTCACTGTGTGATGTGTCTGAGTAGTGGTAAATAGAAGAAAAAAGCGAATTATTTCTAACAATGAAAATAAAAAATAAAATAGTTTTTCTTGTAAACTATTTATGACTTAAAACAATATATTTGGCAAATTTATATTAAACCCTAACGTTTTTACTTGAACTAGAATTACTTAACTAAAATTTTGTAATATAAAGCAAAAAAAAACTTTTTATTCATACGGCAATAAGTTTTTTTTGCAAACCGTACTTTTCACTCAAAATTTGACAGATCGAGGTTATTGACTTTCCTGTTCTTATTTGGAACGCATAATATTGTAATGTGTTTCGGGCTGGTATCCGCAACTCCACGACTAAAGCGCGTATTTTGTGTATTGCAATCAAACTGAGCAAACTGAGCACATGAGCTCCAAGCGAACGCCGGCGTTCGCACACCTATTGTATTTCTATAATATTAATTACAGTATTCAAAAGTTTTAACATCATTCAAATTCTGATAATAAATCAGAAATATTTATTTTAAACACTTATAGGCACTTTTGAATAGTCAAAATTTCGGTCAGTCAAAAAAAAAGGAAAGTTAAATTGCAAGTTCCAAAGCGTAGATCTCTATGGAGAAAAACGTGTAAGAAACTCCATGGAGAATCTTTTAAAAATTGAAATCATATTATGAGTTACACATTTAGTATGGGAGTTGCCGGACAATCCTCCGAACCTTTCTTTTTGTCGCTTCTAAGAGTCCGAATTCATCTTAAGCCAAAGATTCCTGAATGTTGTAGTTAAAATGTTTTGACGGTAGTTGTGCATATTGTGTGAATGTATTTACTACTGGAGAGTACTGAATCCAAATTATGAATATTAGTGGCTAAAAGATGATCCATAAAATAAAGAATATTATTTTATGCCAGTGGATTATTCTTGATAGATAGTTGTCTAAATAACTATGGTTTTAGATGTCTGAATTGTCGTCTGTATCAAAAATATACTTTCCTATACAAAGTGTAACGTTTAATGCCCAAAACCTCAAAACACTCCCAAATATTTTTTTAACTCAATTGACCTAATTGTAAGAAAAAAAAATGTAAAGGATTAAGCGTGGTTTTAGTTTTACTGTCAATTCTGTTGATTTCTATAATAAGAACTATTACTATCCCGCGTATGAGAAAATTTACATTGAGCGATAACCTTTCTAGTTCGTTGACCTTTTTTGGTAGCTTGGCTTATTAATCAATAGATAGGGCAATATTTTCAATGTAGATTTTTGGAAAAATGTGACCTATATCAAAAAGTGGTTAAATTAATTATGTTCGTTATTCTGAGGAAACTATTTTCTGGTTTTGCGCGTTTAATGTTACACATTGTATAGTTATAATATCATCATAGGCCTCCTAAAATGTGGACCAATGACCTGGCGAGGGTCGCGGGAATCCGATGGATGCGTGACGCACAGGACCCATCGTTATTGTTGTACCCTTGGGAGAGGCCTATGTACTATGTATTAAAGTCATACTTGAAAATTTCTTTTGTATATTTCTTTTCGTTTAAATAAGTAAGCATGACTGTATCATGGTGTTGTATGAATATAAGCTGATTTAGTCTATTTGAAGTTGTTAAGTATAGATTCTTTGGGAATTTAATGAATTTTCTGTTACATAAACCCATGCTTGTTAAAACCTAAGGCTCCTAGCCCACGAAGACTTTTTGTAACGATGCTATCGCGCGTGACAGTATCGCTATCGTATAATATACAGTATTGTTATCGTGAAATTAGCTTCAATTTTGACATTTCAAAAGTGCCTGTAAATGGTCCATTTGAAATAAATATAGAGTTTGAGTTTGCTTCTAACGCTTTAGGGCCTAATTACACTGGAATGCAGCGGCCACTTTCAGTGTCATATAATTTTGAACTTTATTCTTATACCTAAAGAACTAGTATCGCGTGAATAGGTTGAAAAGGTCGTGAGGCCGCCCGCGGGGCCACTGGCGCCTCTGGCAGCCGCTGGCAGAGCCACCGTCAAGAACGTAGGGACTCTGCAAAAGAGTCGAAGCCTACTGGGGCCCAGGGTCTGATGCTGAAAGGAAGGCTTGTCCCCAGTACGAAAGGCAAGGAAGGAACGAGGTGGGGTGTTTAGTCAGTAAAAGCCTGACACTGTTTCTCGCTTCGCCCAAGATCGGGATTTGTCATTGGATGATCTTTGCCCACCATAAATAAAAAAGCTCCGACAAGATATTCAATTGATAATCGTCTTTAAAGTCTAGAGATAGTTTAAAGTTGTATTAAAATTATTTCACGGTGAAAGTGCTCACCGCGTTGCTGCCATTCGCATGTGACACGGCCCTTATTTGTATTTGCAACGCGCTATAGAAAAGATATATCTGCGACACGCTACAACATCGCGACTGTATCGATGCGAACGCGCTACAGTAACGCTACAAAAAGTCGACGTTGTTGGCAAAGGGCCTAAATTGTGTAAATACCTAGAATTCTCACAAATGATCTTGTACTTTTGTATATATTGTAAGTTAATTCAAATATATTCAGATGCTTACTATGTAGTAGAATTATGGCGTTCCTATTATGAGTATTAAGGTAGTGAAGATATTTATTTAGGTTGATCCTCGTTAAAGTTAAGAGGAAAAAAGTCAGTTTGATCCTATTGTCATAACGAAATAAATCAACGTTACTGAAAGTTTCTTTTTTTAATTCTAGACTACGATTTGACAACACAGATTGTCACAATTTAGAAATAATATGTTCCCAATTTTCTGGAGTTTGACATTTTTAGTTGTCAAATCGTAGTCTAGGATTAAAAAACGAACTATACGGAAAGTGAAGTAAGAAAACAAGATTTCATTAAAATACATTTAAAACTGAGCTCCTAATTTATGTAAAGTTAGACTTAGAACATTTTAAGTCTAACCATTCTTTTAAAAACAATGAAAAATTGTTATGTACTGCTAAAAGTTCCAAAAACTACGTTTATAATTACTTTTTTATATAGCTTCTGCCAGCGACTCCGCCCGCATGAAAGTCAGTTTCTCCATATAAACTTCCAACCACCTTTTACATCCTTAGGGTTTTGTAAAATCCGTTCTTAGCGGATGTGTAAACCCTATAATGAACCTAATTGCCAAATTATAAGTTAGTATGTGTTATAGTTTCTCAGATTTCGTGATTGTTCACTTTTATACACGAGTATCTAGATTTACCTTCTTCAAAACTAAATACACCTTATTTCTTCTTATAAAAGTTGGCATGTCTAAAAAGGGTGCGTTTTATTGTGAGAGAAGCAAATATGTCTGTAAACTTTCTAATCTTGTAATGATGATCGCATTTTTTACTCAATGATCTTCTGTGTTGTCTGTTGTGTAAACTATCTGTGGCATTAAAGTTGATCTAAAGGCTCGTATACACGAGCGATGTGTTGTCAACGACAGGGATAACAGCAGCCATCACGTCGGCGGCAGCTGTTAAGGCCCGGTATCCACCAAAGCGTAGAGGAGAGGAGAAGAGATGTGAACTGTGAAAGAAGTGGCGCGGGGAGAAAGCAGCAGGGTGGGGGGGTGCGTGCACCGCTTGGCCGATCGGCGACTACAATACTCAGCTCTGCCGCACCGCTTGTTCCCTCACAAAATTCTATAAAAAAATGAGACATCTCTCCCCTCCGTTTGATCCATTTCCACTAAAGCTAAGCGGAGAAGAGATATGGAAATAACAAAATAGAATTGGTCTATTCAAACACATTCCTCTGGGTTTAAAAACGCAAACCTACAACTTTTAAGTTGGGGCATTTACCACTTGGCCAGATGCCTCGATCAAACAGATAAGATGTCTTGGGGTAGGTTAAAACTGTGCCAAAAGCCCGTGAGTTGTAACCAACTGAAGCACAACACAAAAAGTTGATCAATGAGTAAAGAGTCGATGGATTAATTTTTAGGATGTCAAAAATGGAAACGAAACAAAAAGGTTTTTCAAAATAAATAGTTTTAAGACATCTTGAAAATATTTTTAGCAGTCGTGTTAATACTTTGTAAGCTAGTACTGTAGTGATCTCTGAAAGGAATTTGAGTTGTATTTTGTTTTTACTTAATAAAGTAACATATGATTAGATCGTTTATGATTGTTTTATTTAATACCTGTATCTTGTTACCCTGTCTAAGATGAAGAAAAGATAGAAAACCTTTGCAGTATACTGCTGTTGGACAAAAACATTTTCAATACACTTACTGCCTGCCTTAACTGCCTCTTATCGCACTCCTATTAGGTGCATTATAGCATGTATATCACCCAAGTGCTTATTTGAGTTTATCACAACAAGGGCTTTTCTATTCCTTCCTTATCGTCACGGTTTAGGGGTGATTTTTTTTTTATAGCAAGTAGCGCACATTCTCTACCGAGCGGGTCGCTGCGCTTCGCCGCTTTTTCGGTGTTTATTGACCCTTATTGGCATTTTTTTAAACCCTTAATTATTTTACGAGTACACAAGCACTAAAGTTCTCATAGTCAAGTCAGAACAGTCGTACTGCACAGGGCAAATAAGTTGAACCTGTTGCTATGGTTACGTGAAACCCCACTTCGATTTAGACCTGAAAATCGGTTGCTGCGATTTTCGGCGCATTCTAGGTGGTCGACCGCCATGACGGTTTAACTTGTGTAGAAAGAAAGAAAAACAGTTAATTTACGCGTCATGACGCAAACTTATAACAAACTATGTACCTACTATGTAGGTATCCTATGTACTAAGGATTATAACTACTTTTCCCTATCCTAACTCTTTTACAATTAAGCATAACACAGCTATTTTTTTATCTAATCTCTGTTGAAGAGCGGAGGGCAGGCTAAGGGTGTTTTTACTTTTATTCGTTTACGGATCCGTTTCAGATTACAAAATCGATTTATAAATCCGTTTTTTAGAATCGATTACTGAAGATTTTATTTATTTATTTAATTTTCATGTACCTACAGTAGTGGTACATAGGCGGACTTAATGCAACAAGGCATTCTCTACCTGTCAACCTTTCTCCTGGAGCCTAGAGGGTATGTGCAAACTGTTACCTCGACTCCAGGAATAAGGCAAGGAAGGTACGGGGTAGGTTTTTTAGTCAGTAAGAGTCTGACACTGGTCTTCCGCTTCGCCCAAGAGCGGGTTTCGTCATTGGATGATTTTCACCTACCATAAAAAAAAAAAAAAAACCTGTCAACCTTTGGGTTAGAATAGACAATACTGTGGTAGGTGTGGTGCAGCGAGGAGGAGTTGCAGGCGGTCACTTCCTTCTACCAAGCAGTATTTCTAACAAAGGAGGAGAGCGCACGCATGAGGCAACGGCCTTCACGCCCCAGCCGCCGCGCCGGGATCCCGATCCCGATTTCCGGCCATCGTAGGTGCAGGCTTGTGTACGCCGAGCAATGGGTAAGTCGCCGTCCAACCGTCCGGACTGGGCCTAAGTCATTGTCAACAAACCGTAAGGGAGAGTCTGTAACCGGTTTTGCAACATATGCCACTGTGGTAGCGTGCCAAGGGTCGTAGTAGTAAGGATAAGGCGGCAGGAATGGCGACAGGCGCTCGAGAAGTAACGCGAGCGACTACAGCAGCCACTGATCAGCAGACATTTGACCACGATTTTATTTTTCCAGGGTCTGGATCGATGAAAAAATGGTGTTTTGAAGCTTACCAATTTTAAACCAGGTGTGATTTATTGTGACCTTGGATGACTAAATTGACCGAACTAATGTTTATTTTTATGTTTAGTTCATCGAAGGTTCACGTCCAAGGTCGCGGTACGCGCTCAATATCCGCTTAGTGGCATTTGGTTCGTCGCGTCGTAATGAAATCGAGTTTTACACTTTGTGATAAGAATATAAGATAAGAATCGAATTGTGTTTGAAATCGGATTTTAGAACCATTTTGTTATATACCTCTGCTTGGTATATAAGCTACGTTAATAAACCAATTATTTTGTGAAAAACTAACTGGAAAATGGCTTCAAAAGTAGCCGTAGTAACCGGAGCAAATAAAGGCATTGGTTTCGCAATAGTTCGCGGACTTTGCAAGCGTTTTGAAGGCGTAGTCTAGGGTAAGTGCTCCAGTGAATGAACACCCCCCAATGAATGAACAAAACGAAGTTTTTTCAAAAAAATAAGTAATCTAGATATTTCTACATAGTGACGTATTTTTTTTCGTAATTGCAGCCCTATATTGTATTAGATTGACAATATTCACTTTTTATGTTACTGTTCGTTTCTATACGACGAGCGTTTAAAGTTGACAGTGTGGTGTAAAGATATTTTTGTTCGAGCAAGAGTTAAGGACTCGGGGTACACACAACATTTTTGATGTCACATTGTAGCCATAATATAAGAATGCACGGTATGTTATTTATTTTTTCGAACAATGGATAGTTTAAATATATGTCTGAAATCAATTGCATTGCCATTCTAGTCTCTTTTACGTAAATTATTCGATGTCCCAGCATTGGAAATACAAAACGTTTGAAATCCAGTGAATGAACGGCCGTTCATTCACTGGACAAATGCAAGTTTCATATTTTTGTAGAATTAAGTAATTTATTTTTATGCCATAATGTTCATATTTTGGGATTAGTTTAACCAATAGATTTCTGATCTTTAGGCCAGTATTGGGACAGGTGTGTTCATTTACTGGTTCATAAAATCCATTGAATGAACTAACATTTTTTACCATGTTCAATTATTAGTTTTCTCTTGTCAGATGTAACCAGTAAATGAACACAATATATTTTGTTGGAATTTATACTTTTATATGTAAAAAATATTGTTATATATTTATTTCTTTTATTGTCTATTTAAATAACCATGAATTCCAATAAATATAAATGTGAAAGGATTCAATATACCTGCCCAAGAAAAGATTAAAAGAGCTCGTATGTCCGTCTTGGTAATATAATCACTGATTTTAACAATATTACTAATTTATTCGCTGTGTATCTAGAAAACCACCCAAGGGTTAGATTAACTCGACACGATACCAAAGATATCCTGGAAATCAGCCTATGCGAAATTAGGGTGGCTCTGAAGCAGTGCAAAAATCATAAGGCGTCGGATGCAAGGCTGAGCTGAGCTGAGAGCTGTTTAATTACGTTATTCTCAAAAAAAAAGAAAAGCGCCGCAGGCATAGAGCCGAGGTGTAGTGGTACTCTTCTTTAACTAAATAAAACAGGGCCTGCCCTGCTCAAGAACTATCCGTCCATAAATTTGAGCTATGTCTACAAGCGGTTTTCCGGATTCTTCACGACCCGCCTCGCGCCCAGATTTTGCAACTTCCAGCTTCCGAACCGAGCTTTAGCACTGTAAACCACGTATATGCTCTGCGGAAAGTTGTAAAGAAGACCAGGAAGTAAAATCTGCCTCTCTACTTAAAGTTTGTGGACTACGAGAAAGCCTTTGATTTGATCGGAACTTGGGCTATATCGCAGTACTCTCCAAGTAAACGGTGCAAGGTTGACTATACCGGCGGCGATATCAGAACAATAACCTGACCTGAATAGACTTCCGAAAGAGTGGGTCTCAAACCACCATGTAGAACCCGCTACTATCAATATCGGAGAGTTTAAGACCAAAATTGTAGACGATTTCGTTTACTGGTGACAGACGGTCCAGTTAAGAGCTTTAACTTCGAGAAAAAGGTTAATGTCAAATCTGACTCGGCTAGGCAGCGTTCGGGAAGACGCGTGTTATTTTCTCATCCGATATACCAGTGTCTCAAGATTAAAGTCTATACTAGTGCAAGTTGCAAGAGATGGTACATGGCTCTAAAACGTGGTCACTCATAATTGACCTCTCCAGAAGGCTTACAAGTCGCTCTCAGGTTAAAGGAAAAAGCGAATTTCCTTGCATGATCGATTCAGGAATGAAAATATCCACAGGAGAACTAATGTTACCGTCATAGTCTGCAGAGACAGCATAGAAATAAGAGAGACCGGGTACATTGCTCGTAGAACGAATGGTCGATGACGATGAAAGTTTCTGGAGTGGCTACCGTGTACTGGAATTCGCAGCGTTGGTAGGCCTCCCACAAAGTGGACCGATGACTTGATGAGGGTCGCAGGAATGCAAAGGACATGAGACGCACAGGACCGATTGTTGGGGCGACACTTGGGAAGATTTGTATCACCAAGTGGAAGTTTTTCAACTAATTATGATGGTGATTTTTTATTATAGGTACTAGCTTTTTGCCATCGGCTTCACCCGCGTGAAAATTGGTGGTATACTTTTCACACAAACTTTGAAGATGCGTTTCAAACCTTTAGGAGGTGAATTTTGGAAAATCCTTCCTTAGTGTTTGATTACGTCATAAAAGCAAGCCTTGTGCAAAATTTCACGCTCCTAGGCTGGTTTGGTTTTGGCTGTGCGTTGATATATCAGTCACTCAGTTTCTTTTATTTATATAGATGATAATTATATGATTTTTAGACCACAAGGCTTCTAATGATTAGGTGAGATTGTCTTTTATATAAAAATATTTAATTGTGTTTATGTTTGTAATAAATTTAGATGCAGAGTACTTATGTTCGTTTTTTTTTTAATTTTTCTGGGTCTAAATATGCTATGAAAACAATGTTTTTTTGAATTATTAACTATATAAAAGTTGTGTTCATTTACTGGATTTATTATGTTCATTTACTAGAAATTTTCGTTCATTCACTGGGGTTTTAGGGTATTTTTCGAATTATTGCTAAATATCTAAAAAAGTAACCAGGTTATATCGTAAATCTAACTGAAAAACCATTATTTAATACATTCACATTATCAAAATATAAATTTGGACCGTATAACTTAGAGGTAACATAGTGTAATTATTTTTTAAAGTTCAAAGATTGCTTAAGTGTTCATTCACTGGAGCACTTACCCTACTTGACTGCTCGAGATGAAGAACGCGGCAAAAAAGCGGTAGCAGATTTGGAAAAAGAAGGTTTAAATCCCAAGTTCCACCAACTAGACGTCACAGACAAGAAGAGTCTTGAAGTTTTTAGAGATTACATCAAGAGTAATTACGGAGGCATTGATATCTTGGTTAATAACGCTGCAATTGCATTCAAAAATGACGCACCAGAGCCGGCAGCAGTGCAAGCTGAGCAGACATTATTTGTAAACTATTTCACTTTAGTTTCGACTTGCGATATACTCTTCCCGATCCTGAAAAATGGCGCCCGAGTGATAAACCTGTCTAGTGCGCTTGGACATTTGAGTAACATTCCCAGCCCAGCTTTGAGGGATCGTCTTAAAGATGAGAAACTGACAGTTGAGGAGTTATCCAGTCTGATGCAGCAGTATGTGGATGCAGTGAACCAAGGCACTCATGCTGCAGACTGGGGCAATTCTTCATATAATGTGTCCAAAGTTGGTGTGACTGCTCTGAGTAATATTCAACAGAGATTACTTAATGATAGAGGTGAGTTATTTTTGTTTTTCTCTTTTAATTTGGTTAATTAAAAAAAGACATTACAGAAAAGAGGTTGCGTATGACTCACTCCACCCTCTCTAATTCTTATGTTGATGTGTTAAACAAGAAAGTATATCCAATACATTTACAATACAGTATTAAAACTTGTGTCGCAGTGGGTCATAGGCTATTTTTTACATCCCTATGTTACAACTGTGGCCCAAAATAATTTATAATGCAAAACATTGATGGATGAACTAGTAAAAAATAAATAATTGGAATTGTTGAATTTAGCCTTTTTAAAAAAGAAATTGGGTATGAGTGATGGCAGGGTAAAAATTAGTTTAATTGTTATTCTCAGATCTACTTACTGAATATATAGAAAAAAAATCATAAATATAATTCAAGCCATTTTAGAGGAGTTTTTTTTTATAACACTGTAACACAAGAATTTCATAATATATTAGATAATAAATATATAATCATCATTACATATGTAGTATAAAACAGAGTTGCTTGCCGCTGCCCTTTGGCATGCTTAGATCTTTAAAAGTACGTAACGGATTTTGATATAGGTTTTTTTATAGATAGTCATTCAAGAGGAAGGTTTAAGCGTATAATACATGCATAATATATTCAATATCAGTGCCCGTGCGAAGCTGGGGCGGGTCGCTAGTTAAATATAAATTTGTATGTACATACTTCAACCATTTTATCTTTTTACAGATATCAAAGTAAACTCAGTCCACCCTGGCTACGTGGCTACAGACATGACAACTCACAAGGGACCCATGAGCATAGACGAGGGTGCCATAGCCACGGTGTACTTAGCCCTGGACGCTCCGGACTCCGTCAGGGGCAAATATGTATGGTTTAACAAGGAGATTGTAGATTGGACTGGTGAAATGCCTAAAGAGTTTTGCTAAAAAAATAATAATAATCCTCTTTTTATTTCCACACACTATTGTCTAAGTACAATTCTTCTTATGTCTCCTTCCGCAGGTCTGCTGGAAGAAATTTCTTTTAGAAATAAGCAGAACTTTAGGGTAACAAGCATTTAATTTATTAGCAGTAACTTTGTACATTTTTTATAATACTTAGGTATCTACTGAAGATATCTCCTTTCTATACGTAAGTGTACAAAAATTATAAAATAAATAAAATAGATAAGAACAGATCCATAATGGTTAGTACTTGACAATTACTTAAGTTATAAACTATGTAAGTACCTACGTACAAAATACCTGAATAAGTTAAGATAACAGAAATTAAAAAAAACTGAAAATGTTGAACTGTTGAAATTAATTAGGCTTAGTTCACCACTTACCATTTTTTTTAGCTATTGAGCCAGTTCTGTCGGTGTGATGTTGTCACCATCTCAAAGACATAAGTACCTATTGATCAACATAGGCGGTTCACACACTGCCCCGCATGATGCAGCGTAGCGCGTGGATTCGTGTTCTTCCGTTCCATGTTTTAAAAAAAAAATTATAAAAGCATCTGTTTTTTTTTTCATTCTTTATTTTACGATCTGTTCTCACATTATGGCGGCTCCGATTAGAGCCGTGAAGCTCCATAAACAGGCGTGAATGTGAATCGTTTTTGCGGGGTGTTCGCGGGGATATGACTTGTGTAGTTTATTCAAGACGTGAATTCACGTGTGAATTCACAGCTCTAATGTGGAGCCGCTATTACACAATGGTTAACGTAAAAAATGTAGTTAAAAATCTAAATGTAAATTTATTATACGTAACTTGTTTTTGTTCTATGTACAATGTTGTTGATTTAATGATATGTGCGAAAATATAAAAAAATAAATAATAATAAACTTACCTATATTTTTTAGTTCTATCGTCTTTGTTTTACTATGTTTAGTCAGATCAAACGCTTGATAGTGGACTATATTCAACAAAAATATGATACCTAATCAGTATGATAACTGAGGATATGCTAACTATCGGGTTGTTATTTATTTCCTTTTTTAGTTAACCATGAATCGTAGGAAATATTACAAAGACAAAAGATTTATATTTTTGTTTGTAGTTAATAAACTCGAAAACTCCTTGATTGATTTTTAAAGATGATGTTTAAATACATGTTTTTACGTTTAATTATGTGCAACAGTAAGAATATTGCCGAAAGCATCAACCCCTGAGGGACCCCGGTATTAACATACGATGGACCGTTCCCTTAGGAAGTCTGCAATCCAATCACACAGACAAGTCGAAAGAAGGAAGCTTAGCAATAAGTTTTTCGTGCCTGACCCTGACCCTGTCGAAAGCATTCAAGAAATCAAGGAAGGCGTGAGAGAGACGCAAGTGCTTTTGCTTAATGCCCTCACTTCTGCTTGTAATTGTTTATGCAACAAAACTTGTAGCTCTTTATAATCGCTGCGGAAGTCCTTAGCTCCTAGATAGGCCAGAATTCCTATTGAGCACTTCTTCTATAGGTACACTAACACAGAATGGACGGATGTTACGATGACTTTTTTTTGTGGTACCTAGGTAAAAATCATCCAATAACGAATCCCGCACTTGGGCGAAGCAGGAAACAGTGTCAGACTCTTACTGACTAAACAACCTACCCCGTTCCTTCCTTGCCTTAGTCCCAGAGCCCTGGTGTTACGCTTTCGCATCAACCCTTGGCCCCAGGAGGCTTTGACCCTGACCCTACGTTAAAAAGATGGGCCTGTAATTTGCCGTGACGGCTCGACTGCCCTTCTTGATATTGGTTGCCGATTAGCTTCTTTCCAGCCGATCTGTACTGTTCCAGTTTTAAAAAAGATCGAATAAATGTGTGAACAACGCAGACCATTCTGCATGCACAAGTACTAATAACTATAGCCGGTATCTCGTCGAGGCCACTAGCTTTGTTCACGTCTTTCTGAGGGATGTGAATATCCGGCAATAGCGGACCCACGTTAAGTCAAGCATGATTTGGGTAACTCGCCGTCAGACAGTCCGGACCGAGCCCTAGTCGTCGACGGCGCGCATTGTTCCCGTTGTCGTCAGCAAACTGAAGGAGCTCAGCAGGGTCGAAGCGTCCTGGGGCCATGGGGTAACACTAAGAAGGAACGGGATGGATCGTTTAGTTTAGTACCTAAGTTAGAATCTGACACCGTTTCCCGCCGCGCCCGGGATTTGTCATGAGATAATTTTTCCCACCACTGTTCCAGTCCCAAGTCGTCAACGGCGCGCACCGTTCCCGCGCGCCTCAACGAGTTGTCAGCAAACTGTAGGGGCCCTTCAGGGTCGAAGCCTCCTAGAGTTTAGGGTGGTGCAAACTGTTACCTCGACTCTAAGAATAAGGCAAGGAAGGTACGGGGTAGGTTTTTTAGTCAGTAAGAGTCTGACACTGGTCTCCCGCTCCGCCCAAGAGCGGGTTTCGTCATTCGATGATTTTCACCTAGGTACCATAAAAAAACCACTGTTCCAGTGTTACGAAAGACTGAATAAGCGTGTTACGATCGGAGACAATTCAGACGCACAAGTTCTAAGAGAAAATGCCAGTACCTATCCAGTCGGGGCCACTAGCTTTGTTCACGTCAAGGTTACTTAGTGCCTTAAGGATGTCTTTCTGAGGAACGCGAATAGCCGGCATCAGCGGACTCACGCTACGTCATGCATTGATCAACAGTTATAGACGACGCGAACGTCAAATGCAAGTCATCATCGTCAGCACGTTCATAATAATATATGATAACTACGTAAGTACCTACAACTCAGGTACAAACGACAAGTTATCATGACTGATTGCGAAAGTGTGAGGTGTATTTTCATTGAATTACCAACACCAAGTAAGTAGGTACTCTGTAGACGTAATCTTTGTTAGGGTATAGTCAACAATGATTTGAACTTTTTTATCAGACTAGTAACGAATACGATAGATAAATGAATGTATAAATAAACACGATTTAGTGTTTTTTATCCGTCTTATATTTTAACCGACTTCGAAGCCGGCTATATCGATGCCCCGGGTAGTAAGTTAGCACCTAATCGATTTTCGATTACCGACTTATTTTCTGAGCAAAACAGTCGTTAATCGAAAAACAAGTTTTTGCGGTTACCGACTTTATTGTCAGGAGGCGTCGATATGTATTTTTCAATACACTTACTCGAAAACTGCCTCTTATCGCACTCCTATTAGGGTCAATATAGCATGTATATCACCCAAGTGCTTTTTTGAGTTTATCACAACAAGGGCTTTTTTATTCCTTCCTTATCGTCACGGTCAAGGGTGCTTATTTTGTTTTACTTAGTTTATCGAATCAGGCGCGAGGCGTCCCCCAGAGTCGCTGGACGACCCCACGAAATTAGAAACAGACTAGAGCAGATTTGAATGCTGTACTTATATATTTCTTATATTTCTACTGTATGTTTGAGATACGATTTTTTTTTTTCTTTCTTTCTTCATTTCACAAGTCGTAAGTGTATTGAAAAACGTCGTTTGACACACGTGCAGATTTGTCATTGCAGCCCTCGGCTCCATAACACACTCGCCTACGGCTCGTGTGAATTTCGCCTCGGTCGCAATGACAAACTTCCTGCACTTGTATCAAAATGTACTATTTTTTTATATGTAGGATGTAGGTACCTATGTTCATCTATATCTCGGTCAATTATAAACCAATTTGAAAAAAAAATTGTTTTGTTTGAAAGATTATACCTACTGACCTATTCCCAAATTGGTCCCATAGAAATATTGTTTTGATCTAATGATGAGTATCGAAGATATAGGTAGGTAGGTAGCAGAACGGAACTCTTCTAAAAATGGTGAAATTAAAAACTAGGTACGCTCAGACCTACAGTTGGTAGAACTTAGGATTTACTTAGCTTAGCTTCTTTATTCTAATCTGCTACCGCTTTTTTGCCGCGCTCTTAGACTCGCCTTCAAAACACTTGTAAAGTCCGCGAACGATTGCGAAGCCAAACGCCTTTATTTGCTCCAGTTACTACGGCAACTTTGGAAGATAATTTCCACGTAGTATTTCAAGACTTATCGTTAGTCTAGTAAACTAATTCAAAACAAAGCTATTACATTGACTTCCGATTCCTACGGATTTCTTAAATTGGTTTCCATAGATTTCTAAAATCTCAAAATGCTTACTTAGGTTAAATGCTCTAAGAATGCTTATGAAAAAATATCGATATATCGATTATTTTGCTTCAATGTTTCGATATTTTCAGCCGACTTTAATCCGATACATCTATTTATCGATACCAAACAATTACTATCGAAAGTCGTATCAAAAACCTGTTTTCCTTTTTATTGTTTGTCATTTTGCTCACACGGCAGTGCCGTCTCTTATCTATGGACTCTTATCGGTATAAAGGATACCGATAAATCGATGTATTGGATCAAATTCAGCTGATAATATCGATACTTTTTCAACAAGCCTATTAAAAGGTACGAATTTGACATTACGAGTCATTCCGTGTTTTGAAGTTTTGAGTTAACTTTGTTTTGAATTAATTGACTAATTTATCGTGTAAAACTAACTGCAAAATGTCTTCTAAAGTCGCTGTAGTTACTGGAGCAAATAAAGGCATTGGTTTCGCAATAGTTCGCGGACTTTGCAAGCGCTTTGAAGGCGTAGTCTACTTGACTGCTCGAGATGAAGAACGCGGCAAAAAAGCGGTAGCAGATTTGGAAAAAGAAGGTTTGAATCCCAAGTTCCACCAACTAGACGTCACAGACAAGAAGAGTCTTGAAGTTTTTAGAGATTACATCAAGAGTAATTACGGAGGAATTGATATATTGGTTAATAACGCTGCAATTGCTTTCAAAAGTAATGCACCAGAGCCGGTAGCAGTGCAAGCTGAGCAGACTTTATTCGTAAACTATTTCACTTTAGTTTCGACTTGCGATATACTCTTCCCGATCCTGAAAAATGGCGCTAGAGTTATAAACTTATCTAGTTCAGCTGGCCATTTGAGTAATATTCCCAGCCCAGCATTAAGAGATCGTCTCAAAGATGAGAAACTGACAGTTGGAGAGCTATCCAGTTTGATGCAGCAATATGTAGATGCTGCTAAGGCAGGCACTCATGCTGCGGACTGGGGCAATTCTTCATATGTTGTGTCCAAAGTTGGTGTGACTGCTCTGAGTAATATACAACAGAGATTGCTCAATGACAGAGGTGAGTTTTCTTCATTTTTTAACTCAGTCCATCCAAAACTTTAAATGCTTTCACTGATTTTTCTATTTTTTTTTTATCAAATTTTATATGAATACTGGCACTGGCTGGCACTGCAAACATGTTGCCATATAAAATATTTTTAGTGAAAATGACAATTTTTAGTATAATGGTAGTCCGATAAAATTAAGATTAATTTACCTACTTACCCTCAGGAACACCTATACCCGTATTGGGTATCAGAGGGATAGTAATACCAACTTTATTATATGCTTATATATATATTTGGTATGTCTGAGAATAGATAATAGGCTAATTTTCATACCCCTAGCTTTTTTTTTATTTTTACACCTAGCTAAAAATATTGTTACAGCAAAACAATGTTTGCCAGGCCTGATAGTAATATTAATAAGTATAGTTTGTTTTCTAATTCTAGACTGTGATTTGACAACTCAGAATATCACACTCTAGAAATATGTTCCCAATTTTCTGGAGTTTGACATTTTAAGTGATCAAATCGTAGTCTAGGATTAAAAAAATAACTATATTAGTAATTATTATAAATATATACTTCAACCATTTTATTATTCCACAGATATCAAAGTGAACTCAGTCCACCCTGGCTATGTGGCTACTGACATGTCTTCACACAAGGGACCACTGAGCATAGACGAGGGTGCCATAGCGGCATTGTACTTAGCCCTGGACGCTCCGGACTCCGTCAGGGGCAAATATGTATGGTATACTAAGGAGATTGTAGATTGGACTGGTGAAAAACCTAAGTATTAGACTAGCTCTGGTCAGCGTCTTCACCCATCAATAGTAAACTCTCTACAGATTTTAAGACTCTGTTTTATCGCCTTAGGGAGTGAAATAAACATCACAAAAGAAGCCTCTTGGAAAACTTTAATGTTCTAGGTTGTAGGGTTTGGCTCGGTATTGATAAGTCAGTATGTTAGTTAATCAGGACTTTGACTTATGTATAGACAGATAAGATTAATAAGTGGTAATGTTTTGAAACTTTTTGGTTCACCGCTTTTTAACCTTTTTACTGAGGCCATAACAGCAATAAAAAGAAAAGCAAAAAATTTTACAATCTGTTCGTACATTGCACAATTGTTAGTCAAAAATGTAATTAAAAATCAAAATGTTAATTTGTTATTTTTTGTACAGTTAGTGTTATGCATTCGTTAGAATTTTAATAAAGTTGTATTTTATCATCTTTGTTTTACTATGTTTAGTCAGATCATATTCTTGATAGCATTAGAAACAAAAAATATGATAATCAGTATGATAACTACAAATACGCTAGTGGGTTGGTGTTCTTTTGTAGTTTATCATGAATCATAGATGATATTTATCTATCTAACTATACTAATAAAACAAAGATTTGTATGTATTTTTGTTTATAATGAATAAACCCAAATACTACTGTAAATTCCATACCGTACCGTTTTTCAAAATGAAAAACAGAACCCTTAGGATCAATTTATGCTAGCGCAGAGTCAAAGCGCATCAGAGCATCGTGTCTGTCCAAAACTGAGCATCAGTACCTACCGTGCACATTATTTTTGAGATTAAAAAAAGAGGCGCGCTTTCTTAGGAATACGCGCGTTTGCGTGCGAATTAAAATCTCAGGTCTAGAGACAGCTTCAGTTGAAGTTTAAAATCATTTCACACGGAAAGTGTTCGCAGAGTCGTTGCCGGCCGCTGCTATTCCGTTGTGACTCGACCCTAAGAACTATTGCCAGTTTCAAGCGGTTCCACTAGCTTTGTTCAAGTCAAGATTACGCAGTAAGTACCCCACAGACTTCAGTCTGAGGGATACGTACTTCCGACATCAGCAGATCCACGCCTGGCCAGGCTTGAACAACAGTTGTTGACGACGCGAACGTCAAATGCAAGTCATTCTCGTCAGCACATTCATATGAATGTCTACAAGAACTAAGTACGTTTGTATATTGATAACATGTTCTTACAAACCACATGATATCATGACTGATTATTAATAAAAAAAAATTAATAGCTATAAACTAGTGCTGCGATCCCACCTGATGGTAAGTAGTGATGCAATCGCTGGTGGTAAGGCGCACTAGTTTATTAAGAGCCTATTCACTCTAGCCTTGAAGAAGTCTAAATTATAATCGGACGGAAAGACTGCAGCCGGCAAGTTGTTCTAGTCCCTCGATGTATGCGGTATAAACTACGAGGAAAAACTCTTAGTCCAGACCGTAGATGTCTCAACAACGTAAGGGTGGATATTTGCCGTACGCCCAGGGCCGGTTTATGCACGTCGGGGCCCCTAGGCAAATCGTCTCGGGGCCCCCCTACCCTACTAACTTTATATGCTTTGTGTCTAAAACTTTATTCATAATTACGCTTTTTTTATATATAGGTATGTATATAGTTTGGCAAATGGCTAGTTAAATGTCATGTCATCGAAATTTCAAATTATTCTTTTTACTGTTATTATTAAACATGGACTATTTTTTTCTTGAAGCGCGGGGCCCCTAAACCTGGCGGGGCCCCTAGGCAGTTGCCTACGTTGCCTTATGGATAAAACGGCCCTGCGTACGCCGGGACATGATGGTAAAGATGAGATGGTGTTGTTTACAACGTAATCTTTTTATAGTCCCCGCTAACCTCACCCAAGTTGTCACACCAGCATTTTTCAGGTCTCCTTCGGCGATGACACCCGTGCTTCAACTCCTATTGCGTGATGACTCTGACCCATCTGCCTTTGTGCATTCTGCATGCATAAACATGCGTAATATTCCTGGTGGTTTTACCAATATGGGAAGGCCGGTAGTAATTAGACCAGGTACATGAGCTCTAGTAGTCTGTCTTGCAGGTCCTTAACCACAGCAACCTACTGGGGCCTCGGGTCTCTTTCTGAAAGGAAGGCTTGGCCCCCAGTGCGAAGGGCCTACCTATTTAACTTACTTACCTACTTAAGCAAGTTTGACTATTTTGTGGTTCGACGAACCAGCCCATCTGTTATCATGTGAAGTTGTATGGTGTATTGCGTAATCTTCGTTAGGGTAAACACCTATGTAAATTAAGTAGGTAAGTCGCAATCTATACTTGATAATATTATGAAATTGACAAGTTTGTTTGTTTGAATGCCCTGTCCATCTCAGGTTCGTTTCATAGTCATAAATTGCTGTACTAAAATTTATTATTTTTACTAATATTGAATGTAATAAAATGTAAGATAGACTTTATTTATTGCACACATAACAAATCAATACAGACGAATCAAACTACAAAATCATCTCAATATGAAAGACGGCATGGATATTTTAACGTATTTGTGAGATGACCTTGCATAATTTATTAAGTTATAAAAAAAAGTAGTAAAACTAATTTTCCCCTAATAATTTTGTGTAAAATAAATGTAATTTAAACTTTAAGTAGTATCACAGTGAAAATTTTCCGCGCTAACGTGCATCGAAGTCAAGTAGTATCGCAGTGATGATCTATCGCGGTAACGTGCATCGAAGTAAAGTGGCTTCGCAGAGACGGTCTTTCGCTGTAACGTGCGTCGCAATGTTGTAGCATCGTATTAGCGTTCATCAATATTTTGTCCGTCGATATTCCGTATTTTACTCGTTCGGTTCCAGTCGAAAAAATAAAATTAAGTAATTTAAAAATTCATGTATTCACACACGAATCCGATGGCTGCGAGACAAATAGAACCGATCATTGTAGTGACGCTTGGGGAGGCCTATGTCCAACAGTGGACGTCTTTCGGCTGAAATGATGATAAAGATGATTCACACACAAAAAAGACAAGAAGAAGGAAACAGAAAAATAGGTTCAAAGGGGATAGTAATTTTAGGGAGGCATACCTACACATACATACTCACCTATTAGATACAAAATTACGGTAGGTACTATCAAAGTATCAACAGGAACTGACCGTAAACAATAACACAATTGAACCCGCGGATTAGAGCTAGTGATTTGATAAGTATTTTTTTATCAGTCTAACAGCGATGAATGAATAAATATTTATTTTTTGCGTCTATAAAAACTTAAACAATACAATATTTGAGTTTAGTATCAAATTGTACCTTCGCTTGAAGGTACTGGTTTGGAAATAATGGCCACAAAAGTTGCCGTAGTGACCGGAGCGAATAAAGGTATAGGCTTCGCAATAGTTAGAGGTCTTTGCAAGCGTTTTGACGGAGATGTGTACTTGACTTCGAGAAATATAGAGCGCGGAAAAAAAGCAATAGAAGACTTAGAGAAAGAAGGTTTAAAACCCAAATACCATCAACTGGATGTTACGGACAAGCAAAGCCTTGAGGTGTTCCGTGATTACATCCAAAATAAATATGGTGGTATCGACATTTTGGTGAACAACGCAGGCATTGCTTTCGGCAGGAACTCGACAGAACCTGTCGCAGTACAAGCAGAGCAGACGATATTTGGCAACTACTCCGCTCTGGTGCTTACAAGTCAAATACTGAACCCGATCCTCAAGAATGGAGCTCGCGTTGTGAATGTCTCCAGTTCCTACGCGCATTTGAGTAACATCCCGAGCTTGGCGTTGAGGGAGAAGTTCAAGGATGAGAACCTGACCGTTGAGGGACTGTCGGAGTTGATGCAGCAGTATGTGGATGCTGCTAAGCAAGGCACTCATGCTGCAGACTGGGGGAACTCGTCTCTAGTGGTGGCTAAAGTTGGTGTGACTGCTCTGAGCAACATTCATCAACGTTTGCTGAGCAGTAGAGGTGAGTGTAACTAATATGATTGTGTAGTCATGAGTTTCAGGACCTGCCAGTGGTGTAACTATACACCGTTAAATCTTGATCGTTTTAATCCCTTGGACGATCGATTCAGTACATGAAACACTATCGATTGGTAAAGTTAGAATAAAAAAACAAAGTACTTTTTTTAAACTCGAATTAATTTTACGCATGTTCTAAATTGATTTCTTTTAATTAAGTAAACGTCAGCTGGGCGAGTTCTATGACCTGTAGGTAGTTAGTACGCAACGACCGACGACTACCTACAAGGTCAATGACTCGTTTCCTTAAATAAATTAATTTCGTAAATGCGTATATCAATAAGAGATTAAGAAAAAAAGTAAGTACCTACTTTATTTTTTTAATTTATCTACACAAATCGATAGTGTTTCATGTACTGGATCGACCCTCTTCGGGATTAAAACGACAAAAATTTAACGGTGTATATCCTGAGCCCCGGGGCAAAGTTATTGAACGGGGTCCCAAAAAAAAACATCTCATTGTGTTTGAATTTTACCTAATAAATTACGTAATTTTTAGTTAATTGCTCTGAGCTCAGGCTTCTTAGACTGGGAGCCCCAGCAAACCAGGGCATCTTGCCAGCCTAGCCACCCTATAGTTACGCCACTGGGGTCGTCTGCCATGGGTTTCTAGTCTGAGTCCTCAGAGTGTGAGTCTTAGGACAAAAACGTGCTACTGTATAGATGAAAAAACAAAGCAAGTTGCGACTAAATTGATGGCGCCCTTATTGGTGTTATGCATTAGGATCACTTTGTTTTTAGTCTGTAGGTCACGACTCTTTATCTCAGAAACGCGTGAAGTATCGAGTTGAAATTAAAACCATATATTCAGGTCTCCGGTTCCCTGAAGCTGTGAAAAAAATAATTTACTTAGTTAACGAAAAAAATGAAAATATTTCTCATCCTTCAGTGTGATTTATCATCCGTTATTAAAAAAAACATTAGTTAATGTTAAAAGTGAGGTCTGAATAAATAATAGCTACGTTTAATTGATGGTGAGTCGGTAAACATAAAGTTTTGTCTGTCAGCGTGACCCACCGAGACGAAGATGATTCACCTTCGTCAAGAACTCTAGTTAGCGATAAGATATGAAATATTACTATTGTTACTAAATAAATAGGTTGGTAGGTACTTTAAACCTTTAGTGGAGTGTTGTAACTGTAAACAAGTAGGTACGGTAAGCAGCGCATCACACTACAACAAGCTGACAAAATTCTGCAAACGATTTTCAACGGTTAACTATAATATAACAAGGTTCAAAATGTATTGGAGAAATCTGACAGATTTGTATAGTTTGATGTGCTGCTGACTTTACCTACGAGTGTTTTAAATGCCCTTGAATGATACGTGGTTATCTGTACGAAACTGAATTAATCAATGTAAACAAGGCAATTAGCGTACCTAAGTACCTATCTATAGTAGGCGGCAAATAAGATTAACCCGTTGCTATGGTTACCACCTCGATCACATGAGTAGATAATACCTACTCATGTGCCTCGATTTCGATTGAGACCGGTTAAGGGATGATTCTCATTAGAACGTGCTGTGCCCGGGGCGGGGCCGGGACGGGGCACGGTTTTAATCTGTTTCATATATTTTGTATGAATCAATTTATAATCAATTTACACAGTGCATTATCCGTGTCCCGTCCGGGCCCGCTCGACGCACTTCAATACCACGTTTGTTGCACGGTCCCGCCCCGTTCCCTCCACGTCCCATCGTAATCAGTACATTTTTCGTGCTGCGTCCGAAAATAAATTGCATAGCACGGACGGGCCCCGGCTCGTCCACGCCCCGGCCCTGGCACGGCCCGCTCTAATGAGAATCATCCCTAAGACCGGCCAACCCGATGTAGGTACGTTTTCATACAACCGCTTTTACGTGATTGTGATGTTAATACACATCATTCTTCAGATATGTTGGATACACAGATATCTTGTGGATATTATCTAAGCTTCTATAGAAATCAAAACATAAATTTGTGCACGAGTAATCCAGTAAAAACCTCTGAAAATCTACTATTTCACGTGAACTTTGAGTCTACATATCTAATCTACTTTTTTGGTGTAAAGTATTATTCTATTCTACTTCTACATTAAAAATATAAAAAGTACTTCTATAGAAGCCTTGTGCATTTAATCGAGATTAAGAGTTAATAAAAACACGTATTTCCTGGAACAAGTTTAGTGAAACATTCGAGGAAATCGTAGAATTAGAAATTTCATAAAACTATCGGGGTATTTTTTATTCTGCATAATATGCTTTGTCCGTAAGTGGTACCGACTAAAATAAACATCTTTCACTTTCCCCAGATATAAAAGTAAACTCCGTGCACCCTGGGTGGGTGGACACAGACATGTCTTCGCACAACGGGCCCATGACCATCGACGAAGGTGCCGCTGCCCCACTGTACGTGGCGTTGGACGCGCCCGACTCGCTGCGGGGACAGCTGGTGTGGTACGACAAGCAGATCGTCCCATGGGATGGGGTGAAGCCTGACAGGGAATATTAGACCTTTACCACAGGAACAGGGGTCGTGGCAGGCCAGGAGATTTCGTGACAACTTAGACTCTTACCTTAAAGATTGGCTAGAAGTGGCTAAGGACAGAAAAGAGTGGAATAATGAGAGGGAGGCGTTTGCCTTGCAGTGAGACACAATTGGCTCTTAATAATAACAAGCGACCCGCCCCCAGCTACGCACGGGTGCAATGGTTATATTAAATATATTATGCATTCATATAAACCTTCCTCTTGATTCACTCTATATTGAAAAAAAACTCCATCCAAATCCGTTGCGTAGTTTTATAGATTTAAGCATACAAAGAGACAGGAAGCGACTTTGTTTTATACTATGTAATGATAAAGACCGCTACCAACTCACCGGCAAATAAATATCAATCTTGTTACACTTGAAATAAAGTTATAATTGCCTTGTTAATCAAGGTCGTTTTTTTGTGTTTAGTTTTTAAGTACCTAAGTAATAATATAATTATATTGCCCTTTTATTTATTTATTTATTTACAAAAAAAAGGACTTAGGACTTACTGCACAAAGGCAGACTTAATGCATGTTAATGTTTTGTTTATTTTTTTTATTTGTATTATAATGCTAACATTATTGTTTATACAATAAAGATAAGAAAAATAACAGTCTTTTATTTATTTACATTAGTGTTTTCCAATTTGTTATTATTCTGGAAACAGTTGCACATTTTTGCTAGCAAGATCTAGAAGGCAAAAAGATTAATAAAAAAAAATATTATTTTGATAAAAAACCTAAAAATATGAGCTACCGATAGATATTTTTTTTTTAGGTTACCATCTAATCACTAATGACTTCTCCCGCTCTGTCGCATTTCAATAGAGCTCAAAGTAACTCCGCTGCCGGAGGCGCTGATGACGAGATTGTAGGTTTGGCCACATAGTATAACATAGCATCAGGCATCAGCCTTATAATGTTCCCACTTCTGGGACTCAGGCCTATTCTCTAGGAGTGGGAATGGGCCATAATCCATCATGCGGGCCCAGTGCGGATTGTCACATGTCTTCGAATTTTTGGTTCTAAGACATGGCGATTTCCTCACGATGTTTTCCTTCACCGTTTTGAGAGCAGTGGTGATGATATATGTTACACTGTAATGAGCCTGGCTGGGTCCGAACCCGCGACCTACAACTCGTAAGTCGGGGTTACCATAAGGCCAGATAGGGCGAAGGAAAATAAATAAATAAAGCAGCCCATTAAAATGTGCATATCAATTTATTAGTTTTTTGAGTCAAGGCACTTATAACTTACAACTATATTTTAGATTTTCACTGGTTGGCACCAATTCCAAAATTCCATGGTTTCCAAATTTAAACTATACGTTACCTTTTAAAAATATTCTTGCTCTTAATTATTATATTTTATTTATAACAAATCTATACTTAAAATTAATTTCTTTATTTAGACATTTTTATTGCTTATAATAATAAAATCAGCTGAAATAATACACTTTCGTGTATTTATTAAACTAAAATCATTGAATATATTTTTAGTGACCAACATTCAGTTTTACAATGTTTATTTTAAACATTTTGTATAATTATAATTATTTTAAATAAAACCTAACATTTTCTTGGAAGGAATGATTGCTCGCGTGAGCACAAAGCACCGAATACTTACATCCTACATACTGGCTTAGTATACTTAATATAATACTATGTTGACCGTTTTCACAATCAGTGTGCAGAGTGCGAGCTGTTTTTACGTCAACGTTATCGAAATGTTTAGCGCGTTCGGCTCTGTGATTGGTTAAAGAGCTTGGAGCGGACCAATCGGAGCCCCGACCCCGTTATAAACACGTCGATCGCGTTAGCGTCAAACTAACTCACACTAGGCCCTCAGTAACTCACACTAAACCAACGCCTAAATTTAAGAGCTGTTGAATTTTCATCTCTGGGCTGAGAGCGGAAAGTTCAAATTCCAACAGCGAACAGTCAGTATAATTTTACTAATCTGTTACTGCGCATTCAAGGTCATAAGTTCAATCGTGCCGCCATCGTACCCCGTTTTGCGGTACGTAAATAGTCTAGCGCTCCGCATTCAGCAAGTAAGGTATGACGTCATCAATGCTGACGTCACCAACGAAGCCTACGAAGAACACGTCTTCGAGGAAGGGTCCGGAGAAGGTTCTCAACACCGGCAGCTGCAGTAACAAGGTAGCCAAGCGGTCCTCGTCGGGTTGGCAGGAGGCGCGGAGAGAGCGCAGCACTTTGATTTGGTAGTCTTGTAGCTTGCGGGTTAGGAAGTCTGGGACGCCGTCTGGGGAGAAAGATATTTACATTTAATTTTTTTATATTCTAGATAAGCTCGCGTTTGACCACAATCTTACCTGATGGTAAGCGATGATGTGGTCGACGATAGAGCACGCTTGTCTGGAAGTAACCTATTCATTCTTGAAGACCCCTAGGTTTATAAGGCTGATAAAGACACAGAATGTTAGTATACCTGGTGAGAACAAGCACAGAGCTCTGAGATGAGCGTGCTCCCGTTGTTGCACGCGCAACTGTTCCATGTTGCTGAGGAACTGCTGCAGGCGGGAGAGGCTGCTGCTCACTTCGGCTATCCTTTCGTCCGAGTAGTCAGACGCTGTGATCTGTAGAAACAGAAGGAAGTTTAGAACCTAACTTCCCAAAAACATGATAAAAAAATCTATATATATAAAAGAAAGTCGGGTTTGTTACAACACTTATAACTCGAGATCGGCTGAACCGATTTAGCTGAAAATTTGCAGGGAGGTAGTTTAGAGCCAGGAGAATGAAAGGATACTTTTTTTTTTTAGAGTATCGTAGAGTAGGGTAGAATAGGGTAGGGTAGAGTAGAATAATCTGTTGCCGGGAGCGAAGCCGCGGGCAAAAGCTAGTAATGATATAAACTAGTCATCATAATCATCATCAATTCAGCCGAAAGACGTCCACTGCTGGACATAGGCCTCCCCCAAACGTCGCCACAACGACCGGTCCCGTGCGTCTCGCATCCATCGAATGCCAGCAACCCTGACCAGTTCGTCGGTCCACCTTGTGGGAGGCCTTCCAACGCTACGTCTTCCGGTACGCGGTCGCCACTCCAGAACCTTTCGGCCCCAGCGGCCATCTGTTCTGCGTGCGATGTGCCCTGCCCATTGCCACTTAAGTTTGGCGATTCTTTACGCTATGTCAGCAACCTTCCCCATCCCTTGCCCATTGTATTTTATTTCTTTCTTTCTTAACACCGTCGTAATTTTTAAGTGTCCTTATGTATGAAGTTTTGTTTATGGTGTACCTACAATAAAGAGTATATCTATCTATCTATCTATCTTGGTTGGCTCATATAAACTAGTGCTTGATTGCAATCCCACCTGATGGTAAGCAGTGATGTAATCGTTGATGCTGAGATACACTAACTTATTAAGAGCTTATTCATGTATAAAAAATTTATTAGAAAAGAAAATTCTAACGATTGTGACTAAACTAAGCAATTATATTTAAAAACTAGCTATGCCCGCGACTTCGTTCGCGTGGATGTCGGAATTTAACAATAAATACAACTGCTTTGCACTTAGACTCACTGTTTTTAACGAGAAAAAGAATAAATTTATGTATCCTTAGATATTTAAAACTACGTAACGGATTTTGATGCGTTTTTTTAATAGATAAAGCAATTTATGCAGAAGGTATAATGTAGGTTATCAGCATTGCACCCGTTCGAGTTACTAATAAAATAATTTATTTATTTATTCTTCATTCAACACAAGGTACAAAGGCGGACTTAATGCCTTAGGCATTCTCTACCAGTCAACCTAGGGTGTTGAAGAGACAATATGGTAGGTGCATAAAAAAGAAAATGTTATTTAGAAAACAAGAATACAAATACATATTTCATGTTCACATAAACATACATATATACATACATACATAAATATATTTACATAAAGTAAGGAAAGAAGTTATAGACAATGTTCCACTATTAGTGGAGAAAATAGTTCCGTAACTTCCGCTTAAATGCATAGCGACATTCAGCCGCTCTGATATCGAGAGGAAGCGCATTCCACAGAAGGATGGATTGGATATAGAAAGAAGAATGGACGAAATCAGAAGTATGAGAAGGACAGAGCAGAAGAAGATTGTTAGAAGAACGCAAATTCCTTGCGTGTGAAGCACAAAGAAACTGAAAGTGAGGTATGAGATAGGATGGAGGCGTGGGAGAGTTGAGTAGAGAGAAAAGAGTGGTTAAGGCACGACTTCTTCTCTGGCGAATAGGCAACCATTTCAGCTCTGACCTGAAGGTCGACACATGGTCATACTTCCTCAGGTTAAATATGAACCTGATGCAGCTGTTGAGGAGTCTATCAAGCTTATCCAGCAAGACCGCGTTCAGGTCAAAGTAACACACTTCACCATAATCTACAATAGGGAAAATTAAAGTCTGCACAAGCATTGTCTTCGTCTTTGCGGGTAAAAAGTTCCTCAGACGATACAGACACCGCAAAGTCCCATTGACTTTTTGACAGACACTAGACACTTGACTTTGCCAGCCAAGCGTCGAGTCAAGATGCAAACCGAGATCCTTTACGCTTGTGCTGATGGGGATGACAGTTCCATTGAAAAGAATAGGAGGCAGAGAGCTAACCGCCACTCTACTCATCATGCGCGAGCTACCAATAACAATGGCCTGACACTTTGAGGGGTTTACAGACACCCCAAACCTATCAGACCAGCTACTGATAGCATCCAGATCCCGGTTTATATCCTCTATAGCGTCTGATAAACCTTCCACCCGCACAGATGTGTACAACTGAAGATCATCGGCATAAAGATGAAAGAAGACGAACACCGAAGACAGTGAGTTATAAAATTTATGAAGATGGAAAATAACAATGGAGAAAGAATTCCGTCCTGTGGAACTCCAGCATCCAGATCACGCCAACTCGATGAGCTCTCATCAACGCGAACCGACTGCCGGCGTCCCCGAAGATAGGATGCGAACCATTCCAGCGCCTCGGGTGAAACCATAAGATGGGAAAGGATAGATAGGAGTATATCGTGACTGACGGCATCAAAGGCATTGGAGAAATCGATCAATACCAACACAGTGACCTTTGTATCTTCCATTGCCTTTCTAATGTCACCAGTCACTTTAAGGAGAGCGGAAGTAGTACTGTGGCCAGGTCTAAATCCAGACCGGAATGAGCTATAATATACTAACCATGAAGTTTCTTGCTGGTCGTTTCTTATGCAGATCCATAAGAAACGACCAGTTCGGATACCATGCACTAGCTTCTGACGTTTTATAAGTGCCCATGTGAAATAAAAATATTTTGACTTTGACAGTACAAAATGATTAGTTTGCGTCATTACGCGTAAATAAACTGTTTTTCTTCCTTTCTTTCTATTATAATACTAGCTTTCAGCGGCTTCACCCGCGTGAAAATATGTTTTCGCACAAACTGGACACGCGTTTCATCCCTTTAGGGGGTGGATTTAGGAAAATCCTTTCTTAGTGTTCGCCTACATCATAAAAGCAAGGCTTGTGCAAAATTTCAGTCTCCTAGTTCCAGTAGTTTCGGCTCTGCGTTGATATGTCAGTCAGTTTCTCCTTTTATATAATACTAGCTTTTGCCCGCAGCTTCGCCCGCGTACATAAAATATAGCCTATGTCACTCAGGAGTAAAGCAGCTTTCTATTGTTGCTTAAATTTTTCCAATCGGACCAGTAGTTCCAGAGATTACCCCCTACAAACAAAAAAACAAACTTTACCTCTTTATTATATTAGTGTAGATATAGATATAGACTATTTACCTCCGGCATGGCCATATCATGTGACCTGTCCACACAGTCGTTGCTAGCTCTGTCGCGCAGCACCGCCTGCAGGTGGCTCACCATCTGCGGCAGCAGGCTGCTGAGCGACAGCTGCTGCGAGAACATCGACAGCGAGAGCACGAACAGCTCCGGCCAGCACTTCTTCAGTAAGGTCACTTGGATCTCGAAGCTAATGACAAATAAAGAAAATTAGAGATATACAGTAGTGAAGAGGACAAATTGAGGACACATTATGAGTAGCTGTGACCTCAACCGAAAGGGTGACCAGATGGTCACCCTTTCGGTTCGGGCACGCTTTTTGTTATTTTTTAACGTTTGTTGTGTTTTTTGTAACTGTTGTGCTGTGTCTCTACTGAATAAATTCATTTCTATTCTATTCTACATAGCCTTTTTTGTTTTTGTCGTGGCGTGTGGTGACGTCTTTTTTTATGGTGGGAAAAATCATCTAATGACGTATTCCGCCCTTGGGCGAAGCGGAAAACAGTGTCCTCTTATTGACTAAACGACCCACCCGATTCATACCAGGGTCGGACCTTCCTTTCAGAAGCCGGACCGGAGCCCCAATAGATGTCGGCCCTGCAGTTGGGCCTCTCCATTTGCTGACAACTCCTTAAGGCGCGTGGGAATAGAGCGCGTCGTCGCCTCCTGGCTTGGTGCGGACTATTATCGGACAACTAGACAGCTACCCATTGCTAACCGTCCGCAAGCCTGCGCTTACGGTATCCGGAAATCGGGATCGGAATCGCGGCGGCGTCTGGGTCGTGAGCCACGCTGCTTTATGCTGTCGGTCTCCTCCTTTGCTAGTATTACTGCTTCGCAGAAGTTGTGTGCAATATACGTACGGTAAGGCATGTGCGGCGGGCACAGCTCGCAGCCAGCGCGCCGCCGCCGCCAGCAGGCGCGCGCCCGCCTCGCACACGGCGTGCAGGCGCAGGTGAGCTGGGGCTGCACCGGGGAGGGACACCAGCAGCTGTTGTGACTCCGGCGTGCTGAGGATGCCACCACCTGCAGCGTCTATTGGAGAAACAATTAATACGTAAAAGTAAAAATAAACAACAAACTCCGGGAAATGCTCGAGCTTTTGCGAGCATGTGCTGGTCCGACTCTTTCGGGAAAGCCAATCCAAATTAATCCTCGGACACATTAGTTGCGGCGCCGCACTGCAAGTTTTTCGAAGAATGGGGCAAGGCGGCGTTGTGTGTGGGCTCGCTGATTCGTCAAATTATTTATTTGCGATTCGGAGCCGCAACGCAGCGTGTGGTCTCTTCATTTGCTGACAACTCCTTGAGGCGCCCGGGAACAGAGCGCGCCGTCAACGACTTGGCTTGGTCCGGACAGTTAGGCTGTTTACACATTACGCCGCTGCGGCAGCGTTTTTTGCCGACGCGGTACATAAACTTGCTGCCTGTCGCCTTGTGGCGTATGTAAGGCTTCCCCATGGATACAATTCACTAGCGCAGCGGCGCCGCGGCGGCGGCAGTGCTGTTGCCGCATAATGTGTAAACCGCCTTACCAGACGACCGGATGGCAAGCTATCCGAGGTTGGGTTATGTTAGGTTTTCAGGTCAGACTTGAAGATTGACTAGTCAAACCTAGGAGCACCGGAGCTTCAAGAATTGACTATAACACATATAGGTACATAAACAAAGTTATTGGGGATCTTACCTTCGGTTTGCTGGGTCTCCGCAGCAGCGTGTAAGGCGGCGAGCGGCACCTCGGGCGGAGTCGCGCCGTATGCGGACTGCAGATACTCATTGATTGCACCTACACAACAAAATGGAATGCCATCATCATCTTCCTGCCCTCATACCGTTTTATTTAGGGTCGGCGCAACACTTTTTTTCCTTCCATTCTGTCTTGTCACTTGTCACGCTATCACTAATTCCCTTTCCTTTAAAATATTCCTTCTCACTCAATCCATAAATTTTTCTTTGGTCTCCCAACAAAATGGAATACCGAGTTGCCGAAATAACAAAATGCTTTATTTTTTAACCCTGGAGCATAGGAACACTATTACTTTATAAGATAATAATTGACTTTTGTAATGCCCATTTAGAAAGAAAACGTATTGAATTTGACGTAAATTAAAATGAATGTCCTTTTTCCTTTTTTCATTTCAGATTTTTTTTTTGTTTGTTTGAGTGAACCATCACTCTAACAAAAAATAAAAAATTAAAGGACAATGCCCACATTGTCCTTTAAAAATTAGACTGTTTGGCAGTAAAAGGGAGTATATGTTTTCTGTACTTGCAAAATGAACAGTTGGTTGCCTAAAAATAACATATAAGAAAAAAAAAACACGCACGGAAATTTTTCCGTGTATTTTTTTTTATTCAATATTCATAAGAAAAAGAAATTTGGCAATAAGCAACTCACCAAACTGCCCCATTTTGAAGAGATTCTTAGCGAGTTGTGTTTGTAACATCAGCTGCTGTCTACGAGCACCTTCGATGTCCCCGGCGTTGCCCGGCGTTAGATACGGAGACACTGAAACGAATAGTTTGGATATAACCACAGAGTAGATAGAGTATATAGGGATAGGATTCACAAGACCGAAGATTTAGTAAAAATGCTGGAGTGGAAGAGGGAGATGAAAGGATTGTGTGAGGAGTGATATGAAAGAAAAGGGAGTTAGTTAGTGATAGTGTGACAGGACAGAATGGAAGAAAAAAACATGTTGCGCCGACCCCAAGTAATATGGGATAAGGGTAGGATGATGATGATGCTGTTCAGAAGTATGGTTAGGTAATGCGTTTGGTGCATTATTGTTGTGTATTTAGAAACATTCACAAAAAATCCAGCTATGAGGCGTTACAAAGTTTGCCGGTTCGTAGGGACTCTGCAAAAAGGTCGAAGCCTATTGGGGTTCAGGGTCTTTTTCTGAAAGGAAGGCTTGGGCCCCAGTGCGCTTATTTGAAATTCTTTTTTTTAGTTATTATCTTACTTTTTTTAAATACCGCTACATCGTGCTCGCATAATAGAAGCAACATAATTTTGTAACCAAGTACATAATATGTAAATATATAAATTTGATTTAAAAGAGTGCCCATGGAGTTTCTTGCACGTTCTTCTCCATAGGAGTCTACACCTTGGAACGTGCAAATTAGCTTCAATTTTGACATTTCAAAAGTGCCTGTAAATGGTCTATTTGAAATAAAAGATTTTGAGTTTGAGTTTGTGCAAAAGACAGAGAAGGAACGGGGTGGGATGTTTAGTCAGTAAGAGTCTGAAACTGTTTCCCGCTCCGCCCAAGAGCGGGATTCGTCATAGGATGATTTTTGCTTACCATAAAAAAAATCTTTCTTTAGTCTTGCTAAAAGCCGTCTAGACGAATTTGGTTAATTTTAGTTTTGAAATATTCGTGATACTTCAGGGAAGGTTTACGCAGTGAGTAAAAATTTGCTAGTTCTAAGTTTTCCCGGACAACCAGTTCTTAATTTGGCAAAACGTTGGTCACATATTTTGGAACTTTTGAGTCTACGACATAATAATAATTAGACAAAACGTCGATAAATATTTGAAAATAATGCGACATAACAGTATGGATAGTATAGTCGGGCTTATAATATTCCCACTGCTGGTACTCACGTCACATAATATATTTTGGAATTTATGAGTCAAAAACATGCTGGTTTCCTCACGCTGTTTTCCTTCACTGTTAATAATTCATAAAATCTTTATTAAGAACAAATGAATTTACTGACAACTGAAACAAATATACTCAAACTAGCTTTTGTCAGTTTCTCCATACAAACTCCAAACCCCGTTCTACCTTCTTAGGGGTGGAGTCTCGTGAAATCCGTTCTCAGTGGATGTGTAGACATCTGCTAAAACGTACTACTACTTCACGATACTTAAAATTTGGCAAGTAGGTTCCTTGAAGGGTGGTAGATCTTCCAAATTTTAAGTTTGTAGGTGTTATAGTTTCTGAGATTTCGTGACTAATCAGTGAGTGGTATTTCATCTATATATATAAAAGAAAGTCGTGTTAGTTACTCCACTTATAACTCAAGAACGGCTGAACCGATTTAGCTGAAAATTGGCAGGGAGGTAGTTTAGAGCCAGGAGAAGGACATAGGAACTTTTTTTTATTTACTTTTTTTATGTAGTATATTTGCTAATTCTGAACTCTACTCCCACTCTACTCTCCCACCGAGTAGGGTAGAGTAGAATAATCTGTTGCCGGGAGCGAAGTCGCGGGCAAAAGCTAGTAGTAAATAAATAAATGTCTCATTACCTGGATTCCCTTTATTGAAAGCTACAGCAGCAGCGAGAGCAAAGTTGATGGCGGGTGCCGGGGACACCGCGCCGAACGCATCGCTGGGCTCTTCCTTAGGGTTGATCTGCGAATATACCTCCTACATACAAGACCGAAGCATTAATATAACATAACAAGGAAAAGATTTGGTAACGTCATGTTTAACGTCAGCTGAGCGAGTCTATGACGTGTAGGTAGTTATCGGTCGCCAATGTACAGTACGGCCGATTTTGGCGAGTATGAAGTTAGGCTCTTAGCGCTTGTACACTCGTAAGAAATAATTGGATTAAACAATTAAATGCAATTTGCAGTTATTATTGTTGCTAAAAACTGTTATTTTATTGGCATTTTTTTTTTTTTGTACGTGTGTGCACAAGCGCTTCATTTCGCACAGCCTACTTCAGACTCGCCAAGATCCGATGGCCAAACTGTACGCAAAACAAAGAATATAATAAATATTCTTTATTAGATGAGCTTGTTCTTCTAGCCCCAGAAAATTTGAAGTAAATCAGCTACTATAATTCGTTTTTTAATTCTAGACTACGATTTGACAACAAAGAATGTCACACTCTAGAAATATGTTCCCAATTTGCTGGAGTTTGGCATTTTAAGTTGTCAAATCATAGTCTAGAATTAAAAAACGCCCACCGACGCTGCACGGAGCGAGCGCCGGCTGCAGCACCGCCAGTGTCGCGAGCCGCACTCTTCACACTACTTTAATTAACTTTATTACAGTCTCCGGAAATATTGTGCAGTTTCAACTATATGTTACATGCCCTTCACCACGATCAGACTCACCGGTCCACTCGGAGCCTGTCCAGCCAGCCCCAGGAACTTGGAGTAGGCAGCCTGCCTGTCGTGCATGCCCTCACGCTGCTCGCCCTTGGACTTGTCCACGATCGGCTTGCGTTCATGCTGGACCGCTGTCGCATACAGTGCAAGAATTATTGCTCATCAGAATACGAGACTTACAAATTGGTATAAGTATTTTTAAACCAGTACTTTTAATTTTTTGAATACCGTAATTAAAAAGCACAAAAGCAAACGTAGCTATTTTATTGGTGGATGATTTTTATAATTTATTTTTAGTGTATTGAAGAATTTTTAAAAAGGCCTTTCCTCAATTCCATGTGACTGTGAGATTTATAAGCTTGTTGTTTATTCCAACGGCAACGTAATGAATGTTAAATGAATAGGCAAGGCGAAAAAAGAGAGATTACGCTCGTATGTATGTTGGCACTAGCAACTAACTTCTGTCTCTCACTAAGTTTTTGTTTAAATCTTAAAAGTATTTGGAAAAAGCTTTCGTCATTCAGAATCCCGTTGCCATACTTAATAAATTTTCTTTCTTCTTTTAATTTACGAACACATTATAAAGGGCTAAAGTTCATACAAAAGAGCAAAGTTTCAAACATCTTTTTAGGGTTAGTTTTACACAAAGGGTTGTGATTTCCAAAAGTAATCTAAATAATATCCATAACTATGTTTCCAAAATATCTACAATGCGTTCCAAATGAGAATAGGATTGATTGCCATGTTGCGACGTCACGATTTACTGTCAAAGCGAAGATATTATTGCAAAATTGTGCAATGACATCATAATCATGTAAGAGTAACCGAAGAAAATCAAACCTCTACTTATAAAACAAAATGTAATTACGGATTGAGTTCTAAGGAAATGGTAATAATTGAAATCGGACATTCACGACTTTAGTCTTGGCGACAAGCGGAGCGGCGAGTGAAGTTTTTTTTATGGTATCGTGGCTCTACAACAAGCTGCAAGTCCAGCTGCTACTCACAGTCGCTCCTCATGCCGCAGGCGAGGCACTTCTGCAGGCGGCAGTACTGGCAGCGGTTGCGGTGGTGCTTGGTCACCTCGCAGTTCATGCTGCCGCGGCACTGGTAGCCCAGCTTCTTGCGGATCGAGCGCTTGAAGAAACCTTTGCAGCCTGGAGACAACAAACAAGTTTTTTTTGAGCATTTGAAATATACGTATACATGATATAACATTATTAAAAAAAAATTGAGAAAAAATAGAATTGCATGACAGGATTCCGCCATCTTAATTTTACCATCGGACAACCCGTGGCATGGCGTATATCCACCTTAACGTTGATGAGACTTCTAAGGTGCGGACGCTTAGTTATGCGTCGTCGTTTATACCGTGCATAGAAGGACCGGAACAGTTTGATTATCGCGCTACAGCGCACAGCGCAGGCCAACGAAAGACGGAAGGAGTGGGATAGAATAGAGTAAAAAAAAATATTGTTGAAAAAAAAAATGATGTTACTGGATGGCTCTGGGATACAAATAACTTGAGGAGTTTTGAGGATAAGGAGAAATGACAACCATTATATTGGCAGTGTTCCGACAAAAGTGATTATATCGCTAATCCGAACAAATTTAATCTAAAAAAATAGGCTATTGAGTATAATTATGACATTGCTTATTGGTTGGATTCGCGATAAAACCGCTTTTGAAGCAATTCAGAACTAGGGGATTGTTTTATGAATACTTTTCCATACCTTCACAGCTGATGGCTCCATAGTGTCTGCCTGAAGCTCTGTCCCCGCACACAATGCAGAGCTCCAGTCCCCCCACCTCACTATTGCCACTGAACTTCAACTCCATCTGGTCTTGACCTTCCATAGTATCTGAAGTCAAAGGAATTTGAACAGATTAACAAAATGTATGATAGTATAGTATAGTATATTGGGCTGGTGTCCGCAACTCCACATCTAAAGCGCGTATTTTGCGTACGGAAAATGTATGATAGAAATGTATTATGTTAAGTTATCAGTAATATGTTATGGGGAAAGTATTAAACAGGAATGTCTATATGATAAAGGGATGAACTCATCTGGATTTCACATGTTCTTTGACTTGTATTTCACTTAAGGGCTTTACCAACACACAAGGTTGCACAAGAAACCTGGGATCAACAAATTCCTGTATAGTATTTGTATTTTAGGTTGCAACAAAGTCTGCAACTCTATAAGTACATATTTTACATACAACTGCACTGCACTGCATCAGCCTTATAATGTTCTTACTGGCCTCCTTTCTAGGAGATGGAATAGGCCATAATCCTCTATGCGAGCCCAATGTGGTTTGGTTACTTGAAACAACACAAACAAATTGCATGCAATTTCCATAAAGACACCCTGTATATATGTGTGGAGGAATTATCTGCTTTGGAATGAGATGGGCTGATTGGAATAAAAACCACTACGGCCCACATACAGTCAGTCAGTCTGGTCCATAGGGGCTGCAAAGGCTTGAAGCCTACTGGGGCCTCAGGACTCAATCTGAAAGGAAGGCTTGGCCCCAGTGTGAAAGGAACAGAAGTAACGGAGTGGAGTATTTAGTCAGTAAGAGTTTGACACTGTTTAGTGTGGAAACAGTGTCAAACTCTTACTGACTGACCCAAGAGAGGGATTCGTCATTAGATGATTTTTGCCCACCACAAAAAAAAACAACATACAGTCTGGTCTATATTCTACACAAATATATTATGTAAGTGTGCATTTTTAAGGGCGGCTTGCACAACCTGCTCTTAAAACTAGATTTTGTTAAAGTCGCATTAGTCATTAAGCTCGACTTAACGTAAACTGTATTAGTAGCGTCTTGCTAGTGTCGAAATCTACTCGACTTAACTAAACCTAGCTTAACACGTTTCATTCTTTTCGTTCATTCATTTGCGTTCCATTTTTCATTATTGTGCTGGATATTTAACACATTTTTTTACTTTTTTGGAGGTATGGAACGTTTCAAATATAAAAAACCAAGGATATTATAAAGGAATGACTGGAAAGCTTACGACAACCTCAAAAAAGTTCTGAAGAGTAAAGTTAAAAAACGGATTTTTTATCTCGATCATCTATTGTGTACACTATCTACGTATTACGGGACAATTTTAGGCTAAACAAGTTCGAGATGTTTTTAATGTAGGTTTTATAAATAGATATATATCGATATAAATAGATATCCATTTAATAACGCAATGGTATTCGCGCCATGTTGCATGTTGTAAAATTCTGAGCTCTGTCCTAAAGAAGTTCAATGTGTTATTAATACAGTAATTACATAGACTAACTTTTTAATGTTCCCACTGTCGGAATACAGGGCTCCTCTCTAAGAGAAGGAATGGGTAATAATCCACCACTCGGGGCCAGTGCGGATTTGTGGATATCACATGCCTTCGAATTTTTGGTTCTGGGTTTGTTCACGATGTTTTCCTTCACCGTTTTAAGAGCAGTAGTGGTGAAAATATTAAAAATAATGAGAAAATCATAATTTAAAGGAAGATAGGGTAAGAAATGGGGTAGCGAGGTAAGACGGGGACCGTGTGATATTTAGCAAAAGTTTTTAGTGTCGCAAAAAGTTTGGTCGATAGTGCGTACATTGTAACTTGGCAAGTATTGGGCAAAAATTGGCTTAAAAATGGAAAAAAAGTACTATGAATACAGAGAGTTCTTGAGTGTGACAAACTCTTACAAACTGTTAAACCTTTCCGCGTTGTTAACTGACTTTGACTATACTCCACGTAAGCAAGCTGTTTGCTGATAAAGAGTTTGCAATATTGCTTCGTCGTCAATCCAGACTATCCGTAGGATAAAGATACAAGATCCTTGACGCAAACTGACGTTTGCTTTTGTTTATGTCATCTGACAACGAACTGACCTCACTAAATCTAAATTTAGCAATTAAACCGCCTACCATGCCGGTTTAAATTTGACATTTCTTTAAGTCTAGCTTTACGCTAAACCGATGTCGTGCAATGCGTTAAGTTCGATTTAAGCTTAAGTCGAGTTTAAATCACACTAAATCTAGATTTAACTGAGACGTGCAAGCCGCCCTAAATGTACAAAAGTTATAAAATAAAGCACATCATAAGACTATCATATCACATCTGTGTCCTAGTATTTGACAGAAAAAACCAACTCAAAGACCTAGTAAATACTGCTAGTACTACATAATAGCTATAAGATGAGACTTTTACAATATAATTCCTATTTAATATTTTATCAGGTTGTTAACCTGTACACTGACATTCAATGACATTAATGTCACATGTATGCTTGGAGTGTACTTACTGCAATATTGTCTAACTTCTTAGATAAAAGTTTATGAATAACAAGTTGTTTAGTGTAAAAAATAGTAGATTTATTGGCCATTGACTACACTAATAAGATGGTTTATCCTTAGAGGGAAAGGAATGCTATTTATTAAGTAAATTTAGGTGAATCTTGTTGAATTGAAAAACAGTAAGAAAGAATTCTGTCTAAACATTCTTAGTTTATCAGTTTATCAGATGGTCAGTGATTGGCAATATCCTTTGATTGGACACTGCATGGCAATTTACATGAGAAAGCATCCGTGATGCATGACCATACGCTACGCGTCTACACAACTCAGTAACAATAAAAAAACCACTTTTATGTAGCATACCTTTCACTTTTTGAGAGCGTGGTATTTTTCAAAAACCAAGTACTAAACTCATAGTGTGTAGTTAAAAGATCAAGGGAGTAAGATTAAAAAGATTTTCTTTCCACAAAACAAAGCAGAGGACATGCTACGGTCATTGAAGTGAAAAATCTATGCGAGAGCCACAAATACAGTTACAAAAGATCGTACTTACCTTGTGTTATATTAAAAAAGTTGTTGTTTCTCTCGCATTTATAGAGGTTTGCGGTGCTGATGCAGGATGCAAAACTTCACCATTCACGATTTATTATATTTTTTCACTTGATCATCACGGATTCCACGATACACAACGAAAACAAATAAAAAATAATGAACGACAACGAATGATGAAGGAATGATTGAATGAGTAAGGGAATGAATGAAGATTGTCCGCTATCCAAAGCTATTCGTTATCTGTGATTTAGACGGTACGAAAAAATCTAAACCAAAAGGACTCGTGTTTAATTTCTGTATTGATTGTCAAAATTGACATTCACGAAATAAACGAAACCGCGTGTGATTTTGTTGTAAACCAAAGGTGCTATTACGATTTATTTTCCATGCGAAATCTAAGTAAAATTATCAAATAATTGTGACTGGAAACAGAGAGAACTATGGCGTGTCCAAAGTTGGATAAAATAATAGACGAATTCAACGTTTTCACTGACAAACCAGTTAAATTTCTTACTGTGCAAAGTGACCTCAAGGATGATATTAAAAAATTGGTTAAATCTTTGTACGACTACACGAAAACGGAAGAAACTGTTGATAATAAAAAGGTAAAGAAAGCTACGCTGCCTGAGCTAATCGTCGAACATCTCGATGAAGAACAGATTTGGCAACAAATTGAGCTTCAAAACACTGAATGTTGGGATCAATTTGTTTGGGACGTTGCTAGTTGTATGTCCACAAAAACTAACTTAGAGTTCCCTGTAAAGATTTCTGAAGATGATACGAATGTTACAAAAGACTCGGCAGATGAGGAATCAATGTCAGAAGGTGAAGAATCAGACTTAGAACTTGAAAATGGCGACAATGATGAAATCAAAGAGAGACCTAAGAAAAAGAAGCCTACGTTACCAAAATCTAAAGTAAAGTCATCAATAGTAGATGATAAGTTCTTCAAACTACAGGAAATGGAGAAATTCTTGTTGAATGAAGAGAAGAATGAAGGGAAAGCACACACTTCAGACAGTGATGAGGAATCCATTGATATGTTTGAAGATATTGATGAGGACGATGGTTCTGATGAGGAAGGTGGTAAAGAGGCTATGTACTCTGACTTCTTCAATCAAGAAGATGAGGAAGGTGATCAGTATGATAACAATGATCAAGAAGTAGAAAATGAAGAGAATGATGAAGAAATAGAAGATGGTGAAGAAAATGAGTCTGATCATGAACCTCCTAAAGTAGATGATAAGAAAAAAGTCAGATTTGCTTTAGAAGCTTCTTCTTCAGATGACGATGACTCTGTAGATAGTGAAGTACCTACAAACAATAATATAAAACAACAACCAGATGAAAAGAAATCAGAATTCGAACAACGACAGCTGAGGCTGAAACAACAGATAGAAAAATTAGAACAGAAAACATTGTCTGAAGCCCCATGGCAGTTGAAAGGAGAAGTAGATGCTGCAAGGCGTCCACAGAACTCTCTTCTAGAAGAAGTTGTAGACTTTGACTTAACAAGTAGACCACCACCAATAATCACAGAACAAACTACAATTACTCTAGAAGAATTAATCAGACGCAGAATCAAAGACAAAGCCTGGGATGACGTCGTAAGGAAAGAGAAACCAGTTGATGACCAGCTTACGTTCCGCAAAACAGTCGTCTTAGACCAAGCGAAGAGCGAGTTAAGTTTAGCACAAGTGTATGAAGCTGAGTATTTAAAGCAAAAACAAGCCTTGTCCGGAGAAGTAGAAGAAGAAAAAGAACCGGAAGCTCACACAGAAATACGTGAAGCAATGAACAAGCTGTTTGCTAAGCTAGATGCCCTATGCCACTATCATTACACACCAAAGGCACCGCAAGCTGAAGTCAAGATTGTAAGCAATACTCCGGCTATTTCTATGGAGGAGGTAGCACCGGTAGCAACAAGCGATGCTGCATTATTAGCTCCAGAAGAAGTGAAAAAGAAACGTAAAGGAGAATTAATGAGTAAAGAGGAACGGTCACAGACGGACAAGAATAGAGAGAGAAGGAAAAAGAAGAAGTTGCAACGTAAGAAGGGCAATGTGGTAAAAGTAACGGAACATAGGAATACAGAGAAGGGAACGGCTGCTGATGATAAATCATTGAAAACTTCGAAGGCATTTTTCCAGCAGTTGACGGATGATTCTAGAAGTGTAATCAAGAAACGTAATGTTAAGAATAAAGGACAATAACAATCAAAATAAATGTTTGTTTCAATGTTTATTATTGTTTTTCTTCCTAATTACTTTTTTTAGTAATCTGACTTGTAATAAGAAACAATTACAATTGTTATTGAATAAATTACCTATACAGGTTTTTTTAGGGTTCCACTTCAAACGGGAAAACGGAACCCTTGTTGCGCGAATGCGACTCGCACTTACCCGATTTTTTTTTTAAATGTGGTAGGTCAAAAATCATCAAATAACTACATCCATTTTGGGTGAAGTGAGAGGGAGGGCGGTTCTGGTGAAGCGATCGCGTACCGGAAGATGCAGTTTTGGAAGGCCTCCTCTAAGGTAGACCGATGACCTGGCAAGGATTGCAGGAAACAGATGGATGCGAGATGCACAGGACCGTTTATTATAACGACACTTGAGGGAGGCCTATGTCCAACACAGGAACGCCTCAAGGAGTTGTCAGCAACTGCAGGGGCCCTTCAGGGTCGAAGCCTCCTGGAGCCTAGAGGGTAGTGCAAACTGTTACCTCGACTCCAGGAATAAGGCAAAGAAGGTACGGGGTAGGTTTTTTGTCAGTAAGAGTCTGACACTGGTCTCCCGCTCCGCCCAAGATTGGGTTTCGTCATTGGATGATTTTCACCTACCATAAAAAAAAACCCTCTTTCGTTTGAAAAAAAAGAGGGTTATGATGAACGATATCTATGACGCCAAGTAAAATTCAAATTTTTAAAACCATTATTTTTGAACGTGTTTTCAAGCGCTAAAATTCGCAGAGCCTAACGTGAGAAAGATACACTCGGTTTCGCATTAGGTGAAGCAAGCACTGATCTGATCTGAGAGAATACCTAGTGGCGGTGGTGGCCGAGGGTAGGTACGGTTCCGATTTACGAGTTGTAGGTTGCGGTACAAACCCAGCCAGGAGCATTACCTACTTTGTCTAATTTATTTCATTACCAATGCTCTCAAAACGGTGAAGGAAAACATTGTGAGGAAACCGGTATTTCTATTTATTTATCCTCACATCGGAACGCCTTACATCAATTATACCAATAAAGCACTATTCGTTCACTATTCGTTCGGAATCTGCTGCGTGTAATCTTCTAAAGACCGGCTCAAACGTTGTGGTGGGTCGCGAAAGCCCGCTAGCGGAGCATCAGGCCAGCACTTCTCTAGGATCCCACGTACACAACACATTTTTAAATCTTTTAGCTTTTTGAATGAGTTTTTTAAACGAATATTACCTATTAAAATTTAAAAATATGGAAAATTTTGATATGTCGAAGTTCGAAGACATGACATCGAACTCTGGTTTGGTCCAGTCATCCTATACATAGCCTTTTGTATAATACAGTTTTCCATATTTAAAATTCCTTAACTGATGTTATTTGTAGGTTAATATTTCAGCGCAATCAACGAAACATACTTACTAACATGTTTAAGTGAACTATTGACCATTAATTTTATGAGCCACATCGTTTCCTCTCCCCTCCAACTTAGACTACAAGTAAACAGACGTCAATACAATCCAGCCACAGAGATACATATGTACGGAGTACAATGAAATCCCCAAACTGCGTTGGCTTTGGGAAACTAACTCGGCTCGTAACTGCGCACTGGCAGTAATTAGCAGAGGAAAAACCTAGCGATATGGGCCGAGACGAATCAGACGACAGGGGACCTAGGAAGGTACTGCGGGGAGTGGAGATGGCATCTTTTTGGGAATAAAGACCTTTTCAATACACTTACCTACTCGAAAACCCGCTCTTATCCCTACCAATTTTTTACACACTAATGCGGAAAGTTTAAGTTCGGTTCTGATCTTCAGTGTTTGTGCGGATCTTTCATCCTGCACTACGTGCCCTATTACTTGTTCACGTAAGGACCTAATGACAGCATCAGTGGACAGCATTGCCGTGGTTGTCTACAACCGCAGGGACCCTGCAAAAGTGTCGAAGCCAACTGGGGCCCAGGATTCATGTCTGAAAGGAAGGCTCTGGCCCAAATACAAAGTAACACGTGAATGACGTAGTTAGTTACAGATTTATTTACCTAGATTGTAAGCTTTGTTAATCTTATGTTGTAAAAATTGTTAGTTTTCCCTAATAAATAAAATAAAATACTTTTAGCAACGTAGGAACGGGGTAGGTGGTTTAGTCAGTAACAGTCTAACACTGTTTCCTGCTCCGCCCTTGGGGATTCGTCATTAGATGATTTTTACCTAGCAAAAAAAAACCACATAGGTCAGTGATTCTATTAGGAGCCCTTAAAAGAAGATTACTACCATAAAATCTACTAAATAAATCTGATATTGCCTCCTCCATTTGAAGAGACAACAGTTTCGCAACTCCTTGCAGCCTATTGCAGTCAGCCACCGACTGAAAGTTACATAACGTGAACTCGTTACTTTTTAGTTTTATACTACAAATGTTAAATACCTAAGCACACTTGCTGTTCTACTCATGAAACGTTTGTCCGTAGATGGTTTCATAGCTTCGTGTATTTTTTGTCTAAAACAGACAAGGGTTTATTTTTTTATATCGCGTTTCACCATTTTTCTTTCAATGAGTTCAAAGATTCAAGATTCAAAGCATTTATTTCAAATAAACCTTTACAGGCACTTTTGAAAAATCAAGAAGTTGGTCTGTCTGAAAAAATGTCGCTAATTGCACATTCCAAAGAGTAGATCTCTATGGAGAAGAATATGCAAGAAAGTCCATGGACCGGCGACATGGCGACCGCGGTCTGGAAGACGCAGTGTTCGCGCGGTCTCCCACAAGACGGACTGATGACCTGATGAGAGTCGCGGGAATGCGATTGGTGTGAGACGCACAGGACTGTCCGTTGTGACAAGGACAGGGTAATGACGATTTTTACATTGTACTTATGACAAAAACTCGCGTTTTGCATCTGTCTGTTTATCCGCCAATTCATTTATTTAATTATATAAACTGCAGCCACATATGGACTGGTGCTGCCAGAAGTCATCTAGCATGTTTGACCTCAGTGGAAAGGCGTGTGCAGAGGCTACTTAGTGATTCAGATAACCAATTTAGAGCACAGACGCAGGATAACAAGCCTTTCTCCATTTTAATGGATGTATTTTAAAGAGCAGTGGTGACAGACTGGTAAAGAAACTGACTTACTAGTTGTAGGTCGCGGGTTCAAACCCAGGAAGGCACATTACTTTGTATTATTTATTTCATTACTACGGCTCTCAAAATGGTGAAGGAATACATCGTGAAGAAACCGGTATGTCCAAGAAACAAAAATTCGAAGATTGTGACATCCACTAACCTGCACTGGACGTGCTTGGTGGATTACAGCCCATTCCCTCTACTAGAGAGGAGGCCTGAGTCCCAGCCGTGGGAAAATTAAAAAGGTTGATATTAATTTTAGCTTAGATTAATTTTAGAATAATAGTTGACTTAGTATGTTACAAAAAAAACCATGAAACCAAACCAATAAATGTGGATGTATGGAGAGGGCGAGGGAGACCAAAGAAAATATGGAAGAATTGTGTGAGAAGTGATATGAAAGACAGAGGAGTTAGTGATAGCGTGACGGGTGACAGGACAGAATGGAACAAAAAATAAACATATTGCGCCGACCACAAATAAAACGGGAAAAGGGTAGGGAGATGAGTTTACTTAGTATGTTAGCATTCATACTCTTGAGCCCCAAACGAACGACGGCGTTCGCACATCTATTGTCTTTCAATTATGTCTCTAATTATAGTATTGGAAAGGTTAATCAAGGTTTGTTCCAGTTCATATGAGCAAAAGCACCTACCTAGTAGTACCTAGTCCCCAAAAAACAGAGCGCCTAATATTGCCGACCACAGTAGCGTTACTACAAATTGCTACGAGTATTTTTGTAGGAACCACGAAATTTTTAATTTTGTCTGCTGTAGTACTTCCGTATTGCGGCATTATGGGAAAGTTTCTATTGGTGGTTTTATTTTATTTCAGCCAATAGACATAGATAGATTATAGGCTACTCGATCTGCTCGTATTATCATTATTTCAGCTGGAATTCGTCCACAGTTGGACGTAGGCCTTGTCCAAGTGTCGCCACAATAGATGGGGAATGAACTACTTTGGTAATTGTATCACTTACCATTTTTTAAGAAGTGGTATCATTAAATGACTTCTCATTGGTGTGTACAATGATCCTTTTTAACCGTTAACCTTAATTCCAGGATCCCGGTGTTCCACTTTTGCATCAACATTTGGTCACAAGGCGCTTCGACCTTGCTGGGCCCTTACAGTTGCTGAAGTAGCAAAAATTATACGATACAATTAGTTGTAAGCCCACCTACCTACGAAAAATGAAAGAGCAGATTAATATTCTAATTGTAAACAAATATTTATAATAGCCCTCCTCCAAATTGTTTATTTTGTTATGACCGACAGGGCCCAAAATGCTCCAAAACTATTGTATGTATATCCTTATGTACCTACCACCTAAGTTCACATTGTGGAATGCAATAATTGAGTATTGAAAATTTCTTGAGGCGCGCGGGAACAGTGCGCGCCGACCACGCGAGCTAAGTGTGCGCTCGTGAACTAGAACCCTAATAAAAATGGTAATTCATAAAGATTGATCCGTATAAACGTCTTTAGGGCGTCTCAGTTCAATTCAGCAGTGTCTACAGTCTAGTGTGCCTGTATTAAAATCAGAATGCATGTTAATATAAATGGGTTTAATAAACAAAACACTGCGGGCTATAGTGCCATTACAGATATGTTTTAGAAGTTCCACTTTACACTATCTTTCAGAAACCAATTTTTTTTTATGGTTGTTAAAAATCATCCATTGACGAATCCTGCTTGTGGGCGGAGCGGGAAACAGTGTCAGACTCTTACTGACTAAATAACCTACTCCGTTCCTCCCTTGCCTTATTCCCAGAGCCCCGGTATAACGCTTTCGCATCAACCCTCGGCTCCAGGAGGCTTCGGCCCTGAAGGGCTCAAATACGAATGTTGGTAAATTTTGATTCCAACGACAGTGAAGGATTTACCAAGCACTGCAAAGGAGTTAATACAGAAACCTAAATGAAGTTTTTTAGGTACGAAAATCATCTAATGACATTTCCCATCCCTGGGGCGGAATGGAAGATGCTGTCAGACTTTTACTGACTAAAAACCCATTCCTGTTCCTTCTTGCTTTTGTACGAGGACCCATGGGGTCTCTTTCATAAAACCCTTGGAACCTAAGTGAAGTGAGAAATAAAAAAAAAAGAAAAGAGGGGAGAGGAGTTTTGTATAAGTTCTGTTAGTTTTTGGTGTACACTAAAGTTTAATCTATCTATCTATCCAATAAAGGAAAGAAAGAAAAATTGATTATTTTTATCTTGCTTAACTTAATAGGTAAACTTACTTACTTTCTTATAGATAATCGTGCTACCGTGAGAGAAGCCCTTAACGACTAAAGACTAAGAAGGACTAAGTAGGCCTTCTGCACTATCCAGTTCAGTGCCAGCGTTGCGACGCGACTGCGACGCCGCTGCGACTGCGCTGCGACCGCGACGCGAGTGCGACCGCGCGATTTAATCCCGCAACAGCGGCAGTCGGTCACAAATTTATAATTTGTACAATTACCAGCGCCCCCGAGACTTGGGGGAGGGTAGAGCTCGGAACCGTAGAAGAGGCACAGAGCATGTTTTTCTAGAATGTGGCAGCAGAACAGTGGTTGGGTGAACAGTAACGGTCCATACTCACTTGTATATTAATGTCTATAATGTAAATAATAAAAAAAAAAACATTTACATTAATATTAAAAATTAATTTTATGTTTCTATCTTTGTTTGTTGAAGTAATCTCTTAAAGTGGGGGCAGTACTTTAAGAGATTACTGCATGCGGATTTCATTACGCATGCGGTGTTACTCCGCACTCGCAGCCTGTGTAAATGTCCTTTTCATCATACAAGTATTTTTTTAACTAAACTAAAGCGACGTTATAAGTGTGAGAGGGAAATTACTACCTTTGTTAATTCCAATTATGTTTCAGATCACCGTTCATAAAATTAGAATCAAGACTTCGCTTAACAGGTAAGGTCTTTTGATTCCCAATTTTATTGTAATCCGTGGTATACGCACACTGGAAGCCGGGCATGGTATCGGGCAGTAGCTCCGCACGTGGAGCAATTCAGCACGCGTGATGAAATCTGCATAATATTAAAACCACATTAAATTCGATTCAAAGTTCCAGATTCGTTTTAAAGTAATCTACTCGTCTTTAGGCCAACAAACACAGGCGTTTATTTTCCTATCTTTAATATCTCATCTTCCTTATAATTCCAATCATAAGTAACTCTGTTCTAAATTTTATGACTACTTCATTTTATAAAAACTTCACAAATTTTATTCAGACTGACTCCTCTACGACATTCGTACCTCAACAGCGAGGGCAGAATCGCCGGGTAGCAGCGCAGACAAATAAATTTAGCAGCGAGATAAGCGGCGTATAAATCAGACGACTACAACGCACGCTTACCACGGGAAAAATGTCCCGATGCAACGCTAAGCGTAGCTAACTTCAGAGGTAACCTACTGACTTTAAGAAATGCGGTGAGAACCGGATTAAACTGGATTTCTTTGTTGTTTAGCGTTCTGATTTTGAAAAGTTTGGTACTGGTGTGTTGTTAACTTCAGAGGTGACAAGTTTGTTTTGTTTCTTTTTTTATCATTTGATGAGGGAATTCGTCTACTTTTCCATGGTTCATTGGGGAAGATAGCTACTAATATTATCAACGCATAAGTTATTTTATCTGACTATTTCTTTGTTTCATACTGAAGGCTTTCAAGTCTAAACAGCTAAACCAATTCTTTAAAGTTGTTGTTGTTTTTAATGTTGGTTTTATACGATTTGATTGGACTTCAGTGCTTAATATACGTTGTCTCTAGATTGGAAAACAATAAATTGCAAAAAATTAAACAATATGCTTGGACTGGTCTTTTGGTTCGATTATAATTTTGATCGATTGCCCTGTGAGATAAGACCGCCCATTGTACCCTTATTAATAACTAGCTTTTGTCAGCGGCTTCGCCCGCGTACTTAAAATATAGCCTATATCACTCAGGAGTAAAGCAGCTTTCTATTGTTGCTATTTTTTTTCCAATTGGACCAGTAGTTCCAGAGATTACCTCCTACAAACAAAAAAACAAACTTTACCTCTTTATTATATTAGTGTAGATGTAGATAATGTTTGTTTGTCTAGCGATGATTTCCATTAAAAAAAAAAGATGTGAAAATAGGTTAAACGGTTTATTATCCCTCCCACTTCCACTCTCCACATTTCCTTTGATAATTTTTATGAAAGAATAACGTTTGCTGAGTCAGCTAGGCTGTATGTATATTTTCAAACATACAGACTGCATCTTTTACTCGTAGCTCAGGCAAATCGACCCATAAACCTATCCCACGAAATTTTCCTATAAAACTATCAAAAAATAACCTGTTCTAAACCCATATTCACTAAACCTAAGCCAGCTAAACCTAAGCTTCACAGTTTTAAAACCGTTTTACATAAAACTATTCCCAAATGTTTTATGTTCCCGACGAGTTAGCGAAGAAGATTGCAATTTGCTCCTAACATTAAAATGTGCGGGCTTGCTGGAGAAATTTGTGGATATTGGATAGGAATTTATATTACGTGCTGGTTGGTCTCTTGTGAAAGCAAGGATTAGAAGGTGTTTTTATGGTGGGTAAAAATTAAGCAATATCGAGTTCCTTGAGCGGAGCAGGAACCAGTGTCAGATTCTTACTGAATAAACAATCTAAAATCAAAATCAAAATGGTTTTTATTTCATATAGGCCTACATGGGCACTTATAAAACGTCAGGAAACACCGGACTCATCTAGTTTAAACTGACAAAAAAAAACAAAAATGACGTGTAAAAGTGTTGTGAAAAACCTATTTACAAAAATAAATATCATTTATCATATCATTTATCATCATCATTTATCATTTGTTAGAAGCTAGTGCACGGTTCCAAATTGGTCGTCTCCTATGGAGAAGAATCGGCAAAAAATTCCATGATTACTCCTTTTAAACTCCATGGTCACTCTTTTTAAAATCATCTACCCCGTTCGTTCCTTGCCTTAGTCCCAGAGCTCTGGTGTTACGCTTTCGTGTCAACCCTTGTCCTCAGGAGGCAAGGATTAGGAGCTGTTTTTTATGGTGGGTAAAAATCATCCAATGATTACTCCCGCCCTTGAAGGGAGCGGGAAACAGTGTCAGACTCTTAATGACTAATCAACCTACCCCGTTCCTACGTCGCCATATATACCAGGGCCAGAGCCTTCCTTTTTGATGCGAACACTTGGCCCCAACAACTCCTTGAGGTGTACAGGCACAGTGCAGGATTAAAAGGTGTTGGAATTTTTAGGTTTAGGCAAGATTTTATGTCCAAGTGTTTGTGATGATGCACTCGTCGAAAACTGCAAAGTTTCTAACAGGGGAGTGTACATCGGAGTTAGACAATTGAATTCCACCAAACCCGTTCCATCGTCGGACCATCAGACGTATGTTGCTCACCCGATACATGGTAGACATCCCACCCATACGAGCAAATTATTTTGGGAACACATTTATTGTGCGAAAAGCTATGGAGTGGAATGTCCTTAGGGTGCAGAACCCAGAAAGAAATTCCACTAGGTGGAATCACAGGATTCCTTTCTTTAACTTAAGAATGTATAGATAATTTTTAGGAAAGCGTGCGCTTACCATCAGATTAGATAGTGAACAAGCACGAGCCTATCACTATAAAATTAATAAAAATGTGGTGGTCCAGTGGGAAAGGGCCTGACGAGTATATATAACTCGTATAATATATTGTTGGCTTGAACTAGAGACCAAACGAAACTTTTTCGTTTCGGTTTCGTTTTGGGCCAAGAGGTTGCCAACTTGAAAAATTGACCTTACTCTTTTATCTACTTGTGTTATAATTTTTTTGTAATCGTTGATATATTTTATAATTTGATATTTTATTTTATAGGAAATCATATGGTGACTTCTCCTGCTTTCGGGTGGACAGGTGTTGGTGATGTCCGACTTTTACTGAATAAAACTCACACACTCTGTTCCTTGTTTGCTTTCGTTCCTCGGCCTCGGGGTACACTTTCTCATAGATGGGCTCAGTAGGCTTCGACCCTGTTGGGCTACATCTTTTTTACTAACATCACTGTTCCATAATATCAGTAATATGCGACCCACCCCAGCTTCGCACGAGTGCAATGCCGATATTAACTATAATTATGCATGTACTATACTTATAAAACCATCCTCTTGAATCACTCTTTCCTTTCTATTAAAAAAAAACGGTTTTAAACAGCAAATCACACAGACAGACAGACAGCGAGAAGCGACTATGTAGTGATGATGCATATTATAGTAGAGAAAAACCGAGAAATTCTAAGAATTGTAAAACCCGGTTAATAGTTCTAGTTAGAACTAGTGACCAGTAATAATAAATGAGTGCTACGCAGCATCTGCGTCGTAGCAGATCTCGTAGCCCGCGTAGCACTTATTCTTGAGGAGATCACACTAATTGCATTTAGTCATAAACTTAGCTCCAAGCTTAGCTCCAAACTTAGCTTCTAACTTAGCAAGTTCAAGACTTATTATAAGTTTGAACATCAGCTGAGCGGGTTTAATAACTGGTAGTTGACGGTCGTTGTGATGTAACTACCTACAGATCATTGAAATTGTTTAGATGAGAAATTAATTTCGTACATACGTATATTGATTCGAGTTTTAGAAATAAAAAATACTTTTTTTATCTTTAACAATCGATAATATATACTATAGTACTATGATAAACCGAAACCCTCCATGGGATTAAAATGATCCAAATTTAGCGGTGTATGATATAAAAAATAGAAATGAAGTAGAGATCTGGACATTTAGGTTCAAAGAAATTAATTAAGGTATTTTCCTGTAAAATCTAAGAATATGTATTTCTTCTATGAACCTTAATTGAGAGTGAGCTTAATAATAATAAAAAAAACAAAAACAGTTTTTTAACGTGTTTTTTCTGTCGTTAACCAATCAAATAGCACTTTTCCCCATAACAATAAACCACTACAAACTAAACATTACAGCCGCACCCGCCGTAGTGTTGCGCCAATTTTCAAATAAACATAAAACGATATTCGTCCGATAGATAGTGCTGTGCCGTTACTGTTATCGGGGACATAAAGTCGAACGGTTCGAAATTAAAAAGAATAACGGTCAGCGAGAACGCCTCAGGCGGTTTGTGAACTGCTCCTGATATTTTGTATACCCGTTATAACCGGTTTTTTGTCACAATTATCGCCAAAGGGTTGGGGAAGGTACCTAGAATGTTTTTTCTTTGTTTTTCCGAGTTCTTTAATGCTCTGTACGGGATTGGATGGGTAATTAAGAGAGTACCATCCGTTTTGGGCTGTCGAATTTTGGTGACAACGACATGTGGTAACATAGTGCTAAGGTTGCAAGATTGTTTCAAAGATTTACTGTGGTTCTAGAACACAAAGGATACTGAAGGAACACTAGTTGGTTTTAGTCTGGGGAAGTCTGAAACTCTCTCTCGCATTGTATAGAGTGGAAGTGGTTAATTAATGATTTGCCTCTTATAAAAATTTAGTTATTCAGAAGACTTGCTGTCCTGAAAAGCAAAGGGAAACTGACACACATGGGTTTTAGTCAGTAAAAATCTGCCCCATCCTCTTTACTCAACCTGGAGCGTTATTTAATGATTTGCCAAAGAAAAAAAAATCGAATGTGTAGAGAGAAAAGAATTGTATTTTTATTGTTATGAATAAACTCAAAATTTACTGGACCCATTTTAAAAATTCTTCGTTCTACGTTCCTATGGCGATTTTGCAATTCTACCATCAGATCAGTTCCATGTCTTAATAATTTGGCATTGTCATCTTATTTATACATGCACAATGACAGCTCAATCGGTAACCGGAAAATAGATCAAATTTAATTTACAAGATTAGTTCTTTTAGTTCAAGCTCTTATACTCCATCCTAAGGTTGTCTGGTAGATATCGCTGTCAGCGATAAGACCGTCTTTGTACCCATTCATATAAGTTTCTGTGAAATGGTAACTTTTTTGGTGTACAATAAAGTATTCTTCTATTCTATTCTATAGGGACAGGTTTATTTTTTTCCTTTATTATTAAGAACAAATTTCTTAATAATTGATTACAATCTAGCCTAAGAGACTAATAAGTACAGGTGAAACTAAATAAGAGCTTGTAAAATACTGTTATTATTGTTCATAAATTTCTTTTCTCGACTCTATCCTACAGCATCAAGACACCAAACAACCTATTTTTATCCCAAGAAAAACCACAAAAAGCCCACATATCCACTTCAATTATAACTGTATCGCCACGGAGACAATCTGACACTTTGTGACAACGGAAACCAAATGTCAGCGTTCATGACGATGTCAGTCAACGGGAGAGATTCTTGGCATCTGGACTTGATTCATGAGTAGTGTATGCTTACGCTTTAATACTGTAGAGAGGTGAGCAGTGGTCGGTTGTAAGCTCGTCCGAGGAATTATCGTTTGTAATAGCGACAGAACGAAATGGACTGTATATAATGTGATGTGATGGTATGAAATGTTGATTGAAACACGCAGAGCCGACTAAAAAAAAAAATACAAAAAAACAAACTACTAGGGACCCGCCTAGCTTCGCACGGGTGGAATGCTGATATTAAATATATTATGCGTGTATTATACATAGAAACCTTCCTCTTGAATTTTAATTTATTTCCTATTTATTAAAAAAAGCCGCATCAAAATCCGTTGCGTAGTTTTAAAGATTTAAGCATACATAGGGACAAGAAGCGACTTTGTTTTATACTATGTAATGATTAATGACCAAAATAATACAAAGCAGACACCAACGAAAACGTAACCATGACAAAAAAATAACAGACAAAACAAACACAGGAGTATTTTTATAAAATAAAGAGTATACAGTAAAAAGAATGCACTTCCAGCCAGTCGCCAACACTTTGCCCTTGAGTACGTCAAATCAAATGGAATCAAATCTATTACTAGAATATGGTCCATAAGATTTGGCCCTTAAGTTCATCAAATCAAATCGTATCGATTGCTAGAATAAGGTACATAAGATTTTATAGTCCGTTGGAATACCGGATAATAAAAAAATAAATACATAAAATCATTTTATTTCAGACGTTAGTCCATAATTTTCAAATTCATTACATTATTATTTTATCATTAAATTATATATTATTAATTATTGTCATTATTATATTATCATTACATTATATAATATTAATTATTATCATTATTATATTATCATTACATTATATATTATTAATTATTCTCATTATTATATTATCATTACATTATATATTATTAATTATTCTCATTATTACATTATTTGTTATTAATTTACTATAGTATTATATCGTATTTATTTTTATTTAAATCAATTTAATTTTAGTGTTTAAGAAAAAATGTAATATGATCACGAAGTCTTTTTAGGGTTCTGTATCTCAAAAAGGAACCCTTATAGTATCACTTTATTTGTCCGTCTTTCTGTCTGCCTGACAAGACCCTTTTATATATCAAGTTGTGCGCGGCCTCTTCAAAGCTGTGAAAAATGAAACTTCTAGGTTAACGAAGAAATGGAAGTTTTAGCACTATATCCATTAGAGGCCCCACTGCAGGGCCGAAGCCTACTGGGGCCCCGGTCTGGCTTCTGAAAGGAAGGTCCGACCCCGGTATGAGGGCTAAGAAGGAATGGGATGGGTTGTTTAAACAGTCAGAGTCTGACACTGTTTGACACGGGATTCGTAATGACGAATCCCGTGTCAAACAGTGTCAGACTCTAAAAATAATGATTTTTCCCACCATAAAAAAAAACACTAAGTATATCCATCGATCCACACAAACCAGCACATTCTCGCGTATGATCTTAAAGCACTTCCTTCCCTTAAACGATTTCCGCTAGCATAACATAGCACCAGCTTTATAATGTTCCTACTGCTAGGACTCAGGCGTCTTCTCCAGGAGAGGAAATGGTAATCCACCAGGATTACTACACGGCGCCGCGATCCTGCCGATATCCGGCCACCGTAGACACTGGCTCGCGGACGGTGAGCAATGGGTAGCTCGCCGTCCGGTCGTCTGGTAAGACCGAGTCCAAGTCGTCAACGGCGCGCACCGTTCCCGCGCGCCTCAAGGAGTTGTCAGCAAACTGCAGGGGTCCTTCGGGGTCGAAGCCTCCTGGAGCCTAGGGTGGTGCAAACTGTTACCTCGACTCCAGGAATAAGGCAAGGAAGGTACGGGGTAGGTTTTTTAGTCAGTAAGAGTCTGACACTGGTCTCCCGCTCCGCCCAAGAGCGGGATTCGTCATTGGATGATTTTCACCTACCATAAAAAAAAAAACCAGGATTACTGCTCATTCCCTCTCCTAGAGAGCCGGCTTGGTAGCTGGCTCAGTGTGGGTTAGTAGATGCCACAAGTTTTTGAATTTTTGGTTCTAGGTTTTCCTCATGGCATTTTCCTTCACAAAGTAATGCGCCTGGTTGGGTTTGAACCCGCGACCTACTATTCGAAAGTCAACCACTGCTTAACGACTTCCGTTAGAGCACTCTAATTAATATACATATGTTGCCACATAAAATAAACAAAACCTAGGCTTCAAATGAAACTTAACACAAGTAACACAAGAAATTCTCAACACACCTTTACACATCATCGAGGAAAATCAGAATTTTCTCTCGACCCCGTAAATCAAATCAACCATTAGGCTGCTTCCACACGAACGACACGTGATTAGGCAGTGCGCACACGGGCGACACGTGAGCTGTTTAAGCTGAGTTCAGCTCAGTAATATAATAAAGCTCTAGACTTGTTGTACTGTATTAGATTTACTGCTCACCTATTGTTTGTAGAGTAATGAAAGGGGATAGAGACTGCATGTGTTTGGTTTTTACGGTTTTTAGTGTTGTTTTGGTATGTCTGGGTGTATTGTTTAGGTTGTAGCTGAGTAATAATTTAATGGCAGGGTTCGCGGAAAAATATAATTAAATTATTAATTAATTAATTAAGTCACAATAACACACTATACCTACCAACATTATAATTTTCATTGAAAATAATCAAGAGTGAGTATGGTATTTCTAGGCAAGCGAGATAGAGGTGAGCAAGCGAGCGATAATAAAACAAATTGTTTGATTCACAAAAAGTAATCTTTACAAGTCTCTGTCCTAGGGTGCAAATCTTAAACTAGGTTTTTAAATTAAACCACATTAAAAAAACTTACTCGAAAACCCGCTCTCATCCCGCGATTTTAGGTACTAACACGTAATTTACTCTATCTGCACTGATAAATGCGATAAGGCCGCTTTTATTTTTTAAGGCTCAAAATTTGTAAAATGATCATGATGTACAATAAAGTATATATAAATAATGCCGAAAAGTGAGCAGTTTACCTTCGCCACAATTGATTTTATTTATCGTATCAGGCTAGGCGCTAAACGACAGCGCTAAGCTGTTTATTTATTTCTTCGCCGGTCGTTTGATACACGCAGAAATTTGTCACTGTAACACTCGGCTCCATAATATACTTGCCTGCGGCTCAAACAAAATCCGCCGTGGTCGCAATGACAAACTTTTTCCACTTGTATCAAAATCAACTATTTCAAAACTTCTCTGTCCCACTATTACCTCACACTACTCTGTGCCGCGCTCTGCAATAACATTACACTGCACACATTACGTAACACAGCTAATCACTAACACACATAAATTACCAATCGCGCCAGTGTGGGTGCCGTAGCCGCGTAGCTCGTAGCGCCGTAGCCCGTAGCGGGTCTACGAGATAGGAGCCGTCTACGAGAGTTATTATGTGCTTTCTTGCGCTTATTTTTTTTTTTATGAAAACGCCAAATGTTTTTTTTTGTGGATTTTTTTGTTAATTATTGTTTGTTGTGTAGAGTAATACAATATGAACATAAACTGTAGTTTATTCTGAATCGACTACTAATTTGATTTCCCTTCAGTTTGGCCTCTACATTTACATATCCATGGGTCCATGCCAGAGGTCGTGGGTTCGATTCCCACCCAGGATAAATTTTTGTGTGATAAGCACGATCATTTGTTCTGTGTCTGGGTGTAATTTATCTGTAATATGTATGTATTTAGAAATATATAAGTATGTTCATCAGTTGTCTAGTACTCATAGCACAAGCTCTACTTAGTTTCGAACTAGATGGCGTTGTGGAATATTATTATTACTTCATTCGAAGGTAAATGATGACGTAGTCGAGGATGGAGAGTTATCCCAGGGGTATGTTCCCTTAGGATTATTTTCCTCATCCTTGTAGCCGGAGCCAATTTACTGTTTGTCGACGTTTATGTTACTATTGTATCATCTGATAGGAAATGTTTGTTTTATGCATTTTAATAAGCTGAAAATAAAAGAACACTATTATGTCATTACATAGTATAAAACAAAGTTGCTTAGATCCTATGTATGCTTAGATCTTTAAAAGTACGCAACGGATTTTGATGCGGTTTTTTTAAATGATAGAGTGATTCAAGAGGGAGGTTTATAGCTATAATATATCACCTATGCACCCATGCGAAGCTGCGGTGGGTCGCTAGTATATAAATATATAAAAAGAAAAACTGACTGACTGATATATCAACGCATAGCTGAAACTATTACGAGTAGGAATAGGAGCGTGAAATTTTGCATAAGGCTTCCTTTTATGGCGTAAGCAAGCACTAAGAAAGGATTTTTCTAAATTCACCCCCTAAAGAAATGAATCGGTCTACAGTTTATTGGAGAAACCTATTTACAAGGGTGAAGCCGCTGGCAGAAAGCTAGTTTTATTATATACCTTTTTACTACCGTAATTACAGACACAAAAGACAATAGGTGTGTGGACACCGGTGTCCTATTGGGGCTTAATTAATGAAATCGTTGGGAAGACAGCTTATTATTATATCTAACCAATACTGTCCCACTGCTGGGCAAAGGCCTCCCTCCACTCCTTCCAGTGTTTTCAACTTTGACAGTTTATAGACCACTGCAAAATTTTGATCGAGCGTCAATTTGGTACATGAATCACTATCGATTTAGCAAAGGAAGAGTCCGGAGCAGAGTAGGCCTACCGCTTAAGGCAACGGCGTTTACGCTCAGACGCCGCCAAGAGTCCGATCCCCATTTCTAGTCACTATAGGCGCGGGCTTGCGGACGACGAGCAGAAGGTAGCTCCCCATTAGGTGGTTGTCAGTAAATGTAGAGGCCCCACTGCAGAGTCGAAGCCAACTGGGGTCACGGTCCGGTTTTTGTAAGAAAGGTTCGACCCCACGGCTAAGAAGGAAAGGGGTGGGTCGTTTAGTCAATAAGAGTCTGAGACTGTTTCCCGCTCCACCCAAGAGCGCGATTCATCATTAGATGATTTTTCCCACAATAAAAAAAACATTATTGATTTTTAAAAATAAAATAATAAAGTACTTTTTAAACTCGAATAAATTTACGCCTCCTACAAGGTAGCCCGATCACCTGGTAATGGTTGCGGGAATCAGATGAATGTGAGATGCACAAGACGGTTCATTGTGGCGACGCTTAGAGGATGCTAATGTTCAAAAGTGGATTTCATTCGAGTGAAATGATGATGATGATGTTCAAAAACTTGCCTTTTATACACCGTGAAATTTAAATGGTTGTTTTCCCGCGGCAGAATGACTTGCCATAAGGAGTACTTTTGAAGCATACAGTAAAAATAAAAAAATAAAAAGTTTTTTTTTCATAAATAATTATTAAAAATATTCATCAACTCAAAAAAGCGAAAACAATAGTAACATTAGACGTAATTTGTAGGTACTACTAAAGTCGCATGCACAGCACGCCGTCAAAGGAAACCGATTCATTAAATATTTAAACCAAGATAAGCTCTCGCACGTTGTGATACGTCATAATTAGCTTGCACTCTACAGGTCCATTTTTTGTTTTTAATATTTTATTTTTTTATCAAACGTTTGTATTACCAAGACATAACCATTTCGCTGAGGGAAAACAACCATTTAAATTTCACGGTGTATACAGGGTGTCATTGAAATCGTACCACAAACGAATGGACCCTTGATTTTTTTTTGGTAAAAAAAAATTCTTTCTATTTTTTTTTAAATATCATTGGGGTTGGTTAAAATAACGACTTTATACAGGAAACATTAAAAAAACACAAACCCGTTTTTTATTTTCAAAAATTTGAAAAATACTGATGTAAAATTTCACCACTGGGGGTCCAGAATCATGTACTGGATCTATGGTTTTCGTTTGCGTTAACATGTCAATGACACCCTGTATATACAGAAAATATACACGCAATGTCAATATGTTTTTTTTTTTCAGATAATATTCTTCGTTTACGAGACGAAAACACAAACAGAAGCTCTCACTTATAACAGGAAAACTAGTTAATATATTTTATACTTTTCTTTTCTAAGAAATAAACCTTGAGCCTCGAGGTCGAAGCCGTCATTTCATGTTGGTCATTCGTATCATTTATCTTCGAGATAATAAAAGACTACACAAGGAAGAATACAAAAGTTAAGTTAAAATAATCTAAGTTACGCTTATAAATCACACTTCTATACTATCTTCTAATATATAAACCGGCCAAGAGCGTGTTGGGTCACGCTCAGTGTAGGGTTCCGTAGTTCCCGTTCGTCACGAATTTCTCACAATGTAACAGAACCCAGTATAAATTAGTAACCCAATTTCCCGAGAGATGGCGCTGTAACCGGTGGTAGCTTTGGATTGTGTGAACTAATTTTATTTTTTTACCCACGATGGAACCGAGCAGGTATATGCGTTTTTTTAATTATTTTTCGATTACATTTTTACCGTCGTGGGATTTTTTAAAAGTTTTTAATTTTGTTCGTTGTATTTTTATTTGAAAGAAAATACACTCAGGATAATATATATGTAAACTAAGTTAAAAAAATGCTTGCGGTTAAATTACAAAATTAGTACAGAACGTTCTTTTTAATTTTTTTTTTAAATGGGCTACTGGGTTCTGTTACATTGTGAGAAATTTGTGGCGGACGGGAAACTGCGGAACCCTACACTGAACGTGGCCCGATACGCTCTTGGCCAATTTATTTGTTTTTGCACTTGGTCGGCGTGATTGATTTACATATTGATACTAAATTTCAGCTGTCTAGTACTAACGGTCGCTGAGATCCGCGAACGTACAGACAGACCGACAGGCATACAGACTTGGCGAAACTATAAGGGTTCCTTGTTGACTACGGATTCCTAAAAATCTGTCACTGATGTGTTTTTGAAGTTCTCCGAAATGGCTTGATCGATTTTTAAGATTTTTAGGGTTTTTTTAGTGTGCAGTGGTGGCCGAGTGGTAAATGCCCCGACGTACGAGTTGTAGGTCACGGGTAGAACCCAGCCAGGCACATTACTTTGTGTAATTTATTTCATCATCACTGCTCTGAAAACGGTGAAGAAAAACATCGTGAGGAAACTGGCATGTCCTAGACCCAACAATTCTAAGACATCTACCAATTCGCACTGGGCCCACGTGGTAGATTACGGCCCATTCCCTCTCCTAGAGAGGAGGCCCTTGTCCCAGCAGATGGAACATTAATAAGGCTGATGATGATGAGGGTTTTTATGGTAGATAAAAATCATCTGATAACGAATCGCGCTCTCGGGCGAAGCGAGAACCAGTGTCAGGTACTTACTGGCTAAAAACTTACCCCGTTCCTTCCTTGCCTTGACCTCAGGGCATTGGTAATACGCTTTTGCATTAATCCTTGGTCCCAGGAGTCTTCGACCCTGATGTGCCCCTAAAGTTTGCTGGCAACTCCTTGATGTGCGCAGGACTAGTGCGCGCCGTCGACAACTTGGGCTCTGTCGGCATTGGTCTGATAAACCAAAACACACGATAAAAACTGTCAATGTACATGACAATAGTATTACAATTGCCATCGATAAAATCTCTGATGGAAAAAAAATATTTGCTTCTAACAGGAACCGAACCCACGACACTCCCCGAAATCTAAAAGCTTAGCAAAAACCAACGTTGAAAATCTTTGCCTAAAACTTAAAGTCTCATACGACCAGAGACCAGATAATTTTCAACTTGGCTTCTAGGTAACTAGTTCAGACATAGACACGTAATGTAACTTAACTTTTAGTACGAGACTAACATAAGAACACATAAAATAAAAACAAAAAGAAAATCTTGTAGATTTACTTTTTATGTAGAGCAGTACATTGTTATCCTAGGGGTGAAAGTAAGTTATTTAGTCCCGAGAAGTAGGTTTGGCTAATAGTTTGACTGGACTTAATAACTCTTTAACCCGAGGTAAGCATTGTGCTTTTCATTACGAATACGAGGAAAATAAAAATAATAATAAAAATAATAAAAACTTGAGTCTTCGTTATGAGTAATGAAAATACATTTTTTTTTATTGCAATAAACTAGTGCTTGACTGCGATCCCACCTGATGGTAAGCAGTGATGCAATCGTCGATGGTAAGGCGCACTAGTTTATTAAGAGTCTATTTACCTTGCCTTGAAGACACCTAAATTATAATCGGACGGAAAGACTTTATTAATTAATCCCCAAGAGGACACCGTCCGCACACCTATTGTCTTTTAATTGTGTCTGTAATTACGGTAGTCGAAAGGTAAAGTTACGGATAGTATAGAAATATAGTAATACTAGTAATAGTAGTAAAATCCATCCAAAGCTTGTCTTTAAAAAATCGCTTTTAGCGATAAGACCACCCATTGTGACACTCTTTTAATTTTAAGTTCCTATTGTTAATTTTATTTCTGGTGTGCAATAAAGAATATCTATCTATCTATCTATCTAGTACCTGCCCGCGGCTTCGTCAGAATAAAAGTCTTTTTTTTTCCAAACTTTCAACCCTCATTTTATCCCTTTAGGGTTTTTATGGTGAGAAAAATCATCTAAAGTTGAATCCCGCCCTTGGGTGGAGTGGGAACAGTGTCAGACTCTTACTGTCTAAACAAGCTACACGTTCCTTCCGTACCTTGATTCCAGGGCCTTGGTGTTACTCTTTTGCATCAATACATGGCCCTAGGAGGATCCCTGCTGGGCCCCTACAGTTTGAGTTTGAGCTTGAGGCGCGCGGGCTCGGTCCGGACTGTTAATAGACGACCGGACTGCGAGCTACCCATTGCTCGCCATCCGCAAGCCTATCCCCTTAGAAGTGGAGATTCGTAACCCTATAAGGAACCTACCTGCTAAATTTTAAGTTTTTAGGTTTTATAGTTTCTGAGGTTTCGTGATTAATCAGTGAGTGGTATTTCGCTTTTATATACATACGAGTAAGTCATAGATTATAGAAGATCTAAAAAACTAATTAAAAAAAAGAATAGCGTACACTGGGGCCATAGGTTCGCTTCTAAAAGGAAAACCTGACATCCTGGAATGCAAGGCAAAGAGAAATATAGAAGTAGGTTTTAGTCAGTAAAAGTCTGACACTCACTCCCGTTCTGCTCTAGAGCGGGAGAAGTCACGGGGAGACCTCCCTAAAAAAACAAAGTTAATTTAAACTTTTAATTCGAGCCAATTCAAAGACATCACAATTCAAAGTAAATCATTTAAAAAACCCCAAATTCACATTCAAGGGCCAAATACTAATACATAAATAAAATATGTTTTCTTAAGCTATAGAAAATAATTATTATCTAACATGGAAAAATCTGCCTAAAATCGCTACGAACCATCCGCCCAAGATGTGTTTTTAACGCACACACGCAAAAACAAAACGCACACAGACGCACATAATGTGACATTTATAGACGCGTCAGCTGAAAAAGGCATGCAGCCTAAATTGAACTGTCTTACTAATAAAATAAGAGCGAGAATACTCAGCGAAAACTGAGCTAAATTAGGATATTTCAAAAGTCAAACACAACACTTGAACTTTTTTTTATCAAAGAAAATCAAACTTTAACTTGTAGTGTTAATGTTCAAATTTCCTTGGCAGATGAAAACAGATATGTCATGTCTATGTTCCGAATTTGAAAGAGCTTTCCGAGGGGAACCGAGCGCTTACCGATCGGGCCCGACTGGCGCCGACTCGAGGCGAGAGCCGAATGCATTACGACGTACTGCTATAGGGTTGGTACTGAGGAAAACTATGCTATTTTTATATACACAGTTTTTAGATGTAATACTTGTACTTTTATGCGTTTTTGTTATGTAGGTTAGTTTTTTGAGCATTTGCTTTTGTTGTCTTTTAGAAGTCATGATAGTGATTTTACAGTTAGATTACAAATAAAAATTACTTTAATTTCAAATCTTAATTAATCTAATTTAATCAATAATATGCAGTGCAGTTTTAATCAAATATAATTTTAATAAAAACTTAACAAGCATCTAACACTAAAAACTTAATAATAATGCACAAAAAAAAATCAATACATCGAATAGCTTTCATCTAGCCTAAAAATAGCAGTCAGAGCCTAAAAAAAACCTTACGAAAAAGCCGGAAAAGCTTGCCGTCAGCCCTGTGCGTAGGGCGGGTCGGGGCGGTGCGGGGGTAAGGGGCGCGGGGACGCGCGCGGAGGGGGGCGGAGGGGGCGCGGCGAGTCGCGCCAGTCGGTCGCGGGGCGCCGCGCAGCCCACACGCGTCATGCGCGCCCTCTAGCGTATTATGTTCCTCCCCGACCTCCCGCGAGCCTGCATGGTGGACGACGTAGCGACTTACTTGCAAGCGCCCTCCTCGGGACAGGTGGCTACAATTATTAACAACAAACCCATATGTAATTAACAATGATCATATTAACAGATGTTGTGAGCTAATGTTGCTTACCTAAACTGCGTCGGCCGCCCGGGTATTTTCGGGACGTACCGATTTCGCCGTCAGATCAATGTGGACGCACGTGATCCTCTTATGTTGTAGGCTGGATGCGACTGGCCACATCACTAGTAACAAGGTAACTTAAAAGAAAATAACAAAAAAATAAAAATAAACACGTGTTCGATGTTCAAATTGAAGATTGAGAAGAATTTAAATGAAGAATCAAGTGTAACGGGCTTCGCAAAGGTAAAGAAGTAAATTGTGTTCATAACAGTCGGTGTAAACAGATCGATGAGCATGCTTTCGTACAAGATTGACAGTTGCGAGCTGTGATGTACGTTGAATTTAAAACGATTCAGTGAAAATATAAAAACGAAACGATAAAAACGTGAAGCTTTAACACAAAAACGACCATAACCTCAAATAAAATTTATACCGGTGAATGTAAGTTTCAAATAAAACTATAATTTATAAATGCTACGCTAAATTTCGTCCTAAATCTTAATAAACGAGCATAACCTTCAAAACGACAAAATTATTTATAATAAAGAGGAATCGTAAAACTCGAACATTCGAAGCTGGTATTTGTTGTATAGTTATGAAAGCGAAAACTAAAATTAAGATCCAATAAAGAAACAATCCGATGACTAAGAATATTGTTGTTGCGTGATTCAGAATGACAATCAGTTTCTTTTTGTATCCATCCGTAAGTAATAAGAAATACTAATCACACTTATTAACAAAATTAAAACATAAAATAGTGATCACAAACTTAATTGACCAAGAGCTAAACCATATTCAAGTGAAAAAAACGAAACTCATTCTAATTTCAAAAAATGATACAATCGACATCGCAAACTGCAATCAATCAAAAAAAGGAAAAAACAAACCCAACCTCTTTGCTAATACGACTCTTCTAATGAACATTAAAAAAATAAAGCCAGTCACGAAAGAATCATAGATTATAGCAATAATAGAAATGAAAAAGGTTGGTGAATCGATATGGTGTGGCTAAGATGTGAATAAGTTGACTGCAGGGAAACTACGGCATAGAATAGCATAACGCCCATCCCATCTGCAGTTTACGCTGTTTTGCTAAAATCGGCTCTATCTGACTGCAAAAACAATTTACTTGTCGTTTTCGAAAAGTTTTAGTTTTAAAAAAGGAGTTTTTATGCGGGTTCGCGGACCTCTTTCGTTTATGTTACGTTTCTTTTACTGTAATATTTTTAGGTTAGGATAACATGGTTTAGGAAACGCGTGTTTTTCCTTAGTTAAAGTATTTTTTTATTGTTCTTGTTTCTCTTTGTTGGGATAAATGTTATGGCTATTGGACTGTCCTTCGTAATATTGATTATCATTGTTACTTTTGGTACAGATATAAAATTTCTGAGATGAATCCTTGAATATCTAAGAGATTACATTTTGTTTACAATTAGTAGTTAATTATTTAATAGATTCTTCGTTAATGTTTGTTTATTTATACTTTAAAGATCGTTGTTTTAAAAGCTTTCGTTTATTTTGTTCATATCTTGGAAATTTTGGAGTTATTGGCTCCGTGCCCTAATACTTTGCCCTTGATCTTGATGATGAGAATTCGTTTGGTAAACATTAGTTTTTTTATGTAATACTAATAAATTGATTGGTTTTATGATTTATTTACATTTTGTTGCACAAATTTATTTATAGTTCTTTGTCTTTTTGAAAAATTTTGTGTGTTTATTCATGTTATAATTTCATAAAAAATTATGCCTAAATTTTATCAACCAATCTATCAATATATGACTACTTCTTTTTAATTAAACTGAGCTTTATGATTTTTCTTTTATTGCTAAGAGATATATAATATGTTTTAATATAAACTAAACTATAAATACGTTTATACTAAATCTAATTATGTAAATATAATACAAAAACAAAAAAAATACACTTAGGCGTTAAAGTACTTTTTAATTAAGTACTCATCTAAATCTTTACGTGTTTAAAATCTCATAAAATATGCATTATCGAATAACAATTTAGAGAGCATATATCACATAAAATTCGTACATACGATAACATAAACGAGGCTTGGGAAGGTAACCCCGCTCCCAAGTTAGTCGAGCCGGCACCCGGAGCTTATTCAGCAGAGATAAACAGACCAGAACTCGACACAACTTGAAATTCTAATTTAATTTCGAACATTTTACTTGTGGAATACGAAGCGTTTGATTAAAAGTTAAATCTTGCAGTTTTACACTAAAAAGAACTTGAAAAAAAGGTTTAAATGATATTAGATACTTAATAATATTGAATTGAGAATGTTGTATAATTTAATTTCAAGTCTAAAAGGTCTTAAATTGAACAAAATAAAGCTACATAGTTAGAATACAATCAATAAAACAAAACTAATAAAATGGAGAAATCAATGAGCCATACGCACTATTGATGCAGACAAATAAGAATTTTATGATGTTTTCGCTGATTTTATGTTTCGGAAACAGGAAGAGAGATGTAATACTGCAAATCAACTACAATTAGAAAAGAAAAACAAAGATGATGTCGATACAGAGATAAAACGTAAAGACACTAAACTCAAATAGAATGAATAAGTAAACCCTCCTAATACGGGATTCTATAAAACTAAAAATGAATTCATAATTGTACAACTAAATGCAATAACCGAGATAAATCAATAATAATTAGACCAAATAGGGATAGTAGAAGAACGTATCTATTCAAAAATTATCGACACAATAAGATTCAAGACTACGAGCCATAAACATTTTAAGATTGCCAAATAGGGACCACGACAATTCACAGGATTATCTTTCTTCAATTTCCTGTTAGTGACACCTGTCACATCAAAAGACTATTGATCAAGTATTGAATTAAAAAAATAAATAAACAAAGGAATAGACAGAGAAGAATTCAATTAAACAAGGGAATAGACAGAGAAGAATTCAATCACGGTTTCAAAAAAAAAAGATTTTTAAATGTTTTAAAAATGGAATGTAATTAAAAAAAAAAACTGACGCCCAAAGTACCCGGCCGGCTGGCGTTGAGCGGACCGCGTCGCATCGGTGTTTCTCGATGTATCCCCCTATTATTTCTTCTATCACCCTTTTTGCCACTCGATGTATGAATGTTTTTCACTAACTGTTAATGTTGATATTTTAATGTATCCCTAATAATTGTTAGTTTGAACTTTTTTTTCTGTCTCCTTTGAGGTGCGTGAATTTTTATGACATTTTACATTTTTTCGCAATGTGTCGACTGCCTTATATTTTACAATGTGTCGGCAGCCTTATATATTACAATTCTTGTTCCTCATATTGATAATTTTGTATTTCTATGAAATGTGACTAAACTTTAGTAGAAAATCATGATTCTATTTTCGTCATTGTCAATCATAAATGATTCACGCATCACAATGTGTATATTTTTGTTTGTATACTGATTGTGTTACATTGATTTTACGAGTTTTTCATTAATATTTTCTTACACCAATTATAGAAATACTATTTTATTTTTTTAATAAAAAAGAATACAGTGAAAACAATGTAGCATGATGTTCATTTACAAAATGGCCAGGAAAATAAAAAAGAAAGCAGAAAGAAGGATTTAAACTGGATTTTAAGATCCAGTGGATAAAAATCGCACTTAACTATGATTGAATTTGAAATTTATGATTTTATGAAAACTGATTTATTTCCCTGGCTATCATGTTTAGTTAATAATTCTGTATATGTGCATGATTCCCGAATGCACTACCCTAAAAGCGAGAATGTGTTGCACGAACCTCTTATTTTTAATGTTCTTTTTTAAATTTCTTTTTTAATTTCACTACTCCAAGCAAAGGAATCCATTAGTGAATTGGATTTGTGTATTGATGTTTTTTTTTTTCGATTGCAGCGCACAGGTAATACATGTATAATGGCTGTATGTAACTTCGTCTGTATTTTGACTCTTGATGTCTATATCTATCTATATATTTTAAACGTGTTTCTTTTTCTAGAAATTCAAATTTATGAAAAAATCTTTTTAAAATGTTTTTACAGTGAAGCTTAACATCGAAATAGTAAAATAGGTTAATGTTATCAACTCTATGACAGTCGGAAGCTCGTTCAATAAAATAGCGCGTTTTTTGCCATCTATAAATAAACTGGAATTATGTTTACACTTTTTAACTGTTACAAATTTACGGTTCTTACATTTTTAACGTTAAAAACTTTAAAACTAAACTATTGTTGTAGGAATTTTAGCATAGAAAAGTTGTAATTTTGATCGTTTTCAGCTAAATTTAACGTTTATAGATGTTATATATACTGACTGACTGACATATCAACGTACAGCCTAAATTACTGAGACTAGGACTACTTTTAGGAAGCTTTTACTATGTAGGTTAGTACTAAGAAGATTTTATACTTCAAACAGCAAATGTAATGGTCAAATCATATGGAACCATGCAGATTGCCTGAGATGGTCTTTTGAGGAAAAAAGACACAGATTTGAGTGGATCTGTCCAGTCAGTGCAAAAATTTGTCAGTATTCGTGTAGCTTAACTTACCTTAACTTTGACTACTTAGGAGCACTCTGCTAATAAGTGCCCTGAAATACATACATACTAAGGTATTCTAAAATATTCTATAAGTCATTAAAATTATTGTAGATGATGTATAAATGTATTTATTTATTATTTATTTAATACATTTATACAGAATACTTACAATTTTCATCATTTCAGCCGAAATACGTTCACTATTGGACATAGGTTTTCCTTAAGAGTCGGCTAAAACGACCAGTGTTGCACGTCTCGCATCTATCACATTTCTACGACCAAGAACCTCGCCAGTTTATCGGTTCACCTTGTGGGAGGTCTTCTGGTACGCGGTCACCATTCCAGAATCTGTGGTCCCCGTTGACCAGTTGTTCTGCGAAGTGTTACTTCCTGGCTTACTGCCACTTTAGTTTGGCGATTCTTCGGGCTGTGTCGGTATAGTAACCTTGGTTACCCTGACACAAGGAAACTCCGAACATTGTTACCTATTTCTATTGCCCTTTGGGTGACTTTAAGCTTTAAGCTTTACTGGGGCCTATTGTGAGTGACCACGTTTCAGAGCCATATATCATCAGTACATACATATTCAGCCTTATAATATTCCCACTGTTGGGACTCAAGCCTCCTCTCTAGAAGAGGAGAGCGGATATCACCACTGTCTCAACAATATGCTCAAATTTATTTCATAAATAAAATGAAAGAACTAAGCGTTCACTTCTATTATCAGAAGTTTGGTCTTACACACAAAGAAATACATAAAAACATATGAGAAGAAGTAAACACGAATAAAGTTTATTACACTCATAAGTGTATCTCTGTAGTAACAATAAAAAATAAGGAAGAAATAAATAAGCATAGCCGAAGAGGATTTACTTATAATTTCTATGTATGGAGGTCGTAAATCTTTGTATACAACCTTTTTATGTGTTTCATTTGGCTAATTGTCTGTGATATCGTAATGGGAATGTTATGGTAATAACAATTTTGTTTAGAAGGTTTTTGAGTACGAATTTGTCTGTATTTGACTGTGTGTGGAAAGATGGGGTGATTTTAAAGTAATTCTCAAGTAAAAATTGATAGGGTTTTTTTCTTTTTATTGGCAAAAATCATCCAATGGCGAATCCCGCTCTTAAGCGAAGCTGGAAACAGTGTCAGACTCTTACTGACTAAACACTTCACCCCGTTCGTTCTTTGCCTTTCTCACTGGGGCCAAACCTTCCTTTTAGAAAGAGGCTCTAAGCCCCAGTAGGCTTCGACCCTTTTGCAGAGTCCCTACGAAAATTGATAAAATTATATTGAGTATCTATGCTTTTTGGCCATAAATTTTTACATAAATACAGTCCTCCTATATCCTCTAGTCTTCCTAGTATATACGAGTACTTACGGATATATATAAAAGTGTAAATTTGTGACTGTTAGTTTGTTTGATACAGGCCTCTTCTCTAGGAGAAGGAATGGGCATTGAAACACCACGCGGACCATATCTTCTCTATTCTCCTTCACCGTTTTGAGAGCATTGGTGATTTATCTCCTTGGAATTTGCGAGTATATAATAATACACAAACCTTATACGTATATACAAAATCTATAGTCTGCATTTGATATACGAGTATGTTAAAAACTCTCCTATCATCACGAATTCCGTACCCGCACTGCAAACTTAAATTGAATTATTTCACATAGATAGACCTATGTGAAATAATTCAATTTAAGTTGTGTGCACTAACTAACTAGTGCACGGTAACAAATTGATCGTTTTCTATGGACAATAACCAGCAAAAAACTTGATTTTCAGCAAGGTTTCTTTTTTCTTTTAAAAAAAATATTGATTCTACAATATTTTTAAACTATAACAGTTATTAATAGATATTAGAGAACAATGTGGACTAGTCAACTTCGTCCCAAAAGTACAGTAAAAGTAATAACCTATGAATTCGGGGAGTGTACAGTGTACTCTCATTCATCTACATCTACACTAATATAATAAAGAGGTAAAGTTTGTTTTTTTGTTTTTTTATTTTTTTGTTTGTATTAGGTAATCTCTGGAACTACTGGTCCGATTGGAAAAATTTTAGCAACGGTAGAAAGCTGCTTTAGTCCTGAGTGACATAGGCTATATTTTATGTACGCGGGCGAAGCCGCTGACAAAAGCTAGTATTATAAAAAGTGGCTAAAATAAATAAGAATACAGTATAAAACAAAGTCGCTTCCCGCTGTCTGTCCTTATGTATACTTTAGATCTTTAAACTACGCAACGCATTTTGTTGCGGTTTTTTTAAAATAGATAGAGTGATTCAAGAGGAAGGTTTATATGTATAATACACGCATAATAAATTTAATATCAGCATTGCATCCGTGCGAAGCTGGGGCGCTCGCTAGTATAATAATAAATAACAATATTAACTAATGAGGTTACATTTTAAGTCCCACTTAACACACCAACTTCCAAGGTACATCATACTTTGCGAGGCCCAAATAATTTATGTTGCAAGTTGTATTTTCATCAGTATGCGACCAGCGTCTTGTTTTCTGGGATAACTCTGAAATCTTATATTGATGCTGTAAATCATGGGAAGGAAGGAAGGAAAAACATGCGGGAAACGAAGGTTATTATTTTCTATAAGATCTTGTGTTGTGCGGTTGGTATAATCCACTTTGTGTTGGCGTTAGGTTGGCATTGTCCGGGGCTGTAATCCTTCTGTAAGGAAGACATTTTTCATGGAGTGATTTAGTAGTAGATTATCTCGTTGAGAAGGGTGTATTGGTCTTACTAGGTTTAATATTTACTTTGTGTGTATATTGCTGGCAGTCAGAGTCACTAACTATTAGGCTGACTGGCCTATCAACCTAGTAGTTAGTGACTCTGACTGCTATGCCGGAGGTCGTCGGTTCGATTGCCACCTAAGACAATGTTTGTCTGATGAGCACGATTATTTGTTCTGTGTTTGAGTGTAATTTATCTGTAATATGTATATATTTAGAAATATATAAGTATGTTTATCAGTTGTCTAGTGCTCATAACACAAGCTCTGCTTAGCTTGAGACTAGACGGCGTTGTGTGATGGTCGTGGAATATTATTATATTATATATAGGTATTATATTATTAGTAACTTATTGCCGCTCGAACGGCGGAACAGATTTTGATGAGACTTGGTACACGGGTAGGATATGTTCTTCATCATCCAATGATATGAATGAGTTACTAACTATCTTTTTTTCTCTCTTTGTCAAATCCATCCAAAGGTTGTCTTTAAATATCGCTTCGATGAGACTGCACATTGTGACACCCTATTAATTTTGTTATTCTATTTTTGGTGTGCAATAAAGAATATATTATTATCTATCTATGATATCCCTCGCTCTTGAGTCGAGCGGGAGATAATGTCAGATTTTTATAAACTAAAAACCCACTCCTGTTTCTTCTTTGCTTTCATTCCAGGGCTTCGATCGAGGCCCGTAGTGCTTGCTGATAACTGCTTGAAGTACGCGTTGATTTACAACTTAAGTAGGCCTTGCATTAGTATATAGGGTACTTTAGGTTATCTTCGGATTATTGTCTACTTTTATAACAATAAATATTCGAAAACAAATTAAAATAAATATTTAAAACATCTATTGTAAGGGTGATTTTTCTAACAACAAATGTGATTTTTTGTAGGTTCTTACCTCGGACAGTACGAGGCACGAGTCCTACTCGCATTTAGTCTATTTATTTATTTCACATAAGACTACTTGGGCACTCATAAAGTGTCAGAAGCTAGTGCACGGCTAATCTATAAACTAGTTTTCAATGAAAATATTATTTTTCATAGCAAGCTTTTATATTTTAAAAACACGTCAAGACGAATCACACGAGCCCAAACTCGCTGAGGTCATGTCGTTTGATTACAGAGTTCCTATGGCCACCTTCCGTTTCTATCATCAGATTAACTCCACGACAAATTTTGCGCTGTCATCTGATTGACATATCCATGCGAAATTTCATCTCAATCGGTAGCCGGGAAATGGATTAACTTTAATTTAAAAGATTGATCACAAATATCGGGATACGTGAAACGAAATGAAAGCTCGTAAAAAGATCGCAGCCTACTGGCGAAGCCTACTGGGGCCCAGGGTCTCTTTCTGAAAGGAAGTCTTGGCCCTACTGCGAAGGGCAAATAAGGGACGGGGTGGGGTGTTTAGTTAGTAAGAGTCTGACACTGTTTGCCGCTCCGCCGGATTCGTCATTGGATGATTTTTGATCACCATAAAAAAAAAGTCTCGAATAAAGATATTGTTTACTAGGCTTCTGCCAGCGGAATCGCCATTCAAACTTTAGACCCCCATTACATCCATTTAGTAGCTGAATTTTGAAAAACCCTTTCTTAGTGTTCGCCTACGTCATAAAAAGAAGCCTTGTGCAAACGCTTACTAGGCACAGTATTTTTGGCTGTGCGTTGATATGTCAGTCAGTCAGTTTCTCCTTTTATATATATAGATTTCAGAAAGCTCTGATAAGGAGAGCCCAAAATAAACACAACCCGCTATTAACATTAAACATTAACTACCAAACCATTTAGCAACTTAGCCCAAAAAAAAAGACGTCAAATTTTTAGTTTTAAAACTTAATTCGTGTTAAGAAGTGCTAGAAAATTCAGGAATGGCAATCTAAGTTGGGTTGGAATGGTTAGACATAACAGTTTGGTGAGCTGATAGTTGGGGTTGCTGCCAACTGTGGCTGCTGTGCCAACGGACCCTCGGGGTTCGACCTTGCTGGGAAACATTTCGACATCATTTTGACAGATTTTTTACTTGATATAAACTAATGTTTGACTGTGATCCCACCTGATGGTAAGCAGTGATGCAATAGTTGATGGTGAGGTGCACTAGTTTATTAAGAGACTATTCACACCCAAATTATAATCCTTTCTATCGATGTACGCGGTATAAACGACGAAGTGAACCGCTTAGTGCGGACTGTAGAGATCTTTCAATAACGCAAGGGTACCCGCCGTGCGTTGGGTTAACCGATGATAGAAATGATATGGTGGGATCAAGTCTTGTAATGTCCAACAGATTATCTGAAAGGCTAATTAACACTGACCAAAACATCGGTAGATAATTTGTGTTTCTTGCATGGATATATATGTACTAAGCACTAGATAAAGCGTACTGTACAATCACTTTACTTGACTTAGTTCACAGAGTACTTTTTTATACATACTTAGTTGATCTGCAGGCCATACACCTTTACATTGATGACATTAGTGCAGTTTTGACGTTCACGCAGAGTGAGAGCGCTGTAAGTCTTAAACGTTTTGTAAGACGCCATAATGCCATTGTTGCGTTGCAGCGGACTTTTGTATTAACTTTGTAGTACTTATTTTGACAGTTAAAGAACATCGTGAGGACCGGTGTTCTAGAACCAAATATTCGAAGATACGTGAAATCCACCAAATTAAGCCAGAGTGGTGGATTATTATTCCCATTGCCTCTCCTAGAGAGAAAGCTTGAATCCCAGCAGTGGGAACATCACAAAGCCTATGCTATGCTATACTGTCATAGTACACACACCTGTATCTCTACTTACCCTATAACGGTAACCTGCTTGAAGATACTGCAACAAAATGTGCCACCATCGCACGTGGTGCTCCGTGCCGGGCCACTGTCACGACTATGCGAAACGTGGGCTGTATCTACTTATTGTGTTTACTTCGAGTATAGTTCGCGAACAAGATTGCTGCACACTATAATATAATAATATATTTTACAACTATCACAAGAGAGCAGTGGTGGCCGAGTGGTAAACGCCCCGACTTACGAGTTGTAGGTCGCGGGTTCAAACCCAGCCAGGCGCATTTCTTTGTGTAATTTATTTCATCACCACTGCTCTCAAAACGGTAAAGGAAAACATCGTGAGGAAACCGGCATGTCCTAGAACCAAAAATTCGAAGACATGTGACATCCACCAAACCGCACTGGGCCCGCGTGGTGGATTATGGCCCATTCCCTCTCCTAGAGAGAGGAGGCCTGTGTCCCTGCAGTGGGAACATTAAAAGGCTGATGATGATGATGACAACTATCACACAACGTTGTCTAGTCCCAAGCTAAGCAGAGCTTGTGTTATGAGTACTAGACAATTGATAAATAGACATACATACTATACAGGCAAAAGTTAGAAGCTATATGAAACCTTGAGCTTTTTCAGAATAAAAGTAGCTTATGACACTCAACTTAGGGCTGATTTCATCATTCACTAAACTGAGGTCAGCGTAACCTAATTTAAGACTTTTAATCGTAATCTTAATCTAATTCGTCATTGATAATTTTTCTCAACAAAAAAGTGTCTCAAACGGTGGAACGGAATTCGATTAAATTTGATGCACGGGCACTGTAGAGCTAGCTTAAAGTTTAAATAAATTTTATTTTTCATCAGAGTCGAATGAAACGCATGTTACAAAAAAAGCCATGAGTATAAATGTGGATGGATGGAGAGGGAGACCAAAGAAAATATGGATGGATTGTGTGAGAAGTGATATGAAAGAAAGAGGAGTTAGTGATAGCGTGACGGGTGACAGGACAGAGTGGAAGAAAAAGACATATTGCGCCGACCCCAAATAAAACGGAACAAGAGCAGGAAGATGATGATGATCAGAGTCGAATGAAAATCACTGCACCTCAGCCTTCTCAAAGCCTGCACTAAGATTATATACGAGTAACTAGCTTTGTTTCTCTTCCATTAGAGTTTTCTTGACCATAGATTTTTTTTCAAGGAAATGTTGTGTGTTAAAATAAAATAATAATGTGTTGCGAGTGGCTGCTAGAGATTATCCTCAGACTTCTTATTAGACCGTACGCTGGACCGAAACATCAGCATTTTTTCAAAGTAGGAAATCATCAAATATATTTATTATGCACAGACTCGTGTTTAACCAATATCACACCTGATGGTAAGCGATAATGTGGCTGACGATGAAGCACACTTGTCTAGAAGTAACCTAAGCTATTCACTCTATCATTTTGGGTGAAGAGAGAGAGCCATGTAAAACCTATACTAATAAAACTTTAGGTTCCGTGTAGCCTACTAATCTCTTTCGTCGACTGTACATTGTACAATAGTAGTAACATTGATTAGTAATGGCTAATGCGGTATGTCCAGTGTAGTATTTTACTATCACTAAGCAGTTAGCTAGAAAACTCACTTATTTATTTCTTGTAAACATTTTTTCTCAAACTAAACACTTATTCTTCATCTAAACACGTTTACAAAAACACAGATATAATATTCCCAGTTGTTGAACCCTCAAAAAATTCACACATGCATTTGTTCTAGGTGGGAATTGAAACCACGACCTCCGGCATAGTAGTCAAGGACCACTAACCACCACAACACACTAATAATAAATAAATATATTTCACAACTGTCACACAACGTCGTCTAGTCCCAAGTTAAGCAGAGCTTGTGTTATGAGTACTGAACAACTGATAAACATACTTATATATTTCTAAATACATACATATTATGGATAAATTACAGAACATATGATTCAGCTCATCACACAAACATTTGTTCTGGGTGGGAATTGAACCTACGACCTCCGCTATAGCAGTCAGAACCACTAACCACTAAACCAACAGGCCAGTCACGGCACATTATTTTGTATTAATAAATTATATTGAACTAGTGACCTGCCCCAGCTTCGCACGGGTACAATGTGATATTAAATATGTATATTATACATATAAACCTTTCTCTTCAATTGCTCTATCTATTAACCAATACCACATCAAAATTCGTTGCATAGTTTTAAAGAACTAAGGATACATAGGGACAGTGGGAAGCGACTTTGTTTTATACTATGTAATCTATATTTGTAAAAGGAGAAACTGACTGACTGACATATCAACGCACAGTCAAAACTACTGCGACAAGGACCGTAAAATTTTTCACAAGACTTGCTTTTATGACGTAGGCGAACACTAAGAAGGGGTTTTTCAAAATTCAATTCCTAAAAGAATAAAATGGGGGTCTAAAGTTTGTATGAAGAACCCTAGTTTCAAGCAGGCAAAGCCGCTAGCGGAATGCTAATCTTACTAATATTATAAATGCGAAAGTTACGATGTTTGGATGTTTGTTACTCAATCACGCCAAAACGGCTGGACGGATCTGGATGAAATTTGGCACAGGCATAGGATACACTCTGGAATAGGACATAGGCTACTTTTTATCCCGGAAACCCGGTAAGTGATTAGTAAATCAGTGTTTCGAATTCTGTTCCTTCGGTCGAATTGATAGATTATGGCTGAACTATCGCCGGTGCCCACAAGTCCCATACAGCACGGGTTATTTTAAGGTGTCTACACATGTACTGTCCCAGTTTCCCACCGTGTGTGCTGGGCCTCTTGTGTAACCCCTGGCGAATATATCGTCTTACTACCAGCTTTAATTAATGGCCTCAATTTGATTAGATTTGATGCTAAAGAAGAGTCTTCGTAGAGTTTTGATTTTTTTTGAGCTATACAGGGTGTCATTGACATGTTAACGCAAACGAATACCATAGATCCAGTACATGATTCTAGACACCCCAGTGGTGGAATTTTTCGTCGGTTTTTCTTTTTTTTTTTTTAAAATGAATTTGACTACAACAAACTATCAAAATTCTGCAAACGATTTTCAACTCTTACCCATAATATAACAAGGTTCAAAATGTATTGGAGAAACCTGACAGATTTGTAGTTTGATGTGCTGGTGACCATACACCGCATTACAAATACATAGGACAAACATTATTAAAACAAAATAAGGGTACGATGGGCGGTTTTAATGCACATCAAGGCAAATAGTTTCTACTAGCTTTTACCCGCGGCTTCGCCCACGTGCTATTGGGGTTGGGGTTGGCGTTTCCGGGATAAAAAGTAGCCTATGTCCTATTCCGAAGTGTATCCTAAGCCTGTGCCAAATTTCATCCAGATCCGTCTAGCCGTTTTGGCGTGATTGGGTAACAAACATCCAAACATCGTAACTTTCGCATTTATAATATTAGTAAGATGAACGTGCTTGTCTACCTATCGCTAGGATATATGAGTGGATGTTTCCAACTCATTTTCTAAATAAACTGTCGCAAAAATATTCAATGGGCACCGTCTCACCTGCTGTGTGATGACGTCACAACATGGCTGCCACATACACGTGGTCTGCCAGTATCTGCCAACTGACTTATTTCGCCCTTGACACTGCTTGCTCCATTACTAACTAGCGCTATGAAATATTGTTTCCTTTCTGCTTTACGTAATTGGGTAAGGTCTAATTGGTATTTTAGGGATGAGAGATTTATTTTTGATGTGTTTATTGGCTCTGGAAAACTGGAAAGTTTCTATAGAATATTTTTTTTGTAATCGCTATTTTACTGTAATTTATTTATAAGTAGCGACTAGCCCCAGCTTCGCACGGGCACTGATATTGAATATATTATGCAGGTATTATGCACATAAACCTTCCTCTTGAATCACTCTATCTATTAAAAAAACCCCATCAAAACCAAAAATTCGTTGCGTATTTTTAAAGATCTAAGCATACATAGGGGAAGCGGTAAGCAACTTTGTTTTATACTATATAGTGATATAGAATATAACTATATAAGATGGACAAGGTTCATTTGAAAGCCGTTTAAACTAATCTTAATAATCAAAAGACATTTTTTTAATAACACTAGGAGGAACGAGAGAGTGCGAGAGCAATATGATTAAAAAAAAAATTATAAAAAGTCCTAGAATAAATTAAAGTCAAATGTATAAAAGCGAAAGTTTGTGTGCTTGTTATTTTTTACGCTATAAAAGCTAAACATATATAAAATGAAATTTGGTGCACAGGTAAACCATGTCCTGCAATGAAACGAAAATAAAAAAAAATATATTTTATGTTTATTATTGTATTTATCTAATATTTTTTTATGGTAGGTAAAAGTCATCAAGTGACGAATCCCGCCCTTGGGTGGAGCGGGAAACACTGTCAGACTCTTACTGACTTATATTATCTCGGGGCGGGGGTATCTTCATTTGACATAATTTTCAACTTTCTCGCGGATAAACTTATAGTCAAAAGCTACAGTAAAATAAACATTGTACGGAAAGTTTTCAGACTTCGTTTTTCCTTAACTTCAGAAGCTCTCCTTCAGAAACCTGTGGCTGACAACAAAGGCGCCACTGAAATAGATACGGGTATATTTCAGTATTTCAAGATATGTATCGGTCTGGTATCGACTGCCGCCCAGATTCGATCCCTGATACTGTACCGCTTCGTTCACGTGGAAAAACGAGGGTTACTGAAACTTACCGGTAACGTAAACGTTTAAGTTTTCAACCTTATTGACGTTGTGTCTAAGGTTTCCATATTTTCATTATCTACGAATCCATGAGAATGTTTGGTGCAGTCAGCAGTAAAAACTTTTATAAGGGATAAATAAATAAATTATTACAAAGTATAAAACAAAGTTGCGCGTCCCTATGTATGTTTATATCTTTAAAAGTACGCAACGGATTTTGTTGCGGTTGCTTTTTATAGATAGAGTGGTTTATGTGTATAATACATGCATAATATATTCAATATCAGTACCCGTGTGAAACTGGGGCTGGTCACTAGTAAGGAATAAATAAATAAATAATGAAAACCTTATTCACAAAATATGAGACAATCATAAATAAACTTAATAATTGAACGTACATGAGATAGACAATGATTGTTTAAATCTATTTTCGCAATAAAATTTTAGACAGGTCTGTAACTATGCATATGAGTTGGCATATTTTAATACTAGCTTTTGCTCGCGGCTTCGCCCGCGTGGTATTGGGTTTGGGGTTGGGGTTTCCGGGATAAAAAATAGCCTATGTCTTATTCTGGAGTGTATCCTATGCCTGTGCCAAATTTTATCCAGATCCGTCCAGCCGTTTTGACGTGATTGAGTAACAAACATCCAAACATCTAAACATCCAAACATTCAAACATCCAAACATCCAAACATCGTAACTTTCGCATTTATAATATTAGTAAGATTCTTACAAGGTTCCACTTACAAGTTGCATAGGTAATAAATCATCTACACTAATATAATAAAGAGGTAAAGTTTGTTTTTTTGTTTGTAGGGGGTAATCTCTGGAACTACTGGTCCGATTGGAAAAATTTAAGCAACAATAGAAAGCTGCTTTACTCCTGAGTGACATAGGCTATATTTTATGTACGCGGGCGAAGCTGCGGGCAAAAGCTAGTATCAAATAAGTTACATTATTGATATTATCTGCGTTGTTTTATGTTTGGATACGAGTATAAGTGTATGTTTTGTGTATGTTTTGTGTATGTGTGTATTTATGAGTGCCTGAACTGGCCCGTTTATACCATTTTTTTCAGTAGATTTTCAGTGTTGTTGTAGTTTAGTGATTTTAAATATTTCACCAAAGTATCTTTGCAGGTTTGGCTATTAAATTTCTTCTTTTATTTTTTTTCTATTTCTATAACATCTATAAAATAAAAGACAATAAATATTTTAATATAATAAACGGTAAACATTACATATATATGTCCAAAATAGATGGATTTAAAATACAGTAAAAAAATTAAAGTAAAAATCACAATTTCAGAATTATTAATGTAAATCAAAATAATCGTTTTCTTTACCCAAAGCTAACAAACTTATTATGACATCTTGTGTCTTTCGTTCTCCAACTTTAAATCAATCCAAACAAAAAAATTTAAAAAAAAATCAATTCTGTAAAGTTTATTCAATGTTGGAATTGCACGATTTGATTCCGCCATCCCAATTTTACCTTCGGACATCCCGGCGTACGGCGAATATCCACCCTTACGTTGTTGAGACACCTGCGGCCCGGACTAGGCGTTTCGCCTCGTCGTTTATACCGCGTACATCGAGGGACTGGAACAGTTTGCCGGCTGCAGTCTTTCCGTCCGATTATAATTTAGGTGTCTTCAAGGCTAGAGTGAATAGGCTCTTAATAAACTAGTGCGCCTTACCATCAACGATTGCATCACTGCTTACCATCAGGTGGGATCGCAGTCAAGCACTAGTTTATTGCAATTATAAAAAAATAAAATGTTGCTTAGTAACTTTGTTTTTTAAGTGTATATAATTTGTATGTATTTCGTTATATACAAGTATGTTTTTCACTTATTTAACTACTCATAGCAAAAGCTCTGCTTAGTTTCGGTCTAGTTGGCGTTGTGGGAAAGTTGTGGAATTTTATTAAGTACTATTTTGCAGCATGTATTTCCAATGATTCACAAACATGTACTGTATATATTTGTGTATTACAGTGCTGTCACGCTTGCCAAACGTGTTGGTACCGTGTTTGTGTGATGGTGTTACAAGTGCATGATCAACTGTGTCAGTGTAGGAAGCTTGTCTGTCTCTGCTTTTTCTTCTATTCTTAAAATATTTAATAAGGTTTTATTAGGAAAATTAATTCTCGGTTCTTAACCTATATATATAAAAGGAAAAACTGACTGACTGACATATCAACACACGGCCGAAACTACTCGGACTAGAAACGTGAAATTTTGCACAGGGCTTCCTTTTATGACGTAGGCGAACACTAAGAAAAGTTTTTCCAAAATTCACCCCTAAAGGGATAAAACACGTCGTGTCCAAAGGTTGTGCGAAAACCTATTTTCACGCGGGCGAAGTCGCTAGCAGAAAGCTAGTTATAAATATATACTTAATATAGTAACTACACAATGATTTGATAATTCATATGGGAAGGTAGAACTTCTACCTAGAGACAAACTGAGTAAAGGTATATAACAGCTACGCTACGCTGTATGACATCTAGTTACTTTAATTTCTAAAATATACTCATTTTAATCAAAGTTGTAACACGCGTCCCACGTAAGTTGTAAGTTGTCACACGCGTCCCACGTATGTTGTAAACTGTCACACGCGTTCCACGTAAGTCTTAATTTATTTTAAAATAAAAAATTCTTTCTGCGATCCCCAAGCAAACACTTCGTTCGGGCGTGATTTCGCGCCATTCGGTTAAACACCAAGCGAATGTTCGCGTATATTATTTATAAAGATAAGAAGACTTTTTATAAAGCAAAACCTTTTTGGTAATTCAGTCGCGAACGCTAGCTTTCACCTGGTTAATTTAAAACTGAATATTGCAGTAATAGCCATGGTAATTCCCAGCTAAAAAAAGATTAATTAAAAAAGATGAATTCAAATATTAAATTGTTGATACAACAACTACGTATGTATATATTTGTTAACAAGCTAAAATTGAAAGCTTGATTAAAATGTGTGCAATACGCAATAGTATTATTTGTTTATTTATTTATTTTATTTATTTATTCTTAGGAAATGTTTTATGTAAAAATCTATGCCCCATGCGTGTTGCCAGTGATGACTTTATTTATTATTTATTTAATCATCATGTACAGTAGTGGTACATAGGCGGACTTAATGCAACAAGGCATTCTCTACCAGTGAACCTTTGGGTTAAAAAGACAAGACTGTGGTAGGTGTGCAGAATAAATAAATATCAGAAAATAGATATATTTAAAATAAACAAGTTACTTACTTGACTGACTTTCTGCTCTAAAACGTGGTCGCTCATAATAGGCTTAACCAGAAGGCTTAAAGCTACCTAAAGGACAATGGAGAGGGCTAAATTCGGAGTACCCTGGCGTGATCGGATCAGAAATTAAGATGTTAGGAAGAGATGAAGAGAAGTAAGGTTGCCGACATAGCCCAAAGAATCGTTCCTAATGTAATGTTTATACTGGGCGGCTTGAATCCCTTACTTCAATCAGGTTTCTATATCAACTCCCTCGCGGTGCTCGGGAGTTAATTATATAAATCCCTCTCTTCATTCGGGATTAAATCTCACCTACCTTAAAAAACAACTTAAAGGTACTGCTTTATCACTGAGATTTTTTTTAGGAAATATTTATTTTATTTATTTAAACTTTATGTACATAGGCGGATTTAATGCTACAAGACATTCTCTACCAGTCAACCTTTGGGTTAAAAAAGACAACACTGTCTTAGGTGTGCAGAATAAATAACAAATATTTTAAATAGATTGTCTCCCACATTGAAAGAAATATTTCCTAAAAAAATTGCAGAATCTTATAAAGGGTTGTTTTCAGTTAATTCAGCAGCTAGAAAAAGCTCAGTAGTTCCATTCACAGTCCTAAGAAAGCCGCTTAGCCGCTTACCACAAAGAAATTAGTCTTTCTTGGAACGCGGTTTCCTTTTCGCTGAAAGATGAAAAACCGAGGCGAGTTTTTTTTGCGTGTACCGTTAATAGTGTTTACATTCAGTGTAGACAACATCGCGGTGTTTCATGAGTTGGACAGCTTTTGATTGACAAATGTCATAACGCTACTTACATTTATACGTATTTTAAAAGTTTCAAATGTTCAATTTCGCCCCCTCTCTTTCTTCTATTTAGCCATTACTTTTTTTAATACTTTTTACTTTTAGTGACCCGCCCGCAGCTTCGCATGGTTGCAACGATGTTATTAAATATACACTGTGCATGTATTATACATATAAACTTTCTTCTTAAATCAATCTATTTATTAAATAAAATCGCATAAACATTAGTTGCGTAGTTTTAAAGATTTAGGCATACGTAGGGACAGACAGCGGGAAGCGTCTTTGTTTTTTTGACTATGTAATGATGAATACAAGATTTATGGGATTGTTTTAAATAGTCGCCGCGGTTTCGAAATGAAATGTGTGTATTTTTAAGCTGGTAAAATTCTGACACGCCTTGCTGTTTCACTCTAGAGCGGGAAAAGTCACAGGACAAATTTTCGTTCGGTTTAGTTCAGACGATGCACAAATAGTAATATAATATACAGATACTTAAACACATGATTATTGTCATGATAACCAACAAATAAAAAAAATAGCAAGTTCAGTATATTTTGATCAGTTAGCTGAATCATAAATGTATTGACCAGGATTTTTTTTTTCACGATTTCAGGTTTGGTCCGATAGTAAAAGTTGTTTGCTATCATGACTAAATATGACACTAATATAATATAAGCTAAATAAACTGGTTCCCAAATAGGTAAGTTAAAACATAATTTAAAAAATAAAGCGGTTGTCTATGGGAATGGCATTTAGAACAATGCAATTAGGATTAGCGTTAGGGTTTCAGGAATTGGCTGCGGCGGTCTGACGTGAAATTGAGTTGTAATAAAACTGTATATTACTGACGAAGCTACATAGTTTCCTACAACAAAATAAGTAAAAATAATTTATATGAAACTAGCGACTTCGCCCGAGTGAAAGTAGGTTTTTCCATACAAACTTTTGGACCCCTCTTTCATCTTTCAGTTATGTTTTCGTCAAGTTTTCATTATTTTTAAAATATATTCGGGGCGGGGACAAATCCAAAAATCATAAAATTTGATCTAGCCGATCTCGAGTTATAAGTGTTGTAACAAACCCGTCTTTGCTTTATATATATAGATTACCTAGATAACAAATGAATGTGGGATAAATACCTTAGGAATTTCCGGCCGGAATCTATGTTTCCTGATGGCTACAAGTCCGGAATCTTTGTCTAGAATGAATAGGTTACTTTTAGGTTTCATCATCGCTTTCCATGAAGGCGTCGGTTTTCATCATCATCAGCCTTTTTAATGTTCCCACTGCTGTAACACAGACCTTCTCTCTAGGACAGGAAATGGGCCATAATCCATCACGCGGGCCCAGTGCGAATTGGTGAATGTCATATGTCTTCGAATTTTTGGTTCTAGGACATGCCAGTTTCCTCACGATTTTTGCCTTCATCGTTTTGAGAGCAGTGGTGATGAAATAAATTATACAAAGTAATGCGCCTGGTGGGTTTTAACCCGCGCCTTACAACTTGTAATTCGAGGCCTTTACCACTCGGCCACCACTGGTTCTAATAGTTACTCTATACGTCAAAATTATTAGCAAGTTTTATCCAAACCAACAAATAGTTTCTGGGAATATATGAACTGACCCGAATTCGCTGCTAAAAGCTGCCGTATCCCTATATACTCAGGCTACATTTCGCTTCTTAACAATGCACGTATCTCGCACATTAGTCGACAGGAGGCTGCGAAGCCACTAGGAAAATGAACTACAAAATATTGATGTATCTTATGGGAAATCCTTTTGAATACCGTAGTTAGAGACATAAATAATAATATGTCCACAACTATCACACAACGCCATCTAGTCCCAAGCTAAGCAGAGCTTGTGTTATGGGTACTAGACAACTGATAAACATACTTATATATTTCTAAATACATATATATTATAGATAAATTATACCCAGACACAAAACAAATGATCGTGCTCATCACACAAACATTTGTCCTGGGTGGGAATCGAACCCACGACCTCCCGCATAGCAGTCAGTGTCACTAACTACTAGACTGACAGGCCAGTCAGGAATCTGCGAAACAGAACAAATGATCGTGTTCATCACACAAACATTTGTCCTGGGTGGGAATCGAACCCACGACCTCCGGCATAGCAGTCAGGTTCACTAACTACTAGACTGACAGGCCAGTCAGGAGTCTGCGAAGCCACTAGGAAAATGAACTACAGAATATTGAAGCATCTTATGGAAATTAACCTTTTGAATACTGTAGTTAGAGACATAATATAAAGACAATAGGTGTCTGAACGCCGGCGTACGCTTGGGGCTCAAGATTTTTTTTTCAATACACTTACTCGAAAACTGCCTCTTATCGCACTCCTATTAGGTTCAATATAGCATGTGCTTTTTTGAGTTTATCACAACAAGGGCTTTTTTATTCCTTCCTTATCATCACGGTCACGGGTGATTATTTTGTTTTACTTAGTTTATCGAAACAGGCGCGAGGCGTCCCCTAGAGACGCTGGACGACCCCACGAAATTAGAAATTGACCAGAGCAGATTTGAACGCTATACTTATATATTTCTTAAATTTCTACTGTATGTTTGAGATACGATTAAAAAATTTTTCTTTCTTTCTTTATTTCACAAGTCGTAAGTGTATTGAAAAACGTCGTTTGACACACGTGCAGATTTGTCATTGTAGCCCTCGGCTCCATAACACACTCGCCTGCGGCTCGTGCGAATTTCACCTCGGTCGCAATGACAAACTTCCTGCACTTGTATCAAAATGTACTATTTTTAATTGCTATAAACTAGTGCTTGATTGCGATCCCACCTGATGGTAAGCAGTGATGCAATCGTTGATGGTAAGGCTCACTAGTTTATAAAGGAGTATTTTTTTTATTTATTATAGATTCGCGCTTGACCGCTATCGCACCTGATGGAAAGCGACAATAAGTTAATTGAGTGTTTTTATAAAATCTATTGACATAAACAGAATCAGCAAAGTAAATGTTATTCTTCGGACTGAATATTAGATAGTTTGATCAAAACACAAAGATAGAAATAAACATAGAAATACCTCAATTATTATAAACTGAACAAAAACAAACTAGTGCACCTTACCATCAACGATTGCTTCAATGCTTACTATCAGGTGGGATTGCAATCAAGCATTAGTTTATATCAATTAAAAAAATATATTTTTGCAAGCATTGTGTCTGCTTGACAGAGCTTTTATATACATTTTCATACAACTGCCCTTACGTGATTATGATGTTATTACACCTCTTTTTTCAGATATTTTGAATACACAGATATCTTGTGGACATTATCTCGGTTTCTATAGTAATCAAAACACGAATTTGTGTAAAACTAATTCAGTACCTCTGAAAATCTACTATTTTACGAGGACTTTGGCCGTCTAATATTAAAAATATAATACTTATGTACTTTAGGTATTACCGAATGCCAACCGAGTTTTCAGGCGTTATCTCTCTTTTTTTACGTTGCCTTTTTATCAAACATCGCGATGGATTGCGTTTGATGAAGCAACAAGCTTTCAAACCATTATTAGGCGAGTGGGAAGGGATATCTTAAGTCGCTTTTCTGGATGACAAAGATTTTAAATTAAGTCGAATGTTTCAGACAATATTGTATGAATCTTCACGACTTTGTATGTGTGAATAAACTCGGCTTTTGACTGGCTTGGACACTAATTAGTTCATCCCTTTGCCAATTTCTCTTAACATGACTAAACTCTGGTGCAATGTGAATGCAACTGTTTTGCTTTTCTTTTTTTTTCAATTGTTTTCCTCCTCCTCCTGAGGGTCGTGAAGTTTTCGCTGGATTAACTTCTTAATGATGGTGTCTCGCCATCTGTGACGGTTCTTCGCATCATGAAGTGCAACGTGTAATAGAGTGTCCAGTGTGGTGCGGACCTAATCTGGCCATCTTCTTGAATTCTCAAAATAAATAACTGACTAGTGGTACCTTCCTGACTTTATGACTTACAGGGATTCTATACATCATATATCTACTTAATCATACGTTCGATGATGACTTGGTAAAATTCGTGGGAATCCAAAGGATGCGAGATGCAGAAGACCGGTCATTTTGGTGACTCTTAGAGGAGACATATTATGTCCAATATGCTTCTTCTAAGATTTAAACAAAGGTAATGACAGAGTAGTCCACGTAGCGTCAGTCAGATTTTGAGTCTAGAAAACCAGCTTATTTTCTTCAAAAGCTTTGGGACCCTTAAGCGCATAGTTCTTATCTCGTAGCCTCGCTTTGAGTTTCATATTCAGAGCTCAGTTAGTTTTCATGAGACTATTACAAGTCCATATGCCATTATCTGCTACAGACAGCGTGTTCAAGCGGCCACACATTAATATCTATTGATATTATTCACAGATGACGTCGACAGAACGGCAGACCGAAAACGTTTTTTCAAAGTCGCATCTCCTCTCTATTTCTCTCAAAACTACTCTAATGAGCGACACATTCCTCCATTCGTATCAATCAGAAGCCGAATCAGTATCCCGATCTCCGGAATCAAAGCCCCGACTGCGGCCGACGTCCGTGCGATCATTTTTCCGTTAATAGACCACGTTGTCTCGCTCGCACTACGTTGCGCAAACGCTACAGTCTAAAACAGGGGCTCAGGCATACTAAATTTAGTTCTGCAACACTGCACCGTGCCATGCCCATAGAAAACATTAACAACCATACACCGCACGATATATGGACACCGCATATTCCCAGCCAGATTTTCGCGATCACAAATTGCTGTATAATATTCAATTAGGTCGGCCGATATTGATGGGAGAGCCGGCCGCCCGGCAATTTTGGTTAGCGCATCTGCTGCTCTATACGCGTAACGTTTGATATACGATTAGTTTTCGAACCGTTTTCACCAGGTTTATCCGGTCGATAGTCGATTATCGCCTGTTAGTTTGCGGGCCGTGCCGGCTCCGAGCGACCGTTTGTCCCTCAAGGTGCGTCGCGGGGACAAGCTAAATATAACCGCACACGCGCCCGCCGTCTCTCCATTTTTCCTCGGTCCGCCGTACTCCCGGCATGTTGCCAGATCCACGTCACACCTCTATTACCTCATAAACGCCAAACTTTGAGAAAGGACTTTAAAATTAGCAAGGACGCGGGTTCAAACGGTTACAGACCGGCCGCAAGCTGGTATTTCTGTAGCGGCGACAGCAGCGCTGCTGATAATTACGCAAGCTTCGGAACATCGAACATGGCGGCCGCCGCGGCAAAAGACGCGGGAGAGGAGAGATGAGCTGTCACGGGATATTTATGAAATTGGAACTAAAATAGATTCAGTAGTAGCTTGGAGCGAGTCACCTTGACGCGTGTCTTATGTAAGACGCGCCACGCGAACCGAACGAGACGCGCTCCAAAATCGAAATTCGAAAATGTCAAAAACGTGACGCAATCGGTGACGTGTCGATGTGTGACGTAAGTTTAGTGTTGCCACTCCTCCGTTCGACTAATAAATTTATTGTTTGGCATGTAAACGGATGCGTTCGAGCCAAGAAATTACAGCGTTCGGTAAAAAAAATATTGAATGAAGCAACGGAATGATGGCGCAGTGTAATCGGGCCCGCCTTGCAGCTTTGCCAAACACTATCTTGTTTATAGTTCAACAGTTGCACAAGATTTTTGATTATGGAATGTTTACACCTTCCAGTTTCCTTGTTTCATTGTTAGCGGCCGGACTTTTGTTCTCTCGCTCTATTTTTTATAGAACTTTTAATTACTCCTTTCTCCTAATGACGGCGGCGCCTATTGAAACGCGGACCACTTAAACTTAAGTGTAGAAATGACTTTTTATTTTTACCGTCTGTAGGTTCCCTAATGATTTTTCAGCGTACTTGTTTTGGGATGGCTGAAGTTCAGTTTCCATGCATTGTTTGATGAGTAAAGTTCGAGATTTTGTTTGCGTTTTCTGTGCTGGCAATACTAGGTAATGTCAGTTGACATTTTGTTACATATAAAGATGTTTTGTTACTTTGTATGTCCCAATAAATTGGTGTATTATTGTCGCTAATATATTGTTGGCATCTAAATCTGTGTACTTTAATAGTTTAAGTACATTTTCGCTTTATTTATGGGCAAGAATTCGACTAAATGGCTGAGATTTCTGTCCATTAGTTTGGTTTCCATTATTTTAATGGTAGTCTTATTTATAACGAATTCCATTCGGTTTAGATTGAGATATATTATTGTCGTTTTAAATGGGTTTTCCTTTTCCTGAAAAATTGAGCGTTTCCTTTTTCAGGGAGTAGAAATGTCTATTAGATATCAAAATGACATTCGTACGAGCTTTTCTATGCGGAAACCCACTTAAAAATTTATTTCATTCTAGTTAGTATTTGTTATTATAGCAGCAACAAAAATACATCACTTGTGAAAATTTCAACTGTGTAGCTATTACAGTTCATGATATACGGCCTGATGACAGACAGACAAACAGCGGCATCTTAGCAATCGGGTCCCTTTTTTACATTTTTATGTATTTATTTATTTAAACTTCATGTACAATAGTGGTACATAGGCAGACTTTTGTTACAAATCCTAAAATAACACAATTGTTTAATCACCCTTATATACAGCCTGGTAAAAGACGGACAGACAGACGAACGGACAACGGATTCTCAGTAATAGGCTCCCTAAAAATAAAATTATTCTTAATATTGTGCAAGTGTTCAAGTATGTGCAAGAAACTCCATGGACACTCTTTTAATCATGTTATGTATTACAAATATCTTGGTTACATCTTCTTGTTGCTGCTATGATGTGAGAACAATGTTTTTTTTTATTGATATATTGTTCGCGCTTGACCGCTATCTCACCTGATGGAAAGCGACAACGCAGTCAACGATAGAGCGCGCTTAGCTAGAAGTAACCTATTCACTCTTGACTTAAAGATTCCGGAGTTGTAGCCATCAGGAAACGCAAACTCCGGCAAGGAATTCCACTCCTTGGCTGTAAGCGTAATGAAAGTGTTCCCAAAACATTCTGTATGTATATGTGGGATATCCACCATGTACCGGTGGTGCAACGCCGTACGTCTGGTGGTCTGATGATGGAACGGGCACGTAACTAAACGGGAATGCAACTAAAATACGAACTCTTGCGAACGAAGTCACGGGCATAATACTAGTTTAAACCATAACCTAACCCAATGTTTACTTATCTATGGTTAAGTAGGAGGTCCTTAGTTATTCTGCGGCCGTAAGACACTTGGTACGGAATCATAATGTTCGTGTAGACGCGTACTTGTCGCTCGTACGTATTGAGGAATTAATGGGTTTGTCTGCTTAATATGGCTCCTAGGTAGTTATATTATGCTGGTTTTACGTAGCAAGTGATAGTGGTCCGCCTCAAGGAGTTGTCAGCAAACCGTAGGGACCCTGCAGAAGGGTCGAAGCCAACTGGGGCCAAGGGTTCGTGTCTGAAAGGAAGGCTCTAGCCCTGGTATAGATGGCGATGTAGGAACTGAGGAGTCTGACACTGTTTCCCGCTTCACCCAAGGGCGGGATTCGTCATTGGATGATTTTTACCTACCATAAAAAAAAAGGATAGTGGTCGATTTTATAGGTTTTGTGTTTTTCAGGGTGAGAGAAAATTTAAATAAATTGCATTATTGTGATTCGCATGAGGTTTTTTCTGAATTATTATTTAGTTTTGTTTAAACAAAAAAAAAACTAAGATTTAACAGCGAAAAAGTCCAATTTTGTATGTATCAAAATATGTGAAACCAAACAAATGAATAAAATATCTCGATTGCCTAAGAATTGTTTTTACATAAAATTGAGTTCAATTACGTAAATTATATCTTTTTAAAATCATAAAGTTCATCAGCTTCGTTCCTACGAACCAAATTGGTAATCTAATTTTTATTTATAATCAATATGTATAAAAATCAATGCCACTTTTCATTGTAATTTTACAACTCAAGAAAGGGCTCACCTATCTAAACCAAATGTTTAGGGTTTGTTCGGACTATTTAGTAGATGGTTTATGTGAAGTTTGTACAAAATCGGTCGTTCAGTTCTACATTTATCACATTTTCCTGTTGCTGGGAGCGAAGCCGCGGGCAAAAGCTAGTTATTTACAAACTTCAGATCTTTATTTATATGGCTATTCAGCCTAGTGTATATGGTGCAACAGATAAAATAGATTGTAATATTACGTGCGTCGTTACGTGTTTTGGGCAAAATTACACTGTTTCTTTCTTTCTTTCTTATTTTTACTCTACAAAACAATACACCACAGACAACTCTTCCTTCCCGTGACCAAACAATCCATTCCTATAAATTTTTCCAACACAACGCCATGACGTAGATACGGGCGGCCCGCCAACCCCGACCATTGCAAATCACGGGCCCGCAGACCGCAAATTGGGTGCCAGTAATCATAACTTTGCTACAACACACAACACTAGTACATATCTTACGATAAGCCGCTGACAACCCTAGCAGCCGAGGATTAGTGACGTGGCTGCCTGTAATCCCGGCATATCCCGGGACAACACGGGAACTATTTGCATACGATTGCAGTTAAATGTCATCTGCGGGATTTGAGACAGTGCTGCGTCTTAGCGGGATTGTAGCAAGTCGGTAGTAATTTTGTGTAATTTCGCTCCGGGATTATAGGGGGTTCCGGCTTATAGGGTTGGGACATGTATCCTAGTCGTTATGGTCTATGGTTCGAGTGGTGTCGAGTTATGGGTCGTGCAGATCTTGGCTTAGAGTGTTTATGCTTCAGAATGGTTGTGTTTTGGGCTTAGTAGTTTAAAGTTTATTCAACTTGAAAAAATTTCGATTTTGGCTGGTTAATTAACAAAATAATGCAGCATTAATTACACCAGCCGTAACTAGGAAATTAAATAGGGTAAATAGGAAGTTAATGATATGGTAACTGGTACGAAAACGGAGGGAATAAAAAATAACGATACACTGTAAAAGCTCTACGTATGAAAAAATTACGCTGTCACCATTAACTATCTCATAATTCAAACATAAACACATTCATTGAAACTCCAAAAGAGTTCTCATAGAGTTGCTTTGGAATTAGCATTTCATTTCTGACTGATTTGAATAAAAAAACTGTCACCATTAATTGTCTCTGATTTTTAAACATTTATTTCTCAAAGGCCTCCCCTAAGTTCTCTAATTAATTTAACACAACTATCAATAACAGTTGTGTCAGTTGAATGACAATTTGATCGGGCTTTTAGAAAATCGGTGTAAATTTTCCAAAAAAAAAAAACAAAATCCTGCACCAAAAACCGTCCACACGATACCATGCACATTTGACCCAAATCGCAGCCAAACCCGGGTGAACGATCGTACACTTACGCAACAATGACAACCGACAATATAATTAACATAACATATTTATTACACGCCACGTCAAGTTTGCCATTGTAAAAAAATCTCTGCGCACGTGATTAGAATGCAAGCGACAGATTTGCAAATAATTGTGTGCGCAGTGCAATGGCCTACGGTTACCTTGTGGTACGTGTGAGGAATTGGTCATAAGACTTCTGATGTTGGGTTTTTTGATCTAACGGTACATTTGGAATTACCAGTGTCCCTTAATATTGTTATTGTTATGTGGAATTTAACCCAAGCAAATTTTGATACAAATGCAGAAAGATTATCATTGCAGCCCAGCTCTATAACACTGAACTTCGCTTCGCAATGTCAAATTTGCAAGTGTTTCAAACAACGCATTTCAATACACTAGCGGCGTGTTTGACACTCGCCTTGTGAGGGTCGACGCGTGCTCTACCTGATAGGATACATGTAATAAAATTGAGGTGGGGATGAGCACACACACTTTTCTGTAAACTAGTGCGAAAAACAATCAATTGCGTGCGTTTATGGGATAAGAGATAGTTTTCGAATAAGGCTATTGAAAATTAAGTTTTGTTTGGTTATTTCATGGTAGTCTATGCTTTTTTGTTAAAGATTGTGGGTTTATAAAGGTGATCTGATGAGGGTCGTGGGATTCGATGGATGCTAGATATGCATGTGCCTATAGATAGATATACTCTTTATTGTAGGTACACCATAAATACAATTTGGTACATTGTGAGCTTAAAATTTTGTTCACTGAAAGTGATATTTAAAAGACAGCCTTTGGATGGATTTGACCTTTGTCAACAGAGGAGAAAGGAAAAATGCCTATGTCAAAAATTTTTTTTGTGTGACAACTACAATTTTACAGTTTTAGATATTTTTCTATATATATGTTAGAAGACCTTGCTTCATTCCGAATTTCAGGATACAAGGGTTGACCGACAGACAGCCGCTTTACCTTTCGACTACCGTAATTACAGACACAATAAAAAGACAATAGGTGTGCGGACATCGGTCCTCTCGGGGCTAAATAAATTAAGCTATTTTGTAGCAAATTTCGTTTAGCCGATTGAGAGTTTTTGAATAACAAACATACAAAAGTTCACTTTGTAGGACAGATTAAATCTGATTTCTTGATATATGCTGCACTGGTTCCAAGTTTACAGGCGCCTCCCCGACCTCTCAAAAGGCGCCGTACTAGATCGGTAATTCAGAAGGCGTGCATCGCTGAGACATTCGTGCATTTGTAAAGTACCTACAGTTGTTAGGTTCCTTAAGTTTCTGGTAAAAAAAATCTAATTGAAATAAAAAAAGGATTGACTGGCCTGCCAGCCTAGTGATTACCGTCAAAACAAGACTTCTATTTTTAAACACAATTGTTGTGACACCTCATTTTCTAATTTTTTTTATAGCTAGATATCGAGGTTGCCAACATTAATAAATAGTCCACAAGATATTAATAAAATAATAAATTCACTATTTAAGTGGGCCTTCCGTATAAACATTTATTTTTATCATATAATAACAAACATGATTTTTTTGCCGTTTTCTTCTACGAACTTTACGGAAACCTGCGTACGCGATTTTGATTCGTGCCTGACCGGTTTTTCTATTTCAGATTACCGTCAAAACAAGACTTCTATTTATAAATTCAATTGTTGTGACACCACTTTTTCTCATTTTTTTTTATAGCTAGATATCGAGGTTACCAACATTAATAAATATAGTTCATTTTTTAATTCAAGACTACGATTTGACAACTTAAAATGTCAAACTCCAGAAAATTGGGAACATATTTCTAGAGTGTGACATTCTGAGTTGTCAAATCGTGGTCTAGAATTAAAAAACGATCTATAGGCCACAAGATATTTACAGCATATTTCTAGGTTATAAAGTAGGGCTTAACTCTCGTGTCGTTTAATTTAGGACGGATAGAACCTTGGAGTATTTGTGTGCGAGCAACACTGTGTTCACAATGTGTTTCGAGATATATGTCGGGATATAATCGACGTCTTGTTGTTTCTAGCTAGCTGTTAGAATTATATAGATGTATCAGTTGTTAGACGATTTTGCACAAGTTTGTTAAGGTTTGGAAAACTAGGTGTAGGATGTTTTTCGTGTAAATATGCTTTAGTATGTTCAGTTTAAGCAAAATGCATGAATTAAGAATCAAAAATTAAAGCAATAATTTCATAAAAAAGTTGGCTAAATATGCGAGTCGGATACGCACACAAAGGGTTCCGTAGGTATCAATTAACCTTAGATGTAAATTCTTGGTTCTAGGTCAACGGGATTTATGATTCTTTTGAGAGTGTCTTCTTCTCGAATCGATGAATTCCTTTTCCCTCAAAGTGTTTGAGCCCAGTAGGTTTCCACGTTTGTAGCAACCTCAGTGGCGTTTTTCGATCAACAGATTTTTTGTGTTGAGAGGGTTAAAATATACGTTTTTTGACGACATAAACAGCCATATCTTTTTTCGTGAACTTTAAGTTTGATAGATTTAAGTATATGGATAAAATTTTAAGTGGATATTTACGCGTTCTCGAGATAAAGAGTTTTGGCGGACATATAGAATGATTGACAGATGGATAAAAAGTGATCCTGGGAGGTTCCTAAGACAAATCCCGTCCATGGGCGGAGCGGGAAATAGTTTCAGACTTTTTCTGACTAAACACGTATCCTGTTTCTTCTGCCTTATACCAAGGCGAAGCCTTCCTTTAAGACGCAAACCCTTGGCTCTAATAGGCTTCAACCCTTCATCAGGGTCCCTACGGAATCCTATAAGCGCTTTTGAGGTACGGAGCCCTAAAAAAAACGCATTTCAGTGCTACGAAAAAAACGAATAATGCTATAGTAACTAAAAAACTTAAAAACCCTACACAAAATATATCACCTATTAACAAAGCAATAAAACCATTTCGCGATACTTTAAAACTATTACCATAACCTTGGCGATTTGAGAAGGCGATCGTTTGAGAGGATGCCAAGCGAAATATTAGCTTCTCAAACTGGTCGGTTGCACAATTGTTAATATAGATAAATCACAAAGTTTGAATGTTCCCTTGATTGTGGACTCCCATGCAATTTGCTGTATCACTGCAGTATCGAAGTTTTTAAATGATTTGTGTTGGAACAAGGGCTTTTTGTTTACTTCTGTTTTAATTTCTTAACTATACGTACTATAAAACAAAGTTGCTTATCCCTATGTATGCTTAGATCTTTAAAAGAACGCAACAGATTTTGATGCGGTTTTTCTTAATAGATAGAGTGATTCAAGAGGAAGGTTTATGTGCATAAAATATTTAATATCAGTACCCGTGCGAAGCTGGGGCGGGTCGGTATTAACTAATATTTCACTTGCGACTGCGTTCGCAGGAAAGGTTTCATAATTACTTTTTTTATGGTAGGTAGGTAAAAATCATCGAATGACGAATCCCGCTCTAGGGCGGAGCGGGAAACAGTATCAGACTCTTACTGACTAAACAACTTACCCCGTTCCTGCCTTGCCTTAGTCCCAGAGCCCCGGTGTAACGCTTTCGCATCAACCCTCGGTCAGGCAGGAGGCTTCGACTCTGTGCGGTCAGTTTTCATGATTACTTGCAAATTCTACCACGCATGAGGAATTGATCCGCATGCGGGATTGCTGCCCGATATCCTATTTCGTATTTCCCCGCAACACAATCAATACTTGCCGGCTAACATCTGTTGATCGTGGCTCGATCATTGTGCATTTCTCTTCTCACACTTCGCCACTTTTTCGAGTTATCAAATGACCATGAGCACCTACGAGGTTTTCTAAAAGCTGGCGACCCTGAATGATATTCTTCCTTTTTACTTCCTTAAAGGCTGCATTTCCAAAAACCCATTCTTAATACGCATACGTCATAAAAGGAAACTTTGTGCAAAATTTTACGCTCCAAGTCCCCCAGTAGTTTTGACTGTGCGATGATATGTCAGTCAGTCAGTTTCTCATCATTATCATCGTTACATAGTATAAAACAAAGTCGCTTCCCGCTGTCTGTCCCTAATTTTGATTGCCTGTTGGTCTAGTGGTTAGTGGCCCTGACTGCTATGCCGGAGGTCGTGGGTTCGATTCCCACCTAGGGCAAATGTTTGTGTGACGAGCACGATCATTTGTTCTGTGTCTGGGTGTCATTTATCTATAATATGTATGTATTTAGAAATATATAAGTATGTTTATCAGTTGTCTAGTACCCATAACACACATTCTGCTTAGCTTAGGACTAGACGACGTTGTGTGAAAGTTGTAAAAAAGAAAAGAAAAAAAAAGTAGGCTTAGATCTATAAAACTACGCGACGGATTTTGGTGTGGGTTTTTGTAACAGATAGAGTTTTCAAAAGAAATGTACAAACATGCATAATATATTTAATATCAATAATGCACCCGTGCGAAGCTGGGGCGGGTCGCTAGTTTTAAATATATTGATAACTTTTCTCTGTTTACTGCAGTAGCGAGTCGGCCTTGGGTAGCGGGGTCGTGGTTTCGATTCTCGCATTGAAAACTATATTATGTATGGCTTATAAATTAATTTATTGGTCGGTTACTTGTATTGGGGTAAAAATTGCATTTTCAATGCGGTTGTGGTCAAACTTTTTTACTATTGCATGCATTATCCTAATTAAGTGCATGTGGATATTTCAAAAGATAGACTTTCCTTCATTTTATTAAATTTTCTGAGTGAATGCCAAATTTTTACTGACTAAAGTTCACCTATGTTTTTAAGATGTCTTCTAAGTTTGATTTGTCAATCCTAATTAATATTATAAATGCCAAAGTAAGTTATTTTTTTTTATATTATCTTTCGTATCGCAGATCTTCGTGAGATACAATTACTTTTTAGTTGTCTCTAATAACGTCATTCAAAAGGTAAAACCACTGAACCGATCATCATGAAATGTCATCGTATGTTACGAATCCGTGTCTAAATAGATTTCAGCTATTTTTGAATTAGGATTATTTTTGTTATAAAAATCAACAAAAATATTTTAGACCAACAAGATCGTATTTTGATAAATCTTGCATGTCTATTTGAGTGTGTATGAGATACCAATACCGATGCGTTACAAAAGAGCATCGATTCCCATATTATTTTCATACAATTAGGATTACTGACTTGTTATAGTCGGTTCTTGAATTACAATTGTAACTTAATTTTACAATTGGGGTGTTCAAGAGTGTGTAATATTCCTGTTATACTAGGTATACTCATACCCATAAGGACGAACAAGTAGGTTCTATTTAATCGTCAAAAGGGGTTCGAGTAGATGAAATATTGGAAAACCAAGAATAGCCGATGAACAAATCGTCGTCAAATGATTGAATAGAATAGAATAGAAAAATCTTTATTGTACACGAAAAAGTAAGAAAACTTTTTAAAACTAACAAATGAAAACCGTAACAAGAGACTAAGTAACTATACATGTCCCCATTTAACGAGGTAGACTTAGAAATTAATTAGCAGATGGACTCAAAGATTGGTATGTACACAGTATCAAAGCCCACCGCGTCTACACAGATGCAAATCAAAATCTCAGCACCCCTTTGATCACAGGTGCACAAGTCCTACTCTCACACAATCTACATGAAGCCTTCGAAATCTATTGGCAGATTGGCATATCGATTTCACCATTCAGTGGGAACTTGGGCTGCATACTCAAAGTACAAGTAATTGTGGATAATCGTGCGTGCTCCCGGATACGACGCAGAATGCAGGCTGAGACTGTCATGTACTAATAAATACGCTTACTGGGAGGAATTCTAATAAAGGTGATGTGTTTTAATGTGTTGTCCACGGGTTTTCCTAGGCACGTATTGTGAGTTTATGTAACACACGCTTCGTGGGTTGTGATGATAGATAGACGGAGATAGATAGGGAACTTTTAGATATCTGTCCCACCAACAATATAATTATACAACATAACTTCTATAACAGGAATAATACACACCCTTATGTATCCCAATTAGAAAATTAAGTTACAATTATAATTCAAATACCGATTTGTTTTAAAGAAATTAGTAATCCTAATTGTAGGAAATTAATAAGGGAATCGACGCACTACGTTTGTAACTCATCAGTATTGGTACGTATGCACACTCGAATGCACAAGCAAGATTTATCAAAATAGGATTTTCTGACCTAAAATAATTCTTGATAATTCATCTAATATTTTATCTACTCGTACCCCTTTTACCGATCAAGTACGTTTATTAATTTTCCTTATCTGACTTTTTAAACAGTTACGGTCGATAACTAATTATTGCAGTGAGGTTTATCATTTGTATCGACGCGACATAGACGCACGTGACATATTTTTATAATTATACTCTTGGCAGGAATAATTTCATTTTCATATTTCTATTGATTAACACTTGATTACACAACTTCATTTCAACTGCATTCAAACAGAAATTTCAATATATAAAATTCATATCTACATACACTTTTATATATTACTTAATTTCTCACGACCTACATCTCAACTCAACCTATTTTAAAGGCCTTTAGCACATACCGCAGCTGCGGTGAAAAAACGCAAACGTTTCGGTTCGTACGAACTTTGAACGAAACAACTTGATGTAAGTTTTGCTCAAGAAGGTCGCTGGATTGCACATGAGGTATAGTCTTATTGAAAGCGACTATATGAGTAATAAACTAGTGCGCTTCTCCATCAACTATTGCATCATTACTTGCTGTCATAGGATTGTAGTTAACGAGTTTAAATCAATTGCAATAAAAGAAAGTTTTATAGAATATTCTCTTGATTTTAAATAAGTTATTTGTAACTAGTTCTTGATTAATAATTTTTGTCTGGTTTTGGTAGATACTCGAAAAAATTTGGCTCAATTTTCGGCGTGTCCTTGCTTACGCTGTTGTTAGTTATTTTTAATATTGTTTTTATTTTCTTGTTGTAGGGCAAGTTAGACTATTTTGTGCGTTTTGTTTGGAACCTTTCCTAGGCTATTCCCTCATATTTTTGTCTTAACCGCATTGTAATCTTGATTAACTAAGACTTTAGTATCAACTTCTGTATAGTCTTTCTTAGTATATTGATCAGAAGCGGAAGCGTTTTCCCCTCACCCCGCTCCCACTGACGCCACATCTTTAGTTCTTGAAACTATTTTCTATTTGTGCGCAACTGCTCAGCTGTTACGATTCTTCAAGTTGTTCGGTATAAATACCTACTCTGTCTGCACCTATGTTGGTTACGGATCTATTTGTTTAATGGTATGCAGCCATTTGGTTATTGCATTCCTCTGCAACATGATGAATAGTGGAAATCGTCATTTATTATAAAGAAGCTTTTCTGTTTGTAGTAATGGTATTACAGAAAATATTACGTTGATTGTAGAGCTTGATTTTGCATTTTATTTTTTTATTATTTAATGCTTGACTGCGATTCCACCTGATGGTAAGCAGTGATGTAATCGTTGATAGTCCGTTTTCAAATAGATTGTGATAAAACTAAAAATAGCGGTCTTTTGAACTTTTTCATAGGTCTATAGCACTTTTTTAGTCTAATATTGATGAAAGACCGTTCATACCTTTACATTGATCACTAATATTCTAAAACAACTCAATATATTTATTTTTCTTTAGTTTACGTACTAAATTGTTAAGCAAGTAGGAAAATTTATTTAATTTCATTAGCATCAAACCAACTTTTCCCGTACAATGTTCTCGAATAAGTCATCTATACAGCAAAATACTCAGGATGTTTTTCGAATTGGTATCTGATGAAACCCGTGGACCAAGTCTAAGAAAAATTCTACGACTTTGTGTTCGGCTTAACTATCACGTTACGAAATTATTGTATTTTCTTGACACCATAACGAGTTTACGAGCAAAGTCATAAAACAAGCCACGTGTGCCATGAAAAACGCGGTCTTGCTGGTGTTGGTGCATTATATCTACGCTATTTTTGATGAGGTAGGTTTGATTGGGCAAGAATAAGAGTTTCATGAAGAAAATTTAACTTGTAGTGGTTTTATGATACTACAACTAGCTGCCGGTAGCTTCAGCGGTGTAAAAGAAGAAAATTGTCCCACAGGAACGTCCTCATGGGATAAATCATATCAGTTTTAGATTTTTCGAACCTGGTATGAAAAAAAACGCTCACCTAGAAATTAACATAGGTAGTCACTAAGATTATTATTAAATACAGAAAAGTTTTCTTTTATAAGGAATCTGTTAAAATATCAAAGATAAAAACTCATCAGTTAAAAATTGATATGTTGATGTTAATCTAGATCTTGCTAACTAAATAAAAAGTCAGAACTATTTATTTGCTTTTACTTTATCGGCATTAAATACATAAAAAGATAAAGTGATTAATTACCATGAGTGAAACTTTACATAACTGCATATAATTTAATGTACCTATTAAATATGATGTGAATGTAGGAAACATATTTTTTTCTAAGCTCTAGATAAAACCTACACATCAGACTTAAATATTGTTTAAAAAAACATAATGAAGAACAAAAATTGCCCTCATGTGCAAAATTGATTCGCTGAAAAGATTTGTATAAAACATAAAAAATGTGTCAGATTTCCTGAGTCTGGCTAGTTTATCTAGCGTAATCGGCTAGAGCCAATCGTAGATAAACTAGCCAGGCTCAGGTAATATTTTATACACACATTTTATCTCAAAAGGTCTTTCAGGCTGGTGAAAACCCTGATAACGTTTTGAGCCCTATATTTTTTTGTATTAATTAGTCGAAAGCAAGACGCACAGAACAGGTCGTTGGTTCGTCTATTGAGGGAGGTTTATGTTCAACCATGGACGTCTTTTATTTAGCTACAATATTGAGGAAGATTAGTCCTTGCAAGCATGAACAAAATTGTCATTTTAGCCTAGGATATGTAAAAAACCTCTGCTACTGATCATTTCAATTCCGTAGACTTCACGACATTTTTCCTGTGCAAAATCTCTGTTACTGAAAGCAAGTAATAAATCAGTAGTTGAGATATATTCAGGCGGAGAACAAATATTTGTAAGGTTTACAAATAGGTGTTCCGAATCTGGGTGCCTGGGTGATGAATTTACATGTTTGTGAATGCATCCACAATACATTGTGACAATACTGTAGGAGTAATTCCTAGTTTTTTAATTCAACAACCTTAGTGGGGCAAAATATTTTTCTGAAAATTGTTTTGTGTAGGTTGCGATACGTTATTTGCAAATATTGCAATAACTTTGAGTCCATCTTTAAATGAACCACAGTCCGGACTAAGCGTTTGGCCTTTTTGTATATACTCTGTACATCGAAGGACTGAAAAAATTTGCTCTCTGCTTTTATCTGTCTAATTATAATTTAGATATTTACAAGGCTAAGGTCTCTTAATAAACTAGAGCGCTTCACCATCAACGATTGCATCATTGTTTCCATCAGATAGGATCGCAGTTAAGCAATAGTTTATATAATTAAAAAATAAATAAACCTGGCCATTAGTAAAATGTGTAAATAAAAGTTTCTATAAGTGATACTAAGATGTAAGTCTTTTGAGCTCCTACCTGTCCAGCTGTACAGTATATTAAAGAAAAGATTCTCAGGTTTACTGCAATGTTAGGTAACTAAGGAAGAAACAATACGGTGAAATATGATAAGAGCAGCCTGTGAACTATAGAACAAGAGACCAACTAACCTACATGATATGCTTAAAGCTTCCCCTTTTCAGAAATCTGAAGCTTGCATAACAATTTTCCCTCGCCAAAGCAGATTAAGCCGCTCGACATGTGCATATCGATGTATTTGATAGCTCATTACCGGCTCTCTAATCCACCGCAAACCAGGTTTAACATACTAATATATGCAACCGGCCAGGTGCACTTGCACACTTGTTTCTTAGAAGCTTTTCAACATATTTCGAATGCATACCGTTTAAGTACCTAAATACATGTAATCGTACAACTATTTTGCATTCCACTAACAATAAAATTTATTGTAAATTTACGTGCTGCGTCTGATAAGCGCGTTCTTACGCATCACTTGTTGCGCGCCAAAACCGCGCGTGGCAAGATGGCGGCCGCGCGCTTTTTTTTTCACGGCGTCTTTCCGCGTGTACCGTGATTTTGGCCAGTTCTCCTGTGTGACGTCGACGACCCAGTTAGGTACGCCAACCGGTGCCACGGCCAAGTCCATCCGGGCATCCCCAATGAACCAGCGCCAATGTCTATAAAATAAATCGTACGCACGAAATAAAGAGAAAAAAATATATAATGAAGTAAACGTCAGCTCCTGATTTTCCGCCAAAACCTGGGTGAACGCACTCCAGTGTTTTGGCATGGCGCGTTGGATGTTGTCCTAATAGTTCGTTTATTTGATAAGGCGTTTTATTATTACCGCACGGCCTTTTAATCTGTACGCAATGGTTTGACATTAACGCTGTCGTTAGTGAGAATTATTTTAGGATAGTTGCATTGCCAATGTTGAAAAGCGAATTGTTTTGAATGTTTGTCGCATTGACAGTGAAAACATGAGCAGTGTTCGATACTAGTAGTTAATCTGTTCACGACTTAAAATCATCGAATCGTTTGATTCTGTGGTCGTTTGACTTAGTATTCGTGTTCTAGATTGCAGTACGTTAGCTGTCAACTATCTGCAAGCGGTCGATTTTATCGTCAATGTGCGCCTCGTCTAAAAGTATAATAACATGAAAATCACGATTCCCGTGTATGATATCATCATAGTAGCAGAGACGGCTCGTACCGAGAATCCACTATAAGCGAACCTTTGCCAACAATCTTACTATTCAGCATTTGTTGTTCTTATATTTGCCAAATATTTGCACCTTATCGCAAGCGTATTGTGATAGTTTTACGAGCGCCATTTTTATACTTTTATTTCGCGCGCATTTTGGCTGTGTATCCAATATGGTGGCTGTTTGTTTTGGATAATGAGGTAAGGTGAAGCTTTTTCGCATTATTATGAGGATGTTTGTACATTTTGTGTAGATTAAATTGAGCGATCAAAAGTTGGAAATATTTTTATATGTTTGGATAACCATTAAACTGATTAATTTTAGATTGAATGGATTTTCCAACGACAGCAGAGCAGGGAAGGTCATAATGTTTTTCACCTAATTGGCTCTGGTGAAAGTTACAAAAACAAAACTAAAGAATGCAAATCTCTGACAAGCAGACATAAAAATTTATAACCAGCCAAACGCACTTGAAAACAAACCGAAACAAAAATCCATGCCGAAAATTTCGTTCAGGCTATTGACTCTAACATTTGGCATGATAAAACTGATAATTTTATAACAAGGGGATTCCGTCCACGTGTGTCCATGGATCCTGCCAAGGGGGCACACCAGGCGCTGGCACACTGGCAACCGCTTCGTCTGTGGTGGCAGCCAACTCAATGTTTTGACTAGACCTTTTTGTTTATACCCGCGGAAGTTGAGCGTTTGTTTAGGCGAATCAATCATTGGTAATTTACATTTTTTTCGCGAGTTAGAATCGTCGATTTAGGAAGGTGTGTGGGTATTTGATTGAGTTGTAAACTGTATGAATGAATTGTGCGTACTTTGATTTAGGTATCTAGTTGTTTTTCTTAAATGATGTTGGCGTTGTCTTGGTCAGTTATGAGACTCGGCTGTAGTTGTTGAATTTCTTTGTTCTATATGTTGATTTTATTTTACCTCGTTTTGACATTATTGACTGAGAGTTATAGAGTTATAGTCCTTCCAGCTGTCGACTTACGAATGATTGTTATCTAGCCTTTATCATCCCACGGCTAGGATCCACCTCCACCCATTCCGTCAATTGTTCTCAAATGATTAGGTAGTTATGCTCTAAATGATCATTCAAGAACCGAGCCACCTGTTGACTGTTGAATTATAATAATGTACTTACAACCAATGCTATTTGTAGAAAGCATACCCAGCTAAAATACTTGAAAAAGGGAAAATACACAACTTGATTTTTCAACAATATAATGTACAAAACATTAATAATATTCGAGAAATCGTTACCAACAACGATTCTCACTCAAGCGCAGACCACTTGACAAGCTTAGATTTTCTATCCACGTTTTCCAATAAAGTATCATGGTTGTCGATCCTAAGTAGGACACAGACCTAACCAACGATGCGGATTCCTGCGATAATAATACAATAAAGTCTGAAATCGACGGGTAATTTATGGATTCCGTGACAAAGGATGGGCTTGCCCCTTTCTATTTGTACGTGATGAAAAATTTTACTAGAGAATGTGTCAAGGGCACGGACATCAGAGTCTTTTTGGTTTGGTAATAGAAACAAATGACTATATCCATACTGTCAAACTGCTAAAAGTAATAATTCAGATATAAAATTGGTTGAAGTAAAATTTGGTGTAAGTGGAAATAGAAAATGTAGTACAAACAATACAATGTCACAAAATTAATGCAGAAGACTGTGTATTCGTTGACCTATCTTATTGTAATCATCTCAATACTAAATACTAAACACGTAAACTCCCTAACGAGAGAGTCAAATTTATTGAAAACGAATTTAGAAACGTTACAATTTTCCCGAATCGTCATTTAAAGTCCTCCTTTTGGCTGTTGACAGGCAATGAGCTAGCTACCTGCTGCTATTTATATGCCATTGCTAATTCTCGTTCTAAATTTACTGTCAGACGCTTTTAGTCGTATCTACAGTTTCGTATTATAGCGTCTCGAGAGGAGAAGGTTAATATATTGTAAGTCTAGGAGGTTATTATCGGGTAATGTTTTAGCTTACTGTATTATGGTTGCTTCGTTATTACGATGGATTTTATCATTTGTAACCAATAGCTTCAGATCTAATTCCAAAAGTTTTCTTTTATCTCTTCTGTGTATCTTAATGTGTTACAAAATTGGCACTTTCGTTTACTACAGTTTACTCATTATTCTAAGAAATTTTTCCTCACTGCAATGTTAACTTGGCATTCAATGTCTCAGGATGGGATGGTTGCATCTGTCTGCTAATTTTTTTAATGGTCCTATTTCAATGACGTTGATGACATCAATATTATTCTGGTCCCCATATTCGTCAGTAACCGTAATAATGAACCGATCACCAATTTTTATAGACTTTTATTGCCTATTATTAAAATTGAATGGATACTTGATGATATAAAAGAAATTAGAGTGTGCTAGCCTGGATACATATTTAATAGTTTTTCAAATAAAATTCCTGCAAAGGTCTTCTAATTCTCAATTAGATTTTTAGTGCAAAGGATTCTGGGTACTTTCTTATTAAAAATTGTCCTCTTTGACTTTTATACCTCTACCAATTTATTGTCAACTTGTATATTGGCTTCCTAATGTCGGTTATCATTATATATTATATGTTATTGATTGGTTGATAGTTTTTTAGTTGAAGTTCGGATGAATCAACACTTTAAAAGTCTTTCGTAGACATACATCAAATCGTAGTTCTTGTCATTCAGTTCACGTTTCTTCGCAAACTTTTCTAACATATCGAAGTCCGAATACTTTCACTATTCTCGTCACGATCTATAATACTATCGCTTTGACCCTTGATCTTTTACTTTTGAATATCTTTTTATGTGCCATTGATTTTTCTTATTCTTCTTTCATTTGTGTCATAATACGCTGGTTAAGCTGAAGAGGTCAATATGTAGGATAATCAGCATTATATTATGAATTTATGTGAGTGAATTCAGGACACGTGCTTTTATTTTCCTTCTACACAACGAAAGAATAACAAACACGGCCAATTTAAAGCTCATCTTAAAACTCCACACACATTTCTCCAACGTCACAAAATACCTTCAATCGATTAAAATTCTGCACACAAATGTAAAGAATATGGTCAAGAAAGGAATATATCAAAAAATCAATAATACCATCTCAGAAATCAGGCACGAAAAATCGATACAAGTAACCGAATGGGGTAGGCGGTAAATCACAACATATTTGCATACATTACGCTATGATTCAACACATTACAATACAGTATTTGTTTCGCATATGCGCGATGCATACGTTATTAATGTCAGCCTGTACCTCACGTAGATCTTTTTTTTCTTTTGTTCGTACATGACACAATTAGGCCTACTGCTATTGAATAATAAGATAGACAGTTTTTGATATGTATGACAGGTGTTTGGGCAGAGAATTGTAAACGGTTGGCGTTTTGGACATGATTAGCATCAAACGTGTTGGATCTTACTTCGGGGAAAGGACCATCAGTCATAATAATGATTTCTTTGTTTTGGTGCTGTATGAGTTTGGATTTTAAATCACGGAATCGCGAAAACATTTACTTGTTTCTAACAATGAAGAAAGTCACATAGAGAGTTTGCTTGAAAAGACGAAAAAGGACACGGATAATAGATAGCTTTACATAGCATGCTATATTATTTAAAAGTAATTGTAATGTTGTATTTGCAGGCATGCTTGAAAAGATTTATTTAAGAATAATCTTCACATTTCTACCTATTTTCCTGTTTCCTTCTTCTTTTAATTATATGTGTGAAATATCAACATACCAATATACATATTGGTTGTACCTACTGGTATTTAGATAGTTACTAAATTGGAAGGTTTAAATACAAGTTGTGATAACTGAATTCAGGTTTTAGTAAACGCTGTAATGTTTGTTTATTTTACTCACAAAAAATAAATATTTAGGTTGATGAACAAATTGAATATGGGTAATCGACGATGTTTGGTCTACAATTGTTGAATTCCGAAGGATTTGTTTTGGTACAAACTTCGAATTTTTCAATTCGAGGAAACTAGTATCCATCTGCAAATAATCAATTCATTAGCACTTACCTTAATAAATTAACTCAGATTTACTTAGTTATGTCTAGAAGTCTGTTTTTCTGGATTCCTTTCTTCGTGGTCTATTCAAGCCGATACAATTATTAAGAGGAAAATAAACATTACCTTCCTCTTCATAGTCGTATATAACGCAGCGAATAGATATGAGAACTAACTTATCAGTTTATTTATAGATGGCAAAACAATCTTAATGTTTTCGTTTATTTAAAAAGCTAAATTTATGTGATCGAAGCTCAAAGTCATCAGTCTGCATAGTATAAACCGTGGAAATCTTATTTGTAAAGTATTGAATGATTAAATAGTCGTTCTTATACAAAGATATGAGGAAAAACGTTTATTTAAAGATTCTGGGTTTTGATACTGATAAATTTATTACACTCAAAAGTTACCGGGGTTTTTGGATTAGAGGGTACTCTGACATTGGTGATGGTGTCCCACGGTAGGCGCCAATTGAGAGAATTGAATCTACCAAGTTAATACCTGTTTTGAATGTTCTCCTTGTTCACAGGACGAGTTCCATCCGTTCATAGAGGCCCTCATGCCATTTGTAAAGTCCTTTTCGTATACTTGGTTCAATTTACAAGCGGCCAAACGGAAATATTACAAGAAACACGAAAAACGGATGAGTCTCGAGGAGGAACGCCACACTAAATATGAACTACAGGTAAATTTTGTACTAATTTTAGGTGTTTTTTCATGTTCCACAGCTCAAAGAAATAGCCTGGTACTAAGGTTTCCAGTGCCTGCATTTCATGTCCTCACAAATGCCCTGCTTTGGAGCCAATATCTTTCGGACTGACAGCTATTGCTTCCGATGCGGTAATCGAACCCGCGTCAGGAGACGCTCATTCCGATAGATATTATGAATATATTTGGAACTGGTAGGTACACTTTCTGTGTCTGTAGAATATTATTCGTTTAATCGTTGTGATTTTATATTTCTAAGCTGCTTTTGAATTGTAAGTGGCTATTGAATTATTTTTAAATTAATTCACATACATACCTACACTATTCTTGAAACATTATAGTATCATTAAAGCCAAAGCTCAGGTTTATTTAAAAAAAAATATTATGATCAAGTCGAGATTATCATTACTTGCCGTTTAGTCATTAAAATCAAAGTATTCGTTATGTAAGAGTATATAGATATTTATGTTATGGTTACACTTCTGAAATTCCGCCTCTGTCATGTATTATTATAAATTGTTAGTTAATTCAGAATATAACTTGATTAGATCTGTTTCATAACAACTTGTTTGCTCTACGCTACTAGGTCATGATCACATTGGTAGTTTTAAAGATATTAATAAAATTGTTCAAACAATACACAACCATACTTACTAAGGGCCCGAACACAAAACTGCAATGCGACATCGCGTCGTAAAAATCTTCGAGCTTGAACTTGACAAAATCCTAAATCTATTTAATTTTTATTATGGTCAGTTCTTCCAATTAGTTTTAACATTCAGGGTGTCCAATATATATTTCGAATATTTCGCGTAAATTAAAATACATTACGGGTTTTTTTATAGTGGGTAAATATCAGAGCGGAAAACAGCGTTAGACTCTTACTGACTAAACAGCTCACCCCGTTCCTTGTCTTCCTTTCGCACTTGGGACAAGTCTTCCTTTCAAAAAGAGACCTTGAAGTTGACTTCGACTCTTTCGCAGAGTCTCTACGGTTCTGCTGACAAATCGTTGAAAATACATTACGGGTCAAAATTATACTGGTTACAATATTCATGTATTATTTTAAATAATACAAAACACAATAGTATCTTTATCTATTTAATGCGGTAAATTTTTATTTGCGTTTTAAATAGTAATTTTAAGTATATTTAATTTCTTAGTTTTTTATATTATTATTATTGTTTATTTATTTTATTATTATCTAAGTGTATCTACTTATTATGAATGATATAGCTGATCTAAACGACAGCTTTTTTTCATGCTCTTCTTCTGATAGCTTTGCTAGTGCGGAGAGTGACACTTCTTCTTCTCTGCCTCTCACTTTACATGATAAAATCTCTTCTCTTTTTTCTAATGATCCCAAAAACCTGCATATCGCTCACATAAATGCCCAGAGTGTTCCTGGTCACTATTCTGATCTTCTGGCATCCTTTAGCAGTGCTCACCTCGATGCCCTGTTGATATCGGAATCATTTTTGAAGCCTTCTCTTCTCTCTACCCAATATCCATTACCCGGCTTCGTGTTGATCCGTAACGACAGAACGGGCAAGGGTGGAGGAGGTGTAGCTATGTACATTCGCGCTGACCTACCCCACAAGGTTGTCAGCTCGTCCCCCTCTCTATATTCTGAGTCGGCTGAATACTTGTTTGTCGAAATTTCTGTTCGTCATACAAAAGTCTTGCTTGCGGTGCTCTACAGCCCCAACCTCCGCATTGACTACTTTGATGCACTTGACTGCACTCTAAGTAATCTTTGCCCCATGTACGAGCATGTCATCTTAATGGGCGATTTTAACACCTGTCTAATTAAAAATGACTATCGCTCCCATAGACTCCTTTCACTACTTTCTTCTTTCAATCTTCAAGTCTTGCCCCTGTCCGCCACTCATTTTTCCCCGAATTGTACACCCTCTTTATTAGATCTTATGATTGTCTCCTCTCCTAACAATGTGTCTAATCACGGTCAACTTACAGCTTCTTTTTCTTACCACGATCTAATTTATTTGTCCTATCGCATCCGTGTTCCCAAGCGTAAGCCCAAGCTGTTACTTCTTCGTAACTTCAAGGGCATTGACCTGGAGGCATTGCAGTGCGATGCTAGCATTATCGACTGGTCCCCTCTGCTTGAATCCGATGATATTGATGTTAAGGTGAATTATTTTAACTCAGCTATCCTTAACTTGTATGACCAGCATGCACCTTTACGACGGGTTAAGGTAAAGCATAATCCAGCACCTTGGATAACTATTCAAATTAAGGAGCTTATGGCTCGCAGAGATGGAGCTAAGAGCAGGTATAAGCGTAGACCGTCCGAGCTGAATCTTTCTAACTTTATCTCATTGCGTAACAGCTGCAGGCGTCTGTGTCAAGCTGCTAAGAGACGCTATTTCCACGAACAACTCCATAACCGTAGTTCTTCCGACGTATGGAAATTTCTTAAGTCGGTTGGAATAGGCAAATCACCAACCAACCAGTGTAAGGATGTGAACCTCGATGATCTTAATAAGCATTTCTCTCTCCTTCCCTTTTCTCTTGATCCCTGTGTAAAAGCTGCGACACTGGATGGTCTATCCAGTTTGCCGTTGCCACAGTATCCCCACTTTAACTTTGGAGATGTTAATGAGGATGACGTTAAGAAATCTGTTCTCGCGATTTCTTCTCCTGCGGTTGGCTATGATAGGTTGTGCTCGAGAATGATTACTCTCATCCTTCCCTCTCTAGTTCCTATTCTCAAACATATCTTCAATCATTCCTTTTCCTCTTGCTCTTTTCCATCCGTCTGGAAACAGGCTTATATTATTCCTTTACCTAAAATTAATAATCCTACTTCATTAACTCATTTTAGACCTATCTCCATTCTCCCGTTTCTTTCTAAAGTTTTTGAGCACTTAGTTTATAGACAATTAACTCTTTTCTTGACGTCAAACTCAATAATATCTCCTTTCCAATCAGGTTTCCGCACAGGTCACAGTACTGTTACTGCGCTTTTAAAAGTAACCGATGATGTCCGCTGGGCTATGGAGAACAAATCCCTTACTGTTCTTGTATTGCTTGATTTTAGTAGCGCCTTCAACTCAGTGGATTTCGACATTTTACTCGGCATCCTTAAGTCTATTAATTTATCTTCTTCCGCTATATCTTGGTTCGATTCTTATCTTCGTGGTCGCTCTCAGTGTGTTCGCCTTGATGAGCTCTTCTCTGACTGGTGTAATCTCACTGAGGGTGTTCCTCAGGGTAGCGTTCTCTCTCCTCTCCTTTTCTCTATCTTCATTAACTTAGTTGCTAAAGTCATTTCCTCCAGTTTTCATCTTTACGCAGATGACTTGCAGCTGTACCGTCACTTTACTGTAGCTGACGCGGATTCTGCTATTGCTGCCATGAATCATGACCTGGCTTGTATCAGCGCTTGGGCTAAGTCATTCGGCTTGCAGATCAACCCATCTAAATCACAGGCCATGATCATAGGTAGTGGCTTCGTTCGTAATGCGGCTTTGGTTTCCTCTTTGCAGCCTTTACTTCTTGATGGTGTCCATATCGACTACACCGAAACTGCTAAAGATTTGGGTGTTATCATTGACTCTAATCTTTCGTGGCGTGCGCAGGTCAATGAAATCAGTCGTAAGGTGAATTTCTCTTTTCATTCGCTTAAATGCCTCCAGGGTCTTTTGCCATTGAAAACGAAAATCTCTCTGGCCCAAACACTTATTCAGCCGATTATAGATTACGCCGACGCCTGCTACTTGGATGCTACTACTATTAAATAAGCTTGAGCGATTGCAAAACTTGTGCATTCGGTTTGTTTTTGGTCTACGTAAGTATGATCACGTCTCTCATCTTCGCAAAGAACTCAAGTGGCTCCCTATCCGCCTTCGCAGGAACACTCGCATATTATGTCTCCTTTTCAATATCCTTCACAACCCATCTTATCCCTCCTACCTTCGTGATCGTTTTTCCTACTTTCGTCCTAGCGACGCACCATGTAGGTCACACCTTAAATCCCTTCTTAAAACTCCTCCTCATAAATCCAGCTATTACTCCTACTCTTTCTCTGTCCACGCAGTAAGGTCGTGGAACTCTCTTCCGCCTAGCATTCGTGATCTGAAAGCTATTTCACTTTTTAAGGCTAAAGTAAAAGAGCACTACCTTTCCTCTGTAGTATGATACATTTTCTTGTTTTTATATATTATATATGTATTTATTTTTAGTTTAAGGTATATATAGTTATATAAGTATATATTATTTTAATTTTAAGTTTTCACCACCTCTTCTTTTCCTATTTCTGCACACTATTGTCTACATTTCTACCAATTTCTCCTTTCGCAGGTCTGCTGGAAGAAATTTCTTTATGAAATAAGCAGTACCTTTGTACATTGTTTTCTTTTGTGATGTTCATTATCTATTAATTATATGTGTGTACATAAATAGTTAAATAAATAAATAAATAATCTATCAACTTGTGAAATAATTTGCCACTCATATTCTAAGGCTACCTTAACCGATGCTTTGCTACACGAAATCGCATCGGAGCAATTCACATAGCAGGTTCTGTGTTGCAACATCACAAATCAATACATTGTATCGCAGTTTTGTGTAGGAGTCCTACATCAACATCCACAACCACTGCAAAAAAACTGTCCCAGACTAATATGTCTCTTTAATCAATTCCAGAACGAAAAAGCAGAAGTAAAACAAAAATGGGCGTCGCGGTTGTTAGGGAAGCTGCGCAAAGACATAACACAGGACTGCAGGGAGGACTTCGTGCTCAGCATCACGGGCAAGAGGCCTGCCGTGTGCGTGCTGTCCAACCCCGACCAGAAGGGCAAGATGCGGAGGATAGACTGCTTGAGGCAGGCTGATAAGGTATGCCTTGGTGAAATTTTATTATACCTCATAATTTCAGCCGAAATACGTCCACTGCTGGACATAGGCTCCCCCAAGCGCCGCCACAAAGACCGGTCCTGTGCGTACTGAATCCATCGGCTTCCAGGAACCCTGACCAGGTCATCGGTCCACCTTGTGGGAGGCCTTCCAACGCTACGTCTTCCGGCTATTATACTTCAACTCATAAATTTACATCAAAATATTATTGCATCCTCTGACGTTGTTGACAATATTCATCTATATATACAAAAGGAGAAACTGACTGACTGACATATCAACGCATAGTCAAAACTACTGGGACTAGGAGAGTGAAATTTTGCACAGGGCTTCCTTTTATGACGTAGGCGAATGCTAAGAAAGGATTTTCCAAAGTCCATCCTCTAAAGGGATGAAACGTGAGTCCAAAGTTTGTGCGAAAAACTTTATTTTCACGCGGGCGAAGCCGCTGTCAGAAAGCTAGTTCACAATAATTTTCGCTGAAGATAACACCTATCTTACCTTCTAGATAATTATTTTACTTGATAGACTGTCGTTCCTACGGAAGAGAGACATTCAAATTAAAATCACCGTCGCGTCAACCTCATCATTAATCCCTTGTCACTCGCACGAAGCTTGCTCATCGAGTATAATATGATGGCATACGATGCGCTAATTACATGCACTATTTTTCCCTATATTACCATCTAAGTTGTGAATAAAGTAAATATTATCATTACTAGGTGTTTTGATTTGGTATGGAGATATTGAGATATTCACTGCAGAAGATTAATTTATCCAGCTTAAGTTTCATTTTAGGAAATTTACATTTTGTAGTGTTTTGTTGTCACTTAATTTATATTACAATCTGTTTAGAATATCTGTTATTTATGTTTTATGCACATCTACCACATTGTTGTCTTTTTTAATCCAAAGGTTGACTGGTAGAGAATCCTTTTTTAGCAGTATACCATAGACTATTCCCTTTTTTAGTTCAAGCTCTTGTACTCCATCCTAAGGTTGCCTGGTAAATAAGACCGCCTTTGTACCCATTCATATGAGTTTCTGTGAACTTATATGTTACTTTTTTGGTGTACAATAAAGTATTATTCTATTCTATTCTTTGTAACATTAAGTTGGCATCTGTACCACTACTGTACATAAATAAACAGTTTAGTTAGTCTTTCATTTTTCTCATTTCAGGTTTGGCGCCTAGACCTCGTAATGGTGATCCTATTCAAAGCGATCCCTCTGGAGAGCACTGACGGTGAGCGCCTGGAGAAGCACCCAGAATGCACGCAGCCAGGCCTCTGCGTGAACCCCTACCACATCAACGTGTCCGTTAGAGAGCTGGACCTGTACCTCGCGAACTTTATAAACAGCTATGGTAATGGGAGCGACGGTCTGCCAGGTCTCTCGCTCATATCTGTTTTTTGTCTGCTTTTTTGAGTTTATTTTTGGGATGAGTGATGATTATAAGGTTCTAGTAGATGCTTCCCTTGTCTTGGCACGATCTGAGAAATCAAAATCTTTACCATCAGGCATAATACTAATAAACAGAAACAATTATATGTGAATCGGATTTTGTAAGCTTATGCTGTGAACTATTTATATATATTGAATAGAATAACTAACATTGGCACTGGTACTGCTAAATACATTAACAATAAAGCTCTAGTGATTATAGTTGCCGTTATTACAAATACTGAAAATAATGACGCTGACCCAGAACACTAAGGGATGTTGATTCTACAATGAATAAAAGAGTAACTACACTTAATATAGTTAAAGATGTTGAAACCGTAATCAATATTCATCCTATTTTATGACTATAAGTTGCACAAAATAGATATAAATATTGAAGTAACCGCATGTATTTTGGTTTATTGTCATGATTTTATTAGATTTAGTTTCTTTAATTTCATTAGCATAGTTTATAAGCTAAGTAGTGGACCTTTGATAACTGAAAACCGTATCCGAAGGACTGACCAAAATACAATCAACCGCACTGAAACTGCTTTAGTAGTACATGCAAGTATAGCATTATAATCGCTTTATAGTCATAATACATTATCTATATTTCGAACTACTGACGTCACTATTATCCAAATCGCTTTTAGACACTGTTCTCTCTGTGTTGTGATATACAATCAATCTGAATAGCTGATATTGTTATAAGCATCTTTATTAAAAAGTCCTCTGTGGTTCTACTATGCTTGACTTTTTTCACGTTTCTTTGGTTAGTTTACCAATTCCAACAAGTAGTTCAAAGATAGATTATGGACCATAAAAATATCCTCACAACACAGTGAAAACTATTCCGGGGGTAACCACTACGTCACCGGTTTCTAACTCTTGTACAATAAAGTTGGTGTGATTTCAGATATTCTTAGCGGGTCGCTCTCGCCCCAGACTCCTAGGGACAAAGAGAACGAACACGAGGCTAAGAGCAAAGGTAACTCGCGCGAGTACTGTATGTGACACGTGTGTTGTTGTTGTTGCTTCTGCGGTTGTGGCAAACAATTGTTTTATAAAAAAAAAAAACAAAAAGACTCGAAGCGTTCAGTTAAAATTTTTCAGTAAAAAATACTTCAACACTGTTGATTTCAACTCAATTTAAAAACAAAGAAAAAAAGCTGTTTTGTTCAATCGGAACCAAACAGTATGAGATAGCGCATCGAATATTAATTACAAATCTGAAAAGATTCATTAGGATATTTCAAATGATATATTATTTTTGGCGAGATCACCTAGACGCCTACTGTAAGAACTGGTTCGAGATGGCCCGAGAGAAAACTACCTGGAAGAAGTCAAGGGAGGCCTTTGCCCAGCTGTGAGGCAGTATACGCTAGATAAAAAATAAAATTTTTTTAGTTCCCACTAGTGGGAACATTAAAAAGGCTGATGATGATGTTTAAAATGAGAAAAGAAAAGCAGATGACAATATTAGTGAGTAGTATAGGACAATAGATATTTGATTGAACGTTTATGCAGAGCAAACTCGAGTTGTGGATGATGATGTTACAAATGATATGCTGGGAATTATATTTAATAAATAGAACAACGATATTTTATAGTGAATTATAAAATTCTTAGCTGAATGGCATACAAAATAATAGAAAGAAGTAAGTAAGAAATAGTTGATTGCCACACTGTAGAAGGAACATAAATGTGATTGGTTTGCACAAAAAGTATTGTCCTACAAATTATTTTTATTTTTTTTCATATTTTATGCATTTTCAAAGCAAAATTCTTAATACCTGCATCGAATTGGCTTGCACTCACACTGTTTATGCTTTTATTGGTATCAAAATTTTGATAAAAGTTCACATTTTGGGATTGCCAGAGTAATGTTTGCTCCTATGTTGTTTTTGAAAATTATATTATTTGTATGTAGTCGGTGTTCCTTCTCTTTTACTCTTTTTATCTTTGTATTTATCGATGCCTTTCTCTAACGTATTATTTGGAGCCTCTATTATAAAGTTATTTTTATCAATTAGATTTGATTTTTTTAACTGTAGTTTTTATTTTTGCAAATAATACGTCTTTGAAAGGCATCGACTTGATGTTTTCAATACACAAATTCGCATTAACTAACTTTTTGAAAGGTTGAAAATGGCCAAGCACGTTATCTTCATCAAGATCAGCAATGGATTGAATTGTTTGATCGATGATGAAGCCCATATTTTCAACCAAGATAAAAGCTAGTACAAATTCAGTATTTCTGCAACTGGTCAATTACTTTTCTGAAGTCATTTTCTGGAAAACAATGTTACTATGAAAATATCTTGCTAGTCTTTGGCGAAGTCTTGTTAAGTCAAATATATATAAATTTTACGATCTCTATCAAGACTACTGGATTCTGTTCAGTATTTTATTTACTTAGTTGGTTTCTTAAATTTGGCTTCATAAAATTGACTTTGTCGTAGTTATATCGTTGGATGTTTTCTATATTGTACAGATGTTTGATGTCGTGGCTTTATTTAATATAAGTGATAAAACCTGTAATCAATACACAGGCGCATAAGATTAAGGATGCAAGTCTTTTAAACCATTATCTAGATTTCTTGCAACTAAATATTAGACTACCAAAGAGATTTTGTATGCCTTTGAAATTTGAAATTTAGACCATGGTGTAAAGGACTTTTAGTTGCTAAATCGGTGTTGTCTTTCAGTTTTTATTTTCTAAGTTATCTATAGGTCATTTGGACCCAACAACTGGTCCATTTTCTCTAAAAACTTGCAAGGAAAACTATGATTATAAATTTGTTTTCTGTTGACTAGGTTTCTTTTGTTTTTTTCCGTTTATTAAATCATTATTGAAATAATTAGACAGTTAAAAAAGGTTTTAAAACTTACATGTAACCTGGATGGTTGAGGGACAGTAGCATCTGAACTAAAGAATTTCTACTTAAATATCAGTATTGCATCGCTTCGTTCTGGAGGAACTCATCAATGAAACAGTACTAAGTACTGTAAAATAGAAAACTATTAATAATGTTTATAGAACTGTATATAGCATTCATATGCGTCACAGACTTAGCATCATTAGACAATGCGTCATTGACGAAAATATAAACAAATAAGCTATTATTGAAATACAATTTAAGAAATACGTCGACTCACCTATATCTTGAGATGTCAATGAAGAAAAAATACTTGAATAGGTTAGGATCAATGATATATCTAGTCCAACAGATGTAGCAGATTTGAGTTCCTCTCATGTCAGACGTATTTCTAAACTTATGCATGTAACCAGTGGCCTTGACTTCGGAGTTGTAGTGGATTGTAGGTTCGACCTCATTGAAGCATTCATTTATCTAGTACAAAAAAAAATAAGGAAAACATTGTGAGGATACTCTTGGACATCAAGAAACAAAAAATAAACACCAACCTGCATTGGGTATGCTTATTGACCCAATTTCTTCTCAAAGAGGAGACTTATGTATCAGTAGTGGATACACATATAATGGGGTGATTACGTGTAAGTTTCTGAACTTTACCTTCTAATAGGCTCTTAATAAACTAGTGCGCCTTACCATCAACGATTGCATCACTGCTTACCATCAGGTGGGATCGCAGTCAAGCACTAGTTAATTGGAATTAAAAAAAATCATTCTGATTTCATAAGTGTCCATACAGTGATGCACTATAAAATATCTGTTTTAAATAAGACAAATAAGTTTGTAGACATAACAACTCGCACTGGGCCCTTGGGGTACTCCCTCTCATAGAAAAGTTATATGTCTCAGCATTGAGCATATTGTAGGGTAAATTGAATAGTGATGTCGAATCTAATATGAATCATGAAAATCTCAAACTACTATTTTAATATGATAGTGTCATTAAATGGTAACGTCTGAAATGGGTGATTTCAGGCTATAGTCACAATCCATACAACGGTGTAATATGCAACGATATTATTCTAGCGACCGGTGTCTTCTCGTCCAAGGAGCTGTGGAAGCTGTCTAAAGGTATGTTTTCATGTTTGTTTGTTTGGTAACTATATAAAATTCCCTAGGTTATCAAAAAAGGGCTGTATAGTTCGTTTTTTAATTCTAGACTACGATATGACAACACAAAATGTCACACTCTAGAAATATTATGTTCCCAATTTTCCGGAGTTTGACATTTTAAGTTGTCAAATCGTAGTCTAGGATAAAAAAAAGAACTATTAGATAATGAAAATTCTGCAGGTTACATAAAAGAAATTATAAGCGACACATGAAGTAAAAATTTAAGAATTTTTTCAAGTATCAGCTTACCATTCGAGATAAACTTTAAAGATGATGCGTTTAGATTTCATCGTTGATATATGCAATTAAATGGACAGTATGACCAAAAGTATTCAGTGATGCAATACAAGAAGACCCTAAAAGTATAAAATTTTTCGTTTTGGATATAATACATATAGAGCAAAATATTTTTTAAATTTTAAATGATATTTCAACGCTGTGGGGTCTAAAATCATGCACTAAATAATACATGGTAAATATTTTTGTGCCAATATCAATGTTTAAACTACTGCAGCTTTTCAAAATCCATTTTTAGAGTTTATCAAGTCCTGAACAATCTATTTACTAATCTGAACGCTTCCATTAGAAGAATCAGCTAAGCATACTTACCCGTAGATGGAAAACCAACCATAAAATTATAGAACTAAGGTTTAATTTTCTTTATTTCCAGCCTCAATCCTCCAAGAGACTGGGTCGGAGTCTCCGAGTGGGTCTGGCGGCGGCATAAAGCTGGAGTCAGGGTACTACTGCGGTTACAACAGTCCAGCTCCTCCCGCCTTCGAGCCTCCCGCTGAGAGGGCCACCCCATCTGCTATGCTTGTGGGACAGTGCTACAGTGAGTCCGTTACATTTATCATATTATTCAGCTGTTGAAATCTGAAGATCTAGTAAGAAATTCTTTTAGTTGTCTTGAAAGTAAATCATATGGTTGCTTTCTAAGCTCACAAGTATAATTTAAGGGGCAGATATACATATAAAAAAATATAAAAAATCATCAAAAATCGTATATTTTCCCCGTAAGTTAAATATGTATTTGGATTGTTAAAATTTTATAATATGCCAACAAAGGAAGCTACTACCTACACACATATACGTCTGAATTCCAGACTACCTTTTAATAATAAAAAAAAATATCATAAATTACGTTCTAAATTTTTATTTTTAGTAATCCATGAATAATCTAAAACAGTCTATGATCATGACTCATTACAAGTCCAACAGACACAATATAAAAAACCGCGACAAAAACCTAGTCAATCAAACCCAGTATTGGTAAAGTATTCGGCGCACGTGCTCTGTGCACCTAAATATAGTGCGTGTGTGTATAGCACATGTATTGTGTCGAGTCGCTCGGTGACTGTACAGCACGTGCTATTTTTGTTTTGTTAGTGGCCATTTTGATGATATTTTTAAATTAAGTGAGATTCTGTTGATATATTGAAGAATCAGGTCATTTAGAGGGTTGCTTTTAGTAGATAAAATTCCTGTTCATTTTTGGAGAAAAGAAATTGATATCGCAATCAAAGTAGCATCTTTACTGTCTTTTAAATTTTAGTATTTTTAATATTACTGATAAGTTCAAGTTTAACCATTATTATTCTCATCTGGTCAACCACGATGTGATCGACGTTGGACCATGCGATAGAAGTAATTTATTCGCTATTTTTTTACACACCTAACACACAACATCGTCTATTCTCAAGCTAAGCAGGGCTTGTGTTGTGGGTACTAGACAACTGATAAATATATTTATACATATTTTTTGGTTTATTCTTTTTTTCATTGATATAAACTAGTGCTTGACTGCGATCCCACTTGATTGTAAGCAATGATGTAATCGGAGGTAGTGAGATTTACTATTTTATTAAGAGCCTATTCACTACAGCCTTGAAGACACCTAAATTATGATCGGACGAGAAGACCGCAACCAGCAAACTCTGAAGCAAAGTCAGAAAAAACGTCAGAAGCTACTGTAGTTTCTTTTCTGTTCTATTCTACTTATACATTTAACTTGACACTTCTGTTATTACCAGCAGGTATTCCGCACAGCTCTGCTGGGTTGTCAGCGCAGTCGCCGCTGGTACCTTCTAACACCATCTTCTATCAACACGCGGCGCCGCCCACCGATACACATCCTACAAGTAAGTGGGCTTGAGGGTTATAGCGCCATCTGTTGTGGTAGCAGGGAATCAAAAAGTGATGAGCATTTTTTTAGATCTGTTATTTTGGATTTGCTATTTAGGGCTAAATATCTATTTAGCCCTAAATAGCAAACGATTGCCTTTCCCATAAATTGTCTATGTAGCCAAAAGAATTACTAGAGTGATGATGGCGCGAACACGCGTTTATTGATATTTTTGTTTGGTGAAACCAAAAGTGTCTTGCGCTAACAGATGGCGCTTTTCAATTTTTCGAACAAATGTGACAAATGCATGTTTTGAGGTCCCTAAATATCTACAATATGCTATAGTTTAATGTTTATGTAAAGTAATAATTTGTATGGATTAAACTTAAAAAGTTCCGACCCAATTTGAAGTTCATTGATCATTGAGTGATATCTTTTTATAAATGTATTGTATAATACTTACGAGTATGTATTATGTTTGACACCTAATTCCTCCAAAACGAATTAACCGATTTGAGTTCAATTTTTAATTTTATATTTGTGGGGCCCAGGTTGTTTAGAAAATACAATTGGACCTGAAAGGCGGCACTGCCATTGGCTTATAATTTTTCTTAAAATTGATTATAGGTTCACGCTTGACCGCTATCTCACCTGATGGAGAGTGACGATGATTTTCTTTGATAAATCTATCTTTTAATCATCAAGCCAGAAAAAAATCATCTGTCAAGACCGCTAGTAGGCGTATAAATATGTCTTACTTTCATATGAGCAAAGCCACTGGTAGAAGTTAGTTTTATATATCTCGAAAACTAATTTCTTTTAATACAATTTCAAAGAGAAAAATTAATCTGGTATCCAGGTTACAAACTTCAACATCACTTCATTACTTATTTCAGCATCAGAAGCGCTATCAAGCCAGCACGCAGGTGGCAAGTACGACGGAGCACCTCAGGACTCGCTCGGAGACTTCGTCACCTTCGTCTGCCAGGACCCTACTGATGTGCAGCAATTACAGGTACTCTTGTCTTCTGCAACTTTCAAGGCCCACCGGTTTAGAATAATCCAAAAAAAAAACAGAAGAAAAATGAAATAGTACATATTAATACAAGTGCAGAAAGTTTTTTTTGTCAAAAACTTGTTCGTTAGTTTTTTTAAATAAGAACATTGCACTTTCTACTAGAAATTATAGCTGTATCATGGGTGCGTTTATAAACATGTTAAAAAACTGTTAAAAACATATTGACATAATTTTTTAAAACCTTTATTTTTGTACGTGTCTTCTAGCGGTAAAATTCGCAGACCCTAACTTCAGACTCACCAAGATCCGACTACCGTACTGTACAATTCACATACTATTGGAACTGTATCAAAGACAAAATCGAAGATTCTCCGGAGGATACTCTTATAAGTCTCTCTCTAATTTGATCATAAAGATCCTTTGAGATCATCATTGCAGCCAAAAGCCATCTTCTTCTGGACATAAAACTCTCTCAAGCATCACCACCAAAACCTCGTTGTTAACAATTATACTGGTCCATATTAATCGAACCTTCCATTTCCAGGTGCACAGTTTATCGAGGAGTCCGAAGCCACCGTACTTCAGCAGTTCAATGCTGCCACCACCACCGCTACCACCGATGGCGAGACCTGTCGCCATTATCAGATCCACAGGTAGGACAAAAACCCCATCTATTATAGAGTTTTTCTATAAAAAAGATGTAAAATTGCGAACCAAAAAAGTGCGGTTATGCGATACCTATATTGACCTACGTAAAATAAGTTTAAATAGTATCTGAAGAAAATTTGATAAAACGAAAGCGAAAACTATTATATAAAACTATTAAATAATTATGTATTGACAAAGAAGGAGATGGCAGGACGACTTGGATGGGGCTCCTTAGCAATTAGCAAGAAGTGGTTCAAAGCCGAGAAGAGTGGAAGGAATGGAGTGAGGCCTTTGCTCAGCAGTGGGACAGTGTGGAAATTAATGACAAACAAGTGGTCCTGAGAGCAGTGGTGGCCGAGTGGTAACGGCCCCGACTTACGTCTTGTAGGTCGCGAGTTCAAACCCAGCCAGGCGCATTATTTTGTGTAATTTATTTAATCACCACTGCTCTCAAAACGGCGAAGAAAAACATCTCCGCGTGGTGGATTACGGCCCATTCCCTCTCTTAGCGAGGAGGCCTGTGTCCCTGCAGTGGAAACATAAATAAGCTACGAAGCTAAAGGTAAAAGGACGTGTCATTTTTATTCCTTTTTTGTCTACAATCTCAGGCTCCGGGGTTCTCACTCGCACAACCTCTGGGGCTGATGATGAAGTGGTCCTCTAAAAAAAAACATCAAAGAGGTTCTAACTTTCTTTTCAAATATTAATTCCTCAACACGTAACTTCCAGGGCGCTATAACAATGACGGCGACCCGTCTGTTGCAGCGGGCGAGCTGGTGGGGGGCGGGGGCACGCCGCCCGCGTCGCCCGAGGTGCGCTCGCCGCCCGCCAGCCCGCGCCGCCGCTCCCCGCACCCCTACCGCGCCGACTGCCATCCGCCCATCACGCACTTCAACCATTTCCACTCGCAGCCGCAACAGGTAACTTTACTTTTGTACTTTTTTTATTTCAATTTCATCTTTACTAACAATAACTTAAGGTACTACTAACACATTATATGGATCCAATTATCCGAAATAAAGAATTATTATTATTATTTTGATGATGCAATCGTTGATGGTACAACGATTGCATCACTGCTTACCATCAGGTGGGATCGTAGTCAAGCACTAGTTTATTAAGAGCCGGAGTTTATTCCGCGTACATCGAGGGACTGGACAGTTTGCCAGCTGCGGTCTTTCCATTCGATTATAATTTAGGTGTCTTCAAGACTAGAATGAATAGGTTCTTAGTAAACCATCAACGATCGCATCACTGCTTACCATCAGGTGGGATCGCAGTCAAGCGCTAGTTTATAGCAATTAAAATAAAATCCGGCGCGCTTGGGTAGATAGCCGTCGTTTTCTAGTGAAGGCTTTTGGTGGCGGTCACCTTCGAGTATGGCCTTCGTTCAGTACAGAAACTCCTTCTTTCGACACCGTGAGGCGAAGACCAATCTCTGGCCCTGACACCCAGTTGCAGGAAGGTTTTCGGCCACTTCGGTCTTGTGGAAAAACGACCCGTTATCGTTGCATTGTTTTTAATTAGCAAAAGTGGTTACCGTCACCACAAATACCAGAAACATTTTTATTATCACACTGGCTTTAGAACCTTTGCAAAATAGGTCAGTTTGAAAAAAAATTACATTTTCCACTGGATTCAAGCCATAAGGCTGATCAGGGTATTGACCAGAAGTCTGATAACTTTAGTGAGAAGTGCATTACATGTGTATGAAACACTGTTCTTTCACTTCGCATATTTCGTCCCTGACTAATCGTGACCTTTAAACGTTAATCCGCAGGTATTTAGCTACGCAAGTTCACTCGGCGGTGTGGGCCTGGGCAGCGGAGTGTCAGGCGTGGGGTCCGGGGGCGGTGCGGTGATGGCGGGCGCGGGCGGGGTGTCTCCCCCCGGGGGCCTGGGGTTGTACGCCCCCCGGGCCTCGGCCAGGGCAGCGCCTAGGTGGGTTTTAGAGGACTTGGGACCGATTAACAGGTCCGTATCAGGATTAAATTGGGGGTGTTTTGGGGGAAGGTTTTGACTTTCAGTTTCTCGAAGCCTATTAATGACCAGTACCTGAATTTGCTTGTCCGAAAAGGCATCAATATATCATCAGATTATAGAGAATTTGACAGTAGCAATGTTGAAGAGGCTTTGGGTAACTGGAGGTCAATCTTCTCCAATAATGTCAACCTCACATTTACATGGTACACCCCGCTTTTGGCTAAAGAATCTCTGACAATTCATGACCATCATCAGCTTATAGAACTTTTAGGCTAGTAAGATATTTGATACCGATTTAACGTTGCTGGTCTAGCTTAACAACAGTTTAGACGGTGTGAAGACTGGCGGACAGCTTCTCTTTTTTCGCGTTGCCTCTTTTTCAAACATTGCGTTGGATGAAATAACAAGCACGCGTTGACGATAGCTGGACCAGGAAGGAATCTCTTAAGACAGTTTGCTCACGAAAATTAGGTCCATTGTGAAGACCAGAAAGACAAGCTAGAAGATTTTATTTCTTGCTAAAATCATTAGAGTTTTTCTAATCTGTAATCGCCTTTTCCACATCAAACCATGGTATTTAATGTGATTACCTTTCAATATTAACAAGGGTGGTTCTTCCAGATGGAACGCACCATTCCCTACCCTGGAGGAAGAGTTCAACATAATGACGGCGCCGCCAGGACCTGACCATGTGGTTCTGCTGGATGATGGTGAGTTATCTTATTATTATTAATTAGTTATTGATGAAGTTGGTAGTAAGACTTGCCTAGAGTGTCAAGGTTAGGTTAGAATATGTACTCTTTGGGCGTCGATTGTACATACGTCTGTACAACTTGCTAACCTTGAAATATTCTTAGTTTATTTCACACATTCTACGAAATTAATTTTACCGTAAATTTTGGTTTTTATATTTTTTCTAAAAAAATTCAGTGGAAGTTTATTTTTCATTTTTTGGTTTATTTTAAAAAAGGAGGTTGATGCCCCCTATCGTTTGAGGGGTTAAGGGTCAGGCCTTTAGTTTATTATTCTGCTTCTAAAAATACTTGTACAAATGGGCTGTATATCCTTAAAATCTATGAGCTACTCGTATCAATACAAGACCTTCAATATTCAGCCCTACTCTAATTTTCCGTGTGCCGATACCCGACTATCTTGATTTTCTTGGTGTTTCGTTGATAATATAGACTCTAAACTTTGGGCAATACATTGAGATAAAGGCTCAAATGGCTGCAAAAATATTGGGAACGTTTGCAAAGGTCAGACTGTTCTTCACGCTGGAACAGTTGTTCTAACTTTAATCGTGTAGAGTGCTGTTTTCATCTTTTAGATGGATGTGCCAGATATCAGCTTGGTGTAATTGAGGCAATTGAGTAGTGAGTCAAAAGCATCATTGGCAACCATGCGCTCGTTCCTTGAGGCTTGTTTAGAGCATCGACAAGTTGCTAGCTGATCGGTTTTCTTGGTTTGCCGGTTGCATTTCGGGGAATGTGGGCTAGAATTGTGTAAAGTAAATTGGTTTAGCCTGATCCATTGTCGCTCTAACAGACGTACGGAAATGCGCTGCTGGTATGCGGTACATGGTGGATATCCCAGCTATACGTGCAAATCAGTGTACAGCAGTACAGCTAAGGAGTGAAATTTCCTGCCGGATTCTGTGTTCCTTTATAGCTACACCCTGGGGGTCTTTAAATCAAGAGTGAATAGGTTACGTCTAGACAAGCATGCTCTATCATTAATCCCATCTTTCCTCTCCATTAAGTGACTTAGTGGTCAAGCGCGAATCTATAAATTAAAAAGAAAACTAAGAAAATTTCTTGAACAAGGAGTCATTTGAAGGATGATACCAAAATTCTTTAGCCATTTTTGATCAGGTAGTCTACAATACAGTCTTTATTTTAAACCTGTCACATAATTTGAGTTCTCCAATAAACCGCGTTATATATTTATTATGTTTTTTCTACTTTCATGCGTACTTTTACAGAAAGTCCGTCAAGAGTGCTATTTTGTGACGTAGCAATATTGTGTAAGATTTTTATACGTACATTATTTATATATCAAATATCTAGTCCGTATTCAGCATGAAATAGTAGGTTGTGCAGAAAGTTTGTCATTGTGACCGAGGCAGGTGGCATTAGCCCGAACCTTAGGAGAGGGTTGTGGACCTCGGCTCCTCGGCTACTATGACAAATTTTCAGGCTTATCAAACGACGTTTTTCAGTACACTTACTTAGGTATATAAATAAACGCTCGGTTGACAAGCCACTCGAGGGGGCCGACACCGACACCGATGCCGATGTCGGACACCGATATATTATCGGTCCGATACATGTAATAAAATTGGGACGGGCGAGCACTCACACTTTTCTGCTTCAGTGCGAAAAACTGTAAATAGCGTGCCTAAAAGTGACACGGATAGGAGCGAGTTAGCTATTAAGTGCGCTGAAAAATGTTTGGTTTTACATTTTTGGTTGTAATTTTTTTAAATATTATGCTTTTCGTCCACAGAACGCTTCTTCCAATCAAGCGTGATTACATCGGAAGCGACAGCGATGGACACGACCGGCTCCACGGTCGGGTCGGTCGTCGACGCGTCGGACGACATCGCGCCCGACAAGCCGGCGCCCGACCTGCGCTCACCGTGATCCCACGCTGCGTCGGTCGGAGTCGCGAGTGTCGGACACGTTGGATCGGTCGCACACGTCGGATCGGTTATTAGTGTTGACCCTGACACGCACGATTCCGTCGCGCCGGCCACCGTGCTCCGCTGGACACCCGCCCCCCTCCCCCACTGGCGACCCGTCTCGCATCGGACTGTTTAATTTCTATTATCTCTGAATATCGGGGGATTAGTGTAAATATAAAAAAGGAATTAAAAAAGGATGAGGTTGTAGTTGAAATTTAGATTTTACAATTTTTACTCCATGTCGATCGACTGCATTCGTCCCTGTGATGTGACTTTGTCAAGGCGTTCAGATACATTCACATTTTTTTTTAATTTCGACCGACGCGGGTGATCGACATGGTTTTCATTTATTACTTGTTAAGGCGATAACAAAATACAATACTCCAACGATAATTATGTAAAAATATTAAAGCTACGAAATAAAACAACATATTATATTCTAATATTTTTATAGAATATAAAAAAAAAACAAGTATGATATGATCAAGCCTTCCAGTAATTTAGTGAAATAAAATGTTAATAAAAAGTGCAGCTTATAAAATATTGTTTTGCTGAGCTGTGAGACAGGATAAGCGAATAAAAATGCTTCCAAAGGCGTCAAAACAGTTGAAATTGACGAAAGTGTGATACTATAAGTTGTTTTTTTTGTTTCGTTGTTGTGTGTTTTGTAATGGAAATAAAAAATTAAATAAGTGTAAGACTTCGGTTAGTTTAAAAAGTATTTTTTTTTTAATTTATTGAACGAATAATATTTAATAAAGACGAGCCTTGCTTAAGAAATTAGTTTAGTTGTAATTAGTAGCGAACAGAGTAGTCGATTTATTGTACTTTCGATCGGGAAATACTAACACTAAAATTTTTATAAAATGAAAAAAAATTGCAAAAAGATTTTTTACGTAATTTTCGCACAAAAAATACACCTATATTGATCTCAGTGACACAATTATACCAAGACGATTTTTTTTTTCATTTTTATTATTTTTTACTATTTTTGTGAAAAGTTCTGGGCATCGAAAGAGACAATAAATCATAGTAGATCGACGTGTGTCGAAGGACATTTTATAGGTGCCTTTCATAAAGAAAACGTAAAATAACTTAATAATAGGGATTTGTAAATTGTAGTGTTCTTTTTGATAAATCCATCCGCTCATACCTGTAACAAATGATTCATTGATTATTATAATTAAGAGTTGTGTGTTTTGTAACCAAATTGGTGAAAAGTGGTACGAGTATGTGGCTAGTCAGTATGCCGAGTGTTTATTTTTTACACCTTTTATTATTAATTATTTATTTAATACCCCATGTGAATCTATTATTTTTTATTAAAATCTAAAATACCAAGTCTTTGTATAATCATTATCAGAGTCTCGTGTTCGATGTCAGGTACTTAATATTATTAATTAGGTTTGAAGTACTGTTACAATGCACAAAATACTCAAATTAAGATATTTTTGGTTACATAATACACATGTAAAGTACATGTATCCTATAACTTAAAACCTAGAAATTATTTAGTTTTGTCACTCATGAAAATGGTTTTTTTTTCGCAATAACAGTGGCCATACGAGGAAAAGCTAGTCATTAGAGTTACAATGTAAATTTAATGTTACTTAAAATAATAAAAAAAATATTTACAATTATAAAAAAACCCCTTACGTTTATTAGTAAGGGGTGTGAAACTAAAAATGTGGCCAAATTACACTTAATGAATGAAATCCAAATATATATACACAATTTTTAATAGATTTAGATTTAAATAAGCGTGGTAAAATTAAGTTCGTAGCGAAAACAATTAAGTGACTATAATTCGAGTAGTAAAAATCTAACAAAAAAACAATTTTGACACAAAAATTCCACGTCACGTTGTCATAAAAAAACATTAATTTATTTAGTCAGGCTTATAAAAGAAAACATCTTAATTTGAATCATCATCCAATCAACAAGTTTTATTTCGACGCCATCATAAATATTAATTTTTGGATTTCTATAAAAATAGTGTAGTAGGGGAACGTAGCAATAACTACAAGCAATAAATAAAAAAATAATTATAAACAAAAAAACGGCTTTAGTGAGGCTAGAATTTGGTACTGAAATGTAGTTTGACCTATATAAACGATTCGCGATATATTTTCTATAGACAGATCGGCGAGAGGCTGGGTACTAAGTAAAATGATAAATATAATGCAGTTTGGTACAATTAATAGCTATTTGACAAAAAAACTATATTAGACTTACAGCTATAGTCGAACTAGGCAGAAAGGCGGGATTAGTCAATTGCTAGCTATAGAAAACATTATTAGAATACGGAAAAAAAAAACATTAGAAAGTAATAGTAATGTCATTAAGGCTTGTTGAAAACAGAAAAAAAAACAGTTTCGTCATTGAAAATCTGAAAGAGATAACCTTGGAACGTGGTAAGGCAATATTGATATTGGTGACGAATTTAAAGCTCATTGGTGCCGAAAATTCTAGACTGTGATTCAATTGTTCATTCAGGACGTGTCTTATATTGAAATAGTTGTTTTTGTATGATTGGCAATGCACAGTGGGTGCTGTATAATACAAAGAAAATGTATTGTAAAATGGCAGATTCGAACATGTTGTATGAAATGCATTTCTTATAATTGTAAAGATTATCGTAACAGCAATTTGTAAGCTGAGAAATGTAATTTTTTTGACAGCGTAAGTAGAAACGGTAGATTTATTTGATAGCTTTGCAGTTATTTATATGGATGTGACTAATACAAGATTTTGTATGGACAAAAAGTTAAGATGGAATATTGAAAATTATGTATTGGTCGCGGCATGTATTCTTTCATTTGATTATTAGCACCATTAATACGATATGGAGTAATAATTGAAAGCCTAAACATTATGTGCCTTAGATACAACAATATTGTATGATATTTATGATGCGTTCTATACAACGTGCTAACTAGAAATAAATGATAAACATTATTTTGAATGCCTGGACTTTGAACGATTATCTTCATTGTTAGAATTCATTTCTGCAAAGGCTTGTATGTACTCCCAAAGATTTTGTAACCTTGAAATACAACTTTTATTATAAAATTAGGCCCAATGTTCGGAAAATTGTATGTAACCCTTAATGATATATTAGTTTTCCCTATAAAAAATTCACTATGTTTTCTGTCTTTGTTTCTATTTTGTATCTATGAAAATTTCTGAGTAACTGGGCACCCAGCAGTCTGGAAATTGATTTCGAATCCAGAGATATAAATTATAACCCTCATGTAATAATATTTGTACGATTAAGTAACGCTTCTACGCGTAGTTTCGCTGAAATATAAGAAATACTTCTATGATATTGTATAATTTTAGTATTACCTACATTGTACCCATTTATGTACCTATATACTTTACTGGCATGTATATTCTTAATCTACGCAACTCGGAATAGCCACGCTTTTTTTTACGAAGTAGACACCTCTTTGATTCTCGCATGGCTTTTTGATCAAAAATAAAATTACAATCCATATATTCTATAAACTTGTATAATAATTTCTTTTAAGTTATTTCTTATTAAAAATGGAACGAAAATCCGTCTTATAAGTTTCGTGGATTTCAAAGTTGAATACATAATACGTAAATAGAAAAAAGCTAATTGTAAGGATAATTAACCAATAGAGAAATACTCCTAGTTACGAATTTTTTAGTTTATCTGATGTGCAATTATGATTAACTGTTTTTTTAGCGAATTTGTTAATTTTTATTAGTAGTATTATGATTGTATCCATTATCATTGTATGTAAATATGTTCCGGAGTGTATTTATATTTTTTTATTTGTATAATTAACATTAGAATGCGTTTATATCTTATGTTTGTCATCGGTCATGTCCTCCGCGCTTTCATTTTCATTTAGGTTTTTACAATTTTTCTTCTTTATTTTTTAAAATAGATACTCACGAGTCGAATGGCTTATTCCAACGTGAGATTTATTGAGGAAAATAGCGATTGCTTTCAGAAGTTGGAATAGATCATTAGATTCATGCAATAAACTAAAGATAGACTTGTAAAAATGTTATAACATGTATTTTTAACCTATACATAGTAAGATATTTATAGAATTTTAGTCGTTTAATTATTTCGAACGACTTGTTATAAAGAAAATTGGTGCTTAAAGCTTAAAACAAAATATGACGGCACTTTGTCGTGTGTGTATTGTCGTGGAAGGGGTCAGAGCATTATGACATAGCATGCGTTGTTATGCTTTCTTGCGATACAGAATCGTTTATTAGAAATCTAAAAAAAAAAATCCGTTAGAAAATTTATTCGAGGCCGCCGCTACAAAGTTAGTGCGTGCGGATTTCATATGATTGTTTTTTTTTTATTTATTTTTTTTTTGTTTTGTTATTTTTCTATGATGTAAAATAAACGACTTTATATCGTAATGCGAGCAGTTATAATAATGTAGGTAAACTTTGCTCAATATCGATGAAAAAACTGAAAGTGTTACAGTTGATGCAATACAAACAAACAAACATAACAGTTGCGTTTTATTTTAATATAGTAGTTTTATAGCCATCAGAGTCAATGAACCTAGAACGACCAAACATTCATCACTATTTTTTCTTTTACAATGGTTTTCCTTATTTTTTAGAATATTGTAGGGACGGTGCAGAACGGTCTAAGCCTATTGGGATCAAGGGTTCGCATCTGAAAGGAAGATTCTGGCCCTTTAGTAAAGGCAACGTAGGTACGGGGTAGGTTGTTAAGTCAGTAAAAGCCTGACACTCAAAGTCAAAGTCAAAGTCAAAAATTTTTATTTCACATGGGCCTACATGGGCACTTATAAAACGTCAGATGCTAGTGCACGGTTCCAAATTGGTCGTTTCCGATGGAGAAGAACCGGCAAGAAACTCCATGGTTACTCTTTTAAAAAAATTACACTACTTCCTTCTCCGCCTAAGGGCCAGATATTTTTTTGGTAATGCTTTTGGCTTGGATACTTTTAGCAATGTCTTTGTATGAATAGTTTATTTGTTAACCATAAGAATATAGAAGAATAACCATTAGAATATATGTCCATATTCTAATGTTTTGCAGTATCTATTGGGCAGCAATTTTATCGGGTCAGCTTCTTCGATAAATTTCACTGTGGTAGCCAATGCTACAATTTTACCGAAATCGCGTCTGATACAAAGATTTCACGTATTGTCCAGTAGATAGATAGATAGATATACACTTTATTGTAGGTACACCATAAACAAAACTTGGTACATAAGGACACTTAAAAATTACTACGGTGTTAGTAGCGTAGATACTTGAGATACAAAATTACATCACAATATAAACTAGGAATCAATATACGAATAAGTAATTAAAATATCCAATGAACTTGACTCTTAAAAATCCCACCAAAATTCCCAAATATATTACGTAAATCGGCCAATTTCAATATTGCCGCTACTGAATGTCATCCACTCGAATAGGTTATTTAAACAAGCGCCATCTATGCAACCGAAATGGAACTTACGGCTTTTTGACGTCACAAGTGGTAAAACCTTATTTTTGTTGTTGTTAAAAGTGCAATGTTGGTTAACTGCTACAATTATTGTTATGAGGTAAGTCTAATTGATTAATTAGTACACAATTTAAAGATTACTTGAAACTGTAATGATTGGTAAATCGTTTTTGCTAAGGGTTTTTCATCCAGGCTGTTGCACAGGGTGCATTTTTGCGTAGGTAATTAAACTCCTTGGTCCAATTTATGGGGGACTGGGTACGCACAGTTTTGATTTTGGAATTTCGAAAAGGGAGATCGAGTTAAAAGTGTTTTTAATTTAAAAGTTTTCGCGGGTTTTTCTTGATTAGTTTTGTGAACAGCTGTTGTACCTATGGTACAATATTTTTTATTGTGGTTGTTTGTACCTACATATAGGTACAGTACGGCCGGTCTAACTTGGCGTGTTTGAAGTTAGTCTCTGCGAACTTTAGCGTTTGTGCATTCGTAAAAAAATAATGCCATTTTCAGTGGTTATGGCCGATAGAACGGCCCAATGATTAGATTCGCTAGAGATTGTTGAAATATACTTTTTTTTTTACGTAAACGGCCGGTTTTTACACAGCTTCAAGTGACTATAGACTTAATTACAGTACGGCCATCGGACCTTGAGAAGTCTGAAGTAGGCTCTTCGAATTTTAGCGCTTGAAAACTCGTAAAAAAATAAATGGTTTAAACAAATAAATTCAATTTGTAGTTGTTATTGCAGTTAAAAACTGTTATTGGATTTTTTTTTACTTTTATTTTTGTACTTACCAGTTTTTAAGTACTAAAATTCGCAGAAAATTACTTCAGACTGGCCAAGATCCTGCGGCCGTACTGTATATGGTATAAATTTCAACTCGATATGTTCACGCGTTCTCAAGATATATAGTCTTGACGGACAGACAGACAGATAACAGAATGATCCTATAATATAAGGTTCAATTATTTTCTTTTCAGTTACAGAACCCTAAAAAGAGACTACAACAAATTCTTCCATTAAAATTTACACAGTTTTTTTTATTGCAATAAACTAGTGCTTAACTGCGATCCCACCTGATGGTAAGCAGTGAGGCAATCGTTGATGGTGAGGCGCACTAGTTTATTAAGAGCCTATTTACACACACAGCTCATGTCAAATTTGCCATAGTTCCAAGTTACTCATTGCGTGTACGTGTGCTGAGCAATGGTGCCAATGGCAACCACGCACGGGGATTTTTTTATGGTAGTTACAAATCATCGAGTGACGAATCCCGCTCTTGGACAGAGCGGGAAACAGTGTCAGACTCTTACTGGCTAAAAGTAAGAGTCTGACACTGTAAAAATCTACCCCTTTCTTCCCTTGCCTTATTCCCAAGCCACGCAAGAGGTAACAATACACCCCTACTCCCGAACTATCAAACTCATGTACAGTACGGCCCTCGGATTTTAATGAGTCTGAAGTTAGGGTCTGCTCTGCGACCTTTAGCACTTGTGCACTCATAAAAAAATAAATGTTTTTCTTTTTTTTATTCTGGATAGGCTCGCGTTTGACCACAATCTCACCGGATGATTGATCTACTAATTCTACCGATTAACTTTTAAAATAGTTTTAATTCACAAACACAGCTCTAGTTAAATTTACCATAGTTGCAAGTTAACTTACTAATTGCGTGTGCTAAGCAATGGTGAAACCGACAACCACGCACGGGGTAACAATACACCCCTACTCCCCTCCGTAACCGTATAAGCTCCTAGGGGTACGATTCTGTGGGAGCTGAGAAAATTGCTGTCACTTGTACGATGAGATAGCTGTAGTGTTGCTACAATATTACAAAAAAAAAACAGGCAAGTGTGTGTCGGACTCGTGAACTGAGGGTTCCGTATAAACATGTTTATGAAAACAGTTCAATTCCTAAGTTGAGTTACTAATTTTTTTTTGTGACGAATTTCCCTCTCCTTGAGAGGATAAGAAGAGGGGAACATTAAAAAAGGTTGATGATAATGATAAAGTAATTTTATAGTTTTTTTTTAAAGATTTTTTCCTACACTTGTGTTATAAGACTTTGCTTCATGCTTTTCAGGATTCTAGGTCAACGGGAAGTATTATGAATGAATTTTGTCGAAATATGCATTTTTTGCTTCATAAACGGCAGTATCTTCTGCTTTAGTTAACTTAGAAATTTGATTTTTGCACAGTTTTAAGGAACCGCAAACTGAAGTATAAAGTTTAAATTATAGTTTGATACTTACACGCGTTCCGAGATAAAGGGTCTTGACAGACAGACAGGCGGACAACAAAGTGAATCCACAAGAGTTTCATTTTTTTCTTTTGAGGTGCAGAACCCTAATAAATAGTATTCAAATATTTGTAAGTACTTGTTTGAGGTAAATTTGTGGTTCGGTTGTAATTACCCTGACTTACGAATTGTAGGTCACTGGTTCAAGTTCAAACCTAGCCTAAAATACTATTTATGATCCAAAAAACCGACTGAGTACAAGTTGGATTCATACAAGAAGCGTTCCGGTAAAAAAATCATGTATGTTGTATGCCTCGTCATTTATACCGCGTACATCGAGGGATTGGAACAGTTTGCCGGCTGCAGTCTTTCCGTCCGAATATAATTTGGGTGTCTTCAAGGCTAGAGTGAATAGGCTCTTAATAAACTAGTGCGCCTTACCATCAACGATTGCATCACTGCTTACCATCAGGCGGGATCGCAGTCAAGCACTAGTTTATTGCAAGTAAAAAAAAAATGTTTTGGAGCTCCGTTAAATATTTGTTTTATTCTGTTTTTTTAGTTTTTGCAACAGGAATACATAATCTGAGAAAATTTTAACTAACTATTCATGATTTACATCATGGCGACGGACAGACAGACCGATGGAACGACAGCGGAGTCTTAGTAACAGGGTCCGGTTTTACGCTTTCTTTACGGAACCCTGAAAAAATAGGTACCCTAGTTACCTGTGACCCCGTGTGCATTCGTGTTCGTTTGAGTACCCAAACGAAAGGTAACCAATGAAGCTTTTGAAGTAGGTATAAGAGTACGAGTTTGTTGTAGACTGCCTTCTGCCCGCGGGTTTGCTCGCCTTAAAATATACCATGTCTATAACGCTTAGTGATAAAGTAGAATTCTAATGGAGAAGGTTCCTCTTGATCCCCAAGCGGCGTTCGCATAGATTATAAAGTATTGAGTTTTTCTTATCATTACATAGTATAAAACAAAGTCGCTCTGTCCCTATGTAAGCTTAGATCTTTAAAACTACGCAACAGATTTTGATGTAGTTTTTTTTATAGATAGAGTGATTCAAGAAGAAAGTTTATATGTATAATACAATATATTTAATATCACCATTGCACCCGTGCAAAGCTGGGTCGGGTCGTTAGTATATAATAAGTATTTCATAGACAAATCAATTTAAATATGGAAAATCTGTAGAGAGAGTCAGTACTAGCCGACTTGGCAAACTATTTTCTACCAAAACTCTCAAGCTAGAAGCGAACGCCAGCATTCACACACCTTTTTTTCTTTCTATTGTATCTCTAAATACGGTATTTAACGAATAAAATTACAAAAAAATGAGTTGTGAAAAATATGGAAAAGCAAATATTTTTAGCTAGCACTAATCAAAGATAAAGGTGAAATCGCAGGAAACAGTTACTAATTATACCTAGGTACTCTCATCATCATCTTAGCGCCATTCCCGGTTGCACACCTTGGCTTTCACCTCGGTGCCCGTGGTCCGCTTTCTCACACAGACGCCTCCACTTCGCTCGGTCTTTCGCGTCCTTTGCCTTAAGCCCATTGGCACGCATATCGTCCCTTACGACGTCGATCCAACGCCTCTTAGGCCTTCCTCCTAATACCTAGGTACTCTATTCTCTATTTTTATTTTTCCGTACCTAGAAAAACTGGACGCTATTTATTGATAAGGTTATTAGTTTCGTTAAGGTGGGCCTTCCTCACTCGCCTATCGTCAACGTCATGCATGGTTTAAAAGCTTGTTGATTCATTTAACGCAATCCAAAGTGATGTTTGTTGCCAAAGTAATGCGGAAAAAGAGAGATAACACCTGAAAACTCTGTGGTCATTCAGAAATTCTACGATTTACACGAATATTTCACAAAACTTGTTCCAGGAAATACGTGTTTTTATTAAACCCTTAACGATTTAAAAAAAATACATCATGTAGAATCTCGATTATATGCACAAGGCTTCTATAGAAGTAATTTTGATATATTTAATATAGAAGTATATTATGGAGAGTCAAATTTCCCTTAAAATATCAGATTTCAGAGATCTTTACTGTACTTTTACACACACTTACATAAATTTATGTATTGATTTCTATAGAAGCCTAGATAGTATCCACAAGATATCAATGTATCCAAAATATTTGAAGAAAGATGTGTAATAACATCATAATCACGTAAGAGCGGTTGTATGAAAATGTACGTCTGGTTGACCGCTCTTAAGCTGCCGTTTATTTGTCACCAGACCGTATTTCCTGGACTGTCATAGTTGGGTAATTTTCTCAGTTTATGTATTTTTGTAAGTAGTTACTTTAACAACAAACATTAAAAACAAAATAAATATGGCGTAGGTATACAAGTTTTTATCCATTTTTGCTAAGGACGATACAGAACTCTTCGTACGCCAGTACGACTCACACTTGGCCAGTTTTTCCTAGGTATTTAGTCATTTAGATATCCAACTAAACCGTTCCAAAAGTTTCCTACCAAAACCTCAGACAAAGTCATTCGTTCTTCGCTACGCAAATGCCTTTATAACCACACAACTGACAAAGACATTAAAAGGACATTAAATAATCATAAGACTACCTAACAACGTTAAAATGAGTCTTTTAACTCACTCGCAACGTCTAAACGCGAGGAAATACTAACTGAATAGTACAAGTACGTATTAAATAATCCAATAAATCGAAATTTCTCACAATCATTGGCAAAAGGGATCGCGAAAATCAATAGTCGATGGTGTGTTTCAACCAAGCAAGCTGCCTACAAACCACCAAACGTAACCTAAAAACTTTTACACAGTTTCTCTCTTTTCAAAATTAAGCTTTATCACTAAGAAAATAGAGCTGCATTTAAATTGAATGAACTGAAGACTTTTGACGTTACACCGCTGCACCAGAGAACAGATAATCGACGCCTAGCCTTGTGCGATATCGATTTTGACAACGGCTACTTTCACTGAAACGCAATGCGAAACATCTAGCTATCTCCCTCGCTCTCGCGAGTAAAATAGTGGTGTAGACAGAGATAGGTTGCACGCCGCAACTAGGGGTCGCCGCCGCGGCGTTGCCATGACAACAGGTCACCGGGAGGGTATGATTTCCAATATAATAGCTCGATATTTTTAGGTCAAAATGTCGGACTTAATAATAAAAGTATTTATGAACGAGAATAAGCTGGAAATATGCATGGATGACAATAATGTTACGATGGTGGTGGACAAAAAAGACTACGTTATTGATTCGGTAAGATTTTTTATTGGATTTTGACGCGTTGCAAAATGGCGGCCGCTGTTGATAAAATTTTTATTGATTTTCTGACAAACATCGATAATAGATGTAGATAACTATAGTTTTATATATATGTTAGATAATATTAGTTAGAATTAGAATAGTATCTACAGAAATCAAATGAGCATTCTTATTGGATTTTGGGAAATGTGTTTTCTTTAAAAAAATTGCTTTTTTCAAGAGTTTCAACTGGAAATTTTGGATTATTCTTTAAAATACTTAATAGGTCATTAAATTAATTGTTGAGTAACTTATGCCCGCGGCTTCGTCTGCGTGTAAATAGGTAGGCGAGTCATTCGGTATTAAAACAGTATGTTACGGGTCAAAGTATTTTTCATTTCTAGTAGTAGGTAATTTCAGTATTTTTTTTAATGTTTTGTTCGTTGCAAACAAAATATAAAAATGAATCTTTTTTTATACGTTACGGTTCCCTCCACGTGAAAGTAGAGCACATATTACGTTTATTTAGTAGCTTTTCACTGGTAAAAGCATTAAAAAAAATCGGTCCAGAAGTATTTGAGTTGGTTCGTTTGGTACTAAGAAAATTACAAACATAGAAATATTTTCTCTCTTTAATCAATATACGAGTTCATCATCAGCCTTTTAATTTTCCCACTGCAGGGACACAGGCCTCCTCTCTAGGAGAGGGAATGGGCCATAATCCACCACGCGGGCCCAGTGCGGATTGGTGGATGTCACATGTCTTCGAATGTTTGGTTCTAGGACATGCCGGTTTCCTCACGATGTTTTCCTTCACCGATTTGAGAGCAGTGGAGATGAAATAAATTACACAAAGTAATGCACCTGGCTGGGTTTGAATATACGAGTACTTCTATAAAAATCGATGCCACTTTTCGTTGTAATTTTAGAATTCAAGAACGGGCTCACTTACCCAAACCAAATGTTTTGGCTTTGTTCGGGCTATTTAGTAGATGGTTTTATTTTTATTCTAGATAGGCTCGCGTTTGACCACAATCTCACCTGATGGTAAGCAATGATGTGGTCGACGATGGAGTACGCTTATGTGATAACTAGCCGGCTTCGCCCGCGTGGTATTGGGGTTGGGGTTGGGCTTTTCGGGATAAAAAGTAGCCTATGTCCCATTCCAGAGTGTATCCTATGCCTGTGCCAAATTTCATCCAGATCCGTCCAGCCGTTTTGGCGTGATTGAGTAACAAACATCCAAACATCGTAACTTTAGCATTTATAATATTAGTAAGATTACTCAAAATCGGTCGAGCAGTTCTTCATTTATCACGTTTTTCTGTTGCCGGGATTGTCATAGTTAAAAGTTTTTCCTGTACCCTAGAGGGGCCGTGCAGGGGCCGAGGTCAAGTTCGTATACTTTCGTTAGTGCTTGGTTCCTCTAGAGTCGAGTCAGTTTATAGGAATGTGAGTTCGGCTGGTGATCGGCTCCTCTGGTGAAGGCCTACCTTGATGGCATGCACTATGGACAAAATATTCTAAGTTCTAAAACTAAAAAGTTACAAATACGATGGCTAATATAAGATAAAATCTATTACATTGAGCTTACGAGTTGTAGGTTGCGAGTTTAATCCGGCTGGGTAGCATAGTACCTACCTATAGCATCAGCCTTTTTAATGTTCCCACTGCTGGGAAACAGGCCTCCTCTCTAGGAGAAGTAATGAGCCGTAATCCACCATGCGGGCCCAGTGCGGGTTGGTGGATGTCACATGTCTTCGAATTTTTGGTTCTAAGACATGTTGGTTTCCTCACGATGTTTTTTTTTCACCGTTTTGAGAGCAGTGGTGATGAAATAAATAACACACAGTAATGCGCCTGGCTGGTTTGAACCCACGACCTACAACTCGTAAGTCGGGGCTGTTACTACTCGGCTACCACTGCTCATCCCTTTTACTGTTTAATTTTAGATCGTCAAATAGACATGCTCGTGGTAGGACCTCAGAAATGACTGTATGATATAGATATAAGTTCGGTTCATTTACATACTACTTGTTTTCCGCGGTTTCACCTGTTAATTATTTTGCTTGTAGGTTGAAATTCCAAAAAATCCTTAGAGCTTGCCTACGTCGTAAAAGAAAGCACAATTTCATGTTCCTTGTCTTAGTAGTTTTTTTTTATGGTGGGTAAACATCATTCAATGAAAAATCCCGTCCTTGGGCGGAGGGGGAAACAGCGTTTTTTTCTGATCAAACAACCCACCCCGTAACCCAATGTAGGAACGTTGCCTTATTACCAGCCTTCCTTTCAGACCCAAACCCTTGGCCCCAAACCGTTGATTGTCATCCATAAGCCCTCGCCTATGATTTTTTTCCAACCTTGTTGGGAAAAGACTAGAGATATGAATATAATTAATTATTGTTCTCATTCTTTTTTTTTGGTGGATAAAATACGTCCAATGACATTTCCCGCCTATGGGCGGAGCGTGAGATAGTGTACGGCGTGTACTGAGTACTGAATAAAAATTCACTCCTGTTCGTTCTTTGCTATCGTTTCCGCGTAAAGTTTTTACATTATAGTCCAGTGCAAATAGCATTGAAAATGATAAAAAGTGGAACAAAATAGTAGTAGAATGAAACCGTTAGAAAACAAAGAGAATATAACAAAAATTTAAGGAAAATTCTCACCTTAAACCTTTCAAAACCTATTTACACTGGTCTATTAACCCACGGCCCCAGTAGACTTTTTGTTTTAGGTGGGAAATCATAATTACTTTTCCACTCTAGGTTTTTTTTACGGTAGGTGAAAATCATCCAATGATGAAACCCGCTCTTGGTCGGAGCGGGAGACAGTGTCAGACTCTTACTGACTAAAGAACCTACCCCGTTCCTCCCTTGCCTCATTCCCAGAGCCTCGGTATAACGCTTTCGCCCCAACCCTCGGTTCCAGGTTTTTTTTTTTTTGGGAGGTGAAAATCATCGAATGACGAAACCCGCTCTTGGGCGGAGCGGGAGACCAGTGTCAGACTCTTACTGACTAAAAAACCTACCCCGTACCTTCCTTGCCTTATTCCTGGAGTCGAGGTAACAGTTTGCACCACCCTAGGCTCCAGGAGGGCCCTCGGCTCCAGGTGGAATATGAACTACCTTTGCAATCCGTGAAAGTAAATTAGATTTTCACGGAACATCGTTAGTTCATCAGCTGCTAGAAGTCCCACAGCCATTATAAATGTCTTATGTATTGAATGGATAGCTTCATTTATTATTAACGAAAGGGGAACAGTATCGTAATTATGGGTTAGTTTAGGACTACAGTTTGACGTGAAGATTACCATGTAGATTAGTGGGTTTCACATGTTAACCTACTTAAGTTTACTGCAAAATTAGACAGAAGGATTATAAGTTTGAAACATGTTTAGTTAGCACACAAAAATAAGTATCTATATATCTTTTTTATGGTACCTAGTAAAAATCATCCAATAACGAATCCCTTGGGCGGAGCGGAAAACAGTGTCAGACTCTTACTGACAAAACAACCTACCCCATTCCTACGTAGCCATATATACCAGGGCCAGTCTTCCTTTCAGCCGCAAACCTTTGGTCCTAGTTGGGTTCGAACCTTCTGCAGGGTCCCTGCGGTTTGCTGACAACTCCTTAAGGCGCGCGGGAACGATGCGCGCCGTCGACGACTGGGCTTGGTCCGGACGGTTACATACGATTGGACGGCGAGCTACCCATTGCTCGACATCCACAAGCCCGAATCCTATAAGGGTTCTGTTTGTTCTGAAGTTCTGAAGGTGTGTACGTTGGAGGTGTGCCCTGCTTGGGCAGAGCGTCGGCTTATCTTTGAAGGAGCGAGCGGCGGCAACGATCTTTCACGCCCGGCCTTACCTATATAGGTTATGGTCCGAAGCGAGAAGAAATGGTAGGCGGTCGCAAGTAGTAATGCTAGCAAAGGAGGAAGCCGCATTTGCACGCGCGAGTTAGTGGCCCTAACGTTCTAGCCGTCGAGATCCCGATTTCGATTTCCGGCCACCGTAGGCGCGAGCTTGCCGACGGCGCCAAGGTTCTACTGGGGCCTGGGGCTTTGCATTTGAAAGGAAAACTCGGTCCTGGTATTAAAGGCAGTAATCCCGAAAAGAAACCTACTTATCAGTACATTTATGTTCGCCTAATTGGTCAGAATGTACGAGTACTGAAGTTGCTGATTTTCCTCGTGATTTCAGGTTTGGTTCCATACTAAACGTTTTTTTTGTTATCATGACTAAAATTACGTGTTTAGGGATACCTAAACACGTAATTTTTTTTTTTTTTTTTTTTAGTGACCGACAGGTCACTAATTACCAGTCATCTACACTAATATAATAAAGAGGTAAAGTTTGTTTTTTTATTTTTTTGTTTGTAGGAGGTAATCTCTGGAACTACTGGTCCGATTGTTAAAATTTTAGCAACAATAGAAAGCTGCTTTACTCCTGAGTGTCATAGGCTATATTTTATGTACGCGGGCGAAGCCGCTGACAAGAGCTAGTCCTGTATAATGTATGTAAGCATTGTAGGGGCCCTTCAGGGTTGAAGCCTTCTAGAGCTGCCGGTTTGGGTGAAACTGTTACCGTGGCTCTGGGAATATGGCAAGGAAGGTACGGGGTAGGTTTTTTAGTCAGTAAGAGTCTGACACTGATCTCCCACTCCGCCCAAGAGCGGGTTTCGTCATTCGACGATTTTCACCTACCATAAAAAAAACAAAAAAAAGCATGGGATTGTGACTATATTTATTGTTCCTGCACGCTAGAACGTCTGAATAAATAATGATGAATTTGGCACACGGCTAGACTGCGTTCTGAAATAATACATAGGATGCTTTCTATCCATCAAGTTTTTTTTTTGAATTATTTTAACAGAAGCTAAGTGGTTTTTTTATGGTGGGAAAAATAATAAATTAAATTAAATTAATTTATTTCCTTCCACAAACGTACAGAGAAATTACAACAGTTTACATAAAATTGATTTGTGGAAGACTGGTGCCTGAACTAAGTTTTTATACAAAACCTGTCATCTAATCATCGAATCACGAATCCCGCTCTTGGGCGGAGCGGGAGACAGTGTCAGACTTCTACTAGCTAAACGACCCACCTTTCCTTCCTGCCTTAGTTCAAGGGCCCCGGTGTTCCGCCTTCACATCAATCCTTGCCAGAAAGAAGCTAAGTAGTTAGAATATAACAAAATATGTTCACCAAAATAGTAACTTTTTATGTGCCCACTGCTGAGGAGTCTGGGGAGTGGTAAGCCTACTCTCTAAAAACGGGAATGGGCCGTAGTTCACCACTCGGGCCCCCTTCCGTCTTGGTGGATGTCACATGTATTCGAATTTTTGGTTCTAGGACATGCCGGTTTCCTCACAATGTTTTTCCTTCACCGTTTTGAGAGCAGTGGTGATGAAATAAAATACACAAAGTAATGCGCCTGGCTGAGTTTGAACCCGCGACTTACAACTCGTAAGTCGGGATTGTTACTACTCGGCCACTACTGCTCTCATTAACTTTTACACACATTTAAATCTTTGACTAGAATGGAGGTGGTGAGCTGGGTCGAAGCCTACTGGGGGTATTAATTGTCGTAAAAAGGTCAACCTGGAATGAAGGCAAAGATTGAAAAGGATTGTTTTTTTTTTATTTTTTAGGCAGAAAAAGTCTGACAGTATCTCCCGGCCCACTTAAAAGCGCGGAGAATTCAATGGACGATTTTTGTCCACCTAAAAAAGGAACTTCCTCGCTTGGGCCCTACTGTTTTTAAAGCTGTAGAAATCGCGTATAAGCACAATTACACAGAGGGACTCTCTGCCGCGTTTTAAACTTTTTTTTAATGGTTTAGAGTGAATGTAGGGTCAGTAGCCACCCGTCACTATGTGATGATAAAAAAGGGTTGCCATTAAAACAATGTAACGTAACCCTAGGAAGTGGTAGCGGCTCCCTTACCCCTCGCTTCCGACGGCTACCACGAAGCCCTTTTAATATATTTTTAATATCCTTACAATTAAAACGTAGGGCTGCTTTTTTGATGCATTTTGCGTTGTTTAAAATAATATCATAGAATAGAATAATACTTTATTATACAAAAAAGTAACAATTTCACAGACACTCATCATTTTTTTTTTATTAATTTGTATAAATACTTACCAAATTTATGTTCTGGGTATAATTATAATATTTCATCGACTAAACATACGTGCAGTCAAATTAAATACCATGTAATATTTCTATTTGTGGGATTCAGGCTTCCAATAAAAGTGTTTTTTTAAACCTACTTGCAAAATAAAGATCATTTATTATTTATCTACGTTGGAACCTGGTGGTGGTGCGTTCCGAGGCCGTGAGACACATCGCCTCGGACCTGTACAGCGCCACCTCAAGTCCCAACTGCTGGACCCTGTCAATGACTATCGCTACCCTGCGTGTCGCTAGTTCGACTGCCGCTTGGAATGAATTCCCCTGTGCCAGGACCAGCGTGTCGTCTGTGTAGCAGGTCACGCTGATCTCGTCTGGGAGCTCGCTGGCAGTACGAAGTCCGTACCTAATGTTTTACAAGGGCGGCCCTAGTACCGATGCCTAGCTACAGTAGCTTGCTGTCCGCCCATCTGGTAACTGTCCTGACCGAGCCCAAGTCGTCGACAGCGTGCACTGTTTCTGCTCCTCAAGGAGTAGTCAGCAAACTGTTGAGCATGGTCGAAGACTCCTTGGGCTATGAATTGATGCGAAAGCAGAACACCAGGGACCTGGAAGTAATTGCCTTAGTTCTAGGGCCCTGTTGTTTTGCTTAGAAGGAACGTGGTGGGTTGTTTAGTCAGTAAAAGTCTGACACCATTTCCCACTTCACCCCAGGGCGGGATTAGTCGTTAGATGATTTTTCTCACCATAATAAAGTACCTATACCTACGGAACGTCACACGATATCTCTCGCCGGGGTTCCAGTACATGCCAGTTTCTTCACGATATTTTTCGCCACCGTTTAAACAGTACAATAGATTTATCGTTACTCTCACCGAATTTTGGATCAGTCTACAGTAACATTTAAATAAAATAATATTCATCAAAAATTAAACACAAATTTGATATGGATTTTGTCCCCACTTTATGTTAACAATACATTCATTCCTCATTCTTTACTACGATTTTCCGTAGAGATAACTTAAGAAAACTGGACAATTGTCATCCCCAGATTCCTTATCACATTGTTATTTATCCCAAACAAAACAGGTCCTTCAACAAAGTCCCTACATCCTTAATAATGCGTCCCTTCGTCTCAAGCTCAACCCTAAGAAAAAAAGTAAAAAGGTCAATGCACCCGGAAGGCACGGCACGCGCGGGCCACAGGTGTGCGCTCGATAATATCGATTTTCGCGCCACAATCGATTCGTGACGTCACGAAACAACATGGCGTCTGCGCGCGCAGCTGTCATGCGATAAAAAAACATGTATGCTGATGACGATAGGGTCGAATAAAATAGGGGATTAACAATATCATTTTTGGGACACGCGAATGTATTTTTTTTATTTTATTTATGATGTTGGTTGACGAAGTTGGCTAGGGTGCTATGGGTCTTTGAACTTGTTGAGGATAATTTGAATATATTCTCGAGAATGACAGTGGTAAAAACTAAAAATCACAAAAAAATACAGCCATTTTTTTTTCTTTTTGATCAACTACTTTTTGCCCGCGGCTTTACTAAGGTTTTTTTTATGGTAGGTAAAAATCTTCCAATGACAAATCTCGCCCTTGGGCGGACCGGCAAACAGTATCAGATTCTTACTAACTAAACAACCTACCCCGTTCCTACATCGCCATCTATACCAGGGCCAGAGCCTTTCTTTGACACGAACCCTTGGCCCCAGCGAGCTTCGACCTTTTTGCAGGGTCCCTACGGTGCTTTACCAAGGCTGTTTTACTATACAAAGTGAACGTACTACTACCGATCGTCCTGATCGAGCTCGAGTCGTAACCGTGCGTGGTTTACCATGCGCAAAAATAGTTTTGTGAGCAAAACAGTGGGGTTTAGTATCGAAAAGGGAACCTGTAATATAGTCTGCAGCGCTAAGGTTAAGAACGTACATAGGTGTGGTTTAATTCAGTAAATGTTTTAATTTATCCTCTTGCTCCACCTCAGAGTGATACAAATGATAATATTATCACCTCAAGTCGTCGTGGTTATGAGTCGGTCGAATCCTGTCTCTCTCGCGATGCGACGCCATGCAGTTCTGTGTTTAACGGCTTGGGAGCTTTCATTGACGTTACAATGCGTCACCGATTGATGAGGTCCGTCCACCGTGTTGGAGATTGTCCACGTGATCTTTTGCCCTCAACTTTCTTTTACACAGACACTATATGTATACTTTAACAGTTATAATACTCGCATTAGCATGGAGTTCCTTTTTTAACACGGTTGCGTAGGATTTGCCGCTTTTCCGCAGTTACAATTGAAAGCTGTGACAATTAACGATTCTATTTATATCGTGAATCGAACAGCGTTGCATCTAAATGGTTGCAGGTTCTGCGATAATAGGTTACACTATGTGGCTCTGTTAATGCTGAATCAAAATAGCCTCCATTACTGTTGGTCCTTCGAGCCGGATGCTTCTTGAGTGACGTGTGCCCACTTTTATTTTATAAAGGAAATGTGAGCAAATTGTAGACTCCAAAGATTTGGGCTCGGTCTGGACTGTTACCAGATGACCGGACAGCGAGCAAAAAACGTTTTTTGTTTTGCGATGTAATCATTTTCAATTTTAAGATTTATTCCTATACTTGCGCTAAGGCCTTGCTTCATGCCAAATTTTAGGGTTTTTGGAGGGAGGTGGACCAGAGCGTAAAGTCCCACATACCTCCGTTGAAAAGGGAGGATCCTCCGACCAGACAGGTGTTATCGTCTGGTGGGCTACTGCCCGATAGTTGACTTCGGGCTGTCGTATATGTTCTAATCGCGCGGAGAACTTTCATTGCGCGATGCAGGATTCTTGGGGTCATCGGGAAGTACCCTTGAATTTTGAGTCCATTCAGAGTGTAAATCTAAATTTAATATAAAAGAGTGTCCATGGAGTTTCTTGCACGTTCTTCTACATAGAGATCTACGCCTTGGAACGTGTAAATTAGCTTCAATTTTGACATTTCAAAAGAGCCTGTAAATGGTCTATTTCAAATAAATTATTTTGACTTTGAGTTTGAGTGTCGAAATGTACGGTTTTTGGGTCACAATCGGGCGTATCTTTTTTTGCCTAAATATGGAAGTTTGTTTTTTTTCACTGATAGAAGGGACTGCAGACTTGAGTATACGGTTTAAATTTCATGTTGGCTCCTCAAGGGCTATGAAAAAGACGGATGAAAAGAGATTGCATGTAGCAGAGATGAGAATGTTGAGATGGATGTGTGGTGTGACGAGAATGGATAAAGTGAGAAATGAGTATATTACGGGAAATTTGAAAGTGGCGCCAGTGACTGAAAAATTGAAAGGGAACCGTTTGTCTTGGTATGGCCATGTAAAAAGGCGGGATGAAACGCATGTTACAAAAAAAGCCATGAGTATAAATGTGGATGGATGGAGAGGGAGAGGGAGACCAAAGAAAATATGGATGGATTGTGTGAGAAGTGATATGAAAGAAAGAGGAGTTAGTGATAGCGTGACGGGTGACAGGACAGAGTGGAAGAAAAAGACATATTGCGCCGACCCCAAATAAAACGGGACAAGGGCAAGAAGATGATGATGACCTCCTCAAGGCCCTTTATCTCGGAAACGCGATAAAGGGTTTTGACAGACAGACACGGACAACACGGGTTCTGTTTTTTTCTTTTGAGATACGGAATCCTAAAAAACCTTTCCTAAACCTACTTGAAATGTTTTTTTAATTGTTTTCAAAAATCAAATTCTGATACATTCTAGCCCTATTTCTCATATACTCTATTTTGTTTAAGACAATATTGTCTTTTTATTATTATGATAGTTAAGTTGACGCCTGCGTGTAGTAATGACGTACGGTACGGTAACGCAGTTAACAGGACGTGGCATAGGGGCTGAGAACGTTTACTGTGGACTAGTGATGTGGTTAAATGTCGATAAAAGAAAATCCCGGTATTTAAAGTTAAATTTATTAACAAAATTTTTAACTATGCGTTTTTTGAAGTATAATACCTATTATTATTTTTAAAACTCTATTAAGTCTAATTCAGCTATTTAAGAAACACCTCATAACTTAACTAATGTGTCAATTTGTAAAATATAGTAAATGTATGTGTGTGTAATATGTAATGCTTGCATCACAGGTTGACTGTTAGAACATGCCAAGGCATTAAGTCCGCCTCTGTACTCTTGAGTGCATAAAGAATTAAACAAATAAATTAAATCTATGGTATTACTTCCTAACTTTTTTGGGACTACTACACAAATAAATTAATGCTTTGTAGTACGTAAAATATAATTTATTATTATCCGCAATAAATTAATTAATTACAAATTTTAACTTCGACAGTTAGGAGTTATTGTTACTTTTTATCCCGCGAGATAATTTTCTACTCTCACGCAGGCAATGCTGACAGAACCAAGTAAGAAATAACCATGTTTTTAATTGTTTTCGCTTATTTAAGGGTTTCATCGACATCGATAAAAGTCGCCTCACTAAAAGCCCTTTGTCACGAGCCAGGTGTCGACCGGGGTCATTCGGAGCACCTGCCTGTGTGTGTAACTGTGTGCACACACAAATATAACCCACACACGCACACTTAGGGTATGTTTGTGTGTTTACGCTACCGTCTGTCGGTAGCTACATTCAGTTAAATACACCATGTCTCTTCCATAACTAGTCCTTTTAATACGCTTGTTATGTTAAATGTTTTGTTAAAAATATAATAGCGAGTATTATTTCAGGTTCTGTAGTGCACAGGTTCAGAATGTATTGTTAAACTTACATAACCTAGGGTGAGCTTGATGGTAAAAACTAGGGTTTAAATTGGTCAGTGGGTATCCCTTACAATAAGCGGGCTCCTTTTGACCTGATTCCCCGTTCCCCTGACTAAAACTTAGTATTCGTATAGGTTGCCCTTTTGTATTTATTTATTTATCCACACATCGGAACACCTTACAGCAATTATACCAATGCCGTCGTTGTGAAAGTTTATGAAAGTTACAGTTTTAGAAAATTTGCTTTTAAATCCTGTCGAACTGATACCTATCTGTTTAAACTTAGGGCAAAAACGTAGGTTTGTTCATTAGCTATTGAGGATACTCAATATTATGAAATAAGAGTTTGCAATTAATTCTACATCATTTTTTAAAATCAAATTGCTTCCAAGGTTCTGACTTTTAATAATAAAATTTACCTGTGTCCTTTAGTTGCACCGTTCCCGTGCGCCTCAAGGAGTTGTCAGCACACTGTAGGGGCCCTACAGGGTCGAAGCCTCCCGGAGCTGAGGGTTGATGCGAAAGCGTTACACCGGGGCTCTGGGAATAAGGCAAGGAAGGCACGGGGTAGGTTCTTTAGTCAGTAAGAGTCCGACACTGTTTCCCGCTCCGCCCAAGAGTGGGATTCGTCATTCGATGATTTTTACCTACCATAAAAAAATAAATCTTATTAGCCAATACACTAAAATCAAAATTATAAAGTAAAAAATATAATTTGAATAACAAAAAAAAAAACAAGTTTTCAGAACATCGTATAATCGTAAATAATCGTAACATATTCCCTTTCAAATGCAAATACATTGACTCTACGTACAATCGAGAGTTTTGACATCAAATATTGTGTGTATGGAATCAAGTTCTTCATTTTATTGTATGATATATAGGAGGCAGAATTAAAATATCTTTCAAAGAATAGATGTTAGAGAATCTTGTTTATCTATATACTAGTGACCTGCCCCAGCTTTGCACGGGTACAATGTGATATTAAATATGTTTATTACACATATAAACCTTCCTCTTCAATTGCTCTATCCCGTTGAGTAGTTTTAAAGATTTAAACATACATAGGGACAGACAGCGACTTTGTTTTATACTATGTAATGATGATGATATATATATAAGGAATATTAGTATGTATGTGTATGTATGCATGTATTAGACGTATTTATGTAGGTTCTATCTCTAGGATTTACCCTCATATGTAATCTCTCTCTGTTACTTAAAAGTTTTCTGGAAGAAAATTCATTCTTTAGCTAGCCTTTGTACATGAATTGTCAAATCAAAAGAAAGACAGAAAGAAAAGAAAAAAAAGGTTAGACAGATAAGGTAGGTGTGCAATAAAGTTACAAAATAAATAAAAAGAAATGAGAAACTGACTGACTGATATACATAGCAAAAACTACTGCTACTACCCCTAAAGGCGCAGAAACGGGGGTTTGTATGAATAAACCTACATTCACGCGTTCGAAGCCGCTGACAGAAACTAGTTTATTATATATTTTATTGTATACCTCATAATGAGGACAAGAGACACATTTGCAAAAATTAAAGAGTACAATGGGCGGTCTTATCGCACAGAGCAATCTCTTATAGACAACCTTTGCATGGACTGAACGAAAGGAGATACATTTGGGGCAAATGTTCAAATGTGTAAATAATATGTATAATGCGTATAATATGTATAAATAATAATAGACTTAATAATAAAAATGAAATAATATTGAGCCATACATTCATTCTAGGACAGATTTATTCAACTATAAAAAGAACAAAATTTGCCCCATACTATATTATAACAGTAATAATATTTCAAGCTTTGTAGCGTTAATTATTTCCCTCTTGGAAGTTCCACCATGAGGTAAGCTTGGCTAGCAAGTAGCCAAGTGACAGCAACGCTCGAACGAGGGCACTGCCGATACCACCACACCACCGTACAGTAGACCAGACCTTCATAAACACCTTCCATAGTACCCCTAAAATCAACCTTCCTAGCGCACACAAAAGAAAACCAGCAATGGTCACAAAACAATCCGTACCGTCACAAACACGGCATGTATACCGCCCCAGGGTAGGTTAAGGGTGCATTGTATACAGCTAACGTCAGATAGCCCGACAAAGCAACCAATACCAAACGAAACCCAACTTAATATCACTATAATAAGGTTGACAATAGCTATTTCTGTACCATAGATAGGTTGTTTGAAACGAGGGTGAAGAAACAGGGGTGTTTGCAGGATGCGGGGCGGGGGGAAGGTAGGGTGCGTCGCGCAGGCGTGCTTCAGTCGCCCGCGCGACCCCGCTGCCGCCGGCCGCGCGCCATGGACGAGGTTAGAGCGCGCGATCGCGCTCCACTCACGGTCATCGTCGCCCCGAGCAACGCCTCGCCGCCCAGACTGTCGCCCGCGGACCTCCTGCCTGACGGCGATGCGGCCTTCCACCCCCTGTCCGCAGTCAACGGACGCCTGACCCCGCCGGGGCTCGAACCTGCCTCGTACGCCACGCTCACCCCGCTACTACCACTACCGCCGATCAGCACCGTCTCAGATAAGTTCGCATACCATGCCGGGGGCACCTTCACAGTAATACAGCAGCAACAGTCCTACGCATCCTTATCACCGACACCTTACAATGAGCCCTTATCGCCGCAATCAGCTTATAGTAGGCGAAGTGCGTCGCCGAACTCATTTGAGCGGCGATCCCCCACGCCGCCATTACCGAGTCCTGGATTGGACTTGAACGCGGCGTTGCTTGCGAGAGAAGAACAAACACAACAGCAGCAACAAGGACAGAGCGATGGAGAAGAAATAAACACAAAAGAATTAGCACAGAGGATAAGTGGAGAATTGAAGAGGTACTCGATTCCTCAAGCGATATTTGCTCAGAGAGTGCTGTGCAGGTCTCAGGGGACGCTGAGTGACTTGCTAAGGAATCCAAAGCCGTGGTCGAAGCTCAAGTCTGGAAGGGAGACGTTCAGACGGATGTGGAAGTGGCTGCAAGAGCCGGAGTTCCAGAGAATGTCGGCGTTGAGGCTAGCAGGTACGTGATGCATGCTCTTGTTGTAGTAGACTTGTTTATAGATGATGTGCTTATGTTTTTAAATGTGTTTTTTTTACTTAAGGTTATGTTTAAAACAGATGATTCAATGAAGAATTTTGAAAATTTTCATAGCATCGACGATGTCAACTTCTTACATTTAGGAGATCCAATCTATTTGTAATTTTCTATCAGATTTTGGGAGACCACGTGGTTCACTTCGTATATCTCTATCAGTAAAATCTAATAGTATCTATTGCTTTACAATAGGAGTCTTATTTAAAAAAAGTCTTGTTTCTTGTCATGCTTTGTATTCTATTTTCAGTAGATCCTTTACCGCGATAAAACGTAACACATTTCAATATCTAAATAGTCTCATAATTTCGAGGCTTGACTGAAGCGCGCCTCATTCAGCCTACATTAGCATAACCTGGCCTGTGGTTTGACCTGGATTACCACGTGGATTAACCATTTATCAAAGTCTAAACATGTATTAAAATATTCAGAACATTCATTTAGATTGAGTTTCTAAATAATGTTTGCAAAAATATTTCTCATTCAGGGCAGGTCTTTGGTTTGTCATGTGAGGGTATTGGAAGACCAAACAGATTATAGATGAACTGTGTGATAGATTGTATAGATATAATAGAGGCATTAGCAGCAAACAGAGTTGTGTGGGAATAGAAATGACGGGAGGAAATGCATATTACTCTTGTAATAGCAAAAGGTGAAGCATCAATCCTTTTGCCAGAAATTATGCATTATCTGATACTACAACCTATGGGTCTTTAAGTCAAGAGAGAATAGGGTACTTCTAAGCCAGCGTGCTCTAAACTAGACGACATCATCGCTTATCATCAGGTGAAATAGTGGCTCAAAGTAAGCATATCAATGATGATAGTTAAAACTGGGATGACAATCAAGAATTTTAGCATCATTTGGGACTGTTTTCTGTTTTGATTGAGTAACTATAGAGAATTCATTCTTTGCTTCATATTGTATTAGATATTCTTCAGCAAAGGTGCTCCATTTGTAAATAATCCATAAATAATCTTAAAAACTGTTTCCTCTAACTCTCCATAATCGGCAATTGTTAACAAAAGTGGTTCATAACTGAGCCCTATGGCCTTTATAGCTTGTTGAATTTTGGTTTTGACCTATATGCGAATGAAAGGTCTAAAGGACTAGTCTTCTAAATTTAGTTTTATAGAAACGATGAGTGTTTTTTCTCCACGGATTTTTTACGAACTAGCAAGTCTTTTATCAATGCAAATTCACCATCATAAAAAGAGTTTTTTATAGAAGGAGAGATTTATTTTTTAGTTTCTATGGAATTCTTGCAAAAAAATAAATCTTGAAATTGCTTTAACAGTTTCTGTGGATGCATTTTTTTCTTTTTTCAAATATTTTAGTTTCATTTACCCTTTTGCCTAACAATAAAGCAAAAACATTATTAGGTATATCACACAATACTAATAATGGTAATGGCGTAAATTTATATTACATTTGTATATGTATGTTTCTTACTTCTTCAAGCTTAAAAAGCTGAACAGATTTGGTTGGACCGTGACCTGGAGTAACACCTAGGATAATTTTTATTCCTAGAGTATGTTCTCTTTCGAAAGTGTTTTAATTTATTGCGAGCAAAGCCTCTAATAGAAGCTATATCTTTATACAAAAAGAGGTAAACAATCCTCATTCATAAAGTAAAAAAAAATACAACGAAACTAGAGCATTTACCTCTACGTGAAAGCCATAGGAAGAAAAGCTGGTAATATTTTTTCCCATTTATTTGGTCATAAAATTAACTAAACCTAAGTCAATATCAAACTATGGCATCGAAAAACGGTTCTTCTTTAAAGAAAAAATGATGGTTAGGCCACAATTGTCCAAGAATTGAGAACCACCTATTTTCAACCTGACGACATACTATCAAAGTATATAAATCTACATATAAAAACCAAAGATACCGCAAAAAGTCGCCGTCCTTGTGTAGTTTACAACCAAGCCAATGATGCGCCACTAGAGTATCGATAAAAACGCATACAGTTTACAAACAGCGGCCGCGTCAGCTGCGGCCATCGATTGGTGGAATCGATGCGTTGGGTCACCGCGCGGTCGATGGAGTACGTCACTAGTTGTGGCGGCCACGCGATCTGGGAGCGCGGGACTTTCTCGCGGCTTTTTGTTGGTATTTGTGATATGAAAATGAATCTACGCGGTATTTTGTGGATAAAATAATATGAAAATTAAGTCTTTAGAATTATGAATTGTTGGAGTGTAACTGAGTTTAGTAAGGTATAAGTATAAAAAATTTTGATGTATTTTTTTATAGTTGATATTCCCGCGTTTGATCACTATCCCCACTTCTCAAGGAATTGTCTGAAAACTGTAGGGACTCTGCTGAAGGGTCGGAGCCAAACGGTGCCAAGGGTCTGAAAGATAGATAAAGCCAATGTAGGAACGGGTTGGGATATTTAGTCAGTAAGATTCTGACACTATTTCCCGCTCCACCCAAGGGCGGGAAACAAATCCCGCCTTTGGGTAATTTTTACTCATTATAAAAAAACACTATCACAACAGATGGTAAGCGACAGTGTGGCCGACAGTACAGTACAATTACCTAGAAGTAACATATTCATACTTGACTTATAGACCTGGGGGTCGTAGCTATCAGTTAACACATTTATTTTATTACAGTAAAAAAAAAGAGACATTTATTGTATTTAAATCTTTACATTTAAAATACACATACATAAATTAGTCAAGTCCTTGCATAAATTTATGAAAAAAAAAAATGTTAAACTAGTTTAAAAATGTACAAACCAAAAATCATTAAAAAACGTCAGCTGCCTGCATCGATCCCTGTTTTAATTTATTCACGGTCGATGCATGACGTGAGTAAGGGGTGCGTTACCCTCGCATTTGTAGGGTTTATGGGTTTTAGTTAGTGCGTTACTAATTTATTGTGAACCAAGACTTATTATACAGTAAAATCATTAACTGTGTCAGCTGCCAAAAAATAATGCCAATATTCAACTGTCTGCTGAAAAGTTCTGTTTTTTTTTTTAAATATTTTTTAGATGGTCACATTGGTCACACAATTTAATTTGTGAAAAGTATGATATATGTTTTGAATTACACTATCAAGCTTTACTTAAAAGTTGACATATAGATTCCTTTAAAAAAAAATGCACTATGACAAGGGCTCCTTTCACTGAAGAGTCCTTTCTACCACCGCTATCATGGTCACCCTACTCAATTCGGCTCTACGTGTCGTAGGCACGCGACCACGAGCCTCCGTTCGATAACCATTGCGTTTTACTTACGTTGCTTGCTAGTAAATCGGTGCAGTGGACGGGCATTGTATACCGTCGCGTGGTCGACGTTGTACATGATTGATGGGTTCTTTTCATATCGTAATGAGGGGTTTAGGTAGTTTTCATGTTAGGTTTGTATGATTTTAATGTGTGTTTATGCATACAAGTTTATGGATTTCCACATTTAAAATGTAGCTTCTATTGACAATGATTTTACTATTGGTGTCCCCATCACTAGTATGCTTCCTGGCTTTCAATTTCCTCTGGCCTGTCTCTGCATTTTACGTTGACTACCTACTTGGTCAAGCGTTAGTTTTTCGCTACAGTTATTTCAGGTGATCTTTAAGCCTTGAATGAATAGAATTTTTTCTAACCTTCATCTACACTAATATAATAAAGAGGTAAAGTTTGTTTTTTTGTTTGTAAGAGGTAATCTCTGGAACTAATGGTCCGATTGGAAAAATTTTAGCAACAATAGAAAGCTGCTTTACTCCTGAGTGACATAGGCTATAACTTATGTACGCGGGCGAAGCCGCTGACAAAAGCTAGTCTTCTATATATACCTATAAAAGGAGGAACTGACTGACATATCAACGCACAGCCAAAACTATTGGGCCTAGGAGCCTGAAATTATGCTCAAGGCTTTCTTTTATGAAGTAAGGGTTTTTCAAAATTCAGCTCCTATTGGGATATCATAGGGGTCTAAAGTTTGCCCGGAGAACCCTACTTTCACGCGGGCAAAGCCGCTGGCAGGCTTGTAAACTTATAAAAGCATCATTATCGACGACAACATAGTTTCTTTGCTGAGTAAGATGTTCTGAATTGGATTTTATTCGTCTAGATGATGAATGAAGAAAAAGAATGAAAAGAATTAAGTTCCGGGATGATGAATACTAGAACTATATAAACCTTTTAGCCAGCAGGGAATCATCAAAGTGGTAGCCCGTAGTGTCGGGGGAAAAGTAGTATCTCAGCCAAAAGACGTCCACTGTTGGACATAGGTCTCCTCAAAGCGCCACCACAACGGCCGGTCCTATGCGTCGCGCATCCTTCGGATTCCAGCAACCCTGACCAGATCATCGGTACTCCAGAACCTTACGGCCCCAACGGCCATCTCTATGCAGGATTCCATTGCAAATTATTGTAATAATCATGCAGATGATTACGCCAGTAGTGTTGACAATAGCTAAAGACGTATAGTCAAGTCTGAAGTTTCTTCTATTGGAGACTGATACGTTCCTCTTCTTTCTTCTCTTTTCTTTATTGTTGAGAAAAAAAATGTTGCACAAATTTAAATTACACTAGTCTCCACACTAGGAACCCTTGTGTCGTGGAAACCAGTCTGTTGTCAGTTTTTTAAATAAGGTAGCATAAAAAAGGTGCTGAGTTAAGTACTTTTTTGGCCTTGTACTCTTTTTGTATTTTTTCATTGTGTAGTTTTAGTTTGTACTATTGTGTGAGGCACTAATAAACGTATTTTCTCTTTCTGTATTGTGCTATACCATTGGTTGGTTTTCCGATTTTGCAAATTTCCCTACAACTTACGAAACAAACAAATCTATTCCAGCTTTAACGTTACCCCCTATGACGTTAGTTCCTCCACTATTTGTATTACTATCATCCCTTTCTTCAAGTTTGATTGAGTGAGCCTCTTCCGCACTTACTATATTGACTTATTTATCACAAGTATGGTTGGCAGAAAATCTGACGTCATCTCATCTTCCTCATTTTCATCTTATATTGACTCTGGAACATTCGTATTTTCAGGAATTGATGTTCGATTTACTCTGACTCCGTTATTAGATACTGCGTTGATGATTAAATATTTTGTATATGTAGGTTTTCTTCGGGATTATCTTCAGTTATTAGAATGTAATGTAATGGAATTTAACACGTCATTAATTTGGGTTTTCTTTCATCTTTCCTTGATTAGCACAGCTTTATTCAAATATAACTTGAATAAAGCTAAGTTTTCTCGACGTCTTCAATTCATTGGGAATTTATATTTTACGTGGGTATTCTTTAAATAATTGAACTGGAGCGTCTGATTTTTTTCATTAAAACCCACCTGTATTCCTTTCTAACTGTTTCGAACAGTCCAGAAGCTCAGCTCGTTGAGATTGAGCAACGTTTCTTGAGGAAAACGGTGCCTGACCTTTAACGAACTTTTTTTTATTGCCTCACGTTTTTCTTACGACTGAAAAACCACAAATAGTAGGTATACAATTATCGTGGGAAAATCTCGACATAAAATCATATTATTATACCATGTGTAGGTGGGGTTTGTGTTAGCAACAAACCATGTGCGAGTGGGGGGATGTGTTAGCAACCCACCATGTGGAAGTTTAGACCCTCATATTTTTCTCAATAGGACAAAAACCGATATTTTTTTTTACACTGGCCTTTTCTGCTTCATCTCAAACACCAAATTAAGGCCGATATACCCCATCAACTTAAGCAGACACCATCAGTTATCCTGAAGAACTACAAAAACCCTCAAAAAGTACCGCAAACGAGGCGCTGCGATGTTGGCTCCCCCCTCCCCCTGTGACGTCAGGCCACCCCATTTATCGATCGACCCCTCCCCCCCACCGTTGCCCGCCGCCGGCTCCAGTTGTACGTACCTATATGGAGTTTCTTGGACATTTTACCTTTGCCATAGCGTTTGGATTTTTATGGCGTGTTTTATTTATTGGTTTTTGGGTTTAGGAGGTATTGGCGCACGTGGTTGGGATTATTATGACCTTACTTTTGTAAAATTTCTGACCTCACAATTCTAATAAGAAAGTCTGCTAAAAGATGATTTTCTTAATAAGTGAAAATTTGTAAATGCTATTTGGCCTACATAACTTTTGACATATTAAAATTTAATCCATTTTTCATTTTTTTATTTTTTTTTTTATTTTTAATTTTGCCAATACAAACCATTTAGGTTTCGCGGTTTAGGCTATTTGTTATCCTATATTATCTAACGAGATTTATGGCGTTAATATTGGATAGGTTGATAACCTCTTTTTTCATTGCTGTTTATTTTGCTTTTCCAGAAATTTTGTCTGTATTCAGTTTCGATTCGTTCTGCGGATAAGTCGGAATACCACGAAATGGTATTTCAAAATTCTCATGCTTTAGCAATAACTTAATCGGGTAGACATCATAAATCAGTGTCTAAAGTTTAATATCCGTTGCTAAACTTGCTCCGAATATGTCTTGAGGATACAATTCCTCTTTGATAGGCTTTCATTGGTCGTGAAATTAGCTTTCTATCTATTTTTAGTACTTTTCTGTTAGTAAAATTTATTACACGTTCAAGCAGAAGGTGGAAAAATACTATCTATTTCTTCATCAGAACTGTAACTGTCAGATACGGAATCGCCTATTGTAAGCTCTTTATCAGAATCAACATCTAATAAAACGTGAGCTGAAACACTTCTATGCATGGCGTGACAAGTGCTGCCATCTATTGCGTTATACGAGATTGTTTGAGAACACACTTTTTAATTTCTGTTAGGAAACCTTATTGTTATAGTATGAATCTTTTTGTTATGAATATTAGATATCTATTATAAACGCATTTTGCATATGGCTGTGATTTGTGACTGACACACTATGACATCCCTTCAGTGTCATAGTGTACTTCACCAATCATAAAATTTTATGGATATGTAGGATATCTATACATTTGTTTTTACAAAGATTAGGCAAATATACTAAAAACTGATGACACGATAGTTAACAAAATAAAAATACTTTGATTTTACAGATACGCCAAATCAGCATCAAACGATAAAAGGCGACAATGTAAACAACATGCCTCAACAGGCTTACTGCCAGCCTCGGGAATACCAGGGTGCTCCGCCCGCGCCCCAGGGCTCCACAATGTACCCTGGGCCTTCGCCCCACTGGGACGCGCCATACGAACCAGCTGGGGATGTATCTTGCTTGTGAGTCCTCCCCTCATCTTGATTTGGATCCTGGTTTCCATCAAATTCCTTTCACTTTCTATTTTCTCCTTGGGGTTTTTGTTCTGTCTTCCAAATTATTATTTTCCTCTAGTTATTTTTGTTACAGTTTTGTTTTCTTCATGTTTTCGTTTTATTTAATCTCGTCAACCTGTTTTAACCATTTTCATTCTTATTATAGTCTGGTTTATATGGACGATGTCATTCATGGATCATTTCTATTGTGTTCTCATGTTTTATTGTTGTATAAAATGGATTCTAATTTAAACCTACCCCTAACCCTTTCCATCCTCCCGTCCCCGACCCGTGGCTGCGTAGCAGTGGACTTGGTTTCTCATAGGTATTATAAACATGTAAATAGCTTGTCGCAAAGGTAAAACAAACACATTATTAATAGAAATACTAATTATAATTTTGATTCGCAGACATCTTTGTGACAAGTCAACTTAGATTGAGAGGATTATCTGAATGGATATTTTTGTTCTGTCGATCAAATGTGTAAAATGTATAGAGATTTTGCTCATAGATGTTATTTTTTTCTGAATAGGCAGTATCCTCTCACGAGCTTTAGCTTTGTTTGGCTTATGTGGTCTGGATACTGCCTACTGATTGTTTATTTAGATAATGTTTTTTGAAACATTATTTTTAGCTGTAGGTAAGTGTTATTTTGTTAGCTTCAAGAGGCCAAGATGAATGTTAGACTGCTACCGCGCCCTCATCCCTCCCTTTTTGTTTCTCCCTGCGCCCGGGCTGCAATAGTTTTTCATTATATGATTTTATAGGTGCCTGCGAGATTTCAGAACCCTTTGTTAATGTTGTTTACATTGTCGCCAGGTATGCGTTTTTAAATAATACGTTTGGTGTTTAGATTACTTTCGACATGTTGGGATTTAATACAAGTACAGAACAAAATTGGTAAAAGTGTTTTTTTTTTCTAAATAAATTTTAAGGTAAATATCATAACTATTTAGCTACATTATAAATTTTGTGTAATTCCAACATGTCAACGTTAGAATAAATAGAAGGAAATAAATGTACAAATAAATGAATCTAGATGGGTTTTATTTTAAGTGTACAATATTATTGACAAATATTAGGATTCCTAATTTAATAAATTCCTAAGAACTTAGAACCATTTTTAGTTTTTTTTTTTTATTACACTTAGTGAATCCCATCTAGATAAACCAATAGCTCCCATGTCGGGTGCCAACATAGAAAAATGTAAAAAACTAAATGTTAGATCCATTATATAGATTTAACGATCATTTTCAATCAACTTCAATGCAAATTATTAGCTTTTATATTATCTACCGTTAATTTAGAACTTATTGATATGGACAATTTAGTAGAAGGTAATATTTATATTAAGACATTTGATGTCAAAAAATATACAAATGACGGTAGTAATGTAAAAGCTATAAAGTATAGTCTATGTTTAGAAGCATGTTTGTTGTCTATAGATGATGAGCTTGATAGAGAACCGTCAAGCGCGAATAGATAACGCTAGGGACAAATTTTCTTGAAATGTAACAAAAATGAGTAAAGAAATTATTTTTATTTGTTTCAGCGGCCCAGATACCGCAGAGAGGCAGTGAGTACATTTCTTTTTTATTATAGATATTATTAAATTAATTAATACCATTAATATTCGACTCTTTTATTATTGTATATTAATTTATTATTTTCACATTTTATAATTCAGGTCTATCAATGAAATAATGAATACATAAAACATGCTTTAAATTATGCAGACACAATATATTAGAGTTAGGATGTTCTAAATTATACATCATAATTTCATAAAAATATTCATAACAGAGAATATAGTAGATACTATTGCAATATAAAGTATTAGCTGTAACTGATATTCTTAAAAACAATACTGAACTCTGCATTCGTCTAAGACAAGTTTCAGATTAAAATGAACAATAATTGTTTCTTGAAAAGAAAAAGATGTTGGTAGAAAACTATAGTATAGAAAAGTGGAAATAAAATAGTAGGTTAGAAATCTTGATGACATAAATATAAAAGTAAATTCTATGTCGTTTTTAATTGTATTCGGCGGCGGATTGAATTCATTGTGCGTCTGTGTAAATCTTAGAGTTCAAGAAATTTAATATTTTTCTTCTTCTGGATGATTCCGAGATAAGCCTAAAATAGGGATTATAAAATTACCTGTTTTGCATAATTATGTATATCTGTTCTATGTTAAATATACAGCAATAGTGTTTATTTCCAATCTGTTAAAATTAACCAACTTAAGACAACAAAGCCTGTGTTAGGATGTAACCAAAATTCAAATACTAAATTACAATATTAAGCTAATTTCTTTCTTTTCACTCAACTTAAGGAGAGACCCGCATATGTACGTACATTATTTCTAGAAATTTCTTCCTTGGCTTGTGTTTGAAGGCAGGTACTGTAAAGGATAATTCTGTTGGTTGCAGGTTGCAAGCGCAAGGAGGAATTGGGTTCGGATATGCCTTCCCCGAAGAAACCGCGTTTGGTTTTCACAGACCTCCAGCGGCGTACTCTACAGGCTATTTTTAAGGTAAATTGATATATTTGTATATTTTATTTCATGTAGCCATTACAGGTCAGATGCCAGAAAGTCAGACCATCAGTTTGTAGTAACAGGTTTATGCAGGCCTAATAGATGGTCAATACATATAAAACAAGTCAACCCTGACATAGTTGGGAAAAGTCTAGTCAGATGATGATAAATGTATTATTTAAGCTACCTTGCTTTTCCGCTGAACAAAAATAAACATCAGAAAGCAGATGAAGATAACCAAAACAATAAAAACTAAATTAAAAATAAAGATAACAATCGCAGAGGCATTTCTTAAATAAAATGAGACAGTTCGAACTAAACCATGCTTAGACATAACAAATATAAGAATAGAATAAAAGTTTGACCGCTTACTACATCTAAAATTTACTAGTAGACAAAGTTATCTAAACTACTCGATCTAGAAGCAAGAAATTGGTCAGTGATGACCCCAACTTACAAGTTGTGACGACGCTATTTCAAGTCAAAGCTCTAAATTTGTGGTAGTAAACATCGTGAGCAAACCAAATATTTGAAGCCTAATGTGACATTCACTAACTGAACTCTTATTTTTGAATGCTATCCGCACTGGTTACGCGTGGCAGTTACAGAATACAGTAAGGATGCTTGAGTCTAGCATAATAACATTATAAGGGTGATTTTTTATCACCACAGCCCCCAAAACGGTGAAGGAAAACATCGTGAGAAAACCAGCATGTCTTTGAAAAAAAAAATCGAAAATATGTGACGTCCATCAGCAATAGGCTCGCGTGGTAGATTACGGCCCATTCCCTACACTAGAAAGGAGGCCTGCATCCCAGCAATAGGAACATTAAAAAGGCTGATGATCAAGGGTGATTAAGCATATGTGCTTCTATATTTGATAGATAGGAGCGACAGAACTATATCATAGGAATATTGCGCCCATAAAAAAACCTATAGGCGTAGGTATAGCTATATCGGTGACAAATTCAGCCTCCTCACCGTGATACTTAGATATTATTAAGAACTAATATATTTTAGAGGGTAATTTATAGGAATCATGACAAACTTTTCATGACAACCTTTGTTTTCAAGTTACTCTTCTTTATTCTCGTGTATTTTATCAATGGCAAGTGATTCCACTGACCTTCGGCCTTATCAAGTACGTTATGTGTCGAAACAAACACACCTATCGCATCGTTAAGTCCATTCACCTTTAAGCTTAGTGCAATTTTCTATGTTTTCGGATTTCAGATATTTTATAACATTAGATACAATTTTCACTTTCATTAGTATTTTTTTCAAGTCGTCCAAGCTGTAATAAACAATCATTACATAGTATACAACAAAGTTGCTTAGATCCTATGTATGCTTAGATCTTTAAAAGTACGCAATGGATTTTGATGCGGTTTTTTTAATAGATAGAGTGATTCAAGAGGAAGGTTTATGTGCATAATATATTCAATATCAGTACCCGTGCGAAGCTGGGGCGGGTCGCTAGTAACTTTCTAAAATTTAAAGAAATCTCACCAAAATTTTGAATAACTCTATAAAATAAGGAAATAGGTTTTGTTTTCCTGTACTCCAACCATAGGTACCTACCAAGGAGTGAGTTTAAGAGGAAAGTTAAAAAATGTTATATTATGCCATGTTCTTTATACGGCTTCAGGAAAATCGTTTTTAATTAACTACACAAAATTCAGAAACATGGTAACTTTCCTGTTTTAGTAAGATTTCAGCACAACATACTTTTCCTTATTTTTGAAAAAGAATACGTACTTGATAATTTAGTATTTAGATATAAATTACAGATGTAAAAAATTCTGAAAAGAACCGTAAATGAAGAATGAAGAAAGTGTATTTTGATGAATTATGTACTTAATTTAGATTTAGTCATGATCATATAATCGAAGAAAGAAGTTTTCGCATATTGGTAGTATATAGTATGTCCCATAAACAGCTCCGAACTTTGAAGCCAATTCATCAAATCATAACTATAATCACTATAACTTTATCGAATACTAGCGACCCGCCCCAGCTTCGCACGGGTGCAATGCTTATATTAAATATATTATGCATGTATTATACATATAAACCTTCCTCTTGATTAACTCAATCTATTTAAAAGAGCGGCATCAAAATCTGTTGCGTAGTTTAAAAGATTTAAGCATACAGGGACAGGAAGCGACTTTGTTTTATACTATGTAATCATAATGATATCGTGTATCGAAGTAAGGTCACCAAATCACATTATTCAGACAGGGACCATATTCTCAACGTAGTTCATGGTAACTAGTCCAATTAAGCCTCCTAAAGCCTAAAAATGTTTGTTTTCCATATGTCGCAAAATGTTCCTAACCAACCAGGGGTTGTTCTTCAATTGGATGCACTAGAACAGGGTAGGCAAACCAATGGCACGCGTGCCATTGACGGCACGCGACTTAATATTTTGGGCACGTCGTCGATCATAAAACATGTGCAGCAACAAAAATCACACAGATTTTACAGTAATTTAATTTATACGTGTAATAAAAACAATCCAAAATGCTCTTTTGTTTACTTTATTTCATAGAGAGTTTTGATAGTATTAACTATTATTATTTTCCAAATAATCAGTAAGTCAAAATTATTTGATGGCACCTAAATGATCCTATTAATCTTTTTTTGGAAAAAATGGCACGTTGATGCATAAAGGTTCGCCTACCCTGCACTAGCATAAAGAATAAAAGGATAATAAATCATCGGTTGGTACCATGTTCTAAGAAACTTCTGCGAGTTGACTTTAGGCCTTGTATACTCGTAGGGACCCTGCAGGGTCGAAGCCATCGGGGGCCAAGTATGTCTGAAAGGAAGCTCTAGCCCTGGTATATATGGCGACGTAGGAACGGGATAGGTTGTTTAGTCACTAAGAGTCTGACACTGTTTCTTGCTCCGCCCAAGGGCGGGATTCATCATTGGATGATTTTTACCTACCATAAAAAAGCCCTACGTTTACTTTTCTAATATTAAAACTTCTACTTTCCAGGAAACAAAAAGACCATCAAAAGAAATGCAAGTTACAATAGCAAGACAATTAGGACTAGAGCCGACAACTGTAGGAAACTTCTTTATGAATGCAAGAAGAAGATCAATGGACAAGTGGAAAGATGATGACGCGCCTTCAGAGCTAGACCAGCAGTGCGAGACTCATGAACTAGACAGGGTTCCTAGTCTGGTAGACTCAGGGGAGTCTGAGGAAGATCATGATGATCAAGATGACCACCTCTTGTGACGCCGTCTCCCTCATCAGCAGCTACTAGTGCTATGAGAAACGCTTGTTATGGGCCCTGAATTGTCCGTTTCGGTTGTTGAGCGGAATCAGCATTGAGTTCCTTGTTTTGGTGACTGAGCTCAATTAGGTCTTCAATTTTTATTGGATTGGTTTTTTACTGTAGTGGCTGCTCAGGATGATTTAAGTATTTTTTTTTAGTTCTTCATTTTATTACTCTTTCTCAATTATTAACCAATAATCAAGCTACTCTAACGTAAGTCAACTGAATAAGTTGATTGATTCAAAGTTGATTGATCAATCAACTTTGAAACAACTTCTGAATTGTAATTTTTGCTGACTCTTTCTTAGTTCTGTTTTAGAGTTACCAAAGTTTTGGCTAGACTAATGGTTTCCAAAATTTTCAGGGCCTTTAACAAAGTAAGTTAAAAAAAGTGTACAGTTAAAACTTACGTGAATAGTGAACGCCGATGCCGTTTTAGATAACGTTTAGTTGTTAGCCGCTGGGTGGCGCCACTGTCTCGATACTCGATAGATTTGTTGATAAATGACGATCGACTCTATTGATTGATTAGGTAAGATAGAAAGTTCACAGTCGATTGATAGATATAGGAAAGTTGCGATTCGAATAGGTCGTCGTTATGATCAGTTGTTTTTATTAGGCAATTAGGAATGATTTTTGTAAGATAATGACTGATGTGAAACAGGAAATTGTTAAGGTTTACCCTATATCTCTTTATCGATACATCTATCGATGTTGAAATAGTGTCGCTCCAGATTGATCTCTATATCAAACGTTTCTAGTCAAACGTGAACTAAAATAGTTAACTTTTAGTTTTTATTTTAGAACGACAATATGTATTTTTTAGTGTAAAACAATCATTTTGGATTCAGGCGTCTGATTGATTCAAATTTGTCAATCATTATTGAATCAATCATTGTTGTAAAACCCTTTACCAGTGCAATAATGAAACACATATTCTACTTTAATTATAGTAAGTGTTAGTGAAATAAAATAAATATTTTAAGAGTGAATCAATCAGGTCCCTTGTAATGAAAATGGCGCCTTTATCCAAATCAGATTGATATTAGATAACTGTTAACAATAACACGATCTTTTTAAAGTAGCGAGAAATATCCGATGAAATCGGATCAATTACATTAAATTAACGAATATGTCACAAGATTATAAGGTTTAACAAGATTTTATAACTTGAATAATAATTTCAAATATGTATTTTTTATTAGAAAAATTCCCTATTTTATATTTATTTTCGTGTACATGAAAAAGTCATATAAGGGTTGTGCACACAAAACGCGCTATGCGATCTTCATCACATGCTATAAAAATATTAATATTATTTTATTCACCAAGAAAAATACAATTTTTTGTATTATTAAGAGACTAGTTTATAATAATCTTTTGACAAATTATGATTTGCAAAAAAGTAAATAAAACTTATAAAAAGAAAATCTTGTTTGGACCTAAATCGTGTGACGTATCGTTCCTAGTCACGACTTCTTAGCCATTCCAATTACTTTTATAACGGCTGATTAAAACTTGAAAGCAAATTTGTGCGTGATATTATCTAGTTATAACTTAGATATAAAAAATGGTATTTATTTAAGAACCGCTTCAATGTAAGTCTAGTCTGATTTGTGCAAGATGTAGGTATTAAATGACGCTTTGAATTAAGCCGAGAACATAAGCCAGTAACTTCCACAAATGTATGCAAGAAATTTGCAGGAAATGCCAGAAAAACTAATGAATGATTGCAATGACATAATGTATACAAGTTATTTGGAGAGTGTTTTAAATCGAAATAGTTACCACCATCTGAATTTTTTCCACATACAGTTTCACAAATATTTACCATTATCACATTGACAATGTTATTTTGCAGTACTGTAGAAGCTTCTAGCAAATATTTTCTGCAAGTTAGTTTGCACAGTTCATTATTAATCTGAAGTTTTTATGATTCAATAATATGCAAGTTACTTGCACATTTGTCAAAGTTACAGGCCTGTGTATTTTTGGTTTTAAGTTGAAATCACTGAGCGAGCGAATACTCCAATATAATATTTAAGTGAAGCTATATTTTATGACATACAATGTATAAATATGTATTTTAAACTAGTGAACGGTATTGTAAAGTTTCAATGTTGTAATAAGATAGTCAAGTAGTCACTTGGTTTTTTAGAAGTGTGTAAGTAAAATGACTATGTTTCAAGCAATATAGTTGTAAAAGTTGCAATTTCCTCCTTGTAATGCGTTAAAGTGTAAGAATTTTTGTACCTGTAACATATTTCTATGTATGTTCTAACTGTTAAACGAACTCTGATTGTAATTTACATTCCGAAGCTATGTTAACAAATAAGTATCTATCGCTTCGCTCGCGCAGTGTAGTATCAACTTAATATTTTGTTATTTTTAACATCAAAAATAACTCTCAAATAAAAGCAAATATTTTAAGTTAAAGTAAGGATAGTTGATTTAATAATTTATTTATTTTGACCATTGCTAGTCTGTTTATTTACCACCAAAGATATGTGAAGTGCAATTTTGTATTTAAGTTTATTTTTGTCTCAGATTGCAGAGTCGGTTTTATTTTTATTGTATCTATTTTGTGGTATATTTTTATATCATATTCATGCATGATTATCATTAATTTGATAACGTTTCTTATATAAATTGACTAAATTTTTACTCTGTTTACCCCCAAGCTGCAATAATACTATAGAAAATAACGTACACCATATATAGCGCTCTGAATTTATAGACTGCAATTTAACTGCACGCTAGCTGCTAGATTGACAACTGAAAATAGATTGCTCAATCGGTTGGCAGTATTGATGCAGTTAAGCCAACTGCACAACTGAAACTTTGCAGTTGATGTGAAGTTCAAATGCAGTTGTTCTGTCTAAAGCTTAAGTTGCGTTTTAAAACGAAAATTTTGCATTCTACGTTTGTTTGCGACTATCAGATTGGTCATGTAATGTTTTAATAAAGTTTATAAAGACGCGGTAATCTAAATAAACTCGACTATTGCGAAAAAATAATACCTAACCTTTCTTTACCTATTCTTCTGTAATTGTGTCTGTAATTACCAAAGTCAAAAGGTTAAAGAAGAATATACCAATAATTTTTCACAACTATAACACAACGCCATCTAGTCCCAAACTAAGCAGAGTTTGTGTTATGAGTTCTAGACAACTGATAAACATGATCACAAAATGATCCTGCTGATCACGAAAAAATTTGTCTTGGGTGGGAATCGAACTCATGACCTCCGGTATATCAGTCAGGGCCAGTAACCATTAGAGTCACAGGCTAGTCAGAATACAAATTCAGTGGAAATTTCTTCCGAAAATTCAAGTTGTATAAATAATAAATCACATTGTTGAATTCAATTACTATGTGAAAAAGACTATTTAATTTATTTTAATGCAGTGACGTATCTCCTTTCATTTTATGTAAGTGTTGAAGTTTTATATAACATAAACCCAGGTTTTTTTTTTGGTAAAAACTCTGGCGAAATATTAGTAATTTTGTGTTCATTCATCTAGTCATCTATGCATTTATTGCAAAATCTTTTCAGTGTAATTCTTGCTGAAATAGTCAGTATTATTTTTATAACTACCCGTATTTGCCTAATTCTAGGAAAAAGCCCTCTATTCCTTAAAAGTCTTAAGGAACTTCTTTTCAATGATTCTGAGGACTATGGAAACTAAACTTGAAAAACATTAATATTTTTTATTTACAAGTACTTTTGCAACGTTACAAATGATGTCCAAGAAAACTTACAAACTATAAATACAATTTTCAATACACAAACTGGGAAACCCGCTCTTATTCTACTGCGTATAGGCACGCAATGGGCTGTTTTCCACGCGTTGTGGAAATGTGCGCGTACTCTCCCTGCCTCAATTTTATTGTAGGCAATAAAATAGTTTACCGTATCCAGTGCGCGTTAACCATCACGAAGCGTGGGTTAACATCCACGATTAGCGCGTGTATTAAAAACGTCGTTTAAGACACGTATCCACATCGGTCGCAATGACAAACTTTCTGCCTCTATATCAAAATGTACTATATAAAAAACAATAACAATAACTTAATAACATATCCATACATATTGAAGAAAAAAATTAACTAAACATATAACTATTTTCCCAACTCAATGTGGTCCCCTCATCAATTCGGTCTGGTCCCAATTACCCCACATTTCTCATAGCAAAGTCTATTCATTAAGACAATATTAAGTATAAGAGGTCAATCTTAGAAAACACATTAAAAAATATATATTAAAATATTAACCGTTTGAGTTATTTTTTTGTTGCCAATTGCAATATTTAGTCACAAACACCCACAGTGTATACGTCTGCTATAGAATTTAGGATTAACTGAAACATTTTTGACTGTATTTACAAGAGAAATAAAGCTTTTTGTAGAGAAGAATCCGGGTGTAAAGCTACTACTGGACTCATTCAAAAATTTTCCAGGTTTCAAGTTAAGATTAAAACTAAAGAACGAAAATCTGTTGTTATTTATTATCATTTTCGCAGGATTTGTGTATTTCACCACTATCACGTTTGAAAAGTATTTTGACAAAAGACCTTGAGAGCCTTTCGTTTAACTTTTGACGGTTTTCTCTTGTTAAATATTGCTCAACAAATAACTTCGGCATAGATGTATAAATCATGGGGCTTTTTGGACCGCTACTGTGGTCCCAATTTCCCCTGTAATAATAATATTTCTTTAGTAGTAGTTTGGGACCACAAGAAAAGTATTAAAGTAGTTACAAAAAAAAAACTTATTTATTTTATTTGTGGTCACAAAATACTACTAACAATAACGTTATAGCTGGAAAATGAACTGTGGTCCCGGTCCGAAAAGCCCTTCGAGCCAATTCATCATAACTTAACAAATTGAGATATTTGTTCTTTTTTAATTTTAATAATTAACTAAAGTCTGGAAAAAATCACGCATTGTAGTAATTTCTGTAGTATCTATAACTGGCAATGATTTTGTAACTCAATGATATGGTATCTATATTTCTTTATTTGTGACTTTTAAGATATTATATGTCATCTAGTCAAAAGCATACCCTAGAAACCCTTAATGTGTATTGTTCTTTTTGGCCCTACCACGAGCTCTTAAAGCTGCAACTGAACTGTTAAAGGTATGGAGCTATGCTATAGGAGTTCTTAATATCTTGTCGATTTCATCATGCATGAGGAATTGCTCCGCATACGGTTCTGCTGCCCGATATTGCGCCCCGCATCTCACGTGCGTATTCTACGCATTACAATAAATACTGATATGAAAAAGACATTTGCGGGGGCTATGCGTGATGAAATCTGTACGATATTAAAAACACCCATAGTGTATGTGGCTCTATCTCTGTTTCTCGTTCGCATGACTACTTAATATTATATACAAGTCATGTTAAAGCCTTGGTGCTTAAAAGACGTATGAAAATACAAAATCGAATAGTCAAAACTGTGTATAATCAAACATTCCGATTTCGTGTCTAATGTCATCCCGATTTTTCTTTTAAGTTGTTAATATTAAGAAAAGAAATGTATCAAAAAATTGCGCACAAAAATTCAGTACAGAACCAAAACAAAATTTTGTTTAGAATTTTCTAAAATTGTTCGTTTTTGGCTGTCGGAAACTATTTTGCGTAATATCTTTTTAATACTGATTTGAGAACTATCGAATAAAATACAAAAATACAATATTTTTGTGTATGTATAGTACTAAATAGTGCGCTTTCTGATGTACATAGTTCGTGATTATATGTAAGATTATATGTACATTTTACAAAAAAACTTGTGTGTTATTTATGTACAGTAAGTGGTCAAAGTCTGCGAGAGCAATGGTGGCCGAGTGATAAAAGCCCCGACTTACGAATCGCGGGTTCAAGCCCAGCCAGGCGCATTACTTTGTGTGGGTAATTTATTTCATCACTACTGCTCTCAAAACGGTGAAGGAAAACATCGTAAATAAACCGGCATGCCCTAGAACCAAAGAATCGAAGAAATGTGACATCCGCCAATCTGCACTGGGCCTGCGTGGTGGATTATGGCCCATTCCCTCTTCTAGAGAGGTGGCTTGTGTCCCAGCAGTGGGAACATTAAAAAGACTGATGATGATGATGAAGTGGTAAAAGTGCAGTAACACTCTGTCAATGCTAATGTGTTTAAAATTAATTTGTTTCTACAAAAAACTAAACCCTTGGGAGAGGGTCATGAGTACTTATTTTGTAACATATAATATGAGTCAAATCTAAAGTATTTAATAAAAGGTTGTTAATCATCTAAGTTTTGCTATAATAAAAACATTTTTATTAGACAGTTTAGCATTTCTAGAGTGTAACTGCACTTTTGAAACTTGACTGTACTTCCCTATAATGTTTTAAGCCTATACTTTTCTAGCAGACGTGGCAAGGGTTACGGGTGCACAATGGATACGAATCGCACAGAACCGTTCATTATTGTGACTATTGGGGTAGGCCTATGCCCAGCAGTGGGCGTCTATCGGCTGGCTGAAATAATGATAATGATGATGATACTTTTCCATTACTGCGCAAAGGTTTTCTACAACTTCTTCCAGGCATTTTATTCTCAAGTCACTTAAGCAGCCCTTGTGGTAGGCATGTAGGTCACCCCGCCACGTCATCCAAAGATATTTTTTATAGGCTCGCTTTTGATCACAATCTCACTAGATTCGTCTGGTAACAGTCCGGACCAAGCCCAAGTCATCGACGGCGCGGAATGTTCCCGCACGCCTCAATGAGTTGTCAGCTATCTGTAGGGGTGGGCTCCTACAGATAGCTGACAACTCCTTGCAGAGTCGAAGCCTCCTGGGACCAAGGGTAGATGTGAAAGCGTATTATTAGGGCCCTGCCATCAAGGCAAGGAAGGAACGGGGCTTATCCCGTTACAGTGTCAGACTCTTATTGACTAAACAACCTACTGTTCAGTCAGTAAGAGTCTGACACTGTCTCCCACTCCGCCCAAAGACGTCATTGGATGATTTTTACATACCATCTCACTAGATTAAAAGCGTTGTTGTACTCGATGTTGTAGCTATCAGGAAACAGACTTTGGCAAGGAATTCCACTCTTTAGCAGTACGCGCAATAAATGTATTCCCAAAACTTTTTGGAAAGACCCTCATCCCAGCTAAGGCAAATTGGAATTGTCAAAATTACAATTTGCCTTAGCTTTTGTGATATTTTTTTTTATAACATCCCAGAAAGTGGCTTACTTAGAACTAGCGTTAATTAGCGTAATTTAAAAGGCAATGTAGGTTTTTGAGGGGAATAATGCTATTAAAAAGAACTCTGGTTTTTTTTTTCTAATAGCCCTTACTGTCCCACTGCTGGGCAAAGGCCTCCCCCAAGTCCTTCCAAATCTTCTTTTCCTGTGCCATCTCTGCCCAGTCCTCTGTTTTATTAGGACCCGAAAAAATTAATTGAGTATCAATCATTTATCCATATCGCTGTCAATAAGAAAATTTCCCAGAACGCTGGCTGTATGAGAATAGGTATTGCCAGCGTACTGGGAACATGGAAACGTTCAATTGCAATGCTAATTCGTTAACCAAAGAAAAACATACTCTGGTCAAATCTTGCTGTATTGTTAAAAAACAAATTTTCAAAGCATATTTTTTTTCAAAACACGCTTTTATAAGGATTACTCACACGAGCCCAAACTCAGTCGTATCGTTTAATTACACATTTTCTATGGCCACCTTCCGGTTCCATCAGATCAACTCCACGACATCTACACTAATATAATAAAGAGGTAAAGTTTGTTTTTTTATTTTTTTGTTTGTAGGAGGTAATCTCTGGAACTACTGGTCCGATTGGAAAAATTTTAGCAACAATAGAAAGCTGCTTTACTCCTGAGTGACATAGGCTATATTTTATGTACGCGGGCGAAGCCGCGGACAAAAGCTAGTAGGTAATAATTTTGCATTGTCATCGACACATTCATGTAAAATTTTAGCTCAATCAGTAACCGGCATGTGAAAGTCAAATTTAATTTTAAAAGATTTAATCACAAACATCGGGACAGGTGAAAAAAAAACTACGGCTACGGTAAATAAAAGCTTGTAAAAAAAAACTTTCGTCTGTGCAGTGTCTCTCTGCTTGGAGCCAGTTACCAACAGCGACATCTACCTATGTGCCAAAGTACTAACACACTGGAACAATCCAACGAATTTTGAACGAGTTTCATGAGTTCTTCTCAGATTATTGTTCGTTGTCATTAGTACCATTAATAGTACCATGATGGAACTACTGATGATTTTATTCGTCAGTTTAAATAAGATGAGGCTAGTGTTTCGTAGCCGACTACCCTGAAAAGAAACACCGAAACAAACTCGAAGGATGGTCTCTTTTAAAATCCATAGAGCTGTTACCTCTTTGGGCCAAGGGTTGATGCGAAAGCGTAACACCAGGGCACTGGGACTTAGGCAAGGAAGGAACGGGGTAGGTTGTTTAGTCAGTAAGAGTTTGACACTGTTTCCCGCTCCGTCCAAGGGCGGGATTCGTGATTGGATGATTTTTAAGTACAATAAAAAAAAAAAAACAGAGCAGTTACAACAAACATATGGTCTTAAGTAATTTTAATATATATTTAGGAAATGTTTTTTTTTTCTATCTTTTTGACATTGTTCTCGCATGAAAGCATTGATAAGAAATATGTATCCGAGATATTTGTAATGTATAACGTGATATAAAAGAGTGTCTAGTAGTTTCTTGCACATTCTTCTTCATAAAGGTCTACGCTTTGGAATGTGCAATTAGCATCATTTTTTCTGACGGACGGACTTCTTAACCTTTCAATAGTGCCTGTAAATCATCAGTCTTTTAATGTTCCCACTGCAGGGACACAGGCCTCCTCTCTCTAGGAGAGGGAATGGGCCATAATCCACCACGCGGGCCCAGTGCGGATTGGTGGATGTCACATGTCTTCGAATTTTTGGTTCTAGGACATGCCGGTTTCCTCACGATGTTTTCCTTCACCGTTTTAAGAGCAGTGGTGATGAAATGAATTACACAAAGTAATGCGCCTGGCTGGGTTTGAACCCGCGACCTACGACTCGTATGTCGGGGCCGTTACCACTCGGCCACCACTGCCCTGTAAATGGTTTATTTGAAATAAATGCTTTGAATTGAATCTTTAGTCAATTCATATGAGAACTAGATAGAATAGTACATTTTGATACAAGTGGCGAAAGATTGTCATTGCGACCGAGGCGGAATTCGCACGAGCCGTAGGCGAGTGTGTTATGGAGCCGAGGGCTGCAGTGACAAATTCGCACGTGTATCAAACGACGTTTTTCAATACACTTACGAACACATTACACTTATAATACAATTAATTTCTTTGAAAATTACGACGCATTTTTGTTAATTTCTTACTGAAGAAAAATTTTCAAAGTTGCCGTACATTTTCGATTTCGATTGCATCAAACTATAGTAAAGCACTATATCTAACGGCAGCGGCTTAATGTCTAAAGAAATCTCTTATAACTTACATTCAACATATTTTTCGCAACTACCAATAAATAAGTTACACAAGACTATTATTTAATACACTTTTTCCCGCGCTTATCCTTTGCAGGATGAAAAAGAAGCAAAGACATCAAACTGTTGTACATCCTACAATCCGTTCCAAATGAGAATAGGATCGATAGCAATGTTGTGACGTCACGTCGAACTGTCAAATCGAAAAAATTAGGTAGAGTGAACAAAAAAAGATGTTTAAAAAAATAATGTACGTACGAATCGTGAATGAAAAAAGTTTAATCAGAATACAGTTTTTCAATTTTGTTTATCTCTGTTTCACTGTGTGATGTGTCTGAGTAGTGGTAAATAGAAGAAAATGGCGAATTGTTTCTAACAATGAAAATAAGAAAGAAAATAGTTTTTCTTGTAAACTATTTATGACTTAAAAAAACAATATATTTGGCAAATTTATATTAAATCCTAACGTTTTTACTTTAACTAGAATTAACTTATTTTTAGTAATAAAAAGCAAAAAAAACTTTTTATTGATACGCAAATAAGGTTTTTTTGCAAACCATACTTTTCACTCAAAATTTGACAGATCGAGGTTATTGACTTTCCGGTTCTTATTTGGAACGCGTAATACTACATGTTAAGAAAATATTTAGAAATTCAAATATTTTTGAATTTAGAACACAGATAAATATTAATTTGTTGTTAATGACAAATTATTGCATAAATAATCATGTTTATTTAATATATTCTGTTAAAAACATGATTTAAATTTTAATTAAATATTAAAACCTCAAAAATATGCACCTCTTTGCTTTAAAAAAAATAATAATTACGCTTGACCGTGAAGATAAGGAGGAAAAAAAAGCCCTTGGTATGATAAATGAAACAAAAGCACGCGGGTGATATACATGTTATGTCGAACCTAATCATAGTGCGATAAGTGGCAGTTTTCAAGTAAGTGTATTGAAAAAATCTAAACAAGTTTTCAATGACATTTTTTTTTCATAGTAAGCTTTTGTAGCGCGGTAAAAACTAGTCAAGGCAATCCACACGAGTCCAAACTCGATGAGGTTATGTCGTTTAATTACAGAGTTCCTATGGTCACCTTCCGATTCCATCATCAGTTCAGCTACACGACATAATAATTTTACGAATATGCCTGTAAAATTTCGTTATCGTTATCTAGTCCCAAGCTAAGCAAAGCTTATGTTATGAGTACTAGACAACTGATAAACATACTTATATATTTCTAAATACACACATATTATAGATAATTAACACCCATACACAGAACAAATGATTGAGCTCATCACACAAACATTTGTCCTGGGTGAGAATCGAACCCACGGCCTCTGGCATAGCAGTCAGGGCCACTAAACACTAGACTAACAGCCAATCAATGGCTTGTAAAATATACATCTTTTCTCTTTATAATAATACTAGCGACCCGCCTCAGCTTCGCACGGGCATCGCATTCGCATCGGGCATTCGCATATTGAATATATTATGCATGTATCATACGTCATAAACCTTCCTCTTGTATCACTCTATCTATTAAAAAAACCGCATCAAAATCCGTTGCGTAGTTTTAAAGATTTAAGCATATCTACATAGGGACAGGCGACTTTGTTTTAGACTATGTAATGATAATGATGATATACATATCTACTATCATTATCATCAGCCTTTTTTTTAATGTATCCACTGCTGGGACACAGGTTTCCTCTCTAGGAGAGGGAATGGGTCATAATCCACCACGCGGACCCAGTACGGATTGGTGAATGTCACGTCTTCGAATTTTTGGTTCTAGTCATTCAGGGTCACTAACTACTAGACTGACAGGTCAAGAAACTATGTTGCTGTATGTACAGAATACCTATTCGAATGCGAAAGCCGTATCTTCGAACTTTGTTTCTTCGAACACTTTTCAACGACATTTCTTTACTGAAAAGCATTGTTAAATCGAGTTTTTGTCACTGCGATATTTCGTTATATTTAAAAACTGTACTGCGAATGATTTTAAAACCAAAAATATCGTACTGTAAAGCCTTGTTGGCCCAGAGCAGTAGTGGCCGAATGGTAAAGGCCCCGAACTTACGAATTGTAGGTCGCGGGTTCAAACCCAGCCAGGCGCATTACCTTGTGTAATTTATTTCATCACCACTGTTCTCAAAACGGTGAAGGAAAACATCGTGAGGAAACCGGCATGTCCGGTTTCCTCACGGGGCCATTACCGAGTGGTAATGGCCTCGACTTACGAGTTGTAGGTCGCTTCTTAGGGGTTGTTTCTTTGTTGGATCTTTGGGGTTGTTTTGGTTGTTTCTTTGTTGTGGTGGCCGAGTGGCCACCACTGCTCTCCTTAGTAACAAAGATCCTTAAAACAAAAATTTAGTAAAATATAAACAAAACTCTACAAATTGAAAAAACAAAAAAGATCGGATCGCTCACAGATTATAAATCTTTATAATCTGTGAGCGATCCGATCTTTTTTGTTTTTCGAATCGCCGTTTTCCCGCCTATTTTGTTTTTTTTTTTCAGTGGTCTGCTGACTATTCAGCTATTGTTTTTAATTTTATCAGTGCTAAATCAAAATTTTTCAAAAATATATTTCAGTTTTAAAGAAATAGTTGAAAGAAAAATTAATATAAAGTCGTTAAAAAAAGCATTCTTAAAATTATTCTATCTTTAAGTTATTTCAATTGTACTGGCTGTATAGAAATTCGAGTCACGGTTCAATAGAAATGTCAAAATAGAGCATTTTTTTTTTAAATATTTTATATAGCTATCAATTGAAAGTAAAACTCCCCAGGGAGGACAAGTACTACTTTCAACCCGCTCAGCAGGCAACTTTACTTACAACTTTACTTTAATAAAATACACATCTGTCCTTTTTATAATATTATATCATATATCTAGAAGTATAGATTATAATGGATCTTCTATGTCGATAAGTCGGTCTTAATCCGCCTCGATGCAAATCTTGGTAATCCTGTCACAACATGGAGTACGGTCTGGTTGTGTTGACACCTGGCTTTACGGCTTTGTGGTTATTTGTGGCGCTGTTTGTGTACTTGGATTATTATTTAGTTTAGCAGCAGAACTAAAGACGTAGTTTTGATAAAATTTAGTTTTATATGTTTGTTTATTTCTTAAAAGGGTAATGTGTAAAACAAACAAAAGTATATCGGTAAACGGCGTCTATTTGTTGATCCTGGACACTAGCCGACAAGTACAATTCTTGAATACATTATAATAAAGTTAAAAAAAAAACTGGGCAAGAGCGAGTTGGACTCGCACACTAACTCATTTACGTAAATAGTTCAATTCCTAAATACCAAAAAGTTGGCTTAGAAATTTCATTTTCTCACAGTTTGAAGGGACTGCAAACCTACTCAGGTTTGCCGACCCACCTTAGGCTTAAAACGATCAAAATTTAACGGTGTATATGTAATTTTAATTGATTGACTCTAAATAGCTCCACGCATATCCGAGATAAGTGAACTTGACTAATAGACAGACGAAAAACAAAGTCATCCTACAAAGTTTTCGTTTTTTCGTTGTGAGTTACGTAACCCTAAAAATAATTAAAAATAAGTTAAAGTCTTATACTTACTGGGACAAAAATAAAAATAAATTAGTTCATTAAGCCCGAAGCGAACGTTTGCACCCCTATTGTTCTTTAATTGTGTCTGTAATGACAAGATCGAAAGGTTAATAAAAAATAAAATGAGTTTATTACACATGAAAGAAAGAAAAAGCGTTTATTTGCGCAAAAGTGTGGCGCATACCATAAATATGTATATAAAAAAAGAAACAACAAACAAACAGCCAAAATATGCGACACACCCCCACAAAACGGTCAGTGCTAAGCAAAATGCTGGGGCTCTAGTATCTTTTTGTCTTGTCTAACTGGAGACTCTTCCACATGTAATGTGTGACACATTGCATGTCGAAGAGTCTCCGCCCCGCTCTTCCCTTACATTATAAACATATAACTACTAGGCAAATAACAAAAAAAGCAACTGAAAACTTCAAACTTCATAAAATCAAAAAGTGACAACCATTTAGTCATACATTTGTGTTTCTCTCTGCTACAGTAACGAAAGATGAAATCTGAAGAATTATACGCACTATAAAGATTTATCGGTATATACACTTAGCGTGAACCCCATTGAACCCCATAAACTCAACTTATCCCATAAATGTGCCTTGCAATATTACATTGAGCATATACATAAAGAACCAAATAAGTCTACATATTTCCTTTCTTTTCTTTCTTACTGTAATACCATGAGTTTTTGCTTTTAAGCTTAGTTTCTAATAGATTGGGTTATTTAAAGATTCTAGATTCTTATTAAAAACCAGCCAAGAGCGTGTCACGCTCATTGTGGGGTCCGTAGTTTCCCATCCGTTACAAATTTCTCAAAATGTAACAGAGCCCATAGACTACGACTTAACAGCGCGAAGTAGCCTATGTATAAATTCATCATCATCATCATTTCAGCCGAAAGACGTCCACTGCTGGACATAGGCCTCCCCCAAGCGCCGCCACAAAGACCGGTCCTGTGCGTCTTGCATCCATCGGCTTCCAGCAACCCTGGCCAGGTCATCGGTCCACCTTGTGGGAGGCCTTCCAACGCTACGTCTTCCGGTACGCGGTCGCCATATTTATATGTATAAATTAGTAACCGGATTTCCGCAGCTTTGTGTTTGGCGGCTTGAGAGTTTTCATTAGCGCTGCAGTCTGTCACCGATTTGATGAGGTCTGACCACCGTGTTGGAGAGCATCCACGTGATCTCTTGCTCTCGACTTTCCAGTGCATTTCCAATCGCTCCATCAAGTCCTCGTTATGCGTGATATGAAGGCTAAGAAGGAATGGAGTGGATCCTTTAGTCAATATGAGTCTGGAAGGGTGGGATTCCTCATTAGATGATTTTTAGCACCATAAAAAAAAACACCACACCCTGCGGCCAAAAGTCTTCCTACAACTGGTGTATAGTATAATCAACCTTTTCATGTTCCCACTGCTGGGACACAGGTCTCCACTGTAAGAGAGGGGACGGATCATAATCCAACACGCGGGCCCAGTGCGAGTTGGTAGATACAACTTACTGATGTATACTGATTAAGTAAATAATATCCTGAGCAGGCGGAGTTATTTGATGTTATTCCACCGGAAAAAAGGGTTAATTAGGGACCAAAATTTATACAAAAGTTTGTATGTTTGGTCGATGCGAAATTCTTTTGGGCGCATGACTTGTTTTTCCTGTATTGACAAATTCGACTGAAAATAATGGTGAGTAGACAGGGGTCGAAGCTTACTGGGTCCAAGGGTTCGCTTCTAAATGCCCTAGTATAATAATATATTCCACAACTATCCCACAACGTTGTCTAGTCCCAAGTTAAGCAGAGCTTGTGTTATGGGTACTAGATAACTATCAAACATAACAATATATCTGTAAATACATACATATTGCAGATAAATTACACCGAACAAATGATCGTGTTCATCACACAAACATTTGTCCTGGGTGGGAATCGAACTCACGATCTCCGGCTTAGCAGTAAGGCCACTTACCACTAACCACTAGACCAACGACCATGAAAGGCAATGTAGGAACGGGGTGGGTTTTTTAGTCAGTTAGGTCAGTAAGTTAGTTATGAGTCACTATCTCCTGCCTCACCCAACCACTCCCGTAGTTGTCACTGGGTGATTTTTACCCACCGAAAAAAAAGGTGAGTAGACTTGGGTTATATTTGTTTCATCATATATCATAATATTGAAAGATGAGGGTAAGGTTAGAGATAGAAAATATAATGTTGTTTGATAAGGGACCGGTGTGATAAGGGACAGGTATGATAAGGGACAAAAGGGGACGAAAGTTCAAGGTTTGTGACGCAAGGTTCGAAATACATTGACAATCCTTCCCCAGTAGAAACTTTTACTGTCTTCTCTTATGGCTCTATAGAACCTCCATGTAAGAAACTCCATGTATAATGTTAGTAGTTGTGGAACTCTCTCCCGCCTAGTATTCGAGACTTAATAGTACATTGTTATACGAGGGATGAAAGAAAGTTATTTAGTCCCGAGAAATTTCTTGGCGACCGAGCGAGAGCGAGGTCGCTAATAGTTCGAGGGACTAAATAACTTTTGAACCCGAGGTAAACACTGTGCTTTTCATTACGAATGCGAGGAAAATAAAAATAATAAAAACCTGAGTCGTCGTCAAAGGCCTGAGTCGTCGTCAAAGGTATGTTTTTAGGTAGGTATATTTCTTTTGATTTAGGCGGTAAGCGGTTTTCTCCTCTTAAGAATCTTGCGTTAAATTTATAACTGAAGCTGATGAACACACGATAACGTGTTAATAAAAATTTATTGTAACAGAGATTTAGCAAAATGTAAGCAAAACTATACACCTCGAAAAAAAAAGGAAGATCAAATAGGCCACAGATTATAGAGAGTCTACCATTTACCTGCCGATTCTTTTTTTCAGTGTTCGGCTCCCTGGCTTTTCAGTCAATAGTTTTCATTTTGTCATTGTAAAAATGGGTCTGGTCAACATTTTTCTCAAATATATATTAGTTTTAATGAAATAATTGAAATTAAATTAAAATAAAGTCATTAAAAAAAGTATTCTTAAATTATTTCTATTTCTATGTCATTTTAATTCGGTACAAAGTTTCGGGTCACGGTTCAATAGAAATGTCAAAATAGAACTAGTTTTTTTTTTAATATTTGCTGTCTAAATATTAAAAAAACAACTGTCAGTTGTAAAGTAAAACTCCCTAGGGAGTAAAAGTACTTCTTCCAACCCTGTCCGCAGGCAACTTTACACCTACTTTCAGAGTATGAGTAATGAAATAGTACATTGTTATACGAGGGATGAAAGAAAGTTATTTAGTCCCGAGAAATTTCTTGGCGACCGAGCGAGAGCGAGGTCGCTAATAGTTCGAGGGACTAAATAACTTTTGAACCCGAGGTAAACACTGTGCTTTTCATTACGAATACGAGGAAAATAAAAATAATAAAAACCTGAGTCGTCGTCAAAGGTATGTTTTTAGGTAGGTATACTTCTTTTGATTTAGGCGGTAAGCGGTTTTCTCCTCTAAGAATCTTGCGTTAAATTTATAACTGAAGCTGATGAACTTATCGTGTTAATAAAAATTTCTTGTAACAGAGATTTAGCAAAATGTAAACAAAACTATACACCTCGAAAAAAAAGGAAGATCAAATCGGCCACAGATTATAGAGAGTCTACCATTTACCCGCCAATTCTTTTTTTCAGTGTTCGGCTCCCTGGCTTTTCAGTCAATAGGTCTGGTCAATTTTTTTCTCAAATATATATTAGTTTCAATGAAATAATTGAAAGTAAATTAATAAAGTCATTAAAAAAAGTATTCTTAAATTATTTCTATCTCTATGTCATTTTAATTCGGTATAAAGTTTCGGGTCACGGTTCAATAGAAATGTCAAAATAGAACTAGTTTTTTTTTTAAATATTTGCTGTCGAAATATTAAAAAAACAACTGTCAGTTGTAAAGTAAAACTCCCTAGGGAGTAAAAGTAGTTCTTCCAACCCTGTCCGCAGGCAACTTTACACCTACTTTCAGAGTATGAGTAATGAAAAAATTATTACGCTCTTCAAATCTAAAGGAAAAGAGTAGTATCTTTCCTCTCTGGTTTGATATATATTATGTATTTAATTTAAGATTTCATTAACTCCTCTTTTTATTTCTATTCCTTTCTTTTTAACCGACTTCAAAAAAAGGAGGAGGTTCTCAATTCGATTGTATTTTTTTTTTTTATCTTTGTTACCTCAGAACTTCGTTGTTTATGGATGGATTTGCAAAATTTTTTTTATACTTGAAAGGATATGCTTCCAGATTGGTCCCATTTTTTTTCAAAATTGAGTTGTGATGATGGGATCTATGAGAAATCGAGGGAACTCCTCAAATATTATAGGCAACTATATAGTAATTTTAATATTTTCATCGAGAACTCAAGCATTTACAGTCAAAAAGTAACATTTGATGAGGTGGAACTGGTGAAGAAGATCAGAAATGGCTAAAGAAACTTGACACTCGCATAGATATCACAATCAAGGTAGTTAAGCAACTATGAAAATGCACTATAAACCAATGATCTTAAATAATTATGTTGAAAATGTTATCATCGAACTGATCTGATGATGATGATGGAGCTGGAAGTTAGGCACTGGCACTGCGTAACTAATTAATATATCCTAGCCGTGTTTGGGCTTGTTAGAATTGTCATAAGATGCACTTTGGCTGTAAGGTACTATTGAACTGATGTGATATTGAAACTGGAAGGTGGAAGGTCGGCATGGGAACTTCAAAATAAAATAATGTATCCTAGCATTGTTTTAGCTTATTAGAGCAGTCATGGGCAATGCTTTCAAGGGCAATGGAAAGGGCTGTGCTCGGAGTTTCCTTGCGTGTTCGAATGAAAAAGAAATGAAGAAATCCGCAGGAGAACCAGGGTCACCGACATAGCCCGAAGAATTGCCAAACTTAAGCAGTGGGCAGGGCACATTGCTCGTAGAACAGATGGCCGATGGAGCGACCGCGCACCGAAAGACGCAGCTCCCACAAGGTGGACCGACGATGTGTGAGAATCACGGGAACGCGATGGATGGGAGACGCACAGAATCGGTCGTTGTGGCGACGCTTATTTTAACTATTAGAATCATAAGTATTTCATGCATCATATCATCTCTACACGAGATCAAAACTATTACACAGTAACAATGTAACAATAATATGTATTCCTACGTATAATTATGACATTGGTAACTTTTTCAAAAGAAATGTAGAAATGATAATTATTGACTTCGTTGCTATAACACATTATAATAAAAAACACTAAACGGCTACAAATAAAAAAAAATTACAAAAAAAAAAAGTTCCTACACTAAAAAGTTGAAATTAAAAATTTGAATTGCTGTAAAGAAACTTAATTTATAGGTAAACTTATTTGTCATTAATATTTTGCAAAAAAACAAAATACCCGACTGCACACTAAAAAAAGAGTAAAACAAGCCCCACAATACAAATTTACTGAATATAATTTATAAATGTTGATGGAAAGCATCGCAGGCGGGGACCAACAGAGGCTTATTTATAGTCATTTCTGTTGAGCACCATTTAGCAGAATTTTCGTTGGTGGCGGTCAAGGTGGTCCCCGCCTGCGATGCTTTCCATCAACATTTATAAATTATATTCAGTAAATTTGTATTGTGGGGCTTGTTTTACTCTTTTTTTAGTGTGCAGTCGGGTATTTTGTTTTTTTAATAATAATTTTTTTATTTATAACTTTTTAGCTGTTTTTATGTCTTTATCCCGTGGGACTTTTAGGATAAAATGTATCCTATGACACTCCCGTAATCAAGACAAATCTAACGATACCTCATACATCAAAATCCATCAAGCCGTTTAGGCTACAGGAGGTCACAAAGGAAAAGACATACATACATACTTACATACACTCGAAAAACATTACCCTCCTTCTTTGGCAGTCGGGTAAATATTCATTTATTACTTATTTTTAGAGTCGAAAAAAAATAATATTTAAATTGGTCCCCTTATTTTGGGTTATGCTCTTATCAACACGTTTAGATTATTTATTTTTAGGTTTTCCTACATCAAAAGGAAAACAAGGAAACCCTTGTAGGAATAATTTGTTCTCCATATGTCTCTCTGTCTATCTGATCTCGGGAACGCGTGGAGGTACAATGATGAAATTAAAATCATATACCAGATCCCTTTGAAACTGTAAATAAAATTTTTTGAGTTTAAAAAAAATAGCTATGATGAAAGATACAGCCAACACTCTCAAGAAAATCAAAATTCATAGGGTACTTCCTGTTGACCTAGAATTCTGAAATTCAGCAAGAAACAATGTAGCGCAAGTATAAGAAATAATCTGAAAACTGTAAATTTGTAGTTACATCACAAAAATAATACATTTTTTGATTCGGAAACAATTTTGTAGCATAATTAAAACGATGACCTTTTTAATGGTGGGCAAATAATTATCCAATGTCGAATCCCGCTCTTGGGCGGAGCGGGAAACAGTGTCAGACTCTTACTGATTAAACACCCTACCCCGTTCCTAATTTTTGGGGCCAAGCCTTCCTTTCAAAAAGAGACTCTGGGCTCCAGTAGGCTGCGGCCCTTTTGCAGAGTCCAAAAAAAAAGGATTACCTTACTATTTTTATTAAAATATAACTTCTGCCTGATGTGCTTTGTGATGGTAGAAAACATATTCAGCCTATGTACGTCTCAGTAATATAGTACTCGTAGCATTCCACAGGTGAACGATTTTAAAAAATCAGTCAATAATTTTGAGTTTATTATATTATTTATTTAAATATAGATAAATAAGTATCTACCCTACCTTTGTGTATCCTAAACCAGCACCGTAGTACAAAGAACTAGGCTAAGGCCATAAAACAAACCGCTACTACAACAACGCGTTTTTCATGGCCACACACGTATACAGCACCCACCCATCAATTTCCAAGCCTTACTCTCCGACGCTTAACTTTCTCTAATTTCACTATTAAGGCATTAAAAAATAAAAACTAGCCCAAAGCTAAATTCAGATCTTTTTCTTTTTTTCAGTTCCTGAAGACAAAAAGCCTTTGACGGACTGTTCGTAGCACTGGAAAATACACAAAAGGTCACTTGAGCTTAAAAGTGTGCGAGGGAGATGGCATGATGTGTTGTGCGGCGAGTGAGAGAGAGATGGCTAGCTGAAAATCAATTTATTAGTCAGTGACGTCACGTTTGACGCTTGCGCAGTAGTGTTGCTCCCGGGAGAGGGTTGCTGGGCTCGGGGTAATTTCCACCGATTCGGGGAGAATTGGAGTTACAACTTTACAAGGAAAAATTTGTCAACGCTTTTACATTAATTTTAGGGTAATTTTTAGGTAACGTTAATAGATATTTTAATGTGAAAATATAAAATTATTTCTTGTCGAAATGATTCTTATTTGTTTTTATTAGTCAATAAAATCTTTAACTAAATAAATAAGATTAAGTAGCGAACTACTTTTTTTTAAAAATCTGGTTCTGGGTAAATACAGTTTATTTTTTCTTGGAAAATTTAATATTTTTAATTTTTTTCTTGGTAATTGGCAAATTTTATTTTTATCCTCTAGGAACCTAATTTATGCATTCGCCAGATTCGCCTTTCAAGAACACGTTTTTGTTTCGAGAATTCAGAAAACGTTTTATAGAAGTTTTGATCTTTCATCTTATCTAAAAAATCAATAATGATAATAATAATTAAACCCAAATCCAAACTGAATCACAAAATGCATTACAGTAAATAAACAACAAAACGAGACTAAACACACAAAAATAGATCACAAAACAATGTCCAAGTAAAATCGTAATTACACTTCGCGTGTGGCAACACTGCGCTCATCTGGGCGGCCCGAAATAGTGGCACGAGGGGGGGCATCAGTAGTCGCGGCGGTGCCGCTCACGCCGCGCGCGCCATGGCGTCCGTCGCCGCTTGGCTGCCCTTCGCCCGAGCAGCCGCCATCGGATGGGTCCCCATCGCCACGCACCCACTGCCGCCACCTCCAGTCCCCAAGGACCGACGACGCGCCGAAGACGAGAAACTCCTCATCAACGTATCCGGACGGCGCTTCGAGACATGGCGGAACACCCTCGAAAAATATCCCGACTCCCTTCTCGGGTCCACAGAAAGAGAATTCTTCTACGACGAAGACAGCAGAGAGTATTTCTTCGACAGAGACCCCGATATATTCAGACACATATTAAATTACTACAGGACTGGCAAGTTGCATTATCCCAAACACGAGTGCTTGACGGGCTACGACGAGGAGCTCGCGTTCTTTGGGATCCTACCTGACGTGATCGGGGACTGCTGTTATGAGGACTACAGGGATAGGAAGCGGGAGAATGCCGAAAGGCTCATGGACGATAAACTAAGCGAGGCGGGAGATCAGAGCCTGCCTCAGTTGACAGACTTGCGGCAGAAGATGTGGCGAGCGTTCGAGAACCCCCACACTTCGACTGCTGCCCTGGTATTCTACTATGTGACCGGGTTCTTCATCGCCGTGTCGGTGATGGCTAACGTGGTGGAGACAGTGCCGTGCGGCCACCGGCCCGGCCGCGCGGGGACCCTGCCGTGTGGCGAGCGGTACAAAATCGTGTTCTTCTGCTTGGACACAGCGTGTGTGATGATATTTACCGCGGAGTACCTCCTCCGACTCTTCGCAGCGCCGGACCGCTGCAAGTTCGTGCGATCCGTCATGTCGATCATCGACGTGGTCGCCATTCTTCCCTACTACATCGGTTTGGGGATCACCGATAATGACGATGTGTCCGGAGCCTTCGTGACCCTGAGGGTGTTCAGAGTGTTCCGTATCTTCAAGTTCTCCAGGCACTCTCAGGGGCTGCGAATCCTGGGGTACACGTTGAAGTCGTGCGCCAGTGAGCTGGGTTTCCTGGTGTTTTCGTTGGCGATGGCGATCATCATCTTTGCCACAGTGATGTTCTACGCTGAGAAGAACGAGCAAGATACTAATTTCACATCAATTCCAGCTGCCTTCTGGTACACCATTGTGACGATGACGACATTGGGGTAAGTACTTAAATATTAATTGATTCCCGAACCAATCAAAGTTATTCGAGAGTATTGATCGCTCGTCATCGGTCAGCGCTGGAATGCATCAGCCAGCGATCATTAAACAAAATGTTGCGCATATCTGACACCTGTCGACGCCATTAAATATGAACGCGGGAAAATATGTGTCATGGCGTCGATTTGCCGTTTCGACACAGTAAAATGTTTAACTTGAAATTGACGTTTTACAACCGTTTTAATTTTGTGTATTTTTCATCTGTGAAGTGGTTTGTTGTGAGGGTTTTGGGAACAAACGTTTTTTAGTCTCTAGAGACTTGTCATTCTGTTGTATGGTCAGCAAATACGCTTGTGCGTGAGATGCGGTGTTTTAAATTAATTATTTTGCTGTCGCAACGGCTTGCGGATTTTCTGTCTCTATTTTACTCTTTTGGTTGACGAAGGGCAACGTTATAGTAACAAATTAATGTTTGACATTTTAGGATTATCCCGTATTTAAACTGTCTTCTCTTCACATTCATTTAATATAAATTTAGTTCATGTCTGTAATAGTTCCTGTCACTACTACTTTTAGCTCTTGTAGAGCTAAAACATTTACGTATTTAAATATTTAATCAGGTTCTAAATTGAGAAAGAAACAAAGCATAATTTATAAGTATCAAGATTACTTCACCTACTTTCGCTTTTTCTTACTTTGTTGACTGTTGGCTCGTTCCAAGAGAAACTTTGTTGATAAACTGGGTTTAAGCATTATTAACTGTCTGGCTAACTCAAGCAAGATTGTAACAAAACTGCAGTTAACATGCAGATTTCCAATGCAGTATGTGTATTTACATATATGTAGGAGCAGTGGTTTAAACCCGGCCAGATGTGTTACTTTGTGTAATATATTTTCATGACCACTGCTCTTGATACCATGAAGGAAAATATAGTGAGGAAATCGGTATCCTAGAGTGAAAAAGTCGAAGACTTGTGACATGCACCAACCAGCACTGGAACCGCGAGGTGGGTTACGGTCTGTTACCTCTCTTAGAGTCTTCTAGCCTGAGTCTTGGCAGTGGAAACATTACAAGGCTGATTATGTAGGTATGTGCTTAACGATTGATACCTGTTTATGAAGTGGAATATACCATTGCTGGGATTCAGTTTCCTCTTTAGGAGAGGGAATAGGCCCTAATCCACCACGCGGGTCCAATGCGGGTTGGTGGATGTCATATGTCTTCGAATTTCTGGTACTAGGACATGCCAGTTTCCTCACGTGTTTTCTTTCACCGTTTTGAGAGTAGTGGTGATGAAATAAATTACACAAAGGACTTATGCAGATAGACTGCATGTCATTTTGTTTCACGGTTATCCTATTTTATATGTTACTAGAGACCCGCCCCAACTTCGCACGGGTGCAATGGTGATATTATATAACTAAAAAATAAAAAAAAAATAAAAAAAGATATACATGTATTATACATATAAACCTTCTTCTTGAATCACTCAACTAAAAAAAAACCGCATCAAAATCCGTTGCGTAGTTTTAAAGATCTAAGCATACATAGGGACAGATAGCGGGAGGCGACTTTGTTTTTTTATACTATGTAGTGATTTCGTTTACAGTGGTGTGGGTTGTATGTTTTACGTACATGATAACTCTACTGTTTGTATATATAGGTTTTAAACTTTTTTTTTTAATTTTGAACTTTCGCTCTATTAAAAATATTATACTGGTATTTCTAGTTTTCTATAATGATAGATATTGATTACTTTACAAAAACTAAAGGTTCAAATTAGACTACAGTATATTTTTTTATTTTCAAACAAAATCGGTTTGACTATATTAAATAAACTTAATAATATCTACTGAATCATTCGAAAAAAAGTTTCAGCAGCTCTAGAACGCAAAGGGAAAGACCAAGGTGTGTGTTTTTATAAGTAAAAGTCTAAAACCCCTCGCTCCACTCGGGCGTGACAACTGATTAAATGTTTCGAGGGGGACGGGCCTGTCAGTCTAGTAGTTAGTGACCCTGACTGCTATGCTGGAGGTCGTGGGTTCGATTCCCACCCAGACAAATGTTTGTGTGATGAGCACGATCATTTATTCTGTGTCTGGGTGTAATTTATCTGTAATATGCATGTATTTAGAAAGTATGTTTATCAGTTGCTAGTACTCATAACACAAGCTCTGTTTAATTTGAGACTAGACGGCGTTGTGTGATAATTGTCAAAAAAAAAGAAAGAAAAAAAAAGAAAAAAAATTCAAACCACAAAAACTTTTTTCCTAATACTTAAAATATTTCTAACTTTTAAATACCCTCATACCATCTAAATCCGTTTTGCCGCACCAACAATTTAGCTGACCCATTAAAACAGGAGCATTAAACCTCTCATTACTAAAGTTTGACGGCCGGATGTACGTCACGCGTCAGGCAAGTTTGACAGTTTTCCTCTTAACACTCAATTTTGATTGACATTTATGTGTGGGCTGAAAGATTTTTAGTTCGAGAAGTTACAGCTTGAGTTATACGAGTTTAAAGTCGGTAATTATTGTTCGAAGTGGGGGAAAAATTTTAACAATGATTTTTCTTTGTTAATTTTTTTTTCCTCGGCTAAGAGCGAGTTGGACTCACGCACGGATGGTTCACATTTATTCTATGGGAAGTAAGTAATTTGAGAAGTCGCTGTTTCTATATAAATTTTGTTTTTTCGTTATTTAGCATCGACTTCAAATGGAAATTGGTTCAGGCTCAGAATGTCCTTTTCCCAAAATGTCCCTTGGTTTCAAATAGTCCCTTTCCCGAAAAGTCTTCACCCCTTAAAGTTCATTTCTCAAAATGTCCCTTTCTCGAAAGGTCCATTTTCCAAAATATCCTCTTCCTAAAATGTCCCTTTTCTACGACAGCAACGCGTTAAAACTAGGAATATTTAAATGAGATGAGTCAAGTAGTGAAAGGGTTATTTCGAGAAAGGGACCATTTGAAACCAAGTGTCATTTTGGGGAAGGGACATTCTGAGCCTGAGCCTCGAAGTCAGTATACAGTTGTATGTTTTTTTTTTAAGTTTTTGCAGTTTTTAGTCTTAGTACCTCTCAGTGAAACTGAAATAGTGTGCAAGTTTTATAGTAAACTAGCTTTTGCCCGCAGCTTCGCCCGCGTAAATAAAATATAGCCTATGTCACTCAGGAGTAAAGCAGCTTTCTATTGTTGCTTAAATTTTTCCAATCGGACCAGTAGTTCCAGAGATTACCCCCTACAAACAAAAAAACAAACTTTACCTCTTTATTATATTAGTGTAGATTATCCATTTTCTTTCTGTCAATCATTGACAACACGTTTATACAAAGTAATTTATATATAATTGTTACGACAGCTCTGCAATGATCCTGTATTTGAAGTTCAAAATCAAATCATAATTTATTTTCTATAGAACCAATTGAACTAAAATTGAACCAAATGTACTACAAAATTGGTACTCAATCGCCCGAGAAGTCAGTTAACATATATAAAATAATATATACAAACATTTTTTTTACCTCCATGTTTTGTTAATTCGGTTAAAAACACAATTGCGAAATATTTATATCGAAGTGTGAAGTCTAAGCGTAGCAAAGATCTCTTGCTACGGCGTAGCAAAGGCCTCTTACTACGGCGTAGCTGCGTAGGACCTTTGCTACGCCGTACACCTCTACGGCAAAAACACAAATAAATTGTATAAAAGTGAAAATTTGTGTATTATGTTTGTACGTTACACTGGAACGGCTCATTAATTTAAGATAAAACTTGGTATACGGTAGAGCATCTCCTGGAATAACAGAAAGCATAGTTACTTTTTATCCCAGAAGTAGATCTTTCATTAAACAGCTTTTTTTATGGTGGCCAAAAATCATTCAATGACGAATCCCGCTCTTGGGCGGAGTGGCAAATAGCGTCAGACTCTTACTTTCTAAACACCCTACCCCGGTCCTTTCTCACCCTTCGCACTGAGACCAAGCCTTCCTTTCAGAAAGAGACCCTAGGCCCCAGTAGGCTTCGACCCTTTTGCAGATTATACAGGGTGTCATTGACATGTTAACGCAAACGAATACCATAGATCCAATACATGATTCTAGACCCCCAGTGAAGGAATTTTTTGTCGGTTTTTTCTTATTTTTTTTTTTATGAATTTTTAACATTTTTTTAATTAAACTGTATAAAAACGTCAATTTAACATTTTTTGCGAATAAAATGAGTGCATTACATTCCAAATTAAAAATGTCATATGGTTTGATTAGAATAACGACTTTATTTGCCTCGATGATTTTTTCATAATTTTTTTTGTAAAAAAATTGTTTTTTCTTTTTTTTTCTAAAAATCTTATTGGGATTGGTCAGAATAACGATTTTATATAGGTTAAAAATAAAAAAAACAAAACTTTTTTTTCAAAAATTTGAAAAAAAACCGACGAAAAATTCCACCACTGGGGGGTCCAGAATCATGTACTGGATCCATGGTATTCGTTTGCGTTAACATGTCAATGACACCTTGTATAGTTATGAAATTTTGTTTTCAGATTCTTTACATAAAAAAACAAAACATATGTTTAGGGTTTCGCATATACTAAACTAATGTACTATAATTAATTAGTTCTTGAGTCACTAATAGTCACCTGTCACAATAGTAATTAAGATTATTACAATGTCTTGTAATAAGGGGGAAGACGGAACCTCCATTTGTCGACTGCCAATTCCAATGTCTACACAATTTTCTTTCCTCCGTTCATTTTCTTTTTACTGCGGTGGAGAATATTCTTCGCAATAGCAAAACTTGATTACAAATATAACTTGGATCAGGAAATGAAATTATTTTAAGATAGTTTCTTATAAGAATTATTTTTGTGGTTAGAGATTGACTTAATATAAATTTAATATTTATTTATTAATTAGGGGAAAAACCAACAGTGACTCATTACATTTTGTAAAAAAATAAAATACAAAACAATGTGGTTATGTTTTGTATTTTATTTTTTTCCAACGACGTTTTCCACGGAATACACAAAAACAAAAATTTGCAAAGTAATTTTGTGATTTAAAACTAAAACCTACACCACTACAATATTCAATAGGTAAATAAATATAGTTTTTTTTAGCTGCTTTCATGGACATTAATAAAATGAGGAAACATTTTGTAAATTTTATTGATATAAAAAAAAATTGGTTGCCTGTAAAGTCGGTATACGGGCGAAAGTTTTACGTGACAACGACTTTGAGTGGTAAAATAATTTTAATGTGAATATTCATTCGTATAGTAGGAAGAACTACACAATCGTTTTACAATTAACTGGCAACGTGTAAACTTGTATGCAGGCGCCTAAGCGAAATAGAAGCGCAAGACATGAACCGGTGTGTATGCCTATTTCTCTCACTCTCTCTCTCTCGCTCTGTCTCTCTCGCTCTTAGGCGGGCTAACTGTGCTCGAGTGGAAGGGACGCGTGCCTTTCACTTTTTATGTCTGTCTCTCTCGCTCTTAGGCGGGCTAACCATGCCCGAGTGGAAGGGACGCGTGCCTCTCACTCGCTCTCATTGTGAGCGCACAACGTGAGCGGAGCGTAACGCAGTTTCTTGAAGTGTCACCCGGCAAACCAAACGTTGTCACGTCAAAATAACCACTTACTGATTTAGAGTTTTTAACAGATTACATTTGAATTTATGAGAAGAAAGAGCAAACATATCAATATGAAGCAAATTCTTATTAAAGTTTGAGGTAAGTCGACGTAGAAGCTCCCGCTCACCTGCTTAGTGCGAATATAACTTTCACTTAATGCCATCTACTCTAAAACCATCTTTCCATACCAGGTTGCCTGTAAGAAATCGCCGAGTGCGATTGGTCGCCGATTGTTTAATTTTTATTGTAAGTTTTCCTTTCAATACATTTTAGTCTAAGTGTACAAGAAAGAGTAAAATAAATGGGTCATTAATAAAAAGGAAACCCGTAATCTAAAAACGCAAAGAGCAACTGAAAGACACTGGTGGTTTTAGTTAGTGAAAATCTGACACGCCACCTTACTCCATCCAAATCGAGTCATTGGATGATTTTCCATATTTCATAAAAGACAGAAAAATTTTAAAAGCAACTTAATCTTTAAACAGTAGACAGAGGAGGTTGGATCTACCCTAGAATAACTTATTCGATGTTGAATAATAATAACTTGAGAAAACAGTACTTATTTTAATATTATTCATTACTTTATAGATTGGGCTCCGGTGCGGCTCATAAAAATGTGATTGACTGACATGGAAAGAAATAAAGAAAATTAAAAATAATTTATTTGTTATCTTGCTTTTGTCAGTGGTTTCGCCTGAAATATAGTAGAAAATTATCCCATGGAAACATTCTTATAAACATACGTGGTATTCCAGGACATGGTGGACTTGTGTACTAAGTTACATCGAAATCTTTACAGCCGTTCGATCAGGAAGGACTAAAGGTACATACAACCACAAATTCTTGTCTTTTTATAAAATAAAGTGGGATTTTAGAAAGTGGAAGCAAGAAAGAAAAACATTTAACTGAAAATCGCTTTTAGCGATGAAACCGCCCATTGTGTCACCTTATAATAATAATAATAATAACGAGACGAGAACCTCGTGAAAGCCGAGAAGGATAAACAAGTCAAGTATATTGAATTGGCTCGCGAGGTTGTCGACATGTGGGATGTGGATTCGGCAATCATTGTACCGATAGTCGTGTCAGCCAATGGCTTAATAGCCAAGAGCCTCGAACAACACCTTAGGAGGCTCTCGTTAGGCGGCTGGATCAAGGGCTTGATTCAGAAAGCGGTACTCCTGGACACGGCTCGTATTGTTAGGAGGTTCCTTTCTCTGGAGCCCTGATCGCCGGTAGCTTGGACTCTGTTCCCGATACCGGTGGGACACTATTTTTTATATTTTTAAATGTTTTTTTTATATAGAAATTTTTAAAAATGTAATTTATATGTAGTTATAAATGAATATACGGAATAATAATAATAATAGCCATTTATTCTCTCTTCACAAAGCTGACTTAAAGTTAAATTTGGTAAGACAATGATTAATATTCTAACTCTGAGAGAGACTGGTGCCTGTTATGGGTTTTTGGAAAAAAAAAACCTGTGTTACAGGTCACCAGGCCCCTTCCACAGCTAGGACTAGCCATCAAATTTAATTATTAATTTTAAGTTCCTATTGTTATTTTATTTTTGGTGTAAAAATTGTGTATTATGGTGAAACTCAAGTATATTCAGTTGTTTTTACTTTTTTTGGCTAAAATGAATGAATCAATTTGACTGGCATGATTTTTGGCCGAATATGTTAATAATTTGGCCAAAAATCATCCTAAACGATAATTTGTAAAAAGAATCAACTTAGTATTCCTAATATCAAGATTTACCCGTTATTGTTCTGATTCTACGCTAACTTTGAAAATTATTATTAACCAAGTTTAAGTTAAAAAAATGTAAACATACATATATTTTTTTACATTAAACTTGGTTAATAATAATTTTCAATGCATAAAAAATTATTAGGATAGTAGTCTAGTTTAACATATATTTTTCAATACACTTACTCGAAAACTGCCTCTTATCGCACTCCTATTAGGTTCAATATAGCATGTATATCACCCAAGTGTTTTTTTGAGTTTATCAGAACAAGGGCTTTTTTATTCCTTCCTTATCGTCACGGTCACGGGTGATTATTTTGTTTTACTTAGTTTATCGAATCAGGCGCGAGGCGTCTCCCAGAGTCGCTGGACGACCCCACGAAATTAGAAATTGACCAGAGCAGATTTGAATGCTATACTTTATTAATCATTTATTTCAGGAATTAATAACATTATTAAATATTACATTCTATTTTAAATATAAACTTAACTAAAATAAATATTTACACCAAACCTAACTACATATGTACATATAATGCTATACTTATATATTTCTTAAATTTCTACTGTATGTTTGTGATACGATTAAATTTTTTTTCTTTCTTTCTTTATTTCACAAGTCGTAAGTGTATTGAAAAACGTCGTTTGACACACGTGCAGATTTGTCATTGCAGCCCTCGGTTCCATAACACACTCGCCTGCGGCTCGTGCGAATCATCGCAATGACAAACTTCCTGCACTTGTATCAAAATGTACTATTTATTTAATACATACCGACTGGCCGTTTAGCTGTAATGTTGGATTTATATTCTTCAAAGTTCAAAAGTCGTATATCTCCCTCTTTAAACTAATTGAATAGCTATTACTTTCTGTATAAAAATTTCAATTGATGAAAAGAAAGATGTATAGTTACGACATATTCAAGAAATAATTGTACTACTAATGGTTCTTAATTACCTTACCATTAAATGGGAAATTTAGAAACAATTGTCGTACACATATTTCTTAAACGACCGAAGGTAAAATATTTAGAAAATGTAACAGTGTAACAGTTTTATTGTTCCTGATTATATACAGCTTCATTAATGAATGCATTAATTAATAGTGTATTATGTATGAAATTAATGATGAAGTAACCTTAAAACTACATAAATTAAAAAAAATTAAACTAAAAGTACCTAATGTAATAAGGCGTCAAAAAACTCTTCCGCATTGCTGTCAACTGGCAATGTGCCCAAAAAGCTGGCAGCATTGCCACGCTGTATGGCAATGCTTATTCTCTTCCCAAGGTAAAAACCAGCCCTTCAAAAACCCCCATGAATTAGTCACTAGTTGGGAATTTGACTATTTGCATAGGTAAGTGTGTATGAAACCCTCAGTTCATAAGTTCAATTCGTACTTGTTTTTTGTATTTACAGTTACTGAATCGCTCATCCAACTGAAAGTAACTAAAATAATTGTTTACAAAGTAGGAAATCATTTCAGCCATTCGATTGTGAAGAAGTAATAATCGAACGTACGAAGTAAAAAAGAAATCACCTTTATAGTACTAACTGGGATTAGGAAGAATCTTGAGAATAATCCGTTATCCTATTTTTTTGGCTGAAATAAACAAATCAATTTGGCTGGCATGCTTTTTGGCCGAATGTCTTATATTGTATGTTGTTTTTTTTTACTGATTATAGGTTTGCGCTTGACCGTTATCTCACCTGATGGAAAGTGACGATGCGGTCGACGATGGAGCGCGCTTACCTAGAAGTAACCTATTCACTCTTGAATTAAAGATTCCAAAAATCAATTTAAACTAACTTGTAAAAAACTTTTTTTTTATGGTAGGTAACAACCGAACGTAACTAAAATCATTGTTTACAAAGTATATCCGTTTCCGTGATCCACGTTTTATTGCCAAACTTTTTAACCAATAAAAAGCATTGCAATAAAATTCAAATCGAATCTTGTTACTTTGTCTGTCAATCGTATTTTTATGAGCTGCACCCTTGCGCATGCTCCTGTAAAGTCATGAATAATATTATAATACGTATTAAAGTCTTTATTATTCATCTTCTTAGCCTTTTCTCAACTAGCCTACCATCAGGTGAGCTTGAATAGAATAGAATAGAATAATATCTACTTTATTGTACACCAAAAAAGTATCATATTCACAGAAACTTATATGAATGGTTACAAAGGCGGTCTTATCGCTGACAGCGGTATCTATCTGACAACCTTAGGATGGAGTATAAGAGCTTGAACTAAAAACCGGCCAAGTGCGAGTCGGGCTCGCGCACAAAGGGTTCCGTAGCAGCAAATATAATAAACTTACCATCGTTTTCAGTGTAAGCACAATAACTTAACCAAAATTACAGTTAAATCAACCTATCTCAAAAACTATAAGAGATACTTTGATCAAACCAAAAATCGTTGAAAGAGTTAATTAGCATGCATCACCTCTATTTTTTTTAGAATTTTATACCCCGTAGTTATAAAAATAGAGGGGGGGGGACATACTTTTTACGACTTTGAGAGCTGATATCTCAAAAACCGTTCACTTTAAGAAAAATGTTTTTTAGAAAACTTTATATCATTTTAAAAGACCTTTCCATTGATACCCCACACGGGTATGTACATCGAAAAAAAAATTTTCATCCCTCAGTTACATGTATGGGGGGCCCCACCCCCAATTCTTTTTTTTACTATTTAGTGTCATAATTTTGTAGCGGTTCATACAACACATATTCCCATCAAATTTCATCACTGTAGTACTTATAGTTTCCGAGTAAATCGGCTGTGACAGACGGACAGACGGACAGACGGACAGACGGACAGACGGACATGACGAAACTATAAGGGTTCCGTTTTTGCCATTTTGGCTACGGAACCCTAAAAAGGGGGTAGTCTATGGGGCCACAATCTCACCTTATGGTAAGCGATGATGTGACCGAAGATGGAGCATGCTTGTCTAGGTTAAATCACTTGTAATGATCGAGGATCGTGTTCCTTCGACAGAGAAGTAGATGGCGTTACTAGGCTCGCTACTTCATTTACAAGATTTTAAGAAATTACTGGAAATGACGGTGGCGGGAATTAATGTTCACCGCACGTAATGATGAGGAAAGAACAAAGAGACTCGAGCGATCGTACTATGCTGAACTATATTCGTTTAATTTTCTAAATCTAGTTACAAGGCAGCATGATAGTCCTGAAAGCAAGCAATGGAGATGCTGCTATGGTATGCTATGATACTCTTTGGATAGACTGATGATCTGACTTTCTAATGTACTACTAGTAGCTGTCAAAGATCTACGAATCTAACCTATTTGTTACAAGCTTTATATTACTTTCGCCTGACCGATAGTTTTTTTTTAATGGTAGGCAAAAATCATCCAATAAAGAATCCCGCCATTGGGCGGAGCGGAAAACAATGTCAGACTCTTACTGACTAAACAACTTACCCTATTCCTACGTTGCCATATATACCAGGGCCAGTACATTCCTTTCAGACGCGAACCCTTGGCCCCAGTAAGCTTCAACTCTTCTGCAGGGTCTCTACGGTTTGCTGATAACTCCTTGAGGCGCGTGGGAACAGTGCGCCCCGTTAACGACTGGGCTTGATCCGGACGGTTACCTGACGATTGGACGGCGAACTAACCATTGATCGCCATCTACAAGCCCGCGCCTACGATGGACAAAAGTCGGGATCGGGATCACGGCGGCGTCTAGGGCGTGTGCTGTCGGATTCTTCCTTTGCTAGCATTACTGCTTCGCAAAAGGAGGCGACCACCTGCCATTCCTCCTCGCTCCGGAACCTGACCGATGTTTGTGATCAAATCTTGCAAATTAAATTTGATCCACTTCCCGATTACCGGCTGGGCTGAAATTTTGCAAACATATGTAAATCGCGTGACAATGCAATATTACGATGACATGGAGTTGATCTGATGATGGAGCTGGAAGATGACCATAAGAACTCGGTAATCAAACGGTACCTACAACCCCATCAAGTTTGGGCTAGTATGATTCGTCTTAATGATAATTTTGGTAACAGATGGTAACCAGGGTCTGATAATGGAAATGGAAGATGGCCATTGACACTTGGTAATACAATAAGATAACCATAACGTGTTTGTACGTTTCAGAAAGGTCTTGATGAGTTTTAATTACAAAGGTATATCATCATCATCATCAGCCTTTTTAATGTTCCCACTGCAGGGACACAGGCCTCCTCTCTAAGAGAGGGAATGGGCCGTAATCCACCACGCGAGCCCAGTGTGGGTTGGTGGATGTCACATGTCTTCGAATTTTTGGTTCTAGGACTTGCCGGTTTCCTCACGATGTTTTCCTTCACCGTTTTGAGAGCAGTGGTGATGAAATAAATTACACAAAGTAAAGCGCCTGGCTGGGTTTGAACCCGCGACCTACTACACGCAAGTCGGGGCCGTTACCACTCGGCCACCACTGCTCTCCAAAGGTATATAAAAGCAATAAAAGCTAGTTATGAAAAAAATATTTTCATTGAAAATTTGTTTTTATAGAACAGATACTGTTTATTATTGGGCGGTTACAAAGACGTTTAACGACGGCCCCCCACGGTTGCAAAGTGGGTGGGCCATTCGCTAGCGGAAACAGCTCGCAAGGTGTATTTTTTCTACAGTTCTATTTCTTTTGTAATGAATGCTTTTCTCTCTCTCTCTTCTGGCAAAAACTACAACAACTTTGTACACGAACATAACTATTAAATAGTTATGTTCGTATACAAAGTTGATACTACAAATTTCCTTAAAAGAACCATTGTACTTAGCAATACAACTTTTACTATGAGTGCAGCTTAAAAATCACGAAAAAAAACCAGTTGTTCCACAAATTTATATTCAAATAACGCGACAAAATGCAAAGGGATTTGTTTTAGTTTTTTTTTGGGTTGGCTTTATAGTAAAACCATCAAGTTTTTATATCATGTAAAAAGTACAACAACTGAACATAGACATTCAAAATTTTAATTAAAAGTGCTAGATTTCCTTATGTATTTTTTTTTACTGTTTTTTTAAGTATTTTTTTTATTTATTTGCTTATCCTTTCATCGGAATGCCTTGAAGTTATTACATCAATAGAGCACAATTAATTCAGAATCACATCATGGGAGTAGCGTAGCGGTGGGTTACGTACGCTCGCTCACGCAGCATCAGGCCAGCGCTCTTCCAAGATTCCAATTTTATGACCAAATAAAAGGCTAATTACAGTAAAAATTGTATACAAAGTATAACTTAGCTAAAGAATACGTTAACTATAAGGACGGAGTTCATATTTCTAAAACTTTTAATAAAAGTTTTAGAAATTTGAACTTTTAGTTTTACATCCCGGCGTACGGCAAGTATCCACCCTTACGTTGTTGAGACACCTGCGGCCCGGACTAAGCGTTTTGCCTCGTCATTTTTACCGCGTACATCGAGGGATTGGAACAGTTTGCCGACTGCAGTCTTTCCGTCCGAATATAATTTGGGTGTCTTCAAGGCTAGAGTGAATAGGCTCTTAATAAACTAGTGCGCCTTACCATCAACGATTGCATCACTGCTTACCATCAGGTGGGATCGCAGTCAAGCACTAGTTTATTGCAAGTAAAAAAATAAAAATAAAAAAAAATACTTACAAATGTTAATACAGGTGTATTATTGCCCACTTTCATATCACCATCAAGCGGTGTTTGTGATCATACCTTATGTCGCAAATTTCCCCTTTTACAGTAAATTTATGTACATATATTTGAATAACCCAGTTGGACAGGTTCGGATTCGAGCTCATAGTGCCAAAACACCATGTTTTCCTTCACTCAAGGTCGCGTAAAAATACCGTCCTAAAAATAGGACAGGTTATAAATAGATCAGAAGCTTTTAGGGGGTCATTTTGAAGTTAAGTAGGGGTCGTATGTTTGTATGACCCTTACGAGTAGTCAAGTGTGATCAGTCAATAAGCTGTCGACTGTGTAAGCTGCGGTGTTTGGTTTGAAATAAATACTGACATGAGTAGGTATGTGTTGGTTGATACAAGTTTCAAGGTAATGTGAATTTAAGTTAGGAGTGAATAGGTTAGTTATAGGTAAGTGTGCTCTGTCGGCACATCATTGCTTACCATCAGGTGAGATAGTGGTCAATGGTGAACCTAAATTATAATTTAAAAAAAATATTGATTTTATTTTTTAAAGTTGGCACTACGCTTGAACTATTCAGTTATTTCTGTGTGGAAATCATACTTGTGACACGCAGCGAAACCAATTTTGTACCTCACCGTCCGGTAACCATCCGTATCGCTCGTGTTGTCAACGGCACGTGGTGTTCCACGCGCGTTTCATAGAGATGTCACCAAACCGTAGCGGCCCAGCAGGGTTGATACTTACAGAGACAATGGGTTGTATGAACGAGAACCACAGAGCCTGGGAATGAAGACAAAAAAGGAACAGAAATGACACGCCTTCGTGCACCGTCCAAAAGCGGCAGAAGTCATGAATTAATTCTTTTTCACCAAAAATAACCGTTAATGTATATAAATATTCGGCAACTATCACACAATGCCGTCTAGTCTCAAGCTAAGCAGAGCTTGTATTATGAATATTAGACAACTGATAAACATACTTATATATTTCTAAACTCATACATATCATTACATAGTATAAAACAAAGTCGCTTCGTCCCTATATATGCATTAATCTTTGAAACTACGCAACGGATTTTGATGCGGTGTTTTTAATAGATAGAGTGATTGAAGAGGAAGGTTTGTGTGCATAATACATGCATAATATATTCAATATTCGGACTTGTGCGAAGCTGAGGCGGGTCGCTAGTTATACATAAATTACACGCAGACAGAACAAATGATCGTGCTCATCACACAAACATTTGTCCTGGGTGGGAATCGTACCCACGCCCTCCCACATAGCAGTCAGAGTCACTAACTACTAGACTGACAGGCTAGTCGTATATGGCACAGTTATATAAAAATCTCGTTTATCCATTGGCTAAAGAATTTTATTCCAAGCCCGACACGAAAAGAACATCATCAGTCTTTTTAATGTTCCCACTGCTGGGACACAGGTCTCCTCTCTAGGAGAGGGAATGGGCCATAATCCACCACGGCCCAGTGTGGATTGGTGGATGTCACGTGTCTTCGAATTTTTGGTTCTAGGACATGCCGGTTTCCACACAATGTTTTTCTTCACTGTTTTGAGAGCAGTGGTTATGAAATAAATTACTCAAAGTAATGCGCCTGGATGGGTTTGAATTCGCGACCTACAACTTGTAAGTCGGGACCGTTACCACTCGGCCACCACTGTTGTCAAAAAATAACGACACAGTAATATAAAAATCTCCTTTATCCATTGGCTAAAGAATTTTATTCCAAGCCCGACACGAAAAATACGTAATAATATATTTACTATAGGATTCAGAGAAAAATATGACGCCTTCTGTTAGTCTGAGGGAGATTGATGGGAACTGCCGCGGAAATAATATTAGTAGCGGCCCGCGGCTGCGTCCGTAAGAAAAATGATGAAATCTCAGATAAAAAATTCTCCTTTTATGTAAATTCGGAGTTTTACGTAACACTGTGAGTGTGTAAGTATATGGCCTAAATATGGGACATTGAGTTGGAGAATGTCACAATATTGATAGGAACTATTATTTATTTTTGTTATTTTCCTTCAGGAGTAGTACATACTACCTACTTTTTTCTGAACGAAAGTTACCTTCCGCAGGGGCAAAATAGCCATCCATCCATAGTTTTTGCTCACTGCTTTTTTATGGTGGGTAAAAATCATCCAATTACGAATCCTGACCTTGTCATCATCATCATCATCAGCCTTTTAATGTTCCCACTGCAGGGACACAGGCCTCCTCTCTCTAGGAGAGGGAATGGGCCATAATCCACCACGCGGGCCCACTGCGGATTGGTGGATGTCACATGTCTTCGAATAGTATCCTGACCTTGTGCGGAGCTGGAAATAATGTCAGACTCTTTCTAACTAAACAAACTACCCCATTCCTAAGTTGCCATCTGTACCAGGGCCATCCTTTCATACACGGATTGCTGACAACTCATTGAGGTGCGCGGAAACAGTGTGTGCCGTCGACGACTAGGCTTTGTCTGGACGATTACTATACGACCGGACGGCGAGCTACCCATTGCTCACCACCCGCAAGCCCACGCCTACTGTATTTGCTTACTGCTACGATCTTTGTTCTGTCTCGATAATAGGGCTATTCTACTGTGATATTAACACTTGTATAAATATCTCCTGAATTTTCTTTGCAGATTTAACACTACATCTGGTATATTAAACTACTTCATAAACGTTTGGTATATTATAATTATCATTATATAGTACTAGCTTCTGCCCGCGACTTCGTCCGCAGAAAATTTCTTGATTTAGAACCAGGTTGCCATACATTGTTTTCAATTTTAAGCAACTGTTTGCAAATTATTCTGTTTTATGTGCTATATTTTTCCGACTTGCTAGACAAAATTTGTGATAGCTCGGTTAATATACATGTTATTAAAATGATTTACAGCCTATAGCACTCAAGAATAATGTAGCTTTTTATCAGTGAAAAAATTTTTGCAATCGAACCAGTACTTCCAGAGATTACCTCCTACAAACAAAAAAAATAAAAAGAACAAACTTTACCTCTTTATTATATTATATTATATATTATATATATTATTATTATAAGTGTAGATAAGTGTAGATAAAATAAAGTTGCTTATCCCTATGTATGCTAAAATCTTTAAGAGTATGCAACGGACTTTGATGCGGTTTTTAATAGATAGAATGATTCAAGAGAAAGGTTGATGTTTATAATGGATGCATAATATATTCAATATCAGTACATTCAGTACCCGTGCAAAGCTGGGGCGGGACGCTAGTAATATACTATAATAGGTATTATGATTTTCCTACGCTAGTATAGTATAATAGGTGTTATGACTTTCTCACTAACAAAGCCGCTAGCAAAAGCTAGTTCGTTGATATGAAAACAACATGGGAGGGAAGAGGGGATCTCCTCCCTCATCTTATTAATAACATTGTACTTCGTTGGGGCTCGTGTTTTTGATGAAATCCTCTCAGAGTGATAAAACACGTGAGGAAATAAATACGTTAATAAATATTGGTAATGTCAATATGGGTTAGGAATATTGGGGACGATTTGTTACCTGTGCTTCGGTTTGTATTTTGTGGGAAATAATTTCTTGTTCTAAATAAAATGGTGCAGTGGTGGCCGAGTGGGAAAGGCCCCGACCTTCGAGTTGTAGGCCACGGGTTCGAACCCAGTCAGGCGCATTACTTTGTGTAATTTATTTCGTCACAACTGCTTTCAAAACGGTGAAGGAAAACATCGTGAGGAAAATGTCCAAGAACCAAAAATTCGAATACATGTGACATCCAATAATCCGCACTGGGCCCGCGTGGTGGATTATGGCCTATTTCCTCCCTAGAGAGGAGGCCTGTGTCTCAGTAGTGGGAACATTAATAAGGCTGATGATGATGATGATGATGAATTTCTTGTTACCGAATAAAAATATTAAAAGTTATTCTTTAATTCTTTTTTGTACACAAAAACTTAACATAGATACAATGATTTGACAATTCATGTACAAAGGCGAGCTTAACTCAACAATGAGTTTTCTCCCAGCAAACCTTTAAGTGACAAAGAAAGATTAAATTTGAGGGTAGAAACCAGTGTACAATCTAAGCCTACATAAATACGTCTAATATATACATACATACATAAACATATAGATATAATATACATATATTATGTCAATTGAGAAGGGAAGTGCTCTTTAATTAAGCAAATTCAAATTCAAATTCAAGCTTCTTCTTCTTCTAGTAAGCAGTTCTTTTAGTCAGCTTTTTTTGTTGGGAAATCATCGAATGGCTTTTCGCGCTTTAGGAACGAGAGTGTGTCAATGAATTTTACTAACTAAAACCCAATCTTATGTGCCTTGAAATAAAGAAAGAAAATCCTTTAGTTTGCGGGAAATGACGCAATCTTGGTCCGTGACATAGCGGATAAACTGCAGGAGGGTTGCTTATGTTGGTATGGCCACGTTTTACGAAAACCGGCAGACTACGTGGGTAACAGATGCCTCGCCATGCCGCCTCCGCCGGGACCCGGAAAACGAGGAAGGTCTAAGAGGCGTTGGATCGACGTCGTAAGGGACGCCATGCGTGCCAATGGGCTTAAGGCAGAGGACGCGAAAGACCGAGCGAAGTGGAGGCGACTGTGTAGGAAAGCGGACCCCGGGCACCGAGGTGACAGCCAAGGTGAGCAACCGGGACGGTCGCTAAGATGATGATGATGATGAAATGACGCAATCTTAAATACTAATTGAAAATAATTGAAAACATGTCTTAGGCCTTGGTCTCTACGCTTAACTCTAGATGTAAAGCTTCAAAATGTAGTTCTGCATAAACATAAACATACAAAACAAATTCGAAACCTAACTAAATCAGTAATTAGATTAAGGATTTTGTAATAGTTGTTTAGTTTAGTTTTTCTTTTTTTTAAACTTTGCCCCACACTAGGAATTACTATTGTGAAGTGGGTGCGTTCACAAACATGCTTTACATGCTTATACACAAGATATCCCGGAACACCTACCTGTAGGCTATACGGCCATATGTTCCGTACGGGAATCAAACCCGCGACCCTCAGCGTAGCAGTCCATCACTCAACCACTGCGCCAGCCGAGCAGTCAAGTTGTTAGCTATTTTCATAGTATCGTGTCGTACGATATTGTTTTGTAAAGAAATGCCGCTGATATCCAGACAATTTTTGTCTTGTATTACAAAAGTGCTAAAGCAAAAATGTCGAAAATCTTAATGGGTTCTAACACCAGACTCAAACCGACAGACAGACAATTTCATACACAACTTTCCCTCTCCAAAACAAAAAAAAAAATAAATAAAAAACAACCACCCATCCCACCCGCCATCCCCCTTACACAAGGTTGATATTTGATATATCCCAGCTACAGTTCCAAGCGGTCATCCCCCTGGGGCTGTTTACATAGGGGCACGAGAGGCCTCCAAGGTAACTCGTGTAACTAGCTGCCAGATCTAGTTTAACTATGTGGAGATAGCCCCGGGGCTTGTGGTGGAAGCAATCATTGCTCAGAGTGGGGAGGGGTTGGTTTCTATATTGGGAACTAAAATTAGGATGATAATAATAATATGAAAGTAAAGATAAGCAAGTCAAGTATATTGACTTGGCTCCTTGGCTCTTGAGGTTGTCGACATGTGGGATGTTTTCTCTATGGTAGGTAAAAATCATCCAATGTTGAATCCCGCTCTTGGGCGTAACGGGAAACAGTGTCAGACTATTACTGACTAAACAACCTACCCCGTGCCTTCCTTGCCTTATTCCCAGAGCCCCGGTGTAATGCTTTCACACCAACCCTCGGCTCCAGGAGGCTTCGGCCCTGTAGGGCTCCTACAGTTTGCTGACAACTCCTTGAGGCGACATTTGGGATGTGGATTCGGCAATCATTGTACCGATAGTCGTGACGGCCAATGGCTTAATAGCAAAGAACCTCGACCAACACCTTAGGAGGCTCTTGTTAGGCAGCTGGATCAAGGGCTTGATTCAGGAAGCGGTACTCCTGGACACGGCTCGTATTGTTAGGAGGTTCCTTTCTCTAGAACCCTGACCACCAGTAGCTTGAACCCTGTTCCCGATACCGGTGGGACACTTTTCTATATGTTTTAAATGTTTTTTTAATCTTTATTGAAATATTTAAAAATGTAATTTAAATGTTTAAATCTACACTAATATAACAAAGAGGAAAAGTTTGATTTTTTGTTTGTAGGAGGTAATCTTTGGAACTATTGGTCCGATTGGAAAAAAAATTAGCAGCAATAGAAAGCTGCTTTACTCCTAAATGACATAGGCTATATTTTATGTATAATATATCTATATAAATAATATACGCGGGCGAAGCCGCTGATAAAAACTAAACTAGTATAATATAAATATTTAAATAATAATTCGAAGACATGTGACATCCATCAATCCGCACTGGGCCCGCGTGCCGGCCCGTTCCCTCTCCTATATAAGAAGCCTTAATCCCAGCTGTGGGAACATTATAAAGCTGACGATGCTCAATGTACATACGATTTGCAATATAGGTGAAGTTGTTAATTACGGGTCCCTTTATGTAAACAAACAAAAGCTGGGATGTCAACCATTGTTTGTCGAACAAGCATGAATTGATTGATGTCGATTTGATGGCTTACCTGATGTTTTATCTTTAGATTAGATCTTTATTTTGCAAAACGGGTCATGTATATGCAAATGTAATGAATATTAGCTGAAATTTTACACTTTTATTTTAAAGGTAAATTTGTTATCATCAGCCTTTTCAATGTTCTCACTGCTAGGACACAGGCCTTCTCTCTAGAAGAGGAAGGTAAGTTTGTAATGTTGAATACTTTGTCACGGTCGAGGTCGAACAAATGAATAGATTTCAATAGCAATATAGTATACAATCCTCTTTTTTATTCGGTGTGAAAATCATCTAATGACATCTCCGCGCCCCTGAGCGGGTCGGGAGATAATGTCAGACTATTACTGACTAAAAACGCAATCATGTTCCTTCGTGTTGGGTCTGGTCTGCCCATTGCTCGCCGTCCGCAAGCCCGCGTCTACGGTGGCCGGATATCGGCGGGATCGCGGCGGCGACGGCTACGGCAAGGGTGCCGTTGCCTTTGCCTTATACGGTCGGCCTCCTCCTTCACTAGTATTACTGCCTCGCTGCGCACTATCCACTACTACCTAAGTTTTTTTTTTTTCTACTTGCATTAAACTAGTGCTTGACTGCGATCCCACCTGATGGTAAGCAGTGATGCAATCGTTGATGGTAAGGCGCACTAGTTTATTAAGAGCCTATTCACTCTAGCCTTGAAGACACCTAAATTATTTCTTCAGTTCTTCTGCAGGTATCTTTACCCCTGATTCGATCACGCTAGAACACTCTAGAAAAACTTGGTTTAATATTCCGTAAGTGCTAGATCTTGCGCGTGTAACTTTACTAAGAAAGCTAGCCCATACAAGGCTAATATCCTGAAAAAACAAACGTTGATAAGAATCGTCTCATTTTCAAGGTTCTCTATAAATTCATGAAGTCGTTACGCTGGGACAGAGGCGTAGCTTGGATTATTTTAGACGTGGGCGAAGGACTTTTTCTGTTATAAATTCGAAACCGAGACAGTCACTGTCGCAATCTAGCATTCACGAGCCCAAGTCGTCGACGGTGCACACTGTTCCCGCGTGCCTCAAGAAGTTGGCAGCAAACTTAAGGGGGCCTGTAGGTTTGAAGCTTCTTGGGGCTAAAGGATCAAGGCAAGGAACGAACGGGGGGGTTGTTGAGTCAGTAAGAGTCTGACACTGTTTCCCGCTCCGCCCAAGAGATTCATCATTAGATGATTTTTCCCACCAAAAAAAAAACAACATTGAGTAGATAACAAAATAATCAAAAGACTGCCTATATATACAATTTGTAGATATTTTTAGTTGTGCATAACATAAAATGTACGAAAACGATGTAGATATGATTTATGAGTATGACAAATAAATTAAAATTGTTTTTAACTTGATAATATGTTACTTAGGCTTTGTTTCATCGCAATCGGTTAACTATATCAATTTCAATGAATGCCATAATTTATTCAATATGACATATCATTAATTCAATACAATTTCAATGTTTAACCTTTCGATTAGCATAATTAGGGACATCATAGAAATACAACATGTGTGCGATTCGCACTCTTATTGTCTTTCTATTAAGTCTCTAATAACGGTAATCTAAAGGTTAATACAATAATATTCTCATCATCATCAGCCTTTCAATGTTTCCACTGCTGGGACACAGGCCTCCTCACTAGGAGAGGGAATGGGCCATAATCCACCACGCGGGCCCAGTGCGGATTGGTGGATGTCACATGTCTTCGAATTTTTGGTTCTAGGACATGCCGGTTTCCTCACGATGTTTTCCTTCACCGTTTTGAGAGCAGTGGTGATGAAATAAATTACACAAAGTAATGCGCCTGGATGGGTTCAAACCCGCGACCTACGACTCGTAAGTCCCACGCGGGCCCAGTGCGGATTGGTGGATGTCACATGTCTTCGAATTTTTGGTTCTAGGACATGCCGGTTTCCTCACGATGTTTTCCTTCACCGTTTTGAGAGCAGTGGTGATGAAATAAATTACACAAAGTAATGCGCCTGGATGGGTTCAAACCCGCGACCTACGACTCGTAAGTCGGGGCCGTTACCACTCGGCCACCACTGCTCGCAATATAATAATATTCTATTTCATGATAAATATTTGTACGCCATAGTATGACAGTATATGTCGGAGCTTAATTTTTTTACCATGACGTATTGTACGTACCTTATTCTCACAATTTTGATTTGATTTAATTTGAAAGATGAAGAAGAAGATGAAGTTTGCAGGGGGTTAACTTGTCTATTACAAAAAATCCTGGTTCATTAAAAAGCGAGGTCTATCGCGAGGCCCCTCAGGTTGCGAAGGCCCACATCGCCCACGCCTACCTACGCCACTGACGCTGGGGCAGTGGCATTTATTATTTAGTGGCAAGGTGACCTCTGATTTGTGTCCAAAGTAACGTAATTGTGTGTGTGAGCCAGGTTTTTGCCCAGACTTAATATTAATCGAGTTTCATAGCCACTGGCTAACATTTCTCTAAGTAATTTAATTTTTTCTAGGTATTTTTTTGGTAACCCGAGAGACGTCGTTTTCGCAAAAGCAATTGGAGTTTTTTAGGGAGGTGGGTAATCGTTTTATGACTTCTTTTGCTCTAATGTGGAGCGAGAAGCCGTGTCTAACTTTTGCTGACAAAAACACACCTATACACTGTTAAGTTTAGACCTGTTAAGTTTTAATCCCGTGGAGGGTCGATCATGAAACGATATCAATTGGTCATCATTTCAGCCGAAACACGTCCACTGCTGGACATAGGCCTCCCCCAAGCGCCGCCACAAAGACCGGTCTTTTGCCTCTTGCATCCATTGGATTCCAGCAGCCCTGACCAGGTCATCGGTCCACCTTGTGGGAGGCCTTCCAACGCTGCGTATCAAACGCTGCGAATTAATTTACGTATGAACAAAATTAATTTCTATAGGCTATTCTAAAACAACACGCCACAACCTAACATGCAGGTGGAACGGCAGGGTACAGCTAGTATTATTATACTATACTAGCGACCCGCCCCAGCTTTGCACGGGTACTGATATTGAATATATTATGCATGTATTATGTACATAAACCTTCCTCTTGAATCACTCTATCTGTTAAAAAAAGCCGCGTCTAAATCCGTTGCGGAGTTTTAAGGATTTGAGCATACATAGGGACAGGGAGCGACTTTGTTTTATTTACAAGCTTTTATTTAGTTTCACCTGTCCCGTTGTCTGTCGTTCTGTAATAAAAACTTGCAACTTAAATTTGATCCACTTCCCGGTTTCCGATTGAGCTGAAATTTGGTATACACGTTTAGTTCGGATGACAATGCATGATTAACTGTGTGACGTCATTCTAAATCCAATATGGCGGCGTATCCAATATGGCGGACCAATTATTTTTAATGCACTCCTACAATATGGGTATCAAATAAAAGGGCTTGCAAAGAATAACTAGAAAAAATAATGTGACGTCATTCTAAATCCAACATGGCGGCGTATCCAATATGGCGGACCAATTATTTTTAATGCACTCCTACAATATGGGTATCAAATAAAAGGGCTTGCCAAGAATAACTAGAAAAAAAAATGTGACGTCTTTCTAAATCCAACATGGCGGCGTATCCAATATGGCGGACCAATTACCAAATTGTTCGCTGCTGGTCAATCTTATGTAGCTTTAAGCCGAGTTAGGTCTTTAGCAGGTCTTCAAATCGAAGAACTTGACTGCTCCAAGTTGACGTCGAAGAAACCTTGTAATGTTGATGCATTAAAAGAAATGGATAGAATGAGAAACGTTACAAATACCTAACAAGTGATTACATAATTTCAACATTATTGATATTTAAATCAGTACATATTACATATCATGTGAACGAACTACGGATTTCATAACGGAATAACGCTGCTACGCGCTGCGAACTACGTCGTAGTAAATCTCAAATTAAAAATAGAGGTACTAAAAAGTTAAAAATAAAATTAAAGAAAAAAAAACCTTTTTAAAAACAAACTTTTATTATTTGTTTATAAAATGAACTAAAAAGTTAAAAATAAAATGAACTAAAAAGTTAAAAATAAAATGAACTAAAAAGTTAAAAATAAAATGAACTAAAAAGTTAAAAATAAATTAACTCTAAAAAGAAATATAACACTTTGTAACTTGATTGTAACCTTTAACGACAAATAAGCGTCTTCGTCTAGGACAAAATAATTCCATATTGTACAAATTTATTTAATTTTAACACTAAAACTTTTCACCATACATAATTATTCAATCTCGTCCCCCCTCTTTATCATAGTCCCCATTTAGAAATAAAAGCGTGTTACATTGTGATAGCTTGAGGAAAATGTTGTGTTGTATTAAATGTAACACGCTTTTATATATTTCTTTTTAGAGTTAATTTATTTTTAACTTTTTAGTTCATTTTATTTTTAACTTTTTAGTTAATTTTATAAACAAATAATAAAAGCTTGTTTTTAAAAAGGTTTTTTTTCTTTAATTTTATAAGTAGTATGTAATGATTGGCATCTTTTCTATAGCGTCGCTACGAGAATTCGCCGTGGGCGAGAGGCCTAATACGTCTTTCGTGTTGTATCAATCTTTCACAACTTAAGCATATATTACTTCCTTCTTATCCCTTTCACAACTCGTGTCTTTCGAACTGTCATCCCTTTCACACATTTAAGCTTCACGTCTGTCATCTCTTTCACTCATTCATGCTACACATCATTCTGTCATTCGGCTTTACGTTTCAATTCACTCATCTGCCGAAACACTCGTTACGTTCCGTTCCTACGTAAATAGTTCAAAACTTTTAGGAAAACAACTTTCCAATGAAATGATTGTTTTTCATAAATGGTGATCTTTATTTTGTAAGTAGGTTTTTTAAAAACACTTTTGCACGTAATTTTGTTTTTTTTTTTATGCTAGATGAGTCCGGTGTTTCCTAGCGGACTACCCTGAGAAGAAACACCGAAACAAACTCAGGGGTCAAAGTCTCTTTTAAAGTCCATACAGAAAATATGTATTGGTCAAGCCACATAAGAACTATGCAGATTTGTCTGAGATGGTCTTTTGAAGAAAGATCCATACAAATTTGAGGAGACCTGTCCAGTCAGTGCAAGCATTTGTCAGTATTCGCAAAGCTCAACTCAGGACTACTAAGGAGCTCAACACGACCCGACGAACAATACCAAGGAAAGGACGTTTGAGTAGGTCGTTAAATACTCAAATTGCTAGACATACGCTAAATTTACTGAAGAGACAGAAACAAAAAAAAGAAAAAAACATATAGCTTAATCCACACAGTCCTTCCCAAAAATCGTCCTTCACAAAAATAATATATATAGTTTACAAATGCAAAATTGTAAAAAATAAACATTAATGTCAAATGAGAAAATAAATAAACGTAACAATTTTTTATAGGCGGTACAGTTAAAACTCTTTAAGACGAATCACACGAGCCCAAACTCGATGAACCCCATCGAATTTGGGTTCGTGCTATACAAAGTTCCCACTGCTGGGACACAAGCCTCCTCTCTAGGAGAAAGATTGAGCCGTAGTCCACTACGCGGGCCCAGTGCCGATTTGTGGATATCAAACGTCTTCGAATTTTTGGTTCTAGAACATGCCTGATGTTTTTCCTTCACTGTTTTGAGAGCAGTGATGATGAAATAAATTACACAAAGTAAAACCCAGTCTGGGTTTGCACCCGCGACCTACAAACTCGTAAGTCGAGACCGTTACCACTCGCCCACCATAGGATCTCGCCTCTCACCTCAGGATTGCAATCAAGCGGTAGTTTATATCGATAAAAAAATGCTTATAAACAAAATGATTCACTTAGTGCTAAGTCTTCGGTTCAACTCTCGAACCAAGGTTAAAAAAGCGTCTTTCTACAAAGTATACCTAATACTGCTTACTCATAATATAATACCTAATATCCAATACCTTTCTAGTTAAGTATCAAACAAATGACCTCACCTAGATTATTCACCTTTACCATTTAAACTAGTTATTGTTTGCGGCTTCGCTCGCGTAAACGTAGATAATTATTCCAAGGATACATGTTCATCTTAAATTCACGTAAAGAGTAATGGAAAGGGATATGCTCGGAGTTTCCTTGCGTGATCGAGTCATAAGTGAAGATATCCGCAGTAGAACCAAGTTTACCGACATAGCCTGAAGAATCGCCAAACTGAAATGGCAATGGGCAGGACACATTGCTCGCAGAACAGATGGCCGTTGGGGTCGAAGACGCAGTATTGGAAGGCCTCGTACAAGGTGGACTGATGACTTGGGTAAGGTTAGTTGCAGGCATCCAATCGATACAAGATAAACAGAACCATTCATTGGGATTACACTTCTTAGGGCAGGCCTATGTCCAACAGTGGACGACATTCGGTTGAAATAAATGATGAATGAACGACATTGTCTAGAAAGAAAGAAAAAACAGTTTTTGGGACTAGGTACAAGAATATAAGAAAGACTTATATGTTGGGTACAACACAATGAACACATACAAGTTTGGGATATAAAGTATCCCATGTGCTATTCCATTATTATATAATCTCCCCTCGCCTCCTACTCCCCTCCATTTGCCCTCTACTTCCCCTCCATCCCTCCCCTCTCTTATTTTTTTTCATCTATGTATCGTTTTTATAAACTGCTCTAGCAAAACAAAATTTTAATTTTTCCAAATTTTGTTTTGCTAGAGCAGTAACCACAGACTACCCCCTTTTTATTGTAAGCTCTTTTACTAGGTATATCCTAAGGTTGTCAGGTAGATATCGCTGTAAGAGATAAGACCGTCTTTGTACCCGTTGATATAAGTTTCTGTGAAATTGTTAGGTACTATTTTGGTGTACATTAAAGTTTTATTCTATTCTCACTTTTACAATATCTTTTTTTATACCGTAATTGTACTGTACTCATCTTCATAACCGCGTAAGAACGGTTGTATGAAGAACAGTGAAGATGTATGTCAAGTAGGACGCTCATAAAGCCGGTTAACCCGACGTACATTTTCATACAACAGCTCTAACGTGATTATGATATTATTACACATCTTTCTTCAGATATTTTGGATACCTACACATATCTTGTGTATATTATCTAAGCTTCTATAGAACTCAAATTATACATTTGCGTAAGAGTAATCCAGTAAAAACCTCTGAAAATCTGCTATTTTATGTCAACTTTGACTCTCCATAATATACTCCTATATTAAAAATATAAAAAAAATACTTCTATAGAAGCCTTGCGCATTTCATCGAGATTCTAAATGATGCCAGTTTTTGGTTCAAAGTTCTTAAGGGTTTAATAAAAAACACGTATTGCCTGGAACAAGTTTTGTGAAACATTCGAGTAAATCGTAAAAATACCGAATTCCAACAGAGTTTTCAGGTGTTATTTCTCTTTTTTCGTATTACTTTAGCTTCACACATCACTTTGGATTGTGTTAAATGAAGTAACAAGCATTTAAACCATGCGTGACGTTGACGATAGGCAAGAGGGGAAGGCCCAACTTAAATAACTTTTTAAAAACTTTAACAACAACACATTTGAGATTGAGTTATTTGAAGAAAAGCATGACGGCAATGCATTAATTTTCACGTGCTTCAAAATGACGCATTTCGTTCTAATCTAGTCTTGTTCTTTTGAAGGAAAAAAGCCATTAAAATTCCAGTGTTATTCAATTAGTCCTCTATAAATATTTTCTAGTCGTAACTGTGGCATTTTTTAGAGTTTCGTACCTGAAAAGAAAAAACGGCATCCTTTTCCTGGCATCGACTGGCTTCGTTTGAGCTCGTGTTTTTGATGAAATCCTCTCAGAGTGATAAAACACGTGTGGAAATAAATACGTTAATAAATATTGGTAATGTCAATATGGGTTAGGAATATTGGGGACGATTTGTTACCTGTGATTTGGTTTGTGTTTTATGGGAAATAATTTCTTGTTACCGAATAAAAATATTAAAAGTAATTTGACTGGCCTGTTGGTCTAGTGGTTAGTGGCCCTGACTGCTAAGCCGGAGGTCGTGGGTTCGATTCCCACCCAGGACAAATGTTTGAGTGATGAGCACGATCATTTGTTCTGTGTCTGGGTGTTACTTATCTATAATATGTATGTATTTAGAAATATAAAGTATGTTTATCAGTTGACTAGTACTCATAACACAAGCTCTGCTTAGCTTGGGACTAGATGATGTTGTGTGATAGTTGTGGTTATATTTTAGGACCACTTTATTGTCCATCTGTTTGTCTGTCAAGACTTTTTATCTCGAGTACGCGTTGAGGTATTGAGTTGAAATAAAAAAAAAATATATTCAGCAAGTCGTTTTTTTTTGCGTTTTCATGTGGAATCGTTGTTATCATAATTACCAATCACGTGAATAAATAGCCATCACTATACATATAATTTTTCTGGGACCAATGGTAGATGTAAAAGCGGCTACCTGGGTAGGTTGTTTATTCAGTAATGGTCTGACAATGTTTCCCACTCCGTCCAAAGGCGGGATTCGTCATTGGATAATTTTACCTACAATAAAAAAAAAACACTATATAATTACTAGTCAGCCTATATAAAGAAAAATACAAAAAAAAAGTATATAATAAATAAATAAAACCACTGTACAGTATTTTTTTTTACTTAAAAATGTCTGTCTTAAGGTATAAAAACCATCGTTAAAAAAAGTTTAATCTGAACTAAATCCACGGAACCCGGGTCATTAATTATGTTCTCATTTCTTACGTATTTTTTACGTGTTTCTTTTCTTTTTTCTCGAATAAACAGTAAAAATTAGGCACAGCAACTGGGTCGCGGTTTTTAGTCGATAAAATCTTACGATTTACATCTACTAACATTTTGTTTACATAACTGAAGGCCCCAGTTCCCCAAACAATAGAGAAAGAATGAAAGATTTCAACCTTGAGTATTTCGAAATTGCCCCGATGTCGCATCGGTTGATATGGGTCAATGTCTGGTTGCGCGTCATCCGACCAAGGTTCGATACCTGGACGATGCTAAAATTAGACATGCAACATACTTAATCTTTGATGGATTGTGAGAGATACTAATTAGAAACGTGTTCTTTTGAGATTGTATATCTATCGGTTACGGTTTTAAACACTTGAACTACAAAAGCTTTTACTGTTGCCAAAATCAATTTAATATAATTAACACGTAGTTGACTGTGCTTCAAATACACTAGCTTCTGACATCTTAAGTAAGTTAACCTATGTTGAACTATGTGAAATAAAATATTTGTGGACTGGACTTTTCTTCGGTCAACGAATCAGCATTGCCATCCAAAGTGGTAATGTTGCCGGCGTTCTGGACACATTTCCAGTTGATATTGATGTGGATAAAATGTTTGATGCTCTATAAGTTTTGTTTTCTATCTGTTTGTACATATTATCATTTTTAGTCTGTACACAGTAATAGTTAATGTTAATAAATAAAAAAAAAAAACGAGAAATAAAAAACTAAAAAATGTAATAAGCATTTTCCAACAATGTAGGTCACGAGTTCAAACGTATCCATCATTTTATGTAATTTATTTCATTACCACTGCTCTCAAAACGGTGAAGGAAAACATCGTGTAGAAACCGGCATGTCCTAGAACCAAAAATTCGAAGACATGTGACATCTACCAACACGCGTGGTGTGTCACAGCCTATTCCCTCTCATAGAGAGGAGGCCTGAGTCCCAGCAGTGGGAACATTATAACAATAATATTAAAGCCTTTTATTTCTTTACATTTTACTTAATGTAACCTAGATATCTCTCTCAATGCAAATTGTTATATGAATGAATAAATAAATCATCAGTAAGCCTGTCTTTGCATTTTTCTTATTTTTAATATAATTGATTCAGGGAACATTATAAGGCACGTACCAAACCATCTAAAATCGAACACTTTACTCATGTATCATCCCAGCCTATCCCTACCCGCAAGAGGGAATAAGAACCGATGTTTCTTTCATATTCGACCTCATTTCTAATACACTGTCGGTAACAGAAACATTTTTCGCGTTTACTGCTCAAATATTAATTTCCTGACCCTCCGGCCCCTTAGCGGCACTTGTGTGGAAATGTGGGCAAATTTAATAACTCCCCGAGTCTCTATCAAGTGATAAAAGTATTTAACATGATGTTTTAGTGGTGGAGTTGAATGTTATGACAGAAAGAATAAAAATACCTAAAATAATGAAGGTCGAAGATCGGAGTCTGTGTTTCCTGAGAGCTGTAACGTGGAGGTTTTTAAGTCTAGAAATAGGTTACTTCTAGGCAAGCAAGGTCCATGACCACATCATCACTTGCTTCGCCTGGGTCCATCATCGGGCCACCAGACGTACGGCATTGCGCCACCGGTACATGGAGGATGTCCCACATACACGTACAAAACGTTTTGGGGATACTTTAATTGTGCGTACAGCCAGGATAATAAACTAATTTAATTATAAGTATGTAATTTTAGATTGCATGAACCGATTTCAATATTTTTGTATTTTTAGTTTAAAGAAAATACGTTCAAAATAATAAAAAAAAAACTCAGTTTAGGTTTAATTACAAAAAGGTTAAATTACAAAATTAGTTCAGAACTTATTTTAAAATTTATTAAAAACTGTTCATCCTATCAAGTTCAAAATAATTTTCCTAGAAAATTCGCTCCCCACTTTACGTGTAAGGGTACCCTAATATTTTTTTTTTAGTTTTTGTTTTCGCACTTTGTCGGACAGACAGATAGACCGACTCGGCAAAACTATAAGGGTTCCTTGTTGACTACGGAACCCTAAAAACGGGGTCACCATTTAAAATCAATAATCTGACACAAACCACCCGTGTATCTTTCTCCTCTGTCAAATCCATCCAAAGGTTGTCGTTAAAAAATCGCTTTTAGCGATAAGACCGCCCATTGTAACACCGTGGTAATTTTAAGTGTCCTAATATACCAAGTTGTGTTTATAGTGTACCTACAATAAAGAGTATATCTATCTATCTATCTGTCTATATCTATCTATCTGTTATCAGTTCATTAAACCAGCAACGTCACACCTTAAAGTTAAAAAAAAATCAGTCTTTAAATATCTGACCTTAGTCAATCGTTGTATCGACCTCGTGTTAAATATAATCAATAATAAATTAGTACCACACCTGCTGGTCTGCTGTCCCGTCGTAATAAACAGAGTCGGGCGTTGAACCTGGGACTCGGAGGTGTGGAGCTTTGATGTTGAACGAACTGAGATATGAGGGGTCAGGAGGGCATTCATCTTGAGGAAAGGTGGAATTTGTTTGATTAAATAATTTGGTGATTGGTCCGGATGTGGACTTATCTTACTTCTTACTAATATTATAAATGCGAAAGTTACGGTGTTTGGATGTTTGTTACTCAATCACGCCAAAACGGCTGGACGGATCTGGATGAAATTTGGAACAGGTATAGGATACACTCCGGAATAGGACATAGACTACTTTTTATTCCGGAATCACCAACCCCAACCCCAATACCACGCGGGCGAAGCCGCGGGCAAAAGCTAGTGAGTTTATATAAGCTTTTACTTTGACCAAATTTGAAATCGCGAAAAAATTAACCAAGTACGGTACATTTTGGCCAGTTAGGCGTCAAATCGCAAGTCAAGCACTAGTTTATATCAATTAAAAAAATGACTCGTTAAACAGTTAGGTGCGTCGTGCGTGTTAAATTATTTTGTTTTTATGTGAGCGGTGAAAGATGAAAAGGGCTTTGAATACCCTTGGTCAGCGGTCATGGGCGCCACTACTGGATCTGTGAGCATATCTGTTTTATTTTAAAAAATCTGCTAAGAATTTGATTTGATTTTTCTCATAGGATATTTTTAGTAAAAAAAAAACCCGCTGCTCCATACATTTTGTCGAAAATCTATGAAGCGGCGGGTTTTTTTTTCGGGGATTTTTGGGCATGTTCTCATAGTAAAAGTTGGTCATATTGGTGATTTTTTTTAAGCTCATGTCTCGTATCAACTTTGTATACAACGGCCCGAAATTAACTATCGGGAACTTGCCCACCAGACATATTATCCATCTAGCCGGAGGCTCCTCCCTTTTCAACGGAGAGACATTACTCTCTGTTTCACTTACCTCTAAACGTTGAAATTAGTGCGTTAAAGACACTTACCTACCCCTTGACAGCCCTCAAGCGAACGCCGGCGTTCGCGGGTATTAACGGAAAGTTATTTGTCTATAAAACTTTTTTTTTACGTTCTTGGATAAATATCAAAATACCCTACAAAAACAAAAATGCTCAAATGTTGTAAATTCTATTTTTGAAAATTTGACATTTGGCGCTCGCTTGGGTGTCAAGGGGCTAAATTATAGTCGGACGAGAAGACCGCTACAGGCAAAAGGCAGGCATAACACGACGAACGATGTAAAAAACAATAAAGAGTATATCTATGTATAATCATTATAATACATTATTGACTGGCCTGTCAGTCTAGTAGTTAGTGACCCTGACTGCTATGTGGGAGGTCGTGGGTTCGATTCTCACCCAGGAAAAATGTTTGTGTGACGAGCACGATCATTTGATCATAATATGTATGTATTTAGCAATATATAATTATGTTTATCAGTTGTCTAGTACCCAAAACACAAACTCTGCTTAGCTTGGGACTAGACGACGTTGTGTGACAGTTGTGAAATATATTGTGGATTTTACACGACGAACTATGTATAATCAAGTAAAAACTCGATTTAGTCAGCCATTTTATCGAGTGACTATTACAATCTAGACTGCGACACAGACAGAGCCAATGACACCATCAGTCAAGTCACCCATCGCGCGGTGTACGATTGTACATCATAATGCCATGTGTTTAATGTTTTGTCAGCTATTGTGCTGAAATACTACGGTTCATTCTTTGTCAGTTTAGCATGACATTGTTAAAGTTCTTTGTAATACGGAGTATTTTTATAATACATACATATACATATCGACTCGTCCAGGATGGTCAAGCTCTGATCTATCAGGTGGGTCTATGTGGGTATCGTGCAATGAATAACAAAGGTCGTGATTTTTTTTATTTACAATAAACTAGTGCTAGACTGCGATCCCACCTGATGGTAAGCAGTGATGCAATCGTTGATGGTAAGGTGCACTAGTTTATTAAGAGCCTATTCACTCTAGCCTTGAAGACACCTAAATTATAATCGGACGGAAAGACTGCAGCCGGCAAACTGTTCGTACTTTTAAAGATTTAAGCATACATAGGGACAGAGGTAAGCAGCTTTGTTTTATACTATGTAATGATGTAGCGTTGGATAGCCAACTTTATAACATTCAACCGTAAATAACTGTGTATTATTACTGTGTACGATTATACACAGTCATAACCGCGTGCGATAAATACGTGTGTACTATTAGCAACCTTGCAGGAGTCGAATTATTACGGCCACGTTTGATGGCTACATTTTTGATGACTTTAAAATGGACTGGATGTGTGCCAGAACTGTGAAATTAATGGAAAAGGTTCATTTGATATTTTTTAGCTTTGATTTTTGTTCATAACAACGTTTGTTTTGAAGTAAAGAGCTATTTGTTAAGGCACACACTTCAGCCACATTTGCCGATCTGGGCGCGTCGATTTCCATACATTTATTACTCGGTATTATATCGAAACTAGACTTGTAGAACTACATCAGATTCACGCCACGCGATGCCAAACCATGACTTTCTTTTCTTATAATTTCTATAACCTAATGCTTGACTGCAATCCCACCTGATGAAAATGCGCGTGCTCTCTCTCCCGCCAATTTTATTATAATAAAATAGTTAATTACTTTATTTGTATTTCATTTTATTGTAATAAAATAATTTTGTCGTATCAGTCTGGATGCGGGTGATCCCCCACGATTCGCTAGTGTATTGAAAAATGTCGTTTGACACACGTGCAAAATCATTGCAACTCTGGACACATTTAGCTACGGCCTTAGAGCATTAAATGCTCTAAGCCTACGCCTCGATTGCAATGACAAACTTTCTGCACTTGTATCAAAATGTACTATTAGTGATCCTTCTGATTTCAGTGTTGATGGAAAATCGTCTCGCCTATAGTTTGACCATGAAATGTTTATGTACACAAAATATTTACTGAAATACATAAATATTATTTGGGCGTGACCTTCTGACCTTAGTCGCAATAGTTAATAGACTGATTTATACGTATTAAACTATCTTGAACTTTATATAAATGAGATATGAATCATGTTTTTGTAGGTGTGTTTTTTAAGCGCCACTGATTGGCTAATTATATTACTATGACGTGGGTGATTTACGTAGGTATTCCATCAGCTGGCGAAGATAATTTATCTTGTTTCTTTTTTTTATTGATTACTAGCTTTTGTCAGCGGCTTCGCCAGCGTACATAAAATATGCCGATGTTACTCAGGAGTAAAGCAGCTTTCTATTGATGTTAAAAATTTTCCAATCGACCAGTAGTTCCATAGATTACTTCCTACAAACAAAAAGACAAAAAAAACAAACTTTACCTCTTTATTATATTAGTGTAGATAGGTTCGCGCTTGACCGCAATCTCACTTGATAGAAAGTGATGAGACGGTCGACGATGAAACGCGCTTACCTAGAAGTAACCTATTCACTCTTAACTTAAAGATTCCAGTATTGTAGCCATCAGGAAACAGACTCCGGCAAGGAATTCCACTCCTTGGGTGTACGCAGAATGAAAGTGTTGCCGAAACGTTTTGTACGTATATGTGGGATGTTCGCCATGTACTGGTGGCGCAACGCCGTACGTCTACGTTTTTATTGATATAAACTAGTGCTTGACTGCGATCCCACCTGATAGTAAGTAGTGATGCAATTGTTGATTGTGAAATGGCAAAGCATCAGCCTTATAATATTCCCACTGCTGAGACTCAGGCCTCCTCTCTAGGAGAGGGAATGGGCCGTAATCCACCACGCGGGCCCAGTGCGGGTTGGTGGATGTCACATGTCTTCGAATTTTTGGTTCTACTACATGCCGGTTTCCTCACGATGTTTTCCTTCACCGTTTTGAGGGCAGCGATGGTGAAATAAATTATACAAAGTAATGCGCTTGGATGGGTTTGAATCCGCGACCTACCAACTGGTAAGTCGGTAATGTAACTTTTTTAAAGTCCGAGTATTACAATAAGTATAAATATTTTTTGTTTATTTGACACTGTCTAGATGCAAAATCACTACAAACCAAAAACAATGTGCAATGAAGATGTAAATCTATCAGCTGAAGTAATTATTAGTAGATTACAAGCTACATTAATTATGACGATTAAATACAAAGTGTTTATGAGCTATTTGACTTAATTGGAGCTTGAACCGATGCCAAGGGAGACATCGACTGCTCTATTTTCTTACAATAACGATAGTAAATTAACTGTAGTTATATTTGTACTTGATCATAGTGGTTTGTCAATTGGACATAGCTTTCTAGGACCATGATTTTTCTACAAGTCAATTTGCTATATTTACAATCCTTATAACTACATATCAGTATATACATAACCTAGCTTTCTGCCAGCGGCTTTGCCCGCTTGAAAGTAGGTTTTTGTACAAACTTCGGACTCGCGTTTCATCCCTTTAAGTGTTGAATTTTGGAAAATCCTTTCTTAGTGTTCGCCTACGTCATAAAAAAAGCCTTGTGCAAAAATTCACTCTCCTAGTCCCAGTAGTTTCGGCTGTGCGTTGATATGTCAGTCAGTCAGTTTCTCCCTTTATGTATATAGATATAGATAGAAGATTAAGAACTAATCAAAAGTACCTTATCAAAAGTAAGGCGTCAAAAAACTTCTGCATCGCTGTCGACCAGTAAAGCACCTAAAAGGCTGTCAGCATTGCCACGTTGTATTGCAATACTTATTCTCTGCCCAAAGTAAAAGCCAGCCCTTGGATCACGCGAAGTGTCAACACGTCGTTTAGAAAGTTTTTGCAACTGAGTGCAATGAAATATCGAGACGACTTGGAGTCACTCCGGACCCATTGCTTGTAGTCTGTAGTCTTCTAAGACTTGGTCTGCGGTGAGACATTTTACAAACATATTTACTAGAAAAATTTCCGTATTCCTGGTCACAAAATACTATAAGTAGGTAAACAATGCGTGAATCATACTCTCAGACAGGCGACCGCTATAAAAAAATTGTAAACATTGGCACGGGTTCCTGTCGCGTTGTCGCGATTGTCACGTTGTACACATTCCTCTGTTTCTCGTCATTACCCAGTTAGCACGCTGTTTTGTCACCTAGTTTCTCTTTTTGTGAACCATTGGCGTTTTGCCTAAAAGGTCAAATCAGACGGATTTTCGTGAGCCTTTAATCAGAATAAAAGTCTGGCTGCGTTTTATATCAGTATGATTGCAGGGTCGTGAGCTTTAGATCGCCGTCCGGTAGTCCGGTAAGGACTTAAACCTGGTCGACAATAAGATGTGTTTCACGCGCGCCACAAAAAATTGACAGGGCCGCGGATTATTTTTTATTAAGATGAAGGCGATACGCACAGGACCAGTCGTGGCGTCGCTTGGGGAAGGCATTGGAGTCTTTCGGCTGAAATGGTGATGATTAATGAAATAGTACATTTTTATACCTTGCCACAAATTTTGTTTTGGAGTCGAATATTGCAGTGACTAAACTCCACGTGTAAAAAACAACCTTTCTCAATGCACTTACGAAGATATAAATAAATGGGGATTAAACTGCGACTCGTGGGGGTTCTTTAGCGCCCAGCCCGCTATGATAAATGTTTTTTACATTGTTGTTTTTAGTTGTGTTGGGGTACGCTCGTGCACTTTTCCGCGCTAGTGCGAAGAACAGACAGTAAATTGTGAGTGTAAAACCGAGTTCGAAAAGAAAATAGCCGAGGTAATCTCTACGCTACGGAAAACTAAGTAACGTAAGTACCATTAAGTAAACCAGATGTTTCATTTATGGTCAAAATTAGGCAAAACTTAATACATTATGGAACCGCCACCCAAAACTTTACACTGGCGAGCAAATGAAGCAGCTCTCCACATCTGCACTGCAGTGTAAATGGAACATTCTTTATTTTACGTTTTTATCTTTAGCGGCTCGTTTTTAATTCAAAGGGTCGGTTTTCTTTTTGTAATTCGTTTGGTTTTGAACAGGTACTGTTTCTGTATTGTATTGTGTACGTAACGATTTTCTTTGGCTCTATTCACTTAAAAAGATTCACGGATTCCTCTAGGCTCTTACTAGGTTATCAGTCCACCTTGTGGAGAGCCCCCCTCCTGGAGCCGAGCGTTGGTGCGAAAGTGTTACCGGGGCTTTGGGAATAAGGGGGCGTTCAAGTATTACGTAACGCGATTTGGGGGGGAGGGGGTGTCTCGTAAAACGTTACGATGCGTTACAGGGACGGGGGGGGGTCTTTCTTACTACACGTTACGTAACATTGTTTTTTTTTTTAAATAAAAAATTAGGAAATCATTTCAAAAATCTTCAAAAATTGCGTTACGTAATACTTGAACACTCCCTAAGGCAAAGGAAGAACGGGTTCGGTTGTTTAGTCAGTAAAAGTCTGACACTGTTTCCTGCTCCGCCCTAGGGCGGGATTCGTCATTTGATGATTTTTACCTACCATAAAAAAATATTGTGGAGAACCTTCCAAAGGAACACCTTAGTCGTGAGATTCACTCAAAAAGTAGTAGAATCTATGTAATACTCGTATATACATACTAGCTTTTGCCCGCAGCTTCGCCCGCGTACATAAAATATAGCCTATGTCACTCAGGAGTAAAGCAGCTTTCTATTGTTGCTTAAATTTTTCCAATCGGACCAGTAGTTCCAGAGATTACCCCCTACAAACAAAAAAACAAAAAAACAAACTTTACCTCTTTATTATATTAGTGTAGAAGTGTATATAAGGTGACACTGGTAAATTAGTGACCGATACTTAAATACGTGATTGTATTCATGATAACAAACTACTTTTATTATGGGACCAAACGTTAAATCGCGAAAGAAAAATCTGCTGGTCAGTACATTTATGTTAGCCTATCTGGTCAAAATGTACTGAACTGTTAATTTTTTTTGTGCGATTTCAGGATTGGTAGTTGTTTTTTGAGAAAAAAACAGCCATATCTTTTTTCATTAACTTAGAAGTTTTTTTTCAATTGAGTAGCTAAAAGTGTTTTTAAATATAAGAAACAATAATTCAATCTAATAATATTCTGAGGTTAATAAAATAAATGTACATTAATATTTACAAATGATAAAAAAGGAAACTTAGAAATTTGATTTGACCACAGACCTAAATATATTTAGGTTTTAATTTCATTTCGATACCTATTTCACACGTTCCTGAGATAAAGCCTCTTGACAGTTAACCCTTGAGTTCTTGTTAGTTAACAGTTTGCCTCTTGGCAATTTATGATTAATTTGTAATTTTGTTGACATTATTGCATCAGTTTGTACCTTTATGACTTGTAAGAATCCCTTACCAATAAATAACTATGACTATGACTATGACAGACAAATAGACCTACGGGCAACAAAGTTACCCTATAGTTAAGGGATTTGTTTTTCCCTTAATTATTTATTTAACTATTTACGTAAACACATAAGAATACCTAAAAGAAAAGAACGAGGAAACAAAAAAAATAGGTACAGAGGTGATGCTTATTTCTAAATAAATAATTTCCAGCATACCAGTGAAAGAAGAGTTAGAAAAATAGAGATCCTTTTAAGGAACAGAACCCTAAAACAGCTAGTTTGACTGGTTTCACTATAGCAGAAAACAGAATTGAATGGCAAAGAGAGAAAGTAATATTTTTCCTGCTATAACTCAGTAACTAAAATATAAGTTCTTCCAATAATTAAACTAAGTTCATTAATATTTTTCTACTTAATTCTAACTTCCACTTTCACCCCCCGTTCACCCCCAAACGGTACTTCTACACCAGGGGTTGTACGGGGGTGTAATGAATGCATCTGGAACGCGGTTCGGTACTACTTAAATATATTCAAATACATTCGCTTTTATTTAATATCCTCATTATGTGGGTCTTGCTTAATTAAAATATGGGTTTCATATTTATTAATATTTGTATTTTTGCTGTAGCAGGTTATAAGGTACTGATAGACATGAGAATTCAGCATATGACTGGCTTGTTGGTCTAGTGGTTAGTGACACTGACTGCTATGCCAGAGGACGTGGGTTCGATTCCCACCCAGGACAAATGTTTGTGACATGAGCACGATCATTTGTTCTGTATCTGGGTGTAATTTTATATAACTAGCGACCCGCCCCAGCTTCGCACGGGTACTTGAATATATAACGCATGTATTATACTTATAAACATTCCTCTTGAATCACTCTATCTATTAAAAAAAAACCGCATCAAAATCCGTTGCGTAGTTTTAAAAATATAAGTATACATAGGGACAGACGACTTTATTTTATACTGTGTAATGATATATATGTATTTAGAAATATATAAGTATGTTTATCAGTTGCTTAGTACCCATAACACAAGCTCTGCTTAGCTTGAGACTAGACGGCGTTGAGTGATAGTTGTGGAATATATATTATAATTTTACGGCAATTTTTTAACACCCTGACTCCTAAACTAGGTTCCATGTGGCTTAGGAGTCAGTGCTCCTTGGTGGCAACAACTAATTATAATAAGCAAAATTTAGCATTAAGCAAAGTACAATAAAACCAATTAAAATTAAAAAATACCAAAAAATAATAATTAAAATCGACACAATTGTAACAATATATTAAATAAAATTATTTTAGCCAAAGTACAATTAAACAAATTAAAAAATAACAAAAATAATAATTAGAATCGAAACAATTGTAACAATATATTAAATAAAATTAATTAAATAATAAAGAAATCAATACAATTAAATTTAATACAATAAAAAATTTATAAAATTTTTATTATATTATTCACTTGTAACAGAAAATCGAGCATTCGCCGTTTTTAAATCTGTCGAACTGAACAACGAGCCGAACCAAGCATAGAGCCAAACATTGCTACGAACGTTTTCATGAGCATTCTAGTGAACCCTCTAGTCGATGCGCGATTTTGAATATTTGCTAAATAAATAAATGATTGGTCCAAAAAGTGTCAAAGGATGAAGCAGCGCTCGCTAGAATGCTCGATAGAATGCTCGCTAAAATGTTCTCGTATTTTTCTATAATGTAACATTCGCAAGAATACTCATTACAAGTGAATGCTCAAGTTTATCAGTACCTTTAGGATTATTTTCATTTTTTTTGTAATTTAGTAATGCGCCTGGCAAGGTTTGAACCCGCAACCTACAACTCGTAAGTCGGTGCCATTACCACTCAGCCACTACTGCGAAACAGTTTGCCGTTTTTAATTGCAAGTCCTGTCAAATAATTGGATTCTTCAATTAGCAATAACTTTCTATTAAAAGCCTTTAATTGCAAAACCTACTTACCGACTGGCCATTGCAAATTAAATACCCCCATGTTTTGCACGATAACCATCCTTAACTCTTACACAGAAAGTCCAATTTCCATTACCATAGTACTCCACTTAAGACCTTTTGAACACGCTAAGCCAATGCAAAACCAACCTTATTTACATAGCGTTTAGGTGAGTATTTGTGTAAACGCGTCCACTAAGGCCCTCAGTTGGATTGCTCCAGTTGCATTCATTACATCGTCATTCAGGGAATTGGCGAGATATTACGTTTGGGACGGGGTTCGATTTCCGGCTCGTGACGTCACAGATTGGGAATATTGATCTGTTTATTGTGTATTCTTTTGTAGATGTATTTTTCTGTTCATTTGGGAGGTAAGGAAATTAACTGTCTTTGTTTATGTAGAATACTAGCTGGTAGCCGCGACTTCGTCTGCGTCGTGGATAAAAGGTAGCCTATGTCTTTTTTTAGGCTCTAAAGATTGTCTATGCCGAGTTTCATCAAAATCGTTTGAGAGGTTTAAGAGGGAAAGCGTAACAGACAGAGTTACTTTCGCATTTATAATATTAAGTAAAGTATGGATTATAAAACGGAGATTGATTTTTTTCGATAAGTAAGCTTTTCTTCTTATTTTCATTTATTTTTCGGCAACAAATATTGAAATGATATCTCCCGCTGTTTGTCAGATAGGCTCAATCAAGACGCTAAGCTTGCCATCATATGAAGTTAAAAGAATACGTTATATCATAATTTTCATCATCATATCAGATGAAAGACTTCCATTATGAACACAGGCACGAGTCCTCACTTGGGAGGGCCCAAGTGAGGACTGGTCCTTAAGATTTTGTTTAAGGTTTTAACTTTTTTCTTTGTTATTGATTTAATTTTTTTTTTATTTTAACTTGCAAATTACTGTCCAGAAGGCGACATATCCCACAAATAAAAAGTTTTTCTTTCTTTCTTTCTATGTGTATGCATCTTGCATCTATCGAATTTCTGCGATCCTCACCAGGGCATCGGTCTACCTTGTGAGAGGCTTTACAACGCCGCTTCTAGATTTTATAACTCTAGAAATTTTCAGTCAAAATGGCCATCTGTTCTCCGAGCAATGTGTTCTGCCCATTGCCATTTAAGTTTAGCCTTTCATTGGGCAATGTCGGTTGGTTCATACACTAATTATAATATGCACGGTTAAATTTTGTTTCGTTTGAATCCCGTAGAGGGGCGATTCGGTACATAAAACCATATCAATTTGTAAATATAAAATTTAAAAAGTTCATTTTTTTTAACTCTGATTAATTTATGCAAGTACAGATTTTTATCTCGTTAACTTAAAACAAAAACCAAAACCTGCTCATTTATTGGTATAGGGTCTACCCTATACCAATAAAAAAACTTCATTCCTGATCACGCAAATACTCATATAAGTCTCTATTTGTCATCATTTCATTACATAGTATAAAACAAAGTTGCTTATGCCCATACATAGGGCATAAGCAACTTATATCTTTAAAAGTACGCAACGGATTGTGATGCGGTTTATTTTTAAGAGATAAATTGATTCAAGAGGAAGGTTTATGTGTATAATACATGCATAATATTCAATATCAGTACCCGTGCGAAGCTGGGGCGGGTGGCTAGTAACAATATATTCGTAAACAACTTGCCAATACCGGTTATGTAACAACAATAACAATATCAAAACCATCTGGGCATGACATATTTAATCTGTGAGCAAATTTGGATTTGGCAGATCAAAGGTTGTAAGGATCACATGGCAACCTCCTGGCTCCCGATAAAAAAAAAACTGGGTCAGTGCGTGTCGGGCTCGTGCACTGAAGGCCTTTTTCCTGTCACGCGTATTTTAGCCCGCATGCGATTTCGTCCGCATGCGGACTGCCCACATCCTATCATTTGATACATGTTTTTCCTAACATGCAGTTAGCACGCGCACGGAATGAAGGTTAGCTGCGGGCAAGTATGACCCGACTTTATGCCAAATTTCAGAAATTTGGGTGAAGTTACCTATCAATTTTGATCCCTTTTTTGAGGGTCGAAATATAGGTATTTTTGTGACTTATGTCACAAAAAAACTGGCTGTATCTTTTTATTCACCGATCAAGCTGCTTTGTGTTTTTTTTGTTAACTTAGAAGTTTTTTTTTCACAGCTTCAATGGATCGTTAACCTGAGAGTATGGTTTTAATTTGATCTTAATACGTGAATGGTCTTGACAGATAGACAGCCGGTGAACTAACTTTTTTTTATTGCTCTATACTTGTGCTACCTGATGGTAAGCAGTGATGCAATCGTTGATGGTGAGGCGCAATAGTTTATTAAGAGCCTATTCACTCTAGCCTTGAAGATACCCAAATTATAATTGGACGGGAAGACTGAACAACTGATCCTATAAAGCTTCCGTTTCCTTTTGCCGTGTACAGAACCCTAAAATCTTCAACCATTGTTATTTCTGGTCTCCTTGATCTCTAGTAAATGGCGCATGTAAATACTTTGCAGCTTATATACGGCTTCTCAAGTAAAGAATCCATATAATAGTGTTATTGTTATGAATAACTTTGACTTGTTTCATTTCTACAATAGCGGTAACTTTCGTATTTCGAAGGCCTAGAAAACAATATGGCTGACATTTTCTGTTACTAATTATAAACTGTTTATGAAGTTAGTAACGATGTAGCTTTGAAGTGATTGTTCGTTTTGTAAAATCATTTTATGTTAATTTTTTTTATGTTTTTGTACGTGGTAGAGAATTGAATAAGCTTTGTAGTACGTTAAAAAGTAACACAGGCTAAACTATATTATGATAGTTAAGTACTTTTGGAAGCGACTTTGCCCGCGAAAAAGTCTCAAAATTGTATCGATTAAAATATTAATATAAATATTATTAGTTGTACGTAAAAAAATAAATTTTATTATTATTATAACCCGACTACGACCAAAAACCGACGCTGAAAAAGTATGAAACAAGAAAACCGTATTCACACGTTATTAAAGTGTTGCGTAAAACGGTTTTTCTATACCATAAGTAGGTACTGCCAACATCATCTTCCAAACGACGAAATCGATCCAGTTATAATAAAAATGTTTAAAAATAGAAACATCAGCACTAGAGTCGCGCCGTAGTCAGAATAACTTCACCAATTAAGTTAGGCCTGGAATTAGGTCAACCGTTTACGGCTGCACCTGGGCTCTAGGGGTTGGACCACTTGCTACTCACTTCGTTAAATGCGGCGCCGTGTTTTAGGGTTAAACTTTGCTTTCTGGTGAGGATTTTCTGTCTTTGAAGAGTGTCGACTTGTTATAATTTAGAGTGGTGAGAGAAATATAGTTTTATGACCTATAAAGTTATAAATAGCTACTAGTTTCTGCCAGCGGCTTTGAACGAGTGTAAGTTGGGTTATGCTCCACCGTGTTCTCCGGGCGGTCTACACAGTGGTGACACCCTGGTGTCTCTTCCTGAAGAATTCCGTGCAAGAACCTCCCGTACTTATCATGTCCGGTGAGGACCTGCGTGAGCCCCTTATTAAAGAGAGGACTTATTGCCATGAGTAAGGTGTGCCCGGCACTGGGTTGCGATTGTTGCTGACGCCATTATACCATCATGAGATCTCCTCACTCTGAACTCTGCTCACTGTGTCGCGACTTGTCGCGGCTCCGCCTAATAGGCTATGAATATTGTGATTTTTCCATTATGTTCTCACCATTTAAACATTCTCTGGAGTAGGTACCACGAATATTTCAAAACAAAATTTGGTCAAACCGGTCCAAACAAACTCTAGTTTTAGCGAGACTAACGAACAGATAGAGAGAGAGTGAGAGAGTCCCTTCTTTGAGGAGTGGCAGCTGGAAAGACCTTACGGCGTCCTTACTTTCCGCATTACGCAAGTTCTTAAGAAGAGTATTATTTAGTAACAGCCCTATAATCTACGTTTACTAAGAAAACAAGTTGCTTGTTCAAGTTTTCTTTTTCTTATCATAGTGGTTGACTACAATTTTATCTTATGGTAAGCAATAATGTGAGATGCACAGTACCGTTCAATGCTCATTATAGCGACAATTGTGTCCTGTAGTTTTATGGCACATGGTAGCCAAGTTACAAATTTTACAGAACAAGACTCAGGCGCGTCGCCTATAAAGTTATCGTTATATCGCTTACGCATCTCGCATCTTCGACCGAAGATGAAGCCCAACCTAGACTGAAATTCTAGAATAACTTATTAACTTTTAATATAAATACCTCTAAAAGTTTAGTAAGTTATATTTATTCCCATTCAATTTATGAACGACAGTATTTAAAATTTTTATAACTACATGTAATTATATACATAAATTAAAAAAAAAAAAAACCTTAAGAACTAACTAAAAGTACCTAATCTAAAGTAAGGTGTCAAAAACTCTTCCGCATCGTTGTCGACTGGTAAAGTGCCCGAAAGGCTGGCAGCACGTTGTATGACAATGCTTATTCTCTGCCCAAGGTAAAAGCCAGCTTTTGGGACACACGAAGTCTATACCTCATCATCATCATCATCAGCCTTTTAATGTTCCCACTGCAGGGACACAGGCCTCCTCTCTCTAGGAGAGGGAATGGGCCATAATCCACCACGCGGGCCCAGTGCGGTTTGGTGGATGTCACATGTCTTCGAATTTTTGGTTCTAGGACATGCCGGTTTCCTCACGATGTTTTCCTTCACCGTTTTGAGAGCAGTGGTGATGAAATAAATCACACAAAGTAATGCGCCTGGCTGGGTTTGAACCCGCGACCTACAACTTGTAAGTCGGGGCGTTTACCACTCGGCCACCACTGCTCAAAGTCTATACCTAGATGTAGCTATTCATAAACACAGACTCCGGCAGCAAACAAGGAAAAAATATATGTATTTTACAATATTAAGTAAACAAGATTTTCCTTATGAAAGTATATCAGAGGCAGCTGCTACTTTACCCAAAATCAGAGCCTACACTGTGAAGGTAGCTATGGGTCATTTATTTGCAAATTCTCAATTGGACCCTCCCTCGTAAGCTTAGCATCTTTATTGACGTTATTGGGTAGAAGCAAAGAGGATCTTTCACTTTCATTTTTGGAGGTTTAGATGATGCTATGCGTGATACAACATCAAAGCTTGTCAAATCTAAAACCAGTTCTTTTCAAATTTTCCAAAAGTTACCATACATCCATTTTTTTTTATGGTAAATCATCGAATGACGCATCCTGCTCTTGTGACATACTTCTACTGACTAAACGACCTACCGTTCCTTCTTGCCTTAGTTCCAGGGCCTCGGTGTTCCGCTTTCGCATAAACTATTGGCCCCAGAAGGCTTCGACCCTGCAGGGCCCCTACAGTTGCTGACAACTCCTTGAGGCGCGCGGGAACAGTGCGGGAACACTTGGGCTCGGTCCTTCCTGGTTCCTGCAGATATCTTAATTTCTGATACGAGCAATTAAGAATTTTTCAAGGTCACTTAAGTTGTACAGACGTATGGCGGAAAGTGCTGATGATAATTAAAACTATTGTTAAAGCAGGGTACTGTCTGGTAACCAGTCCACATAATACTCCCAAATCCATAGCCCTATATTTTTTTCCCATCACTACATAGTATAAAACAAAGTCGCTTTCTCTGTCACTATGTCCCTTTGTATGCTTAAATCTTTGAAACTACGCAACGGATTTTGATGCAGTTTTTTTTAATAGATAGAGTGATTCAAGAGGAAGGTTTATGTGTATAATACATGCATAATATATTCAATATTATGCCCTCGGGCGAAGCTGGGGCGGGTCGCTAGTATATCATAAAAGTTTCTCTCTAATCGGAGGGTGAACTAGCATAGCGCGACAGGGATAATCGTCGGTTACTCCCTCAGCCCATTAAAAGCATCTACAGACCCTTTGCGAGTTGGCACAGTTCCCTTGTACGCCTTCTTAAGGTGCAGAAACATAGGGTTCTAAAAAATACTAGGTCCGTAGAATAATTTAAATGTATCATTACATAGTATAAAACCAAATTGCTTACCGCTGTCCCTATGTATGCTTAGATCTTTAAAAGTACGCAACGGATTTTGATGCGGTTTTTTTTAATAGATAGTAGTGATTTGAAAGAAAGGTTTATGTGTATATTACATGCATATATATTCAATATCAGTACCCGTGCGAAGCTGGGGCGGGTCGTTAGTTTTTCTAATTATATTGAAAACATTAAAGTTAATATTTGGAAAACAAACCAAATATAACTGCGAAAGATAACACCCTGAATGCATTACTTCCTTATTAAGACTCACCGACTACCTCATTATTTGTCCCAATTAACTACCCCCCAAAACCCCCCAAACATTTGCGACCAACATTGGCGATACATTTTACTTCCCTAAAAATATTTAAGGATAAGGAACACTCCGCCGGTTTGTTACGACAGGGGTGTTATTAATTACGTTTCATCCCCATTCCAGCTCCGTTTCAACCCCCACCCAGAGAGTTTCACCCCCCAGACAATAGAAACTGGATACAATTGTGAAACCCTTGTGTTTCATAGCTGTTATATGAAAGAGAATTTTGATTTGAGTTGGGGAAGAGATTACGTAGCTTTGCATATTATTTTTTTTAAGAATAAAACTGTTTGTTTAACGTGAAAGCTGAGTCCAAGCTTGGACATATTTGCTAGATGGCGCTGAACTCAATATATCTTTTTTTATTGCTAATAGGTTTTGCGCTTGACGGCTGTTTCACCTGATGGAAAGCGACGATGCGATCGAAGGGATATAAAAAAATCAGAGCCTACACCGTGAAGGTAGCTATGGGTCATTTATTTGCAAATTCTCAATTGGACCCTCCCTCGTAAGCTTAGCATCTTTATTGACGTTATTGGGTAGAACCAAAGAGGACTTTTCACTTTCATTTTTGGAGGTTTAGATGATGCTATGCGTGATACAACATCAAAGCTTGTCAAATCTAAAACCAGTTCTTTTCAAATTTTCCAAAAGTTACTATACATCCATTTTTTTTATGGTAAATCATCGAATGACGAATCCTGCTCTTGTGTCATACTTCTACTGACTAAACGACCTACCGTTCCTTCTTGCCTTAGTTCCAGGGCCTCGGTGTTCCGCTTTCGCATAAACCCTTGGCCCCAGAAGGCTTCGACCCTGCAGGGCCAGATGCTGACAACTACTACAACTACAACTGCGACGATGCGATCGAAGGGATATAATTCATTTTATTTGTAGTATATCAGACGTAGGCAACTCAGTTAACAAACTAAAATGAAACTGGGTAGGCCATATCTGCCGCAAAAAAAAATATTTACCCCGATTTCTCTCACGAAGTCAGAATCTTAAAAATTCAACATTTATTTCAAGAAAATATTTCAGTTTTCACAATTCGTCGGTTGGAAGGTGATGAAAAATGTAATATTTTGCACCCCATCGGGCAGGGAGACGATTTGTAAGGGTTTTTGTTGCAGTGTGACAGTTTGTCCCTTTTTATACTGCGCCTTTTGACTGATGTTATCATAATAACGGAAGAAATGAGGAGCGGAAAAGGAAAATATTGCCGCAAGAATGGTTTGATCTTAATTTTATTTTTATAGGTCGAAAGATAATCGTAAATTTGGATATGGTTTTTCTAAAATCTATCCTGTTATTTTAAATTCAATTAATTTTGCAACTTACTTAGTGTAGTGCCAGTAATAAAGAAGCCTCGACTCACTCCTGAGTCGAACCCAGCCAAGTGTGCAAAAAAGACTGCGTTCTAGACCCAAATTTAGAACGCAAAGGGCATTTAAAGATTACAGGCAGCTTTATTACGTAAAAGTCTGACAGTTCATTTCGCAGTAAATCAAGATGAATTTATCATAGATTTACAAAACTGACACTTTAGAACGGCCCTTCTAATATTGTAAAACTGATCAATCAGGTATAGTCTTCGGACAGTTGACAATTTAACGCGCGATAGATTGTGATTTAACAGTTTCACTTCGATATTTTACAATCTACCGAAACAAAATACGTTAAATCGTGAGCTGTTAGTTAAGGTTCACCATTTTTCGATAGTTTACAGTTTCGCGAGATATTTTGTGATCTATCGGTATTTATAATTTCACGGTGACTAAACTGACCATCATCATCAGCCTTTTTTAATGTTCCCACTGCTGGGACACAGGCCTCTTCTCTAGGAGAGGGAATGAGCCGCAATCCCCCAGGCGAGCCCTGTGCGAGAGCAGGGGTGATGAAATAAATTACACAAAGTAATGCGCCTGGCTGGGTTTGAACCCGCGACCTATAACTCATAAGTCGGGGCCGTTACGACTTGGCCACTACTGCTCTCTAACCTGACACACTCTTGATTATAAAATTTTACATAAATACTAGCTTCTGCTTGCGACTTCGTCCGCGAAAAATTTCTTATTTTAACATATTTAACTCTGTTCCTATACAATTTCTCGAGAAAAAAAAAACAACTTTATTTCTTTATTATATTATTCACAATCATAAAATATAGCCTATGACACTCAGAAATGAAGCAGTTTTCTATCAGTGAAAAAATTTTTGCAATCGAACCAGTACTTCCAGAGATTACCTCCTACAAACAAAAAAAACAAAAAACAAACTTTACTTCTTTATTATATTAGTGTAGAAGTGTAGATTAATTAAATTAAATTATACGAAAGCTAATTTTCCCACAACGACAAAACCAATTTACTAATCAAAATAACCACAAATAACGCTATGAAAAACGATAAAAAATATATCAAAATAACTTCCATTAAAGTCTTTCCAAGCAGAAAGTCCTCGTCAGCGATTTCGCAGATCGATAGCCGTCGCCAGCTCCAAGGGGATAATTTTGAGTCGGTACTTCTGTTGGAACGCGAGGGTTAACGATCACTTCTGATAATATGCTGATCTGGCGCTGATGAGGGCACTGAAAAACTTAGGGTCTTAAGGTTTTTATACTAAGGAGGAAAGTGAGAGGGCAGCCCATTGATGTACACCGCTTAATTTTCATCGTTTTAATCCCGTAAAAAAACCCCTCTTTTTATGGTAGGTAAAAGTCATCCAATGATGAATCCCGCCCTTGGATGGAGCGGGAAACAGTGTCAGACTCTTACTGACTAATTAACCTACTTCGTTCCTACATTGCTATACATACTAGGGCCAAAGCTTTCCTTTCAGGTACAAACCCTAGGCCCTAATTGGCTTCGACGCTTCTGCAGGGTCCCGTACATGAAACACTATCGATTTGTAAAGATGGATTTAAAAAAAGAACTTTTTTTCGTAATTAAATAAACATCAGTTGATCGAGTCCAATGACTTGCAGGTGGTTAGTACGCAACAACCGATAACTGAGCCTAGAACCTACAGATAATTGAGCACGATCAGTTTTAGAAAAAAAAACTATATTTTTTAATTTAATCTTTAAAAATCGATAGTGTACTGTATCTTGAATTTTTGCAAGCTCTGATTTCATTGAGAAAGGTTAGTGTATAGTCGTTGAAAAATATTCCAAAGTTGTTGATTTTAACATAAAACATTCGTCCAGTAAATGTCTAGAAACAATTATGGATGATATATCGGTATCTCGTAACGATTTTAGACTACAATATATTGCAATCCTGGCTTTTATAGTTACACTAGCTGTCCCCCGCGGTTTTATCTGCTTCTTTGGTTACTAATACCTACTTCGCCTCCGTGAGTTGTAGCGTAAACACGTGATTGTAGATACTGTGATGACTGTAAAGAGATCACATGCGTTACGAATTAGCGTACTGGCTTGTAAGACGTTCGCAGACTGTTCGTAGTTTGAATTATTTTGAATTAAAAATAGTATGTTGTTATATAAATGATTGCATGTCGAACCATCAGAGCGAAATATACCAAGTCAAAACTTAACGTGGGTTTTATTGCTGTTACCACGACCCTGGAACTGGGGCGATTCGAGAGTGAGTACTCGAGGCGTCTCAGATGGTGGAGGCGTTTTAAAAAGCTATATTTCAGATTTAAGTAACTTGCGGACAGCGAGTAATGGATAGCCAGCCGTCCAGTCGTCTGGTAACAATCCGGACCGAGCCCAAGGCGTCGACGGTGCGCACTGTCGACGCGCGTCTCAAGGAGTTGTCAGAAAACTGGGGCCCAGCACGGTCGAAGCCTCCTGGAACCAAGGGTCGATGCGAAAGACTATTACCGGGGCCCTGGGATCAAGGCAAGGAAGAAACGTGGTATGTTGATTAGTTAGTTATATTCTGACACTGTTCCGCGTTCCGCCTAAAGGTGGGATTCATCATTTGATGATTTTCACCTACCATAAAAAAATCACGCGGGCTCAGTGCAGATTAGTGGATGTCACATGTCTTAAAATTTTTGTTTCTACAATATAGTATACACCGTTAAATTTTGATCGTTTTAATCCCTTGAAGAGTCGATCCGGCACATGAAACACTATCGATTTATAAAGTTAAAATAAAAAAATAAGCACTTTTTTTTAAAATTCGAATTCGTTTATGCACTTTCGAAATTGATTTTTTAAAGTAAATATCAGCTGGGCTAGTTCAATGACCTGTAGGTAGTTAGTACGCAACACCCGAAGACTACCTACGCGGTCATTGACTCGTTTACTTAAAGAAATGATTTTTTTAATGCATATATCACTACGAGATTTAGAAAAAAAAAATACTCTATCTTTTTATTTTATCTACATAAATCGATAGTGTTTCATGTACCCGATCGACCCTCCACGGGATTAAAACGATAAAAATTTAACGGTGTATACTCTATATTGTATAGTATATACAATATAGAGCTGTGGTGATGATACATAGGGTTAAAAAACCGCAAGGTGCACTCTGTATGGTATCTAAGGCTCACCAGAAAGTGGACTGAAGACCTAGTAAGAGCCTAGAGGAATCTGGGAATCATTTTTAGTGAATTGAGCCAAAGAAAATCGTTACGTACACAATAAAATATAGAAACAGTACCGGTTCAAAACCCAACGAATTACAAAAAAAAAACCGACCCTTTGAATTAAAAACGAGCCGCTAAAGCCAAAAACGTAAAATAAAGAATGTTTCCGTTTACACTGCAGTGCAGATGTGGAGAGCTGCTTCATTTGCTCGCCAGTGTAAACTAAAGTTTTGGGTGGCGGTTCCATAATGTATTAAGTTTTGCCTGATTTTGACCATAAATGAAACATCTGGTTTACTAAATGGTACTTATGCTACTTAGTTTTCTGTTACTGTAGCGTAAAGATTACCTCGGCTATTTTTTTCCGTTCTCGGTTTTAGATACACAATTGACTGTTTTTTGCACTAGGCGGCAAATAGGTTGAACTAAAATGGCCGTCGTTATTATGGTAACGCACATTGAAAGGCTATCGCCATTTGGTACGACTTTTTTTTGTCGGTGGGTAAAAATTATCCATTGACACCTCCCGCCCCAGGGTGGAGCAGGAGATAGTGTTAGACTCTTACTGACAAAAAAACCCACGGCGTTCCTCCGCTCACTTGCCTTTTATGCCAGGACCTGGACTTCCTTTTAGAAGCGAACCCTTGGCCCCAGTAGGCTTTAACCCTTCAGGGTCTCTACAATTTTGGTTCAACTTAGAGTATGTTTTCACTACCGATATTACAGTACAGCCGTTGGATCTTAGCGAGTCCAAAATTAAGCTCTGTGAATTTTAGCTCTTGAAAACTGGTACAAAAATAAAGATTAAAATAAAAATAAATAAATGCCAATAACAGTTTTTAACAGCAATAACAACTGCAAATTGCATTTATTTGTTTAAACTCACTAACAAACTAACAAATCTGCACGTGTGTCAAACGACGTTTTTCAATAGGTATACTTACGACTTGTGAAATAAAGAAAGAAAGAAAAAACATGTAACCGTATCTCAAACATACAGTAGAAATATAATAATATTAGCATTAAAATCTACTCTGGTCAGTTTCTAATTTCGTGGGGGTCGCCCAGCGCCTCGTGGGGGTCGCCCAGCGCCCGTGGGGGACGACTCGCGCCTGATTCGATAAACTAACTGAATAAAAAAAAACAGCCTTGACCATGATGATAAGCAGGAAATAAAAAAGCCCTTGTTGTGATAGACTCAAAAAAGCAATAGCTTTTTTGAGGTGATTTACATACCTAATAGGAGTGTGATAAGAGGCTGTTTTCGAGTAAGTGTATTGAAAAGTTATTTGTATTTGATGTGTAATACAAAGTAATACAAAACACTACTATATTCTCTCAAAATAATATAATAATCTCTCAAAATAGAGCAGTTAGTAGTCATTTCCTGATTCGTGTAATGCGATTCAGTCGTGGGATGTTTCTAATTTGTTATTCGACTGTCAATAGTTGAATTATTCGATTTTCTATATTTACTGCGCCATGATTCAGACTGAATTTTAGAAATAGAGTTGTTTATTTGAAGCAAAGATACTTGTGAAATACTTTGTTCATTTGGAAGAGAGCACACCTCTAGTGTTCATTTGAAATAATTATTGTTCTTAAGACAAAAAATGTCTTGCCCCTCTAGCCATGTTACAATCGTTTCGTTTAGCGTGAGCGCTTGGAGTAGGGGAAGGAGCAAATTCATTTGTTCTGACCAAGCGACTGAGCTTGAGATGATGTCAGAATAAAGGAATTGGGGGCTTGGCCAACTCAATGCGTTCGACGTTAACGAAATGATCGTAAATTGGCTAGGGGAGTTTTACTTCATTCTCCTCATAGAAATCAGTACCTCACATCTGTAGATATTTTCTTCTGAAGAGTAGAGTGTACAACAGTAATAATATCCATTAAACATATTTGACAAGGAAGAAATATGTTACGACAAGAAATCAAGTAAGGCCCAGTAATCTCAAAAAACGGCATGAAAAGTAAGGTTAGTAGTGGGTTTTTAGTTAATAAAAGTCTGATACTATAGAGCAGTGGTGGCCGAGTGGTAACGGCCCTGACTCGTGTTGTAGGTCGCGGGTTCAAACCAGCCAGGCGCATTACTTTGTGTAATTTATTTCATCACCACTGCTCTCAAAACGGTGAAGGAAAACATCGTGAGGAAACCGGCATGTCCTGGAACCAAAAATTCGAAGACATGTGACATCCACCAACCCGCACTGGACCCGCGTGGTGGATTACGGCCCATACCCCTCTCTTAGAGAGGAGGCCTGTGTCCCTGCAGTGGGAACATTAAAAAAGGCTGATGATGATGATACTATCTCCCGCCTCGCCACCCATCATTATCATCAGGCTTTTTAATGTTCCCATTGCTGGGACTAGGACCTTTTTGATAGGAGAGGAAATTTAATGTAATCCACCACGCGGGCCCAGTGCGAGTTGGTAGATGTCGCATGTCTTCGATTTTTTTAGTTCTAGGAAATGGTTTTCTCACAATGTTTTTCTTCACCGTTTCGAGAGCAGCACAGTAGTGGTGACATAAATTACACAAAGTGATGCGCCTGGCACTCGTAAGTCGGGGCCGTTACCACTCGGCTACCACTGATCATCTGATGAATGAATGATTTACCTACTGAGGAAAAAAAAACCATTTAGGCCTGCACATTGCGGCAGCGGCGTCAGATTGCTATATGGTTCATTCAGCATTATTGAGTTCTACTTTAGAGAGGGTACTTAAACTTTTCGACATGGTTGCCAACGCATTTGGAATTCGATTTCATTTGCTGGCATTCATGTGGCTCTGTGACTTATACCAATTAGTTGAGTTATTTGGTAATTTATTACTCTAAAGATAAACACATAAATATCTACCGTAAGGGGCGACTTTTATTTTATTGGCAATCTTTCAAAGCTCGTAAATACTTGTAAGTTTTCACGAAACTTTCAGTAGTACAAAAAAAAAATGTTAATCAGGTTTTTTTTATGGTGGGTTAAAATGATTCAATGTTAACTCCCGCCCTTGTGTGGAGCAGGAGATAGATATCAGACTCTTACTGACTAAACCACTCGCCCTATTCCTACGTTGCCTTTATACCAGGGCCAGAGCCTTCAGAGGTTAAATGTGTTTTGTGTTGAAATATCGAAGCGGCCGCTGTCACCGAGCCATGCGGCCATGTTTCGGAATAGTGTTGTCCTGTGTTGTTCCGTATCACAAGACGAACTGTCATACGCTGTTTTGTAAAACCGGCAAAAGATGAATCGGCAAATTAAATCATGTTGCGCTAAATAGATGGAGCTAATTTCAAATGTCCGTAGAGAGAGCTACCGCTGAGGAAGGTAAAGTAGGCGCCCGTACCCGCTCTGAGGACTCCCAGCGTAACTCCCGTTATAATGAACAACATTTTCAGAGGCGAACCCTTTGCCTCAGTAGGTTTCGACCCTTCGGCAGATTCCCTACGGTTTGCTGACCTCTCCGAGGCGTGCGGGGACAGTGCCCACCGACGACGTCTTGGGCTTGGTCCGGACGGTTTCCTGACGATCGGACGGCAAGCTACCAATAGTTCATCGTCCGCAAAACCACGTTGCTTACCAGGAATTCGGCAACTCGAACAATCCTGTAGCAAAATTCAAGTCATTATCTGATCAAATACTTGAAATTGATATTCAAATGTACTTCAGTAAATTGATTGTTACATTTGAATAGTAACAACACGATATGCCCGTATGTTTGTAACTAAACAAGCAACTATTATGTCTATATTTGTTTTGAAAACAACATCAAATGAATTGGAAAGTGTTTGTATGTGTATTTTGTTTCTTTTTGATGTTTATCGATGCATTTTACAAAATAAGTTTGATCGTATATTTTGATACGATTGGGTTAGTTTGCTATGACGCACGATGCGGATTTTGTACTGTAGTGTCTATCCACGCAAGTCTACCTTCCCTGAATTTCATGGCCCTCGGAAAGCATCGTCGCTGGATTCCCAGCTAACGGTAGGAGGGGTTCACATCGGCGTCGGGTCGACAGTTACTAGAATTTCAAGGAGCATTTCCGACATCTGAACATTTGGAATCCAAACGCCCTCTGCCGGAGGCTCTATGCAGGAATCGTTCGATCCATGGACCTTTATGGAACGCCAGTGTGAGCGCCGTCGTTGCAGAAAGAACCAAGGCTCAGCTGAATGCATGCCACAGGGTTTTGCTCACTCGATTATTTTAACAGGCCTGACTGCTATGCCGGAGGTCATGGTTTCGATTCCCACCCAGAACAAATGTTTGTGTGATGAGCACGATCATTTGTTTTACGTCTGGATATAATTTATCTGTAATATGTATGTATTTAGAATTAAATAAGTATGTTTATCAGTTGTCTAGTACTCATAACAGAAGCTCTGCTTAGCCTGGGACTAGACGACGTTGTTTGATAGTTGTGGAATATATTATACTATTCACAATTGACTGTTTTTCGCACTAGTAATATTACTAATGCGAAAAACAGTCAATTGTGTAGGTATCTAAATCTTTTCTTCATCATCACCCTTTTTAATGTTCCCACTGCTGGGACACATGCCTCTCTAGGAGAGAGCGTCACGTTGCCTTAACTTCAAAACCAAAACTACCAAAAGAACTCCATTGATAAAGTCCCCGAAAACTCTTAAGGGCGATTTAAACTTCCCCGCCATAAATCTTCTCGTTGTTACCGATGATTCATATCGTTATAACAGTAATTCATCACGTTACTCTCTCGGACAATAAACAGAGCTGTGAACGAGTGCGGCAAAGTGTAACTCGACCCTAACGACTGTTGTGCGAACAAATACTTCAGCGCTTAGTGCTACTTGAGTGAATGTACGGTAAATATTGTGAATTTGAGCTTTTAGTCCTTGTTTTGTAAATTTATGTGTTATGTATATTAGAACTCGGAAGTTAAATGGCGATTTTAGGGTTTGCAGATGGCGAGCCATGTACCCATTCCTCGCCATATGCATCTGCGTCTCAAGATTGACGGGTTTTTTTATCGTGGGTAAAAATTCACTCTTGGGTGGTGCGGGAAACAGTGTCTGATTCTTACTGACTAGACATTCCACCCCATTTTTTCTTTGCCCTTCGTACTGCGGCCAAGCCTTCCCTTCAAAAAGAGACCCTGGTCCCCAGTAGGCTTCGGCCCTTATGCAGAGTCCCTACGGCTTTACTGACAACTCCTTGAGGCGCGCGGGTACAGAGCGCGCCGTCAACGATTTGGGCTTGGTCCGGACTGTTACCAGACAACCGGACGACAAAATCATCATCATCATTGATATTGCTCGCTGTCCGCAAGCCATGTGTTATGTTTCTTACAACTCGGGAAACGAAAGGCGATTTTAGGGAAAAAAAAATTCGAAGACATTGTGACATCTACCAGTCCTCACTGGGCCTGCGAGATGGATTATGGCCCATTTTCACTACTAGAGAGGCATGACGTGTTCCAGCAGAAAAAAATAAAAAAGGGCTGCTGATGATGGGATGATTCAGAGCAATGGGTTGCTCACCGTCCTCAAGATTGACGGGACTAGTTAGAGACGATGCATGCCAGGGATGGGGGATTTTTCGAAAGAGTAACCCACGTACTGGCAAAGGGCAACTAAGGGAAAATGCATAAGTTTTATAGTAAACCTACGTATTTTCTCACCTACCACAGTGTTGTCTTTTTTAACTTAAAGGTTGACTGGTAGAGAATGTCTTGTAGTATTAAGTCCGCCTATGTACCACTACTGTACATGAGGTTTTTATAAATAAATAAATAAAAAATTGACTAATCTCACGTCCTACTCAGAGCCAGAGCAGGAAAAGTCATTGATTATTTCGTACGTAAAAAATAAACAAATACAAACATCTTGGTGTTTTTATTCTATCGTACATGTTTTGAAAACACAAACATTTATTTTGACACATATTTTTCTGATTACGTTTCTTACTATAGAATTATACACTGTAGTAAACATAATCAGTTCTCTAATGCCCAAAAGTATATACACATATAAATACTATTACACATTATACGCTCACGATTAACTCTCTTTTAGTCTCCACTTAAAATTACATAAATACTCAATTTGTTGAAAGGTTGACGATTTTCAATCATAATTACTAGCTCTGTAATAGTAATAGTGAGAATCATTTGCTTTAATTTTGACAATTATGACAACAAATCAGTGTTGTAAAACAAAGCAAAAAACACACATGATGTAATATTTCATTTTGATTGGTTGTCCTGTCAAAATTAATGAGATTTTGACTTTACAAGCACGTGTTACAGTTAAAATACTAAATACCACACAAACTTGCGTAAATACAGCGCCATTTGCAAAACATTCATAGCGCAATACATCAAACTAATGTTACAAACAATGACAGATAACGATCAAAACACTATTTGCAGGAAAAAACCGTTTAAAAACCAATAAATCATCACAAAATACATTTAAAAACGTAACATATTGTATAAAACTCTAAACATTTGCTCTCGAAATTAATTAATAAGATTATATTTAATGCGCGCGCATTTTTGGCAAGCCGCCATCTTGGATTGTCTGTCTGGCGACTGATATGTTCTGTTCCGATGGAAGTAAATTATTTTTGGGTGCGATTGAGTGTGTGGATGCCTTAACAAGGTCGGGAGGTTATCAGTGATATTTGTAATGCATGATTTCAATTATATAAGTTTAAATCGTACGCTATTTTTCGTACGCGGCAGAAAGACTTGCCATAAGGAGTACTTTTGAAGCATACAGAAAAAATTAAAAAGTTTTTTTTTTATAAATAATTATTAAAAATATTTATCAACTCAAAAAAGCGAAAACAATAGTAACATTAGACGTAATTTGTAGGTACTACTAGAGTCGCATGAGCAGCCCGCCGTCAAAGGAAACCGATTCATTAAATATTTAAACCAAAATAAGCTCTCGCACGTTGTGATACGTCATAATTAGCTTGCACTCTACAGGTCCATTTTTTGTTTTTAATATTTTATTTTTTTATGAAACGTTTGTATTACCAAGATACAACCATTTCGCTGAGGGAAAACAACCATTTAAATTTAACGGTGTATATGTAGATTAAGTTTTTGTGTAAAATAAATAATTAAAAATGCATTTTCCGTAACTTTAAACCTTCTCGTATCGTGTTTATTTACGTAATGACCTACGGACAAGATGTCTGCTCGCAAGCCGAGTGGCGAGTGGTGTATGTAACAGATACTTGCTCTTAAGTAGCTGTACTTATGTGGCGGCCGGCTCAGCTTCAAGGAGATACTGTACTTACGAACTAGTGGCTATTTAAAGTAGGGTTAAGATGTCGTAACAAACTGGATCGAAGTCTGTGTTTCCTGGTAGCTATAGCCTGAGGGGCTTAAGAGGCCGGTTCGGGACGATTTATCCATACAAACGTAATACCAAAATAATTTGCAAGTCGAGCATATTTCAACCATATTATGGTGATATTTGGATTTAGACAATATTTATCTAGGCTCCCAGATCTTTCTTTTTAAAAAAAGCTTTAAACAAGCTTTTTTAAAAAAGTTTGTTTAAAGCTTTTTTAAAAAAGTCCCGAACCGGCCTCTTAAGTCAATGTGCTCCATCGTCAACCATTTCGTCTCTTACCTTCTAATGAGTTAGTGGTCAAGCTTGAAACTATTAATTTTAAAAAAAATCGGACAAAAGCGAGTCGGACTCTCATATCGAGAGTTGCGTACAAAATAATTTGTGTAAATAATTAAATTCCCAAGTCGAGACTCGAAAGATATTTACGAATCGAAAAAAAAAAATTGTGACATAACTACAAATTTACAGCTTTCAGATTTATTCATATACTTGTGGTACAAGGCCCTCACTTGCGGCTCGGGCGAATTTCGCCTCGGTTACAATAACAAACTTTCTGCACTTGTATCAAAATGTACTATTATGGTTCCCCATGCAAAAAAGAGGTATTTCTGTTTATCGTTGATCGGTAAACTAACTAACAAACGAGATTTCGAGTTTTGAAACTAGAACACTGAAGCTGAATCTTTATAGTTTACATTTTACCGTAACTATGTACTATCAGCAATCTAAAGTTTAGTTCTAACTAATATAAATTCAGTCAACTGCGTCGAGACTGCGAAAATTGCTAAAGGAAATAAAGAAAACACACAATAGGTATATCAATCACGTCGACAATGTGCATAAACAAAAAGTAGTAGTAAAGTTTTTTTTATTAGAGTAACTTCCCCTACGCGTAAAGTAGGGAGTGACTTTTTTTTCATTTCAACCATTGCGTGTGATATAAAATATTTTTTGTGTAAATATTTTCCCTCTAACTTATGAACCATAAGTTTAGACAATATATATTTTTTAAAATTTATCATTTATACAAAGAAATTACAGAACTATTTAGGTAATTAGCAACCAAACCACTAAGGTTTAAACTCGTGCTATCAGGAATCTATCTCAAATCGAAACAAAACTCCAAAGTAGAACTTTATAAAGCCTTTCCAGGAATTTTTTTTTAATTTTTTTTTTATTGGTAATAGGTTTGCGCTTGACCGCTATCTCACCTGATGGAAAGCGACGATGCGGTCGACGATGGAGCGCGCTAACCTAGAAGTAACCTATTCACTCTTGACTTAAAGATTATTATTTAATTATTTTGTACTTGATAGAAAAAAAATAAAAAAAAGAACGTGCTGAACTAAAATTGTAATTAACGGTACATGCAAATATTTTTTTTTAACTTTTTTACATATTTTATTATCCTGAGCGTATTTTCTTTCAAATAAAAATACAAAAAGATTAAAATCGGTTCACGCAATCCAAAACTACTACCGGGTACAGCAATATCTCTCGGGAAATTGGGTTACTAATTTATACATGGGTTTCTTCGCGCTGTTAAATCATAGTTTAAGGATTCTGTTACAATGTGAGAAATTTGTGACGGACGGGAGACTACGGGGCCCTACAATTAGCGTGGCCTGACACGCTCTTGGCCGGTTTTTACTAACTCAGGTGACTAATTCTAAAAATATATAACAGATAGTAATCAATCTATAGTTCGTTTTTTAATCCTAGACTACGATTTGACAACTTAAAATGTCAAACTCCAGAAAATTGGGAACAAATTTCTAGAGTGTGACATTCTGAGTTGTGAAATCGTAGTCTAGATTAAAAAAAACGAACTATACATTTTTTTTGCTATTATCCTTTGTAACAAAATCAAGCACAGAAATCATTTGTCACAACAAAATATTACGCAAACCGCCTAAGTCACTAAATAAATTGAAAGCAAAAACCATCTTACAAGGCTCTTTCATTCAACCCGCAACCTCGACATATCGCATTAACAAAACTGCCTTAATTAATTAATAATGTTTGTCATTAGGGGTCATTAATTACCCCCAGTTGACCCCCTGATGGACGCGGGGGGACACGGGGCTAAAGACTTTTATGTATGACATATTTTATTCAGGGAAATATGAGTTAGTTGTTTGCATTGCTAGGTTTGGGAATGGAAGTTGTAGCAAGGCTTGTAAGTTGCCTATTTTTTTATTATATATACTTATAGAATACATTAAAAAAATCTTTACAAATACTAATTCAAAAAAATACACAACAATATAAAAAAAATATTGTACAATACATGCTCTAGATGAGGCGTGCGGTACAGTAACTTTACTCCACTTAAGTGAGTCGTCGACGGCGTGCACTGTTCCCGCGCGCCTCAAGGACTTGTCAGCAAACCGTAGGGACCCTGCAGAAGGGTTGAAGCCAACTGGGTCCAAGGGTTCTCGTCTGAAAGGAAGGCTCTAGCCCTGGTATATTATGGCAACGTAGGAATGGGGTAGGTTGTTTAGTCAGTAAGAATCTGACACTGTTTTCCGCTGTGCCCAAGGGTGGGATGATTTTTACCTACCATAAAAATAAAAAAAATAACTATAAGCCATACACTTTTACATCGATGACATTAGTGCAGTTTTAACGTATTAGCACTTGGCATTGTTGGCTTGGCAATGCCAATGAAGCGCTGCTTTTGTGTTTTGTAACTTGTAACTTTTCAGTATTTTGACAAATAGTTTCTATGAACATGCTTGTCTATCGCTATATATATTTTCTAAACGGAGGCCGAAAAGCATCGACTTATATAGTCGATGCTTTTCGGCCTTCGTTTAGAAAATAACAAACTTTGAACTTACGAATGTATTTTTGTGTTGGATTGTTTTACAAATATTGAACTAATCATTAATGAATTATTTTTTCTGTTACAGGTAAGTTACTGAATACACAAGGCTGCGTAACTTAGTAAGTCTGTCCATTAAATATAATGAAAAACAATGTGTGTAGTGAATCGTAAAACCACACTTATTACATTTATATTCAATATTACAATCAATATTTACTAGCAATAAAATTCTTGCTCCTTGTATATTTCCAAAATAAACTATTTAGGAAATGTACAAGTAAAGCCCTTTCAAATTATACCAAACACGGCGTATTTATCTCATTTTTATTTTTTAATCATTACTTTTTAACCGCTAGAGGTAGTGACTATTAGTGAGTGATACGTCACATAGCCTATGTTCAGCGAGCCATTAAGACGGTTCGAACGAGCTTTGATCACCCTATTAAGAGCTATGACAAAACAGATGAACATACTTACATACATACATAACCTGTCAAAATCATAACCCAGGAGGTAATTTTCAAAAGTGATCAAAAAACTTTTAGAGAAGTGGATTTAGCCAGTATTGAAAATTACCTCCTGCCCTCCTTTGGCTTGGTCGTAGTCAGGTAAAACCAACTCTTTTTTCGTACCGTTCAGCCGATTTTAGTTTGTATACCGTAGGGATAAGGATGGCATTAGAAGCAAAAAAGTGGTCACATTACAAACTTTTTACTGCACTTGCTATTTTTCTTACTTTCATATAAATAGAAGTACAAATGGGTTAAAAAGACCGTGAAAAATATTTGTTTGAATGTTTAATCTTTTACCAATGGAGTATGTTTCCTACAGATGGTTTTTTTATGGTAGGTAAAAATCATCCAATGACGAATCCCGCTCTTGGGCAGAGCGGGAAACAGTGTCAGACTCTTACTGACTAAACAACCTACCCTGTTCCTCCCTTGCCTTATTCCCAGAGCCCCGGTAACACTTTCGCACCAACCCTCGGCTCCAGGAGGTCCCTACAGTTGGTAACGGAATGAAGAAAATATTCAGAAAAATTTTCAAGTAAAATACCACATACTGAATTATAAAGCACCAAGAACGTGGTAATATTTCTCTACACTTAAATATTTCACGAAGCCACAATATCCGTTTTAAAAACTCCTTTTTTATTCATACAAAATTGATGATCTCAACATCGGAAACTTTCGGTTAAGTTCGTCAAACTTCGGGCGGCGATGCGGGCAAACTTCGAGATAGGGATGTCCAAAATTGTTATTACTTTGCCCAGTAAAACACAAGGAAGTGTATTTTGTAAGGGCCCGCTTGTGGAGGATATAATATTTGGTTTTATTTCAGTTTGTAAAGTTGTTACTTGGCTATAATTTGTAATGAGAAGGGTTTTATACTGCCGGGTTGGAATCGTAAAGTGTATTGCGGTAGGACGTATTAAAATAGCAAATAATACGTTTCAATAAATTCGGTTGGAAGTTACATTAACACGTTTAATGCGGAATGAGTTTATTATGCCTTCTCTTACGTGTCTTACGTGTCTTCCGTGCGGTGCGGACTGCTGTCCGTAACTTCAATTTGGTATACTTTAGCAAAGATTTGACTTTGCTTTAGTTGGTATATTTATTATTACAAGATATCTAGGAAGAAAATAACCTTAATATTTGTTTTTTTATTTATTTCGTAAGTCTGTATTTATTTTATCCAAACATATCTTGTACGTACGGAATACCTACTTGAGTTCAAAAGCCGTATCACCGAGTTTTGATTCTTTGAACACCTTTCAATGACATTATCATATTTTTGTTACTGCGATGTTTCGTTACATTAAGGGGGCGTCGTCAACAAGGCTTTACAGTACGATATTTTTGCTTTAGTTTAGCTTTTTTTTTGTTTTTCGATGTAACTAAACATCGCAGTGACAAAAACTCGATTTAACAATGCTTTTCAGTAAAGAAATGTCGTTGAAAAGTGTTCGAAGAAACAAAGTTCGAAGATACGGCTTTCGCATTCAAATAGGTATTCTGTACAGACATAGTTTCCTGACCTGTCAGTCTAGTAGTTAGTGACCCTGACTGCTATGCCGAAGAACGTGGGTTCGATTCCCACCCAGAACAAATGTTTGTGTGATGGGCATGATCATTTGTTCTGTGTCTGGGTGTAATTTATCAATCATATAGAAATACATATCATTATATTTATCAGTTGTTTAGTACCTCATAACACAGGCTCTGCTTAGCTTGACACTAGACGGCGTTGTGTGATAGTTGTCGAATTTCTTATGTATATGTGTTATAGTTGACTGTGTACGCCATGACCTAAGACAAAAAACATATACGCTATTATTCCAAACACAACATATAGCAGCATCTATAAACAAAAAGATCAATTTGTACACATACTCATGTTTAACAAATAAAATATCTTCTACAAACATTTCACAAAGAACGCCGATAAAATGTTTTTGATCTAAGTTTTACTGACAAAATAATCTTTTCATTCTCAAAAGAATGTCTCTGATCGTAATTTGAATAAAAAATAATAATGAGAGATCAATTAAATTCTTAAACAAAGGAAATCTTTGATGTTCTTAATGAATATTGCTTAGGATGCTATAAAAATATGACATTAATTACAATTAGACTTGAGAGCTTCGGTTTGATTGTAAACAGTCTAATTTATCTTGGCTTTTTTGTAGTCTGAAGGTTGTCTAGCCTTTTATTTATGTGGGACATCATACAATGGCTTTTTTCGCTCTATGTTGGAGTGAGAAGGCGTGTGAGACTTTTACGACACCTATGTTTCACTTGCCTTTTCCGTTCTCAGTATATCTTTCATACCTTTGCCCATGGCTCTAGTAGGTATCGGCTTTCGAATTTCTGCTAGCAATCTGCCTTGATATAACCCAAAGAATCGCCAAACTCACGTTAGTTTGGCGATTCTTTGGGCTATGTCGATAACATTGATTCAACTGCAATATAATCATACCTACTATAAAATAATAGAGAAAAACCGAGATTTTTAAACATTTCCATTTCATATCCAAAGCAAGGGCGGACCACTAGTCTAATAACACAAATCAGAATCTTCTTGCAAGTAGAAAAGTCAAGGAAGACGCTCAATAAATTCCTTTCAGTGCCTTAGAATTTTACTTTGTGCAGAGCGCAGTCGGTAATAAATCCTATTTAGTGATGCATTAGGTTCACTTTCGTTTGTCTGGCGTTAGTCTTGGCTTTTTCAACGACATATTTTTTATGGCTAAAATATGTTTTCAGTGAAGCAAAGCAGTAAAAAGTGGCTAGTGATTCCATGGGAATTTGGTCTCTCCTTGAGCCAAAATTCACCAAAATTTGTGCTGCGGTTTATTCATAGAACAGTTACAAACACTCAAACACACAGACTTAAAATATTTGTTTTAATAATAATACCACAACCATACATTTCTTTAGTGCCGGAAATAATCCTATGAAGTTATAGGATTATTTCCAATATATCTAGTATTTTTTTATATATATATATTTTTTATATTTATAAAATTTCAATACAGTATTTTTTATTTCCTCCCCAGGTGGAATAAATGTCAGACTTTTACTGACTAATATCCACCCGTATTCATAAACCTTTTGCGTTCCAAGATCATTAGTAACTCCGTAGGGACTCTGCAAAAGAGTCGAAGCCTACTGGGGCTTAGGGTCTCCTTCTAAAAGAAAGGTTTGGCCCTAGTGCAAAGAGCAAACAAGGAATGGGGTGGGGTGTTTAGACAGTAAGAGTCTGACACTGTTTCCAGCTCAGCCCAAGAGCGGGATTCTTCATTGAATGATTTTTGCCCAACATAAAAAAAGACCGTAGTATTAACTCTCCGAAAAAAGCTGCAGCGTCGTGCGTCCGAATTTCTCTCCCGTATGTTTCCACACTATTATCATCATATTCTTATCGAGTATGTTAAGTAATAAAGACACAAATAAATTCTACTTGTAACTACTTGTGTTTGTTCGTTGCTGATCAAAGTTTGGCTAGATTACGGCGTTTGAGTACACAATGTTGTTACGTATGTGCTCCTAATACTATGTGTTTTGATCGTGGTACAGAAGTTTCAGATTAAGATCGGTAGGTAAAAGAAGATATGCTATGGAATGATAGGTCGATGGTAGAGCCCGCTTGCTAAGAAGATTAAAGTTATGAAGAAATATATATTCCAAATAGGAAATTTCACTCCTGTACGGATAGTGAATGACATCATCATCATCATCATTAGCCTTTTTTTAATGTTCGTGTCTTTTTTTAATGTTCGTGAAAGTTTCAGAGATCGGTAGGTAAAAGAAAATATGCTATGGGATGATAAGTCGATGGTAGAGCCCGCTTGTCTAGAAGTAATCTTCTTATTCACTCTTAGCTAAGAAAATTCAAAGAGAACAACTAAAATGAAAATATAACAACACAATGAAAATAAGAAGTCAGTTTTTTTTTTATAAACTAATTATAACTTAAAACAATATATTTAGCTCTTTTATTGTAACCAATAATATTTCTACTTCGCCTAGAATTAACTAAGACTTAGTAATACAAAACAAAAAAAAAAAAAACTATTAGATAAGCAAACAAGTTTTTTCTGCTAACCGTACTTTTCACTCAAAATTTGACAAATTAAGGTTATTGACTTTTCTATTCTTATTTGGAACGTATAGTAAAATACTAGTTTCTGCCAGCGACTTCACTTGCGTGAAAGTCTCTTTACCCTCTAATGTGGTAAAGAGACATTCACGCAAGCGAAGTAAAGTTGCGTAAAATCCGTTCTTAGCAGGCGTCTACACCCTATATCGACCAGCCAAATTTTAAGTTTGTCGGTGTTATAATTTCTGAGGTTCCGTGATTAATCAGTGAGTGGCATTTTGCTTTTATATTTTTATATATAAATACCTATAAATAAAAAACATCATGTTCGCAGGGCAAACGGGGCCAGAGATCGCCCTAGACAGAGAGGTTTGGAAGAAAAAAGGGGAGGCCTTTGCCCAGCAGTGGGACATAAAATAGGCTATTTAAAAATATATACCTATATAGATATAGATAAAAAAAAATCCCTTCCTTAACCATTTCTAAATTAAACAGAGTCATAGATCACTTCTTTGTGAAACTCAACGTTTTTTGTTTTGACATTAGTATTTAAAATTAATTTATCACTGGTAGTCGTCTGTAACAGCAAAGCATTTAGGATCTTTTAAATCAATCGAAAACGGTAGATTTCTACAATGTTTTATTTATCTTTTAATTTAGTATATGGAAGAGTTACAGTTAATAAAACCAGCGTGTCTGGCCACGCTCAGTGTAGGGTACCATAGTTTCCCGTCCGTCACAAATTTCTTACAATGTAACAGAACCCAGTAGGCCATGTAAAAATAGTAACCCAATTTCCCGAGAGATGGCTGTCTATTTTGTTTATATCACTACATGAAGAAACTGCCTTTCAATATTCGATAAAGTCGTAAGTCGTAAGTCGATGTTCGTAGTTAGTACTGCTTTTCGATAACAGATGGCGTTGTACCGTGACGTTACTTTCCTACATCGCGGTGTTAAGATTTTGCGTCAATTTATAATACCAATTTATAATACCAGTTTTTTTGTACAATAAATTGTCTTACTCTGGGACACGATTGTTTTATTCTCTTGCGAGATATTTTTGGGACGTTGTACAATGGCGTTGTACTGATTTTAATCTTTCGAGATTATCCGCGGACAGACAGACTTGGCGATAGGCATTATAATATATTATTTATGATGTTGGTACAAAAACAAGATATTTTCCTAGTTTTTAACATAATTTCCTGGTATAAAGTATTTTTTTTTATAGTTCCGGCCGGGCCTGAAGCCTAACTTGTTGCAGAAGCTTACCGACTTTTACAGGGATTGTGTAAAGAGAAACTTTGTGCTTAACAGCTTAAAGTTTCAATGTTGAAAACCAGAATGCTATCTTTTTTAGGGTTTCGTACCTCGAAAATAAAATACGGAACCCTTACCTATAGGATCATTTTGATGTCCGTTACTCTGCCTCTCTATAATATATGGGCAATCCGATGTTTCTTGTTTTTTTCGAGTTGTAGAGTTTTGTTTTAAATACTTTACTAAATCTCTGTTATAAGAAATTTGTGTTATCACAATACGTTCATTAGCTTCAGTTACGGATTTAACGTTAAATTCTTAAGAGGAGAAAAGCTATGAAAAAATCAAACTTCTAAGTTTACTGAAAAAATGATACTTTCGCCAAAATCAAAATTTTCTGGGTCCTTTCCGTTGACCTACAAACCCAAAATTTTGGTATGACGTAAGCATTTCCATATTTATATTTGGTATTCTATGAATTTTGATTCTTTGAGGGTTTTTTATGGTGAGCAAAATCATCCAATGACGAATTCCACTTACTGACTAAACACCCCACCCCCTTCCTTCTCTGCATTTCGCATTGGGACCAAGCAGGAAGGCTGGGCTCCAGTGTGAAAAAAAAGACACCCCGGGGGCCCCAGTAGGCTTCGATCCTTTTGCAGAGTCCCTACGATCCTTTGAGTGGTCTAATGTACGTTATTTTGCAACATAAACGTATGTATATTTTTTCCGTTGACTTAAGTTTGATTTTTGATCATAGACGTTCATATATGTGTCCAAGTATATGCTTCTAATTTTAACTCGATACCTCCACGCGTTCCTGAGATAAATGGTCTTCACAACTAGATCGACCACAAAGTGAGCCTGTAAGAGTTCCTTTTTATTTAGAGATCCGTTCGTCAACAATAAAACCCTTATAGTTTCGCCTGCAATTAACCGTATATGCAAGCATTTTTTTAACTCAGTTTACATATTTCATTATCCTGAGCGTATGTTCTTTCAAATAAATATACAAAAAAAAAACTACGCAATCAATTATATTACCACCGGGTACAGCGTCATCTCTCGAGAAATGGTGTTACCAACTTATACATGGGCTACTGGGTTCTATTACATTGTGAGAAATTTGTGACGGGAAACTACGGAACCGTTCACTGAGCGTGGCCTGACACGCCCTTGGCCAGTTTTTTTTCTTTTTGAGGTACGTAACAATAAAAAACGTGACTATATTTATATTTAAAACAATAAATTAACAAAAACGCAAGGCACACAATAATTCTTAAGCGTAATAAGGTAAAAAATAAAATGTAGACTAAATTCAAGTCCCTTGATATACGAGCGCACTAACTCAAGATTCTGACTTTAATATTACCTGAGAGGGTGACAAATAGGGGTGGTTCCTGTTTGTGCGGGATAATCTTTTAAAGATATTCTGTTTTGGATTTTATGTAGAAGATTTAGAAATATAGTATTTTGTATTTCATATGCATAAATTAATGATGAAAATATATGTCATTCAATTAAATTGATGCTATATGTGTGTATATGAATGTAGATGTTATCCATACAGCAGATTTTCAATTAAAATATTTTTTTTGGAACAAGCAAGGGCATCTATCCTGTAAGGCATTTATATGGATCAGGTAACTATTCCACACGTGGGATATTTGTCACAAAATATAGAGGTCCGCTAAAATCGCGAATACTCTAAAAATATGGAAGAAAATGTTTTAAATTGTTATAAATTGGTTAATGAAAAACCAAAGTACATACAATACCAAACATACATACCATACGTACCAAATATAAATACATACCAAACCAAATATACATACATACCAAATACCATACCAAATATACATACCTGCTGGTCTTACAAATAACGCATTGCACTTTTTTTACTCAGAGATATAGAGAGATTTTAAAAAGTGGTTTTACACTATTTATCAAAATAAATTAGATAGTTTTGTACGCTGTGCGTAATTTTTTGTACGTTGTACGTAATTTTCCATCTTAACCCAAAACGGACGCTACTGATTAATAATGACTTCATAAGTACGACTGCTAACTGACCACTTCTCCTAACTACTCTATTATTGGGTCATTACCAATTAATTAACGTTTGGCAGACGTCCGGCCACACGATAATTCGATTGTAATGTCTCAAGTAGGTTATCCACACCTAGTATACCTTTTTTATAGTGGGCAAAATTCATCCAATGATGAATCCCACCCTAGGGCGGAGCGGAAAACAGTGTCAGACTCTTACTGTCAAAACAACCTACCCCATTCCTACGTTACCATATGTACCAGCACTTTCCGCATGACGCAGGCACTTTCCGCATGACGCAGGTTCTCACCGGACATGGGAAGTTCGGGAGATTCCTGCACCGGATTCGTGCGGAAGAGACGTCCAGGTGTCGCCACTGTGAGGCGAGCCCGGAGGACACGGTGGAGCACACGGTGGAGGTGTGCCCTGCTTGGGAAGAGCATCGCCGTGTCCTCGTGGGGGTGATCGGCGGCGGCGACCTCTCGCGTCGGGCCCTGGTTCAGGCCATGGTCCGCAGCGAAGAGGAATGGCAGGCGGTCGCCTCCTTCTGCGAAGCAGTAATGCTCGTAAAGGAGGAGGCCGACCGCATAAGGCAAAGGCAACGGCGTACTCGCCGTAGCCGTCGCCGCCGCGATCCTGCCGATATCCGGCCACCGTAGACACTGGCTCGCGGACGGTGAGCAATGGGTAGCTCGCCGTCCGATCGTCTGGTAAGACCGAGTCCAAGTCGTCAACGGCGCGCACCGTTCCCGCGCGCCTCAAGGAGTTGTCAGCAAACTGCAGGGGCCCTTCAGGGTCGAAGCCTCCTGGAGCCTAGAGGGTATGTGAAAATTGTAACCTCGACTCCAGAAATAAGGCAAGGAAGGTACGGGGTAGGTTTTTTAGTCAGTAAGAGTCTGACACTGGTCTCCCGCTCCGCCCAAGAGCGGGTTTCGTCATCGGATGATTTTCACCTACCATAAAAAAAAAAAAAAAAACCATATGTACCAGGGCCAGAGCCTTCCTTTCAGATGCGAACCCTTAGCCCCAGTTGGCTTCGACCCATTTGCAGGGTCCCTACGGTTTACTGACAACCTTTTATACCTGACAACAGGGCCTCAAGTCAGCTATTACAATAGTGTCAGAATAGTCTATCATTTCGATAAGTTTCATCATCCGCCTTTTAATGTTCTCACGGCTGGGACACAGGCCTCCTCTCTATGAAAGCGAATGGGCCATAATCCATCACGCGGGCCCAGTACGGATCGGTGGATGTGTAATTGTGATGTATAGTGGTGTTTTTTTTTTTATGGTGGGTAAAAATCATCGCTTTCGGGTGGAGCGAGAAACAGTGTCAGATTCTTACTGATAAAACACCTTACGCCATTCCTTGTTTGCCCTTCGCACTGGGGCCAAGCCTTTCTTTCAGAAAGAGACCCTGGGCCCCAGTAGGCTTCAACCCTTTAGCAGAGTCCCTACGGTTTTGCTGACAACTCCTTGAGGCGCGCGGGCACAGAGCGCGCCTACGGTGGACAGCTATTATACCAGGCAACAGGGCCTCAAGTCAGCTATAACAATAGTGTAAGAATGGTCTATCATTTATTTCATAATTGTTGATTTTGACGGATTCAACAGCCTTTAAATCATCAAATGACTTTTACTTAAAGTGGAGAAAGGAGAGTGTCAGACCTTTACAGACTAAACCCACCTGTGTTCTTTCAGCTTCCCTTTGTCTTTTATAAAAAGTCTCAATACTCAATATTTTATGTTAAATGATAAATGATTTTTATTTTGCAAATAGGTTTTTACAAACTCTTTTACACGTCAATTTTTTTTTTTTCGTTTTTTTTTTTTATACTAGATGAGGCCGGTGTTCAACTAGCGACCCGCCCCAGCTTCGCACCGGTGCAATGTGCGTAATATTATTCAAGTATTATACATATAAACCTTCCTACTCTAACTATTACAAAACCGCATCAGAATCCGTTGCGTAGTTTTAAAGATCTAAGCACACATAGGGACAGAAGTGACTTTGTTTTATACTATTAACTAGCGACCCGTACCAGCTTCGCACGGGTACTGATATTTAATATATTATGCATGTTTTATGCACATAAACCTTCCTCTTGAATCAGTCTATCTATTAAAAAAAACTGCATCAAAATCCGTTGCGTACTTTTAAAGATCTAAGCATACATAGGGACAGCGAGAAGCGACTTTGATTTGAACTTTTGAAGTTGTAATGATGTTGTTACAGATCAATATAATAAGGACCCTGTTGGGTACAGCAAAAATAGGAGACTGGATTATCTCCTAGCTCGAAACTTGACCGTTAAAATTGTAAAAGAGTTTGTAAACAAATAAATATGTCTGTAAGTATACAGTCACGACATGTAATAACCTAGATTTTTATAGTTCATTTGTTTATACGATACTGCTGATGTTATGTGAAGTTTTATGAAACGTAAGGAAAGCAAGTTTATTTTTATATGTTTTGTAACAGCAAAAATACTGATACAGGTTTCACATTGTTCAAAGATATTTAAGTAAAGTCTGTATTTTAAGTTCAATATCTATTTACAATACGTATTTATAATCTAGCGACCCGCCCCAGCTTCGCAGGGGTACTGATGTTGAATAAATTATGCATGTTTTATACACATAAACCTTCCTCTTGAATTACTCTATCTATTAAAAACCGCATCAAAATCTGTTGCGTACTTTTAAAGATCTAAGCATACATAGGGACCTAATAACTTTGTTTTATACTATGTAATGACGATGATTCGTGAGTGAATGTTGGTTTTTGCGGACTAAGGATAAGGTTTTTATATTGGAACCGTGAGATTTGTTTTTGTACAAATTCATTTTCTATCAAATTATTCCCAAATTTTATATGAGATGATGTTTGGTGGTTTGTAAAGTCTATAGGCGCACAATAAAAGTATTTCTAATACGTTTTGTGCGTATGAATCTTACTTATAAATGCGAAAGTTTGATGTTTGGATGTTTGTTACTCAATCACGCCAAAACGGCTGGACGGATCTGGATGAAATTTGGCATAGGCATAGGATACACTCCGGAGTAGGACATAGGCTACACTCCGGAATAGGACATAGGCTACTTTTTATCCCGGAAACCCCAACCACAACCCCAATACCACGCGGGCGAAGCCGCGGGCAAGAGCTAGTGGGATTATAAACTCTGTAACGATGGTACCTACACGCATTTAGGTACAAATGCGTGGTTCTATATATCACTTATTTTATTTAGTTTATTCTGAATTCCTTTTTTTATTCACTAGTGTTTGATTTTGATCCCACAATCCCTGCTTACCATCAGCTAAGCAGTGATGCAATCGTTGATGGTGAAGTACACTAGTTTATTAAGAGCTTATTCACTCTAGCCTTCAAGATACCTAAATTATGTTTATTTCCTACAAGTTCTTGCCAAACCCTTACCTATAAAACTTATTCCATGTTTTAACCTCGTTATTTAGCTTATAACTTGGAAAATCAATTTTAACTTATCTAGGTTAAAGTTGTTTTTCCAACGAAGTATATCTATTCAGTTTCATTGCCGTGTTTCTGCTGACTCTACCTTTCAACTACCTTCTGAATTATTGTCAAGATTTGGCAGTTGCCATTTGATAATAGTAATAATATTCTACAACTTTCATACAGCGCCATCTATTACTAAACTGAACAGAGCTTGTGTTATGAGTACTAGACAACTGATAAATATATATTTCTAAATACGTACATTATCACTACATAGTATAAAACAATGTCGCTTCTATGATCGCTTCCCGCTGTCTGTCCCTATGTATGGTTAGGTCTAAAAACTACCTACTGATTTTGATGCGGTTTTTTTTAAAATAGATAGTGATTCAAGAGAACGGTTTATATGTATAATACACCGGTGCGAAGCTGGGGCGGGTCGCTAATGAAATTATTATAAAAAACTAATATTTTAACCAACGAGAAATTATTAAAAGAGTCAACAAAAATATAAGTCAGCTTTATATTTTCGTTGCTTTTGAATATATTAAAAAAAAGTCTATCATATTTGTATATTTGCGTTAAAACTTTTATAATAATATTCAAGGCAAAAAACTTACGCCATTTTCAACAAACATGCATATAACTACTTAACGTCTCAGAAAACTGAAAACTTCTCTCACAAAGAGTTCTTATCTGAAAATCTAGCTTCAAACCTAGGAACAACACACCACAACCTAGTTTCAAACATACCTATTTTAGCCCAAATCTATCTACATTTCCTGAAGAGCTACTAGGGAACTCAACTTCGAACAATGTCGTGACCTGAAACGTTCACTCTGACGTCATGAGAATGACGTAACAGCCTTCGCTAGAATGCATTTGATGCAGAATCAAACGAGATTGGTTTCAGTCGAAGTTTAGTAAATGAGGTACTATGTGTTCCAAATGAGAATAGGATCGCCATGTTTGACGTCACGCCATACTGTCAAATCAAAGAAGTTTTGTGTGGCTGACTCCAGCTTGCCCACCATCGGTTTAAAGTATCTTTATTCCCATTGAGACATAATTCTTGTCACTTACATCATCATCATCATCATCATCATATCAGCCGAGCGACGCCCACTGCTGGGCATAGGCCTCCCCCAAGGATCTCCACAACGATCGGTCCTGTGCTGTCCGCATCCAGCTTACATGAGAACAATAAAATAAATAAATAAAAATCAGTAATATTGTCCCAGTGTGGGTACATGAAAAATACATTATTAGTTATCAACAAGTTAGAAGGGCCATCATCTTAATTTTGATAACACGAAAATTTTGTCGATAATTTGTGGAAATTTGTTGCCAAATATATCAGAATTTGTCGGTTTAGAAGTTAGAAGGGTTTATAGGTGGCCGATCGAGTTTCATCTTCCCCAGCTTCCAACATTTAGTCTGTAAGGATATTCTTGTATCCAAAAAACTAGGGCAACTAGCGAAGATCGGTTCTTCCAGATTTAATCGCTAAATAGTCGAAATCAGTTGCCAAATCTCAGAATTGGTAGGTCACTGATTATAAAGTTAGACGGGTTTCTAGATTATGACAATGAGAAATTTTTGCGGCTTAATATCTCAAAAACTAGGGCACCTAGCGAAGATCTGTTTTCGTCCAAATTTAGTCGGTAATGTGTCGTAATTTGTTGCTAAATAATAAAAAGTAAGTAATAATAACATAATAAGGCGCTTTTGGCAAAAAAAAATTCAGATATAAGTATTTAAGAACTGGATTCTGATTAAACTTTTTTCTTTCACAGTTCGTAAATATTTTTTTTTCGTAAATTAATTAAATTTTAAGAATTTATTTCCTTGATTTGACAGTAAATCGTGACGTCACAACAAGGCGATCGATTCTATTTTCATTTGGAACGCATTGTACTAATAATGCATCTACTTTATATGCATAGGTAGATGAAACTTTTACACACAGGTTAAAGTTTTACAGTTTTGGGGTTAGTTTATTTGCTTTTTGTTGACTGCGAGTTTCTACTGTCTAGTGAATTGAAAATCTTATTTGAAATAGTTTTAGCTTACTCCAATAGCTCTGTTTTTGTCCTAGTTGGAATTACTGTGTTTTATGAGACTTCTATTATTTAAAGTTATATTATTGAAGAAGCTAGAATAAAATGGTTGATCACATTTTCCACTTACTTTTAGTATAAAAGCGATAGTTTTGGAGTATTTTTTAAAAGAGTAACCTTAGACTTTCTTATAACAATAAAAAAAAATTTCTTTGTGATCATTTTTTACTTTCATGCTAGTAAATAAATACTTTTCTAAACGACTTTTCAATAATTTTCCTATTAACTTTCCACATTAAAATTCATTTAAAAATATTTCATAAGCTTAAGCTAAAAATGCTTTCTTTCAAATAAAGTACACGACATTGGCATCTTGACAGACATTTTCTTCGAATGTTACCTGTAAATATCTTTTATTTCAAAGAAAACCGATTTCCGATATTAAAACAAAAGGTGTATTGACAATAAATTGTGGGAATATACTTTAAGAAGGTACTTTTACTATAATGGTATCGGTATAGCTTGCCAACGAATGGTGCATTGCGGCTTACCGTTATTGGCCAATTTGGGTAAATTCTCTATAGACTTTGTAAAAGTAAAGTTCATGGTTCATTTATAAGAGCAACGTTGGTCGAGGTCAATTCATAGATCGGTTACCTTATAGATAGATAAAAAGATAGATTAAAACTTTATTGTACACCAAAAAGTAACATAACTTATACAAAATTTAAAACTATGAGTACAATGGCGGTCTTATCGCTGACAGCGATATCTACCAGAAAACCTTAGGATGGGTTGTAAGAACTTAAAAATAATACAGGGGGTGGTCTGTGGTGTACTACTAGCGAATTAATCAAACTATACATATAAAACAAAATACATAACTATATTTTCACACACATACACACACACATACATACATATTATAAAAATATATACTTATTATTGCACACGATCTTTGTGATACAGAAAGCAAGAAAATACATTGTTTTTGGACGATCATTTGACAGACACCTTTGACAGTCGGTAGGGAATAATTAAACCAAGAGAAATTATAGTGTAACCAAGAAAAATATTAAAGACAATAATCCGGTTCTGGAAAGGGAAAGTGAAGAAACATGGAGTTCGAAGTTCTCATTCGCTTCATCTTAAGTCAAGAGTGAATAGGTTACTTCTAAGTAAGCGAGCTCAATCATCGACCGTATCGTCGCTTTCCATCAGCCCCCTAGCCAAGTTACAATCGTTTCGTTTAGAGTTAGCGCTTGTAGTTGGCCACGCCCCGAATTCCTTTGTTCGGACATCATTTTAACAAAGGAATTGGGGGCGTGGCTCAAGTAAAGTTAGCGCTTGTAGATCAAGCGCTAACTTTAAACGAAACAAGTGTAACTTGACTAGAGAGGCCGGTGAGATAGCAGTCAAGCGCAAACCTATAGACAATAAAATATTAAAAAATTAACGGGTGCAGTTTTTGTGTTTTGATTATTTCCCACACTAAAAACTTTGACTACGAACGCAGCCAGATGCGCATTACTTTATATAATTAATTTCATCACTACTGCTTTCAAAACGATAAAGGAAACATCGTGAGGAAACCGATTTCTATTAGAACCAAAAATTCGAAGACATGTGACATCCACCAATCCGCACTAGACCCGCGTGATGGATTACGGCCCAATACCTCTCTCAGAGAAGAGACTTGAGTTGGGACTCAAGTTGTGTTGGGTCTCTTCAGTGGGAACATTATATGGCTGAATTTGCTGAAGTTGCATTTGCATTTCCTAATAAAATGTACTATGGCGTGTTTCCGATTTGCTTTCGATCGTTGCAGTTTGTTTCAGTTGCTGATTTATATTATACAATTCAGCATTTGAAATATTTACATATTTAGATAGTTTGAAGTTTTCCAATAAAGAAGTGATTGATGATACTTTATCATTATATTTTGCTAATTTACTTTGATTTGTATTTTGATGTCGTGTACATATTTTTTTTTTTACGGAAGTTAATATTTGTACTTAGAGTACGGCGAATATCCACCCTTATGTTGTTGAGACATCTAAGGTCAGAACTAAACATTTTGCTTTGTCGTTTACACAGCATACATCGAGGTACTGAAATAGTTTGCCAGCTGCGGTCTTCCCGTCCGATTATAATTTAGGTGTCTTCAAGGCTAAAGCGAATTATTATTATTATTATTATTGCTAGCCTGTGCTGTCCCACTGCTGGGCAAAGGCCTCCCTCCATTCCTTCCATTTATCTCGGATAGGCTCTTCATAAACTAGTGCGCCCTACCATCAACGACTGCTCCCGTATAGCAGTCAGGGTCACTAACTACTACTGACAGTTCAGTCAAAATCAAAGTCATTAGATGATTGGCCGTGGCTAAAACTAGACGAAATTGAAGCCGAATTTTCAGCCGTTCTTTACTGCATAACTCAAAACAATATAATTCCTTGTAAAACGGTTCATCCGGAAAATACTTTTCGCTCCTATTTCTGCTGTCAAGCAGCATTGCCGTGTTCCGGTTTGAAGAATACAAGCGTCGGTGAAATTACTAGCACTTCAGACTTTCAAGATGTTTGTCTCTGAGAGCGGCACGGTATTTGGGGCCGCTGCTATGTAGCTGAGGAACGGCTTAGGTAGACGTGAAATGTTGCAGATTTAAACATAATGCTGTGAGGTATGTGGAATTTTAGAAGATATGCATCATTTGTTAATAGAATGTGTTCAATATGAGACTGATAGAGTAAGTTTTTCAAGTTCACAAACTGTTTAAGTGAAATACCTAATAATAAAAAGTAAAAAAAATAAAACCCAACTACGACAAAAAAGTGTAACAAAAACAAGATTTTCAGAATACTGAACTGAACAAAGTTGCTTATGTAGTTGCAAGTAAATGGACACAGTAGACTCTACCATGATGCCTTCATTGTAAATCTACTCTAATATAATAAAGAGTTTTGTTTTTTTGTTTGTAGGAGGTAATCTCTGGAACTACTGGTCCGATTGGAAAAAAAAATTGCAACAATAGAAAGCTGCTTTACTCCTGATTGACATAGGCTATAGCCTATGTCAATCAGCGGCTTCGCCCACGTACATAAGATATATCTTATGTACGTGGGCGAAGCCGCTGACAAAAGCTAGTTGACAATAATGTCATACAATACTATTCTGAAGTATGCAATATTCACTATGTAGAGATAAATTTTCATGTTTGGAAAACCGCAGTCCCACGTTGTCAAAGTGCTACAATAGGTAGGTATATGTAACGTGTGACTAAGCCTTTCTAATCATGAAAATTATGACGCTTCTAATGATCTGTCATTTGTCGAATTCTGATAAGTAGTTTAGAAGTTACGAGGGAACAGATGAACATACATACATAGCCTGTCAAAATCATAACCCTCCTTTTGTATTGCCGTAGTCGGGTAAAAATAACGATTTTTCGATTTTGTGAAAGCGTTTAAATACACGCATATTTTAGGAGAGAACATTTCAAAGATTTCTAAGACCCGTGCGAAGCTTGAACGGTTCGTTAATGAAATATTATTTTGACGTGACAATCTTTTTCAGGATTCCGTATCCAAATCCTAAAAACCGGCCCCCATTACTAAGACTTCACTGTCCGTTTGTCTATCACTCTGTATCTCAGGAACCGTGACAGCTACACAATTCAAATACAAAAAACAGAATTAAATAAATATCTACTTGGAGCTGCCAAATCACAAACAAAATTTTTTTGTCGTTTTGTTTTTTTGGCTACTGACGGAACCCTTCGCATCCTAATCCAATTCGCACTTGACCGGTTTTTATAACACTACGTAATGTTTACATTCTTCATACATTAATAATCCAGTTAAGCTAATTGAACATCAAAAACGTTTCCGTCACTTCCCCCCAGTAATGGTAAACATCCGATATACGTTTTTTTATCTGAAATCACATGAAAACATTCGACTTCTGCCAAGTCCGTAGTTTATCGGTTTTGCTAAAAAAATAAGCAATGGGTACGTTAGGAGGGAAAACAAATCGTAAACAGTGTCGTCTCTGAGAGGGCATAAACTGAGGAACAGAGTTCTGTATGGGTTATAATGACAGGAGGGAACCAAGAGGACGTCTTATGGTTTAAGATTCATTTATTAATTGTAAAACGCACGTTATAAGATCTTATTTAATGCGTAGAGGACGTTATGTTTTATTTTTAACCGACTTCAAAAAAAAGGAGGAGGTTCTCAATTCGACTGTATTTTTTTTTTATTATTTTTTTTTTTTTTATGTTTGTTACCTCAGAACTCCGTTGTTTATGGATGGATTTGCAAAATTTTTTTTGTACTTGAAAGGATATGCTTCCAGATTGGTCCCATTTTTTTCAAAATCGAGTTTTGATGATGGGATCCATGAGAAATCGAGGGAACTCCTCAAATATTATAGGCAACTATATAGTTTTTTTAATATTTTCATCGAGAACTCAAGCATTTACAGTCAAAAAGTAACATTTGATGAGGTGGAACTGGTGAAGAAGATCAGAAAATGGCTAACGAAATTTGACACTCGCATGGATATCACAATCAAGGTAGTTAAGCAACTATGAAAATGCACTATAAACCAATGATCTTAAATAATTATGTTGAAAATGTTATCATCGAACTGATCTGATGATGATGGAGCTGAAAAGTAGGCACTGGAACTGCGTAACTAATTAATATATCCTAGTCGTATTTGGGCTTGTTAGAATTGTCATAAGATGCACTTTGGCTGTAAGGTACTATTGAACTGATGTGATGATGAAGCTGGAAGGTGAAAGGTCGGCACTGGAACTGCGTAACTAATTAATATATCCTAGCCGTGTTTGGGCTTGTTAGAATTGTCATAAGATGCACCTTGGCGGTAAGGTACTATTGAACTGATGTGATGATGAAGCTGGAAGGTGGAAGGTCGGCATGGGAACTTCAAAATAAAATAATGTACCCTAGCATTGTTTGAGCTTATTAGAGCTGTCATGGGCAATGCTGTCAAGGGCAATGGAAAGGGCTATGCTCGAAGTTTCCTTGCGTGTTCGAATCAGAAATGAAGAAATGCGCAGGAGAACCAGGGTCACCGACATATCCCGAAGAATTGCCAAGCTTAAGTGGCAGTGGGCAGGGCACATTGCTCGTAGAACAGATGGCCGATGGGGCCGAAAGGTTCTAGAGTGGCGACCGCGCACCAAAAGACGCAGCTTTGGAAGGCCTCCCACAAGGTGGACCGATGACCTTGTGAGAATCACGGGAACGCGATGGATGCGAGTCGCACAGAATCGGTCGTTGTAGCGACGCTTGGGGGAGGTCTATGTCCAACAGTGGACGTTTTCTGGCTGAAATGATGATGATTATGAGAGCTGTCATAAGATGTACTCATGAGATGAATCATAAGTATTTCATGCATCATATCATCTCGAAAACGATCACACTGTAACAATGTACCTATAATATGTATTCCTACTTATATGACATTGGTAACTCTTCCAAAAGAAATGTAGAAACGATATTGACTTCGTTGCCATAACAACTTATAATAAAAAACACTAAACGGCTACAAATAAAAAAAACTTTTTACAAAAAAAAAACCGCCTTCAAAAAAAGCCAAACGATAAAAGTTCCTACACTAAAAAGTTGAAAATAAAAATTTGAATTGCTGTAAAGAAACTTAATTTATAGGTAAACTTATTTGACATTAATATTTTGCAAATATTCAAAATTTATTACTTCTTTTTGGAGTCGGTGCCAGCCAAGACAAGGAATTCAACAATCCCTTGAAAGGTAGTTTTTTAAGGGATTGTTGAATTCCTTGTTCTAACTTAACTATAAAACTACTTAGTACCTATTTGCATACTCAAATATATAATACTTAATTAAGACATAAATACATATTAGACTTCTCTTAAAAAAAATCATCCGATTTGCACATTTTTTTTAAATAAAAAATATATACTTACAAAAACCTTCTGCCACATTTTAAGTACATTGAAAATGTTTAACCATTATGTACGAAAAATGGCACCGGATATTAAAAAGCTACGTAACATTAAGTTTCAACAATAAAAATGCTGGCACCGACTCCAAAAAGAAGTAATAAATTTTGAATATTTGCAAAATATTAATGTCAAATAAGTTTACCTATAAATTAAGTTTCTTTACAGCAATTCAAATTTTTATTTTCAACTTTTTAGTGTAGGAACTTTTATCGTTTGGCTTTTTTTGAAGGCGGTTTTTTTTTTGTAAAAAGTTTTTTTTGTTATTTGTTTTACTTATTAAACTAGAAATTTAAATTAACACATTTAATTAACTTAAATCATTATTTGAGTAATAAAAAAAAAAACTTAAATCATTTATCACAGTTGTAGTGAAATGAAAAAAAAATGTCAGCACTTAGTGACCTATTGAATATTAAAAAAAAAAATTTCCTCACGATGTTGAGTTCCTGGTATATATGGCAACGTAGGAACGAGGTAGGTTGTTTTGTCAGTAAGAGTCTGATAGTTTCTCGCTTCGTCCAAGGACGGGATTCGTCATTGCATGACTCTTATCTACCAAAAAAAAAAGCTCTGGGATTGCAATCCCTACAACCACAAATGAAACCTACAATCAATATCTCCCTTTTTTTTTGGTGGGCAAAAATCATCCAATGACGAATCCCGCTCTTGGGCGAAACGGTTAACAGTGTGAGACTTTTACTGAGTAAACACCCCACCCCGTTCCTTCTTTATCCCTCACACTGGGACCAAGCCTTCCTTTCAGAAAGAGACCCTAGGCCCCAGTAGGCTTCGACCCTTTTGCAGAGTCCCTGCGATCAATTTCTCCCTTCAAACAATCCAGACGACATTTTCTCAAATTATCCAGCATCCACACAATCATTTATCAAAGCGAACCTGTCCCACGTTATCTTACCCCTTATCACCCTGATCAAACCCTTTTGATAGTAGCCCGCTTAATTGGCAAGATTTTACGCTAGTTATGGTAGGCACCTTTGTGAATTGGTGGGCTTAGTTTTAGGAGGGTCTGAGAGATGATGCTGAAATTTCAGAGGCAATGTTTATGAAAAGTTTAGTGTCTATTTGTCCAGTAGTTTATCGACTTAAATCTACTACCCAAAGAGTGTTTTTAATATCGTGTATTACAATAAATCTATACATCAGAGTTGCGCGCGAGCGGTTGAGTCGAACGTACATGTTAGCTGCATCGCAATTTTATCGCGTGTTTTTTACAACTACCCACATATAAGAACTATGTTTTTAAATTATTTGATTTTACTTTTAAATGGCTAATTTAAATAACAATGAGGATATTTGCTCTGCGAGTGTTAGTGAGGACATAGTGCAAGAGCTAGTGCAGTTAAGTGAACAACAAGTTGAAGTAAATTTGACCAAAGAAATGGAGTTGGACCAAGAGCGTGAGCAACGAGTTGCAAAGAGAGTACTATCTGATGAAGAAGAAATAATTCCAGAAGATGGATTAGTAACGGTAACTAGAAACCCGAAACGAGCAAAAAACAGTGAAGAAGAAGACCTTACGTGTGTATGTGTGACAGGAAAAGAAAATTTACCAAAACAATTTGGTATGGCAAAGCTTATGAAGTCATTAAAAATCGAAAATATTGTAAAGATGGTATACAAAAGTGCATTCAGAGTCCTGATCTACTTTGAGAATAAAGAAAGCGCTTTGAAATTATTAAATTGTGATAGTTTTATCAGTTTAGGGTACAGAGTTCAGAGGACTGATGAAACAAGTTTATGTTATGGTATTTTAAGACAAATAGATCTAGGAGCAGAAGAAACAGAAATACTTGAAAATTTGTCATGTGATCACGATATAATATCAATAAGAAGGCTAAAGAGAATGTCAGATAGCGGGGAATGGATAGATTCAGAGACAATACGAATTTGTTTTAAAGGTGCCACTTTACCGCCGTATGTATTTGGGTACGGTTGCAGGTTTAAAGTGGAGCCTTATACGTTTCCAGTTTCACAATGCTCGGGATGCTGGAAATTTGGACACCTCTCTAGAAAATGTCCAATTAAAAAAATTATATGCCCCAAATGCGGGAGTAATCACGCAAATTGTGAAACAAATAACTACGTTTGTATAAATTGTAAAGGACCACATATGGCCATGTACAAAAAGTGCCCTATTTTTCTAAAAGAAAAAAGAATCAGAGACATCATGACCAAACAAAACTGCCCCTACAGAAAAGCACTAGAGGTGTATTTGAAAGAAACTGGACGCCAAGAAATAACGAAAGATAAAGGGAATATTAAAATAACTAGTAACGACAGCCATTCACAACACGTAACTAAACAGAATTCCCAGGAAACATACAGAGATATACTTGTAACTGGACGAATGCCTCGTAGCGGTAGAAGTAATGATATAATACTGAATAAAGTCACTGAAGAGAGAAACACAAGAAAAGACATTAATCAGCAAGAACGTGATGTATCTAAAAAGAAGACGATAGACACTAGAGTATCGGGCAGGTGGAGTGTAAGCGAAGAAAATTTAGCGTCACCCTCTTATGAACCAGTATACCTTGAGAAGGCAAAAAACACAGAAAGCGCGGATAACTCAAGCATCGGCCTGGATTTTTTTAGCACCTTCAGGAGAGTCAAAGACATATGTATATCTGATACAGATTGGAATGCTAAATTGAAACAAATAGGTAAACTTATAATAGAACTTGTTAGTCAATTAATCGTTAAAGTTTTGAAGAAAGACGAGATTTATGCTAAACTTATATCTATATTTCACAATGGCTAACAAAGCACCTAGAATGTCTGCTTTACGTATTGTGCAGTGGAATGCACGAAGCTTACGACCTAAACGTAGTGAGTTTGAGTTACTAATGAGTCAAGAGAAAATACATATAGCTTTAGTATCTGAAACATGGCTGGAACCTGAATCTCATTTCAATGTAAGTGGGTATAATATTTTTAGAAAAGACAGAATAGATGGTTATGGGGGGATAGCTATTATTACTTGTAAGTCGATAAATGTTCAACAATGTTTTATATCCACTAGAAATTCAGGTATGGAAGTTATGGCGATTAAACTCTTAAACTGTAACGAAATTAAAAATGTAGTATTGTTATATTGCCCTTCCTCAGTTCGCACTAGCCTTGCTGACTGGGAGCAAATTTTCTCACTATATCCTAATAAATGCATAATAGCCGGGGATTTTAACGGTCACCATGCAACCTGGTCCTCTAAAGCTGATGGGAGAGGAATCCAAATTTATGACGCGTCGTTAGATGCTGGATTTATTGCCCTTAATGATGGAAGTGCCACTAGAGTGTCTTTAGTTAATAATATTGTTCAGAAGACATCTCCCGATATAACATTTGTTTCATCTGATTTGTCTGTTTTACTAAACTGGAATGTAATGAACGAAAATCTCGGAAGTGATCATCTGTTTATCAAGCTATCATATAAATATTGTAATAATATGAACGCTGGTTGTACACATAAAAAGCGAAATTTCAAACTAGCTAATTGGCCAAAGTATAGAGAATCTTTAGAAAATTATTTGCTACAACCTTTAGATACACTTGATGTGCAATCCTTGTATGATAATTTTATTAACCAAATAAACAAAGCAGCCGATGAGCACATACCATGGATTAGAAGCTACAATAATCCTAAAAATAATTTTAGACCTAAACCCTACTGGAACACAACACTCTCACATTTAGTGGCACAACGTAGGTTAGCTTTGAAAGCTTTTAGAAGTAATCCAACACCAAGTAATTTAACCATACTTGAAGCCAAAACTAAATTAGCAAAAGATGCTATCTGTCAAGCGAGGACTAAAGATTGGCAAAATTACTGTAGTAGCATTGATGAACAAACGTCAAATTCAGATATGTGGAAACGCATGGGCTGGATGAAAGGAGTAAGTTCATCTAAATCTCGTGTTTCAAATGATCAAAGAATGGAACTTCTCTCCAGTCTCGCTCCAGACTATGTCGCTTTAAATACCCAACATTTTAATTCTCATAACGTATCTCTTGAGGCCAATTTCAACTTACAAGAAATGTGTAACTGTTTTAAGCGAAAGGATACAGCACCCGGTAATGACGGGATTACTTATTCCATCATATACCATCTACCTCCGGCAGGGAAATTATATTTATTACGTCTTTATAATCGCATTCTCAATACCAGCTGTATTCCGACACAATGGCGCGACATATTAGTGACTCCAATACCAAAACCTTCACATAACGGTAGCAGTAAATTACGACCAATCTCCCTAATCTCTTGCATATGTAAAATATTTCACGCAATGTTGACAAAGAGGCTAGAGTGGTACATAGAGAAAAATAAACTGTTGTCCCCATTTACGTCTGGATTTAGGAGGGGACAATCTTGTCAAGACTGCCTTGTCAAATTAGTGAGCCAAATTTATTTAGGATTTTCATGTAAAACTCCCACTATAGCGTGCTTTGTGGATATCAGTAATGCCTATAATAATGTTTTAATAGATGTATTGATGAAAGCCTTAGACGAAATAGGTGTTGGGAAAAAATTCTGTCAATATCTCTGGAACTTTTTGAGTGAACGGCACCTTATTATAAAAGATGAAACCGATCCTAACAAGTACTTTATAAGATATACAAATCGTGGCTTGGCGCAAGGTGACCCGATTTCGCCTGCTCTATTTAACGTAATCACAATTAAATGTTTTGAAAAAATCAGAAACGTAACGATGTGTCAATATGCAGATGATTTTGTATTATACTCCTCTTCTAGAAACCTAAGAGAAAGCCAAATAGAATTTCAAACAGCTTTAAATGTATTTTGTCATATTTTGGATGAAATGGGGTTACAATTGTCAGCCGATAAATCAAAAGTTTGTATTTTTAGTAGAGGGTTTAGAAATTTACAAATAGAAATTAAAGTAGATCAGGACAATTTAGAGATAGTAGACAATTACAAATATCTGGGTGTGTGGTTGGACAGATCGTTGCGCTGGAGTAAACATATAAACATGACTATTGAAAAGGTGCAACGGAGTCTCAATTTACTTAAGGTTTTGGCAGGAGCTTCCTGGGGCTTACATCCTAAGCACTTAAGACGTATATATACTGCACTAATCAGAAGTCGTATAGATTATACTTGCTATTTATATGATGCAAGCGCAAAATGCCATTTAGACAAATTAAATAAAATCCAAAATCAGGCGATGAGGATAATCGGGGGTTTTATCAAAACTTCACCTATTCACGTTATGGACAGTGAGCTTGGTGTAGTTCCACTGCACATACGGAGGAAATATTTAGCTTATAAATTCTGTTTAAAATCAAAGTCTATAGAAAATAATTCAACTTGTCAGTTACTAGAGAAGCTCTATGCTCTTCGACAAAATTCATATTGGATAAATAAAAACATGCCTTTATTAGTAGCAGTTTGGAGTGAGGTTAAGGAATTGCAGGTAGCTTCTTCTTGTCCATTATTGATGTACACCTTAAGAACATGGATAACTAATTTTAATGTAAATGAAATAATAATAGTAAATTTAGAATCAGTAAAAAAATCGAAAGGTTCATACAATAGCAATATATTAAAATTTGAAGTTATTAGAGAATTATATACAAAGTATAGTGGTTGGTTTTACATGTTTACCGATGGGTCGAAGAGTAAAGAAGGGCATGGTTCTGCATTTTATGTACCTGGTATGGATATGAATTCTGATAACTGTTTTAAAATAAATGTACCTACAGCTATTATGACGTTGGAGCTTATTGCAATCTCAGAAGCTTTGACTTATATAATTAATCATTGTGGGTATAAAAATGTTGTCATTTGCACGGACAGCAAAAGCTCATTACAACATATAGCTCGATGCGCCTCTGGCCACAGAGGTGCATCGATAGCTTATGTTATTTTATCCAAAATTGATGAAATTACTTTAAAAGGCATTCAGCTGAGGTTGCAGTGGGTTCCATCGCATATTGGGTTACGGGGTAACGAAGAGGCTGACAGATTGGCGAAATTAGCAGTTAGGAATGGCAAAGAATTAAACATTGTACCAGATTATTATGAATTTTTACCTAAATTTAAAAATACGTGTCACGATCAATGGAAAGAATACTTCAATAAACGGTCATTAGAGAAAGGTCTGTGGTATAAAACCATACAGTGTGAGCCTCTTCGCGTGCCTTGGTTTATGAATAGTATTCTTAGTAGAAAACTGATTGTTATTGCTCTTAGACTTAGAACCGGACACATTCCATGCAAAAAATTTGCATTTATGATGAAGAAAATCACTTCACCCAATTGTGAAGAATGTGGAGTTGTCGAAGACCTACAACATTTATTGATGGAATGTGTCCGATATGAGTCTGGGAGAAATAGTTTGGCAAGGTCTCTGAATTTGAACAGAACTGATGTAGGCATGTACCATAGCATCCTATGTCAACCAAATAGTGCCAACGCGAAAGATTTGTTCAAATTCATGGCCCATGTATTGTGAAGTACAAGTGTTTAGGATACGATGGGACTGCCATACGCTATGCGTAAAAGCCCCTTTAAAATAATAAAGAAAAAAAAAAAAAATCTATATATTTATTTATATACATTTTTTTTGCTAGCGGCTTCGCTCCCGGCAACAGAAAATGTGATATAAATGAAGAACCGCTCGACTGATTTTGTGCACCTACTAAATAGTCCGAAGAAAGCCTAAACATTTGGTTTGGGTAGATGAGTTATAAAATAACAACAAAAAGTGGCATTGATTTTTATATATTTTGATAAAAGTGAAATACCACTCAGAGATTAATCACTGAAAAATCCTTTGCAAGCATTACATATTGATGCTCTGATTATAGAACGAGGAAGAGAGAAGCAAAGCTCCATAGCTCAAGTATAGGAACACTCTAAAAACCGTAAAGTAATTTAGATAAAATTAAAAAAACGTAAACTTCTGTTTTATAAAAGCGAAATATCACTCACTGATTAATCACTAAATCTCAGAAACTTAATACACACTTTTAAACACATAAAAACTTATTTTTTTTTTAAATTAGTGTACAGTTATTAAGAATCAATGCTACTAGAAGGCGCTGTACATCATAAATTATTATTTGGAATTTTATTGTTACAAACTAAGCCATTATGACTTTATCACGATACGGCTCGATGTTACAAAGGTTTCAACAACCACATACAAATCCTTATTACACTTTGAAATCAACAGAAATCAATAAATAACAAAACCATAGATCCTTTGTGTGTTAAATCTAACAAAGCTAAGCAATAAAATAATTGATTTGCGATTTTGTAAATCAATTATTTTAATGAGCCAACATTCGTTGCATGAATCAATTATTTTTGATGCCCTCTTTGTTGTTTTAGAGCTTAAATAAATACAGCTGTTTATGTTTAACTAGCTTGTGCCAGCGGCTTTGTCCGCATAGCAGTAGGTTTTTTCAAGCAAACTATGGACTCTCCATACATCTTTTTAGAGAGCGAATTTTGTAAAATCCTCTCCTAGTGCTCGCAAACGTCAAAAAGACAACATAAGGCCAATATTTTTCGACCCCACTTATTATTATTATTATTACTAGCCTGTGCTGTCCCACTGCTGGGCAAAGGCCTCCCTCCATTCCTTTCATTTATCTCGGTCGCTCGCCATATCGTTCCAATTCCCAAGAAAGACATCCAGGTCGTCCCGCCATCTCCTTCGTGGTCTGCCGCGGCCTCGCGTCGCTGTGTCCGGGCACCAATCCTGTGTTTTACGGGCCCACAGCTCGCTAGACATGCGGCAGACATGTCCTGCCCAGTCCCATTTAAGTTGGGCAGCCTTTTGAGCCATGTCGACGATTTGTGTTTTGGAGCGCAGTGTAGTGTTTCGAACGTGGTCTGTTAATTTAACACTTAATATGCTGCGCTCCATAGCACGCTGGCAGACCTTGAGCCCAAGTTTGTGCACCATAGGTCAGAATAGGGAGAATACACATGTCCATCAGCTTACGCTTCAGTGACATGGGCAAAGTGCCCTTTAATAGTTCCTTCATGGACCAGAAGCTCTTCCAGGCATTTTCTATTCGGCGCGTTATTTCTTTTTCTTGCCTTGCCTGGAAAGAGACTACTTGGCCCAAGTAGATATACTCTTGGACATATTGTATATTCTCCCTGCCTACGTGTATGCTCCTTTTGGAGCTGTTGGTCATGACTTTGGTCTTTGACATGTTCATCTTCAGTCCAACCTCAAGGCTTGCATCGCTAAGGTCTTGTAGCATGTGCTCTAGTCCTGTGGCTGTGGGAGAGAAAAGGACAATATCATCAGCGAAACGCAGATTAGTTAATCTCGCCTCGCCAAAGACAATACCCTTGTCTTCCCATTTGGCTGCCAATGTCTGAAAGACTTCTTCCAGGGTACTGGTGAACAACTTAGGAGACAGCGGGTCGCCCTGTTTGACTCCCTTAAGAATTTCAAACTTAGGACCTAATCTCTCTAACTTTATGGCAGCTGTGCTATGGGTGTATATATTGTGTAGTAACTGTATATAAGTGGATTCTATTTTTTGTTTCGTGAGGGAATTAAAAATTGCAGTGTGTGTGATGCTGCTGACCCCACTTTAAATTTTATTTTTTAAAATTTTAGGGAGTTCTAATAACATACAGCGTATGTCAGTCCCATCGAATTACTGACGTTAGAGACACGTCATGGTACTCGTACTCAATAGCCCAAGTGTTAGCCCATTCCGCTGCAGTAAAGATTCTTTATAAATATATTAATGTTAACCAAATCCAGTTGTAGTTAATATCTTTATTTACCAATGGACGCCATCGTTACAAAAACTGATCAATAGATAACAGAATATCTGACTAAGTACCGATCATTTCCACCTCATACCTTGACATTGGCAAAATCATCGGGCGGTCGTCGATGAAGCTACTTAAAAAAAAGTGTAACTTTATTATTTTTTTAGAGTCGTCCTATTTACGTTAAAAGAGATCAATGGATCAGAGCCATAAAGTTGAACAACTTTCTCGCATCATAGGAAGCGGGCTTACTAATATTTGGTGGAATGTACCCACATTGTTCGTCTGTTCAACTTCAGAGCCCTGAACAACTTACTCCTCTCAGCCTTATCTTACTCTAAATAGTTTCGGCTGTGTGTTGACATGTCAGTCAGGCAGTTTCTCCTTCTATATATAGAAGACTAGTAGTAGAACACTAGTAATAATAATAATGTTTTATTAGCAAAATACAAATTGACACATGTAGGGTACATAAAAATGTCGCACAGATAGTCAATTTTTAATTTGAACCCTGACTCCTAAACTAGGAAGATCCTGTATCTTAGGAGGTAGGACAGGCTAGTGTTGTTGAACATATAAATAGATAGTGTCGGCCTTTATTATATGTATGTACGTAGAACGACGTCGCGTGGCGTGGATGTAATGTAGTTTTACAAGTCTCGATGACGTATATCGGGTGTCATTGACATCGTACCATAAACGAATACTATGGGTCCAGCGATCCAGCTCATGGTTTTAGACCCCCCAGTGGTTCATCTTTTTAAAAAGAAAAATTTCAATTTTTCGTCGTTTTTTTTTTAAAGATATGTTTTGTTTTTTTATTTTTACCTGTATAAAATCGTTATTCTAACCAACCCCAAAAAACTGTCAATGCGAGTGGAATAGACTTGCTTTGTAAATATAAAACTGATATAGACTGAAGTACTTTTCAAATATACAGAAAATTTTAAATATGCATCCAACTGTGCAAAGATACTAAAAGATAAGAAGAAGCTTCGGTACGCTTGGAAAAATATTCCGTTTACTATCTGATATCAAACATATTTCGTGGAGTGTAGGACATATTACGTCCTATCGACGGAGCGATGCCTGCAGCCCAGCGTGCGCCCGGCCTAAGTAGCTCGCAACGCTAAAGAAGGTCCTGCATGCGCGGGGCGCCGCCGCGCCGCCCGCTTGTTCCCAGGGCGACTGCGCCACAGCTGACTTTTTCTTATGACAGTGACATTTATTTTCTTGGTGTTTTTTTTTTGTGTTTAAATAAGTTATTTTGTAGTAGTTTTATAGATTTTATTTTGATATTTAATACCTATAAGTGGATGGTGTAAATATAATGTGCATGTGTTTTTAAAAAAAAATTACCAAACATTCTAACTGTAAGTATTTACTGCATTTTTATACGAACTTTACATGTCCTCTAACTATGGCGATAGCAGTGATGCCGTACGAGGAGCCAGTCAACCTGCCACATCGCTGGATGTCCTAGTCAGATGTCCGCACTGTCCCCAAGCACGCTTTTTTAAGGGTGATAGGGGCTTGAAGGTACATTTGGGTAGGAAACACAAACCCCACAATGTACCTTCAACATGCCCAACAATACCCACCCCTCTAACACCTGAATCTCCCCCTCAACCCTTTTGGAAAATCTTGTCGAAATTCAAATCGTCTACTCCAGTACTGAAACGAGTGCCTCGTGGGGCGAGACCATCCGTAGCTTCCAATTTAGCACGATGTGTCCGCCTCGCCGTCCAGGAGAACTCACTGCGTGCTTGGGAACAGCTGTTAACTTTCCCGTTTAGGATTCTTCATGTGCAGAAAAATTTGGCAACAAAAAAGACTTTGACAGCTCAAATTAAAGAAAATTGTGATATTTCGGCCCAAAGTTTCGAACCTAAATTAACATCACGTCTCCCCCAAAGAGGCTTATTGCACCATGTAGAGTCCAAACTGGGCGAGGGTGACATCCGAGGTGCTGCTAGGATTATCTTTAGCAGTGATGTGGTTGCGCCGTACTCTCCAGAGACACTTTTGGCTCTGGAGAGCAAACATCCCGCCCCGGCAGATGACCTCACCTTCCCTGACCCTCCCAATCCAGAAACCAACTGCCTTCATATTACAGCCCGAGAAGTATGTGCGGCCGTGTGCTCCTTTCGGAGTGGCTCCGCCGGCGGTCTCGACGGCCTGACGCCTCAACACCTTAAAGACCTGATGTGCGCAGGCGCCGGGGAAGCTGGTGAGTCCCTCTTGAAGGAGCTGACGGCCCTCATAAATCTTATGCTCTCCGGCAATGTGAACGAAGCCGTCATTGATATTTTGTACGGGGCAAACCTGTGTGCTCTGCGCAAAAAAGATGGCGGCATTCGTCCCATTGCCGTAGGGTCTACTTATCGACGCATCGCAGCCAAAATTTGCTGTGCTGTCTATAGAGAAGCGCTTGCCAGCAAATTCCAGCCCCTTCAGTTGGGCTTCGGTTCCAAAGGGGGCTGTGAGGCTGCGGTACATGCACTTTCTACCTACCTAGACAGTAATAAAGGTGAGGTCATTCTTAAGGTTGACATTAAGAATGCCTTTAATTCCGTGAACAGGGACACTTTGTTGACAGAAGCTCAAAACGAAACACCCAAAATTTATAGTTTTCTCTATCAGTGTTATCGGCACCCCTCGAAATTATTATACCAGGAAAACCTTTTGGAATCAGCCGTCGGCTGTCAACAGGGTGACCCTCTTGGGCCAGTTATTTTCAGTTTGGCAATAAATGCTGAGGTGGTCACCCTTTCGATTCGGGCACGCTCAGCGTACCATTTAAGTTTTGGTTGTTATTTTTTATCGTATGTTTTATAAATGTTGTGCTGTCTGAATTGAATAAATGTTTTTCTATTCTATTCTATTCTATTCTATTCTAAATCCAATTATTCGGCAACTAAATTCTAAATTCAACGTCTGGTATTTGGATGACGGGACCCTAGGAGGTGATGTAGACACTGTCTTAAAAGATTTAACTTTTTTGAAAAATAAATTTTCTTCTATAGGACTAGAACTTAACCTTTCAAAGTGTGAAATTTACCTCCCCCGAATGACTGACAGACAGACGACCTTAGCAAAATTTAACTCAATAGCGCCAAATATCCAAATCACCGATAAAAATTCTCTTCTCCTCCTAGGATCCCCAATCTTCGATGAATCTTTTCCAGAATTCATTGAACAGAAAATACAAAATTTTAATGACGTCTCGGAAAGACTTTTCAAAATCAACATGCATTCGGCTTTTACATTGGTTCGATACTGTTGTTTTGGGCCAAAATTTACTTATAGTCTTCGGTCATCCCATCTTTGGAAATATCCACAACTTTTGGAGAAAGTCGACCAAATCATTAGGAATACACTTTCTTCGATCCTAAATGTGGCCTTGGACGACCGAGCTTGGCAGCAAGCTACGCTTCCTATCCGGCTAGGTGGCCTCGGCGTCCGCAAAATTTCAAGTATAAGTTTACCAGCTTTCCTCTCCTCGGTGCACAGTACTGAAACTTTAACCAGGAATATCCTATCTTCCTCACTGGTTAATGTTGAGGTACCGTGTTTGTCCGATGCGTTGATTGCTTGGAAAATGGCTTGTCCCAACACGGATTTGCCTGACAACCTGTCCTCGCAGAGACAGTGGGATGTGCCGCTCTGCAGTGCTACACGTAATAATCTTATAAACTCGTCGTCAAGTACTGCGGAGCGTGCGCGTCTGCTGGCTGTGGGAGAATGGGAGTCGGGTTTATGGCTTCAGGCGCTACCGTCATCCACCGTAGGCACTATGATGGATGACGCCTCGTTTCGACTCGCAACCTGCTTACGCTTAGGCGCTCCTTGTGTTGCTCCACATCGGTGCCACTGTGGTGAAGCTGTCGGCGGCCTCGGACACCATGGCTTGTCCTGTTGCAGGAGCGCAGGCCGCATATCACGGCACGCTAGCATCAACGACATTATTCGTCGAGCTCTAGTCACCGCCGGCGTACCTGCCGTATTAGAACCTAGTGGCTTGGTACGTGACGATGGGAAGAGACCAGATGGTATGACGTTAGTGCCATGGAAGGTGGGTAGGCCTCTGGTGTGGGACGCAACCTGTGTCGACACCCTTGCGCCATCCCATGTTCTTAGTTCCGCGGGCTGTGCTGGCGCTGCCGCTGCGGCTGCCGAGACCCTCAAACGGCGCAAATACAGTAACCTTATTGGTAATTACAGTTTTGAGCCGTTTGGGGTCGAAACGCTTGGGTCATGGGGTCCGAGTGCGCGTCACCGAAATATCTCGCCGTTTAATCGATACTTTGCGTGACCAGAGGGCTGGCTCTTTCTTTGCCCAAAGAATTAGCATTGCCATCCAACGTGGCAATGCTGCCAGTCTTCTGGGCACGTTTCCAGATGACAGCGATGTGGAGGAATATTTCGACGCTTGAGTATTGTGTTTTTGTATTATATGTACATAGTTAGGTTTGGTGTAAATATTTATTTTAGTTAAGTTTATATTTAAGATTTTATTTTATATGTTATGTAAAAAATTTCAAATTAAATAAAATACCCCAATTATATTTTTATATTTCTTTTTACAAAAAAATAAAAATATATCGAGGCAAATTAAGTCGTTATTCTAAACAAACCCGATGACATTTTTAATTTGGAATGTAATTCATTCAAATTGTTTTCCAAAAAAATTACAAAACAAATTTTTTTTTTTATACAGCTTAATTAAAAAAAAAAACGCAAAATATTCATTAATACAATTAAGCCAAAACCGACAATCCACCACTGAGATGTCTAGAATCATGTACCTACTGGATCCATGGTATTCGTTTGTGGTACGATTTCAATGACACCCTGTTTAAGATGAGATCCACGTACGTGGCCCACCGGCCCACGTGTGTACAATATAGTGGTAGCTGTAGTCCTCATTATACCCACTTGCAAGGTAACACGACCAGCTGGCATTGAGATACTTTTTCTTCACACAGAAATCAATATCAATTAGTGACTTACTGACAGCATTGTGGACGACATTGTTGTATTATAAACAATGCCAATCCGTTTCAATTGTAAAATATCTCGCTTTTTATATTCAAATAACGACCCGCCCCAGCTTCGCACGGGTATTATACTGTAAACCTTCTTCTTGAATCACTCTATCTATTAAAAAAAGCCGCATTAAAATCCGTTGCGTAGTTTTAAAGATATAAGCGTACATAGGGACAGAGCGACTTTGTTTTATACTTTGTAATGATAATGATGTCAATCCGTTTCAATTGTAAAACATCTAGCTTTGTGTATTCAATTCAGAGATAAAGAGACAAGTTTTGAGTTAACTCGGACGACATAAAAAAAAAAGACGACGCACGGACGACGAGGGGCATTGACCCCTTTCTTAAAATAAACAAATAAATCCACAAAAAAACAAGTAAATAAAGCTTTCACAGAATTTTCTAAAACCAAAAAATATACCGAAATGTAGTGAGCAAAATTTACGGCCAAATAAATTTCATAAAAATTTGTGTAAAAAACGACAACTAAAATTTTTTAGAATTTTTCATGGTTATTCAAGTTGTACAGACGTTAAACGAAAAACGTTTATTTCGAATAGACGAATTACAGGCGCTTTTTAATTGTCGGAATGAAAAAAAAAATGAAAATGAAAAACAATACTAGGTACTATCCACTGTAAAAGGGTGATGTATAGTTAAATTTCAACAAGACCGTGAAATGGACATTTGGGGAGGTCTATGTCTAGCAAAGGATATTTTTTGGTTGAAATTATGATAATGTATTTTATTGGTTTTACAACAACAAAAAAAAAAAATATAAACAAAGTCAAAACTAGAAAGAGGTGGTGAGACGATCTGGACGCATACCGAGACGGCGCGGGAGATGGTTTGTAAGGACTTGGGGGAGGTCTTTGCCCAGCAGTGGGACAATTAGGGCCATAAAAAAAAATAAAGGACACATACAAGAAACGTTATTTTGGCGATGTCTTTTAGCTTAATTGTAATACGGAACCTTTCACGTGCGAGTTCAATCCTACATTGACAAGCATCTGGCCTGTTAGTCTAGTAGTTAGTGGTCCTGACTGCTACGCCGGAGGTCGTGGGTTCGATTCCCACCCACGACAAATGTTTGTGTGATGAGCACAATCATTTGTTCTGTGTCTGAGTGTAATTTATCTATAATATGTATGTATTAAGAAATATATATGTATGTTTATCAGTTGTCTAGTACTCATAACACAAGCTCTGCTTAGCTTGGGACTTGATGGCGTTGTAATAGTTGTGGAATATATTATATTATATTATTACATGCTCGGTTTTTACTCCTGCCCCAAAATTCCACGAATAAAAAAAATATAGAAAATCAGAAATTTTATCGCAACCCAACATTTTCTCGTAACGTCGTATATCGGTACATTGTTAGTTCACACAAAGGTGTATTGTTCTCGAAATAACATGGTTGCTACATTAATGTACAACGAAACACGTCACAATGTGAGAGTGGGATACTCCCTCACCACTCCCTTAGTGGTAGGGGAGGGTATGAGTTAACTATGTCCAAAATGGAGGACAAATTACGAAATGTTTAAGTTATTAAGTAAAAAATAACTTAATGAGTCGTCTGTTACGACCGTAATTGCTCACCTCTAGAGGTGACAACTCTACTACTTACTACTAACTTTACTCTACTTGCTGACAACTCCTTGGAGTTTTCAGCAATCCGAAGCCTTCTGGGGCTACGGACCAGCTACTGGAATGAAAGTCGGGCCCGATGAAGAGCTAAGAAACTTGGTTTTAAATTTTGCATTGCCAATGGCATTTGTTGTTCGGAGTCACTAAAAATGTTACAGAAGGCTTGAGGTGAATCTTAGAGACTTTAACAAAAACACGTGTTTATGAGTAGTACAAAGCATTTAAAAGCGCTCGAGATGTGGTGCAAGCTTTGCCTCGCTCTGGTAGGCCATCAACCTTTGCAACTGAAGTTAACATCGCAAAAATGAAGGAAACAATGACTGAAAATCCTCATTCAAATTTGAGAGAGATAGCCGCCGAAATTGCTGAATCTCACGAGTAACCTAGATCTTTTGGGGGTATTGAAGAGGGCGTTGTTTACCTTTCATCGACGCCCGACGCACCTGGAACGAGTCAACTTATATCTACTGTTATAACCATCAAGCCAGTATCCCATCTGCAACGGGTCCTGATACTAAACTACATACTAATCCAACTACATTACCTACCTACCTTATCGCAATGCTTGCATTGAGCACTAAAGTATAAGCGTTACCCGTTTAACGGGTTAAAATACATTAAAATGCACTTTAACGGGTTAACGTTAATTAAATTAACTGTAAACTGCTAATTGGATCGTCCACATTTAGAATATAAGACGGGGAAATTGGTTATTTTTAGGATTATTGCGAAGGTAAACGGAAAGGATTACTGTATTTTCCATTTGTTGTAACGTATTTATTCGATTGATGACTTTATAAATTTCAAAGTAGTATGACATTCATTTTAAATTATTTTTTATATATTTTATCTTCATCTCATGATATTTTATTTAAATGGTATTTTAAAAACTTGTTATAAATAAATAATGACATTATCGTGTTGTATTCATGTACTTAATATAAATATTTGCATGACTTAAAAGTCGAATGCAGTAATACCATATGAAATATTACCACAGAAAAATGTACCTGTATTGTAGCAAATAAATATTTCTATTATAACGTTTTTAATGAAAATGTAAGTTAAAATAAAATCAATTAAGGCCATATACGTGTATCCTTCCATTTTCTATACAATTTCACACATAATATAAGTTAAAAAGACAATTTTTAATATCTCGGTTTTTTACATTCCGTGGAAGGTCGATTTGGTACCTACATGAAATACTATCGATTTCTAAAAATAAAATAAATGAATAAATTACTTTTTTTTTAATTCGAATTAAATAACACGTGTACGAAATAAATTTCTTAAAGTAAACGTCAACAGCTTCACAATATTATTTATTTTAAAACTAAATACGTATGAAGAAAATATCCACCACTAACCTTTTCCACTCTAGTGCAGCAAAAGTAAATGCAGGTTTTTGAGGAAGTGTACAAAAACATATTTAATACATCGTAGTCTTTATCTTACTGCATTCAGTCTGCCTACAAAGTTTTATTGTATACTAGCTTTTGACCCCGGCTTCGCTCCCGGCAACAGCAAATGTGATAAATGAAGAATCGCTCAACCGATTTTGTGCAAACTTCACATAAACCATCAACTAAATACATAGTCGGAACAAAATCTAAACATTTGGTTTGGATAGGTGAGCCCGTTCTTGAGTTATAAAATAACAACGAAAAGTGTAACAACGAAAAGAAATCAATTCTTTAAATACACCGTGAAATTTAAATGGTTGTTTTCCCTCAGCGAAATGGTTGTATCTTGGTAATACAAACGTTTGATAAAGAAATAAAATATTAAAAACAAAAAATGGTCCTGTAGAGTGCAAGCTAATTATGACGTATCACAACGTGCGAGAGCTTATTTTGGTTTAAATATTTAATGAATCGGTTTCCTTTGACGGCGGGCTGCTCATGCGACTCTAGTAGTACCTATAAATTACGTCTAATGTTACTATTGTTTTCGCTTTTTTGAGTTCATAAATATTTTTAATGCTGCGCTCCATGACGGGCATAATAGACGTGGGCAAAAAGGCTGCCAGGCTTAAATGGGATTGGGCGGGGCACGTTGGACGCATGCACGAGGACCGTTGGGCAAGCATCGCCACGCAATGGGCACCTGCAGGAAGAAAGCGTCGTCGAGGCCGACCTAGAAAGAGGTGGCGGGATGACCTAGACGCGTACCGAGTTGAATGGTCCGATATGGCGCAGGAAAAGAAGACCTGGAAGGACTTGGGGGAGGCCTTTGCCCAGCAGTGGGACAGTAAGGGCTAACAAAAAAAAAAAAAAAAAAATATTTTTAATAATTATTTATAAAAAAAACTTTTTATTTTTTTTATTTTTGCTGTATGCTTCAAAAGTACTCCTTATGGCTAGTCATTCTGCCGCGGGAAAACAACCATTTAAATTTCACGGTGTATAGATACATAAAACTTAAATTTACATAATATAACACAAAGTCGTATCCCGCTGTCTGTTTCAATGAGATACATTGGAACAGACAGCGGAATACGATTTTGTTTTATTTTAAAACTACAGAACGGATTTTGATGCGTTTTTTTTTTGTAGATGGAGTGGAGATGTATAATACATGCATAATATATTTAATATCAGCATTTCACCCGTGCGAAGCTGTGGCGGGTCGCTAGTTAATAAATAAAATATGTATGCATGTATTGTGTGGACCGTCCTTGACCAAAAGTCTATTCTACATTGTATTATTTTTTCCACGAAACTTAAAATGTTCGCAATTTTTCCCCGGCAATATGAGTTCAGAAAATATATTTTTCTACAAACTGCAAAATAGTTTAAAGAATACTGTATATATTGCGGTCACATTTTTATAATTTTGTTCGAGAATATGTAAAAAGTTTTCGATGCAACCAATCTTTTTTAGGGTTTCGTGCTTTAAAAAGAAAAACTGAATCTTATATCACTTTGTTATTCGTCTGTCTGGCTGTTTGTCTCTTTATCTCGGGAAAACGTAGAGCACGGAGTAAGTATAAAGGCCCCGGGTGTCGCCACTGTGTGGACCGCCCGGAGGACACGGTGGAGCACACGGTTGAGGTGTGCCCCGCTTGGGCAGAGCATCGCTGTGTCCTCGTGGGAGCGATCGGTGGCGGCGATCTCTCGCGCCGGGCCTTGGTAGAAGCCATGGTTCGGAGTGAGGAGGAGTGGCAGGCGGTCGCCTCCTTCTGCGAAGCAGTAATGCTAGCAAAGGAGGAGGCGGACCGCATAAGGCAACGGCGTTTGCGCCCCAGACGCCGCCGCGATACCGATCCTGACTTCCGGCCACCTTAGGCGCGGACTTGCGGACGGTGAGCATTGGGTAGCTCGCCGTCCGGTCGTCTGGTAATCGTCCGGACCAAGCTCAGTCGTCGACGGCGCGCACTGTTCCCGCGCGCCTCAAGGAGTTGTCAGCAACCGTAGGGACCCTGCAGAAGGGTCGAAGCCAATCAGGGCCACGGGTTTGTGTCTGAAAAGGAAGGCTCTGGCCCTGGTATGTATGGCGATGTAGGAACGGGGTAGGTTGTTTAGTCAGTAAGAGTCTGACACTTGTTTTCCGCTCCGCCCAAGAGCGGGACTCGTCATTGGATGATTTTTACCTACCATAAAAAAAAAGTATAAAGGCCCTGTATATTTACTCCGTGGTTTTACCTAATTTTGTTTTAATTTCAATAGAAACTTAGGTAATATTCACAATACATTATCTGTTAAAATATCCAAATAAAGTGGTTTAATAACGTCCCATTCACGTAAGAGTGGTTTAATAGAAATGTATGTCTTATTGGCTGCTCCAATTTTTGATACAGAATACAATTAGGTACGTTACTTTTCATTACAATGCAAATCTAGGGAACACATTAAAATTATCACCTGATTGTAGACGTAGCCCGCCGTCCAGTCGGTAGTCAGCCGTCCGGTCGTCTGGTGAGAGTCCGGAGCGAGCCCAAGTCGTCGACGGCGCGCACTGTTCCCGCGCGCCTTAAGGAGTTGTCAGCAAACTGAAGAGTCCCTGCAGAGTCGAAGCCTCCTGGGGCCAAAGGTTGATGTGAAATCGTAACACTAGGTCTCTGGGATGGAACGACAAGGAAGGAACGGGGTAGGTTGTTTTGTCAGTAAGAGTCTGACACTGTTCCCCGGGAAAGGGCGGGATTTGTCATTGGATGATTTTTACCTATCATAAAAAAATCTGATTGTAGACAACCTGTTTATAATATTAGATTTTCAAAAATATCCTTGTCGTTTTTTCCAAAATATTTGAACGTAAGCCAATTCCGTGACTTCCACATGAGACACCATTACTTATGCATCGTAACACCACATTACCATCAGAACAAATTGCAATTTATTTCTGGAAATGATCATTACATCTAGCTGTATTTCCTTGAAGTTGTCATCGGAATCATTAACTTACTGCCTAATAGCACTGTGTCACTCTCTATACATAAAACTAGAAAATCTGAGAACTAATTAATACTAAAACCGGGTATTTTTTTAACCACTGCGTAATTTTTTTTTTTGATAGCTCAGTGTAAGCAATAGAACGCATTTCCATTTTTAGTTTATAACTTTTTTTTCTCATTTTTCCACTTTGTCCCTTTGTCCCAAGCGACGTCCATAGAATAAGTTTAAGTCTCGTAAGCGTTAACTTAATTTTTTACTATTGACACATATCTAAATAAAAAATACGTGTTTATTAAAATGTATTCAAGTTTATTATGTCCAAATTTGCGCATTGGCTAAAAAAAAATCACACTACACACTACTAGCGCGGAGAACCGATGGCCGTTGGGGTGGAAAGGTTCTCGAATGGCGACCGCGTACCGGAAGACGCTCCGTGGGCAGGCCCCCTACAAGGTGGACCGACGATCTGGTGAAGGTCGCGAGAAGCCGCTGGATGCGGACAGCACAGGACCGATCGTTGTGGAGATCCTTGGGGGAGGCCTATGCCCAGCAGTGGGCGTCGCTCGGCTGACATGATGATGATGATGACACACTACTACGACAGGTAGTGACCAATACTTAAACACGTAATTGTAGTCATGATTATCGTAACCAATGAGATTGTCATGATAACAAACAAATTTTACTGTGGGACCAAATCTGAAATCGCGAAAGAAATCAGCAAAACATTTTGACCAATGCGGCGAATATAAATGTACTGATCAGAAGATTTTTTCCGCAATTTCAGGTTTGGTCTTATAGTAAAACTTGTTTGTTACAATCTACAATAATGTGTTTATGTCATCATCATCATCAGCCTTTTAATGTTCCCACTGCTGGGACACAGGCCTCCTCTCTAGAAGAGGGTATGGGCCATGATCCACCACGCGGGCCCGGTGCGGATTGGTGGATGTCACATGTCTTCGAATTTTTGGTTCTAGGACATGCCGGTTTCCTGACGATGTTTTCCTTCACCGATTTGAGAGCAGTGGTGATGAAATAAATTACACAAAGTAATGCGCCTGGCTGGGTTTGAACCCGCGACCTACAACTACAAGTCGGGACCGTTACCACTCGGCCACCATGTGTGTTTATGTATCGGCCACTAATTACTAGTGACTATATTTCGTCGAATTGATGGAGTCCGCTTCCCTCAAAGTCTTTGGCCCAGTAGGTTGCCACGTTTATAGCGGCGTCAGTGACATTTTTTTGGTCCTTCAGCGTGTATTTGTAGGGACATTTTAGGCACTCTATGTGGACCATGTTTGGTCAAAAGCACCACACTCTCACTGGGTATCACAGGAGCCTATAATCCCTCATTTCACTAGGTTGTGTTTGCAGCGGCCCACTTGGGTGCTGATTTTCAATTACTACTTTTATTTTATGGTATTTATAATTTTTTCATTCATTTGAGCAAATCTGGACCTCTGCCACTTGGCTTTACCCATTACAGAACACACACTCTACACTTACACTCATACCACTTTCTCACCTGCAGAACGAACTAAACGCCGGTTCTAAATAAATCATTTCTCTATTTGCAGCGCATGTCTCTGCCAAATACTCGAGCTATCTAATCGCCATATGTAATTATAGTACATAAGTACGTCTGCATCGCAATTTGTCGAGGTGTCACACTGCAGGCCTATGACGTCAAAACGCAGCTGACTGTACGAATTCAAATTTTCATGACATCTGTCAAATGCGTTTTGTTTTTAGAACGCGACGTTCCAGTTTTGAAAAAGATGATGTGTGTTTTTATTTGAAAAACTAGCTTTTGCTAAAGGATTTACCTGGGTAAAAATAGGAAATAATTATAAACCATATCAGTCAGTAACAAAGTAGCGACTTTAATATTTCTTTCACCATTCTTCTGCTAAAGGTTAAGTCGTGTTTAATTTAATTTTTTTGTTAAAAACTAAATACAAAACTTTCTTCTAAAATTATCCAAGCTCCCATTGCGTCGTTATCTCTGCTAAAAATTTAAAAACTACTGAATGGGTTTTTTTACGTAGATTTTTTTTCTTGAGGTTTTAACCAATAGATAGAGTGATTCATGAGGAAGGTTTATTTGTATAATACAAGTATAGGATAGTATAGACAATATGAATTTGCCGATAAATAATTATTACAAATTATTTTTTTGAAAGAAAGAAAAGAGAAAATTTCAACTGTCTTCATACGGTTCATAAGATGCAGCAGACAGATAACAGAGGTTTAGTAATAGGGTTCCATAAATTTTCTTTCGAATACAGAACCCCTAATAAATGTTAATATTTATATACTTTCATTTGACTTTGTTTTGATACAAATGTAGCAAAATCCTTTGACGTCAAATTACAGCTGACGTTCGAATTTTAAAATTAAACTCTGAAACTTTCTGAAAGAAAACACAGGAGTAAATTCAAGTGTGGGGCAATACTTAGAATGTTTCGTAGGGGATGTCACAATCTTAGACACACAGCGCAAAAGATCGGCCAACCATTGATTGTGATGTAAAAAGCTTTTTTAAAATATTTTTTAGGTTTATTATCTAATTAAATTGAATGATTTTCACTTTTTATGATTTAACTTGATTGATATTAATTTTCCAAATTGTGATTTTAATTGTGACTGTTTTTTGATTTTATATTGTTTTCATGAGTCAATGTTACTTACAAGTCTCATTGACTCATTACTTGCAATAAATTAATTATTATTGTTCCGCCAAAAATATTAGTTTAAATGTTCAAAATTCGAAAATTCTGATAGTTTACGTAACTTTTATTTTCCAATGTTTGCCTCAAAATATACAGCTTTTGCCGGATATACGACAAAAGCAAAGTCACTGAAAATACCTAGCTCTAACATAAAATATTTCCAACAGTGTATTCAGAATATTTCAGCTGCTATTTTAAAATTAATTAGACGTCTATTCGGCTCTTAATTTACCGGTACGTCATTCCAGAACACCTATGACGTCTGGACTTATACTGGAAGACATTCCAGTTGACATTTGAGACCGAATGTGCGTGTGCAAACGTGACATTTTGGGTTTATAGCTCTTGAATAAGAAATGTAAAAAACGAAAGTGTCATACGACGAGGTAAATGCTGGTGGAATGAAACTTTTTATAATAATAATACATACAATAATACAATAAAATTCACACCATCGTAAATTTCAAAAATTAAAAATGCAATAAGTTAATGTCAAAAAAAAAATACAATAAGTTAGTGACAAAATTACAAGACTAGTTAGTGGCAGTCTGACATTATCTCCTGTTCCGCCCAAGGGTGGGAGATCTCACTGGATGATTATCTCCACCATCAAAATCAAAACCTAAATTAAAATAACTTTTATTTGTTAACATAGGTACACAGGTCTTATATTTGGTTCATGGAGCGCCAAGTTATGCCTAGAGACGTACAAATATGTTGTTACAATGTCTCTAAAAAACATATCATGCATAATTTTATTATGGTGTGAGAAATTATTTTTTATAAATTATTAGTTATAATTGTTAAAAAATTAAATAATTAACAAAAGTAAAAGTCTCACACGGCCTATCACTACATCTGCCCCCTAGCCAAGTTACAATCGTATCGTTTAGAGTAAGTTGTATTGCCCCACAAATCCCTTGTTCGGACTTCCCAACAAAGGAATTGGGGGCGTGGCTATTAGTGCTAATTCTAAACGAAACGGCTAGGGCGGCTGGGAATTCATCCAACTTCAAGAAAAAAAATAATTTGAAAATACCAAAAAAGAAAACCTAAACAACTATCTCATACATTGCACCCTCACATACCTACACACACCCATTGTCCTCTCACTACACCCTAGAGCTCGTGAAGTCAATGGATGAATTTCCACTTCAAGAAAAAAAAAGTCGATTTGAAAATACCATAAAAGAAAACTTAAACAACTATCTCAAACATTGCCACCTCACCTACCTACACCCACCCATTGACCTCTCACTACACCCTAGAGCTCGTGAAGTCAATGGATGAATTCCCACTTCAAGAAAGAAAGAACAATTTGAAAATACCAAAAAAGAAAACCTAAACAACTATCTCATACATTGCACCCTCACATACCTACACACACCCATTGTCCTCTCACTACACCCTAGAGCTCATGAAGTCAATGGATGAATTCCCACTTCAAGAAAGAAAGAACAATTTGAAAATACCAAAAAAGAAAACCTAAACTACTTTCTCAAACATTGCACTCTCACCTACCTACCCCCACCCATTGACCTCTCACTACACTCCCACCCATTGATCTCTCACTACACCCTAGAGCAGATGAACTCATTGGATGAATTCCCACTTCAAGAAAGAAAGAACAATTTGAAAATACCAAAAAAGAAAACCTACACAACTATCTCAAACATTGCAACTGATACACCGACCCTATCGATTCGAATCAATCAGAATCGCGTGTCAGTTCCTGTCGGCGGCGTGAATAAAATTAAACTCGGCCTCAAAAGCGGCCAAAACGTGCCGCCCGTAAATATAGCGGACGAAACAATAAACAGAAACTTTACTGCCGATTATAAAACATTGCCACTTTACTACGAACTTTGATATTGTTTTTGAAGGTATGTTGACTAGTTTTTCTAGACATCGGTGATGCAAATTGCAAGCAAATCTAATCAAAATATTTTTATTACACATAAGCTTAGATGGGTGCGTATAAAACATCACAAGATAGTAATAATATAACTAATTAAAATAATATAAATAAAATAACTAATATTACTTATGAACTATTATTAAGTAACAAGCGACCTGCCTCAGCTTCGCACGGGTACAATGCTGATATTAAATGCATAATTATATTATACACACAAACCTTCCTCTAGTAACTCTATCTATAAAAAAAACTGCATCAAAATCCGTTGCATAGTTTTAAAGATCTAAGCATACATAGGGAGGAAGCGACTTTGTCGCTGTCAGTCCCTATGTATGGGACTGACAGCGGGAAGTGAATTTGTTTTATACTGTGTAGTGATGTCTCGTTAGGCAGTTGGATCAAGCCACCAGAGAGAGGAATCTCCGGACAATACAGCACAGAGATTCCTCTTTCAGGAGCTTGACTACCGGTAGCTTCGACCTGGTTCCCGATGCCGGTGGGCTATTTTTATGAATGTTTTTTTTAAAGAGATATTTAAAAATATAATAGAAAATGTAAAAAAAAATCTCTAGCCTATACGGTATTTTATCAAATCACAAACAAACATCTCTCACCCTAAACGCATATACCTGCTTCGTTCGAAGGCCTGTGTCCCAGCCATGTTCCCACTACATTAAAAAGGCTGATGATGATGAAATAATAAGCCTGTAAAGAAAATTTAAAAATAAAACTTTATTAAATACATGGATTTCTCGATTTTCGTCCAACCGCAGTTGTTCTTTACGTTCCAGGTCCATAGTGACTCTGAAGTAATCACGAAGCCCTTGCATCATTACATAGTACTAGCTTTTGTCAGCGGCTTCGCCCGCGTACATAAAATATAGTCTATGTCACTCAGTCAGGAGTAAAGCAGCTTTCTATTGTTGTTAATTTTTTTTCCAATCGGACCAGTAGTTCCAGAGATTACCTCCTACAAACAAAAAAACAAACTTTACCTCTTTATTATATTAGTGTAGAAGTGTAGATAAAACAAAGTCGCTTCCCGCTGTCCCTATGTATGCTGAGATCTTTAAAAGTACGCAACGGATTTTGATGCGGTTTTTTTTTAATAGATAGAGTGATTCAAGAGGAATGTTTATGTGTATAATACATGTGTAATATATGTTATAAAGAGTTAAAGTTGGTTTTTTTGTTTGTAGGAGGTAATCTCTGGAACTACTTGTCCGATTGAAAAAAATCTTTTTGTGTTGGATAGTCCGTTTTTTGAGGAAGGTTATAGGCTATATAACATCACGCTATGATCTATCGGGGCGGAGCAGTAACCACAGGCGTGGGTGAAGCCGATGATAGCCTATAACATCAAGCAGGCGAAACCGCAGGCAAAAGCTAGTGTGTAATATATTCAATATCAGTATCCGTGCAAAGCTGGGTTGCTAGTAAACTATACTTTGAAGGTCAAAATAAAATTATCATAGTTTTATGGTGTCATCATAAAAAATTGTGAGAGATGTTCCCCAAACCTTTATGATAACTAGCACTTGACAGTTGACGCCATTTTTATTTTATTTTTGTTTTATTGTCACGTCACTTTTATTGGTTTTGTGGTGTAACCGAGCATTTTCTGTTGGTTTTTAGTGCCGTTTTCGTATATTGACTCAAACTATTTCAGAATAGGCTTGCTAAAGATTTGAATAAAGATAAAATAATCTATCATAACCTGAGAAATAGTGATAACATTAAAGAAAGGAGACCTAGAATAAAAACTTATTTCTCCTTTCGAGTACCGCAATTAGAGACATAATGGAAAGAAAAAAAAAATCTTTTTACAAAAAAAAACCGCCTTCAAAAAAAGCCAAATGATAAAAGTTCCTACACTAAAAAGTTGAAAATAAAAATTTGAATTGCTGTAAAGAAACTTAATTTATAGGTAAACTTATTTGACACTAATATTTTGCAAATATTCAAAACTAGCTTTTGCCAGCGGCTTCGCCCGCGTACATAAAATATAGCCTATGTCACTCAGGAGTAAAGCAGCTTTCTATTGTTGCTTAAATTTTTCAAATCGGACCAGTAGTTCCAGAGATTACCCCCTACAAACAAAAAAACAAAAAAACAAACTTTACCTCTTTATTATATTAGTGTAGATTTATTACTTCTTTTTGGAGTCGGTGCCAGCCAAGGCAAGGAATTACGAATGGGCAACAATCCCTTGAAAAACTGTATATTTGCCGCATACTTTACATAAGTTTAGAATATGCTTAGTGTCTTCACAAATCAGTTGTCTTATCTCACCTGTCTAGCCTAGTATATAAGACAATAAAGTTGTAGGTCGAGTCTCAGCAAGACAGCCGAGTGTACTCATATGCTTACAAAGCTACAGGGATCTTCTTGGATCCAATTATTTTGACCTTTCGATATTTCATAAGATATTTGGGGCGTCAATGTACGGATAGATCTGTAGTTTTTTTATTTGACTTTTAAAAAGGAGGTTCAGTGTTCAACTCTTATGGGTTTTTGGTTATTTAAAAAAACTTGTAATTTTTTTTTTTTTTTAACTTTGATAATAGTTGCAGTGAACTAATATATCGAGAGCAGTGGTGTCCAAGTGGTACCGGCCCCGACTCGTAAGTCGTAGGTCGCGGGTTCAAACCCAGGCTTAGCAGAGTCGAAGATCACTGAGGCCGATGAAGGCAGATCCTCCTTAGTCATTGTTTCAAGGCCCCTGGGTTTTTGTTAGGTGGTTTTACTTAGTAAAATCTAGCACGCTCTCCCGCTCCGCCCAAGGGCGAGATAAGTCATAACATGATTTCCCACCTAAAAAAAAGTTAATTTGGAAAAGGCTAGGGAGGTGATGATGATTCTATTTTTCGATTTTCTACGTTCAGTATCTGAATTTGACGTAGTTTTTTTTATTACAGCAATATAAAAAAGCACAAAAGATTATTTACTTCGTTTCTTCATTGAAATCCATCTTTTTATAAACTCTTTGTGAAAACAAACGGACAGGCGGACAAAGCTATTAACATTGTTGTTTTTGGCACTAAAAAAAAACTGGGTAAATAAGAGTTGGACTTGCGCACTGAGGGTTCCGTACCGTACCTATATAAATAATTCAATTCCCGAATGGAGTCTCTAAGAATTTTCCCAATCGATTTTTTTTGTGACATAACAAATTTGCTTTTTTTCAGACTTATTCCAATCTCTGTGTTATAAGACCTTGCTTGATACAAAATTTCAGGTTTCTGAGTCAATGGAAAGCACCCTGAATTTTAATTAAAAGTATATAATTATGCCTTGAAAGTGTATCTTTCCCCGAAAAATTAGAAGTTTGATTATTTCACAGCTTCAAGGAACTGCAGATCTGATTATATGGTTTTAAATTCAACTCGATACCGTCACGCGTTCCTGAGATAAAGGTTTTTGTCAGACAGATGGACACCAAAGTGATCGTATAATGGTTTTTTCCTTTTGGTACGGTACCCTAAAAATGACGAATTGTAATATATTTTACTACTACAAATAAAATCTTGAGATACATTGGCACTAAGGAAATGACTGTTTATTGATATAGCTTTGATGAAATAAAAAGGTATTTCATTGATCTATAAAATTGGGTTAAAATAAATTATCTTCAGTGAGAAAAAAGCTTATTATTTTACCCTAAACACTTCACATTAAATCTCTGTCGGTTTTTTTTTCTAATACTCGGAATTGAAGGAATATCAATATTTGAAATAGACCGGAAAGTCATTGACTTCTTTAACCTACTTATTGGGTAACTCCTGAATATTACAGTTTTTATTTTTATTGTTAACTAGCTTTGGTCAGCGGCTTCGCCCGCGTACATAAAATATAGCCTATGTCACTCAGGAGTAAAGCAGCTTTTTATTGTTGCTAAAATTTTTCCAATCGGACCAGTAGTTCCAGGGATTACCTCCTACAAACAAAAAAACAAAAACACAAACTTTACCTCTTTATTATAATTAGTGTAGATTGATTTGTGCTTGACCGCTAACTCACCTAACGAAAAGCGATGAAATTAAACGTTGACCAGAGTTGTTATGGGATTTTTTTAGTTGGGAGAAACTAAGTAGAGATGTCTTCGTGCCCTTGTGTGGGCGGGAGATAGTGTCAGAATTTTACTGACTAAAAACCTACTGCTATTTTTTCTTTGCCTTTCTTTCTAAAGTCCCGGGTGTAACGTTTTGATATTGCCCTATGACCCTAGTAGGCTTTGTGACAGAAAGCGACGATGCGGTCAAAAATGGAGCGCGCTTACCTAGAAGAAACCTATCCACTCTTGACATTTTTTTATTGTAGGTAAAAATCATCCCACGAGTCCCGCTCTTGGGTGGAGCGGAAAACAAGTGTCAGACTATTACTGACTAAACAACCTACCCCGTTCCTACATCGCCATACATACTAGGGCCAGAGCCCTCCTTTTCAGACGCAAACTCGTGGCCCTAATTGGCTTCGACCCTTCTGCAGGGTCCCTACGGTTCTTGACTTAAAGATTCCCGGACTGTAGCCATCAGGAAACTTTGACTCCGGCAAGGAATTCCACTACTTGGCTATACGCACAATGAATGTTTTCCTAAAACGGTTTTTTACGTATATGTGGTATGTCCACCATGTACCGGTGGCGCAACGCCGTCGGTGGTCCGATGATGGAACGGGCTAGGCGGCAATTAAATAGTGCAAGTTGCATGGGCAATTAAATTACGCAATTCCGAAGCACACTACCCGAAATGCAACTGGTAGAAAACCGACAAGCTAGCAACTCTTTGAGGCGAGAGGGAACAGTAGGCGCTGTCAACGACTTAGGCTCCGTCCGGACGGTTCCCGGTTACGCGTCGCAAGCCAGCGCTTACGGTGGCCGAAAATCTAGTCTTTGCTTACATTTGCTCATACAACTACACCATACATCATATACTGGCGATCGTTCGTTAACTTAGCCGTCACATAAACTTACTAAACTATTAGTATCCTGTTTATTTATCTATGATAGTGGGCGCGAGATTCACTCTCTCAACGTTAAACTCCGTTTACAAATTCGAGCGAGTGGCGAGGCGAATTGGCGAGCATGCATGTGCAACCAGCACGTATTATTCGCCTCATGCACTTTGTATACAAATGTTTCGTCAAACGACGAGGCGAATGGCAAGGCGAATGGGTATCACGAATGTTAAACTCGGTATTACAATACGCAGACAGCAACACTGACAGGCATTAATGTTGGTTCTAAAGATAAGATAGTAGAAAGTTGTATATGATCATTACATAGTATAAAACAAAGTTGCTTACCGCTGTCCCTATGTATGCTTAGATCTTTAAAAGTACGCAACGGATTTTGATGCGGTTTTTTTAATAGATAGGATGATTCAAGAGGAAGGTTTATGTGTGTAATACATGCGTAATACATATATTTAATATCAGTACCCGTGCGAAGCTGGGGCGGGTCGCTACAGGGCCGAAGCCTACTAGAGCCCCGGTCCGGTTTCTGTAAGAAAGGTCCAACCCCGGAGGGCTAAGAAGGAATGGGGTGTGTCGTTTAGTCAGTAAGAGTCTGACAGTGTTTATCGCTCCACTTAAGGGCGAGATTCGTCATTGGATGATTTTTACCTAAAAGAAAAAAACCGGTATATGGTAGTGATCCCAACATATTTTCCCAAGAAGTGAGACAAGTAAGATTGTGAGTGAGTGGTCATCTGCCAGCCCAATCAATACTAAAAAGCCACTACACATCAGTTTACTTCAAGACTACGAAGTGTTGCAAATCTGAGGTAAACACCACGTCATGCATGACTCATAGGTTGTAAATAATTGCAGTACAGTGTAGAGAGCTTTGTTAGCCGCAAATAGACGTACGTGAAACGTAGATGGAGAGGAAATTAAGATTAACACCCTGTTTACATAATAAAGCAGTTGTGAGACTGATTGTTACGATGACATACAACCATTAGATACATTACAAACGTGATATATTGGCCAGTCTGAAGTTAGGCTCTGCGAAATTTAGCGCTTGGTAAGAAATGTAATTGTGCATTCTACGTTGGAGATCCTAAATAAATAAATAAAACTCATAATATAATAAATAAAGAGTTTTTTGACGCTTTATTAGATTAGGTATTTTTAGTTAAGTTAATTAGGGTTATGTAGTTTTAAGGTTAGATATCTAATTATTTGTACAGTTTAATAAATAAATGATTTAAACAAATAAATGCAATTTGCAGTTCTTGTTGCTGGAAAAGCTATTATTGTAATTTTTTAATAATCATTTTAGCTGCTATTGGCATGTTTTTTTTTTCAACCTTTTAACCACAGTGTCGTCTTTTTTACCCCAAAGCAAAGGTGTAAATGACTGGTTTTTTTTTTATGGTAGGTGAAAATCATCCAATGACGAAACCCGCTCTTGGGTGGAGCGGTAGACCAGTGTCAGACTCTTACTGACTAAAAAACCTACCCCGTACCTTCCTTGCCTTATTTCTGGAGTCGAGGTTACAGTTTGCACATACCCTCTAGGCTCCAGGAGGCTTCGACCCTGAAGGGCCCCTACAGTTTGCTGACAACTCCTTGAGGCGCGCGGGAACGGAGCGCGCCGTTGACGACTTGGACTCGGTCTTACCAGACGATCGGACGGCGAGCTACCCATTGCTCACCGTCCGCGAGCCAGTGTCTACGGTGGCCGGATATCAGCAGGATCGCGGCGGCGACGGCTACGGCGAGTACGCCGTTGCCTTTGCCTTATGCGGTCGGCCTAAATGACTAGTAGAGAACGCCTTGTTGCATTAAGTCCGCCTATGTACCACTACTGCACATGAAGATAAAATTAATTCACAAATTTTTGTACGACTTTTCAAGAGCAAAAAATCCGCAGAGCTTAACTTCAGACTGTTCAAGATCGACGGCTGTAATCTTCACGATGATAAAGGTAGAACACCCATTGCACACACGTGTGCCACACAAGCCGAGCTAGGCGCGTCAGTCTCCATACATTTTAAATGGCAACTAGACTTGTAGAGCTACACTTGATACACGCCACGTGACGTCATTCTATGTACAAATCAGGCATGTTACAGTATTGACCTCGGATTTTGGCGAGTGTGCAGTTAGGCTCTGTGAATTTTAGCGCTTGTACACTCTTACAAAAATAATGGTTAAAAAAAAGTGCCAACAACAGTTTTTAACAGCAATAACAAATGCAAATTGCATGTATTTATTTAAATCATTTATTTTTTACAAGTTTTCAAGCGAGAAAATTCGCAAAGCCTAACTTCAGATTCTCCAAGATCCGACGGCCGTACTGTACACGTATATAATATAGTTATAGTTTTACTGTTCACTAAAGAAATACAAGTTTTAACATGAGTATAGTCTAATGTCCATATTAGACTTTATTTATGCTAAAACTCGGACGCGTATCTTCGTCATTATAAAACCACCCACGATCTCCAGCATAGCAGCCAGATTCACTAAACCCTAGACCAACAGGGTTTTGGCGGCCTGACCTCTCGCGCCGGGCCTTGGTTTAGGCCATGGTCCGCAGCGAGGAGTGGCAGGCAGTCACCTCCTTCTGCGAGGCAGAGATCCCTGGGATCAAGGCAAGAAGGGCCGATCCCTTTTTGCCTTGATCCCAGGGATCTCTTCTTTCAGGGTTGGTTGTTTAGTCAGTAAGAGTTTGACACTGTTGCTCGCTTCGCCCAAGGGCGGGATTCGTCATTCGATAATTTTTACCTACCATTAAAAAAAAAAACAACAAGGCTTAAAATCGACCCACTGACATTTCCCTTCAAATAATCGCTAAAATAAATAAACCAGTTCAATGTGCCTCGCGTTGCGTCACATAATGTCAGACAGGCGCACCGGAATTCCCATTCATACATGTTCCCTCGCTTCCGTCCTAGATTTTTGTCATGGCGGCGTTTCGTCTGACATGTCTTATTGGAAATTTAGTCTTAGGAGAATTTCATTATGTTAAAACCGTGGAGCATTCAAAGAGTTTACATGTACAAATAGCTGAGTACCCTTTTCTGAATACCAACGTTGTTGTACGACCGAGGGTCGACTTGGAGGGTTTTTTTTAAGGTAAGCGGTACTAACTAGCAAAACCATATTAACCATCATCATCATCATCAGCCTAGCGTAAGTCCCGGTTGCTACCTTGGCTTTCACCTCGGTGCCCGGGGTCCGCTTTCCTGCCTAGTCTTCTCCACTTCGCTCGGTCTTTTGCGTCCTCTGCCTTAAGCCCATTAGCACGCATATCGTCCCTTACGACGTCGATCCAACGCCTCTTAGGCCTACCTCGTTTTCCGGGTCCCGGCGGAGGCGGCATGGCGAGGCATCTTTTACCCACGTAGTCTGCCGGTTTTCGTAAAACGTGGCCATACCATCGTAAGCGACCCTCCTGCAGTTTATCCGCTATGTCACGGACCTGAAGGCTGCCCCGGATGCGGGAGTTCTTAATGCGGTCTTTCCGCGAAACTCCAGACATCCAGCGCAGCATATTCATTTCTGTGACACGCAGGCTTTGCTTATGTCGCTCAAGTACAGGCCACGCTTCACTGCCATACAAAAGGACAGGCCTAATGATGGTCTTATAGACCTGTCCTTTGAGCCTAACCGGCATTTTGGGGTCACAGATAACCCCCGCCACCTCACGCCATTTCGCCCAGGCCGCCGAGATACGTGAGTCGACGTCGCAATCGACGTCCCCGGACTCGTGGAGCACCGATCCCAAGTACCTGACCTGTTCCGTGCGCTCAACTGTGTCTTCGCCAATGCGAACAGGAGCAGCGTTAGTTGTGTTACAGGCCAAGTACTCGGTCTTCGCCGCATTAATCTTCAGACCGCCGTTTTCCAGCGATTCCTTCCACGCTGCCACACGTCGAACCAAGCGCCCACTGTCCAAAACCATATTAACCATATATTATATTAAATGCCTATTCAACAGTATATCACACGTCGGGGTACAAATGAAAAAACAAATCTCTCCCCACTTTACGGGTAAGGGAAGTATCGTAATAAAATATTTTTTTTACTACTTTTTATTTTACCACTTTGTTGACGTGTTTGATAAACATATTAGTACCAAATTAGATTAGGGGTCCCGTTAATATTTTTTGATAATGTAAAAATAATGCGTCCCCCCCCAAATTTATGAATCATAACTTTTGAAAATGTCTCAAAAGTAGAACTTTATAAAGTCTTTCAAGGAAAATTACTACTACATCACCTGTATATTTGTTTTCATAATACCTACTTTATCTCATTTTTGTTATACATATGTGTAAAAAATTATATAATTATAAAATATATAAATAATCATGAGCGCATTACTTTGTTAATAAGGCTGATGATGATGATAAAAAGTAGTAATCATTAACGTTATTTCAACATTGTTTACATTAAATGTCACTAACCCACGTGGCCCAGCAATAAGAAACAGCTGTTTTATAAAAACACATTATTTAAGACACTTGGTTCACTTTTCATGCCACATACAGCGAACTGTCAGGAATTGTGCCAAATCTCTGCTTTCACTTCTCAGAGAATTGAACTTGACAGTGACATTGTGCAGAATTGGACTGTGTCGCTAAACAGTTTAAAAAAGAGGAAATATTATATTAAGATTGCATTTTTGGGTTAGTTACAAGTGTAAGGTATATTGCTACATAATTATTTAGATTAGAATAGGGTAGGTAGGAATGGGTAGCCCAGCTATCCTTCCCAACCTACCTACTCTACCTATTTAAGTAGGGTAGGTAAGTAGGAAAGGGTAGATAGGTAGGGTAGGTAGGTAGGGAAGTGTTGATGGGCAGGGTAGGTAGGGAAGGGTAGATAGGGTAGGATAGGAAATCAGTTGACGGGAGCAAAGCTACGGGTATAATAGAAGCTAACTTGAAAAGTTGTTTTTTCATATAGATTATTAATTGAAATAAATATAGCGATTAGAAATGGCGGGCGTACGACCTAATTAATCAGGTCTACCAAATGTATACAAATAAAAAAAAAAAACATAAAAATTGGTTAAGTTGATTCGGAGGAAGTTTGACAGCAAATAGAGACGTTTATTTTTTTACAAGTTCACGCTAAAACTTCAACTCATTGTGTATTTTTGGACCAGAAAAAAATTAAGATAGTTTAATGAAATTATTTACATAATTATACTTAAATTTAATTATTATAATTATCTATTAATTTTAGTCTGTATATATACAAACTTACTAATTTTTCCTATACAATTAAAAATAAACTTTTACGCATTTGCATAAGGAAAAATACAAATGCTTATAATAACCCAATGCCTGGTAAGTGTTACCAACAGTAGAAAATTGCATTATAATATCTATTAAAAATAACACAAATTCCGATAACCTCATAAATGTCATCCTAAATAATCTACAGTACTAGAAAATGTCTTAAAACCCAGATGTTAAATTTAATGGTACAACTCATATTTATTGACGGTACAAGCACAAAAGAGGTAGGCCACAGAAGTCAATCTACATAAAACTTAAATTCTTTATTTCACATAGACCTACACTGTCTTATAAAACTTCAGAAGCTAGCACACGAATTTGATTAGTCGTTTCCATAGATATATCAAATGATATATCATTATCAAAATTATATTATTAAAGACTAGCTTTTTCCAGCGGCTTCGCCCGCGTACTTAAAATATAACCTATGTCACTCAGGAGTAAAGCAGCTTTCTATTGTTGCTAAAATTTTTCCAATCGGACCAGTAGTTCCAGAGATTACCCCCTACAAACAGAAAACAAACTTTACCTCTTTATTATATTAGTGTAGATTAGTGTAGATATAACATTTGATATATCTATGGTCGTTTCCTATGGAGAACAAGCAACGCATAAATAAATTACCATTTATGGACACTATAGGTATCTCAGCATTTAATCAGTCTTAAAATATTCCCACTTGTGGGATTCAGGCCTTCCCTTTAGGAGAAGGAATGGGTCGGAATCCACCACGCAGGCCGAGTGCGGTTTTTGGTTCTGGGATCTTTAATCCTGTTCTGGTTTCTTCACGATGTTTTTTCTTTTCCATCACCGTTTAGAGAGCTGTGGTGATTAAATAAATTGCATTAAGTAATGCCATTTGCAGTTGTTATTGATTTGTTTATATACAAACAAACATGTACAAAAAGAAAAGAACACATACAGATGCAAAAGTACTGCTTATTTAAAAAAATGATGTTAAAAATTGGCATTAATTTTTTTTAAACCTTTATTTTTGTGAGTTTTCGAGCGCTTAAATTCGCAGAGCCTAACTTCACAGTCGCCAATAGTGCAAAGTTGTGCCTGGGATGCGCGACTTCTGTACTTATATATTTTGTGGTACAACTCAAGTCATATTTGCGAATGGTACAACTTAAATACATGGACGCATTTGTGATGCACTAGGAAACAATTGCGTCAATGCAGTAAATCAAAATTGTGCGAATAAACATTATTATTATGCTCTATTAAACAGTTTGTTATTATTGTAAAGACAGATGGTACTTAACAGAAATAGATTTTGGCGAAGATTTTATTGTTTTGAGTCTTTGGCCGAGAGTGGCTCGACTATTGCTCCGAATTGTGTTGTTTTTGTGTGCCAAGACTGTGTTGTGATGAAAAACTTGTTACCGACATTAAAAGTTCATCTTCTATATGCAATATGTAGAGCAATGTGAGAGCAGTGGTGATGGAGTGGTGAAGGCCTCTTACGAGTTGTAGGTCGCGGGTCCAAACCCAGCAGGCGCATTACTTTGTGTAATTTATTTCATCACCACTGCTCTCAAAACGGTGAAGGAAAACATCGCGAAGAAACCGCTGGTTCTAGAACCAAACCGGTTCGGACTAAGCGTTTTGTCTTATTGTTTATATCGCGTACATCGAGAAACAAGAACAGTTTACCAGCTGCGGTCTTTCCATCCGATTATAATTGAGGTGTCTTCAAGGATAGAGTGAATAGGTTCTTAATAAACTAGTGAGCCTCACCATCAACGATTGCAACTGTTTACCATCAAGTGGAATCGCAGTCAAGCACTAGTTTATGGCAATAAAAAAAATTCAAGACATGTGACATCCATCAACTCACACTGGGCCCGGACCACCAGGAGGTTTTGACCTGGGGTCGAAACCTCCTGGGACCAAAGGTTGATGCGAAAGCGTAGATATTACCAGGGCCCTGAGATTTAGGTAAGGTAGGAACGGGGTAGGTTGTTTAGTCAGTAAGAGTCTGACACTATTTCCCTCCCTGCCCAAGGGCGGGATTCGTCATTAGATGATTTTTCCCACCGTAAAAAAAACCCTCAGTCTGCGAGTCTGACTCACACTTGACCGGTTTTTTAAAACAGTTTAATATTCTTTGAAGAAAACATCTGCAAGAGCGCATTTGTATGTATTTGTTGAGTCGATTTGCTTGCTGGCAAGTGTAGAAGCTTGTAAACAATCACGATGCACAAATTCCGTGATGACGTATCACCGGTTGAAAAACCCATAACACACCTTCTAACAGATAACCGATTAACGAGATCGTAACTCACGATAGCAAAATAACAGCTGATTTTCTATATTCCATTCAACTCTCTGAAAGGGGGGAGAAAAGTTCTGGAGTGGTGACCGCGTTTGGAATATGCAGCGTTGAGTAGCCTGCCAGAAGATGGACCGTCAATGTGGTGAAAGTCTTGGAAATGAACAGAAAGGGAGGCTTTTTTTTTAATGGGCAAAAACCATCCAATGACGCATCCCGCTCTTAGACGGAGCGGGAAACAGTGTCAAACTCTTACTGACTAAACACCCCATCCCATTCCTTTCTCTGCCCTTCATACTGGTGCCAAGCATTCCTTTCAGAAAGAGAGACCCTGAAGCTCAATAGACTTCGACCCTTTTGCAGAGTCTCAGAGGCTTTGCTGACAACTTAGCTGAACAGAGCATGCCGTTGACGACTAGGGCTTGGTCCGGATTGTTACCAGACAATCGGACGGTGAGACAGGGAGGGTGGCTGTGGTGACACTTGGTGGAGACCTACGTGCAGCAGTAGGTGTCTATCTGCTCATTGTGATCTAATTTCCGCACTTATTCCTTAGTCGACTGTGCGTGGGCCATGGCGGCTTTCACTCCAACCAGCCCACCTCACTCCAGAAGCCCGTATGTCGGTGTGCTCTTGCAGGCAACCACGCAGCTGACCAAAGGGTATTGGCACATTGGTTCCCGATCCGAAGACCACCGTGTAAAACCCCTACTTTGCAAGCTCATCAGCTGCGCCGCTGCCCAGTGAGCCTCTTTGCTCTTTTATTCATTGCAGTGTCAGTGTTATTGTTTACCACTGTGAAGCTTACTAGTACTGAGTGGCAATAAGCGTCTTACGGCTTAAATTTTATTGTTATATTTGTAAGCCTCTTTTTATAATATGAACGTGAGAACAAAGTAGACTCCGTTTATTTTTATTGTGCTTTTCAGTATAAAGTCTTTCGGATGCACCGTCCTGCCGTACGTTTTGATATAGTAATGCGGAAATATTCTAAATTTATTAGTAAATTTTGAAAAACTTCTCCATAGAAAACAATCAATTGGAATCTTGATTATTTACTCCGTGTCCTCATTATTACCACTTACAAGGGAAAATGCCCAGCTAGCAATCTAAGGCTGTTATTGCTAAGTCGTGAATTATAATATATATTTATGTGTATATATATATGTAAATATGGTTATGTTTTGTTTTATATTTATAGTTTGACTAGCTTTTGCCCGCGGCTTCGCTCCCGGCAACAGATTATTCTACTCTACCCTACTCTACCCTACTCTACCCTACTCTACCCTACTCTAAAAAAAAAAAAAAAAAATATATCCTATGTCATTCTCCTGGCTCTAAACTACCTCCCTGCCAATTTTCAGCTAAATCGGTTCTAGCTGTCCCGGCAAACTTCGTTTCGCCTATTTTTTTTTTTTTCGTTCTCACCGTTTAAACCTTCCCTGAACTATCACGAATATTTCAAGACCAAAATCAGCCAAATCGGTCCAGCCGATCCCGAGTTTTAGCGAGACTAACGAACAGCAATTGATTTTTATATATATAAGACTAGCTTTTGCCCGCGGCTTCGCTCCCGGCAACAGATTATTCTACTCTACCCTACTCTACCCTACTCTACCCTACTCTACCCTACTCTACCCTACTCTACCCTACTCTACCCTACTCTACCCTACTCTACCCTACTCTACCCTACTCTACCCTACTCTACCCTACTCTACCCTACTCTACCCTACTCTACCCTACTCTACCCTACTCTACCCTACTCTACCCTACTCTACCCTACTCTACCCTACTCTACCCTACTCTACCCTACTCTACCCTACTCTACCCTACTCTACCCTACTCTACCCTACTCTACCCTACTCTACCCTACTCTACCCTACTCTACCCTACTCTACCCTACTCTACCCTACTCTACCCTACTCTACCCTACTCTACCCTACTCTACCCTACTCTACCCTACTCTACCCTACTCTACCCTACTCTACCCTACTCTACCCTACTCTACCCTACTCTACCCTACTCTACCCTACTCTACCCTACTCTACCCTACTCTACCCTACTCTACCCTACTCTACCCTACTCTACCCTACTCTACCCTACTCTACCCTACTCTACCCTACTCTACCCTACTCTACCCTACTCTACCCTACTCTACCCTACTCTACCCTACACTACCCTACTATTCGAATTTTTCTCACCTTTTAAACCTTCCCTAGACCTCCACGAATAATTCAAGACCAAGATAAGATAAATCCGTTCAGCCGTTCTCGAGTTTTAGCGAGACTAACGAACAGCAATTGATTTTTATATATATAGATTAATTGGCTTGTAGTACACTGCAGACTATCCCCTGTATTATTTTTATTTCTTACGATACATCCTAAGGTTGTCTGGTAGATATCGCTGTCAGCAATAAGACCGCCTGTGATAAATAGATAGATAGATAGATATATTCTTTATCTTTCTTCTTTTTTTTCTTTTTCTTTTTTTTCTTTTTTTCTTTCTTTTTTTCTTTTTCTTTTTTTTTTCTTTGTACCCATAGATTTAAGTTTTTGTATAAGTTCTGTAACTTTTTTGTAAAGTTTAAGATAGATAGATTAAGATAAAGTTTAATCTATCTATCTATCTATCCTCCTGAAAGCAGAACTCAACAAAACATCTGACTCAGGTTCTCGTGATTAACAGCTGATTTTCTTTGTTGTATTCAACGTGTTATATCTGAATCAGACTGTGTATAGCAAGTTTTACGTACGTAAACACTTTCGCTAAAAACAATATACTGATTGGTTTTGAGTGAGAACATTTTGGTCAAGAGTGTGTTTCGTAAAATAGACGAGTTCCGTATAAAATATGTTATTCATTATTTGTTTTGAATATGAAACGTGTTGTGTGCAAACTTTTAATTAAGAACAGAAAATACAAGTCAGAGAGCGACCTTTATTTTCTTACGTCTTACTAAATCCATGTATATATTAATATTTATTTTGCCATAAACTAATATATTGCTTGATTGCGATCCCACCTGATGTTTAGCAGTGATGCGATCGTTGATGTTGAGGCGCATCAATTTATTAATATTCTATTCACTCTAGTCTTGAAGGCTGAAGTAAATAGAATTAAAAGCACCCAAATTAAAATCGGTTGGGAAGACTGCAGCAGGCAATTTGTACCAATCCTTCGATATGCGTGGAATGACAGATGAAGCGAAGTGTTTAGTCTGAGCACCGTCCGTCAGAATTTCAATTAGTCGCAATATTTTGCTTGTATCGCGCCAATACCACGTGCCGCCTGACGGAGTCTCTCTTTCCTGATGACTCCAATCCGGGAATCTACAAGCCCAGAGTGAATAGGTTACTTCTAGGTATCGTCGACTGCAGCGTTGATTTCCATCAGGCAAAATTGCGGTCAAGGCCAAACCTATCAACCATAAAAAAAAATATTTTAAAAAAATGAGGATGCTTGGGATAATTTTCTACGTAAATAATTTTTTTATGTAAGTAGTTTTAACATAATATATATGTTCGATATATGTTCGACAATTATCGCGCCTATAATATAATATAACAACGCCGTCTAGTCCCAAGTTAAGCAGAGCTTGTGTTATGAGTACTAGACAACGGATAAACATACTTATATATTTCTAAATACATACATATTATAGATAAATTACACCCAGACACAGAACAAATGATCGTGCTCATCACACAAACATTTGTCCTGAGTGGGAATCGAACCCACGACCTCCGGCGTAGCAGTCAGGGTCACTAATTACTAAACCGACAGGCCAGTCAAAACACCTAAGTTTTAGTACCACAGAACCCTAAAAAGCGAAACTCCTATCTACTTTTCGCATCTACCTGTTCTGTGAATTATGAATATATTTAGCAAGAATCCATGCTTTTATCTTATTCACCTTTGAAGTTCTGGACGCCATGTTGTTATTAATATGGAAACGATGACGTCAGACTGAGTTAATAGATCATTTTCTCCTTTTATAGAGATCAAAGGAAAACTGAAGTTTTTTTTAGTCGCTTTGTAAAAAATGTTGATTAATTAAATGTTGTTTTTAAATAATACTTTGAAACACCTTTAGGCATATATATTTTTTTACAAAAAAATACCAAGCAGGTGGAAAACTTTGTGCAGGGCCTTTACTACTTCCCCTATACCGCGTATGCTAACGGTGCTCAACGCGCTCGTGGAGACCAACCCTGGATTGGATTTGTTTGCTGACGAATGGAAGACGATATTATTAGAAAGCTTACGATTCTGTGAGAAGACAGAGTGAAAGGGTTAATTAATTTAATTTAATCCAGTGTTAATGACTTTTTTGCTGTACTAAATAAATAATAATAAATAAACTACTGTATTTAATTATCATAACATCTGATTTTTTCACATTATATGCGAGATAGTGTTCAGCTGCATATTTCTCACAAATAGCCACGAGTCTTCTTAAGCCGATAATAATCATGCTTCCAAGATGCAGTAACATTTACTCTAAATTATTTTCCTCATTTCCAACTCCTTTCCCGCCTTACCAAGCATATCAGAACTTGGCAATCAAACCTGACAGTAATCACCACATAAGTCGGCCATTATAAACACAACAACACATGGCGATTACTCCAACAACTAATTAAAATTCTTCCTACGATGAAATACTTCCTCTGATAAATAAACTAAAGAACTTTATTTTTGAAGTGACGTAAATGAATGTAGCTGCATTGGAAATTCAACTGTGTGTGTTTAAAATAGAGTTGAAATCTGACTGTTGTGTTAAAGGGCTGCTTTGGCCTTGTAAGAAATGTGTAATGAAAACATATGGCGTCGTATTGTGAACGTTCAAGATCATTTTAGGCGGTCCGCAAACGTAGCAACGTTAGTGGATCTAACTACCACAACCACATAGCACAAAACGTTTTGGAAACACATTCATTGTGCGTACAGCCAAGGAGTGGAATTCCTTGCCGGAGTCTGTGTTTCTTGATGGCTACAATCCGGGAATCTTTAAGTCAAGAGTGAATAGGTTATATCTAGGTAAGTGCGCTTTATCGTCAACCGCATCGTCGCTTTCCACCAGGTGAGATAGCGGTCAAGCGAGAACCTATAATCAATAAAAATAAACTGGCAACTTGTGAAAAAATCTTGACAGTTGCAGCAATAATATCACAAACGTATCCATTTACAGTTGCTGCGATTGACGTTGAGCGAGACTAGCGGATTGTAGCATAAAAGTTGACACAAATATTTCGAAAAATAGGTATACAGTTGCAGGTACTTGGAATGGATTTTGTCACCAAGTGTAGCAACGGAAAATTTTATTGTCATTCTACAAAATTTCCAACCATACAAAGCGATTTTTTTTCAATCCATCACTTCTAGAGATATTTTGAACTGCTTCATCTGCATAGCATAGCATCGGCCTTAGAATGCTCCTACTGCCGGAAGTCAGGCCAACTCTCTCTTGCAGAAGGAATGGACCGTATCCTCCCTTGTAGAGAGAATTCTCTGCAAGAGAGAGGAAGAAGATCCATTCCCTCCACTCTACCATAAAAAAGTATCCATTTCCTCCTCTCTCATGAGGAGGAATGGCGAATTTTTGGGTTTAGGACATGCCCGTTTCCTCACGATGTTTTTCTTCACCATTTTGCTTCGTCTGCGCAAAGCCTTAATGTCATAACTTTTGTTTCAATTTGTTTTAAAGACACGTGTTTCGGTGACATTAATTCCGTAGTATTGATTGGTTTAATTGTTTTGTTTGGTTTTGTGGGGGTAAATTAATTAGGTCACATAGGGGTAGCGAGCTGATCGTTAGCGTTGATTCATAATCGTTTCTTTAAGGGGTTTTGTTTTTATTATTAGAACTACCTTTGACTTGGTGATGTTCTTAAGTGTGTGTAGGTTTAGTATAGTTTTGTTAGAATTTAATCTTTATTTATTTGTTTATAACATCATTGCACACCTTATAGCTTAGCAGAAAAAAGAAACAATACAATAATAAATACATACATATAAATAAGCAATTTAAAAACAATAAAAAATGAAATGCAAATCTAACCAATAAGTGCTGTGGTGATTCTGCAAACTTCTTGGGAATATACTCACGTGCTTTCACTTTAAAAGAAAATCGGGTAGTCGCCATCCTGACATTCAGAGGGAGCGCATTCCAGAGAGATATCGCTTGTAAAAAAAGGAGGAATGGATAAGGCCAGAGCGGTGTGAGGGACATCGTGGAAGACGATTATTGAAACGAAAACGACGAAATTGTGCAATTCCAATGCACACTGCAAACGATAGAAAACCGACAGGCTAGCAACTATTTTCTACTCTCATGCAAGCAAAACAGTAACTATAGTTCGTTTTTTAATTCTAGACAACGTTTTGACAACTTAGAATGTCACACTCTAGAAATATGTTCCCAATTTTCCGGAGTTTGACATTTTAAGTTGTCAAATCGTAGTCTAGGATTAAAAAACGAACTGTACCTAGTAAGTAAATAAAATCCCAATACTAATGCAACATGAAACTACGTCATAACTTCAATTATAGTCTATTCTATTTTCCAATTCCGATATCATAAAGATGAATGGTGGAAGTTTCACAATAGGGACACGATGGAACAAAATGGCCGCCAGCTGAAGTTTACCGACTAATTGCAATACTTCGGAAATTATGCCGAGATATTAATTACTAGCCAGACCCGTGGCTCCGCTTGGGTTGGTATTACTTCCGGGGTCTGATGTTACATGGGAAGCTTTAGTTAGGAGTTCCTAATGGTATATTTATAAACTAGTTTTTGCCCGCGGCTTCGCCCGCGTGGTATTGGGGTTGGGGTTTCCGGGATAAAAAGTAGCCTATGTCCTATTCCGGAGTGTATCCTATGCCTGTGCCAAATTTCATCCAGATCCGTCCAGCCGTTTGGCCGTGATTGAGTAACAAACATCCAAACATCGTAGGTAACTTTCGCGTTCATAATATTAGTGAGATATAATAATAATCAGACTAGAATATTACAAAGGAGAAAGTTTGTATGAATCAATGTGTGTGTTTATTGTTTTTCCGGTGGGTAAAAATCACCCAGTAACAATTTTCACCCTTAGGTCGAGCAAGAGATAGTGTCAGAATCTTACTAACTAAAAAACTCACCCTGTTTCTGTGTTGCCTTTCATACCAGTGCCGAGCCTTTCTTTCAAACGCGAACCCTTGGCCCCAGTAGGCCTTCTGCAATGTCCATACAATTTGCTGATAACTTCTTGAGGCACGAGGGAACAGTGCCAGATCTTAGAATTGATCACTTCATGAAATGCCCGACCATTTCATGAAATGCTCGACTATTTCATGAAATGCTCGACCATTTCATGAAATGATTGCATTACTTGATACATATGTAACTGGGTGAATCGATTAAATGTCAATGCTTGATTATACGATTACAATGGACGTTAATGTACGGTGTCAATTACAATTAAAGGTTCAATTAATACTCTGTATAAAGAAGGAAATTATATATAGCTCCCTAATTACACTAAAAGTTGTGGTCATTTGTATTATACATATTACTATTTCAGGTGAAGACAAAAAGATTTTTGATTTTGAAAGATTTCAATGAATGAATCGAATGAACCATTTCATGAAATGGTTGAACGTTTTTTAATTTTGTTTGATTCTAAGACTGCTGTGGTTTGCAATTCACGCTGAAATGTCTCAGTGAATTTGACTAAATATTAGTAATGTATTGAAATAGTGATGGAAAATATCGTGAGGAAACCGGCATGGCCTAGAACCAAAAATTCGAAGACGTGTGACACTTATTAATCCGCACTGGGCCCGAGTGGTGGCTTATGGCGCATTCTCTCTCTGTGTCCCAGCAAAAGGAACATAAAAAGGCAGATTATGACGATGATGATTGAAAAAATCGGAGGTACCTATAGTTGACTTGCATAATTATTTTTTTGGGTTTGTTCTGTGAAGAAAACTTTTAAACAAAGTCTACCGAAGCCTGTAACAGTATGCACGCATGGTTATAGTGAAAGCGCATTAGCGGAAATAAACTGCGAAGTCAAAAAGCAATGAAAACATCGTCGAGTATGCATGTCTGCGCTGAATCTATCCTCACCAACAAACTGGCTAAAATACCTTGATTCTTTATTCTGTTTCGAAGAACTGATTGAATTGTAATTGTACTGTGTATTCAGTTCTATATTATCATTTACCTGTTTTTGTTTGTTTCGATGCATTTTTTAGCTACAAAATTAGTTTTATGTATTGACTTTTGGCTTTGGAGTGGCGACCGCGTACTGGAAGCCACACGGTGGACCGATGACCTAGCAAAGGCGGATATAAGATGGATCCAAGATGAACAGGACCAGTCATTATGGCGACAATTGGGGGAGGCCTATGCCCAGCAGTGGATGTCTATCGGCTGAAATACTTATATATTTTATATAGTGATAGACAAGCGCTTTCATGAATACTATTTAATTTATTTATTTTTCTATTTTTTTTAATTTTTTTTTTTTTTTTTTTTTATCTATCTATTTGTAGTCTAACAAACTATTTGACTGTAACTCCTCTTTTATTCCATGATGGTCACTGGCGTATCTATCCTTTAACTTTCGTGTAAAAATTGAGAAAATTCATGAATCGGGTCCTTTACCAGTGAGCTACCACAGCTCAGACAGAAATAAAAAACAGTTGTTTAATTAGCACTATTTGTTTTTATACCAAGATAAATTATCAACATTCTAATAGTATGGGAAATAGCTGTATACGTGGAGTGCAGACGAACGCAGTTTAATTTGGATTCTTTTAAAAACTTACATCGCTAGTAATTGAACAAATGATTCCTAATATATCTGGTACAAATGGCCAATATATTTAGTTTTGTAAGTGAAGAAAGTTTTATTATAAACACTGAAATTTATTTCATAACGACTCGTATTAAAACCTAGAAAAAAAAAGTCTCAAAGAAACATATTCCCGCCATAAAAAAATTCGCCAAAAAACGTATACACTCTCAAGGGAATCAAAATGCATATGATGGGTACTACTTCCCGTTGACCTAGAATCCAAAAAAATTGCATGAAGCAAGGTCTCATAGTACAAGTATAGAAAAAAAACCGACCAAGAGCTTGTCGGGCCACGCTCACTGTAGGGCACCGCAATTTCCCGTCCGTTTCCACTTTTTATCTTAACATTATGTCGGCGTGATTGATAAACATATATGTACTAAATTTCAGATGTCTAGTGCTAAACATTCGCTAACATTATCCGCAGACTTGGCAAAACTATAAGGGTTCCTATTTGACTACGGAACCCTAAAAATTAAATACTGTAAATTAGTTACGTCCCAAAAAAAAGTGATTCGGAAAGCAAATTCATAACTTATTGAACAACTGTTTTCATAGGTAAGTTTGTACGGAACCCACAGTGTAAGATTGATAGTAATAGTGTTATTGATGATTGTACTGAACCCAGAAGTAATATGGATGAGTAGCAAGAGTGATTCATTTGATTTTAAAACGAAATGAATCATCAAAATAACCGTAAAATAGCCAAACTTACAATATTCATGTAAACACATTAAAAAAATACATAGTTTACTAAAAAACTGCCTAACATTCCAAACCGAATTAGACTAAAATTTATTGATCTCCATCATAATAAAATGATAACAAATCATCGTTTAAAAATATGGGTTGGGCAAAAATTTATGGGCAAAGTCGGAAATTAATGCATTCTGCCTACGTGAATGTCAGTTTGGGCAAAACTTGTATTTTATGAGAAACATAAAGAATAGGAAAACATTAGTTATTGTGTAAATATAAATCAACGTTAGTGGTTTCGTCAAAATAAGTTTGACTTATGAGGTTTTTGCATTTGGACCAAATGCCTTGAAAATGATCAAGCTTGTACAAATAATGGGACACGCCACTATCGCAGTGTTTAGGCCCCTTTATGCGGATTGAGGCAAAGGTGAGGTTGGGAGATTCCTGTTTTGGATTCTGGCGGAAGAAACGTTTGGGTATCACCATTGTACGTACCACCCGGAAGACGTAGTGAAGTATACGGTGAAAGTGTGCCTTGCTTGTGCAAAACACCATCTTGCTGATGAATTGAAATGGGATACGATCGCCTCTACGAAGCAGTAATACTAGTAAAGGAGGAGTGACCACGCGTGAGGGAATGCCGCCACAACAGGAGACGTAAAGCGATCCTGCCTATCGCAGGTGCAGGCTTAAGCAATCGGAAGCTCGTCTTCCGGCCGTTAAGCAACCAACGAAAGGTTTAGTGTGTATACATACACATATTATTATCCAGCTTGAAGGACCAAAATGTTAGGGTCTTGGACTCAAACAAAAAGCAGTAGACTTCAAAACAACTATGTATATCCAAGGAAACTACAGAAATTAATTTACAAAGCGTCCGTGAATCATCGGTCGTTCTTGCTAGTGAAGTATTGGGCGCGCATCCCGCTTGTATCATGAGCCGTCACCTGCGATGCAGTTCGATGAATCACGAAGGGATCCGACTGTACCCGAACACATAATATAGAAAAGAAAAGTCAAGTAAAGGCATATTACACCCTTGCAAAGATATTGCGGGTTGCTAGATATAATCCAAATACAAAGAATGCCAAAACATATACGCCTGACCCACTAAACAACATCCCCAATTTGCCACCCCTATGTCCCCTTGCAACGTACTCCAAGAATGTTGAAACTTTAATTTGTAAAGGCTCCCACATACAGTCACAACGCGACAGAGAAAATGCTGAAATTGTTGAACCGTGTCCATGAAAATAGGTTGTTACATAAATGTTGTGGAAAATTTAACTTTATAGTGGTCAAGTCGATGCTCTAAAGTATTGAGCATAGGTGCCAAGTTTCTTAAACTGTTTTCTCAGCCTCAGTTTTCTGTCGACTTCATTTTTGGGTGTGTACATCGGAATTGCATAAATTAAATAAACGAAGACCATCTGACTTCTAGACCAATGGTGCCAAAAACATATCCCCCTAGACGTAAAGTGGGGATTGATTTTTCTTTTAATTTCAATCCTAATGTGTGATATATTGCTAGATAGGTATTTAAAAATGAACAGAAGTTTACTGAAATCAGCTTTTTGTTAATGTTCATATTTTCGGAAATAATCGCTCCAAAATTTAAAAAATACAATCCGTTCCCTCCCCCCCCTCTAACATTTGAACCATACGTTAAGAAAATATGAAAAAAGTCTCAAAAATAGAACTTTATAAAGATTTTCTAGGATAATAATTTTGAACTCGAAGGGATGAACTGATTCTGAAAATAATTTTATAAAATAATTTCTGAAATATTTTGGTAATTTTACCGCATATGCAAGCATATTCTTAAACTTAGTTTACTATCCTGAACGTATCGTCTTCAAAATAAAAAAAAAGATTGATTATAATCAGATCACGCAATCTAAAATTACCGCTGAAAACCTAACAATTAGTAACCCAATTTCCCGTGAGGTGGCGTTATATTTTGGGCTACTTAGGGTTCTGTTATATTTTGAGAAATTTATGACGGTTCCGTAAATTCCCGTAACTACCAAACCCTACACTGAGTGTGGCCTGATACGCTCTTGTTCGGTTTTTCTTTTGTGGCCTCATCTTTTTCCGGGTAAGCTTATCAAATTATAAAACAGCTAATCACTTACACTATAACAAAGAGCTAGCCATAAATAGTTCAGCAAAACCTAGGTTATTCACCGTCTAGGTACCAAATTAGTGTTTATAGGCCGTCGGGGGTGTGCCTGTGTTAAATCTAGACCTGTTAGCTGTCAAAATGTCTGCTGGAAGTGAATCGAGCTATTACTGTAGCGGAATGGACTGCTACTGAAATAATTATTTGTTGTGCGAAAGATGGATAGATTAAGCTATGTTTATTACTAGCTGCTTTGGGCTCGGTGGAAAGGCGTGTCAAGAGGATAATTGGTGATTCAGATTTAGTTAAGTCTAATCTTCAAAGCATTGAGCACAGGCGTAGGGCCCAGCCTTTCGGTGTTTTACAGGTTTTTTTTTTGTTATGGTGGGAACAATCATCGAATGTCGAATCCCGCCCTTGAGTGGAGAGAGAGATAATGTCAGACTTCTACTAACTAAATGACTCACCGTTCCTTCCTTATTGGGATGTCATCAAGACTAGAATGCGCTTTGCACTGTTAATGCGCCTCAAAAAATACTTTTCTAAAACTCTTATTAATATACGCAAATAAGAAATTAATTTCTTAAGTAAACGAATCAATAACCTTGTTTTTAGTGGTCGGTTCATCATCATCATCATCGTCAGCCTTTTTAATGTTCCCACTGCAGGGACACAGGCCTCCTCTCTAGGAGAGGGAATGGGCCGTAATCCACCACGCGGGCCCAGTGCGGGTTGGTGGATGTCACATGTCTTCGAAAGTGGAGTGAAGTGGTTGGTTATTGCGTACTAACTACCTACAGGTCTTTGAACTCGCCCAGCTGACGTTAACTTAGAGAAATTAATTTCGTATATGTGTAAATTAATTCGAGTTTAAAAAAAAGTACGTTATTTTTTATTTTATGTTTACAAATCGATAGTGTTTCATGTACCAGCTTGTATATTTGTATCTTTATCCTTTTTAATGTTCCCACTGCTGGGACACAGGCCTCCTCTCTAGGAGAGGGAATGGGCCACCACCACGCAGGTCCAGTGCGGATTGGAGGATGTCACATGTCTTCGAATTTTTGGAAATGCCGGTTTCCTCACGATGTTTTCCTTCACTGTTTTGAGAGCAGTGGTGATGAAATAAATTACACAAAGTAATGCGCTTGATTTGAACCTGCGACCTACAAGTCGTAAGTCGGGGTCTTTACCAGTCGGCCACCACTGCTCTCATACATTTATTTCTCTTTTTTATTGCAATAAACTAGTGCTTGACTGCGATCCCACCTGATGGTAAGCAGTAATGCAATCGTTGATGGTGAGGTGCACTAGTTTATTAATATGTTTATTCTCAAACATATATTTGTATATCATAATTTATTATGCGGGTACCACATCTGATTCAGTACCAATGCTACACGTGCGGTTTCCAGAAAATGAATCAATCCATTAATTACAGAATTAATTAAACTGAAACATTTAATAATTAGTTACACAACGCTAATGGCTTACCCATCGGACTTTGAGTGAACATATTAATTATTTATATGTTCATATGATCGCGGTGATATATTGCTGGATATATTTATATATTGATTGTTTATTAAGATATAATTACGATTTTAAATTTTATTACTTACTAGCTTCTGCCCGCGACTTCGTCCGCGGAAAAGTTCTTGTTTTAACATATTTAACTCTGTTCCTAAACAAACTTTACCTCTTTATTATATTAGTGTAGATTTATGTATAGCCTATGTCACTCAGGAGTAAAGCAGCTTTCTATTGCTGCTAAAATTTTTCCAATTGAACCATTAGTTCCAGAGATTACCTCCTACAAACAAAAAAATAAAAAAACAAACTTTACCTCTTTATTATATTAGTGTAGATTTACATTGTACTGATATGGTTGTACTGATAGGAAATTCCGACCCCGGTATGACGCCTAAGAAGCTACGCACTGTCGATGACTCAACCCTTACCGGACGGCTAGACGGCGAGATACACATTGCTCGTCGTCCACGTGTCAGAAAATCAACTTTCAAAATTCACCGCTAACTAAAGCCAGTTTCTAAATGAAAGTCTTTCTTTTTGTAAGTGTTTGTGTGTAAATAAATAAATAGTTTTAGGAGGATAGTTTTATGAAAGTTAAGTTACAGATATATATCACAAAACTCTAAAATATCAGCTTGCACAATATTGCAGTGTTTCATCGTTTTTTACATCGATTGAAGACAAATAGAAATTCAATATTACGACAAAAGGAAATGCTTGCACGTCATGCGGAACCTAATAACGGTCGGAAAAGCGCTGCGGTGGAGATATTGTTCTTTCTTTCTTTCTTTATTGTTCGAGTCTGGCCTTTAGTACTTGGAAGTGTACAGAATAGTACTGATTTGTTTGAACAGCTTTTTTGTGGTGGAAAAAATCATCTCATGACGAATCCTGGATCTTGGGCGGGACGGGAAACAGTGTCAGACTCTTACTGACTAAACAACCTACCTCATTCTAACGTTGCTTTATACAGGGTGTCATTGACATCATACCACAAATGAATACCATGGATCCAGTACATGATTCTGGACCCCCGAGTGCTGAAATTTGACGTCTGTTAATTTAAAAAAAAAAAAGTTTTTTTTTATTTTTACCTGTTTAAAATCGTAAACAACCCCAATGATATTTATTATCATCATCATCATCAATTCAGCCGAAAGACGTCCACTGCTGGACATAGGCCTCCCCCAAACGTCGCCACAACGACCGGTCCCGTGCGTCTCGCATCCATCGTATTCCAGCAACCTTGACCAGGTCGTCGGTCCACCTTGTGGGAGGCCTACCAACACTACGTCTTCCGGTACGCGGTCGCCACTCCAGAACCTTTCGGCCCCAGCGGCCATCTGTTCTGCGTGCGATGTGCCCTGCCCATTGCCACTTAAGTTTGGCGATTCTTTTCGCTATGTCAGCAACCTTGGTTCGCTTGCGGATATCCTCATTTCTGATTCTATCACGCAAGGAAACTCCGATCATAGCTCTTTCCATTGCCCTTTGGGTGACTTTGAGTCGTCTAATAAGGCCCATTGTAAGCGACCACGTTTCGGAGCCATATGTCATCACTGGCAACACACACTGGTCATAGACTTTCGTCTTGAGACACTGTGGTATATTGAACGAGAAGACACCGCGCAGCTTCCCGAACGCTGCCCAGCCGAGTCGAATTCGACGATTGACCTATTTCTCGAAGTTAGACCTACCCAACTGGACCGACTGTCCAAGGTAGACGTATCCGTCTACAACTTCGAGTGTAGAGCCGCCGATCTTAATAGGAGTGGGTGCTACATGAATGTTAACCATAACATTGGTTTTATCCATGTTCATTTTGAGACCCACTCTTTCGGAGGCTCTACTGAGGTCACCGAGCATTGTACTGAGCTTCTCCGCAGTCTCAGCCATGACTACGATATCGTCGGCAAACCGAAGGTGAGTGATGTACTCGCCATTGACATTAATGCCTAGTCCGCTCCAGTCCAGAACCTTGAAGACATCCTCCATTGCAGCCGTGAACAGTTTCGGAGAAATGACGTCTCCCTGCCTCACACCTCGCTGCAAGAGGATAGGTTTCGAGGTCTGGTCCTGAAGTCGGACCGACATGATGGCGTTATTATACAAACACTTCAGCACCTCGATGTACCGATAATCGATCTGGCACCGCTGGAGAGACTGCAGTACAGCCCAGGTCTCGATCGAATCAAAGGCCTTTTCGTAGTCCACAAACGCTAAGCAGAGAGGCTGATTACACTCCTCAGTCTTCTGTATAACCTGCCGCAGCGTATGTATGTGGTCTACGGTGCTAAAGCCTTTTCGGAATCCAGCTTGTTCGGGAGGCTGGAAGTCGTCGAACCTGCGCGCGAGACGGTTCGTGATGACTCTGGAAAACAGCTTGTAGACATGGCTCAGAAGTGATATGGGCCTGTAATTCTTAAGCAGGGCATTATCGCCCTTCTTAAAGAAGAGTACCACCACACTTCTGCTCCATGCCTGTGGCGTTTTACCCTCAAGTATAACGGAATTAAATAGCTTTTGAAGGGCCTTAAGGACCGGTTTTCCACCCGCCTTCAAGAGTTCGGCCGTAATTCCGTCCTCACCTGACGCCTTGTTGTTTTTCAGCTGCTTCAGAGCCATCCTAATCTCGTACAGGCTGACGTCCGGGATGTCTTCGGTATAGTGTCGAGTTAACCTAGCTCTTGGGTCATGCACTAGATTTTCGACGGGTTTAGCTATAGACGTGTATAGCTGTCCATAAAAGGCCTCAATCTCTTCCAGGAGCTCCGATTTGGCGGATATGACTCTGCCATCGTCGGTCTTCAGTTTCGTGAGCTGGCTTTGTCCAATAGACAGATCCCGTGCAAACACTTTAGAGCCCTTATTCCGCTCAATCGCATTCTTAATCCTTGCGGTATTAAAGCGGCGAAGGTCGCGTTTCAGAGCCTTCGAGATCCGTCTATTGAGGTGCCGGTATTTACACGCATCGTCTGAAGACTGCAGAGTCATTTCACGCCTCTCCCCCATGAGTTCGAGGGTCGGATCAGAGAGCCTTTTATTTTTATTTGTACGGTGAGTCTTGAAAAATTTAGACCCGACCGTATGGACAGCTTCCACGAACCCATCGTTATAATCGTCCACGGAGCTTCCTAGGCACTCGAAGCGGTTGTGAAGTTCGAGCTGAAAGCTCTCGGGGTTTTGGATCTGGATTTGTTCTGGGCGGAGCGTAGACTTCACCAGTCGAGACCTTTCAAACTTGATACTAACATTTAATGTGCCTCGTACCATGCGGTGATCACTTCCAGTTTTCACCGCATTAATCACCGAGACATCATTGAATATTTGCTTCTTGGTCGACAGGATGAAGTCGATCTCATTTTTAGTTGCACCATCAGGACTTTGCCAGGTCCACCTCCTATGTTCACGTTTTCTGAAGAAGGAGTTCATCATATAGAGGCCCTCCTTCTCCATAAAACTAGCCAGTAGGTGTCCCCTGTGGTTCCGACGTCCAAATCCAAATTGCTCCACTCGCAGCTCGTCACCGTCTCGTTTGCCCAGTTTCGCGTTGAAGTCCCCCATGACCACGGTGAAGTGAGTCTTATAACCATGCATGGCTCTGGATATATCCTCATACATGGTCTTAACCTCGTCGTCGGGGTGTGTCGAGGTCGGGGCGTAAACCTGTATGACCTTCAGCGAATATCTTGACGATATTCTGAGTATAAGGTACGCCACCCTGGTCGACACACTCTCGATCTTCACCACATTGTTCACAAGGGACCTGTGGACGATAAACCCGACACCACCCTGGGACTGCTGGTCACCCTGCCCGGAAATAAAGCAGGTTACCAGATTTGAGAATTATCGTGTCCTCCCCCTGTCTTCGGACTTCAGATAATCCCACAACACTCCATCGTAGCCTGCTCAATTCTTCCTCAAGTTCGGTGATCTTCTCGTCGGACCGGAGTGTACGCGTGTTGTACGTTGCCAGGTCCAGTCTTTGTTTTTTAAAATGGTAGCCGGATCTCTTCCGGAGATTCTTCGCACCGCTTGCCTCGCCGTAACCTTGACCGCTACCGGAGTCAAGGGTAGACGGGCTGCCGGGTACTAGGGGCCATTTTTTGGTTGTGCCTTTCATGTGGGGGGGTTTTGCCATAATCGCCACGCTTGGCATGCGTATTATTATATCAAAATATTTATATTATAAAATATTAATAAAAAAATCATCAAGGCAAATTTATTTTTTTCGTAAAAAATGTTTAAAACAGTTTAATTTTAAAAACATAAAAAAATTCATTAAAAAAAATTAAGAAAAAACTGACAAAAAATTCCACCACTGGAAGTGTATGGTTTTCCATAGATACATGATTCTAGACCCCCACAAACGAATACGTTTGTGTTACGATGTCAATGACCCTGTATATTAGGGATAGAGCCTTTCAGACGCGAACCCTTTTTCCCAGTTGGTTTCGACCCAGCAGTGTCCCTACGGTTTACTGACAACTCCTTGAGGTGCGCGGGAACAGTGCGCGCCATAGACGAACCCAATCATGGGGTTCTTATATCTCTACAGACAAGAACCTTCTTATAATGTGTCAAAGAGCACCGCTTTTTCCATCAAACCCTTGAGCCGAAGAGGGCCTCTCGAAAGACCCCTGGCTATTATGCCATTGACCGTGATGGCTATCGGGACAATGGCACTGTGGGATCTACGTTTTTTGGTAAATTTGCTTGGTATATGAAGTTTTTTGTTATCTATGTACCATCATCAGGCTGGAAGAAGCCTGTGCTTCCTCTCTAGGAAAGGGAAAGGGTCATAATGCATCACGCGGGCTCTGTGCGGATTTTTGGATGGTGCTTGTCATCGAATTTTTGGTTTTTAGAACCAAAAATATGAAGACTCGATACGAAATATTCAAAGATTTTATTTAGCGCCTTGCCGGATTCAATGGGTTTTTTTTAAGTTATTAGTCAGAAATGACCACGAGAATACGTCTCGCTTGTGTTGGATTCCTAATAGGTTACGCAAAAATATTTTTTTTTTACTAGTCATTACTGTCTCACTACTGGGTAACTCTGTATTTTGCTATGCCTACCTAAGTGTGTGTGACGTGACGCACTTGCGCAAAAGTTAAAGTTCAATTTAAAAATAGATTTATTTTTTTGTGAAAATCTGATAATTTTTTAAGACATAGAACAAAATTTGTTGTTTATGATGTTAGTACCGCAGTCCTGAGAGATTGCCGCCATTTCACAAATAACCCTGTATACAAGAAATAACAATTATTATATCTTGCATATACCGTCCCACTGCTGGGCAAAGGTTTCCCTTCATTTCTTCCAGTTTTCTCTGCTTTGAGCCACTTCTTGCCATTTCTCTTTTCTTCGATGAATTGACAAGAAATATACCAATTTTTTTTTCAGATGAAACACCAAAATAATTTGTATATACTATTTTCTCACTGAAAAAATAAGCTTGATTTATCAAAGCGATGACACGATTGAATACATATAACATTCCGAAACATAGTGATACTAAAACTTGTCTAAACCATATCGTAAACACTGACTGAACTAATTTTATATTCCACACATTGACAGATATATCCTCTGCGATGTTCGCCGAATTAAAAGTAGTTACACAATATTGTGAACGCATTTCATATTATTTTATAAATATTTACTTTGTAATAAATGTAAATAAATATTTACTTTTTGTCGGTATTTAATCGGTTTTTTGAATTTTGTTTATTCTTAAGTTGGTAATGGCAATAGATTGAGACAGTTAAAGTACAACAACAACTGAAATGCAATAAACACAACAAAACACATAACTACAACAAACGTTTACAACATAAGTTAATATTTTAAAATCCAATCTAATAATAATTTAAGTTTAATAAACTAAAAATACATTTATAATAATGTAGAATTCTACAACTATCACACAGCGCCATCTAGTTCCTCACTATGCAGAGCTTGTGCTCGGAGTAGACAAGTGCTTACTTATATATGTTTTTATTGATATAAACTAGTGCTTGACTGCGATCCCACCTGATAGTAAGCAGTGATGCAATCATTGATAACGAAGCGCATTTATTTATATTATGTATTTAGATTAGAAATATACGAGCAATTACAAAAAAATATAACGGCAGGTGCAGCATGCAGCTTTTTTACTGCAATTAAAATGTTTAAATTTTACTGAAATATAGTGTACATCGACAACAATGAACTTTCCTATGCCATATTAAAGTTTATTTTTGTTTTACGTGATTATGTGTGTTGTTCAATCAATATAAAAAATCAATGCCACTTTTCGTTGTAATTTTATAATTTAAGAATGAGTTCACCTATCCAAACCTAATGTTGTTTAGGCGTTGTTCGGACTTTTTAGTAGTTGGTTAATGTGAATTTTGCACTAAATCGGCCGAATGGTTCTTCATTTATCACATTTTTCTGTTGCCGGGAGCGAAGCCGCGGGCAAAAGCTAGTCTTACTAATATTATAAATGCGAAAGTTACGATGTTTGGATGTCTGAAAGGATGCTTGGATGTTTGTTACTCAATCACGCCAAAACGGCTGGACGGAACTGAATGAAATTTGACACAGGCATAGGATACACTCCGGAATAGGACATAGGCTATTTTTATCCCGGGAACACATAAGGTTCCTGTGGGATTTCACATTTCGTTTGATCAAATGTAAAATTATCATATTGTATAGGGCAACCCTAATATCACGCGGGCGAAGCCACGGGCAAAAGCTAGTAGTTAATTCATTTATTATATTAAATATCAATTTATTTAGTTTTTCATCTAAGTAAATAATACAAATAAGACAGCGTTTTCGACCATGTGTTCTAGCCTCGTAAAGAAGTATTCAATGTGCTATTCCAAGACATAGTTTCCTGTGCCTAGATTGTTCGAAATTCATTCACTCATTGCGTGAAAAACTAAAGAAACTGAGTATTAAAGCAAAAAAAAATATTCATAATAGATTTTTTATTTTATTATTACTTTTTCATTTTTAAGTTATATATATAAAAAATTTATTTAAATCCCACTTCTGAATACATATTTTTTTATCAAAATATTTTTTAAATGTTGTACTTTATATACTATGATTTTTTTTACTTATTATTTATGTTATCCATTTATTTAGTTTTACAAAAACCACAATGAAAATAGATTCTCCTCAAATTGATGACAATCTGTGGCAGTTTTCTGCTGGACTACTTCTTACCCTGACAAGTACTCCTGAACCGAACCTTATGCTGTCATGATGCCAACCAAGATACTTTAGCATCACCAATAATAGAGTAAGAATAATTACCTATTTATTTAAGGTGGATATTAAAAATATATAAGTAATCATTTCAGGCATCAATGTCCATTTACAACTATTTGCCTTTTTTATGGTGGGAAAAATCATCTAATGACCAATCCTACCCTTGTCAGACTCTTACTGACTAAACGACCCACCCCATTCTTTCTTTACCTTTTTACCAGGGTCGAACTATTTGCCTTCAGCGGTCTTCCAGTCCGATGTATAATTCAGGTATCTTAAAGGCTATAGTGTGTAGGCTTTTAGTAAGCTAGTGTGATCCGTCATCAACGATTACGTCACTGCTTACCATCAGGTGTGATCGCAGTCCAGCACTAGTTTATATCATTAAAAATCGATTATACCTGCATTTTACTTACAATTTTTGTACATAAAAAAATTAAAGAATGTACAAAGATATCTTGAATAATAGGTATGGTCCATAAATGATAAATGATCTTTATTTTGCAAGTAGGTTTAAAAACACTTTTACACGTCATTTTTTGTTTTCGATGCCTGATGAGTACGGTGTTTCCTAACTGACTACCCCGAGAAGAAACACCGAAACCAACTCAGGGGTCAAAGTTATAAATCAAAGTCACAAATCAGGGGGCAAAATCATAAATTACGATTAAGATATTTTCTGCTTTACTCTGTAGAGTATATGTGTGTGTGAACACTTTCTTTTCTTTATAAAAACATCAAACAAACAGCACAAGAACACAAACAAGTTGTAAATGATATAAAAGACTCGATAGATTTTAATAATAGCCTCAGTTTAGCAACCAATATATACCCTATCATTCTGAAAATTATCCGCCTTTTCTCAATTCGTTTTCATCACAAAAAAATAATGATTTCCTCTCATCTTCCCCAGGTACGGAGACATGGTTCCAGGCACGATAGCCGGCAAGATCGTGGGAGGAGTGTGCTCCCTCTCTGGAGTGCTGGTGATCGCGCTTCCCGTGCCCGTCATCGTGTCCAACTTCTCCAGGATCTACCACCAGAACCAACGGGCTGACAAGAGGAAGGCTCAGAGGGTAAGATTTTTCAATATCATTCAGTCAATTTGTTTTTCAGCCTTTCCTAAATAGTACGGTTATCCTAGGGGTGAAAGTGAGTTATTTAGTCTCGAGAAATTGTTTGGCGACCCTAGAGAGGAAACGTACTACTTTCAACACGCTCCTCAGGCAACTTTACACCTAATTTCTAAGTATGAGTAATGAAAAATGCCTTATTGTCCTTACTGGGTTGTGAAGATTAGATAGGTATTCACTCCATCTGAAATACTGACATCCAAGTGCTGAACCCAGTTACGTTGCTGTTTTCCCGTCTGAATAAAATCTAGGTATTTTCGTGTCTACCGGTACTAAGGATTCAATTAAGTATCTTAATACCGGTAAATTGTCTTAATCGCCAATAAATAAAAAAAAGAGAATATGTAGTGAAAATTTTAAAAATAATTAAGAGTTTTTGGTGGGGTTTCTAAGAGTAAAGTTCAGTTACTGTTGTAATTTTTCGCATTTTGTGATGTAAAAACTTATGTATTTCAAGTATTTACATGGCTTGACAATATATCAAATCACCAGGCGCAATTGCCTTAAAAATGGAACGGAGAATGTCATTATAGTATTGACTACCATAGCTGAAGGCTGACTCGCGCCATTCGCTGCCAAATACTGCAAAAATACCCCTAGGCTTCAAGACACGAAACTAGTTTATGACACATCAGCATTCTAATATTTTCATTTTGTCATCATCATACAAAAAACGCAAAACGCAAATCATTGACGCGGCTCAGAAGCCTGCTCAGCTTAAGTGGGACTGGGCTGGACACGTCTGCCGCATGTCGGTCGAGCGGTGGGCCAGTAAAACACAAAGTTGGTGCCCTGAAATCGCACGAAGGGGTCGCGGCAGACCAAGAAGGAGATGGCGGGCGACTTGGATGCCTTCCTTAGGAATTGGCAAGAAGTGGCTCAAGACCGTAAACACTGGAAAGAATGGAGGGAGGCCTTTGCCCAGCAGTGGGACAGTATGGGCTAGAAACAACAGCATCATACAGTATAAAAAAAAAATGGGTTAGCACATAAATTTAAAAAAACTTTATCTTCAACTTAATGCACGCACTGTTTTCTATACAGTGTCGTTTGAAAATAAAACTCGGAAATATACTTTGATAAATTAAATTCTGACGAAATTTTACGATACAACTTCCCGAGTCAAATTTTCTTTTGTGGCAAGCATTTAGGTCACACTTTTCAGTCCCCATTTTCCATATCAAAGGAAAATTCGCCACATACTCCATAACACGGTCCCCTCCACAAAAGAGTGTTATAATTTTACGAGCCCCGACGTGTTTATAGACGCGAGCGTGTCAAGATTCCCCGGCGTTTGTCGCCAGCGTGACACTCGATACAATCTTTGTAAAATACCAACACTGCGGTAAAATGTGACGGAAGAGTGGCAGTTTAAAATTGGAATTTAAATTTTGTACGATAGTAGTTTTTGCGCGTTAATTTTTTTGGGATACTAGCTGTCTCTTGCGGTTTAATTTGTGTCTTAGATTCCAGCTTCTGCTGTAGGCATGATATTTATAGCTCAGATGAATGAGCTATCTAACATTTAAATTATTTTTTAATTCGAACCAATAGTTCCTGTGATTAGTTCAGACAAAAAACAGAGTGTTTGATGTTTTATAATTTTATTGTAGGTAATGTCCCTCTACTTTCTGTTCCTTACTGTAATAATAATAAGATACGATTATATGTATTTTAATTTGGTACGTAGTTAGTTATAAAAGAAGCCAATGACCATAAGAAATTATGAAAAAATCGCGTGAAAGATAACAACGCTAAAAAAATGGTAACTAATGAAGTGAAAACTAATAGATAATTATGATAAGCACAAATAAAGAAGATATACTAGGCCATCATCAACTTCATTAAGAAAAGAGAAACATAGTTACTTAAATTATAATTAAATAAGTGCTGACGTGTTTAGAGACACGAGCGTGTCAAAAGTCGCGTCGTCTGCGACCAACGTGACATTCAGTAATAAAATATTTTTTTTAGAAATTACATACTTGTTTTGTGATGGGAAGTGATATCAGTGTATCAAATTTCTATTTTTTAATTTGAAATGCTATAATTTGAGAGCCTATCCAATGAACACTCATCTTAGTCATGTACTCCTAGCAGAGTGGTCGTGGTCATGGATGGTCTGGTAGGTTGGTTGCGACTTTTGCGAGACTTCATCTCTCTCTATCCATGGCATTTCGTGTGCATTCGATGAGGGAACACATCGAAAAAGTGTTTTATTGAAGTCTGACCACATTCAAAAAAGTAGAACCGACTATGATATTTCAAAATCTTTAATCAAATCTAAACACTTCTCGAAGACGGTAAAAAATCATAAATATATGCGCATAAACGTTCTTTCAACATTATAGCTATTTATACACCCCCATATTATAGGATTGTAATAAAAACTTATCGAGTGTCACGCTATTGTAACCCGCCGCGCAAACTTGACACGCTTCTGACTCAACACGTCAGAAGGATCGCTGTCACGCGATGTTTGTTATGGTACGCGAATGATGGCAACAACAACAATGCTTAGCAACTGTTGACTAAACAACCCACACCATTCCTTCTATGTTCAGTCAGTTCTAGGGCTCTGGTGTTTCCCATGACCCCAGTAAGGTTCAGCCCTGCTGTTGGGCCTCTACTTGCTGAGGCGCGCGGAAAAAGAGCGCGCCGTCGACGACCTGGCTTGGTCTGAACCGTTACCAGACGACCGGACGGCGAGCTACCGCCATGCGCAAGCCCGCACCTAAAGAAAAATAAAAAATGGCATATAGTATGCACATCTTATCAAGATCGGAGACTTTACACTCAAAGTTGTGGACGGTTTCTCAAAAAGGAAGGTCCAGCCTCAGTATGAAGGCTATGAAGGAATGTAATGGGTCGTTTAGTCAGTAAGAGTCTGACACTGTTTTCCGCCATTAGACGATTTTTTCCACCATTAAAAGAAAAAGAAACCACGCCCTACAAGTCGTAAGTCGGGATCGTTACTACTCAGCTACCACTACACCATGGCCAGCTAATAGTCGATAATAATAAAATTCTTATTTAGAAGAAACTAGCTTGTGTCTGCCACTTTGCTCCCGGCAACAGAAAAATGTGATAAATGAAGAACTGCTCGACCGATTTTGTGCAAACTTCACATAGGTAAACCACCTACTAAATTGTCCGAGTATAGTCTAAAGATTTGGTTTGCCGTTCTTGAGTTATAAAATAACAACGAAAAGTGGCATTGATTTTTATATATATAGATTTAACATCTGAAATATAAAACTTAAGACCTATAAGAACTGTAACTAAGTACTCCTATTTACTATTTATATTTTAATCACACATCTCGGCACGCGATACTAAACGCACATACATAATTCTTACAATCTGAACGTTTAAATAAATAGCTTTTAATTAGTATGGGGGGAGCTATCGGACGGTTCGTTTTATGTGTTGTTTGCTGACGTTATGTTAGTTTCACATGAACTGCGGAGTTTTTGACAACAAATAAACCCAAAAAACTTTGGTAAAATCAAAAGTTTCACGTGTGTATGTGTGAGTGTCATGTATGTCTCTTTTTGTTGAGATACAAGTCATATTTAAGAATTTTACCCGATTTGTGTGCGACAGCAGTAGTGGCTAACTGGTAAAGTTTCCGAAATACGAGTCGTAGGTTGCAGGTCATGGGGGTTTAGACAAAGTCACATTCTTACTAACGATAACGAAATTCGGAACTCCGAAATGTATGGAACTGACATATGCCTTCAAAAAGTCACGTGGTCAAACGTTTTCGATTCGCTAATTTTATTGTAAGTAGTTGTTTATACGTCAAATTTGACGTTTTTATTCGATAACCATAGCCAAGAAGTTGTTATTTTATCGAACCAACACTTCGACTTATCGATCTTTTGAGGTCGACATCGTTAAGGCGAAATCGAACTTAGAAATGGATTCGACACGAAGAGATTGCCACTTGTCTAGGGACCCTGGACCCAAGAATTCGAAGTCATGTCGTCTGGTAGTCGTGCGGACCAAACCCAGTCGTCGATGATGCGCATTGTTCCCGCCTGCCCAAAGGAATTGTCACGAAATGTAGAAACCCGACTGCAGGGCCGAAGCCTATTGAGGTCCCGATTCAGTTTCTGAAAGGAAGGTCCAACCCCGGTATGAGGGCTAAGAAGAAGAGCTAAGAATACGCTGGGTCGTTTAGTCGATGGATTCGTCATTAGATAAATTTTACCTTAAAAAAAAAAACAATTCAGGGACCTATAGGAAGCAATATAGTTGATTTTCACGAATATTTTGTTTGTATCACAGCCTCCGGAAGCAATGGATGCCATTGTATTCGCCTATAGTCTCCACAACTATCTCCAACAGGTTTTTCTTATGGCTAGGAATTAGTTGCTCAGACCGGTTTAATCGACCAGTGAAAATAGCTTTGAAAATGGTATAAAATGGAAAAAAATAGTAATAGAAATGAAACGAAACCCATTGGAAAAGGAAGAGAATATAACAAAAATTAAAGGAAAAATAAATTAAGGTCGCTCTGAGGTTGGGTAGTGGATGGGGGTGCGGTTTTAAGGGTAAAAAACGGTTTATCTCGATTTTCAACAAAACTACTGGTTCCAGGGAAAAAGTCTCATTGTTTCATGCTACTACTATTTTTTTCTCTTTCAAAAATTATCGGCACTGGTCTCTAAAAGGCTAGACAGTATTTTAAATATATGTGTCAGAAACGAGAGCATTAATTTCAGTATTTTACATGTGTTGTATTTGTTCGTAAATGTCCTATGTAAATACGTATTGTAGAGTGCTAAAAAATGGAAATTTAGAATGTAACAATTTTATTAAGCAGTTACCAATTATCATTCATTAATCTACTATTTTTTGCGTTTTTGTGAATCCAACAGATTATCACCAGGCGGCGGTCGAACTAGCGACACGCGGGGTTGCGATAGCCGTTGGTAGGATCCAGCAGCTGGGACTCAGGGTGGCGCTGCACAAGTCCGAGGCCATGTGTTTTTATGGCCCTCGGAGCGCGCCGCCAACTGATTCCCAGCTAACGGTAGGGGGGGTTCACATCGGCGTCGGGTTGACGATGAAGTACCTGGGACTTGTCCTCGACAGCCGATGGAATTCCAAGGAGCATTTCCGACGTCTGGCTCCCAAGCTGAATCGGACGGGTGCTGCCCTTAAGCGGCTCCTGCCAAACCTTGGGGGACCAGACGCCTCCTGCCGGAGGCTCTACGCAGGAATCGTTCGGTCCATGGCCCTTTACGGGGCGCCGGTGTGGGCGCCGACGCTGCAGCAGCAGCCGAGGGCCCAACTGAATGCGTGCCAGAGGGTCATGGCCATACGGGTGATCCGGGGGTACCGTACGATTTCCCGTGAAGCGGCGAGCCTCCTTGCTGGCCTGCCACCATGGGATCTGGAGGCAACAGTCCTTGCACGCATGCACGATCTGCGCATGGAAGTGCAACGCCGGGGCGAAAGTCCGCTGCCTGAACATGTCAAGGCATGGCGGAAAGAGCTCCGGCGGGATCTCGTGATGGCGAAATGGCGTCAGCGGCTGTCGCAACCCAGTGCGGGGCACGCCATAATTATGGCGGTAATGCCCCTCCTTGAGGCGTGGCTGGAAAGAACTCACGGCGTTCTCACTTTCCGCATGACGCAGGTCCTCACCGGACATGGTAAGTTCGGGAGGTACCTGCATCGGATTCGTGCGGAAGAGACGCCCGGGTGTCGCCACTGTGTGGACCGCCCGGAGGACACGGTAGAGCACACGGTTGAGGTGTGCCCCGCTTGGGCAGAGCACCGCTGTGTCCTCGTGGGAGCGATCGGTGGCGGCGATCTCTCGCGCCGGGCCTTGGTAGAAGCCATGGTTCGGAGTGAGGAGGAGTGGCAGGCGGTCGCCTCCTTCTGCGAAGCAGTAATGCTAGCAAAGGAGGAGGCGGACCGCATAAGGCAACGGCGTTTGCGCCCCAGACGCCGCCGGGATTCCGATCCTGATTTCCGGCCACCGTAGGCGTGGGCTTGCGGACGGTGAGCATTGGGTAGCTCGCCGTCCGGTCGTCTGGTAATCGTCCGGACCAAGCCCAGTCGTCGACGGCGCGCACTGTTCCCGCGCGCCTCAAGGAGTTGTCAGCAACCGTAGGGACCCTGCAGAAGGGTCGAAGCCAATCAGGGCCACGGGTTTGTGTCTGAAAAGGAAGGCTCTGGCCCTGGTATGTATGGCGATGTAGGAACGGGGTAGGTTTTTTAGTCAGTAAGAGTCTGACACTTGTTTTCCGCTCCGCCCAAGAGCGGAACTCGTCATTGGATGATTTTTACCTACCATAAAAAAAAAAAATCCAACAGATTATTATGAACATAGGTGTTTCAGGAAACACCGTCACAATTCGATATGAGTCATCAAATATAAGGATATTTCATTGGTCATGTCACATTTTGATAGTATATTAGTTCTATCCATAGAGCAACACAGGCCACCGGCAGACCGGAGGGGAGTAGCCATTGCGTTTTCTACCGATACAAAACTGTCTGTCATTTTTTGCGGGGGGAAATCACACATTCTCAAAACTCACACAAAAACAGTTGTCTGTCACTACGAAACTCACATCATGACAATTGAAAAATACACTAACAATTACACACACACATTTAAACAATCCGTGTCATAACAGTGTAATAATATGATGCAACTACACTGACAAGTCCTTACAGCCGTAGTTGTAACAACTGTCGATATGCATTATCGATAAATTCAAGAACTTTGTTAGGGAAATTAGGTTCAAAAATATGACTTTTTGAACCTAATTTCCAAAGGTCAGACATCATTATTAAGATGAACTTTATTTATTATGTACTATACAATAATCATCATAAATAAAAAATACAGTTTTTTGGTAATTTTAAGTACTTATTTACTATATTAATTACAAACTAAAATTTATATATTTTTTTAAATCATCCTCATTCATCAATTCAGCCAAAAGACGTTCACTGCTGGACACAGGCCTCCCCCAATTGTCGCCATAATGAACGATCCTGTGCATCTCGCATCCATCGGATACCCGCAACCTTTGCCAGGTTGTGGGTATTCGGTCCACCTTGTTGGTGGCCTTCCAACAGTTCCAATACTGCGTCTTCCGGTACGTGGTCACCACTCCAGAACCTTTCGACCCGAACGGCCATCCATTCTACGAGCAATATACCCTGCCCATTGCCACTTAAGTTTGGCGATTCTTTCTTTGGGCTATGTCGGCAACCTTGGTTTTCCTGCGGATATCTTCATTTCTGATACGATCACGCAAGGAAACTCCGAGCAGCAACTTGAAAGTCAGAGGTCTTAAAATGACTTGAGGAAATGACACTATTTCGTGTTGGAATCCAGGTTAGTGTATTATTACAAAAAGTCTTCCATGTATCCCTTAAATGTGGATCTTTAGGAAACCTATAATGAAGAAATAAAAATACATTCACACTGAGTCACTTTAATAAAATGTGCTAATACGTGAATAATAGTATCTAATTTAAGTATATAACTACATCTATAAAAAATAAAGCCCACAATATGATAAGTATTTAAATCGAAAAACGATCTCAAAAAAATCTCTAACTCCTTTTTCATTTTCATCGATAACTGTCTAAAAACAAACCAGTAACAACACTATCGCTCGGCGACAGCGACTTCTAGGAAAAAAACTCGGATCTGTCGCTCGACCGATCGACTCAACCGAGCAAATTGGACGGCCTCGGTTGGTAAACAAATCCGAAACAACACGATTGATAATATTATAGTTTTTAAGTTTAAAAGTAGTAAATAGCAATAAAGTGATTAAAAATTACTTACATATGAAAGGTAACGCCATCTTTTTGTAAACTTGACGTAGCAGATCTCTTTTTGCAGCAAAAAACAGAACAATTCGGCATTTTTTTACGACGTCGATTCAGTCACGCAACTAGATTGAGTCTAGTGAACAGTCCGGTTGCAACTAGTTTTATTGTTTGCATAGGACCATTTGGACTTGTACTTTGACAGAGGGGAACGCTTGTGTATGGCTACTCCCGTCCTGTGTTGCTCTATGGTTCTATCACATCTAAATTCTAGTTGCATCTTGACATGGCATTGATTTATATTAAAATTTTTATTTCTATTTAAAATGTTCCTTTTCAAAGTAGCAAATATACCTATACGTAAAGTACAAGTATGACTGTGTGTATACAACTATTATAACTGAATTGAAAACTTTTCTCAAGACAGCTGAAATAGTTAAGATAAAATTAAATTTATTTTAGTCATTTTTTTATGTATGAAATAGTCAATCAATGGCCCTCTCTAGGGATCTATCATGATACTGTGAAAAATAGTCATCTGATTTACTTTAACGTCAACATTTTTGTTTAAATTGTACGTGTTTCTACATAAAAAAACATATTTGATACTCATTAGTAATTAAAAAAAAACCAACAAGGCCGTAATCAAATGTATCAGTGTGTTCGTCCTTGTCTGTAAACCTTTGTATAGTATTATAAATAGCCCCAAGCTCATTTAGAACTCCTAATAGTCCATTGAAAAGTTGAAGTATAATAAAAACTCAAATTACAATTTTCTGAATCCTTTTTAACCCCAAAACCATCAAATTCCAGAAAGCCCGCCTCGCCCGCATCCGTATCGCCAAAGCCTCATCAGGGGCCGCCTTCGTGTCTAAGAAGAAAGCAGCGGAGGCCCGCCTAGCTGCCCAAGAGTCCGGAGTAGAACTAGATGACGCTGGAAGAGATGAGGACATTTTCGAGTTGCAGCATCATCACTTACTTCGCTGTCTTGAGCGAACTACGGTGGGTGAAGTTAGGAAAATTTTTGATACTACGCTTCGGTCTCGTGGCATGTTTTTTGTGACTCTGGTCATGTAAGTGTGGTGTTGTATCGTGTAGTATCTAGTTTATTTTAATCTCTGACAGATATTAGCATAGTCCAGCCTCTGATTGTTTAGTTAAAGTGTTCCTGGATTTGTTGTGAGTATGATTTTTGCGGTGATTTTACTTTTGAGATGGTTTGTGTTGTGTAAGCCGTGTTCGTGATGTGTTTTCTTTAGTTTATAATTTAAAAAACCGTCTTTTTCTGGGTTAGTCTAGGATGATTCTGTATCACGCAGAAACCAAAACAGTCCCTTCGTTATTATTTACAGTAATTTTTGGCAAAGCCGGTTTTGAGGTGTGGGTTCGCCTGCAGTTTCAAAACCAAGTTTCTGCCGATTATAACTGTGCTATTATTTTACTTTATCTCTTACGTCTCCCCATATAGGGCCTTAACACATGAACGTACCTACAGGACCGTGAGTTTGTGGAGATGGAGAATCCCTTCAACGGTGCTGCTAAGCGCGCTGGGTCGCCCTCGCCCTTGGCTTCGCCGGCACACTCGGGGCGTGCCCCGGCACTGCTTGCGTGCTGCGCGCGTTGTGGTTGCTGCCCCCAGAAATACCAGGTACCTGTTATGTAGTTGGTTTGTCTATGTTTGTCTTGTGAATTACTTAAGGGTGTAAGTTAAACATACTGCTGCTTACGCCCTTTTAGTTTCTAACAGTAATTGGGAATGATTAGTGTTTAAATTTAGTGTTAGATTAGAAAGTAATCTTATAAATAATAAATTAAGGTTTGGGGAAAAAATAAGGGTAATTTTGGTTGAATTAAATTAAGAACAAAATAAACTGAATGAGTTAAATGATGACAAAATTTATTTTGAAAACAATATCAAAACCTTGTTGGTAAAGGCACCACACGCAATGGATGTCTAAAACAAATCAATGATAAATTATTGGGCATTTTACTTCACCGAGACTGACGTAGGTGAACAGTTTAAGCCGATGGAATAGAGGTATACAGTATACTTGCTGGTATATTGTATACCTGCTGGTATATTCTATACCTGTTAGTATACTGTATACCTGTTGGTATACTGGATACCTGTTGGTAGGTGTACTGTGAACATACAGGAATACTGTATACCTACTAGTACATTGTATATAAATACTTTAACAAGCTCAGCATGGGTATGCCTGTAGCGTTATGACCTTTTAACGAATCAGTACTCATTCATTTTCTTCAGATTTGATTTTAAATCTTTGCGAAAATTATTTTTCAAAAGCATGATCTAGTGTTCTTACTTTAGTTTCTGGGAAGGTGACATATTACGTAGACAGGCTTAAGAGGCTTCTAATTAATAATATAACAATTTATACAATGAAGCCATATCTGAAAAAAAATTATGACAACCAGATCTTACTACAGTGGAAGTGAGATTTTTTATCTTGTATTTTTGTATTTCGTCTGTATAAAAATAAAATTGATCATCAATTTAAAAAAATAATATTTGGTGCACATAAAAGTACAACGGTGGACTTAACGACGACTAATTTCAGCACTTTTTACCAGTCAAATAAATAATTATGATTGCACAAACATATTATGAAAATAAAATCCATATTGCATTAGCCTATTTATTTTAATGTGTTACCAGCCTCAGATATCTTGTCTCTCTTTCTAGGTTTTCATCTCTTTCTATTAGATATTGTGTAACATTTTTTTCTTAATAAATAATACCTGTTGTAATATTTACAATTTGGTGGTGATTGATATTGAGAATTAATGAGAAAAAAATAAACATTCTGTTTTATAAAAAATGTTACATTGGTGTTCATTCTTCAGGATTTGATTTTATAAACAGTTATTAAAATTATATCACAAGTCGTTCTCGTATATCCATTTTAATATATTTCACGGATATAAAAATTATTAATATCATATTTTTTACTATTATTATTCCTTTTTGTGTAACAAGAGAACCTGCACAAATTTTTAAAAGTTTCATTTCTTTCTGCACGTTCTTTTTTTAAATTTAATATTGAACATTATTTTTTTTTATTTTTATCTTTTAATTTGTGTAATTTATCTTTTGTGTAATTTATCTTCTGTGAATTTAATATAGTAAATGGTCAACGAGAACGTTTTTGTTTATATTTTTGATGCCATACTTCTTGGTGACAGAAGCGCCATCGTTCTGTGCGCTGCATCAGTCCCATAGGACAGTTCGCGCCCAATAGAAGAGAGGTACTTATTGTGCTAATGGGCTAGTGTCTCCGGCATCGTCGCCTTGGTCTTGACTCTACTGTGGATGGATATTAAAGTCAAAATACATATTATATTAAAGATAGTAAAACTAAAAAAAAACTTTTTGTTGTTTTTTTTTAATCAGGAAGCGGCTTTTGTGTTTTTATTTTTAAATTTGTTATAATTAAATTATTACTTTAATATAGTATTTGTATTTGATATTATTTATACAATGTTTTATTGACAGGCTGGGGACAAATTTTAGTTTTGTGAGTTTGAAAAACCATGATATTTTGACTGCATATCCAAACCTCATATAAGAGTTAAATCAAAATTATTTCAATAGTTTTCCATTTTATTATGGTTTTCTATAGAAATAAATAAAGGATCATTGTATTGTGGCTTCCAACGCAAAGTGTGGCTAGAGAAATGTGACAAAAGCTATATGTCGTCTGCCGGATTTGCTTGGCAGAAAATACTTCAACTTTTGATATTTAGCTTTGCCTATTAAATATACGATATTATAAGAGCTATTATGTATTTATTAATTATATACGCTAGTATTTAAATTGCCAGAGACAATATGGATTTGTATATGGTAGGAATTAAAACAATACGGTATGAATAATTTAGGCTAAACTATTTTACCTATAGGGTAAATACAGGTAAGTATGCCAATATTAAATGGAATTGCATAATAATATACAGATAGATATTATATGTATCTGTTTTTGTAATCGCTATTGATAAAAAAATATTTATTATAATTAATTTTATGAATAAGATGGTAATCATATTATGTATGTATTTTATACTAAATTATATTTTGCTGGTCTATCTAAATTAAGTTAGAAATTCGATTTGATTTAATTTTTACTTTAAACTTACACTTTCACAAAATTATTTTTTTGTTACTAAAATGACACAAAATTAACACTTACTTGCTAAAAATTAAAAGAAATACTTTGTTTTGATTTTTCAAAATATTATCTATCTTCATACACTTGTAACAACCAATGTACTTTAACATGATTTTTTTTTCATAACAAAAATTTCTTTTCCAAAAATTGCCGAAAATTTTCTGATTTTTTTTTCTTTTTTTGTGTCGAAGTCTCAGTCCCGAATTGGCTATGACAGGTCCTGCTATTAGACACGAGTAGGAAGGGAAGAAAGGGCAGCAGGCGGTATACCTCGACCTCTCGACCCTCCGATACTTCGGTGTCCGCTGCACCCAGCGAAGATCCATTACCAGTACGTGCGTGCGACGTTAACATACAGCGATGACGGGCCGTGAACAGCCCGCTTTATATATCTTAATAATATTATCAAAAATATTCAAAAACTGTTTTTTCATTACATTATTTTTTTAAGTATTTTCTCCGCTAAACAAAAGGAAAGGTAAAACAAAATCTTTTTGTTAGTAGTTCCTTTGACAAATTGAGCATGTTAAATTTGACAAAATATTTATTTGAGATTAAAAAATAAATATTTTAATAAAAAAATAATATATAATTTTTATTTTGCATTTTTTTATTATTGCGTTCAGTCTTCGTAAAATCGCTGTGTGGTGACGTCTGCAATTCCAAAAGATAAATAAATATGAGGCTTTAAATGTCTGCAGGGTGTTGGCTGCCATATACTGTTGCTTTATACATATGGTCCTGTTGTATCTTGTTAAATGTTGTATCTTGTTTATGGGCTTGCGCTATGGTGCTACCGTGTTGTCAATTATTTTATATAAAATATATATGTACGTATAAAATATCTGTTTGTCCCTGTATTTTGTAAAATAAATCGCTTTATTCTTTCACATTTTTTACGTATAAGGCGATATTCTCGCAGTAGATCCAAGTGTTGTAAATGTATAGATATTAAAAAAGGATGTCTTCGTGTTTTTTTTATGCTGTTATATGTTTAACAGAATATACGGTTTGATTGAATGCCAACACACTGCACACATTTTAATTGGAAATTATTTTAATTGGCAACAAACGAGATCAGCACTTTATATGCCAAAATTTATTTGCAAATCAGCCCTCAATTCGACCCCACAAAAAATTATTTTGAGTATGTTTTTAAAGTATACTCAAAAAATAATCCATTTAAAATTTTAGGTCATTCGAAATTAAATAAAATGTCCAAATTAAAAGTCTAAAAAATTAGACTCACAGGAATCGAACATCATCAACCGACATCCACAAAACTAAAAACTCACAAAATAATAATGTGACAAACAATCATTTAAACATCATTTTGACATTATTTTTCTGAGTTTAATTATAGAAAAAATAATTATATTTTTAAATTTTCAAAAAAAAAGAATATTTTTCCATGATTATCTCAGAAAACTTATACATTTTACATTACACATTGGGTCTACATAAAAAAATGAACTTTATTTAATAAATTGGCATGAACAGCACACATTTTACTCACACTACATCAAAGCTAGCAAACTGTCACAAATTTTTATTATTTTTTTAAATATCTCGATGTTTTTTTTTATTATATTTATTATTCGTTTTGACGTGTCTGTGTTTTTGGTTCCGCAGGTTTTCGGGGATTGCTTTTTATTGTTGTATAAGCTTGTTAAATGTGAGTGTAGATAGTTTAGGTAGGATTATATTTTCTATGTAAAAATGTATTGAAAGTAAGGTGTGTTTATATTGTAGCTACTTAGAGAACTATCTGTGTTTTTATTTTATACGGTATTCTATGTTGTGTCAATACTAATGTAGGTATTGTTATTAATACGTATTATGTGTATGGTATTATTAAATGTTGTTCTTTAGTTTTACTCGACGAGGATGTGTAGGTAAGGCAAATAAAAGCTGAAAGCATATTTATTTTTGAACTGAATAAAGATAGTTCCCTCGAAAACTTTAATTTTACCAGTATTCTATAATGTATTTAAAATTTAGGTGAAATATTGCCTTCTGTACCGTGTTAAGCTACTTATTCTGGTTCGAAATATCCATTTAATATTTTATAAATTCACAATTCAAACACATAATCTTCTGATTACAGCAAGCGTGTGGCAAATACATTCCTGCCGGGAGTACGGTGCAAGGAAACCAGACCGGTGTCGCAATGGACGGGACGTACTTAGTCGAAGCATCTTTCTAGGACCCGTCCACGAGCCACATGGAAACTTATGTATAACCATGCAAGTGAAACTGTCACGGACAAAAAGCATAGTTAAATTCTAGCAACAAATGACGCAACGTCAAAATGACGCCACGTCGAAACGACGTAACAAAACAACAATTATTAGAATTATGAATCTGTGTAACATAATGTTCTAAGTCTAACACGATACTGCCTAACATTAAAAAAAAATATCAGATTTGTATTTTGCAAGATTTTGGAGTGTGAGTTATGGACACAGAGTTATACACTGTGATGTTTTAAAATGGAATAGTCCATTTCTTGTTCCATTCCATTTTTAAAAGACTTCTGTCGTGCCATTCCAAATTTCAAAATCGGAATGCGCGCAGGAATGGAGGAAACGTTTGGAAATGGAATGCATTTCTGGATCGTGACATGAAAGAGATGGAAGATTCTGGGATTGTGGTCTTTGTCTCCGGAACGTGATGTTCTTTCGCGTCCTCTCCGTGTAGTTTCTTTTATCCGTATTAGTAATAAAACAGTATTAATTAAGATTTTAAATGTTAATGATGAACGCATAGATTCTCGCTTCTTATAACAACGAGGTAAAATTATGTGAAAATGGTATCCATCTTTAGACTTTCTTATGAGAGGCGTTTTTAGAAAAGACAACTAGTTTCAAATTTCAATATAGTCAATAGTTATTCGAGTCATATCAATATTAGGCAGTTATTTAGAGGTACCGGTATTTATAAATAAACTGTTCATAGTTGAAGTCACTTCTGGGGGTCCTAAGATAACGTTAGAGTGTATAGAGCAATAGGTATTTGAAATACTTGTCATGAATGAAAAACGAGTAACACTAACGCAACGTGTTTTATTGCGTTTTCACAAATAACGGCATTTTTATGAGGTCTTTCTAGTCAAAAGTTAATGTGATTTAAAAAATAAAATGAAATTATTTGTTTGCATTTTTAATTTTAAGTTGTAAAGCAGCGGTGTAACATCGAATGTTCTTTTTATTATAATTGTTAATATATAAGGTTTTCTCATTTTAATTTAATATAGAATTAGAATTTAATGGTTTACTAACAATATCAAGTGAAGACCAGTATCGTAATTCCTGATCCAAAAAATAAGTTCCTGACCATAAAAATAATTTCCTGATATTGGAAAAAAGAAACAGGACCTTCCGATGACTTTGATTGTGGACATGCTCTTGAGGTTCCAACTTTTAAAACTTTTTTTTTAAATTACACACTAGAATTCTACTAGTGCCTTCAATATCAGTTATTTCCATAATAATGTTGCTGCTCGGCGTTAGTGATGTATTGAGTTGAATGTGAGTGTTATAACGGATTATATCGTCCCTGAGACATAGTGCTGTGTAAATGTAATGAACCTATACGTCTAAATGACGTGGTATGCGTGTATAAGTGTACGTAAGACGGGTTGATTGCGTCATTAAGACGTAGTGCTGGAATATGACGTGTGCGGTATTTTGTCACACGGTGAAATATATTTATAGTTCGTTTTTTAATTCTAGACTACGATTTGACAACTCAGAATGTCACACTCTAGAAATATGTTCCCAATTTTCTGGAGTTTGACTTTTTAAGTTGTCAAATCGTAGTCCAGGATTAAAAAACGAACTATAGCATCATGTGATTTTTTTTAAATATATATTTGACTGGGAAATCAATTTAATATGAAAATGTTTGTGTATTAAAGATAACTGTATACCAAACTTTGTGATCTTAATGATGGTTGATTTGATGACAGTTATTTTAAGATGAAATGTCAGGCAAATAAGGAAATCAAAGTTGAACTTGCTAACGCTAATCAGACTCCATCATATTATAAAGTGACTGGTAGTGACCGATTCTGAAACACTTGATTGTATTAATGATAATAAACTTTTACTATGGTACCAAACCTGAAACAACGAAAAAAAAAATGCTGATCCGTACATTTATGTTCGCCTAAATTTTTTTTTGGGATTTAGTTTTAGTCTCATAGTAAAATTTGTTTGCTATTATGACTACAATTACGTGTTTAAATATAGATCATTAATTACTAGTCATCCTATGTATAAAATCGCTATATTTGAGTATCAACTGAATTAAATTATATTGAATTATTTTCCAGTTATATATGTATATTTCATACTGCTCAAAAATATATTTCACTATGTAATGAAAAATGTTTGTCATACACAAGATTAAAATGTAACGACATTACAGAATGTCTCCCGTAGAGCGACCCCCTATCATAGAATCTGTCTTATGATTGCATTAGTATGAAATAATGTTATATCTAGATAGAAGATTTATGTGGTTACCTTAGAGATTTATTTAATTATATGTTAATAATAGTATTAAGACGATAGTGTAAGTAAAAATTTATTGCATTGAATGCATGATTTTAAAATTGTAGATAATGTATTTTTTTCACCATGCTTTCTTTCCAATTGTGTCTTTTAAAGTTATCGATAAAAATGATTCGAAAATTCTGTGACGTATTTCACGTCACTACGCGTTGGATGACGCTTCAATTTTTTAAATTAAAATTTATTAATCAGTATACTACGTAAAATTTTTTAATGATTTCTTGTAAATTAAATTTTTACTTCAATTTACTGAAGTATAAAATCGCTTGCCAGATTTATGGTGTAATAATAAAAATGGAAGACAGACTTCCGATTTCTTTAAAGTAATTCCTATATAGTCTACTTAAAATTACTTGTAGACATAAGCGTTATTTAAAATACTCTTATACGACTGTGGGTTCTAAACGTGGTGCCTCCAAATGCGGACCATTGAATCCAAGAAAAAAAAACTCAAAACACGTGAAGAAAGCATGGTTTATCAAACAAAATCTTTTTTGTTTTTTTAATATTTATCGTAGTATTTATGAAACCGAATTCGATGTTAAAAAAATGTTTCTTCCAAAGTATTGCCACAATTTCTACTAAAATGTAATGAGAAAATGTGTAATATTCAATAAAAAAATTTTGGTAATATCGTAAGTATGTCTAGAAGTCGAGTTAAAAATAAAATAATAAATTGAAATTTTCTTTTTCCGTAACGTTTTGGTGAAAGGGAAGCTGTTAGTAAATTTGTGGTAAATTGAAAAGGGGGTTTTTACTGCAAGATATTTGTTGATTTATAAAGAATTTATTACTATGCGAAAGGGTATCCATTCGATTGATAAAAGACTTATATGATAACAGCTGAATATTGTGCTATGACATCATAATTCAAAATAAAGACTAACTTATATAGCGTAATTTTAAATTTCATTTATTTTAAACAATTTAGCACTTTGGATGCACGATTATCTTCACATTCTAAATTGGTGTACTAAATTGCGTAAAATAAAAACGTAGATATTCTGAAAATCAACGAAATATCTTGCAGTCTGAACCAAAAACTCGATATTAAATTCGTATACACTCAGCGGCAATCAATTTGGTCAAAACTTTGAATCCAATCTTGTGAACAAACTAAAGTCATTCTATAAAATTTTATTTAAATTTACTTGGAGGCACTAATCAATTGCGTGCTCAGGTAAGCCGCTGTAAACACAACTTGGCGAAATCGGGTTTAATAGACCCGTTGGATACTCATTGTTAGTGCAGTGCCCTGGTTTAAAACATGAGCCACACATTAGAGTAACTCAAGTGCCATACACCAACACTAGAGGAAATATTGAATGCCATCGATGACACACATCTCCTGCGTACTAGAATACTACTAATTTCTGATGAAATTGACTACCGTCCTTAGTAAGAAAAGCTTCTATATCCAAAACGTCACCAAACAGTGGTATAGCAGGGTTATAGAGGTAACCATTGTGACTGCTTGTCCTATAAAGGTTTTTAAAACAGCGTTTTTGTTGTATAAAAGAGCATTCAGCTCTATAATTTAGCTCTGAAGTAGGATTATTATGTCACCAATTGTCATAATATTTTTTTTTTATAGAGATTAGCTTGACTTTGTTCACAAGTTCACATTCACGGTTTGGGCTACCTTTATTGCCGCTCAGTGTATTATGTGTGGTCCATATCCCTGTGATTCTATGGCTGTTTTTATCATTTAATTGTTTCGGTTTCAATCTAAATACTATTTTGCTGAAGTGATAGTGATTTTTTATGAAATCTTTAACAACGAAACCTAAACCGAAGATACATTGGGGAAGAAAATCGTCGATTTACAGCAAGAAGTCGTTTATTGACGAATATTGAGCAAACAAACACTAACTGACAAATACGAAACATTGATTTATTCAATTCAGTTCAGTTAATGTTTTTCACTTTTAGTTAATAACCTTTCGATCTTGTAATTACAGACACATTTAAAAAACAACAGGTTTGCGAACACTTGGGGCTTAATGAGTTAAGAGATTTATTAAATGTTACTCCTTTTTTTATTATTATTGATAGGCTCGCGTATGTATAGTGGGCTGACAGTGCTGACATCAAGTAACTAATTTTGGCTTTATTCAAATATCCACTTGCCTTCTACATTCTTAGCCTACGTAGTGATGCAAGAGTTGATGGTGAATAGCACTAATTTATTAAGAGCCTATTCACCTGATTTATAATCGGACGGGAATACCACAGCAGGGAAATTGTTAATAAATATCTTTTTATAATTCTATACTTGGAAGGTTTCTCAAGATTAGTATATGCACCTTTACACACATATTTATTACCTCTAATATGTCATTAATTCATTAATTATCATAAAAATGCCAATTATTTTTAACTACAAATAACTTCCGAACACATTTATCTTCTTAAAAAAGGATTTCATAAAAAGTATTTCACTTCAGCTTAATATTATTAAAGAAATATTTATTTAAAAAAATTGTTTAATAAAAATCAAAAGTTTAAATTTTCGAAAATCTTATAAATTTTGTTGTTTTGTTAAAAATATTCTATCGAAAATGTTTCTTGTTTTTATAATATTTTTATTTTGTTTTTAAAAATATATTTCGAATCACTGTTTCAGATTACAAGTTTAAAATTAAAATTATTATGTAAAAGTGTTACTACGAACTAGTTTTTGTAGGTATGTAATAATGATAATTTATATATTATTATAAATAACGTTCTTATGCCATGATCACACGTACCAAGTAGAAGGACGAGACAGTGAAAATGTTACAGGGCCGAGCACTCGGCACAAAGTTCATGCGTTCAATACTGCATTCGGATCTTAGCGAGTTTGAAGTTAGACTCTGCGAATTTTAGCACTTAATAACTCGTAAAAAAATAAGTGGTGTAAACAAATAAATGCAATTTGCAGTAGTTATTGCTGTTAAAAACTGTTATTGGCATTTATTTTTTTTAAAACCTTTATTTTTGTTCGAGTTTTCAAGCGCTAAAATTCGCAGTCTAACTTCAGACTCGCCAAGATCCGACTTCCTTATTGTACCGAGTACTCGGCCGAGAGCACTGTCTCGCCTGCTCACTCGCTACGTGTGATCAAAGCATTATTATACCAATAGTGTGTTCTGATTACTAAACTACGAAAAAATTCCCATTAGCACTTTTAAAACTTGTCATAAGTAATACTTTTACAAAATAAAATCTTTTAAACATAATTCAAAATGTTTTAACTGTGTGTTTTCAAGACTGTGTTGATTAAGTAATTATATATATTAAAAAGAAGATGGGCATGCTCGGATAAATAAATTGTTTAAAACTATTAATGATTTTTAAAATTTTATCTCGTTTACCTGAAAATTTAAAACAATATAAGCACAAAACAAAGCCTTTCCTTATGAATTATGAAACAATATTGGGCTATTTATTTGTGCTACTGCTCTAAAAATCGCATGATGTTTCTATAACAAAAGCATAAAAAAATTTCACCCTAAAGTTTGGTGATAGATATAAGACGCACAGAACTGTTTATTGTGGTGACGCTTGGGAATCCAACTCCCAACGATAGACATGTTTGACCTGAAATGATGATGGTGATGAAATTTTGGCAAAAACATATAACCGTATACCAAAATAGTAATCATTATCTAGAGGTTTATATCTATACCTACCTTAAAACTAAAGCAAACCATGACGGACCTTTTTATAAATTGGGTTAACTTATATAAGTGAAAGTTTCCTTGAATATAAGCATGGTTTCGAATCCTATTGTTAGACAACAAAGGATGGGTTCGCGACACCATCTCGTTTACCTCTTAAATCCCCATAAGTGACGAAGAATGAAGCTGACGAGTAGACGCGAGTCTGTTTGTCACAGGAATCCCGCGTATTATAATATATATTATTTCTAACCCATACTGTCCCACGGCTGGGATAAGACCTCCCTCCATTATTTCCAGTGTTCTCGGCTTTGAGCCACTTTCTGCTCTCAAGGAAGGCATCCAAGTCGTCCCGCCATCTCCGTCTTGGTCTGCCGCGACCCCTTCGTGCGATTTCAGGGCACCAATTTTGTGTTTGCTGGCCCACCGCTCGACCGGCATGCGGCAGACATGTCCAGCCCAGTCTCATTTAAGCTGAGCAGACTTCACAGAAGGTTAAAAGGCAAAAAATAAATATTATAGAGTCACTACTTTACATTTTACACGCTACGTCTTAGGGAGGCGCTTAAATGCGAACGCGTATGAAGCAGTGACATGCGAATTCAAAGCGATGCGGCGCGACGCGGCGGCTTGGTCCTACGTGCATGCGGACGTGTGCGTCAAAATATCTGTCAGTTTCACCTTTTTATATCAATACGATGTAACTCCGAGCATAGCCCATCAAAATTGTTGTGAGTTACATGAAGGAAGAATGTGTCGTTGGACCAAAAATGGGAAACTTCGAGTGTTTAGATTTTAGTCTAGTGAACGAACTTGGAAATATACAGGAGATTGTATGGCTCAACATTTCTAAATACTTATGACATGACCCGGATTCGTACGGGTGTAAATTGTACACTAAAACTTTCTACAAGTGAAAACGGCATTAAAATTTGATAAGTGATTTAGGAGGATTTAGCGAACGAACACTTATAACCGTTGGTTGTCATTCGTAGATTTTTAACTGGTCGTTGTAATAGTCATTAGGTACTTCAGTCAAAGATCTTTCCTGTCAAACACCTACGCATGACACCACAATCTCTGTACTTCAACATGGAGTAGAAAGATTTTGGAGGCACACAGATCCCAAAAGGAGCTCCAGGTTTTTACTGGTGTGTCTATGGACAGAGATGGCATGGTCGCTGCGATGGGGTGTGGTGGGAGCTATGGAGGGGGGACTATCAGTATACCCCACTTACGTTACCCTGGGTTGTGGAGGTCTGGCTAATCATATCTGACCTCAAGATAGTTGGATAAAGACATAAAGACTTGGGAGATGATGGGCGAAAAACAAAACTGACGCAATTTTAGTTATGGCGTAATTTTACGCATGCAACCGAACGCGATAAAAACGATTCTGCGTTCAAAAGCCTTTGTCGGATTTTTTTTCACGGTTCACACTCACCTTATAAAAGCTTTGGACGATGATGGAGTACGGTTGCCTAGAAGTAACCTATTCACTCTTGAATTAAAGACCTTTGTTGCTGGCAGGAAAAACCTCCGGCAGGGAATTTCACTCCTTAGATGTACGCACAATGAATGTGTTCCTAAAACGTTTTGTACGTGTAAGTAGGATATCCACTATGTACCGATGGCGCAACGCCGTAAGTCTGGTAGTCCGAAGATGGAGCGGATTTGGCGGATTTAAATTACGCGTTGTTATATATGTTTCGAATTCGATGATCATTCAAGTCGATTTCGATTCGATTTAAATATTACGAATATTGCGAAAGATAGGTTTGCGAAAGGAAGGGTCATAATATATGTTGTGATATACAGGTTGATTGTTAATTAGTGGCCGATATTTAAACATGTGATTGTAGTCATGATAACAAACAACTTTTACTATTAGACCACACCAGAAATCGCGAAAAAACAACCAATCAGTACATTTACGTTCGCCTAACTGGTCAAAATGTACTGAACCTGTTAATTTTTTCGCGATTTCATGTTTGGTTCCATAGTAAAAGTTGCTTGTTATCAAGATTATTATTATGTGTTTACTATACCAGTCACTCTGTATAAAGCTTGGGTTATCTGTAAGAGATTGCCCTGTACGATAAGACCGCCCATTGTACCCTTATTTTAAAAAATAATAAGTCATTTATTTTTTGGCATCATTGGCCGTTGGTTCATAATGTTTGTCCTATGAATTTTATAGTAAATGCGGTGTACGATAAAATATCTTACTAATATTATAAATGTGAAAGTTACGATGTTTGGATGTTTGTTACTCAATCACGCCAAAACGGCTGGACGGATCTGGATGAAAATTGGCACAGGAATAGGATACACTCCGGAATAGGACATAGGTTATTTTTTATCCCAGAAACCCCAACCCCAACCCCAATACCACGCGGCCGAAGCCGTTGGCAAAAGCTAGTAAATAAATAAAGGCATACGATCTCCTGTATATTATCTTGTAATGAACGAGTGGTCGTTTTGTTTTATAATTTGTAAAACCTACCTAGCTATCTATTGTCGTATGTAAACTATGTTTTAAGGCTCTCGGTTTTAAACCCATAGCTTAATTCTTTGTTATTTTGAGAAAAAAATAAACATAATTGTATATAATAATGTCTTGTGTTATTTATTTACCCTTTAGTGTCTTATAAAAGGGCAATATTTATGGAGAAGAATGAAACGCATAGTACACACCAACCAAAAGTGTTAAGAAAATAAATATAGATAAAGAGGGAAAGGGAGCCAAAGAAAACATGGATGGATTGTGAGAGGAGGGATTTTTATCTACATTAATATAAGGAGGGAGGCCTTTGCCCAGCAGTGGGACAGCACAAGCTAGGTATATATAAAAAGAGGTAAAGTTTGTTTTTTGTTTCTTTGCTTTTTGTTTGTAGTAGGTAATCTCTGGAACTTCTGGTCTGATTGGAAAAATTTTAGCAACAATAGAAAGCTGCTTTACTCCTGAGTGACATAGGCTATATTTTATGTACGCGGGCGAAGCCGCTGACAAGAGCTAGTTTATTGGTATTGTTATATGAAAAGGAATGAAACGCATGATACCAACCAAAAGTTTTAAGATATATCTGCTGATATGTTTTTGTAACTCAATTATTAAACTTTATTTTTCTAAAACCTACTTACTAAAAAAAAACTTAAATATTAACTAAACTAAATATTTGCACCAAACCTAACTATATACATATAATACAAATTAAATACCTATAGATAGAAAGCCAGAGGAAAAGGGAGCCAAAGAAAACATGGATGGATTGTGTGAGGAGGGATAAAAAAATATAATATAAACTACCTACTGCTTGACTGCGACCATGCGATTTGATGGTGAGGCACACTATTACCAAGAGTCTATTCGCTCTTGGCTTTAATACACTAAATTATAATCGGATGGGAATTGTTCAACTCTTTGTATTCGTTCGGTTTATGCGACAAGGTGAGACGCTTAGTAGGTAGATAGGTACAGCGATTTGAAATAAACGGGAGTTAGTGATAGAGTTACAGCTGACAAGAATAGGTGAAAAAAACTTCGTGCACCGACCTCACGTTACGTGGGACAAAAGCTGGAAGATGATTATGATTGACTCTTTAACGTCTTCTTGTTACTCCATCCACTTCCACTCCACGTCCGCTTTGGGGTTGGTGCATCACAGTTTCTTTTTTCACCCCAGAGTCACACACTCTACAATTTTTTATGGTGAATACTACAGAGTACACTGCATAAGTTATTTTCTTTTATTTCTCTAATATAATATTAAAATTATAATATTAATTATGGGTGCGCAACATTTGAAGATTTAGCGCCATCTAGTTAATCAATATGAATACCGTTACAGTTCGACTAAGACGCCATCTAGTAGTGAATTGTATAATTTTTTCCATTGATAGTTAACGCTTTTCAAGAAACTTTTTTACAGCGACATCTATGCTCAAGCCTCCGAACCATTTGAGTCAATTTTTATATTTGATGTCACTTTTTGAAAACAGATGGCAGCGTAATTTTAGAAGCACGAAAATGAATAGTAGAAAAGTTTTTTCATAAAAACTTTGCGATAGTTTTGGATACGAGTTTTATTGAGCTAAAAATAGGCACAGATGACTTCTTTTGAAGATATCCATTCATATACCGATGCCTCCCACGTAAGTTGTTGTAACCCCAAAAATGCAATTTTACAGGAGAGCGTTTTAAAGATACTTTTTGCGATACAAGCCACATTTTTCAAGGAATCTTTTTGAAATTCGGTATGAGTGTATAGTTTTTAATATGTTATCGTTAACTACATGTCATTACTTTATAATTGTAACGGTTTCTTGAATTTTGTTGTTACAACTGTTTACCGCGACAGGAGGTCCTCACAAAATGTTGTAACTATCACTTACATTATTATACACGGGAGATCAAGAGCCGATTTGGATCATATCTGATACTTATATCAATTTACGTCGATTACAAATAAAAAAAAGGTGTGGTATGTGCATCATTACTTGATATAATAAAATAAATACAATGTTTTTCAGCCTAATTTCGTTTAAGACAATACCTTTTCGTTGATACGTTACCGAAATACAAAAAAAGCAGAATATTTTCAATAAAGTTTAACAAAATTTTACATTTTAGGGTTTAGAGTTTAGAATAAGAAACGATATTTTAAAGATTAGAAAAACATTAAAGATTAAGATAAAAATCATTTAAAAAAATCTGAAAATAAAAATTGAAGCTATTTCAAAATTTAAATTATACTTTCAATTCATTACATCGTCCTTTAATCAAATTTTTACTATAGTTTAAATAATCAAAACTCAAAAAAGTATCGTAACCAAAATGATTAAGAAAATTCTAGTAACCAATGAGATTTAAAAATAGGTAAATCATCATGTTCCTATCTTAGTCCAATGTGATTTGGAGTCGGTGGAACAAGCTTATTCTTCCATTTTGTCGTATCACCCGTCTCACTATCACTTTGTAATCTTTTCCTCTCTCCATTTTTTCAAGTGACTATACTTATAGCTCATTCTGTAATATGCTTTATTCATCTTCTTTTCATAAGCATATCCAAGACAAACGATAGATAAAAAGTAATGTTTTCTAACTTACACTGAATCTAGAAAAGCCTGCAATTATTAAGTTTTGCTCGTAATATATACAATAGAGGGATTGTTTCCCGACCCCAAAAAGCTGGTTTCATGCACCTAACTGATGTATTCATATCATCAGCATTTTGGCATCTTAAGGTATTGTTGTTGAAAGAAGTGGTCATTACCTTACAGTCTGATAAAACATTAAATTAATATTGAATCTTCAGAACAAACTGGTACCTCTTTTATTTTTACGATATTATTATCTTTCAGATCTATCTCTATTTTCTCTGTGTACCTTTTAGGCAAAAGCTATACGTTATTACTATATACACTAAAAGTTTAAACCTCTGTCTTAATATAACATTAGTGAATTTAGTCAAACATAGTGTGGCTCAACTTGTAAGCAGTTGAAAAGACTTGAAATGGTCACAAACGATGGTTTTGACAGACCCAGACTTTTTCACTGGCTGTTAAAAATCTTTTTGATCGGGGATTAATACTGCTGTTGGTATATCAAATTTAACTAACACCTTATTAAGAACTTAATCACTTATAGAAATGGGAAAACTGTTGTTTACACACGTCTGAAGTTTGAAGTTTCAGTAAGGGCAACAGGCAATTTATTCTTATTTAGTCTCACAATAGTATCAGCATAAATTCTAAGCTTGGCTCTCCTATAACTAAATTAGCCATAGTTATACATCGTTTTCTCTGTCACCTTTTTAGTTTAATTTATTGAAATAGTGCTGGCAGTAGACTCAATAGACCAGTTTTCCTACTGGCTGTTTTTTATATTTTACTAGAAAGGTTTTCTTTGACGTTGTTAGTCCTTTTGAAAAATCTCTAGTCTGTAAATGTGTATTTTTTTCATTACCTTTTTCAAACGAAACTTTATTCAATCAAATAACTGACTGGCTTAGCTTAAAGAGTTCAACAGTGCAGAAACATGCAGGTGGTGACTAAGGTTAAAGTAACGAACAACGTTTTCTGATTTGGGAAACTAGCAATAAACACGAACAAGAAGGAAAGTCCTAGTGAGTTTTAATCAGTAAAAGTTGCTTTTACTGACTAAAACTCACATGTAATCTTTCGGTGCCTTTTGTGTTCCAGGCCCTCATTTCCTCGACACGACCTGGATGTCTTCCTTGAGAATTGGTACGATAAAGCGAGTAACTAAGATAACTGGAAAGAATGGAGGGAGGCTTTTGCCCAGTAGTAGGACATCACAGGCTAGCTAGAATAATAATAATATTATTAAACAAAAATGGCTATAACAGTCGTAATCTAAATGGTTATTATACTACACAGCTACGAAATACGAGTAAGTGAGCAGTTTCAAGGTCCAAAGTTATGAATATGCTATCACCTTTTAGTTTAGTCATTTAAAACTTCTCAGATTCATTGAAAATGGTTGCCTTGAGTGACTTTGACTACAGTGATATTCATAAAACACGCCCTGAAAAATACATACAACGTACTTATTTCAAACGAATAGCGACGTAAATCATTGTATGTGATGTTACAACTTACTTTTACATATCTAGCATCGAAGTAAAATGTTTTACGTATCACTTAACATAAAATAATTTTAAAATTAGCGACGTAAATTGTTGTATGGGATCAATACCATATTTTAAATGGTTATCATGTTAGTTAAAGATAAGATTAAATGGAATAGTAATTACTAGAATATTAAATTAACGACGTAAAAATTGCGTGAGAGGTGCAACTGGCAGCGAATTCCAGCGTAATCTGTGATATGTGTTACATACAACGGACGCACGTGCGCTTTTCCCCGTTGTAAACCATTGCAAGTAATAAATACTACAGTCTACACCGGAATCGTTCGAAATATACAACATTATACGTTTCAAAAGTACCTTAAATAATAGGTTTTTTGGACTTTTTGTTTTTTTGTAGGATAGATTACATAAAATTAGACACTTTTACATAAAAAACCCAAAATCGCCATTTTGTGGGTTACAACAACTTACGTGGGAGGCATCGATACAATAATTTTATTATAATCTACTTAGTATTCTAGGCGGAGTTTTGTAAGACAAATAAAGGCAAATTATTAAGGATACTTAGGCGATTTTCACACTGCCCCGCATGATACAGCGTGGCGCGTGGATGCGTGTTCTTCCGTTGCTTGTAAGTATCTCCGTTTGTATGGAAAACACGCACAGTCCAACACACTGAAAATGCATCCACGCGCGTTCATGCGGATCACGCGCATATACGCGGAGAAACATGCACCCCCGCGCGTAGGTGCGGGGCGAGACGCTTGTGTGTGGTCGCTGTCAATGTCTGTCAATGTCTGTCAATGTCTGTCAATGTCTGTCAATGTCTGTCAATGTCTGTCAATGTCTGTCAATGTCTGTCAATGTCTGTCAATGTCTGTCAATGTCTGTCAATGTCTGTCAATGTCTGTCAATGTCTGTCAATGTCTGTCAATGTCTGTCAATGTCTGTCAATGTCTGTCAATGTCTGTCAATGTCTGTCAATGTCTGTCAATGTCTGTCAATGTCTGTCAATGTCTGTCAATGTATGTCAATGTCTGTCAATGTCTGTCAATATCAAAGTCAAAGTCATTTTTTCTATTTTACATAGGCCTTGTGAAACGAATGGACAGGACGGAATGGAAGAAAAAACATATTCAGCTAATCTGAACAACGGCAAAAAGGTTATGGTGTATTTACCTGACAAATTCCATTTCTTCTAGTGGGCGTTCCTTTAAATACAGTTTTTTTAATTTTTTTCGGCAAGGAGGAAACAATTGTGCTGTTTGCATCTGTAACACTGTTGTTTCTTTTATTTATCTTTGTAGAGTTTTGTGTAGCATCATTATTTGTTACGTTAGCAGGGCGTCTAAGTTTCCTTGATAGAAGTACCTGTTCGTCGTCAAGATAATCATTTTCGTTTTCATTTTCAATTTCAGTTACATTTCATACCCCTTGTCACACTGCGAAATATAAACAAATATTGGTTAATTTCTACTAGTTAGTGGAGTTCTACTGACTTAAGATTTTTATTAACAAGATAATATAGTTATGTTATCTTGTTAATAAAAATGCCCAAATTAGCCCTGTACAATGAAAAAAAAATCTAAAATCGAAATCAATACATAGTAGAATACAAAGACGCTTCCCGCTGTCTTCCCTATGTATGCTTAGATTTCAAAAACTACGAAACGAATAATGATGCTATTTTTAGGTTACCTTTATTCACCAAAGAACCCTTATAGTTTCACCAAGTCTGTCTGTATGTCCGTCTGCGGATAATCTCAGCGACCGTTAGCACTAGAAAGCTGAAATTTTGCCACATCACATCAATCACGCCGACAAAGTGCAAAAACAAAATAGTATTAAGTTCGCCTATGTACCACTACTGTACATGAAGTTCAAATAAATAAATAAGAGATGGATGGAGTGCGTGAGGAGTAATATGTAAGAAAAGGGAGTCAGTGTCAGATGTCAGTATAGAGTGGAAGAAAAAAAAACGTATTGCGCTGACCGACAAGTACAATTGGATAAGGGCAGGAAGAGGAGAAAGAGGATGAGGAAGAATATCATACTTACAGGTATTTGCTGCAATTGACCGAGAAGTTTCTGTTTCGGATGACAGCCTTCTGCCATCGGTTTAAGTTTAGACACCGTCGCTCCATTTTCGTCCAGGTTTCCCACACCATTAGTACAAATCATATACGTATCTATGACTTTATCCATTCCTTCATAACTATTATACGCGTTTTTACACGAGGCTTTATCTATTATCAATGTTGTAGCGTAATGCATATCTACTTTATTGTAGTTCTGAATATTAGGATGCTAAAAATAGAAAAATGTTATAATAATTTTATTTTCCTAATGTTCTAGAAATACAAGCAATTAGTGATACAGTTTAATAATAAAATTCAATACAATGAATCCAGTTCAGACACAAATGCTGAACTGGTTATCTTAATATCTGTATCTCAGACATCCATGGGTACGATTACCTGCAAAAGTGTCTGGGTACCTTATTACTTATATTCCTTTGCTTGTTAACTAAGCACCGAAGAGCTCATGTTTTCTAATATTCAACTAGATAGCATTGGTATCTTCACAGCTAAATGGCGACCTGAGGCAATCTCACAAAGCATAAACTTGACGTTTAATTTGACGAAAATAGACACACACACAAGTGAGCACACCGAATCCCGTAGTGCCGCGCGTGATTTTGAATGAAATAAATAAAAATAAATAAAATTTCTTTATTGCAGACCCATAATAGTCCATAGATTGTTAGTGTATTAGTAACAAAAAGTTCTTATGTACTACATTAGTATAGTTAGTAACCTATAGCTAATTCCACCCAGTGTCTCTGTATGGGGCAGTCCGGCCTATCAGCAATCATTTTCAGGATGCTGTTGCTGAAATGAGAGCCGTCGTGCGTGAATCCACAAAACGCACCAACGCGCGTGTGTGCGTATAAAACACGCACGATGATGCAAATTTGCACTCCCGCAAGAACGCGCGTAAATACGTTGAAACGCAACATGCAGCATGATGCGGGGCAGTGTGTGAACCGCCTTATACCATTCTTTGCAAGAGAACTTGCAAGTTCCAAAATGTTGGATTATGGAATAATTTAGTACCTATCCGAACAAAATCCTTTTCAGTACCTTTGTACTCTTCTATATATATGTTATTTTCTTTTTGTAAGTGTTTGTGTGTACATAAATAAATAAATAAATAGTCCTACAAGGGGCCCGTATCAAAAGTCCCATAGGGATCCCATATACCTAAACAAAATCCTTTTTACAAATGCTTAGTTTACCCTACGAGACAAATGTGGATATAATTATGTTGCGAATTTTTTGCCTACGTCAGAGCTCATAAAGCTCGGGGGCCCCGTATCATTAATACGGCAGATAGATACAGCGGTAGCTACGCCCCTGGTTGAGTTTCTAGCTTGCCTACATTATAAAGAAGAGTGCCTTTTGCAAAAATTTACCTTCAGATGTCTCAGACAATGTCTCTTTATAAATAGACTCAGGTACAATATGTGAACTACATTGTGACTCGAAAAACAGTCCGTTTTCAGGTTTTTTTTTTACTTCGTTCTTGTTTGAATAACTTCTTCTGTTCTGATTTTTGCGACAGGAATTATCAGATTTTTACTCACTCAAACCCTTCAATTGCCCTTCAAAACATGTAACCGAGATATTTGTAATACTTACAATGATTAAAAAGAGTGTCCAAGGAGTTTCTTGCACATTTTTCTCCATAGGGATCTACGCTTTGGCATGTGCAATTAGCATCATTTTTTTTTTAGGATAGACAAACTTGATGTTTCAATAGTGCCTGTAAATGGTTTCTTTGAAATAAAATGATTTTGACTTTGACTTTGACTCTTTGCATACTGGAGTGTAGAGCTTAGCAACGCCCAGGCCTACTGGGGCGATGGCTTTGCTTCTGGAATAGAAAGCCCGATTTCCTAGAACGCAAGACAAAGAAAAACATAGGAGTGAATTTTAGTCAATAAAAGTCTGACACACCCCACTTTTTATCAAGTAGATACGTAAATGAGTAAGAGGTAGAGATTTCATGAGATTTGCAAGAACCAACGGTAAACCAGAAAAGTGTCCAAAAATCCTGAAATATGGTAACCCTGACAGAGACCACTCGGCATGGATTTATGACTTTAATTCCTTCAGAATCTCACGACAACATCGAAGACCGACCTTGGGTTTTTTTATGGTGGGAAAAATTCATCAAATGACGAATCTCGCCCTTGGGCGGAGCGGGAGACAGTGTCAGACTTCTACTGACTAATCGAGCCACCGTTCCTTCCTGCCTTAGTTTCAGGGCCTCGGTGTTTCGCTTTCGCATCAACCCTTGGCCCCAGGAGGCAGACAGACCCTGGGTGCTATTCTCAAGGAAAACAGCCTTGAGCTCAGCACTGGCTCAGCGACGAAATCCGATTAGGTATATTCAAATCATATAAAAATTCAATACACCTACCCATTGGCTATCGCCGCTGGGCTAGTACTGCGATCAAGACTGCTTTCTTTAAGAGCGGCCAACCCGACGTACATTTTTATACAACCGCTCGCTTTTTTCGCATTACTTTTGCATCAAACATCACATTGGATTGCTTTAGATATAGCAACAAGCTTTTAAACCGTCCTCGAGGCGAGTCGGCAAGGCAGACCTTAAGAATAGGGAGGCATGTTTTTAGACATCACCGTACATACACAAATAGAATTGAATATGAATTAACAATAACTATTCATAACTAGAGGAGTCTAATGCAAAAACTACGGCACAGCATAAGGAATGCATCCTGCAAGAAAGTATTAAATGCTATAACACAGTAAATAAATTAGCCTCAGTTTCCGACAAGAAAATTGGTCATAGACTAAACTGTACTTACTAAATATTGTAGACGTACATTTAGGTAGAATAGACGATTAAGTATTTTACTCGTTTCTCGTCTTTTAATTTTGCACATTCTTTTATGAGACCTAAGCTTGGGAATGGGCAATAAATATCATTTTTTTTAAGACAGACAGACTTATTGAACTTTCAAAAGTGCCTGTAAATCTAAAACTCGTTTTATTATACGTATGAAATTAATTTGTTCAAGTAAACGAGTCAATCACCTTTTAAGTAGCTGATCTACAGGTCCTTGTACTTACTCAGCTGAAGTTTACTTAAAGAAATTAATCTCGTACATGCTTAAATCGAATTAAAAAAAGTATTTAATTTTTAATTTTATCTTTATAAATCAATAGTGTTTCACGTCCCAAATCGGAACGGGATTAAAAAGATCAAAATTTGACGGTGTAGATAGACATCATAGTTGAATGTGCTTGGAATTTAATTTTATCTAGGTATTGTGTAGTGTACCTACTTACACTTATGTAAGACTTAAAACCTTTCAAAATCATCATCATCATCAACCTAGCGCCCGTCCCGGTTGCTGCCTTGGCTTTCACCTCGGTGCCCGGGGTCCGCTTTCCTTCCTAGACGCCTCCACTTCGCTCGGTCTTTCGCGTCAGTTAAAACTTTTCAAAATAATATAATTTTTCGTCTAAATTTATTTGTATTTGTTTCACTCCTTATATCTACCGAATTGTTTTCATTCTTATTTTCTTTACCTACTTGAACCAACTGTCCACTCTACAAATTCACACTACTACTCTTTGATACTCGGAACCGGCAGGAAAAAGAACGTATTGTGGGCGCATAGTAATGCTCTGTTTTGCTGCCCCAATGCGCTCAGGATGATGTATCGATCGTACATATCGATCGGAGGGGTTAATAACATCGATCGGAATAATGATCGACACAATATGCTTCTAATTATCTTTGTTGTTTGTGAAGAAGTTCACTACTTCACGGAGATAAAAAATAAATGGTATATCACTATAGCATTTAGTACTAGAATATTGTACAGGATGCATTTTGGAGAGTGAGAGTCTTGATTCAATCATTGATATCAGTTCTACCATCACACAACCTTCGTACGGCGAACTTTAGTGAGATTTCTACGGTCCAAACTAAGCGTTTTCCCGGTCATTTATATCGCGTATATTTTTTGACTGGCCTATATAATTAAATATCGACTTGCCAGTTATTGGTCGTGTGTTCAAACTCAGGAGCACTACATCATTTATTTGAACACCACTGCTCTCTAAACGGTGAAGGAAAACTATCGTGAGGAAACCGTATGTCCTAGAACCAAAAATTCGAAGACATGTGACATCCACCAATCCGCACCTCCTAGAGTGGAGGCTTTTGTTCCAGCAGTGGGGATATTAAAAAGGCTGATGATGATGATTTTTATTTTGTGGTAGGTAAATTTTTTTGTGAAGAATCATTACATTGTATAAAACAAAGTCGCTTCCTCCCTATTTATGCTTAAATCTTAAAAACTACGCAACGGATTTTGATGCGGTTTTTTTAATAGGTAGAGTGATTCAAGAAGAAGATTTATACTTGCATGACATATTTAATATCACAATTGCACCCGTGCGAAGCTGGGGCGGGTTGCTAGTAAATGATAAAAAGTTTTATGAAGAATAAACACTGTACATACATGGTTCATATTGCTCAAATAGATCATAATTTGAGTAATACTAGACGTGATCAAACAACCGTTGCCTAACGAAGCCATCTCCGAAAACGAAGCATTTCGTAATGGGGCCCGCAATTTTCAAAAGTAGTTTTTAACAATATCTTTATGAGTTACAGTTATCATTGTTTTACTTTTTGTCTGTCTGTAGAGCTATAGTTTTTTTATATAAATAGAATAGAATAATACTTTATTGTACACCAAAATAGTGTCAATTTCATAGAATATACGATATCATCAATCATCGAATTCACAAAAAATCGAATAAAAAAAAAATCGAATTCGATTTTTTTTTGTTTGGTTTTTCGATGTCATGTGATTGTTAAGATTTTAAAGGAAACGCTTTTTTAGTGGGCAAAAATCATCCAATGACATTTCCCGCTATTGGGCGGAACGGGAGATAGTGTCAGCCTTTTACTGACTATAAAACCCATCCCGTTCCTTGTTAACTTTTCATGCCAGGGTCGGACCTTCCTTTCAGAAACTCGGTCCATGTCCCCAGTAGGCTTCGGCCCCGTTGGGCCCCTACAGTTTGCTGACCACTCCTTGAGGCGTCCCAGATCAGTAAGCGCCCTCGACGACTTGGCCTCGGTCCGAGCAATTACCGGACGGTCGGACAGCATATCTCATCATCCAGCCGTCCGGTAACCGTACGAACCGAGCCCAAGTCGTCGACGTGTAGTGTTCCATGCGCGCCTCAAGGAAATGTCAGCAAATCGTAAGGTTGAAGCTCACTGGGGTCACGGTTTATGTAAAAGTGCACCCCAGGGCCCTTTAACAAAGAAAAAGCAAAGGAGGAGTAAGTGTGGGTTTAAGTCAGTTAAATTCTGACACGTACTCTGTTCCGCCCCGGACGGGAGCAATCAGTGCATGATTTTCTATCTAAAAAAATGTAGGGTAGGTTTTTTTTTTTTTTTTTTTTTATGGTAGGTGAAAATCATCCAATGACGAAACCCGCTCTTGGGTGGAGCGGGAGACTAGTGTCAGACTCTTACTGACTAAAAAACCTACCCCGTACCTTCCTTGCCCTATTCCTGGAGTCGAGGTAACAGTTTCCCACCAACCTCTAGACTCCGGGAGGCTTCGACCCTGAAGGGCCCCTGCAGTTTGCTGACAACTCCTTGAGGCGCGCGGGAACGGTGCGCGCCGTTGACGACTAGGACTCGGTCTTACAGACGACCGGACGGCGAGCTACCCATTGCTCACCGTCCGCGAGCCAGTGTCTACGGTGGCCGGATATCGGCAGGATCGCGGCGGCGACGGCTACGGCGAGTACGCCGTTGCCTTTGCCTTATGCGGTCGGCCTCCTCCTTTACGAGCATTACTGCTTCGCAGAAGGAGGCGACCGCCTGCCATTCCTCTTCGCTGCGGACCATGGCCTGAACCAGGGCCCGGCGCGAGAGGTCGCCGCCGCCGATCACCCCCACGAGGACACGGCGATGCTCTTCCCAAGCAGGGCACACCTCCACCGTGTGCTCCACCGTGTCCTCCGGGCTCGCCTCACAGTGGCGACACCCGGACGTCTCTTCCTAGTTGGGTAGGTACCTCATCTATTTTGATTATTTTCCACCACACCAAAAAAAGGTTCAAACGTCATAGTCATAGTCATAGTCATAGTTTTTTATTGGTAAGGGATTCTTACAAGTCATAAAGGTGAATACAACACACTGATACAATAATGTCAAATGAATAAAAAAAAAAAAAACAATAATGTCAAATAATGTGAATACAACAAACTGATACAATAATGTCAACAAATTACAAATTAATCAAATAAAAATGTCAAATAATAAATACAAATAATTAAACTACCTATTTATAAGAATTTGAAACCCGAAATTCAACAAATATTTCTGCAATTGAAAAACAATAGTTTGAACAAGTTATGTAGCACAATTAAACCTCTTCATGAATCAGAACTAAAGGATATGAAAACCCCAAGTAAACCCAAGTCGAAAGCCAGTACATACTGCAATATTAACAGTAAACACACACACATACACACGCTCATAGTTTTCACGATATGTGTACATGCACACACACAGGTACAGAGTAATTGTGGAGAGAATATAAAAAAAATTGCGTTAAGTGTGCCTTACTTGCGCGGCGAGGCGAGTACACCTGAGGGCAGGAGTGGTTACTGAGGTGGAGGTGTTTTTCTTCCTGTATTGATTACTAGCTTTTGACAGCGGCTTCGCCCGCGTACATAAAATATAGCCTATGCCACTCAGGAGTAAAGCAGCTTTCTATTGTTGCTAAAATTGTTCCAATCGGACCAGTAGTTTCAGAGATTACCTCCTACAAACAAAAAAATAAAAAAACAAACTTTACCTCTTTATTATATTAGTGTAGATAATTGAATATTATTAATATTAATGACCAATCTGCAAATCCCTGAACCGATTACGGGTTTAAGTTGGTTACTGCAGATATAATTTGGCCAAATGGGGTTTCCTTGATCCATAGCAAGTACAGTGCCAGAGTGGAGCTACTTCACATGATATGCGTCACCTCCTTTTCTGCTCAGCGTGCACTACCACCTGCACCTTTAATGACTTGTACGAGGCCAACGAAACAGCTGTCCAGGTGGCTGAATATTGGTCGGACAAAATTTGAGTCAAATCAACACGAAAAGAAGAGGAATTTTATTAATATAACATTATTATTATGTTAAGACACACAGTGATGCATAAAGAAGCAGTGGTGGTGGTGGTGGTGTGGTGGTATTATTTTGGGCAATTTATTTCATCACCACTGCTCTCAAAACGGTGAAGGAAAACATCGTGAGGATATTGGCATGTAATAGAACCAAATAAGAAAACTTAGGACAGTCACCAACCTGGAGTACGCTCGCGTGGTGGATTACGGTCCATCTATTACTTCTTTACAAAGAGGTCATGAAATAAATTACAAAAAACAATGCGCCTGGTCGGTGTTTAATCCCGCTACCTACAACACGTAGGCTTGCGGACGGTGAGCAATGGGTAGCTCGCCGGCCGGTCGTTTGGTAATAGTCCGGACCAAGCCCGATCGTCGAGGGCGCGTTGTCTTTTTGCCACCTTATGAGGAGTTGTCAGCAAAACCGTATGGGACTTTGCAAAAGGGTTGAAGCTTACTAAGGAGAATGGTCTCTTTCTGAAAGGAAGGACCAAGCCTTCCTAGCCTAGTGCGAAAAACAAAGAAGGGACGGGGTGGGGTGTTTCATTGGTCAGTACGAGTTTGATACTGTTTTCCGCTCCATCCGTCATTGGATTTTTGCCCACCATAAAATAAAAAAAAAAATAAAACCTTTTACTGTGTACTCTTCACACACAATATCCCAATATATAATACTAGCTTTTGTCAGCGGCTTCGCCCGCGTACATAAAATATGCCTTTGCCATAATGCCATAATAGCCTATGTCACTCAGGAGTGAAGCAGCTTTCTATTGTTGCTAAATTTTTTGCAATCAGACCAGTAGTCCCAGAGATTACCTCCTACAAACAAAAAAACAAAGAAACAAAAAAACAAACTTTACCTCTTTATTATATTAGTGTAGATAAATAGCGACCCGCCCCAGCTTCGCACGGATACTAATATTGAATATATTATGCATGTATTATACACATAAACCTTCCTCTTGAATCACTCTATCTATTAAAAAAAACCGCATCAAAATCCGTTGTGTACTTTTAAAGATATAAGCATACATAGGGATAAGCAACTTTGTTTTATACTATGTAATGTTTTAAACTCCTAATATACTAAATTGTATCTATGGTGTACCTTCAATAAAGAGTATATCTATCTATCTGTCTCATCTTCTTACCATACAGCACACATTTCCTCACATCTAACACCAGTTTACCGTGGAGGTGTACATAGCGGGCGGCCGTTCCGTCTGGCCACAGCTGGCCGACAGAGCGAGAAGTTCAAATCTCCCGCCCATAATTGATAAATAAACGCGGCACGTGCAGGTCATCACACCTGATGACGAGTCGTGAGCTTGCCTTTATATGCCCTGGATTCTCCTTGGCTTTACTCTAAGAGAAATCTTTAGGGGGATGACGAAAATATCATTCAATGACGAATCCCGTCCTAAGGCGTAGCGAGGAACAGTGTCAGATTCTTACTGACTAAACAACCTACCCCATTCTTGCGTTGCCATGTATACCAGGGCCAGAGCCTTCCTTCCAGACGTGAACCCTTGGTCCCAGTTGGCTTCGACCCTTACGCAGGGTCCCTACGGTTTGCTGACAACTCCTTGAGGCGCGCGGGAATAGTGCGCGCTGTCGACGACTGGGCTTCGTTCGGAGGGTTACCAGACAATTGGACGGCGACCTACCTATTGCTCTCCATCCACAAGCCCGCGCCTACGGTGACCGGAAGTCGGGATCGGAATCTCGGCGGGGAACTTTTATGAGGGTGACGGAAATCTTGCTGAAAGAGAGGAGTCGTAAGAGTGCTTCAAAATGCTATAAAGTAGAAGTGTCATACCCCAGCCGCCGCTATAGGAGTCGTTTTGAGTACAGAAAATTGCAGCCATTACAGACGCGATTACTGGCTTCTGATAAACGAGTGTCAAAGGTTTTTAAATGATAGCCAGGAATCAAGCAGCTGAGGTTTTTGAGGCACGGAGAAATCTGGGTGTGCCAAGATTGGAGGATTTGCAGGCATGCAGACGATAAGCAATGGGTAGCTCACTGTCCAGCTATCACGTAACTAGGCGGTTCGTAGACCTATTGTCTTTCTATTGTGTCTTTAATGACGGTATTTAACGAGTAAAAAACAAATGTCTGGTCCAGTTTTGTTACCCAATTTTTCTGCATGATGCATATGCAGATGCATAACTGACGCTCTCAAAGCCACACTTCTAGCCGGATATGAGAAATATTCGAGTTCTAGATGATAAAAACACTTTAGTACTTAAGCAGTCTGATAAAAATTATGATCATTAAAACTACAAAGATTCTACATTGCGTATTTTTAGGGTTACTTACTATAATTGGCAAAAACCGAAACCTTATAAGGTAATTTTGATATCCATCTATCAAGACCCATTTCTACTGTGTGAAAAGGTTATACCCGGAGTCCTGGAACGAAGGCAAAGAAGGAAGAAGAGTGTGTTTTTAGTCGGTAAAAGACCGATACTATGTTCCGATCCATTTAAGGGCGCGGAGATGTCATTGGATAATTTTCCATACCAAAAAAAATCAAATTAAACCAAATAGGTTTCTCAAAAGAAACGCTTTAAAATATCGAGTTAAAATTGAAATATCAATTACTCAGATCTGCTACCACTTGGCCCAATGAAAAAGTATTTTAAAAGTATTGAATCCAAAAAGAATTAAAAGCTGTTACATACTTTCCATAGCCTTAGATTTAAAAAAGGCAAAAAAAAAACTTTGTCATACGCGTATGATAAGCCAAGAAAAAAATTCAGAATATCGTAAAGTTGTAGTTATATCACAAAATAATTCTAAAATATTTTTGGACGCAACCATCGGTGCCTGATTCCGACTCGCACATGAGCGGTATTTTTTATCTTTAACAAATCCAAGCATGAAAAGATTCCTAACTTTACAACCGTAAAATACAGTAGCGGTAAGTAAGCCTGCAGCTATAAAAACGCAACACTAAATGATAAAACTGACCAAACCTACTTATTACTATCATCTGACAACCCGGCGTACAACAAGTACCCATACGTTGTTGAAACCTCTACGGTTCGGACTAAGCGTTTCGCTTCATCGTTCATTCTGCGTACATTGCAGGAAAAAACAATATTCCTACTGCATCCGATTATACATATTTTGGATGTCTAATAAACTAATGCGCCTCACCATCAACAATTGCATCACTGCTTACTGTAAAGTGGGATCGGAGTCAAGCAGTTTATATCAATTTAAAAAAAACCTGGCCAGTCTTTTCCCGTCCATGTTAAGCTAATAAAATTGAGAAGGCCGACTGCATGAGACAATGCCGCCGGGATTCGGATCCCGATTTCCGGCCACCTTAGGCGCAAGTTTGTGGATAGCGAGCAATGAGTAGCTCGCCGTTAAATCGTCTGGTAACTGTCCGGGCCAAGCCCAGTCGTCAACGGCCTGCACTATTTCCACGGGCCTCAAGGAGTTGTCAGCAAACGTAGGGACCCTGCAGAAAGGTCGAAGCCAACTGGGGCCAAGGGTTCGTGTCTGAAAGGAAGGCTCTGGCCTTGGTATAAATGGCAACGTAGGAATGGGGTAGGTGGTTTAGTCAATAAGAGTCTGACACTTTTTCCCGTTCAGCCCAAGGGCAGGATTCGTCATTAGATGGTTTTTCACACCATAAAAAAAGGTAATCAGATTGCCAACACCGATACAAAAATATCATTTGTTCAACGAACTATTCTCAATTTCGGAAACAATATTTCAAATAATTATTAACCATCACACAACACCGTCTAGTCTCAAGCTAAGCAGAGCTTGTGTTATGTGTACGAGACTACTGATAAACATACTTTCATATTATAATTTATCTATTATAATTATGTATTTATTTAGAAATGTATAATTTCTGAATATATACATATCTTTATATATATAAAACAAAGACGGGTTGGTTACAACGTTAATAACTCGACATCGGCTAGACCAATTTTCATGGTTTTTTGTTTCGTTGGATTTGTCCCTGTTCCAAATAGCAGAATACATCTTAAAAATAATGAAAACTCTACGAAAAAAGAACATAATTATGAAAGAGGGATCCACAGCTTGTATGAAAAAACCTATTTTCACGCGGGTGAAGCCGCTGGCAGAAACTAGTTATAGATAAATTACACCCAGACACGGAAAAAATGATTGAGCTCATCACACAAACATTTGTCCTGGGTGGCAATTGAACCCACGACGTCTGGCATCGCACTCAGGGTCACTTACTACTAGGCTGAAAGACCAGTCTTCGGGCAATCAGATCCTCAACACCGATACGAAAATATCATTTGTTCAACGAACTATTCTCAATTTCGGAAACAATATTTCAAATAATATCCTATACAAGCAAACCGTAAGGGCCCTACAGGGTCGAAGCCTCCCGGAGCTGAGGGTTGATGCGAAAGCGTTACACCGGGGCTCTGGGAATAAGGCAAGGAAGGCACGGGGTAGGTTCTTTAGTCAGTAAGAGTCTGACACTGTTTCCCGCTCCGCCCAAGAGTGGGATTCGTCATTCGATGATTTTTACCTACTATAAAAAATAAATCCTCGACTCCGAAAATATCATTTGTTCAACGAACTCTTCTCAATTTCGGAAACAATATTTCAAATAATATCCTGTACTTTAAACAGTCCATTATCCACTATCAAGAACATCTCTATATTGTGACAGGTTGCGACCCTCTTGAACACTTTGATACCTGTCACCTTTTGTAACCCCTTTGGTCACGCGCATAATTATGACCACCTGACTTTGCTCGCGTAAGAAAAAAAATAACGAGAAAGTAACGTATGTTTCTTATAAACATGCATAGGAATAAGAATTAGTAGTTATTTAAAAATATTATATACATAGGGAAATTTTTATCGTTTTAGTCCCGTGAAGGGTCGGGGAGGAACTCAAAAAAAATTTTTAGTTCAAATGTAGTCAAAGCCGACCCACACTGGGTTGAGTAGTCAGCCAATATAGAGGCCCAACTGCAAGGCCGAAGCCTACTGGGCTCTGGTCTGGTTTTTGAAAGGAAGGTCCGACCCTAGTATGAAGGCTAAGAAAGAATGGGGTAAGTCGTTTAGTAAGTAAGAGTCTAACATTGCTTTCCGCTTCGCCCAACGGCGGGATTCGTCATTAAATGATTTTTCCCACCATAAAAAAAACGGCGGAGCGGGAGATAGTGGCAAGACTGAATAAAAAACTGCCTTCTTCCTTCTGTGCCCTAAATACCTTCCTTAAGCCGGTGTGTACCTAATTTATTTCATTACCACTCAAAACAGCGAAGGAAAACACCGTGAGGAAAGCGGCATATCCTAGAACCAAAAATTGGAAGACATGTTATATATATCTACCAATCCGCACTGGGTCCGCGTGGTGGATTACGGCTTATTCCTTCTCCTAGAGTTAAAGGCCTGAGTTCTAGCCGTGTGTGTATTAAAAGCTGATGCTATGCTAAGCATATTCTAAAGCGTAGATCTATAAGGAGAAGAATGTGTAAGGAACTCCAAGGGCAGTCTTTCAAATCATGTTATATATTGCCATACAGCGTGGCAATGCTGCCAGAGTTCTGGGAACTGTTCCCATTGATATCGATGAGGATGATTTTTTTGATGAATGTATTTTTAGTTTATTAACGTAGGATGCAAGACGCACGGGACCGGTCGTTGTGGCGACGTTTGGAGGAGGCATATGTCCAACAGTTGACGTCTTTCGGCTGAATTGATGATGATGAAACTGAATAATAATTAAATGTATATTATTTGAGGAATAAAATTATTGTAATATATTACTTACAAGCGACCCGCCCCAGCTTCGCCGGGGTGTAATGTTGATATTAAATATATCATGCTTGTTTTTATACACATAAACCTTCCTCTTGAATCACTCTGTCTATTAAAACAAACCGCATCAAAATCCGTTGCGTAATTTTGAAGATCTAAGCATACATAGGGAGGAAGCGACTGTTTTTTACTATGTAATGATATCTTACCACATTTTTTATGTGCTTTGGGACTAAGGCAAGGAAGGAACTTGTTAAGTCGTTTAGTCAGTAAGAGTCTGACTCTGTTTCCCGCTCCGCCCAAGGGCGGGATTCGTCATCGGATAACTTTTACGTACCATAAAAAAACCACATGTGTGTGATAATAATAAAAATTAAAGTAAATTTTAGAAGACATTAGATATCCTTTTTTCTACCAGATAGACACTCACTAGGCAAGTATGCTCAAACATTAGGTTAATTAAACTGAGGACAAAAAAAACCGGCGTTTTCGCAACTACATTGTTATACGTAGCACCAATTAAATACATTTAACTCTGTCAAAACCCCAATTACAGACTTACAAAATATCTTTAGTTCACCGACAAAATCTTAATCATTTTCATATCAATTCTAACATCAAAAGATAATTAATGGCACTTCTATCGAGCAAATTGAAGATTATAAACCTCCTTCCATATTGTCAAACGTACTTACACATATATACCTACGTGAATCACGCCGGTTGGAAGTTTCCGTTAGCACATATGAACACGCACACTAACTCATCATACTCACACAGACTTAAAAAGAGGCATGTGTGAGTACGTGAGAGTGTGTGAGTGAAATAAAAAGTCGGCGCGTGCGCACACTTACGACACAAAACAGATTACTGTTGCTATCTCTTTCTGGCTTGTAAGATTTTTATTGCTGGCCTTGTCATACATGAAGTATATAATTATAGTTGGTACATTACTGGTCGGTTCCGTTTGGTATACCTATAGTGATTTTATAGTAGGTATATGTATGTTTGTCCGTTGTTCTAATCTAGGGAAATGATTGCTTTTTATTGCTCAGATTCTGTTCATGTTTTAAATTATAATGAGCTATTTTTATAGTGCTTGCGTTTTATGTGGTTTTTGGGTTTATGAAAATATAAAGAAGAGTTGATTTATTTTAGTTATTATTTTCTTTTATTGTTGTGTGATATACCTAGATAATAATTTTATATTGGCTTGGAAAATCCATCATCATACACTTTATAAATTATATTTTATGTCTTGATTTGTTCAGCCAACAATAATCATTTTACTGCATATATGTATGCATTTTCTTGTAGAGATTGTCAGAAACTACCAATTTACAATAAAACATAATTATGATGAATAATTCATAAGAATCTATATGAAGTATAAGATTACTTTATTAAGAGCAATGAAAGCAGATTGGTAACGGTCCACTCCGCTTGGTCGGAGCATCGCCGTGTCCTCGTGGGGGCGAACGGCGGCAACGACCTCTAGCGCTGGGCCCTGGTATAGATCATGTAGGGATGACAGGCGGTCGCTTCCTTGTGCGAAGCAGTAATGCTAGCTAAGGAGGCGGAAGCATGCGCGAAAGAACGGCTTTCACGTCCCAGCTGCCGAAATTTTGACTCTAATTTCCAGTTACCGTAGGTGCGAGACCGTCTGTGAATCTTTGATATCCCACCCAAAAACCGTGATTAGGTTTTTAGATGGGATTTCACAGACTTCATCGTAAACTTTTACAGACTAAAACCCATTACTATGTGTCTTCGTTGCCTGGCGTTCCAGGGCCCCGATTTTTAAGAGACAAACCCATAGTGGTTTTAGGCTCCGACCCTGCTGGGCCCCTACGGTTTTACTGACATCTCCACTTGGGATCAGTCCGGACAGTTACTGGACAGTGTGTTACTAATTGCTCGTCATCCGTAAACCTGTAAATAATTCCTAATATGGCGTAAGGTTTTTATTTACAAACTTTTACCTCATTGGATGGCGGTACGCAGACCGTCATTCAGATATGTAGGTATTGTGTTTTGTTTTCATCATCATCATCATCATCAGCCTTTTTAATGTTCCCACTGCAGGGATACAGGCCTCCTCTCTAAGAGAGGGAATGGGCCGTAATCCACCACGCGGGCCCAGTGCGGGTTGGTGGATGTCACATGTCTTCGAGTTTTTGGTTCTAGGACATGCCGGTTTCCTCACGATGTTTTCCTTCACCGTTTTGAGAGCAGTGGTGATGAAATAAATTACACAAAGTAATGCGCCTGGCTGGGTTTGAACCCGCGTCCTACAACTCGTAAGTCGGGGCCGTTACCACTCGGTCACCACTGCTCACTGTTTTGTTTTAGTTTGTACATATAAGTATAATATTCTTAAACACGCACATTGCGAGGATTAAATATTATTTAGACATATTATTTTTGAGTAGTTATAATTTACATGTTGGAATTTTAATTTATTTTATTTTTATTTGATTTGGTAATGTGATTTTAATTTATTTAATTTGATCTAGTTAATTTAATAGCGAGTCTGATGTACTCGTCTGAAAATAAATGATATTAGTTTTATTATTTTATTTTAGTTTTCCGATATTTGTCTGTAATCAAATCTTATAGACCCGCTTGTCGGTTATCGATTGAGCTGAAATTTTGCACTTAGTAAATCAGAAGATAATGCAAAATTATTATGAGATGAAGTTGATCTAATGATGGAATCGGAAGGTGACCATAGGAACTTTGAAAACCTTATAGTGTTTGAGCTTTTTCGAATGTTTCTATTTACATAAAAAGTTGCCATGAGAACATGATTTTCGTTGAAAAGTTTAATGGACTGGTTTATTTTTAAGCATTGTTATGTATGTTTAATATGCAAATTAATAAACAGTTCATTAAAAGGTGACTTATATGTATTTTTATCCATAAATATTCCCACAAAAACTATATTACAAGTCTTATGAAGGTTTATTTAGCATAAATATTATATTTTTATTTAAATATATGACGTCGTTAAAGCTATTTAAAATGCAAACAGTATTGTTTTATATATGATTTTTTGTGGACAATATTTTGAATTAGTTTGCTTGCTTCTTTGTTTAGAAGTTTAATTTTAGCGATCCGTACTTCAAAACGGAACCCATTATAGCATCACTTTGTTGTTCATCTATCTGTCAAGACCTATCTTGGGAACTCGTGGAAGTATACAGTTAAAATTTAAATTTATACTCAAGTCTATGGTCTCATGAAGCTGTGTAGAAATTAACCTTGTTAATTAACTGAAAAGAAAGACACGGCTGTATAAGGCGCAAAAAAACTTATATTTCAACCACCAAGGAATTCAAAAACCGGGAGGCCGAAGAAAAAATGAATAGATTGTGTGAGGAGTGATATGAAAGAAAAGGGAGTGATAGTGTGACGGGTGACAGGACAGAGTAGAAGAAAAAACCATGTTGCACCGACCCCAAGTAACATGGGATAAGGGTAGGATGATGATGAAGGTACTTCGCGTTGGTCCAAAGACCTAAAATTTGGCACAAATTAAGGTCTTGTAGCATACGTATTGGAATAAATCATAATGTACTTATTTCCTTCTTTCCGTCTTCTTTTCTATTATTATTATTTAGTGTGTACATAAATTGTTAAATAAAAAAAATGCTAACATATTCTTTAATTCTTTATTGAACACAAAAATATAACAAAATACAATTATTTGACTTAACAATGAGTTTTCTCACAGCAAACCTTTACGTGACAGAGAGATATTACATACCAAGGTAGGTGTCTGGTCTGATGTACAATCTAACAAAATAAATCTTACATAAATACGTAAAATAAATATATAGATATGATATATATATACTAATAAATACGGAAAGAAATTGCTCTTTTAATTGTTAGAGGCCACATTCCGCTACGCGGGCCCAGTTCGGGTTGGTGGATGTCACATCTCTTTGAATTTTTGGTTCGGTTTCTTCACGATATTTTCCTTCACCGTTTTGAGAGCAGTTGTGATGAAATGAATCATACAAAGTAATGTCCCGTATTTGTTTGAAATGGCTGGGTTTGATCCCGCAACCTACAACTCAAAGTCGAGGCTTACCACTTGGCCACCACTTTTTTTTAAGGTGGGCAAAAATCATCCAATGACGAATCCCGCTCTTGGGCAGAGCGGGAAGCAGTGTCAGACTCTTACTGACTAAACACCCCACCCCGTTCCTTCTTTGCCTTTCGCACTGGGGCCAAGTCTTCCTTTCAACCTATTTGCAGAGTCCCTACGACTTAGCCACCACTGCTCTTTTTTGTTAGTACCTAACCGACTATTTTCTACTAACTACATTATTTCTTTCCCACCTTAGTTTCTGCTCACCCCAGGGCTTTAACTTATAATTCCATTTGCAGTGTAAGCCGTTACGAACCGCGGCGGTTATACTTTCTTCGTCTCGCTTCAGCGCAGGCGCGGGGTTGGGCTAGTGATGTTCCTGTATCGATACGATACATTGCATCATTGGCATATGTAATTGTTACGTAAACATTGTTAAGTTTTGTCGATGATTTTTGATAAGATTTAACAATGTTATGTGTGGTTGAAAAGTAATTTGTTGTGTAATTTTTTGTGAGTTTTCCTGGAAGTTTTGTAACAGGTTATTAAATTTTTGTTTGCATGATTTTCTAGATCATTTTTCTACAATTAACTGTTGTTGCATACATACCACTGTAAGCGTAAAAATATAATAGCAACAAAGAGGTTGTTATAATGACTATAAAATTATTATAACAGCTTCTCTTTTACTATTGTATTTTTATTTACGCTTATGGTGGTATATTTTCACCCCACTTTTTAGATTGTTGTTTCAATTTACAATTTATATCAAGAGTTATATTTCTACATGAATAATAAATCATAAGCATAATTTACCTTACAATGGGCCTTTCGGCTACCTACTACTTGTCATTTTTTCTCTTTAAAAATAAGTCTCTTTCGTAATAAAGAAAAAAGCCATAAAAGTCACAGGTATTTTTTTACTAAAATTATTATGTAAATAATTATTAAAATCAAAAATTAATTATACAATCAAAATTGTGCTAACATAGTCTTTATGATCCAACCTTCGTTTTTTGCCAATTCTCGAATGACGTAGAAAATTAAACTGTGTTCATCAAGAATGCATAAAGCATGTGAAGGTTAAATATGAATTTGGATAATAAATTATTATGAGTACCTATTATTTATTTTTTACTTTGCAACTTTTATATTAAGTTAATGATTTTTTTTTTATATTGAAGCACCTATTTTCCTAAAAAAAAGGTATGCCGACGAAACGTCTTGAGAATCGTTGAAATTTTACTTCGATCTGAAATAGCTGACGTTTTTCTTCAACTTTCTCTGTTCTACCGTCGGTTAAAGGTCTTCCCCCTGGTGTTCTCATTCGCCTTCTTTGAAGAGGATCGAAAAAATAAATACTTTATCCCTAATCAATTGCTTATGCCGATTTAAAAAATATTTTTATATATTTATTTATTCTACATGCAACACAATGTGCAAAGGTGGACCTAATCCCTTCAATCTTTTACTTCAATTTTCATTTTTAAAAAAGATGATTTAGTAGCTGTTTTACTGTATTAACAAAATAGGAAAAATCAAATATTAGGCAAATTATACACAACAAAAGAAAACTTTATTGTAAATCAAAATAGTAAAAATTTACAGGAACTTAAATCTATGGGTACAATGGCGGTCGGACTGCTGACCGTGACATGTAGTGTGCTTTTGAAAGGAATACATATAAGAAAAGAAGAATAAGAAAAAATTAACAACAACTTTTAAAAGTATAACAACAACAACAAAACTAACAACGCGCGTGCGTTCGCTATATACCTAACCATAAAAATGTAAACTGAAAACCTATGAAAAAAAAAAAAATATGATTGACATTTCTTTCGATGCGATAAAAAATATTTTCATCGATATCTTGAGACTTGAATAATGTCAGTATCCCATCACTACGTTCCTGGGGCGGAAGTAGTATAATTGTGGCGCGTCTTCCCCTCACTAGCCAGTCCCGAACGAAAAAGTTCACTTTACCGACTTGTTTCTTACTTTCCGTATTATTACTTTATGTTGGGCTTTTATTATGAGAAATTCGTAGCTAGGTAAGAACAGCTACGTGGGTTAATCGTTGAGGTTAAGCTACACGTGGTGCGGTAATGTCTGGATGGGTAACCATCTGACTTTACTGAGAATTCACGGCTCTGAAAGTGCGTTAAGTCGTTGGTGCTAGCTGTCTTTGGCAGCTCTTCTTTTTCTTTTGTAGACGCAAATCTTAGATTACTTCCTAACATTTTTTACGGTACGAGTAACGAATATTGACTGGTCTGAACTGTCCTTACAAAATTTTTGTATTAATACTGTAATATGGAAATATTGTAACAAACCAATTTTTAAATGAGTAATCTTGGAGTTTCTTGCCGGTTCTTCCCCATAGGAAATGACCAATTTGGAACCGTGCACTAGCTTCTGACGTTTTATAAGTGTCCATGTAGGCCTTTGTGTAATAAAAATATTTTGACTTTGACTTTATCTTTATAAATTGGACTGGTTTCCACACACAGTCTTCGGTGGAGCGGTGATCCACTCACCCATTATCTTTCACATCCAGGTACAAATACTTGTAAATACCTGTCTCATTTGCAGCCCTCTGTGTTATCTCACCTTTATTAATTTAAGACCCATCTTATTAATAGAGGTTGTCTACGAAATTCAAAGAAAATTATTTAGTAAAAGTATACCTAAATAAAACAGGTAAATTTACCTGTAAATGTGCTGTGTGTGTGTGTGTAGTGTGTGTGTAATGTGTGTATGTGTATGTGTGTGTGTGTATACGTGTGTAAATGTGTAATTTACCTGTGTGTGTAAGTGTAATTACACTTGTCTAAATTATTGACGTAATTAAGACAATAAACTTCCAGAAACAGAAAGAGTGAATCCAAAATTAGAGGTTTGTTTTGTTTTAATAACAGAAGTGATTGAGTGTTACATGTGTCCAGCTATGGAGGTTTCTGACTTATCCAGGTCCTTATATGAGTTTCACCGTAGTGTTTATTGATGATTTTTAAGATTTCAAATCTCTGCTTTGAAATCAGAGGGTTTTTTTATGGTTGGTAAAAATTATCAATCAATCAATCCATCAATCAAAACATTTATTTGCTAGAACATGCTACATAAGGTGTTACAGTATATAGGTTTCCACATATCCTGCCACAGCATGGCGTGCAAATATATTTACAGTCAGTGATGTTAATTAATCTCACTAGCAATTTACAGGTTTTATTGACTTGTCTTCTAAATAGTCTTTCACACTTTAATATTTTTTAAATAATAACATATTGAAAAGTTTTTTTTTCCCATGACGAATCCCGACTTTGGGCGAAGCGAAAAACGTTGTCAGATTCTTACTTTCAACAAGAGACCTTGGGCCCCCGTTGGATCGTATAAGGGTTCCATATTTTCCTTTCGACGTACGGAACTCTAAAAAACATAAAAATCGATCTAGCTGTTTTGGAGTTCAATAACAAACACTGTGACACGAGACTTCGTATATTAGATTGTTATGACCCAATTCTATTCTACTTTTTAGTCATTATATTGATAGATTTTTACACAAAAAGAACAAAATAAGTTTTTAGTAAAAATATATTAGTTACTAAGGTCTAGATAGTATAATGTAATGAAGTTCCGTTGCATGTACGTTATTATGTTGTTTCTAAGAAATTCTGGTAAAAACTGGTGCTCTACTTAATGTTCTAGAGTCAGTAAAACTCCGCGCGTGCGCCCGAGCAGCTCTTTGTTAGAAGGGAGCGGTGCTCAAACATTTTCTTAATGACATTTTTTTTATTCACTTTTGCTAGCCGAAGGGTGGGTGATGTAGAATGATTTTGGCCCACCATAAAAAAAAGTCCACGAGGAAGAGTTTTTCACACATTTTATTTATATTTAATTTAATTACTATTCTAATAATGACTTAAGGTTAACAAACTAAAAACACTTCATTTAAAAAAAAAGGAAGTAACTTATTGGACATAAAAAATTCATCCACATCGATATCAATGGAAAAAGTGCCCAGAACACTGGCAGCATTGCCACTCTGGATGGCAATACTGATTAGCTGACAGAAATATAGCCCAGCCCTCTGGACATTTGTAAATGTTAATGTAATTTCAGTTTATTGACTCAAAGAAGAGAAATATTATTTTAATTTTTTCAGTATAATTATAATTCTCAAGACTCGCTAGTTCCGGACAAAATTATTATGAATTCAATTACAATTTTCTCCACCACTTTGAGAACCACTGTTAAACAAAAGTCAGTTACAACAATCGTCCGTTACAGTTTGTCCATCAACTCGGTCTTCCGGTGAAAGAGATGGCTATATGCGTCACCTCGTGAGTTAGAGCGAGACGGCAACATTTTCCACCTGTCTCAGTCGGTTTTTGTTCTACAATAGTTTTTAACTTTTAATTACAAAAGATGGTGAAATGGTGCAATATCGGTGTTGGTGTAACGTAGCTTGAGTTATTTGAATATAGGTTAAATTCACGTGATAGATACGTAATGAAAATTAAAAGACCCGTTAGCGAAAACTTTTTCACTGGTACTTTTATACCCTGACTAGCTTTTGGCCGCAAAAAGTAGCCTATGTCCTATTCCAGAGTGTATCCTAAGCCTGTGCCAAATTTCATCCAGATCCGTCCAGCCGTTTTGGCGTGATAGAGTAACAAACATCCAAACATCGTAACTTTCGCATTTATAATATTAATAAGATGGATAACAATATAACTTTTTTTACTGTTAACAGTAATATAACTTTTTTTACTGTTAACAGAATCATCAATGACTTCTCATTCAGAGAGAATTCGTGTTAGATTTTTACTGTCTCAAACCACACTATAAAATAAAAATTAAATAGTTTATTTCTCACCATTAAAATTAAAATTTTTGAAGGTACTGATATTGCAGGTGATATTAATGGTGATATTAATTAGGTATTGTAATTATTATATTTTATTTTATTTTTAATAAATAAACTTTAACTTTTTGCTTTAACTTTTTTTTTTGACTTTTTTATTAATAATTACAATTTTTCAGTGGTGGTTAAAAAGGGTACAGAGTATTGACCCAACCCTTTGAACTAGGCGGAGCCTGTATCTCAGGAGATATGGATACAGCTATTACAATTGACTTATACACTTGTTGAAATCTTTGAGAGAGCAGTGGTGGCCGAGTGGTATCGGCCCCGACTTACGAGTTGTAGGTCGCGGGTTCAAACCCAGCCAGGCGCATTACATTGTGTAATTTATTTCGTCACCACTGCTCTCAAAACGGTGAAGGAAAACATCGTGAGGAAACCGGCATGTCCTAGAACCAAAAAAGAGCCTTGGTGTAACGCTTTCGCACCAACCCTCGGCTCCAGGAGGCTTCGACCTTGTAGGGCTTTTACAGTTTGCTGACAACTCCTTGAGGCGCGCGGAAATAGTGCACGTCGAACATCTCTTTGAGGTGCGCTACGTGCAGTTGACGACCAGCTCTCAGTTCTTACCGGGCGGCCAGACGGTGAACTACCCATTGCTAATCGCCAACGGACCCTCGCTTACAGTGGCGGGGGCTTGGCCTGCGACTCACGACGACGCCCAGGGTGTCTCCTGTCTGGTCCTGTGTGTGTTCTGTCTGGGACGTAGGTCATTGGCTTCGCATAAGCAAAAGTAATAACTATGCAAAAAGAAGTGACAATAACCAATTCTCTCTTGCTGTGGCGAGAGGTTGCCGTTGTCGATCGCTTTTACGAGGATACGGAAACATTAAAAAATATCACCATCAAAGAGTACCCGAGACGCCACCGAGATCCCAATACCAATTTCCGGCCACCGTAGGCGCGGGCTTGTGGATGGTGAGCAATGGGTAGCTCGCCGTCCAATTGTCTGGTAACTTCCGTCCGGACCAAGCCCAGTCGTCGACGGCGCACACTGTTCCTGCGCACCACAAGGAGTTGTCAGCTAACTGTAGGGACCCTGCAGAAGGGTCGAAGCCAACTGGGGCCAAAGGTTGGCATCTAAAAGGAAGGCTCTGGCCCAGGTATAAATGAAGATGTAGGAACGGGGTAGGATGTTTAGTCAGTAAGAGTCTGACACTGCTTCCCGCTCCGCCCAAGGGCGGGCTTCGTCATTGGATGATTTTACCTACCATAAAAAAAAACCATCAAAGAGTAACAAACATCAACAATTACGCATGCTTTCGACTTTATAAAATTGGTGAGATACTTTTTATTACTGAACAAATAAGAACTAAGGTTACAAAACTCACTCCCATGTGAGTTTTGACTGGTCTATCAGACTTGTAGTTAGTGACTCTGACTGCTATGCGGAAGATCGTAGGTTCGATTCCCACCAAGGACAAATGTTTGTGTGATGAACACGATAATTTGTTCTGTGTCTGGGTGTAATTTTATCTATAACTAGCGACACGCCCCAGCTTTGCTCGGGTATATTGAATATATTATGCATGTATATACACAAAAACCTTCCTCATGAATCACTCTATCTATTAAAAAAAACCGCATCAAAATCCGTTGCATAGTTTTAAAGATCTACATAGGGGGAAGCAACTTTGTTTTATACTATGTAATGCTATGTATGTATTTAGAAATATAGAAGCATGTTTTTTCAGTTGTCTAGTACTCGTAACACCACCTCTGCTTAGCATGAGACTAGACAGCATTGTGTGATAGTTATCAAATATTATTATATTTATTACTAGCTTTTGTCAGCGGCTTCGCCCGCGTACATAAAATATAGCCTATGTCACTCAGGAGTGAAGCAGCTTTCTATTGTTGCTAAAATTTTTCCGATCGGACCAGTAGTTCCAGAGATTACCTCCTACAAACGAAAAAACAAAAAAAAACAAAAAAAACAAACTTTACCTCTTTATTATATTAGTGTAGATTCATCATCATCAGCCTAGCGTAAGTCCCGGTTGCTACCTTGGCTTTCACCTCGGTGCCCGGGGTCCGCTTTCCTGACTAGTCGTCTCCACTTCGCTCGGTCTTTTGCGTCCTCTGCCTTAAGCCCATTAGCACGCATATCGTCCCTTACGACGTCGATCCAACGCCTCTTAGGCCTACCTCGTTTTCCGGGTCCCGGCGGAGGCGGCATGGCGAGGCATCTGTTACCCACGTAGTCTGCCGGTTTTCGTAAAACGTGGCCATACCAGCGTAAGCGACCCTCCTGCAGTTTATCTGCTATGTCACGGACCTGAAGGCTGCCCCGGATGCGGGAGTTCTTAATGCGGTCTTTCCGCGAAACTCCAGACATCCAGCGCAGCATATTCATTTCCGTGACACGCAGGCTTTGCTTATGTCGCTCAAGTACAGGCCACGCTTCACTGCCATACAAAAGGACAGGCCTAATGATGGTCTTATAGACCTGTCCTTTGAGCCTAACCGGCATTTTGGGGTCACAGATAACCCCCGCCACCTCACGCCATTTCGCCCAGGCCGCCGAGATACGTGACTCGACGTCGCAATCGACGTCCCCGGACTCGTGGAGCACCGATCCCAAGTACCTGACCTGTTCCGTGCGCTCAACTGTGTCTTCGCCAATGCGAACAGGAGCAGCGTTAATTGTGTTACAGGCCAAGTACTCGGTCTTCGCCGCATTAATTTTCAGACCGCCGTTTTCCAGCGATTCCTTCCACGCTGCCACACGTCGAACCAAGCGCCCACTGTCCGAGTCCGCCAGCGCGATGTCGTCTGCATACATGAGCAGCCATGGCGGCTGCTCATGTAAGTCCCTGATGGTGGAGGACAGCACGTCCAGCACCACGCTGAACAGAAACGGACTAAGGACAGAGCCCTGGTGAACTCCGACGGTGATGGGGAAGGGTTTCGTATCGCCAACAGCGGTCCGAACCACAGAACCGGAGTCTCGGTACATATCTCGGATGATGTCAACATAGGTCTCGGGCACTCGTTTGGATCTCAGCGCCCACCAGATCACATCACGGGGGACACAGTCGAAGGCCTTCTGCATGTCTAGGAACAAGAGGTGCAGAGGCGTATTCTTCGATCTGTATCCCTCCATGGTAACCCTTAGGGCAAAGATGGGATCCATGGCGCCATGGCCTGGTCGAAACCCATATTGACATCCCGAGACGGTGCACTCCTGTCGGATCCGAGAGTCAATCACCCGCTCGAAGAGCTTCATGGTGTGGGACATAACCTTAATCCCCCGGTAGTCGCCACACTCCTGCACCGATCCCTTGCCTTTGAAGACTGGAGTGATAATACTCAGTCTCCATTGACTAGGGATCTTTCCGGTGAGGAGCATGCGGTTAAATAGGTGGGTTAAGATGCCCACACCATGAGGACCCATCGCCTTCCAGGCTTCAATGGGGACTCCATCGGCACCGACAGCTTTCCGGTTCTTCATGCGGCGAAGAGCCACATGCACTTCTTCAGGCGTAACCGGGGGCACAAGTCCCTGATTTGGAGGGAGAACCGGAGACAGCACCTCTTTGTGCTGCTTGTTCAGCAGCTCGTGGAAGTACGAGCGCCATCTCTCCTTCACCGCGAGGTCCTCGCATAACAGATTGCCGTCAGGGTCTCTTACACAGCGGCACTTAGAGATATCCAGTGCCGCTTTGACCCTGGAACGTGCCAACTTATAAATGAGCTTTTGCCCCTCAGACGATTCCAACTTATCATAAAGTGGCTGTAAGTGGTCTCGTCTGGCTCTGGCTACGGCCCTCTTGGCGGCACGTTTTGCGGTTCTGTATGCGTCGCGGTCTTCGGGAGATTTGGAAGCTTGCCACGTTTTGAAGAGGGCTTTCTTCTCTCTGATCTCCCTCTGGACTGTGTCATCCCACCACCAAGTCTCCTTGTCACACCTGCGGCCGCCCCTGGACAAGCCGAGCACCGACTTTGCCGCCTCAGTGATGGCAACCTGAATCCTGTCCCAGTGGCTTTGCACAGGTTCGCCATCGGTACCATCGCACTTATCGCCGATGGCCGACGCGAACGACTGGGACGTGGCTTCATTCAGTCGCCACCACCGTATTCGGCGTTGTTGGCGCTCAACAAACTTGACCTTAGGCTTGACGCGCAAGTCCATGACAAGGAGACGGTGTTGTGCAGTGAGACTCTCGCCGGGTATGACCTTGCAGTTGGCTACCTTACTGATATGGTGCCTCCGTGTGAGTAAGAAATCGATTTGGGTAGCGTACCTCCCGCTCTTGTAGGTAATCAGGTGTTCGGATTTCTTTTTGAAATACGTGTTCACGATGGCAAGGCCGGCAGCCGCACACGTTTGGAGGATAGTCTCCCCTTCAGCGTTACGGCTACCGTATCCAAAGCCACCGTGAACATGCTCAAAGTCCTTGCACCTGTCACCCACATGACCGTTCAGATCACCACCCAAAACGATTCCCTGCGACAACGGGATGCCACGAAGCACCCCACCGAGTTGATCCCAGAACGCAGCCCTTTCAGTGTCGCTGCAACCGACCTGAGGTGCGTAGGCACTTATCAAGTGGGTTACAACCCCGTCAATAAGCACACTTACGACCATAAGCCGATCACTGTAGCGTTTCACCTCCAGGACTGCGTCTTGAAACTCCTCGGAGAGTACAACGGCCACCCCGTTCTCCCCACCGGCTGCACCCGTGTAGATCAGCTTGTAGCCATTCCCGATGAGCCGGGACCTGCGGCCTTTCCACCGAGTCTCCTGCAGGAATGCCACGGCCACCTTTCGCCTAAGAAGCACATCGGCTAACTCTCTCGCGCGTCCGGTCAGCGTGCCAATGTTGAGGCTGGCGAAGCGGATTTTCCGGGTTGGGGCTCGCGTCTTTGGCCGTGTTCGCCCCATACACGGTAGCCCTTGCCCACTTGCCACAGGAGTCGGGCGAATCTCCTGCGCGCCGTTTTGCGGCGGCGCCCTATCCTTGGCAACACTCTTTCCTGTTCTTTCCATAATTAGTGGCTATTTGTGGCCTTTACGGGAGCGACTGCCGTCTGACCTCCCAACCCTAAAAGGGAAAGCCAGCGCCAGAGCCTCGTCTGTTGTTCGGCAGGTGCCCCAACTTGCAGGGGAGGTTGACTTGGGCCCCGAAGATCGTGGTGGGGCCCCATATGCACCCAATATTAGTGTAGATTATTTAGTTAAATTTCAAGAATCAGAGTTGGAAAAATCACCTAAAAATCATCAATGTCTACAAAAGTAACACAATCTTGTCTACAACTGTCTACGAGTACATCAGCTGTTAACCCTCCACTACCCCTCACCCCTGCGAGTTCGTGAGGGTTGTAGAGGGATGTACAGGCACCTGTCTGTCTCTAATTATACGATAATGATCGTTGAAACCAGTGGCACGTGGCTAGAGGAGCTTCGTAGTTTTATAGGAATGATTTGGAATAGGATTTTTGATACTATTTTTAGGAATAACCAGAAGTGAGTCTAAGGGATGATTCTTATTAGAGCGGGCCGTGCCAGGGCCGGGGCGCGGACGAGCCGGGGCCCGTCCGTGCTACGCAATTTATTTTCGGACGCAGCACAGAAAAATGTTCGGATTACGATGGGACGTGGAGGGAGCGGGGCGGGACCGTGCAACAAACGTGGTATTGAAGTGCGTCGAGCGGGCCCGGACGGGACGCGGATAATGCACTGTGTAATATAAATTGATTCATACAAAATATATGAAACAGAATAAAACCGTGCCCCGTCCGGGCCCCGCCCCGGGCACAGCACGTTCTAATGAGAATCATCCCTAATTAAAAAACCAATAACTACAGACTATGACATTTAATATTTCGTTTTTAACGAAACAAAACCAAGAGAGCGGGGATCAGTGTGAGACTCTTACTGACTAAACAACCTAACCCGTTCCTCCCTTTCCTTATTCCCAGAGCCCCGGTGTAACGCTTTCGCACCAACCCTTCGCTTCGCTTTCGCACCGAGGCTTCGACCCTATAGGACCCCTACAGTTTGCTGACAATTCCTTGAAAAGTGGGCACCTGAAGATGGACGACGACGTCGAGGTCAACCTGGGAAGAGGTAGCGAGATGACCTAGACGACTACCACACGGTGGTTCGAGGTGACCCGAGAGAAAACTACCTTTAAGAATTTGGGGTAGGCTTTGCCCAGCCGTGCCTATACTTTCTAGTATAGACTAAAATAATAATAAAACTTATTGCTTACATATTGTATTTCTGTTGTCTCAATTGATCATCTTATTGACAATTCGAGTGACCCAAGGGCTGCGTTACTTTCCCTATTTCCGGCCACCGTAGGCGCGGGCTTGCAGACGGCGAGCAATGGGTAGTTCGACGTAGCAAGACATAGTGACATTTTAATTTTTTTACAATTTGAATCAAAATTTCTTACTAACACCGATTTCATTGAAATTAATAAAATAAAATTAATAATAATAATAATTATATGGTGTGGTCATAAATAGCTATAATCTGTGGTCATAGGATTCTCAATCGATGTCTGCGAAGAAATATTTTATTTTATAATTTTATTAAAAAAAAAGATTAATATTATTATACTAAATACTCTCAGCATTTGATACTCTATTAATAATTAATTTGCAAGTGTTCTGGCAAATTCTGATGTTTCTTCCACAAAGGTCATTAATTAAGTGTTAAAGTTATTACACCGATGTTTATACAACAAAACTTAACATTTTTTTTTACATTTTCTGCTACTTACCAATGAAAATTTTTCAATACAAGGACAAATAAAGGGACAAATAATGGTAGGTTTGTTTTCGAAAAACACTCAATAGGTAGAACACAAAAAAGTTTTAGTAGGTAGACAAGCTACCTAATAAAGGCAAGCTATCTGTAATTATCCGGCAGTAGTAGCTTTAATGAATTATTATCCAATTAGAAAGAATTCTCCACTTAAAACGGTAGACTGTACTGCATTAAAATTGGTTTCAACACTTTTTATGCTAACGAAGCAATATTTAAAAAATAAACATTTAACTATTTTAAGGTAAAAAAACTGTTATAATTGTGAATTAAAAGTTTTGGGCTAAAAATAACCTTTTCTTGGTTAACATTAACTTAAAAACCTAATTAATTTAAAAATAAAATGTTGTTTAACTCATTTTAACAAGTTCATTATTTTAACTTTAACTTTCTTTGAGAAAGCGTTGCGCGTTGATGTCTTTATAGGACAAAACTTTTACTACCAAGTGTTCGGTCTGTTTTTCAATTTCATCAACTTGCTTTTGTACTTAAATTGATTTTTTTCTTAGTCTATTTGGTGTTTTAATAATATTACAGTACGGTTGTCGGATCTTGGCGAGTCTGAAATGAGGCTGTGCGAATTTTAGCGCTTGAAAACTCGTACAGATTTTTTTTTAAAGCCTCAACTGTCCCACTGCTGGGCAAAGGCCTTCCCCATGTCCTTCCAAACCTTATTCTCCCGCGCCGTTTCGAACCAGTCGTCTCGGTAAGCATAGTCGAGCCAGGCCTAGAAAGAGGTGGCGAGATGATTTAGACGCGTACCGTACAGAAAGAAAGGTTTAAAAAAATAATGCCAACAAACAGCTTTCAACAGCAATAACAACTGCAAATTGCATTTATTTGTTTAAAACATTTATTTTTGTATGAGTATTCGAGCGCTAAAAATTCGTAGAGTCTAACTTCAGACTCGCCAAGATCTGACTGCCGTACTGTAATGTAGTATATACTACCTACTTAGAACGGTACGGTTGATGATTATAATGTAGTATATACTACCTACTTAGAACGGTACGGTTGATGATTATAATGTAGTATATACTACCTACTTAGAACGGTACGGTTGATGATTATAATGTAGTATATACTACCTACTTAGAACGGTACGGTTGATGATTATAATGTAGTATATACTACCTACTTAGAACGGTACGGTTGATGATTATAATGTAGTATATACTACCTACTTAGAACGGTACGGTTGATGATTATAGCGAATGGCTGCTACGCTAAATGTGACAGGTTCGATTACCGTGCAGAACAGCTGCATAGCCTAATAGATTAGATGTCACCCGAATTTTGTATCTGTGTCGGCGCGGTTGGTCATAATAAGTTGTAAAAAAAAGAGAAATAGTGGGTAATTTCTCTTTTTTTTATTCTCTGTACGTTTGCTATTTTGTTATTTAAACTTGTATTCTAGTTTCTCAGTAAGTGAATTATTGTTAATTCTTTTGAGAAAATAAAGTTCTTAAACCATATTCTGGAACCTTGTGTATGTGATATTCATTTTTGACCCTAGTTACAACTCGTAAGTCAGAGGCGTTAGCACGGGGCGAATGGGGGGATAATTAATTAGGTTACACTCCCTCTCATATAGAGCGGGCCGGATTCCCAGCCGTGGGAATTTTATAAGGCTGATTATGCTTAAGTACTTAATTTTAATTATTAAGATCTAATTGACTCTTCCAGGGGTTTTTAATGTTTCTTTATTAATGTATTCAATATTTCCTCTTTCTAAGGCGGAGCAGGAGGTTATATTAGACTTTTACTTTACATATTATTAGAGATTATTATTAAAGATTATGATTATTATTCCGTTTATTCATTAAAATACATATAAATTACATTTTTAAATATTTCTATAAAAAAAAAACATTTAAAAATATAAAAATTATTGATATATATTGATTATTATTATTATTAAAGATTATATGAAAATCAAGCGTTATCTCTAGAAAACCAAATAGCCCAATATCCAGCAAGCGGGCCCAGCATAGGATATCACATATCTTCGAATCGTATTAACTCTGCAAAAGGGTCGAATCCTACAGGGCCCAGGGTCTTTTTCTGAAAGGAAAGCTTGGCTCCAGTGGGAAAGGATAAGAAGGAACTTGGTGGGGTGTTTAGTCAGTAAGAGTCTGACACTGTATTCCGCTCTGCCCAAGAACGGGATTCGTCGTAGGATGATTTTTGGTTCCAAGACATGCCAGTTTCTTCGCGATATTCATGTCATCTTTTTGACAACAAAAACTGAAACGCTTCACAATCAACGATTGCATCATCGCTTACCAGGTAGGATCGCAGTCCAGCACTATTTACATAATTAAAAAAAAAAAGATCTTCCCTTTTGAACGGAGGTTTTTATACCTACACTATTCTGCAAACCTCTAAATTACTTATCTTACTAATATTATAAATGCGAAAGTTAAGATGTTTGGATGTTTGTTACTCAATCAAGCCAAAACGGCTGGACGAATCTGGATGAAATTTGGCACAGGCATAGGATACACTCCGAAATAGGACATAGACTTTTTATCCCGTATCCCGGAAACCCCAACCCCAACCCCAATACCACGCGGGCGAAGCCGCGGGCAAAAGCTAGTACGTTATATTATCCTTAAACAACCAGAACATTATGGCAAAAAAAAGACTTGAAATAATTAATTATTTTTTATACCGTAACTTAATTATAACTTGAGATAATTATAATGAACGGCGGAAGGCTAATGGCATGCTTGAAGTAACTTGAAACGGCGTTTTTTGTGATTTTCGTTATAAACTCAACTGAATCTCGGTTGTGGTAACATTAAGGTCATAAATAAGCGAATATCTTTGGCAGAAATCGTACAAAGAAATGGGGATTTCAAGAAAGATAAACCAAATTCTAGCTGGATTACGGTGCAGAGAAAACGTCTTCGTAATCGTTTTGTGACTCAATTAGGCAAGGCAGCGACGGAACCATTATGTAATTTTAAAGCAGCAGACACCAAAGTGCCCCTTTTTGTCTCCAATGTGCATAAAGATACGGAGGAAACAGATATTAGTAATTATATTTTTAATAAAACTCAGGAAAGAGTGAGGCTTATAAAAATTAAAATGAAACAAGATAAAGGGTACAATGCCTTTAAATTGTTTGTTTCAAGAAATAGAATGCATATGTATCTTGATAATAATCTGTGGCCGGACGGAATTACATTCCGCCGTTTTGTTGACATGAGAAAGGGGCCCGAAAAACAACATTTTAATGGATCACCGCCAAAACAGCAAACTAGTTAGTTTTAACTGTAAAAATGTGAAAAGGAGTGTGCAGTGTATTCGGTCACTGTGTAAGGAGGCGGATTTGGTGGCTCTTCAGGAGACGTGGCTGGTGCCCGAGGATCTACCTTTCCTCGGCACTATTGATAGTAACTTCAGTTATACGGGGAAGTCTGCGATGGACTTATCATCTGGAGTGAGACGTGGAAGACCTTTCGGTGGGGTCGCTATCCTGTGGCGTAAAAGTGTATTTAAGAGTGTGTCGATAGTGCAGTGCGAAAGCGAGCGTATTACGGCGATAAGAGCGAAAACAGGTATGAATTGTGAAGTTGTAGTTATATGTGTGTACATGCCTACAGACCATCCTGACAATCTAACATTATTTACGAATTGTCTAGGGGAGATTAGTGCGATTGTACAGCAAAGTAACATAGAATCTGTGTTTATTTTAGGTGATTTTAATGCTCACCCTACTTCATCTTTTTGTGACGAATTGCTGGCTTTTTGTAATGATAATTATTGGATATGTGCGGACATGGCTTTGTTAGGCGGGTCGTCGGATACTCATACATTCCATAGTGAAGCACACGGATGTAACCGCTGGTTAGACCACTGTTTAACAACGGAATCAGCTTGGCAAACAGTAACTAGCATTTGTGTGGACTATGGAGTGTATTGGTCTGACCACTTGCCTGTAATAATTAATTGTAATCTTGACGCTATTAAACAAAAGTGTGTATGTGTAAATATTAATAAAAATGATGTTATTTGGGGTGACAGAAATGTTGACGAAATAGAAACTTATTTTGACATTTGTCAGGCTAAATTAAAAGACCTTCACTTTCCTAGTGAGTTGAGCTTGTGTGCGGACAATATGTGTAGTAATTTGGAACATAGATCAGTAATTGACAACCTATACAATGACATTGTAAATATTATTTGTGAAGCTTCTGTGCAGAGCAGGAAAATAAGAAAGTTTAGAGGGGGTAAAAGTGTAGTGGGGTGGAATAAACATGTGAGAGATGCACATAGGCGGGCTAGGCAGGCGTATCACACTTACCTTATAAACGGAAAACCTGATAGTGGGCCTATTTATGACGACATGTATTGCACTCGTAAAACCTTTAAATCTAGACTAAAGTACTGTCAGAACCACCAAGAACAGCTTCGAATGGATATGTTAGCATCACATATTAAGGAAAAAAAATTTCATGCTTTTTGGAAGGCCACTAAGAGGTTGAATGGAAGGGTGAGTTTGCCAGTGAGTGTAGATCATTGTAGTGAACCTAAGGATATTGCTAACCTTTTTAAAAATCATTTTAGGGTTAAGTCGCTTTTGAATGCTGATACGGTAGGTGCTGATGATGGGACCGTAATTCTCCGTGATAATCCAATTGGTTTTAGTAGCAGGAATGTTAAAAACATAATCCAAAACATGAAAAGAGGTAAATCTCCGGGGAGTGACGGTCTCAGCATTGAGCATTTGCAGCACGCGGGTAGCCACCTGTTTAGAGTTTTGGCAATGCTATTTACTTTTTGCATACGTCACTCATATTTACCCTCTAAAATGATGGAAACCATTGTTGTGCCTATAGCAAAAAATGTCACTGGGGATGTGAGTGATAAAAATAATTATAGACCTATCTCTTTAGCTACTGTCATGGCGAAGGTCTTCGATGGGTTGTTAGATGCGCAGCTCAGCAAATACACCTCCCTGAATGATGCACAGTTTGGGTTTCGCGAAGGCTTATCAACGGAGAGTGCTATTTTAACATTAAAACACACGGTCTCGTATTACGTGAAAAGAAGAACACCCATCTACGCATGCTTTCTGGACCTGTCGAAGGCTTTCGACCTAGTTGATTATAATAAGCTTTGGGCTAAGCTTGGAGAGATTGGGGCTCCCGCTGAACTTATAAGTATATTTTCTTTCTGGTACAGACATCAGATAAATATGGTAAAATGGGGAAATGCTTATTCAGACGAATATAAATTAGATTGTGGCGTGAGGCAGGGGGGGCTAACCTCTCCAAGACTTTTTAATATCTACATTAATCAGTTGATTGATGAGCTCAGCAATAGCCATGTTGGGTGTCATATACATAACATTTGCGTGAATAATATCAGCTACGCGGATGACATGGTTTTGCTGAGTCCATCTGTTGGTGGACTGAGAAAGCTGCTCGGTATCTGTGAGTCATATGCAAGAGATCATGGCTTAAAGTACAACGATAAAAAGAGTGAGTGTATGGTAATCAGAGGTAAAAACAAAAAACCTGAACATATACCGCCTGTTTATTTAAACGGAGTGTCTTTGAGCCGAGTCTCTCAGTTTAAGTATCTAGGACACGTTATAAACGAGACCTTAAATGACGACGCAGATATTGAGCGGGAGCGGAGGGCACTGTCGGTGCGCGCAAACATGTTGGTGCACAGGTTTGCTAGGTGTACAGCACAAGTAAAGATAACTTTATTCAGAGCCTACTGTCAAAGCTTTTACACCAGTGCCCTGTGGACCAATTTTACGCAGCGGGCCTACAGTGCTCTCAGGGTTCAGTTCAACAACGCCTTTAGGGTTCTGGTGCGACTTCCTCGATTTTGTAGTGCTTCCGGCATGTTTGCGGACGCGGGTGTGGATGATTTTTATGCACTAATGCGCAAAAAATCAGCCTCACTCATGCGTCGAATTAGGGGTGGTGGCAACAGAATCCTAGGGATGATCGCTGAAAGCCCAGAGTCACCAGTGTGGGATAGGTTTATAAAACTCCATGTTTTGTGAACCATTCTATTTTATTTTATTTATTTTTCAATTAAGACTGTGTGGCATTTATTATTATTGTGTTTTTTTGACTGCCTTATTATTATTATTATTATATTATTTTATTTTTTTTGTAATGAACTGATTGACTTATTTATTGAATAGATTTGAATTTACTAACATAGCTTTAAGTTTCAGCCACTAACATAATATGGACATTTAAATTAGTCTGAAATAAATTTATTTTATTTTATTTTTTTTTATAAAGCACTTGAATAAGTATACCTAAGTGTAACTTACACCTGTGTAAGTTATTTTTTTTTTTGATGTAACTAAAATTTGCCCAATTAATGCCCAAAGATACAGTGTTTCTGTATCATTGAATATAATGGTATTTTTTATTCATGTATGACTAGCTTTTGCACGCGGCTTCGCTCCCAGCAACAGAAAAATGAAGAACCGCTCGATCGACTTTGTGTAAACTTCATTTGATTTGGATAGGTGAGCCCGTTCTTGAGTTACATATATAATAATAACTAAAAGTGATATTGATTTTTACATATATTAATATAATGAAGTAACCTTAAAACTACATCTACGTCTACACTAATATAATAAAGAGGTAAAGTTTGTTTTTTTGTTTTTATGTTTTTTGTTTGTAGGAGGTAATCTCCGGAACTACTGGTCCGATTGGAAAAAATTTAGCAACAATAGAAAGCTGCTTTACTCCTGAGTGACATAGGCTATATTTTATGTACGCGGGCGAAGCCGCTGACAAAAGCTAGTGTATAAATAAATTAAAAAAAATCCTTATGAACTAACTAAAAGTACCTAATCTATTGAGGCGTCAAAAAACTTTTCCGCATCGCTGTCGACTGGTAAAGTGCCCAAAAGGCTGGCAGCATTGCCCAAGGTAAAAGTCAACCCTTGTGTCACGCGAAGTGTCAACAAGTCGTTTAAAAAGCTCATCAAACCACTGTGGGCATCTTTCTGGTCCAGCATAGTCGAAACCTACTAGAGCCATGCGATTCCTGGATGGAGGGTTCGGCCCCGACATGTAGGGCTAAGAAGGGATGGGTTGGGTTTTTAGTAAGTAAAGAAAGAAAGAAAGAAAGAAAACATGTTTATTTGGCACTCCATGAGCACTACCAATAAAATAAATAATTACAATCTTTAGTTAACATTAAAAAACAAAAAAAAAATGGAAAAAAAATAAAAAGAAATAAGATTAACAATATTGTCTCACGGCTGTGCCAAATAGGTCCAGTTCAGCATAATGCCAGACAACTACGTAACAGTTGCCTGACGCTGGTTTTCAACTGGACCTTTGGGTGTAGGTACGGATGACAATGAGTTTCCTACATGATAATTAAATAAGGTAGTAAGGTAGATAAAGTAAATTCTGACACTATCTTTCGCTCCACCCAATGGCGGGAGATGTGTCATTACTATACGTTACTATAGACACTTTTTTATCCAATCAATTATTGATGGAAAAGAAAGATTTCTCTCTTACTAATTAATTATTAGCGAAGACTTAGAAATTCTCTTATTTACTTGGTTATTTTTTACAAGATCATTGGCCAATCTATTTTCTTAAAAGAAACCCCAGGATTATAGTATAGATCAGAAAACACAGACTTTGACGGGGTAGTTTTCTATGGCAGTTTCTAATGTATTCTATACACCCATATATAAATGTAAAACAAATAATTTATATATCGTTGTCATGAAGGATCTAAATCTAGTACTAGATTATGCCTTACTCTTTTACTATAAAAAGCTGAAATTAACTTCAACAAGAAAACTTATTGTACTATCAACGATAATGTAAAAAAAATGTTCCATGACCTGCCCCAACTATTGGCAGCTACCAATACACCTTCAATCACATACACAACAAACGCTTCTAATTACAAGCATATCTGCCAGTCTTCACAGGAAAACCTCACGAGGATAACCACACACATAACATCCTCAAAACAAAACCTATTATAAGTATAATGGCTGATGACAGAGCCACGAAAATTCACAGTAATAGCAGTTTTCCGTCCTCCAAATAATATACTAGCATTTTACATAAGGACGGCTTACATAAGGCAGTGTTTAACATATGTGTGCGTGCGCAGGCTAGTCGCGACTCGAGTCGCTGCGCGGGAGTCATTAATGTTCCACTCAACCGCATTTGAGTCGTGGCCATCGGCGCGATCGGACGCGCGGACGCTCGAGAAAAAACAATAAGAACCAGTGCTTGTGAGTGTCTGTGGAACACGAGTGTTAGAAAGTTCTGTTTAACAAAGTTTTTACACGCAAATAAATTTTTAATTTACCCTTTTTTCAAGCGATCTGGAAAAAGCTAGTTACGTGAATCTGGTTCGCCCGTTTTTCCGGTGCAGGTACGTTTTTTGTTGTAACTGAATTCCGTTTAGTTTTTTACTTGTTATGAAAGGTTTTTATTAGTGTTTCAGATTGTTATATGTAAATATTATCTAGGTATAAGAATGTGTTAGCGGACAGTTTGTGAGAATTTAACTGTTGTCTCTTTTTGCGTGAATATTTATTGAAATTTTGCGAGCTACAAAAGATTTCACCGTAATCATTTGTAACTGGTTTCGTTTCATCAAAAAGTGGCTGAAATTTTCGACACCAGACTATTTTAACTTTACGTGTTTAATACTACAAACTACATCAGTAATAACTCGGGTTTTTCGACTAAAACTTACTACACTAGATACAGGAATCGAAAACGTTTAAAAACTATTGAAGTAAGTAATAACATTCTTATAAGTCGTTAAAGTTTCTGATTCATCGACAAATTTCAAGGTTTTTGATCTTGAAAGTCATTGTAATCAACCTTCTAGTTTGTAAAAGGGTAAGCAGAGTCTTAGTAAAACTGTAAAAAAGCATGAATATAAAGCAAGTGTAATTGTTACATAACTTTTAAAGCTTTAGTGGTTTTTATATTGTTCATGTGATAATTAAATATGAAGAAGTTAATTAAAAGAAAAACTATATTCCGAAGAAAATGGTGAATTTGGTTTTAAAGTATAAAACAATCAATATGATAGCCGGGTTGAAGTTAATGTTCCAAACTATTGCGTATACTTGAATTCCAAACAAAAAATATTCTTAAAAATGATTTACTGCGCAAGCAATTGTTCGAAGTTTAGGGCGGTCAAGAATATTTGTTCCACGCTTTCTTGCTAAAAAAAAAACAGTTTATTTAACTTAAAGATAAATATGTTGGTACTTCAGGAATAAAAAATCCTGTAAATCTTATTTGTTAATAAAAACCAGCAAAGACAGGCTCACTCTTAACTACTATTTGATTTGATGGTAACTATCGATTTAATCTACATTCTCTGAAATATTTTTTTTTAAACTTTAAGTATAATTGTAGTAAGTATAAGTGTAATAGTAAACTATAAGTAAAAACTAAACTATAAGTAAAAAATAAAACTTTAAGTATAAGTGTAAAAGTAATACATAGGCGGACTTAATGCAACAAGGCATTCTCTACCAGTCAATCTTTTTTACTAGTCAATTCCACCAAAAAAGATAAGTCTTTTTCTTTCACTTTGCGTTCTAAGGCACGTTAATTATTTTGATCAATTCTTCAACTGTGGAAATCCTATCCTGATCTTTCTTATATCTTCTAAGGATAGGTTTTTTTTTATTGTAGAGATCATTTATTTGGATAAAGTATTAATTAAATCAACTAATTACTACATATACATATAGTCAATTATTCCTAGCTGAGTATGGAGTCATAAAACTCCTCCATATCACTGTCGACTGCCCAAAAGGCTGACGTTATTGTCACATTGTATGGCAATGCTTAATCTCTAACCGAGAAGCCAGCCTTTGCGTCACGCGAAGAATCAAATAAGAGCTTGGATATCTCTTTAAAAAGCTTATGTATGAGCGCTCTAATCCCAGTGTACGTAAAAAACATCAATGCATCGTATCCAAAGAATTATCGCAATTAAGCTACTTAGTAAATTTAATGCGATTGCGAAATTTAAACTCGAAGAATCAGACTGATGCAAATACAAAAATTAACACCAAAAACAATAATCAGAGCCAACGAGGTTCATTATAACTGAATTGAGATAACAATTTCCAATTCAGTGAAAAGCAATAATTTAAATTATTTAATTCATCAATCACTAAAATATATTTCAAGCGCTTAGGTAACTTGTGGCAATAGTTTACGTAAACGATCATAACATTTTTTGTCCGACGGTGTCCGTATTCTTGCACAAATTGTTTGGTAGAAGAAAAGTGCTTGGTTGTGGATTGTTCGGGAAAAATTGTAGTCTTTTTTTATATATATTTGGATAGTTTGTTGTTTTTAACTGACCGCTACTCAGACAATACACCTAAACATTATTGACACTTCTACAATTTGCGCTCGAGTTTTTTTTACCGCGTATAGCGAAGGACTGAAACATTTTGCCCTGTGGTCTTCCCGTCCGCTTATAGTTTAGGTGTTTTCAAAGCTAGAGTAGTCTCTTAATAAACTAGGATTATCATCAAGTAAGATTGCATTCAAGTCCTAGTGTATGCCATAAAAAATACAAAAGTAATGATATCTCACCAAAAGAATCATAATTAATGTAAAAAAATTATTACTTGACTTTCTACGTCGATAAAAGAATTGATATTTAAAAGGGAAAATCTTATTTATCTGTTGATATATAGGTCATATATTTTGGTGATGATTTGGTGATTTTTAGGTACCATCAACAAACGCACTTTAGTTTTTCTTTTGATTTAGTTTTGAAGGATAATATGGTCAAGTACGACATTGTTATAGCTCAAGAAGCTATACTAGCTATGGGAGTCTTGATCCAACCTTAAAGTATTTCCCGGGGCCGAGGGTAAGTGCGAAAGCGTTACACCGGGGCTCTGAGAATGGGGCAAGGAAGGCACGGGGTGTTCTTTAGTCAGTAAGAGTCTGACATTGTTTCCCGCTCCGCCCAAGAGGGGGATTCGTCATTGGATGATTTTTACCTACCATAAAAAAACCCTAAAGTATTAATCAGTTTGCTACAAATAAAGAAAACTTTGGTCTTGCAACAAGTCATCATGTTTTACTTAATTCTCAATCTTCATCGAATCCAAATCTTCATTCCTATTGGAAATAATTTTCTTTCCCATATAAAGTTTTTCTCTTAGGCACTAATCATTTAAATTTCCTAAGATATATCAATTATCTTCTGGTAGGTACGCATGTCAAAGTTCTGCTGACAATTAGAGTCCTGCATTAGTCGTATCCATCAAAACAAATATTTAAAATACAAAATATTAAAATAAATAATGAAGAAAATGATTACATGCTAATTATATTAAAAATAAAAGTTAACTTAAAGCACATAATGAAAATAATATTGTAAATAATCTTAAAATGAAGAAATCTAACACATATTACGTTCTAGTGTAACGGTAACAATTTCATACGTTAAGTTATAACCACAAAAAGCAGTATTTTCAGCTTTTCTTCACCAATAATCGTCTAAAACTCACTGGACATCAAAACTTAACAAATCTTACATAAGCTAAGCAAGTGAAAACATTTTTTATCTTATGTTTCAAGTGTGGGAGCCATTGTGACGGGTTCTAGGTTAAAGTTCTTTGTCTCAAGTTACGTGAAGTTCCCATAGCTTACTGGTGTGCTGGATACTCATAATTGTTTTATTAAAAGCAAAAACATTTGTTGAATTTACGGAATTTTTGATTATTTTACGCTTTGGGTTCTTGTTTATTTGTTAATTAATAGTTTGCTTGACTGCGTGAAAGTTAAAGATAATATAATAATATGTAGATGCTAGCTTTTGCCCGCGGCTTCACTCCTGTTAACTAACTACTCTATCGTAATGGAGTAGGTTAGAGTAAAAAAAAATAGGGAAGATATTTTTTTCTTTAATAAAAACCTGGTCCGAGATGGCGCAGGAAAAGAAGACTTGGAAGGACTTGAGGGAAGCCTTTGCCCAGCAGTGGGACAGTAAGGGCTAATAAAAAAAAAAAACCTTCTTTTGACAATAACAAACGCAACAAAAAAGAATATTAGTATAATAGTTAGTAGAAAGTTTAAAAAAATACAGAAAATAAATCATAATTATGAATTTATAATGATCACAGCAAAAATTCACTTGATATCATCTCATAGAACTTAAAAAAAATGTCAGTATAAGATTACTTAAATTTGACATGAATTTAAAAAGAAAGAATACCGCGGTGCAAAAATAGGTAATGTTATGGAATAAAAAAAATGAAATGTTAATTTATTATTAATTTCAAATTACGTAATGGTAAAAATATCCTAATCAATGACGAAATAATAAAACCTCAAAGTTTTAGATTAGAAAGAGAAGCCTAAACTGGACCCTGACGTCACAGATCATAGAAAACCTCTTTTTGCATGCGAGGTCTCCGTTTGCTTTTCACAGTTAGCATTCTACTTTTTTATATTTTTTAAATAAAATCGATAGATAGTAAATATTTTTATAATGTAAATTTTCTATTGATTGACAAGAATAATCAGGAAAAAGTCTATCACTGTACTCCATTTCATTGTCACCTTTGACTCTGTATAGATATAAAACTTTTCTTCGCTCTTTCGAAATCACGTAATGTTTTTTAGGAAACAGCGGAAGATATTCTGTATATTTTTAAGTACTTATGTTTTGTTAGTTGCTTTTTAAAAGAGTGTCCGGTTTTTGTCAATTGTTTTTTGTCCGAAATGTCTAAGTTGTGAGTCAATCAATCCGGTATGATCTAGATGCTTACAGCTAATCATTGTTAAAAAAAATAGTTTGTTTCAGAACGTGTTTCCTTGATTATTTTCAGTCTGAAACATTCTTCTGTCTTTTGTTTTTTTGGTAGGTAATAATCATCCCAACTATCCAACCTATTGAGAATTTGAAATGGACCCTTTTTATGGTAGGTAAAAATTATCCAATAACGAATCCTGCCCTTGTGCAGAGCGGGAAACAGTGATAGACTCTTACTGACAAAAAACCTTACCCCTCTCCTACGTTGCCATATATACCAGGGCCAGAGCCTTTTTTTCAGACGCGAACCCTTGTGTTTTAGTTTTTTCGTATTTTAGTTTGACTGACTTATTATGATGATGATATTGATCTATTTTTTTATTGTTGATGTTTTATGAATATAGAAGCAAACTATATTACTTACTAATATAATTATTCGTTATTTTTTTTTTTAATTCGAAGACGTGTGACGTCCGCCAGTTCACACGATCTATAATATTATAGGTGATACGAGCACATAGATGTTTCTTATTTAAAATAGATATTTGTTTTTTAAGAAAGATTTTCTATTTTCTTATTCTGTTTATATGATCAGATTAACTCGTTAGTAGTAACTTATTAGTTAGATCTATGCAAGTAGTAACTACCTATGTCACACAAATAATAAATTGTTTTTTTTTTTCACACATTCCAAATTGAATATTCAAAAAAAAAAGAATACCAATTCAGCAATATCTTGTCTATCTTAAAGTGACAGTAGCACCTTTCGTCAAGACTTCTCTCTTTGTAAATGATAGAAAAAAAAGACGGCAAAAAGTACAATGGACAGTATCAGGCACTTTCTAAAATGATCGGCGACCGGCGCGCGCGCCGACGGCCACAAGCGAATATTGTAAACAGCGGCGTAGATCTGTTGACAGCGATTGATATTGTGTGTGACGTATTTGGCATAATGAAACAGATAATAGAGAACTAGCTTTTGTCAGCGGCTTCGCCCGCGTTCATAAAATATAGCCTATGTCGCTCAGGAGTAAAGCAGCTTTCTATTGTTGCTAAAATTTTTCCAATCGGACCAGTAGTTCCAGAGTTTACCTCCTACAAACAAAAAACAAACTTTACCTCTTTATTACATTAGAGTAGATTAGATACGGCGAACAATGTGTGTCTCGCCGTCCAGTCCTCTGGTAACGGTCCAGACCGAGCCATGTCGTCGACGGCGTGCTCAAGGAGTTGTCAGCAAATGTAGAGGCCTAAATGCAGGGCCGAAGCCTACTAGGTCCCCATTTCGGTTTCTGAAAGGAAGGTCCAACCCCAGTATTAAGGCTAAGATGGAATGGGGTGGGTTGTTTAGTCAGTAAGTGTCGGACACCGTTTCCCGTTCGACCCAAGAGCGGGTTTCGTCATTAGATGATTTTTCCCACCATAAAAAAAATAGAGAATTAGATTATTGATTTGTTTTTATGGTTTTCTATTTCAAGATATCTCGAAGAACCACAGAAATTGAACGCCAGTGCATGGCACATTACTCGTAGAACAGATGATGAGGACTAAAAATTCTGGAGTAGTGACTATGTAGGAACCAGAAGACGTAGCGATGAAAGGCCTCCCACAAGGTTGACCGATGACCTGGTGAAAAAGCTGAAGAGAGTCGCGGGAAAGTGGTGGATACGAGACGCGTTCCGTTCGTTGCGACGACAATTGGGAAGGCCTATGCCCAACCATTCATTATTCATTCATTTCTGCCGAAAGACGTCCACTGCTGGACATAGGCCTCCCCTAATTGTCGCCATAATGAACGGTCCTGTGCATCTCGCATCCATCAGATATCCGTAACCCTAGCCACAGGTCATCGGTCCAACAGTCTATGTCCAACAATGGACGTGTAAATTCCTTTTTTTTTAGTTTAATATTATCTTTTTTTTTTTTTAACTCTCAATAAACTAGTGCTTGACTGCGATCCCACCTGATGGTAAGCAGTGATGCAATCGTTGATGGTAAGGCGCACTAGTTTATTAAGAGCCTATTCACTCTAGCCTTGAAGACACCCAAATTATATTCGGACGGAAAGACTGCAGTCGGCAAACTGTTCCAATCCCTCGATGTACGCGGTATAAATGACGAGGCAAAACGCTTAGTCCGGGCCGCAGGTGTCTCAACAACGTAAGGGTGGATACTTGCCGTACGCCGGGATGTCCGAAGGTGAAATTGGGTGAAATCTACTAGGAGATAAGAGGAGGCCTATGCCTTGAGGCACGTCGGAATCAGAGACATTTTGTAAACTTTGGTGTAAATACTGTATTATCTATTTCGAAATAAAAAGGTTTTTTTTATTATTAACTACTAGGACTTGAATCTCGACCCATTCTGCTGTTCTTCTTTAAAAATCGTGTCGTCTTTATTCGTTACAACAGCTTTCTCAACTCAAAATGTATCTTATAAAAACTATTGAATGCTCAGTTATTTACTCAAAGACGGTTATTTTAACAAACAGAAACTGCATCGGTTAAAATTCGAAGTTCAATTTTCTAGCTTGTGATATTCCAAAGGTTGTTTACGCTTAGTTATGTTCTTGTTACTAACCGAATTGAGTGTTACTATTCAAATAAATACTTTCGAAATAGTTTATAGCTTTTTTTTGCCTGATATGCTTAATCAGAATGAGTGGTAGCCCAGTGGTAAATGTTTCAACTTGATAAGTTGTAGATCGCGGGATTTATTTTAGCATCACTGTTCTCAAAACTGTGAGGGAAAGCTCAGTGGTTTACCACATAGGCATTTATGCCTCAACTTACAAGTTGTAGATCGCGGGTTTAAACCCAGCTTGACGCATTACTTTGTGTGATTTATTTTGGCATCGCTGCTCTCAAAATTGTGAGGGAAAGCCCAGTGGTAAATGCCTCGACTTACAAGTTGTAGATCGCGGGTTTAAATCTAGACGTATTATTATTTTTTTGAGATTTATTTTATTACAGCTGCTCTTAAAACTGTAAGGGAAAACTACGTGAGGAAGCTGGTATATCCTAGAACCAAAAAAATTCAAAGATATGTTTTTGATATCTACCAATCCGCCCTGGTCTCGCGTGGCAGAATATGACCCGTACCCTTTCCTAGAGAGGAGCATTGAGACCCAACACTGGTGATAGGTTTTTGTCGATTATCCCTAAAAGGAGCTTCTATGAGTTTATTTTGAGCTTTTGTCTCTAAGTCTTCCATGGGTCCCGGAGCCCGGGATCACTACATTATTTTTTAAGGTGAAAAAAATAATTATGGTAGCTGGTTTAATTTTTATTGATACTTTAATACCATTATTTATGTTTCAACATGAAAATAAATTGAATTAGCTAAAATACAGTAGTTTAAAAATCAGGCTATAAATTAAAAGTCTTGTAAGCTAATTATAGCAATTATACCGAGTTGTGGTACGATCATTAATTACTGAACTCATACATACAAGGACCCTTTCTACTTGACGTATTTTATTATATGTTTTATATCTATGACTATAAGGGCCAGTGGAACATAATTTATGTATAACGTAATTTTTTTTTTATTTAACGGAAGAAAGTTACTTTTTTATTATGCTTAGGATCGCGCTTGTCACGACAAACAAGGCAGTCTATGCCCGAACCACAGGTGAGGGTGTTATGAAACCAAATGCTGAGTGACAAATTTGCTGTATCAAATGACGTTTTTTGATTAACCTACGAAGAAGTAAATAAAGGGGCATTAGCTTGGCGTATTCGCCTGGTATAATGTGGTGGAGCCGACTACATACCTATACTTGCCCACACTAGTATAGAAACCTCTAGAAAAGACAGTTGAGTATTGAAAAAAAAAAATCACAAAGACTACACGATTCGGAAAACTCACAGAAAAATTCAATGATTCAACTATCCTGAAACACGCAACTGCAAAAGCAAAATTACAAAAGCAGCATTAGACTAACAAAAAGATAAGATACATGAAACATCACGCAAAAATACCAAACACCAATGACACAGTGATCACCGCACCACTGACTGAGCACGCCACTGGTCTACGTCAGCAACACACAAAACTGTTCGGCACCGCCACCCATGCGTTACCAGTTGAACTTGACTTACAATCAGCTGCTCATCCTGTACGAAATAACTGTTATAGCAGAGGAAAAGAAGTAACGTAAGGTACGGAAATTAAGAAAAAGAAATACTGGAAAAACATGTTGTTGATGCACAAAAGTTAATTTAAGAAAATGTAGAAAGACATCATCCATGGCGCGACTTGTTGTCTAGGGACAAGTAGAGGGGAAGCGGTCTCGTGGGCGCTCACCTACACTTTGGTTAAACCTCATTGGAGCTGCAACACAAACCTCCATGGTCCAGAGTTCCCAAGACGTCGTAAACCGTGTCAAGTGGAGACGCATTGTGGGAGCCTCACTAGCCAACGAAAATGCAACATGATCAACCACGACCTCTATGTCAAGAGTGAACGACTAAGGAGGAGGGGAAAGATATCATCATATTCGTACCTTTACAAGATTGACACAATACAACACATACAATCTTTCTACCATACCATTTTATTTAGGGTCGGCACAATATGTTTTTATTTTCCTTCTGGATACTGTCTTGTCACCCACCACACTATCACTAACTGTCTTTTCTTTCATATCACTTCTCATACAATTTATTCCATCGTTTTTTACCTCTCTCTCCCTCTCCATCCATGATTGAATCATCTATTTTCCTAAATTAACCGCAACACTATAAATTATCTGCCGTTTCTATCAAATCACTAGAGAAAGGCAAATATATAGTGGAAATGGAATACTTATAAAAAGCATCACTGATTGTATTTAAAAGTAGTCAAGTTAAAATGATGTTTTATGAAAATAAAGGTATAGATAAGTTGATGACAAGACAAACAAAAATAGAAAAAATAAATAACAGATTAAAAAGAAAATAGTGTATGTTAAAAGCTACATCAAGAGAACATACGAATACTACCGGAATAAAAAGTAATATAAAAGTAACATACAGCTGGTTTGATAAGTGTCGTTTATAGCCATTAAGACACTTGAATGTGAAAAACTAACAAAATTTAGTTGTACAACCTTTTGCCTCTACAGTTTTAGCTTATATGTCCCATAATATCGATAGCTCTCTCTAGTTCATAATTCATTCTATGTCATGACACAGTTTCCTAAAATACTCTATGGAAGTCCTATACAGTAAACGCAATAGATACAACGATATCATTTTCAATCCAAATAGGCTATTCTGATGAAAGCAACACATTCCACTGTTGGCCGGCGATCCGGCGCGTGAGCACCCCACTTTGCGAATCGCTGCACTAGGATCATTACGTCACGGATACGCCACTGACTACGCCGATGACTCTGTTGGTGAAATGCATGAAGTGTTGAAGATATTAAAATAGTAATAACACAGGAAAGAAGTATTTGATTAAAGCTTTGGGTTAATGAAGCACATTGTGGAAGTGTGTAAAAATTTATTAATATTGTTTTATTTGAATTTGCTTACAACAATAAGAAAATAATAAATATCAAATTCACACATATTCTGATTAAGACAAATAAAAAAAAGACAACCAACCAAGATTTTTAGGTTGAGAGTTTTTACCAGTGAAGCTGTTAAAGAAATACAAATAAATTTATACAATACTTAAGCTCCTAAAATTTCGGATGAGCCAAATAAATACTATGACAAAGCAAAGAAAAACCAGTCACAGTTAACTACCGAAAATAAAGCACTTAGACAAAAACTAGGAAAAAAAAACCAGTAGAAACTTTAAAACCTAGAACTACAAAAAGCAATTTAATAAGCTTCTTTTTACCATTTAACATTTCCTTATCGTAAAATACAGGCATTACGTTAAAGTTGTCGTGAATAATTTTCCTCAAAATATCGGTACCACATGAACTCATTTATGCACCAATGGTGATGACATCATCTTCAATGATGACGCCGTTCTCATTAACTGCACACCAGTGATCCTGACGTGGTATGCAGAGGGTGACGCTCCGATGATACTCAGTCAATTGCATCGCGTTTTTATTAGTCGGATTAAGTAGATTATTGACTTTGTCATGTGGAAGGTGATTGATTTAGTTAGTGGTGACGTAATGGATGATACTTATGACAATATATTGATGGCAGCAGTTTCAGCAAATATAAGCAGAAAAAGAGATAGAGATTCAATATTTTTTAGTTATATTGCTATGATTCTTGTTTGTAGATATAATAAAAACAGCAAATCCCTTAAACAAAATATTGGTATATCACATTTTAAAGAATTTTGTGCAATAGTAATTTTTCTACCTATAAGAAATATGGGATGCTTACTGAATTATTTATGTAAATAGGCTCTGTCATGTAGAAGGTGATAATTGTTTAGTAAGTTGTGAATATGGAGATTGTGATGATAATGGTAAAATAGGTCTTACAGATGAACGCACTAATAATTGCAAGCATCTGAGTAGAATTGAATAGTACCTACATAGAAAACATAAGAAGGAAAATTGACAAAGATTCACAAATCGCACAAAATTTTGGAGTTCTATATTTAGTGAAGATTTTTGCTTTCGAAAAATCACAAAAAAGTTTTCTGTAAAGAATTCCAATTCAAAAGTTTTCTGTGTAATACGACCGACGGTTTTTTTATGGTGGGTAAAATCATCAATTCAATCTTGTCAACTAATGTATAATTTTACTAAAAATCTGATGTATCAGGTCCGCAACATCATTATACCATTGTCATTGCACTAACATGGCGTGCGTAATGACAACGCCGAAATCAATTCTTTCAAAAAACAGACCCAAAAAAATGCGTCTCAAATCCCAACACAATAGGGTACCAAAATACTGCCCAATTCAACTCGAAGAGCCGTCCATTGACTTTTACTACCGTTCTCATCGACTACACCACACCGCTAGCCGTAAGTGTAAGGCCCTGACGAAGTCATCGAGCGAAACACAACAGTCCTTAGTGCTTCAGTGGAGCATGATCCACGTGGAACCACTGGAGCAAATATCTTCTTCTCTTCGTGAACAACACTATGGAATTAACCAACAGCTTATAGTTCATCGACATGATCTTTGATAGGAGTTGTTTCTATCAAAGCACCATGCACCATGGTCTTTGTTGCTTCCTTTTGTTTTAAATTATGCTTTTCTTTCTTACCCCTATTATCTTTCATAGACTGTGATCTAGACTATGGGCAATCATTGAGTGAAACATAACAATCCTTTGCTGCTCTTGCTTCACTGGAGCATGGCCCACGTGAAAGCAATCGAGCAAATATGGCGGGTATTGACGAACTGCTTTAAGAATAAAAGTCCAGTATCAGTTCTTAAATTAACAAATAATCAAATTGGACTGGTTTCATTTCCTAAGTTTATACTCTTTTTATAAGATTCCTATTAATATGCAATTCTGGTAGACTTTGTGATTATAACAACATAATTTCCAATACTTATCCAATCTTTCTCAGCTAAACAAGTGAGAATATGTCATGTTCCAGTCTATCCTTGTCATTTTCATTTTCTCCAACCTTTGAAACCTTTTTACCTACATCTTCTGGATGAAGTTTTTCATTGACAACAAGTTTCAGCCACAGAGTGGAATTCCTTGCCGGAGTCAGTGTTTCCTGATAGCTACAACCCGGGAATCTTTAAGTCAAGAGTGAATAGGTTACTACTAGGTAAGCGCGTTCCATCGTCGACTGCATCGTCGCTTTCCATCAGGTGAGGTAGCGGTCAAGCGTGAATATATAATCAATAAAAAAAAAGTTTAGTGTTTTCCTTAGGACCACAACATAAACCAAGCATATTAACAGTTATTTCACAAAAAAACTGTTTTAACATCCACAGAAGACTCACGAAACAGTATGAGCAGTCATTGTGCGAATCAAACAAGCGTCCTGCATGTATGCTTCAGTGGAGCATGGCCCACGTGGGGCCACTCGACCACACATGGCCGCCACTCTGGGACGTGGTCATTTCATGCTTCAAGTTTGGCACCCTTCAATGATTTTTGCTGTTTGAACATCAGCTGTTGTGATGAGTTTGTTTATTTCTTCAACTTCTTGTTTGTTAGTCTTTATATGACCTGCTATTTACAATGGTACACTACTTAAGAACTTTGAAAATGGAATATGCCATATTGCTCCACTTTCTTTTGCAGCATGCAAATTATGCAATGCAATAACGTTAGCTTCGACATATTGTTCATTTATGCCATTATCATCTGGCCTACCCTTTTCCCAATTATCTTTAGAACTGCTTCCACTCTTACCCGATGCAGCTGAAAACCCATGTTTCACATAGAACAACTGTCTAGCAGACCTCTTAACTACTAAGCCATAATCATCATGACAGTGTGCGTATTTGCTATAGGTAGAATTTTTTTAGATGAAGACTCATCAAATAACTTCTTTTCAGATGTATTTATTTTCTATCTATTCAACTTCATAAAGTATGTTTGGTAGGTGCTTTGTTTGGTCTATCAACAGCCATCTTAGTTTCTTTACGGCAAAGTTTTAAATCAGCAAAAAATAAAACCTCACCTTAGATAGATAGATAGATATATTCTTAGTTCCTTCAATAGCCCTTGCGTTTCAGCATCGTGGAAACAACATACGTAGACACGGATGATGTGGTGTGTGTGGTGTCTGTGTGTGTGGCGTGACTGTGGTGTGGGTTTCTTTGTATTCATTGGTTCAATCTATGTATTGCTACAGTCAATCAGTTTATCAATCACCGTTTTTATCTCGGATCTAGTTGAAAATGACTTCAGGAAGTAGATCATGGCTATCATTATTTCAGTTGACAAATGATTGGTCTGTACCATTTATTTGAGTTGCACAGACATATTGAATTGTTTTGTTAGTTTGTAATTTATGTGGTCAGTCCTCCAAACATGTGTCAGTAGTGATCTCCAGGGACAATTTTATAAAGCGCCCATGCTAATGAAATGATGATTTTGTTCTGAGAAAGAGATAGCGCTATTCTTCTTGACTCTGTCTCTCACTCACAGCGAAATCATTATGTTTTTTTTTTGAGGTGAAAAATCATCCTATGAATTCTCATGTTCTATGGTGGATCAAGAGGAAGTGTAAGACTTTAACGGACTAAAAGCCAGCTGTGTTGTTTAGTTACCCTTTGCATTCTAGAAACACGGCACCCCTTTCTGAATTTCGCCGTGGCTCTAGACTTAAAAGAGTAAATCCGCAACTGTACTGTATTGTAGATTATCAGTCTTGCTGGGGTCCTCTAGTTTTGCTGACATATCTTTCAAACCAGTTGTTGTCACAGAGTTATAGGTCGCGGGTTCAAACCTAGCCACGCGCATAACTTTGTGTAATTTATTTCCTCACCACTGCTCTCAAAACGGTGAACAAAAACATCGTGAGGAAACCGGCATGTCCTAGAACCAAAAATTCGAAGACATACCTATGACATCTAACAATCCGCACTGGGTACGCGTGGGGGATTATGACGTTTTCCTAGAGAGGTGGCCTGTGTCCCAGCAATGGGAACTGTAAAAAGGCTGATGATGATCTTTCAAACGCGCTATGCCCTGGTTTAAGACTTCATTGTAGAGCTCCAGGAATGTCTTTCAGATGGTTGCTTTATTTTTTCAGCAGTTTCTATGTGGTTTGTGATGTCATCGGTATGACCGCACTGAGCAGTCACCGAGCGAATCAAGCAGGACTCCTGTATGCTCCACTGAAGCACCCACCACGTGGGTCCACTCGACCATGGACCGATGGAGACGTGTTTACTGAACTTGAATGAACACCAGAAACAAAGAGAGTACAGTCCAAAGAATCTGTCATTTCAAAGTATTTTTACTGACTTTCTGCACAGTGTGAGCTCAAGCTCAAAAATTGCCCATATTTCCATAAAGTAACTTCATCATCATCATTATTCCAGCTGAAAGACGTCCTCTGCTGGATATATGGACATAAGCTTTCCCCAAGCATTGCTATAATGACTGATCCTGTGCGTCTAGCATCTATCGGATTTTCACAACCGTCATTGAGCCACTTTGAGTAACTTACCGACGCTGATAGCCTGTTGGCTGGTTGGTTGGTTGGCTGGGCGAACCAATATTGAAAATAAAAAACTTTAAATTATTTTGTAGTGTTTAGTAGTTTTTTTCTTGTAAAAACGGTAAGAGCAGTCACTGAGCGAATCAAACAGGCGTCCTATATGCTCCAGTGGAGCAACTACCACGTGGGACCAGTCAACCACGGATTGGTGGAGCTGTGCTGGTCAATTGACATAGAAAGAAAGAAATAACATTTATTGGTACAGACACAGGGCATAGCACAATAATGAACTTGCAAAAATTAAAAACAACAAATATTTTTTTTAATTATTTAAAACTATTTGGTACAAAAATTGTTTGCCTCACGGCTGCTCCAAGCAGGCCCAGTCTAGCATAAATGTCAGGCAACTAAATGCCTGACGCTGGTTTTTAACTGAACATGGCATTGCATGAATCGTTCTTTTCATATTCCCACAGCTGGGAATCAGGCTTCCTCTTTAGGATAAGGAATGGACCGCAATCTACCACTCGAGCCCAGTGAGGGCTGGTCAATGTGTCTTCGAATTTTTGGTTCTACGACATGCTGGTTTCCTCACGATGTTTTCCTTCACCGTTTTGAGAGCATGGGTGAAGAAATAAATTACACAAAGTAGTCCGCCTGGCTAGGTTTGAACCCGCGTCCTACAACTCGTAAGTCAGATCTGTTACCACTCGGCCACCACTGTTCTCACTAATAGACATAGACTAGAAAATGTATCGACGTATTGTGTTTTAAAAGCCAGTAGGTCAGCAGATTTAAAAAGAAAAACATTTTGACTATGACTTACTTAGATTTCTTAACAAAGTAATTGAAACTCTAGTTTTATGTAAAATCCTGTCAAGTTTTTAATTTAAAAATTATATGTTGTTATAAAGTATATGTTACAAAACTAATATAATTTTATTATGGTAGGTAAAAATCCAATGACGAGTCCCGCTCTTGGGTGGAGCGGAAAACAAGTGTCAGACTCTTACTGACTAAACAACCTACCCCGTTCCTATATCGCCATACATACCAGGGCCAGAGCCTTCCTTTTCAGACGCAAACCCTTGCCCCTAATGGGCTTCGACCCTTCTGCAGGGTCCCTACGGTTGCTGACAACTCCTTGAGGCGCGCGGGAACAGTGCGCGCCGTCGACGACTGGGCTTGGTCCGGACGATTACCAGACGATCAAGATTTTATAGCTGTGATAAATGATATTTATATCGTAAATAAATAAAAAACAAAACACTTTTTTTTTCACAAATTCGTCAGTGTAATTCAGTTTAAAATGAGAGGCTGGTGTATCCTAGCTGACTGCCCTGCAAAGAAACACCGAAACAAACTCAGAAATCAAAGTCTCTCTAAAATTCCATACAGCAAAATATGTAATGGCCAAATTCATGACAACTATAAAGATCTGTATCTGAACCACACAGATTTGAGTGAATCCGTCCTGTCTGTGTGTGGGTTAATATTTTTATAGCTCAAATCGGAACTACTAAGAAGTTTTTCAACGAGTATTGGCAGCCTTGTTCAAAAGCTTGAACTCTTGAGCCCCAAGCAAAAGCCGGCGTTTGCATACCTATTCTCTTTCTATTATGTCTCTAATTACGGTATTCGAAAGGTTAATGCACTTTCCAAGGTACGGAAGAATCCATATCGTGATTCTTTTTTCTTTCCGTTAAAATTATCACCCATCTACACACCGACCTCGGGAAATGTCGCTTAACCTCGAAGTTCGACTTGTTTAGTTGTTATTATTTTAGTGACAAACTCCTCGAACTATAATGACACAATAATACAATACTAAACTAGGTTAAATCCAAACCAATCAAGTCATGGTCGTAGACTACTCTAAATCAATCGATAATTTAGTGACCCTAATAGTATCTATCGATAAAAAATATGACCATCGCAGAACATCCCTGGCTTATCGACAAAAACTTCGGAGGTCGGTTGACTAACGATTTTTTGTCGATATCGACAAGGTTACAACCTTATTGTTTGCGCAAGTATGCCCTGAAATTGTTTGTAGTGCGAACAGATTGTGGCCCAATTTGTAATACTACAAATCCATGGTTATGGAAGCATTAGGCAAGATTTTTTACAGTAAGTAAGCTAGCCGAGCTGCATAGCAAAGCGGTCATTGAAATTGGAACTAACTTCCAAATTGTTTGCGAATTATATTAAAAAACACACTAGAAAAACTGACTGACTGAGCCTAGAGAAAATTACTAGAACTAGAAGCTCAAAATTTAGTCAAAGATTTACTTTTATGACTTGCTCTGTTGCGACATGTCTTAGTCCCAAAAATTCTAAGATATATGATATCCACCAACCCGCATTAAAGATAAAGGCCCATACCTTCTCCTAGAGAGGAGGCCTAAATCCCAGCAATAGGAACGTGATAAGGCTGATCCTGTCTGTATAATATAATATATGCCACAACTATCACACAACACCGTCTAGTCCCAAGCTAAGCAGAGCTTGTGTTATGAGTACTAGACAACTGATATACATACTTATATATTTCTAAATACATACATATTATAGATAAATTACACCCAGACACAGAACAAATCATCGTGCTTAACTCACAAACATTTGCCCTGGGTGGGAATCGAACCCACGACACCCGGCATAGCAGTCAGGGCCAGTAACCACTAAACCAACAGGCCAGTAAAGATATATGGTAGATATATGACAATGCTTAACCTCTATCCAAGGTAAATATGTTCAAATCAAGACTGAAGCTATATCTTCAATAACATCAAACTTTAAGCCACAATAAGTCAACAGTAATTACAAAATCTCCCCCCTGCCACTCAATTTTCAACCTTAAAACCTTAAGAATAAAAGCGATTCAAACGCGCCTGATCCACCATAAAATTATTAGCTCACAGTAATCACGATTTTTAATGTAACAGTGCAATGTGACAATCAATTAGGTAATTTGTGTGATCAATCATCCGAGAGCAGTGGTGACTGAGTGGTAGGCTTCGACTTACGAGTTGTAGGTTGCGGGTTCAAACCTAGCCAGGCGCATTACTTTGTGAAATTTATTTTATGCTCTCAAAACGGTGAAAGAAAACTTCGTTAGGAAAACGGTAGGTATGTCCTAGAACCAGAAATTCGAGACATGTGACGTCCACCAACCCGCACTGGGCCCGCGTGGTGGATTTCAGCTCATTCCTTCCTTGGAGAGAAAGTCTGAGTTCCTGCAGTGGGAACATTATAAGGCAGATGATATGCTAACCACCCAAATGGTCATTGGACGAAAATGACCAAGACTTTTTACTTGGTTGGCCCAGAATGTCATGTTTTTCGATTTCCTCGTTGGCACGGGCTCAGTCCGGATTATTACCAGATGTAAGCTACCCATAGCTCGACATGCGGAAGTCCACGCCTACGTGACTGGAAACGTTCCCTTCTACTCCGCCCTAGAGCAAGCTAAGTCATTGGATGATTTCAATCTTGGAAAACTAAAATAAAGGGTCTAAGATGGCGATATTCCAAAACTATAACTCAACAAAATGCGGAAAAATAAAAAAAAAATCTACAAATTCAACTGTAAAAAAAATACAAAGCACTAAGTGGCAAATAAGTAAGTTAGCAATCTGTTACACTAGCATGAAATTTATAATGAAACTAAAAATAACTACCACCAACTGCGAATGAAAAGTGACTCGTTTGGAACCTTTTTTTATTAATGACTCGTGCTTGACCACTATCTCATCTGTTAGAAAGTGACGATGGAGTACGCTTGCCTAGAAGTAACCTATTCACTCTTGACATAAAGATCCCCAAGTTGTATATGAGAAAACATAGACATCGGCAGGGAATTCCACTCTTAAGTTGTACGCCCAATAACTTAAAGAATTTACTAGGTGTAATAGAACGGCACAACGGGAGAAACCTATATGTCCTAGAACCAAAAATTCAAAGCCATGAGACACCCACCAACCCACACAGGACCCGCGTGGTGGATAAGGGGCCCTAGACAAGTGGCAATCGCTCCGTGTCGAATCCATTTCTAAGTTCGATTTCGCCTTAACGATGTCGATCACAAAATGGTAGACAAAGTGACATCGACTAACATATCGATAAGTCGAAGTGTTGGTTCAATAAAATAACAACTTCTTGGCTATGGTTATCGAATTAAAACGTTCAATTTGACGTATAAACAACTAATAACAATTAGCGAATCGAAAACGTTTGACCACGTGACTTTTCGAAGGCGAAGTTTCGAATTTCGTTATCGTTAGTGAGATGTGACTTTGTCTAAGCCCCTAGGGCTCTTTCCTCACCTAGAGAGGAGGCGTGAGTCCCAGCAGTGGGAATGTTATAAAGCTTATGCTATGTTATGCTACAACCGGAGAAAGATCAGGCGAACGCGGCTTTGCATGCTATCCAAGGTACAGTTACGACCCACCACCAACTTGTAAACTCCAGACTGCTACAGAGAAAGCCATTATAAAAATCAAAAACACTTTTTTTCAACCCGGGAATCGAGCTAAAGACAATGAGGATTCACTCAACAGTTGTGCTACATCGTCTTCATTTCAGCCCAAAGACGTCCACTGCTGGACATAGGTCTCCCCCAAAGGCGCCACAATGAATAGTTGCGCTTGCGATTACGAAATCAATGAGGCAGTTAAACAAAATGTAATCTGTAAAAAAAAAATATTACATCAGTGGCGTAGTGACGGAATGTATTTAGAAGGGCTAAGCTCCAGTACCGTGCGTGACTAAATGTCGACCTGATAAAAAAACAGACAAACATAAACAATTTTTTGCTATTATTACTGTTAGGTTCGCGTTTGACTATTATCACACCTGCCTTGCGATAAAATTTGAGGTTTTTTTTTATGGTTGGTAAAAATCATCCAATGACGAGTCCCTCTCTTGGGTGGAGCGGAAAACAAGTGTCAGACTCTTACTGACTAAACAACCTACCCCGTTCCTACATCGCCATACATACCAGGGCCAGAGCCTTCCTTTTCAGACGCAAACCCTTGGCCCTAATTGGCTTCGACCCATCTGCAGGGTCCCTACGGTTGCTGACAACTCCTTGAGGCGCGCGGTAAAATTTGAGGTTGGAGTTAACTCTAATGACGTCATAAGATACTCGTAGATAGATAGATATACTCTTACCCTAGATATATACCTTACACTCGCATTTTTTAACGCAAACGTTAAGTTCTATTGTCAATGGCTTACTCCAACCTACCCTGCTCGAAGTTAGAATCACTTGGGTTGACTCTAGGGTGGCTAGTCACAAAGAGAGTAGGGGTAGATGCTTTGAAAAAGAATTCCTATACAACCAAGTTGTGTGAAGTTATGAACAGTCAAGATATTTAGATCGTACTGTGCGTAAAATGATTTTTTTCTTAACAGCTACAATATAAAAAAAAAACATAAGCAAAGAAGATAATGGCAATCCTTGAGACAATAATAACACAATTAACGCAATCTTTCATTAAATCCATCTTAATTAAAAACCCCTTAAGGAGCATACTTAACCGATATTTAATTTTTCAACTACCCACCTTGAATCGATTAGTAAGTCACAGCTCATCAGAAACCTGTAACCGTTTTAATTTGGTCGCTTTGACCTTAGCACCGAGGTGAGGTCAAGTTTAGACGTGAGAAGGCCACGATTTGAAACGGTTTGCTGAAGTTTTTTATGTTTATCAACATCATTACATCAATATTTTTGTGTTAAATATTGGTATATTCATTCATAATCTTATTTTCATAATCTTTATTATTTTCACTGTCATTGTACTTGACTTATATTAAATATATATAGGTAAGTATTTACATAACAAACTTAAAATATTAATAATAAAACACAGAACTAATTACACTTAAGTATCGAAGTATTCTCCACATCGCTGTCATCTGGAAATTTGCCCAGAAGATTGGCAGTATTGCCACGTTGAATGACAATGCTAATTCTTTCGACAAAGGACGAGCTAGTCCTCTGGTTACGCAGTGAGCTCAATCTGCGTGAAATTTCCTTGAAAATTTCTTTTTCACATATATTTTGAGTTCCAAAGCAGAGTAATCCTATAAGTCACTTAGTGTCTAACATTTGTACTCAAGTTTCTGCATATAAACATCATTTTGTACTCAATTATTCTTATAACTGAAAAAATCTTTTTACACGTATGCAAAGCTCTATGTTTTAATAAATAACATCAGATATGATATGGTCCCCAAAACTAGACGACCAACATTAAAACAGCCAAGGTTTTCATTATTTTTCTAACACAATAATATATATTAGATAACTCCTCCATCATCGTTCACATCATTGCTTACCATCAGACTAGATAGAGGACAAACGCGAACTTATCCATAAATAAAAAAAAAACTGTACACACTATCATTCAAAAACACCGTGCCCGACAGTGACCGAGACTGTCGTAACTTACGACCAAATCTACGTTATTATACGTGTACGTATGTACCCTGCATTAGGAAAATCCTTGAATTCTACGACCAGACTAACGTTTGGGTCAATGTCCTATAAAACAATTTAGCCTAGTCACTATACTCGTACTTCGGTAAAATTTCCTGACAACACTTTGTCAGATTTAATGTCGATATTTTGTCGAATTAGAAAGTGTATAATGCGATGCATAAACACAACTACAATTTATGACAAATACAAAGTGAAAACAAATTGGTTTTTAAACTAACAATAGATGATCTATTTAACTGTCATTTCCTTAGTTATATACGAAGTAGAATTGTGAATTTTTAACTAATATTTGTAGAACCGTTAGACGCTGAAGTTTATTTGTACAAAACTAACATGTCTTGATGACGAAGTATTGAGGTAAATGTAGCTAAGAACACATGAAAAAGAAACCAAAGAATCATTACAGTTATATACGGCCATTGCAGCATCATTATTATATGAAAGATGCAAATAGTACACTTGATGGCCGATATTGAAAAGAAAAACTTACAAAAAGGTACGGCTGTACATAGGTACAGATTTTTAATCTATCCGGTGGAGAAAATACCTAACTGGACATGTTAAAAATTACCGTTTACTTACTGTTACGTTAGCGTATAGCTCCAGCATTTAACTTGGCATGCAGAAACAATAAAATTCTCCATATGGCAAATGAAGAAAGTCAAAAATCCCTTATGGTTCTTCGAGCCGGATGAAAGTTGTAAGCATAAGTCTAAATCCCAGATTAATCTTTAGTAGGCAAAACAATACTAATATTCTTCGGCATATAGAATTGACTGTTTTTTCAAGTTAATTGAACGACGATTACTCAAGATTAGAAATCAATTCATCCCACAAAAAATACAGCACCAAATAAAACCAACACTTTAATTCTCAAATAATTTCCTACGGGAAACTAAATTTTACATGCCCCCATTTCCCATGGTGCCCACAATAGTCAGAGAGGCAGACGCCGACGCCAACATGGCGGCGATGACGTCACACCGGAAACGACTCCGTTTTGAATTTGGAACGGTCGAGCGAGCAATGGCGGAACATCCGGCGACCGAAGACGTTACAATGAGTGCACGTGCGATGCGACGTTGAAAATGTTTTATGTAGATCTATTGATCATCGATCTTTATGTATCTTGATCTTTACTGTTTTTATTTGTTTTAATAGTTGGTATTTACCCTCTAAATTTAAATACAGTCATTGGCAGTTCGGGAATGAGTAATTTATTAGCCCACTTTAAAAATAGGGGGGCTTATGGTAATCGATTTTATAATACTGTCATTTAACACAGTAATAAAATTACTTTGTCCGTGCTGGCAAATTCTCATTTAGAATTAATTATAAAAATACATTAAAACCCGTTACTGTCCCTGCCGCTTTTAGGCACGCAATTTATTATTTTTTTGCACTAGTACAGAAAAGTGGGCAAGCTCGTGCCAGCCACAATTTATTGTACCAAACTGATCACGAGTCGTTGGTCAAACCCGTCTATAATTTTCTTCGTAAGTGTATTGAAACACGTGAACATTTGTCACTGTAACACTATATTCCACCACGATTGAAATGGCTAACTTTCTTCACCTGTATCGAAATTTGCTATTTCATGCATTTGTACAATTCAAAAAGCTTACCTTTTTTATTTATCAATTTCAAATTGCGAACGTCATATTTAATTAAAATGTACAGCTACTATCTCACCTCCACTGTTCCATCATATAAAAATGAATCGCAAAATGTGTTGGTAAGCGCAAAACTCGAGAATAGCTGAACCAATTTCGCTAATTCTTTTTTGTTGTATTTATTATTGGCAGAAGAGAAGAGAGAAGCATTCTTATAAAAAAAATAGGGTGGAGTAGGGTAGAGTAAAGTAGACTACCCTACTTTACTCTACTCTACCCTACAGTGGGGTAAAATAGGGTAGATTAGGGTACAGTAGGGTACAGTAGGTTAGAGTAGGGTGGAGTAGGGTAGAGTAGAGTAGAGTAGAGTAGGGTAGAGTAGGATAGAGTAGGGTAATGTAAGGTACAGTAGGGTAGGGTAGAGTAGGATAGAGTAGGGTAATGTAAGGTACAGTAAGGTAGGGTAGAGTAAAGTACGGTAGAGTAGGGTAGAGTAGAATAATCTATTGCCGGGAGCGAAGCCGCGGGCAAAAGCCAGTTATCAATAAAGAAATAAATATTTCTGTGCCAGAGACCACACACAACTCTACTAGAGATGGCAATCTTTAATAGAGTAATCATACCATAGACTGAACTTTTTTTTCCCAGTAATAAGTTTAATGGTATAACAAAAACCCGGAAGATGTATAACCGATCTATTCGACTACTGTATGTAGATATTTATTTTATTTATCTATAAGGTAGACGCAACGTTATGGCTGGAAATGGTAAACAGACTGATAATTATGCGGTTAGGAGTAGTGATGGGATGTTGTTGTCGATTCGAATAATTGTTGTTGTAAGTTTCGATTGAAGAACAAAATAAATTAGGGATGTAATTAGTCATTTATTTATTTATTTTACAATTTTTGTACACACAAACATACAAAGGAGATAAAGAAATAAAGAAAAAATAGTACAAAGGTACTGCTTATTTCCAATAGAAATTTCTTCCAGCAGACCTGCGAAAGGAGAGACTAGAAGAAATGTAGACAACACGTGTGTAGAAAGACAGAGGAGTTTAAGAAATCTGAGATTAAAATAATAAAGACATAAACTATACATACAAATATAAATAATTTAAACTAAAATTAAATACCTACATAATATATATAAATATATACATAATTATCAAACTAAAGAGGAAAGATAGTGCTCTTTTACCTTCGATTTGAAGAGTGAAATAGTCTTTAAATCTCTAATGCTAGGCGGAAGAGAGTTCCACAACCTTACAGTCACGTACGTCATTAGTGTTTTAGCATTATAAAAAATTAAGTGTTTATAAATAATATCTGATTGTAAAGAAATATTGAACTTTTGAAGTAACGTAGATATTTCATAAGTATTACTAACGATGTGGATCAAAAGTTGTCTTTAAATTAATAAATTATTATTTATTATTAAATATCTCTATATTCTATTTTCATTACATTGAGGAGAGTTTTGCTTTTGGTAAAATAGGTGGTAATACTTGAAGTTTCTTATTGTGCTAAAGTATAGTCATATAAGTCTTGTAAAGTTCTCTCTCCTAGGACTTGGTTCTCCTCGAAAGAAGGAGGAATGGCCTAGTGCTAGATAGACCGATGTCGTCAAGCTATTTTGGCTTTCGCCCGATGTTTTCTTTAATCGGTTTTAAAAGCAAAAGAGATTAAATGAATTACAAAAAATTTAACTTTTACCTGAGTTTGAACTCACATTGTACAACTCATAACTCATTACTAATGTGTCACAATTGCTCAGTTATTTTGGCATAATTATGCGATGAATAGAATACTTTTCAATATAACTGACATCCAATACAAACCACACGGAAAACTCGAATAAAATTCAGCACAAGAATCGATATATTTCGATCACGTGTTTCGACATTGCGGACATCACTAGCCCTGACCGCTGCCATCTCGATACAATATTAGTTTTCGATATTTCGTTTCTTAATAATTCTATTAGCAAAAAGTGCAGGTGGTAACAAACTGTAATAAGATTTATTTTCTTTTAAGTTTTTTAAAACATTCCAACATGATATTTGAGTGACAATGCAATAATATCATTTAAATGTTTCGCTATTTCATCAAATTATTGTTGACTAGCTTTTTTATGGTGGTCAAAAATCATCCAATGACAAATCCCGCGGGAAACAGTGTCAGACTCTTACTGACAAAACACACCGCCACGTTCCTTCCTTGCCATTTGCACTGGCACCAAGCCTTCCTTTCAGAAAAAGAGCCTGGGCCCCAGTAGGCTTCGACCCTTTTGCAGGGTACCTAAGATTGCAGGGTCCCTACGTTTGCAGAGTCCCTACGGTTGACAAGCTTTTGATAGGGCACTTAAGTTGTATATTCTTTATTTATTTTACAATTCGTGATGTACTTGCACACATATTTAAAGACAAAAAAAATACATTATACTAGAAATTGTACGAAGGTACTGCTTATTTCATTAAGACATTTCTTCCAGCAAACCTGCGAAAGCAAAAATTAGAAGAATTGTTCGTAGAACAGATGGTAAAAGTGGTTTTTTATCCTGATTAAAATATAGGTTTATGTTAATTTTCCATTCATCTACAAAAGTAACTTATTTCTGAGACGCCCAGTCTAACATTTATCGTCTATTTCTACTTTACCGTAGACTATCACTAACACATGTTAAGAATTTATTACTAACCGACAACTATTGGCAGAATGCGGGTATCGTCGTCAGTTACCGCATTTTCCTTTACGATTTGAACTTGGTGATAAGTAGTTAATGCCAACTTCGTCTATATAGTTAAAGTTTTATGTAATATTCAGTCACTAAGGCGTTTACTTTTTTCTGATTTCTTCGTTATTAGTTTCAGTTAGGTCTTCATTTTCAGTCTTACACTCCTTTTTGTATGGTAGGTAAAAATCATCGAATGACGAATCCCACTCTTGGGCGGAGCGGTAAACAGTGATAAAAGACTCTTACTGACTAAAAAAAACTGACTTAGTCCCAAAGCCCCGGTGTAACACTTTCGCAACAACCCTCGGCCCCGGGAGGCTTCGACCCAGTACAGTTTGCTGACAACTCCTTGAGGCGCGCGTGAATAGAGCGCTCCGTCTACAACCTGGCCTGGTCTGGATCGTTACCAAAAGACCGGACGGCGAGCTACCCATTGCTCGCCGTCCGCAAGCCCGCGCCTACGATAGGACCACTATTAGGTACCATGCAAATCTATTAGCGACTCAGACGTGTTAATTCTTAGTCTAGATTGATTCTGATTGCTCTCGCAAAATTTACTTTTATTGGCATTAATCGTAGTCTACGTTTACGTGTAAGCCATGAAGTCACTATGAAGGACTGGCCTGTCTAGTAGTTAGTGAACCTGACTGCTATGCCGAAGGTCGTGGGTTCGATTCCCACCCAGGACAAATGTTTGTGTGATGAGCACGATCATTTGTTCTGTGTCTGGGTGTAATTTATCTATAATATGTATGTATTTAGAAATATATAAGTATGTTTATCAGTTGTCTAGTACCTATAACACAAGCTCTGCTTAGCTTGGGACTAGATGGCGTTGTGTGATAGTTGTGAACATATTTCATATTACTATTTTAAGTTCTTGGCCATACCAACCGTATTATTATCTTACTAATATTATACATGCGAAAGTTACGATGTCTGGATGTTTGTTACTGAATCACGCCAAAACGGCTGGACGGATCTGGATGAAATTTGGCACAGGCATAGAACAAACTCCGGAATAGGATATAGGTTACTTTTTATCAACAACCCCAATACCACGCGGGAGAAGCCGCGGGCAAAAGCTAGTATTACATATTACTATTTCAAGTTCTTGGCTATACCAGCCGTATTATTATTATCTATAAAAAGGTCGTAAAGACAGGTGACTAGAATGAACTCCGTCACGCTACTGACTTTGAAGGGTCAAAAAAGGTGTACTTTTGTTCACTCCCTTATAAACCAAGCGTATTATCGAAATTACTTGTAGAAATAAGGAAATTAAGAGTAAATTATCTGTAATAAGCGGCAAATAAGTTGACCCCGAGACCTGAAGATTGGTTACTAATTTAGCATAACAATAATTTTAATGTCAACCGAATTTATAGTGTGAGCTGTGTATACCTGTAATAGGCATGCATACCAGTGTAATGTATTTTCATATTATTTTATGTGATATCCTGTATGCATTGTTGTTGGTATGCCAATAAATAAATAAATATACTACGCATTCAAGGTCATCTGCCTTTCCGCTCCACCCAAGAGCGGGACTCGTCATTGGATGATTTTTACCTACCATAAAAAAAGATCAAATTTTTCTGACGAGGATAATAATCAATTTTCAGGTTTCAATCGACGGGGGGGGTCAAATTATTTGCCGCTCACTATAAGAACGTCAAAATAGTTAATACGTTAAAGAGAGTTTGCCAGCTGTATATCGAATGACGACCAAAGGGAATGCCCATTATTGATACAACATTTGGTGTGGGCCAAAGTCTGAAATTGTGGAGCGAACACATATAGAGGCGACTTAAATAAATAGTCTTTGACTAAAAGTTTACCAGCGACTTCAATCGTGAGGATATTTTTATAAAAACCTTTAATTTGAACTGTGTTTCGAGAATGATTTTGAAAAATGCACCAATAAAAAGTTATATAATTATGAGAGATACCATAAACAAATTATGCCATTTAACTGCCTAATGTCTATGGTGCAATTCAGTAATACCTGGTTCACACATGACTGACACATTGTTGTATTATGTGCATCTATTTTGGGCAAAATAAACATTGTTTTCTTTCTTTTAATGACAATCGGTCAAATCCATCCAAAGGTTGTCTTTAAAAAATTACGTCATCTAGCCATTACAATCTACGAGCTATCATATTAGTTGCCCTGACAGACCACGCCCTTCGCTCTCGGTCTATATCTGCATGGTCTTTCAAGTCGACCGTGAGTAAATGTCCTAAGCATTTAAATTTATTAGTTCATAAATGATTGTGTTTTTTTGGTTGACAAAATAACAAAGCTGTCTTATTATTATTTACTGGTAAACAAGGCACTTGTTTACTCCAATAAATCATTGAGTTTTTTTTATCTAGAATAAAAAAATAAACAATAACATAGTGTCTCAGGGCTGCGCCAAATAAGTTCAGACCAGCATTTAATACAATTGCATTTAACCTCTTCTTAATACAAACAATCATTTTTATTGTGCACATCCTAACAAACAGATTAGAATCAATAAAATTATTCGAAAGAATTACCGCGGTCCTTGAAAGTTAATGACAACACTTAAGGATTAATTTAGGCATAGTCCTTTACGTTTGGAAGATTTAAAAATATGTAAAAATCGACAATTATCATACAACGTTGTCTAGATTCAAGCTAAGTAGAGCTTGTGTTATGAGTACTAGACAACTGATAAACATACTTATATACTTCGAAATACATACAATAGGTATATATTGTTGGTTTATTAGATTACATCTAAAAACTACGTTCTTTTGATATACGGTTTTTATTCATGTTGCGCTTGTTAAATGAAGGAAATATTAATATTCGAATAATCCGTCCTGATCTAGTGGTGGCTCTAACTGCTATGCCAGAGGTCGTGGATTCGATTCTCACCCTAGACAAATATTTGTGTGATGAGAGCAATATTTTTTTCTGTATCCGGGTGTAATGTATCTGTAATATGTGTGTATTTAGGAATATATAAATATTTTTATTTAATTTACTAGTACTCATAAGTCATAGCACAAGCTCTGCTTAGCTTGAGACTAGACGGTGTTGTGTGATAGATGTGTAAAAAAAAATTATACGCCGTTTGAGTGACGATACGGGTGGTTACGGGGATTTTTCTCGCTCAAGAAAGTTGGTTTTTAGTTTGCTTTAAGGATATTTTCTTCCAGCCCTGTACAAATCATCTGACTTCAATAATCCAGTAGTCTGGTCAGCAATGATCGACTACTAGCAAAGGTCACCGCGGAGCTACGGAAGCGGTTGCGGTCGCACCTGCCGATGACCGTTTCTTATTAGTCGTGATTGTTTTCTATTTCAAGTGTTCGCCAATATTAGGGATTTGGTTTCCTGTTGGTTTGATACTGATGCAGTTGGTTTGTGTTAACTGTGTTTTGAGAAAAGGTTGTGTTAGATAGTGTAGATAGTTTATTTTTTTATTTGTCGTTTTTACCATTTTGTAGAAGTGCGACCAAAAACGAAATGTTATATTCAGTTTTACTCTAAAAATACATAGGTCAGTAATTACAATTAAAATATTAATAAAAAACATCTATTAATAGTTTACGATAAAAACAATATACCTAATGTCAAAAAACTTTATAATGACATACTAATTCAACTCTGGCTATAATTTTTTTCACGAAGCAGTATCGTTTTTTTGTTTTTTTTTTTAACATTTTTTTTTTATTTTCTACATTTTCTTTTTATACATATATTTGAAGTACAAAACGAATTCTCCTTTCCTTATTTCCTTAGAAATATTTATGAAGCCTACCTCATTGTCATAGATTTTAGGCCATTGGATTCGAACTGAGGTCCAAAGCAAGTACACAATAAGGCCATAAAGAAGACGTCAGACAACCAGCCTTAGGCTGAGTCTAGACCGCAGCTCGGTTAGCCCAGATATTATCCTAGAGCAGGGCTGTCAAAGCTATGGAGCACGGAGTTTAACCAACAGAATAATCTCTATATTATAATTGTGAATTAGTGTACATTATTATCTTCCTCCTATTGATTAAGTGCCGATATTATTATAAGAAATAATTATTTATTTTCATCAACCAACAACAAATATGTATTGTATAATAATAATAACCATTTATTCAATAACCATTAAATTTTACATTTAATTATGATCTAGTATTAGTAGATGAATGAAAAAATAACTGAATGTAGGTTATGGACCCCATTTTGAGTATAGGCTTCCTCCAACCCTTTAAACCTTATCCCGTCCTTGGCTTGGTAAAAAATAAATATATATTAGGTTAGTAAAAAGATTCTCCCTCTCCTAGGGAAGAGGTCTATGTGGGAACATTAAATAGGCTGATGATGATAATGAAGAATATTCATATGCTATTTTAGGACTTAATCAAGTCATGATAATTTAGTGTACATGTGGGAAGTGACCTTACTGACGGACAATCTTGCCTTAAGGCCACCACATGCAGAATGCTGTCGGGGCTGCCACGGAGGACGGGAAATTTGCATTTTTTTTTTAAATTAATACTCTATCTCCTTTCACTCTAGGACGGTAGTCATGTACCTTATTTGGTGTTGCTAGTAAAAAAATAATGGTTAAGTAAGTAAATAAACATTATAAAAACCAGAAAAGAAAAGATGGCATTTTTAACTTACTGAGAAAAAACTCAAACAACTTTTATAAGTAAGTTTTACGCCTAATTAAAATTTAAATAACTGGTTTTGCTTGGCTCTGATTACAGTTCCGCGATTAATTTTTTTTTTAAGTTAAAAAAGTAATAATAAACTGTAGCTTCAAAGATATTTGATGTGGAGCGTTTTGATTTTTACTAATTATTTGATTACATATAATGTAAGATAAGTTATTTAAAAGAGTTTCATAACTTTGTGTTATTAAGAACTAGCGACTCACCCCAGCTTCGCACGGGTACTGATATTGAATATATTATGCATGTATGTATTATACCCATAAACCTTCCTCTTGAATCACTCTATCTATTAAAAAAACTGCATCGAAATCTGTTGCGTTCTTATAAAGCTCTAAGCATACATAGGGACAGCGGTAAGCAACTTTGTTTTATACTATGTAATGATTACAGAATTAATTCTGCTGAAAAAATGCCTTTTTTGCCTTACGACCCTTATGCGTAAGGCCGCTCGCTCCCGACTATTTTTTGTAGCGATACCGATGCTGTAGCGCGTTCTGCTGAAGCTGCTGACAAAAGCTAGTCATATTATATTATTATTTAGGATCAGCCATCCCTAATGTAGATTATGTCCTGGTACAAGTACAAACATACCTGAGGCGACTTTCTTTCACTTGTTATAGAGTTAAGCTCCAACGGTTTTAACTATGAAAGTTATAATAATATTAAACGTTTTGTGGTCAAGTGATATAGTCGTGTTTTTAAAGTTTTTGTCATTTTTAGGGTTCAAAAACGGGATTCTATTACTAAGACTTCGTTGTCCGTCCATCCGTCCGTCTGTTTGTCACCGAGCTGTACCTCAAGTACCGCGATAGTAACACAGTTGAAATTTTCAAAAATGATGATGTCCTATTTCTGCTGCTGCTAAAAAAAAATAACAACAAATAGTAAAAACAAAATTAAATAAGTAACTATTAATTAGTAACATGTATCTAATTACAGAAAATGTGATATTTTTGCCGTTTTTTGTTACGTACGGCACGGAACCCTTCGTGAGTAAGTCAGACTCAAATCTGTTTTCTTTCTTACTTTATTTCTTACTAGCGACCCGCCCCAGCTTCGCACGGGTGCAATGCTGATATTAAATATATTATGCATGTAATTTACACATACACCTTCCTCTTGAATCACTCTATCTATTAAAAAAAAAACCATCAAAATCCGCTATTTATAGGCACGCTCTTGCCGCACCGGGCGCTAGGCCGGTACCGCCGCAAACGCTACGTCCCGCAATTTTTAAATCTGTAATATCTTCAAAAATATTCACTTAAATCATACGGCGTAAAGGGCCATATAGATCTATATTAAATGAACAATGTATTCAAGGTATTTAATTGGTTAAGGATTAATGCTGTATTGGTTAAAATCGCTTCGAAAATTAGCCATTATTTGTCGTAAAAAGTAAATGACAAAAAAAAGTTATTGTGGATTATCCATAAGAGATAGACATATACCATCGCGGACTTTTCTGTAGACCTTTTCAATGTGTACAATACTTAGTACATTATTTTGATAAAACTCGTAGGGTTCAGCCTGCGTTTGCAATGTAAGCGGAAAAAATGTAATTATTTACGACATCACATTAGAAACCTCAAAAATAACAGTACTTCTCCACTATTAAACCTTCCTCTTGAATCACTCTATATATTAAAAAAACCGCATCAAAATCCGTTGCGTAGTTTCAAAGATTTAAGCATTCAAAGGGACATAGGGACAGAGAAAGCGACTTTGTTTTATACTATGTAGTGATTTATTTGTTTTTTTTTCTTTCTACCTAAAGAAAAAAGGAAATGAAAAAAGATCTCGTGCTTTGTCAGCTGTGCCCGCAAAAGGACTGGCCCTTAAACATACTAGTTTGTCCCGTGGCTTTGCCTAGATAGCGAGATAAGTAACTGTCTAGGACGATCACTGTAATCTAGTCTAGACCACAGTTACAATATTGGTCCCAGTACAGGTAAACAGGTTATGTCTATATTTTTGTTTATATTTTGTTCATATTTATATCAGTGGTCTAGAAGACAAATATGCTAACTAGAATATTTTGATAATTAAATGCCAAATGTATTAAATGAGCATTTTAATAAAATTGGCATTATTTTATCTAAATTTTTTAGTTAGCACATTTGTCTTCTAGATCATGGATATGTATGTATTAAAGTTGTTTACCAAAGTTAGATATTATATAAACTTACTAATATTGTAAATAGATAAGATTTGTATATTTGTTTGTAATAAATAAATTAAAAAAAAAATATTACTTACTATGATATTTTCTTGTCGGACTTCTTTTTCTTCATTGTTGATGAAGTTTTTTTTTATATGTGCCGATAATAATGAAAGATAAAAAAAAAATCATTTTGAAATTAAAAAAAAAATGCAAAGAAATCTACATACTCCGTGTTGATGACAAATAAATGGATGGCATTCAAGCAAAAAAATTGTATTTTAGATTTATTATAACTCTTTCTTTAAAATAGCTAAATATAAATAGCTAATGATCATCATCATTTTAGCCGAAAGACTAATTTTACTGACTAAAACCCCTGTTCCTTCAGTTGCCCTTTACATTTCAAGGCCAAGGTGACTTTCAAATAATCCCTCACACTTAACCTCTTGAAAGTACTCCCCAATACTTATCACTGCCCTTTTCTGACCCCACAAAGTTCATTTAACCCTACGCAAGAGGCGACAGGTGACTTCACTAGTCTTCCGTTACGATTACAAAAACACACCCTTAAGGACTGTTCGTAGTAAAAAAAAAAAAATTAAAAATGCATTTCCTATCAGCTGGGTTAGTACAAAGTTTGTAAACGTTGCTACGAAACTGGAGGCATAACTCTTGTAGTCATAAAGTTAAAGTTCAATTTTGAATACAAAATGTTGACGACAGCTGCAAAATAAAACAAGCTTTATTAATGTAGCCAACGAAAAATTGCTGTTCTATTCTATTTCTTGCACAATAAGGTTCAAAGTCGTTTGTGGTTACAGTAATTGGGCTGTATTGGTTAGTTTGGTTTTTTGTGGCTAGGAAGTACCAAGATTGCTTAGTTCCTAGTTTGTTTGAAGTAAATTATTTTAGTTGTAAATGGACAAGGTACAGTTTTTGTATGAATTTACAACCGTTTTATGTATATTGAACAAGACTTATTATTTCTAGAGTACCTACTGTAAAGCAAGTTTTAGAAGGGAAATCAGACAATGACTGCTCCTGCTCTTGGGTGGAGTAGGAAGGCGTGTCAGATTTCTATTAACCAAAACCAGTTCCAATATTCTTTCTTTGCTTGGCATTCCACGAGGCACAGGCTTGCGGACGGCGAGCAATGAGTGGCTCGCCGTCCGATCGCCCGGTAACTTTCCGGATCGTGACCAAGTAGTCAATGGCGTGTATTGTTCCTACGCGCCTCAATTGCTATTCTCTCTAGATTGACTTTAATAAAAATAATCATTAAATAATTTCGCTCGCTTTGAGCAAGAGGACAATCAGACCTATTATTTTTTCATTTATTTATTTTAAATAAACATATATTATTAGGAACCCACTATAACTCTCAGTCTTCAGTTGCCCTTTTAAAAATATGTTGCGATCGTTTATAGAATAGATCCTACTACTATACCTATATATTTGTTACTCTTTCACGTCAAAACTACTAAATGGATTGCGGTGAAACTTTTTACACGGATAGATCATTCCTGGAACGCATTGGATACTTTTTATCTGTAATATGAAGTATGTTCCCTTATCATGCGAACGAAACCGCTGGCAAGAGTATTTCATAAAACTATCAAAATAATAAAAATAATTAATAATACAAATATAAATAATTTCAAAATAATCATCATCAAATGTCCAAAAAAACTTCAATTCAGCTATTATCCAACACTCCACCGTTATATAATTATACAGGATGCTCCATCGATATCATTGTCATCGGAAATGACTACACCCTCTGTAATAGCCCGTGCCATAGACAAGTGTAAAAAAAACTCAAAAGTTCGTTAGAGCATGTGTTGGTAATGTTTCTAAATTGTTTAGTTTTGTGAATATTTAGAACAACCTGCTGTTACTTGGAAATCGTTATTTTTTGGGGTTTTTTGGGGTTGGTTACTCGTTATAAAGAATATGTCATGGTTGTCATTCTGTCTTACTAATCATCATCAGCCTTTTTAATGTTCCCACTGCTGGGACACAGACCTCCTCTCTAGGAGAGGCAATGGGCCATAATCCACCACGCGGGCCCAGTGTGGATTTTACTACATGTCTTCGAATTTTTGGTTTTAGGACATGCCGGTTTCCTCACGATGTTTTCCATCATCTTTTTGAGAGCAGTGGTGATGAAATAAATTACACAAAGTAACGCGCCTGGCTGGGTTTGAACCCATGAACTACAACTCGTAAGTTGGGGCCGATACAAACTTAAAAACGTACATAGATGCACAAGACAGTGTCAGACTTTTTCTGACTAAAACCGTTGTCCTTAAATTTCCCGTTACGTTCTCGGGCCTTGGCTACTTTTCATATGTTCCCGCAGCACTTTACATAACCCTACCCGTAGACATCATGCAAAAAAAAAAAAATCTATTACTTCATCTAATAACAGTAACCCGAGCGAGCATCGAACCTGTTGACCAGCGATGACATTTACGCCGCAAAAAATCACGAACAGCACGTGGCTACCCACCTGCTCAACCCTTAGGGTTGTCACGCAACCACTTTATTAGTTTAAACTTATGACATTTAAAATGGTGCATCATTTCATTTTGTAACGTGCACTAGCTTCTAACGTTTTACAATTGCCTCATGTAGACCTATGTGAAATAAAAAAATGTTGACTTTGACTTTGTAATATTTATTTTATACATACACAATAAAATTAAAATATATACAACTAATAAGGGTCGTGGGTTCAAAACCAGCCAGGCGCATTACTTTGTGTAATTTATTTCATCACCACTGCTCTCAAAATGGTGAAGGAAAACGTCGTGAGGAAACCAGCATGTCCTAGAACCAAATATTTTAAGACGTGCATACACCAACCCGCACTGCGTCCGCGTGGTGGATTACGGCAAATTCTTCCTCCTAGAGAGGATGCCTGACAGCAGTGGGAACATTAAAAAAAACTGCATGAATACGTCGTGAATACCGCGTGCATCGAAAGAGTGGAACAATTTGCCTGCTGCAGTCTTCCCATCCGATTATAATTTGGGTTTCTTCAAAGCTAGAGTGAATAGGCTCTTAATAAACTAGTGCCTCACTATTTAACGACTGCATCACTGCTTACCATCAGGTGGGATGCAATCAAGATGTATTTTATATATAAAAAAAATAACATCACAAAATTCACCCTTTATAACAGTAATATGATTATTGCGATTTCCTTTGTTAATTTTAAAGGTAAAAATAAAAACAATTACCACTTACAAAGTTGTCAAAGTGTCAACTACTAAAAGGTTGAGCATCATTTAAGTAGTATTTATTTCATTAACACACTAGTGCGTAAAATAACAGTCCAGATAAACGCACGTGTCAATAAATTAAAATAACGTATTTTTTGTTAATGCTCATTTAGGTGATGCCTTTGTTGTTAATTTATGAGAAAATACTTTAAAAAAATTAGTACACTTTTTTTTTTAAAAGAGGGCAAACTTAGACAAATTATTTTTCTGATGACACTAGATTTGTAGAGCTGCAGTAGCCACGCCACGCCACACATCCAAGCCACGCGACGCGATTGTACGTACAAATCAGTTCACCTAGCCAAATTATCCAAGTTACAATCGTATCGTTTAGAGTTAGCGCTACAAAGGAATTGGGAGCGTGGCTATCTACAGGTGCTAACTCTAAACGGTGTTACACGTGTCCATAGGACTAACGTAATCCTAACTTAACTCATCACCTCTTCTATGACATATAGCTTATTGACAGATGGACAGACGAACGAACAGCGGAGGTTTAGTAAAAGAGTCCTTACGGTACCCTCAACCCTAAAACTTACACACGTGACAACCCTTAACAAATATAATCGTGATGCAACGCCATTATAATAAGGGTTGTTCACTTGTGGCTTTTTTATTTATGATTTCAAAAGGTCAAAAGGCTTTTATGAGTTTAGAAAAGATTTAGTACTTATATTCACTGGTCTTTGTGGTTTAAAAAAAATGGGTTGGATGTGAGTCTAGACTAAGTATTTGTGATTAACTGAATGTAAAAAATCTTCACATGTATTTTATCTAAAAACGTTAACAATTACCTATTTACCTAGCCTATTTTTATAAAAAGATATAATTATCAAGATTGTCATTTTGTTAATCATCATCATCAGCCTTTTTAATGTTCCCACTGCTGGACACAGGCCTCCTCTCTAGGAAAGGAGGCTCCTCTCTAAGTTTTGTTAATAATCTAAACAGATTGAGTGTATGTTTGTATTTCTTCTTTTTGCTATAAATTTTTTATAAAATTTTATTAAAAAAAAAATTATAGTAAAACCTATCCTATCCTATCCTATCCTGGATCTAAGATCCAGGAAGGAACATAGGTATGGTTTGGGAGGTTTTTGTCAGTATAAGTCTTATACATACCTCTCGCGTCACTCTAAACCGACAAAAGTCATATTAAGATTTGTCCACTTAAATAAAAAAAAATACACAAGTGTTATCAACCTTTGAAAAAAAACGAACTCAATAACTGTTTTTTTTTTCACAAATTAAAAATCGTTAATCATAAGCACAAAGTTCAAAATTAGAATAAACACGGAATAAAAAATAATTTAAGCGTTCGCGTCCCCTCACTACACGCTAGGGCTGTGCGTCATTTAGAAGTTAAATATTCACTGTTTTTTTCCAACAGGTGCTCAATTTATGTGGGAAATGTTAGTTAATTTGCATACCAATGTAATAGTGGACTGTCGGTATGTTCGTTTTAGTTGGTAGTTAATTGTAACGTAGTTTGTAATTGTTGCTATTTTTAGGAATGTGCATAATATGTGAAAACTTTGACATTTTTGCAAATCTTTTTCCATTTTTTTTTAAATTATATCAATAGTTTTAGTTAAAAGAGAAGTATTTTTGTTTTCTGTAGTTACTAGAAGTATCCAGCTAAAACAATGTGGACTGTAGGGGACCTACAGGAGCCCCAGGAGGCTTCAGCCCTCCCCCTCACATCAACATGCGACAGCGTTACACTGGGGCTCTGGGACTAAGGCAAAGAAGGAACGGGGTAGGTTGTTTAGTCAGTAAGAGTCTGACACTGTCTTCCGCTCCGCCCAAAGGCGGGATTCGTCATACGATGATTTTTCCCACCATAAAAAAGCCAGTTTCGTTTTTCTCAGTATCCACAAAAAAAAACGGTGTCCACAAAAAAATATGTATACTGCCGTAACTTTTAAAAAAACCTCGATTTACTTCATACTTACTAACTAAAAAAAAAAAAAACGAATAACATGTTTACTAAATGAAACCAAACTCTTCTTCATCTTTACCTTTTTATGGTGGTAAAAATCATCTAATGACGAATCTCTTACTGACTAAACGACCCACCCCTTTCCTTCTTAGCCTTCATACCAGGGTCAGACCTTCCTTTCAGAAGCCGGACCAGGGCCTTAATCTTTACCTTACACATCCCTGATTTCCATTTAAAAAAATCACTAGTACAGCCCTACCGTCTTGTCGAGAAGGGCACGTGCTTAGGGTCGGTTACGTCAGGTGATCCCATCAATTTCTTTAATTACTAAGAACTTCTGATTAAAGCTAGGTTTCTAGTTATTTTTAATTAGGTATATTACCTTACTTGATAAATTTAATTTTATGTATCTAGAAGTATAATAAAGGTGAAGTCTAGGCAAGTTATTATTGTTGATAAGTAATCTAATTGGCACGCATAGCATCAGTCTAATAATATTCCTACTGCTGGGACACAGACCTCCTCTCTAAGAGAAGGAATGGTCCGTATTGATGATTTAAATCCATACCCATTACATCGACTAATAATTTTTTGACTGTTAGTCTAGTGGTTAGAGGACTTGACTGCTATGCCAGAGGTCGTGGTTTTCAATTCTCACTTAAGACAAATATTTGTGTGATGAGCATGATCATTTGTTCTGTGTCTTGGTGTACCTAATTTATCTATAATATGAACGTATTTAGAAAAATAAAAGTATGTTTATCAGTTGTCTAGTACTCATAACACAAACTCTACTTAGTTTTGGACTAGACGGTATTGTGTAATAGTAATAATAAAATGTATTAAAAAAAATGTAACTCAAGTAAAAACAAAAAAAACTCTCTACACTATAATTTAACCCGAAAAATGGCGTCTCCATATTAGCACGCTTTCACACCTCTAAATCGACTTTTTATAAACAAATACCCATCTCAATAAATCACATTGTACCTCTAACGTGTTTTCGCGGCAACTCTGGTCGCGTGCGCAGGATTCCGTTACCGCGTCAGGTGTTCCGCAGGTGGGTATAACGACCTTAGGGTAGTCACCCCTACGATTTAAACACGTTTTTTTAGATGAGACAGGTTTTTAACGAACGTTTTGTAGGTCGAGGAACTGTGGAGATAGGGAGATAAGATGATTTCTAATTAAAGGGAATTAGGGTGTAAAATAAGTAGGTTAAAATAAATCGGTAGGTTAAAAATAATATGGCAGACTAAAAATAATAAAAAGATAGGTTAAAAAATTAAAAGGTAGACTAAACATTTGTAAGGTAAGCTAAAAATTAGTTGGTAGGCAAAAATAAGTTAGCAGGCTAAAAATAAGTCAGCAGGCTAAAAATAAGTTAGCAGGCTAAAAATAAGTTGATAGGCTAATAATTAGTAAGGAGACTCAAAATAATTAGGTATTAATTAAATTCTGATCTATTTTGTTGTTATTATCTTATTTAATTTATTGAATTGTTTTAAACATGTTCTAAGAAGCAAGGTTAGGTTAATTTCAATTTTTTCAGTTTTTATTATAGCAAGGTAGGCTATAAAAATACTTAGGTAGATCCAACGATAGAACTAAACATATGTTTTTTTTACCAAAGAAAACACCATAATTATGTACTCAAATTAGGACAACGTCTTGATGGTAATTACATGGCAAGGAACTTGGCTACTTTGTACTGACCTACCCCAATAGGCGTCGTGCATTGGTCGTTATAATACTCAACCGTACTTTAGGGTTGCCCGACATCAAAAGTCAAGATATATTGAGGTCAAATTCCCGTATTTGATACGGGATAAAACAAAAATGAGATAAAAAATAAATGCCCATAAAAGTTTTTGACAGCAATAACAACTGCAAATTACATTTATTTGTTTAAACCATTTATTTTTTTACGAGTTATCAAGCGCTAAAATTCGCAGAGCCTAACTTCAGACTCGCCAAGATTCGACGGCCGTACTAAAAAAGTATTTTAAATAATATAATAATAATAATAATATGGTTTTGCCTAGCCTTGAATCCTCTAAGCACATTGCTGGAGCATTCAGGTCTAGGCTACCGGTTGAAGAGAGGTGGTCAGGTTATATCTCACCTCCTTTACATGGATGATTTAAAGCTATTTGCCCCCAACAAGCTGCAACTGATGGAGCTACTGAAGGTAACTGAAACCTTCAGCAGTGCCATCAGGATGGAGTTTGGTGTGGATAAATGTGCAGTCATGCATGTAAAGAGAGGGGAGGTTGTGGAATCCGTAGGCACTCAACTCACGGATTCCATAAACCTGAGATCCCTCTCTCTAACCGAAACCTATAAGTATTTGGGTATGTCGGAAGCGTTAGGCATCAATGCTGATGACATGAAACAGTCGTTGAGGGAGCGCTTCTTCGGCCGCCTGAGTAAAGTACTGAATAGTCTTTTATCAGGCGGGAACAAGGTGCGCGCTTTCAACGGCTGGGTCATGCCAGTGTTGATGTACTCTTTTGGCATACTCAAATGGACTCAGACGGAACTTGACGCCGTGGATAGGAGGGTCCGCACACTGCTTACCGCAAATCGGATGCATCACCCACGGTCATCGGTTATGAGGCTGTATATCCCACGGAAGTGCGGGGGTCGTGGCTTCTTAAATGCTAAGACCCTACACAACCGCGAGGTATGCAGTCTCAGGGAATACTTCCTAGAAACCGACGTGGGTATGCACCGAGATGTGGTAGCGGTGGACAAGGGCCTCACCCCGCTCTCCTTGGCTAACGAGAACTGGCGCAAACCAATGATACTGGATACTAATGACCGTAAGGAAATATGGCAGGGCAAGGAGCTTCATGGGCGCTATTACCGGGCCTTACATGGGCCTGATGTAGACTTATTGGCGTCCGTATCCTGGCTGCGCTTTGGTGACCTTTTCGGGGAAACCGAAGGTTTTGTCTTTGCGATAATGGACGAAGTTATGATGACGAACAACTACCGGAAATACATTGTGAAGGACGGTACGGTTGACATTTGTCGGGCATGCCACCGGCCCGGGGAATCAATCCGACACATTATTTCTGGGTGTTCTCGTTTGGCTAACGGAGACTATTTGCATAGACACAACCTTGTAGCCAGGATTATCCACCAGCAACTTGCTCTTAAATACAACCTTGTGGAATCAGAAGTACCGTACTATAGGTATGTGCCCGACCCAGTTCTCGACAATGGCAATATCACATTGTATTGGGACCGATCTATCATCACTGACAGGACTATTGTGGCCAATAAGCCTGACATAGTGGTGATAGATCGACTGGAGCGTCGCACAATGATTGTTGATATAGCGGTCCCTCATGATGAGAACCTCGTGAAAGCCGAGAAGGATAAACAAACTAAGTATCTTGACTTGGCTCGCGAGGTTGTCGACATGTGGGAAGTGGACACAGCAGTCATTGTGCCGATAGTTGTGACGGCTAATGGCTTAATAGCCAAGAGCCTCGACCAACATCTGAGGAGGCTCTCGTTAGGCAGTTGGATCAAGGGCCTGATTCAGAAGGCAGTACTCCTGGACACGGCGCGTATTGTCCGGAGGTTCCTCTCTCAGGAGCCCTGACCACCGGTAGCTTGGACCCTGTCTCGATGCCGGTGGGCTACTATTTTTTATATTTTTAAATGTTTTTTTTTTAATATTTTTTTAAGGAAATATTTAAAAATATACCTAATATGATATTGTAATGTAAATAAATGGAATAATAATATAATAAAATATAATAATATACCTATTTGCAAAAATAAATATCATTTTATCATCTTTGGGCTAACGTGTATAGTAGTAATACAAACAATCGATTTGAAAAAATCTCTAGGTAGAGTTGTCATCATTATATTATAGGTTCATCGACCTCAATTAACATCACCATTACAAGACAATGGGACAAAAACCATCGATGATGATTGAATAATTGCTGATTACAGAAAAACACTTGTAATTGTTTCCTTTTACTTTGAGGAAATAGGTAAATGATGCGTTTTGTACTTTTAAAAGAAACTCTACTACCAATATCCTTGTACCCCTTCAGGTGTGGGGGCCCTTCAGGGTCGACGCCTCCTGGAGCCGAGGGTTGGTGTGAAAGCGTTATACTGAAGCTCTGGGCATAAAGCAAGGGAGGAACGGGGTAGATTGTTTAGTCAGTAAGAGTCTGACACTGTTTCCCGCTCCGCCTAAGAGCGGGATTCGTCATTGGATGATTGTTACCTACCATAAAAAAAAACTACCAATATCCTTGTTTTTACATTTCGAACTTATGATTTTGTACCTGTGTAAAGTACCAATTTATAAGTTGACGCGCCAAATTGAAAAACGTCGCTGTTTTAAAAAGCATTTAGGCAGATTATGGCGATACGGTTATATAAAACGGCGTATATCGTTTAGCTATATTATCAATGTAAAAAAAATCTTGGATGAGTTCTCTACCGAAGCCCCCTCTTTTTATTATTTTTTAAGGTTAAAAGTAACCAAAAAACGAAGGAAATAACAATAGTTTTGTTCGCTCACTTCGCTCGGTCAGTCTAGTAACGCTAACGCTTCTAACCTAACCTGCCCGTGTTGGAGTGCTTGATATGGTTTATAGAACTTTGTCGCGAAAAGACAAACAGATGCAGTGAGGCGCATTATTTTATCATACCTATGTAAGGATGCAGACATAATTATGTTCTAATTAGATTATTAATTGTTTAAATTTCTGTTTAAGCTGAGCGAGTTCAATGACCTTTAGGTAGTATTAGACGTTAAATATCGGTGACATTTACCACAGTTTATCTAACTTTTAAAATTAATTCTTACCCCTTAGCGTGATGTCAAAGATTAGAAACACTCGTGTAGATGGTAATTTTTTAACAAACGGTTAAAAATAAGTTAATTGCAATAAGAAACCTCCCCTCAGTTGTTTCCTGTCTCAGCAACAATGTAACGATGTAACCGACTTTGGCGTAATGTCGTTAGTCATTTTAGTATGTTAGCTTTGACGGTTATTGAAATTTTTGAAAAGGGTACTGTAGGCATGGGGTACAAAACTCTTCTATGCTGGAGAGCTACTGACGATTTGGACACTTCTAAATTTAATAAAGCTGTTTAGTACAGTCGGATAAAAAACATCATTACACAGTATAAAACATTAAATCTTTAAAATTGTGCAATTTGTGCAATAGTTTTCAATGGGATTTTCTTTAATAGATATAGTTATTTAAGAGGAAAGTTAAAAATGTATAATACATCACTATTGCACCCGTGGGAAGCAATTTAAAAGTATTTTATATTTTTAAGTTTATTATCCAAAATGGACACCTTAAATCCAGCCTAAAATAATAGGTATTCGTACCGCCTTTTTATCCGTCTGAAAAAAATATTGTTATTAAGATGCGTCAATTCAAATATGTATATGTATGTGTTTCGAGAGCAGTGGAGGTGAGATAAATTACACGAAGTAATGCGCCTAGCTGGGTTTTAACTCTCATAAAGCACTGTTATACTATAGATGTTTATATATTTTAGTTTTCAAATTGAAGCTACATAGTCACCGATGAGTGTATGTCTGTATGTCCTTGACGCGCCTCTCCTAATCGTTTTATAGTTTGTAACTATTTTTAGCGAGCTAGTCATAGAATCTTCATGTAATGCTATATTTTATGCTGTAAAGTAGACAATGTTGTTGTAAAAATAATGAAGAGATTTCAGTATGGAATTATGTGAATCATGCATTTATTTTCTGGTTTTTATTTTATTGCAATAAACTAGTGCTTGACTGCGATCCCACTTGATGGTAAGTAGTGATGCAATCGTTGATGGCAAGGCGTGCTAGTTTATTAAGAGCCTATTCACTCTTGCCTTGGTTATGTAGTAGATTTTGAAAACCATTTCGTTTCTGCTACCACGGCGTCACCAGGTGTCATAGAGGGGTAATAGGTGGCGGTCGGCTTCTTCTGCGAAGCAATAATGCTAGCGAAGGAGGCGGCAGCACACATTAGGTAACAAACATTCGCACGCCCCAGCTGATGAGATACCGCCCCAACTACCAGCCACATCAGGCGTGAGCTTGCAGCGGATGACAAACAATGGCCATCATCATCCAGTCTGCACAGTCTCCAGACCAAGAGCGAGTCATCGGTGGCTCGTGGTGTTCTACTCGCGCAAAATTAAGAATCAAAGCATTTATTTCAAATAAACCCTTTATAAAAAGCATTTTTGAACTATGGAGAAATCAGACGTTTAAAAGAAAAGATGCTAATGGCACATTTCAAATAGATATCTGTGGAGAAGAATGTGCAATAACTCCTTGAACATCCCTTTCAAAGACACGTCAGTAAAATTGTAGGGGCCTAACAGGGTCAAAGCCTATAGGTGTTCTGAAAGAGACACCCATGGTCCCAGCAGGGCCAAAGACTGTTGGTATTCTGACGGAAACACATCGTCCTAGAAAGCAATTCTTCAGTGGCATAACCCCTTATCAGCTTACCACAAAAACATCTTTTACGTAACAAAAGTTCAAGAACAGTTCTAGGTCACAAACTCACACGTACAAACATATTTTTTTCTACAACTTGCAACCACAGACGGGAGAACGAGACTAACCCACAAACTGACAATGTAAGTGCCAGTTCACACGAGCGTTCCCACGCGTCAATGTCTAGGGCGCGCGTGTGAAAAACCTTAACAATGACGTAATGTTATGTCATGAGCACGAAAGGAAAAATGCTTTTACTTTGACTTTTATTGGTCACTAGCCAACTTGACAGAGTTCGAAACTGTCAAACGCATGAATGATAAATGCACGAACTGTCAAGTGCTTGGACTGTTAAGTGCTTAAACTGTCAAATGCATAAACTGTCAAATGCATAAACTGTCAAGTGCTTAAACAGTCAAATGTTTAAACTGTCAAATGCTTAAACAGTCAAATGCATAAACTGTCAAATGCTTGAACTGTCAAGTGCTTGAACTATTAATGCTCGAACAGTCAGACGTCATCATCATCACCATTTTAGCTGAAAGGCATCCAATATGTGACTATAATGTAGTTGTAGGAAGCCGATTCAAACCCAGCCAAGCGCATTACTTTGTGTAATCTATTTTATCACCACTGCTTTCAAAATGGTGAAGAAAAACATTGTGAGAAATTGGCATGTCCTAGACCCATAAATTCGAAGACATGTGACATCCACCAAGCCATACCGGGCTCGTGTGAATTACGGCTCATTCCCTCTCCTAGACAGAAGGCCTGAGTCCCAGCTGTGGGAATATTATAAAGCTGATGCTATGCTGTATATATGACGACAATGAATGTTGCGGGTATCAGATGGATGCGTGACGCATTCCTGTATGCGTCACGCATCCATCAGATACCCGCAACCCTTACCAAGTTATCGGTCCACCTTGTTGCCACTCCAGAACAAAGTAGAACCCTAATAAACTATTCAATTAATAAAAAACAATAAAATTACAAATTTTAAAAATCAAATAAATCCCGGAAATAACATATTTGCATACCGACACGGGAATCGAACTCTGAACTCACCCCCATTAATTTATTACAATTGTTTGTAGTCACGCGAACCTAGGGTGTATGACCAATGACCATAGGAATTTGAGGGTTACCCTTTTAACTTTATATGGTAAATGGTATAATTTGGATAAGGGTGGAAAGTACCAATTGACTACCTACTAAAAAGGTGAGAATTTATTACCATTTGTTTTTTTTTTTAATTATTTTACAAAGTGTGAGTTTTGAGTTAGATGTGTGTTTTTTTAATGGGATCATCTAATGAAATCCCGCTCTAAGCTGGAGTGTTGTAGTCCTCTTAAGAACCAGTAATTGTCGACCTGGCGGTCCCGTTACGAAGTTTTATTTTATATCTATATAAAAAAAAACAATAACTACTCAATATTTTTGTTTTGCGAGGCCCTTTTGAAAAAAAAGCCCGATTTTCTTTGTAACTTTAAAAATTTCCGTGACATAATCTCGATATACTTTTTATAGAATTTACAGTCTTTATTGTACAGAATTTATTGTCAGATTCGCGATTTTTATTAAATTATTAAGTGGTTGGTCATATAGTCATTTTTTGGTTGGTCATATTTTAATAAAATGTTTTTTTTTTATGATATTTTCTTTTATATTTGTGGATAGTCAGAGGTTTATAAAAGTTTACAATGAGTACCTACAAACTGGCTTAAAGATACAAGTTATGAACCCGTCAACCTTTAAACATTTAACCTCCCTCGTATAAACTTTACCAGTAAACTAAAAAAAAAGTCGCCTCACAAAAAACCGACTTTCGAACGAGAAACCCCAGTACAACCAAAGGGTAAAGCAATTATAAGCATTTTTTCACTAGGCTGCGTTTGCAGGGGTTCGAAGCAAATCTACCGTAAAATTACTATTGTTTACAAAATAACTAATTTTTACTGTTTTTATTTTTACATTTTTTTGTCTCGGTCCATTGGTAATTGGTGTATTGCGAAAAATATAATTTGTTTGTTTAGAATATTTTTTTCCGGTAAGAAATTACTTGGATTACCTAAGAAGAGAATAGGGCAAGTTTTGTGATCGGTATACGTACAATAATATATAAAACTAGCTTTTGTCAGCGGCTTCGCCCGCGTACATAAAATATAGCCTATGTCACTCAATAGTAAAGCAGTTTTCTATTGTTGCTAAATTTGTTCCAATCGGACCAGTAGTTCCAGAGATTACCTCCTACAAACAAAAAAACAAACTTTACCTCTTTATTATATTAGTATAGAAAATAGCGCAGTGGTTGATTAGTTGGCAGCGGTGTTAAATCGACTCAATTTTGGATAGAAAAACGTTGAGCTGATGGTGTTAAAAACTTTTAAATTACAATCGCTTAACAATTGCTACAGTATTATTAACGTGCTTTGAAATATTTATCTAAGTTCGTTTATAATACACAAAACAAAAGTAAATTAACACTTAAACACAAAACTAAATAAAATTAACTGAAAATAACATTAAAATATACAATACAACGCTGTCGACTGGTAATGTGCCCTAAAGGCTGTCGGTGCTGCCACCATAGTAATAATCACTCCATTTTTATGAGATAGAGCCAGACTTGCACTGACTCAAAACCCGCTTCTGTTCTTTTCCTGTCTGGACGGCTACTAGACCGTCGGACAGCGGGCTACATATTTCTCGCCGTCCGCAATCTCATGTCTAGGGTAGTCAGAAAGTGGGAGTCCATTTGTTTGGTGCGGCACTTTGCGGTACGCTTCGGGCTGATGGCCTCTCAATCTTGAACTTCTGACAAGTATTATGTAAATCGCGGATAGGTGCTCTGGAGTGGCGCCTCTTACACGTGGAGTTGCCCAACAGCAAAAAATTATAATCTCAAACAAGGGCACGGACGTAATGTCTGTGGATGCAATGTAAGGCAGGAGTGCGGTTTTAGTCAGTAGGAGTCTGACACTGCCCAGACTGGCTCGTTTGTGAGGCAGCCTGGGACGTCCATGAAGGACTTCCCATTCTATGCCGAAAAAAAAAAAAAAAAATATTGGTATCGGATCCTTGCAGCGGCTTGAGAGTAAGAGCCGTTGCCTCACGCGTGTGGCCTCTTCCTTTGCTAGTATTACTGCTTCACAAAAAGAGGCGATCGCCTACTACTCCTCCCAGCTTCGAACCATGGTCTGCACGAGAACACAGCAGTACTCTGCCCATGCAGGGCACACCTCTACTGTGTGCTCTACTGTGTTGTCCGGGAATTCCACGCAGTAGTGACCCACGGGCATTTGACGCACAAAACCAGTGCAAGAACCTCCCGAACTTAACATGTCCGGAAAACTTGCGACATGCGGAAAGTGAAGACACCATGAGGTCTTTGCAGCTAATTCTCAAAGACAGGACTTACAATAATATCCCACCTTTAAACAACACTTCACAATGTGGTTTAAACAAACCATCAGACTACAAAACCCAACATCAATTAATAAAACCGGTTTTCTTTTGTTGAAAATATAACAAAAGAGTTTCGAAAAATCATTTTCGGATAAGCGATGTTATCGCTTCGTGTCCTTGGATATTCTGTCGGTATTTACATAGTGAGTATATATACAGGTAGATATGTCATGTTGTATGATACATGTCATTGCTACTAAATTGTGTATAGACTAGCTTTTGTTAGCGGTTTCGTTTGCGTGAAAATAGAAATTTGTTTCAGTCAGAAAAATCCGAGAATATAAAAAGTAGTCTATATTTTAATCCTAGAAATGGTCACCCTGTGTGCTAGGTTTCATTTAAATCTGTTTAGACATATTTTTTAATCGTGTAAAAGGAACAAACATATAATCTTTGCTTTAGTATTAGTCAAAGTAACATTCTACCGGGAAATAATTATTAAAAACAGTCAAGTAGTTTTAAGTTAATTCCATTACAAAAAAAAAACGTACAATGAAACCCTTCTTTTATACGTATTTCCATATACGTGTAATAAACCTTACATATACTGGATTGTCTGTATGATTGGGAGCATTATTTACTTTTTTTAAATTGAAATTAGGAGTGAGTTCCCTGCTGTCTATGTTGACTGATAGCTATAATCAAGAGGCCTTTCCATCAAGAAAGAATAGGTTACTTTTAGTAGGCGAGCTCTATCGTCAGCCATAGCTAGAGACAGCGTCTTCAAGCCAATCAATAATACTATTTGTTTTTTACATAACTCAGCAAAATTTAAGGAGGTAGCTCTTTTATTTTCTGATTTTTTTTTGCGTGAAATAGTTTGATAGTAATAAAAAAAACACGCTGGTAGTAGCCAAAGTTAGACTAATTAATAAGAAAGAAAAATTTTTTAGTTTCAGAACACAGATATGCAGGCAAACTTTTGACAAATCATCAAAACTCATCCTAAATGATGGTCACCCTACTCATAATTAAACACACCTTTTGTCTAGTTAGCGCTTTGTCGGTTCAATGTCGCAGTTTTTTTGTACATACGTCATTCATATATTATTCGACGCCATTTTCGACCGCCATGATGGATTTATACGATTTTCGTGAGTCATTCCATTTTCGGTTGATCATGTATTATGATTGTTTCACAATGTATAGCAAATCTAGTAGGTTTTAGTAATCCTATTCTGTAAAATGGCAATTTTCTATTTCTCATTTTCTTTCCGCAAATATGTTCAGACGTCATTGCTCGTCACAAAACAGTCATTGTTCGTACAGCTAAGGAGTGGACTTCCCTGCCGGAATCTGAGTTTCCTGATAGCGAAAATCTAAGCATTTTAAAGCCAAGAGTGCATGAAAGTACACGAACAGGTTATATCTAAGTTAGTGCACTAGCTTCTGACGTTTTATAAGTGTCCATGTAAGCCTATGTGAAATAAAAACCATTTTCGATTAAAGTGTACTCCATCACCGACTACATCATCGCTTACCATCAGGTGATCAAACGCGAGTCTATAAATAATAACAAAAAAAAATTAATTTAAGATATTTAAAACATCATGGCAAAAACCTATACAATACTACGTCAAAAATTTTAACAAATAATAAATATGTATATCATAAAAAAAAATCATTTGAAGCAAGATATTTCAGCCTTGTTAAACTGATTTACTATTACTTACTCATACCTTAACTATCAAAGGGTAACAAAAAAATCTCGGGTGGCTACTCTCAGACTCTTCGCTCCATCCAGAATTGCAGAAGTTATTTCATGACACAAGCGGATTTCCACGACAAGAATATATATAAGGAGAAACTGACCGACTCAACAGCCAAAAATACTGGGACTAGGATCGTGAAATTTTGCACAAAGTTTCCTTTTATGACGCAGGCAAGCACTAAGAGAGAATTTATCAAAATTCATCCTTTAAGGGGATGAAACGGAAGTCCGAAAGCAACTACTTAATAACAAATACATCATAATCAGATGAAACCTCATCAAAAACACACTATTCTTCATCTTTTTCTGCCTTACACATTAACCAGTGTGAACCACACAAAACCGATCACGTAAACACAACTCCACTAACTCCAAAATAACTCAAAAACACAAACATATAATCAAATTGCCGTCACTACTGGATTTGTTAAAAAAAAAAGTTAATAATGACTCCTTAGAACCGTGAGAAACTGTCAACACCTTTACTAAGATTCTTTATACTCATATAATCATTATCTTGAGAAAAACAACGTTGAGTTTTTGGGGACAACTTGATAAGTAAAAAAAACTCAAAAAAAAACCTACTGAAGCCCTGACCATTCGGTAATTTGTATCTTAGGGTCTGTTAAATTAAAGCTGTGATGTCTTTTTATTTAATAATATTATTTATTTATTTATATTTATTACAAAAAAATTTTTATGAAGCGGTATTGTTTCTATTAAAAAGCACCCTTAGCTAAGAGCGAAAGCTCATTCTTTTTATTACATTTCCAATTTATGTAAACAGGTACAAGCAATCAATATATTTGTTTTTGTCTAAATTAATCAATCATGAAATTATGAAATCATTCAATCCAAAAATTCAATTACTTACTTTATTTAATTAATAAAGTAAAACGTGAATTAATCATCATATTTGGTTAACTTTGTTTAACTTTTCATTATTTTATGTCTGTAAAATCCCAAATGTTAAAGAAATTTGTTATTATATGACTATCTTCAAGTAGTTATCTTATTTTTTTAAACTGGCAAAACATTAAATCTCTGATGCCCAAAAAAATCCTAATGTACCAAATTGATATACTTACCTAAAATAAAGAGTATATCTATCTATCTCCTCTTTCTCTCTGGAAGGAACCAAAGGGAGACGTCAGAATTTTACTGACTATTAAGTCAGTAAAGTTATGACATCTCGTACTCGATCACCTCTCCACCTCATGATCCTTCAGAAGAAATTCGTCTTGGAAAATATCTCAGGAAGATTCCCCAACAATTTTTTTTTTATTCTGTTTTATTTAGAAGACTAAATAATTGAACATGACATTAAAATTGAAGTTTGCTGCTCCCTATTTGCGTAGATAAGCCATAACCTTGGAATTTAATTTGGCAAAGACGTCAAAAGTACCGAAAATACGTTTCCTTGTACAAATTATCGAAATACTTGTTAGATTCTGTAACTACTCGTGGTTTATTTGCGTATTTTACAAATGTAAATGTAAAATAAAATAACATATAGTACTAAATAGTGTAATTAGTAAAAATATTGGTGCGCTTCACTATCAACGATTACATAACAACTTCCCTTCAGGTGGGATCGGTTACATGAAATTAAAAAAAAAGAAAACTCCTTTAATTCATTAACTCCCAAAAGGACTCCGGTGTCGGCACACCTATTGTCTTTTATTTGTGTCTGTAATTACGGTAGTCGAAAGGTTAAGGTAGATCAGTAACGGTTCGCGTCTGAAAGGAAGGCTCTGGCCCCGGTATATATGGCAACGTAGGAACGGGGTAAGTTGTTTAGTCAGTAAGAGTCTCACACTGTTTCCTGGATAATTAAACGTTATTGAAAACGTTAGTACGTAATAGTTATTACGTTAACGGATAATTTACATCTACCATAAAAAAAGAGCAGATGAGTGTCTCAGACTTTTACTGACTAAAATCACAACTGTGTCTTTTAATCGCCCTTTACGTTCCGGGATCCATTTTTTTAAATTCTTCTTGGTCATTCTGCATCTCACATTGCATCATTTTGCATTCGTCGATGACTTGAGCTCGGTCCAGACAGTTACCGGATGGCCTGACGTCGAGCTACCCATTGCTGTCACTGTCCTGAAATTCTAAATTTTAGGGGGCTGAGTCACCCGCGTCCGTAGGAGAATACCCACAGATAGGCCCTACACGTGGTCCCCGGGTGGTGCTAATCAGGTGACACAAACTGGTGGTAGGTTTCGACCGATGGCTTGTGACCACCCACTGGGCAAAGACGTACCGCCAAGCGGCCTAGCCGTGTTCCGGTACGATGCCCTGTGTAGCCAATTCTGAGGAGATGGGTCGAAGTGGCGGTTCCAATGCATGCAGACCAGCCGGCCTCGCGCTGGTATTGACGTATCGGGAGACTAGTCGAGGAGGGTAGCGGGATCCGAGGCACGGTGCACCGCTGGCCGACCGCAGTTAGTAGGGGGCCCAAGTAATGTGCTAGCCACACGTGAAAGGCTGCCCCGCCAACTGACGAAAAATCCCGGAATGCACCATCGTGCTGGTTGGCGACCAGATGAGAGGGCCCGATGGTCATTTCCGGGGGGGCTCGGGCGTCCCCGCAGTCTCCAGACTAGTACCCCAATGATGCTGTCCCACCGGTGCGTGACCGAAGGTTGGCAGCATAGGACTCCATCTCACTTCCTTCTCCTCATACCTTCTTCACTCTTAATATGCCAAGGTCCAAGAAGAAGAGAAACGGTATACAGCGGCTGCACTCCCTCTCACTTAAAGTGCACCTCAGCAATATTCGAGGTCTGCACTCAAATCTCTCAGCAGTCCATCACCACCTTGAGACGGAAAAACCATCCCTCTTTTTTTTTCTTTCGGAGACGCAGATTAGAAGTCCATCAGATGTGTCGTACCTGTCTTACCCAGGGTTTATCCTGGAGCACAATTTTAAACCACACGCTGGCGTGTGCTTGTACGCTCGGGACGACATCTGCTATCTGCGTCTCCGCAACCTTGAGGATCCCAAGTTCTCAACGCTTTGGGCTCTGGTGGACACAGGCATCGATAAAATTATCTATGCTTGTGTCTACCGCTCGCACAGTGGAGATCAGGAGGTGACCAGGCTCACACAGTACCTCAGTGAGGCGGCGGATGCGGCTCAGCAGAGGTACCCTTCCGCTCAATTGGTGCTACTGGGGGACTTTAATGCCCACCATCAGGAGTGGCTCTTCCCATACCAGTGCACAGACCATGCTGGTCGAGAGATGCGAAAGCTTGCGCTGGCATTAAATCTCACTCAGCTGGTCCAGGGAGCTACAAGGGTACCGGATGTTGATTCGCACACGGCCAATTGCTTGGACCTTCTGCTGACAACAGATCCAGACCGCTACTCAGTGTCGATATCATCACCGTTAGGTAGTTCCGACCACTGTCTGGTGAAATCTGTATCAGTCTATTCTCCTCCTGATCTCTGCCCTAGAGGCACCAGGCGGATTTGGCGATACAGGTCAGCAGATTGGGATGGCATGCGATCTTTCTTCGCATGTTATCCTTGGCAGCCTACTTGCTTTTCTTCGGATGATCCGTCGTCATGCGCAGATGCTGTGGCGGATGTGCTGCGGCGGGGGATGGAGTACTACATTCCATTCTCCGACGTGACAATGTCTAGCCATGCTCGTCCATGGTTTGGTGCCGAGTGTGATCGCGCTAATGCGCTTAAACACGAAGCATACCGGGCCTGGGCCGACGCTCGCATGCACAAGGCGAGTGACGTAAGTCAGAAGAAGAGAGCCTTCAACAGTGCTGCCAAGTCTTGCAAGAAGGCAATGCGGAGGTCTCGATTCGACCACATCAGCCGCATCGGGAACAAACTCGCTTCATACCCCGCTGGTAGCAAAGCGTTTTGGTCCCTGGCTAAGTCGGTTGAATCGAACTTCTGCCGCCCCTCACTACCGCCATTGCTGAGGCCCGACGGTTCGCTGGCCCACACCGCTGAGGAGAAAGCAAATCTGTTTGCCTCCCTCTTCGCGGAATCTTCGCGTCTAGATCCCGGTGACGCGCGGCCCCCTGCATATCCTGATGGATGTGGGACGAGTATGTCAGATATTCGCATCCATCAGAAGGACGTCCGTAGGGTGCTACGTAACCTAGACGTGAACAAGGCTAGCGGTCCTGACGGGATACCGGCAATCGTGCTGAAAACGTGTGCGCCAGAATTGACTCCAATCCTGACACGCCTGTTTAGGCTTTCATTTGAGGCTGGAAAAGTGCCGAATGCATGGAAGCAAGCTAACGTACAGCCCGTGCCCAAAAAGGGTAGTCGGGCTGACCCAGCTAACTACAGGCCCATTTCAGTAACGTCCATTCTCTGTAAGACAATGGAACGTGTACTGAATACTAAACTCCTGGCATACCTAGAAGCTAATGACATCTTGAGTGACCGACAATACGGGTTTCGCCGAAATCGGTCAACAGGTGATCTTCTAGCGTATGCCATCCACATCTGGAGCGAGGCCATCGAGAAACACGGGGAAGCGCTTGCCGTCTCCCTTGACATCTCGAAGGCTTTCGATAGGGTCTGGCACGAAAGCCTTATTAGTAAGCTTCCTTCATTCGGTTTACCTACTGGATTGTGTGTTTGGATTGCAGACTTTCTGAGGGACCGGTCCATCCGTGTGGTCATCGATGGTTGCTCGTCGAGCCAAATGACCATCAATGCCGGGGTCCCTCAGGGGTCAGTGCTCTCGGCAACATTGTTCTTGTTGCACATAAACGACCTGCTTAAGCCCGGTACCTTTGGGTATGCAGACGACAGCACTGTTGCTGAAAGTTACACATCCGGCGCACGAGCTAGTGGGTCACAGGTCCAGTCTCTTCGTGAGGCTATGGTTGGGCGCTTGAACTTGTCCTTGGAGGCTGTCTCTGAATGGGGCGATGCCAACACGGTCAGGTTCAACGCTGCTAAAACTCAGGCGTGTCTATTTTCCGCTAAAAGGAGTCAATTTAGCCCTGCTCCAATTTTCCGGGGTGTATCCGTGCCGATAACTGACCATCTTGATCTTCTTGGTATAACGCTGATATCTACTCTCAATTTTGGGCCATACATCGAAGCAAAGGCTCAACTGGCTGCAAAAAAGTTGGGAATCCTCGCAAAGGTTAGACAGTACTTCACGCCGGAACAGCTGCTTAAACTTTATCAGGCGCAAGTTCGATCGGTTATGGAGTACTGCTCTCATCTTTGGGACGGATCTGCCCGATACCAACTTGATGCGCTTGAGTCTATTGAGAGGCGAGCCAAGAGGATCATTGGCGATGATGCACTTGTCGAGTCGAGATTTCAAAGTCTTGAGCATCGACGCCGAGTTGCTAGCCTGTCGGTTTTCTACCGGTTGCATTTCGGGGAGTGTGCGTCGGAATTACATAATTTAATTCCGCCTAGCCCGTTCCATCATCGGACCACCAGACGTACGGCATTGCGCCACCGGTACATGGTGGATATCCCACATATACGTACAAAAAGTTTTGGGAACACATTCATTATGCGTACAGCCAAGGAGTGGAATTCCTTGCCGGAGTCGGTGTTTCCTGATAGCTACAATCCGGGTATCTTTAAGTCAAGAGTGAATAGGTTACTTCTAGGTAAGCGCGTTCCATCGTCGACTGCATCGTCGCTTTCCATCAGGTGAGATAGTGGTCAAGCGCGAACCTATAATCAATAAAAAAAAAAAAAAAAAAAAAATTAAAGGTTTAGTTTAACTTGGTTATTTACTGTAGTGTATTTACTAAGCATTCCGATTCATTAATAATGATGATCAATTTTCAGAAGTTGTCTGGTAGATATCGCTGCAAGCGATAAGGTCTTATAGAATAGATATAAGTTACAGTGACATTGTTACTATTTTGGTGTACTATAAAGTTTATTCTACTCTATTCTTAAACATATCTAAAACCTAGTAAAACACTTGAACTCTCCAAGGACAAAAACGTAATAAGGAATAAATATTTATGTGTATGTTTGTCACTCTTTCATGCTCACATGGCTAAACGGATTTGAATAATATTTGGCACATAGGTAGACTATGAAATAACTCATCACCATCATCTTTTTAGCAAAAAGATGTCCACTATTGGACATATGCCACCCCAAGTGACAAAAAACCCCAACAATAATCTGTATTTACTTCATATATAATAATATATTTGTCTGTAAGGTGTGGTAAGGTGTGGGACAAAATGCCTGAAAAAAAAAATGTTTTACAATTATTACTATAGTCCAGTACATCTCGCAATCCATCGGATTCCTGAAACTCTCACCAAGTCATATGTCTACCTTGTAGGATGTCTTCCAACGCTGCGTCTTCCAGCACGTGGTCCCCACTCCAAGACCTCTCAGCCTCAACGACAGCATAACACATAAAACGTTATTTGAGATAATTTTCTACTTTCATATTAATATCAAAATCAAAAAGCCTGTTTTACAAACCAAAAATGTTCTTCCCTTGCTAAAAATCACCACATCCTAAAATGACGTCATCCAATGATTCATTAGGTAAAACATAAGCAAATAAATAACTTTGTACATGAGATAACTATCGTCGGATACGTGTGAATAAATTGTGGGAATTACGGCTGCACATGAGGTGGAGAGATGTATCTAAAGATATATATGGATGAAATTGTTTTTAGTTCTTTTTTTTGTTTAAGTTGTATTTTTGTTGGGTTGTGTTGTTGTTTATTGTTAATTATTTATTTATAATTTGATTGCACACCGTAGCTTATCACAGGACATACATTAATACATTACATCAAAAAAATCAATGCCAATTTTCGTTGAAATCATATTATAACCAAGAACGGGCTCACCTTTCCAAATCAAATGTTTAGGCTTTGTTCGGACTATTTAGTAGATGGTTTATTTATTTTATTGATTTATTTATGTACACACAATAATAAAATATAATTTGTTTATGTGAAGTTTGCACAAAATTGGTTCTTCATTTATCACATTTTTCTGTTGTCCGGATCGCAGTCACAGGCAAAAGCTAGTAAGCTAGTTGTTGTATATTTTTTAAAAAGCTATGTCTTGTCGATGATATAATTATCTCTATATTCAAAATGGTAACTTAGGGGTAATTCGAGGGACTGTTCAGTGTTATCAAAACCATAAATTCCTTTTGCTCGATTAATGCAATTAAGTTTGTCAATCAACGATTGATGGAAATGCATTGAGTTATCATGAAAGATAAGCCTTTTAATTTGCTTTAACAAGTTTTATTTTATATGAGATATAAAGTGAGAATTGAGTATTTTGGAGGAAGACTAAAAGAGTAACCATGGAGTTTCTTGCCGATTCTTCTCCATAGGAAACGACCAATTTGGAACCGTGCACTAGCTTCTGACGTTTTATAAGTGCCCATGTAGGCCTATATGAAATAAAAACCATTTTGATTTTGATTTTGAGTGGCCAGTGACTGAAAAGTTGAAAGGAAATTGCTCATCTTGGTATGGTCATGTGAAGAGGAGATATGAAACGCATGTTACGAAAAGAGTTCTGAGTTTACACGCAGATGGATGGCGAGGAAGAGGGTGGCCGAAGAAGAGATGGATGAATTGTGTGAGGAGTGATATGAAAGAAAAGGGAGTAAGAAAGAAAGAAAGAATAATATTAGTGATAGTGTGACAGGTGACACGATAGTTTGGAAGAAAAAAAACATGTTGCGCTGACCCCAAGTAATATGGAATAAGAGTGGGATGATGATGAAGTTTTATTTTATGCCATGCATTAATTTAATTTTAAAGTAAATAACAGATTTATATTTATTGAAATTACTTCCAAATTTTACTATTTACGATCGCCAGAAGCAGGTGCAATATAGCAAAGCCGAAAACACTTTTGAGTTATGAACAACTCAGTCAGAAAAATGAAACTAATTGCACATTCCAAAGTGTAGATCTCTATGGCGAAAGACGTTCTAGAAATTGTTACGCGATGATAATGTCATCTATTAGGAATACAAAGAACTAATTTTATAAAAAATGATTGTCATAGCATCATTTGACAGCTTTCACTGAAAGAAAAAACCACCTATATTTTTAGATAAGGTACATCACGAAATCACTAATATTTTGCGGGAAAATACGAAATCTAATATAGAAGGTGAAACTGACTGACTGACATATCAACGCACAGCCAATACTACTGGGTCTAAGACCATGAAATTTTGCACAAGGCTTCCTTTTATGACGTAGGTTTTTTTTTTAATTCAGCTCCTAAACGGATGTAATGGAAGTCTAAGGTTTGTTTGGAGAACCCTATTTTCACGCGGGCGAAACCGCTGGCAGAAGGCTAGTACTAATAACTTAGAATATAAAATAGAATAGAATCAATTTTATTCAAGACAGACATAGCACGACGATTACAAACATAAAGTATAATAAAAAGAACAGAAGTACAGCATACACTGAGCGTGCCCGCATCGAAAGGGTGACCATCTCAGCATTTGCTGGGCGTCGACACCCAGCGCTGGTTTTCAGTTAGCACCTCGCAGTGGCACGGACGAGGCTCTTAGGGGTCGAGAGTAATTGTGACGTATACTGGTAAAAATGTGTGTGTTTGTGTTGGTCTGTTTGTTACTCCTTCACATTTAAACATTTGAACTAATTTTGATGAAATTTGTTGTGAGCTTGGCTTACATTGCTTTTGGCTCAAGCTCGTCATTGTGCAGGCAAAATGTTGAATGTCTGTGGCACATAGGCTATATTAAATATAGTCTGTGCTCAGACGAGATTTACAACGTGGTGGTGATGCTTTGGTAAGCTAAATATAATATTATCTAAATCACATATTGATAGGTTCTTAATAAACTAGTAAGACTCACTATCAACGATGTTATCGTCACTGCTTACCATTAAGACAAGCACTAGCTTATATTGTTTAACAAAAATAAATTATAGCTTATTTCTTGGAATAAGTAACACATTTACAAAACAGTACTAATTTCACGCGGATGCAGTACGTATAACTATAAAATTTATTAATAAAATAATTCTAAAAATAAAATACAACTATCTTCAGAAATATCCCCGACAAAACCACTACATGTATAGCACAGGGTATTGTATTGTCAAATTGTTTCCCACAGCCTTGCGCGTGAGCTTCGCCTTTTTGTGAACGAATGATAGACTCTGCCTTCATGCGGCTTCAAGTCTGAACACGTTGGGGATCGGCAGTTGTGTAGTATTTATTATGTTATTATATAAAAGATAGAGTACCTTATAATTATGTTATTTAAATCATATTTTAGTAGCAGCCCGCTCCGGCTTCGCACATACCCCTTGACACTCAAGCGAGCGCCGGCGCTCGCGGGAACTATAGCGAACGCCGGCGTTCGCGGGTATTAACCTGGGTTAGTAAATATTAATCTATACCTATACCTATTCAATTTTTTTGTTCATGCAAATTAATTTTATGTTCATACTTTCGAGTACCGTGATTAGAGATATAATTCAAAACTCAAAATCATTTATTTCAAATAGACCATTTACAGGCACTTTTGAAATGTCAAAATTGAAGCTAATTTGCACGTTCCAAGGCATAGACCGCTATGGAGGAGAACGTGCAAGAAACTCCATGGGCACTCTTTTAAATGAAAATTTATATTTACATATTACTTGGTTACAAATTGTTGATTCTAATATGCGAGCACGATGTAGCAGTATTTAACAAAAAGTAAAATAATAATAAAAAAAAAGAATTTCAAATAAGCGCCTAATTAATAAAATTAATAGAAAGACAATTGGTAAGCATACGCCAGTTGCGTTTGCTTGGGGCTCAAGAGTTAAGGTGGCTCTTTTCCACTCGCCTATCGTCAAAGTTGTTGCGTTATGTAAAACAATTCAACACGATGTTTGATGCAGAGGCAAAGCAAAAAAAGAGAGATAAGGCCTGAAAACTCTGTTGGCATTTGGCAATTGTGTGATTTACACAAAACTTGTCCAGGAAAAACGAGTTTTATTTTAACCTTTACAAGTTTTTGAGAACAACTGTCATCCACTAAAATCTCCACTAAATGCGCAAGGCATAGAAGTATTTTTCAGACTGATTTTCATCCATAGAAGTATTTTTTAAATTTTTAATGTATGAGTACATTATGAAGCACCAAATGTCACGTGAAATAAAAAACATTCACAGCTCTTTACCGAATTACTTTTACACAAACTTATGTTTTGATTGCTATAGAATCTTAGATAATATCTACAAGATATCTTTGTATCCAAAATATTTGGAGAAAGATGTGTAATAACATCATAATCACGTACGAGCGGTTGTATGAAAATGTGCGTCAGTTTGGCCGCTCTTAAGGAAAACTTAATATTCTTTTTTCTTTTAATTTGGCTGGAAATAACAACCATACTGCTGATCAATTTATAGATTTCTTAGAATTCCTTTTTTTGATCCCATTAAACAAAGAAACATAATAAGATGAGTCAGTATTTTTCACACGAAACTAAAATATTTGATACTTAAATTCAATATAATGTATGTATAAACAAAACCTGTTTTTGGGCCTGATATCCGTGGTTAAGGCTAAATTAAGAAACTTGTTTATTTTAGGAATCTTACTTTAATTAGGGACTAGTATCATAAATATTTTAAACAAACAAATAAGTTGGTTTATTGGGTTTTATTTAACTTATTTACTGATTGTCGAATAAAAGTTCTAGAGTAGCGACATGCGTGATCATCTAACGACGAATCCCGCCCTTGGGCCCAGCGGGAAATAGTGTCAGACTCTTACTGACTAAACGACCCACCTATTTCCTTCTTTAGCCATCATACCGGGATCGGACCTTCCTTTCAAAAACCGGACTGGGGCCCCTGTAGACTTCAGCCCTGCAGTTAGGCCTCTACATTTGCTGGCGACTCCTTGAAGCGCACGGGAACAGAGGCCGCCGGCGACGACTTGACTTGGTCCGGACTGTTATCAGACGACCGGAAGGCGAGCTACCCATTGGTAGCCGTCCAAATTACGTAACATCTTAGCGTACTTATTATTGAACTCCAAATTAAAATTATGTATAGTTTTAGTCTTAAAACTCTCCACAAATAAAAAGAAAGTGTCCACCAAATAGACAAAGTATAGTTCGTTTTTTTTTCTCAGAATGTAACACTCTAGAAATATGTTCCCAATTTTCTGGATTTTGATATGTTAAGTTGTGAAATCGTAGTCTAGTCTAGTATTAAAAAACCAACTCTGCGCTAAAACAGCCAACATTCCCAACTAGAAGAATTTCAACATTTGAATATTAAAATTGAAACAAACGCGGTGAAAATATTAGTTTAACAACAAAAGGTATCCTGTAGGAGCGCCCGCAATGAGAAACGTTCGGCCGCCATGTTGTCCATAGAGCTACGAATGAGTTTACAATGGATGCGGCAATGGTTGGTAAAACTATAATAATTTGGGCGAAGTGTAATATGATGAGGAGGGTGATGAATCGAAGCCGGGTTTTGAAGGAAAAGATGAACTTCAGTATAATTATATTTACGTAGATCTAGATTTTTGACATGGTTTTACTTAAAACGATGCAAGTATACAACAACCACTATTCTACATATTCTATTATTTTCAAATAGTATCCGCATTATTGACGCTCTGTCGTATCACACGACCACATCTGTCTGTAAGAGGTCTAACTTTAAACTAATTTGTCGCCTTTGTTCCTTAATTCAAAGGGATGAATTAAAAACGAGATAGCATTAAGAAGGGTTTTAGAGGCTTAGGGCTATTTGGTTTTTACATACAATCTCTTTGTCAATAGCTGTTAAGCTGTGATAGAGTTTTAAGTCAATTTACGAGATTTTTTATTATACTTATCAGATTTTCAAACCATGTTAACAACATATACCGCATCCACTTGCTCTCATTTCCCACATGCTTGCAAACACGAAACAATAGCGAACCCGAGCACGAAGCCGGCGTTTTAAATAATACATAGATACACATTTTATTTGCAAAACGGAAGCCCCGTGATTTATCTGTGTGTGCACTTAATCGCTGGGTTTGCCAGTGTACTGTGTATGTATTTTATATCAAAAAATACTGTGAATTTGCCAAAATACTGGCCTGTAAAATAATCACAGAAAAAACGTACAGAAAAAAGTTCTTTTCGTACAGAAAAAGTACAAGCATTAACCTCCACACTTACTGAATACAAGTTAGTGATTGCAGATTTAGTTAACGTTTCATAACAAACTTTTTTAAATTACTGTATATATATCAAGAGAAAATATAACCCACTTAGAAGAAAAACACCGTTGAATAAATGTGGGTAAAACACATATACAGCGTTTTACTTTGTATAAATATTTAATTGAAAGAAAATATTGTAAAGAAACCATCATGTCTTAAGACCAAACATTTGAATAAAGCACTAAACCAGTGTGGTAGATTTACAGCCCATTCAGGGATCTTAGGGAAGGCCTAGCTGAGGAACATTACATAAGGTGAAGTGTTATTAAAATAGAGAACTTAGTGAAATCGAAAATGAATCGATCTCATATAAAAATATTGATATCGATCGCATCACTGCTTGCCATCAGATTGCAGTCAAGCACTTGTTAAATATAACGTTAACAAAAAAAGGAAATTTTGCCCTAGATTATGTTTTCAGCTCTTTATTTAACGTGTGACAACTTTAAAATGTAAAACTAATAGTGTCTTCTTTTATTTACAGGTACAAAGATGTTAAAACGTCAGAAAATACGCAAGAAAATCCGGTGAGACCGACCCTGGTCGCAGTGACAATGTGACAGTAGTAACAAACAGCTAAAACATACTAAAAATACTCCTAAATAATTCTCCTAACACTCTCCTAATTTAGATTTTAGTCACAAAAGTTAGTGCCAATAATAGTGAAAATACCACAGAGTTATAGACGAATAGAAAAGACATCGAACTCTAGATGCAACGATGAAACGGTGCCACATTTAAAACTGCCACTTTTGACAATATTCTAAATTCAAATTCAAAAACGAAAAAAAGATTTATTTAAGAACAAATATAGTGTAAACAAAAACAAAGAACGTAGTGCGTTTACAAAGTGACGAACAAAAAAGCGACGTTTAAAAAATTTGACAATTAAGTGACGTTTGTGAAATTTGGACATAAAAAAGTGATGTGCTAAGAATGGATCTCCACGCTCCTCAGTTGGTAGTCCATTCTTATGAGCCCCATGCCCCTCTGCTGGAGGTGGAAGGACTGGATCCTCATAGTCCTCAGCAGAAGGTGCTGATACATGCGCCAACGTTACAGAGTCAGGAGTTGATGAGCAGTGACCACCGGAATGGAGGTGAGCAGAGCTATGGTAATGATTTCAACTTTTTTTCACTATTTTTAAGCATACTTTAGTATGTAAGTATTATTTTAGTTGAAAATGTACCTGAAGACATAATTATGTCAAAATAAACTCTTTAAAATTATTTTTATTCGACCATTCTAGGAACAAATGTTTCGGCATAACAATAATTCAATAATACAAAACAATGGCTTTTTAACGCAATTTTTACTACTATAAAGAAACAATGACGGAAACGATGACGGTTTCTGTGTATGATTTGCAACCATGTGAAGCAAGGCGACATGCAATTGTTAGTGAAAAAAAAATAACTGGATGTTTTGGAGCATTTTGGGAAAGACCTGTGTCCGCTACCCTGTCCAGTTGTATTAAGGCAGATTGAACAAAACAAAGTTTTGTTTTTGCTTGCAATAGATATAATTAACTGCACTCTTTAACTTTTGCACTATATTTTTCATGAAAATAAGTTTTTATTAATCCTTTTTTTGATATTAGCCTCAATACAGTATTATTGAGAGCAGATGTGTCTGATCTGACGTAGAGTACGACTTTACAGATGACCAGTACCACGCCCACAGCAGCAACCAGAGTGGAGACGGTGAGTCATTTTATACTATTATCTTTTAGTTTATATTCATGTGCCGATGACTACGATAGCGGACTCTATCAATTTTTTTCTGTTCCCATTTCAATTGATTTGGAATAACTGTAACAGGTATTCTGTTTTCAAATTAAACCAATTTTTTTTTTGTTTGTTGTCAAAAAAAATTTTCAGAGAATATAGGTTTTATATAATTATACGTTATAAAAATAAAGTGAGCCAGATACATTTTGCCTGTTTGTAAAAATTTTAGTATAAATGAGTAAAAATTAATAAAAAAATTATTACATCACTAATAAATTATTTTAGCCTGGTCATCTCAGTATGATATAGCTTGATAAAATGTTAAATACAGTAAATAGGACCAGACTTATAAAATCAATCAATCCCTTAACAATTGATCAATCACTTGATCGTTGATATTTGGAGTCTGCCCTTTTGATACAATTACGCAGATTACACCATCCCTAGCAATGTTGCGTCATTTTTTAACATTAGGCTAATTGATTATTAGGTCGTTCTGGATGAGGAAATAGCCCCCAAATAATTGGTGGCCGTCCTTTTCATCCTTTGCTATATAAAATAACTGCTGGCGTTTGAGTTGTGCTGGTTGTTGGAGTTACTTCAACTGGTCTTTTGGCAGCTGCTGCAGCGTCAGTGTCTTCTTCTGACTCAACAAAGTGAATATTCGAAGACTCATTTTGGTTTTCCTGTTGTTTGTTTGCTATGTTGACTCATGCGTCAAAACCAGACCCGTACAACAATGACACTTTTTAAGTCCCGTCGCATCTATCCGTTCGCAGCTCTACAACACCATCTTCTATTTGCATTTCTTTCCATCTCAGTTCGACAAATGCTTTTAAAGAACTAATTCCATTTAATTTCTTAGACTTGCCTCTCGATTCAGTTTAACTTTTTGCGAGTTCTAGACTAGACTGTGACAAAAAAAAGATGAATCTGTCACCTGTCACGTTTCTGATAGAGAGTTTAGAGCCAATGTGTCGATTCGTTAGGCTGTGGTTTTCACTTCGTATATGGAACGGTTCCTAATTGACTAACTGACCATTTTATTAAGTTTCTCGTACATGGAGTCTCAATTTCAATGTAGAGAGATAAAGATTTTGAATTTGAAATGTTATAACATTTTTTAATACTGAGCTGTGATTTTGATACTTTCTTTTGGAAATGTTTTGTGTTGTTTTATTAGAAATTTGTTACTTTTATTGCAACAGATATTTTGTCTTTAGCCTGCAAAATATAAAAAAAAATAAATGATCTCTGTCTATATTTTAAATAATATTATATAGATTTATGTACATTCTACACACATGGAAACAGTTGTTAGATAATGTATGTAAAATTGTATAAAATAGGACACATTATAAGAAATTTTGGAAATGGAACAGTGGTGGCCGAGTGGTAACGGCCCTGACTTACGTGTTGTAGGTCGCGGGTTCAAACCCAGTCTGGCGCATTACTCTGTGTAATTTATTTCATCACCACTGCTCTCAAAACGGTGAAGGAAAACATCGTGAGGAAACCGTCATGTCCTAGAACCAAAAATTCGAAGACGTGACATCCATCAACACGCACTGGGCCCGCGTGGTGGATTACGGCCCATTCCCCTCTCTTAGAGAGGAGGTCTGTGTCCCTGCAGTGGGAACATTAAAAAGACTGATGATGATGGTGATAAGAAAATTTTAATGTGTGTAAAAATAAAAAATAAAGAGAACATAACAACAACAACGATTTTTTTATTTTTTTTTATTCATATGCTGTTCTTTGATCTTTATCTCATCTGATGGTAAGCGATCATGTAGCCGATAATAGACCACATTTACATAGAAGTAACCTATTCACTCCTCATTTAAAGACTCCAGGTCCAGTGTCCATCGGAAAACAATTCTGGCAGGGAATTCCACTCCTTAGCTGTACGGACATACAAATATGTTTCGAAAACGTTATATGGGTAATTCAGATATATAATTATACACTTACGTCATTAGTTCATCATTTCTAAAACTATTTAAAGTAGTCATTCCTCGTTATATACTTTAGTTTTTATTTTCAACATTATTTCAGTTCTTTAATCGGTATTCAGTCGAAAACTTTCTTTAAAAATAAATAAAACTAAATAAACCGTGAAAAACTATCCATCTGTAATCCGCAGCTTGTCTACAAAAATAATAAGCTAAAGTAAAACTAAAATACTGAATAAAAATATAGTTTAAAAGAACAAAACGAATTGATTTTTCACGGCGATTAAATAAAAATATAAACGAACAAACTACCGGATTCTGTAAGCCACGAGATCGCTAATCTGTTGTCAAAAATTATCTCAAGTATCTCGATTAGCTGTTTTTATTTATCTTGCTAATACCTAACTATGACAGTTTTTATTGTGAAATTTTCAAGTAACTTCTCTCGATCAACGTGTAGAATTGAAACGAAAGGTAAAGAAGGAACGTATAAGTGGGAGTTAAGTTACGTAAAAGTCTTCAAAGCCTCGAGCACAGGCGTAAAGTAAATAAATATATAGATAGATAGGTATATTCTTTATTGCCCACCAAAAATAAAATAACAATAGAACTTTAAAATTAATAGGGTGTCACAATGGGCAGTCTTATCGCTAAATGTAATTTTTTAAAGATAATCTTTGGATGGATTAGACAAAGAAAGAAAAAAAGATACGTAGAACGTCGTCATCGTATTGTTGGTTGTGATACGTACATAGAGTAGCCAGCCTTTCACTATTGTACAGGATGCATTTTGGAGAGCGTGTGCGGGAATTGCACGATTTGATTCCGCCATCTCAATTTTACCATGGGACAACCGTATGACACAGTACGACAAATATCCACAAACTCCACAAACTATCCACAAACTTTTCGAAGAGGTTTAAAGGGTGTCAATATCCTGAAGATGTCTAACTTAAGCTTCTGTATGGTTCTAGAGCAGTCCTGTAGCGATTAGCTTAAGAAATCTGTCATTTGGTGTGCAGAAAGCTACTGAAATTCTCTCATCCCTCGAATCCACACTCCTACTTAACTTTTGAATTGCCATAAAGTCGGTCAGCCACTGAAAAAGTTGTTGCTAAGTTTATATATGATTTATTTTCAATGAGAAACAGAAAATTGACGAACTATCTCCAATCCGTAAGATGTGGAAAAAGTGTGGAGGATCGTCGTGTTTTTTCAATGGCACTCACACAAGGACAGATGGTGTTCACACGATGTTGTTTTGTTTGTGTGTGAGTATAAATATCAGGTAGGGTGGAGCCCCAGCGTTGGTAAGAGCGAGGCGAATGTATAAGCGTAGCGGGAATCATAAGGAGGTTGTGCTGTAAATATTTTTACATTTGCTTTGTTACTAAGTTATTAATCAAAATTGTTTATTTGTTGCGAATGAATGAATTTTGCAGTTAAGAAATATCCCCTGATAAAATAAATGTAGTAGTTTTAAGGTTAAGTACAGAAAAGATAAAAACAGAATCCTATTGCTCAGATTTCGTTATCTGTCGTCTATCACCATTGTGTAAATTTGAAATTTAAACCATCAGTCTGTCCAAAGAATATCGTGTTACCCAGTAAGTGGGTTCTGAAGGAGACTTAATTAATTTAGTACTTATTCCGAGAACCAACTCCAAGCTAGTTCAGAAAAGGTTAGAAAGATGATATTACTTTGAATAATATTGCAGTGTGTACCCAAAATAACATAGTACCGTTTGATCTTAAACCCCGTGCTCAACTTGGGACTACGTAACAGTCAATTAAGTTGGCCCCGCTGCCACTCACACCCCACCTCACTTACACGCGGTCGACTGTCCCAACTAATTTCACACTGATTTAGTCAAGTGTACTCTCGACAAAAAACCTCCCATTCACTCCGATGTGATCGGTAGACGTGGCCCGCCAGTGAAACCTCAATGAATGAGATTCGACCATCATGGTATTTTGGAGAATAGTTTTTGAAGAGGTAAGCAGAACTCACCCGTACTCACTAAACATTTTGAGAACACCTTCATTGACTGTACAGCTAAAGATTAGGAATTCCTGCCGGAGTCTCTATTTCCTGTTAGCTACAACCTAAAGTTGTTTACATCGACTGATATCCTAGCAGGGTCGAAGCTTTTTGGGGCCAAGGGTTGATACGAAAGCGGAATTAAGGCAGAAGATTGAATAAATGTCTTGGAAGATGACAAAAGAATGCAAATAGAAAGGGAGTAGAGAAAGCTATTTTTTAATCAAACTGTAATGGTACTAGTTCTAGACTTATAGTGTTTTTTTATTGTGGATAGGCTCTCGTTTGTCCACTATCTCATCTGGTGATAAGCGATGGTGTGGCCGTCTATGGTGCATCCTTGCCTAGAAGTAACTCTTGACTCAAAGACACCTAGGTTATAGCTATCAGGCAGACTCCAGCAGGGAATTCCACTTCTTCGCTGTACGCATAATGAATGTATTTCTCAGAGAGAGGACATTATTCTTCCATGCCATTGATATATGGGTTTTAGATACGATCGAAAAAATCCTGGAGTGGCAACCACGCACCGAAAGACGCAACGTTGGAAGACCTCCCACAAAGTGGACCCATGACCTGGTGAGGGTCGCAGGATGCGACGGATGGGAGTTGTACAAGATTGTACGTTATGGCAATATTTGGGGAAGGCCTATGTACTAATAGCTATGGTCTGTCGGCTGAAATGATGCTGATGATATTTATTATTGTGTACAAAGTTAGTTACGTTGTAATAAACACAAAAAAAAATACAAAAATTACTTGCAAATTAAATTTAAAATGTGAAAATGAAAATGTCGGAATTTAAATTAAAATGCCAAGTTGAAATTAGAATGTAAAAATTGAAACCAAAACGAAAATCAAAATACTTCAAGGCAAGTGTGAATTGACTCTTATGCGGCTCACCATCAACAATTGCATCATTGCTTACAGTCAATTGAAATTAGAATGTAAAAGATGAAATTAACTGGAAATTCAAATATAGGTACTTCAAGGCACGTCTGAATTGGTTCCAATGATTTCATCACTGCATACAGTCAAGCACTAGTTTATATCAAATAAAAAAACTTATCTAAATACATCAATGCGCTTACTACGAGATTAGTGATATACCAGAATTTGGGTGCATATGGGGCCCCATTACGACCTTCGGGGCCCAAGTCAACCTCCCCTGCAAGTTGGGGCACCTGCCGATCAGCGGATGAGGCTCTGGCGCTGGCTTTCCCTCTTAGGGTTGGGAGGTCGGACGGCAGTCGCTCCCGTAAAGGCCACAAATAGCCAATAAACATGGACGGTTTAAGAAAGTTTGTTGCCACGGATAGGGCGCCGCCGCAAAACGGCGCGCAGGAGATTCGCCCGACTCCTGTGGCAAGTGGGCGAGGGCTACCGTGTCTGGGGCGAACACGGATAAAGACGCGAGCCCCAACCCGGAAACTCCGCTTCGCCAGCCTGAACATTGGCACGCTGACCGGACGCGCGAGGGAGTTAGCCGATGTACTTCTCAGGCGAAGGGTGGCCGTGGCATTCCTGCAGGAGACTCGGTGGAAAGGCCGCAGGTCCCGGCTCATCGGGAATGGCTACAAATTAATCTACACGGGTGCAGCCGGTGGGGAGAACGGGGTGGCCGTTGTACTCTCCGAGGAGTTTCAAGACGCAGTCCTGGAGGTGAAACGCTACAGCGACCGGCTTATGGTCGTAGGTGTGCTTATCGACGGGGTTATAACCCACTTGATAAGTGCCTACGCGCCTCAGGTCGGTTGCAGCGACGCTGAAAAGGCTGCGTTCTGGGATCAACTCGGTGGGGTGCTTCGTGGCATCCCGCTGTCACAGGGAATCGTTTTGGGTGGTGATCTGAACGGTCATGTGGGTGACAGGTGCAAGGAGTTTGAGCATGTTCACGGTGGCTTTGGATACGGTAGCCGTAACGCTGAAGGGGAGAATATCCTCCAAACGTGTGCGGCTGCCGGCCTTGCCATCGTGAACACGTATTTCAAAAAGAAATCCGAACACCTGATTACCTACAGGAGCGGGAGGTACGCTACCCAAATCGATTTCTTACTCACACGGAGGCACCTTATCAGTAGGGTGGCCAACTGCAAGGTCATACCCGGCGAGAGTCTCACTGCACAACACCGTCTCCTTGTCATGGACTTGCGCGTCAAACCTAGGGTCAAGTTTGATGAGCGCCAACAACGCCGAATACGGTGGTGGCGACTGGATGCAGCCACGTCCCAGTCGTTCGCGTCGGCCATCGGCGGTAAGTGCGATGGTACCGATGGCGAACCTGTGCAAAGCCACTGGGACAGGATTCAGGCTGCCATCACCGAGGCGGCAAAGTCGGTGCTCGGCTTGTCCAGGGGCGGCCGCAAGTGTGACAAGGAAACTTGGTGGTGGGATGACACAGTCCAGAGGGAGATCAGAGAGAAGAAAGCTCTCTTCAAAACGTGGCAAGCTTCCAAGTCTCCCGAAGACCGCGACGCATACAGAGCTGCAAAACGTGCCGCCAAGAGGGCCGTAGCCAGAGCCAGACGAGACCACTTACAGCCACTTTATGATAAGTTGGAATCGTCTGAGGGGCAGAAGCTCATTTATAAGTTGGCACGTTCCAGGGTCAAAGCGGCACTGGATATCACTAAGTGCCGCTGTGTAAGAGACCCTGACGGCAATCTGTTATGCGAGGACCTCGCGGTGAAGGAGAGATGGCGCTCGTACTTCCACGAGCTGCTGAACAAGCAGCACAAAGAGGTGCTGTCTCCGGTTCTCCCTCCAAATCAGGGACTTGTGCCCCTGGTTACGCCTGAAGAAGTGCATGTGGCTCTTCGCCGCATGAAGAACCGGAAAGCTGTCGGTGCCGATGGAGTCCCCATTGAAGCCTGGAAGGCGATGGGTCCTCGTGGTGTGGGCATCTTAACCTCCTATTTAACCGCATGCTCCTCACCGGAAAGATCCCGAGTCAATGGAGACTGAGTATTATCACTCCAGTCTTCAAAGGCAAGGGATCAGTGCAGGAGTGTGGCGACTACCGGGGGATTAAGGTTATGTCCCACACCATGAAGCTCTTCGAGCGGGTGATTGACTCTCGGATTCGACAGGAGTGCACCGTCTCGGGGTGTCAATATGGGTTTCGACCAGGCCATGGCGCCATGGATCCCATCTTTGCCCTAAGGGTTACCATGGAGGGATACAGATCAAAGAATACGCCTCTGCACCTCCTGTTCCTTGACATGCAGAAGGCCTTCGACTGTGTCCCCCGTGAGGTGATCTGGTGGGCGCTGAGATCCAAAGGAGTGCCCGAGACCTATGTTGACATCATCCGAGATATGTACCGAGACTCCGGTTCTGTGGTTCGGACCGCTGTTGGCGATACGAAACCCTTCCCCATCACCGTCGGAGTTCACCAGGGTTCTGTCCTTAGTCCGTTTCTGTTCAGTGTGGTGCTGGACGTCCTGTCCTCCAACATCAGGGACTTACACGAGCAGCCGCCATGGCTGCTCATGTATGCAGACGACATCGCGCTGGCGGACTCGGACAGTGGGCGCTTGGTTCGACGTGTGACAGCGTGGAAGGAATCGCTGGAAAACGGCGGTCTGAAAATTAATGCGGCGAAGACCGAGTACTTGGCCTGTAACACAACAAACGCTGCTCCTGTTCGCATTGGCGAAGACACAGTCGAGCGCACGGAACAGGTCAGGTACTTGGGATCGGTGCTCCACGAGTCCGGGGACGTCGATTGCGACGTCGAGTCACGTATCTCGGCGGCCTGGGCGAAATGGCGTGAGGTGGCGGGGGTTATCTGTGACCCCAAAATGCCGGTTAGGCTCAAAGGACAGGTCTATAAGACCATCATTAGGCCTGTCCTTTTGTATGGCAGTGAAGCGTGGCCTGTACTTGAGCGGCACAAGCAGAGCCTGCGTGTCACGGAAATGAATATGCTGCGCTGGATGTCGGGAGTGTCGCGGAAAGACCGCATTAAAAACTCCCGCATCCGGGGCAGCCTTCAGCTCCGTGACATAGCGGATAAATTGCAGGAGGGTCGCCTACGCTGGTATGGCCACGTTTTACGAAAACCGGCAGACTACGTGGGTAACAGATGCCTCGCCATGCCACCTCCGCCGGGACCCGGAAAACGAGGAAGGCCTAAGAGGCGTTGGATCGACGTCGTAAGAGACGATATGCGTGTCAATGGGCTTACGGCAAAGGACGCGAAAGACCGAGCGAAGTGGAGGAGTTTGAGTTGGAAAGCGGACCCCGGGCACCGAGGTGAAAGCCAAGGAAGCAACCGGGACTGACGCTGAGATGATGATGATGAGTGATATACCAGAATATAGTGGTCAAGCGTGAGCTCCATGTAAGATATAGGTACTTATACGCATCTGGTTAGTTAGACTGACAATCATTAACAGGTTAATTTTGGAAGATTTTTTCTGTAATATCTTTAGAAAAAATCATCCTATTTTTATTTGCTTCTAGGTATACCAAAAGCTGCAAGATTAGTAACAAAATCCAAACTCTTAACCTCAACAAAGCATGTTTAAAAGTGAATAGTCCACTGGCCATTGCTCACGCGCCGATCGAAAGCGAAACTCGCCATGTTGTCACAAAAACTGACCAAAAAAACCTCGACCAGATGTTCCGTCGCCTGGATTGCCTGTAGCATTCATTTCATCAGATAACTTGGTATCATTCAATAGAATATGTGAATCAATTGAAATGTGAATTAATTGAAATGCGAATTAATTGAATTAACGAATCAATTAAGAAGTTATTATGTTGTGTGTTGATGAGATTTTGTTTGTGTGTATTGTTTAATTGTACATACCTACTTAAATGGAACATTTTAGAAAATATCTAGAGATTTTTTTTTACAATAGATTATGATACATCTGTGTAGATGATGAACCCCTGTATGTTTAGCTAACATCTTCTTGAGGCGTGCGTGGAAACACTATGCGCCGTCGAATACTCGAGTTCTATCCTTACCAGGCAGGCGGACAGCGGGCTACCAATTGCTCGTCGTCCGCATGCGCTACAACTGGACGGGAATCGCCTTGTCACTCAAGATCGTGATCAAAATCAGGCTGACGCTTACGCATTAAATAATGCCTCAAACTCTTGAGTTCACATACGGCGTTCGAATACCTATTGTCTTTCTATTATGTCTCTAATCACGGTACTCGAAAGGTTAATATTGAAGTTGTATTAAATGAATTGCAAAAATCACTTTTTTCCTCCCAAATACAAATGACTCACAACAATTTCGATAAAACCTACGGATCAATTCCAATGAAATCTAAACGGAAATGGGTCACCCACCACATCTCCCCTCTCCTCAATCATCTTATATCGGCGACGTGCGCCTGCGCCGGTAACAGATACGTCTCGCAGTCGACCGCAGCCACTTCCTTGGGAACCTGCTAGGCGATAGGACGTCTTTTTTGTTTTGTTCATTGAATGGGTGTAGTATTTTTCTAGTGAAGGGATGGGAATTAAAATTGTTAATGGATTCTTGAGGACTGCAAATAAGCAAACAGATATTTAAAACAAATTGGAAAACCTGTTCATATATTACTGAAATGGATTTTAATTACTAAAAGTGTGCTACTTTTTCTGATTAAAATCCATCTCATCATGGATTTTCTGATAGTACACCGAAAAAGTAACAATTTTCACAGAAACTTATACGAATGGGTACATAGGCAGTCTTATCGCTGACAGCGATATCTACGAATTTTAGATGGATCCATTCTGAGTTCCTTCAAATACCCTCTGCTTTCCGGGGCACAGGTCAAACCCACATAATCAACATCATACTTTCAGCCGTAAGACGTCCACAGTTGGCCATAAGCATCCACCAAGTGTCGTCAGAATGAACGGTCCTATGCGTCTCGCATTTATTACATTCACATGACTCTTAGCAGGTCATCAGTCCTTCTGGGAGACTATTCAACGTTGCGTCTTCCAGTATGCGGTCGCCATTTCAAAACATTTTGGCCTCAACGACATCTGTTTGTTTCTGTTTTTTAATCACTACATAGTATAAAACAAAGTCGCTTTCTCTGCCCCTATGTCCCTTTGTATGCTTAAATCTTTGAAACTACTCAACGGATTTTGATGCGGTTTTTTTTAATAAATATAGTGATTCAAGAGGAAGGTTTATAGCTATAATATATCACATTTGCACCCGTGTGAAGCTGGGGCGGGTCGCTAGTAAATAATAAATATATCTGTTCTACGTGCAATATACACTGCCTTCTTTTTTGTAGGTGGGAAAAATCATCTAATAACATATCTCTCTCTTCACGCGAGCTCAGAGATTGGTGAATGCCACATGACTTCGAATTTATTGGTTCTAGGACACAGTTTCCCTCCGATTTTGAGAGCAGTGGTAATGAATTAACTTACACAAAGTAATACGCATGGCTGGGATTGAAATTTTGAACCCGCGACCTACAACTCATAAGTCGGGGCTATTACCACTCGACCGCCACTGGTCACTTAAAACCACGTGGTCAAAATTGTTAAAGTAATAATCTGTAAGTTACTTTCTCACAATCCAACGATACCCCTCCGAACCGGTCGCGTTGTCGAGTCATCCCCATTAGTTCCGCACCGGGAACAGAACCCGCGACCTGCTACCGACGGAAGTTGATGTTTTTTAGACAAATTGTCGAGTTTTTTTTTAATGTTTGATAGCTTTTAATTGAGTGGGAATTTGTGTATTAAATTGTTTATTCAAATTATTTTGTTTTTGATACGTTTGATAGTTTTAACAGGTACATTAAAAGTAAAAAAAATACGTAATTAAAAGTTTAATTTAGTATATTTTTAAACATGTGATGGTTTTCTGAATTGATATAAACAATTGCTTGATTGCGATCCCACCTGATGGTAAGCAGTGATGCAATCGTTGTTGGTGAGACGCACTAGTTTATTAAGAGCCTATTCACTCTAGCCTTGATGATGCCTTTTTATAATCAGATGGGAAGACTGCAGCAGGCAAACTGTTCCAGTACTTTGATGTAGGCGGTACCTACCTATTTCTATTTTTAAGTTCGACTACCTATAGCGTAGAGTACTAGATTTTTTAGCCGCATAGCCAAGAAAAATAGCCACAACCTTGAACAGCTCGTCATAACTGGCATGGCTGATGGCAAACGACCAAGAGGCCGCAGCCCAAAAAGATGAGCAGATCAGGTCTGCTCCACACTGGACACCCAATTACACGTCGCACTTCATGACGCCAAGACCTGTCACAGATGGCGAGACACCATCAATAAGAAGCTAATCCAGTGGAAACTTCACGACCCTCAGTGAGGAATGAGACTCAAAGAGGAGGACGGCATTTTAAAAATAAAAAGAGAAAACTAAGGAACTTTTGGATACAGGGTCAAAGCTAACCAGGATTCCAGAGACAGGAACCTCTTCACCCTTCGGCGTTTATCCCGCATGCGGGTTTACTCCGCAAGCGTTACCCCCCGCAAACGACATTATCGGATTATCCAGCATTCAGATACGCACGCGGGATGCGTGGCTTGATATCGGGCAACAGCCGCACATTCGGAGCAATTCCGCATGCGTAATGAAGGTCGCATGATATGTAATGGGCATATGATATGTATGGTATTTGCTAATAGGCTACCATGGGTATGTTTATCAAGATGCATTTCCTATAGAGATTTGCAAAATCCTTAATAAACTTAGGATGATATTTATATATTTATGCTCATAGATCTATACCTAACTCATAGATCTATTTTTTTTGTAACCAAACTATCTATTGTTTTGGTTACAAAAAAATCTACCAACCATAGATGTTTGAGTAAGTACCTAAATGTTAACCATTTCAAATTAATTTGAACTGAAAGAAAATACTTTTTAATTCTTGCAGTTAAAAGGGGTTTCGACTTATTTATAATTTTTACTGTGACTTTAGTTGTTACTAAAATTAAATATTTTATCATAAATATTACATTACCATTTTGAATTTAGAATCACAGTCATACTAAAGTATAAAATAATACTAAATAATGATCAAAGCAAAAATGACCGATTAAAGTGACAATTACATATTACAATATACGGAACTGCTACCAAACTGACCATTGACCCACAGTACCCCAAAATCTCCCGTGCGAAAGAGACAACCATACACACCATGTTCCGCTCGATTAGAACCGCCTTGTTGGAATTTTGACAGCAACCAATCAGAATAAATTTGTCTGCGCACACTAATTGATAATGCAAAATCAAAAGATCTTATAACCAGAAACTGACATTGTGATTTTAATCTTACCTTCTCTGTTTTAAGGTCTAATTTTGATTGTGGTATAAAACTGCTATAACGTAGTCAGAAAAGCTCAAGTTACAAACACTGCGTTAGAATATCAATCTTAAACTGAGGTAGTAACGTTACTTTTTAAATGTTGCTTTAAACATTTTTTTGTTTTTTACAATCGTTTGACCGGAAGGAAACTGGTGACATGTGTAGAATTAAGATTTTAGTGTAATTAAATTTATTTTTGATTTACAATTGGATAATACTGAACATTGTAATATTGAATTATATTGTGATTAACGATTGACGTATCCGTTGTATTACGCCGGATTTTTTTTTAATTGCTTTAAATTTATCAGACGTATTAATTTACTGCATAATGAAATTATATATAGTATCAGCAATTTGTATAGTGTTTCCCCAATAACTGGGTGTTGTAGTTTATAGAATGTAGAGGTCAGGAAAACAGTCCCTCCGTGTGTTATACAGGGTGTCATTGCCATGTTAACGCAAACGAATACCATAGATCCAGTAGGTACATGATTCTAGACCTCCCAGTGATAGAATTTTTTGTCAGTTTTTTCTTATTTTTTTATTATGAATTTTTAATGTTTTTTAATTAAACTGTATAAAAACGTCAATTTAACATTTTTTGCGAAAAAAATTGGTACATTACATTCCAAATTAAAAATGTCATGGGGTTTGATTAGAAGACCGACTTTATTTGCCTTGATGAATTTTTTATTGATTTTTTTTGTAAAAAAAAAATATTTTCTTTTTTTCTTTTTTCAATGACACCTTGTATAGTATCAACATTTTAAGCGGATATGAATGGCCAAATTTGAAACTGTCATACTATTATTATAAAGGTTTGTTTGTATATTTGTTAGCTCTTCACGTTCGAATGACTGACCCGATTTCAATAAAATTTAGCATATGACTGTGTACCTAGACTATATCTTAGATTATATATTTTTTGTCCCAAGAATCCTTAGAGACAATTTTCTACTTTCAGACCCACATGAAAATTGATTCCTTTTTTTGCAAATTGAAAAATTAATATATTGTTATTTTATACCGTTTCTATTCTAGTTTAAAGCCACACGTTATTCTTCTAAATAATAATAATATCTAATGAAAACATTATAAGAAATGGAAAAAAAAATGTTTTATTATGACACTATGTAGTAATATCTCAGAATAAAGATCTAGAAAGTTATGTCATAGAAAGTTACAATATTTATTTTTGATTTGGGTAAAAATCAAATAATTTGTCTTAAGACAACGTTACAAATTAAAGCATACACCAATCTTAACATTGTTCTTACGGGAAACAAAAAGTAAAAATCAGAGTCCTAAAGCGCAAAAAACTGAAAGACATAAATGAGGTTTTAGTCCATAAAAGTCTGACATCTCGCTCAACCTAAAAGTCAGAAAAGTCATTTTAACACTAACACAAAAAAGAAAACGAAATTTTTATATAAAGTTAGGCAGATAACAATTAAAGTACTTACTTTTTTTTACACACATCTTCAAAAAAGCAATTGCACTTTGTCTTATTTTTTTTTGTTAGCAAAAAACTCTACACCCAAAAAATATTATTTGTACACTTATGCCCGTTTCGTTCACAGCAACAAAATTTTAAGATGATCAGATTGTAGTCAACTGACACAAAGCAATATAAATCTTATCTTTTGACTGTTAAAGTCTAATTCACCTTAAACTCCGTCTGATAAAGCTATCAATGAGCATCGAAGATGAGGATTGCGTTGTAATTTAGACCTTCTGAGTGAAGGTTTAAGGTTGAAATTAGATGAAGGATAGTACTTTTATTTTTTTTTCGGTTTTTAATTAAACGTCGAGATTGTTTTGGACGAATGAAGGCAGTTCCTTGAAGAGTACCTACCTGCTTAATGTACCTACTGTAGAAGGTATATATCCTGTGTCGAATTCCAATGGCTTAGTGGCTGATTGATAGGCTTTTGTGCGATGGATCGTTGGTTCAATTCCTGTACATGGATGGTTTTGTAGGAATAGTAGAATGAAAGTAAGTAGTTTAAGAGCGCGTATCCTAAAAGTTGGCAACGTCGCAATGACTGTCAAATATATACATGTTTTAGTTCATTAAGCCTCAACGAGAGCGAACGCCGGCGTTCGCACACCTATCGTATCTTTAATTGTGTGACTAATTACCAAAGTCAGAAAGTTAATTAATAATGCTCAGTAGTGCAAGAATAAGTCAAGAATGAATAGGTTACTTCTAGGCAAACGTGCTCTATATAGGGCCACAGCATTGCTTACTATCAGGTGATATAGTGGTCAAACGCGATACTGTAAAAAAAAAAATCTTATTATATTGGAGGTATAATATTTGTAGCTTTATCAGAACAATGAACCACCCTCACATACATTTCTGCTGATCTACGAAGCTCTTTGTCAATAATAATAATACTCCATTTTGATATTTTAGGTAATGAACCATAAGATCCACCACATATGAAACACCATAATTCAGTTTAACTAAATCAGCATAGTTCGGACACTTACAGTGTGGACTTGAGACACTTGGTCCAGAACAAGGAGGGGTGGCAGGCGGTCGCCTCCTTTTGCGAAGCAGTAATGCTAGCTAAGGAGGAGGCCGACCGCATGAGGCAACGACGCACACGCCCTAGGCGCCGCCGAGATTCCGATCCCGATTTCCGGCTACCGTAGGCGTGGGCTTGCGGACGACGAGCAATAGGTAGCTCACCGTTCGGTTGTCTGGTAACAGTCCGGACCAAGCCAAGTCGTCAAGTCTGACACTGTTTCCTGCTCCGCCCAAGAGCGGGATTAGTCATTGGATGATTTTTGCCCACCACAAAAAAAACTTGAGACTAAAATAAAAATTATTTATTATTTAGTTGCTCAGCAAAATAGGTATTTATTTATTTTTACAATTCTTGTACACACATAAATACGAAGGAGATACAGAATCATAGAAAAATGGTGCAAAGTTACTGCTTGTTTCTAATAGAAATCTCTTCCAGTGGACCCGCGAAAGGAGAGACGAGAAGAAATGTAGACAACAGTTTGTAGAAATACAGAGGAGTTTATAAAATCTTAAATTAAATTAATAAATACACATACAACTTTCTATCCTTCTATTCTTTTTCTTTCCATATGCTTCCATACACATTATAAAACAAAATACATTACCGCTTTTATCTGCCTTGTCTATCTATTTGCATCATCTTCCTGCCCTTGTCCCGTTTTATTTAGGGTCGGCGCAATATGTCTTTTTCTTCCACTCTGTCCTGTCACCCGTCTCGCTATCACTAACTCCTCTTTCTTTCATATCCCTTCTCACACAATCCATCCATATTTTCTTTGGTCTCCCTCTCCCTCTCCATCCATCCACATGTATACTCATGGCTTTTTGTCTGGCTTTTTCTTGTCTATCTATTTGCGACAAACTCAAAAACTAACGACTGAGGAAGCTTTACATGTAAAGTTAATGTGTCTCCTCACAGAACCATAATATTATCATAAAAATTTTAACAGAAAGCAAAACACTTTCAGAAGAAAAACAAAACATTTTTAACATATTTTCCCTTGACACCGAAATTCGTTAAAATGCAGGTAACTTTAAGGTTGAAAAGCATTAACTTTTGAATAGAGTATAACACGTAAAAAGCAGATCCTCTGTCCCCTTATATATTACAAAATCCGCAACACATCTAAGGGCGGAACTCATTCATCGTCTTCATCATTTCAGCTGAAAGACGTTGACTGTTGGACATAAGCCTCCTCCAAGTGCCGCCACAACGACCGGTCCTGTGCGTCTTGCATCCATCGGATTCTAGCAACCGAGCACAATGCTTACACAGAATTGTAATAGTCAACAGGGACGAAAGTTTCTGGAGTACCTAGTGACTACGTACTCCAAAACACAGTAACAAAATGCCTCCCACAAGGTACATCTTGGTGAGGATTACAAGAGTCCGATGAAGAACGCACGGACTGGTAGTTAGGACAACACAGGAAGACTTTTTTTTTAATTGCTATAAACTAGTGCTTGATTCCGATCTCACCTGATTGTAAGCAGTGATGCAATCGTTAATGATTTGGCACACTAGTTTATTAAGAGCATATTTATTCTAACCTTGCAAACACCTACATTATAATCGGACAGAGAGACCGAACTTTTGTCTAGAAAAGGATATTTTTCTACTGAAATAATGATGAAGATATTTTGAAAATGGAGACACTGAAACAATTTAATTCCAGAAATATAATAAGAGTTTCATTACTAACAAATCTATCAAATCTTCCCAAACCCCCTAAAAAAGAATCAAGTCCCCAGTTTACCCAATCAAACTACACATTAGACTACCTCGGTAAAATCAATTTGTCAAACATACAATCCCTTACATTAGCAGACATCTCGGTAATAGCTTGCTCTAATTAATTATAACCTAATCAATAGGCTTTTGGACAAAAGCTATTATACCACTAGCTTGTGTCTGCGGCTTCGCCTGCATAGAAGTTAGAAATTATACCAATGGAGAACCATTTGCTATGGTGTAAAACTTTTTACAAAAAAAAGTATACAGAAAAAAAAAAATACAAAATAACTTCAATTTCGGAAGTCGGTATTTGTATTTTATTATACTGTATTTATTTTATTTACTGATTAATTACCCTTACCTACACCTTCCGGTTTCATCATCAAATCAGTTCTGTGTATACTCCCCCTTTCTTCCTTCTGTCAATCATCGCCTATAGTATAAATAATGCAACTGAACGTGTTACGAATGTTACAATATATCTGTTATAAATTTTGGAAGAGTGTCGTTCTATATCTTCGAAGTTCAACATCACTTCCATACAATATTACTATGGGACCAATATAGGAATAATATTTCAACCAAAATTTTCAAAATCGGTCCATAATCGGGCTTGTGGATGGTGAGCAATGGGTAGCTCGCCCTCCAATCGTCTTGTAACCGTCCGGACCAAGCCCAGTCGTCGACGACGCGCACTGTTCCGCCTCAAAGAGAAGTCAGCAAACCTTAAGGACCCTGTAGAAGGGTCGAAGCCAACTGGGGCCACGAGTTCGTGTCTGAAAGGAAGGCTCTGGCCCTGGTGTATATTATAGCAACGTAAGAATGAGGTAGGTTGTTAAGTCAATAAGAGTCTGACACTGTTTCCCGCTCCGCCTAAGGGCGAGATTCGTCATTGGATGATTTTTACCTAACATAACAAAAAAAAAATCGGTCTATAGTTGACCGAGATATCAGTGAAGATATATAAAGAAAAGAATACATTACACAGTCGAACACAGAACCTTTTCCTTTTCGAAGTCGGTTAAAAGTAGTACACGACAATTTTCCGTCGCTTTTTCATTTATAATATTAACTATAGCAAGTTTTAATATTATAAAAGTGATACGGCTATCCTTATCATTTGAACGGGCAGATAACCGAGAGAAGGACGCGAGAGGGGAGGGCGGGGTGAGGTGACGTCACAGGGAGTGCGTTCCGAAATAGTGTAACGTGTTTTATTGCGAGAATTTTCAATTTTTCTTTTGTTTGTCGTTGTGTTTTTTTTTATGTCAAACGAGTTTGATTTTGATTAAAAATAATATGTTACAGTGCAAATTTATGCATTTTTTTTTTCGATGATGATATTGTATTGTATTTCGGGCTGGTATCCGCAACGCCAAGTCTAAAGCGCGTATTTTTTATGTAATACTGTTTTGATTATGAATAAAAAAAAAGAAATAAAATGCATCTAAAATTATCGACACCGAACTGAAAATACTTATTGTTAAAATGACAAATAAATATAGGTAAGTAGGTTTTTTCTTATTTTAGAATTCTTATTCATTAGTGGCTGATTGTTACAGTATAATAATAACAACAATATCTATTGTTAAAATTGAATAAAAATACTTGCTGCCTTGGATATTATTGAATAAAAACTAAAACTATTGTACACATTATATAGATACTATTAAGTGTCAAATTATGTAACCGATATTTACAATTTTTTGTTTGACTGTTTCTAGAATAAAAATCGATCATCAGAAGAATTTATTTATAAGTAAACTAGCGACTCGCCCCAGCTTCGCATGGGGGCTATAAATCTTCCTCTTGAATCACTCTATCTATTAAAAAAGCCGCATCAAAATCCGTTGCGTAGTTTTAAAGATTTAAGCATATATAGGGAGGAAGCGACTTTGTTTTATACTTTGTAAGGATATGGGCCAAATACAGCACAGCATGAGATGTCATAGATATAAAAAACTTCTATGATAAGAAGAAAAGAAAAAAAAAAGTTTATTTGTGCAAGAGTATTGCGCTTAACATAAAAAACAAAATCTACTATAGTTAGTAGCTCAAAAATATGCGGTACACACGCACAAAATCTATGATATCTATTATATTTGCATTGCCATACAGCGTGGCAATGTTTTGTTTTTTTTGTTACATTGTTGTTATATTTTTGGTGTGAAATAAAGAATATGTATCTATCTATCAATGCCAAAGCCTTTTGAGCACATTAGAAAAAGTTTTTTTGAAGCCATATTTCAGATTGTTTTTAGTGTTATTTTTATTTCTTTTACATTTAAGATGATATTTTTTATAATTAACATTGGTTATGTCAATTGTAAAAAAAATGTCTTCTTATTATTATAAACGTAAAGGTTTGAATGTATGAATGGTTGTTACTCTTTCACGTAAAAAGTATTGAATGGATTTTGATGAAATTTTGTATACAGATAGACAATATCCTGGAATAGCATATAAGATACTTTTTATTCTTTGAGTATGTTTCCTTTTAGGATAGTTTTTAGTATCAAAGCCGTTACCCTCATGGATACTATTTATACATTCAATAATTATTGACTTACTTTACATAATAATAATTATCTTTATTGAACTTTCAAAAACTAAAAGGTAATTTTAATAAAATTACCATTTTATTATTATTATTTTGGTGGTGTTAGGTTTTTTTTTAAACATCGTGAGGAAACCGGCATGTCCTAGAACCAAAAATTCGAAGACATGTGACATCCACCAAACCGCACTGGGCCCGCGTGGTGGATTATGGCCCATTCCCTCTCCTAGAGAGAGGAGGCCTGTGTCCCTGCAGTGGGAACATTAAAAGGCTGATGATGATGATGATGAAAAGGTAATTTAAAAAACCTAAATATAGACTAAATTAAATATATATACAAAAAAAAAATAGAGCATAATATATACTTAATAAATATTGTCTTCATCATCATCATTTCAGCCCAAAGACGTCCACTGTTGGGCTTATTGTCTTTTCCTTTCTTAAATTTATAAATCATCAAAACCCAATGACCGGACGAATTCATTCGCTAATTATTCACTTAATTGAGTTTCTATAAATATAATTTAATGGTTAAGATGCAAATTAACACGCGGCTGCTCATTGTTGTTAACTATGGTTAATTCTTCATTAACTATTTTCGGATTACTTTAAGATTACTTGGAATCAAAAATGACTAAAGAGCTAGAGTCTGTTTTTTCAGCTGCTAGACAATTTGTCTTTTTGGAATATATATATATATATATATTAATTATCTGATGAAAAAAAGGCATATAATACTGAAGTAACCAAAACTGTTTGGAATGCTAGGAACGTTGCTTTACAAAATAGTATTTTTTGTAGTTATTTTTGTTCATATATTCTATGATTTTTTTACGGTCGCGGGTCGTTACAAACGACGACGCAGAAAAAGTACGACAAATAGACACAGAAAATGTTCTAAGAGGATAATAATTGTGTGTACAACTAAGGAGTAAAACAGGCTGCCACAGTTTATGTTTCCTGAGCTACCTTGGAATCTGCATTTTCACCCAAAAAAAAAAATCTAAAATTAAAAATATAACCAAAAATAAAGTAATCCTTTTTCATCATTGTAGCAAAAAAAAACATCCCACAACAATTTCGCTCAGCCAAAATCCAAAGATGGCGCCGAAAATCTCACCCCTCGGGGTACAATATTTCGGACCATCTCGCCACGTGCCGGCAGTGTTGCCGCGACAGCCGTGCGGTTCGTCGCCGCAACTCTATGACGCGACCGTTCACCCGCGACAACGCGACAACGCGCGATTTTTTTAAATAACCGCTATTAATAACCGTTAAAAGAATATTAGTGGCCAGTGTTATAATAATTTGAATTTAGAATGACAGTGATTTTTGAAAATCATGACTCGATTTCGGATTTTGTGATTTGTGGATTAAGGATGTGATTTATGGAAGTGTAAATAAATAAAATAGTTTTGTGGTTTGCGAAATTGTAATTGTGAATTTTTGATTACGCTTGTGTTAAAATATTTTTTTTTTGCAAATAGTAAAAATTTGGTACGTCTTTGAATTATAAAAACCGATATAATCCTAGATATTTTGTGTTACGCTCAAAAGGTATCGTAGTTTTTGTTTAAAAATATTTAAAAATAAATTGAAATTACCTTCTCTTCAACGGTAAATAGTTTATCGCTAAAATAATCCTATTTTAAATAAAAAAAAACATATATAGGTACGGTCGAATTATGAAACCTCCTCCTTTTTTGAAGTCGGTCAAAAATAATAATAACGAAAAGTACAAAGAAAAAACAAAATTTATTTAGCTGTTTAAACAACAAAAACAAAGTCCAAAAAAAATCAGAAAAGACGCAAAATACGGCAACCAACACAAACCCTCAACAGTAATATTGAAACGTTCACAAAAACCTATAGATAACATACCTAAGCCTAACATAATACATAAGACAGAACTTATGTAAAACAATACGGCATGTAATACCGATACCATATCACTGGACAAGTCGGATCGTATGTCTGTATATACGCCGTGTGAATGTTGTATGTGTGGGTTAGATGGGATATAATATATATATATATATATATAATATATGTAAGTACAGCTCTATGATCGAAAGATGAAGAAGTTTTGAGAATTGGTAGATGTAGAAAGAAAACTCTAAAATAAAATGAATGCGCAGAAAATACGGAAAATAGAAATAAAATAAAGATGTATATATGTATATTATACTAGCTTTCAGCCAGCAGCTTTGCCCACAGAAACTTTCGACACGCGTGTCATCCCTTTAGGGGGTGAATTTGGGAAAAATCTTTCTTAGTGTTCGCTAACATCATAAAAGGAAGCCTTGTGCAAAATTTCACTCTTCTAGTCACTGTAGTTTCGGCTATGCGTTGATATATCAGTCAGTCAGTTTCTCCTGTTATATATAGAGATAGATTATAACATTATTCTTACTACTGCATCTCAGTCTCCTCTCTAGGAGGAGGAATGGGCGGTATTCCACCGTTCCACCACTCAGGCCCAGTGTGGGCTGGAACGCCTGGAACGCAACCCAGTGTGATTACCCTATCTATCATGCAGCGTTTTAACTGTTACCACAAGATAGACCGATGATCTAGTAAAATTCACCGAAATCTGATGGATACTAGAGACACAGGATCGGTTGTTGTGTTGATACTTTAGGGAAGTTTATGTCCAACAGTAAAATTTTGACTGAAATGTTAATGATGAAGGTGATAATGATGACAAATGTCTATGAAGACTTATAAAACTTGGTTGCTTGTATCTTCATACATCTGATTTAGATTTGTATACATAAAGACAAAGTTCTGACTCACTCAATGACTCAGCAACCCTTGGACCGTGAAGGGTGAAATTGTGCACAGATGTTCTTTATACGATGCATCTAAAGAATTATAGAGATTATCATCGTCTATGTAATACAAATCCTGAAGTTCTTCGGGCATATCACCCGTAATGAGGACTCGATCGCGTGTTTGGTTTTTTTATGGTAGGTAAAAATCATCCAATGACGAATCCCGCCTTTGAGTGTAGCAAGAAACAGTGTCAGACTCTTACTGACTAAACAACCTACCCCGTTTCTATCTTGTCTTGTTCCCAGCCTCGGTAATACGCTTTCGCACCAACCCTTTGTCCTAGGAGGCATCGAGGGGTTCATCGAGGAAAAGTCGAAGGCAAGAGATCAATTGGACGCTCACCAACACGGTAGACGGACCTCATCAAATAAGCACTGCAGTGTTAGTGAAAACTCCCTAGCCGCCAAACACAGAGCTGCATGGCGTTGTATCACGAGAGAGGCGGTGGCGCAGGACTCGATTGAGACATGAACAATCTGTCAAAATTGCACTAAGAAGAAGATAAAAAACTCTTCCTTTCATATAACACAACAATTCTGGCCTATACTAGAGTTATGTCATCTATACTATAAAAAAGGAGAAACTGACAGACTGACATAACAACGCATATCCAAAACTTCTGGAACTGGGAGCGCGAAATTTCGCACAAGGTTTCCTTTTATGACGTAGGCGAACATTAAAAGAGATTTTTTCCAAATTCACCTCCGAAAGGCAGTGAGGGCAGTGGTGGCCGATTGGTAAAGGATTGGTAGATCTATGGTTAAAACCCAAACAGGCACATAACTTTGTGTAATTTATTTCATCACCACTGATATCAAAACGGTGAAAGAAAACATCGTGAGGAAACCAGCATGTCCTAGAACCAAAAATTCGAAGACATTGACATTTGGGCCCGTGTGGTGAATTATAGCCTATTCCCTCTCCTAGAGATGAGAAGAGGCGTGTATCCAAGCAGTAAGAACATTAAAAAAAAAGATTGATGATGATGACGATGACTTTCTAAAGAGAATGAAACGAGGGTGCCAGTTTTGTACGAAAACACCTACTATCAGGCAGGCGAAGTCACTGACTGTAGCTAGTTTAGTAAAGAGTCGTAACTCATTACATTTAATGAAGATTAATGAGAAGACTATGCAGAATTATAGTTTTTTTTACGAAATTAATTACCACTTGAGAGAATAAACCAGGTCGAGTATCATGAATGAGTTGCAATTAACATAATTTTCGTATTATTATTTCATCGCAGTAAATAACTAATTACAGATTTAGTAAAAGAAGTATAAGGTGAGGAAATTGGCATGTCCTTGAACCAAAATTGCGAAGACCACCTTCATCACATTGGACCAGGATTATAATTATGTAATTCAAGCCTGGAAATGCCGCCCTTATGCGGAGTGGGAAACAGTGTCAGACTCTTACTGACTAAACGAACCGCCGTTCCTTCTTACCTTAGTTCCAGGGCCCCGGTGTTCCGATTTCGCATCAACCCTAAAGCAGCATTGGTGCCTCAACTATGAAAACTTAATACTGATTATTCGATTTGTCGATGGATGTAACAGCGGCGCATCGCCGTACGTCTAGTGGTCCGATGATCTTACGTCTTTATTTGCATATCAAATTAAAAAGTCATCATCATCATTTCAGCCGAAAGACGTCCACTGCTTGACATAGGCCTCCTCCAAGCGCCACAACAAAGACCAGTCCTGTGCGTCTGAGTCAGATTCCAGCAATAATGACCAGGTCAGCGGTCCACTTTGTGGGAGGCCTTCCAACGCTGCGTCTTCCGGTTCCCAGCGGCCATCTGTTCTGCGCGCAATGTGTCCTGCCCATTGCCACTTAAGTTTGGCGATTCTTTTCGCTACGTCGGCAACCTTGGTTCTCTTGCGGATATCTTCATTTCTGATTCCAGCACAGCCCTATCCATTGCTCTTTGAGTGACTTTGAGTCTTTTTATGAGGACCATTGTAAGCGACCACGTTTCGGAGCCATATTATGTCATCATTGGTAATACACACTGATTATAGACTTTCGTCTTGAGACACATCATTGGTGGGATACATCTCAGTGGCACATCGGCGGAAGTCTATAGTTCGTTTTTTAATTCTAGACTACAATTTGACAACTCAGAATGTCACTCTCCAGAAATATGTTCAAAATTTTATGGATTTCGACATTTTAAGTTGTCAAATCGTAGTCTAGGATTAAAAAACGAACTATAGTGATTTGATGATGGAACATCTTACGTCTTTATTCGCATATCAAATTAAAAAGTAAATCCAAATAATCCCACGGACTTAATGTAACAAGAAACCGATCCCTTGTCACAATCCATCGATTATGTTCGTCAACCGTAAAATATACCTCAAAATCGAGACTAAGTTTTCTGTACTCGATTGTCCGGCAATCGATTGAGACGTGTTTTAATCGAGATATAATCGGTTTTATTTGTTTTTAAAATGATTATGGTTGAGTGTTAATTTTGAAAGTGTAAATAACTAGTTTTAAAAATTAAGTTAACCAAGTGTTTAATCTGTAGAACGTGATGCATCATGCAACCATCAGCATCAGTGTGTATAAATATCGGCTAAGTGCGAGTCTATACTGGTCAACTGCGAATCGAATTCGTATTCTAAGGGTTTCGTACTTATAAAATTAAAATCGAGCGAAAAACGCAAAACAGCATATCTCTAGTACGGAGATTCTTGTAATTTTTTAACTTTACATAGGGTGCCTGGTAATTAGTGAGAAATACTTAAACACGTGATTGTAATCATGATAACAAACAACTTTTACTTTGGGAGCAAACCTGAAATCGCAAAGGAAGCTGTTTGCTTATTTGGTCGAAATGTACTGAACTTGCCGGTTTTTTTCGGATTTCAGGTTTGATACATGGTACAAGTGGTTTTTATCATGAGTAATTGATAATCAATAATCACTATTTATATAGATATTTATAGGTCGTTGTTTTAAAATATATATTCTGTAAACATGTAAACTCTCTACCTCTCACTGTTTTTTGAAACAGCCAACTAACATACGGACAGACAGACAGATAGACAGAGAAGTCTTAACAATACGGTCCCGTTTTAACCCTTTCCTAAAAAAGTACTTAAGTAGGCATTAACAATGCCTAAAGCCAAACTAAAATACATTTCTTATTTACCAGAATTAAACTGAAAAATAAATTAATTAGCTGAAGCACTTAATCGCAAAACACGGCAAAACAAACACGAAATTACGAAAGCAGATCAAAATCACCCAAAGCGTTGACTTTCGCCGATTCACGAACAATAACCGAGGTAGGCGCACTAATTACCTCTTCCTCCTCATAATCGATTAAAGATCCTCCTTCTCGTGAGAAAAACAACGTCATAATACCCCCACCTGTCTCAATTGAACCAGAAAACTAGTGATCAAACACCGGAAAATCGTACAAATCGTCGAAAAACCGGCGAAATTGTTCCAAACGAATCGTTATTACTGACCAATCACGGCTACGATTTTCATGCCGCTTTCACGGTGACTACTCTATTTTTTTTTTCCCCCGAAAATCATTAGGGCATTGAAATTAACCAAGTAGTTTCCACAAATAGGTATCTTGTTAAAGTTTTCCGGTTTTTTTTTTGTTTTTTTTTTTTTGTAAATCTGCGATGAGCGATGAATCGTTACGATGTTTTAAGTTAGTCGAGCTTTGGCGATGGTTTAATTACAAGCGTAATCAAGATTTACTTATTTAAATAGTTAATTTCAGTGTCTAAACTTCAGTGCGAACAAATATTTATCTAAAATTAACCAATTATAAACAAAATAAAAAACAAAAACTATAAAAAGTGTTGAAGTGAAAACTCCAAAAAAAAAGAACAAAATGTAAAAAAAAAACAGTGACGTGAAACTCAAAATTCAAAATTGGAACTCGCAAGATGGCGTCTGTATAAAGTTCTTTTCTAACAAAACTTTAAGTGATTTTCTTTTGTAATTTAAGTAATAACTTAATAATTGGTGTTGTGATATAAGTGTTCAAACTGGAGGGCCAGAGTAAGGCCACTTTTGCGGCCCTTTTTGGGCTAAGGGCCGGCGGGGGCGTGGACTTGTCCGCCGCTTACCGCTACAACCAGAATATGATGGAATATTATACATGTAAGTTTGGGTTTTAATTTAAAACTATGGTTTATTAGCAGGTCGTTGTTTTATGTATATACTAGATATTAATTTATCTAATAGCATACTCAGAGATTAATCTTCAAATTTAAGCAATGCTTACTCAGTTTTTAGATGAATAGGTTCTCTTTACTATCTTATAAGTAGGTACTGGCAGACATCATCGTTAACTAAATTTTCTTAGAGAAAACGTAAGTTATTAATATATTGAATAGGCTATCCTATCTGTTTATGAAGCCTTTCTGTTTAAAAATATAGGTATATTATAAATATACATACATTTAGTTAGTAATCATTTTGGTTTGACAGAAAGATTTGATGCATTAGCAATCACCAGATTTTCAATAAAAGCTTTGCTATGAGTTTTCATTTTGATTCAAAGAAGCTATGTATATGATATATATAGCTTCTTTGAATTTAAATTAATAATGCCTGGGCGTTTGACAAAATTGGAGTTAACTCATCTTCCTCTTCGTCATTATCCTTTAGAGGATCTATTTGCGAGTTATTCTCAATTAATTTTATGGTGACAAATCCTGGCCTTGGGCGGAACGGGAGAGAAATAGAGTCAAACTAACTGACTGGATATATAATTTGCTATTGCAGGGAAGCTGTGCTGATCTGAATTGAATTTGATTTATCGCAAATTGCCTAAATTATGAAAAGCCTACAATTAGATAGAAAAGATTCGATTTATTCATCAATCAATCATTAGCATCGTAAACTCCTTTGAATATGAAAATGTCATCAAAAATTGGCATTTTGCATTTTCATTGGCAAAAGTTGGATTACAAATGTTCAAACAAATAGCCTGTGATTTATATTAAGTTTTCCTCTAAACCACAAAGAATTAAGAACCATTTCAAGTACACCATTTACAGCTACTTTTGAAAGATCAAAAAGAAAAATGTTGCTAATTGCACATTCCAAAGCGTAAATCTCTATGGAGAAGAATGTGCAAGAAACTCTATGGGCACTCTTTTCAATAATACTATTTATTACAAAGGAAAACCCTTTTAACCGAATCATATTCCATTTTCAAAAAAGGCATCCCTAAAACAAACGAACCGCTATCCGAATCCCTCAAACAACGTTATCCAGTCATTATGCAAAAACGCTTGTGCCATCCATAACGATATTATCATAAATACAACGCATAAAAACTCAATCCCTACATAAAACACGTAAAATACCTAACTACCATCTGCAAAGCCCCGAGATTTCATAAAACACCCGAAAATTTTCCCTCCGAAAAAGATCGTTACAAAACCCGCCAATGGGAGCCTCTGAAACGCGATGGAGGGCGAGGGAAGCCTTCTGATTGGTCGTTTTGGAGAATGGCGCGCCGTGATTGGTCGGTGTGGTTGTGGGTGGGGCGTTGTGTCTGTGTGAGTGGGTGCGTTCGGTTTAAGTTAATTGTGAGGCGTTTGGGCGCGTTCACTACATGTGTTGGATGCGTCCAGCAAATTGGACGTCGGGCCTCTTTTATTAGATTGGCGTGGCGTATGGTTTTATGTAAATTTATACATTGACTGGTTATATTAATTTCTGATATAAAATATGGATGCGAGGTTCTGTTAGTTTATGCTGCCATTATTTTGATTAAGAGACTGTACACCTTTTTATTGCTTTTCAAATTTATAGGTCACTAGAAATAGACAATCGAGTATAAATTCGACGTTTTAGTTCCTCCTAAATTCCTTCCTAAGCTAGACAGCCTAAGAGGAACTAAAACGTAATAATAAACAAAATCACTACAATATCACACTACAATCAAAATATATAAAATTAGATTGGAGTGATTATGTATTTTGTTTATTATTTTTTGACGTCTGAAAGATTGGAAGGATTGAGGTAAAATTAAACACACGGGTAGAATACGTCCAGATAAAATTATGTATTTTATCAGGACATAGCTTACCTTACTTACTTTACATATTCGATAATTTGAATCCGAAAGTGTATGTTTTTTTGGGACTATTTTCTGCTTACACGCAGTAGAACTCTCTGGTAGCAACTACCACACCTATTTAAATATCAAAAATACAAAGATACTGCTTATTTCTAAAAAAATATTTACCAGGAGAAATTAAAAGAATTAATGTAGATAATAGTGTTTAAAACTAGTGAAGAAGAGTTGAATGTGAAATCTTTGACTGAAGTATCCTAAATGACTGAAGGTTAGTATAATAAGAAATAAAATACCAAATTTTCAGAATTACATTAAGTATTATATTCTCTGTCAGCTAAGTAAAATTGCATTAATGGACCAACACGTTTTTTTTTATTCTTCCATTCAGTCTGTCTGCAGTTATGCTATTTTAGACTGTCTTTTCTTTCATGTCACTCCTCAAACAATCTATCTCTTTTTCAGCCTTTTTCTCTGTCCACCCCTCTATATGTAGTATTATCATTCATTTCATATGAAGTTTTTGTGAAACATGCATACCTACTTAGTATTTAATTCTTGATTTTCTTTAACAAAGAAAATAAAAAAAAAACTACTTAAGTAAAAAAAAACTATGACAAAGATACATAGTTATCTCCTTCATAGTTGGTAGTATCTTATCCAGTGAATACTACACATTCATTCTCTCTGCACAAGATAAAAACAGCAATTTTTATAACTGATAGGCTCGCGATTGGCCAAAATCTCACCTGATGATAAGCGATGATATGGCCGACTATAGAGCGTGTTTGCCTAGAAGTAACCTATTTACTCTTGACTTAAAGACCCCTAGGTTGTAGCTATCAGGAAACATAGACTCCGACAGGGAATTCCACGCCTTAGCAATTATTCACTTCCATCCAATAGAAAATCAGTGTTAAATATTTATTTATTTATTAAAACTTTATGCACATAGTACTGTACAAAAGCGGACTTAGGCATTTTCTACCAGTCGACCTTAAATACAAAAGATCTCAATCTCAAACCATTTCCTCCACAATAAACCAATGCATATGTAAGTACCTACATGTCTGTTTACACCACATAGCTGCTAGCGTGACGCGACACGTGTTACATATCTACTTACATATAATATAACCACAGTGAAAGTTATATAGCACAAAACAGATAACGTTTTACTAAATCATAATCTTTTTAATTAGGGAGAAAGTTAGACTGGCCTTCTCGTTAGCGAAACTTTCCAAAAAAAGGTTTTGGTTAATGAAAAAAAAAATAAGAGAAGATAAGCAATTTCTTTTTTTATTTGATCGTGCTTGACTTCTGTTTTGCCTGGTGGTAAGCGATGATGTGGTTGACGATGAAGTACGTTTACCTAAAAGTAACCTATACCTTCTTGATGAAGATCTAAGGTTGATGAAATATTATGAACCAAACAAAAAAAGCATTAAAGAACTAAAAGATGATATAACTTTGGTTAAGCATATACCTATTAGTTGATGATGAGACGAAGACTGATAATTGCGGCTATGTTTGAAACAAACTTATACTTTGTGATAGACCTGCAATGGACGTTTATCGGGTGAAATGCTTAAAATTATAATAGAAAAGAACCTAACAAACGGGCCTATGAATAAAGATAATAAGAATATACTAAGTACAGTAGAAATGTTTAGGCATGAAAAAACAGGTGACATATTTTAAGAGGAAATTAAAGATAAAATGAAGGCTGTGTTGATCCATGAAAAGGTTTAGAATTGGGTTGAAAAGTTTGTATAACGTGATATAGCTTAATAACTCAGAACTGATATAAAAAAAGATATAAATATAGATAAAGTATATAAAGACGAAGTAAATTAGAACAAGGGTGTGAAGAATAACAATGATGATAAAGGATTTGACAAAATGTAACAAAATTATAAAGCTTGATTTAGTCTTTGGAGTAAATACTGCTGTTATTTAAAAATCTTGATTGGCTGTTCAAAATAATAACATCCAATGAAACTTCTGAACAATAGACAAAGGAATTGGTCTAGCCAGAAAATAATCACAAGAAAACATTAACCAGAAGACCACAAAATGTTAAATACCTAAAAAATATAACATTTCGTCAGAATAATAATTATAATGAGCAAATAAATCATGTCTAAGCCCAGAACAATAACACACACAGAAATACTTAAAAAATCGTCATCATACAGTAAAATACAGGAAACATTCAAATCATAAAGCACGGACGCCATTACGATGTCGCATCTAAACAATAAAATTAGGGCACACATAGAAAAAAAACTACCAAATTTTATACTTCCTGCAAGTGACTCAACTGTCCATAGATCACGAAATTGTACTTATGTAGCCGTAGAGTGAACGACATCACTTTACCAACATATAGAGAACACACATAAGCTCCTAATACCCTTCAAATAAAGTCCAAACTCAAACGCAACAACGATAAAATAAACTTTGCATGTAACATGAGACCCACGCACACATCAACAGTTTGACATACGCCTGTTGTACACGCGTACGTGATTCATACACACACATTCAAGTGTGGACTTGTGATTGGTCGACGGGTATGCGCTCACGCATATATCAAGTAGATCTTTTACGTTTTGAAACCAGTTTTGCCGGGTAATTGTCGAGATTTTAGAAAGGCGGTCTGGCTGGTTACTGTAACCAACTAGTTTGGTTGCATCGCCTTCATATGTGTTATTAACATATATACTTTTTATTGCCGGTTATGTAAAATGTTAATATTTATTGCAAATTATACTGTTGCATAGTTACATTAGGTAGGGATTGGGTTTGAATAAATTATTTAGGTAAATTATCACCATAATTAACAATACTATAGATAACCCCAGATTGTCTGAATTCTTCTATGATATCAGTTGCTAGATGCTTGAAATTTTATTTTACGCAATAATTTTGATTTCCTGGTTTTTGCGAGCTTATTCTTAAATTTTCAAAAGAGGAAATTATGATACCGATGATTTTCAAAACCACTACATTGAGGATTCGATATTAAGAACTTACTAAACTTGATTCTTTTTGCCATTAATTTACTACCCTTAATAAATCACGAACCAAGAGTGCATGTAAAAAACCAAAAAGAGAATTAAACTACTACACACCTAAGAGCAGTGATTTCCCAGTAGTAACAGCTCTGACTAATATAAATACGATATATAGGTCGCGGGTTGAAACTTTTCAAAACTGGTAAAGAAAATTATTGTGAGGAAACTAGGCTGTCTTTGAACCTAGAATTTGAAGACATGTGTGTCATCCACCTACCCGCACAGGGCCCGCCTGGTGGATCACAGTCTGTTCTCTCTCATGATAGATAAATAGATACATATATTATTTACGGCACACCCAAAAAAACAACAACAATAACAACATGAACTTAAATTTAATAGAGTGTCACAATGGGCGGTCTTATCGCTAAAAGCGGTTTTTAAAGACAACCTTTGGATGGATTTGATAAAGAAGGAAACAACAACATACGTTTTTTATTTACATATATACAATACTTATCGAATAAAATAAATACCTACATATAATACAAACAATATATTATATGATGAGATGAGGATGATGTAATGTAAGGATAAAATACAGTACAGATAAAAGAAATACACTTTCATTAATCAGATATCTAAGCGATGCAACATTGTACGATGTTGTGAAACTCCACAAGGCTAGCAAATGAGTATTTTATCTAAACTTAATTCTTCTAGTTGCTTAAGACTTACAAATTACTTACAAATCACTTCAGTGTATCTTTGTATTCATTTGATAATGATTAAGATTGTAAAAAAATGTTTAAGAGTTAGACTCATGCAATGAGGTTCTGTATAAACTTACCTATGAAAGGTTCCGCGGGCTTGCGGACGGCGAGCAATGGATAGCCCGCCGTCCGGTTATCTGGTAACAGTCCGGACAGAGCCCAAGTCGTCGACGGCGCACACTGTTCCCGCACGCCTCAAGGAGTTATATATCAGCAAACAGTGGGAGCTCTACAGGGTCGAAGCCTCCTGAGGCCAAAGGTTGATGCAAAAGCGTCACACCAGGGCTGTAAGACTTAGGCAAGGAAGGAAGAACGCGGTAGGTTGTTTAGTCAGTAAGAGTCTGACACTCTATTCAGAACAAGGGCGGGATTCGTCATTGGATGATTTTTAGCTACCATAAAAAAAAACCTATGAATATTTCGATTCCGGAATCGAGTCTCAAATATTATTCCAATTCAAAATTTATCATTGAAAATATTTTTTTTTATAGCAAGACTACAAGGCGGTATATACTTAATCATTACATAATATAAAACAAAGTTGCTTAGATTCTATGTATGCTTATATCTTTAAAAGTACGCAACGGATTTTGGTGCGGTTTTTTTAATAGATAGAGTGATTCAAGAGGAAGGTTTAGTGTATAATAGATGCATAATATATTCAATATCAATACCCGTGCGAAGCTGGGGCGGGTCGCTAGTATATAATAAAATTAAACCTCGTCAAGACGGATCACACATTCACACAAGCGCAAATTCGATGGGTTTGTGTCGTATAATTACAGATTTCCTATGACCATCAAATTCATCATATGTCAATCAGATTACAATGCAAAATTATTATAATCGTGGAGTTGATCTGATGATGGAACCGGAAGGTGGCCATAGGAACTCTGTAATTAAATGACTCAACCCCACCGAGTTTGGGATCGTGTGAATCGTATAGACGAGTTTTAATTATATAGTTTTAATATATATTCCGAGCTATAAAAGCTTGCTATCAAAAAAATAACATCATCATCATCAGCCTTTTAATGTTCCCACTGCAAGGACACAGGCCTCCTCTCTCTAGGAGAGGAAATGAGCCATAATCCACCACTCGGGCCCAGTGCGGATTGGTGGATGTCACACGTCTTCGAATTTTTGGTTCTAGGACATGCCGGTTTCCTCACGATGTTTTCCTTCACCGTTTAGAGAGCAGTGGTGATGAAATAAATTACACAAAGTAATGCGCCTGGCTAGGTATGAACTCGCGACCTACGACTCGTAAGTCGGGGCCGTTACCACTCGGTCACCACTGCTCTAAAAAAATATGTTAATTAAAAACTAGTTTTTATTACCCCTGTTATAACTTTTATACAACCTATGAATTTCTAGCATATTTTCTTTGATAACCACTTTATCCTGTCAGTTCCCACAAATACCTTATTTTCTTTCACGGAAATATTAACTTTAATAAAACATAATAATAAAGCTGCAGAGATAATAAACTGCAGAGGAGCAGGGTCAGACCGGAAGTGAGATTACCATGCGACGACCGGATGCGAGCCCGACGCCATTGTGCCTGCCATCTTGAATTAAACGTAAAAAGCTTTTGATGTTATTTTGTAACGTTTTGTGTGTTGTTTGATATGTTTATTTGTAGTGTATTGTTATTTTTTTATTCATCATTAGAGTCAAATTACATAATCCGATTTTTATTATTGACTAGGTTTTGCCCGCAGCTTCGCCCGTGTGGTATTGGGGTTGGGATTGAGGTTTCCGAGATAAAAAGTAGCCTATGTCCTATTCTGGAATGTATCCTATGCCTGTGCCCAATTTCATCCAGATCCGTGCAGCCGTTTTGGCGTGATTGAGTAACAAACATCCAAACATCGTAACTTTCGCATTTATAATATTAGTAAGATGATACAATCTCATCTGATGGTAAGCGATGATGTGACCGACGATGGAACACAATTGCCTAGAAGTAACCTATTCACTTTTGACTTAAAGACCCCTAGGTTGTAGCCATCAGGTAACACAGAAAAGACTACACATATAGATAAATAGATTAAACTTATTGCATACCAAAAAGTATCAGAATTCATACAAAACTTAAATCTATGGGTAAAATGGCGGTCTTATCGCTGAAAATGCCTTGAATCTTTGCATTTTCCACGCAACGGTTATGGAACCATGGGATGGTGAAACCTCACAGGAGTACACTTCTTGGGTATGGCTTCCACCATTACCATATTTTCCTTAACTCAAAAACTTAACTGGAATAATATTTCAGCAGATGCCCACCCCGTCACATAAAAAGGCGCATTCCCATGAAACAAAGGACCCTTTCCGTCACGGTTCGCAAACCATACATATTTAGTTTTATAGGACGCCATGGTTATCATATGAAGTTGTAAGGATAATGCTTGGAAATGATGGCAATGTGATGGTTATCTCTCTGGTTTAAAACTGGTTTTTATGGGATCAGAAGATAAGGGTTTTGGGTTCCATATTAATTGGTTTGGGAATTATGTTGCACTGTGGTTTTTTTTTATGGTGAGAAAAATACTATAATGATGAATCCCTTGGGCGGAGCGGGAAACAGTGTCAGACTCTTACTGACTAAACGACCTACCCCTTTCCTTCTTAGCCTTCATACCAGGGTCGAACCTATCAGAAACCGGACCGGGGCCCCAGTAGGCTTCGGCCCTGCAGTTGGGGATCTTCTCTGATGTTTTAGGAAGCTATCTACTTATACAGCAGACAAATCTTGGATATACACCATACATGCGTTATAATACACCAAATTAATACGACAAATGGGTTTTCCTTAAAAAGAATAAATGTACACACCAATAGGAACAACTTTTACTATGAGACCAACCCAAAAATCACGCAAAAAATCCGCTGCTCCATAAATTTATATTCACATAACTCGACAAATATGGAGCAGCGTTGTTCATATAGGTGTCATCATCATCTGCCCTTGTCCCGTTTTATTTGGGGTCGGCGCAATATGTTTTTTTCTTCCATTCTGTCCTGTCACCCGTCACGCTATCACTAACTCCTCTGTTTTCCATATCACTTCTCACACAATCCATCCATATCTTCTTTGGTCTCCCTCTCCCTCTCCATCCATCCACATTCATACTCATGGCTTTATTTGTAACATGCGTTTCATCCCTCCTTTTTACATGGCCATACCAAGACAAACGGTTCCCTCTAAACTTTTCAGTCACTGTTTTCAGTCACTTTTCAGTCGTTGTTCATATAGGTGTGTATAATGATAAGTTTTTAGGAAAGCCCGTCTGTCGTATCAACATAATATTTATGTTTAGGTGAGGTTAGGAGCTAAAAAGGAATGGGGTGGGGCGTTTAGTCAGTAAGAGTCCGACACTGTTTGCCACTACGTCCAAGGGTGGCATTCGTCATTAGATGATTTTTCCACCATAAAAAAACCTATTCACTCTCAACTCTAATACCCCGAGGTTACTTAGATGTAGCTGCTTTACTGTTAACTCGTTGACTCTTACGAGTAGCATACTTAAGTGCACTGAAAAACGTCCTTTGACACACGTGCAAATTTGACACTACAGCCCTAGGCTCCATAATACACTCGCTTACAGCTCCTACGAATTCCGCCTCGGTTGCAAAGACAAACATTCTGCACTTGTATCAAAATGTATTATTATATTTTCACTTACTGCAACCGCTAAAACCAAACCATAGCACGAACCACAACAAAAACTTTGCCATCTCTTCGGAAAAAGTGTAAAAATTCCTGCGCACAACGTAGAAAAAAGGTTCCTAATTATAAATGCTTACAAAAAGTGACAGGTTATCAGGGGGGTTCTGCGGAGCATGACCGCCGGAGGTGTCCTTGCACCTGTATGCTCCTGACCTAAGGGGGCGATGGGTATGACGCTAAAATGCCAACAGTTTTAAGACTGCCATTGAGAAAAATAAAAATGAATTATAATAGTAATATTTTTATTTATTAACAAAATGAGAATATGCTGTGTAAACAGTTACAATAGATATGACTAAGTTAAAAGAAGAAGAAGAGTCTCCTGGCCCCCTAATCTACAATCGTTAACGCTAGTAAACAAGTAATCAAATGTATGTGAATGACTTCATTTAAAAAAAATTAACATCATTCAAAATGATAATGAAATGTAATCGTTTCTACAATGATCATCGCAACATCTTGCAGTTTTGTGATGTAATAAATACTTACGTTGAGGTCGTCGATTGTAGAAAGAGACTTGTCACGAAACGATTGTAACTTGGCTAGGGGGGCTGGTATCCTAGCTCGGATACACAGTAACCTGAATTAAGGTTCGCCAGGCCACGATCCCATTATTACATCTACTTTGTCGGTTCTTTCTACAATTAGTTTTTTTTTTTTATGGTAGGTAAAAATCATTCAATGACGAATCCCGCCCGGGGCGAAGTAGGAGACTGTGTCAGTCTCTTACTGACTAAACAAATGTTCCTTCTTTGCCTTCCTCTATATTCTTTATTGTACACAGATATTGTCAAATTACAAAAAAATACAGAACAGGTGATATTCATAGGCGAACTTAACCCACAATTGGGTTTTCTTACAGCAAACCTTTAAAGTATAATTGAAGATTTTTTAAAAATAATACCTTAAAAAGGTAATACGCTTTTGCAGTGTTACAATTAAACATAGAAAATACCGTTAAAAATATAAAAAAAAACTCTCCAAGAAAGTAAAAACTCCGTACCTCAAAGGGCACCCAGTGTAATTCCGATACACTATTATTAGTGATAACTGCACAAGTGCAAGGACACGCCCGTCATGCGCCGGCGCACCCCCTCCGAATGTTGAGCGTTGACGTCACTGACGCATAGTGTGCCCTTTGGGTCTATGGGCATTTGTCTCTCTGCATAGTTTTTGTTATTCAACATGCAAAAAGTCGATTTAACCTTTTGAATATAAGTAGAACAGTGGTGGCCTAGTGGTAACGGGCCCGACTTACGAGTTGTAGGTCGCGGGTTCAAACCCAGCCAGGCTCATTACTTTGTGTAATTTATTTCATCACCACTGCTCTCAAAACGGTGAAGGAAAACATCGTGAGGAAACCGGCATGTCCTAGAACCAAAAATTCGAAGACATGTGACATCCACCAACACGCACTGGGCCCGCGTGGTGGATTACGGCCCATTCCCTTTCGTAGAGAGGAGGCCTGTGTCCCAGCAGTGGGAACATTTAAAGGCTGATGATGATGATGAACCTATTGAATACCGTAATAGAAAGACAATAGGTGTGTGAACTCCAGCATTCTCTTGGGGCTCAAGAGTTTAATCTCATACAGCGACCATCATCAGTGGCTGGCCTGTTGGTCTAGTGTTTAGTGACCCTGATTGCTAAGCCGGAGGTCGTGGGTTCGATTCCCACCCAGGACAAATGTTTATATGATGAGCACGATCATATATATAAGTATGTTTATCAGTTGTCTAGTACATAACACAAGCTCTGCTTTTTTTATGGTAGGTGAAAATCATCGAATGACGAAACCCGCTCTTGGGCGGAGCGGGAGACCAGTGTCAGACTTTTACTGACTAAAAAACCTACCCCGTACCTTCCTTGCCTTATTCCTGGAGTCGAGGTAACAGTTTGCACCACCCTAGGCTCCAGGAGGCTTCGAACCTGAAGGGCCCCTGCAGAACACAAGCTCTGCTGGATCATAGTTTGGAACTAGACGATGTTGTGAGGCAGTTGTGGAACATATTACATATGATATCAATGCCAAAAATTGCCTAAATATACAACAATAAACTGCCTTTCTGCTTGCGGTTTTGTACACATGGATGTTGCTTGAATTTAATGAAAGCTGGCCTCTGTCGTTGCAAGTCAGTAAAAACTTCATGAGCCTAACATTTGGAGTTCTGAGCAGTAAATAATATGATAAAATACATTGCGAGTATTCTTTACGACACCAAATAATTCAAATACTCATACAATTTATTATTAGCAGCTAACTGGCGCAAGACCAGACTCCTATTCTTCACGCTGATAATAAAGAATTTCAAATGAAAAACCCCATATTGCTCCACCCGAGATTCAAACCCAAAACCTCATGCTAGGTAGTAGCTAACCACCATCACATTAACGTTGACCGAGAACTACAAACTTCGATACAGACCCGAAAATCGGTTACTGTGTATACAAAGTTGATCGTCATGATAGCGTCATGATGGTTCAACTTAAGTGACGAGGATTATAAACAATTTTCAGGTCTCAATAACTATAGAGAAGAGCTTTTTGTAGCTCTTCACTATAGTTATCTCGAAGCCAATGGTTCAACTTACTTGCCACGTACAATTACAAAAATAAATCAAAGCTAAAAAAAAAATGAAAACGCGGAATAGTCCTCCGTCTCCCCTCTCAACGGAAGTGCCACCGGAAGCTCTCCCCCCACATCTAAATTGGATGCGCTGTCCAGTTACATATTATGGGTACCCATAACTATACATGCTGCATGTTTATGGGCCCTTTTATGGGTATATGAGACCCTGGGACTTGTTTATACGAATTGATTTTTAAGTGAGTGTGGGAAGGGAGTGTGATTTAAATCTGTGATGTGATTTAATTATTGTGACTTTGATTTTGTTTTTTTTTTGTTGTGTTGTGGAGAAAAATGTTTAAAATTTAACTCAGTTTAAATAGTCCATGGTTTTATAAGTATGTATAATTACCTAGCAATTACTTAAAAAGTCTATATTTAGCTTTTTTATACGCTTTTGATAATACCTCATTGTAATATTACAAGATTTGGTGGCCAAGTGTTAAAAGCCCCGACTTATGGGTTCAAACCCAGCCAGGCACATACTATGTAATCACCGCTGCTCTCAAAACAGTAAATGGAAATATCGTGAGGATACCGTCATGTCCTAGAACCTAAAATTCGACACATATAACCATACTAGCTATTGCCCGCGGCTTCACCCGTGTGGTATTGGGGTTGGGGTTGGGGTTTCCGGGATAAAAAGTAGCCTATGTCCTATTCCGGAGAGTATCCTATGCCTGTGCCAAATTTCATCCAGATCCGTCCAGCCGTTTTGGCGTGATTAAGTAACAACCATCCAAACATCGTAACTTTCGCATTTTTTTTTTTTTTTTTTTATTGATTATAGGTTCACGCTTGACCACTATCTCACCTGATGGAAAGCGACGATGCGGTCGACGATGGAACGCGCTTACCTAGAAGTAACCTATTCACTCTTGACTTAAAGATACCCGGATTGTAGCTATCAGGAAACACCGACTCCGGCAAGGAATTCCACTCCTTGGCTGTACGCATAATGAATGTGTTCCCAAAACGTTTTGTACGTATATGTGGGATATCCACCATGTACCGGTGGCGCAATGCCGTACGTCTGGTGGTCCGATGATGGAACGGGCTAGGCGGAATTAAATTATGTAATTCCGACGCACACTCCCCGAAATGCAACCGGTAGAAAACCGACAGGCTAGCAACTCGGCGTCGATGCTCAAGACTTTGAAGTCTCGACTCGACAAGTGCATCATCGCCAATGATCCTCTTGGCTCGCCTCTCAATAGACTCAAGCGCATCAAGTTGGTATCGGGCAGATCCGTCCCAAAGATGAGAGCAGTACTCCATAACCGATCGAACTTGCGCCTGATAAAGTTTAAGCAGCTGTTCCGGCGTGAAGTACTGTCTAACCTTTGCGAGGATTCCCAACTTTTTTGCAGCCAGTTAAGCCTTTGCTTCGACGTATGGCCCAAAATTGAGAGTAGATGTCAGCGTTATACCAAGAAGATCAAGATGTCATTTATAATATTAGTAAGTAAGATTAGTAAGATAACCTTCACAAACCCACACTGGGCTTATATTGTGGATAACAGCTCATTATTTATTATTTCTCGTTGAGAAAAGACCTTAGTCCCAGCAGTGGGGATATTATATAACCGATTAAAAATATAAAAGACAACTCATTAAAATATCAAAGTAGCTAAAAAAACTAAGCCTCCTCAGGGAGCTGAAGATACCCTCGTTGACCCAGATCCGTATTGTCCAAGAGCTATAAGATGTCTGCAAAGGGGGCTGAGCCGCTGGACACCTGGTGAGGAAAATTGGTTAGTTGCAGATGTTGGGAAGTACTGGCAGCAAATTACATAAATATAAATATTTTTTTAAATAATTGCATTTAATTACAGATATTCATAGCATAATATATAAAATAAAATCTTAAATATAAACTAAACTAAAATAAATATTTACACCAAACCTAACTATGTACATAATAATACAAAAACACAATACTCAAGCGTCGAAATATTTCTCCACATCACATTTTAAATAGAAAAACTATGATTTTTCAATTAAAATGTGATGAATTGTTGATTGACAAATCTATTTCCTGATTTTATCTTAAAATGGTAGGCTTTTTAGAAAACATATTTATTGAAAAAAAATACCTCTTTAATTTTGGGTAAAGAATGGACGGCCACAAATCAATGTCTTAGAAAGAGCAGACCAATACCATATGTCGAATTTAAGACATCAGTACGGTTGCAGTTCACCTTTTTTTAAAGAAAGAGCCTACCTATATAACTTAACTGAAGTTATTGTCACATATTACAAAAGGAGTTATGACTTTACATGCGGATGGACGGAGAGGGAGGAGACCAAAGAAAAGATGTATGTATTGTTTGAGAAGCGATATTAAAGAAAAGGGATTTAGTGATAGTGTCACGAGTGACAGGACAGAATGGAAGAAAAAAACATGTTGCAAATAAATCTGGATAATTGCAGGAATACGATGATGATATAACCTAACCGAAACCAAAAAATACAAGGATCCTATGTACAATTTAGCGACAAAACATAATAAATACAGAATTAAACCTAATTATTAATATATTCGTGTATCACCTTTACAATCTGTCGGTACCGTCGCCGCCGTCGCCCTATCTTCCGGGACGCCATCTTGCTCGCTATTACATTTAATTACCGCCCAAAATGCAGCCTTATTTGTATCTTCACTTGTTATACGAGTTCCTCTAACATCCTTTATTACTGTTATAGCAATTTGTTTTAGAAAAAAATACCTAGCATGTTAAAACATTTGGTTTTTATAGAAGAACTAGCATCTGCCAGCTGCTTTACGTTTCTTCATAGAAACTTTAAACCCCCTTTCCTCCCTTTGGGGGTGAATTTTGTAAAGTCCTCTCTTAGTGCTCACCTACGTCATAAAAGGAAACCTTGCGCAAAATTTCATGCTAGTCCCAGTAATTTCGGCTGTGTGTTGATATGTCAGTCAGTCAGTTTCTCCTTTTATTTATGTAGATAGAGCCCCACAACTTTTCTGAGGCTGAATCTCAGTTGTGGGAACATTATAACGCTGATACTATGCTATGCTAGAAGAATATAACAGTGCGCTCCATCGTCGACCGCATCGTCGCTTTCCATCAGGTGAGATAGCGGTCAAGCGCAAATCTATCTATCTACATCTACACTAATATAATAAAGAGGTAAAGTTTGTTTTGTTGTTTTTTTATTTTTTTGTTTGTAGGAGGTAATCTCTGGAAGTACTGGTTCGATTGCGAAAATTTTTTCACAGATAGAAACCTGCTTCATTTCTGAGTGTCATAGGCTATATTTTATGATTATGAATAATATAATAAAGAAGTAAAGTTTGTTTTTTTATCTCGAGAAATTGTATAAGGAAAGAGTTAAATATGAAAGTTTCCGCAGACGAAGTCGCGGGCAGAAGCTAGTAATCAATAAAAAAGGAAGGAATAGAGTAGGTTGTTTAGTCAATAAGAGTCTGACACTGTTTCCTGCTCCGCTCAAGGACGGGATTCGTCATTGGATGATTTTTACCAACCATAGAAAAAAAATCACTGCTTTGAAAATAGTCCATGAAGAAACGTCTGATCCCACACCATATATTGCCTTATAGCAATAAAAACTTACAATGTAGCAAATAACATATGAGCTAAATAACTTCAGACAGGTAAAAAAGTAAGGTAAAAAATAAACAATATAGGAATAAATAACCATATTACGAGCGGATGGTAATAAACTACAATATTTTGGCAACGTTCGCTGCTGAGCGTGATTTATTGTTTACAAAAACAATTCTGTTTATCTTAGTATAAACCTCTGGTTTACACACATACAGACACACCATCACACATACTGTTAAAATACTTTTTCTCTTATATAATCATAAAAGTTATGCCTATAGTAACAAGTTACTGGTAGATCTCTCCGAGCCTTTTCCAAGCTTTTTTTAAGAAAGACATCATCTACCCGCTTTATAGTAGAGCAGGAGTGTGTGTCAAACTTTTACTGACTAATACCACACCTGTTTCTTCAGTGGCCTTTTTCGTTCCAGAATCATGAGTATGTTGTCTCTGATTACGGTACTCGAAAGGTTGTGTGTCTGTAATTACGGTAGACGAAAGATTAAAGTCGATACAGCAAACATGTTTTTTTTTTTATCGTAGACAAAAATCATCCAATAACGTATCCCGCCCTTGGGCGGTGCGGGAGACAGTGTCAGACTTCTACTGATAAAAGGACCCTTCGTTCCTACTTACCTTAGTTCTTAGGCCCCCCCGGTGTTACGCTTTCACATCAACCCTTGGCCGCAGAAGGCTTCGACTCTTGTTTTCGGTCAGCTAGTAATGGTCAAAAAAATATGAGAATAGATAGGTAGAATATATTAAACTTTATTGTACACCAAAAAGTTACAGAACTTATACAAAAACTTAAATCTATGGGTACAAAGGCGGTCGGAGAATCTTGCAGATTAAAGTCAAAAGTCAAACTACGAAACAGGCCAAGCCTTATCACTTCCCCGATAACAAACAAAACAGCCGGTTATACCCGGGTATCGAGCGCGGGGCGTGTCGGATCGATCGTCATGCCCCGTGCCCACCCCAGCCGGGTAGGGAGCCGCGAAAGTATAGCGTAAGATGAGAAGGGATGTTTGCTGTGTTTTCAGACTTGTGTGTAGTTATTTTCTACCTGATTGTTACGTTAAGAATAAACTGGAACGTTACTGAAAGCAATTTATTCTTTATCTTAATGTGTGTAATCTAAGGCCCTGGAACTAAGTCAAAGAAGAAACAGGGTAGGTTTTTAGTCATTAAAAGTCTAACACTATCTTCCACTTCGCCCAAGTGCGGGAAATGTCTTTGTATGATTATTGCCCAATCTAAAAAAAAATTATAAGGTAATAAATAGGTAATCTTGATATCATATCAAGATTGTTTAAAAAAATATATTTGAAAAAATCGTATAGAAGGCATACAGATTATTTATTTAATAAATAGTAAATATTTTAAAATAACAATTTAGATAAAAGACATGATTGTGACGATTGTTTATATTTAGTTTACAAACTAAATAGATCGACTATTGAATGGCTATTGCTAGTGAAAAAGTTATGCAATAGACTTGCGCTAACTGCTTTTGATGCACTTAAGAGTTTTTTGAGACTCTTATGTGCATCTAAAATGTTGATAAATACTTAAAAAATTATGCTTCAAATCACGATTGATTTGATAAAAAGGAATAGAAAACGCAACGTCAAGAAATCCTCCCATTTCACTTCCCAGTTTGCAGTCAAGCAATAGTCTATATCAATAAAAAAATAAACTTACAGTTCTAACGTCACCATCTCATAAACGAACCAAAAGATTCTCCAAAATAGCCAAATCCGCTAAGCATGAAACAGTTACATCACGCCACTGAGGCGCAACCATCGATCGGTCCGGTCTACGCCCGATACGCCCCGGTACGCCCGGGTACCCGGGTAGCTAGCGTGCCACGCTCGATACCCGGTTCACGGCCGGGCCTCATCAATAATGTACGCCTTTGTATTGGTGATTTGACGGCATGTTGGGGAATGTTATGAGAGGTTGGCTGGAAGGTAAAATTTATATTGCTAAGTTGTTACTACCTGTTTAAATCAAGAGCGCAGGCTTAGGTATAACAAATATTATCTTACTAGCTTTTGCCCGCGGCTTCGCCCGCGTGGTATTGGGGTTTGGGTTGGGGTTTCCGGGATAAAAAGTAGCCTATATCCTATTCCGGAGTGTATTCTATGCCTGTGCCAAATTTCATCCAGATCCGTCAAGCCGTTTTGGCGTGATTGAGCAACAAATATCCAAACATCGTAACTTTCGCATTTATAATATTAGTAAGATTATTTTATTTAAAGTTCACACCTACCACAGTCTTGTCTTTTTTAACCCATAGGCTGACTGGTAGAGAATGCCTTGTTGCATTAAGTCCGCCTATGTACCACTACTGTACATGAAGATTAAATAAATAAATAAATATTATTACTCACTAGCACTTTGTCTGTGACTTCGTTCGCGACAAGGTTTTAATAGAAACTGGTTTGGTTGCCTTCGCACAATTTTGTTGCTACATGCGGCAGATGTGGCCTACCGGACTGGGTAGGCCACATCTGCCGCATTTTAGTTTACTGGCTGAGTACCCTACGTCCGCGATTTGCGTTTTAGAACGAAGTATATCACATACGCAGATAAAATAAATAATAAATGATAATAAATTATTTTTATTTTTGGAAATAGGTTTTTCACAACACTTTTAATCGTCATTTTTTTTGTTAGCTTAAACTAGATGAGTCCGGTGTTTCCTAGCTGACTACCCTGAGAAGAAACACCGAAACAAACTCAGGGGTCAAAGCTTTTTTAAAGGCCATACAGCAAACATGTAATAGACAAATCATATGAGAACAATGCAGATTAGTATCTGAGATGGTCTTTTGAGGAAATAACCATACAGATTTGAGTGGACCTGTCCAGTCAGTGCAAGCCTTTGTCAGTATTCGTACACCTCAACTTAGGACAACTAAGGAGCTCAACGATTTGACGATTAATGCCAAAGAAAGGACATTTGGGTATGTTCCTGAGATGCACAGGATCGTTCATTATGGCAGTATTATATGTCCAGGAAAATTCCCCTTTTCATGCTCGTAAAGGTTGAATTTCTAAAAACACCTTTTTATTGCTTGTTTAAGTCATAAAACAACTAGACGCCTTTATGCAAAATGTCGTGTCCTAGTAGTTTCAGCTATGCGTTAATCATATAGTAATAATCAGTTATTTTTTGTAAAAAAAATATATAACATAGATTAAATTTAATATTATAATATTAAATTAACATTTAGTGGTTTTTATGTAGGTGTAAAAACAACAGAAATCAGGTTTTTAATCAAATTTTTACATAAAAAACAATTCTAAGCTATTTAAAGGTCGATGACACTACGTATTATAATATTTTATTGTACTTATCATATTATGGTAAAATATTTATATATTTTTTTATTTGTCTTAAATATTGCAAGCGATTAAATACTATTCATAATTTTATTTGATAGATTACGAGATTTTTTCTATAAGGTACCTATTCCAATTATTCAGCAGAAACCAAGCATTTTATTAGGTATATTATTTCTTAAATTAAATTATTTAAATGGTCAAAATAAAGTTTAAAAACTAACACCCGACTACTTAAAAACACGCTCTAAAAAGTACGAAACAAGAAAACACTCTCCAATGAAATTACTTAGTATGTACAAACTATTAAATATAATAGATAAAGCCGTGGTCGTATACCACTTTTTTTAATTTATTATTCTTATGCCATATTATTTAACATATTTTGGAGTTCTAAATAGGCTAGTAATATTTATATATTCAAAATGTACAAGTAAAGCGCTTTCAAATGATACCAAACACGGCATATTTATCTTAACTTTATTTTTTTACTTCGTATGTTTTGTCCGCTAGAGGGCGCCACATTAGATTTTGTGTTTTATATAGCCTATAACCAGCGGACAATTAAGACGCTTCTAATGATATGTCATTTGTCGAATTCTGATAAGTAGTTTAGAAGTTACGAGGGAACAGATGAACATCCATACCCACATACATACATACATACAGGTCAAAATCATAACCCTCCTTTTGCTTCGCCGTAGTCGGGTAAAAAACCGTCGATAAGGGAAGATACTTTACTTGTTAACATCGTAAAATTTAGAAAACCTGAACTCAAAACACACATCTATGATCAATGTTATTACTCTCGCCATTGTACCCATAGTTTTAAGTTTTGTATAAGTTATGTTACTTTTTGGTGTACAATAAAGTTTTAATCTGTCTATTTATCTATATATCTCTCATTGATAGACAAGGACAGAGATAAGAGTCAGCGCTGTCGGGTGAGCCGGAATTTGGCGATGGGCTAGAGGCGAGTCACCTATCTTCCGCTGTTTTGATTTAATCTTAGCCAAAAATCATATGCGCATTATTACCCATTAAAAAAGTGTGTTGGACATACTATTTAAAAAAAAACTTTAACATTATCAATAAATGATTTTAGTCAATCTTTATTCATTTTGAAATACCTATTCAACATTATATCATCCTTTAACATTTGAACCATAAGTTTAAAAAATATGGAAAAAATCTTCAAATGTAGAACTTTAAAACTACGGCACCCTACACTAAGCGTGACCCAACACACTCTTGGCCGGTTTTTTAAACCAAGTTTTAATTAGTAACTATAGAGACAGGGTTCATTAAACTATAAACAAGTCTTTTGTAATACCCGTTAGTACACTTTGTATTCTGAATAAAATCTGCATTTAATTTGTAAGAAATTGCGCTTTACCGTAGCTTTGAGTCTAGACCAAATGATGATTGAATTAATCTACTTCCAAGACAATACATTGGGGAGATGGTGGCGATAATAATAACGGTTATACAAGTTTAAGGTTTCTGTTACATTATTAACTACGAAGCCCTACATTGAGCGTGGCCCGACTCGCTCTCGGCCCGTTTTATTTGAGATAAAACAATCACAAGTCGATGTTATTTTGTCGATCTAAAATAGTGCGCCTCACCATCAACGATTATAGCATTGCTTACCATCGTCGCAGTCAAGCATCATCATCATCATCATCTTAGCGACCGTCCCAATTGCTCACCTTGGCTGTCACCTCGGTGCCCGGGGTCCGCTTTCCTACACAGTCACCTCCACTTCGCTCGGTCTTTCGCGTCGCAGTCAAGCACTAGTACATATAAAAGAAAACAAGTCTTCAATGAAAATGTTTTGGTCATAACAAGCTTTTATATATTCCTCTTTAATTAATATTCATCAAAACCTTTCCCAAAAGCACAAACACTTTAGGGTTATCTTATTGTATTTCTGTGTTTCTATAGCCATCTCCAAAATACTCGTCAAGACAAATCATACCAGCCCAAACTCGATGGGGTACTTCCAGAAAAACATATGTTTATAACTTGAAAAACTAAAACTCCTCAATTCTTCCAGGTCACGGCGGAGTAAACCAACTAGGAGGAGTATTTGTAAACGGGCGACCGCTTCCTGACGTGGTGCGACAGAGAATAGTCGAGCTGGCGCATTCAGGAGTACGACCCTGCGACATCAGCCGGCAACTTCGCGTGTCGCATGGCTGCGTCTCCAAGATACTGTCGAGGTGAGTACGAACGAAGATTGGAAGATTTTACGTGGTCTTTAAGTACGCGGTTTTTAATGGAAAATTGGTCTTTTTGGTCCTGGGATCCTATAAGTGATTGGTAGAACTGTCTGTCTTTTTTTATTGTTATAAACAAGTGCTTAACCGCGATCCTATCTGATGGTAAGCCGGGATGCAGTCTTTGATGGTGAGGCGCACTAGTTTAGTTTTTTTTGTTTTTTTTTTAGTGTGATTTAGTCAGATTTACTCAAAAAAAAACACTCCAGGAAGTCTTCTTGCATACACTTAGGGTTGCATGATTGTTCCTTTAGTCAGGAAACGTCCGACACTCCTACTCTTTCCTCCCAAAAAAAAGTAAATCCATACACCAAAGTCATCTCACTGAACTGCTCTAGCAGTAAGCTATCTTCTACCTCCCATACCATCCTTTAATTACAACGTGTATTAACCCCACCCACACACACACTAGCACAAGGTAGAAGGCACGTATCTGTGTGTGTGTGCCCCCGTTCCGCGCAATAACTGCGGCGTGTGCGCAGGTCCTCTGCCGCTAGACAATACGCTTATGTCATTTTCTTTTGTTTCGTGTTCTGTTACCAACTTATTGGGGTTCCGTTGAGGAATTGAGAAACGCTTGATTTTTTTACGGAGGTATTTTTTTTAAAATAATTATTTGATTAGTAAAATATATATAATAGCTAAGAATTTCATTGGTACAGCATGGCAAGTTCAAAATACTAGTCGGTTTTGTATTTAATGAGAAATAATGAGCAGAATATGTCTTTAATTCCTTATTTTGTAAAAAACTTAATTTACTTAGTATACGTCATGTGCAAAGGCGAACTTTAACTCTACAATAATTTTTCTCACCGAAACTTTGAGTGTGAGAGAGAGATTATATTCGAGGAAATAACCCAGTGTAAAATATAAAGATATGTAAACCTCTGTGTGTATTTAGGGCACAAAGAGTTTTGTAAATTAGGAGAAAACTCATTGTTAAGTTTATGTATACAGCAAAACTTCCACAAGTAGAAAGAACACACAGTGAGAGTCGCAGAAATTCGATGGACGTGACATGCGAAAATGTCATTTCAGTTGAAAGACGTCCACTGCTGGGTATAGGCCTCCACCAGGTGTCACCAGTTTATCATTAACGTATAATCAAGAAACAAAATTATACCTATTTCAAATTTCTTCACCATGGGCAGAGCATCGCCGTGTCCTCGTGGGAGCGATCGGCGGTGGCGATCTCTCGCGCCGGGCCTTGGTAGAAGCCATGGTCCGGAACAAGGAAGAGTGGCAGGCGGTCGCCTCCCTCTGCTAGCAATAGAGGAGGCCGACCGCATAAAACTTCTCCACCATTTTTTTTACAATATTTTTATACGGAACCATCGCCCACTTAAAAACATACCAGTCAGTATCTGCGAGCTACATCTAATTGGCTCTTTTATAAATAGCAAAGTATCTCTACATCAAATGATGACTGTGATTCCGTTACAAAAAATACGATTTATATGACGGAACTTGCATTATGATTTGATATGAAATTAAAGTTTATAACTATGTCTGTGATTGATGTAGGTATTTCACAACACACTGGAAAATTGAAGAGGTTTTTTAGGACAGGCTCGCGTTTGACCACTACTTCAGCTGATGGTACACAATGATATGGCTGACGATAGAGCTCGCTTGCCTAAAAGTAACCTATTCACTGTTGGTTTAAACACTCCTAAGCCACTATAACATGATACAATTTGAAAAATAATATGTAAAACCGATAGAAAAAAAAAACACATATGGCAGGAAAAAGTTCATCCACAACGATATCAATGGGAAAAGAGGCCAGAACCTTGACAGCATTGCTACGTTGGCTGGCAATGCTGATTTGTTGACTGAAGAAAAGCCCAGCCCACTCGTCCTGCAAGAGTCAACCAGCCATTTGCTGATATCTCGAACAACTCGAGACTCTTAAGTTGAAGCTATCAGGAAAAGTAAAGAATGACTGAAAGACTCCGGTAAGGAATTCCACTCCTTAGCTATACGCACAAAGAATGGGTTCCTACAACGTTTTGTACTTATAAACGGGATGTCTTATCTAAATTGATCAAATAATATAAGGAATTAAACTAACGGATTCGCCTTCGAAACACTGCACTGCGCTCCAAAACACAGATCGTTTACGTGGATCAGAAGGCTGCCCAGTTTAGTTAGAGTTATTCTGGTCAAGGATCGACCCACCCACATGGTGGACCAATAACCTGGTTAGGGTCGCTGAAATCCAATTGATGTGCGGCGTACAGAACCAGTAGTTGCGGTGATGGTTGGGGGAGTAAGTCCAACAGTGGACGCCTTTTGGTTGAAATGATGTTGATAAGGGGAGGTCTCAGATTAGTTCACTAAAATAGCATGACGGAATCCAGACAGACCAAGATGTAATCGTGGTCTGCTTGGATCTCTGTCATGCAGTTAAAGTACGTTATTCCATCATCTGAAGATGATTGGCTAAGAGATTGGAACGTGCCAATCAGAGCGCCGGAAGTCGTAAATGTGTCAACGCATCGACGTAAAAACAACTCGCACTAGACAATACGATTTAAACGAAACATAAAATTACATATTATATCAATCATATCTTTCTTTCTTTCTCTTTAACGATCACACCATTTCAAATCAGAAAGTAGTAAAAGCCAGTTAATTATAACCGCTAGTTAAAGAGTTCCAGTTAAAACTAATTATTTTAACTTAACAACGTAACAGCAGAGTTAAATGCTCATCGTTTGTGGTAAACCAATGTTAAACAGTGTAGGTCTGTCGGTTAACTGTGGCAGTTAATTTGAGCTTAGTTAAATATAATGGGTGTATTATTTAACTAGTATTTATGCTTGTGTTCTCATATTTTTTTATTTTTTTTTTATGGTAGGTGAAAATCATCCAATGACGAAACCCGCTCTTGGGCGGAGCGGGAGACCAGTGTCAGACTCTTACTGACTAAAAAACCTACCCCGAACCTTCCTTGCCTTATTTCTGGAGTCGAGGTGACAGTTTGCACATACCCTCTAGGCTCCAGGAGGCTTCGACCCTGAAGGGCCCCTGCAGCCTGAAGGGCCCCTGCAGACATCATATTTTGTGGTGACTTTTAGGGTTCTGTAGTTCTAAAGACAAAAACAGAACCTTCATGGCAATGCCTACATTGCAATGGGGTAGGTTGTTCAGTCAGTAAGAGTCTGACACTGTTTCCCGCTCCACCCAAGGGCGGGATTCGTCATTGGATGATTTTTACCTACCATAAAAAACCCCTTATAGTATCACTTTGTTGTCAGTCTATATATCTGTCAAGGCCTTTTATCTCGGAAACTCGTAGAGGTATTGAGTTGAAATTAAAATCATATAATTAAGTCTGCTTGGTCTCTTGAAACTGAGAAAAAAATCAAATTTCTAATTTAACGAAAATAAAAAAAGTATGCGTATATTTTGATACTTTCAAGGGAATCAAAATTCATGGTGTATTTCCCGTTGGCCTAGATCCCTGAATTTCAACAAATCACAAAAGCCCTCCCCCCCACGAAGGCATGTGACATTCACCAACCCACACTGGGCTCGCGTGGTGGATTACAGCCCCTCTCCTAGACAGGAGGCTTGTCTAGGAGAGGGTCTTGTCTTGGAGTCCCAGCAGTGGGAATATTCATCATCATCATCATCATCCTACCCTTATCCCATATTACTTGGGGTCGGCGCAACATGTTTTTTTCTTCCACTCTGTCCTGTCACCCGTCACACTCTCACTAACTCCCTTTTCTTCAGACTTCCTCTAATATTCTCATTTCATACTCTATCCATTCGCGTCACACCACATATCCATCTCAACATTCTCATCTCATGCAGTCTTTTTTCATCCATCAGCAGTGGGAATATTATAGGACTGATAATAAGCTATGAAAATTCTCTTAGCCTTCGACTAGGGTCGAAGTAATATTCTTGCCACTTTGTTCTCCAGCATTATTATATTAATATACTAGCTTTCTGCTAGCGGCATCACCCGCGTAAAAATAGATTTTCGCACTAACTTTGGACACGCGTGTCCTCCCTTTAGGGGGTCAATTTTAGAGAATCCTTTCTTAGTGTTCGCTTACGGCATAAAAGGAAGCCTTGTGCAAAATTTCACGCTCCTAGTCCCAGTAGTTTCGGCTGTGCGTTGATATGTTAGTCAGTCAGTTTCTCCTTTTATATAATACTAGCGACCCGCCCCAACTTCGCACGGGTACTGATATTTAATATATATTATGCATGTATCATACACATAAACCTTCTTCTAGAATCACTCTATCTATTAAAAAAGCCGCATCAAAATCCGTTGCGTCTTTTAAAAGATATAAGCATACATAGGGCATAACCAACTTTGTTTTATACTATGTAATGATAGATTAATTAACAAGAAACACAATTAATTGCAAAACCATTAACTCTTTCAATTTCATATTAAAATTCAAAATGGAAATGTTCCATTATGTTTTAAATCCCGCAATGATCGTACAACCCAATGGCGGCCATTATGCTCAGCACAGATGATTTGACGATATTATACCGATATAACTGACAATGACGAGAATGGAACGCCGGGACTCGAGCTGACCATTGTCCAATTTAAATTGAAAACTGCGAGCAGTGATGGGATGTGAGGGGATTTTCACGGGATGAGACGGGATTTTTTGAGGTTCCGGGATTTAAGAATGCATAGTTTTTATAGATTTTTGTTTATTTATGGTGAAATGCCTTATGGTGAAGTTTAATTTGTAAATTAATTTTCATATATGTGTACTGTTAATTTAGACATTAAAGAGTCATGTTAATTACAGATACAAAAATTAAAGGTAGGTAATAAAGAAATCATAAAGATTTCGGAGAAAACTCAAATTTACGTAATGTATGTACATACTATTTCACTGATTTCAGAATCAAATTAAAGTTTCCATGAACTTAAAAGTGATAATTCATTGAATAAGTCGTTTAGCGTAGGTTCAATAATATTATTAAAAAAAATATTTTATTCAGCTTAGGCAATGAAAAAAATAAGAAAAAAGCAGACAATAGAATTATACAAAACAAATAATAGTGTACAATAAACAAAAGTTTTAAAAAGCCGTATAAAAAAAAAAGCAAAATCCACCCACTCATATCAGCACCTCAGCTACACTTTCACACATCAGCATATTCCGCCTAGCAAATCAATCGATACAATCCCGGGATGCCCATCCCTATTCCCGGGAGACTCTCAATCGGCTCGCGTCGAACATTCGCTTTTCAATTTATCCCGTTCGTGCAATTCAACCCTATGTTTTGTTTTCAGTATCCCAGTGGGTTCATTTTTGTCTTAATGACAATGTTTCTGTGTTTGTGTTGGGGATCTGGGATTTAAAGAATGTTCTGTGGGGATGATGGGAGATGCAGGGTACGCGTACGGCTTGGTTTAGTCATAAGAGGGATATAGGTCAGTTTGATGTTAGATTTTGTGAGGCCAAAACAAGTATTTTTTTTTTTTTAATTGCTCTAAACTAGTGCTTGACTGCGATCCCACCTGATGGTAAGCAGCATGTTTTGAGCAGGTTCAGTTTCTTTGTCTGTTGTATGACTTCTCCCGATCTAGGGTAGACCTGTGTCCTTCAAAATTATCATTTCGTGCTTTACAGGGCGATATTTAGTTCACGATTCCTAGGCTAATAGGTGGAAGCTATGACGCCAGTATAGCTGAAGTTGATCTTTAAAAAATTCTTAGCATTATGCAATACCATTACTATTTTTCTTACCAATTGTGATCAGCTATTATATATTGCTCAAATAAGAAATACCTTCTATCTGTCTGATACTTTTCTCTGATATTGGAAGTTATTATACATACATACCTTTTCCCGGACACAAAATTTCATTATCCAGACCGGATTTTCAGTAGTTTGCTAATGGCAAACAGTTTTTTTTTCTTATAGAAACTCCAGCCTTATTTTTTTTTCAGCCTGTTCCTCAAATATCTCTGCACAATAAATACTGGAAACAAAATTTATATCGCTCTTGTTTGAAGCACATTGTACTGGGTCGCCACGGTCGGCGGCGTATCGGCTCACGCGTATATACAGTGCGATAGTCATAGAGCTCGGAGACGCTTCAGTGATCACTGCTGGAGACAATATTGTCTATACTTTTCATAGAAACCTTTTACTCTACAAACCTTTTTAATGACTGCACCAGTATTTGTATCATCTGTGACTCTGGAACTCAAACTCCGGTGATTTTTTGTCAGTAAAAGTCTGACCCTGTACCATCATCTTGATCCCGTGCTTTCTTTGGATTCCTGCAACCTTCACTGAGAGAGAAGATTTCAATTCCTTGAGACATATGGTTGCCACTCCAGGATCTGTCGGCTATTTTAACCATTTGCTCTGCAAGCAAGGATTGCTATAGAAGTTTGGTAATTCTTCTGGCTCTATTAGCTGATAACCATTATTAATCTAATCAGTGTATACTCCCACTGCAGAGTATTGAACTCCATCTTCGTTTTCCTTTTGTACTTTAGTCAAATATATCTGTTAATCCTAGCAAGTCTTTTCTGTTGGAATTGAGCTGGTCACGCCAATTTTGCTTCGGAAAATTGCACTCCATTGCAATAATTTTGCCACAAATATTTTTCGTGTTGCTCTGGCAAGACAGTATTACAGTTTTTTGGTCTCAATACTTTATGCTTCCACAACATGGTCTGAGGTAGCGTATCATACGCAAGAGACAGAGAAGAATCCAAGACTCGCCTACACATCTGAATTTTGCTGTTGATCTATCAAAATAGTCCCAATTTGCTGGGTATACATTAGACCCTACTTAATTTGGTTCTGAAGCAGTTCCAAGTGCCTGACCTTCGAAAATTCTACCCTACAGGAAGAACCGAGGGGCCCTGCAGTAGGGTCGAAGCTAATTAGGGCCAAAGGTTTGTGTCTGAAAGGAAGGCTCTGGCCCTGGTATGTACGGCGATGCAGGAATGGGGTAGGTGGTTTAGTCAGTAAGAGTTTGACATTGTTTCCCGCTCCACCCAAGGGCGGGATTCATCATTGGATGATTTTTACCTACAATAAAAAAACCCTACAGGAAGAAAATGCGTTAAATATTATCACCAAAACTAATGTCTTTATATATGGTCTTTATGGAGGATTCCGTGATCTATGGTCCCAGCAATGCGCGTGAGTTATATCGCACTGGGGAAGTTCTTACACGGAAACAGTATGACTGACGTTGTACACTGCGTGATATTGTTATGTGTGAGTTTAAAAAAAATGTTTTAATTTACTTGTAAAGTGATATAGACTTATGTTTCAATGGGAGTTTTTTATTGGTTTTTTCTGTGACGTTGAGGGAAAATCATAATTTTTTAAACCAGTACCATAGCGTTTTATAGACCCGTATGATGCCCAATCTAAGTGATATACCTCGCTCCAGAACATGATTTCCATTCTGGAATTCTAGTATTGGACGGACTTCCATAAGTTGGACCGTTGTCCTTAAGAAAATTCCTCTGTCTACAATCAAAGACTCAAGATTGCCAGCTCTATTCGCGATACTGGCTGGTAACTATTTTTTTATTTGTTTTTTTTTTCTACGTATAAGTAAATATATTAAAATGAAAATATTAGCTTTCCTTCTCCTTCCTCAGTTTTATTTAATACCGCGATTATTCTATTGCAAACTGATATTATAAAAAATCCACTAGTTCACACTGGGCCCGCTTGGTGGATTATGGGCCATTCCCTCTCCTAAAGAGGAGGCCTGTGTACCAGCAGTGGAAACATTATAAGGCAGATGATAATGATAATAATTGTAAATAATAATAATAATTTCCTTTAAGCTTCCGTATAAAATACAAAAAAAAAATCCTTGATTACCCTAAAACGATTCAGACAATAATCTCAATGACCTAAAACTCAAAACAAACATAATAACAATTTATTTCATAAAATAAATCAACGCACGCTCACAAACGGAAGCGGCGTCACGCTTTCTGCGCAGGCGCAGACCGATGTAAAAACTAACTAATTATTAAACAGACACAGGACTGTATAGCACTTTCATAATGCTCTTCTTGTGTGGTGAGCTGGTTTTATATGGGGACAGCAGAATTGTAGGTTGAGGAATATTTATTTAATATTCTTCATGCACATAACGGTACAAAGGCGGACTTAATGCCTTAGGCATTTTCTACCAGTCAACCTTTGGGTGATGCAGAAAATCGTTATAGAAGTTGCAATAAAAAGAGAGAAAAAACATGTGAATATAATAGATAAATTAATCATAATATACAATAAAAAATATAATATAAACACAATTTTATAGACTAAATATCTACACTAATATAATAAAGAGGTAAAGTTTGTTTTTTTGTTTTTTTGTTTGTAGGAGGTAATCTCTGGAACTACTGGTCTGATTGGAAATTTATTACCTATTAAGTTGTTTTTGTTTTTTATTGTGACTCTCGCGCAAATAAACGATTTTTCTTTCTTTCTTTTCTTTCTCATTATTGCAAAAGATTTTTTTTTAGGTGAGTAAAATTTATCCAATGATATCTTCTCACCCTCGGCGGCAGATAGTGTCAGACTTTTACTGACAATTTTACTTTTTGTGAAAGTAGGAATTGTTATCATCATCATCATCATATCTATACAAAACTAGCTTTTAGGCTTCGCCCGCGTACATAAAATATAGCCTATGTCACTCAGGAGTAAAGCAGCTTTCTATCGTTGCTAAAATTTTTGCAATCGGACCAGTAGTTCCAGAGATTACCTCCTACAAACAAAAAAACATAAAAACAAAAAAACAAACTTTACTTCTTTATTATATTAGTGTAGATTAGTGTAGATTATTCATAATAACATAACTTAGGGAGATATCACAGTATTTCCACGTGACCCATTATTCTTGCATCTCACTATAATCCGTAGACAAAACTGCGTATAAAAAAGCTAATTTAAAACAAAACCAATTATTCGCAAAAAAAACGTCCAATAAAATCATTTTGTCATCAGCTTGTCATCAGCTTGTCATCAAACACCAAAGGTACTTGAACCGACCGCTATAAGCCACCCTAAGCCACCCTGAGCCACTCAAAGCTACTTTAAGCCACACTAAGTCCCATATAAACCTATTAGCCAGCACCCTATGCACGCCTAGTATCTTGATTGCCAATATGTCCGACATTGTATGGACGACAAATTGGTATCTATAACCAATTTGTCGACCAGCTACTATATATTGAGGAAATATTGATTTCAATTCGAGTTTTCGATAGCTCAGGGGCAGATAAGGGCGGTGGTAATGATTCACTTTTTACGTCGAAACTCCAAGGTCTTGGGCATCGATGCCGAGTAGTTAGCCTGGCGGTTTTCTACCGATTACATTTCAGGGAATGTGCAATGGAATTGCTCGTGTTTATTTCTTTTTTTTTTCAATTTTGTTTTGGTAGAGCCGTACACTGCAGACCACCCTTTTTTAGTTCAAGCATCCTAAGGTTGTCTGGTACATATCGCTGTCAGCGATAAGACCATCTCTGTACCCATTGATATAAGTTTCTGTGAACATGCTACTTTTTTTGTGTACAATTCTAAGTACGTAAGTACTATTCTATTCTATTCTAATTTTATTCCGCCAAGTCAGTTCCACTAGAAGTACAGCGATGCGCCACCGATACCATACGCACAAAGCGTTTTGGGAACATATTGTGCGTACAGTTAAGGAGCGGAATTCTCTGCTGGAGTCTGTGTTTCCTGATAGCTACAACGCTTACCATCAGATGAGATAGTGGTTAAACGCAAGCTTATGTACATTAAAAAAAAGATTGAGATGAAGATTTAAATATGTAAGGTTAACAGATTACCATTATATGGACAAAATTTGGCAAAATTATTTTGTTATGTACTTAATTAAAAATCCTGTTTATTTTTTTTTTAAAGTTATCTTAATAACCAACGACCCAAATAGCCTGCAAGTGCACAATCGTCTAAGTACAGTTTTACATTTTGTCAAATTTACCTACAACCCTGTCGACCCCTGCCCAGGGGTAGCGTTACGATAATGTTAGCGATCCCCCACGGATCACAGGCACCCTTGTTTTTGGCGATACGAGGGAAGTCGCGTGGAGAAGTGTTAAGTACAGTTAAAAGTAAAACACGGATTTTAGAGATTTGATTTTAGTTTTACTATTTATTCTGTTAGGTAAGTTACATTTATTACTATTACACATACGGGTATAAATCTGCCAGCACGCGGTAGCAATACGGCCTTTCCCACTGCCACTAAACAATTCAAATTAAATAAATAATCATTACATTACATAGTATAAAACAAAGTTGTGAGGTCCCTATGACGTATGCTTAGATCTTTAAAAGTACGCAACGGATTTTGATGCGGTTTTTTTTAAATAGATAAAGTGATTCAAGAGGAAGGTTTATGTGTATAATACATTCATAATGTATTCAATATTAGTACCCATGCGAAGCTGGGGCGGGTCGCTAGTTAACCATAAACCATTGCCACGCTGTATGGCGATGCTGAAAAAAATAAAAGTAAATAAAATCAATCCAAATCAACAATTTCTCTTCAGCATTGTCAAATAAACATGTCTACCAGAACAATGCCAGATGAAGACAGTTCTGCCTTGCATCAACTCCACATCACCGATTTCCTCACGATGTTTTCCTTCACTGTTTTGAGAGCATTGGTGATGAAACAAGTTACACAAAGTTGACCAGAACTGTGGTGTAACTTATAATTGCACTAGTAAAATAAACACTGTAACTTGTTCGAAACAGATTTTTTTTTCTGACTTTTATCTTTTGATAGTAAACATGTTTAATAGCATTTCGCTACGATTGAATATATTTTCATGGACGTTGGTGGAATTCTAAAGACTTTTTGGTTTCGTGCCTTAACTTTTCAAGTACCGTAATTATTCCAGACACAGTTAAAGCACATTAGGTGCGAACACCGGCGTTCGCTCGGGGCTCAAGAGTTGTTTCTATTTTAGGTGGGCAATCAATGGAAATAGCACTGATAACCGTAACACACACACCCACGTAACGTACAGGCACTGCCTAGCTCGGTTACAGAAGCTACAACCAATGTCCCGAAATGATCTTGCCTAACTGTACCTGTAATCATAATAATACGCGTAATACGAAGAATTTTTTTTTGGAAAACAAATAACCTCTCCTACGCTTTTGTTTGATCACTGACTTAAACAACACCTTTGTCCTTCAGTTGCTCTTTGCAACCTAGAACCACAGGCTTTTTCTGAAAATCACCAAGGCTAAACTTACCTTATTTACCAATCAAAATTACTCGAAGCGAGATTCATATGCTTCCTTATGAACACAAACAAAGAACGTAGGGTCTCTGTAAAAGGGTTGAAGCCTATTGGGGCCCAGGGTCTCTTTCTGAAAGGAAGGCTTGTCCTCAGTGCGAACGGCAAAGAAGGAACAGGGTGGGGTGTTTAGTCAGTAAGAGTCTGACACTGTTTCCTGCTCTGCCCAAGAACTCTCGTCATTAGATGATTTTTGACCACCATGAAAAAAAAACAAACAAAATAACATCGACTCTCAAACACTTCTCTCCCTCACTGTACTCGGGAGTACCACTCACTTAGGGGTGTGATCGTACTCGTAATTGACTTATCACGACGATTGTAGAGTAATGCTCCACAATGCAGTGAGTACGCACCCTAACAATAAATTGGTTAAGTGCGGTAGTCGCCGATAATCTTGTTGCTTTAAGTAATCTTGTCTTTAGTGTAGATCTGCGGGAAGATAAGTGAGCAATGGAGTGTTTGTTCTCAAATTATAAATCAATTAAATACTTTTTGGATATAAGCTCATTAAGCACACACAGAAGAAAACAAACAGAAAACACATTAATCATTACATAGTATAAAACAAAGTTGCGTAGTCTCTATGTATGCTTAGATCTTTAAAAGTACGCAACGGATTTTGATGCGGTTTTTTTTTACAGATAGAGTGATTCAAGAGGAAGGTTTATGTGTATAATACATGCATACCTAATATATTTAATATCAGTATCCGTGCGAAGCTGGGGCGGGTCACTAGTGTTTACTATAACACAGCACAATATTGTGAAGTTTATAAGAGTCGATGCAAACATAAATTAAATGAGAGCGGTCGCTGTCCATACTTCCAGTATTAATAATTATGGGTGTAATTTATCTAAAATATTTTTGAAATATAATATATAATTTAGAAATGTATAAGTATGTCTTAGCTTGGGACTAGACTCTAGTTCCAAGCTAAGCAGAGCTTTTGTTATGGGTACTAGACAACTGATAAACATACTTATACTGACGGCGTTGTGTAATAGTTGTGGAATATATATTATTAACTTATGCCCTAAAGTGGATGTATTTAGGCCGAAATGATAATAATAGGTCTTTGAGTACCAATTTTATTACACCTTAGTGGCAAATTGAACCAACCAGCGTCCCAAGGATTCACACAAACATTACACTCCAAAATTGGTCATAAGCACCAATATTCGTCACTAAAAGACCAAGAAATCACACCATATTGCAGTTCATTGGCAAAACAATAATAAACTGGTGTCCCTCCATCATTGTACCATCACGCCCCTCTCCTTAGGGACCTGGCATTAGCAGAAGATAATTAAATTCGTCGGACAAAATAACAGGACTGGTATTATGACAATTGGATTTGAGTGAGACCCTATGAAGGGTGTGGCCCTTTGTCAACGATTTTTGATTGAGTTTTTATTGATATGGAGTTATGGTGGCAATTTTTTATTTTGTTAATGATGTCCTACGCTAAAAAATATAGATCAGTGAAGGGACATAGAAAGCTGAATCGGCCACATACCGAAACAAGCAATAAAGGGCAAAATACTGCACGTTCTTAGCTTAAAATGATCACGCCTTTGGCTTGCGCGTCTATTTCGCTCCTTCCACAATGAAAAAGTTGTACACTATTCCTTACTTCCTTGGTCCTAAGTCCTCATTTACCTTTTTGGACGATAATGTATTGTTTTTTTTAATGTAGGAAATCTTTTACTTCTCTCACTCTAGGTTACATTAGGAGGACGTGTCAGAATTTTTCTGACTAAAATCACACCTATATTCCTTCTTTGGCCTTTGCGTTTCAAGGCTACGGGTTTTCTTTATGGAAGTCAACCTTTATCCCCAGTAGGTTTCGGTTCTACTGGTCTCTTATGGTTTTGCTGATGTCTCTTTGAGACTGGCATGAGATACTACACTCCGTCGAGGACTTGGGCTTGGTCCGGATGGTTACTAGACCACTTGACAATAGTGATTACACATAAACTATCTCACATTGACCTCTTCATAACTCCATTTCTCTTCCCCAGGTACTACGAGACTGGAAGCTTCAAAGCTGGTGTGATCGGAGGCTCCAAGCCAAAAGTCGCCACCCCTCCAGTAGTTGATGCCATCGCAGCATACAAGCGCGAGAACCCGACGATGTTCGCGTGGGAGATCCGCGACAGACTGCTGAGTGAGGGGATTTGCAGCCAGGATAACGTGCCTTCAGTGTCCAGTATTAATAGGTAAGGGTTCTTCGTCAAAAGACCTGGAATATTCTGCAACTTTATAGAGAGATAGATAAATATATTCTTTATTGCAGACCAAAGATACAATTAACAATAGCAACTTAAAATGAATAGGGTATCACAACGGGCGGTTTTATCGCAAAAAGCGATTTTTTAAAGACAACCTTTGGATTTTGGATTTAATTGGAGGTGAATTTTGAGGAATCCTTTCTTAATTCTCGCCTACACGTCATAAAAGGAAGCCTTGTGCAAAATTTTACGCTCCTAGTCCCAGTAGTTTCAGCTGTACGTTTAATATGTCAGTCAGTCAGTTTCTCCTTTTATATGTATACGAGCAACCCGCCCCAGCTTCGTCCGGGTACTGATATTGAATATATTATGCATGTATTATATACATAAAACTTCCTCTTGAATCCTCTATCTATTAAAAAAAAAACCGCATAAAAATCCGTTGCGCAGTTTTAAAGATTTAAGCATACATAGCGGGAAGCGACTTTGTTTTATACTATGTAATGAATAGATAAAGTGATTCAAGAAAAAGGTTTATATGTATAATACGTTTAATATCAGCATTGCACCCGTGCAAGCTGAGGAATATAAAAAAATCTACCAACTGCACCAGAATGGTGGCTTACCCATCCGTAAGGTTTACTCTTTGGGTACAAAATCTTAAAAAGCCATCGGGAGAAAGTTCCTAGCCATTTTGATACTGCCAAACATACTGAAACATACCACAAAACAATAGTTTTTATTGCTTTACTTACTCTGAATGTAGTAAGAATAACAATGATGCTAAAATGTAACCATTGCGCTAAGAATAAGTTCCCTTTCTTTGAAAGTTGTAGAAAAACGTTTAGCTTGTACAGTAATTTGAACTCTAAATGGTTTGCGGTAAGGTAGAGTTTGGATTGTAGCGTGAACTCACGAAGAAAAAGTCTTTGTGTGGCCATGAAAGATTGTGTGATATTTTTTAGTTTGTGCGTATTTTTTATCTTAAATATTATTTTAGTAATAAAAAGTATTTTTTTGCAATGACTGGTTGCAAAAAATTGAGAAAGTGTAAGAAATTTTTTAAGTTAGTTTTATAAAATTAAATATTTGAAAAGACGAGAAAAATAATAAAAAATAGAGCTTACATAATAACAAGCAAAAAGTTGCGCCCAACGTGGGGCTCGAACCCACGACCCTGAGATTAAGAGTCTCATGCTCTACCGACTGAGCTAGCCGGGCTGTACTACATTTGCCGAAATTTATATTCAGATTCCCTGTACCCTTACGGATAAAATAAATACAAACGTGTGAAAAAAAAATGGGTGAGCAAGATAAAAGTTATTTTTAGAATTATTTCAAGGTTGCAGTAAGTATTCCTGTAGCAAACCATATGTGACTAAAATAAATAATAATATTAGGTAGGTACTTTTATCTTCTTTACATAATATATAATTGTTCCGTATGTCTGTTTGTCCCCTTACTCCTCCAAAAAGACTTCACTAATTTGGATAAAACTTTGTGAGTATACAAAATTGATCACGGTAGGTGGCGCTACAATCGGGTACTTAATGTTTTTTTTACGAAATGGCAACCTTAGACAAGTTAAGGTCTGCCGGGACCGTTAGTTTAGTTCATAGTATTTCTTTTATGTCTTCAATTACGGTAATCACAAGGTCAAAGCTATGTGATGAGGAGTCATACATTTATTTTTTGAACAATCGTCGCGACAGTGGCATATTTTAGTATCGGATAGCTTATTTATCGAGGAAGGCTATAGTACAAGCAGTCAGAGACGTGAGTAAAACCGCGTGAAACAGCTAGTTTGCTGTAAACCGAAAAAGTAACAACTTAGCTCAAAACTAACCACTAAAGAAAAATCACACTAGCTTTCCCCAACTCGCACTTTTCATGGCCCATCAAGGGGTTGCGTGATCAGAACCGGAAACGACTCAGATGGGGTGCAAAGATGGCGTACCGGAAGTAGAGACACGTGCTCTCGCGCTCCGGACGTCCTCGGCCATTGAATTATTATTCACATATAACTTCTCTACATTATTGTAGAGATGCTCTATACTTTACGCACAAAACTTGTCTATGGTATTGTAGAGGCGCTCTATATTTTACCCACAAAACTTGTCTATGGTATAGAAATGTAGAGTTCGTCCATAGAGATCAGTGGCTCTATATTTTTGGTTTTGGTTGTCTATGATTGGTTATGGATGCTGTTTCCGATTACAAGGGTTTTCGATTAGTATTTTTGGATGAATAGAAGTTATTAATAGTTGCGGTTCAATAGATATAGATAAATATATAAAATGGTAATTTGATTTGTCTGAGTTATTACAATATATTTTCCTGACAGTGTTATTCACTGCACCACCGCTGCTAGTACGAGGCAAATAAGTTGAACTAAAATGGCCATCGGTGCAGTAGTTACGCGTAGCTCTCCACTTGCATGGCCCTAAAAATCTGTTACTGCGCAGTGCTCATTCAAGGCCAGTCACCACTTTGGTTTCGCCTATATGAGAGAGTTCAATGAGCTGAAGGTAGTTAGTACGCAACGAACGACAGCTACCTATAGCTCATTGAACTCGCTTAGCTGACGTTTTCTTAAAGAAATGAATTTTATACATGCGTAAATTAATTCGAGTTTTAAAAAAAGTACTTTACTTTTTAATTTTATCTGTACTAATCGATAGAGTTTTATACACCAAACCCACCCCTCCACGAGATTAAAACGTTCAATATTTTGCCGTATATAAAAATATCCATAACTACCTACCATACAGAAATTAACACATTATAACACCATCCATTTAACTTCCCATAAATTGCCACACTAACAAACAATTTCCCAATTCAACAGATAAACAAATAAAGATAACTCACCCTAAATTAATAAACGGTAGCATACAAGATCAAATAAAAAGATTAAACACGTTGACATACTAATAACCGGGAATTGATAAAACTCCCCATAATCTAGGGAGAAATTATCTTATCTGGCAACACGCAATTAGCCGCGGATTTAAGCTGGTAACACTTGAATTGAGTGCTTTCCGGATATATCTTTTAATATTCATTTCTATGATAAAATTTGAATGGCAGGAAAATAAAGGCAATGTGTTATGAAATTATTTTTATATCGACGCTTGAAAGGAAAAAATATTTAAGTGACATTGACTAAACTTTATATATGAGGGTGATTTAAAGTAAGATTATTTATATAAAAAAAATTGTTGTCTGACAAAATTCGGATTATGATAAAATTATCATGATGATAGATAAAATAAGCTAATCATTTTAATAGATAGAGCGATTCAAGAGGAAGGTTTGTATATGTCACCGAAAAATAACAAAAAACGTAAATTTATAATTTTCCTAGGAAATTGATAAACCTTCGTAGAATTCTAAACGGGAGATAAATTGTATTAATTAATACATGCATGTATTTAATATCACTATTGCACCCGTGCAAAGTTGGGGTGGGTCGCAAAGTCGTCTGTCCCTGTGTATGCTTAAATCTTTAAAACTACGCAACGGATTTTGATACGGCTTTTTTTAACAGATAGAGTAATTCAAGAGGAAGGTTTAGGTGCATAATACATACCTAATATATAGTCGCTAGTTATAAATAAAATCATTTAGTTGAATATGTCGAAAAAGATATGAGAGAGATAGATAATTTTCATTATTGAAGTTCCCAGCACAAAACAAGTTCAAGGCTGCAAATTCTAAGAAACCTCAGCATGCTTCCTAATTCTTCTTCATCAAAAAAAAAAAAACTCATCTATCATGGCTTTTCATCAATGATTTGGAACTAAGACCTCTTAAAGTCTCATTTGTCCCTAATCTCAATAATAACCCCTTGCTCACCGGTCTATCAAAATGAACTCGTAAGTGCAGAACCCCGTGGGGTGCAATGGGGTCCATTATTGAACAATAAGCCACGGTTATTGGTATCAATATCGTTCAGAGGGGTGGCTCAATCGTATTACTTTGAATTTTTATGGAAAATTTCAGAGTAGAAAAATTTATTGACTTATTTTTCTTCTCCTAGAGGAGGCTTGTATCCTAGCAGTGGGAACATTAAAAAGGCTGATGATGATGATGATGAGTTTTTCTCATATTAATTTTGTATACTATTGAGTATTATTATCAGTTTTATAATTATCTGTAGAAACATATAACGGGTTTCTGAATTATCGATCCATATCTACTGAAAACACTTGAAACCATTTCAAATATTATTTTAAAATGAATCATAATTCAAAGAATCCTAAGAGGTTTTACCATGTTTTTAACAAAAGTAAAGTTATTTAAAAAGACTATTTCGCCTTATCCTTAATACCATTAAATTAAAACATTCCAAACAAACAAAATTAAAAACCTATTTCATAATAATTACACATCAGATGTAATCAAAAGTGAAAAATACCAAAACACAAGAGTCAATTTTAAAACCATCCCTTCGCAATACAAGGGTGATTCCCACCCCGGCACGCGTCCGACACGCGGCCGGCACGAGACCGGGACGTATACGACACGCATACGGCACGTGATCGTAATGTAGCAGTGACGGAACTCGGGATAGACCGCATGTGACCTAGTCGTGACCATTTGAGTGGAAGTGACGAGTTTTGGAAAAAGTGTTTATGGTATCCTTAATTCTTTATTGTCCACCAAACAGCATACAAAAAAGAGGATTATCATATCTATGTACAAAGGCGAGCTTAACTCAAAATTGGGTTTGCCCAGCAAACCCTGACCTGAGTAGTAGAGAGAGATCAAAAATGTTGGGTTAGATCCAATGTCCAATTTAAAATAATAAAACAAAAAAAAATGAGATTAGATGAGATAAGAATTAAAAAAAAAATACATTGTGAATTGATTCTTATTTAATACTAACGTCAATAGTTTTTAGGACAGGTTTAATTCCTCTACTAAATTAATTACAATATGGTTGTAGAATATTTGAAACTACTTTTAGGTACCTACCGAAATATTGAAACACTAAAGTTTTTTTTTAATATTGTATTTTACAAGAGGAAAAATGTTTTTTAAAATCGCTTGTGTACATAGATCTTTAAAAAATACGCAACGGATTTTAATGCGTTTTTTTAATACAAGAGGAAGGATTATGTAAATATAATATAATACATGCATCTAATAATTAAATATCACGGGTCCCCAGTACCTATCTAATGTATATAAAACTCGTGAGTCCCAAACAAACGCACTCCTATTGTCTTTCTATTATGCCTCTAATTACGGTACTTGAAAGTTTGACATATTCAGCAATGAAGTTTAACGTGCGTGGCAAAAATGATTGAACTGCAATTCAGATTAGACTAACAAAATTCTAGATCTAAATACTTATGGTACTCATAAAACTGAAAAATCTAGGTTGCATTTCGCGACAACAATACATAGCACTAACAGTTTCAATATTGCTTATACATTGAAAGGTCAGTGACCTGACTATTGCAGAGTATTGATTGTTAGCACAAAGGTCAATGGATGAGGTGCCGTCTCGACAAACAGTATTTAGGAATACTCTAGAATATTTCAATAACACTACAATGGTCTATAGCGTTTGATAATAGGATTATTCTGATATAGATCACAAAGCATAGTAGGTATAGTACCTATAGTATTATTTTTAAGATTCAAAAGTCAAAGCATTTACTTATTTCGAATTAAACTTCACAGGCAATAAACTTTTAAAAAGGTCAAGAAGTCGGTCTGTCACAAAAAAAATACAGTCAAGCACTAGTTTATAAAAAGTACTGGTAGTATTTGGCGAGTGTTCTTTGATTCAAAGTCTGATTTAATTGTTTTCTCGTGGATATTCTGAGTCTGGTGTACTTTTGTATCTCAAGTATCTGCGCAACTGAACAATTGTGGAATTATTAAAATACGCATGATCTTGTCATAACTGACACAATGTGTCTAACATATATAACCTCTCGCAACTGTCGCCACAACGAACAGTCATATGCGTCTTGCACCCATCGTATTCCTATGACTCTCACCAGGTCATCGGTACAACTTGCGGGAGCGTCTTCCGATGAATGATTGCTACTCTAGAACCATTCGGCCAGATCAAGATTAGCCCACTGCTACTTAAGTTTGGTGATTCTTCGTTGTAAAAACCGCAAATTGTTATAGACAACTTGATATTTAGTTCAATATCATAATAATTTTCATTGACAAAATAAAAACACATCTTCCATCAAATAAATGAAAAAGGAAAGCCCAATAAATAAAAACCCCAAAGCACCTCACCGCCAATTCGAATTTTAAAACTCAGCAAAAAACCATGAACCGCCCTTTAAAAATAAAAACATAAAATAAAATAAAAAAAGCAAAAAAGCTTACTAGGCAACACTAAGACATTTTAATCGAGGGACGGGCGGGTAATTGAAGCCATAACTCTGGCAACCCCTCTTTGACATTTAGATTTTTTTGCCGCGCAAACCGAGTACGTTGAAAATGATTTGAGAGGGTGTCAACGCGTGAATAAAAGCTGTTCTATTTTGATTATTTTCGGTTCTAAATTAGATAAGACTTGTTTGTGAATAACTAGCGACCCGCCCCAGCTTTGCGCAGGTACTGATATTGAATATATTATGCATGTTTTATACATATAAACCTTCCTCTTGAATCACTCTCTCTATTAAAAAAAAACCGCATCAAAATCCGTTGCGTGCTTTTAAAGATCTTAGCATACATAGGGACAGGAAGCGACTTTGTTTTATACTGTGTAATGAAGACGATATTGATGTGTTTATAACAGTGGATTTGTTAGTTATTAAAGCAATGTAATGAGGTGACAACATCGTGAGGAAACCAGCATGTCCTGAAACAAAAAATAAATAAATTCGAAGACATGTGACTTCCACCAACCCGTACTGGACCCGCATGGTGGATTACTGCCCATTCCCTCTCTATAGAAGTTGCCTGAGTCCTAGCAGTGGGAACATTATAAAGCTGTTGCTATAGTGAGGAATCATAAAGTTTTCCGGACAATCGTCGAGACAGTTTGGCGTGTAAAAAAGATTGCATGATCGTAAATTGTTGGTAGGTATTGCAAAAACTTTCTGTGTAGACATTGTTTACCTTCTATTAAATCGTTTTTGTGAATTTAAACTAGACAAGGTATTGTCAAAAGATTGACAGGCGGAGATAGTATCTATATTATTTAGTAAAATATAAAATAATATTATCGCTAGAACTGCTTCAATGCTTCAGATGATAGTCTGATAGGGTATGTATGCTTTTTAAGGAAAACCGTCTAATGACATTTGTCGCTTTAAGGCGGAGCGAGAGACCGTGTCAGACTTTTACTGACTAATGCCTTCCTATGTGCCTTCTTTAATTCCAGGGTTTCGGAAGCCAATCTCTCTATATATGTATATAAAAGGCTTTAGTAGGCTTCGGCCCTGCTGCCTTGTTCGAAGGAAATACCCTTGCAAAAAAGAGCATCAGTTCTTTTTAGTCAGTACTACTCTGACATTCTCTACTATTCCAACCAGATCGGAAGTTACCTTTCTTCGAATTTATCTCCCTTTTTTTGATCTTTTCTCATGTAGGTATAAAAAATAGTGTTGCAGTTGGTATATTCGGATAAGTAACACAAAGAACTTTGATTCTTCAGTTTGATATAATCCCTATTTCACATTTTATTAAGCCCAAAGTCGGAAAAAAAATTGGTTAATCCTTACCACGATGTAAGCACACACATCTATGTTTCCCGCAAAAACCTCAAAAAACGGAAACCCATCCACTTAATTCGCTAAATCAACATTATGTAAAGCAAATTACGGGAAAGCGGACAAATAAATCAAAAATATTTGCCAACGAGTCATTCGTATGAAAAGAGGGGTAAAATATTAAAGGGTAAAACATGGACGGTGCTGGTAACCCTTCCTAACGGAAACGGATATCATAACCTTGCCTTTTGCGGTCACAAATGTTGGCATTTTCGCATTTTTCGCGAATTTATTCGTAGGTCTTTTGCGAGACCGTGATTATGGCTACTTTGTTCTTTCCTGTTGTAGTGTTTTATTACAGTATCAGGTTTTAGAAAATTACTTTATTTTAAGTTTATGCTACTGGGCCTCGCCAAAAAGGTCGTGGTAATTCAACGCCATCCTTTGGATTTATGGATGTGAGTTTTTTCCGGGAATGGGGTCTGATATAAATAAACAGGACGAACGAACGAAAGATTTGGTTGAAAAATAAACCTTTTTTGGCAAACTTAAAGGCAGAGACACCCAGTATTTTTTTTTTTATTTGCTATAAACTATTGCTTGATCATCATGAGAAGACCGCAGTAGGCACTTTCCAGTCTTTCGAAGTGCGGGGAATGAAAGAATAAACGGAACGCTTAGTCCGAACCGTAGAGGTTTCAACATTGTACGGATGGATAATGATGGCGGGTTGTCCGATGATAGAAAAGAGTTGGAGGAATAAACTCATGCAATTCCTGCGCACACTCTCCAAAAAAGAACCTGTACTCGTAAAACATTTCGACTGGCTACTCTACGCCTGTGATCAAAGCTTTCAACTATAGATACAATATAATAAATTTCATAGGTACTCGGATGGTTCCGGTCTTCAAAGTTTGTACGGTGTCTCTCCACAGACCATGTCCCATCTTTCATCCAGCACCACGTGCCATTTTACTCATTGACCATCAGTGGACAGCATTACCGTGGTCGAATACTAGACCAGGCAAAAAATTCTTCATCGACATGCTAAGAAGTAGAAGAATGGTACTGCTTTTATAACTTTTTCTGTGCCATTACTTTTTGTTAGATGAAAAAATCATGCAATGACCTCTCCTACCCTTAGATGGAGTGGGAGATAGTCTCAGAATTTTACTGTCTAAAAATCCATTCCAGAGCCATAGGGTCACTTTCACATAACCCATGTTTTGTGCTATGGTGGGTTTATAACTTAACTTGACTCCCTAAAAATGGCTAATGAATTAAATACACCCTGAATATACTATTTCATTAATAGTCATGTATCTGTATACTATACTACTCATTTCTATAATAGCAAAACAAATCATCTTCCAGACACGCCAAAACACTACAAACACGGCATCAATCACCAAAATCCCCTCTCAAACTGATGACTCTATTACAAGAAGCTAATAACACCTTTTTGATAACTTTTACTAAACAATTTTTGCATATGTCAACCCCGAGGAGGCTGGCAATAATTCACGGGAGCGCGCTATCCATCATGGCGGAATGAACTGTCACGCGCGGCAAAATGGCGCCTAGGTAAAATGGAAGTCATTCTTGTAGGCTAATTTTAGTGGGGTTTTGCTTGGAATTGTAAATACAAATTAAATAAATAATTTATTTTATGAGATGAACAACTATTTTTATTTTTCTTTAGTCAATAGGTAAGTAGGTACGTACATAATATTGAGAGGAACGGTGCTATATTCTTTTGCACTATTAGAAATATTTATTATGCGTTCCAAATAAGAACAGGAAAGTCAATAAACTCGATCTGTCAAATTTTGAGTGAAAAGTACAGTTTGCAAAAAAATCTTATTTCTGTATCAATAAAAAGTTTTTTTTTACTTTTTATCGCTAAATTTTAGTTAATTCTAGTTGAAGTAAAAACGTTAGGGTTCATTATAAATTTGCCAAATATATTGTTTTAAGTCATAGTTTACAAAAAAAACTATTTTCTTTCTTATTTTCATTGTTAGAAACAATTCGCCTTTTTCTTCTATTTACCACTACTCAGACACATCACACAGTGAAACAGAGATAAACAAAATTGAAAAACTGTGTTCTGATTAAACTTTTTTCATTAACGATTCGTACGTAAATTATATTTTTTTATACATCTTTTTTTGTTCACTCTACATAATTTCTTCGATTTGACAGTTCGACGTGACGTCACAACATTGCCATCGATCCTATTCTCATTTGGAACGGATTGTACAATCCATATTAATCCGAGATAGGTCATTACCCTATCCACATATAAAAAAGATTAACTGTTCGTTAGTCTAGCTAAAACTCGACCACGGTTGGACCGATTTGGCCAATTTTAGTTCTTGAAATATTCGTTATAGCTTAGGGAAGGTTTAAACGACGGAAACCAAAAAAAAATGGCGGTCTGAAGCCTCGAGGCAGCTATTATTTTTATAAATCCTCCTCTTCTCATACTGTTATCGAAATAGATTGTTTTTCTTTTTGTGTATATTAATTGCTCGTAGGCTGTTGTTTTTTTAACATCCCATTTTTTTCCATATTTTTTTTATATGCCAGATCAACATTTTCCAAGTCACCTAGTTAGAAGCAAAATTCACTACAATTAATTTTCTCGGAAAGCGTCTTTCTTGAACAACTAAATTTTCATAGCCATTTTTATAGCTTCGCAACTCCCCATAAAAAAAAAAACTTATAAGATCATCTTCAATAATTAGAGCAAATGACATGAATAATCCATTAAGTATTCCCCTCAAAAAGTCTTGGTACGACTAAAAAGTTGCTGCGACTATTTTCCCGCGGCACGCCGCAAGCCGCAATGAATAATGGGCCACGCGACTCAACATCCTTTTGCAATATAGAGAGCAGTCGCCGCGATTTGTCGCGCTTCCGATGCGCATTGTCGCTAAAAAGCGGTCGTTGGCAAATTGTTACTATAAAATTATTATTCTTCATCATGCATATAAGGTTTTTAATTGGGGTCTTTGGTAGATTTGGGAAAAACGTAGACAAGCAATTTTGCAGTATTAAGTCAGTGTGTGAATAAAAAAATAGAAGCACAACTTATTTTTTCTAAAATAAATAAAAATAATTAAGTAAAATAATTTATCATATGAAATTAGCAATAAAAATAAATTGTCATATATTTTTTCTGTATATTTTGAATATAAAGTACTAGGTCATTGGATTAAAAAAATAAACATATAAAATGCTTGTTTTGGTTACAGACATTCTCTAAATCGTCATTCCTAATATTTCTGAGGACAGAGACATAGCGCTTTTTGATTTCGTGAATTTCAGAAAATGGTATCTCTTTATTATAGCTTTTGTCAGCGGCTTCGCCCGCGTACATAAAATATAGCCAATGTCACTCAGGAGTAAAGCAGCTTTCTATTGTTGCTAAAATTTCTCCATTCGGACTAGTAGTTCCAGAGATTACCTCCTACAAACAAAAAAACAAACTTTACCTCTTTATTATATTATTATAGTGTAGATGTAGATAACAATAAAAATTATATTTTCCTAGCAACCTCAGTCATACAGTGTTACGACATCTGCTGTATAATGTTCCACAACTGGGACTTTAGCCTGCTCACTAGGGCTGTAATCTACCACGCGGGCCCAATGCGATGTGATGGATGTCACATGTCTTCGAATTTTTAGTTCTAGGACATGTGGATTTCTTCCTAATGATTTCCTTCCTTATACCTAATCTTACTAATATTATAAATGCGAAAGTTACGATGTTTGGATGTTTGTTACTCAATCACGCCAAAACGGCTGGACGGATCTGGATGAAATTTGACACAGGCATAGGATACACTCCGGAATAGGACATAGGCTACTTTTTATCCCGGAAACCCCAACCCCAACCCCAATGACACGCGGGCGAAGCCGCGGGCAAAAGCTTGTAATACTATATGTGTTTTATCTTTATCACTAGGATCGTCCGCAACAAAGCAGCAGAGAAAGCGAAACAAGCCCACAACCAACAACAGCAGCAACAAGAACAGGAGATCAGCTCAGCGCAGGGCAGCGTGGTTTCTGTAAGTCACCATATTTATTCTATTTTGCCCAATGCTGGGCAAAGGCCTACCCTAACTTCTTTCAACGAGTTGTTAGCAACAGTAGTGGCCCAGCAGGGTCGAAGCATTCTGGGACCAAGCGTTGATGTGAAAGCGGAAAACCGTGGCTTTGGAACTAAGACAAGAAGGAACGGTGGATCGTTTAGTCAGTAGAAATCTGACACTGTCTTCCGCTCCGCCGAAAGGGCGGGAGTCCACTTGGTCACGTTTGACCACTATCACAGCTGATGGTAAGCGACGATGTTAACCGATGTGTCTACTAAATACGAGGTCACTTTGACCCCGTAACGCACTTGGTAAAAAAAATTTTAGTTTCTTAAAAATTATGGGGTCTAATAATTTGTATTAAATGAAATCTTATGGACATAAAGTTTTTAAACGAGGTTTAAAACGACCCGAATCGTTAGAATAGAAATACGATAAGATACAAAACAAGTGCCATGAAGCTATAAGCAAAAATATAGGTACCTCTAGAACTCCAAAGCGTTCCACTTCTTTAAAATATTATAATTTACATTTTTTTTTCCTCAAAACGCTTTATATCTTCACTCACTCCAACCAATAATTCATATACTCAATTCAAAATTTCCTCTCCATCAGGTGATAACCCACGCAGGCAACGCCCCTGGCACGACAGCAGTCCTCTCCCCCACGACAGACCAGCACGTCACCAACACCGGCAGCTACAGCATCAACGGCATCCTGGGCATTGAGCAGGTGGAAGGTCTCCATAACGGGAACGCGACAGGGCTGAAGAGGAAACGGCATGAAGACCAGGGTAAGTCAGATTTTGAGAGATCATGTAATGGTTCATGGTACCGTGTATATTTATTTATTGAAACTTTATGCACATAACACTGTACAAAGGCGGACTTAATGCCTTAGGCATTTTCTACCAGGCGACCTTAGGGTGGTGCAGAAACGTAATATGGTAGGTGCAACTTTAGCATCATTTCAGCTAAAAGACATTCTATGTTGGCTACCCCTACGGTTGATCCTGTGCATCTCGTATCCATCAGATTCTCGCCATCCTCACCAAGTAATCAATCCACCTTGTGGGAGGCATTCTAATGCTGTGTCGTCTGTACGTAGTCACCACTCGCGGTAGTATTGGTTCTTCTGCGGATATCTTCAATTTCTGATGCGATCGGCAAGGAAACTCCGAGTTTAGCCCTTTCCATTGCATGCCCTTTTCATGACATTAAACCTTTTGATGAAGTCCAATGTCATCATTGCAATATGCACTGGTCATAGTTCATCTTGAAACATTTGGGTATGTTGGACAAAAAGATACGTGTACATACGTGATACACGCAGAATCTCGAATGCTGTCAAACCATCATCAATAATAATGGATGGTCATCTGTAATAATGGATGGTTAGAAGAAGACGGTTATTAAAAGTCAAGGCAAGAGGAATTGATGGATTGAAAAGCTAAGAATACATGCTATTTACATCAGTATCTGCAGCAATATTTGACCATCGGTTTTGCAAGCAAAGTGCTCTGCATTTATATGTTAATACATAAGTTTAGAAATAATATGGGCTTTGTCAACAACCTTAATTCTTCAGACAGCTTTATTCTTAATCCGATCAGGCAAGAAAAATTATACGAGTGTTTGTAAAAGATACATAATTTTTTCTTTGTGATAAATAATGCAAAGAGGGCAAAAACCTATAGCAGATATCTGTACTAAGAAAAAGTGGAGAAATAACATTGACTATATAACCTGCCTGAAGTTTAAGGTGTCTTGTCGATATATAGATAAGCGAGAGAATTAACAAGCAAGTTTAATCCTTATTACGCTATAAAACTCATACTGCCTTATTAACTTTTCTTTAAAGCGTTCCTTCCAAACTCTAGCGAGTTGAATTTAATAGAAGTTATAATATTAAGGTCACAATTTGTGCAGTAAACTTAATAGCTCAGTAAATCTTAGCGGACGCGGTTCATGCCCACCACTACGGCTGAAAGGATAATAGTGATGTAGGCATCACAGAAAAAGTTATCGATAATTTCTTTTGTAGACCGAATTTTTAGACAACTGACATTTTATAGCAGCTATGACATAACTGATTATCAACAAATCAATCAAATTGTCGATAAGTAAAAAAATTATGTAATGACATGATTTACCATAATGTTACCAAAAATCTCAAACAATTTATCATTTTGACAATTGTATCGCCGATAGGATATCATATTTGGTTTATGGTTCCTCTTTCAAGATGAGTAAATAGTTTATTTCTAGATAAACGAGCCCCAACGTTGTCCACATTTTTACTTTCCATAAGATGATATGATGGTCAAACACGAACCTATCAACACCTAAACAAAATTGTACTGTCATATTGTACTGGAAATGGAAAGTTGATATTTCAATGTCATATTTTTATAATATATGAATCATTTTCTGTTATTTATTTAAATTTGATCTTTATCTGTTTTATGTTATTAACGGATAAATTGCTACATTATAATAGTTTAAATTATAAGAATGCATTGTTCTTATCAGAAATAATTTTATGTAAACATAATTAGATAGGTACGAATAGTATTTTTTTTATATAATCGTGAATTTGATTAATGATTTCATTGTTTGAATTATTATTTCCTTATTATTGCAATTTTAATAAACTGTAACTACATATCACTATATAAATACAACTCCATTATTGTATCTGTTTTAATAACTTCAAATTAATGCTGATAATAAGTTGCAGTTTTAGCGTTATTACTGAGAATTTCATTCTTATACAAATTCTTTAATTAAGTAAGTCCCAAGAGGACACCGACGTCCGCACACCTGTCTATAATAGAGTAGTCGAAAGGTTAAAGACTCTTTTTCTTATAAGTAAAAAAATCTCATCTCATCGACAAAATCTATCGATAACTTTACCGCCCTACCAACTTTAGGGAGTATAAAGCGGGCCTCGTCGAGGGAGGTCGCGAGTATTTCACTGCCTACACTCTACTAACATCACTTACAACTTTTCCCTATGTACTCTACATAGAGTTCGGTAGAGCAGCAGTTTTGATTAAGGGGTTGGAGTTGAGATAAATTTAAGGAACTGTTCAACTTTGTCGATGTCTCTACTTGAGTTTTTTTTACGTTTTAATTGACTCTACTTTTTTAATGCATTTTTGTTAAATGATCTTTGTGCTGATTTGAACTTATTGTTTATTCGACTATGTTAACCTTAATATTGTAAATTGTGTGGCATTGATTTTTATATATCTATGTATATAAAAATCAATGACGCTTTTCGTTGTCATTTTATAACTCAAGAACGATCTCACCTATCAAAACAAAATGTTTAGGCTTTGTTCGGACTATTTAGTAGATGGTTTATGGAAGTTTGCACTAAATCGGTCGAATGGTTCTTCATTTTTCACATTTTTCTGTTGTCGGGATCCTAGCCGCGGGCAAAAGCTAGTACTTATATAGTTTTAGATATAATTATTTTATCAATCATTATTAAGCTAAAGGAGTTGATGACCGTTTAGGTACTAGACAATTACAGTAAAACTAAAAAGAAAAAAGTAGATCACGATTTGCTGCCATACTCTGGACCTATTTTTTCTTTACTGTGGATACGCTCGCGTTTGACTATATCTCGCCTGATGGTAAGCGATGATGTAGTCGACAATGGAGCACGCATTCCCAGAAGCAACCTATACACTCTTCACTTTAATACCCCTAGGTTTTAGCTCTCAGGAATCACAGACTCTTGTAGGGAATTTCATTCCTTAACTATGCGCATAAAGAATGAAATTCACGGCTAACAATTCACATTGAAAGGTCAACCATTTACATTTTAATTTTATTCCTTCTAAAGAGACTAGAATACTTATTTTTTTAAGACCTAACTGTCCCACTGCTAGATAAAAGCCTCCCCCAAGTCCTTCCAAACCTTCTTCTCCCGCGCCGTCTCGAACCAGTCGTCTCGGTACGCGTTCAAATCATCCTGCCACCTTCTAGGCCTGCCTCGACGACGCTTTCTTCCTTCTAGAAGAATACTTGATACTAAGAAAAATTTCAATATTAAAAATATTTGTTACAGATGAGAATCGGGACTTCAACAGCCATTCGGAAGACGACGTGAAGAGACAAAGAAGTCATTATAATGGCGACCAAATATACTCTAACGTAAGTAATAATAAAATAAGTTCACAATAAAATAGTATATTTTGATACAAGGGCAGAAAGTTTTGTCATAGCGACCGAGGCGGAATTCGACGCGAGCCGTAAGCGAGTGTGTTACGAACCCGAGGGCTGCAGTGACAAATTTGCACGTGTATCAAACAACGTTTTTCAATACACTTATACGAAGAAATACTTTCTTTAAAAAACGCTTTTTTGTTCATTTCGTAATAAAGAAAATTGTATAAAGTTCCGTACATTTTAGTTTTGATTTAGGTTGACTTTTAATTTAGATTGCAATAGACTGTGTGAGTATTTTTTACCTTAACAACATCTAACGACAGCGTCGTAGCTTCTAAAGAATTCGTATCAAAATGTACTATAGATAAATAGATTACTCTTTATTGTAGGTACACCATAAATACAATTTAGTACATTAGGAGCTTATATATTACTAAGGTGTTACAATGGATTGTCATAACGCTAAAAGCGATTTTTGAAAGATAACCTTTATATTCACCAAAACTTCCCTGCTATAGTTGACACAAACGACAAAATCACTCTCACTATTACCACAAAAACATCCATCCCATTCAACACCAACCCACAAAATTCCAATACACAACCATCCAAAAATCACGTACGATTAAATTGTACTTTTATACGCATGTAATGGCTAGCGGAAGTGACGTCATTAGCGCTCGACCACCGGCATTCGTCACTGCACAAGATGGCCGCCGAATTTACGCGCCAATTCACGCCAACGTACGATCCTACCGAGCTTAATGTGATGTTAGTGGGAATGTTAATTTGTGTATATCTGTGCCTGTCTTTGTTTAATTATCTTTATAGTTTGGTAGTAAATAGTGGGGAAAGTAGATTGGGAGATTTGGAAGAACGAATGATGTCAGGATTTTTATGAAATGTTGGCCCCATTGCTGCGTGTGTGTATAGTTGGATAGGTAATTTTCAGCTGAAAAAAAAAAAACAAATTCTTAGTCTATTTAGAGTTATTATTTGTTTAAAATGTCAGTAATCTATCAGAGTCACTAACTCATCCTCCGAAATAGCTAGACCGATTTTTAAGATATTTTTCGTGTACAATTGGTAGGTCTGTTATTAGTTTGTAGGGTATTTTTGTGGCGGCGCTTGGGGGAGGCCTATGTCCAGCAGTGGACGTCTTTCGGCTGAAATTATGATGATGATGAGGGTATTTTTTGTCCTTTTACCCCTCCCTCTTTTTTTTGGTAAATAAGTCAGCTAGTAATTAACAATATCAGAATTGTAATCTTATAGCATTTCTGAAAAAAAAAAATCTAATTTTTAAACGACTACATGACAAATGCTTTTAGCACGCAGCAAATAAGTTGAATCATCCGCTAGGAACTATAATCTAATTTTAAAACGAGTCTAGTTTCTATAATACCCGTTGATATAATATCATGCCCGTCAATTTCTTTGTTGTGATGACGTCTGAACACGGTAATTGAGGGCGTGGCCAATTACAAGCGCTAACTCTAAACGATACGATTGTATTTTGGCTAGGGGAGCTGAACTTCTTCCATAAGGGTTATGTTATATCTGAGTATGGTTTCCACACTTAGTTCTGTGTAGACCATTGTACGTGAATCCATAAGGGTTAAATTATTTGTCTTTGAAATTACTAACAATATTTTTCCCTTACAGCTCTGGTCATCCTCAAAGTGGAGTCTAAAAGACGAGTACAAGCTGTTATCGGAGCTTGGCGGGGCAGCTGGAGGCGCTACGGGGTACTATGGCGAGCTGTTCGACACTCCCTATGAACATGCAGCTCATCCTCACTACACACCACATTCAGGTAAGTAGGGGTAATGTTTGGAGATAGTTATGTACGCTTATTTGAAGGTGAGGTGAAGGAGCAGTGGTGGCCGAGTGGTAACGGCCCCGACTTACGACTTGCTGGTCGCGGTTTCAAACCCAGACAGGCGCATTACTTTGTGTAATTTATTTCATCACCATTGCCCTCAAACACTAAAAAAAAAAATACGTATTATGAAAACCTTTGTGTTTGCAAAAAATAAATATCATTTGTCATTACTCTCAAAACGATGAAGGAAAACATCGTGAGGAAATCGGCATGTCCTAGAACCAAAAATTCGAAGACATGTGACATCCACCAATCCGCACTGGTCTTGCTTGGTGGATTACGGCCCATTCCCTCTCATAGAGACGAGGTCTGTTTCCCAGCAGTGGGAACATTATAAGGCTGATGATATACTATGCTATTTGAAGGTACTACTTGTTCTAAGACCTTCCGACGACACAAAAATGTAGGCAGCTGATTATTTAAAAGAGAGAAAGACAGTTCAAGCAAAGCTGATGTATCTATGCTTCAGTACTAAAATTATATAGAAAATGATTTGTATGTTTTTATTTTATGATGGGCAAAAATCATCCAATGACGACTCCCGCTCTTGGGCTGAACGGGAAACAGTATCAGACCCTTACTGACTAAACACCCCACCCCGTACCTTATTTGCTCTTCACACAGGGGCCAAGCCTTTCAGAAAGAGACCTTAGGCCCCAGTAGGCTTCAACCCTCAGTTCCTTTATAGTTCTTTAAATACAGATTACCATAATTGTAAAAGATGATATCAATTTCGCGATACAAATATTCCCACATGATAAAGACGGTGTAAAATAATCAATACTATGATTGCTGAGATAGGTTACCACGTAATAGCTTGCGGTTACACGGAGGCGATGGGAACTGGTCGTCTTCATTCATGACGATTTGTTCATTCATTGAAGATTTTGTGTCTTCTTGTTTTTTTTTGTTTGTGATGGTCGTAAGATTGTTTTGAATGAAATTGGTACAGTTGTACTGAAATGAAACTTGAGCTTAACTTTTTACTAAGTAAGTCCAGTTTTATTAAACTCACTGGTGGATTCTTAAATAGACCTCGGCTCTAAAACGGCAAAAACGCAATATATTCCCAGGTTAAAAACTATTCCAAGATATGGTCCATCCGTGTGCCAAAAATCAAACAAATGTCAAAAAACAGTGTATTTTGACATTTGGTTGATTTTTGGTATTTAATACACACACATATTTAAGTACTTACAAACTTTCACCAGTATAACATTAATATTTCGTAGGTATACTGGAAGAGATTTCTTAAAAATAAGATCTATTTTTCTGTTTCCTTGTTCTTTTATTTTATTCTTATGTGCGTACATAAATAGTTCAATAAATAAATAAATTATTAGGAAATTCTCAGATATTCTCTAATATAGTATTTCCTAAAGAATCACGGTATATTTTGCAAAAAAATATTATAAATTGTGATAATAATGAAATCCTGTACTTACTGTAAAAGTAGAACTCAGATTTAAATTCTTCTTTTCGAATCGATGGTAAACTTATTAAACTAAACATTATTAACTTAGACCATCACTATTATCCTTCCTTACTGTCAACTACCATTGACCTCTCTAACAACAAAACCAAACACAAATACTTTCTTTCTCCCACAAAATAGACGCAACCACATCCTCGTGTGTGAATGGATCGCGCAGTTCCCTCTCAGTAACATAAGATGCGCCGGCGCATATCATGACGTACGTAACTCGATGCGCACGAGTTCTATTGTAGACTCACGACCGATTTCCTTGGATAAAAGCTCTGTGGTCTGTATTGTTACTTAGATGAAGTAGCAGTTTAGTTTGTAGCACTTGTATTTAGTGACATATTGTTACAAACTTTATATATTAGTTTCATCTGTTGCAAATTAACTTTGATCCACTTCCCAGTTACCAATTGAGCTGCAAATTTGCATGCATGTGTAAATCGCGTGACAATGCAATATTAGGATGACATGGAGTTTCTATATGTGATGGTTGAGCTGGAAGGTGGCTTGGTGCGTATTATACCTCCGCATTTGGATGATATTTAGCACTCGGGTAGATCACAGATGGAACAGCACATAAGATACTTTTTATCCCAAGAGCATATTTCCGTGGAACAATCTACTATCGCGGACAGTAAAAACAAAACTCCAACAATTAATTCAGTTGACAAACTAAGCTACAACAACAGTTAAAAACAAAACAAACAAAAAAGCGAAGTACGAAGTTAACACTAAAACCATTCAATCAAGAACAGTTAGAAACAATCAAGCTGACAAAACTAACGGCAGCCAACTTGCCATTTCGTTCAACTCCTCAATTTGCCATAGAAGAGCTATCATTACCCCATTGTCTGTCACGCCCTGAAAATTGCCTGCGGTGGTTCGAGGATTACCTCCATAACTGTTGGCTTGACATGGATTTTTGTGGGTAACGTCTAGGTTAATGGGAATTTGGGCTATGGTGACATTGTTGTGTGAGGTAGGATGAGTATCTTGATTGTTGAATTCCTTTGGTATTCTGATTATAAACTGGGTTAGACCATTTTTCTTGAGACACCTTGAATCAATCTTTCTTGCAATGGGTGTCTAGGTTGTTTGGCCACCCTTTCCTAGGTCGGCGTTGGAGGCTACTTCTAGTAGTATATATTCATTGGTCTCAGATTCTTAAAATAGTTGAATAAATTTTATTACGGTACGTATGCTTGAATATATTAAGTCCGTGACTTCTAAACTGTTCATTATTATTATTCTTGTATTATTATTATTATATTATTATTATTAATGATTTTGTGTAATAGAAAAAATATAAAGCGACAGTCTGCATAAAATATTTTTCAATCGATACAGTAGTTTTTTAAACTAATTTATTTCTCAATATAATAAGTATACTCTGTCTTCGACCAAATCACCAGATATTAGATTGATCACATTAGCCTATCAAACTTGAGAAAAAAGGAAGGATATAACGTTTTGCAAGACAATGTTATTACAGATGACACGAAACGATGGTTACAAAAAATAAAAATAAAATCCAACACACACACAGCAACTAAATCATTCATGCACAAAAAAATCATCAATAAGCATAAATCTCTCAAAAATCTTTTTAAACTTTTATAAATTTGACCACACATAAATCCTTGCGGAACACAAAACGCTTCGATGCCAGCGTAAATCACAGAAAGTCAGCCTTTTTCAGGGATTCAGTTGAAAACTAGTCGCTTGCGACCCAAACAGTATTTCAGGAACCATTTAAAATACGGATCGTTTCGGAGATTCGAAAGGTTGCCTTTTGTTAAGCAAATTTCTGTATTCGCTGCTTCGTCTTATGGGAAGTAAAGGATTTTTGTGGGATGATTGTTTTTTTTTTTATTTGCTACTCTCGCGCTTGACTATAATCTAAGTCTAAGCTATCAGCGCCTTTAACGATAAGACCGCCGATTGTGACACCTTATTAATATTAGGTTATTTTATTTTTGGTGTGCAACCATTGTTATTCTATTTTTTGGTGTGCAATAAAGAATATATCTATCTATCAGGAAATATTGTCCGATAGACTTCAGCAGTGAATTCAGCTTCTTTGTTTCATCAACCTAGTATTTTCCTATAATATAAAATAATAGGAATAGACAGTCGTAAAATCTAGCCGGATGTAGCTAAATACTAGTATTTTATATTTTTCTAATCGAAAGTCTCGAATGGTTTCCCGGCTCGGCACACCCTGAAGCTACCACAGTGAATATAATAACAGACATCAAAATTCTGTCTAGAATTGATATCGTATTTATTAAACGAGGAAATCGTATTTTATACAATTTTTCAAGACCAATCTTTATCAATCTCAATAAATTACGGTGTCTAACGTTGTTGATATAATTATTCTCGATTACTGTCAAGCTCTAATTAACTAATTAATATGCGTTACTTGTAACTGTGATTAAGTTATTACTCGTACGGCTCATGCAATTACTTTGGTCTTAAAACTGATTTGCATATTATCTTTAATACTGTTGTTAACGATACATAAGATATTTTTAAAGATGTATTACGTAGCATATTTTTAAATATTTCATATGCATTGTTATCTTGCCCTTATTCTTTTATGTTTGCAGTTACCTCATCGTGTTTTTATTTTCATAATATCTCTGTATTAGTCTTCATTTCTGTTGTCATCGTCTTTTTCATCTTAATGATTGCCTTTACTAAATCTCTACTACTTTTTCGTTTGCTTAGTCATCGTTTGGTCAGTGGCTTTTGATCCAATTTGATGTGACCATCATCGAAAACATACCTTGCTTTTGAATTAGCGTTTTAAAGTCAACTACAAGCATGCGTACTCCATCGTCTACAAAATCGTCACTATCATAAATAATAAAATAAAATAAAAATCATACATATGACCCACACTTGTTTTGCAACTTTAAATAATGTTGCCGTATTACTGTTGGATAGCCTTGCGCTTCTTGAATTTTAAATAAAGAAATCGGAGAAATCTCTGATGTATTGTAAATAACTCAAAATAATGCAACCAGCTCAAAAAGAGATGGTAGAATAAGCTGATCTTCCCAAAGAATTACCCCAAGATACACTGACTTCAAAGGTTGATGGAGTAAAGAAAAGTGTTCCATACAGTAGGAAAGCACAAACCCATAAAAAAAGTGTATTAACATATAATTATGTCTGCTTTGTCCACTATAGGACACATTGATAAATTAATAACGTGTAGTTTCCTCTTTGGCAGCGCACAATCGCCTGCCTACGTTAGGGCAAACATCTCTCCAACCACTCTGTAAGCCATATTATACACGGTGTATTCTTTTATACTTGTTCAATTTGGTAGACAAACATGGTATGAATGTATTTTCTACTAGCTTTTGCCCGCAGCTTCGCCCGCGTACATAAAATATAGCCTATGTCACTCAGGAGTAAAGCAGCTTTCTATTGTTGCTTAAATTTTTCCAATCGGACCAGTAGTTCCAGAGATTACCCCCTACAAACAAAAAAACAAAAAAACAAAAAAACAAACTTTACCTCTTTATTATATTATATATTATATATATATATATATATATATATATATATATTAGTGTAGATTAGAAATGAAAGTCTTGATCAGTAAAAAATGGATACTGATCCAGCTTGCAGTCCAACCGAATGCACCCTAATACAATCATTTTAAACTCATGAGCCCCAATTGTTCGGACACCTATTGTTTTTCTATTATATCTCTAATTATGGCATTCAAAAGGTTAATAAGGTATATTTATGTTTGTCTACAATAACAACAAAAACTGTTTTAAATTCGTAATTAATTTCCTCATAACATAAATCAATGTTTACCAAATCAAACAAGTAATGAAGAACACACTATATCTTATTGCTGTTATTGTAGATAGAGCAGCATTCTAAATTGTTGATTTTGTTACAGCAACGAATGACTCAACGGGTTCGAATGGGGGAGCGGGAGGGGAGCCTCCGTCGGCTGCTGCGAGTCCTGATGCAGCAGCGTTGGTAGTGTTACAGCCACCAGCACCTCCGTACCCTCCATATGCTCATTACGACGGTGAGTAAAGCAAAATTATTTTTAAAGTATATGAATCTAGCATAGTTGGCTGTTATTTGACGCAATCATGTCTTACTACAGATTAAGAAGACATAAATAGCAAAAAATATTCTACGTTTATTATATAACATAGTACAGCTAAAAATTTTTCGTGAAAAAAGAGATGAGAAAGATAGCAATTATAAATTACTATATCACAAGTTTCGTAGAATAATTCATCCTTTGACGATTATGACGTTATAGTACCTATAATAAATCTGGATCATAGGACGTAGTTTAGCCATAAAATGAACACAAAGACTAAATTAGGTACTTACTTTAATAGGCGCTATATTCATAAAACTCGTACATACTCGTAAAACGGAGGTTGTATAAAACATACATCTAGAATGCTAGATGACAATAAAATTTTGAATAAATTAGTACATGTCTTATCTTGGAGTATCTATAACTTGAAAATGTTCTCAATATTTAACAAATGCAAATGTAGTCTTAATGTTGGGATTAATATTAAACAAGGCATCTGTAGAAATGGAAGTGACGATAATTTACACAAAAATATGTTACTATCCTCTTACCGCTTAGACCCGACAAACACACAAAAAAGTGACAATATAAAATTGCGTCTCCCCCTCAATAAAGATCCACGCACAGAAATAAAACAATAAAAGCTAAAACAAAAGTGGCCGAACAGATAAACAGCAAGAATCACTGTTGAGAAAACAAAAGCGAGAAAAAAGTCAGGAAAGCTTTCGACAAAGTCGAGTGAGCCACTCCGAGCCACTCCGACGGAAATCTAATTTTCTCCTTGGACCCCGCAATGCTTTCTGTGTTATAACATCATAAAATTTCATACAGCGCCCACAGTTTTAGCACTTATGCATATTAAAGAGAGATTCTAAAATGGAGTGCCACAGGGAGCTGTGTGGGGGCCGCTCTTTACGCTTTTGGTCTTTAATCTGCCGCAATCTGCTTATCTTGGTGAGGGTGGCGAGGGGGGTACGCAGACATCTTTAATAGCTCATTCGGGGCTCTATGCAAATAATTTTAGAGGGGGTACGGTGGGGGATCATACGGGCTTTGTCTGGGCTAACGAACCGGCACAAGAGGCTGCGGAACAGAAGTGCTGCTAGCTCAAACGGGTTTAGGCTCACGTTTATAAATATTAAACCGTGGGTGGTAGGGGGTTGCAAGTGGTTACGCGTAAGTGTTCAGGGGGCGTGTTAGTGTTAAATTTGTTTGAGGCGTGCCGCTTTGGGCACAGCCTATTAATGTTAAGTGGTGATTCTGAGTGATCAAATTGGATAATGTTAATAAATAACGCAGCGGTTGCGTAATACAAGATTGCTGATATTGTAAATAAATAATGTAACACTCTATTGCCAGTTATAGTAATCGTAATGCCAGTGAAAGCTAACAGCGTAACCATTGAGCGTCAACCTTCTGTTAGGTAGGTAGGTATTAGGTTTGATGCTTCTTACAAAATGTACTATTGGTATAATATTTATTTGTCTCTCTAATACCAATAAAACTTCATGAATAAACAAACTGTTTATAGCATATATTTATATCTATATATTTCAAAACGACTACACTCTGACACATATTTTTAATAAGTAACTTAACCTATAACTACTTAATAAAACTTTCAAGATCTCCCCACCAAAATGATTATCTCATTAAATGAATTGGAGAGAACAATAGAGACAACTCATAAATCATTAGATGACGTACCGCCTAAAGACGGAGAAGGAAGAAGGAAACTAATACTCCAAGGATACGTTAGCAAAAAAAAACGTTCTATCTTCAAAACGTTTTTTTCTTTGTGTCTTATGGTGGAATTTATTTTTATTTCGAAAGGAAACTACGTGGGTGCTAATTATAATACTGAATTGTTAAGCGTTTAATTAAACATGCTTACTGTGTTGTTAAATCTATCTTAAGGTACTTGAAAAAATATACCAAGGGATCAAATTTATCATGTGTTAACCAAGTTCTTACTTCAAAATTTTGTACGGATTATGGTTAGGTTTTTTGTGGTGGGTAAAAATCATCCAATGACAAATCCCGTCCTTGAGCGAAGCGAGAAACAGTATAAGTCTCTTACTGACTAAACAGTCTACCCCGTTTCTTCTTTGTCTTTCACACAGGGCCCAAGTCTTCCTTTCAGAAAGATACCTTGGGCCTAACGTATCTTTCTGAAAGGAAAATATAAATATCACTAACGCCCAGCGTGACTTAGGTTGACATAGATCCTCTTTTATTATAAATATCCCAATCTGCTTCGTTCTATGCAGTCAATTTGCTCATTCACTATCTATGTGAAGACACTGCCTCCTAAGATACAACATCTTCCTTGTTTAGGTGTCAGGGTTCAAATAAATTACTACTATAGTTGTTGTTGTGTATTGTATTGACTATTGTGTGACAGTTTTTTAACTTCACATGTGTTTTTTATATAAAAAATGTTTGCTAATAATATTGTCTTCATTTTATTTCAGGTACGACAACTTTAGCCAGTGAATACGCGTACGCGGCCCCCTACTCACAATACTCGCCGTACGGAGGACCCTACTCGCATTCCGCCGCCACCGGCCTACTGTCCAAGTGGTATGTATTATCTTAATCATTTACTTAAAACATCTTCAATATCTAACAATAAGCAATTATTAAAGATTTCAGTTTCTGCATGCAGATTAGTGCTATTGAATAAAACCGAAATATTTTTTTTGTCGATTTACCTAAATAAAAATAATAGGCTAAATATCTTGCATAAGCACTCTATGACTGACTGGACTAATTATTATATTATTATTATACCTAGCCTGTGCTGTCCCACTGCTGGGCAAAAGCCTCCTTCCATTCTTTCCAATCATCTCGGTATCATGCTTTGCCGCTCCAATTCTCTAATAGGACTAATTAGTTAACTAAAAATAATTATAGGACATTGTAAAAATTGCACAACTATCAGTAAAAAAATACGGTGTCGGTTCGACTAGTATAAAATAATTACTAAGATAAAAGAAACTATTTTCCCAATTTCATAGCATATGTCACTGAGTCATAATACAATTATTATCAGACAAGATGACATAAAATAAAACTTTTTTTATTTATTTGATCTTTTAGCTACATAACGCGAATAATTAAAGAAAATTCTGGCAATGTTTATTTAGTTTAATAGGTAACTTAAAAGATTCTCGATAACTTATAACTGAAAACTATAATGCTAGCTCGTCGAAACTTAATTAACAAAATGACAATAATTTTTACTTTTTCCTAAAAAGTTCATTCTTTAAACAAAACAAAAGTACCTGTCCCAATTAATTAACCAGCACAGGTGCTAAAACACTTCCCTGAGGTACACCCTCTAAAAACTGACCGTTTCAACCTGTTTAAGTGATAAACGAGTGAGATTTATTCCCAACAGATCGCCATTTGTTACTCAGAGCCTGCTAAACGACCAACGGTTTAAAGGCTTTAAAATACGGTGAACGGTTAATGTATGCTATGGTGTCGAAGGCTTTCGGAAACCCCATGTGGATTGATTGTAGTCGTTTGTATTTTATTGGGCAATAAGACAATAAAGAGAGAATACAATCCAACAATTGCACTGGGCCCGCGTGGTAGATTACGGCCCATCCCTTCTCTTAAAGGGGAGGTTTGAGTCCCAGCAATGGGAACATTATAAATGCTATGCTACAATCCAACAATAACATACAAAAGTAAATACTCTTTGTTTATAAACCAAAAAATTACCTTTTAGAGAGAATAAGTTTAGGTGTTCATTAAAAGTAACGGTAATGGATCTTTTATAAGATTTTTACTACGCAATTGAAATTAACATTAAAAGGAATGAAAAACTAAAATTCAAGATAAACGATTTCCTAAAATAATTTAATTGCTCATGAGTAATGAAGCTCTAGGTTTTTTTTGTGGTTAAATCATTCCATGCGTTTTCTCGGTATTCTTAGCCTTTAAAGAAAGAAATAATTATTATGGACACACAAAATAGCAAAACTGGTTTTTACGAGTAAAAGCAACATTACGTACTTCAGAACTGAGTCAAATAGCTATAGTTCAGCAAAATACTAGACCATTTAGGTAACTGACGTCTTACGCTTACGTCTTTGAAATAAATATAGTCTGAAATATCCAAGTCATATCCCAGTTCCAAATTCCATCAAGTCTATAATAACAACCCATAGCCCTTCAAATCCCTCGGAAAATTCACTGACAATCTGACAATTGGAATATAAAGAATCACTCGTTCAAAATACTGTTTTGATTCCACCATCAAATTATATACAAATTCCCAATCCCATAGGTACTACATCAAAGCCACTGTTCTATACAGACTTATTCTGCATCAATAAACAAAAATATCATGCGAAAATGATCTTTCAATCCTATATAATAAAGCTAGTTATTGGTTTTGGTAACAGCAATATATTTTGGTTTTGATATTCATAGGGTCGGATTTGTCGTAATTTCTGTGTTTCACATGTTTTCGAGTAGAAGAGATGCTTTGTTTGTAGTTTATAATACGAACAGAGATCTGGATTCTCAAAATGGTATATTTTTGAGGAATACTGGAGACATTAATCTTAGAATTCATTAAATATTGTAATTACATGACTCCATTCAATCTATCAAGCAAATGATTAATTTCAGTTCCCTTGTCGGCCATATAAATTAATTAAACATACGAATAAATTAATGCTTCGTAAGAGTATGTAGTCAAAGACAGTTATATTTTTTTCTAAATTGTTAAAGCTAAAATTAGGCATCGGCAGGTATATTACAACATGTTACGAACATGGGTTGATCTTTAATTTGTATAGGTTCTTTAACTTATACTACATATCTAAGTCAAATCTGTGATATAACAAAAACCAATTCTTCATTTAAAATTACGAGTTATTAATTTTTAAAGATGTTCATTGACAATATAAAAATGTCAACAGCTTATTTGAAAATCACACGCCCAAATTAAAACAAACAATCACTTCACTTCATAACAGCTGAAGCAGTTAAAAATCAAGCAAAAAACGAAACAACCCCGTCATCACTAACACATAAAAAAAATATCATTACAACTAAATTAATCGACAAAAAATAAATCAGGGACACAAAAGGGCCACACTAGCACATTTGTTGTGCTGTCCCTGTATTTGTCCCAGTGGACTTCGACAAAGGGCACGGGAGTCCCTCAGGGTTTGGATAACTTACAACGCATTAAGTTTAAGTGATTCCACTGCGAACACTTTTAAAGTTTAGGGGAAATGCTTTCAATATGGCGAATGTATGGAACGAATTGATTGCATGGATTCGATTGTTCGTCTAGAAGTTGAAGCTTGATTGAGATTCTTAGGGAAATGATTTCGATGTGGAAGAAATTGGTTCAGTAATAAATGAAAATTACTTAAAAGTTGTCGTAAAAATTAAGGTTCTTGTATGTAGAATACTCGCAAAGAAAGAAAAACAGTTTAATTATGCGAAATGATGCAACCTTAAAACTATCCAACAAACGTAATAATTATATAGTAAAGATTGCGCCACATTCGCGTCAAAAACAAAACAAACAAAACGGCCGAACGCTCAGCATAAAGGTGAGGCCGTATCTTCAGCTTTATGCTGAGCGTTCAGCCGACATAATAGGATGAACTCACAGTGCTAGTTTTCAGCATTGATCGGTGTCCACGCCATAGAGCCGTCTAGTGTGCAAATAGATTTGAAGAAGAAATTGAAAACAAAAAGAAAAACATGATTTTTTTTACATTTGAATTACTATTGACAGGGTGATTTTTTGAAGTAGGCGTTTATAACCAAAACTATGTAGAGTCGTCTTCGTCTTGAATAAGTATTATTAATCTTTTATTTTTTATTTATTTCCAGATATCAACGTACGCCGTGCGAGTAGTAGTCGGCGGATAACAACGAACAAAATTAAGTGATAAAAACGGACACTAAACATAAATGTATATCGATTGATCATGTGAGAACTTAGTTTTATTTCCTATAGACAATCTCCTTTTGTAGATAAATTAATATATTTGTACAATTCTTTATTATATCCTATTTTATTTTTTTAATTTTAACCAGGTCAGTACCGCTTTAACTTTTGCTTTCTCGAACATTTAAGAAAATTATTTCATTTATACTCATTATCTTTAATTAAATGAACGTTCAGAAAGCCAAAGTTACTTCACTACGTTAAGATGTAAATAATGTATTTTAATGAAAACTATATGTAATTCATTTAATGTCATTATTAGGATTAAGGTTTATTCTCTTTTTTTACCTCAGCATAGTTACAAAGTAGTGAGTAATTTTGTGTAACGTTTAATTTTTAAACTTCCATTTATTTTTATTTAAGCTGTCCTGTGTGCACAATGGAATGAAGATTTTACATTTATTATACATTTAAAATCGTTATCATTTATATAAGTTATCTAATTTATTTCTTTTGTATTGTTATTAAATGTAACTGCTTCCGGTGAAGCATTAAAACAAACTATGCAAGTCAACTGCTTAGTATATTATTTAGATTATTTTTTGAAATTACTATGAGATTATTCGTGTTTTTTTTTTTTGTACTTTTTATATAAAAATGGTTAGTTTTTAATTATACGTGTATAGCATGTTCAAATTAGCACGCTGTATGCCATAATTATATAAAAATAATAAGTTCAAATAATTGTTTTATTGTGAAGAAATATTAGTTATGAAATCTTATCGTTTCCGTCCATTTATTATTATTATTGATTATTTTCTCAAAGGTATTATTGAGATTTTTTATATGTAAATATTTTTCTCAAATTCGATGAGCATGCTTTTAATATTGTTTTAAAACATACGTCATACAGTTTAGAGAAACGCCAAAGACTTAAAAAAATATTGTAATGTCTTTAGTATACAGCCCAATGTAATAATAGTTTATATTTTATATGAAGAAAGCAATAACTTTTCACCAAAGATACAAATAGCGGGCCTTTTTCTGATAAAACAAATTCTCTAACATTTGATCATTTAAAATGAAAAAAATATATATAATGAAACATTAATAAATTAAAATAATTAATAAAAAAAATAAAACGTATCACAAACAATTTTGGTATCTTTTATTGTATTATTATTCTTTGTATTATTACATAATTTATTAGATAAAGGTCTGAGCTGTATAAAGTATTCCACTCATTTTTGTATAATAATTATATTTTACATTATAATATCTTCTTATTTATTAAATAATTTGGTGTTGCTTTTAATTTCTGGAAGCATATCGTTAAGTGATCGTCATAATAATAGATAAATGATTAAAAAACATGAAATTTTCTGTTTAATTTTTTAATAAGTATATTTGTAAGGCAAACGCACCAGTACGAAATAAAGCATATGAGTTTATAAAAACGGAACCGTTTTATTTACCTGAAAAAGTATATGTACAAAGCTTTGAGATTGCTTTCTTCTTCTTCTCCAATCGATGGATTCCCTCAAAGTTTTTGGGCCCAGCAAGTTGCCACGGTTATAGCGACGTCAGTGGCGTTCTAAATCCTCCAGGGTGAAACGTCTAAACATTAGCTTAACGTCAGAAAAAAAAAATTGAAATCCCGATTGCAGCGTAACAGGGTCCAATGACGCAAGTCCCCACTGGAAATGGCAAATCCGGGAGGTTCTTGCACTGGATTCATGTGGAAGAAACGCCCGAGTGACGTCTTACCACTGCGTCAACTGCCTGGCAAATACGGTGGAGCACACAGAAGAGACGTACCCCGCGCGAACTGGTTGTTGGGCCCCAGTACCGGCCATGGTCCGGTGCAAAGGGAAGTGGCAAGCGGTCGCCTCCTTTTACGAAACAACACGAAGCAGAAAGCAGAGAGAGAGGGATAGAGAGTCCAAAGAAAATATGGATGGATTGTGTGAGAAGTGATATGAAAGAAAGGGGAGTTAGTGATAGCGTGACGCGTGATAGGTCAGAGTGGAAGAAAAAACATACTGCACCGACCCCAAATAAAACGGGACAAGGGCAGGAAGATGATGACAAAGCAGAAAGCAGCTTGATGCAAGCGGGAACAATGCGCCTTTGATGTTTTGGCTTGATCCGGACGATTACCAGACGATCGGATTACTCGCCATCGGAAAGTTTGGATTCTCCATGATGAGTTCTGTTTAGTTATTTAATACAAAAAAAAGAAATTCCTAATAACCTTACTACACTTTTAATTTGTGCAGGCAATAATTTTGTTACCCTTTACAATATATTCATTTTGTATTAAAAAAATCTGTTGTTATAAAAATTCTTATGTAAATATTCCTTAAAACCTCGACAAAAGTTGGCTGTCAATAAAACTACCAACCTCCAAGGCTAAGAAGAAAAAGATAAAAAAATTTTGACGCTCGCCCCTTTTGAATTCCTCTTTGGTCAAACGTCATACAAGAAAAGAATTTTTGGCAAAACGAAAATTAAAACTGTAAAATATTATTTCAACAAAACTATAATCTAATCTCGAATTAAACTTAAACAAATCAAAATGTAACGCAACCAGTAACAATATATGTAATCGAAACCCAACTTGGTAGGCTAATTTTTATCCCATAAGTTTTTCTTGTCTCCTTACAAGCAGAAAGACTGGTAAGGGACAAGATGCCCGCAAAGAAGAAGAAGAATGAACGAAAACCAGTAGTACTTCCTGCTAGCGCGTCACCAGATGACACTCGCAAAGGACCCGGTCACCCTGGAGTAGAAAATGCTATACATTCAGAAAAAAAGAGGCAAGGAGGCAAGGTCGACACGACTAAGAAGCTCATCCTCCATAAAGGCAAGAAAAAGGAAGACTCACAATCGAGTTAAGAAGATGAAACTACTGAACTACAAATCCATAAGCAAATAGAAGATGCAAACAAAACACATTCCATAAGAGAAATGAGAAATATATAAATCATTAACAGTTCAAATAACTAAAACACAACCAGCACCATGTTCTACCAAATCAAAGAGATGATGAAAATTTGGATAGCATTATTCAATTTAATTACAAAACGGATATCTAAAATGATAAGCAATGTAAAAACTGTCTTGAATAAAAAGCTTTTCAACAAACAGTTTAGAGTAAGAAGATACAAGAATTACAGAATAATGAAATATTTCTTCTGATTTAAAATAATGTCTTCATTTAAAATAATAAGACATTATATCTTCGATGTTACTCTATCTACAAATAAAACTAGAAGACCTGATGAAAGTGATGAAGAGCAATCAAGACAAAACCTAAAGTTTTTCTACCAGCTTATCGTTCTAATATTATTGTCATTCTTTAGATTAGAGCTGCTTCAAATTATACGTTGAATATTTTGGTAGTACTAACTAACATTAATAAAGACTGCCCGCACTCATTTTTCTTACTTGTTTTTGTTTCATCAGTCGAAAGATGTCCAATGTCGTATATTACAGGCCTCCTACAAATTGTCGCCACGCGACACTTGTCCGTGCTCGCATCCATTGAATTTCTGCGACTCGGCAGATTATGGGTGCCTGGTTACCGCTCAAGAATCTTTCGGCCTATCTACCATCTGTTGTACAATATACCTTGCCCACTGCCTACATTTCCCAATCATTCATACTTCTCCTTTTCCTATCTTCTTCATGATGAACTCTATTTTTCTTTGGATCAGTTCATCCAAAGGTTGTGTGGTAGAAATTGCCCTGTGCAATAAGACCGCCTATTGTACACTTATTTTTTAATAATGTTTGTCCTGTGATACGCTAAGATGTGCAATAAAGTTATAAATAAATAATAAATATCTCGTACTGTGCTCGTACTGAATAAATGTTTGGCTTCAGTTCATGCGGCAAACTAGCAATGCCTCTTTCTGTGTCTTTACTCCAGAGCTTTACCTTAGTGCCATCTGGTGAACAAGCTAAGAAATACAATTCTTGGGTAAAACAGGAGATAGTGTTAGACTTTTTATGACTAAAATCCTACTCCTATTACTTCTTTGCCTTCACGAGTTGCCTGGAGTTCACTTTCACCTGACCCATGATCCAAGGTAGGCTTCGACTCAACTGAGCCCCTACGGTTTGCTGACAAATCCTTGAGGCGCGTATGGAACTATAGGTACCGTCGACGAATTGAGTCCGTCTGGATAGTTACTGGACGATTGAGCAGCAATCAATGAAACACCGAAATTATACCGTGACGAAACAACTTCTCTGTGTGAAATATCCGTTTATTCAGTCGGTCTATCCTTTCTCAGTCTGTTTACATAGAGAATGTTAAACCAGACTAAATAATAAACTCAACCATGAAAACTTCTTGGAAGAAGAAATCTATGTAACCATTTTATATTCTATGAAAACATCTTCCTGTCAAGATATAAGTGACAAGCGTCAAACAAACATTGGGGCAAAGTTTTCAGTAAATATTTATTCGTTTACACCAAAATCATCAGTAAAATGTAAATATGATTTATCAGGATCATCAAGAAACATTTTAAGAACAATGCAGGAATAAAGAAAGGTACGAAATAATTAATGGAAGATAATAACTTTCAAGAATCGAATAGTAACCCAAAAACTAACAAAATCTGGTCATGTATGATCCTGAGATAATCCCTTACCACCCAAACCATCAAATGAAAGGAGCAGCAGAAAGTGAAGAATGTTTAAACACACAAATAAACTACTTTGTGCTCCACAACATGAAAGAATAAATACGAGGCATCGTCAGAATTCATGGTGAATGGAAGTCAAGAACTCAGTGCAGAATTACAAATAAACCAATATAATACGAAATGAAATAACTACGGTAAGAAAAAATACAAATCAACATGAATTATTTCGAAATGTGGAGATAAAGGCTTATAAATAAGATTAAAATAAAGATGATGATTTAGATATTAAATTTCCAATAACAGAAACTATACTATTTTCTTTCAAACATGGTCTGGTCCACAAACCAGAAAGACATAATAAAATTTAAAAAACAATGTTTAAAAAAGATACTCCATCCAACCAGAGAAACTAGAAATATATATCAAGATCCTTGCGGAAAAATCGCAAAATAAAATCTAAATAGTATAATGAATCGAGCAATCAGGATCTTTGTAGAGAAATCTCAAAAACAACGTAAAAAGAATAATCAATCGAAAAATCAAGGTGCAGAGAAATCAAAAAAGAAACTAAAAAGGATAATTGGACCAATAATAAAAATCTTTGTAGAGAAAATTCAAAAAAAAGCTAAAAAGAAGTAATTAATTGATTGTTTGTTACAGAACGAGAAATGTAATCATGGTAATCTACCTCTAGTTTTTGTCCTTATTCTATACAAGGTGTCATTGACATATTAACGCAAACGGATACCATGGATCCAGTACATGATTGTGGACCCCACAGTGGTGGAATTTTTCGTCAGTTTTTTTTTTCAAATTTTTGAAAAAAAAAAGTTTTGTTTTTTTATTTTTTACCTGTATAAAATCGTTATTCTGATCAATCGCAATGATATTTTTAGAAAAAAAAAGAATATTTTTACAAAAAAAATTAATAAAATAATCATCGAGGCAAATAAAGTCGTTTTTAATCAAACCCGATGACATTTTAAATTTGGAATGTAATGCACTCATTTTTTTCGCAAAAAATGTTAAATTGACGTTTTTATACAGTTTAATTAAAAAAACATTAATAATTCAAAAAAAAAAACAAAATAAGAAAAAAACTGAAAAAAAAATCCATCACTGGGGGGTCTAGAATCAAGTACTGGATCTATGGTATTAGTTTGCGTTAACATGTCAATGACACCCTGTATAACTTGAAGTCAGTAGAATACGTTTTTTTCTTCAATTCTCCCCTGCCAACCGTCACTTTCTTGTCTTTCATATCACTCCTTACTTAATTTTGCCATGATTTATTTGACTTCCTTTTACCTCTCTATTCATCCACATCAACACTTGTAATGCTTTTATTAACAAGCATTTCACTACTCCTCTTTACATAACTATACTAGTCTTCTGCCAGCAGCTTCGCCCGCGTGAAAGTAGGGTTCTCCATACAAACTTTAGACCCCCATTACATCCCTTTAGGTGTTGAATTTTGAAAAACCCTTTCTTAGTGTTCGCCTACGTCATAAAAGAAAGCCGTGTGCAAATTTTCACACTCTTAGTCCCAGTAGTTTGGGCTGTGCGTTGATATGTCACTCAGTCAGTTTCTCCTTTTATAAAAAGATGTCAAGACAAACGACTCCCTTTCGACTTTTCAGTCACTGGTGCCAATTTTATACTTCCTCTATTATATAATTTTTTCACTTTATCCCTTTTTTGTCGCTCCACTCATCTTCCCCCTGAATATTCTCATCTCGTTTAAGTATCAAGATCATTAATATTCAATAAATGGTATATCAGTAGCATCCTGTACCAATTTTCCTTTTTTTATTTTGTCTAGAAAAATAACAGAATTAAACTCTTGAGTTTTTGTAAAGAAAATGTTTGAGGTACTTAGATAGATAAAGCAAGTGATATTTATGAAGAAATCGGAGATAACTAATTGACAAAATACTGCAATACTGTACAGAAAGTTATAATAAAATTAATAACAATCTAAATCTTGTTTCTTGTTCTTTTTTTCTTCTTGTTTCTTGTTTTATTATTTTAAATTCTATGTGTGTTTATAATAAAAAATATCTCAAAAGTACACTCATATATGCTGCTCAGCAAGCGGAGGAGCAGAGTAAATAAGTTGAACCTAGATGTTGTTGTCAGTTGTTGCTATAATTACACGCAGCCGACTTTGATCGAGACCCGAAAATCGGTTTCTACGGATTCAAGAACAACCACAATGATGGCCAATGGGTAGCTCGCCGTCCAGTTGTCTGGTCCAAGCCCAAGTCGTCGACGGCGCGCTCTGTTTCCGCGCGCCTCAAGGTTTTGTCAGCAAAACCGTAGGGACTCTGCAAAAATGGTCGAATTCTACTGAGGCCCAGGATCTCTTACTGATAGGAAGGCTTGGTCCCAGTGCGAAGAGCAATGAAGGAACGGGGTGGGGTGTTTAGTCAGTAAGAGTCTGACACGGTTTCCCGCTCCACCTAAGAGCGGAATTCGTCATTTGATGATTTTTGCCCACCATAAAAAAACCCCAAGAAAAGATAGTTCAACTTATTTGCCGCGTACTACAGACTCATCTTTATAATATTAGACGAATCGACATCCATTTTGGATGCTGTTTTTCATTGTTTCATTTAAAGTTCGAGATGTCCTTTGAGTAGGGTGATCAGAGGCATCAAACTCATTGAGCCCTTGTACAAGCCATGATCTAGAGTCAGACAGAATGGCAGGCGGTCGCCTCTATGAAGCAATAATGCTAGAGAAGGTGGCGGCCACATGCATGAGGGATTGAATTTCGTCCTGCTCCGGTCATGTAAGCGTGGGTTTGCGGATGGCGAAAATGGGCAGCCCACCGTCTGGTAATTATCCAGACAGTATAGTCGACGTTGTGTAGTGTTGTATGCACACTTCAAGATATCAGCAAAACTGTAAGGGAACTTCGGAACCAAAACCTACTGAGGCTATGAGTCCGTGTCTATAAAGAAAAGGGTCCTGGAACGTAAAGCAAAAAAGGAACGTAGCAATGGATTTTGGCCAGTAAAAGTCTGAGAGCCTCACGCATACGTGTTATAGAGCAGGATGAGTAATGCTTGAATGTCCTACTTAAATAAAAAAAGAGATATCGTTATTCTTCAAAGGTTTAGGTATTTTTCGTCGTAGTTGGTTTCCAGTAGCCATGTTTTTTTTATGGTGGGAAAAATCATCGAAGGAGGAATCCTGCCCTTGGGCGAAGCAGGAGACAGTGTCACACTTCTATTCATTAAACGACCCCACCGTTCCTTCCTGCCTTAATACCAGGATCCCGGTGTTCCGCTTTCGCATCAACCCTTGGCCCCAAAAGGCTTCGACCCTGCTGGGCCCCTACAGTTGCTGACAACTCCTTGAGGCGCGCGGGAACAAAGCGCGCCGTAGTATATAGCCATGTGCAGTTAGATATTAGTATTTGAGGAGGTCTTTTACTTCACCATCAAAAGGATCAACGGTTCAAAACTGAGTACTTTAGAGGATGTGAACCAATGACTGAAAATTTTAAAAGAAATCGTTTGCTGATGGTATGGTTATGTCGAAAGGAAGGTCATAACACATATTACTAAAATAGTCATGAGAATACATGTATGTAAATGGAAAGCGAGAGGGAGGCCAAAGAAAAGAGAGATGAATTGTGTAGAGTGATATAAAAGGAATAGGAGTGAATGATATCGTGACGGTTGATAACAGAATACAAGAAAAAGATAAAAGCGTGTTGCTCTAATACCACGCGACAAGGGTTGGAAGTTCATGAGGAAAGAGAAACCCAATGCTGATTAATTTACTTTTTTAATTCAAACCAGTCAACCAACAAAATTAAGCAGACATACTTTTTGGTAGTCAAGAATTTTTAAGAATAATATGAGAACAATATCATTTTTCCTAGTGTCACGTAAAAATAAATGTCATCAATAAAAAAATAGCCATGAACGATACCAATGTTAAAATACGAAATTACAAGTATAAATATTATAAAACCAGCCACTAAACGCCACCAAAATGTAATACAAGGCAGACGCCAACATTTCGATTAATCTGATCCAAAATATTATGCATCCGGAAAACTTGGATATTGAACAACCCAATGTTGATTCTACCTTCGAAATTCCAGATCAAGACATTCAAACTAATGAAATCGTCGTGAAAAGTATTGATTGCTCATCGAAGACATACAACAGTTTACCTCTACCCAGAGAACTAGACCGATCCAACGAAGGTGAAACAAAACCAAATACATTTCTTCAAGTTCTGCAGGACCCCGGATGCCTAAAGTCAGTTTCCGTTAGAGATACTATCACCAAAGACGTCCCATCTGAAAACAATTTACCGTGTGATAATAAAGACTTTACAAACAGATATAGATATTGCAAAGAAGTAATCAAGCCATTCCTACAAGATTATCCTCCTGGTTGTCCCGATTCCAAAGAGTTACTTCTTAAGGATGCTGTTGTAAAAGCTAGTGTAGATTTTCCTTTATCTCCGCTCTGTTACAAGTGCCCTCCGCCACCGTGCCCACCAAAGTGCCCACCTAAGTGTCCTCCTAAGTGCCCTCCCAAGTGTCCACCTAAGTGTCCCCCTAAGTGCCCACCAAAGTGCCCTCCGAAAAATCGTCTAAAACTCTGTTATGGTGAAGACGGGCCAACAATTTGCATAGAGTGTACTAAAGCAACTTGTCCTAGTTTTGTGTGCCCAAACCCGTACATTCCACCTTGTTGCCCACCACTACCTTGCCCGCCACAGTGCCCCCCTCCTCCGTGCCCACCACCACCTTGCCCACCGAAGTGCCCACCACCACCGTGCCCACCACCACCGTGTCCACCTAAGTGCCCACCGCCACCGTGTCCACCTAAGTGCCCACCGCCACCGTGTCCACCTAAGTGCCCACCGCCACCGTGTCCACCTAAGTGCCCACCGCCACCGTGTCCACCACCGTGCCCGCCACCTCCGTGTTGCCCACCACCTTCCTGCCCACCTAAGTGTCCACCTCCTCCTTGTCCACCTCCTTCGTGTTGCCCACCTCCACCGTGTCCACCGAAGTGCCCTCCTCCACCGTGCCCACCACCTCCTTGCCCACCTAAGTGTCCGCCTCCTCCTTGTCCGCCTCCTCCTTGTTGCCCACCTAAGTGCCCTCCACCACCGTGCCCACCACCTTGCCCACCACCTCCGTGTTGCCCACCACCGCCTTGCCCACCTAAGTGTCCACCTCCTCCGTGTCCACCGAAGTGTCCACCTCCTCCGTGTCCACCGAAGTGCCCACCTCCACCGTGTCCACCAAAGTGCCCACCATCTCTTTGCCCACCTAAGTGTCCACCGAAGTGTCCACCTCCACCGTGTCCACCTAAGTGTCCACCACCACCGTGTCCACCTAAGTGTCCACCACCACCGTGTTGCCCACCACCTCCTTGCCCTCCTAAGTGCCCACCTCCACCGTGCCCACCTAAGTGTCCACCACCACCGTGTCCACCTAAGTGCCCACCAAAGTGTCCTCCACCGCCGTGTCCACCTAAGTGCCCACCAAAGTGTCCACCGCCACCGTGTCCACCTAAGTGCCCACCAAAGTGTCCCCCTAAGTGTCCGCCCAAGTGCCCGCCTAAGTGCCCCCCACCACCTTGCCCACCAAAGTGTCCACCACCCTGCCCGCCACCTTGCCCGATACCGTGCTATAAAAAAAATCCCAGTCCATCGTGCTGCGAACCGTGCCCTCCAAAATCTAGCCTAGATCAGCTTTTGCAAACGTTAAAAAGATTAACAGGGGAGACAGTCGTTTGTCAGTGTCAAAAAATGCCAGATAAATGCCCCCCACCACCGTGTCCTCCTCCTTGTTGCCCACCACCTCCGCCATGTCCACCACCTCCACCATGTCCACCTCCGAATTGCCCACCACCGCCACCGTGCCCTCCTCCTCCTTGTTGCCCACCACCTCCACCATGTCCACCTCCTCCTAAGTGTCCTGATCCACCTCCTTGCCCACCTCCTCCTAAGTGTCCCGAACCACCTCCTTGCCCTCCACCTCCAAAATGTCCGGAACCTAAACCCTGCCCTCCTCCCCCACCTTGCCCGCCCCCTCCATGTTGCCCTCCTCCTCCACCTTGTCCACCTCCTCCACCTTGTCCACCTGCTCCATGTTGCCCTCCCCCTCCTTGCCCTGGATTAACTATAGAAAGAAAAGAATCGCCCAGTTGTTGCGCTGAAGCAAGAGCTTCCAGAAAATTTTTATGCCCGAGTGAATGTCCTAATTCCAAATCTAGTTCAAAAACTTCAATAAAAGCACCAGCACCGAAGGCAGCAGATAGCCAGTGTGTATGCTCCAGCGACGAGAAACTCCAACAGGCCCTTAAAGCTCATAACGAAACAATGGCAACACTCAAATGTGCGATGACAGACCTTGTCTGCAAAGCGTTTAAGTCAACACAAGAAGCTGTCCATATAATCAGTTGTGAAAGCGCCAAGCACATTGAAAAGCTGAAAAAAACAGCTTCTAACATATCATCTGACTGTCTTGGTAAGAAAGAAAAACCTGAATGCAAGCCGAAGAAAGTGAGTGACAGCCGTAGCGATACAAGCCTGAGAAGATTCAGCATTGTGAACTTAGACACGTCTAGCATAGAAGAGACGGAGCCACAGACACCACCACCAGCTGACTCTGAACCACAGCCATCCCCAAAACCGTCAAAGAACCCTTTGCAATTTATATTTGACAAAGTAGATTCTGCTGTGTCAATGATAAGCGACTCGCTGGTCTTCGAACTGCCAAAGCCGAGAACGTTCAATGATCGAAGTTCTAAATATGATGTGCCTACACCGCCGCCGCCACAGAATGAAACTCCGAGCCCTACAGATGTTGAGCACCGGTTTCCTGGGACCACAGGCACTTCGCAGCTATTTTCATCTATAAAGGAAAGGATATGGTCTATGTTCACGGATGATGATGCTGCTAACATTTCGTCTACAAGATCTTCTACCACGACTTTGGCTTCTGAAAGTGATGATGATCTTTTGACCAGAACTATTGACTGAATATTTAGGTAAAAATCTTAAATTTTCTTAAAAAATTGTTTTTATATACCGAAATGTAAAAATAAAAACGACTTTTTGAAACTTAAACTTATACTTTATCAGCTAATCCAAATCTTCCGATTTTAATAATATTTGAGATAGTAGTATCTGATGTTCACATATAGTTCGGTCAATTTAGACATTCGAAGTTACATAAAGTCCCAACAAGCTGGATTTTTGTGAAGTTGTTCAAAACATAATTATAAACAATGTCTGGAAGTTCCCCATCATTCCCCTGTAAGGAAAAAATTTAATTCAAGGTCAAAGGTCAAAAAAATGAGTTTTTCGCGATTTTCAGCAAAATGGTAAGTTTTATCATAAAAGTACCTCGAGACAAAAATTGTAGATCATAAAATTATCTATAAAAAATGTATCAATACTTTTTTTCTTAAGAGCCACCGTTTCTGAGATATAACGATTCTAAAAGTTATAAAAGTTGTTATATATACTCATGCATATTATCGTCATAATATGCATGAGTACGCCACGTATATTGAGTTATTACCAACGGCATCCGCTTTCTTCATTCTATGTACGGAGCTCCTAAAAAAACTACCTGTTTAGATAAACATCGATGCATGTTTCGTTAAAAATACTAAAAATAAAAAACAAGTTCAATTAGCTTGTCTTCCTCCAACTTCAGTTGCTGCTCACCAACATCTTTTTCGAGTATATTACCAAGTTCAAGTGTGGCTTGGTTATCAGCTAGACCCTACAGACGAAGTTGGTCAACAATATATTAGAGCCAGTTCAAACTTTACTTCCCTGCGCCACCTGCGCTGGAAAAACTGTTGAACATTATTTTTTGCAACTGCAAAAAGGGATGCAGTGCTAAATGTGGTTGCAAAAAAGTCGGACTATCTTGTTCTTTGGCATGCACAAATTGTCAAGGCCGGTCGTGCTCTAATATTGAATCACAAACAATGGAGGATTCGTTTGACTCCGACGAAGTATCATGCGATACATCGCTATTGACGCAATTTACTTGCATCCAAAATGAAGATGAAGAAGAAGCAGGAGAAGGAGAACAAGAAGAAGATCAAGAAGAAGAACAAGAACAAGAACAAGAATTTGAAACTTACGAATAAAACGAATAAACTTCAACACTTTTTTTTTCAATTTACATCGCTTTTATCTTTCCCAATCTTTGAAAATTTCCGTTATTTTGCAATAGTTTTACATTAAACAGGATCACAACTGACCCGTGGAGTAGGCCTACTGGGGAAACTACGTTAACAAAAACGCGCTAAGTACACTACCTCAAAGGAGGCGTGGAAACGTGTGCATATTATGACGATAACAACTTTTATAACTTTTAGAATCGTTATATCTCAGAAACGGTGGCTCGTAAGGGTCGGTTCATATCTGACGGATGATGCGTCGAGCGTATCATCGGTCGCGTCTATTCGGTCGAATGGGTCGGTTCATATCAAAGCGTATCATCCGTCCTGCCACTAGTCAGTTTTTACGTTTAGCATCTACAGAGCGGTTGTGTTGTGTGATATTGAATTTTAAAATGAAGCCTATCGAAATTATTGCTATTTGGGAGGCTTATAATTATAAACTAATTGATTGGAAGTATCTTTGTGTTACTGTGACCATCCTGACGTAACACTTGGTTCACATAAACGATTTCTGCTAATGTTACGCCTAGTCTGTATGCATCAATCAAAATACACGTAGAGCGTGGCGCGCGCGACGTTACCGCTGTTACGTCGACCGATAATGCGTTGACGGAAACGGAATAGACGCTGTACGCTCGACGCACTAACGTATCATCGGTTGAGTGTGAACGGTCAAGTATTTTTCTATACATTTGTCTGTTCATGCGTTACGCGACCGATAATACGCGACGCATGTTCCGTCAGATATGAACCGACCCTAAGAAAAAAAGTATAATACATTTTTTATAGATAATTTTATGATCTACAATTTTTGTCTGAGGTACTTTTATGATTAAACTTACCGTTTTGCTGAAAACCGCGAAAAACTCATTTTTTGACCCTTGACCTTGAATTAATTTTTTTCCTTACAGGGGAATGATGGGGAACTTCCAGACATTGTTTATAATTATGTTTTGAACAACTTCACTAACTTCAAAATCCAGCTTGTTGGGACTTTATGTAACTTCACTCTCATTTTTTGGTCTAAATTGACCGGACTAATACAAAAGTAGCACAGATACAAAAGTAGGTTAGCGTAGCTTAGTATAAGCTAAAATCCGACAAGGACAAAAAAAGGAGTTGTCAGCACACCGTAGGGACCCTGCAGGAGGGTCGAAGCCACCTGAGGCCAAAGGTTCGCATCTGAAAGGAAGGCTCTGGCCCTGGTACGGCAACGTACGATTGGCGGAGTATTACCCCAGCAGGGAAGTTGCACGTAGAGCGATATGAATGCGACCTATGATTAGTGTGCAATCTGCTGTAAAATGTGCGATGATTATAAAATTAGTGGGGTTTTTTGTTATTAGTGGGGGTTGTAGTTTGGGAAAAAAATGTAAAACACACGATCCCTGCTGCAGTAACGTTACCCCAGCAAGAAAATTTTAAAGTGCTTGGAGAGAGAAAGATAGTATATGGGCAGATAACTTATGCTTGTGCAAGAATGTGCCCCAAAAATAGAATCGTAGGTCGTAGGTAGGTTTTTTTTTTTTGGTTCAATGGCAACTGAGTCGGTGTCGACTATTCTGCCAGTGTCCAGTGTTGACGGTCGCGCCGTAAGGTAGACCGTCGACTTTGCACTTTGTGGTAGATCTAACGTGTTAACCCGGCCGCACACCAGGCATACAATTGTTTCTCCACAATTGTAGCGCCACATTTGAAACGCGACACAAAAAACGAACCGGTTCGATCTTGAATTATTGTAGCGCGGATGACGTCTCGCCACAAAGTGCGCCCGCTACAAATGTTTCCTCGGTGTGCGGGCTCACGTAGGAATATATGGGGGCGATAAATGTGTCGCATTTCAAATGTGGCGCTACAATTGTGGAGAAACAATTGTATGCCTGGTGTGCGGCTGGGTTTAGTAGCAAACTACATTTTAATATTATTATCATTTAAGAATTTTGATAGGATTTGGATAACTTTAGGGGAGAAGAAAGTTAAAAGGGAATGGAAGTTAATAGGGAGGGGAATTTTGATTTTGGGAAGCATTTGGTACAAATCGAAGGGGGGGAATTCAAGTTTAGTCAGTAAGAGTCTGACATTGTATCCCGCTCCGGGGATTCGTCATTGAATGATTTTTACTTAGGTACTATAGAAAACCCCCTCCTTCGGCTTAGCAGTAGTCTGGTAAAAAGTTCAAAGAGGTTTTGCATACAAGTTTTCACGCCACCTTTGTGGTGTATACTTAGCGCGTTTTTAGAGTTCCGCAATCACCAACTTTGTTGATTTGTATGTTTATCTGGAATTATTATGGAACTTGTGTGATGTTCGAGAAATTGCAAGATACTGCTTAACTTTATAGTTAATACTATAAAGTTACGCAGTATCTTGCAATTTACCCTCGAACATCACACAAGTTTTCAGTTGTATAATGATAGTATGTATGAAAGTTGTTTCCATAAATGCCGAGGGCCAAAAGCTCTGCCTAAAAATATAAAAAAAAATATAGTTAAACCGAAAATTCCATCACTCAATCAAAACCAAAATGATCAAAACCTGTTCAAATTTCTTGCATAAGGTTAAAATGCCAAAACTTTTTCCTAAATGTAACAAATATTCTTCTGAAAACCGCATCAAAATTGGTTAATCGTGGACGAGAAAACGCGAAGAACGCGAGATAATCGTGGACAAATATACATGATACATACCAACAGCTCAAACTGAGAACCTCCTTTTTATGAAGTCGTAAACAAACAATACTTATAAACTTTTTTATGAATAAACAGGAATAGTATTTAGCACTGGCCAAAATAATCTATAACTTCAGAATTTGACACCTGTCTTAAAATAACTGCCAAACATACAAAATCAAGAGACCTACCGGCTCTCAAGTTCTCATCTCCAAACAAATCATTAAATAGGAAAATGTCTTCTCACAGTTAAAATTAAATCCAAACGTCATGTCTGACGAAGAACCTTGCACGAAGAACTGCAAAAACAGGAAGAGCAAGTGCCTTCCTTGCTTAGACCCGTACCCTGAAGGACTGCTGGGTGAAGAAAAACACCAGGTCCAGAAATACCACCAGACCCATAGCCCTCCAGAGCCTTCAGAGTGCCAGTGTACTTTGGAGAACCCCTGCTGTGCGAAGCCCATACCCCAACACCCACATAGAAAATCTCATTGTCATTAATTTCCATCTACTCCAACCGCAAACGCAAGCCAAGATCTGAACCATTTCTTGAACACAGGTAACCATACATATTTTAAGGTAATTTAATATTAATTTATCATGTATTATTATTAATTTATATTTAACTAGCGACCCTCCCCGGCCTCGCTCGGGTGCAGTGGTGATATTAAATATATTAAGTACGTATTATACATATAAACCTTCCTCTTCAATTACTATATCTATTTAAAAAATCGCATCAAAATCCGTTGCGGACTTTTAAAGATCTAAGCATACATAGACAGATAGCGACTTTGTTTTATACTATGTAATAGTAAAATAATATTAAATACTACATTTAATTATGATTTTGACCATATAACATATTATTTCATTTTGTTACACATAAGGCTGTCCCAGAAGGTATTCTGTTAACTGTCACCATAGTCCTTCACCTCTGTTATTCTTGTGTTAACATGTGAACATTAGAGTGGGTTTTTTTATGGTAGTTAAAAATCTTCTAATGACGAATCCCGCCCTTGAGTGGAGTGGGAAACAGCGTCAGACTCTTACTAACTAAACAACCTACCCCGTTCCTACGCCGCCATGATATACCAGGGCTAGAGCCTTCCTTACAGACACGACACCTTAGCCCCAGTTGGCTTCGACCCTTCTGCAGAGTCTCTACGGATTGCTGACAGCTCCAGGAAACATTGGAGTGGGTTACATGTTTGTGTATTTAGTTTTAAGGATTTTCTTGTATTTCCTCTAACATGTAACTGTTTTTTGACTCAAATTAAATAAAAAATACCCTCAATATTACAGCCACTACAATGTCACAGTCTTCCGGATATGGCAACCTCTTTCGAGATGAGGAATCCAAATGTGTGATACCTATTAACCTCTGTTACGAGAGAATCAAAAATCCACCATTTGGTAGAGTATTATTATTTTATATAAAAGCTTGGCATTAATATTACCATCACGTAAAAAACATATAGGTACCGGGTAAAAGGGGATGAATAGAAACAAAATTTTTATCAGGATTATTACTTTCATTTCATATTTTTAGTTAAAAAAAAAACATTTTAGTTTTCATTAACATTTCAATAACATTTTATATTCACTTTTTAAATAACATAAAAAAAAAACAAAAAAAAAATGTTGTTTCTATTCACCCCGGTAATCATTTCGTATTCAGAAAGAAAAACACTCGAATCTACACCGTTAATTTTTTTTTTTTAATTAATTTTAAAGAAGGCTTACAGACTAATTATAATGTGAGTAAACAAAAATGATTTTGAATATTGCTAACAACTGGCCTCCACATATAGAATAATATTATAAACATTATTGTCGTAGGACTTATTGCATTTCTGAACTATGTTTACGTATGTATTTTTTATAATATCACTACAGTTGGGACAATACTAATAGTTTTTGATCGTTTTAATCCCGTGGAGTGTCGATCAGGTACATGAAACACTATCGGTTTATGTAGATAAAATAAAAAAATTGAGTATTTTTTTTTCTAAATCTCGTAGTGATATACGCATTAAAAAAATCATTTCTTTAAGTAAACGAGTCAATGACCGCGTAGGTAGTCTTCGGGTGTTGCGTACTAACTACCTACAGGTCATTGAACTAGCCCAGCTGATATTTACTTAAAAAAAATCAATTTCGAAAGTGCATAAACGAATTCGAATTTTAAAAAAAAGTGCTTATTTTTTATTTTAACTTTACAAATCGATAGTGTTTTGTGCAGTTTTGTGATTTTATGTGCAGTTGATCCGATCAATGTATAGTCGCTGCAGTACACAAGTCCGGTCTGCAGCGGGCACCACTAACAATTTCAATGTGGCTGTCGGTTTACACCAAGGGTCGGCTCTTAGCCCTTACCTCTTCCTGCTAATAATGGACGCTCTGACGTCGGACATCCAGGAAGAGGCTCCCTGGTGTATGCTGTTTGCCGATGATATTGTGCTGGTTGCCGAGAGTGCCCTAGAGGTCCTGAGCAGATTGGAGGTGTGGTGGCAAAGACTGGAGAGTGTTGGCCTAAAATTGAGCAGAACTAAAACAGAGTACCTGTTCTGCGATTTTGGCGGTCTCTCTAGTCCTGTGTCCATATCTCTCGCCGGAACGCCCATACCAACCTGTTCCGATTTTCGGTACCTTGGGTCGCTTATCCAAGGGAATGGTGAGATAGACCGAGACGTGGCACATCGGATCAACTCGGGATGGATGAAATGGCGACAGGTCACTGGAACAACTTGCGACCCACGGATGCCCCTCAAGTTGAAGGGTAAAATCTACAAGTCCGTGATAAGGCCTGTCCTACTGTATGGGTCAGAATGTTGGGCTCTGAAAAAGACGGATGAAAAGCGATTGCATGTAGCAGAGATGAGAATGTTGAGATGGATGTGTGGTGTGACGAGAATGGATAAAGTGAGAAATGAGTATATTAGAGGAAGTTTGAAAGTGGCGCCACTGACTGAAAAGTTGAGAGGGAACCGTTTGTCTTGGTATGGCCATGTAAAAAGGAGGGATGAACCGCATGTTACAAAGAAAGCCATGAGTATGAATGTGGATGGATGGAGAGGGAGAGGGAGACCAAAGAAGATATGGATGGATTGTGTGAGAAGTGATATGGAAAACAGAGGAGTTAGTGATAGCGTGACGGGTGACAGGACAGAATGGAAGAAAAAAACATATTGCGCCGACCCCAAATAAAACGGGACAAGGGCAGGAAGATGATGAAATCGATAGTGTTTTAGGGTGCATATGGGGCCCCACCACGATCTTCGGGGCCCAAGTCAACCTCCCCTGCAAGTTGGGGCACCTGCCGATCAGCAGACGAGGCTCTGGCGCTGGCTTTCCCTTTTAGGGTTGGGAGGTCAGACGGCAGTCGCTCCCGTAAAGGCCAAAAACAGCCAATCAACATGGAGAGTATTAGAAAGTTTATTGCCACGGATAGGGCGCCGCCGCAAAACGGCGCGCAGGAGTTTCGCCCGACTCCTGTGGCAAGTGGGCGAGGGCTACCGTGTCTGGGGCGAACACGGATAAAGACGCGAGCCCCAACCCGGAAGCTCCGCTTCGCCAGCCTGAACATTGGCACGCTGACCGGACGCGCGAGAGAGTTAGCCGATGTACTGCTTAGGCGAAGGGTGGCCGTGGCATTCCTGCAGGAGACTCGGTGGAAAGGCCGCAGATCCCGGCTCATCGGGAACGGCTACAAGCTGATCTACACGGGTGCAGCCGGTGGGGAGAACGGGGTGGCCGTTGTACTCTCCGAGGAGTTTCACGACGCAGTCCTGGAGGTGAAACGCTACAGTGATCGGCTTATGGTCGTAGGTGTGCTTATCGATGGGGTTATAACCCACTTGATAAGTGCCTACGCGCCTCAGGTCGGTTGCAGCGACGCTGAAAAGGCTGCGTTCTGGGATCAACTCGGTGAGGTGCTTCGTGGCATCCCGTTGTCGCAGGGAATCGTTTTGGGTGGTGATCTGAACGGTCATGTGGGTGACAGGTGCAAGGACTTTGAGCATGTTCACGGTGGCTTTGGATACGGTAGCCGTAACGCTGAAGGTGAGACTATCCTTCAAACGTGTGCGGCTGCCGGCCTTGCCATCGTGAACACGTATTTCAAAAAGAAATCCGAACACCTGATTACCTACAGGAGCGGGAGGTACGCTACCCAAATCGATTTCTTACTCACACGGAGGCACCATATCAGTAGGGTGGCCAACTGCAAGGTCATACCCGGTGAGAGTCTCACTGCACAACACCGTCTCCTTGTCATGGACTTGCGCGTCAAGCCTAGGGCCAAGGTTGTTGAGCGCCAACAACGCCGAATACGGTGGTGGCGACTGAATGAAGCCACGTCCCAGTCGTTCGCGTCGGCCATCGGCGATAAGTGCGATGGAACCGATGGCGAACCTGTGCAAAGCCACTGGGACAGGATTCAGGTTGCCATCACTGGGGCGGCAAAGTCGGTGCTCGGCTTGTCCAGGGGCGGCCGCAAGTGTGACAAGGAGACTTGGTGGTGGGATGACACAGTCCAGAGGGAGATCAAAGAGAAGAAAGCCCTCTTCAAAACGTGGCAAGCTTCCAAATCTCCCGAAGACCGCGACGCATACAGAACCGCAAAACGTGCCGCCAAGAGGGCCGTAGCCAGAGCCAGACGAGACCACTTACAGCCACTTTATGATAAGTTGGAATCGTCTGAGGGGCAAAAGCTCATTTATAAGTTGGCACGATCCAGGGTCAAAGCGGCTCTGGATATCTCTAAGTGCCGCTGTGTAAGAGACCCTGACGGCAATCTGTTATGCGAGGACCTCGCGGTGAAGGAGAGATGGCGCTCGTACTTCCACGAGCTGCTGAACAAGCAGCACAAAGAGGTGCTGTCTCCGGTTCTCCCTCCAAATCAGGGACTTGTGCCCCCGGTTACGCCTGAAGAAGTGCATGCGGCTCTTCGCCGCATGAAGAACCGGAAAGCTGTCGGTGCCGATGGAGTCCCCATTGAAGCCTGGAAGGCGATGGGTCCTCGTGGTGTGGGCATCTTAACCCACCTATTTAACCGCATGCTCCTCACCGGAAGGATCCCGAGTCAATGGAGACTGAGTATTATCACTCCAGTCTTCAAAGGCAAGGGATCGGTGCAGGAGTGTGGCGACTACCGTGGGATTAAGGTTATGTCCCACACCATGAAGCTCTTCGAGCGGGTGATTGACTCTCGGATCCGACAGGAGTGCACCGTCTCGGGATGTCAATATGGGTTTCGACCAGGCCATGGCGCCATGGATCCCATCTTTGCCCTAAGGGTTACCATGGAGGGATACAGATCGAAGAATACGCCTCTGCATCTCTTGTTCCTAGACATGCAGAAAGCCTTCGACTGTGTCCCCCGTGATGTGATCTGGTGGGCGCTGAGATCCAAAAGAGTGCCCGAGACCTATGTTGACATCATCCGAGATATGTACCGAGACTCCGGTTCTGTGGTTCGGACCGCTGTTGGCGATACGAAACCCTTCCCCATCACCGTCGGAGTTCACCAGGGCTCTGTCCTTAGTCCGTTTCTGTTCAGCGTGGTGCTTGACGTGCTGTCCTCCACCATCAGGGACTTACATGAGCAGCCGCCATGGCTGCTCATGTATGCAGACGACATCGCGCTGGCGGACTCGGACAGTGGGCGCTTGGTTCAACGTGTGGCAGCGTGGAAGGAATCGCTGGAGAACGGCGGTCTGAAGATTAATGCGGCGAAGACCGAGTACTTGGCCTGTAACACAACTAACGCTGCTCCTGTTCGCATTGGCGAAGACACAGTTGAGCGCTCGGAACAGGTCAAGTACTTGGGATCGGTGCTCCACGAGTCCGGGGAAGTCGATTGCGACGTCGAGTCACGTATCTCGGCGGCCTGGGCGAAGTGGCGTGAGGTGGCGGGGGTTATCTGTGACCCCAAAATGCCGGTTAGGCTCAAAGGACAGGTCTATAAGACCATCATTAGGCCTGTCCTTTTGTATGGCAGTGAAGCGTGGCCTGTACTTGAGCGACATAAGCAAAGCCTGCGTGTCACGGAGATGAATATGCTGCGCTGGATGTCTGGAGTTTCGCGGAAAGACCGCATTAAGAACTCCCGCATCCGGGGCAGCCTTCAGGTCCGTGACATAGCGGATAAACTGCAGGAGGGTCGCTTACGCTGGTATGGCCACGTTTTACGAAAACCGGCAGACTACGTGGGTAACAGATGCCTCGCCATGCCGCCTCCGCCGGGACCCGGTAAACGAGGTAGGCCTAAGAGGCGTTGGATCGACGTCGTAAGGGACGATATGCGTGCAAATGGGCTTAAGGCAGAGGACGCAAAAGACCGAGCGAAGTGGAGACGACTAGGCAGGAAAGCGGACCCCGGGCACCGAGGTGAAAGCCAAGGTAGCAACCGGGACATACGCTAGGCTGATGATGAGTGTTTCATGTGCCGGATCGACCCTTCAAGGGATTAAAACGATCACAATTTAACGGTGTATTTGAATTATTCCATGTATCAAAAAAAAATCGAAAAAATTTTAGTTGTGCCCCATTTAACAATGACGGAAGAGTGCCTAGATGAATTCCTGAACAATTCCGGAATATTTTTTATCGTGTTCATGACATAATATCAAATTTTGTATTTTTTCTGTACCTAAACCAAAAATTGCGATCGGTCTTAAATGTGCATTAACAAGTTTTCGGGTCTCAATCGAATTGGGGGTTTGCGCGTAACCATAGCAATATGGCCACTTTAGTTCAACTTGTTTGCCGCGAATATTTGGTGTATCTTCTCTGGGATTGTGTTCTCTGTATTTTTAGTTAGACGCTCGGTAACCATTATGTATGCCGATTTTTTTTTGAAGCGGGAAACAGGTCAGACTCTTACTGACTAAACAACCTACCCCGTTCCTACGTCAACATATATACCAGGGCTAGAACCTTCCTTTCAGGCACGAACCTTTAGCTCCAGTTGGCTTAGAAAAAACCATGTTTGATGTTATTTGTTTTAGTGAACATTGGTTGAAGGATTACCAAATGCTGCTGAGTTATGATAATTACGATGTGGGAAGTTGTTTTAACCGTAAATCCATGCTGCGTGGTGGTTCCCTAATGTTAATAAAAAAGGGTTTGAAATTTAAACAACGTCATGACATAGTTGGCATGTCTGTTGAACATTGCATTGAACTGTCCTGTGTTGAGCTAGATGAGCATGTTATAGTGTGCGTGTACAGGCCTCCGAACCCTCAAAACTTTGGTCTGTTTGAATCGACAATGGAAGATGTGCTATCAAAATTTGCGGGCTGTAACAAGTCTATAGTTATTTGCGGAGATTTTAATATTAATATTTTGGAAAATAATTCAAATAGCAGTAGATTTTTAAACCTGTTTAAATCGTTTAATTTATCTAATGTTTTTACTGAACCAACCAGAGTAACTCCAACCTCTGCAACTTGTATTGACAACATTTTCTGCAATTGTGATTATTTAGATAAAGCAATAGTAAATTATCTTCCATCTGATCATAGTGGACAAACTGTATTTTTTAACTTTAAAGCAGCCTTGGAAAAAACCCAAATTCAATTTAGGCCAATTACACTTGGAAAATTAACAAAATTTAATAGTAACTTACAGAATAGGTTAGATGTTCTGGGCCATAATATTGAGGATGCTAATAAATTTTATGATAAATTCTTTTCAATAGTACTGAATGAATTTAATACATGTTTTGAAAAGAAGTCGAAAAATATCTTCCCCAAGTTTGTATTTAGTGATTGGGCGACTACAGGTATAAGGATAAGTAGGGAAAGACTATATGAACTCTATGGCCTTAAGCCTTTATTCAACACAGAAACCTTTAATAAATATGTGAATAAATATTCTAAACTTTTTAGAAATATTTGCAAGGTAGCGAAGGCCCTGTATATTAGCAAAAAGATCAAATCGGCTGACAATAAAATAAAGACCGTTTGGAAAATTATTAATAGTGAAACTGGTAGGAATAAAGTACGCAACACAGATTATTTATTGCAGACCTCACATGGTCCTATTAACTCTGATAAAGAAGTAGCTCAAGAATTTGTTAATTTTTTTACCAATATACCCCATAAGATAACGGAAACTTTGAATTCCTCGCCCAAGGCCTCAATTGCTTTATTGAAAGAAAACGTGCCAGGCTGTCCTATTAAATTTGAATTCAAGCATATAAACCCTATGACTGTTATAAAGGTATTCCGGCAAATTAAAATTAAATTAACAGAAGATCTATGGGGACTGTCTGTTAAAGTGTGTGCCTCTATAATTGAGACCGTAGCACCATACCTGGCCCTAATTTTTAATTTGTGTGTGGACCAAGGAGTTTTTCCAGACGTAATGAAATTCAGTAAAGTTATACCTCTTTTCAAATCCGGCGACCATAACGACACAAATAATTATAGACCTATATCCGTTTTGCCAGTTTTTAGTAAAGTATTTGAAAAAGTTATGCTAGATCAGATGCTTATTCATTTTAACACCAATAAAATCTTACACAATCAGCAGTATGGTTTCACCAAAGGACGTTGTACGACTGACGCTGGTGTGACCTTATTAAAACACATATTTGCTGCGTGGGAAGAATCCCAAGATGCGATAGGAATTTTTTGTGACCTCTCAAAGGCTTTTGATTGTGTTAATCACGAAACCTTGCTTTTAAAGCTTGATCATTACGGATTGGGTAAACTTGCACTGAGCTTGGTGAATTCTTATCTGAATGACAGGCAGCAGCAAGTTCAAATAAATGGTGTCAATTCGCCTGGTTTAAAAGTCAAAATGGGTGTACCACAAGGCTCAATATTGGGTCCTTTTCTCTTTTTAGTATATATAAATGATTTACCCTATTTATTAAAGAACCACCCACATATAGTATTGTTTGCTGACGATACATCTTTAATTTTTAAGATCGATAGAAGCTCCACAAATCTTAATTACGTAAATAGTGCTTTACAACAGGTCCAAAACTGGTTCACTATTAATAGTTTAGTATTAAATGGAAAAAAAACGAAATGTATCAGATTTGCCTTACCGAATGTTAAAAGTAACGACTTAGAGATAGTATTGAACGAAGAGAAACTTGAATTCGTCGAAAACACAGTTTTTCTAGGAATCGCGCTCGACTCGAGGCTTCAATGGGGTCCTCATTTAACGTCTCTGGCAGGACGGCTTAGTTCAGCAGCATATGCTGTTAGAAAAATCCGTCAATTTACTGATGTAGATACCGCGAGACTAGTCTATTTTAGCTACTTTCACAGTATCATGTCTTACGGTATCTTGCTATGGGGACGTGCTGCAGACATAGAGTCTATTTTTATTCTTCAGAAAAGAGCAGTTAGAGCCATCTATAATCTTCGCAGGCGCGATTCTCTGAGGGAACTATTTAAGGATATAAATATCTTGACGGTACCTTGTCAATACATCTATGAAAATATCATGTATGTTCGGAAAAATATTCATCTTTTTGCTAAGATAAGTGACAGGCACAATTTTAATACCAGAAATAGGGACAAATTAGATCAACCTCGGTTCAGATTGGCCAAAGTACGCAGTTCGTTTATGGGGTGCTGTATTAAATTTTATAATAAATTACCAAGTGAGATTATTCAATTGAATGAATCCAAATTTAAAACTTGTATTAAACGCACGCTATGTAGACAAGCATATTATAAACTGGAAGATTACATTCTTGATAATAATGCTTGGTTAAATGCCGTTTCTGCTCCACAGCCACAGTCTACTTTTGCCTTCTAATTTGTTTTTTATTGTTAACATATTTATTGAAAGGATGGAAGTTGTTGCCCTTTTTATATTGGCTTTTCGTAATAGTTTTATATTTTATTTGTTAAATTGAAGCTCATGACCATCTACAATTATTATATTTTTTTGATTTGGATACAATAGCATTGTATAATGTAGAAGCACTTTGTAAATTTTGTAAATGTGAAGTACCATGGAGCATTTTTCGCTAGGTTGCAACTTATTTGACATTCGAGCAAGGCAGCTGAGAGTTTGTCATGCTCTCTCAAATGTCTCGCTGATGGTGGCGCGTGTGTTGGGTCATTCTGTTCCCTCTAAAATGGTTGAGCGGAGTGGGGCTGATACATGCGTCATGCTCGTGAACGGGTGCCGTCAGTTGAGACCGGTCATCTCTTGGCTGCTAGGCGCTTATTTGAAATTTTTTTTTATTATTATTATTATTTTACTTTTTGTTAAATACCGCTACATCGTGCTCGCATATTAGAATCAACATTTTGTAACCAAGTAATATGTAAATACACTTCTCATCAAAAAAATCGAAACACTTCCGTTTTCATTGTTTCTGTCCGAATTTAACACAAAAAGAATTCATACGATGAAAAAAAATACATATATTATAGCTGGCAGTTTGGCCATTACAGTAATAAGCGAAAATTCTAAATTCAAAATTAGAATTTCATTTGTTTATCTTATAAACGAAATGAATCACTGTTTTGAGACAAATGTGTGTTTAGGGTTGGAGTACATTTAGCGTTTAAAAACTAAAAATTGGCGCCTATCCTTAAACTTTTTGTTTTTAATTTCAATACTTTGACTTTGGGACGTCTGAAAAAAGGTTTTTTTTCTAAAACGTATGGATACTTCGCCCACAGAAGCCGCCCAAGTTGTGGCATTGCTGGATTCTGGCCTTAGTCAGCGTGTTGTGGCTGCAAGACTGCATCTAAGCCTGTCATCTGTTCATAGAGTCTATAAACGTTATCGGGAGACTGGTTTGTTCACGCGCCGTTCAGGATCTGGCAGGAATCGGGTCACTTCTGAGCGAGATGATCGATTTATTGTAACAACTTCTTTAAGAAATCGACGCCTTAACGCTTTTCAACTGCAGCAGCGGCTTCGTGTTGTACGAAGGGTGGCTGTAAGTGACTCTACAATTAGAAGAAGGTTGAAGGATCGTGGACTGGTACCGCATAAGCCAGCAAATGGGCCGAAATTAACTGCAGACCATCGAAGAGCGCGCCTTAACTTTGCACGTGAGCACCTAAATTGGTCATACCTACAGTGGAGCAAAGTTCTCTTTTCTGATGAGTGTAAAATTATGCTGTATGGTAACGACGGAAGGAACAAGGTCTACAGAAGAGACGGAGAACGCTATGCACAATGCTGCATTGAAGAAAAGGTCAGCTATGGTGGCGGTTCGTGGACGGTTTGGGGAGGAATCAGCGCCGACGGTAAGACAGAGCTTGCTTTCGTGTCTGGGCCACGTCTGCCTGCACTAAACTGTCATCGGTACGTCGAAGAGTGTCTCGAGCCTCATGTGATGCCCTATGCACATTTTATTGGCAACGGCTTCATATTCATGCACGACAATGCTAGGGCTCACACCGCGGGCGTCGTACGAGATTATCTTAACGAAGTCGATATCTCTATTATGGAATGGCCAGCAAGAAGCCCGGACATGAATCCCATTGAACATCTATGGGATGAATTAAAGAGACGAATTCGAGCAAGAGATCCTGCCCCAGAAACACTTAGCCAGCTGCAAGATGCAATCCAAGAGGAATGGGACAATATACCACAGCATGTGATCGTGACTCTCATCCGATCGATGAAGAACCGTATGGAAGCAGTAATTAGAGCTCGGGGAAGGAATACAAGTTATTAAATAAACGTTTTTTAGCTTTTTTTTTCATTTACGTGTGTTGTTTTATCCATTTCCTTTATACTCCATACGGAATAAAAATGACTCATTTAACAAAATACGAAACCTATGAAAAATTCATTTAAATTTAGAACATTAACATTAAGATTTGATAAGCTCATATTACTCACTATTAAACGACATTTAACATTTATTCCTAAATGTACACATTTTTCTGATAATCCTGACAAAACGTAAACTTGCAAGGTGTTTCGATTTTTTTGATGAGAAGTGTATAAATTTTGATTTAAAAGAGTGCCCATGGAGTTTCTTGCACGTTCTTCTCCATAAGAGTCTACGCCTTGGAACGTGCAAACTAGCTTCAATTTTGACATTTCAAAAGTGCCTGTAAATGGTCTATTTGAAATAAATGAGTTTGACTTTGACTTTGACTTCGACCCTTCTGCAGGGTCCCCACGGTTTGCTGACAACTCCTTGAGGCGCGCGGTCACAGTATTCGCCGTCGACAGTTGGTCCGGATGATTTCCAGACGACCGGATGGGGATCTACCCGTTGCACGCCGTCCGCAAGCCCGCGCCTACGGTGGCCAGAAATCGGGATCGGAATCCCGGCGGCGTCTGAGGCGTGAGCGCCGCTGCCTTAAGCGGTTGGCCTCCTCCTTTGCTAGCATTACTACTTCGCAAAAGTAGGATTATGTGTGCCGTTGCCAGAATATTTGCCGTCATATAACATAACATCTTATTTTCTAGGACATTTAAGTGTTCCGTAATTTCCATGATCGTAAAACCAAAATTATCTGAAATCCAACTTACAAAATTATTTTTCTTACAGCAAGTGGTTTGGTGGGATCCTGTCCAGACCCCAAGAAATCTTGTGAAGGGAAAAAGAATTCAGGTCCCTGCCTCAGGTTTCATAGAATCAAGAACCCTTGAAGCCGATAAAACTGATCTCCCTAGATCGTGATCTTTAATTTTCACTTATGTAATATAATTATTTGGTTTATATAATTTGTTTTAATGACACACACATACATTTGGCATAAAATTTTCGAACCTGGTGGTAGTAGGCAGAGCACACTGAGGTAGTGGGTTTACTGCATTGCTCGCAGAACAGATGGTCAATGGGGGTAAAAGATTTTGGAGTGGCGACCACGTACCGGTAGACACAGTAGGGTTTCCAGTAGTTGCACCGATGTATTGATGAAGGTTGATGGATGCAAGACGCACAAGAACGATCGCTATCGCAACTCTTGAGGGTGGCCTCCTACTAGGTAAACCGGTGACCTGGTGAGGGTAAATGGAAATAAGACGTACACGGGAGCAGTAGCTTTGGCAACTCTTGGCCTATGTCTAGCAGTGGACATCTTCGAATCGCTGAAATGATGATGATTATGATGCTAAGTGGCATATCAGAGCGTGATCTCTAGAATACGGGAGTCTTGGATAGTGTTTTTAGCGAATATCAAATGCTAGGTAGACATTCTAGTCCACCTAGCACTGTCATCCGCTAGAAATGAACACACCACACCTCTCTAGCAGTGAATCATGAATTGGCCAATCAATCGTAAATTGGTACTTCAGTAGCCATCAGTGGAAATCATCACCGTGGAACGGAGTGGAGCAAATTGAACTTTCTAATAAAACTATATGAACATGCAGCCCTAGAACGAATCAAGCTGTAATGTCGAGAAAAAGGCATGACGTATATGGTAGCTTAACTCCATTTTGCCCTGCTCCTTTGCTTTTAATTGATATGAACAAGTCATATAATAACAAGTGTAATCTCACCTGATGGTAAGGGTAAGCAGTGATGCAATCGTTGAAGGTAAAACGCACTAGTTTATTAAGAGCCTATTCACTCTAGTCTTGAAGACATCTTAGTTATAATCGGACGAGAAGACCGCAGGGAGCAAATTTTTCCATTCATTCGATGTTCGCTGTATAAATGACGAGACGAAACGCTTAGTCCGGGCCGTAGAAATTTCAACAACTTAACGGTAAATTTTCGCCGTACATCGGATTGTCCGATAGTAGAAGAGAGATGGTGGAATCAAAATTTGCCTCTCTTCAGCGTTCTTCACTTTTTCGCTCTGCCAAGCTCCACTTCACGTAGAAACAAACCCTTAGGCACGTGCCTCACTGGAACACCATGGCCATCACCCAATACCAATTCTCACAGCCAATAAAAGGCATGCAGTTTTTAGTCTCTAGACAGAGGGACTGCATTTCAACTACAATCCAACCGCAAATTGCAGTTCGGATGCAGTTTGAATGCGGTTGACACGACTGCAATAGAACTGCCGACTGCAATTGAACTAACTGCATCCGAACTCCAATTTTCAGTTGGATTGCAGTTGAATTGCGGTCCGTCTATCTAGAGCTTTAGATGAGTAGCTCAACTGATCACTCTCAGTCACACACAGTTGGCCACATTTTTTGACGTCAAGTGCCCTAATTCACGTAAAATCAAACAATCCCAATTCCATTGTCGTTCCATTGTCGTTCGATCGTAGTCCTATCCAAATCGGTATTCACGTGTTCCTTGATGGGGATTCGATAGAACGACAATCGAACGACTAAAACTTCTAAACGACCTCTCTTCGATCGATCGAGTTCAAAATCGGTGTCGTTCAAACTCGATCGATGGATGGGAATACGAAAATGTCAAAGTCGCTACGATATCGCTACGGTTTTCATTACGAAAATTAGGCTACTGGACACACTGCTATGGTTTCCCAGTACAGGCACGCCCGTTAGTTAAACCGCAGCAAAGACTTTTGTGTAGAAATACCAGCATCCAAGTTATCATCATTTCAGTCGAAAGACGTCCAGAGAAAGAAGGAAACAAAAATATTTTATTTGAAATATAAAAGACACACAATACAGAAACCACATGTACGACATATACGATACACTGCTGGACATAGCCTCAAGTGTCGCTACAAAGTACAATTCTGTGCGTCTCGCATCCACCACAGTAGTCATACGACTCTCACCAGGTCAACGGTTCACCTTGTAGGAGGCCGTCCAATACTGCAGGTGCCCGGTCACCACTCTAGAACTTCGTAGGGGGGTCCCTACTAAGTTCTAGAGTGGTGACCTGCAGATGGGTCGAAGCCAACTGGGGCCAAGAGTTCGTGTTTGAAAGGAAGGCTCTAGCCCTGGTATAGATGGCGATGTAGAAATGGGGTAGGTTGTTTAGTCAGTATGAGTCTGACACTGTTTCCCGCTCCGCCCAAGGGCGGGATTCGTCATTGGGTGATTTTTACCTACCATAAAAAAAACCACTCTAGAACTTTCAACCCCATCGATCATCCATTTACGAGCAATGTGCCCTGCCCACTGTCACTTCAGTTTGGCAATTCTTCGGGCAATATCGGTAACCTTAGTTCTTCTGTGGATATCTTTATTCCTGATGCATTCTTGCGAAGAAACTTCGAGCATAGCTCTTTTCATTGCCTTTTTAGCCCTTTCTATTACCTTTTGGGTAACTTTCAGCCTTCTGACAAGCTCTAGGAGGTGACTTTAGAAGTTAAAATTTTATACTAATCATTAAGACCTTTTTGAATCCGCAATCATATTCGATCTCATCTGGCAGAATCTGGCAAATCTTATTTTTTTCTCATTTTTGTCACTGTCATTTATTATCATATCAATCAAACATCAAATAAATAATAAAATTTCCAAAAAAAAAACGTTAGTAATTTTATATTAAAATAGCTGACCCGGCAAACGTTGTAGATGCCGCAGGTAAAATAGAAAAACTGGTAAACTAAAACATTATTATTAGGTTCTTAAAATTATTTAATAGTCAGATTATTAGAAATATTGAATTACCAGTGAACAAGCACCCCTTGGTACCGTAAAACGGGATGAATAGACACAAATCGGGGGTGAATAGAACCAACTTTTTATTGATTTTTCACGTTATTTAAAAATTGTTTGCAGCATTTCAATATTTAAAAAAATCAATATTGATAACAAAAATGCTTTATTAAAACAAAAATTTTGGAATCAAAGTAATAATCTTATTAAAATTTTGTTTCTATTCACCCCCTGAGTTTCTATTCACCCAACTTTACCCGGTAGCTTAAATTTTTAAACATCTTGTAATTATCACCGTTAGAGATTTTTTGTAATACCTTAAGCTAACTCTGCTAATTAAACACCAAGGTAGCTCATAGATCCCGTTAGATAATTTCAGATAGTTAATAATTATATATTACGTAACTTCCTCAGAAAAAATTTAAAGTAAATTACGAAAAAGAATTGATATGTACAATCTTATGAAGAAATCGAAACCTATTTCTCCAAACAAGGACTTGTCACCATGTAGACAGGAAGAAGAAGAAGAGAAAGAAAAGTCTGAAAGACGGGATACCAATCTCAATGGCTTACCAATTTGTCCAGTGAGTGGGGACTCGGAAAGAGGGTGCAACAGGACTGCTTGCATCAACAGAGCCAAAGTTAAACACCCAGATTATATCATAAGTACACCAAGACCATCATGCATCGTGACGAGGGAGCTACCTGGACGCTCTCGTTCTGACATGATGTATGACAAAGTACCCAAACTTCCTGACAAGTCGTTGCCAAGATGTCCACAACCATTCCCTCCTATACCGCCTAAACGAGATCCATACGAGGAGCAACAGAGAAGAGCTAGGCTAGCCGAGTACAGACAAAGATTGAAAAGATATGAAGAATAATGTTTTTCGGAAAGAAAATTGTTTTCAGTAAGTCTGTGTCACTATTTTAAGAATTGCTTATTGATAAATCGAAAAGCGGGAGATGCAAGCGCCAGACATCTATTCAGGAGCACTAATACATTGACTACCAGATATCTGATGTGAGATGAACAAAGGCCGAAGGATTATAGTCAAAAATAATTTTGGAATTACGAATATCTAGAAAAGGAACGAGGTACAAAGTTCTAACGAAGGAAAAAATAAATAGAATGTGAAAACTAAAACAAGTCATTTTCTCCAACTGCAAAAGAAACGTTTACATTATAAATACGATAGATTCAAATTATTATTAGTAGCGCTCCAATAAAGTAAATTTTTCAATTAGCAGACTTGTATTTTTGTTTTCATGGATAAAGACACAACATGTCCCCTGCATGCGTATTTTTCATATTCAAACCATTCACAGTAATAAAAATCGGCTAAGAGTGTGTTAGGCCATGCTCAGTATAGGGATCCGTAGGTTCCCGTTCGTCACAAATTTCTCACAACCCCTTCCTTAACAGAACCCTGTAGCCCATATTTAAATTAGTAACCCAATTTCCCAAGAGATGGCGCTGTACCCGGTACTTTAAAAAAATCGCTCCCCACTTTACGTGTAGGGAAGGTACCCCTATTAAATATTTTTTAACACTTTTTGTTTTTGCTCTTTTTCGGCTTGATTGATACATATTGATACCAAATTTCAGCTTTCTAGTTCTAACTGTTGCTGAGACTATCCACCGACGAATAGACAGACAGACTTGGCGAAACTAAAGGTTTCTTGTTGACTACTGAACCCTAAAAATGCTTGCATATACGATAAATTACAAACTTAATTCAGAATTATATAATTTCTGAAAACTTTTTAAATAATTTTCCTAGAAAGTATTTATAATGTTCTACTTTTCATATGTTTTTCATATTTTGTAAAGTTATGGTTCTAAAATTAGAGAACACAATTTTTTAAAACTTTTGGAGCGATTATTTCCAATGAAAAAAGATTTTAATAAACTCCTGTTCATTTTTAAATACCTTTTCAACAATATATAGTACGTTAGGGTTGTAATGAAAAAAAAAATCACTTTGCACTTTACGCCTAGGGTGGTACCCCAATTTAAAAAAATCTACATTTTGTGTACCTACCAAATTTCAGCTTTCTAGTGCTAACCGTCACTGATATTATCCATGGACGAACAGAAAAAGACATGGCGAAACTAAAAGGTTTCCTAGTTGACTTCGCAACCATAAAAAAACGGTTAAAGATTTTACTTACCATGAGAACCTCTTTCATAAAGCTGGCAGGCACATACTCATTTTCTTAATATTATGCTATTTAGTACGTCAAGTAGAGGTCAAGCATGTGACCATAAAAGTCAAAACAGCAGAAAATGGAAACCATCAAAAACACAGTATGTTCATGAAAAAATGCATTCCAGATCCAGTACCTCCTCCTGAAGAAGGTAACATTATTTGTCAAAACTACTATTATTGGTGGTGGTAAGTAATGATAGTAACACATGTTGATCAAAGTTATGTTATGGCGAGACAGGATGTAAAGTCACCCAAAGGTTCTTGGAAAGGTCTACATTCGAAGGTTACTTACGTGATCGAATCAGGAGTGAAGATATCTGTAGTGGAATCAAAGTTATCTACCCCGAAGAACCACCAAACTTAAATAGCAGTGGGCATACTACGTTGCTTGCCGAACAGATTGTCGTTCATCAAATTTTGGAGTGGTGCGTACTGAAATATGCCGTACTGGTAGACCCAAGGTGGACTTATGATTTGGTGATCGCAGAATCCAATAGATGCAAGATGCACAGTATCGAAGGACTAGTTGTGGCGAACATTTTGGGAGACCTATATCCAACAGTGGACTGAAATAATGATGACGATGATGATAAACCCAGCTTACATATTATGTCAAAGCATAATTCAACCTATTAATGTTCCCACTGCTGGGTCTCGGGCCTTCTCCCCAGATAGGGAATGGGCCGTAATACACCATGTGGAACCAGTGCGAGTTAATGTATACCAAATATCTTCGCATTTTTATTTCTCGGATATCCCGGTTTCCTTACGATATTTTTGTTTACGGTTTTGAAAGCAGTGGTGATGAAATACAAAGTAATGCACTTGGTTGGGTTTGAACTCTTGACCTACGACTCGTAAGTCGGGGCCATTAGCACTCGACCACCGCTGCACAATCATCATCAGCCTTTTAATGTTCCCACTGCAGGGACACAGGCCTCCTCTCTCTAGGAGAGGGAATGGGCCATAATCCACCACGCGGGCCCAGTGCGGGTTGGTAGATGTCACACGTCTTCGAATTTTTGGTTCTAGGACATGCCGGTTTCCTCACGATGTTTTCCTTCACCGTTTTGAGAGCAGTGGTGATGAAATAAATTACACAAAGTAATGTGCCTGGCTGGGTTTGAACCCGCGACCTACGACTCGTAAGTCGGGGCTCGTAAGTCGGGGCTCTCGTAAGGGGCCGTTACCACTCGGCCACCACTGCTCACACTTGGCTGGTTTGTTTTCAGGTTTTCGTCGTATGTTGAAGGTTGTGGCTGAATGCGACACGTTTCACGTTTAGACGGATGACGTAATGGCGGCCGTTCTATTTTTGAATGCGTGAATTTGCATGCTGCACAATATGCTGCATAATGTGTTGGAAAGTATTAAGGAAACCCTTTGCTCAACAGTGACCTAATACATAATATGTAATAATACATAATATGTGTATGTATTAGGTCAATAAAACATACTCGTATTATGTATAGTTAATATTACTTATGGAGAGTATTTCACAGCCATATACAACACAACAGTGACTTACAATAGTCTATAACTAATTTTATTTGTATTTTCAGTGCCGAAGGTTTGTCCGCAAAAGATACCCAAAAAGAAATGTCCTAAGAAACCGGTGGAACCACCACCACCAAAGAAAAAATTACCCTGTAATCATATTCCCTGTCTTTGTATAGAAAGAGTAAAAAATCCACCATTAGGCCCAAAGAACGCTTTAGACGATCCACGATTTGTTTGCGCGGTCAAACCAAAACTACCAGGTAATCAGCGGTGTATTGAAATATTCAACTTGAAAAAACGTAAACCAGAACTACCGTGGCCCAGATGCCCGCCACCTCCACCGCCTCCTGAACCTCCAAAGCTTGACCCTTGTGAACAACAACAGCGGAGAGAGAGAATAGCCGAATGCAAGAGGAGAATGAAAAGGTATCTGGAATAAAAGCAGATGAAAACAGTTGTAACTCTAATATTAATTCGTTGCCAGAAAATTAAAGTACGACGTCACCACTGAGTCTAATAACCGTACAGTTTAGCAAAAATATTACAATGCAGCCTACAAATAACAATATGGTCAAAGACAATGAACCAGATATTGACGACGAAATAACTGAACTAGAAAACCTCATTAAAAAGTTGCAAGCTGAAATTGTTGAGATGAGCCAGACAGCGCAAAGACCTTTACCTTTGTCTTATTGTCCTTTTATTCCTGGTGTTAAAGAAGGCAATTGTTGCAGTAACTCTATAAATTTTGCATCATCTGAAATCAATAAAGAAGTTAAAGCGCCGGAATTTGACGCTGGCTTTGATAGAATGTCGAAAGACGATGGACTTTTAGATGAGGTGAAAATATTTGCAGAGAGTATTTCGAATATAATGAATTCTTCTAATATCTCAAGTGACCAGAAAGATGCTTTAAATGAAGTTAAATGGAACTTTTCAGCACTATGGGATGACGCAACAAATTCGAATAAAAGTAATTTAGAAATTGCCGAAAAAACAATAGAAGACATTAGTAGTAAATTATCGAAAGCATTTGATTATTGTATCATGCATTCATCGTTGGAAACCAATAAAACGAGAAACACTACAGTCGAATCTACAATGGAACCATCAATTGAATCTTCAAGTGATAGAGCTGTAATAAGCCGCTGTCATAATGTTTCTGAGTTCTTTGCAGGTTCAAATGATACTGATACCATAAATGATACGTATTCCGATGGTAAGAAAACAATTTCTGATATCAAACTCCCTGGAGACTCTACTGGCTATGATGATAATTCTAGAAATATAAATATGGATGTTGCTGATAATACAATAAGTGATGCACCTGTCATTTTTAGCATTGACACTCCTAGTAATTTGCCTGACAATAATGCATCTATGAGGATTGATAAAAATATTATTGGAAGCGCAAAAATACCTGAAGAGTCTATCAAAGGTTCGCCAAAACCTGACACTGTGGAAGCTCTCAAAGAAACAATTCTGAAAACATCAGAAAACGCTTTGCCTGATAAAACTAATACTCCTGAACCCAGTGTAGTAGCATCCTTACCAACACCTACTGATATGCCTATAACAAAAACGCAGAGCATTTCTCGTCAAAATGATATACCAAAGTCAGACAGCATATTAAAATGTATCAATAGAAAATTTCGTAAGATTGTTGGAATAGACAGTGAAAAATCAATTTCTAGGGACAGAAATAACACTGATAACATGTCCATAGACAAAAATGCTTCAAAAGAATTTCCGAGAAGCAAAAGTGAACCAAAACGTGATGATAGCTATCTGAATAATCCTACAAACAAAGTTGTTGTACTAACTCAAGATAGCTTTAAAAACATTACCAAAGATTTTTCCGTCCCAACAAATGCAAACAAACCAAAAATACCTGAAGCTAACAGTATGAAACCAACAGAAAGCTCTAATAATACTAAAAACATTGCGAAAGAAACGATTCCTCGATTCGTAAGTGATATAAAAACAGACCAACCAGAAGCAGGAAATCCATTTGACAGTGCTACAATAATCTTACCAAGAGATTCTCAAAACAAAAACTATGTGCAAGCAAATCTTAAAACTACTGAAAATACATTTAAGCCTATTAATTCTCCAAATGGTCCTCAAATTATACACACTGATAATATAGTCGATTATCCAGCTATAACAAAAAAGAACTTGGAACAAGGCCCAGATGTTTCAGAAAACATAACCGGTGGTACTGGCATTATAATGCCGAATCTTCCCGATTCAAACATTTCTTCTGATGGACAGGAAAATACCGTACTGAAAGCCGAGGTGGTAAGCGATCAAGGAAAGAAAGAAGAGGAAGAAGGCGAAGGTGAAGAACAAGATGATTATGAGGAAACTGAAGAAAGAGATGATGATGATGACGATGATGATGATAATGATGATGATGGTGATGACACTAATACATATGATGTAGACTAAATAACCAGAATAATAGTACTTTACAACAGTCTCAAATAAATATTTCTTTCTGATATCAAAAATATTTTTTTATTCTATCTTTCGTTTTTTTTTTTATCCAGAAGTTTTTTGTATGTTTATAGCGACGTCAGTGACGTTTATAAGGCTTCTAGAGTGCACATGAATATCACATCAGTTTTCAAGTTAAGAGCGGCCAACCCGAGTTAGATTTTTATACAATCGCTCTTACTGCGTGACTGTTTCTATGGAAATTTAGATATCTTATAATATTTTCTAGGCTTCTATAAAAATCGAATAATACATTTGTGTGAAAATAAAATAAAAAAATATAGTGTAAAAAAACTTTATATTTCGTGCAACAGGTTTTGTGAAATATTCAAGTAAATCATGAAATCACCGAATAACAACAGTTTTCAGTCGTTATCTCTCTTAAAAATCGCGCTGGATTGCTTTAGATGAAGCAACAAGCTTTTAACTGCGCTCGACAATAAAAATAGGCGAGTGTGAAGGGCCACCTTTTTTTTATGGTAGGTGAAAATCATCGAATGACGAAACCCGCTCTTGGGCGGAGCGGGAGACCAGTCTCAAACTCTTACTGACTCTAAAAAACCTACCCCGTACCTTCCTTGCCTTATTCCTAGAGGTGAGGTAACAGTTTGCGCCACCCTAGGCTCCAGGAGGCTTCGACCCTGAAGGGCCCCTGCAGTTTGCTGACAACTAACGTCTTGGACTCAGTCTGGACAGTTACCAGACGACCGGACGGCGAGCTACCCATTGCTCACCGTCCACGAGCCAGTGTCTACGGTGGCCGGATATCGGCAGGATCGCGGCGGCGACGGCTACGGCGAGGGCGCTGTTGCCTTTGCCTTATGCGGTCGGCCTCCTCCTTTACGAGCATTACTGCTTCGCAGAAGGAGGCGACCGCCTGCCCTTCCTCTTCGCTGCCCTTAAATTGAAATGAAACAAGACAGTTCAAATCCATTCCAACAATTTATTCACAATAACAGGTATATTCCATACAAAATACATCATTTAAAATATTTTTCATACTAATTAAACATTCACATTAAAACTTAAGCAAGCATTTATGACTAGAATTTACTCAAAATAATACCCATACAACTTTACATAATAGTTTCATTTAAACACGTCTATATATTTATCAATAAATTAATTTATTTTATAGCAGAAAATATAGCAATATTTTTTTAAGGCGATTAAAAATGGTTTTGGCACAATTTTCTCTTCTATTCATATTAAATAAGGCACATAGCCGTGATTATAATATATCTGTATACTATATAATACATAATATTAAAATTTTTCATTTAAAAATTCATTCCTTACCACAAAATACTTTTTACCCCATTGGGGGGTATTTCTATAAAACACGGGACCGTAAGCCAAAAGCTATGTTTATTTACAAAATATTCTTCGAAAAATCATTTTTTTTTTGTCCTCCTGTGGCCCGAGGTGCTGAGGACCTGCAAGCCCAGGCGTGGGCAAAAAACCCAAGCGGTAGTCAACCGCTAGGGTAACAACTAATCCATATATATTTGTCGTGGAGTCTATTTTTTCCTTGGCGGGGGCTGCATCGGAGGCTGGTGGAATGGATGGTATTGCCGAGACAAAATGCTTTCCTGAAAAGACGATATTGAATTTCAGTACATTTTATTCATTGGTTAACGACTCGCTTTAATATGCATGTCCTAACTTGTGCCAGCTCCGTATAAAAGTAGGATTTTTGGTATAAATCTTGGACCAAATGAGAGTCATCTCCGTAGGAAGTAAAATTTAGAAAATATTCTCTTAAGACCACTGTAAACGGGTTTTAAAAATTGCAATTGCCAATTTTTACTGCGAGTATAGCCCAGCAAAATGCTGCAAATTAATTGCTAACGAATTTTGTTCCTGTGTTTGTTTAAAATGCAATTGTTGCTTTGCGCTGGACAATATAGTCAACAACTTGCCGGCTATATAATCGCAACAATAAATTGCCAGTTTCTTAGGACATTTAGCAAGGAAACCGATAGAATAGGAATATACACAGTATGTTTTTTTTTATATTTTTTGGACTTGTTCAAAACTGGGGTGAGTTAGAAGTTATCTATACGTATAAAAGGAGAAACTGACTGACTAACATATCAACGCACGTGAAATTATGCACAACGCTTCCTTTTATGACGTAGGCGAACACTAAGAAAGGATTTGCCAAAATTCACCCCCAAAAGGCATGAAACGCGTATCCAAAGGTTGTGAGAAAACCTATTTTCACGCGGGCGAAGCCGCTGGCGGTGTAGGCAGTGCTAAAAATCGCGCAAAGTACGCTACCGACCACAATTCGCTACTTTATAGGTGGACCTTCATAGTATACCCTTAGTTTCCCAGAATCAAGTGATGTTTCAATGGAAACACTTACCACATCGTTGGGCCTGCTTTGGGCAGCTCCCATCCTTCTTTCTTGTAATATTATTTGATTGGCAGCGCTGTAAACAACGTAATATATTAGTTCATATTTTATTACTACCTGACCCTGTAAATATTTTTCTGCATATATTTTCAAAGGAATCTCGAAACCAATTTTGCTGAAAACTAAAGTATATATAGGTAATAAATGTTTTAATTCCTAGAATTTTATACTACTCTTGAATAGTGTGGTAATATTAAATTGAGGAGGCGTAGCACGAGCACTTTTTTTTAGATAGATAAATATATTCTTTATTGCACACCAAAAATAAAATAATAGGAACTTAAAATTAATAGGGTGCCACAATGAATAATAAATGACAAATAAAAAATAATAATAATTAATAATAGTAAATCGCGTGTCTCAAAGCAGTAGGAATAGGTAAGACTGGGTTCTCCAGTATGTGTATTGAAATATTTCGTTCTGACAGAAGTGCAGAAAGTGTATCATAGCGACCGAGGCGAAATTCTAAACTATTTTATTAAAATATTGTGGCGGGGGAGAGCACGCGCTTTTTCCTGCATTAGTGCAGAAAGTAGTCCATTGCATGCCTGGAAACTGTGGTATAAGAACAGAGTAAGTGTGAAAAGTATATATCTCACGTGTCCATCTCCTCCTGGGTGAGGTCGAGCGCCTCCTGCATCTCGCGGGAGGTGCTCTGAATGAAGTCCTTGTCACAGTACTTGCCGAGCCCCTGTTCCGTCAGTACCTGGACAAATAACGAATTGGTTTTAACACTAGGTATAAAAAAATCAGCCTTATCATGTTCCCACTGTTGTGACTCAAGCAGCCTCTCTAGAAAATGGAATGGGTCGTAATCCGCCCCGCGTGAAATGATGGATGTCACATATCTTTGAATTTTTGTTTTCTTTCATCGGTTTGAGATTGCGAGACAAACTCATAAGTCTGTTGTACGCTTAGAAAATATATTTTTAAATTGCGGTACAAACTGTCAGTGAGAAAGTAATAAAGACTACAAAGAAATTACTACAATTAATAATTTTATTACCTATTAAATTTATTTGTATGTATATGAGTTAATGAAATATCAATACGTACGCATGCAATATTTTTTAATTGCTAAATTAAATACTTTTTAGCTTTGATGTTTATAGACAGAGGTGTGCATTATTTCAGTTACATATTGTATTCTACTAAAAAAAAATTGGAAACAGCTAGTGAGCCTTTACTCGAAATTAGATTTATACCAGTGAACATACAAATAAAATAAATACATACTTTAAATATCTACTAGTATCAACTTCAAAAATGTAAAAAATAAACATGAAATAAAAGTGGTTTTATTATTGTATATACTACTTTATATTTTCAACAAAACAAACTATAAATAATATAAATAATCACATCAATCAGGTGAAGACAGTAGATTTAGTTGCACCATAATTTATTCTAACAACAAAAAACTAAATGTTACTACAATAACTACTTCTAACTACATTTTTACCTAAGTAAATACCTAGGTAATGCCCCATGAGGTAGCTTGAAAAAACAAAATCGATATCAGGGGTAATTCTCTAAGAACATACACACACATATTGACTTGAGCGCAGTGCTGGCCGCAGCGTCGAAATCGAAATAGGTACATTGGATTGTTAACCAGATACTGCAGTGATGACTTCCATTGATGACTTCTTTTGCATCATTCGGAAAAGAACAGCGTCGATGATGAGCAGGGTCCGTGGTAGCACCAACACTGTCCTCAGAACGTTAGCGTACAAAATAAACAGCCCTTTTAACGTGTTCTGGGCGAGCGTTCACCTGCTTAGAAATAGGAAGTAGACTCCAGTAATTCTTTGTGTACACTATTTTGTTTTGATTACTAACAAAGTACTAACACAATTACTATGCTTTATTTTCGTGTACATACTAACAACCCTACTAACGTGTTATTTGTAAAAAGCTATGGAGAAAATGTCTGAAATAAAGATAATTTAATTTAATTTAACCCAAATATCCTGTACATAGGATTATCAATCCAATGTACTCGTAGCTATTTGTATTTCGTCGTTGCGGCCAGTGCTGTGCTCAAGGCTGTTTTTTTACAGAATAACACGGTAGTTGAAAAGCCATCCAATGTTAGACACAAGTATCCGCGTCCTATATCCTAACGATAGACAAACACGTTAATAGAAACTAATTTAAAACACACATTTAACCCAGATTCAGTACCTATGACATTTTTTCTAAAAAACTTTTAAGGGTTTTAAAAAAACACGTATTCTCTGAAACAAGTTTTGTGAGATATTCGAGTAAATCACGAAACTACTGAATGGCAAGACACTTTTCAGGCGCTATCTCTCTTTTTTCGCCTTACCACTCCATCAAACAGTGCATTGGATAGCGTAAGATGAAGTTACAAGCTTTTTGGTCGCCGTTAACGATAGAATATTGATAAAGCCCCTCTTAAAATTTGGGTAAGGACTAAATTTTTGACGCGACGAAATGTGACACACTGGAAAATAAAAGTAGCACAATAGAATTGTTGCGCTTCATTTATTTTCCAGTGTGACACATTTTGTTGTGATTTCCGTTGTGCGATTACGTCAAAAATTTTGGTCCTGGCCCATTTATAATATATATTTGTATATATAATATAATACTTACTCGAGTAATAAGATTCTCCGCTGGATTCTCTATGCAATAAGGCACGTTGTTGAGAGGTCTCATCTTTTTGTCACGATCTGAAACACATTTAAATTGGGAAACATTACTTACTAGGTAATACCAGCGGCTTTACCCGCCTGAAAGTCTTAACTTTCCGTCCAAAGTTTGGACTCCCAGTTTCATCTACTTAAGGGGTGAAAAGTGAATAATCCTTTCTTACTCTTTGTATACTTAGATCATAAAAGACCATCACCATGCAAAATTTCAAAATTCAAAGGTTTTGAGCTCAGCGTTGATGAGACTGTGGGGAGAGTCAAGACTTTACCTTTTACTTAATTCCCGCCACTAAGAGGGGAGATATATTATTTGTTATATCTATACCCCCAATAAAAAAACACCAAAACTATAAGAATAGGCCCCTTGTGATCTTGGCTTACGAATCAAATTCATACCATTTCTGGTCGCGTTCTCCTTTATCACCTGATGGTAAGCGATGATTACGGTCGATAAATGATAAATGATAAATGATATTTATTTTGTAAATAGGTTTTAAAATAACACTTTTACACGTCAATATTTTTTTCTTTTCGTCAGTTTAAGCTAGATGAGTCCGGTGTTTCCTAGCTGACTACCCTGAGAAGAAACACCGAAACAAACTCAGGGGTCAAAGTCTGTTTTAAAGTCCATACAGTAACCATGTATTGGTCAAATCATATGAGAATACTCTCGAATATATATTCGATGACGGAATACTCTCGAAATTTTGACTAAAATCCTCTAAATACGAAACTAAAAAATTCTCATGCAAAAAATGGCTTTCAAGGCAATGTTATTAATTTTCATTCTCAGTGCCGTTTATAATATATTGTGCTTTTAGAATACCTAAAGTAGCTACCTGCTTGAAAATCACACTCCTTAAATAATAAATACTTACGTGTCTGTTGATATTATCCTTAAATGTTACTTAATTCGTATTAACAAGTTATCTACTTAATTTTAAGAAAATTTATGTAAAAACACGCATGCTCCACATTCCCCTTGCGAACCATGAGTGAAAATGTCGTCACCATTAATTTGTTGCAGTCACAATCGCAAGAGCGCGAAGCGCAAGAAGTTTGCGAATATAGCGAATACCTGGCTTTTTATTTTGGTGGTTCAAAATCATCCAATACCATATTCTCCAACCCTTGGCCTAAAAAACACGCCCCATTACTTCTTAGCCTTTCATACCGGAGCCGCGCTTTCAGAAGCTAGTCCATGGCCCTAGTAGGCTTCGGCCCTGCTGGATTCCTACCATGCTGCTGGAGGGGCTTAACAGGCCCGAGCAGGTTACTACTAATACCTACGTACTGACTAGTCATGCTTTTTTATGAGTTTATCCCGTTAGTCTACTTATATGTGTTTCTTCTGGGTTTAATAAATTAAAACTTACACTTTTTGGGTTTTATAAGACTAGACATGCAGCGATGCTGTGTTAAATATAGGCAAAGATAAAAATATTAGTTGTTACACAATCACAACACACTAAAACGGACTTACAGTTCTTTCTCATAGTCTGCATTAAATCGTTGGACGTTTTTCTGCGAATATTATTTTTTTAATTATACCTTTTTTATTCAAATATTATACAGACATTTATTTTTGATAAGAACCCAATTAAAAGTACAGTAACGCCATCTGTGTTGATTTCTTTAAAAATATTACAAGCGTCATCTATCTTGGTGTTTTCGAAACCTATTGAAACGCGGTAGTTATATAAATTGAAACTAGATGGTGTTGGCAGTTTGTTCACTTCAACAAAAGACGGCGCTTATTTAAAGAAACGTAATTTTATTTTTAAATTGGTATTCTGTATAACATTTTTGGACATTATTTTAATGTGCCATGATTTAAGACGAAATTAAAACATTGATCACGACACAGAATAAATATAAATCTATAAGAAGCTATTGCGTTTGGTACGACAATTACTAGAATGATAAAAAAATAATAAAATTGTAACTTACTCTATAGCTTTAAATATCTTTTCGGAGTCCTTGCCGTGGAGAAGGGGCTGCATCGCGATCTCTTCATCACTTTGATTGCCATCTTCATGTTTTCTGAAAATGTGTTAAGCAAAAAATTTAAGAGCCAACCAAAGAAATGTTTCTTTTTTCTACATGGAGAATATTTATTCTTAGGTGATAGGCAAAAGTGGGCTGATACTTACAATTCTTCTTCGGGTATCTGACCATCCATGCCAAGTTCTCTTCTCATCATCGTACTCAGAGATGGACCTTCTTTGTCAACTGAAACGAAAACCATATAAAAATTTATTTAGATACACAATCACATCAGCCAATGCCTTAAATTTTTTGCATTTTATAATTTTTCCTGCTTTAGGATTTGTGAGTTATTCTAAAAAAAAAACCACACCAGTGTCTTTGGCGGTTCACACACTGCCCCGCATCATGCTGCATGTTGCGTTTCAACGTATTTACGCTCGTTCTTGCGGGAGTGCAAAGCGCGGCACTGCGGGATTCGGTGTGCCATACCTTGCGTCTCGCCCGCACCTACGCGCGGGGGTGCATGTTTCTCCGCGTGTATGCGCGTGATCCACATGAACGCGTGTGGATGCATTTTCAGTGTGTTGGACTGTGCGTGTTTTCCATACAAACGGAGATACTTACAAGCAACGAAAGAGCATCCACGCGCCACGCTGCATCATGCGGGGCAGTGTGAGAATCGCCTTTCTTCTGCTTTTTGCATTTTAGGACCACGAGTATCCTTTACGAAAATGCCTTGTGGCTACATCGATCCCCTTGGGCTCGTATAGTTATATGTATAGTAAGGCCTTCGGATCTTGGCGAGTCTGAAGTTAGGCTCTACGAATTTTAGCGCTTGAAATTTCGTACAAAAATGAAGATTTTAAAAAAGATCCGACGGCCCTACTGTAAAACTATAGGAGCCCAAGGTGGTCGATGGCGCCACAAGGAATTTTCGTAAAGGAAACCCGACGGCAGTACTGTACCTTAGTTTTACTAAATCTGACATCTCGTAGAGGCTCACATGGAACATTATGCCTCGTGGACTACTCAAGTTCAGTCCTTACCTGAGCTACGCATTATTCTTCGTCTACAATCTTTCTCGTAAGTTAAAGTGAAAAAGCAATTACGTGATCCATGGATAACAATAAGAACTTACCACCATTAACGTTGGTGGTTGGAGAAGGCAAGTTCTGCATGGCAGGTCGTCTGTCTTTCGATCCATAGAAACTCTCTCGTCCATGTTTCTTGATGCTGGTCCAAACTGCGCCGAATAAGGTATGGTTACGCTGAAATGGAAACATTTTTTTTTTTATTAATATCAACTAAGAACAGTAAAACCTAGCGAAGAGAGTCTTGGATACGTCTGTTATTGAAGATACATAGTAACCCTCAATAGTTCAATCAATCAATACGTTCATTGGGTGATGGAATGTTTTCGATAGCTTGAATAATATAAACACTATTAGAAAGAAGAATGAAAGATATTTCTATCTTTTCTTTTTGTCATATAAGTATTATTACGACTTTCGGGTAAAATTACAGTACGTATATGTGTCGTCAAAGTGTTAAGCTTACTCTGGTAAACAAATTTTAAAAAATCTTCATCAACAATTTAGTAACAAATCTTCCAAGCTGCGATTATAAAAGAGGAGTCCGACATGGTTTTTGGCGTCAACGGTTACCAAAGGCCGCCATAGAATGTTTAAATTAGCTATATCTCGTTTGCTTTTACAATTAGTATTCTTTATTATTATATCTAATCTATACTTTCCTACTACTGAGCAAGGACCTCCTTTCACTCCTTCGAGTGTTCCTTGCCTTTAGCCACTTCTTGCCTAAGTGTAAAGCCATGGAATCGCACAACAGGGTTGTGGTAGACCAAGAAGCAGTCTTAGTCATCGTGCGATTTCTGATTTCTGTATTACTATCTAAATTAGTAGCCGTATAATAGATAGAGATTAAACTTTATTGTACACCAAAAAGTAACAGAATTTATACAAAACTTAAATCTATGGGTACAGTGGCGGTCTTATCGCTAAAATTTTGAAGATTAAGAATCTTAACTATAAAAAAGTGCGTGCCACTTACCCTATGCATAGGTTCCACGACCTCTCCAACGCACTCGTCCAGGTTCCCAGAGATGGCTCTCTTGAGCTCAGGTCCTGCTTCATGCAGGGTCCTCAACCCAGCTTGTAGCGTCATCTGGTTGTTCTGCAGGGACGCTGCCGCGGCTTGCTCCTTACGCTTCCTGAATCTGTTCGTTTGTCGAGCAAGCATTGAAATCTTTGCTTTGAAGTCAATGTTAGTTATTCTCTCGTTGTGTGCAAGACATTTGGTCTGCCAAGGTTTTTGTCTTTTTTGTTTAATCTTGGCATTTCTGTCTTTGTCAATCTAAACACGTCTATGCACACGCTACACAGCATTTCAAACCTTTATTTACATTTAATATGAGCCAGCTATCTCAAAAACTATTCAATCATATCTAAAAAACACGGCAACTACAAGTGGGTGACAGCAGCACCCTTAGGCAAGTTACCATCGTTTCGTTTACGTCGAACGCTTTCAGTTGTCCACGCCACCAGTTATTTTGTACTGACGTCATCTCTATGCTCAGTCATGTAATCAGAACAGATGAATTGGAAGCGTGATCTATTCCGAGCGTTCGATATTAACGATATAGTAACTTGGCTATAGAGACTGTTATCTCTGCCGTTATTAATATGCCGTGGGTTTGAACTCTAATCAAACTATTGTTTGTGAGTGTGAACAGGATCAAACACAAAAATGGTGATTTGTGGGTAAAATCCAAAACTTTACTAAACATGTCTTCTCTGTGCTAAGAACTTACAACCATTTGCCTAAAATTATTTTACTTTACGTTAACACATTGAACGCCATAAAAGAAATATACAAAAATTTATAAGATGCCATATTAATTTATAAAAATTTAGTGTAAAATTCCAATGCATAAATTCATTTGAGGACAGAGGTAGCTCCCATGGCGCAAAAAAAGCAAGCCAGGTGAGGTCACCGGTACCCCTCATGGCGTTTAACGAGTTAAAAAGCCAATTTATTTAGCCCTCACCTTTCCATGCGAATAAACAAACAACTGACAAAAACACAAAAATTAATCCAACTCCACTCAAAAAAGATTTAGAAAAAAAGATATAAATGAAGACTGTGCATTTTAAGCAAGTGATTGTAAATACACAAGTTATTATTACACGGAGGAAACATGCTTTTGGAGAACTTGAAAACAATTGTCGCAAAAAATCGTCATGCTGTCGAAAATATATATATGGAAAATGCATTGGACTCGGCGATAAGGAGCACCTTAGAAAAGGTGATAAAGCTGAAATCGATAAACCAATATGTCTTGCGAATCATACAATCACCGAAACACACTAGATCTAAACAAACTATACATCACTCTAAACAGAATCAATTGATTTCAAATCAGATTCTGATAATGTTGAAGATTTAGTAACAGATGATCGTATGAATCTAAAATCTCAAACTAAAACAAGAGATTGTCATGAACAAAAATTCAGAAAAAAAAATCTCTCAAGCAGCCTCCTTGGCGGTAAAACAAATAATTCTGCCAAGTAAGCAAGCGTAAATACAGCATTATTGAACAAAATCTTCGAATGTAGCTTAGTACTCGTGAATCAACTTACGCATGGTTCCTATAAAAATAGAAATTTAGATGTTAATGATAGTGCTTATAACGAAAATAAATTAAATTGTTTGAATGTGAGAGATGAGGTGGACCCTGTTACTGTGAACGATTTAGATGGTAACATCATAACTATTAATTTGACAATTCTGAAAATAGTACAATATTATAAGTTATTATAAGAATTCAACATTTAAGAAATACATTTCCTTCAAGGATGATACGTACATAGTATTATTATTTCTAAACAATAAAAAGTTACGTAATAATATTTAGGAGCTAGTTGCAGTCATTCAGGCATCATAAGTTTTGGTGATTCGCGATATTTTTTATCAACCTATATATAATTATTATCATGTTTTGATTTTTGCCCAGTGGTTGGACATAATTATGGTCAATTTTAATTGAAATATTTTCATATTCTTTTAAAAGGCTCAAAAAAGTTCAAAATGTTTAGGTAGAGCAGAATCCTCCAGTCTTGTACGCACCATGCACGCACATCCTTCATAAACAACATGTGAGATAATTAACGCATATCATTAATCAATATAGATTTTTAAATATTTTTTTTATTAACAATTATCTACTGCAATTTATTGATAACGTCACTAGATGTCTGTATGTGCGTGCGTAGATACCAATATCCATGTGTTGTAAATGTACACGTACTTAACTTGTCCATACTTTCTTGATCATACTTAAGAATACTCTGGGCAGTGGGCAGGCTGAATAATTAACTTTCAACTAACGACCCAAATGACGGAGTATGTTTTTCCCTAAGGTATAACTTTGGCACAAGCTTAGTAACCAATAGGAACGCGAGAAATGTGGTAACTGTGTTTCTATTGGCTATCGAGCATTGATCAAAGTTTTACCTCAAGGGCTAAATTAACCCTACTTTACAGTATATTATTACGTAACTTTTTATTCCATTTAACAACATTTTAGTTTACCCTCTACACATAAAAAGATACAATCTACTCTCAATGTTAAGCACATAGACTGACCTTCTGAAGTAGTCTTGTATAAGGAATGTGGCATAGAACTTCCCTACGGTGATCTCGTTGGGGTCCCCTGGTGGGGGCACCACTTGGTCCAGGAGTTTTGGAGACGTCCGCTTCCACACCTTCTTGATTATGGCACGGAGTTCCGTGTTGCATTCGTCGATTACACCTGTTTTGAGGGAATTATTACATTTTTACTATATTTTTTTTTACCCTGTATTCATTAGCCCAAGACTTAGTTAGTTGCGGACCCCGGGCACCGAGGTGAAAGCCAAGGTAGCAACCGGGACGGGCGCTAGGTTGATGATTTATTTATTTTACTTTAAAAAAAAATGATGATGATTCATTAGCCCAAGAGCGGGTTTCGTCATTCCATGATTTTCACCTACCACAAAAAAAACCTTGAATTCATTAAAATTATTAGCTGCAGCTAGCAGCTTCGTCATCATAGTAATAAAAAAATATCCCCAGGGTAAAAAGCATCCTACGTACTATTACAGAATATGGTCTATGGAATGCCAAGTTTCATGGAATATTTTAATTAATCAACAAATCGGACACAAAAATCACGAAAAAAACCCGCTGCTCCATACATTTTGTCGTTTTACGTGAATATAAATCTATGGAGTAGCGGGTTTTTTTTTGTGAGTTTTGGGTTGGTCTCATAGTAAAAGCTGTTAATATTGGTGCGTGCAATGTTCTTTATTAAGGAAAGCCTATAATATATGTCGTACTTATCAACTTTGTATTTGTACATTGGCATGTCTACTACTTGCATAGATACTTTTGTACCAATGAACAACTATTTTATTTTGTTTTATTTTATGCATTATTTGTTAATACATAAATTGAGCGTAATAATCTTTTCAATACACTTACTCGAAAACTGCCTCTTATCGCACTCCTATTAGGTTCAATATAGCATGTATATCACCCAAGTGCTTTTTTGAGTTTATCACAACAAGGGCTTTTTTTTCCTTCCTTATCGTCACGGTCACGGGTGATTAGTTTTTTTCTTAGTTTATCGAATCAGACGCGAGGCGTCCCCCACGGGCGCTGGGCGACCCCACGAAGTTAGAAACTGACCAGAGCAGATTTGTATGCTGTTATTATTATATTTCTACTGCATGTTTGAGATACCATTAAACGTTTTTCTTTCTTTAGTTCACAAGTCGTAAGTGTATTGAAAAACGTCGTTTGACACACGTGCAGATTTGTCATTGCAGCCCTCGGCTCCATAACACACTCGCCTACGGCTCGTGCGAATTTCGCCTCGGTTGCAATGACAAACTTCCTGCACTTGTATCAAAATGTACTATTTCCGTCGGGCATCGGGCAACTACTTCGTTGTTAGTTGCCTGGCATTTTTACTGAACTGGACCTATTTGGCGCAGTCACACAATTTTTTTTTACCTTTTTATCTTGTATGTCTGCAAGTGGTTTTTGTGTTGTGTGTCAAATAAAATATTTTTATTTTTTTCTTTCAATGGTCCTTAAATTAATAATTTTTGACAAACCTGTCGTCTTGATCTGCAGTTGTGTCCGGACCACGGCGAACAGCGTAGCGTTGAAGTTGACAGTGCCGTCCGAATTGAGTGGCATGTTCATGGACACCAGACGTTTGCAGGCCGTCCGATGTGGACATAGTTTGCCGAAACCTGCGAAAGGTTATAGAAGACTACTTGTATTATAACACATATATTTCCCAAGTGTTTGTTTCGATGTTTCTTCTCAGGGTAGGTAGTAAGAAAACGCCTCTCCTAGTCAAAACTGACAAAAAAAGACGTCTAAAAGTGTTATTTTGAAACCTATTTACAAAATAAATATTATTTATCGTTTATGTATATAAAAAAGTAAAACAATTAAAATTAATGAATAAATTATAGAACACCATTGCTATATCGGAAAATTAAATAATATTAAGTTGCAGGAAGGGTCACCGCGACCCTGTAACGCAAAAGCAAAACACAGTCAGCTAAAACACTCTTGCTCGTTCTACTAAACGACTCTAGCAAACGAGAGAAATTATTCGATGATTTACCAGCAACAAAGAAAGGATTCCAAAACATTTTTTTTTTTTGGAAATGCCTATTTTTTCTGTATCACCCAAAACAACAAACTTGTAAAATCTAATGCTCGTTTTAGACAACAGTATTCAAAACAAGACACCTACGTTTACTCCGTCCTACATCTGAACTAAAAAGACTAAGCAACAAATAAGACGAAAAAGAAATATTTTTCTGGAAATAGTTTCAAAATGGTTTATTATCTCTTTAATTACTTGTGTCGGATTAAGCTGACGAGCGTTTCTGTACTATTTACAAGGGTAAATAATACAGAGTGATGAATCATACATACCTAGCGGTGGACTGATCTTTCTCAGTAGAGTCACAACATCTAAATGCTTGATCCTGCCTTTCGCGTCTGGATCGTATTCACTCCATAATCTGTTAAGATTACAAAGACATATTATTCTAAAACTGGAGGCTAAAAGAGCTATTTATTGGGTACCATTATACGCAAAGCGTAGGTAGGTACTAGGTACTATCATCAACAGCCTTTTTAATGTTCCCACTGCAGGTACACAGGCCTCCTCTCTAAGAGAGGGGAATGGGCCGTAATCCAGCACGCGGGCCCAGTGCGGGTTGGTGGATGTCACACGTCTTCGAATTTTTGGTTCTAGGACATACCGGTTTCCTCACGATGTTTTCCTTCACCGTTTTGAGAGCAGTGGTTTTGAAATAAATTACACAAAGTAATGCGCCTGGTTGGGTTTGAACCCGCGACCTACAGCACGTAAGTCCTAACTTAAGGCTCTCACCACCGCTCTAGGTACTACAATCTAGTCTAAATTACCCATAAAAAAATAAGTACCCTTACCTAACAAACTCGTCAAGATGATGGGGTCCCAAAATAGACCAGTCCCTGGTCAAGTAGTCAAAGTTGTCCATGATGACAGCTACGAACAAGTTGATGATCTGAAAACACAAATGTAAACTTTATGTTCTGATCTATATAGTTTAAAATTGCGTACTTATGTAATCAAAACCTAGAGCTATGAAATATCGAGTGGGTGACGAAATTAAATTTATTCCAATCCAATTTTAATTATTTTCAATGTAATTTAATTTATTATTTATGTAATTACAATTTTTTATAAGTTATTGTTAGTAAAAGTGCACGCTTCTAAGTGACAAATTCATCATATTTCTTGGTCATTTGCAAATTTACTTTTTATTGTATATTAACTAGTGAATGAGACGTTGGTATGTCAAAATAAAAAAATAAAAGACCGGCGTACTCTCTTATTTTCGCGTTGCCTTTTTTACTAACAATGTGACTTTTGCCTAAAAATACCAATGCCTGGTGCACACTCGTCATTTTCTGTGAACATAATCAAACATGTCCGTGCCAGGGCCGACACTGGAGTGCCGCACGTCATCAGTGTCGAATTCTCATTAGGCATTCTGAAAGACGACATTTGAAAACTTACCAAGAATGTACACAGCAGTGAGAAGGAAATGAAGTAAGGGAATGCCATCCACATGCCACAGTTCAAGACGTCAGGGTCGCGCTCGGGTGTGGCGTCGTACACGCCTGACTTCATGCAGTACAGGGGTTCATAAGGCCGTTCGTCTATGTTCGGAGACAGTTCCATCATAATATCTTGCCAGGCTTCTCCTAAAGAATTTAAAAATATAAGTACAGCTGCTGATACAGATCTTTTTTTTCTGATAGGTAAAAATCATCCAATGACGAATCCCGCTCTAAAAAACTTACTGACTAAAAAACCTACCCCATTCCTTCCTTGCCTTATTCCCAGACCCTGGTTTTACGCTTTCGCATCTACCCTCGGCCCAGGAGGCTCCTGATACAGATGAGAGAGGTCCATCGACTTATATCTTAGTGATAGACAAGCACGCTCATAGAAATTATTTATCAAAATACTGAAAAGTTAATACAAAAGTCCGCTGCAGCGCTTCATTGGCATTATGTCGTCTAATAAATAATTATGTTAAAGCTTACAGTGCTCGGACTTTTGTCCGCTGCAGCGCTTCATTGGCAATCGCTCAATGCAATATTTCCTAAATGTATCGTCTATAGAGACAGAAGACCTACGTGCGGCTTGTAAATAAAACACAATATATCTTTAAATTTAGTAAAGTTTTTAAAATAGTTGTATTTGGTGTTAATTTATTTGTATATAAGCTCTCTCTAGTCTGAAACACAGGGTCACCCTAGTTCAGGCAAATAAGAAACTGTGTTCTTTTTAATATTATATTGTACTTTACTGTATTCATGTCCCATTTTTATAGATAAACGATTATTATTATTTATTATTATTATTGGCATTATGTCGTCTGATAAAACTGTAATTTACATCGCACTCACACTGCGTGTACGTCAATCCTGCTTTAATGTCATCAATGTAAGGTGTATAGGCTGCAGATCACCAAGTGAAACAAAGTGACTGGTGACAAAAGTTAATAGGCTCTTAACAAACTAGTGCGATTCACCATCATGGATTGCATCACTGCTTACCATCAGTTGGGATCACAGTCAGGCAATGTTTATATACAGGATAACTGGTAATTAGTCATCATCATCATCATATCAGCCTTTTAATGGCCCAACTGCTGGGGCACAGGCCTCCTCTCTAGGAGAGGGAATGGGCCATAATCCACCACGCGGGCCCAGTGCGGATTGGTGGATGTCACATGTCTTCGAATTTTTGGTTCTAGGACATGCCGGTTTCCTCACGATGTTTTCCTTCACCGTTTTGAGAGCAGTGGTGATGAAATAAATAATTATTTTTATTATATTATTGGTAGTTTAATTTTTTTAAATAGTATTAGATTTCATGACTTCAATCACGTGTTTGAGTATCAATAACTAATTTTCTGTCACCCTATACGTCTTTGGATCCAGTAGGTACTTACATGATTCTATACCCCTGTGGTGGAATTTTTTGTCAGTTTTTTTCTTTTTTTAAATGAATTTTTTAAATTAAACTGTAGAAAAAAGTTATTTTAACATGTTTTGAAAAAAAATGAGTGAATTACATTTCAAATTAAAAATTTCATTGAGTTTGATTAGAATAACGTTTTTATACGGATAAAAATTAAATAAAACAACCTTTTTTCAAAAATTTCACATGTACTGGATCCATGGTATTCGTTTGTGGTACGTTGTCAAAGACTCCTTGTATTTTTAATTGTAAATATCACCTGAAACGTTTATAAACAAACACACATGATGAGTCTCACCTGTAGCTGATCTGAATAGCACCATAAGCGCTCCTCCAAACGTCTTGAAGTTGTTATTGCTGTTAACCACGTCACGATCCGGTAATACTTTACCAAATAGCTACAAAAAAGAATAACATATTAATATATTATAATTTATCCCACTTTGAGATTTTTTTCATATTTTCTAAACTTATGGTTCAAAAGTTATTGGGGGTGGACGCATTGTTTTTTACTTTTGGAGCGATTATTTCCGAAAATATTTACCATATCAAAAAATCATTTCAGGAAACCCTTAATCATTTTTAAATACCTATCCAACAATATATCACACGTTATAGTAGAAATGAAAAAATAATCACTCCCCACTTTACGTGTAGGTGTCCAGGTGGTACCCTGATAAAACATTTTTACCACTTTTTGTTTTTGTACTTTGTCGGAGTGATTGATATACGTATCGATATTAGCTTTTTAGTACTAACGGTCGCTGAGATTATCCAGACAGACAGACAAACTTGGCAAAACTAAGGGTTCCTAGTTGACTACGGAAACCTAAAAAGACAACACTGTGGTAGGTGTTCACAATAAAAAAATAGATACCGGGTATTTTAAAAAGAATATATAGTAAATACCAATAAAATAAATTACGTTTAGTTTCTTTTTAAAATTTTAAATTCCTGTATGATCCCTTACCTGCATTCCAACAACAGCATAAATGAAGAAGAGAAGAACAATCAGCAGAGCTACGTAAGGCAGTGCTTGAAAAGACTTGATGAAGGTCCACAGAAGAGTCCTGATCCGCTCCCCTCTGGATAACAGCTTGATCAAGCGCATGGCTCGGAACAGACGGAAGAATGTAATGTATTTGAGGAGGTTTGAACCCTGGGAAAAAGTTTAAATGTTATTGGGTGTACCTTATGCCAAACTTCTGATCAATTTTTTTTTATGGTGTGTAAAATCATCTAATGACGAATCCTACCCTTGGGCGGGGCGGGTAACAGTGTCAGACTCTTACTGACTAATAAACCCACCCCATTCCTTCTTAGCCCTCATACTATTTTTTTTTTAATTGCTGTAAACTAGTGCTTGACTGCGATCCCACCTGATGGTGAGCAGTGATGCAATCGTTGATGGTAAGGCGCACTAGTTTATTAAGAGCCTATTCACTCTAGCCTTGAAGACACCTAAATTATAATCGGTCGGAAAGACTGCAGCCGGCAAACTGTTCCAGTCCCTCGATGTACGCAGTATAAACGACGAGGCAAAACGCTTAGTCCGGGCCGCAGGTGTCTCAACAACGTAAGAGCGGATATTTGCCGTACGCCGGGATGTCCGATAGTAAAATTGGGATGGCGGAATCAAATAGTTCGTTTTTTAATCCTAGACTACGATTTGAAAACTTGAAATGCCAAACTCCAGAAAATTAGGAACATATTCCTAGAGTGTGACATTCTGAGTTGTGAAATCGTAGTCTAAAATTAAAAAACAAACTATAGATGATTTTTCCCACCATAAAAAATCTCTAATTATGTTGCATGTCCCAGTTTCGATTCCCGCGTGGAACAAATATTTGTATGGTCTTCTGATAGGTCTTTCGGGTCTGGGTATCTCGTGTATATGGGTATTTTATGTTTGTGAATGCACCAAAAATACAGTAATTTTCTTTATTGTGTTTAAAAAATTATTTTGTTGAAGTAAAATTTTCTTTCCTTACCTCTTTGACTTTGATGGTACTCTGGGGTAGTGACATTCCTAACTGCAACTGAAAACACATTTATATTAATGTTTATTCAACAGCATAATACAGTACGCGGCAAGTAAGTTGAACCTTTGGTAGCGCATGGTCCTCATCTTCAATTGGGACCCGAAAATTAATTACTGCGCATTCAAGGTCAACGGCCATGATAGTTTACAGTACGGCCGTCGGATCTTGGCGCGTCTCAAGTTAAAAAATAAATAATTAAAACAAATAAATAAAATTTGCAGTTCTTATTTCTGTTAAAAACTGTTATTGACATTTATTTTTTTAATACGGGCGTACTGTAATTTGTGTGACGATTGCAACAGATTTTCGGCTCTCAGCCGAGGGGTGTAACCAAGGTGGGTGATTCGAGGTGTATCCAAGGCGGGTGATTCAGCTTAATTTCCACGTACTATATAAAAGTGACTCTGTAAACATGGCTACTTACTTCAGGTGGTGGCTTGTTCTCGTTGACCTGAGTGACCACGATGTCTATAATACTACCAACTACCAAAATGAAATCGGTCGTATTCCATGCGTCACCAAAATAATTCTGAAAATAAAATAAAAAATGGTCATCTTTTGTAGCTCCGCCTGAGCGGAGCACTTGGTGCCCTTTGTATTTTAACTTGAACTTAACTTTAAAACCCATTAACTCATTCTTGCCCTTTTCCCATGTTATTTGGGTTTCTTCAAGGCTAGAGTGAATAGGCTCTTAATAAAATAGTGCGCCTTACCATCAACGATTGCATCACTGCTTACCATCAGGTGGGATCGCAGTCAAGCACTAGTTTATTGCAAGTTAAAAAAAAAAAAAAAATTAGGGTCGGCGTTTTCCCATTCTGCCCTGTCACTCATCATACTACCACTAACTTACTTTCCATTCACATCACTCCTCACACAATCCATCCATTTTTTTTGACCTAATTTCAAAAACAGTAAACATTATGGTAAAATTACTACAACTAACTATTAAGAAAAATCTTACCTTAAATCTAAACGCTGCAAGCTTGAACACAAACTCCAGCATGAAGACAGTAGTTAACAGCATATTGATATAATCAAGAATCTGTAAAAAGAAATATTTTACTTGATAAAAAATATATGAAACTTACAGAAGGGTCTAACGTGGAGTTGGTTTTGGTCCATATGACTGGCAAAGGTCCAAAATCACATTTCGACAATTAATACATAATCACATTTCGACAGATTCTGTTATAATTGTCGTGTTAATTGTATTATTAATAATAGATAATCTACACTAATATAATAAAGAGGTAAAGTTTGTTTTTTTGTTTGTAGGAGGTAATCTCTGGAACTAATGGTTCGATTGGAAAAAATAAAGCTATAATAGAAAGCTGCTTTACTCCTGAGTGACATAGGCTATAAATTATTTATATAACATGGATATTAACCGAGCTATCACAACTTTTGTCTTACAAATTTTCTGCGGACGAAGTCGCGGGCAGAAGCTAGTAGATTATATGACCAGAGGATAAAGTAGTGTCTTAAAGTCTCGTGAGGCATGTTTTATATAATTAACTCCCGAGTACCGCGAGGGTGTTGATATAAACACCTGAGTAATGTGACAAATTCAAACCGGCCAAGACAAAGACAGCTTTATCCTCGTTTTCATTTTACACCTTTACACCTTCTGTGACATATTTTAAGATATTTGAAAGAAATACTGAAACAAACTATAAGTTAGAAAAAAATGGATTTAAAACAAACTAAATTGATAAATAAATAAAAATAAAGTTTTAATGTTCTATAATTCGCTCCCGTTCTTTAATTATTTTTTTTAGTAACCACATATTATTTTTGGTTAGTGGCCTTTTTGATTTTTGGATAAACTCGTTTGATGTAAATTACGATTAAATCTACACTAATATAATAAAGAGGTAAAGTTTGTTATTTTGTTTTTTTTTTTATTTTTTTGTTTTTTTTGTTTGTAGGAGGTAATCTCTGGAACTATATTTTATGCACGCGGGCGAAGCCGCTGACAAAAGCTAGTTAAATATAAATCAACAAACCTTCTTATATTCCGGTGAGGCACCATGGAACTTCATCATGAGGGCCACGGTGTTGAGAACAATGAAGAAGAAGATGAAGTACTCAAACCTTTGTGACGTCACGAACCACCAGGTCTTGTACTGGATTCTGTGCTTTGGGATGTATCTGGAAAAAAAAAAACCGTAACGTTGGAATTAAGTATCAATGATATTTTATAAAATCCCACATTAAAAAAAAGAAGTAAATATGAAAAAAGTATAAAAAGAAATATAAAATTGTCAAATTTTATACATTACCAAATGAAAATTCGCAAGCAAAAATTATTTCACATGTTTAGAATAAATATAAAACTAAAATTGGAGGTGTAAATTAGTATTGCCCGCGAAAATGTTAAACAAGTGATTATAGGCATTATAACAAACCACCTTTACTATGAGACCAAACCTGAAATCGCGAAAAATATTAGTGAGTTCAGTTTGACTAGTTAGGCGAACATAAAGGTAGCATAGCACAAGCATATTTTTTTCGCAATTTCAGGTTTTCAAGTCCCAGATTAAAGTTGTTTGTTATGATGACTACAATCACGTGTTTTAAGTATCGATCACTAATTACCAATCACTCCATATACACCGTAAAATTTGATCGATTTAATCCCGTGGAGAGTCGATCTGATACATGAAACACTATCGATTGGTAAAGATAAAATTAAAAAATAAAATAGGTACTTTTTTTAAAGTAAATTTTTAAGGAAACGTCAGCTGGATGAGTTCAATGACCATAGGTAGTTAGTACGCAACGACCAACACCTACCTATAAGGTCATTGACTCGACTACGGAATTATTTCTTCAAAAAATTAAGTACTTAATTAATTTACCTACCTTACCTTATCCTTAACCTTACCTTATTTATTAATTATTTTTTTTTAGTTTTTTATTTATTTATTTTTTTATTTAATTAATTAAGTACTTAATTATTTTTTATTTTTTTTTGTACTTAGTTATTTTTTTTAAATTTATCTTTACAAATCGATAGTGTTTCATGTACCAGGTCGATCCTCCCCGGGATTCAAACGACCAAAATATAATGGTGTATGTGTGAAGTAGAATATTTGTCTTTTCTTTCTATCTGTACTAGTTTATCACCTAGTTCTTACCTTCTAACAGGTTTAGCCTTGAGTGCAAACTCTATGCAGTTCCTCTGATTCTTGTCCAGTTCACAATCCTTAAACTCCTGCTCTCCCTCCTTCTGGAACGTTACTATGACGAAACCTACGAAGATGTTCACCTGAAAAGTTAAAATTTAGATGTCTTTAATAATCTTCCCGACCGTAGCCAATCACAGTAGCCATTCTTAACAGAGATTACCTTTTAGCCAAGTTACGATCGGTTCGTTAACGTCGAACGCTTGGAGTCGGCCACACCTTCAATTTTTTTGTTCTGACCACGTGACTGAGCGTTGAGATGGCGTCAGATCAAAGGAATAGAGGGCGAGGTCAACTCAAAGCGTTCGACGTTAACGAAAGAAACGTAACTTGGCTAGGGGAGCAGTTAAGTACGCTGGAATAAGCTGGATATTATTATAGTGCACAAGTTTGTGCGTAAACACAGGTCTACAGTACGGCCATCAGATCTTGGCGAGTGTGAAGTTAGGCTTTGCGAATTTAAGAGCTTGATAACTCGTACAAAAATGAAGGTTTGAAAAAAAAAATGCAATTTACAGTTTTCGTTACTGTTAAAAACTGTTATTGGCATTTATTTTGTATAGCATAGCATCAGCTTTATAATGTTCCCACTGCTGGGACTCAGGCCTCCTCTCTAGGAGAGGGAATGGGCCGTAATCCTCCCCTCTGGCCCAGTGCGAGTTTATTTAATAGAAGTTCATGCACCAGTCAACCTTTGAGTTAAAAAGACCACAATTTAGTTGATTATTATTATTATTTCTAGCCCATACTGTCCCACTGCTGAGCAAAGGCCTCCCTCCAGTCTTTCCAGTGTTCTTGAGTTTTGAGCCACTTCTTGCCAATTACTAAGGAAGGCATCCAAGTTGTCCCGCCACTTCCTTCTTGATTCTCCATAAAGAATGTAGTTGATGTTCACAATAAACATTTTTTAATGATTGATAGACCAACGATCACTACATCCCTAGATGGTAGAAAATACATACCATGAAGAACGCTATCACAATGATATAACTGATGTAGAAGAATGCAACCAGAGGTCTGGAGTTCTCTATAGGTCCATGCTTCTCTTCATTAGAATCCATGGACACGGACAGCAGTCTGCAAAAAAGAATCGTAATTTAATTTTATGTAGGATGAACTATCAAAACATCTTGTTGGAGTATTCTGAGTCAAGTGGACTCAGAATACTCCTAACCTACTTCAAACATACCAAGGATTTTATTAAAATGCGAGGGGGGTGGTGCCAACTGAAAACCAGTGCTGGGTGTCTGACGCCCAGTAAATGCTGAGGTGGTCACCCTTTCAGGTCGGGCACGCTCAGAGTACTGTTATTTTTTAACGGGAGTTTTGTAACAGTTGTGCTGTGTTTGTCTCAAATAAATGTATTAAATATTCTAAGTCTATAGTCATACTGGCAGAAAATGCAGTAAAGCAACAGTCATGCACAAGTATTAAGTTGTTTCTGATTAATTCATTATGATATAAGTGTGTGAAGTTACTGATTACCGCCGAGACGATATTTAGAGAGCCAAGGACGGTAATCATCAATATCTACACACGTGTATCATACGACATTTTTCACTACAATAGTTGTATGGAAAAGTAATCCAATGAACGTCACATTAATTGAAAAAAAAGTGAGTCACTTTCTGAGCAAGTGTGTAAACAAATAATTCAATGATTTAAATAAGTTAATCCTTCATCATTTCAGCCGAAAGACGTCCACTGCTGGACATAGGCCTCCCCCAAGCGCCGCCACAAAGACCGGATCTGTGCGTCTTGCATCCATCGGCTTCCAGCAACCCTGACCAGGTAATCGGTCTACCTTGTGGGAGGCCTTCCAACGCTACGTCTTCCGGTACGCAGTCGCCACTCCAGAACCTTTTGGCCCCAGCGGCCATCCGTTCTGCGTGCAATGTGTCCTGCCAATTGCCATTTAAGTTTGGCGATTCTTTTCGCTATGTCGGCACCCTTGGTAATCAATAAATCAATCCTTAATCCTTGGTATTATTAAATAATAAAATACTGAAACTTCATTACATAGTATAAAACAAAGTTGCTTACCGCTGTCCCTATGTATGCTTAGATCTTTAAAAGTACGCAACGGATTTTGACGCGATTTTTTAAATAGATAGAATGATTCAAGAGGAAGGTTTATGTGTATAATACATGCATTATATATTCAATATCAGTACCCGTGCGAAGCTGGGGCGGGTCGCTCGTTAAATAATAAATTACTGGAACTTCTTTGTATAAATTAGATTTTTAATTACGTAGTAAAGTAAACCATAATACAAGTCTGATCTATGATATGATAGTGGCTCAATAACTATACAATTTAAATATATAATCTATATATATAAAAGGAGAAACTGACTGACTGACATATCAACGCACAGCCGAAACTACTGGGGCCGGGAGCGTGAAATTTAGGACAAAGCTTCATTTTACGACATAGGCGAACACTAAGAAAGAGTTTTTCAAAATTCAGCTCCTAAAGGGACGAAATGGGGGTCTAAAGTTTGTATGGAGAATCCTACTTTCACGCGGGTGAAGCCGCTGGCAGAAGGCTAGTAAATTATACAATTTAAATAGAAACATTACCGTATCTTGTAAACCAGAGTCGTGTAAAAAATGTAAACAAAGGTAAAATGGTTTTACTTCTCGTATACTCACCCTGGCCATCCTTCAAAAGTAGACACAGTGAAGAGCGTCAGCATTCCATTGAGCACGTCATCAAAGTTGAACTTGTTTCTGATCCACAACCGATCATTTATCACATACTTCCCATTGTTGTATATTAAATATGTTCCACTGAAAAAAAAAAATCATAGCAAACAAACAAAAAAAATCGTAGCAAAGTTTACATCTTTCAAAATGACAGAATGAAATGTAATCGTTTCTATAATGGTCATCGCTAGATCTTGTGTAGATTTATGGTAAGTAAAAATTATACTTAAACCGTAGGGTGCTTCTGATCAAACAATGGCCCACCTATTGGAGTGCCCAAAATGTGCCTAGACATGCACGCTGGAGGACCTTAAAAATGCCACTGAAGCTGCTATAAATGTGGCAACCTACTGGGCCCAAAAACTTTGAGGAAAGCGGAATCCATCGATTCGAAAAGAAGAAGAAGAACTGAAGAGTTTCTATTGTAGAAAGAGAATCGCTACAAAATGGTCGTAATTTGACAAGGCTAGAGCTGTAACTCTATCTAACTATTCTATTCTATCCACCTTAATAATGTCCTTAGACTGTAGTCTGCCACTGTACCCATCGCTGTCATTTCTGCCTAATCATAAAATCCCAAATCGCTTGAATTCTGCGGTGCCACACCAAACCAAACCCTTTGAAGTTCTCGTTTTGAGTGCAAGCAAAATTGAACTTAACCAAGCCTCTTTGATGGCACTTAGTAAAATAAAATACTCACGCGCATTCATCTTCTGTAGTTTTTGTGATATCTGTACATCTATAGAATTTACCCTGAAATCATTAAAATAATTAAGTAAAATCGTGAACAAATAAATCTTTTTTCTACTGGCTCTTAGACTTACCATAGTCAATTTTAGTTAAGGAGCTAGATATTTTTTTTTCGAGTTTGATTTTTTTTTTAATTACCTTTGGTTTTTTTTCATTTATTGAATTTTTTTTTAACAAATAAATTATTTATTATAAAATATACATATTAAATCACCTGACCTCGCTTTCTACAAAACGCTTAGCCAAGCACATGTAACAAATATAAATTAGTACATTTCAAGTTATGACATAGCTCGCACTACATTATTTTCTAAGCAAAACTAACATATTTATTTTGTACTGGCAACCATACTGTTTAACCGACTGCACTGAAAAGAAGAGTTATCATTTTTTGAAATAAATTCCTTCTAAGTAGATTTAAGTTTAAGCTGCATGATAAAAATAAAACTATAAAAGTAGCAGCGTTTACTTTTTTTTGTTTATTAATTTTTTGTCAAATTGATCCGACAAGTATTTTGGTGTTCTAACCGCCAAAGTCGAGTGTTTGTGACTGGGCATTTACAGACAGAAGTATTTGATCTGGACGGTGCGGCCTTGACAGAATAAACGACACAGTGTTTGTCGGAAATATTCAACGCAGGTGGTCAAAAATATTTTATTAAATAAAAATTAAAAGTATGGTTGTCAGTTCTACAAATAGTTGAATTTATAGAAGACTAGTCTAAACGATTACTAATATTTTAGAAGTAATTTATACAACATGTAACTGGAACAATGTACACCCTATCCTGTTGCATATGTGAGAAATAGAGGGCTATAAATACTGTCGTCTCAGCGCTCGGACCGCACTTTTCGGCGCAATACTTGTCAGTCTAGCTTTGATTTTTGTCCAGAGCGGTCGTATAAATTGTGTAGGTATTGCGTTAGCCGAGTCAATATTTTGACATGTTACTGTGTATTATATTTATATTATATATTTACTGCACATCCTAATTTGATAATTAAATTTCCATCATAATTCAAGCACTTTGATGCAGTTAAATAGTGTTTTTTTATTAAATTAGTGATTCTAATTGAAGGTAAATAATATGAAAATCCATACTGTATGCTAACTATACATGAACATAGATATTTTTTTAATGAAAAATAATTGATTATTTAAGATAAAAAAAAAATTACATATTTTAAAAAATAGCTTTAACATACTGTTTCCAGGATGTGCATTTGTTACATGTTGTATAATTATGTTGATATTGAGAAAAGAAAGACGAATATACGTACCGTCGACTTCTGGTTGCTATAATAATAATATATACGAGAATTCCATCTTGCTCCCACTTATTGATAGCAAAAAGAGATGTGAGCAAAAAAGAAAAAAAAATAGATACATAAATAATTACCTTAAACAACTGAATACCGACAACAGCAAACATAAATTGCAACATATGGTTTATAATAAATATATTCCCAATAGACTTTATAGAAGCAAACACACACTTGACCACATACTAAAGCACGAATAATGCAAAAAATGTTAAAGCGGGCATAACAGAAACGTTACCCAATCGCAGTGTATTTTTTTTTGTAAATATTTTTTGTATAATATTTTTCGCCCATTTGTCCCAATGTGCGTTTGTGTAGGTGTAGTAAGGCAAACCACGTTGTATAAAGTTGTAAAAAAAAACAGAATGCAAAAATAAATGTTAGGAAAAATACCACAAAAAACTGGGGGGAAAGGTCGCCTACTTACATCCCATTAGTCCTTGGTTTTACGGAAACAAAAAAAAAAACTTTATTCGCTTTTGTACAGACACGTCAGTGTCCTGGTCTGACAGTGACATTTCGAACAATAAAAAACGTAAACACAGTAAGAAACCAAGTACCTCACTCATAGTTTTCGAGTGAAATGTCAAGGTAGGGCGTTGTGCAACAGAAACACACCGAAGCTCTTAATTTTGAGTCCAAAAAATCACAAAATTCGAAAAAAAAACTTGACAAAAACATCACACAACACCTTTGGGCTAATTTAAATAGAAACAAAAAAAAAAACGAAGCATGCAAGCTCCTAGATAGACAAAAAAAAAATCAAAAAAGAATTTTTTGGACCCACGGGCAGAAGCGAAAAAAAAATTGTTAGTAAACTATTTTTTTTTTTGTTTTGCATGTAAATAAGCCTCACACATTAAAGAAACGAAATCAGATGATTTTGTATAATATAATTTTTCGGAAAAAAATAACTAGTGCAAGAATATTTTCCGAGTGCATAAGAATACTTACTTCCACAATCATTTGATAAATTGTAAATAAATTGACCCAAAGGTGTCGCTTAGTGAGTAAAAAAAATTGTAATGATTATGTTTCAACTCTTTCCTCCTCCCTACCTTGAACATTTGCACTCCCATGACGGCAAACATGAATTGAAGAAGGTTTGTCACCAACAGAATGTTGCCAATTGTCTTAATAGCGACGATCACACATTGAACTACGTGCTAAAAATTGATAAAAAATATTTGAACATCTCTCTGACTACTTATAAATTGGGAAAAAAATATGTAGAAGTAAAAATTAAAAGGAAAACTAACCTTCAATCCTTTTGCTCTGTTGATTGCCCTCAAAGGCCTTAATACTCGGAAGACTCGCAAAATCTTTATAAAATTTACTGTATTTTTTGACCTGGCAAGAAAAGAATAAAAATATTATGTCTTTTATCTTCTTTTTCTTCTGTCTTCTACCCAAAGCCTATCTATCGTCGTGGAATTTCACCACAATGCCCCCAAATGGTTGTAACTTGGCAAGGGGGGAGGGGCATGTTCAATGATAGCTACAACCAAGAGAGACTTCAAGAGTGAATATATTACTTCTAGATAAGCGTGTTTCACCGTTGACTACATGGCCGCCATGAAATGAGATAGCAGTCAAGTTAAAATCTCTATGATTATGCATCATCGTCATTTCAGCCAAGCACGTCAACTATTGGACGTAGGCCTCCCCCAAGTGTTGCCTCAACGAACAGTCTAGTGCGTTACGCATCCACTGCATTTCCGCTATTCTCACCAGGTCATCGAACCACCTTGTCGGAGGCCTTTCAGCACTGCGTTTTCCGTATATGACCATTGTTTACTAAGAATTCATGAATATTCTAAGAATACATGAAAATTCCACTCACCCATCCAAAGATATCAAAGACACAATGACGACAATCAAATCTAGGATATTAAAGGCAGATCTACAGAAGGCATCTTTGTGGAAGAGAAAGCCATAAGTGATGACCTTCAGGGAAAGCTCCAGGGTAAACACGGTGGTGAAGAAATAGTCAATTTTGCGCAGAATCTGTAATTTAAGGTAAAAATTAAGGATCAGAATGGTGAACAAACAAATCAGAAAATATTGCACAAAAAATTTACATTGGACTAACTTTCATAAAACCAGAAGAGACGAAACGCATGCTTCTAAAAGGATTATAAGTGCACATGTTGATGGATGAAGAGGGAGAGGAAGGCCAAAAAAAAGATGGATAAATTGTGTGAACAGTAATATGAAAGAAAAAGAAGCTAGTTATAGCATGATGTGATAGCGGGTGATAGGGCACAATGGAAAAAAATGAGTGTTGCGCCGACCCCAAGAACTTAGGAAAAGGCAGAAAAGTGAATTCGTTAAACGAGTTATATTCTGATCCGGAAACATTTAAGTTAACTCTACTGAGAAGAATTGTTTCAGTTTCAGCATGGTGCTGATGAGATAGGTACATAGTTATACAAAACTTGATATCTACTTGCTTCCGAGGAATTGAAGGTACCACTCATCATCATTATCCTGCCCTTGTCCCATGTTATTTGAGGTCGGTGCAACATGTTTTCTTCTTTCATTCTATCCTGTCTTCCACCATGCAACAACCTCCCTTTTCTTTCATATCATTCCTCACACATATTACACTCTACTTCTACTCTCTCTCTCTCTCTACTCTACTCACACTTTCCTCTCCAAAGTGTTACAGCTATCATTACCCACAAATATTTAGTGCCTAAAGAAGTTTTTCCCAAAAAATATAATTATGGAAGGACATACCTCATTCTGGTATTCACTGTCTTTGGTGCCCACAGGGTCTTCCATCGCCAACATGAGAGATGATGCCAAGATGCACAGCAGGATCAGATTCTTGAACCAGGAATTCTTTTGGATTTTGTAACAAGTCACTCGGAACCTAGAGAAGATTAACAACATAATAATATTAAAATATGCCTTTCTATCAATGGACAACCCGACTCACGGCGAATGGCGGTTACATTGTTTACAACTCAACGGTTTGGTCTAAAAGTCATCCTCATCGTTTATACTGTGTTCATCGAAGGACTCAATTGTCTGTTGCTGTCTCTGATTACAATTTATGTATTTTCAAGACTAGAGTGAATAAGTTCTTTAATAAACTAGTGTGCTTCACCATCAACACTTGCATCACTGCTTACCATCAAGTGATATCACAGTCAGGCTCTAGTTTATATCTAAAAATTTACCGTTTTCAGATTTATTCTGATATTTGTGCTATAAGATTCTACGTGAATCTTTTTTTTATATTATCTTAGAAGCTTGACTTTTTCACAGTTTTAGGCAATTGCAGACCTAATATAAGGTTAATATTTGAAATCGGAACCTCTACGCGGTCTCAAGGTAAAGTCTTGACAGACAGACGGATGGACAAAAAAATAATCTATAAGGGTTCCATTTTATCTTCTTACGTTACGCAACCCTAAAAAAGGCACCAGCATAATATCGCAGTATTAAAACAGTGGCTGGCAACTGACTGATTACGGAACGTTATACAAAAGTCTAATTTCATTTGTACCAGTTGGTATTGGAGAATATGAAGAAACTGCTTGCTTCAGGGATGGGTTTGTCTTCACTCTTTATCTGGACATCAGACAGGCGTCGAGGTCGGGCTGTCATGGATCCTAACTGATTCTTCGCTGAATCTTCATTCTTTATATCTCCTGAAAAAAAAGAGAAATTATAAATATCATAGCATAATCAACGTTTTAATTTTCCTATTGCTGGGATTCAGATCTCCTTACTAGAACAGAGAATGGACTGTAATCCACCACGCAGTCCCAATGTAGATTGTAGGATGCTATATGTCTTCGAATTTTTGGTCAGGACTGGCCGGATTCCTTACGAATGTTTTTTTAAGTTTTGAGAGCAGAATAGAAATATCAAATATCCTATAGCATCCGTTGAGTTTTTAGTAAATCAATCAAATCTAAAATGTTTGTTATTTGTAGGCCTCCTCCTTCTTAGTCGTTCACTCTTGACGGAGTGGTCGTGGTTGATCTGTTGCATTATCGTTGGCTAGTGAGGCTCCCGGGATGCGTCTCCACTTGACACATTCTACGGTGTCTCGGAAACTCTGGACCATGGAGGTTTGTGTTGCAGCTCTAATAAGATCTGTCCAATGCGTAGGTGATTTATAGGCATTGGATCTATGTTTCTTTCTTTTGTATACCATCAGAGAGTGAGCGCTTTATGTTCTGTAAACCTCTTAAAGCAGCAAAATGTAGAACACCAATCAGCCACAACTGGCTGAGTGGTAACGGGCCCGATTTACGAATTTATAGGCCACGGGTTCCAAACCAGCCAGGCACTTTACTTCGTTTGATACAATATGACCAATGCTCTAAAAACGGTGAAGGAAAACATCGTGAGGAAACCGGCATGTTCTTGAACCAAAAATTCGAAGACATGTGACATCCACCAATGTGGATTACACTGGGACCGCATGGTGAATGGTTCATTCTCTCACCTAGAGAGGAGGCCTAAGTCCCAAAATTAAAAAAAAAACTGATGACGATGATGAAACCTCTTAAAAATTACGGTACCATGCAACATCTAAAGGAAAATTATCGGAAATGAACTCACCATTTTGTTTCTTCTCGTTTCCAACAAGATTGTCGTTAGCTTCATCACCTTCTCCTTGACCCTGGCCTTGTTCCTCAACGTCTTCTTCTGAACCTGTCTCCTCATATTCATGGTCTGACCTATAAGCATATCCAACAGTTCAGTACATTTTGACAAGTTAGGAGAACATGTGATGAACAGATTTATTTTCGTGTAAGTATTTGTTTAATACTGTAAGGATGTTAATAAGTAGTGTTTCCTTACCTGGGTACCATTTTATATTTCTTATAAGGCCGGCTGTTAGTGAAAAGTTAAAATATATAAAGTTATCAGTAGGTAAAATAAAAAAAAATTGTTACAATATTCAATTGCATAAGATAGGATTTTCAGCCTTTTAATTTTCCCACTGCTGGGACTCACAGCTCTCTAGGAGAAGGGATACACACACACGCGCACTGGGCCCGCGTGTTGGATTACGTCAAATACACGGGCCCAGTTCGTGTTCATACAGTAGCAGTCGTATCGTGGCGATTCTGAAGGCTTAGGCTCTGCGAATTTTAGCGCTTGAAAACTTGTACAAAGATAAAGATTTATCGCTGAGCCTAACTTTAGACTCGCTAAGATCTGACGACCGTACTGTAGATATCAATTGTTTTCTAATTTTTGGTTCTTGGAAATACCAGATTCTTCACAATGTTTTTCTTCATTGTTTTGAGAGCAGTGGTGATGAAATAAATTGCCTGATTAAAAACTAAAAATTCGAAATCATATGATATCCACACTGAGTCCTCGTGGTACATAACGGCCCATTGTCTCTCCCGGAGAAAAAGGCTGAGACCCGGCAACGAAAACATTATAAGACTGATTATGCTTATTATCCATAAATTATGAATAGTTAGCATTTCAGGCAATAATTTGACTGAGGTCAATTGAATGAAATTTGTAATTTAGCAATTTTTTTTACTTAATAATGCTCCACATACACTAAAAACAAAATTGATTAAAAATTTTGAGTTTAACGCCATCTATTGGCGGTGGCACACACACGACTGTAGCTTTAACTTCAATGTTTTGTGGTAAAACTTACCCTTCAGTAGAATACCCTTCCTCATCGTTGACGTATTCGTCATCAGTCTCGCCTCTCTCTTCATCCAGTTGAGGATTACCTGCCTCTGTATTTTCTGCTGCTTCTGCCTAGTAACACATATGAAACATTTAAAAAAATTGTTAAAAATTGCCGAGCAATTCCTATGTTTAATAAACTAATATAATAAAGACGTAGTTTGTTTTTTTGTTTGTAGGAGGTAATCTCTGGAACTACTGGTCCAAAAATTTTAGCAGCAATAGAAAGCTGCTTTACTCCTGAGTGACATAGGCTATATTTTATGTACGCGGGCGAAGCCGCTGTCAAAAGCTAGTGTTTAATATTTTTACAATTCGGCTTTTTACAGGATGCAGTGTGCGTGGGACTTGCATGACTCGATTTCGCCATAGTCTTTTTACTACCGGACGGCGATTAGGTATTCACCCTTACATTGTTGAAACTTCTTACGGTACTTCTAAATGTTTAGCTTTGTCATATAATTATATCACGTACATTGAAGGCCTGGAACAGTTTAGCTGCTGCGGTCTTTCCGTCCGATTATAATTTAGGCGTCTTTAAGGCAAGTGAATAAAAAGAGTGCCGAAAACTTGAGTCAGGCAATTTTTGTTTTGTTTTTTTCTAGTCATTATTGCCTCACTGCTAAGCAAAACCTCCCTAAAATGCTCCCTAAATTACGTAACTAAGTTAGTACGAACTAAATACGATTAAGCTAACTGCTCTATACGTTTTTGCGGCCGCTGACAGGAGGCGCGTTAAAAAAAATATAGATTTCCCATGAAATTACAAACACAAAACATATGGATATATGACGTACAAACGAAACATATCGATGTTTACGGTATTACGCAATGTGTTGTCGCCGACTTTCATTGACCGATTATTGGTACTAAGCTTGGCAAGCCTACTCTTTTGTTCACATAAGTAACGCATTGTACGTACACAAGTAGTGTGAGACACATACTGTCGACTTCCATGTTCACACTGGGGCTAACAATGAGCATATTCACTTTAGGCGGCAAACAATATGTAGCGCCATCTATGGCGTCACAAAAGAACTACAAGAATCCTGCATCGCGCAATGAAAAGTTCTCCGCGCGATTAGAACATATACGACAGCCCGAAGTCAACTATCGGGCAGTAGCCCACCAGACTATAACACCTGTCTGGTCGAAGGATCCTGTCTTTTCAACGGAGATATGCGGGACTTTACTCTCCGTCCGTATACCACCCAAAAATACGTTTGGAGTGAATGATGCTTGAATGAAGCTACTTACATCTTTTTCCTTCTGTATTTCATCCATTTCATCAGCGTCTCCTAAATTGTCGACAGCGATAGCCAAGAACACGTTTAGCAAGATGTCTGTAGGAGCACAGCTAAGAAAATCATTATTTTTCTGGAAGTCTTCATTTATCTTCATAATAAAGCAATTACTCTTAAAAATCAATAATGTAATAAAATTAAATATATCATGATGGCGTTCTTGAAAAAGGATACAGTTACCACAAATGAAGATAACGATGAAATATATAGAGGCTAACACTCCAGGAGTGCCGACACCTCCGTATGCATTGATACCGTGGTACATCACGACGTTCCAATCTTCACCAGTCAATATCTAGAACAATAATAAAGTGTCAGTTTTAACGGCGGCTCCAGATCAGTGGCGTGAAGCTCCGTAAACAACCTATTCAGTGTGAAATTTAGTCCTGAATCCTTCTTCTATATTAACTCATCCTTCTGCTGTGATGGGCATCTGGAACCAAATGTAATAGCCGTCACCAGTTCGGTGCCGCCATGCTTGGATGTGTGTTGCAGACTGGTGCATTCAGATTTCAGATCATTCAGAATTGTGGAGGCTTTTTTTATGGTAGGTGAAAATCATCGAATGACGAAACCCGCTCTTGGGCAGAGCGGGAGACCAGTGTCAGACTCTTACTGACTAAAAAACCTACCCCATTCCTTCCTTGCCTTATTCCTAAAGCCGCGGTAACAGTTTCGCTCAAACCGGCAGTTTCAGAAGGCTTCGACCCTGAAGGACCCCTACAGTTTGCTGACAACTCCTTAAGGCGTGCAGGAACGGTGCGCGCCGGGAGCTGTTTGCTGTTTGCCAAGACTTGGCAAGCGTGTAAACCTACCATTAGAACTTACCTAAAATAGGCCAAATTATTTTACGGTAATGTCTTTTCTTCACTTTTTTTTTAAAGCTCTACGTAAGGACTTACTTCTGTATCGTGAGGGCCTTCATATGTAAACCCACATACTTGATGGCTGACGCTGAACACCAGCGCCGTATACTTGCTGCATTTTGCGTGCGGCTACGGCCGTTTTGCATGGCCGACGTGGCGCATAATTTTCACAAAGTATAAATATTATAATTTTTTATTCCTATATTTGCGCCTTTTTCCTTCAAATAAAACGTCCTTTCTTTCTTTCTACTTGATTTTTTTGGTTATTTGACAGTAACTGTTGTTCAAACTAAATGAAGATCTACTAGTCACCTGAAACATGGTCAGCACCGCTTGCCAGAAAGTGTCAAAATTGTGTCTCTCCTTCTCCTCTTCAGCATCGTAGTCGAATTTCCCTCCGAACACTTGCATGCCGAGCAGAGCGAAGATCATGATAAACAAGAAGAGAAGCAGAAGCAAAGAGAAGATGGACTGGATGGAGTTGAGAAGAGATGTCACCAGGTTGGAGAGCGAGCGCCAGTACCTGTAAATAAGAACGACTAAAAGTCTGTATACACGTTTTTTAAAAGCGCCATTTATGCGCGGTGCGTTTTAGGAACGCGCGCCGACGTTGCGCTTTCATTCTATTGAAAATTTGCAGGCATCTGGGTACATTTACCACTTTTCAGCGCCAAATTTTTTGTTTTTTTTTTTTTTTTTCGTTAGTTGTAATTAGTTTAGAGTTTGTATAACACATTTTTTATTTTATTATATTTATACTATTTTCAAGGTATGTGGAACAGAGAGTAAAGTCCCACATATGTCCGTTGAAAAGGAAGTATCCTCCGACCAGAAAGGTGTTATAGTCCGGTGGGTTACTGCCCGATAGTTGATTTTGGGCTGTCGTATATTTTAGGCGGTTCACACACTGCCCCGCAACATGCTGCATGTAGCGTTTCAACGTATTTACGCGCGTTCTTGCGGGAGTGCAAATTTGCATCATCGTGCGTGTTTTATACGCACACACGCGCGTAGGTGCGATTGTAGATTCACGCACGGCGGCTCTTATTTCATTCAAAATCACGTCCTTGCGTCTCGCCCGCACCTATGCGCGGGGGTGCATGTTTCTCCGCGTGTATGCGCGTGATCCACATGAACGCGCGTGGATGCATTTTCAGTGTGTTGGACTGTGCGTGTTTTCCATACAAACGGAGATACTTACAAGCAACGAAAGAGCACGCATCCACGCGCCACGCTGCATCATGCGGGGCAGTGTGAGAATCGCCTTAATGCGCGGAGAACTTTGATTGCGCGATGCAGGATTCTTGTAGTTCTTATGTGACGCCATAGATGACGCTACACTGTATTAGTTAGTACCATCGTTTAGTACTCACTTAGTGACTTTGAAGACACGAAGCAAACGAACACATCTCAACACGGATATACCGAGCTGTGGAATGGTATTCTTGAGAGTCAGCGCCAATTCCACGATGGAACAGAACATGACGAAGCAGTCGAATCGGTTGAACAAGGACACAAAGTAACCCTGGAAGTAAAAGAGATACACGATATGAAAATAAAGAATTGTAATGTCTGAAGTGGTTTTTTTTGGTAAGCAAAAATCATACAATGACGAATCATGTCTTTTTGTGGAGCAGGAAATCGTGTCAGACTCTTACTAACTGAATGTCAGACTCTTACTGAATAAAAAAGAGCTTAGATAATTGTACGGTATACGCACATTTAAAATTTACAAATTCGTTTTCTGAAAACATTTTTTTTTTTATTATTTTAGAAAAGATTTTTTTCAAACAGATTAAAACATACGTCAAAAAAAAAAACTGAAAAAGATCCGAAAGATGCCAATTATTAAAATAATGAAAACTCACTTGAAAACCCAGTGCGTACATCTTCACCAACATTTCCATAGTGAATAGCACCACGAATAAATAGTTCGCGTAATTTTGGAAGTGGTCTAAGTAGTGAGGCTGGCTGGAAACATAATAAAAATATTGATATTAACCTTTCGAGAAATGTAATTACAGACACAATCAAAATACTATAGGCACAAATTATATAGGTACAGATGTCAATCTATGGACAAAGCGCGTTCGAGCAATGCACACATAGACACCGTTCACCGACGAGAAAACCGGGCTCAACGAGGATCATTACGACCGCGAGGGTGTCACGTTTGAGACGCGCGTCTGTGAAATTTTGCAACTACCACGATAATTTGTTGTGCACAATCCAGTTGACATCCCTAGCGCGCGCGACCGCCGTGCGTAGGTATGAAAAGTGAAGTACATACATGAGATTGACTTCTGTACCTTTTTGTTTTGTGCTATAGGTGTGCGTACACCTACGCATCCTCAGGGAGCTATAGGCCCGAGCTTGGTTAAACTCTCAAAAGATGGCGCTCTACTCAAACATGTTAATTTCAACGTCCATGGTGGCGCCTACAATTATAATAGCACTGTGACTTAGACTGCGTATACCTCGTGATGTTCCCAATCTGTATACCAATAATTATTCGAATATATCAAATATTTTTGTCACAGAACATAATAGTATGTCCCTGTTAACATACTATTATGTTCTGTGACAAAAATACTTATACATCATAAATACATCATTTTTTTATTTTCAGCTATTTCTACTTGATGTATGTTATGAAGTTCACGATTGCTAAAAAAAAAATGCTTTGCCTACATAGAAACAAAAAAATCGTTTTTGTACCGATGTATGAGTGGTGTTCTTTTTGTTTATTTTTTTATGTTATATAGTTTAAGAGTTAGATTTTAGGAGTTTTTTGGTAGTTAAAACTCTACAGTAAGTTTCCTCGTGTGAAATTTTGCTATACCTACCTATTTAAAAATGTACAGGGTGGCGCAATAGAACGTGCATATTGCATCTTTTTTTTTTGCGGGGTAGAAGGGGCGTGGGCGAGGGGAGACCGATATCGTTGGGTAGCGCGGTTCATGAAGTTTTAGTCACTATGAGTCACTTCGACGGGAAGCGTCGCGCATTTTGCGTGCGCGCATTTTACGAAAACTCTCGTTCGTACGTAGTTGTCAGGCGACTATTTTGTTCTGAGTATGGTGTACGGCAAATTAGGGAGGCTCCGAGTGCTAATTTAATTAAAATCTGGATAAAGCGGTTTGAAGAGACTGGATCGACGTTTAAACCACACGCGAAAGGTCGTCCACGCACATCTAGGACCGAAGACAATATTGAGAGTGTTAAGCAGTCGGTACGAGAAGATCCACAAATGTCTACTCGCAAGAGATCGTCTGTCCTAAACATATCGCGACGAAGTTTGCAACGAATTTTAAACTTGGATCTTAAATTGCATCCATACAAGCTGCAATTAACTCAAGAATTGAAAGACTCTGACTTCATAGCACGGCTCACATTTGCTAATGAAATGCTCAATCGGTTTTCAAATTTTGAAAACATCCTTTTCTCTGATGAGGCACATTTTCATATGAATGGGTTCGTAAACCGCCAAAATTGTCGTTATTGGAATAGTGAGAATCCCAGACTCAAACATCAAAAACCGTTACATAGCCCTAAAGTGACAGTTTGGGCCGCAATCTCTGCCAAAGGAATAATTGGTCCTTATTTTTTTGAAAACGCACGGGGGCAAAACATCACTGTTAATACCGAACGCTATGTTGCGATGTTGGAAGGTTTTTTGGCCCCAGAACTTGAAAATTCAAGAATTGAAAACTCTAGGACTTGGTTCCAACAAGACGGAGCTACCAGTCACACATCAAATGACTCCATGGCGGTTGTGAAGCAGATGTTCCCTGGCAAACTGATTTCGAAAAGAGGTGATATCCCATGGCCTCCGCGCAGTCCAGACTTGACGCCTCCTGACTTTTTTTTGTGGGGATACCTCAAACACAAAGTCTACACCAATAATCCGAGAAACATCAGTCAGCTCAAGGAGAATATTCGTGGTGAAATGGCAGCAATCACACCAGCACAACTTAAGAAAGTTTTCGGTAATTTCCGTTTGCGGTTAGAGGAGTGCCAACGTAGAGAGGGTCATCATTTAGATGATGTTATTTTTAAAAAATAAACTTCAGTTATCACTTAATAATTGCTTAGTTCTATTTTAACTATACCTTTTGTATTTATTTTTTAATAATTATTTTAAAAATGCACGTTCTATTGCGCCACCCTGTATAATGAAGTGGAACTAGGTGCTACGTACTGTAACTTAATAATGATGTACCTACAATCATTACATAGTATAAAACAAAGTCGCTTCCCCTTATGTATGCTTAAATCTTTAAAGCTACGCAACGGATTTTGATCCGGTTTTTTTTGATTGATAGAGTGATTCAAGAGGAAGGTTTATATGTATAATACATGCATAATATATTTAATATCAGCATTGCATCCGTGCGAAGCTGGGGTGGGTCGCTTGTAAAATATAATAAATTATAAATGTTGAGTTTAGCGCCATCTATCGTGACAAAAACTTGTTACTTTAATCATTAGCTTCCGTACCTAGATTTTTATATTAACCTACTTAGTCAGACATAATTAAAAACATTGAAATATTACAATTCTGTGAAAATCTCATAGTAAAAGTGAAATTAACATGAATTTAGAGAATTATAGCTCACTTAAAAAAGCTCAAAATCTCTAAGTTCAAGTTTTAAAGATGTAAATAATGAAAAATAAACCTACGTGTAATAACAAAAAATCTCATTTACGCACACGCATGAACCATAGACTACACGCATAAATTACATTTTTTAAATTGTCAACATAAAGAAATAAAAAAAGGTGATATATCATCTACTTAGAAGTATTATTTTTAAATAGTAATAAAATTTGAATTTGAATTTTTCATGCCTTCATGCACCATTCGTTGCTGAGTTAAAAACGTTTACCTCGTAAATACAGTTCTCGCCTCCAAATCGTAAGCAAAAACTAGATATATAGGTACAATTTATACATATATATATATATAAATATTTTTCATATTACAGAACAGTAAAATTTGTCACCGGGTTATTGCAAAAATACCGTGTGTTTATAATAAATCGATATAATAAATTGCGAGTTGATTTTGCGTCAACGTAAATTGACGCCATCATCATTTTTATATCTATTCTTACGTTGTTGAAACATCTACGGTCCCGACTAAGCGTTTTGCCTCGTCGTTTATACCGCGTACGTACGTTCGCAATGCGATGCGAGAGACTGGAACAGATTACCAGCTGCGGTCTTTCCGTCCGATTATAATTTAGGTGTCTTCAAGGCTAGAGTGAATAGGCTCTTAATAAACTAGAGCGCCTCACTATCAACTATTGCATCACTGCTTACCATCAGGTGGGATCGCAGTCAAGCACTAGTAAATAGCAATTAAAAAAAAAAAATCAAACGATATGGATAGTTCAAAATACAGGGTGTTTAGTGCATCGTTTGCCAAATTGATTTGGCCGATAGGATAGATTATTTGCTATATCTTCAGCCCCAATATCATTCCTTTCCACACCGGTTTTTTTTAAACATGTTTTTAACTTTTATTCTGGAAAACACCGGATTTCAGCATTTAAGCTTACATAAATAAAAAAGTTATTAGTCTATCTAACAAAATTTATTTTTATATTTAAGTGTACTGTTGTATGGTTCTATGAAATCCAAAATTACTTGCTAGTAACGTGTAGTTTTTCTATAAAAAACCTACAAAGTGTATAGGACATGACAAAATAATTTTAAAACTCAACTTTAAATTTCTATAAAAAAAAAACTAAAAGCGTTGGAGATCTTCGAATTTCTCAAAAAGTTCTCTAGTTAATGCCCTTTCCAATGGTGTGCAATATGCTAAAAAAAACCTTTTATCAAACTCAGCCAGGCGCATTACTTTGTGTAATTTATTTCATCACCACTGCTCTCAAAATAGTGAAGGTAAACATCGTGACGAAACCGGCATGTAAAAATTCAAAGACATGTGACATCCACCAACCCGCACTGGGCCCGCGTGGTGGGTCAAGGCCCGTTCCCTCTCCTAGAGAGGAGGCTTGTGTCCCAGCAGTGGGAACATTAAAAGGCTGATGATGATGTGACCGTTAAAGCAGAAATTCGTCTTCGAATTACAACTCGAGATAAGAGAAAGATGTCGCGCATGTAGACGAAACAATGGCACCCAATTTGAACAAGATTTGTGATTTTAGTACCTGCTTTTGAAATAAATTTTTATTTCAAGTTTGAGGAAAGTTAATACCCTTTGTAAAAAAAAAATTAATGTGCGTAAAAATGAGATATCAATATCTACCTACTTAGAGCAAGTTATTTTTTTTTTTCTTTAACTTCTTAGTGCATTTACCGTAATATAAAATATCAGCCTTTTGTGATTTGAGTGCACATTTAGCCAGTTAGTGAAGTTAATAAAAGATTTTTTTTAGCATATTGCACACCGTTGGAAAGGGCATTAACTAGAGAACTTTTTGAGAAATTCGAAGATCTCCAACGCTTTTAGTTTTTTTTTAATAGATATTTAAAGTTGAGTTTTAAAATTATTTTGTCATATCCCATACACTTTGTAGGTTTTTTATAGAAAAACTACACGTTACTAGCAAGTAATTTTGGATTTCATAGAACCATACAACAGTACACTTAAATATAAAAAAAAAATTTGTTGGATAGACTAATAACTTTTTTATTTATGTAAGCTTAAATGTTGAAATCCGGTGTTTTTCAGAATAAAAGTTAAAAACATGTTTTAAAAAAACCGGTGTGGCAAGGAATGATTTATTGGGGCTGAAGATATAGCAAATGATCTATCCTGTCGGCCAAATCAATTTGGCAAACGATGTACCAAACACCCTGTATATCCATGTCTTATTGACATGACAGATTATAATCGCACGCGATTTATTATAAACCGCCGGTAGTTGTAATAACCCTATGACATATTCTTGCAATTCAAAAATCTTACCCGTGATGTTCTGTAGCTAGCACTAAAGTATTTAGGAATACAAGCACTATAATAGTCCAGTAGAATGTCTGTGATTTCACGGCTTTCCTGCATGTTCTTCGTAACCGTCGATTAACCTAAAATAAAGATTATCGGTTATTAACGGAAGAATATCAAGCTAGAATACTTCCAGAAGTATGTGAATGTATAAAGATATGAGATACTTGGTTGAAAGTCTAGCAACTTCATCTTCGTTCAATGAAAGAAGAAATCAATCATACAATAAAACGAATACAACAATAAAGAGATATAATTAATTGTTGATTTATGTTTGTAATATAAATATAACAATCTATATTAATAAAAATCAGGCAAGTCCGAGTCGGACTTGCACACTGAGTGTTCCGTACAAACCTACTCTAAAAACAATACAGATTCTTGTGATTCACAAAAAGTTTATTTTATGAGTGATGACGTAATATCAAAAGACTTGTTTGATTTGTTCAATTTTCGCACTATGAACACCTTGCTTCATGTCACGTTTCAGGATTCTAGAACACTATCCCTAAATGATAAATATAAACACAAACGGTTCCTATAGAGCACTTGTACGAAACCATAGAAAAAAACAATAAGTGAATTAAATGCAAATCCTTCTCCTAGAGAGGAGGCCTGAGTCCCAGCAGTAGGAACATTATAAGGCTGATACAAAGCAATGAAATACAATAGGTCCTAGAACAGTACCTTGTCGAACCTCCTGCAATACACTTTACACATTCCGTGTCCTTGTTCTGTATTCGCGTTTACATTGCTTTGAGATCCTTCGTTACTTTTTCTGTCTTTTTTACCTGAAATACAAATCCAATTATGTAAAGTAAATCAATTAATATTATGTAGAACGGTATCGAAAGCTTTTCAAAAATACTTTTCAGTAAATAGAGCACAGATTCTCAACGGAGGCGGTACAGCCCGCTAGTGGAAGCTGGAGCAATTTGTGGGGATGGTAATGGGCCCAAAGGCAAAAGCTAAAACACGTTGACACATGTAAAACATGTTGTCACATGTTTTTGTATTTTAAAATAACTATTAGCCACTAAGTTTCGCCCACTTCCACGCGTAGGACGGTTACAGAGTGGAAGAAAGAGAGAATTAATTTTTAATTATGATAGATATAATAGACAAACACATAATATTGGTATAATTAACTAATACTGAGTAAAAAACAGAGGTTGTTGGAATTTCTTATAAAGGATACAGTAGTTAGTAAAAGTTAAACTATGAAATAGAGTGATTCATCAATATCTTTGAAACTTGCTCGAAGTTTAGTTCAACTAACAGATGCATATAAATACCTTGTGAGTCTTGATCATCTTCTTTCTGCCCCTGATCATTTTCAAGATCCAATTCCTCTGCTACTGTTATCCAATTCAAATACCCTTTCAAGTCTTCCTCAAACTGCTGTCGTTCGCGGGATTTTTGGAAGTCACCTCGGTTTTTCGCTTTCTCTCTTTCTTTTGAGAACTCTCTGTAAAAATTTACCATAATTTTAATTATATTTAATGCTTGCTTTTTACAATAAATATTTATTATTCATCGAAATTCCACGCTGCGTCTTCCGGTGGAAGGAAAGCCAAGGTGAACTTATGACTTGGCAAGAGTTGCGGGAATTCGATGGATGCGAAATGCATAGGACAATTAATTGTCGTCACATTTGGGGGAGGCCTTTCGGCTGAAATGATGATGGTGATGATGATCGAATTAATTTAATTAATTAAATTTAATAAAATTAATTGAATTAATTTAAGTTGTAGAAAGATAGTTCTCTATTTATTTCTGTAAATAAAATATAATGAAAAGATACACTAATATTATAAAGATTGAGTGGCCTAAAATGCTGCCTAACTTAAATGGTACTGGGTTTTATTTTATTTTTATTTTTTTATGGTAGGTGAAAATCATCGAATGACGAAACCCACTCTTGGGCGGAGCGCGAGACCAGTGTCAGACTCTTACTGACTAAAAAACCTACCCCATTCTTTCCTTGCCTCATTCCTAGAGCCGCAGTAACAGTTTCACATAAACCGGCAGCTCCAGAAGGCTTCGACTCTGAAGGGCCCCTACAGTTTGCTGACAACTCCTTGAGGCGCGCGGGAACGGTGCGCGCCGTTGACGACTTGGACTCGGTCTGGACAGTTACCTGACGACCGGACGGCGAGCTACTCATTGCTCACCGTCCGCCAACCAATGTCTACGGTGGCCGGAGGGACCGTTGCGTGCGATCACGTTTCTGAGCGATATGCTTCGGCAACACACACTGCCATAGACTTTCGTCTTAAGACACTCACTGTGATAAGTACACATTTACATTATCTTTACATAGTATAAAACAAAGTCGCGTCTGTCTCTATGTATGCTTAGATCTTTAAAACTACGCAACGGATTTTGATTCAGTTTTTTTTAATACATAGAGTGATTGAAGAGGATGGTTTATATGTATAAAACATGCATAATATTACATTTCACCCGTGCGAAGCTGGGGCAGGTCGCTAGTAATATACTAAAGTAAATATGACGTGATTCTTTAGAGCCAGTCCACACGGCGCGTTGCGTCGTCGCAACGCAAATATTTTGACGCATAGCCGGCCACACAGGCGCTGCGTCGTCGCAGTGTTACTACGACGCAGTCTTAACGTTCGGTCGACGCAGCGGTGACGCACGTCAACCTTTGATATCTGTTCCCAAGCTTTAGTTTTTAAATTTTTATTTTTAAAATCTATGTGTGACTTGTCCCATATAATTTCCTTTTCCTGAATTAATGTAATGAATAAATCCATATCAATTTCTTCAATGGTACTCATTTTACCCTGCAAATAAAACTGAATACAAAAGTACGTAGGTAAAAAATGAAATGAGCTTGGCTGTTATGTATCCTCCCTATCAACGGACAAGCAACTGAGCGCTGCCTCTCCGTCGCCGCAATGAGTACACCCCCTCCCGCTTCGTTTCGGGGCTGCTGTTCGTCATATGTGCGTTGCGACAACGCAGCGCGCCGTATGAACACCTTGGTTATTTGTATGTAAAACAACGCAACGGCAGCGCTGCGTCGACGCAACGCTGACGCAACGCGCCGTGTGGACTCGCACTTACGGAACACAGTTTGTTAAAACTGCATTCCGTTGCATCTTATCATGGATGTATTTAATATTTGCAGGTGTTTGATATTCATTCAGTTCCCACATTAGCCTGGTGTCAGTCATGATGAGTATTTTACAAATGTTTTGACTTCGCAAGGAAGATATTTCATTTTACAAGCTTTTTATTAGCTTGCAGTGTAACTATGTATGTTCGCCTCAAATCTTACAACTCAATTTTGAAGCAGATATCTTCCACAGATTTAGCTGCAATTTTGCATGCAGGTGTAAATCGCATGACAATGCAATATTATAATGACATGGAGCTGATCTGATGATGGAATCGCGCTTTATTTTTCGGACACTTACCCAGACAACACACCAAGAATCAAGTTCATGACGAAAAAGTTTCCAAAGATGACCAGCGTCACGAAGTATATCCATGGCCACGTGTTGCCTTTGACGTTGGCAATCTGAAATATACAACATTTTTATATGTCAGCACTGTTGACGTCATCAAAAACTGGACAAGGTTGAGTCGGACTCGCTTGCTAAGGGTCCCGTACAAAGTTACTAGTACATTTTTTTTTAAATTAAATTAAATCAAATTATCTTTATATTTCAGACATTTTGTCCATAGCTTTTTACAAATAACACGTTATTAGGGTTGTTAGTATACACAAAAATGAAGATTAATGCGGCGAAGACCGAGTACTTGGCCTGTAACACAACAAACGCTGCTCCTGTTCGCATTGGCGAAGAAACAGTTGAGCGCACGGAACAGGTCAGGTACTTCGGATCGGTGCTCCACGAGTCCGGGGACGTCGATTGCGACGTCGAGTCACGTATCTCGGCGGCCTGGGCGAAATGGCGTGAAATGGCGGGGGTTATCTGTGACTCCAAAATGCCGGTTAGGTTCAAAGGACAGGTCTATAAAACCATCATTAGGCCTGTTCTTTTGTATGGCAGTGAAGCGTGGCCTGTACTTGAGCGGCACAAGCAGAGCCTGCGTGTCACGGAAATGAATATGCGGCGCTGGATGTCTGGAGCTTCGCGGAAAGACTGCATTAGAAACTCCCGTATCCGGGGCAGCCTTCAGGTCCGTGACATAGCAGATAAACTGCAGGAGGGTCGCTTACGCTGGTATGGCCACGTTTTACGAAAACCGGCAGACTACGTGGGTAACAGATGCCTCGCCATGCCGCCTCCGCCGGGACCCGGAAAACGAGGAAGGCCTAAGAGGCGTTGGATCGACATCGTAAAGGACGATGTGCGTACTAATGGGCTTAAGGGAAAGGACGCTAAAGACCGAGCGAAGTGGAGGCGACTTTGTGGGAAAGCGGACCCCTGGCACCGAGGTGAAAGCCAAGGTGTGCAACCGGGACTGGCGCTGAGATGATGATGATGAGTATATACAAAAATAAAGCATAGTCACACTGTTTTGTTTTGATTAGTAACAATTGTTAGTAATCAAAACAAAACAGTGTACACAAAGAATTACTGGAGTCTACTTCCTATTTCTAAGCCGGTGAACGCTCGCCCAGAACACGTAAAAAGGATTGTTTATTTTGTACGCTAACGTTCTGAGGACAGTGTCGGTATCACGGACCCTGCTCATCATCGACGCTGTTCTTTTCCGAATGATGCAAAAGAAGTCATCGATGGAAGCTTCCGCAAACATTGCGGAAGCACTGCAGTATCTGGGTTTCCTCAACACTGCCCTCAGAGCGTCGTTGTGCTGCACACGCAGGCCGTATAGCTGATCCACAGACTGCACGTGTAAAATGACTGAGAGATGGCTCTGAAAAGTAACAGTTTTACATCTGTGGTACATCGTGCGAATCTGCGGGCCAGCATATTGCAGCGGACCGCCAACGCCCTCCTTTCCCTCTCCAGATCTTCATCGTCTTGCAGCCTCTCCGTCAGCATATGACCCAAATACTTTACCTTTGACACCCTCCCTAAAGCCGAACCTCCGATCTTAATTGGCGGTACGTTTGAGGGAGCTTTGTTCCCTGCTTTGAAAAGCAGGAAAACACTCTTGCTGGCATTATATTTGAGTCCATGTGACAGGGCGTGCGACTCACATATTCCCAGTAGTCTTTTTTTGAATTGCAAAAAAGTTTTTTTGAGACGTAAGATTTTTTCCTATACTTGTGCCATAAGGGCCGTGCTTCATGCCGATTTTCAAGATTCTAGGTCAACGGAAAGTACCCTAGGAATTTGATCCCTTTGAGGGTTTGAAATGTGCGTTTTTTATGACTTAAGCGTCCATAATTTTTTTTCCGTTAACTTTGATTAAGTTAAGTTTGATTTTTCATAGCATCAAGGGACCGCAGACAATCCAATAACTGCACGTGTTCTCATGACAGACTGACCGACAAGCGTCGAAAAGTTTTTCCCTTTTTAGTTTTAGAGTTACTGAGAAGCTCCAAAAGCACGGACTCAGAAGAAGGAGAAAGAGTTTCTTTTTATAATGTAAAGGATCGCGCTTGACCATTACCTCACCTAATGGCAAGCGATGATACTCGTATGGCTAAGGATAATACGCTAGAAGTAACCTATTTACTCTTGACTTAAAAACCCCAAGCTTATCATCAGGAAACAGACTCCAGCAGATAATTCCACTCCAAGCCCAAATTCGATGTGGTTATGTCGTTTATACTCTTGAGCCCCAAGCGACCTATTCTCTTTCTATTATGTCTCTAATTACGGTTCTCCAGCATAAAAAAGCAAACAGGAATGAAACTAAAAAAAGCTTATAAAAAAAACCCCATCACGTTGACAATGTTGATACTTACGGCATACATGATATCCGTCCACCCTTCAAGAGTGATGCACTGGAACACGGTGAGCATAGCATAGCCGATATTGTCGAAATTGGTGATGCCGAAGTTGATACCTTCCCAGTAGCCTCTGCAGACGGAGTCGTCGGGACAGTGGAAGCCAACATCTCCTGGCTCACTGTTGCAGGGTTTGGGATCGTCCATTATTTCAACTGAAAAACAGAAATATTATTAAACTAGCTTTTGTCAGCGGCTTCGCCCGCGTACATAAAATATAGCCTATGTCACTCAGGAGTAAAGCAGCTTTCTGTTGTTGCTGAAATTTTTCCAATCGGACCAGTAGTTCCAGAGATTAACCCCTACAAACAAAAAAACAAACTAACAAAAAAACAAACCTTACCTCTTTATTATATTAGTGTAGATATAGCCCCAATTGAACGCCTATTCGCATACCTAATATTTTTTTATTGTTTCCAATTACGGTGTTCGAAAGGTTAATTCATTTAATTCCGATAGTCATTAAATAAGACACTAAAATAATTTAATCAATCATTGTCATTATCATCATTCATCATTTCAGCCGAAAGATGGACATAGGCCTCCCGAAGTGTCGACATTGACCGGCCCTGTGAGTCTCACAGTCATCGGATTCCTGTGTCCCTCACCTAGTCATCGGTCCACATTGTGGGAGGCCTTTGAACACGTCTTCACTCGCCCTCTACTCTAGAACCTTTCATCATCACCATTGACCATCCCTTCGGCGAGCAGTGAGTCTACTGCCACTTAAGCTTGGCGATTCTTAAGACTATATGTAACCTTGATTCTCCTGTGAATATTTTCATTTCGGATGTGATCACGCAACGAACCTCTAAGCATAGGCCTTTCCATTATTGCCCTTTGGACGACTTCTAGTGGGGCCCATTCTGAGCGACCACTTTTCGAAGCCATGCGTCAACAGGCATGCGTTAAGGTTGGTAAAAATTATCCAATGACGAATCACGCCCTTGGGTGGTACTGGAAACAGTATCAGACTCTTACTGACAAAACAACCTACTCCGTTCCTAAATTGCCATACAAACTAGGGCCAGAGCCTTCCTTCAGACACGAACCCTTGGCCCTAATTGGCTTCGACCCTTCTGCAGGGTCCCTACGTGTCTTAAAACACTATGATAAATACCATGCAGCTTCTCCTCAGCAGCAGATTTCAAATCTCAAAAAAATAGATAATCATATTAACTGAAAAATAATAGTACTTACATTTATTACTAACATTTTTGTAGCACGTCTCATGTAAAATCCCGGAGAACAGCTCCAAACCAATGATGGCATAGATGATGATTACGAACAGCACCAGAAAAGCTATGTGGAATAATGGTACCATCGCTTTCAATATGGAATTTAACACGATTTGTAGACCTGGAAAGGGAAAGATAAAGAAATTATTATTCATCTATCATAGTATAGCATCAAATTTATAATGTTTCCACTGCAGAGATTCAAGCGTCCTCTTGATGGATTTTTTGCCGGTTCTTCTCCATAGGAAACGACCAATTTGGAACCGTGCACTAGCTTCTGACATTTTTTAAGTGATGGGCACTTAAAAAACGGCCTATGTGAAATAAAAACTATTTTGATTTTAAGGGAAAACTGAATGGGTCATAATCTACCACGTAGGCCCAGTGCGGGTTGATGGATGTCACATGTCTTTGAATTTTTGGTTCTAGGACATACTGCTTTCCTCAAAATGTTTTCCTTCACCGTTTTTGAAAACAGCGGTGATGAAATGTTCAATTGTCTGGGTGTAATTTATCTATAGTGTGTATGTATTTAGAAATATATAAGTATGTTTATCAGTTGCATAGTACTCATAGCACAAGCTCTGCTTAGTTTGGAATTAGATGGCGTTGTATTGAAAGTTGTAAACGTTAAGTCTAATTCTGGAAATAGGTTTTAAAAGGGAAATTATAAGTCTAGCCACAAAATTATTTATTGGACACTAGATTAAACTTCTAATTTTATAACTAAGCAACGGGAAAATAACATAGCCTCTAATAAACTAATTCGACTTTTTTACACCGCCAACTAAATATGCTATAGAAAGCGTCAAGTAAAGATCATCAATTATTGTGACTTGTCCTTCTCATTTACACATTGCCACCTAATTTACTAACTCGGCCACGGATTTTACATCTCGTCACTATTTTACGTTTTATAGCCTCAAAACACTGTCCTCAAAAAAATATAATTCAAGCTTCGACAGAAAGCATCATTTATTATAACTTGGCATGTAATATAATACATCATATTCTTTTATCGCTAAAACTGATACCAAAATTAGAGTCTTACATTCAACATCAGCCAGCACCACGTATTTAATTCCAGGCAACAACTCATTCAATTTTAATCAAACTGACAAGAAATTCAGGAGTTTTGAAGAATACAAAAAAGTGTATTTTTCAGCTTGGAGCGTAATACCACCGAACAATTAGACCGAGTGGTTTACTGGTTGCTGTGATTGTCCAGACTTTTGTCGCAAGTACAGCTACAGAGGTAATCGGCGGCGACGACCTCTCGCGCTGGGCCTTGGTTCAGGCCATGGTCCGCAGCGAAGAGGAATGGCAGGCGGACGCCTCCTTCTGCGAAGCAGTAATGCTCGTAAAGGAGGAGGCCGAACGCATAAGGCAAAGGCAACAGCACCCTCGCCGTAGCCGACGCCGCCGCGATCCCGCCGATATCCGGTCACCGTAGATACTGACTCGCGGACGATGAGCAATGGGTAGCTCGCCGTCCGGTCATCTGGTAACTGTCCAGGCCTAGTCCAAGTCGTCAACGGCGCGCACTGTTCCTGCGGGCTTCAAGGAGTTGTCAGCAAACTGTAGGGGCCCTTCAGGGTCGAAGCCTCCTGGAGCCGAGGTTTGGTGCGAAAGTGTTACCGGGGCTCTGGGAATAAGGCAAGGAAGGAACGGGGTAGGTTGTTTAGTCAGTAAGAGTCTGACACTGTTTCCCGCTCCACCCAAGAGCGGGATTCGTCATTGGATGATTTTTACCTACCATAAAAAAAACCATTAGAGGCAAAGTCACAACCACTGGGATTAAAAAGAAAGCGTGGATAGCCAACTGAAGCGCGAGCTGCATTAATTAACCAATAATGGTTTTATTTTCTTTTTCGTCTAGGAAGGTGTCTACATTCTTTTTACGTTTCTATTATTTACTATACGTAAAATGACGATAATTCAATAAAAAAAATTGATTTTTCAAAAATAAAGTAAATTATTTTGTTTCTCCTTAATAGCTTCTGGTAATATTAGTGGCCAATAGTATATATTTGATGTCATTTTTAGCAAACTTTTGACGATCAATTAATATGGGATGAGTTACATTTTAAACGTACTGAGTTAAAAATTAGAAGCTAAATAAATATATTTTTTGATGTCATTTAACAGTATTTTAGAAGTTTACTGTTACAATGCTTGTTACAAATTTAGATGCTAAAAAATAACTATCGTGCTGAGTTGTATTTAGAGTGGTTCACATAGAAGATAAGTAGTGGTTATGATAGTATTATTTAGATGCTCGTTAATTGTGGCTGACTTAGTAATTTAGAAGGCAACCTACATTTTTGGGGGCGAAATATGATATTAAAAAGAAGCCTGTTTAAATAGCACCCGTTTTAAAAACACTTTACTCTTCAATTTTCTTTTTTGTCAGTTTAAATTAGATGAGGCTTGTTCTGGTTATGATTAATATGCTTCGGATCGTAGTACAGCGCTACGATAAATCTGTTTTTCGAAGATGGACATTTTGTAGTGTATTTTTATAAATGACTAGCTTTTGCCCGCGGCTTCGCTCCCGGCAATAGAACAATGTGATATGGTACGTTTACACGCTTACCAAGCGTTGGCCAGCCTCGTGTAACCATTGTATAAATGGGGAAATCTCGTAAACACAATGGTGGTTGGCCGAGGCTGGGCCAACGTGTAAACGAGGCAATAAATGAAGAACCGCTCGACCGATTTTGTGCAAACTTCACATAAACTATCTACTAGATAGTCCGAACAAAGCCCAAAGATTTGGTTTGGATAGGTGAGCCTGTTCTTGAGTTATAAAGTGACAACGAAAAATGACACTTATTTTTATATACACCGTTAAATTTTGGTCATTTTAATACTGAAGAGGGTCGATCCAGTACATGAAACACTATCGATTTGTGTAGATAAAAAAAAATTAAGTACTTTTTTTCTAAATCTCTTATTGATATACGCATTTACGCAATTAATTTATTTAAGTAAACGAGTCATTGACCTTGTAGGTAGTTGTCGGTCGTTGCGTACTAACTACCTACAGGTCATTGAACTCGCTCAGCTGACGTTTACTTAAAGAAATCAATTTAGAACATGCGTAAAATAATTCGAGTTTAAAAAAAAAGTACTTTGTTTTTTCATTCTAACTACCAATCGATAGTGTTTCATGTACTGAATCGATCCTCCAAGGGATTAAAACGATCAAGATTTAACGGTGTATAAAGATATAATCTAGTGCTTGACAATAGTCCCATCTGATAGTATTTAGTGATGCGATCGTTTTTGGTAAAGCTCACTAGTTTATTCAGTCCATGGTTGGCACTATAGAGATTAATTTTAATGAGGGTATTTATACTCACTTGGCACTCCGGAGACTAACCGAAGAGGTCTCAGCACTCTGAAGGCTCTCAACGCCTTCACGTCGAAAGTGTCTTTAAAAAGATACTGCAGGGACACACTTGCAACACTGAAAAACGTACATCATCATTATCAGCCTTTTTTTAATGTTCCCACTGCTGGGACACAGGCCTCCTTTGTAGAGAGAGGGAATGGGCCATAATCCACCACGCGGGCCCAGTGTGGATTGGTGGATGTCACAATGACATGTCTTCGAATTTTTGGTTCTAGGACATGCCGGTTTCTAAGTGAACTCCAGATATGCTTTCGAGTAAAACAGAAAGCTGTACGCTGTAGTCTTTATAATAACACTAGGTATAGTACGAGTATATTATAGTAAAACTTACCCAATATTAACTATAGTAAAATGCCCCCAATAGTAAATAATTATAGTTAAAAGCACCCCATAGTAAATAATTATAGTAAAACTTACCCAATAGTAACTATAGTAAAGTCGAGACTGTTCCAAGTGTTCCGCAGATACGCTCCGGGATGGAACAGGAACCCATACGCTATGATTTTCATCACACATTCTCCCGTAAATATCACCATGAATATCCATTCTACTTTTTCCTGAAATCAAAATACATCGTTACATAGTATAAAACAAAGTCGCTTCCCCCTAAGTATGCTTAGATCTTTAAAACTAAGCAACGGCTTTCGATGCGGTTTTTTTTATTAGATAGAGTGATTTAAGAGGAAGGTTTATATGTATAATTCATGGATTATATCACCATTGTTCCCGTGTAAAGCTGGGGCGGGTCGCTAGTTTCTAATAATTATACACCTATAATTTTTTTTCATTTGAATGCCTTGGAGAGTTGAATCGGTATATGAAAATGTATCGATTTGTATAGATAAAATTAAAAAATTAAGTACATTTTTTTTAAATCGTATTAATTAAATTATGCTTATACGAAATTATTTTCTTTATGTAAATGACAGCTGGGTAAGTTCAATGACCTTTAGGTAGTTAGTAGGCCTTGACTGACAACTTTCTGCAAGGTCATTGCCTCGTTTACTTAAAGTAATTAATTTAGTATAATATGCTTATGTAGAAGAAATAATAGCACTCCAGGGCTGGGTTCAAAAATGACCAGATTAGGGTAGAGTTGTTACCCGTGTCGTTCATTTATCAAAAAATCAAAATCAAAAAATCAAAATGGTTTTTATTTCATATAGGCCTACATGGGCACTTATAAAACGTCAGAAGCTAGTGCACGGTTCCAAATTGGTCGTTTCCTATGGAGAAGAACCGGCAAGAAACTCCATGGTTACTCTCTTAAAAAAAATGGTTTCTTATGACTCGAATAAACCCCTAGAGTTAACCCAAGTGACTTCAACTTCGAGCAGGGTAGGCCATTGACAATAGAACTTGACGTTTACGTTCAAAAATGCGAGTGTAGGGTATCTACCCTGTGACGTCATTAGAGTTAACTCCAACCTCAAAGAACGCAGCCCAGTCAATTCCAGGTTTTTTTTTTAATTTTAATAACACTTTTACACGTCAATATTTTTTTTCTTTTCGTCAGTTTAAGCTAGTTGAGTCTGGTGTTTCCTAGCTGACTACCCTGAGAAGAAACAGCGAAACAAACTCAGGGGTCAAAGTCTCTTTTAAAGTCCATACAGTAACCATGTATTGGTCAAATCATATGAGAACTATGCAGATTAATGTCTCAGGTGGTCTTTTGAAGAAAGAACCACCAGATTTGAGTAGACCTGTCCAGTCAGTGCAAGCATTTGTCAGTATTCGTGTAGCTCAAACTTAGGACTACTAAGGAGCTCAACGACTTGACGATCAATACCAAAGAAAGAGAAGTTATAAAGATACTTACCAATATTTGATTAGTATTATTAGTATCACCGTTCGGATACGGCGTAAAAACTGCTAAAGCTATACAATTTGCGAAAATCGTCGTCAATATCATATATTCAAACGGTCTGAAATACTTGGTTAAGGAAATTATTGATGCAATTATAGAAATCACTGATTTAACCTTCTTCATTAAAAATATCATCATCATCAGCCTTTTTCGACTGGCCTGTTAGTGACCCTGACTGCTATGCGGGAGGTCGTGGGTTCGATTCCCACCCAGGACAAATGGTTATGTGATGAGCACGATCATTTGTTCTGTGTCTGGGTGTAATTTATCTATAATATGTATGTATTTAGTAATATATACGTATGTTTATCAGTTGTCTAGTACCCATAACACAAGCTCTGCTTAGCTTGGGACTAGATGGCGTTGTGTGACAGTTGTAGAATATATTATATTATTATTATTAATTATAGAGATCTCTGATTAAATTTTCTTCATTAAAAATATCATCATCATCAACCTTTTTAACGTTCACACTGCTGGGACTTGGACTTCTTCTCTAGGAGAGGAAATGTACCGTAATCCACCACGCGGGGCCTTTGCCTTTTCAGTCAAAATCAAAATCAAATCAAAAAGGTTTTTATTTCATACTAGCTTTTGTCAGCGGCTTCGCTCGCGTACATAAAATATAGCCTATGTCACTCAGGAGTAAAGCAGCTTTCTATTGTTGATATTTTTTTTCCAATTAGACCAGTAGTTCCAGAGATTACCCCCTACAAACAAAAAAAACAAAGAAACAAAAAAACAAACTTTACCTCTTTATTATATTAGTGTAGATAGGCCTACATATGCACTTATAAAACGTCAGAAGCTAGTGCACGGTTCCAAATTGGTCGTTTCCTATGTAGAAGAACCGGCAAGAAACTCCATGGTTACTCTTTTAAAATAAATGGTTTCTTACAAACGATTATGGAAGAACAGTGTAGACCAGTGAATATTGTACTTAAAAGCACAATAAAAATAATCATAATAATAAAAAAAGGTGAATCGTAATAGGATTTGCTAAGTCTACAGTGTTCTTACCACAGATTACTAAATAGTTACTACGTAAGTTCTTACAGTCAGTCAGACTTCGAATTTTTGGTTCCAGGATATGTCAATTTCCTCACGATGTTTTCCTACACCGCACTGAATTACCCAAAAAAAAATTAAAAAATAAAAAAGAACCTCAATAGTTTCACAGCGAAATTTTTTTTTATGGTGGGAAAAATGATGTAATGACGAATCCCGCCCTTGGGCGGAGGGGGAAACAGTGTCAGACTCTTACTGACTAAATGACCCACCCCTTTCCTTCTTAGCCTTCATACCGGGGTCGGACCTTATTTTCAGAAACCGGACCGGGGCCCCAGTAGGCTTCGGCCCTGCAGTTAGACCTCTTTATTTGCTAACAAATCCTTGAGGCGCGCGGGAACAGAGCGCGCCGTCGACGACTGGCTTGGTCCGGGCAATTACCAGACAACCGGGTGGCGAGCTACCCATTGCTCACCGTCCGCAAGCCCGCGCCTGGCAGGTGGCACCGTGACATGTTTGCAAGCCTATTCTAAGCTACGCAATTTAGAGAAAAAAAAAGTTTAAATCTGTTAAAAACAGCTAAATCGACCTTTTCATTTAGCAGAATTCACTTAATTTTAAACGATTTTATATATTTTCCTCCAAATCTTACTAATATTATAAATGGGAAAGTTCCGATGTTTGGATGTTTAGATGTTTGTTACTCAATCACGCCAAAACGGCTGAACGGATCTGGATGAAATTTGGCACAGGCATAGGATACACCCCGGAATAGGACATAGGCTACTTTTTATCTCGGAAACCCCAACCCCAAGCCCCTAATACCACGCGGGCGGAGCCGCGGGCAAAAGCTAGTTAAGGATACATTTGCCAATATCGCACGGTGAAACTGTTGGCACATGTATTGAGGATACTTCTTCATTTATTTTTTCTAGACATATTTTTTTTGTGTAAATCAGTACGGTGAGTCATTAAAAAATTAATACATGATAAATGATCTTTATTTTGTAAGTAGGTTTAAAAAACACTTTTATACGTCATTTTTTTTTTGGTACTCAATGAGTCCAGTCAAGGTCTGAAAACAGTAAGTGTCTTTTTAGGTATTTTTACGGACTCCCTTCTACGTTATTAAATAACTTATAGAAAAGGACTAGCTGACCCGGCAAACGTTTTGCAATATAAATAACTTTCAAGTAATTTCTAGGTAGGTAGTATTTTTTTTTTCATTTAGGGGGATGAAAAATACATGTTGGCCGATTCTCAGACCTACTCAATACGCTCACAAAATTTCATGAGAATCGGTATAGCCGTTTCGGAGGAGTATGGGGACGAAAACTGTGACACGAAAATTTTATATATAAACTTTTAGAAAAGGATACTTCCACTCCACTATATCATAACATAATTTCCTCAGGGGATTCTTAAGTCCTAAAAAGAATAAACTTCTTTTTGGTCTCTCTGGCTGTGGCTTGCCCCTCGGTCTCGCCTGTTTCCGTGGGGCTGGGGCGGCGGCGGCCTGAGTGGGGTCCACCACACTGTCCGCCCCAGGAGTGGTGGCTCCCGTTTGTTGGGGCTGGTCTGACGACATTTTAACCTGGAAAGAAAGAAAGAAAAATTAAGGTTATTTATTGAAAGCTTGAGTAAATTTTATATAGAGCCTAGAAGTAACTGCGACCCTGGTATTTAAAGGGTAAACGAAAGAACACGGATGGGCTTTAATTCATTAAACCCCAAGGGAACGCCGACCTTCGCACACCTGTTGTTCTTTAATTGTGTCTGTAATTACAAGATCGAAAGGTTTATCAGTAAAGATTAGAATCTTTCTCTCACTCCACCCACACAGTGGAGATATCACGGTAAGGTATGCCTTCCTCACTCGTCTATAATCAACGTAGATTATGGTTTAAAAGCAATCAAACACAAGTTTATATCAATTTAAAAAAAAAGTTAACTCAGTCTTCCGTTTCGCCTTAAAGCGAGAAAAGTCATTATATAAAATCACATCTAAAAGAAAACATTTTTTGATAAATATTCCATCAATTTCCAAAACAGGCGATGATTATTCAGAAAGACATGTTCAACAAAGTAAAAAACATTAGCTAACAAAATAACCGAAAACAGAAAAATGCTATAAAAATTCACAGTAACGCATTCAAATTTTTATGCACATTTTACGACGGTGTCGCCATAAAACCGTTCGTAAAAACGTGGAGCTGAGACGTTTCGACAATATTATTGGCAGAACAGATGGATGGGTGCTCGATGTCACCCATCAATAAATCCGATTGATAAAGGATGTAATGGATGTGTGCCCCAATTACTTACAATCGCTTTATAGTATGAAATAATGTCGTTTTCGGCGGTCTGTCCTTATGTATGCTTAAATTTTTAAATCTACGTAACGGTTTTTGGGTTCCGTAATCAACAAGGAACCTTTATAGTTTCGCCAAGTCTGTACCAATATGTTTATCAATTACGCCGACAAAGTGCTAAGTCAAAAAGTGGGAAAAAAATATTTATTTAGGTACCTCCCCTATTTACATGTAAAGTGGGGAGTGATTTTTTTTATATTTCTACCTTAAAATATATTATGATATATTGTTGAATAGGTGTTTCAAAATGAGCATGGGTTTACTTAAATAATTTTTTGATAATTTTAATATTTTAAAAAACAATTCTCTCAAAAAGTACCTAATAAAAACATTGCGTCCGTTCCCCTCTAACTTTTGAACCATACGTTTAGAAAAAAAGAAAATATCGCAAAAGTAGAACTTTATAAAGACTTTCTAGGAAAATTATTTTGAACTTGATGGGATGAACAGATTCTGAATTATTTTACAACATAATTTATACGTAGGTAAGTATATATGTGTTGGTAATTTAACCGTACAAACAAGCATATTAATTTTTTAACTTAGTTTACATATTTTATTATCCTTAACATATTATCTTATTTTAAATAAAAAATAATTATTAAAATCAGTTCACACAATCTAAGATTACCACCAAAAACCCAACAATTAGTAACCCAATTTTCCGAGAGATTTTTTTTTAATTTTCCGAGAGATGGCGCTTTATTTTGGGCTACTTACGGTTCTGTTACATAAGAGAAAGCCCGCCATGCTCTGGGCCGGTTTTTTTAAGATAGATGGGTCAGGACTAAATTTTTGACGCGTCGAAATGTGTCACAATGGTAAATAAATGTGTCACACTGGAAAATAAACATAGCACAATAGAATTGATGCCCTACATTTATTTTCCAGTGTGAACATTTTGTTATGATTTCCGCTGTGCGATTACGTCAAAAGTTTGGTCCTGACCCAGATAGAGTAGTTTAAGAGGAAGGTTTATATGAGTAAAGCCTGTATAATATAATTAATATCAGCATTGCATTGAAACAAAAGGCATCTGATAATGCGCTATCGGCACATGGACATCCAACCCATACGCACAGTACGTTATAGGACATTCATTATGCGTACAAGCAAGGAGTGGAATTCCCTACCGGACTATCGCTACTACCTGAGGATCTTTATGTCAAGAGTGAATAGGTTACTACTAGTACTAGGCAAGCGTGCTCCGTAGTTGATCACATCAGGACAGATAGTGATCAAGCACGATCTTACCAAAAATACACACAGCATCAGGCAAAGGCAACAGCGCTCTCGCCGCAGCCGCCGCGATTCCGATCCCAATTTCCGGCCACCGTAGAAGCGGGTTTGCGGAAAGCGAGCAATGGGTAGCCCGCCATCCGGTCATCTGGTAACAGTCCAGACCGAGCCCAAGTCGTCGACAGCGCACACTATTCCCTCGCGCTTCAAGGAGTTGTCAGCAACTAGGATCCCAGCAGAGTCAAGGCCTCCTAGGACCTAAGTTTGATGCGAAAGCGTATTACCTGGGTTCTGGGATCAAAGCAAGGTAGGAACGGGGTAGATTGTTTAGTCAGTAAGAGTCTGACACTGTATCCCGCTCCACCGTTTTTGGCTACCATAAAAAAAAACACACACATATACAAACCTTTATAATACTTGTATGATACAAAAATCAAAGTCAACATCAATGCCATCATAGTTTCTGTAATACAGTGATTTCGTAAAGGGGTGTGTTAGTACATCTGAAGACAAGAATAACTTCGTGGACACGCCCACTGTGACGTCACAGCACTCATATTTCGTCTATCGTGTGCCAGACATACGCATAGGAATTACGGAGTGTCTTTTAATATCGTATGTTTTGTGCTAAGATTTCTAAGATAAATATTATTTTTGGGATCTAGCTGGAGCGAGATGGATGACAGAATAGGGCTGACTAAGGCTGCGTTTCCACCAGAAATGTACAATGATGAGTAAAGAACCAATTATTAGCACTCTACATCTACATCGACATCTACACTAATTATAATAAAGAGGTAAAGTTTGTTTTTTTATTTTTTTGTTTGTAGGGGGTAATCTCTGGAACTACTGGTCCGATTGGAAAAATTTTAGCAACAATAGAAAGCTGCTTTACTCCTGAGTGACTATATTTTATGTACGCGGGCGAAGCCGCTGACAAAAGCTAGTATACAATATACATCGTCTAGTCCTAAGCTCTGGTCAGCTTGGGACTAGACGATGTTGTGTGATAGTTGTGAAATATATTATTATATTTTTAGAATCGCTTCATTTACTTCGCTTCGGTGAGCAGTTGATTCTTTACAAACTCATCTTGCTATTCTCTGGTGGAAACACAGTCTTAATACCACTTATGATCCTTAGGTTGCTTTGCAGGGTTACGATGACACGTTTGAACAATAACGCAGCCTTAGCGGTGACTGACAACTCGTAGGTGCTCGTGGAACACTACACAACTCGCCGTTAACCCATTCTTGGTCTTCACCGGGCGGCTGAACAGTGAACTGCCGAATGCTCGTCATCCGCAAGCCAGGGTCTTCGGTAACTAGAAATCATCTTGCAACTCTTATATATTGCTGCTTTGCAGTTTGATTTTCTTTTACCTCTCGCACGGATCATGGCCTGAACTAGGGCCGAAAGGGAGACATTATCGCTACGAGGAAAAGGGAGCCAATCGGGTACACCTCTACCGTTTATCTCCATAGAGATCTACTCTTTGGAATGTACAATTAGCGTCATCATTGACATACCGAGCTCTTGACTTTTCAGAAGTGCCTCATCATCAACAGCCTTATTAATGTTCCCACTGCTGGGACACAGGCCACCTCTGTAAGAGAGGAAACGGGCCATAATCAATCACGCGGGCCCAGTGCGTATTAGTGTACGTCACATGTCTTCGAATTTTGGGTTCTAGGACAAACCGCTTTCCTCAGCATGTTTTCCTTCACCAAGATTCAAAAGTGCCTGAAAATGTTTATTAGGTATATGAAATAAAAGCTTAGAATCTAGTATCCTCCGGATAATCCGCACTAGAGTGAAAAAAATTAAACCAATTAGTGAAAAGTTTCAAGGACCATTCACCACAAATCAGTCTGCCAAGCTCCCAAGCGCGTCATTATCATCATCAGCCTTTTTTTTAATGTTCCCACTGCTGGGACACAGGCCTCCTCTGTAAGAGAGGAAACGGGCCATAATCAATCACGCGGACCCAGTGCGTATTAGTGTACGTCACATGTCTTCGAATTTTTGGTTCTAGGACAAACCGCTTTCCTCAGCATGTTTTCCTTCACCAAGGTTCAAAAGTGCCTGAAAATGTTTATTAGGTATATGAAATAAAAGCTTTGAATCTTGAATCTTATATCCTCCGGAGAATCCGCAACATAGTGAAAAAAAATTGAGCCAAATAGTGAAAAGATTCAAGGATCATTCACCACATATCAGTCTGCCAAGCTCTCAACCGCTTAATAAGCTTGATATCATAACATTATAGCATAGACGAACGTGTATCAATCCGTGTCAATTAAATACGAAGTTAAGTACATAAAAATGTACCAAAATAACCGTTTTATTAGTCGTTAAACGATTCTGGAGATGGCAGGAAATATTATAGGCTAGATAAACATTGATATGGAGCAGTCATCTTCAGTTTTCTCCGATAGTTTTTTTAGTGTCTGGAGTTATAGCGGGAAATATTCAAGATTTTTTTTTCTTTGCTATATAATTTATTTTTTTCCTTCACTATACAAATTATGAAAGAATTTTTAAAATTAATCTTTAGCTTAACTGTCATCATCATCATCATCAGTCTTATTAAAGTTCCCTCTACTGGAGCACAAGCCTCCTCTCTAGGAGAGAGCTTAGCTGCACGCACAATGAATGTGTTCCCAAAACGTTTAAATTATGCAATTCTAAAATGCTACCGTTAGTAAACAGGTTGTATTTACCTGCAGATGTCTTCCCGAGCGATTATAATTAAGGAACGTTTTTTAATACAAATAAAGAAAGAAAAGACTTTTAATCGTATCTCAAACATACAGTAGATATAAAATGAAATAGTACATTTTGATACAAGTGCAGGAAGTTTGTCATAGCGACCGAGGCGCAGTTCGCACGAGCCGTAGGCGAATGTGTTATGGAGCCGAGGGCTGCAATGACAAATCTGCACGTGTGTCAAACGACGTTTTTCAATACACTTACGACTTGTGAAATAAAGAAAGAAAGAAAAAAAAATCGTATCTCAAACATACAGTAGAAATATAAGAAATATATAAGTACAGCATTCAAATCTGCTCTGGTCAGTTTCTAATTTCGTGGGGTCGTCCAGCGACTCTGGGGGACGCCTCGCGCCTGATTCGATAAACTAAATAAAACAAAATAATCCCCCGTGACCGTGACGATAAGGAAGGAATAAAAAAGCCCTTGTTGTGATAAACTCAAAAAAGCACTTGGGTGATATACATGTTATATTGAACCTAATAGGAGTGCGATAAGAGGCCGTTTTTGAGTAAGTGTATTAAAAAATAAATTAAAAAAAAATTGCAATAAAATCGGCTCTGGTCTAATAATTATGTGGCGGGGGACAGCACGCGCTTTTTGCCGCACTAGTGTGGGAAATAGTTCATTGCATGCCTGTAAACGGTGAGATAAGAGCAGGTTTCCGAGTAAGTGGATTGAAAGAGAAGCTATTAAAATAGTATTCATATCTATAAAAGATCGCGTGTCTCCCCATCACAAAGACCACTTTGAGCAAATGTTTTGTCCTTAATATTGCTAAAACGCTTACCATGTCCGATGTCACCCATCCATTTTCATTAAAGTAATTTTCCGAAAAACATTTGGGGAAGGGTTAGCTATCCTAGTTTTTTGTATTTGTGGAAACTAAGAAAATGAGTTGCAATTTTGTTTGCGTTGGTGTTTTTTTGAGCAGTGGTGGCCGAGTGGTAAATGCCCCGACTTACGTGTTGTAGGTCGTGGGTTCAAAGCCAGCCAGGCGCATTACTTTGTGTAATTTATTTCATCACCACTGCTCTCAAAACGGTGAAGGAAAACATCGTGAGGAAACCGGCATGTCCTAGAACCAAAAATTCGAAAGACATGTGACATCCACCAATCCGCACTGGGCCCGCGTGATGGATTATGGCCCATTCCCTCTCCTAGAGAGGAGGCCTGTGTCCCAGCAGTGGGAACATTAAAAAGGCTGATGATGATGATGATGATGATGGTGTTTTTTTTAATGTCTTTTATTACTGGGTCCAGGGATCCCATTGTCATTTTAATAAAAGTTCGTATTAGAATAATGGTAAGAGTAGTCTTATAAAGAACAGTGTTTAAAACAAAATTTAATGAAAACTACGTTTATTATAGAGTTTATTAAAAATAGCTCGACCGCTGTATGTTACAGTTATATCTGTTATTTTTAGTTAAGCTCATTATTAAGTCAAATATGTACCTACCTATATTGTTCTTAATGAGTTATAGATTTGTTAAACCTATGATAGGCTGTTCTGATACTATACATTGTGATATAAGATTTAGGGATCTGGTCTATGTAGACGGTTACTGACGGTAGCTGTAGTATAATATACAATCCGTTCCAAATGAGAATAGGATCGATAGCAATGTTGTGACGTCACGTCGAACTGTCAAATCGAAGAAATTTGGTAGAGTGAACAAAAAAAGATGTTTAAAAAAATAATTTACTTACGAATCGTGAATGAAAAAAGTTTAATTAGAATACAGTTTTTCAATTTTGTTTATCTCTGTTTCACTGTGTGATGTGTCTGAGTAGTGGTAAATAGAAGAAAATGGCGAATTGTTTCTAACAATGAAAATAAGAAAGAAAATAGTTTTTCTTGTAAACTATTTATGACTTAAAACAATATATTTGGCAAATTTATATTAAACCCTAACGTTTTTACTTCAGCTAGAATTAACTAATTTTTAGTAATAAAAAGCAAAAAAAAAAACTTTTTATTGATACGCAAATAAGATTTTTTTGCAAACCGTACTTATCACTCAAAATTTGACAGCTCGAGGTTATTGACTTTCCGGTTCTTATTTGGAACGCATAATATATTTCACTATCACACAACGCCGTCCAGCCCTATAAGCAGAGCTTGTGTTATGAGTACTAGGCAACTGTTAAACATACTTCATCATCAGCCTTTTTAATATTTTATATCTAACACTGATTTTGTAAATGTAAATGTAGATATAAATTTAAAACTATATATTTGTACGGCTGAAATCTACACTAATATAATAAAGAAGTAAAGTTTGTTTTTTTGTTTGTAGGAGATAATCTCTGGAACTACTGGTCCGATTGCAAAAATAGAAAGCTGCTTTACTCCTGAGTGACATAGGCTATATTTTATGTACGCGGGCGAAGCCGCTGACAAAAGCTAGTGCCGAATATAGTGAGACCCTTTTAATTTTAAGACCTTGTAAATTACCTATATTCATGCAAATAAATATATCATTCATTCATTCATTCATTCATTGTATCGGATACTATACTCGTAGCAGCATCAGCCTTATTATGTTTCCACTGCTGAGACTTAAGCCTCTAGGAGAGGGTACGGGCCGTAATCCATCAAGCAGGCCCAGTGCGTATTGGGTTAAACATACTTTTATATTTTTAAATATTATTGAAAAATTACACCCAGACACAGAACAAAAAATTATCGTGCTTATCATAGAAACATATATGTCCTGGATACCTAAATGAATAACTATGTTTATAAGTTATCTAGTACTCCCAGCACAAGTTCTGCTTAGTTTGATACTAGATGGCGTTGTGTAAGTTGTGGAAAAAAATTCAGAGCACAGAAAATATGTATAGCTAACACTCCACAGAAACATGATCCTTAATGGTCAAAATGGCTTAAATTTAAATCGAAAATTTATTACAGCATCTATAACACGGATAGCCAAAACACTCAGGCCTAACTAATAAAAATAAATAACGTAATAACTATAAACTATTTCCCAATCAAAATCGGTTACTAAATCAAATGATTGATCTTTTAAACAGTCAAGAGCGAGTCGGGCTTATTTACGCAGGGCTACTATTGAGAGATCTTGGTTCTTAGTTCACGTTTTATGGTCAACTACAGGTATTTACGACAACTGTGGGTATCAAAACATACGGCATAGTTAAACCAATTTTTTTTTCCGACTTTTGCTGACTGATCAACTTATCCCGTTCCTACGTTGCCGTATATACTAGGGCCAGAGCTTTTCTTTCAGACACAAACCCTTGGCCCCAGTTGGCTTCGACCCTTCTGCAGGGTCCCTACGGTTGCTGACACATCCTTGAGGCGCGCGGAAACAGTGCGCGCCTCGATAGCTGGGCTTGGTCTGGACAGTTGGCCTGGACGTCTGCATCTACGGTGGTAGCGTCTACAATAGTTAAACCTATTCGCACTTAACTGAATGTTATTAATATCAATCTTTTAGAGTCTCGTGAATGCCGAGAAAGATATTCAACTCAAATACCTTGACTTGGCTCGCGAAGACAACATGTGGACTTAGAGATCATAGTACCGATAGTAGTCTCCATCATTTTTCGAGGCTTCATTCATACATCGGTTCATAGATACGTCTTGCATTTTAGGAGTCTCTTAGGACGCCGTGAGGTCTTTCCAGCCACATCTCCGGAGGAGGTACGGGTGTTGAACTCGAAAACAATATAATTAATTAAACCATACTCAAATGCTTGTAGTAACTCATTACTTCTAGGTACTCATTCTAATCTCCACTTCTTGGCGTTGTGCCATCAAATTTTTGAGATTAATTGCCGACTTAGCTATCCGTCATTTTTATTCGCGATCATCTGAAATCATAGCGTTGAAGTTTATTTAGATTACAATGTCGACGCTTATGCTATGTCAGAAATTTCGTAAAAGTTTTGAGAAGTGTGAAGCACAGTACGGCCGGGGGATCTATGCGCGTCCAAAGTTAAGCTCTGTGAATTTTAGCAATTGAAAACTAGTACAAAAATAAAGCTTTTAAAAAAATAAATTCCAATAACAGTTTTTAACAGCAATAACAACTGCAAATTGCATTTATTTGTTTAAACTACGTAATTTTTAGGGATGATTCTCATTAGAGCGGGCCGTGCACGGGCCGGGGCGTGGACGAGCCGGGGCCCGTCCGTGCTACGCAATTTATTTTCGGACGCAGCACGAAAAATGTTCTGATTACGATGGGACGTGGAGGGAACGGGGCGGGACCGTGCAACAAACGTGGTATTGAAGTGCGTCGAGCGGGCCCGGACGGGACACGGATAATGCACTGTGTAATATAAATTGATTCATACAAAATATATGAAACAGATTAAAACCGTGCCCCGTCCGTGCCCCGTCCGGGCCCCGCCCGGGCCCCGCCCCGGGCACAGCACGTTCTAATGAGAATCATCCCTTATCAAGCGTTAAAATTCGCAGAGCCTAGCTTCAGACTCACCAAGATCCAACGGCAGTACTGTAAAAATGAATTTTACGATTTATTACGTTAACCTCCACTTTTGGGAGGTCAAGTTTTTGGGTAGTGCGTGGGCTTACGGTCAGCGAGCAATGGATAGCTCGGCATCCAATGGCGGTATGTACGGAAGTACTTTGCTCCCTGAACTAGGCAGAGCTAAGCTTGAGAACGTTGGCATAAAATCCTGAAAGGTATGAAGTAAGGTTTTATAAAACCCGCATAGGAGGTGGAATTGGAGCTTTGTCATACCAATTTTTTTTATGGTAGAAAAATCATCTAACGACGAATCCCGCCCGTAACAGTGTCCGATTCTTACTGACTAAACGACCCACCCCATTCCTTCTTAGCCCTCATACCAGGGTCGGACCTTCCTTTCAAAAACTAGACCGGGGCCCCAGTAGGCTTCGGCCCTGCAGTTGAATCTCTACATTTATTGTCAACTCTTTGAGGCGCACGGAAACAGAGCGCGCCGTCGAGCACTTGGCTTGGTCCACACTGTTACCAGACGACCGGACGGCGAGCTACCCATTGCTCGCCGGCAATCCTTCGCCTACGGTGGCTAAAAATCGGGATAAGAATCCCGGCGGCGTCTTGGTTGTCATACTATTGACTAAGTCACTCCATTGTATCAATTTTTTTAATTTTAACTCATATCAAATGGTTGTACTCGTAATAAATTAAAAAACCTTTGCGAATCGATTCGGAAATTAGATAATTCACATGGATAGTTTTTTACGGAACCCAGTTTTTTCCTGGACCCTCAGTACGTAAATTCGAATAGCGCTTGTCCGAGTTATTACTTATTTGCGCTTTATACTTTTCTATGTTAGTGTAAATTTATGGCAATTTTGCTAGAAATAAATATCAATTATTATAATTATATGAGAGCTGAACCATGTAACACAGTTACCTACTAATTAAGTACCAATATTAATTGACTGTATCTCTCCAATTAGGTGTAACTAGCTTGGAACACTATACTATAATAGCCTCGTCTAGCTTGTTCAGCTGTGCTCAACCTACGAGCCGCGGGCCGCATGAGGCCTATGTGAAATCATACTTTTGTTAATAATTCGAAAGGCCCAATTATATTTTTATTTATTTAATAGCATTTTGTTACATAGCTAATATTAATACAAAATCTGACAAACTGATTGTGTATGATTTTGTGAATTCCGCACAAAATCATACAAAACGCAAATTCACTGCGGTATACTCCAACGATCTGGTCAATTTTAGTTGGCCGTATCATGAAGTGATCAATTTCCCGGGATTCCGATCCCGATTTCCGGCCACCATAATATATTATAACATAGTATTGTATTGTAGTAGTAATAGTATCTTTATTTATAACAAAAAAAAACAGATAGCAACCCGAAAACCAGCAAACCGTAGGGACCCTGCAGAAGGGTCGAAGGCAACTGGGGCCAAGGCTTTGTGTCAGAGAGGAAAGCTCTACCCCTGGATGATGACGTAGATGGTGACGTAGGAACGGGGGAAGTTGTTTAGTCAAGTCAGTAAGAGTCTGACACTGTTTTCCGCTCCGGCCAAGGGCGGGATTCGTCATTGGATGGTTACTACTTACCATAAAAAAAAAACATTGATCAATTTCTATGATCTACCCACGTCATATACACTAAGCGGTGTCAGTCTAATCATAAAGTACCGCGGCCCGAGAAGAAAAAAGCTTGAGTACGACTGGTCTGGACGAATATGCCCTTCATACGATCATGTAGTTCGTGAGTTCAACTTTAGTATATAGGGCATAAGAGGCGTCACGGTTGCTTAATATTTTCATATGTTGACTCGGTTAGTACAGTGGTTAGGCAATTAACTGTTATACTGCGTTTTGCGTATTCGATTCCTGCACTAAACAAATACTTGTATGGCCTACAGACGGTGAAGTGTTCCGGATGTCTTGTGTATTTAGGTTTTTTATGGTGGGTAAAATCACCTACAGCCGAATCTCGCCCGTAACAGTGTCAGATTCTTACTAACTAAACGACCCACCCTATTCCTTCATAGCCCTCATACCGGGGTCGGACCTTCTTTTCAAAAACTGGACCGGAACCCCAGTAGGCTTCGACCCTACAGCTGGGCATTTACATTTGCTGACAACTCCTTAAGGCGCGTGGGAAAAGAGCGCACCGTTGACGACCCAGCTTGGTCTGGACCGTTACTAGACGACCCGACGTGAGTTACTCATTGCTCGCCGTCTGCAAGCCCGCGTCTACGGTAGCCGGAAATCGGGAGGCGACCGCCTGCCACTCTGCCTCACTCAAGAGAGTTTATATATCTGTGAACGTACTCTCTACACGGGAGTAAGGTAAGTCCTAGTATATGGAATATTAGTACGATATGCTTACCAACTAGAGTGGTTCGTCAACTTCTTTATTGAAACGTCTGTGCTGTCTAGACATGAACTTATGTCGGTATTTCATACGATAATGCAATACTCAACATTGCTTGTTCGCTTCGGGGAGCGGCGTGGGGCGCACCGGGACGCAGCGGGGCGCTTGGATTGATCAATCTGGGAAAACTAGCTATTCCCTGCGGTTTCAGCCGCGTCTTTGGTTATTTTTTTGCTCCTATTGGTCGTAGAGTGATGTAACTTACGTCAAGTAGGCGCAAGAAGGCGTACTCAGAATTTTACTGACTAAATCTAAACAACTGATAAACACACTTATATATTTCTAAATACATACATATTATAGATAAATTACCCCCAGACACAGAACAAATGATCACACAATCATTTGTCCTGGGTGGGAACCGAACCCACGAACTCCGGCTTAGCTGACTAGTGCCACGTTCGCCAGGGACGCATTGATACCCTTTTACAAAATAAACAAATAAATCACAAAAAAAAATCACTGAGTTTTTATAAGAAAAACGCAAAAACCAAAATCAAAATTTACGACCAAATAAATTTTGCAAAAGTAAACTATAAAAAATGTCAATTAAGATTTTTTCAAGACCATTTAAGTTGTACAGACATATATACAATCGGCGCTCAAGAGGCTAGGAGCCCAATAGGCCAGTCAAATAAAAAAAAATAAACACCTCTCTGGAACAGTCCAGAATGTTAATTTTACCAGCTTCTGTGTTAATTTTATCATCTTCTTAACACCCACTTTTGGACAGCCAAGAGTGGGTGTTAAGAAGCTGATAAAATTAACATAGGAGTGTGAAAATAAGTTATTATACAAATCGATTTGCGTTCAATGAACTTGCGATACGTAAGTATATAATGTAATAACTGTATTGATTTAGTTAAAAGCTTTTTCGTAGAGTGGATTACTCTAGTACAAGTATGATAGAGTGTGCTAGGAAAATTCGTAACCAAAATGTGTTTTTTTTTTTATGGTAGGTAAAACTCATCCAATGACGAATCCTGCCCTTGGCCGGAGTGGGAAACAGTGTCAGACTCTTACTAACTGACTAGTTTAGTTAGAAAGTCTGATACTGTTTCCCGCTAATGTCTAAGGTGGTTTTTTTATGGTCGGTAAAAATCATCCAATAATGAATCCCGGCGCCCTTGGGCAAAGCGGGAAACAGTGTCAAACTCTTACTGGCGAAACAGCCTACCTTATTCCTACGTTGCCATATATACCAGGGCCAGAGCCTTTCTTTCAGATGCGAATGCGAATGCTTATGCAGGGTCCCTACAGTTTGCATGCAACTCGTTGAGGCGCGCGGGAACAGTGCGCGCGCTATTAACGACTGGATTGGTCCGGACGGCTACCAGTCGATTAGATGGCGAGCTAACCATTGCTCACCATTTTTTTATGGTTGCAAAATCATCCAATGGCGAATCACACTCTTGGGCGGAGCGGAAAACCGTGTCAGGCTCTTACTGACTGAACAGCCCATCCCATTCCTTCTGTGTTCAGAGTCCAGAGTTCAGACGCCGTACACCGTGTCAAGTGGAGACGCATCGCTAGCCAACGAAAATGCAACATGATCATCCACGACCACTCTGTCAAGAGTGAACGACTAAGGAGGATCTCATTACTATGTAGTAATGATATGTGCTAGTATGTACTAGCACATATTTTTTTACTAACACACAAATTCCAATGTCATACTAATGCCCAGAAACAAGAGTAAATTACACACTGGGTTTCGATTGCAAGAATGCATTATTAATAACTGTATTAATAACTACACTGCATCTTAAAGCAATATGCACTTGGTCGATAAATCTTCAATACAATTCAAAATCGTTTGTACGTTTGAATCTTTTAATAAACGCTGGGTCTTTCTCACCTTGCTCGCAAAACAGATGGCCGTTGGGGTCTAAAGGTTCTGGAGAGGTAGGTCGATTTTGTGAGAGGCCTACCAACACTGAGTCTTGCAGTCCTAGTCTAGGCCACTGCCTAGACTAGTACCACAAATAATGATTTTAGAACCTATCAGCCCCGTCGTTTGTCTAATGAAAGCTGATCTCTAGCCTTATTATTTTTATAATTAACTAGCTGTGCCCGCGACTTCGTCCGCGTGGAATAGTTATTTTGGGCATCATATTTATTTTTGCAAACAACCTCAGCTTTATAAATTATAGCTGTTACCCACGACTTTGCCCGTGTCAATTTCTGTTATTAATTTAGACAATTTAGTTTTTAAAAGAACATAATTATCTAAAATTACTTCATAGAGCTACACCCTCCACTTGGGCACGTCATAATCTCGGCGGTAAGTGCCCTCTTTGAGGCGTGGTTGGATAGACATCACGCAGGACATGACGCAGGTTCTCACCGGACAAGGGAAGTTCAGGAGATTCCTGCGCCGGATTCGTGTTGAAGAGACGCCCGGGTGTCGCCACTGTGTGGCCAGCACGGAGGACACGGTGGAGGTATGCCCCGGTTGAGAAGAGAATCGCCGTGTCCTCGTGGGGGTGATCGGCGGCGGTGGCCTCTCGCGCCGGGCCTTGGTTCAGGCCATGGTCCGCAGCGAAGAAGAATGGCAAGCGGTCGCCTCCTTTTGCGAAGCAGTAATACTCGTAAAGGAGGAGGCAAGGGCAAAAGCGCCCTCGCCGTAGCCGTCGCCGCCGTGATCCCGCCGATATCCGGCCACCGTAGACGCTGGCTTGCGGATGGTGAGCAATGGGTAGCTCGCCGTCCGGTTGTCTGGTAATAGTCCAGACCGAGACCAAGTCGTCGACGGCCTGCACTGCTCCCGCGCGCCTCAAGGTGTTGTCAGCAAACTGTGGGGTTCTTCAGGGTCGAAGCCTCCTGCAGCCGAGGGTTGGTGCGAAAGCGTTATACCGGGGCTCTGGGAAGAAGGCAAGGGAGGAACGGGGTAGGTTGTTTAGTCAGTAAGAGTCTGACACTGTTTCCCGCTCCGCCCAAGAGCGGGATTCGTCATTGGATGATTTTACCTACCATAAAAAACACCTCCGGGCCGCCCGCAAGCAACCACTCTCCTCGCCCGCCGGCCAGGCACAGCGTCATATTTTGCACATCATGCGGCGCGTGTGAATTTTATATCGGAGTATTTTAAAATTGTTTATTTATTTATTTATTTATATTTATGTACACACAAACACATACAAAGAGAAAAGAATACATACAGATAGAAGAGTACAAAGGTACTGCTTATTTCTAACGAAATTTCTTCCAGCAGACCTGCGACAGGAGAGTTGGATGAAAAATGTAGACACAGTGTGTATAAATAATTCATAACAGTTTATAATATCAATTACAACATTTAATAATAACATTTAATAACATACAATTAACAGTTTGTAATATGTAATATCAATAACAATTGTAATATCTTCTAAGATGTTCATTGAAAATAAGTGATTACAAAGACAATTTTGTTCACAATTACATACTCTTAATCAACAACACATTTATTTGGATAAAGTTTAATATTACTATGTTGATACAACTCTAACAAATAATTGGTAATAATGCATTAATTTCGGCCAAATTTGATTCCCATAAAAACGGCTCTAGTGAGTTAATCTTAAAAGATAGACATATACTGTCGCGGACATTTTTTTAGATTATTTTAAGAGGAATAATTCTTTCGTACATATTTTTTTGGTATCTTCTACCGTTTTCGCAGCGCACGCAACGAAAGCCCTCAAAGATGAATATTTTTCCGCGTTTCTTCCACATTTTCAATTGTTTCTTCGCTCCTATAAGTCACAGCGTGATGTTATATAGCCTAAAGCCTTCCTCGATAAATGATCTATTCGACACAAAAAGAATTTTTCAATTCGAACCAGTAGTTCCTGAGATTAGCGCGTTCAAACAAACAAACAAACAAACAAACAAACAAACAAACAAACAAACAAACAAACAAACAAACAAACTCTTCAGCTTTATAATATTAGTATAGATAATAATCATATTATTTATGGAATAATCATTTATTTATAAATCATTATCTGGGGGGGGAGCTGAGGGTTGATGCGAAAGCGTTACACCGGGGCTCTGGGAATAAGGCAAGGAAGGTACGGGGTAGGTTCTTTAGTCAGTAAGAGTCTGACACTGTTTCCCGCTCCGCCCAAGAGTGGGATTCGTCATTCGATGATTTTTACCTACCATAAAAAAAGCCTTATTATTTTTATTAATAATAATAATTTTACTTTAGGAATTACCAATAAATATTAATTAAAAAATATAATTACATAAATAAAATTACATCACTCACGTTAAAAAAAAAAAATCATGACATCAAAATCTTCAAATAGGTATCATTGATTGAGTAGGAAGTGTAAAGTTTATTAATAAGAATGAAATAAATTTAAAAAACTGTCAAAATAAAATTTATTATACTGCTAGGGTTTATAAATAGAAACCTGGTTTTTGGTACAACTTACACTTAGGTCACCCGAAAACTTTGAGAAAACCTAGTCTAGATGTAAATGAAGAAAGATAACACAAGTCTATCTTATAATAAAAAGAATATATCATAGTAATATGGGATCCCATAACATTATACTGTCACCCCTCATTTGTATGGAGCCCGTGGACGACATAGAAAATATTATAGTGTTTTTAGGAATTTCTATATAAACTTTTGGAATGATTTGGCTATTTCTAAGCGAGATTAGGATGGGTTCGAACGAAAGTCGTAAGACGTGAATTGTGTATGTATGAAACGTAAGTATTTCTTTGTGTAAAATAGCCAGATACATAATATAATATAATATATTTATTGAATAAAAAACAAGAACATGGATACACAATTGCTCATAAGCTACTTAAAAATAACAATTGAATAATACAATAAATTGTGTCAAACAGCATCAGCTGCCGAACTAGCAAGCTGCGCCTCAAGTCCTCGAGTAAGTGTGAAACGTGTGAGCTTTAAAACAAAAGAAAAACTAGCCAAAAATATACTTAAAATTACGGTGACATGAGAGTGGGCTTTTTGAAGGATAGGTAAAAATCATCCAATGACGAATCCTGCACTTGGGCGAAACGGGAAACAGTGTCAGAGTTTTACCGATTAAACAATCTACCCCGTTCCTACACTGCCATACATACTAGGGCCAGAGTGATCCTTTTAAACACGAACCCTTGGCCCTAGTTAGCTTCGACCCTGCTGCAGGGTCCCAACGAACATGAGAGTGGGCTGGCCATATTGCTCCATTGTACCCTGACACATGGGCGAGGAATCGTCACTCTCTAGCTAGGCGCACTAAGGGCCCTCGCCCACGTGCGACTTTTTGTAGCGATGCAGTCGCGATGCTCTCGCGCGTAGCATCGATACAGACGCGAAGCAGTCGCTAGCTGTGTGCCCGCGCCCACGGGACCAGATTCAGTCGCGATGCAAACGCGATTCAGTCGCGATGCAAACGCGATTCGGTCGCGATGCAAAAGCGATTCGGTCGCGATGCAGTTACGATACAAAAATACCTTGGATCAGTACAGTTGCAAGATGGACTCCGTAGAGGCAACATTAGTCACGTTGTCTTTGGTGCTGCTTTTACGTAAGCAGCCGAACCGTAGGCAACGGAAGCAGCATCAATATTGGATGCATCCATTTAATACCCAGATATTACTTTGTGGACATCATGTAACAACATTCAAACAACTCAAAAATTATGATCTTAAATTCAAAAGTTGTTATAGAATGTCATATTCTACGTTTTGTGAATTGCTTTCCATTGTAAAACCAGAGTTGACACGCAGAAATACAATGATGAGACAATGTATATCAGGTCGCGCGTTTGTATCGATACAATCGCGATGCAGTAGCGCGTTGCAAATGCGACTAACACGCGTTAGAAGTGATGCAGTCGCGCGTTTGCTAAACGCGCGACTGCATCGCTACAAAAAGTCGCCGTGGGCGAGGGCCCTAAGGGAGGATGACATCGTCGTGAGAAATCATCTTCTCCCTCTCTTGAGCGGAACGTGAAGGCATGTCAGACTTTTAATGACTAAAACTTACACCTATTTGTATGTATATATATATACTAGCTGTGCCCGCGACTTCGTCCGCGTGGAATAGTTATTTTGGGCATCATATTTATTTTTGCAAACAACCTCCTCAGCTTTATAAATTATAGTTGTTACCCACGACTTTGCCCGTGTCAATTTCTGTTATTATTTTAGACAATTTAATTTTTAAAAGAACATAATTATCTAAAAGTACTTCATAGAGCTACACCCCAACTTGGACACGCCATAATCTCGGCGGTAAGTCCCCTCTTTGAGGCGTGATGTCAAATCTGTGGTGATGTCCATCACGGCATCCTCACCTTCCGCAGGCCGCAGGTTCTCACCGGACATGGGAAGTTCAGGAGGTTCCTGCGCGCCGGATTCGTGCGGAAGAAATGCCCGGGTGTCGCCACTGTATGGTCAGCCCGGAGGATACGGTGGAGCACACGGTGGAGGTGTGCCCCGCTTGAGAAAAGCATCGCCGTGTCCTCGTGGGGGTGTTCAGCGGCGGCGACCTCTCGCGCCGGGCCTTGGTCCAGGCCATAGTTCGCAGCGAAGAAGAATGGCAAGCGGTCGCCTCCTTCTGCAAAGCAGTAATGCTCGTAAAGGAGAAGGCCGACCGCATAAGGCAAAGGCAACAGCGCTCTCGCCATAGCCGTCACCGCCGCGATCCCGCCGATATCCGGTCTCCGTAGACGCTGGCTTGTTTACGGTGAGCAATGGGTAGCTCGCCGTCCGGTTGTCTGGTAACAGTCCAGACTGAGACCAAGTCGTCGACGGCGTGCACTGCTCCCGCGCGCCTCAAGGTGTTGTCAGCAAACTGTGGGGCCCTACGGGGCTGAAGCCTCCTGCAACTGAGGGTTGGCGCGAAAGCGTTATACCGGGGCTCTGGGAATAAGGCAAGGGAGGAACGGGGTAGGTTGTTTAGTCAGTAAGAGTCTGACACTGTTTCCCGCTCCACCCAAGAGCGAGATTCGTCATTGGATGATTTTTACCTACCATAAAAAAAACCCATCCGCGCCGCCCGCAAGCAACCCCTCTCCTCGCCCGCCGGCCAGGCGCATCGCGTGTGAATTTTATATCGGAGTTATTTTACAATTGTAATATCTTCTAAGATGTTCATTGAAATTAAATGATGTCAAGGACAATTTTGTTTACAATTACATACTCTTAATCAACAACACATTTATTTGGATAAAGATTAAATTATTATGTTGATACAACTCTAACAAATAATCAGTAAAAATTGGCTAAATTTGATTCGCATAAAAACGGTTCTAGTAAGTTAATCTTAAAAGATAGACATATACTGTCGCGGACATTTTTTTAGATCATTTTAAGAGGAATAATTCTTTCATACATATTTTTTTGGTATCTTAAACCGTTTTGGCAGCGCACGCAACGGAAGATCAAATGATGAATAATTTTCCCCGTTTTTTCCACATTTTCCGTTGTTTCTTCGCTTCTATTAGTTGCAGCGTGATGTTCTATGGCCTAAAGCCTTCCTCAATAAATGATCTATTCAACGCAAAAAGAACTTTTCAATTTGAACCAGTAGTTCCTGAGATTAGCGCGTTCAAACAAACAAACAAACAAACAAACAAACTCTTCAGCTTTATAATATTAGTATAGATATGTATAAAAGAAGAAACTGACTGACTGACATATCAACGCATAGCCAAAACTAGTGGGACTAGGAGCGTAAAATTGTGCACTAGGGTTCCTTTTGTGACGTAAGCGAACACTAAGAAAGGCTTTTTCAAAATTCAGCTTCTAAAGTGATGTAATGGGGGTCTAAAGTTTGTATGGAGAAGCCTACTTTTACGCGGGCGAAGCCGCTGGCAGAAAGCTAGTTTGTATATATTTTAGGTTTAGATTGTTAACAAGATCCTACCTTCGTATGTAATCTCTCTTAGTCACTCAAAGATTTGCTGGGAGAAAACTTATTTGAATTGTCAAATTATTGTAATTAATGTTAAGTTTTAATTATAATACAGACCTATGTTGCTTCAGTTGCCTTTTGTTATCGAACGGCTGAACGGCGAGCTAGCCATTGTTCGCCGTCCGCAAGCAATTAAATAAGCTTTTACTTGACAAGTGCGTCGACTACATCATTGCTTACTATCAGGAGAGATACTGGTCAAGCGTGAGTTAAACCAACACTAAAAAAAAACAAGAAAGTTCTATGGTGTACCTACAATAAAGAGTATATCTATCTATCTATCTAAGAATAAATATTTATTTATACGCTCTATTATACTTATTATTATATTTACTATCCGTTCTGTCTATTAAGTTTTCTCGAGTAGTTTCGTGTGAAGTCGCTGTGTTTATATCCTTGGCTAAAGCATAACAAACGTATCGACTTGACTGAACAAACCGATCAGTTATAGTGCAGTGAGTAAATTAAAAGGAATTTCGCTTCGATTTTCATGCTTCGGTAGCATGCTACTACGCCATCGACTAGCTACTACCTATATAGTCGGAGGTCGTGGGTTCGATTCCCACCCAGGACAAATGTTTTGTGTGATGAACACAATCATTTGTTCTGTGTCTAGGTGTAATTTATCTATAACTAGCGACCCGTCCTAGCGTCGCACGGGTGCATTGCTGATATTAAATATATTATGCATGTATTACACATATATAAACCTTCCTCTTGAATCACCCTATCTATTAAAAAAAGCCGCATCAAATCCGTAGCGTAGTTTTAAAGATCTAAGCATACATAGGAACAGAGTGACTTTTTTTATACTATGTAATGATATGTGTGTATTTAAAAATATATAAGTATGTTTATCAGTTGTCTAGTACTCACAACACAAGCTCTGCTTAGCTTGGGACTAGACGATATTGTGTGACAGTTATGGAATATATTATATTACTAGCTTCTGCCCGCGACTTCGTCCGCGGAAAATTTGTGAGACAAAAGTTGTGATAGCTCGGTTAATATCCATGTTATATAAATAATTTATAGCCTATGTCACTCAGGAGTAAAGCAGCTTTCTATTATAGCTTCAATTTTTCCAATCGAACCATTAGTTCCAGAGGTCTCCTCCTCCTACAAACAAAAAAATAAAAAAACAAACTTTATCTCTTTATTACCCGACTACGGCGAAGCAAAAGGAGGGTTATGATTTTGACCTGTATGTATGTATGTATGTATGTATGTATGTGGGTATGGATGTTCATCTGTTCCCTCGTAACTTCTAAACTACTTATCAGAATTCGACAAATGACATATCATTAGAAGCGTCTTAATTGTCCGCTGGTTATAGGCTATATGGGACGAAACAAGAAAACAAGAAAGCCGTGGTCGTATACCATAAGAATAATAAATTAAAAAAAGTGGTATACGACCACGGCTTTCTTGTTTTCTTGTTTCGTACTTTTTAGAGCGTGTTTTTAAGTAGTCGGGTGTTAGTTTTTAAACTTTATTTTTTTATATTAGTGTAGATTATTATATCCTAGCGATAGACAAGCACGTTCCTAAAAATTATTTGTCTAAATACGTACAGTACGGACGTTGAGTCTGTAGTTAGGCTCTGCGAATATAGCGCTTGAAAACTCGTACAAAAATAAAGATTTAAAAAAATTAGTACCAATAACAGTTTTAAACAGCAACAACAACTGCAAATTGCATTTGTTTGTTTGAAACATTAATTTTTTTTATGAGTTTTCAAGCACTTCTTCTTTTCGAATCGATAGATTCCGCTTCCCCTAAAGTTTGTGGGCCCAGTAGGTTGCCACATTTATAGCAGCTTCAGTGGCATTTTTTAGGTCCTCCAGTGTGCATGGGTCAGACTCTCCAAGATCCGTCGGCCGCACTGTGCAACTTGGGGCCACACTAACGTCTAACGTCAGGGCCACTAACGCGATATTTACTGCGATAATTATCGCGATAATTACCTATTGTTCTTTAATTGTGTCTGTAATTACCAAAGTCTAAGCTCAAATTCTGACACCGATCTCTTCTCCAACTAAAATCATTGAAACCAACTCACTATAACAGAATTTTATTTCGGTGCTATGCTTATGTTTTCTCGCGCTTACGCTTACGTACATTCGAATATATATTTATGAACTGTATCACTGCGTGAATCATTCATTCCGGGGTAAACAGAGCTCTTGGTGACGCCAATGCTGAGAGCAGATGTTTGGGGAAATCCAATAGATGAAGATTTATTCCTTTTCCTCTGAAAGATTTGGATGAAATGTATTTACCCCCAATTTTGCTATCGGACATCCGGTACGGCAAATATCCACCTTTACGTTGTTGAGACATCTACGTTCCGGAAGCGTTTTGCCTCGTCGTTTATGCCGCGTACATCGAGGGACTGGAACAGTTTGCCAGCTGCAGTTTTTCCGTCCGATTATAATTTAGGTGTCTTCAAGGCGTGAGAGTAGAATAGGCTCTTAATAAACTAGTACGCCTCACCATCAACGATTGCACCACTGCTTACCCTGAGGCAGGATTGCAGTCAAGCACTTAAAAAAAAATATAGCAATTTAAAAATATATATATACTACTTAAAATTGTTCTTATTTCTACTCGCACTTAACCACTATCTCACCAAGTAACAATCGTTTCGTATAGAGTTAACGCTTATAGCTGACCAAGACCCCAATTCTTTTGTTGAGATGACGTCCGAACAAGGGAATTACGGGCGTAGGCGACAAGCGCTAACTGTAAACGAAACAATTGTAACTAAGCTAGGGGGGCTGATGGTAAGTAATGATATGGTCGACGACGGAGCACGTTTGTTAAGAAGTATACCTAACCTTTTCACTCTTGACTTAAAGATCCCTTGTAAAGATTAGTGTATTTTTAGTTTATTAAATAAATTGATCTCTAAGAAAAAAAAGGACCTACTTTTACTATATGGAAAACCGTTATCGCAATGTGTGTATGTTTGCAAAATAAATCTTAGATTTTCTACGTGTTCTAATTAAATTAAATCATAACTCTGTGTTCTAATTAACACCGGAAACCCATCCATTTCTCAACCTCGACGCACGACGCATGGCACGTGCCACGGCTCGTCTATTATTGTTTAATTACTGCTCGATATGCACGTGTGCAGCGCATTCTAGCACACGTGTTTCTTTGCGTCCATAAGCAAAGAAACATGTGTACTTACGTAGTACATGTAGTACTTAGACATGTGTATTTTTGTAGTATACTACAAAATGGCCTTTACCCGTAGAGGGGTCCATTAGGGTATAGAGAACTTATGTTATAATTTTTTTTTTTTTCTAAATTTAAATAACTAATATTTATTTGGTACTAGCTGGTACCCGCGACTTCGTCTGCGTCCTTTCGCAATACAAGGTAGCCTATGTCCTTTCTCAGGGTCTAAAGATTGTCTGTGCCAAATTTCATCAAAATCGTTTGAGAGATTTAAGCGGGAAAGCGTAACAGACAGACAGACAGAGTTACTTTCGCATTTATAATATTAGTATGGATTAGTATGGATTTTATACCAATTTTAAAATTAGTTTAGAAATTTATTTAGTAATTGTAATTTATAATGTAATTGTTAATTATAATTAATTTAATCTAATATTTGTTATTTTATCCATAGATTTATAATAATTTTCATGAAATGTAACTTTTTATTTCTATTTTAAATTATTCTATGGAAATCTAAAGGCTATAGTATTTTTATATCATTTTTTTCACACGTTGAGGCCCTTTATAGCCGAGGGCCCCATTTAAACACCGTACCTACGCCCCTGCACGATACCTTCTCACCTCCCAGCACAAACAGTGAAACGGTAACCGCTAAAACAAACACTGCCCACTCAAACACACACAGACAGCTATATTTAGTTTAAATACGAGCTAAAATTCGAACTATTTCACAAGTGAACACGTGCTAAAACCCCAAGCTATAAATACAAGCCGCTGACCCGGTTCTGCTCTACTATTTATGGTGAAAATGTCCGTTACAGTGGTATCGACCTCCTTTTGTAAACTCGATTGTAGAAAAGAAATAGTGATTGTGGTGAAATGTTGGAAGATGGTTTCCTGTAAAAGTGTTTTTACTGTTTTTTTCTTCAGCCAGTTTTATACTGAGGAATAGATTCGTCTTCAAATAAAAACTAAAATGCTTTTCAGTGTTTTTGACGGATGGTGTGGACTAATGGAAACCATTTCACAAATAATTTCGCTGCCAATAGCGTTGGCACTTTCCGTATATTCAGAGAATTTAATTCATCATTATCATTTCAGCCGAAAGACGTCCACTGCTGGACATAGGCCTCCCTAAAGCTCCGCCACAAATACCGGTCTTGTGCGTCTTGCATCCATCGGATTCCAGCAACCCTGACCAGGTCATCGGTCCACCTTGTAGGAGGCCTTCCTACGCTGCGTCTTATAAACATAATCTAATTGTATAATGCAAACATAAATAAATAAATAAACTATATAATCTCATCATCATCTCCCTGCCCTTGTCCCGTTTTCTTTGGGGTCGGCGCAATATGTCTTTTTCTTCCACTCTGTCCTGTCACCCGTCACGCTATCACTAACTCCTCTTTCTTTCATATCACTTCTCACACAATCCCCTCTCCCTCTCCATCCATCCACATTTATATTCATGGTTTTTTTTGTAACATGCGTTTCATCCCGCCTTTTTACATGGCCATACCAAGACAAACGGTTCCCTTTCAACTTTTCAGTCACTGGCGCCACTTTCAAACTTCCTCTAATATATTCATTTCTCACTTTATCCATTCTCGTCACACCACACATCCATCTCAACATTTTCATCTCTGCTACATGCAATCTCTTTTCATCCGTCTTTTTCATAGCCCAACATTCTGACCCATACAGTAGAACAGGCCTTATCACGGACTTGTAGATTTTACCCTTCAACTTGAGGGGCATCCGTGGGTCGCAAGTTGTTCCAGTGACCTGTCGCCATTTCATCCATCCTGAGTTGATCCGATAAACTATATAATCTATACTTACACAAATAAAGTCAAACAAATGGTTTAACCTTTCGATCTTGTAATTACAGACACAATTAAGGAACAATTATAGGTGTGCGAACGCCGGCGTTTGCTTGGGGCTTAATTAATTCGACAATTGGAGAACATTAACGCTGTGATGAAACTACTGCCAACCTTATGAATAAGCTCACGAACATACAGTTTGTTTTTTAAACCAATTGGAGGACTTTTCAGAAAAAAAGTCCTCGAAAAAGAAAAAGCCATGACAACACAGCTCTTGTACATAAATGTTATCAGGCAGATAAGTTGAACGAGTTATCGATTAGCTGCCGTGTACCTTGATAACGTAGCGTTACGCTGGGTGGGTGCTGTACTCACTGGCGGCTAGCTTTCAGGTTAAACTGAGGGATTAGTGAGGAAATATAGCTGATAATGTTGTATATGAGAGGTTTGTACATCGACTTGTAGCAGCGATAGACAATCACGTTCATAGAAATTATTTGTCAAAATACTGAAGAGTTAACACAAAAGTCCGCTGCAATACTTCATTGGTGTTGTCGTATATCAAAACTTTTAACTTACAACGCTGCTACGTCAAAACTGCACTAATGTCATCAAAGTAAAATTTGAATTTACATCTACATCTACACTAATATAATAAAGAGGTAAAGTTTGTTTTTTTTTATTTTTTTGTTTTTTTGTTTGTAGGAGGTAATCTCTGGAACTACTGGTCCGATTGGAAAAATTTTAGCAACAATAGAAAGCTGCTTTGCTCCTGAGTGACATAGGCTATATTTCCCTCGGAGCACGCCGCCACCGAATTCCCAGCTAACGGTAGGGGGGGTTCACATCGGCGTCGGGTCGACGATGAAGTACTTAGGACTCGTCCTCGACAGCCGGTGGAATTTCAAGGAACATTTCCGTCGTCTGGCTCCCAAGCTGAATCGTACTGGGGCTGCCCTCAAGCGGCTCCTGCCGAACCTTGGGGGTCCAGACGCCCCCTGCCGGAAGCTCTACGCAGGAATCGTTCGGTCCATGGCCCTTTACGGGGCGCCAGTGTGGGCGCCGTCGTTGCAGCAGCAACCGAGGGCCCAGCTGAACGCATGCCAGAGGGTCATGGCAATACGCGTGATCCGAGGGTACCGAACGATTTCCCGTGAAGCGGCGAGCCTTCTTGCTGGCCTGCCACCATGGGATCTGGAGGCAACAGTCCTTGCACGCATGCACGATCTGCGCATGGAAGTGCAACGCCGGGGCGAAACTCCGCTGCCTGAACATGTCAAGGCGTGGCGGAAAGAGCTCCGGCGGGATCTCGTGATGGTGAAATGGCGTCAGCGGCTATCGCAACCCAGTGCTGGGCACGCCATAATTATGGTGGTAATGCCCCTCCTTGAGGCGTGGTTGGAAAGAACTCACGGCGTTCTTACTTTCCGCATGACGCAGGTCCTCACCGGACATGGTAAGTTCGGGAGGTACCTGCATCGAATTCGTGCGGAAGAGACGCCCGGGTGTCGCCACTGTGTGGACCGCCCGGAGGATACGGTGGAGCACACGGTCGAGGTTTGCCCCGCTTGGGCAGAGCATCGCCGTGTCCTCGTGGGGGCGATCGGCGGCGGTGATCTCTCGCGCCGGGCCTTGGTCGAGGCCATGGTCCGGAGCGAAGAGGAGTGGCAGGCGGTCGCCTCCTTTTGCGAAGCAGTAATGCTAGCAAAGGAGGAAGCCGACCGCTTAAGGCAACGGCGCTCACGCCCGAGACGCCGCCGAGATTCCGATCCCGATTTCCGGCCACCGTAGGCGCGGGCTTGTGGATGGCGAGCAATGGGTAGCTCGCCGTCCAATCGTCTGGTAACCCTCCGGACCAAGCCCAGTCGTCGACGGCGCGCACTGTTCCCGCGCGCCTCAAGGAGTTGTCAGCAAACCGTAGGGACCCTGCAAAAGGGTCGAAGCCAACTGGGGCCATGGGTTCGCGTCTGAAAGGAAGGCTCTGGCCCTGGTGTATATGGCAACGTTGGAATGGGGTAGGTTGTTTAGTCAGTAAGAGTCTGACACTTGTTTCCCGCTCCGCCCAAGGGCGGGACTCGTCATTGGATGATTTTTACCTACCTAAAAAAAAAAAAAAAAAAAAAAAAAAAAAAAAAAAACAGGCTATATTTTATGTACGCGGGCGAAGCCGCGGACAAAAGCTAGTATTTTATAATTCTGAGCGTATCTTCTTTCAAATCAAAATACAAAAAGACCAAAATCGGTTCACACAATCCAAAATCACTACCGGATACAGCGCCATCTCTCGGAAAATTACATTACTAATTTTTACATGGGCTACTAGGAATTTGTGACGGACGGAAAACTACGGAACCCTACACTGAGCGTGACCCGACACGCTCTTAGTTGGTTATTTAATATAGAAAAGCTTCCAACACCAACCTATTACAAAACCCATCAACAAAACATTCTCACGAAATAAAAAAAGAACGACAGATGTTTGTAAGACAATTATTTTAATACGGAAACTGACCATTCAACGGATATTTGGCACAAAACGTAACGTTTTGTGAAACAAACGATCGGAAACTCGTTATTGGGACCTGGCCTTTATATATAAATAATTCATTAAAAAACTATGCGTCCCCCCCATCTAACTTTTGAACCATAAGTTTAGAAAACATGAAAAAAATCTCAAAAGTAGAACTTTACAAAGCCTTTCCAGGAAAATTATTTCGAACTTGATTGGATGACAGTATTTAAAAAAATTGAAAAACATATTTTTATACGAAAATTGTAATTTACACATTTTATAATTCTGAGCGTATCTTCTTTCAAATCAAAATACAAAAGACCAAAATCGGTTCACACAATCCAAAATCACTACCGGATACAGCGCCATCTCTTAGAAAATTGGGTTACTAATTTTTACTCGGACTACTAGGAATTTGTGACGGACGGGAAACTACAAAACTCTACCTTGAGCGTGACCCGACATGCTCTTGGACGGTTATTTAATAAAGAAAAGCTTCTAACACAACTCAACCCATCAACAAAACATTCACACGAAATAAAAAAGAACGACAGATGATTGTAAGACAAAATTATTTAACACGGAAACTGATCATTCAACGGATATTTGGCACAAAACATAACGTTTTGTGAGGCAAACGATCGGAATTAACTCGTTATTGGGACCTGGCCTTTATATATAAATAACTCACTAAAAATATATTTGTCAGCTCATCCGGGAATTGTGGAAAGACAAAATAAAACGAAGATATCGTGGAGTACGTGCGCCATAATAAGAATTAAAACCTTGCATACCCTGTAATGTACATTGATACCTCTGCAAGATATGAACTCTTAATATTTGGGCGTTATTTTTTTTCGATCTTCGGAAGTTTGGTCCCACACTAAAAGTTGTTTGTTATCATGATTACAATCACGTGTTTAAGTATTTCTCACTAATTACCTGCCACTCTATACACCGTGAAATTTAAATGGTTGTTTTCCCGCGGCAGAATGACTTGCCATAAGGAGTACTTTTGAAGCATACAGTAAAAATAAAAAAATAAAAAGTTTTTTTTTATAAATGATTATTAAAAATATTCATCAACTCAAAAAAGCGAAAACAATAGTAACATTAGACGTAATTTGTAGGTACTACTAGAGTCGCATGAGCAGCACGCCGTCAAAGGAAACCGATTCATTAAATATTTAAACCAAAATGAGCTCTCGCACGTTGTGATACGTCAAAATTAGCTTGCACTCTACAGGTCCATTTTTTGTTTTTAATATTTCATTTTTTTATCAAACGTTTGTATTACCAAGACACAACCATTTCGCTGAGGGAAAACAACCATTTAAATTTCACGGTGTATATAATTCTTGTCTACGTGTTTTTCACCTTACTTCTCCTAAGTAACCTTTCGAATATCGTAATTTCAAACACAATTAAAAGATAATAAGTGCGCAGACACCGGTGTCCTCTTGGGGCTAAATTAATTAATATGTATATCGAGGCCAGATCGTTGAAATACTCTCATTTCACGATAGGTATTTTAAAAATCGTATGATTATTGATATAGAATTTCTTTGGTATTAACCCTAGAAGCCCAATCTAGGTAATTTTTACCTATACGAAAACTAATAATTGCTTTCTCTTTCGCACACTTATTTCGATCGCCGTGATTGATCTAACCAACTTAGTACAGCCCGCGAGCCAACAGGAGACGGCCGTATTGCCTTGGTAAGTACCTCCATATAATAGATATCGTAATGTTGTAGGTCAATTTGGCCTATGTTTAGGCTTTGTGTAACTTTTACACTGGTTTTGAGTTTTTGGAGATAGTTATTTTAGGAGGATTTAACGTTATGTTTTATTTTGTTTTTAAAAAATAAATATTGTTTTAGGTAGAAAAACAAGATAGCATCTTCTAGATAACTGGGAACTGACGAGATAGCGTCCTTTTTAGAAAATATAAGTGACTCGTGAGAGCAGTGGTGGCCGAGTAAGAGCAGTGGTGGCCGAGTGGTAAAGGCCCCGACTTACGAGTTGTAGGTCGCGGGTTCAAACCCAGCCAGCGCATTAGTTTGTGTAATTTATTTCATCACCACTGCTCTCAAAACGGTGAAGGAAAACATCGTGAGGAAACTGGCATGTCCTAAAACCAAACATTCGAAGCCATGTGACATCCACCAATCCGCATTGGGCCCGCGTGGTGGATTATGGCCCATTCCCTCTCTTAGACAGGAGGTCTGTGTCACTGCAGTGGGAACATTGAAAAGGCTGATGATGATGATGATGATGAAGTGACTCGGAGACATGAGACGTTCAGTACGTGACAATATCACAAATATCTTTCAAAAGGAGCCGCAGCCATTGCCAGAGAATACCACAGAAGAACCAGAGCCAAAAAGCGTCGCTATTGTGGTTATTGCTCTTATAGAAAACAGCGAAAGACAAATTCGCAGTGTACAAAATGCAAAAGAGCAGTTTGTCGTGAGCACAATATTGACATGTGTCAAAACTGTTTATAATGTTATAATTATTGTACGAAAGTTGTTGATTGTTTTGAAACATTTATTAATTCTTTAAAAAGAGAAGATTTTATGTTGATTTTTCTTGATATTTTTAGTTTATAAGAAGAAAACCGGAAGGGTCTCATTTTGTACCAAATTTTTATATGTTTACGTATTTTTTTGTATTTTCAAAGATATAATAAACATATATTAATATACTTATGCGTTTTTTAATTTCATGAATAACCAATAAAAATAAATAATAACGAAAACTAGTCAATTTAACATCATAAACTATCCTATACAGTGTATTTATTTATGTAGGTAAAATTGACCTATGATTGGGCTTTTTAGATAGCAAAATATGATTGGGCTTCTAGGGTTAAGGTCTAAAGAAAGTAGGCCAAACGAGGATTCAAACATCATACAACTTTAACGTTTAAAACGATCTGGCTAGTTTTACTTACACGGGTACTGATATTGTATATATTATGCATGTATTACACATATAAACCTTCTCCTTAAATCACTGTATCTATTAAAAAACCGCAACAAGCAATCCGTTGCGTACTTTTAAAGATCTAAGCATACTCGTACATAGGGACAGCGGTAAGGAACTTTGTTTTATACTATGTAATGATATACATTACTATGACGTTTCTGGAATCAAAACAAAATAATTCGTATTACACAATAACGAAATCCAAGCAGTAATATGGACGAGGCTCATTAGCGTGCGCCCCGTATAATTTTCTATATGCAGCTAATCATAACGATTACGTGAATACTGGGCCAAGATCTCTCAGATTTCAGATACAAAGACAATCTGACTCAGAGTCGTCTGCCACAGCATCACGTGAAGTAATTTTAGCACGAGATTCATTTACGCCACATGTGATAAGCTGGTCCAGGGCTCTCGTTTCTTCGGAGTTTTTGGTAAACTTCTCCTTGTACAAGGAAAATAATAGACCCGACACGCTCTTGCTTAGGGTTTTCTTAATAGATATAGTGTACAGTAGAGTAATAATTCGATCCTCAAAGAACTCAGTATCAAAGAGAAATTATCGTCGTCTGTGCAAATACGAATTCTCAAGTTCTTCAGGCATATCACCTAATGAGGACTCAATGGAGCGATTGGCAGTGCAAGGGAAAGTTGAGGGCAAAACATCACGTGGAAGCTCTCCTACACGGTGGACAGACCTCATCAATCGGTGACGTATTGCAACGTCAATGAAAACTCCCAAGCTGCCAAATACAGAACTGTATGGCGTCGCATCGCGAGAGAGAAGGTGGCGCAGGACTAGACCGAAACATGACCACGACCACTCTGTCAAGAGTGCACGACTAAGAAGAACAGTTGAAGAAGACTAAGAAGAAGAACAGTTTAGTGGTAGTTTCAAGAGGAAGGTATATAATGTGTAATAGCCACAGCATCACGTGAAGTAATTTTAGCACGAGATTCATTTACGCCACATGTGATAAGCTGGTCCAGGGCTCTTGTTTCTTCGGAGTTTTTGGTAAACTATTTTTCTTGTACAAGGAAAATTGTAGAACCGACACGCTCTTAGCAGATTTTTTCTTATATACTGTAAAGTGGAGTGGTAGTTTCAAGAGGAAGCTATGTAATGTGTAATTTACCTACACTTCTACACTAATATAATAAAGAGGTAAAGTTTGTTTTTGTGTTTTGTAGGAGGTAATCTCTGGAACTACTGGTCCGATTGGAAAAATTTTAGCAACAATAGAAAGCTGCTTTACTCCTGAGTGACATAGGTTATATTTTATGTACGCGGGCGAAGCCGTTGACAAAAGCTAGTCTATATATTAAAAAAAAAATAGAAACTGACTGACTAACATATCAACGCACAGCCAAAACTATTGGGAATAGGAGCGTGAAATTTAGCACAAGGCTTCCTTTTATGATGTAGGCGAACATTAAGAAAGGATTTTTCAAAATTCAGCTCCTAAAGGGATGTCATCATCATCAGCCTAGCGTAAGTCCCGGTTGCTACCTTGGCTTTCACCTCGGTGCCCGGGGTCCGCTTTAAAGGGAATATATTATATATAATCCGAAAGGGATGTAATTGGGTCTAAAGTTTGTATGGAAAACCCTACTTTCAAGCGGGCGCAGCCGCTGGCAGAAGACACGCAATGAAAATAGTACAACATGCATAATATAAATATTTAATATCAGTAGGTATTACACCCGTGCGAGCGACCCGCCCCAGCTTTGGTCGCTCGCTGTCAATAAATTAAAAGTTACACTGTCTGACCATAATTTGACTAGCTATTGCTACTTCAAACCGTAACTATACGTGGGTGTACGATACCCGTACACCTAATCCATAGATTGGGACTAGGAGCGTAAAATTTTGCACAAGGCTTCCTTTTATGACGTAGGCGAACACTAAGAAAGAGTTTTCAAAATTCAACTTTGTTCTTTGAACTCAATAAATCTAATCTATCTCCTTTCATTTAGTTCATCCTAAGGTTGTCTGTCAGAAACTGCCCTGTGCGATAAGACCGCCCATTGTACACTTAGTTTTTATATTTGTATATCCTGTCCACATTGAGGTGTACAATAAAGCCTATAATAAATAAATTAAAAGTTACACTGACCATAATTTGCCTACCTATTGCCACTTCAAACCGTAACTTTACGTGGGTGTACGATACCCGTACAACTAATCCATAGATTACGGCAGTGACGTTGGTATTCAGTTGTCGACACTGATCCCTTTAATTAAATTAGCATTATATTTGGTACTTTGTTAATAATGACCTAGATCGGCTTTTTGGATTATCTTTACAGTATTATGCTTCATTTGACTTGATTTGGAAACACGTGAGAGGTACTCACGTGGACTCACGTGTCCACGTTTGTATTTGTTATCGTTTAGCCTGTTGGTTTAGTGATTAGTGATCCTGACTGCTTAGCCGGAGAACGTGGGTTCGATTCACGCATAGGACAAATGTTTGTGTGATGAGCACGATTATTCTGTTCTGCGTCTGGGTGTAATATATCTGTAATATGTATGTATTTAAAAATATATAGGTATGTTTATCAGTTGTCTTGCACTCATAACACAAGCTCTGCTTAGCTTTAAACTAGGCGGCGTTGTGTGATAGTTGTCGAATATTTTTATTATTACTCTGTCCATTCTCCCGACATATTATCACTTATCATGCCATAATATATATATAGCATATGTCAGTGATTTCAATTATTCAAAATTCCTACACTAAGCGTATAATGACGAATACGCGTCTTAAACTATGCGTGCGTGGGAAGTAGGCATCAATTTTCTTTCACGCGGACGAAGATGCAAGCAAAAAACAAGTTAAAATATAAAACTAATGAACCCTAAATAGCTCATTATAATCCACTTGATAACATCTGGTGCCTGTTTTAATCAAATACCAAAAGATTTACTCTATAAGATTTTATGAACATCATTTCATACACGCATGTCAGTGAACTCTTAAGCCGCGTTTCCACTAGGCAACAATTGACGCGCAATATGTTGCACAACAAGTTGCCCAACATGTTGAAAGTCAGCGCGGAACTTTTGTTGAACAACATTGTCTGTCAACGCATCTACTACTTCACGTTATTCGTCATCAACATGTCGCCAGAGGAACTTGAGTTGATTTCAGCGGCAGTTGTTATAATTTTATCTAAAAATGCATCAAAAAGGAAAAAAAACACGTTGGTGAGTTAGAAAATACCGATAATATAAAGAAAATGTAATGATGCTCTTTAAACAAACAACAAGCCGCGCGTCATGTTGCGCATCAGTTGGCAACATTGCGCGCTGTTGTGCAACGTTGCCGTACATGTTGAGATTCACGTGTCGCGCGCCAAATTTTGCCTAGTGGAAACGTGGCTTAAGACTTCATACGCATGTTCTAAGACAGTGAACTAGCTAAGCCAACAAACAAGAAAATATAGTGAGTCATGGGATGCCTAAAATAAAAATGGCCGCTTTGAAGATATTTTTTGATGGGCATACAATAATTTATATCAAAGTCTACGATATAATATTTGTGGATTCATCTTGTGACAGGGTTTTTTTTGTCTTCTAGATGATAAAAGTTATATAAGAAAGTTTTGTTGTCTTCGCTCAAAATAGTCGATTTTAACCGTCATCATCATCATCAATCAGCCTTATTTATGTTAACACAGGCCTCCTCTCTAGAAGACGAAATGGGCCATTATCCACCACGTGGGCCCAGTGCGAATTGGTTGATGTCACATGTCTTTGAGTTATTGGTTCTAGGACATGCCGGTTTCATCACGATGTTTTCCTATACTGTTTTGAGAACATATAATATAATTATATATAATGTTGCAAGAATATTTTAATTCAAATGGATAAAGTTTGAACCGCTACCGAGGGCAGCAGTGATAAATTTTCACGTATATTAAACATTTTTCAATACACTTACGTGTGTATGTGTTTTATTAGTTATGTATATATTATATTATATGTATTGTATATATGTAAATAGTACACCATGAACCAACGTATCTTTCTTTTCCTTCTTTTGTCAAATCCATCCAAAGGTTGTCTTTAAAAAATCGCTTTTAGCGATAAGACCGCCCATTGTGACACTCTTTTAATTTTAAGTTCCTATTGTTAATTTTATTTTTGGTGTGCAATAATGAATATATCTATCTATCTATGTTACCAACAGAAATAAACGGGAGTTGACACGACTCGTGGTGGTCGCTTCGCACCCAACCTGGCACGTTAAAGGTCACAGCTCATCAGAGCCACCCGGCACCCACTCCGCACCGCCTCGCCTCGTGCGGTTAGTATTCTTTATATGAATTTGTATGGGTATGCGCTCACTACATCAACTCCGCAGCGTCACCAGATCGCCTCAATCGTAAGCCATCCACGCGCGGACGGCGGGTGGACAACCAGGTGACAACTCGTTGCTCGCATGCTTGCCTTGCGTTGACTGCGCATTGCCAACACGCGGGTCCCGAGTGGACCGCGCGCTACCCGCGAATGATTCACACGAGGACGATACGTTGGCGTCTGGCGATGGTACAGTCATCCGCTCCCCACCATCCCGTGTAGACCTAGTGCCAATTGTTAACAGACTACTCAGAAATTCGTGGACCAAGTGTCGTCCACTCATTGACCACGCCGGGTCCACTGGTTGACGACGCGAGGTCCACTGGTTGACCGCGCGACGTTTATTGGTGATAACGCGGTGTTCACCCGTCGACCACCTGTCGACAACGAGTGGACGCCGGGCGACGAGGCGGTGCGGGGTGGGTGCCGGGTGGCTCTAATGAGCTGTGACCTTAAATCCACACTTTTTCGTACTAGTGCCTCAAACAGTAATTATGTGCGAGCCCATCTACATAATATGCAAGGAGAAACTCACTGATTGACATATTAACACACAGCTGATTTCAGCTGTGCGTTGATGTACGTAGATAGCGATTTAGGAATAAATTGTTTAGTCAGTAAGAGTCTGACATTGTTTACCGCTCCACCCAAGAGTGGGATTCGTCATTGGATGATTTTCACCTACCATTAAATACTTACCATTAAAAAAAACCTCTATACCAATCAAACATCTGGATCAAGCTCCTCAATCATAGCCAAGTCTTTCCTACCATCTTAAATCATATCAGATCATCATCATATCAATAAATAACCCACACTCGAAGACAAGTGGCTCCCGGATCATCGACCCCATGGCGAGACGCAAGCAGAGCCCCAAATAGCTCAGTAACACAGCTCCGAATGTAATACACGAATTGTAAAAAACTAACGCATTCCACAGTTTAATGCGGTAGTCAGGCCAAACGTAACAAGGCGTAATTTGTGCCGAGCAAAATGAGTCGCTGAATTTAGGTTGCGTTTAGTTTCGTTAAGGGCTCACCTTAACGAAACTAAACGCAAAATTCCTTACTCGCCTATAAATTTTGACACCTTTGAGCGTCCAAATGTACGTTTTTTGCTACATAAACATTCGTATCTTTTTATCTTGGTAACTTAGAATTTTTATTTTTTCACTGCTTCAACTTTTATTCAGCCTTCTCAAGATAAAGGGCCTTGACAGACAGACGATCAACAAAGTGATCCTCTAAGGATTCTGTTTTTTTTTCCTTTTATGGAAGCCTAAAAACTAAAAAATGGATGTTGATGCAGTTCTCATTTCAAGTTAGAATAACTTTGTAGGGACTCTGTAAAAAAGTTGAAGCCTACTGGGGCCCAGGGTCTCCTTCTGAAAGGAAGGCTTGGTCCCAGTGCGAAGGACAAAGAAAGAACGGGGTGGGGAGTTAAAGCGGTAATGCTAGTGAAGGAGGAGGCCGACCGCATAAGGCAAAGGCAACAGCACCCTTGCCGTAACTGTTGCCGCCGCAATCCCGCCGATATCCGGCCACCGTAGACGTTGGCTTGCGGACGGTGAGCAATGGGTAGCTCGCTGTCCGGTTGTCTGGTAACAGTCCAGATGGAGCCCAAGTTGTCGACGGCGCGCACTGTTCCCGCGCGCCTCAAGGAGTTGTCAGGAAACAACAGGGTCGAAGCCTCCTGGAGCCGAGGGTTGGTGCAAAAGCGTTACACCGGGGCTCTGGGAATAAGGCAAGAGAGGAACGGGGTAGGTTTTTTAGTCAGTAAGAGTTTGACACTGTTTCCCGCTGCGCCCAAGTGCGTTTTTGTCATTGGATGTTTTTTGCCCACCAAAAAAAAAGTTAGAATAACATAAATTTATCTCCTTTGCAAAGGTCGTGAACCTGTAAACTCATGAATGATTCTGTTATTGTTTACCAGTTTTCCGCTAAAATAGTAACTCACCCACAGATTTTTATGGCTAAACAATCAAATTACTAACACCCACGAGAATTCTGCCATTTGCAAAAACTTTAGGAGGTCTAGGTAACTTTGTAGTACATTGATCCTAGAAGATGTGTTAGATTAAAAGGAAGATGCCATTTTGAGCCCACCGTCCAGTATAAAACTTTTATTTTATTCATGTAAGTGACAATATCTTAAACATAATTAATGTTTTTCTTGAAAGAAAATTTTGTGTCAATTTTTTTTTTTGTAAGTTTGCTTTCTAAGTATCGCTGACGTAGGTAGCCCCCAAAATAAAATGGAATTGGACAGGTCACGTCTGCCGTATGTCGCAAAAAAATTGGGCGAAGTCAACCACTGACTGGGCTCTGAACGGGAACCAGCGATCTTAGGGATTGCCAGAAGTAACATAATATATATTAATACTTGTATATACCACAACTTTCACACAACGCCGTCTAGTCCTAAGCCAAGCAGAGCTTGTGTTATGGGTACTAGACAAGTGATAACATACTTATTTATTTCTAAAAACATACATATTATAGATAAATTACACCCAGATACAGAACAAATGATCGTGCTCATAACACAAACATTTGTCCTGGGTGGGAATCGAACCCACGACCTCCGGCATAGCAGTCAGGGTCACTAAGCACTAGACCAACAGGCCAGTCAATTGCTACTAAGTGGCTAAGGACAGAAAAAATTAGGATGACGGATCACCGATGCGATGGACTGACCGAGTAGGCTGTTGGCATCCCAATAAAGGAGTGCGCCCGGATGACTACTAGCAGGCAAAAGTGGCGGAAAACCGTGCGGCGTACCCTTACGGCTTTCAGAGAGCTACCTTCATGATAACTATGACCACTCTGCCAAGAGTGAAACGACTAAGAAGATGATACCTTCAAAGCCTCGAGCACAGGCGTAGAGTAGCCAGCCTTTCGGGTTTTCTACAGGATACATTTTGGAGAGTGTGCGCGGGAATTACACGATTTGATTCCGCCATCTCAATTTTACCATCGGAAATCCCGGCGTACGGCAAATGTCCACTTCATACAGCCTTACGTTGATGAGACCTCTACAGTCCGGACTAAGCGTTTTTGCCTCGCCGTTTATACTGCGTACATCGAGGGACTGGAACAGTTTGCCGACTGCAGTCTTTCCGTCCGATTATAATTTAGGTGTCTTCAAAGCTAGAGTGAATAGGCTCTTAATAAACTAGTGTGCCTCACGATCAACGATTGTATCACTGCTTACCATCAGGTGGGATTGCATTCATGTCAGTTCAACTTTCGTGTCAAGGTTTATACGTGCTTTCCAAATCACTGGATTTTAGAAATAAAAATAATAATCTTCCTATGTTAACAGGAAACGTCAGATTATTTATACTTTGATTTATAATCTGTTGTGAGAAACAATTGTTTGACGCTATCTTTCTTTAAGTTTTTTAAAAACAAATACAAGAATCATTCGATTATTTTCACTGCACTGTTATTGAACTAACATTCATTTTAGAATTGTGAAGTGTATAAATAATGAAATGTCAGAGATTTTGATGGTATATTATTCTTTTCAAATTGTGAGAAGTTTCCTCCGCAGTAATGTATTTCTCGAAAAGAAAAGCGGAACCCTTATAGGAACGTAGGGACTCTGCAAGAGGGTCGAAGCCTACTGGGCCTCAGGTTCTCTTTCTAAAAGGAAGGCTTGGCCCCAGTGCGAAGGGCAAAGAAACAACAGGGTGGGGTGTTTAGTCAGTAAGAGTCTGACACTGATTCCCGCTCCGCCCAAGAGCGGGATTCGTCATTGGATGGTTTTTTGCCCACCATAAAAAAAACTCTCATAGGATCACCCTGCTGTGTATCTGTCTGTCAATTAAGACTCTTACCGAGCTGCAATTAAAAACTCAGATCTGCGGTCCCATGAATCTAAAAAAAAATAATACTTCTAAATAAATATTCGGCTGTTTTTGTCGCAAAAATGTATATAATATACGTTTTTTACGCTCTCAATATTCATAGGGTACCTCCCGTTGATCTAGATCCCTGAAAATCTGAATCGGAAATCGGTTAATTTGTAGATACGCCACAAAAAAATGTTAATCAGGGTCAGGACCCTAGAATTTATTTAATAACTTTTCACCCAACCAAAGTTTGACTAAAAAATCTCGAATTGATAAACGACAGCGCTGCTTGATATTTCCTTCTAAAAATATTGTATAAAACCAACATTTATACAAAAAAACAATTCATTGAATACAAACTCCATTGTACACAAATCCTCCGGAACGTTTACTAGAAAACAATAAATTTTTATGTGTTTACGTCATTCTGCAGTCTTCGAGAAATACCGTTTCCTCTATACATGTATAAAAATAATCAAAAATCAATGTTTAATCCAGCCTAACTCTTGCTCTAGCAAGAACCGCGGGAAATCTCTGAAAGGCTTAAGACATTAAGTTCGCCTTTGTAACTTTATAAAGAAAGAAAAGAAAGAAAGAAAGAAAATCATGTTTATTTGGCACTCCATGAGCACTACCAATAAAATAAATAATTACAATCTTTAGTTAACATGCATGCATGTTTATGTGCATGAAGTTTAAAATAAATAAATAAAAAAAAAGCTATAGTCCTAGCACACAAAAGACAACGAAGGACACAGGTGTGGTTTTAGTTTGTAAAAGTCTGACACGCCCTCCCACTTCATCCAGAGCGAGAGAAGGCATTGCGTGATTTCCACCCTATAAAAAAGTCAGTCTCTTGCTATTCTTCCCCAGCGTCGCCCTGAAGAGAGACGTACCCCACAAGGAACACACCTTAGGATATAGTCGGTGTTCGCACGCCATAATTATGGCGGTAAGCCCTATCTTTGAGAAGGAAAGACCTTATAGCGTCATCACCTTCCGTAAGATGCAGCTACTCAAAGAACAGAACAAAAGACAAAAGTTTGGGGACACCGAAAAACAGTGTCAGACTCTTACTGACTAAACGGCCCACCTCGGCGTTTCTTAACCTTCATACCAGGGTCGGACCATCCTTCCAGAAACCGGACCGAGGCCTCAGTAGGCTTCCGCCCTGCAGTTAGGCCTCTACATTTGCTGATAGCTCGTTGAGGCACCAGGAAAGAAACACCAGGGTGTCACCATCGTGTGGACCGACACGGTGGAGCATTCGGTAGAGGTACCGAGATCGCTGCCACCGATTACACCGCGCCTCGCAGCCAAGGCCCGGCCAAGGCCCGGCGCGGTACCAAGGTACAGGCCACAATCCGGAGCGAGGTGGAGTAGCAGGCGATCGCCTCCTTTTGCGAAGCAGTAATGCTAGTGAAGGAGGCGGAAGAAGATATAGATATGGACAGGGCTACGGAGTCCTTGCCATGCCTATTTCTTCTTCTTATGTATAAAAATGTATAGTTATTCGTTAGCCTTGTTAAAACTCGTGAACGGCTGGACCGATTTGGTTCATTTCGATCTTGAAATGTTTGTGATAGTCCAGGGAAGATTTAAAAGGTTTTAACGAAAAAAAATTAGGGCGTACGAAATTCGCTGAGCCCGCTGTTTATTATTATTATTACTAGCCCACACTGTCCCACAGCTGGGCAAAGGCCTCCCACCATTCCTTCCACTGTTCACGGTCTTGAGTCACTTCTTGCCAATTCCTAAGGAAGGAATCCAAGTCGTCCCGCCATCTCCTTCTTGTCTGCCACAACCCCTTATTATTATTTTTATATTTAAATAAAAGCTTATAAATAAAATAGCTACCAAGTTCGAGCTGTTAAGATAAAAACTTTCGAGAGAATTCGAACTCGTGTTCAACTCGAACGAAGAAATATGCAAACTTGGACCATTTGCTCGCTGAAAGTTCAAGATATAATCCTGGATTCATAAAGTTTCCCTGTTGACATCTAGATTCAGGGTATTTTAAAATTCGAATCTTTCTGTTTGTTTGGTTTGGTTTCAAGGCAAAGTGAACTGATTAAGTCAACTGAAGTTTGTTCTAGAAATCGATTGGATAAGTAGATATATTACAGTTTTTCTTTTGATGAAAATTCGTAAGAAAAAGCGGATATATTCGCTTTTTCTTACATTCCACAACTGTCACACAATGACGTCTAGTCCCAAGCTAAGCAGAGCTTGTGTTATGAGTACTAGACAACTGATTTATATATCTTTCTATCGATTATATATCTTTAAATACATAGGTATCACCACTGCTCTCAAAACGGTGAAAGATGACATCGTGACGAAACCGGCATGTCCTAGACCAAAAAATTCGAAGACATGCGACATCCACCAATGTCCACTGAGCGTGCATGGTGGATTATGACCCATTTCCTCTCCTAGAGTGGAGGCCTGTGTCCCAGCAGTGGAAACATTAAAAAGGTTGATGATGATGATAATATTTTATTTACGCGGGCAAAATCTGCTTACTGAGTGGTGTTTTGCACTGACGTGCACACTAGGTATTCTAAGTTTATGGTTTTGGTTTTAATTTTTTTTTCCTTCTGTTTATGTAAATGGATGTAAATTATTATTTACTAGCTTTTGTCAGCGGGTTCGTCCGCGTACATAAAATATAGCCTATGGCACTCAGGAATAAAACACCTTTCTATTGTTGCTAATTTTTTTCCAATCGGACCAGTAGTTCCAGAAATTACCTCCTATAAACAAAAAAACAAACTTTACCTCTTTATAATATTAGTATAGATTATTTGTAAATTAGTGTGCGTCTCGCAAGTAAAAAGTTTTTCTTTCTTTCTTTTTCTTCTCACTTATATTTTTGTACGAAAATCTCCAAGGTTTTTAATTTGAGCAGAGAGCATAATACTGTCTTTGTTTTATCAGTATTTAAGCATTGCTAAAATAGTTTATTGTATGGCAGTATAAAAAAGAATGTCTCTGGCCATTCTTTTATATATTTCTGGCGTGGTGCCAAGGTCTTGATTAAAAGGACCAGACGTACATTTACGAGACCACTAGTTCCCTTCACTATTGAACTATATAATGGCGGCTCCTTATTAGAGCAGCTTGTGTGAATAAACTACACAAATCGTACCCCGCGAATACCTTTCACATTCACGCTCATGCTTGTTTACGGAATTATAAACGTTGTTGAGACACCTGAAGCCCGGACTAAGCGTTATGCCTCGTCGTTTGTACCGCGTAGGTACATCAAGGGACTGGAACAGTTTGACGGCTGCAGTTTTTCCGTCCGATGATAATTTAGGTGTCTTCAAGGCTAGAATGAATAGGCCCTTAATAAACTAGAGCGCCTCACCATCAACGATTGCATCACTGCTTACCATCAGGTGGGATCGCAGTCAAGCACTAGTTTATAGCAATTAAAAAAAGATTTAGATTACCAAACTTGTCAAAATCGACAATAATTATGAAAGCAATAATAGAAAACTTCTGACAGTATTGTAATAGCAGACTTGCTGTATGAGTAACAAAGACGGAATAACTACATGATCGGATTTTTTACCGCCTTGCACAGTCGCCGCCGCCGCGATTTCTAGTGTGTGTGAAAATGTGGAGTCGCCCTTTACTCTAGTTGCTGCTAACAGCATCACTTGCTTGAAAGTAGTATTTTTTTCAATGGTGGGAAAAATCATGTAATGACAAATCCTGCCCTTGGGCGGAGTGGAAAACAGTGTCTGACTCTTACTGACTAAACGACCCACCCCACTCTTTCTTAGCTCTCATATCGGGGTTGGACCATCCTTTCAGAAACAGTATGCTTCGGCCCTGGAGTTGGGCCTCTACATTGTCAGCAAAGGTCTAACATGCCCTTACGCTCCACCCTAGGGCAGGAGAAGTGATTGGATAATTTCATAACTTAGAAAAAGCTAGCATACCTAAATAATATTCACCAAGAAGAACACGGTATTTTATTTCATCACCACTGCTCTCAAAACAGCGAAGGAAAACATTGTGAGAAAACTGGAATGTCTTAGAACCAAAAATTCGAATACATGTGACAATCCGCACCGGGCCCGCGTGGTGGATTATGGCCCATTCCTACCTGTGTCCCAGCAGTGGGAACTTTATAAGGCTGATGCAAAGCAAAAAAACACGCCCTATTATCCAAAAGGGTAGACAGACAATAAAATACATACAATCATACATGAAACTTAAAAAAATATGCAAACCACAAGCAGATCGATGAACGCTTTTGACCTAAAAACAATGACCCAAAATCCGCTAGTCATCGAATGATATGGACGCAAATCAATCAGACTATCGACCTGGAATTTTCCCAGCTGTAATGGAAAAAGCTACCAGAGTAAACAGACATTGAATATTCCACTTATAGCGAGTGCTTTTGAGGATCTTTTTTGCTCAATTAAATTTCGCCAAGACCGTTCTACATTCGGAATTCGGACCATAAGACGTTTTTGACGTGACAACGTCTTATAAATTGGTTTGCCGGGTGACACTTCAAGAAACTGCGTTACGCTCCGCTCACGTTATGCGCTCACAATGAGAGCGAGTGAGAGGCACGCGTCCCTTCCACTCGGGCATGGTTAGCCCGCCTAAGAGCGAGAGAGACAGACATAAAAAGTGAAAGGCACGCGTCCCTTCCACTCGAGCACAGTTAGCCCGCCTAAGAGCGAGAGAGACAGAGCGAGAGAGAGAGAGTGAGAGAGATAGGCATACACACCGGTTCATGTCTTGCGCTTCTATTTCGTCGTTGTCACGTAAAACTTTCGCCCGTATACCGACTTTGCAGGCAACCAATTTTTCATCATCCAATTACGTCTCCCGGCCCTTTGCGAAGCGGGGAACCATGTCAGACTCTTACTGACTAAATGACCTACCCTTTTCCTTCCTTGCCTTAGTCCCAGAACCCTGGTGTAACGCTTTTGCATCAACTCTCGGCCCCAGGAGGCTTCGACCCTGTGGGGCCTCCGGATAACTGTCCAGACCGAGTCCAAGTCGTCAACGGCGCGCACCGTTCCGGCGCGCCTCAAGAAATTGTCAGCAAACTGTCGGGGCCCTTCAGGGTCGAAGCCTTCTGGAGCCGCCGGTTTGTGTGAAACTGTCACCGCGGCTCCAGGAATAAGGCAAGGAAGGAATGGGGTAGGTTTTTTAGTCAGTAAAAGTCTAACACTAGTCTCCCGCTCCGCCCAAGAGCGGGTTTCGTCATTCGATGATTTTCACCTACCATAAAAAAAAGTGGGCTGGTCACACAGTGGCGATACCCAGGCGTCTCTTCCGCAAGAATCCGGGGCAGGAACCTCGCTTGAGGATCTTTTTTGTTCAATTAAATTCCGTTAAGTATGTTCCATATTCGGAATTCGGACCACAAGAAGTAATTCGTTGCTTTAATATACACCGTGAAATTTAAATGGTTGTTTTCCCGCGGCAGAATGACTTGCCATAAGAAGAACTTTTGAAGCATACAGTAAAAATAAAAAAAATAAAAAGTTTTTTTTTATAAATAATTATTTAAAATATTTATCAACTCAAAAAAGCGAAAACAATAGTAACATTAGACGTAATTTGTAGGTACTACTAGAGTCGCATGAGCAGCCCGCCGTCAAAGGAAACCGATTAATTAAATATTTAAACCAAAATAAGCTCTCGCACGTTGTGATATGTCATAATTAGCTTGCACTCTACAAGTCCATTTTTTGTTTTTAATATTTTTTTTTTTTTTTATCAAATGTTTGTATTACCAAGACACAACCATTTCGCTGTGGGAAAACAACCAATTAAATTTCACAGTGTATGATGGACATCCCACCCATACGTATAAAACCTTTTGGGAACACATTCATTAAGCGTACAGCTAAGAAGTGGAATTCCCTGCCGGAGTCTATATTTCCTGATAGCTACAACCTAGGGGTCTTTACCGCAGGGACTGCAAAAGGGTCAAAGCCTACTGGGACCCAGGCTCTCTTTCTGAAAGGAAGACTTGGTTCCAGTGCGAAAAGCAAAGAAAGAACGGGGTGGGGAGTTTAGTCAGTAAGAGTCTGACACTGTTTCCCGCACCGTACAATGCTCTTGATTCTCTTAATTGCGGATTCGTCATTGGGTGATATTAGTCCACCATCCTCCTGGAGCCTAGGGTGGTGCAAACTGTTACCTCGACTCGCAAGGAAGGTACGGGGTAGGTTTTTCAGTCAGTAAGAGTCTGACACTGGTCTCCCGCTCCACCCAAGAGCGGGTTTCGTCATACGATGATTTTCACCTACCATAAAAAAAGCCCACCATAAAAAAATCTAGGGATCTTTTAATTTAAGTCAAGAGTGAATAGGTTACTTCTAGGTAATCCGTGCTCCATAGCAGTCAGGGTCACTAACTACTAGACTGACGGACCAGGGGCCCTAGACAAGTGGCAATCGCTCCGTGTCGAATCCATTTCTAAGTTCGATTTCGCCTTAACGATGTCGACCACAAAATGGTAGACAAAGTGACATCGACTAACATATCGATAAGTCGAAGTGTTGGTTCTATAAAATAACAACTTCTTGGCTATGGTTATCGAATTAAAACGTCCAATTTGACGTATAAACAACTAATAACAATTAGAGAATCGAAAACGTTTGACCACGTGACTTTTCGAAGGCATATGTCAGTTCCATACATTTCGGAGTTTCGAATTTCGTTATCGTTAGTGAGAATGTGACTTTGTCTAAGCCACCAGTCGATTCGTATTGTCTTTCTATTATGACTTGAAAGGTTAAACTATTTTCACTAGCCTAAACACCGTTCAAAAAACAAACAAACATGTCTTCTTATTTTTTTTCTGGAAAGACAATTGACGTCTTAGTTTACTCTGCCCACGAAATATAGGAAACTTCCCTAAATCTGTTGGGCCAGACTAAACATTGGAGAGACTGACATGACCAGTGTCAGTCAGTCAATGTCATATACATAACTGTAATAGCTATACGTTTTGAAATATTGAGTCTGAATTCACCGAGTGCAACCTTTTTTTTACTATTATTTAGTTTTTTTTACGAAGACTGAAAAGTTGAGAGGGAACCGTTTGTCTTGGTATGGCCATGTAAAAAGGAGGGATGAAACGCATGTTACAAAAAAAGCCATGAGTATAAATGTGGATGGATGGAGAGGGAGAGGGAGACCAAAGAAGATATGGATGGATTGTGTGAGAAGTGATATGGAAGATAGAGGAGTTAGTGATAGCGTGACGGGTGACAGGACAGAATGGAAGAAAAAAACATATTGCGCCGACCCCAAATAAAACGGGACAAGGGCAGGAAGATGATGAGTTGGTTCATTAAATTCTTGAGACCTAAGCGAATGCCGGCGTTTGCATACCTATTGGCTTTCTATTATGTCTCTAATTACGATATTCGAAACGTTGATACTAAGTACATACATAAAAATTAAACAAAACATTTAAAAATATAAAAAAAAAACATGTCTTTCTGCAATAAATAATGTCTAAAAGGTATCGAGAACAGGGTTCAAACTACCGGCGGTCAACCCCCAGAAAAAGGAACCTCCTAACTATACGAGCCGTGTCCAGGAGTGCCGCTTTCTGAATCAAGCAACGAATTTTTATTTTTAATTATTGTAATTACTATATTCGGAAGGATAAGCGTGACGGAGTAAAAAAATATACTCACAGACACACCCACAGCTATACTGAAATCTGTATTTTTTTTTATTGCGTAAAGAATACAAATTAAACTAATCACACAATTTTCTTACACGGCTTTTTTTTTGCTACTACACACATTTTCTTTTACTGTCAACGATGGAACTAACTAATAAACAGGTTGCTTCAAGCAACCTTGTTTATTAACTAACTCTTGACTTAATAACCCCAGTTTGTAGCTAGTAGAGAACACAGACTCTGACAGGGAATTGTATTGCATACAAGCCACTCAGCGTATCTCAGTCCACTGCTGAACAAAGATCTCTGCCCAAGTCTCGCCAGAACACCCATTACCACCATTTCTCTCATCCAATTACTGTCTTCTAGATCGAAATCGATTCATCTCGACGCCACTAGAAATAGCAATTCTTATCCTAAACTGATTAGACGAGAAAAGTCAGGGTAAGGGTCAGTCCACACTGACACGCGAAAAATGTTTGCAGCACTACGCCTCTTCGCGTAGCGAGACGTCACGCGGCGTAGTGGAACGTGTCTCCATTTTCTGTGTACCCACGATTATAACAAAGTCAAAGTCAAAATATTTTTATTTCACACTAGCGACCCGTCCGAGCTTCGCACGGGTGCAAAGGTATTATATCTATAAACCTTCCTCTTGAATCACTGTATCTTTTAAAAAAAGCCGCATTAAAATCCGTTGCGTAAAGATATAATCTTACATAGGGCACAAGCAACTTTGTTTTATACTATGTAATAATGATGATAGGCCTATATAGACACTTATTACAATATCAGAAGCTACGTACACAATTCCAAATTAGTTGTTTATTATGGAAAAGAACCGGAAAGAAACTCCATAAAAGAGTAATAATAAGATTACAACCTCTATGGTCCAGATCAAAACGTCTTCCTGTCCAATATAATTTGGATCTTCTTCAAAGCTAGAATAAATAGGCTGCTCATAGAATAGTGCGCCTCACCATCAACGACAGCATCGCAGTCAAGCAGTCATTTATAAATATATCCCCGTGGGTAAATATTACAATACTGTAATTTTAAAGACCGTAATTAAAAACAGCTGGAAGAAATCTCGAAAAATTAAACACCAATTGATCATTCTGTCGAAAGTTTTAAATCCCGAAATTTTATTTGCCCGAAAGCTTAAAATCCCGAAGATCTAAATCGATAACTTTAAAATCCCGAAATGACATCCCAAAGCCGTCAAAAAAAATGGAAAATCGAAAATATTTTTTTTTAGTTTCAACGTTTGGTCTAATCGAAACTAACCTATTCCACCCAGTTCAAAATGATGAATTATACCTACAATGTACCGTAAAAATAAAGAGACCGTTGATCTTTATGATGAACCTAACATGTAGTGTAAACATCGCAGCTCTTTGGGATTTCATCCATCGGTAGTTTGTCCATTCAGGATTTGGTGCTTTCGGAGTGTCACGCTTTCGGGTATTTGGACATCGGTATTTTATGTTTCGATGTAAAGGCTATTGGCATTTAAAACTTTCGGTATTTTGTATTTGGTTGTTTTGGACATTGGTCATTCATTCATAGTTATTAAGATTTTTCGGGATTTCAATACGTATTATTTTTTTTTTATTGTGGGAAAAATCATCTAATGACGAATGCGGAGCGGGAAACAGTGTCAGACTTTTACTGACTAAGTGACCCACCCCATTCCTTCTTAATCCCCATATCTAAGTCGGACCTTCCTTTCTTCGGCCAATACGTATTCATTCCAGTCTATCATTATAATTTTCACTCGAGCATTCGACTTATTAATTCTACATGAAATTTGGACGTAAGCACAAGAGGTCAAGGAGGTCAGACTTAGGTTGCGCCACACTTCGCCTCTCATTATATACTGACCCTTAGGACGTACCCCCACTACTTCCCCCCTCCCTTAACATAAATATTCAGCCGAATACAGAATGGTTCGGGACTCTGTGCCAAGATGGGTTTTCAACCGAAGCTTTGCAGAGAGCTGTCAAGGACGAATGAATTGTTAATGGAGAGGTTCCGTAGTGATTAATTTTTGGAGTGTTGTCATTAATCTTATCTGTACCCGGTATTTGGGCAGGTTGATATATATATTTGGTTTTTTAATAAAATTGCTACATTATTTGAAAAAAATTATATAAGGTGACTGATAATTATTTGTGACCGATACTTAAACACGTGATACATTATAACAACAAATTTACACGGGACGAAACCCCCAAACAATCTTCTGGTCATTACATTTTTTTTTATGATGATCAATAATCATCCAATAAAGAATCCCGCCCTTGGCCTGAGCGGGAAACAGTGTCAGCTCTTAAGACTCTAAAAAAGAAAGATCTGGGAACCTAGATAAATATTGTCTAAATCCAAACATCACCATAATATGGTTGAAATATGCTCGACATGCAAATGATTTTGGAATTACGTTTGTATGGATAAATCGTCCCGAACCGGCCTCTTAATGACTAAACACCCCACCCCGTTCCCTCTTCGCCCTTTGTACCAGAGCCAAGCCTTCTTTTCAGAAAGAGACCCTGGGCACTAGAAGGCTTCGACCCTTTTGCAGAGTCTCTACGGCTAGTCAGTATTTTTATGTTCAGCTACCTGGTCAAAACTATTTTGATTAATAACTTGCCCGGGGAGTCGATATGTGCCCCTTGTTTTGTTTTTTCTTTAAAAACGTATGCTTACTCTAGGAATCACACTATAATATTATACTAGACGAAATCAGTTTATGCAAAGTTTGTAAGTATATATACATGTGTATATCTTTCACACAACGCCGTCTAATCTCAAGCTAAGCAGAGCTTGTGTTATGAGTACTAGACAACTGATAAACTTACTTATATATTTCTAAATACATACATATTATAGATAAATTACTCCACAACACAATCGTGCTCATCATAAAAACATTTGTCCTGGCTTGGAATCAAACCCACGACCTCCGGCGTAGCAGTCAGGACCACTAACTACTAGAACTTCACAGCATGGCAACGTGGTATAGGTTGTTTAATCAGTAAGAGTCTGACACTGTTTCCCGCTCGGCCCAAGGGCGGTATTCGTCGTTGGATGGTTTTTACCTACCATAAAAAAATCCTGACAAAATAACACAAGAATATTTGTCGCATATATTCGACGTAGGCGGCTGCAGATGAGTCGAAGCCTACTGGGGCCTTGGTCGAGGCCATGGTCCGGAGCGAGGAGGAGTGGCAGGCGGTCGCCTCCTTTTGCGAAGCAGTAATGCTAGCAAAGGAGGAAGCCGACCGCTTAAGACAACGGCGCTCACGCCCGAGACGCCGCCGAGATTCCGATCCCGATTTCCGGCCACCGTAGGCGCGGGCTTGTGGATGGCGAGCAATGGGTAGCTCGCCGTCCAATCGTCTGGTAACCGTCTGGACCAAGCCCAGTCGTCAACGGCGCGCACTGTTCCCGCGCGCCTCAAGGAGTCGTCAGCAAACCGTAGGGACCCTGCAGAAGGGTCGAAGCCAACTGGAGCCATGGGTTCGCGTCTGAAAGGAAGGCTCTAGCCCTGGTGTATATGGCAACGTTGGAATGGGGTAGGTTGTTTAGTCAGTAAGAGTCTGACACTTGTTTCCCGCTCCGCCCAAGGGCGGGACTCGTCATTGGATGATTTTTACCTACCTAAAAAAAAAAAAAAGCCTACTGGGGCCCAGGGTCCCTTTCTGAAAGGAAGGCTTGGCCCCAGTGCGAAGGGCAAAGAAAGGTGGGGTTTTAAGTCAATAAGAGTCTGACACTGTTTCTCTCTCCGCCCAAGAGCGGTATTCATCATTGAATGATTTTTGCCCACCATAAAAAAGGGCAGCAAACTCTAAGCCTATAAAATAAAACAGCAAACATCTCAAGGCCCGCTATACACACGCAGCAACTAATATTTGCGCCTAAACCGCGTCTGCGCAGATTTCCCAGTTCCCGCGCTATTTCTAAAACGTCATTGACATAATTATGTCATCAAAATGGCGACAAACACGCTGCATTCTGTTTGAGAGATCGTGAAGTGTGTCACGGTGTTGCCTGTGGCTAAATTTAGGCCAGGAGACGTTTAAGTTTTATTTTTGTATAAATGGAAACATGTAAATATATGTTTTGAGGTGAGAAGTCATCCGATGATTTCTTCCGCCCTAGGTTTTTTTTTTATGGTAGGTAAAAATCATCAAATGACGAGTCTCGCTCTTGGGCGGAGCGGGAGACAGTGTCAGACTCCTACTGACTAAGCAACCTACCCCGGTCCTCCCTTGCCTTATACCCAGAGCCCCGGTAACACTTTCGCAACAACCCTCGGCTCCAGAAGGCTTCGATCCTGAAAGACCCCTACAATTTGCTGACAACTCCTTGTGGCACGCGGGAACAGTCCAAAGATGGATTGGTAAGAAGAACGATTTTATACAGGTAAAAATAAAATAAAAAACAACTTTTGTTCGAAAATTTGTAAAAAAGTCTAAATTCCACCACGTGGGGGTCCAGAATCATGTACTGGATCTATGGTATTCGTTTTGTCAAAGACACCCTGTATATATAAATATTCCACAACTATCACACAACGTCGTCTAGTGCCAAACTAAGCAGAGCTTGTGTTATGGGTACTACACAACTGAAAAAACATAGATACTTATATTATTTCTAAACATTAGTCCTGGGTGGGAATCGAACCCACAACCTCTGGCATAGCAGTCAGGGCCTCTACGCACTGGACCAACAGGCCAGTCAAAAGTGAAGTGTGTCACGGTGTTGCCTGTAGCTAATATTGGATTTAGATACGTGGAAGTTTTATTTTTGTATGAATGGAAAACATGGGAATATCTGTTTTGAGGTGGGAAGGCATACAATGATTTCTTCCGCTCTAATGTGGAGTGAGAGTGTGTCAGATTCTCAGTGGCTAAAACCCACCTGCGTTCTTCTTGTCCTTGGTATTAAATGTTTTATTTTTTAGTCTTTGACTGGTTTTGGCTTTTTTTTAATATACAATAGTTACACTACACTCTACCCTGAGCAGGATCATATCTTCGTAGTAAACTATATGAGTAATTATTATTCATTATTATTTGGTTTTATTTGACATTAGTGGCCTTTCACGAAATGTATTAGTCTTTATCTGTGGAAGCTTTTAAATAGCAACTTAGTGATTTATTAGTATAGTTTTAATAATATTAGTCTGTAAGCTTTCTTAAAATTGTGAAAAAAAATATATATATAAATTTTATTTAGGTTACATTGCGCTGCATGATTTTTATTCCTCCGTCTAAGTAAGTCTAAAAAAAAGTATAAGTAATAATAATAAGCATCACCTCTGTACCTATTTTTCTGTTTCCTTGTTCTTTTCTTTTATTATTATGTGTGTACGAAAATAGTTAAATAAATAAATTTAATAAATAAATATGTCTAAGCGAAATGATAGAGTTTTGCGATAGCAAAACGGATACAAGTATAACGGACTTACACACCAAGAGTTCTGTACTATTATCTACACTATCTACACTAATATAATAAAGAGGTAAAGTTTGTTTTTTTTGTTTGTAGGAGGTAATCTCTGGAACTACTGGTCCGATTGGAAAAATTTTAGCAACAATAAAAAGCTGCTTTACTCCTGAGTGACATAGGCTATATTTTATGTACGCGGGCGTAGCCGCGGACAAAAGTTAGTATTCAATAAAATGAAAACCTAATATAAAGTTCCAAAGCACGAATTTTTTGTTCTTCTTTTGTGAATTACCTATTACTACTTAAGTTCTAGTTTTTAATAAAATTCGGGAAAATTAACGTTTCTTGTATGCGAACCCCTATTTAGTTTTTTACTTAATTTTAATTACATTATGTGTCGTTACAGCTGCAACATAAATATACATCTTATGATTTTTTCAGCTTTATATCTTTAACGGTTTTTAATACGACTCACTGACAGATAAACAAACCGACAAAAGGACAGACAGCGGCTTAGTAGTAAGATTTTTTTATGGTGGGCGAAAATCATCCAATAAACGAATCCCGCTCTTGGGCGGTGCGGAAAACAGTATCAAGCTCTTACTGACTAAACAACCTACCCCATTCCTACGTTGCCATATATACCGGGGCCAGTGCCTTCCAATAGACGTGAACCCCAGTTGGCCAATCGTTTCTTCTCTGCCTTTCGTACACCAGCCTTCCTTTCAGAAAGAGACCTTGGGCCCTAGTAGGTTTAATAATAAGGTCCCTTTTTCACCCCTCTTGTAAGGAACCCTAAAAAGCCGCGTAACTTTATTTAAGTCAAGGACAAGGAGAAGGGAATGATTTATTAACAATATTATATTATGTATTCTGGGGGACGGGCGACAATTATGTATAACGTAATGGCTACAGGAAAAGCTTTTTGTTACATAATTATAATGAAACTACCTTCTGACAACTGCTTTGCTCACACTAAATAACAATGTATCTCGTAATTAAATCCGATTATTCAATTATATCACTGTCCCATGCGCCTCAAGGAGTTGTCAGCAAACCGTAGGGTCGAAGAAGGGTCGAAGCCAACTGGGGCCAAGGGTTCGCGTCTGAAAGGAAAGCTCTGACCCTAGGCAAAGCAACGTAGAGTCATGATGGTGATGAAGATGAATGATGGATTCGTCATTGGACGATTTTTAATCTTTAAAACCTTAGGCACTAGTGTACCTAACTCGGTGCACCTCGGTAACATTGAAACTAGATAGGGTGAATAGTTCCGTCCCTTTCCCTAAAAAGACATGTGACATCCACCAATCCGCACTGGCCCCGCTGGTGGATTGTGACACATTCCCTCTCCTAAAGAGAAGGCATGTGTCCCAGCAGTGAGATCATTAAAAGGCTGATGATGATGGGAAGACCGCAGCAGACAAATTTTTCGTTTCAGTCCTTCCATGTACGCGGTATAAACGACGAGGCGAAACGCTTTGGACCGTACTTCGGGGGTAGAATAGTGATGGCGAAATAAGACTTGTAATTTCTGGCCAAGCTCTCCAAAATGCATACCTACTATAAAATATAGAGCCACCGCCTTGTTAAGAAATTCAAATAACAGTTATTTTTATAAAACCCCAGACAACAAACATAACAGTCGCCCATATGAAACAGTTTTTATAGATCTCTGAGAATATTTTTTTCATGACAATCTCTACAAAAATAGCCAGTTGATCATTCAGCTATAACTCATAAACGGCTCGTACGTCTTTCGTGAGTCTCTTGTTTAAATAGTCATTCGGCTGATGACGTTTGGAAGGTCAACTTTCGCAAAACAATATTAAAGCTTTGTTTTCATATAACTGTTTTAGTACGTGATTAGTAAGTTTGATTAAAAACTAGCTTTTGTCAGCGGCTTCGCCCGCTTACATAAAATATAGCCTATGTCACTCAAGAGTAAAGCAGCTTTCTATTGTTGCTAAAATTTTTCCAATCGGACCAGTAGTTCCAGAGATTACCTCCTACAAACAAAAAAATAAAAAAACAAACTTTACCTCTTTATTATATTAAGTGTAGACAACAATACTGTAATATACGTAATAATTCTGATTGTTAGTTATAGTTCTTTTTTTAATTCTAGACTACGATTTGACAACTCAGAATGTCACACTTTAGAAATATGTTCCCAATTTTTTGGAATTTGACATTTTAAGCTGTCAAATCGTAGTCTAGGATTAAAAAAATAACTATAGATAAGTACTATTTTTTATCGTTATAGATTTTACTAGCAACGTTTTTTATCGTAATAGTGTTTTAATTTTATAATCAAATCAGGGGCACATAATATTTTTAGTCTTTGAGAGTATGTTGGTTTATTTCTTCATAATCAAACTCCTTCGCAGTGCTCGGGAGTTAATTATGTTAGTCTCACTGTGTTCGGGATTAAAACTAAGCTACGTTCATGACATCCGGAATGCGACATACCGCCCGTGACTTTGACTCTGCTTTATACCCTAATCACAGCATCTTTTTTTTATGGTAGGTAAAAATCATCGTATGACGTATCCCGCCCTTGGGCGAAGCAGAAAACAGTGTCAGACTCTTACTGATTAAACAACCTACTCCATTCCTACGTTTTCATGTATACCAAGGCCAGAGCCTTCCTTTCAGACGGGAACACTTGGCACCAGCTGGCTTCGACCCTTCTGCAGGGTTAATCACATCATGTAATATTTTATCCTAGTTAATTTGGAATAAAATTATACTTTTTCGCAGGGTGTTCTATTTTTACGAATTTGTCATTTCAAAACAATCCTCTTGTCATTTTGCTAAATGTTCGTAATCTGTTCACAATGGCCTATCACTGGTGGGTCAGTGTTCTCCCCACAATGGCAGATCATTGGTCGGTCAGTGTTCTCCTAATAGAATTGTGGTGCAAGCTGTCTTGTTACGAATTAAAAGCAATCTGCACAAAGTTCTAATGGTAGGTCGCTGATCAAAGGAACTGTCAAAATGTTAGCAGATTACCGCAAAGTCAGATATTCATTTGTCATTATGTACGAGTTTACCATTCTATGATGATTCTATGTCATTTCTTTCAGTGAATTGATATTAGTCATTGGAAAGTCAACATGATGCAATTTTTCTTTAAAAAAAAAAACAAATCAACAATTTAAATTAGGTGGGATCGCAGTCAAGCACTAGTTTATTGCAATTAAAAAAAAACAATGGTAGACCATTCTGAACATATTGTAACGGCAAACTTGAGGCTCTGTAGATTTTTAGTCATCATCATATTAAATGTTCCCACTGCTGGGACACAGGTCTAATCTCTAGGAGAGGGAATTGGCCGTAATTCACCACGCGGGCCCAGGTTTGGTTCTAGGACATTCCGTGTTTTCCTCCACCGTTTTGAAAGCAGTGGTGATAAATAACACAAACTACCTAATGCGCCTGACTGGGTTTGAACCCGCGACTCGTAAGTCGGGGCCGTTACCTCTCGGGTTCCACTGCTTAGTAAATTTCAAATTTTGGAAGCATTTTGGCTTTGTGCATCTCTTTCACAGCGTTTTAGATCTAGTCCTCCTTAGTGCTTATTTATGACGACGCGACGTGTTGCTCGGCCCGTTGGGGGGTCATCGCACATTGCTATATTTTTTTTTTTATGGTAGGTACTGACTAAACAACCTACCCCGTTCCTACGTCGCCATCTGTACCAGGGCTAGAGCCTATCTTTCAGACAAGAACCCTTGGCCCCACTTGGCTTCGACCCTTCTGCAGGGTCCCTACGACTGCTGACAACTCCTTGAGGCGCGCGGAAACAGTTCTTGCCGTCGATGACTAGGCTTGGTCTAGACGATTACCAGACGACCGGACGGCGAGCTACTCATTGCTCTCCGTCCGCAAGCCAGCGCCTACGGTGGCCAGAAATCGGGACTGGAATGACGGCGGCGTACATCCCGTTATATTTGTGTTTGCGCGTGCGATGACGTTGCCCGCTGCTGCAATGTACAATGAATGCCCAACGCATCGTGTCTTCGTAAACAAGTAATAAAAAGTTTTCAGCTGATGACGTTTGAAAGTCCAGCTTTCGCCAAACAAGATTAGTACTTTATTTTAAACTAACTGTTGTATTACGCAACTCGAACATATAATACGATTTTTCACTATTGTATAGTACGGCCGTTGGATCTTGGCGAATTTAAAGTTAGGCACTGCGAATTTTAGCGCTTGAAAACAAAAATAAATGCCAATAACAGTTTTAACAACTGCGAATTGTACAATCTCACAATAGCGCGTCACAAAGAGTTGTCTGCAAACCGTAGGGGTCCAATAAGGCTGAAGTCTACCAGGGCCAAGGGCTAGAGCTTCTAAAAGAACTGTCCAGCCCCGGTATGAAGAGCTAGGGAGAAACGGGGTGGTTTTTTTAGTCAGTAAAAGTCTGATACTAAGTCACGCTCCGCCAAAGGGTGGAAAATGTCATTGGATAATTTTTGTGCACCGAAAAAAAGCATTGCCAATATTGTATCATTCTGCGGGTTAAAGGCGCCCCAGGTAGCACGTATCATCCCCAGTCTATTTTTTCCTTCGTAAGTGTATTGAAACATTACTGCTGGAAAAAGAAGCAAAGGTAGACCACCTAAACGTTGGGCTGACGATATAAAAGAAGTAGCTGGTAAAGACTGGTTGAGATTTTCCCAAAATAGGGACAAATGGAAGAATTAGAGGAGGCTTTTACCCGAAAGGGATTCGTGTAAAAGGAATATTATATTAGAAATATATTAAGTTACAAACATATTTATAAACTAACCTAGTTTAAGTAATCTACTAACACTTTGGAATGTAAAAATACCTTTTACTGAAATAAAAGAAGATATATTATTATCATAAGTGTATTAAAAAACGTCGTTTGATACGTGTAAAAATGTTTCACTGCAGCCCTCGGCTCCATAATACCCTTGCATACGGCTCAGACGAATACTGTCTCGGTCTCAATATAAAATCGGAATACATAACGTTCAGCCATCTGGTTAAACGTTGCTGTCAACAACATGGTTAGTTGTTCTTCAGCCATTTGATTGGATGCCGGCGTTTAACGAACGCCCTAGGCGTCCAATTGGATGGCTTTAACCAGATGGCTGCGATACATACATAGGGACAAACAGTGGGAAGCGACATGGTTTTATACTATACAGGGTATCATTGACATCGTACCTCGAACAATTACCATGGATCCAGTACATGATTTTAGACCCCCCAGTGGTGGAATTATTTGTTGTTTTTTTTTTTTAATTTTTGAAAGCCCTTGTACAGTAATTAGTTATTCATTATGTAGTCATGTGCTTTCCTACCTCTTAGCATTTACATTCTATGAAACTCATTTAAATTCTTTTACGTTTAATAAATTTATGAACTGCTTCTTGTTAAAACATAGGTTTAATACGATCTACGAAATCTCACAAATAGAAAAGATATTATGTAGCCTAGAAAATATTTCAACAATTAATTTTACGTAAGAAGATAATGTAGGTACAGTCAATATAGAAGATAAGTGGTCAGGGTCGTAAAATATAGTTGGAGTATAGAAACCGATTGAAGGATATTAACAGGTATTAAGTCCGCCTTTTTATATTTATTTATACAAAGTTGTGTACGACAGACGTGCTTTCCTTAAAAAGAATCACTGTACTATGAGATCAAAACAAAAATCACGAAAAAAAATCCCGCTGCTTCATACATTTTGTCGAGTTATGTGAATATAAATGTATGGAGCTACGGGCTTTTTGTGTTTGCCCTGGAGAATGTTTGTCGGATATATTTGAAATAGACAGTTAAATGAAAAAAAATAATGGATTTTTTTTTGTATCAAAGAATTTAAACTATAATCTACATCTATACTAATATAATAAAGAGGTAAAGTTTGTTTTTTTTGTTTTTTTGTTTGTAGGAGGTAATCTCTGGAACTAATGGTTCGATTGGAAAAAATTTAGCAACAATAGAAAGCTGCTTTACTCCTGAGTGACATAGGCTATAAATTATTTATATAACATGGATGTTAACCGAGCTATCACTACAAGAAATTTTCCGCGGACGAAGTCGCGGGCAGAAGCTAGTAATATTATAAATCTGAAAGTAGTTCTATATGTCTGTCTGTTACGGTTTCACGCCTAAACTACTGAATCGATATAAAGCAAGTTTGAACATAGGCGGAATAATAGGTATATTATTCAACCTCGACTACACCGTAATAACCAATTTCTACGCGACCGAAGCCGCTGACCGAAGCTAGTTTACAATAAAATTAATTATATTTCATTCATATCTATAAAAACATCAACTATATCTTGCGACCCTGGCTACTTATCTCTTTTATCAACTGTACCTGCACATATTACGTAGGAGCAAAAAAACAAATGTAATATTTTGACAGCTGATTATATCTTTCTGTCAGTCAAATAAGTGAACTTCGTATGCCCGATGATTTCGGGATTAATGCCAATGATAACAACACAATAATGCATCATTATCACTGTTGAATACTGTGATAATATCACAAAATCACCGACTCAAATTGCAGACTTTTGGCTATCAATTTACCGGAGCTTTTTGCACTCAAATAAGTAGTATATACGGGTTTTCAGAGCTCTTGGAAAAGAGTCTAAAATTATGAGTAAAAATGTTAGTCTCTTTATTCAATAGAATAGTTAGAGCTCTAGCAAAATCCAGTGATTTTGGCACCAGAACGAAATGCTCATCTTAATAGATTAACACAATTTGCGAAAAAACAGAAAACGTTAGAATGAAGGTTAAAATACTCAATACAATTGCCTTACCTAAGCGTATACAAATTCCTCTGGATAAACCAATCCAGTAGAACAAAACAAATCACTTTTTTCTCTTCATCACAAACACGAAATCAGTTAATAACCATTTGTTCCGAAAAAAAATTCGTGAAAATTCGTCACCAAAATATGGAAAACACAACACTGGCACTGTACACAGCACTATTTCTGAGCATTATGCACAAAATAAAATATATAAAAAAACGCGTTCTTTTTTTGTATTTTTGTCGGTTTTTTTCGGTTTTTCTCGTGTAAAAATTGGGGTGGATTTATTTATAAGTGTTTTAGCGGACGGCCGGGAGCGCGGCCGCGGCAGCGTACCTCGGAATTCGGATTTAGGTTAGAAATGGCGGGTTATGGCGCCACTCACACATGCGCACTAGTGTACGGACAGGGGCAAAGATTATGAAAATTCCAGATGAGATAACATTGTCAAGTGGACTATTTGTATAAGTTTCAGTGGTGGGGTGATGTTTAATTAGGTAAATTTTGTAGAGCAGTTTGCATTACTACCTGAACCCACACCATCCAAAACCACCAACCACCATCGTCGACCGCATCATCGCTTTCCATCAGGTGAGATAGCGGTCAATCGCGGACCTATAATCAATTAAAAAAAACCCCGTGGTTTCATCCACGTCTTTGGTTATGGTTCCGCTTCCATGGGTCATAGGGTGATGTTGTATAAGCCTTACAGCCTTCCGATAAATGAGCATCATCAGAAGGCTCATTGTTTCTTTATGTGATCGCATAAGGAATGCAAGTGTCAGACTCTTACTGACTAAACATCCCACCCCATTCCTTCTTTGGCTGTCACAATGAAAGAAAGAGACCCTGGACCCCAGTAGGCTTCGATCGACCGATACAAACTGGATCTGGTGAGAGTTATGAACATTCAATGGATTCAAAACGCACAGGACTGTTCGTTGTGGCGACACTTTGGGATCAAATAAATGGACTAACATTAGAAGTATTTACTATTTTCCAATTCGAATGAGTAGTTCCTGAAATTAGCACGATCAAACAAACCCATTAGCTTTAGATTAGATTATTTATGGTTATGGTTATGTGCTTAGTTTTAAAATGTTGTAGTGTTGCATCAAATAAAAGATTTATCTATCTATCTATCTATTAAGGTAAAGGAAGGTACAGATTTTGCTATTATTGTTTTGTATTGTTCTAATTAGCACAATAATAGAATTGAGTTTATAATGATGATGTTACGTAGGAATATCGGAACAGATAGATTATGTCACATTGAATTCAGAACATAATGAACGTTATTACGTTATGTACTGAGGGCAAATCTCGAACACAGTGAGCGACTTATATAACCCCGAACGAAACGAGGGAATTTACATAGAAACGTTAGTGAAGTGACAAAGACAATTGTTTGCCATTTTTAACATGTACTAAATTAAATCTGTTCACTACTATTCTTCTTCTTTTATTAGATTTTCGAATAAACTTTTTTTTGGGTTAGGATTGCCATCCATCCGGGTTTTCCCACATTTATTCTAATTTAAAGCCTATCCGGTGTCCGTCCGGACTGGATCTCATTTGTAGTCCGGATATAAAAAGTCTAACACTCTCTCTGACTTCACCCGGAATTGGAGGATTAATTTGATGATTTCCGTGCAAATATTTCCACACGACATATAACAACTGGGACCAAGGGTTTGCGTTGAAAGAAAGGCCCTGAGGGTATGTATGGAAACGTAGGAATGGGATAGGTTGTTTAGTCAGTAAAGGTCTGACACCGTTTTCCACTACGCCCAAGGGCGGAATTCATCATTAGATGATTTTTACCTACCATAAACAAGGTAGAGTAGGGTGGAGTAGGGTAGAATGGAGTAGAGTAGAATAGAATAATCAGTTGACGTGAACGAAGTCGCAGGCAAAAGCTAGTTATTAATAATATCGCTCCACCCACATTGAGAAAAGTTAATTGATTACATGTAACAAAATATGATACAAAAAAGAAACATCAGACTCCGAGTGAGGTCTGCTAGACACCTATCCTACCTATATCCCCATCCACACACCACACCAACTCTTTGTACCCTCACGCACACCATGCCGCATCTTCTGGCAGACTCAGCGGCGTTTACGTAGATCGCCGCTCTCTGCTGCCACTGAAAATACTCTAGTCACTCCGGCACACTGTAGTCTTCAGAATACTATTGTAACTCACTTTCCAGTCACTCGACGCTGGAGAGAAAAGTGAGAACTTTGTGAGTTCTTTACTATGGTTTGAGAAGTCACGAACTCATGCGTTGGCTAAGAGATCGAGTAAGTAATCAAAATTAAAAAAAAAATACAAAACAAAATATATTTTATATCGAGGGTTCTGTAGAAACTTACTTATGTGAATAGTTCAATTCCTGAATCGAATTTGAATGATTTTTGAAAATAGGTAAAATTCTTTTAACTTTAGCAGTATACATACTTGAAAGGGGCTCAAAGGTAGTCCACTATGCTGTCTAGTCTCAAGCCAAACAGAGCTTGTGTTATGAGTACTAAACAACTGAAAAATATACTTATATATTTATTAATACATACATATTTTAGATACAGACACAGAACAAATGTTGTGATAGACAAGCACGTTCATAGAAACTATTTGTCAAAATATTGAATAGTTAATACAAAAGTCCGCTGCAGCGCTTCATTGGCATTATTTTGTCTAACAAAACTAAAACTTACAGCACTCTCCACACACTGTGAACGTCAAAACTGCACTTATGTCATCAATGTAATGGTGTATGATCTGCAGAATACCTGAGTGAAGCAAACTGAGTGTCATCGTCATCATCAGCCTTTTTAATGTTCCCACTGCTGGGACCACGGTAATCCACCACGCGGGCCCAATGCGGATTAGTGAATGTAACACGTCTTCAAATTTTAGGTTCTAGGACATGTCGGCTTCCTAACGATGTTTTATTTTTTAGAGCAGTGGTGATGAAATAAATTACACAAAATAATGCACCTGGCTGGGATTGAACCCGCGACCTACAACTCGTAAGTAACTGTACAGTATCATTATCATTACATAGTATAAAACAAAGTCACACATCACTAGATAGTTTTTTTTTTTAATAGATAGAGTGGTTTAAGAAGAAGGTTTATATATAATATATGCATAATATATTGCCACAATGTTGCCTTTTTTAACCTAAAGGCTGACTGGTTTTTTTTTTGCCTTTGCCTTATGCGGTCGGCCTCCTCCTTTACGAGCATTACTGCTTCGCAGAAGGAGACGACCGCCTGCCATTCCTCTTCGCTGCGGACCACGGCCTGAACCAAGGCCCGGCGCGAAAGGTCGCCGCCGCCGATCACCCCCACGAGGACACGGTGATGCTCTTCCCAAGCAGAGCACACGGTGGAGGTGTGCCACACTGGCGACACCCGGACGTCTCTTCCGCACCAATCCGATGCAGTAATCTCCCGAACTTCCCATGTCCGGTGAGAACCTGCGTCGTGCGGAAGGTGAAAGGCTGACTTATAGAGAATGCCTTGTAGCATTAAGACCGCCTATGTACCCCTACTTTACATGAATTTTAAATAAATAAATAATATCACCATTGCACCCGTGCGAAGCTAGGGCCGAGTCGCTGGTGCCTAATATATTGCGTAGTATATCAATGTCAAATACAGACAAACTGAGCATATGTATTATTATTCTATAAATCGGTGCTTCTCGGTAGACTACCCGATGTTATCTATCTATCTCACTTCTCTCTCACTCGTACAAGAGCGACAATCTCTCGACTACCATTAGTACCTCGCCGTGACGTATGACGTAGTGATTCAGTGCACACGTGACGGACACTGACAGGTCGTGGCTCTTTCATCTATCACGACAGTAACGATACGTGGAGTTAGCAGTAACACAATTGTCATAGAATGTACTAGTCAGAAAGATAATATCTTCACATAGAAGCAGGATATTATTCTCAATTGACTTTTTCTATTAAGGTAGAAAATGGTCCAATGACTTTTTCTGCTCTAGGGGAAGAACAGCTGTAGTTTATTCAATTTTACCTATCTAAAGTTTTAATTTTTAGTTGTATTGCATGAACTAATTGTCTAAATTGATTGGTTAAAATAAAATCAATGTAACAAAATATTATGATATTGCTAGCTATTTTATTCTAAGTAATTCATATTAATCATATCAATCTCACTTCTCTCTCACTCGTACAAGAGCGACAATCTCTCGACTACCATTAGTACCTCGCCGTGACGTATGACGTAGTGATTCAGTGCACACGTGACGGACACTGACAGATCGTGGCTCTCGCATCTATCACGACAGAACGATACGTGGAGTGATACAATGATCATGGACAGGCGAATAGGCGACAGGAAGATATCCTTCATTAATTTTTTTTTTGGTGGGAATTAATCTTTTGCTTTACGATGACGCTGAAGAAAAAGCATTAGTAAAAGTCTGACAGACTAAGTACTAAGGCAAAAAAGGAACAGGAGTGAACTTTTTAGTCAGTTAAAGTCTGAAACTATGACCCGCCCCACCCAAAGACGCAGAGGTATCATAAGATGATTTTTACCGCGGATAATCATAATAAAATAAAAAAAAACAAAATATCGCTCCTAAAGTAAAAAGCAATGCGTCCCCCCCCTCTAACTTTTGAACCACAAGTTTAAATAAACTTTAAATAGACTTTCTAGGTAAATTATTTTGAACTTGATAGGATGAACAGTTTTAGAAAAATTACTTAAAAAAAAGTTCTGAACTAATTTTGTAATTTAACTACATGCAAGCATTTTTTAAACTTTTTTACATATTTCATTATCCTGTGCGTATCTTCTTTCAAATGAAAATACAAAAAGATTAACATTGGTTCACACAACTAAAATTACCACCGGGTATATAAATATACATTTAATTTCAACTCGATATTTCCATTTGCTCTTGAAATAAAGGGTAACTTGTAAACATACGAGAGGAGAAACCATGGATATGGTTAGCAGATACTGTGTCTTCTATCTAATAAAAAAACCGGCCAAGAGCGTGTCGGCACTCTCAGTGTGGAGTTCCGTAGCTTCCCGTCCGTCATAAATTTCTCACAACGTAACAGAACCCAGTAGCCAATGTATAAATTAGTAACCCAATTTCCCTAGAGATGACGCTGAACCTGGTGGTAATTTTAGGTTCCTTGTTAACTACGGAACCCTAAAAAGCCATCACAAACATCTGAAAAATTCAAATCGGCAAAGTGCTATCAAAATAGGGAGAGATTTATGACTGATTTTTATGATGAGGGGAACTTGTAATGATCTAATGGAATTTGATATTGAGCTTTCGAATCATCGGCAAGATTGAAGGCTGACCCTGAAAAATTCGTTCATAAGTTTTGTTTGCCACCTGGTCGGGTGGTACCTATGGATTTAATCTTTTGAATACCGTATTTTTTTTTATTACAATAAACTAGTGCTTGACTGTGATCCCACCTGATGGTAAGCAGTGATGCAATCGTTGATGACAATTAATGACAATGTGCGAACGCTTTAGGTGGCCTGGGGTTCAAGACTTTAACGTCATTATTTAAGCTTTATTATGAAACTTAATTGAATTCCACAACTATCACAGAACGCCATCGGGTAACAAGCTAAGCAGAACTTTGATGAATATTAGGCCACACACCATACACCAATTATGGAAAAATTACACCCAAACACAGTACAAATCGATGCCCCCCGCGAATAATCCGGTAATCGTAAAAGTGTAAATGTTCAGGAAAAATAAAAAACCATTTTTCCTTAATAACTCCATTAAACAACAAGTATCAGAAACTTTTTATATCGCATTTGGAAGCTAATTTTTTCAGCTATCTGGTTATTTCAATAAAACTTAAGTAGTCCTAAGGGCTTCGTTATAATTTAGCTGGATGCATTTTACTATATTATTGTAGGTCGAACTCTGGTCACTAATGTCACTTACGATATTGTTCGTGTAAATTTATATTTTCAACGGCAACAGTAAGATCCTGTTGCGACGTTATTCGTGTAAATTTATATTTTCGATGGCAACGGTAAAATCGTGTTGCGCTATTATTCGTGTAATTTGTTTTGTATACTGAACATTTGTAAAAAGCAATTATTAGGTTATTCGATTGTTTAACAGTAACGTACATTTTATTGTTATAACAATTACTGTTTATTTGAATAGTTCACTTAAGTATTATTTGATGATTATTATAGTATATTTTCACTGGGCCCGCATGGTGGATTATGACCCATTCCCTCTCCTCTAGAGGGGGTGTGTGTCCCAGCAGTGGGAACTTCAAAAAAGGCTGATGATAATAGTATGTTTTATGAAATATAGGACATTCTAGTTAATGAAACAACTTTATTATTATCATAAAAAATAGACACTACACTGAAGACACAACTATTACACATGATTATACAACCGTAAAAATTATAATAAGGTCCTTTTATAGTTAAAAATCTTAATCCTAATCTTCATCGTGACCTCATTCAGTATCACAAAAGCTTAAGTTCCTATAAAATAGTTGATAATGGTGGGGAATTTATTGCTTGGGAGTTAGACAGGCTCAGGAGATCATTATATAAAGTTATTTTTAATAAGGAGTGGCTTGTCGCATGTTGGCTTTAATTCAATACTTTCAATTGTTTTGGACACCTGTTTCTGCCGACGCTGTATACTTCTGCCTGCATCGGAATCCAATTTAATATAATCGTGAGAATTGTGGACTACAAGAAAGCCTTTGATTCGAACGAGACCTGGGCTGTACTGTCTCTCTAACGGTGCCAAATTGACTATCGGTATATCGAGGTGTTGAAATGTTTGTCCAAAAACGCCACAATGTCAGTTCAACTTCAGGACCAGACCTTGAAACCTATTCTCTTGCAGCGAGGTGTGAGGCAGGGAGACGTCATTTCTCCGAAACTGTTCACGGCCGCAATGGAGGATGTCTTCAATGTTCTTGAGTGGAGTGGTCTAGGCATTAATGTCAATGGCGATTCATCATCACTCACCTCCGGTTTGCCGACGACATCGTAGTCATGGTTGAGACTACGGGGAAGCCCAGTACAATCCTCGGTGACCTCAGTAGAGCTTCCAAAAGAGTGAGTCTTAAAATGAACATGAACAAAATCAAAGTCATGGTTAACATCCATGTAGGTAGCGTCTACCCCTATTAAGATCGGAGACTTTACACTCGAAGTAGTAGACGACTACGTTTACCTTGGGCAGACAATCCAGTTGCATAGGTCTAACTTCGAGGAAGAGGGCAATAGTCGAATCCGACTCGGCTGGGCAGCGTTCGAGAAGCTATGCGGTGTCTTATCGTCTAATATATCACAATGTCTCAAGACGAAAGTCTATAACCGCTTGAAGTGTCGCGCCCATTTTTTTTTAATCAGGGTCGCTTACCAGTGATGACATAATTATGGCTCCGAAAATTACAATGGGCCTCATAAGAAAACTCAAAGTCACTCAAAGAGCAATGGAAAGGGCTATGTTCAGAGTATCCCTGTGTGATCGAATCAGAAATGAAGATATCTGCAAGAGAACCAAGGTTGCCGGCATAGCGAAAAGAATCGCCAAACTTAAGTGGCAATGGGCAGGACACTTTGCACGCAGAACAGACGGCCGCTGGGGCCAAAAGGTTCTGTAGTGGCGACCGCGTACCGGAAGACGCAGCGTTGGAAGGCCTCCCACCGATGACCTGGTCAGGGTTGCTGGAATCCAATGGATGCAAGACGCACAAGACCTGTCTTTGTGGCGGCGTTTGGGGAAGACCTATGTCCAGCAGAGAACGTCTCTCGGCTGAAATGGTGATGATGATGATAAGTACTTAATAGAAAGAGTGTTTAAAAAATACCTTGCATGCTGCCTGTACTAGCACTTACATAAATAAGGTAGAGAACTATTTACCCGAACAATATCGTAACAATGTTTGCTGTCAAATCATATTGATATTTTTTTTCGTAAAGATTTGAAACCATATTATTCGTTTTAAATACATTTTAATGATGTTATATGGAATATACGCGTAGTTTTTCATATCTTCATAAATAAAGATAGAAAAATTCTGAAAAAAAATTTCATGGTGTATTTTAACTTCTAGATGCCGAAAAACGCATAACATGAAAAACCCCGTAATAGGTCATTACCGGATTATTCGCGGGGGACGTCGAAATGATCGTGCTCATCACACAAACATTTGTCCTGGGTGGGTATCGAACCCACGACCGAATTTTTCAACAGGCCATTGGCAGGCTTATTGCATTACACGTCACGATCACTTCTTGGCAACCTGGAATGGTCAGAGATGGCCTGAACGCAAAATAAGATTTCTCTCATTACAAATGAAATATGGCAGGGCGGCGTCAACCAATCAGCGCAGCGCACGAGATGCATTTTGTTTTTTCTATGCAATTTCATAATTTAACAGTTTCACTTCGATAAATTATAATTTACCGAAAATTTCTACGTTAAATTGTAAGCAGTATGTTATGGTTCACAATTTTTCGACAGATTACGTTCTCGTGAGATAGATTATAATCTAACGTTATTTACAATTTTACTGTAACAGATACGTTGTTAAAGATGTACTAGCCATATTATGAACTAGGTTTTACTAACAAAATCATATTCTTTATTAATAATATTTACGATATATTTGGTAGACTATAAAACTTTATGGTTTGTTTATAATAATGTTAGTCTTGATGCGCAGTCTTTTGTTTCGTGAAGTATTTATAGCCATTTAGTTCGAACAGATACAACACACCCGCGATATTAATCTATTGTGTTCTATCTTATAAGTAACTGCACATGGCTTTTGCAGGATATATGAATCAATATTTGGCGTTTTATTAGTACATAATATCGAGCCTTTACCGCCATTTTAGCGCAACCGACAAAAACCAAATTTTACAGGAGAAGGTTTTTTTTAAATATTTTTAATCAGAAGTGTGCTAATAACAAGAAAAATGACATACGTTAATGATTTTTAGAGATTTAAATATATGACTGAAAATAAAACAAAAATAATGAGTATTTATGCCATTTATGGCGCATACAATATTTTTGCTGTCACAGTCTATAGATATTCGGGCGTTTACGATACCATTACCTATCAAAATTACTATGCCCAAGAAATTATAATTTGTTAAAAAAATAGGCATTTTAAAAGGTTTTTATATGAAATATCGACATAATAATCAAAAATTATTTATTCATAGTAATCGTTAGGAATTGGTTTGTTCTCAGATGGCAAATTTTTGTATTTCTCACAAAAACTACATTTATCTTTTTTAGGCAAATGAAATCCAATTCAAGAGAACAATCCAAGAGAATAAACCAGTAAATATGGGGTTAGTGAGAATGGTTAGTATGGAGGAAGTCAGGGAAGCAGTAAATGGAATGAAAAATGGTAAAGCTATTGGCCCGGATGGAATACCAGTTGAGGTGTGGAAGTTATTGAGAGTGGATGGATGGGGGTGTGGTTAGCTTTGTTCTTCAATAAGCTTTTGCAGGAAGAAGCCATACCTGATGAATGGTGCAACAGTTCCTTGGTGCCCATCTTTAAAAACAAAGGTGATGTGCTTGAGGGCAACAATTATAGAGGAATAAAGCTAATGTCGCATACCATGAAAGTATGGGAGAAAGTTATTGAACGGAGGCTGAGAGTAGAGAGTGAAATTTCACAGAACCAATTAGGTTTTATGCCTGGTCGTGGTACAACGGATGCCATATTTGCTATACGCCAGTTGTGCGAAAAATACACAAGTGCACATAAAAACTTGCACATGGTATTCATTGACCTCGAAAAGGCATACGACCGGGTACCTCGTGAGGTTCTGTGGTGGGCACTTAAGGAGAAAGGTGTGCCTGGGAAGTATGTGCAGTTGATCCGAGCGATGTATAGTCGCTGCAGTACACAAGTCCGGTCTGCAGCGGGCACCACTAACAATTTCAATGTGGCTGTCGGTTTACACCAAGGGTCGGCTCTTAGCCCTTACCTCTTCCTGATAATAATGGACGCTCTGACGTCGGACATTCAGGAAGAGGCCCCCTGGTGTATGCTGTTTGCCGATGATATTGTGCTGGTTGCTAAGAGTGCCTCAGAGGTCCAGAGCAGATTGGAGGTATGGTGGCAAAGACTGGAGAGTGTTGGCCTAAAATTGAGCAGAACTAAAACAGAGTACCTGTTCTGTGATTTCGGCGGTCTCTCTAGTCTTGTGCCCATAGCTCTCGCCGGAACGCCCATACCAATCTGTTCCGACTTTAAGTACCTTGGGTCGCTTATCCAAGGGAATGGTGAGATAGACCGAGACGTGGTACATCGGATCAACTCAGGATGGATGAAATGGCGACAGGTCACTGGAACAACTTGCGACCCACGGATGCCCCTCAAGTTGAAGGGTAAAATCTACAAGTCCGTGATAAGGCCTATCCTACTGTATGGGTCAGAATGTTGGGCTATGAAAAAGACGGATGAAAAGAGATTGCATGTAGCAGAGATGAGAATGTTGAGATCGATGTGTGGTGTGACGAGAATGGATAAAGTGAGAAATGAGTATATTAGAGGAAGTCTGAAAGTGGTGCCAGTGACTGAAAAGTTGAAAGGGAACCGTTTGTCTTGGTATGGCCATGTAAAAAGGCGGGATGAAACGCATGTTGCAAAAAAAGCCATGAAATGTGGAGGGATGGAGAGGGAGAGGGAGACCAAAGAAAATATGAATGGATTGTGTGAGAAGTGATATGAAAGAAAGAGGAGTTAGTGATAGCGTGACGGGTGACAGGACAGAGTGGAAGAAAAAAACATATTGCGCCGACCCCAAATAAAACGGGACAAGGGCAGGAAGATGATGATGAGGCAAATGAAATCCAATATTAAAATCTGTTTATCTCAAAATCTGTGTATTTCAAAGACATTTGGGATAATTATGTTTAGGGCCTTAAGCAAAAATTGTCGCTTGCGATAACAAGTGCGGTCGCTTGCGATAAAAAGCATGTGTCGCTTACGTTAAGTTTTAGAAAAAATGTGTATTCACGATAATTTTAGCACTTGCTATAACTTTGTAACGGTTTTTTTTTGGCGGGAAACACCAACAGGGATGGATCCGTTACGGTTTGAAATACTAGTATCGATAAAAAACGGTTTTTTGACAAAAGTGTCGCTTACGATAATTTGGCGGTAACGGCTCGATATTATCGTAATTCACTGTTGGGACAGCAAGAGAACCAAGGTCGCTGACATAGCACAAAAAACTTAAGTGGCAATGGGTAAGACACATTGCACGCAGAACAGATGGCCGTTGGGGTCGAAAGGTTCCGGAGTCTTCCAACGCTGCGACCACTCCGGAAGCTTCGCAGACTACGATATCGGTCCACTTTGTTCCCACAAATATCGTAGCCTGGGTTGCCGGAATCAGGTGGATGCGAAACGCACAGGATCGGTTGTTGTGACGACGCTTGGGGAAGACCTATGCCCGACAGTGGATGTCTTTCGGCTGAAATGATGATGATGACTGATGAGCAAGACTGTATAAATTCTCTGCTGTATATACCTATCAGATAGTAGTCTCCTTGAAAGATGTAGAAATACCTGCACTGTGGAGGTAGAAATACCCAACTCCTCCACACTTCGTTACTCCATTAGAATAGTTCGTTTTTATGGGTAACTCTGGACGTAAGCTACAGTGGCTAATGTGGAAATCTCTAAAGCTAAACTGACTCTGGACCCATGTTGACCGCTGTAAAAACAATACGGCCAAATGGGACTTCCTCAACCTATCCCTAACACAACGGCAGTGTAGAGCGGTTGCACAGGACATGTCCTGTACAATCGCTCTTGCACTTTTCAGGATTTATACGAGGTCAGAATTAGAACTGTACAGGGGAAAATATACATAGTTTGAGAACATTGTTGCGAAAAGAATAAGAAGAAATAGTCTTCTTTTTAGATCTATGGTGAACTCGTTAAACTGTTTGGGCCCAGTAGATAGCTACGTTAACTGCAGCATCGGTAGCACTCATTAAAACCTTCAAAGTGCAGGTGTATGGGCACTTAGGGCACTTCAACATGTGGCTCTTGTTCTGAACAGAATTACTGTAATTGCTTTGAAGAACATGATGCTTTTATTAGGATATAATGCATCCATGAAAGCTTAGCAATTGACAGGGATGTAAAAAGTAAAAATTTTGTTTACAAATAAACTCGCAAATAATGTTTACAATAATATATAATTTACGTTGCGGTCAGATTACGTCAGAGCTGATGCATTAAAATTGATGTCGTAAATTCGAGTATACTGTTCTCGTTTCACAACGATTCCTGACTTATTTTGAATGATACGGTTTCAAAATTAAAGGAACATAAGAAGGATATGGAGATTATAATTATTAGCACTATTTGTAGTCAAGATACAAGTATAAGGATAGAACAACACACACGTGGACCACGCACGCCTGATTTGTACGTAGAAGAACTTCGCGTATTAGTAAGCGAAGTTCTTAGTTAAATAAAGACAATATTGTAATGTTTATTTGTGAGGAAAGGAAGGCCTAAGAGGCGTTGGATCGACGTCGTAAGGGACGACATGCGTGCTAATGGGCTTAAGGCAAAGGACGCAAAAGACCGAGTGAAGTGGAGGCGTGCTTGCAGGAAAGCGGACCCCGGGCACCGAGGCGAAAGCCAAGGTTCCTACCGGGACGAACGCAAGGATGATGATGATGTTTATTTGTATGATAGACTTGTAGAACTATACTAATATAGTTCTACAAGTCTATCAGTGTCAGTTTAATTTCTCATGTATTTTATAAAAAATCAAACATTACAATATTGTCTTTATTTAGTTTATTAATATTAAATTCATACCTGTAGCATAATTATTACTTTTATGGGGCATATGGTGCTAACCTATAAAAAATTGTACCACCAACCTAGTTTTTAGTTATTTTTTTAATATGTTACAGTGTATACAATTGTTGATTGGCCAATAAAAATAAAATCAAGTCTAGTTTCATATAAACTATGTATATAAATAAGTACACATATTTAAAAACAAAACATTGCTACACCTTAACCTTCTAACCTAATCTGTCCGTGTCAGGTACCCTAAAATACAAAGCACACTTTACTCTCTTTTGGACCATGCCGTATTAATATCGCGGGATTAGCCGAAATGGCCAGTAACATAAATAGGTACCTACTGGAATACCTATTAGTAATGATCGAAACACTGCTGTTATGTGAATTACTCCAAGATAACCCGTGCAATTCAATCGTGAAAGACTAATAGGCAGTTGCTTCATGTAAAACACAGTTACCTTTTTAGTCCCATTCGGTTGGATTGGATGTCTACATCAAGCTATTTGAGAAAAGAAAGATGATGAATGATAGCCACCGCCTCTCATTTCCATCCTGGGACACAAAACTTTTTAAAGCGCCACCTAGTATAGGTTGCAATAACTACAACCAAAGCTTGCGAGCTTTCTTTGGAAGCGAAAAATCCTGAATTTTAACACAGCGCCATCTAGTTGACTTAGTAGAAACTATGACTTTTGCTTACGCGTGATTCATCTTCTCGGCAAATTGTAACTCTATTCATAAAGAGATGGCGCAAGCTATGCGAAAGGTGAAATAAATTAGGCCTGAAAAAAGGTTTCGAGTCCGGTGCAAGATATGCAAATTTTTTGCTGGTCTATAATAATATAATGAAGATAGGTATTCAATAAGGTAAGACGAAATGAGAAAGTTATAATGATGATTGCAATAATAAATGCAAACGTACGACCGCCGGATCGTCCGGTTGTCTGGTAAGACCGAGTCCAAGTCTTCAACGGCACGCACCGTTCCCGCGCGCCTCAAGGAGTTGTCAGCAAACTGCAGGGGCCCTTCAGGGTCGAAGCCTCCTGGAGCCTAGAGGGTGGTGCAAACTGTTACCTCGACTCCAGGAATAAGGCAAGGAAGGTACGGGGTAGGTTTTTTAGTCAGTAAGAGTCTGACACTGGTCTCCCGCTCCGCCCAAGAGCGGGTTTCGTCATTCGATGATTTTCACCTACCGGATCTTGGCGAGTCTAAAGATAGGCTCGGCAAATTTTAACGCTTGAAAACTTAAAATAAATGGTCTAAACAAATAAATGCAATTTGCAGTTTTTATTGCTGTTAAAAACTGTTATATTTGTACGAGTTTTCAAGCGCTAAAATTCTCAGAGCCTTACTTCAAACTCGCCAAGATCACATTAAGCTGCAAAATGTTAAAAAAAACTACAGAAAATTATATAAGTACCTATATAATAATTACTTGGTCTTCCTCTGAGCATCCTGAAATCATCGCCATATCCATCGAGTTGGCCCCACAATATAGTCACTAGCTGACCCGGCGAACTTTGTTCCGCCTTAGAGGCAATAAATGAACAGATTTTTTATATCAGGATAAATTTAAATAAAAAAATTATTAATTCCTAGAAAAAAAAATATGTTCAGCTGTCAGTTGCGTTTTATTATACCATTTTTAACAAATGAACCGCTGACATAATTTGGACCGAGTTGTGTTTTGTTATTCTATGTCAGGTTTTTTTTTATGGTAGGTGAAAATCATCGAATGACGAAACCCGCTCTTAGGCGGAGCGGGAGACCAGTGTCAGACTCTTACTGACTAAAAAATCTACCCCGTACCTTCCTTGCCTTGCATTTTGTTATACCTACCACGTTTTATATCACATCCCACGGGAAGGACGGGAACGGGATAAAAAGTCGTCCTAAATCCTTCTCCTGGTTCTTAACTACCTCCCTACCAATTTTTAGCCAAATCGGTTCAGCCGTTCTTGAGTTATAAATAGTGTAACAAACACAACTTTTTTACATACATATACTCGTATCTATAGATTACTAATGACCTGGAGAAAGGGTCCAGGAAATGGCCAAACGCGGGCAACACAGGAAATAATGCCTATTTATTTTCCCATACTCCTCTACCACAATAATTAGGTCAGTAGGTACCTATACTCGTATTTACATTGTATCATAATGGTCTGCCATTTTATTTCCCAAATAGATTAAGATGCTGCAATAGAGCATAAAAGAAATAATCCAAGTTTCCCCATGACACGGAAAACGAGGTCGCCATTACAGCATCAGATTTTAATGATCAAGTTGGTTATAAAATAAAAAGACCATTCTGTCTCGATATAGTTGAATGACTCGCAATTAACATCTTAACTACAAATCTTAAACAATATGAAGGTAAAATGTATTGTTTTTTATTAATTTTCTTGCGACCCACCCCAGTTTCGTACGGGTACTGATAGTGAATTGTATTATGCACAGAAACCTTCCTCATCGATCACTCTATCTATTTAAAAAAAAACCGCATAAAAATCCGTCTCGTACTTTTAAAGATCTAAGCGTACATAGGGACAGCGATAAGCAACTTTGTTTTATACTATGTAATGATTTATATTTCAAAATGCGCATAAATACTAAACAGCATAGTATAATCAGCCATGAGGTGTGACTGGCTGTCCCCTCCTTCTGCGAAGCAGTATTGCTAGTAAAGGAGGAGGCCACACACGTGAGGTAACGACCCTCAAGCCCCAGTTGCCGCAAGGACTGCGATCCTAATTTCCAGCTGCAGTAGGCATAGGTTTGCGGAAGACGAACAATAAGTAGCTCGCCGTCCGACTGTTTGATAACCTTCCAGACCGGACCCAAGTCGTCGACGGTGTTCCCGCGCGCCACATGGAGTTGTCAGCAAACTCTAGGGGCCCAGCATGGTCGAAACTTCCTGGGGCCATGGATTAATGCGAAAGCGTAACACCAGGGCCCTGGAACTGAAGTAACGAAGGAACGAGGTGGGTATTTAGTTAATAATCATCATCATCATCATCAGCCTTTTTAATGTTCCCACTGCTGGGACACAGGCCTCCTCTCTAGGAGAGGGAATGGGCCATGATCCACCACGCGGGCCCAGTGCGGGTTGGTGGATGTCACATGTCTTCGAATTTTTGGTTCTAGGACATGCCGGTTTCCTCACGATGTTTTCCTTCACCGTTTTGAGAGCAGTGGTGATGAAATAAATTACACAAAGTAATACGCCTGTCTGGGTTTGAACCCGCAACCTACAACTCGTAAGTCGGGGCCTTTAGCACTCGGCCACCACTGCTCTCAACTAGTTAATAATAGTCTGACACTATCTCACGCTCCACCCAAGGTCACCAAAAAAATAACCCCTATAGGAAGATCGTATAGAGGCCGGCAAAGCCGCTGGCATACACCATTTGTTTTTGATACTTTCAAATGCGACATAAAATCGCTGTCTTCATAATTCCAGAAAAATATTCTCTCTTCAGCCGTTTCTTTTAATAATTTACGATGCACAAGTTGTGGTGTTGGCTTTCATAATAAATTTTAAAACGTTAAGCATTCTCTTCTTTTCAGATAGGAAAGTTTTTATCTTTTAAGTAAATAGTTGGTCTTTTTTGTTTACTGAAGTTAGTTTTAACTATCTTTATTTTCACGGTTGAATGGCTAAGGACAATTAGTAAAAGTTTTCAAACTATTTTTAATTTTTTTTACTGCATAGATTGTCTAGGTACGTGCCCTGTCAATTTTGATTCCTTTGAGGGGTCGATATATATATTATTCGATTTTTGCGACATAAATCGATATGTTTTTTTTTTTCAAAACTTTAATTGATTCACATCTTCAAGAGACCGCAGAACTGAATTGGTATTAAATTCAAATCGATATCTCGACGCGTTCGTAAGATAAGGGTCTTGGCAAAAAGACAGACTGACAGACAGACGGACAACAAAGTGATCGTATAAGGACTCCTTTTTTTCTTTTATTGTAAACTAGCTTTTACCAGCGGCTTCGCCCGCGTACATAAAATATAGCCTATGTCACTCAGGAGTAAAGCAGCTTTCTGTTGTTGCTGAAATTTTTTCAATCGGACCAGTAGTTCCCTACAAACAAAAAAACAAACTAACAAAAAAACAAACTTTACCTCTTTATTATATTAGTGTAGATGTAGATAACTCTAAAAAGAGCTTTTTAGACAAAATATTTTTGTTAGTTTAGTTACAGGTTTGTTAATCAGATTTTGCCTAGCCCTTTGGTAGATTTCATTGGCATAGCACTATGCTAATGAAATTTCAGCACTTTTTAGTGTTTATTACATTAAAGTCGGTTGTCATCATTACATAGTATACCTAAAACAAAGTCGCTTCGTCCCTATGTAGGTATGCTTCGGAGGACACGGTGGAGCACACGGTGGAGGTGTGCCCTGCTTGGGAAGAGCATCGCCGTGTCCTCGTGGGGGTGATCGGCGGCGGCGACCTCTCGCGCCGGGCCCTGGTTCAGGCCATGGTACGCAGCGAAGAGGAATGGCAGGCGGTCGCCTCCTTCTGCGAAGCAGTAATGCTCGTAAAGGAGGAGGCCGACCGCATAAGGCAAAGGCAACAGCGCCCTCGCCGTAGCCGTCGCCGCCGCGATCCTGCCGACATCCGGCCACCGTAGACACTGGCTCGCGGACGGTGAGCAATGGATAGCTCGCCGTCCGGTCGTCTGGTAAGACCGAGTCCAAGTCGTCAACGGCGCGCACCGTTCCCGCGCGCCTCAAGGAGTTGTCAGCAAACTGCAGGGGCCCTTCAGGGTCGAAGCCTCCTGGAGGTTAGAGGGTGGTGAAAACTGTTACCTCGACTCCAGGAATAAGGCAAGGAAGGTACGGGGTAGGTTTTTTAGTCAGTAAGAGTCTGACACTGGTCTCCCGCTCCGCCCAAGAGTGGGTTTCGTCATTGGATGATTTTCACCTACCATAAAAAAAAAAATGTAGGTATGCTTAAATCTTTAAAACTACGCAACGGATTTTGATGTGGCTTTTTTTAATAGATAGAGTGATTCAAGAGGAAGGTTTATGTCTATGCATAATATATTCAATATCAGTACCCGTGCGAAGCTGGGACGGGTCGCTAGTATTTTTATAAAAGGTTTTTACAGCAGGTAGAGTTACGTAACTAGAACGCTCTATAAGCGGTTAAGTTAACTGAAAACTAAAGGTCAATGACACGTAAAATAATCGATGTTTTCAATGTCAAATATTTCTTTAGGTTTACACGTTCTTGTAGCATTTAAATAATAGGCGACTAACCTAGGCTAGGCTATTTAGTACCTAGCTAGAAAAAAAGCGATTATGGCTGGCAGTAGATTTTTTTTTTCATAATGTCTTTTTTTTTCATATATAATTTTGGGCAACTGGTATATATGGCTTTTCAGCCTAGTATCTATGGTGCAACAGATAAAACAGATTGTAATATTACGCGTGTCGTTACGTGTTTTGGGCAAAATAAACACTTTTTCTTTCTTTCTTTCTTTCTTTATCAAAGGAATTTGAACTTTATACCAACGTATTAAAAGACCTTCTTTGGCGAAATCATCTAATGACTTTCTCTCTCTAGAGTGGAGCAGGAGTGTATGTCAGACTTTTACCAACTAAAACCACACCTATGTTTCCTCTGTTGCGTTTTTCATTTTAGGATGGTTTTGTTGAATTTTCTTTGAGGAGCGCGAGGACCACTTGACGCCATCAACGACCCAGGCTTGGTCCGTTATAAGATTAGCGGACGGTGAGCTACTCATTCCTCTTCGTTCATCTCCAAGGCGGCTGGAAAGCACGGATGTACGTTTCCCTCGCTATTGCGGATATTAAAAGATTTTTTGCAAATAAATAATGAAATTTAGAGTTACAAAAAAAAATGTTATTTTATGCTAATAGTTTTTAATTAATAATTTCAGCTGTGCAATGACATGTCTCCTTAAAATTTATAGGTAATTATTAGATAATTAGCTAACACGACAAAATTTGTTCTGGCACATAAACTATAATAAGAAAGTGGCCAAGTGCGAATCGGATTCGCACATTAAGAGTTCCATACAAACCAACTTGTGTAAATAATTTTAATTCCCGAATCGAGTCATTTCACTAAGATTTTTTTTATAAAATTGTACACAATGGTTGAGCAATCTATTTCACGCATTTGAAAAATGATAAGGGTCAAAAAGTCCTTTTAAGAGAAGATTTTTTCTTCTCCTGTAAAACTTACCTAAAGATATATTTTTTTTTTTCGTAAAGCAGCCAAGGATCAGCAAACCAAGATTCATCAAAAACTTAAAAAACATTACTATTCTAAGACAAAATTGCCCTTGTTTAAAAGTTCTAGAAATCTGTAAAAGAAGGTCTTTCATCTGGCGGCAATGGCCGTGTTTAGGTGTCAATGACTTCTGCTCCGCTAGATTATTCAACTGCAGTTGTTTCTAGGTGATGGTAACACCTAGGTAGGTCACGACTAGCGGCTGGTCACGTTATCACTAGACCGGCCATTTTCTCTGGCTCCACAGAGCGGGTGCATTTTTTTTTCCACCTCAAAAAGAAGGCGTATGCTTTTTTTTATTGATTATAGGTTCGCGCTTGACCGCTATCTCACCTGATGGAAAGCGACGATGCGGTCGACGATGGAGCGCGCTTACCTAGAAGTAACCTATTCACTCTTGACTTAAAGATAGCCGGATTGTAGCTATCAGGAAACACAGACTCCGGCAAGGAATTCCACTCCTTGGCTTGGCTTTCTTTTAGAAGGGAAATCACAAAAAAAGTTTTTTTTGTGACGTAACTTCTAATTTACAGTTTTCGGGTTTCATCATCAGACTTTTTAATGTTTCCACTGCGGAGACACAGGCCTCCTCTCTAGGAGAGGTTTTCGGGTTTATCCCTATATTTGTGTTACAAGACCTTGATCTGTGCAAAATTTCAGGATTTTAAGTAAACGGGAAGTGCCCTATGAATTTCGATTCCTTTGAGAGGTCCAATCATTCGTTTCTTATATTCTTTATTGTACACAAATTACATTATTAATTTACTAAGTACACATGCGAGCTTAACCCATAGCTTAAACCCCCTCAGCTTCGAAAGATTATTCAACTGCAGTTGTTTCTAGGTGATGGTAATACCTAGGTAGGTCACGACTAGCGGCTGGTCACGTTATCACTACGACCGGCACTCTCTCTCTCTCTCTAGCTCCACGAAGCGGGAGAAATTATACTATAATTTCTATCCACTCAAAAAAAAGGCGTAAGGACGCTTTCTTTTAGAATTGAAATCATCCTATGACGTCTCACGCTCTGGGCAGAGTGGTAGAGCGTGTCAGACTTTTTCTGACTAAAACCAACTCTTACCTCTTAATGTTTTATTGTACACAAAACAAACTAACAGTAAAACAATTTTTGGCAGTTGATGTACAAAAGCGAGCTTAACTCAATCATGAGTTTTCTGCCAGCAAACCTTGCCAACCAAGTAACCACGTGGTTTTTAGTCACCTGTTTCTTGTTTGCCTTCGTTGCAGGGTCCTGGGGTTAACTTTCAGATTTAACCTACGAAAAAAGGGACATGCTATGGGATGTACGATCCACTATTACGTTTAAAGAGGTTTTTATCCCAGCAGTGATGACAGGTTTTTTTTGGTGGGCAGTAATCATACAATGAAATCTCCCGCCCTTGGGTGGAGCGGAAGATAGTGTCAGACTTTTGCCGACTAAAAACCTACCCTGTTTCTTTTTAGCCCTACATACAGGGGCGTGCAACAGACAGGTGCTATTGCATTACATTTTTTGGACCACCAGGCGTACGGCAATGCGCCACCAGTAGGTGCAAGGTGGACATCCCACCTAAACGTACTAAACGTTCTGGGAACACATTTATTATGTGCACAGCTAAGGAGTGGAATTCCCTGCCGGAGTTTGTATTTCCTGATAGCTATAACCCCTGAATCTCTTTCTAAAAGGAAGGCTTGTTATCTTTCTTCAAAAGACCATCTCAGACAAATCTGCATGGTTCTTATGTGATTTGACCAATACATATTTTCTGTATGGACTTTAAAAGAGACTTTGACCCCTGAGTTTGTTTCGGTGTTTCTTCTCAGGGTAGTCCGCTAGGAAACACCGGACTCATCTAGCATAAAAAAAATGACGTGTAAAAGTGTTTTTTAAAACCTACTTACAAAATAAAGATCATTTATCATTTATCACTTACATTGGGGCCAAGTCAGTGTGAAAGGCAAAGATGGTACGGAGTAGGGTGTTAAGTCAGTAAGTCTCACATTGAATCCCACTCCGCCCAGGAGCAAGATTCATCATTGGATGAATAATTTTTGGCCACCATAAAAAAGCCCACGATGCAGAAGAAATTCTTAAAGTCAATTTTTATAATCAGCTTGAAAAGTCGTTAAAGTCAGCTGTCAGGAAGAGTATTGCTCTAGTTAAGAGCGGCCAAACCGATCCACATTTTCATACAACCATTCTTACGTGATTATGATGTTATTACATATCTTTCTTCAGATATTTTGGATACACAGATCTTCTATAGAAATCAAAACAATAATCCAGTAAAGACCTCTGAAAATCTGCTATTTTATGTGAACTTTGACTCTCCATAATGTACTGCTATTTTAAAAATATAAAAAATACTTCTATAGAAGCCTAGCGCATTTAATCGAGATTCTAAATGTTATCTTTTTTTTCAAAAATCCTTAAGGGTTTAATAAAAACAGGTATTTCGTGAAACAAGTTTTGTGAAACATTCGAGTAAATCGTAGAATTACTGAATGGTAACAGAGTTTTCAGGTGTTATCTCTCTTTTTTCGCATTACTTTTGCATCAAACATCACATTGGATTGCTTAAGATAAGCAACAAGCTTTTAAACCAGCATGGTTTGGTCACGTCGATAGGCGAGTTGGGAAGGCCCACCTTAATGCTTTTACTGACGAAGCAGAGGACTGCCTTCCTGTCAGCACGGGCCTTAAAAATAGCAATTTTATTGACTTCCCATCCTGACATATGGCTACAAGACAGCAAGAGTAATTTTAGAGACGCGCTGAGCTTTTATAATAATTGTATTATCTGTGACTAGCCTCATATAGTAGATAAAAGTAGAATATAAGTATATAGACTATTTACTTTTAAATACAAGATTTTTGACTGGCTTGTCTAGTGGTTAGTGGCCCTGACTGCTATGCCGAAGGTCGTGGGTTCGAGTCCAACCCAGGATATTTTTTTGTGATACGCGCGATCATTTGTTCTGTGTCTAGGTGTAATTTATCTATGATATGTATGTATTTAAAAATATATAAGTATGTTTATCAGTTGTCTAGTACTTATAGCACAAGCTCTGCTTAGCTTGGGACTAGACGGCGTTGTGTGATAGGTGGGTGTTGAAATATTATAAACGTTATATTTTACTCAATGAAGATGTTTTCTTCCGTGGAAGATCTTTCTAATGGTGAAAGTATTTTTAAATTGATCCATTAGTTTTAGAGGTAAATCGTAAAATACAATAAAACAAAAAGTCAATACTTTCCGCTTTTTAGGTCTTCTTTCTAGTTCTAGTAGCTCTTCCTTTTTATAGTTTAGATGATATAAACCAGTGCTTGACTGCGATCCCACCTGATGGTAAGCAGTGATGCAATTGTTGATGGTGAATCGTACTAGTTTGTTAACACCCTATTCACTCTAGTCTTGAAGACACCTAAATAATCGGAAGGGAAGTATGAAGCATGTATTGTTTAAAATCTGGTTTAGTGTTCTCACTTGAGGCTAAAGAATGCCCAGTGTTATAGAAATGTGGTAGCTAGAAAATGCCTGAAAAGGAAATTCGAATGAAAAGGACCAAAAATTCCGTTCCTTACAAAGCAGAATACAGAAAATAGCTCATAGGTCGAAGAAACACAAAGGAATTCTGCGCGGAAAACACAAAAGGGACCTCACGCGACACAGGTACGAAAAGGAATAATTCACAATGATGAAGGAACGGCTCTCTTTGCTCCTTTCCTTAGTATATGACCTAAAACATTTCCAGCATTGCAGCATATGGCTCCAAATCAGCTGCAATGCGCAACATTCAAACTAGCACAAGAACCACAAGGTAAAATACTACAAAAGTCATTCACCCTCCATTCTATACGCCTCACAGCTCACCTACACATTTATTATCTGTCAAATTATAATCGCCATTTTCATCTCAACACGATTTTGACATTCTCCCGAAATTGATTAGGATTTTTACAGCACCATTACACGCGTGCAAACAAAAAATATACACATCGGACGTCCGCCTTCAATCAACAGTCATTATTTTGCAATTTTACGACTCAAATGAAGCAATACAATCGATGAAAAGACAATTTAGAATCGAATTAACACGCAGAAATGTCACATTTGGCGCGTAAACGTCAAACGTCAAGCGGCCATCTTGTGCGAGCTTATTGGCGCGTTCGGTAGGGTTGTTTGAGCGGCGAACGGGCGGACGTATGCCTGTCTCTGTCGCGCTCACTTACATAATACGGAAATGGGGGAGCAGTGTTAAGTTTTGTGGCAAGTTCCGCATGCGGCCACTGTCGGGGGGTAGTTATTGATTTTTCAAGGAGTTTGCGGCAGTCGCCTAACACGCCGGTGCCCAGCGCGAAAAACACATCCGAATCGCGCTCGCGTTTTTACAAAAAACACAATTATTTATCCTAAATTCTAATTTTACAGTTCAATAATCCGAATTCTGTTATATTTGTTCTAAAAACAGTTGTTTGTGTGGAGATTTTTGTGCTGGAAAACTCATTTCGTAAGTGTTTGAAGGTTCAATTGTTACATTTTTATTCTTAGACACCATTTTAATCACGTTTTATGTGTCGTTGGGGGCATTTTATTGTATTATTCTGTGTTTTTTATTCTCTCTGCGATTTTAAGGCGTATATCCAGTTGTGTTATGTTAATTAATGTCAGCTGTTTGACGCAGCCGTGCAGCTAATTAAATGTCAGAAAGTAAAAATTATTTACGTTGGTTTCATTCCATAATTTTCCACTGAACAATAAAAATAGCCAAAAAAACTCACTTACCAATTTATCTAGAGGCTTGAGGAACCGGGTCCGAACCATCGCATGATGCACGTTCATTTTGTATTTTTATTTATTTTTTATTTTTAAATCTAATGGCACGTTCAAATCACTCGCACGTCAGTCCTCCACTGATTAAATCTCAATGATGCATATACATTGGCGGATGTATATGAAGCTCAATATTCTCTCTCGAATCAATAGTGTAATGTATAGTGTGGATGGGACAGATCTTAGTGAGGCGGAGATGTGCATGACGTCACAGATCGTTAGCGACACCATGGTGACGTCATTTGTCCTTGTTCACGTCCCTCGGGATGCCTGTGGGTCTAAACCTCATTACTTTTTAATATGGCTGGATTAATTTCCACTATAGGAATATTAATGGCCCTGATCTACTTGTTTTACTACAGCTGTCTTATCCCTTATTAGATTAGGGCAGATCCAATTGATATGGTTGAGAAGGTAGTCTGGGTCTTGCACTCTTACCTCATCTAGGCTTAAAGGATCATACGAATCTATAAGACTTAGCAACCGGCAACCGGCAAATGGTATCGATTTCTTCGAATCCATTTGTCGAATCGAAAAGTCGTCGAAGTTAGTGCAAAGTGAACTGTCCGTACCTAAGGCTGATTGAAATGAGGTAATTCTATTATTCATATTTTATTTGATTTTCCAACAACTGTAAAGTCTATGGACCTTTCTAAATGACCACCTTTACATTTGACAACATTAATCATTTCCACATTTCGAATGATTAATGATGTTGAACAAACAGCTGTTCCAACATTTTCTTTAACCATAAATCCTTTACAAAATACCTTACCTTGTCTGCAGTTAAATCTTCAAGGTCTTCTATTCCAATATTAAATAAAAAAGCAGTTGATAGTATCGGCATTGCAGTATAAACATTCAATCATGGATATTGCATGCTTTAGAATTCAAGTAACCATTTCAAAGATTTTTTTTTGTCATCAATCTATTTGATAACGGTAAGCATGGGCTTAGTTAATCATTAATATCCTTACTTTTTTCTTTATTGATAAATATCTCTTTTATAATGTACATTCTAAATTGGAAATCGATATTGTTAATTTCCTTTTTTTTTACTCTTGAATCTTTCTTAAGTCTTTTTGTAACGTCTTTAATTACGGTGTTCAAAATGTTTATTAAGAATATCATCAATATCGTATATATTCATTGATATATCTTCTTTTATTTCCCTTTTAAAAGCAGCAATCATGAAGCTTTCAAAATCTGGCGTTTTATTACCAATAAATAATACGTATGACAGTATAATCTATTTAAAGCTCCAAAACCCAATATACTTCAGCTAATCAATCATCATTACCATCATCAAACCAATCTTATCACTCACAGATAAGTGGACCTTTTTCAAGCCAACTGAGTTGATCTCCATTGTTCAGTGAACTCGAAAGAGGCATGCGCGGTTATCCGGAATACTTGCCCGGATGAAAACCCTGATCTTCGATTTTATCTTTTCTTTCTGCGGTCAATTTTTTTTTTCTTTTTGTGGTCTTATTTTATCTTTTTGTGTCCTTCGAGCCGGATAGATTGAAATCGTCGGACGGTTTGTATTTGACTTATGACGCTCATTTGTTTAGTTTTGTCTCTCTTAGATCTTTGTAGGATCTAATGTTTGTTATTGAAAGCGTTTGCTATTAAAATGACGATTGAAGCACTATCGGGATGTTATAAATACTTCAGTATCTACCAAGCTAAGTACGTTTGACTTCTAGGAACCAGCCAAAAACTGGTGTAACGTGTCTTGTAGCGTTTCCAACCCAATATCTAAACAGTCCTGCCAGTCTTTTGATGACAGTGATGTGGACGAGTGATATATCTTGACATATTTTTTTTTGTATATGTCATAGTCGAAGATTGATATACAGTTTCGCGGAATCAATGGTTTATTCTGGGTTAGGTCAGTTTATTTTTTTTAAGTTAGTTCTGAGGATTGATTAGTCAAACGTAGGAGTGCAGGAGCTTCGAGGATTGATTATAAAATATACAGTGGTAGCTCAGCTCGGCAGGGGTTCCAAAGGATAGTTTGCGAGAAGAAAATAACTTGGAACAATCTATATTGCTCCAAGTTGATTTCTTCATGCAAACTCTATATATAATTATACTGGTTGATTTTTAATGGTAGGTAAAAATCTCCGCCGCCGATTTCCCCCACGAGGACACTACGATGCTTTTCCCATGATATTGGTTGCTTTAAAGACAAAAATCAAACTATTTTCTTCCAGTCAAATTTTCAAACCTATTCTAGAACTACCAACACCCTTCAAAACCTAAAAGTGGTACTTGCTTATTAGCAAACAGACTGGCCGTTTGCTAATAAGCAAGTATTTTATGCGACCTCCACAAATCTTACGAACATACTAGATAAATCAACAACCAATTGACATCTTCCTATCTTGGCAATGAATATTCATTATCCCGAAAAAAAGTTCGCTGAACAGACGGTTGATGGAGTCGACAAGTTCTGGAAGACCGGCGTTGGTAACGCAAGGTGGACCGATGACCTGATGAAGATCACAGGAATCCAATGAATGCGAGACGCACAGAAGCTTTCGTTGTGAGACTTGGAGATGCTTATGTGGACGTTGATTTGGGGAAGAGTGTTTAAGGTGTTGGTACGCCTCTTCTTCTTCTGGCTAGACCTCCTCCCATTTATTTGGGGTTGGTCTTTTTTGTTTTATTTTTCCATTGTGCACGATTTTGTGACATGTCGGTATCAATATGAGCTTTTCTAAGTTCTCTGTGGACCCTTGAATTCCCTTGAATTAAATGCACACATACTTCACGCCTAGGCGGTGAATAAAAATATTCACCGTCTTTTAAAATACATGAATTATAACCTAAACCTTTCTCATGAATCAGTCTGTCTATTGGCAAAAACTACACTACAATCCGTTCATCAGTTATTGAGTTTATCCTAAATGGATTGACATAGAGACGTGTAGAGATATTTTTTTTAATATTATGTGTTTTGTTATTACGTATTTTGTTTTTATATTATGTATTTAGTTGGGACTGATCATCTCTTAGCTGCCAGTGATTTATTTTAATAACATATTTAGATCGCATCCTTTTTTTCTCTTTATCTTATTTACATTGTTCTCACATAATAGCACAAGAAATATGTAACCAAGATATTAGTAATACATAACATGATTAAAAAGATTGTCCATGGAGTTTCTTACACATTTTTCTCCATAGAGATCTACGCTTTATGTGCCATTAAAATAGCATCATTATTTTTGACAGACGACTTCTTGACCTATCAAAAGTGCCTGTAAATGGTCTATTTAAAACTAGCCTTCTGCCAGGGACCAATATAAATTTTAGTCCCCCTTTACATTCCTTTAGGAGCTGAATTTTGAAAAACCCTCTTTTAGTGTTCACCTACGTCATAAAAGGAAGCCCTGTGCAAAATTTCACGCTCCTAGGCCCAGTAGTTTCGGCTTTGCGTTGATATGTCAGTCAGTCAGTTTCTCCTTTTGTATATATAGATAAATGCTTTGAATCTGTGTGTTGTTAGAGATTTCAATCTAGGATTTGCCAGTAACAGCCCATGTTATATAAGCTGACTTGTTTACTAAAACCAGTGGCACTAATTCATGTTTATCTTATTCCAATCACTTATTATCTAACGCCAAAACACGCTACAGAATTTGTAATGAATATACAATCAGAAATTAGGATATGGTTCGTGTTGAGACTGGAAATTTACCGTAACGAGACATTCTTACAAAAACCGACTTAATTAATTGGAGGGACTGAAATATTAGTAATTCCTGACGATGTGGCTTCTTAATTAGACTTCATTTGAATAATGTTTCATGAATATGTTGGTATTACATGTTTCATCAAGTCACTTAAATGTTGCCCGCTAAATCAATGCTAACACAAATTGTTTATTTTCTGGCAAATATGTTTCCAACAGCAATGTTTTGTTTAGTATGACACATGAATAAGACCCGTTGACACTCCACCACTACATACATATTTAATTATTAATTATATAAATTCATATTACTTCAGTTATCACAATAATTTCTTCTTAGTGTGTCAATCGAAAAATAGTAGATTCTCAAAACATATTTTTTTGCTATAGTATTTAGCCACAGCATCCCTCGCCACTGCCATTGCCACAGCCATGGGGCCAAGCGTTCGTGTCTGAAAGGAAGGCTCTAGCCCTGGTATATATGGCGACGTAGAACCGGGGTAGGTTGTTTAGTCAGTAAGAGTCTGACACTGTTTCCCACTCCGCCCAAGGGCGGGATTCGTCGTTGGATGATTTTTACCTACTACATAAAAAAGAGCATCTCTCAACCAATTTTCCAGTTGCTGGTCTATTAAAAGAAATTTCTTTTGAAATAAGCATCACCTTTGTGCTCTTCTAACTGTATTTGTTATTATTATAAGTATTTGTGTGTATTTATAAAAATAAAAAAAAACCTTTTTGACATTGATTTATAAAAGCCGAAATAAAATTCTAAATTTAATTTGACCGTTTTTGTTCGAGAATTGGCCTTCAGTTTGTAACATAGAAGACTCCTAATTTTTTTTTAATAAAATACTAAGGCCGTATCTCTTTTCATCAATAACTTTTATAAAAGTAATAATAAATCTGCAGACAGACAATATTTTTTTAAAAAGAATACTAAGTTGAAGATTGAAGAAATAAATTGAGATAATTTGTATTCATCTACCAATTCAAATGTCAATTTTAGAATCATCTATTTGTAGATATCGAATTTACAAGCTCTCTCATGATTCATGTTAGCTAGACAGTTGAAATTTTCACAAGTGATATCTTTTTTTTAGCTATTTCTGTTGACGCTATAGATACTAAAAACAGAATAAAATAAATATTGAAGTATATCCCATACAACAAACTTGATTATCACTCTTTGTTGCTTTCTATATTAATAACAGAAAAAATAAATACAAAAACAGGTATAAAAAACCTTATGAACTGAACTAAAACTTCCACATCGCTGTCGACTGGTAAAGTGCTCAAAAGGCTGGCAACATTGCCACGCTGTATGGCAATGCTTATTCATACTTCCAATGACTTAACTCATAGTCATCAATTCACGTAATATCACAGCTGTGACCACTAATAAAAACCCCCCTTAATAATCAATCATCATCAGCCTTTTTTTTTAATGATCTCACTGCTGGGACACAGGCCTCCTCTCCAGGAGAGTGAATGGGCCATAATCCACCACACGGGCCCAGTGCGGATTAGTGGATGTCACATGTCTTCGAATTTTTGGTTCTAGGACATGCCGGTTTTCTCACGATGTTTTCCTTCACGGTTTTGAGAGCAGTGGTGATGAAATAAATTACACAAAGTAATGCGCCTGGCTGGGTTTGAACCTGCGACCTACCTACGACTCGTAAGTCGGGGCCGTTACCACTCGACCACCACTGCTCGTACCCCTTAATAAAAACAACAATAAATCAGATTTACAGCTAGAACTTCAATTTCAATGTCGAAGAAAGAATTTGATCGAAATCAACCTTGACCTTCGTCAAGGACATGAAATTACAGGAAATGGACGGGTTTCAACTATAAAAACAAACTCTCAGCTTCGTGCTTTTAATGTTATTTGTATAAGGGTCCCTCTGAAAAGGTAATGAACGTCAAACAGTATTAAATTTGCTGAAAAAAGGCTTTTATCTTGAAATAAATTTCTTCAGAAGGTGATAAGGAATATTGTAGACACTGGCTAAAGGTATGGTTTCGGCTTGAGCTTTGGTTTTGGCTAAAAGAGGCCGAATATTTGACTTTGTTTAACATAAAGTAGTACACTACGATTCCATGTGATGGTAAGCAATGACGCCATCGTTGATATTGAAGTGCACTAGTTTATTAAAAGCGTATTATCTTTTATCTTGAAAAAATAACTAAATTATAATTTGACGTGAAACTAATGGGAGGAGACCCGTATGAAACTAGTGTATTTGAGTGACTTTTGTAATAGACACCTAAAAATTTACTGATTCATCTACACTAATCTACACTAATATAATAAAGAGGTAAAGTTTGTTTTTTTGTTTCTTTGTTCTTTTGTTTGTAGGAGGTATTGTCTGGAACTACTGGTCCGATTGCAAAAATTTTAGCAACAATAGAAAGCTGCTTTACTCCTGAGTGACATAGGCTATATTTTATGTACGCGGGCGAAGCCGCTGACAAAAGCTAGTTCGTCTATATGTGTATGTTAAAATTTTTATTGAGGATTTATTCGATTTTTTAATATTTTATAAAAGTTATATCTATGCTTGTGCCCGTACATCATAAACACATCTAAAGTCGTTAGTCCCGGTTATCATTAGTAGATCTTTGACATTCGTAACAGGTAATCAAGTGGTAAAAATTCTGCCCATCAGGCATATTCCAAGGTGTAACTTTATGCCTTTTTTTTTCTTTTTTGTTTTCGGGGGGAAACCTTTAAAAGGCGCCTGGACTTTTGGGGAAAAGACCAGGGAGTGTGGGATTCTTACCTCACTAAAACCACCCCGGTGATCACCATCAGCCCATGAAAGAGGGCCCCGTGTCCTCTTAAAAGACCACCCCGGAACCCTCTATGTGTGCCACGCCTGTTAGGGCACATCCCTGAGGAGACTGTGCGGGGTCTCCTCTGAGGTACCTTTATGCCTAGCAAATTGATTGTGGAGGTCTGATAGGCGTTTGTTTTATTTATATCTCAATATTTTTTGTCAGATTTTAGTTACCATTTTAGTTCCAGTAAAGGCCAAAACTAGAAGAGAAGCCGAGAATTCGGTTACGGTTTCGACAAATTAAAATATTCTAGTGATTACCCGAAGATCACTCATCAGTCACTCATCATCAGGCCTCCTCTCTAGAAGAGGGAACAGAAGATTACGACAATCTTGCACTCGGGCCCTCGCGCCTCAAAGAGTTGTCAGTAACTGTAGGGGCCCAGCAGAGTCAAAGCCTTCAGAACACCGGGTCCCTGGAACTAAGGCAAGAGACTTCTACTGAATAAACAACCCACCGTGCCTACGGTGGGTTGTTTATTCAGTAGAAGTCTGACATTGTCTCCCGATTCGCTCAAGGACGGGATTAGTCATTCGATGAAACTACTAGATAATATATCAATTAGGTACTGATGCCTACACTAAATGACAAAGTAGATGGGCACAGTATCCTGAATTAATTTAAAATCCTAAAATTCTGATACCTATCTAAGTGACAGATTTGATAGATGAAGAGAAAAACTTGTGTAATCACAAAAATATCTTTTACCTGAATAATGTGGGAAAAAATAGAAAGAGGTCTGAAATAATTCGATCTCCATTTATTTGTGACAGGTTTTCTGTATTGTCTTTTAAAGTTTCAGATATTTCTGTGAAACCCTAGAGTTTTTCAGGCTAATTTGCATTTCATCATCATCATTACATAGTATAAAACAAAGTTACTATGTATGCTTAGATCTTTAAAAGTTCGCAACGGATTTTGATGCGGTTTTTTTTAATAGATAGAGTGATTCAAGAGGAAGGTTTATATCTATAATACATGCATGTTATATTCAATATCAGTAGTTCAGTACGCGTGCGAAGCTGGGGCGGGTATTTCTATAATTTAAACCGAAGACTCACTTAAATTAAAATTTCGCTGACAAACGAAATCTCTTTCTCAAACAAACCTACAGCGACTTAATTGTTTAGTCATTAATAAAGTCAAGTTAATTATAATTTGCTGACAAATGAAATTAACTTGTTAATTAGAACGCGGAACACAACAGCTAATGATTTAACATCACGACATTATCATGTTGTGTATCTTGGTGAAGAAAGTAGCTTCACGACTGTAGGTAGTAACTTGGTAGAAGTTTTCTTTTTATGGAGGGAGGTAGAAATAAAACTGCTACCTTCTTCGAGGTCGAAGTCAGATTGTGGCGCTAGTAACTGTAAAGATTCAAATATTTAAAGCAGTTTATAATGTATCAAATAAACCAATCACACTCATTTTTGAAATGTAAAAAAGAAGATAAAACTGGGCAAGCGCGAGTCAAACTTGTACCCTAAGGGTTCCGTACCTATTAACTTATTTAAATAATTCAGTTCCCGAATCGAGTCGCGAAGATTTTTCCTCCTCTGAACTCCAAGAATTCCCTTAGTTATACTATTTGTCTCACAAATAGTAGTCTTTGTCTTACATGACTCTCGAGTCTCATCTCCCAGTATTCAAATAATAAGAAGTGAGAGTGAGTGAGTGAGCGAGAGTGAGTTAATGAGAAAGAGTGAGTTAATGAGTAAGAGTGAGAGTTGTAGTAGGATTCTTTGACTTTAACCTGTGCCCCAGTTGGTGAATTTTTAATCGGGGATATCCCATAAAAACTTTACTACTTCTATTTAAAAAGTTAAGAAAAATCTCATGATTTATTTAAACATGTTGAAAAGTTTTGCTTCGTAAGATTAGGGGACCAGGATCACGGATCATTGGAGCTCCTAAAAACGGTTTAAAGTTTTCATATAACGTTTGGAAAGTTACAGTAAGTCGTGAGTGCGACCCACCTCCGCCTAATTGGGTTAATCGTCTATTTAAAAAAGAAACAGAATTAAAACAGTTGGCTTCGTCACTGTCTGAAACTATACAGTTCAGTATTTTTATATCAATACTAGTTTTTACTCACAGCTTCGCTCCCGTTAACTTCTTACTTACCCAACTCTAACACACCTAGTTATCAAACCTACCCTACCTAATTAACCACCCTACCCTCCCTAATTAACTACCCTACACTACCAAATTACCTACCCTGTCCAACGCTACGCTACCCTACCTAGCTACGTACCCTATAATACCCTATCTAGTTACCTACCATATCCTACCCCACGCTACCTTACCTAGTTACCTACACTATACTATCCTTTCCAGTTACCTACCCTGTCCTACCCTAAGCTACCTTACCTAGTTATCTACCCTATACTACCCTACCTAGTTATCTACCCTACGCTACCTAGTTACGTACCTTACTTTACCTATCTATTTTTAAAAACTACAATGGCCTTTGGACAACACGAGGGCCACGTACGTCGATCTGTGCTCGTCGGTCGGTGATCTACTAGTCTAGTTCTACTACTAATCTAGCTCTACTAGCCTAGTTTCCATATATAATGTATGGAGTTCATTTTTTATGGAAACTAGACTTACAGAGCTACATTAGATCCACGCCACGCGACGCGACTTTCCATACAAAAGGAATAGATCACTTCTCCAATTCCTTAGTTCTGACCAAGTGACTTTTTTTTATTTATTTTTTTATTGATTATAGGTTTGCGCTTGACCGCTATCTCACCAACTGAGGGTTTTTCATCAAAACCAGCAAGGTCGCAGGTGCAGGGTCGATGGTCGATGCGAATGCGTAACACCAGGGCTCTGGGATTAAGGCAAGGAAGGAACGGGGTAGGTTGTTTAGTCAGTAAGATTCTGACACTGTTTCCTGCTCCGCCCAAGAGCGGGATTCGTCATTGGATGATTTTTACCCATCATAAAAAAGTCTAGCGATATTAGAGTAAGAGTTTATCAAGACTGACAAACAGCAATTGATTTTTATATACACAGATAACTCTGATCTAATGCAAAAATCAGTCATACGAAACGATCGTCAAATACAGTTTAAGCTGAAATACTTTTAAGTCTAGACTGAACAATTCATGTACTGTAACACTAATTTCCCTAACTTTTTGCTGTTTTTTGACTAGGATGAGCACAGACGGATCAACGGTCCCGCGAGAATGGAACGGTTCTTGTCGTGTTGCTCAAAAACTATAAACTAGCAAGTTGCCTGCGACTTTGGTCGAGAGAATATTTCATCATCATCATCATCAATTCAGCCGAAAGACGTCCACTGCTGGACATAGGCCTCCCCCAAACGTCGCCACAACGACCGGCCCCGTGCGTCTCGCATCCGTCGAATCCCAGCAACCTTAACGAGGTCGTCGGTCCACCTTGTGGCATGGGCAGGGAACATCGCACGCAGAACAAATGGCCGCTGGGGCCGAAAGGTTCTGGAGTGGCGACCGCGTACCGGAAGACATAGTGTTGGTAGGTCCTTTTTTACTGTCTGTTCTACTGATTTTAACTTCGATTCCGTGGGTCATTAGTCGTTAAAAAAACCAACTAAAAAGACGTTAAAAAAAACAACTATTTACTGCAACCGCCATTAGTCATTCCACCAACGTAATAAAACTCGAAATCGTTTGAAAAAGGTTTATTTAAATGTCTTATGTTATTTACAGAATTAAATCAAAGAAAAATAAATTAGGATTAAAGAATAAAGTAGGTAACCTTAAAACTACATCACATCACATCACATCATCAGCCTTTTAATGTTCCCACTGCAGAGACACAGGCCTCCTCTCTCTAGGAGAGGGAAAACTACATACATACATATAAATAAAAAAATAAAACCTTTTGTGCACTTGGCCAGTCGACAGCGATGCAGAAGAGTTTTTTTTTTTGTAGTAGATTAGGTACTTTTGGTGAACTTTTAAGGGTTTTATTTTTTTTATTAATGTTATTTTAAACGGAGTGTAGTTTTGAAAAATTCATGATGATAGTCTTTATTATTAATTTTGTTTAGAATTTGTGCCAAGTTTCAAGTTTAATTAACCCGAGAAATAAAAATATTTTTTTCAGTAACCCCTTATTTTAATAATTAAATGGGGGGGTTGTACTTTTTTATATTTTTTAATATAGATTTTTATTATGGAGAGTCAAAATTTACATAAAATAGCAGAGAGGTCTTTACTGGATTACTCTTACACAAATTAATATTTTGATTTCTATAGAAGTCTAGATAATATCCACAAGATATCTGTGTATCCAAAATAGCTAAAAAACTATATGTACTGACATTATAATCATCCGCTCTGAAAGGGTGAGTTTACAAACCTTTACCTCTTAATTTCTAAGAGCAGTATCAAAAAAGTAACTCTTAATGCTCGCCTACGTCATAAAGGAAGCCTTGTGCATAATTGCATGTTCTTAGTCTCAGAAGTTTTAACTGTCCGTTGATATGTCAGTTAGTCTAAATCTCCATTGATACACGTTTAACTATAGATGGACACCTTTTCTAAGTTAACAAGCACTCAAAAAAAATTAAATCAAATTACGATACACGAGGCACCACAAAAACTCAGACATAAGCAATAAAAACGGCGAAGTTTTTTACTAACGTTACTCGAAACCGTATCTCAATGTATGCGTCATTGCGATTGTCCATTCTACGTACAGACAGCAATCAATGGTAGTTTGGTTACGTTCCATAAAAAGTGTACAGTTTTAGTGTATAAAAGAAATAAAATCAATTATGAAAGAGATAAAATTTTAAGCACCTGAATGCGGAAAGAAAAGGAAGAGAATATAATAGATTAATACTTTAATGTACACCAAAAAAAAATGGTTGCCTATAAAGTCGGTTTTACGGGCGAAGATTTTACGTGACAACGTCTTTTTCTCGGTAGAATATTTATTGATATGAATATAATTAAATTGCACAATAGGAACAAGGAATTGAATGAAAATAAGAATTGCACAAATTTTAACTATAGAAATATATTTTGTTTGCTGCGCGCGCGGCAGACCGATCATAGTTGAGTGGGAGAGAGACGCAAGGCATTCGGCGGGCCTATCTCTCGTTCGGTGACTCATCGTAACGTTGCCGAGCGTTACACTTTTTCATAAGTGACTCCCAGCCGCAACCTAATTTAAGACGTTGTCACGTCAAAAGTAACAATTTCACAAAAACTTATATGAATGGGTATAAAGGTGGTCTTATCGCTGACAGCGATATCTACCAGACCACCTTAAGATGGTATAAGAGCTTGAGATGTTTTTAGGCACTGAAATCATGGTCTATCCAAGTTGTTGTCGAAGAATGCTCATCAGAGCCCATGACGACTTATAACGGAGATCCACAAGAGCATTGACTTATACCCTAGCGATAGACAAGCACCTTCATAATTACTAAAAGGCTTCATTGGCATTATTTCGTGTAATAAAACTTTTAAAACTTGCAGTGCGTGAACGTCAAAACTGCACTAATGTCATCAATGTAAAGGTTGCAGTTAGATAGATAGATAGATAGATTAAACTTTATTGTACACCAAAAAGTTACAGCTAAGCGCAAGTAAGTAAGTAAGCAAGCAAAAAGCAGCGCAAGCGCGTAAGTTGCAGCGTTAAGGCTTGCAGGTCATCTAAGTGCAGTAAAGTGTAGAGTACGAATGTCTCACTTCAGGCAGTCTCCAATCTGGTAGGACACAACACTGCTAAAATAAAAACTTATTTCTTGGAACAAGTTTTGTAAAATATTTAAGTGTGCAACGGAAGTAACCGAATGCCAACAAAGTGTTCAGGCGTTCTCCCTTCTTTTTTGTATTGCCTCTTTATCAAACTTTGCGATGGATGAAACAGCAAGCTTTTAAACCATGCTCACGTTGAAAATTTCAAAGATTCAAATAATTTTGTTTAAAATAAACCATCTATGAATACTTTTAAAATGTCAAAACATCAGTCAGTCAAAATAAAATGATTATCTCTCTATGGAGAAGAACGTGCAAACAACTTCATGGACAATTTTTTTCAATCGTTATAAGTACTACAAAAATCTCGCAGAGTAAGAGATATCATCATCATCAGCCTTTTTTAAATATCCCACTGCTGGGACACAGGCCTCCTCTCTAGGAGAGGGAATGTGCAATAATCCACCACGCGGCCCAGTGCTGATAGGTGGATGACACATGTCTTCGAATTTTTGATCCTAGGACATGCCGGTTTCCTCACGTTTTCCTTCACCTTTTTGAGAGCAGTGGTGATGAAATAAATTACAAAAAGACTGCGCCTGGCTGTGTTTGAACCCGCGACCTTAAACTCGTAAGTGGGGCCTTTACCACTCGGCCACCACTGCTCTCTGTCTCTCTGAGTAAGAGATATCATTAAATAGTATAAAACAAAGTTGCTTACCGCTGTCCCTATGTTTAAAAGTACGCAACGGATTTTGATGCGGATCTTTAATACATAGAGTGATTGAAGAGGAAGGTTTATGTGTAAAATACATGCATAATATAAACATTGCACCCGTGCGAAGCTGGGGCGGGTCGCTAGTAATATTTTAATGTTCCGGGGAGGGCCGTTTTATTTCTAACGTAAACCACTCACTGTTCGATACATTATTGATTGAATAAGCTCTCAATTTAACTAACTAGCTCTGCAGTAAATTGAGTCTGTAAAGTTTTAGTTTAGTTTCAAACCATGAGTGGTTAAATACCCGAGTTAGTTTCGTTGCAGGAATTGCATACTCGTGCCCAACTTTATCCACTGCAGTTATAATGCCTTGGTTACACGTACCGAGTGAACCGGCGAGACAGTGCTCTCAGCCTTCGGTACGCAGGAACATATCGCCGAGTTCTGGGCTGCGCGCTTATCTTTACAATTTAATCAATCAATCAGTCATTTTATTTGTATATATTTTTTGTTTTGTTTATTATTTAACAATTATCACACAACGCCGTACTAGACAACAGTCAGGGTCATTAACTAATAGTATGTCAGGCCAGTATATATATATAGGTACAGTTTAACCATATTCAGCTCATGGTTGCTTAAAAAGTGATGTGTTTTGAAAAATCATATGTAAACCAAAAATAACGGCGGGCCCAATATACTACCATGTGGTATGCCAAAAGTGATTTTACGTTTTCCAGAGACTTTTTTAATATATCAACTTTTATAGATCCAGCATTGAAATTTTATGGTATAAAATCAATTAAATTTGAAAACTGAATAATAAATACGCATCTGTCTTTGCTAGTTTGGTACTTTTAAGATCTAACGAGATTGCTACTGCAAGTCTGGCTAGACATTTTGGAGAGATGCCAGCTTACCAAGAACGCAACCAAATTTTGGTATTAAATCATCCACGAGATTGCTGGAGTAAGATAGGAAAAGGAGCGATCCTGATTATTGTTTCTGGCAAATTTGTGTTTAGCTCAATGTATCAAAGGGACAAGACAAATCAAAATGTTGTAAGCTGTGATCAATATTTAAAAATATTGTTTATTTTGCAAAGAAAAGCTCAAAAAATACCTCTAAAAAAAAATATGGAAACAAAAATTCTTGTTCACTGTTTCTTAAGTGCTGTTACAACGTATTGTACAAATTTGTGTTTTACTAATAAAATTAGGAATATAATCATGTCTAAATAGACCCAGGATTTTATTTAAATAACCTACAACTGCAATTGGCTTCACCTGTGTGATAGTAGAAAATAATCTCAAAGAATATAATCCTAGGGTAAAAAGTGTCATATACAGTGCTATTCTAGGACAATCTATCTGTGTATCTGCGTGTAAGAGAATATAATCTCCATGAATAAAATTTTGTGTTTCTAATATAACTAGCTCGTGCCAGAGACTTCACTCACGTAAAAGTCGGATTCACACTTGGGGGTTGGAAGTTTGTATGTGTTGTCAATACTCGGGTATTGTTTATGGTTTTTACTTATTTAATTATATTTTTTGTTTTATAATTACTAGTGCTTAAAATCGCGTAATTTCCTGCAAATAAAAAGGGTTTTCTTTCTTTCTTCCCCGTTTTAACCCTTGGGTAGAGTTTCTTAAAATCCGACATCTGACGGAGGTCTACATCCTATAGGGCACTTGCCAATTTTTTAATCTGTGGGTGTGATAGTTTCTGATTAATCAATGAGTGGTATTTCGCTTTAACATTTTGAATACCGTAATTAGAGACATAATAGAAAGACAATAGTTGTGTGAACGCCAGCGTTGAGGTTGCAAATTTGCTTCAATTTTGACAGTTCAAAAGTGCCTGTAAATGGTCTATTTGAAATAAATGATTTTGAGTTTGAGGCTCAAAAGTTTAATATACAAAGAAATAGATAAAAATGTCTGCCATCATCTTAGTATCGTCCCATTTACCATCATACAGCTCACCCACATCCTTCTCTATTTTTGTTATACCACTATTTAATCTAGATAGCAACAACGATTCTCAGATTCCAAGCCACGCTGCGCCACACCTCATAAGCCGGGAGCTAAATCCTGTAATTAATACCAAAGCCACACCCGCACAGGCCAGATTTTAGCCCCAAAACACTTAGAGTAGGACTGGGATGATGTTGATTACTTTACAGAGAATTAAGCTCCCAAGGTTTACCTAATGTAGCACGAAATATGACTGTACATATATGTATGTATATCTGTTTTCAGCACATTAACCGCATTATGTGAAGAAGTTTAAACATACATTTGTATGTTAAGGGTTTTGTGGGAGGGAATTCATGATATAATTTTTGTGGTTCTGGATGGAGTTGTGAGTTTACGTGTTTGTGAACTGGAGGATTTAGAGTGGGGCAAAGATTAGAAAATTTAGCTCTAGATTTTTTAAGTAAAACTATGAAAATAGATATTGCAATCCGGCCGGGTCCGGTAACATTCACCGCCAACCTGGGTTTATGTGTTAGGGTAAAACCTTTAAAGTATTTTATGAAAATTTGCTTAAAAAATGGAAGAAAAATACAATGATTCAAAATTACAGAATAATATTTATTTTTTAGCAAATCAACAATAATCATTCTCAAAATCACGAGTTTTTAATACACAATTAGTTGTTTCACTTATAAATGAAATAGTAACATCAATGTTGCTATAAAAAAATCGCAAGATCGCAAATTCTTTCATAATTTCATAACTATTAAATATAATAGATAAAGCCGTGGTCGTATGCCATAAGAATAATAAATTAAAAAAAGTGGTATACGACCACGGCTTTATCTATTATATTTAATAGTTTGTACATACTAAGTAATTTCATTGGAGAGTGTTTTCTTGTTTCGTACTTTTTAGAGCGTGTTTTTAAGTAGTCGGGTGTTATAAATTCTTACACTCAAAATGTATTATGTAATAATCGCTGTCAATGATAGGACCGCCATCCTTTCGATAGATAATAGTACATTGTTATCCTAGGGGTTAAAGTGAGTTATTTAGTCCCGAGAAATTGTTTGGCGACCGAGCAGAGTGAGGTCGCTAATAGTTCAAGGAAATCAGAGTTTTTTTTTTAATCAATCGTATCTTTATATTATTTCAATTGCACTGGCTGTATAGAAATTCAATAGAAATATCAAAATAGAACTAGTTTTTTTTTTAATATCACTGCGTTACACGATTTTGGTACCCACGTAAGTGTTAGCTGGAATGAATAGCTAATGAGTCACAGATTAAATGTTCCAAACATATGTGAAAACATATCACGTCTAGTTTTCGAGGTACATGCCAAATTATTTTTTCTATTACCACATTGATGAAAGACCCAAATTTTGAGAAAAAGCTTACTGACAAGGAACTTGATGCCTGGTTATCGCTGAAAGCAGTTATTAAAGGGTTTTTAGGGAACCGCAGGTGCGAAAAAGCTAGTTGACGACATGTTAGAAGCATATAAAAAGTTGGGTAGCAGAATTTCGTTAAAAATTCACTTCCTACATTCTCACTTTTCTTTTTTCCCATCTAATCTTGGTGCAGTCAGTGATGAGCAAGGTGAGAGGTTCCACCAGGATGTAAAGAAGCTTGAAGAACGATTTCAAGGGCGTTGGGACACAACTATGCTAGGCGATTACTGCTGGCTTTTAAAACGAGAAGATCATTCAAAGCACAAAAGATAAAGTTAAAGTTTTGCGATCTTTTGTGTTAAAACTTTTTATAGTGTTTTTTTCTTGTTTTTTTTTTTAACCTTAATGATAAAATTAAACTTGGTTAATGTGAAAAACTAATTTTCTTTAAAATATGTTTTAGCATTTAATTTTTTTGTAAAATTTGGCACATTCTTATGGAAGAAAAATGTGACGTGATGAATGGAAATTTTGTATGTATTTTTAATAAACTATAAGTATTCATAAGAAAACATGACATTTCAATTTTTTTTTCATTTGTAACGCAGTGATTTAGACAACTGTCAGTTGAACATAAAACTCCCTAGGTAGGAAAAGTACTACTTTCAACCCTTTCAGGCAACTTTACACCTACTTTCAAAGTATGAGTAATGAAAAAGTATTATAACTTTCTCCATTCAATTTTAATTGGAAAATCATCCGATGAAGATTGTTCTATTCCATTCTGATCACAAAGTAACCCCTCGTTGTTATTCCAGCAGCGAATGCCCCAGCAGCCCGTGTCCGTAAGGGCGTGAACCAGTGCCCAGCCCCGCAGTCCCCGGCCTAGAGGCGTGCCCAGATGATCGGCTCATTCTGGAACCTTTGCCGAGCGTGCCCTTCCATGCCCGTCGATAAGGTAAGATAGATATTAAGTACAACAATAATGTCAGAGATATCAAAAAAAGTATAATATCAGAAAGATATCAAAAAAAGTATAATGTCAGAGAGATATCAAAAAGTACGGAAACGTTTAGTTTGATCTGGCGTAATAGATTGGCATCATTAGAACTAGTTCTAGCTAGCCACCGCTTCCGTTTCTGCGAAAGTTCCGCATGAAATAATATCTCCGCATCCGTTTTCGCTTCCTAAAGATCTATGCGGAGTTAGAAAGGAGTTTTATTTACGTCATAAAATTATCATTAAATAATACCGCGTGAACAGCGGCGCTCGACGATTTTTCAGGCGCTCAGTCGTAGATAATTTTTATTTATTTATTTTAATATTTTTGCTGGCAGAAACTAGGTTTTATTACTTTTATCATACATTGATTGCACATACATCTATACAAGTTGAATGGTATTGAAAAAACATTAATTGTCGTACTAAATAAACACTTGGTTGTCCGAAATTCATTGTGCCAAAATTTTTGGTTCCTATATCTTCTTTTTTCCTGGAAAAGCCCTGAAAGTTTTATTTATTATAAACTTTATTGTACACCTCATAATGTGGACACAAAAACTAAGTGTACAATGTGCGGACTTATCGCACAGGGCATTTTCTTACAGACAACCTTAGGATGGACTAAACGATAGGAGATTAACGATATAGATTGTTTTTTCATGTCTTTTTTTAAACAATTTTCTAAAAATATCAAGCTCAAGCGAGGGTTATGGAATATCTAATACACCAAGACAGCCACATTTCTTCAGTAAACCTTACCTAATAATTTATTCGCTAAGCCCAGCAAGGCTTCATAAAAAGCCGCTTGATTTCTCTAGGGTTCAAGCGCTGCAGCGCTATAGGATTTTTAAGCCGAATTGATCCAGCCGAAAGCGGCTAATTTTTATTTTGCTTCCTAAGGTTTCTGGCGACGGTTACATAAAGGATTATTGGTCTGAGCGTTCAGTCTAGGTTTTTATGTATTTGGGACTTTATGTAGTACATAACGTAATGTACAGTTCGTCTGTTTGAACTTGGAGTCTGAAGTTAAGCTCTGCAAATTTAGCACTAGTACAAAAATAAGTGTTTAAAAAATAAATGCCATTAGCAATTGCTGTTAACAACTGTCATTCATCATCATTTCTGCCGAAAGACGTCCACTGTTGGACAAAGGCCTTCCCCAAGCGTCGCCACCACGACCGGTCCCATGCGTCACGCATTCATCGAATTCCAACAACCCTGACCAGGTCATCGCTCCACTTTGTGGGAGGCCCTCCAACGCTACGTCTTCCGGTACACGGTCGTCACTCCAGAATTTTCTGCTCTAGCAGCCATCTGTTCTGTGTGTGTGTGTGCACTGTGTCCTGCCCATTGCCACTTAAGTTTGGCGATTCTTTTCGCTATGTCGGCAACAACTGCTATTGGCATTTGTATTTTTAAGACCTTATTGGGATTTGTTATTTTTTTTTATTAAAAAAAAAAATGGAAATATTGGAACAAACCATTTTTTTAAAAGAGTAGCCATGGAGTTTCTTGCCGGTTCTTCTCCATAGGAAACGACCAATTTGGAACCGTGCACTAGCTTCCAACCTTTTACAAGTGCCTATGTGAAATAAAATAAATATTTTGACTCAGGAATCAAATCAGGAAAAAAAATATTTAAACCTTAAAAATTCAACCCAACAACAAACATAGTAACTATTCAAGATTTTTATTCTTACCTGATCCTTTTAAAAGATCTAGAAATATCAACGTTACTAAGCTTGCACCATCTCTCAAACAATCCCACAAACGAACTACAACCCTTGGCAATCTAATTAAATACAACCAGCTGTACTTATTTTAATTCTCATAAAAAAATAACTCCTTTTGCTACGTTAATTTAGCTGAAATGTGGCTTTTTACATGTAAACTCTAATGATTGGAGTGCAGAGGCGTTTGGCGGCGCGCCAGGTCCTCGGAGCACGATTTTTGACGTTAAATCATGTTGCATTACTAAGGATAACCTCTGCTTATCCTGCTACTTGACTTTTAAAGAGGTTGTCTGGACGAAACCCCTTTTTAAATGATAGAATCTAGTGGCGCCAGTGGCAGAAAAGTTACTAATATATAACTATAGTTCGTTTTTTAATCCTAGACTACGATTTGACAACTTAAAATGTCAAACTCCAGAAAATTGGGAACATATTTCTTGAGTGTGACATTCTGAGTTGTCAAATCGTAGTCTAGAATTAAAAAAACGAACTATAGCGACCCGCCCCAGCTTCGCACGGGTGCAATAGTGGTATTAAATATATTATGCATGTATTATACGTATAAATCTTTCCCTTAAATCACTCAATCCATTAAAAAAACGCATAAAAATCCGTTGCGAAGTTTTAAACATCTAAGCATAAATAGGAACAGACAGCGAGAAGCGACTTTATTTTATACTAGCTTTTGTCAGCGGCTTCGCCCGCGTACATAAAATATAGCCTATGTCACTCAGGAGTAAAGCAGCTTTCTATTATTGCTAAAATTTCTCCAATCGGACCAGTAGTTCCAGAGATTACCTCCTACAAACAAAAAAACAAACTTTACCTCTTTATTATATTAGTGTAGACTAGTGACCTGCCTCAGCTTCACACGGGTGCAATGCTGATATTAAATATGTATACTATACATACAAACCTTCCTCTGGAATCATTCTATCTATTAACAAAAACCGCATCAAAATCTGTTGCGTTAGTTTTAAAGATCTAAGCATACATAGGAACAGACAGCGGACTTTATTTTATACAATGTAATGACTATGTAGTGATATATTCCATAACTATCACACAACGTCATCTAGTCCCAAGCTAAGTAGAGCTTGTGTTATGTGTACTAGACAACAGATTAACATACTTATATGATGTTGAGAAGAACGTGGAAAAAAACTTCATACAACCTCTTAAAAAATGTAAGTTTTACAATGTATTCATACTTATCACAGTATTAATAGCCTGTATGTCGGCGAATCAACCTATTACCAAATAATAATAAAAAAAAAACAATAAAACCTATAGTGTTCTGTTAAAAAAAATAACTGATTCTTAATTTGAATTTGACAGCACTCCTTGATTACTCCTTAATTTAAAATAATCATGATTTCGTAGTAAAGTCTATATAAACTATCAAGGCAATGAAACCTGCCAGTTTATTAGCTAGGAACATACGTTACATGTTTTTATTGTGGCAGTACCAAAATAAACACTTAAGAGCGCCCAACCACACAGCTCACAGACACACTTTCGTACAGCTCTTACACGATTGTGACATTATAACTCAACTTTCTCTTCATATTTAATTTTTAGAAATAAAAGTATCTGGGTCTAAGTTTCTATTGAAATCAAATCGTAAATTCAGAAAGATCTCTGAAAATGTGCCTTCATAATATAGCCAAATAATAAATTATAAAAAAATAAGAAAATATATTTACCGAAACTGTACACACTTTATTGAGATTCTGAAAGATTTTTTAAATCTTTTAAAGTTAAAGAACGTGCCTTTCTTGGAACAAGTTTTTTTTTTTTACAAGTTCAGGCGCTTTTTTTTCACGCTGCCTCCATATTAATTCGTTCATTTCGTTGAATGAAACCACAAGTTTTTACACCATGCTCAAATTGACGTGAGCTAGATCAGGAATCCTGTAGCGAAAAATCCGAACGTTATACGATTTTGCTCAATAAAATCTCCTGGAACAAGTTTTGTGAAATGTTCGAACGGACGACCGAGTTACCGAAAACCAACAGAGCCTTCAGGCGTTATTTCACTTTTTTCGCATTTCATTACATCGGATGACACAACAAGTTTTGATACCATGCTGAAGCAGCTGAATCGGGAAGAGCCCTCTTAAATAAAAACGTTACAAATTATTTTCCCTGTTTCAAATACACCAAACGTTATAGATCAACTTTGTCATTAATTGCGAGCCCACTACAATTCATATGCAGTCTTCTGGAACAAGTTTTGTGAAATGTTCGAATGGACGACGAAATTACCGAATACCAACAGGCATTATTTCTGTTTTTTCGCGTTTTACACACACGACATTACATCGGATGACACAACAAGTTTTGACACCATGCTGAAGCAGCTGGATCGGGAAGTACCCTCTTAAATAAAAACGTTACAAATTATTTTCCCTGTTACAAATACACCAAACGTTGTACATCAACTTTGTCATTAATTGTGAGCCCACTAATTCTTTAGGGACCATAAATTAGAATTTGCGTCGGTAACTTTGCGTAGGTGTCTGACATGAAAAGATTAAGAGTTTAATCAGACTTTCATCAGGCTTAGTGTACTCACACCACAATTAAATTGTGTAGACCAAATTCAGCATTATTTTGGCCGCTGTATTCTTCTAAATTTTAAAAATTTGACGATTAATTCATAATCTTTGAAGTATGCTATATTAGAACATTGCTACCCTAGGGGTGAAAGTTAGTTATTTAGTCATGAGAAGTAGATTATACAATATTTTTCATTATGTCAGTGTAAAAGTGGGTTAACATTATTCCCAAATATAGGTTAAAAATAAAGTCATTAAAAAAAAGTATTTTTTGAAATTACTTAAAGTTATTTCAATTGTATTGGCTGTATAGAAATTCGGATCACGGTTCAATAGAAGTGTAAAAATAGACAGTTGAAATTAATTCTCCCTAGAGTTGAAAAGTACTACTTTCAATTCTCTTTCAAGCTCCGCTGGCAACTTCACATCTACTTTCAGAGTATGAGGAATGAAAAAAAAATTTTGTTAATCAATTATTTTTTAACTACCTAGTTCACAAGCGCTAAGTTTGCAATGCCTATCTTCAGAATCGCCAAGTTAGAACGGCGTTACTGTAACCCACGTCCCAGCTAGGCTTCGATAGACTTCTTAAAAAAGTATTCATCATCATCAGCCTTTTAATGTTCCCACTGCAGGGACACAGGCCTCCTGTCTCTAGGACAGGGAATGGGCCATAATCCACCACGCGGCCCAGTGCGGAATGGTGGATGTCACATGTCTTCGAATTTTTGGTTCTAGGACATGCCGGTTTCCTCACGATGTTTTCCTTCACCGTTTTGAGAGCTGTGGTGATGAAATAAATTACACAAAGTAATGCGCTTGGATGGGTTTGAACCCGCGACCTACGACTCGTAAGTCGGGGCCACCACTGCTCTAAAAAAAAAAAGTATTATTGATTCAAAAATAACCATTCATACAGTCCTCTTTTGCTTTGTAAACCGGCGACCGCTGTCCAGTACTGTATGTGTATACTCATTTAAATTTTATAAAGCATCATAACTTTTACACCTCTTACGGGAACCATGAGGGCAGGCAATTTACCTGAAGCCAATTAAGTATTGTGGCCTTATTTCTAATTGTGATGTATGGTTGAGTAACGTCCCTTGTATTAAAGCTTCCACCTTCACCCTCTTTTTAATTAAATTGCTTACAAAAACACCTATTGCGTAAGGGCCGAGACATATAAACACGATACGACGTCGTACCACGATGCGGCGTCGTTTCACGATGCGACGTCGCGTCGTGGGAATCTACGACGAGCATCGTAAAAAACTACGTCGCGACATCGTCAAGTACCACGACACACGGCTCCTGTTATTTATGATAAAAAGAAATGGGTGGATCCAGTATCTTCTGAGTTTCTGTCTTTTCTTTATCCGTCTTCTTAACAACAGCAGGAGCAAGACGCGTCTAGAGCGGTCCATTTCTTGAAATTAACTGCGACAATTCACATCGTGACTCGTTACGATGTCGCGACGTAGTTTATTACGATGCTCGTCGTAGATTCCCACGACGCGACGTCGCATCGTGAAACGATGCCGTATCGTGGTACGACGTCGTATCGTGTTTATATGTCTCGGCCCTTACCCGCGACTTTGTTCTCTGACTATATCCCAGTAAATCCCATTGCAGTTTTTGGTTAAGGGCGATACGGAACCCTTCGAACGCGAGTCCGACTCGCAATTTGCCGGTTTTTTTGCATATTAGCACACACCAGGTACCTAACCGCTCCTATCATTAAAAAAAAGTATTATTATTATTATTTCTACTCTATACTGTCCCACTGCTGGGCAAAGGCCTCCCTCCATTCTTTCCAGTGTTCTCGGTTTTGAGCCACACTTGTATAAAAAAGGTATTCTTAAAGAAAAGAACTAATTAATTTCAACACTGTTATAGTCTGAAGCTAAGGAAAATTGTCCTCAGGACCCTCTAACAAGGTCCTCTGACAAGTAAACCTCTTTACCCTCAAAGCAATTAAAAATATAACGCTTTCCCAAAGTCTTTGTAAACTTGAAGACTAAAAATACTAGACCTTTTTTTTTGCAGGAATTTCTAATTAGTGACGTTAGGGGAAGAAAGGGTTTTCATCATTACAGTTTAGACTTTGATGTCGCTCCTCTGTCTAATCAGTTTTGAGTCGAGAGACAAAGGTCTGTATTTATATTCAGGCGGTCCGCATAATGGCTTATAACTAACGAGAAAGAGGCTATATCTACACTTCTACACCAATATAATAAAGAGGTAAAGTTTGTTTTTTTGTTTGTAGTAGGTAATCTCTGGAACTACTGTGTTGTTCTTCAACCAAATTTGTTTTAATACGTTCAAAGTATGCCTCTTCAGAAACGATACACTTACGCCAACGAATAGTCCAATCATCAAACCATTTTTTAAACGCTGATTTCGAAATGGAGCTCAGTTCTCGCCGCGAGTTCTCGTTTATGTGAAGACATAACCCTGGTAGAAGTACCAGGGCTGGTCTGGACTGTTAAGAAGACCGGACGGCGAGAAAGGGATTGAGCGGTACACCCTATCTATGTAGGTAGCTTCATTTAACTATTCTGTTTAGGTTATCAAATCGGATCGCATTACAAAACAGGAATATCCCGTACTTACCATGTCCGTGAGGACCTCGATACTACTACGCGTTCTAGAGATAAAGGGTCTTGTCAGACAGACGGACAACCAAAGTGATTCCCATAAAGGTTTTGGGTTTTTCCTTTTGATACACGTAACCCTAAAAACACAAAATACTCTTAGTAGGTCTGTAGCTATCTTATTTCCTACAGGAAGGATCTAAGATGGCTTCTAACCTTTAATAAAACCCGACCGAAGCTTCGGTTTCAGCTTCGGACAAAATGGGATCAAATATTTGGCTCGACTGAAACTAATGTCTTTGAGTCGTTGTGTTAGGATACCTAAAATCTACCCGACTTCATCTTCTATGTATGTTAGAATGACTTGTCGATAAATTTGTTTATTGAGTACTAGCGATCCGCCCCAGCTTCGTACAGGTACTGATATTGAATATATTACGCATGTATTATGCACATAAACCTTTCTCTTGAATCACTCTATCTATTAAAAAAAACCGCATCAAAATCTGTTGTGTACTTTTAAAGATCTAAGCATACATAGGAACAGCGGTAAGCAACTGTGTTTTATATTTATACTATGTAATGAATTAAAGTATTAACTATTTAATTATTACATTACAAAATCCAAATATCGTCATTGCGACTTTAAGACCTCTTAAAGGGCTTGCGGATGGCAAGCAATGGGTAGCTAGCCGTCCAGTCGTCTGGTAACAGCCGAGTCGTCGACGGCGCGGTCTGTTCCCACGCGCCTCAAGGAGTTGTCAGCAAATGTAGAGGCCCAACAGCAGGGCCGAAGCCTACTGAGGCTTCGGTCCGGGTAACTGAAAAGAAGGTCCGGCCCCAGTATGAAGGCTAAGAAGGAATGGGATGGGTCGTTTAGTCAGTAAGAGTCTGACACTGTTTCCCGCTTCGCCCAAGGGCCGGATTCGTCATTTAGGTGATTTTTCCTACCATAAAGAAAACCAATAAAAACTGTCTACTGAAAAAAATATAATAAAATCAACTACAACAAAAATATATTTTTTGTTGTAGTTGATAGGTCTCAGAGCAGTGGTGGCCGAGTGGTAACGGCCCCGACTTGCGTGTAGTAGGTCGCGGGTTCAAACCCAACCAGGCGCATTACTTTGTGTAATTTATTTCATCACCACCGCTCTCAAAACGGTGAAGGAAAACATCGTGAGGAAACCGGCATGTCCTAGAACCAAAAATTCGAAGACATGTGACATCCACCAACCCGCACTGGGCCCGCGTGGTGGATTACGGCCCATTCCCTCTCTTAGAGAGGAGGCCTGTGTCCCTGCAGTGGGAACATTAAAAGGCTGATGATGATAGGTCTCAACCACATGATTTCTTGATTTTAATTTGGCTACTGATACCTATTTGAAATTTAAAGTAGTAAGATAGAAAAAAAAACAATTTACATTTAAACTAGTTTAACTTTTCGACTACTGTAATTACAGACACAATTAAAAGACAATAGGTCGGACACCGGTGTCTTCTTGGAGCTTACTCAATTAAATGTAAAATTACTATTTTATTTGGAAACACATTTTGAGAGCAATGGTGATGAAATAAATAACACAAAGTAATGCACCTGGCTGAGTTTCAATCCGCGACCAACTGGTAAATTGGGGCTCTCAACTCGTAATTCAAATTAGTTCAAAAATATTATTTTTATTTTTTTCTATTACCATGTCAGTTTCTGTTTTGAATTTCGAAACTGCAAGAGACACCGAACGTTCGGTTACGGTGACCGAACATAACACGATTTGCAGCCGACTGCAAATATTTTAGCACTTACTCCTTCCTCATGACTTGTTGCTCTTGCAAACCTTTAAATATAAAAGGAGAAACTGACTGACTGACATATCAACCCAAAGCCAAAAGTTCTGAGCCTAAGAGCGTGAAATTCTGCACAAGGCTTCCTTTTATGACGTAGGCGAACACTAAGAAAGGGTTTTTCAACATTCAGCTCCTAAAGGAATGTAATGGGGGTCTAAAGTTTGTACGGAGAACCCTACTGTCAGGCGGGCGAAGCCGCTGGCAGAAAGCTAGTTTCTGCATAAACTTCTTCTTGTTCATTTTAAAACTTTGCCCGTTGCCTGGGGGTACAATAAAAAAAACGTTTGAGACTCACTGGTCTAAAGACGTCACAGAGAGAGCGTTGTAGACGCTCAGACCAATCGAATTTAAATTAATTACAAAACAATTTATCCTTTCTCACTTAAATGTTATTGGACATTTAGATAATGAAAATCAATGCCTTTGTTTTGTTTCTTAATCTGAGATTAATGATTATGGCAAGGGTGAGTTTTAGATAAAACAAGATTATAAAGACTATATTTCATAAACACAAATGAAATAATGATTAAAACGAATGTAGCCAGTGGTGTAGCTATAGGGTGGCAACCACGGAACCCCTGGCACGGTAGGAAAAGTAATTATACAAATTGAATTAAATGATTAAGGTTTATTAAACGCATTCATAAGAAAAGGAGCAATTTCCTGTACCTTACTTACCAGCTTATAGATACGCCACTGGGAAGCCCACCTCCTGAGACGAAATATAAAAGAGTTCGTGTATTACAGAACTTGCCGATTTATCATTATATAGTATAAAACAAAGTTGCTTAAATCCTATGTATGTATCTTTAAAAGTACGCAACGGATTTTGATTTTTTAATTATCTATTAAAAAATCAAAATCCGTTGCGTACTTTTTAGTGATTCAAAACGAAGGTTTATAGATATAATATATCGAAGTTGGGGCGGGTCACTAGTTAATAATAAAGAATATTTATGACTTTTTTTTGGAGTGAAAAAATCATCTAGTAATAAATACCGTTTATGTTCGGAGCGGGAATAGTGTCAGACATTTACTGATTAAACGACCCACCCCGTTTCTCGTCGCCTTCATACCGGAGTCGAACCTTCCTTTCAGAAATTGGTCCAAGACCCCAGAAGGCTTCGGCCCAGCAGCTTTTGCTGACAACTCCTTGCACGCGGGAACAGAACGCCCAGTCGACGACTTGGGCTTGGTTCGGACTGATACCAGACAACTGGACGGCAAGCGCGTGCCTACGGTTGCTAGAAATCGGGATCGGAATCGGAATTCTTGTCGGGACGGGATATATGGAGCAGCGGGTTTTTTTTTGAGATTTTTCGGTTGGTCTCGTAGTAAAAGTTGTTCATATTGCTGTGTACAATGACTTTTTAACGAAAAACTGTCGTATCAACTTTGTATACCTGCTATAGAATACTTTATAGCCCTATATTTACATCTATCGATCTATGGTCTAACTGGAAAAGCTATAAATTCAACGTTAGACAGTTGTAGCTGTGGAAACTTGCTTCAAGTCGATTTGTATTGACTCTTTTCACAGTAGAAGTTGTTTGTGAACACGAACTCGTTCAATAAAAATTGCACGGGGCCATCTTGCATTTGTTTGTACCTCCTAGTAAATCTTTTGCTGATCGGTAATCCAAAAACGAAGTAAACGGTGTTACAGAAAGTCGAAGGTGAGCGTAGCTCACAATGGGTTTTCTCTCAGCAAACTTTAAGTTTTAGAGACAGAACATATTCATATATTTAAGGGAAGAAACCTGCATAACTAAGTATAACATATAATTATATTATACCTGCTTCTATTATGTCAATAATGAAAGAAAGTGCTCTTAAGTTTCCTCTTGAGGACTTTAAGGAAAGAAACCATAATTTTCTTTTTATAATCATTTTCAACATCCAACTTGTGACTTACTTACTATATAATTATATAACTGCCTCATCATCATCATTTCAGCCCTAAGACATCCACTGTTCGACACGTTTTTGGTGACATTTGGGGGTAGCCTAACCCCCAAATGTCACCAAAAACGATATACAAACCTTTGGACACACAAGTTAATGCAATTACGTTATACTAAACAAAACTCTGTACCCAAGCACCTAATATCATAAAATACAACCCTTTTTTAAGCACAAGCCGATCTGTCCATAAACATAAAAGACATACGCTGAAAATAATAGTCATATTAAATTCAATCTGCCGATACAAACATGAACAAAATGTCTATATTTTCAACGGCAAAATATCCTCTTAAAAAACGGGGTCGTATAACAAAAGTTTGAGAGCCATTGTCCTGAATAGCTGACGTCATGGCGCTCGGCCTGCGACTAATGTCTCAGCTGATGGAATATTTCAGCCTCAGGGGAAACAAAGAATCCTTTCTTTTACGTGATTTTGCACTTGATAGGGTGGGTAAGAAATATAATGGCGGTTTTCCGTTCTTCGAGTTGAATGTGTTAACCATTGACTGGCAATTTTAAGATGTGAAAATGCTTTTATCGTGAGGAAACCGGTATGTCGTAGAACCAAAAATTCGAAGACGTGTAACATCCATCAATTCGTACTGTGCCCGCGTGGTGGATCACGGCCCATTCCCTATCTTAGAAAGGAGGTTGGTCTCCCAGCAGGGAGGAAATTAATATGGCTGATGATGAGGATTTTTTAATGGTGAGCAAAAATCATCTAATGACATCTTCCATTGACATTCCGCCCTTGAGCGGAGTGGGAAACAGTGTCAGACTTTTACTGACTAAAAATTCACCCCATTCCTTCTTTCAAAGAAGTCCGATGCCGTTTCCGTCCGATTTCACATTAGCCATGGCCCCCAGGAGTAACTACATAGGATGACTAGTAATTAATAAACCAAAACTTAAACACATAATTGTAGTCATGATAACAAACAACTTTTATTATAGGACCAAACCTGAAATCATGAAAATAAATCTGCTTGAAAAATAATAACATTTATGTTCACTTACCTGGTTAAAATATATCGAACTTAACGACATAATGACTATAATCACGTGTTTAAGTACTTTAAGTATCGGTCACAAGTTTGTGTCCACTAAAATTATGATAGAAATAGTGACTGAACGACTAAGGGGGAGGCTTAGTCGTTCACTCTTGACAGAGTGGTCGTGGTTAATAATATTGCATTTTCGTTGGCTAGTGAGGCTCCTGCAATGCCTCTCCACCACTTAACACGGTTTACGGCGTCTCGGGAACTCTAGACCAGCAGCTCTTATGAGATCTATCCAACGCATAGGTGAGCGCCCGCGAGACCGCTTCCCCTCACAACGAGTCGCTCCATGGAGTGTTCGTTGCGAACAACGTGAACGAAATATTTAAGTACATCTACCAGGCCCTCAAATATTTCGTTTACTTCGTTACTGCAAAAATTTTCCTCATTAGGTAAATGGAATTAATGTTAGCCTTATAATATTCCCACTGTCTGGATTCAAGTCTCCTCTCTAGGCGAGGAAATGGGATGAAATCCACTACGCGATTCCAATGCGATTGGTGGATATCACATGTCTTTGACTTTTTTTTTTGTTCTAGGACATGTCAGTTTCTTCACGATCTTTTCATTTACCATTTTTACTGACATATTACTTTTAATTATATAAATATCTAGGTACTATTATTTATCGTTGTACCTCGGTACGCAATATGAGTGTCCTGGGAGCTTCTTGCACGTTCTACTCATTATAGAGCTACGCTTTGGAACGCGCAAAAAGTTTTATCTTTTTTTTGAGGTGACTTTGACGATTCAAAAGTGCTTGTAAATGGTACAACACTTATACTATAGATACGAAAGTTTTCCAGTATGTGTATGTTTGTTACTACTTCATGATCGAAAAGCTGAACGGATTTGTATTAGGTTTGGCGCATAGTTATACTATATTCTGTTATAGCACATAAGATTTATCCCAGGAGTAGGTATACAGTAGGCAGCAAATAAGTTGAACCATAAAATATGTTCCACGCAGGCCCACAATTCGATTGAGACCCGAAAATCGATTACTGCGCATTCAAGGTCGACCGTCATGATGGTATATCCAATTTTCGAATCTCAATCGAAAAGTTCAATTTAGGTGCCGCGTACGTCTTGAGACACTTTTCTACTGTCAAACGGCTGAAAGCAGTTTCCTTTGAATGTTTTTTTTACATCATCATCATCCTACCCTTATCCCAATTTACTTGGGGTCGGTGCAACATGATTTTTTCTTCCACTCTGTCCTATCACCCTTCACACTATCACTAACTCCCTTTTCTTTCATATCACTCTTCACACAATCCATCCATCTCTTCTTCGGCCTCCCTCTTCCTCTCCATCCATCCACGTGTAAACTCAGAACTCTTTTTGTGACATGCGTTTCATCTCTCCTCTTCACATATCCATACCAAGACAAACGATTTCCTTTCAACTTTTCAGTCACTGGCGCCACTTTCAGACTTCCTCTAATATACTCATTTCTCACTTTATCCATTCTCGTCACACCACACATCCATCTCAACATTCTCATCTCCGCTACATGCAGTCTTTTTTCATCCGTCTTTTTCACAGCCTTACATTCTGATCCATACAGTAGGACAGGTCTTATCACGGACTTGTAAATTTTACCCTTCAACTTGAGGGGCATCCGTGGGTCGCCAGTTGTTCCCGTGACCTGTCGCCATTTCATCCATCCTGCGTTGATCCGATGCGTTACATCTCGGTCTATCTCACCATCTCCTTGAACGAGCGACCCGAGATACCGAAAGTCGGAACACATTTGTATGGGCGTTCCAGCGAGAGCTAAGGCCTCAGGACCGGAGAGACCGCCGAAATCACAGAACAAGTACTCCGTTTTGGTTCTACTTAATTTCAGGCCAACACTCTCCAGTCTGTGCCACCACACCTCCAATCTATTCTGGATCTCTTGACCACTCTCGGCAACCAGCACAATGTCATCGGCGAATAACATACACCAGGGTGCCTCTTCCTGGATGTCCGACGTAAGAGCGTCCATTATCATCAGGAAGAAGTAAGGGCTGAGAGCCGACCCTTGATGTAAGCCGACAGCCACATTGAAGCTGCTAGTGGTGCCTGCTGTAGACCGGACTTGGGTACTGCATCGACTGTACATCGCTCGGATCAACTGAACATATTTCCCAGGCACACCTTTCTTCTTAAGGGCCCACCACAGAACCTCACGAGGTACCCGGTCGTATGCCTTTTCGAGGTCAATGAATACCATGTGCAAGTTTTTATGTGCAGCTCTGTATTTCTCACACAGCAGGCATATAGCGAAAATGGCATCCGTTGTACCGCGACCTGGCATAAAACCGAATTGGTTCTGTGAAATTTCACTCTCTTCTCTCAACCGCCTCTCAATAACTTTCTCCCAGGCTTTCATAGTATGTGACATTAGCTTTATTCCTCTATAATTGTGGCACTCCAGCACGTCACCTTTGTTTTAAAAAATGGGCACCAAAGAGCTGTTGCACCACTCATCAGGTATGGCTTCTTCCCGCAACAACATATTGAAGAACAAAGCTAACCACATCCATCCACTTGCAATAACTTCCACACTTCAACTGGTATTCCATATGGACCAATGGCTTTGCCATTCTTCATACCATTTACTGCTATTCTGACTTCATCCATACTAACCATTCTTACTAACCCTACATTCATTGGTTTACTCTCTAAATTCCTACTCCAATTATTTTCCTCATTCATCAGTCTTTCAAAATAGTCCTTCCACCTGTCCTTGATTTCTTCCTCATTCGATAGGACCATTCCTGCTTCATTCTTCACACATCTTACCTGACAGACATCCCTCGCCTTTCTCTCTCTTGTTCTAGCAAGGCGGTACAGCTTTTTTTTCATCATCATCATCAGTCTTTATAATGCTCCCACTGCTGGGGCACAACCCTCCTCTTTAGAAGAGGGTATGGGCCATAATCCACTACGCAGGTCAAGTGCGGATTGGTAGATGTCGCATGTCTTTGAATTTTTGGTTCTAGAACATGCCGATTTCCTCACTATGTTTCCCTATACCGTTTTGAGAGCAGTGGCGATCAAATAAATTACCAAAAGTAATGCACCTGGTTGGGTTTGAGTCGTGGGCCGTTACCACTCGGCCACTACTGCTCTTATTTTTTTTATTATTATTTAATTCTGCTCTACCCTAGCAAATACACATAAATTCATACAATAGTGACCCTACTATAAAATGCTAAAAAGATAAATTATGCATTATGTATCCCTACATACAAAAAGGCGAACTTTTTCGTTCCTCCTAACTTATATTTTACAACAAAAGCCTAAATTGTCCGACCCTGAATAAGTTTCCAGAAAAAATTGGGGGCGTTGCCTTGTAAATTACTTCACATTCGGGGCCTGAAGCTAAACTTTGAGTACCATTGTCCTCAGTGTATGACGTCAAAACGTGGGTGAAATGTTTCCCAAATAGACCATTACATACAGAAAGGTTAATTTCGTGAAACAATGCTTGAAAGCAAGCCAGCTAACATAAAATAAATGGTTCAAAAGGCACTGCTTTTTTAAAAGCGTGTTCAGTTTCTTTTATTTAAAAATAAAAAAAAAAAATTTGAGGTTCATTTCAATCAAATTTAGGAGGGGCTGAACCGTCGGATCTTGGCGAGTCTAAAGTAGGTTCTGCGAATTTAAGCGCTTGAAAACTGTTGCCAATAACAGTTTTTAACAGCAATAAAAACTGCATTGCATACACGGACCGCGGATTTTGATGCGGCTTTTCTTTATAGAGAGATTACAATATATTTAATATCAGCATTGCACCCGTGCGAAGCTGGGGTGGGTCGCTAGTATTATATATAAAGATATTAAATTGAATATTGCAACAACAACAACTTCATCTACTTAAATCTTATGTCTCTTCATTCTGCAAAATCTACCGAATCGAAGATTATCTAACATTCTAACTGAAAAGGTGAATGCCCCGCCATTTCTTACGCGCTACAGCAAACTTTAAATCTAATACATTTACTGCGGAACGTGGCCTGTGCCAGCAATCGTATCAACCGTTTCGAACATTTCTCACAAAGCAACGCGAAAAGAATACTTACACCCAACAAAGGGGAAAAGAAGTATTTAAAAGTCCTCAATTTGATCCCTAAAACATTCCTTCTGTTTATTTTCCACTCATTTCTAATACAAAACGAAATTCTAGTTATTACAAACGTTTCGCATTTCAATATAACCTCAAAATTTTCCATTTTCCCGCTCTCTTACACCTCCGTAATGTGGGCCAATAAGACCGCGCCTCGGTGGCACGTGATTGGTCGATTCGTTGCGGCACCCGGGTTCTATTGGTCGATAGCAGCGGGCAACGACCTCGCCACCGAGTTATCAGCTTGAACGTTTGAACTGAGTGTCAAAAGGTCGGTTTTAGATTGATTCTTTTTTTTTTCAAGGCTTCGCTTTTGATGAAGATGAGTCATAGAGGTAAGTGCTTCGTTAAGCAAACTGAAAGGAGGATTTTCTTTGTAAGAAAATGAGATTATGCGTAATGGAGACACTTGTGCTTGTGCTTTTCATCGTATTTATATAAAGCGATATAAATTGAAAGGCCTGAAATCAAGGACGCCTGTTGCTATAATAAATAGATAAATTTTGTTATCCTTTTCAAGTGAAATTAAGTTACTTTGACTTTTTCGTGGTGCTAGCGCTAGAGTACCTACTTAGTAATACTTTTTTTTTCAAATAGGTATACCTATTATGTAATTTAGTGAGAAGCCTGAAATCAAGGACGCCTTTTTCTATAATAGATTTTTTTATCCTTTTCAAGTGAAATTACGTAGCTTTGTCCTTTTTTTATAATACTAGCGTTACATAATAATAATTCAATTTTTTTTCTCAAATAGGTAGCATTTTTTAAAACAACGCCATCTTTCTTTCTACGCGCGAACTACTAGTATGTAAGTGCTCTTAATGGCCGGACTTGTAATGGACACTTACACTACAGGAGGTTAATGAAATTAGTCTCTAATCCATTAATTAATTAACGTTTTATAGGCCTATAAAGCCTATGAACATAGATTTTTTGCATTGAAACATTTGATAACTACTTTTTTCCTTTTTTTTTTGCGAACGCGGTTATTACAGATAGTTCTTTTTTAATCCTAGACTACGATTTGACAACTTAAAATGACGTGTCAAACTCCAGAAAATTGGGAATATATTTCTAGAGTGTGACATTCTGAGTTGTCAAATCGTAGTCTAGATTTAAAAAACAAACTATAGATACATATTGAACCAGCAATTGTTACCGCGGCTCTAGAAATTAGGCAACGAAGGAATGGGGTAGGTGTTTTAGTCAGTAAGAGTCTGATACTGTTTCCCGCTCCGCTCAAGAGCGGGTTTCGTCATTCGATGATTTTCACCTACCATAAAAAAAAAATATCGAACCAGCAATGTTACGTTCGGGAAAATTCCTATATATATTTTCTTTCATGATAAGTTTTTACTACGTGTCCGAAGCAAATAGGTTTCCTTCTAACCTGAAATGCTAGGATATTTCCTCAGGGACGCCAATCGATCATTGAACGTGGGTTTTTGTAATTTTACTCTTACAATAACAAAAGTAGTTGCTTATTATTGGAAGTATTGTATGCAGCATGTAAGTTGAACTCATATGGTGATCGACGTTCAATGCGCAGGAACAGACTTACGGGTCTCAATCGCAGTGCGACACAGGGGGGCTTTTTTTATGGTAGGTAAAAATCATCCAATGACGAGTCCCGCTCTTGGGCGGAGCGGAAAACAAGTGTCAGACTCTTACTGACTAAACAACCTACCCCGTTCCTACATCGCCATACATACCAGAGCCAGAGCCTTCCTTTTTAGACACAAACCCGTGGCCCTGATTGGCTTCGACCCTTCTGCAGGGTCCCTACGGACACAGGGGGGGGCTGCGTGTAACCATAGTAATAGGTTTCTTCCTTCATACATAGTAACGATGGCCATATTAGTTCAATTTATTTGCCCAGTTAAAATTATGTTAGATTATTCTGAGTTCAGAAAGTTTAATGTGTTTTCTTATAATTAAATTTTGTAGTACTTTTTTGTTAAGGTTTGGTTATTAAGAGCACCTCATAATATCATATTTTAAAATTTGCATGCCAGATCATGGCGAAATATGTGTTTCCTATGATAGAATAGAAATACATTTATACAGACACAGCACAACGGTTACAAAACACACGGTAAAAAATAACCAAAAAGAATATAATTATTGCCAACCCGTACCACATTTAATGCAAATAAATTGCTTTGATTAAAATAGATAAAGTAAAGACATATTCAGCGTCATGCATCCTAAAATTTTTTATCGTTCTTCACAACACAATGTTATGTAAGCCATATTTCAAACATACCGAAAAACTACAAACAAATCACCATGTATCTATTTCAGAACAAAAAAAACTCTAAAGCAAAAAGTAACACACCACAAAATAAAGCTCTATGCTTTTGTCATGAGCTAAAAAAAAAATTCACGCATTCAAAAATAGAACGGCCGCCATTACGTCATCCGTCTAAACGTGAAACGTGTCGCATTCAGCCACAACCTTCAACAAACGACGAAAACCTGAAAAACAAACCAGTCAAGTGCGAGTTCTCCAAGTTCGTTTTTTAAAAATGATAGTACCTAGAAAAATAAAACACAAATACAAAGAAAACGGTTTTGCGAATGTGAGTACCAATACAAACCACTTATGGTTTAATGGAACAAAAAGATCTGAAAATTGTAATAAAATTGTATTTTAGAACAATAAAAAAAAAGTTACTGTCGCCTGCTGAAGAGTTCCGTACGATCCGTAGAAATAGCTTTTATTTATTTATTTATAACTTTATTGCATACCTTAGCTTAACACAGGATAAACATTAACAAAAATAAGTGTAGGTACAATAGGCGGTCTTATTGCACAGGGCAATTTCTACCAGACAACCTTCGGATGGACTGATTGAAAGAAAAATATCAATAATAATATATTTTTCACTGATTTAAAAAAAAAATCACGCATTTAAAAATAGAACGGCAGCCATTGCGTCATCCGTCACAAACGTGAAACGTGTCGCATTCAGCAACAACCTTCAACAAATGACGAAAACCTGAAAAACAAACCAGCCAAGTACGAGTCGGACTTGCATACGAAGGGTTTGTATCTTAATTAACGTAAGCGTTTATAGCGGCATCAGCAATTACTTACCAATGAAAATTTCAGCTGTCTATGACTGTTCGTGAGATACAGCTTGCCTCTCTAACCAAGTTTCTACTCGTTTTGTTAACGTCGAAATCTTAAAATAGGCCACGCCTCCAATTCCGTTGTCCTGACCACATGACAGCGTTGAGATGACGTCGGAACAAAGGAACTAGGGCTATAGCAACACACAACCAGGCCAAATGTTTGTGTGATGAACACGATCATTTGTTCTGTATCTGGGTGTAATTTATCTATAATATGTATGTACTTATTTAGAAATGTATAAGTATGTTTATCAGTTGTCTAGTACCCATAACACAAGCTCTGCTTAGCTTGGGACTAGATGGCGTTGTGTGATAGTTTATTGTTGTTAAGTTAAGTGTTCGACGTTAAGAAAACGATCATAATTTGGCTAGGGAGGCTGGTGACAGACTGAAGAATGGACGGACAGCGGAGTCTTAGGGTCCCTTTTTAACCTTATTGTTGCGGAACCCAAAAAAAAACAAAAGACTTATTCTTTCAGTTACGTCACGTCTTGCTATAAAACACAGCAAAGGCAGCTGTGTGTACTGCCAATACTAAAAATTTTTATTGCGCCCGTAAAATGAAATAAAAAGCGAAGTAAGCAGAATTGGAAAATTAGCCTACATTCATTATTCTGGGCGCACTGTAATTTAGTTTTCCGCAATGCAATTTCGGACTGTACTCGTATGCTAGAATTTTGATTTATTTCTCTAATATTATGCTTGGTAATAAATCAAGAGGTATTTAGTTGCATTATGAAATTGTTAACTGTATTCTAAAATTCGCCGAGTCTCTCGGTTTTCTACCGATTGGTTGGGGAGTGTGCGTCGGAATTATATAATTTAATTCCGCCTAGCCCGTTCCATTATCGGACCACCAGACGTACGGCAATGCGCCACCGGTACATGGTGGACATCCCTCATATAAGCACAAAACGTTTTGGAAACACTTTCATTATGCCTACAGCTAAGGAGTGGAATTTCTTGACGTAGTCTGTGTTTCCTGATGGCTACAACCCGGGAATCTTTAAATTAAGAGTGAATAGGTTACTTCTAGGTAAGCGCGCTCCATCGTCGACCGCATCGTCGCTTTCCATCAGGTGAGATAGCGGTCAAGCGCGAACCTATTATCAATAACAAAAGAAAAAATGTTTAGGTTACGATTCTATCACAATGTTATTGATATTATAAACCCTATATGTTATGTTCAGCAAATATAGAGGCCTAACTGCAGGGCCGAAGCCTACTGGGGCCCCGGCCCGGTTTATGAAAGCAAGGTCCAATCCCGGTATGAGGGCTAAAAAGGAATGGGGTGAGTTGTTTATTCAATAAGAGTCTGACACTATTTCCCGCTCTACCCAAGGGTGGGATTCCTCATTAGATGTTTTTTTTTTACTTTTCCCACTATAAAAAACCCTATTTGTTATAACTACATAGTATAAAACAAAGTCGCTTCCCGCTGTCCCTTTGTACCTATGCTTAGATCTTTACAACTACGCAACGATTTTGATGCAGTTTTTTTAATAGATAGAGTGATTAAAGAGGAATGTTTGATATGTATATGATATATATATATAATACATGCATAATATATTCAATACCACCATTGTACCCGTGAGCAGTGGTGGTATTAAATGGTAAAGGTCGCGACTTACAAGTTGTAGGTCGAGGGTTCAAACCCTTGCCAGGCGCATTACTTTGTGTAATTTGTTTCATCACCACTGCTCTCAAAACGGTAAAAGAAAGCATGGTGAGGAAACCGACATGTCCTAGAACCAAAAATTCGAAGACATGTGACATCCATCAATCCGCACTGGTCCCGCGTGGTGGATTATGCCCCATTCCCTCTCCTAGGGAAGAGGCCTGTGTCCCAGCAGTGGGAACAATAAAAAGGCTGATAATAATATAATATAATAATAATATAATATAATATATTCGACAACTATCACACAACGCCGTCTTAGTCTCAAGCATGATCTCATCATCATCATCATAATGATGATGATGATGAGATCATTTACATGAAACTCTTTGTATTTGTATTTGTCTTTGTATTTGTAACAGGGACCATTTTGGTTACCCATTGAACGGGTTTTTGACAGGGTTTTGACAAAGTGTTGTTTTAAAACCCATTTCATATTGATTACCATCTTTTACGAAAACCCTCATCAGTGGATAACCTCTTCCAAACCCCTTCGATTTGTTTACCCGTATATTTAATAACCCATTCTTGGTGGTTATACTTTTTAATAGTAAGACGTTTTCAATGGGTTACCCCTTCAACGACTATAACAGAGTTACCCATTCGAACTACCAATATTGTAATTTTATTTCTCGTACCTTACTTTAAAGTACAAAACTGCATGCATTCGGCGGGTGTACGCGTCAAGTCGCAACACGCAGTCTAGGACCTAGCGACTCCACAGACAATACACATACGATTATGGTCATTATTGCAGTGATTTTAAAGTTAAATGTATGTTTTTTCTGGAATAGTCGGGATTGTTTCATATGAAATCGTATACGAGTATTTCTCAGTATTCTTCCGAAATTGAAGTTATTTTCATATTTTTAGTGAAGTCGGTACCTATATTTTTTTGTAAAAAGTTTTTTATTTCACCCTTTATAGTTGTGATACACCTATAACCAGAGTGCTATTCCTCATGACAATTTCAATAAACCCAAACATTGTTTTTTTTTTGTATAATAGTAGGTGAAAATTAGAGATGCGCCGAATAGTGGTTCAACCGAATAACCGAATAATATTGGGTTAAGTTCGTACCAAACCGAATAGGTATACCGCCGAATAATTCGGTAACCCAATCTACAGTTTTGCCGTGCAAACAAGTTTACAGAATATGCGGCATACCTACAAGTTGAACCATCTTGACGGTCAATAATGAGTAACACATTTTGGAATCTCAATCGAAGCGTAACAATGGCAACGGGTCCAACTTATTTTCCGGGTACTCTTCTACTCTCTACTCACTTTTTCAAGTGCCGCAAGGAGTGAGTCATACCTTGCCTCCGTTTCTAGCTGCACCCCGAAACTGTCATTGCGTACGAAAACACAATATGGATGCCAAATTTTAGTGCAGTTCTTGAATTTTGCTATCTTGGTTTTGAAAGATGCTAAGAATCGAACAAAATCGCGTTTGTGGGAGATCTTCAAAGAAATAAAAAATTATAATAAAAATGATGTACGATGTGCAACGCAGCGTTTTCTCGTGGAGGCGCTAGGTGGAAGGAAACTTCTTCAAGTCATCATCATCATTTCATTCGAAAGACGTCCACTGTTGGACATTGGCCTCCCTTAAGTGTCATCACAATTAACGGTCCTGTGCATTCTCCAACCCTTGTCATGTCATCGGTCCACCTTGTACACTGCCACTTAAGTTTGACGATTCTTCGAGCTATCTTGATTTCTAATACGATCACACAAAGAAACTCCGAGCTTAGTCCTTTTCATTCACTTTCGCGTGACTTTAATTAAACCTTCTAAAGAGGCCCACAGTGAGCGACCACGTTTCGGAGCCAAATATCATCACTGGCTATACACACTGGTCATAGACTTTCGTCTTGAGACGTGGTATGTTGGACGACAAGACACCGCGCAGCATACCTCTTTCTCGAAATTAGATCTACCCAACTGGATTGACTGTCCGAGGTAAACGTAATCTTTCACAACCTCGAGTGGAGAGTCTCCGATTTTGATAGGAGTGGGTTCTACATAGGTGTTTATCATGACTTTGGTTTTGTCCATGACCATTTTAAGACCCACCCTTTCAGTAGCTCTAACTAGCGAGGTCACTGAGCATTGTGCTGACCTTTTCCGTAAACCCAGTCATGACTACTATATCATCGGCAAACTGAAGGCGAATGATGCACTCGCCATTGACGTTAATGTGCAATCCACAACCTGCTTTAAACAGTTTCGGACAAATGAGGCCTCGAATCAAAGATTTTGTTGTAGTCCACAAACGCTAAGTAGAGAGGCAGATTATACTCCTCGGTCTTCTGTAAAACAGGTTATACGGCAGGCCGTAGCTTATTAATGTGATACATGGTACTGGACCCTTTTTAAAATCCGGCTTATTCGGGAGGCTGGACGTCGCCAATCCTGTGAGCGAGACATTTCGGGATGACTCTGGAAAACAACTTGAGCAGCTCTTTGATTGGTTTTCCTCTGGAATTACGCAGTTCGGCCGTAATTCCGTAATCACCGGGCGATGTGTTGTTTTTAATTTGCGTCAGAGCCTTCCTATACTCGTACAGGCTGACGTCCAGGATATTTTCGATATAGTGTCGGGGTAAACTAGCTCTCGGGTCGTTTGCTAAATTCACAATAGGTTTGGTAACTGACGTATACAACTATTCATAAAAAGCCTTGATCTAGCCAGAGGCTCCCATTTGGTGGGTATGACTCTGCCATCTGTAGTCTTCAGTTTTGTGAGCTGGCTCTGCCCAATAGGCAAAGACTTGTTCAAGTGCTATGAATGAATAATCGTATAATGCTGAAGCATGAAAGTCATTTTAACCATCGTCTAGTAGTATTAGCACAGGGAATATGGTTTCCGCATGTTTGGGGTTGTACTCGAAGCCATAGCGTGATCACTTGAATTTAGAATCGAGTTTAATTTTAAATTGTACAAATGTTGTCCCTAGGCTCGATAGATGGCGTTGGGATCGATTTAGATCGCGCTATGGTTTCGTTACCGCTGATTAGGTATATCCTTTTTGAATTTTTTATTTTGTGTGAACCGAATGTTATGTAATATACCCTATATACTCGAAAACAAATAGTGGTATTATTTACTCCTCGGCCATCCGGACCCTCTGTAGAGTTTATACATGGTCCTTCGCGTCGGGTCGGTCGCGAGTGTTTTTTGGTAGTCTCCGGTGGTGGTAGAGATTACCACCCTTCGCGTCATTACTGGGCAGTGGATCGCTGTCCAGAGCAACCCCTTCAGTGGGGACCCAGGTGAGAGGTACCCAGGAGCTGGAGGTGGAACCGGTGCAGCAGCCGGGAGTCAGGCGTGGTGCAGCCGACTCGAGAGCAGCAGCACTCGGAGGAAGGCGCAAGGGAGGTGCAGGGCGACACTGGTGTGTTGCATACAAGCAGCGGGCGCTGTGTGCGGCGCCGGCAGGGGGCGCCACTTGTATGGTGCAATAAATCGCTATTATAATAGTCAAAATATTGTGTGGTGAAGTGCAAATATCGTGCTGTGAGTGGTTTGAGAAGAAAAACCGTGAGTACTTTAAATTATTAATTATCAGGAAGACAAAAGCAATAATTAATAGAACATTTTAATTGGACTTTTAAATTAATTTAATATTAACTTAGAAGAAAATTTGAATTTGTAATATCGTAGTTAGAACTAGTTTAAAACTTGTAATAGTTTTAAGTTAAAAGTGGTTTCGACGGGGAACCTATGCCCGATTTCGGTCCCAATTTTAAAGACTTGGAAAATTTCACAAATATTATAATTTGTTACTTTATGTTTTAAATAATTGTTTACATTTTAACATACCAAAATGGATGCGTTTAATGATCTGCAAGAGGACATTAGAGCTAAAATGTTAAGAGCTAAGTCTAATTTTAAAAAATCGCCAAAAGAGCGATTAACGGTTGCTTATGTTGAAACTAGGCTTGATAACTTAGAGCAACAATGGAGTTTATTCTCAGACACTCACACTAAAATTATAAGTCAAGTCAAAAGATCAGATTTGTATAGTTCGGACTACCACAAAAATGCTATATATGACGATGTGGAAGAGTTATATGTAGAATATAAGACTGATTTAAAAGAGATGTTAAATAAATTAAATTCAAATAAGCAAAGTGTTGTGGTACCAAGTGAAAATTCAGGTACACGTTTTAAGTTGCCTGAAATAAAAATCCCAACGTTCTCTGGGAATTATACGGAGTGGCAGACGTTTAGGGACTTGTTTTTAGGGCTTGTGCATGAAAACAAGGCCTTAGATGATGCCCAAAGGTTTTATTACCTCCGAGGACATTTGACGGGAGAGGCTGAGCAGCTTTTGCGAAATATTAAAATGTCGTCTGATTGTTATCAAATTGCTTGGGGAAAATTGGACGACATGTACAATAATAAACGTTTTTTAGCCAACGGCATTTTAAAGCGTATGCTTAGTCAAAAGAATTTAGTGTCGGAATCGGCTACTGAAATTAAAAAATTAATAAGTACAACGTCAGACTGTTTAGAGGCAATAAAAAATCTAGGTGTGGATGTTTCTTCATGGGATCTGATTGTTATTCATGTCATTAGTGCAAAATTAGATAAAGAGACTAGAAAGGCGTGGGAATTAAAGGTTGCCTCGGACTCTTGTGACGAGCTACCTACATTTGAACAATTTTCGGAATATTTATATAGTCGCTTTAGGGGTTTAGAACATTTAGATAAAGAAGATATTAGAAACCATAAACAGTTAAAACATCCACAACCAAAGGGAACACAATCATTTCATGTCGTAAAAGAAAAAAGATTGTTATCATGTACATTTTGCTCAGCTGACCATAAAATTACTTCTTGTCCGAAATTTAGTAAAGAATCGAATGAAGCGCGACGTAAGTTTGCTCTAGAAAATAATTTGTGTTTCGTTTGTCTACTTAACAACCACTCTGCAAAAAATTGTAAAAACACTCTAAAGTGCCAGGTGTGTAAACACCGCCACCATTCTTTGCTGCACCCAGGAGGTGCATCAGGGTCCAATATTGGTGAAGATAGGAGTACGGTTCGCGAGGAATTATCATCAGTCGCTTCAACGTCGGCGAAGGATGATATTAAAAATTGTATTGCTGTAGTGACCGCGCAAGCGGAGGGATCGAGCAAGCCAATGGTATCTTGCCTTTCGACAGGAACAAGCCGGAAAACGGTTTTATTAACTACCGCTTTAATCAAAGTGGAGTCGAAAGACGGATCATATAGGGTTGTAAGGGCTTTACTCGATCAAGGATCGCAAGGTTCGTTTGTAACAGAATCCACGGTCCAGTATTTGGGATTACATAAAACACCTTCACAGCAAGTTGTGATAGGTGTAGGTGGGGACAAAAGTGCCACGGCCAAGTCCAGCGTAATTCTCACATTGAGGTCTAGAATAGACCCAAGTGTTGTCATTAGGGTTAATGCGTTCGTCCTGAAGTCGGTCACAGCTCTTCTCCCAGCTACGAAAGTAACCAGGGTAGAATGGGTAGACTTGACTGATGATGACTTGGCTGATCCAGAATATTACAGGCCTAATAAAATTGACGTTTTATTAGGTGCTGAAGTCTACAGCCAGGTCATCCAGGAGGGCATTAAAAAGAATGTCACTGGGACATTATTAGCTCAGGACACTAAATTAGGGTGGATATTGTCGGGTACCTTTGATGTGGACCAGACAATTAATTCATCACATATTACCGTTATGCATTCAAGTCTTGAAGCGGATGACATGCTTAAAAAATTTTGGGAACTGGAAGCAGAACCTTCTAGAAAGAAAATGTTTACGGAGGAAGAAAATAAATGCGAGCAGTTATTTGCAGCTACGACGGAACGGGACAGTAGTGGTAGATACATCGTAAGACTACCATTACGTGATGTGGACCCGGCCAGTGCGGTTGGTGAGACAAGGAGCATTGCTGAAAAAAGATTAAAAGGGTTAGAGATAAAGTTTAAGAAAAACGATATATTTAAAGAAGAATATGGTAAAGTTATCAAAGAGTACTTACAGTTGAATCATATGAAAAAGGTACCAGAAGTAGATAAAAACAATCAAAAGGCAATCTACTTACCTCACCACGCCGTTGTCCGGGAAGATAAGGAAACTTCCAAGGTTCGCGTCGTATTCGATGCTTCCTGCAAGGGATCGAAAGGGATGTCACTTAATGACAACATGTTAGTCGGCCCTACCTTGCAGGCAGAACTTCGACATACTATTATACGATGGAGAACACATCGCATATGCCTCGTAGCAGACATTGTTAAAATGTATCGTCAGGTCCTGGTACACAAGAATGATACTATACTACAACGTATTCTCTGGCGTGATGATTCTGAAAAGGAAATTGAAGAATATCAATTGGAAACTGTTACCTTCGGCACTGCGTCAGCACCATATCTAGCTGTACGGGCTCTCCAACAGCTGGCTTATGATGAATGTCGTGATGAACCTAAAATAGCTAAAATAATTTTAGAAGATTTCTATATGGATGACGTAATGACAGGAGCTGAAAATATAGAAGACTGTTGCAAAATTTATATTAAGTTAAAAGAAATATTGAAAAAAGGTGGTTTTCCATTACAAAAATGGAGGAGTAACAGTCAAGAGTTATTAAAGAAAATTATGGATGAAAAGGGTACCACAGAAGAATTAAAGATTCAACTAGATCATATTACAAAAATATTGGGACTTACCTGGAACTCGAACGAAGATGTCTTTCAGTACACTGTGGAACTTCGACCGCTGACAGCACCTGTAACAAAAAGGAAAGTTATTTCGGAGATTTCAAGATTGTTTGATCCCCTAGGTTGGTTAGCACCTAGTATTGTTCAAGCTAAGATGTTTATTCAAAGGTTGTGGCTAGCAGGACTAGAATGGGATCAAGCAATTCCAAATAACTTATTACAAGAGTGGTTGACTTACCATAAAAGTTTAACTTCCCTGATGAATATTAGGATCCCACGATGGATGCGCCATGAAGATAAAAACGTGGTAACGGAATTACATGGTTTTTCCGACGCATCAAAATTGGCGTACGCTGCTGTTGTTTATTTTAGGGTCGTGGACCAAGAAGGGAATGTTCACATTTCTTTGGTAACGGCAAAAACAAAGGTTGCACCTATTAAACAAGTGTCTATTCCAAGACTAGAACTTTGTGGGGCTGTTCTTCTAACCAAATTGATGGCTGAAGTAGGCGAAGTATTGGGTGTCCAGAAACTTGACTGGCACGCATGGACAGACAGTGAAGTAGTTCTAGCCTGGCTCAGCAGTCACCCTAGTCGTTGGAAAACCTTCGTGGCCAATCGTGTTTCTGATATTTTAAATATTTTAGACACACATCACTGGTCTCACGTGTCAACAAAACACAATCCCGCAGATTGTGCATCGCGCGGCGTCTCACCTGCTGAACTGGAATCCATGTCAATATGGTGGCGTGGTCCGGATTTCTTAAGACAGCAAGAATTCGAATATAAAAAGCCTAAACATCTGATTACTCGGTTAGAAGAAGTTAAGGTTAATACATGTACGTTGGATGTGACTTTTTGGAATCGATTTTCTACACTGCAGAGAATGATTCGTGTTGTAGCCTATTGTCGTAGGTTTTTAAGGGTAAACAGACAGGGAATGACGTCAAAACATCTGACTAAACAAGAATTGGATGAAGCATTAGAAATCTGTATTAAGAAAAGTCAAGAAGAGGGATTCGCCAACGAATTGGAAAAATTAAGAAAGAATGAGATATGTGAGAAAGGAAGTCTTAAATCGTTAAACATATTTCTTGATTCGAAAGGAATTATAAGAGTTGGAGGACGGTTGGAAATGGCGCAACTGAATTATAACAGGATTCATCCCATATTGATACCAAAGGAGTCGTTTCTGACGAATCTTTTAATTGCAGAGGCGCATATGAAAACTATGCATGGCGGACCTCAAATTATGCTGACGTATTTGCGAGCCAAGTATTGGATATTAGGAGTTAAACTGTTGGTTAAAAAATTTGTAAGGACATGTGTCAAATGTATCCGGTATAACTCAAAGGTTAGGACTCAATTAATGGGCCAGTTGCCTTCAGCACGGGTCACTCCTAACAAACCGTTCCTCTGCAGCGGTGTAGACTACGCCGGACCTATAAATATAAGGGTGTCCAAAGGACGAGGTAATAAATCGTATAAAGGCTACATAGCCTTATTTGTGTGCATGTCCACTAGAGCGGTGCATTTGGAAGTAGTTAGTGAGCTAAGCACAAAAGGTTTCCTGGCTGCGTTCAAGAGATTTGTGGCAAGACGTGGTAGATGCGCTGAATTACACAGCGACAATGGCACAAATTTTGTGGGAGCAGCATGTGAGCTCGCTAATAATGGTACCGAGTGGCACTTTATTCCTCCTCACGCACCTAATTTCGGTGGCTTATGGGAGGCAGGAATAAAGTCCACTAAGCACCACCTAAAACGGGTCATTGGCAATTCGACATTAACCTACGAGGAAATGGCCACTGTTTTGACTCAAATTGAGGCATGCCTCAATTCAAGGCCATTGTCCTACGTAGAAGATCAAGACAAGATGACAATTTTGACGCCTGGTCATTTCCTGATCGGGGAGCCCCTAGTTGTACCGCCAGATGCGAGTTACGAAAGCGCAACAAATGTAACCAATTTGAAACGGTGGCAGCTCTGTCAAAAGATGATGCGGGACTTCTGGAGAAGGTGGTCGCACGACTATCTTCACCAATTCCTACAGCGAAATAGATGGTCTTACAAAACTCCGGAACCCACTTTGGGTAGTATAGTATTAGTAAAGGAGGATAATATGCCTCCAGGAAAGTGGTTGTTGGGTAGGATCGTACAAAAACATCCTGGGGTAGACGGTATTACGCGTGTAGTCACAATCCGTACTCAATCAGCAACCATGAGGAGACCTACATCTAAACTGTGTGTTTTGCCTGTAGCAATTTAGTTGTAACTAGTTGTAAGCACTGATAAATCTTAGAAAGTGTCATTTTTATGTGATAGATAGAAGATTGTGATAGATTTAAGTTCATTTGTTGTCAAAAATTGGAAGTTCAAGTAAAATTTCAGTTATTGTTTGTTTGTTTATGGAAATATAATATTTTTGTTTGTTATTTGTACTACATCAGCCTCAAATTTATTGAGCACGGTGGGCGGTGTAGAAGGACATTTAACAATATGTCCTTGGTGGGCGGTATGTTTGGGGTTGTACTCGAAGCCATAGCGTGATCACTTGAATTTAGAATCGAGTTTAATTTTAAATTGTACAAATGTTGTCCCTAGGCTCGATAGATGGCGTTGGGATCGATTTAGATCGCGCTATGGTTTCGTTACCGCTGATTAGGTATATCCTTTTTGAATTTTTTATTTTGTGTGAACCGAATGTTATGTAATATACCCTATATACTCGAAAACAAATAGTGGTATTATTTACTCCTCGGCCATCCGGACCCTCTGTAGAGTTTATACACCGCACCTGGCTGGGTCATCATCGATTTCAACTGTGCAATCAACATTGCAGTATTAATTTCTTATAAAGTGGATTATTAAAGATACAAGTGCAAAACGTAGATACGTTACTTTATTTTGCCCTAAAGACTGATTTATAATGATCTATTAAACCGAATATATTCAGTATTTCAACCGAATTATTCGGCCTAACCTAATATCTCAAAATCTGCCGAATACACTGAATATAAAACGAACTATTCGGCGCATCTCTAGTAAAAATCATCCAATCACGAATCCCCTTCTTGGGCGGAGCGAGATATTTGTCAGACTCTTACTGACTAAACAACCTACCCCGTTCCTTCCTTGCCTTGACCCCAGGGCCCTGGTAACACGCTTTCGCATCAACCCTTGGTCCCAGGAGGTTTCGACCTTGCTGGGCTCCTACAGTTTGCTGACAACTCCTTGAGGCGCGCTGGAAAAGTGCGCACCGTCAACGCTTGGACTTGGTCCGGACAGTTATAGACGACTGGATGGCGGGCTACCAATTGCTCGCCGACCGCAAGCCCGCGCATACGGTGGCCGGAAATCGGGAACCGAATTGCTGCAGCGACGGCTACGGCAAGAGCACCGTTGTCTTTGCCTTATGCGATCAGCCTCCTCCTTGGCTAGCATTATTGCTTTGCAGGAGGAGGCGACCGCCTGCCACTCCTCCTCGCTGCGGACCATGGCCTGAACCCCGGCGCAAGAGGTCTCCGCCGCATATCTCCCCCACGAGGACACGGCAATGCTCTTTCTAAGCGGGGCACACTTCAAGCGTGTGCTCCACCGCGCACCGTGTCCTCCGGGCGGGCCACACAGTGGCGACACCCGGGCATTGCTTCCTCACGAATGCGGTGCAGGAACCTCCCGATCTTATCATGTCCGGTGAGAACCAGCGTCATGTGGATGGTGAGGACGCCGTGAGGTTCTTTCCAGCCACGCCTCAAAGAGGGGACTTACAGCCGAGATCATGGTGTGCCCAGCGCTGGATTGCGACAGTCGCTGTCGCCATTTCGCCATGAGATTCTGCTGGAGCTCTGTCCGCCATGCCTCGACTTGTCGTGGCAGCTGGTAGGATACATAGTTTCATTATGACGTCTTTATGTCTCCCTTCTACCTTACGACTCCATCAAGATGAGTTTGATAGTACCTTGAACCCAAAGTGCATCTCATGACAAATTTAATGAGCCCAAACACGGCTAGTAGGATACATTGATTAATTACGGAGTTCCGGTGCCTATCTTCAGGTTCCATCATCATCATCAGGTCACTTCGATGATACCTTTTTCAACATAACTACTCATAACCATTTATTTATTTGTATTGTAACGTTTTTGTGATATCTATGAGTATAATGTTCAACTGACCATTTCTGGTCTTCTTCATCAGTTCCACTTCATCAAATGTTTTTTTTTTTTTTTACTTTAAGTGCTAAAGTTCTAGATAAAAATACCAAAATCACCAAATGTTTTGAATTGGAATTGAAGAACCTCCTCCTTTTTTGAAGGCGGGTAAAAATACCACCGTCCTATCAAACCAAGCAAGAAACACGAATGAACAATTTTATATGATTCTTAACTTTCAAGGACAAAACCTATTCTTCTACTTCAACGTAATTTAAAATTATTTGATTTAAAACCCTTTGATTACCCTGACAAACCCTTTCAAAGGGGTTATCGCTTCAATTGTAAATCATAGAAGAACCGGTAACATCTTGTACTAGTTAACTTATTGAAAGGGTTACCCTAACGTTAGGGTTATGAACGGGCTAACACTTCCAAGAGGTAACATTTTCCGTTGCTGTAGGCGTACATGCTGTAACCCTTTCGAAAGAATTAACTTATATTCGGGGTTGTATGGTCCCTGATTTGTAATGACTGGCCTGTCAGTCTAGTAGTTAGTGACCCTGACTGCTATGCGGGAGGTCGTGGGTTCGATTCCCACCCAGGACAAATGTTTATGTGATGAGCACGATCATTTGTTCTGTGTCTGGGTGTAATTTATCTATAATATGTATATATTTAGAAAATATATAAGTATGTTTATCAGTTGTCTAGTACCCATAACACAAGCTCTGCTTACCTTGGGACTAGATGACGTTGTGTCATAGTTGTGGACATATTATTATTTATTTATATATTTGATGATTCAGTACTTAATCTTAATTAGCTTGAAGCTAGACTGACAACAGAGGCTTAGTTAATTAGTGTTCTTACTTAATTCTGTTCAGCAGAGAGCATTGCCCTCCGCACTAATTTAATGTATTTGTTGAGGCAGCCTTCTTCTAAGTCGACGGCTTTCTTGGTAACTTTTTATATATACCTATACCTAGTTACCCAGTAATTGGTTTCTATTTTTGGGAACCCTAAATAAGATAAATCGTGGACAATGTTATAAATGAAAAAAAATCCTTGCCCCATATTTAGAATCACAGCTTTTGGTATAGCAAGAACTTAAAAACATAATAAAATCATTAATTTGTAATTATTTAATAAGTATACACCGTTCAATTTTGGTCGTTTTAATATTGTGGGATTTGAACCGGTATATGAAACACTATCGATTTGTAAAGATAAAATTAAAAAGTAAAGTACTCACTTTTTTTTTTCTAAAACAGCTGAGCGGGTTCAATGGCCGTAGGTAGTTAGTACATACAGTCAGCTGTTCTTTGAAAACCTCTGGAAATCCACAAATATCTATAAAAAGAACACCAGGAAAAAATGATTTCAAAGTTGACTATATGACCAAGAGCCGGGCAAAAATCAAAACATAACATATAAATTAATTGGCTTAGTATAAGAACAAATCTCGAAATGACCTTAATTTACGATTTCGATCGTGTATGTCTACGAGATTATGTTACCTACGGAGATATTTGAAAGTTACAAAAAAATAAAGCTTGTTTTTTAAAAGCGCTTCGTAAATACAAATATCTTGAATAGTTATTTTTAATTGAACGCTGGCGTATGCGCGGGCATTAACGGAAAGTTGCTAATTTTCCATATTTAAATTTGTCTGTGAAAAACTTCTTATTTACGTTCTTAGATAAATATTAAAATACCCTATAAAAAAACACGCCGCGTTGCCGCGAAATCGACATAGACACAGACAGTGGAAGTCGTAGGTACTCAGTGACTACAAACGGATCTTAGACTTTCATCCTGAAACTCTACACCATCTGACATGAAAACATATTGCCTCCCATTTTGATACATTCGATCCTCAGCGAGGAGCTGACAATTTCCTAAGGTTACGCGACAAATGGGGTTACAAACAATCCGGGAAGGGTCTTAGTACTTATCTCGGTGTCCTGACGATTTATTTATCTCTGGACATTTTTAGTTACCTATATCTAGACAGCTATTGTTACAGTTTCTTTTGAGGTGAGAAATCTTCAAATAATATGTCCGTGCCTTAATATAGCTTATAACCTTTTTGTTTGCAAAACAAATTTCGAATACGAAAAAAATCCACATTAGGTTATTGTGTTCGTTTAATTCTTACTTACTTATTTAACTCATTTTCTGTCATTCTTTGTAAAAACAATTCATATAGTAGTACTAGCGACCCGCCCAGCTACTGCTACTCGCACGGGTACTGATATTGAATATCTCATGCATGTATTATACACATAAACCTTCCTCTTGAATAACTCCATCTATTTAAAATAAACCGCATCAAAATCCGTTACGTACTTTTAAAGACCTAAGAATACATAGCGGTAAGCATTTTTGTTTTATACTACCTATGTAATTAACATGAAGTAAGAAAAAAAAATTATGAAGCATAAAATTGGTTCTGTTTTTTCTATGTGATCTATGGCCGCCATTTTAAGATACGCGCGGTTTTCGGCATAGTTTTTTTTTCAATGTGTATTGAAAAATGTCGTATGATGCATGTGGGTAATGTATTGTTACCGTTCTTGGTTCATACCTTTACGCGTTCCCGAGATAAAGGGTATTAACAGATAGACGGACCACAATGTGATCCTATAAGGGTTTCAAATTTATTTTGAGGTAAGGAACCCGAAAAATGTAGCACAATAAAACAACCTCTACTGGGGCCCAGGATCTCTTTCTGAAAGGAAGGCTTGGCCCCAGCGCGAAAGGCAAAGAAACAACGGGGTGGACGGTGTTTACTCAGTAAAAGTCTGACAATGTTTTCCGGTCCGCCCAAGAGCGGAATTCGTCATACGATGAATTTTGCCCATCATAAAAAAAACAAACTACTTCAAATGTACAACCAATATTGTATTTTTTTTTAAATGCAGCCAACAATTTACTTCATATGTTATAGCGATCCTGGAGTGTCCAATTAATCCAAATCAACCCGGATAACTATCCAAGCGATATAAATGAACCAATATGCCGCACTCGACAACTCACTTCCAGCCAGTCCGCTGAGAGTACTTACCTTCCATGAGACTATAGCCATTGGGGCACTTTGAAATTGATTCAAACTAAGTACTTGTAGCGACATCTGTTATGCCACACAAGAACTAAATTCGAAATCCTGCATACAAGTATTAATAAATTAGAGTGCTCTAAAATTAATAAAATTCCTACTATACTTATACATTCAATGTTAATTTAAATAAAAAAGAAAAAACTAAAAACCGACAATCACACGTTAGTTAATAACGTGTAACTACGGTTTTTCATTTTTACGGTTTTCTTGTTTCATACTTTTTCAGCGTCGTTTTTTATGCTTACGTGTTTCAAGAATCTATCATTCATACAATATTCTTTATAATAAACTAGCGACCCGCCCTAGCTTCGCACGGGTACTGATATTGAATATATTATTCATGTATTATGAACATAAACATTTCTCTTGAATCACTCTATCTGTTAAAAAAGCCGCACCAAAATCCGTTGAGAAGTTTTAAAGATCTAAGCATACATTGGTACAGCGTTAAGCAACTTTGTTTTATACTGTGTAATGATTTGTAAAAAATACTACATTTCACTGAAAAAACGTTGGCAGCCCTAGCACATGCCTACTTCGCGTTAAGCATGCACTTTGCCATTGTCTATTCTCTCTCAACTGAAGCCAGGCTGGGAATACGAATATTCTGTTTGTGAAAGACAATTCACTATTCAATGGTTTTGACGACAATCCTTAGAGTGGTTCAGGATATAGGTAAGTTTGTGAATTTTCAGTTTTGTGACATATTGTACGATAACAGTATATAAATACACATACATACATACAGTCACGATATAGGTAGTAGTAAAGTTTCTAGAGTGGTAGTATTTAATTTTACCATCGGACATCCCGACGTACGGTAAATTTCCACCCTTACGTTGTTGAGACATCTACGGTCCGTACTAAGCGTTTTACCTCGTCGTTTGTACCTACCGCGTACATCGAGGGACTGGAACAGTTTGCGTGCTGCAGTGTTTTCGTCCGATTATAATTTAGGTGTCTTCAAAGCTAGAAGAAAGAAAGTGAAGAGGCTCTTAATAAACTAGTTCACCTCACCATCACTGCTTACCATCAGGTGGAATCGCAGTCACGCACTAGTTTATAGCAATAAAAAAAAAGTGGTGACTGCGTACCGCAAGACGCAGTGTTGGAAGGACTCCCACGAGGTGGACTGATGACCTAGTCAGGGTCACGGGAATCCGATAGGTGTGAGACGCACAAAGCCATTAATTGCGATGACACTTAAAAGAGGCCTATGTCCAACATTGGACGTTTTTCGACTGAAATGATGATGACGAGACACTCAGACAAAGAATACTTTTTATTTGTGATAATTTTCTACTACAATGCGGACAAAACCACTGTCAGAAGCTAGTGTATGATAAAAGCTTTTAGACATCGTTTGTTCTACTATCGAATGACATAGGAACCTTTGTCAATACGAATCCCATCGAATTTCACACAAAACTTGAAGACATTTCTTTGAAAAGGGTTGACAAGGCGACTGTCATACTCTAAGGCCCGGTATCCACCAAAGCGGAGAGGAGAGGAGACGAGAGGAGATGTGTTTGAATAAACCAATCCGATTTCGTTATTTCCACATCTCTTCTCCGCTTAGCTCTGGTGGAAATGGCTCAAGCGGAGAGGAGAGGAGATGTCTCATTTTTCTATAGAATTTTGTGCAGCGAGCGAGCACGCGGCGCGGCAGAGCGGAGAAGTGTCTAGTCGGGCGGCCGGGCTGCGCACGTGCTCGCGCACCGTTCACCCCGCTGCCTTCTCCGCGCGCCTCGCATGACGTCTTCCTTTTGTAGACAGAACTTGACTGTTTTCGATCTCTCACAGCTCACATCTCTGCTACACAGCTCACATCTTTCCGCAACGCATCTCTTCTCCGCTTTGGTGGAAATAACCTGCCAGCTTCGCGGCACATCTCCTCTCGTCTCCTCTCCTCTCCGCTTTGGTGGATACCGGGCCTTAGTAGATATTCTAGATGTCTTCAGGAGGCTCTATGACTACTTATCGTCAGATGACTCATAATTCATAAATTTATTTATTTATAAAAACCTTATGCACATAATACAAAGGCGGACTTAATGCCTTAGGCATTTTCTACCAGTCGGGTGGTGAAGAATTATTATGAGTACAGTAGAGATAGAGTTTTGGTCATCCTCACTTCTGAGCTTCGTGCTAAATCCGCGATAAAACGTTTTAAACTGCTCCCAGCGGTAAAATATAATCCTTATAATACTCTAAATTCTTGTCAAACAATGCAAGTAATATCGTACGGAACCATTTAAAATGAAAAATACGCTGCGAACTAACACTGCATTGTCTTTTCGCTTATATAAAATTTATTTGAATAATATATTGCAGTAAAATATAAAATAGGTAATAAATACATACTAATCACACTATGCATGACCCGGACCAGGATATACCTACTTAATTATTATTTACTAGCTTCTGCCCGCGACTTCGTCCGCGGAAAATTTCTTGTTTTAACATATTTAACTCTGTTCCTATACAAATTCTCGAGATATATTTTTCCGACTTGCCAGACAAAAATTGTGATAGCTCGGTTAATATCCTTGTTATATAAACAATTTATAGCCTATGTCACTCAGGAGTAAAGCAGCTTTCTATTATTGCTGAAATTATTAACAAACTTTACTTCTTTATTATATTAGTGTAGTCTTTGGAGCAGTGGTGGCCGAGTGGTATCGGCCCCGACTTACGAGTTGTAGGTCACGGGTTCAAACCCAGGCAGGCGCATTACTTTGTGTAATTTATTTCATCACCACTGCTCTCAAAACGGTGAAGGAAAACATCGTGAGGAAACCGGCATGTCCTAGAACCAAAAATTCGAAGACATGTGACATCCACCAATCCGCACTGGGCCCTCGTGGTGGATTATAGCCCATTCCCTCTCCTAGAGAGGAGGCCTGTGTCCCTGCAGTGGGGACATTGAAAGGCTGATGATGATGATGATGATGATATTAGTGTAGAAGATAAATCGATTTTAAAATCAGACACTAAAATTTTATGTTAGAAATGTAAGTAGAGGCCACGTTAATCATTTTCCTGTCCCTGACCTACTTTAGTTAAGCCAAAGCCGGCGCTACACGTTTTTTTTCTTCCATTCGGTCTTGTTAACTGTCATGCTATCACTGACTTGATATTTGTAATAGACCTCCTCTCTATAGGCCTGAGTCCCAGCATTGGAAACATTATAAGTCTACTTATGACTATTCATTGTGCGTACCGCCAAGGAGTGGAATTTCTTACCAGAGTCTGTGTTTCCTGATGACTACAATCCGGGAATCTTTAGGTCGAGAGTGAATAGGTTACTACTAGATAGCGCGATGCATCGTCGACTGCATCGTCGCTTTCCATCAGGTGAGATAGCGGTCAAGCGCGAACCTATCTCTATATATATAAAAGGAGAAACTTACTGACTGACATATCAACGCACAGCTAAAACTGCTGGACCTAGGAGCGTGAAATTTTGCACAAGGTTTTTTTTTATGACGTACCTAGGTGAGCACTAAGAGAGGATTTTCCAAAATTCACCCCCTAAAGGAAAGAGAAGAAAACGAGGGTTCAAAGTTTGTTTTAAGAAACCTATTTTCATGCGGGCGAAGCCGCTGGCAAAAGCTAGTAATAAATAAAAAAAACAATCCATTATTTAGCCTCCCTATGTTCTACTATGTTATTCACTAAAACACCATTGAAAAACTACATAAGCACCGCACTGTTCGCGCAAGATAAACTTCCACGTCCAAAAACCAGGCGAGGGTTGACAAAGGATTCTCTGAAATCCTTTCAGATAATCCTCTTGTGAAAGTGACTGTCCGTACGACGATTATTTGTTTGAGCTTGAAGAATTTGACATTTTTATTCCTTTGGAATGACGGATCTGTTTTTCTTGAACTAAGAACTAAGAAAAGAGGCCCCTTGATACTTTTTTTTTTGCATATGCACCCAAGGACAACCTCTGGTTGGTAAGTTGTTAGCAAAACCGTAGAGACCCTGCAGAAGGGTCGACGCCAACTGGGGCCAAGGGCCGTTTTCTGAAAGGAAGACTTGGCCCAGTGCGAAAGGCACCCTGGCAGGATTGCTGTGTGCGATAAGACCGCTCATTATACACTTAGTTTTGTAAATGTTTATCCTGTCCATATTATGAGGTGTACAATAAAGTTTATAATAAATAAATAAAGGCAATTAAGGAACGGAGTGGGTTATTTAGTCGATAAAAAAAAAATTCTAATACTATTTCCCGCTCCGTCTAAGGGCGGAATTTGTCATTGGCGGTTTTCATTCACAATAAAAAAAACCGAGGACAACCCACAGTTGGTGAACTATGCAACAAATGAAAAACAACAAAAAAAGATAGAACAAGTTTGGAATTAAATAGTCTATGGTCACTTTACTGTGTTAAACGATGTGAGTCTTATGTATTACTAGCGACCCGCCCCAGCTTCGCACGGGTACTGATATTGAATATATTATGCATGATTTTTACACTTAAACCTTCCTATTGAATCGCTCTATATAATTAAAAAAAAAACCGCATCAAAATCCGTTGCGCACTTTTAAAGATCTAAGCATACTTATGGACAGCGGTAAGCAACTTTGTTTTATACTATGTAATGATGGTAGATGTCTACTAGATGTACACCAAAATCATAATAAAGATAAAGTCCATAATGATTATATTAAACAAACAGCATGAATTTGTTCAAAGTACCATGGTATCGAAGTAGACACAAAAAAACATTTTTTAACTTACAATACAACCCAATATGAATAGATGCCTAAATATATACGTCATACATAATAGATGAAATATGAACATAGGACTTCTTTAACAAATATACGCAATTCACAGAGAAAATCTGAAAGCTTTGATCATTCACCTTATATTGGTCCCAGCTGGGCGCCATTAATTTCAGTACACGACTACCCTCCTTTCAATTTCGTGGCTAAAAAAATAATATTTCTTTCCGCGACATTGAAACCTATCAGAGTGTAAAAAAACCCATAATTTAATCGGTATTTGTCGAGCGCCATGTTGTAAGGACCCGCCCTTTGTCCTGGTTTCCTATACTTAGTATGGACACCCTGCTGTGACCATATTGTTGAGACTTATAGGACAAATTCGTTTTGATACTTGCAAGGTTTTTTGAAGGCTTCTCTAGATTTCTTTTATTGGGATAAAGGATGTTTTGGTTGACTTGTTTTGTCGGTTATTTGATATTGTATACAAAGTCGTTTATTTAGGCGACGTTAATATTTTCTGATACGCCTACGATCAAAGTTGTTTGTCGGTAAGGAATTGTAGTGCTTCTGAATGACTTCCTGTGAGTTCTGGAAAGTAGCGGTATTTATTTGAATACAATTCATTTACAGTTTTATTTCATACTAGCGACCCTCCCCAGTTTCGCACGGGTTCTGATATTGAATATATTATGCATGTATTTTGCACATAAACCTTCCTCTTGAATCACTCTGTCTTTAAAAAAAAACCGCATCAAAATCCTTTGCGTACTTTTAAAGATCTAACCATAAGCGGGAAGTGGCTTTGTTTTATACTATGTAATGATGATGGCAACTAGACTTGTAGAGCTACATTTGATCCACGCCACGTGACACGACCCTATGTAGAAATCAAGCGTGGTACACGTGTGCGTCGAATGTAGTTTTAGCTTCATAGATTCGTTTTGAATTTCACAATATTTTGAAGAGTCGGAACAGTGGCATAGCTAGTCCCACAGGGGACCCGTATCAAAAGTACTTCAGGGGCCCCGTACAAAAAAAAACGTATTTTTATTACAGATGCTTAGCTGACGGTTATGGATAACATGTTGCGAATTTTTGCCTAGGTCGGGGCCCATGTACCGTGGGGGCCCAGTATAATTGATACGGCAGATACGGCTGTAGCTACGCCCTTGGGTCGGAATCAAAAAAGTCTTAATTAAGATTTCAGTGGTCGGAATAGAATTCAGTTCAATAATGTTTTTTTTTTTAAGTAATATGTGAAAATTTTAACCTTTTTTGCAAAGTTCTCTTTCAAAATTTATTAACGTAGTTATTGTTCAGGGCGTTTTAGATAACCTTTGCTGTCCCACTGCTGGGCAAAGACCTCCCTCCGTTCTTTACAGTTATCTCGGTTACTTACTTTATTGTTTTTAATTCCCAAGGTAAACATCCAGGTCTTCCCGCTATCTCCTTCGTGGTATGCCGCAGCCCCACATTTTAGATATGAATGGTTTTTTTTTTGTGTAGGTTCTTACAATGAGTTCTCTTTCTGTACTTATTTTTTTTCTAGTTTGTGTATACAAGGTGTCATTGACATTTTAATGCAAAAGAATACCATGGATCCAGTACATGATTCTGGACCCCCAAGTGGTGGAATTTTTCGTCGGTTTTTTTTCAAATTTTTGAAAAAAAAGTTTTGACCAATCACAATGACATTATTAGAAAAAAAAAAATTTTTTACTAAAAAAAAATTAATAAAAAAGTTATCAAGGCAAATAAAGTCGTTGTTCTAATCAAACACGATGACATTTTTAATTTGGAATGCTAAATTGCACTCATTTTTTTCGCAAAAAATGCTAAATTGACGTTTTTATACAGTTTAATTAAAAAAACGTTAAAAATTCATAAAAAAAAAAATAAGAAAAAACCGACAAAAAATTCCATCACTAGAATCATCACTAGAACAGGTCTAGAATCATGTACTGGATCTATGGTATTCGTTTGCGTTAACATGTCAATGACACCCTGTATAGATAACTGTTATATACTTCGTAGGGAGTCTGCAAAAGGGTCGAAGCCAACTGGGGCCCAGTGTGAAAGGCAAAGAAGGAACGGGTCGTAACACTGTTTCACGCTTCGGGATTCGTCATTGGATGATTTTTGACCACCATAAAAAACCTGTTATGTTTTTTGTTTGAACAAAAAATAATTACAATTAAGTAGGTACATTTTCCACCTAACTTAAACGTAATGTAAATATTTTACTGTAGTTTATAACAACTCTATAAAGTAGTTTCGTATGAATTTATGTTCTTTGACATGAAACTTCGAAGGAAGTAAAACTTGTACGTAACGTAAACGTTTACGTTAAAGTTTCTAATCGAGGTGAGTCGTGTAACTTTCAAGTTAGTTCTTGAGTTTGAAGACAGATGGCGTTGGTTGTCGCAAGTCGTACGGTATGCGACATCGTGGCTTATTTTATAGTTTCTTTTATAGTACCTGTCTGTGTAGCTACACATATATATAGGTATATAAATAATTTTATTTTCACTATGATACAAAATTATTGGTTACTAAAAGCAACGAATTGAAACTAACTTCAAAAAAGAAGGAGATTCTAAAATGGTTGCTTATGTATATCATTTTTATTAACGCTCGAGGGCCGGCAGTTCCCTGGGGCAATGGGTTACCGTCCGGCCTTCCAGTAAACGTTAAAAGTCTCACACGTCCTACCGCCCAATGGCGGGAGAAGTCACTAGATGATTTCTCACCTAAAAAGGCGTAGTATTTTTAGCAGTACAAGTCTGACACACCCTCCTGCTCCATTCTAGAGTGGAGAAAATGTTATGTCTGTCTGTCATTTTCAGTTTTTCACCTCAAAAATAAAACGTAAAATGAAATGCCAAAGTTTAAAAGACTTTTAACCTATAGTACGCAATCCATTCAATACAACAACAAAACACTTGAAATAAAAATAAACTGCTCAACACAATTACCTACAGCACACATTAGATCATCTTATCTGACCCCAATAAAGAACCAATATTTCATCCACAATCTGCATACGAATACTGTTCCAATAATACCATTATTTATAGACTCTATTACATTATTAATCTAAGTTTGCCACATCAAATAAACTGATAAATCATTAAGATAGCCAGTGTTGCAAACAAATAAAAAGATATCTTATGAACTTGCAACACATTTGTGCGGATGCCAAAACTCCTTGGAACTTTTTCGCTTGTAGCAAATGTTGTTGCCAGACTGAAAAATGTTTTTTGAGTTGGCAATGTCGTGGGTCTCACAGGTTTCGTAGTGAAAAATTCAAATGTTTTTTGTAGTGTGTATATTTATTGACTATAAATAAATTTAGATACCAAGGGCCTACTTATTTTCAAAAATATTCCCCCTTAAATAAAATTGTTCATCAAAAAAAAAATCATGAAATCAATGAATAAACACACTAACATCATTGCACAGTATAAAACAAAGTTGCTTACCTCTGTCCTTATGTATGCTTAGATCTTTAAAAGTACGTAACGGATTTTCATGCGGTTTTTTTTAATAGATAGAGTGATAGAAGAGGAAGGTTTATGTGCATAATTAATGCATAATATATTCAATATCAGTACCCGTGCAAAGCTGGGGCGGGTCGCTAATAGTCTTTAAAATAGAGATATGATTATATTTATTTGCAAACAGGTGTACAACAATGACAAAAAGTGTATGTATGATAACATTACATAAAAAATACAATATTTAAATAAATAAATAAACATAAAACTCTTAAGCCCCGAGCGAACGCCGGCGTTCACACACATATTGTCTTTCTATTATGTCTCTAATAACGGTATTCAATCATGCAGGGTGTAAAACCTTTTTATCAGAATGTTGAGCTATGAAAAAGACGGATGAAAAAAGACTGCATGTAGCGGAGATGAGAATGTTGAGATGGATGTGTGACGAGAATGGATAAAGTGAGAAATGAGTATATTAGAGGAAGTCTGAAAGTAGCATTAGTGACTGAAAAGTTGAAAGGAAATCGTTTGTCTTGGTATGGACATGTGAAGAGAAGAGATGAAATGCATGTCACAAAAAGAGTTCTGAGCTTACATGTGGATGGATGGAGAGGAAGAGGGAGGCCGAAGAAGAGATGGATGGATTGTGTGAAGAGTGATATGAAAGAAAAGGGAGTTAGTGATAGTGTGACGGGTGACAGGACAGAGTGGAAGAAAAAAACATGTTGCACCGACCCCAAGTAAAATGGGATAAGGGTAGGATGATGATGATGTTGAAAAACCTTTGGTTATAATTTTACTTTAAAATGTTGGATTAATTTTGGTGATCATTTACTATTTTTGGGTTAGCCATGATTTATTTGGAGTCATTTTGCTTAAATAGGACAGCAAAGTGTTAAAACTTTGGTTATAATTTTACATTAAAATGCGAGTTTCATTTTGGTGATCATTTACTATTTTTGTCTGCTATTTGTTACTATATCTGGTAGTAAGTTAAACGTAAGCCTTCAAAAGGTTAAGAAAGTAAATGGTGGTACAAGTACAGACATGTTTGCCACATAGGTGCTATTTGCTTGATTTTTTTTACTTTTTACTGTAAAAGTCGAAGTGAATATAACAAAAAGAAAAAACAAATAAAAATCTAGTTTAAAAATTGAAATAAGCGCTATCTAGGTAAAATGGAACAGAATTTTATTGTAATACAAGTTACCTCTAAAATACAAAATAATGTCAGCTCTCTAGGGCACTGGTGGCCTAGTGGTAACGACCCCGACTTACAAATTGTAGGTCATGGGTTCAAACCCAGCGGGGCGCATTACTTTGTGTTTTTATTTCAACATCACCGCTCTGAAAACTGTGAAAGAAAATGTCGCGAGGAAACCGGTAAGTCCTAGAACCAAAAATTCGAAGACTTGTGACAATGCCATCAACCTGCACTGGGCCCGCGTGGGCCTGAGTCCCAACGGTGGGAACATTATAAGGCTGTTCGAAAATCATGATATTCACTCAGTTTTCTAAGGTGGTATAGCTTCATAGATATTCTCCTGCCCCACTAGCCAAGATACGATCGTTTAGTTAATGTGGAATGGTCTACGCCTCTAATTTCTTTGTTCTGACCACGTGTTTGACCGTTGAGATGACGTCAGAACAGAGATATTGAAGGCGTAGCCAACACAAAGTGCTCTCGCGTCGGGCCCTGGTGCGGCGACCTCTCGCGTCGGGCCCTGGTGCGGCGACCTCTCGCGTCGGGCCCTGGTTCAGGCCATGGTCCGCAGCGAAGAGGAATGGCAGGCGGTCGCCTCCTTCTGCGAAGCAGTAATGCTCGTAAAGGAGGAGGCCGACCGCATAAGGCAAAGGCAACGGCGTACTCGCCGTAGCCGTCGCCGCCGCGATCCTGCCGATATCCGGCCACCGTAGACACTGGCTCGCGGACGGTGAGCAATGGGTAGCTCGCCGTCCGGTCGTCTGGTAAGACCGAGTCCAAGTCGTCAACGGCGCGCACCGTTCCCGCGCGCCTCAAGGAGTTGTCAGCAAACTGCAGGGGCCCTTCAGGGTCGAAGCCTCCTGGAGCCTAGAGGGTATGTGAAAATTGTAACCTCGACTCCAGAAATAAGGCAAGGAAGGTACGGGGTAGGTTTTTTAGTCAGTAAGAGTCTGACACTGGTCTCCCGCTCCGCCCAAGAGCGGGTTTCGTCATTGGATGATTTTCACCTACCATAAAAAAAAAAAAAAAAAAAAAAACACAAAGTGCTCGACGTTAACGAAACGATTGCAATTTGGCTAGGGGGGCAGGTCCTCACATCTTACATACAAGAAACTATGAAACATCAAGGTCGAGCAGTCGTGTCGTTGCCGCTTCGTCGACCGAGTTTCATCGTTTGGTATGAGCGAAAACAATGCGTTTCAAATGAGAATGAAATCGATTGCCATGTTGTGACGTCACGATTTACTGTCAAATCGAGGCAAAATATTTTTAAAATTCAATTTATTTAAGAAAAAAAATATTTATTTACGAACTGGTGAACGAAAAAAGTTTAATCAGAATCCAGTTTTTCAATTTTACTCATCTCTGAGTTCTTCAATTTTGCAAAAATATCTTCGATTTGACAGTATGGTGTGACGTCATATCCTGTCAATCGAACTGTTTTTATTTAGAATGCATATTGTCTACTATAGCCTAGGCATACCGTGCAATCACTTTGCTTGTCTTCATCAGCGCTGTAAGTTTTAAAAGGTTTGACAGAGTACTTTATGCATATGATACGCAGCAGCGAACTTTTGTGTTAACATTTCACATTTTCAATATTTTCTTATATAATTATATTCTTATATTCTTTATTGTACACTAATAATTAAAATTACAAAATAAAAGAACAGGTGGTGTAGTGGGTGTGGTGGTGGTGGTGGTGGTGTGGTGGTGGTGAGGTGGTGTATTTTCTATATTTATTATTATTTTTTATACTTTTAACGTGCTTGTCTATCGCTGGGATATAAGTCGATTATAGTAACCTTTATCAGTGTTTTCCTTACATTAAAACATCACCTCCCAACGTTCGTTAGAACTGTGACAAAAGGTCAAAGGTCCTGAACCTTTGACCCTCAAACGTGTAGGTCGCAACGCCATCATTATTTGATATTAAAACCTAAGCTAGACTGTGAAGCGTGGTGGTAATAATAATGATCTTAATAGATTTTGTATATTAAAAGCTTTCATTAAATTTACATTTGAATGTTAAATGTAAAGTTTACTAGACTGATCGTTGTGGTGACGGCTATCGAAAATATTTTTTTAATTATATTTATAATTTCGAAAAGAGAGTTTTTTATTATTTTTAACCCTCGACGGATAAGCCCCCCCTGTTCTTGTAAGTTTGTTGACATGTCTGTCTGTCCGTGGCATCGTAGCTCCTACACGGATGGACAAAATATTGATGTGTTTTTTGTTATGACATAATCGAGATGGTTCCGCGCTAAGTAATTGAACCTAGGTACAGTACGGCGTCGGATGTAAATTAGCTTCAATTTTGACATTTAAAAAGTGCCTGTAAATGGTCTATTGGAAATAAATTATTTTAAGTTTGTAAGAATTTCAGCCCTTGAAAACTCGTACAAAAATAAAGGTTTTAAAAAAATAAATGCCAATAACACTTTTTAACAGCAATAACAACTGTAAATTGCATTTATTTTATTTTATTTTATTTGGGAAAACAAACAATCATACATTGTATCTTACATCTAGGTATACAATTATGCTATGAATAAATGTACGATCCACTACGTTTCCACATATTACTGAGTTAGATACAGGGTAAAATAAACATCAACATAAATACGATAAGAGCAATACAATTTTTTCGCTATCTTAAAATCTAATGGTTACGAAACAACATTACTACTTATATGTAACTAGCTTTTGTCAGCGGCTTCGCCCGCGTACATAAAATATAGCCTATGTCACTCAGGAATAAAGCAGCTTTCTATTGTTGCTAAAATTTTTCCAATCGGACCAGTAGTTCCAGAGATTACCTACTACAAACAAAAAACAAACTTTACCTCTTTATTATATTAGTGTAGATAGTGTAGATTTATAAATTCTAATTCCTAAATTAGAATTTATAAATTACATATAAGTAACCTAAGCAATAGGTTAACCTAATAAGGTTCACGCTATCTATGTCGTGAAGTTGCATAATAAAAGAAGCAGTTTAAAAATAACAAAATTATTACCACCTAACTTGTATTTCATGAACCGACTTATTTCTACATAAATCTAAATTTACCAAGTAATAAGCTATCATTAAATCCTATTACAGAACTTCCTCAAATATTTTCCCCCATATTGCTAAAACCTTAGACCTTTGTAAGACAAGATAACAACTGCAAGGTATATGTCAGGTTGAAGGGCAAAATAACATCTACCATGTTGCTTTTATAATCACCATGGCAACGGAATATGTGGGTTAGTATGTTGCCTAGCATGGGTAGTGTACCCCTACATATTTGTATATCCATTACCTATATTTGTACACTTAGGTAATGGACTGAACTTTTCATAAAGGGTTATCTTTACATGTGCATAAAAAGTTTTATTGTACACTAAATATTAATGGATTTTTTACAATCATTGCATGTGTTGATTGCTCCAACTCTTTTCTATCATCGGACAACCTAACGCACAGCAAGTATATAATATTTTTTTTTATATTTTTAAATGTTTTTTTTTATGTGTTTTTATAAGAAAATATTTAAAAATGTAAAATCATGTGTATATAGAAAATAAATAAAGAGAATAAAAATAACATTTATTCCCAGAAAAAATAAACACGTACATTATATTTCCTTTACATAGTACTTAATAGTATTCATCCTTACGTTGTTGAAACCTACCTCTCTCCCTCTCCTCGCTTTCCTCTGTCTCTCTCTTTGCGCTAATGTGACGTATTTTGTTCTATAAACTGTAATGATTATCTAATAGCTTGAAGGTTGCGTCATTTCGCGTGTATAAACTGTTTTTCTTTCTTTTTTTTCTTTTTACAATGCAGACTAAGCGTTTCGCTTCATCATTAATTCCGTTCACATCGAATGATTGGTACGATTTGCCTGCTGCAGTCTTCCCAACCGATTATAATTTAGGTGTTTTAAAAAAAAAAAAAAAAAAATTGACGGGTCTAGCAGTTCTTCTACTCATAGGAGTTTCATTGTAATGATCCACCACGTAACTAAAGGTAATATACCATTCTTCTGTTCAAGTAGTTGCAATATTTTCTGTTATCTTCAAAAAAGAGACAGGTATTGTCAAAGTCGTTTTGTCTCTTTCTACAGACTTAAACTTTATGAAGCTATTCAGTCCATTCTACTTGTTTGTGCTTGTTCTGAACTAGTGAACTATCAAAACATTAAATACTTCCGTGGTCTTTTAAACATGGCGTCTTGTTCGTGTTTGAAACTAGATTAAGTTGAAAACTAGGACAGCAGGATATTATAGTGGAGTTGTATACAAGGTTGATACGACATAGGGGCTTTCCTTAAAAAGGGTCATTGTGCAATTGTCAAAACAATAACCCGCTGCTCCATACATTTTGTCAAGTTTTGTGAACATAAATCTATGGAGCAGCGGGTTTTTTTTTCGTGATTTTTAGGTTGGTCTCATAGTAAAAGTTGTTCATATTGGTGTGTACAATGACCCTTTTTTAAGGAAAGCCCCAATGCTGTATCAACCCTGTATAAGAAAGGTCGGCCCTGACTTACAAGTTGTAGCATAGTATAGCATCAGTCTTATAATGTTCCCACTGTTGGGACTCAAATCTTTTCTCTAGGAGAGGGAATGAGTTTTGGTTCTAGGATGAACTATCACCATACCACCATCACCACTGGTCCAAAAACTACCAAACAAAACATCACGAAAAAACCAGCATGTCCTAGAAACACAAGTAACTAAACCGCACTACCCTCTTCTAGTGACGAGGACTGACTACTAGCAGTTAAAACATAATAAGACTGATTTATCTTACGCAGTACTTGAACTCTTCCTAATGAAGGTCCTCCCTGGCAGTACTACCATTGAACTTAATTCTGTCATTCTGTATGCTTAGAACTGAAAAACATGGGTGGTGTTGTTTTAGAGGGCCTTCCCCACTCTATAGCATCGAGCAAGATGCAATGGTCTTGAAATCACGGCCATTATAGCTGAACGTGAGTTGTGGTAACGTCAACAAAATCGAAACGTTTAGCACGTTCAGCTCCCTGATTGGTTATAGAGCTTGGAGCTGACCAATCGGAGCGCCGAACGTCATAACGCGTCGATTTCACTATGCACTCTGGTAAGGTAAATCCTTTTACAAGGTAGAGGAACAGAGAGTAAAGTTCCACATACTCGTACCTCCTTTAAAATAGGAGGATCCTCCGACCAGACAGGTGGTATTATCTGGTGGGCTACTGCCCGATAGTTGACTTCGGGCTGTCGTATATGTTCAAATTGCGCGGAGAACTTTGATTGCGCGATGCAGGATTCTTGTAGTTCTTCTGTGGCGCCATAGAGGGCGCTACACCTTTATAAACACAGTTACAGTCTTATAAATAGTGTTACAGTCAAAATACTGGTCCCAAAACTTTGTCTATACCTACAATTAAACGCTGAATCTACATAAACATTTATCCGAAACTTCCAGACGCCATTAGTTTTGTGAAACTCACTCAAGCGGAGTCTCCTCTAGATAGTCCAGTCATTCTGTATTTTCTAACTGCAAACGCAGGTAATAAATACATAGTTAGCAATATTTCTACAGAACTAGCGACTCGCCCCAGCTTCACACGGGTGCAATGCTGTTAATAAATATATTATAAACCTTCCTCTTGAATCAATCTATCTATTAAAAACAGCCGCATCAAAATCCGTTGCGTAGTTTTAAAGATTTAAGCATACATAGGAACAGGAAGCGACTTTGTTTTATACTATGTAATGAAGAAAGGAAGAACCATAGGAAGAACGTTTATTCGTGTAAAAATATAAAACGAAAAGTATAATCTGTGCAATACCAAATAGGCAGCCTAACTCAGCTTATGTAGTTGTATGTTTTAATTACATATATGTAATTAAAACATACAACTACATATACTAATATATATATTAATAACTAGCTTTTGTCAGCGGCTTCGCCCGCGTACATAAAATATAGCCTATGTCACTCAGGAGTGAAGCAGCTTTCTATTGTAGCTATTTTTTTTCCAATCGGACCAGTAGTTCCAGAGATTACCCCCTACAAACAAAAAAACAAAAAAACAAACTTTACCTCTTTATTATATTAGTGTAGATATATGGTAGTCGTTACATACAAATTGGACTTGTAGAACAAACTATTACATAAATCATTAAATGAGTTAACATATGTATACCGTATGTGGAAATTAATTGCTTATGTGCGTGTTCGTATATGTAGGTAATAAAATAAGTATTACTCGAGTTACATTTCCTGAAAGTCAATAAAACTTATATCATTCTATTAATAATGGTTATTATGTCAAGGCTGAGTGGCTTTCGTCTAAGAATAGACAATTTTTTTATAAACTACTATTACATTTGTATTTTGTGAAATTTATGTCATCACCACTGTTCTCAAAACGGTGAACGAAAACATCGTGAGGAAACTGGCAAGTCCTAGAACCAAAAATTCGAAGACATGTGACATCCACCAACCCGCACTTTGCCCGCGTGGTGGATTATGGCCCATTCCCTCTTCTAGAGAGGAGGCCTATGTCCCAACAGGACATGCCGGTTTCCTCACAATGTTTTCCTTCACCATTTTGAAAGCAGTGGTACTGTTTGATATATCTACGAGTGGTGATGAAATAAATTACAAAAAATACCTAATGCTGGCTGGGTTTGAACCCGCGACCTACACTCGGCCACCACTGCTCTAACAATTCAACTATGTATACTTACTCAAACAGGAAAATTCGTGAAAATATTTGGCAGTCCTATTTAAGTCTTACAATTAAAATACTACACCATAGACTTTTTCCTTTTTAGAACGATTTCTTCACGTTTACAATAATTATACTTAAACTCTACACTTAGAAGTACAAGCTAGCACGCATACCTACCTGAAAAAGGAAAAATATTTCAGTATTTTCTCGATTTTTCGCTTTCGTGTTACTTTAAACCAAACTAAACATACGTTAAGTACGTATGTTTAGTTTGTTACATTTTAAAAACTTTATTACTGAGAACATACAGAGTGTCACGGAAATGTGTGTTCATATTTTAATTAATGCTTGTGAACTCTGTTAACTCTGCTACTCTGCTGCTTGTGATATGGAAGACAGAGGAGTTAGTGATAGCGTGACGGGTGACAGGACAGAATGGAAGAAAAAACACATATTGCGCCGACCCCAAATAGAACGGGACAAGGGCAGGAAGATGATGATGATGATGCTTGTGAACTCTGCTCATAGGAATGAAGAAATCGTCATGAATTTTTAGAGTTCCGTACGTAAAAAGGGAAAAACGGAACGGAATTATTACAAAACTTCACTTAAATACTCGTATGTAGCCTAATGTCACAATTATTTACAAGTAGGTACCTAACTAAGCACCGCTAAAAAGCATCTACAAAATTATTATGTTATATGATGTAATTTAAATTACAGATGACATTGTACTGTGTGAGCCTAACGTTAAAAAGGTCGCGGGCACTAGTCAGTCTAAAATATGACCACCCATTTCTGTCCGTCCGGTCGTCTGGTAATCGCCCTGACCAAGCCCAGTCGTCGACGGCACGCACTGTTCCCGCGCGCCTCAAGGAATTGTCAGCAAACCGTAGGGACCCTGCATAAGGGTCGTAGCCAACTGGGGCCAAGGGTTCGTGTCTGAAAGGAAGGCTCTAGCCCTGGTATAGATAGCGATGTAGGAACGGGGTAGGTTGTATAGTCAGTAAGAGTCTGACACTGTTCCTCGCTGCGCCCAAGGGCGGGATTCGTCGTTGGATGATTTTTACCTACCTTCTTTTTTTTCTTCGTGTATTCTACTATATGGAAATCTGTCTGATAACAATAGGCCACTCTTGTAGCTGAAATTCTATTTCTGAGTTTTATATGTCAGAAGCTTGGATGCACACTCTGCTATCAAATGAGTTTTTACCTACCATTAAAAAAAAATCCACCCCATTTCTGTTACACCTTGTATATCAACAAGCTACTAAAAGTTTTATTCGTTTTTCGTAGTTCATATTAACACACTGTTTTATAACTTTTCGGTTGTATAAGTGTTAAAGTTAATGACTCAATACCTGAAAAGTTTCGACAGATTTTTGTTTGTTTTGCTAATAATCTAGTCTAGGAATAAAAATCAAAGAAAGAAAAGAAAGATAATTTATTTGTCAAACGCACGTTTACATGAACTAAATAATCAGACATGCAAAGTATTAAATTAGTAGTAAGATAGAGCGTCCATCTTTTGCCAAATCTTATTAATCTTATCTTATTTGTATTTTACTTTTATAATTTTCCTTTTATTTTTTTTTTCTCTCCATTACCCTAAGGTAGAAAATGCCTAAAGCATTAAGTCCGCCTCTGTACTTTTGTGCATAAAGTGTTTAATAAAAAAAAAAAAAAAACATGTAACTAAAATTATTTTAAACTACCTAGCGAATAAATCATATCTGTATCCATATATCAAACCGGTACAAATAAATTACTATTCTTAAAAGTATCGGTTTTACGTACTGATTAAAAATTTCATATCCAAAATATTCCTGAAATAAATCAACTAAACATTAACCTCCTTGATTTGACTAAGTTTGTAATAGGTTCAAAAAAAAATGCTAAATACATAAAAGATACGAAGTAGGCACAGACATAATTTCATACAGCCTTAACATGACAGCCCCACAATTTAATAAACAGACATTGACACACCCATGGCTATCCTACAATCCAAATATAGAGTGTGAACCGTCCGCCACGCGACGCGGTCGTCGCCGGTCAGTGCGTGCGCCCCAGACTGTGGTATTGATCCCACCACCTGCCTGCCGGGCCACCACTCCCACCCGCCTCACTAACTTCTTCTAGTCGGCCATCGCCCCTCAACACGATACCACATTCAAAATAAAACACAATAAAGAAAAACAATTTAAAAATAAATCTGTCAAAACTGTCAATTTTCGCGCCATTTCGCGCGTTCTAAATTGTGCCGCGAAATCTTGTGTTCGATTCGCCAAATTTTTTGACGTTTTATAGTTTTTTTTTTTTATCGAACCACGTGTTTCTCAAGTGATCAGTGTTTTTAGCGCCGAAAACAGTGTTGCTAGCACTTAGGTTGTAATTGTTCGCGCAATGAAGTGACTCACCTCGTGTCGACCTGGATCTTGGATGTCAGGCATTATCTCATTAAATTTCGTAATTGCTCGACTGTTAGAGTTTAAATTGTCCTGAATTTTCCGCATTCTTTCTCATTAAAACGTAACATTCATGTTCGTTCGGTAACAATATTATTGAACGTAAACAGAACGCGTTGAGTCCTAATTTGTGGTAACAATTTAATTGCTTTCACCGCTATGTAGCGTTACAACAATGGATCGCAAAAAGGAAATTATTATCAGCAGTCTATCAGAGATGCAAATTATTATCATGCCACTTATCTAGCCCCCTCGAGTTAGAGTGAGAGGGGTGATATTCCCGTTTCGCGCGGCACACTAACCCGATCGAGCGTAATAACAGATTTTTCTTGCGAGTACCTATGTATCAGCTGTTTGTGTCTGTCCGCGTGAGATTGCGGGTGTTTTTTTTCGCTTAAGGGGGGAAAATGCATGGAAATTTGCATAGTATCGCGTCATTAAGGTAGTTAGTGGTAGTTAGCGACCGTGGAGTGAGTCAGCGACGGATGCCGCGGCGTCGGACGCAAACAATTACGCTTTTTGCTTCAACAATTTTCTAAATTCAAAACAGATAAACGCGCTGCTGTCTAGAAAACGAAACGTAACGATTTTTTATCGATATTCTATTTTCGAATTGACTTTTTTTGTGTGCTGTGCGCCTTTGGAGCAGTGTTGTGCCTTGATTAGAGTAGTGTTGTGAAATGTGATTGTTTTTTACACGTTCTTGCAATGGAAAGAAGTGTTTTGGCGGAGCCGAGGCACGTTCAGTGGGCTTCTGAAGTGAGTATACTTAGTTATACCTAGACTAGCCTTTTGCCAGTGGTTTCACCCGCATTAAAATAGGGTTCTCCATACAAACTTTAGACCGCCATTACATCCCTTTAGGAACTGAATTTTGAAAAACGGTTTCTTAGTGATCGCTTAAGTCATAAAACGAAGCCTTGTGCAAAATTTCACGGTCCCAAGCCCAGTAGTTTCGGCGGTGCGTTGATATTATGTCAGTCAGACAATTTCTCTTTTTATGTATATAGAACTTATCTATATATGACTACAAGTGATTTATTTCAAAGTCTATATATGGACGATATAACGTGCGTCATCCTCCAGACATTCTATTTACTTCAAACGTCTTTTGCGACCTGCTTTGATGTTTAAAAATAAAAAAGAAACATTTTTCCTCGGCAGTTTTTCTTTTTTTTTTGCTGTCATTGTCATTTTAAATGTCAATGGATAGAAAGGGCAATAGACTATAATGCCTTCTTACGAGTAGTAATAAGGTTTCTCTATAAGGCATTCATCATTGAGGGGGTGAAATTTAACCTAGGTCTTTCTTATTTTTCTTATTATCCTAGTTTGTGTGATGAACACGATCATTTGTTCTGTGTCTGGGAGTAATTTATCTATTTTATTTTATTTTATTTAGGTAACCAACAGTGCTACACAAAGTATATTACAGAGTAAATACTATATAGTAAACTATGGCTAATAAAAGGTTTCCCTTCTAACTTTAATAATGTATGTATTTAGAAATATATAAGTAAATTAGTCACTTGTCTAGTACTCATAACACAAGCTCTGCTTAGCTTGGGACTAGACGGCGTTGTGTGATAGTTGTCGAATATTATACTATATTACTACCTGGGCCAAGGGTTGATGCGAAATCGGAACACCAGGGCCCTAGAACTAAGGCTAGAAGGAACGGTGGGTCGTTTAGTCAGTAGGAGTCTGACACTGTCTCCCGCTCCGCCCAAGGGCAGAATTTTGCATTCGATGATTTTTCCCAATATAAAAAAAAATACTATCTACTTAGTTTTTTTTATTGTAATACTTTGTTCTACTCTAGATACTAGGGTTGTCTCGTGAGAACGTATATGAAAATTCACAAACACAAATCACCAAAACCTGAAACAGTTATCATAAAGGTATACAAATATCTATTCCATGCGGGAATCGGACCCGCGACACGCTGTGCAGCAATCAATTACTTAACCACTGCGCTGTCCGTACCTTCATTATTTATTTTTTATGCTGGGGCCACACTAACGCCTAACGGCATTGCCTACTAGCGCGATATTTATCACGATAATTTTAACGCTTTAAAGTGGGCGGCTACACTTGAAATTTGCTAGAGTTATCGTATCACGCCAAACGGCAATGTTAATGCCGTTGTCAAATTATCACGTTAGGTCGTAGCCACACCTAACGTTAACGTCAATTATCGCGATAATTCTCAGCATATCTCTTTAGTGTTTCCCGAACATTAGTGTCATTGCAATAATAAAAATAACTTATATATTTTCCAAAACATAACATTGCGGTGGTATTTGCCGAAAGATAAGGCCCTACAGAATGACAGATATAAATTAATGTATATTGCTCTTTGCGATAAGGCCGCCTATTTACTGTAGCCTTATATTTTTGGAAAAAGTTTGTACTTTGTTAAATTAAAGGTGAACAATTATGTAGGTATATAATAAACTAGCGATCCGCCCCAGCTTCGCACGGGTTGAATATATTATGCATATATTATGCACATAAACCTTCCTCTTGAATCACTCTATCTATTAAAAAAAAACCGCATGAAAATCCGTTCGGTAGATCGTAGCGGTAAATAACTTTGTTTTATACTATGTAATGATGTAATGTAATGATGATATTGTACCTACCTACAAATAGATATACATATAAAATACGTACACTTTCTTTGTTTGAAACAGTTACGTCGACTCGTTGTATAACGGAAGGAATGCAGGTTAGTTTCAGTCAGTAAAAGTCTGACAAACGGAGAAATCATTTGATGATTCCCAAACCAAGAAAAAGAAGTGCGAAATTATGTTGTTCTTCTACGGTTTTTTTTCAGGCCATGGATATAATGACAGCAGGACGAAAATATGCATCTCTTAGATGAGTGAAAAGGACAGGTAGCTACATTGTATGAATTTGACAGCTGTCACCCGAACCACTGCCTTGCGTTCACACCCGAACCACTGCCTTGCGTTCAAATTTGAGGTTGGAGTTAACTCTAATGACGTCACAGGGTAGATACCCTACACTCGCAGTTTTGAAAGCAAACGTCAAGTTCTATTATCAATGGCTTACTCCAACCTACCCTGCTCGTAGTTGAAGTCACTTGGGTTAACTCTAGGGTAGCTACTCGAGTCATAAATGAACGACTCTGGGTAACAACTCTACATTCATCATCAGCCTTTTTAATGTTCCCACTGCAGGGACACAGACCTCCTCTCTAAGAGAGGGGAATGGGCCGTAATCCACCACGCGGGCCCAGTGCGTGTTGGTGGATGTCACATGTCTTTGAATTTTTGGTTCTAGGACATGCCGGTTTCCTCACGATGTTTTCCTTCACCGTTTTGACAACTCTACATTACTCTGGTCATTTTTGAACGCAGCCCTGTATAGCAATTATAGTACAGCTGGATAGAGTGCGGCCATTCTAACTTTATTATTAGTTTTTATTACTGTTAACATCTGTTATTAGTGCACAATATAAGCGTTAATGTTCCCAGAGCCTAAATTCAGGCTCGCCAAGCTAGAAAGGCCGCCGTACTTGTCATTGGATCTGACAGCTGTCATCCGCACCACTCTATAGAAATTGTAATATTTATTTAAGTAAGGTAACTAAATACTTAGGTACCTACATTGATATAAGTATATATTTTTTATTTATTCTAGATAGGCTCGCGTTTGACCACAATCTCACCTGATGGTAAGCGATGATGTGGTCGACGATGGGGCACTGTTGCCCAAAAGTAACCTATTCACTCTTTCCGGCCACCGTAGGCGCGGGCTTGCGGACGGTGAGCATTGGGTAGCTCGCCGTCCGGTCGTCTGGTAATCGTCCGGACCTAGCCCAGTCGTCGACGGCGCGCACTGTTCCCGCGCGCCTCGAGGAGTTGTCAGCAACCGTAGGGACCCTGCAGAAGGGTCGACGCCAATCAGGGCCACGGGTTTGTGTCTGAAAAGGAAGGCTCTGGCCCTGGTATGTATGGCGATGTAGGAACGGGGTAGGTTGTTTAGTCAGTAAGAGTCTGACACTTGTTTTCCGCTCCGCCCAAGAGCGGGACTCGTCATTGGATGATTTTTACCTTCCATAAAAAAAAACCTATTCACTCTTGAATGAAATACCCCTAGGTTGTACCTAACAGGAAATATATTATATATACATATAATATGTACTATGCACTAAATTGGGCGTGCCGTTACTTTCCTTCACTTTAAAAAATTAATACAAAAGTCCAACGACTTTTGTAGAACGACTTTTGAAGAAAAAGAAGAAAGAAAGAAAATAAAATTTATTTTGCCACAGAGAAGGCACACGAAAATTACAGCCAAAAAGCGACAAATAAAAGAATCAAAATAAAAAGTAGAATGAAAACAAAAAATAAAAAGTAGGTACTTAAAATAACTAAAAAAATAAAATAAAATACAAATTTGAATGGTATTAACTTTTCGGTATTTAAAAAAAAAAAAAAGATATATTTATTAACGAATAAAATTTACAATAGTTGAGGCCCTAGATCCCACACTAGGATTCCCTGTGTTGTGGGATCAAGGATCAAATTTTGACAAATAGTTTCTCTAAACGTGCTTGTCTATCGCTAGAATATTAGTCGATGCGTACTTAGAAATCATCGTTATTGTAGTATTTACTGATCTACCATTTTTGTAGGAAGGTGACTCAAATAATCGTGTCTCATACATAGACATATATATTACTAGCGGTCTCATAGTTGATGATGCGTTAGCTTTTCAGTACCTCATAATGACTTGATAAATAAACTGCTATTTGTTAAGAAAACAAAAAACAAATTATATGAATCATTCGAACTCATCGACTATTTCTACAGAGTGATGAAAAGCTCGTTCATAAAAACTATTTGTCAAAATACTGAAAACTTAGAACATAGTTTGCTGCAGCGCTTGATTGGCATTTATTTATTTATTTATAAATTTATTGCACACCTTAGCTTAACACAGGATAAACATTAATAAAAGTAAGTTACAATAGACGGTCTTATAATTACACAGCATTATATCGTCTAACAAGACTATTAAAACATACAGCGGTAAATAGCCCATAGAGGATTTATGTCAAAACTGCCCTATAGTTCGTTTTTTAATTCTAGACTACGATTTGACAACTCAGAATGTCACACTCTACAAATATGTTCCCAATTTTATGGAGTTTGACATTTTAAGTCATCAATGTAAAGTTTTATGACCTGCACACTTAAGTGAAGCCATGTGAGTATACAGTCTAATCGAGTGCGTAGTACATATACATCTGATATACATCGATGTTCGAACCCGTACCAAATTATTATGTGCTGTAATAACAAGACGTGCTTCCAATATTTAAAAAAAACACACACGTAACATGTAAAACAAAATTACAATAATTTATTCAAATAAAATTCTTTCTCGACTGAAATAAAAATAATTACACATACTGTGTTTCATACATCTTATTTTAATTTCATAAATATTTCGTTACGTCAAAAAGGGCGCGCGCCGCCATTTTGAGAATTCTATTTTTTTTTTTATTAGGCTATGAACAGACAACCTTTGGCCTCCTTGCGTGTAATGCTGCGGCTTCATCGTGTGAATTATAAATGTGAATGGGATTCTTTATTACACCAACACATACATACGTTTTTATTTGTGCTGTCTCAACCATTGTTTTTATAATCTGTAAAACAATGGTGTTCGGATCTTTAGACTTTTTTTATTATCTTTTATTACTTAGCACTTTAGTTTCAACGTCTGTTGATTTGGTTTTTATTCGTACCAAGCAAATATCTTATGGCTTGTGGGTAATTTTCGATCTTCAATGTACCTGATCAAAGATTAAGAATCAAATCATAAAGCATGTGGCTAAGAACACATTTATATTTCTTCGAGGCGAAAGTTATAAGTAAAATAAAATTTAATATCGTTTGCATTAGGTATATTTGTATAATAATAATAATAGAAAGTTCTTACAAATCGACGAACATGAAATAAATCCACTTGATAACGCATCCTAGACATAACTCACCACACGCTACATTTACTTGGCTTGTCCCGTAAATGTAGTTAAACACCAGCCTAAGAGCTGAGAAGAAAATACAGAAATAAAAATAATAATAATAAATTTATTGTTTCAAAAAAATTACAAACACTGTATTTTTTATATAAACACTGTATTAAAAGCTTTCTATAATTGGATATAGGTAGATAGATAGTATGTAAAATCAAAAAATGACATTTGAAATTAAACCCCATTTTTTAAACATAATGTTAATTGTAAGTAATACGATTTAAAATAAAATATTAACAATGGTGATTATGAAGTGGACAATTGTCTTTTTTTGTGAACCATTCATTTTTCACTTGTCCAACAAAGCCTCTTCTCTTAAAAAAAAAAAAAAATCCTCCTCATATCCTTCGTCAAACCTTAGTCAAACGTTCTTCTTTCCAATTCAGTGAATTTAAATTAAGAAAAAGTTAAATATATCTGTCTCTCTCGCCAAGTTATCGTTTTCATATGTGTGTAATTAACTGTGACGTCATAAACCATGTCTATTTGCTTAGATTATACAATTTAAAACGATTTTTCGATTTTTTCGAATATATCAATAAAAAAAAAAACACAGCCGAACATAGAACCTCGTCCATTTCAAAATCGTACAAAAATTATTAAATATATGAAATAAAAAAGTACATGCATTAATCCATATTAAAAGTAGATATTTTAGTCCCAAAATACTCTTTTTTTAATATTATCTTGTCACGAGTTTATCATTACATTAAATTTTATGATTTTCTAAGAGTTCCTCAATAGAAGAAATGCTTTGGATAATGTTTGTTTTAACAATAATAAGTAAATTCATTATTTACCCAAAATTAAGACGTGCGTGTTGTACTGTCATTATATAGGTCTTTTTCTTTAATTCCAGTTCAACACGTAATTTTGTAAACGAAATAATAATTGTGTGCGTAAGTTGTTGTGAACCAATTGTGAACGCACCCACGACACGATACATAAGTAATTTTTAGTGTAGACGAAGGCAAAGAAGAATGAAGAGTGGGTTTTTAGTCAGAACAAGTCTGACATCTCCCGCTTCGCCTAAAGGCGAGAGATTTGATTGGATTATTTTCTTCAATTTTGACAGTTCAAAAATGCCTGTAAATGGTCTATTTGAAATAAATAATTTTGAGTTTGAGTTTCTCACCTACAAAAGAAAAGTGTGGGTTAGAGAAAGAAAGAAAATCGGGATATAGGACCAATGGCCTTGTGAGGATCGCGGGAATTTGATGGATGCGAGAGGCACAGGGCCGGTCATAGTGATAACACTTGGGGGAACCGTATATGAAGATTAGGCATACCGTACAGTCACTTTACTTGACTTAGGTGATCTGCAGGCCATACACCTTAACATTGATGATATTAGTGCAGTTTTGACGTTCAGTGTGAGAGCGCTGTATGTTTTAAAAGGTTTGTTTTTTTTTTAAAGAAAGATACATATATATTTATTTTACTATTAATTCACGCTAAATACTCTCCAACTAAAAAACTAAAAAATTGATAGTCTGGTTCGCACGTGTTATTGGCAAAATTGTGGTGTCTCTTCTACGAGTTTTCTTTTCTACGAGTTTTTGACAAATAGTTTCTATAAACGTTTTTAACTTGTTTCTCGCCAGATTGTAAGTCAATGGTTTAAACTATTAAAAAAATCATAACACAGACACAAACTAAACCAAAAATCATAAAACAGCGACTAGAACGTAAAGCTTCTAAAAATTTATCCTCCTAACAAAACAGAATTTAAAAATAGCCAACACATTTCACAGACGGATGCACTTACTATAACAACGGAGATGAAAGAAATGCTGCCATGCAGACACTTAAAATAGAGTAAAGCAGTATTGAGATCTACCGGATCTATGAATAAAACTAGAAATAGATATATTTCACTTTCCACTTAATAATTTTATATCTTAATGCTTCCAATTTAATTTAATTTCTTAATGTAATTTCTAATTACTTACTGTATAAATGTGCGAAAGCAGTGATGGCCGAGTCGGCTACTCGTAAGTCAGAACCGTTACCGCTCAGTTACGGCTCCGACTTATGAGTTGTATGTAGAGGGTTCAAACCCAGCCAGGCGCATTACTTGGTGTTATTTATTTCATCACCACTGCTCTCAAAACGGTGAAGGAAAACATTGTGAGGAAACCGGCATGTCCTAGAACCAAAACATTCGAAGACATGTGACATCCACCAATCCACACTGGGCCCGCGTGGTGGATTATGGCGCATTCCCTCTCCTAGAGAGGAGTCCTGTGTCCCAGTTGTGTGTGTATGACCCGGCTAGATAACGTGCGCAATGAATATACCAGGGGCAGCTTGAAAATCGCGCCAATCATCAAAAAAACTTACCGAAAACCGCCTCAGATGGTATGGACATATTGGCAGGAAAGGCGAGGACCATGTCGTATAAACTACAGCCAGAAACCTGCACTAAAGCTGCACTAAACCTGCCAGAACGAAAGAAAGGCAGAGGTCGCCCACCATTGGCCTGGTGGTCTCAAATCGAGAGAAGCCTCAAGTTAGCCCATTTGCCAAAACCGACATCCCTACATAGAATATCGTAGCGCCAATTTGTGAGGAGATCCAACTCCTAATAATGGTAACCGGAGAAGATAAAGAAGAAGTAGGTGTGATTTTAGTCAGTAAAATTCTTACACACCCTTCCACTTCACCCTAGAGCAGGTAAATTCCCCAGTAAATTCGTGTTATTATGTCTTATTAGTATTATTTCTATTAATTGTACACTGACAACCCCGAATCTATCTCCTTTCGCGCATTCCATCCAAAGGTTGTCCGTAAGAGATTGTCCTGTGCGATAAGACCGCCCATTGTACCCGTATTTTTAATAATGTTTGTCCTGTGTATATTTGTAATACATGCGGTGTACAATCATTACATACCTAGTACGTATAAAACAAAGTTGCGCTGTCCCTATGTATGCTTAGATCTTTAAAATTACGCAACGGATTTAAAGCGGTTTTTTTTTAATAGATAGAGTGATTCAAGAGGAAGGTTTATGTGTAGGTATAATACATGCATAATATATTCAATATCAGTACCTGTGCGAAGCTGGAGCGGGTCGCTAGTATAAGATAAATGCGGTGTACGATGAAGTATGAATAAATAAATAAATTCCCACCATACATAAAAAGCCTTATAATAAAAACAGCTAGGCAAAAGATAAGATCGATAATATTTAATTACTTACGAAGCCCAGACGTTTTAGACAGGCTGTGGTAAGTCGTAAAATTAATTTTGATTTGCGTTCAGTCGACGATGTGCTGACGGCGGTCGTATGATAAGCCGACAGGACTCATAATTCTGTCTGCTGGGCAAAAAAAGAGGAGGAGAAGTTATTAGATACTTTCATGCTAAAAAAAATGAGTAGGCTAAGGAGTAGGATTCCCTGCCGGATTCTGTTTTGCCGAATGGCTACAACCTAGGGGTCTTTAATTAAATAAAAAAAAAAGAATTTTTTTTTATTAATTTACAAATTTGGTTCAACAATATTGAGGTTGACTTGTCCTTTTAAGTGTTAAAAAATTATATATTTTTTAACACTTAAAAGGACAAGTACCTATATATCTAAATAAAAATAAAATCAGATAACTTTGATCCATAGTTTCAATCAAATCAGCATGTCAAATTAAAATCAGAATTAAGTAAAATAAATCATAATCAAATCAAATGTTGATATTACATTTAAAATTATCATAACAACGAAAATTATTATTAAAATCAAAACCATTATTATCATCTATACCAATATTATAAAGCTGAAGAGTTTGTTTGTTTGTTTGTTTGTTTGTTTGAACGCGCTAATCTCAAGAACTACTGGTTGGAATTTTTTTTTTTTTTTTTTTTCTCAATCCTGCTTAGCACAGCAATCTGTTTTTCCACATTTAGCTGTTATTTTCTTTGACCTCAGCCTGAGTGTGTCTTTAATTTAAAGAGGGGTCCATTGACTTCACTCTTTATAATGTTGGAAAACGGTTTTTGAGGGAGGGAACACTGTTTCTCCTCAGTCTTGAGTGCTGAACGCTGCCAGTGCCTGTTAGTTTAGTAGCTGAGGCATTTACATGTTTCGATAACTTGGTCTGATACTTGGAACTTCTGATGGAGATTTCTTGTTTCACCGTATTAAGATTTAGATCTCGTAAAATATATTTATTGCTGATGCATTTAGGTATGTTATACATGCACCTAATGCTCTTGGTTTGGAATCTTTCCAAGATATCAATATTGCTGCTGGATGCTGTGCCCCATAGTTCGATGCCGTACGTCCATACTGGCTTGAGGATTGCTTTGTAGATTAGCATTTTGCTTTCATTAGACAGTTGGGATTTTTTGCCTACCAACCAATACAAGCTTCGGAATTTTGTATCCAGTTGCTTCCGCTTAGTCCAGATGTGACTTTTCCATGTCAGTCTCCTATCTAAGTGCATACCGAGATACTTGACGTTGTCAGAGTGCGGTATTTGCTCTCCGTTAAGGGTAACTGGTGGGCAATCGCCTTTTCTAAGAGTGAAGGTGACATGGACCGATTTACTGTTGTTTGCCTTTATTCTCCATAACCCTAGCCATTCTTCAATTTCTATGAGATGCCTTTGTAGCGTTGCTGATGCGGATGCAGCCTCGGTGTTCACCGATAATATAGCAGTATCATCTGCATACGTGGCTATCATAGTATCTTCTGGGCGATTCCATTATCGCGGGTGCAACATTTAGACAGATGTACAGTGTCATAAATAATAAAATAAAAAACATTTTTAATTAAATTAATATTGGAAGGATTACATTTTACCATGATCATTTTATTTTCGTTTACAAGAACTTTAATGTACTAATTAAATAGCCAGTAGGAAGGTTTAAAGTGCTGTCGCGGGTGCAACAAAATTGGCCTAACCTTTCTAGATCATAAAACAAAAACACACAAGTCTGTTAATTCTGAAAGATTTATTATGTTATAACTTAATATTTCGTAAGGTGTTTAACTAATCAAGTAGAAAAATATAAAATAATATAGAAAACATTAATAAACAATGGATTATTCACTTTTAAAACAATCGCGGGTGCAACATCAAATTATCGCGGGTGCAACCCGTCTGTCTTAAGTGAATATAAACGTCAATAAAAATTATATAGAATCGAAACAAAAGATAAAACAATGTTTATTACTAATCAGGACTCTTCTTTGTCACTTATATTAATTATTTCTTTTCAAATACGTCAATATTTTGCGAAAATTCTATTATAATATTATTTCCATCAGTTTTTTTCTCTGGCGCTTCCAATTTCGCGATAATGTCCTCAAATTTCACGTCTGCTATGTCATTTACAATTTCAGTGAAACGTTTCCCGTTAATCGTCGTCAGAAATTGTATTCTAATTTCTCCATCTTCATCCACATCGCTCTGACACAGCCCCACATAGCGATATTGAGTCATTTTCTTACCGGACTTGCAGAGTAATTGCACGAGCACGTATAAACCAGCGCAAATATCGTTCGGTAAGATCGAGGAATGTCCGGTACCAGTTTTAGGGCATGCTTCTGCTGGTAATTTTGAAGTTTGATGAAACGTTGATCGAGATTCATCATTTATAGAGTCATTGTCTGAATCGCTGTAAACATCAGAAACACGCAATCTCGTTTTAGGTGGCACGAAGGATTTACTCTGATCCGATACTGAAGGCACAGATATATCAGGACACAGAATTTCTTTTTGTATTCTGTAATTTGTAAGAGGTCCCAAATCGTCATCATCCCAATCACTTTCTGCATTATTAGTGGTTGTCGGGGATTTCAAAACCAATGTGTATTTGAAAAGAGACAGTGAGGTTCGCGCCACAGAAATAGTATCACCGTCTACTGACTGGAAGAAATGTTTTGATTGAATGCCTGGTATATTTTTGAGGCCTTCCCATTTATCATCCAACATGGCCATCTTTTCTTTAACTTCTTCTTTTGCTACAAAGACAAAAAAGATGTTTTTAGAAAGACTGCGTGCCAAATCATAGAATTCTAAAGCACTGTTGACAATGGCTTTTCGAGACTTGACAGCTATCCAAACTGATCTTTTAACACTTCCACCGATTCCATCGACAGCACCTTTACCATGTGAGGCTGCGAAAAAGTTCCATTCGAAGTGAGTGAATCCATATTCTGCTTTGAGTGCATTCATGCTTGCCATTACAAACCGATTCTTGAATTGAGCGGCGCAATTATCGCTGAAGATATGCAAAAATGTAATTTTATCATTGACCGACTTGATATATTCAAATATTTTCTGCAGAAAGAGATGCACAGTATATTTACTGTGGCTTAGTTCGTCACTTACTATAACCACTGATTGGAGTTTGTCGGTAGTCCAAATACAACAAGTGAAAAGCGTGACTTGTCCATGAGACCAATGGGCTGATTGTATTTCATCTTGACTAATAAGCGCGTAATTCTCGGCAAAGTCTATTTGTACAATAGCTTTATCGCTGGTCAGGTCTTGTTTTACATTATGAAAGTAATTGGACTGAACATTTTTAACAAAAGAATGTAACTTGAATTTAGCAGTGCTGTCATGTAGTTCATCTAGCGCTAAATTGAAAGGTTTGCTCATTACGATCTGTTTTGGTCTATGATTCTGAAAGATCCAGGCTTTCCAATTAACAATAGGATTAGAATCTAGGGTAATATCCCAAATGTTGGATTCTTTGCATACATCGCAACTATTGGACATGCAATCTTCATTATCGACATTACACGATATCTGTTTTAGAAGCTCTTGGTGTGTTTTCGGGAAGTCGGTCGAATGTTTCGAGATAGCGAGAAGAAGATTGATGTAATTTGAGTGAGTTGTACATACGCAAACATTATGAGGAGTATCGTTGATTGGCAGAATGTGAGCTGGTCTCTCTTTATAAAAAACAGTCTTGCCAACAAATGTTTCGGGATAAGTTTCTTTAAAAATTTCGAAGGCTTCTCTAATGCTCATAATCATGGTTCTTTTCTGCATTCGTAACTTCGTTCCCGTACTGGACTTGACTGTTTTCACATCTTTTATGCCAGGCATTTGTCTGCTAACGTCATCCCTATTATAAAAGTCACAAATCTGTTTTTTTCCTTCATCCGTCAGTTTTCGAGGCACTGCTTTAGGGGCATTACTTTTATCAGATGCAGTAATTTTGAATTCAGCAGCTATTTTTTTAACAACTTCCACTGCTTTAGTGGGACTAACTGGTAGGTTACGTTTTACTTTTGCCACAGCCTTCCCCAGTGTGCGAGGACTATTGTATCTAGTACCTATTTGTTTAATTTGTTCTTCTCTACGACGCTTTCTAGTTGTCTGCATTCTTTCTTTCGATCTGATTCTAGCCAGTATTTTCAAATCTTCATCTGCCTCCATTTTCTTTTTCATTATTTCTCTCCGCTTTGAATCACGAGCCCTTTCTCGACGGAGATGGTCTGCATGAAGTTCAGGATTTTCTTTTAACTTCCGCCTATATTTCTGCGAAGCAGTCTCTTTTTGTTGCTCTTCTGCCATTTCATCCAATTTTCTATGAAAATATGAAAATATAATATACACACACGTATTTAATATATATCATGAATCATGCACAGCATATATTATTATTTAAGGCATATTAAAACAATCAAATATATGTTAAATTACACATTATGGTTAGTTATCACAGAGTTGCACCCGCGATTTCAAAATCACGATCGCGGGTGCAACCAATTTAAGTTAACGTTTATTTCAATGAAACTAACTTTACACTCTTAAAAACGATTGATTTAAGTTTGATTTCAATTTCTTCTTACTTTTACAAAGTTTCAAAACGTTAACAGTTTATTTCTGTGAAAAACACAAACTTTTGTATCTTTTGTATCGCGGGTGCAACAAGCTAACAGTGTCTTCTTGTAATCGTTAATGATGCTTAAAAAATAACAAATACTTACATTTTTTAACACATAAGTATAAACGAATATTGCTACTTCACATTTAGCCGGCAAAACATAACCTCAAACTATCTTTAACAGCTGTTTCGCGCCAGTGTTGCCTGCTGTTATTTTGCACTTTATACCAATTCTTCGAATGGTAACATTTTCAAACGCGCCATAAATTTAAATATGAAGTAAAATCGGAAAAAATATATAAAAATATTAAATTAGGACTTTCGTCTTCTCAATGAAGTCAAAATAACTAACAAATAATGTGATTTAAAAATCAAAGTCGAGAATCGTCTATAGCGGAATCGCCCTTCTTTTATTGGTATATCAGCAGTAAATATGAGGTGTAGAACTGGGCCTAAAATACTGCCCTGTGGGACTCCTGAGCTAATGTCATATAGCTCTGATGTTTCATTTTGAACTTTTACCTCAAAGCACCTTTTATTTAAGTAGCTTGCCAAAATGGAGTAGAATGAGTGTGGTAGCTGATTTTTTATTTTGTAAAGAAGACCCATGTGCCAAACCCTGTCAAAGGCCTGACTTATGTCCAAGAAAACTGCTGAACAAAACTGCTTGTTTTCAATAGTTTGGCTTATGGTGTTTGATATTCTGTGCACCTGTTCTATAGTACCATGTTTCTGTCTAAAGCCAAATTGGTGTTCTGGGAGAATTTCTTCTAAGTGGGCGTACATTCTGTTGAGTATTATTTGCTCAAAAAGTTTACCCAAGAGAGGGAGGAGACTAATAGGTCTGTATGATAAGGTTTCCTCTACTGGTTTGCCCGGTTTAGGCACCATTACCACCTGTGCTATCTTCCACTGGGATGGGAAATGGCTCAGTCTTAGGCATGAATTAAAGAGCATCACCAGAAACATTATGCCCTTCTTCGGGAGGTTCTTTATTAGGGTCGAATCAATTTGATCATACCCTGGCGCTTTTCCAGTGGGTAGTGATATAATTTCTCTAGAAATTTCTTTAGGGGTTGCTGCTCTTAGTGGTAGGCATAATTGGTTGGGTGATTGAAGGAAATCCCTAATTTCTTTATCCTTTTCTTCATTCCTAGTCTCAAGAGGGGTGAAGACATCTTTGAGGTGAACAGCAAAAGCTGTCGCTTTTTCATAATTTGATCTGGCCCAGGTGTTATCTCTTTTTTTGATTGGCGGGATGTGGTTTACAGGTCGTTTGAGGTTTTTAGTCGCGCGCCACAGTGAATAATTAGTGTCTTTGTTAGGAGTCAGGCGAGTTAAGTAGTTTTGAAAGCTGAGATTTTCATAGTCGCTAATCATTTTCTTCAATTCCTCTGAGGCTCTATTTAATTTGGTTTTATCCGAAGGATATCTAGTCCTATGCCACTCTTTCCTTAATTTTCTCCTCGCTAGTGCTTTCATTACTACTTTCTTTGGATATTCTCTATGAGGGCGATTTGTATTTTTTGTAGGGGTTGTTTTGATGACTGCCATATGAATTATGTAGTTGAATTTTTCAATACTGTTTTCAATATCCTCTGTTGTTTTCAATTTAATGTTTAGTTCTAGGTTTTGAGAGATGATGTCCTTGTATTTGTCCCAATCAGTGTTTTGATTGTATATTCGTGTCGATGGCTCAGAGGGAATGGCAACTGTTGTTTGATTAAGAATAACCAGGGAGTGGTCTGACGATAGGTCCTCACATTTCTCTATTTTAGTGTAGTTCCTGCTGATATTCTTTATTATATAAAAGTCCAATAGATCAGGTATTTTGTTTAAATCCTTTGGCCAGTATGTAGGCTCACCGTGAGATATGCAATCAAGGTTCATATCTACTGTGGCTTTGTATAGTTGTCTACCCTTCGGGTTGATTAATCGGGAGCCCCAGTAGGTATGCTTGGAGTTCCAATCTCCTCCACTTATAAATGTCGGTCCTAGCTCCGCAAAAAATGTTTTAAATTCTTCCGCACTGATAGAGTGTCTTGGTGGGCAGTAAACTGCAGCAATAGTTGTATCTGAATTTTTGTAATTTAATTTGATCATAGTTGCTTGAATTTTATCTGTTTTGTATGGGTTTAAGGCATAATGCTTGATATTTTTTCTCACTATAACCGCAGTCCCACCGTGTGAATTTCCAGAAGGGTGGTCAGTTCTATAGGTTGTGTAGTTTTTAAATGTGATGTATGACCTCGGAGTTAGTCTTGTTTCGGAAATCAAAGCTATGTCAATTTTCTCCATTTCCATGAAAAGCTCAAGTTCTTGTCGTCTAGTAGTTATCCCGTTGGCATTCCATGTGAGTATACGGAGGTTTATGCCCTCTGTGAGACCAGTCCTGTGATTAGTTGGACCATCCGGTCCATCATGCTGTCCATCATGGTTTTCATGATTTCTTGGAATCGATTGAACATTATGTCTAACATTTTAGTAATGTTTGGTCCATTGTCCGTCAAGTTGTCATTTATTTGTTTTTCTTGTAATGTGTACAATGATTGGTCGGTCAGGTTTTTGGATTCTTTTCTATGTCTTAGTGCGTCGGAATAGCTTCTCGGTTGAGCTGAGGGTTGGGGTTCTTCTGGGGTAGCTTTTGGCTGGTGGGTGTGAACGAAAGTTGCTTTGTTGGAGTCTGGTTTTACTTTAATTTTTAATATTCTCTCTTTATATTCTTTATATTTGTTGCATCCTCTGTAACTAGCTGGGTGACTACCTTGGCAATTTGCGCATACAGCGTCTGTTTCAGGAAGTTTTGTGCAAGTAGCTGTTGGGTGGTCATTTCCGCACTTGACACATCTGAAGGGACGAAAACATTGATTTTTGCTGTGCCCAAATCTTTGGCATCTCTTACATTGTATAACTTCTCTTTTCTTGTATGGTGCCTCAATTGTAACTTTAACCTGACCGATGTGTCTTATATTGAATATATCTTTGTTGTTAGGCCGCTGTTCTATATCCACAAAGTAAAGTGGGAGTTTTTGTTTTGTTGTGCGGTGTTGCACGTTCACGACTTGTCTCACTTCGTGCCCATTGTCCTGGAGTTCTGCTTTAATAAGTGATATATCTTCGGATGCATGTAAGCCTCGGATAACCACTCGGTACGCTCTCTCACTTTTTAATTTATATGTGTAGTGGTGTATTTCTTTCTCAATAAGGTAATCTCTTATTATTTTATAAGTCTCGATGTCGCTTGGGATAAGCTTGATGATATGCCCTGATCTAAGTGTAGTCATTTGATATTTATCTGGGTTTACTGCCTTATTTAGGATGTCTCTCAGCGGGATTATGTCGATTACTCCTGTGATAAAGATCGGCTCTGGTTTTGGGACATATTCTTTTTTGTTGTTTTCAGTTTCGTTATTTTCATCACTAAGAATATCAAATCTGTTTTGTGTAGGAACCAAAGGATTGATTCCTTTATTCGCTGACTGTTGCCCGGTAGGACTTTCCTGTCTCTTTCTCTTTGCAGGAGGTAAACGGTCTAGTTGCCATTGGTTGCTATTCTGTGCATTCTCTTTTAGTGGAGAGCATGTTTGATCGGCTTTCTTAGCTTGGTTGTCTGGTCTATCCTGCAGTGTACTCTGATGGTTTTCCTTACAGACAGGTGCTTCTGTCATATTATTACTGCTATTGCAACCGCTGAATGAAAAAGATCTTGGTCTCGTTTCAAATAATCCTTTATGAAAGATTTGTTGTGTTGTTGTTTTTTGTGTTTTATTTTCAGGTTTACTCATATTGTTCCCACGAGTTTGGACGAAATGGTTGTCGCTCACAGGGTGACGCCATTCCTGTGAGAAGGCTATATACAATGGTGTTCGCCAGGTTCACCAAGGTTGGCGCTAAAGACTGAGACCCTCAGCCATTCATCCTATTGGCGCGGTGCCCACCGTAGGATTGGGGTGAATTTTTATTGAGGCTTTCAACCTCTTGACACGGGCAGTTAAGTCAATGTCCCCGATTCTGTAGACAAGTCCACGGAGTAGCGGGTTGGAGGGATCATTTCCTATCACCTCCTGGGAAGATCATACGGGTTAGTTAACCGCCGCCCGAGACTCGGCGTTGACCTTTTACAGCTGGTTTGGTCGGCTCTCAGCCAACCCTCCTCCTTTCACATACGGGCTTGGGACCGTCAACGGCGGAGTTGGAATTGAAAAATTCTTTTTGCGTTAAATAGATCATTTATTGAGGAAGGCTTTAGGCTATATAACATCACGCTGCGACTAATAGAAGCGAAGAAACAACGGTAAATGTGGAAAAAACGGGGAAAATTATTCATCTTTGAGGGCTTCCGTTGCGTGCGCTGCAAAAACAGTTTAAGATACCAAAAAAATATGTACGAAAGAATTATTCCTCTTAAAATGAACTAAAAAAATGTCCGCGACAGTATATGTCTATCTTTTAAGATTAACTTACTAGAACCGTTTTTATGCAAATCAAATTTAGCCAATTTTTACCGATTATTTGTTAGAGTTGTATCATCATAATAATATAATCTTTATCCAAATAAATGTGTTGTTGATTAAGAGTAAGTAATTGTAAACAAAATTGTCTTTGACATCATTTAATTTCAATGAACATCTTAGAAGATATTACAATTTTAAAATAACTCCGATACAAAATTCACACGCGATGCATGATGTGCAAAACTTGCGCTGAAAACGCTGCGCCTGGCCGCTGGAGAGGGGTTGCTTGCGGGCGGCGCGGATGGGTTTTTTTTATGGTAGGTAAAAATCATCCAATGACGAATCCCGCTCTTGGGCGGAGCGGGAAACAGTGTCAGACTCTTACCGTTCCTCCGTTGCCTTATTCCCAGAGCCCCGGTATAACGCTTTCGCACCAACCCTCAGTTGCAGGAGGCTTCGCCCCTGAAGGGCCCCACAGTTTGCTGACAACACCTTGAGGCGTGCGGGAGCAGTGCACGCCGTCGACGACTTGGTCTCGATCTGGACTTTTACCAGACAACCGGACGGCGAGCTACCCATTGCTCACCGTCCACAAGCCAGCGTCTACGGAGACCGGATATCGGTGGGATCGCGGCGGTGACGGCTACGGCGAGGGCGCTGTTGCCTTTGCCTTATGCGGTCAGCCTCCTCCTTTACGAGCATTACTGCTTTGCAGAAGGAGGCGACCGCTTGCCATTCTTCTTCGCTGCGAACTATGGCCTGAACCAAGGCCCGGCGCGAGAGGTCGCCGCCGCTGATCACCCCCACGAGGACACGGTGATGCTCTTCTCAAGCGGGGCACACCTCCACCATGTGCTCTACCGTATCCTCCGGGCTGACCATACAGTATGGCGACACCCGGGCGTCTCTTCCGCACGAATCCGGCGCGCAGGAATCTCCTGAACTTCCCAACTTACCGCCGAGATTATAGCTTGCTCAAGTTGGGGTGTAGCTCTAATGATAAATGATATTTATTTTGTAAATAGGTTTTAAAATAACACTTTTACACGTCAATATTTTTTTCTTTTCGTCAGTTTAAGCTAGATGAGTCCGGTGTTTCCTAGCTGACTACCCTGAGAAGAAACACCGAAACAAACTCAGGGGTCAAAGTCTCTTTTAAAGTCCATACAGTAACCATGTATTGGTCAAATCATATGAGAACCATGCAGATTAGTGTCTGAGATGGTCTTTTGAGGAAAGAACCATACAGATTTGAGTGGACCTGTCCAGTCAGTGCAAGCATTTGTCAGTATTCGTGTAGCTCAAACTTAGGACTACTAAGGAGCTCAACGACTTGACGATCAATACCAAAGAAAGGACATTTGTGTAGGCCGCATCAAATACTCAAATCTGTCAGACATCATATTAAAATTACGGAAAAGGAAAAGTAATCGACATAGTCCTCACATTCACAATAATAAAAAATAAAAAAAAAAATAAAAAAATATAACTGCAAAATAAATTATTGCAAGTCCAAAGTTAAAAAAAAAATAAATAAATAAAAATAAAATACAACTACAATAATAGTGCTGGAGCAGGTCAATCCCAAGCCGTCTTATCCTCAAGATACTCCTTAACAGTATAAAAAGCCTTTTGACAAAGTTTTTGCTTTACAAACAATTTAAATTTATTCAGGCTAAGTTCTTGAATGTTACTGGGAAGCTTATTATAAAAGTGTACACATTGGCATCTAAATGAGCCCCCAATTTTTTTGAGCCTGGTTGTAGGAACCACAAATTTATGTTTGTTCCTAGTATTAACGTTATGGATATCACTGTACTTTTTAAACATGTTTTTATTTTTATGCACATACAAAATATTATCAAAGATGTATTGACAAGGCACAGTCAATATATTAATGTTTTTAAATTTATCTCTTAGTGAGTATCTAGGACTTAATTTATAAATTGAACGAATAGCCCTTTTCTGTAATACAAAAATTGTCTGAATGTCGGCGGCATTTCCCCACAGTAGAATGCCGTAGGACATGACACTATGAAAATAGCTGAAATAAACTAAACGGGCTGTCTCTAAGTCAGTTAAATTACGAATTTTTCTGACAGCGTATGCTGCAGAGCTAAGTTTTTTTGACAATTTATCAATGTGAGGACCCCACTGAAGCTTAGAATCTAGAGTAATACCCAAAAACACTATGGTACGTTCTATGAAGTACTTTTAGATAATTATGTTCTTTTAAAAACTAAATTGTCTAAAATAATAACAGAAATTGACACGGGCAAAGTCGTGGGTAACAGCTATAATTTATAAAGCTGAGGAGGTTGTTTGCAAAAATAAATATGATGCCCAAAATAACTATTCCACGCGGACGAAGTCGCGGGCACAGCTAGTTACATAATAAAACAAAGTCACTTCCTCCCTATGTATGCTTAAATCTTTAAAAATACACAACGGATTTTGATGCGGCTTTTTTTAATAGCTAGAGTGATTCAAGGGGAAGGTTTTTGTGTATAATACATAGATACATAATATCTTCAATATCTGTACTCTTGCGTAGCTGGGGCGGGTCACTAGTCTAAAATAAAATCAGTATTCAAAACAAAATCATTATCAAAATTGAAACCAACAACTAGGCAAGCGTGCTCCATCTTCAGCCACATCATCGCTTACCATCAATCGAGATAGTGGTCAAACGCAAGCCTAGCAATAAAGGAAAAAGACTAAAACACCATTAAAATGGTAACCACGTAATCTTTCTCAAACGTTGAAACACGGCCATTTCGCAAGCTGACTCATGTTGGTACACTGTTTAATCTGGCGTTTCATTGCACGTTAATTAATTCTTTCCGTGTTAGGTAATTGTAATTAGTAGAATCGGGTTGTGTAATGTATGATATTACTGAGAATGTAATCTTTTGAATACCGTAATTAGAGACATATTAGAAAGACAACAGGTGTGCGGACACCGGTATCCTCTTCGGGTTTAATAAATTAAGCTGTCTCCAACTTTCGTAAGAACAAAAATAAAGTTTAAAAACTAACACCCGACTACTTAAAAACACGCTCTAAAAAGTACGAAACAAGAAAACAAGAAAGCCGTGGTCGTATACCACTTTTTTTAATTTATTATTCTTATGGCATACGACCACGGCTTTCTTGTTTTCTTGTTTCGTACTTTTTAGAGCGTGTTTTTAAGTAGTCGGGTGTTAGTTTTTAAACTTTATTTTTATTTAACATATTTTGGAGTTCTAAAGAGGTTAATCTTGGGTTCATTGATTTCTCAGCCCATGAATACAGGTAAAGTCACAAGCAAATGCTAGTAATATATATATATTCAAAATGTACAAGTAAAGCGCTTTCAAATGATACCAAACACGGCATATTTATCTTAACTTTATTTTTTTACTTCGTATGTTTTGTCCGATAGAGGGCGCCACATTAGATTTTGTGAAATCCCATATAGCCTATAACCAGCGGACAATTAAGACGCTTCTAATGATATGTCATTTGTCGAATTCTGATAAGTAGTTTAGAAGTTACGAGGGAACAGATGAACATCCATACCCACATACATACATACAGGTCAAAATCATAACCCTCCTTTTGCTTCGCCGTAGTCGGGTAAAAAGTACTCTCCGCCTAAGTACCACTACTGTACATGAAGTTTAAATCTACACTAATATAATAAAGAGGTAAAGTTTGTTTTTTTGTTTTTTTGTTTTTTTGTTTGTAGGAGGTAATCTCTGGAACTACTGGTCCGATTGGAAAAATTTAAGCAACACTAGAAAGCTGCTTTACTCCTGAGTGACATAGGCTATATTTTATGTACGCGGGCGAAGCTGCGGGGAAAAGCTAGTAAATAATAAATAAATAAACTTTAGATCTGCTGTTAGGTTGGTAATCTTCCACAGCAAGCTCTGAAGCTCCGGCACGACGTGTTTGTACGGCCTCTCAGTCGCAGACCATGTCCCATCGGCGGAGTACTGGGCCAGGCAAAGAATTAACTGGTTTCGATTCACCTTTTATTTTTTACTAGCTTTTGCCCGCAGCTTCGCCCGCGTACATAAAATATAGCCTATGTCACTCAGGAGTAAAGCACCTTTCTATTGTTGCTAAAATTTTTCCAATCGGACCAGTAGTTCCAGAGATTACCCCCTACAAACAAAAAAACAAACTTTACCTCTTTATTATATTAGTGTAGATTATTATTTTTATTGTGCTTTTAAGTGCAATATTGACTGGTCTACACTGTTCTTACCTAATGATATAAGTACTGTAACAACGAAATATTGTAAGAAATCATTTTTTTTAAAAGAGTAACCATGGAGTTTCTTGCCGGTTCTTCTCCATAGGAAACGACCAATTTGGAACCGTGCACTAGCTTCTGACGTTTTATAAGTGCCCTTGTAGGCCTATATGAAATAAAAACCTTTTTGATTTTGATTTTGATTTTGCCATCGACACGATAAGAAGAAGTAGAGAGGTTTACTTACTTTAAGGTACAGTACGGCTGTCAGATCTTGGTGATTCTAAAGTTAGGCTCTGCGAATTTTAGTGCTTCAAAACTCGTAAAACATGTAAATGGTTTAAACCAGTAGTTCCCAAACTTATTTTTCTCGTGGACCACTTTTAAAATTTTACTGGTTTCGGTGGACCCCCTGCTGCTACATTTCTACCACATTCTTAAAGTCGCCAAAAATAAAAATTGTGTCGCTTCTGAGTTCTGTCCCTATACAGGGTGTATCTGTGAACATTTATATTCCTTCAACTTCGTATTCTACCATCCATTTTGAACAACATTTGTTCTATGGCTTTTCGGAATTCGCATAAAAAAATTTCAACTTTCATACAAAGTCGGTGCTCTTTACTATCAAAACCAGATAAATTTTCGTGGACCCCCATTAACGTCTTATGGACCCCCATTTTTTACTCGCGCCTACGTAGACCCCCAGCAAGTCTTCCGTGGACCCCTGGGGGTCCACCTGGACCACTTTCGGAATCACTGGTTTAAACAAATAAATGCAATTTGCAGTTTTTATTGCTGTCCAAAACTGTTTTTGTATTTTTTTTTTTTGTGAACCTTTATTTTTGTACGAGTTTTCAAGTGCTAAAATTCGCAGAACCAACTTCACACTCGCCAAGATCCGACAGCCGTATCTACAGTACCTACAAACTTTATTAATAACAGAAAATACTTTCCCCTGAAACAAAAATGACCGCCGCCAACCCAGCTTGATGACCACATCACCGAATTTCTTCATTTAATTAATAAATAGTGACACGGCCATTCACATTGTTTCGTCAAAATGATTGATGTTTCGGATTAATGGAAACTCAGTAGACAGTCATAGTTTTATATTCGCATTTCGGTATTTAGGTACTTTCAGTGGCGTAGCAAAGGGGGGGGCGGTGGGGGTGGGCCGCACAGGGTGTCACCCTTTTTGGTGTGACACTAACCCGGTCTCTCAACTTTAAGAACAATGTACAAACAAGAATAAATAAATAAAACGCTAGCATAATTTTTTTTTTCGCAGTTTCCTCCACTAGTTAGCTCAGCTCTATGTATAATTCGAAGATTCCCGCAAAACAGCCTGACGCTGTCCTTGTCCTTCTGATCTATGTCGTTTATCATAAAAAAGTTTATTGCTTTTTATTTTCGATGGGTTGACACCACCAACATCCGCACCGGGAGCCACCCAAAGTAGCTACGCCACTGGGTACCTTGTCTAGGCTTTGTGAAAGTCTGGAAACAAAAGACTTGTGTTGAACAAGTAACAAAGTAAGTCATTATGCGGTGACCTTTAGGACTAGGTTCATAAACTATAACCTTTTCGTGAAACCCAATTTGTATTTTCTGAAATAATCTTCAAAACAGATTACAAGTAAAATACAGATTAAAAATAGGCCATTTCATAATATGGTCGAGGTACGGTTAAGTTAGTTTTGAAGTGGTAATTTCATAAAGTGGCAAACCAAAGTGTGAAACTAGCTAATCCTATGATATATTATACAGGGCGAAAATCTACTAATTTTGTATATTATTACAAAACCACTAATTTTGTATTTTTATTTTGTTTATTATTATTATTTACTATCATTTTGTGTATTTTGTTTTGTTTGTTTGTGGTTTTTTTTTTCTTAAATAAACTAGTGCGCCTTACCATCAACGATTGCGTCACTGCTTACCATCAGGTGGGATCGCAGTCAAGGACTAGTTTATTGCAATTAAAAAATATATATATTTAAACCTCCGGAAATCCTTAAATATAAAAGAGAATACCATGAAATAATATTTTAATAAAATTTAACAAATGACAAACCGCTGGGTAAAACTCAAAACATGACATAAAATAAATGGCTCGATAAAAATCACGAATCACAAATCTGACCCTAATTATTTTTTACGATTTCAAACGAAAAATAGAGATATTTCAGGTAAATATTTGAAAGTTGTATAAAATTACAAAGAATTTTTTTAATGGTCTGGCAAAAGTAAAAATCTTGAATAATTACTATTATGAATAATATATATAATATAAATAAATTAGCGAAGAAGCGAAATCGAGGTAGACACCAGGACAAAACCCCTATATATTACTCTGTAACTACAACTGGCTTTTTTTTCGAGGCTTTAGTTGTAATTCGACTATGGCTGGCTTTTAAATAGTAATTTAATATCGTTCATGGAGTTTCTTGCAAATTCTTCTCCATTGAGACCGACTTTTTGGCAATTAGAGTCATTTTTTTCCTGACAGACCGACTTTATGACGTTTCAATAGTGCCTGTAAAGGTTTATTTGAAATAAATGCTTTGAATTTGAATTTGTTCTTGATGCTTAACCAAACTAATATTAAACCACAGAATGTTACATACGCAAACGAAATTATTAGAAAACAAGTTTACAAGGCAATTAAAACTCATTAATAACAAACAATGCGAGGTATTCGGTCGTGAGAGCGATCAATAACTTTATTACAATGGCGGACGAAAGTTATGGGAAAATAATTCTATAGAACAATGAGTTCTCACGAAGAGAACACTTTTGTTTTATTTGTTATGATGGCTAATGAGAAAAATTAAGAAAAACAAACTACTTACCGGCTCTTATATTATAATTAAAGTCTGGTTAAGTTAAAAGAGTGTTTTTGTTTGGAAATCGACAAATTTTTTCAAAGACTGCTCTCGGTCTGGGTTACGTAGTAACTATTTAGTAATCTGTGAGAGTGTGGAGTGTATGAGTGTGGGAGAGGGCAGGCATGTCAGACTTTTACTGTTTCTTTTTTTTAACAGCCAACAAAGTTAACAGCAAAATTATTAGACCCAAGCAGGCAAAGAAGGAACGTTCCTTCTTTGCCTGCTGGGCTCCAATAATTTTGCTGACATTTCATTGACGCGAGCGTAACACTGTGCGCAAAGTCCCTTTTTCTAATCGATATGTACGTGATAATTCTAACCTCTGTTGGGAAGTTGGTTTAAAAGTACCTGGTCCTCAAGGAGTTGTCAGCAAATGGAGAGGCCCAACTGCAGGGCCGAAGCCTACAAAGGCCCCGGTCCGGTTTCTGAAAGGAAGGTCCGACCCTGGTATAAAGGCTAAGAAGGAAAGGGGTGGGTCGTTTAGTCAGTAAGAGTCTGACACTGTTTCCTGCTCCGCCTAAGAGCGGGATTTGTCATTAGATGATTTTTCCCACCATAAAAAAAAACCATCTGGCCCACCCTTAATATCTGAAACCTTAATATTTAAAACTCGATAAATTGTTTTGATTCCATCATAAATATAATTTTTATCGACAAACTTTTTTAACTATTTTCTTGTAGTCCCTTAATATAAATCAAAAGCGGTTTAAAAGGTTTAAAGAAGTTTGAAAAAAAATATTAAAATATCTTGCATTTGGTATTGTGGAAATTTGGTGAGTTTTGGAAACAAGATGAAAATGAGATATGTACCTACACGAAGATATGAAGAATATAATCTTCCGTAGGGACCCTGCAGAAGGGACGAAATCCATTGGGGCAAAGGGTTCACGTCTGAAAGGAAGGCTCTGATCAAGGCAGGAGTGGTTTTAGTCAGTAAGAGTTTCACACTGTTTCCCACTCCGTCCAAGGGCGGGAGTCGTCATTCGATGACTTTTACCTACCAATAAAAAACCACTGTGATTTTAATGGTACGTTAGTTTGCAACCATCTGGTCTACCCTTTTCTGCTGATAAAACTCGCCTCTATGAGATGTCAGCAGAACTATAGAGGCCCAGCAAGGTCGAATACTGGTGCCATGGGTTGTGAAGAGAACAAAAGAAAAAGTCCTAGCAGTGAGAACATTGTAAAGCTAATACTATGCTATGTTAAACGAAATAAATGATTGAACTAAGGACACAATGTACTTGATTGATTAAATTTCAATTGATAAAGATAAGATATAAAATCGTACTCTCGAAAATTAATCTTTGATGACTCTTCAGAGCTAGAATTTTATACTAATTAGTATTCCAGTCTGTCACCGTCCACTTCAAATTATTAACTTACTATGAGATCATTGTAACTGTGAGGTCACTTCCTCTTCCAAATGAGTACTATAAAAATAATTAACAAGGTCGCATAGTATTTTGTTTATTGCTATAAACTAGTGCTTGACTGCAATCCCACCTGATGGTAAACAGTGATACAATCGTTGATGGTGAGGCGCACTAGTTTATTAAAAGCCTATTCACTCTAGCCTTGAAGACACCTAAATTATAATCGGATGGAAAGACCGCAGCTGGTAAACTATTAAATTACTACTTTTACAAGAAATAAGTCCTATTCCAGGATATAATTTAACCATATTTCAAAGTGTAAAAAGTCACAAACGTACTCACACAACATATTTATTTATTTCTTTATTTATTCATTGCAGTCATGTTGTAAGGAGGTGTTACAGTGATATATTGTCTCAAACATGGGCCCTGGTAGGACACAGCAACATTCATATTATTTATATTGTATGCATTGTACAAATCAATTAATACTACAACCACAGAAATCCTAATAATTGCCCTATTATTAAGATTTCTGTGACTACAACCATTAGAAATTAATATAATTTCACATTTACATGAATATTAATTACTGTACAAAGGCAATTAATTATTATTATACATACATATATATCATTACATTAAATCACTATTTTTAAAATTATTGTGATTATAACATATTCACAATACTAACGTATAGTACACAGCCAATAAACTGACTCCATCAAATAATTAGTCCCTCACTTCGATTGAGACCCGAAAATCTGTCGCTACGTATTTTAAGTCAACTTATATGCAACGTACCCTAGTTTGTTTTCAAAAAAATAATCAAGAATAAACATAGTTATACATTGCATTAAATTTTAGGCTTAGACAAATATAAACGAACACGTAATGTGACAACATGGTGACAACCTAAACAAAATAACGCTTCAAATAGCCTCATTAGCTAGGGGTGACACTTTTTTCTGAAAGAAAAGGAGTACCATTGCACAAATGAAAAGTGCTCAAGAAACTTCTAAGTATTGTGTGCCATAACAGAAAGGGTAGAGCTCGGCTTTCGATTTCTGGTTTTTGGCCGGACCAAACCCAAATCTTCGTCGGAGCGCACTGTTCCCGCGCGCCTCAAGGAGTTGACAGCAAACCGTAGGGTCCCTACAGAAGGGTCGAAGCCTACTGTAGCCAAGGGTTCGCGTCTGAAAAGAAGGCCAGTTGCCACATATACCAATATTTGGCAACGTAGGAATGGGGTAAGTTATTTAGTCAGTAAGAGTCTGACACTGTTTCCCGCTCCGCCCAAGGGCGGGATTCGTCATTGATTGATTTTACCTACCAAAAAAATAAATAAATACAATAAAATATAAGAGTACAGACAACCCTACCCGTATCCCAAAGATAATGCCGTAATCACAAAGCTTAGCATTTAAAATGGCGACCGCACAACATGGCGGACGGACGCAGGTGGCGATACTGCCTTTACCTGAGAGTAATGGTTGTGGCACCCTCAATAATACCCAGGAGATGGGGTCATAATCCTCTGACCACATACCAGTTGACAATATAGGTCAGGGATCCCGAAATTTTATTAGAAGATATGCCGCTAAATACAAAAACAAGTTTTCAATGAATTTTTTTTTTCATGACAAGCCATTATAGCGGTGGTCTATACTTATATAATTAAAACTCGTCAAGACGACTCACACGAACCCAAACTCGACGTGGTTGTGCCGTTTAATTATAGAATTCCTATGGCTACCTCGCGATTCCATCATCAAATCAGCTCCATGTCATCATAATATTGCATTGTCATGTGATTTACACCTACATGCAAAATTGCAGCTCAATCGGTTGAAGATATCTGTTTCAAAATTGAGTTGCAAGATTTGAGCCGAACATACATTGTTACATTGCAAGCTAATAAAAAGCTTGTAAAAATATTATAATTTAGACATTTTTTTTGTTTTTTTTTTATGGTAGGTAAAAATCATCCAATGACGAATCCCGTTCTTGGGCAAAGCTTGAAACAGTGTCAGGCTCTTACTGACTAAACAACCTACTCCATTTCTGCATTGCAGGGCCAAAGCTTTCCTTTCATTCGCGATTCCTTAGCCCTGACCTGGCTTTGACCCTTCTGCAGACATAATTTGTTGACAAAAATTGTATTACCAATATGGGGAATACACTGGCTCCTGTAATGCATTTCTGACTGGCTCAGGAGGCAGGGAATTTCATTAATATGTGAAAAATTATGTCAATAAATCATTTTACTATAAGTATAGTCCTCTCTCCTAACTTTGCTGTGCCTGACATAATATATATACACCGTGAAATTTAAATGGTTGTTTTCCCGCGACAGAATGACTTGCCATAAGGAGTACTTTTGAAGCATACAGTAAAATTAAAAAAATAACAAGTTTTTTTTTTAAATAATTATTAAAAATATTCATCAACTCAAAAAAGCGAAAACAATAGTAACATTAGACGTAATTTGTAGGTACTACTAGAGTCGCATGAGCAGCACGCCGTCAAAGGAAACCGATTCATTAAATATTTAAACCAAAATAAGCTCTCACACGTTGTGATACGTCATAATTAGCTTGCACTCTACAGGTCCATTTTTTGTATTTAATATTTTATTTTTTTTATCAAACGTTTGTATTACCAAGACACAACCATTTCGCTGAGGGAAAACAACCATTTAAATTTCACGGTGTTATAACGTACAATTGGAATGCAACAAAGTATTGAGTATTGAAATTTAATTTTTACTAGGTTTGCCATATACCTAAAGAAAAACTAAAGTTAAATTAAAGTTGATAGAAATACCAAAAATACGTCGTTAATAATTTAAAAAAATAAATAATTAAAAAAATAAAACACTAAAAAAATATATATTTTTTTTAATATTATTTGCTTTTGGGCACTTCACCAGTCTTCGACAGCGATGCGAAAGAGTGTTTTTGACGGCTTATTAGATTAGGTATTTTTAGTTAAGTTCATAAGGTTTTTTTTAATTTATGTGCGTGTATATACATATGTAGTTTTAAGATTACTTTACTATTTGATCATACGTAACACATTAATGTTATTAATTCTTTGACTTTAACCAGAATGCACAAACAAAAACCAAGCACAAAATCTGAGTACCGTTAAACTGACCTCCATTTAGCCTGCAGTAAGGCAAAGCTGACCGATTTCTACAAGACTTTGATTCGCTGCAGTCACGCGACTAATATAAAAGAAAGTCTGCACGTATTCAACATTGTCCACGGTAGTTTACCGTTAGTTACGGGAGTCATCATTGAAATCATCAGCCTTTTTAATGTACCCGCTGCTGGGATACAGGCCTCCTCTCTAAGAAAGTGAATAGGCCATAATCCACCACGCGGGCCCAGTGCGGATTGGTGGATGTCACATGTCTTCGAATTTTTGGTTCTAGGACATGCCGGTTTCCTCACGATGTTTTCCGTAAACGTTTTGAGAGCAGTGTTGCTAAAATCTACACTAATATAATAAAGAGGTAAAATTTGTTTTTTTGTTTCTTTGTTTTTTTGTTTGTAGGGGGTAATCTCTGGAACTACTGGTCCGATTGGAAAAATTTTAGCAACAATAGAAAGCTGCTTTACTCCTGAGTGACATAGGCTATATTTTATGTAGGCGGGCGAAGCCGCTGACAAAAGCTAGTAAATAATATCTACAAGTAAAGTAGCATTACTTTATTTGTTACCCGTGACCTACAACCTGTAAGTCGGAGCCGTTACCACTAGGCTACCACTGCTCTCTATTGTGGATTAACTGATTATTATTACACTGCAGTAAAACCTGACAAATTCTTGGATACACAAATTGATTAACAGATTGACAGATGATTCGGATAGAGGATCCAAATCGACTCTTTTTATTTTCAACATTTATAAAGAAAGAAAATTGCGTTCTTGATAGTCATACTTAAGAAACGTCGAGAGATACCCACTTGATTACTAAAAGAAACTTAAATCTAAGTTACCATACATCAAAATATTAATCTACCGCACGCCCTAGAAAAAACTCCGTCATTCGCAAGCCTCTTCATTAATATTTTCATTTGTAAACAATGGAAAGTCACTACAAAAACATTCTCTGTTGACCTTAACAGACCGAGGCTTGTATTCAGCTGTCTTTTATTTAACCTCTCACAAATATAGGGATGTCAGGCGGTCGCCTTCTTCTGCGAAGCAGTTATGCTAACAAAAGAGGAGGACGACCGCATAAGGCAACGATGTTCACGCCCCAGACGCCGCTGGGATTCTGATCCCGTTTTCCGGCCTGCAATGGGTAGCTCGCCGTCCGATCGTCTGGTAACCTTTCTAACCTAGCCCTAGTCGTCAACTGCGTGCACTGTTCCCGCACGCTTCAAGAAGTTGTTAGCAAGCCGTAGGGACCCTGCAGAAAGGTCAAACCCTACTAGTGCTAAGGGTTGCGTCTGAAAGAAAGGCTCGGCCTTGGTATAAAAGCAAGGGGGTTGTTTTATCAGTAAGCTGCCTAAACTACCCACCCCGTTCGTATCGTATCGCCCATAGGGTAAGATTTCTCGTTGAATGATTTTTACCCACAATAAAAAAAGCCTTTTCATTAATATTTTGTATACAATGAACAATAACTACAAAACCATTTCTTTTGACCTTCACAGTCCAAAGCTTGTATTCAACTCTTTCATTTTAACCCACAAAACATATTTTTCCAACTTCTTATTTTATTTTTTCCCTTCCTATTTTAATTTTTCCCCTTCCCATTTTAATCTCGTGAAACAGAAAATGGAAAAGAACATTTTCTGCTCGTTTATCCAAGTCGCGTCCTCAAGAATTAGGTCAGTGGCTTTAGTGTCGTATTACAGTGTCTAGAGTGCTCTCGGAGTGTCGCGGTGAGTGTCGTGACGAACTCTAATGGCCTCTGTTTTTTTTTTAGTTCCGTGTATAAGCTTGTTGTATGTTTTTGTGGAGTTAGAGACAAAGTTTTTGTTATTTTGGGGAATGAGTTAGTGTGAGGGAAGTTCGGAGGGCTGTCGTGTGTGTAACTTCGTGTGACTTAGAGGATTTGGTCACGCGATGGCTGAGCCTCGAGACTAAAGTCGAAAAGTTTTTTGCTCTACTAGTATTTTTCTTGTTTGTCTATTACTCAAATAATGGCTTGAAAAAAAACTCAACTTTGAATGGTGTATGGACCAAACTTTACTCGATTCTGTGATATACAGGGTGACTGGTTGAAGTGAATTAGTGACCAATGCTTAGACACGTGATTGTAGTCATGATAACAAACAGCTTTTACTTTAGGTAGATATGTGCAGATTTAAAGAAAACGAGAAAAAATCTGCTAATCAGTCATCTTTCTTCGCCTAACTGGGCAAAATGTACTCTGAATTTGTCTTATTTTTTCTTGTTGGTTCCTTGGCTGAATAAATAAAAGCAGTTTTTTATTTATTAGGAAAAAAGCCGACAAAAAATTCCAACACTGTGTTGTCCTAAACTGAATTCATGGTAATTCGTTTGTGCGACGATGTCAATGACACCCGATATAAATAAAATCGAAATATCACTCACTGATTAATCACAAAATCTCAGAAACTACAACGTCATCGTCGACCGCATCGTCACTTTCCATCAGGTGAGATATAATCAATAAAAAAAACCTACAAACTTAAAATTTGGCAGGCCGGTTCCTTATAGGGTGTTCCTACACCCCATAAGGAACCGGTCCCCTAAGAATGGATTTTACGGAACTCTATCCCTAAGGGGGTAAAACGAGGGTTGGAAATTTGTATGGAGAAACCGACTGTCACGTTTACAAAGCCGCTGGCAGAAGCTGGTAACATAATACTCGTAAGACAAGAAGAGATAAAACAATATAATTATTTCGACATATCGACCCTGATTGAGAGCAGTGGTGGCCGAGTGGTAACGGCTCCGACTTACGAGTCGTAGGTCGCGGGTTCAAACCCAGCCAGGCGAATTACTTTGTGTAATTTATTTCATCATCACTGCTCTCAAAACGGTGAAGGAAAACATCGTGAGGAAACCGGCATGTCCTAGAACCAAAAATTCGAAGACATGTGACATCCACCAATCCGCACTGGGCCCGCGTGGTGGATTATGGCCCATTCCCTCTCCTAGAGAGAGGAGGTCTGTGTCCCTGCAGTGGGAACATTAAAAAAGGCTGATGATGATAATGATCGACCCTGATAACATCTACAGAGATCTATTAAGCCTATCGTAAAATCTGCAATGAATGAACTGGAGTGACCTCCGACTAACCTTATAGAGATGAGGCGCCATCATTATTTATGAGAATATTTTAGGGTTCCGTATGCATCGTAATAGACGATGTCTAATATTCCGTCGACCTTCTCACTCGCAAAGTAAGATTTTAACAAGTCATTTTAAGACCCCTACACTAGTTTTTGTAACTCACGTTAATTTAGATTTAGACATTTGTATCGAAAGATATGTAGCGCCATCTACAAAAAAAAAATCGAAAAGGTAGAAAAAAAAATACCTTTCGCCAGTTTTTTTTTTCTACCAGAAACATTTATTTAAGCCATTTTTTAGAAGACTTCTAATCGAAACAACGGAACCCTTATTGGATTACGTAATTGTCCGTCGGTCTGTCTGCCTGTTTGCTGATTTCTCAAGACCATATATCTCGGGAACGCGTGAAAGTAACGAAATGAAAAGCTGTGAATAAATCAAACTTCTAAGGTAAAAAAACAAAATACCCGACTGCACACTAAAAAAAGAGTAAAACAAGCCCCACAATACAAATTTACTGAATATAATTTATAAATGTTGATGGAAAGCATCGCAGGCGGGGACCAACAGAGGCTTATTTATAGTCATTTCTGTTGTGCACCATTTAGCAGAATTTTCGTTGGTGGCGGTCAAGGTGGTCCCCGCCTGCGATGCTTTCCATCAACATTTATAAATTATATTCAGTAAATTTGTATTGTGGGGCTTGTTTTACTCTTTTTTTAGTGTGCAGTCGGGTATTTTGTTTTTTTAATAATAATTTTTTTATTTATAACTTTTTAGCTGTTTTTATTTAAGTTGACGCAGAATTAACATGTTCCCGTGGGAATTTTGAGAAAAAACGTATCCTATATTAATTACTCCCGTGATTGAAATGAATCTAATGATACCGCATACATATTTTTTAAAGGGAAATTTAGAAAAAATATTATTATGTCTTTATCCCGTGGGACTTTTAGGATAAAATGTATCCTATGACACTCCCGTAATCAAGACAAATCTAACGATACCTCATACATCAAAATCCATCAAGCCGTTTAGGCTACAGGAGGTCACAAAGGAAAAGACATACATACATACTTACATACACTCGAAAAACATTACCCTCCTTCTTTGGCAGTCGGGTAAAAAAAGACCGTTTATGTCGTAAAAAACGTATATTTCGACTCTCTCAAGGAAATCAAAATTCATAGTGTAGGTACTTTCTGCTGACCCAGAAACAGAGTTTGTTATAAAACAAGGTCTTATAGTAGGTACAGGTATAAATCTGAAAACAGTAAATTCTATATCACAAAACTGTTTTACCATTTGAATAATCTGCAAACTATAAATAAGTAAATTAGCTAACTAAAGCTATTTTTGGAGACTCCATTATTGTCACAAATTATGATTGTCAATGCACTACAATCTATTTTCATAGCCTCTAATGGATGCTGACAGTTAGGTATCCAAAATACACTAACATTTCAGATAGACCAGATAGAATTTTTAATGCAGTTCATAACAGCGAGCTACCCATTACTCGACGTCCGCACAGTGGCATAACTATATAACCTGGGGCCCGTGGCATATTTATTCGATGAGGCCCCAAAAAAATCATCTTATTATTTTCGAATTTTACCTAATAAATTTTGTAATTTTGGGTTCCTTGTTCTGAGCTCATGGCTTATTAGACTGGGGGCCCCGACTTACCGGGGACCCGTGGAAATTGCCAGTCTTGCAACTCTATAGTTACGCCACTGTCTGCAAACCTGCGTCTATGGTGGTTGGTGGTCGAGGGCGAAGTTTGAATCGAACTTACTATATTCGTTGAGGACCTGCGTCATGCAAGAAGGTGAGGATGCTGTGACCTGTCTCCAGGCACTCCTCAAAGAAGGGACTTACCGCCATAATTATGGTATGCACTGACTACAGCAAATCTTCAAGTTAGAACTACTTTAATTAATTAATCATAACAATAAGAAACCAAAAGTATCAAGAAATGCTTGTCAACTTTTCAAAGAAGTCACTACTCAAAGAAGGGGCTTTCTGCCTTAATTATGGCATGCCCAGCACTGGCTTGCAACACGGCGATTTCTCCATAATATACCAGATCTTCACTCATCATCATCATCAGCCTTTTTAATGTTCCCACTGCTGGGACACAGGCCTCCTCTCTAGGAGATGAAAATGGGCGTAATCCAGCACGCGCGTTTTGGTGGATGTCACATATCTTTGAACTATTGTACCTAGGACATGACACCGGTTTTTCCTTTACCGTTTTGAGAGCAGTGGTTATGAAATAAATTACACAAAGTAATGCGCCTAGATGGGTTTGAACCTGCGACCTACAACTCGTAAGTCGGCCGTTCGTCCACCACTGCTCTTCAAGTTACTACTTTCGTCCATTAATCATATCATTAAGAAGCCAAAAGTATCAAGAACTCTCAGCCAACTTGTTTTATCTAATCTGTAAGTTTCTCTTACTTTTTCGCTTTTCGTCATTATGTCAAAACTTCTTAGCAGGACTCTTCGTGTTCAATCTTCACAAGTTATCACGACATGGCTTGTCTTTTACACAGCGATAATTACTCAACAACAAGAAGAAATCATTAGTAAGGTTGTGGGTGACTCACATCATTACATAGTATAAAACTGACTTTTATTTATTCACCACTTACCCAGTGAGTACTGTGATGACTGTAAAGAGATCACATGCGTTACGAATTAGCGCACTAGCTTGTAAGACGTTCGCAGACTGTTCGTAGTTTAAATTATTCGAATGGAAAATAGTATGTTGTCTACACTAATATAATAAAGAGATAAAGTTTGTTTTTTTGTTTGTAGGAGGTAATCTCTGGAACTACTGGTCCGATTGGAGAAATTTTAGCAATAATAGAAAGCTGCTTTACTCCTGAGTGACATAGGCTATATTTTATGTACGCGGGCGAAGCCGCTGACAAAAGCTAGTTTTATATATTATTGTATGTCGAACCATCAGAGCGAAATATACCAAGTAAAAACGCGACGTGGGTTTTATTTGCTGCTACCACGATCCTGGTACTGGAGCGCCTAGAAGGAGAGTCCTCGGGTTGCTGCAGTACTTACACTACATATACACCCTACAAACAACGAAAAGGTCATTCAAAATCACAATGAAGGTGGGCCTTCCTCACTCGCCTATCGTCAACATAGCGTATGGTTTAAAAGCTTGTTGCATCATTCAACGCAATCCAAAGTGATGTTTGATGCGAAAAAAGAAAGATAACACCTGAAAACTGTTGGCATTCAGTTATTCTACGATGTTCACAAAACTTATTCCAGGAAATACGTGTTTTTATTAAATCCTTAAGGATTTAAAAAAAAAGTCATTATTTAGAATCATGTACGCGGGGCAAACATGGCCGGAGGTCGCCGTAGATAGAGAGGTCTGGAAGGAAAAAGGGGAGGCCTTTGCCCAGCAGTGGGACACACAATAGGCTATAAAAAAAAAAAAAAAAAAATTTAGAATCTCGATTAAACGCGCAAGGATCCTATAGAAGTAATTTTTTTTATATTTTTAATATAGGAGTACATTATTAAATAAATAATATACCTTTCACTATACGGAACCATTAACACACGCCATTTCGCACTAGGTTTGCCAAATCATTGAGCGGGTACATTAGAGCCCAATTGTGCGTGCAATGATAGTGTTGTTACGTCCTCTAGTGGTCTCTGAATTTTAATGGGCACTACATGACATCATGTTAGTGAATAATGCGGATTAGTGGGTAATTAGCAGCTTTGTCACACGCTCGTTTTAGTTTAACAAGTGGGTAATCGTGACTCTAACTAGTTATAAATTTGTTGGAACGCTCAGTTAGTATTATCTTCAATTTACATCAAAATATCAGCTGAGCCAGTGTAATGACCTGTAGGTAGTTTGGTTCAATGACCGACAACTACCTATAGGTCAATGACTCGCTCAGCTGATGTTTTCCTAAAGAAATTAATTTCATACCTACGCGCAAATTAATTAGAGTTTAAAAAAAGTACTTTTTTATTATTTATCTTCGACTAGTTTCTGCCCGCGGCTTCGCCCGCGTGAAAGTAGGGTTCTTTATACAAACATTAGACCCCCATTATATCCCTTTTGGAGCTGAATTTTGAAAAACCCTTTCTTAGTGTTCGCCTACGTCATAAAAGGAAGCCTTATGCAAACTTTCACGGTCTTATGCCCAGTAGTTTTGGCTGTGCGTTGATATTCAGTCAGTCACTTTCTCCTTTTATATCTATACTAGCGACCCGCCCCAGCTTCGCACGGGAGCAATGGTAATATTAAATATATTATGCATATATTATTCATATAAACCTTCTTGAATTACTCAACCTATTAAAAAAAACTGCATCGAAATCTGTTGCTCAGTTTTAAAGATCTAAGCATACCTAGGAACAGAAAACTCTGTTTTATACTATGTAATGATATAGTTAACTTTTATCCAAACTCATATACAAGAATTACAGGCTACAGATAATGCAAATGGCGGGTAAATATTGACGTTACATAATTGAGTTCTATTTACCAGTGTTTGGTCACGGCTCGCCATGTGATGCTGAGTAAACTCTCTGTATTGAATCTATTAATTGGAACCGAATGCCGCTGTCATTGGCCGGTAATGGACTATTTTTAGGTGATAAAAATAGGACATTTTGTTTTTTGGTTTAGTTAGTACCACTCTCGGCCTCTCGATCCCCAAAAAATACCTTTGAAGTCAGCTAAAATCACAGTCCAAATATTTTATTTCACACTAGCGACCCGCCCCAGCTGCCCGGGGGCATAATATTGAATATATTATGCATGTATTATACACATAAACCTTCCTCTTGAATCACTCTATCTGTTAAAAAAACCGCATCAAAATCCGTTGCATAGTTTTAAAGATTTAAGCATTATGTATGCTTAAATCTTTAAAACACGGATAGGACGACTTTGTTTTATACTATTTAATGATAAGCCTACATGGGCACTTTTAAAACGTCAGAAACTAGTGCGCCTTTCCAAATTGATCGTTTCCTATGGAGAAAAACAAAACCACATTTTGTGTGATTAATATTTTTCATTCAATCAGTCCATCCAAAGGTTGTCTGGTAGAAATTGCCCTGTACGATAAGACCGCCTATTGTACACTTGTTTTTATTGATGTTTATCCTGTGTGAAGCTAAGGTGTGCAATGAAGTTATAAATACACTAGCTTCTGCCCGCGACTTCGTCCGCGGAAAATTTCTTGTAGTGATAGCTCGGTTAACATCCATGTTATATAAATAATTTATAGCCTATGTCACTCAGGAGTAAAGCAGCTTTCTATTGTTGCTAATTTTTTTCCAATCGAACCATTAGTTCCAGAGATTACCTCCTACAAACAAAAAAACAAAAAAACAAACTTTACCTCTTTATTATATTAGTGTAGATAAAACTCCTGTGTTCCTACAGTTGCTTTTGCGTTCTAAGACCACGGGTAACCTTTTCAAAACTCGACCTATAACAGTCATACAAACATTTAAGCCCTTGCAACATAATATCACGACTCTCCTCTAAACGGCTTTCACGTAGATACCACGTAAATATGACGTAGCTACATAACGTAGAGACGTAGATAGAGCTCGCTACGTGACCGTCGCGTAGACGTAGTTATTGCGGTTGGGAGAGCGTACTGAAAATTGCCGAGTAATAGGGTTGGGGCATGTCGATAAAATGGATATCGATATTGAGAGGTTGATGTCTTATTTTTAGGTCGTATTTATATTTGCTTTCAACAATGTTGGTGAGTTGGTAAGAAATTGGCAGCAATGCGTTCATGTAGGACCTTTTCGAGAATAGCACCTTACTAGTTGATATTGAAATCAATTAGATAGATAGATAGTTTCTTCGTCATTTAACACTGACTTCCGAAATTAAAAATATTAGTATTCGCAGATATGCTGGAAGAGATTTCTTTAGAAATAAGCAGCACCTCTGTACCTCTTTTTCTGTATCTTCTTGTCTTATTTTCCGCTGTAAATAATAATAATAAAAAAAATTGTTTGGCTTTTTTTTACAATCAAGTCAATTGTATTTTTTCAAGTTTTTTATTTTCGTACTAAAGTGAGGAATACGCTCTACCATAGCTTTTCTTTCGGACTGGATTTGCTCCTCACATATATGGCATCGTGGGAATGGGGTAAGTTGTTTAGTCAGTAAGAGTCTGACACTGTTTCACTCTAGCTCTAGCTCCTTACTAACCCGAACGCTTTTATAGCAATTCATATGACCTCCTTTTTGAAGTCGGTAAAATGTTCTATCAAGACATGTTCTAATGGATTTGAGAAATAAAATAATATTAGCATGATTATAATAATAATAACGAGGTAGCTTGGACCCTGTCTCGATGCCGGTGGGCTACTATTATTTTATATTTTTAAATGGTTTTTAAGAAAATATTTAAAAATGAAGATCAAAATTAAAATGTTTTTTTTTTCACATAAGCCTACATGGGCACTTATAAAACGTCAGAAGCTAGTACACGATTCCAAATTGGTCGTTTCCTATGGAGAAGAACCGGCGAGAAACTCCATGGATACTCTTTTTAAATAGCTAATAAGTTAAGATTAATAATATTGCTTGAATTACTCCTTCTTATATCATTATTCCAAACATTTTATATGAAACTTACTTGACTCTTTAGTTTTTTACCATCAAATAAAAAAGATACCCAACAAAATGGTCCACCGACTTCGCCCTCGCAAGTCTCTCTACATAAACTCCACACTACACAACCGTACGACATTCTCTTGAGTAATCATCTTTCGCCATCTTAAAACGAACCGAGCTTCAAGATTTATTATCACATAATATGCCTTTATTAAATTCAAGATACTGATCATAATATAGTCGTATGCTATGCGTTCCAAATAAGAATAGGAAAGTCAATAACCTCGATCTGTCAAATTCAGCAACCGTAGGGACTCTGTAAAAGGGTTGAAGCCTACTGGGGCCCAGGGTCTCTTTCTGAAAGAAAGGCTTGACCCCAGTGCGAAGGGCAAAAAAGGAATGGGGAGGGGTGTTTAGTCAGTAAGAGTCTGACACTGTTTCCTGCACCAGCCCAAGAGCGGGTTTCGTCATTAGATGATTTTTGACCACCACAACAAAAAATCAGTCAAATTTTAAGTGAAAAGTACGGTTTGCAAAAAATCTTATTTGCGTATCTATAAAGTGTTCGCACAACTATTGTCTTTCTATTATGTCTCTAATAACGGTATTGAAAAGGTTAAAAAAGCAGTAATACGATTAAAAAAACAGTTTTACAAAACCGATTAAAAATACGATTAACTAGCCTTTTGACAGCGGCTTCGCCCGCGTGAAAATAGGGTTTTCGATACAAACTTTAGACCCCCATTAGATCCCTTTAGAAGCTGAATTTTGAAAAACCCTTTCTTCGTGTTCGCCTACGTCATAAAAGGAAGTCTTGTGCAAAATTTCGCGCTCCTTATTCCAGTAGTGTTGGCAGTGCGTTGATATGTCAGTCATTCAGTTTTTCCTTTTATATATAGATAAACAGTGTAGATAATTTCCAGCATTTCAAACCACTTCCCTTCATGCTTCCATAAGACTAAACCTTGCCAAATCTGGCAATACTTAACTGAAAACGGTTGCACATCCGATAGTATTGCCAGCTCAGCAATTCGAACTGAACTACAATTCCTTCAATAGCTTGTTCCAAAAAATTTTGGACACATTCCAATTTCAAACTGCAAATAAAACGAAACCGTTCGAATTTTGTTTCTTTATTCGATTTTCGAGAGCAGCAAAGGCTGTGTGGTAAAGGCCTCAACTTACGAGTTGTAGGTCGCGGGTTCAAACTCAGGCGCATTAATTTGTGTAATTTATTTCATTGCCACTGCTCGCAAAACGGTGAACCACGGTTCCACTGGCATATCCTATAACCAAAAAGTCATTCGATGATTTTTTCCACCATAAAAAAAAACTTTCAACGATTGCAATACTACTTACCACCAGGTGGGATCGCAGTCAAGCACCAGTTTATCATCATTACATAGTATAAAACAAAGTTGCTTACCGCTGTCCCTATGTATGCTTAGATCTTTAAAAGTACGCAACGGATTTTGATGCTGTTATTTTTAATAGATAGAATGATTCAAGAGAAAAGTTTATATGTATAACTAGCTTTTGCCCGCGGCTTCGCCCGCGTGGTATTGGGGTTGGGGTTTCCGGGATAAAAAGTAGCCTATGTCCTATTCCGGAGTGTATCATATACCTGTGCCAAATTTCATCCAGATCCGTCCAGCTGTTTTGGCGTGATTGAGTAACAAACATCCAAACATCGTAACTTTCGCATTTATAATATTAAGTAAGATACATGCATAATATCAACATTGCACCCGTGCGAAGCTGGGGCGGGTCGCTAGTATCAAATAAAAAACAGGTCAGTCGTTCCTTTAATTAGTTCTACAAATCGGGTTTAGGTCATCCGTTCCTAATTTAAATCATTCGTTCATTTCGTTCAGTTCGTTCACTTTATTAGCGGAATCGCGAGAACCAGGTTATCAGCTCAGTGGGCCGTTGAAACTTGATGGTTAATTGTTTGAGAGAGTGCTTCATTATGTATGGGGTGGCCAGACGTTTTTGTTATTCCGAGACATGACTAGAATACATTTAATTTTCTGAGTAAAACATCGATATATACTTATGTGCAGTACGGCCGTCGGATCTTGGCCAGTCTGAATCAGCCATTCATCATCATCATCAGCCTTTTTAACGTTCCCACTGCAGGGACACTGGCCTCCTCTCTAAGAGAGGGAATGGGCCGTAATCCACGTGCAGTATTGACGTTCACGCAGTGTGAGAATGCTGTAAGTTTTAAAAGTTTTGTTAGACGACATAATGCCAATGAAGCGCTGCAGCGGACTTTTGTATTAACTTTTCAGTATTTTGACAAATAGTTTCTATGAACATGCTTGTCTATCGCTAGGATATAAGTCGATGAAGTAAAAAGCGCGAGGAAAAATAAAAATGCAATTTATTTTTACTGTGGCCAAAGGTTTGTGTTAGAAAAGAAGGCTCTGGCCTTGGTAAAGCAACGTAGGAATGGGATGAGTTGTTTAATCAGTAAGAGTCTGACACTGTTTACCGTTCAGCCCAAAGGGATTCGCCATTGGATTTTACCCACCATAAAAAAAAACCAGCTTGATAAAATTACAGAAATCATAAACAATAACTCTATGGTGACAGATGACATACTTTTTAGCAATTAAACGGACAAATTGACGTTTCATGACGCAGAAGTAAAAAGAGCCAGATTGTCTATTGCAACCATGCAATTTTATTGTTGTATTGGCTAATGTCTGGCAATTTAAGCAAGCGTCGTTGAATGAAACGTACCTATGTAATATTTATTTCAATTTTCTTGATTGCGTAAAAGCAACGTTTCGTAATTTAGTTTTATTCGGTACATGTCTTGATTTTAATTATTGCATGTTTTACTATTAGTTTGTTCACTAAAAAATCGGTATTTAGTTGTTGTTTTCTGAGGAGTGGCAGGCGGTTGCCTCCGTCTACAAGGCAGTAATGCTAGCAAAGCAGGAGACCCACTGCATTAGGCAAAGGCAACGGCGCTCTCGGCACAGCCACCGCCGCCGCCGAAGCGATTCCTGTCCGCGTTTTCCGGTCACCAAAGACACAGGCTTGCGGACGGCGGGCAATGGGTATCTCGCTGTCCAGTTGTCTGGTGCCGCACGCTTCAAAAAGTAGTCAGCAATACTGTAGGTACTCTGCAAAAGGGTCGAAGCCTACTGGGGCCCAGGGTCTATTTCTGAATGGAAGCCTCAGTGAGAAATGCGAGGAAAAAGAAAGAACGGGGTGGAGTGTTTAGTCAGTAAGAGTCTGACACTGTAAGAGCGGGATTAGTCAATGGGTGATTATTGCCCACAATAAAAAAAAACCTGTCATGCACAGTAAAAGATTATTCCGTTCTCAATCAAAGCGCGACAAAGTCCTGCTTGTCTCCGCGTAATTGTAGCAACAGTCGCCATGTTACTTCAACTTCTATGCCGCGTTTGTACATTTAAAACATCAAGGTCTATTTTGAAAACCTTCTCACTCTCTGATTGTTCGGGCACGATATTTTTCAAGCCGCAATATTCGAGTAGCATATAATATTGCGTCAGAACGTGCGGTCGTGAAAGGTTGAATGCAGCAGTGCATTTTGAAACGTTAGGTACTTTTGAATGTTTTGTTGGTTACATAATCATATTATTATCTTTGTGTCGTTTTCACAGTCACGTCTTACCTAGTTGAGTTCATGGTTACCATTTTTTATAGGCTGGTTGGACCTTAGCAAGTCAATTTGAATAGCTTAAGGTGGGCCATCCACTCTTGCCCATCGTCAACGTCGCGCATGGTTTAAAAGCTTGTTCCTTCTTTTTACGCAATCCAAAGTGATGTTTGTTGCAAAAATTATGCGAAAAAAGAGAGATAACATTTGAAAACTCTGTAGGCATTCGGTAATTCTACGAGTTAACTGAATGTTTCACAAAACTTGTTCCAGGAAATACGTGTTTTTATTAAACCCTTAAGGATTTTAAAATATAAAATATCTATAGACACTTTTCAAATTATTTTTTTCTAGTACTGTTTCAAACTTTTGACTGAACAAGTAAAGTTCACATGTTAAACTAAAACTTTATAACTCGCACCACTTCATATTCAGTTAACATGATTCTAATTAAAAGCGAATGTTTGAGTACAAACTAAAATTAAATTAATGTTCAGTTTTGTAAGCCATAAGCTCGTGGAAAATTAAAAAGGTCGAAGTTAAACTAAATAATGAAGCCACTGAACTTTTATAATAGTATTAATTCTTTTTCTTAGTATTTAGTATTAGTATTAATATTAAAAATGCGAAAGTTACGATGTTTGGATGTTTGTTACTCAATCACGCCAAAACGGCTGGACGGATCTGGATGAAATTTGGCACAGGCATAGGATACACTCCGGAATAGGACATAGACTACTTTTTATCCCGGAAACCCCAAACCCAACCCCAATACCACGCGGGCGAAGCCGCGGGCAAAAGCTAGTATGATCATAAAATATGACCAAGTTTCTTTTGCGCAGTTCCGGTTTTTATTTCCGCATTAAAGTAAATATTTAATCACGTATTATGATTTTCGGCCAACGTAGGCGGGCTTTCGAACGGTGAACTATGAGTAACTCGCTGTCGGCTCGCCTGGCAAGGAGTAAACCCGGTTCAAAGCTGCGTTGTGTTTAATCCTATCATCATTAAGAAGAAGCTCAAAGACGTCCACTGCTGGACATAGGCCTCCTTCTTTTATCTTTTACTAGCGACCCGCCCCAGCTACTGATCGTACGCACATCGCACGGGTACTGATATTGAATATATTATGCATGTATTATACACATAAACCTTTTCCTTCAATCACTTTATTTATCAAAAAAAAAACCGCAGTAAAATCCGTTGCGGACTTTTAAAAATCTAAGCATACATAGAGACAGCGGTAAGCAACTTTGTTTTATACTAGCATCCCGCTCCAGCTTCGCATGGGTATAATGGCGATATTAAATATACTATGCATATATTATACACATAAACCTTACTTTTAAATCACTCTATCTATTAAAAAAACCGCATCAAAATCCGTTGCGTACTTTTAAAGATCTAAGCATACATAGGAAAAGCGGTAAACAACTTTGTTTTATACTATGTAATGAAAAGAAAATAAATATCATAAATTCCATCACATTTCCCAAAAATCGACAAATAACGTATTCCAAATAAATCCGGCCTCTTGACCCACATATGGGCACCCTACTGGTCGATATACCGTGCTCAGAATAATTGATGAGCCGCCGATTTAATGTCCACCTCATGCCTATCATGTTGACTTTCCAGGCGTCGTCGGGATTCCGATCTTCAGATTTCCCGCTACTTTGGGCGCGGTTTTAGGTAGCTCGCCGTCCGGTCGTCTGGTAACAATCTGGACTAAGCTCACGTCATCGACGGCGCGTCCTGTTCCCAAGTGCCTCAAGTAGTTGTCAGCAAAAGTAGAGGCCCAGCTGCAGAGCCGAAGCCTACTGGGTCCTTGGATCAGTTTCTGAAAGGAAGGCCTGACCCCGGTATGAACGCTAAGAAGGAACGGGGTGGGTCGTTTAGCTAATAAGAGTCTGACACTATTTCCCGTTCCGACAAAGAGCGAGATTTGTCATTGGATATTTTTCCCACCTATAAAAATAAAGAGTAAACAAGAAAAACCATAGTCACACGTTGTTAAAGTGTTACGTTTGTTACGTTTCTTTTTGTTTCCTACTTCTTCAGTGAATTTTTTTTCGTTATAGTCGGCGTTTACTTTTTTTTATTTAAACTATTTTGGATTTAAATCACTGAAATGGCTTCCTTTGTGTGAAGCCTTTTCAAATGACTTTTTGTCCGCTAGAGGGCGTCACTTTAATTTTAAACAGTAGTCCCTTAAGGAGTTGTAGGAGTTGTCAGCAAACCGTAGGGACCCTGCAGAAGGGTCGAAGCCAACTGGGGCCACATGGGTTCGCGTCTGAAAGGAAGGTTCTGGCCCTGGTGTATATGGCAACGTTGGAATGGGGTAGGTTGTTTAGTCAGTAAGAGTCTGACACTTGTTTCCCGCTCCGCCCAAGGGCGGGACTCGTCATTGGATGAATTTTTAACTACCTAAAAAAAAAAACAGTAGTCCCTTGAAAATGATACCAAACACGGCGTATTTATCTCATCTTATTCAACAAGACATTACTTTTTGTCCACTACATGGCGCTTCATGTATCCTACGTTATACAATAAAAACGGTTAAAAAAGCCTGTCAAAATCATAACCTTCCATTGGCTTTGCCGTAGTTGGGTAAAAACCTCCTTTGGCTTTGCCGTAGTTGGGTAAAAACCTCCTTTGGCTTTGCCGTAGTTGGGTAAAAATATGGTCACCCTACTGGTCGATATATTGTGCCCAGAATAATTGATGAGCCGCCGATTCAACGTCACTTCTCATGCCTTCCATGTAGACTTTACGTTATTAAATGTACACAAATCGATTTCATTGGCGGCAAATGGCTTTAAAACTATTTTTGGTCCATTTGATGTTTGGCAGTTTTTATGGGGCGAATGGGAGCGGGTTTCTGGGTTTACGAGCTATTTGATGGTGATAAGATTTTGTTGCGAAAGTCTGGACTTTGGTAGTTACTTTGGTGTCTTTGAACTCTTTGAAGTAGTGGTATAAAAATATTATTATTATTAGATGGCTTGAAAAAAAATTTCACTAATCTGACTCGAAATTACGATTTGCAAGTGAGTGAACGATTTGAAAGTTAAAAAAAAAATATAAGTTGTATATTTAAGAGTCTATCAAAAGTAGAAATTTTAAATATCCTTATGCCTACGTTGCCCTGCCTGAAGTTAAAATCGGTTGAATGAACAATAAAAAGGGTTTGTTTACATGTCTAATCATAACGCGAATGAAGTATCAGGAAAAGGTCATCATCATCATCATGAGCCTTTTTAATGTTTCTACTGCTGGGACACAGGCCTCCTCACTAAGAGAGGGAAAAGGCCATAATCCACCATTTGGGCCCAGTGCGGATTGGTGGATACCGTATCATGACATAAATTATTAATCTATATATATAAAGGGAGAAACTGACTGACAGACATATCAACGCACACCCGAAACTACTGGAACTAGTGACCGTGAAATTTTCCACAAGGATTTTCCACAATTTTCCACATCTTCCTTTTATGACGTAGGCGAACACTAAGAAATAGTTTTTTTTTTTTAATTCAGCTCCTAAAGGAATGTAATGGACTAAACGTTTTGCATCGTCATTTATACCGCGTACATCGAGGGACTGGAACAGTTTGCCGGCTGCAATCTTTCCATCCGATTATAATTTAGGTGTCTTCAAGGCTAGAGTGAATAGGCTCTTAATAAAATAGTGCGCCTTACCATCAACGATGGCATCACTGCTTACCATCAGGTGGGATCGCAGTCAAGCACTAGTTTATTGCAAATTAAATTTAATTAATTAATGGGGTCTAAAGATTGTATGTAGAACCCTTATAAAAATATCATCAAAAAGTTCAGCCACGCCACACTTCAATTCACCTTGAGCATGCATAACAATTTACATTTTGAACGAAAATTCGAAATACGATGAAAATCGAGTTCAAGCAATCACGTAGACATATATTAAATAAAGCCCAAAGCAAGCAGAAATAAGATACGCAAATATTGTTAGCCTACATGTATACAAAAAGTATATACACTTCTCATCAAAAAAATCGAAACACCTTGCAAGTTTACGTTTTGTCAGGATTATCAGAAAAATGTGTACATTTAGGAATAAATGTTAAATGTCGTTTAATAGTGAGTAATATGAGCTTATCAAATCTTAATGTTAATGTTCTAAATTTAAATGAATTTTTCATAGGTTTCGTATTTTGTTAAATGAGTCATTTTTATTCCGTATGGAGTATAAAGGAAATGGATAAAACAACACACGTAAATGAAAAAAAAAGCTAAAAAACGTTTATTTAATAACTTGTATTCCCTCCCCGAGCTCTAATTACTGCTTCCATACGGTTCTTCATCGATCGGATGAGAGTCACGATCACATGCTGTGGTATATTGTCCCATTCCTCTTGGATTGCATCTTGCAGCTGGCTAAGTGTTTCTGGGGCAGGATCTCTTGCTCGAATTCGTCTCTTTAATTCATCCCATAGATGTTCAATGGGATTCATGTCCGGGCTTCTTGCTGGCCATTCCATAATAGAGATATCGACTTCGTTAAGATAATCTCGTACGACGCCCGCGGTGTGAGCCCTAGCATTGTCGTGCATGAATATGAAGCCGTTGCCAATAAAATGTGCATAGGGCATCACATGAGGCTCGAGACACTCTTCGACGTACCGATGACAGTTTAGTGCAGGCAGACGTGGCCCAGACACGAAAGCAAGCTCTGTCTTACCGTCGGCGCTGATTCCTCCCCAAACCGTCCACGAACCGCCACCATAGCTGACCTTTTCTTCAATGCAGCATTGTGCATAGCGTTCTCCGTCTCTTCTGTAGACCTTGTTCCTTCCGTCGTTACCATACAGCATAATTTTACACTCATCAGAAAAGAGAACTTTGCTCCACTGTAGGTATGACCAATTTAGGTGCTCACGTGCAAAGTTAAGGCGCGCTCTTCGATGGTCTGCAGTTAATTTCGGCCCATTTGCTGGCTTATGCGGTACCAGTCCACGATCCTTCAACCTTCTTCTAATTGTAGAGTCACTTACAGCCACCCTTCGTACAACACGAAGCCGCTGCTGCAGTTGAAAAGCGTTAAGGCGTCGATTTCTTAAAGAAGTTGTTACAATAAATCGATCATCTCGCTCAGAAGTGACCCGATTCCTGCCAGATCCTGAACGGCGCGTGAACAAACCAGTCTCCCGATAACGTTTATAGACTCTATGAACAGATGACAGGCTTAGATGCAGTCTTGCAGCCACAACACGCTGACTAAGGCCAGAATCCAGCAATGCCACAACTTGGGCGGCTTCTGTGGGCGAAGTATCCATACGTTTTAGAAAAAAAACCTTTTTTCAGACGTCCCAAAGTCACAGTATTGAAATAAAAAACAAAAAGTTTAAGGATAGGCGCCAATTTTTAGTTTTTAAACGCTAAATGTACTCCAACCCTAAACACACATTTGTCTCAAAACAGTGATTCATTTCGTTTATAAGATAAACAAATGAAATTCTAATTTTGAATTTAGAATTTTCGCTTATTACTGTAATGGCCAAACTGCCAGCTATAATATATGTATTTTTTTTCATCGTATGAATTCTTTTTTGTGTTAAATTCGGACAGAAACAATGAAAACGGAAGTGTTTCGATTTTTTTGATGAGAAGTGTATTATGTACTAGAATATCGATATCCGTAATCACATCACTACCTTTAACGAAGTCATCGTTTACGGTGTTATCGATATCGAGGGCGAGTTATTTGCAGACATAAATAATATAATATTATGTATTACTTATAGATGTCTCATTTCGTACCAAGAAACGTGACTGCCTTAACTTAGATTTTTCGGCAGATGATACAAATTTTTTTTACGCGTTCGGCCCCTTTCGGCCTTGTTCGGCACAGCTCGCGAAAATGTGATAGTAGGGTTGGCTTGTACATTGCTTGATTTGATTTTTTAAGGTCATTGATTAAACAATTTCCTACTTATAGTATTAAGTTTTAAGCCAATAATCACTTTGGGTAGTGTAACAGTAAATAAAACAAAACAGATTGATTGGTTTTAGAGACTACCTGGAAAATAAGTTGCGCAAACATCGCAATCAGATCCTTGACTCGAAAATCACACAATTTGTCTGCTGCGGTCTTCCCATCCAAATATAATTTGGGTGTTTTCAGGGCTAGAATGAAAAGGCTCTTAATAAACTCGTGTGCTTACCATCGGGTGGGATCACAGTCAAGCGCTAGTTTATAGCAATTAAAAAACAAAGTTTTATAAAACGCGATCCTCGGATTGCAGTCAAGCTTTAGTTTTAATCAAATAAAAAAAAATATATCTTTTTTCTTTAAAATCAAACCCCTTCCTGCAAAATATCCATTGCTGTTCTTGAATATTATCTATCGTCTGTGCTGAGTAATAGATTATAGTGGCTAGGGGGAGAAGGGGATATCATCGTTTTTGCCTCGTCCGCCTCCTAGACGGGTCTCTGTTTATTTTGGTACTAATTGGATGTCTAGGGACAAAGACATTGTTTTCTAGCGCTTACTTAAATATTTGGATCTGTGCTAACGTTTTGTTTTTAGAAGCCTTATGAAGGTAAATAGTAGATAATGAGGATTTTTTGTTTAACTCTGTAATCGCTCATTTCAGATTAATCTGGCAAATATTTTCGTGTCCATTTCCCCGGTTTTTTTTTTATGTTGGGCAAAAATCATACAATGACGAATCCTGCTCTTGGTCGGAGCGGGAAACAGTGTTTTACTGACTAAACACCCCACCCCATTCCGTCTTTGCCTTTCGCACTGGGACCAAGCCTTCCTTTCAGAAAGAGACCCTGGGCCCCAGTAGGCTTCGACCCTTTTGCAGAGTCCCTACGACACTACTCGCAGTTAGGGTTAGTTGGGTTAACTCTAAGCTAGCTACGAGTTATAAAAGAATGACCCTGGGTTACAACTCTACACTACTCTAGTCATTTTTAAACGCAGCCCAGTGCGCGAGTCCGACTCGCATTTACCCAACTTTTTCTTCTATAACTATCCGATATTGAGCAATAAGTTGCAAAAAACTTTGTATAGTTTAATTTCACGGTCTAACCTGAAGCATCTTTTTTTCCAATGACGAATCCCGCTCTTGGGCGGAGCGGTAAATAGTGTCAGACTCTTACTGACTAAACACCCTACCCCGTTCCGTCTTTGCCCTTCGCACTGGCGCCCCAGTGCCGCACTGGGGCAAAGCTTTCCTTTCAGAAAGAGACCCTGGGCCCCAGTAGGCTTCGACCCTTTTGCAGAGTCCCTACGGTTTTGCTGACAACTCCTTGAGGCGTGCGGGAACAGAGCGCACCGTTGACGACTCGGGCTTGGTCAGGTCGACCGGAAGGTGAGCTACCCATTGCTCGCCGTCCGCAAGCCCGAGAACCTAAAGCATTAAACCTTAACACAATGTTTATCTGGTTTCTAACTAAAGTACTTACTACACACACTGTCCATAACTGAAAAAATCGTATGAAACTTCATAACAGTTTCGTCGAAAAAGTTCTCCGAACTATATCGAAAACGTTATTCACGATTTTCACGAATGACTTTGCACGACAGCTTACCTACTTCAATATCGCGGCGTTACTACCAAAACTGTGTCATCAAAGGACGGATTCGACGGCTTATTTTATTGAACATGTTTTTATTAGATAGTTATTAGGTTTCTACGTCATACATAATATTGGCGGTGACTAAACTGATAGACTTTCTTTTGAATGGATTTTTTTTTCAATTTGTGTGTATATTATGTACTTTTAATGTTACTTTACTTATTATTTGATTCTAATTTATTCTATGGATTTAGATAAAACATCATACCACAGTGTTGTCTTTTTTAACCCTAAGGTTAAATGGTAGAGAATGCCTTGTAGCATTAAGTCCGTCTATGTACCAGTACCGTACATGAAGATTAAATAAATAAATAAAAATACAAAGCACTGCCAAAATAAAAAGTAAAATAAAAGTGAAAAACAACAAAAAAACTTAAAACAAACTTTAAATTTCGGAAGTCGGAATTAACATAGTAATGTCTCTTTGTTATTAAACAACGACTTCCGAAATTTAACGATATTTTGCACTTTTTCGTGCCAAATAATTTGGACTAAAATGGCTATTGTAGCTATAATTACGAGCAACCCCCCGCTATACTGCACTTCAATTAAGACTCGAAAATCTGTTACTGTATATTGTACACCACTGCTCTCAAAACAAGAACATGAAGGAAAAAATCATAAGGGAACCAGCATGTCCTAGAACCAAAAATTCGAAGACGTGACATCCACCAACCCGCACTGCGCCCGCGTGGTGGATTACGGCCTTCTTCTAGAGAGGCGGCCTGAGTTCCAACAGTGGAAACATTAAAAGACTAATGATGTGTACAGTACACAGGTTCCCTTGTATTTTGTCTGTTTTCTATCAACTATATGACGCTAACAGCTATCTCCCTTGTTGCAGCTGCACTCGGAATACCGCAGCACGTACAAATGGCACGAGTACAAGGAGCAGCAGCAGGGCGTGGTGAAGCAGCCTGCTCCCACGCCTCCCTCCGCACTGCCTATCCAGAGGGGTAAGTCTTTCTCACCACAAATGGCACGAGTACAAGCAGCAGCAGCAGGGCGTGGTGAAGCAGCCTGCTCCCACGCCTCCCTCCGCACTGCCTATCCAGAGGGGTAAGTCCTTCTCACCACAAATGGCACGAGTACAAGCAGCAGCAGCAGGGCGTGGTGAAGCAGCCTGCTCCCACGCCTCCCTCCGCACTGCCTATCCAGAGGGGTAAGTCCTTCTCACCACAAATGGCACGAGTACAAGGAGCAGCAGCAGGGCGTGGTGAAGCAGCCTGCTCCTACGCCTCCCTCCGCACTGCCTATCCAGAGGGGTAAGTCTCTCTCAAAACAAATGGCACGAGTACAAGGAGCAGCAGCAGGGCGTGGTGAAGCAGCCTGCTCCCACGCCTCCCTCCACACTGCCTATCCAGAGGGGTAAGTCTCTCTCACCACAAATGGCACGAGTACAAGGAGCAGCAGCAGGGCGTGGTGAAGCAGCCTGCTCCCACGCCTCCCTCCGCACTGCCTATCCAGAGGGGTAAGTCCTTCTCACCACTACATTCTTAAGCCTGCTCTACACTACTCACGAAGTTGGTCGAAATTGAACGAATACATCCCGGAGAATACGATACCGCACAAGATACTCCAGACAAAGTTCCAGAGAAAGAGATTGGCGACTCAAGAGCATGCTTGAGCCCGAGAAGCACAAAGCAACCGTAGCGCTGATCCAAGAGCCCTATGTAGGCAGCACGAAGAGGATGAGCGGGACCAGAGGTGTTCGAATCTTCCAGAGCACTGATCAAGGAGAAGGGACTGTCAAAGCGGCAATAGTCGTTTTTGATCCACGCATTGCCGTTAGACAGTACCCGGAACTCACCACGACCAACATCGTTGTGGTGGCAAGAAAGGTGTTTCGCTTCGCTTCGTACAACCTCGCCTCGCTTCGCGCGACTTCCAGTTGCTGTCAGATTTTGCGCTCGAGTCAAAGGACTCGAATTGCTCCTCGCAACGTTGCACGAGTGTGTAGTCAGATCCTTCGGATTTCGATCAACTTCTATGAGTACTCCGTACGCTATCTCTGCCACACAACTCTGGAATATGTTTCCCCCTCCAGCATAACATTCGGAAGTACTTCCTACTTGAAGTCCTCTCAATCTTAATTTGGTCCTCGTCGTGGTTTGTTATACTCGAATTCAAGGTGGACTGACAACCTGGTCAGGGTTGCTGTAATTCGGTAGATGCAAGACGCACAGGACCGGTCGGTTTGTGGTGGCGCTTGGAGGATTCCTATGCCCAGCAGTGGACGTCTTTAGGCTAAAATGATGATGATCAATTAGACGAACTAAACTCAGTTAACTCTTGGTAGGGCCTCTAATCTACGTCTGTTACATCATGATGGGCGACGTTTTATCTCTATTTTTCATCCGGTATAAATGGGAAATTAACGCACCTGATTACAAAAAGACACATTGATCAATGATGTTTCAAGGAAACGAGGGAAACTATCAATTATATTGACGGCTAGAAACTAGCCAGTGTTCCCTTTAGTTGAAATTCGTGAAGATGTCTAATAGGATCCAATGGAGATCTGAATGTAGCGCAGTGTTCAACCGCATAGCAAAACTGTTGGGACCCAGCAGGGTTGAAACTTATTGGGTTTACTTCCGAAGGGGAAACCCAGGGTCCTGAGACTCAAGGCAAAGAAGGAATATAAGTGTAGTTTTAGTCAGAAAAAATCTGACACGCACTCCCGTTTTGCTCAAAAGCGCATTTAAAAAAATTGCCAGCCTTTTGGACACTTTACAAGTCCACAGCGATGCGGAAGTGTTTTATTGACGCCTTATTTTAGATTAGGTACTTTTTCTTTCATAACCTTCGTTCATAACGGTATTTTGTTTTTTTTTATTTTTTAAATTCATGTATATAGCTTTTATAGTTACTTACAACAACCATTTCTTACTTCCTTTTTTTTATCCTCAGGCCCGATGGAACCAGCAATGCCTCGTCGCAAAAAGTACCCTGGAGTAGCGTACAAGACGAACGAGTTGTTCGACCCCGCGCCTGCTGACGACATCCGGCCCCAGCAGACATCCGCCTTCGACCGAGCCAGGGTAAGATCCTCCATTAGAACCATATGTAAACGAGCCATAGACCACATGTCAACTAGCCATAGACTATATGTCAAGGAGCCATAGATTACATGTCAACTAGCCATAGACCACATATCAACTAGCCATAGACTAGTCCTACACTATTAGTGCCAAACAGCAATATTAAAACGTGACCTGGGGCCCTGGAACGAAGGCAAAGAAGGAATGTAACGCTTGAAATTGATTGATTCCTTTTTTCTGACCACGTAACTAAGCGTTAAGATGACGTCAGAACAAAGGAACTAGGGGCATCGCCAACGCAAAGCGTTCGACTTTAACTAAACGATCGTAACTTGGCTTGAATAGGAGTGGGTTTTTTAGTTAGCAACAATCTGACCACGTGTCCACATGTGTCCATGTGGTCTCCCGTCCTACCCACGGCGCGGGGATGACATTGGATGATTTTCACACCTAAAATAAAAGCTTGTTATAGTGAAACTCACATAGACTTTCGATAAATGGACGTAAATGTTGTTTTTTTTAAATACCATGAATGTCCTTTTGTATGGACCTTACTCGATTGTAATGGAAAGAACTAAATATCTCCAAAAACGTCACGTTTGAGAAATCTGATATCTTTTTTTTTGTTTGAAAAATTCGTTTTAGAATAATTTACAAAGCAACATAATCAGATAGGACAGTTTGACGACTCAATAATGAATATTGATAGCAAGAAATTTTCTTTGCTCTTCTGGATTGACATTCATTTTCTGTTATAAATCAAAAATGATTTTTCCTCGCGCAAATAAATGTCTGTACCTACGTGAAAACAAATGTTTAAATCAAAAATAATTTTTTTTTATGGACAAGTAAAAATAAAAACTGATCGGTCGTCGGATCTTGGCGTGACTGAATTAAGGCGGTTCACACACTGCCCCGCATCATGCTGCATGTTGCGTTTCAACGTATTTACGCGCGTTCTTGCGGGAGTGCAAATTTGCATCATCGTGCGTGTTTTATACGCACACACGCGCGTAGGTGCGATTGTAGATTCACGCACGGCGGCTCTCATTTCATTCAAAATCACGCGCGGCACTACGGGATTCGATGTGCCATACCTTGCGTCTCGCCCCGCACCTACGCGCGGTGGTGCATGTTTCTCCGCGTATATGCGCGTGATCCGCATGAACGCGCGAGGATGCATTTTCAGTGTGTTGGACTGTGCATGTTTTCCATACAAACGGAGATACTTACAAGCAACGGAAGAACACGTATCCACGCGCCACGCTGCATCATGCGGGGCAGTGTGAGAATCGCCTAAGGCTTAGTACATAGGCTCAGAGAGATAACATTGTTTTTTTAAATCGAAATACAATACCTATCTACACTAATATAATAAAGAGGTAAAGTTTGTTTTTTTGTTTGTTAGAGGTAATCGGTGGACCTACTGGTCCAATTGGAAAAAATTTAGCAACAATAGAAAGCTGCTTTACTCCTGAGTGACATAGGCTATATTTCATGAACGCGGGCGGAGCCGCTGACAAAAGCTAGTAATTTATAATATTATATCCATTTATTTATTTGAACTCCATATTTAAATTTTAGCGCTTGAAAACTCGTACAGCGGTTTCGCAATAGTCCCGAATATTGTGGAACCGTCATTAAAATCATAGCCATAGTAATTTATTTATGAACAAGTAATTTATATCTGAATTTACACACACACATAAATGAGTTACACAATCACAGTTTCACTAACATCATCATCCTACCCTTATCTCATATTACTTGGGGTCGGCGCAACATGTTTTTTTTTTCCACTCTATCCTGTCACCCGTCACACTATCACTAACTCCCTTTTCTTTCATATAACTTCTCAAACAGAGAAGAAGAGATGGGTGGATTACCCATCTCTTCTTCGGCCTCCCTCTTCTTCTCCATCCATCTACGTGTAAACTCAGAACTCTTTTTGTAACAGTTAAATTACAGTTTCATTAAAATCACAAAAATAAATAAGTAGTCTTTTATTTATACGTATATGTCAAAAAATAAAACATTCAAATTTCAAAGGATAACTGACTAATCATTACATATCTAATTATAAAACAAAGTTGCTTACCGCTGTCCGTTTGTATGCTTAGATCTTTAAAAGTACGCAACGGATTTTGATGCGGTTTTTTTTTTAAATAGATAGAGTGATTGAAGAGGAAGGTTTATGTGCATAATACATGCATAATATATTTAATATCCGTACCCGTGCGAAGCTGGGGCGGGTCGCTAGTAAAATTATAATGCCCAGACCTTGTAGTCCAGTGCAATTAGCACTGTTAACGATAAAAAGTGGACCTAAATAGTAGTAGAATGAAACCCATTGGAAAAGGAAGATAATATATCAAAAATTTAAGGAAAAATAAATTACGGTCGATCTGAGGTCGGGATGGGTGTGCGGTTTTAAGGGTAAAAAATGATAATATGATAATAATGAATGAAACTATTTTTTACCCTTAAAACCGCACACCCATCCACTTCCCGACCGTAATTTAGTTTTCCTTAAATTTTTGTTATATTATCTTCCATTTCCAATATATTTTATTCTCCTACTATTTTGTTCCCTTTTAAAAGCTATCTGCACTGGTCTATTGCTTAAAACAACGCATACAATTTAATTTTCGTTCAGAAACAAACAAAGCCAGCCTTAAACAATATTAAGGCTCGTGTCAACATAGACGTTGCACAAATAAAGGCTGCCATTGCGCTCTGGAACACGTTTCAAGCGTCGACAGAGTTTTCCAATAAACCAGACAGACTGCTGCACGTTATAATGGTGAAATTGCTCTTTACATGGACGCCTGCTTATAAAATTTTGGAAATACGGTTCCTTTTTAGGGTTTCGTAGACAACAAGAAACCCTTATAGTTTCGCCATGTCTGTCTGTCTGTCTTTCTGTCTGTCTGTCCGTCCGCGGATAATCTCAGCGACCGTTAGTACTAGAAAGCTGATATTTGGTATCAATATGTATATCAACCATGCCGACAAAGTGCACAAACAAAAAGTGGTAAAAAATGTTTTATTAGGGTACCTCCACTACACGTAAAGTGGAAAGTGTTTTTTTTTTTCATTTCTACCATAACATGTGATATATTGTTGGATAGGTATTTAAAAATGATTGAGGGTCCAGTAAAATATTTTTTTGATAATGTAAATATTATCGGAAAAAGTAAAAAATGAGGCGTCCCCCCCTCTAACTTTTGAACCATAAGTTTAAAAAATATGAAAAAAATTTCAAGAGTAGAACTTAAAATAATCTTTCAAGGAAAATTATTTTGAACTTGATAGGATGAATGGTTTTTGAAAAATTAGAAAAAAACGTTCGGAACAAATTTTGTCATTTATTCGTACATGCCCATGCATTTTTTTAAACTTTTTTACGTATTTCATTATCCTGAGCGAATCTGCTTTCAAATAAAAATACAAAAAGATTAAAATCGGTTCACGCAAATTAAAATTAGGAAAAGGGCAAATTGGACACAGCGCCATCTCTCGAGAAATTGGGTTACTAATTTTTAAATGGGGTTCTGTTACATTGTGAGAAGTTTGCGACGGGCGGGAAACTACGGAACCCTACACTGAGTGTGACCCGACACGCTCTTGGCTGATTATTTTTAGATGAGACAGACATCATCAAATAATTTCTCCTGCTCCGGGTGGAGCGAAATCCCTCTCGCTGTGTTTGTGTGATTTCTACTGACTAAAGACTACCTACCAGAGTTTCTGTAGAAGCTCTCTTTTTTATTTTATTTGAGAAAATCATCCTATGAGATCTAGGTGAACTTGAGTAGGGCGAGAGATAGTGACAGACTTTTACTGACTAAAAACTCACTCTTTTTACATCTTTGCCTTCGTTCCGAGGTCCTGAGTAACCTTTTAAAGTTGCCCCTTGGTCCTACAGTTTGCTGACAACATGGTACGCGCTATACCATCAACGATTTTATAAATGCCTTACCATCAGATAATATCGCAGTTTAGTGTATATTGTTTGAATTTTACGTACTACTTTGAAACCTTAAAACTAAGACCTGTTGTAATTTATTTCTTTTCTGTGTTCAGAGCGCGCAGAGGAATGATGCAGATCGCGCTGGGCGGCGCAGCAAGTCTGAGGGGCCTCGCCAGCCGCGGTGGACCGACACCGTGGAACCCAAGGTACTGTCACTGTCATCATCATCATCATTTTTTTTTCCTGTGGCAACACTACAGCTAACAGCTGATTTAAATTAGTCCCTAATTTTTTTAATTTTAAATATTGTTTTAATTTGTTTTTAAGGCCTATTTCTATTTACTCATAAAGTAAATACGGTATTTAAAAGTATTCAGTGTGAAAATTGTGCAATAAAGTGCAAATAAGTTGTTAAAACCATCATAAAATTTTGTGACAGTTAGAGGTTACCGGTACGAGTGTTTTTTCCATTGTCATCTTGTTATCAGGTACAATAATTTTCATTTGAATTTCTATTATATTATTAGCGTACTTTTAATATAATTATATTTATAATCTTCATTCGTTTGTTCGCTTAGAATTTGTTGTGAATGACATTTGAACAAAGGTAAACATAACCTTAGTTAGTTGGTGACAGAACTTAACTTTCTAAAGTTTATTTTCTTTTGACTAACTATCTTTAACTTCTTTACAACCTATCTTATCTCGTTCTATTTCCTTTTTCATTTCTATACAACTAATCATGCCTATGACTCGCAGCGCCTATGCTCGTCAGGAGGAGGCCAAACTCAGTCTGGCTTTGAGCGAATTGAAGGCGTCGCGAGAGTACTGTGACCGACTAAATAAGGAAATAGATGACAGTGAAAGGATACTCTTAGAGGCACATGTAAACAATACGAAGTTAAGAAATCAAATGAGTCAGCTACATATTCAATTAACTGATGTCATTGAAGATCGAGATAGGCTCCAACTTGTTGTGGACGGGTTTAGCCAATGTAGCACAGAGTACGAGCATGCTCTGAGTGACAAATATCAATTGCAACAACAGCTACTAGAGGCCAAGAATCAAATATCAGAACTCGAGACAACCAATCTTAACATCACTGCCTCGTTAAACCATAGTCTGTTCAGCGAGTTGGTGCCTATTGCTCCATCAATGGTTCAACAAATGAACCCATCTTGTACCATAGATTTGATTAGTGATGATGATTCTCAATTAAATAAAACAGTGAGGGTAGTCGCTAGTAGTAAAAATAAATTAAAAAAGTACATTAAAATCAACAAATTTATAGTTAAAACAAAGAAAATGGTCAAGAAACAAAAGTTCTTTATAAAAAATGTTAAATTGAATAGGGAAAGGTTACATTTATTGAACCAATTAGACTTATACTCTTCAAACCTGGAAAAAAGTACAAGGAAATATCAAAATGATACTCAAGATTTGCAAAAGGAACTTAACCGCTTACAAAGCAAATTAAGTTCAATGACTATAAAATATACTGCCTCGGAGAATCAGATGAGGGAATATGTGTTGGCGATGAACGAGCTGGTCAGCTCACAAAAAACCAATTGTGAGCATTGTGAACCACCATCTATTGCATCTCAGCCGGATCATTCATCGACAATATGTGACTTAACTCAGCCTAGTACCAGTTTGCCGGTAGAAATTTCTGATTTTTTATCACAACAGACCATAAACAAAGAAATAGTAGTTTTTTGTGATGAAATTGGTAAAGGTTTAGGCCACCTTTTAACAAATGAATATCCAGGACACTCAATAATAAATAACTGCATGCCTGGCTGTTCATTATTTGATATAATGAAAAAAATTATAAAATGTAAATTTCACCAGGACACTGTACTTTTAATTTTAGTTGGCAATAGGGGTCATGTGAGCAAAGGAGAATTATTGCAATATTATGGTACTTTGAGTAACTTGAGTGTTAAAAAAATTGTGATGTTCACATTCCCTTATAGTCAAAGTTTGCCACAGGAAGAAAATTTAATTAGATATAAGACTAATGTTACTTTGCACAACTTAACTATAAATAATAGCTTGTTTCATTTAATTGACACCAACAATTATGTTGGCACTAATTTTTATTTGACAAAAGATAGATATCTTGTCAATAGATACTATCTTTCAAAATTTTGTAGGAGACAGATAGCTATGTCGCTATCATATTATTTTTTAATTACAGCCAAAAACTTGGCTAAACAAATTGCTCCTATTGAGCAATGCTTGGACATTTCAAGTGATTTTGCCAATAACTTGGCATCAAATGTTGACATAAATATTAATTTAAATTAGAAATTAAGACAACAGAGACTATCTCTAGCATGAATGTACCAATGAAAGAAATTATTTCCAATAAAGTTTTAAAATCATTAAATAGTATCAACCTGGTGCACCAAAATATTCAAGGACTCATGAACAAAGATTTAGAAGTAGAATTATTCCTTAATTGCAATAATGTTGATATTTTTTGCATAACAGAACATTGGCTTAAAAGCCATCAGTTGATGTTTAATTTTAGCAACCACCAGGTTGGTAGCTCATTCTGTAGAGTTGATGCCTTACGTGGTGGTTCATTGATTTTAGTTAGTAACCACCTTAAATTTAAGGAACGTAAGGATATTGTGAGTCTATCTGTTGAGCGGTCAATCGAAATAGCCTGTATTGAGTTGGAGCAGTTTATTATATTAAGTGTGTACAAACCCCCTTCTGGATTGTATGACTGCTTTGAAAATGTTATGGATGAAGTGTTTAATAAGATCTGCAATTCTAACAAGTATATAATCACTTGTGGTGATTTCAATATTAATTTATTAGAAAACTCTGCTTTATGTAGCAAAGTTATAAGTTTATTTCAGTCATATAATCTTGTTAATTTGTTTTTGGAGCCCACAAGAGTTACTCCTACTAGTGCCACATGCATAGACAATATTTATACTGATGTTCTACCTATCCACAAAGAAATTATAAATTTGCTAGATTCTGATCATTGTGGACAATTAATTACTTTTCAAAACCCAAACATCATAGTAACTAAAAAGAATATCACTGTTAACCCTAAAACTGCAAATCGCTTAGAATCTTTTAAAACTAAGCTCATTAATAATTTACCAGTTTTGTCAACATTGGATGATGTGAATCCACAATATGAAGATTTTTTTAACATGTATTGTAAGCAGTTTAATTCCACTTTTATACCCAAAACTATATCGGTTAATAGTAATGTATCATTCAGTGAATGGGCTACCATTGGTATTCATAAAAGTAGAACGCGACTTTATGAATTGTATGATGAAAGAGTTCTTGTAAACACTGCGGAGTTTAGTTTACATGTTAGAAAGTATTCAAAATTATTCAAAAAAGTATGTTCTGTTGCAAAGTCGCGATATTTGAGTTCCAAAATTAAGAATAGTAATAATAAAATTAAAACAACTTGGAACATTATAAATAGTGAGACTGGAAGGTCCACAAAACCATGTAGTGACTATAGCCTTATCATTGATGATAATGTAATCAAATCGGATTCACAGGTTGCCGCAGCTTTTGAAAAGTTCTTTTCAGAGATCCCCATATTAACTACAAAATCTCTGAACTCATCCCCTACTGCTGCAGAGTCTCTGCTTAAAGAAAATGTTAAAGCGTGCGATGTCGATTTTAAATTCGAACATGTGACATATGTAGATATAATTAAAACCTTTAATACTTTGAATGTAAAAAAAACTACAGATTTATGGGGAAATTCTGTAGATGTTGTGAAGTCCATTATAAACGTTGTAGCTCCTAGTTTAGCTTTTATTTTTAATAATAGTATCGATTGTGGTGAGTTTCCTGACTTGATGAAGTATAGTAAAATAACACCATTATTTAAAACTGGTAGCACATCTGACCCCACCAATTATAGACCCATTTCAGTGTTACCTACCTTTAGTAAAATCTTTGAGAAACTTATTTTACAGCAATTACAAATTTTTTTTAATAGACATAAGCTATTACACACTAAACAGTTTGGTTTTACAAGGGGTCGTTCAACAACCGATGCCGGTGTTGAACTTTTAGGACATATATATGATGCATGGGAAGACAAATGCGATGTACTGGGCATTTTTTGCGATTTGTCCAAGGCCTTCGATTGTGTTCTCCATGAAACATTAATCAGGAAACTACATCATTACGGAATCCGGAACTCCTCCCTGGATCTTCTTACTTCTTATTTGAGTGATAGGATTCAGAGAGTTGAAGTAAACGGAAAAAGATCACCCGGGTCTGTAGTATCAATGGGTGTGCCACAGGGCTCGATTCTTGGCCCCTTTTTATTTCTTATTTATATAAATGACTTGCCATACCTAATAAAGGATAACCATGATATAGTTTTATTTGCAGATGACACTTCGCTTTTATTTAAGCTTAAACGTCAGCAGAATGTCACTGACGATATAAATTTGGCCCTTTCCAAAATAGTACACTGGTTTAATGTTAATAACCTGCATCTTAATGAAAAAAAAACTAAATTTGTTAAGTTTACAATGCCTAATGTTAGGCAAGTGGATACTAGTGTGCTAATAAAAGGTAAAGAATTGAGTCCTGAAGATACTACAGTGTTCTTGGGCATAACCCTGGATGCTAAACTTCAGTGGGGCCCACACATAGATAAGTTGTCAAAAAAACTTAGCTCTGCAGCATATGCCGTTAGACAAATTCGAAAGCTAACTGATTTAGAGACAGCCCGTTTAGTTTATTTTAGTTACTTTCATAGTGTAATGTCGTACGGTATTTTATTGTGGGGAAATGATTTTTGTTCTGCAGAAAAGGGCTATTCGTTCCATTTATAAACTAAGTCCCAGATTCTCCCTCAGAGAGAAGTTTAAAAATATTAATATTTTAACTGTGGCATCTCAGTACATCTATGAAAACATTTTGTATGTTCATAAAAATAAAAATTTGTTTAAAAAATACAGTGATATTCACAACGTAAATACTAGGAATAAACACAAATTAGTGGTTCCGGTAACAAGGCTCAAAAAAATAGGAGGCACATTTAGATGCCAATGTATACGCTTTTATAATAAGCTTCCCAGTCCTATTCAAGAACTTAGCCTTAATAAATTTAAATCATTTGTAAAACATAAACTTTGTCAGAAGGCTTTTTATACTGTAAAAGAGTATCTTGAGGACAAAACAGCTTGGGATTGACCTGCTCCAGTAATCACTGTAATTGATGTAATTTCATTTCTTATTTTCTGATTTTTTTTTTGGTATCATTATTATATATATATTTTTTATTATTATTATTTTTAACTGACGATTATTGTTATTTTACAATTATGACATATTTCTCTTTTTTTTTTTTGCAACTATTAAATTTAACATTTAAATTTGAAATTGACAATTGTATCGTTTTTTTTTTTTAAATTTGCAATATTAATGGGTAAAATTACATTTTTGTAAATTTTTATTATTGTGAATGTGGGGACTATGTGGATTACTTTTCGTTTTTCCTTAATTTTAACTTTTAATTAACTTATAATGTCTGGCAGTTATGAGTACTTTTGCGGCCTACCCAAATGTCCTTTCTTTGGTATTGTTCGTCAAATCGTTGAGCTCCTTGGTGGTCCTGAGTTGAGCTACACGAGAACTGACAAATGCTTGCACTGACTGGACAGGTCCACTCAGAACTGTGTGGTTCTTTCTTCAAAAGACCATCTCAGACTCCAATCTGCATGGTTCTCATATGATTTGACCATTACATGTTTGTGTATGGACTTTAAAACAGACTTTGACCCCTGAGTTTGTTTCGGTGTTTCTTCTCAGGGTAGTCAGCTAGGAAACACCGGCCTCATCTAGTATAAAAAAACGAAAAAAAAAAAAAAAAATTGACGTGTAAAAGAGTTTGTAAAAACCTATTTACAAAATAAAATCATTTATCATTTATTTATCATTATCATTTATCATCAGCCTTTTGAATGTTTCCACTGCAGGGACACAGGCCTCCTCTCTAAGAGAGGTAATGGGGCGTAATCCACCACGCGGGCCCAGTGCGGGTTGGTGGATGTCACGTCGTGTGTCTTCGAATTTTTGGTTCTAGGACATGCCGGTTTCCTCACGATGTTTTCCTTCACCGTTTTGAGAGCAGTGGCGATGAAATAAATTACACAAAATAATGCGCCTGGCTGGGTTTGAACTAACGACCTACAACTCGTAAGTCGGGGCCGATACCACTCGGCCACCACTGCTATAGAACCATTCTTTTTTATTGTTGACTAGCCCTCTGCCAGCGGCATCACCCGCGTGAAAGTAGAGTTCTCCATACAAACTTTAGACACCCTTTACATCCCTTTAGGAGCTGACTTTTGAAAAACCCTTTCTTAATGTTCGCCTTCGTCATAAAAGGAAGCCTTGTGCAAAATTTCACGCTCCTAGGCCCAATAGTTTTGGCTGTGCGTTGATGTCAGTCAGTCAGTTTCTCCTTTTAAATATATAGATAGATTCGGAACCCTAAAAATGGTTCATCACCAAGCCTTTTTAATGTTGTTTAAAATGAGAGGGTGTGGTAATCCGCTCCGCCCAAGAGCGGGATTCGTCATTCGATGATTTTTACCTGCCATAAAAAAAACCACGCGGGTTGGTAGATATCACATGTCTTCGAATTTTTGGCTCCAGGTTTGAACCCGCCGCCTACGACTCGTAAGTCAGTGTCGTTACCACTCGGCCCCCACTGCTCCTTAAAAATGGTTAATATTTCAATAAGGCACACTTTAGAATCTTTCGTCATAGCCGGTGAGAAAAGCCAGTCTTAGTATAAAAATAACAAATTAGATCATTTACTGAGATTAAATTGGAGCTCCAACAAAAAGTCGTTTACGGGATACAATTTCGGGAGCTATTAGTTCGTATTATGAGGAAATTATTATGAAAGAACAATCATAAAGAATCTTCTTTATTGCCTCGACGGCGTGATTGATAACGATCAGGTTTTCTGGAAAGTAATCTGGTTTTAAGACCCGCTTTTAAAACGCAAATAGGATTTCTGATTCCGATTAAATTTTAAATGAATTTTGCACTTTAATTATATCATCATCATCATCTTCATCATCAGCCTTTTTAATGTTCCCACTGCAGGGACACTGGCCTCCTCTCTCTAGGAGAGGGAATTGGCCATGATCCACCACGCGGGCCCAGTGCGGATTGGTGGATGTCACCGGTCTTCGAATTTTTGATTCTAGGACATGCCGGTTTCCTCACGATGTTTTCCTTCACCGTTTTGAGAGCAGTGGTGATGAAAAAATTACACAAAGTAATGTGCCTGGCTGGGTTTGAACCCGTGACCTACAGCTTGTAAGTCGGCGCCTTTAGCACTCGGCCACCACTGCTCTCTTTTTTTTTCCACAACTATCACACAACGCCATCTGTCTTAATTAAATAAAGTAATTTATTTCTTTTATTTTCAAAAAAGTTATTAATAATACAATATAAAAAAACTTAAATATAAACTAAACGAAATATTTACACTGTAGTTCGTTTTTTTAATCCTACGATTTGACAACTTAAAATGTCAAACTCCAAAAAATTGGGAACATATTTCTAGAGTGTTTTTTTTTTTATGGTAGGTAAAAATCATCCAATGACGAGTCCCGCTCTTGGGCGGAGCGGAAAACAAGTGTCAGACTCTTACTAACTAAACAACCTACCTCGTTCCTACATCGCCATACATACCAGGGCCAGAGCCTTCCTTTTCAGACACAAACCCGTGGCCCTGATTGGCTTCGACCCTTCTGCAGGGTCCCTACGATATTTCTAGAGTGTGACATTCTGAGTTGTTAAATCGGAGTCTAGAATTAAAAAACGAACTATAAACCTGGCTATGTACATATAATACAAAATACACTCAGGCATCGAAATACTCCTCGACATTGCTTTCCTTGGAAACGTGGCCAGAAGACTGGCAGCATTGCCACGTTGAATGGCAATGCTAATTCTTTGGGAAAAGAATGAGCCAGCCCTCTGGTTTATTTCTAAGGCCCCTCGCCTATTACCAGTTATCCTATTTATCCTTAAAATCCACAATAATAGCTCAAGAGGCTATATTTAATTAACGTATAAATATGTTGCTCTATTGAAAAATATACTATTACAGTTCAATAAGTTTGCATTCTCTAGAATATTTTTTTATAGTGGCATGCAAACCATTCTCTCTGCTATTGTTAGGGTTGACAAACATACTCTAATTATTAAAAAATAGAGAACAATACTCTATATTACAGTCTAATTTAGAGTATTGTACTCTATTTTTCAAAGGTTCTGCATGTATCACAAACATAATAAACTAAGCTAACATATTGTTATTTATTTAGTTTTGAATTTGATTTAAACTGAACAAAACTGGGCACAGGCGCCTTTTTGGCCTTGCATAGATTTCAATTCTATTTTCTCCACAATTTTTTTCTACTGTTTGTATGTCTAAGGTACGAGTAAACGTTTTTTTATTTCTCTCTTTAATTTCAGTATTTTACTGATATTTTTATCAATCATAAAATTGTCTTGTTATTGTTATTCATCATAATTGCAAAGTGATGGTAATAGAAATCCATGACCTCATTGAATCTGTTTAGTAAAACGAACAGCGTCTCTTTCCTAAGGTGTTTTAAAGTGAGAAAATTACTCAATTAATGTAACTGTCTGTAAAATATTTTGAATCACTAGCTTCTGCCAGCGGCTTTGCCTTTCTCCATACAAAGTATGTACATCCATTTCAACCCTATAGGAGCTAAATTTTGTTAAATTCTCTCTTAGTGCTTACATACGTAATAAAGGAATACCTTACACCAAAATCCAATAGTTTCGGATTTGCGTGCGTTGATATGTCAGTCAGTCAGTTTCTCCTTTTATATAGGTATTTAGATTTGTTTCACAACATTTAAAACTACAAAGTATCTTTTTCCAAGAATATGTACTCTTTTACGAACAAAATACAACTGACTTTAATTAAAAACAAAAGCACAAAAAACTGCAAAATATTTTTTTTCGGGAGTCAGTGTTTAATAACTGACCAAACTAATACAGAACAAAAAACCTAATGATTAACTAAAAACACCCAATAAGCCGTCAAAAAATTTTTATGTATTTTTAGTCAAGTTTAGTTTTAAAGTTTGAGATTGACTTAATTTTTGCAAATAAAATATATTATGTAAAAAAAAAAACAGAACACCAAATCAGTTTTTTTATCTAAAAAAAATTTGGCAACCCTAACTACCGTACCCATCTTGCATGTGTGTACTCACTTATTTCTTCGCCAACCATACAATAATCCTATTATCTCAACTGGTCGCGTGTGCCGAAGCCGTTATTATTTCCCCACTGATCTATCTGAAGCAAAATATGGAGTACACCGCCGCTAATAAAACGGAAATCTTTTGATTAAAACTGCAGCCTTTCACTAATTAAACGAAGTTTGGGTAAATACTTCGTCAATACCTGTTAGTTTACTTCAAAGTATTTGACTCAGTGTCAAATAATTTGAAGGCAGTACTTTTTTTTTATGGTAGGTAAAAATCATCCAATGACGAGTTCTGCTCTTGGGTGGAGCGGAAAACAAGTGTCAGACTCTTACTGACTAAACAACCTACCCCGTTCCTAGATCGACATACATACCAGGGCCAGAGCCTTCCTTTTCAGACACAAACCCGTGGCCCTGATTGGCTTCGACAATTCTGCAGGGTCCCTACGGTTGCTGACAACTCCTTGAGGCGCGCGGGAACAGTGCGCGCCGTCGACGACTGGGCTTGGTCCGAACGATTACCAGACGACCGGACGGCAAGCTACCCAATGCTCACCGTCCGCAAGCCCGCGCCTACGGTGGCCGGAAGTCAGGATCGGAATCCCGGCTTGAAGGCAGTACTTAGTTATTGGCAGTAGTTACCGCGGCTCTAGGAATGTTACCGCGGCTCTAGGAATAAGGCAAGGAAGGAATGGTGTAGGTAGGTTTTTTAGTCAGTAGGAGTCTGACACTGTCTCCCGCTCCGCCCAAGAGCGGGTTTCGTCATTCGATGATTTTCACATACCATAAAAAAAGAGTTATTGGCAGTACAGAACAGATAGAAAACACAATAATTCGCTACAGTCACTTATTAATATCAGCGTAAAACTCTTGTTTTTCTTGGTTATTTAAACCACTTATTTATTTAACAAGTGAGAAAGACTTTCAAAGGATAAGAAGGGCTCGCTATTTTTATTCGTAACAATATAATTGTGTCGAACAGATTAACAATTATAGATATGTCCTTATAACTAGATTAATTTAAATTATAAAATATGTATTTCGGATTGTAGAAGTAGAATTAATTCAAATATATTTAGTACTAGCTTTTGTCAGCGGCTTCGCCCGCGTACATAAAATATGCCACTCAGGAGTAAAGCAGCTTTCTATTGTTGCTAAAATTGTTCCAATCCGCCCAGTAGTTCCAGAGATTACCTCCTACAAACAAAAAAAAACAAAAAAACAAACTTTACCTCTTTATTATATTAGTGTAGATAGTGTAGACTACTAGTCGAGAGACTCCAACAAAAAGGAGACCAAATTAAAAAGGATTGAAGCAGTTCAACCTAGCTGGACGCTGCTTATACATAGTTGATACTTTCAATCTACACTTAATATAATAAAGAGGTAAAGTTTGTTTTTTTGTTTGTAGGGGGTAATCTCTGGAACTACTGGTCCGATTGGAAAAATTTTAGCAACAATAAAAAGGTGCTTTACTCCTGAGTGACATAGGCTATATTTTATGTACGCGGGCGAAGCTGCGGGCAAAAGCTAGTTATTCATAAATATGCAATATCATGCGTGTTTATTTAACTACTAGCGCATCTTCTTCTTTTTATATATAAGAAGATTGTACATGTGATATTTATTTAGCTCAAATTATTACAATAAGCAATAATACAATCTTTTTAAACTCTAAAGAAAAAATCTCTTTCTTATTTTAAAATACAAATGAAAATACTGAAAACCCTCACAACTTAAACAAACATAGCATACAACTAAAACCAAACCAAACAGCATACACACATAGTATATGTGCTAGAATAAATCCGAAATCGAAACTATGACGTAATCATGAAAAACTGCAAACATTTGACTGTTTACCGACCTCGATGGTATCTTATCATTCGTTATAAATGTGCATTACGTATTACAGTGTTATCACTATGTTTAGAAAGTAAAATTAGTTTGATGACTGTATTTGGTCCGGCTGGCACTTCAAATCTTGATTACAATCCATACTGCACATTATCAGGATACAAAAAGTTAGAGATCTTAACAAAGAAGTCATCATCATCAGCCTTATTAATGTTCCCATTTCTGGGATACAGGCCTCCGCTCTAGGAGAGGGAATAGGCCATAATCCACCACGCAGGACCAGTGGGAATTGGTGGATGAAACATGTCTTCGAATTTTTGGTTCTACACATGCCGGTTCCCTCCCGATGTTTTCCTTCACCGTTTTGAGAGCAGTGGTGATGAAATGAATTATACAAAGTAATGCGCCTGGCTGGGTTCGAACTACTGCACATTATCAGAATACAAAAAGTTAGAGATCTTAACAAAGAGGTCATCATCATCAGCCTTATTAATGTTCCCATTTCTGGGATACAGGCCTCCGCTCTAGGAGAGGGAATGGGCCATAATCCAACACGCGGGCCCAGTGCGGATTTGTGGATGTCACATGTCTTCGAATTGTTGGTTCTAGGACATACTGGTTTCCTCACGATGTTTTCCTTCACCGTTTTGAGAGCAGTGGATATGAAATAAATTACACAAAGTAATGCGCCTGGCTGGGTTCGAACCAGTGCACATTATCAGAATACAAAAAGTAAGAGATCTGAATTATCAGTCTTATTAATGTTCCCAGTTTCCCACTGCTAGGACACAGGCCTCCACGCGTGCCAAGTGCGAATTGGTGTCACAAAATGTCTTCGATTTTTTTTTAATGCATTTTTCGATGAAATTATAACCACTGCTGTGCCGCTGAAATAAACCATAAACATAATAAAATAAACATAATCACAAATACGTTTCGATGTTGCCAGCACAATTAATTGATGGCCTATAAATAATCGAATTCAAAATAAATACTAAGTATTCTGTGTTTTGTAACATCTAATTTAACCATTATCTGATTACTTATCAAAACATAAAATAATCAATCAAAAAAATAGGCAGACACTGTGTGACCAAACACGGCGTACAAGTTGAACCGTCATGACGGTTAATCTTGAATACGAGTAAGCAGTAACTAGGGCATCGAGAACCGGTCCTATTTTAGGAACCGGTTCTTTCGGTTCTAAATTCTAGACGGAACCGGGTACCCGGTTCTTTCGGTCCTTTCGGGTTTTTTTCATAAATTCTATTTGAAAAGTGTCTAAATAAAACACACTTTATTGGTACGCATATTTATATATTTTTTGAATTATACTCAAATTACCACATCGTTTTAAACTATTTTTGGCAACAATCAGTTCTTTAAAACTTTCCAACCACAGATTGTTAAGGAAGGTGAAAGGTCTAGAGTTACCACCGAAATTCAAATAGTCGTACGTTTTTTTACAATTGCCAGCTCACTATCGGATAGTATGTGTCAATACCGCGAATATAAATTTTATTACTATACCTACTATCCGAGACTGAGCTGAAAATTGCAAAACAACTGTCAAAAATTTGAATTTCGCGGGGTATCCTGGAGCATTTACTTTAATGTCCCTTGTTAGTTTCTTAAAGATTCATCATTAATAATAAATTATAACGTTATTTATTACTTTAACAGTAAAATACCTGCATATATTCTGTTTTAATAATAAATTTGGATAATAACTTGATATTTAGCATTAAGAGTATTATAGAGATAATATTATTTCTAAAATTTTAAGAGAGAACCGTAAGAACCGAAAAAACCGGTTCCTCGTTTTACAGAACCGGTTCTATCAGGGTCTTTCAGAACCGGGAATTCCCGGTTCTTTTGGAACCGGGACAAACCGGTTCTGATGCCCTAGCAGTAACCGATTATCGGGTCTTAATCGAAGCGGAATCTTTGAATTTGAATTTGCGGGGGATGTTCATAGGTTCGGGTTCAACTTATTTGCTTATTATCAATTTCTTTTAAGCCGGGTTGACCGACTGTTGTAACGTAACGTACAAGGTAACATGGGTCAATTTTATTACAACCCTAGATACATTACGACAATGTGGACAACAAACTCTTTAATTACGTGTTACACTGCAAGTTACATTACAACAGTCTGTACCCGGCTTTAGAAAGAAAACAAGTTCTAATCTTATCAGTTTATGAATAAGGATAATCTGCTGTGTCGTTTTCAAGTGACAAATGATTTAGTATTCTAGTATCCGTGTGAATCATAATGGCTGTTTGGATTTATCGTTACAAAGAGGTTGGTTCCGAGATATAAATCTATTGTATTTCTACCCATTGTTTATTTAGGTACTTAACTATTTATGTTTGTAAACATAATATGAGAAGAAGGAAACAGAAAAATAGGTGCAAAAGAAAAACTTATGTCAAAATGCTTGTTTATGGAGACGCAGCGCTTATCGTACATTACTTACATACTTTAGGCGTTTATCGTACATTGCTAATGTTTGTGTTTACGCGGCGCGTTGCTGCTATATATGACGAACGCCCAACGCGCCACGTACCGTCTCCGAAAACAAACATTAACGAAAGGCTTAGGTATTTCAATAAATATCTCTTCCAATATACCTGTGAAAGGAGTGTTAACTTAGCTATCTTAAGTCAAGAATGAATAAGTAGGATACTTCTAGGCAAGTGTGTTCCATTGTCGGCCTCATCGCTTACCATCAGGTGTAATTTTGGTCAAATATGTAAAAAAAAATTGAAGACGTGTGTGAAAAGCGCTGTTAGTAACTTAACTACCGTGTTTTTGTGATAGGAAGTCTAACAACAACTCGTCCCTCGTTGGGTACAGCGAGAAGGAATGCCTGACTTTTACTGACTGAAACCCACCCTTATTCATGGGGCGAAAGGGATTTCGTTCCGCCAAAGTGAATTGTTTGATAATTTTCTATTTAAAAATATAACCTTTCGAGTAAAGAAATTAGAAACATAATAGAAAGACAATAAGTGTGTGAACGCAGACGTTCGTTCGGGGCTCAAGACTTTAAGGAATTGCCATTTTAATTTAACTATATGCCTCGTATTGTACTGCTTACTCAAACTACAGAATTAACCAATACAATGAAATAATACTTCCTTTTTTAAAACCATAAAAAACTTTATGAAGAGAGGCGAGGTCCACACATAAAACCCTGTATCCGTGCCAAGTGATCTCTTGGGCATGACCCAAGTACCGAATATGATCGTATGCAGTGCCAAGCGTTTACCGCCATTAGCGACCGCTGAATTAAGTGGATCTGTTAATTATGAGACGTTATTCCTACAATACAAAATTGGGTATTTTACTGAGAGTTATCGGATTAAAAAAAAACAAGCGCAAAATTTTAAAAAGCTAAAACATCGCGCTATTTAAAAAGGGGGGGGGGGTATTTGTTTATATTATAAAAATATCAAGTTTACCATGCAGTGTCTACCATCATATTCGGCAGGTACTGAAAATCAGCGCTGTGGCTCTGTTTCACACATGAGCCCCAGCTTTTTGCTGAGGACCGGCCGTTTTGTGCGGGTGTGTCGCATATTTTTAGTAGTTATTTGTTTTTGTTATAAAAAAAACTCAAATAAACTTTTTTCTTTTTATAGCTCGCCGTACACACTTAGATGATTTTGACCATTTACCAACAGACCATATTCCCGTTTATTTCCCAACCAATATTCTTTCACTCGAAATTAAGTCATAAACACTTAACAAAGTCGTTCCGGTAAGCGAATGAGTTTATCTAGTAAAAGAAAACAACCGTGAAGACAGTTAATTATAATTTAATTAGTTTATCAATCATAGCGGGCATGCGGCCGACGTTAAGATAGCAATCGGATGTTATCCGTCAATCAATCTACATGCAACCTGAGAGCATATCTGTAATTAATTATAAAAAGATGATTAGAGGGAAGAATAAAGAAAGAAAATGTTTATTCTGTCTAAATACACGCAAAATTATTCACAAACAAGTTTTCAATGAAAATACAAATCCAATGAGCCCAAACACAAGGTTGAGTGGTTTTATTGCTGAGTTCCTATGGCTACCTTCCAGCTCCATCGTCAGATCAGGTCCATGTTATCATAATATTGCATTGTCATGCGATTTACACTCGCATGCAAAATTGCAGTTCTATCGGGTGAAGAAATCTGCTTCAAAATTGAGTTGCAAGATTTGAGCCGAACATACATAGTTACCTTGCAAGCTAATAAAAAGCTTGTAAAAACGGATCCCGTCAGGCTATATCATCAGTATAGATCGTCTTGCTTCATCGTCATCAACCTTTTCTTTTTTTTAGTTATAGGTTTGCGCTTGACCTCTATCTTTTTAATGTTCCCACTGTTGGGACTCGGGCCTCCACTCTTGGAGAGGCAATGGGCTGTAAACCACCACGCGTGCCCAGTGCGGGTTGGTGGATGTCTTATGACTTCGAGTTTTTGAATCTAGGACATCATCATGTTTTCCTTCACAGTTTTGAGAGCAATGGTGATGAAATAAATGACATAATGTAATAGGCCTGCACGCCAGTCAACTTGGGGCACCCCAACTCGGACAGATTAGTTTAGAAGGGGATGACTGTGTCTTGTGAGCAAGCAAAGCGAGCGTGTTCAGATCTCTCCATCCCCTTCGTGATTTAATTTTTAAACCACCCAGATGTATCGAGGAGTATTGTATTCTGTGCTTTGCATTTGACACTTGACTTAACCACGCAACGACAACTTCGGCAGATAGTCGTCCATTATCTTGGCTATCAGGTCATTGACATCATTATGTGTCGAGTTAAAGGATTAAAGTCTTAAATGATAACTGACAATTATTTGTTTTTTAATGTTTTTGTAAACAGATTTAAAAAAAAAAACACTTTTACATGTTAATATTTTTCGTTAGTTTATACTAGATGACGCCGGCGTTTCATAGTTGACTACCCTGAGAAGAAACACGGAAATAAACTTAGGGGTAAACTTCTTAAGCGTCGATGCCGAATTGCGTGTTAGTTTTCGATAGGTTGCGTTTCGGGAATTGTGAGTCGCAATTACTTTATTATTTCGTCAAACCCGCTCCATCTTCGGGTCACCAGAAGTACGATGACGCGCCACGGGTACATGGTGGACCCATGAAAACGCGCAAATTTGTTATTGGGAACTCATTCATTACATCATACTGGGGTGACAAATTAAATACATGCATCGCTACGCGTACTATTAATTTGTTAATTAGGAAGAAGTGGAGTTAATTACCTGTGTTTCCTAATAGCTACAACCTAGGGATCTTTAAGGCAAGAGCAGTTTAGTTGAGTTTTCTTCATTAATAGGTTACTTCTAGGTAATCATGCTCCATCGTTGACATCGTCGTGAAATAGTGGCCAAATGCAGCTTATCATAAAAAAAAACTGTTGAGCAATAAACAAAAAAAATAGTAGCTATTAAGTAGCTGAGTAAATACACTGCAAAATTTTGATCGATTTTATCGCACGGAGGGTTGATCCGGTACATAAAGCACTATCGATGTTATCGAGTCGATCAACAACTACCTACAGGTCATTGAAACCGATTAGCTGATGTTTGCTTAAATTAATTAATTTCTTACATACGTATAGATACTCGTAGATATTAGTTTGAGTTTTAGTAAAAAAGATATTTATTTTATCTTTACAAATCGATAGTGTCTTATTACCGGGTAGACCCTCCACGGGATTAAAACGATCAAAATTTAGCGGTATAAAGTTCTATACTTATAGGAATCAAGTGTAACTGTCCTCAAACCCGTATTAAAATGATTCTAAACGAATAACCACTCCTTCCACAGGCTACAACCGCATTAGGGGATGTAATAGCAGCCAAGGAGCCGGAGATAGTCAGCACGGAGTACCGGAACCAATTCGCGTGGCCCAAGGACACCACGGATGCTCCCAGGAAGAGCATCTCCATGGGAGCTCTCAAGAAAGCCGCTGTGGCAGAAGGTAAGAAATTTTTTTTACCACTTTTCTACTGGTCTAGAAGTAAACTGGTCAATCGGAATTTTGAAGTAAAGAAAGAAAGAAAGAAAATAAGTTTATATTGCCACACGAAAATCACAAACATGAAGCCAAAAATAGAATAAAAATAAAAAGTATAATAAAAATCAAAAAAGGTAGTAAAGGTAGCCTCGGAAGGTATGGCATTATAAAGGTATTAATGAAGTTTCTTGCACTTTCTTCTCCATAGAGATCTACGCTTTGGAACGTGCAAATTAGCTCCAATTTTGACAATTCAAAAGTTTGTGTTGTTGAGTCTATTTGAAATAAATTATTTGAGTTTGAGGTTTCATGAAATTTTTCATCAGGGACCAACTGGTAGGGTTATAAAAAAGAGGTTAAGATATGGGACAATGGATGTTTAAAAAAGTAGTAATTTACCCATCTCTTTCAATAGGAGGCATGCGATAATTAACTCTTACAAATACAATGAAAACAATTATCTTTTAACTATAATTTCATATTTACATATAATCGTGTAAATCGTGCACAAGTGCTAAGATTATACGTGTAGTACCCAGCATTTTAATTATGTTCATTCCACTCACTTCTATAGCTACTCCCTTTCAATATGAAAAACAAAAGTGCTACTACAAACTCTTAACTCCATTTTAAGACTGAAACTGAATTGGATATATAGCTCAATACCTCTCTCTTACTCTATGTCATTTTAACACGTCATACCATAACATCCCCCCCCTGCTCATATATTAAGTCATATAATTAGAACTAAAACTCAGAACTTGCATAGTTCTGAGTTCCAGTACGCAGCATTCTCGTCAAAAACTTTATCATTAACACCTGTACGTAGGTCATAGGGTTCCCCCTTCATCTTCTTTTGTTTTATAATTTAAGAGTCTACTAAGAACTTTCTCTTCTGTAATAAGTATCTTAACTTCAACATTATGATTTCGTTGATCTAATAAACTTATGTAACCTATAACCTTTTTTTGAAAACTAATCATTGTTATTATCATCGATATATTCATCATCATCATCGATATATTATAAGTATTTTACCGAATTGAACCAAGTCCCTGTTTTGGTGTATTTTGTTTTTAACACAAAACAAAATACACCAAAATCAAAGTCAAAATAAATTAAAAACACAACCCTTTTTTCAAACTGAGCCAATCAAAGCGAGTCCTTAGTCCATCCCCTGATCATATTTTGATTCAAACTGCACATGTGCCAATATTCTGTTAGATCAAATGAAGCTAAGCCTTTCGGATTTTGTTCATTTTGACAAAATAAACCTAAATCCAAATAAGAAATTAGTTTTTCTCGTAATCTATAAACATTTCATAGAAACAATAATAGAGAATCCGGTTTTTGATATTCACACCTCCCTCAAAATAAGAAAATAAAAAGCCTTACTCGAACACAGAGAAAAAAACATTTTATTATTAATTAAATCATTTTAGACTTACTAAATGATAAATGATATTTATTTTGTAAGTAGGTTTAAAAAACACTTTTACACGTCATTTTTCTTTTTTTTTTTTGATGTTAGATGAGTCCGGTGTTTCCTAGCTGACTACCCTGAGAAGAAACACCGAAACAAACTCAGGGGTCAAAGTCTCTTTTAATGTCCATACAGAAAATATGTATCAAGGTCCAACCATGCAGATTTGTCTGAGATGGTCTTTTGAAGAAAGATCCACACAAAAATACTTCAATTTGAAATCTAACGATACATAATCGTTTACTAACAATTTTCCTTCAATTTCTATAATAATTGCACCTTTTAGTCTCCCCGCAGCAGCCCTACCAAGTCCTGAGATATTCAGATTAGTTTCACAACTCTGAACAATGGCTGAAGGAAAATGCATTATTTATTAGTCGAAGCTCGTTCCCATAAAATATTTGGGTATTATTCAAATTACTCAGGCTGCTGAGAATTGTACTTGAGCATTAAATAAATAGCAATAGAGATGGCTGTGCTATAATATTGCTATTAAGCTGAATAGTGGTGATGAAATATAGTGTGCTTCAGAAATGTAAGCGAAATAGTGTGGTAAATGAGGTAAGGGATTTTTTGTGGTGGGTGATAATCATCTAATGACATTTCCCACCCTAGGACGGAGCGGGATATAGTGTCCGACCTTTACTGACTAAAAAATCCACCCTATGCCTTTTCAGCACTTCTGAAAAACAAACCGGAGCTGGACCTACCTTTCAGAAACTCGTCCATGGCCTAAGTAGGCTTTGGCCCTGCTGGGACGCTACGGTTGCTGACTTGACTTGGGCTCGTGCCGGATGGTTACCGGACGGTCGGACGGCGAACTATCCATTGCTCGCTGTCAGCAACTGTAGGGGCCGAAAGCGAAGCACCCCCGGTGTTTCGCTTTCGCTCTGGAATTAAGCCAAAAAGGTACGGTAGGTCGTCTATTCAGTAGAAGTTTGACACGGTCTCCCGCTCCGCCCAAGGGTGGGATTCGTCATTCGATGATTTTTCCCACCATAAAAATCCAAATAGATAAGTAATATAAACACAAAACAGAGCAGATTGAATAATGTCATCATGATTGTTTTTCTTTTTTATGATTATTTTTTATTAGCTGTAAGTCTTCCAAGCTGTAATAAATAAAATATACAGTTGTATGTAATAGGTCCAGTTCAGCATGAATGCCTGACAACTAGTGCCTGACGCTGGCCTGAACCTTGAAGTTAGACTATTGAGGAGGCTGCTGACAAAAAAGTTAAATGAAACAATATACCAAGTATATTGTTTCATTCAACTTTTATGTATACTTACCTGTTTTTGTTTTCTTTAACGACACTGATAAATATATCGATAGTAAAATAATATCCACCAAAATTTAACTTGTAATGCAATATTTCTAATATATACGCAATATATTTTATTAATAATAAATATATGGATCGTATACGATCGTCGGATCTTGGCGAGTCTGAAATTAAGCTCTGCGAAGCAGGCAGCTTTTACAATTTGCAGTTGTTATTGTTTTTAAGAAATTCGCAGAGCCTAACTTCTACTTGTATTTAATACCACCATTACATTATCTATTTAATCTGGGACGGGTCGCTAGTAAGGTATACCTAATCATGGTATAATTCAATGGCGGTATTATAATTGAATTTAATGTAAAGATGTTGTATCTTTACATTCATAACCATTCAACCGTTCTCTTGAGTCATCTAAGCCTCAGCAAACAGCAGTACCATCACAAAAAACTAACCAAACTCAGATGATAGATTACAAATACTAACTCGCCGTGAAATAAATTGACAAAAACTGGCATTCTATTTTTTTTCCTCAACAGTTCCGTTTACAAATAGAGTTCAATGTCAAAGACCTCGAATAATGCAACTCTTGCGCCACTTTTAGGAGATATTATTTCAACGAGGCCATTCAGACTAGATTTTACATTTGCAATGTAGTTACAGACATTTTGTAGGTCATTCAGGTCTTATAAAAGACTTTCAAGGTGGGCCTTCCCGACTCGACTATCGTTTACGTCGAGCATGGTTTAAAAGCTTGTCGCTTCATCTAAAACAATCCAATGTAATGTTTGAAGCAAAAGTTATGCCAAAAAAGAGAGATAACACCTGAAAACTCTGTTGGTATTAAACCCTTAAGGTTTTAAAAAAAAATTACAACATTTAGAATCTCGATTAAATGGCTTCTATAGAAGATTTTTATATTTTTTATGTAGGAGTACATTATGGAGACTCAAAGTTTTCGTAAAATAGCAGATTTTCAGAGGTCTTTACTGGATTACTCTTACACAAATTTACATTTGATTTCTATAGAAGCCTAGATAATATCCACAAGATATCTGTGTATCCAAAATATCTGAAGAAAGATGCGTACTAATATCAAAGTCACTTAAAAGCGGTTGTATGAAATAGTGAAAATGTCGGGTTGGACACTCTTAAGTCGAGACGAAATTGTATAAGCTCTTGTAATGAGATTCTCGTTGAGTTTTCGTAGTCAAATGAAGTCAGATCAATAGGAATCATGATTTCGGTACAAAAAGTCACAATGACACGGATAGGTTCGTTGACTTTTCTTTTTTATTAGTTGTAAAAAAAATAACTTTGTCGAAAATCTAATATGTATATTTATATAAGCGCCTCAAGGAGTTGTCAGCAAATGGAGAGGCCCAACTGCAGGGCCGAAGCCCCGGTCCGGTTTCCGAAAGGAAGGTCCGACCCTGATATGAAGGAATGGGTCGTTTAGTCAGTAAGAGTCTGACACTGCTTCCCACTCCACCCAAGGAAGGGATTCGTCATAAGATCATTTTTCCCACCATAAAAAAAACCTCATTAAACTGAGAAGAGGGTTGGGCAAAGATGAGAGTGTACTACGTGAGATTAACAAAATGAATGTGCGAAAAAAGGTAGAACTATATTTCGCACACTTTATGGCTCACCTGTGTGAAATGTACCTAGTTCTACCTGTAATCACACAGGCGCATCACTCTCCTTACATTTTGTATGGAAAGACTTGTAGAAACACAAGTGAAAGTGATGAAGCACGGAGGAAGAACCCTTCTTAAAGTTCCTGAAGCAACTTTTAAAAAAAAGAAAGGATTCTTAAATGCTGAAGCAACGTTTTGAAAAAAAAGAAAAGATTTTTAAAGTTCCTGAAGCAACTTTTTCTTTGTTTTTTTTTTAGGATTTTTGTTTTTCAGCGTGATTGACACACAAAACACACATATTTCACACTATGTTGATATTGATCCATCTACTTGTGCGAGTAATGAAATAAAATCATAATTCTCCGTACTACTACGTTTTTAATTATGATTTTATTTAATTGTGCGTGTCTACACGCTTTATCATAAAAAAGTATTAAAACATAAGATGAATTTGAAGACATTAGAGATGCTAGTAAAATGCTCAAGCTTCAGTACAGTCAGTCATAAAAGCAGGTCAAACGAAGCAACATAAAGCGGGCACTCAGAGTAAACAAAGACTACTATATTATTAAGGAGAACGGAGCCTGGGCGTTGTTATATTCTTGCTAGATTATTAGTCTCTTACTATAGTGCTTTAGTATAATACTAAACTTATTGTTAGAGACATGAATAGTTAGGTATATGATAATAATAGTTAGGTTAAGGTGAATGTAAATGTAGATATAAATTAAATATAAATTTAAAACTAAATATTTGTACGGCTGAAATGCCGAATATAGTGAGACCCTTTTAACCTTAAGTCCTTGTAAATTACCTATATTCATGCAAATAAATATATCATTCATTCATTCATTAGAATTAATAGAAATTTAAAAAATTTAGCCGTTCTAACTTGGCGTGCCAGAAGTCAGGCTTTGCGAACTTTAGCACGTGTGAACTCGTAAAATAATAAAGGGTTTAAAAAAATAAATTTATGCCAATATCAGTATTTTATTAAACACTAGCTTTTGTCAGCGGCTTCGCCCGCGTACATAAAATATAGCCTATGTCACTCGGGACTAAAGCAGCTTTCTATTGTTGCTAATTTTTTTCTAATCGGACCAGACCAGACCAGAGATTACCCCCTACAAACAAAAAAACAAAGAAACAAACTTTACCTCTTTATTATATTAGTGTACATTTATTTTTTGTGTGAACACTAATTATATTTTTAGAGAGCAAGTAATAGTTTTAACAAAATAAATATCTTGTTAACCCGGCGACCGTTTTTGCACGAACGCGAGTACAGTTAGGAGGCGTTTAGAAAAGTCATTCTTTGCATAAAAATCTCCTACTAGACATGCATTTGATCCTATGTATTATTTACTAGCTTTTGTCAGCGGCTTCGCACGCGTACATAAAATATAGCCTATGTCACTCAGGAGTAAAGTAGCTTTCTATTGTTGCTAAAATTTTTCCAATCGGACCAGTAGTTCCAGAGATTACCCCCTACAAACAAAAAAACAAACTTTACCTCTTTATTATATTAGTGTAGAAGTGTAGATTATATCAGCTTGAAAATAACAATTTCAGTTTTATATCTGAGGAAGCTCTTAATTAGCAACTATGTCATTTACTCGTATTAGTGTAATTATATTAATACTAGTCTGTAAGCTTTCTACTTTGTCTTTTCGTGTCGATTTGACTCAAATTTTGTCCGAACAATATTTAGCCACCTGGACAGCTCTTTCGTTGGCCTCGTATAAGTCATTAAAGGTGCAGGTGGTAGTGCACGCTGAGCAATAAAGGAGGTGACGCATATCCTGTGAAGGGGCTCCACACTGATACTGTACTTGCGATGGGTCAAGGAAACCCCATTTGGTCAGATTATCTCGGCAGCGACCAGCTTGAACCCGCAGTCGGTTCAGCTTCCATAAAATTGCGAAAATGAAATAAATGAATAATAAACTCTATGCACTAGTGAAACAATGTACTAAGGCAGTCTAAGGCTGAAAATAAATATTGCCATAAGACAACAATGCAATTACAATTTAGTAGAAGACAAACAGAAAGGAAATAAGTACAATAATATATATAGGCTTGTAGTCATCATCATCATCATCAGCCTTTTTAATGTTCCCACTGCAGGGACACAGGACTCCTCTCTCTAGGAGAGGGAATGGGCCATAATCCACCACGCGGGCCCGCCGGTGGAATTTCGAGGAGCATTTCCGACGTCTGGCTCCTAAACTCAATCGGACAGGAGCTGCCCTGAAGCGGCTCCTGCCGAACCTGGGGGGTCCAGACGCCTCCTGCCGGAGGCTCTACGCCGGCATCGTTCGGTCCATGGCCCTTTATGGGGCACCAGTGTGGGCGCCGTCGCTGCGTAAACGCCCGGCGGCCCAGCTGAACGCCTGCCAGAGGGTCATGGCCATCCGGATGGTTCGGGGATACCGCACGGTGTCCCGCGAAGCGGCGAGCCTCCTTGCTGGCCTACCACCATGGGATTTGGAGGCAACAGTCCTTGCACACATGCACGATCTGCGCGTGGAGATGCAACGCCGGGGCGAAACTCCGCTGCCTGAACATGTTAAGGCATGGCGGAAAGAGCTCCGGCGGGATCTCATGGTGAAATGGAAACAGCGACTGTCGCAACCTAGTGCTGGGCACGCCATAATTTCGGCAGTAGTGCCCCTCTTTGAGGCGTGGCTGGATAGACCTCACGGCGTCCTCACCTTCCGCATGACGCAGGTCCTCACCGGACATGGCAAGTTCGGGAGGTTCCTGCACCGGATCCGTGCAGAAGAGACGCCCGGGTGTCGCCACTGTGTGGCCAGCCCGGAGGACACGGTGGAGCACACGGTAGAAGTGTGCCCCGCTTGGGAAGAGCAACGCCGTGCCCTCGTGGGGGTGATCGGCGGCGGCGACCTCTCGCGCCGGGCCTTGGTTCAGGCCATGGTCCGCAGCGAGGAGGAGTGGCAGGCGGTCGCCTCCTTCTGCGAGGCAGTAATGCTCGTAAAGGAGGAGGCTGACCGCATAAGGCAAAGGCAACGGCGCACTCGCCGTAGCCGTCGCCGCCGCGATCCTGCCGATATCCGGCCACCGTAGACACTGGCTTGCGGACGGTGAGCAATGGGTAGCCCGCCGTCCGGTCGTCTGGTAGCAGTCCGGACCGAGCCCAAGTCGTCGACGGCGCGTTCCGTTCCCGCGCGCCTCAAGGAGTTGTCAGCACACCGTAGGGGCCCAACAGGGTCGAAGCCTCCCGGAGCTGAGGGTTGATGCGAAAGCGATACACCGGGGCTCTGGGAATAAGGCAAGGAAGGCACGGGGTAGGTTCTTTAGTCAGTAAGAGTCTGACACTGTTTCCCGCTCCGCCCAAGAGTGGGATTCGTCATTCGATGATTTTTACCTACCATAAAAAAAAAAACCACGCGGGCCCAGTGCGGATTGGTGAATGTCACATGTCTTTGAATTTTTGGTTCTAGGACATGCCGCTTTCCTCACGATGTTTTCCTTCATCGTTTTGAGAGCAGTGGTGATGAAATAAATTACACAAAGTAATGCGTCTGGCCGGGTTTGAACCCGCGACCTACAACTCGTAAGTCGGGTCGTTTACCACTCGGCCACCACTGCTCTCACACAGGCTTGTAGTAGTAAAAGCCTATATTATCATGATTTATGTGGGATATAGGGTTCTTCCAATAAAATTCGTCTTCAGTATATTTTACTTTTTATTTCGTCCGTTCAACCTACACAGCGAGGCGCGCACTTACATACATTCCAAGGGCCTCCTGGGCCAAGAGTAGATGCGAAACCGTAACACCAGGGCTTGGGAATAAGGCAAGGAAGGAATGGGGTAGGCTTTTTAGTCAGTAAGAGTCTGACACTGCTTCCCGCTCCGCCCAAGAGCGGGATTCGTCATTGGATGATTTTTACCTACCATAAAAAATCCTTCCGAGAGAGACCTCACTCACACATAGCACTCTATCTCTTTTTTCCGGTTGGGTTTCGTTTCCCACATTTATGTGTTTGTTGATACAAATAAATAGGTAATGATATTGTGAAAAAAAAACGAGTCTCAGCAATCAAGAATGTGATGATTCTACTATTTGCGAATGCGTTCACATACTTTCTCTTTAAACGAGAGCCATCGGGTAAAGCCATTGAACAATCGGACACACGGTAATAATCCACAGTTACACTGTTGACACCTCTACGGGGCGGACTAAGCATTTCACCTCGTTATTTATACCACGTAAATCGAAGGACTGGAATAATTTGTCTGCTACACTCTCCTGACAGATTATAATTTAGATGTTCTCCAAGCTAGAGTGAATAGGCTCTTAATAGACTAGGAAGCTACGCCATCAACAATTGCATCGCTTTTATGCAGTCAAGCACTAGACTACATTATCTATAAAAAAGTGGAATATCGTTTTCCGCGAATACTATTTTATTTACATAACTAGCCTTCTGCCAGCGGCGTCGCCCGCGTGATAGTAGGGCTTTTCATACAAACTGTAAACCTCCATTAATTCCCTTGAGGAGCCGAATGTTAGAAAATCCCTTTTTTAATGATCACCTACGTCATAAAAAGAAGCTTCGTGCAAAATTTCACGCTCCAAAGCCCAGTAGTTTTGGCTGTGCGCTTATATGTCAGTCAGTCAGTTTCTCCTTTTATGTATATAGATATGGTTCACATATAATATAGGTCCAAAAATGAAAAAAACTAAGATCAGCGCCATCTACCGGGAAAATAAACATGATCAGTGGCATAGCCTTCACCTTAAACAAAAGACTCAAAGACCGGTTGTCAAAAAATGACGAACTACAAAACCAAACGGCTAACTAGCCAATAAAATCTACAAATACTTAACACAAGCCCTTATAGCAGTATTACTTCAATATTACTTTCAGTGGGAAAGAGACAATGTGTCTAGCGCTGTCACTTGCACACTCTGGAACAGGAATAAAACAATCTTAATTTAACGTCATGGTTTAGGTCCTGAACTAAGCGACGTAAACGAAGCTGTACCTAAAAATTTAATTGTAAATTTGTAATATTCTTCTTCTTTGAAAACCGATTCAAGTGTACTGAAATGGATCTTAAACAATTAACACTTCGTAAAGAGATATAATAACAACTTTTATTCAGTTGGACAACCCAGTTCCTTTGCGAAAACTTTGTTGCGAAACTTGAGAGCTACAGAAAGTGTCTTGTACAACTGTAAATTGTATATAGCTTTGGGATTACAACTTTGTGTAGTTGAGTTATTAGTTATTAGGTACTTCCAAGAAACTTTTTTATGAAAAGTGTATTTTTTATTTATTTATATATACTTTATTGTACACCAAGAAATTTTTTTCAAATTATGAGACAATAATAGAGTTATACAATGGGCGGAATTGTCGCATTTCTACGATCTCTTCCAGGCTACCTGGGATGGAAAGAGATTGCCTGGACATAACGTGGGGTTGCACTTGGTGCATAACAAAACACTAGATAGATACATACATACAAATACAAGCAAGAAAACAACTGACGGCTACAATTAATACAGAAAGAAAAGAAACATAAATACAAGGACAAGTAATGTTCCCGACTTTAGTGCCATCATCATTAGTATGAAGTGATTCTCATTTATCAAATATACTTTCATGGTCAAAAATAAATAAATAAATATTAGATCTAACTTCCTTACTTACTTCTCATTAGCGTTATGAAGTTTCAATTCGCCTAATGACAAGCAATTATGCAGTCAATTATAGCACGCAATTATAAGCATCTCATAGTCGAAGATTTTGAATGTTTCTCATGTGTATTCTTGATAATTATTTTTTTCAGTATGTTTTATTTTTTATTGTTATGTCCCATAATAAGTCGTACATCCAAAAATTTCCAGGTTTAGTAGAAGCGGAACCGCTCATGAACCATGTGGATGGTGATCATGATGACCACAAGCGGTACATCGAAGACTATCTTTGGAACGGACAGAAGCCTGGAGTCCAGAGGTAGGTGTCCAACTAGTTCCTATATTATTATCTTGTATAGATTCGTCTTCTGTTGGTCGTTGGTTTATCTCGATGATGTCACGATTTTGTCGAAACTTTTCAAAGGGAGTTCCAAGTTTAGATTTAATTTAACTGTTAACAAAGTTTGTAAATCTTCACAAGCTGTTTCATTTTCCTGTTCAAAATAAACCAACTTTAACCAGCTACTAGACGAATATATTAGTATAACATTTACATTCGAAATGTTTCTACAGAATTTACAATTACATTGCTAAGAAATTCTGTAAAAACATTTCCATTTTTACAAGCTTTAGCTTTTCACATTTCCATAATGACCAAAGCTTCCCATGTCTTCTAGTCTACTTATAGATTGTTTCATATTTTATTATTTTTATTATATTCCATATTATTATCAGCATGCTTTTTAACTTGACACTCAACAGTAAAGTCATTGAGAAACAGTCTATAATCATCTACTATGACGATTTGATCATTGTCACAAAAATGCTTTGCTTTCGCTAAAGCAGCAGCTTCTTAGCAAATTGAGTCATTAACAAGAACCTCGAAATTATTGAGTTTCAAAATAACACCTTCACCAAAAACATTCAAAACACTTAAATCAAATAAATACACATAATGAACTTCGTTAAAATCCGTGAGCATCCGGACATGTACACTCAACACAATAGTTTTATCCAATACTTTATTATATTATCAACCATTAGATCTTGTACATATCTTATAATATGTAAAGTGTAAATGAAATAATCCCATAACTTTTTCAGGTGAAGACAATTTTTGATAATTTATTTTACTAAAATTGCTATAGCTTTCAAATATCTATGTGTTTAGCTTTGTGTAACTGACCTGGTTATGGAGGAAACTTTTTCTATTATATTTTTCATCTTACTAACCACTTTACTAATATGGGCTCTAACATCATCACCTCGAGTAAAAATTTTTGCTTCTGTGTTTCAATTCTCTTTTTTAATAATATTTTCTTCACAAACACTACACCTTACTTTAATAATATACACGAATTCCGTAATAATGGCAATAATATCATAGTGTTCAAGCAATACATTCAAATTAAATATTTTGTAATATTATTAATAATATTATTATATATAATTGTTGTTATATAATTATATATCATTGCTCTTTCGTTCTAAGCTTCAAAATTTAAAGCTATGTGCAAGCTATTCGTTTACCGAGACGAATACTTTGTGTCTGTGAATCTAATAATATGAGATTTTGGTTGAAAAGCTTACCATTTTTCATTATTAGTATTCAAAAAGCCCAATGATCTGTTGTATTGGTTTCTTTGAGCACCGAAACAGACAAGAGTTTCCTTCACGATCGTGTTCTGCCCCAATTTTTTACTCAAAGCCTTTCAAAGCAGAACAAAGTCTAAATTTCGTTTTTGATATTTGCTTAACATAACTCCTCACGGTGGCGGTGTCTAGGCCGAGTAGATTTAGTTAAACAACAACTAACATTAGTACGGAATGACAGCTAGATTTTTTAATTACTCAATGTGTCCTGCACTTTTGTCGATGTGAACGTTCATGATAATGTTTTATTAGAACCTGTATGTCGATGTATCACCACACTTGAACACTGGAGTTAGTTTGTGAGAGGGCACAGGGCGGCAGCCCGCACTCTGTCGGTCCTTCTAGACTCTTCTAGGTTTCGACATCCTAACCTCACCATTGCGAGCTTGACAATTATTTGAAGCATGTCTGTACTACTAACCCGGCTCGGCGCGAGTCGTTTCTGTTGCCACATCATCATCACAGACAACAACACCAGGCGTCTAAGACTTAAATGGAATTTTCCAGAAAATCGACGTTCCGTAACGCGCTATCGGCCCTCATATCCAACGGGGAGGATCGTTCCAAAGATAATAGGAAACGTTACAAAAGCGAGTACAAAAAGAAATTTAGACCGTTCTCTCAATACGTGTACGAGGCGTCTAAAGGGACATTTACGAAATGCAGGGGGAAAGGGAAGGCCAATGAGGAGGCGAGCGAGAGGATGCTGGGGGATGCGGGGCAAGGGGTGTCGGGGGCGAGCGCGGGGGTGGGCGCGGGGGCGGGAGGGGTAGCGGGTGCGGGGGGCGGAGCGGGCGAGGACAGCGCCGACACGCTGCGCGCGGCTGGCCTGCAGCCGCTCGGCCTGGCCCAGGGCGACTCCTGGTACCGAGAGGTGCTGGACCTGCGCAAGCGCGCCGGCGAATACAAGGTCTGCGCCTGACATACTAATAATACCTGAGAATAGGTCCCGATATTAAATGAAACTAAATTCTGATTGGACCGATAATGGACACAGAACAGAGAAGTTTTCTATCGAGACGGGAACCGAAGTTCAGGTTTGATGCAAGCAAACGTACGTACCTACACTTAAAGCCTTTTCCGGTAACTTAATTTTAACAAAATAAATATCACATTAAAATAAACTACCTCTTAAAATTTCTCTGTCCTATGCTCCCAAAAAAAAAATCTTTTTAAATAAAACTTCTAAACTGAGTCCTAAACTGGCCTAGGTAGGTCAATCATTTCAATTAACATGAAATTCAGACACATTCGTATCAAATGCTTTACCATGATCATGCTTGGTATTCAATATTGGCAATATTTCGACAGTACCGCGGCTGGGGGACAGAAATGGCGCCAGAACACATCACTCAGCTTTACAATAAGCAGATCGAACTCTGGTACCAAGTGTCCCGCCGATCCTCGCTGTCGGCCTTATCACTAGCTTCCACAAATCACAAGTAAGTGATGCACTAAGCGATTGGCTAATACGGCTCGAAGAACCTGTTCTGAACGGATTGAAATAGAACCAGGACATTCGAAATTCACAGAACTGGTTAGGCTTTTAGAAATATTCGGTCTGGGTTTTGATTAGGATGAAAAACTCATAAGTTCTCTCCAGGAGAGAAGATTTTACACGTGGTTTAGTATCTGTATGTATCTAACCACGTGAAGGAGATTTTTTAGACCGCTAAACTTAATTTATTGATTCTATACAGCAATAGGCAGGTCTATTGTTTTAATCTTAAATTCAATACGGCTTGATGTAAAAAATTGGTCCAGAACACTTAAGCTTAAATTATTTGCCAACTCTGGTCCTTCGAGCCGGATGAATCAATCAGCTTTTATCTAATCATAAGTATATTTAGTGGCAATAAGGCTGATGCAATCAAAGAATGGCTTGAATGGCGGACGGAAGCCAAGGTATAACATGCTAATCGTAGCGTAGTTATCATCAGCCTTTTAGTTTTATTTTAGAGAGGTGAGTGGGGAGCATGACCCTTGTCCTAGGGCTGGTAAGTGGAAAGAGAAAGCGTAAAGACGTTTGGACTTTGAAAAGTCGGCACTCATCCAGAAATCGGGTTAATGCACAAGCAATTGTGAATACACAGCAATAAACAATTCAAACAGGAAATCCACCTGAAAATAATATAGGGAATCATAAAGTATACTTCAAATTGTCCGTTAATTCTTCTTCTCAAATCAAAATATTTCCTTTTCAGGGCACTGCCACGCGACGAGAAGGATGGAAAGGAATCCAAGGGACACTCCCCGAAGAAATTCAGGTCGTTCAGATCGGCACCCCACCAGTCGATCCACGCGAAGTTGCAGGAGACGAAGGCGCTGGAACGCTCGCCTCATAAGACCTCGCCCCAGAAGCAGAGGAAGAAGTTGCAGGGCCATAGCTTTGATGAAGGTGCTACCCAGGATGGTAAGTCTAACTTAAATTAATTTAAACATACTGTTGGAAAGTATTACCAAGTGAAATATGTCTGACATTTATAATTACAATAAACTGGCGTGTCTGCCAATGGCTTAATAGCCAAGAGCATCGACCAACATCTTAGGAGGCCCTCGTTAGGCGGCTGGATCAAGGGCTTGATTCAGAAAGCGATACTCCAGAACACGGCTCGTATTGTTAGGAGGTTCCTTTCTCTGGAGCCCTGACTGTCGGTAGCTTGAACCCTGTTCCCGATACCAGTGGGACACTATTTTTTATATTTTTAAAGGTTTTTTATTTTTTATTAAAATATTTAAAAATATAATTTATAAGTATTTTAATGAATAAACGAAATAATAATTAAACGTTTTGGACACATACATTATACTTACAGCTAGCGAGTGGAATTCTCTGCTGTAGTCTGTGTTTCCTGATAACTACAACCTAGGGATTTCAACGAATAAAAAAATTACTTCTAAGAAAGTAAAGCGGGCTCCATCATCGTTAACCATCAGATGGTAGTGCAAGCCTATTAACAATAAAATAAATAGACGAGATGTTAAATAGAAGCTGTAGCTGTTATGCCATTGACCTGATAGTGAATTAAGATGTATACACGGACGAAGAATCATATTACACCAACCCCTAATAAGTTCGAATAAAGACGTTAGGAGGATATCAAAATAAAAAAGAATTCAAACGTGGCTTTACCAAACCCAAAATGACAAATAGGTAGAATCTAAAAAAAGTCCTACCTATTTTAAATAAATGATGATGACAGAAAGAAATACAAAGTTTTAAAAATAAAAGTACGTAAGCAATAATTGCCACAAGTAGTATTTAATGGGTATATTGCAATATTTGGCTCAGAAATAAATAATTTGTAATTTTGTGATAAGTCGATGATAATGCTAATTATTCTAAAAATGTTGTATTACAAATGCTACCAAAGCATAATCTTCTTGTTCAAATCTTTGTAACCCAATACATAATACGTCCCATCGCTAATCCCTAGAACAGTAAGAATTATTAAAACTACAGTTCTTATAAAATAATGACTATCTTCATTTTAATGATTAATGAAATGTCGTTAATTTATTATTTCATATATATGAGCCTGTTGTGTCCCACTGCAAGGCAGAGGCCTCCTTTCCTTTCTACCGCTTAACTACAGAGATAAATCAAAGAAAAGATGGAAAGCCTTTGACTTTGGCCAAGGATAGCCTTAGCTACATCTGACTATTCGTTTAGATTAGAAGTTTAACTCATCATACCATCTCCATCTGGGCCTTCCGCATCGTCGATCAAAGTTGATTAGAATCTAGTTAGTAGTTGTTATTGGCCTTGCAATCTCTAAAAGTTCCTTTAAAAAGCTTCTAATCTATATTTCCAGGTGCGAAGACAGGAGAGAACGCGGCCTTCAGGTCTCCCCGGCGGCGACCCCGCTCCGCCGACCCGGCTCCCGCCGCATCGCATATTAAGCTCCTCGCCAACGGCCACGAGCCTCACCCGGCGCCTATCAAGCCTACCGGTAAGAAAACGTGGCTAATGCTGCTTTACGCCTGAACATAGACTACTACGAACAACAAAAATATACCTACCTTAAGTCGCGAGCTATGGGCTCAAACTTGGCCAAGTCTTCACTAGATGGTCAGCGCCATCGCTCATAATTTTTATAATTTATTTTGTTTTTAATATTTGGGAGCATTATTAAATCAAGGAAATGGTATTTGCGAAAATTAGACTTACCACTTTATTGAACTTAGTGGCCTCAACTTTTATTGTATTGTCTCAAAATTTACACAATTTTGAGTGGTTATGTACGAGAGTTTTGCATCATCTAGAGTTAACATGGCCACGTTCAAGCACTTAGCTTTCACTTTAAAGCTATAAGTTAGGATTGCCTTTCGTCCATATTTTTTTACGAAGTAATCAGTATATCATCAAGATACAAGTATCTGTATCTTGTTGATGTACTGATGACTTCGCATTATCTTTTAGGCCTTTAACGGTTTCTAAGAGATACTAGGACTTCCATGAGACAAAGTTAGGTCAATGATCAAATTGGATTAAGTCTATGACTTTAAATCCATAAAAATTACTGCTAGCAGCATCTGGTGAAACCCACGACTAACATCGATCAATGTTAGATGAAAATCTAGTGGTTGAAATTATATGATTAATTAGGTCTGAAAATATTTCAAAAATGCTTAAATATAAGCACACATTAAAAAAAATACTAATAAGAGATGCTTTCAAACCTGCCAATGCACAATTTAATTTTTTCAAGCGAAAGTAGGTCTTACATCATGTGATATACGTAACTACATCTTAATTAATATTATATGAGATGCATATGGAAATAAATATTTTTTATTAGTTACCTATTAAAGTTTTTAAAGCAAATAGAAAAACTCTAAATCCTTTTCCTTGATTTTTATTTCTAGCTAAACAATAGAAATAAGCTAGTAATACTTGATCCGATGCTCATCGTATCAAGCTACTGAGTAGTACAATCTTTCTGTTTCTATTTTCTACTAGATTCTGTGTCTAGAAGTCTAGATATTATAACCAGCTAATCGATGTGTACTAATCTGTTGTATTCCTGCCTGATGCCTGTCCCCTTCCTATCTGGCTAACTTGTGAGAATATGGCTCTCAATGCGCAAAAAGATACTGATATTTAAAAAAATTAATCAAATAAATTTCTTTAACTATAAAAAATATTATTATTTGCTGTCCTGCGAGAAGACTATTGGAGACATAGGGCAATATACTAGTCGAATTAAAAAAAGAAGTTCTAAAAAACCAGTTTGTTTTTATTTCAAAAATATTTTTGCGTTTAAATTTTTCCCAAATCAAGAGCCGATTCTCTCTAGCCAAAAAATAGTAGCAAAAAAAACTTTCTTCTGTAGGTTTGCAGTTGAATAGAGGAAGTAGTAATAGAGTTAGGTCGACATCAAGGGGCGGACGCTCGCCGTCAGCGCCGAGCAAAACTGGGGCAACTGGGGCACCGGGGGCAACTGGGGCGACAGGGGCAAATGGAATTCCTGGCCGAGGCCGCCGCAGTCGAAGCGTGTCCAAAGTTGGCATAAAGTTGGGTGCGTAACTATACAGGTGACAGTTAAGTTGCGTCGACGCTCTATGTTCTAAAATGATGCTTATAGCCCGTGGTGCTTCTGTCTTGGTCTGTTACGATTGGCTATGTTCTGTTTGGCCTATTGTGGCTTTGAGAATTGATGTTTTGATTGTTTTTGCTGTCTCTTTTTTAATTGAAAAGTGTTTTTGTTAAATGTTTTTGTGTTGTTGAAAATATATTTAATTTGAAACTAATTTTGATTGTTAAAGAGATGGTTAAAGCATTGTTGTGAAATTTTGAAAATATCAGTTTAAAACATAGTCCTACCAAATTTATGGGGTCACAATCAGCACGTTATCACAATACCTTTGCTCAGCTGTCAAGTTTAACGCTTGACAGCTGGGGCAAAATGGGCAATGTTTGCCCAAATTGCCCCATAAATCAGGAATGTGTTTTAAACTTGGAATTTGGATTGAAGCTTCCGTGTTTTCTGTGAGCTTTGTTTTGTATGTTATATGATTAGTGCGTCAACGCAACGTCTGATCACTGGAGAACGCATTGGCACCGACAATGGGAATGGCTTGACACGTCACCAGGTGTGGTTGTATGTCCGTATCGTCCGTGTGATCACCCTGCACACCCACCAGTAGCTGTACAAGTGTCCAAATTAGATTCAGCAACAATATTAGATATGCAGAATCAATATCAATTTCAACATTTGCAATAATTTTAGGGCAGATGGGGAATAGGACAAAATACGAAACATTCTTCTATAATCGTACAAAGGGTTTTAATTTAGATTGTCTTTTACGGATATGTGTCTTCGAGGAAAGTTAGCCTCGAAGGAATACAAAATTAAGGGAATTCAGATTCCTAATTTATTTTTGGAAAAAATAATATTATACTCGATACTTCAAATTAAGCTAAATAATTAAAAATAATACCTTTCAAATTACTGTTCTGGTCTAATTCCACCTTGGCTGAAACTGTAAACGACGTTTTTTAGCACCCTGATTCAAAAATAATATACAATTTACTTACTCAGTCAACAAATCATTGAGAGACATAAATTATTGGTGGAAGATACCCCGGTCGTAGTAGGGACTGCCGCGCAAGGAGTCTGATACTAAAACATAGTAAATTATGGCAGAAGCTGACTACTATACTTTTCCACTCTAGTGTGCGATAGAGTACTAAAACCGGTAAGGATCAGTGGCGTAACTTTAGGGTGGCAAGGCTGGCAAAATGCCACGGGCCCCCGGTATGATGGGGCCCCCAGTCTAAGAAGCCATGGGCTCAAAACAAGTAACCCAAAATTTAAAAAAATATTAGGTAAAATTCAAACTATGATTTCTGGGGCCCCATCCAATAATTTTGCCACGAGGCTCAGGTGATATAGTTACGCCACTGGTAAGAATAGAGTAAAATATATTTTAAAAATTAGCTAAAGATAAGGAGCAATATATTAATGTTTCTGTGGTTGTTCTTTTAGTGTGGTATGTTTAGATATTTATTTCACAAAGAGACCTAGTGTTCTTGTTTGACAATGTTTTAATTTGCATGCAGTGTGTACATTTACTTAGATTCAGCTGATTGGCAACTTTCTGAATGTTTATTAGACTAGTATTTGTACCTATCTTCTTTCAAAATAGTATGTGTATAATTTGTTTTTGTTTTTTTCTTTATTTGTTATAATATTGTGTACAAATTACTTATTTTCAAAATTCATACAACCGTGGAGTATCCATAATAGAAGTATACAAGAAAAACTATAAGCTAACGGCAACCTTTTCCGCAAATGAGTGCTCAAAAAATTACCCTAAAATTGGGCTTGATGAGCAACAAATTTTTACACCTACAACCTAATTTCAACACAATCTAATTAGTAAAATTACCCTATAACTTTATTTCCCAATAATAAAATTAGATACTTTAGTAAGATTGAAGTAAAGTCAAGCACAATGGCCCGTCGTGGAATAAATGCGGAAACCAGAAACCAAAAAATAATTAAAATACAATAATATTGATGGCTTAGACTTAATAAATGTAATAAGTATAATTATTAATAAGTATTATAATATATTATACAACATGTAACATATATCAACACACTTCCTGAAAGTATTTAGTACTTAAGTAGATTTTCTTCAAAATCGGATAGGTTATTTACCGGATAGCTAAACTTATGTTTACTATTTTCAAATAAAAAAAGTTACCCAAACTTTTTATTCTAAAATAAGCAATAATTATTTTATAGTAAAATATACCTATTATAATAAATCTTTATTGCATCCACAGACATTTAAGAAAACTTTTTTTACCGTCCGTTCAACTAATTTTGAGTTTTATTGCAGAAAATAGTTGTACCGACTTTTTTGTTTTTAATATCATCCTTATGTCTACGAAACAGAAGATAAAATTGATTGAAGAAACAGTTAAAAAGGTTTCTTTAAATCTCTAATGTATTGTGAATAGGTTATCTATATTAACGTCTTACAAACTCTACATTCTTTGAGCAAAATTATATTTTTAATTGGGTTTTATAAGAGTGTGTATTATTCAAGTTACATGTTGTAGAAGTAGGTACATACCGTAGTTGTAGCCACCTCATATAATCCCTTCCTTTTCCCAATGAATGGACCACTCAATATTATCCTAATAACACCAAATAGGTACCTACTTTAGTTTAAAAATTACATTTTAAGATGACATGTAAGATATAATTAATTTATCATAAATGTTACGATCACAGCAATGTTTTATTAGGCACTTGGTTCTATGTTTTGTGGTATGTATCGTTACAGAGACTGATGTGTGTAAGTCCACATTTTTTACAATATTTTGATGGAAGCTACCGCTTTTAGCTCCTTTTTTCATGAAAAGCAAACTAAAGTAGTCGTCTAAAGTGTCGCTTTAAATGTTTACTGCCTAATATGGTCTGTTTTTTATATTTTTTATCGTGGATAGATTGGCTTTAGACCTCATAGTAAGCGATGATGTGGTCGACGATGGAGCACGTTATTATAAATAATTAATTTAAAAAGGTGCAAAATGACTCCCTGTTAGTTTGATGGGAAAAAAAGCAGATTGGAAAATTGCTCTCATAGAAGCGCTCCACAATACATTTTATATTATCTCAAAAGTCTAGGACGGAACCTCAATAAAAAGTTTAATTCATAACGGGACTAATTGTAACAAATAAAATGAATACAGAAGTTCTATAAAAAAAACTACACTCAATCATTTCGACTGTAAAGTGAGCAACTAGATCACTTGAGAAAAAACCTCTGCATTTCATTAAACTAAATGTTATTCCCTCACAATTTTAACATGATTTTTTTAACTATTTAAAAACAGTCGTGAGGTCAAAAAAACGGTAGATGTTTCCTTAGTCCTTGTTTACGCAGACGCGGAGCATTGAGCGTTTGTCGTACATTACCAATATGTTTCTGTTTGAGCGTACAATGACGCGAGCCGCTGCTACAATGTAGGTTGAACGCCCAACATGTCGCCCATCACGCCCCGTCTCCTTAAACAAGCATTTAGAATTTCATATAACGCGTTTTCCACTCAAGGCCTCTGTAACGATATATGTCACCCACCACAACACCAGCAAAACATTAACCAGCCTCACTTTGCAGACGACGAGATACCCTCGCACCGCAGCGCATCGGTAGCGAAGGACCACTTCTTCGACGACTCCCCGGTGGTCAAGTCACCCCCTGAACCGACCCGGGTCAAGTCCCCGGAGCAAATGAACATGAGGTCTCCTGACCCCGTGAACTGGACGGTTCCCCTGGACACAGGGAAGACGTTCACCGTCACCCAGAATGTCAAAAGCGGTGAGTGTAGGACTCTCCTCAGATTGGGCGGGAAGTGTAGTTAGATTAAGTAGGACATAAGGTGGTGGAACTTATTTTATGAAGGTATTACAACGTCCTACCAAAGTTGTAGAAGTATTTAGGGATATTTTGGGAGTTGACAGCACTATTCGTGAGGAATATTCAAGCTACTGTAATATATTACTCAAGCTTCGAGGTAGAAAAGACAAAACTGTTCTGGATTTAATCGGAATGACTGAATTAGAAATTAATAAGATGCTGTCCCAACAAAACTCTTCGTAAGATTAGTTTCACTTTTTAATGTACAAAGGAGTATCTTTTTCTCTGTGTAGGTAATTTTAGATTGGACCTACTTATGGTGATGGTGTTGCCATAGAAAAAATCGCACTTGATATCGATTCTATCTGCGTTCCACGAATAAGATACTCTTCGAATGAACAGTATTCTAAACTTAAATATAAGATCATTGACTTGTTATAATATTGTAGGTAAGCTCTAGGAAATAATTTTGAAGATCAAATATAAGCCATCACACTGTCATGCCACAACACCTGGTAGCAAGAAGGAATCATGATCATTCAACCATTTTAAAGTGTGACCACCCTAGTATGGAACAAGTAGAGCTTGCAACACTGACACAACTGAACACAATAAAATCATGTGCATTGATACGAAATACTCATTAAAATTCTGATCATTGAACATTTCACGTCTTTTGTTCGTACACAACAAGTGTTTTATTTATTTACTGTTCTAAATCCAACGGAAATGGCAATGGCAACTTTTACTTAACGACAAAAAAAAATCCAATTGACAAAGTATTAAAGCTCCACAAGCTCTTTGCAATAAAAAAGTTTACAACTGTCACTTTCAATGGACATAGAACGTAACGTTAGTTCACTTCATCAACTCGCCATACAACTCGCTCACCATTTCAGATGAGAGCATTAAGCGCCCTAGCTCTGAGTTTAAGGGTGGCTCCGTTGCCGAAGAAGCCACCGTGAAGCCGGCAGGTACGACGACCACAGCCACCGCCTAGACCATCGGCCATACACGTTTTACTGAGTGTGACAGACGATGCGACAGTGAACTCTATACACTAACCAAATAGAGTTCATTCTCACATAAGCACGACACACGATCGACACCAGAAAAAAATATATAATCTGTTTTATATTATATCTATTGAATAGTTCATGATTAAATTGTGTTACTCCAATAATTGAGATGATTTTATTTATTTTGACCGTACTCCGCTGAGGCGTCGACCACGTATGTATTCACTTGTCTGTGTGTGTCTGTTTCGATGTTTGCGTACACTGTCACAGTATGGCACCCGAATTCTTATTGTTTTCCCATATCATTATAATCGTTCACTTTTGCATGCTGCCTGTGTTTCTATCTATGGGAATCTTTCGGTGTATGCTTCCATTTCATGAGAGTAGACTGTTAGACTCATAATTATGGCCTATTGTCAGTTACAACGTTTATGAGCTAGTTAATTAGGAAATGTAGGTCTTATGTACTTTAATTAATATATTCTTATAAGCATTAATACTGTTACTGCATATTCATGAAGATTTTTAATAAAAAAAGAATAGTTTGCATGACTTCTTCGTATATAAGAAATTAGTCGAGCTACTTATTAGCGTTTAAAAGTTTAGAAAAGCAATACGCATGATCTCTTGTTAGGGTACTCAAATATTAGACGGGAGCATGTATGGGTGGAGTTCAAAAGTCCACAAGCCAGTGGAAAGTATTTCCAAAAATGCCTAATAAATTAGGTACTAATATTCCTGTCCCTTAAGGAAATGTAGGTGAGTAAAAAGAAATAGATGCAGAAAGTAAAGTTGAGCACCCTACAATAACAGGCTAGGAGACATCTCAACCTGTCAATCTTTCATCCTCCTTTCTAAAACTACTGATGAATAACTTCCATTTTAAAAGTTTTAACATAAAATTTAGCTTTCCTGTGAAAATTTGAAAAAAGGGTAATGAAAGATATCTTGTATGTGCTTAATTGATGTATAATGGGAGTTTCAAAATGTACATTACTAACAATCTTGAATAAACTAATAAAGTAACATATATTCAGTAATATCAACCTATCCATTATAACAACACTAAACTTTTGCAACTCCCAAAAACTGTAATCACAAGGGCAAACAACTAAAAAATATTCAAACTGTTGCAGAAATCGCTCCAATTCATCATCAGCAAATGTCGCCAATACGTTCGCTGAAAAAGAGCGAATCGCCCACAAGCCTGAGCAAGCGCACGGACAAGACACCCACCACCCCAATTAGCCTTACTCCCATCGATGAGACCAAGGCCCTGGACATGAACAAAGTTAACGGAATCAATGGAATGAATGGCGTTAACGGCGTCAATGGAGTTAACAGCAATGATATCACCCCCGAAACCCCAACCCAAGAACCTATCCAAGAGAAAGAACTGATCAAGAAGTCGACTGAAGCTACTCAGATAGCTCCTGGAGTGGTTGATACCAACGTGGTGAATGAAACGCCAAATACTGGCGGACTGACTGCCTCGGAGATATTAGACAGAGCCCGCACGAGGTTCGATAAGTTCTGGGGCAAAAAGGAAGAGGACAACGTTTAGTCGTTTTGAAGTTAGATTCACTTTTCACTGATGATTGTGGTTAAATGGAATATTAAAGAAAATTTTATGTTAGCGTTTAGTTGTATCACAGGTTAAAATAATTGCTCCTTAGTATTGATTAAAATAATTGTCTTGATACAAATAAATGTCTAACAATATATAAAGCTTTAAACATAACGATCTTAGCTAGCTAATTTTGATTCCAATAGTCACAATGCTCAGTTATAAAAGTTGAAAATCAATAAAAGTAGGGAAAAATTAAGCGCAGTGTTTAAAACCGAATACAAATATGAAAAAAGCTTCGCTTTATAACGACGACTGTAATAATATGTATTTACTATAATTTGATATGTATTATCATAATAAAATCACTGTCTATATAATAGGAGTGTGGTGGCTTGTGATAGTAGTAATGATGACGACTAGTTATTAATTATTGTATTTATTTATTATTGAGATTTATTTGATTAATTTATTGTATTTATGAAGACGTATGACAGATTTTCGATTTAAATACTTTTAGGATAAGACCCAAAATAATCTTGTTGAAACTTAAAACTCGGTACATTATTTCTTTCTCATTTGCTATCCTGTTTTACTTAATGTATTTTAATGAAATTGTTAAAACGTAGGTAAATATTATTAATTAACGTTGAACTTTAGTACATATTACCTGATATTATTTTATAATCATATTTTGTATTTACAGCTTTACATGCGTAGCTTAGCCCCAATGTGTATAAATTCTATTAATTTTAATTATACATTCCAAACGAAATCAGTTACGTTCTACTGATTCAAGTTTAAAGTAATTCATTCGAAAATAAAGCGGGAATATTTTTGTCAAGTACACTACAGTTAATTTCATTTCTAATTAAAAGGAATGCAATTAATAAGATTTCTTAGTAAAATACAATAAACAAGGGCAAAGTATACATAACATAATTGAAAGCCGTCCATGTAGTGTTTATTGGCGAAAATTTATTTTAGTTGTCGATACAGTTTTCGAAATAAGATTCTGAACGCATCTCCACTCAAATTTAGCCAATCACAGCGCTTGTGTAATGTCATTAGATTTTGGCGGTAAACTAAACTAAGCAAACTTAAATAAAATATTTAGTGGAAATTTAATAAAAATCTAATTAAAATGGAAATATCACGTAAGTCGTGTCGTTTATGTCTCACAGAGACCGACTTTAACGTGTCTTTATACAGTACTTACGGCCGAAGAACGAACATGGTAGACAAAATCCTAGTTTCTCTTAAAATAGTGATCGAAGAGGCCGATTTTTTGAACACGATCTGCTACAGATGCGCTGAAAACGTCGAAAGGTATTACGATTTTGTTATGTTCATAAAGAAATCACAAACAAAACTGGTCGAACCGCAGCGTAAAGTAGAGAATTCTGTCAATCGTCGTCTGATAGCGTCGTACGTACGCGAACAAGTCTATGACGCAGACTACACGTTCTCATTTCTTGACAATGAAGAGAAAAAGGAACCGAAATCATCTAGTCCGTTCTTTTCATATTTTTCACCGCCAAACATGTTAATAAAACGTACTGAGGAGGAACCCGTATGGAAAACACCAAAGCCACGAAGAGAGGATGCAGAAAAACACGAATTGAGACAAAATGACAAGCTGAAACGACAATACAAGCCTGAGCGGCCCCGGCATCATTCCAGAGACTTGTTTGAGTCCCAATCTCAAGATGTAGAGGAACCTGACCTAAAGCCTTTAGACTGGAAACTGACTCCAGATGATAATATTATTAAAAGGGTCAGGGATAAATGTTTTGGACGATCTGATTTTTAGATTTTATTTTTTAACCTATATTACACTTTAAACTCCACCAAAAAATTTGATTTTTCATAATGTAACATAGAGAAAATTTATATTTGAATGTTAATGTAGTATTTCATTAGGAGCATATGTTATTAGGTTTTATATAAAGAATAAATTCCAATTGTATGGCTTCATATCGTGTCATAACTATTTTTACATTAAAAATATGATATTGACATCGAGAAGTCACATTTTTACAGATTGGCTAACATTCTTAGGAAGTTTTTAAATTAACCAAAACTTTTACTAGACAGCATAAACCTAAAGTTGATTTTTAAAATTAACAATATGGAAGTTCCTGGCATAATAATTGTAGTTTTAAATTGATGATAGCAATGAAATATGTGAAAAACATTTATAGTTCCTCGTAGATAGTAAGTTTTTCTGCTAATTTCAAAAAAGGGATAGTTTAATATTACTCAGTTGTCTGATGTTTATTTCAAATAGTAGTCAAAGTGATCAAAATAAGTATCTAAAAAAATTAATTAGTCACTTTTCTAATGTTCATCAAATGAAATAGTTGATGCCTTTTAAGAGATAAATTCATTAAGAATAGTGTGGTAGACTTATGGGCTCTGGAATGGGGATGAAAAGGTACCTATGCCCTCTAACTTCCAATTTAATATATTACAAAAGTCTTGTTGAATATTCCTGACATATCCAAAGCCAGAAAATTAAATTATCAAGCTCTTGCATTCTTCATTAGTTGACAGATTAGTTCTATCTCTATTTGAAAATGATGTATGTTGGACCAATGTGTGCAATTCCACATTAAGAGGCATATTTATGTGCGGATGAGGCAAATGTGTCCACACCATCTACATGCAAATAACTCTGCCGATGCCCATTGCTGGGTTTATCCTGGTCATATATTACAACTCAGTTCTCTACTGTTCTGCAGTAATCTATTTATAAATAATTTCCCTGTCTGAAAGTTAAGGTCCTTTTCACATAGCAAAAGTAGGATGACAGCAAGACGATAATATACATCTCTAAGATGAGGCAAAAGGATATGTAGGCATTGTATGAATTTGACAGCTGTCATCTGAACCATCCTATAGCAATTGTAGTATAGTCATATGATTTTACAATGAGACCATTTTATTAAAAAAATGCATAATGTAGGTAATGTTACAATCAAAGTGTAATATAGGTTTTATAGTTTTTACAATGACATTGTTATGTTTGTTATATTAATTTATTTGAATTTTTAAACATAAATCATAATTTAATTAAAATATAATAATTTCAGAGGAATTCCGTAGACACAGGGTACTTGTAGTTGTTGCTTATGTACTACAGGCCTTTTTGTTATGCTAATTATTGTTGTTTTTTTTTTTTAACAAATATTACTTGATCTGAGTGGAAAATTTGTGGATTAGCGAATATTTTTTTTTAACTCAATGGCATTTTTCTCTGTCGACTTGTGCTTGCAGAGTTGGTACAGATTCTGATTTAGAACTTTATAGCTTTTATTCAGTTCAAGTTACAAACATGTCTTTAGCTAAATTATTATATATATCTTATTACATATAAGACATAAAACAAGCTAGATGTGCTAACACCATGAAAGAAATGCCCATAGATTTGAAAGCTCATGCAAAAATGTATGGATTTGTATGGAATTATTGTGAGCATCATTTTATAAGCAATGTACTCGATTGTGTAGAATGATATAATGTAAAAGTAATATTTTTAATTTAGTTCCTATCGAAGTCCATTCTCGCATCCTTCCATGAAATATTCATAGTTTGTTCAAACGAAAATGTCATTATTTTTTAAAGCTTTTTGCTCCTACATGTGGAGTTTAGTACTTTGAAGTTATGCTGAAATCTGAGTGTTACAGAAAATTTTGAGGACCTTGTGTTCAGATTGATTCCACCATAGTATTGCCTTCCTTTTTAAATTATCAATTTCTCCAATGGTGAAGAAATTAACAAAGAACATTACTTATCTTCCAAAAATAGTATTCACAAAATCTGAAATTACCAGCGCCTTCCAAGTTCCTCCACAGCTAATGATCAGAACTAGAGAGAACAGAAGAGATAGGCAGAGATTCAGCAACTATTTAATAAAAACTGTATTAGTTTTGCTCAAAACCCAAAATGAAAATTCAATTTCATAATTTTGCTAACAGCCATTTTCAAAGTACTTTACTAAACATAAGGATATACCATCAGAAATGTACTGTAATCTAGAAATGTATGTACCTCTACCGTAAGTATATTAAATGTAATGGTCTGAATATCCTGAATCGATTTTGTTAATAGATCCCTAATAGTTTTATGGTCCCAAGTGGTCCCAGTTGTTGATCAGTTATTAAACGAATTGTTTTTACGTAAGTTCCTATAAAAGTCTATTTGTTTTCGCACAAAACGTTTTATTTTTCAACTGTGGTGTTAAGTAAAGCCCTGCCCGATAAGGACCTAGTAATTAATACTCCCTCAATAGCAGATAATGATAACAAAATTTTTAGCTTTGCTACGGGTTTATAATAGCGTGTGTTAATTTTCAGTTGTTAACATCAAAATGGACACCTAAATAAAAATTTGAAAATGTTTTTGTGTTTTATTTAAGAGGTCATCAAACACAATTTGGCAATATTCTTCCTTTATAACCTTCTAGTCAATATTCCTTCTCCCAGTCTAGCGAATGTCAAACGTTTTCTTCCCCACACATATATCCGATTTTACCGCCCACCTTTATATACATCATGAGCGTAGGACATTCATACACAAAACAAATAGACCCTGACAATAATTCGGTAATCGCAAAAAAAATGTTTTTCTGTTACGTTACTTACAAGTCTGATTGGTAAAGTTGGTAATAAAAAACTTTTTTTTTACAATAGACACTATTCTCGCAAAGGCAGTTTTATACATATTTGTAGCATACACACACACACACAGCATACAGCTGGACGAAAATATGCATCTGTGAAAAGTAAAGGTGAGTACATACTGCGAGGCACAACGATTGCCTCTGCTTGCTTTGCTCTTGCGTAGCACATGCCTAGCCACGAATATAATAGTACACACCTTGCGAGGCATTCGCTGTGTACCATTTGCAACGTATGCCTCGCAAAGTCTTAAGATGAGAGAAAATAATAGTTATTTACATTGTATGCATCTGACAGCTATCATCTGCACCACCCTATAGCAGTGTCATAGGTCAATAATTAATGTCTAGTTACTTTGTCTTACATTAAAAGCCTATAAACCTTGGTCTGATCTAAGGAAGGACAAATTAAGAAGAAAACATGTTAAAAATCAAACAATATATAAGAACAGTTAAATCCATGACTTTATTTCATTATCCATTCAATTCATACACATTATCGTTACACTAGAGAAAATATTTCCTCACTAAACATATTTCTCCTTTATTTATAAATCACATTTAACATTTTAAACGCTAAGTTTATATTTAAACTATTACTGAAGTACAATTTATTTTTTATGGCAGACTACACAATACATGAAGATTAAAAATGTGAAAATATACTACTGCGCGATAGGCTATCAACATTTCTGTCGCCCGTCTACCGCGCCCCTTAATGAACACGCGGTTGCTACATCTGCCCAAATCATGAGCAAAGTTGCTTATGCATGCTCAATTCCATAATATAGATTGCTTTCTTACAATCAATTAAGAAATAATTATGATATAAACAAATAAGTTTTCAAAGTCGTGGTCCCGAAAGCAATTTATACATACATACAATACGCTCAAAAAGAATCTACAGAAAATTCATTGTTACATTTTGGTCTTCGTTTTAAAAAATAGTTGCCATAATAATAATTGCTCATAGCGCGCGAAATTAAAGTTTTTATGGGTAATCATATTTCCACCCTGTGTTACCATGCACAAAAAACTAATTTTAGACTTAATTTACAAGAAAATAACCGATGAGTATTACAAAACAATATTTTTTTAAGATAACGAAATTAGTTTCAAACAATGTCTAAAAAGCATATTTTTAATAACGATTTACTTACAAAATTGTCCTTACTATCAATGTGGTTTGTTTTAAAAAATTGATAAAAGGATACTTTGATTCAGAACTTACGCAACATTTTGTATTAGTTTATAGTTTGATTAGGTAGGAATTTGTGAATTTTTCCCAAATTGTAAAGTCATATAATTCGTGTTTTAGCCTTATATTTTTATTATTTTTGTTTTAATATACTATAAACTAATACAATGCAAACAAAAGCCGAATATTCTTTAAATATATTCATTGTGGGCTTTCTGTTAATCTGATAGTCTGAAAACTTCATGAAAAATGAATGGACCACTTATTCATTCTTGCAAACATACAAGAAATAGACAAGTAGTCCATTCATAAACATCAAATTAAATAATAATCATATTTACAATCAATTAAAAAGTGAAATAAGTTTGTATACTTCTAAATTCAAGTTTTATTTTTGACGGAATGTTTTATTTTTTTTATTATTTGATAAAACAATGATTTAATACATTTTGTAAATTTAAATTATTAGCTTCGCATCGCTTTTAAAATTATCTTTAATCGAAAACAGTTACTTTCTTTTAATAGCCAAGTTTTTAATATTACAACAAAATATTATTTAACTCTTAACAAAACTTTTCACCTTTCGGAAGACGTTTAATGAGACCTCTATTTGTTTACAAAGTTGTAAAGAAATTATATTATTATTTGTATTTATTATTAATAGTCACTTATTATTGCAAAATTACCCAGTTTATAACATCGCGCTGGTACTCCAAAAGGGACTGACAGAGGTACTCGTAAAGCCAAGTCTTTTTTTAGAAGATTATCAAATTTTTTCTGCCTCATATCTGACTTCAGACTTGTTTCCATAGAGGTGTGGGATTGTTTGAAAGAGAAACTGAGGCCCTGAAAAGCAAAGGATAACTGAAGGAGAAAGGACGAGTATAACTCAGTAAGAATCTGTCAGTCCCTGCTGTACGCTGACTGAGTGAAGTTATTTGATGTTTTAACACCCTAAAAAAGGGTTTGCTTCAATAGTTTTAACCTATGTTACAAACTGAGTAAGTTTACAAGATGTTACAAAATCGCAGAGGCTCCATCTATGGCACTGACAATAACATATTGGAATGTTAACTAACATTGAAGATATTCTCGCTTATTCAGTAAGCACAAGTGTAAATACATATTAGTTATTTAGTTTCCACTAAACACTGTTAATAAAACATTAGAATAATATTAATATACACATATTAATAATAATAAAAAAAACGCAAAAATAAACCGCTATCTCTTATGGTGTACTTGACTATAGATGATCAAGATTTGTCATTAGTCTATTTTTTTATACTTAGGATGTTCTCTAAAACTCGGTTTCTGGAGAGGAACGAATCCAAAGGAATCCACCTAACCGCATCAGGGTACTCACGTCTGATACAATAATGTTTTTTTTTTCTTAAATAGTCAAGGGTGACTACTATCTCATCCGATGGTAAGCAATGATACGTTCGACGATGGGGCATGGTTGAACAAAAGTAACCTATTCACTCTTGACTTAAAATACCCCTAAAATATAGCTATCAGGAAACACAGATTGTGGTAGGTAATTCCACTTTTTAGTTGTACGCACAATCATGTGTTCCTAAAACATATTGGGAAAAATATTTATACTGACAATCTAATATGGATATTACATTTGATCACCAATATTACTTTATTTAATATAAGAAATGTATTTAATAAATGACTCTAGGTCTGTACACCACAAAAGACGAAAACTACAAAACTAAAATTGGAGTACAAAAAAAAACGATTGCATTAAAAGATATTAAAGAAAGCATTTTATCAAATATATCACATACGTCACAAGTCTAGTTCAGACAAGTCTAACACTTTATTTATCGCTTGTAGACTAAGACTTACTGTTCACGAACGCGTAGATTTAAAAACGCGTTTTTGTCGTTATACTCTTCGTATACGCCTGCGTGAAACTTACGTACGTAACTATGAAATGTTGTTGACGAAGCAGCAGTGTCAGTAGCCCATAGTTACTAGTATAGTATATCGGGCTGGTATCCGCAACTCCACGCATACGGGTGGGACAAATGCGTAGCCCATAGTTTTGTAAGCTCCACGCAAGCGTATCATGACGAATATGCGTTTATGAAGCTACTCGTCCGTGGATAGTACCCCTAAGGGGACAGACAGGCTAGGTAGAAAGTATTTCGAATGAATTTGGCTATGCAAAGATGACGATTTAAAATTGAGATCTAGTTTTTTATGCATTCAAATCTAAACTACCCCAGATTATTATTCGCCAGTCTGTCCCCATCTATAAAAATATTAATATAAATTATTTACAAAAGAAAAGCGATTTCAATGTCATACCGTCGAACAAGACAAAACTAAAGTCTAAAAAATACAACACTACAAGCTAAAATCTAAACTAAAAATGAGATTTAATAAAAACGTACACAAGAAAAATTATACTAACATCAGTGCGCGAACAGACTCCATGTTTTAAAAGATAAATTTTAGTTAATTAAATTAAATAATGTTTTTTGTTTTTTTTTTTAGATTTTATTAACGCCTCAACTTTGTAATACTGAAAAGCGACATTTACAAACTAAACCGCGGCTAAATATTCGTGCTGGTAACACTTTGTGGGACGCCATTTTGAATCATTGACGTGTGATAAGTATCGATGTTTTTTTTTATTGATTTGATAAATATTGGGCAAGCCAAACCGAATGACAGTCATACATATAGCTTTCATATCTTTTCATAGACTTCAATTTTTTTTTGTGATGTCGTGTTCCAGGCCTCGATTTTGACCGGTAAGCGATAAAGCCTCAATTTTTGATTAAGAACCCTGCAGAAGGGTCGAAGTCTACTGGGGCCAAGGGTTCCCGACTGATAGGAAGACTCTGGCCCTGGTATATCCTGACACTATTTGTCATAGGGTGATTTTTACCCACCATAAAAAAGGACTTGATTTTTTTCTAGTGACGTGCTTTTGACTACGATCTTAAAGGTAAGCGATGAGGCCTAATTGGAATGAGACATCCCAGACGACTTATAAGTATAAAAAACCACATTAATTATTGTCTCCCATCCCCCAAATATGCTATCAGCACGAAATTATCTGATTCCCTTTAATAACTAACACTATGAACAGTCTAAACGAAGCTTACATCTTTTTACAATAGTTTTTAGTTTATTTTATTTTTTCAATCACAACACTGAACGCCGGTTTGATATACTTATGAATACTTGATAATTCTCACACATGTATTTGTCTAAGGAATGAGCAGGGATATTAACATTTTGTTTAAAGTTATCGTGAAATATCTATAACTAGCTTTTGCCCACGGCCTCGCTTCCGGCAACAGAAAAATGTGATGAGTTGACCGATTTTGTGCACTTCACATAAACCATTGACTAAATAGTTCGAACAAATCCTGAACATTTAGTTTGATAGGTGAGCCCATTTTTTACTTATAATATTACAAAAGTGGTTTTGATTTTTATATATATTGATATTATATTGTTTAATAAGTACAAAACCAACTTATCGTCTTTTAATTTTTATTCCAATACCACTATGACTTTCATGATTTAAATAAACAATCGAACCAAGGCCGCCTAGGCGCCTTGCTTTCGACCGTTTAGTTTTAGTAAAGAGAATAATCAATTTCCGAACCGTTTTCCGTAAAGAGAATAATAAAATCTTCATAAGTATTATTTGGTAGCTCGAACAAACCTGATACAATTTATTATTAAAATTTTACTCTTATTACGTTTAGTAAAGGCAGAGTAATTAGACTATTTAAATAAAACCTTAAAAAACGTATTAGTTTTTATAGTTATTAAAATAAATTAATGTAATGTTGTAGTATCAAATCAAAACTTAAACACAATTAAAAATAGTGAAAGAAAATATCTTAAAGAAAACCAAAGAGTCAAAAATACAAAGACATGTGACATCTACCAACCCGCTCTGAACCCGCGCGGAGCCTATTGGATTACGGCCCTTTCTGTCTCCTAGAGAGGAGGCTTGAGTCACAACATAAGGTACATTATAAGACTGAATATGATTTATGTACGTAGAAAAATGTTAAAAACAATGATTTGACACAAGATCGTATTCAAAAACTGCCTAAAACTCTGCCTATAAAAATTTACCTAAAAAAAAATCTATATACACAGTCTAGTTTTGTCGAACTACCCTCAAACCGGCGCATATACACGTACGATTAAAAAAACACGTAGTAATCACATAACCGACTTTATCCTACATCTCACTACTTGTCACGCCACTTATATACCTGCTTACCTCAATAAGCAGCCAGGATGATCATAAGAACTGGTTTTTTTTATTTAATTTATATATACAGTCGTTTATTTTATACAACACCATTTTTAGTACACGCAAAACCTGAATTTAGTTTGTTTAGACAGTAACTGAATCGATTCTAATAAAATTTACACCATGTTGTTTTTTTTTTTCTTCTGAAAATATTGAAAAAATGGTCACAAATTCTATACCATCGACACTATCTATAAAACAAGTTACGGTATGTCACGGCAGGCATTAGGCAACAAAATAAACCCTCAGACAATCGGATGGCCCGGAGACCATGTATATGTGCGAAAAACCAGGAAACATAACAAGCTTATAACTTTGTAATTTTTCTTTATACTGTTATGTAATTTGGCAGGCACATAGATTCTTTACATAAAAATACTATACATGTATTTGGGTTTTCGCATATACTAAAAATAAGGTTGTATACAGCGAGTGTACTAATATGAAGCAAGTACGACTGATTTATTTTCATAAAAGAGACAATTTTCTCACTGATATCAAATTGTTTAACTAAACAATCTGAATTCAGTCATAAAAATGCCTCAATTTTTATATTAATACACCCCCTGTACTTACTCACATTCAAGCAAAGCTAAACACATCTAAAAATACGATAGATGACGCTTAAATATCCCCCACCCATCTAAATCGCGACCTAACTATAGTACTTACATCATGACTTAAAAGCTTAATTTGACAGCGAACAAATACACATCTATCATCTCACTCACACTTATTAAATTCCCATAAGTCTAGTGCTTCATACTTTTGACGAGCAAACTAACAGATATATGTCCATCTCACTCGCACTTAGGGTCACTAAACTTCCTTCTAAAGTTCACAATTCCTTCTAAGAACTGTCAGTAATATGTCTATCTCGCTCGCACTTGCAATGATTACGTATGTCTGTCTTACTTCTCTCCCGACGATGAACTGGAAGCTCTGCCGCGTCCCTTTTTGCCTCTCTTGTCATCTGTGGGCTCTTTTTCTGAGGGTTTCTCTTGAGGAGACGGTTCTTGCTTGACTGGTTGTTGTGGTTGGGGGGGAAGGTTGCCGCTCTGAAAATGATATAAACTTTGTTAACGTTTCGGTTATTTTAGTTGAAGGAGAAACTGACTGACATATCAACGCACAGCCAAAACTACTGACTAGGAAAGTGCACTACAAAAGATTTTTTTTTTATTCACGCCCTAAGGGGATGAAACAATGAATGAAATGAAAAACCTAATTTGACACGTGCGAAGCTATTGGCAGAAGCTAATTAGTAATATAACAACTGAACAGAATCACCAGCCATTTTTAATAATATATTTTAGGTAATATCAGACACTCTCCTGGAGAAGTGGCCTGAGTCCCAGGAGTGTCTGGACGGAGGATCATCCCTCTTCAACACATGCATACCTCTAAAGTAAACTAAGAGTCTGATCTAGGCTGGGGGTCTCGACGGTACTTTAGCCCGTCGTTTTTTTAAAAAAAAAAGAAAAATTTACCCCAAATCGATGGTACGCTACATCGAAGACACACTTTCATTTCGTATTCACATTTTCGTTTCGTATTTAGTACTGGGAGTAATGTCGATATAGCGTACCATCGATTTAGGGTACTGTCGATACATTAGCCCGTCGATGCAACGTTTTCGATACAGCGACCATCGATATAGTGACGGTCGATATTATGAAATAGACCCAAAGGCTGGTGCCCAGTACATGATTATTTTCTCTCCATAACATAGAACTTAGTTACCTTATTTTGCTGTGCCATAAATGATAAATGATCTTTATTTTGCAAGTAGGTTTAAAAAAAACACTTCTACACGTAATTTTTTATTCTTGAGTTGAGGTGTTTCCTAGCTGACTACCCTGAGAAGAAACACCGAAACAAACTCAGGGACTCATAAACTTCTGAAGTTAGCATTTAAAGGTGTGATGATATAGTTACCTTCTTTTTAGCGTGCTTGTCAGCCTTCTTGCTGGCTCTGTGGTCGTCGTCGTCTCGGTCGCGGGCCCCCTTGCGTCCCATCACGCCGAGCAGTTTGCTCACCATACTGTTCTTGCTGCGACCCTCAGATTCTAATGGTTCTGGTGACTGTGGGACAGAGAATTCAACTTCAAATTGTGTAAAAATAAATTGTTTCATTTGTATTTTACCAGGTTTTTTAGTGACTAGTGCTTGACTGTAATCCCTCCTGATGGTAAGCAATGATGCATTCGTTGATAGTGAGACGCACTAGTTTATTAAGAGCTCATTCACTCTAGCCTTGAAGACACCTAAATTATAACGGACATGAAGACTGCACTAGGCAAACTGTTCCAGTCTTGACCGACGTTAGCGGTGTAAACGACGGGGCAAAACTTCATCATAATCAATTTCTTTTTAATTATCTAGATATTAACTAAGCGTTTCGTCTTGGAATCCAAAGAGAAGCTAAAAGATCTACCACTTCTTAGGGACTCTGCTAAAGGGTCGAAGCCTACTGGGCCCCATGGTCTCTTTCTGAAAGGAAGGCTTGGCCCCAGTGCAAAAAGCATAGAAGGAACGGGGTTGGGTGTTTAGTCAGTAAGAGTCTGACACTGTTTCCCGCCCCGCCCAACAGCGGGATTCGTCATTGGATGATTTTGCCCACAATAAAAAAAGATCTATAACTTCCTTGTGGTGTTCCTAAATACTGTGACAAGTCTCATAAAATCTCGTGGGTATAGCCGTTAACATCATTGAAGTTATAGAAAACTATCTTTTGTCAGCGGCTTCGCCCGCGTACCTAAAATATAGCCTATGTCACTCAGGAGTAAAGCAGCTTTCTATTGTTGCAATTTTCTTTGAAATCGGACCAGTAGTTCCAGAGATTACCTCCTACAAACAAAAAAACAAACTTTACCTCTTTATTATATTAGTGTAGATACTCGTAGCATACACGCGAAAGTGACTTTAACCTTCAACTAATAAAGCAGAAATGCAAGTAATAAAACCTACCTTGATAGTGTCAACAGATTCCTGCTTCTTAAGCTCAGCCCTCTTCACAGACTCACTCCTCTTAGCTTCAATCTTCTCTTGTTTCTTTTCCTTCTCCATTTTCTTATCTTTTTCCTGCTTTTCCACCTTCTTGATAGACCCAGTTCTCTCCATAGCCTTTTCTTTGGCCTTATCTTCTTTGAGAACAGCAGAATAGTTCCGTTCTTCAACTTTTTCCGGGAAGGAATCCTGTTTTTTGATTTCTGGTTTTTCCTGTTTCGACTTCTGTTTGTCTTTCGACTTCAAGTCTTCGTCTTTGAGGCTTGAGTCGGACTTCTTTCTAGCTTTCTGTGCGACTTCTACGGTGGGTTGTTCTTGTGGTTGCTGTTGTTGTTTTTTCGGTTTTTCCGTCTTCTCCTCGACGATTATGCTTGTATCTGTACTTGCTCGGCTGTCATCTGAAGAAAAAGAAACATTTACTATAATGTCATATTGCATCATTTAGTTTTCTCCCGTCTTCTTTACCTCTCTTTCGTACACCCTTCCTATTATTTTATAGCTGCATTCAAATCCACATGTATATGTTGGTAAACAAATCAAAATTTGCAGGCACTTTAGAACAGTTAAGAAGTCAGTCAGAAAAATGATTGCAAATTTTACATCCCAAAGTATACGAGCAAACCCGTATAATATCAATTTTATCAATTTCATGCTGACATCAACGCGCAGCGAATGAATAAAACAACACATTTAAGTAAGCGTTTCAGTTACATAGTAGCGTTTAAGGGCTCATTCGCCACGGGTCGATTGGCTATTAGTTTCGGGCAAAAATATGGACTTGTATAATTTCTATGTGCATAGTCTGAAATAAATATTTTAGATTTCAATTTCAAAAAACACAAATTTGACCTAAAATCAATTATTATTTTTTAAATTTACATATACCCCGTACACAATAGCTTAGATTGATACATTCTTTAATGCACTCTTTTCATCGCAATGACCAATTCAATGGGAAAAAGTTAGACAAAGCGATAATTTTTTAGCTATATTACATCTATCTACTATCATTATCTTAAACTAAACAGTTAATTAAGCGCTACTTACCCAAGTAGACATCTCTGGAAGTGTCCAAGTTGGACAGATCAGTCGAGGTGTCGATAAAGGACTCATCAGACAGCGATAGAGAGGCGAAAGAGGCGGACGCGTCGAATGCGGACTTGTCCAGCCGCGTCTTGGGTGAGGACGTGAAGATCGAGGGGGTGGCTTGCTTGGCTGGAGTCCTGTGGGGTGGTTACATGTTAGTGGTGGAAGTGTACAAGCTTTGGGAAATGGAGATTGTAGCTACTCGTGGAATGTGTAATTAAATTTATACTGTCTTATTTGTTTCCGAGAGCCCGATGAACGTAAAAATCAACTAAATAGGTGTCAAATCTCTTTTTTCAAGTATCAATGTGTGTTAGATGACAGCGTAGTCAAATTTATAGCAATGGCATGTCGAATGCCGTGGCATAGATAAGTTATTTTTTTTTCTAAGGCAGCAACCCAAATGTTAATAAATTAACATTTGGGTTGCTGCCTTAGAAAAAAATTGTTGTGTCAGTTAAATGACAATTTGATCGGACTTTCAGAAGAGCAGAGCTTGGTGTACTGTGGACAATATTGTTATCAGTTAAACTAGGAAGATATTAAATATCACAGTCAAGCACTAGTTTATAGCAATTAAAAAAAAAATAAAGAAATAGAAAGGACTACATTTTACTTGCAAATTCGTTCATCCGAAATTTCTCCCCATACATGGTTACTTTGACTTAATTAAACCAACAGATCAAGTGGCATTATGGCGAGTACCCAGTATTATTGCAATAGTCGATATTTTTTTTAATATTATTTATTAATAGGCTCGCGTTTGAACCACTATCGCATCTGGTAAACACGGTAAGCGATGATGTGATTAACGATAGAGCACGTTTACCTAGAAGTAACGCAATTCGCTCTTAACTTATGTAATATTTGAAATTTTAGATCAATGATAAAAGAGAAAATGGTTTTGAGAGATTTTCGTGTAAAGTGTAAAGCCTATTATCCTCGAACGCGTCTATCAATACATATTTTTTTTCATTGTTGTTTCCATTTTTATTTTAGGTTTAAAATATTTTATATTGGCTTGCATGAAGCTTACATACAAATCTATGCAATGTCGACGAAGCTAAAAATCGTGCCGTCGTACAACTACGCGTCTAGAAAGCTACGCGTCCTTGGACCGTACGTTTCAGTATGTTTGAGTTACCCTACCTGTTGGGCAAGTTCCTGGCATGATGCGTAGGCGAGTCCTTCTCCTCAGCTATCCGGGGCAGCGGCGCGGGCGCGTCGTCCTGCTTGTCGGGCGGCGGCGGCGTGGGCGTGGGCGGCGCGGGCGCGGCGGCGCGCCACACCACGCCACGCCGCGCACCGCCCGCGTTAGCTACGGCCCCTGCACCGCCGCAACACAACGGAGAGATCGAGCACTTGGATTCCGCTGACCGGGGATGTAGTCTGTCAATGATGAAAGGGTTTAAGGCTTTTGGTTTACATTTTATACAGATTGTATTGTACACGGGAACTAATTTGAACCAAAATGGCCGTCATTGCTATGTTTACGCGTAGCTACGTGACCCGAAAATCCGTGACTGCACATTGGCGGTCGATTACCATTTTGGTTCAACTTATATACCGCATGTTGTAGTAAATTATTTTTGTACCTACATTGTTACGGTGTACAATAATGGTTACGGTACGGTCAAAATATGATGACCATTCGGAAGTTAGCCCAAACTGTAGCGCATACTCGGAAAAATACTCGATTCGCCATATATGATTGAAAAAAAAAATATTGCGCAGACAATTGTTCGAAAATTCGTAGTCAAGACATTTCAACCGTAACCGTATTATCTATAGTCCCAAAAAAAAAACAAAAAATAGTTCTACTCCGTAAAAGAAAATAAATACACCTTCCCAGTTCTATTTTCCGGAAGTGAATTTCAAAGTAAATATCTTCTGACATTCTTAAAAACAATAAAAAATACGAAACTGACATAAGAATAGAAATGAAAACATAAATGAAAAGCATGCCAACATTCAAAGCACACAAAATGTACACACGAAAGCAAACGAAAAAATAAATAATATAACACACAACTGGAAGACCACCTTACCTTATATTTAAAAAACAAAGTCATGTGCAGGAGTTGATAACGCCAAAACGTTTTTTTTTTTTTTTATATGATGGGAAAAATCATCTCATGACGAATGCCGTCTATGGGCGGAACGGGAAACAGTGTCAGACTCTTACTGACTAAACGACCCACCCTATTCCTTCTTAGCCTTCATACCAGGGTCAGAACTTCCTTTCAGAAACTGGACCGGGGCCCCAGTAGACTTCGGCCCTGTCAAAACGGGTAAAGCCGTGTCCAAAATAGGCCATTCGATGAGTTACAGTATATGTATCAGTTGCAAAGCGATACAATGTGGTTCCCCCAAAAGTAGGATACCATTTTGGGAAAATATTATATATTCCAATACTATATATGTATGCTATATATTTGGACAGGCATTTTCGAGCTGAATAAAAACCTACTTAGGACACCGCCGCACCGTGATAATCACAAAATAAAAACAAGTATTCTTCTACCTTACCTGAACGGTGGTGGCGATCTCACCCAACATACAATCTAGAACAGGGGTCTCCAAACTATGGCCTGAGGGCGAGATAGCCTTAAGAATAGTGTCATAAATCATGATAAGTTGCAGAAGAAAACATTTTATCCCTTGGAAGAAACTGATAAATTCATTATTTCCTTTTTTTAGGTAGGAAACACAAACATGCATCTCTTGCCCTTTGAGCGGTAGTAGGAGGATCTGTCAGATTTTTACTGACTAAAACCCACTCCTAGTTCCTTTGTTGCTGTTTGTTGCTCCAGGGGTGAGTTATCTTTTCAGAAGCGAAATCATGGCTCCAGTAGGCTTCAACCCTACTGGATCCCTACGATTTACTGACAGCTTCTTGAGGCGCACGTGGAACTCAACGCGCTGTCCACGACTTGGGCTTAGTCCGAACTGTTACCGGACAGTCATATGGTGAGCTGATCTTTGTGGACCTAAAGTTACAAAGTTTGGAGACCCCCGTTTGAAAAGTAAAACTATATCTTCATGGCCCTTAGGTTTGGAGACCCCCTGTTTCAAAAGTAAAGCTGTCATTTCATTTACCTGTCAGGTGACAGAGCTCTCCGCAGCAGGGGCGAGGCGGGGTCGCGGCGCGGCCAGGCGCGGCGGCCGCCCGCCACGCCGCCCGCGTCGCGCACCGCCAGCGGCGACGGGCTGCGCGCCTCGCAGCGGCTAAGGGCGCATGGTTAGTTGGTGCTCATGACTATGCTTTGTTTGTGATTCAAGTTATATTTGTACATGCTTACAAGTACTGACGTGAGATTATGGCAGGATTTTTTTGGAATGAAATTCATATGGCTGTGTTATATTCGCAAATTGATTCATGTATAGATCGTTTTTTAATCCTAGACTACGATTTGACTGCTTAAAATGGATTTTGGAATGAAGTTCATGTCTGTGTGTTTTATTTGCAAATTGATTCATGTATAGTTCGTTTTTTAATCCTAGACTACGATTTGACAACTTAAAATGTCAAACTCCAGAAAATTGGGAACATATTTCTAGAGTGTGACATTCTGAGTTGTCAAATCATAGTCTAGAATTAAGAAAACTAACTATATACAAACTGTGGAATCATTAGAACAGACGTCATATCAGTGAAATGGAGAGAATTAGACCGCAGTGAGGATTGTGTGACGATCTGATCATGCTTACGGGACAAACTTGGCCAGAAATCGGCCAAGACAGACAGGGTGTGAAAGGGAAACCACTTTTGTTTATTCTAATATTAGTTAGATGTTATTTTTTTAAATTGATAAACGTCTAGTCCGTACCTTCTAAAAGGCTTTCTAATTTACAATAATCTAATTTGCCAGGCTGAATAATGAGTCACTATTAATCACTATTTCCTTAATCATATGCTTTAGTAGTTTTAAATGAACAAAATGTAGTATGAGAATAAAACGTCAAGAGTTATGGTCAATCTGAGTGATGAATCACTATTAATCACTATTTCCTTAATCATATGCTATACTAGTTTTAAATGAACAAAATGAACCTATGGGAATATATCAATATGGTAGATGAGTTCTTCATAACATTATACATCGTAAGGATGTTTAAAATTCGAAGTGCCTAGTGTGAGTATGTTGTACATTAACGCGATTGGTACGTTTGTGACGTCTAGCGCTGCGATTGGCCCGTTCCAAGCTCTTTATCCAATCAGAGAGCCGAACGCAGTGAACGTTTGGATCACGGTAATGTAAAACAACTCTCTCTCAGCACACTGGAGCCCCGAAGTCAAGTTTTATGTAGATGTATAAATATATTAACAAGATGTATGTAATCAGTCATGCGCGCATACATAGATCAAAGACACATACAGACATAGACAATATGATAATGAAATATTTATTTCCTATGATAGCATGGCACATGTAAATGAATCCTATAAATGTAGACAAAAAAAATAAACTTATTTAGAATCACCTGAGAAGTTTTTTTTATATTATAAAGAGCAGATATATATATATATATATATATATAGATACATTGACTACTTTAAAATAGAAACACTTTTTATAGTTAATGCTCCAGCTGCCCCGCAAGATAAAAATTCGATCTTCTCTTTTCGAATCGATGATAAACTCTTTAAACTGTTGGAGCCCCGTAAGTGGCTACGTTAACTGCAGCTTCAGTGGCACTCAATAAATCCTCCATAAACTCACAAACTTTCGATTTCAGCTCAATATCGGCTAGAAAGGTAACAAAAATTATGTCTGCGGTAACAATAAGTATATAGTCACAAAACTGTGCTCATTAAAATCGTCATCTCTGACTTGGAGACAAGATAGAACGTCAAATTTTGATTTAAACGGCACATTTTAGTTCTTCTCTCGAGTTTTACCGAATTCGGTACACTTGTACCTGAGCGGTTCATGGTTTTAATGCAAACTTATTTTAAACTAGCTTTTACCTGCGGCTTCACTCCCGGCAACAGAAAAATGTGATAAATGAAGAACCGCTCGACTAGTTTTGAGCAAACTTCACATAAAAAATCTACTAAATAGTCCGACAAAGCCTGAACATTTTGTTTGGATAGGTGAGCCCGTCCTTGAGTTATAAAATAACAACGACAAGTGGTATTGATTTTTGATCGTATATTGAATCGCCAATAGCGGAAAACGTACCAATTTAAATTTAGATTTTTTCTTAGTGGGAAATCATCCACTTGTCCCACCTAGGGCAAGAGGGCGTTTCAGACTATTACCATCTAAAACCCAGGACTACGGGGTAGCCGTGGAGCATTAACCTTAGAGTTTAAGAAGTCTCAAATCAACGCATGACAGAAAAATAGTGTCAGTAAACCCAAGACTATTTTCCTGACAAAATTTTCTTAAATACTTTTTTGTTTAATCTCCTTACCTAGTAGGCGAGGCAGGCTGCGGCTGCGGCGAGGGGGACGGCGTCCGCGCCAGCGGGGACAGCGGCATGTGCTGCAGCGACGCGCGCCGGACTTCGCCCCCCGACCCCACGGAGCCCCCCGCTACTAGCTTGTGTTTGAGCCCGTGTAACGATGATGGTCTGGGGAAAAGGGAATATTAATTAAGAAGATAGTTTTTGTAGTGTGGTTTCTGACTACCCACAGCAAAAATGTTTAGCAATTTGTGTGTAAGTCATTGAGATATTAAAAGAAATACTAGGACTGTTAGAGTAGAATTTTTTTAAGTCTGCGCGCGGCGAAAAAAGGAAACTAATTATTTGCCGTCATCTTGACATTTATGTCAGGTGTCAAGAGAATGTTTTGTGTTCCGTGTTTTTAATCATTTCCAAAGTAAATAATCGTCATCATTATACCGAAAGTGGTTAAAAGTGCTGGTAAAGATATTATCTTGAAATTCAAACGTGCTTGTTAATGGGAATGAAAAAATATCGGGCTTACGATACGATTTTCCAAAAGTGGACCATTTGTCAAATATTTTTTTCGGGTGACCAGAACAACAAATCTCCCTGAATATTCGTACCCGAGTGGTGCCTGGCAGAAAAACAGAGTTGGTTGAAAATGGACTGCTACTATGTATTTGAATCTCAACAAGTGATTATTATAACAAGCTATTAAAGAGTTTGTTGAAAATGGACTGCTACTGTGTATTTTAATCTTAATCAAGTGACTATTATAACAAGCTATTATATATTAAATAAAGTACCTACATATTTTCTAAGTTCCATGACTTTTTTATAATAATTAAACAACCTATAATTCAATCTATTTGTTTACTTTAATTAAAGTAGTAATTATATAGATTTGGATCTACCTATATCAATATCTACATCTACACTTCTACACTAATATAATAAAGAAGTAGTTTGTTTTTTTTTATTTGTTTGTAGGAGGTAATCTCTAGAAGTACTGGTTCGATTGCAAAAATTTTTTCACTGATAGAAAGCTGCTTCATTTCTGAGTGTCATAGGCTATATTTTATGATTATGAATAATATAATAAGGAAGTAAAGTTTGTTTTTTTATCTCGAGAAATTGTATAGGAACAGAGTTAAATATGTTAAAACAAGAAATTTTCCGCGGACGAAGTCGCGGGCAGAATTTAGTATATTATATAAAGATCAATGCAACTTTATACCAAGAACCTGCCCACCTATCCAAACCAAATGTTTAGGCTTTGTTCGGACTATTTAGTAGATGTTCTTCATTTATCACATTTTTCTGATTCCGGAAGCGAAGCCGCGGGCAAAAGCTACTAATATATAAAAGCGAAATACCACTCACTGATTAATCACTGTATCTCAGAAACTATAACACCTACAAACTTAAAATTCGGCAGGTAGGTTTCTTACAGGGTGTAGACGTCCGCTATGGACATATTTTACGGAAATCCACCCCTATGGTGGTTAACAGACTTTCACGCAGGCGAAGCCGCTGGCAGAAGCTGGTATACCTACCTACTACAGAAAAAAGGCTGCGTGCGGCTATGATAAAATTTGTTGTAAAATCGCTATTGCTACATCGTTAACTAATCGTCATCTATAATTTTAGAAAACCTGAAGAACCAACTAAAATGTAATAATATGTAATGAAATGAATCGTATTTCCCATTATTGATTTCAAAACGTATTTCTTGTGCTTTGTTTACTTTGTAATTTTTTTATTATATGAGGGAAAGTAGATTAATTACACTGGCAACATTAAGCACGCCCCCAGCTACGCGCAGACTTAACGTAATCCAACTCTATAAAGAGTCGCAATGCACAGATCTGTGAACGGTATCGTCAAAGTCGCAAACCTACAGTCATTGATAGACAAGGACAGAGGTAAGAGCCGGTGCTGTCATGCGAGTGAAATAGAAAAAACAAATTTTTGTGTAGCGTCTTCGTTTATGTCATTCTCTAATTGCGACTGAGTGAAATCAGTCCATAAAGACCTGATTTCAGCAGGCCATGTACTGGCGAGAGAGGGAAGAGGCGAGTCACCTATCTTCCGCCGTTTTGATTTAATCTAAGATGTAAATACATTTTTGGTGCAGTATTAATTGGTTACCTACATTTTTGATAAAGTGGAAGGGAATATCAAACTTTTACTGACTAAAATCCACAGTGGTCCATCAGTGGCGCTTTTTACGAGGGCTATGGTAGCTCTTTCGAACAATATATTGTCCTGAATTCATCTTGATAATCTTACTGACATCTCTTTGAGACTAACCTACTCGTTAGTGTACGGCTATATTATAGTTGATTCTTACCGTTGGTAGTGTGTGGTGGTTGTGTTGTGCAGCGGACTGTCGGCAGCCGGGGAGGCGGGGGCTGGTGATGGCGATGACGCACATTCGCCTGATGACACCATCTACACAGAAAGTGTGGTTCAGTTAAAAATAGCACAGAGTATTGATCCAACCACGTGATCTAATCGGGATTCCGTATCTCAAGGAATATGGATTCAGCTATCACATTTAAATACGCAAATCTTAGATTAATTCCTACCATTTTTACGGTACGATTTCAATATTGACTGGTCTGCACTGTCCTTACATAATTTATGTGATAATATGGAAATATTGTAAAAAAAAATAATTAAATGAGTAACCATGGAGTTTCTTGCCGGTTCTTCTCCATAGGAAACGACCACATGTAGGCCTATGTGAAATAAGAATATTTTGACTGACTTTGAATAATATTGGGACATTTGTGTGTCAATCATTTATCAACACTATACTATAGGCCGACCGTCTAACCGAGTCCTCGCCTGCACGGTACAGGGGCGCGGGGGTATGACGACCAGGGGGACTGAGACAAGCGCGATATTTGGAGAAGAATGTGCAAACATCTTCAAGGACACTTTTATTTCAAAAAATAGTAACAAAGTTATGATTTACATTATTACATTAAACATCACTTGGGAGCGATGATTAAAGTATTGTCGTATTATTACCTGGTGCATCTCTTGCGAAGCCCTCTTGGTAGATATCCTGCGGAACAGCGAGCACCTCCTGCGCGGGCGCGGCCGCGGCGGTGCTGTAGCTCGCCTTCCGCACCATGCGCGACGCCGTCCTCCCGCCTACACATACAAACATGATATTCATCAAAGGACTTCTTTATGTCTTCTTTATTTTATATTTTTATTTGATATACATATAACACCTTAACCTTACATACACAAAACAAAATCCTCCAACGCATTTCTGTCTGAACGTGATAAACTCAAAAACTACATGATCATAAAGAAAGTTTAGGTGCATATATTAGAGGAAAGCCGAGAATTTTAAAAACTTTGTAACAACGTAGCAAAACCAAAAATAAGATAGGACCTAAAACGGAGCCTTGGAGTATTCCCAATTTCACATTGAATACCAACAAATTAAGACCGTTCATCTGAACTAATTTTTAAAATTCATTCAACCTAAACTTTATTAAACTTACGCTGTTTTACCTAGTCTGTAATGCTCAACTTTCAACAGTGATATTTCATGATTTATACAATCAAACGCCTATGATAGATCACAATGCCTACAACATCTTTAAAAATACACGATGTATAAGGAACTACCATCAATTTAGCGGATATTTTATCTTGTACATATCTTATAAAGTTTTGATTCTGCACATCTATATATTTAAAAGCTTTGGTGTCCTTTCTGATTTAAAATAAAAAAGAAAATTTAAATACCTGAATAGTAGTCTGATCCAAAGGTGTGGCTCGTAGAGTTGCGTGAGGAGCGGCCAGTAGCAATCGGAGAACCTAGACAAATACAAAATATTGTTAGATAGTTTTTCAATATTGCAGCATAAAATGAGTTGCGTATTTCACAATTTTTAATTTTATTTCATATGCTTTTTTTAGGTTTTATATGAAAGAAAAGGGAGTTAGTGATAGTGTGACGGGCGACAGGACAGAGTGGAAGAAAAAAACATGTTGCGCCGACCTCAAGTAATAAGATATAAGGGTAGGATGATGATGATGATTTTTAGGTTTTAAAAGTAAGCAAATAACCACTTCTTTTTCTTTCTATTTTTATGAACAATTTATTCAATGCTTTACGCATTATGTAATGTAAATCTAACATAAAAGGAGGAACTGTCATATTAACGGTCAGTCGGAACTTTTGGGACTAGGAAAATGAAACTCATATGACGTAGAAGAGTACTAAGGAGGGGTTTTTGTAAACTCAACTTGTAAAGGGGTAATAAGGGAGAAATAACGAATAACACAAATATTTTCCAATCTATCAGACTACCAACTCACTCAAGAAATCGGGCAATTTTCGTATAATTCAAAAAGAGGTAAAGTTTGTTTTTTGTTTCTTTGTTTTTTTTGTTTGTAGGAGGTAATCTCTGGAACTTCTGGCTCGATTGGAAAAAATTTAGCAATAATAGAAAGCTGCTTTACTCCTGAGTGACATAGGCTATATTTTATGTACCTACGCGGGCGAAGCCGGTGACAAAAGCTAGTTTATAATAAACGGGAGAATAAAAATAAAAGAGTACATACCTGTGTGTGCAACAAGCCCTGCACGGACTCTCCGTTGAGCTGCGTGATGAGATCTCCGGCCCTCAGCCCGGCGGCCCACGCCGCGCCTTGCTCGTTCACAGCCTGGGAAAAAATGAAAAAATTATAAGAAACATATTTTTCAAATAGTATAAAATTTATCATTACCTACAAAGGCGTGTTTTGAGTTATAGGGCTATGGTGATTTGCCAATGATTCCGCAGCCCAGCATAGTCAGCCTTGAAATGTTCCCACTGCTGGGATTCAAGCCTCTTTTCTAGGAAAAGGAATGGATCGTAATCTACCATGCAGGCCCGTTTTGTCTTCGATTTCTTTTTGGTTCTTGGACATGCCAGTTTCTTTACGATGTTTCCTTCATCGTTTTGAAAGCAGTGGTGATGAAATAAATTACACAAAGTACATAGTGCACCTGACTGGGTTTACTACAACTCTTAAATTTTCTAGTAAGCCTTTTTCTCTAACATTGAAATAATATTATGAGAATATTATTAGTATCTATATTTCGTTCAAAACAACATTAGACATTTAAGAAAACCTTTTTTTCTGTCCCATCAAGCAATTTTGAATTGTATTACGTTGGCGGAACTATGACAAATTGCGGCTGCAGTAAATAGTTGTTTTTTTTTTAACGACTTTTTGCTTTTAATGCCATCCTTATGCCTGCGCAATAGAAGTTAAAATCGGTTGAACAGACAGTAAAAAAGGTTTCTTTAAATGTTTAATCTTAACGTGGATAGAGTATATATGTGTGTTTACTCACCGAAACCAAATGATGCATGGTGTAGTAGTCGGTGTCACCGTAGTACACGCGCACTGTGTGTATTGTGAAGCCGAAACCACGCGGTCCGCGACGAACCACTATCGGCGGCTTCGAAGACTGAATCAACCTGTTTACATTAAACAAGGTTACAAAAAGTTCATAAAGTAAACTATTTTACTCGTACCTGTGACGCAACATAGGAAATAAAATTCTCCAATATAAAATATTTGTCAAAATACTGAAAAGTTAATACCTAAGTCTGCTGCAAGGCTTCACTGACATTATGTCGTCTATATTAAACTTTTAAAACTTACAGCGCTCTCACATTGCGTGAACGTCAAAAGTAAAATGACTGTACGGTACGCCTAACCTAGTGCGTAGTATATATATATCGATGGATGTGGTATACTCACGAATGACTAGGCAGCGCAAACGGAGAGGGAGGGTCGCGACAGGGAGAGGAATCCCTCGAGGAGTTGGTGGAGGAAGTGTTGCCGGCGCACGGCGACCCGGCACCTATGCTGAGCGTGCTGTCATCTGCTGCGGGGAAACACACCATTAGTTCGGCTAAAACTTTCTATAATGTGCTTTTATATGATTTTTTATATCATGGAATTGCCACCGGCTCTGGATGTAGTAAGAAGCAGTGTCACACTTATTACCTCTGACAAACATTACTTGTTTCCACAAATATTTGAAGAAGGCCATAAATAAATAAGCTATACAAGGTGTCATTGAAATCGTCGCACAAACGAATACCACTGATCCAGTACATGATTCTGGACCCCCCAGTGGAAGCTGTTTTTTTTTTGAGTTTTTTCTTAATGTTTGTTTTTAAATGAATTTTTCACGTTTTTAAGATAAAACTAAAATTATATAAAAAAAAACGTTATTTTAACATTTTTAGGCGAAAAACATTAGTGGAATTAAAAATATCATCGGGTTTGCTTAGAATAACGACTTTATTTGCCACTTTATTTGTTACTTTCATTTTGTAACAAAAAAAATACATATCTGTATAAGTAATCTTTTAAAATTTAAAAAAAAAAACTTTTTTGGGGGGTTAGGAATCGTGTACTGGATCCATTGTATTCGTTTCGGCGACGATGTCAAAGACACCCTGTATATATCAAATATCATTTACCGAGTAATATTTAGTGACATAGTTTACCTGGGTGTATAACCAGAGACAGGCCAGAGGTGCTGGCTGACCGTCGCATGGACTTGGCCACGATGGCGGTGGGTCTGGTCTTGTCCGGCCGATCCGGACGCTCGGGCTTGTCCGGCTTGTCCGGACGGTCCAGGCTTATGCTCTTGTGTTCGTCTTTCTTTGATATGTCGGAGCTGAGGAAAAAGAAGAATATTATCATAAGTACGTTTGTACTCTTCTATCTGTATGTGTTCTTTTCTTTTTGTGTTTGTTTGTACATAAATAATCAAATATACAAATGATATTTGAACATCTTCAGAAAGCAATTTACAACCTGCCTGATAGTTCTCTTTGATTGCGTTTAAAGTTATTTACAAGATTTAGTGTGATATCTTGAGTCTGTCGGTAAATTTTTTAACGAAATAAATAATCTGTTGCTGGCAACACGAATTTACTAAAATTCGTGTTGCCATCACACGGTTTTGTAACAGCTTTTAACAACTATGTCAAAAGCTGTTACAAAACCGTGTGATACTTTTATGTTATTTATTATCACTAAAGAGACCGAAATGTATTCTAAATGAAAATGTTTTTGAATTTTTTTATTGTTAAATGGTTCCCTTTTATAATAAAAAAATAATATTAAACCATTAACTAACCATTTATTATAAGATAAACAATGATCAAGACTATTTGATCAACCTTGATTAATCAACCAAGATATTATTTCTATCAAAAATTTTCATTTCGTTGGGTAGTACTGGCTCAATTCACTCATTATAACTAACGGTCTAGGTCTAGTTCGTCACACTATCTTCGACAATGACAATACCAATCAAAAAATGGCACTTACAGTCTAGGCACAAGCGCCATGGAGCTGGGCGGCGGCGGCGGGTGCGCGGCCAGCAAGCTGACCGCATGCGGGGCGTGCGCGGGCTGCGCGAGCGGGTGCGCGTGCAGCGCGTGCTGCGCGTGCGGCCGCAGCGCGGCGCGGCGGCGCGCTGCGGGCGACACGTCGTCGCTGTCCGTCTGAGATGACTCTGCTGTTGATGTACCGCCTATTATCTGGAATTGGGAGAAAAAAACTTCAATTAGATGCAAGTTTTGTAAGGCCTAAGGGATGTAAGGAATTTGATTCAGTTTCTCTTGTAGTTAACGTCAAATTTAAAGACTCCCTTGTATCGTAGGGATCCTGTAAAAGGATTGACGCCAGCTAAACGACGTCTGAAAGGCGGGATCTGGCCCTGATATAAAACAAACGTAAGAACAGGATGGTTTGTTTAGTCAGAAAGAATCTGACACTATTTCCCTCTTCATCCAAGGGCGGGATCTGTAATTGGATAACTTTTTTTACTGTTTAATGCACCAATTGCTGAAGAACAAGAAAAAAAATATGGTCCCACTTTGCTTGTCACTGTAATTGCAGTTTTCAAAAAGGCAAGAAAGTATTGCAAACATTTGACAAGTGCCTGGACCTGATGCCCAGTGCTGCCACCTGGTACATCATTTCAGACTACCTTCATTTACAAATATGAATTACCACAATTATACAAACAACCGTTATCATAAAGAAAAATATACTGTTAATAAAAATATTCTCTAAAATTAGGAATATGTAAATATACCACTTACCGGACACTTAGGATGATGATGCAGGGGCGCTGTTGGAGTGGTGGGGGGCCCCGCGCTGTCAGGGGTCCCCGGCCAGCTGTCGGTACTCTGTTAACGAATAACGGCAAATAAACAAGGAGGTCGCAAGCAAACATGGAACTACTGAGTAACAGATGGTGAGAATGTGATAAGTATACTTAGAAATCATTCTAGTGATTTTTTTATTGCCAATAAATTGAGTATCGACTTAAACTTTTTGAATAACTGGCTTTTGCCGGCTTCGCTCGCATGAAACAAAAAATTATTCCAAGGCAACATAAATCCTTGGATAAAAATCTCAGTTGTGCCATATGCATTATTCCATTAATGATCTTTTCGTGTAAAATTTCAAAATTTGGTTTTATGCTGACTGACTAACTGTCATCATGTCTATATTAATCTCTGACACACGCGAAATATCATTCACTGATTAATAACGAAATCTCAGAAACTATAACACGTACAAACATAAAATTTGGCACGTAGGTTCCTTATAGGGGTGTCCGCTAAGAAAGAATTTTACGAAACTCCACCTCCCCTAAAGGGGCTAACCGACTTTAACGCGGGCGAAGCCGCTGACAGAAGCTAGTTATTACTACCAAATTGTTTGTTTGACTTTATAAACGAGTTTGTTTTGGTGTATAATTTACACACGAGCGAAGCCAGGGCAGGCCACTAGTTATATTTAAATCCAAATACCTGACTGAACCAGTTCAGTTCTAACAAACAAACTCAAAAATTTTGACTGCAAGGTAACTAAGATGAGAAGAAGTAGTTTAGTATTGTTTGAAGCAAATCAACATAAATCTATGAGAAATAGGTTTGAGAGAGTCTACATATGATATCTAGTAGAATTTCTATGGCGTTGGGAGAAGCACACATTTATTGGGTACCTGTTTGTTGTAGCTGCTGACTTCGATAGTTGAACGGCCTCCTTACTCATTCATTCAACTAGACATATAGTCAGTGCGAATTGCGTAAATAGTATTTGCGTAACGCTACCTGTTCAATTGGGCGCTGCGTGAATCCGAGAGGAAGAAAGTTGACGCGTTGGAGATGTGGTGCTGGAGACGGATGCTAGGAGTATCATGGACAGAGTTTCGTACGAATGATTCCATATTGAAAGAACTCTGCATCAGACGGCGTCTATCGTCCACAGTGCAATCGCCCATTTTGACCTTCTTCGGCCATGTATCGCGGCGTGGTAATGACTCCATAGAGCGTCTCGTAGTGCAAGGCAAGGTTGAGGGCACCAGGCCACGTGGTAGATCACCAATGAGATGGACAGACCAGATCAAGGCCGCAACTAAGTGCTCGGTCTACGAATGCACCCGGAAAGCTGCAGTCCGCAATGAATGGCGCCGCATGACCAAGATAATAACTCATCGTGATCCAGAGTGATGACCACGACCACTCTGACAAGAGTGTACCGACTGAGAAGAAGAAGACCTGTTCGATTCTTGAACCAGCCTGTTGGGTTCTACTCACCCTAGAGTCATGTTCGACGCAGGAGTGGTGGTAATGTCTTCTCCATTGTGGAGAGGTGCTGGAGAAGGCGGCGAAGAGCCCAGCTTCTTCAGCAGGTTCTGGGGGTTCCGCTGCCTCGTCGGTGTCCACCTCGCTGTGGTTGTAGCGGTCGCAGCGAGCTGAGAAATGTTAAATAGGTAAGTCAAGAGTTTCCTTAAAAATACAAAAAATAAACACAAAACTGTAGGGAACTATGGGTTGACTTCTGACACGGGAAACCCAGGATCCTGCAAGGAAAGTGTCTAACACACTCTTCCACTCCACCCTAGAGAGTAGAAGTCATGAGATGATTTCCCTAAAAAAGTCTATTTCCGTGGAGATAAGTAGAAACTGCAGAATGTGACACTTATTCAAACTATTACATTTATTTTTTGTAATACAGGGTGATTTCTTCAATGGGCTTATAAATATGAAACTAATAAATGAATAGCAAAGAGTATTCAAAGGCAATTCGGAATCTATTTCGGCAAAAACAAATATTGAAAAATCAATCCAGATCGCACTGTTTACAAACCCATTTTGAACAAAACATAAATTAATCTCATAATGTTCAACCAACATTGAAGAATATAAGATATTCTGAGGATAATAAGAATATAATTATATTCTTCAACATTGGCATATTCTTTTATATCACTTACTATCAAAATAGCTGGTATCTTCATCATTGTCTAACTGTGGAATGAACTCGGCTTTCCTCCTCAATAGATTGTTCCAGTCCAGACCGCAGAAGTATACATGGTCCTACAAAAAAAAAAACACATTTCAAACTGTAATTTTCTTTTTCTTGGTTACTAAATAAGTCGATAGCACACCAAACATAATATCATACATGTGTTGCATTTATTTTATATTTACTTAAAATAGTTAGAGATATTTTCAATTAAGCGCCATCCCTAGAAAGGAGGCCTGTGTCCCAGCAGTGTGAACATTAATAAGGTTGGTGATGATGATGATTTACGATTTTACTTTTTGATATAGACTTGTTTAGCCGGTATTTTTTACGCCTAATTTGTACGCCTTGCAAGGCAAAACATAATGATACAACACGAATTTTGTTTTACCATGTACCATATTTAATAAATAAATTACTTTGACTTTGATTCTTTTTTGACACCCAAAATGTTGCATTTCATTACTCGTTGGCAAATACCAGCATTAAATTATGTCAGTTTTAAGACACACTATATAAAAAAGCAAGATGTATATGTATTAACCTTGACTTGATGCGTGCCGCCGGTGCCCAGCCTGTCGCGAGGGTTGCGCGCCAGCAGCTCCGTGATGATCGCTCGCGCTTCTACTGCGATGGGGAAATCTTCTTCTGACGGCCACTCGATGTCGTCTGAAAAGGTATGTGGTTAAAACAACTATGGAATAATCCAGACCAGAGGCCTATCTTTGAGGTGGAAAATTATTTATTTCTTCTGCCAGAAGTCTTATAATCATCTGCCGCCTGTCTAACCAACTGTGGGCACATTAAACACAGAATTGGTGCCCGGGGAAAGCGGCGTGGGGCCGCGATAGACTATGGGGATGGTTTCCTTAAAAATTAGAATGAGGAAGTGAGGGACAGTGATCGTTGAAAAGAGTGGAAAGCAGCTTTTCCCAGCTGTGGAACAATACGTACTTGCTTACTTAATAATAATGTATTAAAACTTTACACGCTATAAAAGCACTGTACAAAGGTGGACTTAATGCCTTAGGCATTTTCTACCAGTTGATCTTAGGGTAGTGTAAAAACATGGCAGGTGCAAATTAATAGAAGACAAACAGAAAAATAATATTATCTACACTAATATAATAAAGAGGTAAAGTTTGTTTTTTTGTTTTTTTGTTTTTTTGTTTGTAGGGGGTAATCTCTGGAACTACTGGTCCGATTGGAAAAATTTAAGCAACAATAGAAAGCTGCTTTACTCCTGAGTGACATAGGCTATATTTTATGTACGCGGGCGAAGCTGCGGGCAAAAGCTAGTATCTTATAAATTTATTTTGTAATAACATAGTAATAAGCAAAAAAAAAGAGTCTGAGGTGGACTCGCGTAGTTTTTAAGGTTAGTTATAAGTGTGATGAGGGCATGACGAATGCCATAAATTGTAAACAAAAAAAGTGTATAAACAATTATTGTGCATATTATAGAAAAGTGCGCGGACCACCATGTCTGCGGTAAAATATACTAACAAAAAAAAAAACAGAAAAATTAAAAAAATACGGATGAAAACGAATAACTATTTTCCATCTAGGCACAGGTAAAGAAAATAAAACGAATAACTATTCTCCATCTAGGCACAGGTAAAGAAAATAAAACGAATAACTATTCTCCATCTAGGCACAGGTAAAGAAAATAAAACGAATAACTGTTCTCCATCTAGGCACAGGTAAAGAAAATAAAACAAATAACTATTCTCCGTCTAGGTACACAAGGTGAGTTTTTATCAGTAAAAGTTCCTTTCCGCTGAACTCGAAAGGGGAAAATGTTATTTGACAAATTCCATCTTCAAAAGGGTCTGATCAAATAATTTCATAAGGATACTTAATACTGGACAAAAACTGGCTTTGTCTAAACAATAGTGGCAGACATGAATTAAATAACATCTCATAATTTAGACTCACCATTCACAGTATGCGCGAACAGCTCCTCAGGTGTATCTCCGAAGAAAGGCACGCATCCTACCAAGAACTCGTAAAGAATGATACCCATCGACCACCAGTCCACTGGCTTGCCGTAACCCTGCGAACAACCAATTTATTATATTATTCAGGGATAAATTAGTAAGTATAACAATTAATAAGTCAATAGTGAATAGGTTAGTTCTAGGCAAGCGTGTTCCATCGTCGGCCACCATCAGGTGAGATTGTAGTCAAACACAAGCCTATTCCAAATAAAAAAAAAATCTTGGCTGGACAATCAAAATGCTCAGTATTTTAGGCCAAAACCAAGAAAGAAGTTCTTTTTTTTAAGCTGGTAAATCCTCCAATGGCTTCTCCCTCTACAGGGTGTAACAAGAGGGCGTGTCAGACTTTACCTGACTAAGGGATGATTCTCATTAGAACGTGCCGTGCCCGGGGCGGGGCCCGGACGGGGCACGGACGGGGCACGGTTTTAATCTGTTTCATATATTTTGTATGAATCAATTTATATTACACAGTGCATTATCCGTGTCCCGTCCGGGCCCGCTCGACGCACTTCAATACCACGTTTGTTGCACGGTCCCGCCCCGTTCCCTCCACGTCCCATCGTAATCAGAACATTTTTCGTGCTGCGTCCGAAAATAAATTGCGTAGCACGGACGGGCCCCGGCACGTCCACGCCCCGGCCCGTGCACGGCCCGCTCTAATGAGAATCATCCCTTAATCAAACATGTACCTTTCAGTTGCTCTTTGTGTTCTAGGATCGCGGGTTTCCTTCTCCGAAATTTCTCGTGGCTTTAGCGGGTATCGACCCTGCAGGGGCTTTACAGTTTGTTGGCAACTATCACCGTCGACGACACGGGCTCGATTCTTACCGGACGGACGTATGGCGAGATAACCATTGCTCATTGTCCCAGAAAGTAATGACGAGGCAATCTGAACTACCATGAAAGCTGGTAAGTGGTGGCAAAGGAAAAGAGTTGCCCAGTAGTGGGACAGTATAAAAATGTGTTTTTACCTGTCTCAGAATGACTTCTGGCGCAATATACTCAGGAGTTCCGCACACCTGCTTGTCAGAGAACTGCCGCGCTTCTCTATCGGCATACTCTTCGTAAAGATTCGTCGCCACTAGAAGAGAAAATCACTCATAAATGCTTTACAAAAAACTGTACTAAAAATGAAGAAATTACTTTAATAATTAGTGAAATTATCAACAGTTTTCGTTTATATAAATTAGTCAAGTTTAGCCTTCATCTTCGGTCCTTTAATGTTCCCGTTGTTGGGAATCAGGCCTCCGTTTTAGAAGAGGGAAAGGGCCGTAATCCACCGCGCATGCGCTGACCCAGTGCGGCTTAGTGAATGTCACACGTCTTCAAATTTTTGGTTCTAGGACATGCCGGTTTCCTCTCGATGTTTTCCTTTACACGTTTGGAGCAGTGGTGATGAAATAAATTACACATTAACACAAGTATTGCGCCTGGCTGAATTTGACACCACGACCTACAAACTCGTAAGTCAGGGCCCGGCCGTTACCACTCGGCACTTATCATAATTAATATCAAATTACTTACATGACATAAGTCCCATTTTACTGAGCCCAAAATCCGTTAACTTTATGTGACCAGTCGCCGTGATGAGCAAACTAAAAAAAAAAACAAAAATAAAATTACACAATTTTTCACTCCGCATCAATGGAATCGCTAGCCACTGCACACTACACACACTCTTCTACCTTGATCCCACGAACCAAAAAGGGCGAGGGCGAAAATGTTTCTCGGCCGAGACAGTGATGTATGCGACTGAGTAACTGTTCACACATATTTTTAAGGTACCTAGAACGGGAGCCGAGCTACTATGTCATCGCTTCGCTCGGCCGAGTACTCGGTGCTATGTTTATACGTACCGAGTACTCGGTCGATAGCGCTATCTCGCACATTTGCTCGGTATGTTTAATCAAAGCATTAGTCTTAGTCAGCAACAATTAAAATGATTCCGTTGCTATGGTTACGTCCTTAAACTTCGAATGACACCCGAAAATCGGTTATTACGCATTCAAAGTCGACCGCCATATTGGTTCAACTTGTGTGCCCAGGGATACTTACTTGTCAGGTTTAAGATCTCTGTGTACAATGCCATAGGAGTGTAAGTACTCCACAGCTAAAACGGCCTCGGCGAAGTAATGCCTGGCCATGTCAGCGGGCAGGGGCCCGGCGCGGAGCAATGTGGCGCAGTCGCCGCCCTCTACGAACTCCAGGACGAAACAAAGATGGCGTTTCGTTTCGAAGGAGCAGTACATCGTTACCTGGAAAAATTGATAATAGGTAAACAAAGTTTGGCTAGAAGAAAAATCAAATTCCACAGCCTGGATGACTTCAAGTGGATTCCACAACTATCACACAACGCCGTCGACTCCCTAACTAAGAAAAGCTTGTGTTATGAGTACTAGGCGACTGATAAACCTATTAATATATTTATGGCCACTATCGACTATACCAACAGGCCAGTCAGGCCTTCCACAATGGCAAAATACTCATAAAAAATGTGTTTTTCTATGGGTGTAAATGAGCTCATATTAAAGAATCAACTGGCATTTGAAATATATATCAATTATCTTTTTTTTTTTGTTATAATAAATAAGTAAATTATTTATATAGGGTATTTAAGTAAACAAACACCCTTACGTGAAATGTGACAGGGTAAATATGTCTTTTAATTTGTTTATATTTAAATTACTTAAATTTCATCGATGACTGGAAATATTGCCTATGTAAAGATTTGTCATACTAATGAGTTTGTTACCAAAATTATATTATGATTGATATCTATATATATCTTTGAAACCTTGCTTTTTTGGACCAGATATTCTGAGACATATTCTAAGCTGGAATGTAAACGAAAAACTTAAAATAAAAAGGAGGTAGTCTGCTGTGATAGTTGTATAGTTGTTTAGTGTAAAATTTATTTTAGTGCTATATGGAGATCGTAACAAAATTTATGAAATGAAAGCATAATTTTTTCCACACTACAAACTCAGTACAACGGAATTCATCACAAATCATTGCCAAGGCAAGACCGTACGGAAACACTTCATGGTAAATAAAAACAACAATGTTATCAGAAGTAACGGCTGTTTGTAATTCGATTCAACATTATTGTTATGATGTGTAATTACTCAATTATTGACCGTGAACTTGTACACGCGTCGTGACCATGAAATGTTGTGTTGTGTGTCGTCAGAGATGACTTAACCCATGCTAAACTAATTGCCAGCGTTTGAGATATCTTAGGGCCAAATCTACATATATCTACGTATAAAAGGAGAAACTGACTGACTGACATATCTACGCATAGCCGAAACTACTGGTACTAGAAACGTGAAATTTTGCACAAGGTTTCCTTTTATGACGTAGGTCAACACTAAGAAAGGATTTTCCAAAATTCACCCCTTAAAGGGTTGAAACGAGTACCCAAAGTTTACAATCATTTATGATTAACTGTTTAGACTAACTAAAAATTTACTTTATATTTAAAAAGGCCAACATCCGAACTGTGCACTTTATTCTAATAAGCCACAATAGGGCGCTCAATCCTTTCTATTGTGGTACTTAGAAGGCCGTTGGAGCTGCACCATACACGACGCATTAGGGAGACCACTCTCTTGCGCAATATTGTCCTAAAATCCTAAAGGAATCGGTACAGTAACACGGCAGCTCCATCAGCATCCCAAAACTACTGTTAGTTTAATCTATCAATCCATGTAACTTACCACAAAAGGATTGTCAGCGAAACTAAGAATGTCTCGCTCAGCGAACGCCTGCTCCACTTGGTTCCTAAGTATCAAGTTGTTTTTACTTATCTTCTTCATCGCGTACCTGTAAATTGAGACCAATTATTTCAATACAAACTCTTTATTGCGAACTAAAGATGTAGAGTATGTAGGGTTAGTGTCTTAGTGACGTCAAAAAAAGATGCTAGATTCTTAGAATTTGTTAAGGAATTGCAATATAAATTGTTAGAAACAAATTTAAAATAAATATACAAAATATTACAGTTTAAATTACCTAATAAGCTGAAGTTGGACTTTTATTTTTAGTGCAACTTCTAGTTTTATTTATTTTTTGCCTTTAAACATTTTTGCGTGGTATTTAGAGATCGGAATAGCTACAGTTCGTGGTAATAAGAAACATAAGCTAACTCTAAAATTCCGAAATCACAAACATGACGATTAAATCGCCCAGGGTCCGATTTAATCGTCATGTTTGTGATTTCGGAATTTTATACAATATAAGATAAAATAAAAAAATAATGTTATCATAAAAATATGTTGGTATGTCTGACAAACAACAAATGCTGAGATGTTTGTTTCCGGTGGCTGAAAATCATCCAATGATAACTCTCGCCCCTAGGTGGAGCAGGAGATAGTGTCAGACTCTTACTGACTAAAAAACTTACCTAGTTCTGGTCTGCTTATGTTTGACTAGATAGACGGCGCCGTACGCTCCGTTAGAGATGAGTTTGATGACGTGGTAGTCGTTTTCCGAGGGAGGAGCGTTGGTTGAGTTCGAGCCACTGGGGGGAGATTGGCGGCCTCGCGTCCTAGGAAAAATAAAACAAATCAAAAACGTTTATTTCAAATAGACCAATTATAGGCACATTTGAATTGTCAAAATGTCGATCAGTCAAAAAAAAAATGAAGGTAAATAGCACGTTCCAAGGCGTAGATCTCTATGGAGAAGAACGTGCAAGAAACTCCATGGACACTCTTAAATCATATCATGAGTAGTAGAAACAAATTACAATAGTATCCGAATTAACGAAGTTAAAGTAAAAAAAAATCTCATCTATTCGTAAAAATTAACGTGAAAATTTGAATGTTTTACTATGATGAAAGTAATAAAAACTTTATTAAAATTTTTACCCAATACGAAATACGCTTATATTTTGCAATTGTATTGATGAGTCACTATTTTCCTAACGCGAATAGACAAAAGTTATTTAGTCCCATACTCACTTGGAAGGCGAAGTGTTCTGTGGCAACGGAGGAGGTGGTGGTGCTTGCAGTTCAGCCAGGGGGTCCCGTGAGAGGCCCAGCTTGTGGATGATGTACTGAGGGATGTCCGTCGTTATACCCTGAGGAATATTGTCCATGATGAGTAAAAGTAAATATTTGTTGAGCTCTTTTATGACGGTAACTGACAATAGCTTGTAATGTCCACACAAATCCATACACCACTTACAAAATTATATTTTTAAGTAGCACTTATTTAATTATCTAACACTAAAATATTAGCAATAGAATTGCCGTCCTCTAGATGTTCTAGTAGCCGTGCAGAACGTTTCACTCCTGTCACTAAAAGTACCGCTTCTGAACTATACTGCTGATGTTTTGCCTGACCCTTAGCAGTTTCTATCACAGTCAGTAGAAGTTTAATAACAAACCAGATATTTTATGGTCGCTAGCCGTGCAAAACTTTTCACTCCAGTCTTTAAGAGAAGTACTATTAAAACTAAGTTGCTGATATTATATATAAGCACGTTTTAGCAGCTTGTAAAAATTTTCAGATTTAAACTAGTCATTGCAGTCTTTGTGTAAAACGTGGCACTTTTGAACTAGAAGCTTTTCCATTAGCTAGCCTATAGAAGCTCTTCGAGTTGAAACCCAGACATTACAGTCATCGTTCAAAAACGTTTCAAACTTGTCACTAAAAGTACCACTTCAGAAACAAACCTGTTGATGTTTCGCGTGACCCTCAGCAGCTTCTAGCAGTCTATAGAACCGCTCAGGATCGAACTCCAGACACTCCAGCAGTCGCGCTGGCCGCGCCATCGCGAGTATTAGTCGCGTCACTAAAGGTGCCACTTGATTGCCTGCTTCTGCTGACTTCTCTCGTGTCTGTTGAGAATAATATTTCCTTTATTTATTTTCAATATATTGTTGTGTGTTTGTTTCATATATTTTAAAATATTTCCTTAAACACATAAAAAACATTTCAAAATATAAAACAATAATAGTCCGCCGGTATCGGGAACAGGGTCCAAACTGCCGGTGGTTAAGGCTACGGAGACTAGAACTTCCTCACTATGCGAGCCTTATCAAGGAGTAATGCCTTCTGTATCAGGCCCATCAGCGTTGGAAGGCCTCCTACAAGGTGGACCGATGACCTGGTGAAGAAGTCGTTTTTCAAACTCTATATTTCTTCATTAGTTTTTAATTAAATTCTTTCACAATTGCCGAGTATCTCGGGACAGTAATTTTTTTCGTGACATTGGATACGTTACCTCAGCCAGCAGCCTGTCCAAGCTGTCGGCCATGTCGTAGAAGTACGTGCTGGTCACCTGCTTGGACTCCGACTTGTGCAGGCAGTCGCGAGCCATCTCCAGTACCTGAGAGTACAAAATAATTTACATAGGTACTAGTAAAAACCAAAAAATTATGAACTACTAATTTAACGGACTACTTTACCTGTCTCTGAACAAATCTCTCGATGGGAGGCCTGTCTGGTTTCTTGTCTAACTCCAACACTTCATCGATCAACCCTCGTAATCTGAAAAAAACAATAAAGTCTAAAGTGTCTTATTATTCATAAATAGCCTTCTACCAGCGGCTTCGCCCGCGTCAAAATAGGGTTCTTCATACAAACTTTAGACCCCCATTACATCCCTTTAGGAAGTGAATTTTGAAAAACCCTTTCTTAGTGTTCGCCTGTCATAAAAGGGAGCCTTGTTCAAAATTTCACGCTACTAGTCCCAGTAGTTTTGGCTGTGCGTTGCTATGGCAGTTAGTCAGTTTCGTATTACAAGCTTTTATTTAGTTTCACCTGTCCCGTTGTCTGTCGTTCTGTAATCAAATCTTGAAACTTAAATTTGATCCACTTCCCGGTTTCCGATTGGGCTGAAATTTGGTATACACGTTTAGTTCGGATGACAATGCAATATTATGCAGACATGGAGCTGATCTGATGATGGAATCGCGAGGTAGCCATAGGAACTCTGTAATTAAACGGCACAACCACGTCGAGTTTGGGCTCGTGTGAATCGTCTTGACGAGTTTTATTTATATAAGTATAGACCACCGTTGTAAAAGCTTGTTATGAAAAAAAATATTTTCATTGAAAACTTGTTTTATATATATAGATAATTGTACACTGACCACCCTAAATATATATATATCTACTCTCGCTCAATCCATCCAAAGGTTGTCTGTAAGAGATTTTAGATAGATAAGACCGCCCGTCTCATCGCACAGGAAAATCTCTTACACCCTTTTTGTGTTTTTTTACCCTTATTTTTAATCATGTTTGGCGCTATGTAGTTAATGCGGTGTACAATAAAGTGTAAATAAATAAATTTAAGTATATAAATTTTCCTTCTTTTGTAAAACTTTGAGTATGGACTAGGTAGGGGAGAGTGGGGGAATCACGGACGGCGGGTAATGGCGGACACTAAGGTATTAGGATATTAGAAAGAGATAGTAGATAATTCGAATGATGCATTTGCAAGTAGGTCCCGACCTTAGTGCCGAACAGTAACTGGTGAGGTGAGGCTACACTCGGTGTCAAGGGTAAGTGACTTTTTATTTTTTCTTATAATTACATCTAATTTTGCAAGATCAATTGTATGCATGTATAATAACTCCATGCAAAGGTAGGAATCCGATATTTTTGTTGTGAAGTAACAACTAAATATGTAACTTGTTTCAATAATCATCACGTGCATTGCCAGTTTCCAACGTCAAAAAATTAAATAGTTTTACTTTTTGGTACGTATCGGGTAACAGCGGACGATTTGAGTGGGGCAATCTCGGACGTCCGTGATTACCCCGGGTCATAATTAGTTATCGTTTTTACCATTTATAAGCTGAGGGTTTTAACAATTTTTAAAACTCCAAAAATATTTCAGATGCCGCGTGTCTACAAGAGGAAGATGGAGATCAAATATAAAATAGAACATCTTGAAAAAGCCGTTCCTGAAGTTAAAAACAAGCCGCTGCTGTTAGGAAAAGCAGCAACTGCACATGCTGTTCCAAAAAAAACTCTATTCATGACTATCTCGACAAAGACATTGTGGAAGGAAACCACAAACTGTAGGGGGGCAAGCAAAGGAATTAGAAGATCATATTTAAAAATGCAGCAAACTATTTTATGGTATAACTAAAATTTGCGAAACATAATATTTATATGTATATAAGGCGTGTATATATATATACGCCTTAATTTATATATATATAATAAAATAAAGAAACCGGTATTTCAAAAGTAAAAAAAATTGAAACATATTATGCTCCAATATTATTGCTCCAAAAGGACAAAAACAATTTGACATGGCCCCAAGTGATGATCAAAAATCTGAAACTTCAATAATCGCAGACAGGATAATATGATATAATATAAATGCAGGGGACCCACGAAAATTGTATCAGTGGAGAAAGTACATCTAGAATATTTCTGTGACGATTAAGCTATGTTCGTGATTACCCTACAAGCCGTCCGCAATTACCCGACATGCTTCGGGTAAACCCGGACAACAAACTTTTTGTTTTTCCTTGAAATTTTGATTTTATGCTAAAAAAATATCAAATTTAATTATGAGAACATAATAATGAATAGTTTAAGCTGACATTTATCATTAAATAACTTTGGTTACATTGTGTGTTTTTGTTTTATAACAATTTTCCCTTAGGGGTTCGCAATTACCCCACCTTCCCCTATAACTTGTTGTTAGTACTCCAAGCTGGGTTTAGAAACTTTAGAACAATGGCCTACATGTTTAGCCACAAGTAATGGCGCACAAAGTAACAAATCATAATATTTATGAATTACGTAGGTATCGTAGCCTTGATAGAATTAGCTATTTCATGGTTTATTCGCCCATTTTACTTGGTTGTTTTTTTATGGTAGGTAAAAATTATCCAATGACGAATCTTGCCCTTGGGCGGAGCGGGACAGCGTCAGACTCTTACTGACTAAGCAACCTACCAAGTTCCTTCCTTGATCCCAGGACTACCAGGGTCCTGGGATGAAGGCAACAATGGAACGGGGTATACGCTTTCGTATCGTTGGAGGAAGGCAGCCATATCCTAGGATACTTCTATCCTTCTATCTATATGGCTGCCTTCAAATAATAATAATAAAAACTTTAAAACAATGAGAGATTTATTATTTGAATTTTAATCAAGTATTAGGTAAACAGTAAACGAAACAAAATAATCTGGTTACTAATATGCTTATTATTGTTTTTTTTACGCAATGTTATCATTGTGTAATTTTATTAAATGACGAACTGTCAGCCACGTCATACAATTTTGACCTTTTAGAGCACAACTTGACCCTTCGGACGGAGGAACCGATAGCTATTTCACAACAATGATAAATACTCCCGAAACAATCGCTATAACTCACCCAGACATACTCGAATGACTCATTTGCGTGGTCAAAAGGTGAGAATACTGCCCAAATATTTAATTTTCGTGTTGTTTTTACAGTCAACATAAAAAAAAAAATGTAGTGAAGTAACCATTTATTTTTACACTGGGACAACAGAAGATAGAGAGAGGAGGCCTGTGTCCCTGCAGTGGGAACATTAAAAGGCTGATGATGATGATGATGATGACAACAGAAGATCTGCTCTGGGTGAAGAAGGAATGTCAGACTTTAAATAACATGATGAGGAGTTGGATGAAGGCCGAAGACGAGAAGGAGGATGATTCAACACTTCCAGCTTTCCAGTATATACGAAAGCAAATGTATAATTGGTTAAAGGCAAGGCAGATGATAACTAGTGATAGAGCAGTGGTGGCCGTGTGGTAATGGCCCCGAAAGCCAGGCGCATTACTTTGTGTAATTAAATTTATTTCATCACCTCTGCTCTCAAAACGGTGAAGGAAAAGATCGTGAAGTAACCGGCATGTCCTAGAACGGAAAATTCGAAGACATGTGACATCTAGGTAACAACCCACACTGGGCTTGCAAAGTGGAGTACTTACTTGTCATCCATGGCCCGCTGCGCCGCTGGGAACCTCGCTGCAAAGAGTGCAGACATGGCGGAGACCGCGTCATCTCTTGAACCGGACCCGCCACTCGAACCGCCGCCGCCTCCGGTGCGTGATGGTGAACTGGAGAAAGAAAGGGAGAAGTTTAGAGATACAGAAATAAAAATATCACGAGAACAGTCGTGATTCGTAGGTACTTATTACAAGTACCTACGAATCACTACAGACTGTTCTCGAATCGAATCGCTCCTACTAAGATAGGAAATCATGCAATCACAGCCTCTCGCTCCATCCTAGAACTGCAGAAGCGCTCTAGGGTGGAGCTGGAGGACGTGTCGGACTTTTACTGACTAAGGCTACAATTATGTTCCTTCATTGCCTAGCGTTCCAGGACTTTCTCGAAAGTCAACCAATGGTCCTAATAGGCTTCGACCATACTGGACCCATGCCTCATAGAGATGTCAGCAAAACCAAATCTGGCTGCTGCAGCTGGGAAATCTTTCGTCTCACGTACAGTACAGCTAAGAAGAGAAATTCCCTGCCGTTGACTGTCTCTTAGAGATGCATAGTGTAAAGTATTATAATGATTCTGTACATTCCCAATACAAGTGCTATGCGTTCCTAATGAGAATAGGATCGATTGCCAGGATGTGACGTCACGCTATACTATATAATAATAATATAATATAATATATTCCACAACTATCACACAACACCGTCTAGTCCCAAGCTAAGCAGAGCTTGTGTTATGGGTACTAGACAACTGATAAACATACTTATATATTTCTAAATACATACATATTATAGATAAATTACACCCAGAACAAATGATCGTGCTCATCACACAAACATTTGTTCTGAGTGGGAATCGAACCCACGACCTCCATAGCAGTCAGGGTCACTAACTACTAGACTGATAGGCCAGTCTAACTGGCTAGGCCAGTCTACTGTAAAATCGATGAAATTTTGACAAAATTGAAGAACTCTAAGATGAGCAAAATTGAAGAACTGGATTCTATTTAAACTTATTTCGTTCACAGTTTGTAAATAAATTAAGTTTTTCGTAAATTAATTAGATTTTAAAAATTGCATGCCTCAATTTGACAGTAGATAGTGATGTCACAACATGGCAATCGATCCTATTCTCATTTGGAACGCATTGTAATGTTGATGTTCCTAATGATAACAAATAAATAAAAGGCTAAATCGATAAAGCAGTGTGAAATTTGATAATATCACGCCACCTTACCGATTACCATTTAAAAGACATAATAGCGTGGAAACTAAGACTAAGAACTAAATAATTTATGAAGCGTGCCATGACTGGGGGCTCATGCGTCAGTGACGCGACGATGCCAGGAATCTTGGCAACTGTGTTGTTTACCGAGCCACACTTGCATGTGATGTAAGTTTGTAGGTGTGTACTGAATGGATATCGTCGTTAAGTGATGGGTTTCGACAACCGAATGTGAATTGGCAACCAGACTTATTTCAAAAACCATTTTCAAGATATCTGATTAAAAAATCAGTGTTATCGCACTAAAGTTGTTGTTGTTGTGTATTTTTCATCTTTATTTATTTATTTATTATTGTTATTTATGATTTTCCTAAAATTTAGTTTCCTTTTATTATATTGCACAAACCTATCGGTGCACAATACCGTTGTCGACGTCTTCAAATCGACACCGTCACCGGCACTCGCTGAAAACCAGCGCTGTGGACAGTGTGATGTGTCTGGTCCTGGCCACAGTTCTTTTTTTTTTTTAATTGCAATAAACTTGTGCTTTACTGCGATCCCACCTGATGGTAAACTAGTTCGATAGTTGATTTCAGGCTGTCTCTTTTTTAAATTGCTTTAATCTAATGCTTGACTGCGATCCCAGCTAATGGTGACTAGTGATGCAATAGTCGATTGGTGAAGCGCACTAGTTTATTAAGAGCCTATTCACTATAGCCTTGAAGACACCTAAAATATAATCGGACGGGAAGATCGCAGCAAGCAAAATTTTTCCAGTCCTTTGATGTACGCGGTATTAACGTCGAGATATATATTCTAATTGTGCGGAGAACTCTAATATAAAAGATTCCAAATTTTAGTTCCCATGTAGCGACATAGATGTCGCTACATGGTCGTACCAAAAGTTAAAACTAGAAAAAAACATCTACTAACCCGCACTGGGCCCACGTGGGTACAGCCCATTCCCTCTCCTAGAGACGACGCCTGAGTCCCAGCAGTGTGAACATTATAAGACTGATGCTAGTGCATTTACCTCAAACTCCGACTTCTCACGCGTCTTGCAGGACTTTGTGGCGAAGGTGCTCTCGCCGCTGTGTTCCCACTGCCGCCGCTGTCTGATAGCGAAGCCCAATTGTTCATGCCACTGCCTTGTGAAGAGCTGTAAGTAGAAAAATACAGTTTGGTTACTATAAAACAATACAGAAATATATGTAGATCAATCAATCAATAAAGCTTTCATTCTGTAATGTATACAAGATGTCTCTTAGCTCAGTATGCCTATTGACATAAGCGTTCCTCCAACCTCTTCCATTGTTCATGTGAAGATACAGTACGTCCGTCGGATTTTAGCAAGTCAGAAGTTAGGTTCTGCGAAATTTCGCGCTTGAAAACTAGTATGTGATGAAAAAAGTAATTTACAGTTTTTAACAGCAAAAAAATAAAGTTTAAAAACTAACACCCGACTACTTAAAAACACGCTCTAAAAAGTACGAAACAAGAAAACACTCTCCAATGAAATTACTTAGTATGTACAAACTATTAAATATTTACCGTTATTAAATAAACTAACTTACACATATCATTATATTTTAATATATTTTCAATTTATAATATTCATAGAGAAATGTTTTAAGGATAAAGCCGTGGTCGTATACCACTTTTTTTAATTTATTATTCTTATGGCATACGACCACGGCTTTATCCTTAAAACATTTCTCTATCAATATTATAATTTTTTTTATCTTAACTTTATTTTTTTACTTCGTATGTTTTGTCCGCTAGAGGGCGCCACATTAGATTTTGTGAAATCCCATATAGCCTATAACCAGCGGACAATTAAGACGCTTCTAATGATATGTCATTTGTCGAATTCTGATAAGTAGTTTAGAAGTTACGAGGGAACAGATGAACATCCATACCCACATACATACATACAGGTCAAAATCATAACCCTCCTTTTGCTTCGCCGTAGTCGGGTAATAAAAACTGCAAATTGCATTTATTCGCAGAGCCTAACTTCAGACTCGCCAAGATCCGACGACCGTACTGTACTTACCGTATGCAAAATACGCCCTTTTGGAAAATACGCCCTTTTGGAAAATACGCCCTTTTGGAAAATGATCTCTTGCTCTGTGTGTGAGACTTTTTCTGACTAAAAAAAATGGTTGCCTGTAAAGTCGGTTTTACGGGCGAAGATTTTACGTGACAACGTCCTAATTCTCTAGTGCTGCGCGCGCGGCAGACCGATCATAGTTGAGTGGGAGAGAGACGCAAGGCATTCGGCGGGCCTCTCTCTCGTTCGGTGACTCATCGTAACGTTACCGAGCGTTACACTTTTTCATAAGTGACTCCCAGCCGCAACCTAATTTAAGACGTTGTCACGTCAAAAACAAAGGGTTTTAGTCAGAAAATGTCTGAAGGAGTGCCTGTTCCTTTCCCTGCGTCCTGGAAAACTCCACAGTAAAATATGACAGTCCCTACTCCTCTGGCGCTCTGTCTTCGTCATGCACTTACTTCAACGAGTTCTGGTGCTGGTGACAATGTGGACACGGTGCTCTGGGCGGCTCGCACACCGCCTGGACTGCGAGGAGCCTCTCCTGGGACGAGCATTGCGACTGCAACAAGGATACACAACACATTAACGTGACATTCATTAGCGAAACACTCTTGTATCAGCAGTATCAGAGGGCTAACTATGTTCATTTCTGCTTACACTCGAAATGAAAACTTCAGAGGTTTGGTTTGGCACCACACTGCAGAATTCAAACGATTTTTTTTATGATCCTATATTAACGATCCTAAATGATGGATAACATAAAATACAAAGTTGAGAACACACAGGGATACAAAAAAAATATTTTGTCTATTACTGACTGTAATTTCAAGTTAACTCCTAAGATGTGTATACGACCTATTCAGTAACGGATATAACAGAATTAGAGTGTTAAAAAAAGTTAGTCTTTTTTTTTTAGTTCCTATAAACTAGTGCCTGACTGCGATCCCTCCTGATGGTAAGCAGTGATGCAAAAGTTGATGGTAAGGCGCGCTAGTTTATTAAGAACCCATTCACTCTAGGTTTGAAGATTAGTGATATAACCCCTGGTCACAACACGGCCCAATCCCTCGTCTAGAGAGGAGGCCTGAGTCCTAGCAATCTACACTAATATAATAAAGAGGTAAAGTTTGTTTTTTTGTTTTTTTGTTTGTAGGAGGTAATCTCTGGAACTACTGGTCCGATTGGAAAAATTTAAGCAACAATAGAAAGCTGCTTTACTCCTGAGTGACATAGGCTATATTTTATGTACGCGGGCGAAGCTGCGGGCAAAAGCTAGTGGGTACATAAAGAGGTTGATGCTATGCTATGCTACCAGACCACAAGGGATTAGACACTTCACCAGGTAAGGACACACCCTCACACGAGGACTTAACACGGTCAAAGGTGACAAATAGTAGTGCGTGTACAAATACACAATAGTAGGCCATTGGGAATTGAAGGCGTGACAGTGCTGTGTTATTTGACACGCCTAAATAAATGTTTTATGGTGAAAATACATATAAGTGTGAATATTGCTGGCTCTATACAAATTACTATAGATTTTTTTTTATTGGTGTGTAAAAAATCATACAATGAAAACGAAACCCGCCGTTGGCCGGAACGTGAAAAAGTGTCAGACTATTACTGACTAAACAACCTACCCCATTCCTCCCTTGCCTTAGACCCAGAGCCCCGGTGTAACGCTTTCGCATCAACCCTTGGCTCCAGGAGGCTTCGACCCTGCCAGGTCCCTTCAGAAATTACTATAGATAGATATTCCTTACCGACCGGTAAAGTGGATGGGAAAAGGCTTCGTGGACAGCCCAATAAGTTGGTTCGACGATCCTCAGCACTTTTGATACTACGATAACCCATTGAATATTTCCATTAGATTCCCATTGGATTAGCGATGTGAAGGGCATTCCCTTCAAAGAGACGTTCCACTACGGTAATCAAATCTCAAGTTAGTAAACAAAAGCCACTACACCACACCTACCACAGTGTTGTCTTTTCTAACCTAAAGGTTGACTGGTAGAGAATGCCTTGTTGCATTAAATCCAGATTACCTCCTGGAGCCGAGGGTTGGTGCGAAAGTGTTACCGGGGCTCTGGGAATAAGGCAAGGGAGGAACGGGGTAGGTTGTTTAGTCAGTAAGAGTCTGCCACTGTTTCCTGCTCCGCCCAAGAGCGGGATTCGTCATTGGATGATTTTACCTAACATAAAAAAACCTGAAGATTAAATAAATAAACAAAAGCCAGGTTGGTTCCATTCGTATGCACTAGTAAGTATGCACAAGAGTTTCCTCTTCCGCGCTGAGAATACTAACGGCTGGATCAATTTGGCTGTTTGGACACGATCATATTGAGACAATAGCTTTGTGTCTTTATGTTTATTTTATTTAAAACGAAAACGTATGTTTTGGTAGATTTACATTTTACGGCTGCTGACTTTGAAATTGTGATGAAACTTGAGAATCTACCGCAAAGCATAAAGCAATGTAATAAGCTGTTTCGTTATTATATGCATTGTTAATCGACTTCAATCATCTCTGCCCCACTAGCCAAGTTATGATCGTTTCGTTAACGTCAAACGCTTGGAATTGGCCACGCGACAAAACACAACTGATTGAAAATTTGACAAATTTCAGGTACGTATGTAAGCTGCAGACAGCTTGTAGAGAATTTTATTAAAGCTAGAACTATATGCGTAGACGTTCGCATACATTTGATCCAAGCCCAGGTTGTCCCGGGATGTCCCTCAAGTGTAGTTCTATAATATTACTATTGTAAAAAAAAAACTATAAATTGTTTAAAAGTACAGTGGAATTTAGCGCCATCTGCAAAAATTAAGGTACATTGTGTCATTACATTTGCGTCACCCTGTATTATCCTAATACTTTCACAGCTATTCATCATACTAAATTGTTTAGATTCAAGCAATCATTCTCCTGCCATCTAAATATGTTTCTTTTGTAACAAATGTGTGCCAGCCACCAATGATATGTCAGAAATATATGTCGCTATACATATCTCAGATATTTATAGACATTTCTTGAGATAAACAGAGATTTATCGATCAACACAATATCACAAACGACCTGGACATGTTTCAAATCGCATACGACAATATCTATGCTAAAATGATAATGAACTCTAAGGCCAAGATATTAAAGTTTCAATTTGTCTGATAAGATATTGTTTTGGCAACAGATATCTACCTGATAATTTATATTCATTCTAGTTCACATAAAGTGTGTTAATATTAGTTTTGTCAACAAATATAAGTTAGCACCTATTTATTTTTTATTACGGTTGTGCTCCAAATGTTAGTTTCCTGTAACATAAATCACAGAAAACTATTTTCTTTTTCATAATTTTAAAATGGATATAAAACAAAAAACTGTTTCTACTTCTGTCTAACTATGTCCGACATAGGCCCCTAGCCCGCGGCGATTTTTTGTAACAATGCTTAAGCGCGTTCGCATCGACATAGTCGGGACTGTGTCGAAGTCAAGAAATCATGCTGGACCAGATGCTGTGTCATTTTAATGTGAATGGGATTTTGCATAGTCATCAGTTTGGCTTCACGAAAGGAAGGTCGACGACGGATGCAGGAGTGAAACTCATCAGTCACATTTTGGAATCCTGGGAGAAATCCCAGGATGCCATTGGCATATTCTGTGACCTCTCAAAAGCATTTGACTGTGTTGACCATAAAACTCTGATCTGTAAATTACATCATTACGGAATTCGTGGACGAGCTGCTGATCTTGTTTTTTCCTATTTATCTCACAGGCAGCAAAAAGTAAACATTAATGGGGCGACGTCCTCGGGGTCTTTAGTAAAGATGGGCGTGCCTCAGGGTTCAATTCTTGGCCCTTTCCTTTTTCTGGTTTATATTAATGACCTTCCTTACATGATGGCTAATTTATCCGACATAATCCTTTTTGCAGACGACACTTCCCTTATTTTTAAAGTAGATAGGAAAGATGTGGATGTTTTACATGTCAATGAAAGTCTGGCTGTTCTTTCTAAATGGTTTGAAGCTAACAACCTCCTATTAAATGCCAATAAAACGAAATGTATAAAATTTTCATCGCCAAATGTCCCTCAAGTTGGCATCAGTTTAATTCTTGACGGCAAAAAACTTGATGTCGTAATGGAAACTGTTTTCTTAGGTATAACTATCGATTCTAAATTGCAATGGGGCGCTCATATTAGAACTCTCTCTGGTAGACTAAGCTCAGCTGCATATGCAGTAAGAAAGATAAGGCAATTGACAGATGTAGCCACAGCTAGATTAGTCTACTATGCTTATTTCCACAGTATTATGTCTTATGGCATTTTATTGTGGGGATCTGCAGCTGATGTCGACTCAATTTTTATTTTACAAAAAAGAGCCATCCGGGCTATTTATAAAATGGGTCCTCGCGAGTCCCTTAGAGATAAATTTAAAGAAATCGATATACTGACTCTGCCTTCTCTTTATATCCTAGAAAGTATCCTGTATGTTCGTAAAAATTTAGGACTTTTTAAAATTATAAGCGATATTCATAACAAGAATACACGCAGTAAACACGAAATTGTTTTACCCAAATGGAGACTAGCCAAGACCAGCAAGTCATTTTTAGTTAACAGCATACGCTTTTATAACAAGCTGCCAGTAACGGTAACTGAACTTAGTGAGGGAAAGTTCAAAAATCATATTAAGCGGGTCCTAACCAAAAAAGCATATTATAAGGTTAAGGATTATATAGAAGACAAGCTTGTTTGGCAATGACTGCTCCTGCACATGTGGCTCCCTGGTAACTCATTCATATTGTGTATTTATGTCTATTAACTGCTCCATCTTTGTTTTTATATACACTTTTTTTTCCCTCTTTTTTCGACACATTGCTTTTGCAATATTTATATTATTAAGATTTAAAAACTTTTAAATTAAATAATAATTTATTTTGTTAGCATCTCGCAGTGTAACTGTTGTGGTGATATATGTATTTTTTTTTCATACTTATTAATTTTTTTGTATTATATAATATTTCTTTCTTTACATCTCACGTTGTAAAGTAAGAACACTGTAGACTTCGCAAATCCTATTACGACTCACCTTTGATTTTTTATTATTATGATTATTTTTATTGTGCTTTTGAGTACAATATTGACTGGTCTACACTGTTCTTACATAATGACATAAATACTGTAATAACGAGATAATATTGTAAGAAACCATTTTTTTAAAAGAGTAACCATGGAGTTTCTTGCCGGTTCTTCTCCATAGGAAACGACCAATTTGGAACCGTGCACTAGCTTCTGACGTTTTATAAGTGCCTATGTAGGCCTATATGAAATAAAAACCATTCTGATTTGATTTTGATTTGATTGATTTGAAGAAGCCTGTAGCACGTTTAGCGCGTTGGCATCTCTTATATGGCGAGCTGCAAATGCATCTAACACGCTTAGGAGCGATGCTATCGCACGCTACAAAAAATCGGGGGGTTCAGACTTTAAAACTGTCCAACCGACGTAATCGAACTCTGGAGTATCAAAGTTAAGGTAAAAATTTCAACAACGTAAACAACACCTAAGCAACAGCACGTAAGCAGTACCTTTGTACCATTTTTCTGTAATTTTGTTTCTCCTTTTATTTTTTATGTGTGTACAAAAATTATAAAATAAATAAATAAATAATGTATCTAAAACTGTACAGTAGAAATGTAAATGTCTCCCTTCCTGTCTGCAAGGAGCTGATCCTTACCCTAGTAAAGTAAAGTTAAGGTAACTATTTTGATCGATCCCCTACCCCTTTTAATTCTACGCTTACCCTCACCCTTCCATCCAGGTTATCCGCTTCAGTCATAAACGCATCTAATGAAGCAGAAAGCCATGAGGGGCTTCCGACGATAACCGCCCTAATAAACTGTTTATAACGGGGTTGATTTAAAAAAAACGGTCCTCATTTATATTCTAGGTATGGTACTGTGGCAAATAAGTTTAACTTCTTGCTATAGTTACGTGGAGACCACTTCGATTGGGACCAAAAAATCGGTTATGTTCTGCTTCACATAAGTTGAATCGTCATGACGGTCAACCGTAAATGCGCTGTAACCGTTTTTCGGGACATAACAAATGGTTCAATTTAATTATCGCGTTCGATACAGGATAAAGGTTGACTAGTAGAGAAAGCCTTGTAGCATAAAGTCCACCGATGTATACATAAAGTTTAAATAAATAAATAAAAAATAATGGCCTGTTTCACGGAGGAACTTCTGCCGGATACAAAGGTATATGAAACAATGTAACAGAATTTGGATGACATTTTCTGCCAAATAGGACGTGTTAACAGAAACTTTTTCGGAAGTGAAACTAGCCAAAAACATCTTATTAGGGACAGATATTTTAGTCTCATGGCATCTATGGAACCTACTGTATAGATTGTTCTGTATTCTGGATGAAAATTAACACTAATATTACCTTTAAAGGTGAAAATTTGCGAATGTTAGTAACTGTGTATACTTTTTACTGCTAGTACAGCCGAAACTACTGGGAGTAGGAGCTTGGCATTTTGCACAAGCTTCCTTTTATGACGTAGGCGAACACTAATAAAGGATTTTCCAATATTCACCCCCTAAAGGGATGAAACGCGAGTTCAAAGTTTGTGCGAATACCTATTTTCAAGCGGGCGAAGCGGCTTGCAGAATGCTAGTTTATAATAAAAAATTTATCAATTGATTTTTGGAAAAAAAAATTCATAAGTTTTAAAAATAAAATATCGTCAGCTTCATAGCAATATATACAAAAGACTGAAATACAAAAATTGCCGTTTCTCACTTGGCTGCACCTCTTTACAGTCACGTACTGGTATGGTGCACTAGCTTCTGACGTTTTATAAGTGCCCATGTAGGCCTATCTACACTAATATAATAAGGAGGTAAAGTTTGTTTTTTTGTTTGTAGGAGGTAATCTCTGTAACTACTGGTCCGATTGCAAAAATTCTTTTTGTGTTGGATAGTCCATTTTTCGAGGAAAGTTATAGGCTATATAACATCACGCTATGGCCTATGGGGGCGGAGCAGTAACCACAGACGCGGGTGAAGCCGCTGATAGCCTATATATTGCTAATATCACGCGGGCGAAGCCGCAGGCAAAAGCTAGTATGAAATAAAAACCATTTTGATTTTTGATGGCGGCCAGGTGTGCAACGGCAATTGTATTTACTGTAATTTTAAAGTCTAGTGATTTTTTTTCCCAAAAATCAATTATCAAATATTTATTAAAAATACATTTAGTGCTATAGGCATCCTTCTAAATTATTATATAAAGATAAAATTTTGGAATCCGCAGTTGGCTGTCAACAGGGTGATCCCCTCGGGCCGGTGATTTTTAGTTTAGCCATTCACCCAATTATTCGACAACTAAATTCTAAGTTTAACGTTTGGTATCTCGACGATGGAACCCTGGGAGGCGATACAGACACAATCTTAGATGATTTAATTTTTTTGAAAAATCAACTTCACTCAATAGGACTTGACCTCAACCTTTCAAAATGTGAACTATTTTTAGCTGACAGTACTGACAGACATCTGACGCTCTCTAAATTTACCACAATGGCACCAGAAGTTAAAATCATCGATAAAAGCTCTCTTCGTCTCCTTGGGGCTCCTATTTTCGAGGATTCCTTTCCCAATTTTGTGGGGGAAAAAATTCAAAATTTTAATGATGTTTCGGAAAGATTGCTCGAAATTAACTTACATTCGGCTATCACTTTAATTCGTTTCTGCTGTTTCGGCCCTAAATTGACATACTTCCTCCGCGCCTCTCATTTGTGGAAACATCCTCATCTTTTGGAAAAAATGGATCAAATTATCAGACAAACTCTATCTTCAATTTTAAATGTGGCCATGGACGACCGAGCTTGGGCTCAAGCTACCCTTCCCATTCGTATGGGAGGCCTCGGTGTCCGCAAAATTACCAGTATCAGTTTACCGGCATTTATTTCCTCGGTTCACGGCACGGAGAAATTAATCAGGAATATTCTAATTTCCACACTGATTAATTTTGATGTGCCGTGCTTAACTGAGGCTGTAAATGCCTGGAAAGTCGCTTGCCCGAATTCAAAAATACCCGGCAACCCCTCTTCCCAAAGGCAGTGGGATGAGCCGCTCTGCAAAGTAGTTCAGCAAAACCTGTTTTCTACATCTTCCTCTACTGCAGAGCGTGCACGCCTGCTGGCTGTGGAGAAGTGGGAGTCTGGTCTCTGGCTTCACGCACTACCGTCGTCGAGCATAGGCACCTTGTTCGACGATACTACTTTCCGCCTCGCTGCTTCTCTACGTCTAGGCGCTCCTTGTTGTTCTCCTCATCGCTGCCACTGTGGCGAAGTTGTCAACAGCCTCGGGCACCACGGTCTGTCATGCAGCCGAAGTGCGGGTCGCATAGCTCGGCATGCGAATATCAACGACATCATCCGACGTGCTCTTGTTTCCGTCGGCGTTCCAGCTGTATTGGAACCTCATGGCCTGGTACGCGACGATGGCAAGAGACCGGACGGTATGTCTTTATTTCCTTGGAAGATGGGTAGGCCTTTAGTGTGGGACGCAACTTGTGTCGATACTCTCGCGCCATCTCATCTTCCTAGCTCATCATGCTGTGCCGGTGCTGCCGCTGCGGCTGCGGAGAACCTCAAGCGGCGGAAATATACTAATCTTGTTGGTAGTTATATTTTCGAGCCGTTTGGGGTTGAAACTCTCGGATCGTGGGGTCCGAGTGCCCACAAGTTGTTTAATGAACTTTCTAAACGACTTGTTGACACTTCGCGTGACCCAAGGGCTGGCTTTTACCTTGGGCAAAGAATAAGCATTGCCATACAGCGTGGCAATGCGGCCAGCCTTTTGGGCACTTTACCGGTCGACAGCGATGCGGAAGAGTTTTTTGACGCTTTATTAGATTAGGTATTTTTAGTTAAGTTAATTAGGGTTATGTAGTTTTAAGGTTAGATATCTAATTATTTGTACAGTTTACTAAATAAATTAACTTGGTTACTTTCCCTTAAAAAAAAAAAAAAAAATACATCCTCATAGATGTATAACCTAACCTAATCATAAATACACTTCTCATCAAAAAAATCGAAACACCTTGCAAGTTTACGTTTTGTCAGGATTATCAGAAAAATGTGTACATTTAGGAATAAATGTTAAATGTCGTTTAATAGTGAGTAATATGAGCTTATCAAATCTTAATGTTAATGTTCTAAATTTAAATGAATTTTTCATAGGTTTCGTATTTTGTTAAATGAGTCATTTTTATTCCGTATGGAGTATAAAGGAAATGGATAAAACAACACACGTAAATGAAAAAAAAAGCTAAAAAACGTTTATTTAATAACTTGTATTCCCTCCCCGAGCTCTAATTACTGCTTCCATACGGTTCTTCATCGATCGGATGAGAGTCACGATCACATGCTGTGGTATATTGTCCCATTCCTCTTGGATTGCATCTTGCAGCTGGCTAAGTGTTTCTGGGGCAGGATCTCTTGCTCGAATTCGTCTCTTTAATTCATCCCATAGATGTTCAATGGGATTCATGTCCGGGCTTCTTGCTGGCCATTCCATAATAGAGATATCGACTTCGTTAAGATAATCTCGTACGACGCCCGCGGTGTGAGCCCTAGCATTGTCGTGCATGAATATGAAGCCGTTGCCAATAAAATGTGCATAGGGCATCACATGAGGCTCGAGACACTCTTCGACGTACCGATGACAGTTTAGTGCAGGCAGACGTGGCCCAGACACGAAAGCAAGCTCTGTCTTACCGTCGGCGCTGATTCCTCCCCAAACCGTCCACGAACCGCCACCATAGCTGACCTTTTCTTCAATGCAGCATTGTGCATAGCGTTCTCCGTCTCTTCTGTAGACCTTGTTCCTTCCGTCGTTACCATACAGCATAATTTTACACTCATCAGAAAAGAGAACTTTGCTCCACTGTAGATATGACCAATTTAGGTGCTCACGTGCAAAGTTAAGGCGCGCTCTTCGATGGTCTGCAGTTAATTTCGGCCCATTTGCTGGCTTATGCGGTACCAGTCCACGATCCTTCAACCTTCTTCTAATTGTAGAGTCACTTACAGCCACCCTTCGTACAACACGAAGCCGCTGCTGCAGTTGAAAAGCGTTAAGGCGTCGATTTCTTAAAGAAGTTGTTACAATAAATCGATCATCTCGCTCAGAAGTGACCCGATTCCTGCCAGATCCTGAACGGCGCGTGAACAAACCAGTCTCCCGATAACGTTTATAGACTCTATGAACAGATGACAGGCTTAGATGCAGTCTTGCAGCCACAACACGCTGACTAAGGCCAGAATCCAGCAATGCCACAACTTGGGCGGCTTCTGTGGGCGAAGTATCCATACGTTTTAGAAAAAAAACCTTTTTTCAGACGTCCCAAAGTCACAGTATTGAAATAAAAAACGAAAAGTTTAAGGATAGGCGCCAATTTTTAGTTTTTAAACGCTAAATGTACTCCAACCCTAAACACACATTTGTCTCAAAACAGTGATTCATTTCGTTTATAAGATAAACAAATGAAATTCTAATTTTGAATTTAGAATTTTCGCTTATTACTGTAATGGCCAAACTGCCAGCTATAATATATGTATTTTTTTTCATCGTATGAATTCTTTTTTGTGTTAAATTCGGACAGAAACAATGAAAACGGAAGTGTTTCGATTTTTTTGATGAGAAGTGTATGTGTAAAAAATTGATTCGAAGCAAATACGCTGTGAGCGGGATCTCGTACTAACAGAAGCTCCGCGTCAAACTAATGCCCAGCCACATCTGTTAACCTCAACATAATAAAGAAATATCCAAAAATCACAATGATTGGACAGACAATAAATCTCCTAAGAAAAAGAGTAATAGTATTCTATTTGTCTTTCATTAGAGAAAGCATACAAATAACAATAGAATGCCTCTTTTCTGGATATTTCGTGGAATTGTTTTGCAAACACGAATTAGTCGGCATTTGTCACGATATAGGTAAGTGCAGAAGGACAGCTTGAGTGAAAATAGGCGCCCGCACACGTAGATATGTTAATATACATCTTCGTGTGCGGGCGATATATTTAATAAAAATCCTCCAGAAACCTAACTCTTAGAGCTCCTTCAAATTAGGCGCAGCGCTGATCAAGATTCATTTATTAATTGTCAAACATAGGTACATTACATAGATCTTATTTAACACATTGGGAACGCTATGTTTTGCCTCTAGAGCATACAATTTAGCCATTCATGCAACATAATTTAGCTACAAATATAAATTAGGTTTATACAAACATACACCTTACACGAATTTAATTAGAACATTACCAACAGTTTAAATTATTATTACTGTCGCGCTGTTTTGTTTTTTCATATAAATTAATGTCACTAATTTGAAGGCGCCCTTAATGTGATCTATTTGACGACCAAATTGAACTGTTAAAGGGATGAAGCTATGTATGGTGAATTTCTATCTCTATTTCTCGCTCGCATACCTGAAATTTTAATACGTCAGTGTAAGGTTCCGCAGCGAAAGTTGTTTGTTATCATGACTACAATCATGTGTTTAAGTATCGATCACTAATACCAGTCACGCAGTCACCCTATATAGATTCGGCCTTTTCATTATAGTCATATGTGGGTCTCGCATCTACTGCATTGTCGCAACTCTTATCAAGTCATAGATCTGTCTATCTTATATTTAACGCTGCGTCTTCCGTTATGCGTACGTGACACCAGAACTTTTCGCCCCTACGACCATCTGTTTTTTTTTTATCATTTGATATAAACTAGTGCTTGACTGCAACCCACCTGATGGGAAGCAGTGATACAATCGTTGATGGTGAGGCGCACTAGTTTATTAAGATTCTATTAAATTTAGCCTTGAAGATACCTAAATTAAATTCGAACGGGAAGACTGCAGCAGGCAAACTGTTCCTGTCCTTCGATGAACGTTTAAACTTCTATGGTCCGGACGACCGTAGAAGTTTTAACAACGTAAGGGTGGCGCGATGAGCAAGACAGATTCCCTCCGAACTGGCAAGAGGAAGCGCGGGCCCGCGATGGGTGGAAGGAGTGAAGGGAGGCCTTTGCCCAGGAGTGGGACAGAATAGGATAACAAAAAAAAAGGGTGGATATTCGCCGTTGTAGAAGTAAAGCGCTTAACCCACTTAACTTTGGTGATTACTTAGCCTTCTGCACATTTCTATATTGCGGCACATGTGGTTGCTTTATGTGTCACTATGTCGAGTTCGGTAATTAGTTTCTTGGACGACAGTGATTCATCGTTCATGGAATCAGTGCATATGTTACTGATATTATGTACAATATTTAATAGACATTTGTGTTAGCACATTGTGCGGAGTTCGGTAGAATTCGGATGAGTATGTCTGCTTATTTCCTCGAAAGATTTACAGAGGTCTTGAAATGAAATGAGCCACCAAAGAAATTCGGGTTGGTTTAGTCAAAGGTCAGATAATTCCTTTTTCTCCACGCAGAGTGAGAGAAGATATTTGTTAACATGAAAAAAACGGCAAAGGCGAGGAATGGGTAGCTTGCCGTCCAATCGTCTGGTAACCGTCTGGACCAAGTCCAGTCGTCGACGCGGGCGCGAACTGTTCCCGCGCGCCTTATGGAGTTGTTAGCAAATCGTAAGGAGCCTGCAGAAGGGTCGAAGCCAACTGGATCCAAGGGTTCGCGTCTGAAAGGAAGGCTCTGGCCCTGGTATATATGACAACGTAGGAGTGGGGTTGTTTAGCCACTTACTGTCTGTCACTGTTTCCCGCTCCGCTCCGCCCAAGAGCTGGATTCGTCATTGGATGATTTTTACCTACCATAAAAAGGGGCAATCAGTAGGATGATGTATTCTGACGGTTCCCTAGCAAAGATTTGGATAAATCGTAAGAAAGAATGTAATGGCTAAACAGTAACACAGAGGTGACATCTGATATTTCTATGTTCTCCAAAATGACGACAATTTTTCGCGGCCCAAATTACATGCGTGACTCATGTATTCATTGTTCCGTCAAATCATTGAAGGAGCCACAACGAGCTTGAAACGCAAAAAGCAAAAAATATGATAGGTACAGTACATGTACATGCAATTTGCAATTGTTATTGCTGTAAAAAGCTGGCGTTAATTTTTTAAATCTTTATTTATGTTCCAATTTTCAAGTGCTAAAATTTGCAGAGCCTAACTTCAGACTCGCCAAGATCCGATGGGCGTACTGTACAGGGAGTATCAATTTTTTTGTAGCTCATATACTATACAAACATTTGTTCCGTACTGGGATCGAATCCGTGACCTGCAGTGCAGCAGCCAAATGCTCAACCATTGCGCCAAAAGTTCCGTTAAATTTATATATTATAAATGTGAAATCTTATACACTTACCGATAGACTAGAGCTTCCCGGAGTGGTCCCGTAGCCCGAAGACGGGAGCGATGCCACCGACCACCTGCGACCATCGCTGTACACAAACAAACATACATTAGTATTAGAGCACACATTGAATGCCAGCTACGAAATATCTCGTAGATGATTTCTTCGCAGATGCCACATACAAGACATAAAAAAAAATTGAGAGCAGTGGTGGCCGAGTGGTAAAGGCCCTGACGTACGACTTGTAGGTCGCGAGTTCAAACCAAGCAGGCACAATACTTTGTTATTTATTATATCACCACTGTTCTCAAAACGGTGAAGGAAAACATCGTAAGGAAACCGGCATGTCGTAGAACTAAAAACTTGAAGACATGTGACATCCACCAACCCACAAAGGGCCATTCTCTTTCCTAGAGAGCAGGCCTAAGTCCCAGCAGTGGGAACATTAAAAGGCTGATGCTAAAAATAAAACTGTTTATTGGGTCTCATACGGTCACATCCACAAATATGAATAAAAAAACCGCTCCAGAAAGTTATTATAATAGTATTTGTGTTGGGGTCGCCTCGTTATTTATTTTAATTAACAATACAAATGTTGAAACTTAAGATAGTAACAATTAAAATTCTAAGACAACATAATTACATCGTAGGCCAATAAATGTAGGCGATAAGCTAGGAAAAAAAACTATGAATTTTCTCTTAGATGTTCTCTAATGAAAGTACGAGATATCTCGTATACGTAATATTTCGTATAAGAGCACTGATAGTTAAAATTTATAATGACGTTAGCTACAAGATTTCTCGTACAGGCTGATGATGCATGATGGAAACTGAATTTGAAGATGTAATTCTCAGCATTTAAAAAGTTAATGTAAAAAAAAAAACAAAATACTTGGGGAAAACCCATGTTCATTAGTGGAGGTAGGTCTTTCGGCTGAATTGATGATGACTTCATATAAACCTTTAAAAAGATCGGAATATCTATCTGAGAAAACCGTTTCACCCTAAAACAGGAGAAGTAATTACATGACCTTAAAAAACAGACATTGAACTAAACTTAATAATGACGAAGCTTTTGTTAGGTATTAATTAATTAAGTCCTAACATAGTAGATAGTTAATTACAAAATTAATTTCAGTACAAATATAGTACGGTTCAGCGACCATCTAATGAATATTAGATATTAATTACTAATATGGATTGGCAAGAAGTGGCTCAAAACCGATAACACTGGAAAGAATAGAGGGAGGTCTTTGCCCAGCAGTGGGACAGTATGGGCTAGATAAAGAAAGTATGGATAGATTTTTTAATAACTAGCGACCCGCCCCAGCTTCGCACGGGTGCTGACATTAAATAAATTATGCATGTATTATACACATAAACGTTCCTCTTGAATCACTCTATCTATTAAAAAGCCCGTATCATAATCCGTTGCGTACTTTTAAAGATCTAAGCATACATAGGGACAGCGACTTAGCTTTATACTATGTAATGATTATGTTAGATTATTTGGCAGGGTCGATGCCATTGCCTATTAAGTCTGCGGGAATATTTAAGAGTGACCGTGATCATCACTCGAAGGGTAACCGAAGGACAGGTATGTTTTGGTCAGTCAGTGACACGCCGTATCATTCCACTCTAGAGCAGGAGGAGGGAGGTCATTGGAAAACCCCCTTACCTACCAAAAAAAAAATCTCAAAGAAAAGGCACATTAAATGCGTTTGCGTGTGCCATGAACACCCTTACAGAATGTTGTACTGAATAATAGAATAAATTTTATTCGCGACAGACACAGCACAACGATAACAAACATAAAAGTTAAAAAAAAGAACAGAAGTACAGAATACGCTGAGCGTGCCCGCACTGAATAAAATAATAAGATAAAATAAATAAGACTGAAGTCTACTGGGTCATAAGTTGCGCGAAAGAGAACTGCGGGGTCTTGGAACGAAGGCAAAGAAGGAAAAGAATTGGTTTTTTAGTTAGATTTTGCCCAAGGGCGGTCTGCCCAAAGGCGAGATATATCACTCGATTGTTGTCCTAACAAAATATAGTTTTCTGTTCAACTTATTGTTTCTGCTCACAGATATTTTACGACTATATTCCGAGTACATACAAATATTGAAGGTTTTTTATTTAAAGTCTTCGCTTTTCCATACAGATATAATGTCGACCACATCATCGACAAAACGTTTAAAACTTACAGCGCTCTCACACTGCGTGAACGTCGAAACTGCACTAATGTCATCAATGTAAAGGTGTATGGCCTGCAGGTCACTTAAGTCAAGTAAAGTGACTGTATGGTGCTCCTAATCTAGTGCGTAGTCAGCCCCCTAGTCAACTTACAATCGTTTGTAACGAATCTCTTTCTACAATCGATACGCCTTAGCGAAGTATTATTTTATCTTAAAACTGAAGGATGTAGCGATGATTATTTGTAGAAACGATTACATTTCATTCTGTCATTTAGAATGATATGAACTTGACTATTAATTTTGTTGAAATGAAGTCATTCCCATAAATTTTTTTTGTTTGATTATAGGTTTGCGCTTTACCGATATCTCACCTGATGGAAAATAACGATGCGGTAGACGATGGAGCGCGTTTACCTAGAAGTAACCTATTCACTCTTGACTTAAAGATTCCCGGGTTGTTGTAGCCATCAGGAAACACAGACTCCGGCAAGGAATTAGTTGATTAGTTGTTTACTAGCGTTAACGACGGTAGATTATCAACTTGGCTAGAGGGCAGGTGAGATAATGGCCAAACACTAGCCTGCCAATAACAATAAAAAATAACTACTGCCTTTATAAAATTATACACACATCTTCACAATTACAAATGATGATGATAATGATGATGATACTTGCAAATGAGAACATATAACGAAACATGACGCTAATTACATACAATAAAAGAATATGTACAGTACACATATATACTTACATATCCTTAGTTCTAATTCGGTTAGACATGTAGGCAATACAATAGAGACATTAGACAATTCTGTTACCCATTTTGTTTTGTTATGATTTGACGAAAGACCATCTACAGATTGCTAGTTAAGTTTACTTACGAACGCATAGCTTCGAACACGCGGTATGAAAAGACGTAGTATACCAGTGAGTAGTGACGAGTGTGCGTTTATGAAGCTATGCGTCCAAGGACAGTAGGTACGCGTTAGCGACAACGAAATGTGTTAAGAGATTTAACACGGGCGCGATCACGAAGCGAAGCGGTGCGAAGTGTAGAAATAATTGATACTCTATTGCGCTTGCTTACATGACCTGACGCACGTGGGTGCGGCAACGAACGAAGCGAAGCGGACACATTCTGTGCGGCGTTTGTTTTAAATAATTCGCGTGGATACGTCCACGCGAATTATATATTTATAACAGAGCCGCTGCATTTAATTTGTATTTTTAAGTTTCGTGATCGCATCAGCGTCGTATCGTCTACTTAGAACACCACGTTAATTCGTAAATGTCCCATCGCCGAAGATTAGCGACCAGCGACTAGAACTAGCAAATAGAAAATGGCGGGTGCCACTAAATGACATATTTTGAAATGACTAAGATAAAATTTAAAAGTGACTACGCGCTAAGGTACCCTCTGTGAGGTACAAACCTTAGCTTATGTCGTCTCGCTGGGGAGAGAAAAGCAAGGGACGCGTTAGACCGAACTATAAGTGAGTTAACCGACTTTCTCCTCTGATATCTCTTGTCGCTCTTCAACAAAGAATTAAGAAATTCTTATTGGCACAGGGCCTACATTACAAAAGGTTTTCGAACAAGAAAAACCATGACTAATTGCTTCCTCGTCGGTAATGGGACAGTAGGTATGAATGACTCCAGCTTACCCACCATCACGCATCTTAATTTGGATAACACGAAAATTTTGTCGATAATTTGTCGAAATTTATTGCCCTTATAACTTCCAAACCACTGACTTTTTCGGTCAGTGGTTTAGAAGTTATAAAGGTTTATAAGTGGTCGATCCAGAGTCAGCTTCCCCAGCTTACCCACAATCTCATCTCAAAAACTAGGGCACCTAGCGAAGATCTGTTTTCTCCCAGATTTAATTGCTTATTAGTCAAAATCAGTTGCCTAATCTCAGAACTTGTCCAAATTAAGATACGTGATGATAGGCAAGCTGGAGTCAGCCACACGGGCAGTAGCTTTATGTCTTGTCCGAGCTAAGTCTGTAGATAGTCTTTATAATTGAAATGCAAAAAAATAGTTGAAGAATTTGAAAACCGACTTTGATGGAAAGCGTAAATGAAAGTCGATCTTACTAAAATCATTGTAGTCCCTTTTAGGATATTCTCATCTTCCTAAAAGATTCTAGATAAACGGGTTTGGGACCGTAGACAACATAATGATTGTAAACATGATCTATGCCAGTATTGAAAGATTTTAAAAAGAAAAAAAAAATAGTTTGAAACTATAATCGGTTGAACATACAGTAAAGAAAGGTTTGTTTAAATGTCTTATCTTGACGTGTATAAAGTATACAATGCTTGAGAAGATGTTTCTTGTAGTTGAAACTTTAAATGAAAGACCTATAAGTCCCAAACGAAAAATAAGCTTATGTAGGAACAGTATGATCATGCAAAAATGCGTATTGATGAAAAATTTCACTAAAAGCTTAAGAGCCGTTTTTTAAATTTATTAATGAGGAAAATATTACAAAATTGACATGAAAATGGGAAGAATGAGTACTACTGATCCTACATAAAAATAACCTGAGCCAGAAGTTTGTCCAACGTTGCCATACATGAAACAGAATAGTTTACAGGAAAGAGAAAGCACACAGATACACGGTTACAGCAACTGTAATAGCAACTGTTACGCCATCTGTTACAGCAACTGTTACAAGGTTGAAATCATAACTTGGAGACCACAGAACTGATCTAAGAATAGAATAATCAGTTTTTGACATTGGAGATTGCATATTCTAAGTATTTTAACATTTTGACCGCCCAATCATACATAAGACACAACGTAAGATGTGTCCATCACGCCTCTATCACCATAAATGACAACTTAAGATGTCAAGACATCAAGCCACTGTCACGACTGACTGAACGGAGAAAAAATTGTTTTTTTTTTACCTTGTACCTGACCTGACAGCAAAAGGTATTTGTAATGGCAATCTCCAATGTCAAAAGACTTGTTTCTCCAAGGAACACAGAAAAAAGATATGGTAAGGAACCAATTGCTAAGGATCGGCGAGATAGTTGTCACAAGAAGAACCCAGCATAATATTGACTGTTCTGATCGTAACTTGTGTAGTAAAGTTCGTTTTTTAATCATAGACTACGATTTGACAACTTGAAATGTCAAACTCCAGAAAATTGGGAACATATTTCTATAGTGTGACATTCTGAGTTGTCAAATCGTAGTCTAGAATTAAAAAACGAACTATAGGTGGATTAACAGTCTCCCTGCACACAGGCTACACGACACGACAATCACTAATGGTCGACGTTGCGTTTAGCGGGAGACCGCGTGGTCCCATACAAAAGCTCCGTCCAAGCTCGCCACGCGGCGCACTAGTTTATTAAGAGCGTAAACCCTAAAAGGTCCACTGATGCGAAGGGAGAGAAACGTGGGATATAGCGCAAGTGGCGTGTGTTGGCGTATAGTGGTCGGTGGTAGCCACAAAAAGCAAGCAGTGATAATTTGTAGCTTGTGGCACCCACTTGCAGCATTTTATGGTTGTGGTCGGTGGCCCGTGTGCAACCAGGCTTGGTTCCTTGGTCTAAGACAGATATAGTGTGAGTTTTTTAAACGTAATCGTTCGCTTTTGATTTGACAATCGTACAGAAAAAAAAAGATGTTTTCGTTATTATCACCGAGTAAGTTTAAAAAAAAACTCTCACTTAAGTTAGTGGTCTACACCAATCGATCAGAACACGATTGCACCTTTAATCGCTTATGGTGGTTCCAGATTAGTGCCGTGAAGCTCCGTAAACAGGCGTGAACGTGAATGTGGACGGTTATCGCGGGGTACGACTCGTGTAGTTTATTCGTGAAGTGAATTCACGGCACTAATATGGAGTCGCCATTACATCGAATTGATCAGACAAGAACTTTCGCGTTCTATTCGCCAGGCTCATGTGCTTACGACTATGTAGGGTTACTCCATCTCGCTTAGCTCTTCAACCCCCATAGCTCTTTTGTACGAGCTTATGATGTTTTATAAGTGCCCATGTAAATTGTAAAGTTAGTTTTTTAATCCTACACTACGATTTGACAACTTAATATGTCAAACTCCAGAAAATTGGGAACATATTTCTAGAGTGTGACATTCTGAGTTGTCAGATCGTAGTCTAGAATTAAAAAAACGAACTTTAGGCCTATGTGAAAGAAAAATATTTTGACTTTGACTTTGGTCGCAGATATGCGACCCTGGCGGATTTATTTTTTTGTTTTTTTTTTACTTGCAATAAACTAGTGCTTTAGCGCGAAAGTGGTTGTCTGACAATCTTATGTAAGCGGTTAAAGGTGCTAAGGCGGTAGTTGAGTCTTCTGCAAGAACTAGAGTGGAGTCCCTCCCAGATACTCACAGCTCCTTCCCCCGTTTGACGCTGGATGACAGGAGGGCGTGGTGCAGTGGGTGCGGATGGTGGACGTGTGGCCAGCGCGGACCCTCGGCCGGGGATAGCGGCCCAGTGCCTGGAGAGCTGCAGCGACCAGACCCGACCTGGAAAGAGGAGAACACGGGGTTAGGTTAGGTTAGAACAAATATTCATGGAAAAATAAACCGACCAAGTGGAGGACTCATGGACATACGGCCAAAAATCACGTTCTTAGTTGTTTTTAATAGTTATGTTGTTACAGCGGCAACAGAAGTATATAATCTGAGAAAATTTCAATTATCTACATAGATAACACAGTTCATGAATTATAGCTTGGTGGTAGACGAAGTGATAGCCAGACGGACGGACAAAGGAATCCTAGTAACAAGGTTCTGTAAGTCCCGTTTTACCCTTTGACTACAGAATCCTAAAGAGGACAATATAACAAAAACGTATTTTTTTTAAATAAACTTTTACATATTGTCCGCTATATTGGATACTAGATTCTGTGAGCGGCAGAGGAAACCTTGTCAGTTCAGTTTCTCTTTTTATCCGACTATAAGAAGGGTTATGTTTATCGTTACATAGTATAAAAGAAAGTCGCATGTCCCTATGTATGCTTAAATCTTTAAAACTATGCAACAGATTTTGATGCGGTTTTCTTTAATAAGTAGAGTGATTCATGAGGAAGGTTTATAAGTATAATACATGCGTGATATATTAGTATCGCACCCGTGCGAAGCTGGGGCGGGTCGCTAGTACCTACATGTAAAAGTATAGAACATAAAGTAATGTACATGTACAATACAGCATAAAAAAATGCTAATAGCAGTTTTTAACAGCAATAACAACTGCAATTTGCATTTACTTGTTCAAACCATTTATTTTTTTACGAGTTTTCAAGCGCTAGAATTAGGCCGTACCTTTAACTAGTTTTTTTTTTTGTATTTTTTTCAACAAACATTTTAAATTGATACTCCATATAACTTCCACAATACATTAAAAAAGTAATTAGTCCGTGTCGTGGAAAAAAAAATCACCTACTTGGCAATAATCCAAAAAATATTCGTTAATGCATCATTAACGACCTATCAGCCATATAATCGACTAGCTGTGCCCGCGACTTCGTCCGCGTGGCATAGTTATTTTGGGCATCATATTTATTTTTGCAAACAACCTCAGCTTTATAAATTATAGCTGTTACCCACGACTTTGCCCGTGTCAATTTCTGTTATTATTTTAGACAATTTGGTTTTTAAAAGAACTTAATTATCTAAAAGTACTTCATAGAGCTACACACCCCCTTGGGCACGCCATAATCTCGGCGGTAAGTCCCCTCTTTGAGTCGTAGTTGGATAGAGATTACGGCGTCCTCGCCTTCCGCATGACGCAGGTTCTCACCGGACATGGGAAGTTCAAGAGATTCCTGCGCCGTATTCATGCGGAAGAGACGCCCGGGTGTCGCCACTGAGTGGCCAGCCCGGAGGACACGGTGGAGCACATGGTGGAGGTGTGCCCCGCTTGAGAAGAGCATCGCCGTGTCCTCATGGGGGTGATTGGCGGCGGCGACTTCTCGCGCCGAGCCTTAGTTCAGGCCATGGTCCGCAGCAAAGAAGAATGGCAAGCGGTCGCCTCCTTCTGCGAAGCAGTAATGCTTGTAAAGGAGAAGGGCGACCGCATAAGGCAAGGGCAACATCGTCCTCGCCGTAGCCGTCGCCGCCGTGATCTCGCCGATATCCGGCCACCGTAGACGCTGGCTTGCGGACGGTAAGCAATGGGTAGCTCGCCGTCCGGTTGTCTGGTAACAGTCCAGACCGAGACGAAGTCGTCGACGGCGCGCACTGCTCCCGCGCGCCTCAAGGTGTTGTCAGCAAACTATGGGGCCCTTCAGGGTCGAAGCCTCCTGCAGCCGAGGGTTGGTGCGAAAGCGTTATACCGGGGCTCTGGGAATAAGGCAAGGGAGGAACGGGGTAGGTTGTTTAGTCAGTAAGAGTTTGACACTGTTTCCCGCTCCGCCCAAGAGCGGGATTCGTCATTGGATGATTTTTACCTACCATAAAAAAAACCCTCCGCGTCGTGCGCAAGCAACCCCTATCGTCGCCCGCCGGCCAGGCGCAGCGTCATGTTTTGCACACATTGCGGCGCGTGTGAATTTTATATCGGAGTTATTTTAAAATTGTAATATCTTCTAAGATGTTCATTGAAAATAAGTGATGTCAAAGACAATTTTGTTCACAATTACATACTTTGGATCAACAACACATTTATTTGGATAAAGTTTAATATTACTATGTTGATACAACTCTACCAAATAATTGGTAATAATGCATTAATTTCGGCCAAATTTGATTCCCATTAAAACGGTTCTAGTGAGTTAATCTTAAAAGATAGACATATACTGTCGCGGACATTTTTTTAGATCATTTTAAGAGGAATAATTCCTTCATACATATTTTTTTGTTATCTTGAACCGTTTTCGCAGCGCACGCAACGAAAGCCCTCAAAGATGAATATTTTTCCCCGTTTTTTCCACATTTTCCATTATTTCTTCGCTCCTATAAGTTGCAACGTGATGCTATATAGCCTAAAGCCTTCCTCGATAAATGATCTATTCAACACAAAAAGAATTTTTCAATTCGAACCAGTAGTTCCTGAGATTAGCGCGTTCAAACAAACAAACAAACAAACAAACAAACAAACAAACTCTTCAGCTTTATAATATTAGTATAGATACATTTATGTTTTATTTTTTTATTCCATCACGTGTACTCCTAACGGGGCTATCATAAAGGCCTTGAGTATTCAAAAATACTCGTAAAAAAAAAAACAAGAAGTTTCATTTTATTCAAGACTTAAGAGCGAGCAACCCGCGGTACCATCGAAAACACATCCACCTAACTACCCGCTAAGTTTTGCTTGCTCTCGAAACAAAAACTTCAAAGGTTTGGTTTGTCGCCGCGCCACAGGATTCAAGCGAAAGACCTGAGGTTTCGCGATCCCGAGATACAGACAGACAGACAACAAACTGACCCTTTAAGGGTTCCGTCTTTTCCTTTTTAGTAACCAATCCTCATTAACTACTTATTAAAACTTCAAAGCATTTTTTTATTAAAGCTTCAGTCTGTCAGAAAAAAAATGACTCTAATTGCACTTTCCAAAGACTAGATCTCTATTGAGAAGATTGTGCAAGGACACTCTTTATAATCATGTTCATCATCATCATCAGCCTTTTTAATGTTCCCACTGCAGGGACACAGGCCTCCTCTCTAAGAGAGGGAATGGGCCGTAATCCACCACGCGGGCTCAGTGCAGGTTGGTGGATGTCACATGTCTTCGAATTTTTGGTTCTAGGACATGCCGGTTTCCTCACGATGTTTTCCTTCACCGTTTTGAGAGCAGTGGTATAATCATGTTATGTATTACAAATACCTTGGTTACACATTTTTGTCGCTGCTATGATGTGAGAACAATGTAACTGAAAAGTGGATCTTCTTTTAAGTGGATCTTCTGTTTTCAATTTACGATGATGGCAAGAAGAGAAAAAAAATCATAAAAGACTTTTTTTGCTATTTATCACATACAACATCTACCCGGTAACTATGGGTACGGGCGCGGACAAACTAGTTTCGCCTATGAGAGGACAATGGCCTTTAGATTCACCGCGAAGTGATCTATCTGTGGAGACTGAGCTAGCGATCCTAGATTTTTCTAGACAAGTTGGCGCGAAGGAGTAATTAAACCACTTTAAGTTTAGTAGCAAAGATTAATTGGGTTGGTTTAATCACTTTTCATGATCATTTATCTCATGTAGAAAAACTACAAGTACTTGGCGATGTATCTCATAAGATACATTATCCATTTCACGATCATCATCATAACCTACCCTTATCCCTATTACTTGCGGCCGGCGCAATATGTTTTTGTTTTCACTCTGTCCTCTTTTCTTTCATATCACTCCTCACACAATCCATCCATCTCTTCTTCAGCCTCCCTGTTCCTCTCCATCCATCCACGTGTAAACCCAAAACTCTTTCTGTAACATGCGTTTCAAGCGTACCTTATACATACAAGATGTTTTTTTCATTTTTTATATCTTTAATACTCTTGTCTCCAAAAGAAATTTAAACAAAAATACCTATTTCCGTACATACGAAGCAATAATACCTATTTCCGTTATTTTTTTTCTCTGGCAAAAAAACAGAGCTTGCACACTATTAAGAGTGCCCCTCCCGACTCATCTATTGTCCACTGACGTCTCCTGCGAAGCAGTACCTAATGCTAGCAAAGGAGGAGGTCGCACGCGTGAGGCAATTATCCTCATGCCCCAGCCTTCACCGCAAGGATCCCGATCACGACCTACGGCCTCCCACAGGTTACGGACGGCTGGCAATGGCAAAATAAAAAAAAAACATTCCATAATTCGTCCCACTCTTTGTCGACCGAGAGAGGATGACTGAATAAAAGAGGTTAAAATTGTACAGTAAGAAAATTATCTTGCTCACAAAAATTCTGTCGTCTACAACAATTTTTATCAGAAAGTAACTAACTGTACACTTATTAGGTTATTCATCACGTTTTGCATTTATTATGCAAAAAGTTAAATTTAAATAGAACAGAAGAATCTGGGCAAGAGCGAATCGCACTTGCGCAATGAGGGTTTCATCCAAACTCACCAACATAATACGTAAATAGTTCTAATTTTGAAATCGAATCTCGAAGATTTTTCCGATAATTTAGGTGTCTTCAAGGCTAGAGTGAATAGGCTCTTAATAAACTAGTGCGCCTTACCACCAACGATTGCATCACTGCTTACCATCAGGTGGGATCGCAGTCAAGCACTGGTTTATTGCAATTATAAAAAAAAAGAATCGAAAAAAGTATTATTTTTTTGTGTCGTAACTAATAATTATAGGTTCTGAATTATTCCTATACTTGTGCTATTAGACCTTGCTTCATGCTAAATTCCAGCGTTCTAGGTAAACGGGATCAAATTGAATTTTGATTCCCTTGAGTGTCGAAATATACCTTTTTGTGGTATAAATGACCGTATTTTTTTTATCGTTAACTTATATGTTTGATTTTTTTCAAAGCTTCAAAGCATAGCAGACTTGAGTACATGGTTTTAACTTTAACTCGATACATCCGCAGATCACACATCGAATATCGATTCTATCCTAGCCCAAAATTGAACCCGGACGGAGCAATTTTGTATGACACCGCGTGGGCTCTCGGTTTACGTAACGTTGGCCCTTAGGGTTCTGTTTTTGCTTTTTTAAGATACGGAATCCTAAAACAAAACCCACTTGAAATTGGATTCTAAAAACTTGTAGCGAAAAGTTTTGTATTTACTCTGTAACAAACAGAAACTTTTAAAGGTCACTTTGTAAAAGAAATGGAATTACAACACGACTGAAAACTTTGAAAGAGGAGATCGGGGAAACTTGTAACAGTACAAAGGGAATGTTTTGGAATAACAACTGAGTTCTGTTCTAGGCTCCGGTTCCACTGAAGCGGAGCGGAGCAGAGCGGAGACGTGATGTGCCGCGATTCACTAATCACATGGTTTGAAATCCACATCTATTCTTCACACCGCCTCAAAAGAAACCGCATTGGCGGAGAGGAGCGTAACTGTTTAAAATATCGGGAAAACATGCTACATATAGCGGAGAGGGGCGGCGTGGAGCAGAGCACTTACGCACCATGCGATGTGAATAGGCAAAGTAGGTCCCAGTACTACCCAGATCCGCATCGCTCCGCTTCAATGGAATCGCAGCCTTCGACTTCAGTTCAAAAGAAAATAACATCTTTGTTGGTGAAGAGTTGTTCTTGCAGAGTAATTTACCTATAGGTTTATTAGTTCAAAACTTCTTAGTCATCCAGGTAAAGGTATATATTACCCCAAAGCTCGTTCCACTATTGGAATACGTACGGTGAAGCGCTATCGGTACATGATTTATTTTTATGGTAGGTAAAAATCATCCAATTACGAATCCCGCCCCTGGGCGGAGATGGAAACAGTGTCAGTCTCTTACTGACTATACAACCTACCCCGTTCTTTCCTTGTCTTGATCCCAGGGCCCAGGTGACGCTTTCGCATCAACCCTTGGTCCCAGTAGACCATCGGTACATGGTGGACATCCCACTCATGCGTATTACTTATTCTGTGCTCACATGCACTAAAACTGGAACGCATTAATTGTGTTAAAGTCAAAGTCAAAAAATTTTATTTCACATGGGCCTACATGGGCACTTATAAAACGTCAGATGCTAGTGCACGGTTCCAAATTGTTTGTCCAAGTTGTTTACGTCTAAGGTCTTATTATAATTATAATGTTTTTTACGATCGGCGACAGTGCATTGATCCGTTATTCAGTTCACTAGTTTATTAAAAGCCTATTTACTCTAGCCTTGCAGACTTCTAAGAAAGCGTGCTGCAAGTCCACACGGAGGCCCCATCACAGCCTCTAATCGCAATCGGACGGACGGAACGCAAAAGGACGGGATTTGGAACGTGCATTTTTCAAACTAATATTATGAAGAAGTAGAAATGTTTGTTTGTTGTAGAAAAATGACCCGATTTCCTTGATAGGGCCGATGAAAAAATACGTGGTTGCTTATGCTCGTAGAGTGTAAAATACTAATATAGACTTTTAGAGACATTGAGGCCACATTCTGACCCGGTATCGAAAGTCTAGGACAAACAAATGGGAAATACAGACTTTACTTCACCATCAGTTGATGATTTACTACTTGGTTTATCGAAGTTCGATCTCCTATTATCTTAAATATTCTTTCAAGGTTTTCTTTGTTACAATTCATGGATCGTGATTGCACCAAAAAGGTCATGACACTCATGATTAGTTCCTACGTCCATGGTGGTTTTTGTATACAGTTCGTTTTTTAATCCTAGACTACGATTTGCCAACTTAAAGTATAAAAACTCCAGAAAATTGGGAACATATTTCTAGAGTGTGACATTCTGAGTTGTCAAATCGTAGTCTAGAATTAAAAAACGAACTATACCCAAAAGTTTTTGTAAACCTTGACTAAACCTTGTTTAACAACCCCCCACCCCTATCCCCTTTGGGTCGACGTTTATGAAGAGCAGCCAACCCGACGTACATTTTCATACAACCACTCTTACGCGATTGTGCTTTTATTACACACCTTTCTTCAGATTATATATGAATACACAGATATCTTGTGGATATTATCTAGGATTCTATAGAAATCAAAACATAAATTTGTGTAAGAATAACCCAGTAAAGACCTCTGAAAATCTGCTATTTTACGTGAACTTTGAGTCGCCATAATGTACTCATTAAAAAAGTTATTCTTTAAAAGCCTAGCGCATTTAATAGATTCTAAATAATGATTTAAAAAAAAAACCTTAAGGGCTTAATAAAAACACGTATTTCCTGGAACAAGTTTTGCGAAACATTCGAGTAAATAATAGAATTACCGAATGCCAAGACAAATTTTAGATGTTATCTCTCTTTTTATGCATTACTTAAGCATCAAACATCACTTTGGCTTGCGTTAAATGGTGCAACAAGCTTTTAAAGGATAGGCGAGTGAGGAACGCCTTCCTTAAAAAAAAACTTTTCGAAATATCCATCAGGCTAATTAATTTTGCTTCTTCCACTTTTAATTAAGATCAACCTTTAGTTGATCGATCTCGAGAACTTTCCCACTAACCTTTTAACCGAGATGCATACAGATTGCATATTAAAGTCCTCCTTATAATATCTTAAAACAGTGGTGGCCGAGTGGTAATGGTCACGACTTACGATTTGTAGGTCGCGGGTTCAAACCCAGCCAGGCACACTACTTTGTGTAGTTTATTTCATCACCACTGCTCTCAAAAACGGTGAAGGAAAACAACAGAAACCGGCATGTCCTAGAACCAAAAATTCGAAGACATGTGACATCCTCCAATCCGCACTGGGCCCGCGTGGTGGATTATGGGCTATGGCCCATTCTTAGAGAGGAGGCCTGTGTCCCTGCAGTGGGAACATTAAAAAGGCTGATGATGATGATAATATCTGCGTTACCGAGCAGCCATCTTCGTTCACAAATACCTATTGAGACATTTCTAATTATCGTTACCGGAAACAGGTCTCGAGTCTCCGAGATAAACCAATTAATAATTAACTTATCTCGTGTAAACATAATTATAATTCTGTTTACATGGTATCTGTGCGCTACGCTCTCGATAATTAGACTATCAACAATTGCATCACTAACTATAAAAAACTCCCGGAGCTGAGGGTTGATGCGAAAGCGTTACACCGGGGCTCTGGGAATAAGGCAAGGAAGGCACAGTCAGTAAGAGTCTGACACTCTTTCCCGCTTCGCCCAAGAGTGAGATTCGTCATTCGATGATTTGTACCTACCATAAAAAAAAAACTAACAAAAACTAGTGCGCCTCACCATCAACGATGCTATCGTTGATGATGGTTCTTAAAAGCCTATTTGCTGTAGCCTTGAAGTCATCTAAATATAATCGGACGGAAAAAACGTAGCAGGCAAATTGTTCCAGTCCTTCGATTTATGCGTTATGAATAATGCTGACACTATTTCCCGGTCCGCCCAAGGGCGGGATTTGTCATTGGATGATTTTTCCCACTGTAAAAAAAAAAAATCCATCTGTATTATACCATGAGACTACCCAACAGGAATTATGTGCAGCTCCAGATTAGTGGCGTAAAGCTCCGTAAAAAGGCGTGAATATGGTTTATAGTTTTTCGCAAGTTGCGACGTGGCGTATTCATGGCGTGAATACGCGCGTAAATTCACGTCACTAATGTGTAGCCGCCATTACGATATTTGTAGTTGTAGTGATATAATACTAACACGGCGTGACGTGAGCCTGACCGTATACTCGTATATAACATACTTTTTATGTCAAAGTTTCACCTTGACAGATCTTTGACTCCATGAGTCACAACGCATGGCCATAACAGTTCGCTACGGGCATTTGTTGTTGTTTTTATACAGGAACTCGTCTGATATAATTCTGTATTTAGGGTTCCGTACCTTGAAACGAATAAATGGAACCCTTATCACTTTATTTGCCGTCTGTCGAATCGATACATACAGACGATCGATACAGACGAATCGAGATACAGAGATCGATACAGACGAATCGAGATACAGAGATCGATACAGACGAATCGATACCTCTACGCGTTCCCGAGATATATCAAGGATTTGATTCAAGGATTTGAAATTTAAACCATACTACTCAAGCCTGTGGTCCTTTAAGCTGTGAAAAAATCAAACTGCTAAATTAACGGAAAAAAAGATCATCATCATCCTACCCTTATCCCATTTTACTTGGGGTCGGTGCAATATGTTTTTTTCTTCCACTCTGTCTTGTCACCCGTCACACTATCACTAACTCCCTTTTCTTTCAAATCACTCTTCACACAATCCATCCATCGCTTCTTCGGCCTCCGTCTTCCTCTCCATCCATTCACATGAAAACTCAGAACTCTTTTTGTGACATGCGTTTCATCTCTTTCATAACGGAAAAAAAGATACGGTTGTTTATTTCGCAAATTTCGACACTCTCAAAGGAATCAAAATTCACAGGTATTATGCGTTCCAAATAAGAACAGGAAAGTCAATAACCTCGATCTGTCAAATTTTGAGTGAAAAGTACGGTTTGCAAAAAAAACTTATTGCCATATGAATAAAAAGTTTTTTTTTTGCTTTTTATTACAAAATTTTAGTTATTTCTAGTTTAAGTAAAAACGTTAGGGTTTAATATAAATTTGCCAAATATATTGTTTTAAGTCATAATAGTTTACGAGAAAAACTATTTTCTTTCTTACTTTCATTGTTAGAAATAATTCGCTTTTTTCTTCTATTTACCACTACTCAAACACATCACACAGTGAAACTGTGATAAACAAAATTGAAAAATTGTATTGTGATTAAACTTTTTTTATTCACGTTTCGTACGTAAATTTTTTTTTTTAATATCTTTTTTTGTTCACTCTACCTAATTTCTTCGATTTGACAGTTCGACGTGACGTCACAGCATGACCATCGATCCTATTCTCAGTTGGAACGGGTTGTACTTCCCGTGGATCTAGAACCCTGAAATTTGGCATAAAACAAGGTCTTATAGCACAAGTTTAACGACACGATTCGGAAATCGAATTATTTACATACTTACATAAGTTGAATGGTACGGAACCTTTAGTGAGCGAGACCGATTCGCACTTACCAAGTTTTTTACGTTACCTCACTACGATTTAGTATCCAGATAGAAGACGGTATGATAAATATGCTAAGTAAGTGACATATAAATTGTTTGAATTAAGTCAGGTGTTCTACGGTAGTAGAATAATATGATATGCTGTTTGAATTTAAATGTTAATTTTATGATATTTATCTATGTTCATCATCGTAATATCAGGCTGTTATATCTACACATAATAAATGCAGGAGATTGTATAAAGAATACAGTCTTCTTCGTGATAGTAACCTCAACCTGTATGGTAGGGATGGCGACTCTATGGCACACATCAGATTTGGCGTAGCTAGTCCCATGGGGGCCTCGTATTAAAGTCTGACGGGGACACAGTATAAAAAAAATGTGTTTTTTTTTTACAAATGCTTGGTTTACCCTACGAGACGTTCATGGATAACAAACATGTTGCGAATATTTTCCTACATCGGGGCCCCTGTAGCCCGGGGCCCCGTATCTTTGATATGACAGATACAGCGGCAGATACGTCCCTGCATGCCAGATGTGGACACCCAAAAATAATTCGAGCACGCTAGTTTAATGATACTAATATTACAAAGAGGTATGATTTTGAAGTTTATATGTAGAGGGTAATCTCTGAAACTGCTTAACCAATTCTAGAAATTATTTCACTAACATGTTGCTGTACCTACTATCCCTGAACGCAAAAAAATTGGTCGTATTTTGAGTAGACACGAAATAAGTAGTGTAAGACAAACATATTGAAATTACATTAAAAAAGAAACTGTTTTAATAAGCAGAAGTATGTTTGCTGTAGGAATTTTGGGTTGCAATTAAAGGTTTAAGAAATTAGTTTTTATTTTGTCCAGTACAAGAAATTCTTCTTCTTATTCTTAATAGAAGAATAGAATAGAGCAGGAGTAAGCATTTTCGCGCACTGTTCCCGCGCCCCTCAAGGAGTGATCAGTAACTGTAGGGCCCCAAAAGGGTCGAAGCCTTCTGGGGCCAAGGGTTGATGCAAAAGCGGAACACCACGGCCCTGGAACTAAAATAGAAGTCTGACACTGTCTTCCGCTTCGACCAAGGACGGGATTCGTCATTCGATGATTTTTCCCACCACAACAAAAAAATCTAATTTTTTTTCCATTTTATTAAGAACAAATTTCTTAATAATTGGTTACAATCTAGCTTAAGAGACTAATAAGTATTTTAACTCTAACTTATTATAAAACTAGCTTTTAACCGCGGCTACGCCCGCGTGGTATTGGGGTTGGGGTTGGGGTTTCTGGGATAAAAAGTAGCGTATGTCCTATCCCGGAGTGTATCCTATGCCTGTGCCAAATTTCATCCATATCCGTCCAACCGTTTTGGCGTGATTGAGTAACAAACATCCAAACATCGTAACTCGTAACTTTCGCATTTATAATATTACTAAGATAGAGTTGTTGTTAAAACTAAAAATAGTGCACTTTAAGGAATTCCATAGCACTTTCTTAGTCTGATATTTATAAAAACACTTTGTTCTCGTGTTATAATCGTTCATCGCTCAACAAATAACGAAAACAAGAATCTTACTTGCGACACAAAACATAAACAAACTAGTTTTATAAACTTGTAATCTTCGATCAATAAATTTTCAAATGGAAAAGTTTAGAAGATAAGAAGAAAGTACGACACAGACAGACTGATAAATAGCGTATATCATTAAGATAGCATTGTGAGGGGATTGTAAACAAACTTGTCTTGAATGTATCGATGAGATTTCATCACCTGGGGTCTGTCTATGTCTAGTCTTTCGACCGACATTGAGAGACTAGACATAGTCATACCCCAAGTATACCACCATGGGATTTAAATGCAATGGCGAGCAATGGGTAGCTCGCCGTCCGGTCGTCTGGTAACTGTCCAGACCGAGCCCAAATCGAAGCCCAGGAGGCTTCGGCCCTGTAGGACCCCTACAGGGTCAAAGCCTCCTGGGCCAAGGGTAGATGCGAAAGCGTAACACCGGGGCCTGGGAATAAGGCTAAGAAGGAATGGGGTGGGTGGTTTAGTCAGTAAGAGTCTGACACTATCGGACCTTCCTTTCAAAAGCCGGACCGGGCCCAGTAGGCTTCAGCCCTGCAGTGGGGCTCTCTACATTTGCTGACAATTCCTTGAGGCACGCGGGAACAGAGCGCGCCGTCGACGGTCTGGCTTGGTCTGGACCGTTACCAGACAACCGTACGGCGAGCTACCCATTGCTTGCCGAAGAACCATAAAGGTTTGAGGGTTATCTGTTCAGTCAATGCAAGCATGTACAGTTCCCGCTTTAGAATGGTTTTCAGTAGTTGTTTCTCTTAATCTATAAGAAGTACAAAGTAATTAAAATAACTCATATTGTAACGGCAACAATTAAGGAATAGTAGGCCAAGGGTAGTTCAAACTTGGTAGGTCATGGTCTCTTGGGTATTACACTTTTGATGCCGTGCCGTGGAAAGCATGTAAAGCCATAATACGTCCATGGTAAAGCTATTGGTCTTACACCTGTGGGATTGCTGTGCCATCGGATTATGGGAGTAAAGGACCAGAGAGTGTACCTGTGCTTGCACCCACTGGTGTACTAAATCTCCTACTTACGGTGACGGAAATTTTCTTTGGGATTGGGCACCATAATCGAAATGCTTTTGGTAGGATTGTTTTTATACTTTTGGTGTTACATATTCATAATGTATTATTTGACACAAGTATACTACGAGGAAGGACCCGAATGTCAGACCTTAGACCGATCTTACTTGATACGAATAAAAAGACCAAAAAAGAAAAGAATGTGGCTAAAAAAAAAATTTATAACTAGATGCTAATGGCTGTCACATTAGTGCCGTGAATACACACACAAATTCACGCCATGAATAAACTACAGAAGTCGAACCCCTCAAACACCCCGTGAAAACCGTCTTCGTTCACGTTCACGCCTGTTTACAGAGCTTCACGGCTGTAATCTGGAGTATTCTGGAGCCGCCATAAGATAGCTCAGCTCTCGAAAGAGCAAGACCTAGTTTAGCATTAGACTTTTTATTTAATTTGCTATACTAGTGCTTGACGATCCCACCTGATGGTAGGCAGTGATACAATCGTTGATGGTAAGTCTTATGTTTCCACAGCTGGGAATCAGGCCTCTTCTCCAAGAGAGAGAGACCAAAACCTAGTAAAAACTAAAAAAAGATACACGCCACAACTGAAAAACCATAAGGTAATTCAGTCCCAAACATAACTAAACAGCTGTTCATCAAAAAGTAAAGATTTCAACAAATCAGCCGGCTCGTTAACAGTTTGTGTGTAAACAGCAATAAGTGGGCTATTATACGGGTCGTGACGCGAAGCCACTTAACGAGCTTAAGGCGATGACGATGTGTGCTGAGAGTCGATTGTAGCGTTCATATTGGGAATATTTTCTTTAACATTATTGAGTCTAGACTTTTTGTGTTTGGGGTTATATAAGTCAACGTATGAGGTTGTGCTGTTGTGCTGCTTTATCGGACTAGCTTGTGGGGTCTTTTAACAAAAATAAAGGGCGTACTAAAAACTAAGTGAATACACGATAAAGGCACCCCCTGTAGGGTACGGACATAGGCTTAGAGCGTCATTAGAGGAGGGCTAGCGTCGTTGGCGAAGAGCTGTAAAGGATGGGCTGGATCGAAATTGAAACTGTATGACAAGATATCTTTACATGTCATGTAAAAAAAAACCGGCCGGTTTGCAAGTCGGACTCGCGTAAGAAGAGTTTCCGTACTATCTATACAACATTAATATAACCTAAACACAGCTAAATTTTGTTCGGTTTAACCACGAGGAGACGATTCAGTACATAAAACACTATCGAATCACAAAGATAAAATTAAAAAATAAAGTTGACGACTTGTTGAGTTATTGAGATTTGTATTTTGTTTTAAGTTTTAGTATTTGCTGTTACATCAGCTAATAAATCATTTGTGAAAATTTCAACTGTCTACTAGACAGTTGAAATTTTCGCAAATGATCTAGCTATCATGGTACACTGAGAGACAGACGGACAGCGGAATCTTAGCAATATCGTTCCGTTTTCACCCTTTCATAAAAAACTCTAAAAAGTAAACACCTATTTAAATACGTTCCAAAGGAGCTTCTGAATCCTGAAATTGGATAAAATTTACTGCTTTTCTCGCCTCTAACACTTAATTAACTTTACCGATGCGACGATTCCAACCCTCTTACAGCGTTCATAGTCGCGAATGAATCCTGCAGTACAACTTTAATTTCTTCGTTTGATATTGATGTAAACAGCTGTTGAGAGTTTTTATGATTGTACTGTTGCAGTGCAGGTAGTAGGGATGTTATGTAATTTAAATCCGGATATAAAGATGGATATAGATTCGGATAGGGGAATTAAAAATGTTTTTTTTTTTCGGATTTAAACTAGCGGATGAGTTTGGGTTCTGGTTCTGGTTTAGAAATTTTACAAACGTATTTTAAAAGAAAATTGATTATTGCGCTGAATTTGGTATACTTTATAAAAAAAACTATTCTCTTGACGAGTAGATAACAACTTGTTATGAAGAAACTTATATCATCATTAATCGCTTATAGAGTATTTTATTTACATATTTAGATTAGTATTCGAGTATAAAACATTAGCTTTAAAGATACAATATTTTCTTATTTTCTCCGATGCAAGAAGAACTGGTCAAAGTGGTGTACCCTGAAGGACACCTGAGACCAGAAAAGGGCATCTTTATACTCAACAATGATGATAATGATTGCGCATTTAAAATATTATTGTCAAAACAACCAAAATACTACTGGAAACAGGCTGCTCTGAAATATCGTTACAATTACCCTGTTACATATTAAATTATTGTGAGTGACGTATTAAGATGTCATTATAAAATCTAAACCGGTGACGTTACTTTGTACATAACATTTTTATGAACTGCATAACTTCTATGCAACATGATATCTCATTTAAATCTCTCGCCATATTAAACTGAGTCTGAAAGGGTTATAAACCGCACGCTCATCTAAGAATAAGACTGTCAGCCTTTCTCGTGGGTGTCATAAGATTAAGGGTGCGCTAGAAAAATATCCACCAATGAGATCAATTCAATTTTTTAGCTAGAAAGAGCTAGCAAAGTTATTTTTAATTACAAAAGCAGGAGATATTATGTCTGCAAAGATGCGAGTGAGGAATGTGTACCAGACGCGTGCTAGGATATGTACGCGTATAACTGACTAAAAGAGTCCACTTTGCATCCTTTAGTGTAGAGGATATAAAGAGCACAGCTTTTGTGGACAACTAAAAAATGTTCTAAACAAGCTGTGCTAGCGGCTTCGCCTGCGTGAAGAAAGGAAATATATAGCAAATCAAATCATTTCTACAAATAAACAATTTACAAGCATGTTTGAATTGTTAAAAAGTAAATCAGAAAAAAATATGCTACTTGCACATTTTAAAATTTAGACCTCTATGGAGAAAAATGTGCAAGAAACTATAAATATCACGATCACTTGTAGCATTCTACTAATTAAAGTTTTTTTAAAGCCGGGCCCAATAGTTTTTCAGTTTATTCATTACAAACAAAAATATATCTTTCCCCATATATTGTAATAGTGTCTATAGGCAGTAGGTGATAAAACCACCATCTTAATGACCACAATTGTGCATTAATTATAATGTAGAATTAGGTTCTGGCTCGTCGCCACGCGGTTTATTAACTCTAAAAGCGTTTCCTTAGTCTATTTCTAGGATACACTTTGTATAGGAATTTCATTGCTTGCTTCTTTCGTGCAACCACGATCTTGGCTCTTGCTGTGAACAATACTGAACATTATATTATATGTTATATCGAAAAGAAGACATTTTTTTCATTAAACATGTCTGGTATCGTGCAAATTGATCACCATTGAGGTTGCAGACAACATTAGAAAATATTAACTTTTGCCCGCGGCTGCGCTTCAGCTCTACTTTACTCCTCCCTATTCTACCCTTCTTTACCCTCCTCCAACCTACTCTAGTCTACCCTCCTCTACCAAACTACACTATTCTACCCTATACCAATAAATTATTAGGTTTTGGGCTCTTTTTATTTAACGGGATAAAAATGTCCACTTCCTAGTTCTAAGCTACCTTCCCACCAATTTCCAGCCAAGTCAGTCCAGCCGTTTTGAGTTATAAAATAGTGTAAGTAGCGCGATTTTCTTTTATATAATATAGATGTTGTGGGTCTTTTTATGGTGGAAAGAAATCATCAATTAAATTCCCTGACTTCTTGAAGCAGCGAGATGAAGAGTTAAACTTTTACACAGCCTGTTCTGCACATCACATCATTGGAGAATAAAGAAACAACAACAGCAGAACAAAAGGAAACATTCATTCGTTAAAATAGAACAAATACAGTACACTCAGTACTTATAGCATACAGTATACTAATTGATAGTTTAATGAAGGTTAAATACTTAAATGAACCGAGTCATACTGATCGATAGCCAGCGCCATTAGGTCTACAAGGAAAATCGTATTAGAGACAGCAGGAATCTTCGATCTGTCTCCTTAAGGGTATATCCGGGAACAAATTTTGTGAAACATTCGAGTAAATCGTTGAATTACCAATAGAGTTTTCAGATGTTATCTCTTTTTTTTTTCGCATTACTTTTGCATCAAACATCATTTTGGATTGCGTTAAATCAGTAGTTCCCAAACTTATTTTTCCCGTGGACCACTTTTAAAATTTTACTGGTTTCGGTGGACCCCTGCTACTATATTTCTACCACATTCTTAAAGTCACCAAAAAATAAAAATTGTGTCGCTTCTGAGTTCTGTCCCTATACAAGGTGTATCTGTGAACATTTACATCCCTTCAACCTCGTGTAGTACCAACCATTTTGAACAACTTTTGTTCTATGGCTTTTTGAAATTCGCATAAAAAAAAATATAAATTAAAATGTTATCTGCTTAGTTAGGTGCTTATAACAATGTAGGTAGGCCAAAAACTATGCTTACATTTTTGCTCTTTACTATCAAAAGCAGATAAATTTTCGTGGACCCCCATTAACATCTTATGGACCCCCATTTTCTATTCACGCCTACGAAGACCCCCAGCAAGTCTCCCGTGGACCCCTGGGGGTCCACCTGGACCACTTTGGGAATCACTGCGTTAAATGAAGCTAAAAGCATTTAAACCATGCGCGATGTTGACGATAGGCGAGTGAGGAAGGTCCACCTTAACATGAGTAAGAACCGGATGAAGCAGCTTGCATGTTCATTAGGAGTTTCAAGAGAATGTGTGACTCAGATGTGCATCATCTTGAAGAATAGATAAAATGGTAATTATGTGTACAGTCATTAGTTAAGGTAATTAAACAGTACCGTCATTTTCATTGTGGTGGTGGCACAGTTTATACTCCTATTGCACTTTAAATAGGATAGAATTATCTTACACGTACACTAAAAACTAACACAACTTACAAACTTGTATCTGTGGCTACAATGCAAATGGCGGTCTTGTTGACAGCGATACACAAAGTTGATACGACCAACCCAAAAATCACGAAAAATAAACCCGCTGCTCCATACATACATTTTGTCGAGTTATGTGAATATAAATCTATGGAGCAGCGGGTTTTTTTCCGTGATTTTTGGGTTGGTCTCATAGTAAAAGTTGTTCATATTGGTGTAGTCAATGATCCTTTTCCGTGTTCAATGAAAAGTCGAAAATTTTCAAGATTTCTACTTCGCCAGTAAAAACTATTTTTTTCTCTAGTAAAAATAAAACAAGTCTCGTCACGTGTGCAGCTCGGTGCGGTGCAGCTCGCTAAATCAAGATCCGCAATCTTATAATAAACTGACAACAACAACTTGATAGTGCAACGCAATGACTGATAGAGAGGACAAACGTAGAGGTGACTTAACAAACATATATACAGTTTGAGAGAGACAGAAAATATACAAAGCGAGAGAGAGAGAAAAGAAAAATAATAAAAGGTTAAGAAACAAAACGGTGATAGAAAATGTCGACGGGAGCAAAGATTTGTTTGTTTTAGTTACAAAGAATCTTCTTAATATAAAAAAAAAAAATAGCTTTTCTTTAGTCTCGTTAAAACTCGACACAATTGAACCGATTTGGCTAATTTTGGTTTTGAAATATTGGTGACACTGAGTCAAGCTTTAGGGAAGGCTTAAACTTGGTTTAAACGGTGAGAAAATTATCCTTATTAGGCGATACAAAGTTTGCTGGGACGGCTAGTAATAAATAATTAACTACAGACTGCAGTGGTAGTAACGACCCCGAGTTAAGTGTTGTAGGTCGCAGTTTGAAACCCAGTCAGGCGCATAACTTGGTGTAATTTATTATTTTCATCACCACTGCACAAAGCGGTTAAAGAAAACATCTTGAGAAAATCAGCATGTTCTAGATCCAAAATCGGACACATGTGACATTCGCCAATCCGCACTGGGTCCGCGTGATGGTTTATGACTATGACCTCTTTTTAATTACAATCCAATTTCTGTCTTAGAAAAGAGGCATGTGACCCAGCAGTGGGAACATTTTAAAGATGATTTAAGTACTTTTTTTTTCTATATCACGGATAGTCATCTGTGCATAGAATGTACTCAGAAGAAACTATCGCGCATGTGCTCTTTAGAGTGCACAGCAGTGCTTTTGTCACAAGAATACGAACTTTGGGAGCACCGAGTTCACTCATAGACGCCCTAAGCAAACTGAAGAATCTAATCTGGAATGAGGTCCTCTAAGGACTAAGTGCGGAAACCAGACCACAAAAGATGAAAGACAAGGCTGATTTACTTGTGTGCAATCACTTGACAAAATATTAACAAGACCCATAAAGAAATATTTGCTCAACATTAATTTTCATAATTTTATCAATCAATTTTAAAGTTTCCATGGTATTTAATGGTTTTAATGTAACATTATTTTCGTAAACACCAAAGTTTTTTGCGCGTTTCGTAGTGTTGTTTACCAAGTTTCCATTTATGGCCTCTGAATCATGTTTAATAATGTAATTCCATATTTTTTACTTGCATTGGTTACAATAGCTTTTTGTTAGACACAGTTGAACGCACAATAAAATTTGTTAATACAGAGTGTGTACTCCGTACTTCTTGCATCGATTTCAATTGACCTACTATGAGATCATCTTATTGCTTTTAAGCCATTTTTTTTGCGGTTAGCGAAGCATCTTCAGTAATCACTTCATTTGATTTCATTGTATATTCTTATCTCTACATATTTCTTGCAATATCACATCTATAGCCTCTTCTAACATAATCAGTTTAATAATATATCCACTGTTGATATTCAGGTCTTCTTTCCACGAATTGGAATGGAATTCGAATGTCTTTGGTTCTAGAACATGTCCTTCTTTATCGTCTTGAGAGCAGTCGTGATGAAATATATTACAGAAGTAAAAGCTATTGCCAAGGTTCCGCGATATACGAGTCTTTACTGCTTACACATGCTCATACTCTCATCAATCTTCTTCTAATCTAGTAGCACCTACGGTAATAGTACCTTAAATAACTCAGACACTCTTATACTACGGAATCCAGACACATTTGACAAACTCAATATAAACGCAACGCATCGTCTGAGCATTACCGGTATTACACGCTTGTTTATTTTTGTTCCCAAGCACTAACACGTAACATCGAATAAAATTTGGATCATCTTGAAAATAACAGTCTAGAATCACGCAATAGATGAGTATATACAGAAAAATATTTACGTTCTACTAAATATTTTTATACATGCTAATTTTGGAGGGACCTAGCCTAATGTGTGGGATATATTACTCAGAATATATCTTTGCTTACGTTTTCTTGTGGGATATATTACTCAGAATATATCTCTGCTTACGTTTTCTTGATCTATTTGCTGAAGTGACGTATATGTTTTTATTGCTGTAGTACGCACTGTCGGCCATGCGCTCAATAAGAACTAGTTTGTGATACGGTATGGTAGGATTGTCAAGTTCATGGCTTTTTATGGAGTTACCATGGAAACCTTGGCTGTTATACCTTTGTCAATGCATGTCTAGAGCATCGTATAGCTTGCCAACTGACTAATAGTTTAGAGCTTATACTCTACTTTCTCTGACTCTCTGTCTACAAAACAGAAAAAACTGCAAATCGATCAAAGTCAAAATATTTTATTTCACATATACCTACATGGGCACTTGTAAAACGTCAGAAGCTAGTGTACCGTTCCAAAATTGGTCGTTTCCTATGGAGAAAAACCGCAAGAAACTCCATAGATACTCTTTAAAAAAAATGGTTTGTTACAATATTTCCATATTACAGTATTAACAGATAAATTACGTAAGGACAGTGTAGACCAGTCAATATTGTACTCAAGAGCACAACAAAAATAATCGTAAAAATGGTAGGATCTATAAAGATAAGCACGTCATTGTTTCTCAATACTTGATAGTATTTTTATTAAACAAATAAGAAGCCAACATTCCAAGACATTTGGAAACTAGGCCAGCGAAGCCCAGTTTCCAACTTCCGAGCTCACCAAACCAAATCCAATGACTCTAATGCTCGCATCCTTTTACCATAAACCCAATTACAAGTCTTACGTCAAAATGATGTCTTAAAGTGTGCCTTCCCCACTCGCCTATCGTCTATGTCGAGCATCGTTTAAAAGCTGGTTACTTTATCTAAAGCAATCCAATGTGATGTTTAGATGCAAAAGTACCTACCAAAAAAAAAAGATTACACCTAAAACCTCTATTGACATTCACTGTTCTTACATAATGATATAAGTACTGTAACAACGAAATATTGTAAGAAATCATTTTTTTTTAAAGAGTAACCATGGAGTTTCTTGCCGGTTCTTCTCCATAGGAAACGACCAATTTGGAACCGTGCACTAGCTTCTGACGTTTTATAACCCTTGTAGGCCTATATGAAATAAAAACCTTTTTGATTTGATTAATTCTACGATTAACTCGAATATTTCACAAAACTTGTTCCAGGATATACGTGTTTTTTATTATTAAACCCTTAGATTTTTGAAAAAAAAATTGATTAAATGCGCTAGGCTTCTATAAAAGTACTTTTTATATTTTTAATATAGGAGTACATAATGGAAAGTCAAAGTTCACGTAAAATAGCAGATTTTCAGAGGTCTTTACTGAATTACTCTTACACAAATTTGCGTTTTGGTTTCTATAGAAGCCCAGATAATATCAACAAGATATCTATTTATCTTTTTTTTATGGTAGGTAAATATGTCCAAAATATCTGAAGAAAGATGTGTAATAACATCATAATCACGTAAGAGCGGTTGTATGAAAATGTACGTCGGGTTGGCCGCTCTTAATGTCTTTAATTTGATTGCGGAGTTAACGAAGCGGTAATTAAGAGCATTTCCTCAAGTACGCTTGACCTTAACCGTCACGTAATCAGAGATTACGTAAGTTACATAACATCGGCTATTGTGGAAACGATTTTCTGCTTACAATGTGTGATTACTGTTATTTATTTCAAGGATATAATGATGTGAAGTTTAATGACGGAGCAACATTAGTGCCGTGGATAAACTACACGAGTCGTACCCGCAGAAATATTTACGTTCACGCCTGCTTACGAAGCTTCACGCCACTAATCTGGAGCCATCATAAGGGGGAAGCGGGCTTGCGGACGGTGAACAATGAGCAGCTCGCCGTCCGGTCATCTGTTACAGTCCGGACCAGGCCAAGTCGTCAACAGCGCGCGCCTCAAGGAGCTGTTAGCAAAACCGCAGGGACTCTGCAAAAGGGTGGAAGCCTACTGGGGCCCAGGTTCTCTTTCTGATAGGAAGGCTTGGCCCCAGTGCGAAGGGCAAAGACGGAACGGAGAGGGGTGTTGATTTTTGCCCACCATAAAAAAAAACCATTACGGATAATTTCACGCTTAAGCAAAACGCGTCGAAGACACCTAAGTTATAATCGGACGGAAAGACTGCAGCAGGCAAACTGTTCCAGTTCTTCGATGTGTAAATTAAGGCAAAAAAAAAGGTAAGTTGTTTAGTCAGTAAGAGTCTGACACTGTTTCCCGCTCCGCTCAAGAGCGGGATTCGTCATTGGATGATTTTTACCTACCATAAAAAAACCCTAGAGAGAGAAAGAGAGAAGACAATTAGATGAATTTCTTCCTGAAAAAAAAAGGTGGGAATTGCAGCTTGTTGTAAGGTTGGCTAAAAAAAATACCTTCTAAGTGAACAGTTCTAGCGTAATCTTTTCAGTTTTTCAGTCGGCAATGTCTCTAGCGGAAACGTAGTGAATGCCGAAGCAATGAATGTTCTCTGTACTAAAAGCACTTTTTACAACTGTTATTTATCTTTTCCTTGCCTTTATGATTTTTTAACTACCTCGAAATCTGTCGGAGAGTAACGGAAGAAAAACTGTTTTTTCTGCCGTGGGATTCTACTATGTTAAAATATAGTTTTATTATTCAATTCAATTCACATTTTTATTTCACATAGGCCTACATGGGCATTTATAAAATGTTAGAAGCTAAGTGCATGGTTTGAACTAAGGCATGAAGGAACGGTGGGTCGTTTAGTTAGTAGAAGTCTGACAGTGTCTCCCGCTCTGTCCAAGAGCGGAATTCGTCATTCGATGATTTTTGCCCCCATAACAAAAAGTGCATGGTTTATAAAAAACCTTCAAGAAACACCAATTGACCAATTATATGTAGATACACTTAAAAAAAAGGTTATTTTTGATATCATTACGCCATATTATTAGGTAGAGACATAGGGTAGAGAGGACAGTAAATACCAGTTCACATAGTTCCAAAAAATAACAAAGTGCGAGTCCGACTTGCCCGCGAAGAGTTCCGTAGTACAATGTGATAATCGAGCAAAAATATAACGCCGAAAAATTACTATTTCATGTATGTATAAGAAAACCCTATGATTTTTAATTTTATTATGTTGCGGTATCTGCAATATTAATACACGCATGAAACTCTTACGGTTTACGAGATACGACCCGCTGACAAACCGACAGACAGCGGTGGCATAGCAATGCTGAAGGTGAACCCTTTCGGTTCGGACACGCTCAGTATAAACTTTATTTTTGTTATTTTTTATCGTGTGTTTTGTAACCATTGTGCTGTGTCTATCTCGAATTAATGTCGGCTTCGCCTACGGAACCCTAAATAGTACTTACAATAAAATAAAATAGATCCAAATCCATACTAATATTATAAATACGAAAGTATGTCTGTCTGTTACGCTTTCCCTCTTAAACTTCTGAAACGATTTTGATGAAATTTGGCACAGACAATCTTTAGAAATCTCCCTGAGAAAGGACATAGGCTACCTTTTATTACTAAAAAAAGGACGCAGACGAGGTCGCGGGTACCAGCTAGTAGAGAATAAATCAAACGTCTGAAGTCTACAGAGAAATCTTACTAATATTATAAATGCGAAAGTTACGATGTTTGGATGTTTGTTACTCAATCACGCCAAAATGGCTGGACGGATCTGGATGAAATTTGGCACAGGCATAGGATACGCTCCGGAATAGGACATAGGCTACTTTTTATCCCGGAAACCCCAACCCCAAACACGCGGGCGAAGCCGCGGGCAAAAGCTAGTAAAGCCATAAGGCGTCAAGTGTTTAATTGTAATGCGCATGATAATGCAACTGGCGTGTACTGTAGATACCACCTTATAAGATATCTGGGACAGTTTTTCAACACAACCATGTCAGCAGTAGAAAAAGAACCTTACTGGTACTATATTAGCATTTTCGTATGGGAATGGTAGAAACAATGTTTCAATTGCTTGTCATCTCTGTTATGTGAATTATTGTAAGAACATTGTAGATGCAAATTTTAGATGACTTCCTACCATTTTAACGGTAGGAGTTCAATATTGACTGGTCTGCACTGTCCTTACATAATTTATGTGTTGTAATATGGAAATATTGTAAAGATAACAATTTTTTTTAAAAAGAGTAACCATGGAGTTTCTTGCCGGTTCTTCTCCATAGGAAACGACCAATTTGGAACCGTGCACTAGCATCTGACGTTTTATAAGTGCCCATGTAGGCACATGTGAAATAAAAAATTTTGACTTTTGACTTTTGACTTATTTTATTGATGAGAGAAAAAATGTAGAGTAGTAAGCAAACTGTGACAGATAACTCTGGTTAGCTGTATCTTAGTATACGGCAGATAAGTTGAACCAAAAAACGGTTATATCTTGTGAGAATACTCTCGAGATTTTTTATGGTAGGTAAAACTCATCTAGTGACGAGTCTCGCCCTTGGGCGGAGAGGGAAACAGTAATATAATATAATATATTCCACAACTGTCACACATCATCGTCTAGTCCCAAGCTAAGCAGAGCTTGTGTTATGGGTACTAGACAACTGATAAACATACTTATATATTTCTAAATACATACGTATAATAGATAGATGACATGACAGAAACATTTGTCCTGGGTGGGAATCGAACCAACAACTTCTTGCATAGCAGTCAGGATCACTAACCACTAGAACAACAGGCCAGTGGAGGTGTTAGACTCTTACTGACTAAACAAAGGAATCTGGACAGTCGTGTTTCGTCAGTCACGGTGCAAGCACACAACCCCTGCTTTATATCTCCCAACACGTTGACCCTGAGACTTGATATGACAAATATGGGAACGCTACACTGAAAACTAACATCTGTTCATGGCGCCAAATACTGAAAGAAAAAAAACTGGGCACAGAAAACTGGGGGGTTCCGTACAAACTAACTTATATCTTAATTCTAAATAGAGTCTCGAAGATTTTTAATGACAACAGTATATTTTTGGGACATAAACGACCGTATCTTTTTTTCCATTAACTAAGAAGTTCCATTATTTTACAGCTTCAAGGTATGAATCGGTGACCTAAGTATACCTATGATTTTAATTTTTAACCTGATACGTCCACGCGATCTTGAGATAAAGGGTCTTGACCGACAAAGAGACAGACAAGAAAGTGATTCTATAAGGATTCAATTTTTTTTCTTACGACATTTTTTTTTCGGTGGGTAAAAATCATCCAACGACATCTCCCAGCCTCAGATGGAACGAAAGATAGTGTCAAACTTTTACTGACTAAAAAACCCCAGGGCCCTGCTTTCCTATCACAAGTAGAACCTTGGCTACACTAGGATCCAATGTCATCTCCTGGCCTCGGGCGGAGCGGGAGATAGTGTCAATTTTTTACTGACTAAAAATCCCAGGGCCAAGTCTTCTTTTCACAAGTAGACCCTCGACTTCAGTAGGCTTCGTCCCTGCCTGCTAGCAGGCTGGGCCCCTACGGTTTGCTAACAACTCTTTGAGGCGCGCCTTTGACGATTTATTTTTGTAGTGCGGAACCTTAAAAAGGAAACAATGTGTGAATTTTTGAGTGATGTTAATCACTTATTTGATGTTAGGTAAATAGTTGTAGATAGATCGATGACAGGATTGATCAATGTTAAGTTAGTAAACAATTACTGTAGGCCAGCTGGCACAAAATGACTTGATAATATAAACTAAGCTTGGCAGAAAGACACAAACCATATTGGTACAAAAACTTTTGGTGTAAAATAAAGGACGATAAAGCTTTATAAATGAAAGTGAATAGAAGTAATGATGATCGACAAAACAAAATGGAAAAATATTTTTTTTTTATGTTTTTTGTAGGGACCCTGCAGAAGGGTCGAAGCCAACTGGGGAAAAATGTTCGTGTCTGAAAGAAAGGCTCTAGCCCTGCTGTATATGGCGACGTAGGAACGGGGTAGGTTGTTTATTGAGTAAGAGTCTGACACTGTTTCCCGAGTGTATTGAGTACACCTAATAAAGTTATCGAGTTGTAAATGAATGCATGCTAAGTTTCCAGTTACGTGGTCGCGGTTACTGCAAGGACACTCGGTGTCATTGCGGTGAAGTAAGAGATCCGTTAAACTGATACCTACGCAGATAATGTTTATTTATTATGAATAATGTTTAGCTACATGTCGTAACATAGCGCTGTTATTTAAGACTAAGACTCACTTAAACAGCCAGCGCTGGGCTGGATTGACACGGCAAATATTCCGGATATTTGAGCGAAATATTGTTTTTTACCTGGAATAAATATATTTTGCAAAATATATATATATCAGACTCTTGTTCATATTAGGTGATTTAGCTTTATAGATTGAACAGGCTCTCAATAAACTAGTGCGCCTCACTATCTACGATTGCATCTCTGCTTACCATCAGGTGGCTAACATATTTTTGACCACTTCGGCAACCAATGCGAGTGTGGTGCTGGCCTAACCAGACGAAGACCTAGTTAGGAAGAGCATATTTTATTTATGGCGTGATTTTTTTTTTAATTGCTATAAACTAGTGCTTGACTGCGATCCCACCTGATGGTAAGCAGTGATGCAATCGTTGATGGTAAGGCGCACTAGTTTATTAAGAGCCTATTCACTCTAGCCTTGAAGACACCTAAATTATATTCGGACGGAAAGACTGCAGCCGGCAAACTGTTCCAGTCCCTCGATGTACGCGGTATAAATGACGAGGCGAAACACCTAGTCCGGGCCGCAGGTGTCTCAACAACGTAAGGGTGGATATTTGCCGTACGCGCGCGTATTGACGCGCGAATTCACGCCATGAATAAAATACACAAGTCGTACTTCCCAAAAACCGTCCACATTCACGTTCACGCCTGTTCACAAAGCTTCACGGCACTAATCTGGAGCCACTATTAGCTCAAATTTATGTCTGTAGTCATTCCGATCAAAAAAAACATTTGCAAAGCAATTAGTGTCTTTCATTGAAGGTCATCCAACGACCTTGGTGAGGTCATCAGTCTGTGGTGTTAAAATTCATACGTAAAAAAGGCAAAATCCGTTACCAATCTCATCAGCAACCTTGGAATGACATAACGGATGACATCAGAAACGGCTGACATTTACTGAGTACCATTACTGTGTTCCATAGTGATGGGATGTAACGGACTGTTGGTTTTCTCACATTCGCAATTGGGAATGCGAATATTGTGAAAATGTCATAGGTTTTGTGGTTTTGGTGGGTAAAACACGGGGTAAAACTAAAAATCCAATAACAACTCCCGCCCTTGGTCAATACTTTATTGCATTCCATATTATATACACTGATGGTATAAACTTTCACAAGATCAATATGGACCCTGTCGGGCACAGCAAAATTAGGAGAGAGGAGTCTTATTGAGAATATTATTGAAAATAATTAATAATTAAATGTCAAACATTGCTTATTCACACTAGAGCCGAAATTTTGTTTCAGAAGTAGACCCTTGGCCCCAGCAGGCTCCGACCCTGCTTACTGGCAGATTGGGCCACTTTCTGACAACTCCTTGAGGCGCACCAGAACAGTGAGCGCCGTCGAAGACTTGGGCTCGGTCCGGTCATTTCGGACAATGCTCGCCGTCCACAAGCCCGCGATGTCATAGAAGTTTGTCATTTCGTGTCAGCCATCTTTAAACCGAACATAGCAGAGCAGTTACAAGTCAAGTTTATTCGAAATGCTTTGCTATACTTTGAGGTCATAATTCGTGACATTGAAAAAGTGAAATGCAAGTTGTGTGATAAAAACATATTAAAGTAAATATAAAATCCTAACGATTATATTGTCATTCAATATTCAATCAATCCTTTTTTTTTTCCTTTTTGTTTGGTAAAAACATGCGAATGTCTATATCATTTACTAGCTTCTGCCTACGGCTTCGCCTGCGTGCACGTCTGTTTAACCCCTTATGGGTGGAGTTTCGTAAAATCTGTTTTAGGTGATGCCTGGTAAACAAAAAATACTAATGATGCGTAAACATAAAATAAAAAAGTAAAGTACTGTTTTTCTGGTACGAAATTAATTTCGTTAATTAAATGAGTCAATGACCTTGTAGGTAGTTGTCGATTGTTGCGTACTAACTAAATACAGGCCATTTAACTTTCCAGCTGACGTTTTCTTAAAGAAATTAATTTTTTACATTCGTAAATAAGCTTAAAAAGTACCTTTTTTTTAATTTAATCTTTACAAATCGATAGTGTTTCATGTATAGAATCGACCCTCCACGGGATTAAAACCACCATATATTAAATAGATATAGGCGAATATTTGCAAATGCGAAAGTTCATGACATCACTAATTTACCGACGAGCAGCTTTATCTTACCAAGCTCACTCTGATCCACTGATTGAACGGATTCTGATTAAATTTCAACTAATATCCACTCATGAAGCAGAAGATAAAATGCTTCAGATCGAATAGAAGATTACAATCTTATTAATAATGAGTTCGCTAGATTGCTATAGACTCTAGAGCTTATCTTTTCAATCTAATCTCTAATCTTTTTCTATTTAAACCTAGTGGTTAGTTGGGATTTTTATTTATTTATTTTGTCTTCATGTACAGTAGCGGTATATCTTCGGACTTAATGCAACAAGACATTCTACCAGTCAGCCTTTGGGTTAAAAAGACAACACTGTGGTAGGTGGTACACAGTAAATAAATAACAGATACTTCAAGTAGATTTTTTTATGGTGGGAAAAATCGTCGAAAGACGAATCCCGCCCTTGGGTGGAGCGGGAGACAGTGCCAGACGTCTTCTGACAAAACGACCCACTGTTCCTTCTTGCCTTAGTTCCCGGGAACCGGTATTCCGCTTTCCCATCAACCCTTGGCCCCAGTAACTTCAAGAAGAATGCAGTATTATTAAACTAAGTTTAGTTATAATAATAAAATACGTGTTTTAGCTAATATTATAAACTAAACACTAAGATAGATATAAAATCAGTATAATTAAGAGAAGTAAAAATATGACAATTATGACGAAGACCGAACAAGGTTGAAAGGATTTCAGGTAAAAATTCCAAATTTACCGCTTGAAGGAAAATTTACATTCAGATTTTTTGACGTCAAAGGGAAAATAATGCAAAGAGTAACTATTTTTTGTTGCGAGTTGTAGTTGTTGTGGTCGAGCGCAAAACAGGCTCAGTCTCGCTCAACCAGTATCCAACTGATGGTAAGCCCTGCAGGGGCCCTTCGGGGTCGAAGCCTCCTGGAGCCTAGAGGGTGGTGGAAAACTGTTACCTCGACTCCAGGAATAAGGCAAGGAAGGTACGGGGTAGGTTTTTTAGTCAGTAAGAGTCTGACACTGGTCTCCCGCTCCGCCCAAGAGCGGGTTTCGTCATTGGATGATTTTCACCTACCATAAAAAAAAAAAAAAAACTGATGGTAAGCGACGATGCGATGGAGCGTGATTGCCCCGAAGATACCTATTTACTCTTGACTTGAAGAACCCCAACTGAAAAAACGCTGATGGATTTTAGTCAGAGGAAGTGTAACACTTAATCTCGCTCTATTCACTGAAATAATGACGATTATCCGCCTAAAGCCAAACAAAAAGAGACCACGTTTCTGGTCTATTATTTTTTTATTCACGTTGATTTTTGACATGACGTAGTCAGATAAGTAAAACTTATAGTAAAAAATGCAGTGGCTAAAAGGTAGACCAGACGGTTGTAAACCAACGTCCCAGCCAAGGTGACCTTGCTAGTTTCAATCTATGCAGACAGCAGATGTAAACCACGACCTTCAACGCCCTTGGTTCTGGAGGGGCGTATTTTTCTTTTATTTTATTACGACCACAGCACGTTAATATTATCTATATATTATTTATAAAACGTATTACCGTGACCACAGTATTTTGTTTGTTTTATTACAACCAAGTGCAGGGCACGCCACAATTCTGGTGGAAAGTCCTCTCTTTAAGGCGTAGATAGAAAGACCTTACAGCGTCCTCACTTTCCGCATGACGCAGGCACTCACCGAACATGGTAAGTTCAGGAGTTACATGCATCGGATTCGTGCGGAAAAGACGCCTGGGTGTCGCCACTGTATGGCCCGCCCGGATGGCACGGTAGAGCACACAGAGGTGTGCCCCGCATGGGAAGAGCATTGCCGTGTCCTCGTGTGGGAGATAGGCGCCTCAAAGAGTTTCAGCCAAACCGTAGGGACTCTGCAAAAGGGTCGAAACCTACTGGAGCCGAGGGTCTCTTTCTGAAAGGAAAACTTGGCCCTAGTGCGAAAGGCTTTTTTTATTTAGACCGTGTTGTTGCGTGGTTTACATTTATGTGGCAGCAAAACAAATCAAGGTGACCTTAATCGGTCGGAACGCTTGATTGCAACTGTGTGGTCCACCTTTTAAGAAGCTGAAGAGCCTGAAATTACTTCTTTGAAGGAGTTAAGTGATCCACGATTCGATTTAATCTACTATACAATCTACAGAATAGATTAAACTAAAGCCATTGTAGTTACAGGAAAATGGTTTTTATGATCACGTTTTTTCTTACTGTATGTTTTTTTCTTCTGTGAGTGCAATAGCTAATAAGCAGTAAGCACGTAAATTTTTAAGTGGTTGTTAAAATACGTATTTGCCTCTGGTAAACTTTAATGATTATAAAGTTTTTAAACTAATATACGAGTATCTTCAATCATAAGGATGTTTGTTATAAGCTTCAAAGCTGATCATAAGAAAGAGAAATCCGACATAAACTCAAGTGTTTTTGCGAGACAGACTGATATAATATTAAAAAAAAAGACTCGTACTAGAGTCGGGTTTGCGTATCAATTGATGGAATCCTCAGAGTGTGCAAACTCACATACGACAATAATTTGATTCTCAAACGGAGTCTCGTAGATTTTTCAAATTGCAAAAATAGTTATTTTTTCGTGACGTAACAACAAATTTTACTGTTTTCTGATTTGCTGCTAGCCTTGGTTTATGCCTTTCAGGATTCTGGATCATAGACAAGTACCTACTGAATTTTGATTCTGTTGAGACTGCCGAAATATACGATTTTTGCGATATAAATGGTCGTGTCTTTTTTTATTTTACAGCTTCAAGGAAACTCTGATCTTTCTTTTTTATTTTTGATCATAATGGTTTTTTTTTTTATGGTAGGTGAAAATCATCCAATGACGAAACCCGCTCTTGGGCGGAGCGGGAGACCAGTGTCAGACTCTTACTGCCTAAAAAACCTACCCCGTACCTTCCTTGCCTTATTTCTGGAGTCGAGGTAACAGTTTGCACATACCCTCTAGGCTCCAGGAGGCTTCGACCCTGAAGGGCCCCTGCAGTTGATCATAATGGTAGGTTCTTATACTTAATATAAATAATATTCAAGTATTTCCCCAATGTATTAATGAATAGGTTGTAGACAGGTTTAAGATTGAAAACCTTCTGACATTTGAAAAATACCTTAGAATGTAACTTGGAACCAAAACTGAAAGAAACAAAAAATCTACGTAAGTATATTGGCTTGAATTTCGACTCGATACTTTCACGCGTTCCCCCCAATTTCAGATAAACTGACAACAAAGTGATCCTATAAGGGTTTTTTTTTCCTTTTGAGTTACGGAACTTCTTTACTCAGAACGATTTTTTTCCAAAAACTAAGATTTAGGTACCTGTCTTTGCTGCTCTATATCTACAACGTACGAGTACCTCGTTTCAAATTATTCTCTACATCGCAAGGTTTAATATCTCCTGGGATATCACTATATCAAACCATACATTTCCAAGGTATTCTGGGAATATGTTAGATAGTGGAGTAGCTAGTCCCACAGGGGCCCCGAATCAAGAGACCCACGGGTCCTCCCCCACTCCTTAGTCCTCATACCGGGGTCGAACCTTCCTTTCAGAAACCGGACCGGGGGGGGGGCCTAGAAACGGACCGGGACCCCAGGCAAATGCTTGGTTTACCCTATGAGACGAATGTAGCGGTTTTTTGCCTGCCACGGGCTCCCTGTAGCGCTGCGGCAAAATATAGCAACTAGACTTGTAGAGCTACATTAGATCAACGTCACGCATCTCCAACGTCTTTCTACGTACAATTCAAGCATGTTCCACGTGTCCATCGATCAAATTTAGTTCTAGCTTTAGTAGCGTTGTCTGCAATATCAAGCTCCTCTACACATCTGGAAATGTTACATCTACACTAATATAATAAAGAGGTAAAGTTTGTTTTTTTGTTTCTTTGTTTGTAGGAGGTAATCTCTGGAACTACTGGACCGATTGGAAAAAAAATTAGCAACAATAGAAAGCTGCTTTACTCCTGAGTGACATAGGCTATATTTTATGTACGCGGGCGAAGCCGCTGGCAAAAGCTGGTATTTTATATTCATGACATTGTGAAGGTAATGAATAATAATATTGTTTACTAACACTGCCGGCGACATCATTCGCGAGAAAAGTCTTGACTAATTTGGAAAAGGTCTTGTCTGGTCTAATTTTAGCTTTATATACTTCTGTATATAAAGCTAAAATTAGTCCAAATTATCAAGACCTATGGCGGGGGAGAGCACACGCCTTTTTCCGCACTAGTGTCCTGAAAACAGTTCATTGCGTGCCTGTAAGCGGAAAAAAATCAACTATGTTCCCGAACCCGACTCGCATTTGACTGATTTTTATTACTGCCGTCTTTCACATTAAATTATAATAAGATAGTAAGTTATTCACACAGACATTTACTTTTGAAATAGTGTACATAAATTCGACTATCTAAGTATCCAATAAGGAGCAAGAAACTCTATACGACCTTTATAACCTTCAGGGAGCGAGGACAAAACAAATTAAGATTTATGCTGGAGCGAGAATAATGTCCCTCTAGTGGATTAAAAACCTTCTTCTCAACATGGAAGTATCTTTGAAACTACTTTGTGGAGTATCCTTCACATGTTCGCGAAGGTTCTCTTATAATGGTCTTTGAGCGTTTGAGAATTCCGCGTTTTCAGCTAACTTAAGCCAATTAGAAGGATGAAGAATGTAGTTGGTATTTTAGACAATTGCAGTGAAATTATTACTTTTATAATTTAGTTTTAGACATATATCTTTTTATTACAAGCTTTTATTTAGTTTCACCTGTCCCGTTGTCTGTCGTTCTGTAATCAAATCTTGCAACTTAAATTTGATCCACTTCCCGGTTTCCGATTGAGCTGAAATTTTGCATGCCGGTGTAAATCGCATGACAATGCAATATTATGATGACATGGAGCTGATCTGATGATGGAATCACGAGGTAGCCATAGGAACTCTGTAATTAAACGGCACAACCACGTCGAGTTTGGACTAGTGTGAATCGTCTTGACGAGTTTTAATTATATAATTATAGACCGCTGCTATAAAAGCTTGTTATGAAAAAAAATATATTTTCATTAAAAACTTGTTATCTTATATATCTTAGATATAAAAATAAAAATGTGATTCTAAGCGTATAACCCAACAACGCCTGGACCAATTTTACCAATTTAATTTTTGTTGTGTTTTTTGTCAGGAGACTCTTATTAAAGATAAAATTGGGTAGAGTAAGGTAGAATAGAGTAGAGTGGAGTAAAGTAGATTGTGAAATAATCTGTTGCAGGGAGCGAAGCTGTGGGCAAAAGCTAGTAATTACAGTCAAGCACTAGTTTATTATTAATTTAAAAAAAAATATATATACATCAATGTTACTTTTCAACTCAAGAACGAGCTCGGCTCACCTATCTAAACCTAGTTAGGTTTAAGCTTTATTCGGACTATTAAGTCGATGGTTTATGTGAAGTTTGCACAAAATCGGTCGAGTGTTCCTTCATTTATCACATTTTTCTGTTGCCGGGAGTGAAGCCGCGGGCAAAAGCTAGTATTACATAAAAATCAATGCCACTTTTCATTGTAATTTTATAACTCAAGAACCGGCTCACCTATCAAAACCAAATGTTTAGGCTTTGTTCGGACTATTTAGTAGATGGTTAATGTGAAGTTTGCACAAAATTGGTCGAGCGTTTTAAAAAAATAAATAGCAATAACAGGTTTTAACAGAAACACAACTGCAAATTGCATTTATTTGTTTAAACCAGTGATTCGCAAAATGGTCCAGGTGGACCCCCAGGGGTCCACGGGAGACTTGCTGGGGGTCTACGTAGGCGTAAATAAAAAATGGGACCCCCATTTTTTATTTACGCCTACGTAGACCACATAAGATGTTAATGGGGGTCCACGAAAATTTATCTGCTTTTGATAGTGAAGAGCAAAAATGTAAGCATAGTTTTTATAAGGGCCTACATTTTTATATACCTACATTTTTATAAGTTCCTAACTAAGCAGATAATATTTTAATAAGGCAAGTGACTGTTACTTGTCCGAACTTGCGTATTCGATATTACGTACAATTTCATGTACAGACTTGCAAAGCTCAATCCGCCCGAAAATGCTTAGTGCTTGTTCAGACTTCAAATTGGTTACCACTAATACTTGATGCCAAAGGCAAATTGATTCATATGTTTTTATTTTATGGCGACTTTAAGAATGTGGTAGAAATGTAGCAGCAGGGGGTCCACCGAAACCAGCAAAATTTTGAAAGTGGTCCACGAGAAAAATAAGTTTGGGAACTACTGGTTTAAACCATTAATTTTGTTACGAGTTTTCAAGCGCTAAAATTCGCAGAGCCTATCTTCAGACTCGCCAAGATGCGACGGCCATACTGTATCAGCATAGGCATAGGTCAAAGAGCCAGACTATGTTTTCCTTCAATGACAATAAACAACTTGTTATGTGAGAAAGATGGCCAAGAATACTAACAAAGCGTACTATTATTATGAGAAGCCTCGACTGATCAATGAGAATACTTACAGAGTGAAAGTGTAAACAATAACTTACACTCAATGATTCACAGTTCATCCCTGTGATATGTCCGACCAATATGGTATTCTTCGCGGCAGACCACGAAGGAGATGGCGCGATGAGCAAAACAGATTTCTCCAGAACCGGCATGTGGAAACGCGGGCTTGCGATAGATGGAAAGAGTGGAGGGAGGCCTTTGCCCAGGAGTGGGTTCTCACTGGACATAAGATAGGGATTAGGGGATAGATGGTAAGAGTGGAGGGAGGCCTTTGTCCAGGAATGAGTTCTCACTAAACATAAGATAGGGATTACGGAGAGTCCTGCACCGGACGCATGTGGAAAAAACCATTATCTACACTAATATAATAAAGAGGTAAAGTTTGTTTTTTTTTATTTTTTTGTTTTTTTGTTTGTAGGAGGTAATCTCTAGAACTAATGGTTCGATTGGAAAAATTTTAGCAACAGTAGAAAGCTGCTTTACTCCCGACTGACATAGGCTATAAATTATTTATATAACATGGATGTTAACCGAGCTATCACTACAAGAAAATTTCCGCGGACGAAGTCGCGGGCAGAAGCTAGTACTCTATATAATAACGTAATAATAACGTTTATTGCGTCCAAAAATTCTATAACATTCTCTTATTTTATTTTTAGAACTTACAGGGGGGGACACATTTTACCACTTTGGTGTCTCTAGCGCAAACTATGTATTCAGTTTAGAAAGAAAATATATTAGAAACTTCGATATCATTTTTGAAGACCTATTCATAGATACCCCCCCCCACACGTATAGGTTTTCGACTGGCCTGTTGGTTTAGTAGTTAGTGGCTCTGACAGCTATGCCGGAGATCATGGATTCGATTCCCATCCAGGACAGGAATGTTTGTGTGATAAGCATGATCATTTGTTCTGTGTCCAGGGGCCCTAGACAAGTGGCAATCGCTCCGTGTCGAATCCATTTCCAAGTTCGATTTCGCCTTAACGATGTCGACCACAAAATGGTAGACAAAGTGACATCGACTAACATATCGATAAGTCGAAGTGTTGGTTCGATAAAATAACAACTTCTTAGCTATGGTTATCGTATTAAAACGTCCAATTTGACGTATAAACAACTAATAACAATTGGCGAAACGAAAACGTTTGCCCACGTGACTTTTCGAAGGTATATGTCAGTTCCATACATTTCGGAGTTTCGAATTTCGTTATCGTTAGTGAGAATGTGACTTTGTGTAAGCCCCCAGGTGTAATTTATCTATAATATGTATGTATTTAGAAATATATCTGTCTAGAACTCATAACACAAGCTCTACTTAACGTGAGACTAGACGGCGTTGTGTGATAGTTGTGGAATATTATATTCTATTTTTTTTTTCTGTTCAAAAGCATCAGAGAAGATAGATTATACATTTATTATCTACACAGTCATGGTAGATTTCGGAGAAACGTCCTCGGATATCAATTAATCCTTTTCGTGAACCCACACGTCATTGTTCGTAACAGAAAGTTATTTACCGACCACTTTCCCTATCACTTCTCAGAATATATTTAAGCGAGTACATACATACATAATATGTACATAAGTATATACAGTTACGTCGTAGTTGTTAGCAATATTATCTTCGAGGCAAATAGTAGATTGATTTGTGTGTTTTTTTTTTTGTGGTAGGTGAAAATCATCCAATGACGAAACCCGCTCTTGGGCGGAGCGGGAGACCAGTGTCACTCTTACTGACTAAAAAACCTACCCCGTACCTTCCTTGCCTTATTATTGGAGTAGGCTCCAGGAGGAGATTGATTTGTGTTGGATTTTGGACTAAAACCCTTGATTGATTGATTCCCATATTCCTTCTTTGTTTTGTTTTACAGGACACCGGTGCTCCGATGACCTGAGTAGGTTCTTTTTTATGGTAGGTAAAAATCATCGAATGACAAATCCCGCCCTTGGGCGGAGCGGGAAACAGTGTCAGACTTTTACTGACCAAAAAACCTACCCCATTGCTTCCTAGCCTTAGTCCCTGAGCCCTGGTGTTACGCTTTTGCATCAACCCTTTGCCCAGGAGGCTTCGACCCTGTAGGACCTCAACAGTTTGCTGACAACTCCTCGAGGCGCGTGGGAACAGTCGTGTTAAGCCCCAGAACAGCACCAACAGTTAAGCCATCTAATAAGCTACAGGTATAACAACCAAGTATATGATGCTCACCACTAGTGAAAGCCGGTGGTGCGGGGGCGGCGGGGGCAGCCTCGACGGCCGCCGAGACACCGCACACGTCTCCTTCTGCGAACACAACCACATGTTTGTTACTACCCACAATCTTATAATAGCATGTATTTTTTTTGCAAGGTAAATATCATCCAATGACGAATCCCACCCTTGGGCGGAGCGGGAAACAGTGTCAGACTCTTACTAACTAAACAACCTACCCCATTCCCACGTTGCCATATATACCAGGGCCAGAGCCTTCCTTTCAGACGCGAACCCTTAGCCCCAGTTGGTTTCGACCCTTCTGCAAGGTCTCTTAGGTACGCTGACAACTTCTTGAGGCGCGCGGGAACAGTCCGCGCCGTCGACGACTATTTATAGTATGTTCAGATTCGTTATTCGTTTACTGAATCAATTAGTGGTATTTTTTTATCCTTAAATTATCTAGAATTATTAAAAAATTATCACGAGTTATTCAAAAATAATCACGAATTATTCAAAAATAATTACGAATTATTCAAAAATAATTACGAATTATTCAAAAATAATCACGAATTATTCAAAAATCATCAATAATTATTTTAGGGCAAAAAAATACTCTGCTGCATAGACAGAGGCCCGCGTCCCAGTAGGGCCGATATTATACTTTATGGGCTCACTTTTGACCAACATCTCACCTGTTAGTAAACGAACTCTTGACTTAAAGACCCCTAGGTTGTAGCTATCAGGAAACATACAAATCGCTGTAGCTAAAGGTAACCCAGTGGTTTAGAGTACGTAGGTAAGCGAGGGGTAGTGAGTAGAGTAAGGTAGAGTGGGGTAGAGTTGGGTAGGATAAGGTAGAATTAGTTACAATGGAATAGTGATATGTTGTGTTTGCACAATGTTTCCTTTTAAGACTTAGTCGAGCAGTGAGAAATAATTCACTTTTAACTACTATCCTTCACCAACGTTCCTTGCCATCAACGATTGCATCAGTCCTTACCATCACGTGGGATCGCAGTGAAGCACTAGTTTATATCATTAAAAAATTGAAAAACCGAGCGAAGCCTCTAAAAGATTATATGTATACTCATTACTCGTATATTCTTACCCAACGCACGATCATTTGACTTAAACTCCTCGACAGTACGTGTTGAACTTTCGAGGACTTTCGTCATTGAGTTAAGTCGTGTCAAAAGTTAACGTGTGATCTACATAACCGTGCCCACGTCGTTAACTTATAATTTGACTCTCAATGAGTCCTCAAACGCCTACAATAAGTTCACGTACTCATTAACAAGTAATTACATGTTACGCCTACACTTCAGTACGGTGAAATTGTTCCTAGAAAGCAAAATTGTTGGATTCTGAGAAAATTTTAAATGGGTAGATGTTGGGCGTGGGTTTTTCTGAAGTTGAGAGTTTATTGGCTAGAAAATACTGGGTAGAATTTACTTTTAGCAGTAAATTGGCTGCCGCTGCAAATATCACTTGGCTAAATGGGGTCTTATAGACTCGTCGGATACTCCATGCGAGTGTAAAGCCCAGGAGTGCCCAGGGGTAATGCACACGTGTTTGCAATCTCCCTCATCCGTGTGGATGCAATCCAGCTGAGATTCCAACAGAGGTCACCTTGGTGTGACCTGGGTTTGCCTGGTCGAAACACGTTCACAAATTAGTCACTGCGGTCAAAACTATTGCAGTTGGGAAAACGCATCAGCCATCTGAGGACTTTTCAAGGTTATATCAAAATTTGGATTACATGTTCTGTCTACACGGATTGAGACTAGCAAAGTTGACTCTGTAGCCACGCTGGATTTCTGGCTGGATTCCATCCGGTTGCAATTTAGCGTTCCAACCTTGGTTGGAGGTTGGTTTGTGTAGCTAAACTAGGTGTAGGCTAAATGGATGAGCAATAAATGGATGTAACAAATCGTTTGCAAAGACACGTTTGCGAGGACTTTAATTTATTCACCACCTCCCCAGTTAGTACCTACACCACACACACACCCTACGAAACAACCAAAAATCAATCACTGCTGTTTCTTTTTATGGTGGATAAAAATTATCCAATGACAACTACTCCCTTGAGCGGAGCGAGAGATAATGTCTGACTTTTACAGACTAAACAACCCATCCCGATCCTTATTTGTCTTGGCTCGGTGGCCGGAAACCGGGATTGGAAATTCCGACGGCAGCTGGGGCGTGAGCGACATAACCTTTGCTCGTCCAAGGGCGTCGAAGGTCACGGTTTACAACTGCATCGTTGTAGACATATTTAAACTAACAAGGTCTCCTCTATTGCGACGCTGGATTCCATACTTGTGGTCTACGCTTAAGGTAACACTAATTTATGATGAAGTGACCAAAACAAACACAATGTCTCTCTGAGAACAGATGGCAATTAATAGTACCTACCTAGAGACCAGTTATAAGATCACAAGTAATGAGTCATGTCCACCCACCACGGCTTTGGAAGTGAACTTAAAAGGAGCTTACAGTACAAGTATTAAGTTACAAATACAAGCCGGCGCCAGACGTAGTGTCGTTTTGATTTTGATAGTACTTTTCTAAAATCAATGGTAGCCGCGAGCTAACGACCCCAACTTGCTATTCGGTACGGTCGCAGGGTCAAACCCAGCCAAGCGCATTACTATGTGTAATTTATTTCGTCACCACTGCTCTCAAAACGGTGAAGGAAATCATCGTGAGGAAACCGGCATGTCATAGAACCGAAAATTTTAAGACATGTGAAACCCATCAACCGCCCTTCCCTCTACAAGAGAGGAGTGAATTGTGGAAAAACTTTCTTCGTGCTCGCCTATGTCATAAAATGAAGTTCTGTGCAAGTTTTCACTCTCCTAGTCCCAGTAGTTTCAGCTGTGCGTTGATATGTCAGTCAGTCAGTTTCTCCTTTTATATATATAGATAATAAATAATACTCACGACGTGAACAGAGAGCGTCGGTGCGGACTTCCCGAGTGCAGACCTGCGCATACGCACAAGGTTCGACAGCCGAGGAGTTTTCGTTGCATCTGTAACAAACAACATTTATCCATTAATTTATATACACATATATAGATAATTAAACTTTATTGTACACCAAAAAGTAACAGAACTTATACAGAACTTAAATCTATGGGTACAATGGCGGTCTTATCGCTGCCAGCGATATCTACCAGACAACCTTAGGATGGATTGTAAGAACTAAAAATAATACAGGGAGTAGTCTGCGGTGTACTACTAGCGAATTAATCAAAGTATAAATATAAAACAAATTATAATTAAAAGCGAAAAGGACATACAGATAGAAGAGCACAAAGGTGCTTACTCGTATTTTAGAAAGAATTTCTTCTAGCAGACCTGCGAGTATTGATTTCGAATGATATAAACTAGTGCTTGAGGAATAGGGTGGCCGAAGAAGAGATGGATGGATTCTGTGAGGAGTGATGTGAGAGAAGAGGGAGTTAGTGACAGTGTGAAGGGTGACAGGACAGAGTGGAACAAAAAATAACATGTTGCGCCGACCCCAAGTAAGATGGGATAAGGGTAGGATGATGATGACACTAGTGCTTGACTGCAATCCCACCTACCGGTAAGCAGTGATGCAATCGTTGATGGTGAAGCGCACTACTTAATTGAGAGCCTAGTCACTCGTCTTAAAGACTCTTAAATTATAATCGGAAGGAAAGGACAGCAGGAAAGGACAGCAGGAAAGGACAGCAGGAAAAGACAGCAGAGAAACACTGCAGTAGCGAAATTAGAAAACGTTTTTATATTAAGGTGTTAGGTAATTAAATATAACTGTAAGTATGTTTATTTTGTTATAATGTTTGCATGCAAACATGAATAGGTAATAATTATTTTATAACTTACAAATGACTATGAATACGTTACGTTGTTTATGTAATAGGCTAATAACTGTTATTTAAAACACATTGTTTACTAGGTTAACAAGTTATTAATGGCATATGGCTTTTTTAAGAGCGCTTCACCTTTGATACTTTTCATACAGGTACAATCACTCTTACGTGATTATGACGTTATTAAACATCTTGCCTAAATATTTTAGAAACACGGATTGCCTTTCGCGCTGGGGCCAAGCCTTCCTTTCAGAAAGAGACCCTGGCCCCAGTTGGCTTCGACCCTTTTGCAGAGTCCCTACGAACCAAAGGGAGGTCCATATCATGATCATAATCTTTCTGCTCTTGTCCCGTTTTATTTGGGGTCAGTGCAACACGTTTTTTCTCTGCCATTCACTTATAAATATTGTGGAAACACGGATTTTCTTGTGGCTATTAGGACTAACTACGTTTTTGTAGAAGACAAAACATAAATTTCTTTAAAAGTATATCAGTAAAGTCCTCGGAAAATCTGTTATTTTTCATAAATTAAACGTGAACTTTGGCCCTTCATAACGAATTAAAAAACAAAGGAAAAAAAGTGTAAGGAAACCTTGCACAATAAATTGTTATACTGAATGACGATACATTTTCCTGGTTTAAAAAAAACATTTCCTGGAACAACTTTGTGAAACATTCGAGTGAGCGAAAGAAATTACCGAATTTAACAAAAGGCTAACAGAGCGATCAGGCGCTATCTCCCTTTTTTCGCGTTACCTCATTAAACGTTGCGTTAGATGGAACAACAAGCTTTTCAACCATGCTTACGTTGATGACAGATAGACCGGGAAAGGCCCTCTTTATATTTTAAAGTATTTACTACAAGTACTGACTTTATAAACGTACCTAGTAATTCTGGATGTGTCTTACTCAATCTCAAAAATAGAAAAAGAACCCAATATTGGAAATTCCTGTAACATATTGTTTAACTAATTAAATAATCTGGAAATTTCATTGCAATATGTAAAAAAAAAGAAGAATATCATTATTACTCTCTAGAAGAAGGAATGGGCCATAATCTACCACGCGAGCCCAGTGCGAATTGGTGGATGTCATGTCTTCGAATTTTTGGTTCTAGAACATGCCGGTTTCCTCACGATGTTTTCCTTCACCGTTTTGAGAGCGGTGGTGATGAAATAAATTATACAGGGTGGGCCAAAAGAAATCACCCTATTGGAAGATGCTCACCTTTTCGCAAATAGCCGCCAATGTCAAATCTGTTTTGATATTCGTGGACTAGACAGATGTAGAATACATATGAACAAGCCATGGAGCGATACATCCCCCAAGGAAGCGAAAAATTCGTGTCTAACTTTTTGAGTAACATAATTCGTCTGTAGTGTTGGCGCAGCGTGAATTCATGAGGCACATGTTAACCTCAGCGGGTACGTGAACAAGCCAAAGTACCGTTTCTAGGGCACCGAAAATTCACGAGTGATGCAAGAGGACCCATTACACCCGCTCAAAGTGACTGCCTAGTGCACTGTTCACGCTGGAGGAGTCATCGGGTCATTTTTTTCGAGAATGCCGCTTGCCCTACGACAACAGTGGACGGTGCCATGTTGACCGAGGTTTTTCTGCCGCAATTGAACGTATTAGGACTGAGGGACATGTGATTCCAACAGTACGGAGCAACGGCACACACTGCGCGAGCCACAACCGATATTCTGAAGGCAGCGTTCCCTGGTCGCCGCATCTCTCGTTTTGACGATTTGCACTGGCCCGTAAAATCGCCCGATTTAAGCGTTCCAGACTTGTTCTTGTGGGGTTTTTTTGAAGTCTCGTGTTTACATGAAAATGCCCAAGACTCTGGAAGCCCTCAAAAACAACATTCGACGCGAGTGCGAGAATCTGTCGCCCAAAGTTCTCACCGAAGTGATGAAAAATGCCACAAAACGAGCCCGTATGTCAATCAATTGTGACGGCGCCCATTTGGCCGATATAATCTTCTCGACTTGACCAATAAAATTCTAAAGGTTCATATAAACATAATCAGAAAACAGAATCAAAGTTTTTAATATAGAAAAAAAAAAGAGAGTCAAACAACATCGGATGATTTCTTTTGGCCCACCTTGTACAAAGTAATGCGCCTGACTGGGTTTGAACCCGCGACCTGCAACTCGTAAGTCGGGGTCTTTATCCTCGGCCATCACTGCTCTCCATCACCTCATTATCATCATCTCTGCATCTCATGATATGGTACACATTCTTAATTGAGTTGCATTCTATACAGTATATGGTATTCCAACTTTGCCCATTAAAAATGCAAATTTGTTTAATGTTTTTTTGTTTATTGATTATAGGTTTGCGCTTGACCGCTATCTCACCTGATGGAAAGCGACGATGAGGTCGACGATGGAGCGCGCTTACCTAGGAGTAACCTATTCACTCTTGACTTAAAGATTCCCGGGTTGTAGCCATCAGGAATCACAGACTCCGGCAAGGAATTCCACTCCTTTGCTGTACCCGGAGCGAAGCCGAAGTCTTCTAGGTTTCAATCGAGGCTCATGGCTATAAATTCATTGGCTGTTAGAAAGTTTGCATTTTTATATGATTGTGTATTTTGACAGCAGCTTTTAGCAGCTTTCCAAAAAAGATACGACTAATCAAACTGGTATTCTATTTTTACCCTAAACAGTCGGTAAACTTTACGAAGACAGTATTTAAGGAAATCGATTCTAATCTATTCTAAACCTTGCCTTTACCGACAAACTGTTCGGTATTTGTGTCAATCATGTTTAGGGAAATGGGAATAAGTAATCAAATTTTAATAGTTATCGATTTCCGTTTTAAAATGGATTTATACTCGGAAATTTGATGATTATTTAATGTAGTAACCAGATTCCTGGGGCTCGAGGGAATACCTACCTATGCCGTACGCGCGTAAATTTATAAAGGGTATGAAGTTGGGGAAAATTAAAAAAAAACACGTACAATTGAGTGGAAATTAGTAATGTAATACAGTACTAGTTTTAAAAAAACTTTTTAAAGAGTTTCCGTGGAGATTTTTGGTCAACTAAATATTGATGAATAAACCAAAGGGAGGTTATTTCATCGTCATTATCTTCCTGCTCTTGTCCCGTTTTATTTGGGGTAGGTTCAACACATTTTTTCTCTGCCATTCTGTCGTGTCACTTCACCTGTCACGCTATCATTAACTCCCTTTACTTTCATGTCACTCCTCACACAATCCATCCATCTTTTCTTTGGCCTACCTCTCCTTCTCCATCCATCCACATGTAAACTCATAACTCTTTTTGTAATCTGCCATTCATCTCTCCTCATCATACTCTTCAAAGAGAGGTCACAATGGTTAGTTTATCTAATAATTCTGAATCTTAACGAAAAACACGATCAGTATTATGACATTTTATCATAATTTTAATTTGTTTAATATGATTTGAATTATTATTTAATCTAATGATTATAATTTATTGTATTTTGGACATGTATGTATTTAAAAATTGTAATGGGTGTATTTAACCTGAAATAAATGTTTATTATTATTATTAATATTAAAGACAGATTATTTCAACACTCATAATACTTGCCTAATGCCTTATGGAAGCATTATCAATACAAAAAAAAAAAACAAAATATAAATGATTATTTATAGATTTTAATCACGCTTGCACTTACGTCCTCAGTATAATGTATACAGAAACACTGAAAGTGAATGTGAAGAGAAAAGAACATCCTATAAATATGTAAAGGGTGTTGTAGTGCACACAATTGAGAAATGAAAAAGTTAAGCACGTATGAATTCATTTAAAAATCGCCAATTTAAGTGGCAGTGGATGGGGCACACTGCTTGTAGAACAGGGGCGCTAACACAAGGACCCTTCGAACGACAGGGAGCATTGCAAAAAAAACAAAATAATTAAAAAAAATATGGAAGAAAAAACATTCAGTTATTTTCTAAAAATCATTACATAGTATAAAACAAAGTTGCTTACCGCTGTCCCTCATCATCATCATCCTACCCTTATCCCATTTTATTTGGGGTCGGTGCAACATGTTTTTTTCTTCCACTCTGTCCTGTCACCCGTCACACTATCAGTAACTCCCTTTTCTTTCATATCACTCCTCACACAATCCATCCATCTCTTCTTTGGTCTCCCCCTTCCTCTCCATCCATCTACGTGTAAACTCAAAACCCTTTTTGTGACATGCGTTTCTTCTCTCCTCTTCACATGACCATACCAAGACAAACGATTTCCTTTCAACTTTTCAGTCACTGGCGCCACTTTCAGACTTCCTCTAATATACTCATTTCTCACTTTATCCATTCTCGTCACACCACACATCCATCTCAACATTCTCATCTCCGCTACATGCATTCTTTTTTCATCCGTCTTTTTCACGGCCCAACATTCTGATCCATACAGTAGGACAGGTCTTATCACGGACTTACCGCTGTCCCGCTTACCGCTGTCCCTATGTATGCTTAAATCTTTAAAAGTACGCAACGGATTTAGATTCGGTTTTTTTTAATAGATTGATTGACGAGGAAGGTTTATGTGTATAATGCATGATAATATATTCAATATCAGTACCCGTGCGAAGCTGGGGCGGGTTGCCACCAAAATTTACGGCCAATAAAAAAACGACAATTAAGAATTTTTCAATGTCATCAAGTTGTACAGATGTATGTACAATCGGCACCCAGGGGGTTAACTGAACTATGAAAGAGATGATGCTTAATACATTGTACACTTCAATTCCTTTTTCTCGCAGACACCATTGATATTTGGACACTTCATGGTAATGCAGATAAGAGATAAGATTCTGGATGTACTGGAAGACCAAGTGTTGGATTGTTTCCCACACCGGACAACCCTTAATATAATAATTATGGCGTCCCGGAGCACGTGTAATCACTTTCGATATCACATCAAGCTCACTTCATTTCACTTCGATATCGATCATTCGTCTTTTAACGTGTAGGTAGACACATTTTCCTCTCATTTAGCTAACAAGCTTGTAGTCACACAAAGTAACAGAGCAGTGTAAACTGCACAATCAATCTGAAAGCAGACCAAACAGGTTTTAGCCACAACTTGTTTATTTGCACGTTATCTTACATTAGTATATCAATGAATTACTGTGTTGAGGGTTTGACTAGATTACTAAGTAGTAGGTAACCAGTGACAAATGTCTACCCTTATCTTTGAAATGTGCATGTTAGGCGAATTGATACGAGTACATATATGCTTGTATTCCCCACTGAAACTACAATTATTGTCTCTCTTATACCATCTTCTGTTTTGCATGAAAATCGAGCTTCATAATGTAGTAATAAAAAAAAACAAATAGACGAATGAAATGAATGAATGACGGAACTACGGTAAGCCAACAGAGCTTCGTACGCACAAAAGTGCTTGACTGCAATTCCACCTGATAGTAAGCAATGATGCAATAGATGATGGTGAAGCGCCCTTTCGAATACCGTAGTCTATATATAAAAGGAGAAACTGACTGACATATCAAGGCACTGCCAAAACTACTAGGCCTAGGAGAGTGAAATCTTTCACAAGGCTTCCTTTTATGATGTAGGTGAACACTAAGAAAGGGTTTTTCTAAATTCAGCTCCCAAACGGATGTAATGGGGGTCTAAATTTTGTATGGAGAACCATATTGTCATGCGGGCGAAGCCGTTGAGAGAAGGCTAGTTAGAAATATAACAGAAAGACTATAGGGGGTTAAGAGAGGACTTGGGGCTTAAGAGCACTCTAACCTTGAAGACACCCAAAAAGTTGTTAAACCAATGAGCTTTTAAACCATACCAAGGTTAACAAGAACAGCCCTCTTAACAAGAGTTATGAGGAAACAAGTTTTTAATGAAAATATTTTTTTTTCATAACAAGCTTTTATAGCAGCGGTCTATAATTATATAATTAAAACTCGTCAAGACGATTCACACGAGTCCAAACTCGACGTGGTTGTGCCGTTTAATTACAGAGTTCCTATGGCTGCCTCGTGATTCCATCATCAGATCAGCTCCATGTCATCATAATATTGCATTGTCATGCGATTTACACCGGCATGCAAAATTTCAGCTCAATCGGAAACCGGGAAGTGGATCAAATTTAAGTTGCAAGATTTGATTACAGAACGACAGACAACGGGACAGGTGAAAGTAAATAAAAGCTTGTAAAAATGAATACCCTCACACAGTCGACCTTCTCTTTTTACAACCCCCCCAACGAAGCACATAATTGTACACTCGTACGTCCCCTAAAGTCGTAAAGGAATGAAATATTGCACTGTTATTAACTCAAACGTCCAATTCTAGTAATGAATGTCAAATAGGTACACCCCTTATTGCTGCAGACAGAGAATTGGCTTTCTAAGAATGTGGGAACTGTGCTATGTAGACAGTTTGAATGTATGTGACAAGTTCATGTCCTCTGTACAAAGACATATTATAGGGAAAACTTCCATTTGCGAAGATAAAATTAAAAAATAAAGTACCTACTTTTTTTCTAAAACTAATTTTCACTAATTTTAAGTTTTTCTAAAACTAATTAATTTACGCATATACAAAATTCATATCTTTAAGTAAAGAACAGCTCAGCGGGTTCAATGATCGCAGGTAATTGTCGGTCGTTGCGTACTAACTACCTACGGTCATTGAACCCACTTTCATTTTATTTAAAAAATAACTTTATTTTTTATATTTTTTTTACAAATCGATAGTGTCATGTACCGAATCGATCCTCTAAGGGAAAAAACGTTTAAATACGAAATCAGAAACATTGATTAGTACAGTTGCTACGATACTGTAGCGCGATAGCATTTCTTCAATAACGCGTTACAAATAAAAAGTTTTTCTTTCCTTCTTTCTTTCTTTAAACTCTGACTAACAAGCGTTAGTACTGATACTGGTCTAACTCCAACAACCAGACATCGCTACGCCTCACACTATTTAAAAATTAGTCTGAATATCTGTCAGTGATTAACGACAGCAAGGCGCCACAAATTACGCCCAATTACGACGGGTTAATTAAAATATATTACGCTAGTCAAACGATCTGTTTGCTCACTAATCTACATTGTTTGTTTTCAGTGTTACTTACAAAGTCAAAGAAGATAATGAAGATCGTTAAACTAGATTGCTTCTCCGCTAACATTTCTTCGTCTTAATAAAAACCTAAAGTGCTGTAAGCTAGATAGTATTTCTACCATTATGTTATTTATTCATTTAATCTTCATGTACAGTAGTAGTGGTACATAGGCGGACGTAATGTAACAAGGCATTCTCTACCAGTCAACCTATATTAAATTTTGTTATATCTGAGTATGGTTTTCGAACTTAGCCCTATGCGTACGTGAGCTATCATAATTTTGTAAAAAAAAATAATAAACAACTGAAAACAGGAATGTTTCAGTGAGTAAAAAAAGTAAAATCCGACTACGACAAAAAAACGACGCTAAAAAAATATGCAACAAGAAAAACCGTAAAAATGAAAAACCGTAGTCACACGTTAAGTAGGTACTTAACGTGTGACTACGGTTTTTCTTTTTTACAAATTCAAATGATACTAAACACGATGTGTTTATTTTGTCATTTAAACAATATTTTGGGAATGTTCAAGTTAAGCCCTAGAAAATTATACCAAACACGGAAGCCGTGTTTGGTATAATAATATTTATCTCATCTTTATTTTTTAACACATCACTTTTTGTCCGCTAGAGGGTTCTGCATCGAGTTATGTGACACGTCATGTTCTCAATTTCTCAGTTGTCCAGCGGACGATTAAGACAGAATTCTAACGATACCTCAAATGTTGAGTTCTGATAAGTAGATTAGGAGCTATGAGGGAACAGATGAACATACTTACATACATATGCCTGTCAAAATCATAACCCTCCTGACTAACTGTCGGCTCATCCATAACTTCACACTTAATTTTTTTTTTAATAAGTACCAATACAACTATCACACAATGTTGTCTAGTCCAAAGCTAAGCAGAGCTTACGTTATGGGTACTAGACAACTTATAAACAAACTTACATATTTCTAATTACATACGTATTATAGACGAAGAAAAAGAAATGAATGATTGAGTTCTTCACACAAAAAATTGTTCTGGGTGGAAATCGAACCGAAGACCTCTTACATAGCAGTCAGGGCCACTAACCACTAGACTAACACTCCAGTCAGAGAAATTTGTAAATACCTACTTGCCATAGCCTCTAAAAACTTTATCTTCTTCTGAGTAAAGTCGAGTCCAAAGTACCAGGCGCCCAGACAATCACAAGAGCCAACAGAAACCGAATGAATTCAAGGCGCGGCAGGGGTGTGTCACAGTTGATATGAAACATAACAATTATGTACAAATCCGTGACAACAGTTCAACAGTTATCTCGCTATAAATAATGATAAAGCTGTGCTTTGTTTGTTAATTAACATCCGTTTATATTGTTTATGATTCGCATAAGTCTGTCTGGAGTTCATTATTTGTAGTAAATAATACTGGTTTAAGGAAAAAACTATAAGACAAGTCTACTTTTAGTTTTAACTCTTGATTGTAAAGTCTATTGGAGTTTTGTTTTGTAAATAAAGTTTTCATTTCCTGTGGCTGTCTAGAATCCCTTTAAGTCCATATGTCAGTCTCCTGCAATTGAGTAGCTGGTTTAACTTTTCTTAACCGACGAAAAAAAACACCACTTGAGTGTCTAGAATCATGTATTGGATCTATGGTATTCGTTTGCGTTAACATGTCAATGACACCTTGTATATAAAAGGAGAAACTGACTGACTGACATAATATCAACGCACAGCTGAAACTACCGGGACTAGAAGCGTGAACTTTGACACAAGGTTTCCTTTTATGACGTAGGCGAACACTTACAATGGGTTTTTCAAAATTCAGCTCCTAAAGGGATGTAGGGGGGGTCTAAAGTTTGTATGAAGAACCCTATTTTCACGTGGGCAAAGCCGCTGGCAGAAGGCTAGTATAAGATAAATCTACTTTCTGTTTTAACTCCTGATTGTAAAGTCTCTTTAAGTGTTGTTATGTAAACCACATCTTTATTTCAAGCGCTAAAATTCGCAGTCTAACTCAGACTCGCCAAGATCCGACGGCCGTACTGTATATACCACGCTTGATATAAAAAAAATATTTGCAATGAAAACTAGTAAAAAATAAATGATTAATGTATGTATTAAAATGTAAGATTAATATAACAATCAAATGATAAATGACATTGTACCTGGAATAAGTTTAGTCTATAAGTATTTATCCTTTATAATATTGTGTTTTGCTGTGCCCAACAGGGTCCACAATTGTGTCAAAAAATCTTTATTTAACATCTATGCATGTACATTCTGGAATGCAATAAACATTTGAGTATTGAGTTATTGTTAAACAAATACAGTATCATATCCAATGGACTATAATAAGTTGCTGATTGACAATTATATCGCGATTCTAATCAACTGTCACCACACTGACCACGTCGAGAACTGGTCTAACCTCAGAATACAGGTCAGATTATACGAAGGTCAGACGACGACAAAAGTTCCGTGAAAACCGTCGTATCTTGTACTAGATTGTTTTAGTGGGAAGTTATTTAATGACTCAGACTTTTAGTGTCTATAACCCACCTGTGCCCTTCAGTTGTCTTGTGCTCTCCAGGGCCACGGCAATTCTTTCGAACAGTCCCGCAACCTAAGCAAGCATCCCCATCGGTACCAGAAAGCCTTTTCAAAGCTCGGCCATAGCATAGCAATAACCTTATAGGGTAAGGGGAGATATATTGATGATATAAGTAAATTGATGATATTTTTTAAAGAGAATACTACACAGTTCCAAGCTAGTTCATTCATGAGGCAGCGCTAGGGAGTTGTTACGAGTGTGAGGAAATAGATATCCTCATACTCATAATACCTACATCATGAGTAGGAAACCGAATGGTATTGTGTTTTAAAAGTATGATCAAATTACTTATATCACCAATATATCTCCCCTTACTATACTGTTCTTACTGCTGGGACTCAGGCCGCCTCTATAGGAAAGGGAATGGGCCGAAATCCACCACGCGGGCCCGTGGAGGTGTGCCCTGCTTGGGAAGAGCATCGCCGTGTCCTCGTGGGGGTGATCGGCGGCGGCGACCTCTCGCGCCGGGCCCTGGTTCAGGCCATGGTCCGCAGCGAAGAGGAATGGCAGGCGGTCGCCTCCTTCTGCGAAGCAGTAATGCTCGTAAAGGAGGAGGCCGACCGCATAAGGCAAAGGCAACGGCGTACTCGCCGTAGCCGTCGCCGCCGCGATCCTGCCGATATCCGGCCACCGTAGACACTGGTTCGCGGACGGTGAGTAATGGGTAGCTCGCCGTCCGGTCGTCTGGTAAGACCGAGCCCAAGTCGTCAACGGCGCGCACCGTTCCCGCGCGCCTCAAGGAGTTGTCAGCAAACTGCAGGGGCCCTTCAGGGTCGAAGCCTCCTGGAGTCTAGAGGGTGGTGGAAAACTGTTACCTCGACTCCGGGAATAAGGCAAGGAAGGTACGGGGTAGGTTTTTTAGTCAGTAAGAGTCTGACACTGGTCTCCCGCTCCGCCCAAGAGCGGGTTTCGTCATTGGATGATTTTCACCTACCATAAAAAAAAAAAAAAAAAAACCACGCGGGCCCAGTGCGGGTTGGTAATGTCACACATCTTCGAATTTTTAGTTCTAGGCAGGTCGGTTTATTCACGATGTTTTCCTTCACCGTTCGAGTGCCTGGCAGCAGGACAGTACATGGGCTTGACTGCGATCCTAACTGATGGTAAGCAGTGATGCAATCGTCGATGGTGAGGCGCGAACCTGTTCTAGCCTTGGAGACACTTAAATTGTAATCGGACGGGAAGACCGCAGTAAGCGAATTGTTTCAGTCCTTCGACGTTGGGAATCTACGTACAACTTCTCCCGCTCTAGTACAGATCGGGAGGGCGTGTTGACTCATAAAAACAATACCATCTTTGTACATAAACATTTTATTTCAAGCGTTTCTATCCACATCACGACTTTAGGCAAGATAACCCGATTTGGCGCCATTTGGTCAAACGTTTGATCAGATACGCCAATACGCCAACACGATTACACGACCCTGTGATTAGAGCTGATGACTTAGATAGATATTTTTGTTTAGAATGATATTACAATTGAAATATTACAATATTGTCGAAATATTTTTTTTTATTATTTCTGAATCCTTCACATTCTTCAGCTTTACTGTGGGTTTCTTTCAAACTTTGTCGCGGTCACTCCACAGTTATATCTCAACAATTACATCTTACACCTAGCCCATCCATCTCATTACTTTGGTTATTTCCTATAACACCCTTTCTTCACTCGTCACATCCACAAATACGTAAATCATATTCTTTATCGTAAGATCATCACACTAAAAACTATCCATTATATTTACCTGCAAATAAATTTTGACTTTGAAAAAAAAACATGTGATTTAAAGTATTTTTCACTACGAAATATGGTGATATCGAACACTAGAGTCGTTCCGGCCCTTCCGGCCACCGCAGGCACGTGCGCCTCAAGGAGCTGTCATCAAAGCCGTAGGGACACTGCAAAAGGGTCGAAGCCTGCTGGGGCCAGGGTCTCGTTCTGAAAGGAAGGCTTGGCCACAGTGCGAAGGGTAAAGAAGGAACGGGGTGGAGTGTTTAGTCAGTAAGAGTCTGACACTGTTTCCCGCTCCGCCCAAAAGCCGGATTCATCATTGGATGATTTTTACCCACTTAAAAAAAATATCACTAGAGTCGTTTTTGGCAGCACCTAGGCATAATTTACAGGCTATCAAGAATTGAGATGACCTAGTATCCAAGTTAGTACATTAAAAGTTGGATATCATTCGGAAATTAGAACCAGATTGGGAGATGAAAACCGTTTCCATTTCCGATACTCGTCTCTCAGCTAGATTATCACTATCGATCGAGACTTGAGCGTAATCTAGTGGCTCAAAGATGTTTTGATTAGAATAATAATGTTACGGTACAATAGCATTAACCTGTTTGTTCATTATAATAGCTTTAGTTTACGATTAAATTTGCATATTAATGATTCAAAATTTGCGATAAAGTTAGTTGTTTATTTTTGTTTTTTTTTTTATGGTGGAAAAAATCATGGAATGACGAACATCCCCCTTAGGCGAACCGGGAGATAGTGTCAGACTTCTACTAGCTAAACGACCCACCGTTACTTTTTGCCTTAGTTCCAGGGCATTGGTGTTCTGCTTTCGCATCAACCCTTGACTCCGGAAGGCTTCGACCAAGCTGGACCCCTACAGTTGCTGACAACTCCTTGAGGAACGCGACTTGGGCTCAGTCCAGACGGTCACCGGTTGGGCGGACAGCGAACTACCCCTTGCTCATTTTTGTATGGTACTGATTACTCTGCTTTTTTAATGAACGGAATTTGGCTTAAAAGGATGGTAAGATTGAGATGCCAGTTATTTGAAGATATATGGAACATGGTCCGTCAGCACGACCCCAAATTAATTGGGGAGGACGAAGCAATATATGGACAAGACCCAGATAACCATATTCCGGTGGACAAGGTGGAACATACGGTAGAAGTGTGCTCTGCTTGGGGAGAGCACAGTTGTGACCTCGTGGGGGCGATTGGCGGCAGCGATCTCTCGCGCCAGGCTTTGGTAAGCGTAAAGCGGAGAGTGGCAGGCAATCGCCTCCTGCGAAGCAGTAATGCTAGCAAAGGAGGAGTCTACACGCTCCAGCCGCCGTAGGAATCTCGATAAGATACACCGCGATAAAACGATTAACCTCTAAATTATCCAGTTAGCTAATTAGTTAAATTGTAAGTCCAACAAAAAACACTGACAACGGACAGCTCATCATTAACCGTACTAAGCTAACCTCTGGCTAAGCTCTGATTACCTCTCAGAAACCCGCTAACTGTAACCGCATCAGTAACTTTGACATGTCTTTCACTTTGACAGCAGGGCCGAGGCCTCCTGGGCCCAAGGGTTGTTGCGGAAGCGTGACACCAGTGCCCTGGGATCAAGACGAAGAAGCAATAACGGGGTTTTTTTTCATGGTATGTGAAAATCATCCAGTGACGAAACCCACTCTTAGGCGGGGCGGGAGACAGTGTCAGACTCTTACTGACTAAAAAACCTACCCCATTCCTTCTTTGCCTTATTCCTAGAGCCGCGGTAATACTTTCACACCAACCGTCAAACAACGGGGTGGGTCGTTTAGTTTGTAAGAGTCTGACACTGTTTCCCGCTCCGCCCAAGGACGGGATTCGTCATTGCTTGATTTTCCCACTTTAAAAAAAAACGTACTAAGTTAACCTCTGACTAAGCTCTGTTTATCTCTCAAGAACCCGCTAACTGTAACCGCATCAGTAACTTTAACATAGTTATATTAACCGACACAGTTATAAATCTTACATAACATGAGTTATCAACTAATTAGTGTTGCCTAGATTTTAATATCGTTGGAATTATAAATAATAGCATCATTAAAACGTTATGGGCGTTGTAAAATAGACTTTATTACGACTGAATTAGAATCGCTTTTTACATTACACGAGTTCTACTTCTGATGTTGTATAGAGAATTATGAGAGAATAAGGGCTTATCTTTATTTTTGTAATAATCGTATACAAATATAATATTAATGCTATGAAAATAAAAGATAATCAAGTAGTAAAACTCTAGATAAATTCAACGGGTGTCGTCTGTAGGGATTCTGCAAAAGGGTTGAAGCCTACTGGAGCCCAGGGTCTCTTTCTGAAAGGAAGGCTTGGTCCCAGTGCGTAAGGCAAAGAAGGAACGGGATGAGGTATTTAGTCAGTAAGAATCTGAACTATTTCCCGCTCCACCCATAAGCGGGATTCGTCATTGGATGATTTCTGCCCAACATAAAAAAAAACGGTAACCTTTCCGATCAAGCTCAAATCGTCGACGGCGCGTACTGTTCCCGCACGCCTCAAGCAGTTATCAGCAAACCGTAGGAACTCAGCAGGTTCGAAGCGTACTGGGGTCAAGGGTTCGCTTCTGAAAGGTATGCATGTCTTTACAAGGCCTATGATGGTAGCATGATCATGTCTGATCAAACTCTCCTTAATTTAAATAAAGATTTAAAAAAAAAATGTTGACGTCTCAACGTCTGACGTTGGCGCTGGTCTAAGTAATGTCATAAACATGAGCGTTTTGCCGGTGCCTGGACCTGACACCATAATGCTACCACCTGGTGAACGACATTTTAGAACAGCCTCATTGAAAAAATGACATCTGACATTTTTCAGTTCCAGAAACTTTTTTTTTATTCTAGATAGGCTCGCGTTTGACCACAATCTCACCTGATGGTAAGCGATGATGTGGTCATTAATTATTTCTGATTAAATTATCTTAATCCATCTTATCCAGATTGAGCATTGGTGACTCATTACGATACGGATGGTTACCCATCGACAAACAGACCTCGGTCAGCGCAGCTTAACCTCGGTATATGACCCGTGAGGCTGTTTTTAGCTAATAGTTCTTTTTGTAAGTTATACAACCAATTTTTTTAGTGGATGTGATAATGTTGAATTAAATCATTGGATCTGGTTATCATCAGCAGACTAGTTTTTGGCAGAAAGTCTGACTAGAACTCCTGACGATACTCCTTGAATAGACTGATGCTATTCAAGGAGTATCGTATATTCCATATATCAGGATTTATTGGAGGATTTTTTAACCCTTTTCAAGATACCGTCTGGTAACAGTCCAGAACTAAGCCAAGTCGTCGATGCGCTGTTCCCGCGCGCCTCAAGGAGCTGTCAGCAAAACCGTAGGGACTCTGCAAAAGGGTCGAAGCCTACTGGGACCCAGGATCTCTTTTTCTAAAAGGAAAACTTGGCCACAGAGCGAAATGCAAAAAGAAACAGGGTGGGTTGTTTAGTCAGTAAGAGTCTGATACTGTTTGTCGCTCCGCCCAGGGGCTGGATTTGTCATTGGATGATTTTTACCCACCATAAAAAAAATCTAGTCCACATTACGCCTCTGGCTAGACCAAATATTAATAAAACGGAGCACGTAAACCACCGTGCATACCTAAGCTCACGTGCCGCTATCAAAATACACCGCACGTGGAAGACTGGGCGCGTCTCCAATTTATTTACTTTTTTTCTGGTTTTTCTAAACTAATATTGTGAAGATAATGAAATTGTTTATTTGTGGAAAGTAGTTATCTAATTCAGGGATGTTATGTAGGTATCACGGAGCAAGTACAAATTTTTATTTTCATATAATAATCTAACGAATAATCTTAGTTACAATATTATTAACCTGTAACGGTTTCGGATATTAAATTATTACGGATTATGCGCTAATTTCAAATAGTTTTTTTTTTTAGTTTTCTTTGGTCCTGCGATCTGTCTCTTCGACCTTGAGCTGGATTTTGATATATCAAAAAATATCAAATTCCAGATAGTTAATAATATTGCAATATATTAATATTGTAAAATGAATCATGTTTAAATAAATAAATCGGCTTCTCCGAACAAAATTATGGGACAATTTGTAAGGAGTAAGGACAGATCGATATTTTTTTTTCGTTCCTGAAAAAAAGTCTTGTGGAAAGATGTTCAGTTTCGTCTATTAGACTCTTGAGCCCACAAAACTAATTGTCTTTCTATTGTGTCTCTAATTACGGTATTGAAAAGGTAAGCTCTTAGAGCGCCTTCAAATTAGTCGCGCGACAGCCGCACGTTTTCTACACTAATATAATAAAGAGGTAAAGTTTGTTTTTTTTTGTTTTTTTATTTTTTTGTTTGCAGGAGGTAATCTCTGGAACTACTGGTCCGATTGGAAAAATTTTAGCAACAATAGAAAGCTGCTTTACTCCTGAGTAACATAGGCTATATTTTATGTACGCGGCCGAAGCCGCGGGCAAAAGCTAGTTATTTATAAAATATGAAAAAACAACGCAACGCAGCACGTTGCGGCTAATTTTAAGGCGCCTTTAAAGTTTGAGGAGACCTGTCCCTTACAGAATATTTAAGTAGTTAAATTAATATTAATTTAATTATTTTACAATTTATCAAATAGCATAAAATAAAAAATAAAAAATTCTGACATTCCCTCTCGCTCATTCAGAGCTCAAAATCTGAATGAGCGAGAGGGAATGTCAGAATTTTACTAACTATAACTCGCTTGCGTTCCTTCAGTTGCCCTTTGCGTGCCAGGGCCACGGTAACTCTTAACAATCAATGCCGCAGCCCTAGTAAATTTTACTCTTTCAAGTCGCAACTGTAATAGATAGATATATTCTTCTCTATTTCAATTTTTTTTCTGTAGTATACAGTAGTAATTTATACACGTCATGTATTTCCAGTGTAAAAATTTATAAATAAAGAAAATAATTCAAACAAATATTGTATTTATTTATGTGACAAGACAGTCGTAATTTAACATCTGGTGAAATAATACTTACTAAACTATTTAAACGTAATTTTCTTTTTATTAGATCTCTTGTTTTTATTTTAAAAATCTTTTCAAAGATTGTACTACCCAAAGTCTGCTTCTGAAATAAACTGTAATAAACTAGAGTATTTATCATGTTATGAAGAGATGGATGGATTGTGTGAGAAGTGATATGAAAGAAAAGGGAGTTACTGATAGTGTGACGGGTGACAGGACAGAGTGGAAGAAAAAAACATGTTGCACCGACCCCAAGTAAAATGGGATAAGGGTAGGATGATGATGATGATGAAACTAGAGTGCTGCTTCTCTGCTTACTTTTATTTTTACTTTTATCATAAAAATCTAGAGTAGCTCGCCGTCCGGTTGTCTGGTAACAGTCCGGACCAAGCCCAAGTCGTCGACGGCGCGCTTTGTTCCCGCGCGCCTCAAGAAGTTGTCAGCAAAGCCGTAGGGACTCTGCAAAAGGGTCGAAGCCTATTGGAGCTCAGGGTCTCTTTTTGAAAGAAAGGCTTGCCCCAGTGCGAAGAGCTAAGAAAGAACGGGGTGGTGTGTTTAGTCAGTAAGAGTCTGGTACTGTTTCCCGTTCCGCCCAAGAGCGGGATTCGTCATTGGATGTTTTTTCCCTACAAAAAAAAAGCTGTAAAATAGACAAATATTTATTACGGGAGAGAATCGAACCTGCAACACGCACACACCCAATTACTCAACCACTGAATCAACATTACCTTCAAAATGAAATCATAACAAACGAACAAACATTTCACAAGCAAACACAATTATAATCAAACTCTTGTTTATTCGTCTCCCACACAATCTTCAACAATTCCCTACAAACAGAAACATCGTAATGATGTACTCTGTATTTTTACCCGACTGCCAAAGAAGGAGGGTAATGTTTTTCGAGTGTATGTAAGTATGTATGTATGTCTTTTCCTTTGTGACCTCCTGTAGCCTAAACGGCTTGATGGATTTTGATGTATGAGGTATCGTTAGATTTGTCTTGATTACGGGAGTGTCATAGGATACATTTTATCCTAAAAGTCCCACGGGATAAAGACATAATAATATTTTTTCTAAATTTCCCTTTAAAAAAATATGTACTCGTAATCTAAAGCCAAATGTCGTCGAAATAATTTAAAATGGTACTTACATATACATAGTCTTCTACATCTACAACATTTTCGTTAAATAAAAACAGCTAAAAAGTTATAAATAAAAAAATTATTATTAAAAAAACAAAATACCCGACTGCACACTAAAAAAAGAGTAAAACAAGCCCCACAATACAAATTTACTGAATATAATTTATAAATGTTGATGGAAAGCATCGCAGGCGGGGACCACCTTGACCGCCACCAACGAAAATTCTGCTAAATGGTGCACAACAGAAATGACTATAAATAAGCCTCTGTTGGTCCCCGCCTGCGATGCTTTCCATCAACATTTATAAATTATATTCAGTAAATTTGTATTGTGGGGCTTGTTTTACTCTTTTTTTAGTGTACAGTCGGGTATTTTGTTTTTTTAATAATAATTTTCTGCCTTGAAAATGACACTTGGAAAGCTAAGGAATGGCGGGAAACGTTCAACTATTACCACAGTAGATTACACGGTTTCGTTCCACTAATAAAAAAAATATTGTTGAGTATAGCAACTAAATAATGTTAAGGGTAGGCTTATAATGAAACGAGAAGCGAAAAGGAATAAAAATATAGAAGAATTATAGAAAATTAAATAAAATCTTCTATAATTCTAAACTCCTATCTCTATAATCAATCTTCATCATCAAAACTTCAGCCGAAAGACGTCCACTGCTGGACATAGGCCTCCCCCAAGCGCCGTCACAAAGACCGGTCCTGTGCGTTTTGCATCCATCGGCTTCCAGCAACCCTGACCAGGTCATCGGTCCACCTTGTGGGAGGCCTTCCAACGCTACGTCTTCCGGTACGCGGTCGCCATTCCAGAACAAATATACACAGATAGTAATCAATCTTCTACAATCTGAAATAATCCATCTTTTAGTCTAAATTAATAAAAGAATATTCAATAAAAATAGTCATTTTTTATAAATTCTTGAAAAAGCTTATAGCATTTTTAGCAGTGCAATATTAGTATAACATCTTCCTGTAAAACACATTATACGACATAGTATTAAATAAAAATTATTTCGTAATAAAAAAAAATGTGAAGACACCTTCGTCATTACGTTTTTAGGGTTCCGTAGCCAAATGACAAAACGGAACCCTTCTAGATTCATCATGTCTGTCTGTCCGTCCGTATGTCACAGCTACTTTTTTCCGAAACCATACTGTTGAAACTTGATAAGCAGATATATTCTGTGAACCGCTTTAAGATTTTCACACAAAAATGGGAAAAAAATACAAAAAATATTGGGGACCCCCAGAACTGTAACTCATTTTTTTTTTATCAAACCCATACGTATGTCTATGGATAGGTCTTCCAAAATGATATTGAGAATTTTTTTTTAAATTAGAGAATGATAAGTCAAAAAAAAAAAATATGCTTTACATTTTTCTGTAAACTTCTACCGAAAACTGGTTTTAACGAGATCTAGCAAGTAATTTTAATTAGGTAATACTTCATAAATCGTATAATGTCGAAATTGGAACGGAACCCTGAGCGCGCGAGTCCAACTCGCACTTGGCCAGTTTTTTTTATATGATGACAAGAATCTAGGTTCATAAAAAGTCACCTTTCAGACCGAATGTCAGACAACGTGACTTTCAAATCATCAGATATTGTATTACGGTTAAAAACACAGAGAGAGTAAATAAAATTATTTGGGATAACACATTACAGCGGCAGAATGCCAGCGTTGGCTTCGCGACAATATTCTCAACTGTTTACTGAACAGTGTTACCATTTATTTTGGTTATTTTCTAACTGTATCAAAAATAGCAACTATAGCTTTCCTTCTTGGAGTATAATAACGAAATTTTAATAATTAATTATTGTGTGTGTTTCTCCTGTTTTTTTTTTTGGTGTATGCTATAAAGTAATGCTTGACTGCTATCCCACCTGATGTTAAGCAGTGATGTAATCGTTGATGGTAAAACGCATTAGTTTATTAAAAGTAATAGTTTATTAAGGCATTAGTTTATAATAAAGTAGAGTGTGACTCTCCAAAAAGCAATCTGTAAAACACCGAAAGGCTTAAAAAAAAAACTTTAATTGTACAATTTATTTGTGTCAGTAAATTCAGATTAAGTACTTGCTTACGAATAGGCTGTCTTGGGGGTAACTTGTGTGACAAGGATAACCGATTTTCGAGTCTGACCCGAGGCAGAGGGCTACGGATCAAGTTATTTGCCGCGAAAGACTCACGTTTTCAGATTATGAAAACAATGGAAAGAATTCCTACCAAGGTTGAGTGATAAATCTGAACAAATACGCTGGCAAAATATCAAGCAAATATTTGGAGCAGACGCGGTTTTTATTTGAGGTCATATTCGATGTAAGATTACGTACAAATAGTACTTGATAATAAACTAAAAAATGATAATGAGGATTCCTCTAAATATTGACTGTTATCTAGTCAATATTTCAACTAGGAGTTGATCATCTTAGGTATGTATACTCGAGGACAATAGATTGAAGACAACGATAGTTCCTCTGCGTCTCGCATTCAACATTTAAAAGAGTGCCCATGGAGTTTATTGCACGTTCTTCTCCATAGGAGTCTACGCCTTGGAACGTGCAAATTAGTTTCAATTTTGACATTTCAAAAGTGCCTGTAAATGGTCTATTTGAAATAAATGATTTTAAGTTTGAAAAACTTATTCCCGGGATCTTCACCAGGTCATCGCTCTTCGTTATGTAGTCTATACTATCGATAAGTGCCATTAATATCTAAAAACTGGCCATTTTAAATCTGAAAATAGGTCGCGTGAAAGTAGTTGCGTAAAATTATGAGAGTATTGCACGCGACAAATAAGTTGAACTAAAATGGCCGTCGTTGCATTGGTTACGCGCAACACTCGCCCCCTGCATGGCCGCATTTCGACCCGAAAATCTTTTACTGCACATTGAAGTTCGGTCACCATTTTAGTTTAATTTAGTTTATATGCCGCGTCTAGAATAATAATGCCATGACCTATCCGTGTACCAAATTTCATCTAAATCCGTTCAGCCGTTAATGAGCTAAAAACACACACAGACGCACACAAACAAATATTCAATGTAACATAGTGTGATATACTTCTATAATCCATGTAATGAACGAGTATCATTTCAGATAAAACAAATGTTCCACTCACGTTCAAACAATGGCCAATTAATTTATATCATACCACTAATGAAGTACCGTAATTATTTTCTAAGACAGACAATACAGTTCTTATTACAACCCAAACAAACGTATAATAGAACATTATACACCTGCTTACGACACGGTAACAATATGTCGCAATTATACATATTGTATGCGGCAAGTAAGATGAACTATAATAGCCACGAGGAGGAGTGGCGGGCGGTCGCCTCCTTCTGCGACGCAGTAATGCTAGCAAAGGAGGAGGCCGAACGCATAAAGCAACGGCGCACATACCCCAGACTTCGAGGATTCCGATCCCGATTTCCGGCCACCGTAGGCTTTTGCCTTTCGTACTGGGGCCTTCCTTTCAGAAAGAGATCCAGGACCTCGATTGGCTTCGATCCTTTTGAAGAGTCCTTACGTCCTTCACCGTTTTGAGAGCAGTGGTATATTTTTTATTGATAAAAATAGTGCTTGACTGCGATTGTATCTAATGGTAAGCAGTGATGCAATCATTGATAGTGAGGCACACTAGTTATACAAAAAAAATACACAAAAATAAAAAAAATATATATAATAAATTACACAAAGTAATGCAGCCTGACTGGAATTGAAACATCTGTTACTGCACTTTGAAGTTCACCATTATAGTTCCAATTTATATGCTGCGAATTGTACTAATATCTATCTTAAAACGAAACGACCCGCCCCAAGCTTGACAAGGGTGTTATATATGTATTTGTATTTTGGGCTGGTGTCTGCAACTATAAAGCGCGTATTTTGCGTACGGGTGTGGCAAATGGGTCATTTGATCCACCCCAGCTCCTCAAGGTAGGTCATACTTTCTGGTGCGTTAGGCGGTTCCTTACTGGATTGCGTCCGATTTTGAGGCTCAGGTGCCATCGCTGCTAAACGAGGGTTACAAATTTATGAAATTCTCGCTTTTTCTCTACATAAACATGAATGTTTATCATTTGACTTTGTAATATCGTATTCATTTGTTGACTATTGTTACATAACATTCTTTTAAATACCTATCACTTGTAAGAATCCCTTATCAATAAATAACTATTTCTACTAGTATTTCGACTGAAATGATGATATGACATCAGGCATATACTATTAATATTTTGACAAATACTGTTAAACTAATGCAAAACCTAATTAACCCCAAAAAATGTTTAAGAACGTTCAAATAATCTCAATTTTCGAGTCACGGAAATACATCGAATACTTATTCTGTAGCCGTGCGCAATATCGAAGTTCCCTGTTTACATAGTTCCTGAATATCAAACACGGAATCGTAAACGTACTTGTATCGTTTATGGCATTTCAAATCACATCTACATACATAGTATAAAGTAAACAAAGTCACTTCCCTCTCTCTGTCCCTATGTATGCTTAGATCTTTGAAACTACGCAACGGATTTTGATGCGGGTTTTTTTTATAGACAGAGTGATTCTAGATGACGGTTTATATGTTTAAGACATCATCATCTTCCTGCCCTTGTGCCGTTTTATTTGGGATCGGCGCAATATGTTTTTTTCTTCCAATCTGTCCTGTCACCCGTCACACTATCACTAACTCCTCTTTCTTTCATATCACTTCTCACACAATCCATCCATATCTTCTTTGCTCTCCCTCTCCATCCATCCAGATTCATTCACTCATGGCTTTTTTGTAACATGTATTTCACCCATCCTCCTCTTTACATGGCCATACCAAGACAAACGGTTCCCTTTCTACTTTTCAGTCACTGGCGCCATTTTCAAACTTCCTCTAACATACTCATTTACCCGTGCGAAGCTGGGGCGGGTCGGTAGTAGACCTATAAACATTTCTTACAACAGCATACAAATACAACCAATTGTAAATATATCGGAGTTTTCAATAAAAGGCAATTTACATAAAGGTATCGACTCACTGGATCACATTAAGTACCTCCTAAAGAAATAATATTTAGCCACATGCCATTGCCTGGTAAGATAACATTACAATTGATAAAGAACCCCAAGACCCTGGAAAAAAAGGCAAGGAAAGAACAGGAGTGTGTTTTAGTCAGTAAAAGTCTGTCACGCCTTCACGCTACGCCCAAGGCGGGAAAAATCATTAGATGATTTCTTACCTAAAAACAACATACATTACATGACTATTCGGTAAAAGCAAAATGTTCGAAAAAACCTGCATTATTTTCAGAAAACACATTTTTTTTCCAAAAATCAAAGCTCTACTTCAGGTGTACGAGTATTACTCGTTCACAAAAATTCCCCCTTGTACAGTAATTTCGACAACTACATACAGCATATATTCATGTAATGCTATTCAAATTGCGTTCAAAACACGCCATGTTAGATGCAGATACAGAGAAAAGGAAGCGTTTACAGAAACTAGGCCACATGGGGGAATCTAATGTCCTGACTGACTCGCATAATGGAGGAAATGGCTTTTAAATCGAAGGAGCGACCCGAGGCGTAAAGCGTGAGCGTCGCGGGCCACCGCCTACGGCCTCGCGGTCCAAGGGGCCTCGCGCCTCGAAGGCCCGTGAACGGATATGATAAAGACATAACCTATAATTGGTTTAAAGTTTCTTATAAAATTGTTATTCTTTAGTTATAGCTGTCGATTTTCCTTACAATAAATAAAAAATCATAGTAAGTATAGATATAATTAATCATCAATAAATAATAAAACTCCGGCCAAGAGCGCGTCAGGCCACGCTCAGTGTAGAGTTCCGTAGTTTGTCGTACGTCACAATAAGTGTTCCCACTTAAGAGTTAAAAACGAGCATGAATAATACCACTAATACCAACAAGAGAACAACCTAAAAATCCGACGAATTAATAGCTCATACCCACCATGTTAGATGTTACGCCATGTTAGATGCAGATACAGAACAAGTTTTCAATGAAAATATTTTTTTTCATAACAAGCTTTTATAGCGGTGGTCTATACTTATATAAATAAAACTCGTCAAGACGATTCACACGAGCCCAAACTCGACGTGGTTGTGCCGTTTAATTACAGAGTTCCTATGGCTACCTCGCGATTCCATCATCAGATCAGTTCCATGTCATCATAATATTGCATTGTCATCCGAACTAAACGTGTATACCAAATTTCAGCTCAATCGGAAACCGGGAAGTGGATCAAATTTAAGTTGCAAGATTTGATTACAGAACGACAGACAACGGGACAGGTGAAACTAAATAAAAGCTTGTAAAAAGGGGAAACGTTTACAGAAAGTAGGCCACATGGGGGAAACCAATGTCCTGACTGACTAGCATAATGGAGGAAATGGCTTTTAAATCCTTTGTTTAAATCGAAGGAACGTCGATATCTAGACTAGATATCAATTGAAATGTATTAAACCTTTTTGCTTCAACAGATATCACTTAAGAAAAAATCAGTACCAGACAAAGCAGTTCGCTGAACACAGCTACAAGCATTTAAGGAACAGTTGATTTTTCGGTTGTGAATTGCATGGTGTGGGTTGTTTCCTCCTTAACCGGAAACTCTTCAAGTTCCTTGTCTCCCAGAGCCATCCAGTAATATTCGTAAAAAAAATCACAATCAGGCTGACATAAGATTTATCAATAATCAAGGACACACCATATCGACGGCTACCATTTCAAAAGACGAGGGAACTAGCTGTATAGTTACACGACAGTAAATTCTCCATAGAAGCGTGTCACTAATAAAACATTTACACAAAACAATTCAGCCTCGAAACAAATATCAGAGAGTAACACAAATATTTGTCTTACAAGGAAATGAACACAAGACAACACGCCAACTGATACAGAAACTCGGGTCATGGTATTGTGGAATAGTGGACTTATCTATCGTGTATTTTGGAAAGCGTTTTCTCGGCGCTACTGAAATATGGATAACTTCAATAGGACGGCAAAGATTTTCGATATTTTCATTGTATTGTACAGTACGGCCTGTATGAAGTTAGGCTCTGCGAATTTTAGCGCTTGAAAACTCTTACGAAAATAAAGGTTTTAAAAAAATAAATGCCAATCATAGTTTTCAACAGCAATAACAACTGCAAATTGCATTTATTTGTATTTGTACTTCAGACGCGCCAAGATCTGACGGCCGAACTGTAAGATTTTTTTTAAGCCGGCAATAATTCTATTAAACTCTTGAGCCCCAAGCGCACGCGTTCGGACACCTATTGTTTTTTATGATGATTTGATTTGATTGACATGATTACTTCCTACCATTTTAACGGTAGGAGTTCAATATTGATTTGTCTGCACTGTCCTTACATAATTTATGTACTGTAATATGGAAATATTGTAAAGATAACAATTTTTTTAAAAGAGTAACCATGGAGTTTCTTGCCGGTTCTTCTCCATAGACAACCAATTTGGAACCGTGCACTAGCTTCTGACGTTTTATAAGTGCCCATGTAGGCCCATGTGAAATAAAAAATTATGACTTTGATTTTGACATTGTTTCTGTTATGTCTCTAATAACGGTATTCGAAAGGTTAATTCGACAACTATCACACAACGCCGTCTAGTTCCAAGTTAAGCAGCTAAGCATGGCGCTACAGACAGTACTAACCACCACCGCTGCCGTACAGATACTAAAACGCAGTATAAGTATTGTAGAACAAGCTATTTTACTGCGTTTTAGAGTCGGCACGGCAGACCGTCAAACGTTAGTTAAGCGTTGAGGACAGGAAGAATTCGGTAAAAAAATCGGTTGTCTGTAAAGTCAGTTTACTGACGATAGTTGAACGTGACAACGTCATAAGAAAATACTGACGGAATGGTTTTACAATTGACACTACATTCACTTTTCACTGGACTTCATACTTGAGGAAAACATGTAAATGTATTATTTTATTTTATTGTATAGCAGCTGTCCACGCGGACGCATCGCTCACTCAAGTAGGAGAGAAACAGATGTCGAAAACTGCCGAACGAGGCCGATTGTGCCTCTTTGTCGCTCGTTGCGTGCTCGCGCTTGCACTTACAACCATAAATGGAACGCCTCAGAGCGAGGTAACGCCGCATGAGTCATGTTTTTTCATGCGTGCAGCCGGCTCCATCGAATTATAAGACGTTGTCACGTCAAAAAAAAAGCAAAATCCAATCTTAACGTCACAACGCACTGACGCGTAACACAATACAGTAACAAAAAGGACGTAACATTGAGGCGTGCGTTGACAAACGCAAGCTCCATAGATCATGCAAGCGTAGTCTATGGCGATACGGTCCAGTGAGCCGAGACCTAAACGGACCACGAATCATCGCTTGAGACTTTATAAAGCGGATGTGAGTGAGAAATGATAGGAGGGGCCGCTGGTGAAGGGCATCCGTTGATCTCATTGACGTCCTTCAAAAAGGTTAAGATCTAAAAGGTTAAATCAATAGAATTTTATTTTATTTTTTTGCTTTTTATTCGGACTAGCTCAGTATCTATAGTTATAGTTATCTATGCTATGTTTATACGCTATGTTTTCTTATACGCGTTTCCTCCAAGTGTCGCCATAACGACCTCTTGTTCGTCTCGTTTGTCTTGTTCGTCCCAACGCTTTGGAACGTGCAAATTAACTTCAATTTTGACATTTCAAAAGTGCCTGTAAATGGTCTATTTGAAATAAGTAAATGATTTTGAGTTTGAGTCTTGTATCTCGTTCATCATTTTCACCGTTTAGAACGTCTGTGAACTAATTTAGTCCAATGATAACATACTAAATGAGTTACATAATCAGAAAATATGAAATAAATCAATAAATCACTGATATACCGCTGTATCATGCTTACCGATAGCTTGACAGTAACCTTAAATATATCGTTCTAATCAATTAGCACCCTAACCTTAATTACTTGAACATGTCGGCAAGTATTTTGAATATTTATAACTGTGTCATTTCCACTAGCCAAATTATCAATAACTAGCTTTTGCCCGCGGCTTCGCCCGCGTGGGTTTGGGGTTTCCGGGATAAAAAGTAGCCTATGTGCTATTCCGGAGTGTATCCTATGCCTGTGCCAAATTTCATTCAAATCCATTCAGTAGTTTTTACGTGAAAGAGTAACAAACATCCATACATCCATACTTACAAACAAACTTTCGCCTTTATAATAGTAGTAGGATCTATGATGACTTTTTTTTGAGGTGGAAAATAGAATGAAATAAACTTTAACTAGCGACCCGCCCCAGCTTCGCACGGGTAATATTGAATATATTTATACATATATTACGCACATAAAACTTCCTCTTGAATCACTCTATCTTTAAAAAAAAACCGCATCAAAATCCATTGCGTAGTTTTAAGATTTAAGCATACATAGGAACAGGCGACTTTGTTTTATACTATGTAATGATAATGATATTGTACACCAGTAATAATTTATCAGAAACTCAAATTAAAAAAAAAAAAAACAAACATCAAATTATTTTCCATGTCTGGATAGGGCGAGAAAGTTTAAGACGTCCTACCACGACAACGTGCCACGATTTCCCATTGCGGCTCTTACAACCTAAACTGAACTGCTTAAGCTTTATTCGAGTAGGTTGTATACAGGTTGTAGTTACTTCTATTTTTCTCGCTCGCACGATTTAGGTACATTTTGAGAAGTCATGGTAAGGCCAAGAGATTAAACAGACTGGGAAAGCATGGCAACGCCGTCCGGTTGTTTGGTCAAGTGTCTGACTTACGACTTACTTCGAACCGGTTTTTTTTTTTTTTTTTTTTATGGTAGGTGAAAATCATCCAATGACGAAACCCGCTCTTGGGCGGAGCGGGAGACTAGTGTCAGACTCTTACTGACTAAAAAACCTACCCCGTACCTTCCTTGCCCTATTCCTGGAGTCGAGGTAACAGTTTCCCACCACCCTCTAGACTCCGGGAGGCTTCGACCCTGAAGGGCCCCTGCAGTTTGCTGACAACTCCTTGAGGCGCGCGGGAACGGTGCGCGCCGTTGACGACTAGGACTCGGTCTTACAGACGACCGGACGGCGAGCTACCCATTGCTCACCGTCCGCGAGCCAGTGTCTACGGTGGCCGGATATCGGCAGGATCGCGGCGGCGACGGCTACGGCGAGTACGCCGTTGCCTTTGCCTTATGCGGTCGGCCTCCTCCTTTACGAGCATTACTGCTTCGCAGAAGGAGGCGACCGCCTGCCATTCCTCTTCTACCATGGCCTGAACCAGGGCCCGGCGCGAGAGGTCGCCGCCGCCGATCACCCCCACGAGGACACGGCGATGCTCTTCCCAAGCAGGGCACACCTCCACCGTGTGCTCCACCGTGTCCTCCGGGCTCGCCTCACAGTGGCGACACCCGGACGTCTCTTCCGCACGAATCCGGTGCAGGAATCTCCCGAACTTCCCATGTCCGGTGAGAACCTGCGTCATGCGGAAGGTGAGGACGCCGTGAGGTCTATCCAGCCACGCCTCAAAGAGGGGCACTACCGCTGAGATTACGGTGTGCCCAGCGCTGGGTTGCGACAGTCGCTGTTTCCACTTCACCATGAGATCTCGCCGGAGCTCCTTCCGCCACGCCTCGACATGTTCGGGCAGCGGATCTTCGCCCCGGCGTTGCACCTCCACGCGCTGGTCGTGCATGCGTGCATGCAAGGACTGTTGCTACTTCGAACCGGTTGATTTCCTATAAAGAGATCCAGTCATTCCATGATTTTCTCATGGTATTTACATCGAAAACTTTCATAAGACCTCACATACATCAACCCCTCTAGCCAATTTACATTATTTCGTGACGAGTCTCTTTCTACTATAGAAACGACTCAGCGTAAGTATTAATCCTATCTATACTAATATTATAAAGCTGAAGAGTTTGTTTGTTTGTTTGTTTGAACGCGCTAATCTCAGGAACTACTGGTTCGAATTGAAAAATTCTTTTTGTGTTGAATAGATCATTTATTGAGGAAGGCTTTAGGCTATATACCATCACGCTGCGACTAATAGGAGCGAAGAAATAATGAAAAATGTGGAAAAAACGGGGAAAAATATTCATCTTTTAGGGCTTCCGTTACGTGCGCTGCGAAAACGGTTCAAGATAGCAAAAAAATATGTATGAAAGAATTATTCCTCTTAAAATGATCTAAAAAAATGTCCGCGACAGTATATGTCTATCTTTTAAGATTAACTCACTAGAACCGTTTTTATGGGAATCAATTTTGGCCGAAATTAATGCATTATTACCAATTATTTGTTACAGTTGTATCAACATAATATTATTAAACTTTATCCAAATAAATGTGTTGTTGATTAAGAGTATGTAATTGTGAAAAAAATTGTCTTTGACATCACTTATTTTCAATGAACATCTTAGAAGTTATTACAATTTTAAAATAACTCCGATATAAAATTCACACGCGCCGCATGATGTGCAAAATATGACGCTGCACCTGGCCGGCGGGCGAGGAGACGGGTCGCTTGCGGGCGGCGCGGAGGGGTTTTTTATGGTAGATAAAAATCATCCAATGACGAATCCCGCTCTTGGGCGGAGCGGGAAACAGTGTCAGACCCTTACTGACTAAACAACATACCCCGTTCCTCTCTTGCCTTATTCCCAGAGCCCCGATATAACGCTTTCGCACCAACCCTCGGCTGCAGGAGGCTTCGACCCTGAAGGGCCCCACAGTTTGCTGAAAACACCTTGAGGCGCGCGGGAGCAGTGCACGCCGTCGACGACTTGGTCTCGGTCTGGACTGTTACCAGACAACCGGACGGCGAGCTACCCATTGCTCACCGTCCGCAAGCCAGTATCTACGGTGGCCGGATATCGGCGGGATCGCGGCGGCGACGGCTACGGCGAGGGCGCTGTTGCCCTTGCCTTATGCGGTCGGCCTCCTCCTTTACGAGCATTACTGCTTCGCAGAAGGAGGCGACCGCTTGCCATTCTTATTCGCTGCTGACCATGACCTGAACCAAGGCCCGGCGCGTGAGGTCGCCGCCGCCAATCATCCCCACGAGGACACGGCGATGCTCTTCTCAAACGGGGCACACCTCCACCGTGTGCTCCACCGTGTCCTCTGGGCTGGCCACACAGTGGCGACACCCGGGCGTCTCTTCCGCACGAATCCGGCGCAGGAATCTCCTGAACTTCCCATGTCCGGTGAGAAACTGCGTCATACGGAAGGTGAGGACGCCGTGTTGTCTATCCAACCACGCCTCAAAGAGGGGACTTACCGCCGAGATTATGGTGTATCCAAGAGGGTATGTAGCTCTGTAAAGTACTTTTAGATAATTATGTTCTTTTATAAACTAAATTGTCTAAAATAATAACAGAAATTGACACGGGCAAAGTCGTGGGTAACAGCTATCTATACTAATATTATAAAGCTGAAGAGTTTGTTTGTTTGTTTGTTTGTTTGTTTGTTTGTTTGAACGCGCTAATCTCAGGAACTACTGGTTCGAATTGAAAAATTCTTTTTGTGTTGAATAGATCATTTATTGAGGAAGGCTTTAGGCTATATACCATCACGCTGCGACTAATAGGAGCGAAGAAATAATGAAAAATGTGGAAAAAACGGGGAAAAATATTCATCTTTTAGGGCTTCCGTTGCGTGCGCTGCGAAAACGGTTCAAGATAGCAAAAAAATATGTATGAAAGAATTATTCCTCTTAAAATGATCTAAAAAAATGTCCGCGACAGTATATGTCTATCTTTTAAGATTAACTCACTAGAACCGTTTTTATGGGAATCAATTTTGGCCGAAATTAATGCATTATTACCAATTATTTGTTACAGTTGTATCAACATAATATTATTAAACTTTATCCAAATAAATGTGTTGTTGATTAAGAGTATGTAATTGTGAAAAAAATTGTCTTTGACATCACTTATTTTCAATGAACATCTTAGAAGTTATTACAATTTTAAAATAACTCCGATATAAAATTCACACGCGCCGCATGATGTGCAAAATATGACGCTGCACCTGGCCGGCGGGCGAGGAGACGGGTCGCTTGCGGGCGGCGCGGAGGGGTTTTTTATGGTAGATAAAAATCATCCAATGACGAATCCCGCTCTTGGGCGGAGCGGGAAACAGTGTCAGACCCTTACTGACTAAACAACATACCCCGTTCCTCTCTTGCCTTATTCCCAGAGCCCCGATATAACGCTTTCGCACCAACCCTCGGCTGCAGGAGGCTTCGACCCTGAAGGGCCCCACAGTTTGCTGAAAACACCTTGAGGCGCGCGGGAGCAGTGCACGCCGTCGACGACTTGGTCTCGGTCTGGACTGTTACCAGACAACCGGACGGCGAGCTACCCATTGCTCACCGTCCGCAAGCCAGTATCTACGGTGGCCGGATATCGGCGGGATCGCGGCGGCGACGGCTACGGCGAGGGCGCTGTTGCCCTTGCCTTATGCGGTCGGCCTCCTCCTTTACGAGCATTACTGCTTCGCAGAAGGAGGCGACCGCTTGCCATTCTTATTCGCTGCTGACCATGACCTGAACCAAGGCCCGGCGCGTGAGGTCGTCGCCGCCAATCATCCCCACGAGGACACGGCGATGCTCTTCTCAAACGGGGCACACCTCCACCGTGTGCTCCACCGTGTCCTCTGGGCTGGCCACACAGTGGCGACACCCGGGCGTCTCTTCCGCACGAATCCGGCGCAGGAATCTCCTGAACTTCCCATGTCCGGTGAGAAACTGCGTCATACGGAAGGTGAGGACGCCGTGTTGTCTATCCAACCACGCCTCAAAGAGGGGACTTACCGCCGAGATTATGGTGTATCCAAGAGGGTATGTAGCTCTGTAAAGTACTTTTAGATAATTATGTTCTTTTATAAACTAAATTGTCTAAAATAATAACAGAAATTGACACGGGCAAAGTCGTGGGTAACAGCTATAATTTATAAAGCTGAGAAGGTTGTTTACAAAAATAAATATGATGCCCAAAATAACTATTCCACGCGGACGAAGTCGCGGGCACAGCTAGTACATACATAAAAATGAATCGCAAAGTGTGTTGCTAAGAACATAACTCAATAACGCCTGGACCAATTTTACCAATTTTTGTTGTGTTTTTTATTCTCAAGAGAAGGTTTTTATGAACAAGTTTATAATAAAAATATTTTTTTTTCATAACAAGCTTTTATAACGGTATACTTATATAATTAAAACTCGTCAAGACGATTCACATGAGCCCATACTCGAAGTGATTGTGCCGTTTAATTTCAGAGTTCCTATGTATCCATAGCCTCGCGATTCCATGATCAGATCAGCTCCACGTCATCATAATATTGCGTTGTCATGCGATTTACACCTGCATGCAATATTGCAGCTCAATCGGTTGAAGATATCTGCTTTGAGCCGAACAAACATAGTTACATTGCAAGCTAATAAAAAGCTTGTAAAAAAAGAGCGTTGAGTACGGTAGAGTAGGTTACAGTGGAGTAGAGAGTTAGTATCAGACGTGAGCGAAGCCGCGGGCAAAAGCTAGTTTTATTATAAAACTGCAGGATGTAGCGATGATCATTGTTTGTACAAACGATTACATTTCATTCTGCCATTTTTAATAATGTGAACTTGGCTACTAATTTTGTTAAAATTCCATTCCTCAGTTGTTTTCTACCGTTAACGATTGTTGACTATGAACTTGGTTAGGGGACTGGCCTTCCCACAAACATAAATATTTTCAATAGGCGAACACATAACTAATTCACATTAATAGCACACTATATCTTTCCTACCCACACAATCTTAACCTTCTCTCGCCTACACATAAGAAAAACCTGACCTCAGCAACATTATCTATACACCGTTAAATTTTGATCGTTTTAATCCCTTGGAGGGTCGAACTGGTCCATGAAACACTATCGATTTGTAAAGATAAAATTAAAAAATAAAGTACTTTTTTTTTAATAACTCGAATCAATTCTCGCATGAGTGAATAAATAATGCGAACCGTTAGTAGGCAGCATTCTTATGAGTAACAACATTGACGCGGTCGCTGGTCAACGTGGACTCGCAAAAAATAGCCAATCTTAGACTAAGTCCCGCCCCCGGGCGCGCGCGCCGTATACCTTGCCAATCAAACAGGGCGCGCGCGCCCCTCTCACCCCGCGCACCCCGCGCGCTAACTGCAGGGATAGTGACACGTCATGGGAGTTTCCCCGGGTCAGTTTCTGTAATGACGATAGCGGAGTGCACTGTGTTATCTCGCGAATAATGGCGTCTCGGAATTACGCGTATTCCAACACACGCTCAGGGCCTCGGTCGCCAATTCAGTGTTTGACGATAATTGGATTGAGCGGGGTTGTCCAGTTGCTTGGCCAGCAAGGAGTCCGGACCTTACCCCGCTGGATTTTTATTTGTGGAGTGAAGTAAAACGTTTGGTGTACAAAAACGAGCATCAAATTCGTGAACAAATGAAAAGTGCGATAGTGGACGCCTTCGATGTGATAAAAAGTGACAGGGACACATTAGTAAAATTAAAAGACAATCTCATTAAAAGTGCAAGACTGTGTATCGAAAGGAATGGTTTGTATTTTGAACAATTATTACGTTATCGTGAAATTTAACTACCAACCGTTATTAGCATAGCTCTTTCTAAATCGTTGTAAATAATTTTGATTATTTTTAAATCATTGTACATAATTTGATTCCACATTTTTAAATACACCATAACTAGCAGGCCTGTAGAGATTTATTTGTACATGTAGGTACTTACCTACCGCTTTTAGCATAATTATTTTATTAGGCATGACGTCTTATGCACAAAACAGTTATGACGGTCCTAAGCCCGTAAAAGTATGAAGGAAAATTTGGAATCAATTTATTTGTTTACCTACGCAAACATCAGCTGTCGAGTCAATAACCTTATGCTTGATCGGGCCGTGTAGGTAACTACGCTGCCCGATACGCAACGACCGACGACGACGTAGGTAACTATCTCGTGGCGCGTAACTTTTGGTTTGATACATTTTGCGAGTATAATCTTATCATTTGCTAATTTCTTTATTTTTTATGTTACGTCGAAGTACAAGCTTGTAATGAGTAGTATTTTGTTAGTTAAACCACCGGTCCAAGGGATTAAAACGATCAAAATTTAACGGTGTATATATACCAAAATATATAAACTCGTCTAGCAGCCGCTGACCAAAACGTAACGTATTGCGTTACGTAATCACCGCGTCACAATCTAGTCGACATTGAAAATGATGCCAAATCTTTTATGTATCAACAATCGTTCGTTTTGTATTGCATTCTGTTTGTGCCAGGGCAAAAGGTTATTAAATTGATTGCTTTTTGATTAGTAATAGGTATTTTTGTTAGTAATTTCGCGAATAGTTCCGTAAGAGCTTTTGTAATGCCAAGGGCAAGCAACACAGTCGTAGTGCCATCGATATAGGGTCCCGTAAAATAGTTTTTTGATAATGTAAATTATTTCGGAAAAAGCAAAAAACAATGCGTCCCTCCCCTCTAACTTTTACTTACTTTTCATGCACTACGCACTAGGTTAGAGGTGTACCGTACAGTCACTTTACTTCACTTAGTGATCTGCAGGCAAAGATTTTATATAGTAACTAGATTGCTTACGCCAACTCCAAAAACGTACTGAAGAGAAGAATACTGGGTAGGTCATCTCTTTCTACTAGTGTTTCCATAGACAGATTGTATTACAGTTGTTAGACAACATACCTAATGCCAACAAAGCGCTGAAGCGGACTTTAGTATTAACTTTTCAGTACTTTGACAAATAATAAAGTAATTTATTTTTCTCACCACAATATTTAAAAAAAAAATAGTTTCTATGAACGTGCTTGTATATTACTTTAATTTCGGAAGTCGGTGTTAAATCATAATTATAGAAAATCCAAATCTATTCAGTTCCTTTAAGTATGAAGGAGTGTCAAAAATTTGTCACACCAGAGAATTTGGTAGACCAGAGACGGGTTTGGCAGATGAAATGAATCCAAAAACACATTTCCTTTGGGATGAATTTCTTCTGTCAAGCAGACGAAACCACTGTCAAAAAAACCCGGCCAAGAGTCAGTGTCAGTCCACGTTCATTGTAGGGTTCCGTAGTTCCCGTCCGTCACAAATTTTTCACAATGTACCAGAATCCTTAAACGTTTAAACGTTTCTAATTTATAGAAACTAGACGGGTTTTGTATGTTGTATTTTCGGTGGTGATTTCGGATTGCGTGAACAGATTTGAATAATTCTTTTTTTATTTAAAAGAGAATACGTTCGAGATGATTAAAACTTAAAGTTTTAATAGGGTACCCCATAATAAAACATCTTTTTCCACTTTTTGTTTTTGCACTTTTTCGGCGTGATTGTTATACATATTGGTATGAAAATTCAGCTTTCTAGTGCGAACGGTCACCGAGATTATCCAAACAAACAGATATGGCGAAACTATAAGGGTTTCTAGTTGACTACGGAACCCTAAAAACTAGTGTAGATATAAACATTCAAATAAATTATCATCATCCGACGTATTGTATTCATAGTGATACTTGTAGAAGAGAATTAATTGACTTTAACATCAAAACAACTAAGTCTTATAAACAGGTCAATACTGATACAAGACGACGTATGTGATTGGTAATAAAACGTATTATTTACCTTAAATTATGCGATCCATTTTCAACCTTATTACGTTGAAGTGAAAGTTGATATTGGTGTAACAGATTTCAAGTGCAGTATCGTACTAGAAGAAAACTTATCGAAAGGTGCGGTTCAGGAGTCTAATGGACTTTGGATGTTCCTTTCGACAAGTCATTTAGAAATGCGCAAGTATTGAAGACCTGTTCATTAACTTCGACCCATTGATATATAATATACAAAGATGATACGACAGTTTTTTTTTTATGGTAGGTAAAAATCATCGAATGACGAATCCCACTCTTGGGCGGAGCGGGAAACAGTGTCAGACTTTTACTGACTAAAGAACCTACCCCGTGCCTTCCTTGCCTCATTCCCAGAGCCCCGGTGTAACGCTTTCGCACCAACTAGAGAATGCAAATCCGTCCTGTTTTAGAAATCCGGATTTTTAAGAACGGATTTTTCGTCCAATCCGGATTATCCGGATTTTACGGATTTTTCATAAAAATAAAAAAATCTACTTATATCAGTTTTTTAATATGATGTTTTTTACATTTGTGTAAATGGATTAAAATAAATACGCTGGAAAATCAATTTCAATACTAATCAATACTAATATTTTGATGTTATAGCTATAATATTCTTATTAAATAATCAGGTTGTAATTCGCGTTTTTGTTTTTTTACATAAGTAAAACAAAACTTTGGAGATTAGAAATAAAGACAAATTAGTAAACTTCTCAAATTATTAAACGTAACACACAAAAATAATCCGCATTATTAAAATAGTGTCAGCGACTCGTGAGCTGAGTAACTATAGCCAAATTAATTAAATGAGAATAAAAATGAAAAGATGAATAAAAATGAAAAGAAATTTTGGAAAACCGTAATTAGAGAATAGAAAGACAATAGGTGTGCGAAGGCCGGCGAATCAAATTTGATGCCCACCTCATTCTTTTTTTCATTTGTTGGATAAAACACATCATCCAGTATCATTAAAGAACAACAGGTGTGCTTGGGGCCTAATAAACTAAATACGAATTGTCGACAATTTCATGCAAGTGATCCTCCATATTTCTTTCAATTTTGGTCTTGAAAAGTGGTCTGCAACAACTCCAGAAAACAAGGAACTTAAAGAAATTTAATGAAATAAATGTCCAAAAATGTTTCCGAGAGTGCGTGGTTTGCACATTCACAAATATCAATTTGCAGGAATTGATAAAGAATTAATCAAGAGACTACATGTAATTCTTCAAACTATGTCCTCGGAAATTTGGACGGTATACATAGGTAACCGCGCAATTATATATAAGTAAATATAACTGTTACTACATGCCATCTTCGGTCCATAAAGTAGGTATACATATATGTACCTACATGTATATACATGGTGCTAAAATGTTAGAGCATTATGCAGTTTTATTTCTAGGACAATTAAGTATCCGAAATTACTCAGGAAGCCCGAAATAAAGATTAGTAGAAGTATTCCAGATCAGCAACAAACAAAGATGTTCTGCATATTTCTATATATCTAGCATAAATAAACGAAGTTTTCTAATATCCAAAGAATTGTTTGACGAAGCCAAATAATTGTTGGAAATAGGAGGCGCTTATCCTATTCATCACGTAAAACGCGCTATATTTTACTGTTACTGTTTATTTTAATATAAATAATTTAGTTTTAAACTTATTTTAAAAATAAAAACCGCAAAACAACTGAGTTATCGATTTTTGAGATGGATGATACCGGTTGGTCCCATAGTTCGGCGCTCTGCTTGCGTCCTCCAGAGCAGTGGCGTGCCTAGGGTTTCAATATAGGGCAAGCCCAAAAATTTTAACCAATTTCAAAAAAAGAAAGTTCACATATGGATCATGGTAATTTTCTCATAAACTACTGGTTAGATACAATAAATTAAAAGTGAATTTATCCATCTTCTTTCCTATTTTTTATTCAATTTCACTCACTGAAGGCATGCTAGTACTAGATTGAATATAATAAACATATCAGCAATTGCATACCTCCGGTGGCTTTGAAAAAAGCCATTTGGTTTGGTTCATTGCTTGAGGAAACAAAGTTATGGTAAGTAGTTGATTGCTTCCTAACAGGACTAACAGGTTACAGACAAAAAAAAAACAAAACAAAGTTCCAAAACAAAAGCAAAAAAATACCTAGATAGAATATAAAAAGGAATTTAAATTAATTATTTATATTCTAATTGGAATTGTCTATCTTTCTGAAATGCTTAAATTACATTACAGCCGGAATAGTTAAAACAAGATACACTAATTTTAACAATTCGGGAAAGACATCTTTGAGGTTATTCTCATGAATGAAATCAATTAATTCCTAAACACTACGATCTTTTAGATCAGGACTATTATAGAATACAGGCAAATCAATTAACTGTTTATTGTTTTTTTGTCCAAATATTTTGCATAAATGTCAAATAATGAATCTAATCCCTCTGTAGGAAAATGCGAGTAATTTATATATACACTGATCTATTAAATTTTCGTTTATGCGATTTACTAGACTGAGAAATACAAAGATTAGGCATCGGTTTTAATGAAGAAATTAACTGTTTTTTCTGAGCAAAGTTTAAAGATTTTACCTTATCTTCGCCAATCAAAACTCGAACGCATTTTAAATCCTCACAAGGTACAATTACCTCCATTGTTGTAGGTAAGTCACCAAAACAGTTACATATAACACTGGGAAAATCTAAGAAAACACACAACAAAACTTTTCCAACTAAAGCAAATAAAACTGAAGTTAGTTGCACTCGAGTGTCAAAAACTATTTACGCAAAGTTCCAGTGTTGTCATTTATGCAAAAAAAGTCGCCAGGTATATGAAAAATCTAGCTAGATGTCACATTTTTTTTATTTTTAAGTTAACGCTTGAATATTTAATTTCGTTATTTTTAAAAGCCGCTAGTTTTTACTGTTGCTAAATCTTAAAAAAAGTCTCCAAACTCGTTAAAAGTCTCCAAGATCTCACAACGTTGCTAAAACGGCAACATTATAGATGTGGCAAGCTGACAAGGTCACGCATCCGCGTACAACTTCATGCGTAAGCCCGGCTTAAATCTTCTATACTGATCGATTTGTAGACGGAAAACGTCCTAAGTACTTATACGGCACATCGCTATGAGTGCGAAAGAGACATTGAAAGCCCGGTAAAAGCCGGTAAGTGTAAGCGAGATAGCTATATGTATGCGAAGCGCGCGAACAATCGCGATGTGTAATGCAGCGGGCGGGCCTAAGTACGAGTAGATACTATGTGTTATTTTGATAAGAATTAAGCGCGCGAACTTTTAAATAGTTCGGGTTTGATATTAATTCTTATCGGGCATTTTAGTAAGGCAAGCCGGGCTTTTGGGCTTGTATGAAGGGACCGCCACTGCTCCAGAGGCGACTCGATTTGTGAATTAAAATTTCTTGCTATTCAGAAAATCCGCGGATTTGATTTTCAAATCCGGATTTAAAAGTCGAGTAAAAATGTGCGGATATCCGGATTTTTCGGATTACGGATAGTCCGGATTGCATTCCCTAGCACCAACCCTCAGCTCCGGGAGGCTTCAACCCTGTAGGGTCCCTACGGTGTGCTGACAACTCCTAGAGGCGCGCGGGAACGGAGCGCGCCGTCGAAGACTTGAGCTCGGTCTGGACTGCTACCAGACGACCGGACGGCGAGCTACCCATTGCTCACCGTCCGCAAGCCAGTGTCTACGGTGGCCGGATATCGGCAGGATCGCGGCGGATACGACAGATGGGCTTTCCTTAAAAAGGATCATTGTAGACACCAATATGAATAACTTACTATAAGACCAATCCGTAAATCACGAAAATAAAACCGCTGCTCCGCACATTTATATTCACATAGCTCGACAAAATGTATGGAGCAGCCTGATGCGATAAACATTTTTATTACAATAAAATTTTGGCGGGGCGAGCACACGCTTTTTCCGCACTAGTGGGTTTTTTTTTTAACATTCGTCATTCCGTGTCTCGGAGCGGCGCGATAAGAGTGGGTCGAGTAAGTGTATTGAAAAATGCTTTTGATCCTATTTTATTCACAGATGTTTATGCTCTTTCTAAAGACTATCAACACATTTGTGAGTTGTAGGTACACTGCATAAGTAAAACATGCCTGTGCTAAACCCACAATGTTGTGTTAGCTTCACTAAGATCAACACGGGCAGTGAATGAGTAAAGCCGGTTTGTGACGTCACACGTAGGTACTAGGAGCACATGAAATGCCTGAAGACTAACTTGTTGCAGTAGCTTACCTACGTACATATATGTAGCCTGTACATGGATTTTATGGACTGAAACATTGTGCTAAGCTTACAGCTTAGAGTTTCAATGTTGAAAACCAGAATTCTATTCTTTTTTGAAGAGGGATGAATGACATTATTTCGCTCTATGGACCTAGGTGAGAGGTTATGTCAGAATTTTACATAAAGACCAATTGCTTTCTTACCTCCCAAAAAAAACCCTGAAGTAAAACATGCCTGTGCTAAACCCACAATGTTGTGTGAGCTTCACTAAGATCAAACGAGCAGTAAAGCCTGTTTGTGACATCACACGCAGGTACTAGGAGCACATGAAATGCCTGAAGACTAGCTAACTTGTTGCAGTAGCTTACCAACGTTCATGTAGCCTGTACATTGATCGTATGAACTGAAACGTTGTGCTCAGCTTAAAGTTTCAATGTTGGAATTCAGGGTATCGTACCTGAAAAGGAAAAAAACGGAACTATTGTAGTATCATTTTGTTGTACGTCTGTATGACAAGAAAATACGTAATGCATTAAGAGAAATAGAGAGATATACATACAATTTGGTTCATACGGAGCTTGCAATTAATAAGATATTATAACGCGGTCTTATCGCTAAAAGTAATTTTTTAAAGACAAACTTTGAATGGACTTGACAGAGGAGAAAGATACACGGGTACTTTGTAGCGTGCTATTTACACATATACAATATAACATAAGTAATGAAATTCATATATTACTAATAATATATATACGTATTAAGTCCGCCACTGTACGTGTGTGCATTAAGTATTTAATATATAAATAAGACCCTCGATACCTTTACGCGTTCCCGAGATTTGTCTCGGGAACGCTTAAGGTATCGAGTTAAAATTTAATATACGCAGGTGTGCAATCCCTTGAAGCTGTGAAAAATCTAACTTCTAAGTTAACGGGAAAAAAGATACATCCATCATTTATCTGAAAACCGGTTAGTGCGTATTCAAGGTCGAACGTCAAGCAGTGGCGTAACATAGGGTGGCAAGACTAGCAAAATGCCACATGCACCCAGCCTATGGCTTCTTGGGCCCCCAGTCCAAGAAGCCATAGGCTCCGAACAAGTAACCCAAAATTACAAAAGTTATTAGGGGGCGTTCAAGTATTACGTAACGCGATTTGGGGGGGAGGGGGTGTCTCGTAAAACGTTACGATGCGTTACAGGGGCGGGGGGGGGTCTTTCTTACTACACGTTACGTAACATTGTTTTTTTTTTTTAAATAAAAAATTAGTAAATCAAAACTCCCAAAATGGCAACCTTTTTTATATAAGTGGTACTTTTCATTTAGGAATCCCTCGATTGTATTAGTCTGGTCTTAGACAACGGCTAAAAAAAGCTGAAAAATAAAGAATTTTAGGTAAAAATGCTCACTTTGAATGTTACGTAACGTTTAGAGAGAGGGAGGGGGGGTACAGAAAAAAGTTACGATGCGTTACAAGGGGGGGAGGGGGGGTCAAAAATCTTCAAAAATTGCGTTACGTAATACTTGAACGCTCCCTTAGGTAAAATTCAAACCCAATGAGATGATTTTTTTGGGGCCCCATCCAACAAATTTGCGATGGCCCTCAGGTGATATAGTTACGCAACTGCCGTCAGGATGGTTTAACTTGTGTGCGGAGGATTATACAGCCGGTTAGTGACGTCACACGTATTAGGCGCACATAAAGCCTGAAGAGCCTGGAGCCTAGCTAACTTGTTGCAACAGATTATCTACATTTACAGGGATTGTGTGCACTGAAACTTTGTGCTCAGCTTATGGGTGACAATGTTGAAGATCAGAATGCTATCCTTTTTTTTGAGGGAAGTCGAAATGGCTTCTTTCGCTCTATCTGGTGGACCTAGGAGGGTGTGTCAGACTTTTACTTACAGACCGAGGATTTCTCACCTCCCAAAAAAAAATTCAATCCTTCATTTACCTTTTGAGTTGTAGGGTTACAGAAACACTTTCAAACGTTCTCGTGACCCTAGAATGCAATCCTAATATGTATTTATTTATATGTACAGTAGTGTAATTATCTTCATGTACAGTAGTGGTACATAGGTTAGATGGACTTAATGCAACAAGGCATTCTCTACCAGTCAACCTTTGGGTTAAAAAAAGACAACACTGTGGAATATGATTCTGGTTTTATTCTCGTTTTCGTCGATAAGCTACAAACTCTTACTAAATAATTAAAAAAAAATGGATAGTCTCTATTTGTGACTCGCTCAAAACAAGGAACAAAATAAAAAACATAATTTATATAATTGAGTACAAATGATGCTAAAAAGGCTTCTACCTAAGTCTGCGTATATTGCGGCGCTAAAAAAAAGCGCAGCATTCAAGAGGGGAATGACAGCACAAAAATGCAAGGACTCAGCCAGCAAGAAACAATTCAACTAGAGCACGAGGCAGTGTCGCAACTAACTTTTAAAAAAAGCCATGTGAGTTAGACTTGTGAACTGAGGGTTCCGTACAAAATTAATTTTGAAAACAGTGCACGAAATAAGTTTTCGTAACGTTTTCCGAATCCCACATTTTTTATTTTGTGACGTAGCTATGACTTGTTGCTTCATGCTAAATTTCAGGATTCTATGTCAACGGAAAGTACCCTAAAATTTTTGATTATTTTGAGAATGTTAAAATATACCATTTTTTTGGAATATTAACGATCTCCCTTTTTTCCGTCAACTTAGAATTTTGAGGAAGATTGAGGCCGAAGAACTGATGGATTGATTGTGTGAAGAGTGATATGAAAGAAGGAGAAAATAATAATATAATAGACCAGAGTATATGGTTTTGATTTCAACTGGATACCTCCACGTGATTTAGAGACAGACAAACCACAAAGTGTTACTATATGTGTTATTTTTTTATCATCATAATCATCAACCTAGCGTAAGTCCCGGTTGCTACCTTGGCTTTCACCTCGGTGCCCGGGGTCCGCTTTCCTGCCTAGACGCCTCCACTTCGCTCGGTCTTTTGCGTCCTCTGCCTTAAGCCCATTAGCACGCATATCGTCCCTTACGACGTCGATCCAACGCCTCTTGGGCCTACCTCGTTTTCCGCGTCCAGGTGGAGGCGGAATGGCGAGGCATCTGTTACCCATGTAGTCTGCCGGTTTTCGTAAAACGTTTTTTTATAGTAGGTAAAAATCATCCAATGACGAATCCCGCACTTAGACGGAACGAGAAACTAGGTCAAACTCTTACTGACTAAACATCCTACCTCGTTCCTACATTGCCGTATATACCAGGGCCAGAGCCTTCCTTTCAGACGCGAAACCTTGGCCATAGTTGGCTTCGACCCTTCTGCAGAGTCCTAAGACAACTCCTTGAGGTGCGCGGGATCCTATAAGTTTTCCGTATTTTTCTTTTGAGGTACGTTCCCCTAAAAACCAAACAAAGAAAGTATAAACGAATTTCGGAACCATTGCACATACTACACAGTTACGCTAGATTTTAGCAACGCACGATCAGATGATATAACTAAATACGTGTTTCTTATACACTACGGTTCAAAAACTCTTGAATTGCAAAGGACGCAACGACAGATGAAAGTTGTCTGTCACGACCCCAATAAAAGACGCGAGTTGAAATTAGGGTTGCCATCTCTAAAATATGGGAAACAGGACAAGACGCGTGAAAACCCCGGATTTTAGAGCCCGGACATATCAACGAGATCTTTTAAACATATTCAATGTACTTAATAAAAAAACAATTGGAAAATGTCATAAATCGCCTTTTTTATTCATTCAGGATTTAAAAAAAAAAAAACTATTTTTTTATTTTTATTTTTTTAAAGTCGGTCTACAAATGAAACCTTCCCCAGACGCTCCCCGATGCCCTCTAAACTAGGACAAATCCGGGGAAACCCGGACGGATGGCAACCCTAGTTAAAACTATCCTTACAATCTACAATCATTCGAGAGCAATCGCTCAAAGAAATCTGGGTCAAACGCCTACCAAGCAATTATATAGATGACTAATATAATGATTGGTAAACAGTTATCATTAATGTTAGATTATTGTTTTGTTTGTAATGATTTATTTATACGTTAGGAAAGAATCATTTAACTTTTGATTAAAATCGTATAGATCTGTCTTCCGTGTTCGACTAGTCATTTGTTTTTAGAGTTCCGTATCTCAAAAAGAAAAACACGTAGCCTTTATAGGATCACTTTGTTGTCCGTCTGTTCATTGTCAAGCAACACCTCTTAGCTCGAGAACGCGTGTAAGTATCGAGTTGAAATTAAAACCGTATGCTCAAATCTACGGTCCCTTGAAGCTGTGAAAGAAAAGCTTCTAACTTAACAGAATATAGTTTATATCTCAATAACAAAACATAAATTTCGACATCCTCAAGCACATAGCTTAGTGTAGGAATAAATCTGAAAACTGAATTGAAATGAAATATTTACTTACTGACAGTTAATTTGTATGGAACCCTCAGTGTGCGAGTCGGATTCGCACCTATAATATATTATTTAACACTTCATGCGCATAAAGGTACAAAGGCGGACTTATTGCGTTAGACATATTTTTCTGGTCAACCTTTGGGTCATGCAGAGAAACATGAGAGCAGATGCAATTAAAAAGGGAGAAAAACATGTGAATATAAAAGATATATGGATCATAAATACAATAGAAACACAATTTTAAAACTAAATAATTATATATATTCATTAACAACCTACTGCCAGCGACTTCGCTCACGTGACAGCAGAAAATTGTCCCAAGGGATCATACTCCCGGGGTGAAAAGTATCCAATCCAATGTGGTATTCCATGACATGGTCTACCCCGTACATTAACGTGGTTCATAATATTGTGAACAAGTAACAAATGTGAACGTGTGGGTATGACACTCACATACTTTCGTCTTTTAGTGATAGGCTTGCTTGACAACTATCTTACCTAATAGTAAGTAAAGATGTGTTCGGCGATGGACCACTCTTGCCTCAAGGCAAGATCGCTCTATCAAAGATTGAATAATTTAGCTTAGCACATCATCAGCCTTATATTGTTCCCACTGCTGGAACTGACACTCTAAAAGAAGAAAAGAAATAGGCCGTAATACACCACGCGAGTTGGTGAATGTCACATCTCACATGTCTTTTTATTTTTGGTTTTAGGGCACTGGACACACAGAAGAGACGTAAGACGCAGACGTGGCGCGGACATTATTTTGCCTCTATCGCGTCCCTTTCATACAAAATGTATAGTACCGTAGCGTCGCTAAACATACAGAAGAGACGGGGCACGGGCGCAACGCTTTCCCTGCTCGCCCTGTCCAAGACTCGTCAGTCTTACGTCTCTTCTGTCTAGTCTACGCCTTAGACATACCGGTTTCCTCACGATGTTTCATTCACTATTTCGAGAGTAGTGGCGATAAAATAAATAACAGAAAGTAATGCGCCTGGACAACTAAGTCGGGGCCGTTACCTGTCAGCCACCACTGCTCCCACACTTACTTACTTTTGATTGTATAGGTTACTTCTAAGTAAGCCTTTCAATCTTGACTTAAAGATCCTCAGGTTATAGCCATCAGGAAACACAAGAACTCCAGTAAGGAATTCAACTCCTAGCTGCGCGCAAAATAAACTCAGAAACTCAAAATTATTTATTTCAAATACTTAGACCATTTACAGGCACTTTTAAACTGTCAAAATTGAAGCTAATTTGCACGTTCCAAAGCGTAGGTCTCTATGGAGAAGAACGTGCAAGAAACTCCATGGACACTCTTTTATACCATAAATTGATTCCCCCTACGCTTTAAGCCCATGGGTGGGATGTTCGACTGTACGTGAAGACACGTCATACGGCCTTCAGCTAGTGGCCAAGGGAGTGCTGTAAAAGAACCTTCACTTGTGACGATAGTAGCGTTGTTCCGGCGCACCCTATAACCGTCACGGCATATTCGCATTAACTAGCGGAAAAAGTAATAATAATTTTGAGTTTTCTTCTATATCCTCTATTCTTTAAGAAATCAACCTTGACCGCAGCGCTGGCCCAGGACGAAATCCAAATCATCATCATCATTTCAGCCGAAAGACGTCCACTGCTGGACATAGGCCTCCCCCAACCGCCGCCACAAAGACCGGAAATCCAAATAGGTACATTGAATTTATATGTGATTTAAATGTATCTATTGGTATGTACCGACGCACATGTCTAAAACGCCTGCTCCCCCTAGAATAGAATACTACTTTATTGTACACCAAAAAAGTAAAAATTTCATAGAAACTTATATGAATGGGTACAAAGGCGGTCTTATCGCTAACAGCGATTTCTACCAGACAACCTTAGGATGGAGTATAATAGCTTGAACTTAGAGCTAGAGTTAGCGCTTATAGATCCGTCAGAGATGACGTCCGTACAAGGGAATTGGGGGCGTGGCCAATTACAAGTGCTAACTCTAAACGATACGATTGTAACTTAGCAGATTCTTACGCAGAACGACGTCGCGTGGCGTGGATCAAGTGTAACTCTACTGGAGACCGACGACGCGTCTAGATCGGTGTGTGTGGCACACGTGTACGCAATGCACGCAATGTATTAGGTACGTGAGGTCATTTGTTTCCACCTTTATTGTTGCCTTAAACTCTTGAGGCCCAAGCGAACAACGCCGGCGGAGCCGCTGGCAGAAGCTAATGCATCATATGACTCCTACAAAATAGTTCTCAGATTTACTCAAAACCAGTCGGAAATTCACAAATACCGCAACACATAACGAAATATTTGATATTATTTCAGTGACTTGTTTATTTGCTTTGAGTGCAAATCTTGGCAGATATAGTGCAGTGTTTGCGGACGCGAGAGTAATGGGCTAGCCATAATACTGGCTGGGAACTGGACCTTGGCACAAAGTCAAGGTGTGGTACAGTTATTTGTGCTTTCCCAAATGAGCTGGTAAGAAACTACTGTCTATACCTTCGCCTGGTTTGAGAAATGTTTAGCTATCTCAAGGGAATATACTGCTGGGCTGATAGACAATATTATCGTTAAATCCAGGTCATAGTCTAGATGAATGTCTGATATTAAATTAAATAAGACCATCGAGGGACTGGAACAGTTTGCCGGCTGTGGCAAACTGTTCCAGTCCATTTAGCGCCTTAAATATCGCTAGGAATTTTTGAAAGATTATGGTGGTGGGTTTTAGTCAGTAAAACTCTGATACATCTATACCCATCGAACCTATAGATCGGCCATCGGTCCCATTGGTCGTGCCATTGTACCCATAGATATAAGTTTTGTATAAGTTCTGTTACTTTTTGGTGTACAATAAAGTTTAGGGTCGGTTCATATCTGACGGAACATGCGTCGCGTATTATCGGTCGCGTAACGCCAGAACAGACAAATGTATAGAAAAATACTTGACCGTTCACACTCAACCGATGATACGTTAGTGCGTCGAGCGTACAGCGTCTATTCCGTTTCCGTCAACGCATTATTGGTCGACGTAACAGCGGTAACGTCGCGCGCACCACGCTCTACGTGTATTTTGATTGATGCATACAGACTAGGCGTAACATTAGCAGAGATCGTTTGTGTGAACCAAGTGTTACGTCAGGATGGTCACAGTAAAACAAAGATACTTCCAATCAATTAGTTTATAATTATAAGCCTCCCAAATAGCAATAATTTCGATAGGCTTTATTTTAAAATTCAATATCACACAACACAACCGCTCTGTAAATGCTAAACGTAGAAACTGACCAGTGGCAGGACGGATGATACGCTCGACGCATTTTCCGTTTGATATGAACCGACCCATTCGACCGAATAGACGCGACCGATGATACGCTCGACGCATCATCCGTCAGATATGAACCGACCCTTAATCTATCTATCTACATACACTCGCTACACCCTAGAGCGAGACAAGGCAAGGCCAAGACAGCTATGAAATTATAACTGAGAATTAAAATGAAAGAAATACGACTGAAGATATTACTGAATGTATATTTTCAAGTACTAAATATGCTAACTAAACATTATAACACAAACAAACATACAGACCATTACTAAACGGTCAAGTACGTGCGGTAAACATGTATGATAGCCATATAGCCAGCGATAAGCATCTGTGTAACTGATTTCAAGCGATAATATACTTATCATACATAAATGTAGCGAGAATAGGGCTGTCACGATGTCATATACTAAGCTGATACGTCAGATGGGCTTTCTTTAAAAAAGATCATTGTACACTTCAATATGAACAAATTTTACGATGAGACCAACCCAAAAATCACGAAAAAACCTGTTGCTCCATAGACTTATATTCACACTAGCTTCTGCCCGCGACTTCGTCTGCGGAAAATTTCTTGTTTCAACATATTTAACTCTGTTCCTATACAAATTCTCGAGATATATTTTTCCGACTTGCCAGACAAAAGTTGTGATAGCTCGGTTAATATCCATGTTATATAAATAATTTTATTTATAGCCTATGTCACTCAGGAGTAAAGCAGCTTTCTATTATTGCTAAAATTTTTACAATCGAACCATTAGTTCCAGAGATTATCTCCTACAAACAAAGAAACAAACTTTACCTCTTTATTATATTAGTAGAACCAAAACGCCCAAACGCTATCACTCTATGGTAAAATAGAACCCTAACGTTGTCTGTCTGTCTATCAGGAAACTGTATCCCATGAATCGTGATAACTAGACAGTTAAAATTTTCACAGATGATGTAAAAACAAAAAAAAAATCATGTGGCTCCCATACAACAAACATGATAACGAAGCCTTGTGCGATAGTTCGACTTGCTTTTGGCCGATTGTTTTAATGTATCATGTACAACCATGTCAAAACAAATAGTGTTTTACCTACTGTCAACTAAAAATCACCAATATTCTCACAGTAGCCCTTACCAAAACCATGGTAACTCTTCCGAAGCTTCTAATGTTGTAGAAAGCACAGATCCGATCGTCTGTGGAGTACTGCAGCCACATATGGGCTGGTGCTGCTAAATGCCACCTAGCGACTTTAGATTCGGTGGAAAGGCGTGCAAAGAAGATGATTGGTGATACAGATTTTGTTGGGTCCAATCTTCAAAGCCTTGAGCACAAGCGTAGAGCCAGCATTTCAGAGAATGTGCGCGGTATTTGCATGATTTGAATCCGCCATCTCAATTTTACTATTGTACAACCCAGCGTACAGCGAATTAAATATCCTAATCCTTTGGTAGATCTACAAACACCATTTCTCCATCTCCACCTCCACAAATCTACCAATCTATCTCTAATTTCTACCATGCCACATGGCGACCCTACCTGACCGTAACCTACATGTGACTGGTCTCTGATAAATCACAATCAATCAGGCACAATGTTGTGAAGGGCGGTGAACTGCTAACTAAGTCAGGGCCATTAGACGAGTTGACGGCGGCGGAGTTAAGGCATTGTTCAGACTAAGCGGGTGGTCGGTCGCTGATTTCACAGTCAGGGTTACTAATCGTACTCTGAAGAAGACTATTGTGCTCTATATCATATGTTTTTTCATTATCTTTATGTACTCTATAATCTAAACATTTGTGTCTCACTATATTAATGCCAGTTACGCATATATGAAAAGAAAGAAGAAAGAAACGTGCCACAGAGGAACAGGGCTTTATTAAAATTAAATTATAATGAACTTCTAATGGTGATGGTGGATGAAGGCTACAAAACCTTAGAGTTAGAATGTTTGAAGACGTACAATTGTTTTAAAAACAACGAAAAAAAATGCTGCTCAAAAGTAAAAAGTATAGCTTTTTTTATACTCTTTTTTGTTAGCCCATCCATACTCTCTATTCCATAATTATATTAGTTAATTAACTCCTCATTTCCATCGAGCCGACTATCCGCTTATATGTAGTGCGTTGTCACTGACTCTTAGCTTCATCGCACCATAAAAAAAAAACGCAGCCCAGTCGGCGGCGGACATAACGTTTAGTGTGTACTACGCCTTAGGTATGAGTCGTGTCTTGAACATATTTGGGCATACGTTTATCGATCTATTGATGTTTTCAAAATTCCTGTTGGTCGTTTAGAGTTTGTTGTATCGGTTTTGGATCGTGTTGTGGGCGAATTTGGGCATAGCTTGGCAATGGAGAATCGATTGAGAATGTGGGTAAGAAAAGTTTGTGGGCTATGGATGGACTGTAAGTTGAATCACGATTTTTGTTTTTTGACTTGATTGAGACTTTTAAGCCACTGGAACGTTTAATTTTTTTGTTAGATGTTATATTATCAAATCACTCCATTCAATCCATCATGGAGGAAGTGGAAGCCAGAAGGCGTGTCAGACTTACTAACTCGTTCATATTTTTATACCTAAGTTTTAACAGCTGGCTCATAGTTTAGTAAATATTTTTAAAGTCTCGTGGATCGTTAAGCTGGTAAAGGAATCTTAGGAAGACGCACAGAACTGATAATTGTGGCGATACTTTGGGAAGGTCTATGTCCACCAGTAGACGTCATAGTTTTTGCCCGCGACTTCGCACCCGCACTCTATGCTACTCGACCTTACTCGACCCAATTTTTTTCATTCATAATAAAACCGACAAAAAAAGATTTAGCAAAATCGGTTCAGCTGATCTCAAGATTTGCGCTTAGCAACACATTCAGCGATTAATTTTTATATTATATAAATAAGTTTTAAAATGTCGTAATATAATTTGGTTGAAAGGTATCCAACCCACCAATAAATGTTTTTCAGACCTAGAAAACCGCAAATTTCCAAATACTGACTGACGCAGGAAAACGCAATCGGCCATATTTTGTGTGATGATTATTCTGCACTTTGACGTCAATCGCATCAAAAATAAACACAATCATATGAAATAACATCATTATCTAGGTTTGTATAAAAAACATGATTAATACTGAAGACATAGTACTTTGAAGTCGATTATCCTTACCCTTACATAAACATTATTAAACAAAAGCCGCCAACGCGTATGTCTGTCGATCTGTTCGCGATAATCTCGATAACTACTGAAAGTATTTTTACGCGGTATTCATTAATAGACAGAGCGATTCACGAGGAAGGTTTAGGTGTATAATAAATTTTTGCATAGGCTGCAGAAAAGCAAAACTGAAAAATTTTAAGATTTTTAGCACCTATGGGAAAGTGGGGTGTCGCTGATTCGAAATACTGAAATTTAATACAGCTGAACCACTTATTTAATTATAACTTTTTTAATTCTTTTTATAAAATACGTTGCCCTACACTAGGAATTACTAGGAATAAAGATGAAAGCATCATCCGTAGCATTAATCGTAGACCAGTGGTTTACTTGAATCCCACCTGATGGTAAGCAGGGATGCAACCTTTGATGGTGAGGCTATACTTTAACTTCTAAACTATAATCTGACAGGAAGACCGCAGGAGGCAAACTGTTCCAGTCTTTCAGACGTCTTTGTTCTTGTCTATCAGAATGGCTTAATTTCCATAAATAATACAAAACAGTCATTACGGTACTGTTAATCAATCTCAGGAACCGATAGCATCGTAATTAATTAGCAGTGGCAGCATTACAGATAGCCGATAGTAATTAGATACAGATTGTCTAGATATTGTGATTAATTATCGCTTGATTGTTATTGTCTTTCATCTTGGCGGACTGAGACCTACCGACTGATTGTTTTTCCACCAATCAAACGACAGCAGATGCCTTTCACTAACTGTAGAACTGCAAATCAATATCATCATCTTTCTGTGGCCGAGGGTTAATGCGAAAGCTTTACACCGGGTAAGTTGTTTAGTCAGTATGAGTCTGAAACTGTTTCCCGCTGATGACGCATGATTTTTACCTACCATAAAAAAAAGCCATCATCTTTCTGCTCTCTTTCCCTATTACTAAGACTTCTTTGTCCGTCCGTCTATCACCAGAATGTATCTCAGGAACCACGATAGTTGGACAGCAGAAACTTTTATAGAGGATGTGTTACCAGTTTTTCTATTCAGTCCTGTTAACCGTCTCGCTATTACTGACTCTTCTTGCATGTCACTCCTCCTCTGAGAATCCTGACAGCTACAACCTGATAGTTATTTCTAGACAGGCGCAGGAAACACGGACTTCGTTAAGGAATTCTTCCCCTCAGCTATATGACAAACGGAAACTTTCCCAAAATCTTATGTATGGGTTGAATTATGCTTTAGTAATTTTCACTAAAATTCCTATTGTTCATTTTTATTTTTGGTGTGCAATAAAGAATTATCTATCTTTTTGGGTACCATCGAAGACATTTCCGCATGACCACAGCTAAGTTCATTTTGCTTACACTCGACACGAAGACTTCAAAGGTTTGGTTACCATTTAGTACATTAGGAGCTTAAAATTACTAAGGTGTTACGATGGGCGGTCTTACCGCTAAAAGCACAACGATTCAAGCCATTATTTTTAAGTGATCAGGCAGAAATGGCCGCATTAGTACACAAAAGTACCTAAACAAACTTCCAAAACACATGACACAGAGCACAACACAGCATAAATGCAAAACAGACACATTAACATCAATGATACACCGACCATTTAATTATATATGCGGTTTGGTAAGCTACTCGATCGGACTGAAAATTGTACAGGGAATAAATTAATTTGTGTATTTTATTGACCACAGAACACAAGAGTTTTCTGTGGTGATCGTTAATCAGTTCTCTTAAGGTGCCAAAAGCTGGTAAGTAATTTTTATTTTTTATTTTGTAATACTTAACAGCAAAATAGCTACAACCTAGGGGTCTTTACGTCAAGAGTGAATTAGGTTACAGTGCGGCAATGCAAATTGCATTTATTTGTTTAAACCATTTATTTTTTTACGAGTTATCAAGCACTAAAATTCGCAGAGCCTAAATTCAGAGGCGCCAAGATCCGACGGCCGTACTGTACTGCAAGCGTGCTTTATCGTCGACCACATCATCGCTTGGCGGCGACCTCTCGCGCCGGGCCCTGGTTCAGGCCATGGTCCGCAGCGAAGAGGAATGGCAGGCGGTCGCCTCCTTCTGCGAAGCAGTAATGCTCGTAAAGGAGGAGGCCGACCGCATAAGGCAAAGGCAACAGCGCCCTCGCCGTAGCCGTCGCCGCCGCGATCCTGCCGATATCCGGCCACCGTAGACACTGGCTCGCGGACGATGAGCAATGGGTAGCTCGCCGTCCGGTCGTCTGGTAAGACCGAGTCCAAGTCGTCAACGGCGCGCACCGTTCCCGCGCGCCTCAAGGAGTTGTCAGCAAACTGCAGGGGCCCTTCAGGGTCGAAGCCTCCTGGAGCCTAGAGGGCGGTGCAAACTGTTACCTCGACTCCAGGAATAAGGCAAGGAAGGAACGGGGTAGGTTTTTTAGTCAGTAAGAGTCTGACACTGGTCTCCCGCTCCGCCCAAGAGCGGGTTTCGTCATTGGATGATTTTCACCAACCATAAAAAAAAACATCATCGCTTACCATCAAGTAAGATTGTGGTCAAACGCGAGCCAATCAAAAATTAAAAAAAAATGATTCAATGTTCTGTTAGGACGATAACGGAACATAGAATCTATTTTTTCTGAAAAAAAAAAAATGTTACATTTAAAAACTAAATATGCAAATAAAGTCGTTATTCTAATCAAACCCGATGACATTTTTATACAGTTTAATTTAATAAATGTAAAAATATTTAAAATATCATTTACGATGTTTGGATGTTTGTTACTCAATCACGCCAAAACAGCTGGACGGATCTGGATGAAATTTGGCACAGACATAGACACTCCGGAATAGGACATAGGCTACTTTTTATCCCGGAAACCCCAACCCCAATATCACGCGGGTGAAGCCGCGGGCAAAAGTTAGTATAAGATAAACTAGATGTGTCAACGATCGCTCAGTACACAACCATTCCCTATCAAAACTTAAACAACAAAACATATTGGGTGACTACTGATAATTTTATCGATACTAACACGGTTCCGTATCGTTTCCATTGTTTTGTATCGTTATCAAATGCACTCCAACAACGAAGTGATATAACCGATAAGATAATGAAGTGTTTATTTATAACAAAATGTTTTAAAGAGATTTATTTTTGTTTATTGTTTTACAATCAGTACAATTAGAGATAAAAAATAATTATTCTGGATTGTTTTTGACATTGACGTCATACTTAATTAGTTACCAAATAACGATAGCAGTTGTTTTCAAAATACCGGGTAAAGACCTTTACGGCTTTTTTTAACGATATTGTACCTATTTCTTTTTTAAACTGTTGAGCCTCAAGCGAATGCCGGCCGGCGTTCGCACACCTATTGTCTTTATATCATCATCATCATCATCAATTCAGCCAAAAGACGTCCACAGCTGGACATAGGCCTCCCGCAAACGTCGCCACAACGACCGGTCCCGTGCGTCTCGCATCCATCGAGTTCCAGCAACCTTGACCAGTGTCTATATAATGTCAGTGTGTATATAATGTCTCTAATTACGGTACTCGAAAGGGACATCTTCCAATGAGTTCTCTCGCTTTAGGGCGGAGCGAGATGGTTTGTCAGACTTTTACTGTTTTGCTGACATAATACAATGTACAAAGAGGCGCCATGGCACGGCGCCTCATTAGATTTAAGTTTCTGTACTATTTTTGTGCCCGCACTAAATCATTCCCTCTCCAAGAGACGAGGCCTGTGTTCTAGTAGGGTGAATATTAAAAAGACTGATGGTTATTTACTATTTTGGTGTACAATAAAGTTTATTCTATTGTATTGAAGTGAGAAATCATCAAAAAACTGCTGCTCTAGGTGATGCGAGAGCGCGCGACAGACTTTTTAACCGAACATACTTTTGGGATTTAAAGTATACTATGTATTATTCCAGAACATTTTCTGTCAGTCAAAGTTCACCCAAATCTGTTCGACCGTTTCAATGTAAAGAAATAATAAACACACACAAAAAATTTCGCCTTTGTTAGTATCATAACACACTACTTATTCGATTTTGATTAGAAACCAATTTAAAAAGTAATCGAAAGGTGTAATTGGAGTTAGAGTAGCTCTAAACTGCTAAATACAGCTTTCGATTGCCTAAATTGGTTTCCTAAAAATCGGATAGCGTAATAAGCCTAAAAGCGGTTTCGCACTACGTCCGATAGTCTTATAAACCTAGCTCGGGCAAGTCGCTAATTATACATAATTCTAAGTTAATACAGTCAATTTTCTTTTAGTCCTTAAATATTGATAAGTTACTTATTAAGTTATTACTTGGGCACTAGCATAAATATTGTTTAAGATTCACTACATGTGGCTGATACAAGTAACTATTTTGTGAAAATTATGAAATAAATAAAGATTATTATTATTATTCTTTCACGGGTTCGGATCGGACGTAGTGCGAAATCGCTCTCACAGAATGATTCTCGATTTTACATTATCCACATTCCACATAGTTTAAAGTAAGGCCATGACGTCAGCCCACTTGGTACACTTGTGCAATCAAAGTACAGTCGGCCACAGTCATTAAAATTTAACGATACCGATTGATAAATAAACCGATCAATTAAAAATGATTAGAGATCGATTGAAAGTGCGATAAAACATCGACTATTGTTAAGTTTATTCAATTATATAAGTAATAGTTATGTACATGTATGTTTGTCGCATAAAAAAGAGGTTAAATTACATTTATATTTGTATAAATTTTCTGGAAGTACTGCTTATGGAAATAAGCGTTGTAATGTTCGCACTGCTGGGATCCGGGCCAGAAGAGGGAATGGGACGTAATTCACCTATTAGGCCCTTTGCTACACGAATGGTTTCGTACGATTTTTATTGAGATGGCAATAGAAATATATACTCAGCAAAAAATACAATCTATTACGATTCATGAAATACATACTATAGCCCGCCAACAGACAGACGGACGTAAGGTTCTAGTTAACAATCCGCTAGAAAACTCTTAAAACAAATTTAAGACATAACTCAAGCACATAACTTCTTTTTATAATGGGAAGAACCATCCAATGACAAATTCCGCCCTTTGGGAGAGCGGAAAATAGTGTCAAACTCTTACTAGCCAAACAAACCACCCCTTTTGTTCTTAGCCTTCGTACTAGGGTCTCAACCTTCTTTTTAGAAACTGATTCATGGCCCCAGTAGGCTTCGGCCTTACTAGGCCTCTACGTTTGCTGACAACTCAAGCATATAACTTAGCTAACATTATTAAATCGAACATAAAAAAAAATATCGAATATAAATTATAATCATGTTTATTTATTTCCGAGACCGAAACGAGGTTAAAATAATAAAAATGTTAATGATTATCGCTGTTTTATTGCAAATCAGAAGATAGTATCGGAAACGCTTGTAACGATTGCGTAATCGACTGTACATGTTGACATCGTATATCGATTTGAATCTATACCAGGTATCGACTTATGTTCTAGCGATAGACAAGAACGTTCATAGAAACTATTTGTCAAAATATTGAAAAGTTAATACAAAAGTCCGCTGCAGCGCTTCATTGGTATTATGTCGTCTAAAAAAACTTTTAAAACTTACAGCGCTCTCACACTGCGTGAACGTCAAAACTGCACTAATGTCATCAATGCAAATGTAAAGATTGCAGGTCTCCTAAGTGAAGTAAAGTGACTGTACGGTACGCCTAATCTAGCACATATATAATGTATTATCAATGATATCAGGTATCGAACAAGTAAAATGGTAACTAGCGAATTAAGAATAGCTATAGCATCAGCCTTAAATGTTTGCACTGCTGGGACTCGGCCTAGGAAAGGGAAGGGGCCGTAATCCACCACGCGGGCTCAGTGCGGTTTGGTGAATGAAATCTTGCAGTTTCTTTACGATGTTTTCCTTCACCGTTTTGATAGCTGTGGTTATGAAATGAATTAGGTACACATAATAATACGCCTGACTGGGTTAGAACCCGCTACCTACAACTCGTAAGTCGGGGCCGTTGCTACTCAGCTACCACTGCTCTCTTAGCGAATTAGCTAAAGTTTTAATTTCCCTTGAGTTCGGAAAGTAGAACGAATACTGGTTTCTACTCGTATTTTATTTACCTCAGTATCTACATCCTAAGGTGAATAAAATGCGAGGTCGTATTTTATTGAAGTTCTCAGATTTTATGCATGTAGGGGCTTTTTTATGGTGGGCAAAAAACATCTATTGACGAGTCCCGCGCTTGGACGGTGCGGGAAACAGTGTCAGACTCTTACTGACTAAACAACCTACCCCTTATAGTACGGCCGTCGAATCTTGGCGAACCTGAAGATAGGCTCTGCAAATTTTAGGGCTTGAAAACTTACAAATATAAAGCTTTTAAAAAATAAATGCCAATAAGTTTTTAACAACTGCAAATTGCATTTATTTGTTTAATATATAAAGGCCATATGGCCAAACTGTATAAAGCTGAAAATAAGAACTATAAATCTAATAAGCACATACCAACTTTGCGAGATATTTCGATCCGCGTGCTTCTCAAAAAAAGCTAGAACTCCGCAAAAAAACTAAACAAACTACTACGAACGAACGAGCAGTTAATCCAACGGCGAGCTACACGCCATTAATATTGCAAAAGAGGGTAGTTACCTCAGAACCGTAACCTCTTGCCCTCAGCGCGGACGGAATACGAATTAATGTTTAAAAGCCTATTAAAATTCCCATATCGACTCGACTGGGTTGGTTTAGGGAAAACTATCAGACGAATACTGTTGCGGATTTGTGAACAACATGTATAGCTTTACGAAAAAACCTAAATAATACTAGAGATTGGGTGATTCATTCTACGATTATGAATATATCATTAAAGTCATATACAACGAAAAAAATTTACTTCAAACTTTAGCTGACGTACCCATCAGCCAAACTTATATGTATACATACGGATCAAACTAAGAACTTCCTTTTGTTTAGTCGTATATCCCAAAACCTTCCATTAAATGTGACAAATAATGCGGATGCGTTAATGCGGTATACAATATAGTTTAAAATAAATAAATAAATATTCGTCTGAAAACCGCTTCAAAATCAGTTTAGCCAATCGCGAGATTACCGCGAACAAACATACGAGGGGCGTTCAATGTATTCTCGGTATAGGCATGAAAGAAAACTCGGAAAATTTTGGAAAAATTCTATTTTTCAATGTAGTCCCCTAGACCTTCAATACATTTATTAGATCGAGGAATTAGCTTCTTTAAGCCTTGTAAAAAATATTCTTCTGGCTTCTCCTCAAAATGGGTATTAATTGCTACCTTCAGTTCATCATCGTCGAAAAATCGCTTTCCACGAAGATCTTTCTTCAAATTTGGGAATAGGTAGTAATCACTGGGGGCCAAGTCTGGACTGTACGGAGGATGATTCATTTCTTCGAAGCCACAGTCCCGTACAGCAGCCTTCGCCACGCGGGCCGTGTGAACCGGTGCGTTGTCATGAAGCAGCAACACCCCCGCTGTGAGTTTTCCTCGCCTCTTTTCTTTAATTGCTTCCCTTAAATTACGCAGAGTGGTTGCGTATGATGCTGCTGTGATGCTTTCGCCTTTTTTAGTGTATTCTATTAATAAAATACCTTTAGAATCCCAAAAGACCGTGGCCATTATTTTTCCGGCGGAAGGGGTGACTTTGAACTTCTTCGGAGGCTGTGCACCCTTTTTAACCCACTGCATGGACTCCTGTTTACTCTCAGGGTCATAGTGATGAACCCACGTCTCATCTCCAGTAACCAGCCGGTCGAAAATACTCGATGGATCTTCTCCACAGAGCTCTAAAAACTCCTTACAGCACTCGACTCGCACTTGTTTCTGAGGCGCGGTGAGCATTCTCGGCACCCATCTTGCACTGACCTTTGAGAGATTAAGATGGTCATGAAGGATTGCATGTATGGTACCCACAGATAGGTTAATCATCTCTGCTAACATCCCGATTTTTATTCTGGTATCTTCAAGTACCAATTTCTCCACTTTTTAAACATTTTCTTCAGTGAGGGCGCTTACGGGCCCACCCGAGCGAGGGTCGTCTTCAATGCTTTCTCTGCCTCTTTTAAATTCACTAGACCACTTTTGAACGGTGGATAACGACGGGGCAGAGTCTTGGTAAACAGCAACCATCTCTTCGTGAATGGTTTTTTTACTTTTTCCCTGCTTAGAGAGGAACTTTATAACAGCGCGATGCTCGATTTTCTTAATCATTGTGGCGTCAGTCATTCTGATCGTCTTTCACTGCAGATAATTAGAAAACTAATGAACGTAAATAAGTGAAATTTTATATTTATACCCTCAGATAGTGTCATTAGTAAATGAGATAATTAGATTACCCACATTATTAGCAAATCACCCCGATACCGAGAATACATTGAACGCCCCTCGTACATACAACTCAAACTGAGAACCTCTTTTTTATTTAAGTTTAAAAATGTAACTTGCTGCATTTTTTGGTTTACATACAGGACAATAACGATAGCTTTTTTTTTTTTTTATGGTAGGTGAAAATCATCCAATGACGAAACCCGCTCTTGGGCGGAGCGGGAGACCAGTGTCAGACTCTTACTGACTAAAAAACCTACCCCGTACCTTCCTTGCCTTATTTCTGGAGTCGAGGTTACAATTTGCACATACCCTCTAAACGATAGCTATCATCAGCATTTTGTCTAACCATTGAATATTAACACCCACCCAAAATCAGGGTGCAAAGTTTAAAAGGGCCAGCAAGTTAATTACAAATGCAAATTCTGACCCCAAACATCCTGCATTGCTTGCATAGGCCTCTAAAGCTGCTAAGTCAGCGTATTTTATGGCTCAAATAAATTAACATTGGCGGAAATTCAATAGAATTAAAAGCCACTTTATTTTAAACTACTTAGCTTTTGTCAGTGGCTTCGCTCGCGTACATAAAATATAGCCTATGTTACTCAGGAGTAAAGCAGCTTTCTATTGTTGCTAACATTTTTCCAATCGGACCGGTAGTTCCAGAGATAACCTCCTACAAACAAAAAAACAAAGAAACAAACTTTAAGTACCTCTTTATTATACAGTGAAACTTGGTTAAGTTGGACCTGGATAAGTGAGAAACCTCCATAACTGGAACTCATGCTGAGGTCCCAACACTTTGGCACTGAATTACCTCTGTTTGTGGGACGAGGCAAACCTGTATATCTGGGATTTGTTCTTTCGATGTATCATCATAGTTACCTCTATAACTGAGACAGCGAGTAAATTTTATATGCATAAACCTCTGTAACTGAGATAACATTGTTTGTTTACTCATTCTTATTCTACCCACAAATTCCACACGTAATTCCAAGTACGTAAGTACAAATTTAGAGCTTCAATTACCTTCAGTTTTAGTTTCGCTTTACTATGATACAGATGTTTATTTGAAAAATGCCAAAACGAAAGCTACAATCGTTATCATTACGTGAAAAACTGAAGTTAATATCCGTTTATGAAAGTGGGAAGACACGCGAAGAAGTTTGTGCCGAATTTAATGTGCCAAAATCGAATATTTTTGTTGATTACATTTGTATGATTACCTTTAAGTACTATTTTTTTTATTAAAACTAATTTACATACATAACACGTTATTTTATTTAAAATGATCGCACCTGTATAACTGAAATAACCTGTATTCTCACCTCTATTAATGGAACCCTCTGTAAATGAAACAGATATTTATTTATACCTGTATATCTGAGACACTGGGTAAGTGGAATACCTCTATAAGTGAAACGACATTGCAGGTCCCTTGATGTCTCACTTAACCAGGTTTCACTGTATTAGTGTAATAGTGTAAAAGTGTAGACTAACTTTTGCTACAAGCTTTGCCCGCATGGAACTGTGTACGGTCCACCTAAGGGTTTGGACAGATCTGATGAGTCAGAGACATAGAAATATAAATAACAACTCTTTTCTTATATCTATGGTCAGAGAGTAAGTGAGTCAGGATAGAGTTTCGTAAAAATCCGTATACCCAGATTTTTCCCAAATATTGACACTTGTCAGGGTTTGGTTAAAAAATAACCAGTGTCAACTCCAACCCCAAATGTGAACGCAGCCCAAGAAGAATACAACAGTGGCAATTCACGCTTTTTATAGGAAGGATTTTTTCTTTCCTATCCTGCGTTCAAATTTGATGTTGGAGTTAACACTAATGACGTCACAGGGTAGATACCCTACACTCGCTTTTTTGAACGTAAACGTCGAGTTCTATTGTCAATGGCTTACTCCAACTGACCCTGCTCGAAGTTAGTCACTTGGGTTAACTCTAGGTTAGCTACTCGATTCATAAAAGAACGACTCTGGGCTACAACTATAGATTACTCTGGTCATTTTTGAACACAGCCCTGTATAGAACCAGGCACTGACCAACAAAATGGAGAAAAAAAGCTTAAGAAAATTGGAATTTCGCTACCCTGGAGCCATTATATATTCACCGTAAGTTAAAGATTGAGTGCCGAGACTTTGCACGATTATTCAAGAAATCGTGACTTGAGCCTTCCCATGATTTTCTCTGGCCTTTTGATATCAAGTTGAAGTTTCGATTTGAATGCCTTGACCCTAAATTGGACCGTTACAAACAGTCGGAGACGTGTTATAGGGAGTTCGTTGCGCTTTCTACTTCTAGCTTTAAAAAGCCGACCAAATGTTCAAATCACTCACGCGAAGACTTCCGAACAAATTATATTGTTTTAAGTACATGTAATTTTAATTCATGAAATCCAAGGTGAAATTACTTAAATGTAGTTCTATTTTTCTTTATTGATTATAGGATCGTGCTCGACCGCTATCTCACCTGATGGAAAGCGACGATGCGGTCGACGATGGAGCGCGCTTACCTAGAAGTAACTTATTCACTCTTGACTTAAAGATTCCCGGATTGTAGCCATCAGGAAACACAGACTCCGGCAAGGAATTCCACCAGACCGAGGCCTCCCATCCTTCTTTACTCCGAACTTGGATATCATAGGCTTATTAAAAGGCACTAATCATACTATTCGATTTTTAGGAAACCAATTTAGGAAATCGGAAGGAATCGGATGGTGTACCTGCCATTTTATGTTTCTGCACCACCCTAAAGGTTGCCTGGTAGAAAATGCCAGGGCAATAAGTTCGCCTTAGTATAGTGTAATGTGCATAAAGGTTTTTTTATGTACATATAAATAAATAATAGCAGTTAGAGCTGCAAAACTTCTATTACACCTTCCGGTTTCCTAAAAATCGGATAGCCATCATCATCATCAGCCTTATTAATGTTCCCACTGCTGGGACACAGGCCTTTTCTCTAGGAGAGGAAATGGGCCATGATCCACCACGCGGGCCCAGTGCGATGTCACATGTCTTCGAATTTTTTGGTTTTAGGACATGCCAGTTTCTTCACGATGTTTTCCTTCACCGTTTTGAGAGCAGTGATGAGAGCTAGTAACTTAATAAGCATAGTGACAATAACAAAGTGTCAAAAATTGCCTCAAACCGGTCTGAAACTCCAAATGGAGCATCTAAACGTTGCTCAGAGAAAACTAGAGAGCTGTTTGAACAAAACGTGGCCATTTGAGAACTCAAGACAAAAGCTAACAACAATAACAAGACACACGCTCTGATTCACGGCGCAGGTTACTGAACAATATATACTGTTACCCTTTTTTCAGACAGACTGAATATTTTTACCGCCATATTTATTCAGTTCGAAAACTAGTCGTAAAAATCTTTTCCCAATAGATGTTCTATTGTATCATAATATTTAAATTCTTTATTTATAAAAAGAAAGGTTTATTTTTTACCAGTAAATTTAGTTCAAAAGTTTATGTGCTACTTAATTATTTTTTGTTGATAGGCTCGCGCTTGACCGTTATCTCACTTGATAGAAAGCGACGATGTTATTAACCATGGAGCGCGCTTGCTTAGCAGGAACCTATTCATTTTTCGTAGGGAACCCTGCAAAAGGGTCGAAGTCAACCGGAGCCCAGGGTCTTTTTCTGAAAGGAAGGCTTGGCTCCAGTGGGAAAGGCGAATAAGGAACGGGGTGGATTGTTTAGTCATTAAGAATCTGCCACCCCGCTCCGCCCAAGGGTGGGATTCGTCATTGGATGATTTTTATCCACCATAAAAAAAAACCTATTCAGTCTTGACTAAACACTTCCGACAGGGAATTCCTCTTCTTAGCTGTATTCTAAAGAGTGGTTACTGTGGATAGCCAAAATTGTTCTACCCATTAAAGGGATAAGTAAATGCATGGAAGAAATTTACTATTGAGTTATGTTTTATTATTTGATTGCAGAGTCTTCTATTTAAAAGAGCAAAGAGTTGCGAGTTGTAGGTCGCGGGTTCAAACGCAACTAGGCATTACTTTGTGTAATATACTTCATCAGCTCTGCTCTTAAAACGAAAAACATAGTGAGGATATACTAGAACCAAAAATTCGAAGAAATGTGAGATTCCCTAACCCGCACTGGGCCCGCGTGGTGGATTATGGCCCATGCCTTCTGCTAGTGAGGAGGCCTGAGTGCCAGCAGTGGGAATATTATAATGCTGGTGCTATGTAATATAATAAAAATATGAAAATTTTCTCAAAAATAAGTTCTACGGATGATTCTTACACCCGTATTCACAAACGTTACTATGCGGTCTCACAGTACTCGCGAGCGCACAGGGCAGGGTTTGTGAACTACGCAACACAAACGAACCAATCACAGAGCTCTATTTCAACGCTGTGCGTTTGCTTAGTCAAGGGTCGTTTGAGTATTGTTTGTGAATACGGGTGTTACTTCTCTATTTGTACCTTCGGATTTATTCCGACCTTAAAGCAATATTTTGCTGATGCCAAAAACGACACAAAACTGCGTAGAACTCACCTTTATAATCACAAAAAGAAAATACGTGAACCTAATTTACATTCAGCTATAAAAACTTTGAAAGCCTTTTTTTAAACGAATCGAATTTAGGTGCGAAAACCGATTCTTCTACACAGAATATAATACATTTTTTTCCTGCCATTCATAAATGATATCATCACTAACTATTGTTGGAAAAACATTTTGGGATCACGATTTTAGAAGGTACTATCGGAGTCCATGGAGTTTCTTGCCGGTTCTTCTCCATAGGAAACGACCAATTTGGAACCGTGCACTAGCTTCTGACGTTTTATAAGTGCCGATGTAGGCCTATGTGAAATAAATGCCATTTTGATTTGATTTGGATCTGGGGCCACGGACCAGCTTCTGAAAGGAAGGTCCGACCTCGGTAAATAAATGATCTTTATTTAGCAAGTTGGTTTGTAACACTTTTTACACGTCATTTTTTATTTTTGAAAATGCTATGAGGCCGGTGTTTCGTAGCTGACTACCCTGAGAAGAAACACCAAAACAAACTCAGGGGGTCAAAGTCTCTTTTAAAGTCAATACAGTAAATACGTATTGGTCAAATCACATAAGGACTATGCAGAAGCATTGTCTGAGATGGTCTTTTGAAGAAAGAACCATACAGATTTGAGTAGACCTGTCCAGTCAGTGCTTTTTTTTTTTTTTTTTAATGGTAGGTGAAAATCATCCAATGACGAAACCCGCTCTTGGGCGGAGCGGGAGACCAGTGTCAGACTCTTACTGACTAAAAAACCTACCCCGTACCTTCCTTGCCTTATTCCTGGAGTCGAGGTAACAGTTTTCACCACCCTCTAGGCTCCAGGAGGCTTCGACCCTGAAACTCGGACTCGGTCTTACCAGACGACCGGACGGCGAGCTACCCATTGCTCACCGTCCGCGAGCCAGTGTCTACGGTGGCCGGATATCGGCAGGATGGCGGCGGCGACGGCTACGGCGAGGGCGCTGTTGCCTTTGCCTTATGCGGTCGGCCTCCTCCTTTACGAGCATTACTGCTTCGCAGAAGGAGGCGACCGCCTGCCATTCCTCTTCGCTGCGGACCATGGCCTGAACCAGGGCCCGGCGCGAGAGGTCGCCGCCGCCGATCACCCCCACGAGGACACGGCGATGCTCTTCCCAAGCAGGGCGGTGTGCCCTGCTTCCACCGTGTGCTCCACCGTGTCCTCCGGGCGTCCAGTCAGTGCTAGCATTTGTCAGTATTCGCAAAGCTCAACTCATGACTACTAAGGAACGAGATATCAAGGGCTAAGAATGAACGAGGTAGGTTTTTAGTCAGTAAAAGCCTGACACATAAACCCAAAAACGATATTTATCATTACATAGTATAAAACAAAGTTGCTTACCACTGTCCCTATGTATGCATAGATCTTTAAAAGTACGCAACGGATTTTGAAACGGTTTTTTAATAGATATAGTGATTGAAGAGGAAGGTTTATGTGAAATACATACATTCAATACCCGTGCGAAGCTGGGGCGGGTCGCTAGTTTGAGATAGAGAGTCAGACTTTTAACGCAACGATCGTAACTTGGCTAGTTTTCAACCATCTGGTAATAATAAACAATAATAAACCATGACAGTTTGCAACTATCATGGGTTTATTATTGGTACGGATGGATAATTAACGAGAAATGAGTTTATATTATATATATATATATATAAGGCAAGTTGTAGGCGTTGGGCCAACAACATGTCTGTTGTCACTAATTATTAGTTAACAGTGCTATTAAAATACTCGAACACAAGACGTCATCTATTAAGATAAGTGTACGGTCTACTTATTTATCTATTTAAACGGGAACTACATTAGGGCCCTTGCTCATGGCGACTTCTCGACAAGAAACTGCGATCCCACCAATAGTCCTTATCCCACTAATAGTCTCATATATAAAAGTAGAAACTGACTGACTAACATATATATATATATTAATTGCTATAAACTAGTGCTTGACTGCGATCCAGCCGGTGGGATCACAGTCAAGCACGCAAGCAATACGGACAGAAACACTGCAACTGTTCCAGTCCCTCGATGAACGCGGTATAAACGACGACGCAAAACGCTTAATCCGGACCGTAAATGTCTCAACAACGTAAGGGTGGATATTTGCCGTACTGATGTAAAATTGAGATGGCGGAATCAAATCGTCCAATTGCCGCGCACACCTCCAAAATGCATCCTGTAGAAAACCGAAAGACTAGCATATCAAAGCAGATAAGAAACTAGAACGTTTAGGAGCATACAATTTTGCACCAGGTTTCCTTTAATGAAGTAGGCGAGCAACCAGAGAGGATTTTTCAAATTTCACCGCCTAAGGGGATGAAAGGGGTCCAAAGTTTGAAATGCTAGAGGCTAATCTACATCTACACTAATATAATAAAGAAGTTTGTTTCTTTGTTTGTAGGAGGTAATCTCTGGAACTACTGGTCCGATTGGAAACATTTTAGCAACAATAGAAAGCTGCTTTACTCCTGAGTGTCATAGGCTATATTTTATGTACGCGGGCGAAGCCGCTGACAAAAGCTAGTAGTGTATATATTTGAAAAAAAAAACAGTGCAATGGCATCTAACAAAGTTACAGGAAACTCATTAAGAAAATCAAGGCGAGAACAATAAACAATTAAACGGCTTTGGGAAAACCGCCAGTGTATTTTGGTTTTCATTACCAAGCATAACGGTATTTCACAAACACAACACCGACATAAACACGTTTTTTTCCGCACAGTTTACAGAAGTTTAGATACTGTTGTTATGTTATGTAACTTACTTTTTGTTAGGTACTTGGTATCGTGGCCTTATAGATAGATAGATAGATTAAACTTTATTGTACACCAAAAAGTTACAGAACTTATACAAAAACTTAAATCTATGGGTACAAAGGCGGGAGAGACCGACAGCAAGCAACGCGACGGCGCACACGTCCCAGACGCCGCCGGGATTCCAATCCCGATTTCTGGCCACCGTAGGCGAGGGCTTGCGGACTGCGAGCAATGGGTAGCTCGCCGTTCGGTCGTCTGGTAACAGCCCGGACCAAGCCCAAGTCGCCAAGTTCCCGCACGCTTCAAGAAGCCTACTGAGGCCCAGGGTCTCTTTCTGAAAGGAAGGCTTGGCTCCAGTGCGAAGAGCAAAGAAGTAACGTATTATGGTGGGACTTTTGTATTAACTTTTCAGTATTTTGACAAATATTTTCTAGGATATATCCTAGCGATAGACAAGCGCGTCCATAGATCGTCATAGTCGATGCTTTCAAAGAATTACGCGACCCAACATTACAACCTCTTTAGTGTACATTTATGGTCAACCGTTTCTTCTTGGTCAACGGTTCCGTTCTCACGAGATTTAATTAAAAGCTTTGATGAACTACTAACCTACCGACAATGTACATCTTAAACTTGAATCCCAGTTTTTGTAATGGCCATTCTTTATGGGTGAAGAACTTAATGTTTAGTTTGATCATCAAGATAATCGTAATTATAGAGGAGAGAGGTAACGAACTTCATCTACACTGATATAATAAAGAGGTAAAGTTTGTTTTTTTGTTTGTAGGGGGTAATCTCTGGAACTACTGGTCCGATTGGAAAAATTTTAGCAACAATAGAAAGCTGCTTTACTCCTGAGTGACATAGGCTATATTTTATGTACGCGGGCGAAGCTGCGGGCAAAAGCTAGTTATTTTATATAGACTTAACGTAGAACTACAGTGGAAACGCAGTAACACGTGTGCCACACACGTCTTCCTGGCCGCTTCGGTCTCCATACGTTTTATATGGAAACTAGACTTGTAGAGCTACACTTTCAAAGTACGGCCGTCGTATCTTGGCGAGTCTGAAGTTAGGCTTTGCGAATTTATTGTTGAAGCATTTTAATCTTTATTAATTAGTACATACAGTCCACATTGATTTGAATAAGTAGCAAGCTAGCCCCCAAACCTTATTTAAAAAGATGTAACCAAAGTTTAAATTTAGTTGCTGTTGTTGAGACACCTGCGGCCCGGACTAAGCGTTTTGCCTCGTCATTTATACCGCGTACATCGAGGGATTGGAACAGTTTGCAGACTGCAGTCTTTCCATCCGAATATAATTTGGGTGTCTTCAAGGCTAGAGTGAATAGGCTCTTAATAAACTAGTGCGCCTTACCATCAACGATTGCATCACTGCTTACCATCAGGTGGGATCGCAGTCAAGCACTAGTTTATTGCAAGTTAAAAAAAAAAAAAATAAGTTGCCAATAAACACCATCAAAGCCAGACGCTTGTTTTATTCGGACAGCTACTCGCCAAAGTAAAACCAACCTTAACGTACACAATGACTGCAATTTGCAGTTGTTATTGCTGTCAAAAACTATTTTTGGCATTTTTTACCTTTATTTTTTTAAGAGTTTTCAAGCGCTAAAATTCGCAGAGCCTAATTTAAGACATGCGAAGATCCGAAGGCCGTATTGTACTTTCCCGCATCTTTGCATAGCGCTCATTTATTCAGTGTCACATGTCCCGATGTTTGTTATCAAATCTTGTAAGTAAATTAAACTTGATTAATTTCCCAGTTACTGATAGAGTTGCATGCACGAGTCAATCAGATGACCATGCAAAATTATTGACATGGAACTCGTCTGATGATGGAACCGGAAGGTGGCCATAGGAACTCGCTAATTAAAACAAAACCCCATCGAGTTTGGGCTCATGTGATTTGTCGATGGTGCTAGAGGGTAACCAGGGTCTGATGATGGAACTGGAAGATGACCATAGAAACTCGGAAATACAATAAGATAACCCTAACGTGTTTGTACTTTTCAGAAAGGTCTTGATGTAGTATTTAAAAACAAAGTTGCTTACCGCTGTCCTTATGTATGCTTAGATCTTTAAAAGTACGCACCAGATTTTGATGCAGTTTTTTTTTAATAGATAGAGTGATTGAAGAGGAAGGTTTATGTGTAAATACATGCATAATATATTCAATATCAGTAAGCGTGCGAAGCTGGGGCGGGTCGCTAGTTAATTATAAAGGTACCTACATACCGAGCTATAAAAACTTGTTAAAATCCAGCCTTCAGCCTTTTTTAATGTTTTCTCTTCTGGGTCACAGGCCTCCTCTCTGGGAGAGGGAAAGGGCCGTAAACCACCACGCGGGCCCAGTGCGGGTTGTTGGATGTCATATGTCTTCGAATTTTTGGTTCTAGGACATGCCGGTTTCCTAAAGATGATTTCCTTCACCGTTTTGAGAGCTTGTTAAAATGTAACAGTTTTTATGCGTTCAGGTGAACTATGAGGTGAACACATAGCCCAGGGTGTAAATTCTTACGTCATTAATTAAAACATTAAAAACAAGTCGTCAGCGGACTTCGCCCAATACGGCCGCGCCTCACACGCAACAATTAATTACCATGTTAATCATTATTCACATGTAATTAGGTGAAATGCATTGTTTCCATTTTTTTTTAACCATACTTGTTTATTATGTGTGTACTACACATGTTGATGGAAACATAGAATTTAAAAATAACTGGTTACTTGTGCCAGATTTATTTTTAGGGTTCCTTGCGTCAAAAATAAAAATGAAAATTTTAAGAAAAAGAAAACAATATTTATTTTGCCCAAAATAGACGCACATAACACAACAATCTGTCAGTCAAGTGTGAACCAGGTATTTTTGGATTGCACCATAGACACTAGACAGAATAAAAAAACTGGAACCCTGGATCATAGGGACCCTGCAGAAAGGTCGCAGCCAACTGGGGCCAACGGTTCGCGTGTGAAAGGAAGGCATAAAGGCCCTGCCTTGCCCTGGTATAAAGGTAACGTAGGAACGGTATGGGTTGTTTTAGTCAGTAAAAGTCTAACACAATCTCTTATGTATGTATTTTCTTAAATCAATCTCTCTCAATCTTAGTGTAAGTTTTACCCAATGAAATAAAAATTGTCCGTTTATCTGTCCATCAAGATTTTTATCTCATGACCGCGTGGAGGTATAGAGTTGTATTGGTTTGCGGGCCCTTGTAGCTAAAAAATCTAACTTCTAGGTTAACGAAAGAAAAACATGACGACAGTTTATGTCCCATAAAACGTACCTATATTTCGACACTCTCAAGGCAATCAAATTTATAGGGCACTTCCCGTTGACCCGGAATCTTGAAATTTTAGCATAAAGGAAGGTAAAATAGCACAGGTTTAGGAATAAGACAGTCTGAATAATACGGTATATCGGTTGTTTTGAAACCAAAACAAAAATATTGAGATTTGGAAAAATCTTCGAGACTCCATTCGGGAATTCGTACTATTTAAGTACAAAGATAAGTGTACGGAACCCACAGTGCATCAGTCCGACTCACACATGCCTATACTTTATTTCTCTTCTAATTTTCTGTAACTTTGCAAACTGTAACATACAATGGGTCATTCGTTTGTCGTGTGAGCGTATAAATTAATAGGCATCTCCAAAGAAGGCTTCAACGAGCTCGCCAAAGCGATGTGGCCTTCAAAGTGGTCTACCAGTCTTTTCTTCTTCCTGTCTTTTTAGACCAAGGTTTTGAGCGCATTCTGTGCCTTCCAGCTTTCATTACATGTTATTCACAATTTATTTGGCGAAGAACTTTTTGCTGAAATTGACAATTTTTTTTTAATTATTTATTCTTGATACGCTCGCGTTTAACCACAATCTCACCTGATGGTAAGCAATAATGTGGTCGACGATGGAGCACGCCTGCCTATTGTTATTATTATTATCAGGAAACAGACTCCTGCAGGGAATTCCACTCCTTAACAGTTACGCTGTATTCATTATTCAATGACCGTGTTCCCAAAACGCTTTGTACGTATGGGTGAGATCTCCACCATGTACTTGGCGTAACTTTGGCGTACTGGTGGCGTAACTTTTCAAGTTTAGGTCCTAAATGTATCTGTTGATGATGTACTACGGAATATTGAGCTGATTTTACTGATTTCTATTTATTCTAGCTATGAGCTCCTCAGTAACTACCGTCACTTTACATTTCAAAAGTCATTATTTCCATGATAGAATTACTCACTCTATATTTTATTAATAACTAGCGACCCGCCCCAGCTTCGCACGGGCACTGATATTGAATATATTATGCATGTATTATACACATAAACCTTCCTCTTGAATCACTCTATCTATTAAAAAAAACCGCATCAAAATCCGTTGCGTAGTTTTAAATATCCAAGCATACACAGGGACAGCGCAACTTTGTTTTATATATACTTTGTTTTTTAATGAAATGACAAATAGTTATGTCACCTACTTAGAATATAATCGAATGACGTAGGCAATTAACTGTGATAACATTATTATCAGAACTTGCAACAGGATATTTCCTTTTGCACTGGAATTTTAAGTGGATATCTTGAGCATCTTAGAGATAATTTATCAATTCAATCTACCAATTATTCATCAATCATCTATTTTTTTTAGAGCAGTGGTGGCCGAGTGGTAACGGCCACGACTTACGAGTTGTAGGTCGTGGGTTCAAATCCAGCCAGGCGCATTACTTTGTGTAATTTATTTCATCTCCACTGCTCTCAAATCGGTGAAGGAAAACTTCGTGAGGAAACCGGCATGTCCTAGAACCAAAAATTCGAAGACTTGTGACATCCACCAATCCGCACTGGGCCCGCGTGGTGGATTATGGCCCATTCCCTCTCCTAGAGAGGAGGCGTGTGTCCCTGCAGTGGGAACATTAAAAGGCTGATGATGAGATGATAATCTATTTTTCGGCTTTTTTTTTTGTTTACACCATTTACAACAGCTTAGTAGAATGCGTTCCAAATGAGAATAGGATCGATTGCTATGTTGTGACGTTAGAGGGTGGTGCAAACTGTTACCTCGACTCCAGGAATAAGGTAAGGAAGGTACGGGGTAGGTTTTTTAGTCAGTAAGAGTCTGACACTAGTCTCCCGCTCCGCCCAAGAGCGGGTTTCGTCATTGGATGATTTTCACCTACCATAAAAAAATAAAAAAAATAAAAATGTTGTGGCGTCATTCGCTAGGTCACAGGCCTCCTCTCTCTAGGAGACGGAATGGGCCATAATCCACCACACGCCGCCTATGTATGTACCACTGCTGTAAATGAAAATAAAATAAATAAATAAATACCTACTCAATACTCATCTTCTACCAATATGTACCACCTGGATATAGGTACTTAAAAAGTATTTATTTATATTATAAATGTAGTTAGTAAAAATTATCCTCATTTCCTTATAAAATGTAATTCACACAATGTCATGACATACCTAACATTGTGTGTTACAATTAATTTTATTTATAAGTTTGTTTCTCATAGAAGAGTAAAAACATGACGTGAAGTATTACAAAAACGAAAAATACAGAAAATTTAAGTATTGCGTGTGACAAGATGCAAGTGTTGTGCGTGTGAAGAAAATATTTGCAAAAATTCAAGATTTACTAAAAAAAAACATTACTCATTTTGAAGTTGCAGCAAAAACGAAGATTCATCATAACCATAATAATTTCAGTCGAAAGACAACCACTGTTGGACATAGGCCTCCTCCAAATGTCAACACAATAAATGGTCTTGTGTATATTAAATCCATTGGATTACTGCAACCTTTACCATATCATTGGTCCACATGTAAGATGCCTTATAATCAATAAAACAAATGTGTGAACAAATTCGTATAAAAAAAAAAAATGGGAAAATAGAACTCTACTGTGTTTTTAAACATATTGAATTTATTAATCAAATTTTTTAATATACTTAAATTATACTGTGGCTACATTATCACATATTCGGCTAATATCATCAACCATAATGTAAAACAGTGGCCTAGGATTTTTACCCACTGTTAAAATAAAGAGATATCAGCAAAACATATTTATTTATTTATTGAGAACTCACATTAAACTGTAGCAAAATGCTGCCGCTACACTATCACACTAATATTTTTGTCATGTTATTGCGATAAAAATATCGTATTACATAGACATGGTGGACAATTGCAGCATTTCAATGTGGTTGTATGAGTCTGTGGTCACCCAAATACTATACTCGACTCACCGAACTAAGTACTATGTTAATGTCGTACTTAATTATGCAAATATTTTTTAATTGTTGCCACATACCCAAGATCTCACCTTACCATCAACGATTGCAGCACTGCTTACCATCAGGTGGGATTGCAGTCAAGCACTAGTAATAGCAATAAAAAAAAAAAAAACAGAAAATAGTAAAAATTTGGTTGTATCACTGAATACATAGCACGCTAGTCACATTATCACATTCATAACATCTAGCTAAATGTCTACAGAATAATAAACTAATGGAATAATTTCCATAGTTCAGTATATTAGAGGAAGTTTGAAAGTGGCGCCAGTGACTGAAAAGTTGAGAGGGAACCGTTTGTCTTGGTATGGCCATGTAAAAAGGAGGGATGAAACGCATGTTACAAAAAAAGCCATGAGTATAAATGTGGATGGATGGAAAGGGAGAGGGAGACCAAAGAAGATATGGATGGATTGTGTGAGAAGTGATATGGAAGACAGAGGAGTTAGTGATAGCGTGACGGGTGACAGGACAGAATGGAAGAAAAAAACATATTGCGCCGACCCCAAATAAAACGGGATAAGGGCAGGAAGATGATGAGTTTATAATTCTGCAGATGATATTTATAAACTAGTGCTTCTCAGCCCTGCATTCAAATTTAGGGTTAGAGTTAACTCTAAAGACGTCATCAGGGTGGATACCCTCATCGTCATTTTTTAGTGCTTATGTAGAATTCTACTATCAATGGCTTACACCAACCTACCCTGTTCAGAGTTAGTTGGGTTAAGCTCAGAGCTCTACTCGAGTAAAAAATGAATGATTTTTTTCCCAATTATATCAGACTAGCTGGTACCCCCAACTTTGTCTGCGTCCTTTTAATTTTGAATTAAAAAATCCCATACAAACTTTCAACCCCTATTTCAACCTCTTCATTCCTTTTTTTCGCAATAAAAGGTAACCTATATCCTCAGGGTCTAAAGATTGTCTGTGCCAAATTTCATCATAATTGTTTGAGAGGTTTCAGCGGGAAAGTGTAACAGACAGACAGAGTTATTTTCGCATTTATAATATTAGTATGGATATGGGATCCAATCTAACTAGACTTTAGAATTGACACTGTCTATTAGAGCACCACAATCATGCTATTGGATCTTTTTGTAAGACTCAGTAATTTTTTTTTTTTACTGGTCTTAGAGTACATCCAAAGGATACACCCTAATTTTATTACAATCTAGCCTATGTACAGACTAATAAGTAATTTAATTTTATCCTAAACTAATAAATTGTCTTTACTAAGAATGTGTCCTATAGCACTTTTATTATTTTCTCGATTAAGGTGAATACACTTCGTTCTTGTATTTATCAGTAGCAATTTGCTACATAATACACTATTCAGTATCACTAAACACAAACTAGAACGGTTTTGTATTCAGTACATGAGAAAGAACTTTATTGTATTGAAAAAAAAATATGTACATGCATAATTTCAAAAAGAATTTCATTTTCATAGTCAATTAACACTCCAATTCTGCTTGACTGAACAATTTAATAAACATGTTGAAAAGATGATTATTATCTTTATTTATTAGTGAAACAAGTAGGTTTAACACTATAATGCAACAGTTGAATATTGTATGAAACTGGTTGTAAATTAAAAACTGCAATAAAATCGTTCAAGGCTGTACATACAGTTACTGTAATCACAGATGTCAAGTCATAGATAAGAACAATTTTCAAATTATGGGTAGATGTTTATCGTTTTTTTTTTTTACATAATTAACATCTTTAATCATTTGCTAATTTGCTATGATCATAAAAAAAGAAACAAACTGTGTATTGTTATCAGAGAAATGATCATCTGGGTCATTGTAATGCAATTATACGTTTCGCAATCACAACACGATCGTGGGGTAGGCGTCAATGATAATAACTTGTAGTTTTATTTTGGCGCACAAACACGATCCGCCAATGAACATCAGCCGTTCATTCACGCCCTCGCAATTAAATTGACAGCAGATAAACCTTGAAAACATAACGAAACCGCGCTCCAATCACCCATTTCACACATACAGCCAACCATAATATTGATAATTTCACCGACCTTCAGCGCTCTGGTTCAACGACAATGGCGCTCCAGCCGACGCAAGATCCTTCTTCTGTCCGACTTTAGGCGGATCAGAGTCCGAATCGTCGAACACTAGTGTCCGGACGGACTGGGAACACCGACGATCCATCGTAAACTCTCACTGCACAACACAGAAATGCACTAATATTACCCCCATTTAACACCCCGATTAAAACTAAAGAATCTACGGTCTATTTACATGACACCGTTAGAGTCAAGCGCGCGTACACATTGAATACAATCAAGATATTCATAAACGATTCGCGACGGTAAATGCAAATATTTTCTATGCCATGATAAATAACGCGAGCAACACACGACTTCGCACAAGTCGAAAAATGACACTTTTGAAGGGGCTTGTTAGTATTGCCATCAAACAAAGAAATAGTCCCCATTCCGCAAGTGTGGTCAACGCTATTTATTCTTTCTAAAACTTGGAAATGGGAAAGTTCGACCATTCAGACTTCGGTTAACAAAGTGACAAGTAATAATTTTGTGAATATGAAAAAATATATTGGCAGAATTGTGGTACCTTTTCCACTAAAACCTACCATAATATTTTTATATTTACTCTCTACTATTTACAGTTCCTATTTATTTTTATTGTGATAATAAAATTTTGTTATTGTATAGCCATTTTGTCACCTTTATAGCGTATCAGTAGTAAAATAAATAATTAAAAATCATCATCGCTCACATTAATATCTGATGTATGTACCTATTCCTAAGAGTATTTAACCTACTCCTCCGATCTCATTTCTACATAGCATGTGGTGTAAGAAGAAAGATGAGCCATGTCGTGCAACAAAAGCATCTTTACACAAGTTCAAACACGCTTCAATGAGGCCGACGGATTCCAGATGCTAGTCTCACCATGGGCCCCGTATCAAAAGTCTTACGGCCCCGTAAAAAATTGTGTTTTTTTACGGGGTCGTGGATAACATTTGTTGAGAATTTTTACTTACGTGCGCCTGCAAATACGGTGGTAGCTACGCCTTTGATGAGTTTAATCATTATGGGAACCAAAAAAGGTAAAAGGATTTGTCTTTACATAAAATAGATTATAATTAGGTATAAGACAAATAAAGTTTTACGCAGTTAACCTTACCTATCCATCGAAGTAAAAATCAATTGAAGATAGTTAGCTAATGTTTTCTAAAACTTAAACAAATTTTAAGTTTTAGAAAACATTGTAATTGTGCTGAAAACAGCATAACTTCGTATTTTTCTACTTTTTTTCTACCCTTAGCCATACACATTTCGCCTTATCTCTTCGTGAATAAAACGGCGTTAAAACTACCAATAAAATTACTCTACCAGTGACAATATTTGCTTTTTAGCCTGCATCGTTTTCTCAAACATACTTCTAATACTTACCTTATATTGTTTTTTTAACTTCTGAAAAATTACATAAGTAATTGAGAAGACTGACTTTTGCAATCTGATACTGAACACGCCACAGACGGCTCTCAGGCTTTGGTCTACAAAGAGGGTTCGCATAAAACTCTTGATGGAGGTGGTTTTCAGATTAGATACAGTTTAATATCATACAAAGTTACCTAGAAAGACTGCCTGCCTGTAAGACTTTCAAAACTAACTACGGGGCAACGCTACATTACACCCGACCTTGGCCACCAGTGACAGATTTAAAAGCGTCTCATTTGTACTCGACTGGTAAAAATCTACAAAACATGATACAGTTAATTCTAAATGAGGAAAATTTATTATATATAGTGGTAACCCTAAAACCGCGTTCCAGTTACCTACTATCATTACTTTGATCATTTTTAAATTTTAACTTAATGAAAGTCCTTACCACATAATTGAACAAAATTCGGTAGGTAGACGTTTCTTACATTTTTTTTTTCTGAAACTTTATACACTGAACAAATTACAGGAATAATTTTACATTCATACAAACAACTGTGTAGAATCGCATATTAAATTGATGACATCATAAAATTAAAAGTACACTCTAAATACAATGAATGGGAAAAGCACTGTCATTTATTATATATCTATATATAATATAAAAAATAATGTCAAATTATTTGTATTATGATCATAATTTTTAATCGACAAAGAGTTTTAAATTATTTTGCTGTTTTTGCAATGCTAAAAATGTAACTAATGTAAGGACCAAGAGAGACAAAAATTAAAAACTTTAATACATTTTTACTGCTGGCATTACAGTACACTAACAGGTGTAAAATCCTTCATCCTTTTATATTTTTAATTTATATTAACGCCCTCTAGTAGTACTTTTAGAGAACTATATTACTACTACTTACCAGATTAAAAAAATAAAATAAAGTGACAGTATAATGTTGCCAAGTTTTAATTGTTTATAATCATATTAATTACGTTTCAAACATTTTTGTTTCATTTAAACATGTTTTCTGGATTTAACAAAAAATACTGCATGTAATTTCAAAATAACATTTCTAAAAAACACACGATAATGTAAAGTTTTTTTCACGCTTGCTCCGCCATCTAGTGGTCAAAAGCGACAAAATAAAGTTGTTCCGTCAAAAGAAACGGAAAAACACGAGTGTGCGTCGCCTCGGTAGATATCAGTTGAATTATTCGGCTAAAATGCCCTGGCACGGGCATACGTAGTCGTCGGTCCGCCATTACGACGCAGCCGAAGACACGTTCGTCGTATTTAGTTAAATATTTTCGTTTATAAATGAGTAATAACGCTCATGAACTAAGTAATCGACTTCTGAATGCGTTGGATAACAATTACAATGTAAGTTTCAGAGTTTTGATGATCGTAAGTCCGATAAACTAGACGAGATACGAAACGGTCCACGAGCCCATGACACCCGATTCGATGTTGCGATTCGGCCACTCGCGAGGTTGCCTCGGGAGTGCCTTGTGCTGTGCTAAGATCACGAGATGTGTTGATAACCGTCCAAACAATAAATCGGAATAAAGTGCGGATCGCGGAGCGGAAACGGACCGTGTGGATACGTGAGCGTGCGAGTTAGAGGGGCCACTGACGTCGCCAGCCCGCCGCCCCGTCCCTCCGTCCCTAGTGCCAAAAATTTTGCAATGTGAAAGTATGGAATTGTGCCACGCGCGACCTTTCCCGTTTATCTTCTCCGTTGGTGTGACTAAGCGACTGGGCTGCTGCAAATATGTGTTTTTTTGTACTGATTGACCTTACGTGAGTACGAACGTAGCTATAGATGGTGTGTCGGCATCAGGCGCCCCGCGTGCCGTATGCTGTTCCTCATCACACACTTAACTCCTTTCTAGACTGTTTTTGAGGCCTGTTCTTATTTGCTGGTTGTGCAATAAGTTGGTTGGTTGGTATTGTGGCGATTATTTAGCTCACTCGTGTTAATTTCCTTGCGTGGGGCTGTTGCTAAGGCCTGCTTGGGAGCAGGTGGATTGATTGTTGCTGCAACTGACCAGTGTTATGACAGTTGTTTAGAATTTGGATGTTATCTTCAAAGTTGTTATCATTGTGGTGTGATTATTTTAATTCTGCTATCTCATTTGTTAAGTGCTATGTTCCTTGTTTGTATTTGTGAGGATTGCTGTGAAAATATCCACTGTAATGGTGGAATTTATGAGGTTAACTCATGGGAATTCTTCCGGTTGAGCTGGGTACTGACTATGGATACCTATATTCAAAAGGGAAGTTCATTTAAAGGTTGTGTGTTGAAAGTCGCTACAATGTGTTTCAGCCAACTGCATTTCCATGGTCATAGGTCCCGTAAAGGAACTTCATTGACACTTAACAAGATGTAGAGGGTACAAACTAAGTAATTTAGCTACAAACACAGTAAGTTTTACAAATGTGGTTATGTAAAAGTATCAGCTGATTTGTTAAATCATTTTTGTTTCGCAGAAACAAATAGTAACTTTTATACTTTTACTTAATTACATTCATGAATATTGCTTTATATCTGCCTAACAAGTCTTTACCCATAGAGTCCACAGAATGCCACATGGTCACCAAAAAGTTCAGTCGGAATCATCTTCAGCCTATTCTATTCACATCTCTCGAGGAGTTAGTATCCTATATTACTTGATGCAGCTTTATACCAATACCTATTTCAAAATGACACAATAGCCGTGCTGACCCTCTAAAATCATCATCATCCCCCTGCCTTATTCCCATGCTATTTGGGGTCAGAGTACCATGATTTTGCTTTTCATTCTCTCCTATTACCATTCAGGTTACCACTAACTCCCTTTTCTTTCATATCACTCATCACATAATCCACCTATCTTTTCTTTGGCCTCCTTCCGTATCTGTATATCCATATATCACACACATTATTTTAGTAACTTATGTTTCATCTTCACATGGCTCCCACAATTAAAATACTAATTCATTGTAAATACATTGACTCTTTAACATTTTCTTGGTACATGCTGTACTCCACATACATCCTTCACATCACTCCTCACACACACAATCCATCCATCTTTTCTTTAGCCTCAATCTCCCTCCATCCATCCACATGTATACTCATAATCATAACCCTTTTAGTAACATGTGTTTCATCCCCTAAGTACATATTGTATGGCATAAGTTATCCCAGATATACAAATCACTATCAGGTTTCTAAGAAACATGATACACATACAAGTTGACAAATCAAATGAGGCAGCATTTATACTGCTAAGTTTCATTTGAAAGGACTTTGCGGAGTTAACAATATACTATATAGAATCTTTATTATTAAATAGTGGAGTTGTTTAGGTTACTTTATTACCATTCAAGGCAGATAAATTTAAACAATCAGTACTTCCTATACCATATATAAAAGACTTTGTTCTGGATCATACTACTTATATACTATATATTATATTTTACCATTATATAATTAGGTTATTATATAGGTAATAAAATACCAATCCGCACTGGGCCCACATGGTGGATTATGGCCCATTCCCTCTCCTAGAGAGGAGGCCTGCGTCCCAGCAGAGGGAACATTAATAAGGCTGACGATGATGGGTAAATCTATATGGACTACCCATACGTCTTCCTGCTACAGAATATAGAAATTGTGTTATAATAGTTTACATAATTTCTACATTCTTCATTCACTTAGTCTTGACAAAGTATAACATTACTTTGGTCAGAATCTTGCATTATGAAAATCCTATAATTCATCATCATCCTTTTTAATGTTCCCACTATTGGGACACAGGCCTCCTCTTTAGGAGAGGGAATGATAATCCACCATAAGGACACAGTGCTGATTGGTGGATGACACATGTCTTGGAATTCACTTCTATCATTATCTTCCTGCTTTAGTTCCATTTTAGGAGTGTTTTTTCCCATACTCCTAAAATTATTAGTACAAGAACCAGTTGTTCTTGTTTTTTCTTTTCCCTCAAAGTAACTAAACACACATGGTTGTAGTGGTATCAGTGGTTTTTTTAGGTCCTCCAAACTGTAAAGAGTTTGTTACATTATAATTGATTAAATAAACCAAGTCATGATCTTCCTACCCTTGTCCCATCATTCATGGTGTTGGTACAACTCATTTTTTTTCTTCCATTCTGCCCCCGTTACTCTATCATTAACTCCCTTTTCTTTTATATCATTCCTCATACATTCCATCCATCTTTACTTTGGCGTCCTCTGATTACCTATTTATTTAAACCAAGTAAACTTCTTGAGATATTGTTATGTCATTTACAACAAATGCCATGACCAGGATCTCTGGTATATAATGGTTATATAAGACTTTTTTCTGACCCTATGAAGACTATAGAAAGTAGTCATATTCTACCTTAATCTTTCAAACATCAATGATTTCCAGGGCAGGGTTCAAAAATAACCAGAGTAGTGTAGAAATGCAACCCAAGAGTCGTTCTTTTATGACTCTGGTAGCTACCCTAGAGTTAACCCAAGTGACTCGAACTTCGAGCAGGATAGGTTGGTGTAAGCAATTGGTAATAGAACTAGATGTTTGCATTAAAAAATGTGAGTGCAAGGTATCTACCCTGTGGCATCATTAGACTGAACTCCAACCTCAAATTTGAATGCAGCCTGAAGTGTCTTGGTTTAAAATTCACATAATTTCTTCAATCTCTATCCAGGGTAGTCTTTCTTATCTTAGTTTTCAATTAGATACTACTATGATTTCAAAAAGTAGCCATGTTGTACTTGATCTTTCAAGTATTTCTCAATGATATTTCACAATATTAGAAAATACCTCAGTTGCTGAATCATAAAAATTAGAGATTTGTTTTTTAGTTTAATCAACATTTTTCACTACAGTTTCCAAAAAAATTTTATTTGAAGTTATTTATTATGGCTTTTTGATCAAGACTGATCACTGAGATGTCTGTAAAATTCAGTGTTCAAGTACATGTGGCATTTGCCTTCCTTCATTCTTTCCAAAGCTATTGTAGTAATGCAATTTCTCACATGGTGTTTCCAACCCTTTATGGGGTTTTCAAGTCTTCTTTTTATATAACCACATGTTAGTTATTGTTATAAACCCATTCAAATTCAAAGCATTTATTTCAAATAAACCTTTACAGGCACTTTTGAAAAGTCATAAAGTCGGTTTGTTAGGAAAAAAATGACTCTAATTGCACATTCCAAAAAGTAGGTCTCAATGGAGAAGAATTTGCAAGAAACTCCATATGTAACATTTAGAGAATCCTATGTAAAATTCTTTTAGAAATATGGACATTCTTCTACATGGCAATGACATGGCAATTGCAATGTTCATGGCAACTCTCCATGAACACTATTACAGTATGGCCATCGGATCTTGGCGAGTCTGAAGTTAAGCTCTGCGAAATTTAGTAATTTAGCTTGAAAACTCATAAAACAATAAATTATTGATTGATATTACTGTTAAAACTGTTATTAGCATTTACTTTTTTTAAACTTTTACTTTTATATGAGTTTTTTTTAGTTCCGTATGGTGCCGGACGTTAAGAATACCACCATCCCATTTCTTCCCGTGGGTGTCGTAAGAGGCGACTAAGGGATATTTTTAAGACCGTGCGTATTGCTAAGCACCAGGTCACCGCGTGGTTGCGGGTAAACTACCAACAACTGCATTCCCAAGGAGGGTTAGCGTCAGGCAGGCGGCCGGCTGTAAAACGGTAGCCAAATCTACTTGCAACATGGAAAGTACTTTTATATGAGTTTTCAAGTGCTAAAATTTGCAGAAACTAACTTATGACTCGCCAAGATGCGACGGCCGTACTGTACCTACTACCATTGGTACACTATATCTCTTCTTTGCCTTAATTCAATCATTCATCATCATCATCATCAGCCTTTTAATGTTCCCACTGCAGGGACACAGGCCTCCTCTCTGTAGGAGAGGGAATGGGCCATAATCCACCACGCGGGCCCAGTGCGGATTGGTGGATGTCACATGTCTTCGAATTTTTGGTTCTATTCAATCATTAATCGCCTTATATTCTTGAAGAATTAAAAATGGTAGTTTCCACTACTAACTTGGCAACACATTATTCATTTAACGATAAGGTAAATGACCTCTTATATTTATAACTTACATATGAATAATACCTTTTAGCTATGCATTATAAATACAGCATCTTAACAATTTTGAATGTCAATGATTTTGCAATAATGTCTTGTAAAATCATTGACATTGAAAATTGTTCAAGTACACTTCTAATATCAAATAACTATCTATATGTATATCTGTGTAGAAATTACTTTGTATTTCTGCAATTGGAGGTGTGCTCTCTTGTCTTCTGTTTGTGTCAATGGACTTAATTTTATTAATGTTCCCTGGTCTAACATTTAATTTAAATCTATAATATGTAAAAAGAGAAACTGACTGATATAATATATCAGTGCACAGCCGGAACTACTAAGACTAGGAGTGTCAAATTTTGGACAAGGTTTCCATTTACGACCCAGGGAAACACTAAGGGAAGAATTTAAACAAGGGTCCATGGACTATCAAACATCCATCTTCTATCAGGACAAAGTTGCTAATAGGAGCTGGTATGAGATCTTCTTCTTCTTCTCGAATCAATGGATTCTGCTTCCCTCAAATTTGATTTAAAAGAGTGCCCATGGAGTTTCTTGCATGTTCTTCTCCATAGAGGTTTACGCCTTGGAACATGCAAATTAGCTTCAATTTTGACATTTCAAAAGTGCCTGTAAATGGTCTATTTGAAATAAATGATTTTGAGTTTGAGTTCAAAGTTTTTGGACAGATGCGGTTTTTTTTATATATATGTTTAATACATGCATAATCTTTTTAATATCAGCATTTCACCCTAGTATTCCTATAAATTAAAGTACTGGACACGGGAAGCAACATACATTAATCCACACTAGACAATAGAAGTATTGATCGATTTCTTATTCTTGATATAAAAAGCTTGGAATTCTATTTATTCCATAAAAATACTTAATAGATATGGAGTTAAACAAGGAAATTGTATTTATAGGAATACCATTATTGCTCACCTGGTGATTTCCTCTGTTTGTGAGAAATATGTCGCTTGATTATATAAGTGTGGTTATGTATTGTTTTGTTTGCATAATGTTTAAAACTTTTTTTACTGCAATTGAGTCAGTTTTGACTGTTCTGCCAATGTTACATTAGGTGTTGAACTTTTTTTCTGATGTATGATTAATTCCAGTGTCTGTGTTATGTGATATGCTACTCAGATCTTCATCATTATCTTAAACTAGCTTTTGTCAGCGGCTTCGCTCGCGTACATAAAATATAGCCTATGCCACTCAGGAGTAAAGCAGCTTTCTATTGTTGCTATTTTTTTTCCAATCGGACCAGTAGTTCCAGAGATTACCTCCTACAAACAAAAAAACAAACTTTACCTCTTTATTATATTAGTGTAGATGTATTTAAGACTAGTCTTAAATCACTAGTCAGTGATCAGCCTCAGCTTCGAACGGGTGCAAGATAGGTATAGCATAAACCTTTCTTCTCATTTATTGCTCTTTCTGTTAGTAAAACTGTATGAAAATCCATTGTGTAGTTTAGGATCTAGCTGATGAACTGACAGATGCAGAAAGCAAACTTCTTTTATTCTAAGTATTTTTTAAGGAGCAGTGGTGGCCGAGTGGTAAAGGCCCCGACTTACAAGCTATAGGTCACGGGTTCAAACCCAGCCAGGCACATTACTTTGTGTAATTTATTTCATCACCACTGCTCTCAAAACGGTGATGGAAAACATCGTGAGGAAACCGGCATGTCCTAGAACCAAAAATTCGAAGACATGTGACATCCACCAATCCGCACTGGGCCCGCGTGGTGGATCATAGCCTATTCCCTCTCCTAGAGAGAGGAGGCCTGTGTCCCTGCAGTGGGAACATTAAAAAGGCTAATGGTAGGTATTTTTTATTTTTAACAGAGGTTTTTTTTTTCATTTATTTCTTTGTAGCGACCTCATGGCCAAAGACCAAGCAAGGCAATCATCCTTTACCAGGCACATTTTTAGTGTGTTTGACTAAAAAATCAATAAGTTGGCAACTCTTCCCACTTTGTCTATTGGCTTGAAAAAGAGTTCAGCATATCCGGCTGTCTTCTTGCTTAGTAGTTCAGGTGTTTCATTTTCTCCCATTTTGGGACAAAACCGCCAAAAAATGAATTGGTTACTTCTAGGCAAGCATGTCCCATCAATGACGACATCAATTTGTTTTTCTGAGAGAGTTAGCCTAATCCGATCCCTTCAATATACGATGGTTGTGCGGCGTCTCTCCGACCCACCTACCATCCTGAGACCATCCTTGAGTGGACGGTATTGCCGTGGCCAAATACGGGGCCAGGCAAGGAATCCGAATAATAATTTTCAACCTTCGAGCGGTCGATGCCGCTGGCTTGAGCTATTCTTAGTAACAACTCCTCCTGTTAAGGTCAAGGGTTGATGCGAAAACGTAACACCAGGGCCCTGGGATCAAGGCAAGGAAGAAACAAGACGGGTCGTTTAGTTAGTAAGAATCTAGGGGTCTTTAAGACAAGAGAGAATAGGTTACTCCTAGGCAGGCGTGCTCCATCGTCGACCACATCATCGCTTACCATCAGGTGAGATTGTGGTAAAAGCGAATAAAAAAAAAATTGACATTGTTTCCCGCTCCTCCCAAGTGCGGGATTCGTTACTGGATGAATTTTTCCACAGTGACAACTAATGTGGCCCTAAACGCGAATTCATCAAACGCCCATCGGGTCGCATCTCTGTAAACAAGTATTAAGAAGAATATAAAGGCCTAACTTCTCTAGACTGCACAAAAATTCAATCTAAAATGGCTTAGCAACTAATTAGAGAAAGCTAGAATGAATCTAGTCACATAACTGTTCCACTTAATTTGTTTTTTATTTGTTGGATCTTGATTTTTTATCTCTAAAGAAGAAATACGCTGTTTAGTTTTATTTACTAGCTGTCCCCCGCGGTTTCATCCGTGTTTTCGATTAATGCTCCGCTGCCTAGCCTATAACCTTTCTCGACAAATGGATTAGGTAACACTTTTCGATTAAGCTAATTTTTTGATTCAAACTAAGTACCTGAGATTAGCGATTATTTTTTAATTTTACTCTAAAAAAAAAATATTGTATTTTAAACGAATGATTTTAGAATTCTTTTATTTTGTTAGCAAATGTTTTTATTTTATTCCATGTGCCCTTAGGCAAACGCCTTCTTCAATACTTTCCAATTCTCTTCTGTGTCAGTCTAGTCCAAGATTTCTGTGTCGTCGAGTCTAGCTAGTCCAGGATTTCTAGAAGTTTTGTCGAGTCCAGTCCAGGATTTCCAGTTGTTTTGTCAAGTTTAGTCCAGGCTTTCCAGCTGTTTTGTCGAATCTAGTCCAGCATTACCAGCTGTTTTATCGAGTCTAGTCTATGATTTCCAGCTGTTTTGACGAGTCTAATCTAGGATTTCCAGCTGTTTTGTTCAAATCATCTTCCCATATCCATATACAGTTGCCTTGGTCTCAGTTAAATGACATTTTTTGATTATGAGAGTCCACAGTCAATTTCCCTCCAGCTTTTATAGTGTTTTACAAAAACAGTGTACTTTTTAAAATGCTTACCCACTGCCCTAATAAACTAAAAAATGATTTACAAATCTAGAACCGCCAACGTTATGGGGCCATTCATGTCCCTACAAAACGAAGCAAGTCATTTGAGAAATGCCCTTTTCATTGATTTATTATTGTTAAACCGAGCAATGTGTAGAATTTCCAATTCTGCCTTGACCCAGAAATCGATTTTCTTTTAAAGACTGTAGACTGTAACTTGAAACATTGTTTTAGCAACTTTTGTTATTATTATTATGAGCTTGTTGTGTCCTACTGAAGGGCAAAGGCTTCCCTTCTGTTATACCAATCTTTTCGGTCCTTAGCCACTTCTGGCTAATCTTTAAGGTAGGAATCCAAGTCGTCACTCCATCTCCTTCTGGGCCTACCACGTCGCCGATTCCTGCTGTTCGGAACCCAGTCTGTTGTTGCCTTCGCACAATTTGCCACATGCGGCAAATATGATGTGCCCAGTTCCATTAGCAACTTTTAATGAAAAGAAATACTTATTTTGTAAGTCTACATAGAACAAAGTCGCTTTCCGTTGTCTCTCCCTATGTATGCTTAGATCTTTAAAAGTACGCAACAGATTTTGATGCGGTTTTTTAGATGAGTGATTCAGGGGGAAGGTTTATATGTATAATACATGCATTATATATTTAATATCAGCATTGCACCCACGCGAAGCTGGGTTAAGTCGCCAGTTGAAAATAAAATTATCGCGAAAACGCTTTAAAAATATATTTTCTACGCCTTCATTCACGTGACCTTTTACAGATTTAGTTTTCAGGATAAAATTAAGTCTCATATACTTAAATAAACTAGCGACCCGCCCCAGCTTCGCACGGGTACTGATATTGAATATATTATGCATGTATTATACACATAACCCTTCCTCTTGAATCACTCTATCTATTAAAAAAAAACCGCATAAAAATCCATTGCATACTTTTAAAGATCTAAGTATACATAGGGACAGCGGAAAGCAACTTTTTTTTATACTATGTAATGATTGGCTTATATTATATTTTCATAATTGGTTTAATCCTAGGGATCGACTTTCCAAGTATTTATGTACATGTTTATCCTTAGTTATATAGATAAAATATGATAATCAGGAAATTATGTACCTTTAAACTTGCACATAAAAACATATAATCTTGATTAATACAATAATTCTAAATACTTTTTTAATTACCTAAGAACCTTAGTCGCATAGAACGCGGTACGCAAGTCGCAATCATAGGAAATGGCCGATAGTTATTTTTTTCTGCCTCTGATTGCGGAACGTCGTAAAATCGTGAAACCAAGAAATACCATAAACTGAACTAAAAAAATAACAGTGGCTTTTTTAACGGAATTTTATACATTGTATGTAATTTTCGTTTGTATTTTTCATAATTTTTTTAGGGTTCTGTTTTTTTTCCTTTTGTGGTACGGAACCCTTATCTATAGGTTAACTTTGTTGTTTGTCTGTCTTTCCAAATCCTTTATCTCGGGAACACGTGGATATATTGAGTTATACCGTATACTCAAGTCTAATGGCTAAAATCCGGGAATCTTTAAGTCAAGAGTGAATAGGTTACTTCTAGGTAAGCGCGCTCCATCGTCAACCGCCTTGTCGCTTTCCATCAGATGATATAGCGGTCAAGCGCGAACCTATAATCAATAAAAAAAAGTCTACGGTCCTTTGATATGTGACGTTAATGTCGTAAAAAACCCTTGAAAGGTATCAAAATATCATAGGGTACTTCTCGTTGATCTAGAATCTTGAAAATTGGCATGAAGCAAGGTTTTATAACACAAATATAGATAAAAATTGAAAACTGTAAATTTGTAATGACGTCACCAAAAAAAAGATGTTTTTGCGATTCTAAAATGTCTCCGTCTCCATCGATTTTATTACTATACTAGCTTTTGCCCGCGGCTTCGTCTGCGTGGTATTGGGGTTGGGGTTTCCGGGATAAAAAGTAGCCTATGTCCTATTCCGGAGTGTATCCTATGCCTATGCCAAATTTCATCCAGATCCGTCCAGCCGTTTTGGCGTGATTGAGTAACAAACATCGAAAACATCGTAACTTTCGCATTTATAATATTAGTAAGATCCATTTTTCCAAAATGAACAGTACATTGTATACGTGTAAGTACAAAAAATTCTTTCCTCGTTCAATCAATGGGGAAACATAAGATAACCATTTTGTGTATTGTTGTATTGAAAAAGAATAAACAACTGTTTCCCCAAAACACTGATAACACAACATCTAGTGTTAGATAATTTTCATTGTTTGTTGTTAACAAAAAACCGGCTAAATGCGAGTTAAAATCGCGCACAAAGAGTTCCCGTACCATCTGTGGCAAAAAAGGGTTGTTTTATGGTAGACCCTTAATTTTCTTTAATTTATCTAACTTTGTTTTTAGTATTTGTTATTATAGCTGCATTAGAAGTATTATAGATAGTATAGAATACGAAAAGTCTATAAAATAACTGGCCTTGAGCCTAAAACAAAAGCGGGCTAAATGCGAGTTAAAATCGCGCACAAAGAGTTCCCGTACCATCTGTAGCAAAAAAGGGTTGTTTTATGGTAGACCCTTAATTTTCTTTAATTTATCTTACTTTGTTTTTAGTATTTGTTATTATAGCTGCAATAGAAGTAGATAGATAGTATAGAATACGAAAAGTCTATAAAATAACTGGCCTTGAGCTTAAAACAAAAGCGGGCTAAATGCGAGTTAAAATCGCGCACAAAGAGTTCCCGTACCATCTGTAGCAAAAAAGGGATTGTTTTATGGTAGACCCTAAAATATTTATTTTATTGTTAATAGTATTTGTTGTTATAGCGTAAATAGAAGTATTATAGATAGTATAGAATACGAAAAGTCTATAAAATAACTGGCCTTGAGCTTAAAACAAAAGCGGGCTAAATGCGAGTTAAAATCGCGCACAAAGAGTTCCCGTACCAACTGTGGCAAAAAAAGAGTTGTTTTATGTTAGATCCTTAAATATTTATCTTACCTTGTTTTTAGTATTTGTTATTATAGCGACAATAGAAGTATTATAGATAGTATAGAAGCGATAGTATAGAATACGAAAAGTCTATAAAATAACTGGCCATGAGCGTGTCGGGCCACGCTCAGTGTAGGGTCCTTTTCCGTCCGTCACAAATTTCTCAAATGTAACAGAACCCAGTAGCCCATGTATAAATTAGTAACCTAATTTCCCGAGACATAGCGCTGTGCCCGGTGGTAATTTTGGATTGCGTGAACCGATTTTAATCTTTTTGTATTTTTATTTGAAAGAAGATATTTGCATCGGTACTCTTAAGTTTGTAGTGTTTTCTCAAACAGATATCACGTGATTGGTCCTTGCCTTGCTCTTCTTAGCTTAATTTTTTTCTTTTGTTGTCCTCCCACAGTTTCTTCCAGGTAGTTTTCTCTCAGGCCAACTCGAACCAGCCTTTGTCGTATACATCTAGGTCATTTCGCCACCTTTTCCTAGGTGGGCCTCGGTTTCGTCGTCCATCTGCATGTATCCACTTTGTGGAGACTCATACATGTATATTTTTTTTATTGTACAAAATTAGTTGACATTCTGTCAAGCTAATCTAGAAAAAAATCACGAAGAGGCCTCTAAAAATTGCTTTTACCGATTAAAAACCGGACTAATATACATTCCATCATTCTGATTGTTTGTCAGATTATTCTACAAGCAACATTTTACCGTTATTATGTTTTAATTTTATAATCAAATCTGTAGATTAGTAAATCGTTAAAATGCTTTATATTTTGCAAGCACTGTTTCTTAGCGCACCCCTTTCTTTTTCCCATCGTTGGGACTCAGGCCTCCTCTCTAGGAGAGGCAATAGGCCTTAATCCACTACGCGGGCCCAGTGCGTATTGGTGGATACCACATCTTCGAATTTTTGGTTCTAGGACATGTTTTCCTCACGAAGTTTTCCTTCACCGTTTTGGGAGCAGTGGTGATAAAATAAATTAAACAAAGTAATGAGCTTAGCTGGGTTTTAACCCACGACCTAGGACTCGTAAGTCGGGGCCGTTTCCACTCTGTCACCACTACTCCACTGCTTTTTTATGCAGTCCGAGAGTTGATTTATCTTCGTTTTAAATCGTGAAGACTTCTTAAAAATCTTTTAGCACTTCCAACTTCTTCAAGAAACATTAAACTAATACCTAAAACTAGACGCATACTCGAATCTAAATAAGTTAAACTTACTAACGTGTACGGAAAAGTATTGATTCATGTAGATTAGGTCATCTATAATAAAACTAGAGTATTCGATCTAATAATACGTTCTGCCGGTTAAGACCGTAGACGCAGTAAAATTGTACATGTCAAAATGTCAATATTGGCGACCCCTACCACTGACCTAGTGCTAAATTTGGTGACCTATAGACGAAATTCTGTACCTAGATTTACTGATTTACATTGTAGCTAACATAAAGTATGGCTGTCGGATCTTGGCGAGTCTGTAGTTAGCCTCTGCGAATTTTGGCGCGTGTAAATTCGTAGAAAAATAAATAGTTTAAACAAATAAATGCAATTTCCAGTTGTTCATCATCATCATCATCTTAGCGACCGTCCCGGTTGCTCACCTTGGCTCAATTTCCAGTTGTTACTGCTGTTAAAAAACGGTTATTGGCATTATTTTTTTTAAAACATTTATTTTTGTATTCGGTGTAATCTTTTACGTTTAGAAAAGAATGGAATAACATTCCCATATCTATATACCAGACATTTTGGAACTTAAAATGCCCAAGTGGATTTGATGGTAATGCTGATTCGCTGACAGAAATAAAGCTCAAACAGCTGGTCGACTCTTCGCGTGACCAGAGCGTCACGCGAAGAGTCGACCAGCTGTTTGATATCGCGTACAACTCGATGAGCGCTCGGACCCCACGGCCCTAGTGTTACAACCCCAACCGGCTCAAACATATAATTTCCGATAAGGTTATTATATTTACGCCGTTTGAAGTTTTATGCACTTAAAAAAAGTATTACGACGAAAAGTTGGAAGCTCGCCGCCCGCTCGTCCACATCGCGTAATGGTTCACGCGTACCTCAAAGAGATATCAGCAAACTGTAAGCGCCCAGCAGGGTCGATGCCTGCTAGGGTCATGAGAAAAAGTAAGAATTAAGGGATTCTTGTTGTCTTAGCACGCAAAAGGTAACTGACGGAATACAGCTGGGTTTTAGTCAGTAAAATTCTGACGGGCTCTCTCGCTCCACCCTAGAGAAACGGAAAACGTCATGAACGGGATTCTCGATATCTTAGCACACAAAAGGCAACAGAAAAATACAGCCGGGTTTTAGTCAGTAAAATTCTGACGGGCTCTTTCACTCCACCCTAGAACGGAAAACGTCATTTAATGTTTTCTTACTATAAAAAGGTGTGCTTATCATCACGCCTGTTTTCCGTAAAGGTTAAGCAGGGGTGTTACTACACCAGTGAAGTCTTTCTAATTTTTTATTGTTAATAATTCCAGGTTGTCGACATGCATACTGTTAACGAAATTATTTCCGTATTGGAGAGAATCAATATCACAAAAGAGTTGTTGGAGGTAAGTGTTTCTATCCTTCTTTTAATTTTCGTTTTAGAAAAAAATGTACTTTATTTTTTAATTTTATAGTTACAAATCGATAGTGTTTCATGTACCGGATCGACCCTTCACGGGATTAAAACGGCCTAAATTTTACGGTGCATACCTCATAATTCTACTCATGAAACAATTTTTGCCCACACAAGCGTGATTTTACTCAATAACGCCCTCGCGCTCCATCCTAGGAAGTAATGTTGATAACTTCCCACATAAAAAAAGAACAATATTTAAAATGATCAGTTGCAAGAATATTAATCTGTATGTATATCTGTTGTTTCCTTAGACCACTAGGGTCTAAAATGAAACTATTAAATAATTACTGTGCAGGGTTCTTGATAAAATGATTAAACAAAAATACAACGAATAGTTAATGACCTGACTGGTTAATGTGTTGATTATAACTTTCATAATGGATTGTCAGGTTTTTTGTTATTTATGATCTCAAATTAAGTAATGCGTAAATGATTTGTTAAGTGGAATTAGTCAATTTATTTTTACTTTAACATAGCACAGCCAATAAACATTTACATTAGTTAAAGACATGTTTTTGATATAAATATAACCAAAGTAATAACGAGACAACAGTCATACACTTATCTTACAGTACTCCAGACAGACAGACAAAATGTTCTTCCGATCATCCTCGAATACGTCACTATCTGGTGTAGCATTCAACAGAGCATTGAGTGAAGAGATCACGCGAGGGATAGATTGGACTGGCCTGTCAGTCTAGTAGTTAGTGACCCTGAGTGCTATGCCGGAGGTCGTAGGTTCAGTTCCCACCCCGGACAACTTGAACTTAACATAAATATAACATGTTTCCTTTCCGTATTCCAGACCACCCGACTGGGCAAACACGTAAACGAGCTACGAAGGAAGACGACTGACCCGACCCTCGCGCGCCGTGCCAAGGTGCTGGTGAAGCGATGGCGGGACCTCGTCATACCCACCGTAGCGTCGCCCGGCCACACAGGTATCTAACACACTGCCATACACTACGCCACTTGCCTTTGCCTTTCGCCCGGCCACACAGTTACCAAACACATTGCCCCAGACTACGCCACTTGCCTCTGCCTTTCGGTCGGCCACACAGTTACCAAATACATTGCCCCAGACTACGCCACCTGCCTCAGCCTTTCGGTCGGCCACACAGGTACCAAACACATTGCCACAGACTACGCCACTTGTCTTTGCTAAGCTGGTAAGCTGGGATAATGGAAGAAAGATTATTTTTTAATACATTTAGAAACCAGCTTTTAACACACCGCTTATAGGGACGCAATGGACGGTTCGGCACTAGAGCGCTGAAAAAAGCGCGTGCTGTCCCCGCCACAATTTTATTATAATAAAATAGTTTATCGTATAAAATATAAAAAGCAACCATTATACACAGAATTTATACTTTAATCAACAGATTAAGAAAATCTAATTACTCATATAAAAAAAAAAAGCTACTCGTACAATTTTAGCCTCTGTAAGATTAACATTCATCAAAATTCAAGTGACTTTCAGTGGCGTAGCTCGTCCCACAAGCGCCCGTAACAAAAGTCCCCTGTGGCGCTAGGCCTTGTGTCATGATAAGGCAGATAGGGCGGTAGCTACGCCCCTGTGACTTATACATAAATCTATAAAACCAAATGCCTCACCATGTCTGTGTGTTCGCGATAAATTTAATTATTGTTATCGCCAATAGACAATGATTCATGAGGAAGGTTTAAGTGTATAATATATGAGTGTTACAAAGATTCAAAGCATTTATATCAAACTAGCTTTTGCCCCCTGGCTTCGCTCCTGGCAACAGAAAAATGTGATAAATCAACAACTGCCCGACCGATTTTGTGCAAACTTCACATAAACCATCTACTAAATAGTTCGAACAAAGCCTAAACATTTGGTTTAGATAGGTGAGCCCGTTCTTGAGTTATAAAATAACAACGAAAAATGGCATTGATTTTATTTATATATATAGATAAATCATTTACAGGCAATTTTGAATGGTCAAGAAGTCGGTCTGATAGGAAAAATGAGATTACTTGCACATTCCAAAGTGTGGACACTCTTTTCAATCATGTTATGTATTATAAATATCTGGTTACATATTTCTTGTCGCTGCTATTATGTGAGAACAATGTAAATAAGATAGAGAAAAAAAATTGCCATCGAACTATTTTGTATGGAAAATAAAAACAATAAAAGAAACATAATTGAAAAGTAATTCATATGCCAGTTGATTTTTTATATGGTATCATTCATACTCTAGTTTTATCTTTTTCTTATAAATAACTAGCGACCCATCCAAGCTTCGTACGGGTGCAATGCTGATATTAAATATATTATGCATGTATTATAACATAAACCTTCCTCTTGAAAAAAAAAAACACGTATAATCTATATACTCAAAAATGCCATCTTTTTTTAAAAAAATCATGTAATGACGAATCCCACCCTTGGGCGAGGCGGGAAAGTGTCAGACTCTTACTGACTAAACAACCCACCCCATTTCTAATTAGCCCTCATACTGGGGTCGGACCTTCCTTACAGAAGCCGGACCGGCTCCCAGTAGGCTTTGGCCCTGCAGTTGGTCCTCTAACGTCAAACGCCATCTATCGTCATCATCGAGATTCCATAAAAACCCCATAGCTCTCTAACACAAAAGCATGGCGCAAGCAATTGGAACACGGTCGTGATCAAACAATTCGATCGCTTTAGCTAGTACCAATACCACTTATGAAACACTAACTCTTATTCATTGTACGCTTATGTAATTTAGTAGTTTTTTGTCAATGCCAACCATGGTTTGTTTGGCAATGGAAAATAGATAAATGAGAGTTTTTAAGCCAGTTGTTGGATTATTCAATTTGTTTGTGAAACTTTTTACTTGGGTTAACCTGTAGGTCAGTCCAAAAAAAATTGGAAGCCAATCAATTGAAGACAATTTCATAATCGTGTATTTGTTAGAGCAAACTAAGACTTTTTCAATTTATATTTTTATTTGGTGTTTTGTTTTTTTTTTCTTTTTTAATGGTTAGTAAAGTGTGCCTCGTTTAGAGACTCAGAAACCGATGCTGAACAAAGAAATTTAAGCTTTAACATTGCAGGAATTTTACCTAATACTCAGCCTCATCACATTGGAATAACATAGTCATTGACTTAATTATATCCTAGCCATAGACAAGCAAGTTCATAGAAACTATTTGTCAATATACTGAAAAGTTAAAATACAAAAATCCGCTTATACGCATACTGCGTGAACGTCAAAACAGTACTAATGTCCCGCAATTCCACTGCAAATAGCAGTTAGGATGCAGTTGACGCGACTGCAATAGAACTGCAAACTAAACGTGCAGTCCGATTGAAGTTCAATTGCAGTCGGCGGTTCAGTGCAATCGTATAAACTGCACACCAACTACAATCGAACTGCACAGTTGGTTTGCAGTTCTATTGCAGTCGTGTCAACTGCATTGAAACTGTATCCGAACTGCAATTTGCGGTATGATTGCAGTTCAAATGCAGTCCGTCTGTATAGAGCCTTATAGAAAATAAACGATTATTATTATCATCCCCAGGTTCAAATCGGTCATCGGCAGAGAGGACGACGGTGCGGGCGCGTCTCGGCGGCACCCCTCTGACATCGCCGGCGCTCTCGCGGGTACGTATTCTTCAGTTCTATGCCATTGAGCACCATTTCCGAAATAAAATCATTAGTTGATGAAAGAAATACAGATGAAAAAATGAAATGAAAATGAAAAATAGTTTATTCACAAAAATACATGTTGAACACTATAAATATTATCTCTGCCAAACTGCAGAGCAGTTTGTAATTGGTATTGTCAGATAAATTGATTGTGTGAGGAGTGAAAAGGGAGTCGGTGATAGCGTGATGAGTGACAGGATAGAATGAAAGAAAAAAAAAAGAGACCTTCTGACTCTAAATAACATGAGACAATGGCTGGAAGATTTTTTTTAAATTGCTATAAACTAGTGCTTGAATGCGATCCCACCTGATGGTAAGCAGTGGTGCAATCGTTAATGGTGGGACGCACTAGTTTATTAAGAGCCTAGAGCCTATTCATTCTAGCCTTGAAGACACCTAAATTATAATCGAACTGAAAGACTCCAGCCGGCAAACTGTTCCAGTCCCTCGATGTATGCGGTATAAACGACGAGGCAAAGCTCTTAGTCCGGACCGTAGATGTCTCAACAATGTAAGGGTGAATATATGCCGTACGACGGGATGACCGATGGTAAAATTGAGATGGCGGAATCCGCGAAATCCGCAAACATTCTCCAAAATGCATCCTGTAGAAAACGAAAGGAAAATCACTGCCTGTCTGAGTATGTGAAGGGTTTCCAATAAAATGCTGGTGTTCAGTTAAGCTTTCTTCTGATGATATATTTGCACTTTGCTCGGTCGCCATTATGTCACTAAGTAAGCGACGTGCGTGGCCGCGTGGGCAGATAACGCGGGCCCCCCAGATTTACGCCACAGGCTTAAAAATTACGCAACACCTAACATTACCCAGCCAGAGTTGGGTAGACCTAGGTGAGTATGGGTAAACCCCGAATTAAAAATGTATTTTACTTATTATTCGAACTTTACCCAAGAAGCTTGGGTAATAATAAGTTTACCCGGGTAAACCTAGGTTTACTCCATCTTCTTTCATTACCCGTAACATATATAACCAGAAAAAAAAATGTCTTTTTAGTCAAGTCTGTTTTTTTGCCATAGCTATGAATGATGGTCTTCTTTTCCTTGACATTTTTCTAATTTCTCCACCAATCCCTCATTAATCTCTTTAGTAAATGTTTATGGTGTGATATTCTAGCAAGTGGTGAGCCCAGCGGTGAACAGTCCGCGACCACCGTCCAGACCGGGTCAGTATTTACTTTAAAATACTTTTACGTGTAGTTCGCTTTTAAACCTAGACTAAGATTTGACAACTTAAAATATCAAACTCCAAAAAATTTTGAACATATTTCTAGAGTGTAACATTCTGAGTTATCAAATCGTAGACTAGAATTAAAAAACTTTTTTACTTCAACATTTTAATGGGAACATAGTTTTTTCATTTACTGTGTCCTTATTAGCTAAGGGAGACTAAGCATGGCGCAAGATTAGCTGAGTGATGACGATCAGTCACTATTTTCTTAACGCGCATGTACTATTGGAATTAATTTTGTATTTCAGAAACACCTTAAAAGTTACAAAAAGGTAAATGGCAGAAACCTTTTTAATGTTTTGTATTTGTTTTTGTAACATTCCAGCGTGGGGAGGCTACGAGTCGGACTCGCAGGATGTGATCCTGGTGGACGACGAGCCGTCGCCCGCGCCCGCGCCGCTGCTGCCGCCCGCGCCCTCCCTCCTCGCCAACACACACAAGCCTCTCACGCCGCGTGAGTAACCCTTACACACTACGAGTCGACGACGAGCCGTCGCCTGCGCTCGCGTCTTCCCTCCACGCCAAAACACGCAAACCTCTCACGCCGCGTGAATAAACCTAAAGTCACACTACTCGCGAACTTGCCTCGACGAAGTACTCATCGAATTTGATAGAAGTCCGAAGTATGTTACTACACACTCAGGCGCAAAAACCGACAACTGGAAGTCTCCCGAAGCTAGGCGAGGTTGCACGAAGCGAAGTACCATTCTATAGGTTTTTTAATTATAGACTACGATTTGACAACTCAGAATGTCACACTCTAGAAATATGTTCCCAATTTTCTGGAGTTTGACATTTTAAGTTGTCAAATCGTAGTCTAGGAATAAAAAACGAACTATACACTATCGTATTCGTTCAACTTCGACCAACTTCGCGAGTAGTGTAAAGCATGCTTAAAACCGACTGTCCACGAACGCGTAGCTCCATAAACTCGTATTCGACTTCATACGCTTGGTCCACGCCAGCGTGAAGCTTACATACACGGTTTCATAGTTTCATATTTAAGCATTACAAACTGTGATCCGTGTGTCTGTGTTCTGTGTGTGTGTGTGTGTGTGTGGTTTGTGTGATGATGTGTGTGTGGTGTGTGTGTGTGTGATCTGTGTGTGTGTGTGTGTGTGTGTGTGTGGGTCTGTGTGGCTCGGTATCTATGAGTGTAATCATTAATAATTTCAAAAAGTACATTTATAAAACACTCAATAATAGAAAAAGTCCCAGTTTCTATTCTAAAAAGTCCCGTATTCTATTTTAAAACTACGGGGCTTTACAAAAGCAAGTGTAACTATTGAAGTGTATTGTACCACTTGAGATTACGTCACGTATTGACCAGTAATCATTACGTTATCGCTACGTAAGCAATCATAATGATAGTGACGGCGGTCATTTGTATGTGTTACTGATAACGGAAAACTAAATATTGTGTTAAGGTCAAGATAACAGAACTTCACGCCTGTTATACTACTGAGAGATACGACAGAGTACTAGGTTTAATAATAATTTAGCCTATTATAGTTCGTTTTTTAATCCTAGACTACGATATGACAACTTAAAATGTCAAACTCCTGAAAATTGGGAACATATTTCTAGAGTGTGACATTCTGAGTTGTCAAATCGTACTCTAGGACTAAAAAACGAACTATAGCCTACTAGCTTTCGCTACAGGGCTGTGTTTAAAAATGACCAGAGTAATCTATAGTTGTAGCCCAGAGTCGTTCTTTTATGACTCGTGTAGCTACCCTAGAGTTAACCCAAGTGACTAACTACGAGCAGGGTAGGTTGGAGTAAGCCATTGATAATTATAATAGAACTTGGCGTTTGCGTTTAAAAATGCAAGTGTAGGCTATCTACCCAGTGACGTCATTTGAGTTAAATCCAACCTCAAATTTGAACACACCATTCGGATGGTACGAGGATACCGCACGGTGTCCCGCGAGGCGGCGAGCCTCCTTGCTGACCTACCACCAAGGGATTTGGAGGCAACAGTTCTTGCACGCATGTACGGTCACGGCAAAGGCTTCTCTTCATATTTTCTCGCTTTTTTTTCCTAAGGAATAGCTTCCTTGGGAATTGGAACGAAGGAGATGGCAGGACGACCTGGAGATATCCAGGTCGTCCCTCGCGACTCACTTTATCGTTTCAATTCCCAAGGAAGATATTCCCATCGCCTTCGTGTCAATTAATTATAAAGGTTATTTTTTTAATTTTTCAGCCGTAAGAAGGCCGCCTTCGCCAGAACCTTTGTTCGACGAAAAGAAAGCGAAAAGAGATAAAAAACCTAAGAAAAAAAGGTGAGTGTTTCAATTGCCATCTCTATATTTATACAGGTGATATTTTTCTATATAAATGGAAGAAAAAACGTATTACGCCGACCCCAAATAACACAGTTTTTTTTTTTTTTTTTTTTTTTTCCTTTTTCTTTCTGCGTCATGGCAATCTGTTAATTTAACAATAAGCCTTGCTTCTGGCTGATGTTTTTCATCTGGAGTGGTTTTAGACACAGTGAGCCATGCCACCAAGTGGGGGGCTTTCACTTCATGTGGCAGAATCTATCTGGAAGTGTAGGAACACTATGTCTCTTTAGACGTTTGTGTTGTAACGAACCGCCTCCACTAAGTTTAAAAGCTAGTGTATTCTTATGTCCAGACAGTCTCTCTTGATACTTAACACTGTAGTTTGTGATCTCTTCTTTAACCGTTTTAATTTTTAGATCATTGTAAATGTGTTTGTTACTTATATAGTGCGGAATGTTAAAGATTGCTCTCATCGTTTTACTTTGGAACCTTTCAAGGATTTCAATATTACTTTTACTGGCTGTACCCCACAGTTGAATGCCGTAAGTCCAAATTGGTTTCAAGATGGCTTTGTACACGGTAATCTTGCTTTCCGCTTTTAGACGTGAATGCCGACCTATTATCCAGTACATGTTGCGTAGCCTGGTGTCTAGTTGTTTGCGCTTTGTCCAAATGTGCTTTTGCCACGTTAGTCTCCTGTCTAGGTGCATGCCTAGATATTTAGCATGATCTTCCTGTGGGATCTCTTCACCATTTAGCGTCACTACAGGGCAGGTCTTTCTTCTGAGAGTGAATGTAACATGGGACGATTTATTTTGGTTAACCTTTATTCGCCAGGTTTTCAGCCATTTTTCCATTTCATAGAGGTGCAGTTGGAGTTGAGCAGATGCTGTTGCTGGATTAGTGTGGGTGGACAGTATTGCTGTGTCATCTGCGTATGTGGCAACTATGGTTTGGTCCATGGTTGGAAGGTCGGCTGTATATATGGTATACAGTATTGGTCCAAGTATACTACCTTGTGGAACACCTGATTTTATTTCATACAAGGCTGAGAGATCAGTATGTAATTTAACTTCAAACCATCTATTTTGGAGATATGACTCCAGTATGGGCAAGAAAGAGTGAGGTAGCATTTTTTTAATTTTATAAAGTAAACCTTCATGCCAGACCTTGTCAAAAGCTTGGCTTACGTCAAGGAAGACAGCGGAACAATATTGTTTGCTATCTAGTGTCCGGTTTATTGTGTCCACAATACGGTGCACTGGTTTATTGTGTCCACAATAGTGTGTTCTACAGTACCATGATGCTCTCGGAACCCAAATTGGTGGTTTGGAATTATGTCCTCAAGATGAATTTTTATTCTGTTGAGCAAAATTCTCTCCAAGAGTTTTCCAATGACGGGTAAAAGACTGATGGGTCTATACGAGGTAACGTCTTGTGGCGGTTTTCCAGGTTTGGGTACCATTACAACCTGTGCTATCTTCCAATGTGCAGGGAAATATGAGAGTCTAAGGCAGGCGTTAAATATTTTTACTAGTTGCATAATTCCCTTTTTTGGTAATCTTTTTAGTAGGGTTGCGTCTATCATGTCATATCCTGGAGATTTTCCGTCTTTCAGCATTTTTATTTCTTTAGTTACTTCCCGAGGACTTGTCCATTTTATCGGAAGACACATTTGTAATGCACTTTTAAGAAAAGCTTTTACTTCCGTGGTGTGTTCAGGAGTTGTCTCTGGATGTGGTTGAAATACTGTAGAAAGGTGTTCCGCGAAGATATTGGCTTTTTCTGGATCTGATCTAGCCCAATCTCCAGAGTTATTTTTGATCGGAGGTATCTGCGTTTTTGGGTGATCAAGGTTTTTTGTAGCCTTCCACAGTGAGTAGTTTGTATCTACAGATGGTGTTAAATTCGACAGGAATGTCTGTAAGTTTTGGTTTTGGTAGTCTACTATCAGCTTTTTTAATACTTCAGAGGATCTATTGAAGGCTGTTCTGTCTGACGGATATCTAGTCCTGTGCCATATTTTACGGAGATGTCTCCTTTCTGCTATAAGTTCCTTGATTTGTTTGGGATATTCGTTAAGTTTTGGTGGTAGTCTTTTCTTTGTTTTAGTTGCTATTTTAGCTGCACTGTGTATAACTTTGTTCAGTTTGTCAATTTCCATCTCTATTTCTTCAGTCGTCTGTATTGGTTTATGTATGTCTAATTTGGCGGTTATCTCTTCTTGAAAGGTGTCCCAGTTTGTGTTTTTGTTGTATATTCTTAAAGGAGGATCCATAAGTACAACTGAAGAGTTCACATTCAGTATGACAGGTGTGTGGTCAGAAGATAAGTCAGTACAGTGGTCAATAGTCATATAGTTTCGACTGATGTTTTTGATTAAGTAGAAGTCAAGAAGGTCTGGTACCTTGTTTCGATCTGTTGGCCAATAAGTTGGTTTACAGTGAGTCATACATTCTAGTCGTAGTGATTGTACTACTCTGTGAAGTTGTCTGCCTCTGGGAGTAATTAGTCGAGATCCCCAATGAGTATGTTTGGCGTTCCAATCCCCTCCGCATATGTATTTGGGTCCAAGAGTTAAGAAATATGCTTTGTACTCAACTTCAGTTATTGTGTGTCTAGGTGGACAATATACTGCAGATAATGTTATGTCTGATTTGTCTTTAAGCTGTAGTCTGATAGAAGTAGCTTGAATTTTGTCAGTTTGATAAGCTTCCTGTACATAATGCTTTAAGTTCTCTTTGATAATTATTGCAGTACCTCCATGGCTGTTGCCTGATGGGTGATTTGTCGTATATACATTGAAATTTTTTAACGTTAAGTGTGATTTGGCAGTGAATCTAGTTTCTGATATCAAAGCTACGTCAATTTTTTCCGTTAATAGGAACGCATGGAGTTCTTGACGACGCTCCGTCAAGCCATTGGCATTCCACGTCATAAATTTCAAGTTGGACATCATTTTGATACCAGACTTGTAATCAGTTGGACCATACGATCCATCATTTTGTCCATCATGGATATCATGACTTGCTGTAGGTTAGCGAACATACTTTCCAGTATTTCTGTAATGTTGTTAGAGTTTTTTTGTTCTTCTATTTGGTTTGTCTTTTTAATATTAGATTTTAACACATCCGCATAAGAAGCATTTTGTGTTTGGTATTCTTTGTGTACGGTATTAGCCCTGTTTTCAGATTGGAGCAATCTCTGCGTCATTTTAGGTGCATGCACTTTTTGTGTGAATTCTGGTTCCTGAGTTTTTTGTGTCATTTGTTTTTGTTTTGGATTTGTCTTTGTTGTAATTTTGTCTTTGAATTGTTTGTATTTTATGCATCCTTTATAGCTAGCCGGGTGTTTTTCCTGGCAGTTTGCACACGTGGCTTCAGTCTCAGGCTTTTTAGTGCAAGATGAAGTGGGATGGTCATTACCACATTTGACACACCGATAGGGTCTGCAACATTGATTTTTTGAGTGTCCAAATCTCTGACATCTCTTGCATTGGAGTATTTCGGTTTTTTTGTATGGAGCCTCTACGGTCACTTTACACTGACATAGATATTTTAAGTTGAAGATATCTTTATTGTTACTTTTAGGTTCTAAGTCAACATAGTACACTGGTAATGCTTCTTTAGTGGTTCTGTGTCTTGCATTAACAATCTGCCTGACATCGTGCTGGTGATCCTTAAGTTCAATTTTTATTTGGTCAATGTCTTCGGTAGCATGTAGACCTCTGAGTACAACACGATACGCTCTCTCACTCTTGAGCTGGTAGGTGTAGTGAGATATATTGTTAGTAGTGAAGTTATCCCTTATGATTTTATATGTTGCTATGTCAGCAGGCATCAGTTTAATTATGTGACCAGATCGTAGGGTAGTCATAGTATAGGACTTGTTGTCAATAATTTTGTGCAGTTTTTCTTTTAGGGCAGTTACGTCTATTACACCAGTTACGAAGATTGGCTCAGGTTTGGGTGTATATACCTTTTCTGTGATGTTAACGTCTTCAGTTTCAAGAGCATCAAACTGATTGCATGTGGGGATGGTGTAGATAGTCGAGCTTTTTGCTTTCTTTTGAGAGTCCCTTTGTATTGGGCTGGTTTCTTTTCTTTTTTGTCTTTGTTTCGGGACTATGTCTCTTTGCCATGTGCTCTCTATACTTCTATCAGTTTGATTTTCCTGGATAGTTGATCCATTTTCTTTGTCTCTCTTTTCAGGTGTTTTGTCTTTGGCTTCCGTTGTTGGCAGAGATGGTACACTGTTACAGCGATTTCGCGCTGTTACAGCAAACATACTTTTATGAAATGTTTGCTGAATCATATTATTTGGATTATTTATAGGTTTATTATTTTCATTCATAATGTTCCCACGAGTCAGGACGAACTATGAGGTCACTTAAGGGGTGACGCCTATTCCCTTAAGAAGGCTATATACAACGACGTTTGCCTGGTTCGTCGAGGTTGGCGCTAGTGACTTAACTCCCTATAAGCCATGCATCCTTCGGCACGTTGCCCACCTTGGGATTAGGGTAACTTTTTAAAGAGGTTTTCTACCTCGTGACATGGACGATGAAGTCAATGCCCCCGATTCCGTCAATCACTCAACGGATTTGCGGGTTGTGAAGATCATTTCCTATCTTCAACAAGAGCCACCTTGTTAGGGTAGCTGGGTCGGGTTAATTAACCGCCGCCCAAGACCCGGCGTTGTTGCTCGTTTTGCACCACCCGGGGGACACGTGTAGGGTGGGCCTAGGAATAGGTGGTAAATCCTACGGACGCGAGCAATGCCATCCCCCTACTAAATAACACAGTGTGTAATTATGTTATGTCGTATGCACAGGGGTCACAGTCGTGCAGGGTCCGGCACGGAAGCGACAGGTCCGGTGGCGCCGGCGGCGGCGGCGGGCCCCGGCGGGCTGCTGGGCCCCGCGGGGCCCGCGGCCGCCTGGGCGGGGCGCAACGGCACCAGCCACGAGCGGCGCCGCAACGGCACCAAGCGCGACGCGCTCGACTCCTACGCCGCGCTCGTAAACAGGATGCCACCCGCTGGCGCTAAGAAGGTATCATTTTTATTTTTTTCTTAAAAAACAAACAAAATCTGTAGTGATATTATTTCTTTTTTCTTCGCCCTAGCTTCGTACGGGAGCAATGGTGATATTAAATAATATTATGCATGTATTATATACTATCTTTTGTCAGCGGCTTCGCCCGCGTACATAAAATATAGCCTATGTCACTCAGGAGTAAAGCAGCTTACTATTGTTGCAAAAATTTTCCAATCGGACCAGTAGTTCCAGAGATCAACAGGAGTTATTCTCTAGGTTAGGATTTATTTGTAGGAACAAACAAAGAAACAAACTTTACCTCTTCATTATATTAGTTTAGATTTAAACTCGGACAAGGAAACAGAATGAAGTTAAGGAAGACATTGGCTCATCCTGGGCACTGTCACGTCAGTAACGTGATTGAACAGACAACTTCTGACGCGACACGGACATGTTCCTGTCCCGCCCCTGGACGTCTACTCTCTTTCTTCGAAATTTCGTTGTCATCAAATTTCGGAAATTAAGGCTCGGCGCAAACGGACCACCGACTACAGCAAATAATGACTATCGCGCGCTACTGCCACATTTGTAACAGTAGGTATAAGGAACGAGCGATAGCCACTAGCGTTTGGAAGCCACCACATTGTAAAACCCATTCTCTGCTGCGAAGTCTTACGATAGACTTTGTTACGGAAAGTTTGCTAGCGCATGGTGGTTTGGCATGGTGACGCGAGCGATATGTAGAACTATCTAATCGTTAACAGTTCGTTTGGTGTAGCAGCGTGACGGTGGCGAGTGTTGGTTTGTGTGTCCCGTAGCGACCAAAAGTGGCAAATTACGGACGCTGGTGTAGCGAGTGGCGGACACCGGCGACACGTTTGGCGCGTCGTATACAATATACTTATGAAAAAGTGTATTAAGTCGCTATCGATAGCCACTAGTGACTTGGGTTGATTGCCACCTTTGCGCTGAGTCTAATTAAAGTGACACATGGTAGGAAACAATTGAAATTTCGTTCGAAACTTCGTTTTTCGGAGAAAGAGAGTAGGGCCCCTGACACGGCACTGTGTGGGATAGACTTTTATAAGGGTGTAAGACATATTTTACTAAGAGACCAACTAAGACTTTAAACGAAACTGCCCTGACCACTGTTTTTATAAATCTTATTTATTTATATATGATAAACTCATAATGTGGACAGGATATAAATTTACAAAAACTAAGTGTTACAATAGGCGATCTTATCGCACTAGGCAATTTCTACAGACTTTAGGATGAACTAAACGAAAGGAAATATATTTGGGGTGGTCAGTGTACAAAAATCATAAATATTAAATATATATTAACTAGCGACCCGCCCCAGCTCCGCGCGGGTACTGATATTGAATATATTATGCATGTATTATACACATGAACCTTCCTCTTGAATCATTCTATCTATTAAAAAAAGCCGCATCAAAATCCGTTGCGTACTTTTAAAGATATAAGCATACATAGGGCATAAGCAACTTCGTTTTATACTATGTAATGATTACATATAATCTTCCTCATGTTTTTAACTTTTTGTTCCATAATTCCTCAGGTGAAAACGACGAAGGAGCTGCTAGAACAGATCCAGTCGCGCGGCAGCAAGCCGGCCGCGTCGCCCGCCTCGCCGCGCTCGCCCGCCTCGCCCGACGTCATGCTCATAGAGCCCGACAGTACGTATGGCATACTAGTTGAACTCTTCAATGCGCAGTATTAGATATGTGGGTCTCAATTGAAGTGTGGCACAGCGGGGGCTACGCGTAGCCGTAGTTATGATGACCATATTAATATGGCAGTATGATATGGTATTTTCTTCAATGTCTTAAAAAAGTTAAAATTGTTTTGGCCATTCAAACATACTGAAAACAACATTGGTTGGTCGGTTCAAAATTTCACTTGCTCTTTTACTTATTTATTTATTCACATTTTTATTTTACATATAGATAAATAGATAAAATAATCTTTATTGTACACTAAAATACTCTTTATTGTACAAAAAACTGCTTTGAGCTTGAGGGAGATGCTTAGCAGAAAAAAAATGTGTTCATTATAAAATAAATAAATTATTAATTAAATGTTCAATATTTTTATGTTTAGATACATTTTGTAGTATTCGCATTTGGTTGTATTGCTTGCATATTTACATAGTCAAATCAATAAATGTAATTTCAGTTTTTTACAAATTTAATGTATTCTACAGCAGTAGTGAAGGTGGAGTCTCCTTTGCGGAATGGCGGCACGACGCCGCGGCCGCCCTCCCCGCCCGCGTCCCCCGTGGCGCCCATGTCGCCGCTGGAGGAGCCGCGCGAGCACCCCCCCTGCACGTGCGGCGACGCGCCCGACCCCGCCTGCGCCGCCGCCGCCGCGCGACCAGTGCGGCCGCGCCACGTGCACGCGCTGCACCACGCGCTCCTGCCCGGCGTCAACGGCACGCGCGCGCCCGCCCTCCCGCACCGCTTCGCCGTGCGCCCGGCGGAGGACCCCGAGCGCCCCGGCCTCTTCTCCAGCGTCGTACCGCTCTACAAGTACTCCGACTACGCGGACGACTACTGCGCCAAGAACATGTCACGCGTGCAGCTGTGCACCCACCTGCCGTGGACCAGCTTCGCGCCGCCGCCGCCCGACCTGCCGCCGCCGCCCGAGCCCCCGCCGCTGCGGCCCTACCCGGAGCCCGAGCCCGAGCCCGTCGAGCGGGACGAAGACGCCGACGAAGCGGACGTCAAGCCGGAGATCAAGCGGGAACCCGCGCTCAAGGAGGAGATCGAAGTGGAGGCCGAGATGGTCGGCGTGCCGACGCTCGAGCCCAGCGAGAGACTGAAGGCACCGATCCTGATGCCGGAGGACGAAAAGTCGTTCGGCGTGACGGCCCCCCTGGGCGCGGCGGCCGTGGAGCAACACGCCACCGCCGCGCCGCAGCACCGCAGTGTGCCGCGGACGAAAGACTGCGACGAGCTCCCCGGTGGCGCCGCGCTCGTGTTCGCCGCGCGCGCCGCGTCGGCCGCCGTGCCCTACAGCTACGACGAGCTGCGGTGCGCGCCCGTGCTGCCGCGCGCGACGCTGGCGTCGGACAGCGCGCTGTCGGCGGCGCTGGCGGACGCGGAGTGCGCGCGCGACGCACTCGGGCGGCCGCTGGCGGCGCGCAAGTTCGCGGAGTGGCACGAGTGCTGCTCGCTGGGCGAGCTGACCGCGCTGCCCTACGTGGTGATCGACTGACCGTCTAGTGCCAAATGTGCGTGTCGCCCGCCCCACACACCCAAGTGTCCTTACGTTAGTTATAGTGGCCGACGCGAGCGGCGAGCGGCGAGGGCGAGCATACATGCCTAGTCATATATTTATTTTGTAAAGGCCGATTAACAAAAATTTGTAGCGGGCGGGCCATTGTGATATTATATAGTATGTGCTATATGTCTGTATCTGTACGTGAACAGTGACACACATACATTCCCAGTCCCGCCATGACTGAAGCGCTGAGCGTGCTCAATATGTTTTCGTAATGACGTAATCAGTAGCGGAGCCTCGTGCCGGACGGCGATGGCGGCTCGCCGTCCGCGGCTGTGTGCGCCGCCACCACTCGAGGCCACGCAGCACGCTCTCACTTACAAGTCTCAAAATCAAATAAAAATTATCTCCCGACTGTACTGTTTCATGAGTTGAGTTGTCGCCTCGTTCGTTACCTTTTGTGATTTTTAAAATGAAAGAAAGAAAACTAAATTAGGTAATTAATAAATAATTATAATATTAAATAGGAGTTCCAATTGTATATTATACATAATGATTGCATGTATCGTGCATATCAATGATAAGGAGAGGAGAATGTTAAATTTGATAAATATAAACGTTTACTATATGAAAAGTTGTACCAAATTGTTGTTGTTGATGATGACACTGTTGTTTGTGTCAGTGTGTATGTACGCTCTTACCTTTGGAACTTTTGTAAATAGTTTAGTTTACATATGAGACGCACGTGAGCTTCGAAAACAAGTGTTTTGTAATAGAATTCGCATTTGTACACTCTTAGGCCGTCTGTTCACGGACGCGTAGTTTCAGAGACGCGTATTCGTCATTATACGCTTGGTATACGGCGTGAAGCTTACATACCAAACTTTGTCAGGCCTGTCAGCCTAGAAGTCAGTGACCCTGACTGCTATAGAGGTCGTGGGTTCGATTCCCACCCAGGATAAATGTTTGTGTGATGAGCACGATCATTTGTTCTGTGTCTGGGTGTAATTTATCTATAATTTGTATGTATTTAGAAATATATAAGTATGTTTATCAATTGTCTAGTACTCATAACACAAGTTCTGCTTAGCTTGAGATTAGACGGCGTTGTGTGATAGTTCACTACTAGTACTAACTATCAACAGAGTTACTCCAAGTGTATAATGACGGATACGCGTTTATGACGCTACGCGTTCGTGGACAGTACGACTTTATAAATGCTTTTGTAACTGATCTGTTAACACTGATTACTGTTATGCTCTATAATGCGCGCAAAAGCAAATGAATATTATCTTATAATAATGAAATTAAACAGTTCCTAACAGCCTGTGTGAATGACAATTTGGTAAATTTTTCACCATTTCTTGTATGGTTGGCGTTGACGCGTTTTGTGTACCTATATCTATAGTTGAATATTGCTAGGGGCGCCCATTAATTACGTGAAGTGATTTTCGCAATTTTTTTTTACCCCTCTTCGCGTAGTGAGATTTGGATCGACCCCCCTCTTTTTTGTCACGTGTCAAAATGCCCAAAATGCATATTTTTGGTGTAAAGTCAATTCTTTGGTGTCAAGGTGAAAGTGAGTCATAAATATAAAACATAAAAATGTTTCTAAGCCTGTTTATAGACTTTGAAATTGTTTCAAAGTCTATAAGCAGATGAAGTTTTAATAAAAATATTTTATCTACCAGACATACAAAATGTATTTCATTTCTTAATGCCTTGTAGCCTAAAAAATGAAACGCATTATGTTTTACACGTCTAGTACTCGCTAATTCAATAAAATAATGGTATTATTTTATAGAATTAGAATTGAATTATACTACTATACCCCTTTTTGCTTTTTTTTTAGTAACGTCCTCTATATGGCTGTACTGTACTTGGTCGCCCCATTGACTCTCTTTTTTATTTCTTCATTTTTAAATAGCCTACAGAGTGTGCCGTTGCTGGGCAATGGCCTCCCTTTCTTCCAAACCTCTATCTTGAGCAAACTCTGGAATTTGCTTTGCGAACATGATCAGATAGTTTTACCAACTTCGCCGCGGTGGACTTAGATCCTAGACCTAGTAATCGTGCCTCGAGCACCTAGGACGTAACAATCTTCATAAAAATTTTCTGCTATATTCATGCAGTGGCTAATCCGCTCTCACTTTAGGCTTGTGTCTGGGTCTCTTTATTACCCTACAGGGATTTCGTTACAATACATTTTCCAATATTTTTAACTCATTCTCTTTTACTTTAACACCAGAGAATTTAGCTTGATTGTGTAAGATAGGAAAAAATTGTTTAATTATTTTTATATAGGACTAGTTTAGTTAAGTTTTACTCAAATTAATGCAGTTTTTTTTTATTATGTTTTTGCGGAAATGAGATTGGAACACATTCGCCCCCACTCCCCCTAAACGTAATTAATGAACGCCCCCCCTTACATACAGTTTTGTGTACACGTTTACAAAGATGCCAAATGATGTTGATGTGATGTGTTATACGGCATATCAGGATGTGATGCGTGCGCATATATTATGTTCAAGCTGAATAATACCTATGTTTTTTGTAAATTCTGTTGTTCTGTTTATTTTCATATGAAAAGATTTCCGTTAGGTTTATGTCTGTATGTTTTGTTTTGAGTGAGCGGCTGGTTGAGTGTTAATGGTGGTGTTGCAATAGTACACAGGTACCAACATTGTGGTGATATTCAAGTATAGATTGTGAGAGTGTCGCGCTGTCGCAGTGTCGCGCAAGTGTCTGCGACGACGAAGGCCTTATGTGCGTGCTGCGGGTGAAGCCGCGGGGCAACTGTAGTGTAGTGCGGCGGCGACGGACCCCATCACTGCCTTGTTGGACGAGATCCAAAAACTGACAAGCGAAACAAACGAAAATATATATATATCCAGGTGTTTTTATTACCGAAGCGTTTTATTTCATGCACTCAACCGATTTACTTACTATACAGTCATTTTAAACAACTATGTTATCATCATACAAAAGACTATCCAAAATATCATACCACTCTGCCTCTCCTCCCCTCTCCAAACCCTTGTATCCTTAACTCTTAATTCCTAGCCTGGTTGTAGACCAATCCTTCGACCTCTGCACTTGAAGTTTTCTACGAGTTTTCTTAGGGTCAATTTATATTAGCACAGAGTCTCGAAGCGTCTGTCCAAAACTGAACATCACAAATTCAACCTTAACTCCTCAGCGTAACGTGGACATTGCTTCTGAGATTTTATGGCACGCGAATTTCATTCGTTATTGATTGAGCTGCAGCAGAATGTACTGTCTGGTTGGGATAGGTAGCCCAATAGTTGAATGTGGGGTGTGAGTGCTAGTGTCACCATCGATCCTCAGCCAGTAAACTCTGCAGCGACTATACTAGTAAGTATGCACCAGCGCGGTCATTTCTGCCTCATTATTTTAAAAAAATCTCTTGAATTCTGCGGCGAAAACCAAACCTTTGAAGTTTAACGTTTCGAGTGAGCTTTGCGGTGCCAGTTATCCAGCAAGTGTCTTCGATGGTACCTTATTACGAGCTACTGCGTGAGGAGCGACTGTTCAAGAAAAACTTCAAATTCAGTAGAAAGAAAGTATTGAGTAATAAATGTTACAGGCCCTACTCTAACGCAACTATAGCAAAAATATTATTTGCGTCCGTTTATTCCGGGTAATCTCCTAAACTGCTGGGCCTATTTTGATAGGACTGTCCAGTGACAGTAATTATTAGGTAGGTATTTGCCAGTGTAGCAAATGGGTAACTTGCCGCGGACTATAGCTACATTTTAGGTATTCGAGTGGTAAATCAAACAAGGAGTAAAGTTAATAAAATTTATTATTAATAAAAATTACAATATCGCTCTATACACAATAGAACTGAGCGCAAATAAAAAGAAAATCCGATTTAAAGATGGCAGCACCATCGCTTGACTACGTCAGGCAGGACTTAAATATTTTTGTACGGAATGCGCTCAGCAATCCCCTTAATTATAGTTAAACATATAATTAATGGCACCTGGTTAGTTTCAGCTTTATTGAGTACAGACATAAACAATGGATTTAACCCACATATGAGTTTTGATTTTCCAATAATCTATAAAAAAAAAGAAAAACTGTACATTGAGAATTTTTTGGAAAAAATAAGTGGCTTTTGTTAGAAAAACGTGGTGACAATAAATGACTTTTTAGATTTTTTATCTGTTTTTCTGTGTGTACGGTACAGCTTCACTTCAGCAAAAATGTTCCTTGTTCTACAATAAATAGCAGTTTGACCACAGACTAAAGAATATTATATTTTGAATATCATACCGCCATTTTTATTCTACATTATTGAAAAATCATTGTTCAAAAACTTTTATAAATTAATTAATAATATTTGACAAATTAAGATGTTTTATTTATTTCTATTTATATTATTTTCCTTCATTACTCTGAGATTCGTTGAAGTATTCGTTTCTGTAAGCTCTAATACACTTTCTAAGGAGAAGCGTATAGATACTTACACCTTACTTTACTTAACATTTTATTATAAATAAAAACATGGTTCCGATATACAGCTGTTAAAACTTAATAAAAATATCTCAGGAGATGACCTTAAAAATAAACTTGATTAAGGTCAAGGTGAATTTAAATATTTTGTGTTTTTCTATTTATTAGCATCACCGAAGAGAGCTTGTGTTATGACCTTGTATTAATTTTAATTTTTTATTATAAGGTCATTTAAACATTGTAAGTTTCAATAGCTGTCCAAACACATTAAAATTACATACAAAACTTAACACTATAATATCAACATTAACCATAGACTTACCCGGAATTATTATTCACTTAGCAAAAAAAATTGCTGGTAGGTATGTTTTTTTCTGTTGGGTGGAGTGTCAGGGTGTGACAGACTTTTACTGACTAAAACCTAGTCTTATATTGGATGGCCTTGTTATGCATTAAATCTTTGACATAAAAAGGACATTAATTTGGTTTTTCAGGTTAAAAAATATCTGACTATAAAAAAAAATGTCTCAAGTAAGTTATATATTGACCGTAGGTATACCCAATTTTACTCAAATAGACTTACACAAAAAATAAATGGCCAGTGGAATAAATGGTTCCGGGTACGTCTATGAAATTTTTCCGCCCAAAGTTTTTCCGACCCTAGGGCTTTTGGCCATTTTATTTACATAATCACGCAAGGCATAGCGCAGCAGAGTGGTAAGCAGATGGGGACGGCTGTCTTCTTCTCGGAGTGACTCTCTTTGCTTCGGGATCCTGATTCGTACTCGTACATCCCGCGACCTGCCGCGTAACTGCCTCCACCTTGTGCCATCGCCTGTGGACAAGGAAATCAAGTAATCAATCAAACAGTACTTAAGCAAGCAGTGGCGTAACTATTGGGTGGCAAGACTGGCAAAATGCCACGGGCCCAGGGGCGTAGCTACCGCCGTATCTGCCGTATCAATGATACTGGGCCCCCGCGGTACAGGGGCCCCGACCTAGGCAAAAATTCGCAACATGTTATCCACAACCGTCTCATAGGGCAGCTAAGCATCTGTAATAAAAATACGTTTTTTTTTATACGGGGCCCCCGAAGGACTTTTGATACGGGGCCCCTGTGGGACTAGCTACGCCACTGCACGGGCCCCCGGTATGACGGGGCCCCCAGTCTAAGAAGCTATGGACACTTTTAAATTGTCAAGTCACAGGTCAGTCAGAAACATGCTCATTCCAAAGGAATAGAATCTGTTTGATATATCTATGAATAGAATGTTCAAACAAGAAACTTTATTCTCTAATTCATCTGTTCAACTCATTTTTTTCTTTATAAGCAAGCAATGCTTGACTGCGATCCCACCTGATGGTAAGCAGTGATGCAATCGTTGATGGTGAGGCGCACTAGCTTATTAAGATTAACTCACTCATGAATTACTATTTTCCTCATGTCTAAGTTATAGTGCCAGTTTTTCCAAGGGGGAAATATTAATAGATGTCCTCCACGTTGTGCAGTTGATGGGCTGCTCATAACATACAGAAGCTACTCACACTGCTGGCCTGGTAGCCGCCGCCCTCCTTCTTCTGGAAGGGCGTGTGTCCGGGCGGGTAGTACACGGCGGGGCCGGCCACGTTGCGACTGTTGGCCACCACGGGGGTCTTGGCCGGGGGGCTGGGGGCGGAGTCGTGCGTGTCCCGGGTGTTCCTGTTCAGGGAGGAGCTCTGCGTGGAGGTCTCGTGGGTTACGTGCACGTTGCGACGGGTCACACCGTCTGGTTGAGTTGGGAAACGCTGGGGAAGAAAGGAAACTTTGTTAAAAATGGACATACATATAACATATAACTTCCAAGCTGAAAACAAAATCACCGCTTCAGATTAAGAAGCGGTTGCTTCAGTAGTACTTGGGACTAGATTGAATAACTGAGGCAGTTCTTTCGTTAGTGTTCGGGCGTCTTCGGCCACTCAGCAATTTTCGGCTGCTGTCGTCAAACATCGGAAGGCGGCAAGAAGTGTAGCGAGCGTGACTTCACTTTGCTAGCAATTTCTGAAGACAATGCAGCACCCCACTTCGATTGAGACTTGAGACCCAAAAATTAGTTACTGCGACTTTAAGGTCGACCACCATGATGGCTTAACTTACATGACTAGGATTGTAACCGATTCTCGGGCTGCGGGTAACCATTTTTTTTTTATAGCATATTGTATGACCTACTGCTGGGCAAAGGCCTCCCCTTTATCCTTCCAGATCTCTCTGTCTAGGGCGACCTCCGGCCATGTTTGCCCCGCGAAAATGATGAGATCGTCACTCCACCTTCGCCGCGGTCGACCTGGACCAACCATTACCCAACCATTTACCTAACTTATTTCCCGCGTACTATGTTATAGTACAAATATGATCATTGAATACTTACAGCTTCAGGGAAGTCAGCCATCAAGTCATCAAGTTTCTTGGGCGGCTGCTGCGTGCCGGGCGAGGGCGTGGAGGGGCGCGGGAAGGGCCCCGGGGAGGGGGAGGGCGCGGGGTGCAGCGAGTGCGGGGGCAGCGGGGAGGGGTAGCGCTGCGTCGTGTTGTGCGACGAGTAGCTGGTCTCCGTGAACTTGTACGATGATGGACCCTGCGGAAGATAATGTGTCATGAAATTGGATGTTTTAACTATGGGGGGAGATAATTCTTCCTCCTCAGCCATATAGCGAACGCCGGCGTTCGCGGCTATTAACGGAAAGTTATTTATCTATAAAAACTAAAATCAAATATTGTACGTTAATAGTTTCCTTTAATACCCGCGAACGCCGGCGTTCGCTATAGTACCCGCGAGCGCCGGCGCTCGCTTGGGTGTCAAGGGGTTAAATTCTTTATTGTACACAACAACTTAACATAGATACAATGATTTGACAATTCATGTACAAAGGCGAAAGGCCAGTAAACCTTGTTGTGTTGAGTTGTTTTTTTTTTTATATTGGAAAAAATCATCTAATGACGAATCCCGCCCTTGGACGGAGCAGGAAACAGTGTCAGACTCTTACTGACTAAACGATCCACCCCTTTCCTTTTTAGCTGTAGCAACCTCATTTGTAAATAAAAAAAAAGTAAAACAAATATATTTTTAAGGTAATGTCACTTGGTGTTGACGTCTGTTGTCAATATATTTTAATGTAAAAAAACCGGCCAAGTGCGAGTCGGGCTCGCGCACAAAGGGTTCCGTAGCAGCAAATATAATAAACTTATTATGTCAATTTATACACCTGGTGAATGGAGCCTAAACTCTCCCGATATTTTGCCTTGTACTTATAGGTTCAGCCATCGTTTTCAGTGTAAGCACAATAACTTAACCAAAATTACAGTTAAATCAACCTATCTCAAAAACTATAAGAGATACTTTGATCAAACCAAAAATCGTTGAAAGAGTTAATTAGCATGCATCACCTCTATTTTTTTTAGAATTTTATACCCCGTAGTTATAAAAATAGAGGGGGGGGGACATACTTTTTACGACTTTGAGAGCTGATATCTCAAAAACCGTTCACTTTAAGAAAAATGTTTTTTAGAAAACTTTATATCATTTTAAAAGACCTTTCCATTGATACCCCACACGGGTATGTACATCGAAAAAAAAATTTTCATCCCTCAGTTACATGTATGGGGGGCCCCACCCCCAATTCTTTTTTTTACTATTTAGTGTCATAATTTTGTAGCGGTTCATACAACACATATTCCCATCAAATTTCATCACTGTAGTACTTATAGTTTCCGAGTAAATCGGCTGTGACAGACGGACAGACGGACAGACGGACAGACGGACATGACGAAACTATAAGGGTTCCGTTTTTGCCATTTTGGCTACGGAACCCTAAAAATCAGCTCTCTGTTATATAAAAATCTAATCTAAAAACATATTTCCCTTCACTCCTTCTGATATTCCTTTACCCCTAAATAGCCAACATACCAGGGTCGGACCTTCCTTTCAGAAGCCGGACCGGGGCCCCAGAAGGCTTCGGCATTGTAGTTGGACCTCTTCATTTGCTGACAACTCCTTGAGGCGCGCGGGAACAGAGCGCGCTGTCAACGACTGGCTTGGTCCAGACTACTACCAGACAACCGGACGGCGTGCTACCCATTGCTCACCGTCCGCAAGCCACTATGGGAGGATTGCACAACTTTCATATAATGCCATGTAGTCCCGCATACAATTAACTGTATTCTTGTCGAAGGACCGTCAGCGAGCCGGAGCTGGCCCATGGACCTTACTTAGACCATAACTGGTCTACGACGTCAAATTCGACATCACGTCCGTCATCATCTCATCATCATCGTCAGCATTATTAATGTCCCCACTGTTGGGACACAGGCCTCCTCTCTATGAGAGGGCTAGAATCCACCACGCAGGCCCAGTGCGGATTGGTGGATGTCACATGTCTTCGAATTTTTGGTTCTAGGACATGCGTCCGTAACGCTAGCATAATCAGAATGGAAGGAATTACTTTATAATTTTCTAAAATAGGATAAAATAATATGGTGTACTCACGTAAGGGCCGTGTCCATTGTGCGGTTCGGAAGGTATGATCTTGGTCTCGTTGGCGGGGGCAGGGTACACCATGCGCTCGTTAGTGCGGTCTGAAATATTCACAACATTACTGAATGCTTCAAGTGAGATATTGTCATGTTTTCTTCCTCTTTAGGGCGGAGTGTGAGTGTGTGTCAGACTTTTACAGACTAAAACTAGAACTATGTTCCTTGTATTTTTCACAAAACTCAACTTATATTGTGGAGTGTTCCTACTGCGGAAATCACGTTAAATAAAAAGCGCGGTGTACATTAACTCAGAGGTGGTGCGGAAAAATGTGCATATACTCGAATATACGACTTTCCTGCGGTCTAAAATCACGATATCTCGAAAGCGATGTTTTGTAGGAGAGAAGTGTTGAGATCTTTTTGTAGACAATTTTCGATCTACAAACTTTGCCTGAACCATTTTTCAATAGTTCTCGTTGTTTCAGAGGTATACGCCAAAAACGCGAATTCGTGACCTTTGACCTTGAATAAAAAACAACGCACAAGCGGGATCGATGGGGACTTTTGACATATCATTTGTAATGACGTATTCAAGGCCTGCATAAAAATCCAGCTTGTTGGGAATGAATGCAAACTGAAATGTCTATTTTGACTGGAGTATAACCGTTTTATAAAGTCTATCTATGGCTCAAGTAGGCTTCGGCTCTGCTGGGCCCCGTTTGATTTTGTTGACATCTCCTTGAGGTGAGCTTAGAACAATACGCGCCGTTGACGACTCGGTTCCGGACGGTTACCGGACGGCCGACGAGCTTTTACAGGAAGCCTTTATGAGCGGCCAACCCGACGTATATTTTCATACAACCGCTCTTACGCGATTGTGGTGTTATTACACATCTTTCTTCAAATATATTGGATACACAGATATCTTGAGGATATTATCTAGGGTTCTTTAGAAACCAAAACGTAAATTTGTGTAAGAGTAATTCAGTAAAGACCTCTGAAAATGCTGCTATTTTACGTGAACTTTGACTCTTATGTACTCCTATATTAAAAATATAAAAAAGTACTTCTATAGAAGCCTAGCGCATTTAATCAAGATTTTTTTGTCAAAAATCCTTAACAGTTTAATAAAAACACGTATATAGTGGAACAAGTTTTGTGAAATATTAAAGTAAATTGTAGAATTACTGAATGCCAACAGACTTTTCAGGTGTTATCTATCTTTTTTCGCATTACTTTTTCATCAAAAATCACATTTATTAGATTGCTTTAGATGAAGCAACAAGCTTTTAAACCACGTTCCAGACGAGTCGGGAAAGCCCACCTTAAGTCTGATTTTTCAAGCATCAGGTGTAAAATGAATAATGTAACACTTACCATCGGTGGTAGTAACGGTGCGGTACTCCCGGATGGAAGAGTTGCAGTGTGAGCAGTACTGGCAGCCGCCCGGCCCGGGGGGCGCTACCAGCTTGGCGGGAGGTGGCGAACCGGCTGTTGTGCTGCAATTATAAAGGTTTTTTGTTAGTTGGGGCGTAACAAACCTCGCCAGTAAATTACCACAAAATTTCACAAATTTTTGATGATTTCGGTAACTTGACTAACTTTATCAACATTACCAAACTTGCCTTTACTGAGTCAAAACGTTTTAAAAACCGCATTATCCACCAAAATACTTTATTTTGATGTGTTTGATAACTTGACAGACTTTATCAACATTGCTAAGTTTAGCAAGGTAATACTGACTCAAACGTTTATAAAACCTCAATTATCACAAAAGTTTCCTAACTTTGACGAGTTGTCAACTTGAATGACTTTATCAACTTTGTCAAACTTGATAATATCGACTTGAAACATCTATCAAACATCAATAACTAAATTTTTCTATAGTTTTGGCAAGTTTGATAACTTGATCAACTTTATCAACATTATCAAAAAGCTACTTACGTGGTCCTGTTGTGCTCAGAGCTCACGTAGGTATGCTGCTCTGCATGCGCGGGGATGGGCACGGTGGCCGGGTCCTGGTCGGCGGGCACCTCGTATGTGTATGTTTTGACCGTAGTTGTCACTTTGTTCATTGGAGTACCGCCGCGAGATAACTGGGGAGAGGAAAATATGCCTTAAGAATTCATAAGGATAGTAAATAATCCACTTATTAATGTTTCTACTGATGGTACTAATTTAAGGGTGTTTTTAATAATTATCATGCGGTAATCCGCCTTAATCAAATCATCAAGCATAAAGAATTGCTCTGCAAGCCGGGCTGCTGCCCAGGAACTTGTATGAAAAGGACATTTTCGGGTCCCGGACCTAAGTAGCTCCCGAAAATGACGAAGCCATCCCGCATGCATGATGAAATCCTCTTGATATTATAAACACCTTCTACTCGAAGAAAGAGAATGGGTTGCAAAACACCAAGGGGGTGTTTTCAATTATTATTTTTTTGTTCTAAAACATACCGGTTTCCTTTTCCGTTTTGAGAGAAGTGCTTTTGTGTACTACTTCCAATCATCATCAGCCTTTTTTAATATCCCACTACTGGGACACAGGCCTCTAAGGAGGGTTGCATCAAATAATGTGAACTTACAGTGCCGGTGGAGGGCGGCTGGTGGCAGTGGTGGCACATTGGGGCTGGTACCAGCTGTGGTACTGCGGGCGAGATCTGGGATGGCACCACGCGGGACTCTGGAACGATACGTTTCAATCATTAACAAAAAAAAAATTGATCTAACATAGATTTTTCTGAGCTGGCTTGGTAGTGACAACAGCATTATGAAGATGATCGATTGCTGCCAGACCGGACTGTCCCTTGCAGAGACAATGAGTTGCTAGAGACGCTACAATCATAAATATAAATAAATAGACCGTAAATACTAACAATAGGTACTAACGTAATTATTTAAGTAATCTTGTTACTTATACACTATTACTATAACAAAGCTATAGGCATGTCATTTAAAGTCTGAAATAAACTTTTTATTATTATTCCGTTTATTCATTAAAGATCATATATTATTAAATTTTTAAACATTCAAATAAAAAATATAAAACATTTAAAAATATAAAAAATAGTATCCCACGGGTATCGGGAACAGGGTCCAAGCTAACGGCGGTCAGGGCTCCAGAGAAAGGAACCTGAACCTGACAATACGACGAGCCGTGTCCAGGAGTACCGCCATCTCTTATTATAATTAGACATCCCAGCTTAAAAACCCCGCTCTTTACGCTTCACCAACGAAAAGCTACTGAGAAAGATAGCTGATGATATATCTTACCTGTCTTCTCCTCCCTGTAGACCTCCTGACGGAGCTCGGCAGCCCTAGTGACAGAGGGAGGCGGAGGGCTGGAGCCCCAGGAGGAGCTCTCCACGCGCTCCTCTCGCTTCATCGTCGAGTAGCCGCTGGAGGGCGCTTTAGCTGGCGTGCTGTGGAGGGCAGACGATTGACGGTTAATTTTTGATGAATTTTGTGTGAAGCTAATATTGGCCATTAAACCACCCACTGCTAATATTAATATTGATTATAAAATGGTTCTGCTTACCCCCTCCTGTAGTCGAAAGATGTGCTCTCAGCTGTGTCAGACGCGTAGCCATCTGAAAAGGAAATTATAGTCTTCATTAACGTTTCCTTGGACAACAGACAATTGTGAAATCATATGCCACCACCATTTTGCAGTTGTAGATGGGTTATGGTCCAACTTATACAGTGTTATTTTGGTTCAGGTTCAGCATAGGTGTATGTAAGGGGAGCACAGACCACCCCAAAAAGATCTAGCGCCCACCCCAGGCTGTTGAACTCCCAATTCGACTTTCTATAATGGTTGACCTTTGACATGCAATTTAGAACTTATTGCAACTATGACTCTTCTTATAATCTTTACGAACAACTTTTTCTAAGAAATGAACATTAAAATATTTATTATCATCCTCATATTCCTGCCCTTATCCCGTTTTACTTGGGGTCGGCGCAACACGTTTTTTCCTTCCACTCTGTCCTGTCATTCGACACGCTATCACTGACTCCCTTTTCTTCTATATCACTCCTGACACAATACATCCATATTTCCAATTTTCTTAGGCCTCCCTCTCCGTCCATCCACACATATACTCACAACTCTTTTAGTAACATATTGCATATCATCCCTCCTCTTTTTATAGCGATACCAAGATTATATTTAAATACATAATAAAATTGTTATTATATATTTTAATAAATTCTTAAAACAGAAGAAAATTTTCAAAATAACTACTAAGTAATTATGATTGTTGTTGTTGTTGTTGTGGCTTATGAGCCACTATCTCCTCAAACTACTTTTGTGCTCAAAAATTATTTGACCACAGTCCATCTTCAACTCCATACCCAAGACCCAAAACGTACCAAGATTCTTACTTTTGTACAGCTGCCTCTCCTGATCCTTCTGCAGGTCATCGAGGAGCGAGTCCAGCTCCTCTACGTTCTGCGTCAAGTCCTTTGTGACCTTGGAACTCTTCACTTTGGAGTATCCTGCAATAAGACGGTGTCTATTGAAAGAACTACAGCGAAGACTGGGGAGTGATCAGTAACCTAATTCTCGCAATGAAAACCGTAGCGATATCGTAGCGACTTTGACATTTTCGTATTCCCATCCATCAAGCGAGTTTGAACGACACCGATTTTGAACTCGTTCGATCGAAGAGAGGTCGTTTAGATGTCGTTCGATTGTCGTTCTATCGAACACATGAATATCGATTTTGGATAGAACTTTGATCGAACGACAAAGGAACGACAATGGAATTGGGATTGTTTGATTTTACGTGAATTAGGACACTGGCCCAGGAGTAATTGCTTCCTTCACTATTCAGAGATGGTATAAGAGAGAGTGCTCGACTTTTACAGATTAAAATACACTCGTGCTCTCTCTAGTGAGCCCCAGCCCTGGATCAAAAACAAAGAAGGAAAAGAAGTGAAAGTGTTTTTTAATGGTAGGAAAAATCATCAAATGATGAATCCCTTGGGCAAAGCGGAAGACAGTGACTTCTACTGACTAAACGACCCATCGTTCCTTCCTGCCTTAGTTGCAGGGACCTGGTGTTCTGCTTTCGCATCAATCCTTGGCTCCGATCCTGCTAGGCATCTACAGTTGCTGACAAGTCCCTGAGGTGCGCGGGAACAGTGCGCGCCGTCGACAACAGAAGTGAGAGTTGGTTTCAGTTAGTTAAAGTTTTTTTTTTTTTATTGATTATAGGTTTGCGCTTGACCGCTATCTCAGCTGATGGAAAGCGACGATGCGGTCGACGATGGAGCGCGCTTACCTAGAAGTAACCTATTCACTCTTGACTTAAAGATTCCCGGATTGTAGCCATCAGGAAACACAGACTCCGGCAAGGAATTCCACTCCTTGAAAGTCTGATACAACATCGTCACGAAAAGAAGAGAAAAATCATCTCTCTTTTTTGACAACGCATCACACAACGTTTGTACATTGAACAGAGTGCTTAGTGCGAGTTTGTTTTACGCTAACGCTATCGACGCGTTTGTGCCGTTCGGGGCTCCGATTGGCCTGTTCACTAACCAATCAGAGAGTCGAACGCACTAAACGTCTCGATCGCGTAAACGTAAAAACAACTCACACTTAACACACTGAGTGTAGAAACGTGTCTGTGTGTGTGTGTGTGTGGATAGATGTGACGTGAAACGTGTCTGTGTGTGTGTGGAGAGATACTTTAGATGTATGTGTTTCCACATACATCTGAAGTATCATCACATGGTTCATGTAATATTTTTAACAACTAAATTTAGAATATATTTATGATCCTGTTTTAAATTTACACATTCCTGATCCTGATATTCCAAATTCCATAATTTTTCGCGTGTTATGTTTCCCTACCTTTCTCTTCAAAACCTACCCAAAATAAACACCAATCTACTAGTATAAACAACTTGACGCTGGCAGATGCACAAAAGTGCTGGCCACAACATTCTCCTGGCTATGGAACGGGAGAAAAAAAATCATGGTTCTATTAAGTATCCTGGTGGTTCATGGTAGTATTCTGGTTCCTGGTATCTGGTAGTTACCTGGTGTAGAACTAGTAGAAGACTCATAGTTATAAGTGCGAGTGCCCGAGGTGATGGCAGGCAGATCCCTCTCCTCCCTCTCGTAGTAATACGAGCTGGACTCCGAGGACTTCGGAGTAGACCGCGGTGGGATTGTGTACTCCTGGAAATAAAAAAAAGAGGTTATAAAAATTGTTGTTTCATCTACACTAATATAATAAAGGGGTAAAGTTTGTTTTTTTGTTTGTAGGAGGTAATCTCTGGAACTATTGGTCCGGTAGGAAAAAAATTAGCAACAATAGAAAGCTGCTTTACTCCTGAGTGACATAGGCTATATTATTTTATGAACGTGGGCGAAGCCGCTGACAAAAGCTACTTTTTATACAGTTATTCTTGCTGCTTTTAAGCTGGGAAGATAAATATCGTGCTTGGACGCAGTAGTGGCTTAAGAGTGACGTGTTAGGGGGGTTCAAACCCAGGCAAGCACTTGCATTGCATTGCATCAGCCTTATTATGTTCCCACTGCTGGGACACAGGCCTCCTCTCTAGGACAGGGACACACACAAAGGGGCAGGCCATTAATTGTATGTAATTTTATTCAACACCATTAATTTCAAAATTATAAAGGAAAACATCACTGCACTAGCTTCTAAGGCGTTTTATAAGTGCATGTAGGCCTAAGTGCATGTTAATAGAGACACAACGCGTTTGGCGTTTCTCGAGCATGTTTGTGTTAACGCGTGCGATGACGCGGCCCACTGCTGCAATGTTCGACGAACGCCCAACTTGCCGCACAACGCGTTGCGTCTCCTTAAACAAGCACATATTATAAACACTGGTATGTCCTAAAAACAAAAATTAAAAGATATGGAACATCCGCCAACCGGGACTGGTTTGCATGGTAGATTATAGCCTATTTTCTCCCCAATTGAGGATGCCGAATCCGGTTTTAACCCTCCATTGAAGGACTAGAACAATTTGCCTGCTGTGGTCTTCCCGTTTGATTATAATTTAGGTGTTTTCAAGGCGAGAGTGAATAAGCGCTTAATAAACTAGCGCACTTCATCATCAACGATTGCATCACCGCTTACTATCAGATGGGATCGCAGTCAAGCACTAGTTTGTCCATAAAAAAAGGTTTATTGAACCCAATAGTTCCGTACGTTCTTTCTCTTAGACTATGTCAAATAATTTACATTCAAATGTAAAATTGTAAACCAAAAAACCTGTTCACAAATCGAAACAACATTCTCTATATTTTGGATCATAATTATGTAAAACTAGCTGGTACCCGCGACTTCCTCTGCGTCCTTTTTTTTCGCAATAAAAGGTAGCCTATGTCCTTTCTCAGGGTCTAAAGATTGTCTGTGCCAAATTTCATCAAAATCGTTTGAGAGGTTTAAGCGGGAAAGCGTAACAGACAGACAGAGTTACTTTCGCATTTATAATATTAGTATGGACTAGCTTTTGCCCGCGTGTTATTGGGTTTGGGGTTTCCGGGATAAAAAGTAGCCTACGTCCCATTCCGGAGTGTATCCTATGACTGTGCTAAATTTCATCCAGATCTGTCCAGCCGTTTTGGCGTGATTGAGTAACAAACATCCAAACATCGTACCTTTCGCATTTATAATATTAGTCAAAAGTATGGATTGTGCGGAAGTATTAATTTTACTTTTGACTAGTTTTAGCTTCAAAACTAGAACTTATGTATCCGTTTGTATAATTATATACTACTAGCTTTTGTCAGCGGCTTCGCCCGCGTACATAAAATATAGCCTATGTCACTCAGGAGTAAAGCAGCTTTCTGTTGTTGCTGAAATTTTTCCAATCGGACCAGTAGTTCCAGAGATTACCCCCTACAAACAAAAAAACAAACTAACAAAAAAACAAACTTTACCTCCTTATTATATTATAGTGTAGATTAGTAAATCAGTGAGTAATCTCTGAGCTGGGAGAAGTGATGATGTCATTTTTCTTGCATTTCTGATGTTTATAACTGTTTTATCGCTGGGCGACCATTAAAGCTGATTTTACGATTAAAAATAACGTCCCCGCGTCGGTTCCTACAATAAAACAAGTTAATCGCAACATTGTAAATGTATGCCGTTTGGATCAAACATTTCGGTTTCTTTGACAACTAAAAACATACGAGAAAAGTCCTTATAATTTAGCTGAAATTTGTTTTTTTTTTTGTTGTGGGAATATCATCCAATACGAGAGATAGTGTCTGACTTTTACTGACTAAAAACCTACTCCTATTCCTTCTTCGCTTTTCATACCAGGGCTGAACCATTTTTTCAGAAGCCGGTCCATGGCCCAGTTGGCTTCTACTCTGCCGAGCCCCTAGTGCTTATTGTCCTTGCTGACAACTTCTTGAGGCGCGCGTGGAGCTATACGCACCGTCGACGACTAGGGCCCGGTCCGGACGGTTATCGGACGGGTAACTATTGCTCGCCGTCCGCAAGTCCGCGCCTACGGTGGCTGGAAATCGGAATCGGAATTCCAGCGGAAGGGGCATGAGGGGTTTTTCGATAAAAGAAGAATTAGCTATCCAATCCTCACCTCAACAGTGTGCAGATCCTTTCTGTCGTACTTGCCGGAGGGATGCTTCTCCTCCTTGTACTCGTAGTGGTACTCCCGGGCTCCTCCTCCTCCGCCGCGGCCCAATGAGTCCAACTTACTGCCCTTCGGTATCAGCTCCGATTTGATCATGTCTGAAAAGAGATTTATTGAGCATATTAAAAAAAGTCAGTCAGTTACTGCAGCAATCTACCAGCTAGTTTTTTCACGATTTCAGGTTTAGTTTTTTGATGGGGGAAACCTTCAAAAGACGCCCGGACTGTGGGGATAAGACCGGGGAGTGTGGGATTTTTACCTCACTAAAACCACCCCGGTGATCACCATCAGCACGTAGAAGGGGCCCCGTTACCTCTCAAAAGACCATTCCGGAACGTTTAGTCCTATAGTAAAAGTTGTCTGTTATCATGACTATATTAGAGAGCAGTGGTGGCCGAGTGGTAACGGCCCCGACTTACGAGTCGTAGGTCGCGGGTTCAAACCCAGCCAGGCGCATTACTTTGTGTAATTTATTTCATCACCACTGCTCTCAAAACGGTGAAGGAAAAAATCGTGAGGAAACCGGCATGTCCTAGAACCAAAAATTCGAAGACATGTGACATCCACCAATCCGCACTGGGCCCGCGTGGTGGATTATGGCCCATTCCCTCTCCATCTGAGAGGAGGCCTGAGTCCCTGCAGTGGGAACATTAAAAAGGCTGATGATGATGATGATGATGACTATATTCGCATATTTAAGTATCGGCAACTAATTAAGTAATAAGGAGTCACCCTATACGCCCCTAAATTGTGATCGTTTCAATCCCGTGGAGGGTCGATCCAGTACATGAAGTAACTATCAATTTGTAAAGATAAAATTAAAAAAATAATTAATGTAATAATGGTTTTTTTATGGTAGGTAAAAATCATCCACTGACGAGTCCCACTCTTGGGCGGAGCGGAAAACAAGTGTCAAACTCTTACTGACTAAACAACCTACCCCGTTCCTACATCGCCATACATACCAGAGCCAGAGCCTTCCTTTTCAGACGCAAACCCGTGGCCCTAATTGGCTTCGACCCTTCTGCAGGGTCCCTACGGTTGCTGACAACTCCTTGCTTAAGGCGCGCGGGAACAGTGCGCGCCGTCGACGACTGGGCAAAGTTCTTATGGTTTAAATTTCAACTCGATACCTCCACGTGTCCCAAAGATAAAGGGACTTGACAGACAGATGGATAACTACAGAGTGAAAATAAAGGCCCAAAAACTTTAAAGGAATAAACCATCGATTGGAGAAGAATGAAGAACAGCAAGTCTTACCGAAAGCCTCATCCGTGTAGGGAACGTTGCCGCTGCTGCTGGAGTACTCTTTGTACTCCTTGTGCTTACTGTACGATTTGGTCGCCATGCTGTCTTCTATGTGTTAGCTGCAACAAGACATAGTACAAGTTTAATTTAAACCATCATATTATCTGCACTCGATTGACAACCCATCTCCTGAGCTGTCGTTATAGTCTACAGGCGACAAGTACGGCTATTCTAATTTGGCAATCCTGAAGTTAGGACCTGCTAACTTTAACGCTTCTCTACTCGTAATAAAATTATTGCCATTAGCAGTTGTTAATGCTGTTACAACTGTAATTATCATTTATGTTTTTAAAACCGTTTATTTTCCATTATTTTTATCATTAACCAACAAACATGCACCACAACAACCAACAATAACATTAACAACCATTTATTTATTTTTTGCAGTCTGTCAGACTATAATGTTTATAAGAAACCTACAAAAAGCATAATAGCATGGCGTATTACAATCAGTCTTATAATGTTGGGATTCAGGATACGATGTTTTCCTTCACCGTCTTGTGGGTAACAGTGATGAAATAAAATACACAAAGTAATGCGCCTGGCTAGGTTTGAACCCGCAACTTATAACTAAATACAAATACCAGTTTTTTAAAGTAAAATGTAATTAGTAATCAAAACATAATCATGGCCTTTTAAAGCGGTGTCGAAGCATCAATACTGTGACTATGCATTGCATACATTAGCATACAGTGAAGGCTAATACAACTATTGCAAATTGCAATATGTTCTGCTATGGTTTCACAATAAATACTATTTATATTAAACCTTAATTACAAGGAAATAACATAACAACTCCATATTTTTCTTTCTTACCTAAATAGAAATGTTAATTTGTATTCTGTTATTCTAATTTATTATTACTAAAATGGATATATAATAACTCTAATTCCTAAGACCATGTATGAGTTTTAAAACACGTTTGAGTATTAAGTAGACAAGGTAAGATCGCTTCGATGACTATTTATGTTGATAGCAAATGCGGAAAAATATGTCGTAGTTTTTTTATGCTGGGAAAAATTATTCAATCACGAATCCTGCCCTTGGGCGGAGCGGGAAACAGTGTCAGACTCTTACTGACTAAACGACCCACCCCATTCCGTCTTAGCTTTCATACCAGGGTCGGGCCTTCCTTTCAGAAACCAGACCGGGGTCCCAGTAGATTTCGGCCCTGCAGTTTGAGTACGAAGCTCACAAAAAAAATGCGTATTATTTTTTTAACATTTGCCGACTGTTAATTGTGGGTTCCTGACTTCGATTTCCGAGGTGGGCAAATATTGTTATTAGGTTTTCTATTACTCTTTAACAGTCCAGAGATTGGAAGTTAGTAGTGTAAGATTTCAAAGTCAAAGTATTTTATTTCATAGGCCTACATGGGCACTTGTAAAACGTCAGAAGCTAGTGCACGGTTCCAAATTGGTCGTTTCCTATGGAGAAAGAACCGCCAAGAAATTTTATGGTGCTTTTCTGTGTGAAAGTTGTAGAATATAAAAAAAACGCCTTGAGAGCCTTTGTAATTTTGTACAAGTCTAGATCTACACTTTTACATTAATATAATAAAGAGATAAAGCTTGTTTTTTTGTTTGTAGGAGGTAATCTCTGGAACTACAGGTCCGATTGGAAAAATGTTAGCAACAATAGAAAGCTGCTTTACTCCTGAGTGACATAGGCTATATTTTATGTACGCGGGCGAAGCTGCTGACAAAAACTAGTAAATAAATAAAACAGCTAGATATTTGTTACTTTTCTAAACGGCTAGGAAACACCGGACTCATCTAGGAGAAAAAATTGATGTGTAATCAAAACTAGCTAGATACTTGTTACTTTTCTAAACGGCACGTTATCTAATCCGTACTCTAAGTTGGTATCGACACAGATCGCTCCATATTAGGCGGTGAAACGTAATCTGGTCGCAGGTGCGTGGGTGCCTTTCATTTCTTAAATGTCAACCGTCTGTCTGTCTGACTGATGGCAACATTGCGCTAGGAGTTGCAGGGGTAATGAAGGTAATCGTATAGCTATGTGTTGTACGCGGCAAAGAAGTTGAATTAAAATGCCGGTCGTTGCAGTGGTTTTTTTAATGACGAATCCTCTTGGGCGGGGCGGGAAACAGAGTCAGATTCCTACTGACTAAACACCCCACCCCATTCCTTCTTAGTTCTCATACAGGAGTCGGACCTTCCTTTCAGAAGCCGGACCGGGCCCAAGTAGGCTTCGGCGGTGTTGCAGTAGTTTCATCGCTGTGCCGCACTTCGATTGAGACCCGAAAATCAGTTAATCGCCAGTGCAGTTCAAATTATATGCCGGATATTGTATAAAAATTAAGTCTTGCGTCTTGCTATCCCACTAGGGCTGTTTTTGTTTTTGGGTTAATTTACAATTTTTTTTAGAGTCCTGTAATGCAGTCGGCAAAACTTTATAGGTAGAATCACACCATAGATATAATAAAAGAGATAAAGAGAGAAATATTTCTATGGATCAAACTAATATCTGTAACTATATAATTATAGTTTTAAATCTACTTATAAGCATTAAAAACCAAAATATCCACAGTCAAAACAAAAAAAAACTACACCCAAAAAGTATCGCACGCGCTGGGTCCCGAACCCGATACGTAAGGTCGCAAATCTGCATACATATTGCATAATGGCGCATCCTCCTTCATTTTTCCAGAATCTGTTACAATTAGGGAAAAAAAGTAATATTTAGAATTGAATTTCCCAAGCTAACGTATAGCGTCTCCTTCATTATCATTACAAAAGTCGCTTCCCACTGTCTGTCCCTATGTATGCTTAGATCTTTAAAACTACGTAACGGATTTTGATGCGGTTCTTTTCAATAGATAGAGTGATTCAAGAGGATGGTTTATATGTATAACACATGTATAATATATTTAATATCCGCATTGAACCCCTGCGAAGTCGCTAGTGATCTATAATTTACTATTACAAAACAAAAAGAAACTATGCATGCAAAGGGGTGAGAAAACTTTGCTTGTGCGATTCAGAAATTTTATAGAAAGAAGGGAGACATTTGGGTGTGTGAATAGGTTGGTAGAGTAATTTAAAATTCAAAATAAAAGTAATAAATTTCTTTATTCTTTAGGAATCAAACTATTGTAAATACTGTTTTATTCAAGTCTATCTAAAAAAAAAAAAAAAAAGTCTATCTATTAGTATGTAAAAACAAAAATATCTACAGTAAAAACAAAAAAAAACTACATCCAAAAAGAATTGCACGCTCTGGGTTTCGAACCCGATACCGAACTACGTAATGAAAAACAAAAAGGGGTCAAGAGTCAACTGTGAAGTCAACCGTCGTCCTCGTAGGTATGTGTTGCCTGTCTCCAGGACTTTTACCAGGTTATACTAATTCAGTGATCAATACCAGAGCGGTGGTGCTCAGGCATGGTCTGTCCAACGTTGTAGTGACCGCCAAGTCAGGCCAGCTTGGCGAGCACTGGTCCACCTCGAGGTGACGGACCCCCGGGATGGGGTCGGAGGGTGAACTGTGCATGTAAAGGGGTGAGAAAACTTTGCTTGCGCGATTCAGGAATTGTATTGAATTTAGGGAGACTTTTGGCTGTGTAAATAGTGGAGAGAGCGATTGAAAATAAAATTTAAAAAAAATGTAACTTAGATACCATGTTCTGGAAGTTTTATCTTAAAAAAATAGTTAGGTAATAAAAAATAAAAGAACTCAATTATTTTAATCTTAGTAGGTAGAGCGATTAATAATTCTTGTAAAGTAAGAAGTTACGTCTTATAAATTCGTTTTAAATAAATAAATAAAAATACACGTAGGAATCAAAGCATTTTAATGCAAAGATGATCTTATATGGGAAGTATAAAAAAAAAATAGAAATATAAAAAAATATACACCGTGAAATTTTAATGGTTGTTTTCCCTCAGCGAAATGGTTGTGTCTTGGTAATATAAACGTTTGATAAAAAAATAAAATATTAAAAACAAAAAACCTGTAGAGTGCAAGCTAATTATGACGTATCACAACGTGCGAGAGCTTATTTTGGTTTAAATATTTAATGAATCGGTTTCCTTTGACGGCGTGCTGCTCATGCGACTCTAGTAGTACCTACAAATTACGTCTAATGTTACTATTGTTTTCGCTTTTTTGGTTTGATGAATATTTTTAATAATTATTTATAAAAAAAAACTTTTTATTTTTTTATTTTTACTGTCTCTTTCAAAAGTACTCCTTATGGCAAGTCATTCTGCCGCGGGAAAACAACCATTTAAATTTCACGGTGTATATATCCAAAAAGAATTGCATGCGCTGGGTCTCGAACTCGAGTCACTTAACTTCTGCTAACTAAATAGACAAAGACGACAAAATATCTCCCTCTCTCTCGAACAATCTTATAAAAAAGGGTTCATAATAATATAGACCTACATAGTAATTAAATACTAAAACCAGTTGCCATTCAACATCCCCTATGCTTGGCAAAATGGGGTTTTATAAACCTGTCGAAATCTGAATGTGAGTGCGGTGTCCCTGTTCAAAACATGAGCAAGATACCATATGATCTCAGGATTAGTCCTGGGATTTCAGTATTTTTGGACTCTTCTCAGGACTGCGTTTGGATTATCCAAACGCAGTCCTGAGAAGAGTCCAAAATCTCAGGTTTTTTTAATTATACTATAAAATACAGTTCACATTTTAGCAAAAATTAAACAAACTAAAAATAATCTGCGACACCTCTCCCCCCCCCCCTTTTAGTGAGTTTTTTTTACTACTTTTGATATTGTTTTTGAAAGAAATTCCAACTATAAAAATCAGAAATCGGACTTTTTTCTCCATTTTTTTTTCATTTGGGGTTACCAAACCCACCACATTCCCCCTTACACCTGCACTTTGAAGGATTTAATCGAAAATTGGCTACAATTCAAAGTAGAATCGAACTTGTGGCCTTTACCAGCGGTACATAGGCGTATAGCTAAGTATGCATATCATTTAGAATAGCTACCTTCCAAATCTGGTGTTGTATAGATTGCGTCAGGGGCGACTAGTAAATGCCAACATGCAGTTCATAAAACCACACTAGGCTAAGACGCGTAATTTCTGAGACAACGTCGTTTTAAACTATGGAGCCCGCGTAGGGACCCTGCAGAAGGGCCGAAGCCAATTAGGACCAAGGGTTTGCGTCTGAAAGGAAAGCTCTGGCCCTGGTATGTATGGCGATGTGGGAACGGAGTAGGTTGTTTAGTCAGTAAGAGTCTGACACTTGTTTTCCGCTCCGCCCAAGAGCGGGACTCGTCATTGGATGATTTTTACCTACCATAAAAAAAGAACTATGGAGAAACGCCGGCGTTCTCATACCTATTGTCTTTCTATTATGTCTCTAATTACGGTAGTCGAAAGCAGGTTAATTAGTGAACGCGGGAATAAAAATAAGTAATAAGGTAAGTCGTGTCGCGCAGATAATAATGTCGGATGGAGGGATACGTTTAACAGTTAGCTATTATTTCGTTTGCACAACAACGCCAGTTCTATCTCAAATATCAAAGACTGGCCTGTCAGCCTAGTAGTTAGTGACCCTGACTGCTACGCCGGAGGTCGTGGGTTCGATTCCCGCCCAGGACAAATGTTTGTGTTATGAGCATTATGTGTCTGGGTGCAATTTATCTATAACTAGCTTTTGTCCGTATATAAAATATAGCCTATGTCACTCAGGAGTAAAGCAGCTTTCTATTGTTGCTAATTTTTTTCCAATCGGACCAGTAGTTCCAGAGATTACCTCCTACAAACAAAAAAATACTATATACTATATATAATAATATTTACCTCTTTATTATATTAGTGTAGAAGATTTGTATGTATTTAGAAATATATAAGTATGTTTATCAGTTGTCTAGTACTCATAACACAAGCTTTGCTTAGCTTGAGACTTATAGACGACGTTGTGTGATTGTTGTTGAATATATTATATTATTATATGTATATTAATCTCTGTCTTTGTCTATCAGTGACTACCGGTAGTGTAGATGTGTGAGTGTCAAGTCAATTTTCTATTCTCACGCAGGCAAAAAGTTTTACGATAATTTACTTCATCATACGCAAAAGGGTGAAGGATCGATCCCCATACGGAGCATTTCTTTTTGTATTTTTTGTTTCGTTAATATTCTATAGGCGTAATAAATTATTGTTATAAACAATCTAAGATTTAAATACAGAACATATTATTAATTAATATTAAAAAAGAAAACATTCCGTTTGCGTTTCGTTCGAATCAATCCTGCATCGCGCAAACAACATTTTCGTGCACTTTAGCTTATGAATGAAATGTCTTAGTATATAAAGTAGGGGTCCGTTGTCCTCGAGGGAAGCCAGTCCCCGCCATACTGGTCTAAGATGGCTGCCAGTTAGATGTGCTCCCATGGAGAGCAGTAGATCCAGTCACTCGTTGACAGTCCGATTGAGCTTCTCTGCAAGTCTCGCCACACAGATTCCTATCGAAATATGACCTTCGAGGCACACACCTGACTCCGCCAGGTTCGACCCCTTTTTTGTTGGCTAAACTTTTAATCGTTCTAATCCATCGATCTTATATTATATCAGTGATCGATGTTTTCGATCCGGTTCATGAAATACTCTTTTCTTATATCTATGTGAAATACTATCGATTTGTAAACTATATGTAAAGATAGAAATAAAGAAACATTTTTTTTTAAACTCGATACCTATATAATATACGCATGTACGAAATTAATTTGTTAAAGTGAACATCAGTAGAGAGAGTTCATAACCTGTAGGTAGTAAGTACGCAATGACCGATGACGATCATTAAGTAACTCGTGGGGTAGATAACACGATTGACTTTAATTGAATTTATGCATTTTGCGGGTATTACCTTATTACTATTTTTTTTTGTTTTGGGCGCCGATTGAGGGTACATAGGTACGTCTGTACATACAACTTGAATAACCATGAAAAAATTCTTAATAAATTGTGGTTTTTTAAATACATTTTTACGAAATTAATTTTGCCGTAAATTTTAGTTTTATCTAGAAAAATTCAGTGAGTTTTTTTACTTATTTGTTTTTGTTGATTTATTTTAAGAAAGGGGGTCAATGTCCTCCTGGCGTCCAAGAAGTTAAAAGTTAGAAAATAATGATCGTGTTCACCACACAAACACTCGTCCTGCGTGGGAATCGACGACCCACGACCTCTGGTGCAGCAGTCAGGGCCACTAACCACTATGCCAACAGGTCACTAAAACGGCAATGAATCATTGTATTAGGTACATTTCATCAAATACAGTACGGCCGTCGGATCTTGGCGCTTTGAAGTTAGGCTCTGCGAATTTTAGCGCTTGAAAACTCGTACAGAAATAAATGGTTTAAACAAACAAATGCAATTAGCAGTGGTTATTGCTGTTAAAAACTGTTATTAGCATTATTTTTTTTTGTACGAGTCCGACGGCCGTAGGTACTATATTTGATGAAATATAATGAAACTAGTTTTTGCCCGCGGCTTCGCCCGCGTGGTATAGGGGTTGGGGTTGGGGTTCCCGGGATAAAAAGTAGCCTATATCCTATTCCGGAGTGTATCCTATGCCTGTGCCAAATTTCATCCAGATCCGTCCAGCCGTTTTGGCGTGATTGAGTAACAAACATTCAAACATCGTAACTTTCGTATTTATAATATTAGTAAGATGATTCATTGCTGTACATCCATGGATTTTATTATACAGGCGTTTAGTATTCTATCACCGTCCACCAACAGGGTGCTACAATTCTAGCGACATGTGTCACTCTGCGCATGCGTTGCATATTTATTGCATATCAACGCATATTGACTTGCATATGCGCCGGTTGGTGATTGACATAGTGTTCCGGTGTCCTTTGGGTAACAAAGTACATCTGATAAGGACGATTGAAACACCGAAACAAACTCAGGGGTCAAAGTCTCTTTTAAAGTCCATACAGAAAATATGTATTGGTCAAATCACATAAGTACCATGCAGATTTGTCTGAGATGGTCTTTTGAGATCCATACAAATTTGAGTAGAAGCCTGTCCAGTTAGTGCAAGCATTTGTCAGTATTCGCAAAGCTCAACTCAGGACTACTGCTTATTGACTTGCATATGCGCCGGTTGGTGATTGACATAGTGTTCCGGTGTCCTTTGGGTAACAAGGTACATCTGATAAGGACGATTGTATTTAAAGAGGCAACATTTTAACGCCATTTTTTAAACTGAGAAATCGTCAAATTTTTTCTCATGTTCTAAGGTGTTTTTTTTTTATGGTAGGTGAAAATCATCCAATGACGAAACCCGCTCTTGGGTGGAGCGGGAGACCAGTGTCAGACTCTTACTGACTAAAAAACCTACCCCGTACCTTCCTTGCCTTATTCCTGGAGTCGAGGTAACAGTTTGCACCACCCTCTAGGCTCCAGGAGCCACCCTCTTGGCTCCAGGAGACATTCTAAGGTGTAGCGAGTGGACTTATCAGACTTTTACTAACTAAAACCAACTCTTTTGTTCCTTCTTTGCTTTCGTTCGAGTGCCCCCCGGGTTCTCTTTCGCACAACCTATGGCCCTAGTAGGCTTCAAGTCACAGTCAATTTTGTTTTTATATCACATGACCCTATATAGGCACTTATAAAACCATGCTTCGTTCGTGCTTCGACCGCTCTTATTTAATATTCTTATCTAATCTGTTCGTTAGACTCGCTAAAACTCAATAATGGCTGGACCGATTTGGCTAATTTTGGTCTCGAAATATAATTTGTATAACTACAAGGAAGGTTAAAATGGATTTAACGAAAAAAATAAATAGACGTTACGAAGTTTGCCAAAACCACTAGTATTATAACAGAAAAAAAAAATGAATTGCCTATTTCAATCAATTTGATAAAGTAAATGCGTGCTGGGCAATGGGCTTTTCTATCTTTTTCCAAACCTCTCTCTCTGTCTAGGGAGATTTCTGGTCAAGACACAGATAAATCTTCTTATATAAAAGACTAGCTTTACCCCGCGTACATAAAATATAGCCTATGTCACTCAGGAGTAAAGCAGCTTTCTATTGTTGCTTAAATTTTTCCAATCGGACCAGTAGTTCCAGAGATTACCCCCTACAAACAAAAAAACAAAAAAACAAACTTTACCTCTTTATTATATTAGTGTAGATTAATAAAACCGTATGAATAGCTGTTTGTTAGTCTCGCTAAAACTCGACAACGGCTGGACCAATTTGGGTAATTTCGGTCTTGTTTTCGTGATAGCTCCATAAAGGTTCGAGCGGTGAAAACGAAAAATAAAATCGACGATACAAGGTTTGTTAAGATAGTCAGAAATAATATTAGTTCGTGCTTCTAATATAAATACTGCATACTAATGTTGATGTTCCTAATAGGGCGATGTACCCAGCCGCCTAGTCACAGCCCTGAGATGAGTAACCTATGAGATGACATGTCATGGGTGTGACAAAGAGGCGGTACTTGGAAGGGCATGATCTGACAATTTGAATAACAACATAAGGGACTATCGTGGGATGAATAATTTTGATGAAATCATATTCTGAATAATTTGTAAACAAGTAAATAACAAGGTCTTATGTCTTGACCACACGTACCTACACCGAACAAACGGGCGAGTCAACTTTGCTAGCGAACCTTGCTTCAAGCCGAATTTCAGGATTCTAGGTCATAAGCAGATACCCTATGGATGCTTGATTTCGGAAGTATCGAAATATACGTTTTTTTGCTAGTATATATAAGTAACTATATCTTTTTTTCCGTAGGTAAACTAAAAAGTTTAATTTTATCACAGCTTCAAGGGACCGCTGCCGCAGACCTAATTATTTAGTTTTAATTTTAACTCGATATCTCCTTGCGTTACTGAGATAAAAGGTCTTGACAGACATGCAGACAGATAGACGACAAAGCAATCATATAAGGATTCCGTTGTTTTTTTTGAGGTATAAAACGCGCGTATTCGCATTATCTACTCGCAACTATCTCCGAACGATTGTGGCCCAAGGGTTGATGCGAAAGCGGAACACCGAGGCCCTGGAACTAAGGCAAGATGGAACGGTGGGTCGTTTAGTCAGTAGAAGTCTGACACTGCCTCCCGCTCTGCTCAAAGGATCATCGCGGGATTCGTCATTCGATGATTTTTCACACCATAAAAAAAAAATATCTCCGAAACCTTTCTTTTGACACTTTTAATAACGCAACACAAATAGTCTGAAGAATTAATGTTTCTTCTCCATCAAGACGACAAGCAACCATTCAAAATAACATAAAATAACTAGGCCCATCTATTTTAAACCCAATTAACGTTCAACGTAGATAATTAACCGAAATTAGGGCATTTCCAACCGCGTGTTCTTGTTATGGGTACCCTTTTGATGTGTTAGGCCCCTTATAATCTTCTATTTTAGTTTATAGTTGGATTCAAACTTAGTGACAGCTGTGTAGCTATATGGTGACTAGTGAAGGAGGAGGCCGACCGCATAAGGCAAAGGCACCGGCGCCCTCGCCGCCGCGATCCTGCCGATATCCGGCCACCGAAGGCGCGGGCTTGCGGACGGCGAGCAATGGGTAGCTCGCCGTCCGGTCGTCTGGTAACAGTCCAGACCGAGCCCAAGCCCCGCGCGCCTCCTGGGGCTGAGGGTTGATGCGAAAGCGTTAAACCGGAGCTTTGAGACTAAGGCAAGGAAGGAACGGGGTAGGATGTTTAGTCAGTAAGAGGCTGACACTGTTTCCCGCTTCGCCCAAGAGCGTGATTCGTCGTTCAATGATTTTTAACTACAAAAAAAGCTATACCTCACCCTATATACAATGACACTTGCACTGTCACATGAATTTGTTACTGATGAACAGGGGCGTAGCTAGATTAACAAAGCACGCGGGCCAAAAAAAACCTGGTCCCCTTTTCACGTCGGAAATCATGGAGTTGTAGATTTATACTGACTAAAACGAGTCACCATAATTAATTTTGCAACTTATTTCATTTAGATTTTGAGAGTATAGGTAGAGAAGAGATTGAATATGAGTTTTGTTAATTCATTAAGTTCCAAGAGAACGCGTTCGCATAGGTATCTATTGTCTTTCTATTACGTCTCTAATTATAGTATTCGAAAGGTTTAGGCTCGGATACAGCTCTGCCTAGTCCTTCGGTAGTTACTCCAGTACTGAGAGGAACAAACCTTTAGCAGTTAGCCGCCACAAAGTTTGACTCCAACTACACCGAGCGTTTGAACTGGATTGGTAAACAACGCTAAACATCTAATAAAATTTTACAAAAAACAACTATAAGTTTTAAGACTTAAGGTTTAATTTTGTGCAGCAGTTTCTAATTATGCATTTTAGTGGTTTGTAAGTGTGAAAAATTGACTGACATGAGTTCATCGGATGCTTGTCCTGGTTACTCAATATTTTGACAATGGTACATTATGTTCTACTTTGGTTTCTTGGCGTTTATTACCAGTATGTCTCGAAAGCTTATTGTCTTTATAAGTAACTAGCTTCTGCCAGCGGCTTCGCCCGCGATTGACACATAGACACTCACAAATACAGAAACACACAATATGCAGACAGAGAGATGCAGTTTTGTAAAATTCATTCTTAGCAAATGTTTACACCCTATAAGGAACGTACTTACCAAAGTTTGTAGGTGTCAGAGTTCACGATACATTAAAATAAGAAGTTATTTCAATTATTAAGAGCAGGGGCGAAGCTACCTAGTATCAATGATTATTATCTGCCGTATCAATGATTCTAGATATTACTATAGGTACCTACAAATTACACAAAGTAATGCGCCTGGCTGGGTTTAAATCGCGACCTACAACTCGTAAGTCGGGGCCTTTACCACTTGGCCACCATTGCTCTCGATTAGGTACCAGTTCTTAACAAATAACTAATATAAAATATAAACTGACTCAAGTTCAGAAATGTAGGTACCGTTTTACCGTGTGGGAGTTACCAGTATCAATATTAACCATGGTATTTATTAGCTCATAAATATTTCAGTAAGTACAAAATCCATGGATGTCATTGTACAAAAATGCGTTACGAATAAGGCTCGAAGTAAACGAGTAGGCGTTGCGGGTTGCGGGTTGCGTCACCCATTCATTGCGGACAACTACCCACGGAGACGGGCCACGGTTACTATGAAATAGGGTTGTCCATTATTATAGTAGCCATATAAGTACACTAGCTTTTGTCAGCGGCTTCGCCCGCGTACATAAAATATAGCCTATGTCACTCAGGAGTAAAGCAGCTTTCTATTGTTGCTAAAATTTTTCCAATCGGACCAGTAGTTTCAGAGATTACCTCCTACAAACAAAAAAATAAAAACACAAACTTTACCTCTTTATTATATTAGTGTAGATATACAGTGTTATATAAGTACATATACAGGGTTATCGGTAAAAAAAACTAACAACGTCTTAAGAGGTCATTGTACTCATCATTATGAACAACTTTTACTGGTCCAAACTGAAATCGCGAAAAAAAAACAGCTGATCCATTTATATTCGTTTATTCCGTCAAAATATAGGGAACAGCTGATTTTATTCGATTCGTTATTCCTGATTTAGAACACGGAAGAGAACAGAATATTAACTCAGTCTCACTCAAATTTCTACCACAATACCAATTTTTAGCTTTCTACTTTGAAAATTGCGGAATGCACCATACAAACTTCCACTCCCCATTCTAGGGAAGTGGTGGATTATAAAGCTACCTAAACCTATGTCAATCTCTATCACTTCAACTATCTCCACTTAAAAAATCACGTCAATTTATCACTCCGTTTTGCCGTGAAAGACGGACAAACAAAGAGACATTGTTATTTTCCCATTTATACCTATAAACAAAACTAATATTACCTAATATTAGTATGGATATAATGAAACTTTACGTACATAGCTACTGACAATTGTTTTCATTGACATTGTAGTTAGAAATAAGAATATTATATATAATTTGACGTGTAGTTACTTCAAAAGTTACACACTGACTAAGCTTTACGTGACAGAAATCAGAAGTACGTAATAGGTCCATAAAGTTCAAAGCAAGTTGTTTTTTTTTTTAATACAAGTGAGTGTGGTCTATGTGATTTGAATCACGTAGCTTTATACTTTGTATTGGTACCGAAATGCTATTTGTATAAGAAAAATTATAAGTCAAGCCACACGTATTTCTTTATTGGTCACGTGTTCAAACTTCTCATTTTGTAACAATGCAACGGGAAAATGGGATAGCCTCTAAAAAACTAATTTGTATCTTTCAACGTCAAATAAATATTCTTTTCCTAGAGCGATTGAAGCGAGCTTGGAATTGTAGGGCACTCTGACACGGATTGGTTAGGTTAGAAGGCTAAGGCGGGAGCTACGCTCCGCTCTCCAGCCTCTCCACCTAAGGTTGGAGAGCGGAGCCGTCGTGATTATTTTTTTATAACCACCATCGATCACTAATAAATAACTAGATCCACAATCAACGGCAAAAAAGTGTCCTCACCGAAAGCGCACCCACTCGCGCCGTGGGCTCGCTTTTTTACTTATTAGCACTCGAACGCTCTGACGGTAAACATGCCTCACTGCTCGTTTAAAAATTACAAAAATCACACTTCAAGGACGCTAAAAAAGGATGGAATTACATATTTTCGGTAAGTAATAATATTATCATTACATAATTGTCACCATTGTATTGTTATTTCATTAAGAAATCACCGTAAAAACCTTTTAAAAATTAAATTGTATTTAAAAACCGGTGTTATAATGCACCTCTATTATAAAGACACTTATTCTAAACGTATAAATCATACTCTCGTATGACCACTTAAGTTGTTCGGTTTATATGGATTGATTCTGTTCCGTACAGTAGAGACGCTGTTGTTTCAATTTCTTTTTTTAAATTAAAGAATATTTGTTTTTTGTGTTTAATTATATTTCTTTACTGTATTTATTGAAGTAATAGTAAAATTTACTGGATTTCATTTTGACATAAAAATAATTGATAAAAGAAATTGTAATTTTATTTTGATTTTTTAGCTTTCCACGAAATCCAGTGCAGTGTGCAAAATGGATAACAATAATAGCAAGACAAAGATCCGAAGAATTCTTCAAGCCGACTCAAGGACGAGTAGTATGTTCGAAACATTTTTTAGAAACGGATAAATATGTGACTAAAAAGGGTGTCACAAAGAAAATTCACCATCATGTCATCCGATGGATGCGAGACGCACAGGACCGGTCGTTGTGGCGACGCTTGAGGGAGGCCTATCTCCAACAGTGGACGTCTTACGGCTAAAATGATGATGTTAATTATGTATGATGTTACTTTAGATCCGAATTTTTGGTCAAACAAAATGTATCAGATTTAGACATAAGAAAAAGAAATAACAAATAACGATAACTGTCCTTATTAGTTTCATTGCTAATAAATATTCTAGCAAAACCAATTAGAAAAGAATTTTAAAAAATATTTAAGTTAAGAAAAAATATGAACTAACAAAATATTTCTCACAAAACATTTCGACTCCAATCATTCTTTGTCCTAGCGGCGAATCTTGGTCATTAAATTTTATTACTTTTATTTGTCACTTTGTAAATACGACTTATTATCATGTTAGTAAGGTTGAACTTGTTATGATCTTTGTCGATCAAGGATTTGGGTCGTAAAAAATGTTTAGGTTTTGTACATAACTTTGTGAATACAACTCTATGACTTGTTGTTAAAGTTTAATTTACATTGATATATGTTTAGTTCACCTTTAATTACCTAAACAGAGTTGGCGACAGTTTTGAAGCGAACTTTTGTATGGGATTGTGTATCTAGTTATTTATCAGTGATCGATGATAACCACCCAAAACAAGAACTTAAGTATATAAAAAAAATCGCTGATGAATCTCATTTATAGGTACGTATCCGACATTTTAACAACACAACAATAAAACAGCGTATTAAATAATTCCATGTAATTATCATTATGAAGCCGAGAGTAATTTCTCTGAGCTATGTAATGATAATACATTAGGTATAAAATTATCTGATAAATACATTCTTCATTATGATTGTATGTTGTCTGTCAACATAATAAAAATAGTGTTATCATATTTACTGTTTTTTATTTTTATGTAATAGGTATTATAGCACTTAATCAGGGACTTCGTTCGCGAAAATGTTTTCGTGGTTTTGACTTTATTTTTCGCCCAGTTTAAACTCTATTAACCGAAGAAATAAAACCTTATTATTTACTTTTAAATATTATATAATATACGCTACTTGGCTCGCACGCCTCCAAAAATCAGCACCCTGTGTCTAGACTCTGCTGGAACAGCCCTAGCAACGTCGGTGGGTCGTGGGGATCGTTTGACCGGGACTGCGGTCCAAACCCATCTATAAAAATTATTATTTTTTGGGCAGTATTTTTATTTAAGGACCAAGCAAACAAGAGCATGAGTTATTCTAGTGTTTTTGCGCACGGTTCTTTTAAATCTCCCAAATGACGAGATCTTTAGAAGATTTTTTCCCTCTTGGGTATACCTTCAAATAAATGAAGATGAGCCCAAAATGTCGACTGATCAATTTCTTACTCCCATGTAGACAATCGGGGGTCGAGGGTATAAAGCATTATTCCGTTAAAAAGTGTTTTGGCCTACTACTTAAACTTTAAAAAATCCAATCTTATTCAGACTATCCACCAATTTAAACCTGACACCACTCCACATCGTCCACAGCCCAAAAATAGCCAAGCTGCTTCATTAAACCGCAAGGATTTCTCAACTGCATATTATCGATACTTGTGGTACATATATTTTCTGCTCTGTGTTATCTCGTATGTACCCTTGACCGCTATTTGACTCACACATGACATCATCTTGCAGTTTGCTTGCTTTTTCATTTATTTTTGCTCGTGCCAGAGGCGTAAAGGGGACTAGTTTAATCGTGGGCGCAGAAAGCGAGGCCTTTTTGTAAAATAATATTTTAAGGAATAAAGATTTGATTGTTTGGTTTTATGATGAAATTTAAATCAAAAACATTTTTTTTTTGGTAGTCTATAATCATCCAATGACATCCCTCACCCTTGGATGGAGAGGAAGATCGTATCAGACTTTTACTGACTAAACCCCCGCCCGTTCCTTGCTTGCCTTAGTTCCAGGGCACTAAATTAGCCACGCCCAAAAAATTCTTTCATCGTTAGAAAGCTAGGTCTTCTCTGAGTAACATAGGCTATATATTTTCTAAGTTCACGCGAACAAAGCCGCTGGTGAAGCTGTCTTTCATGAAAAAAATAAAACAGCCACTTTCGCAACCCAGTATTCGACTACATCGTCGGTCGCTTACCATCAGGTGAAAAAGTGGTCAAAAGACAACTTATACATTGTAAAAAAAAAACTTATTAAAGAAGCGAGGGCGTGTGAAAGGCCCCTTTGGGTGCAAGGCCGTGGGAGAGGGCCCACATCACTCACACCTAGCTACGCCACTGGTACATACTTCCATCTCTTTCTATCCTAGTACTTTATTATCGTTCTCTCTTTCCCCCATATGGTAATATGGTAATTAATCTTGGTTTTAGAATAAAGGGCTTTCTTTAGCGATGTCGGTTCTATGTTGATAGGTATGGGGTTCGGTTCTCGTTCTTGGAAATAATTGGGAATTCAGTATGTGTGCGGAATTCAGCTGTGTGAAGTGAATGAATTTTTCAAGGATGCCTGCTAAATCAGACAGGTTTCATTTGTTTTTGGTGGGTATTTATTAATATGTTCGGAAGTTTCGAAACTAGTTTTTTTTGTCACGGTTTTAATCTTTTAACCAAAATAACGACAAGGTTATTAAATGATATTGAAAACAACTTAGTCATAACGAAAGCGAATATTTTGATGTTATCATCATCATCATTAAAACCAAAAAATTAGCAAACATTTATTTTTGTTTTAAAATTTTAATTCTTGAAAAACAAAAGCGCGTGATATGGTTACTATTGTATCCTCTCCTCTCTCCAATAACTTCTTTCGCCCTGGGTGCAGAGTGAGGGAGTGTCAGAATCCAACCTATGTTCCTCCAGATGTCCTTTACGATGGTCACGGTAATTCTTTCGAGCAAGCCCTTGCAGGATATCGGCCCTGACCTGTCAATCTTATTCACATATTTTTGAGGCGTGCTTTAACCCGGGCTTGGCCCTGACCAAAATGCCTAGCTATCTATTGCTCACCATCTATCATCTCTCACTCTCCAAATGATGGCCGGGAACTGCCTGATGACTTCCAATACCCAGATTACAGTCTCCGGTAGGGGTGGAGGAGTTTCCTAGACTTTAAATCCGACACAATTTTCAGAAAAACACACACACATACCCAAACCCAACATACAAAACGTTTTGGGAACACATTCATAGTGCGTACAGTCAAGGAGTGGAATTCCTTGCCGGAGTCAGTGTTTCCTGATGTCTACAATCCGGGAATCTTTAAGTCAAGAGTGAATAGGTTACTTCTAGGTAAGCGCGCTCCGACGTCGCTTTCCATCAGGTAAGATAGCGGTCAAGCTTCGTGCTTGACCGCTATCTATAACCTTACCTATAAACAATAAAAAAAAATGAGTCAAGATTTTTTCACAAACCTAAACCAAGAGGCCACTTTCCAACCACACTTGAACCACTATCTTCCTCACACTAATTAACAGAGTTCATTGATCACGCCAGCAATTAGCAGTTCTCGCCACCCATCTTGCCAACAGATTAGTCACCAGGCCAGTAATTACATAAAATTCGTCATAGCTATTAGAATATACTGTTACTAAGAGGTCTTACCACCAGCTATTAATGCGATCCATTATACGGCTTGAACTGAACTGTAAGGGTGCTTACAGGGTGTATAGTTTATAGTTTTATATATAGTTAGGGTGTATAGTTTTTTTTTTCTCGCTCGCTTGTATTTTAGTACGTCATCTTAATCTTGGTCGAAGTCTCGAAGGCCTTCCCCAAGTGTCACCATAACGACCAGTCCCATGCGTCTCGTAACTATCGGATACCACCAGGCCAATGGGGAAGAACAAATGATGAGGGCGAAAGGTCCTGAACTGGCAACTACCTACGTAGATACCGAAATGGAAGATTTAAGAGCTGGAGCTCATTATTAACTAATAAAGGCCTTACCATTCAATCTCCACGGTTAAGCAACACTTGTCGAGGTCGGTCTGTGGATGGGTGACCATCTCAACACGTAAAGTCGTTAGTCCCGTTAGTTAGATCTAAGACTGTTTTTTTTTTCATCACACAACTCCGTCTAGTCCCAAACTAAGCAGAACTTGTGTTATTATTACACCCAGACACAGAACAAATGATCGTGCTCACCACACAAACATTTGTCCTGAATGGGAATCGACCTCCGGCATAGCAGTCAGGGTGACTAACTACTAGGCTGACAGGCCTGTCGAAAAACTGTTACGGACACGCAGGAGCCAGCAAGGCACTAATTGCTCATAAGCAAAGTCATGGATTACAGTTCAATCATGGTCCAAGCCCTCTTGCAAAGAGAAGAACTGAATCCCAGGATCAGGTACTAAATAGGCTGATTATGTAAACACGATTCAAGACATTCAGTATGCTGACGAACCGTTTGTTTGTGCCAGCTAATTAAATTGACCTCATTAAGGTCAACCACTGTAGCAGTTACATCATTTACAACGCTAACACATTCCACCTTTAGTAGAAACAAACATAACGTCACGCGGGCTAAGAGTTTATTTTGGACGGCGAGTAATGGGCAGCTCGCCGTCCGGTTAGCACCAAACTCGGGTCGTTGGTGCGCTCCTTAAAAAGCGATCAGCAAAATGAACAAAGCGCACTAAAACCAAGGGCTTTTTAGGTGGCAATGACTTCCGTGTCAGATTTTAATTGACTAAAACCCACACCTGTTACTTCTTTCCAGGGTTCCGGGATTCATTTTCACGTAATCCATGCATGACCCTAGTAGGCTTTGACCCTGCTGGACCCCACAATTTGCTGACATGTCCTTGGAACGCGCGTGGAACACTATGCGACGTCGCTACGCTGTGATCCACGCGAAACCACTACTTGGGCTTGGTCCGGACGAGCTAATCATTGCTCGCTGTACGCAAGCCCGTGATGCCTGCTACGGCTACGATTTTGTTTAAAGCACTAACCTATCGATGCCTTAACCCTCAAACGCAAATGGAGCACGAGTGGATTTTATTAATAAAAATCTGACACTCCCACTCGCTCCATCTAAGGCAGGAGTGATTATTTGAAGACTCCCACCACAAAAAAAAACTTAACGGCAGCAGTATCTAAAGGGTGAGACAGAGACGAAAACAAAAGCCAAACTAAAAAATAAAACAAAAAGTCCACGCAAAGGATATGAAAAAAAATAAACACCCAAAGACAATACTTAGAAGGAAGTTTACCATATTCCTTTAAGGGGTGAACACAAAGCAGGTACTAGTACAGTATTTGCAAGGAAACTAGATAATGCTGAGGCGCTAGTGATAAACCAATTCCTATTTAGAGACAGAGGACATATAGACCGGTTTGTGGCAAGGCTGACAGTTGACTGGGTAGATTATGTAATGTAGCAAAGTTTAAGTTTAATTCATCGAAGTATACTACGTAAAAAAATAACGTATAAAGTTCAAAATGGTATACTGCGCTTCAAAATCAGGTTAGTTAATGTGGCTCAAGAGGCTAATCAACTAAAATAGGATTGAATAGGAATATAACATGTCTGCCATATGATCGACAAACTATGGGCCAAAGTAGCACAAAATTTGTGACATGAGGTAGACCACGAAGAAGAAGGCGGATCGACCTAGATAGATTTTACTGGAAATATAACGTTGACCCGCGAAACGTTGACAGAAAGATCAGAAGGATAGGAGTATGATAATATTATGTAAATGGAACTAAGAATCTGAAAGTCAAATGCTTTGCTATAACAGGCAGATTTATTGAATGTAGCTCCTGCCCTTTCAACGGATATAGATCTATTATCTTCCTTGAAAACAAAGTGACCTATTTCCATCAAGCTAGCTAGTAGCTTTAAATTATTTCATTACCACTTATAACAAAATGGTCAAAAAAGCCATCATGAGGAAAACGGAAATGCTAAATACTTATAAATACTAGAAACCACAGTTTGGAGATAATAGGTGGTGACATTGACAACCAGCACCAGGTCCTAGTGTCAGACCACGACCCACTTTCTCTCACAGAAAAGACGCCTGTGTCCAAGCTGCTAAATGGAGGTGTGCCCTGCTTGGGAAGAGCATCGCCGTGTCCTCGTGGGGGTGATCAGCGGCGGCGACCTCTCGCGCCGGGCCCTGGTTCAGGCCATGGTCCACAGCGAAGAGGAATGGCAGGCGGTCGCCTCCTTCTGCGAAGCAGTAATGCTCGTAAAGGAGGAGGCCGACCGCATAAGGCAAAGGCAACGGCGTACTCGCCGTAGCCGTCGCCGCCGCGATCCTGCCGATATCCGGCCACCGTAGACACTGGCTCGCGGACGGTGAGCAATGGGTAGCTCGCCGTCCGGTCGTCTGTAAGACCGAGTCCTAGTCGTCAACGGCGCGCACCGTTCCCGCGCGCCTCAAGGAGTTGTCAGCAAACTGCAGGGGCCCTTCAGGGTCGAAGCCTCCCGGAGTCTAGAGGGAAGTGGGAAACTGTTACCTCGACTCCAGGAATAGGGCAAGGAAGGTACGGGGTAGGTTTTTTAGTCAGTAAGAGTCTGACACTAGTCTCCCGCTCCACCCAAGAGCGGGTTTCGTCATTGGATGATTTTCACCTACCATAAAAAAAAAAAAAAAAAAAAAAAAAGCTGCTAAATACTTTGCCAATTCTCAAAACTCCCGTGGCTAACTCGAATGAACACATCTCACTTTCCCAGCTTCAAATGACAGAATCAAGTTCAATACAACGCTGGACAATCAGTCATTTAAACATCCCAATAAAAACAAGAACTTGTTCCTCATAAATATAAAAGCTTTAAGTATGACATCATACATAGAGGTCATTCGTATCGCAAACTGACCTCGAAAGATGTCATATAATGGACTCGGCTGGGTCAAGTTTGTAAGAACGCCTTTTATAACCTTATCTCAAGACTTATTAAAGGATAAATAGTTAATAACTTTGTGAATGTAAAAGGAAGTATCTTGCAGGTTATGAGCGTGGATGATGTAATGCATTCACATGCAAGATTAATTCTGTAGAATTGAGCAGATTCGTTTCCATTCCGGGTTGGGTGGATGATTTCATAGTTTGATTTCATTCGATTAGGTTAGTCACTGTTTTGCTTGCTTCACCTGTTTTGCAAAATACTTAAAATTGTTAAAGCGAGAGCTAGGATTATTCAGCCATGTTTCTTTAGTTTCGCTTTGCAATCTAGAATCGTGGTAACATATTTTTACCTGCTACCTGATTTACCAGTCATCATCATCATCAGCCTTTTTAAAGTTTCCACTGCTGGAACACAGGCCTCCTCCACAGTAAAAGAATATACTGTACCTCCTCTCAAGGAGAGGTAATGGTTAATTAATTATTTACCAGGGCCCAGTGCGGATTGGTGGATGTCACATGTCTTCGAATTTTTGGTTCTAGGACACGCCGGTTTCCTCACGATGTTTTACAAGTATTTTAAAATAAAGCAGCAGATTACTTTAATTAAACTTGTCATTGGCATATAACACAGGAAGTTAATATTGTAAATAATCTCAATATCCTCAATATACAAGATAGAAAAGCTGGATCCAATAAATACCCTACAGTCGATATCACCAGAGCACTTGTTGCTAATAGTTCTCCATATGACGATAACTCTATACTTGAAATATAATCCACATAGTTTATTGGCTTGAATAAATTATCGCTATCAACTTTACGGCAGGGGGATATCATGTTTAGTTGCTATCTATTTGAACGTTTAGTACAGGTAATGCTGCAGTTCTCAGGCATATGATGTGGCGTTATCAAATGTCAATGGGGGATCATATTGCAGGGCTGGTCTCGAGGTAAAGACAGTCGTTGAGCGGTCATTTGTTTTTTGAGGTGACTTTGATCTTGCCTTCTAGTACCTGATCTAATTGATCGTTGTGCCTAAAGGATAGTGGATCTCTGAAAATCCGATTAGACTTTTCAATCTCGATTAAGTTGGGACAATAGTAATTAAGAATCACACTAACAAAGGTGAAAGTTCATTTTTAGGTTCAAACGGCAAAAAAGAGAGAGAAATTTGGAATGTCATATAGGGACGACCATGTGCAAAAGTAGTAGATAATATTCCACAACTGTCACACAACGTCGCGCGTCGTCTAATCCCAAGCAAGCAAGTGAAATTGTTACTTTTTTTGGTGTACAATAAAGTATTATTCTATTCTATTCTAAACACTGTTATGAGCACTATAGAACTGATAAACATACTTATAAATTTCTAAATACATACCATATTATAGATAAATTACACCTAGACACAGAAAAAATGATCGTGCTCATCACACAAACATTTGTTTTAGGTGGGAATCACAAGCAGTCAGGGCCACTAACCACTAAATCAACAGGCCAGTATTTATTATAGATAATACATTCATTTTTTACAAAAAAATGATAAAGCCTGTCGTGGGAGCATTAAAGTAAACAGTTCATATTATAATCAATGCTAAAACAGATCCTAAAGATATACCTATAGACAATGGTAATGATTTTCGGAACACCAACCCACTCAATAATATTCTATAACAGAACCGTGCCAGTAATGTCCTTGTCAACACTTGACTCGATGATCGTACACCTACGTCTGAAATTAACTATAAATGCGAACGAGCATCGGACAATAGTCATATAGTCAGTCAGTTTGAGCCGATTAATATTAATCGAGTCAGGGGTCAGGTTGGCGAATAGGTTGGAGGTAATAGACTGAATGCGCAAGTTATTGTCTAAGAATAACGAATGATGTTGCGAATAGAAGGGGAAGCATTAAACTGTAGGATTGTTCCTCATACGTACATCTTTACATGCTCGTATATATCTACACTAATATAATAAAGAGGTAAAGTTTGTTTTTTTGTTTTGTAGGAGGTAATCTCTAGAACTACTGGTCCGATTGGAAAAATTTTAGCAACAATAGAAAGCTGCTTTGCTCCTGAGTGACATAGGCATATATTTTATGTACGCGGGCGACGCCGCTGACAAAAGCTAGTTTCTTATAAGTAAATACAAGATACATTTAGATTTGTCGAAGTACACCTCCATATCGCTGTCATCTGTGCATGCTGGAAGCTTACCTAGAAGACTGGCAGCATTGCCTTGCTGAAAGGTAACGCTAATTCTTTGAGCAAAGAACGAGCCAGTCGAATTTGGCATTATCATAGTTTATTTTCTATCTTCATTCGGATTTCTCTTGTTTAGTCTTTCTTGCCTAGTCAACGTCTCAGATATTCAGTTATGTCTGCTGTTTCATTAATGTTCTTGTCTTGCTCTCAATCATCCATCGAACATTGACCATTCTAATATAATCTAAGATTCTAATACCCTTCGTTAAAACCACAAAACTTTTTTCAATCGTTTTCCAAGAATTTCTCAAAGATAAGTTCTGAATCATTGCAATTTAAATTACTCACAAAATCTGACCCACCTTTACCCAAACCATTACAAAACAAATATTGCGTAAACCCAGTCAGTACCACTGCTTACGATACTCGAGCTCCTGGTGGGCGGATGGGTATCAGAATGCCACCGCCCGCCCACGTCCAGGCCTACCACTGGCTATTGAAATGTTTATCTGGTGTTATATCGGTGGCTTATTAGCTTAAGCGCGAGTACTTTATATGGATATGTAAATTGTGTGGTAATGATTGTTTTTTATTGGTATTTTTTTGTGGTAGCAAATAGTTCAATAGATTTAAGTGTTAATGTTATTTTAATGACCATCTTTTTTATTTAATCAAAGAAAAATTAATTAGAATTAAATAATAAAGTAACCTTAAAACTACATATATACACATAAATAAACTAAAAGTACCTAATGTAATAAGGTGTCAAAAAACTCTTCCGAATCGCTGTCGACTGGTAAAGTGCCCCAAAGGCTGGCATAATTGCCACGTTGTATGGTAATGCTTATCCTCTGCCCAAGGTAAAAGCCAGCCCTTGGGTCACGCGAAGTGTTAACAAGTCGTTTAGAAAGCTCATTAAACTACTTGTGGGCACTCGGACCTCACGATCTGAGAGTTACAACCCCAAATGGCTCCAAAATATAATTACCAACTAGGTAAGGAGGTTCTCCGCAGCCGCAGCGGCAGCACCGGTACAGCATGACGAGCTAGGAAGATGAGATGACCAACTTATACACAGAGTCTTAATCCAGAGATGAAACTTCTTTGCTAGAATCATCATCGTCCTCATTTCAGTCCAAAGACGTCTACTGCGGCTGCCTTCTCCAAGCGTTGCTACATCAACCGGATATTTACATACAAATCCTTCTTCATCAATCGACGCCTCGTTTACTTTCCTGTCACCACTTACCAGCCCCTATGCTTATAGATTAAAATGTACTTAATTCTAATAGAATCACTGCCATCTGTATAGGTGAGATCATTTATTTAATCAACAACTTGTACCATCTATCCAATATCTTTTCGCTTAACAGCCTGAACTGTGGTGAGAAGTCGTGCTGAGGTAAAATATTGGGTTGTCAGCAAGTTGACTACAAAATTGTCTAGCCAGCAATAAATGCATATTCATTCAGTTGAAGAAAAACACCTACTGCTTGTCGTGTCTCCTCCAAACATCGTTTAGCAAATGTTCCTGTCCCCGCATCATCTTTATTATATACTGACTGACATATCAGCGCACAGCCGAAACTACTGGGACTAGGAGAGTGAATTTTTGCACAAGCTTTCCTTTTATGACGTAGGCGAACACTAAGAAAGGTTTTTCCAAAATTCACTCCCTAAAGAGATGAAACGTGTGTCCAAATTTTTGCGAAAACCTATTTTCACGCGGGCGAAGCCGCTGGCAGAAAGCTAGTCTATTTATATTATAGCTTATGAGGCAGATTAATCTGTTAGTAGCCAAACCTAAGTATCACCGTGAATATGTACTTGTATATCACATGTGTTAATTTAATAACATTGACAACTTTTTCATCTTGAAATTCTTCAAGTTCAAGAACATCATGTAATGTGCTTATACTATATTTATTGTTTAATCTTGCAGTTGCAATGTACTTGGTAAGTCTAAGTACTTTGTTCAATTATTTTATCGGCTTTAACATATGTGTGACTATGCACGTGCTTACGCTACTTGCACGTGGCTTAATGTATGAAGTATGATTGATTGTTTCTATGAATATTCTTGATTATTTTATTTGTTTATTTAAACTTCATGTACAGTAGTGGTACATAGGCGGACTTAATGCTAGAAGGCATTCTCTACCAGTCAACCTTTGGGTTAAAAAAGATAACACTGTGGTAGGTGTGCATTTATTTAGAGACTTTAGACATTGTGTGTTGTCGTAATGAATTGGACTAAATCTCTTCCCCTTGTAACGAATTGCGAACAGTCTTTATGATTGCCGCTTTACAATTAGGTAGAACTTACAGGCGGACAACTACTGAATCTTGCTATAGTATATAAAGATATTGTACATTGCCTCTGTCATTGAATCTATTTTTTTGGTGCAGTGTTTTTTTTTAATTCATGTACAGTCAAGGGTTACTTAGCATTGGTAGAGTGCAACTGCTCTTTTAACCCCTAATTGTACTTTCATAGTTTTCACACTAAATTATAAAAGAAAAGAAGACAGAAAATTACTAAACTAGAAGAAGCTTGTTGTTACTGTTCTATTTTTATTCTTGATGTTTTAAAATCCTATATTTTAATAATCTAAAGTTAATAAACCAAAAATACACAAGCTACTACTACGTATTATTATAGTAAAAACTAAAACGTGAGTTGACATATAACCATGATTGATGACTATGAAATTACTGTTGAAGAGTGAGCAATTTTCTCGTTAAACAACACCTTGAAAAATAGCGTTAAAAAACACCGCGACTCAAACATATTTACATTACAATAGGATTTGTCTGTCTAGCTTTAAAATTTAAAGATAAACACACATATACACATAAATATAGGAGTATGTACGAGTATGTGCTAATATTTTGCAAACATTTCTGGTATGCCCCAAATAGCTGCGAAGGTTGAATTATAATCGAAAATAGTTTTATATTCAGCAATGAGAATTGCTGGAACGTTTACCGAGAATTTTCAGACAAAACTTCCTTGAGCATTGATATCAAGATTTTTCTTACATTATCGAAATTGTTCTCTTGGTTTGGCTCTTTATCAATCAAGATGGATGCTTTAGGAACTTTTCGTCGTCCTTGTTCTTGGTCTAGGCTTCGTATGAACCAGAAATCTAAATTAAATTAACGAAAAAACGGTTATGTTGTGATGTATGAATACTGCGTTGAGTAGTTTCAGCCTAATCGATTCTTATGTCAATTTTTTCTTCATTGTGGTCTTCATTTTCTTTAATTTAAAACACAGAAGAAACAGCTGTCTCAATATTATTTTCAGCACTACAAAAAACAACTCAACTGAATGCTCCAGTCCCTTTCTACGAGGGTTAAGAATCTCAAAAATAACGAAATGAATAATGGAAACTAACAAAGTACCACTAGATCTGTCACGAAACTCGATCGTTAAAACATATTTAGTTACTATGGGAGTTTTCAAGAAACGTCTAAAATAGACCGGCGGATGTGCGAACAACTCCTACGCATACACCTTTACAAATAATCTTCTATCTCTTTCCCGTGTAGAATGTTGTTGATATATCTGTCTTTGTCTTCGCACCTATGTAGGTGATCTCAAGGAGATTTAGTTCGTAAAAACGGTTTATGAATGAGTGTTAAAGTGTCGGTGTGGGTTGAGGTGATCGATTGGCATTAATTAAGTAATACTGTGACAACAGCTCATGTTGGAATTCATTAACAAGTAATGCACGAACAAAAACGTTTCATTGTAGAATTTTTGATATTGCTATTGATATTAAATTTGAAACATAAAAACCAGCATGGTTTTTAAGTATATGTATATATATGCCTTAGACTGACCTCTTTCATGAAGCATTTAAGTATGTACAAAGTGATGTTCGCAACTTCACATAGAAAATAATAGATGTGAAATAAACAAAAGAGACTATGATAAAACAACCCTTTTCCCCGAAACTGTATAACCCTTTCGAATACCGTAATTACAGACATAATAGAAAAACAATAGGTGTGCGTTCGCTCGGAGGTCAGTAAAATAATCTAATAATGAAGATACAATAGTTTTTAGCAATGTGAATCACAAAAAAAGAAAAATCCAAAATGTAGAAGCCAAAATATTACACAAAGTTTTAGACGAAGTAAATTTTTTGCTAGATTTTTAAGCCTGCACAGACCTGTCTAAAATAAGAAATAAGATAACGTTTCACAGACAAAACATTACAGAATAACAAGCGTAACATTTTTATGACTTCATTGTATACAACAGAATACATGAGAAAACCGGTTCTGAGACAACGACCGACGAAGCTGCGAAATCGCGATTTCCTAATCTTTTTATACTGTTTTTGGATTTCGGGATCCACATTTGGTATGCGTTTTTTGCACGTTTTTTGACATCCTGATATTTATATGCTAATGTGTCTGTTAATTATAAATTCTAATATGAAGTTAAGAAGCATCATTTCATTATGTTGCATAGCACAAAATGAGATCATCGCCGTCTTCTCTCCCAGCACTGCTTTATCTTACGTTGTTTTAATCATTGTCAATTAAATGATTGTGATAAATTGTCTATTAAACGAGACGACATAGGAAGGACGATGGAGGAATTCTACGAGGCAATCAGTGTGGATTTCTCTCCATTAGGAATCTTAGACGATTTCAAATGATTTAAAAAATCATTAAATTAATTTTGAATTATACGATATGCAATTCCGATCATTTGATCAAAAATATTTATTATAGGGCCCACAATAGTCTCCTGGGGTAACCCAAGAGATTTTGTATTTAATTTAGAAGCTTAGATGACATTTTTTTGATTTACATGGATACCTTGAGTAGAATTATTATCACGTAGTTCACTACAATCTATACTAATATTATAAAGCTGAAGAGTTTGTTTGTTTGTTTGTTTGTTTGTTTGAACGCGCTAATCTCAGGAACTACTGATTCGATTTGAAAAATTCTTTTTGTGTTGAATAGATCATTTATCGAGGAAGGCTTTAGGCTATATAACATCATGCTGTGACTTATAGGACCGAAGAAACAATGGAAAATGTGGAAAAAACGGGGGAAAATATTCATCTTTGAGGGCTTCCGTTGCGTGCGCTGCGAAAACGGTAGAAGATACCAAAAAAATATGTAGGAAAGAATTATTCCTCTTAAAATGATCTAAAAAAATGTCCGCGACAGTATATGTCTATCTTTTAAGGTTAACTCACTAGAACCGTTTTTATGGGTATAAAATTTGGCCGAAATTAATGCATTATTACCAATTATTTGTTAGAGTTGTATCAACATAGTAATATTAAACTTTATACAAATAAATGTGTTGTTGATTAAGAGTATGTAATTGTGAACAAAATTGTCTTTGACATCACTTATTTTCAATGAACATCTTAGAAGATATTACAATTTTAAAATAACTCCAATATAAAATTCACACGCGTCGCATGATGTGCAAAATATGACGCTGCGTCTGGCCGGCGGGCGAGGAGAGGGGTTGCTAGCGGGCGGCGCGGAGGGTTTTTTTTTATGGTAGGTAAAAATTATCCAATGACGAATCCCGCTCTTGGGCGGAGCGGGAAACAGTGTCAGACTCTTACTGACTAAACAACCTACCCCGTTCCTCCCTTGCCTTATTCCCAGAGCCCCGGTATAACGCTTTCGCACCAACCCTCGGCTGCAGGAGGTTTCGACCCTGAAGAGCCTCACAGTTTGCTGACAACACCTTGAGGCGCGCGGGAGCAGTGCACGCCGTCGACGACTTGGTCTCAGTTTGGACTGTTACCAGACAACCGGACGGCGAGCTACCCATTGCTCACCGTCCGCAAGCCAGCGTCTACGGTGGCCGGATATCGGCAGGATCGCGGCGGCGACGGCTACAGCGAGGGCGTTTTTGCCCTTGCCTTATGCGGTCGGCCTCCTCCTTTACGAGCATTACTGCTTCGCAGAAGGAGGCGACCGCTTGCCATTCTTCTTCGTTGCGGACCATGGCCTGAACCAAGACCCGGCGCGAGAGGTCGCCGCCGCCGATCAACCCCACGAGGACACGGCGATGCTCTTCCCAAGCAGTGCACACCTCCACCGTGTGCTCCACCGTGTCCTCCGTGCTGGCCACCCGGTGGCGACACCCGGGCGTCTCTTCCGCACGAATCCGGCGCAGGAATCTCATGAACTTCCCATGTCCGGTGAGAACCTGCGCCATGTCCTGCGTGATGTCTATCGACCACGCCTCAAAGAGGGGACTTACCGCCGAGATTATGGCATGCCCAAGTGGAGGGTGTAGCTCTATGAAGTTTTTAGATAATTATGTTCTTTTAAAAACTAAATTGTTTAAATTAATAACAGAAATTGACACGGGCAAAGTCGTGGGTAACAGCTATAATTTATAAAGCTGAGGTTGTTTGTAAAAATAAATATGATGCCCAAAATAACTATTCCACGCGGACGAAGTCGCGGGCACAGCTAGTATTCAATATATAGCTAGTTTGTTGTTGTAAATAAATGATGTAAAGAGTACTCAAAGGCCTCAGACCATACTTTTTATGAGACAATTTTTTTCCGCGAAATAATTAAACTTCATTAAAAATTCAAATAGGAATTACGTCACTTAATTAAAAAGAGTAATAAATGTTATGATAGAAGATAATTTACTCCGTGGCGCTTACAAATAAAGCCAAGGTTATCAGCCAGTCTGGCCCCGCAAAAAAATAAATTTAGTGCATGCAAAACATGATAGACTGGTTTGGATAATATATAACATATATCGTGTCTACATGTTGCCTGAAAAGGTAAGCAGAGATGGTTTTGACCGTATGTGACATGGAGTTCACCTATCCACAGGGTAGAATCCAGGTTACTTTGTGCTACTGAGAAATTTCTATTGGAAAACTTAATTGCACTGGTTGATCTGAGAAACCAACCCTATGACCCTTAGCTCAGTAATCCAGCAAGAGCAAGGTAGATGGAGTTCATCTATCCACAGGGTAGAAAACAAACTGTTAGGTGCTTCTGAAAAAATTCTATTGGAAAACTCAATGCCACTGATTGATCTGAGGAACCAACCCTATGACTCTTAAGCTTAGTGGTCCAGCAAGGGCAAGGTAGACAACGTAAGACACATGAGGCATCTAAATAGCTAGTAACAAACTTCTGAGCAGGAAGCACAAAAATATATCATTTTAATAGTATTTTTTATCGTCAACAATCTCAAACGCTGTCGGTTGAATGGAATCGTTAGACGAACTTAACAAGATTCAAAAAGAAAAAATACATACAGTTGCTGGCATTGTCCATTGTGAATTTGTGAATGTCTGATAGAAAACTTAATGCTAACGATAGATCACTTTTGAATTTATGTGACAGGCTTATTTATTACGATAGAGATTTAGCAATATGTAAGGTTAATAGGAAATATTAATAGAAGTCAAGATTCAATGTATTTTGCTTCAAACTAGCTTCTGTCAGTGGCTTCGCCTGCATAAAGATAGGTTTTCCATGCAAACTTTGCCTCTCTTTTTCTTCCCCAAAGAGGTAAATTTTAGTAAAAAGTAACTAGAAAGGTGAGAAATTACTGTAAGTAAAGTATAATTTCGATCAATAAAAACGTTAAACAAATATCTCATACTGCCGATTCACTCATCTAATATCATTCAATTTGTGAACAATCAAATTGTTCTTGTAAATTGACCTTCTGAATCTATTGAATTGTGTTGATTCAGTTGATTGTGTTAAGATTCTAAGTGTGATTGGTTAAGATTCTGGGTCGTACATAGTGTTACTTCGTTTTCTATCTGGAATTCTTCAGTAGCAGATCTTTTTTTTATGATAGGCAAAAATCATCCAAAGACGAATCCCGCTCTTGGGCGGAGCGAGAAACAGTGTCAGACTCTTACTGACTAAACACACCCGCCACCTTCCTTCTTTTCCCTTCCAACTGGGGCCAAGCCTTCCTTTCAGAAAAATACCCTGGGCCTTGTAGGCTTCGACCCTTTTGCAGAGTCTCTACCTTTTGCAGTGTCCTGATTTTTTCTTTAATGATAAATTGGTTTATGTTGACAGATAGGTTATAAATAACACTTTTACACGCAGTTTTTTCGCTAATTCAAACTAGATGATCGACTTTCTGTGAATCGACCATGTGGCTTTCAAAGTGTTGTTACGGACCCTGCGACCGATGTTTCCTAGCTGACTACCCTGAGGATACAAATTCAGGGGTGAAATTCTCTTTTAACGTACATACAGTAAAATATTTATAATCAAACAAATCATATGATAAGGTGGTCTTTTGAGGAAAGAACCGCACAGATTTGAGTCGACCTGTCCAGTCAGTGTCAATTTGTCAATATTCGCAGCTCTGTTCTAGAATGTTAAAGAGCTCACCGATTGCACTTGGATTCCATGAAACTTTAACATAGGTAACATAATTTATTTCCCTCTAAGTATTTACTTTTAAGGAGCTCTTTAGTTGGTCTTTTTGGTTACCCAAAAATAGCACCAGTTTTTCCAATAGTATACTTAAGTATATTTGTTCTGTAAGAACAAACAGAACAAGCGTAAATCGCATTACAAATTTCTGTCATTGTCTTGCCGGCAAGCTATCCAGAAATAAGCTTGTGTGTTGAAACAATTTATCCAAAATATAACACACTTTCACTAATGCTGTGCCAAAATTCCAAAGCGTGTACTGAAAAGTAGATTTCTGGATTTTATTGTCGAAAACAAAACAGGTTCCTTTAATCTAGTCTCAATAATAGCCCGCAGATCAAAAGTGGGATAAATTATGGACAATTAAAAACTTGATCATCATTTTCCTGGTATGTACGAGTAGCTATAAATTCTTCTTTTTTGATTTTAGACACCTATATTTAGCACCTTGAATCGAAGGATCTTGCAAGCTTTTTTACCCTTCATCCATAATTTGTTATTATGATGATTTAGGGCTTTAAACATAAGTAACACCAGCGTAATCAAATTAAAACATAGTGAGTATTGAATACTAGTCCAGAAATGAGAGATGTCTTCTTAATGAATGAGGATCCCGTAGATTGCTGGCCTGTGATTTTAAGAAAAATACGTCTGTTATCCGGAATTTCTTCTTAACCATATTTAATTGGGCCACGAATGTAATTAACATAAAGTATAGTATCAAATCCAGACTAGGCTTATGCAAGAATATATATTTCTAATGTATCGTCTTCATGGCGAACCTGCAATCTGCTAGAATCCAATTTTAAGAAATTCAAAACTGCCATTCAGAATTTCTTCTTTAGAGGCTTTAGGTCTTTAAGTGTACCACCAACGAAATCAAAATAAACCATAGTAACGAATCTAGACCAGACTAGTACAGACTGTAGACGTATGATGTAATTTCCTGATCAAACCACGGATACGAGCAGCCCCAGTTGGCAGCGCAGGCGCAGGTAACAGAAATAAACTAATAGTATCACTAATTATAACCCAACACGTCATTTCGGGGAACACACATGAATTGGCATTATGTTTTGTAGTTTCTTTGTTCTTTTCATCTTTTGAATCAGTATTTATTTATGTAATGACAACGTTTTAGTTGCTTTTAGATTCTGAGTTAATAGTTGTTTTAAAATTATGCTTTACATTTTTATTATATCTTTGGTATATAGCACGTTTATTTTTTATCCGTGAGAGACGTGTCTATGTTCTTTGGAGTCTTCGTGATAATATTATTAGTGACATTCGACTCTAATGCTTGTATTTTATTTGGCAGATTACTAATGTTTTAGATTGTTTTGATTTCCTAAGTATTCCATCATTCCCAAAGCCACTTTTTAAATTGTAGTCTCACGAGTCAAAGACCAAAAGGGCTAACATTAGTTTCTTGTAGTCATAACCATAATTCAACCAGCATGCAACATGTTTATCCACAGTTTCGAGAAGGCCCTGACACAAATGGTTATTTGAATCGTAACAGCAGAGCTAACTAATGTATTCCACGTACAAGACTAGACACTGAATGACCTTATGAGAATTCGAGGAAAAAACTAACGCCATATATTCGCAAGGTCATAAATAACTTTTAATGGTCCTGAGTTAAGAATACTAATATGTGACTGACAGTGATAGGAATCGTGGATTGAATGTTGTTAAATAACAGAACATATTATAAGCTCTTCAATGGTAGCGATTGTGAAGCTTCCATTCCACTTCTGTTTGCATTCGTCGAGCTATTTTGAACGGCAAATTAATCAAAGTGGAATTCGGAAAACGCGTCAGAATCGGTTAGAGGACTGAGAATTTCGCAGCTTTGTGTAACCACTTTAATATCATAAACTTTGAACGTTTCATACTCCAAATAACTGATGTGTACTATTTATATGTGTTCCACGTCATTTCTATCAACACTTTTCATCGTAACATATATTCAGTAGAAGATATTTTGAATTTGAAGCTTCTTTCCAACGTTATTGAACTTCCAACATTGAATTCTGATAACAAACACCCCGGAGGCCTCAAATTCTTAATGGATAGTCTGGCGCAGCATCAAATCTAGTGTTTTGGGACTAACGCCAAAAGTGTTCCTAGAAATTCGTCAATAGCAATATTGGTTGAAATGACCGCACGATGATTTCATTTGTTTAGCTTTAGAGTCAAATGTTATGCTAATTTATTTCACCTCGTGCAGAGCAAGGACATTGAATCAACTATCATTTTACGCTCTTATTCATAGTTTGCCAAGCCAACTTGGATACTACATAAATAAACAGACATGCACAAATCAATCTGCATTAAAAAATGCACCTGAAAAATGTGGAATTTACTTTCATCAGAGTATTTTGAAACTCCAGGAACATCAGGACTTGAATTGCAGTGACCGAGAAAACACTAAATCATTTGCGCATCCAGGTAGACCTCTGTACATACAAACTAATCGAAATGCGGTTTTATAGTCCAGTTGGATACCCTATGAGAGTGGGGTTTCCCTGTTCCAAACATTTGAGTGCCCCAAGTACCCATCTGCATATATTGGAGGACTTAATAAATGCCACTGATGCCATTGAAGCTTGGATGTATAACTTCTGTTAACATTTTAAGAGAGATCTATCAAAGAGTAGACAATGCAGCTGTATATAACACTTAGTATTTGTAAATGTCGAAAGGTGACGATGATCACTTACCATTTAGTTTATTGTTTGTTTACCATTCTAAAAGCTGCAAGCTGTCTTGCAAACATTCTTTATGCTTAACTTCGCACAAAATTTCGCCACTTACGCCTTCGTGATTTCAACACCCGTCAATTGAATTGTAAAGAATATTTCGGCAATCAGTCGCCTCATTAGCGTTAAAAATGCATTGTGTATGTTTGAAGCTGTTAAGAATCAACATGGCACTTTCTATTCGGAGATAGCAATCTTGTAATATGTTAATTGAATCTATTTTATTCTTGGTTTAAGTATCATTGGTGACGTGTCCAATTTGTAACCACTTCAGCAGTGAAAATTACATGGTTTCCAATCATTTGTTCTCTTATTGTACACTAGCTTTTGTCAGCGGCTTCGCCCGCGTACATAAAATATAGCCTATGTCACTCAGGAGTAAAGCAGCTTTGTATTGTTGCTAATTTTCTTTCATCAGGCCAATAGTTCCAGAGATTACCTCCTACAAACAAAAAAACAAAAAAACAAACTTTACCTCTTTATTATATTAGTGTAGAAGTGTAGATAAATGACACTATCTTCTTAAACTCTTGAGCCCAGGTGAACACATATTGCATTTGCACATTTGCACACATATTGTGTATTAATAATAATTGCATCAACATTGTCTACATTTCAATTGCATAAATATGACAAGTGGAAGCGCGGAGCCGCCTAATACAAGCAATCCCTTGCTTAAAAGGTGATCTCCAATAAGATGTATCATAATATTGTAATTTAAATAAACATTTTTTTTTTATTATTGTCTTTCTATTAAGTATGTCTCTAATTACGTTATTGAAAAGGTTAACTGTTGAACTATTGTTAAATATGTTGACTGTCTTGTCAACGGCACAGTTATTTGAGTGATTGGTTGCTGAAATGCATGTCGCGGGTTTAATTATCGCGCAGAACAAATATTTGTATGGCCTACAGAATCAGATAGTTCTTCCGGGTCTGGCAGTCTGGCTGTCTTGTGTAGGTGAGCTTGCACGTTTGTGAATTCACCCAATATAGGAATAATTCCTAGTGTGTGTTTTTTTATTGGTAGGTAAAAATCATCGAATGACGAATCCCGCTCTTGGACGGAGCGAGAAACAGTGTCAGACTCTTACTGCCTGAACAACCTACCCCGTTTCTTCCTTGCCTTAGTCCCAGAGCCACGGTGTAACGCTTTCGCACCAACCCTTGGCTCCAGGACGCTACAACCCTGTAGGGCCCCTACAGTTTCCTGAAAACTCCTTGAGGCGCGCGGGTACAGTGCGTGCCGTCGACGACTTGGACTCGGTCTGAACTGTTACCAGGCGACCGGACGGCGAGCTACTTCTCATTGCTCACCGTCTACTAGTGTAATAATTTAATTAGAAAGAAATAACAATAAAAGTTTCGGCCATTACTCTTAACTTTTCCATAACCTGTTGTTCAAGTTCATTCCTCTTATTCTTAAATATTGGCATTTAAAATTGACATGACATTTAAAAGATTGCATACATCTTATTTTGCAGTTGCATATATTGTCTCTGGTTGATTCCTTCGTGTTGTTTTTTTTTTTCAATAATATAAACTAGTGCTTGACTATGTTTCGGTCAGATGGTAAGCAGTGATGCAATCGTTGATGGTGAAATGCACTAGTATATTACAAGCTTATTCACTCTAGCCTTGAAGACATCTAAATTACAATCACTTTAAGAATGGTTACTTCTAGGCAAGCGTGCTCCATATTGTCAGGCTCATCATCGCTTACCATCAGCTGAGATTGTGTTTAAAGGCGAACCTATCAATTATAAAAAAAAACGGGAAGACCGCAGCAGGCAAATCCAGTCCTTCGTTGTACACGGTATAAACGAAGAGGCCAAATGCTGACTGAGGTTTGACAATGTTAAGGTTTTTTTTTTGGTAGGTAAAAATCATCGAATAACGAATCCTGCTCTTGGGCTGAGCAGGAAACAATGTCAGACTCTTACTGACTAAAAAACCTACCCTATTGCTTCCTTGCCTTATTCCCAGGCCCTGGTGTTACGCTTTCACATCAACCCTTGGCCCAGGTGGCTTCGACCATGTAGGGGATTGTATATTCCTAGAACCAGGGTCTCCATTGACGTGAGAAGTAGGCCTGTCTACCGTGTCACGTCAGCTTCCTGTGTCATGCTCTCAGCGGCCATGGAATCGTCACCCCTTCCATTCATGTGATTGAGGAAAATAATACCATTTTGTATATAAGAGTACGTTTGAATCACGTCATTGAATGCCCTTTAAATAATGTTGAATTATATTGAGATGAAGCGTTGGAAGGCCTGCCATAAGGTCAAACGTACCTACTGCAAGTAATCCACCTTCAAGGAGTTATTAGCAAACCTGTAACCTATTTAGGTAGGGCCTTCCAACGCTTCATCTCATTATAATTCATCATTATTTAAAGGGCATTAAATGACGTGACCCAAACGTACTCTTATATACAAAATGGTATTATTTTCCTCAATCACATGAATGGAAGGGGTGACGATTCCATGGCCGCTGAGAGCATGACACAGGAAGCTTACGTCACACGGTAGACAGGCCTACTTCTCACGTCAATGGAGATCTGGTTCCAGGAATATACAATGATGCTGTCAGTACTCAATGTCATAGGATCAGCAGTTTCCTAGATGATTGTATTAGTAATGTTATTTTGATTTGATTAAGGTCTCTGTGTATAACGGAATTCTTAGCACATTTACTAGATGAATGAGTGTATCTCGCGAGCAGTGGTGGTCGACTGGTAATGGCCCCGACTTAAGATTTGTAGGTCGCGGGTTCAAACCCAGCCAGGCGAATTACTTTGTGTAATTTATTTCATCACCACTGCTCTCAAGATGGTGAAAGAAAACATCGTGAGGAAACTGGCATGTCCTAGAACCTAAACTTCGAAGACATGTGACATCCACCAATCAGCACAGGGCCCGCGTGGTCGATTATGGCCCATTCCCTCAATCTCCATTCCTAGAGGGGAGGCCTGTGTCCCAGCGGTGTCCCAACATTAAAAAGGGTGATGATGATGATGATGATTACTAGATGAATGAGTGTGTATCTTTGTTAATTCTTTACGCTCAAACGGCATAACAGATTTAAAGTGAAACTTGGACACACGGGTCTTGACAGAACATGGCCTGAAATAGGACGTACTTTTTATTCGGGGAGACGGTTTCCTTGGAACAATTTTTGGCTTTCATGCGGGTGAAGATGCAGATAGAAGACTATATTAGATTATATTGGAAACTGGCCTTCTGCCAGCGGTTTCAGCCGTGTGAAAATAGGGTTCTCCACGAACTTTAGACCCCCATTACATCCCTTTAGGAGCTGCATTTTGAAAAACCCTTTATTAGTTTTCGTCTACGTCATAAAAGGAAGTCTTGTGCAAAATTTCACGCTCCTAGACCCAGTAGTTTTGGCTTTGCGTTGATATGTCAGTCAGTCAGTTTCTTTTATATAATTATACAGATTACTCCTAGCTAATTCGAGCTGTTTTGTAGACAAGTTCGGTGTGGATGACAAGATTAGCTAAGTGACGTACCTACGCAATTAGCAGGGTGAAACATGTTCAACAAATACTAAAAATAAAAAGAAAAAGCCGCCGGAAAAAAATATTGTAAACATAGAATTTGGCGCCAAAGATCCGCCATTGTTTTTATAGTTTTGGAACGAATGTTACTCTCACTCCCACTCTTAGGGCCTTATCACACTAGCGTATTGCCAACGTCCTCAAAGCGGAGCGGGTGCGCAACGAATTCGTCGCGAACACGTCGCGGCTGCGCAGCGAAGACGTCGCGGACGCACAACGAGATTTAAATTCGTCGATGCTTTCGTTTTCGACTCCGGCGTCTTCGAAGCAATAAAGCCAACAGCAGTGTTTCCTCGTCGGAATCCATTTTGTTACTGAGTGTATTGTCCGGCGATAATTTGCTACAAACACGCCACGATAATGTAATGCATTCGCCATGCGTCCGCGATGTCTTCGCTGCGCAGCCGCGACGTGTTCGCGACGCATTCGTTGCGCGCCCGCTCCGCTTTGAAGACGCTCGCAATCCGCTAGTATGATAAGGCCCTCAGGCGCCCAATACACTGGCATGCAGACGTCAGTCATTTCCATCAATTATGACGTATTATGTATACTCACCGTCGTCCTATTTCTTTCATAATACTCTCAAGGGCGGGACTCGTCATTAGATGATTTTTACCACCAAAAAAACAAACCCGCGACCCTCAGAGCAGCAGTCAATCGCTCAACCACTGCGCCAGCCGAGCCATCATTTGGTTCAACTTATGTGCCGCGTACTTTACAATGCCTTACGATTATTTCATCATCGCAGACAGAGTTTAGAAAATAATAAGGCCAAGTATGTTTATTAGAATTCTTCTACAACCTTTATTTCCGTTATTTTCAGATTTAAGTATTACAAATTCCGTCTAATGCCTCAATCCTCGTATGATCCATGTCGATGGCTGGCAGTGGACCAGTGCCAAGTTTTAATATTAGCGGCCTGGTTAGCTGATGTCATCGTATTGCAGTGTTTACATACGGAATCAGCAGTGGAGTAGCTACCTTGGGTGGCACCCGGTGCGGAAGTTGGTGGTGTCACCTCATCGAAAGTAAAAAGCTGTAAATTTGATATGATAAAGGACATGGATCAGGATGAGAAGGACAAGGACAGCGTCAAGCTCTTTTGCGGAAAATATAATAGGCTAGTGAAGAAATCCCCAAAAAGAAATATTTGTGCTACTTAGTCATTTATTTTTTGTTTAAGTATATTGTTCTTAAAGTTAACAGACGGGTGGGTGTCACCCCAAAAAAGAAGACACCCTGGGCGAGCCCCTTTGCTACACCACTGAGAATCAGTAACATTAACATATTGTTTTTACATGCCTCTCTTGATTAGTGGTCGCATGAGAATTGAGGGAATTTAGGACATGTCAACTTTGAGTGCAGTTTGAGAAAGTTACTGGGTTTTGTTTAGCAAATTAGCAAGATTTGGGTGGTGAGAACCGAAGCGGTCCTGAGGTAGGTAATTATTATTATTATTTATTTATTTAACCTTTCGACTACCGCAATTACAGACACAATTAAAGAACAATAGGTGTGAGAGTGGTGAGCGGATCTTCACGACCCTTAGTAATAAAGATACGACTCGAGGAGGCGTATAGATTTTGACTTCAGAGTATGTTTTTTTTTTAATCGAAAATAATCATCATTCAATTTTCAGAGTCATTTACATATACAGTTTATCTCAAGGTCACTGACAGAACTGTTTACTTTAACATACCAAACAGTTTTTGTAAACGAAACATTTGTCACGCAACTAAAAGTATTTTTACTCTCCTTCCATTTACAATCGGTTGTTAGACCATCAGCGAATATGTTTAAACTCTTGAGCCCCGAGTGAACTCATACCTATTGTCTTTCTATTGTCTCTAATTACAGTATTCGAAAGGTAAAAAAAAAAAATGGCGTTGTGGTGAAGCAGCCACCGCTGCTCCTCCCACTTAGGGTTGCCATCCGTCCGGGTTTCCCCGGATTTGTCCTAGTTTAGAAGGCATCCGGGGAGCGTCCGGGGAAGGTTTCATTTGTGGACCGAGTTTAAAAAAATAAATAAATTAAAAAAATTGTTTTGTTAAAATAATGAATGAATAAAAAAAGTGATTTATGACATTTTCCAACTGTTTTTTATTACATTGAATATGTTTAAAAGATCTTGTTGATATGTCCGGCTTTCGGGCTCTAAAATCCGGGGTTTTCACGCGTCTTGTCCTGTTTCCCAAATTTTAGAGATGGCAACCCTACTCCCACTTTTAAAAGGTGGTTTCTCTTCAGCCTTGCCGCAGTTGGGTTCAACAATTCAGCAATTTATGGGTTCTGGTGTAAAGTCAGGCATACCTTGTGTTGCGTTTTGTATCGAGTGCTTTTTTATGATAAGTAAAAATCATCCAATAACGAATCCCGCCCTTGGGCGGAGTGGGTAACAGTGTCAGACTCTTACTGAATAAACAACCTACCCCGTTACTTCCTTGCCTTGATCCCAGGGCTCCGGTAATACGTTTTTCGCATCGACCCTTGGTCCCAGGACGCTTCGACCGATCCCAGGGCCCGAGTAATACGCTTTCAAATCGACCCCTGGTACCAGGGGGCTTAGACCTCGAGTGCTTGAATGTCTCTCTTGACCAGAAAATCACGTCTATTTTAATTAATCTGACTCACAGTTTTCTTACAATGAACTAATGGAAAATTCAACCAAAATAACAATAAACATTACATTAAATTCACAACAATAATCACGTCTTCGGTCATAATTCCAGGATCCCAAGAGCCTTGTTCTCGTTTACACAATCTCGCATTGCTCACTTGCTATTTTGGTAAATTACAAAACGTTGCATGAGAACGTATTGGAAACCGCACGGAGTGCGTCAGCGCAAGATCATCGTTGCGAATTTGTTTATGCACAATTTGTTATTTATTTTTTTAGAATAATATGTTTTTGTCATTATTTAAGATTCATTTATGCCTTCGGCAGCTGTGACCGCAAAGTCAGTGAGTCAGGATTGAAGTCTTTCATGACACCACAGTTGGTTTTATTTTTCGTTCATGTTATGTTTACTATATGAATGAAGTATGTAGGTACCTACTGGCATTTATGTATGTAGTAAGAAGACAGAAAACGAATAGTTTTGGAACCGAAAAGCATTATATTTTGAAACTTTTCAGGAAGAAAGTTATAAGCGACAGTTTGCGGTTTCTAGCCGAGAGAGGTTTTTAATTAGTAATGGATGAATATTTGTTTATAATAGCAACTATTGTAATAGATCAGTTCACAAAGTTTTTTTTTAATTATAAGAATTGTACTTAAATATGTATATTAAATTTATGGGTAGATCAGTTGCTGTATTTTTTTTTATAACTTAAAAAAGCCTCTAATGTCGCTTACGACTTTCTTCTTCAAAAGGATCAATATTGTTCCTGAGTAATGAATTGGATATTGTTTAAAAATTATTGACGATTACTCAACACAAGTAGCAGGTTGATTGATATATACTCCTAGACAGGTAATTACAACGAACATCCAAGGTTCAACCATTAATATTAAATGGGTTTAGACGACTGACTGATTGACTAATAAATCTGTCATACAAATGTCCAAGTAAAAACCCCATTTATGTGATCAATTATTTTTATGACTAGCCCATATTCTAAGTAGACCTACCTAAGAACATGTTCTGGTGCTACGTGACTACAAACATGTTCAACAAAATCTTATGGACAACGTCGCAAAATTAAACATTGAAAAATGGTTTCTCCTAGAAGAAAAGTAACTACTTAATACAATTCATATCATGGGTCATTTTATGAATTCTACTAAGGAGGTACTTTTCAATTGATGTATTTATTGAACAAAAGAATACATAAATAAAACAAAAGAATATACCAATTGCATCATTGACATAAGTAATTTTACCATTCCACTTCATTCTTTGATAATATATTTCACAATACATAAATGCTCGTTTGCAGCACGCATGTTCAAACGTTACTAACGTTAATAAAGTGGGAGCCCAATTATATATTTTTGATATTTATTGGTATATTGTTTGGTATTGTATTTGTGTATTACATAATACCTATATTTACCAAATAAATATTATCCGAATTAGCAGTAAAAATGCGAAAAAACAGCGACAATGCGTTTTCATTAAAAATGTTCTTAAATTGAAAATAACTTCTCTGGCTCTGGAGCTAGAAAACTTATTTGCTAGAGTATTAAATTACGAACTAAACCCTACTCGATTCTTTCAGTTACCTTTCAAGGCAGCTGTGTTTCTTTGAAACGATTCCGCAACTGCTTTACTTAGCTGGTAATTAACCTCGAATTGAGTGTTTATTGAACAAAAGGACAACTATCAACCATATTTTCGTATACGTTATACAACGTAAGATGAACAGCAGGTAGGTAGGTACTTATAACAACGCGTTGCCTGAATATCCGAATGAGTGACCGTGGCCCTGAAACGCAAAGGGCAAGCAACCCAGATGGGTTTTGGTAAGTAAAAATTTGACTCACTCTCGCGCTTCACTCACAGCCTGAGATTTTATATTATTTTGATCACTTTAAGCCAATTTAACCTTGGTTCTTTGCCCGAAGAATCGCCGAAATCAAGTGATAATTGGCAGAGACGAGAGATGTACTCGTAGAACAGATGGTCGATGGGACTGAAAGGTTCTGGATCGACGACTACGTACCGGAAAATGCAGCGTTGGGAAACCGCACTGTTTTAATGATGACCTGGTGAGGGTTAAAGGAAGTAGTCGCTTGAAGAAACCTTATGTTCAACAGTGGACATCTGTCGGCTAAAATGATGATGACGATGATACAAAGGTAAGTAATTTTAAGGCTCTGAGAGACATTCGCATCGCTCTACGATTTGCGTTTTCATAGAAAGTGAATTTTTTTTATTGCTCTACAGGTAAAACCTGTCTGCATAGACCCTAAATGGGCTATCAGATTTTTGAAATACTCGTCATACTTGGTCAATCACACCATAATCTAATACGAGTATTTACTTCGTGCGTCTTAAAAAGTACCCACGCATTAGAACCTTAAGCTACCATAAATTCATATTTAAAACCGAATAATGTATGATTTACGAAGAAAAACATGTGTGTAGGTGTCAATATAAATATGGCCTTACACACCTAAGGATCTGCCCACCTTGTCCAAACAGCTGTCATCGTGGGGGCGACAGGAAACGTAGTAATAAAATAACATAGACCTACATAGAGTTGACTGGTTTTTATGGAAGGAAACTCAAAACTGGAAAGATGAAGGTCATGGTTGCGAGAAATAGGGAAAATTCAATTACTGTTGGCTAGAAGTGCAGTTTAGCAGTTGAGTTCCCTAGGTTTGCGATTAGTGTGTTGGAAAGAACTCCTTTCTATTGCTCCTAAGAGCCAATAATCAATGTCTTTTTATTCTGTGTTCAAATCAAATACTTTATTTCAAAGTTGTGATTGTTTTTTGGAATTACAGTACCTACTTAAAGTGTCTTAAATCACTAATAGAAAACAAAGTCGCTTTTCGCTGTCTGTCCCTATGTATTCTCAAATCTTAAAAACTACGCAACGATTTTTTTAACAAATAGAGTGATTTAAGAAGGTTTATATGTTTATATTACATGCATAATACATTCAATATCATCATTGCACCCGTGCGAAGCTGGAGCGGTTCGCTAGTAATATATAAATTCCCAGTGCCTCTAATGTCAAAGAACCTAATTAATAAATAAATGCTAATGTATTTATTTATTAATTAGGTACATTAGCATTAGTCTAAAAAGGTGTGGTCTACTACAGGACTTAGATCCCACAGGCGTCATCACCTAAACCAGCTGCTTATATTCCTTAATTTCCATAGTTTAACGTGCATCGGCGACTTGCATCAGGGTCATTAATCTCCATAAGTAGTGATTAGTGAAGCCATTCATTAGTAAAGTCACGACTTTGGACGTCACCTCTTGATTCAGTAAATACCGGGATTTTTCTGAGGTTGTGGTAAAGGACTCTTTCTTGCCTTTTTTAGACAGCTTTTGTATTGTGATTAGGTACAAGCCCTAGCAATAACTCCTGTCATTTTTAAGGGTTCCGCAACCAAAGGGTAAAAACGAGACGCTATTACTAAAACTCCACTGTTCGTGTTGTTCGTCTTGTCACCAGACTATATCTTATGAATCCTATGGACCGTGATAGCATTGATGAGTTTCTGTTGCCACTATTACAACAAATAAGTACTACTACTATATTATTATTATTTTACAGAATAAAATCAGTAAAATAATAATAATACAAGTCATCATTTCAGACGAAAGACCACTGCTGGTCATAGGCCTCCCCCAAGAACTGCTACAAAGACCGGTCCTGTGTGTCTTGCGTCCATCGGATTCCAGCAACCCTGACAGGTCATCGGTCCGATGATATAGGTAATCAGTCATTTAAATAAATAAACAAAAAAAAACCCTCAATATTTTTTTCATTCACCCCTTTGCAACCAAATAATACGCCACTGGCTACCTCTACTAAAGCCACACTTCTGCTCATGCCTGCAAAACCTCCAAGCGTGATGTTCTTAGGTCTACGAGTACCAAGACTCTGGTGACCTCAGTAACCCTGAGAGAAATCAGGTTCTAGCTGTATGATGTTATCAGTATAGAAGGGCTTGGCACCGTCTTGCTAGGTCCGCTCGTTCGTATGTGATACTAATCTTTCAGACACCTTCTTGGCTTCTACTTATTTGTCTTCTATGGAAATGCCTGTCATATTGCGTTACAACTGTTTCTTTCAAATCGAGCCTTTTTAGGAAGAATGTCGTAAGCGACATTGATAGTTGGTGCTTTTTTGCAGGAAAGAGTTTTTTTTCTTTTGTGGTATTAGTGTAAATGGTGTAATGTTTTTTGGGTAATAATTTTCTTAATTAAAATTAATTAAGAAAATAAGTACCCTTCCTACCAAACACGCAAACTATTATAAACTGTCGGTTATGATTTTTTTCCTGATAAGGCAAAATATTACTTACTAATTGGTTGCGAAATTTAAATTGGGATTAATTCATTTTTTTTTCTTTTGCACGCACATAAGATATAATTAAGTAAATGTTGATTAATTATTTAGTAGGTACCCACCTATTTATACTTCGACACAACTGGCGCAGAGTTTTCAAATGTTATGTTTTATAACGTTTAAATCTTTATGTAAATATATAACAATAAAATTGTCGTAAGTAGGTATACAAGAGAAGAAGCATATAAAAATAAAATTTTAAGTGTGTTTCTTTATTACCTAGCGGCCATTAAAAATGAGTGGAATAAATGAAATAGGTAGGTGCTCCATTAAAATCGTAATAATTTTCCACTACTATGACACAACGCCATCTAGGCCTAAACTAAGCAGAGTTTGCGCTATAAGTACTAGGAAACTGATAAACATATCTACTTATATATTTTTAAATACATACATATCCTAGATAAATTTCACCCAGACACAGAACAAATGATAGTGCTTATCACACAAACATTTGTCTTTCGTGGGAATCGAACTTACGACCTCCGGCATAGCAGTCAGGGCAACTAACCACTAGACCAACAAGACATTCAGTCATTAAAACTAGTGTTGTACGTCTTCCTGACCTTTAAAAGTATGGATAAGTAGGTACATATACTTAAAGCAACATATTATTTTTATAGTTGTAATAAATAATTGTATAAACGAGTATATGCTTCAACTTACTAGTTGTCGGTCGTGGGTTCAATCCCTTAGCAGATATTTTACTTTGTGTAATTTGTTTCATCATCACTGCTCTTAAAGCGGTGAAGGAAAAACATTGTGAGGACTATACCGGTTTAGAACTCGTAAGTCCTAAAAGCATAAAATCGAAGACATCCAGTGACATCCACTTTCGCGTGGTGGATTACGGCCCATTCCCTCACCTAGAAAAGAGGCCTTAGTCCCAGCAGTGGGAACAATCTAAGCCTGATTATGCTATGCTTATCTTATTGAATAAAATTCCATTAATAACAATCAATTAATCCACTCCAAACATCGCCTAACAAATGTTGCAAAAATTGCATCAAAATCGATCTATCAGTTTGAAATGTTAACTAAAACCTTATCACTAATTTTGTAAATATGCCTTTTGGGTACAAAAACATATTAAAAAAAAAAACAGAAAAAAAAGCGATTCGACTTTCAAATTTGAAAAATGTACTAAAATAAAAATTAAAATGTTCTTACATAGGTAAGTCTAAGGTACAATCTTAGATTATTTTCTTTTATAATGTAAGGGTACAATACTGATAATAGAAAGTTTAATCCTAAATCAATGCATCTCGCATTATTATACCTACTCTTGAAAGTTAGCCTCGGGCAACTTAGATCGCACTTAGTTAGCTAGACGACTTAGGTAGACCTGCCTTACGCCATATTTGCCAAGATAACGGCTATACGCAACCTTAAAAGGCTATACAAGTTATCTAGAAGAAAAACCGAGCACCTTTACAATACCTCTATGAATTTTCCGAAGGTTCATATCGCGTAAAAGTATAAATAAAATAATATAAGTAAGTATTATGATTACTCACCGATTGTTAAAAATAAATTCACTACCACAACACTTCACTAGTATTCACAGAGAACTTAAAATAACACTACAATCACACCAAACAACGACAATTAATTTACGATAGATTATTTTTCGTTTTTATTTCGACAGTTTCGTTTTCAAACTGCGCGAGCGAGATTGCGTTCGCGCGCGGAATGAAGTTGCGCGCGCACTTGTTGAACAGCGCGCGGGAAAAGTTGAACGTAAATATCAAGTATCGTGTGAAGTACGCCCACGTCACGATTGGCTAACTTCACTATGTTGAATCTGGATAGAAATTTCTTGGAAAATTAAAGTCGAAACTATTTTATTAAAGGTTTTGTTTTACATGTAATGATTTTATTATATTTTCTTTGAATATTGGGTGTTTTTGAAAATGATGCAATTTTTTCGAAACTAGTATTGCAAAGGAAAGTCATTTAATTTTCCCAACAAGCCCTTATTCCAACCGGATTTTTAATTGCTGTCACCTACTCGTAAATTATGACGTTGTAGAGCCGATGCCGTAGGGACCCAGCAGGGTCAAAACCTACTGGGGCCCAAGGTTGCTCGTCTGAAAGGAAGGCTCGGGCCTGGTATAAAAGGCAATGCTGGAAAAGGGCAGTTTTTTTAGTCAGTAAAAGTCTGACATTGTGTCTTGCTCCGCCCAAGGGCGAGAGATGTAGGTATTTTTACCAAGGAGTATTTTTACTCCGTGATTTTTACTTATCAAAAAAAATCTCATTGGAGTCAATTATTTGATAAATAGATATAAAAAAAACTTTTTACAAAAAAAAAAAACCGCCTTCAAAAAAAGCCAAACGACAAAAGTTCCTACACTAAAAAGTTAAAAATAAAAATTTGAATTGCTGTAAAGAAACTTAATTTATAGGTAAACTTATTTGACATTCATATTTTGCAAATATTCAAAATTTATTACTTCTTTTTGGAGTCGGTGCCAGCATTTTTATTGTTGAAACTTAATGTTAGGTAGCTTTGCTTGTGCTTGCAATGCTTAAACATTTTCAATGTACTTAAAATGTGGCAGAAGGTTTTTTAAGTATATATTTTTTATTTAAAATTCCGTATAAGGTTCCGTATGGTGCCGGACGTTAAGAATACCACCATCCCATTTCTTCCCGTGGGTGTCGTAAGAGGCGACTAAGGGACATCTTTAAGACCGTGCGTATTGCTAAGCACCTGAGGTCACCGCGTGGTTGCGGGTAAACTACCAACAACTGCATTCCCAAGGAGGGTTAGCGTCAGGCAGGCGGCCGGCTATAAAACAGTAGCCAAATCCTTTTTGCAACATGATAAATACGAATGGAATGCGCGATAGGATTAGGGCGTACCCCACAGGCGACGCGCAGGGGCAGCACCCGGCTCCTGTGGGAAATGGACCAGGGTTGTTGCACCATCCCGGGCGGGTGCAACGTAAGAAGCTAGCTCGGGAAATGAGATTGAGGTATGGGAGTTGGAATGTTGGGACAATGACTGGAAGGGCCAGAGAGTTAGCGGATGTACTGAAAAGAAGACGGATAAATATAGCATGCTTGCAGGAAACAAAATGGAGAGGAACGAAAGCGAGAGAAATTGGCGAGGGATATAAGTTCTATTATTGTGGAAGTGATGGAAAAAGGAATGGTGTAGGTATAGTGCTAGATAGTAGGTTGAAAGAAAGCGTGATGGAAGTACAAAGGATTAATGATAGATTTATAGTTGTGAAAGTTATGATAGAGAATGTGATGTTGAATGTAGTCAGTGTGTATGCTCCACAAGCAGGATGTGATGAAATGGTGAAAGAGAAGTTTTGGGAGGATTTTGATAGTGTCATAATGACCATTCCTGTACATGAGGAATTGATAGTTGGAGGTGACTTTAATGGACATGTGGGAAGAATGAAAGGTATTTATGAAAGAGTACATGGAGGATGGGGCTTTGGAAGGCCAAATAATGAAGGAGAAACGCTGCTACAATCTGCTACAGCTTTTGACCTAGCAGTTGCTAATACTTGGTTTAAAAAAAGTGAGAAACACCTGATCACTTATAAAAGCGGTCTCCACAAGTCGCAAATTGATTACTTTTTAGTTAGGCGTAACAACATAAAGCACGTCAAAAATTGCAAAGTGCTACCAGGAGAAGATCTGGTCCCACAGCACCGACTACTGATTATGGAATCAGTAGTCAAAATTAAATGCAATAAAAGCAAAGAGCGTCCTCCTTCTAAAATAAAATGGCATATGTTAGAGAAGAATGATTGTGCGAAAAAGTTTAGAGAGCGAGTGGTGGACAAAATGATAGAGATGGGAGACATGAATGATCGAAGTATAAATGAAACCTGGAATGAGATGGCGGAATGTATTAGGAATGCAGCGAAAGATATTTTGGGAGAGTCGAGAGGAAAAGGCACTATAGATAGGGATACATGGTGGTGGTTCAGAAGTTCAGAATGTGTTGAAAGAAAAGAAAAGGAAATTCAAGGAATGGCAGCGTGTAAGAGCGGAAAACAGTAGTTTGAAAGCTGAAAGAAAGAGAGAGTATGACTTATTAAAGAAAAAAGCTAAAAAAGCCGTAGCTTTAGCAAAAGCAAAGGCTCAGGACAAATTGTACGACACACTGGACAGTCCTGCAGGCCAAAAAGAGCTGTATCGCCTTGCTAGAACAAGAGAAAGAAAGGCGAGGGATGTCTGTCATGTAAGATGTGTGAAGAATGAAGCAGGAATGGTCCTATCGAATGAGGAAGAAATCAAGGACAGGTGGAAGGACTACTTTGAAAGACTGATGAATGAGGAAAATAATTGGAGTAGGAATTTAGAGAGTAAACCAGTGAATGTAGGGTTAGTAAGAATGGTTAGTATGGATGAAGTCAAAATAGCAGTAAATGGTATGAAGAATGGTAAAGCCATTGGTCCAGATGGAATACCAGTTGAAGTATGGAAGTTATTGCAATTGGTTGGATGGATGTGGTTAGCTTTGTTCTTCAATAAGTTGTTGCGGGAAGAAGCCATACCTGATGAGTGGTGCAACAGTTCTTTAGTGCCCATTTTTAAAAACAAAGGTGATGTGCTTGAGTGCAACAATTATAGAGGAATAAAGCTAATGTCACACACTATGAAAGCCTGGGAGAAAGTTATTGAGAGGCGGTTGAGAGAAGAGAGTGAAATTTCACAGAACCAATTCGGTTTTATGCCAGGTCGCGGTACAACGGATGCCATTTTCGCTATACGCCAGCTGTGTGAGAAATACAGAGGTGCACATAAAAACTTGCACATGGTATTCATTGACCTCGAAAAGGCATACGACCGGGTACCTCGTGAGGTTCTGTGGTGGGCCCTTAAGGAGAAAGGTGTGCCTGGGAAGTATGTCCAGTTGATCCGAGCGATGTACAGTCGATGCAGTACCCAAGTCCGGTCTACAGCAGGCACCACTAGCAGCTTCAATGTGGCTGTTGGCTTACATCAAGGGTCGGCTCTCAGCCCTTACCTCTTCCTGATGATAATGGACGCTCTTACGTCGGACATTCAGGAAGAGGCTCCCTGGTGTATGTTATTCGCCGATGACATTGTGCTGGTTGCCGAGAGTGGTCAAGAGATCCAGAATAGATTGGAGGTGTGGTGGCACAGACTGGAGAGTGTTGGCCTGAAATTAAGTAGAACCAAAACGGAGTACTTGTTCTGTGATTTCGGCGGTCTCTCCGGTCCTGTGGCCTTAGCTCTTGCCGGAACGCCCATACCAATCTGTTCCGACTTTCGGTATCTCGGGTCGCTCGTCCAAGGAGATGGTGAGATAGACCGAGACGTAACGCATCGGATCAACGCAGGATGGATGAAATGGCGACAGGTCACGGGAACAACTTGCGACCCACGGATGCCCCTCAAGTTGAAGGGTAAAATTTACAAGTCCGTGATAAGACCTGTCCTACTGTATGGATCAGAATGTTGGGCTGTGAAAAAGACGGATGAAAAAAGACTGCATGTAGCGGAGATGAGAATGTTGAGATGGATGTGTGGTGTGACGAGAATGGATAAAGTGAGAAATGAGTATATTAGAGGAAGTCTGAAAGTGGCGCCAGTGACTGAAAAGTTGAAAGGAAATCGTTTGTCTTGGTATGGTCATGTGAAGAGGAGAGATGAAACGCATGTCACAAAAAGGGTTTTGAGTTTACACGTAGATGGATGGAGAGGAAGGGGGAGACCAAAGAAGAGATGGATGGATTGTGTGAGGAGTGATATGAAAGAAAAGGGAGTTACTGATAGTGTGACGGGTGACAGGACAGAGTGGAAGAAAAAAACATGTTGCACCGACCCCAAATAAAATGGGATAAGGGTAGGATGATGATGATATTTTTTATTTAAAAAAAAATGTGCAAATCGGATGATTTTTTTAGAGAAGTCTAATATGTATTTATGTCTTAGTTAAGTATTATATAAGGTGCTTTTAAAATATATGCCACGCTCTCCAGGGCGTGTAGCACTATGTATATAGATTACAATAGTAAAGATAAAATGTAGATAATTTGTGTTTTTTTTTCTCATACAAAAATTATTCACGTATAAATTTTAATTCTTTTTTTGCATAAAACTATCCTGTACACTTTATGAGCTGTTGCCGCTCCGCGCCGCAAAACACCGGCGCCATTCATTCTACTACATTCATTCATATCAGACGAATGCCGCCTGCGCGCTGGCCACTATGTCGTCACTGCGCAGCCCCCCCCTCCCCTGCGCGCACTTCCCCGTTCGCCGCACGCGCTGGCCGACCACCCGCTTGCCAGTCGCCCCCCGACCGCCGCGGGAATTATTATAGCGCGCGTTTTTATTAAAAACATTTAGGCAACTGAAAAGTAAAACGGACACATTGAACAAAGTGAAAAGCCATGTACGTAAGCGTGTCTACATTTGTGTGAGGTGGACTTGTGCAACAGTTTTGTGGATAAGTCGGTAGGGAGTGTGAAAATACAGTGCAATTGGTGTAGGTAAATAACTTTTAAATACGCCAAGTTCCTGTAATTTATCGTTATTTGATATTACACTTTTGAATCCTAAGCGAACGCCGGCGTTTTGTTCTTTAATTGTGTGTGTAATTACAAAAGTCGAAAGGTTAGTCTAAGTACCTATCGTTTACACTAACTTGAAATGGACTGTTTTGAAGTTTATCATGGTAACTGGTAACTACTGGTAAGTAATTGCACTTTAAAACACTTGTTTGCCTACGTATTATTGCGTACCTAGTGAATTAGGTAGGGACAAGCTAGTCAGCTGATTTAGTTTTCATTCGTAGAACGAATGGAAAGAGATAGCTAATGCAGCTGTTTCATTGACGAAGAGAAACATCGCGCGTAATTTGTGAACCATGTTGTGCAGAAAAGAGTCAATATTTATTTAACTACTTTATTTTCTCAAACTGGATTAACTGTTCCGGGGTACGAAAGCTCTTCACTATTGTAATCTATAAACATAGTGCTACACGCCCTGGAGAGCGTGGCATATATTTTAAAAGCACCTTATATATTAGAGTATGCAAATAGGTACTATGTAGTTTTATAGTTAAGTTAGAGGTAGTTTTTCAAGGGATTGTTGCCCATTCGTAATTCCTTGCCTTGGCTGGCACCGACTCCAAAAAGAAGTAATAAATTTTGAATATTTGCAAAATATGAATGTCAAATAAGTTTACCTATAAATTAAGTTTCTTTACAGCAATTCAAATTTTTATTTTTAACTTTTTAGTGTAGGAACTTTTGTCGTTTGGCTTTTTTTGAAGGCGGTTTTTTTTTTTTGTAAAAAGTTTTTTTTATTTGTAGCCGTTTAGTGTTTTTTATTATAATGTGTTATGGCAACGAAGTCAATATCGTTCCTACATTTCTTTTGGAAAAGTTACCGATGTCATATAAGTAGGAATACATATTATAGGTACATTGTTACAGTGTAATCGTTTTGATCTCGTGGAGAGATGATATGATGCATGAAATACTTATGATTCATCTCATGAGTACATCTTATGACAGCTCTCATAATCATCATCATTTCAGCCAGAAAACGTCCACTGTTGGACATAGACCTCCCCCAAGCGTCGCTACAACGACCGTTTCTGTGCGACTCGCATCCATCGCGTTCCCGTGATTCTCACCAGGTCATCGGTCCACCTTGTGGGAGGCCTTCCAAAGCTGCGTCTGTTGGTGCGCGATCGCCACTCTAGAACCTTTCGGCCCCATCAGCCATCTGTTCTACGAGCAATGTGCCCTGCCCACTGCCACTTAAGTTTGACAATTCTTCGGGCTATGTCGGTGACCTTGGTTCTCCTGCGCATTTCTTCATTTCTGATTCGAACACGCAAGGAAATTCCGAGCATAGCCCTTTCCATTGCCCTTGACAGTATTGCCCATGACAGCTCTAATAAGCTCAAACCATGCTAGGATACATTATTTTATTTTGAAGTTCCCATGCCGACCTTCCACCTTCCAGCTTCATCATCACATCAGTTCAATAGTATCTTACAGCCAAAGTGCATCTTATGACAATTCTAACAAGCCCAAACACGGCTAGGATATATTAATTAGTTACGCAGTTCCAGTGCCTACCTTCCAGCTCCATCATCATCATCAGATCAGTTCGATGATAACATTTTCAACATAATTATTTAAATTATTATATAAAGATAAAATTTTGGAATCCGCAGTTGGCTGTCAACAGGGTGATCCCCTCGGGCCGGTGATTTTTAGTTTAGCCATTCACCCAATTATTCGACAACTAAATTCTAAGTTTAACGTTTGGTATCTCGACGATGGAACCCTGGGAGGCGATACAGACACAGTCTTAGATGATTTAATTTTTTTGAAAAATCAACTTCACTCAATAGGACTTGACCTCAACCTTTCAAAATGTGAACTATTTCTAGCTGACAGTACTGACAGACATCTGACGCTCTCTAAATTTACCGCAATGGCACCAGAAGTTAAAATCATCGATAAAAGCTCTCTTCGTCTCCTTGGGGCTCCTATTTTCGAGGATTCCTTTCCCAATTTTGTGGGGGAAAAAATTCAAAATTTTAATGATGTTTCGGAAAGATTGCTCGAAATTAACTTACATTCGGCTATCACTTTAATTCGTTTCTGCTGTTTCGGCCCTAAATTGACATACTTCCTCCGCGCCTCTCATTTGTGGAAACATCCTCATCTTTTGGAAAAAATGGATCAAATTATCAGACAAACTCTATCTTCAATTTTAAATGTGGCCATGGACGACCGAGCTTGGGCTCAAGCTACCCTTCCCATTCGTATGGGAGGCCTCGGTGTCCGCAAAATTACCAGTATCAGTTTACCGGCATTTATTTCCTCGGTTCACGGCACGGAGAAATTAATCAGGAATATTCTAATTTCCACACTGATTAATTTTGATGTGCCGTGCTTAACTGAGGCTGTAAATGCCTGGAAAGTCGCTTGCCCGAATTCAAAAATACCCGGCAACCCCTCTTCCCAAAGGCAGTGGGATGAGCCGCTCTGCAAAGTAGTTCAGCAAAACCTGTTTTCTACATCTTCCTCTACTGCAGAGCGTGCACGCCTGCTGGCTGTGGAGAAGTGGGAGTCTGGTCTCTGGCTTCACGCACTACCGTCGTCGAGCATAGGCACCTTGTTCGACGATACTACTTTCCGCCTCGCTGCTTCTCTACGTCTAGGCGCTCCTTGTTGTTCTCCTCATCGCTGCCACTGTGGCGAAGTTGTCAACAGCCTCGGGCACCACGGTCTGTCATGCAGCCGAAGTGCGGGTCGCATAGCTCGGCATGCGAATATCAACGACATCATCCGACGTGCTCTTGTTTCCGTCGGCGTTCCAGCTGTATTGGAACCTCATGGCCTGGTACGCGACGATGGCAAGAGACCGGACGGTATGTCTTTATTTCCTTGGAAGATGGGTAGGCCTTTAGTGTGGGACGCAACTTGTGTCGATACTCTCGCGCCATCTCATCTTCCTAGCTCATCATGCTGTGCCGGTGCTGCCGCTGCGGCTGCGGAGAACCTCAAGCGGCGGAAATATACTAATCTTGTTGGTAGTTATATTTTCGAGCCGTTTGGGGTTGAAACTCTCGGATCGTGGGGTCCGAGTGCCCACAAGTTGTTTAATGAACTTTCTAAACGACTTGTTGACACTTCGCGTGACCCAAGGGCTGGCTTTTACCTTGGGCAAAGAATAAGCATTGCCATACAGCGTGGCAATGCGGCCAGCCTTTTGGGCACTTTACCGGTCGACAGCGATGCGGAAGAGTTTTTTGACGCTTTATTAGATTAGGTATTTTTAGTTAAGTTAATTAGGGTTATGTAGTTTTAAGGTTAGATATCTAATTATTTGTACAGTTTAGCAAATAAATGTTATTATTAAAAACTGAATTATTTAAGATCATTGGTTTATAGTACATTTTCATAGTTGCTTAACTACCTTAATTGTGATATCTATGTGAGTGTCAAGTTTCGTTAGCCATTTTCTGATCTTCTTCACCAGTTCCACCTCATCAAATGTTACTTTTTGACTGTAAATGCTTGAGTTCTCGATGAAAATATAAAAAAAACTATATAGTTGCCTATAATATTTGAGGAGTTCCCTCGATTTCTCATGGATCCCATCATCAAAACTCAATTTTGAAAAAAATGGGACCAATCTGGAAGCATATCCTTTCAAGTACAAAAAAAAATTTTGCAAATCCATCCATAAACAACGGAGTTCTGAGGTAACAAACATAAAAAAAAAAAAAAAAAAAAAAAAAAAAAAATACAATCGAATTGAGAACCTCCTCCTTTTTTTGAAGTCGGTTAAAAATACTATTATTCATGTTGTGCCATTCACCAGAGCTATCTAGGGTACCTAAGCAGAAGTGTCATTGACAGTACATTTTTGTACATTAGGTAAGTAAATAGTGTTTATGTTGATTCTGTACATGACTTCACGTGCTTTCTGAAGCATGGGGTGTCTAGATAAACTTAAAAAAAATACATAATTATCATTCAGTGGCGTAGCTAGTCCCACAGGGGCCCCGTATCAAAAGTCCTTCGGGGGCCCCGTACAAAAAAAAACGTTTTTTATTACAGATGCTTAGCTGACGGTTATGGATAACATGTTGCTAATTTTTGCCTAGGTCGGGGCCCCTGTACCGCGGGGGCCCAGCATAATTGATACGGCGGATACGGCGGTAGCTACGCCCCTGTTATCATTTGAAAAAATCACAATGGTACTGGCCCGGTTTCGAACTCGCAACCTCAAACATAAAAAGTTGCCAAATCGCCATTACGAATTCCCGATACAAAAAACGTTTGACATAAAATATAGCTTCTGTTTACGACGTATTAGTATAGATGGCGCTGATACCAGATTCATCTAGTCACAATTCATTTGGTTTGTCAGTCAACTATCTGCCTAATTCGTTTCTATAATGCGTCGCTAGATGGCGCTAAATCAAACTTTGTAAAAGTATTCATTTGAAAACTATTATGATAATCACATAACACACACTGTACTATTTTTCTTGTAAAATAATTAATGCTGTAGTAAATTTAAAAAAAGAAAGAAAATTTATTGATATTTATTGGGTTGATGGACAGAGGATCTCAAAGATTTTTTTCATCAAAATCTCATCCGTTTCGTCTAATTACAAGAGATGGGGAAAGCCAAAGTTGCGATAAATAGAATAATGTCCTAAAACTAAAAAAATATATATGATAATGAGCATATCTAGGAACAAAACACTTTTTTACAAAAATGTTGTAAGGAAATACTTAAATAGGTATACATTTAAATTAGAACAGATAAAGTAGTATTAATTTCAAACCATTGATCGTCACTACTCCCTAGGGAACTCATGGACTAATTTTAACGTTATAAGTAGGTACCTATTGTTTATTCTAAACATCGAACACGGTGTGAAAGTAGAATAATGATTCTACCTACTTTTATTATATCGAACACGGTTTGCGATGTTTTATTCCATCAATGCTTTATTGATGGATGAAATGATTGTGCGAAAAATATTGCTGTAAAAAAACCTACAGCGGTTGCTCATTAGTTCGATAGTAAGTCGTCAGACAGACAGATTTGTCGAAACTATAAAGGTTCCTTGTTGACTACGGAACCCTAAAAAGATGAATTGTTTGTTATATGAATTTGAATTTTGAATTTGAGATTATTTTTTAAATTTTGGAGCAAACAATTCGATGCAAAGTTTAAATTCATGTTTTATTGTAAATCTTAAAATATATGTGGGTGGGCTATTTTTCTGCGAAACTTAGATCCCACATAGAAGTACTATTATCCCTATTTGTTCGACGTTGTCGCAAGTCTGTAACTTGTCTACCTACTTTTTCCATTGGTTTCCATTTCAAAAATCACCAAAGGAATAATTTTAGCCTTTCTACTCATATTTAATATTACATAGTCCAATAATTTTTTTATGGTTTGCCTTCTCCTCAGTATTACTCCAAAAAAGTTGCTGCGATCCTAGAACTCAAAGGGAATCTGAAGGAACACGAATTCATTTTAGTCAGCAAAAGTCTGACAGTCTCCCTTTTAGAGAGGAAGAATTTTTCGATTATTTCCCACCACAGAACAGATAAAGTTTCCCACCCAAAAAACAAAGCAAAGCCAGCTACTACAGCTAGCAGTTGACTTTTTAATTAAGGAAGGAAAAGAAAAAAATAATATACGAGTATGGTCAGTTATACCCAGCAAAAACTTATGTCATCTTTGAAAATGTTTCGGTCGAAACCACAAAGTCAGTCATAATGTTATGACGAATAAGTTTCTATTCATCCTTATAAAATAGGTCATTGCTAACTTTAAAGTTTAAAAAATAACAACTTCTCAAGAACTTGATTCATTTGTTTATTCCTTTAGGGCCTTGATGATAAGCAGCCTATTTTAGGTACCTATATAGAATTCAGAACTTATTTATTTATTTATTCTTCATGCAACACAATGTACAAAGGCGGACTTAATGCCTTAGCCTTAGGCATTCTCCCTAATAACTTATCCCATAACTTAGGTAAGAACCTAGGTATCTACCTACTTGTCTAAATAAAAAGGCTTAAAATATACGAAATATAACTTGAACAAAAATGGCGATCGGCCATAATTGCGCAGTACTTAAAAGATCTTCGGGTCTCAGTCAAGATGATGGATTGCGCGTAACCATAGCAACAGGTCCAACATATTTGCCGCATAGGAAGTGTAACAAAACGAATTTACTTGAAAAGTATAGCATAGCAACAACCTTCTAATGCCTCCTTCTAGGAGAGGGAGACCTAGAATGCCTAGGTAGGTATTATAAATTTTCCGCAGTGTGTAATGAGTCAACCACCCAAGTAACTACCCCTGAAAATTTCAGCCGTGCGTGCGTGAAGGAATAAAATCTATTGATCGCCGTTGTCCTGTACAAACTAATAATAGAATAAAAAAAACTTTGAACATCGCTTCAAAGCGACAATCCTGTATAGACACACTTTGCTTGTGTGAGTAGGAAGTCCGCTCGACTGTATTTTACAAGAAATAACGAAAAATATTAGCTTTTAGCACCGAAAATTTGTCAAAATCTGTTTGTTAGGACAAAATAAAAGTATTGCTTGAACAACTTTTGCCTTGAATACCGCAATTGTTAGTAAAAACGTCTCAGACTGTGTTTCACACAAAAACAATATTTGTCTTTGTGTGCGGGTTGCCGGCTGAACACATTCAAAGCGAGAAAATAACGATCTTTTTAGTGTTGGAGCTTGACAAATATATTTATCGATACTGGTATATTATTTTTAATTAACTTTAAAAAAGACGTTTGACTAAATATCTTTTTTTATGTTTTTTGTATATTTGAGATTATATTGATAAGAGATACAAAGAGAGTCTGAGTAAACACACAAATGAACTGGCAAAGAATTTTCTATAGTCACAGGAAATATCAAACGCCTAAAAAGATGGTACCTACATTGACACACATACTGGGCCTGGACCATAGAACCAGAACAAGAATACCGAAATATATAAAATTATTATATATTTCGGTAAGAATAGTGGAACAAGTTTGATTATGGCTAGATTGAAGAAAAAAAGTCTTTTTCATTAATCGATTTGAGTGATTCGTTTTTTGCTTAGTTATAAGAGCATTGCAGCTATTAAAGATAGTAGGTACTTTTTTTTCTTGACTTTTAGCATTTTGTAGTTCATACTTATTACCATTGCCATGTTGATATTTACCATTGCCATTGGGCCTGATTTATTTATTAAAACTTTATGCATATAATACTGTACAAAGGCGGCAGCTGCTGTGGCAGGGAGGCTGATGCATATTTATTTATTCTTCATGCAACACAAGGTTCAAAGGCGGACTTAATGCCTTAGGCATTCTCTACCAGTCAACCTAGGGTGGTGATGAGACAATATGGTAGGTGCATAAAAAGAAAATGTAAAAAATGAAAAAAAAAAATGGAAATGAAAATGTAATGTGTGTGTGTATATCTACCTAGATAGACAGAATTTTATCCAGTACTTTACTAAAATGGTTTATCTTCTCTCTTTAACAATAGTTTAGAAACGGAAGCAAAGTAATTCACTTCAAATCATAGTGCTTTCTATTGAATTTTGATTATTCAGTCAATTAATTAACATCGTCCTAAACTGAATACTGAGTCAAATTACATCAACAGCTTTTCAAATGGAAAATCTCTTGTGCGTATTGCCAATCTGTCTTTTTTTATTGTTTGCGTCATATTATGCACTAACGAATTTTTGGGTAGGCATAATAGTTGGTGGCCCAATAGGAACTTCGTTGCGTAACAAGATTATGTAAACTATGAGGGTAGGAAGTGGGTTATTTAATTATGATTTTTATTATTTTTTAACAGTTGTTTGGTAAGAAATTATGCGACTAAATGTGTGAACCATTTAAGCTTGTCTTTTATCCTTTTATCTAATATGGGAAAATACCCATCTTTATTACGAGTATTTTCTCATCTCCTAGTTTTCATCAAATATTTTTAATATCCAATTAAAACAATGACATCTGAATACAACATAGCTTGACATAAGCAACTGTAAACATTGTTGTGGACACACGAATAAAATAGTGCAACTCATTGACTGCGTATTAGTCGCTAAACGAGTGAACTATAAATAGCGAGAAATGTTTATTTCCAAATGCAAGTACGCAATTTATTCCACGTCATATTGATTCGTACCTAATAAAAAGGCTAGAGTTAAACCAGTTGCAGAAATATTTGGTGGATATTTGGTCTCGCTGCTTTAGATTTCATTACGCGTCTATTATATGAATGATTTGATTCATGGTTTCATCTCATTGCATTGTCTTCACGCAAAAATCTTAGATAATGTCGATATCGGCATTACTTAACTCACTTCCCTAAATGGCGTTAACTTGAATGATTCACCAACCCACATATTCCCGCAATGGTGATATAATGCAGCTTTGACCTTATTGGCTAGTCCGCCCATGCGGCAGTTGAATCCACCAATCAGAGAGCTGCTCGTGAAGCGTCGGTCCCCCGCAGCGGGTACACTATAAAAGCGGCTTCAACGGATTTTTCGCCGATCACAATCGTTTGGCAAGCCTCTTAACCGGTCGCGCTGAACGACGACTGAAATATTTAAACTAATTTATATTCTACGTTAAGTTCAACAAAACTCAATTCAAAATGGTGAGTACACGTTTATTATTGTTCTAATCCTCTTTATTTCAGGGATTCAGGGACTTTCGTCGCTTAATTTCACGTATTTCGAGAAACTTAAATACCGGGTGGACACGCCACCATTTTGTCGGCATATTATCCGACCAAGTTCAATATTCCTGTGCGTCACTATGATTGTTCTAGGGCAATTTACTTTTCAATTTGTCATCTTTATCGTTTTCAAATCGAGATCTTCATATTTTTCGAGTTTTACTGCTTAATTTTTGTAATCTCGCTGCTAGATGTGATATTGTTTGACGTAAAAGTTGATGGCACATTTTAATTTTTCGTGACCGCATCCAAGGGTGCCACGCCGGTTGGCGCCACGCCCAAGTAAAATCTCATAAAAACTGCTTATTTTACTGTAAATTTACAGTTGGATAACGGTAAATTCGCTTATCCGTGTCTATTTCTGTAATATTTTATAGAATTTTCCTGTTTTTCATACGATTTCATTCCATCGATTTCACGGTGACGTGTCGATGACCTCATTCGAGGTTACCATGCGAGTACATCGATCCATTGCCTCCTGTCACATGTTTTATGAAATACCATCTTATTTACTCGTTTACCACGACCTTGTTATCAATAATATGGATTTTCGTTACATATTTAACCGGTTTTCCACTTGTTCAAACTCTTTGGAACTTTTCAATGTCGAACAAACGAGTCATCGTTGTCAACAGATTAGATTACCATTTCGCGGAAATAATTAAATACCTACAAGACAGAAATCTGATTATTTTCAGTTTTCCGTTACCTAGGTACTTTAGTTATAGCATGCGGCAAATAAATTGAACCACAATGGAAGTCGTTACTATGCGTACACATAGACCCCGTTGTACCTAGTACACGTTGTACCACACTTCGATTGGGACCCGAAAATCTGTTGCTTCGTATTGAATATCGATCGCTATTTTGGTTCAACTTATATGCCGCATATTTTACTGTTCCAGCAATTCCCTAAAGCTTAAAAACCCATCATAAGTCTTTTTTTAATTACCCATAGTTCATCGAGATTGGCTCAATCAATATCCACGACTTTATTTTACCCCTCCCCCCTATAATGGCGTCGACCAGGCGGTCTCCCCATCAATCGATATTGCCATGGTTAAGCTGAAACTTTCACTCAACTGTACTTGATGCCAGTGCTTGCTGGCTTTCACCTTTCTCTTTACAACAATGAGGAGAAAATTGCTGTATGGCAACTAATTGATGGTGTCCCAGATAAATCTTTATCATGATGAAGATAACTTCATCTTGGAATGGAGATAGACTGCAATTTAGTCATTCATTTCTCAAAATTTTCATGAATTTTCATTGTGGAATTCTACTAGATTACTTTGAAGTTCTCTAGGAAATCTCTTAGGTTAGTTAGATAACCACTTTATGTTAAAAAAAAAACTTAATTTTTACATTGCATAAATCTAAAAATTTTGTTCTTTTGTCAACAGCGTGAGTGCATCTCAGTACACGTTGGACAAGCCGGAGTCCAGATCGGTAATGCCTGCTGGGAATTATATTGCCTTGAGCATGGAATCCAGCCCGATGGCCAGATGCCCACAGACAAGACCGTGGGCGGTGGTGATGACTCCTTCAACACCTTCTTCAGCGAGACCGGTGCCGGCAAACACGTCCCCAGGGCTGTGTTTGTTGACTTGGAACCCACAGTAGTTGGTGAGTAATCAAAAGCTACTTTCAACAATTTAAAATCAATCATTTTCATCATGGATAGATTTGAACTTACAAATTTCTGATCCCAGGTTCATAACTAACCAAAATGTTTTTTTTGTCCAACAGATGAGGTCCGCACTGGAACATACAGACAGTTGTTTCATCCAGAACAACTTATCACTGGTAAGGAAGATGCGGCCAACAACTACGCCCGTGGACACTACACCATCGGCAAGGAAATCGTAGATCTAGTCCTCGACCGCATCCGCAAGCTCGCCGACCAGTGCACTGGCCTGCAGGGCTTCCTCATCTTCCACTCCTTCGGTGGAGGTACCGGATCCGGTTTCACCTCCCTCCTTATGGAGCGACTCTCCGTGGACTACGGCAAGAAGTCCAAGCTGGAGTTCGCCATCTACCCGGCGCCTCAGGTGTCCACCGCCGTCGTCGAGCCCTACAACTCCATCCTCACCACCCACACCACCCTGGAGCACTCCGACTGCGCCTTCATGGTAGACAATGAGGCCATCTACGATATCTGCCGCCGCAACCTCGACATCGAGCGCCCAACCTACACCAACCTAAACCGTCTCATCGGGCAGATCGTGTCCTCCATCACGGCCTCCCTGCGTTTCGACGGCGCCCTCAACGTCGATCTGACCGAGTTCCAGACCAACTTGGTGCCCTACCCACGTATCCACTTCCCTCTGGTCACGTACGCACCCGTCATCTCTGCCGAAAAGGCGTACCACGAGCAGCTGTCGGTGGCTGAAATCACCAACGCCTGCTTCGAGCCCGCCAACCAGATGGTGAAATGCGACCCCCGCCACGGCAAGTACATGGCGTGTTGCATGTTGTACCGTGGTGACGTCGTGCCCAAGGACGTGAACGCGGCCATCGCTACCATCAAGACCAAGCGCACCATCCAGTTCGTGGACTGGTGTCCTACTGGTTTCAAGGTGGGCATCAACTACCAGCCCCCGACCGTCGTGCCCGGCGGAGACTTGGCCAAGGTACAGCGTGCCGTGTGCATGTTGTCCAACACCACCGCCATCGCCGAAGCCTGGGCGCGTCTGGACCACAAGTTCGACCTTATGTACGCCAAGCGCGCTTTCGTGCACTGGTACGTCGGTGAGGGTATGGAGGAAGGAGAGTTCTCCGAGGCACGTGAGGATCTGGCTGCCCTGGAGAAGGACTACGAAGAGGTCGGCATGGACTCCGCCGAGGGTGAAGGCGAGGGAGCCGAGGAGTACTAAGCTGAACTTGTTCTCTGAGCACTCGCACCGATACATTCCGGTGACATGAAATAAAACAAAAAAATTATGTTGAACTTTGTCGTTTGATTTCCTGTTTATTCTTCTTACCCACATAGTCTCAATATACAAAAATATTTCTTCGAAAAATAAAATAATATACAAGGACTGCATTCTGTAGTAACTTATCTAATTCATTACATAATTGTCAATATTATACTGACCTTTACCTTCTCAATACCTCGTTCAAAATGAAAACGCTGAACAAGGGATTATTATGTAAACTGCAGTTGCACTGTTCAGTATGGAAGACTGGTGGTACCTTGTTACAAGAGAGATATCGCTTACCTACCGATTAGCAAAGGTCAGCTGATTGATAGGGATACCAGAATACAGGATGACTCAATCGTATTTATCACAAGTGCCTACCGAGGTACCTAGGTACCTAATCTTATCTATCCGAAGCAAAACGGGGGCTGAGACCGGACTCGTCACGGTTGACGCCAGTTCGCGGTAGCCTCGTGTCAATAAAAAATTGTTTGCAGTCTTTGAAAACTAGGTATTGCGAATTTTTGCCTACGTCGGGCCCCATTATTATTTGATACGGCTGTAGCTACGCACCTGGGGCCGAGTCATCGGCTGAAAAATTGCAGCGGCCCTCGACTTCGCACTACCTCCTAAAGCAAAATCGAGAAAAAAAAAATGATCTTAGGCTATTGACCCTTCTAAAACGGTAATCTAATTGAGTGCAATCCTGTAAAACTCTAAATCTGGGAAAAATATTAGGACGCAAATAGGGTAGCAGTGGTTTTTGCTTGACTTTCCAGGACATATTCCAGATTTAGAGTTTTACAGGATCGATTAGCTCCTAAGTGCTTGTTCACGTTGGAACGAACGGGGGCGGTGGCGGCTGCGATCATTAGCATCATCAGCACCCAATTAGATTACAACTTTTTAGAAAGCTCAGTAGCCTCAGATCAATTTTTTTATTAAATCTGAGCTGAGCTAGATACTCTTAAGAAAACGGCCTTGAGCGCAGCTACGAAACTGGCGTTCAGCCTGATACGATAATTTTTTTTCAATACACTTACTCGGAAACTGCCTCTTATCGCACTCCTATTAGGTTCAATATAGCATGTATATCACCCAAGTGCTTTTTTGAGTTTATCACAACAAGGGCTTTTTTATTCCTTCCTTATCGTCACGGTCACGGGTGATTATTTTGTTTTACTTAGTTTATCGAATCAGGCGCGAGGCGTCCCCCGAGTCGCTGGACGACCCCACGAAATTAGAAACTGACCAGAGCAGATTTGAATGCTATACTTATATATTTCTTAAATTTCTACTGTACCTATGTTTGAGATACGATTAAATTTTTTTTCTTTCTTTCTTTATTTCACAAGTCGTAAGTGTATTGAAAAACGTCGTTTGACACACGTGCAGATTTGTCATTGCAGCCCTCGGCTCCATAACACACTCGCCTGCGGCTCGTGCGAATTTCGCCTCGGTCGCAATGACAAAGTTCCTGCACTTGTATCAAAATGTACTATTGTAACCTACATTATGGCTCACTTTTCTGCACTTGTGCAAAAAGCATAACACAGCATCAACCTTATAATGTTCCCACCACTGATAGGACTCGGGTATCCACTAGGAGAGGGAATGGGCCGTCGCTATGCGGTCGGGCCCAGTGCGGGTTGGTAGATGTCACATGTCTTCGAATTTTTGGTTCTAGGACATGTCGGTTTCCTTACGTTTTCCTTCACAGATTTGAGAGTGTGATGAAATAAATTACACAAAGTAGCCTGGTTGGGTTAGAACCCACGACCATACAAGTCGTAAGCCTTTACCACTCAGCTACCACTGCTCTAGTGCGAAAAACAGTAAATTGATTAATTAAAAACGAATGTAGTAATTTTACATGAACACTGATTTCTTTTTACTATCTATCATACTAATGAATGAGTGTATTCATGAATAGATAGATTCAACTTTATTGTAATTAATGTAGGTACCTACTTATTACACCATAAAATATTATAATGTCTTTACGAGTACGGTTTCTTTTTTTTCGTCTGGTTTTAATAGCTCTAAGTATTCCATGTACTAAATAAATTAAAAAATCTCTTGACCACCTGTGAAACGAAACAATGGCCTTCATCGTACTTACCGTATGTAGTTGTAAGTATAGACCAGCACACAACAGGACATCCCACACAGTTATGATTGAAGGTCTGACGTAATCCACATATCGTGGACAAGATTGAAAGTAATGGGTACAAGAACAGCGACTTGTTTGCGAGTAGGCGCATGACATCACTGCACTTCCATTTATGGAGATGACGGTAAAATATACTTGACGACGCGCCGTAAATGGACCTTGCTGCGGACCAAGAATGAATGGTATGATGAGAAATTTTGTGGTGACCGTAAACCTGTATTGGATTTTGATGACACCATTTTCTTAATTTGTAAAGTATGAAAAATTTGCTATTTCAATGCATTTACTCGAAAGTCTGTTCTTAAAGCATCGCTTTTAGGCACGCTATAGACTGTTTTCCACACTCGTTGTGGAAAGCACGTGCTATGTATATGTATATATATAACTATATATGTTACTAATTAAAGAAGGAACATCAGTTACCTCTATTTTTTTTTATGGTAGGTAAAAATCATCCAATGACGAATCCCGCTCTTGGGCGGAGCGGTGTCAGACTTACTGACTAAACAACCTACCCCGTTCCTAACTTGCTTTATTCCCAGAGCCGCGGTAACACTTTCGCACCAACCCTCGGCTCCAGGAGGCGTCGTGACCATATTGGATTTCGATGACATTTTTTTGTTAATTTGTTCAGTTTGAAAAAATATAGCTTAAACTAAAAAAAAAAAATATATAGGTATATAAAAAAAAATTAAAAAAAATGAATTAAAATATAGCTTATACTTACTCAAAAGCCTGTTCTTATTGCTTGGCTTCTACGCTATAGATTGTTTTCCGCACTCGTGTGGAAAACGCGTGCTATGTATTTATCAATACATACCTAGTATATAACAAAGTTGCTTACCGCTGTCCCTATGTGTGCTTAGATTTAAGTTTAAAACTACGCAACGGATTTTGATGCGGTTTTCTTAAGTCGATAGAGTGATTCAAGAGGAAGGTTTATGTGTATAATACATGCATGATATATTCAATATCAGTAGCCGTGCGAAGCTGGGACGGGTCGCTAGTATAATTAACTAGTATAACTAGGGTGTCATTGACATGTTAACGCAAACGAATACCATAGATCCAGTACATGATACTAGACCCCCCAGTGATGGAATTTTTTGTCGGTTTTTTCTTATTTTTTTTTTAATGAATTTTTAACGTTTTTTTAATTAAACTGTATAAAAACGTCAATTTTAAATTTTTTTCGAGAAAAATGAGTGCATTACATTCCAAATTAAAAATGTCATCGGGTTTGATAAGAATAACGACTTTATTTGCCTCGATGATTTTTTTATATATTTTTTTTTTGCAAAAAAAAATTGTTTTTTCTTTTTTTTTCTAAAAATGTCATTGGGATTGGTCAGAATAACGATTTTATACAGGTAAAAAATAAAAAAACAAAACTTTTTTTTCAAAAATTTGAAAAAATTCGACGAAAAATTCCACCACTGGGGGGTCCAGAATCATGTACTGGATCCATGGTATTCGTTTGCGTTAACATGTCAATGACCTTGTATATGTTACTAATTTAAAGAAGGAACATCAGTTGTCTCTTGGAGATGCACAATGTTGCGCAGTAGATAGGCAAGCATGCTCCATCGTCGACCACATCATTGCTTACCATCAGGCGAGATTGATGTCAAACGCGAGCCTATCTAGAATTACAAAAAAAAAACAAAACATCACGTTGTTTTAACTCCTCCACTGTCCTACATCGCAGCCCAAATATTAATGTGAAGAATCATCACCTCAGCTCTTGGTACCTATCCAAAGGGCAACTGAAGGAATAGGTAAAATAGGGTATATTGTATTCAGCAAAATTCGGACACTCCCTCTCCCTTCATTAGCTTTAGTTGATGACTTGTCATCGGTGAATGGATTGTTTTTAGCATTGTAACCTAGTAAAGTGGACTGTTATTTATGGATACGTTCATAAATATAATTAAAGGAAAAGCTCAGCGCGGACACTTGTAATTAAAGTATAGTTTACCTCAACAAAATAAGGACAATTGACGACAATACCTACCTAAGTCATCATCATCATTCCGCAAGACGTCCAGTGTTGGACATAGGCCTCCTTCAGGCGTCACCACAACGACCAGTCATGTGCGTCTCGCGTCCATCGGGTTCCAGCAACCTGGGCCAGGTCATCAATTTTTATCAGTCCACCTTGTCGGAGGCCTTCCAACACTACGTCTTCCGGTACGCGATCGCTACTACAGAACTTATCGGCTCCAGCGGCCGTCTGTTCTGAGTGCAATGTGTGCCCTGCCCATTGCCACTAAAGCTTAGAAATGCCTGCTTTGCGCTTTCTAGGTTAACTACAATGATTACTCAACTTTTATGACGAGAACTATAACCGATTTTCGGGTCTCAGTCGAGGTGGAGGACTGTGCGTAGCTGTTGCCGCAGGATGGTTCAAGTTATTTGCCTTGTCGCCTAGAGGCGTATCAAGTAGACGCAATTATTATTATACAGAAGCGTTGTCGAGTGATGAATACAATAGGAATAATGTAATAGGCGCCCGTGGATTACAATGGAATTCTCTGAACCAAACGTGGTTTGCCATTCAAAGAAATGCGCACGTTGTTAGCTGATTTGCTTCGGTCGACATTTTGTAGCACGTACGTTGCAGCGACTCAAGTTGGTCATCTACATGAACAATTTGCTCAAATAGAATCAAAGAAAACATTTTATTTGCTGGGTTAAAGTGTATAACTATTTCATCATCATCAGCCTTTTAATGTTCCCACTGCTGGGACGCAGACACACAAGGACACTATCAAGGAGAGGGAATTTTCCATAAATGCCATAATCGATCACGCGAGCCCAGTGCGGTGTGGTGGATTTCACACATCTTCGAATTTTTCTAGGACATTTTCTCACGACGTTTTCCTTCACCGTTTTGAGAGCAGTGGTGATGAAAAAAATAATGCGCCTGGCTGTGTTTGATCCCGCGACCTACAACTCCTAAGTCAAGGCCGTTACCACTCGGTCACCACTACTCTATATGGATTATTGCATACAATATTTATAAAGCTCATTGGCAACTTCCGAATTAGAACAAACTTGATACCTAAACTTGAAACATGACCAAACTTTTTCGGCCGAATATCTCAAATTCATCTCCCATCTTACAAGGAAGCCGCGTATCTATTTACGGCTATACGTAAGGTTAGGGTTCGATGAACCGAACGGTTTAAATATAACTCCGACGATGTCTGCACTCGTGTTTTGTTTTTGTTAGTTTAACATTCTAAAATTGGGAGATTATATCGTGAAGAAAAGTTCTTTTTCATTACTCATACTCTGAAAGTAGGTGTAAAGTTACCTGCGGACAGGGTTGGAAGAAGTACTTTTACTCCCTAGGGAGTTTTACTTTACAACTGACAGTTGTTTTTTTAATATTCAGACAGCAAATATTAAAAAAAAAAACTAGTTCTAATTTGACATTTCTATTGAACCGTGACCCGAATTTTTATACTGCCAGTACAATTAAAATGACATAGAGATAGAATTAATTTAAGAAATTTTTTTTTAATGACTTTATTTTAATTTACTTTCAACTATTTCATTAAAACTAATATTATTTTTGAGAAAAATGTTGACCTGACCCATTTTTACAACGATAAAATGAAAAATATTGACTGAATAGCCAGACGACGACTAAAAAAAAAATGGCGGGTAAAGTCTCTCTATAATCTGTAGCCGATTTGGTCTTACTTGATTTTTTTTTTCGAGGTGTAAAGTTTTGTTTACATTTTGCTAAATCTCTGTTATAAGAAATTTGTATTAACATGATAAGTTCATAAACTTCAGTTATAAATTTAACGCAAGATTCTTTGAGGAGAAAACCGCTTACCGCCGAAATCAAAAGAAATATACCTACCTAAAAACATAACGAAGACATTTGACGACGACTCAGGTTTTTATTATTATTTTTATTTTCCTCGTATTCGTAATGAAAAGCACAGTGTTTACCTCGGATTAAAGAGTTTTTTAGTCCCTCGAACTATTAGCGACCTCGCTGTCGCTCGGTCGCCAAGGAATTTCTCGGGACTAAATAACTAACTTTCATACCTCGTATAACAATGTACTATTATGACCCGCGCGTTTTTTGCGTTTCCGCGATAGCAGAAGTCTGTAAATAAGTGGTCATATTGTAGATACCCATGTTTCTTCCTATTTAAATTAACGTTTCTTCGAGGAAATTAAATAAAATTCCTAAAACAATTAGACTTTCCGCTGTCATACCGCGGTTATTTCTAACATCATCACTCACTTAAAAAAATCGCTTATATCTTGTTTAAATCGGCGTCGTCAAACTTACATCTTTGAAATTACGGCGCCAAATCTACCTTTGAAGTTCTCGTTTCGAGTGCAAGCAAAAATGAACTTAGCGGTGGTCAGGCCGAAGTGTCTTCGATGGTACACCATACAGTACATCAATAGCTGGGCATAATTAGTACTGAAGGTACAACGTCTTTATACATTCGAAATTATCAATGACTTTCTTAAAGAAATTGGTTCATGTCCATGGGCCACCTATTTTCGTTAAACTCTGTAGATTGCTCATAGCCTACTTTTGCGAAGCAATAATGCTGGCGAAGGAAATAGCCGCACACCTAAAAGAACTAACATCCTCACCCCTCAGCTACCACAGTAGAGGTACCGAGATGACTCGTGTGGAGTCGCAAAGCTCCGGCCACCTTAGGCATAGGTAGGTCGAAAACGAGCAATGGGTAGTTCGCTATCTGGCATCCCAGTAACGACCGAGCCAGAGTTTAAAAGTGATTACCTTGAAGCATTCAGTTCGCTTGCATGTTTTTTTTATGTGCATAAAGAATGAATAATTAGCAAAACCGTAGTTCTCGGATGCCCGCTAGGGCCATGGAAATTTTTGCACAAGATACTATAGTTCTGAGTTTATAGTCATACCATACACTTCTCCCACGTGTCGCCACATCACCCTGGCTATGTAGGATTGTAGGTATGATATCCGATATGACCTTAAAGAGTGATGATCTTTTCTGAAATTCTCTCGCATACACCCGTCGTGACTCATCTATGGACGTTTTCAAGAGAAACATTAAAGGGCACTTCCTTTCATTACTGACACAGTATATTTTTATGTATACTTAATATAGACTTATATAGGTACACCGATCTCTGTCACTCAAAGGTAAAGCTGCCATCCGTCCGGGATTCCCCGGATTTGTCCTAGTTTAAAGGGCGTCCGTTTGCCGTCCGGCAGTATTTAAAATAGTCCGGGTAGAACCCGGTCACTTTTTTGTCACAGGAAACTCAATTTTAAAACACCATACTATTTTTTCTTATTTTATTTTCAAATCTATTTTAGAACTACGCACATCTTTCGACATAATTATCAAATAAGCCAGTTCGTTGGTTAGTAAGTTTTGTGTTCTCTTTGGAGACACCACAGTACATAGGTACTTACATGCTATATAATTAATACTATCGTACTCGTATTTCCAGGTTATATCTCATAACACAACGCTATCATGTTTCTTTGAGTAATATTAGAACCTATTCTGGTTGTATTGCTTGAGTTTCATTTTTCTGAACTAATAAGGGACTAACTCCTGCCAGTGGCTTCGCCTGGGTGAAATGCCTATAGATAAGTATGTTGAATTGTTCTGTTAAACATCAGAACAATTTTGCTCAATTCTCCATAGAGTTGGTGCCTGAGAATGGGCAATATTGCCGAACTCCAGCCTGAACAGTGAAGTGGCGAGCGAGACATCTCTGACTGCCTAACTGGAAGTCAATCCCAACATAGTTGAAAAAAAAACCGGCCAAGTGCGAGTCGGGCTCGCGCACAAAGGGTTCCGTAGCAGCAAATATAATAAACTTATTATGTCAATTTATACACCTGGTGAATGGAGCCTAAACTCTCCCGATATTTTGCCTTGTACTTATAGGTTCAGCCATCGTTTTCAGTGTAAGCACAATAACTTAACCAAAATTACAGTTAAATCAACCTATCTCAAAAACTATAAGAGATACTTTGATCAAACCAAAAATCGTTGAAAGAGTTAATTAGCATGCATCACCTCTATTTTTTTTAGAATTTTATACCCCGTAGTTATAAAAATAGAGGGGGGGGGACATACTTTTTACGACTTTGAGAGCTGATATCTCAAAAACCGTTCACTTTAAGAAAAATGTTTTTTAGAAAACTTTATATCATTTTAAAAGACCTTTCCATTGATACCCCACACGGGTATGTACATCGAAAAAAAAATTTTCATCCCTCAGTTACATGTATGGGGGGCCCAACCCCCAATTCTTTTTTTTACTATTTAGTGTCATAATTTTGTAGCGGTTCATACAACACATATTCCCATCAAATTTCATCACTGTAGTACTTATAGTTTCCGAGTAAATCGGCTGTGACAGACGGACAGACGGACAGACGGACATGACGAAACTATAAGGGTTCCGTTTTTGCCATTTTGGCTACGGAACCCTAAAAAGGAGTTGCTAACAATACACTGTTAAATCTTGGACATTTTAATCCCGTGGAGGGTCAATCCGGTACATGAAACACTATCAATTTGTAAAGATAAAATAAAAAAATAAAATCCTTTTTTCTCCTCAAACTAAAATTAATTTACGCGTAGGTACTATACAAAATTCATATCTTTAAGAAAATAACAGCTGAGCGGGTTCAATGGCTGTAGGTAGTTAGTACGCATCGACCGACAACTAATACATTAAAACACCACCAAATTAAGATAAAAATTGTTTTAAATGTGCCAATTCGGTTACTGCGTCCGCTACTTAGCCGGAGAATGGGTAGAAAGACTGATATTATAACCCGGGTGCAACGCCACGTGTGATGGTTCTGGCAACTTTCCAACATCCCGTTGTTGCATCTATTGATCTATGTGAAAGTAGGTATATAGGCCCATTAAAACAGATAGACAAATTTTGACACAGCGTACAGTACACTAAGTCTAACCAAAGATAATCATACTAAAATAAAGACACAATGATCGGTGTTTTTGTTTTGACCTAAAATAATAAATGGATGCATGGGAATCTGAAAAGGAAGGCCGGCCCTGATCACATAATACCTACTTTTAATAGATGCCTGGTATAAAAGCGACGTAAGAACGGGGTGGATTTTTCAGTCAGTAAGAGTCTGACACTATCTCCTGCTCCACCAAAGGGCGGGAGTTGTCACTGGATGATTTTTACCTACCTAAAAAAAATCAGTCTCGGATACAAGACAAAAAAATAATTGAATCCGAAAGCAGCATAAAAATGAGCATAATCAGGCTTTTAATGTTCCCATTGCTGGGACTCAGGCCTCCTGGAGAGGGAATGGGCCGTAATCAACCAAGACGACCCAGTGTGGGTTGGTGAATGTCACGTAATGTCTTCGAATTTTTGGTTCTAGGACACGCCAGTTTCCTCACGATGCGATGTTTTCCTTCACAGTTTTGAGAGCAGTGGTGATGAAATAAATTGTACAAATTAATGCCCTAGTCGCTCAAAACAAGGTAGGTAATTAAACTCATGAGCCCCATACGAACGCTGGTGTTTGCACATCTATAAATTGTCTTTCTATTATGTCTCTAATTACGGTACTCGAAAGGTTTAAATAAAAATCGTGTTTAATTTATGATACAATATGGTTTATTTCGTTGATATAACAACACAACATAACTTCGCACTCTGTTGTCAACGCTACATCTCGCTATTTAAGGCTCGGAGCTCCAACCGAGACCCACGCAATGATTGGCTGTTTATTTTTAAATCAAAGTTAGATTAAGAAAAAATCTTGATTTTTCAAACTAAGTTGAAGATATAAAATACTAGATTTTTTTTAAACATATATTTAAAATTAAAAAAAAAAAAAAATATTTTATTTCTGCTCTTCAAAATGTGTCTAAGTACCTATAATTTTTTAAACTTTGCCTCACATTAGAAATTACTCCTATATCGTGGATACATTCACAAACATATAAATTCACATAAGACACCCAGATCCGTAACGGCTATCCATAGGCCACACAAAAATTTGATCATTAGATCTCAGTCCAAGCTACGTTACGCCTACATTACAAAAATACTGAACAATTTTACACACAAACATATTTAAATTACAGATGTATGTACATTACATGTAATACACCGAGGTACAAGCCTTGCTTCGTCAATGATAGATAATTAATTGAATAAGAATCAAGAAAGAGATAAATCTCAATATTTAGATCAAGTAGAATAATTTTCCGACTTCACTCTCTCCCCTATACAGTTATAGATTAATGAAATATTCTTTGGAAATATTATCTCATCTACATGACCGCGCTATGCCCGTATGGTATATAGGAATCTACCATGATATATTCCGTCTCTCAGTAATGAGTTATATGTCCTGATCGAAGTACCCTAGTCCTGAGAGAACATACACATAAGCAAGCAACTTCACCTGCGTAAAATCAGAAAATTATCCCATTATTACTTTGCATCATTTCACGTAAATAATCTTTTTTTTCTTTCACGAAAACATACTCTGTGTTCCATAGTGATAATCGAGCCAAAAAGGATCCTATATGTTAGGACATTGTCTACCTGTATGATAAATTTTATCCAAATCCGTACAGCCGTTTGAATGTGACAGAGTAACCAACATACATGTATCCGAACAGACATACAAACTTTTTTCTTTATATACACAGCGAACAGCCATTGGCTTCTAGTTTTTTTAACATAAAAAATTGAAGTGCTTTGGCACGACAAAATTGCTATATTTCTATCTACATAAAAAAAAATCTACAATGGTACATTGGCACTAGATATTTCTACTTTAAATAACTAAATAAATTATCTATCAGTGACGAGAAACACAACTTTTTAACACATCTAGATACAAAACAATAATTGTTATATTCACACTTTATATGGAAGAATATTGTAAAGTGATGAATGCCGAATTATCTTGAGAGGCAAAATGTTACTTATATTCAAGTCACAAAGATTCTAGCGGACAGACAGACAGATTTGATCCTAAAATATGTGTCTAGATATCTTGCAGTGTAGTTTTAAACGAATAAGCTTAAGCTCTTGAGCCCCTATTGTCGCACACCTATTGTCTTTCTATTATGTCTCTAACTACGGTATTGTAGGTGCATTCAAGCTTTTAATGTCAGCATTTAACAAAAGGTTAAAAGCTGACGGTAAAGGCAAACTTATATGTCTTGTCTTGCTATGTCACAAAAAATACTAGTTTTACTGTTGTAGTAATAGTTACACAGTTTTTCTTCACAAGTGTATTGAAAAACGTATTATATGTGATGTTTGAAGAATACCGTAATCTGTTCTTAAACGGTTGTCCTCAGCTTCTTTTTTATGGTGGGTAAAAGTCATCCTGTGAAAAATCTCGCCCTTGGGCGGAGCAAGAAATAATGTCAGACACTTCCTGACTAAACAACCCCCCTGTCCCTACGTTGCCTTTATACGAGTACCATGGCCAGAGCTTTCCTTTCAGACACGAACACTTAGCTCCAGTTGGCTTCGATCTTTCTGCAGGGTCCTTGAGGTGCGCGAGAACAGTGTGCGCCGTCGACGACTGGGCTTGGTCTGGACGGTTACCAGACGATCGCAAGCCCGGTCGTCCTTGGGTCTGAACACAACCAAGGACCCAAGGACTTTAGGTTCAGCGGTAATCACCTTACTTACACACTTGTATGATAATCTACTATAGTAATGCGGTCTTCAATAAGGGCTTGCCATAATTGCTTGAGCTAGGGTCTTATAATAGTCTATAATAACACTCATATAAAACTTTATAAATAGAGCAACTTATATCAATAATCCTAGGTGACTGTTAAAACTAACTTCTCTATATCTCTATTTGTTATCTATATAGAAAATCTAATCTTGTTTCGGCCATTATGAAGATATCTTTAGAAATACGTTAAATACTAAAGTGCAGTACTATAATATACAAAATGTTTATACACAAAATATTTCTAACAGCAAAGTCCACTAGCGCCATTGTCTATAAGTGAAACTGTATATTTTGTCTATGATTCATTCCATATTCTCTATGAATTAAGTTAGCGTACAAAATATTCTGCTCTAAAAGACTGGATTTTGACCTCTCAAGATAATTCTGCGTTTAATATTAATTTATAAAGCTAAACGATATGGCTATAGACAACGATTTTGTTGGTCACAACTAAATTAAGCTATAGTTCGTTTTTTAATTCTAGACGATTTGACAGTTCAGAATGACACACTATAGAAAGATGTTCCCAATTTTTTGGAGTTTGACATTTTAAGTTGTCAAATCGTAGTCTAGGATTAAAAAACGAACTATACATGTCTCCATTTCCTCTCTAGATAAACCACGAAAAAAAACACTGTATTGGTACAGTAAAAACACGCACAACTTTCAGCCTATATGAGTCAAATAGCTGCTCAATCTTATTAATATTTTAGGCCCAAGGAAAATTATTAAACTTCTTCTTTGAACGCTTACTTGTTCATTGATCTTCCTACATTTATTGACACTCTTGACTAAAGAAACTGAAAATTAAGACGTAAACTGTCTTGTTGCGATTCTGTAATGAAAATAAAAAGACAAATTGTTCTTTTTTCGAGTACGTAACTACGCAGAAAATACATAAGGAAAAGTCCAATATACGTTATTCAAAATTTATCTCACTAGTGTAATTATTAGTAAAGGGCAAAAAAAAAAACTTAAACCAAATATCCAGTTTGGGATAGTCAAAACAAACATATTTTTTATACAACTTCAAAATGAACATGTTCCATCTCTTTCTAAATTCAGCCGTCAAAAAGACAAAGAAATACATATTAAAATAGTTCAGGAAGTGAACAACAAAATCGCTGCCATTGTTAACTTTACTATTGACATTGCACGTTACGGAAATAGTTTTGATTATAACTAATTGCAATCGGTAACAGCTTACTGATTCAATTGTTTAGGAGGCTTAATATTAAGGCGTTTAGGCTCTAGATAGACGCGACTGCATTTCAACTGCAATCCAAACGGAAATTGCAGTTCGGATGCAGTTGACATGACTGCAATAGAGCTGCAAACCAACCGTGCAGTCCGATTGCAGTTGGTGTGCAGTTTACACGATTGCACAGAACCACCGACTGCAATTGAACTGCAATGGGACTGCACGTTTTGTTTGCAGTTCTATTGCAGTCGTATCAACTGCATTCGAACTGCAATTTGCAGTTAGATTGCAGTTAAATTGCGGTCCGTCCGTCTAGAGTCTTAGGAGAAAGCAGTGTTTTTAAAGTGTGCAAATACTTCATCTTAGCGGTGTGTTGCTGTAAGAACAATTGGAATAGTTAGCGCTTTTATTTTTGAGGTAAGAAATCATCCAATGACATTTCCGCTCTAGTGTGTTAACTAATCCCCTCCTGCCTCCTGATTTTTTCAGGTTACCCATTCAGATATTCCCCATAGCCGAAGAGTTTACCAAGGTACCACTATGCAAAACCATAATTATAGGAACTTGGGTTGGTTTTAGACAATAAAACTCTGTCAAGCTTTCTCGCTGCATCCTAGAGAGGAAGAAGTCACATAATGATTTTTCACATAAAAAAGTGGTATTTTTTTTACTTAGTATAATTATTTTAAAATTTTAAATGTATTTTGATCTGAAACTAGATGAGTATAGCTGATCTGAATTTAAAATTCTACAATTAGCACTCAATTGGCTGATTTTTCGTACAAGGCGGAAGTTTGTGAACTTGAGGCGGATTTTTACGTTTAATGACAAAAATATTTCTATAATCTGTGTATGCCTAATAATCTCAAATGCACTGTGAACTATATAATAAGGTTCGTCCATTAATCACGTTGCTTTCTTTTGTTAGAAAACTTACACCGCCTTCCTCCCGGTGAAGATACGTGGCGAGGTTTTAGATGAATCCTGCCCTCTTATCTAGGTCTAGGTTTAAAAAAAATAAATAGCCAATAGCCAATAACAGTTTTTAACAGCAGTAACAACTGCAAACTGCATTTATTTGTTTAAACCATTTATTTTTGTACGAGTATTCAAGCGCTAAAACTGGTAGTGCCTAAGTTCAGGCTCGCCAAGATCCGATGGCGGTACTGTAAAGCTCATTCGAATGCAGCTCAAGTCTGCCGAATTTATCCGAATTATTACGATGTTGTATTATTTACCGAGCAGTGGTGGCCGAGTGGTATCGGCCCCGACTTACGAGTCGTAGGTCGCGGGTCCAAACCCAGCCAGGCGCATTACTTTGTGTAATGTATTTCATCACCACTGCTCTCAAAACGGTGAAGGAAAACATCGTGAGGAAACCGGCATGTCCTAGATCCAAAAATTCGAAGACATGTGACATCCACCAATCCGCACTGGGCCCGCGTGGTGGATTATGGCCTATTCCCTCTCCTAGAGAGAGGAGGCCTGTGTCCCTGCAGTGGGAACATTAGAAGGCTGATGATGATGATTATTTACCTCAGCTAGAAATGTTCACTTCTATCGTATGGTTTTAAGAACATTCCCCCTTTTTTTTAATTATCTATAGCGGCGAAATCGTTGCCTGGCAACGGCGTGTTCAATAAAGAAATATATAAATATACATTGGTAAATCTCACGCATTGTATTTTGATATATTCCAAATTCCCCTCTTGCGGGCTTCACGTAACTAATAGACGATCCCTTACGAGTTAATTTTAGATTTTTTTTATACAAAAAAAAAATAAAGCTCTCCCTATCTATTTGAGCAAAGCTTGCAAAACGTTAATTTTTTTTAGCATCTATTTCTGCCACAATCTTAAGCCTCACATAAACGTAATTACAAAAATCGCTATTCTTCTTATCTATGGCTTTTCTTTCTTAATTTTAATTCTAGCAGTTATTTGTCCAATTTATCTTAGATTTAGTAACTATTAGCTTTTTAGCGAGTGCTGTCGTGTTTGTTTTTAGCTGCAGGTGATGTATCAAGATTTAAATAATACTAGAAAATCCTCAGGTCTGATAGGCAGGTATTGTACGTGGCTTATAAGTTGGAACTAAAATGGCGATCCACCTTTAATACGCAGAAACAGATTTTCGGGTCAAAGTCAAAATCATTTTATTCCGCTCCAGCTTCGCGCGGGTGCAAAGGTGATATATTATACCTTTAAACCTTTCTCTAGAATCACTCTATTTATTAAAAAAAACCGCATCAAAATCCGTTGTGTACTTTTAAAGATCTAAGCGTACATCCCTATATAAACTAAGTTGCTTATCCCTATAAGCAACTTTGTTTTATACTATGTAATGATAAACCAAAGCGTAGATCTCTATGGAGAAGAATGTGCAAGAAACTCCTTGGACACTCTTTTAAATCATGGTAAGGGTCTCAATCGAAGTGTGGCACAGATGGATACTGTGCGTAACCATAGTAAATACGGTCATTTTAGTTCAACGTTATTTGCCACGTAAATCCCAGCACAGTTAGGAAAAGTAGATGATGGTGAATTTATTATAATTTTCATTTAGGCCGTCCCTAAAATTCTAGTATAATTTACACCATGATATTTTTTCATAACGGATATCTATAAATACTGTGCACAATTTTATTTTCATTGTCAGCGTGATGTTTTATTTATTTTATAAATCGCCAATAAATATAAAACATAATATCTATGTATTAAAATTACAGTCCGATATATACAAATGATAAAAACTTACACGTTGACAGATTTTAAATAGGAATGCATTGGTGGTTTCTTTACACAATAGTCCATGTTGGTCGAACTTCTAAAGCTTCTATAATACTGGCGAAGTTGCCTCGACGAAGTACTCATCGAAGTTGATCGAAGTCCGAAGTATGTGACTACACACTCATGCAACCTCGCGAGGAGTTCTTCGAGTCCTTTGATTCGGGCGCAAAAACCGAAAAATTTATTATACCACGTACATCGAGGGACTGGAACACTTTGTCGGCTGCAGTCTTTCCGTCCGATTATAATTTAGGTGTCTTCAAGGCTAGAGTGAATAGGTGGGGACTAGTGCGCCTTACCATCAACGATTGCATCACTGCTTACCATCAGGTGGGATCGCAGTCAAGCACTAGTTTATTGCAATTAAAAAAAATAAAAAATTATAACGGCTGGAAGTCGCCCGAAGCGAGGCGAGGTTGCACGAAGCGAAGCGAAGTACCCTTCTACACTAACGTATTCGACCAACTTCGCGAGTAGTAGTAGGTAGAGCAGGCTTTAGATTTTGGCACAACCACTGCACTCTATTATTTATCACACTGGAATAGCTGTCGTTAAAATGCTCTTGTCCCTGTTTGATATTCGCCATATTAGCGCTGTCGGCCACGGTGACTGTAGCGAGTGTCTACGGTACTAAAACTGGTAATGTTGCGCCGCATGCAATATTAATCAAATTAGTTCTCTGGACGCTCGCGAGTGGCGCTTTAAATAGGTATAAAAATGAGTTTTCAAACATACGAAACCGCCTGTCTAGTGGTAAATGTTAGAGGCCAGTGGGTTCAACCATCACACTAGGTAATGTAACACTAATTCGGATAAAATCGGCTAGTTAGCCGAACTTATCCGAACTGATAAAAATTTTAGTTTTCTCATTCATTGAAAGGCGTAAGACCAAAATGGACTATTTTGTATAGAAACCCAGAATTTCATTGAAAAATAAAGTAATTTAAATTAATATGTAGTATCTTTTTAATAAACAAATGATATTAGATGTACTGAATTGAGATGTTACACGTACATAATTTTGTTTTTACAAAAAATATTTTTATTTCGTTCATATTTTTTGGTTGTTTTGGAGATCGTTTCTTTTTTTTTCATTTCTCTTATCTTTATATATATCTTTTATTCTTCATTTCATTCTGTATACAGACCGCAAATTAAAAAAAGATAAGAAGCAAATGTCCCGTATATTTATAAGTTATTTATTCTTGACTTAAAAATCCCTTTTTTTGAGGTGGGAAATCGTCAAATAATCAGTCCCTCTCTATGTGAAGCAGGTGATAGAAGGTCTATAACTCATTTTTGTCCCTTCAGTTGCCTTCTGTTCAGTTGCAAGCAGTCACCGGTGTCCGCAAACCTATTGTTTTTAATTGTGTCCGGTGACTGGTAATTAGTAATCGAGACATAAATACGTGATTGTTTAGTTTGTTTTTTAATTCTAGACTACGATTTCACAACTCAGAATGTCACACTCTAGAAATATGTTCCCAATTTTCTGGAGTTAGATACTTTAAGTTGTCAAATCGTAGTCTAGGATTAAAAAACGAATTATAGTCATGATGACAAAAGACTTTTACTATGAGACCATACCAAATATCGCGATAATAAAAATAAAATGTTTTTCTTTCTTTTTTTTCTTCTTACTTTCTTTATTTCTCTTGTTAGATTATAATGGTCTGTGTAACATCTCACGCCAACAATAATTTCTATCTATAAAATTTACTCTAGCTAACGATAAACTTAACATAAACGCTTCTATGACAATATATTAGTTACATTATTTCATACAGTTCATGTAATATACCTATTCATAATTATCGGTTTCGGAGCGCCCTCTGTGTTCACGTCTTGACAACTTCTCTGAGTTATGACGACACTGAAAAAAAAAACACAATTAGTTTACTTTCCATAATTATTAGAGTTGGCAAGCCGGAGCGCAGATCTACGCGAGACACAATTGTTTTTTTTATTGTTTTTAATTACGGTTTATATAATATATTATGATTTAATTCTAACTTTCGACGGTTAAGAATCAATAATGTTTATCTCAATATTCACAATATTTCTTAAATTATTTCGTAATTTTTTCTGCCAATATGGTCTTTCTCTCCTTAAAAAATCTACATCTTTGCTGTTTGTGTACTTTCTAGTAACTTATCATCTCAAGCAAAACAATACTTTTGTTATCTACTTCAAATTTGACTTTTGTGAGATAGACACTATTGTTTCTTAACCGTCGCAGTTTACTTTTTACTTTTTTTTATTTGGATATTACCAGAGCTAACTAGAGCTTGGTGCTCTAGATGTGTATGGTGTAGAGCACTCGACGCTATAGCGGCGCGGCCAGCAGCCCGCAGAACTGCAGCAGCGCCTCCCGCAGCGCCGCGCCCGCGCCCGCAGCACGGGCACTCGCCGCCAGGCGCACTAGCGCCGGGTATACTCCTGCGAACCACATATATTACTGATATTAACCTAAAATAAACATAATCCTATAAGGTATGCAATTAAGTTATAAATAAACTAGCCTTCTCCCAGCGGCTTCGCCTGCGTGAAAAACTTTAGACTCCATTACATTCGTTTAGGAGCTGAATTATGAAAAAACCCTTTCTTAGTGTTCACCCACGACATAAAAGGAAACCTTGTGCAAAATTTCACGATCCTAGTCCCAGTAGTTTTAGCTGTACGGTTGATATGTCAGTCAGTCAGTTTCTACTTTTATATATATAAATATATATAAATAATGTAGCTTAATAGGCTACGTTCTGTTCAAAAGCCCCAAGAGAATACCAGTGCCCGCACATCTACTGTCTTTTAATTGATGTGGTTGGAACTTGGTAACCATCAAGAAAAAAAAACTTGACTACTAATGAGGTATTTTTAATTAGTTATAGATGTTAGTATAAATAAGTTAGGATAAGAGCATTTATCGTACTAGAGATAAAATAAATCTGTAAAGATAGATGTAAGAAGATGAAGTAAATAAAACTAAAAAATCGTATTAACTCAAATTACATACAACTGTACAACCATTTAAAACGAACTTTGTACAAATTCACAGTGTATATCCTGGTAAGGCCCAAACCAAATTTAGGTCGTATATTACGAGTACTAAAAATAGTTGTTAGTTGTTGCAGCCTAGGATTTTTTCTTTTTTCTTATTATTTGAGTGAAATTCTTTTAAACGGTATTTTCATACCTAAAGTTGACAATTTTATGTAAAAAATATATCGAAATAATAAAATTATTTTTTATAGAAACTAAAATAACTTTAATTAACATGTCAAATATGGGCCATACGAGGATATCACAGAAGCCTTTTTAAAATTTTGTAAACTAACAAACACGAATCATTTCATTTCATACTTCATACTTTTTTAAAGTAAGGTATAATATTAGAACAAATTGCCGAATAAGTCTGTTTTTTGGGTACTTTCGTTACCGGGACGATAGATATGTGGTTACTTACGCTAACAATTCTTATTCACGCTATTAATGTTTTATAGGAAAAATAAATATAGCAAATAAGCCAGGTATAAAATCCAACTCGTTAATTGATAAAGCAACATGCCAGTGTCCATCTCTTTTTTTTTTGTTATGTACATATTTTCACAAACCAGGCGTATTTGATTGTATTGCTCACTCGTCCTTGTGACTTTTTTTTTAATTGCAATAAACTAGTGTTTGACTGCGATCCCACCTGATGGTAAGCAGTGATGTAATCGTTGATGGTAGGGCGCACTAGTTTATTAGGAGCCTATTCACTCTAGCCTTGAAGACACCTAAATTATAATCGGACGGAAAGACTACCCACCTATTAATTTCTGCCACGCTACGGCGTCCACCTTGCCGGGAGGCGCCTTCTTCATGGATTCCGTGAGCGTCGCTACTGCTTTTAACACGAACGATATCTCTGATAGTTGGTGCCTGAAACAATGTAATAAAGATTTTTTATGTCCTTTTTGAGAGTTACGGTAACTGCTTTGAACAATCCGCAGCCTTGGTAGGCATCAGTAGAAGTCAGTAGTCTGAAGTGATATCATCATCATCCTTATTAATGTTCCCACTGCTGGGACACAGGCCTCCTCTCTAGGAGAAGCCATAATCCACCACGCGGGCCCAGTGCGGATTGGTGGATGTCACATGTCTTCGAATTTTTGGTTCTAGGACAGTTTCCTCACGATGTTTACCTTGTTTACCACGTGATGTCACCTTGTGTTTAATGGAACCTAAAGAGTGGATTTTTTACTCCCTAAAAGTGTTGTTCGTGAATGACGTTTATGACATTGTACAATACAGATAAAATTAAAGTTAGTTATCTCACCTTGGCAATGGTTCAGTATTATCTTCGTCCTGTGTATACTTTGATATCACTTCCTGGAACCTGTCCAGTAACGCTACTATCGCTAAGGGATCGGTGTCATCTGAAACGAAACATAATCTTACAACTACTATTTTAAATAAAGAAAAAACTGAGAGAAAATTTGAGGCGAGAGGTGCGCGCACGTGCAGTTTTCGCGGTCTCTTTCCTGTCGAACCAATGGAGCCCGCGCACCTATACGACGCATTTGTAATGATTTTAATAAACTTATTTTTTACTAGATTTTCCCAGCGGCTTCGCCCGCGTGCATAAAATATAGCCTATGTCACTCAGGAGCAAAGCAGCTTTCTATTGTTGCTTAATTTTTCCCAATCGGACCAGTAGTTCCAGAGATTACCCCCTACAAACAAAAAAACAAACTTTACCTCTTTATTATATTAGTGTAGATTATAGGTTCGCGCTTGACCGCTATCTCACCAGATGGAAACTTTTTACTGAATTGGGCATATTTGCAATGCCCATCAATGGATTTCGGAACAGACTTATTGAGATTATACAAGCCTAATAATAGAAATTTATTCAAAACATAAAATAGTTGATTATTTGTTTCCACTTTTTGGTCAAAACAAAACTGTAAAATGTATTCTGTGAATAACGGTGTGAGTTGTATATTTAATACAAAGACATTTTCAAGCCACTTAAGTTTCGTAGGGACTCCGCAAAAGGGTCGAACCCTACTAGGGCCCAGCGTGCGAAGGGCAAAGAAGGAACTGGGCGGGGTGTTTAGTCAGTAAAAGTCTGGCACTGTTTCCCGTTCCGCCCAAGAGCGGGATTCGTCATTGGATGATTTTTTCCCACCATAAGAAAAAGCCATTCAAATTTATTTATACTATTACAAAAACTTGTACATTTATAAACTCGCTAAAAAATAAAAAAAAACTGTTATAACTTTTTAGGAAGACCCTGGAATACAACTTGGAACGAAACTGAAAGAAACCATAAAATAAAATGGCCAGTATAAATATATGATGGAATATGTATATTGCGAGAATTCTTCTTGCACTTACTTTATAGTTGCACATCGCGATGACAGATGTCAAAACTAGCTTTTTATTTTTTAACAAGTTCAAACGCAATTGTCATTGCATTTCAGACTTTATTTCTACCTGCTACACTTCACCTACTTGATTAAATCAATTATCATCATCATCATCATTTCAAGCGAAAGACGGTCACTGCTGGACATAGGCCTCCCCCAAGTGCCGCCACAAAGACCGGTCCAGTGCGTCCTGCATCCATCGGATTCCAGCAACCCTGACCAGGTCATCTGTCCACTTTGTGGGAGGCCTTCCAACGCTGCGTCTTCCGGTAAGTGGTCGCCACTCCAGCACCTTTCGATTAAATAAATACTCACTCTCCACTCCAGCAAAAGAGTCGATATCCTCTAGCATGGAGTACTGCAGCAGGGTCTCGAAGCACGTCCGCGCGAACTCTTCTCTCTCTTTCAGTTCTTGTTCGTTTTCTGTTGACAAATTTATTTCGTAAGTGTCACGTCAAAAGTTTTTCATCATCATCAACAGCCTTTTTAAAGTTCCCATTGCTGGGACACAGGCCTCTAGGAGAGGGAATGGGCCGTAATCCAACACACACGCCCAGTGCGGTTTAGTTGATGTAACAGGTCTTCGAATTTTTGGTTCCAGGATGTGCCTGTTTCCTCACAATGTTTTCCTTCACCGTCAAGTCGGGGCCGTTACTCGGCCACCACTGCTCTACTACGCAGCTTTTTACGTGCGTGTTAACTGTCCAATGGACAAAACAGACAACTTATAGAATTACTTTGCCATCTGTCAAGACCCTTTTTCTTAGAGCGCGCGGAGATATGGAAAACTAAAATTAATATTAAATATTCAAATTCAAACGTTCTAAGTTAACATAATCTCAATCAAGATAAGACTGGTTTTACTCGATTGCAAGAAGGGTTATTGATGTTTACCATATCTTGATTATTTTATTATGTTTGATAAAATGGAGGAGACTGGACTCCACGACACAGAGAATTGACTTGTGTCCAGAGATTTGTTAGATGCTTGGTAATTACCTTATTAAAAAGTAAACATAATTTGTATTTGATGGAGTAAAAATATGAGGATCAAGGTTTTTGGACGCTGTATGACGTTGGCATATGCAATATAATCGTTGCTTCTCAGCCAAACAATTGTTTGAGGATTTTTTTGTGTTTTCAACTGGGCGATGTGGTCCTTAAGATACAAAGCCCTTTTATTTAAATAAAAAAAGCGTTATTGCTCCCTTTATATGTAAATTTTGACACTCATTAGGAAATCAAACCCTGTAGGGTACATCTCGTTCCGGGGAAGCACAAGTCCGACTATCACTTGCCCGGTTTTATTTTAGGGATTCCTCTCCCTCACACGCTCCGCCACCTCCTATACTTGCTTTTCACATGGAGGTGAATGTATGCGTGTGGAGTGTGTGTGATGGCCTGATATTAAAGTATACTTACGTATAGGTTGTGGCGGCTGCGTGTGCAAGGAGCCGGCCCGCACGAGCGCCAGCAGCGCCCGCAAGTGTTGCGGCGGCAAGCGCGGCCGCGCGCGCAGCGCCTGCTCCCGCACCGCTATTACAAGCTGTCGGGCGGCGCGCCCGCCTCCCACGCTGTACACAAAAACGATACATATTCACTCAACAGTCGGTGCGACCGAGGCGGTATTTACCCGAGCTAGAGGAGAGGGTAACACGTCCACGTGTATCTAACTACACAAACCTATCTAGTCCTAACGGAGTCAAACGGAGTGCTAAACACGATATTTTTCCCGCCCCGTCAGTGCCACGTTCCCGTCCCGTCCGTGCCACGTTCCCGTCCCGTCCGTGTCCCCGTGACATATGCGCTTCCATATATATTTTGTATGAAACGATATTTCCAAAATTTCCTGTTCCGTCCCGTCCCGTCCGTGAAAACACCCGTCACGTATGCAGCGGCCTTTATCCATCTTTTTTTCCGTGTCGATTTCCCTCCCCATTCATCCACCTTGTAACTGTTTTAGTAGCATGCTTTTCATACCTCTTGACATGACCATACCAAGACAAACAATTCCCTTTGAACTCTTTACTAACACCACTTTCAAACTTCCTCAAAAATACTCATTTGTCGTACAGGTGAAAGAATAATAATAAAGGACATAACTTACGGTGGTTCGAAAAGGAACGTTTCCAGCACTTTCGGTAACGTTTCCCAAAATTCTTTATACTCTTCAGGCTGCTCCCTCGCTAGCGGCAAGCCTGTACCTAATACCTGTGACAGCAAAAATGTTATTTTTCAACAGATATAACAATAGATAATGAATAACGCTGGATTCTACGAAATTATTTGAATTGATGAAGATATAATCCATTTAAATTATTACTAACTAGCTTTTGCCTACGGCTTCGCCCGCGTGAAGTTAGCAATATATAGGCTACACGCGGCTTCACCCGCGTCTGTGGTTACTGCTCTGCCCCCATAGGTCATAGCGTGATGTTATATAACCTATAACCTTCCTCGAAAAATGGACTATCCAACACAAAAAGAATTTTTACAATCGGACCAGTAGTTACAAACAAAAATACAAAAAAATAAAAAAACAAACTTTACCTCTTTATTATATTAGTGTAGATTATAATTTCTAGTACGTAGTGATATCGTTATTGTTTTTTATAAAATAAAATTTTGTTTTATTTTGTTTGACTGTGTGATCATTAAGGATTCTGCTGGTACAATGCTCGTAGAACCGACGGTCTATGGGACAAAAGATCAAAGAAAGACGTATCGTTGAAATGCCTCACTCTAGGTGAACTGAATACACAGGGCCAGCCATTGTGTTTGACTGCAAACGCTTATGGCTGGCAGTCAATAAAATGTTCCATTTTCAAATGACTTGAAAAATGTCATTGATGCTTTTTGTTTTTCTTCGTGTGTGAAAAATTATTGATTTTTTTATATACCTTAGAATACAAATATTTTAATTTATTGAAAGTCTATTATTGCAATCCGATATATAAAACCCCAACACATTGTATATGACCTCCCACAAGGTAGACTGGTGATCAAGTGAGGGTCACAGGGATCTAATAGATACGAGACGCAGGGGTCGTTTTGGCGACGCTTGAGGGAGGCATATGTCCAACAGTAAACGTGTTTCGGTTGAAATGATGATGAATTATGAAGGGTGTTTGGTAAAAGATCGTAAATAATTAGTTTTACCTGTAATAAAAGTGATGAGATCTGTGCGACCTCATCCATTTGTTCGGCTGATTTCCGTCGTTTGTCTTGACCGTACTTCTGTACTGCTGTGTGTAACGCCTAGAAATAGATGATAGTTAGCGATTAAGAATGGACTACTTTCGTCGTAGAAATTTAGGAAAATGTTAGTGAAAATTTTACTTTGATGCGGAATACGGTAATAAGACCTGCAATTTCCAATGATACGGGATTATCCTTCAGCTGGACGGGTATTGTGTCAAGTCCGGGCAACTGCCCATTAATTTATTTATACTTTATTGTAAATCTTCGTCACATAAGCATTTAATTTTTATCTTTTTCATGCACACCTGTGAATTATAGTTCTGACTGGACTATAGTGAATTCGTGTTAAGAAAATTTCTAACTCTGTAATATAATTTAATGTAATAATAATGTGTGACTGCTAAGCCGGAGGTCGTGGGTTTGATTCCCACTCAGGACAAATGTTTGTATGATGAGCACGATCATTAGTTATGTATTTATCTATAATATGTATATATTTAGAAATATATAAAGTATGTTTATCAGTTGTCTAGTATTCATAACACAAGTTCTGCTTAGCTTGAGACTAGACACCGTTTTTTTTTTTTTTTTTTAATCTTTTTATTTTATAGAGGGTTTAATCATAGTTGTCGCATATAAAAAGTTACCAGTAATAAGTCCGGTAAGACGTCCCGTGCGGCGTGCGGCGCGGCGCGGTACAGCGCAGCGGCTGCCGCTAGACAGCGCGGCGCGGCGCCGCCGGGCCGCTCGCCGCACGCCGCCGCCAGCGACGTCAGCGCTGAGAACAGGCACGGCAATAGTTCGTGCCGCGCCAGGGCTTCCTGGGGGGTCACAAGTCATTAATTTCTTAACAATGGAGCATTGTGTTGAAAATCAAACAAATATAAAAGAAAATATACATCATACTACAAAATCCTATTATAGACAATGTTTTGTATAATTATATAATAAAAATAGAACATTTAATAAAATTTATTCAACATGTGAAAAAAAAAAAATTAAGAAACAACACGCACGCATCTATCATCATCAGCCTTTTCAATGTTCCCACAGTTGAGACACAGGCCTCCTCTCTAGGAGAGGGAATGGGCCATAATCCACCACGCGGGCCCAGTGCGGATTGGTGGATGTCTTCGAATTTTTGGTTCTAGGACATGCCGGTTTCCTTCACCGTTTTGAGAGCAGTAGTGATGAAATAAATTACACAAAGTGTTACGCCTGGCTGGGTTTGAACCCGTGACCTACAAATCGTAAGTCGGGGCCTTCACCACCCGATCACCACTGCACGCATTACATCTCAGCTTATATGGTAACATGCCCCGCTAGCTAAATTAAGACACTCATTTTAAATTCAATACTTCCCTTCCTCCTCCTCCTTAGTCGTTTACTCTTGACAGAGTTGTGGAGTATTTGGTGGAGTGTTCAAATTCGATACTTACTTGTTTATAAATATGATGGCGATGTAAACATACAAATTAACTTATATAGTACATGTCTTAGCTTTGAAAGTGGGACACATACGTCTGGTTTATCGTAACATAAAGAAGGAACATTTCATTTTAATTGTTGATAATGACTGAACGAGCGAATAAAAACAGAAAATTTTGCTACCATTAGCGTCAGTATGAGCGCTGTAAGATTTAAAAGTTTTGTTAGACGACATAATGGCAATGTAGCGCTGCAGCGGAATTTTGTATTAACTTTTCAGTATTTTGACAAATAGTTTCTGCGAACGTGCTTGTCTAACACTAGGATATAAGTGGATGTCATAAAACAGAGTATGTATAGTTCGTTTTTTAATTCTAAACTACGATTTGATAACTCAGAATGTCACATTCTAGAAATATGTTCCTAATTTTCTGGAGTTTGACATTTTAAGTTGTCAAATCATAGTCTAGGATTAAAAAACGAACTATAAGTTACCTTATGCACAATATCCAAGCAATGCAAGGCGTGTAGACTGACGGGCGCGGCCTGCGCTAAGGAGTCGAGAGCTGATGCTGCAGCCGACGGCTCCGTGCTGCACACGTGCGACAGGCACGCGCCCAGCTTGCTCACGTCGGCTGGCGTGAACCTGGAATACAGAGCATACAATGATCCTACTATACAACGTGTAACAAAATAACCATATACATCAAAAAGCGCTGAAGAATACAGGTTGAAAAGAATCTCGACACAAAGTTTCAGCTCAAAATATTTTTTTCAAAAAATTGATACCAAATCCTTGGTATCACATGATTCTTGATTTCAAATCAAAACAAACGTGTCACGACACTACGGGGGTCAATAACATTCCACGACACTCGCTAATATTACAAAACATTCTGTAAATCTGAGCGCCTAATACCTGGATACCTAGTTTTGTATTCTCGATGTATATGGTAATTTTGTTACACATTGTAGAGATATTTGTAAAAAAAAACCCAGGGCCCTGGAATGCAAGGCAACGAATGAACATTGGAAAGAATTTAAGTCAGTAAAAGTCTGACACGCCTTCGTGCTCAACCCTAGAGGAGAAGTCAGTTGATGATTTCCTACTTTACAAAGAGGTGTGCAGAATAGGATGTAAACAAAAAGGGTGCAAGTAAAATCTCCTACGAAAAGTGAGAATCCTCTGACCGACCGACAGATGAGTATTGTAGTAACTGGCCCGGGCAATGGCCCGATACAACTGTAACCAAATGTAATCAAAATATTAACAATATCTGCTTTTCAAAAATTTGGCGATGATAATGACGCATCCAAAGGATGCCTACCAGAACGTTACTTTCGTGATTAACTAATACTAAAATATTACTTTAAAAAATTCTAGCCTTGTGTCAAACATGTTACTCGGATTGACCGATAACTCTTCTATATATATATAAATAAAAGGAGAAACTGACTGACATATCAACGCACAGTAGAAACTACTGGGGGCGTCAAATTTTGCACAGAACTTACTTTAATGGCGTAAGCGAGCACTAAGAAAGGATTTCCCAAAATTCACCCCCTAATGGGATGAAACGGGGGTCAAAAGTTTGTATGGAAAAACTTACATGTGGGTAAAACCGCTGATAACAAGCTAAGTATAACGACGAAGAAGTACGACTGTTCAATATACACTTCTTAATAAACCGACACATCAAAATAACACTCACGTGGGTCGTATATGCTGGAAGATGAGCGGGAAGATCTGCACCAGCGTCGTGAGGAAGTTCAGCGACGGCGCATACACTTCCACTGGTTTACCATCCTCGGATGCTGTGAACGGAAAAAAAATTGTTTTTTTTTTATGGTTTTCAACAGTTAGCTCTTGGTGATGGTGTATCTAAAAGTCTACCCTGTTATCTACCCTAACTCCCTAACTCAGATCCCTATTGCTAAGTTACCTATTGCAAATCGTTAAAAACATAGATTTTTTTTTTGTGTTTTAAGTCCGCCTTTGTACTTATTATGTGCATAAAGTTTTTATAAATAAATAAATAAATTTAGGTATATGTACTATGCACAAGAAAAAGGTGTGCTATACAATGACTCTACTCAACTTAAGTAATCAACATGCCATACACTTTTACGTTAATGACATTGCAGTAGGAAATTGTAATTGTTGACTTATTTGTTTCATTTATTTTAATTTAGTAATAGCATTTAGTTGAATCTTATACAATTTGACTTACTTTATTTGAATTTTCGATACAATTTTTGACCGGCTAATTTATTGACGTTTAATTCCAATAATTTAAATTTGTATTTTCTGTACCTACATGTTTATGACATGAAAATGAAATGAGTCGTTTTAGTACTTGAAATACATGAATTATTATTATATGTTCCATTATTATATATTATTATTATTACTGCAGTTTTGTCGTATCAGCGTTGTAAGTTTTAAAAGTTTTGTTAGACGACATGATGCCAATGAAGCGTTGCTGCGGACTTTTGTACTAACTTTTAAGTATTTTGACAAATAGTTTCTTTGAACGTGCTTGTCTATCGCTAGTGTAGCACCATCTATGGCGTCACATAAGAACTACAGGAATCCTGCATCGCGCAATCAAAGTTTTCCGTGTGACAGCCTGAAATCAACCATCGGGCAGTAGCCCACCAGACGATAACACCTGTCTGGTCGAAGGATTTTCCTTTTTCAATAGTGGTATGTGGGACTTTAATCTCTGTCCCAAATACCTCCAAACTAGGATATAAGACGCTCATCCATTGTGACACCCTATTAATGTTAAGTTCCTATTGTTATTTTAATTTGGTGTGCAATCCATACTAATATTATAAATGCGAAAGTAACTCTGTCTGTCTGTCTGTTACGCTTTCCCGCTTAACCCTATCAAATGATTTTGATGAAATTTGGCACAGACAATCTTTAGACCCTGAGAAAGGACATAGGTCACCTTTTATTGCGAAAAAAAGGGATGAAGAGGTTGAAATAGGGGTTGAAAGTTTGTATGGGAAAAGGACGCAGACGAAGTCGCGGGTACCAGCTAGTAAAGAATATATGTATACTATTTATAAGTCTTTAATAAAAAGAGAGTTACGTGGAGGGTCGGAGGGCGAGGCAGCCGCTATGTTGCTCCAGGCGGCCCAGGCGGCCGCCCACACGCGCCGCTGCAGCGCCGCCTCCACGTCGCTGGCGCGCCCGGCCGCTGACACCACCTCTTGGAACGATTTTAAGGCGCCTACTGATACCTGAAAGTAGAGGGGAAGGGTTAAGTTGTACTTTCATACTCGCTTTAGGAGGTAGGGCAGACTTTTACAGAGTACTGACTGATAGTCGCTTTTATGAAGGGGCGTAGTCAAGCTTTGTGCTAACGGTTAGTCACTATTTCCTTAACGCGAATATGCTATAGTAAGAACAGAGACACGTCTTTTTTATGGTGGGTAGAAATCATCCAATGACAAATCTCGCCCTTAGGCGAAGCGGGAAATAGTGTCAGACTCCTACTGATTAAACCACCCCATTCCTACGTTGCCTTATTTACCAGTGCCAGAGCCTTCCTTTCAGACTCAAACCCTTGGCCTCAGTTAGCGTCAACCATTCTGCTAAGGGACCCTCCCTAACGAGACATAAATAGGTAAAACTAGATACTCTAACCATACGCAATAACTGACTATCGACTGAAATACAAATCAGTAATAAATAGTAGCAGATGAATAAGCAGTGGTGGCTGAGTGGTAACGGCCCCTACTTATGAATTGTCGAGGGTTCAAACCCAGCCAGGCGCATTAATTTGAGTAATTTATTTCATTACCACTACTCTGAAAACGGTGAAGGAAAACATCGTGAGGAAACTGGCATGTCCTGGAACTAAAAATTCGAAGACATGTGACATCCACCAACCCGCACTGGGCCTGCGTGGTGGATTATGGCTCATTCCCTTTCTTAGAGAGGAGGCCTGAGTCCCAGATGTGGGAACATTATAAGGCTGATGCTAATAGATGCACATAGAAAAAAGTAAAACGCCCCCTTACCTCATGACTCCTCCTGAGCGCGAAGTCAGTGATATAGTCCAGTAACGCTGTCCAGGATCTGTTGAAATCTCCCACGGTGGTGAGCAGCTGGAAGCGCGAGTGGAACACACGAGACACGCCTGATAACGTCAGCACCTGTGGAGAAACAGGGCTTTAGGCTCATCAAGAAGAAAATATGTCAATTTTTCAAAATATTCGTAAGATCAGCCCCAGTTTCGCACGGGTACTGATATTGAATACATTATGCATGTATTATACACAAAACCTTCCTCTTGAATCACTCTATCTATTAAAAAATCCGCATCAAAATCCGTTGCGTACTTTTAAAGATCTAAGCATACATAGGGACAGTTTTATGCTATGTAATGAAGAAGCCACATATATTTTTTTGGATGAAAACTATCACACATTGAAATGATTTTTTTTCCTACATTTTTTATTGGTATTTAAGAGGTATGCGGAATAGGTTAAAGGCCCGTAAACCACAACTGAAAAGGGAGGATCTTCCGACCAGACGGAAGATCTGACTGGTCCGGTCCGGGCAACTGCCCAATAGTTAATTTCAGACTTATGTATTTTTTAATAGCAAGTAGAACTGTAATATATATTATAAATACACACGAAAAACACTCGAATAAACAGCAATCAAGTACAAATACAAGACTTTGAAAAATCACCAGCATGAGGCGTATCATATTTTAACGATTTTTCAATTAAGTGTATTCGTGTTCTAGCTTTTGTCATCGGTTTCGCCTCCGTGAAAGTAGAAAATTAAAGGGACTAAACGCCGTCTGCTATGTTCTCTACTCTTGGGATTAAAAAATAATAAACTTTGGATCCCCGTTAAACTTCCTACGAAGGTAAAGTTTCAAAATATCTGGTAAACTATCAAAATACCTGTGTTTCAGCCCACTGCTTCTGCGCCGTGTTTCTTGTGTGATGTATTAGGATATGATCTCCGGTGTCCACTTTCTCTGAACTCGCTATGTTTGATTGCTTTTGAACCTAAAGATCAAAAGAGACGGTAAGTTTAATTATCGCATGCATTGCTTTTTAAGGTTCAACACAGAAAAAAAAACAATTTTTATAAATTATTATCAACTAGCGACCCTATTGATGTTGAATATATTTTGCGTGTATTATACATATAAACCTTCCTCTTAAATAACTCTATCTATTAAAAAAAGCCGCATCAAAATTCGTTGCGTAGTTTTAAAGATTTAAACATACATAGGGAGGAAGCGACTTTGTTTTATACTATGTAATGATAAGATCTCGCTTGAACACTATTTCTCCTGATGGCAAGCGATGATGTGGTCGATGATCAAGAAAGCTTGTTCAGAAGTAACCTATTCACTCTTGACTTAAAGACCTCCAGGTTGCAGCTATATATCAAGAAACCACTGTGCGTAAACTTAACAGCAGAGACACATTCATTGTGCGTACAATAAATGTGTTCCTAAAACTTTTTGTAAGCATGGAAGGGGTGATGATCATCCCTCTCATGCGTACAAAAAGTTTATATACACATATGTACCGGCTGCGTATCGTCATCATGTGATCATGTCTAGTAATTAATGATTATTTGACACTACCCTAAAGCCACAATTCTTTCTGCGGTCATAAACTGGAAGTGGCTATAGAATCATTTGGAGCAAAACTTGATATACTTTGAAAGAAAGTAAAATGTTATGTGTTTAATCGTTCATGGGATGAATGTTTCCATAACGAAGATTTCGACAGATTTCTTTTATTTCTTTTCCAAAAAGCCCGGCTTTTCTTACCTGTTCCAACATCGGGAATAACACAGCAAGCAGGGCTCTCCAGGCAGGCTTGCTGAGTAGGGTCCCGTGGGCTCCTATACAGCTGAACAACGTCTGGCTGGCGGCTCGACGAACTGGAGCGCGGGGTTCCGTACATAATTCACCTGGAGGGAAAAAAAGTAGATATTTTTATAACACACTAGCTTTTGCCCGCGGCTTCGCTCCCGGCAACAGATTATTCTACTCCACTCTACCCTACTCTACCCTGAATTTTCTTTAAATAATATATCGCTATAAACCTCACGGGGCTCGAGACCTTTCCAACGAATGTAAAACCGTGGAAATTGGTTCGTGCGTTCTGGAGTTATAGCGTCAGGAAGGAAAACCCGACTTATTTTTATATAGTAGATGACCAAATACTCCATCTCGTCAGATCGCCTCTTACTGTTATGGGGATTTTTATGGTGTAAAAAAATCTATTTAATGACGAATCCCATTCTTGGGCGGGGTGAGAAACAGTGTCAGACACTTACTAAGTTTAGTCAGTAAGTGTCTGTCACTATGGGTAGTAACCCACTCCATTTCTTCTCTCTTCTTCACTCATACCAAGGTCGGACCTTTCTTTCAGAAGCCGGACCGGGCTCCAGTAGGTTTCGACCCTGCAGTGGGGCCTCCTTATTTGCTAACGACTCGTTAAGGCGCGCGGGAACAGAGCGCGCATCAAAATCCGTTGTCTAGTTTTAAAGATTTAAGCATACATAGGGACAGCCGGAAGCGACTTTGTTTAGTTTTTTGGTTTGTAGGGGCGAAGATTAGATTTTAAATAGCAGATTTTCAGAGGTGTTATGTTAAAGGATTTACACAAATTCTTGTTTTGATTTCAATAGATTTAGGCGGTGTTAAGGTACTCACTAAGTCTGATGTAGAGACACATCCACAGTTTGTCTAGAGGCGGCAGCTCGGCGTGGTTGGGCACTTCGGGACACACCGCCGTGTCGTTCGCGAGTGCTGCTACCAACTTGTCTCGGTTGTGGTACAGGTAATCTGATATGTTCCACTGTGGGCAAAGAGTAAAATTAAAAGTAATAAAAAAAGTTTGTTTTTTTGTTTGTAGGAGGTAATCTCTGGAACTCCTGGTCCGATTGGAAAACTTTTAGCAACAATAGAAAGCTGCTTTACTCCTGAGTGACATAGGCTATATTATGTACGCGGGCGAAGCCGCTGACAAAAGCTAGTTTGTAATAATAAAAGTTTGTTATTACTATTGGTAGACTTACACTTGTGTGTAAAAAACCTTTCTCACAAGTCCCACCACTTGTGAGAAAGGTTTTTAAGTCTGATGTTAAACATTGAATGCGGTGTACAGTTATACTCGTAATTGTTTTTTTAAGCCTTAACTGTCCCACCGTCGGGCAAAAGCCTCCCCCAAGTACTTCTAAACCTTCTCCCGCGATGTCTCGAACCAGTCGTCTCGGTACGCGTCTAAATCATTCCGCCACCTCTTTCTAGGCCTGCCTCGACAGCGTCAATTGTATTTCTGATTAATCTACACTAATATAATAAAGAGGTAAAGTTTATTTTTTTGTTTCTTTGTTTGTAGGCGGTAATCTCTGGAACTACTGGTCCGATTGGAAAAAAAATAGCAACAATAGAGAGCTGGAATGAGGCTATATTTTATGTACGCGAGCGAAGCCGCTGACAAAAGCTAGTGTATGTTGTGTTTACTGTGCAAATTGTCTTAGTTCGTAGTCTGTCACTGCACCTATTGAAATAAAATTAAAAAAAAATCTTAACAAATTAGTCCTCACCATAAGTCCAACAGCAGTAAGACTAATATTCAGCTCTTTAGTCTGCGTGGCGAAAGCGGCTGCAGCAGCCAGGACCTGTCGCAGACACCTGGGGCCTGCGCAGCCCAGCAGGTCTCCCGCCACTACTTGTGCACACTGGAAGGCTGAGCGGATCAGCTGCTCGCTGTTGAGAAAAATGATGCGTTATGAACGATCTCTGCTAACTGTAACTCAATTAGCAATTTATCAACAATATTCACAATAACATTTAGAACTCAAACTATCGACTAATATCCTAGCGATAGACAAGCACGTAGAAACTATTTGTCAAAATACTGAAAAGTTAATACAAAAGTCCGCTGCAGCGCTTCATTGGCATTATGTCGTCAAAAAAAAAAAACTTAGGTCAAAACTGCACTAATGTCATCAATGTAAAAGCTGTTGAATTGGATGCAGATCACTTTAATAAAGCAAAGTGTGTATGATACGCCTAATCTAGTGCGTAGTACATATGTTATGTTATGTCTGAGTATGGTTTCCGCACTTAATCTTGTGTAGACCATTGTACGTGAGCCATAGCGGCCATAATCTCGTGGGCTTATTCCAACCAGCCCACTTCTCTCCAGAAGCTGATTATGCCTTTCAGGTTTTTCAGGGCGTCAATAAGGGAGTTCGGTGTGCCTATGGTTCGTGTGCGTATGTCAGTAACACCTGTGCAGTCCAGGAGCACGTGGGCAATTGTCTCCTCCTGCCCCAAGCATGCTCTGCACAGGGGGCTGTCCGTAATGCCTATTGTGTGAAGATGTTTATTCAGTGTACAGTGTCCAGTGATAGTCCCCGCCACCAGGCGCAGGCTGCCTCTGTCAAGTCGTATGAATTTTTTAGTGAGGGCTTTGTTAAGGTGTGGCATGACTTCTTTCGTTTGCCTGCAACCTGGTGTCGAGGACCACCAGTGTTCTGCTTGGATCTGTGTGTATTCGCTTAGCCAGCCACGCAGCTGCGTAGTACATATATATCGATAACTAGCGCACGGTCGCCTGGTCGGGCGGTTGCCGTTAGCTGCATTATATACGGTGTGTCACAGCGGCACGCCGTATTCCGGTTAACCGTTTCGCCTCGGTTCCGTGCTTCCACAAATGTTGACACATCGATATATATACGCACTAGATAAGACGTACCGTACAGCCACTTTACTTGACTTAGGTGATCTGTAAACCGTACATCTTTGCATTGATGACATTAATCCAGTTTTGACGTTCACCAGTATGAGAGCGCTGTAAGATTCAAATTTTAATTCAATTAATGACGTGTAAAAGTGTTGTGAAAAACCTATTTGCAAAAATAAATATTTATCATATCATTTATGAAAAGTTTTGTTAAACGACATAATGCCAATGAAGCGCTATAGCGCACATGTATTAACTTTTCAATATTAATGTCGTCCTTATGTCTGTGGAATAGAAGTCAAAATTGATTAGACAATAAAGCACCTAAACAGTCAAGAAGATGTTGAATTACCTGTGGTGCGAAGAGATAGCCGAGATGATCTCCATCATCAGCGGCCACGCGGCTCCGAGCTGGTCTCCTCGCGAGTGCAGTAGCCGGGCTGCACACTCCAGCTGTCGCGCTCTCACGTCACATTGTCGCACTGCGCACAGTTCAGATAGAGGCTCTAGGAGGAGGCGTTCGCGGGCCTGAGAGGAAGAAATACAGTTGTCAAATCGTAGTCTAGAATTTAAAAAACGAACTATAAAAAAAAACAAAATATCTTTAATTCTGAAGGCCGCATTATTATCTTTTTTTATATAAGGTAAGGTTCTTTTACTTTTTTAGTTGTTAATAAGATTCCGACTAATTGAAAACATCCTTTTTTGACGAAAGGAAAACGGTGACGAATATTTAATTAATTCAATGAAAAAATATAATTGCATTTTAAAAGATGGACGTTTTTTATGGTGGGAAAAATGATCTAATTACAAATCCCGCCCTTGGGCGGAGTGGGAAACAGTATAAGACTTTTACTGAATAAACGACCCACCCCAATCATGGAGGTTAAGTTCAGTCTACGTCTCCTGTTAAGGTTAGACATACACGGCCAAATTTTGACCGCTTTAATCTCGTGGAGGGTAGATCCGGTACATGAAACACTGTCGATTTGTAAAGATAAAATTTAAAAAAAAGTACTTTTTTAAACTCGAATTAATTTACGCATGTACGAAATTAATTTAAGTTAACATTAACTAAGCGAGTCAATCACCTGTAGGTAGTTATTACACAACGACCGACAAGTACCTTTAGGTCATTGACTCGCTCAAAATGATGTAAACACTTACCTCTGTGACAAGGACTGGGTTATTGTGATGATACTGGAAAGCTGCCTGGACTAGGTACGTGATCGCTTCCACACCCCACTCCCGCATCCTTATGTGAGGGTGTTGGCATACCTGGGTAAAAATATTTTAGTATTTTGCATAATCAGCTTTACGGCCTCCATTCTAGGAGAGGATATGGACCGTAATCCACTCAGTGTTAAGGTTGTCTTTAAAAAATCGCTTTTAACTATAAGACCGCCCATTGTAACATCTTAGTAATTTTAAGCTCCTAATGTACCAAATTGTATTTATGATGTGCCTACAATAAAGAGTACATATATCACACGTCTTCGAATGTTTGGTCCTAGAACATGTCAGTTTTATCAATATCTTTTCCTTCGCAGTCTTGAGAGCAGTGGTGATAAAATAGGTATGTAAAATAAAGCACTTATCAATATAAGTTGATCTTGAATGCGCAATAACCGATTTTCGAGTTTCAATCGCAGTGGGGGGCCACGCGCGTCTACAACAATTGGTTCAACTTATTTGCCGGGTACTATAGGGAATGCAGCAAATGTTAATATGCAGAGTGGACTAATGTTTTTCGACTGGATCAGGATCATGATGACGAAACTTACAACTTAGAAGTGGAACTTGCTAATACTTTTCTTCTCCATGACCATAGGAAACGACCACTTTGACTTCTGACTTTTTATAAGTGCCCATGTAGGCCTATGTGAAATAAAAACCATTTTGATTTTGAATACTCTTACCTCTAAAAGATGATTGGTGATTGGCCTCCACATGACCTCTATCCTGTGCATGTTGGCTAAGCCAGTTTCTAGTAACTTCGCCACAGCAAACAGTGATGGCTCCTGAAAGAAAAACAGGTTTATATTTTAGGAAAAACAAACTGATTGTGCATTTTAAAGGCCGGTATGGAGCCTGTTTTATCAAATTCTTGGATAAATGCTTCCCCAGACTTCTTCCATCTGATGCGAGATCAAGCTTCAATTGAGCAGGCAATTTTGGCGAAGTCTGTTCAGTACGCAGCGTGCTGCAACCCCATCTCACTGTTCCAGGATTCCAGGACTTTGCAACTTTGGTACAATTTGGCTCATTTCCAAAAACTAGTAAACTTCCTCTCTTCTAACTTACTAGTTGCTGTGCCCATCAGGGTCCACCATTGCTACCTTGTCATTTATATTACCATCAGATCTTTACATTGTGGATTTGCAACAAAGAATATGAATATGAATAGTACTATAACAACTTAACAAATTAGTCCATCATACTTTACTCACCCTATTAGAATAAGCCAGCTCCATAGCCTCGTTGGACAGCTTACACAGCGCATCAATCAAATGATGCAGCGCTACATCGTCCAAGTTCTTAGAAGACTCGAACACACGAGACAACATCGCTGAAAGCGCTGTAAGGTACAAATTGTTAGAACCTTATAAAGACAGTTTGGATGAATGAATGGATGGTTTGCTTTTGAAAGCTTTGTATTTTGTTTATTGAAACTTTTTTTTATGTAACATCAAGTTCTGAAAAAATATTAAGTACACAAAGTTTTGCTAAGAAACTGTCAAAATAGAATTATCGGTCACTCAATATAACAATAGTCAACTAAATCATTTGAAGTCTGACCGAACAAAAATTAATGTTATTTTTATAATAAAAAAAAAACTTTACGCATAAAAAACAATTACCGAATCATCAAAAAAATATATTAACAAAGCGATTCACTGTGCTTAGCGAGTGTGTATTTGTATAATAAATAATAGTATGATAAAAATGATAAACGTAGTGTAACACACAAGACCTCACATCTAGCTTTTTATTCTAATATTTTATAAACATTGTAGTCAAATCAACTTATGTAAGAAAAGAAAGAAAGAAATAGAGTTTATTTGCGGCGCATACCATAAATATGTATGTATATTAGAGGAAGTCTGAAAGTGGCGCCAGTGACTGAAAAGTTAAAAGGAAATCGTTTATCTTGGTATGGTCATGTGAAGAGAAGAGATGAAATGCATGTTACGAAAAGATTTCTGAGTTTACTTCCTGTCCATCCATCTAGATGGAGAGGAAGAGGGATGCCGAAGAAAAGATGAATGGATTGTGTGAGGAGTGATATGAAAGAAAAGGGAGTTAGTGATAGTGTGACGGGTGACAGGACAGAGTGGAAGAAAAGAACATGTTGCGCCGACCCCAAGTAATATGGGATAAGGGCAGGATGATGATGATGATGACCATAAATATATATAACGCAATAAATGCTATACGCACAATAAATGTGTTCCCAAAACGCTGTGTTTTGACAACACAATTGTTTTGTTTTAATTTTTTTATAATATAACCATATGTTGATTTGACTACTAGTTTCATAGCGACATGTGCAACGAACATAAGACACACAAACGGCCAGCAAGCTCCATCCCAGTGCTCCTGTGTAAAAGCTATCAAAACCCCTAAATGTGTATACATTTGGAAGTTTTATGACATGATATTCAAAGATTCATAAAAATAATTTCAAATAAATCATTTACAGGCACTTTTAAGAGGTTAGAAATCAGTCTGACAGAAAAAAATGACGCTAATTGCATATTCCAAAGCGTAGATCTCTATGGAGAAGAATGTGCAAGAAACTCCATGGACACTCTTTTTATTCATATTATGTATTACTAATATCTCGCTTAGATGTTTCCTGTTGCTGTTATTATGTGAGAAGAATGTAAATAAAGTAAAAGATAATGTAATTCCTTACGAAAGTTGTTATTGTACTACATACACCACAGAACCAGCTTAAAAAAATGAATGGCGTATGACAGTTGGCGGTCTTGTTGTTAAAGGCGATTTCTGTACAGATTACCTTTTTAAAAAAAGTTTCGAGCATATATACGCAGGCACTTGTAAAACCTAAAAAAAAAAAACTAGTGCACACTTCTAATCGGCCGCTTTTTATGCAGCAAAACTATGAAAATCTTAAGCAGATTCAACAAACAAACAAATCCGTTTAATGTGCAGCAGAAGGACATTGTAGCATTAAAGATCTGTTTGCCTATTGTTCCGTTAAAGATCTCTTTAAAATAGTAAAAAAAAAAACACTTATGAACTTCCAAATGTATACGTAAATAAAATAATGTTAGAATACTCAGTAATACCACTCATGACTCCGAGTGACTCGGCCACGGGAACTTGCTGACCTGTAAACATTGCCGGTATACAAACTGAATTATACATATATACAGCTTGTATAATAGGCTGAATTATACATGTATACAGCTTGTATGATGGACTGAATTATACATTTATACAGATTGTATAAAAGACTGAATTATACATCTATACAGCTAGTATAATAGCCTGAATTAAACATGTATACAGCTTGTATAATGGACTGAATTATATATGTATACAGCTTGTATAATAGACGGCTATTTGGTTCAGGGTCGGCCATTTTATTCTGGATGTTGGTAGTTATTGTAATGTTGTGGGTTAGTCACTGTTAGTTATAAGCAAGTAACACTTTCGTTGCCAAGTTCTCCAAGTTCGACGTGACGTCACAAGATTGCAATCGATCCTATTCTCATTTGGAACGGATTGTACTTATGCACATTGTACGTTTCTTGACAAAGAAAGTGATAATACCAATATAGGGAACGTGCACGATGTAGACAGCGCCATCTAGCGTTAGAAATTCACAACTTTGATCTGGCAAATATACAACTCAGAATGTCACACTCTAGAAATATGTTCCCAATTTTCTGGAGTTTGACATTTTAAGTTGTCAAATCGTAGTATATGATTAAAAAACGAACTATAGATATTACTATTCCTGCTCGCAAGGTTTGAGAACAAACTAAGGCCTCCTGTTCAAGGACGCGTAGCTTCATAGACGCGTATTAGTCATTATACGAATTGTTCGAAACATTATGCGTGAAGCTTCATTACATAGTATAAAACAAAGTAGCTTCCCGCTGTCCCTATGTATGCTTAGATCTTTAAAACTACGGAACAGATCTTAACGCGGTTTTTAAATAAAGTGATTGAAGTGGAAGATTTATAGGTATAATACAAGCATAATTTCAACATTTCAGATGTGTGAAGCTGGGGCGGGTCGCTAGTACATAATAAACGGCAACGTCGTGTTTCCGTAACGTTGCAGTATCGTCGGCCGAGTTTCATAGTTTGATATACTTCACGCGGGCGTATACCAGGCGTCTAATAATGAATACGCTTTTATGAATCTATTAACAACAGGTTTGCGAAAGCCGGCGTTCGCTGGGGGCTCAAAAGTTTAAAAATTAATAGCTGTTCGTTAGTCTCTCTTAAAACTCGACACCGGCTGGACCGTATTCACCATTGCTCTTGGAAGATTTAAACGGTGAGACAAAACCAACTAACAGCGGTACTAAGCTCGCCGGGGCAGCTAGTTACATTGATAAATTGGTGAACGACGAATACGCGGCTGTGAAGCTGTGCGTCAGTGGACAGTAGTCTTAAAAGACTACAGCAAAAATATCCTAGTATTATTATTAACACCAACTCCACACAAATAATACTGACCAGGAAGGTCGGCCATGACTGCCGAAGTGCTCATGACAGCATTCGCGTCGGCACTAGCGCGGCTTGCTTTCATGCTGCCGCCTGTTGATGGCTTCAGGCCCAGGATCCATACCTGGAGACAGAAAACATGGTGGTAAAGAGATGAAGAAAGGAAAGTCCCTGTACCTCTATTGATGAAGGAGAGTGTTGTGTCTGGTCTGGGTAACTGCCCGATAACTGTTTTTCGGACTGTGTCAATGCAAATCGCACTAAGAAGTCTGATACATATAATATATTTAACTAAGTCCAATAAAGAGGAATATGATTATGGCAAATATTCCTTTTTTTAATATGCTTGTTTGTTGGCTTTTTGTTTTTAATATACTTTTTATTTGATTGTTTTTTATATTTGGCTTCATGTATTATGATTTTCACTTGCCCTACACTGTGGCAAAATAAATTTGTTTTATTTCTTTATTTTTTTTTCCCTTAAAGTAATCTGAAAATGTTGAGCTCAGCGCCATTTCGTTACGTGTGTGTACAAAAAAGATATCGAGATGTTCCCACCACGCCACCACTTGTTATACAAATACCAATATGAATTATTAATTGCTCAATTCAATTCTGTTTTCAAAAAAACTTTCGTTTCTATTTTTTATTAAAGGCTTGACCACTTGCTCACCTGATGGTGAGCGATCATAAGATCGATCGTAAAACACGCTAGCAAAGAACTCAGCCTATTCACTAAAATACTCTTAAGTTGTCGCTATTGAGAAACACAGACTCTTGCAATGAATTCCATTCTTCAGCTGTAGCTGATTATTCTATCCTATGCTTATAGGATAGAATAATCAGCCTTACAAGTTTTCAAAGAAAATATTTTTTCATAACAAGCTTTTATAGCTCGGTATATACCTTTATTATGAATACCTACTCATCAAGACCTTTCCGAAAACTACAAACACGTTAGGGTTATCTCATTGTATTACGGAGTTCCTATGGCCACCTTCCAACTCCCCCATCAGACCCTGGCTACCATATAGGATCAAAGTACTCGTCAATACAAATCCTATGAGCCCGAACACGACAAGGTTGAGTTGTTTTATTGCTGAGCTCCTATGGCTACCTTTCAGCTCCATCATCAGATCAGATCCATGTCATCATAATATTGCATTGTCATGCGATTTACATCTGTATGCAAAATTGCAGCTCAATCGGGTAAAGAAATCTGCTTCAAAATTGAGTTGCAAGATTCGAGCCGAACATACATAGTTACATTGCAAGCTAATAAAAAGCTTGTAATAAAGTTCCCAATGCTGGGACTTAGGCTTCCTCTCTAGAAAAAATAAATGGGTTGTAATCCACCACGCGGGCCCGTTGTGTGTTAGTGGATGTCATAAGACGTGTCAAGTAACATGTAAAACAACAACAACATGACATCACATCATCATCATCATCATCTTTTCTTGTCTAACATGTAAATACAGACAAGAAAATTGATTAGCGCTCCTCCTCTCTTCTACTATTTATAATGTTGCTGTGCCCGACAGGGTCCATAATTGTTTCTATCTTTTATTATATATCACCTGACCTGTACATTATGGATTGCAATAAAGATTTGAGATTGAGATTTAAGTATCGTTATTGTTGACTGTAAGCACAATTAATTGAGTTACCAAATGTTGGAGCGTAGTAAGGACCGGCAGCCAAGCTTGCTGTATGGTGTCTCCGTCTCGTTGAGCGGCACACAACAACGCCTTCATAGCGGTCACGTGGCGAGATGTCACCATCACGAATGATTGCTGTTGTCCTGGTAAACCAAACATTAAAGTATTAATAAAAATAATTTCTTTTAAAAGTAATTTGATCAAAATCGTAAATATTAAGAAATTCAGTTCAAAACTAAGTAAGTTGTATCACTACATAGTATAAAACAAAGTCGATTCCCGCTCTGTTCCTATGTTTGCTTAAATCTTTAAAACTACACAACGGCGGATTCTGATGCAGTTTCTTTTTAATAGAGTGATTCAAGAGGAAAAGTTTATATGTACAGCTAGCTTTTGCCCGAGCAAAGAAAAATGTGATAAATGAAGAATAGCTCGACTCGATTTTGTGCAAACTTCACATAAACCATGTACTAAAGTCTGAATAAAACCTAAACATTTGATTTGGATATGTGAGCCCGTTCTTGAGTTATAAAATTACAAACGAATACGCATTGATTTTTATATATTGATTGATACATAAATTAATATATTAAATATCACCATTGCACCCGTGCGAAGCTGGGGCGGATCGGTAGTACCTTTATAAATTGGTGCTAGAGGAAACTGTCAATTAATAGAGTAGGAATTCAAAGTGAAAAGTGACGTCATTACTATTAGACAATGTAAGTATAAAAGAGATTTTCGTAAATCGTCGATTTTTGAAATACATTACGGATTCGCTTTCTGGAAAGTTTTCTTACTACACAATGGAGCCTCAATAAATTAACTTTTTGTTAAAAATAATAGAAATCATCTATAAATTTTCAAATGAGAAGTCATTACAAGATTTCCCACTCTTGGTGGAGTGAAAAGGTCATCTGTGGGAAGCAATGCTCATGGTAGTTTTTTTTTTTTGTGGGAAAAATCATCGAATGACGAATCCAGCCCTTGGGCGGAGCGGGAGACAGTGTCAAACTTTTACTGACTAAACGACCCACCGTTCCTTCTTGCCTTTGTTCCGGTGTTCCACTTTCATTACTAGCATCAAGCCTCGGCCCCAGAAGGCTTCGACCATGCTGGGCCGCTACAGTTGCTGACCATTCTTTGAGGCGCGGGGGGGTAGTGGAATGGAGTGGATATTGGAGTGGATCGTAGAGGAATGCCAACCTACATAACCATAAGCTTGCGTCGCAAATAGATAGATGCTCAGTTGCCGGTATGCTCACCTGTGGGTAGTGATGCTGACGGCAGCGGCGTGCCTACCCACACGACCTGGTGCCGGTAGTCAGGGTCGGGCGGCGGCGGAGGCTCTCGGCGCCAGGGACACGGCAGGGCTCCCAGAGCGCCCAGTGCTGGGACCACGTATTGCGCTGGGAGGGCGCAGCGGCAGAGCGCGCTGACACAGGCGTCGCGTCCTACTGAGTGTCCGACCTGGAAATATTATGGTACTGTAATTTTTTTTTGACGTTCGCATTTTATTGCGTTAGCAATAAGTTTAATTATATTTTAACCGACCAAAAATTTCACCACTAGGGGATCTAGAATCATGTATAATCATGGATTTATAGTATTCATTTGCGTTACGATGTCAATGACACTGTATATCATACTATTTATCTACACTAATATAATAAAGAGGTAAAGTTTGTTTTTTTGTTTTTATGTTTTTTTGTTTGTAGGGGGTAATCTCTGGAACTACTGGTCCGATTGGAAAAATTTTAGCAACAATAGAAAGCTGCTTTACTCCTGAGTGACATAGGCTATATTTTATGTACGCGGGCGAAGCCGCTTACAAAAGCTAGTTCGTTTATAATATTAGTTTATATACGTATTTTATTATTATAATTAATTTGTTTTAATGATACTACATTATATTTTAAATATTAACTGATATTTATTTATTGTGCACACCTACCACCGTGTTTTTGAACCTAAAGGTTGAATAAGGCCTGAAAAACGTACCTTTCCGCTGACTCTGGCCAGGGTCTGAATGGCACGGAGAATATTTTCCAATTCACCTATACTGGCTTCGGCTAATACTGACAGACCCCAAACTAGGCCGCACCATGATGATTTCAGTAGCTGTAATTTCAAACAATCATTAGAAAAACATTAACAATATTCTCAAAGTTTTTTCTATACTTCGTTTTTTAATCCTAGACTACGATTTGACAACTTAAAATATCAAACTCCAGATAATTGGGAACATATGTCTAGAGTTTGACATTCTGAGTGGTCAAATCGTAGTCTAGAATTAAAAAACGAACTATACGTGAGATTTTGCCAAAAGCGACACATAAGAGTTCTTGAAGTCGCGCCGTGATAAGTAGTACAATTTGTTTACTAAAATCTCTTTATCATTTTTGATCTTCTAAAAGAAAGTCCATATCTAAGAAAGTTTTTATGTTGTTTCTTACCTGCAATCTAAGTTCTCTCTCTTTATTCTCCACATCATCTTCTATCTTCTGCACCACGTTGGAGTTCTGATCAGCTTCTCCATTATGAGAGTTGTTCGTTATTATTTTGTCCGACTTGCTGTCTGTATCTTAGGAACAGAAAAAGGTTACACTATAACATTTATTTTATAGTACGAGGCAGTTGAACTAGTGCTATGGTTATTGGTTATGTTAAATAAATTATTAAGCAATAAAAAAAATATCCACTTCGTTGTCAATTCGAAAAATGCCCAGAACCCCGGTAGAATTGCCACATTGAATATAATTTACTATTCAATGTTGCAATTCTACCGGGGTTCTGGGCGGGTTTCTGGTAATACTGATTCACTGGTGTAAAAAAGCCCAGCTTTCGGTCTCGTAAAGACTAGTTGAAATCGAAGAGCATTTGGACGCAATGGCCCTAGTGTTTCAACCTCTGTGATTTTTATAATTTTAGAAATATGCTATAGTTCTATTCGGTAAAATTTTGTTACCTTTAGGATTTCCATTTTTGTTCGAGTTGACTTCTCTTTCTTCTGTATCGTTCTGTATGTCTTCATACATTTCTTGCAGTCTGCAACAATTGACATAAAAAATATAAAATTATAGTTTTAATTGTCTCTCTATACAAAGTTGTCTAGTATTTTCTTTTTTGGGGTGCAATATCATCTAATGACTTCTCCTGCTCTAGGGTGGAACAAAAGAGCGAGAACCTTTTAACTGAATAAGACCCACCTGTAGCTTTCAGTTGCCTATTTCATCCAGGGTCACTGTATCGGAAAGGACATTGACCGGTTCTGGGCCATATGCTGCCCATACATGGGAGTGCTTCCAAATGATTACTGGCATTAACATACAATTAAAAAAAATATTTAATAAAAAATCGGTCCCAGTGTTTTTTTTTTAGTTTTGTTTTTAAGATTTTCGGGGCGATTTTAGTTAACTGTTATTTTAATAAAATGTTTTTACACAAAAATAATATGTAACTCCATTACAATCAGATTCCATCAAACGTAATCTCGGTCGGCTTGAAAACCAGTTCTAATTAATACCCACCGGCTTTTTTTATGGTAGGTAAAAATCATCGAATGATGAACCCCGCTCTTAGTCTTCTCTGACTCAACCACCTACCCCGTTCCTTAGTACCAGAGCTCTGGTGTAACGCTTTCGCATCAACCCTCGGCCCCAGGAGGCTTCGACCCTGTAGGGCCCCTACAGTTTGCTGACAACTCCTGGAGGTGCGCGGGAACAGTGCGCGCCGTCGACGACTTGGGTTCGGTCTGGACTGTTACCAGACGACCGGATGGCGAGCTATACATTGCTCGCCGTCTGCAAGCCCACGCCTGCGGTGGCTGGATATCGGCGGGATCGCGGCGCTGACGGCTACTGCGATGGCGCCGTTGCCTTTGTCTTATGCGGCCTCCTTCACTAGCATTCCTCCCTCGCAAAAGGAGGCGACCGCCTGCCACTCCTCCTCGTTGCGGACGATGACCTGAACCAAGGCCCGCCGCCGGTCTCCCCCACGAGGGCACGCCGATGCTCTTCCCAAGCGGGGCTTGACAGATTACGTGGACAAAAAAATATTAAACTGAAACCGAAATAGAGCCCATTTCGAAAATATTACCTACTCTTGAGCAGAATAATGTTACCGCATTTCCAATATTGATCGCTGAAGAATTTACCCTTTTCGCTGTAGGACCCTATCAAATAAAACTTGCACCTAGTTATTACCGTGAACATGTACGCAGCAGTATATCATTTCTTATCCAACAATATAACAGAGATCTTAACGATCTGTCAGCAAGAGTAGACATATTATGTCTTGTCGTCGAAAATCGACCACTGCTACATATTGATACATCAGGACAATCGCCACCGTTACATGGTGGACATCCCATCCATGTACACTATATGTTTTGGGAACACATTATTTGTGCGTACAGCTAAGGAGAGGCATTTCCTGCAGAAGTCTGTGTTTCCTGATAACTACAACCACTTTGAGGCTGAATAGGTTACTTCTAGGCAAACTTGCTCCATCTTCGTTTACCAACAGGTGAGTTAGGACTCGAGCGCGAGCCTAACCAATCCATCATTTTGTGAGTAGCGATGCCTGAGAATCATTAAGGACTCTAAAGTACAACGGAGGACTTACCTGAAGTACTCCTCGCCCTCAACACTGATGGCTATAGACCGTATGATCTCCATGAGGCAGGCGTACGCCACCGAGATGCCGTACCCATCCTGTATGGTAGGGGCTTCAGTGCGGTCTAGCATTTCTATGCTGAAAGGGAAAATAGTAATGTACAAAGTTATTTAAAACTAGCTTTTGTCAGCGGCTTCACCCACGTACATAAAATATAGCCAATGTCACTCAGGAGTAAAGCAGCTTTCTATTGTTGCTAAATTTTTTCCAATCGGACCACTAGTACCAGAGATTACCTCCTTCAAACAAAAAAAACAAACTTTACCTCTTTACTATATTAGTGTAAGATATCTTAGAGGCGAGCGATATAGAAACTGGAAAAGTTAAAGGCTGATTTTCGGATATAAAATCAAATTTATGGTGATTTTTGAGCGTTTCGCTGCTGGTAATAGAGACACTTCCGGGAAAAAGTATAATTTGTGCTTTCATATAGCACAAATTATACTTTTTCCCGGAAGTGGATATGGTCTAACTATATGTCAAATTTTATTCAGCGGTTTCAGTGAGGAGGAGGAGTCATAAACATATGTATATACACTATCTGAAACTATTGATACTTACTTCCAGATGACAGCGATGTGGAGGAGTATTTCCAGGCCTGAGTGTATTTTGTATTATATGTATATAGTTAGGTTTAGTGTAAATATTTAGTTTATATTTAAGATTTTTTATATATACTTTCAAAATATTATTTTATATTCAACAAACAAAAAAGTTACTTACTACACAGATTTAGCAGTGCCAGGGTCGAAAGTGATGCAGAGTGGCAACCATACTCCCTTCCAGTAGAACCCTGATTGCTGCGGTATGCCTGATGAGCCTGGAAACAAAACCATTGAATTAAACCGCGGTTAAAGACATTTTTTTAAGGTCAAAAGATCTTCATCATCATCAGCCTTTTTAATATTCCCACTGCTGGGACATAGATCACCACTCTAGGAGAGGGAATGGGCCATAATCCATCACGCGGGGCCAGTGCGAGTTGGTGGATATAACATGACTCAGAATTTTTGGTTTTAGGACATGCCGGTTTCCTCACGATGTTTTCCTTCACCGCTTTGAGAGCAGTGGTAATGAAATATAAATTACACAAAGTAATGCGACTGGCTAAGTTTGAACCCGCGACTTACAACTCATAAGGTTTCTTACACATTTTTCTTCGTAGAGGTCTAACTCTTTGGAATGTGCAATTAGCGACATTTTTTTCTGACAGACCGACTTCTTGACTTTTTAAAGTGCCTGTAAAGGTTTATATGAAACTAGCCTTCTACCATCGGTTTCGCCCACGTGAAAGAAGGGTTCTCCAGACAAACTTTAGACCCCCACTACATCCCTTTAGGAGCTGAATTTTGAAAAACCTGTGTTCGCCTACAACATAAAAGGAAGGCTTGTGCAAATTTTCACGCTCCTAGGCCCAGTAGTTTTGGCTGTGCGTTGATATGTCAGTCAGTCAGTTTCTCCTTTTATTTATATATATAGATAATTGCTTTGAATCTTTGAACCTCAGTCGGGGCCGTTACCACTGCTCACCAAATAAAAACAAAATACATAAGTTTCAAAAAATTCAAATGAAATCGAATGAGCTATGGTTATTGACAACTATTCTCTATTATATTAACTTAAATAGATACAAAAAAAATGTACGCAAAACCGTTTATAACAATGCTATTTGTAATAGTTTTATCAACAGTCGGCCTCATCAGTTGTAATATTGTCGAGCAGAGATTCTGTAAGTACTTAATCATTACATAGTATAAAACAAAGTTGCTTACTACTGTCCCTATGTATGCTTAGATCTTTAAAAGCACGCAACGGATTTTGATGCGTTTTTTTTTTATTAGAAAGAGTTATTACATAGGGAGGTTTATGTGTGTAATACATGCATAATATATTCAATATACTCATGTATCCGTGCGAAGCTGGAGCGGGTCGCTAGTAAAATATATGAGATTGTTCAAGGTAACGCGACTTGCTCCACCTTTTTACGATGACAGATGGCATTCTAAAGCATCCCACCCTTAAGCACAAAATATATTTTATTAAACATTATTGTACGTTCATTATTCTACACAATAATATGTATTTGAAGACAGCTTAGCTAAGATAAATAGAAAATAGAAACCTGTATTAAAGAAGTTAGTGTCTTTTTCCATGAATGTCGAAAATCTTATATATAACTAGCGACCCGCTCCAGTTTCGCACGGGTGCAGTGCTGATATCATCATTACATAATATATAACAAAGTCGCCCCGCCCCTATGTATGCTTAGATCTATAAAACTAAGCAACGGATTTCGATGCGGTTTTTTTTTATTAACGCACGCATAGTTTTTTACTTTTGGAACGATAATTTCCGTAAATATTTACATGATCAAAAAATTGTTTTACGGGATCCTTAAACATTTTTAAATACCTATACAACAATATATGATAGAAATGAAAAAAAAATCACTCTCCACTTTACGTGTAAACTATTAAAACATTTTTTACCACTTTTTTTTCAATTTCAAATTCCAGCTTTAGTAAGTGTAAATGATGAAGATTATTTTTCTCTTGTAGCAGTGGATAGCGTACAGCATCCTGCCTTAGCCAAGCTGGTGAAGATGCGGTGCACGCGACGGTTCTCACCAGGAGTTTGCGTGGAGAACGTGGCTCCTGTGTGGACCTTCACGTTCTTGCAGCAGAACTGCACGTAAGTAATACGACTTGTTTGTATTGGCCAAGGAGCCATATAAGTTTTTAAGTAAGCACTTCCTGGGGCAGTGGTTCTTTTTTTATGATAGGTAAAAATCGTCGAATGACGAATCCCGCCCTTGGACGGAGCGGGAAACAGTGTCACTTTTACTGACGAATAAACCCCATTCCTTCCTTGCCTTAGTCCCAGAGCCCTGGAGTTACGCTATCGCATCAACCTTTGGCCCCAGGAGGCTTCGACCCTGTAGGACCCCCACATTTTGCTGATAACTTCTTGAGGAGCGCGGGAACAGTGCACGCCGTCCACGACTTGGACTCTGTCACATGGCAGTGGTGATGGGTCTGAACGTCAGAAGATTTTTTTTAAGAGAACAATGTCGATGTTCTATAGTTCGTTTTTAATCCTAGACTACGATTTGACAACTTAAAATGTCAAACTCCTGAAAATCGGGAACATATTTCTAGAATGTTACATTCTGAGTTGTTAAATCGTAGTCTAGAATTAAAAAACGAACTATAAACTCACACGAAAGTAGAATACACACATGACCGAGCAGCTAACATCCAATATAATTGAAGAATTATTGTTGTGGATTCATAATTGTGTCATGGGACAAGGACTGTTTAAATCTATATGCCAAAAACGACACCAGAACATATAGAAACGAAAGCATGAGGGAGGAAATGCTTTTTTTACTTTTGCTGACGAGGGGCAGGCTGTGTTAATATTTGCAACAAATCTGCATACATAATACTTGAACGGCACGCAAGGCTGAAGTTAAGGAACTAATTTTGAAAGGCCCATTTGCGGGCTCGCGGACTTCATGCAATGGGTAGCTTGCCGGACCAAGCCCAGTCGTCGACGGTACGCACAGTTCCCGCGCGCCTTAAGGTATTGTCAGCAATGGTAGAGACCCTGCAGAAGGGTTGAAGCTAACTAGGGCCAAGGGTTCGTGTTTGAAAGGAAGGCTCTGGCCCTGGTATATATGGCGACGTAGAAACGGGGTAGGTTGTTTAGCCAGTAAGAGTCTGACACTGTTTCCCGCTACGCCCAACGGCGGGATTCATCATCGAATAATTTTTGCCTACCATAAAAAAGGATCAATTTTAAATGCCCAATGGGTTCTCACACAGAGATGCGGTTGTCGCTTGTGAGCATTGTTTTCGTTCAAAAAGTTAAAAACGCGCGTTTTGAGAAGCCTGAATTCATGTGAAGTGTACACATGCAAGCGCGCGCTGCTGCTAAAGCGCGCGTCAATCGCGCGTTTACATTTTTTCGTTAGAACGCATGTTGCTCGAGCGTCAGCGCTTTGAGATACATGAGCGGCCACTTTGTTATACATTTCAACGCGTGCTTTTGTGTAGAGGACGCACTTTTCGAAAATGGAGATCGAGCATTTTGATACTGCTTTCTTTATAGACAAAATCCAAAAGCGCGGTGTGTGTACGGACTACGCGCGCTCAACGCACCGCCGAGCGTATGTACTAGCTCTTAATCATGACTATAGTCAATGTTATGTACAAAGCCTTCGTCACTTTTACATACCGATCTATAACTTCCAGAGAACGTCTAGGCTGCCCCAACAACTTTCGTACAAACCGCTTCCCTAGCTACAGAATGTGTATAAAACGGTGTCGCCCCCTGGTGGAAATGTACCTCAAAATGGTGGAGTTCGAGGAGAAAATGGGGCAGACGAATGACCCCGCGGACGACTCGTGGGAGACCAGTGACCCGGATGATCGGAACTTGAGAGGCGGTGTGACAGATACGAGTAAGTGTATCACACTTCATCTTTACATAGTTGGCTGTCCCTATGTATGCTTAAATCTTTAAAACTACGCAACGGATTTCGATGCGGTTTTTTTTAGAATAGAATAGCATTTATTTGCAAATATGGGTATACAAAATTAGGTAGTAGTAAGTGTATCAGAGTTCTGTCATATTTCACCATTCGGCATGCAAACATTAATCATAATTATCATTAGATAAAATTGTAACAAAATTATAAATAAAAAAAAATAAAATAAAAAAAAATAATAGATAGAGTGCTTCAAGAGGAAGGCTTATGTGTATAATACTTCATTACATAGTATAAAGCAAAGTCCGCTGTCCCTATGTACGGTTAGATCTTTAAAACTAAGCAACGGATTTCGATGCGGTTTTTATAAATAGCTAGTGTTTCAAGAGGAAGGTTTATATGTATAATACTTCAATACATAGTATAAAACAAAGTCCCTTACCCCTATGTATGCTTAGATCTTTCAAAGTACGCAACGGATTTTGATGCGGTTTTTTTTAATAGATAGAAAGATTCAAGAGGAAGGTTTATAAGTATGATACATGCGTAATATATTATTGGACCCGTGCGAAGCTGGGGCGGGTCGCTAGTATATTATAAAAGCGAATATACAAGGTCATGAGCAAGGTGTCAGAGCCCCAGTGGTGAAATGAGCAGTGGTGGCCGAGTGGTAAAGGCCCCGACTTACGAGTTGTAAGTCGCGGGTTCGAACCCAGCTAGGCGCATTACTTCGTGTAATTTATTTCATCACCACTACTCTCAAAACGGTGAAGGAAAACATCGTGAGGAAACCGGCATGTCCTAGAACGCATGTCACAGGCCTCCTCTCTAGGAGAGGGAATGAGCCAATTCCCTCTCCTAGAGAGGAGGCCTGTGACCCAGCAGTGGGAACATTAAAAGGCTGATGATGACGATGTATTTAATTAATATAATTATAATCTTATTCCAGAGTATTCAAAACCGACTGCCTCCAAAACAGAAGTGACAATTATCCCAGAATCCCTCGAAGACTTAAGCTCAGATCTTGAAGAAGAAGAGTACCGAGAGAATGAGCAGGACAGCAGATTCATAGTGTACAAAGAGAGCAACGTAAACGAAGACATAATGCTGCCGGATATTGACTATGTTCCGGGGGAGATCCGGTCTGACATGGATCTGACGCATTGGGGATAAGAAAGGGGAGTTTTGGGCTCGTAAAGCAAGCTCGCAAGTCGTCGACGGCGCGCACTGTTCCCGCGCGCCGTCGACGACTTGGGCTTGATCTGAACTGTTACCAGACGGCCGGACGGCGAGCTACCATTGCTCAGTGTCTACGGTGGCCGGATATCGGCGGGATCGCGGTGGCGACGGCTACGGCGCATGCGTCGTTTCCTTTGCTTAATGCGGTCGGCCTCCTCCTTCACTAGCATTACTGCCTCGCAGAAGGAGCCGACCGCCTGCCACTCCTTCTCGCTGCGTACCATGGCCGGAACCAAGGCCCGGCGCGAGAGCAAAGCTGCGATCCGATTTCTCATCGTAAAGATCTACAAGCTCGTACAACACTTTGCAAGAACTTACGAATTGATTCGTAAGTTCTTTGTCGTCACCGGGAGTGATGCTTTGCCGCACGAAATCGCATCGCTTAGCAGTTTTGCGTGGGAGCCCTGGAGACTGTTTAAAATTTAGAAAAATAAAATAGTTTGTATGTTTTTTTATAAAAAAAAGTTGTTTGATTAACTCCAATGTTACGGAAAAGTATATATGGATAAATTGACGGCAAGGTTGGCGCAGTGGTTTAGCGATTCCTAAATACAGCTCTGTGTGTCGTGGGTTTGATTTCCGCACTGTATAAATATTTTATGAGTCGTAGATCACGGGTTCAAAGAACCACTCACACACATCACCACTGCTCTCAAATCTGTGAAGGAAAACATCGTGACAAAACCGGCTTGTCCTAGAACCAAAAATTCGAATACATATGACCTCCACCAGTCCGCACTGGGCCCGTGTGGTGGATTATGGCCTCTCCTAGAGAGGAAGCCTGTGTCCCAGCAGTGGGATCATTAAAAAAAAAAGGCAGATGATGATACATACTTTTCGAGTGTGAATAACTAACATATCATATCAACTAACATATCATGTACTCACCAGCCGCAGTGTTGACGTTAGAAGCGACGAACAAGCTCTGCACGTAGGCGCCGAGAGCGTTCACTATGTCTTGGAATATGTTAGTCGCGTGTGAACTGCTACTAACATATTATGTAGTGAGACACTTACCAGCCGCAGTGTTGACGTTAGAAGCGACGAACAAGCTCTGCACGTAGGCGCCGAGAGCGTTCACTATGTCTTGGAATATGTTCGTCGCGTGTGAACTGCTACTAACATATTATGTAGTGAGACACTTACCAGCCGCAGTGTTGACGTTAGAAGCGACGAACAAGCTCTGCACGTAGGTGCCGAGAGCGTTCACTATGTCTTGGAATATGTTCGTCGCGTGTGAACTGCTACTAACATATTATGTAGTGAGACACTTACCAGCCGCAGTGTTGACGTTAGAAGCGACGAACAAGCTCTGCACGTAGGTGCCGAGAGCGTTCACTATGTCTTGGAATATGTTCGTCGCGTGTGAACTGCTACTAACATATTATGTAGTGAGACACTTACCAGCCGCAGTGTTGACGTTAGAAGCGACGAACAAGCTCTGCACGTAGGCGCCGAGAGCGTTCACTATGTCTTGGAATATGTTAGTCGCGTGTGAACTGCTACTAACATATTATGTAGTGAGACACTTACCAGCCGCAGTGTTGACGTTAGAAGCGACGAACAAGCTCTGCACGTAGGCGCCGAGAGCGTTCACTATGTCTTGGAATATGTTAGTCGCGTGTGGCTTCATGTCGTAACACTCGCAGAAGGCTTTTAGGAGATCTGTAGAAATAAAAAAAAATCGGAATTAGGTATTTCCTGTTTTTTTGTATGGTAGAAAAAAATCATCCAATGACGGCTCCCGCCCTAGGGCGAAGCGGGAAACAGTGTCAGACTCTTACTGACTAAACAAACCAACCCGTTCATTCACTTTCCGCACTGGGGCCTTCCTTTCAGAAAGAGACCCTGGGCCCCAGCAGGCTTCGACCCTTTTGCAGAGTCTCTAGAAAGTATTTCCTGTTGTGTTTAGTACAATCACAATCAATATATATAATAATAATTATTTTTTTTTTTTTTTATTCAAAAAGCATTAAAGGATAAATTAAATTACATACAGTCTTAAATATATCTTAATTCTGAGTCTTACTATGCCTGAACTAAGAAATCCTGTGTTTCAGGCGAGAAGAGATAAAATAATAAAAAATTAACAAATAATCAAAAGGATTCTAAAGTACAATAAAAATGTGAAAATAATCTGTAACGCAGACAGGTTAACTTAAACTATTAAAAACTTAACTTCTAGTTTCTTAATTAACAAAAACACTTTAGGTAATAATTGTATAGTTTCTAAAATAACTAGGTACTTAAACTAGGGCAAGAATTGTATAAAAACACGAAAAATACACAAAATCACTTTAGCACAATAAGTAAATTCTCCGTATCATCATAGGTCATTTTCTGAAGAGTTTCCTTAAAAAAATCAATGCCATTTTTCGTTGTAATTTTATAACTGAAGAATGAGCTCACTTTCCAAACTAATGGTTCATGTGAAGTTTGGACAAAATCGGTCGAGCGGTTCTACATTTATCACATTTTTCTGTTGCTGGGAGCGAAGCCGCAGGCAAAAGCTAGGACTTTATAATAAACAATAAAGATAGTGATGTACTTACTTGGCTGTATAGTCATTTTATGCAGAACTTCTAGGGCCAAAGCTCTCTGCCACATAGGTTTGTCGGGGTCCAAGAATTTGATGGTGAGCGACAAGAAGATCTCGCATTCTGTGACCTGGGAATAGATAAATAAAACTATTACTGTTGAATTTTTTTAAATTTAAAAGTTATTTAAAAATTACTACAATAACATTGCTAATACTATTATCCCGAGTTTTCTCACTGATGGGCTAAGTCCTCCTTTCATCACGATTCTTCACTTCCTCCTTCCAATTCTCAAGAAAAACTAAGACTGGCCTGTTGCCTCACTTAAAAAATTATTTTATTTTTGTAAATGGTACAAGGACCCCGCACTACAGGGGCCCCAAAAGAGGTAAAAATTTGCAACATCTTATCCATAACCGTCTCGTAGGGTAAACCATACATCAGTTTTTTTATACGGCGCCCCTGAGGTATTTACTACGCCACTGTCTGTGAAAATAACTGTCTAGCTATAAAGGTTCATGAATTTCAGCCTCGTGACAAACGGACAGACAGATTGACGGACGGACGGACAGCAGACTCTTATTAATAGGACCTTAAAATGGGGCCCTATTAATAAGAGACTAATAATAAAAGTCTCTTGCCCAAAGAGTAAAACGGAACTCTAAAAAGTATGACGAAAAAACAACATAACAAGCGCATTCTTACCAGCACCGAATGGTACTTGTGCACGATGATGGACACGAGCCTCAACAGGCGCATGGTGACCGGGAAGTGAGGTCGCTCTGCTGCTGCAGGGCTGGCAGCTCCACCTGCGGTTGTAGCTCCTGGGATGTGCAGTGCTGTGAAGGCAGCCCTGGGGGTAATGGTAAAGTAGGTAGTATCTTATACATTGGCGTAGCTATGATTAATATCAGGAGGAAGGGGACTGGCTACTGAAATTTGGAATCTATGATCTTCATTACATAGTATAAAACAAAGTCGCTGTCTGTCCCTATGTATGCTTAGATCTGTAAAACTACACAACGGGTTTTTTTACTAGATAGAGTGATTCAAAAGGAAGGTTTGTATGTATAATACATGCATAATATATTTAATATCAGCATTGCACCCGTGCGAAGCTGGGGCGGGTCGCTAGTATAAATATAAAATACTTCAATCACTAAAAAAAGAAAAAGTACCTTTCGTGTACTAGCTATATTTTTCCGTATTTTTTAACATCAATACAAAACAAGTTTTAAGCAAAAATGCACTGTTAGATAAAGAAATTTAATTTTTAACACCTGGACGAGTTTAATGTTCCCCCTGTGGGGACTCAGGCCTCTCCTCTCTAGGAGGGAATGGTAATCGTAATCCACCACGCGGGCCCAGTGCGGGTTGATGGAGATTTTTTTTACTTCGGATTTTTGGTTCTAGGACATTCCGGTTTCCTCAAGATGTTTTCCTTCACCGTTTGGAGAGCAGTGGTCGAGTTTATTGAGAAATAATAATATCTTACCTATATTTGACGTTAGGAGAGAACAGTCTGATGATAAGTGCACACACGTGTTCTTTCAATAAGAACCGGAATTCCGGTATCTGTAATTAAATAAAACATTATTTCGATCTTTCTTCTTCGGGTGAGTCGTTGAAGTGCATTTTGTTGTATTTCTTAATTCATTCACTGTTGGACATAGGCTTCCCCCAAGTGTCGCTACAACTAACAATCCTCGTGTCATATGCACCGTGTGGGCCGCGACAACGTGCGCGGTCGCCACTACAGAACCTTACGGATGGGGCCGTCCCGCCGTCCATCCGTTTTATAAGCTCTGCCCACTTCTACTTAAGATTGTCGATTCGGGTTTGGAGATATGCGGAACAGAGAGTAAAGTCAAATCAAAATCAAATCAAAAAGGTTTTTATTTCATATAGGCCTACAAGGGCACTTATAAAACGTCAGAAGCTAGTGCACGGTTCCAAATTGGTCGTTTCCTATGGAGAAGAACTGGCAAGAAACTCCATGGTTACGCTTTTTCAAAAAAATACCTCTGTTGAAAAGGGAGGATTCTCCAACCAGACCGGTGTTATATCTGGTGGGCTACTGCCGCTAATTGATATCGGGTTGTCGTAATATATTCAAATTGCGCGGAGAACTTTTATTGCGCTATGCAGGATTCTTGTAGTTCTTATGTGGCGCCATAGATGGCGTTACACGGGCTTCAAGCCACATTGGCAACTCTGATTCTCTTACGGATATTTAAATTCCTAATACGATCAGGCAAGGAAATAACGAGCATAGCTCTCCGTTGCCCTTTTGATGACTGTAAAACTTCGACTGATGAGGCTCAATTGTACTTGAAAATTTCTAACGAAATGTAAATATGAATTTTGCTGAATTACCTTGAAGAAAATTGGTGAAAAGTCAGTGAGAACCGTATCCAGTAGTTCAAGTCCGAAGGTCTTTGGCACGTCAGAGATCCCAACCAGCCAGTGAGCTGAGTCGCCATTTATGAGCTGGATTATGTCCTGAAAACATAGATTTACAGTTTTACATGTTATTACATCACACTTATAATTATTTAATATGTTGCCGGTATCAACTTTATGGCATCATCATCATTATTTAATCAGAAAGGGAGTCTGTAGACTGCTTATGACTATAGATTTATATTCACCTAACTCGACAAAATGTATGGAGCAGCGGGTTTTTTTTTCGTGATTTTTGTGTTGCTCTCATAGTAAAAGTTGTTCATATTGGTGTATACAATGATCCTCTCTAAGGAAAGCCCATTTGTCGCATCAACTTTGTATAAAAAAATGATTAGCTGTTCATTAGTCTCGCTAAACCTCAACAACACCTGGACCGATTTGGCCAATTTTGGTTTTAAAATATTCGTGATACTCCAGGGGAGGTTTAAACGGTGACAAAGTATGAAAAAATTCACGAAAAAAATCTCAATTATCGCTACGAAGTTTGCCTCGACTATTAGGCGCTATAAAGTTTGCCGTTTCAGCTAGTAATGTACTAAAAATGTTACCTGAAGTATCAGATAAGCGTCGACAGCACAAGGTTTGAGGTCCTTCGGTGCCTTGTTGTTTGTCTGTGGTCTGACATCGGCTGGGTTCACTTTCAGAGCACCTGTAATAAACAATTTTTTTTTTAATTGCAAACTAGTGCTTGACTGCGATCCCACCTGATGGTAAGCAGTGATGCGATCGTTGACAAATTTTATTTTATTGAATCAAGTATTCAGTCATTGTCGCTCCAAACATATAGTGTTTATTTTTGTGTGAAAAAGGAAGTCAGCTATCAGTGCGACATATTTATTTATTATAAAGTTTATTGTACACTCATAATATGGACAGGATCATAATTGGCTCATTAGATAGTGCCTCCCCAGTTTGATCTAACATCCACCCTATATGTCTAAATGCAATATTATGAAAAAACTCCCTCTGTGTTGCATTTTCGGCCAACTTACACAACTCATAATTTTCTAATGCTGGGCAAAGGCACGTCCATTCCTTCCATTGCTCCAGGTTTGCAATGTATTGTATTTTGGGCTGGTTTTCAGAACTCCACGACTAAGGCGCATATTTTGCGTAATTGTTCCACGTTTTGAGCAAATTTTTGGAATTCCGGTGTCTGTTATGACTAACAAATAGGGATACTGTCTAGAAAACTCTTAAACTTGAAGATCTTACCTTCAGCTTCAGCCAGAGCCCTCTCGAAGACCAGAGCGACCAGCTGACGAACAGTAGCAGCGGCTGCATGGCTGGTGCTGACGTCACGGCTCTCCGAAGGCGAGACCATGCGCATACACATCACCATTGTCTGGTGAAGAGGAAACAAAAAGAGATTATGGTCCATTCGCAATAACATTAGCCATTTAAACAAACAGTTTTTACTGTCTGTTCGTTAGAGTAGGGAGTTAGAGGAGTTAGTAATAGAGTGACGGGTGACAGGACAGAATAGAAGAAAAAACATATTGCACTGACCTCAACTAACACGGGACAAGGGCAAGAAGATGATGATGATGTTTTTACTGGCCGTTCAACCGATTTTGATTATTATTGCATTGCAGTAAAGTTGATGTTATAACTATTTTTGTTTGCTTTTAATGCACATACTTATGACTACTTATTTTTTTATTGAGGTGGGAAATCTTCTAATGTGGGAAATAATCCTCGAGAGTACACTGAGAGTGTCAACCTTTTACTAACTAAAACCAATTGTGGCCTTCAATTTCCCGTAGACCCCCTTCAGGAATTCGCTCTCTCTGTATATAAAGTTATCACTATAAAGGCGAAAGTTTGAATTATGTGTGTTTGTGTAGGTTTGTTGCTCCTTCATGCATAAACAGCTGAACGAATTTGTATTAAATTTGGAAAATTGTCATGTCCTGAGCTTTTCTTTTTTATGAACTAACGGCCCGTTCCAGCTTCGCATAGATGCAATGCTGATATTAAATATATATTATGTATGTATATTATACATACAAATATTCCTCTTGAGACACTAAACTATTTAAAAAAAAAACAGCATCAAAATCTGTTGAGTAATTTTAAAGCTCTAAGCATACATAGGGACACACAGAGGGGAAGCGACTTTGTTTTATACTATGTAGTAATGCCTACTTTCACGAGGGCAAAGATAGATAGATAGATATATACTCTTTATAGTATAACTACTACCACCATAAACACAACTTGGTACATTAGGAACTTAAAATTCCAAAGCCCCTAACAGAAGCTACAGAAGTAAATATTTTGATAACAAGTTTAAATAAATAAACAAATAACTTTACCCCTAGTAGCCTTTCCCTTTCAGTCTTAATCATTTTGGCACCGTCACGGCCGTGGGTACTAACAGGAGTACACATTTTCAAAAACACCACTTTGCAACATCAACTTTCACTTTAGAAGTTTACTCCAAACTAATTGTTTAACGGTGTTAATGAAATCTATTGAGATCTAATCTTATCGGTAATTGTTTGAAGCGGGTTCTGCACTTCTAATTGTTGCTGATTTGACTGATACAGTTCATGTTAGGTTTCGTTATCTGAAGTGTCGTATTTCCGGTCAAAATATTTCCATAGTGTCACTATTGACGATGTTGTTGTTGAGTTTTATATGTTAGGGTGCGTCCACATCTGGCGAATGTGCCGCGAATGTGCAGCTCGCGAGCCGTTTGCGACCTGCCCGCGAGCTGCGCGCGTGCATTTTTGTTCGTGCGCCGCTCCTGCGCCGCCCGCGCGCAGTTCGCGCGCGATCAATGCGCCGTACACGATCAGCGCGCGGGCAGCGCGCTAGTTATTGAATAATTCATAACTTCGATAGTACTGAGCCAGTAAACGGAACAGGGCGAGAACTGAGTGCGCACAGATCGCGCGCTCTATACGAGCCTTGTATGAGTTGCGCTAAAGAGGCGCACCAAACCATTGCAATGACTGCACGCGAGCAGCTCGCGGGCAGCTCGCAATCGGCTCGCGTGCTGCACATTTGCGGCGCATTCGCCAGATGTGGACGCACCCTAATAGGAATCGAGTACCATGGGGAAAAAAATAAGAAAAAAAAAACATTTATTTTCGTTTATCTCGTCAAAACGTAGGGAACAGCTGATTTCTTTTTTCGCGATTTCAGGTTCGGGCCCATAGTAAAAGTTGTTCATAATGATTTGCGTACGACCTCTTAAGCGGTTGTTAGTGTTTTACCAATAACCCTGTATAGTATTAAAAACTATCCCAACCATAAATTAAAATATTATGATACACAAGGACAACTAGTAAAAAATAAGGCGGTAATTTCCTATATCTATTACATGAAATTGCTATAATTATCAATCCTTAAACATAATAGTTCTTATTCTTATCTTTTATTACTTTTTAATTATGTTTTAATTGCTAACTATCATAGATAAACGTATTATTAAAATTGGTACAACTGGCTTTACCTACATACTGTTTGTTTGAATTAAATATATTTTACAAGCTTTTATTTAGTTTCACCTGTTCCAATGTTTGTGATCAAATCTTGTAAATTAAATTTGATTCACTTAACAATTACTGATTGAGATGACATTTTACATGTATGTCAATTAGATGACAATGCAAAATTATTGTCGTGGAGGTGACCTGATGATGTAACCGGAAGGTGGCAATAAGAACTCTGTAATTAAACGACACCATCAAGTTTTGGGCTCGTGTGATTCGTCTTGACAAGTTTTAATTATATATGTATATTTTTTTAATATCCCTTACTGTCACACTGCTAGGGAAAGGCCTCCCCCACGTCCTTCCAAATCTTCTTTTCCAGCGCTGTCTCGAAACAGTTCTCTCGGTACGCGTCCAGATCATCCCACCACCTCTTTCTAGGCCGGCCTCGACGACGATATACAAGTACGCGCTATAAATTTTTAATTGCAATAAGTACTTGACCGCGATCCCACCTGATGGTAAGCAGTGATGCAATCGTTGATGGTAAGGCGCACTAGTTTATTAAGAGCTTATTCACTCTAGCCTTGAAGACACCTAAATTATAATCGGACGGAAAGACTGCAGCCGGCAAACTGTTCCAGACTGTTTGCTATGAAAAAAAAATATTTTTATTGAAACTTGTTTGTAGAACTCTTTAAAATCCACTACTCACCCTAGCCAGCGTGTCTCCATGCACCAAATCCGAGGTGGTCATCAACAGGGCAGCGGTCTGCAGCAGCTTCAGCTCCAGCACTCCTCCCTGCCCCAAGTTATACAGACAGTCCACCACGTGCCTGGCGCCTTTAGCATCTATGCCTTGCTGGGCGATCAGGCGTTGGATTGTTCCGAGACAGAACTGGAAATGAAAATAGTTGGTGAATAAAAATGTCCTGTTAATTACCTATGTAATAGATGCCTGTTGGTCTAGTGGGTAGTGACCCTGACTGCTATGCCGGAGGTCGTGGGTTCGATTCCCACCCAGGACAAATGTTTGGGTGATGAGCATGATCATTTTGTTCCATGTCTGGGTGTAATTTATCTATAATATGTATGTATTTAGAAATATATTAGTAGTTTATCAGTTGTCTAGTACTCATAACACGAGCTCTGCTTAGCTTGGGATTTGAGAGTGTCCAAAATGTCCATATAAATGAACTTTAGAGGACCCAAAAAACGCTACTGTCGCCAACGGTAATAAAGTGGCCACAAACTGGGCCCAAAAACTTTGAGGGATACGGAATCCATCGATTTGAGAAGAAGAAGGTAAAATTTTCATTTATACTGGGCGAAGAAGGTAAAATTTTTTTTGTTCCGAGCGTTAATCGAACCCGCGATCTGCAGCGCAGCAGGCAATCTGTCAATCACTGCGCCAAAAGTGCCATCAATACTTGTAAAATACTAACTATTGATAAACTAGTACTGTGAATTTTCAATACAATACAATATGTTTAACATGTGTGAATTTTCAATAACTTCTTAGTACCTTCTTAAAATTCATTTTATGTTACATGTACTGAATTTACTTTCATAAGCATTTATTACATCGACCAATGCAGCTGGGTGTATGGCGTATTCACCCAACCCCAGCTTCGCACGGGTGTAATCAATAAATATTTAATATCAGTATTAAATATTGTATGCATGTTTTACATGTAAACCTTCCTCTTGAATCACTCTATCTGTTAAAAAAACCGCATCAAAATCCGTTGCGTCGTTTTACGGATCTAAGAGCCTGTCCATAAAGCGCGATTTACGCGCGTGTACACCCGCGCGAAGGCACTTCTCTAATCGACGATCTTCTCGAATCGACGTTCGACAGGCTCTAAGCGTATATAGGGACAGACAGCGGGAAGCGACGTTGATTTATGCTATGTAGTGATAATGTTATGTATTATCTATCATAAACAGACATTTCAATATCATTTATATGTATGTATTCTAAAATAAACTGTGAATTAATTGAATTCATCCAATATTCCAAACCAACTTGGGCCATGAGATCAGCATGGCAGGATGCCAGAACTGATATCAATTTTATTGAGCAAACTCGTTTAAATGAAAATTGTGGTATTGAAAATCTATTAATGCCTTTCTCAAATTGAAACTGCACAACCTAAATTTTCATAATGGTTTGACGATTTCACGCTCCTTGAAAATGTTTTCACTAATGCCAGTGATGGCCATGATACACTAGGAAGCTACATGTTTAGAAAAAGCCACATTAGAACATCCACATATTTGAACTCAGGACCTGGAGATAGAAATGAGAGAATCCTTAACCACTAGGTCAGTGATGGACAAAGTAGTGATCCGGCCCACCGACGATCCTCTAACATGAATAGTTTATGGCTCATGGTGGGAATCGAGCCCAACAATCATGGGCGACGCGGTGTGCACGCGCAGACGGCGTGCACATACCTCATCAGCAGCGGGGGAGCCCAGCGTATTTCGGCACCCGAGACTCTCTTCCACTTATACCGCCGCTACGGGCGATACCTCTCTAATTAAATATTGAATCACTGCTTGTCCGGGATCTTTGTATTTTCGAATATTTGAATATCGGCAATATATCAGCATTAATTATAGTAATACAGTCCACTTATTTCCACCTTCAACTTTTACACCCACGATAATTATATTTTAATGGTCCACAAAATAGATTCTACTTAGCACATAGGTAAAAGACCCAGTAAGACTAGTAGCGTAGTTCGTGATGGTGTTGAGCAAACGATCACGCCTACCATAGCAGGTTCTTAGAATAAAAGTAAAATTGTAATTTTTAACATTCGCGCGAGTGTGTAATGCCGTAATGTTTTTATATGATTAAAAGTTTACAACACAAAATGCATTTTTTTTTTATATTTCTGGCCATTCTCTAAAATTTCAAAAAATATGCACAAAACTGCACTAGGCAATTAGACAACTTTAATTAATTTAATTTTGAGCCTGTATGTTCCCACTGCTGAGCAAAGGCCTGCCCCAATTTCTAGGTATTGTTGTCACAACCCACATCCAATCAGCCCTTACAGAAGGTCATCTCGCCACATGTTCACAGGTCAACTATGGTGGCATCGCCCATCATCAAATGCCCACTTTGCGGAGACTCTTGTCTAGGTTGGTGTACATACAGTGGACAATCTCTGTATTATTTGTTTTAAGATATGAATATTTTTTAGCAAAAATCCCATGGTCTATTGAAAGAAAGAAAGAAAAACAGTTTATTTCATGCAAAATGACGCAATATTAAAGCTATTAGACAATCAATTATTACTATTTTATAGAATAATATTGCTTACCTTTATAATCTTCAGATCCTTAGATTCACAGCCTTGTACGAGGGGATATAGTATCTGGTTTACAACTCCATACAGAGAAGCCTGAGGGTTATTGGAAGCCAGAGAGAGTTTCTCTATAGCTTCATCACATGCCTGAAAATATACATTGGGAATTATAAAAAGTTTTATTATTTTTTAAGAATAATTAAATTCATTAAGCCCCAAGAGGACTGGTGTCCTTCTATTAAGTGACCTATTGTCTTTTAGTTGTGTCTGTAATTACTATAATCAAAATGATTCTTGGAGTTTTTTGCATATTCTTCTCTATAGAGATCTACACTTTAGAATACAGTGCATTTTTGTTTTACTGACTGACATTTTAACAATTCAAACGTGCCTGTAAATGGTTTAAACTCTTAAACCCCAAACAAATGCCGGGTGTTTACATACCTATTGTTTTTCTATTATGTCTCTAATTATGGTAATCTAAAGGTTAATTGAAATAAATGCTTTGATTTATTAATTTAATTTTTTTCTGCTAGTTTGATGTTTCACCAATAGATAGTGACACATAATTTGTGTCAAGTTTATTAGAATTCATGCTACATGATGTAAGTGGTAATTAATTGTATCCCAATTGTCTTTATCCTTTGTGTTATACATATAAAACTTTTTTTTATAATGGGCTTCTGTCAATCTCTTCTAAAAGATATGATTGTTCACAATATGGCTGCATGTCTGAGGGGTAATTCCCATATTTTTAAGAATTGTTTGCATTCATATTTCAGTAACAAATACCGTGGAAAGAGAAACCCATGGTCCTGGAACACAAAGAGCAACTGAAGAAAAAGGTGTCTTTATGTCAGTAAAATTCTGACTCACCCTCTCATTCCACCCTGGAGTGGGTTAGTCATTAGACAATTTCCTACCTCAAGTTTTGAGGTTTTGGAAAACATAAACATTAGGTGTTAGTATTAGCAGACTAGTTGATAGCACAATGTTTGTAAAAAAGATTACATCAGACTCTTTCACAATGTTTATGAAATAACCATGTAGGTACTAAAAATATTATCCTCATTATTTGGATACTAATATTCAATCCTACAAAAAGACAAGAGGATTTTATGAAGAATGGGAAACATGAAGGAAAAGGGAATAGCATTTGTGTGATGGTTGGCAGGGCAGGCATCATGCCTGCCAACCCTGCACTTAAAAGTGGTGAGTATATGGGTAGAGAAAGAGAGGAAGGCCAAATGCGCATGATGGATTATGCGGAAAGTGTGATGAAAGAAAAGGAAAGTGTTACAGTGACAGGTAACAGGACAAATATGGGACAAGGGAAGGAAGAAAAAGTTTAGCAGGGCAGGATGGATAAAAAAAGTGTATTAAATGAACCCCAAGTAACATAGGATAAGGGAAGGAATATTATGATTAGTACTGTACAAAATGAGAACTAATAATACAATGCACCTAATTTAAATTTTAATATAGATACATGATAGGTTTTTCTTTAGACTATATCGTATGATGACTGGTAATATAATGAATAATGACTATAATCATAAACAATAGGTTTTAATTTTTTAAAGCACTGTTACACACCCATAAATAAGGTCATAAAAATGCTCTAATAGATTTAAATGGTATCTATCAGGCTTTAATCTGAATCGGTGAAATTGTAGATAGTGAGTACAAGACCCGGCTTTTATACACCGGTAAGATTAAATAAACAATTTGTGGACAATTTTCTTAAAAATACATGAGTAAAATATTGGATATATTTTCAACATATTTACATCATATTAGTGCAGTGCTATTGGTTCAAATGATTGTTGCGTGCATGCTATTAAGTCCCAATTAAGTTTTACAATTATAAATAACATTGAAATGATAAAAACCTCTCTTATCTGAGGATATTTCTTCTTGGTCTCCAAACTCAATGTCTTGAAATCATTTTGAAGGACGTCCATGAACTTCTTCGTGCAATCATCGCCGGTTACAGCGCTTACGAACGCCATTATTTAATTTATTGCTGCTTATTCACTTATTCACATTATTCACGTAAAAAATTATAGAAATTGAATTTATGCCATGTATACAATCGACATCACAATTTTCAGTTCGGAAACTTAACCAGATTAAACTAAGTTCAAATTGGATAAGTATTTTACAAATATTTCTAAGATTAAGTTAGCCTTTAAAAAGATATAATGTTATAGAAAAATACAAATAGTATATATAAATGGTTAAATACAGATTATTGATTGAATCATTCAAAATTTAGAATATAAAGGAATTGAGTTTTATTTTTGTATTTCAGAACGAAATATTTACCTCCATTCCTTTGCAATCGCAGTAGCACTATGTCTACTGCGCACCTTTATTTTTATCAGTTCTTTTTCAAACGATTATTCATCTAAAAATTTATGATTCTTGTAAAATACTAAATAACGGTATCTTATTGCATTTACGGCGTAAAAAACATAATCACGCTTAGAGTCTTAAAATGGTTTGTCATATTTTTTTGCATGTAACGGAATTTATTTGTTAATCAGTGTGACCCAAAGAAATAATAAATTACCACTTTCAGTAATTTTCCTAGTTTTCCCCACTGTGAATAACCGCACTTGAAGATAATTAGATTATATTAGACCTAGTGCTTTTGTGGAGTAAAATAAAGCTTTAATTAGGTTTAACTCATTTAATGAATTACTGTCATTAACTGGAAATGTGGATTTGATTCAATTACATTGTTTTTTGTTAAGTTTGCATAGTATAGGAGAATAAGGCTTATTCGAATGTTTAGGTACACAATACGTAACAGGACATTAGGAATAGCATAAACAGCAGTATTCGACATGAGAACACCTTCTTGAAGTGAAAGTGAAAGAAGAAATGCAAGTGATCGATGATGACCCACTTTTGACGGTAATATTTTTTTCTAGTATAGCAACATCGATTACTGATTGTGCAGAAGAAAAAACAATGGTGTGATTCCAGATTTTTATTTGTAAGTATTTATAGAATCCAATATCAATTTAGCTAAAGTAACGTTTCAGTGTCGTTAAAAACGTCCCCCCGCCCGAAGATGCCGATAGCGAGGTACAAAACGCATAATATCGACTAGAAATTGGTTTTGTGAGCTTGACGTGCTGTCATTTCAGTTTTTTATTCTATTTATTCAGCTTGATTCAGCTATGCGCCATTTACTGCATTAGAACGGCCGCTGTCTGCGGATTTTAGTGCTACTGGTAATAAAACTCGTCGCGACACAGGTGTGGAATGTATGTATTATAGTGTGTGGAATGTGTAGTCGCCGTGTGTCCTAGTCGTGTTCTACCGTGTGTAGTTTTTCATACCGGCACCAAGTTTTCGTTATTCCAGTGTCGTTTGCATAGTTTTTTTGTCGTCAAGTGCGTCATGAAGTCGAGTGGTGGGTTCAAGCCGGGAGTGAACACCCACCGTTGCCGGCGGCCCGTGTTTTTGGAATGCCGTAAATTTCATTTGATCGTGCAATAGTTGTGCTGTAAACAATGCAGCGTGTTCGTGCCTAGTTTAGTAAATAACATAATCAGTGCTACCTGTCATATTTGCACGCTAATTTTGTCTCTAAGTGAAAGTCTTGGTAGTCAAATAACTTATTGAATCCAATAAGAAATCGTTTTAAGTATGTATGTCATTGTATAGATATTGTAAAGTATATATATTGTGTTACTGATATGTGTGATTGACATTGATGCTATCAAATGTTTGTGGCTTCCTTACTGTGTGTGTGTTCGTCTAATCATTGTTCTAGACCATATAATTTGCTATCCATTGATATCTTGACCTGTTAATCTCGGCCCGTCTTGCTCTCTTTGTGATAACGAGATTACAATTCATTTGTTACGATTTGTATGTCAAAGTTCGTTTTGGGTTAATTCCGGTGATAAAATGGATTGTTCTTTTATTCTCAATGAATTATGGAATATTGATTTGATACTTATTCAGTTTTCCGTATTATGATGTAACTCTGTTTCTGTACTTAATTGGTTTCTTCTGATACTGTACACTCAGAAAGACTAGAATGAGACAGGAATAGAATTATCAGCCTATTCTAGACTATCATTAATAAAATTAGTATTCATTTGGATATTCTCAAAACTAAAATAACATTTAATTTTGAATAATTTTGTGTTTTTTGTTTTAATATGCCATTAATCTGATATACCACTGGCTGTATACACTTTTATTGCTAGTCTAGCTTTGACTTTGTTTACTCTTTCTCTAAGCTACAACAACTGCGGGGTAAGCAGTATATACATGGATTTTTATCGACACTATCTGGTTGTCTGAAAAAAAGAACATTTGAGATTATATCTAGACAAGTCTAGACTTTCAGCTTTTCTAACCTTGTGACTTGCTTTTCTGCCAAACCTGATACTACTATCATTTCACAAATTGCTGGCAGTTTGCATCATCTGAATATCATTAATCTTCAGTTCCTACTTAATTCTTACATATCCTACTAGATGGCGTTAGCAGCCCTATTATCTACATATTAATAATTATAGATGATCTGATATTAAATATGCTCTAGGCTAGATCATCTTACATGAAGCTCGACCGAAGAACTAGAATACATTACTATTAGTCATATATTTTCAACGTATTAAGAAAACTAGATCCTAGGCAGATCTACGGGATGTCTAGATACCGGTTATTTGAAAATTGATCTCTCTTTAAACATATTGGTCAGTTACTAAGTCCAGCTAAGAACTGACGTATACATGATATCCTGATTCTAAATGGTTATGTTAATGAGCATTGAAAGTTCCTCCTTGTTTTATTTTCTAATGATCAAAACCATATCATCTAAAATTCTTTGTAGTTTTAAAAACCCTGAAAACTCTAATAATATTAATAATTCTTTCAATCCATCTTAAGCTTTTTTCTTCTTCCTGGTTGTATTTGCAATCAGCATTAGCTATAAGCAGACGTGCTGTATGTATTGGCAATCCATCTCAAATACTGATGAAATGTTGAATGATCTGCGAATATGTAATGTGGATCCTACTAGTAATCTATAATCTTAAGAAACAAAGAAAGATTTGAAACTCACAATCTAAGACATTCCTTAGATAAGACAAACAATAGAAAATTAATCAGTAAAGTAGTTGTCAATGACATGATTATGCTGGTCCTATATATTTGCAAAAGTCTCTAAATGTACAACCCGTTCCAAATGAGAATAGGATCGATGGCCATGTTGTGACGTCACGACGAACTGTCAAATCGAAGAAATTAGGTAGAGTGAACAAAAAAGGATATTAAAAAAAAATAATTTACGTACGAATCGTGAATAAAAAAAGTTTAATCAGAATACAGTTTTTCAATTTTGTTTATCTCTGTTTCATTGTGTGATGTGTCTGAGTAGTGGTAAATAGAAGAAAAAGGCGAATTGTTAAAAAAAACAATGAAAATAGGGAAGAGAATGATTTCTTGTAAACTATTCGTGACTTAAAACAATATATTTGGCAAATTTATATCAAACCCTAAAGTTTTTACTTGAACTAGAATTAACTAAAATGTTGTAATAAAAAGCAAAAAAAAAACTTTTTATTGATATGCAAATAAGATTTTTTTGCAAACCGTACTTTTCACTCAAAATTTGACAGATAGAGGTTATTGACTTTCCTGTTCTTATTTGGAACGCGTAATAATGGGTAGTAAATTCTCTTACTTACTTAAAATTCAAATGTAGAAGTTAGAACTAGTATGTGGAGTAACAAAAATAAATAATGAGAGAAATAGTAAACTAGAGGATGTTATAAAAGGCTCTAGTGACTGAAAAGTGTGTGTAAGGGAATTCTTTCTATTGGTACAATCACGTAAATAGGAGGGATGAAGCGTGTTATTATGTGGGTATAAAATGTATAAATGTGAGGATAGACACATGTGGGATAATCAAGGTGAATGGATTTGGTTGATTATGAAAGCAAAAGAAAAAAATGATAATGTGGCAGTATAGAATCTAGATGACTTCCTGCCTTAGTTTTTTACTAAGGCAGGAAGTTGATGATATTTATTTAGATAATTTTTGTCTCTTTTGCTATAGGGTCTACTATGTGGTAAAAGTCCTGTTTTCTCTTTAGATTTCTAACATTATTTTTTACATAACAATTCCGGCAGATTCAAATGCTGACTGCAAAAACATCTGCATTTCCAGCCATTGCATGCTCCATTATCACCCACATCATAATTTACCAGCCTATATAATATAGTGATTAAATGCAAGTTGAAAACTAATGACAAAAAAGATCTTCTAGTTAGCCCATCTCATAAATCTTTTAAATGTTTAATTGAACATAAAAAACTTATTCTAGTGCACAGTGATTTAACAATTAATGGACAAAGACAAGCTTAATTCAACAATGAGTTTTCTACGCAAATTCATCTTGCATCTTTTTTTGCTTTATTCATTACTTCGCCTTTTTTCTTCATTTATTTTACCATCATCGTCATTTCAGCCGAAGGACGTCCACTATTGGATATATTCAACAGTGGACGACGCCTATAGGCCTTGGCCTTGCCCCGCTACGACGAACGGCCCTGTGCATCCCGCATCCACCACATTCCTGCGGCTCTCCTTAGGTCATCGGTTACGCGCAACCTGAGCCTGCTTCAAAGAGTTGTCAGCAAATGTAGAGGCCCAACTGTAGGGTCGAAGCCTACTGGGGCACCGATCCAGTTTCTGAAAGGAAAGTCCGACCCCGGTATGATGGCTAAGAAGGAATGGGGTGGGGCGTTTAGTCAGTAAGAGTCTGACACTGTCCTGCGAGATTCGTCATTAGATGATTTTTTCCCATCGTAAAAAACACCCGAACCTGCTGAACCCAGCTAGACCTGTAAATGGACAACTTTCATTCAAGATCGACCGTCATGATGGTTCACTTGTTTTTTCGGGTCTGAATCGATGTTGCACGTAGCCGTGGTGGATGGTTCAACTTATTCGCCGCGTACTATACCAGTTTTCAAATCATAGTTTTAAGATGAAGCTGACAAAAGTAATCAAGTAACACTACTCTTTGTTAATTAGTAATTACGTACGCATGTTTACGAGTAAACAAACAGTATGTAGTCAATGTTATGTTGATTATCTTGTTCTACACTGATTTACTGATAACACGTGTGAACTGATAAAGGACGTGTGACGTCATTAATTTGTATGCATGTGTGAAACTGAAAGTGCGTCACGTGTGTGTGTCAGTTGTAGGGTAGATGGAAAATTTTTGTGTCGTCTGCTATTGGTTGAATGGTTTAAGACAGTCGTTAATTAATGACTATGTAATTTATTTACGAATCATTTAGAGTATATGAGTAGTTCTTTATATTTAAGAGAAACAGTCTGTCTGACATATCATCGCGCTGCGGAAACTACTGCACCTAGGGATTTGAAATTTTGCACACAACTATCCTAAAAACTACTACCCTAAATTTATAACTATAATTTGTTTTATAACTTAGCATTAAGTAATCTAAAAATGCAATCTTTAGGTTTCCTAGGTCCTTTTCCACCCCGAAAGGAGGATTTTCATTTATATACAAAATCTCATTCTATATGCCGATAAACTTGAAAATTTGCATAAAGTAACTTAACAAAAAGATAATATATTTTTTTTCCAAATCTACTCCCATTAGAACTATTAGTGTTTCAAGATGTTCTATGATTAATTTGAAACTTAGCACAAATTCAAACCAAAATATTATCACCAAACATTTTTGATAAGTTTTTTCAAGACTGCTCTCAAAACACAGTTTATAGGGTATAAAAGTTTTTATGATAAGTTTCTCCCAAACGAAGTGAAAGGCAAAATGCTAGTCGTGGAATACAATTTTACAACTTTTCATCTGATAAGTACCTATCCTGATAATTTTTTTGTCTTGTTTCAGATAACATCTAAAAAATCCGGCAAGAAAACTTTCCAAAATCTTCCTGAAGACTGTTATTTTTTTTTTATTAGATATTTAATTATTTTTCACTTAGTATAATAAAGACAGTTCGGAGTGGTGACTAGCGGAAGATGCCAAGCAAGAGAGAGAGAAACAAAAGACGGAATTAGCTATTTATTTATATTAATTAACTAGTTTAATCCATTGTAACTGTTATTTTTTTCAAGTTATAACTATATACTCTCATAAACGCAAGTAACGATATGAATTTACGTTAAACGCTATCTGAAGCTTAAATCACTATTTATTCAATTATTTAATCAATTCAATTATTTAATTAATCACAAGAAGTATGATAACTATAATAATAAGGGATTGATAAGGTCGCTTTGAGGACCATAATGGACAATATGGCGTCGAATGTGGGCTTAAGAAGCAATAAACAAAGGAAAGATAATTTGATAACACGGAAGCAGGATAAGTCGCCTGAGAAGACCATCAGGGGGACGAGGGGGGCGTACAGAGGCATCCCGTCTACTTCGAAAAGACCTACCGAAGAAGACAATGAGACGGGCTCGACGGAAAGACTGGATAGACCAAAGAAATTCATATCACAGAATAAGAGCAACTATGGGCTCGGGAAGAGGCCTGACTTCTCTCTCAAGAATAGGAACGTGCATTTAGCTTCGTCTCGCTATGGACAGGTGAGTGTTTTGCGTTTTCTACTAATATACTCGTTTTAAAATAAAATGGCCGTTTTGACAGTTGAGAAAAACCCTAGAATTTAAGCGGCAGGTTCCGGCAGGCGTTGTCTTGCCAGAAACATTTTCTTAAAGTCAGAAAAAAAATAATGTTTTTAAACCATCCAGGGACTCACTCAAATAAATTTAATACACACGCAAAACTTCATCCAAATCCGCCAAGCTATTTTTAAGAAAATAGGTGATCAAAACACGTCCATAATCAACATATTTATACTATACTTTTTTCTCGTATACTATTTTGGTAGCATTTATCTTTGTCGATTACTTTTTTTATTTCATTGTCAGACCATTCACAATCTAAGTCTAGAAATAACAAATTGGTCTGTCACTTCCAATTTGTGAGTCAATTGAAGAAAATCCGTTCCGCTCATAAGCAATAGACTAACTGCTCCTTGTGGACTAGATTTAACACATGAGATAGCTGCCGAATGAGAGTCTGTGCAGTTAGTTTAATTTTCATTAAACTAAACGAATTCTCGCATTATTTGATGATGACCTTACAATATTCTTGACATTTTCGAAGTTATGAATCGTCAAATAACTTCTCAAATTCTGGTTGGAGTGAGAGATCATGCAGAAAAATGAAAACGCAAAAAAATACGTCCCGCGTGCGTATGTGTAAAATACTTGTATAAAAAGGACATTTGCGGTGGTTTTACGCATGCGGATAAAATCCGCACGATATTAAAAACAGTCGAATAGGCGAATTCTCAGCACTGACTAAAATGAAACTAGAATAGGTCAATCTTGTATGGAAGTATATTTTAAAATTTTATCCAAATCCGTACAGCCGTTTGAGTCGTAAAGGTATAACACAATAAATAATCATACATTTATCTACACACAAACTTTCGCCCTTTACAATAACAGTGTGATGAAAGCTATTCTTCCGAACTCAAGTCTTTCAGCATCGAGCTAAATTGCACTAAGTGCGAAAACTCTACTCGGCACTTCAGACAGAATTACAGCCAGTCATAAAAACAATAAAACTGCAGTGCAGCGGCAGGTTAGCGACCCGTTGCATGTGAACACACCACCGCAATAACTTTATTCTTCACTCGATTTCATAACTTTTATAACGGACAAAAAATTTTAAAATAATTCATTCTTCTGTGACCTCTTTTGCCGTTGAACTCTTAGTCGTAACTTGGTCTAACTATAAACTGCAAAAGTAGAATTCTACCCGCAGTTTGTGTTCGCGAGCCTATGGCTTAACTTGTCTTATGTTCCATGAAGTGCAGAAATGTCAAGCGTGCGAGCCAGAAAAAGGGATGATGCTGTGTATAGCATCCTCGATTTAGGACGTGAAGTGGATTGCGTAATGAGTTCGGGATAAGGCCTCAGTACATCTGCAAGGGCCAAGAAGGCATCGGCCGTATAATATTCTCATTTGTGGGAATCAGGCCTCCTCTCTAGGAGAGGTAATAGGCCGTAATCTACCACACCGGCCTTGTACTGGTTGGTGGATGTCACATGTCTTCACATTTTAGGTTATAGGACATGCCGGATTCCTCACATTTTTTATTCACCGTTTTGAGAGCAGTGGTGATGAAATAAATTATACAAAGTAATGCGCGTGTCTGTGTTTGGACCAGCGATTTACAACTAGTAAATCTGGGCCTTTACACCTTTCGGCCACCACTGCTCTAAAAGAAGACTTATTACAGACAAATTTCTCGAAGATTCCACATCCTTCAGGGGTGATTTGTCCCCTTCTAGACACTGGATACTTCCTAAAGATTAGTTCTACGGCCATTACCAATTGAGCTAGTCAGTGACCTTCACTAGGTCACTGAACGTCTTGTCATAACCTTCACAAGGTCATACAAGACTATAATGTTAATTCAGTACTTTGAGGTGGCTTAATTCGGGTTAATTTTTCTCTTAAAGCTTCTGAGTATCCCGTATCACTTTGTTGTCCATCTGTCTGTTTGTCAAGACCAATTATTTGGGGAATGCGTAGATGTACTGAATTGAATTTTTTATTAAACCATATTTTATACTCAAGTCTGTGGTACGAACCTTTTTTGCTTTTTTAGATAAAAATCTTTACAAAAATGTTAAAATGACTTGAATTTTGGAAGTCGGTGTTTCTGGTTTTACATATTTCTTCGTTATTAAACACCAATGTAAACATTTTTTGCACTTTCGTTCGGTAAGATATTTTTGCATCTGCAAAAATTCCTGAATCAAAGCTACCTTGCGAATTTCAAAATCGCAGCTCAAGCAAGACAATGCATTACCAATTAGACATAAACAAAAGAGCGTAGGTGGGCCGCAGCTGGGTCAATTGAGCCCCGCAGGGTCACGCAGTCAACACGGCAACTTTGATCAGTTAGGAAGTTAGGATTGAGACATTAGGATCTAACGAGACCAATTTGTTTGAAGAAATCTGTGTCGGGATTGAAGTGTTCTTTGGACTTGCGAATCAACTGAACGGCTTCGGCGTTAACAGTGACTGTGGCTCGGGGTCTTGAGTTATGGACAAAAGTATAATTCTATCGTTTCCAAGTGTTTCTTTGCGGTCTTAGGACAGTGTGTGTTATGTGGTGTTTACGTGGAAGGAACGGTGTTTAAGAGGAGCTCAAGAGTCCAGAAAATAATCCCTTGTGTGTTTTGAAAAGTCATAATTCGTATATCTCTTATTAGCTTCTGCCAGCGGCTTCGTCCGGGTGAAAGTCGAATTACCTCCTTAGGGGGGTGGATTTGCGTAAAATCAGTATTTGGCGAACGTCTACACTCTATAAGGAACCTTTCGCCAAATAAGTTTGTAGGTGTTATAGTTACCGAGATTTCATGATTAACCAGTGAGTGATGTTTCGCTTTTATAAATTACTAGCTTTTGTCAGCGGCTTCGCCCGCGTACATAAAATATAGCCTATGTCACTCAGGAGTAAAGCGGCTTTCTATTGTTGCTAAAATTTTTCCAATCGGACCAGTAGTTCCAGAGATTACCTCCTACAAACAAAAAAACAAAAAAATAAAAAAACAAGAATGCCCTGTTGCATTAAGGTCGATTATTTACCACTTTTTTTTTAATGGTGAGAAATCATCCAAGGACTTCTCTCGCTCTAAAGCAGAGCAGACTTATGTCCCTTCTTTGATTTGCGTTCTAGTACCGGGATTTCCTTTCCATAGCCAAACCTTGGTCCTAGTAAGCTTCGGCTCTCCTGGGCCCATGTGCCACTACTGTGCATAAAGTTTAAATGAATAAAAGCGAATTTGAAACCGTTGAAAGTTATTCCTTTCGTTCGAAGTATCTTGATGATGTTGAAGATTAATGATGAGAAGAAAATGTGACGAAAGTTGGCTAAACTGATGGATTGCGTAGTAATCATTAGTGGATTCATATCTAGATCAAACGCGGGAGAAGAAATTCTAGATAAAAGTGAAGAATATAAGGCTAGATAAAAGTGGAAGATAAAAGGATCCTTAGCAAATTCTTTGAGGGGATCTGTAGAGTTTTTGGACGTTACATGGTGTTGTGATATGGGAAAAGTCTTCACAACCCTGGGTGATGTTTGTTGGGTAAATATGATAATATTACAAGCTTTTATTTAGTTTCATCTGTCCCGATGTTTGTCATCAAATCTTGTGAATTAAATTTGATCCACTTCCCGGTTACCGATTGAGCTGTTTGGAAATTAATATGTCGTGGAGTTGTTCTGATGATGGAAAAGGGAGGTGGCCATAGGAACTCTGTTATTAAACGACACAAGCCCCTCGAGTTTGAGCTCGTGTGATTCGTCTTGACGAGTTTTGATTATGTAGGTATATACCGCGCTGTAAAAGCTTGGTGGAAAGATATTTACATTGAAAACTTGTTCTCTGATACTTCACATATAAAATTAAATAATTGGATCATAAAACCTACCCATCCATACCTACGTTCATAGCTTATTGACCACTGACCTGTAAGCTTCGGCTCAACTAGGTTGAAAGGAAATTTCAACGTGTCATCAACCTTACCTTTTACTAAATATTGTTTATTAGCTTCATTTCCAGTCTAACAAATTTGAAAACACGTGATTAAAGGAAGGCTCTGGCCCTGCTGTAAATAACAACTAGCTTTTGCCCGCGGTTTCGCCCGCGTGGTATTGGGGTTGGGGTTTCCGGGATAAAAAGTAGCCTATGTCCTATTCCGGAGTGTATCCTATGCCTGTGCCAAATTTCATCCAGATCCGTCCAGCCGTTTTGGCGTGATTGAGTAACGAACATCCAAACATCGTAACTTTCGCATTTATAATATTAGTAAGACGTAGGAATGGGGTAGGTTGTTTAGTCTGTAAGAGTCTGACACTGTTTTCCGCTGCCCAAGGGTAGGATTCGTCATTGGATAATTTTTACCTACTATAAAAAAACATCGACCATATATTCATCGAAAAAATAAATGTGCTCTACGCTCTGCTACTTAATTTTAGCGATGTTTTCGGCTATAGATATAACCTTGGTTTTCCTGTGAATATCTTCATTTCTGGTGTAATCACGCACGGATACTCCGAGCAGACCATTCCATTAGCCGAGGGAATTTAAGCCTACTGATGAGGCCCGTCGTCTCCTATACAACACAACACATAATCTATTCTCAAATTGTAAGCAAACATTTTATAAATCGAATAAAAAATGAATAAATCATCGTATTGTCAAGTGACAATGTTCGCGACAAACAACGGGTGTCGATGGTCAATACATTTAAAACATCTCAAATTAATAGATCAATAATAGACGATTTTTTGCTGGGCTTTGTACTGTCCAAAATACTAGTGATCTCAACGGATTTTTCGGAAAATATTAGCGTAGCGTGTACCGGAAGACAACAGCGTTAGAAGGCCTCCCAAAAGGTGGACCGATGACTTGGTCAGAGCTGCTGGAATCCGATCGATGTAAGACGCTCAGGAGCGGTCTTTGTGGCGGCGCTTTGGGGAGGCCTCCCCAAATGTCCTGCTGAAATGATGATGATGATTAGCGTAGCAGTGTTCCAAAAGCCACATATGGTTTCAATGTTGAGACTCAAATTAAGTACCACTACATAACATTTTTATATTATTTGTATCAAAAATTTGATCCATATCGGATCCGAAATCACAGATAGATTTTTTCATTTCCGTTCAAAATTGTGTAAGTTACAAAACTTTCGGGTCTGGTAGAAGGGAATGGTCAAGTAATAGAAAAAGGATTCGCAAATTGAAATGTGACGTCACTATAACTAGGTTATACGCGTAGAAAAGAGATGCAAAATATACATAATGTATATCGAGATATTTTCACCACGCTCACACTTCTTCATATCAATATTTGAAATGTTAATTCCTTGCTCCCTTTTGTTATTAAAACATTCTATAAAAATAAACTCTAAATTCTTTCTATCAGAAGCATTGAAGTACCAACCTTGAATACTTTTGATGTCCTAACTCACAAAGATGCTATAAAACTTGCATTGATTTATGCTATTCTTGACTCACAATGTCAGTCTCAACTGAGAAGTAGATAATCACTATCATCTCATAATCTTCCTGCCCTTGTCCCATTTTATTTGCGGTCGCTGCAACACGTTCCTTTCTTCCATTCTGTCCTGCCACTCGTCACGCTATCAGCAACTCCCTTCTCTTTCATATCACTCCTCACACAATACATCCATCTTTTATTTGGCCTCCGTCTCCCTCGCCATCCATCCACATGTAAACTCATAACTCTTTTTGCAACATACAATTCACCCCAACTGAGAAGTAGACAATATCTACAATACGGCCTTCGGATCTTGGCAGTATATTATATTTTTATTTGAAATAATTCTATTTAATAATTAAAATTGAATTGTTACATAATATAATTCTACACAATAGTCAACCTCATTACATAGTATAAAGCAAAGTTGCTTATTGCCTATGTATGCTTAGATCTTTAAAAATACGCAACGGATGTTGATGCGGTTTTTTATTAGATAGGGTGTTTCAAGAGGAAGGTTTATGTCTATGATACATGACAATATTTTTTTTTTTCAATATCAGTACCCGTGCGAAGCTTTTTTTTTACGGTAGGTGAAAATCATCGAATGACGAAACCCGCTCTTGGGCGGAGCGGGAGACCAGTGTCAGACTCTTACTGACTAAAAAACCTACCCCGTACCTTCCTTGCCTTATTCCTAGATTCGAGGTAACAGTTTGCACCACCCTAGGCTCCAGGAGGCACCCGTGGGAAGCTGGGGCGGGTCGCTAGTTATGTATAATTGTTATCGTTTATGTTTTCACAATTCCATGTTAATTAATGTAAGTGGACTTGACGGAGCTATTTGATAAAGTCTCTTGAGAAAAAAAAATGTAACAGAGACAGAATGAGTATACGTGCTTTTAAGTATTTGACCGAAAACACGTGAATAGTAACCAACACACACCTTCTCATGTAAATAGGGAAGAATTTGGCGTAACATACGAGTTGACAGACACGGTCAATGTTTGTACGAACGTAAATCAATTTGTACTAGGTCGTGTAGTCGGGATGGTGTTTGTATAGAGCCACGCGTTATGTCTCAAAACACGCCAAATACTGTGTATATCCGGCTTGATTGCTAGTATTGAAGCTGAATCGGAAATTGGAACTGTAATAGTGAGAATGTCATCGGATATCCGGCCTGAATACTACCAAATCATTACATAGTATAAAACAAAGTTGCTTAGATCCTAAGTATGCTTAAATCTTTAAAAGTACGCAACGGATTTTGATACGGTTTTTTTAATAGATAGAATAATAATAATAATAATAATAAAAAAAAATAGGGCGCTAGTGTGTGCTTTGGACTCACTTCTCAAGAACATCTTTGAGAGTAGTGAAAACCTCGTTGATACGCACTCAATCCTGTATTGTGGGGCTGTAGCGGCATGTCGAGTAGCCAACGTTAAGTTTCCAAACACAGATGGAACTACTCGACCAAAGCTTGCTGCACCAGCCTGGCAATGCAGGATTGAGAGGCGTATTGATGAGGCCAGAGCACTCATTGGCAAACTATACTGCTTCAGGGAGGGTAATACACGACCACGTGTGATGCGGTTCGTGAGGCGGGCATTCTCGGGAACTGGAATTACCCCCCGAGAATACATGTCCCGTGTCACGGAGCGCATCGACTTCCTGAAGCAGAAAGTTTGTGCATGGGCCAGTCGTATCCGACGGTATAAGCGGCGGGTTGATAGATACTCGCAGAATCGCATGTTCCAGAGCGATGAAAGGTGGGTGTACAGAACTTGGGAGCGACCTGATCAAAATGTGACCGGCGTGCCCCGCCCGGATGATGCCGCCACGAATGCATTCTGGCGCAGCATCTGGTCGGTGCCCGTCTGTCACACTGATGATGGCTGGATGCGTGATGTTGAGCGCGCGTGCGTAGCTGTACCAATAATGGAAAAAGTTGTAATTAGCCCATCAGACGTAGCCAGAGCAGTTCGTCCGTTACCAAATTGGAAGTCTCCAGGACCGGACGGACTGCACAACTTCTGGCTAAAATGGTACAGCAGCGCACACGCGCTCCTGGCATCTCAATTCCAGTCATCTTTGGAATCTGGTTCCCTACCCCAGTTTTTAACAACTGGTATCACCCACCTGCTCCATAAGACAGGTAGTCCCACGGAACCCAAGAATTATAGACCAATTACATGTTTGTCAACGGTCTATAAACTTCTTACATCCATCCTGAGAGCTAAAATTAATGCACATATAGATAAAAACTCAGTTATGTCCGCCTCTCAGAATGGATGTAGGAATGGGTCCCGTGGTACAAAGGAGCTACTCCTCATTGACATGGCCATAAGCCAACAGGTTCGTCGATCCCGCAAGGATTTGTCGACATGTTGGATAGACTATAAAAAGGCCTATGACTCTGTTCCACATACATGGCTCATGAAGGTGTTGGAGTTGTATAAAATAGATGCAACTCTACGCACCTTCCTTGAGTCATGTATGAGGCAATGGAGAACGGTCCTTTGCTATCCAGGATGTCGACCAATCCAGGCAAACGATGAACCAATATGGATTAAACGGGGAATATTTCAGGGCGACAGTTTGAGTCCACTTTGGTTTTGCCTAGCTCTGAACCCTCTAAGCACGTTGCTGGAGGATTCAGGCCTGGGCTATCGGTTGAGAAGAGGTGGTCAGGTCTTATCTCACCTGCTTTACATGGATGATCTGAAACTTTTTGCTCACAACGATTCGCAGCTGATGGAACTATTGAAGGTAACAGAAACTTTCAGTAGTGCCATCAGGATGGAATTTGGTGTGGATAAATGTGCAGTCATGCATGTAAAGCGAGGGGAGATTATGGAATCTGAGGGGATTCAACTCTCGGATTCCATACAACTTAGAGCCCTCTCCTCGACCGAAACCTACAAGTATTTGGGTATGTCGGAAGCGTTAGGCATTAACACCGCTGACGTGAAGCAAACGTTGAAGGAGCGTTTCTTTGGCCGCCTGAAGAAGGTTTTAAGCAGTCTTCTGTCAGGCGGAAATAAGGTGCGCGCCTTCAACGGTTGGGTCATGCCGGTTTTAATGTACTCTTTCGGCATACTCAAATGGACTCAGACCGAGTTAGACGCTCTGGATAGGCGGGTCCGTACATTGCTGACCGCAAATCGGATGCATCACCCACGGTCATCGGTGATGAGACTGTACATCCCGCGGAAGTGTGGAGGTCGAGGCTTTTTGAACGCAAAGACTCTACACAACCGCGAGGTGTGCAGCCTCAGAGAATATTTTCTCAAAACCGACGTGGGTATGCACCGCGATGTGGTCGCAGTGGACAAGGGACTCACCCCGTTGTCCATGGCTAAGGAGGACTGGCGCAAACCTGTGGTACTTACTACTGATGACCGCAAGGAAGTATGGAAAGGCAAGGAGCTCCACGGGCGCTTTTATAGGGCTCTACATGACCCAGATGTAGATTTTTCAGCGTCCGTGGCCTGGCTACGTTTCAGCGACCTCTTCGGGGAAACTGAAGGTTTTGTTTGTGCGATTATGGACGAAGTTATCTTAACGAATAACTATCGGAGACATATAATGAAGGACGGGACGGTGGACGTGTGTCGGGCATGCCATCGTCCGGGTGAGTCTATCAGACATATTATCTCTGGTTGTTCTCGTTTAGCTAACGGCGAGTACTTGCACAGGCATAACCAAGTAGCCAGGATTATTCATCAGCAACTTGCTTTGAAGTACAACCTGGTGGATTCTGAGGTACCGTACTACAAGTATGTGCCCGACCCAGTTCTCGAAAATGACCATGCCACGTTGTACTGGGATCGGTCTATCATCACTGACCGGACTATTGTAGCCAATAAGCCGGATATAGTGGTGATAGACCGATTAGCGCGCCGTGCAATGATAGTCGATGTCACCATCCCACATGATGAAAACCTCGTGAAAGCTGAGAAAGAGAAACAAATCAAGTATCTCGACTTAGCACACGAGGTTGTCGACATGTGGGATGTAGACTCGGCTGTCATTGTGCCGATAGTTGTGACCGCCAATGGCCTTATAGCCAAAAGCTTCGACGACCATCTGTCGAAGCTGTCGTTGCGCGGTTGGATCAAGGGCCTGATACAGAAGGCAGTACTCCTCGACACGGCTCGTATTGTGAGGAGGTTCCTGTCTCTGGAGCCCTAACCACCGGTAGCTTGGACCCTGCTCCCGACACCGGCGGACGACTATTTTTTATATTTTTAAATGTTTTTTTTTTTATGTGTTTTTATAAAAAAATATTTAAAAATGTAAATAATATGTTTAGAAAAATAAATAAAGGGAATAATAATAATAAAAAACAAAAAACTAACAGTTTTTCATAAGTATATAGCAATAAATTTAACAAATATTATATTAGGACGACAAAATATACCTGAATTCATTGCGACAGGAATAACGTATATGCTCCCTAAATCCACTCACACCACACAACCTTCCCAGTATAGACCAATCACATGTCTACCCACTATTTATAAAATTTTAACATCAGCGATAACAACAAAAATCAACGCTCATATTGAACGTCACAATATAATAGCAGAGGAACAGAAGGGTTGTAGACGAGGCCATATGGGATGCAAAGAACAGTTAATTATTGATTCCACAATTCACAAACATGCAACTTCTAAGAATAGAAACCTTCATTGCACCTATATAGATTACCAACAAGCGTTTGATAGTATACCACATTCCTGGTTGTTAAAAATTTTAGAGATTTACAAAATAAACCCAAAAATTATAGATTTTTTGCGTACTATTATGCCTTATTGGAAAACTACACTTCATTTAAACAATAGCCACAGCAATGTTACAACACGACAGATATCTATAAGAAAAGGCATCTATCAGGGAGATTCCTTGAGTCCTCTATGGTTTTGTCTTGCTCTCAACCCCCTGTCTCATTTGCTAAACCGTTGTCAGGTTGGGTACAACCTTAAACATAACACCGAAGACACTGTTATCTCACATCTCATATATATGGATGACATTAAATTATATTCAAGAACAGAAAAAGAAATGAAAAAGCTTATAGTAATCACTACAAAGTTTAGTCAAGATATAAATATGAAATTTGGGTTAGATAAGTGTAAAACATTGCATATCATAAGAGGTAAAATAAAATCAGGCAATTACACAGTTAACGACAATGACACGATAGCAGCCATGGAACCAACTGATCTGTACAAATACTTAGGATATAAACAACTTAAAGGGATCGACCATACAGCAGTTAAACAGACCCTTAGTACAGAATATCGCAGGAGAATTAACACAGTCTGCAAAACTCAGTTATCTAGTAAGCATCTTATAAAAGCCTTAAATACGTTTGCCATACCCATATTGACTTACTCATTTGGAATAATAAAATGGTGCAAAACTGACATCGAGCAACTAGAGAGAACCACACGCACAACACTCACAAAACACAACAACTTACACCCTAAATCTGCGATCGAGAGACTCACTATCAAAAGACAAAACGGAGGGAGAGGCCTGATCGACATTGCTCACCTTTGGCAGAAACAAATAACTAGGCTAAAAACATTTTTCATTACAAAATCTCGTACTAGTGTCATACACAAAGCTATTAGTCTTAATGATTTCAATTACACCCCTCTTAATCTAAATGACCCAAATACACAAGATACAGACGAAACTGACCCACAAAACCAAAAAATTGAAAATTGGAAGAAGAAAGTACTCCATGGCAGGCACCCTCATACATTAGACCAACCACACGTTCACAAAGTAGCTTCAAATAAATGGCTTAAGATAGGTAATCTATTCCCTGAAACTGAGGGATTTATGATTGCAATACAAGATCAAATAATAAATACTAAGAACTATAGAAAATATATAATCAAAGATCCTTCAGTTTCAGACGATAAATGTCGTAGGTGTCATATGCAGCCAGAAACGATCCAGCACATCACTGGTGCCTGCACAACTCTAACCCAAACAGACTACACTCACCGACATAATCAAGTGGCAAACGTGCTTCATCAGAAATTAGCAATTAAATATACACTAATACAGGACACTAACACTCCTTATTATAATTACACACCGCAAACTATTTTAGAAAACGATACACATAAAATGTATTATGACCGAGCTATTCTCACTGACAGAACCATCCATTATAATAGACCAGATATTGTCCTACAGGATAAAATAAATAAAATAACCTACCTAATAGACATTGCTGTTCCCAACACACATAACATACAGAAGACAATAACGGAAAAAATTAGTAAATATGTAGAACTTAAGGAAGAGGTAACTAGAATATGGCGGCAAGAAAAAGTTTATGTTGTCCCTATCGTCCTTTCAACAACAGGTGTCATCCCGCATCATCTCCTCCATAGTCTAAAGTTACTAAATCTAAAAGATACCCTTTATATACCTTTACAAAAAGCCGCTATATTAAATACATGTCGCATTGTCAGAAAGTTCCTACAAATGGACGAACACGAAATAAATCCACTTCATAACACACCCTAGACATAACTCACCACACGCTACATTTACTTGGCTTGTCCCGTAAATGTAGTTAAACACCAGCCTATGAGCTGAGAAGAAAAAACAGGTACAAAAATAATAATAATATGTCCACAACTATCACACAACGTCGTCTAGTCCCAAGCTAAGCAGAGCTTGTGTTATGGGTACTAGACAACTGATAAACATACTTATATATTTCTAAATACATACATATCATAGATAAATTACACCCAGACACAGAACAAATGATCGTGCTCATCACACAAACATTTGTCCTGGGTGGGAATCGAACCCATGACCTCCCGCATAGCAGTCAGGGTCACTAACTACTAGACTGACAGGCCAGTCGAATGATTCACGAGGAAGGTTTATGTGTATTATACATACATAATATATTCAACATCACTATCCGTGCGAAGCTGGGGAGGATCGCTAGTACTTAATAAATTAAAGTACAATACGGCCATCGGATCTTGGCGAGTGTGAAGTTAGGCTCTTCGAATTTTAGCGCTTGAAAACTCGTACAAAAATAAAGGTTAAAAAAATAAATGCCAATAACAGTTTTTAACAGCAGTAACAACTGCAAATTGCATTGATTTGTTTAATCAATTTTTTTTTCGACTTTTCAAGCGCTAAATTTGCAAAGCCTAAGGGGGCGTTCAAGTATTACGTAACGCAATTTGGGGGGGGAGGGGGTGTCTCGTAAAATGTTACGATGCATTACAGGGGTGGGAGGGGGTCTTTCTTACAACACGTTACGTAACATTGTTTTTTTTTTAATTAAAAATTTGGGAATCAAAACTCCCAAATTTTCATTTGCGTAGTACTTTTCATTTAGGAATCCCTCGATTGTATTTGTCTAGTCGTCGACAATGGCTAAAGAAAAGCTAAAAAATAAAGAAAAGTTTAGGTAAAAATGGTCACTTGAGTGTTACGTAACGTTTAGAGAGGGGGAGGGGGGGTACAGAAAAACGTTACGGTACGTTACAAGGGGGGGAGGAGGGGTCAAAAATTTTCAAAAATTGCGTTACGTAATACTTGAACGCTCCCTAATTTAAGACTCGCCAAGATTCGACGGCCGTACTTGTACATTGATGTTAAATTATTAATGCAATTTTGACGTTCACGCAGAGAGCGCTGTTAGTTTTAAAAGTTTTGTTAGACGATATAATGCCAATGAAGCGCTGCGGCAGCTTTTGTATTAACTTTTTAGTATTTTGACAAATATTTTCTATGAAGGTGCTTGTTTATTGCTAGGATATAAATATATGATATTAGCGACCCGCCCCGGCTTCGCACGGGTACTGATATTGAAGATATTATGCATATATTAAACACATAAACCTTCCTCTTGAATCACTCTATCTATTAAAAAAACGTCATCAAAATCCGTTGCGTACTTCTAACGATATAAGCATACATAGACACGCGCATCTTTGTTTTATACTATGTAATGAAGTAGGAAGTAGGATTATAGGGACGGATATACTTTTAAGAATGTCAAGTGAACCGAAGTTTGAGTACCAATTCCGGTTTTTTTTCCATTATTATTATTTATACAATATTTGATATTAAGTTTGGATCTGATGGTCAAGCAGCAATAAAATGTTATTTTGCTACTTATAGACTCGGTCATTTAAAACTGTTATGAAGGAAAAGAGTCTTATAAAATCATAAACCGTTCAAGGTATTATTTATTTGATAGTAACTTTAGGTCATGCAAATATTATTGAAATCTCGATGTAGTCATTGCGTTAAAAAAACATGCATAATTCATGAATCATGCATTCTATATACGTAGATACTATAATACTATAATCATGTATGTACATCTTCGGTCCTTACATATTACAAAACGGAGTTTGTGTGTTTGCGATAAAATCAAGAACTACTGAACGAATTTTTATACGGTACAATCAATCAGTGAAGAATTTATATATATATAATTTTATTTATTATACCTAAATATTCTTCACGAATGAAGAATACTTAGGTGTATAATACTTCTTCTTCTTCTTTGTCGGTATTACTTTGGAGTCTTGCGAGAGTCGTCGTGGTCATCACTTCAAGTGTTGGTAGCAAGATTTACAACATGTCGCCACTTCTCTCTGATGGCCGCCCTCCTCGTGCATTCCTACAGAGATGATAATAGGGTGTATAATACATATATATTATTATAGTAGAAAAAAAGTATTAATTTAAATTATTTGTGATATGCGTACAAGACTGGCGCGTTGCTAGTGTAATCTTATAAAGTTGAAAAGTAAATTGGTTTGGTTGAACGCGCTACTCTCAGAAACTACTGGGCTTAAATTGAAAAATTATTTTAGTGTTAGATTGTCCATTTATCGAGGAATGCTTTTTGATATTACGCTGCGAAGGAAGATAAATAATCTTAATTTTATCATGCTAAAAGTGTTTATTTACTTTTAACGCGTAACCACGTTTTAACCTAATCAAGATAATCTAGTGACGATTGTATGACTCAGTATATTGCTTATGCATTTGTCATAAAATACTGTGAAACGGTGCCATAACTAATGTTTTTATTGAAAATAATTATAAAAACTATGCATTTACTTCCTTTTTCAATTTAAGTAAGAATTATGGTTTATTTGATATTGATCTAAGGGCCAACGCAGCTTAAATTATTGTTTTGTGAGTTAAAAAATATTATTTTAAAGTGAAATTTAACAGTGTTTAAGTATTATCAGTTGTTTTGTATACCCTCATAAAACTAGCTCTACAATTTGGGAGTAGGTGGCATTGTGTGAAAATTATAGAATTTTACATTATTGTTTTTATAAAGCTATATCTTTATATGTGTGTTACTTTTTCACGCTCAACTGATTTGGATGAACTTGGTACATAAATCAAATCAAATAATTTATGATTTGTGTAACATAGGTAAACAATATATACTTAGATCTTAAATTATATAGGTATGTCTATAAGGCGTACAAATTGAGTTGCATGCAAGGAGAAAAAAATACAATATGAATCATGCGAGAGATAAACTCTTTTATTTGCGTATGTCAAAATTAATGTTAAGTAAGCCATGTCCTGGAGTAGCACAGGATACTTACTATTTATCCCAAAGGAGTATGTTCCTTCGTACAATTTCCTACTTCCATGCGAGTGAAGCCCAATTACCTACTCGTACAAGCTTCTACAAAAATGTCTGGCATAGGAACAAACTTACCTTAGGCTATAAAGTTCAGGGCCGTGAGTTAAACACCCTATTATACCCCAGGGGTTGTGCTAGCTGGCTAGGCAACTAGGCCAGGTTTTGTGACGTCACAACTTGGCTGCGGTCAACGCTCTGGGTTATGTGACGCAGATGTTACTGCGGTACGTAGAGTGTTCAAAAAGAGCAACTGAAGTAATACGGATGAATTTTTGACTTTAAAAGTCTGATACTTACTCACGCTGAAGCCGAAGGGCGGGAGATGTCATTGGATATCAATTTAGCTTCACTTTTACTCAATAAAACTCTGAAACGCCCCTTTTTTATGGTAGGCGAAACCCGCTCTTGGGCGGAGCGGGAGACCAGTGTCAGACTCTTACTGACTAAAAAACCTACCTCATTCTTTCCTTGCCTTATTCCTAGAGCCGGAAACGCCCCTACGTTCTAACCAACAAAAAGTCTTTGGGAAATTTCCCACCTCAAAAAAAAGAGTCGATCAGTTTACGCGAAATGTCTTTAAAAATATACTGCATACCTGGACCCTATAACTTAGTATCTATTGCGATCCCAAATGATTAATTACTATTTTTTAAAAGATTTTAGGTATTTTGTCGAAAATAGTGCATTGTTATCATAGACTAGCTTTTGCCCCCGGCTTCGCCCGCGTGGTATTGGGGTTGGGGTTTCCGGGATAAAAAGTAGCCTATGTCTTATTCTGCAGTGTATCCTATGCCTGTGCCAAATTTCATCCAGATCCGTCCAGCCGTTTTGGCGTGATTGAGTAACAAACATCCAAACATCGTAACTTTCGCATTTATAATGTTAGTAAGATACTGAAAAAGTCACCTTGCTTTTAACGAGATGTTTTTCAATAATTTCTGTTTTTTTTTTAATTAAACCACGGGTTATTTGCACCGATTTACATGATAATACCAGCTATCGAGTTATTTGAGCGTCTTGAAGCAATTTTCAATTATGTAAAGCATAGCAAATCGTAAAAAATATCAGCCCAGACTAGTTTTTGGCACCTCTGAGTACCCTCAACAAAAGAGTTAAGTGTACGGACCAATACCGAAGTTATTTGCACAGAAAATCTGTCATTGATATTGTGTGCATTACAAGTTTTTGTGCTCCGGACTTTGTCAACCGTACGATCAGAAAATTATCAAATATTTGAAAACAGAATCAAATATTTATGTCGCTCGCGCCATCCATATAATTGGCACGTTTTTACATTTTTTTTTTCTCAAATATTTAAGAGCACTTTTTTGATGTTCATTGTTCATATAAAGCTTCTGAAAAGTCATCATCTTCATCATCTGCTTTTTCTCAACTCACTTGGGATATGTTTCCGTTTTCACATTTTTTTTTTCCCAAATATTTAAGAGCACTTTTTTGTAGTTAACATCGTTCATAAAAGGGATCAGAAAAGTCATCATCTTCATCATCTGCCTTTTCTCAATTCGCTTGGGATCTGTTTATAATTAAATCTGATAGCTAAAGCCTACGGGTCAAATCAAGAGTGAATAGGTTACTTTACATCATCGCTTACCATCAGGTGAGATTGTGGACAAACACGAGCCTATCTAGAATTGAAAAAAAAACGAATGCGGCTTAATACCTTACCTTAATATCACAGTTTTTAACAACAATAACTGCAAATTGCACTTATTTGTTTAAACCATTTATTGTTTTACGAGTTATCAAGCGCTAAAATTCGCGGCCTAACTTCAGACGCGCCAAGATCAGATGGCCGTACTGTACCTACCTTTTACAAACCTAACAGTGACCAATAACACTTCCTCTTAGATCACTAAATGCACCAATTTCACAATCCTTTCTAAGAAGAAAAAAAATTGTAAACAAATATTCATAATTCTTTCCGTGTCGGTATAATTGTGACGTCACACGATGACGCACTCTGTTGACGATCTATGTACCTGACTGCAGGCAGATCGAACTAATGCCTGACAATGCGCAGTGCGCATTTGTTTTTGAGGAAATACCGTGCGTCAGTAACAATACCTATACCTCCTGGATTCCTTCAAAGGTATTGGCAGAGATTTACTAGTAGATTATTTTTTGAGATAGGAAATCATATAATTTTAATCTTCTCCAGTTTTTTGTGAGCGAGAACCCTGTCGCGTGTCAAACTCTAAAAACCCAGCAGTATTCCTTTCGTAAGGACGGTGCAGATGGGTTGAAGTCTACTGGAAGCCGAGGGTTCGCTTCTGGCTAGGCTGGTATGAATAGCAACGGGGTGGGTTTTTAGTCAGTAAAACCTCCCGCTCCGCCCAAGAGCAGAATTTATCATCGGATGATTTTTACCCGCCATAAGAAAAAAAAATCGGCCAAAAGCGTGTCGGGCCACGCTCAGTGTAGGGTTCCGTAGTTTCCCGTCCGCCACAAATTTCTCACAATGTAATGCAGTAGCTCATGTAAAAATTAGTAACCCAATTTCCCGAGAGATGGCGCTGTACCCGGTGGTAATTTTGGATTGCGTGAACCGATTTTTTTCTTTTTGTATTTTTATTTGAAAGAAGAGTACGCTCAGGATAATGAAATATATAAAAAACTTAATTTTTTTTTTTTTAATTTTTCAAAAACAGTTCATCCTATCAAGTTCAAAATAATTTTCCTATAAAGTTTACTTAAAATTCTACTTTTCAAATTTTTTTCATGTTTTCTAAACGTATGGTTCAAAAGTTAGAGGGGGGGGGACGCCTCATTTTTTACTTTTGGAGCGATTATTTCCGAAAATATATATTAACATTATCAAAAAATGATTTTACGGGACCCTTAATCATTTTTAAATACCTTCCCAACAATATATCACATGTTAAGGTAGAAATGAAAAAAAAATCACTTTCTACTTTACGTGTAGGGGAGGTACCCTATTAAAATATTTTTTACCACTTTTTGTTTGTGCACTTTGTCGGCATGGTTGATATACCTACATATTGATACCAAATTTCAGTTTCCTAGTGCAAACGGTCGCCGAGATTATCCGTGGACGGACAGACAGACAGACATGGCGAAACTATAAGGGTTCCTTTTTGACTACGGAACCCTAAGAAACAAATGTGCAATGAATAAATTAAATTAATTAATTAGCTAAGATAGTATCGGTAAGTTCTAAGCTCAACAGGAAAAACTAGGCTATGTGCGTATTAGGGCTTTTACCGTTTTAATCATGAATGTGGGAAGGATACTAACAGTCATTTCTGAGGTAAATGGTTTTTCTTTTTACCTAAATATTCCTTGAACTATTTCAGTTCCGTAAATCTAGAACGTTAGATGTGACTGTTTCATCACAACTGCTCTCAAAACGGTGAAGGAAAACATCGTCAGGAAACCGGCATGTCCTAGTACCAACATTTCGAAGACATGTGACATCCACCAATCCGCACTGGGCCTGTGTTATGGATTATGTCTCATTCTCTCTCCTAGAAAGGAGGCCTGTGTCCCATCAATGGGAACATTAAAAAGGCTGATGATTATGACGATGAGGTGTGTCTGGCGGGTATGGGTGTTTTTTATATCGTCCGCATGCGGGGCTGCTGCTCGATATGCTTATAATATACACACTTGTATGATTGATGCATCCGGGGCAGCCTTCAGGTACGTGACATAGCGGATAAACTGCAGGAGGGTCGCTTACGTTGGTATGGCCACGTTTTACGAAAACCGGCAGACTACGTGGGTAACAGATGCCTCGACATGCCGCCTCCGCCGGGACCCGGTAAACGAGGAAGGCCTAAGAGGCGTTGGATCGACGTCGTAAGGGACGATATGCGTGCCAATTGCAATGGGCTTACGGCAAAGGACGCAAAAGACCGAGCGAAGTGGAGGCGTGCTTGCAGGAATGCGGACCCCGGGCACCGAGGCGACAGCCAAGGTTGGCAACCGGGACTAATACCGCTAGGATGATGATGATGATACACACTTGTATGAAAAGGACATTTGTGGTTGCTATTGTGCGTACGTGATAAAATCCGCACTAAGTTAAGAAATACCCCAGACGTTTAATAATATCTTCTTTTTAGTCAATCTGAAATCATGAGCCTCATCATCCCTTACAGTATGGCCGTCCGATCTTGGCGAGTTAGAAATATAGGCTCTACGAATTTTAGCGCTTGAAAACTCGCACAAAAATAAAGGTTTAAAAAGAATGCCAATAACATTTTTTTAGCAGCAATAACAACTGCAAATTGCATTTATTTTATTTAAACCTTTTTTTACGAGTTTTCAAGCGCTAAAATTCGTAGAGCCCAATTTCAGATCCGACGGCTGTACTTGTACCTCTTTATTCAAGCCTTAGAGCTAGAGGAGACGTTGGATAATTTCCCACCGCAATTAAAAAACCTGCTAGGTAAATAAATGTCCTATTATAATGCCTAAGGCAGGTTTTCAAGCCAGATTTCGAGACAAAGTCAACGAAAACGTTTTGAGAACACATTCATTGTGAGTACAGCTAAGGAGTACAATTTCCTATTGGAGTCTGTGTTTCCTGTTGGCTACAACTTCCCAGGTTGTTGTCTTTAAATCAAGAGTGAATAGTTTACTTCTAGGTAAACACGCTCCACCGTTGACCGCATCGTCGCTTTCCATCACGAGAGATAGCGGTCAAGCGCGAACCTATCGACAATTTAAAAAATAAAACTTCAAATGTTTAAATAAAAAATTTGGTGTCTTTCAGGTCAACGTATGTATTGTATTTCGGATTGGTATCCGCAACTAAAGCGCGTATTTTGAATAACATGTATGTAACATAATACATATTATGAAATCTCCAAACTCGAGGTGGTGTTAGTCGAGGACCATTAATGAGGTAGATCGTTTAAAGGACACCGCTTATCTTGATCTTGATAATGTAATGACGTGTTTTTTGTTTACGTCTAGGAAACGTCTAGATTTTTATTAAAATATCTTTTTTTTTTTAATAATAGCTGGGTTGGCAAAACTATGTACCGCCTAGAAAAATAGAATTTGAATAGGCTCTTAATAAACTAGTGCTCCTCACTATCAACAATTGTATAACTGCTTACCATCAAGTTTTTTTCTTTGGTGGGAAAAATCATGTAATCCCTTGGGCGAAGTGGGAAACAGTGTCAGACTCGACCTTCTTGCCTTAGTTCCAGAGCTCTGATTTTCCGCTTTCGCATCAACTCTTGACCCTAAGAAGGAAAGGGTGGGTATTTTAGTCAGTAAGAGTCTGACACTGTTTCCCGCTGCGCCCAAGGACTGGATTCGTCATTAGATGTTTCTTCCCACCATAAAAAAAAATAAAATAAAAATAATACCCCTATACTTACAATCAGTCAAGCACTAGTTTATATCAATAAAGAAATAGCCCAATAGTGATTGAATATTTTGACAACTTTTAGTTATTTCTCTGTGATTTTTTCCAAATTTTCTGACATTTTAATCCTCCTCGAGACTATCACGAATATTTCAAGACCATATGAACCAAATTGGTTGGGCCGTGGTTGCGTTTTCGCGACACTAACAAACAGATTCACGAGACCTAACGAAGAGCTATTCATTTTTATACCAAAGATTTTTTTGCTCTATTTTTGTACTACATCCTGTCAAGACATAACATTATCTTCTACATATTGTAGCAAAAATATAAAGAAAGAAAGTGGACATTTTTATTCGTGCCTCACAAAAATGAGTTAATAAAGCGCCGAACTAAACAAATGCTGCTTTATTTAAAACGATAAATAACGTAGCGATGGTGTTTTGTTGGGGTTAGGACCCACTGAAAATGTGGTTAAAATCGAGTTGTTTTTTCAAGATAAACAGACCCAGTTACTCTTATAAGAAAAAAAAACACAAACATAAATATCACAAATAAATTAAGTTTTTAGATCCTAATCGAGATACATATTATCTTAATTATAAGATCCTAATTGAGATACATATAATTAGGATCTAAAAACTCAACATATACTTACGTGATCTATTATTTAGTTGTTGCTCGAAAAATAAAGTAGCAAAGGCTGTCTCCAACATACACCAACAACATATAACATCAGCTATTTATATGGCCTAGAGATAGATGTTCCAAATATTTTTTGTGCGAGTTTACATGTTTGTGAATGCACCCACGATGCAGGAGTTACTCCTAGTATGGGACGTTTTTTTTTTAATAAATGTATATACCATGATTTAAAAATATAACATGAGATTTGATAGCATATTACCTAAGAATTATTTCACATCAAAAACATCGAAACGAAAAATTACTTAATATTCCATGACACTTCAAACGATTGTCGATTAAAAAAAACTTGTCTTTTTGTCCAATGCATATTTGCATAGATCTTATAAAAAGCCTTATATGATCGTATCGATTTTTATCAGAGCTTAGAAATCGTTAGAGCGTAGCTGAAGTCAGTTGTACTAGAAATATAAACTAAAAATTAAAATGCGTAATTAGTTTATTATCTAATTAATTATTGTAAATATAATTAAGTTGTAATAGCGACCTTAAATGTCACTTTTGTTATGATAGATAGTTGCTAAACAGTGGAAGAACGTTTTTAGTGCATGAAAGATGCTGCGCAAAATTTTTCTTTAGTATTTTTTTTTGGTGTTCGCTCTGCAGTGAAGTGTAGTTTTAAGGTTTTGCAAATGGTTACTAAGATCCTGATAGATACTGGTGAGCTTGAAAATTAAGATTTATGCCGTAAAATGAGTGTCTTTCTTAAATCCACCAAAATAAGAGATTCAGATATTTAATACCTTAAATATTTGAATTTCTTAGTCCAGTGGATTAAACTAATATCTGGTATGTACACGTACAGTACGGTCGTCGGATCTTGGCGAGCCTGAAGGTAGACTTTACGAATTTTAACGCTTAAATTTTATATATATATATATTGGCATTAATTTTTCCTACACATTCTTTGGAACATATTTACAGAGGTGTGAAAATAATACGCATTATACATTTTGGGAACACATTCATTTTGCGTACAGCTAGGTAATATTGGTTTTCAATGCGTGCACTGTCGTCGGCTACATCTTCGCTTACCATGAGGTGAGATTATGGTCGAACTTCAGGTTATCTACGTTTCCTGAAAGCTACAACTTATCTGGTCTTAGAGATCGTCCACATCGTCGCTTTTATTATGCGAACCTACGGTAGTTAAAACGTTTATCCACGAAACCACCCCTAAGGGGGAAAACCGACTTTCACGCAAACAAATCCGCTGGCAAAAATAGTCCTCAACAAAAAAATACTCCAGATGACTTCTGGTTCAAATCTCATTCAGATAAAAAATTTAATTCGTAGCTTCCTATCGTGTTAAACGTGATAAGTATTTGACATTTGTGTCGTGTAGGCGTGAGCGCGTACGCGTGCTAGGATGCAAAGTGCGTGCACGCAAAACATGTACAAGTGCGTGTGAGTGGGTGTTGCGCCATATCTGTTAGTGTTTTGTTTTTTTTTTTTGTTATGAACTGGGTCGCGTTTAACCACTATCTCACCTGATGGTACGCGCTGATGTGGCGTATTGACTCTTGACCTAAAGACCTCTAGGTCGTAGCTACCTGGAAACACAGACTCTGGCAGGGAATTCCACTCCTTAGCTTTGTAAGGTAGAACGTGCCATCGAAGACGCTTCCTCCTGTCTTCCTGACTACAGCTAATCCATTTCATTCATTTTTGCTTGCACTCGAAACGAGTACTTTAAAGGTTTAGTTTGGCGCCGCGCCTGCGCTGCAAGATTAAAAAAAAATTCATGTGACTCGCCAAGATCTGACGACCGTACTGTACGTTTAGTGTGCCTAAGATGGAATGGAACGGACTTGACAGAAATTAAGTTTGTTTTATTTGTCTGGCTGACGAGGATTATAAATAATAGTTTTTTTTTCTTTTAATTATTAAAATAGAAAAAAATATTGCGAGAAATGACACAATCTTACTATTACTTGTTTAGAAATATTATGAAACATTATAGAAGGAAAATAAGGCCAATTGGCTGACGTTTGGCCACAGTCTCACCCGATGGAAAGCGACGATGTGGTCGGCGATGCGCGATGGAGCACGTCACCTATTCACTCTTGACTTAAATAATCCTAAGTTGTGGCTATCAGAAAACATTTTACAAATATTATGAAACATTATAGAAGGAAAATAAGGCCAATTGTCTGACGTTTGACCACAGTCTCACCCGATGGAAAGCGACGATGTGGTCGGCGATGTGCGATGGAGCACGTCACCTATTCACTCTTGACTTAAATAATCCTAAGTTGTAGCTATCAGAAAACATTATACAATTATTATGAAACATCATAGAAGGAAAATAAGGCCAATTGGCTGACGTTTGACCACAGTCTCACCCGATGGAAAGCGACGATGTGGTCGGCGATGCGCGATGGAGCACGTCACCTATTCACTCTTGACTTAAATAATCCTAAGTTGTATCTATCAGAAAACATTTTACAAATATTATGAAAAATTATAGAAGGAAAATAAGGCCGATTGGCTGACGTTTGACCACAGTCTCACCCGATGGAAAGCGACGATGTGGTCGGCGATGCGCGATGGAGCACCTCACCTATTCACTCTTGACTTAAATAATCCTAGGTTGTGGCTATCAGAAAACATGAGATTCCGCCTGGGAATTTCACTCCTTAGCTATACTTTCCTTTGACTGCATCAAAGTCAAGTTATTTTAGCAAGTGACTACAGTACTATTGTTATAGGATGGTGCGGATGGCAGCTGTCAGATTCATACAATTTTTTTTTATTATTCTAGATAGGCTCGCGTTTGACCACAATCTCACCTGATGTTAAGCGATGATGTGGTCGACGATAGAGGACGCTTGCTTAGAAGTAACCTATTTAATCTTGACTTGAATAAAGCTGCATATTTACGTTGTGCTGCCATCCTACCTTTGCTAACATCAGGCGTTGGTTTGCGGACGGCGATCAATGAGTAGCTCGCTGTCCGGCCGTCCGGACCGATCCCGAGTCGTCGACGGCGCCCACTGTTTATGCCTACCTCAAGGAGTTGTCAACAAATTGTAATGCGAAAACGTAACACGAGGACCCTAGAACTAAGGCAAAGAAGGAACGGGGTGGGTTTAGTCAGTAAGAGTGACACTATTTCCAGCTCCACTCAAGGGCGGGAGATGTCATTGGGTGATTTTTGCCCACCATAAAAAAACCCTTGCTAAGTAAAAACACTTTAAATTTACAAAAAGTACTCGGCAGATAAGTTGAACCAGTCGTTGTTCCAGTTGACCTGGAAATTGTTTACGAGGATTATAACTCTTTTGTTTATAGTTCATCAGCATTTTAACATGGTAATGGAATGTCGTTACATCATACTATGCACACGATAAGTTGTGACGCTTTATCAGTTCCCATTCAGTATACAGATTAAAATATATCGTCACAGCATTATCCACTAGTTTACTAGACGAACGCGTATAAGGCGTCAATGATTTTATTTATTACTCATTCATTCATTGATATTTGTTTTGAAACGTATAGCGAACGAATTGCGCGCGCATTTTGCAGTTCTTTTTTTTTTGTTTTTTTTTTTATTTGTGCAAGGAAGTGTGGACTTTTGGACCATTCAGTTTTGTTTGTGGTTTTTTAGTGACAGTGTTAAATTATTTATTTGTGGTTTTATAGGAAATTGGTATGTATTTTATTTATGAGTTTTGGTTTTACCTACTGTGTAAGTGTGCAATAGGTTTATAATAATTAGTAAATAGTACCAAAAACAGACAAACATGGATTATGAAGCTCTATTCATTTGTTTGTTTTTTTTTTAAATTATTACTTACATAATATTATTTAAATGGTTTTTTGTGACATAAGTAGGAACCCCTAAAATGTTATGGTGAATTATAGTAAGCTTCAACCGTAATTAGAGACACAATAGCTATGCGATCGCCGGTGTTCGCTTGGGGGCAAGAGTTTCAATAATAATGGTGCCGTAGTGGTAACATCCTCCACTTAAAATTTGTAGGTCTCGGGTTCAAACCTAGCCAGGCGCATTACTTTGTGTAATTTATTTCATCACCATTGCTCTCAAAATGTTGAAGGAAAACATCGTGAGGAAACCATGTTTTAGAACCAAAAATTGGGAGATATTTATTTATTTAAAACTTGCACAACATAACAGAGCATATCTAGGGCACTGCATAAGGAAACTTACAAACTAATTAATAAAACAATAATAACATCAATTACATTATATTTATGGTTTATTTGGATAATATCTATTCTTGTTGTATTCACTTTTCTCTTTTATTGCACCTACCACTGTTTGTCTCTCCATCACCCTAAGGTTGACTGGTAGAAAATGTCTGAAGCATTAAGTCCGCCTCTGTACATTTGTGCATAAAGTGTTTAATAAATAAAATAAATTTCCATAAAATTGACATATAACATCCTACAACCTCCACTGGGCTCGTGTGGTGAATTATGGCCCATTTCCTCTCCTAGAGAGTCAGCTTGAGTCTCAGCAGTGGTAACATTAAAAGGCGGATTAAACTATACTTATATTATCATCACTATAAAACAAAGTTCCTTTCCGCTGTCTGTCCCAAAGTTTGCTTAGATCTTTAAAACTACGCAACGGATTTTGATGCTGTTTTTTTAATCGATAGAGATTCAAGTGGAAGGTTTATATGCATAACATAGTTAATATCAGCGTTGCACCCGTGCGAAGCTGGGCCCGATCGCTAGTACTTTCATCATCATCATTTCAGCAGATAGAAGTCCACTGCTGGACATAGGCCTCCCCCAATTGTCGCCATAATGAACGGTCCTGTGCATCTCGCATCTATCGGAACCTAGTAGATACTTTAACATCTCGTATGCCGTAATTAGAGACATAATTATAAAGTTATTGTGTCTTGCGTAGATCTGCGTATCTGGGGCTCAAGAGCGCGAACGCCGGTGTTCGCTCACCTATTGTCTTTCTATTATGGTATTCAAAAGCTTAAATAAAGTTATTTACTTAGTAACATTTAAACAAATTATAACAGTTAAGAGAACATTAACGTAACTACTTCTGGGAAGTTATTTCTGTACGTTGTATCTTATAGTACCGATAACATTTTGTAATGATCCTACTGTTTGTTTGACATACTCGTGTTTACGGAAAGAGAATTGAGGAAAATTCAAGTATGTAATTTTAATTTGGTGTTTAGCGACAAATCGGTATTCGATTATCTGGGTCAAACCAATATTTATTACCTATCTATTGTATTTTAAAATAATTACTGTAATCTCAAAATTATATTTTCGTCATAAATATATATTATGTGATTCTCAGTTAAATTTCGGAAATTCTGCTAATATTATAAACACGAAAGTATGTAGTATGAATGTTAATTTCACTTTCACTCAAAAACTATTGAATGAATTTTGATGAAACTTTGTATATGGGTAGATGATCTACCTGCATACCACATAGGATAGATACCCTACCCATTCTATATGCTTTTCCAGGACCCGTGACCTGGACATTGGATGTGTACGTTTTACCCCGATGTCTAATAATAATAATTTATTTCGGAAAAGTTCCATATATCACAATTTAAATTAAAAAACAATCATAAAAAATTAAAATAAAAGTGATAGTTTATTATCTATCAGACGTTCAAAACCGATGGCAGCGACTATGTGCAATATTTTAATGTTTTTATTTTTTGTAATTTGGGTCAGGACCAAATTTTTGACGCGACGAGATGTGTCACATAGGAAAATAAATGTGTCACACTGGAAAATAAATGTAGCACAATAGAATTGTTGCGTTACATTTATTTTCCAGTGTGATACATTTTGTTGTGATTTCCGTTGTGCGATTACGTCAAAAATTTGGTCCTGACCCATTTATTCAAATATTTAATTAGATTATTAACATAATTGCGAAATATCGGTTTACTTTAGATCCACCCAACTAACTTTTCATTAAATAGGTACAGGTATACGTTATAAAATTCTACAGAGACAAAAAAAACCCATAGTCCCCAAACAATACGATTTTTTTATACTTACGAATGCCATGCTTTTGTGTCCTATATGGAACCTAAGCCACAAAATGGCGCCAAAATAAGCAACATCACTCTTCATAAGTAAGAATGGAATCGCTTTATGTTAATGTGATTGCTTTTGGAAAAGATTATGAGTGACTGGGTACTGTATTAAGATTTATAATCGGTCTAACCATCGACTAACGTAGCGATAGACAAGCACATTCATAGACACTATTTGTCAAAATACTGAAAACTTAGTGCAAAAGTCCGCTGCAGAGTTTTATTGGGTTAGTTTCAAAGGGTCGAAACCTACTAGGGCCCAGTAGGCTTTCTGAAAGGAAGGCTCTGGCCCTGGTGTAAAGGCAGCATTGGAACGGGGTGGGTTTAGTCAGTAAGAGGACACTGTTTGCCGCTACGCCCAAGGGCGGGATTCATCATAGGTTTTGAGGGGATATGGGATTTCTACCAACCATAAAAAACACAAAATGTCGAAATATATTAAAATGGCTGCTAACCCTGTGCCAAGGAAGAACCCCCTCAAGTAGTTGTCAGCAAACTGTAGGGGCCCTACAGGGTCGAAGCCTCCTGGGCCGAGGGCTGATGCTAAAGCGTAACACCAGGGCCTGGGAATAAGGCAAGGTAGGAATGGGCTAGGTTTTTTAGTCAGTTAGTGTCTGACTAAAAAAAGGAGGAACCCCGTCGAAGAACGAGACGTAACAATAATAACATCTAAAACGAAACTAGATAATAACGTTTCTAATCATAGACTTGATTGGGTTGTAAAAATCTGAAATAGATAAGATTCATATAGATATTGATTTATCACACACACTATCTGATTAACTTGTATTGTCCCAATACAATGACCTTCATACCCTTTTTATTTGTCTGAGGGATTCCCCCGTTCGGTAATCCCTTAGTAAATTCTTTCAAGGAGAATGCTTAGTCCTACCATGAAGCTGATGGGTCTTGGCTTTGGCAGAAAAATATCACCCTGGATGACATGAGCTTACGGACAGCGAGCAATGGGTAGCTCGCTGTCCGACCGTCCGGTAACCGTCCGGACAGAGCCCAAGTCGTCGACGACGAACACTGTTCCAGCGCGCCGCAATGAGTTGTTATCACATTGTTACTGTACAGTGCTCCTGGGGCCATGGGCTTATGCGAAAGTGAAACTAAGGCAAAGAATGAACGGGGTGGGTCGTTCAGTCCGTAAAAGTCTGACACTATTTCCCGCTTCACTCAAGGGCGGGATTCGTCATCGGATGATTTTTACCTACCATAAAAAAGCAGTGAGCTATCTAGGTGAAAGACCGAAGAACACTTTGCGCATCGTATACATCAGTGGGTCAATCACTAGTACCAGAAATGCACACCAAGTGTCACCAATAGTGTCAGACTCTTACTGACTAAACAACCTACTCCGTTCCTACGTCGCAATAAATACTAGAGCCAGAGCCGTCCTTTCAGACACGAACCCTTGACCCTAGTTGGCTTTACCCCTTTTGCAGAGTCCCTACGTCAAATTTACTGAGTAGTGTTCATAAAGATGTTCGCACTAATATGACTTTCGTCCACCTTCAGATGACATCAGGGCTGCACAGCCACGGGCACCAGATCTCGCAGCCGCCGGGCCACCATCTGGAATCAGCCAGCGTTCTCTCTTCCAAGGAGAAGACCGTGCACGGCAAGGAGAAGACTTTTAAAGTAAGTATATAATGGTGAGAGGTTCCGTTAGATCTGCTGAACTTATTCGAAGGGCTGGAACTTGCCTGCTGCAGTCTTCCCATCCAATTATAATTTAGGTAGCTTAAATCCTAGAGTGAATAGGCTTACTTAGTGTTTAAATAGACCAGATGACAGGCACTGAAAAATCGATTAACCAAAATAATTGGTATCGTAATTCATTCAACATTTCAACCTAAAGATGTCTACTGTCGAAAACTTGGAGAATGAAGAACGTGACACTTGGAGAGGCTAACAATTAGTCCTGTGCTTTACGTCTTGCATCCATCGACTTCCGTGACCCTCAACTTCAGCAAGTAATCAGTCCACCTTGTTGGAAACTTTTCAAAAGTAGTTATTAAATGTAAAAACAATAAGCATTTCATAATGGTATAAGGAAGAGCCACACCCCCTGTGTCGTAGGAACATCACGCTATCTCTTTTCTACATGCGTAACCCCCCTCCCCCTTCCACCAGATTAGAAAAGTTTCCAACTACAATTTAGATGAATTTTGTAAAATTAATTCTGTTTTCGATTTAAGATTTAAAGAAATTACACGAAATACTCAATTCCAGAAATTCTATTATCCTTATTTGCCTATTTACTCTGGCTAAATACAAAGTCTATTTTGTGTACGTAAGTTTATACAATTAAACACGTTCATGGAAACAATGTCACTTGTAAGTTGGGTCAACATTTTTTTTGACGTCACAAATCTACTATTCAAATGACTTTATCCTGTGCGGGGTTTAATGTTGTGGTCAGTTACGGAAAAGGATATGAAAGGTCGAAATAAATATTTATTACATGGTAATCCTGGTTTAAATATGTTAGAAATATTTAATTTAGTGTCAGTATTGACATGGATGGAGTGAAAGGTGTACGTAAGACTCGTAGTGTGGTCTGTAGTTTTTGGTTTTTAAAATATCCTCCATGGGAACAAGGCGTGAGTAATGTGTGTGAATCTAAAATTTTAAGACTTGTGGTATCCACCAAACCGCACAGGGCCCGCGTGGTTAGTTGCGGGCCCACTTCTTCTCCTAAAGAGGATCTCTCCTCTTTAGGAGAAGTGAGAACCCCAGTAGTGGGGAAATTATTAGATTGATTATTTATTGTTATGCTCATGGATTTATAAATTTGCTTATGTGTTTTAATCCTTTGGAGGGTTGATCCGGTTTTTGAAATACTACTACCTACTGGTCTTTGACTCGCTCAACTGACGTTAAATAAAAAAAATATTTTTTCGTATAATTACGCAAGTACGATTGTTTTTTTGGGTTCGAGTTTTTTTTTTAAATTTAGTTTTTAATTACAAATGTATAATATTTTATGTACCGGATTGACCCTCTACGGGTTTAAATCGTAATTTAGCGGTGTATAAAAATAACGTACCTAACGATATAGTAAAGCTACACTGGTTTTCTTCCAAGGCTAAAGTCTAGTGCGTATATTTTTTTTTAGCTTCTCTTGGGCAAAGGCCTTTCCACCACTCCTTCCATCATTAATTTGTGCATCCATATTTCTCCACTTGCTTAACTTGACGCTTGTTCTCAGGTGGTAGTCGGCAGCGAAGTGGGAGTGATGAAGGCGCCCCTGGTGGGTCCGCGGCCGTACAACGCGCTGGCCATCATACACACGCAGCAGAGCAGCACCTTCGATATGCTTAACTCTCTCACCACCAGCGTCGTGAGTACAGCCTTTAGTTCTTCTATAAATAAAATCTAGGTAAAATTTACAAACACATTCATTATGTTTACTGCTAAGGAGTGTAATTACCTACCGGAGGTTTCCTGATAGCTGCGACCCTATGTTGTAGCTAACAGGTCAAAATTGGATAGGTTATTTCTAGACAAATATGCTTTATCGTCGGCGACATAATAGCTTACCATCAGGTGAAATAGTGGCCTTTCAATTACAAAAAAGTACATTTTTATTAACGTTAAACAAATAAATAAATTCACAGAAATGTGTAACACCATTGTATTGGTCAATACTCGTATACAATGCTTCTCTAGGCGTCGCCTATTTCAGCAGTCTGAAACTCAAGTATCTATTTTAATAATAGAGTAGTGGTGCAATAATTTGAAATTTCAGGATTCAAAATATTCTGAGTCAGTCCGTAACAATGGTCAGAGGTGCTTTTGGAGAGGATCAAGGATCGCTCAATTGCGTTTTAAAAAAAGTCTGTATTCTGCAAGATCACTGCAGAACGGGATTAATTTAACAGGTCTACACCTGTTAAATTAATCCCAATCTACACTAATATTATAAAGCTGAAAAGTTTGTTTGTTTGGTTGAACGCGCTAATCTCAGGAACTACTGGGCTGATTCGAAAAAGTCTTTCAGAGTAGGATAGCCCATTTACCGAGGAAGGCTTCAACCTACAGGAGATGCGAGTGAAACCGCGGGGGACAGCTAGTCCCAAATAAAATAATGTATGAGTCTGCTGACTATACGTATCATACATTCGGTATATTCTCACTAATCCTCATTTCCCAGACATGGGAAGGGTTTTATTATTCTAATCTTCACCGATAACTGTATGTTAGTTATCGAAGCGATTTCAAGCGAAATAATTGTAATCGTAACTCTTCTCAAAGTCAAAGGGAACAATAAAATTTCATGAAAATTCAATAGTTTATTTTAACGAGCTATGTTTGTCCATGTGGTGTGAAGTTAAAATTTATGGTGCGAGTTCGCGTCTAACTTTACAACTAACATAGTAATCTCTATAACTTTTATGTTATTTCTACACGTGGCTGCTAGTAGTAAACTTTCGTAGTAAATAGTATTTGTATGGCTTCCATACTATTGTGTTTTATTGGCTTAGCCTTTTGACTGCTGTAATTAGAAACACAATGGAAAGACAATAGGTGTGGACGCTGGTTTTCGTTTGAGGCTCAAGAGTTTAAATCGGGATATAATAGTGAGGGCAGTGGTGGCCGAGTGGTAACGGCCCCGACTTACGAGGCGTAGGTCGCGGGTTCTAACCCAGCCAGGTGCATTACTTTGTGTAATTCATTTCATCACCACTGCTCTCAAAACGGTGAAGGAAAACATCGTTTGGAAACCGGCATGTCCTAGAACCAAAAATTCGACATGTGACATCCACCAATCCGCACTGGGCCCGCATGGTGGATTATGGCCCATTCACTCTCCTAGAGAGAGGAGGCCTGTGTCCCTGCAATGGGAACATTAAAAAAAGGCTGATGATGATGATGATGATGATAATAATGGCGAGTGAGTAAGGAATGAAATGCAAGAAAAGAGATTGAATGACGGCTTTATGATGTCAAAAAGGAATGGGAGAAGAAAATGAGTTCCAGCGACTTAAAGCTACAAAACACTCAACTCTTAAACCTCAAGCGAACGCCGCGTTCGCACACCTATTGTCTTTCTATTGTGTCTTTAATGACGGTAATTAATGTCGCCTATCCACAAAAAAATAACTTTCTGCCCATGCTATTACGAGTTCATGATAGTCGTTTCTGGCTAAGTAATAAAAATAAATCTCCATTTCTAGAAGAAATCTTTTGTGTGTTCGAGGTAATATGTGCTGGAGATAAAAAAAAAAATATTCAGGAAGATCATTTAACGTATTTTTAAACATCGTGCAGATTTCATCACGCATGCGGAATTCCTGAAGCAAGATTCCCATAAAGCGTAAAATATTTAAGTCATTTAAAATCCATTATCATTAATATTATTACACTTAATCAAAATCAAATTCCATTGTTACACGTACAATTTACATTATTATTTAATTTGTTAATTAAAAAATCATTGGTCGATTTGTATGCTTTACTTATTAATGTATTTCTCTGGCCTCTAGTAATTGCTATCTAATATAGCTAATACCAAGAAAAGTAAACGTCGAACACGAATCGATGAACGAACGAATGAACCGATGAACATGTTCAGTTGGAGCTTAAGAATGAAATACCTTCTTCCCTCAACTGTAGGATTGTCTGAAAGAGTTTCCACAACCCTAAAACAGGAAGGAATACAAATGTGTTTTAGTTAATTAATTTCTGGCCCCCTAGTCAAGTTACGACTTTTTCGTTTCTATTCTCTTACGTCGAACGCCTCGAGTGAGCCGCGCTTCCAATTTCTTTCTATCACGTGATAGAGCGCTATGATGACGTCAGAGCAAAGGAATAGGAGGCTAGTTCATCTTTAACCGTGTGAATGTAGTCGTATCACTGGGGAATTTAATGCATTATACGTAGCAAAATGGGTGTGGGGTCCGGCAGCCCGTGTAGGGTTTTTGCAATGGAACAGTTTTGTATGGGCGTTCGCCATACGCAGTTTGTGCCTTTACTCTATTGTCTTTTCTTATCTTGTGAAATTAAATACTTAAATTTTCTTTGGATTCTGTGTGAACTCGGTATTGTTCACAATACTCATAAGAAAGTTCAAGCACCTTGTTGTCATAGACCTTGATATCGATATCGGGTGATACCCATCTCTACGTTATCGAGATCAGACATCTTAAATATATGTCAATGTGTTGAAATTAATCGGTCTGAAAAGAGCTTTGTACGATAGTTATTGTTTTGTGTGTGACGAGTTGGGATTGTGACTATTGTGACTGTGTATGCAAATGTATGTATCTATTTTTATAATTATACTAGCTTTTGCCCGTGACTTCGCTCCCGTCAGCTGACTAGTTTACTCTACGCTGCCCTAATTAACTCTAACCTACATGACGTTTATATTTGACTAGCTTTTTACTTGCAGCTTCGCCTGCGTAAAAATAGATTTTCGCACAAACTTTGGACAGCCGTTTCATCCCTTTAGCCTACGTCATAAAAGAAAGCCCTGTGCAAAATTTCAGTCTCCTAGTCCCAATAGTTTCGGCTGTGCGTAGATGTTAGTCAGTCACATGGTATGAGCGTCGTATCAATTAAAACAAATCATAAAAGAATTCAGTAATATGCATCAGATTGATTGGCAAGCATTCGACTAATTATGACACTAATTGACTAAATATATTTTAATAAATATCACTTTGACTAATTTATTTAGTCATAATAAAGATGTGTAACAGTGGGTGCATCAAGATGACTAGGGTTTGACGCACCACTATTACAAATAAGATAAGGAATATCTGTGCATTTCTAATGTAAACAAGATTGACAAATGACTCATTGGTTATTGGTCACCAAATTGGGTACTTTTCTGTGTTGGGTTGTCTAATGTAGAAGCAATTAGTATTTCAAATATTGGTACTGTGGTGAGACCACATAACTTACTAACCAACAAACTGACTTGTTAGATGTTTCAAAGAATGTTAGCAATTATAGAATAGGTTCGAATAAAAAAAAAATATTACTTATGGTGCAGGTATTTTAGGAAGTGAGAAGTGACATTTATGGAGTTTCTTGCACATTCTTCTCCATTGAGATCTACTTTTGGAATGTGCAATTAGCGTCATTTTTTTTTCTGACAGACCGACTAAGTGTCTGTTAAGGTTTATTTGAAATAAATGCATTGAATTTGACATTTCAATTGTAATGAAAATAAGTTGATAAAATTCGTAAATACAAGCGATTACTGCGACTTTCAGACTTTATCAGATTCCTGACTCCCTCCTGGGGCCAAGGGTTGATGCGAAACCGTAACACCAGGGTTCTAAGATTAAGGCAAGGATAGAACGGGGTAGGTTGTTTAGTCAGTAAGAGTCTGACACTTTCCCGCTCCGTCCAAGGGTATTCATTCGATTCGTCATTGTATGATATACCTACCGTAAAAAACCCCAAAGAGAAATTTTCCGCTAGTTCTGTGAAAGTCATAATTTTATCTGTATTGCTCTAACGCTAATCGTATTCACATGGTAACAATATATTTGTGACGCCTCCGTGATCCACTCTAACACTCGAAACTGTCGCTACCGATAGATGTAACGTGAGTGTAATACACTTCATGCTTGAAATTGACAACTCGGATAATGATAATCAAATGGTGAGTAGAAATGTTAAAGAACGTAAAAAAGTTTTTCACTACACTTACTCGGAAACCCGCTCTTATCTCACCGCTTGCAGACACGCAATTGACTATTTCCGCCCTAGTGCGGAAAAAAACGCGTGCTCTCCTTTACCACAATTTTTACACCATCGCCACACAGCGCCATCTCTCAGGAAATTGGGGTACTAATTTTACCACGGTTTTCTCAAAATGTAACAGAACCCAGTAGGGTTTCTGTTACATTGTAAGAAGTGTCTGACGGGAAACTATGGAACCCTACACTGAGCGTGGCCTGACACACTCTCTTTCCACTTTGGCGTGATTTTATTTTTTCATATTTTTTTATTAATATGTATATTTTTTATCCGTTCCAGGCTAGTCAACCCGTAGTTGGTGTAGCCGTTGGCGTAGGTGGTTTCCATCGACGGAGCTCAGGTCAGGGCGCGCTCTGTGACCCTGAGCTGGACGACAGCGGCAACAAGCTGGTCGCCAGGCTGGAAGACGATGCCTTCATCTCTGAACAGGATCTGGTACGTAGCATCACCTTCATTTCACTGTTGGTAGTCTTTCCAATTGTCGCTACAATGAACACGGCATCATCACCATCGTTTCTTCCGAAAGACGTCCATTGATGGACAGTGTTGCCACAACGAAGGGTCCTGTGCGTTTCACATCCGTCAGATTCCTGCGACCCTTATCAGGTCATCGGTCCACCTTGTGGAAGGTCTTACAATGTTATGATTTCTGGTACATGGTACGTATTTACTAGGATAAAAATGGGTTACACATTTTTCACAAATAAAATGAAATCTTATCAGAAGGTGGACCTTAAGATATTTAATTACTGATCTATTGAAGATTCCTGATATTTACAAGATGTAAAGCACAAGGATCGGTTGTTCGGCGATGTTTGTGTATGCTTGATCAGCTGTGGACGTCTCGCGGCAGAAGATATGATTTTAGTTACAAAAATGCTCAAATATTATAGGATACTTCTCGACCCGCCTCAGTTTGCACGAGCGAAAATTAAAATTCTCATCTTTTCTTTTACTATAATCTGCGTGTTTAATACATGTATACCTTCTTCAAGAATCACTTTAAATATCGGTATAAACTGCATCAAAATCCGTTCAGTAGTTCTGAATTTGTGATGTTCATACGGACAGAAAGGGGCTGTGATGTTTTTGGAGTGCTTGAAACTACTGCATATACACCTTTGGGAAAAACAGGCGAGATGTTTTATTACAGTTATTCGACAATAATCATAAACATTGTGTATTTTACAGGAGGAAAACATCGAAATAGCCACAGCGACGGAGAAGCGAATATCGAAAACAGATCCGTCTGGCGAAGATCAACCGCAGGAACCACAAAATGGTAATGGCACCTCTATATCACGTGCATAGTTAAAGTTTAAAATTTGTCAGTTATTTATTTTATCTATTTCTTTTCCAAATAGACACTTCACGTCTAAATATTAATAGCCGCACGAATGAATCTCTTAAAGTTAAGCAATGTTTTGCCGAAGTCGTTTTATGGATATATGATCATATTATCATATCGAGATTCCTGTGTTTCGGAATGCACATTAAGCCGTTGACCCCAGCACTCATGAGAAGGTCTTTGACAGCTATTAAGGGTAGTTAAAAGTCTGAAAATTTAACACCAGTTTTGCCGAAGGGTATCTATCATGTTATTCAATTACTGGGTTGTGGCTGGTCTGATGGGCAGTCCCTCCATGTAAAATATTGGACTCTTCTTCATCATACCTACCTACCTCAAACCGACATAAGTCCAAAATGATCCTCTTTTATTAAAATTCATTATAATTGTTTATATTTCAGGCTTAGTGTACGGTCCTATTTACGAGCTAGAGAAGTTGGAAGAGAAAGACAAACACAGAGACGACAAGGAAGATGAGGAAGAACCGATTGGAGTCTCACCTTGTGGCAGGTACGTTAAATTCCATAGTTCTTTTTGGGTGGCATATCATAAAGTATTTTACCACTATCTCATCTGACCACTACCTCATCTGATGGTAAGCGCCAATGTGGTTGACCGAGGATATCACCTCCCGAGTGGAGCTAGGGAGAAGTCAAAAAATTTCGTCATAGTATCTGATACTAGACTAGCCTTCTGCTAGCTTCGCCCGCGTGAAATTAGGGTTCTCCATACAAAGTTTAGACCCCAATTACATCCTTTTAGGACCAGAATTTTGAAAAACCCTTCTTAGTGTTCGCCTTCGTTATAAAAGGAAGCCTTCTAGAAAATTTTACGCTCCTAGGCTCAGTAGTTTCGGCTGTGCATTGATATGTCAGTCAGTTTCTCCTTTTATATATATAGATAAGTGTGGCATTGCATATTAGGAATAATCTTTACACTATGTTTGCAGGTTCTTCAAATACGACAAGGAGGTGGGTCGGGGCTCGTTCAAGACAGTGTACCACGGTCTCGACACGCAGACCGGAGTCGCCGTCGCTTGGTGCGAACTGTTGGTCAGTGTACACTTTATATTATAGTTGCAATGATGAGTTACTATTTTCCTAACGCGTATACGCTATAATTTTTTTTTTTATATATACATTGTTGTGGGTTTTGGAATCGGCAAAAAGTGACACAGAGTCGGGAACAATTGAAGGTATGGAGGGGGATTTTACTCAGCTGTGGGACAGCGCATATTAATTATAATAAAATTGTGGATTGGTTTTTAAGGATTGGCAATCATTTACACGATTTAAAAACTACTTAAGTAATTGCATATTAATGTCCATAATCACGGTATGGAGTAGCAGGATAGTTTTTTTTTACCGTATTTTTTTTTTCTAGCTGGAGTTAGTTCATTAACTCCGTGTTAGTTGCTAACATGGGCAAATAAGTCTCGCATAAGTTTTTACGGCTAGACAAATCATAGTTAGCCATAGAATCATAGAAAATTACTTTATCAGACTTTAATAATACAAATCTAACAAATTATTTTAACATTACAGGAGAAAAAACTAAACAAAACGGAGCGTCTCCGCTTCCGCGAGGAGGCCGACATGCTGAAGAAGCTCCAGCACCCCAACATCGTGCGCTTCTACAACTACTGGGAGGGCACCGTCGCCAAGAAAAAGAACATCGTGCTCATCACGGAGCTTATGCTCAGTGGCACGCTTAAGGCGTAAGTTGATACGTTATTGTGTCCGCTGCTGCTCATAGACACAAATTATATAGGTACAGATGTCAATCTACGTACAAAGCGCGCTCGAGCAACGCACACATAGACACCGTTCACCGACGCGAAAACCTCAACGAGCATCATTACGACCGCGAGGGTGTCACGTTTGAGACGCGCGTCTGTGACATTTTGCAACTACCACGATCATTTGTTGTGCATAATCCAGTTGACAAGTATGAAAAGTGAAGTACATACATGAGATTGACTTCTGTACCTTTTTATTTTGTGTCATAGACTCCGAGCGTCGATTTTGAATTTTATTGCGTAGATACAAGGATGGAATTAAAAGTTGAAACACCAAGAATTCACTACAGCTACTATTTGTCATGTACTCAACGCAACATCATTACATAGTATAAAACAAAGTTGCTTACCGCTGTCCCTATGTATGCTCAGATCTTTAAAAGTACGGATTTTATGCGGCTTTTTTTAATAGTGTGTAATGACTGGCTTATTGGTCTAGTGGTTAGTGGCCCTAACTGCTCTGCCGTAGGTCGTGAGTTTGATTCCCACCCGGGACAAATGTTTGTGTGATGAGCACTATCATTTGTTCTGTGTCTGGGTGTAATTTATCTATAATGTGTATGTATTTAGAAATATATAAGTATGTTTATCAGTTGTCTAGTACTCATAACACAAACTCTGCTTAGCTTGAGACTAGACGGTGTTGTGTGATGGTTGTCGAATATATTATTATTATTATTGCGTAGATACACGGATGGAATTGAAAGTTGAAATACCAAGAATTCACTGCAGCTACCATTTGTCATGCACTCAATGCAACATCTTTACATAGTATAAAACAAAGTTGCTTACCACTGTCCCTATGTATGCTTGGATCTTTAAAAGTGCGCAACGTATTTTGATGTGCTTTTTTTAACACAGTGATTTGAGAGAAAGGTTTATGTGTATATTACATGCATAATATATTCAATATCAGTACCCGTGCGAAGTTAGGGTGGGTCGCTAGTCCACTATAAGACATACTTTTGTTTGTTTAAATATTTAATCCTCTTGCAAATTAAGCAATATATATTGTTACGCCGTAAAAATAGAACACGTCGTTTCTTCGACAAAGCTGAAAGTATCACCGAATAATTAAAACGCATTTCTAGTCGAAACCTCCAGAATAGAAGTACGTACCAGGGCCTAGCAAATTCTAGAAAAATCCGACACGTATAAGTAGGTACTTAATAATTCTGAGAACTTTTGTAGGTACTTAAGTAACTTGGTAAAGGAATTTGTACCTTCAGTCTTTTACTATAGAGTCGAAATTCGTATGAGTCGTGGGGTCGAGTAGTTACCTACCGGTTGGTAATAAGAATAATTTATTGCTTCGCGGAAACGGTTTCTTTTGTTCTGGTGTGGCCTCGAACCTTCGGTATCTAGAATTTTCTTGGCTCTGAATATAAATACGTGTTCGCTGGCCGGACGGGAGTCAGTTTGATTTCGACAGCGATCAAGAGCGAACTACCCAAGTCAAGTGAAGACTGTTTCATCCATACGACGACCTAAGCGATATTTCTACGGATCTCTAGAGTGCATTACGAAGTGGTTTATTGACGATTGGACTAAATTTGTGTTTTGTTTGTGGAAAATAAATCTCTCTCATAGTAAACCGGCATTTGATTACTCACGTTCGTAACAACTGATGTCAGAAGTGAGATGCCATTACTACAGAGAGACGACGAACAACGACCACGAACAAGGAGACAAACGGAGATGGATGCTGCGCGCCACCGTCTGGAGGAAGAAGATTAGGACAGTATGGGAGCAACAGCAGCTGCTGAGGCGCCGACAGGACCTTCCTCGGAAATTAACCTAGCTGCAGTGTTGGCCGCCATGCAAGCTAGTATGGAAGCCGCTCGCCGCGAACAGGAAGCCGCTCGTCGCGAACAGGAAGCCGCTCGCCGCGAACAGGAAGCTAACCAGCGCCAGCTCCAGGACCTAATCGCGGCTAACCAGGAAGAAGCTCGCCGCGATCAAGAGGCTAAGCAGAACCTTATCCTCGAGAAAATCGATCACGGTCTCGTCACGTTGGGCGAGAAAGTAAAGAACCTCACCTTAGAGGTCAAGGAGGTATCCGCCCGAACCGATAGTTTGGAAATGAGATTTGACGACATGAATCAAAAAATCGTCAAGCTCCAAGCACGCGAACCCGTTGCCGTTGGTTCATCATCGCACACCCACTGTACGTCGGCCGCAAAGTTTGATGTGCCACGTTTTGACGGCACGTCGTCATGGACTGCCTTCAAATACCAATTCGAAACGTTGGTGAAGACAAACCGCTGGGATGATGAGCAGTCTTTCGCGGCGTTAACCTTAGCTCTACGTGGGGACGCCCTACTGGTCCTAGAGAACATTCCTTCGGACGGTAGGACCTTGGAGCGTCTAATGGAAGGGTTAGACACCCGCTACGGTGACAAGCACCTCGAGCACGTATTCCGCGCGCAGCTTCGCGAGAGAATACAAAAGCCCAACGAGAGCCTCCAACAGTGGGGTGTCGAGGTTGAACGGCTGGTGCGGCGCGCATACGTGTCGATGACACCGGAGACCGTGGAAGTATATCTGGTGCAGGCATTCATCGACGGTCTACGGGATACTGAAGTAAGAGCTACGGTGCGACTTGGACACCACCAAACTCTGAAGAGTGCGATGGCTCACGCTTTGGAAGTGGAAGCCGTACGACAGGATTCACGCACGCACAGAGTTCGAGAAGTGGTGGTCTCGCCTTCAGTGCAGCCGCTCCAACGAGAAGGGGTAGTTTCTTCTTCGGCAAAGTCCCGATATATTCCGACGTGCTACGGGTGCGGAGAAAAAGGGCATATTCGTACCGATTGCCCCAAAAGAAAGAGGGGAAGTGTGGACTCCGGAACCCAGGTTAACGAAGAGTCGTTAAACTAAATGTCGCCAGGGCCGCGGGGCGGGTGCTGGCTGGTCAACTTAAGGCCCCAACCATAACCATCAATCAAGTCCACAACGGAAATAGTTTGACCATAGAAGGAATACTGAATGAAAGAGCTTGCAATTTCACCGTTGACACCGGGGCGTCACGGACTATTATAAGACCTGAGTTGCTGAAACGTACGATCTTGTGGCAAAGAAAGTCTCCATCCTGCCGACTTCAGACAGCAACCGGCCAGCCAGTCTCCGTCCTCGGTGATACAGATGTAGAGTTAAAAATCGGTGATCAAGTGTACACCCATTCTGTTTTGATTGCGAATATTACCGATGATTGCATTCTGGGTCTGGACTTCTTGCAGAAGTACCGATGTGTTTTAGATATTAATAGGGGAGTATTGAAGTTCCCAGACCAAGAAGTGTTCCTGCGAGGAGTCAACACATGTAACCTCTATTGTGTGAAAGATACTATATTGGCTCCGAGAACAGAAACTTTAGTTGAAGTAAAATTTCCTAAGAAAATCAGGCAACAAAGATGCGTAATAGTTGAGGATACTGGCCGGCATCCGGAACTCATCACTGCGAGGACATTGGTAATGACGAAAGGGAAATCTAAAGTGCGAATTGTAAATCTTGGGAAAAAGGAGGTCCACTTGAAGAAAAACAGTGTTGTTGGGAGATGTGAAGAAGTGAAGTATCTCCGCCAAATCAACACATCTCCAGTGAAGCAGGACTCAACGAGAGATGAACCTGATCACATCCAGCAACTTCTGGAAAGTTCTAAGAAGAATTTATCGACCTCAGAACTACAGCAAGCCAGGGAATTTCTGCTACGGTTTCAGGATATTTTTGCAACGGGAAAGGACTGCGGAAGAACAGGTCTTGTCAAGCATGAAATAGACACAGGTGATGCTAGACCAATTAAACAGAGACCGCGCCGCATACCCTGGGCTAAAGAAACTGAAGTGGCAGAAATGGTAAAGGACATGGCTGATAGTGGAATAATTGAATCTTCTACGAGCCCATGGTCTTCTCCTGTCGTTCTTGTAAAGAAAAAGGACGGCAGTACAAGATTCTGTGTCGACTACAGAATGCTGAATAATGTCACGAAGAAGGACAGTTACCCCTTGCCGAGGATCGACGATACGCTGGATATGCTCAGTGGTATGAGGTGGTTTTCAACCATTGATTTGAAAAGTGGCTACTGGCAAGTGGAAATCAGCGAGAAGGATAAAGAAAAGACAGCGTTCAGTACGGGCATTGGCAATGGCCTGTGGCAATTTAACGTTATGCCTTTTGGGTTGTGCAATGCTCCAGCAACCTTTGAACGCCTCATGGAACGAGTCATGGTTGGTCTTCTTGGTGACGTCTGTCTAGTATATTTGGATGACGTCATTATAATGGGCCGCACTTTTAAGGAAAACCTAAGGAACATGGAAAAAGTGTTCACCAGAATACGAGGGGCTAACCTAAAACTAAGCCCAAAGAAGTGTGCCCTGTTCAAGAAGGAGGTCAGCTACCTAGGACATGTGATTTCCGCTGATGGAGTAAGAACCGACCCTGAGAAGATAAAGGCTGTGCAACAGTGGCCAGTTCCAAAGAATAAAACAGAAGTACGTGCATTTCTAGGGCTATGCACATACTACAGAAGGTTTGTTATGAGTTTTTCTGACATTGCAAAACCTCTACATCAACTGACTGAGGATAAAAGAGAATTTATCTGGGACAACAACTGTGAGTCAGCGTTCAACGAGCTGAAGCAGCGGCTATGTGAAGCACCTATACTGGGGTATCCGAGCAGAGATGGAAGATTTGTCGTTGACACAGATGCCAGCAATACGGGAATTGGTGGCGTATTGTCACAGGTGCAAGATGACCGACAGATCGTGATCGCTTACTTCAGTAAGGCACTTTCAAAGCCCGAGAGGAACTACTGTGTTACTCGACGAGAACTGCTGGCTGTAGTAAAAACCTTGCAGCACTTCCATAAGTACCTCATAGGAAGGCAGTTCACGTTAAGGACCGACCACGCTGCACTGAAATGGCTGCTACAGTTTAAAAACCCGGAGGGTCAAGTTGCAAGATGGCTCGAGCAGCTGCAGGAGTTCAATTTCGTGACGGAACATCGGAGTGGAAAAGGGCATAACAATGCTGATGCCCTGTCGCGACGTCCGTGTGATGAAGACTGCAGACATTGCCAGCAAAACGAAGCCAGAGAACACGTGAACTTGATTAGAACTGAAGGCAACTTCAAGAAATCCCAGGAAGAAGATGACGATATTCGACCGGTACTGGACTGGTTGCGTAGTGGAGCTAGGCCCCAGTGGAGTGAAGTATCGTCACTTAGTCCCGTCACAAAGAGCTACTGGGCGCAGTGGGACAGTTTAGTCCTGGAGAATGATGTGCTCTGTAGGAAATGGGAATCGAACGATGGCAAGGAGGTGACCACACAAGTGATAGTACCACGAAGTGAAGTGGTCCCCCTGCTACAGGAAATACACGATGGTGCTTCTGGTGGACATCTGGGGATCAAGAAGACTCTACTGAAAGTGAGACAGCGGTATTACTGGCTCAATTGTAGAGAGGACATAGAGCAATGGTGTCGGAAATGTACAGCGTGTGCATCTGTGAAAGGACCACAGACTAGAAGCAGGGGCAAGCTTCAGCTGTACAATGTGGGAGCCCCATGGGAACGCATTGCCATCGACGTTGCTGGACCATTTCCAATTACAAATGATGGAAACAAATACATAGTGGTGATCCAGGACTATTTCACAAAATGGCCAGAAGTCTTTGCCATTCCCAATCAGGAAGCGACGACAGTGGCGAAGAAGGTGGTCGAAGAAGTAGTGTGCCGATATGGCGCACCTTTGGAGATCCATTCCGATCAAGGCCGTAACTTTGAATCTGCGCTGTTCCAGGAGATGTGTACCCTTCTGGGGATTTACAAAACACGCACAACACCTGCGCATCCACAGTCGGACGGAATGGTGGAAAGATTTAACCAGACCCTGGAGAATCACCTGGCTAAGGTTGTCGATGACCATCAGAAGGACTGGGACCGGTATATTCCACTATTTCTGATGTCTTATCGATCGGCAGTGCACGATAGCACGGGATATACTCCAGCAAGAGTGAATTTCGGCAGAGAGATGAGACTTCCAGTCGATGCTATAACTGGCGTGCCACCTGACAAGACCAAGCCAGTTACGGACTATGTCAGTGACCTTCAAGATCAATTGGACGAAGTGCATAAACGAGTACGTGAGAATAGCATGAACACCAGCTCCAAAATGAAAACTAGGTACGACCGTAATGCCAACACCAAGGGATTTGAAGAAGGTGCACTAGTCTGGCTCCACAACCCGCTCCGACGAAAAGGGAAGTCGCCGAAACTTCAAGCTCGATGGGAGGGACCTTACACCGTGATGAAAAGGATTAACGACGTGACCTATCGCATCAAGAAAGGACTAAGAGGGAAGCCTAAGGTAGTCCACTTGGATAGACTGGCGCCGTACCGTGGATCTAATAATGCTCGGGACGAGCATGACTAAGAGGGGGGCACTGTTACGCCGTAAAAATAGAACACGTCGTTTCTTCGACAAAGCTGAAAGTATCACCGAATAATTAAAACGCATTTCTAGTCGAAACCTCCAGAATAGAAGTACGTACCAGGGCCTAGCAAATTCTAGAAAAATCCGACACGTATAAGTAGGTACTTAATAATTCTGAGAACTTTTGTAGGTACTTAAGTAACTTGGTAAAGGAATTTGTACCTTCAGTCTTTTACTATAGAGTCGAAATTCGTATGAGTCGTGGGGTCGAGTAGTTACCTACCGGTTGGTAATAAGAATAATTTATTGCTTCGCGGAAACGGTTTCTTTTGTTCTGGTGTGGCCTCGAACCTTCGGTATCTAGAATTTTCTTGGCTCTGAGTATAAATACGTGTTCGCTGGCCGGACGGGAGTCAGTTTGATTTCGACAGCGATCAAGAGCGAACTACCCAAGTCAAGTGAAGACTGTTTCATCCATACGACGACCTAAGCGATATTTCTACGGATCTCTAGAGTGCATTACGAAGTGGTTTATTGACGATTGGACTAAATTTGTGTTTTGTTTGTGGAAAATAAATCTCTCTCATAGTAAACCGGCATTTGATTACTCACGTTCGTAACAATATTATACCAAATGTTCAATAGAAGACTTTCCAAAGAGCTTTTTCAATATTTGCATTACAATTATTTGCAGGTATCTACGAAGGTTTAAACGCATCAACCCGAAAGTGCTAAAGTCATGGTGTCGCCAGATTCTAAAGGGATTGAACTTTCTACATTCGAGAACACCTCCTATTATACACAGGTACGCATCTTATTTATAGGCTATTTGTGAGATAGACAATGGTAGAACGAAACAGGCTAAGATCAATAAAACATTGACTAGAGGGAATTGTGAGGCGGTCACCTCCTTCTGTGAAGTAGTAATGCCTAGCGAAGCAAACGGCCATACGCGTGAGGGATCGTACATATTCACGCTTCAGTTGCCATGACCCTGACCCTGAGTATGGTACCAGCCACGGTAGGTGCTGGCTTGCTGACGACGAGCAATATGTTCGTCGTCCGGTAATCGTCTGGATTGAGTCTGAGAATTCTAAAAAGGATCGGGGTCCTAAAATGCACGGGCAACTGAATGTAACTGATATGGTTTTAGTCAGTAAATTTCTGACACGTCTTCTTGCTCCATCCTTGAGTTGGAGAAGTCATAGAAACATTGAATAATTTGTTTGTATGGTTCTAAAAGTGATAATGGCATGTACGGTTGCAGAGATCTGAAGTGCGACAACATCTTCATCACGGGCACGACGGGCAGCGTCAAGATCGGGGACCTGGGACTTGCCACACTCAAGAACAGGAGCTTCGCCAAGTCCGTTATAGGTGAGGTCAACTTACTGGTAGCCTAAGAGCGCCTTCAAATTAGTTGCAACGTGCCGCGCGACAGCAGCGCGCTGTTATATTTTTCATAATAAATAAATGTGCGCGGTTTTAGCGCGACAGCCGCGCGTCCTTTATTGTCCCTAAAGTTCAACTCACACTGAGACGCTCGCGTCACATCGATGTTCGAACAAACCTGTTCTATGGCTTTATACAACGTGTTATAAACTCGAAGCGTGATGTCGTAATGTGAAACCACAGCGTAAAATCGCAACGTAATGTCATATCGTGAAGTAGCAATATGAAGTCGCAGGACGTATCGCGGGCACAAGCATACTTTAAAGCTTTGAGGTAGTACAGGAACGCGTGGTTTATTCGAAATCTCGCACTGAAATGTTTGTCGTTAACAAAGTGGCTGCTTGCTGTTAAAAAAGTGCGAGTAAAGTTCTGCCGCGCTTATGATAATGGCATAAGTCAAAATTTGGTCGATATTGAGTTAAGTATACAGGAATGTGGATTTTGATCTCTACATTCCAAATATATACTTAACTCAATATCGACCAAAATGTGACTTACTGCCATTATCATAAGCGCGGCAGAGTTGTTGCGTCATGTGTTCGTCTCAGTGGAGTTGCTAACTAACTGCGAATGGTGTGTGTAGCAGTTTTGAGCCTTTTTTTGGTTTTATTACCTATTTTGTTTTGTTCGTATGCCAGGTACCCCAGAGTTCATGGCGCCAGAGATGTACGAGGAGCACTACGACGAGTCCGTGGACGTGTACGCGTTCGGCATGTGCATGCTGGAGATGGCCACCGGCGAGTACCCCTACAGCGAGTGCAGCGGGCCCGCGCAGATCTACAAGAAAGTCGTGTCGGTGAGCACTGAGCCGCGTGTCTGTAGCTCTACAGTTCAATCTTGTATGACATAAGTTCAAAGTGTCATCAGAATGCCAGTCGAATATATCCGCATTAGGACGGAAATTCATCGTCTAGGTCGTGATATTAAAGAAATCCGAACTGTTAGAACCACGTATCCAGAGTACCTTCATCTCATGACAATTCTATTTAGCCCAAACAAGCGGAAAAGGATAAGTGAAAGTTTCCAAAAAAGGGCCTGAGCCAGGGAAACAATATTTGCGAACATGCCACTTTTTTGTAAATGTTTTTATTGAATACTCTAGCAGTGCAAAATAGAGTATAGATACAGATAGTCTGCAGCGATCGTTTTAGGCCCCCCAGTAAGTAAATCCTCGCCCACCTGTCCGAGTGCATTCATGCGACATTGCCAACTCACGCACACTTCAATCTGATTATTTTTTCTCCGACATCTGTTAGTCTACGTATCCTAGTTAAATTATTGCCTTACGGACCATTCACGACTTCGCTTCGGTCTTAGCGGAGAGTGGCGCGGTGAGCGGGGCGGTGTCTAATAATGCACACGCTCGACCAATTGCCTACCGATACCGTCATGCAGCGAGCATGATGGTATCGCGCCGCTTGTCCGGTAAGATCGAAATCGTGAACGAGCGGTTAGAATCCCAGGTAGATTCGATTTGTTTGTGCCATTAAATGTACAGTCACTGTAACGTATGATAAACATTGTTTACCTACCACTGGTCCCGTCGACTAAAATAAATTATCGTTTTTTTCCCAGGGCGTGAAACCGCAAAGCTTGGAGAAGGTAACCATCCCGGAGGTACGAGATATCATCGAATCCTGTATCAAGCCTAATAAAACTGACAGGTACGATCATCAAACAATCTTTAATATTTTTTATTTTTGTACAGCATCAATTTCAACATTTTATTTTGTTCTTGTTAAAGAAATATTTAATGCAGAAGAGACATTTTTATAAATAAATCATTATTGTTTTTCTCAAGCGAAAGTTAATAATTGAACCTTTTGCAGATTGAGTTTTTATAATGGCATATTCAAACTTTTGAGAAATTTGTTAAATTAGTAACTTATCCCGGCTTTGCAATTGTGTAAATTCGAAAATGTTCCTTACTGATTATTATTCTATCCATTAGTGAACACTACATCAAAATCAATTGCGCGATTTAGGAGTTAAACGGTGTCTAACGTAGGCGATTATTTTTTCGTAAAGCGACGCGGCGTGAAATATCATCATCTGAAATAAATAATTTGAATTGAATTGAATTAACAATACTTACTCTATTGCGGTGCCTATGTATACCAACCACACCTGGGTGCGGACCCGCGAAGAGTAAATCGAAGCTGTCCAGTATATTATGGTGCGATGGCTTTATAAAACTATACAATTCATAGATTTTTGTAAAAAAAAAAGTTTTCGGTCAGACTATATCATGAATAAATGATGTGCTTTTAAATTCCAATCTGTACAAGGAAATAATTAATTCATTGAACTTAAAAAAAGCTTGAGAAATTCGATATTAAAAAACTTTAAAATAAGAGGAATAAAGCTCAATTTCAATACTTATCATCTCCCTATAGTGCCACATGGGCTAGGCTGAGGTAATGTGATTAATTTGATTTACCATTCAATCTATTTATTGCTTTTATTTGTCAAAAATTGGCTAATTTTCACCAGAGATTCTTTCCACTCCAGTGTTAGAAGTACCTTCTGAATAGCTTAGCTTTTGTGCGTAAAAAAATATAATAAAAATAATATATGTTGTGTAGAAAAAAGTGACGTTAAGTGATGTTGTAAAAACAAAGTTCGGTGTTGTTTTTCTAATGTGAAGTAGCTTGTGTGTTCTTCCTTTCTTTTAATATTATATATTTGTAGCTTTATGTGTCAAATTTCTTAAGGTTAGTCTTAATATAATATAGCCAAACTAAAAGGTAAACGCATATTGGATGGTCTGGCGGCAGCTTTTTGAAATTATCTGACACAATGTTTTAAAGTATTAAATGTACATAGAATATTCACGCGAATTAATAGATAAAGAATGACGAATTTGAATCTACCTGGCCTTGGGTTGGGAAATCATCAAATAACTTCTGCTGCTCTGGGTGAGAGTCTGACACAAACTCCCGCTCCTCGTACGGGAGTCAATGACATCTCCTGATCATCCACGATTTGGCGTGGCAATTTTTACCCACGCGAAAAGAAAAGACTTCGACTTATGAGTTGAAGGCCGCGGGTTCAAACCCAACCAGGTTCATGACATGTAATGTATATTATCAATCACCACTGCTCTCAAAACTGTGAACGAAAACATCGTGAGAAAAGCGGCATGTCTTAGAACCACAAATTCAAAGACATCCACTGACCCGCACTAGGCCCGTGTGGTGGATTACGGCCCATTCCCTCGCCCAAGAGGCCTGAGTCCCAGCAGCGGTAACATTTTAAGGCTGATGCTCTGGGTGGTCTTTTACTTACTAAATAAATACTAACTAAAACCCACTTTTAAAGTTAGAAAATACTCAGCCCGATCTATCCAATTTGTGTTACCTTTAGAAATCGATAATTTAAAATAAGACAAGCCATAGAGCGCTAAAGTAGCCGATAGTGCTTATTAATGAAATTACAAATAAAGGAAGCTTTTAGATTATATTCGGCTATTACTTAAACATTTTCAAAATTCAAGCTAGAATTAGTCATATTTTGTACTGGTAATCGAACATATGCTCTTTTTAGTAGATAAAAATTAAATAGTAGATAATAATAAAGGTTTTTAGCTCGCTCTATAGTTTGTCATAGCTCGCATACTCTGGCAAGGTTCTGCGACTACACCCCCAACAACCTGATTTTTTAAAGACTGCCGGTACTGGAATTAAAAATTCGTATTAATTTGTAAATCCCACCCTACCCTACCCTAACTTTAAGGAGTACCAGCTAAAGAGTAGAATTCCCTGGTAGAGTCTCGGATATTGTAGATAGGAAACACAGAGTCTACCTACCTAGAGGGCCTTTAAACCACTAGTGCATAGTTTACTTTTAGGGAACCTTGTCTTACGCGCGACATGACCACTTATACCTTACGCAATCAGCGCTATCTTCATACAAAGCGCCGACAGCTTAGCCGAGCAACATTTTACTGTCTTTTAATGTCTCTCCCTTTTACTCGTTACGTGTGATCGAGCCATCTGATGAGATGATAGAGGTTAAACGTGAGCCTATCTGTAATAAAAAGAAAACGAAATAAGTTTATTGGTTTTTTGCACCGTTCCACTGAAAATACTACAAAGAATCATTAAAAATTCAATAAAGAACTCTAGATAAAACAATATTTACTCAGGTATTCAGATACAAAACTTCTATTTTGCTATTCAAACATTTCAATACCATCTTTTTCTGTAAAACCAGGCCAAAAGTAAAAGATCTGTTGAACCACGAGTTCTTCGGCGAGGACATCGGGCTCCGGCTGGAGATCGTGAGCCGCGACCTCGTCACCTCCTCCGACATCACCAAGATACAGTTCCGCTTGAAGATCATCGATCCTAAGAAACGGTGAGTTTAATGTACAGCCTAAAGAATCGTCATTTTTCAATACACTTACTCGGAAACCGGCTCTAATCCCACCGCTTACAGGCACACTATGGACTGTTTTCTGCACTAGTGCGGAAAAACCGCGTGCTTCCCCTCATAATTTTATTTTATATTGTAATAAAATAGTTTATAGTATCAGGCGCGCCGAGACCCCCACGAGTCGTGCGTGTATTGAAAAAGATCGTTTGACACACATGCAGATTATTTGTCACTGTAGCCCTCGACTCTACAACACACTACGTGTCGTGCGAATTCCGCTTCGGTTGCGATGACAATCCTTCTGCACTTGTATCAAAATGTACTAAAAGGTGGATTTGACGATTGTAATCTAGCGTTCCAACCAAGGTCAATTTGCAACCGTCTGTACCGTCCGTCTTTGATTTCGAAAAACGAGAAATACGCAGTATGTAGCAAATAGAGTTCTTTTTAAATTATATTTTTTTACAAATGGGTCGACTTCCAGTGAAATCAGATGCTGGATATCAGTACTTTTCATGGAGATAATGCTTATCTGATCTCGACGGCTAACATGATACTCCTCGGCCAAACTGGTGTCAGATTTCCTTGCTTCTCACTGCCTGCAATTACTGTCAAATATCTAGCTAATGACAGCCGAGATCAACAATTTTCACAGACAAGTTAAACCATCATGGCGGTCGACCTTGAATGCGCAGTAACAGATTTCCGAACCTCAATCGAAATGGGAGGATGCTCGTAACCAAAGCAACGGGTTCATCTTATTTGCCGCGTACTATAACATGTCTTTCTGAGCTCGCCCCCTACAGCTATTATAGCAAGTTAAGTAACTATAATTAATTTCTTCCCCACCAGTTCCTACACCCACAAAGAAAACGAAGCTATCCAATTCGAGTTCGACATGGAGAATGACGATTGTGAGGAAGTTGCTAACGACATGGCGAAGGCTGGTCTCATCATGGAAGAAGACGCGAGGATCGTCTTCAAACTGCTCAAGTCACAGCTCATCAGTCTTAACAGGTCAGTCATAGTCATAGTTATTTATTGGTAATGGATTCTTACAAGTCATAGGTTTACAGGATGTTATAAAATAGTCAATTTCGAGTCTTTCAGTATAACAAGCTATGCCACAGAAACTTTTACATCTATGTGCCAGTTGCCCGGACTTGACACATCGCGTGTCTAGTCGGAGGAACTTTTCTTATATACGTTGTAATTTTAGTGTTATTTGTTGTTTAGTGCAACATTTTGTAAAAAGACTTTCTGGTTTCTACAAGTCTGAAGTATTCAAAAACCAAGAGTAAGTAAAAAATTAGTTTCTGATATCGTATGACCGACAGTCCGTCAGTATTTAGGCCCCTCGCCCATGGCGACTTTTTGCAGCGATGCTGTAGCGTGTTAGTCGGAGGTTGTCATCTTTACAATACCGCGCGCGTTGCAAAAGCGACTAACGTGCGTTAGTCGCTGCAACTCTTGCGAAAGCGACGGCGCATAGCTACTAAAAGTCGCCAAGGGCGAAGGGCTTAAAGCGGACTCGTCTAAATTTACAGAGAAGACGTATACGATCCGGGTGTGAAAAATAGCGACGTCAGCTTTGCGCAAGACAACAGGGGCACACAATCTGCGCAGTTTGGGCTAGTCCTTGCACTTTTTTAAAGTAAAACTGTATCTTCATTTATGGTAGTCGTATCCCACTTTGTCATTCAAAAATGAACCTTATTTCGATTAGTTCCGTTTCGTTTTGCCCAAAGTTGAGGTTTGCAGTAGATTCAGTCATTCTTTAACCTCTCGTATGCCGCAATTAGAGACACTTAAAAAGCTATTGTGTTTCGCGTAAATCTGCGTTCAGGCATACGAAAGATTAATAGGCGTAGTTCTCGTGTATTTGAAGTTGATATTTGTCAAGAAAATTGTAGTAGTGTTTATTTTAATATTAATAATTTATTTAATAGTAAGTAACCTTTGATTAGTATTATGTCATAGTCTACAATGGGGGACATCCCACACATAGGCTCAACATTTTTTGGGAACACATTCATTATGCGTACAGCTATGTAGTGGAATTCCCTGTCGGAGTTTACAACCTAGGGGCTGTTAAGTCAAGAGTAAACAGGTTGCTACTGGGCAAGCCTGCTTCTTAGTTGACCACATTGCCGCTCACCGTCAAGCGAAATAGCGGTTAAGCCTGAGCGTGGTACTACGTTTGTGTGAATAAAGAAATAAATCAAGTTAGGCTCTGCGAATTTTGGCGCTTGAAAACTCGTACAAAAATGAAGGTGTTAGAAAAATAAATGCAATTAGCAGTTATTTGTTTTAAAAACTGTTATTGGCTTTAATTTTTTTGTAACCTTCATTTTTGGCGAGACTCGCCAAGATTCGACGGCAGTACTGAAAAGTAAAACAAATACGAATGAGTATAAATAAATATCGGTCGTTTCCTTCTAGCTACACCAGACTGCAATTACTAATCCGTTTGAATAACTGTTATAGTCCTTTAAGGTCTTAAATAATGCATGATACCGCATAGGTTCACATGAAAAAACGCTTGAAACATCAGCCGAACATCGTAAACGCCTTGAACTTAGATTTTTCTCCTTTTCAAGCTATAGACGTCTGCTGAGCAATAAATAGAGCTTTGACGTATTCGCTGTTACGTATTAGTAATCATACGTCTTTGATCTTATTTAGCACAAATACATAATAAATAATAATAGTTTTACGACTATTGTGAGATAAATGAGCCATGACGCTGTCATTGATAAGGTTAACGTAATCAAATATTAGTACTGAGCTCTTGACGCGATCCATTTGAAGCGTAGCATAGCACATCGCCTTCATAATGCTCCCACTGCTTTTTTTTTATGGTAGGTAAAAATCATCCAATGACGAATCCCGCTCGTGGGCGGAGCGGGAAACAGTGTCAGACTCTTATTGACTAAACAACCTACCTTTTTCCTCCCTTGCCTTATTCCCAGAGCCCCGGTATAACGCTTTCGCACCAACCCTCGGCTCCAGGAAGCTTCGACGCAGTAGGGTCTACAGTTTGCTGACAACAGACTCTTCTTAGACTACCCAGAGCATCAGCCTTAAAATGTTTCCACTACTGAGAATCAGGCCTCCTCTCTAGAAGAGGGGATGGGCCGTAATCCACCACGCGGGCCCAGTGTGGATTAGTGGAGGTCACATGTCTTGTTTCTAGGACGTCTCACGATGTTTTCTTTCATCGTTTTGAGAGCATCAGCGATGAAATACACCAAGTAATGCGCTTGGCTGGGTTTGAATTCCTGGCTTACAATGACTATCCAAAACTAAAATGATTTTTCTAGGTCATTGCGCCCAAACAATAGCCATTAGTTTAGTTAATGGATCCTATTGTTACTATATCGATCTGATTGCAGACGTGATAGCTAATATCTTAATCTTGATCTTACTTACCTTGCTTCGTAATTACATACCCTTGATAGAATAAAAAATTAATGCTTATGATCTAACAATGTATAGGCGGCGCTGGGGTATACCTATGTCCAATAGTGGACGTCTTTCGGTTGAAATGATGATGATGATGAATGAACAGACAAAAAAAAACCGATGAGACTTGCAATTTTTGGAGTTTTGTACCTCCAAAGGAAAAACGGAACCCTTGTTTTCTGTCAGTTAAGACCGTTTATCTCGGGACTACGCCTTCCCGTAGGTATCGAGTTGAAATTGATGTCTTCAGGTCTGCGGTTCCTTGATGTTGTAAAAATCAAACTTCTAAGTTAAAGGAATAAAACGATACGGCCGTTTCTGTCGAAAAATCATATATTTTGACCCCTTTAAGAAAGGGTTTGTGTTTGAAAGGAAGGCTCCTAGCCGTGGTATGTATGGAGACGTAGGAACGGGGTAGGTTGTTTAGTCAGTAAAAGTCTCACACTGTTTCCCGCTCCGTCCAAGGGTAAGATTCGTCATTGGATGATTTTTACCTACAGTAAAAAAACCCCTTTAAGGAATCGAAATTCTTAGGGTACTTCCCGTTGACCTAATCCTTAAATTTTGTGTAAGTAGTGGGAATCAATAAATAACTCCTCCGCTCTAGATAGACATTTTGTGTCAATTTAAAGTAAATGAGGTCGGTGTTCACTGGCTTTTTACTCAGAGATGAAAAACGAGTTTATTTTATACTCCTAAAATGTTTCGAGCTGCGGGAACGTTACCGCGGTCCTGGAACGAAAAGGTGACTGAAGGATCACAAAAGTGTTTTAGGTAGTAAAAGTCAGACATTTCCCATTCGTTCCACCGTAGAAAGGTAAGAGACATTAAGTGATATTTCCCTTCATCACCTATACTCCATCTGTTTAGGACTTTAGGTATTTAACTAAATATAAACAATAGTCACGTTTTTTTGGCTAAAAATTGTCTACTATTTACGTAACCGAATGTTGGGTAATTAACTAAATTTAAGTAATTTTTGTATGTCCTCTACACGATTTTTATTAAATAAACAGACTTATCAAGATTGTTGACGTTTAGTTAAGTACCTAAACAGATTGAATATACATATGCCAATAAAATAGCCTTGTCAGTGAAGGAATCAGGATGTTCGCACAATATTATTATGTAAATAGTGAGTGCCCTACATTCCAGTCGAAGGCTCGCGTATAGAAACTTCGCTAAGGACGTTGTATGCAATTCAACACGCAATGTGTGAGATTCCATCACGCTTCGAATCCCCCGCGCTATAAACAATCGTTATTACCCGATACGTAATAGCCATAATTTCAAAATAACAATATTTAAACTCTTGAGCTCCAAGCGAACGCCGGTGTTCGCACACCTATTGTCATACTATTATGTCACTAATTACAGTATTCGAAAGGTCCCTCTCTTGAAGCCCCAAGCGAACGAGCCTTCGCACGCCTACCGTTCTTCTATTATGTCTATAATTACGGTACTCGAAAGGATAATGATATAAACTAGTACTAGCCTAGCCTAGGTACTGGAATCTGGAAGTGTTTTAGGTTACTGTAATCTTTTTCACTAATCTTCTTCTTCTTAATATATAAAAATAAGTGCCATTTTTCGTTGTTACTTTATAACTCAAGAACGGGCTCACCTATTCAAACCATTTTCAGGGTTGGTTCGAACTTATTTAGTAGATGGTTTATGTGAAGTTTGCACAAAATCGGTCGAGCGGATCTTCATTTATCACATTTTTCTGTTACTGGGAGCGAAGCCGCGGGCAAAAGCTAGTTGTCATAAATACATTTTTAGTATGTCCATAGTAAAGAGTTATATTAGAGTACAAGATAAAAGACCACTGAAAAATTTCAATCCAAAAAGGTGTCATGCAAGCAAACCCACAGGCATAAACCATTATATATATTACTAGTCACCCAGCCCAGCTTTGCACGGGTACTGATATTGAATATATTATACATATAAACCTTGCTCTTAAATTACTCTATATATTAAAAAAAATACATCAAAATCCGTTGCGTAATTTTAAATATCTTAGCATACATAGGAACAGACAGCGACTTTGTTTTGTACTATGTAATGATGAATGCGAAACGCAATTTGCTTCCAAAATTAACGTCGGTTCTAGAGGTAAAGAAAAAAAAACACCACTTTTCCTTTTTCTATGTAAATCAGAACGAAATCAAAATGAAAATTCTACCAGCTGGTTTCTTAGGATCGCGTGACGAAGGTTCGTTCGTCTTCGGGCCGATGTCTCCGAAATAATCGCTCGCGTTCAATACCGTTTGACGTCACTCCAAAGAATTATTTGTTGGTGAAATACTTTTGTTTTATATCGATTGGTCTTTGTGATGTTTGCCAATTCGATTTTTTTTTTTTAGTTTTAGTGTTATTTTGAAGTTTTGTGTAGGGTGTCGAACATGTTACACTTCAGAACTTATTTTGTTCTTACGTTTGATAAAAGCATACAGATGAATGCGATTGTAATTCGAAGGTTTGGACTTTTTTTATGGTAGGTAAAAATCATCCAATGATGAGTCCCGCTCTTGGGCGGAGCGGGAGACAGTGTCAGGAACCTACCCCGTTCCTCCCTTGCCGTATTCCCAGAGCCCCGGTAACACTTTCGCACCAACCCTCGGCTCCAGGAGGGAGGAACTGCAAAAGGGTCGAAGCCTACTGGGGCCCAGGGTCTTTTTCTGAAAGTAAGGCTTGGACCTAGTGCGAAGGGCGGAGAAGGAACGGGGGCTGTCAGCGATAAAACCGCCATTATACCTAGAGTGAATAGGCTCTTAGTAGACTAGTGCGCCTCATCGTCAACGATTGCATCACTGCTTACCAGCAGGTGGTATCGCAGTCAAGCACTAGAAAAAAAAGATCAAAACCCATTGTGTTGTTTAGGAGGAATTGGCAGATAAACAGACGGACGCAGGAAGCGATTTTTTTTATACGTACATGTAAAAAGATAAAGCTAAAAATGATTACTTTCACAAAAATACGCAATATGAACAAATCATACTCCGTAGAAGGCCGTTTCGCAGATTTTAAATTAACAATTCCCTCTCTACCGGTAATAAAGACATATAACTATCTTAAATTACCGTTGTAATAACGATATCTTGAATCAACAATTATTATACCCACTTCAAATATGACTCAAGCTTGGGCTGCGGGATTCTTTGAAAGAATAACCGCTGCCGTGGACCGTAAAGGGCAGCAAAAAGTAGGTACATGGGTAGAGCATGTTTGAACCCCCGATTTCTGATTTAAGCATCTTCAGTTGAGTATTTCTCAAACGCTAGTCTGACAACCATTGATATTAAAGTCTTAGTCCCAAGGCCGAACGCCGGCGTTCGCACACATATTATCTTTATATTATGTCTCTAATTACGGTATTGAGAAGATAAAGAAAAATAGAAAGATACGTAACGCGCTAACAACGTTATCAGAATACCTAGACTCACATATATGCGAGTTTCTCGCACATCTATGAGTCCAGAGTTAAAACACATTAATTGTGCGTACAGCCAAGGAGTGGAATTCCTTGCCGGAGTCTTGTGTTTTCTGATGGCTACAATCCGGGAATCTTTAAGTCAAGAGTGAATAGGTTACTTCTAGGTAAGCGCGCTCCATCGTCGACCGCATCGTCGCTTTCCATCAGGTGAGATAGCGGTCAAGCGTGAACCTACAATAAAAAAAAAATGTTATGAGTCAAAACATCATTATTATTACAAAGTATAAAACAAAGTTTAGCTTAGATCCTATGTATTCTTAGATCTTTAAAAGCACGCAACGGATATTGATGCGGTTTTTTTTACTAGATAAAGTGATTCAAGAGAAAGGTTTATATGTATAATAAATGTATAATATATTCAATAGCAGTAACCGTGCGAAGCTGGGGTGGGTCGCTAGTTAAATTATATATAAAAAAAACACTATATCTAACGGCCTTTACACAATATTGTTACACAATTGCATCATAGTAATTATAAGACGCGTTGGAGCGTGCATCTGATCGTTTATATGCGTCGGCGCACCAATCGCACTCGCTCAAATATTTCAGCGAACAAATTAACTGCTTAGCCTGATTACAACCAGGCCACCGAACAATTACAAAAGTGATTAAAACATTGAAAACACAGTTGTGGGTTAAGTTCGTTTGTGTAAATCAGCTGTCATGTTTTTTATTTGTTATAAAGTAATGCTTGACTGTGATCCCACCTGATGGTAACCACTGATGCGGTCGTTGATGGTGAGAGGCCTATTCTCTCTAGCTTTGAAGGCACCCAAATTATAATCGAATGGGAAGTATGCGGTATAAAGGACGAAATGAAATGCTTACTCCGGGCCGGTTCTACGGTCCAGAGTACTAACCTAACCAGATATTGTCACTTGGGAGAGGCCTGTGCTTAATAGAGGTTTCCCATTCGCCTATCGTCAACGCGATGTTTGATGATAAGGAAACGCGAAAAAAGAGATCACGCCTGAAAACTGATGGCATTCGGTAATTCCGTAATTTACTCGAATAAGCTGAGACGAAAAACAATTGTTCATGATTCCCCCTCTTTAGTTCTTCACTTTTGACAGAGTGGTCGTCGTTTCGAACAGCATACCGTTACATGGACGCGGTTTTTTCCTTTTCCAATAGTTATGTCTCATAATCGCTTTAATTTGATAAGAAAGAAGTTATCAAATTAATAATGATCGTAAACACTGATAAAAATGGGTTATATCAAAAAATCTGCGTACATAAGTAAATTAAACAAGGATATGTATTAGATATGTATATAAAGGTGATAAGAATAGAAACACAACTACAACGGAAAAATACGTGTAGTATTTATCAATTGAATCGGATTCGTACATAAAAGGTTCAGTAATTCCGAACTACTATTACCGCTAAATTTGGTTCGACTTAAACTCCTGAGCCCTCTTGGGGCTGTTGTCTTTTTTTTTGTCTTTCTATTATGTCTCTAATTACAGTATTCGAAAGTTAATCCTGTGGAGGGTCAATCCGGTACATGAAACACTATCGATTTGTAAAGATAAAATTAAAAAATAAAGTACTTTCGGTCGTTTCGTATTAATAACCTACAGGTCATTGACTCGCTCAGCTGATGTTTACTTAAATAAATGTATGCCGTACATGTGTATTAAAAAAAAAGTAAAAGCCTACAGTATAAAGTTTCTTGTATGGGAATCCCTTTAATGTTATTGTTTATTGTTGTAGCAAAAATAGAAACACACATTGTATAAAAAAGTTAACTCTATACCTCTTTCGGTTTATGAAATACAGCCCGCTGACAAATGGACTGATAGACTAGATTGTTAGTAATAGGTTTAGTAATAGGATCCCGTTGTCACCGTTTGAGTACAGAATCCCAAAAAAAGACCGCAAACATTCTGAATTAGAACCAACTTTTTTCTCCTACTTACTGCAGTTTCAATAAAAACGAGTTTACACTAAGACTTATCTCTTAATATGCTTTAGCCGAGGTTTTTGCCACTTGGGTCAACGTTTCTTAATCTCTTATTTACTTAATATTTAAAAGACAAATCATCATCATCATCCTACCCTTATCCCATTTTATTTGGGGTCGGTGCAACATGTTTTTTTCTTCCACTCTGTCCTGTCACCCGTCACACTATCAGTAACTCCCTTTTCTTTCATATCATTCCTCACACAATCCATCCATCTCTTCTTTGGTCTCCCCCTTCCTCTCCATCCATCTACGTGTAAACTCAAAACCCTTTTTGTGACATGCGTTTCATCTCTCCTCTTCACATGACCATACCAAGACAAACGATTTCCTTTCAACTTTTCAGTCACTGGCGCCACTTTCAGACTTCCTCTAATATACTCATTTCTCACTTTATCCATTCTCGTCACACCACACATCCATCTCAACATTCTCATCTCCGCTACATGCAGTCTTTTTTCATCCGTCTTTTTCACAGCCCAACATTCTGATCCATACAGTAGGACAGGTCTTATCACGGACTTGTAAATTTTACCCTTCAACTTGAGGGTATCCGTGGGTCGCAAGTTGTTTCCGTGACCTGTCGCCATTTCATCCATCCTGCGTTGATCCGATGCGTTACGTCTCGATCTATCTCACCATCTCCTTGGACGAGCGACCCGAGATACCGAAAGTCGGAACAGATTGGTATGGGCGTTCCGGCAAGAGCTAAGGCCACAGGACCGGAGAGACCGCCGAAATCACAGAACAAGTACTCCGTTTTGGTTCTACTTAATTTCAGGCCAACACTCTCCAGTCTGTGCCACCACACCTCCAATCTATTCTGGATCTCTTGACCACTCTCGGCAACCAGCACAATGTCATCGGCGAATAACATGCACCAGGGAGCCTCTTCCTGAATGTCCGACGTAAGAGCGTCCATTATCATCAGGAAGAGGTAAGGGCTGAGAGCCGACCCTTGATGTAAGCCAACAGCCACATTGAAGCTGCTAGTGGTGCCTGCTGTAGACCGGACTTGGGTACTGCATCGACTGTACGTCGCTCGGATCAACTGAACATACTTCCCAGGCACGCTTTTCTCCTTAAGGGCCCACAACAGAACCTCACGAGGTACCCGGTCGTATGCCTTTTCGAGGTCAATGAATACCATGTGCAAGTTTTTATGTGCACCTCTGTATTTCTCACACAGCTGGCGAATAGCGAAAATGGCATCCGTTGTACCGCGACCTGGCATAAAACCGAATTGGTTCTGTGAAATTTCACTCTCTTCTCTCAACCGCCTCTCAATAACTTTCTCCCAGGCTTTCATAGTATGTGACATTAGCTTTATTCCTCTATAATTGTTGCACTCAAGCACATCACCTTTGTTTTTAAAAATGGGCACTAAAGAACTGTTGCACCACTCATCAGGTATGGCTTCTTCCCGCAACAACTTATTGAAGAACAAAGCTAACCACATCCATCCATCCACTTGCAATAACTTCCACACTTCAACTGGTATTCCATCTGGACCAATGGCTTTACCATTCTTCATACCATTTACTGCTATTTTGACTTCATCCATACTAACCATTCTTACTAACCCTACATTCACTGGTTTACTCTCTAAATTCCTACTCCAATTATTTTCCTCATTCATCAGTCTTTCAAAGTAGTCCTTCCACCTGTCCTTGATTTCTTCCTCATTCGATAGGACCATTCCTGCTTCATTCTTCACACATCTTACATGACAGACATCCCTCGCCTTTCTTTCTCTTGTTCTAGCAAGGCGATACAGCTCTTTTTGGCCTGCAGGACTGTCCAGTGTGTCGTACAATTTGTCCTGAGCCTTTGCTTAGCACCCACTCCTAACAAGATCAGCAACCCTTGCCAGGTCATCGACCCATCTAGTAGGAGAACTTCGAACACTACGTCTTCCTGTCCGCGGTCGCCACTCCAAAACCTTTCGACCCCAACGGCTATCCGTTCTACGAGCAATGTGCCCTGCCCATTGCCACTTAAGTTGATATGTCGGCAACCTTGGTTTTCCTGCAAATATCTTCATTTCTGGATCACGAAAGGAAACTCCGAGCTTAGCTCTTTCCATTGCCGTTTGGGTGACTTTAAACCTTCTGCTGAGGCCCATTGTAAGCGACCACGTGGAACCACACAGAGAAAAAAAACATTTGCAAATTCATTGATAACGGTTTCACTCAAGGTTAAGATTATATTTCTGTATAACCGTTTATATAAACAAAGGTCAAAGTATTGTGGGAATATTTAGTTTTGTATTCAAAACCTGAATTGTGATTAGTGTTACGTCATATTGTTAGGTAAAGGTTTTGGTTAAATTAGGTAGCTAGATAGGCTTTTGTATTTTTGATTTATTTTCTTTTTGATCATGGAGCGGTTCGACGAACCATTGATACATAATTAGACTAGCTTACTACCTCATCATTACATAGTATAAAACAAAGTTGCGCGTCCCTATGTATGCTTATATCTTTAAAAGTACGCAACGGATTTTGATGCGGTTTTTTTTTTAATAAATAGAGTGTTTCAAGAGGAAGGTTTATGCATATAATAAATGAATGATATTTTTAATGTCAGTACCCGTGCCAAGCTGGGGCGGGCTAGCTAGTTATATATAAACATAAGTATGACGTCAAATGTGTAGATCATATTTGTGACTTATATATAATTACATAGATTTTCTATGACTAAAGTCATAAATGCCACGAAAGAACTGGATACTTGATATGAAAGATAATAATAATATTCAAATATACAATGACACATCTGCATGATTTTTGTAAGACCTCTGCCCCCCAGCCAAGTTAAGATTGTTTCATTAACGTCGAACGCTTTAAGTTGGCCACGCCCCCAATCCCTTTGTTCTGACTTCACGCGATCAGGACAAAGGAATTTAAGGCGTGGCCAATTCCAATCGGTCGACATTAACGAAACGGCCGTAACTTGGCTAGGGGGGCTGAGACATCTTAGCTTCGCAGCTATTGAATATATCAGACACATCTGTATTTCTTTAAAGTTCTAAATTAATTTAAAACATTCCAAACTTATAAATAGTCCCCAAGCACCCTTCGGTGAATGACTGGCGTGTAATTAAGGGTCTGCTACATATCGGCCACGGGCGAATGTTGACGCGAAAGAAAAGCCAATGCACTGTACAATCGGAACCGGTCTTACATGTTTTAAAACGCAGCCAATATTTTTTTTTTAGATTCGCGTAAAGTTGTTGCTTTTATTCAAACTTTTTCGTCTTAGTGACTCACTTATCGGAACAGTTTTTTCTCCCGATTTAATATGTAAAAAATAATAAAAAAAAGAAGCATTAGGTTTTTTCTGGAGTGGCAGCCGCGTACTGGAAGACCACAGTGTTGGAAGGCCTCCTATAAGGTGGACCGATGATCTGGCAAGGGATGCGGGAATCCGGGGTGTTCGAGATGCACAGGAATGTTCTTTGTGGTGACACTTGGGGCCCTATATCTAACAGACGGACGTCTTTCTGCTGAAATGTTGATGATGAGTTTTTTATATCAATGCAAGAGTATTTTATTTTTTCGAAATAATAGGGCATGGCGCTGAAAGTAAGGTTCTCCATACAATACATTTTGAAGCCCCGTTTATTCCTCTTAGAGAGTGACTTTTGAAAAATCCTCTCTTGTTGCTCCCCTACTCAAAACACGATCGTATTGTCATAAAATGAGACCTTGTGCTAAATTTTAAAAACAGTAATTTCGGCTGTACGTTGATTTGTCAGTCAGTCAGTTTCTCCTTTTATTTACTCGGGCGAAGCCGCTGGAAGAAGCTAGTAATCTATATAAGATTACTAGCTTCTTCCAGCGGCTTCGCCCGCGTGAAATTTGGTTTTCCATACAAACTTTGGACTCCCTTTTCATCCCTTTAGCGGTGGAGTTTCGTAAAATCTGTTCTTAGAGGATGTCTGCACCCTATAAAGAAGCTACCTGCCAAATTTTAAGTATGAGGGCGTTATAGTTTCTGAGATATCTTAGTAAGTGGTATTTCGCTAGCAAGATTCAACTCATTCGAGTCATTTTTGAGATATACAAGACTTTTTATCATCGAAAATAAATCGTTTCCGTGCCGTTATCAACGTCCCAATACCCGTTCCGGTGAACCGGATGTATACCTTACACTGCTCGTCTCGTTCCACGCCTCTTATCATTTCGGTGAATGGATACACACACTTATAAACTCCGTATTTGTTTATACTAATTTCTTTATTTGTTTAGCTGTGGTCGCGAGCGCAGTGCGTCGAGTTTGCGCGCACGGTGTGGTCGCATCGCATTTTAATATCATTGTTTTACCAATGCCATCAACGATAAGATTGTACGTTTAATTAATTAATATTTAAAATTTCGGTGTACGTGAAGTGGCGGACATTTTTTTTTTCTGTGATAAAAACCGATGTGTTGCTGTTATAGTGAAAGTCAATGTTCGTTTTGGTGTCTCCGATCATGTTTATATTGTGAAAGTGATTACCGATTAACCTCCAAAAGGATTAAAGTGAGTTTTTTTTTTCTAGTAACGCGAGGTTGTATAGAATGATCTGGAATCGACTTCTGAAATTAATACCGAAGATGTAAATGCTGTATCATGTTGTTTATTTAGAGTTACGACTTTTGAAATGTCAGTTCATTGATCTTGAAACAAGATCTGCCATTTAATTTAAATTCTTTACGAAAATACACATTAACGGAGCAATGTCTTCAGTGATGAATTAAGCTAGCCTGTAGCCAATTCTGCCAAGGGGTCCATTAAATCTTTATAAAATGAAAAACTAATTAATTTTTTTCAAACCTTTTTTTCACACGAGCCCTAGAGTTAGCTTACATTGATATAGAAAGTTTTCACAAGAACCTCTTAAAACCTTATTTGAGGGTAGTTTAGAAAAACCAATAATTACACTTATTCATATTGATAAGAAGTAATACCAAGTTAACTTTAAAAAAATTGCATACAAACGAATTTCACCCTTTTCATCCCCTTGAAAATTTGAAAAAGTCCCTTCCTATTGCTCAATTAAGATTACACCGTAAAACGAAAACTTCACCTTTTGAATACCGTAATGACAGACATACGTAATCGAAAGACAATAGATAGACGGACACCGAAGTTCAAGTTCAAGACTTTATATTTTTCCTTTATTCAAGTCCCAGTAGTTTCGGCTGTGCGTTGATATGTCAGTCAGTTTCTCCTTCTATATGTATACACCGTGAAATTTAAATGGTTGTTTTCCCGCGGCAGAATGACTTGCCATAAGGAGTACTTTTGAAGCATACAGTAAAAATAAAAAAAAATAAAAAGTTTTTTTTTAGTAACATTAGACGTAATTTGTAGGTACTACTAGAGTCACATGAGCAGCCCGCCGTCAAAGGAAACCGATTCATTAAATATTTAAACCAAAATAAGCTCTCGTACGTTGTGATACGTCATAATTAGCTTGCACTCTACAGGTCCATTTTTTGTTTTTAATATTTTATTTTTTTATCAAACATTTGTATTACCAAGACACAACCATTTCGCTGAGGGAAAACAACCATTAAAATTTCACGGTGTAGATTTGGATACGATTATATTTCACATGTTATAGCCACCCTGACTTCTTTTCTGTATGTCCTGGCGGGGCCCATAGCATTTGCTACTATTGTTACAAAACTAATTCGGCACTGAATGCTATAAGGTATTTAAGACTAAGAAGAGAGTATTATGCAATTGATAATTATCAATAAGGCAACGATTTTCTTCTAAGGTATCCCCCTGACAATCAATTCATAACTAAGGTATCCTATGACTGGACCCTCAAAGCGCGGTGACTGTAGTATTTGCTACTTCTTCTGTCTTATAATACGCTTATAATATCCCCACTGATGGGATTCCAGCCTCCTTTCTAGGACAGGGCTTTGCAATTCTTGTCAAGAGCCTAATCCGGCACCAAACGTCTTAGGATTTTTTTTTTAAACCCGCTATCGCCTTCGAACTCAACCTTGATTTTAAGCAATAGATTTACACTGCGCTGGAGTAAACTAGTAGATATATTGAAACCAGACAATAAGACTTTTAAATAGGCTCTATTTACATACAAAAACCTTACGTCTAGCCTCAACAAATCCTTAGTTTTATCTGGAATATCATCGGTATGTAAAAATTTGTTAGCACGGTAACCATGGCAACCGTAACCCAAGTTGAAATGTTTAGCGGCCTCGCGTGAGCCTATTTCGGTTGTACTACGTCAGCGTTCAGTTTAATTAGTACGGTTTCCTTTACTGAAGGCTGTATATTAAAGATTTATACCTGTTTTATATAGTTTTCGATTATTTTATGTGATGTGAATTTTGTATATGGAGTTTTGAAAAGTGCGAGGGGTTTAGAGGTATTTTTTCGATAATAATATTGTAAAATGTTGTGATTTGTGAAAGCCCGGCTTTTCTTGCAATTTTTAGTGTACAGTGTTGTGTTTAATTTAAAGGAATATTGAAAACTAACGAAATTGAAAGAGGTTTAGACGTAATGCAACTATGTGCTGATGGTGAGCACCAAGGTGGTCTTAGTGAGGCAAAAATCCTACATTCCTTGAACTTAAAAACAGGACAACTTGGCCAAAAGAATATCAAGTAGGGACTTACAACAGTTTTCGACGACATGAAACCGCATTTGAAAAGAGTTACACTATGGACGTCATTTATGGAAAGTCAATCGTATTTTTAATAGTCAGCGTTTCGAAAAATCCCGGGCTATTTTACCTTTCCATTGTGTTGTGAGGAGGCAAAATAAAAATCGTTTGTTTATAAAAGTAAATAATAAATATATTTCTAGTATGCACGCGGCCTATAAATTGAACCATTTGCTATGGTTACGAGACGAAAATCAGAAAGTTACTTTAAAGGTCGCCTGCCATGATTCAACTATTGCGATGAGGTTTATAACCGATTTTCGGGTCTTTATTGAAGTGGGGAAGGTGTAACCATAGAACTTGGTTAAAGTTTTTTATATGTGAGAGCAATGGTGGCCGAGTGGTATCGGCCCCGACTTACTAAGTTAAAGGTCGTGAGTTTAAACGCAGCATTACTTTGTGTAATTTATTTCATCACCACTGCTCTCAAAACTGTGAGGAAACCACTTATGTCCATGTGTCTTAGAACCAAAACACATGGACATGTGACATCCACCAACCCGCACTGGGCCAGCCTGGTGAATTACGGCCCATTCCCTCTCATAGAGAGGAGGCTTGTACCCAGCAGTGGGAACACTATAAGGCTGATGCTATGTTATAATAAATGTATTTACTAAGCGTCAATGCCCTACAAATAACCACGTGTACTGTCCATGCTAAGATAAAGATTTTTACAATCATACTGAACGTTTTTATTGCAATAAATGATTGCGTTTCGCTCGTGTAAGTCGTATAAATGGTATTGTTTTACGATCATTAATATCTGTTTCATTAATTAGAGAATTACTCGTAATTCGAATAAAAGTTTTACGCGTTGAAAAATGAGTCTATTTATCATTGTGCTATAATGGACATACCTAATTCCTTTTTTCTTTGAGTGAAATCTTTTTTTATTGATGACCGGCTCGCTGTTAACCACTATCTCACAGATCCGCTTAGCCAATTTAAGACTGTTTTGTTTCTGTTCTCTTATGTCGAACGCCTCGAGTATACCACACCATGACTGAACGTCAGAACAAAGGATTACAATTTAGGTGTCTTGATAACTTAGGGATGATTCTCATTAGAACGTGCTGTGCCCGGGGCGGGCCCCAGACGGGGCACGGTTTTAATCTGTTTCATATATTTTGTATGAATCAATTTATATTACACAGTGCATTATCCGTGTCCCGTCCGGGCCCGCTCGACGCACTTCAATACCACGTTTGTTGCACGGTCCCGCCCCACTCCCTCTACGTCCCATCGTAATCAGAACATTTTCCGTGCTGCGTCCGAAAATAAATTGCGTAGCACGGACGGGCCCCGACTCGTCCACGCCTCGGCCCTGGCACGGCCCGCTCTAATGATAATCATCCCTTAGAGGCTTTTAATCACGGTATTCGAAAGGTTAAACTCAAAAGCATCTAATTTTCCAAAATATCTTTATTTTCGCTTTTAATCTACTACTGAATGCATATATCTTGGTCTCATTATTTTTCATTCTATTTCTTCTTCTCGAATCGATGGATTCCATTTCCCTTTAAAGATTTTGGGCCCAGTAGATTACCAATTTTAAAAGCGGCGTCAGTGGCGTTTTGTAGGTCATTCTAGTGCATTTGTATGGTTATTTTAGTCCATTGTTTGGTTAGAAGCACCGCATTATTTTTCATGACACGTCTAAGTTTGCTAGCAAAGGAGGAGGCCGACCGCATAAGACAACGGAGCTCACGCCCCAGACGCCGCCGCGTTTCCAAAGCCTATTGGGGCCTCGGTCCGACTTCTGATAGGAAGGTCCAACCCTGGTGTGGAGGCTAAGAAGAAAAGGGGTGGGTCGTTTTAGTCAGTAAGAGTCTGACACTGTTTCCAGCTCCGCCCAAGGGTGGGATTCGTCATTAGATGATTTTTCCCAGCATAAAAAAACAAGTCTAAGTTATAACTTTAAAATTTAATAAACTCAGCGCTTCCGAGTCAAAAATTCCATTATCAATTCATACCGTAAACACTTGTACAAACTAAGCATTGTCTTTCCGAACACGTGCGGCATCGAACACTATTTATTGATCGTCTGCCTTACAAACGCGAAAACACTCGTCAAAACTAAGACACGATATTTTTACGATTTCCGCAATTGGTACGAGTTACCGTAGCGTGTACAGCAGGCGTTCACGCCGCGGAAACGCCACGACTACGTCTTCAAATTTTATTAAGCAATCGTAGCATTGAGACGATGTCCTGAAGTACGGCGAGTACCCACCCTAAAGTTGTTTGGGTTCATGGGTTCATGCTAGGGCCAAGGGTTGAAGCGAAAGCGAAACACCAGGGCCATGGAACTAAGGCTACAATATCATCACTGCTTAACATCAGTTGGGATCGCGTCACGCACTACTTTATATCAATTAAAAATAAAATATTTAAGCAATCAGTTCTGACGTAGCGTAAATATTGCACGCTGCGTCAGAACTGACGTAATAAAAAACGCCTTGTGCGTAGACTTTTGGCACTCATTCAATAAAAAAGCTTCCAACGAAAATTGCATTGGATACGTACCTACCCACCTAAGTCGGTTTATTTTGCCATGATGAGAGTATAAGTAGCTAATATCAATCAAAGTATGTCAAACATCAAATCGTGATAATACCTTGGAGGTGGGGCGATTGTCTAAGAGAACCATCGATATAAGTACTGCGCACTACATTAGGCATACCGTACTGTCGGTCACTTTACTTAGGTGATCTGCAGGCCATACACACATTGATGGCATTAGTGCAGTTTAGACGTTCACACAGTGCTGTAATTTTTAAAAGTTTTGTAGGACGACATAATGTCAACAAAGCGCACTTTTGTGTTAACTTTTTAGTATTTTGACAAATAGTTTCCATGAATTGCCTTGTATATCGCTAGGAAACTCGACTAAATGAACAAAATTAAACAAAAAAAGTGTATTATTTATACACGTGTAGAAACCGAATTTTATAAAACTAATTGTAAGCAAGCATTAGTTTTAACCATATCAATCCCTGAGTTTTTGGCTGGATTTCTTTGAGTAAAGATCAATGGCTGTTCTAATTATTTCATAAATTTATTCCTAGTGGATATTGTGATGTAAAATTTCGTACGTTTGTATCTCAAGGATCTGCGCACTTCTACAATATGTGGACTCATTTAAACAGGCGCGATCTCAGTAAAAAGAATTTTGTTGTAGTGTGGACTACCTCAGCGAAATTTACCGAAAAGGTTGACTTCATCCATTTGCTGCCAAATACTATAAAAGCATTGGAATGCGTACATCCATATTCTAATGGTAAACAAAATCTTTATGACACGTTCATTAAATAAAAAAAAAAAATGGAGCAATCACTTTTACTATTTGGCCTGTACTAAAATCCATCACATATAATGATGGTTTTTTGTTGCAAATTCTTAGAATTTGAATAGGGCGTGAGCTTAATAAAATTTAAAAGTTAGAGAGGGATGATACATTAGAGAGAGATGAAGCGTGATAGAGAGAGATAGATAGATGACCGTTGTTTAATAACAGTAGGGCAGGTAGAGGAGTTGCTGTCCTCACTGACAGGAAGTCAATGTGTAGTGTTTCTTTGTTTACTATACACCGTTTCATATTTAATTGTTGTGGCTCTCGTACTAAGGACTTATTACTGACTCTTTGGACTGGATTAAGTGATCTGCAAGGTGGACTGACTTGCCATTATATTGGACTGTGATTGTGTCTTTTGTGAGTGTTTCTATGATGTATTTTTGACTGTGGCGTTTGTTATGCCCCTACCATACACACCGTTTATCAGATCAGCCGAAAGATGTCCACGTGCATCGTCTCGCATGCATCGGTTTCCTGTGACTGACGATGACCTGGTGAGGCCCAAGTTATCGGTACATTCTTAGAATGTGCTAAGATACACCTCATTTATCTCCTAGACTGCCTATTTCGTCAAAACGTCTTAAATGTCAAGGTATTTTGAACCTTCGGATTATGAACCTACGTTTTCCAGATGACGAATCGTGTGTTTTCGTAAGAATGGATGAGGTATCATGCGAAATTTGAGAAATTTACGGAGAACCTAGGAGTTACTCCGTAAGTAGTTTTTTTTTTAATTGCTATAAATTTGTGCTTAACTGCGATCACACCTGATGGTAAGCACTGATGAAATCATTGATGGTCAGGCGCACTAGTTTATTAAGAGCCTTTCACTCTAGCCTTGAAGACACCTAAATTATAATCACCGAATTTTAGTTACAGCTAAGGCTGCTAGAAATGCTTAAAAAAATAGAATTATCGACTGTTTACCTGTGTATCAAGCGTTTTCAGAGATTCAATTCAAAACATCTCACAGACGAAGAGCTAGAAGACCAAGATCAGAAGTCACATAAACAACATAACTAACAAATCTACACTAATATTTAAAGAGGAAAGATTTTTTGTTTGTTATGAATAAATTCAAAACTGAACTGATTTTAAAAATGACATAGGCATGTATTTTTTGCTTTCACGTGGGCGAAGCCACTGGTAACAGCTAGTAACCTAATAAGTGTGAATCATCAATGATGACTTCATAAGTATTCAAGTTCACACAAGTACATTGCAAAAATAATAATAAGTACAAATATATATAACTTTGTAGTAGTCACTATCGATTGCATCACTGCTTACGATCAGGTGGGGTCGCAGTCAAGTACTAGTTTATATCATTATCCTTTCGAGGATCGTAATTAGAGACATAATATACAGACAATAGGTGTGTGAATGTCGACGTTCTCTTGGGGCTCAAGAGTACAAATAATATATATCAAAAATTCAATCACATGATTGTCAATAAGAAAAACACCCAAATCGCTGCCGTTTGTAACATTGCCACCTTGAATATCAATGCGATATCAAAACAGTTAGGTAGTCCAAAAGTCTGAAACGCACTCCATCGTTGACCATCGTCACTTTCCATCAGGTGAGAAACCTGCACAAACCTATCAACAAAAAAGAAATATCCTCGTCTCGATTCTCCAGAATAGTTTTGTACGGGTGCAATGCTGATATTAAATATATTATGCATGTATTATACGTATTAACCTTCCTCTTGAATCACTCTAAGCTACGAAAAAAAAAAACCACATCAAAATCCGTTGCGGAGTTTTAAAGATCTAAGCATACATAGGGACAGACAGCGGGAAGCGACTTTGTTTTATAATATGTAGTGATAGATAGATTCCTGCACAATACAAACAATTTTACTGCTCTTTTTCAGCATAACCATAGTAATAAAATTTGTATATTCATGTCATCTCTTTCGTTCTCAGGGAGAGGAGCGAGAAGAAAGCTCAGATGCTGTTCAACCAGGAGGTGATCATCGAACAGAACAGACAGCAGCTATATGAACAGCAGTTGAGGCAGGTCAGTGAGCACATTGAGATAGGGCTGTGGAGCATGGTTGATGCCTTGTAGTTCATGGGTTAGGATGGGATGTTAGGTTTTTGATTATTTGTTGAGATAAGTAAATTAAAGATGAAGAGAAACTTAACTGCCAGTTTCTTATAAAATAAAAAAAAGTAAATGTTTTTTTTTTTTCGCATAGTCCACACATCAAAAGCGCGGCAACGCATGCTCCCGCTGTGCCGCACTTTGATTGGCATCCGAAAATCTGTTACTGCGCATTGAAAGTCGATCGCCATTTTAGTTCAACTTATATGACGTGTATTTTTTATATTAAAAAAAAATCATTCATAAAAATATGCATTGTTTTGAATATTACATAATTATAATTTTACGTCAACAAATTATTAGTTTAGAACAACAGTTTCGATGTTTTTATTTCCATTTAGGATTTTTTTTTACAAAGTGACGCTTTTTACACGAACCGTAGATTTTATCCTATCCCTCACAATAGTGTAGGTGGTTATCATTTTGGAATTGCACTATAATTTCCTGAGCTTGCTGAGCTTTCTTGAGCTTTTAACACAGCAATGTTATTTTGACACAGATGAAGATGATACAAAACCAGCAGCAATCGGGACCTGTGGACCAGGTGACAGCGGGGCTACTCAATGGCGTTGGACCGCAGCCTTTAGCAGGCGTACAGTGAGTTCATTTTTTATTCCACTAGCTACAGCCAGTGGCCTTGTCCGCGTGAAGAATGAAATTTGTACCAACAGAACGTATGGCTGGCACTGGCTGGCCCACCATCACGGGTCTTTAGAAAATTTAGTCGCTATTTTGCCGAAATTCGTCGCCAAATATCAGAATTAGTCGGTCAATGGTTCAAAAGTTATAAGGTTTTATAGTGGTCGAACCAGGCTCAGTCTCCCCAGCTGACCCACGTTTGAATCTCAAACGACTGGGACTTCTATCGAATATCTGTTTTCTTTTAGGATTTGTCACCAATTAGTTGGAATCAGTTTCCAAATTTATCTTGGATTAAAAATAATGTTCTCTGTACTATTCCAGGATATGAACCTAATAACATGTTTCCCTCTCTTAGGCTCGACCCTCAATCACAGCTTCTCCAATGCCAGCAGCAGCTACTCCAACAGCAGTTCCAACAGCTCAACAACGAGGACGCCGCCATGAAGCTATTGCAGCAGAACTTCATGCAGGCCAGGATCTCGCCCTCCATGGCCACTGATCAGCAGATCTTGCAGAATAATATGTTTCTGGAGCAAAATTTGAAGCAACAGGTATGTGAGATACAAAACACTATTTTGGTTACAGATTGATGCGAAAGAGTAACACCAAGGCCTTGGAATCAAGGCAAGGAAGGAATGGAGTGGGTCATTTAGTCAGTAATAGTCTGACACCGTTTCCCACTCCGTCCAAAGGCGGGACTCGTCATTAGATGATTTTTCCGCCCTTAAAACAAACTCTTAGCTATATAGAACGGACTGTAGTTAACATCTGGTTAAAATAATTGGTCAAAAGGCAGCCAAACGAAAAAAAATAACTCGGTGTTTGTCATATTTCTACATATACTACTATTCAGTTAATTCAATTTGTCGTAAATATTCTTCAGGTAATGATGGAGCAGAATCTCATCAACCAGCAAATGCTGGAACAATCAGTCCAAGGCCAGGTTCTAATGGAGCAACAAGTCCAACAGAACCTCTTAGAACAGGCTCCTTCACAGACGCAGCTGCAACCAAACCTACTCAATCAGCAGTTAACGGCTGAAATCAACAATCAGAACCAGGTCTTACAACAGCAGATTATCCAGCAACAGCAGACTATAATAGCTCAGCAAGCTGCAGCCATACAGCAAAAGCAGCTCGAAGAACAATTAACTGCTCAAGAAAACATCATGACAGGCCCACAGAATCTCGTCTCTAATCAAATGTTAGACCCATCTCTTCAAAACCTACAGAATATTCTAGCTCAAATTATACAAAGGCCTGACACTTTACAATCAAGAAAGGAGTCGGAATCTGAAAATCAACAACAGCCCCAGCAACAACAACAGCAACAAATGACGCAACAAATGCAAGAAAATATTGAAATGCAACAGAATCAGGAGCAAGAAGCGTTACAGCAACAGATGCAAAATCTGATTTCAACTCAGATGCAGCAGCAAAACGTGAACTACCATCAAAGCCAACAGTTCCAGCATCCAACGTTACAACAACTTGGTGTTGATCCAAACTTCCTCGCCCAACAACAACAGGTGTCTCAAGCCCAACAACAAGTAGCCCAAGCGCAACAACAACTCGACATGCAGAAGCAAGTCTTGGCGCAACAACAGCTAGTCTTACAACAACAGATTATAAGCCAACAACAATTACAAATGCCTGGGCAGACTCTTTCTCCTCACCATTTCAGGCATTTCCAACAGCAACAACAGTATTTAGCTCAACAAGAACTACAATTACAAACCCAACAGAACATAATAACACAGAATTGGGCGATGTTACTCCAGAAACAGCAATTAATGGATCAACAACAGCAGAAAGTAGAAGAAATACTCCGGTCTCAGCGTCCCATGTATCAAAGGCAGGGTTCAGAACAGAGTCAGATGAGTTCTGCTGACGCCCATGACCAGCAGCAAGTCATGATGCCTGACCAATACGGTCAGAAACCACAGCTGCAGCAGCAAATGTCGGTAGACACGATGCACTACACGAAACAGAGGTCTGATGATCATTATCACCAAGTACCGACCATGCAAGGCCAGTCCTTGCCACACAACATGCAGATGCAACAGAACTTCAGCGTGGTACAGCAAAACGAGAGGCAGATATCTAGTCATGAAGGCACGCCAGTGCAGAATTACTCTGCCAATCCTTTGCAGATGTACCAGCAGGCTCAGAGCCAGCCTGTTCAGATGATGCAAAACGTGTATCAGTCGAACCAGATGGAGCAGTCGATACCGTCGTCGGTGCCCGCATCCATGCCGCAACAGATCGCACAATCAGTCCAGGATGCGATGCCGCAGCAGATGACTGTTCCCCAGTCTATACCGCAGTCCATGACGTCGGTCCCGCAGTCGATACCTCAGTCTGTCGTCCACTCAGTTCCCCAGCAGCCTATGCATTCGGTTAACCAAACGGTTCAGTCTGTACCACAGCCCATACAGTCAGTTCCTCAAGGGTCTACTCTACCGCATCCTATACAATCAATTCAACAACCAGTACAGTCTTTACAGCAACCGCAATTGCAACCGATGCAGCAACAAATTCAGACGTTGCCGTCTACTCAAGTTCAGATGCCACAGCCTGTCCAAACTATTCCTCAGTCGTTACCCATGCAGCATCCCCAAGTCCAGCACCAAGTGCCTATAACTCAAGAACTGGTGCAGCCCCAGCAGTTGAACTTACCTGCGGAACAGGTGGAGAATGGGTACCAGAGTAATGGTGGGCAGAAGGAACAGTTCCACACGCCGTTGACTGAGTTTCCTAATAATCATGCTGAGGCTATAAGGCCACCTGAACTGAGTTCTGTTGAGGAGAAGCAGGCGGAGACCCAGCAACAAGAAGGTGAGTTGGAATTACTATTTTTATTTTATTACAGGACAGACTTTGATGCTAATTAATTTTATGAAAAAATATCTCTGAGTTGCCCTTCGGCGGGCTTTTTCCACGTAGTGGTCAAAAAACTAGGCAATGTATTACATCACGTATTTCTGTCTAGCTAAAAGCTAGAAGATTATCATTCACTGGGAACCTGAGGTAGTCGTCCTCCTTCAGGCCCGTAACGTGATGATCCGATCGTGTTCGCTAAAATTCTTATCCAGAACCGAAAACTTTGCAAGTAAAGTGAGGCCTCTGCCTAGCAGGGCATACAAAATAGGTTAAAAAATAATAAAAAACTTGTTTGATATTTTCAGCGGGTACAGCAATATCTTCTCCGATAACCAGCGAAAAGAAGTCGCGGGGCTCCAAGAAACGTTCCCGAGAGAAGGACAAGCTGCCGAAGCTGACGGTGCTGGAGGTGAACGAGGCTGCCACCGTGGTGGAGTGCCAGCTCGAGTCCAAGTCCAAGACCGTCACCTTCAAGTTTGACGTCACGGATGTCAATCCTGAGGAGATCGCGAGCAACTTGGTAAGTAACGAGCTTTATGAAGTAAATGCACGCGTAAGTTTGGCGAAACTATTACCGGGTAAAATGGGGTGAATGGAAACTCAGGGGGTGAGTAGAAACAAAAATTTTATTAAGATTATTACTTTAATTTTATATTTTTACAAGCTTTTATTTAGTTTCACCTGTCCCGTTGTCTGTCGTTCTGTAATCAAATCTTGCAACTTAAATTTGATCCACTTCCCGGTTTCCGATTGAGCTGAAATTTGGTATACACGTTTAGTTCGGATGACAATGCAATATTATGATGACATGGAGCTGATCTGATGATGGAATCGCGAGGTAGCCATAGGAACTCTGTAATTAAACGGCACAACCACGTCGAGTTTGGGCTCGTGTGAATCGTCTTGACGAGTTTTATTTATATAAGTATAGACCACCGCTATAAAAGCTTGTTATGAAAAAAAATATTTTCATTGAAAACTTGTTAATATTAATAACGCATTTTTATTTTCACTAAATTATTTAAAAAATATTTAATGCTGCAAACATTTTTTTAAATAACGTGAAAAACAACAAAAATGTTGTTTCTATTCACCCCATTTTACGGTAGTTGGATTCTAACCACACTTCACAATTTGTCATTAATATTGCGGCTTGAATTCGTCACTTCAAGTAGGTTCTATATTAAAGCTCGGGAGTTACTTATATGAATTCCTTACTTGGCGTTCGTGATTAAGTCTTTTTCTTTGGAATTCCATCCGCTAGGTAAAGACACTATTTTATTCCTTAGCCAAGTAATTTACGATTAATGATATTAAAGAACTTGCACAAGAAAAAATTAAAATAAAATGCCTTTTGACATTTTTTTTTTTTTGTTATCAGGTGTCGAACAACCTGCTCCCAGAATGGCAGAGCGCCACGTTCATGGAGCTCATCAAGGACATCGTGAACCAGCTCATCAGCAACCCTGGAGTCACGCCCGTGCTCAACCCTGCGCACCACTCCGCGCTTAGGCTCAACATCGATAAGGTATTAGAAATCTATAGGGTATCTATTACCTATTGGTGAAAATAATCACCCCATAAATGGATATCAAATATAGATTATACTATAAATACCATTTGTACAATAGTAATTTTAAGCTCCTAAAAGCGATTTTTTTAAAGACTTTGGAGCTTGAGATTTTGGATGGATTTGACAGAGGAGAAAGATACACGTGTTTGTGGTTTACTATTTACATATATACAATACATAACTAATGAAATTCATATACTACAAATAATATATACGTACATATATAAATATAGTACGCGGCAAATGAGGTAATTACTGTTTACTCGCGGTTCTTAGATTAAAACTCGATAATCTTTTATTGCGCTTCAAAGTCGATCGCCATCATGGTTCAACTCGTGTGCTATGGATTATAAACAATTCTAATCTGATGTATTTTGTTATCCGCAGACTGACTACGACTCTGAAACGACGGAGCGCGAGGAGAACTTGACGGACTCGAACCAGGACAACTCGGAGTGCACCACGCCCACCGCGTCGCACGACAACATCGCGGCCGAGCTCGCCTACGACGTGCCCGAGCCCGGCGACGCGCCCCCCCCCGCGCCGCCGCTGCACGACGCCGTGCTCAAGGCCGCACACGTCGACACTGTGCCTAGGAAAATCAGCACGGCTTCTTCTATAGGTATGCACCTTCCATGTATATGTAACTAGCTTTTGCCCGCGGCTTCGCCCGCATGGTATTAGAGTTAGGGTTGGGGTTTCCGGGATAAAAAGCTTATGTCCTATTCCGGAGTGTATCCTATGTCTGTGCCAAATTTCATCCAGATCCGTCCAGCCGTTTTGGCGCATTTATAATATTAGTAAGTAACTTTCGCATTTATAATATTAGTAAGATACGCACTAGAGGAGGTGTTGTAGGGACCCTACAGCCCTGCGTTCAAATTTGATGTTGGAGTTAACTCTAGTGACGTCACAGGGTAGATACCCTACACTCGTATTTTTTAACACAAACGTCAAGTTCTATTGTCAATGACTTACTCCAACCTACCCTGCTCAAAGTTGGAGTCACTTAGGTTAACTCTAGGGTAGCTACCCGAATCATAAAAGAACGACTCTCGGTAACAACTCTACATTACTCTGGTCATTTTTGAACCCAGCCCAGGGTCGAAGCTTTCTGGAGCCGAGGGTTGACGCGAAAACGTTACACCGGGGATCTGAAACTAAGGCAAGGAAGGAACGGGGTAGGTTGTTTAGTCAGTAAGAGTCTGACACTGTTTCCTGCTCCGCCCAAGGGCGGAATTTGTCATTCGATGATTTTTACCTACCATAAAAAAAACGACGTGAGGAGTGCCATACTTTGACTTTACTCCACTTCAGTGATCAGCATGCCGTACACTTTTACATTATCAAGCAATTTTGTCATATCAGCGCAGTACGTTTTAACCGTTTTAATAAACGATAATGCCAATAAAGAGTAGTAATGAACTTTTGTATTAACATTTCATTATTTTGACAAATAGTTTCTATGAACGTGCTTGTCTATCACTAGGATATAAGTCAATGGTATGGACTACATCGTCGCTTTCTGTCAAATGACATAGTGGTCAAACACTACTTAGCTTTATAATGTTCCCACTGCTGGGACTCAGGCCTCCATTCTAAGAGAGAGAATATAATACACTACACGGGTCCAGTGGAAATTGTCACTTATCTTCGATTTTTCTAAAACTTAAAAACAAAGCAACATATTTTGAATAACCGTTTTTCACCATATTTTCCGAAAATCGTCAAGCAAAATTTATTCATAGCTGACATAATTACTTTTTCTCAGGTTCCAATCAATCGGATGGCGGATCAATGGCGCCCGAACGCTCCGGCAGCACAGAATCACAGAACGGCGAGAAAAAACAATCGAAGCCAACACGAAAGATATCCAGATTTCTAGTCAGCCCCGTCGTAGACCGCGGCGAGAATGTTCCCGAGGAAAAACCAATCCCCGAGCCCGCGGAAACTAAAGAACCAGCAAAGGAGATCCAAGTCAATGGCCTGCCGGAAAAGGAAGCTCCTCCTTTGCTCCCGCCACAAGAATATGTACCCCCGCAGCAGTATTCAGTACCAACACAGATTCCAGCCCCTGTAGAAATAAGACCAGAAATCCAGCCTGGCCAGGTCGAAAGACCCGTAGAAGTACCTAAAGAAGTTCCGGTAACTGTTACTTTGGCACCACCAACACCTATAGTGTCGAATATTCAAACGGTACAGACCATACCACAAGTACCAGTTCAGAACCCAACTCAAATAATCCAGAACCCGATGATCAATACTTCTAACTTACAACCTAATTTGACCACGCCGTTGCAAATAGCTACCGATACCCACACGCCCTTGTTGGGGTTGAGTCAAGTGGGGACCCCCATGGGGGTCGGTGGGGACTTGGGCCTGAATATGGGGCTGCAGGGGGTGGCGCTGGGCATGACGACGCAGCAGAACTTGACCCCCACGCCGGGGGTCAACGATACGATGCCGAATGCGGAGAATATACAGAGGATGTTGTTGAAACAGAATATTATGAAGTAAGTGAATCAACATTAATTTTTTTTTTTTTTTAAGGTTTCTTAGCTATTTTAGCTCTATTCATTAACCAAGTTGAAAATAAGTTAAAAAATTAAAGAAGAATTGTCTTAGACGTTCATTTTAAATAGTATATGAACATATTGAAAGACGCATCCTTGAAAGGCCTATGACCTAAGATTTCTCACGATCATCATCGTGAGAAATCTTTGGATCCGAGATACACGTCTTTCGGCTGAAATGATGATGATGAAACTAACATACAATAGATCTCAACAGATTTTTGACAAATGTTTAAGTTGTAACTAAAATCATTTAGCTTATAACTACCTATATGTTTTATAATCAGAAGAATGCCTGACTTTTTTGTCCTTTGCCCAGCATCAGGAAAGTTTTGCCTAGAAAAAATCGCAATTATGGAAATCAACAATCTATTTATAGTGCGCGCAATAAGTTGAAGGCAAAAATAGCCGTGTCGGTAGTGTTGAATATATTCGCTCTACTGTATTTATTATCAGTCGAACGAATATATTTAACACTAGCTACCTGCCCCAGCTCCGCGCGGGTACTGATATTGAATATATTATGCATTTATTTATTTATTTATTTATTTATTTAACAATTTATGTACACACGAAATAATAAAATTTATTTATTATACACATAAACCTTTCTCTTGAATCACTCTATCTATTAAAAAAAACTGCATCAAAATCCGTTGCGTACTTTTAAAGATGTAAGCATACATAGGATCTAAGCAACTTAGTTTTATACTATGTGATGGTGATAATAATGCCGCGTATTGTACTTGTATTTTCATATAACCATAATTGCTAATTGAAAACTTTTCATTGTCATTTACAGAAAAAAGAGAAGAAATGTCAATTTCATCAGTCTTCTTCTTCTCGAATCGATGGATTCTGCTTCCCAGATTTCATCAGTTAGTTGTACATTATTTATTTTTATTTTTTCTGTACAGTCAACAACAAAACCTATCGGGACCGAACCTCCTTGGGTTGCTCAACCAGCAACCGTACCCACAACCAGACCTTGGTCTACACAACACCATACTCAACAACGCACAGCCTGGTGAGTTTATATTTCTTTTAGTACTGTGAATGTTTTCTTTTTCTAGTAATTGTTTTATTTTTTTATTTTCTGTATAATTTTGATTTTTTCCTGATGTTTGCATAAAGAGGCAGATTGCCTGCCTCATTAAAAAAATCGTTTGAATCTGTTCAATATGAGAAACAAGCTGGTACCCGCGACTTCGTCTGCGTCCTTTTTTTCGCAATAAAAGGTAGCCTATGTCCTTTCTCAGGGTCTAAAGATTGTCTGTGCCAAATTTCATCAAAATCGTTTGAGAGGTTTAAGCAGGAAAGCGTAACAGACAGACAGACAGAGTTACTTTCGCATTTATAATATTAGTATGGATGTTAGGACCTTTCAAATGTGTTGGTAGGAAGAAACTGTCAAGTAACAGGATAAAGATGAACTTATTGAAATGTGACGTCATAACCTTTAGGTTACGCGTAAATAAAAGGGATAACAAAATGTTTCCATTACGCCTTAGCTGACTGAAAAAGATTTCCTTTCAGTGTTAGTTTCATATAAAATATTGTACAAAATATAAACACAGAGGGGATAAAACCCCCAATATGTGTATTTGCAAATAATAACTGTCACTTAGAATAGTATAGCAAATGAAAATTACACCATCTACCGAAATTTGGACTCTTTATGCAAACACCCTACCTATATTAATTACGTGTTTCTAGTTCACACTTTGTGTTGTTTCGTACTTTGAGCAAATAAAACTAGTGACACTTTATCTCTGTGTTCTCATTGAATGATGTCTTAGTAACGAGATTCATTTTCAATATAGAAGTGAGACTCTTTTCTGAATTTTAAGTGCACGGTCTATCAATAACTATCATTACACAGCTGGTCAACGCTAAAGTTTGGTCGAAGTGTATATACTCCGATCAAAATAAGATTAGACATTAAAAAAAACCTTTTTTACTGTCCGTTCAACCGATTTTGAGTTTTATTACGTTGGTGCAATGACAAATGGCGGCTGCAGTGAATAGTTGGTATTGTAACCGGGTTTTTGCTTTTAATGCCATCTTTATATCTACGACGTAGAAATCGAAATCGGTTATACGGGCAGTGAAAAGGTTTGTTAAAATATCTTGATGCGAATGGATTCTAACTTTTGTAAAATAAACTAAAATTTTAATTAAGCGCCATCTACCGAGAAAATAGACACTAGCTATCACCTTAAATTTATGTTATATGCGAAATATATGTTAAAAGAAACGACCAGCTGTATAAAATAGTTCGTGTGTGTTATGCGTGCTGTAGGCTACGTAAGTCGCTAACCAGAATTCATTTTTCAAAAGACCCGAACGGTAGATTACGCTCCATTCCCTCTCCTAGAGAGGAGACCTGTTTCCCAACTGTGGGAATTTTATAAGGCTTATTATGCTACTTTACCTATTCTGAACTTAAGGCACCATACCGCATTGTCAGCCTTTCTTTTTTCCGAATTTTCACGTGGTATTTTATAACGGCAAGCGACTTATGTGTCCTCGTACCCCGCACGTAACCCAGCACCCGTGTGACTAACCCGTGTTGTGACGTCAGCGCCCATGATGGCCGCGCGCCTGCCGCCGCAGTACCAGCCGCAGAAGTACTACCAGCCGATGCTTGCCAACGACTTCATTGGTAAATGTCTTTATTTTCTACTCTTGCTTTATGGCGTGTTGTGCGTTCGGATTGAGAAGGAAAGCGATACTACTGGAATGTAGGGCTGATGATAGGTGCAAATGGAAACTTTTCGTTTTATTAATCTTCAATTATAGTGTAACAATCAAACCGCTAACTTAAATTACTAGAATATTTTTCTAGTAAATGTGACATTTTATTGCACTAACGACTGTTTTCGTGGGACCAACTAGGCTTGTTAGATTTCATCTAACGGCTAATCTAATCTTCTGACTATATATATTGGTCTGTCAGCGTAGAAGTTAGTGACCCTGACTGCTATGCCGGAGGTCGTGGGTTCGATTCCCAGCCAGGACAAATGTTTGTGTGATGAGCACAATCATTTGTTCTGTGTCTAGGTGTAATTTATCTATAATATGTGTGTATTTAGAAATATATAAGTATTATTAGTTGCCTAGTACTCATAACACAAGCTCTGCTTAGCTTGAGACTAGACGACGTTGTGTGATGGGCGTCAAAAAAAAAATTATATGATATATGAAGGAAGTCAATAGATAGATTAATTATTATTAAGATTAGATATTTATACACATACATATCTCTAATGTGTTGACTTGCTTTTTATTTTGTAAATAAATAGCAAGTCTTGTCTCGTCTTAATTTTAAAGCGGGACGTAATTAAATAATTTTTCTCACTCTGGGATTGTCTTGCTACTCCTTTCACCCAGGCAATCTTCTTGCGAGGGTGGGACTATGAGGTTCTTCTCTCCGCCTCACACTTTCATTTAAGACTCTACAAATATTCTATCACACGTATCTTTCTATTCTTGTCCTACTCTTGATCGTGTCGCCTTCTTTCTCGATCATTGTAAATAAAATTATAAATGTTAAATGTACACCGCACTTCTTTATATGTTGGCTTCATTTCTTTATCTGTTTCACAGCACCTAGTATTTTTAGGCGTTTAGTTAACTATGCCATACCACGATGCAGTATGAGGCAGAATTCGTAGTAGTTTTTGATGTTTTTTCTTAGTTTTATTTTGCATATTGCCCCTAAAGCTTTGGTTGTATTTAGAATATCTTCTTAGAAGCAATTAATAATGGTTTTCAATTTCAGGCTAAATAAATCTAGCCGTTTCAGAATCCACAGTGGATATAAAATCAGCCCCAAGCCTAGTTGCTATCAATTCGTTAACGTCGAACGCCTGAGATAAGCTTCGCCTTTTTAATTCCTAAGTTCTGACCACGTATCTGAGCATTGAAATGAGGGTGGAATCGGGGGCGTAGTCAACTCAATGCATTCGATGTTAACGAAACAATCGTAACCTGGTTTGTGTGGCAGATTTGTTCTGAAATCGGAATTGTATCAGATGACAATCTAGAATGCGGTCTTTCGTTTTTGTAAAGGGTTTTTGATATCATGCTGATTTCATCACGCATGCTGAATTACTTCGCACATGTAGCCCCCGCAAATGACATTTTCATACAATTACTTATTTCGAAGACACGTGACATGCACCAATTTGCACTGGGCCCGCGTGATGGTTTACGGCCCAATTCCTCTCCGCGAGAGGAGGTCTGAGTCCCGGCAGTGGGAACACTAAAGGGCTGATAATATGCTATGCTATTTATAAAAATGCGTGAAATACGCACGCGGGATGCGGAACCATGATATCTGGCAGCAGCCCAGCATGCGGATCAATTCTTCAGCCGTGATGAAATCCGCATGATATTACAAACATCCGAAACGATGATTCATGAAGTCTAGTGGCAGTATGAATGGTTCGAGTCCAGACACTCCGGATGACTTATGCAACAAGGTATCGAAAAGTGCTGAAACAGATACAAAAAGGGCCAACATGACCGCTCGACACAAATAATAACACTTATTTTCTCGCCAACACAGGATTCAATCCCCTCTTTCCGTCATCAGCTCAACAGCAGGCTCTGCAGTCGTCTGTGAACCAGCTGGCTAGTCAGCAGATGAGTCAGCTCGGCATGATGGGGCTGGCAGCCCCACTGCCACCCCAAGCACTGGCTTTCCAGCACCAAAACATTGCACAGATGGGCCTCAACCAGAATCTTATGGGACAGAATCTTGGACAGAACTTGGGTAACTATCCAGGTACAGGCTTTGCTTGCTTTATTTTGTAGTAGTTAATAAAACACATTATTCGTAGATCAAGATTCTGCCACCCTAGCCAAATTACTATCGTTTCGTTAAAGTCGAACGTTTGGAATAGGTCTCACCTCCAATTCTTTTATTCTGACCACGTGACTGACGTCGACGAATTGAGGGCGTGGGCAACTCAAACGTCAGAATAAAGGAATTGAGGGCGTGGCCAACTCAAAGCTTTCGACCTTAACGAAATAATCGTAACTTGACTAAGGGGGATGAAGTGGTTACCGCGTATCGAAAGACGCAGTGTAAGCGTGGCTTTCAATAAGGTTGGCGATGACCTAGTGCGGGTCGCAGAAATCCGATGGATGCGAGAGCATAGGACTGTTCGTAGAGGTGATACTTGTAGGAGATCTATGCCCAACAATGGAAATCTTTCGGCTGAAATGATAAGCTTGTTTGGACGTCATCTCAACAAAAGCATTGGGGGCATGGTCAACTACAAAGCGCTAACTCTAAACGAAACGATTGTAACTTGGCTAGGGGAGCTAACGCCAGTCTTTGTAAAGGGGTGACGTCATCACGAGATTATAGCAATGCTGCTTATTATACAGTCTTTAGTTAAACTACTTGCACTCAGCTAATGCTGTAAAGCTTTCAAGTATCACCTGATCACTTAGCTTGAGCGTGCTCAGCACTGCGCATATAGATTAGCAATTTATTAGGGATTTAAATAAAATAGTGTAATATAATATGGATCACTATCGATTTGATTTTTAGAGGTTTCAATGACCGTAGGTAGTTGTCGGTCGATGCGTACTAACTACCTACGGCCATTGAACCCTCTCAGCTGTTCTTTACTTTTAAAGATATGAATTTCGTAGACGCGTAAATTAATTTTAGGTTTAGAAAAAAAATATTTTAATATTATCTTTTCAAATCGATAGTGTTTCATGTTCCTGATCAACTCTCCACGGGAATAAAATGACCAAAATTTAATAACGGTGTATATGCTTGATAAACAGTCTCAAGCATCCTAATTCCCAAAAGGAACTTGTGGTCCATGTGATTCTCTACTTTGGAGAAATATCGTTTAGTTTAGTATACCTAATAAACTAAAATAATTACAAAGAAGATATTTGAATTTTTATGAGTAAAAATTTATCCAAAATTTTTTTTCGTAACAAAATTCGTCATCTTGCGTCATCCCTCAGGGGGCCTCGCAAAATATATCTTACCCATTTCAAATTTAGGTCTTGCCTCGCCACTGACTGAATGAAGATGCCCAAAATTTTTAAATCACTATTATTATGTATCTCATCTTCTTATCCAATTGTTCCAGGTCTAGCAAGTCAGAACTTAGGATTAGGCGGTCAGAATCTCATTGGCGGGCAGAACCTGGCCCTGGGCGGTCAGAACTTGGCTCTTGGAGGGCAGAATCTAGGAATAATTAACCAGAACTTGGGGCAGCTGGTGGCGCATCGAGCCGTGCATCACGCGTTAGCCAGGAGGGCTGTTGATATGGATATGGCAGGTATATAATACTTTTTTTTTGATGATCTACCTTCCAAACCACTCTGTTTTGGATGCTTACTGGCTAAGTTTACACAACAAACATGACCACATTATAATCTGATGTTTTAGAAACAGGGTAATTGATGAAAAGAGTGTTCTTCACTTAATTAAATTGAGCGGAAATTAAACTTGATCTGTACTATTCACTGTCTAGCATTTTATAGGTTAACCTCACATACATCATACGAGCTAACTTAAACCTTATTACGTTATAATAAGGTGCCAGTTAGCTAGCACCGAGGTTTTCCGAATTCAGTAGGTACATAGACAGGGGCCTGAGATAATTGCCTAATGTTAGGCTTGGAGTAGAGAGAATTGTTCAAGGTGTTGGTATTCAAAAAGAAGAGTGAAGAAAAGTGAGAGAGAGTGAATGAGTGTGGTGTGAGTAAGAGTGTGAGTGAAGAGTTAATTCCTGACTGTATTTTAATCTTGATTTATGTTATTTCCAGCCATGACGAACGTGAACTCGACGGGCTCCTCGCAGCCCAGCACGCCGAACAAGTCGCACTCGTACAACGAGTACATGCTCACGCTACAACATAAGCTGGCCTCCATATCTAATAGCGTGAGTATATTCTACTTTTATTGTTGATATTACACATCTTTTACCGTCGGATATCCCGGCAAATATCCACCCTTACGTTGTTGAGACATCTACGGTCCGGACTAAGCGTATTGCCTCGTCATTTATACCGCGTACATCGAGGGTCTGGAATAGTTTGCTGGCTGCAGTCTTTCCGTCCGATTATAATTTTGGGTGTCTTCAAGGTTAAAGTCAATAGGCTCTTAATAAACTAGTGCGTCTCACCTTCAACGATTGCATGACTACTGCTTGCCATCAGTTGGGATCGCAGTCAAGCACTGGTTTATAGAAATTAAAAAAAAAACATCACATTGCTTGCAGAACAGATGGCCGTTTGGGTCGAAAGGTTTTGAAGTAGCGACCGCGTACAGGAAGACGCAGTGTTGTTAGGCTTCCAACAGAGTGGACCGATGACCTGGTAAAGGTTGTGGGTATCCGATGGATGCGAGATGCACAGAACGGTTAATTATGGTGACAATTGGGGGATGCCTATGTCCAGCAGTGGATGTCTTTCGGCTGAAATGATGATGATTATCTTCCTGCCCTGAAGGATTCCAGGTACCCAGACGCACGGCTTTGGAAGGCCTCCACCATGTGATGAACAGAAGACCTGATAAGGGTTACGGGAATCCCATAAATGCGAAGCGCGCAGAACCGGTCGTTGTGGCGATACTTAGGGGTGCTCTATGTCCAACATTGAACGTTTTCAGCTGATACGATGATGATCATTCAAAGTTCAAGGGTTTGGCCTGAGCGTTGAAAAGTCTCAACTTTTATATAGAAACAAAAACTAGATAGTAATTGTTTCATAGTAAAGTGAATGTTAACTTTGTCCTTAGGGTCCGGTGTCGCCGCAGTCGCCGCTGGAGTACAGTCCCGCGTTATCGCCGACGCACCGGCCGCCTCTGCACAACATGCCCAAGGTTTGTTGAGTTTCTTACCTATGTAAATCTAATCCAAATCACAGTCAATGTTACTGGTTAAAATTTTCATTGTTGTTTGTAGTAATTTATGTTTTGATAAATTATAAAATGTCATCTTTTAAAATTTGAATTTAGTTTAATGGTTGTACTTTAATAGTAGAATATGAGATTAGGGGCTATAGCAATGTCGCGGGCGACATGTTGAATTTCAAACCAAAGAAAGTTTGCTAACACCCGTATTCACAAACAATACTCAAACGACCCTTGACTAAGCAAACGCACAGTGTTGAAATAGAGCTCTGTGATTGGTTCGTTTGTGTTGCGTAGTTCACAAATCCTGCCCTGTGCGCTCGCGAGCACTGTGAGACCGCATAGTAACGTTTGTGAATACGGGTGTAAGTTTTAATCCTGATAACAGTGACCCCTCACTGTTAATATAATTAACTCCCGAGCACAGCGAGGGATAATGTGACAAATTCAAGCTGTCCAAGACAAAGACAGTTTTACCTGGTCGCCACCGGTGCTGTCAGATATTATAGCAAAATGTACTTCATGATTCCAGACGGAGGGCACGGAAGCGTCGGACGGCGGCGCGGCCGTGCTGCACAAGACGCGCCACGCGGCGCAGCTGGCCGAGCTCGACCACGAGCTCAGCAAGATCAGCCTGCACTACAAGCATCCGCCGCCCAAGGTTTGTTACACTAACCCGACAACTCAAACCTGCAAGACCCGACCGCAAGATCTTGTGAATATTACGATGAGAGGAGCCTAGAGGAACAGTGTTCTATTCTACTCCTAGATTCTCCTTTCTCTTCCTACATTACTCCCATTTTTCTTCCTCTATGGTCTCTCCATACCTCGTGCTTAATTAAACTCAGAAAATGTATTTTTGAAATCGAAGTCATAACCAGTAGTACAGTACCCGGCAATAAATATTGCACATCGACATTTGGAAAGAGACAATCGGCTAATTTCGGCTTCGTAGAGTGTTATCTCTGTCGCACACTACCTATGTGACGTTTGTCAGTCGTTGTTCCAGGTGATTGGTGAACATGTGAGGTTTGTCAGTCGTTGTTCAAGGTGATTGATGAACATGTGACGTTTGTCAGTCGTTGTTCATCAATCATGTGCAATATTTTCGATTCATTTATCGATGTGCAATATTTATTGCCGGGTACTGTAGGTAGGTACCTATTCATCTTTTGGACTTTAGGCTTACTCAGTTCTTGATTTATCAGCAAGAGTCTGACGGTATTTGCGGGGCGGCGGGATCATTAGATGATTTTATTCACCATAAAAAAATCATCAGTTTTGTAATAATAATAAACGTAAAAACTAAACAGACTGAGTGACATTCACACATCGATATAATTATATATACTATGCACTAGATTTGGCATGGTGTACAGTTATTTTACATTACTTAAGTGTTTAGCAGGCCTTAGGCCTTACACTTAGTTTGATGACATTATGAGATGAATTTGAATTGAATGCCAATGAAGCGCTGCAGCGGACATTTATGTTGACTTTTCGGTATTTTGATAGTTTCTGTGAACGTGCTTGTTTATCGCTAGGATATAAATTGATGCTTTCATATTTATAATATTAGAGTAAGTTTTAAAGGTTAAGGGTAAATATATGGTTTGTTTGTTGCAGGATGTGTTCATAGAACACAACGCGGAAGAGCATGAAATGCTCGCGGCGACCATCAACGACAGTGCTGTCAACAATTACGAAGGTCAGTTACATGTTTACTATACATATAGCGCTTTAGGCTATTACCGCACCGCGCACCGCCGCGGTACGCGGTGAAGCGGATGTCTCTAACAAAGGCGTTGCTGCGTCCTCACCGCGCGCGAGAGCAGACGAACCCTGCTTTACAAGCACCAGTCTCCGCGGCGGACCAAGCTGTCGTGTGATAATCGCCTTACCCATAGATGCGCTCCTAAAACTTAGCCAAAATCGTGGTATTGTCTATAAGTTATTAGCTGAGTCCACAGATCTGCTTGCTTAAATACTAAAATCTAACCAAATATCATTGTAACCTCATTAATTGGATAACCGATTCATTTTAACCTTTTCTCGTAACAGCGTGTTCTCCAAACCAAACTACGATTTTATCCATTAATTTGTTACGTAGTCGTGACAGTGGCGAGTTGAGCACACCTTGAGCATTATCATTTGGTCCCCGTCTGTTGTAGGGTCCATAGAGTCTAATGTTTTAACGAGCCTGGTCTTTATGGTTTTATAGTTTTGGATATTATTTTTATTCAAAATATAGTTTATAATATAAATTAAACCGATTTGTGTAGTTAAACAAAACAATAATAACAAACTAAAACTACAAAAAGTAATAGATGACACACAATAAGTACGAGTAACAGTAGAAATAGACGATTACATAAAAGAAAATCTTAACGAAAAGAAAGTGCTCGACATTGTTATGCCCTGCATGAGCCAGACAGTGCATTGGACTAAATATAGCGCCAAACACAGGACCGATCTTTGTGGCGGCGCTTGGGAGAGGCCTATGTCCAGCAGTGGACGTCTTTCGGCTGAAACGATGATGATGGAACATAGCGCCGAGTGCTCGGCCGAGTGTTTATCTCCACAACTCGCTTACATCATTGTTTCGGCCAAGCAACAAGCTCATCCATTGCCGCTCTGTACAGAGCTCTCCATTAGCTTATTACACGCATGTATAGTAAAGAAAAACCGAGAATTTCAAAGATCGTCGTGTCTATATGAGATTCGTAAATTTTAAAAGCTTGGTGACGTATAAACGGTGCTGTCGCTCATTTAACACCTAACCCAATCTTGCTAACCATTCAGTTAACATTATATTACATAGTTATCAAACAAATTAACTAAAAAACTTAACCCTGTTTTTGTTGTCGGGTAAATAACCTATAGGTATGATATTGACGAGTGCTGTGAGCAAAACCGACGTATTACGTGTACTTTTTGTTATCACTAGGGGTCGGAATAAGTAGAGTATATTTTTACATAAAGTTTGAGGAAGTAACTAACGTAGAGTTGGTAATACCTTCTCTGAAATCCCAGAATTATAAATCTGACTCTTATCCTGGGATTTTAGAATTTGAAGTAAATAATAATTTATTGAAAAATCTTATTTTAGTTGCGTATTAAAACTGTAAAATTAAAAGTTTTAATATGGAACTTAAATATTTTTATATTTCATGGCATCAGCCTTAAGTTTCCACTGCTGGGAGAGATACCTACAATATAATAATAAGTAATTTGCAATTTCTTGAGGTGAGTCCACGCTAGAGAACTCAAGCACAAGCGGAACTTAAATTCGAGTAGTATCGCTTGAGGATCGCCAGAGTCGATCCACATTACTCGAATTTGAACTCAGCTTGTTCTCTGCTTGGGCGCGGCTCCTTTACCTCTCCTATAAAAAACCCTGTAACTTACCTCCTCAAACTTAGGGTAGATATACTCTACGCATTTCGACATCTGTTTATCACACATGACTAAATTACAGATCACCCACGAATTACACCAACAGCGCAGTCTAAACTATCTGATACCGTAGTTGTGCATGAGATCCTCGCCTTTCTTCAGAGTAAGATAGACACGACGGACGAACACTCTCTTGAACAAATATGCACATCTTTTTACACGGAAAAAGATATGCTACAAGCCCTCAAGACTATCAAGCCCAATATTCAGATTGATGCAAGACCGCAAGAAGGACAACGCAAGAATTACCTGCAAGATTTAATCAAAGTATTCAAAGAAACGAAACGAGAAGAGTTACCAACATACGTAGCCAGAGACTTAACAAAGCTACCTTCAACAATAGTATTTGACCACACAGATGTTACAAAACTTTTGAACGAGATAACGTCATTGAAAAATGAAGTTAAACTGATTAATGAGAAGCTTGAGGTATCAGAAAAGGAAGTAATGGAGTTAAGACAAGAAGTTTTGTTGCTACACAATAAGATTCTGCCATCGTTGCTAAATAGCGACTCTACAATCAACAAAAAAACTAAGAACATCGATTCCAAAGTACAGGCCACAGACTGCAATGGAAAAGCAGATGATTCTATACAATTGCAGCTCAAAAATATAAGCGAAATTGCGGAGCATACAAGTCAAAATCTAGAAGAAATATCACAACCAAAGGAGAGAGCAATTGATGCTAAAAACATAAACATTACTCCGACAGGGCACTTGAATTCAAAGCTAACACAAACCCCACAGCTTCACAAGAATCGCAACATCGTAAGAGCAGATGATACTATGACATTACAACATCAAAATAAAACCACACTTAGTCAAGAGCAGTCGGGAAAACAACACCATAAGAAAAGATACGCGAAAAAGATTTCACGCTACCGCCCTTTCCATCGACAGCCTTCTACATCGGAAACTGAAGCACAGTTACCAATAATACCATCTCCTCAAATCAGCTTTTCTCTTCATGGAGACAAGAAGAGTCCTTCACGATGTAAAGAACTTGTTTTTGGAGATTCTAAAGTTGCAATACCCGATATGTTCCTATACTTAGACTTAGATTCAACAGGAAGGGTTGTAGATCCAAAGCGACAGAAGGCACGCCATTCACAAACGTCACTCCGATTAAAAGCTAGAAGGTTAAGTCACGATATAGCCACAACGATAACAGTGCCTCTCTTACAAGCGAGGATGCTAGACCAGCATCGCCAATCGTACTTCTGTACCTCACCCATTTGGGCGTATAGACATCGAGAAAGATACCTCAGAAAATCGTCAAGTCCTTGAGGAAGCATGTCCTAGTGACATGTAATATCCACCAACCCGCACAGGACCCGCGTGGTGGTTTACGGCCCATTCCCTTTGTAATGAGGAGCCCAGATATGACCAGCCTTATGTCTATATGAATCTTTTCAATTTGGATCCGTGCCAACGAACAGATATCACGGAAACTATATCGGAACGAGAAATTGATGAGTGTGGTTATTTTGACGATACAAACTAACATGTAGAATACAAACTAACATGTAAAATTAATTGTCGTGCCTGTAATGTTATATAATTTGTTTAGAATTAAAGTGATCTAACTCAAAAATTGTAACTTGTGTAAAATAAGCAAACCAATTCTTCAATAGACTTCAGTAGATTGACTAGCCTGTCAGTCTAGTAGTTAGTGATCCTGACTGCTATTCCGGCATAGCGATTTTAACTCCTATTTTGTAGGCATAAGGATGACATTAAAAGCAAAAAAGTTGTTAAAAAACTTAGTATACACCGTTAATTTTTAGTCGTTTTAATCCCGAAGAGGGTCGATTCAGTACATGAAACTATCGATTTGTGTAGATAAAATAAAAAAATAACGTACTTTTTTTCTTAATCTCTTATTGATATACGCATTTACGAAATTAATTTCTTTAAGTAAACGAGTCATTGACCTTGTAGGTAGTTGTCGGTCGTTGCGTACTAACTACCTACAGGTCATTGAATTCGCCCAGCTGACGTTTACTTAAAGAAATCAATTTAGAACATGCGTAAATTAATTCGAGTTTTAAAAAAAAGTACTTTGTTTTTTTATTCTAACTACCAATCGATAGTGTTTCATGTACTGAATCGATCCTCCAAGGGATTAAAACGATCAAGATTTAACGGTGTATACTGCAGCCGCCATTTGTCATTCCACCAACGTAATAAAACTCAAAATTGTTTGAATGAGTCTAAGTAAAAAAAAGTTTTCTTAAATTTTTAGTTTATTTGAGTTTGTTGATATTTATTATATTATGTTTATCAGTGAGCCATGTCTAATGATGTTGTGAACGGATTATGGATACATTCTTCCTGTGTCTCCTGGCCACCTCAAGGTTATAGAACTTTTTAAAGTTAATCATTTTATATCAAAATCAGCATTTTAAGAATTTTGAGTTGGTCACTTTCATTCTAAGTTAATAATTAAGATTTATATTTTAAGAGTCTTTGTTACCTGAATAAGTGAATAATACAAAATGTTACAAAAATAAATTATATAATTTTTCTTAGACGTGTTTTATTTATGAAGAAAAAGAATCGGTAGTAAAGTACTTGCAAAAAGAAGATGACACTGTTGCTATGTAAAATAATTGAGTAAACAAAATAGTTACAAACATATCAAATCAAAGGCTGATTTAATACCACCAAAACATACGACACAATAGTTTTCTTCCTTTTGAAGTTACTTTTTCATCGTTCTATAGGGAAATGTAGTCACCTAGTAAAATATTGGCACATCTACAATAAATGCACAATTGAGTTTTAACACCCAAGTGTTTAAAAGCGTAAATTTATATCTTTGAAAAAAAAAAATTATAACTAACTAGCGACCCGCCCGAGCTTCGCACGGGTACTGATATAATAAGCATGTATTATGCCGATAAACCTTCTTGAATCACTATATCTATTTTAAAAAACGCATCAAAATCCGTTGCGTATTTTTAAAGATTTAAGCATACATAGGGACAGCGGTAAGCAACTTTGTTTTATACTATGTAATGAGGAACTCAAAACTTCTTCGTCTTTGACTCTAGTATATCTAAAACTATGAAAAATGTAGATGTGGCAATATATTGCTATACCCTATTCGTGTTAAGATTAGACATTTAATAAAGAAACCTTTCCTACTGTCTGTACAACCGATTTTAACTTCTATTCCGTAGGTATAAGTATGGCATTAGAAGCAAAAAAGTCGTTAAAAAAACAATTACTGCAGCTACCATTTGTCATTCTACCAACGTAATAAAGTTCAAAATCTGTTGAACGGACATCCTTCCTGTTGAACAGACAGTGAAAAGGTTTTCTTAAATGTCTAATGTTATTTTGAACGGAGTTCTGAGGGTTTTTTAGAATGTAGATATTCGCGGTGTAGACTGCGCTTACATGCGGTGCCTCTTCTGGCGCTGAAATAAGAGAACGCTGGCTAATACGACAGTAATAGTTATCGTAATGCAAGTCTTACAACCAAGTTTTAATGCCTAATGCCAACCACACACTATCCCACGACATACAAGATCCATGTTTACAAACTTTATATTATTTTCACCTGTCCCGATGTTTGTGATCAAATCTTGTAAATTAAATTTGATCCACTTCCCGGTTACCGATTGAGCTGAAATTTTTGCATGCATGTGTAAATCGCGTGACAATGGAATATTATGGTGACATGAAGCTGATCTGATGGTGGAACTGGAAGGTAGCCATAGAAACTCTGTAATTAAACGACACAACCCCATCGAATTTGGGCTCGTGTGATTCGTCTTGACGAGTTTTAATTATATAAGTATACTAGCGACCTGCCCCAGCTTTGCACTGATGCAATGGTGATATTAAATATATTAGGCATGTATTATACATAGGAAACTAGCTCTTGAATCACTAAATCTGTTTAAAAAAATCGTCATTAAAATTTGGATTTTAATGACGATTTTTTTTTAAAGATCTAAGCATACATAGGAACAGACAGCGGAAGCGACTATGTAATGATACCACGCTATAAAGCTTGCTATGCAATATTTTAACTGAAAACTTGTTTTACCATCAAGTTTGAATACTTATTAACTCATATTCTCAGTTAACTCGTCATGGTGATAACGCCTATGCCGGACGTAAAAAGTTTTTTATGACAACCGAAATTTAAATAAATACTCTAGAAGCAGTTTAGAGACTACACTTTGCTTTGTTTAGTAGAAAAAAAAAAACAATTCACACGAATATGAGTTTTATTTACTTCATAATTATGTTGCTTTTTGATGATTTTTTGCTATAATAACGTCGAAATAAAAACGATTACCAATATAATTGTAATTCGCAACATACAACCATAGATATTTTTTTTTATCTTGCACCAATTAAACTGAATTGTCCATTGTCCAGAGCTGGGTGGAGAATGGGAGTCCCGCTCGGCGCGGTTCCGGGTGTCCCGCGCCGCGCCGTGCCGCGGGTACGAGCTGTGCCGCCTGCTGCCGACCGAACATGGTACGAACACTATAACCTGACATTATATTAGTAGCATGCTTATACTAAAAGCTATATATACCTAATTTTTTACGCACAGCGTATGTCAGTCCCATCGTACCCTAACACTTGTTACATCAAAAGAGATCAATGGATCTGGGCAATGAACTCGAACAACTTTCTAGCATCATGTGAAGTTACTTGACACTTGGTGGAATGTACCTATATTGTTCTTGTTCAACTTCAAAGCCCTGAACAACTTATTCCTATCAGCCTTATATCGAACACATTCCAGTAACAAATGGTGCATATCTTCGACAACTCTACACACCTCAAAAGCTATTTATATTTAACATTAGATGGCGCAAAACTCAACATTTTTAGCACAGATCTCTACCATTTATCACTGGACAGGCTGTTTCGTATGTTTGACAGCTCATTTTTTGTACCTATTTGAAGCGCCACTCGCGAGCGTCCAGAGAACTATTTTTTTTAAATATTGTATGCGGTGCGACATTACCAGTTTTAGTACCGTAGACACTCGCTACAGTCACTGTGGCCGACAGCGCCAATATGGCGAATATCAAACGGGGTCAAAAGCACTTTCCTAAACTTTTTTTTAAGTTTCCCATGTTTATTTTTTACTAAAGATTACTAGTTTTGCATTTACTTTTTAATTAATCTTACATTTTCTAATATTGTAATTTTCCCCACAGGCAAAGAAAAGTTAGACCTTTTACAAGCCCACCCTTACACAGAGGGTGGTTTAGACGAAGTTTCCTGCGCCGACAACAACTCCTCATACGAGGAGGCAGCCGCCGGAGAGACGTACGTCATCACCGATACCAGGGCGCACAGCTACCTGGTGCACGACGCGCTGGCTGATGCTGTGGCCACCATCATAGACCCTGGCCGCAACGTGCACGAGGTGAGCCCCACATGACCTTCCACAGCGACTCCTGGAGAGACGCGCTGGCGGATGCTGTGGCCACCATCATAGACCCTGGCCGCAACGTGCACGAGGTGAGCTCGCATGACCTTCCACAGCGACTGCTGGAGAGACGCGCGTCATCACCGACACCAGGGCGCACAGCTACCTGGTTCACGACGCGCTGGCTGATGCTGTGGCCACCATCATAGACCCTGGCCGCAACGTGCACGAGGTGAGCTCACGTGACCTTCCACAGCGACTGGAGAGACGCACGTCATCACCGACACCAGGGCGCACAGCTACCTGGTGCACGACGCGCTGGCTGATGCTGTGGCCACCATCATAGACCCTGGCCGCAACGTGCACGAGGTGAGCTCACGTGACCTTCCACAGCGACTGGAGAGACGCACGTCATCACCGACACCAGGGCGCACAGCTACCTGGTGCACGACGCGCTGGCTGATGCTGTGGCCACCATCATAGACCCTGGCCGCAACGTGCACGAGGTGAGCTCACGTGACCTTCCACAGCGACTGGAGAGACGCACGTCTTCACCGACACCAGGGCGCACAGCTACCTGGTGCACGACGCGCTGGCTGATGCTGTGGCCACCATCATAGACCCTGGCCGCAACGTGCACGAGGTGAGCTCACGTGACCTTCCACAGCGACTGGAGAGACGCACGTCATCACCGACACCAGGGCGCACAGCTACCTGGTGCACGACGCGCTGGCTGATGCTGTGGCCACAATCATAGACCCTGGCCGCAACGTGCACGAGGTGAGCTCACGTGGCCTTCCACAGCGACTCTTCATAGGAAGACCCTGATCGAAATTATTTTTTACTGCTTGTGTTTGATTAACGTGTGTCCTATTTGCCAGTTGTGCAGTTTTAGCAACAGGGTACTCCATCTCGTTGTTAGCTCTTCAATCTCCACAGGTCACAAGAGGTGACGAGATCATCATTGTATTAAGCAGTTGTTGATAGAAAAGCAAAAGAAAGGACGTAATATGTGCTGTTTCTTTTTTGCAAACAAAGTCCCAGTTTTTTCAATGAAAAGTTGTGAATTTAAATAATATGAAAATAGCTTTTGTGATCAATTTTAAACTCGACTTATTTCTTGGTATAATTACGAAGTGTAGTCTTCAATTTCATTCCACCATTAAGCGTCTAAAAAAAATGGTTAAATTTTGTCATAGTCTTCGATATTATAATGTACTAGCGACCCGCCCCGGCTTCGTACGGGTGCAGTAGTGATATTCAATATATTATGTACGTATTATACATATAAACCTTCCTCTCCAATTACTCTATCTATCAAAAGAAACCGCATCAAAATCTTTTGTTAGGCAGCAGACTTTGGCATTAACTTTTCATTATTTTGACAAATATTTTGTATGAACGTGCTTGTCTGTCGCTAGGATATAAGTCGATGGTATATATTGTAACATGTGTTTTCTGCTTCGTTCCGTAGAGTTCACCAGTGCTAGGTTCCCCTGAAGACCGTCGCTCGGGCAGCTCGGAGGGCGACTCGTCGTACCTGATCGTGGACCCGTGGCGGCAGCTCACGTGCGCCGTCATCGACCGCGCGCTGCGCCTGGGCGCCGAGCCCGGCTTCACGCCCTTCCACGAGGCCAAGTACGCCGCGCCCAGGGATAATAACAACGAGGTCAGTGAACCTAAGCCTTTTTTTTCAAAAAAAAAAATAATAAAAAAAAATAAGGCAGTACTCCTCGCCACGGCTCGTATTGTGAGGAGGTTCCTGTCTCTGGAGCCCTAACAACCGGTAGCTTGGACCCTGCTCCTGACACCGGCGGACTACTGTTTTTTATATTTTTAAATGTTTTTGTTTGTATGTGTTTTTTAAGAAAATATTTAAAAATGTAAATAATATGTTTAAAAAATAAATAAAGGAATAATAAAATAATAATAATAATAATATAATATAATTGTTCAATATATTTACGATTTACATTATACAACCAAAACCCTTGTCTTGAAATACTGTAATTAGAAACAGAATAGAAAGACTATAGATGGGCCTCAAGAGCACGTTTATGTGACAGAATGGATATAGCAAGCTTGCGTGCATCATGTTTCATTAAAAATAAAAAATAAACAAGTAAACACTATAGGTATTATTATCATTACTAATTAATTTAGTAGATGGAGGGACTTGCAGCTAGTAAAACCAAACAAAAAAAGAAACCATAAACATTAGAGAGTTAATTCCAAGCCCTCACATATAGCCATTATTGTATAATAATGACATAAAAACAATGTATGTATATACATTGTAGTACTTATGGTTTACACGTGGATGGATGGAGAGGAAAAGGGAGGCCGAAGAAGCGATGGATGGATTGTGTGAAGAGTGATATGAAAGAAAAGGGAGTTAGTGATAGTGTGACGGGTGACAGGACAGAGTGGAAGAAACAAACATGTTGCACCGACCCCAAGTAAAATGGGATAAGGGTAGGATGATGATGGTTGTAGTACTTATGGTGTGAACACAAAAACAATAAAGATTCACAATTAATTTGATGATGATGGGGCCACAAGGTTCTGGAGGTGGTGTTTCAAAAACTCAAATTCGAATAGACCATTTACTGGCACTTTTGAATTGTCAAAATTGAAGCTAATTTGCATAAGGAGAACCTATAGTCTGGTCAGGGTTGTGGGAATCAGATGAATACGAGGCGGATGGGACCGGTAGTTGTGGCGATACTTCGAGGGAGGTCTGTGTCTAGCGGTGGACATCTTTAGACTGAAATAACGAAAATTATATCCTTTTTAGAAAGCTTCGTATTCAAGAAGATATCTTTATCTATATGACGGACTAGCTTTTGCCCGCAGCTTCGTCCGCGTACATAAAATATAGCCTATGTCACTCAGGAGTAAAGCAGCTTTCTATTGTTGCTAAAATTTTTCCAATCGGACCAGTAGTTCCAAAAATTACCCCCTACAAACAAAAAAACAAACTTTACCTCTTTATTATACAAGGTGTCACTGACATGTTAACGCAAACGAATACCATAGATCCAGTACATGATTCTGAACACCCCAGTGGTGGAATTTTTCGTCGGTTTTTTTTCAAATTTTTGAAAAAAATGTTTTGTTTTTTTATTTTTTACCTGTATAAAATCGTTATTCTAACCAATCCTAATGATATTTTTAGAAAAAAAAGAAAGAAAAAAATTTTTTACAATAATAAAAATTATAAAAAAATCATCGAGGCAAATAAAGTCGTTATTCTAATCAAACCCGATAACATTATTAATTTAGAATGTAATTCACTCATTTTTTTCGCAAAAAATGTTAAATTGTCGTTTTTATACAGTTTAGTTTTAAAAACGTAAAAAATTCATAAAAAAAAATTAAGAAAAAACCGACAAAAAATTCCACCACTGGGGGGCTTAGAATCATGTCCTGGATCTATGGTATTCGTTTGCGTTAACATGTCAATGACACCCTGTATTAGTGTAGATAAGCTTGTGGGGTGTTCAAGTATTATGTAACGCAATTGGGGGGGGTGTCACGTAAAACGTTACGATGCGTTACAGGGGCGGGAGGGTCTTTCTTACAACACGTTACGTAACATTGTTCTTTTTTAAATAAAAAGTTAGGGAATCAGAACTTCCAAATTGGCAACCCTTTTCATATACGTAGCACTTTTCAATTTGGAATCCCTCGTTTTATTAGTTTGGTCGTCGACAACGGCTAAAAAAAAGTTTAGGTAAAAATGGTCACTTGAGCGTTACGTAACGTTTAGAGGGGGGGTACATAAAAACGTTACGGTGCGTTGAAAGGGGGGAGGCGGGGTCAGAAATCTTCAAAAATTGCGTTACGTAATACTTGAACGCTCCCTTTGCGCAATGCATTTTAGAGTGAGGTTGGTTGTTGCAGCAGCCGGGTTCCCTGTCGGCGCGTGCGGAGCTGTCGCGCTGGCAGCTGGTGCAGCTGGCGAGCGGCGCCACGGACTGCGTGCTGAGCGCGCCGGGGCAGCCCGCGCTGTCCGCCAGTCTCGTCACGCACGAGACGCTCACCGACAGAGGTATGCGTTACTAGCCTTCCCAGCAGATTGGTTCGCTGCCGACGTGCGTGAATCTATCACGCTGGCAGCTTGTGCAGCTGTTCTCACGGTAACGTTAGTATAAGAGAACAGCTGCTACGACTCATTCAGCTTTTATAATGTATGCGCGTTAAGAAAATAGTGACTCATCGTCATCACTCAGCTGCGCCCTTTGGCCAATTAGATTAGAAAGCCATGTTCCATCACATTTATCCATTTTTTTGGACCTGACCGAGTACAACTAAATACTTGACCTAAGTATACGTAAAAGTACAATTGAAAACTTCTGACAGTCATGACTAAATTTTAAAATAATTACTGTTTGAAGTTACTGTTTCATAAACAGTTTGTTTATTGATTTTTACTTCAATTTGAACAATCGTCTCAGCTCAGATGAGTAACTATTTCCTTAACGCGAATAGACTGTAGTTACCTCACTGATCTACTAATACTTCAATGACGAAATTGTACGGTAGCCAGCCTGATGACGGGACTCCAGCGGTATGCTACGCCACACCGCTTGACATCCGATACGCGGCTAAGTTAACCCAAAATACTAACAGGGTTTCATTCGAAGTGCGGCACAGCAAGGGGCGGCGCGTAACCGTACCAACGACGGCCATTTTATTTCGACTTATTTGACGCGTACTATGATAGATTTTCTGGTCTCAACCGAAGCGGGTGATTGAATGTAATCATACCTACACCTACGGTTCCAACTTATTTGCCGCGTGATATACTACAGCACAGTGAAGTGGTCTAGGAAGGAAAGCGGACCCCGGGCACCGAGGCGAAAGCCAAGGTAGCAACCGGGACGGGCGCTAGGTTGATGATGATGATGATACTACAGCACAATAGTTCGCCCACTAATAAAATATTGTTTTGTTCCAGCGGTGTGCCGCCAGGTGGTGCTAGTGTCGGTGCAACCGGCGCAGTTATGACGAGAGTAGCGATCACCTTGTACCTTATATTTATTGTAACATGTAATATATCTATATCACTATTCGTAAATAAAATATTCATATGTGATATCTAAACATAACTCTTTTATTTTTATCCTGTAATCGATCGTTATCTAGATGAACACAATAGCATTACTGTTATATCTTGTTTTGTTGTCTTGTTATTTCTTGTTTTTTTTTTTTTGTTGTTTTTTGTAGTGGTGTCGGTAGGTCATGGGTCCACCGTCGGTCGGAATTTGGTTCATAGATCAAACTCCGACTGACGGTGGACCGATGACCTAGTGAGGATCGCGGGAAACAGATGGATGTGTGACGCACAGGAGTGGTCGTTAATGACGCTTCGTTTCAATGCTGCGTTTAGCGCGGGGTACACGTCGTTTGTCGTGTGCTCAGGTTACTAGTTTAACTTTAACGCAAAGACACGTCCAGGCAGTGGGAGGCCTTCCGACTCTGCGTTTGAAGTTATTTAACCTTTCGACTTTGTAATTACAGACACAATTAAAGAACAATAGATGTGCGAACGGCGTTCACTTTGGGCTTAATTAATTAAACAAAATTTTTGCAAAATGAGTTACCTCAAATCGAAGACATTGGATGATTTTTACCTACCATAAAAAAAAATCGATAACAAAATAAAAACACTTAATAAAATATTTACATTTTATTTAATTAAATATAAAGTTACAAAAGCTAACTCACAATAAACTTGAAGGAATGAGGACCAAAGAATATCACAGAACAAATTGCTAGTGATTTTACGTTATACAATATTTTTGAGTTTAGTAAATTATTTAAATATTAAAAAATTGAACTTGATATACTTTTCATAATAGTAGTTTTTATTTCTGCAAAACATTCTCTCTCACACATTCAAATACTCTGAAGTCTATGTACGGGTCTAAAATCCCCTGAACGTCCTTTCTATCAAAGATGAAAAAAACGAGGTATGGTAGCCAAGTAACAAAATTTGGTACTATAGTTCGTTTTTTCATTTTAGACTACGATTTGACAACTCAGAATGTCAGACTCTAGAAATATGTTCCCAATTTTCTGGAGTTTGACATTTTAAGTTGTCAAATCGTAGTCTAGGATTAAAAAACGAACTATATAAAATCCCTGAGAACGATTTAGAACGTGCTATTAGAACGAAAAAGGTCCGTCACTATAAATTGTAATTAAATGCTCTTTTCATATAACATTGTATGCTACGTTTTAGCAGTCTGTGCCCGTATCTATACTTTATTCGCGTTAAAATTCTTTTTTACTGCCTGTTTAACCGATTTTAACTTCTATTCCGTAGGCATAAGCATGAAATAAAAACTTTTTACTGCAGCCGCCATTTGTCATTCCACCAACGTAATAAAACTCAAAATCACTTGAATTGACAGTAAAACAAGGTTTTTTTTTTAAATTTCTTATGTTATTTTAAACGCCATTTGTTATTCTCTCATCTTAATAAAACTCAAAATCCTTTAGAGAAACAGTAAAAAAAGGTTTTCTTAAATATCTGTTATTTTGATCAGAGTATAGAAGTACAGTACGGAAGTCGGATCTTGGCGAGTCTGACATTAGGCTCTGCGAATTTTAGCGCTTGAAAACTCGTACAAAATTAAAGTTTATAAAAAAAAAATGGTTGTCTGTAAAGTCGGTTTTACGGGCGAAGATTTTACGTGACAACGTCCTAATTCTCTAGTGCTGCGCGCGCGGCAGACCGATCATAGTTGAGTGGGAGAGAGACGCAAGGCATTCGGCGGGCCTCTCTCTCGTTCGGTGACTCATCGTAACGTTACCGAGCGTTACACTTTTTCATAAGTGACTCCCAGCCGCAACCTAATTTAAGACGTTGTCACGTCAAATAGACGGTAATAACAGTTTTTAACAGCAATAACAACTGCAAATTGCATTTATTTGTTTAAATCATTTATTTTTTTAGAGTTCTGTTAAAATTGTATACCTATACATAAAATAAACCTACTACTGCCATCTATACTTAATTATTATCAACAAGTATATGTAATGTCATCTTCAGAAGAAATAAAGAACAGTCGTGTCACTGCATTCAAATAAACTGCCGTTTTATTCGGTTATGGGCCCAATACGCTTCCACTGTGCTAAAATTCGCAGTCTAACTTCAGACGGGCCAAGATCCGGCTTCCGTATTGTAACTTATTCACTCTCAAGTAAGTCTAGTCCGTCGTGGTAAGGTCTAAATGCTGAGCATTATGTAGAGGAGAGGGGCCAGCACCGTGGCGAACCCAATCTTGGAGGAGAGGGAGCCGGTGCTGCCCGGGCCCGTCGGGGGCCGTGTGGTCGTGTTGGTCCCGTTCGTCCCGTTAGTAGACGCGAACTGGGGGATACCGTTGATCTGAAAAAGGAAGAGATTTTTTTTTTACAGTGCGTTCCAAATGATAATAGTATCGATTGTCAAGTAGTGACGTCACGATTTAGTGTCAAATCGAGGCAATATATTTTTTAAATTCAGTTTATTTACGAAAAATGTAATTTATTTACGAACTGTGAACAAAAAAGTTTAATCAGAATCCAGTTTTTCGATTTTACTCCTCTCTGAGTTCTTCAATTTTGCAAAAACATCTTCGATTTGACAGTACGGTGTGACGTCACATCCTGGTTATCGATCCTATTCTTATTTGGAATGTATAACTTTATGATTTCTCTTTTTTTCTCTTTTTTTATTAAACCCCCGACAAAAAAAGAAAGGTGGTGAAAAAAGACATATTTAGGTACTTTAAGATTAAGTTACTTTTATTATTTTTTATTTAGGTTTTTGTGTTGGGGTCCTTTTTTAATTTTTGATTTTTTCTTAGTAAAATTTAAAAAATAACTCCACTCTTATAATATTAAGTCTGGCTTCTTAGTCTAGTGGTTACTGACTGGTAGTTTTGCCGGAGGTCATTAGTTCGATTTCCTCCTAAGATGTTTGAATGATGAACACGAAAATTTGTTCTATATGTGAGTGTAATTTGTCTACAATATGTATGTATTTAAAAATATATAAGTATGCTATCAGTTATCTAGTACCCATAGCAAAAGTTCTGCTTAGTTTGGGACTAACCTAAACAAAGTTAATCCAAATTGTCATTCGAAAGTAATTATTTATCAACTAATAATCTAAAAGCATCATGGCTGATATCTAGTAAATAAAAATAATACATTATCTAATTTATGTAAAAACGTTTTGCGATAGCTAGTGATAACTAATTCAGTATTTATTGTTATCCTCCGTATCGAAACTATACACATGATTTAAGACAATTTGAGCCTGATATAGTACACGGCGAATAAGTTGAACTATTTGCTATGATTGCGCACGGTCCACCAATTCCATTGGGATTGAGACCCGAAAACTTATACTATACCTCTTTGGCTATTGTATTCGTTTAGGTTCTATTGCAGTTATAAAATTTATTTATTTATTTAAACTTCATGTGCGGTAGTGGTACATAGGTGGACTTAATGCTACAAGGCATTCTCTACCAGTCAACCTTTAGGCTAGGAAAGCACGAGGTAGGTTCTTTAGTCATTAAGAGTCTGACACCGTTTTCCGCTCCGCCCAAGAGTGGGATTCGTCATTCGATGATTTTTACCTACCATAAAAAAAAACCAGTCAACCTTTGGGTTAAAAAAGACAACACTGTGGTACCTACCACAGTGGTGTCTTTCTTTTTGCGCACAATAAACAAATAGCAGATATTTTAAATAGATTGTAATATAAATTAAGTGACTTATAATAATAAAATACGTGTATATGCCGATATTATAAACGAATAAAAACTATGTCCAGCAGTGGACGTCTTTCGGCTGAAATGATAATGATGATGTAATACTATGATAAATATCAAATAACTAGCTGTGCCCGCGACTTCGTCCGCGTGGAATAGTTATTTTGGGCATCATATTTATTTTTGCAAACAACCTCCTCAGCTTTATAAATTATAGCTGTTACCCACGACTTTGCCCGTGTCAATTTCTGTTATTATTTTAGACAATTTAGTTTTTAAAAGAACATAATTATCTAAAAGTACTTCATGGAGCAGTGACACCCCCCTTGGGCACGCCATAATCTTGGCGGTAAGTCCCTTCTTTGAGGCGTGGTTGGATAGACATCACGACGTCCTCATCTTCCGCATGACGCAGGTTCTCACCGGACATGGGAAATTCAGGAGATTCCTACAAAGAATTCGTGCGGAAGAGACGCCCGGGTGTCGCCATTGTGTGGACCGCCCGGAGGACACGGTGGAGCACACGGTGGAGGTGTGCCCTGCTTGGAAAGAGCATCACCGTGTCCTCGTAGGGGTGATCGGCGGCAGTGACCTCTTGCGCCGGGCCTTGGTTCAGGCCATGGTCCGCAGCGAAGAAGAATGGCAAGCGGTCGCTTCCTTCTGCGAAGCAGTAATGCTCGTAAAGGAGGAGGCCGACCGCATAAGGCAAGGGCAACAGCGCCCTCGCCGTAGCCGTCGCCGCCGCAATCCTGCCGATATCCGGCCACCGTAGACGCTGGCTTGCGGACGGTGAGCAATGGGTAGATCGCCGTCCGATTGTCTGGTAACAGTTCAGACAGAGACCAAGTCGTCGACGGCGTGCACTGCTCCCGCGCGCCTTAAGGTGTTGCCAGCAAACTGTGGGGCCCTTCAGGGTCAAAGCCTCCTGCAGCCGAGGGTTGGTGCGAAAGCGTTATACCGGGGCTCTGGGAATAAGGCAAGGGAGGAACGGGGCAAGTTGTTTAGTCAGTAAGAGTCTGACACTGTTTCCCGCTCCGCCCAAGAGCGGGATTCGTCATTGGATGATTTTTACCTACCATAAAAAAAAAACCTCCGCGCCGCCCGCAAGCAACCCGTCTCCTCGCCCGCCGGCCAGGCGGCGCATTATGCGGCGCGTGTGAATTTTATATCGGAGTTATTTTAAAATTGTAATATCTTCTAAGATGTTCATTGAAAATAAGTGATATCAATGACAATTTTGTTCACAATTACATACTCTTAATCAACAACACATTTATTTGGATATAGTTTAATATTATTATGTTGATACAACTCTAACATATAATGCATTAACTTCGGCCAAATTTGATTCCCATAAAAACGGTTCTAGTGAGTTAATCTTAAAAGATAGACATATACTGTCGCGGACATTTTTTTAGATCATGTTAAGAGGAACAATTCTTTCATACATATTTTTTTGGTATCTTGAACCGTTTTTGCAGCGCACGCAACGGAAGCCCTCAAAGATGAATAATTTTCCCCGTTTTTTCCACATTTTCCATTGTTGCTTCGCTTCTATTAGTCGCAGCGTAATGTTATATAGCCTAAAGCCTTCCTCAATAAATGATCTATTCAACACAAAAAGAATTTTTAAATTCGGACCAGTAGTTTCTGAGATTAGCGCGTTCAAACAAACAAACAAACTCTTCAGCTTTATAATATTAGTATAGATTAATAGAACTTAAAATAGGATAATTATTATGACGAAGACTTAAACTAAGGGACTTTAAGTAGTAGTTCTGAATCATAAAAATGACCATGGCTGCCAAAAGCCCCAAAGATTAAACTTAACTCTTGCTTACCGTATTGTTAATCCAGTTGGTATAACTGGAGACCCTGGCGGAGACGCCTGGCCAGTTGGGCTCAGCGCAGCCGGCGCCCCACGAGGTCACGCCCACGATGATCCCATTGTAGAGCAGCGGGCCCCCGGAGTCACCTTGACACGCGTCCTTACCTGGAACATAAGGGAGACAAATTGCAGTCATTTATGTATGACTAGCCTTCTGCTAGCGGCTTTCTTATGTGATTTAACCAATACATATTTTCTGTATGGACTTTAAAAGAGACTTTGACCCCTGAGTTTGTTTCGGTGTTTCTTCTCAGGATAGTCAGCTAGGAAACACCGGACTCATCTAGCATAAAAAAATGACGTGTAAAAGTGTTTTTTAAACCTACTTACAAAATAAAGATGATTTATCATTTAACCTGGTTCAGACCCCCACTACACACACAACTACATCCGTTTAGGAGCTGAATTTTGAAAAATCCGTTCTTAGTGTTCGCTTACGTCATAAAAGGAAGCTTTGTGAAAAATTTCACCCTTCTAGGCCCAGTAGTTTTGGCTGTGCGTTGATATGTCAGTCAGTCAGTTTCTCCTTTTATATATATATAATTATGTCTGATTTATATGTCAAGTTATCAATGTTTTAGCGTTTATGATAGAATTTCGAATAAGTAGCCTAAGTTCTTAGGATGGGCACTAGGTTTGGTGGCCACGGCTAGCTCATACCTCCTGCTCTCACCTATATACTCCTGGGATTGAAGGCGTGATTATTTCAACCGAAAGATTGTCACTTAGTACTGCAGATTAGCTGAATTAGAGTTAAGGTACCAGTAGCCTAGAGCTTCGCTAAATACTACCTCCCTCTCCGCTACCGTAGGGACTTTACAAAAGGGTTGAAGCGCACGCGCGAAACAATGTCCGACAACAGTCTTTCGTTTGAGTGTTTCCCGCTCCACCTCAGACCGGGATACGTCATTGGATGATTTTTGCCCACCATAACGAAAACCTCACTCTCCGCCCTCTGTCTCACTCTAGGAAATGGAGATATGACACAACGCCGTCTAGTCCCTAACTAGAATGGCAAGGATTTGGCGTTCAAGTCACCTAAAGGTCAATGTAAATAGCTACTTGGAGTTTCCTTGCGCGATCGAATCAGAATTGAAGATATCCGCAAGAGAAACAAGATTACCGACACAGATCGAAAAATCTTTTTTTTTTAATTGCTATCAAAGTCAAAATCTGTTTATTTCACATAGGCCTACATGGGCACTTATAAAACGGCAGAAGCTAGTGCACGGTTCCAAATTGGTCGTTTTCTATGGAGAAGAACCGGCAAGAAACTCCATGGTTACTCTTTTACTAGTGCTTGACTGCAATCCCTCCTGATCATCATCATCATCATCAGCCTAGCGTAAGTCCCGGTTGCTACCTTGGCTTTCACCTCGGTGCCCGGGGTCCGCTTTCCTGCCTAGTCTTCTCCACTTCGGTCGGTCTTTTGCGTCCTCTGCCTTAAGCCCATTAGCACGCATATCGTCCCTTACGACGTCGATCCAACGCCTCTTAGGCCTACCTCGTTTTCCGGGTCCCGGCGGAGGCGGCATGGCGAGGCATCTGTTACCCACGTAGTCTGCCGGTTTTCGTAAAACGTGGCCATACCAGCGTAAGCGACCCTCCTGCAGTTTATCCGCTATGTCACGGACCTGAAGGCTGCCCCGGATGCGGGAGTTCTTAATGCGGTCTTTCCGCGAAACTCCAGACATCCAGCGCAGCATATTCATTTCCGTGACACGCAGGCTTTGCTTATGTCGCTCAAGTACAGGCCACGCTTCACTGCCATACAAAAGGACAGGCCTAATGATGGTCTTATAGACCTGTCCTTTGAGCCTAACCAGCATTTTGGGGTCACAGATAACCCCCGCCACCTCACGCCATTTCGCCCAGGCCGCCGAGATACGTGAGTCGACGTCGTAATCGACGTCCCCGGACTCGTGGAGCACCGATCCCAAGTACCTGACCTGTTCCGTGCGCTCAACTGTGTCTTCGCCAATGCGAACAGGAGCAGCGTTAGTTGTGTTACAGGCCAAGTACTCGGTCTTCGCCGCATTAATCTTCAGACCGCCGTTTTCCAGCGATTCCTTCCACGCTGACACACGTCGAACCAAGCGCCCACTGTCCGAGTCCGCCAGCGCGATGTCGTCTGCATACATGAGCAGCCACGGCGGCTGCTCATGTAAGTCCCTGATGGTGGAGGTCAGCACGTCCAGCACCACGCTGAACAGAAACGGACTAAGGACAGTGCCCTGGTGAACTCCGACGGTGATGGGGAAGGGTTTCGTATCGCCAACAGCGGTCCGAACCACAGAACCGGAGTCTCGGTACATATCTCGGATGATGTCAACATAGGTCTCGGGCACTCCTTTGGATCTCAGCGCCCACCAGATCACATCACGGGGGACACAGTCGGAGGCCTTCTGCATGTCTAGGAACAAGAGATGCAGAGGCGTATTCTTCGATCTGTATCCTTCCATGGTAACCCTTGGGGCAAAGATGGGGTCCATGGCGCCATGGCCTGGTCGAAACCCATATTGACATCCCGAGACGGTGCACTCCTGCCGGATCCGAGAGTCAATCACCCGCTCGAAGAGCTTCATGGTGTGGGACATAACCTTAATCCCACGGTAGTCGCCACACTCCTGCACCGATCCCTTGCCTTTGAAGACTGGAGTGATAATACTCAGTCTCCATTTACTCGGGATCTTTCCGGTGAGGAGCATGCGGTTAAATAGGTGGGTTAAGATGCCCACACCACGAGGTCCCATCGCCTTCCAGGCTTCAATAGGGACTCCGTCGGCACCGACAGCTTTCCGGTTCTTCATGCGGCGAAGAGCCACATGCACTTCTTCAGGCGTAACCGGGGGCACAAGTCCCTGATTTGGAGGGAGAACCGGAGACAGCACCTCTTTGTGCAGCTCGTGGAAGTACGAGCGCCATCTCTCCTTCACCGCGAGGTCCTCGCATAACAGATTGCCGTCAGGGTCTCTTACACAGCGGCACTTAGTGATATCCAGTGCCGCTTTGACCCTGGAACGTGCCAACTTATAAATGAGCTTTTGCCCCTCAGACGATTCCAACTTATCATAAAGTGGCTGTAAGTGGTCTCGTCTGGCTCTGGCTACGGCCCTCTTGGCGGCACGTCTTGCAGCTCTGTATGCGTCGCGGTCTTCGGGAGATTTGGAAGCTTGCCACGTTTTGAAGAGAGCTTTCTTCTCTCTAATCTCCCTCTGGACTGTGTCATCCCACCACCAAGTCTCCTTGTCACACTTGCGGCCGCCCCTGGACAAGCCGAGCACCGACTTTGCCGCTTTAGTGATGGCAACCTGAATCCTGTCCCAGTGGCTTTGCACCGGTTCGCCATCGGTTCCGTCGCACTTATCGCCGATGGCCGACGCGAACGACTGGGACGTGGCTTCATCCAGTCGCCACAACCGTATTCGGCGTTGTTGGCGCTCAACAAACTTGACCTTAGGCTTGACGCGCAAGTCCATGACAAGGAGACGGTGTTGTGCAGTGAGACTCTCGCCGGGTATGACCTCGCAGTTGGCCACCTTACTGATGTGGTGCCTCCGTGTGAGTAAGAAATCGATTTGGGTAGCGTACCTCCCGCTCTCGTAGGTAATCAGGTGTTCGGGCTTCTTTTTGAAGAACGTGTTCACGATGGCAAGGCCGGCAGCCGCACACGTTTGGAGGATATTCTCCCCCTCCGCGTTACGGCTACCGTATCCAAAGCCACCGTGAACATGCTCAAACTCCTTGCACCTGTCACCCACATGACCGTTCAGATCACCACCCAAGACGATTCCCTGTGACAACGGGATGCCACGAAGCACCCCACCGAGTTGATCCCAGAACGCAGCCTTTTCAGTGTCGCTGCAACCGACCTGAGGTGCGTAGGCACTTATCAAGTGGGTTACAACCCCGTCAATAAGCACACCTACGACCATAAGCCGATCACTGTAGCGTTTCACCTCCAGGACTGCGTCTTGAAACTCCTCGGAGAGTACAACGGCCACCCCGTTCTCCCCACCGGCTGCACCCGTGTAGATCAGCTTGTAGCCATTCCCGATGAGCCGGGACCTGCGGCCTTTCCACCGAGTCTCCTGCAGGAATGCCACGGCCACCTTTCGCCTGAGAAGTACATCGGCTAACTCTCTCGCGCGTCCGGTCAGCGTGCCAATGTTGAGGCTGGCGAAGCGGATTTTCCGGGTTGGGGCTCGCGTCTTTGGCCGTGTTCGCCCCATACACGGTAGCCCTTGCCCACTTGCCACAGGAGTCGGGCGAATCTCCTGCGCGCCGTTTTGCGGCGGCGCCCTATCCGTGGCAACATTCTTTCTAATCTTGACCATTTTTTAGTGGCTATTTGTGGCCTTTACAGGAGCGACTGCCGTCTGACCTCCCAACCCTAAAAGGGAAAGCCAGCGCCAGAGCCTCATCTGCTGTTCGGCAGGTGCCCCAACTTGCAGGGGAGGTTGACTTGGGCCCCGAAGATCGTGGTGGGGCCCCATATGCACCCAAACTGCAATCCCTCCTGATGGTAAGTAGTAATGCAATCGTTGATGGTGAGGTGCACTAGTTTATTAAGAGCCTATTCGCGGGAATTCGATGGATGTAAGACGCACAGGATTTCATTATGGCGACATTGAAAATATTATGCTTATAATACTTTAGTTGTTTTAATTATCAATAAGACATGATAGAGGTTTTTATTCATAGTGACTAAGGCACTTGAAATACGACAGTTTTCTTATCACATCACACGTGGCTAGCAGGAAATATAAAGACACACCAATAAAAATTCTTACATGAAAAGCCTAATCAGTCGTATAATCGATAAGTAGGATTCTTATCTCTGTAATCGTTGGAATAATTTGCTGCTAATAATGGAATCACTTAAGGAAAAAGACATTCATTGCTGGACATAGGAATCCCTTGCGAACAGCGAGCAATGGGTAGTTTTCTATCCGATAACCGTCCGGACCAAATACAAGTTGTAGACGGTGCGTACTGTTCCCGCCCGACTCAAAGAGTTGTCAGGAAAAGTAGAGGCCCAACTGCAGGGTCGGTTTATGGAAAGAAGGTCTGATCCCGGTATGAGGGCTAACAAGGAACGGGGTGGGTCGTTTAGTCAGTAAGTGTCTGACACTGTATCCCGCGCCGCCCAAGGGATCGTCATTAGATGATTTTTCCTACCGGCGTAGCCGTCGACGAGTCTGTCTCTCGTCAAGATGCCGTTTTCATCATGGCATTTGACGTCAAAGACCATGTTGAACTAGACTTTTCTGTCTTATATGCAATTTTAGACTATAACTATATACTATCAAATTTGTTTACTAGAACTAAAAATTTTTTTAAAATTTGGTAAATTAAAAAATTGCAACCAAGTCATTTTTTTTTTGGTGGGAAATCATTTGTAGACTTTTCTTGCTCTAGAGCGGAGCGGCAGGGCTTGTCAGAGTTTTACTGGCCAAAACCAGGTCCTATGTTCTTTTCTGGCATTGCGTTCCAGAGCTTCAGGTTTTTCTTTCAGAAGCGAACCTGTGGCTTTAATAGGGTTCAACCCTGCTGGGCCCTACAGTTATGTTGACTCCTGATGAAACGCGCGTAAAACAGTACGCGCCGTCGACGACTCGGAGTCTATGTGAAGCGAAGACTGAGGAGGGCCGTTCCCTCACGTGAACTCACGTGTGTGGAAACTTCCTTCGCTAGCATTATTACTTCGCAGGATGTGACTATTATAATATTTGACGTAATGACTAATATTGTCGTGCACTTAAAAGCTTATATGTCAGTTTTTATCATTAGATATTGCCATTAAATGAAGATTGGGAAGCGGTGAATTACCTAATGGTTATATTGGGGAAACCGATTGTCACATAAATAATAATTTTTATCAGTCATGTAGACACTTGATGCCTATGAATCAGTAACTATTCAAGATCTTTGTGACTTTGCAATTTTGTGGTGGAATTTATGAGTTGCTGACAATTCGAACAGAGTCTAAATCGACCAAAATCGACACATTTTATTTTCAATATTTTTTCTCTGACTCCAAATTTATTGGATTTCTTTACTGTAGTTACAGTACAGGCAGATAAAGTTTTAAAATATGTATAATGTAAAAAAAAATATTACCCAAAGTTGCTTCTTTAAATTCAGCCTAAAGTAGTTTTAGTTATTATATGCGGAATATGAGTCAAGAGAGTATACTTTGAATGCGCAGTAAAAAAATCAATAGGGTTTTAATCGAGGTGGAGGGCTGCGCGTAACATTAGCAACGGGTTTTCGGAATGAAACGCGAGCGCATACTTACATTATATTACAAAATATTAAAAATATTGAGCGAAATATTTTTAATTAAAAACATACATTTTAGGGTCAAGTACTAACCTCCAACGTCAAGTAAGCCCGCACATAACATAGAGGTTGTGACCGGGTACGGGTCCCCAGTTATCGTCTGCAGGGTGAGGTAGCGAGTCCGACAGACGGCGTTGTTTATCTTGCGCACCGTCACCTCGTTCAGAACAGTCGAAGGTGCTGTGCTGCCCACCTGCCACAGAGTAACAGCTTTTTTACAAACTTTAGATATATTAGTTTCACTTGTCCCAATGTTTATGCTCAAATCTTCCAAACTAAATTTTATCCCCTTCTCGGTTACTGATTGAGCTGAAATGTTGCAATGTTAATCGCGTAACAATGACATGGAGCTGATGTGATAATAGCTTACCATCAGGTAAGATAGTGGTCAAACGTGAGCCTATTCAAAATAAATAATAATAAAAAAAAAACATTTGCGCGGGAATTGCACGATTTGATTCAGCCATCTCAATTTTACCATCGGACATCCCAGCGTACGGCATATATCCACCCTTACGTTTTTGTTGAGAGATCTACGGTCTGGACTAAGCGTTTCGCCTTGTTGTTTATACCGCGTACATCGTGCGATTGGAACAGTTACTCAGCTACAGTCTTTCCGTCCGAATATAATTTAGATGTCTTCAAGGCTAGAGTGAATAGGCTCTTAATAAACGATTGCGTCACTGTTTACCATCAGGTGAGATCGCAGTCAAGCACTAGCTTGTAGCAATTTAAAAAAAAACCATAAAGCACATCCTGAGTAAGTGTTTTTAAAAACATATTGCTCCAACCCCAAGTAACAGCCTCCTGGGTCAAGGGTTGATGCGAAAGTGTAACACCAGGGCCTGAGAAAAAGGCAAGGAAGGAATGGGCTAGGTTTTTTAGTCAGTAAGAGTTTGACACTGTCTCCCGCTCCGCCCAAGAGCGGGATTCGTCACTGGATGATTTTTACCTACCATAAAAAACCCCCAAGTAACAATGGGCCGAGCAAAGGCGGGAACATGTTAATGAAACTGAAGTAAAAAAATTACTTACGTTAGTGAGACCCCAGCCAACAGCAGTAACATATGCGTCATCAGGCACCACTTCACCCGGGAGCGGGATGAAGCCCAGGCGCGCCACGCCGGTGGCCACGTTGACGGGCGTGTTCAATGTCACCACCGCCACGTCGTGGTCGCGGATGGGGTTGTTGTACTGCTCGTGGACTCTGATGGCTGACACCAGGTGTAGGCTACCCCCTACGGATAAACAATAATTTATAATGATTTAATTTTATTTTATAATAATTTTTTAGTTAGTAATTTTTTAGTTAGTGAGCCTGACTGCTATGCGGGAGGTCGCGGGTTCGATTCCCACCCAGGACAAATGTTTGTGTGATGAGCACGATCATTTATTCTGTGTCTGGGTGTAATTTATCTATAATATGTATGCATTTAGAAATATATAAGTATGTTTATCAGTTGTCTAGTACCCATAACACAAGCTCTGCTTAGCTTGGGACTAGATGGCGTTGTGTGATAGTTGTGGACATATTATTATTATTATAATACTCGTAAATGCCTGCCTTGATTGTCTTGTTAATCTACTCAACTAACACTCAACATTCTCACCTTTAAATATTTCTACAAATATTTATTGATATACTAGCTTTTGCCCGCGGCTTCGCTCCCGGCAACAGATTATTCTACTCTACCCTACTCTACCCTACTCTACCCTACTCTACCCTACTCTACCCTACTCTACCCTACTCTACCCTACTCTACCCTACTCTACCCTACTCTACCCTACTCTACCCTACTCTACCCTACTCTACCCTACTCTACCCTACTCTACCCTACTCTACCCTACTCTACCCTACTCTACCCTACTCTACCCTACTCTACCCTACTCTACCCTACTCTACCCTACTCTACCCTACTCTACCCTACTCTACCCTACTCTACCCTACTCTACCCTACTCTACCCTACTCTACCCTACTCTACCCTACTCTACCCTACTCTACCCTACTCTACCCTACTCTACCCTACTCTACCCTACTCTACCCTACTCTACCCTACTCTACCCTACTCTACCCTACTCTACCCTACTCTACCCTACTCTACCCTACTCTACCCTACTCTACCCTACTCTACCCTACTCTACCCTACTCTACCCTACTCTACCCTACTCTACCCTACTCTACCCTACTCTACCCTACTCTACCCTACTCTACCCTACTCTACCCTACTCTACCCTACTCTACCCTACTCTACCCTACTCTACCCTACTCTACCCTACTCTACCCTACTCTACCCTACTCTACCCTACTCTACCCTACTCTACCCTACTCTACCCTACTCTACCCTACTCTACCCTACTCTACCCTACTCTACCCTACTCTACCCTACTCTACCCTACTCTACCTTACTCTACCCTACTATAAAAAAAAAAAAAAAAATGTATCCTATGTCATTCTCCTGGCTCTAAACTACCTCCCTGCCAATTTTCAGCTAAATCGGTTCTAGCTGTCCCGGCAAACTTCGTTTCGCCTATTTTTTTTTTTTTCGTTCTCACCGTTTAAACCTTCCCTGAACTATCACGAATATTTCAAGACCAAAATCAGCCAAATCGGTCCAGCCGATCCCGAGTTTTAGCGAGACTAACGAACAGCAATTGATTTTTATATATATAGATACGAGTATATAAAAGGTGAAACTGACTGACTGACATATTAACACACAGCCGAAACTACTGGGACTAGGAGAGTGGAATTTTGCACAGGGCTTCCTTTTATGACGTAGGCGAACACTAAGAAAGGATTCTCCAAAATTCACCCCCTAAAGGGATGAAACGTGTGTCCAAACTTTGTGCAAAAACCTATTTTCGTGCGGGCGAAGCCGCTGGCAGAAAGCTAGTCATTTTATAAACCTTTAATATACGTATCCATTTAAACATTTAGTTCACATAAAACTGATTTTCTTCCGTACCTACACCCAAAGGTTCAGTTGAAAACCAGCGTCAGGCATCTGCTCCATAGTTACCATTGTACGAAATTCTTCCTGCTACGCGACCGGGCTATAGCCAAGTTACTATCGTTTCGTTAACGTCGAACGCTTGGAACAGGTCACTCCTCCAATTCCTTTGTTCTGACCCCGTAACTGAGCGTTGAGATGTTTCTAAAGGAATTAAAAATAAAAATATTTCACGTGGTTCTCACCTGAATTTAAAATAGTAGTGCCTGCACGAATGGTGTAGCGACTTGGGCTCAGCACACTGCCAGTACTGGAAAAAAATATTTTTCAATACACTTACTCGAAAACTGCCTCTTATCGCACTCTGATTGGGTTCAATGTGGCATGTATATCACCCAAGTGCTTTTTTTTTAATTTATCACAACAAGGGCTTTTTCTTTCCCTCTTCATCGTCACGGTCAAGGGTGTTTTTTTTTATTTTATTGCGTTTTAGCTTTAATTTTGACATTTCAAAAGTGCCTGTAAATGGTGTATTTGAAATAAATGATTTTGTTTCAAAGAATCACCCTAACATACTTTACTGAGAAGACTAAAAATAACAAAACCGTTCGAGATCGTGTTTAGTGGTAGATAGTGAATAGTGTTATTATATCGCACCTTCGGTAAGACAAGGGCCGAAGTGCTAATTTTAATTTTTTTCAGGACAGACATTTTAAGGTAGTTATAGATTTTAAGGTTTTTTTCGCATATTTAACTCATTTTCGGAAATTTTAGCACTTCGGCCCTTGTCTTACCGAAGGTGCGATATACCTACAGTGCGGCCGTCGAATCTTGGCGAGTCAGAAGTTAGGTTCTGCGAAATTTAGCGCTTGAAAACTCGTATTTACATTACGTTTACGAGTTTTCCAGCGCTAACTAACTAACTTCAGACTTGCTAAGATCCGACTGTAGCATACTGTAGCATAAGTGTTACCTAATACAAGAATGAAATGTATTCGGCTTAATAAGAAAAGTGTCATTGGACACATTATTAAATAATGGAAATTTTAGTTTAGGAATAATTAAATTACTTATTAGTCAATTTATAGAGTGACTGGTTATTAGTAAAAATCCTGAAATCGCGAATAGCGCATTTTTTTTATTTGTTAAATAAATAACTTACTCAGTAACGAAGCAATGTGCTGCTGACAAGACATGGCTAGCGGTCAGCAGAGAACCTCCACACAGGAACTGTGCTATGTACAGCACCTGCAAACCGAAATCAAATAAACACCACCGATGTTAAAAGTAGGTATAGATTTACTTTTGTACCAAAGTCCCTTCCATCTTCTTTTCAGCATCATCATCATCAGCCTTTTTAATGTTCCCACTGTTGGGACATAGGCCTCCTCTCTAGGAGAGGGAATGGGCCATAATCCATCACACGGGCCCAGTGCGGATTGGTAGAAGTCACATGACTTCGAATTTTTGGTTCTAGGACATGCCGGTTTCGTCACGATGTTTTCCTTCACCGTCGCTACTTTGCATGTCGATGGCAAAACCAGATAAATTCCTTTTCTGGCTCAGTATTCGGCCACGGCAATGCTGTCCTCTGACGCTGTCATTAGGTCCTTACGTGAACAGGTAATAGGGCACGTAGTGCAGGATGGAAGATGGGACATGGTCTGCGGAGAGACGCCGCATAAACACTGAAGATCAGAACCGTCCGAGAACTTCCATCTGTGGATATTGTCTTTGCTGTACCCAACCTGGGTGCGAAGTCTGTTTAGAGTTTTCCAGGTGAACCATGGCAAATCGTGTCCAGATGAGAAGTCCTTCGACGGCTCCAAAAAATCATCAGGAGGTTTGAACTACTTCCTCCAGAGGTCTCATCTCACCGAGGTTGAGGAGGTTGCTTTGAGATGGGTTCACGCTTGCAACAAAACTTTTATGACTTTTAGGTCTCAGGGGCGCTGAGCTGTAATTGTGCATTGGAACAAGTCAATGCAGACAAATCTCTTACATGGCTTGTTATAATGTCAGGGTTGCCAGCAGGAGAGAGGACTGGAGCTAAAACATCCTATGTAGCTCCAACCCTTTAACAGTTCGTCAGAGCTCGGGTCTTGAGCAGTAGTGGCCGAGTGTGCAGGAAACCTTGCAGAGGTTTTCTGCGGTGCAGGAGACGATTTTTAGTGCTGCTTGTGGGAGGCATATGTCTAGTCCTGCACGCACAGATATAGATATACCTACATTACGCAAGAGCAACTACTTCGCGTGCCTAGCATAAGTAGAAAAATCGTAAGTGGTCACTTTCGCTGTCGTCTGCATCAGTGTACAGCGCTAATCGGACATAAGTTAAATATATAAAAAATGTGCTGGCAAGGCGGGGTTGGAGCGAGGGGGACGCCGTACTCAGCGGCGTCTTTGAATAGATTTGATTTTCTTATCACAAATAGTGCTTGTGACACCATAGTAGGTAGTCAAAAAATGGCACGCTTGGTTTCCATACAGATCGTGATGCTTGCGTTATTTAGGTATAATTATCTATATCTGTGCCTGCAAGTCTGTCCACTGAAGTAATGGTGATGAAAAGAGACCGTTTGTCTCATCAGCGAGTGAAGATTTACCTGCACGGTGTATGGGTACCGCTGTATGGTGGTGGCGGTTCCGCCGATGATGCGGTTCTCCGACGTCACCGGCAGGCTAGTCGTCTGGAGGTGGAACTGTTCCGCATTGCCTGCAAATAACACCAGCTTGTATTCCTAATTTAATAACTTTTTTAGTAGGTATAGCTAATTCAATGATATTATGTTAAACAGATGTGGGTAGGATAGGATAAAGACGGGGGGTATTAAAAGAAATATGAAAATTGCATTTTGTTGGCGATCTTTATTGCGCAATATTGATAAAAATATATGCAATATATTGCCAAATACAGCCCAGCAAGACGCTCAATTGAATTGCTGAAATTTGTTCATTAGTTTGTTTAAAATACTTATCTTGGCTATGTCGCCTACACTGCTAAATCGCTGCATTTGTGGCTTTGTATTGAGCAATATAGTTAGCAACTGGCCGGATGTAGAATTGCAGTAATAAATTACCAGAAAACTAGCCCGTTTCAATGGATCTCTATGAGCGCACAAAAGTGTAGAAAAATTGGAGGACGAATCCAGCAGTAGGACTTACAATAGGCTTTATATAAAAAAAAGATCTAGTTGCAAACAATGTATAAAACTATAAGTACCTATAACTTTTATTGTTTGTCTAGACAAATACTGTATTGAAATCAGCCAATATTTCTCATCCTGTGAGTTCGACTTGGGTTCGAGTCGACGAAGTGGAGTGAATCTAAACTCAGCGAAACTGAAGGAACTTTGAAAGAGTGAACAAGCTTATAACTTATTTTTCATAGATTCTTTACATAATAGAATAAAAATGACTAAATCATGTTTCAGATTTCGCATAATAAGCTTCTGAAATATGAATCATAGACAACTTGAGACTTCATGATTCTAAGAATCTCTCATGATTCATAATGCTAATGTAGAGATTCAATACTACATAATTATGTACAAGAACTCTAATTGTTGTTATCTATATGTGTTATATTTTTCCGCATAAAAACAAAGTTATCTTATCTAGACGAATTAAGCACTTTTCATTTAGGCCAATCAGTTAGTACATTGCATTTTTCCGGCGTTTTTTCCAATTTCAATCAATTTGATAAAGTAAATCGATTTGTTTTTAAGTCTCAAAACACGGATATTTTTATAGCCTATTGTGTCCCACACTGGGCAATGGGCCCTCCTTTCTTTTTCCAAACGTCTTTGTTTAGGGCGGTTTCTGGCCAAGACACAGATAAATCTTCTTATATATACCTAAGCTTAATATATGAATAGCTGTCCTTTGGTCTCCCTAAAACTCGAGAACGGTTGAACCGATTTGGCCAATTTGTCGTGAAATAGGTATTCGTAATAGTTCAGGGAAGGCTTAATGGTTTTAACGAAAAAAAACATGTGGCGCTACGAAGTTTGCCGGGAAAGCTAATATAAAATTAATATCTTTCCCAAAAACATTTGTTTTCAACATTTAAAAGCTGACGAATTTGTTTGTTTGGGAGCGCTAATCTCAGAAAATACTTGTGTGAATCAAAAAGTTCATCATCATCAGTCTTTTTAATGTTCCCACTGCTGGGACACAAGCCTCCTCTCCGAGAGAGTGAGAACGGGCCATAACCCACCACGCGGGCCCAGTACGGATTGGTAAAAAGTTAGTTTAGTATAATTGGACAGCCCCTTTATTGGGGGAAACTCTAGGCTAAATAACAACACGCTATAACTCTTAGTTGCGAATCAGTAACCAAAGAATGGTTGCAACCGCGTGGCAAGCTACACTAGTAACAAAAAGGTTTATGTGGCGAGTCTGAAGATAGGCTCTGCGAATTTTAGCGCTTGAAAATTCGTACAAAAATAAAAATGGTTGCCTGTAAAGTCGGTTTTACGGGCGAAGATTTTACGTGACAACGTCTTTTTCTCGGTAGAATATTTATTGATATGAATATAATTAAATTGCACAATAGGAACAAGGAATTGAATGAAAATAAGAATTGCACAAATTTTAACTATAGAAATATATTTTGTTTGCTGCGCGCGCGGCAGACCGATCATAGTTGAGTGGGAGAGAGACGCAAGGCATTCGGCGGGCCTCTCTCTCGTTCGGTGACTCATCGTAACGTTACCGAGCGTTACACTTTTTCATAAGTGACTCCCAGCCGCAACCTAATTTAAGACGTTGTCACGTCAATAAAGGTTTTAAAAAGTAAATGCTAATAACAGTTTTTAACAGCAATAACAACTGCAATTTGCGTTTATTTGTTTAAACCTTTTATTTTTGTACGAGCTTTCAAGCGTTAAAATTCACATAGCCTAACTTCAAACTCGCCAAGATTCGACGGCCGTACTGTATCTAAAGTTCTCATCAACTTTAAGAAGGTACATAAACCTTTTTGTTTGGTATTTGAAATTGTATAAAAACACTTTTAAATTTGGTTCAATTCTCTCCTAACTCTTCTAAATGCGGTTCCTAGATTATCACTACACCTTACACCGTGGTAAACACTATTCAATTTAACTTTTTGCACACCCATAAAATAAATAAAAAAAAACACTTACAGGTAGCTACTGCGATAAATAATAGTGCAACAGCCCACATATCTGTATGTTTGTCCCGCACTGTATGACGGGTGTATGTATATGCCCTAGATGTCGATACATACGTTATCAATATTGATAAAATATATTTTATCGCAAGCGTTTGTACGTGAAATCTTAGTGTATTGATAGACGAACGATGTCGTTCGATGGTCAATGTCTGTCGCTGCCTTATTTTGAAAAATAAAAATATATATAGTCTATGTCACTCAGGAGTAAAGCAGCTTTCTATTGTTGCTAAAATTTTTCCAATCGGACCAGTAGTTCCAGAGGTTACCTAATACAAACAAAAAAAAAAAAACAAACTTTCCCTCTTTATTATATTAGTGTAGATGAAAAATTTTACTAGGGCCCTGGGATATAGGCAAGGGAGGAAAGGGGTAGATTGTTTAGTCAGTAAGATTCTGACAGTTTCCTGCTTCGCCTCGACTCGTGGGGTCTGAATGCTCATAAATTATTATTTAAAGCGACACTAAACACCAGCGACTTTGAGCGAACAAAAGAAGAGCTTGTGTCACTACCCGCGCAACAACATTATTTGAATCATAATTTGTCTTTCATTTATTAAACACAATATGAATAAAAATCGTACATCAAACGATTGGTAGCTAAGTTACCTTTCAGTTTGTGAAAGGTTTTTTAAAAATACAACTCGGTCCACACTGGGAGAGCTTCTCTGTATTTCTATATGCAGAGTGGGAAGCTTTACACTGCCTAAGCTTACCTATCCTGACGTATTGTTTAAGCTCTTTGATCGCCTCAATCTTATCTGCCCTATCGTATCTTTTAGCTTTAATGATTATACATACATAATTATACATTACCTATGTGACTAGTTAAACTTAGGTATGGCAACAGAAATGTTATATACATTTCTGTTGTTATATTGATATAAATATTATGTAATATTGATAAAGGTGAATAAATCTCAACTTTTTAAGTACCTGCCTAAAAATTCAAAAGTTACACTATTTTGCTTCCTTTTTTTTCAAAAAAGATATGTTTTGAAAAGTAGGTAATCAATTAAAAAATTCCATCAGATCAATGGAAAAAGGCTCCCGTGAACATCTTAGTTGACCAGTTCTTATTGTGTTAGTTCAAAACTGAAACGAGATATGAGAAACTAAATTGTGGAAAAAAAGATGCTCGTGTGCGCTATCTCTTAAAAAATACTGTGAAGTTTCTTTATTTTTTTCATTTAGATTTTCTTGCGCGAAAACCATTGAGTAATGGAGAGTGTTCACAATCAAGAGTAAAATCTAGTGTACAATTTCCAATTACAAATAATTCAAATTAAATAAAACCAACATAATTAGATAAATACAATTTGTATATACATATTTATATTCTTAAAACTTTGCTCTTTTTAAGTTAGTAGTTTATTTAAACCTACTTTAAATTTTTGTGTTGTTTACTCACCTGAAACTATATGTATAAGTAATTAAGCAGGTACGGCGTAGGACTTACTGTGAGTATCACTATTACATTTTTGAGACTTCTATGGTCCGGACTAAGCGTTTTGCCCCGTCAACTAGAACAGTTTGCCTGCTGTGGTCTTCCCGAGTGAATAGGATCTTGATAAACCTCATCATCAACGATTGCATCACTTCTTACCATCAGATGGGATCACAGTTAAGGCAACTTTCTTGCGGTTACCAAAGTTGCGCCACAGTCGCTTAGCAGTCGTTCATCAATCGCATCGCCCGTCTGCAAGTACCTACCTTCGTCATTAGGCACTTCGTTGATGATCTATTTTCTGCGTAGCTCGTAGGTAGACTCTATTTATTAGAGGCACTCAATGACTTCCTTCACCTATTTAATTAGGCATTGTTAGAATGCCATGGAGCTACGAGGCTCGGTGGAGCTTGAGCTAAAAGTACCTACTAGACAACTGATAAACAATCTTTTATATTTCAAAATACATTTAGATAAATTACACGCAGACGGAACAACATCCAAAAACAACATTGGTTTTGGTGAGAATCGAACTCACAACCTACGGCATAGCAGTAAGAACCACTAACCACTAGACTATCAGGACAGTCAAAACTACAGTACGTACTTTTGGTAGCTAAGAATCATCCAATGATATCTTCCATCCTCGAGCGGAACGGGAGATAGTGTCAGACTGTACCCAGTACGTGGCATTTAAGTTGAACCAAAATGGCGATCGACCTTCAATGCACAGTAATCGATTTTCAGGCGTACCTCTTGATTTTGAAGCGAACGCTTCGCGCCGTTCGCGCGGGGATTAACCGAAGGTTGATAATGTTCCAAATTTATTCGTCTATGAAAAACTTTTTATTTACGTTAAATACCAAAATAACCTATTAAAAAAAGTTCAATATTTTGTAATTCATGTGAACGCTGTTGTTCAACCGAATGTCGCGAAATCACGCGCAAATGCCGGCATTTGCGCGCGATTTCGCGACATTCGGTTACGCTTCAAGATCAGGAGAGCGGCGGTAACCATAGTAACATAACCATTTGAGCTCAACATATTCGCCGCTTACCACAGAATGATGAAACCAAATCAATAAAAAGCATGGAATGCATCAGATGGCTTTATCTCCACTGTGTGTATTTATTAGTATGTACGTAGATAACCTATGGGATGTCCACCAATTACTATTTGTGCAATTTTATAGACTGTTATCTCGTGTGTTATCACTATGTTGATAGCATCCAGTACATAGAACTCTGATATGACTCATAAGGGGCTATCTATGGGCCAAGTACGGCTGTTCTAAAGTGGCGAGCCTTAGCGCTTGTGCACTCGTAAAAAAATAAATAATAACAAATATTTGACAACTATACCACAACGCCGTCTAGTCTTAAGCTAAGCAGACCTTGTGTTATGAGTACTAGACAACTGATACTTATATATTTCTAAATACATACATATAGATAAATTCAACCTAGACAGAACAAATGATCGTGCTCATCACAAATACTTAACAAATATTTGACAACTATCACACAACGCCGTCTAGTCTCAAGCTAAGCAGAGCATGTGTTAAGAGTACTATACAACTGATACTTATATATTTCTAAATACATACATATCATAGATAAATTACACCCAGACAGAACAAATGATTGTGCTCATCACATAGACACTTGTTCTGGGTGGGAATCAAACCCACGACCTCCGGCATAGCAGTCAGGGTCACTAACTACTAGACTGACAGACCTGTCAAAATGTTAAAAGAATAAATGTCATTAGCAGTTGTTATTGCTGTTAAAAACTATGATTTGGCATTTATTTTTTAAAACCTTTGCGGTAAACCTAAACGGTACATTACGCCTGTCGGATCTAGGTGAGTCTGAAGTTAGGCTCTGCGACTAACTTCACTCGTCAAGATCCGACGGCCGTACTATACACCTCGTTAACAGTTAACTTATACACCGTGAAATTTTAATGGTTGTTTTCCCTGAGCGAAATGGTTGCGTCTTGGTAATACAAACGTTTGATAAGAAAATAAAATATTAAAAACAAAAAATGGACCTGTAGAGTGCAAGCTAATTATGACGTATCACAATGTGCGAGAGCTTATTTTTGTTTAAATATTTAATGAATCGGTTTCCTTTGACGACGTGCTGCTCATGCGACTCTAGTAGTACCTAAAAATTAGGTCTAATGTTACTATTGTTTTCGCTTTTGTGAGTTGATGAATATTTTTAATAATTATTTATAAAAAAAAACTTTTTATTTTTTTATTTTTACTGTATGCTTCGAAAGTACTCTTTATGGCAAGTCATTCTGCCGCGGGAAAACAACCATTTAAATTTCACGGTGTATACACCTCGTTAACAGTTAACTTATATACACCTCGTTAACAGTTAACTTAATCCTTATATTTACGTACACCGCAGACTATTCTCCTTTTTTAGTTTTAGCTCTTTTACTCCATCCTAAGGTTGTCTGGTAGATATCGCTAGTCGTCAGCGATAAGACTTTCTTTGTACCTATTCGTTATAAGTTTCTCTGAAATTGTTACTATTTTGATGTAAAATTATTTTCTATTCTATTTTATCCTATTCTATTCTATATAATAAGGCTTAAATTAGCTGGAATGATATTTAATAAAACGACAAAAAACTTTGTGCCGTAACTTTATTCTTCATAAAAACAACAAACACGTTATTGCGGGCATCACAACGGACCGAGTCGATCGCTCTCCTTACATACACTACATTAGTACGATGTAAACATGACTACTAGTATTCTCTTCTTTGAAAAACAAATATATACGATGCTACGCAAAACAGAAGTTTTTCCATACTATTAAATATTACGTCCAGATTTTTACTGAATATTATCTTTAAATTTAGTAAAAAAAAAAAAAATTGTGTGTGTAAACAGTTTCTCGCCTAGATCGGAAATAACCAACTATCTCTCTCGCATTTATTCTACCAGAGTCGCATTTGATCCACGTCCAAAATACTCCATTTTGTCAGCACTTCTTTCCCCTTTATGGGATTTTTTTTTATGGTAGTTAAAATCGTCTAATGACGAATCCAGCCCTTAAGCGGAGCGAGAAACAGTGTCACTCTTACTGACTAAACAACCTACCCCGTTCCTACATCGCCATCTATACCAGGGCTAGAGCCTTCCTTTCAGACACTAACCCTTGGCTCCAGTTGGCTTCGACCCTTCTGCAGGGTCCATACGGTTTGCTGACAACTATGTTGAAGAGGTGAACGAGATGAAGAACCCATACGCAAATTCACAACCCTGGTAAAGGGCTCGCGTCTGAAAAGAAGGTTCTGGCCCTAGTTTATATGGCAACGTGGGAATAGGGTAGGTTGTTAAGTCAGTAAGAGACTGACACTGTTTCCCACTCCGCCCAAGGGCGATATTCGTCATTGGATAATTTGTACCTACCATAAAAAAACAAAACACTGGTAAATGGGATGCGAAAACATTCGTCGAGAAAATCCGACCGAGACGGTTTAAAATTTGGAAAAACTATAAACTTCTGTTTCCCGTCAGCACAGTTGAAAGATTCAAAAATACAGATCTAAATACAATGGAATATAGTATATGTAATAAATAATATAAAAAATACACAGGGAATGTATTATGTGCAATAAATACAGTATATAAAAAACATTTTGTTAATAGATGATTTAAAAATATAGATCTCTAGAGAGAAATAGAACTAGCTAGGTAAAGTTGGTCAAGAGTTCTAATATTTGTGTTAAATCCGACAGTGAGACAGGAATACGTGTATTATCACGAATTGTAGGGTAGTCAGAGATTTTAGAGTTTCTAATTCACTGTAAATGCAAATATCCTACTTATTTTTTTATTTTAAATATTTACTGGACAATATTTTAATTAGTTACTATTTTGTGTAATGTTTTTTAGTTGAATTAATGCTAATAAAAAGTACTTTTCAATATTTTTCTACTTTTACAGTATATTCAAAAATTTATGTATTGTAAACCTCTTCACTGCCAAGAAATTCAAAATAGAATAATGAAAATTAAAGCGTTCATAAAAAATAAGGAATGTTAGTTCAAAAGAATGTTAAAGTTTGCAATTACTTCAACAGATCAAATTTTAAGTACAAAATTATAGAAATAACAAAAACATGAAATGCAACAATTTGCAAATTAAGCGATTTGGATTAAGATTGAAGTATATTATGGTGACGATTGAAAAAATCACGTAATTATACAAATGGTTTAATATTTTCTAAATATTTGGTATAGAATATGTCTACATAGTACCGTAAAGTAAGGTTACTTTGGCCCTGGAGTTGAACTTTGGCCCAAGCTTATCAACCAATAGAAACAAAAGAAACTGTTCACTGTGTTACCAAAGTTATACCTCAGGGTCACAGTTACCCCAATTTACTAGGTATACATCTCATTTATTCTATATTTATCAAAGAAATATAGTTTTGTCTGTAATCTGACTACGGACCTTATGGCACTGCGTGTTTTTTTTTTTAAACTCAAGTCAACATAAAAATATTTGCGTTGTTCTTAAAATGCAATCGAATTTGTATCACTCATAATATAATAATAGGCAAACATAATTTACTATTATTTAAAAAATAATAATAATAAATGTATTATTTTTTCGTATAAGTATATATATTTTTTAAATCTTCAAGTTTATTTTTTATTTCATTCATGATAAAATATTTTAAATAAAATTTTAACTATACTATATTTTTCAAGACGCTAAAACAGTATAAACTTAACAATACATACACCAATAACATAAGTTATTTTCACATAATTTTAGATTTAAGTAATTTAACTTATATATAGATTTTCCAAAAGGACTAATATAAGAAATTCGAACATTTTTTTTTTTAATACATTTAAGTTTTATGGAATTCAGAAGATCTATAGTATTTTTCGGCAAAATGTTAGGTTAGAAGGTATTTATTTTCTTTTTAGCATGAAACAGGAACGAATTAATATCTTTCAGTACATCAGAAATTGGTAATTATTTTTTTTATATTTCCTACTGATAATCACAGTATAATTGTTTTTACTCATCACTGATTCATGCATAGTTTTCTATACTGAGATTTTTATTTCTAAATCGATTGATTATTTGAAAACCGCGTCAATTGTCATTTATATCAAACAACCTTTGTTTACACGTCGGATTATATATTTAATAATATATTACAATATATTAGCGAGAGACTTAATACTGACACATGATTTTAGAGCTTTTTTATTTTGGCATATTAATTGAGCATTTATTTTTTATTAACATTGCTGTTTTTATTATAAAACCAAATCAAAATTTCGCAAAAAAAGGCAGTGAACTATTTTTCTTTCATTTTTAAAAGTAAAATATATAAGATCAGTATTAAGCCCCTCTCTCTAGACTAAATCTAGACTGTCGAAGACTTAAACCTAGGTATAATATAACAAACACTATCACCTTCAAACTAACAAAATACGAACAAAACATTCTCACCCACACATCGACACTAAATAGATTATATTCAGATCTTTTACAAGATTCTCTTACATGAAGCCTCTAGGGAAAAATATTATTTTATTAAAATAACATTGCACTTTATTTTAGATGTGTTTCATTTTTACACACGGTATTGCAATATATTATGTACTACGCACTAGATTAGGCGTACCGTACAGTCACTTTGTTTTACTTAGGTGATCTGCAGACCGTACACCTTGAAATTGATGACATTAGTGCACTTTTGGCGTTCACGCAGTGTGAGAGTGCTGTAACTTTTAATAGTTTTGTTAGATGACATAATGCCAATGAAGCGCTGCAGCGGACTTTTGTATTAACTTTTCAGTATTTTGACAAATAGTTTCTGTGAACGCGCTTGTCTATCGCTAGGATATAGTTCGATGGTATTGCGCCTCCATTGGACATAGATATACAAAAAACTAATGTCGTCATATCTAGCCTTTCGAATAAAATTATATTTTTCGTTTTTCCCCTAAAGACTTCATATATTCTTTACAAATAAAATTTGATAACTAACTACGGTATAGGTAACATGTTTGAGCTGTATTGCATGTCCAAACTTCTAAATTGGGGGGAGATTTCAATAGAACATTACAACTTAAAGAAATACAGTAATATAATGAAATATAGATTAAAATTACTTCCCGCTACGTAAATTACTCCTAGTAATTTAGCTTGAGAATAGAAAATTATAATTATTATAAATAACCAGCATTTATACTTTATAAATAGAAAATTGATTGCACAGAGATAGAAAACGTTAATATTTTTAGAAATATTCAACGCCTTATATAAATAACATTGGTAGAATATAAATAAAATCTAAATATAGTAACAGTAGAAATATAATGAATTATAGACATAAGAAAACGACAACCCTATTCATTGCTTGATAACGACGTTTTTCAACAAAAAGGGTTGAAAATAATCTCCCCCTTTAAAATCTAGTCTATCTACGAACAAAACTATATTTGTTCAAATTGAATTTATTTTTGAAATATAATAATATGAATATTTAAGACAAAAATCCCGATTTTATTGAGAAAATAAGGCGTCGTTCGGGTGTTACGTCACAGTGGTAAGATTTGATTTAAAAAACCACTTATAGAAGGTCAAATATATTGAGCTAGTGAATTTATTTTTACCATCTCGGTGAATATTTTATATCTGTATAATTTTTCACATTTATATCGTCAAAAAGATTGATTTCACTATAACCTTCTATTTTTTTTAAAAGAGTGTTGTGAACTCAAAAAGTGAAGATCGACGTCGATTTAATATTATTTAAGGTCAATATTAAAATATTAAAAATCTACATAACAGTATTAATTTACCCATTGTTGCACTGATTACGAATCACAAATAGCAATGCTACGTAAAACTTGTTTGTGCATTTTAATAGCACTCCCATTGTTAATTTTTTTTTCAATCCTTACATCGAATAGCACAAATCCCCAATTTTTTAAACTTTTCAACCGCTTATGTCTGATTTGTCCGACAAGAATTCTTGCGTTATTTCTGTCAAAGTCGGACTTTCACGACCAAATACACTATCTCGTCAGTTCTTCTATCACCTATAGGGATTGCAGAGCTATACGAGATCGTAGTAACCAACCGCTAACACACGACCCTGGCGAATAGAACATGAATACACCCGTCGGTAAAATCAGACGCGATTAGTTTAAGTATATTCTGATTGTTTCTGTAACAGTGCAATTGGGCGTCGAATCCGCTAGCCTAATAGACCTACTCAAATATCATAACAGGATATGTTTTATCTACATATATACTCGTACATTCTAATCACACTTTTAGCCTTCAGCCTGTACTATAGGTAAACAAATAATACTTCACTGACAAAGGAAATGAGGACGTTTCTTTGCAACCTTTTTTAAAACCAAGCAGCAGTGATATTGTCTAAGAAAACAGCTTTGAACGCAGCGTTACCCGCAATGACGAAATGGAAATAGGTACATTGAATTAACGAGCCAATGTGTAGGGTACGGCCGTCGTATCTTGGTGAGTCTGAATTAGTTAGGCTCTACGAATTTTAGCGCTTGTAAACTCGTAAAAAAACAAAGGTTCAAACAAATAAATGCAATTTGCAGTTGTTAACTGTTATTGGCATTTTTTTTTTAAAACCTTGTGTTTTGTACGAGTTTTCAAGCGCTAAAATTCGCAGTGCCTAACTTCAGACTCACCAAGATCCGACATCCAATTAGGTTAACAATCCAATGTACCCATTTGGAATTTGTCGCTACGATCAGCGCTGAACTCAAAGCTGTTTTCTTAGAAAATACTATGCTAGATTGATTTTGAACACGATATCGAATAATAAAAAATAAAAAAATATTCTACTGTCAAAAATATACTTGATTTGTTGACATTTATCCGTAAATTTAGAGTTATTGAGCGATTTTGAACGCGTCCAAATTCATAGTTTTCTTTCGAAGTGAAGTATTATTTCTTTAGCTAAGTCTGTACCATTTATAATATGAGAACTAAATTACGTATTTCTTTTGATATAGATTTTGAGTGCGGGAATATGCGTTTGTTGAGCTATCGAGAAATAGAAATAAAGAATGATTTTTTATACTCATTTTTCTAAGTACGTTGGACCCGACTTAGGATCGCGAAGTGACTTTCAAGTAATTTGAGAGTATTTAACGAAAAATGTTTCGTCAGGATCTCGACAGCTCCAAAACAATTCACATATTTCTACACTTAGAATTCAACACATTTTTTTCAACTGTAAATTATTCGATAAAATCGACGTCTATGTATGTCAGAGGAAATCTAATGTTCTAATATGTTTTACAAACTTTTTTTTATATTTGATATATATTGTTTATGTATATAATTATATTGTGCGGTACTGAGGTGTACATGTCCTAGGTTTAAACACACTTTTTTGGTTATATCTTAACCATTTAGTCATATAAAAATATATTAACTATTTCATCATGTATTTATGTATGACGTAATGCTTTTAAACTGAGTTTTTTATGTTATAGTGAAAATTTTTTAAGTTCTACCTATAAACAATATTTAGAGTTTTAAAAAGATTTTTTTTTTGTTTTACTTACAAATTTTGTATGTGCGTTAAACTGATTTTGATCACACATACACAGACATATGTCAGTTTGACATATTTTCTAATCAAAATCTGTCAAACGGGTTGACAAATATCTGTCTGTTCGAAAATCAGCCCTATGATTCAATTCTTAGGGCTGATTTTAATACGTTTTTAAAACATAAAAAAGTAAGAACTAAAAATACTAAATACAAACTAAAAATCAAACAGGGCCGGTCACTAATTATCCTAAAACAACAATTAATTGTAATCACAATTCGACCGGCCTCCTACCACGTACGTCTCACATACATACATAAATACAGGACTACTTGCGTACTGCGTGACGTCACGGCGTGTCGCTCACGGTGGCAAGTTCATTTGCAAGTTCTGCAAGTACGCCGAGGTTGAGTTGAGTAAGCCGATACGTTGTTTCTGCTTCCGTTGTTCTGTCATCTGGAAGAGAAAAGCATTTATTTAGTACTAGCTGGTACCCGCGACTTCGTCTACGTGCTTTCGCAATAAAAGGTAGCCTATGTCCTTTCTCAGGGTCTAAAGATTGTCTGTGCCAAATTTCATCAAAATCGTTTGAGAGGTTTTAACGGGAAAGCGTAACAGACAGACAGAGTTACTTTCGCATTTATAATATTAGTATGGATTTGAAACTAAGTTGTAGTGGTTTTTTACGCTTTCGCATCAACCGTTCGCCTCAGTAGGTTTCGACCTACAGTTTGCTGACAACTCCTTGAGGCGCGCGGGAACAGTGCGGCCTTTCGACGACTTGAACTCGGACCAGACGACCTGACGGCGGGCTACCCATTGCTTGCCGTCCACAAGACTGCGCCTACGGTGGCCGGATATCGGCGAAGTTGTAGCGGTAAGATACGTAATGAAGTTAGCCGCGAAATCATACGTGTGAAATTAGTCGCGTAAGCAAAATCATACGTGTGAGTGACATTTAGTAGTTATCACGCTACATTTGTTCTTAATCCGTCGTAGAGTTCAATCAGTATTACCATAGTAAACATATTATACAAGGCAAAATTTTGATAGTTTTAAAGTACGTATGTATGTTTTAATGTATTTAGGTCCAATAGATTTTTTTCTATCCAGGTGCTGTCGGTGAGGGTGTGCACGGCGAGCTGCGCCCTGTCTAGTTGCGCCTGTAGAGTGCGCATCTCCAGCTCATGACTCACCTGGTCCCTGAGCTCGGTGAGCAGGTCGGTGAGGGTGTGCACGGCGAGCTGCGCCCTGTCTAGTTGCGCCTGTAGAGTGCGCATCTCCAGCTCATGACTCACCTGGTCCCTGAGCTCGGTGAGCAGGTCGGTGAGGGTGTGCACGGCGAGCTGCGCCCTGTCTAGTTGCGCCTGTAGAGTGCGCATCTCCAGCTCATGACTCACCTGGTCCCTGAGCTCGGTGAGCAGGTCGGTGAGGGTGTGCACGGCGAGCTGCGCCCTGTCTAGTTGCGCCTGTAGAGTGCGCATCTCCAGCTCATGACTCACCTGGTCCCTGAGCTCGGTGAGCAGGTCGGTGAGGGTGTGCACGGCGAGCTGCGCCCTGTCTAGTTGCGCCTGTAGAGTGCGCATCTCCAGCTCATGACTCACCTGGTCCCTGAGCTCGGTGAGCAGGTCGGTGAGGGTGTGCACGGCGAGCTGCGCCCTGTCTAGTTGCGCCTGTAGAGTGCGCATCTCCAGCTCATGACTCACCTGGTCCCTGAGCTCGGTGAGCAGGTCGGTGAGGGTGTGCACGGCGAGCTGCGCCCTGTCTAGTTGCGCCTGTAGAGTGCGCATCTCCAGCTCGCCTCCCTCTCCTTCACCTCCGCCCATGAGGGATAGAGCTCGTAGGCGAGGGAACCAGTCTAGGTTGTTGGACTGGAACAATGAAACAGTTAAAGGATTAACACCGATAAAAAAAAAGAAAACAGAATCCGAATGACGGCAGCAAAATCAACGAATCCCACTAGAGCCAACAGACGTAGCAGGTGACGGCCCAAAAGACTTAGTATTCAAGCCAAACCAAGAAAAAAAATCACGATTTTTTGGTTTACGAAAACCAATGACTTTATTGACTGCGAGTTAATCGCCAAAAAGGAGTTAAAAATATAATATTTCATAAATGGTATACTAGATTGTGAACCCCATGAGGTTCATGCTTGATCCCACTTCTGCTCATAGATCGAGGTGTTCTTCCAGCTTCTTACATTAATCAGAAAGTGTACTTGGCTCTCTAAGTTGTGTACCCCCATGGGGTCCATATTTGAACCCCACCAGTACATGAAGTAGAGATGTTGTTTTAACCTCTTACCTTAATCATAGAATGCACATAGCTCTCTGGGCCGGTGAACTCCGTGGGGTCCTTGACCCGCACCAGCACCATGAAGTAGAGGTAGTGCCACATATTGTGTTCGCTTTTTATGTGCTCCTCGAATGAGACTGTCTTATTGTCAAAGGCTGACCTGTTCAAGCCTGGAAGCAAACAAATACACCGTTTAAAAAATGAAGAATCCATACTAATAATATTATTAATACGAAAGTAACTCTGTCTGTCTGTCTGTGTGTTACGCTTTCCCGCTTAAACCTCTCAAACGATTTTGATGAAATTTGGCACAGACAATGTTTAGACCCTGAGAAAGGACATAGGCTACCTTTTATTGCGAAAAAAAGGACGCAGAAGAAGTCGCGGGTACCAGCTAGTTATCAATAATAATGCATTATCTCCCCTGGTAAGGAAGGAGGAGAAGGAAGGTGGCGGGACCACTCGGATGCCTTCCTTAGGAATTGACAAGAAGTGGCTCAAGATCGAGATTACTGGAAGAAGAGAGGGGAGGAGAGAATGGAGGGAGGCCTTTGTCCAGCAGTGGGACAGTATGGACTAGAAATAATAATAATAATCTCCCCTAGTTACGTATGCAATACAGTGATGATAACCATCACTCAAAGAGTGGTAGGGATTCAGAAGTCATGTCTATGTTAAGATTTTTCAAATTCCAGCAATGGCCTACCTACGTCGACCATTATTAACAAATGATAAGGTTGGCGGAACAAAAGAGAGATGCTCTATAAGATCTTCAGCTTAACCAGCCTTAGGGATTACAAGTTCCCTTGAAAAGAGCTGCGAGAATCCGTACGGGGGCCAGTGCGGACAGGCCTGATTTCCTTTGAAAAATCCTGAGATATTTTACAGTTTGAGAACTTTTTCTCAAACGTACAGTAAGGCCGTTTCTACTTTTTTACTTGTCATAAACAAAGGGTTTAAAATTATCAATGCCAATATTAGTTGTTAACAGCAATAACAACTGCTAATGACATTTATTTATTTTAAACTCACAAGTCCCAACCCAAGCGAACACCAACGTTCGCCCACCTATTGTCTTTCTATTGTGTCTCTAATTAAAATAGTCATCATCATCATCATCAGCCTTTTTAATGTTCCCACTGCAGGGACACAGGCCTCCTCTCTAAGAGAGGGAATGGGCCGTAATCCACCACGCGGGCCCAGTGCGGGTTGGTGGATGTCACATGTCTTCGAATTTTTGGTTCTAGGACATGCCGGTTTCCTTACGATGTTTTCCTTCACCGTTTTGAGAGCAGTGGTGATGAAAAAAGTAACTCACCACAAATAAAACAGGTGTTCTTAAGTATAAGCTCTTTCTGCTGCTTCTCGCTCCTGAGGTCGGCGAACGTGTCGATGATCACACCGAAGATGAGGTTGAGCACGATGATGATCACCACGAAGAAGAACAGTAGATCGTAGACCACGCGGGCCACAAACAACGGCTCCTGATAACGATAAAGATGCATTTTTTAAATATTATCAGTCTTTTTTAATGTTCCCACTACTGGACACAAGCCTCTTCTCTAGGAGACGGAATGGATCATAATCTATCACGCGGGCCCAGTGCGGATTAGTGGGATAGGACAAGCCGGTTTCCTCACGATGTTTTTTTTTATGATGTAGGAAAAGCCTCTCAGTGAGGATTTTCCAAAATTAACGTCTTAAATAGGGTACAAACTTACCTGTTATAACTAACTGCTAACCTAAACCTGTTATGGAAAAACCTACTTTCCACCGATGAAAACTAGTATATACTATATGGTGGGGAAGATTTATGTTATGTTATGTCTGAGTATGGTTTCTGCACTCAGTCCTATGCGGACCATTATACGTGAGGTATGGCGGACATAATCTTTGGTGGGTTTATTCCAACCAGCCCACCTTTTTCTAAAAGCTAATCGGGCCTCTCTAGTTTACAAGGAACGGCGCGGGAAGCAGGAAGGGCGTCAACAAGGAAGTTCGGGGAGCCTAAATTTCGTGTGCTTGTATCATTGTAGAAAATTTAATACACACGAAGCTTCCTGGGATTCAGAAGGTATATCCATGTTAACATAACAATTTTTAATTCCGGGAATGGTCTACCTACGTCGATTACCATTAATATAACGCTTGCACGAAAATTTCAGTTCTGGAGAAAGTTCCAAAAAAAGGGAAACTTTTCTATAAATTCGTCAGCATAACCAGCCTTTGAGAATATAAGTTCCCTCAATTGGGACTCAGGTCTTCTCTCTAGGAGAGTGAATGGGCCGTAATCTACCACGAGGGCCCAGTGCGGGGTTAGTAAATTAAGTTTCATGTGCGTATATAAATGTGGATGGATGGAGAGGGAGAGGGAGACCAAAGAAAATATGGATGGGTTGTGTGAGAAGTGATATGAAAGAAAGAGGAGTTAGTGATAGCGTGACGGGTGACAGGACAGAGTGGGAGAAAAAAACTTATTGCGCCGACCCCAAATAAAACGGGACAAGGGCAGCAAGATGATGATGGGCGTGTATCAGTGTGGAAGGTAGAATACTCACGAAGCTAGCCGGGGCTCGGAGTATGTCCCCAATGCCGCCGCCGTTCCGCAGTCCCTGGTTCAACGTGGTCACAATGCACATGATGAGCGAGTCGCAGCTGCGCTCCCTAAGCTCGCCGCCCACGGACACGAAGCGCGACGAGCGACGGCACTGCTCCGCATCCTTCAGATACTTAGACGCGCCGTCGTCCGCACACCCATCGAGGTCGTAGCGGGGGTCGTTGTCATCTGGGGGAGTTTACAATAGTTACAGTTGTAACGATGCTCAACGCGCTCGTGGAGTCCAACCCTAGATTGGTTTTGTATGACTGGAAGACGATGTTATTAGAAAGCTTACGATTCTGTGAGAAGACAAAGTGAAAGGGTAATTAATTAATTTAATTTAGTATTAATGGCTATTTCACTGTAATAAAAATAAATAAATAAACAGTTTATGCACAGACGCGCAGCTTTATAGACGGGTAGCTTCGTAGACGCGTAACTTTATAGACGCGTAGCTTCCTAGAAGCGTATTCATTATATAATAGATTTCTAGAAGTAGGAATGAGCCATAATTCAACAAATAAGCCTAAAACACCAGCTCAACGAGTTCAATGACCTGTAGGTATTTATTACGCAACGACCGACCAATAACTACAAGTCATTGATTCGCTCAGCTGACGTTTACTTAAAGAAATTCATTTTGTATAATGAGTAAATTAAATCAAGTTTTAAAAAAAGTACTTTCTTTTTTAATTGTATTATTACGAATCGATCGTGTGCCAAATCGACCCTTGACTACACAAAGTAACGCACCTAGCGTGTAAAGTTGGTACCGTTACTACCCTTTTTTAATAGCCTATTGTACAGTGGCGGTCCCTTCATACAAGCCCAAAAGCCCGGCATGCCTTACTAAAATGCTCGATAAGAATCAATATCAAACCGGAACTATTTAAAAGTTCGCGCGCTTAATTCTTATCAAAATAACACAAAGTATCTACTCGTACTTAGGCCCGCCCGCTGCATTACACATCGCGATTGTTCGCGCGCTTCGCATACATATAGCTATCTCGCTTACACTTACCGGCTTTTACCGGGCTTTCAATGTCTCTTTCGCACTCATAGCGATGTGCCGTATAAGTACTTAGGACATTTTGCGTCTACAAATCGATCAGTATAGAAGATTTAAGCCTGGCTTGCGCATGAAGTTGTACGCGAATGCTGACCTTGTCAGCTTGCCACTAAAGAGTTTTGTTGTTTTAGCAACGTTGTGAGATCTTGGAGATTTTTAACGAGTTTGGAGACTTTTTTTAAGATTTAGCAACAGTAAAAACTAGCGACTTTTTAAAATAACGAAATTAAATATTCAAGCATTAACTTAAAAGTAAAAAAAATGCGACATTTAGCTAGATTTTTCATATACCTGGCGACTTTTTTTGCCTAAATGACAACACTACAACTTTGCGTAAATAGTTTTTTGACACTCGAGTGCAACTAACTTCAGTTTTATTTGCTTGAGTTTTGTTTTTTATGTGTTTTCTTAGTTTTCCCAGTGTTATATGTAACTGTTTTGGTGACTTACCTACAACAATGGAGCTAATTGTACCTTGTGAGGATTTAAAATGCGTTCAAGTTTTGATTTTCGAAGATAAGGTAAAATCTTTAAATTTTTCTCAGAAAAAACAGTTAATTTCTTCATTAAAAGCGACGCCTAATCTGTGTATTTCTCAGTCTAGTAAATCGCATAAACGAAAATTTAAAAGATACAGTAAAACTGTTAGATTGTTGGCATTAATTGGAATTCGGAATTAATTGATTTCATTCATGAAAATAACTTCGAAGATCTCTTTCGCGAGTTGTAAAAGTTGTATCTTGTTTTAACTATTCCGGCTAAGTACAAGTTCTTCCGCGAAACGTGCTTTTTTGTCTCTTAAACGTCCTATCTGAGAAATACACAAGGTCAAGAGCGTCTTTCTGAATTATATCAATGATAGCTATTGAAAAACATTTGTTGGTAGAATTAAAACAATCACCAACATTCTACTCTGATGTAATTTAATCATTTCTTAAGAAAGATAGACGATTCCAATTAGAATATTCTACGAGTATGTAGCTATTTTTTTACTATTGTTTTGTTTTTTTTTTGTCTGTGACCTGTTAGTCCTGTTAGGAAGCAAGCAACTACTTACCATAACTTTGTTCCCTCAAGCAATGAAGCAAACCAAATGGCTTTTTTCAAAGCCACCGGAGGTATGCAATTGCTGATATAATTATTATGTTCAATCTAGTACTAGCATGCCTTCATTGAGAGAAATTGAAGAAAAAAGAGGAAAGAACATGGATGAATTCACTTTTAATTTATTGTATCTAACCAGTAGTTTATGAGAAAGTACTTACATACTCAGTCCAAAACTGTACTTTCTTTTTTTTGAAATCGGTTAAAATTTTTGGGCTTGCCTTATATTGAAACCCTAGGCACGCCACTGCTATTGTATGTCACACTGCTGGGCAAAGGCCTGCCATTTATCGTTCCAAACCCTTCTATCTAGGGCGACCTCCAGCCAAGTTTGTACTGCGAACATGATAAGATCGTCACACCACCTTCGCCGCGGTTGACCTGGATGGCGTCGACCTCCTCAACTCAAATAAATCTGTGTAATGTGTTTCTGTTTCCTTGATCTTTTCTTATTATGTGTGTACATAAATATATAAATAAATAAATTATATTAAGATTTAAAAATAAAAAAAAACAATATCTGTGAATGGTTACCGTCAAGTCTATCGACGCTGACGAGGAAATGGTCTCGGAAGAACATGTAGCCTACGATGGAGAACATATAGACCAGAACAAGCGCCAGTACGGCCGTCAGGAGGATGGACCGCCCGTTGCGAGTCACTGAGCGCATCACGTTGAGGAGAGTCTCTTCGCGGTACACGATGTCTAGTAGCTGAAATAACATAACAATCAATAGGAGAATATAAAAAGAAAGAAAGAAAAACAATTTATTTACGTGTAGTGACGCAAACTTAAAACTAGTAAACAAACATAACCAATTACATGAGGAAGATATGCACCACATCCGCGCATAACGGCTGAACGCTCAGCATAAGGTTGTGGCGTCACTCACAATGCGATTTGCCACAGTGCCGGTTTCCATCGTGGGCCAGGTAAAATAATATGAGAGGGCTTTCATGTTTAAATTAGTTTTCAAAAGATATCAGAAATGGCGCTAGTTTAATAAGAGTCAAGCATTAGTGTATATCGATAAATAGAAAGAGTAACATCATAGTCTTTCCAAGACAATCGGACAACTGTACCGTAATATAAGTCTGGGAATGACGTCACGACTACCAGTTGTCTGATTAACCTCTCGGGTCGATAATTACGGTTGTAGCGACATCTATAGCGCCACATAAGAACTACAAGAGTCCTGTAAGAACTCCGTATCGCGCAATCAAAGTACTCCGCGCGATTCGAACATATACGATCGCTCGAAGTCAGACATATATACAGAATGTCATTGACATGTTAACGCAAACGAATACCATAGATCCAGTACATGATTGTAGACACCCCCAGTGGGGTTAAACTGTATAAAAACGTCATTTTAATTTTTTTTGAGAAATAAATGAGTGAATTACGTTCCAAATTAAAAATGTCATCGGGTTTGATTAGAATAACGACTTTATTTGCCCCGATAATATTTTTCTATGGTATTCGTTTGCGTTAACATGTCTATGACAGCCTGTATATAACACCTGTGTAACACTGGTCGGAGGATCCTCCCTTTTCAACGGAGGTTTGCGGGACTGTACTCTTTGTTCCGCATACCCGCCAAACAGTTAATTACAGACACAATTAAACTCTTGAACCCCAAGCGAACGCCGGCGTTCGCACGTCTTTTGTCTTTCTATCATGTCTATAATAACGGTATACAAAAAGTTTAAATATTATAGGTGTGCGGATACCAGTGTCCTCTTGGGGCTTAATGAACTAGTTCAAATAGTTTATAGGCTTAATTCTATATACTCACCAAAACAGAAAAGAAGAACGGATGCCAACATATACCACAGAAGCAGAAGACGAGATACACGCTATGGTATAACAGTTCAGGGTCGGTGAGCACCTTACCCGGCGATTTGGAGAGAGTGCCCTGATTGCCCATTATACTCACCAAGTGTATACCTTTCACCACTATCTGAGGAAAAAACGTGCGCAAATTGTGCTCATTAATTTGTTAGGAAAATACTGTAAAAGAGTTTTGATATTTGTAGATAGATAGATATACTCTTTATTGTAGGTACACCATAAATACAATTTGGTACATTAGGAGATTAAATAGTAAAATGTATGTAGAGTGTAAATGTGTGTAGTACCTATGTATGTATGTGTGTAGTAGTTTTGTGTGTTGAAGTGTTAAGGTAAAAGGGAATGAGTCAAATATATTTAAATAATATATTCCACAACTATCACACAACGTCGTCTAGTCCCAAGCTAAGCACAGCTTGTGTTATGAGTACTAGACAAATGATAAACATACTTATATCATATTGGGGAAAGCATTATACAAAAAAATATACATTAATTTCTTGTGAATAAATCTAAGAAGAAGGTATTATTTTTTATTTAATTATTGGAACTATGCTATGAGAGTAAGGGCCGAAACTGCATTAAGCGGGGTGCCTGCGTCGGGTGCAGATTGCGTGACGTCGCGTGTGTTGTCCCCGTCACGGAAACCGAATTATTACCTGCACAGTTCAACTTTGCCGATGTGCAGGTAGTCGTATCGATGGAGAACTTAATGTATTATTACGTAGCAAAAGGTGCGTGTGACGACCAATGGCGCAACGTAACACTTAAGTATGGGATTGTGCGGGCGATCGCTTAAAGTAGTTTCGGCCTTAATATAAAGATATAGTTACAGTGAGCATGGCGAGCGCCCAGAGCGTAGGCTCGGGTCCCGCGGAGTACATGAAGCGCACCGCAGCACTGGCCAGCAGCGCCCTCGCGCCGCCGCCACGTGGCAGCCACGTGACCAGCGCGCCGGCCACGGCCGACACGCACCACACCACCAGCGACAAGTGCTCCCCCAGCTCTGCACATGTGAACACCGTATGACCGACATATAGAACCAGTACAACATCAACTGTCGCCGCCACGTGGCAGCCACGTGACCAGCGCGCCGGCCACGGCCGACACGCACCACACCACCAGCGACAAGTGCTCCCCCAGCTCTGCACATGTGAACACCGTATGACCGACATATAGAACCAGTACAACATCAACTGTCGCCGCCACGTGGCAGCCACGTGACCAGTGCGCCGGCCACGGCTGACATGCACCACACCACCAGCGACAAGTGCTCCCCCAGCTCTGCACATGTGAACACCGTATGACCGACATATAGTACCAGTACAACATCCAAATGTGTGCGACACGTGGCCAATACAACAGCCACGACCAACACACACGCAACACATTACCAGCAAATTTAATAACATTCCTTGAAGCACCAAATGATTCTTAGAGCACTACATATCGACGCCACAAACAAACGATTATCAAAAAAATTCAAATAAAATGAAAAATGGACGACGAACAATGAGCTCGCCGTCCTGCCATTCGGTGACCCGGACCGAGAATAAGACGTCGAGGGCGCGTAGTATTCCACACGAGTCAGAGACGTCAGCAAGACCGTAGCCCATCAGACCTCAAGCCTACTGACGCCATCAATTCGCTACCGAAAGGGAAATCCGGAGTCCAGGAACGAAGAGACGTCAGCAAAACCGTAGCCCATCAGACCCCAAGCCTACTGACGTCATCGATTTCCTACCGAAAGGGAAATCCGGAGTTCTGGGTCGCAAGTCAGAAAAACTACATAGGAGTGGGTTTTAGTCAACAAGTCTGACACGCCCCCCTCCCCACCCATTCCACTCTAGAGCAGGACAAGTTACTGGATGATTTCCCACCTAAAAAAAGTCGATAGATTAGATATTTTCTCCCGCACTAACGAATGACGGCGTCGATGTTATGAATGCAGTGATTGGTAAAAAGCGCTAGTTTTACAAACAATGTATGTTAGTTAAAGCCAAATGTCGAGTATGAATTTTAAAATAGATTTCCTGAACCAGTTGGCCTGAAATTTTGACATTTTTAGTTTAGATGATCATACAAGCTGGGCTAAATGCTAAATGGCATTCTAAATCCAATATGTTAATAAAAAAGAGGAAAGAAAGAAAAATATTTTTTTTTGGCACGTACATAGAAACCTCTTGAAGAAGTAGTTTTGGGATTAGTTATTTTAATTTAATGATATGAGTGATATAGGTATCAATTAAAAGGGTTTGAAGAGAAAAAAACAAAAATAAAAAATGTTACAATAAATCCAAAATGGCGGACAATTTTTTTTTTAGTAATGTGGTGTATGTGCATGGTAGTGTGGCGAGCAGCCATTGCTCGCCGTCCGCAAATCCGGAACTACAATAGCCGGGAATCAGTCTAGACAGGCCTGATTTAGTTCGTAAGCAAAACCATGCCATGCAATAACTTTAGTTTAGACACTTACGTGGATTCTCGTCTTGGAAGGGATAGAAGAAGGCTACTATTACGTTGATTAGAACAGCGAAGTTGAATAAAATGTTGCTCCACAAAGACATGTAGGACGACACCCAGAACAGGAAACGCTGTCCTGGAACAAAATAACGCTTATTGTACCAACACTTAAAAAAAAATTGATTGAAACCTACAATGCGGCGTCAAACTAAACAAATGAAGTTTTCGTTTCGAGTGCAAGCAAAAATGAACTTAATGGTGTTCAGGCCGAAGTGTCTTCGATTATACAATAATTTTTGCAAATTTTTGTTCTGTGTATTATGAGGGGTACAATAATTGTAGACTAGGGGATAAAAAGTGTCTTTAAGAGCGGCCAACCTGACGTACTATCACGTAAGAACGGTTATATGTAAATCATACAACCGCTCTTACGTGATTATGTTGTTATTATACATCTTTATTTAGATATTTTGGATACAGTGGATATTGGCCATACAATAAAGTTATATATATTATCTGCCCTAATCTGGTAATTTTTGAACGCAGGACAAAGTGGTGCATCAGACTTACCCCTGAGCTTCTTCTGCCACTTCATTTCATGGAACAAGTTGTCGAGTCTCCCAAAGAAGTCCGCCACCTTACTGCCCTGGTCGTCTCGCTCAGCACTCTGTAATACACGGTGCTTACTATCCGCAGGTAGATATTCACAGATCTCGGGGATGGGGAACACGATCTGTTCCATACTTCGATCCGTGCGTACTATCTGTGGAAGAGAACAGTATGGTTAGGATTTTGAAGCAATAACACTCGCCAAAATATTTTCATAAATTTTCATAATAAACCTTATTATTATATACAAGTTGTCATTGATATGTTAACGCAAACGAATACCATAGATCCAGTACATGATTCTGGACACCCCAGTGGTGAAATTTTTCGTCGGTTTTTTTTTCAAATTTTTGACAAAAAAGTTTTGTGTTTTTATTTTTTACCTGTATAGAATCGTTATTCTAACCAATCCCAATGATATTTTTAGAAAAAAAAAGAACAAAAAAATTTACAAAAAAAAAATTATAAAAAAATCATCGAGGCAAATAAAGTCGTTATTCTAATCAAACGCGATGACATTATTAATTTAGAATGTAATTCACTCATTTTTTTCGAAAAAAATGTTAAAATGTTGTTTTTATACAGTTTAATTTAAAAAACGTAAAAAATTCATTAAAAAAAAATAAGAAAAAAACGACAAAAAATTCTACCACTGGGGGATTCAGAATCATGTACTGGATTTATGGTATTCGTTTGCGTTAACATGTCAATTACACCCTGTATAACTATTATAATAAACCTTTGATCATCAATGTACTAGATCAAGGATTAAGTTAAAAAATCATAACGTATAAGTGGCCCGGAATAGCTTCAAAAAAAAAAAATTACATTCAAAATTCAATTCTCATTATTAAAACAGATAAAAAAATTGTTGAAAAATTAAACCAATTTTGTAAACGATAAAGTTTAATATACAAAATTAACAATGGCGCTTATTCTATTTCCAAATTCAAGCGATGTTATATCTCAATGTTTGCTATTGGACCAAACTGACATTAAACATCATCGCAGAATTATTTGTGATGATATTTGTCGGGCCGTTTTCGAAACAGATATCGGTAATCTAGTACATTGATGATTGAAGTAGTTTCCACAGCTGGGATTAAAGCCTGTTCTGTTCTGTCCTGTTGTGAGTCGCCAGCTGGTGATACAACAACTACATGTTGTGCCACCTGACACACAACTACTTACCTCTATCTGCGCAGTGTGAGTACGGTAGTATCGCAAGGCGTCAGCGTTGGCGCCATGCGGCGAGGCGCGCACTAGCGCAGCCAGCTCTTTGTTGTGAGCCGCCAGCTGGTGACACAGGATATAGATGTTGTGCCCCACCTGATAAACAAAATAACACTTTAATCAATATTCAACTATGCAAAAGAAAATCAATATTAATTAAAACAAAATGCGTAAAGGAATGTCAAAATAACGCCTATTACTGAGAAAGTTAAAGAGTCCAGGCTAAAGTTTCCTCTACACCTCTTACAAAATAATTCATGTACTATGCGTTCCAAACTCGAATAGGATCGATTGACGGGATGTGACGTCACGCCTTACAGTCAAATCGAAGATATTTTGGCATAATTGTAGAACTCGGAGATTAGTAAAATTGGAAAATTGGATTTTAATCAAACTTTTTTCGTTCACAGTTCGTAAATTAAAAATCGACAACCACAGCGGCATTTAACTTAGTTAACCTAGTAACCAAAAGGTGCATATGGGGCCCCACCACGATCTTCGGGGCCCAAGTCAACCTCCCCTGCAAGTTGGGGCACCTGCCGAACAGCAGACGAGGCTCTGGCGCTGGCTTTCCCTCTTAGGGTTGGGAGGTCAGACGGCAGTCGCTCCCGTAAAGGCCACAAATAGCCACTAATATGGATAGAACAGGAAAGTTTGTTGCGGACCCCGGGCACCGAGGTGAAAGCCAAGGTAGCAACCGGGACGGGCGCTAGGTTGATGATGAACCTAGTAACCAAAAATATTGACCAAAACATTCCGACAACTGTTGTATATTTTGACATGTCAAAAGCCTTTGACTTTGTTTCACATGAGCTACTACTTAAAAAATGTGATAAATATGGAATCTGCGGAAAAGCAAATGCATGGCTAAAAAGTTACCTTGCAAACAAATCGCAAGTTGTAGAAATTACTGTGGATATACCCGATCAAAATAATGAACAGAAAATTAATTCCAAATTAAGTTACAATTGCACAGGCGTTCCACAGGGCACTATTTTAGTCCCTCCACTCTTTCTGCTTTTTATCAATGATCTGTCAAAAGTAACTGACCATCCCTGCATACTCTTGCAGACAATGTGGCCGTAATCATCCCTAAAACTAAAGACAACTATAATCAGGAAATAAATAGTACCGTAAACAAAATAATAACTTGGATGGAAAAGAATAACCTGCAATCTAACATAGAGAAAACCAAATATGTACAATTTTGTAACAAAAACTGGAATAAAATCGATTTAAACATAATTCATAAAGATAAACAAATAGAACAATCAAATAGCGTGACTTTTCTTGGGATAGTTCTAGATGAGAGGTGTTCCTGGCTAAGTCATATTGATATGATATGTGGAAGACTCGGTAAGTTTGTTTATGCCCTATGGCGTTTATCAAACCTAACAAACAGGCAAGCCACACTGCAAGCCTATCATGCATATGTTGGGTCTGTACTGCGTTATGGTATACTGGTATAGAGAAAGTCGGTGCATCTCGAAAGAGCTTTTATCGCACAAAAGAGGTGTATACGTGCGATTTGTAATGTAGACCCACTCACATCCTGTAAGCCACTGTTTAAAAAACTCGGAATACTAACATTGACTTGTATTTACATTGAGGAAGTATGTAAATTTACCAAATCCCATCCAGAGATGTTTGAAAAACTTGGAGATAAATGTGCATTCAAAACCAGTTATGCTCATTAATACTAGAATAAAAACTGAACTATACAGGCGAAGCAGTTATCCTTTGTGTATTCAGATCTATAACAAGATTCCTACCCAAATTAAAGAACTTCCAATGGTTCGCTTCAAAAGGGCTTTACGTAGGTGGTTAATTGAGAATCCCTTCTACAATATAAAAAAAATCTTTCAGTTTAAATCTAAGTAATAACTATAATTGTACCTACCTATAACAAAATTTGTGTGTCATTATGTTATGATAAAATATGCTAAGCTACTATCATTACCTACCCTTTTAATAACTTTTGTAACCATATTTATCTGCAAATTAATCTTTGACTTTGAGTAATGGTCTATTAGAGTAGCGATCACCAAGTTTATTATCTCATCAGTAGGTTTCCGCGGGTAGATTACGCGAATAACTCTTATTCGGCGCGAGCGCACGTGTTCCTAGCGGACAGCGTAGATCGTGACTGGTGAAAAACGAGCATAACAACGCGGCGGTAGAAGAAAATACATTCAGTCAAAAAAGTTTCGGGAATGGATAATTTGTTTGTTGTTCCAAATTCAAATTTTAGATTTTTTTCTAGTTGCTAGATTGGCACAACTGTTTTCCATTTTGGCGCGGAGTTTGAGTTGCATCTGTTATTTATATTAAATACTGTTTTTAGTTAGGTATATCATATCTAGTGTGTATTGCGAATTTCATAAAGGACAAAAACATCGAACAAAGAGGTTGTCTTTGCATCATTGAAAAAAATACATCATTTAGAATCTCGATAAGATGCGCAAGGTTTTTATAGAAGTACTCTTTTATATTTTTAATATATGTGTAATAACATGTATTTCGGGTTCGCCGCTCTTAAGGTTGGTTAGAATAAAGATTATATACAGTTTAAATAAAATAAAAAATAAAAAAGTTCTTGTAAGGAAAAATTAGAAAAAAAGCCCACGAAAAATTCCACCACTCGGGGGTCTAGCTCAACGTTCTGGATCCATAGTATTCGTTTGTTTGTCGATGTCTAATACACCCTGGATAATTATAGTATTACTAGCTTTTGTCAGCGGCTTCGCCCGCGTACATAAAACATAGCCTATGTCACTCAGGAGTAAAGCAGCTTTCTATTGTTACTAAATTTTTTCCAATCGGACCAGTAGTTCAAGAGATTACCCCCTACAAACAAAAAAACAAACTAACAAAAAAACATACTTTACCTCTTTATTATATTATTAGTGTAGATTAAATTACTCACTTCCTTCGGCGATACGCCTTGTACAATGGCATCGTCTTCGGAATCCGAGTCGGTGTCCATGGCGTGCTCTTGATGGAAGGCGGAACAGGCAACATCAACCTGTTCAAGATAAACATTTATTTATTTAACATCATGCACACAACAGTACAAAGGCGGACTTAACCTTTCGATCTTGTAATTACAGATAAATTAATCGTATACACAATAAAAATATATAATATAAACACAATTCAACTGATTAATCGACTTTGAGGAGGAGATTTATTTTTTTACTATGCCCTGGCTTTGCACTGAACAGTTTTGACATTAAGGGGGAAATATTTGATGATTTTAAACCCATCATTACGTCTAAACGGCTAGTCGGTATGTTTAGAATAAAATATATGTTAAACTAGACTATTTTCGTAATAATTTGATATACGAATATATATATATATTTAAAATTGAACTTCGTGTAATTTATTTTCAATGTTATGTCTAACACAAACACAAAACCGAAGATCAGGCAAAAACCTTTCTATGAAACTTTTTTATGAAACTTTCACAAACTAAAAGGCAATCTTTTTAATCATATTGTGTTTATATTTTGTTGTGTTTTTGTGAATATTGTATGTAAACATTATAATATGCCTGTGTATAAATTAGATTATGTCAAGTTTTTTTTGTTTATTTTATGTCATCATCACTATTAAATTATGTGTGTATTAAAATATATTACGTTTGTATATGAGTAGGTAAATTATGTCAGGTATTTTTTATTTTTTTTATTGCTATAAACTAGTGCTTGACTGCGATCCCATCAGATGGTAAGCAGTGATGCAATCGATGATGGTAAGGATGGTGATGATGGTAATTTCAATTTATTTTCTTTAGTTATATAAGTTACTATTAAAGTTACATTCTATACTCACTAGTTGCTTAGGGTTCATATTATAGAGAATCCTCTCAGCATTGTTCTCAGAGTCGTTGCGCGACTCCATGATCGCCAGTAACAGCTTAGAAGCGTTGTTCTTCAACTCAAGGACGAGGTCCATACGAGTCTTGCCAAGCGGGTTGATATCGTTCAGAATCAGCGCTGTTATTATGTCGAGTCCGTTGCTCTCGTGGGTTGCTATGCAGTTCTGGTTCTCGTGGCAGGGGCCTGGGGGAGAAGGAATCAGAATCATAATGTCTTTATTGTGGGCATAGGTTACATAGAGATGTTAAAACTTAATTAAGGTGCAGGAGATTCGAATAAACTTTACTGCACACCAAAATAGTGAGAAAGACTTTTTAAAACTTAAATCTAGGGGCGCTTTCATGGTAGACGTTTTATGTAGGACCGCTTTCTCGTTTTTATATAGCCTTTTCAATAATGTGAATATGAAAATACTGAAGATGGAAATGTTAGATTTATTTTTGTTGTGGTCTTGGGTAGGTACAATATTGACTGGTTTGCATTGTCCTTATATAATTTCTCTATTAAACTATATGTCGGAAACGGCTTCGACTTGTTGACAACAAGACTAGGCACGCCATCTAGTGGCAACTAGAAGAACTAAATAAAGATGGCGCGCTTGACAGAGTCGGTAACGTTTCCGCTTTGCTACGAGCTTGCGGAGGAGGGAACCCGCCCGGGGAGCGGATACACACTCTCAGCCAGCCCGTCGCAGAGTCAAGACGTTCTGAAACTGTCCGTTTTGTTGTAATTTGTAAAGTGATAACAGTGCACTGTACCGAAATGTATTGAGAAGTAAACCGATTCAACTCCTACCCGTTGTTATTCATTGCACGATACCCACATACGCCCACATGTTAGATCTGATAGACCAGAGCTCGAACACCATCCTGGACACGAGCCGACATCAGAACTGGGATTCAATCGTGCAAATGAATCGACAAGTTATGTGAGCAATAATTACGCAACACTGAAGAAAATTGGCGAGAACAAAGACAGTTGGCGGTTATTATTCGAAATTCGAAAATGAAGACTCGGATCGAAGCATGGACTTGAATGGTTTGATTAGGTTTTTACTGGGGTTTTTCCCTAATCCTGAGCAACGAATGTTGGACCATGGTGACGTTGTGCCCCCAGAGCGCAAACTACAACGTTCTACCCAGATTGTGAATCTACCCAAATTCGACCCGGAGAGACGAGAGCAATTCAGAAATCACTATGGAAAAATGGGACATACGCAAACTGAAAACAAGAATATTCAAGCCTCAAGACCACCGGCAATAAGGTAGCAAGCCAATCCAGGTCGGCTTTGGAGAGCAGAGTTCTTGATGGAGATCTGGACCCCTGAGAGAAGCGGCGCGGTGGTAACCGTGACGGTGCTGTTGTGACAGCGAGCGATGGGTTGACGCCGTGGTTGCCGATCCTTCATCAGAAAAAGGTCAGGTATTCTCATTCCACTTTTATTCTAAAGTTGAGTTCTCATTCGTCAAAGATTTTTTTATGGTGGGTGAAAATCATCCAATGACGAAACCCGCTCTTGGTCGGAGCGAAAGACAGTGTAGGTTGTCAGTAAATTTTGGGGTAGATGTAAAGTAAATGGTGACAACTTTGACAAGTATAGGTGTTATATGATGGTACCTGCTAAGTATCTAGATCATTACTTCTGTGGTTGAAATCGATAATAGCTAAATCGCGATTTTATTACGTGAGCCAACATTATTTGCGAAATTAAGTTTTAGGCTGTGAAATGTTGTTGCAAAGGTTCAGTTAAATTAGTGACCGTGAAACATTTTTTTGAAAATAGCTTAGGTTCATGGCTTAAATAATTGTAATTACAAAGTACCCTCAGTAGATCCGATAATAACCGTTTCGATCTTTTTATGACGGTGACAGTTCTCCGAAATAATGTTGACGTTGTTGACACCGACGTGACCTAGATTATTTCTTTGTCGTTTCGTTAATAATTGGACTATTTTACTATCGGTATGCTACAAACGCGTGCAACAAAAAGTGATCTTAATCGTTCGACTGATTTTTGACTGTATAAAGACGACAATAGTAGTTTGGCGCGTATGAATTAAAAAAAATTCGTAAGCGGGTAAATGAATTATTGTGCCACCGTTTAATTCAATGTTTGCTAGTTCAAGTTTTTTAGTTAAGAAATCCAACGTGTCAAATTAAATGTGCAGAGATTATCGAAAACTAAATAACAATACCGTATCAAATCGTTATTCGTTGATGTTTGTCTCGGATCAAATGTCTCAGTTACACGACCTAGGGTGGTGATTGTTGTATTTTCAATTACCTATTCCCAACGTTTGATTTAATTAAAGAGTATTGGTTGTCTTGAATGGCTGTCAGACGCCGCGTTGGTGGTTTTGAATGCCTGTCAGTCGCCGCGTTGGTTGTCTTGGAGGCCTGTCAGACACCGGGATGGTTGTCTTGAATGGCTGTCAGACGCCGCGTTGGTGGTTTTGAATGCCTGTCAGTCGCCGCGTTGGCTGTCTTGGAGGCCTGTCAGACGCCGGGATGGTTGTCTTGAATGGCTGTCAGACGCCGCGTTGGTGGTTTTGAATGCCTGTCAGTCGCCGCGTTGGTTGTCTTGGAGGCCTGTCAGACGCCGGGATGGTTGTCTTGAATGGCTGTCAGACGCCGCGTTGGTGGTTTTGAATGCCTGTCAGTCGCCGCGTTGGTCGTCCTGAATGCCTAACAGACGCCTGGATGGTTGTCTTGAAAGGCTGTCGGACGCCACGTTGGTTGTCTCCAATGGCTGTCGAATGCCGGAATGGTTGTCTTGAGAATGAGAATTGAGAATGAATTAACGGATGTTGATACCGCTAGACTAGTCTATTTTAGTTATTTCCATAGTATTATGTCATACGGTATCTTACTATGGGGACGGGCTGCAGACATTGACTCAATTTTTATACTACAGAAAAGAGCAATTAGAGCCATTTATAATCTCCGGCGGTGCGATTCCCTAAGGGAGCTGTTTAAGAATATTAATATCATGACGGTGGCATGTCAATATATTTATGAAAACATCATGTATGTTAGAAAAAATCTTCATCTTTTTAGCAAAAGAGGCGATAGACATAATTATGTTACAAGAAATAGGGATCAGTTAGTTCAACCAGGCTTCAGACTGGCTAAAGTGGCCTCTTCTTTCATGGGACACTGTTTAAAATGTTATAATAAAATACCTTCCCACATATTGGAACTTAATGAAACGAAATTTAAATCTTGCATTAAACGCACACTATGCAGGCAGGCATATTATAAGTTGGAGGATTACATTCAAGATAAAAATGCTTGGCTTAATGCTGGTCCAGCTCCACTACCCGTAGTTCGTACAAATGGATTGGCATTAAAATAACTTTTTTCTTGTGTTTTAAAGTTGGTCATTTATTTTATAATAGTATTGTATAATGTAAATTCATTTTTTTTTTTCAAAGTTTGTAAATGTGAGTACCATGGAACAATTTATGGTTTTAGGTTACTATAGGACTTGTTTGATTTGACGTAAATGAGCTCGGCAGCTGAGAGTTTGTCATGCTCACTCAAATGTCTCACTGACGGTGGCGCGTGTATTGGATTATTCGGTTCCCTATAAAATGGTTGAGCTGAGTAGTGCTGATGTGTGCGTCATGTCCGTGAACGGGCGATGTCAGTTGAGATTGGTCATCTCTTAGCTGTCAGTAGTTTATTTTAATATAATATCTATATTTAGAATTGTTTCTTTTTAGTTATTATTTACATTGTTCTCACATACTAGTATCGACAAGAAACATGTAACCGAATTATTTGTAATACTTACCATAATTGAAAAGAGTGTCCATGGAGTTTCTTGCACATTCTTCTCCATAGAGATCTACGCTTTGGAATGTGCAATTAGCATCATTATTTAGGACAGACAGACTTGACGTTTCAAAAGTGCCTGTAAATGGTTTATTTGGAATAAAAATGATTTGACTTTGACTTTGACTTTGAATGCCTGTCAGACGCTGGGATGGTTGTCTTGAAGGGTAATAAAACTATCAGACGCCAGACGGAGGTTTTCTTGAGTCATTGACGGATTTTAGAAAGAGGTTGTTCTGATGTTTATTTGTTTTCATATTAAGTTCTGTTAGACAGATTAGTTTTCTGTCTTGTTGTGATAATCTAAGTTCGTTACTTAAGAGAATATTTAATATTGTCATTAAGAAGTTTCAAAGTAGTGAGATCTCTTAAATCTGAATTTCGAAATAACCAAAATTTGTAAATTGATTACTGATGATGATTAATAAAGATTATGTTGAGAGTATTCGAGTTCGCCTATCATTGGTCAAGTTGGCCGAGCGAGTGGACGCATTTACTGTGTGAACTTTTTGTTATAGATACCTCACACGAGGACGTGTGAGATGTCAGGACGGCCGTGTCGGTAACGGCTTCGACTTGTTGACAACAAGACTAGGCACGCCATCTAGTGGCAACTAGAAGAACTAAATAAAGATGGCGCGCTTGACAGAGTCGGTAACGTTTCCGCTTTGCTACGAGCTTGCGGAGGAGGGAACCCGCCCGGGGAGCGGATACACACTCTCAGCCAGCCCGTCGCAGAGTCAAGACGTTCTGAAACTGTCCGTTTTGTTGTAATTTGTAAAGTGATAACAGTGCACTGTACCGAAATGTATTGAGAAGTAAACTGATTCAACTCCTACCCGTTGTTATTCATTGCACGATACCCACATACGCCCACATGTTAGATCTGATAGACCAGAGCTCGAACACCATCCTGGACACGAGCCGACATATATATAAATGGAGAAACCGACTGATGGACATATCAACGCACAGCCAAAACTACTGAGCCTAGGAGGAGGCCTTTTATGACGTAGGCGAACACTAAGAGTCTAAATTTTGTATGGAGAACCCTACTTTCACGCGGGCGAAACCGCTGGCAGAAGGCTAGTACTGTAATTTGGGAATATTGTCACATAAACAATTTTTTTTAAAGAGTAACCATGGAGTTTTTGCCGGTTCATCTCCATACGAAGCGACCAATTTGGAACTGTGCACTTTTGACGTTTCTGAAGGCCTATGTCAAATAAAAATACTTTGATTTTGTGTCAGTAGGTTGCAGTACTTTAGTAGTCCAACAATAAGCGCCTAAATTGAAGACGTATCTGGGTGTCGAGAGTTTTTATGACAGTGATGCGCTATTCAACATCTATGTTTGTGACGTTGCCGTCCTGTTATCGAACGCTCGCGGTATGGTTGCTGCACTGCGCGCTTGGTATGAAAAATACGATTGTCTTTACGCAGTACGACTAAAAGGTGGACAGTTGCTAATTGGCGTTCTATTCAAGGTGACTTTGGTTTCTATTGCGGCTGGATAGTCATGGATGTAATCCACGCGCCAACACGTTCTCGAATCAGTCACTATGGTCGGGAATTCGCGCTTACTAACCAAGGGCGTTCAAGGTCATGGTTTACAACTGCTGTCTACACGAATTGAAACTAGTAAGGTCACCTCTGTTGTTTATTTACCATATTACACGTATTTGTAATAAAATTGGCGATTTAATCCAACAAAAACTTACCTTGGCAGTACTCTGTGAGCGTCTCCAAGGTCTGATTGATGAGCGCCACGTTGCCCTCGTTGATGTACAGCCCCAGCAGGCCCAGGCCTCCCGTAGTGGACCCGCAGATACAGTCCAGGAACATCAGGGTTTCTGATACTAAGTTATAGTTGGATTTGTTGTTTTGATTTCGAAGTAAGTTCTGTGGAAAAATAGATTAAAAGTACATCGTTATTTAAAGTTTTACTTTACTCTGTAGCTACGAGCAAAAAGGGGTGATCCTTGAACCCTCTTAGGCCACTGCAAAACCTATACAAAAATTTCTACATCAATTTTAAGACGTTTTGACTTTATAAATCCCTTAATTAAACTCCTGTTATAAATGAACCCCTATGCCTTCAACTTGGGCCAAGGGACGAACCCTTGGCCCAAGTTGAAGGAATAGGGGTCTGCAAGGAGGGCTCTAGCTAGACGGCGACGTAGGAACGGGGTAGGTTATTTAGTTAGTGAAAGTCTGACACTGTTTCTCGCTCCGCCCAAGGGCGGGATTCGACATTGGATAATTTTTACCTACCATAAAAATAATAACCCCAATTATTTCTACTTTAACTGTAACTTGAAAATATGATCAGGCCTTCCTACTCAAGTTAAGATCGTATCGTTAATGTCGAACGATTGGAATTGGCTACACCTTCAATTCCTGACTTCTGATCACGTAACAGAGCTTTGAGATGAATGACGTCAGAACAAAGGAATTGGGACGAATTAACGAAACGATCGTAATTTGGCTAAGGGGCAGGTAAGATACTAATCAGGAGCGGGAAACAGTGTCAGTCTGACAAAACACCCCACCCCGTTCCTTCTTTGCCTTTCGCACTGGGGCCAAGCCTTCCTTTCAGAAAGAGACCCTAGGTCCCAGTAGGCTTCGACCCTTTTGAACTCCTCTTTCTTTCATGATATCAATAGTTTTTTATAATAACTATAACTGAAACAGTTACCTGCAGGTCAGGGTTGTGGTTCTCACACAACAATTGCAAGAACCGCAGGATGGGCCGCATGATGGCCACCTTGGGAGGCAGCACGTCCGAGTTGCCAGGCTCTTTCTTTTCTGCCATTATTTCTTCCAGAGCTGTTGTACCTGCACGGAGTGAAATATATTTTAGATTTAAGTCCCTCAGACCTCACATAGTAACGTAATCGCGCAAGTTGAGTGGGCGCGCTGACAGAAATGCTTAAGATCAATTTTTAGCTCAAACGGTAAACAGTTACGTGTTTCTTAAAAACGAGACACTATTCATTGCGCGAACATCGAAGGACTGGAACAATTTACTTGCTGCGATCTTCCCATCTGATAATAATTTCAGTGACTTCACGGCTAGACTGAATAGGCATTTAATAAACTAATACTTCTCACCATTAACGATTACATCACTGCTTACCATCAGGTGGGATCGCAGTCAAACATTAGTTTATAGCATAGCAAATTAAAAAAAATCGAATTACCACATGAATAACTTTTTAAAACTTCTTATCAATAGAAATAGGATTTAGTGTACCGTTTACATTGAGCTCATCACGTTATAATTGGAATAACTGCGCTCGCTGATTCGCAAATATGTGTAGACAGTAAATATGTGTAGACAGTACGTTATAGTTTTTCCACGCGCGCGTACACCAAGTATACAGTGACAACACGCATCTGTGAAGCTATCCTACAGGGACATCCTATTAGGCCTAAGTAAAATTGTGAATGTGAAAAGGCGAAAGTAGTGTACAAAAACAAAACATCTAAGTATTTGGTACCTAAAGTGTTTAACAAAAATAGATTTATAAAGATAAGGAGTAAAAATGAGTAAATAATCACTTAAAACAAAACTAAAAAACTTTGTAATCGATTGTGAACAGAACTAATTATATAAGGTATATATGTATCTAAGATATAACTCTATAATGTAGTACAGTAGTAAGCGAGTACAAAGGTGGTGCACTATTATGTAAATGAGCGCTTCTCGCCTTCAAACGTTAGTTTGGCGAGTGTTTAGAAGTAAGCAAAACCTGTATTTTATAATTTCAATCAATGAACTTAAAAAAGAAAGTAGTTACCATGAGACATGGTGTGTATATCCGAGTAGGCGTGCACAGCAGAGCCGCAGGCGCTGTTCACTTCGTCGTCCATCTCCTCCCCGACCATCAACACGATCGGGACGGCCTTCGAAGCTGTTAACAAATAAAAGTATACACGTTAATTTACTATAGATATGTCATTCGTCTAGTACTCATAACACAAGCTCTGCTTAGCTTGGCATTATTATTTAGTAAGTTATTTATCACTCACGCCATAAACTCTGCTTAATTTGGAACTAGATGGCGTTATGTGAATTTTGTGTCATATTATTATTATGATGCATGGGGCTCCAGAGTTTAAACAAAGCCCAACTGTCATATCACAATCAATCAATCACAACCACACACGCCGTCTTGTTTCAAGCCGTACTAGACATCTAGTATGAGTACTAGACATCTGATAAATATACTTATATATTTCTAAATAAATACATAATATAGATAAATTACACCCAGACACAGAACAAATTATGGTGCTCATCACACAAACATTTGTCATATCAACTTTGTATATCGATGACAGAACGCTTACGGTCAGGGACGGTCTTGATTTTGTCAGAATAGCTGGTGCGTTGCTTTTCAGTACTAGCCGCAGATGTGCTGCTAGCTGCCAGCGACCTGATCTCTTGCTGTGCCTCGCGCATTTTGTCGTAGAATACCTGGAGGAGAAACATTCATATTGAATTGAATTTATAAAAAAAATCCGTTCAATTCAGACAAAACAGTCCATAAAAAATCCTTTTTTAATTTTCCAATATTTTTTGTTAGAATTAATAATTAAACAGTAATAATATAAAAGACCATGATTGTTACTTCTTTACACTCGGACGGCTGAACGATTTTTAATAAAAATCGGTAAACGGCAAAAAAATGGTACAAGGCGATTTGTTTAGCCTGGAATAGGATACTTTTTATGCATTATTGATCGTTGATCCATAATCTATTCCTATTATTTAGCCCGTTGCGTTGGCAACAGGCTAAAAAACCATAATACGGCAACCAATCAACCCGAGGTTTTGTTTTTCTTTCTTTGTTCACTTATTTAGAACTCTCCTGAGTAATGCTCTATCCATCTTTCTCGCTCGCAAGACTAACATTTTAACATGTCATGGTTTTATTTTCAGTAGGCAAAAATCATCCAATGATATCTCCTGCCCTTGGACGTAGTGGGAGGTAGTGTCGGACTTTTACTGACTAAAAATCCACCCTGTACCTTCATCGGGATAGGTTGTTTAGTCAGTAAGAGTCTGACACTGTTTCCCGCACCGCCCAAGAGCGCGATTCGTCAATCGATTATGTTTTACCTACCCTAAAAAAGACCCTGTTCCTTCAAACAGGGGGCAGACCGTATTGGGAATAATTCACTTTTAATTTTATTCACCTTTAAAAATGCTTGTGATATTTCTCCATTTTGTAGTTTAGTAAATATGCTGTGTTGAATGATTGGGTTGCCACCCTCGAGAAGAGCAATACCTGTAAAAAAATAGTTTAAATTCAAGTTGTTATCAATTATTTAGACGACACCGATGACCTCAGAATAAACTGATGCGATGAAATTGTTTATTTGTTAATAGAAATAAAAATAGATGAAATTCAGGGTAAGAATACTTTTTTTCTTTTTTTTTTTTAAAGTTGCCCCACACTAGGAATTATTCCCTGTGTCGTGGGTGCGTTCATAAACATGTAAAGTCACATACACAAGATACCCAGACTAATTGGGGGTCACACATAAATAACGTTAAACGAATTTCATTATTTTTGACCTCTAGTCCGTTTTACATAATTTACATGTAGAAATTAAAATAATAATTCCGAAATTAAACTTGTCACGTTTTATTTGAGGTCGGCGCAACACGTTTTTTCTTCCATTCTGTCCTGTCACCCGTCACGCTATCACTAACTCCTCTTTCATATCACTTCTCACATTATCTATCTATATTTTCTTTTGGTCTCCCTCTCCATCCATCCGCACGTAAACCTTTCAAATTCTTAAAGAAAACGTAAATAGCACATTCAACTTATTTATAAACTTACCAAGTTGGATAGCCTCCAAGAAGATAGCCTGTCGATTTGTGCTCTTGATGACGAGGTCTACCACCAGGTCGGAAGCCCCCTCCTTGTCCAAATGGGCCTGTACTTGAGCCAGGGTCTGGCCCGTGCGGAGAAGGACTTTCGCTGTATGAGCGTATATACAGTTAGTAACGTGGCGAACGAAAACGGGGAGCTAGCAAACGTGTTAGAAAGCGTTTGGGATGCTAAATAAATATAAAAAGGGGATATTTTTTGTACTATTAATAGCAGGCAATAACTGGGTAGAATATTTTAAAGTGCGAAAGGAAAGGGGGTTTTAAAATTTTATACTTTGACATGTAATAACATTTTTACAAATTGTTCAGTCAAAATTAGTTGCGTTTTGAGACATCATTAACTAAATTCAATACAGTAGAATGACAATTTTAGCAAATACTATTACCGAGACTTAATATTGCTCCAATGCATAAAAAAACAAATAAGGTTAAAAAAATTGAGTTCAGCGCCATCTAACGAAAACTTGGTTAAGTTCGAGGCTGTAGCTTTCATCTTAAGGTTATCCCTTGTACCTTCTTAACTACATTAGTTACTATCCACCCCGGACAACTATGAAATAGTTATTATTATATTATATATAATAACATTAAACGGGAGGGGGGGGGACTTATAATATAAAATTAGTGTAGTTTGAGTTGTTATAAAATTGTATTTCTATATTAAACTGTTAGTTATATTAGCATATGTTATATTAGGGGCCATTCATAAATTACGTTACACAAATTTAATTTATTTTTTCGCGTATAACTTATACTTTCGTATTAAGATTGGACATTTAAACAAACCTTTTTCACTGTCCGTTCAACCGATTTTGACTTATATTCCGTCGGCATACGGATGACAGTAAAGCAAATAAAACTGGCTACAACACCAACTATTTACTGCAGCCGCCATTTACCATGTGACCAACAGAATAAAAGTCAAAATCGGTTAAACGGACAATAAAAAACGTTTGTTTAGTTGAATCTTATTGTGGAGTATCGACATAGATTTTGAAATGTGACGTCACGTAGTTATGACACCTTCCCTTGTCACACAACCGCGAAATCATCTCTTACTGACGTAATTAATAGATAGCCCCTTAGTGTTATTAAAGAGTTTGTTATACGTGTTATTAAAAAGTTTGTTATACATGTCATGAATTTGTATAATACAGTTTCTAAATTAAATAAAAGAAATGGGAGTAGCGATAAAGCATTTGATAAGGTGGGCGAAAAGTACGTCAAGGGTGATTTGCTTGCTTTATACATTTAATAACAATAAAAGTATATGTATAAAAACTTAAGTAACTTAAGTTACTGAAGTTCAAATACATTTCTGATTTGTGGGCACACAGTGTTTTAAAAAATAGAAGTTTTCAAATCGATTCACGTATGGTTTAAAAGAAACAAACGTAAAAGAAGACAATCGAATTGAAAATCTCCTTTTTTTGTTGAAATCGATTAAAAATATAATATACCGTGTATTAGAAATCAACGCACAAACGAATACCATGGATCCAGTATATGATCCCATGAACTGGCTTCTACAATGGTAGAATTTTTTGTCGACGTTACTCTAAGCTTTTTAAATTATTTTCTACTAGCTACCCGCCCCAGCTTCGCACGGGTACTGATATTGAATATATTATGCATGTATTATACACATAAACCTTCCTCTTGTATCACTCTATCAATTAAAAAAAACCGCATCAAGATCCGTTTTATGTTTACGGAACGATCGTACCTTGGCTTTGGGCTGGATTCATTATACACGTTTTTATGCGTCGATTTCTAAGACACGGTGTATATTTGTTTTATATTGCTTGGCATATTTATTGGTGAATAAAGAACTGATTGTCTGTTTGTCTTCCCGTTGAAGTAGTGGCATGAAGAAAGGCCTTATATTACAAAATCGTTGAGACTCGATCGGGAATTATGACTTATTTACATTAGTTTATTGGTACCGAGCCGCTCTGTCATAGGAGTTACAGAGCCTGCATGTAAGAGGACGAGACAGCAACTCATCTACTTCAAGGCTGCCCAATCGCCGCTGGATACAGGGCAAAGTACTTCGGAAATCCAGGCAACCTCTGCGAAATGGACACTAAGGTTTTGCTGGCCTTCTTCAAGGATCTGGGGTGGATCGAATGACGCATCCCACCCGTACGCAAAATACGCGCTATTGACGTGGAGTTACGGATACTAGCCCGAAATACAATACAATGTTACGGAGTCATCCATGTGCTAGTCTGACTCGCACTTGCTTAGTAAAATAAAAAAAAATATAAATAAATAATAACAATAAAGTCACTAACACGTTGAGCAATCAACAATGCTTGTTTTCTTTCCGTTTCTTCCAATCCTTTGCTTGGAAGCAAATTCGTCTTTTAGTCAATTAAATACCACCTTTTATAGATGACTAGCTTTCTGCTAGCGACTTTGGCCGATTGAAAATAACTTTGGACACACGTTTCATCCCTTTAGGGGGTGAATTTTTGAAAATCCTTTCTTAGTGTTCGCCTGCATCATGAAAGGAAGCCTTGTGCAAAATTTCACTCTCCCAGTCCCAGTAGTTTCGGCTGAGCGTTGATATGTCAGTCAGTTTCTCCTTTTATATATATATAGATTTAAAACATAAATATGCCAATCAATACACAAAACACTTGTGCAGCACAAAACACTAGTGAATAAAATGGTACGTTCGGTACCGCCCTGTGGCATGGACCCACCTGTCTTCATCTTCAGCGGATGGCTTTCTGCGTCGCATGCGGTGAGAAATAAAGAAAGATTTGCTACACTAAACTATTAAGTGTTATGGGTACAAGATGCCTTTGATATGTTCGAGGGAATAACGATTTAAACGTAAATATTCTTGTCTTTACATAACAAACGTTCTTTTTTTTATCGATAATTATTTTGACTCACACTGGCTTAGTTTTGCAAATCACGGGCCCTCCTTCCAATAGCTATATCACAACGTTGGATTGGTATTTTTGAGCCAAAAAATACAAAATGAATAACACAAATAGCTGTTGGAAGGTGGGCCTAGATTTTATAGTAACCCTAGAATCATTTTTTGTGTTATGCAAATAATAAATCGCGCGTCTACGCGAATCTTAGCGCGTCGACGGTTACTTAAAGTCTGAGAGTTTTGTACATCACTATGCGATGCTTGTGTTCCATTTACACAAGAATCGCTAATAATCCTGACCACTACCAGCTTCTAAAGTTTCTGAACTGGTCCAGTACTGTAATTCGGACTCACTAATGTGAGCGTACTTAGCGACAGCGCATTGTACTTGAAAGACAAGACTTAGCGGCAGTGTAAGTTGAGCCAAGTGTTACAAAATTTGTCGTGGCCCTTGAGCAAACGCTACCGTTCACGCGGGTATTAATGGAAATACTAATTTTCCAAATTTATTTGTCTATAAAAACTTTTTATTTACGTTCTTGGATAAATATCAAAATACCCTATAAAAAAAACGCTCAATATTTTATAATCTATGCGAACACTTGTTTGTCAAGCGAATTGCGTTCGCTTGGGTGTTTACAGTTAATTTCGAACGTGAAACGTCAGTCGAACACAGTAGGTTTCAACCATCAGGTACTTAGTAGGAACCAATATCCATGTTCAAAATACCTTGACACTCAAATTTTATACGCGAAGATAAAAAATATAGAAAAAAAATCATAACAAAGGCATCTTTATTTCACTAAATGTACTAAATCCTATCACCATTACTAAGTATGAACAAGTTTAGTGTCATTTTAAATGAAAATTCTATAACTTTTCAAAGGGAAAGACCGCATGAACCGCATACTACTTTTTTCAATCTAGATACAATTTTTAAATATTTTATTTCAGCAAGGAAACTAAAAAGCGAACAAACAAGGACACAATTTATTGGAGGGATTTTGATTAATAATAATTTCAAGAAAAGTAAAATAGAACTATTGGTATGTTTTTAATTATCGTATTTAAACTTGAAAGTTTTTTAAATTTCTTTTATTTTAAGATTAAAAGTAAGTAAAATATATACTATCACGTACAAGATAAATTGCGTGACAAAATAATTCAAAACAGGCGTATTTCATCCTCCAATATATAAAAAAAAACATCGAACACACGTTATTTTTCTTTTGTTTTGACATGCTGAATCAAATGTTTTTCTTTTTTATTTTTATTGGTAAGTTAGTGCCATCCAAATTTTTCCCTTTGAAAATATCACAATAATTAAAACTGTTCTTTAAATTGGAAACACCATAGAAACCCGCAAAGTTAATGTTTCTTAAGATTTTCGAATTTTACTTGTCAGTGTCGAGAGTAAATGTTGATTAAAATACGATTATAATCAATAAAATCATCAATTACCTACCCTCTTAGTTCCCCTAACTATATTGCATAATTGTTTTATGAAATAGTAAATTAATATTTGACTAGGGGATAAAGCAGTTTCTTTAAACCGCGGAAACGAAGGTTTCAAAATTGTAATCCCGAACGTTAGTGAGGGAATTATATAATTAACTGCCGAGAGATGCAAGGGAATTAATTTACTAAAAAAAAACTATATTTTACAAGTCTCGACATTCAATTTTAGTACTCTAAGATTTATTATTTATATCATTTTCATTAATTTTATTATATCATTTTAAATTTTTATGACGTTCCTGCTCTCTTGTTACTTCTTTTAAACAAACGTCAGTAACCACTTTTGTTTTGTTAATGGCCCAACTGTCTTCTTAACAAATAAAAAGTGCCTGTAAATTATTATATTTGAAATTAAATGCTTTGAATCTTATCATAGACTGACACTGACCTGCAAAACGCAAAAATATCAAAAATTACAAATCTGCGGGTTTGGCGTTTCCTAGTAAAATCGTCTAAGTTACAAGTGCTGACATCTACTGGCTAACTGTGCTCACTAGTCTGACACTATCCTTGGAAACTGTTAACAAGTTGATTAGTCAGCTCACTATCACGGTCCAGACTGGATCACCATTCCACATTTTAAATGTTTTCATTACTAGGACTATTGTCCCACAAACATTTCTGACTCCGAGAGTCCCTAGTGTGAGTTGGTTTTACGTTAACGCGAATCGACGCGTTTGTAACGTTCGGCGCTCCGATTGGCCTGGTACAAGCTCTCTAACCAATCAGAGAGACAAACACGCTTGATAAATACTATCGAGGGTCCGTTTTACGATGGCGGGAGTAATTAATATAGCACTATTCGGTATATACCGTTTATATAAATATTGACCCACACGTGAAAGCTCACACAAAAAATAATCAGTAGATTTACCGTAGCTTGCCGAGAACAAAACCATAGCGCGATCTAACTCGACGCCAACGCCATCTATCGAGGTAGTTGACAACTCGCCATCAAAAGTTCAGTAGTATTTGTTAGTCTTTTTATAGTTTCGTTCCGGCATTAACAACGCTAAATCTTTCGATTACGTTAACGTAAAAACAACTCACACTCAGCAAACAAGTTTTCAAACTACTAAAATTATTCATCACTATAACCGCTTGTGTCGCATAAATCCGACGAATGTTTTCCGTGTACTATTCGCCAGGGTCGTGTGTTCGTGACTGGGTACTTTATCTCGTTTAGTTCTCCAATACCCATAATAATACGAATATAGCTATATATATTGTATATATATCTTTTGGCCTTAAAGACAAAAGCTTCGACGACCATCTGTCGAAGCTGTCGATGCGCGGTTGGATCAAGGGCCTGATACAGAAGGCAGTACTTCTCGACACGGCTCATATTATGAGGAGGATCCTGTCTCTGGAGCCCTAACCAGCGGTAGCTTGGACCCTGCTCCCGACACCGGCGGACTAATATTTTTTTTTAAATATAAATTTGTTTTAGGAAATATTTAAAATTGTATGGAATACGTATAGAAAGAAAATAAAAGCAATAATAATATTCGACAAGTATTCGAGGCTACAAACCACTAGACCAACAGGCCAGTCAAATATATTGCGTCGTGTATACGCGACCCTGGCGGAATAAAACAGGATTGTCGGAAATATTCGACATAGATGGTGATAAGATTAATTATTATTTTCAATATAGCAAGATTTTATACACATGAGAAATTAATCCGAGATTAGATACAGGGTAATTAAAACAAGCCCAATTTCAAAATACCCCGTAATATATATCAGGGTTAGAAAAGATCAAAGAAATGGTGAAACCAGTCTTTCTTTAATTATTAGCTGCCTCTCACCTCAAATTAGGGCTAAGTTCAGGTTATGCTGATTATTTTAATTTAACAAAAATCCCAGTGAATAAAGAAAACCCAGTTAATGTTGGAGACAGTATAGTATCGGGTAAAGGATTTTACTATGTTGCATCAAAATCCATTATGTGTATGCGTATATTCTTGGCTTTTAAATTATCAAATGTATCAAGATAATTCATAAATAAAAAAATCGGTTTTTTTTTTTAGTTTTAGAATGGGATAAAGTTATTGTCAATAAATAAAACGCCCGTTTTGACATTGGCCATGACGACGAAAAAATTTAAACAAACTGACAATGTAATGCGTTTGGCTGGGTTTGAACCCACGATCTACAACTCAAAAATCGGGACCGTTATCACTCGGCCACAATTAACATGAGAGCAGTGGCTCTCATGTTAATTTTTTATTTTATTTACTGTTTGTTTCACGCATTAACAAAACGGGCCTTTTATTTCATTCTCTTCATTGAAAACACTAAAAAAAGAAAGGAAACGCACGCTTGAGATTTCATCACTTCACAGTAAGACCCTGGTCTTCAGTATCATGATGAGCCTAACCCAGCATAACCAGAACTTGACCAAAACACACACACCCCCATGAACCACACACAACTTACCGCCAGGTCCGTGTGTAACCGTCACGGAACTGGGAGGTGGCGAGATCTTCGGCTCCGACTTCCGGTTGATAAAGTATTGGGACAACAGCTTCGAGCGTAGCTGGTTGCCCTGGTGACCAAATTTGAAGTATTTTTTAGATGTACTGTTCTGTGGATGGCGTAACATATTATTACGGTTGATATATCACTAGCTTTTGTCAACGGCTTCACCCGCGTACATAAAATATAGCTATGTCACTCAGAAGTAAAGCAGCTTTCTATTGTTGCTAAAATTATTCCAATCGGACCAGTAGTTCCAGAGATTACCTCCTACAAACAAAGATACAAACTTTACCTCTTTATTATATTAGTGTAGATTTATTTCTCTAAGATTAAAATTCATAATCACTTGATGAGAAACAATGTTTTTACTTTATAATTAGAAAGTGCCGAGAGCATACGCTTAGAATCTAATTAGTATTGAATAATTTTGGTCCACTCAAATCTGTATGGTTCTTTCCTCAAAACACCATCTCAAATACTAATCTGCATTGTTCTCATATGATTTGACTATTACATGTTTGCTGATGGACTCTAAAAGAGACTTTAACCCCTGAGTTTGTTTCGGTGTTTCTTTTCAGGGTAGTCAGCTAGGAAACACCGGACTCATCTAGTTTAAACTGACAAAAAAAATGACGTGTAAAAGTGTTGTGAGCAACTTATTTGCAAAAATAAATATCATTTATCATTGAAATAACATCAAATAATACGTATATTTCGTGCCCCAGGGTACGATTCTATGGTTAAGCAAAATTGACACTACAAAATACTTCACCTTTTAGGAATATCTCCAGTACGGTACTTAATAGGAAAGAAAATTATTATTATGACAAGATTATTTTCTTGTCAGGGTAGTTCACATATTTTTTTCATATTTTTATACAACGACATAAATTATTTGTGAAACCAGAGATCGGAATAGGTAAAATATATTTATTTATAGTCCGAGAAAATAAGTAATACAGAATTGATAATACCCCCTCTAAATTACACCCAGACACAGAACAAAAAATCTTGCTCATTGATGCGAAAGTGTAACACCAGGGCTCTGGGATTAAAGCAAGGAAGTAACGGTGTACTGTTACCCAGTACGCCTAAGGGCCGGAATCGTCATTAGATGATTTCTTTACCTACCATAAAAAAGTCGTCGTTTATAATTTCGGGTATATTAGTTCTATATTACTTACTTTCTCGAACTATGGGTACATATACTTTACCCACCTTTGGTGTTAATGATATTTAAACGACATACCTTCTCCCCATATTCGGGGTCCACGGCCATCATTTCGCGTAAAGTGCGTAAAACTTTAACGCACAGTTTTTCTTCTTTCTCTTCAAGTAGTTTTTCCGTATGACGTATTAGTCTGAAAACAATATGCTTTAATTCTTCTCGTGACCTGTGATTGTGAAAGATGAGAAGGATGATTAATATGTGAATGAAAGAACATGAAAGAAAAAAAAAGAAAATGTTAGTCATGCACGTGAGTAAGAAGGATAAAGGATGGAGCTATACAGCCAATATTTCTTTTTTACCTGATGGTAAGCAGTGATGCAATTTTTGATGGTGAGGCGCACTAGTTTATTAAACGTTTAATCACTGTAGCCTTAAGTGTTAGCTTATATAGGGTGACTGGCAATTAGTGACTGATACAACAAACAACTTAAGTGTTAATGGGCAGGGCACATTGCACGCAGAACAGATGGCCGCTAGGACCGAAATGTTCTGGAGTGGCGACCGCGTGCCGGAGACGTAGCGTTGGAAGGCCTCCCACAAGGTGGGCCGATGACCTGGTCAGGGTTGCTGGAATGCGATGGATGTGAGACGCACGGGACCGGTCGTTGTGGCGACGCTTGGGGAAGGCCTATGTCCAACAGTGGACGTCTTTTGGCTAAAATGTTGATGACAACAAACAACTTTTGCTATGGAACCAAACACGAAATCGCGAAAAAAAAAATATCAGCAAGTTCAGTACATTTTGACCTGTTAGGCAAATATAAATGTACCGACAGAAGATTTTTTCGCGATTTCAGGTTTGGTCCCATACTCGCCCCATAGTAAAAATTGTTTGTTATAGTAACTACAATCATCATGTTTAAGTATCGGTCACTAATTACCAATCATCCTTTACAGCTCCATCCCTTGACAGGTTAGGAACTCGCGGTATCACATAAACTGAACTGTTCTTTTGATTAAATAGAAAGAAAGATGCATGACAGAAAGAAAACATTAATTTATGACTCACACAGGACAACAAAAACAACATAAAAAAATTGGAACTAAATATAAAAAAAAAATAAATAATGAAAAACCCCCGTGCGAGGCACAAAATCGAACTATGACAGTGACAATCAGTTTAACGTTTCAATTTAGGCTATGGCATCTGAAAGCGATTTCCTCATACTGAGTCGCTAGTTTCGAATACCGTAATTAGAAAGTAAAAAGACAGAAGACATAATAGGTATGCGTTTGCTTGGGGCTCAAGAGTTTAACTAATTCAATTTGCTATCACGTCCATACAGCTCAATTGAAACGCTCAACTGACAAAATAAACGATTCAATATAAGTTGCTAATTACCTAACTTATACTGAAACGTTTGATGAATGAATGATTGAATTGAATGATTATGAAAATTGAATTGAAAATAAAACGATTGCCGAGAACAACTTTTTTTTTAAACTGTAAGTAAGTAGTTCATAACTAGTACTGTTTGGAGCAATACAACCGAACAGCTACGCACTCTTGCTTTTGTGCATTTTTATAAAACTGCAAACCTAATTTTTAAAGTCAGTACTTAACCGGTCGTCGATCGCGTAACTCAAACCATATCAAAACGATTCAAACCATCTTTTAGGATAAATCAGCTTATCTTTCTTACTCTGCCGCGCTTATGTTAATAGTAGTAAGTCAAATTTTGGTCGATATTGAGTTAAGTATATATTTGGACTCGCAATCACACGGGACAAGACGAAGATGATGATTGTGGACCGTGCTGACAATAACCAACCAGGCGTCCAAAATATTGCGGGATGCGAGGTGGTCAAGAGTTACCTATACTTGGGCTCCACAATCACCAATGATGGGGGCTGCGAAGACGAAATCCGGAGACGTTGCGCTATGACGAGATCCTCAGTGGAAAAACTCACAAAAATTTGGAAAGACAGTAGAATAAACAAAAACACTAAGGTTCGATTAATGAAATGCTTGGTTTTTCCTATTTTTCTATATGGAGCTGAGACGTGGACGCTGAGGATGCAGGACCGTCGCAAGATTGACGCACTGGAAATGTGGTGCTGGAGACGCATGCTTCGAATTCCATGGACCGCACACCGAACCAATATATCGATCCTCAAAGAACTCAATATCAAAGAGAGATTATCGTCGTCTGTGCAAATACGAATTCTCAAGTTCTTCGGGCATATCACCCGTAACGAGGACTCAATGGAGCGACTGGTAGTGCAAGGGAAAGTTGAGGGCAAAAGATCACGTGGACGCTCTCCAACACGGTGGACAGACCTCATCAAATCGGTGACGCATTGCAGCGTCAACGAAAACTCCCAAGCCGCCAAACATAGAACTTCGTGGCGTCGCATCGCGAGAGAGGCGGTGGCGCAGGACTCGACCGACACATGAACACGACCACTCTGTCAAGAGTGCACGACTAAGAAGAAGATATATTTGGAAGAGAGATCGAGATCTACATTCGTGTAAATAATTCTATTCTCTTTAAAAAAAAAAAAATAAACATTGCCCCACACTAGAAATTACTCCTGTGTCGTGGGTGCGCTAACTTAATATATAAGTTTACAAATGTAAAATTGTAAAAAATAAATAGTATACTTATCTCAATATCGACCAAAATGTGGCTTACTGCCATTATCATAAGCGCGGCAGTACTTATAACCACTTTTATCTACATGTTTAGTTGTCTAAACCATAAAATCATAACCAAAATAAAGTTGTGTTGTTATCTCGTGGCCACCACTGCTCTCATATTAATTGATTATTATTATTTTAGTGTTTCTTTAAGTTTTTCCCAAGTTACAATCTAGGGTATTTCTTATATATGTTAGAACGGGCCTTAGAAACCCAGCCGATTTGAACCCGTGACCTCCCACTCGTTTGTTACGACTCGACCATCACTACTCTTAAAAAAACCTCTGAAATTATCATGAAACAGGACAACAAACACTCAACCAGCTATATTCAGCCACCGTTTGTAGAACCTGGTACCCGCAAAACGGGGTGAATAGAAACCAAACTTTAAAAGACATTTTCAATACACTTATTAGGAAACCCTGAGGATTTCGGCGGCTGGGACCGCAATCAACTCGGACCACGGTCCCGGTTGCTGGATTCATTTAATTTTAACATATTTCTTTTTAACGGTGGTTCGAGTCACCGGAAAAAAAATGTTAAAATTGAATGAATCAGGCAACCGGGACCGCGGTCCGAGTTAATTGCGGTCCCAGTTGCCGGAATCCTCGAAGCCCTCTCTTATCCCACCGTTTACAGGCATGCAATGGACTACTTTCCGCATTAATGCGGGATAAACCGCGTGCTTTCCCCCACTACAATATTATTAAATTAAACCAGTTTATTGTATAAGACGTGAGTCCCCAGATAGATCAGAGCAGATTTTAAAACTTTTTTTATTATATTTCTACTGTATGTTTCAGATACGATTAAACTGTTTTTTTTTTTCTTTCTTTATTTCACAAGTCGTAAGTGTATTGAAAAACGTAGTTTTTCTGCACTTGTATCAAAATGTACTATTTCATGTACCCTCACTTTTACTTATTTATTTTTAATGTTCTCATGTAAGTGACAAGAATTATGTCTTAATGGGAATAAAGATATTTAATCCCAAGTGAAAAACCAAACCGAAGTTTTGTTTCTATTCACCCTTGTGTTTCTATTCACCCCTGTTTTAATTTTAAGCGCATTTATTGTTTACCTGGATGCAAAGATACCGCTAGTGTCTTCTTGCATCATCTCCTCGATATCACTGAACAGCAAGTGAGGTTTTTTTTTGTAGTTATAAGCCAATAATAAGTTACAGTACGGCCGTCGCGTCGAATCTTGGCGCATTTGAAGTTAGGCTCTGCGAATTTTAGCGCTTGAAAACTCGTACAAAAATAAAGCTTTTAGAAAATTAAAAGCCAACAGTTTTTAACACCAACAACAACTGCACATTGCATTTATTTGGTTTAACCTCTCATCCATAAAGCGAACGCCGGCGTTCGCGGGTATTAACGGAAAGTTATTTGTCTATAAAAACTTTTTTTTTACGTACTTGGATAAATATCAAAATACACTACAAAAAAAGAATCTCAAATATTGTACATTATATTTATGAAAATTTGACAACGGCGCGTTTCGCGAAATCATGAGCGTGAGCGCCGGCGCTCGCTTGAGTGTCAAGGGGACCATTTATTTTTTTACGAGATATCAAGCGCAAAATTTCGCAGAGCCTAACTTTAGGCGCGCCAAGATCCGACGGCCGTAATGTATCAAAGTAAAAAATCAAACCAAAATTTTGTTTCTATTCACCCTTGTTTCTATTCACCCCGTTTTATCGTAGTAAGCATTTAATATTTACCTGGATATAAAGATGCCGCTGGTGTCAGCTTGCTGCATCTCCCCGGGACTCGTGAACAGCAAGTGAGGCTTGTACAGGATGTCCACCAGAAGGGATTGCTCCGCTTGCAGGAGGGGACGCAGCTGTTCCTCTAGGAGGGCCACGATTTCTTGGAGGCCCTCCATAACTGAACGGTCGTTTTGGAGGTTCGCCTGAGCATGACATGAGAAGTTTTTTTCAATACACTTACTCGGAATCCCTCTGTTATCCCACCGCTTCCAGACAAGCAATGGGCTATTTTCCGCACTAGTGCGGATAAAAGCGCGTGCTCTCCCCCGCCATAATTTTATCATAATAAATTAGTTAATCGTATAAAGCGCGTCGAGATCCCCACGAGGCACAAGTTAACCCCCACGAGCCACGCGTTTATTGAAAAATGTCGTTTCACACGTACAAATGTCACTGCAACCCTCGGCTCCATAACACACTCGCCTGCGGCTCCTGCTAAAGTTGTACTAAGAAGAAATTAGATACAATAAATCCCTTTTGAAACTTTATCAGACAGACCGCGAAGGAGATGGCGTGATGAGCTAGACAAATTCCTCTCGAACTGGCAAGAGGAAGCGGGCCCGTGATGGATGGAAGGAGTGGAAGGAGGCCTTTGCCCAGGAGTGGGACAGAATAGACTAACTAAAAAAAAGACTTTCTCACCTGTGAAGCCATCTTTTCAAGTTTGGACGTCTTGGATGCAAGCAGCCACTTGCTGGTCTGTCGGGAGAGCGCCGCTGCCTTCTCGAACACCGTCTGGATCTTGGCTTCCAGTTCCAATGGTATGGCTATACTACGAGATTTGGCTGTGAATAACGAAATAATTATTAAATTAGATATTCGATAGTCAGTACTTTTTTTATGGTGGGTTAAAATCATCCAATGACGAATCCCGCTCTTGGGCGGAGCGGAAAAGTGTCAGACTCTTACTGACTAAACATCCCACTCCGTTCCTTCTTTGCCTTTCACACTGGGGCCAAGCCTTCCTTTCAGAAAGAGACGGTTTTGCTGACTTTGCTCCTTGAGGCGTGCGGGAACAGAGCGCGCCGATGATGACTTGGCTTGGTCTGGACTGTTACTAGACGACTGGACGGCGAGCTAACCATTGCTTGCCGTCCGCAAGCCCGCAAGACAATAGGTGTGCGAACGCTGGCGTTTGGGGCTCAAGAGTTTGAATATCTTAGGTCACGAATTTATCAGCCGCTCCACGTGTGTTCAGTAGAGGACGCCTTTCGGATAAAATGGTGATAGGCTTACAAGGTAGAAATAATCATAGAATACTGACCAACTTCACTGAGCGTCCGGATACATTTCTCGACGTTTAGTTTCTGCGGCGGCGTCAGCCACGGACATTGGTAGATGCTGAAAGTGGTCTGGAGTAGCTTCACGAATATTGACTGGCGAGTCTGTGGGGAAACCATAGAATTGTATACACCGTGAAATTTAAATAGTTGTTTTCCCGCGGCAGAATGACTTGCCATAAGAAGTACTTTTGAAGCATACAGTAAAAATAAAACATTTTTTTTTTTAAATAATGATTAAAAATATTCATCAAGTCAAAAAAGCGAATACAATAGTAACGTTAGACGTAATTTGTAGGTACTACTAGAGTCGCACGCGCAGCACGCCGTCAAAGGAAATCGATTCATTAAATATTTAAACCAAAATAAGCACTCGCACGTTGTGATACGTCATAATTAGCTTGCACCCTACCCTTATTTTTTTATCAAACGTTTGTATTACCAAGACACAACCATTTCGCTGTGGGAAAACAACCATTAAAATTTCACGGTGTATGATATTAGTATACTCCATCTGTTTATGTACTTAACTAAACATCATGATGATTTTTTTATGGTGGGCAAAAATCATCCAATGACGAATCCCACTCCTGGGCGAAGCGGGTTTCTTTGAGCTGTATTAATTTTTTTTTTCATATAAATTTAGTTTATTACCTAACACTAGGTAGTAATAGGTAATTGTAAAATTTTTTAGATAATATTTTTAAACAATTTTTAGATAAAAGACAATAGATAGATATATATATATAATTATGTTTTAAGTATAAATACAGTACGGCCATCGGATCTTGGCGAGTCTAAAATTAGGTTCTGCTAATTTTAGCGCTTGGAAACTCGTAAAAAAAAAATAAACGGTTTAAACAAATAAATGCAGTTGTTACTGCTGTTGACAACTATTATTACCTCCTTTTTTAAAACTTTATTTTTGTACGAGTTTTCAAGAGCAAAATTCGCAGAGTGTAACTTAGGATGTATCTGAATATATCCTGTAAAGAGATTGTCGATACTTACGTAAAATGAATGTGTAGGAATTTTCCAAGCAGCAATAAAATTGTTAAGTAATAATTAATATAAAGGGCAATTTATGCTTGCATTCTGCAAGTTATGAACATGTTTATATTGTAATAGTAGTAATGGACAACTATCATACAACGCCGTCTAGTCTCAAGCTAAGCAGTGCTTACGTTATGAGTACTAGACAACTGCTAAACATACTTAAATATTTCTAAATACATAGATATTATAGATAAATTACACCCATACACAGAACAAGTATCGTGCTCACCACATAAACATTTGTCCTGGGTGGAAATCGAACCCATGACCTCCAGCATAGCAGTCAGGGTCACTAACTACCACTAACCGACGAAAAATTCCACCACTGGGGTGTCCAGAACCATGTACTGGATCCATGGTATTCGTTTGCGTTAACATGTCAATGACACCCTGTATATACTTCAGTTCTTTTTTTTACTCTTTCTAAAATCGTTGTGCTGTGTCTGTCTCGAATAAAATGTTTTTTATTCTATTATTATCGAATTTTATAGGTCATACATAAACTGGCATTACAGCTCCTACCTGCACAGTGGTACTTTGGTCACTGAAGGGAGAGTTGAAGAAGGTGCATATGGTATGCATGAGCACGTCGGTGACGTAGTTGACCCACGCCTTCTGCGTGCCCACCACCGGCAGCTTGCGCGACGTGGACGGCGTCTCCGTCGAGGGTCCTTCAGGACATGGTATAACCATTATTATTTCTATTTTTTTACAATATATTTTTTTTATAGTACACAACGTGTAACAAAATAACCATATACATCAAGAAGTGCTAAATTAGATAGCCAGGTACTAGGCTCAGATTTACAGACAATTTCGTAATATTAGCGAGTGTTGTGGTATGTTATTGACCCCCGTAGTGTCGTGACACGTGGCTCAAAATAATTGATACCAATAATTTGGTATAGATTTTTTTGATCTGAAACTTCGTGTAGAGATTCTATTCAAACTGTATTCTTCAGGGCTTCTTGATGTATATGGTTATTTTGTTACACGTTGTATATATTTCACAACCATCACACAACGTCATCTAGTCCCAAGTTAAACAGAGCTTGTGTTATGGGTACTAGACAACTGATAAACATACTTATATATTTCTAAATACATACATATTATAGATAAATTACACCCAGACACAGAAAAAATGATCGTGCTCATCACACAAACATTTTTCTTAAATGGGAATCGGTGGATGCTAGACGCAAAGGACCTTTCGTTAAAGCGACAATTGGGAAAGGCCTAAGTACAACAGGGGACGTCCTTCGGGCTGAAATGATGATGATGAAGACTTCTTTAAGAAGTCTTCATGGCGTATCGTTAGTAAAATTGCCGTACCTGGAATGAGACTTGGATCGCTATGCAGGATAGCTTGCATGTCTTGCAGGAAGGAGCGCTCGAACAGGTCCCACATGTAGTTGCTGGAGTAGATCTCCTTCATCTCCACTTCCGTGTCAATGTAGCAATGGTTAAGGAACCCCACGTAGGCTTCCTTTACCTGTAATGTGCGTTAGGTGTTAATATTTGCCTGTCGAAGATTTTAATTAAGTTTTAGATTTTTTTAAATATTTTATTTAAAATATATATATTATTTTGTTCTGTATTTATCAAACACAAACCATATACAAAACCATTGGTAATCCCGATATATTTTAGTTTGTGAAATTTTCATAAAATACACTCAATGGTTTTTGTCTGATTTCCGATATTTTGTATGTGTTAGAAATAACTTTAAAAACAAATCACACTAAGTTCTATGAAAAAGTATGTCAATATATTCGTATATTAAATTATAGACAAATAGTCTAAAATAACAATTTTTTTTTTAAAACAAGAGCTTTTAGGTCGACCGTCGAACTGAGTCCTCGCCTGCGCGTATAAATCACTATTTCTTTCCTATGACGTCACATATCTTAGTAACTATCTTGGCGCATTTCATCTCGTATATATGTCACAGCGCGCCCCCCCCCCCCGCCCGCACCTGTCTCAGTCCCCTTGGTCGTCGTGCCCCCGCGCCTCTGTACCGCGCAGACGAGGACGAGGTTAGACGGTCGGCCTATAGCTGTTTAGACGTGATGTTCGATTTAAAACTGGTACCAAATTCGGCACACTTGTGCCTGAGAGGTTAAAGAAAATTGAACAAATGATCGTCGTCGTCGTTGTATATCCTGTCCTCATTTTGGTGTGCAATAAAGTTTAAAATAAATAAATAATAAAAAGGCTTGAGTCGCATAAACATATTGTACCTCAGGTATACAGTCTGGATGAGTGATCATAGACACGATGTCGTCCAGCGGCAGCAGCGAATGGCACTTGATCTCCGTGTACACGTTCTTGCCCATAGTGCAGCATGTCAGCAGCTTTACCAGCTGGATGTGGTACCTGGGTGGGAGGAAAACAATATTAGCTATATATATCATCATATTGTCAGGTGGGATTGCAGTCAAGCACTGGTATATATCAATTAATATACAGTCATTGCAAATGCTGAGGTGGTCACCCTTACGGTGCGGGCACGCTCAGCGTACACTTTATTTTTGTTATTTTTTAACGTGTGTTATGTAACTGTTGTGCTGTGTCTGTATCGAATAAATTTATTTCTATTCTATTCATTCGGAATCGGAAATATATTTGTAGAAACCTTTAATCAATAAAGGTTTCTACAAATATATTTTGAGCTCCTTAGTAGTCCTGAGTTGAGCTACACGAGTACTGACAAATGCTTGCACTGAGTGGACAGGTCCACTCAGAACTATGTGGTTCTTTCTTCAACAGACCATCTGAGACACTAATCTGCATGGTTCTCATATGATTTGACCATTACATGTTTGTGTATGGACTATAAAAGAGACAAACTCAGGGGAAGGTTTGTTTTGGTATTTCCTCTCAGGGTAGTCAGCTAGGAAACACCGGCCTCATCTAGTTTCAATGGACGAAAAAAAATTGCCTTCTAAAAGAGTTTGTAAAAAGCTATTTACAAAACAAAAATCATTTATCACTAACATTTCACGTTTTTTTACATTTTATGAAATGTAAAAAAAGTTTATAGATGTTGTTAATAGATTTATTTATTTTATCATTTATTTTTTCATTTATGCATATACATCTTTAATTTTTAATTTATATTATAAAGAGTCAAAGTTTGAATATACAATCAAGCCGTTCCTACGTTGCCATATATACAAGTGCCAGAGCCTTCTTTTCAGAAACGCACCCTTAGCCCCAATTGGCCTCGACACTTCTGCAGGGTCCCTACGAGGTATTGAACGGTTCTATCTGGTTTACCTGAGTGCTTCCGCCATTTCGTTGCTAATCCGGAACTGCCTCATCATCTGTATGAAGTTGTTGAACGATACTTTGTCATTGTAAAATACTAGCACGTCTTCACCGGCATTCACCATCTGCAGACAAAACAAATATTTAAAACTAGCTTTTGTCAGCGGCTTTGCCCGCGTACATAAAATATAGCCTATGTCACTCAGGAGTAAAGCAGCTTTCTATTGTTGCTAATTTTTTTCCAATCGGACCAGTAGTTCCAGAGATTACTTCCTACAAACAAAAAAACAAAGAAACAAAAAAACAAACTTTACCTCTTTATTATATTAGTGTAGATTTACTATTTTTTGCTGATCTCTCTGAAGCGTAAACTCAACGACATGTGTATTTTGCCCATCCTAACCTACGGTGCTCAGACTTGGTCACTCACCGAACTACAAAAGTTCCGCTTTGGTGTTTGCCAGAGAGCTATGGAGCGTAATATTCTGGGCGTAAGACGAACAGACCGAATACGGAATGACACGCTGAGCTCCAGGACGGTCATAATAGACGTGAGCAAAAAGGCTGCCAGGCTTAAATGAGATTGGGCAGGTCAGGTTAGTCGCATGCACGAGGACCACTGAGTAAGCGTTGCCACACAGTGGGCACCAGAGGGAAGAAAGCGTTGTCGAGGCAGGCTTAGAAAGAGTTGGCGGGATGATTTAGAAGCGTACCGAAACGACTGGTTCGAGATGGCGCGGGAGAAGGTTTGGAAGGACTTGGGGGACGCCTTTGCCCAGCAGTGGACAGTTAGGGCTTTAAAAAAAAAGAGGGCCACATGACCAGATACCTACCTCCTGCATCACGAGATCCTGGCTCCTGCGGATGTAGGTAGTGTCTGCATGCACGATGGTCTGTAGAAAGTGAAGGTACTCTGGTCTCCGGCCCCTGGACTCGATGCAGTGGACGAAGTGGCCCACTACCTTCTCATTACCCTCATGACTGCACAGTGTTGTGTTGTCTTTGAAGATTGAGCAAACGGTTTGGGCTTCGCGTATCTGGGGACAAGAAAATAAATGTTATTCTCTATGATAAGGAAGTTCTTTTATTTGCTAAATTAAATCATTTTTAGCTCTAAGAATCAATGGGCACTTCATAATTACGACGGTAAATACCCTCTTGCTGGAAACACATAACGGAATATGGCAAGTTCCGGATTAGTATTATTCTGCACCGGATTAGTATCAGGGCAATATCACACTAGCAGTTTACGAATGGGTGCTGGGCGGGGTGGGCATGTAGCGTATTTGTCGCGAACACGCCGCGGCTACTCAGCAAAAACGTCCCGGATGCGTGGCAAATTCGCAACGTTTTCTTCGAGTGTTTGTGGCAAATTAACGTATAATACATAGTAACAAACTCTAACTTTAGTATTAAAAAAAAAGTTATTGTCCACCTTCAGCAACACCGTGTGGCGTTTGTGCGAGACAGTAGTAAATGGCGTACGAGCTTTTTCTGCGGCGGTCTCGTTGCACGTCCGCAAAAAATTGGCTGCGCTTGCGTGGCGTGTTCGTTGCGCATCTGTTCCGCGTTGAGGACGCTCGCAAACCGCTAATGTGATATTACCCTTATTCTTATATAACCTTAGCTGGAAGACTACTACGAACTAGTGCTAGACTGAGATCCCACCTTATGATAAGCAGTGATGCAACCCTTGATGATGAGTCGCAGTAGTTTTTTTAAGAGCCTATTAACTCTAGCCTTGTTTAAAGTCTGATCATACTTACTCCTGCATTTAGGAAGAGGTCCAGGTGTTTATGTAGAATGGCTTGGTTTTGCTGGTTTCCGTGACAGAAGTGTTGCAAAAACTCATGCGCTAAGGCCAGGAGTTCATCCATGGCTTGGTCATCTTCGTCGTGAGGGACCTGGGTAGAAAGAATACAGATGATTTTATATATTTTGTTGATAAGGAACTTAATGGTAAAGAAAAATGTGTAAGGATAGTCTTTTGTTAGTGCATATTTAGGATTAAAGAGGTATTAAGAGTATTTGCTCGTCTTCAATATACCGGAAAAAAAAATCAGCATTGGTTCGTTCATCTCAAAGAAGGTAAAAATCCAATAGGAGTTTTTAATTAACTATTTTTCAATAAATAACTGTGTTTTTTTTACGTCTTTATTCATTATTATATCTTATTTAATACATTTTTAAATATTTCTTAAAAAGAACCATTTAAAAATAGTATCTCACCGGTATCGGGAACACGGCGGCCTAGCTACCGGAAGTCAGAGCTCCAGAGAAAGGAGCCTTCTGACAATAGGAGCCGTGTCTAGGACTTTTTGATTTAAGCGTTTGATCTCGTCTCGCCTCTTAAGATGTTGGTCAAGACTCTTGGCTATTAAGCCATTACCTGACACCACTATCAGTACAATGATCGAAAACCCAACTATATGGGTTTAGCTCGCCTGTGTACATCTCATGTTCTTTTATTTATATTAATGTAATTTCTGTACAATAAAGAATATAAGAATAAGAATGATCGCTGACTCCATATCCCACATGTCGACAACCTAGCGAGTCAAGTTGATAAACTTTATTTATGTGTCTATGTACTATACCCATGTTTGCTAAATAAATGATTATTATTCGACAATTTCTTACGTAATAAAGGTTTAAAGGTTTTTGCCAATATAGGTTCACATTCGTTTCTTGCAGCATGCACGCATTCAGAAAGTTAAAACACTCACTCTTGACTGCCAGGGCGATGTCTGGACATTGAGAGGCGTGAATGTATGACACGAGAATTTATTTATTAAAATACAGCATATAGCATAGGCATTATCTGGCGCAGTCAGCCGCGGCCCGTGCCGCTGTTGCTACGTAATAGTACATTAAAGTTTTCCATCGATATGACTACATGCACACTGTTGAACTAAGCGATACTGTGCAGGTAAAAATCCGGTCTCCGCTACAGGGACCGCCGAGAACTATACATGCGCGACGACACACGACAAGTGCCCGCGAGGACTTCCACACGACACCCGCTTTGCGCAGCATTGACCCTTATACCCTTACAAAAAATAGTGAAATCTGGTTGATCAGGAAGTATCACCTGCAAGCTAACCTGTAGCAAGCGGACTTCTACGCGACACCCACTTTACGCAGCATTGACCCTTATACCCTTAACAAAAAGGGTGAAATCTAGTTGATCAGTAAGCGAGCTAACCTGTAGCAAGTCCAGCACGATGTTGTGTACGCCGATGTTCCGCAGCAGCCTCTGTTCATGCCGGCGAGGCCGACCACTCTCGCCGGAGCCGCTGTTACCGTGCGTGCAGTACTTTATCATTCGCTGCAGTATCTGTGGAAAGGTCAATTTATTTTAGCCACATAGCATAATCATGCATGTTAATATTCAGCCAGAATGGCGTGATGGACCAAACTCTATAGGAAGTCCTGACGTCAAGGTAACAAAATTAAGTGATTTCAAATAATGACCTGGCATACATTTAAACGAGTGCGAACGCCGGCGTTCGCACCCCCATTAGTGTTAATAAAAAGATTAATAAACTGTTTGCCTTTAAAAACCACACTCCTTCCTTTTTTAATTTAACACCAAATTTTTTTTGAGGGTGACGGCGCATTACTGTTTGTGACTCTGTTATGGTCCAATAGCAAACGTATTTAGCATACGGTCAGACCATGAGGCGTATTTAGGGTGGTCCCCAGGGCAAGCGGGCCGTGAGGTCTTTTCAGTCTTTTCACTACTCAAAGAGGGGACTTATCGTCATAATTCTGGCAAGCCCATTGACAGTATGTCGTGACGTCACAGCATGGCAATCAATCCTATTCTTATTGAAATGATAGCTTACCTCTTTGATTTTCTTATATTCGTTGTGATCGTGCTTCGCTGTTCTAGTAGTGTCCAATACATTGTCTAGAGACGCATTCCGCTCCAGTATAGCGCCGCCGGGACCCACTGTGCCTGTGAGACCTGATGGAAACAAATTCACTTTAGCTATTTCTTTGGAAATTGCAAAAGAAATCTATTTCATAGAGACCGCAGAAAACAAAACAGATAAAAAAAACGATTTGCGCTTTGTAACAGCAAGTGCCGGTAACAGTCTTATAATTTTCCCACTGCTTAACTCAGGGCTCCTCTCTAGGAGAAGAAATGGGCCGTAATCCACCACGCGGGTCCAGTACGGGTTGGTGGATGTCACATGTCTTCGAATTTTTGATTCTAGGACATATCGGTTTTCACATGATGTTTTCCTTCACCGTTTTGAGAGCAGTGGTGATGAAATAAATTACACAAAGTAATGCGTCTGGCTGGGTTTAAACCCGCAACCTATTTACTACTCGTAAGTTGGGGCTGTTACCACTCGGCCACCTCTGTTTTCATAACATGCTCAATAGCAAGCTGGCAAACCTTTACTTTGGACTTTTGGATGTTAGGCATAGTGCACATTTATTATTATATCTAGTCTATATTGTCCCACTGCCGGGCAAAGGCCTCCCTCCATTCCTTCCCTGCTTCTTCTTGCCAACTCCTATGGAAAGTATCTAAGTCGTCCTTGCCATCTCCTTCTTGGTCTGCCGCGACCCCTCATGCTGGTTTCTGGACACCAACTTTGTGTTGAACTGGCCCACTGCTCGACCGGCATGCAGCTAGCATGTCAGACCAGTACCCTTTTTTTATTCTTGATAGGTTTGCGCTTGACCACTATCTCAGCTGATGGAAAGGGACGATGGAGCGCGCTTACCTAGAAGGAACCTATTCACTCTAGACTTGAAAGATTCCCGGGTTGTAGACATCAGGAAACATAGAATAGATAGATAGATAGATATATTCTTTATTGCACACCAAAAATAAAATTAACAATAGGTACTTAAAATTAAGTGTCAATTACTCATACAAAATGATAGGCTGAAGTGGGAATGGGCTGGCCACGTCGCACGAATAGGAGGGAGGTCGACGCAGTCAAGGTCGACCATGGCGAAGATGGTGTGACGATCTAATCACATTCGCGGGGCAAACTTGGCCGGAGATCGCCCAAGACAGAAAAGTTTGGAAGGAAAAATGGGAGGCCTTTGCCCAGCAGTCGGACACAAAGTAGGCTATAAAAAAAAACTCACTGATATGCTCATCAATAAGCACAGCGCGTCCCTTGTTAAAGACCCAGAGCTCGGATTTCTCAACGCTTTGGCGCAACAGATCCAGGTCTGCCTTGATCTGCTTGTAGGATTCCACGTCGGCGTCCGAGACTAGCAGTTGGACCTGGTGGGAGAAATTGTGGGTTAGAAAGTGAACGTAAAAATATTGCGAATTAGTCATAGATACGACCGGCCTGGCATCAACCAAGGAACATTTTTTTATTGATATAAGCTAGTGCTTGACTGCAACCCCACCTGATGGTAAGCAGTGATGTAATTGTTGATGCCGAGGCGCACTAGTTTATTAAAAGCCTATACACTCTAGTTTTGAAGACACAAAAATTATAATCGGACGGGAAGACTGCAGCAGACAAACTGTTCCAGTCTTTCGATGTGGCGCAGCATGGATGTGACAATTTTTTTTACTCACTAAATGGCAAATATTCGAAATATGTGTGGTTACATTCTTACTACCAGCGAAGTTAAGTGAATTTAGTATTAATATATATCTACTACAGAAAGTGTATAACTATACTGAAATCAAAATTAAGCTCGCCACATAGTAATAATAATTAATAATAAGTAAGATTCAATCAATTGAACTAAGCCTGTCCCAATTACACTGGTGCAAGTCTGTCAATGTCTGCTACTTACTACATCATTTTCTTTCTGCATCTACTCTGATCTAACCATTTTCAGATCGCCGATGTATCTGGCTGAGGGTTGCTCCACCCCTAAACTTGACGAACCACAATTTCCTCTCGCCTAATTCTCAGATCACCGCAAAAATATATGTGTACATTTTATTTAAGGTTATATTAGTATGTATTACATGATTTTGACTGTAGTGTATTTCAACTTTTATGAATTATTTATACACACTGTGACCACATTTCTCATCCAACTCTCCTGTCGCAGGTCTGCTGTAAGAAATTTCGTTAGAAATAAGCAGTACCTTTGTACTCTTCTATCTGTATGTGTTATTTTCTTTTTGTAAGTGTTTGTGTGTACATAAATAAATCTTACTAATATTATAAATGCGAAAGTTACGATGTTTGGATGTTTGTTACTCAATCACGCCAAAACGGCTGGACGGATCTGGATGAAATTTGGCACAGGCATAAGATACACTCCGGAATAAGACATAGACTACTTTTTATCCCGGAAACCCCAACCTTAACCCCAATACCACGCGGGTGAAGCCGCGGGCAAAAGCTAGTTAATAATAAATAAAAAATAAAGTATGAAAACCCAACAAACCTGCTTAAAAGCAGCTAGCACCTCCTGCCTCTGACTGAAATGCCTGAACAGCAGCGCCAGTGCACCAGACACGAGCGCGGCTGACGCTCCCTGAGAGCACAGCTGCAGCAAGACTCGCAGTACCATACGGCCCCCACATTCGTCTAGGTCCAGTCCGTCCCTGGACAGGTGGAACTTTTATAGGATGGAGACCATGGATGGATTTTGAACGTTGGTAGAACACGATCATGAAACACGAAGAACTTCATGCATAGGCCTTGCCATGGCGTGTTTAATGGCAGGTGTATAAGCGAGAAGGATGGAGCTATACATCTTAAATAGCTCCATCTTTTTTTAACAGATCAGTTTAGGTCGTAAATAAATTTAAACAATCTTTGCATGTTCTCTATAAGATTTTTTTTAATAAAAAGACATATCAAGATTGCTTATGTTCAGCTAAGATATGGCTAAGCTTGGAGATATGGAGTACAGCTAGTAGTTAATGGATTGAAAATATCTACGATATATTATCGTACACGTAATGAGATATTGAGCAATTTCCCTCTATTCGTTATCAAGGAATTCTGGGTTTTTACTAAAGCCAAAAGTTTTATTGTAGAGAATGGAATAAATGTTCTGTGTTGGGAGTCTACGGCTACTTATAAACTTGCCGATTGTCTCATAGATTCCACACCACTTCACATCCACTCTATTTCTTACTCTAGTAAATGACGATTTTAAGTGACAGAAGAATAGAAGCATAGGAAAGTGTTTCGGTGTGGCCAGATGTGGCTCAAAACTTTAGTCGTCAAATGCGGACAGCCTCTGGTAGGCCTATTCCAACCTACCCACTTCTGTTCAAAACCTGATTATACTGTCTTCTCGCTTGTTCACTCTATTCATGAGCAGGATGGCAATACGTATGAAGCTTTTTGTGTTTCGTGAACGTGATTTAGGTAAAGCTTTAAGCAAAACTTGACTGACACCGCTTTTGGGATATAAATAAATTTAGATATCTATAGAAGATATAATTAGGGATTTTATAATAGAATAAATAAATTCATAGAGAAAGGGAAGATTGGTTTAATTTGGATATAAAAATTTGGAACATTAGAAAAAATAATTAAAATATTAAGAGATGAACCAACGTTGAGTTCACATTCACAAAAAAAAAGATAAAAAAAACTCAAGAACATGAACATAAATAATTGAAATATTAAATTAGTAAAATCAAATAATCCACAGCCTGAAATTAATAAATTTTAATAACTGGTAACAAATAAAAACAAAAATAAATAAATATCATCCAAAAACCAAAACCGTTACAAGTTCAATTCCGGCGCAAAAGCCATGGTTCTGATAAAAGCCAGGGCACTCGAAAATCCTTTGAACCCACAAGCAAAAATGTTAGTAGCATTTCTCCCATGCCTTCAAGTCAAGGAGCACAATTCATTCCTAAAACTAAACATTCATTTGAATAATGCAGGACTATAGTTGTCAAAAAACAAAAGGGCCTTTTTGACATTTGACGTTTTTATTATTTACATCATGTAATCGCCTATACTTTGTGTAAAAATTATGTAATTATATTAAAACCAATTTATATAATTAATTATTACAACATTGTTTCTTTCAGTTTTGTTCAAAATCAAACTCTTTTTTTCTTTCTCTTTCTCAAATATCAAAAATGAGCCTTTTATTTTTTAACAAGTTTATGCAACTTATGCTTACGGTGAGTTATGTTAACAATATTCGATATCTTTTATTCGAATTTTAATGGGCATACGGCCCAGTGAAAACTCTAAAATCTTCACATTATTTCGTTGATGATAGTGTATTATAAACGCTTCAGTAAGTGGCTCATCATCGCTGCATGATTGCACGAGGAGGGCGGCCATCAGAGACGAGTGGCGGCGTGTTGTAAAGCTTGCCACCAACATCTGAAGTGATGACCAAGACCACTCTGTCAAGAGTGATACCGATAAAGAAGAAATAGAAGAAGTGTATTCATATTAAGAAAATAGTTACTCATCGTTTTCACTAACTTAAACTAACGGAATCACTGAAAATTTAAAATCAGATCACCCCAATTTGTGAACGATCCCGTTACCTTGAACAGACAGTTCAGTTGGGTAGATCTAATTTAAAGAAAGAGGTTAACTGCCGTATCTGACTCGGCTGGGCAGCGTTCGGGAGAGCTGCGCTGTAAGTCCTCGTCCAGTGTCTCAAGATGAAAGTCCAGTGCGTCTTGACACATGACTCCGAAATTGAGTCGTATTTATGTGTAGGTACAATAATCCTTTTCAAAGAAAGCCCATAAAGTCATATCAACTTTGTATCCATACTAATATCATAAATGGGAAAATAACTCTGTCTGTCTGTCTGTTACGCTTTATCGCTTAAACCTCTCAAACGATTTTGATAAAATTTGGCACAGACAATCTTTAGACCCTGAGAAAGGACATAGGCTACCTTTTATTGACGCAGACGAAGTCGCGAGTTCCAGCTAGTAGTAAGTAAAGGTCAGTTTACCTCTTCTATTGACAACATGCCACTCGTGTAAATAAACTTAAAAAGTCCACACATATTCATATCAGCTAATTTGTCTATTCCTAACAAAGACACGACTAATTCTAAGGTTCACAATACTTCTAAAACAAATAGTTAAAGGTTATATTATTGGTTATTATTTCATTCTGTAAGTAATCTTCACAAGATCAGCATAACATGCAAGGTTAATTGGAGCTTCTTGCACAACTCGATGTTTTGGTCCTTTGAATAAAAATAAATCTGACTACTGAACCGTTGGAAGGTTCAGTAGTTGATATAAAATAGATAGAGACAAAATAACCTTTTTAGGTTGATGGAATTATTTTGTTAGAAAAAAAAGGACGTGAGGGAAAACCTTATTAATTCCTCAGCCATACAGCGAACGCCGGCGTTCGCGGGTACTATAGCGAACGCCGGCGTTCGCGGGTATTAACGGAAAGTTATTTATCTATAGAAACTTTTTTTTTACGTTCTTGGATAAATATCAAAATACCCTACAAAAAAAAAATCAAATATTGTACGTTAATAGTTTCCTTTATTACCCGCGAACGCCGGCGTTCGCTATAGTACCCGCGAGCGCCGGCGCTCGCTTGGGTGTCAAGGGGTTAAATTCTTGAGGCCCTAGCGAACGAACGCCGGCGTTCCCGCACCTATTATATCTCTAATTACGGTATTCGAAAAGTTAAGGCGAGGTTTATACAAAATCGTAGTCGTTCGGGTTTTTTTTTAGCTAGAGAATCATCCATCTCTCCCACATTACAGTTCGCCAGAGGTGTCACGATTTTTACTGACTAAAATCACTCCTATGTTTTTCTTTGCTTTGCTAGGACTCTAAGGTTACTTTTCACTACCTCTGGCCCCAGCCGGTTTCGGCTTGCTGGGTCACGCGTCCCTGAAGCGCGCTTGGAATACTACACACAGTTGACGACTGGAGCTGGGTCCGGATGGATACCAGACGGTGCCGGACGGTGAGCTACTCAATGCTTGCCGTCTACAAACCCACCCCTACAGTGGCTGGAGCGTGAGGAGGTCAGATAACTAATATCTTCAAAAACATTATCCAAGTGTATTTACGAGGAATTCTAATTACATTTTAACTTATTTTTCTTATAGGAATGAGCATTATTCAAGATATTATATGTCCTATTGTCGCTCTACTATTTCTGCGACTTAATATTGTTCCAATTACACTCAAAACCATATAAAATTTTAATTTCAGCGCCATCTCACGGGAAAATGGTCATGAACAACCCGTAACATCCACTTTAAGTGTTGTACTGTCAGGGTCCAACAGGGTCGAAGCCTCCTGGGGCCGAGGGTTGATGCGAAAGCGTTACACCGGACCTCTGGGACTAAGGCAAGGAAGGATCGGGGTAGGTTATTAAGTCAGTTACGCCCAAGAGCGTTCGTCATTCGATGATTTTTACCTACCATAAAATAAAAACCTTAAGTGTTGTATTGTTAATAAGGCAACATTCAAAGGACCAAAAAATACAAGTTCCAAAGCTGATTAGTAGATCCCCAACCGCATGCCAAGTTAGTCATTCCATGCATATACGAGTACTATGTCATACTAACAAATCTACATTTTTTGGAAGACAGCTGTCAGGCACAGTCTGTATCGCTCTGAAAAACATTTCACATTAGTACCATTACATGTCATATCCCAGACCTGCGTAGACGATAGTTTATTGACAATCTAGGTGTTGGTCATCACATATAGGTGTGTAGTGTGAAAGTGTGAGAAATTAGGAAGTCGTGCGTGTGTGTTATTTAACGAATGATGGTAATACTGTGTTTTTTTATATTATTATGATGATGAACTGCAGTGGCCAATCTGGAAATCCCTGAACCGACTGCGAGTTCAAGTTTGTCGCTGCAGAGATAATCTGGCCAAATGGAGTTTCCTTGACTCATCGAATGGTCAGTGCCAGTGTGGAGTTCCTTCACAGGATATGCGTCACCTCCTTTCCTGCTCAGCGTGCACTACCACCTGCACCTTTAACGACTTGTACGAGGTCAACGAAAGAGCTGTCCAGGTGGCTAAATATATTGGTCGGAAAAAAATTGAGTCAAATCGATACCCTCAAAACCACAAACGGCTCAACGCTTTTCAATAAAATTTGGCACAAGAGTAGACCTTGTTCTGTAATATGATACTTTTAATTCAGTAATTTGTCCCCTTGAAAAAAATTTTCAGGGCGTTAATAGAGAGTATCCATGGAGTTCCTTGCACGTTCTTCTCCATAGAGATCTACGCTTTGGAACTTACAAATTAGCTTCAATTTTGACAGTTCAAAGTGCACGTAAATGGTTTATTTGAAATAAATTATTTTGAGTTTGAGTTTGAATAAGGGTATTCGGTGTGCCTAAGGTTCGTGTGCGTGTGTTAGTGACACCTGTACAGTGCAGGAGCACGACATAAAATATATAGTCATTGATTATGTTTGTATGTTTTCGTCTATATGTAATGACCACAGTAGTATAAGGCCCCGTCACCATTCAACATGCGTTAGTCACTGATAATGTTTACCAGTAATAGATAACAGATACTTCTACAAATGACAAATTAGATTTGAAGATAGAAACATTTGAAGTTGTTTAGTTTCAATGAATCGAGTAAATTTTCTGTATCGTTCTATCGAAATGTGTACATTTTGGGTTGAAGACCGTAATTGCGTTGCGGCGCTGCACTGCTAAAATTGGCAGTGATGCCCACTGCTGAATTTCGTACAGTAGGATAACCAGTTTCTCGTTGTTTAGGGTAATAAATTTATTATTTTGTTTATTCAGTACAAAAACATATAAATTATATTTTTAAATATTTCAATAAAAAATAGTATCCCACTGGTATCGGGAACAGGGTCCAAGCTACCGGCGGTCAAGTTTGCCGAGAAAGGAATCTCCTAACTATACAGGTCGTGTATTGATCCAGCCGCCTGACACGAGCCTTTTTAGATCTTGGTCGAGGCTCTTGGCTATTAAGCCAATACCTGACACAAGTATCTTATTATTTTCATTATTAAGTGACAAGTTAGAAAAAAAAACAGCATCATTGTTACCAAGTATGACGTCATAAAGCCGCGTTTCCACTAGGCAACAATTGACGCGCAACATGTTGAACAACAAGTTGACCAACATGTTAAAAGTCAGCGCGGAACTTGTTGAACAACATGTTGAAAGTCAGCGCGGAACTTGTTGAACAACGTTGTCAGTCTACGCATCTACTACTTTACGTTAGTCGACGCAAATAGGTCGCTAGAGGAACTTGTGTCGATTTTAGCGGCAGTGGTTTTAATTTTATAGAAAAATGCATCAGAAAGAAAAAAATAATGTTGGTGGGTTAGTAAATACCTAGAAAATAAAGAAAATGTAACGATTCTCTTTAAACAAACAACAAGCCGCGCGTCATGTTGCGCGTAAGCTGGCAACGTCGCGCGCTGTTATGCAACGTTGCCGTACATGTTGAGCGTCACGTGGCGCGCGCCAAATGATGCCTAGTGGAAACGCGGCTTAAAGTTGTAATTTCCGTTGCGGCGCACAACGCAACATTGTACGCAGCGGCGTGCGTCACTTCCGACTTTAGCGGTGCGGCGCTGCACGGTTACATCTTTGGACCCTTTGAGGTCCTAAGTGCCGAAGTCACACCAAAGTGGCAGCGGCCGGCAACGACGGGCATTTTCAGCGTGCAATTATTTTAAACTTTATCTCTAGACTTAAAATACCATTATCGCATGAATATCTTGACGGTCGTTCTCACGACCTTTGTAAGCTATTCAGGCGATACTATTCCTTTAACTATAAAATTAAAACTATTTTACACTAAAAGTGCTTGACGAGTCGCTACCGGCCGCTGCTATTTCGGTGTGACTCGACCTTAACAGTGAAGTTTTAATAACCACGCTTCGATCTATTGCAAGAAAGTGATAGAACTACTCAGGTTGAATAGTATCGTCTCTTTCAGCAACAGAAAAGTAGTGGTATTACCGCTTCACGACGCCCTTGTGATATTTCACTATATCTCAAAATGAACGATCTGAAAATATTCTAGATTCATTGAAACTTTATCATTTATCAACATTTAAAATAGATATAAAGATGAAATGGCTAAAAATTACAATAATGATTAGAGAAAATATGTTTTTGACAGTTTGTACAATTTCTACAGTGATACAAGTATAGTTTTACAAACATTCAACATTTACAGTACTAGAGAAAAGTTTGAAGTTTATCGTGTGAAATGAAAATGTAAGAAAAAGTTGTATTAAAATGATTTTATCGTTATTTAAGAAATCTAAAGATTGTTTTAAGTAAACATTTACTGTTAAGTACATTAGAAAAAATACTGAGTACTAAATTTTAATACTACATAATGAAGTAGTATATAAAAAAGTAGAATATTCTATCGATAATCGATTAATAAATCAAACAAAATATATATCGGTTATAGCTACAGTCCATTCCTTTTATCAAAGAGAAAGTCTGAGTCCCAACAGTGGGAATATTATAAAGTTGTTTAAGAATTATGCTATACTTATTCTTCAGAGATAACTTTTTTAATTATTTAAAAATCGGCCCTTCCACCTTTTATAACATTTAATATCAACATTGTGAAAGTCCGTTGTAAAGTTAGTCTCAATTTATTTATTTTACTTTAACAAAACGGCTATATTAGGCTCACACACTCATTTCACAGAAATCCAGGTAAACTGACATGATCGTCAAATCGATCAAATGTGACATTATGTTTTTTTTATACCTACTTTCGATTGATTCAACTGATTCATAGGCTACCTTTAAAATATGTTCGAACAATAATCGGATACACGTTTGGCATACGAAAAAACAGGATGGACTATGAATATTTTTTGTTTGATTTATCAATATATTTAAACCCACAAATTCCTCCGTCAACTCACCGACAGCTGAAAATCCCCTCAGCCTGGAGTCCGATGGCTTCCACATCAGCTCTGCCGATGGTGTCAGCAGAGCGTTCGCCGGCTTGCTCGAACTCTTTCTTGAAGATTGAGAGAAGACAGCTGATTCGGTAGTCCAGTCGCACGTCTAAAATAAACTGAAAAAAAAAAGAATGTTGATGGTCATGTGACATTTGTATCAGAAGAACTTAAAAATTTGAACGGAAGGTGCATATGTATACCCTCAGCTCCTTGAGGATTAAACAAAAACATTAGTATTTATAAATTAAACAAGTATAACTGTAAAAAATTTTTCACCAATATTTCCTTAGCATATCTTATGTAGAGACAGAAGACCTACTTACTGTTTGTAAATAAAACTTGCCGTTATTTTTTTTTTATTTGTTTTTTACAATTTATGACTTTCAGTGTTTATTTATTTATATTTTGTATTTAAGCACTCTGAAACTCAGGTTCATTCTAGTTCAAGCAAATAAACAACTGTGTACCTTTTTTATATTTAGTGTACTCTATTGTGAATGTCTCCTATATTATAAATAAACGATTATTAAGTCACCTTCACACTGCGATCTCTCTATAGATTTAAGAATTTCCTTCCATCAAGCACTAAAACTACTTTGGTCCAATCACTCGTTTTACCTATAATTGATTATGCTGATGTTTGCTACTCTGATATATCCCAAGAGCTTCTAAACAAATTGGATCGTCTTCTCAACAACTGTATTCGATTCATATTTGGTCTTCGTAAATATGATCATATTTCTTCCTTCCGTTCTCAGCTCAAATGGCTACCTATCCGCCACAGGAGATCCCTCAGATCTCTCTGCACGCTTTTTACTATTTTGAATGATCCTTGTGCTCCTGATTATTTAAAACAATATTTTAATGTGTTGGGCAGTTCTCATAATTTCAACCTTCGAGCTTCTAAAAACCAACTTCTTCAAATTCCTTCTCACCGTACTGGGTTTATGGCTAACTCTTACGCTGTTTCTACCATAAAACTCTGGAATGTGCTTCCCCTTGACATCAAAAAAGCTGAAAGTAAATTTTCCTTCAAGCGCAAAACTCGGAACTACTGCTTAAAGTCCTCTCAACCTTAATTTAAGTCTTCGTCATATTAATTGTCATATTTTAATTTCTATTAATTATATTTATTTGATATTTATCATAGTATTTATTAGTTTATTTTATTAGCATATATACGTATTTTATTATTATTAGTAACTTAATTTATATTATAATCTATTCAAAATATCTGTTATTTATTTACTCTGCACACCTACCACAGTGTTGTCTTTTTTAACCCAAAGGTTGACTGGTAGAGAATGCCTTGTAGCATTAAGTCCGCCTATGTATCACTACTGTACATGAAGTTTAAATAAATAAATAAATAAGATTATTATTATCTACGCTTTGGAATATGCAATTAGCATATTTTTTCTGACAGGCCGACTTCTTGACCTTTCAAAAGTGGCTGTATACAGTTTATTTAAAAAAAAAAGCGTTGAATCATGAACTTTCTGCAGTTTGTGGATCGCCTTACCTGCAATATCTCAATGATCTTGAGCTTGGTGTCCATGACGAGGGGATGTTCCCTCGCCAGCAGTAGCGCGGACGGACTGCGCTGTAAACCCGTGCCCGGGCTGGCTGCGCCTGCGCTGGAGGTGTTGCCACCGGCCTGGGGACGAATATAGTCATAGTCATTTATTCATGAACAAGTAATTTTGTATCTGAATTTACACAAACTTATAAATCACAGTTTTACTACATCACAAAAACAAATAAGAAATTTTTACAAAAATAAATTTGAATTTTATTTATTCCTGTATGTCAAAAAAAAAAATACATTTAAATTTCAATTTCATCATTCAATTAAACAGTGTCTTAAAATTTAACTAACAAACAATTTATTAAAAACGGAAGCTATGTTTTTTTTTTAATATATAGTGGGAAAAATCATCGAAAGACAAATCCCGCCGTGTCCTCCGGGCGGCCACACATTGGCGACACCCGAGCGTTGCTTCCTCACGAATCCGGTGCAGGAATCTCCCGTACTTCCCACGTCCGGTGAGAACCTGTGTCATGCGGAAGATGAGGACGCCATGAGGTCTATCCAGCCACGCCTCAAAGTGTGGACTTACTGCCGTAATTATGGCGTGCCCAGCGTTGGGTTGGAATAATCGCTGATTATGTACCATCGTTATTAATATGGACTTACCTAGAACTGTACTGCTCACAAGAGTAATGGCCCAGAATTACGAGAAATATGGCGTGGGTTCAAACCAGTCAAGGCGAAATACTCTGTGTATTTTTTATTCCATTCAAAATGGAGAAGGAAAACATCGTGAGAAAACCGGCAGTAACATAGTTAATCACTCAATAATAAATAAAATCAATGACTTTAAAAAAAGAAGGTTTTGACTTACATTTCTAGGGACAGAGCCCAGCGTGATGGATGTCATTACGGCTCCCATGTCACCAATGCTGCGTAACACACCCCCTTCAGCTGAAAAAGATATTCAAAAATAAGAGCCGAAAGTGTATTAAGCGGTCGACCGAATCCGATCCCTAATATAAGTGTCCCGTCAAAGGTCACCGCGTGGGTTCCCATCACGTTCAAATTAAAGTTTGCCATCGATACAACTACATGCACACTGCGCAGGTAATTATCCAGTTTCCGTGACGGATACCCAACCACATGACACACGCGCATAGTTACGCAACAGCTGCCCGTAGCAAGTGTCGGCCTTAATACTAGGTGTTAGGGTTCCGTAACGAAAGGGTAAGAACCGGACCCTATTTACTAAGACTTCGCTGTCCGTGTATTACACCCTTATAAAATATTCAATATTTTATTGAAATTGTGAGATTACGGGTATCTTGTTTTAAATTTATTACTTACGTTTTTCTCTTTTTGTCTGCTCCTGTTCCTGAGCTGCTTGCGAAATAAATTACACAATATGTATATTGCAAAAAAAAAAAATATTATAATTATTCCTCATTATAATTTCCACAGCTGGACATTGGCCTTCCCCAAGTATCACCACGACGAGCGATCCTTTTCGTCTCGCAACCAGCGCATTCCCGCGACTCTCACCAGGTCACCGGTTCACAGTCGCCACTCCAGAACCTTTCAGCCCCATCGACCTTCCGTTCTACGAGCAATATGCCCTGCCCATTGCCATTTAATTTTGTGTGATTCTTCGGGCTATGTCGATGACCTTGGTTCTCTTGAAGATGTCTTCATTCCTGATGCGATCACGCAAGGAAACTCCGAGCATAGCCCTTTCCGATACCTTTTAGGTGAGTATGAGCCTTTTGATGAGTCCTTTTGTAAGCGACCACGTGCACCACGTGGGTTCGATTCCCACCCAGGACAAATGTTTGTGTGATGAGTGAGCGCGATCATTTTTTCTGTATCTAGCTGTAATTTATCTATAATATATTGTGTGTATTTAGAAATATGTTTATCAGTTGTCTAGTACTCATAACACAAGCTCGCCTTAGCTTGAGACTAGATGGCGCTGTGTGATAGTTGTCGAATACTACTACTATACTATATGTTTCAGTGCCCTATGTAGTATGTCAAAAGTAATACCGACTAGAAGATAACTAAATTTTTTTACTTACATTCCACTTCTCCGGATAGCGCATTGGTTTCATTTAGCAGATCCATTGCGGTGACGCAGTCTAGAATGCTAAGTAAAGTCTTCGTTAACCGGAGGAGATCGCTGAAGCTGGGGACGAGAATAACAATATTTTAGTGAAAGAAAGAAGGCACACAAAATAGCGGTAATATGGAAGGCAAAACGATTTAGAGAAAAAGTAGTTAGAGTAGAATGTTAATCACTCCAACATTACTCTAGCCGTGTCGGTTTTTATGACCTTAACCTTTTGAATACGTGATTCATCATCAGCTTTATTAATGTACCCACTGCTGGGACACAGGCCTCCTCTCAAGAAGAGGGAATGGGCCATAATCCACCACGCGGGCCCAGTGCGAATTGGTGGATGTCACATGTTTTCGAATTTTTGGTTCTAGGACACGCCGGTTTCCTCATTATGTTTTCCTTCACCGTTTTGACAGCAGTGGTGATGAAATACATTACACAAAGTAATGCGCCTGGCTCGGTTAAAACCCGCGACCTACAACTCATGAGCCGGGGCCTTTACCACTCCGCCACCTCTTTTTTTAATACCGTAATTAGAGACACAATATAAAAACAACATGCGAACGCCGGCGATCCCGCTGTGGGGGTTCAAAAGTCTACGATCCAATTTTTAAATCTCTCTTTTGGCTAAACCGTAGCGGATATGTTGCTGGTAATATCCAATAGTAATATATATCTTTGTTTTTTTTTTTTTTTTAATGATTCCGAGTAAATTGAGGTAACTTTATCCTTGGGGTACAACTTTAGCACAGCTTACCAACCAATAGAAACACAGTAAACAGTGTTTATCATGTTCCTATTGGTTATTAGGCTTGTCCAAAGTTATAACCCCAGGGCCAAAGTAACCCCAGTTTACGGTACGTAAAAATCATCCAATGACGATTCCCGAGCAGGAATCAGTGTCAGACTCATCATCATCATCATCAACCTAACGCCAGTCCCGGTTGCTAATCTTGGCTTTCACCTCGGTGCCCGGGGTCCGCTTTCCTGCAAACACGCCTCCACTTCGCTCGGTCTTTCGCGTACTTTGCCGTAAGCCTATTGACACGCATATCGTCCCTTACGACGTCGATCCAACGCCTCTTAGGCCTTCCTCGTTTTCCGGGTCCCGGCGGAGGCGGCATGGCGAGGCATCTGTTACCCACGTAGTCTGTCGGGAATCAGTGTCAGACTCTTACTGACTAAACAACCTACCCCGTTACTAAGATTTTTTAAATATTAAAGCCGTGTAATAAAGGATTTTTTAACTCACCTATAAAACCCAAAGTAAATGAGCTCCCTCGCAAGTTTAACAACTTCAAAGGTGAGCTTATTTTGGTCATGATCGCTGAAGTACCAGGTTTTTGTGACCACGTTGCAGAGGTAATTCTCCACGAAGCGGATTGTCGACGCAAACTGCTCTTTGACTTTCTCGCGGTTCGCGTCTGGACCGCCTTTTACACATTGATAGCTGGAGAACGGAGAATAAGTTATTATTAGTAGCATTAGTAAAAAAAAAAATATATAATTATATGCAGACAAATGATGAAATGAACCTAAAACCAGACAAAAACAAAAAAAAAGTACACTGAAAAAGTATGAAACAAGAAAACCCGTAAAAAGAAAAACCGTAGTCACACGTTATTAAAGTGTTGCGGTTATAACGTGTGACCGTAGTCAGAGAGTGAAATAAAAAAAAAAACATCTTAACAGTAACTACTTGGGGTTCATTTTACAAAACACCCTAAAAAAAAGATAAAAAAAAGAAAAAATGGAGTCTAAGGTAACCTCGCGTAGTTTTTAAGCTAAGCTTTTAAGTCAATAATGTCAAGATGAGGGCAAGACGAATGCCAATTCAAAAACTGTATAAACAATTAATATAAATGGACAAAATGGCGTAAAATAAACAAAAAACGCGGAGGCGCGGATGCGCGATGTCTGCGGTAAAATAAACAAAAAAAAAGTGTGACTACGGTTTTTCTTTATTGTATTCTTATTGTATTCTTTATTGTACACTAATAATTAAAATTACAAAATAAAAGAACAGTCTTTTTTACAGGTTTGTAGTCCTTTGGTATAGCAATCAGGGTACCACAAAACCAACACTCCAGTCAGAGCTACTTACTCGTGTATATGTATCCTGTCACAAACTTCAGTCCAAAGTCGGGCGTACTTCACGGGCGTGACAGGCTCCTGAGGGTCTCTATCAGCATGCAGGTGCAGCATCAGCCGACAGAACGATGCGCGGACCTCGTACGAGAGGGAGGCGTTGGACATGCATCTGTGGGGGAAGAAGTTAAGATAAAAACTTGTGCTTGACTGCAATGTTGTGTTTTAACGAGATACGTTCCCTAGCGTTACTTAGATATTACGGCAATGCGCCACCGGTACTTGGTGGACAGCCCTCATATACGTACAAAACGTTTTGGCAACACTTTAACTGAGCGTACAGCCAAGGAGTGGAATTCCTTGCCGGAGTCTGTGTTTCCTGATGGCTACAAACCGGGAATCTTTAAGTCAAGAGTGAATAGGTTACTTCTAGGTAAACGCGCTCCATCGTCGATCGCATCGTCGCTTTCCATCAGGAGAGATAGCGGTCAAGCGCAAACCTCTAATCAATAAAATAAAAACAACGACTATCAATTCGTTAGGGGAAGTGTGTGAAGCCTACCCCCTCCAGGGAAGCTTGCCTCTATCCGAGTTCCATGTAAGAATTCTACTGTCAAGTTTATTCATCTGAGAACCCTGGGGATCCTGAACACATTGTTTTTAGTCGTGAAGTCATAAAATGATTCTTCTCGCTCTAGGCTTTTATAGACTAAAACCCACTCCTGTTCCTTCTTTCCACGGCCCCTAAAAAAATACCTAATCTAATAAGGCGTTAAAAAACTCTTCCACATCGCTGTAAATAATAAATCATCTTTATTTTTAAGACTGCGTGCATAAAATTCATTCCCTAGAGTTTAGGCAAATTCGCTGTGATGCTATGTTTGTGTGCATCGTGCGTGCGCCTACACACACACGCGCGGAATAGTCGAGCTTAGTGAACGTTCAAACAATGTTGATCCTTTAGAAGATATAATATTTTATTTTCTTATTTTATGATGTTCACCTATGTACCACTTTTGTACAAGTAGATTAAGTAACAAAATCATATAATAAGTACGGTTTGTAAATAAAAATCTGGAACTTGTGTATATTTTATATTTATCACAATTGTCAAAATAGTTCAGTTTAGTGTTAGATGGATGTTGATACATTTAGACATTAAAAAAAATGTTAAATACAAAACTATAAATGACAATTACGATAGCTAATTTATGTAAAATGGTTGTAAAAAAAAAACATTTTCAAAATTCGAATGAAAAAAAAAAATGTTTTTCGTCAAAAATAAATTATGTTTACGAGATTTCTCTTTTAAGGTGGCATTTTTCCACTCGCCTAACCATTGAGCGTGGTTGGAAAACGTGTTGCTTTGTCCATATCCAACGCAATGTTTGATGGAGAGGCAACACGAAAAAAGAGAGATAACGCCCGAATACGAATACACAAGCTTAGAAAGTTTAATTTACTATTACCTGCTTCGATGGAAAAATCCTAAACGTCAATCACCGATCACTAAAAAACGCTTTACTCGGCCCTCAAATGTATGATAAGGTTTCAAAAAGAGCAGAATTTGTCTCCTGCCGCAGGGCAGATAAAAAGAAGAGATATTTTAAATAGTCCTATGCATACATTTGACCAGTGGCGCACCCCTATGGATGACTCAAGACCGATTTTTTTTAAAGAATTTTTTTTTTGTACTCAAATTATTACGCGTCTACGGTAGCCGGAAATCGGAATCGGAATCTCGGCGGCGTCAGGGGCGTGAGCGCCCTTGCCTTATGCGATCAGCCTCCTGCTTTGTAGAAGGATGCGACCGCCTGCCACTCCTACTCGCTCCGGACCAAGGTCTATATAAACCCCGTGCGAGATATAGCCGCCGCCGAATGACTCCACATGGACATGGCGATGCTCTGTCCAAGCATGGTATACCTGTACCATGTGCTCCACCGTGTCCTCCGGGCGCTTCACACAATGGCAACACCCTGGCGTCACTTACGCACGAATCCAGTGCAGGTATCTACCTCCCAAACTTACCATGTTCGGTTACCTGCGTCATACGGAAGGTGAGGACACCGTGAGGTCTTTCCAGCCGGGCCTCAAAGAGGGGACTAACCGCCATACCTGCATCGGATTCGTGCGGAAGAGAAGCCCCAGGTGTCACAGTAGAGGTGTGCCCCGCTTGGGAGGAGCATCGCCGTGTTCTCATGGGGGTGATCGGTGTCAGCGATCTCTCGCACCGGGTCTTGGTGGAGGCCATGGGCGCAACCCTCTGCGAAGCAGCAATGCAAGTCAAGGAGGAGGTGGACTGCATAAGGCAACGGCGCAAACGCCGCCGGGCTTGCGGACGGCGAGCAATGGGTAGATCACCGTCCGGTCATCTTGTAAGTTGTAACAGTGCGGACCAAGCCCAAGTCGTCGACGGGGCGCTCTGTTCCCGCGCGCTTCAAGCAGTTGTCAGCAAAACGGTAGGGACTCTGCAAAAGGGTCGAAGCCTGCTGGGGCCCAGGGTCTCTTTCTGAAAGGAAGGCTTGGCTCCAATGCGAAGGGCAAAATGTTTAGTCAGTAAGAGTCTGACACTGTTTCCGGCTTCGCCCAAGGGTGGGATTGGTCATTGCATGATTTTAGCCCACCATAAAAAAAAAACCACTGTAATTATGACGTGCCCAGAACTGGGATGCGACAGTCGCTGTCGCCATACCACCTGGATATCCAGCCGAAGCTCTGTCCGCCATGCTGCAACTTGTCGCGGCAGCGGGGATTCGCCCTGGCGTTGCATCTCCACGCGCAAATCGTGCATGCGTGCTAGGGCTGTTGCCTCTAGTTTCCATGGTGGCAGACCAGCAAGGAGGCTCGCCGCTTAGCGGGAAACCGTGCGGTATCCCCACTCCATCCGTATTGCAATGGCCCTCTGGCATGCTTTTGGATGGGCCCTCGGTTGCTTTTGCAGCGTAGGAACCCGGTGGCGGCGCGTTCCGAGGGCCGTTGAAACACATATCCTTGGGCTTGTGTAGGGCCACTCGCTTCTAGTGCTAATTGAAAGTAAAATCTTCAATTTTCTGGAAACGAAGCTACAAGCAGTGCATTAATCTTGCGTTCTTCAAAAACTTTTCTTGCACGTATCAGCCCTACCTATAAATTTTTTTTCCTTTTAGCAAGGCATTCATAATGCATCCCTTTCTTTCGACCCATTATCTACAAAAAAAGGATCTAGAATACTAGATTTTGCATTTGCCCTAAATAAGTACGTAACCACGTGATGAATGATATTTATTTTGCAAACAGATGACACTGGTGTTTCTTAGCTGACTACCCTGAGAAGAAAAACCGAAACAAACATAGGGGTCAAAAATATAAAAATTCTGTACATAACGAATACGTAAATAGGTCATAAACATTGTAGAAGTCATAAGTGAAAGAATTGTAATTAAATAGTAATAGTAGAGTAGTTCTGGAAATTATCTTTACATACAAACAAACAACCGTTACCTGAATTATCATTGAAGTCAAAAGAAATTTTAACAATCTTAATAAACAAACCTAAAATAAACAATAATACTTAATGGATCAAAATGTGGTAGTCAGCGTACAATAATGGGAATTTATTTACGTAAAACTCGGGAGCGGCTGCGGAACAAAGCGACGCGTCCTTGCGCTGGGAAGGCCCGATTGTGACTGACGAGATCGAATTTGCGCGGTCGATAATATAGTCAATTTTGTTTTGTAATTTACGAAATGAAGTTATTATTTATTTGTAAATTAAATTTTTGATTCTTGTAAAGAGATTTCTTAAGATTATTTTGCATATTTTAAATTTTCTTAAAAGTGTTTCCAAGGTATAGAAAAAAATACTTATTTGTACACATATTTTCCAAGAATTACGTTTCTTCAACATTTTTTTTTAGCTATATTTCCAATCAAAGTCAATAATGTAATCAGTATATGTTGTAGTAGACCATGTAATGATGTTACTGGTATTTTTATGTCGTAAAATCCCGTGTAATTTTGTGTAAACCTTAGCCAACCATCACTCGTTCGTTATTTTTGCGAAAAAAGGGTTTGGAATATGGCTAATTGCCATTAATCCACTCATTATTTTACAAAAATTCTCAGTATATTTAGGAGAATAAGAACTTGACTTTTATAATCTATAAAAAGAAGGATTAAAAGTCTTCTCTTTTGTCTCTCAAACCTTGATCAAAAATGTTCAAAATGAGTTGATTTCATACACGGCCCCTTAAGTAGGTTTAAAAAACACTTTTTCATTACTCATACTCTGAAAGTAGGTGTAAAGTTACCTGCGGACAGGTTGGAAGAAGTACTTTTACTCCCTAGGGAGTTTTACTTTACAACTGACAGTTGTTTTTTTAATATTTAGACAGCAAATATTTAAAAAAAAACTAGTTCTATTTTGACATTTCTATTGAACCGTGACCCGAATTTTTATACTGCCAGTACAATTAAAATGACATAGAGATAGAAATAATTTAAGAATATATTTTTTTAATGACTTTATTTTAATTTACTTTCAACTATTTCATTAAAACTAATATTATATTTGAGAAAAATGTTGACCAGACCCATTTTTACAGTGACAAAATGAAAAATATTGACTGAAAAGCCAGGGAGCCGAACACTGAAAAAAATAATTGGCGGGTAAATGGTAGACTCTCTATAATCTGTGGCCGATTTGATATTCCTTTTTTTTTTCGAGGTGTATAGTTTTGTTTACATTTTGCTAAATCTCTGTTAAGTACAAGAAATTTTTATTAACACGATAAGTTCATCAGCTTCAGTTATAAATTTAAAACAAGATTCTTTGAGGAGAAAACCGCTTACCGCCTTAATCAAAAGAAATATACCTACCTAAAAACATACGAAGACATTTGACGACGATTCAGGTTTTTATTATTATTTTTATTTTCCTCGTATTCGTAATGAAAAGCACAGTGTTTACCTCGGGTTAAAGAGTTATTTAGTCCCTCGGACTATTAGCGACCTCGCTGTCGCTCGGTCGCCAAGAAATTTCTCGGGACTAAATAACTAACTTTCATCCCTCGTATAACAATGTACTATTTCATTACTCATACTCTGAAAGTAGGTGTAAAGTTGCCTGCGGACAGGGTTGGAAGAAGTACTTTTACTCCCTAGGGAGTTTTACTTTACAACTGACAGTTGTTTTTTTAATATTTAGACAGCAAATATTAAAAAAAAAAACTAGTTCTATTTTGACATTTCTATTGAACCGTGACCCGAAACTTTATACCGAATTAAAATGACAGAGATAGAAATAATTTAAGTATACTTTTTTTTAATGACTTTATTTTAATTTACTTTCAATTATTTCATTAAAACTAATATATATTTGAGAAAAATGTTGACCAGACCCATTTTTACAGTGACAAAATGAAAAATATTGACTGAAAAGCCAGGGAGCCGAACACTGAAAAAAATAATTGGCGGGTAAATGGTAGACTCTCTATAATCTGTGGCCGATTTGATCTTCCTTTTTTTTTTTCGAGGTGTATAGTTTTGTTTACATTTTGCTAAATCTCTGTTAAGTACAAGAAATTTTTATTAACACGATAAGTTCATCAGCTTCAGTTATAAATTTAACGCAAGATTCTTAAGAGGAGAAAACCGCTTACCGCCTAAATCAAAAGAAATATACCTACCTAAAAACATAACTTTGACGACGACTCAGGTTTTTATTATTTTTATTTTCCTCGTATTCGTAATGAAAAGCACAGTGTTTACCTCGGGTTCAAAAGTTATTTAGTCCCTCGAACTATTAGCGACCTCGCTATCGCTCGGTCGCCAAGGAATTTCTCGGGACTAAATAACTTTCTTTCATCCCTCGTATAACAATGTACTATTACATGTCAGTTTTTTATGCTAGATGAGTGTTTCTTAGCTGACTACCCTGAGAAGAAACACCGAAACAAACTCAGGGGTCAGTAGACTGGTAAAATGCCCAAAAGGCTGGCAGCATTGCCCCGCTGTATGGCAATACTAGTACTTACTTAAGTGCCTAAAAGGCTGGCAGCATTGCCACGCTGTATGGCAATACTAGTACTTACTTAAGTGCCTAAAAGGCTGGCAGCATTGCCACGCTGTATGGCAATACTAGTACTTACTTAAGTGCCCAAAAGGCTGGCAGCATTGCCCCGCTGTATGGCAATACTAGTACTTACTTAAGTGCCTAAAAGGCTGGCAGCATTGCCACGCTGTATGGCAATACTAGTACTTACTTAAGTGCCCAAAAGGCTGGCAGCATTACCCCGCTGTATGGCAATACTAGTACTTACTTAAGTGCCTAAAAGGCTAGCAGCATTGCCACGCTGTATGGCAATACTAGTACTTACTTAAGTGCCCAAAAGGCTGGCAGCATTGCCACGTTGTTTGGCAAGTACTTACTTCAATATAAGATGTATGTGCAGCTGGGGCGACAGCGTGTTGAGTGCGAGGTACTGTCGGTTGAGGCACATGTTAGAGAACAGGTCGAGTTGGTGGCGATAGTAATCTAAGATGGCGGCGGACTGCCCGTTCGGGTCCACTCGGGCTTCCGCTGCCAATTCCGAGAGGAGGCGTGAACACTGCGGAAAGAAATAATGATTTTAATAACATGGTATAAACAGGGTGGTATATTATAGTTTTAGCAAAAAAGTACATTTATTTTTTAATTTTATCTTTACAAATCGACAGTCTTTCATGTACCGGATCGACCCTCCCCGGGATCAAAACGACCAAAATTTAATGGTGTATAGTTAACGCTATCAGTGATATGACCTCAATTATACCCATAGATTTAACATCATCATCATTTTAGCCGAAAGAGGTCCACTGTTAGACATAGACCTTCCCCAAACGCCGCTACAACGACCGGTTTTGTGCGTCTTACATCCATCGGATTCCAGCAACCCTGACCAAGTCATCGGTCTACCTTGTGAGAGGCCTTCCAATGCTGCGTCTCCCGGTACGCATACATAGATTTACATATGTTTCTGTGGAATTGTTACTATTTTGATGTACAATAAAACTTATTCAATTCCATATTGTCATTATAACTGTCATTGTATATTCCATATGGTCATTGTATTATTAATTAATGAATCAATCACATCAGTCAATCTATATAAACTAGTGTTTGACTGCGAACCCACTTGATGGTAAGCAGTGATGCAATCGTTGATGGTGAGGCGCACTAGTTTATTAAGAGCCTATTCACTCCAGCCTTGAAGACACCCAAATTATAATCGGCAGTAAAAGGGCCAATAACACTACAGCCGGCAATTTTTTCCAGTCCCTCGATGTACGCTGTATAAACGACGAGGCAAAACGAGGCAAATGTCTCAACAAAGTAAGGGTGGATATTTACCGTCATCATTAATTTGTTCATTTGTTCAGTTCATCATCATAGAAACTGTATATCTCAGCGTATATTTACCGTACGCCGAGATATATAGTTTCTATACTATTATTTTCTTACCTTTTTATTGTTCCATAACAGCATAACCTCCTCTTCCACGGTATATTTACTATCGTCCGGGTCTAATGTCTTGGTGTTTTCGTATTTTGTTGAAACCAATCTGTAAACAAAATAATAAAATCGTTAATTCAAATGTGAAATATTGTTTTATGAATTAACAGCTTTTGTACGTGACTGTTTTTTTTTATGTAGGTAAAAATCGTCGAATGACGAATCCCGCCCTTGGGCGGAGCGGAAATCAGTGTCAGACTTTTACATACTGACTAAAAAAACCAACCCCATCCCATCCTTGCCTTAGTCCCAGAGCCCTGTTGTTACGCGTTCGCACCCTTAGCCCCAGGAGGGTTGTCGGTGTCTGGCGAGGTGGCCTGAATTGGCTCCCTAAAAAAATGCCCGTCTTTGGATTTTCGAACTGTCTCACTCATATTTTTTTACGTATTTATGGTTCTTAAACCAGTATTTATTCGGTTCAAACTTGTACAGAGCAAACTAGACAGATATATTTATTCTATTAAATTTTTCAAATGAACAAACGAAACGTAATATTAACCAAACGACCAATTTGGAAACGTAGCTTCTGACGTTTTGCAAGTATGGGCACTTGTAGGCCTCGGTAGAATCCGTTTCGCAATATGGTATAATTTTTTGGGAAACTCTATCGATAATAAAAATGACGTGTTCATTGTACAAAAAAAATTGTACCTACGTGCGATACGCAAGTTCCGCTTAAGGGACACTTGTAAGCAATATATACAGTTCACTATAGTAATGCGAAACATAAATCATATAGATTTATGTTTCGCAATATTGTAAGAAGGGAAATATGTAAGAACAAGGAAAATAAAATCTATTTATACAATCACAAAAACTATTACACCTACCAACTTAAAAGGTCGCAGGGAGGTATCTTATAAAACGTAAACATCCGCTAAGAACAGATTTTACGAGACATGCCCTAAGAGGGTAAAACGCGGTTTGGAACTTTGTATTGAGAAATAGACCTTCACGTGGGTGAAGTCGCTGGCGGAAGCAAGTGTAGGTAACTTATACAATTTGAACAATTCATTTAAAAGCACGATCATTTGTTCTGTGACTGGGTGTAATATCTATAATATGTAAGAGGGGCGTTCATTGTATTCTCGGGTGATTTGCTAATAATGTGGGTAATCTAATTATCTCATTTACTAATGACACTATCTGAGGGTATAAATATAAAATTTCACTTATTTGCGTTCATTAGTTTTCTAATTATCTGCAGTGAAAGACGATCAGAATGACTGACGCCACAATGATTAAGAAAATCGAGCATCGCGCTGTTATAAAGTTCCTCACTAAGCAGGGAAAAAGTCAAAAAACCATTCACGAAGAGATGGTTGCTGTTTACCAAGACTCTGCCCCGTCGTTATCCACCGTTCAAAAGTGGTCTAGTGAATTTAAAAGAGGCAGAGAAAGCATTGAAGACGACCCTCGCTCGGGTGGGCCCGTAAGCGCCCTCACTGAAGAAAATGTTAAAAAAGTGGAGAAATTGGTACTTGAAGATACCAGAATAAAAATCGGGATGTTAGCAGAGATGATTAACCTTTCTGTGGGTACCATACATGCAATACTTCATGACCATCTTAATCTCTCAAAGGTCAGTGCAAGATGGGTGCCGAGAATGCTCACCGCGCCTCAGAAACAAGTGCGAGTCGAGTGCTGTAAGGCTCTGTGGAAAAGATCCATCGAGTATTTTCGACCGGCTGGTTACTGGAGATGAGACGTGGGTTCATCACTATGACCCTGAGAGTAAACAGGAGTCCATGCAGTGGGTTAAAAAGGGTGCACAGCCTCCGAAGAAGTTCAAAGTCACCCCTTTCGCCGGAAAAATAATGGCCACGGTCTTTTGGGATTCTAAAGGTATTTTATTAATAGAATACACTAAAAAAGGCGAAAGCATCACAGCAGCATCATACGCAACCACTCTGCGTAATTTAAGGGAAGCAATTAAAGAAATGAGGCGAGGAAAACTCACAGCGGGGGTGTTGCTGCTTCATGACAACGCATCGGTTCACATGGCCCGCGTGGCGAAGACTGCTGTACGGGACTGTGGCTTCGAAGAAATGAATCATCCTCCGTACAGTCCAGACTTGGCCCCCAGCGATTACTACCTATTCCCAAATTTGAAGAAAGCTCTTCGTGGAAAGCGATTTTTCGACGATGATGAACTGAAGGTAGCACTTAATACCCATTTTGAGGAGAAGCCAGAAGAATATTTTTTACAAGGCTTAAAGAAGCTAATTCCTCGATCTGATAAATGTATTGAAGGTCTAGGGGACTACATTGAAAAATAGAATTTTTCCAAAATTTTCCGAGTTTTCTTTCATGCCTATACCGAGAATACATTGAACGCCCCTCGTATGTATTTAGAAATATACATATAAGTGTGTTTATCAGTTATCTAGTACTCATAACACAAGCTCTGCTTAGCTTGAGATTAGACGGCGTCGTGTGATAGTAGTCGATTATAATAATAGAGTCGAATATAAAATCATGAAAATCGGAACCGATTAAAGAAGAAAAAAGTGCTATTTCATTACGATAAGAAATCGTTAAATACAGTTGCAAAACCACACGTATTAGGAACTGAATTGCTTCTTTATCCACCATTTTCTCTATATTTAGCTTCTAGGGATTTTTTCTAGACCTCAAAAAAATGGTCACCGAAAAAAAATAATCGCAATGATGAAAAGATAATCGCAAAAACAAAGACTTGTTTTAAGACTAAAAACAAACACAATAAAAAGATATCGAACATCTTAAAACCGTACCTATATTCGTTATATAGCTCTAAAATGTGATTAAATTGTATAATAAAAACCGCATTTTATCAAACAAATGTTTTTCACTATTTTTCCTACGAACTTTTCAGTTCACGTGTTACTTTATAGGAAAAAACATCTACAGGAAAAAATAAAAATAGGTTTATTTTCGTTATATTCGTTGAAAAACATTTATGCCTAATTGATTTTTTTTTTATGGTAGGTAAAAATCATCGAACGACGAATCCCACTCTTGGGCGGAGCGGGAAACAGTGTCAGACTCTAACTGACTAAAGAACCTACCCCGTACCTTCCTTGCCTTATTCCCAGAGCCCCGGTGTAACGCTTACGCACCAACCCTCAGCTCCGGGAGGCTTCGACCCTGTAGGGCCCCTACGGATGCCTAATTGGGTAAAATATTACTAACTTAACGGAACTTGCTGATTTTATTTGCAATTTCATGTTTGGGCCCATATAGGCTCTTAATAAACTAGTGCGCCTTACCATCAACGATTGCATCTCTGCTTACCATCAGGTGGGATCGCAGTCAAGCACTAGTTTTCCCCTCAATCCACACAAAAAAGATAAATATTTTAGTTAATATTATCGATTCTAATAAAGTCTTTCTCTTTTCTTTTTTTCTGCTTAGAGATATAGTAAAAGTCTTAAAACATTTTGTAATACCCTTCTTGTAGTTGGGTAAATCGAAAAGAATTAATATAATATTCGACCACTATCACACAACGCCATCTAGTCCCATGCTAAGCAGAGCTTGTGTTATGAGTACTAAGACCACTGATAAACATACTTATATATTTCTCAATACATACATATTATAGATAAATTACACCCAGACACGGAACATATGATCGTGCTCATCACACAAACATTTGTCCTGAGTGGGAATCGAAGCCATGACCTCCGGCATAGCAGTCAGGGTCGCTAACTACTAGACTGCCAGGCCAGTAATTGACGATGATTAATTTATTTAATACTAGCTTTTGCCCGCGGCTTCGCCCGCGTAGTATTGGGGTTGGGGTTGGGGTTTCCGGGATAAAAAGTAGCCTATGTCCTATTCCGGAGTGTATCCTATGCCTGTGCCAAAAATCATCCAGATCCGTTCAGCCGTTTTGGCGTCCAAATATCGTAACTTTCGCATTTATAATATTAGTAAGATCGGCGGGTCGCTAGTTAGAGATATAATAGAAAGACAATAGCTGTGCGAACGCTTGTGGCTCGAAAGATTAAGGTACTCGTAACTCATAACACAAAAAGTAAGATATAGCATGGCTGGTGCAACTTAAAAAAAAAAACAGACAGAAAGGAAAAAAGAACAATAATAAAAATAAAGTTTAAAAACTAACACCCGACTACTTAAAAACACGCTCTAAAAAGTACGAAACAAGAAAACAAGAAAGCCGTGGTCGTATACCACTTTTTTTAATTTATTATTCTTATGGCATACGACCACGGCTTTCTTGTTTTCTTGTTTCGTACTTTTTAGAGCGTGTTTTTAAGTAGTCGGGTGTTAGTTTTTAAACTTTATTTTTATTTAACATATTTTGGAGTTCTAAATAGGTTAATCTTGGGTTCATTGATTTCTCAGCCCATGAATACAGGTAAAGTCACAAGCAAATGCTAGTAATGATATCAAATGATACCAAACACGGCATATTTATCTTAACTTTATTTTTTTACTTCGTATGTTTTGTCCGCTAGAGAGCGCCACATTAGATTTTGTGAAATCCCATATAGCCTATAACCAGCGGACAATTAAGACGCTTCTAATGATATGTCATTTGTCGAATTCTGATAAGTAGTTTAGAAGTTACGAGGGAACAGATGAACATCCATACCCACATACATACATACATACATACATACATACATGTCAAAATCATAACCCTCCTTTTGCTTCGCCGTAGTCGGGTAAAAATATACTAAGGGCGGCTTGCACGTCTCAGTTAAATCTAGATTTAGTGTGATTTAAACTCGACTTATGCTTAAATCGAACTTAACGCATTGCACGACATCGGTTTAGCGTAAAGCTAGACTTAAAGAAATGTCAAATTTAAACCGGCATGGTAGGCGGTTTAAATTGCTAATTCTAGATTTAGTGAGTGATATAAACGTCAGTTTGCGTCAAGGATCTTGTATCTTTATCCTACGGATAGTCTGGATTGATGACGAAGCAATATTGCAAACTCTTTATCAGCAAACAGCACGTTAATATGGAGTGTAGTTAAAGTCAGTTAACAAAGGCGGAAAGGTTTAACAGTTTGTAAGAGTTTGTCACACTCAAGAACTCTGTGTTCAAAGGCTTTTTTTTCCATTTTTAGGCCAATTTTTGCCAATACTTGTAAAGTTACAACGTGCACACTATTGACCAAACTTTTTGCGACTCTAAAAACTTGACTGAAAAACTGCTAAATATCACCCGGTCCCCGTCTTACCTCGCTACCCCATTTCTTAACCTATCTTCCTTTAAATTATGATTTTCTCATTACTTTTAATTTTTTCATCACTACTGCTCTCAAAACGGTGAAGGAAAAACAATCACAAATCCGCACTGGGCCCGAATAGTGGATTATCGCCCATTCCTTCTCTTAGAGAGGAGCCCTGTCTCGGCGGCAGTAGGAATATTAAAAAGGCTGAACGTCAAGTCTATGTAATTATTGTACTAATAACATATTTTACTTCTTTAAGACAGAGCTCAGAATTTTACAGCATGCACCACGGTGCGAATACCATTGCGTTATTAAATAGATATCTATCTATATATATATATTTATAATACCTACATCAAAAATATCTCTAATTCGTTTAGCGCACTTGTTGGACACACTAGATGAACGAGATAAAAAAACCATTTTTTAACTTTACTCTTCAGAACTTTTTTGAGGTTGTCGTAAGCTTTCCAGTCACTCCTTCATAAAATCCTTGGTTTTTTATATTTGAAACGTTCCATACCTCCAAAACAGGTAAAAAATGTGTTAAATATCCAGCACAATTATGAAAAATGGAACGCAAATGAATGAACAAAAAGAATGAAACGTGTTAAGCTAGGTTTTGTTAAGTCGAGTAGATTTCGACACTAGCAAGACGCTATTAATACAGTTTAAGTTAAGTCGAGCTTAATGACTAATGCGACTTTAACAAAATCTAGTTTTAAGAGCAAGTCGTGCAAGCCGCCCTAAGATACATAAACAAACTAGCCTTCTGGCAGCGGGTTCGCTCGCGTGAAAGTAGGGTTCTCCATATAAACTTTCGAACCCCATTACATCCCTTTAGGAGCTGAATTTAGCAAAACCCTTTCTTACTGATCGCCTAAGGGCGGCTTGCACGACCTGCTCTTAAAACTAGATTTTGTTAAAGTCGCATTAGTCATTAAGCTCGACTTAACTTAAACTGTATTAGTAGCGTCTTGCTAGTGTTGAAATCTACTCGACTTAACTAAACCTAGCTTAACACGTTTTTATTCTTTTCGTTCATTCATTTGCGTTCCATTTTTCATAATTGTGCTGGATATTTTACAACTTTTTTGGAGGTATGGAACGTTTCAAATATAAAATACCAAGGATTTTATAAAGGAGTGACTGGAAAGCTTACGACTACCTCAAAAAAGTTCTGAAGTGTAAAGTTAAAAAATGGGTTTTTTATCTCGTTTATCTAGTGTGACCATACACTAACTACCTATTACGGGACAATTTTGTTCTAAACAAGTTCGAGATGTTTTTGATGTAGGTAGGTATTATAAATACTTAGAAATATATCAATATAGATAGATATCCACTTAATAACGCAATGGTATTCGCGCCGTGGTGCATGCTGTAAAATTCTAAGCCCTGTCCTAAAGAAGTTCAATATGTTATTAATACAATAATTACATCGACGACGTTCAGCCTTTTTAATGTTCCTCTTGCCGGGATACAGGGCTCCTCTTTAAGAAAAGGAATGGGCCATAATCCACCACTCGGATCCAGTGCGGATTTGTTATGGTTTTTCCTTCACCATTTTGAGAGCAGTAGTGATGAAAAAATTAAAAGTAGTGAGAAAACCATAATTTATAGGAAGATGGGTTAAGAAATGGGGTAGCGAGGTAAGACGGGAACCGGGTGACATTTAGCAGAAGTTTTAAGAGTCGCAAAAATTTGGTCAATAGTGCGCACGTTGTAACTTTGCAAATATTGGCAAAAATGGAAAAAAAGCCTTTGAATACAGAGAGTTCTTGAGTGTGACAAACTCTTACAAACTGTTAAACATTTCCGCCTTTGTTAACTGTTACACTCCATGTTAGCGTGCTGTTTGCTGATAAAGAGTTTGCAATATTGCTTCGTCATCAATCCAGACTATCCGTAGGATAAAGATACAAGATCCTTGACGCAAACTGACGTTTGCTATTGTTTATATCACTCACTAAATCTAGATTTAGCAATTTAAACCGCCTACCATGCCGGTTTAAATTTGACATTTCTTTAAGTCTAGCTTTACGCTAAACCGATGTAGTGCAATGCGTTAAGTTCGATTTGAGCTTAAGTCGAGTTTAAATCACACTAAATCTAGATTTAACTGAGACGTGCAAGCCGCCCTAAGTCTTAAAAAGAAACTTTGTGCAAAACTTCACGTTCCTAGTCCCAGTCCCAGTTTTGGCTATGCGTTGATATGTCAGTCAGTCAGTTTCTCCTTTTATATATATGAACTAGTGACCCACCCCAGCTTCGCACGGGGTCAATGCTGATATTAAATATATTATGCCTGTATTATACTTATAAACCTTCCTCTTGAATCACTCTATCTAATAAAGAAGCCGCATCAAAATCCGTTGCATAGTTTAAAAGATTTAAGCATACATAGGTCGGAAGCCACTTTGTTTTATACTATGTAATGATAACGATGATGATAATAAATGATATTGTGAAATAAAGGAATACAACAAATCACGAGTGTGATGATTCTACCAACTTGTTGCGAATGTGTTCTCCGTGTTTTTAACCGACTTCAAAAAAAGGAGGAGGTTCTCAATTTGATTGTATTTTTTTTTTATGTTTGTTACCTCAGAACTCCGTTGTTTATGGATGGATTTGCAAATTTTTTTTTGTACTTGAAAGGATATGCTTCCAGATTGGTCCCATTTTTTTTTTAAATCCAGTTTTGATGATGGGATCCATGAGAAATCGAGGGAACTCCTCAAATATTATAGGCAACTATATAGTTTTTTTTTTATATTTTCATCGAGAACTCAAGCATTTACAGTCAAAAAGTAACATTTGATGAGGTGGAACTGGTGAAGAAGATCAGAAAATGGCTGAGGAAATTTGACACTCGAATAGATATCACAATCAAGGTAGTTAAGCAACTATGAAAATGCACTATAAACCAATGATCTTAAATAATTATGTTGAAAATGTTATCATCGAACTGATCTGATGAAGATGATGGAGCTGAAAAGTAGGCACTGGAACTGCGTAACTAATTAATATATCCTAGCCGTGTTTGGGCTTGTTAGAATTGTCATAAGATGCACTTTGGCTGTAAGGTACTATTGAACTGATGTAATGATGAAGCTGGAAGGTGGAAGGTCGGCACTGGAACTGCGTAACTAATTAATATATCCTAGCCGTGTTTGGGCTTGTTAGAATTGTCATAAGATCCTAGCATTGTTTGAGCTTATTAGAGCTGTCATGGGCAATGCTGTCAAGGGCAATGGAAAGGGCTATGCTCGTAGTTTCCTTGCGTGTTCGAATCAGAAATGAACAAATGCGCATGAGAACCAGGGTCACCGACATAGCCCGAAGAATTGCCAAACTTAAGTGGCAGTGGGCAGGGCACATTGCTCGTAGAACAGATGGCCGATGGGGCCGAAAGGTTCTAGAGTGGCGACCGCGCACCAAAAGACGCAGCTTTGGAAGGCCTCCCACAAGGTGGACCGACGACCTGATGAGAATCACGGGAACGCGATGGATGCGAGTCGCAGAGAATCGGTCGTTGTAGCGACGCTTGGGGGAGGTCTATGTCCAACATTGGACGTTTTCTGGCTGAAATGATGATGATTATGAGAGCTGTCATAAGATGTACTCATGAGATGAATCATAAGTATTTCATGCATAATATCATCTCTCCACGAGATCAAAACGATCACACTGTAACAATGTACCTATAATATGTATTCCTACTTATATGACATTGGTAACTTTTCCAAAAGAAATGTAGAAACGATATTGACTTCGTTGCCATAACACATTATAATAAAAAACACTAAACGGCTACAAATAAAAATACTTTTTACAAAAAAAAAAACCGCCTTCAAAAAAAGCCAAACGATAAAAGTTCCTACACTAAAAACTCTAAAAAGAAGTAATAAATTTTGAATATTTGCAAAATATTAATGTCAAATAAGTTTACCTATAAATTAAGTTTCTCTACAGCAATTCAAATTTTTATTTTCAACTTTTTTGTCAAAGGACAAGCGATTGGTTGCTGTTTTGATATTCAGAGGGAGCGCAATCCAAAGGGAATGCGGACAAAGAAAAAGGATCATTTTTACCTTATTATATGAAATTCAATAAATATTTTGTTAACAATTATATATGAAATTGAAGTTTATGTTATGGTTTATACTTCCAATACGTAAAAAAAGATGCATCTAAGACTTTTTTTGTGATTTTATTTTAGGTTGTAATTTTTACTTTGTACATAATGGATTTTATGTAGGAAATTATGAAAATTAAAGTCATAAAATAACAAAAAAAGGTATTTGATTAAAGTTAATAATCAGTATTTCCTCCCCTAACTTTAATTAGAGTTCGGTATCGGTTATTCATGCTATATCGGTTATTATTCGGGTGCATATGGGGCCCCACCACGATCTTCGGGGCCCAAGTCAACCTCCCCTGCAAGTTGGGGCACCTGCCGATCAGCAGACGAGGCTCTGGCGCTGGCTTTCCCTTTTAGGGTTGGGAGGTCAGACGGCAGTCGCTCCCGTAAAGGCCAAAAACAGCCAATCAACATGGAGAGTATTAGAAAGTTTATTGCCACGGATAGGGCGCCGCCGCAAAACGGCGCGCAGGAGTCTCGCCCGACTCCTGTGGCAAGTGGGCGAGGGCTACCGTGTCTGGGGCGAACACGGATAAAGACGCGAGCCCCAACCCGGAAGCTCCGCTTCGCCAGCCTGAACATTGGCACGCTGACCGGACGCGCGAGAGAGTTAGCCGATGTACTGCTTAGGCGAAGGGTGGCCGTGGCATTCCTGCAGGAGACTCGGTGGAAAGGCCGCAGATCCCGGCTCATCGGGAACGGTTACAAGCTGATCTACACGGGTGCAGCCGGTGGGGAGAACGGGGTGGCCGTTGTACTCTCCGAGGAGTTTCACGACGCAGTCCTGGAGGTGAAACGCTACAGTGATCGGCTTATGGTCGTAGGTGTGCTTATCGATGGGGTTATAACCCACTTGATGAGTGCCTACGCGCCTCAGGTCGGTTGCAGCGACGCTGAAAAGGCTGCGTTCTGGGATCAACTCGGTGAGGTGCTTCGTGGCATCCCGTTGTCGCAGGGAATCGTTTTGGGTGGTGATCTGAACGGTCATGTGGGTGACAGGTGCAAGGACTTTGAGCATGTTCACGGTGGCTTTGGATACGGTAGCCGTAACGCTGAAGGTGAGACTATCCTTCAAACGTGTGCGGCTGCCGGCCTTGCCATCGTGAACACGTATTTCAAAAAGAAATCCGAACACCTGATTACCTACAGGAGTGGGAGGTACGCTACCCAAATCGATTTCTTACTCACACGGAGGCACCACATCAGTAAGGTAGCCAACTGCAAGGTCATACCCGGTGAGAGTCTCACTGCACAACACCGTCTCCTTGTCATGGACTTGCGCGTCAAGCCTAGGGCCAAGGTTGTTGAGCGCCAACAACGCCGAATACGGTGGTGGCGACTGAATGAAGCCACGTCCCAGTCGTTCGCGTCGGCCATCGGCGATAAGTGCGATGGAACCGATGGCGAACCTGTGCAAAGCCACTGGGACAGGATTCAGGTTGCCATCGCTGGGGCGGCAAAGTCGGTGCTCGGCTTGTCCAGGGGCGGCCGCAAGTGTGACAAGGAGACTTGGTGGTGGGATGACACAGTCCAGAGGGAGATCAGAGAGAAGAAAGCCCTCTTCAAAACGTGGCAAGCTTCCAAATCTCCCGAAGACCGCGACGCATACAGAACCGCAAAACGTGCCGCCAAGAGGGCCGTAGCCAGAGCCAGACGAGACCACTTACAGCCACTTTATGATAAGTTGGAATCGTCTGAGGGGCAAAAGCTCATTTATAAGTTGGCACGATCCAGGGTCAAAGCGGCTCTGGATATCTCTAAGTGCCGCTGTGTAAGAGACCCTGACGGCAATCTGTTATGCGAGGACCTCGCGGTGAAGGAGAGATGGCGCTCGTACTTCCACGAGCTGCTGAACAAGCAGCACAAAGAGGTGCTGTCTCCGGTTCTCCCTCCAAATCAGGGACTTGTGCCCCCGGTTACGCCTGAAGAAGTGCATGCGGCTCTTCGCCGCATGAAGAACCGGAAAGCTGTCGGTGCCGATGGAGTCCCCATTGAAGCCTGGAAGGCGATGGGTCCTCGTGGTGTGGGCATCTTAACCCACCTATTTAACCGCATGCTCCTCACCGGAAGGATCCCGAGTCAATGGAGACTGAGTATTATCACTCCAGTCTTCAAAGGCAAGGGATCGGTGCAGGAGTGTGGCGACTACCGTGGGATTAAGGTTATGTCCCACACCATGAAGCTCTTCGAGCGGGTGATTGACTCTCGGATCCGACAGGAGTGCACCGTCTCGGGATGTCAATATGGGTTTCGACCAGGCCATGGCGCCATGGATCCCATCTTTGCCCTAAGGGTTACCATGGAGGGATACAGATCGAAGAATACGCCTCTGCATCTCTTGTTCCTAGACATGCAGAAAGCCTTCGACTGTGTCCCCCGTGATGTGATCTGGTGGGCGCTGAGATCTAAAGGAGTGCCCGAGACCTATGTTGACATCGTCCGAGATATGTACCGAGACTCCGGTTCTGTGGTTCGGACCGCTGTTGGCGATACGAAACCCTTCCCCATCACCGTCGGAGTTCATCAGGGCTCTGTCCTTAGTCCGTTTCTGTTCAGCGTGGTGCTTGACGTGCTGTCCTCCACCATCAGGGACTTACATGAGCAGCCGCCATGGCTGCTCATGTATGCAGACGACATCGCGCTGGCGGACTCGGACAGTGGGCGCTTGGTTCAACGTGTGGCAGCGTGGAAGGAATCGCTGGAGAACGGCGGTCTGAAGATTAATGCGGCGAAGACCGAGTACTTGGCCTGTAACACAACTAACGCTGCTCCTGTTCGCATTGGCGAAGACACAGTTGAGCGCTCGGAACAGGTCAAGTACTTGGGATCGGTGCTCCACGAGTCCGGGGAAGTCGATTGCGACGTCGAGTCACGTATCTCGGCGGCCTGGGCGAAGTGGCGTGAGGTGGCGGGGGTTATCTGTGACCCCAAAATGCCGGTTAGGCTCAAAGGACAGGTCTATAAGACCATCATTAGGCCTGTCCTTTTGTATGGCAGTGAAGCGTGGCCTGTACTTGAGCGACATAAGCAAAGCCTGCGTGTCACGGAAATGAATATGCTGCGCTGGATGTCTGGAGTTTCGCGGAAAGACCGCATTAAGAACTCCCGCATCCGGGGCAGCCTTCAGGTCCGTGACATAGCGGATAAACTGCAGGAGGGTCGCTTACGCTGGTATGGCCACGTTTTACGAAAACCGGCAGACTACGTGGGTAACAGATGCCTCGCCATGCCGCCTCCGCCGGGACCCGGTAAACGAGGTAGGCCTAAGAGGCGTTGGATCGACGTCGTAAGGGACGATATGCGTGCAAATGGGCTTAAGGCAGAGGACGCAAAAGACCGAGCGAAGTGGAGACGACTAGGAAGGAAAGCGGACCCCGGGCACCGAGGTGAAAGCCAAGGTAGCAACCGGGACATACGCTAGGCTGATGATGATCGGTTATTCATGCTCAAAATTAAGTTCAGTATCAGGTCCCAGGTTTTTTTCAAGTGCAGGAAAAGTTGTTCTCCTGTTATCAAATTTGGAGAAAAATTAACCATAGCTGTTCGGGGTCGAAGCCAATTAGTGTTTGCGTCTGAAAAGGAAGGCTCTGGCCCTGGTATGTATGGCGATGTAGGAACGGGGTAGGTTGTTTCGTCAGTAAGAGTCTGACACTTGTTTTCCGCTCCGCCCAAGAGCGGGACTCGTCACTGGATGATTTTTACCTACCATAAAAAAATAAAAAAAACAATAGCTCTTCGTTGTAACATGTCCCATGCGTGTTCAATGCAATATAATATTAAGATACAGGTGAACTTTAACACAGTTTTAAGCAATAGCAAAATAGTTTTATCCTTATAACAATATTAATACAATTTTATTAATATTGATGTTATTTATTTATTTTTCCTTATCTATATATATCATTACATAGTATAAAACAAAGTTGCTATGTCCCTATGTATGCTTAGATCTTTAAAAGTACGCAACGGATTTTGATGCGGTTTTTTTTAATGGATAGAGTAATTCAAGAGGAAGGTTTATGGGCATAATACATGCATAATATATTCTATATCAGTACCCATGCGAAGCTGGGGCGGGTTGCTAGTATATACATAAAAGGAGAAACTGACAGACTGACATATCATCATCGCACAGCCGAAACTAAGGGGGACTAGGAGAGTTAAATTTTGCACAGGGTTTCCTTTTATGACGTAGGCGAACACTAAGAAAGGATTTCCCAAAATTCACCCCCTAAAGGGATGAAACGCGTGTCAAAAGTTTGTGCGAAAACCTATTTTCAAGCGGACAAAGCCGCTGGCAGAAAGCTAGTTTTAAATAATGTTTGTCCTATGTATTGTATTTGATGTTAGACAATAAAGTATAAATAAATAAATCTTAGGTACAGACTACGTTAGTAAGCTATATTTTTAAACGCATAACATTATCCTGTTAGTCCGGGAGGTAGCGTTGCTAATGAAAAAGTTATACTAAGCCGGCTGAAACTTTTTTCATAAATATTTTACACTAGCTTTTACCCGCGGCTTCGCTCACGTCGCTCTACCTCACTCCATTCTCCTCTACTCTACCCCACTCTACCCTAATTTTTATTTCATAAGAACCTTCTCCTGACAATAATAAACTTAACAAAAAAAGAATTAGTAAAATTGGTCCAGGTGTTGTTGAGTTTTGCGCTTACCAACACATTTTGCGATTCATTTTTATATTATAGATTACACTGAGCTAAAAAATATTCTCAGCTGCATGGTGGAGGGGAGATTATACGTCAGTCGCATGAACTTGTAAAAAATACGCAAAATCTACACTAATATAATAAAGAGGTAAAGTTTGTTTTTTTTTTATTGTAGGAGGTAATCTCTGGAACTACTGGTCCGATTGGAAAAATTTTAGTAACAATAGAAAGCTGCTTTACTCCTGAGTGATACAGGCTATATTTTATGTACGCGCTCGAAGCCGCTGATAAAAGCTAGTAAGTTATAATACTCCGGATAATATGTAACTAAGTAATTCTTACCTACCATAAAAAAACGTAAGTTATTCTGTAAATTAATAAAAGTACGAAAACAACAATCAGCTGCGTGGGTAGCGGTGGAAACACCTCCAACTGATACAGTAAAGATACTGATTTTTCGTATGTGTAAAACCAAATCATACTTGTAGCGACATCTATGACGTCACAAGTCGTAGTTTTTAGTTTCGTTGTGATCGCATAGACGTTGCTACTAGTATGTTTTACCCGCTACCCACGCAGCTGGCTTTTTTCTACCCGACTACGGCAAAGCAAAAGGAGGGTAGTCACACGTTACACATACTTACCTACCGTAGCACTTTGACAACGTGTGACTACGGTTTTCCAAAAATGAAAATTTATCTCTACATAGTGAATATAGAATACTTCAGAATAGTATTGTATGACATTATTGTCAATTTACAACGAAGGCATCTCGCTAGAGTCTACTGTGTCCATTTACTTGCAACTACATTAGCAACTTTGTTCAGTTCAGTATTCTGAAAATCTTATTTTATACTTTTTCAGCGTCGTTTTTTGTCGTAGTTGGGTTTTAGTTTCTTTACTTTTTATTTAGCCCAGTATGATGTAAAATATTTATGGAAAAAGTTTTAGCCGGCGTACTATGACTTGATTTTTTTTTTTTAAATTCACCTCTTCTATAGCCTTTCAATCCCACACCTACCGCGGGTGTGCTAGCTGACTCTTGATTCACTGTCAGTCATTCCAGATGTTTTTGACAAGATCGCAACCGATCAGCGTAAAAACATTACCTAAAATGCAACGCTACTCCCGGACTACGTATTTTCAATAATAGTCGCTCATCTTAAAACAATACAGACATTTTTCAAATTTCCTTATTTTCGTACCCATGTGTCCAAATATAGTAAAAATAGGCTAGTAAGCTGATAATACGTACGTATATATATTACGTACAAATAGTGGACATATATTCTTTGTAAGCGTATATTATGCGCATGACGTACAGAATCAAAAATGTTGTCTAAATCTTTGTCAGTTCTTCTTGTGTTGTACTTTACATCGGATTTCTCATGTGAGTATTATAACTAGAAATAGTCGGTTACACTAATAGTATTATTTTCAAAAATGTCGACGTGGGCATCCCGACGAGAGGTAAGGCACGGGAGAGACCACCGAAATTGCAGAACAACGTACGTACAGCAAATATCCACCCTTACGTTGTCGAGACACCTGCGGCCCGGACTAGGCGTTTTGCCTCGTCGTTTATACCGCGTACATCGAGGGACTGGAACAGTTTGCCGGCTGCAGTCTTTCCGTCCGACTATAATTTAGGTGTCTTCAAGGCTAGAGTGAATAGGCTCTTAATAAACTAGTGCGCCTTACCATCAACGATTGCATCACTGCTTACCATCAGGTGAGATCGCAGTCAAGCAGAATTGCAATAAACTAGTATTGCAATTTAAAAAAAAAGACAAGTATTCTGCTCAATTTTTGGCCAATCTGACCACTCTGTGCCATCACCGGAAACTGATCTCGACCTCTTGGCTGATTTCTACAACCAGCATAGTGTCTTTCGCAAACAGCACTCACCCGTAGGTTACCCGACGGCAATACATAATCGCATACTTATAATTATTTTATTTTTCGCAGTTGCTATTCGAAAGGACTACGAGCATGTAAACGGACTTCCAGGTGTTTACAAGTTTTACGCCACAAAAAAAAATTGGCAGGACGCCAAGCAAGTGTGTGCTGGAGAAGGTGCTAGTTTGTTCTACCCTCAAGACCGCAATGCGAGTGCCGCTGTCATATCGTTCTGGAAACTGCACCAAACCCATACTAATCCTGCCGCGCTTTGGATATTTGTGGGCATTTCGGACATAAAGACTGAAGGAGTATTCGAGACCATTGATGGTAATTACTAAACATTATTACTTCGTAACATTGACCCCAGACTAATTCTTATAAAGACAACTATACAGAACCACAACAATCGAAAAGTTATTTATTCGAATTAGATTGAATTACTTTATTAACTTAAAATGTTACATACAAGCAATCCACCAAAATCCCAGTGGTTTTTTCTTTGTTTTAATAATATTAAATATTGTTCATGCATAACACGTTCTAGGTAAGTCAATTTCTGATGTGTACCACGCCTGGTACCCTGGTCAGCCGGACGATTACAGAGGGAATGAAGACTGTGTGCTCTTGAACCAAGATGGTTCCCTAAATGACATCAGTTGTGACGCCGTGTATAGCTTTATTTGCGAGAAGAAACTATCACCGGAGCAAAACAAAAACAGTCAGCAACCCAGTTCAGGTAAGTTTCATTGGTGAATATTAAACACTAGCTGTGCCCGCGACTTCGTCCGCGTGGAATAATTAGTTTGGGCATCATATTTATTTTTGCAAACAACCTCCTCAGCTTTATAAATTATAGCTGTTACCCACGACTTTGCCCGTGTCAGTTTCTGTTATTATTTTAGACAATTTAGTTTTTTAAAGAACATAATTATCTAAATGTTCTTCACAGAGCTACACCCCCCCTTGGGCACGCCATAATCTCGGCGGTAAGTCCCCTCTTTGAGGCGTGGTTGGATAGACATCACAGCGCCTCACCTTCCGCATGACGAAGGTTCTCACCGGACATGGGAAGTTCAGGTGATTCCTGCGCCGGATTCGTGCGGAAGAGACGCCGGGTGCCCGCCACTGTGTGGCCAGCCCGGAGGACACTGTGAAGCACACTGTAGAAGTGTACCTCGCTTGGGAAGAGCACCTCATGGGGGTGATCGGCGGCGGCGACCTCTCGCGCCGGGCTTTGGTTCAGGCCATGGTCCGCAGCGAAGAAGAATGGCAAGCGGTCGCCTCCTTCTGCAAAGCAGTAATGCTCGTTATGAAGGAGGCCGACCGCATAAGGCAAGGGCAACAGCGCCCTCGCCGTAGCCGTCGCCGCCGCGATCCCGCCGATATCCGGCCTCTGTAGACGCTGGCTTGCGGACAGTGAGCAATGGGTAGCTGGCCGTCCGGTGTCTGGTAACAGTTTAGACCGAGACCAAGTCGTCGACGGTGTGCACTGCTCCCGCGCGTCTCAAGGTGTTGTCAGCAAACTGTGGGGCCCTTCAGGATCGAAGCCTCCTGCAGCCGAGGGTTGGTGCGAAAGCGTTATACCGGGGCTCTGGGAATAAGGCAAGGGAGGAACGGGGTAGGTTGTTTCGTCAGTAAGAGTCTGACACTGTTTCCCGCTCCGCCCAAGAGCGGGATTCGTCATTGGATGATTTTTACCTACCATAATTAAAAACCCCTTCCGCGCCGCCCGCAAGCAACCCCTCTCCTCGCCCGCCGGCCAGGCGCAGCGTCAAGTTTAGCACATCATGCGGCGCGTGTGAATTTTATGTCGGAGTTATTTTAAAATTGTAATATCTTCTAAGATGTTCATTGAAATTAAATGATGTCAAAGACAATTTTGTTCACAATTACATACTCTTAGTCAAAAACACATTTATTTGGATAAAGATTAATATTATTATGTTGATACAACTCTAACAAATAATTGGTAAAAATTGGCCAAATTTGATTCCCATAAAAACGGTTCTAGTGAGTTAATCTTAAAAGATAGACATATACTGTCGCGGACATTTTTTTAGATCATTTTAAGAGGAATAATTCTTTCATACATATTTTTTTGGTATCTTTAACCGTTTTCGCAGCGCAGGCAACGGAAGCCCTCAAAGATGAATCATTTTCCCCGTTTTTTACACATTTCCCATTGTTTCTTCGCTTCTATTAGTCGCAACGTGATGTTATATAGCCTAAAGCCTTCCTCGATAAATGATCTATTCAACACAAAAAGAATTTTTCAATTCGAACCAGTAGTTCCTGAGATTAGCGCGTTCAAACAAACAAACTCTTCAGCTTTATAATATTAGTATAGATAAACTAAAGATAATATTAGATGAAAAAACGACATTAATAAAATAATCATAAACATACATTACAATGTATAAAAATCGCATATTACACTACGGGTAATCGAACTTCTCAAGTGAATGTTTGCATAATTTTCTTGGATCAAATCTTTTGGCAAAAAAGAAATCAGATCTGTAAACCGGAAAAAAAACCCCAGAAGCTAGACATGGAGAACATGGCGAATAAAAAAGCAATTCAATGCCTAATACGTGTGGTTTAGCTATTGTTTTCATTGTTGTGATTCACGATGTATTGTCCTAATGAAACAGCACTTTTTTCTTCTCTAATTGTAATAAATCGACAAAATAAAATCGTCCTTATTATGGTTAAATATCAATAAACATGCTCACAATCGTCAATACGCTGTTGTTTTTGATCGATTGTGAGTACGCGCGGAAGCTAATTTGCACACAGCTTTCATATACCCAAATAATCATGCTAGATGTTTCCAACAGGTTTTTTGATATCCTTACAGTGTTGGCTATCTCAATCAACTTAATTTTACGATCATTCAAAATTATTTTAAGGACTGTTAAATTTTTTCTTCGGTAACAGCCTTTTTGGGGCGTCTACTGCGAGCATCGTCTTCGATGGTCGTTTCACCTCCTTTAAATATAGCAAACCTTTTCTCAACGGTCGATTTTGCTGGCAGAGAGTCCAATTAACATTAACCAATTCAAGTTGTGGCTTCAAAATATTTTATTTTCATCACAAAACAACGTTTAGTTAATACATGATTTTTTTCTGTACATTTTTAAACAATAAGCTTTTGATGCTTCACTCTCAATACTATATCACAAGAACCAAATGACTCACAGACGTGAAGTTTAAACACGTATCTTTTGAAGGCTGGTACTAACTGAAAACCACAAGGATTTATTCTAGTAAGATCATCAATGGCTTCACCAGCATACACAATAATCTTGCTTCTTTGCAAATTCTACAGAAGTTTTGAACCAATTAGCAATCTAATTAAATTATTCCGTCGATTTGACACTTTCTGTTTTCGATATAACGTTTGATTTTGATAGTACGTTTAATAAGTTTGTGGGCCTGCGTAGTCCTACAATAGCTTTTGACACGACACTCGCCGCTTACCCGACGGCAATACATAATCGCATACTTGTAATTATTTTATTTTCCGCAGTTGCTATTCGAAAGGACTACGAGCATGTAAACGGACTTCCAGGTGTTTACAAGTTTTACGCCACAAAAAAGAATTGGCAGGACGCCAAGCAAGTGTGTGCTGGAGAAGGTGCTAGTTTGTTCTACCCTCAAGACCGCAATGCGAGTGCCGCTGTCATATCGTTCTGGAAACTGCACGAAACCCACACTAATCCTGCCGCGCTTTGGATATTTGTGGGCATTTCCGACACAAAGACTGAAGGAGCATTCGAGACCATTGATGGTAATTACTAAACATTATTACTTCGTAACATTGACCCCAGACTAATTCTTATAAAGACAACTGTACAGAACCACAACAATCGAAAAGTTATTTATTCGAATTAGATTGAATTACTTTATTAACTTAAAATGTTACATACAAGCAATACACCAAAATCCCAGTAGTTTTTTCTTTGTTTTAATAATATTAAATATTGTTCATGCATAACACGTTCTAGGCAAGTCAATTTCTGATGTGTACCACGCCTGGTACCCTGGTCAGCCGGACGATCACAGTGGGAATGAAGACTGTGTGCACTTGAACCAAGATGGTTCCCTAAATGACATCAGTTGTGACGCCGTGTATAGCTTTATTTGCGAGAAGAAACTATCACCGGAGCAAAACAAAAGCATTCAGCAACCCAGTCCAGGTAAGTTTTATTGGTGAATGTTAAACACAAACTAAAGATAATATAAGATGAAACAACGACATTAATAAAATAATTATAAACATACATTACAATGTATAAAAATCGCATATTACACTACGGGTAATCGAACTGCTCAAGTGAATGTTTGCATAATTTTCTTGGATCAAATCTTTTGGCAAAAAAGAAGCCAGATCCGTAAACCGAAAAAAACTCCAGAAGCTAGATATGGAGAATATGGCGAATAAAAAAGCAATTCAATGCCTAATACGTGTGGTTTAGCTATTGTTTTCATTGTTGTGATTCACGATGCATTGTCCTAATGAGACAGCACTTTTTTCTTCTTTAATTGTAATAAATCGATGCAAAAATCGTCCTTATTATGGTTAAATATCAATAAACATGCTCACAATCGTCAATACGCTGTTGTTTTTGATCGATTGTGAGTACGCGCGGAAGCTAATTTGCACACAGCTTTCATATACCCAAATAATCATGCTAGATGTTTCCAACAGGTTTTTTGATATCCTTACAGTGTTGGCTATCTCAATCAACTTAATTTTACGATCATTCAAAATTATTTTAAGGACTGTTAAATTTTAATCTTCGGTAACAGTCTTTTTGGGGCGTCTACTGCGTGCATCGTCTTCGATGGTCGTTTCGCCTCTTTTAAATATGGCAAACCTTTTTTCAACGGTCGATTTTGTTGGCAGAGAGTCCAATTTACATTTACCAATTCAACTTGTGGCTTCAAAATATTTTATTTTCATCACAAAGCAACGTTTAATTAATAAATGATTTTTTCTGTATAGTTTTAAACAATAAGCATACTTATAATTATTTTATTTTCCGCAGTTGCTATTCGAAAGGACTACGAGCATGTAAACGGACTTCCAGGTGTTTACAAGTTTTACGCCACTAAAAAGAATTGGCAGGACGCCAAGCAAGTGTGTGCTGGAGAAGGTGCTAGTTTGTTCTACCCTCAAGACCGCAATGCGAGTGCCGCTGTCATATCGTTCTGGAAACTGCACCAAACCCATACTAATCCTGCCGCGCTTTGGATATTTGTGGGCATTTCGGACATAAAGACTGAAGGAGCATTCGAGACCATTGATGGTAATTACTAAACATTATTACTTCGTAACATTGACCCCAGACTAATTCTTATAAAGACAACTATACAGAACCACAACAATCGAAAAGTTATTTATTCGAATTAGATTGACTTACTTTATTACCTTAAAATGTTACATACAAGCAATCCACCAAAATCCCAGTAGTTGTTTCTTTGTTTTAATAATATTAAACATTGTTCATGCATAACACGTTCTAGGTAAGTCAATTTCTGATGTGTACCACGCCTGGTACCCTGGTCAGCCAGACGATTACAGTGGGAATGAAGACTGTGTGCTCTTGAACCAAGATGGTTCCCTAAATGACATCAGTTGTGACGCCGTGTATAGCTTTATTTGCGAGAAGAAACTATCACCGGAGCAAAACAAAAACAGTCAGCAACCCAGTTCAGGTAAGTTTCATTGGTGAATATTAAACATAAACTAAAGATAATATAAGATAAAACAACGACATTAATAAAATAATCATAAACATACATTACAATGTATAAAAATCGCATATTACATTACTGGTAATCGAATTACTCAAGTGAATGTTTGCAAAATTTTCTTGGATCAAATCTTTTGGCAAAAAAGAAACCAGATCCGTAAACCGAAAAAAAAACCCAGCTAGATATTGGAGAATATGGCGAATAAAAAAGCAATTCAATGCCTAATACGTGTGGTTAAGCTATTAATTGAATATTATGAATGAATGTTAAACAGTGAATATTAAACACAAACTAAAGATAATATAAGATGAAACAACGACATTAATAAAATAATCATAATGTAATAATAATAAATGTATGTACATTACAATGTTTAAAAATCGCATATTACACTACTGGTAATCGAACTGCTCAAGTGAATGTTTGCCAATATCTACAAACATGCTCACAATCGTCAATATGATGTTGTTTTTGATCGATTGTGAGTACGCGCGGAACGCGGAACCCAATTTGCACACAGCTTTCACATACTGAAATGATCATGCTAGATGTTTCCAACATGTTTTTTGATATCCTTACAGTGTTGGCTATCTCAATCAACTTAATTTTACGATCATTCAAAATTATTTTAAGGACTGTTAATTATTTTCTTTGGTAAGTCTTTTTGAGGCGTCTACTGCGTGCATCGTCTTCGATGGTCGTTTGGCCTCTTTTAAATATAGCAAATCTTTTCTCAAGGGTCGATTTTGCTGGCAGAGAGTCCAATTTACATTTACCAATTCAACTTGCGGCTTCAAAATATTTTATTTTCATCACAAAGCAACGTTTAATTAATAAATGAATTTTTCTGTACAGTTTTAAACAATAAGCATACTTATAATAATTTTATTTTCCGCAGTTGCTATTCGAAAGGACTACGAGCGTGTAAACGGACTTCCAGGTGTTTACAAGTTTTACGCCACTAAAAAGAATTGGCAGGACGCCAAGCAAGTGTGTGCTGGAGAAGGTGCTAGTTTGTTCTACCCTCAAGACAGCCATGCGAGTGCCGCTGTCATATCGTTCTGGAAACTGCACCAAACCCATACTAATCCTGCCGCGCTTTGGATATTTGTGGGCATTTCGGACATAAAGGCTGAAGGAGCATTCGAGACCATTGATGGTAATTACTAAACATTATTACTTCGTAACATTGACCTCAGACTAATTCTTATAAAGACAACTATACAGAACCATAAAAATCGAAAAGTTATTTATTCGAATTAGGTTGATTTACTTTATTAACTTAAAATGTTACAAGCAATCCACCAAAATCCCAGTGGTTTTTTCTTTGTTTTAATAATATTAAATATTGTTCATGCATAACACGTTCTAGGTAAGTCAATTTCTGATGTGTACCACGCCTGGTACCCTGGTCAGCCGGACGATTACAGTGGGAATGAAGACTGTGTGCTCTTGAACCAAGATGGTTCCCTAAATGACATCAGTTGTGACGCCGTGTATAGCTTTATTTGCGAGAAGAAACTATCCACAGAACAGAAAGTTGAAGATGAACAGAAACCTGAAGGTGTAAAGAGAGTTGAGAATGATCAGAAAGGTAAAGGTGTAAACATAGTTGAGAATGAACAGAAAGCTAAAGGTGTAAAGATAGTTGAGAATGAACAGAAAGCTGAAGGTGTAAAGAGAGTTGAGAATGAACAGAAAGCTGAAGGTGTAAAGATAGTTGAGAATGAACAGAAAGCTGAAGGTGTAAAGAGAGTTGAGAATGAACAGAATGCTGAAGACGAACAACAAACTAAAAAGTTTTTCAGAAAAGACTATAATTACATTGAAACATTAAAAAGTTTCTACAAGATCCATACGGTACAACATACTTGGGCTGAAGCCAAGCGAATCTGTGCTCTGGAAGGGGCCACCTTTTGGTACCCAGAGTCCGAGAATGAGGGTTACGCTGTCATATTGTTTTGGAACGCCACCCAGCCTCATGTCGAGTCGGTGTATGTTCGGGTGCCAGAGCCAATAATAGACTTAAGTGAGAAGAAACAGTCGGAAATCATCGATGGTAAGTAGATTATAAAAGTTAGTTTATTAAGTACCATAAATATACTTCTGGGGAAGATATGCGACTTTTGATGGTTTTAAATCCAATGTACAGTAGCTGTACCATGAGATGTCATTGAAAAAATACTCGCTAGCGTTCAACTCGCTAGCGTGCTAACGTGGATCGAATAGATTTCGATAACGCTTGTACCATGAGATTTACGGAGTCTTACGCAGGCGCTAGCGTAAGCTCGATAGATCATGTCGTCTAGCTAACTTCACTCTACTTGTTAGGTGACATGTTTTGTTTCTTTCTTTCTCACTAGTAAGAAGAGAGAACGGCTCGAAAGCACAAAATGTAGTGTTATCGCCATGCTTAAAATGTTAAACAGTCAATATCACAAAATAAACCAACTAAATAGAAAATTTGACGGTTAGTGGACTGGTTGGTATTTAGTGGTTTTATAATTTTGATTCCTAATAATGATGTCACAGTCGTATTGAATTTTTAATTTTGTTTGTTTACGTTGTGTCAGAGAATTTGTGCGCGTTTTCTGTGTGGTTTAAAAGTTTATTTTAAGTTTATAGATTATTTTAAATTATTTAATACCTACAATGAGGACCAGTGTTACACAGTTTCAATTATTGTTGGTGGAGTTCATGGTTCAATTATTTTATAACATAAAGTTACAAAGTCCCTAAATAGTTGTTCCTCACGTAGGTAGATACACCAAGCCACTTGAAACTTTGAAAGTCTATTAGGTGAAGTGTGTTCAAAATACTTGAGACGTGAGGAATGCTACAAATAAACAAAAATTGGTTATGAATATGTGATTAAATTTAACAGGCACAGCTTGCTAACATTTATAAAATAGAAATAAATTCACGTTCAATAGAAATAATTCATGTTGGTATCCAACATGAATTCTCGTTTTAGCTTGAAATTCACGTATTTCACGTCGTTGGTCTTCAAATTCAGCGGCCACTAACATATTCCATGCTAAATAAGCTCTTGCAGACATATTTTTGGCTTTATTACACTCAAAAACGTATACCACTTTAACGTAAACATATGATTCACACGTCAAAAAGCTAGTGAGCTACGTAACTATTATCGTAAGCGTATTATTCGATAGCTGCTGTCGAATTAGTGACTCATGGTACCGTTTTGTATGGTGACAGTTCAAAAACGTTTGTGACTATCGAATAGATTACATTACGTTTTTAACCTATCGAAATCTATGACACTCATGGTAGCAATTTTGATTCTTCCCGTGACCGCTAGGGGCGCTGTACAATATTTCATACAAATAATTTACGGAGACGCTAGCGAGTATCGGTTGCGTAAACTCATGGTAGAGGTACTGTGTTTTATGAAGATGATTTTTCGGACATCACTTTTTTATAAAAAAAAAACTTATTTTAAGTTGTTTGAATGTAATATTTCGTATTCCCATGTCACTAGCGTGTTAAGTTTTTTAAAATTAATTAATTAATTTTTCAAGGATTATTTGCATTCAAAGAAGTTTGGAAGGAGAAAGGCGAGGCCTTTGCCCAGCAGTGGGACACAATGTAGGCTTTAAAAAATAAATAAAAAATTTGCATTCTAAAAAAATGCAACAATAAAAACGTTTTCGATGTTTCTAAGGCCATAATTGCGTATCATATTTAGTTTCAGAGATATGATTTTTTTTTCTGAATATCTTTGAAAAAAAAGACGTTTTTCAAAAAATTCTATTTCAAAAACTAAACACGCTAGTGAAATGGGAATACGAAAAATTTCATTCGAACAACTAAAACTAAACGTTTTTTTTTTTTTAATAAAAGAGCAATGTTCGAAAAATCATCTTCATCGGTACACGGTCGCAACTTCAGAATTTGTCAGCCCCAGCGGCCATCTGTTCTGCGAGCAATGTGCTCTGCCCATTGCCACTCAAGTTTGGCGATTCTTCATTTATTTATTTGTTTATTTATGTACACACAAACACATACAAAGAGAAAAGAACACATACAAATAGAAGAGTACAAAGGTGCTGCTTATTTCTAACGAAATTTCTTACAGCAGACCTGCGACAGGAGAGTTGGATGAGAAATGTAGACACAGTGTGTATAAATAATTCATAAAAGTTAAAGTACCTACACTAAAATCAAAGTCATATAATACTTACATATAAATATTTCAATAACCATAAATAAAATGTACACATATATAGATGCAATACATAAATAATAATAATAATACATAACTATAATATATAACTTTATGAGATAATGTTAGAGAGATAATGTTCCTTGACTTGCTTCATGCTATTTCAGAGTGTGTGTTTCTTCATGCTATCTATGTAGGTTATTTAAATATGTATGTTATAGAAAGAGAATTCTTCTTGAGGGATATTTTATGGACTTTCGCACGGACAATGGTGCTGGTATTACGGTAAAAAATAATGGTAAATTTCATCCTTCCAGGGCAATCACTCTTCGAAGATTACACTAATGATTCTGGAGAGTCTGATTACCAGGAAGATGGCTCAAACTGTCTTAGACTGAAAAAAACCGGCTTGCTGTATGATATTAAATGTGATTATAAAAATTCTTTCATTTGCAAAAAAACTCTTCAATCACTAGAGTGGAATAAGTCGAACTTAGGTAAGTTTTAAAATGATATTTTAAGTAAATAATATGATATTCATCTAGTGGCATCAATTACTTGTGCAAATAAAAATATAGCCTATGTCACTCAGGAGTAAAGCAGCTTTCTATTGTTGCTAAAACTTTTCCAATCGGACCAGTAGTTCCAGAGAACCCCCTACAAACAAAAAAACAAACTTTACCTCTTTATTATATTAGTGTAGATTATTCTCGTATTCTAAAATAATAACAGTTTAATATTTATTTATAAGTTACTAGCAACCCAGCTTCACATGGGTGCAATGTTGATATTATGCATGTATGTATTATACGTATAAATCTTCCTCTTGAATCACTCTAATACAAAAAAACCGAATCGAAATCCTTTGCTTGGTTCTATAGGACTAAACATACATAGGGACAGGGGGAAGCGACTTCGTTTTATACTATGTAATGATTTATTGACCTTTTGACTTTGTTTATTACATACACAATTAATGAACTTCGGCGTTCGCTTGGGGCTTAATCTACACTAATATAATAAACAGGTAAAGTTTGTTTTTTTGTTTGTAGGAGGTAATCTCTGGAACTACTGGTCCGATTGGAAAGACTTTAGCAACAATAGAAAGCTGCTTTACTCCTGAGTGACATAGGCTATATTTTATGTACGCGGGCGAAGCCGCGGACAAGAGCTAGTATTCTATATTAAAATTGTTCATAGAGTCAATAGGCTCTTAATAAACTAGTGCACCTTACCATCTACGATTGCATCACTGCTTACCATCAGGTGGGATCGCAGTCAAGCACTAGTTTATTGCAATTAAAAAAAAATCTTTTAGATCTCTTCAAGGCATTAGGCAGAATTTCAGTAAAGCTAGTGAACTAATGAAGTTCAACCTGCATTGATTTATCCACGTACATCCATATTAATATTATAAATGCGAAAGTAACTCTGTCTGTCTGTTACGCTTTCCCGCTTAAACCTCTCAAACGATTTTGATGAAATTTGACACACACAATCTTTAGACCCTGAGAAAGGACATAAGCTACCTTTTATTGCGAAAAAAGGACGCAGACGAAGTCGTGAGTACCAGCTAGTTACAATATCAATACATTCAAATAATCTATTTCAGATTACACTTTCGACGACGATATTGGCAAGTACTACAAACTGCACACAACCCCATTGAACTGGACGGAAGCAGACGGCGTGTGTCGCCGTGAACAATCCCACCTGGCAGTGATCACAAATCCGCTGGAAGCGGAGTTCCTCGCGAATTTAACGCAATCTACACCGAACCCAAGAGTCAAAGAGGACTACCAAAGAGGAATATATCATGTGGGCTTCCATAACCGATTCAATCAGGGCTGGCAGACAATCAAAGGTACGTTTTTTTATGGTAGGTAAAAATCATCGAATAACGAATCCCATTCTTGGGCGGACCGGGAAACAGTGTCAGACTTTTACTGACTAAAGAACTGTTACGTATTGTACCTACGCGGAGGCGGGGAAAGGGCGCACAAGTGAAACACTCGGTAGCTAGCAACGCACTGATTTATTGAGTACGGGACTCGCCGGGACAATAGGTGGCGCGCGTGTGCGTGTGCGCGTGCCTTGTACACATACATAACAAGAACCTACCCCATACCTTCTTTGCCTTATTCCCAGAGCCCCGGTGTAACGCTTTCGCACCCACCCTCAAATCAAACGTACGTGGGATTGATTATGGTGACTATTGTCGTTGTGTTAAACATGAACACTCGTGAACTACGAAGGAGTGCAAAAATCTTACTAATATTATAAATGCGAAAGTTACGATGTTTGTTACTCAATCACGCCAAAACGGCTGGACGGATCTGGATGAAATTTGGCACAGGCATATGATACACTCCGGAATAGGACATAGGCTTCTTTTTATCCCGGAAACCCCAACCCCAATACCACGCGGGCGAAGCCGCGGGCAAAAGCTAGTAGTGACTATTGTTGTCGTGTTAAACATGAACGCTCGTGAACTACGAAGGAGTGCAAAAATAGAAATATAATTCTAACTTACGAATACAAATCACTTGATCTATGTTTTTAACTGCAACTTGAACAATGAATATTGCCACTGAGGGTACCTAAAATCTACTAGAGCTGTGAGAAAGTTCAAACAAACTTCGACTGGCCTCTCAGTCTAGTAGTTAGTGACCCTGACTGCTAAGCGGGAGGTCGTGGGTTCGATTCCCACCCTAGACAAATGTTTGTGTCATGAGCACGATCATTTGTTCTGTGTCTGGGTGTAATTTATCTATAACTAGCGACTCGCCCCAGCTTCGCACGGGTGTTATGCTTTCGCGTCAATCCTTGGCCCCAGGAGGTACTAGCGACATGTGGCCTCCTATTTTGCCTGGCCTGTCAGTCTAGTAGTTAATGACCCTGACTGCTATTCCGGAGGTCGTGGGTTCGATTCCTATCCAGGACAAATGTTTGTATGATGAGCACGATCATTTGTTCTGTGTCTGAGTGTAATTTATCTATAACTAGCGATTCGCCCCAGCTTCTCCGGCACGGGTACTGGTATTGAATATATTATGCATGTATTATATACACATAAACCTTCCTCTTCAATCACTCTATCTATTTAAAAAAACCGCATCAAAATCCGTGGCGTACTTTTAAAGATTTAAGCATACATAGGGACGAAGCAACTTTGTTTTATACTATGTAATGATAGGTATGTATTTAGAAATATATAAGTATGTTTATCAGTTGTCTAGTACTCATAACACAAGCTCTGCTTAGCTTGAGACTAGACGGCGTTTTGTGATGGTTGTCGGATATTATTATTATTTTATTCGAAGACTGTTTTATGATTTATTTATTTAGGACAGCAAAATAGCCATTGTAACTAAATTAATTAACCCTTTCACTCTGTCTTCTCACAGAATCGTAAGCTTTCTAATAATATCTGTTTTTCAGTCATCAGCAAACAAATCCAATCCAGGGTTGGTCTCCACGAGCGCGTTGAGTATCGTTAGCATACGCGGTATAGGGGAAGTAGATCGGGCTACAGTTCGACAAAATGGGATTGAATAATTTGTGTTTTCTTGAGCGATTATAATTATTTGGAACAAATAATTGACACAATTTTGATTGATGAATTCCGTTTCCAGGGACGGCGATGGCTGTAGCCGCGGCTTTGTGGTGGGATAGCGCTGCGCCGGCGAACAACCTCGTGCAATGTGGTGCCATGTTCTACACGGGCCGGCTCGTCAACACCGACTGTGCCGCGAGGAGCTTCTTCATTTGTGAACACGACATTACCTCATAAAAGAATATCTTCTCACTTTTTTTTTATATATTTACTAGCTTTTGCCCGCGGCTTCGCTCCCGGCAACAGATTATTTTACTCTACTCCACTCTACCCTACTCTACCCTATTTTTTTTTCATAAGAACCTTCTCCTGACAATAACCAAAAACAACAAAAAAAGAATCAGCAAAATTGGTCCAGGCGTTGTTGAGTTATGCGCTTACCAACACATTTTGCGATTCATTTTTATATATAAGATTATATTTCTTTGTTAAGCTTATGTATTATGTCTTGTATTATGTCTTTTTTTTATTATCTATGTAATGTGTTTTTTTTCAATGTTGTTTAGTTAAAGCAGTACACCATACACTACCCCCTTTTTTAGTTCAAGTTCTTATACTAAGTACATCCTAAGGTTGTCTGGTAGATATAGCTGTCAGCGATAAGACCGCCTTTGTACCCATTCATATAAGTTTCTGTGAAATTGTTACTTTTTTGGTGTACAATAAAGTATTATTATATTCTATTCTATTTTATCTTTTACTAGGGTTCTCCATACAAACTTTAGACCCCAATTACATCCCTTTAGGAGCTGAATTTTGAAAAATCCTTTCTTAGTGTTCGTCTACGTCATAAAATGCCTTGTGCAAATTTTCACGCTCCCAGGCTCAGTAGTTGGCTGTGTGTTGATATGTCAGTCAGTCAGTTTCTCCTTTTATATATATAGATTTTTAGAATAAAAGCATTTCACATAAGCTGAATACGACATTGTCAGCATATAAAGAGAATGCTTTATTATAAAATTAAATTTATTTTTATTCACTACGATTATACTCAGATATAAAATCAATTAAGCATTAAGCAATAAATGATTTAATTTAATTTTAATTTAATTTATTTTTTTATGTATAACACGAGACAAGGTGACCATGTCAATAAACAAATGTGTATCAATAAACTTATACTTACTTCTTAATTGTGTATGTGTGTGTGTCAAATAAAATATATATTTTTCTTTCTATCTTTCTTAATGCATCCATATAATTTTTTGTAATAAAATAGCAGTTTTATTTGATTAATAAATGACTAAGTTTGATTCTAAACGACGTTTTACTGTATGCCTCACCATCCCTAGATAATATCACGCGACCCTATCAAACCAGCAATGAAACACAATAAACATCGAAGCCTCTTCTGAACCAAATAGCTCAAGGAGTTTTACTGGGCGCCTGGAACGCAACCTATTCATCACTTTCCATTACGCTTCCTCGAAAACCCGCTCACAATTTACTGTTTTCCGCTCTAGTGTGGAAAACTGCACGAGCTCATCCCCACCACCATTTATTACATTTATTGTATCAGGTTGGACGCTAAGCGACACACGATTCACCTGACATTCCCGGTTTATTTACACTGCCGGCCAAAAGTTTGAGACCACCCTCATCAAAGAATGAAAATGAAATAAAACTCAAAAAAAATACGAAGCAAGAGGTTTAATTAATAATTAACATACTTATACATACTTATACATACTTATACATACTTCCTACACATACCTCAAGAAGAAAAAAAAATAATTTACATTAAAAATGCCGTTAATATTTAAACAGATTTTTCATCAAAAAACCCTCCCTTGCATTTTATTACTTTTTTCACTAGTCTTGGCATACGACCAATCAATTTGTCAATTGTCTCTTGTGAAATATTGTTCCAGCTATCTTGTAAAGTCTTCCACATGTCTTCTTGCGAGGAGGGGCAACAACTGCGTACATTTCTATCAAGCTCTTCCCATAAAAGCTCAATCGGGTTGAGATCCGGGCTCTGAGGGGGCCACACCATGTTTTTTAACACCCCTTCTGTTTCTTTATGTTCTAAATAACTCCTGCATAATTTTGAACTATGTTTAGGATCATTATCTTGTTGGAAAAAAAAACCATTTCCAATTAATCTTACACCAGACGGAACGGCATTTTGTTGTAGTATTCGTTTATATTGCTCCTTTTTCATGATTCCTTCGACTCGTACCAAATCTCCGGTTCCATAGCCCGAGAAGCATCCCCAGACTATAATAGAACCACCACCATGTTTAACGGTTGGCACCACACAGTCTGGCATCATCTTTTCCTCAGCGCTACGTCGAACAAAAATTCGTCTTTTTGATCCAAATATTTCAAATTTGGATTCATCTGTCCAAAGAACTTTTTTAAAGTCTTCTTCAGTCCAGTCTCGATGGGTAAGGGCCCACTGCATCCGTTTCTTTTTGTTTTGTGGCCTAAGTAGTGGTTTTCGAACGGCAACGCGACCAAATAAGTTAGCATCTCTCAATCGTCTTTTTACTGTAGTCAGTGACACAGGTTTAGATCGGGATTTGTTCACTTCTGCGCGGATTTGTGGTGCTGTTAGGCGTCTATTGCGCTTGCTGGTAACGACGATAAAATTATCCTCGCTAGAAGTGGTAGCTCTCGGCCTTCCTGATCGCGAACGATCTCGATAACTGCCAGTCTCCTTGTATCGGGCTATTGTGTTATGAACACAAGTCTTTGACAACTTAAGTTGAGAGGCAATCGCACGTTCAGATTTGCCTTCGTTGTGTAAAACAACTATGGCACAACGAGTTTCACTGCTAATTTCGCGCACTTTACCCATTTTAATGTCTTTACTTTAACAATGACGAGCTTAGACTAACCAAGATTTAACTTTATAAAAACTCAGGTAAAAAATATGTTTTAGAAAGCTAAAATAATCCTGAATTTCTTTTAACCTGAAACAAAACCAAAATTATTAGTAATGAGCAGCTTATAAAAATATTGCAATGACTTTACCACCTGGTCCTTGCGCGGCACTCATTAATGTTTTGTAAAAATAGACTTTTATAGCATCATAACTTAAAAATATACAAAAAGAATGACTCTTTGATTTTCTTTAATAACAATAGAATATGCAAGTATTCAAATTAGCTCTTTATCATATGCACTTTTGAAATATTTTGTTGGTGAAGAAGATTTTTACAAGTGGTCTCAAACTTTTGGCCGGCAGTGTATTTCTTCGCAGGTGTACTGAATACTGTCGTTAGATACACGTGGAAAGTTAATACAGAAGTCGGCTCCGATAAAATCACAAATTTTCCACTTGCATCAGCATATACTTGACTATAAGACTTCGGCAAAAACGGGGCAACGTTAAAAGAATGTAAATTATTTCCTGTATTATTTGATGGCTTGTGCTACCTATCATTTCAGTACTTGGATGATCACCCTGCCACATGCTTACCAGGACAAGCATTGCTTGACTTTGAATTAGCGCATTCAAGTCAAGAAATGCTTGTCCTGGTGCTGTGTGTGCAGTGGCTGCTCCGACTGTAGATATAATCCGATATTCTCATAAACGAAGACGCGGGCAGTGCTAGTCATGTATTACAGAATATAAAGCTAGCAATTCACAGGAGTATTCAGTATTAATTTCAAAAACCATCACAAAAGGATCACAAAACAGACAACTAAAAAAAATTGAAGTAAAATGCCTGCCACCGCGTGCCTACCGTGTGCGTTTCTGCACCACCCTAAGGTCGACTGGAAGAAAATGCCTATGGCATTAAGTCCACTTTGTACTTATTATGTGCATAAAGTTTTTATAAATAAATGAAATGCGGCGGCAGCGATCTCTCGCAACGAGTCTTGGTAGAAGCCATGGTCTGGAGCAAGGACGGGTGGCAAGCGGCCACCTCCTTCTGCAATGCAGCAATGGGCAAATGTTAGCAATGGACGAGGCCGACCGCATAAGGCTTGCCCTCCCCAGACGCCGCCGGGATCCGATCCCGATTTACGGCCACCTTAAGCGCGGGCTTGTGGATGGCGAGTAAGAAGGACACAGAGAATAGATTGTTCCAAATTAAAAATTGGCGGGAAATATCGAAACGTCAAAACTTAAAAGGCACGCCTCATGCCTCGCCAAGTCGTCAACGGCGCGCACCGTTCCCGCGCGCCTCAAGGAGTTGTCAGCAAACTGTAGGGGCCCTTCAGGGTCGAAGCCTCCTGGAGCTGCCGGTTTGAGTGAAACTGTTACCGCGGTTCTGGGAATAAGGCAAGGAAGGTACGGGGTAGGGTTTTTAGTCAGTAAGAGTCTGACACTGGTCTCGCGCTCCGCCCAAGAGCGGGTTTCGTCATTCGATGATTTTCACCAACTATAAAAAAAAATGCCTCATGCCTCGTAGCTTATCATATGCTTGTTCTATTTTAAACCGGCTTTTTGCTTGCGGTTAAACTTATCTTTGGGACAATCCTAGCATTGTTTCCCTGGCTTGATTATCCTGTATTTTCAAAAAATATCTCCCTCCCGTGTTGTTGAACACAACAAAAGGTGGATTTTCCTTATAATTAAATATCCTTTTGCTACAATATCAGAATAAAATGCATATATATAGGTAAGTACGAGTATATAGTACACCGACCCACATTATAAAGTATATTCTAAGAGTAATTGTTGTACGTAGAGAAACATGTTTTCTAAATCTTTGTCAGTCCTACTTCTGGTGTATTTTTTATCGGATTTCTCAAGTAAGTATATATTATAGTTTCTTAAAAAAAAAAAAATATTTGGTAGCTTACAATCGGCCTCATTAGAAGGCTTAAGGTCACCCGAAGGGCAAAGGAAAGGGCTATGCTCGGAGTTTGCTTGCGTGATCGTATCAGGAATGAACATGGATATACTAAGTTGCATATTGTTGTGGCATGTCCTAGAACCAAAAATTCGAAGACATGTGACATCCACCAATCCGCACTGCGCCCGCATGGATAATGTCCCATTCCCTCTTCTAGAGAGGAGGCCTGTGTCCCAGCAGTGGGAACATTAAAAAGGCTGATGATGATGATACAAAGTTAATACGACAGATGGGCTTTCCTTAAAAAGGATCATTGTACACACCAAAATGAATAACTTTTACTATGAGGCCAACCCAAAAATCACGACAAAAAAAACCCGCTGCTATATAATAATATAAAACATTTGTATTCACATAACTCGACTAAATTTATAGAGCAGCGGTTTTGGTGAGGGTTACAAGAATCTGGTAGATGCCAGACGAACTGGAATGGTCGCCATAGCTCTTGAAAGAGGCCTATGTGTGTGTTTAGTCTATTGGCTTAAATTATGATCTGAGATGAGATTGATCTGAGATGAGATTGATCTGACTCACTTTTTTCAATACTATTTTTTGTATTTTGTTTCTTTTTTTGTTGTTAAAAATATGAAATTAGAATAACAGGTAAACGTACTTATATGCCCATATTCTTGTCCGTAGTTGCACAAAGAAATGAAACGTCTTTACGAAAGGACTACGTGCGTGTAAATGGACTTCAAGGATCCTACAAGGTCCACGCGACGCCCAAGACTTGGCATGAAGCTAAGCAAGTGTGTGCTGACGAAGACGCCATTTTGTTTTACCCAAGGAACAGGAAGGAGGTCAACGCTGCAATATATTTCTGGGAACGGGATCACAGCGCGCCCCCCTCACTTTGGATATTTGTAGGCATATCAGACATAAGAACTGAAGGAGTATTCGAAACTGTTGATGGTATGTCTAATTTTAATATTTTATCCCACTAAAATCATTTATTCTCTCAAGCGAACGCGGCGCACAGCTGTTGTCTTTCTATTATGTCTCTAATTATGATATACAAAAGGTTAAGCCTATGTAATTTTTGGGATTCCGTACCCAAAGGGGACCCTATGAGACACTATTCCGTAACCATGCTCGTCTGCAAAAAAATCTCATTAGATTCTACCTAATGACAAGGTTGAATCTAATGAACCGTTATAGTTAGATAGATGAAATTTTCACAGATAACGGTTTTTGTTGACGGGACAACAATATGTATATGTTTATTTTATTCAGATTTCAGATAGTTGCGGAATATATATATATATATTTTAGTATTTGTAAAAATGAGATTTTTTTGCTGTAATTTTTATTTCTGGCGTGTAATGTTGGACTTTGCCTTTGCCAACTGTAGGACAGGATAGATAGATTCATATAGTCTTTAATGTAGTGCACTATAAAGACTATAACAGTAGGAGTTTAAACAAATATAGTATATTTCTAACCAATAAAAGAATAAGTACCTAGTGGAGTAGTCATCTTCCTGCCCTTTTCTCGTTTTATTTGGGGTCGGCGCAATATGTTTTTTTCTTCCATTCTACCCTGTCACCCGTCACGCTATCACAGACTCCTCTGTCTTTCATATCATTTCTCACACAATCCATCCATTTTTTCTACCTAGTGGAGTAGTATAGAAAAAAAAGAGTTACTTATATATTTTTTTTTATTATTAGTGTTGCATTCCATGTTGTAGGTAAGCCACTTTCTGCGGTCTTCGGCGACTGGTCCCCACATCAGCCGGACAACTGGGGCAATGAAGACTGTGTGCAATTGAGTTTCATGGGGGTCATAAATGATATCAGTTGTGATGCACACTTTGGTTTTATGTGCGAGGGACGAAATAGCAGCAGGGAGAATCAGGCGTCTAATTTAGGTAAGTTTCATCTCTGAACGATGTCCTTCCCTCGCCGTAGACGCGGTTTAGCAAACGGTGAGCAATGGGTATCTCATCGTCCGGTACTCTGGTAATAGTCCGGATCTCTCTGATCTCCCCGTCAAGTACAGTCGTCAACGGCGCGCTCTGTTCGCGCGCGCCTCAAGGAGTAGTGAGCAAATGTAGATCCCGATATGAAGGCTAAGAAGGAACGGGGTGGGTCGTTTCTGTATACAGGGTGCCATTGACATGTTAACGCAAACGAATATCATAGATCCAGTACATGATTCTGGACACCCACCCCAGTGGTGGAATTTTTCGTCGGTATTTTTTTCAAATTTAGAAAAAAAAGTTTTGTTTTTTTATTTTTGCCTGTATAAAACAGATCGAGGCAAATAAAGTCATCATTCTAATCAAACCCGATTTTTAATTTGGAATGTAATTCTCTCAGTTTTTTTTGCAAAAAATGTTAAAATGACGTTTTTATACGGTTTAATTTAAAAAAGTAAAAAATCATTAAAAAAAAATAAGAAAAAACCGACAAAAATTTCCACCACTGGGGTGTCTAGAATCATATACTAGATCTATGGTATTCGTTTGCATTACCATGTCAATGACACCCTGTATAGTTCGCACGGTGTCTTTTTATGCCGTAAGTAAATTTTTCCGTTCAAAATTTTTTTTATTGTCGTCATGTTTTTGTTTTTTTTTTTTTATTAGCCTATTGTATGTCCCACTGCTGGGCAAAGGCCTCACCTTTTTCCTTCCAGACCTCTCTGTCTAGGGCGACCTCCGGCCATCCCCCTTTTTTCAATCCTTACTATGACTGAACAATATGACTGTCGTCATGTATCTATTTAAATCAATGTTACTGGTATGCCAAGTGGAAATATGATTATTACTTTCTATGTAACAGTGCATGGCTTTCATTTTAACGTCAGTGTTTATGATGCCATGCGGTTGAATTCCAAAATGGCGTATGGGGCTAGTTGACCAATTTTCTTTGGGGTAAGTTGACTTATAGTCAACCGACCCCTTATAATGAAGTATAAAGCAATTTTGTAGGCTAATCGTTGTTACGAAATATATTCTTGAAACAAAATTTAGCACTATGACGGTCTTCTTTCACATACTTAATAACAATTGTATATTTCCAGATAATGAGGACGGGACGTATAAAACATCCACCTAAAGAGGGGAAACATCAAATAGTGTACTATAAAAAACTTGTTACGACGTAATCTTCGATAGCAAATGCATATACTATATCAAAGAAATACCAAGTTCCATAAAAAGCAATATAATTTAACCAACTTTAATAATTTAAGTGACTGTTATATTTTCTTTAACTTCGTGATACCCAAGAATAGATCACAAATTTAAGTTGTCTTACTTTAAAATAAAGAGTTAGCTACGTTTATCAGTAATTTTCGTTGTTTTTTTTTTATATCAATCGCTTTAGTTACACCAATTACCCCTTGCTTACGGGTGACCTACCCCGGATGTGGGGCAGGTTGACCAAGAGGCAAGGGTTTTGAAAATCGGCAAAATACTTTTTTTTTTAATTGCAATAAACTAGTGCTTGACTGCGATCCCACCTGATGGTAAGCAGTGATGTAATCGTTGATGGTGAGGCGCACTAGTTTATTAAGAGCCTATTCACTCTAGCCTTGATGACACCTAAATTATAATCGGACGGAAAGACTGCAGCCGGCAAACTGTTTCAGTCCCTCGATGTACGCGGTATAAACGACGAGGCAAAACGCTTAGTCCGAGCCGCAGGAGTCTCAACAACGTAAGGGTGGATATTTGCCGTACGCCGGGATGTCCGAACGTTAAATATATAGGTATCTAATTAGTATTCTGGGTACCAGGATAGTTCCTGTATCTGTGACCGGTGTGAAGAAAATGACAGTATTTTCTTTTTATCTACTCAAATATTGATCATATAGCAGCTAAAGTGGAAACCTAGTCAACCATCCCCAGTCTCCCCTACTAGCTTCTGAACTGTATCAGCCCCTAGGTTTCATCCCTTAAGAGCTGAATTTTGAAGAATCCTATCTCAATGCTCATTACCAGCCTTATTAATGATCCCACTGCTTGGACTCAGGCCTCCGCTCCAAGAGAGGGAATGGACCGTAATTCACCACGCGGGCCTAATGCGAATTGGTGGATGTCACATGTCTTTGAATTTATGGTTCTAGTACATGCCGGTTTTCTCACGATGTTTTCCTTCACCATTTAGAAAGCAGTGGTGATGAAATGAATTACACAAAGTAATGCGCCTGGCTGGGTTTGAAACCGTGACCTACAACTTGTAAGTCGGGGCTACCACTGCTCTACTCGGCTACCACTGATCTCAATGCTCGCCTACAACATAAAGAGAAAAACCTTGAACGAAATTGCACACTTCTAGTCCCAGTACTTGTAGCAGTGCATTGATATGTCAGTCAGTCAGTTTCTCCCTTTATAATTAAAACAAATTTATTGCTTGTTACAGGTGTATGGTCAGCTCTTATAATTATTTGTTATATATCGCTGTGACAGAGCCATCGGCTGTACAAAATGCACAATTATCAAACATTTCAGTTTTGTAGCGACATCTGTGGCGCCACATAAAATATAAAATAATGCAATAGTTCATAGTTAATAAGTTATAACTCCTTTTGTATTTATTAGTTAATTTGTTTTGTAAGTTTACCTATTTGTGTCTTGTATACTATGGGCCTTAGTTGCCTGATAATAAAGGATTATTATTATTATAAAAAACAACAAAAAACGAAATCCTGCATAGCGCAATCAAAGTTCTCCGCGCGATTTGAACATATACGACAGCCCGAAAACAACTAGCGGGCAGTAGCCCACCAGAAGTAACACCTGTCTGGTCGGAGGATCCTCCCTACTCTTTGTTCTACATAACTCAAGTTTAAATAAAATAAATCACATTAATGATAATAATTACACGAAATAGAAAGAAAAGAAAGAAAACAATGTTTATTGTGTCCAAAATAGACGCACATAATACAACATTATGTTAAGTGTAAATCAGATATAATGTAAGTACATCCATTAATTTGGTGATTCCTGCACTGATTTTGATGTTTTTATTTTTTTATTTTTTTCTTGAACATGGATACAAAATCCATCAGTCGGAGTAACATACATATACAAAGATTACATAGAATTTTCGATAAGTTTAAATAATGGAACAGTACGTAGTTTATATTTTGTATATTGAAATAAATATTTATGTGTTTGCTTATATTATTAAAAAAAAGGCGGGTTGCTAGTTTACATCTACACTAATATAATAAAGAGGTAAGTTGTTTTTTTGTTTGTAGGAGGTAATCTCTGGACCGGTCCGACTGGAAAAAATTTAGTAACAATAGAAAGCTGCTTTACTCCTGAGTGACATAGGCTATATATTTTATGTACGCGGGCGAAGCCGCTGACAAAAGCTAGTATCTTTTATGGCGACTAGACTTGTAGAGCTACATTATAGCCATGCCACGCGACGCGCCACTACGTACAACTCAGACGTCGCTTACGTGTGCGTCGGTCTAAAGACGCCGGCAGACTGACGAGAAATGGCAACAACTCGCCAGTTATCCGCTCGCCAGTTTTCCGGCATCATCGGAAGATGTCTGATGATTTCATACCTGGTTTCAATGAGTATGTCGGAGTTGTTGGCGCACAGCACACTCTTGCAGATTAGCTCCTGCGTCACAGCAATAGCTTTCTTGTTGGAGATGCAGAGGTCGCTCAGGTAGTCCAGGAAGCGGGATTGCCATGTCTTCATGTTCTTGCGGACGAGACCTGGTTACCAGAAATACAAAGTAATTTAGTACTGTGATGACTGTAAAGAGATCACATGCGTTGCGAATTAGCGAACTGGCTTGTAAGACGTTCGAAGACTGTTCGTAATTTAAATCTAGGTATTTGAAAGAAAAATAGTATGTTGTTTTATAATTCATTGTATGTCGAACCGTGAGAGAAAAATATAGAAAAAGTTAGAAACTCAACGTGGGTTTTATTGCTGCTACAGCGACCCTGGTACTGGAGCGCCTCGAGAGAGAGTCCTCGAGGTGCCGCAGTACCTAGTAACCGAGTTAGAGCAGTGGTGGCCGAATAATTGCAGTGGTGACCGAGTGGCAACGACCCCAACTTTTTTTTAGTGGGAGAAATCATCTAATGACGAATCCCGCCCTTGGGCAGGGCGGGAAACAGTGTCAGACTCTTACTGAGTAAACAACCCCACCCATACCTTCTTAGCCCTCATACCAAGGTCGGCCCCGACTTACGAGTTCTACGTCGCAGATTTAACCAGCCAGGAGCATTACTTTGTGTAATTTATTTCATCACCACTGCTCTCAAAACGCTGAAGGAAAACATCGTGAGGAAACCGGCATGTACCTACTAGAACCAAAAAATTCGAAGACATGTTACATCCACCAATCCGCACTGGGCCCGCGTGGTGGATTACGGCCCATTCCGTCTCCTAGAGAGGAGTCCTGTGTCCCAGCAGTGGGGATATTAAAAAGGCTGATGATGATAAGTGGATGACTTACCGACAAACGTCTCGATCTCGGAGGCGGTGATGTGCTTCTCCAAAAGTTTCCTGTTGTTGTGTAACAGCGCTGTAATGGTGTCTTCTGCGAGTATGTCGTAGCCAATTTGCTTCTGCATGAAGCCGAAGTGTTTCGCTATATATTCCTGGAAAGTTACAACCAAAGTCAAACAAACTCTTTAATGTAATGATTGTTTGTTTGCTAGTTTTCATCATCATCATTACAGGCGAAAGACGTCCACTGATGGATATAGGCTTCCCCCAAGCTCCGCCATAAAGACCAGTCCTGTGCGTCTGGCATTCATCGGATTCCAGCAACCCTGACCAGGTCATCGGTCCGGGAAGCCTTCCAACGCTACCTCTTCCGGTACGCAGTCGCCACTCCAGAACCTTTCGGCCCCAGAGGCCTTCTTTTCTGCGTGCAACGAGTCCTGCTCATTTCGACTTAAGTTTTGCGATTCTTTGCTAGTTTTAAGGCGTCATTTCGTGTGAATAAACTGCTTTTCCTCCTTTAATTTTATAGCAATAAGTACTATGTGTTCCAAATGAGAGTAGGATCAATTACTAGGATGTAGCGTCACGCCGTCAAATCGAAGAAATTTTGGCAAAATTAAAGAACTCAGAGATGAGCTCATTGAATAATTTGATTCTGATTGATTGATTGATTGATGAACTTTTTTCGTTCAAAGGTCGTAAAAAAAATTCTTGCCTCGATTTGATAGTAAATCATGACGTCATAACATGGCAATCGATCCTAATCTAATGTGGAACGTATAGTAAAGTATCTAACAAACTTAATTTGTTAATTGTGAAGATTACAAAAATATGAGTCAGCTGCCAACATACCTGATTCTTTCTGTAGTCTTGCTGACTGAGCCTGAGGATCCGGTAGCACAGACGGAAGATGTACTTATAGGCAGCGTACCGAGGGTCGTATAACTCCTCGATCTTCAAGAACGCTTCCCCTTCGGAGGTTTCTTGGAATGGGCCCTGAAAATTAATAATAGTTAATAGTACATGCATACACTGAGGTACTTTTGCAACATGTAAGGTAATACGAACACTTTTACACAAACACGTACATACATACACACGCACAACACACACATACATACATAAACACAAGAGAAGAAGCTTTAGATTTAGATTATTTACCAATTGTTTATTGCTGTGGCAGAGCGGAGTCTCTTATTACAGGCATTACATGTTTAAAAGGAGGCTTCAATCACCTACTAATTTTAACAATAAGTTCAGAAATAAAGATTTTGTAATTTTTTTTTTTTAATATTCAACAACTTTCAAACAACGCCATCTACTCCCAAACTAAGCTGAGTTTGTACTATGGGTAATAGACAACTGATAAACATACTTATACAACCTTATTTTTAATATAATATGCGAAACCCAAAATAAAAAGAATCTATAAACATAATTTCATAACTGTATTATGAAAAATCGCAAAATTTTAAGCTAAGCATTTATTTTATTTATTGAGAAAAATATTATAACCCCTTTAAATACGCGTCCAAGGCGATGCTATAACCAGAACTAAAAAAAAAATGTTAATGTTCTAAAATTAATTACAATTATATATAAAAATTATGTAATAAGTCCAGGCAATTCTTAATAATTACTTGAGCTACTTTTACAATTTTCTCCCATAATCATAATCATTACATAGTATAAAACAAAGTTGCTTATCCCTATGTATGCTTAGATCTTTAAAAGTCCGCAACGGATTTTGATGCGGTTTTTTTAATCGATAGATTGATTCAAGAGGAAGGTTTATGTGCATAATACATGCATAATATATTCAATATCAGTACCCGTGCGAAGCTGGGGCGGGTCGCTAGTCAATAATATTAATCATATCCCTCACTAAGAGCAGCTAGTAACTTATATAGGAACAAATATTGTTTTTAGCCTTATTTTTTAGGTGGGAAAATCATTTAATGACTTCTCCCGCCCTTGAACAGAGCGGGCGGGTGCCCGACTGCCACTACTCCTCGCTTCGGATAAAGGCCTGTACCAAGGCCTAGCGCAAACGATCACCGCCGTCGCTGCAGGGCTTGTTTAGGGTTCTCTACCACCAGCCCTAATTTTCCTATTTGTTTACCTGTAATATCTTGAACAGCTGCCGCAGGATGTACTGCTCCCTGAGGAGTTTCTGCCGGTCTCTGTTGGGGTTCTCCACCACCAGCTCCAAAGCTTCTGACTTGTTAGGCTCGTTCTCGAAGCCGGCTATGAAGTACACTATGTCTTGCAGAAGACAGGTTAGTGCCCTGTAACAGAGAGAAAAGTTATATGAATTTTTAGCCTTTTTTTTTGTCGTGAAGATATGTCATTCGTGAAGAAATTGAATTCCTTAGCTATAAATCTAAAAAAAAAAAAATTAAGTAAATGATGTAAAAATATGTGTTTTTCGCAAAAAAGCCGAATTTTCTATGGCAGTCATTGAAGTCAAAGTTCATGTTGGAATGGTTTTTCTCCAGAACTTCTTTGTTAATTAAGTTATTTAGAGGTATAACTAACACAGTAGATATTCTCGCAAACATCCATTGAAAAAGGACGATCCTCCGACCAAATGAGTGTTGAAATAAACTATCGGACAATTGCCCGGACTAGAGTTCAGGCAACTGCCCGATAATTAATTTCTGATTGTTGCTTTAATACGGTGATACAGGATAGTTCTTACTGACTCCAACGCAGGGAATCCTACTCCTTAGCTGTTGTGATGCTAAATCACAAACCCATAGTCCATGCTTTAACCATATTAGGCATAGTAGGCTGCGATCATTACCGAGGGAGAGGCTGTTTAAAGTCCGGTAGCCCGCACTAATCTGTTGAAGTTCGCACCTGTGGCTCGGGCGGTAGAAATACTTAATAGCATCTCTCTGCGGTTAGATATTTTTTCTTGCACATTGGCGGAATTCGAGAGCTGTGCCGGTTATAAATAAATATAAATAACACACCCACACACGTACACTCACACATATACACACACAAAAGTAATAATATTTGTTGTACATTTTACTTAGATTTAAGTTGTTAAAATAAAATTGTAGTAATACTATTCGAGGGGATAGGCACTGTTACTTCTTAATACAGGCTATTTCATAGCCTGGCAAAGAGAACAATACGTCATCCACTTGATTGTAAGAAATGTGAAACTACCCACTTTGTGAAAACACGTAAAATGTACTACAATCTGTTTTTAAATAATTAAATATTATTATTATAAATATTTAAAATACAATCAAACTAGTATCTTACTTCCTCTCATTATGCTCGATATTCCCGTACTGTAGTTTGGTCGACAAGGCCGAGAGCACCTTGCACGCGTCGTTCGCAAAGTCCAAGTCTCGCACTTCGCTGGGCGACACTGATATAAGGGCGAACGCTTCCTTATCCTCCTTTATCAATGAGCAGCCCACCTAGAAACGGCAATTGAAAACATTTTAATAAATAGAAAAACAAAAGAAATAAGAACATAAATTGTCTGAAGATATCAACAAAAACCGGCCATGTGTGAGTCTTACAAGCGCTCTAAAGGTACTGTCCACCAGCTTAAAAAACGGCAAAAAAATCTTTTGTTATTTGTAGTTAACAGATAGCGGCAATAGAAATATATAATTTGTGAAAAATTTAACTGTTTAGTTATCGCGGTTTTTGAGATACAACCTGGTGACAGACGGACGGAAAAACAACGAAGTCTTACTAAAAAAGATTTTTTTTATTTTGTGTATGGAGCCCTAAAAATAATAGCTAACTAAGAAAAAGTACTGTCGGAGAGCTGGCATGCCCTATTGTCAACCTGCATTCAGGTTAAAACTTTAAAAGCTTGTTAATTCATCCCACGCAACATTTGATGAAGAGGCAACGCGAAGAAAGAGAGAACGCTTTAAAACTCTCTTGGCATTCCTCGGCTCCATAATACTCTCGCGTACGGCTCGGTCGCAATGACAAACTTTCTGCACTTGTATCGTATGTGGTCTTACCTTGGACATGACTGGTTTTTCCTCATCTTTATCAATAGGAATGGATGTTGAGTGCACCCACGTATGCGTGCATAAATGCTGGAGCCTGCAATAAGTGCACGAGTGTATGAGAACGACAAGTGTATATTAGTTGACTGAACTACCTCCCTAGCCAAGTCACAATCGTTTCGCTAACGTCGAACGCTTTGAGTCGGCCACGACCCCAATTCCTATTTTCTGAAGTCATCTCAACGCTCACTCACGTAGTCAGAAGAAAGGAGTTGGAGGCTTGGTTAACTCCAAGCGGTCGACGTTAACGAAACGATTGTAGCTTGGCTAGAGGGACAGTGCTACTATGCAGCATTTCCATGCAGTTTTAGCATAATATATATTGAATTTTCTTCAGGTAAATAGGTGTGTACTAGAGATGTTACGGAGTTCCGGCTTCGGTTCCGATATACCGAAACTTTCGATTTATTTCATACTTTCGGTTTTCGCTTCGGTTCAGATTGATTTGAAACGGAGATTATTACGGAGGTTATACCGGCACACCGGTTTTTTATTTGTGTGTTAGTCACAAATCAACGTATTTGTGTATCTGACCTATGTTAAGCATAGGTTCTAATTTGTCCCTGACACTCTATGATTCACCTCCGGTTCCGATTTCGGTACCCGCTCCGTCGCAACAAATTTAATTTTCTTAAATTGCTATAAACTAGTGCTTGACTGCGATCCCACCTGATGGTAAACAGTGATGCAATCGTTGATGGTAAAGCGCACTAGTTTATTAAGAGCCTATTCACTTTAGCCTTGAAGACACCTAAATTATAATCGGACGGAGAGACTGCAGCCGGCAAACTGTTCCAGTCCCTCGATGTACGCGGTATAAACGACGAGGCAAAATGCTTAGTCCGGGCCGCAGGTGTCTCAACAACGTAAGGGTGGATACTTGCTTCGGTTCCGATAAAACCCATCTCCTTAACATCCCTAGTGTGTACTCATGCAATGTCAGCTCCACATTTTTTTTTTTTGTTTAACATACCTGACATAGCTGCTCTGAGGTACCGGCGCATCGGAATGCGTCATAGTGGTAGGATCCAACTCGAACAGGGTGGCGATCTCCGAGGAGTGGGGGACGGAGACCAGCTGGTAAGCTGGCTCGCAAGGATCTACTGGGGCATCACTGAAAATATCAAGCAAATAGATATTTTAAGGAAAAGGTAAACAAATATAACATATGCGTTGGCTTTTCGATAAAAGAAACTGCGCAAATTAGATTGTGACGTACCAAGTTGTGTCAAACTAAATAAATTAAAAAAATAATTTCGAAAATGATGTTATTTCTTGCGGAAGTAGGAATTGTTAACCACTTATTAACATTTAATATTAATCAAAAGACCTTTAATAACAACTTTTTATAACTGATAGACTCACATTTGACCACCATTTCAGTTCATGATACGTGATGAAATGGTCGAACACTGGTTTGCGACAGTCACTGTCTCATTATAAAATTTATGACAGCAAAAACTCTTGCTGAAGCAACTTCACCCATGTCAAAATTAGTTCACGCTACGCCTCTGTCTACTTTCACGCGAACGCTACTGGCAGGCATGACAAATGACATTTTTTTTTTGCAAATAGGTTGTTCACAACACTTTTACACTTTTTTTTTTGTCATTTTTAACTAGCTGACTACCCTGAGAAGAAACACCGAAACAAACTCAGGGGGCATGAGCTGGTCTATAATAAAAATAATAATAACTTACGGCGGTCTGTTACACGCCTCAGCAGCTAGGTAGTGTCCAGTGGCGAGGTGTTTGAACCTGAAGATGGAGTTCCAGTGACCCGCGCCGCCTCGACACGGATCGTGTTGAACAACCTGGAATACATGAGAGAACGAATTATTAAACGCCATTTTGTACTTGTACCACAGAAGGTAGACTCTCCAGGACTTTCAGGGAATATTGGGCTGAAGGAATGTGCAAAAAAGTTATCCTTTCTCAGGAACGCAAAAGGCAAATGCAACACAGGGGGTTTTAATCAGTGAAAGTCTGAGAACCTTTCTCACTCGACCCAAAGAGGGAGGAATGATTTTAATCTTTGAATAATATTCAACCACAAAAAGGAGTTCCGAAATATTAATGAGGGTGTTTGAACAGCGCTATAATATTAAGAAGACTTTGAAATAGAAGTAAAGAAGACGGGGGAAAGACATCAAGCATTACGACGCATACGTTGGTCCCTTGAACATGGTATTAATAAAAAAACAATGTTTTGTTTTTCCCATCCTTGAATCTCACATTAATCAGATTATGAGGATAGTCTCTCATAAGAATATCATGTTACCATTTGCTGTAGCTTCAACAGTCGTCATCTTGCGGTTTTAATACGTGGCACCCGTGTATCTTTCACTTCTGTCAAATCCATCCAGAGATTGTCTTTAAAAAAATCGCTTTTAGTGATAAGACTGCCCATTGTAACACCTTAGTAATTTTAAGTTCCTAATGTACCAAATTGTATTTATGGTATACCTACAATAAAGAGTATATCTATCTATCTACTAGTGGTTCTCAAGAACCCATGCTGTTTCTTTGAAATAGTAATACCAAGGTCGACTGGTAGAAAATGCCTATGGCATTAAGTCCGCCTTTGTACTTATTATGTGCATAAAGTTTTTACAAATATAATTATAATCCATGACCAGAAACTCTAGCAAAATCCAAGATAGGATGTGTCTCTCACCTCAATCTCCCACAGCGCCTTACTGCTGGTCGCAGCAGTAGCACTGGACCTTCCAGTAGTCCTCAGGAACACATGCTGCCTCTTCTGATACTCGTCCATGGTGAGGAACTTCTCTTGTTCAGCGTGGAACAGCCTCACCACGTCGCCACCCTTCAGGATTTCTTCTTGGTTCTCCTTGTGTTCGAGGAATAGTGTCACCTTCCATGATGTTGATGAATTTACTACGTTGACCTGGAAGGTGGGGTGAGTTAATTTAGGGATCAAATGTATAATTACGTGTAGGATGGAAGACTCGTGGGATGGCAGAGAGAATTTTTGAGATTGATTCTCGACTGGGATGGGCCGGTGCCGGTGGGCCATCGACGTTCGCTCTGTAAAGTTGAAGTTTGATTTATTTCCTAGAAGATACAAGCCGTTGGCAATGGTTGACGTTTGGCATCATGAGTAGTGTTGCTGACAATGGAGTAGCCAAAAACAGTGATGATAAATCGTATTCTTCCATCCTATAAATTAAGAGGCTCGGCCGGGTTGTGAAGAGCTATATACAACTTTATTTTTTCACTGAAATCAGTAACTAAATCGGTTTCAATCATTTTTACACCATGTTATATTATTACCTGAATATATTTATTTCTCGTATTCTTCCATCCTACACACATTTGAGTTTTTTTTTTTTTAATTTATTTATTATAAGGAGTTTTATCACCACATTTAAGGTTTAAAATAGTCAGTAGCGTGTGCATGTTAAGGAGCCGAGGCGATGCCTGCCAGGATTATGAGACTGTTCCTAAGAGTTACCCTCGAATGCAAAGGGCATTTGAGGAACACAAGTGGGACTCTACGGCTACTGGCTGTGGGTCATGTGAAATTTGTGTCTTTGCCGGACCATAGAAATCGATCACTTCATAATATGGCCAAGTTAAATTAGATCGTTATAAACGTTAAAGTTTGACGATACGTCAATCCCCGTTTGCCCTCATTTCCTTTAAACTTTAAATCCTGTATTACAAGCTTTTATTATTTAGTTTTACATGCGACTATGTTTGTGATCAAATCTTATAAATTAAATTTGATCCACTTCTCGGTTACCGGTTGGACTGAAATTTTACATGCATGTGTCAATCAGATGACAATGCTAAATTTTTATGACTTGGAGTTTATCTAATGATGGAACCGGAAGGTGGCTATAGGAACTCTGTAATTAAACAACAAAACCCTCACCGAATTTGGGCGAGAACCTGCACTATAGAAGCTTGATATGAAAAATATATTTTTATTGAAAACTTTTATTAATGATATAGCCAAACAGTTTTTGTTGGCCAAAACATGAAGTGATTAACTTCTATGAGCTGGCCACGACATCTCTAAGCAAACCTTATATTACAGGAGATGTTTATAGGGACTTTCAAAAACTAGCAAAGATTTTAATGTCTATACGTGATATAGCTAATAAAAGAACTCTAGCTTGATCTACAAGAAATAAAAGGCTCTTGTAGACTAACGGCATCGTTGAACACTGGTCGCAGGACGACCGGGCAGGTTTCTTCAGAGAGAGACGTGATCAGGGCGCGTCTCTTAGCCATTTGAGCACAGTACGAGAAGAAATCTTTACCCTGCAGTCAATTAATTGTAAACTGATATATAGGGTGACTAGTAATTAGTGACCGGTACTTTTTTTATAATGGGTCATTATTCATGACATTTAATTATCAGTCTTTTTAATGTTCCCACTGCTGGGACACAGGCCTGATCTCTAGAAGAGAGAATGGGCCGTAATCTGGTGGCCCGGATTACGGCCCGGTGCGGGCTGGTGGATGTCACATGTCTTCGAACTTTTGGCCTCTTAGCCATTTGAGCACAGTACGAGAAGAAATCTTTACCCTGCAGTCAATTAATTGTAAGCTGATATACACCGTTAAATTTTGATCGGTTTAATCCCGTAGAGGATCGATCCGGTACATGAAACACTATAGATTTGTAAAGACAATACATATATATTCAAATTCAAAGCATTTATTTCAAATAAACCTTTACAGGTACTTTTGAAATGTCAAAAAGTCGGTCTGTCAGAAAAAAAATGACTCTAATTGCACATTCCAAAAATTAGGTCTCAATGGAGAAGAATGTGCAAGAAACGCCATGGACACTCTTTTTAATCATGTTGTGTTTTACAGATATATAGGTTACATATTTTTGTCGCTGCTATGATGTGAGAACAATGTAACTAAAATAATAAAAAAAGTACAACGATATATTCCACAACTGTCACACAACGTCGTCTAGTCCCACGCTAAGCAGAGCTTGTATTATGGGTAAGTACTACACAACTGATAAAGATACTAATATACCTCTAAATACATACAAATTATAGATAAATTACACACAGAACAAAAGATTGAGCTCATCACTCAAACATTTGTCCTGGGTGGGAATCGAACCCACGACTTTTTTTTTCTAATAATATAAAAAAAGTACTTCTTTTCTAAAACTCGTATCGTAACATATGCCTGTACGAAATTAATTCCTTTAGGTAAACGAGTCAATGACCTTGTTTTGTCGGTCGTTGCGTACTAACTACCTGCAGGTCATTGAACTCGCCTAGCTGTCAATTTTTTTTATTTATCTTTATAAATCGATAGTGTTTCATGTAACGGATCGTTCCTCCATGGGATTACCCTTTTGAATACCGTAATTAGAGACATAATTATGTAATAGAAAGACAATAGGTATGCGGACGCGGATGCATTCGCATGTGGCTCTAGAGTTTAAAACGAACAAAATTTAACGGGTTTATATTGTGAGACTATTCATTTTGTTTGTTGTCAAAAAGGCGGAATAATATGCTCACCTCCATGCTGCCAACATTGTCAGGTAGTTCGTGGTTCGAGGACACGTGTAGGACTTGTTGGCCCGCGTTCACGGGGTTCATGATGACCTTGTCGCCAACTACTACGTTGTCACCTGGAATACAAAAGAAACAAGCTCAATTAGTACATACTAACTACAAGAGAAAATAGAGGCTAAAATAACAATTATAACCCCGAAAACATTCTCAAAAATGTTCCCATCGCAACGGCCATTTTGAAAGCAACCATTTTGTAGTCGGTTATGTTATAAAACATAATAACAAGGTCAGTCAGTTAGAGGGTTACCAAATTTCAGGATTTGTCCTGAGACTTCAAGATTTTTGGACTCTTCTCAGAAATGCGGCTGGATTTTGTAAATCTCATAAAACTTATTTTTAATGTCCGACCGAACTTTCGGTTTCGGTTTCGGCCGAGTTTCGGCCAAAAATCAAGTTTCGGCTGCAGTTTCGTTTTCGGCCAAAATCGGCCGAAACTTTTGCCGAAACCGAAACTTATGTCGCAAGGTCACGCACGTTCGCCTAACTTCGTTTTCCGCGGCAAAGCTGTGTCGTAAGCCGTCGGCTCTGTTCGGGAATCGTCGTGTGCCGTTCGGATAGCTCTGTAGTAATGCAATAAAACTTAGTCAGTGCGTGTGCGTCCGACGGAAACATTATTTTTCAGTATTTTAAGAAATTTTATACTTGACCATGTGAGTTTCGGTTTCGGTTTCGACCGAAACTGAAGCCACGGCCGAACATTCGGTTTCGGTTTCGGTTTCGGCCGGAAAACCAGTTTCGGTCGGACACTACTTATTTTTAGTCAGTCAGTTAGAGGGTTACCATATCTCAGGAATGTCCTGAAACTTCAAGATTTTTGAACTCTTCTCTGGACTGCGGCTGGATTTCGCAAATCTCATGAAATCTTATTTTTAGAATTTTCAATAAAATACAACTTACATTAAAGTTACAAATTAATCTTCCTTTGGGAAGGAAGATTATTTTTAGTTTCGGGGGGTGAAGGGGACACCTTCCCCAGTTTCAGTGAGATAAACAATACGTGAGCAAAGTCCGCATTGTATAAAAAACATAAATACGGTCGAATTTAAAATACTCCTTTATTGAAGTCGGTTAAAAAAGATAAAAATTTAAGACTAATTTAATTCATTAAGTATGTTTATTTCATTCTTATCTACGTGTGCGCCTAATCATTTTGGTCCTTCGAGCCGGATCAAAATGATTAGGCTCAGTAAAGAAAAGACTAGTGGACTGTATATCGAAGGTAATATTCGTAATTAATTGAACGGACAATTATAAAGAAATGCCTATATCAATGCGTGCTTGTACGGCTGTGTCGTCGGCTTCATAGGTAGCTGCTTTGCGCCGACATATTCCCCGGGTTGAAGAGAAGACTTCAATTTTCCACATATGTACTTCACTTTTCATACCTACGCACGGCGTTCGCGCGCGCTAGGGATGTCAACTGGATTATGCACAACAAATTATCGTGGTAGTTGCAAAATTCGTAATGATCCTCGTTGAGCCCGGTTTTCGCGTCGGTGAACGGTGTCTATGTGTGCGTTGCTCGAGCGCGCTTTGTACGTAGATTGACATCTGTACCTATATAATTTGTGCTACGAGGCTACATAGTCTACATACCTGTGGATCTCAACTTATAGAATGGCATGACGTAGAACCAGGATCCTTCATTGCCATTCGCGTCCAGATGGACGCGCATCGCGTTCTTTTCGAGCAACGCCGGCAGTCTTTTGTTTACCTGCGTCAGAAAACAGAAACTTTAACCTTACGAGTACCGTATTTAGAGACATAATAGAAAGACAATAGGTATGCGAACGCTGGTGTTTGGTTGGGGCTCAAGAGCTTAAAAAACAAAATGTTATAGATATCGCAGCCATCTGGTTAAATTAGCCATCTAATTGGACGCCTAGGGCGTTTGTTAAACGCCTGAATCCAATTAAAACGGTTTTTATTTCAAATAGGCCTACATGGGCACTTATAAAACGTCAGAAGCTAGTGCACGGTTTCAAATTGGTCGTTTCCTATGGAGAAGAACCGGAAAGAAACTCCATGGTTACTCTTTTAAAAAAAATGGTTTCTTACAATATTTCGTTATTACAGTATTTATATGATTATGTAAGAACAGTGTAGACCAGTCAATATTGTGCTCAAAGGCTCAATAAAAATAGGGTATCCATTGGATGCCGGGGTATAACGAACGCCCAATTGGATGGCTAACTTAACCAGATGGCTGCGACATATACACTGCTAAATTTTGATCATTTCAATACCATGGAACCACAACAGCCACAACCAGCGATTCAATTTCGAACGTGTTAGCGCGTGGTTTACATATAAGTAGTACACAAACCAAACCAAGGTGACCTTGGTTGGAACGCGAACGTGTTGGGGGCTTGGCGGTTTACATCCATGTAGCCGCAACATAAATCATACACACAAACTCAGCTACGACTTTTTTTTACAAGAAATAAAGCATTTTTTGATCTTAGAAATGAACAGTATTTTATTTATTTCAAAACATTAAACCAATATTTTTTTACTTTTTTTTTATTAGTCCTTTTACGTGTCATCACAGTAATAACTAAAATTAAAATAAATAGGCAACTCATTTTTTATTAAATTAATATTTGCTCTATGTTTATTCTCACGCAACTTTGCATTCATTACATTACTGAAAAACAAACATTTTGATGCAAACAGTATTTTGTAAACTTTATTTTTGTCAACAGTAAAACAGTATAGTTGGCAATCTTAGCTTCAACCAAAGTGACCATATTTATTATTTATTTATTTACACAAACACCTACAAAAAGAAAAGAGCACATACAGATAGAAGAGTACAAAGGTACTGTTTATTGACATTTATTGGGACGCTAGTTTGCGACCATCTGGCCCACCTCTAAAGGAGCACCGCTAAAGGAGGTTCGGTGTTTATCATGTACTTACGGTGAGGTATTTGTTGGATTTGACGTGCAGTAGTTGCAGTACGCTGCCGTACTGAACGACGGACCCCAACAACTTCTTGTTCTCCAACTCATTTTGCTTTTTTTCTATCTCAGCGGCATGCTGTGGAAGAAAAAACAAAAAAAATACTTCATTTATCTATATATATATATAAAAGGAGAAACTGACTGACTGACATATCAACGCATATCTGAAACTACTGGGCCTAGGAGAGAAAAATTTTGCACAAGGCTTCCTTTTATGACGTAGACGAACACTAAGAAAGGGTTTTTCAAAATACAGCTCCTAAAGGGATGTAATGGGGTGTAAAGATTGTATGGAAATTCTACATTCACGCGGGCGAAGCCGCTGACAGAAGGCCAGTTCTATAATAGTTTATTTCTGACAGTAGGATGAGATGTCCAACAGTGAACCATGTAAAAGTGAACCATTAAATGCTCAGCTGTTTTTAAACGTAATGTGGTTATATTTTTGCTAGAGAACTGCTCAACTGTCTTTAATTTTGCATAATTAATATAGATCAAGGTAAATCTGACAGACAGACTTGGCGAAACTATAAGGGTTCCGTGTGACTACGGAACTGTAAAATGTACATAAATGAAGATTCTGAATGAAAAAATGTTTTCCCAAAAACTTTAAATATTTGAAATTCTTGTAATTCTACACAAACAGGTTTTGTGAAATATTCGAGCGTAAGGCGGAATTACTGAATACCAACAGATTATTCAGGTGTTATCCTTTTTTTCGCGTTGCTTATTTATCAAACTTTGCGTTGGATATACCAAAAAGGGTCAGGTTGACGATAGACGAGTCAGGAAAAGCATTCTTAAATCTATTTGTCAAAAGAGAGATGGGTTAATAAGAGGCATTTTTGCCCATCACACGCTCAAAAAATAAGAATTTATATTTTCGATTAGGTACTCTTGCTTGCGTATAGAACGGACGCGTACAGTGAACAAAAATAAATAAATAAATAAAAAATCATGAAGTTTTTGTTTAAAAAATTACAACTGAAATAGTGAAAAAGTGTCAAAAAAGGCAAAACACTCTCTGTTCGGGAAATAATTGCTTTGCCTTATTTATCACGTAAATGTAAATATAAAATTATCGGATACTTTTTTCTGAGCATATGATGGGCGAAAAATACTTATCAACTTTCCTCCTTTGTAAGGATTTGAATGAAGTTAAAATGTATAATTAATTTCGGCCGTATAACCCTTTAATTTGTGAAGGCAATCACGTCGGATGGCGGAATTGGGTCGAGCGAGGCAATTTATGTGCGGGTAGTAGTCTATGGCTGGATCAAAGGATATTGCTGGTATTATATTAATACTAGCTTATGTCAGTGCGTGAAGGTAAATTAATAGCAAGGGAACATACTCCCATCCTATGCTGGGAGTATGTTCCCTTGCTGGCATCTGATTCTATAATCAGATGCCCCATATATTTCAGGCATGATCTTTTTCATCGTGGGCCAAAATCATCCAATGACAACTTCCGCCCTTTGGCGAAGCAGGAGATAGTGTCAGACTTTTACTAAATTAAAACCCACCCTGTTTCGTTTTTGTCTTATTTCCAGGGTCATGTTGTTACACAGTATCCATGGCCCCAGGAGACTTCGAACTTGCTGAAAAGGTCTACCTGTTTGCCGATTGAAGCAAGGACAACTAAACAAGGTTTTAAAGATTTTGTTGTCGTAGGTGTGAATTTGTGGCTTACGTACAAATAAACAAAAAAAGTCTGGTCTATGTACGAATTAACCAACATAAAATACGTCTTATTGTTTTATTTATAAAGTACTACCGACTCGCTCCAGCTTCTAACGGGTAAGGGCCAAATTCACCAACAAAAACTAATCTCGATTATTTAAAACAAAACACAAACTGTTTTGTTTTTAACGCAAAATGTAGCTATAATTGATTTTTTTTTTTTATGAGCCCTAACTGTCCCACTGCTGGGCAAAGGCCTCCCCCAAGTCCTTCCAAACCTTCTTCTCCCGCGCAGTCTCGAACCAATCGTCTCGGTACGCGTCTAGATCATCTCGCCACCTCTTGATTAGACGCTTAAAAGGTTTTAGTGGTGAATTCGCTCCCAAGTCTTTGATATTCGCGCTTTTCTTTAGAATAATAAGCATACAATTATTATAATCCTAAACCTTCCTCATGAATCACTCTAACTAGTGGTGAAAATACATGAAAATCGGTTAGATCGTTTCGAGTTAATCACGATCGTACTGACAGCTTTCCGTCAGTTACGTTTTATAAATCTACTAGCGACCCGCCCCAGCTTCGCACGGGTACTTATATTGAATATATTATGCATGTATTTTACACATAAACCTTGAATCACTCTATCTATTAAAACAAAACCGCATCAAAATCCGTTGCGTACTTTTAAAGACCTAAGCATACATAGCCGTAAGCAACTTTGTTTTATACTATGTAATGAAGTCTTATAAATCTGAATGTATATATTTTATATATAAAATTAAGTCCCCCAGCGTGTCTGTAAATACACGCTGAAAGACTTAATTTTATAAAATGTAAGAATTTGCAAAAAAAATACATCATTTATCATTTACGATGAGACTATATGAACACCGTGATATAATAAGTCGCCGATTTTTCATTATTACAAATGTCACACAAATGTTGACAAATGGAAAGGAAGACGAAGGCAAAGAGACGCTGAATGAATTGCAAGAATTGACAGGAAGGGGGGTGATTAATAGTGTGATGGATGACAGGACATAATGGACAGAAAGTGTGTTATGTCACTACGAAGTAACATGGGGCTAATCAGTTTTTCGTTAGGGCTGCCATTCGTACGGTTTTTTTTTTGTTGATAGTTTCGCGCTTGACTGCTATACTGCTATCTCACCTGATGGAAAGCGACAGCTAGCGCTAGTTTACAATCCCGCAAAGTTTTAATCCCGACCTGGGTTAAAAACTTAGGCCTTGGGCCTGGTGTCAGCGACACTCACTCACACTCACACTCGCAACAACATCTCACTCCACGCAGCTCCGCGAATGCCGTGGGTAAGCGACTAGCTTGATTTATTTCTAAAGGTATTGCTTTCATAACATATAGTACAATATTATATTTTGTTTTCATCTAAGGAAAATATTAAGTCCAGCTAGTTTCGCAAAAACAGCATGTGTTTCTTGAGTACACACACACACGCGAAACTCAGAATCCTTGAAACTCCCTCACAGACGGCCTGAAAAACCTGAGAGGCTTAATGAGTTTTTGGAGAGAGGAGGGCTGAAATCATACTCGAATTGAAATGAAGTAATAGCTCTTAGAAAGGAGGCCTTAGTCCCAGCAGTGCGAAACTTTTAAAGCTGATGCTGTGCTATGCGTCACTGCGGGGTGCCAACTGAAAACCAGCGCTGGGTGTCTGACACCTTTTCGGTTAGGGCACGCTCAGCGTACACTTTATTTTTGTTATTTTTAAGCGTCTGTTTTGTAACTGTTGTGCTGTGTCTGTATCGAATATAGTACATTTTGATACAAGTGCAGGAAGTTTGTCATTGCGACCGAGGCGAAATTCGCACGAGCCGCAGGCGAGTGTGTTATGGAGCCGAGGGCTGCAATGACAAATCTGCACGTGTGTCAAACGACGTTTTTCAACACACTTACGACTTGTGAAATAAAGAAAGAAAGAAAAAAAAAATCGTATCTCAAACATACAGTAGAAATTTAAGAAATATATAAGTATAGCATTCAAATCTGCTCTGGTCAATTTCTAATTTCGTGGGGTCGTCCAGCGACTCTGGGGGACGCCTCGTGCCTGATTCGATAAACTAAGTAAAACAAAATAATCACCCGTGACCGTGACGATAAGGAAGGAATAAAAAAGCCCTTGTTGTGATAAACTCAAAAAAGCACTTGGGTGATATACATGCTATATTGAACCTAATAGGAGTGCGATAAGAGGCAGTTTTCGAGTAAGTGTATTGAAAAATTTATTTCTATTCTATTCTATGCTATGCCATTCGCCAGTTCGTTGAATACAGCCTTTATACGACAGTAATGGCAAGGATAACATATTTTCCGGCAGTTTCAGGAGTGATACCGCCTGATCGTTATTTTATTATGTAACTTTGCCTATTGTAGATGTAAGGCAACTTTATATAATGTAGATTTGGTCCTACAATCGCTATATGTATAAGGTCCCAATTTGTCCCAATGATGACATAATGACCATCTGGGGTCGAAATGTTGGAGTTACTGTGTTTTTGTCGATTCTCGGATTCAATTATACAATTTTTCAGATTTAATAATGGGGTTGCCTTGTACCATTATTTATTATATGTGGTAAAAAATAGAATGGTCCGTATTTTAACCGAAAATGTTGAATCAAAAATATTTAGCTGTCAGAGAAATAACTAACAATTATTTTTTAAACTTAGAAAATTCAGTTTTTTAACTCAAGTTAGTGGAAAATTGTGTAGAAGAGAAACTATTATTTATTATTTAAGAACTAATTATCATTATAGTTAGGAACTGAATGAATTAGAAAATAGTGATGATATGTCCTGGAGATCCGGAATTTTTACGTTCTTATTTACTTATTTATAATAAAATTTATGGTACACCTCATAATGTGGACAGGTGGTGTGGTTCTTGTACTCGTAGTCAGATTTTAGAGGTAACCCTAGGTAAGCGTCGGAATATGATGCGGATATACGATACGCGTCTTCTTGCTAAATTTTTTAACTATCCAACAAAAAAATATCAGTACTATAAAATTAACCAAATAACATTACCTGAACAAAATTCATAATATCAATACTTAAAGGAATAGCTTGAAAAGATCGCGAGGCCGCCCGATGTGCCGCGAGTAGCCTCGCGTCTCCGTGAGCAGAACTACCATCAAGATATTCACGCAATACTGGTCTTTTCAAGTGTAGAGACAAAGTTTAAAATTATTTCACAGTGAAAGTGCTCGCTGCCACAGATTACTAAATAGTTACTTCGCCGCGTCGCTGCCATACCGGTGTGAGACGGCCCTTACGAGCCAACTATCAATAGCTTGATAAACGATTATAGCTTCTATTCACTTTACGATAAAATCTATCTATCGACTTTCAGCTGAACGAACCCTTTTTACGAGGTTTTTAAGACCACTTATTACATATGAAACATATTTTATATCCTCTCTTTATTTTGCCAAACGATTATAGCCCTTATTAATGGGACATAAAAACAATAATTGGCTATAAACAGTCCATTTGTGATTAATGTTGCTATCTGCTTATTTACTTCGACGACCTTTTTTATGTCATCATCATCATCAATTCAGCCGAAAGACGTCCACGGCTGGACATAGGCCTCCCCCAAACGTCCCACAACGACCGGTCCCGTGCGTCTAGCATCCATCGAATTCCAGCAACCCTGACCAGGTCGTCGGTCCACCTTGTGCCTTTTTTGATGTGGGTCTCATCAAATAGTTTCTCCAGCTTTTGTGCAGCATTTTATTGGCTAAAACCACACTATGTTCCTCCTGTTGCCCTCTGAATTTCATGCTAGAGCCAGGGTTCGAATATTCTTGCAGTCGGTTTGACCAGCAGTTTTGATGAAATTTCTTTGAGACACGCGAGAAACACAACGCTTAATCGAATCGGCTTTGGTCCTTACTGACCGGTGAGCTGCCTATTGCTCGTCGTCCATCGCCCGCGTCTGTGGTGGCTGAGAATAGTCACCACTCTGGTGGTGGTGTTTCTTGCGGCGGCGACTGGGGCGTGAGACGTTCTTCTCACTTACGGTTTTGGTATTTTCTCTAGACTTCGGCCGTGATCCACCACGAGAGTCTAGTGCGAGTTGGTGGATCTCACATGTCTTCGAATTTTTTGGTTTGAAACGACCGTTTAAATCTACAAAACCGATCAAAAACTATAAAATCCCGTCTTTCTTTTCTTGTAGCAAGCTTTTTCTGTATTAAGATTAATGATCCAATTAATGTTATTAATATAAATATAGTCCAAGAAAGAAAAACCAAGGTAGGTTATTGCCAATATTTTTTTAATCAAAGACAGGGAAATTGGGTCGATTGCCATCGTACATAAATCACAGAAGAAATGAGTTTTGTGAAGGAAACGAACTCATTAACCCATTTAGAATACAGTATTATTTTGATTTATAGGTATTTCCTCGATTTAACGGTCGGATTCATAGTTGTTATATATTTAGTTAGTTGGAATTTTAGACTATATCTCACTAGAACACCAACGGCTGAGCAATTTGTCACAACCATAGATATAAGAAAAGAGGAGATATGTTGAGTAGTCAAAAATGTACGGGAACCCGCTGTCTGCAGTCATCCCCACTTCTACGTTCACTCGCACGTTTGCAAATATACTTACGCACTCGCGCACACATCCGCAATTCATAAATCCGATCATAATATACAGTGAATTTTAGACTTTATTGCTTTTACACAGCGTATATTTTCCATTCACCGAACAAATTGCGCACACATTTGCAACAAACAAACGTCGATGTGCTGTGCAAAAGCAATTTATTTTACATTTACGCTAGTGATTGACTAAATAGAAAAGTTATCGATTTTTTTGGTGTTATTTTTTTGGGGCCCAAAAAATAAATGAAATAAAAATCAATATGTCCAGAAAATAATATACTAATAATAAAACAATAAAAATGGTTTTCATAAAGCTCAAAAATTAATTTTAGCTAATAAATTAAGTTAATGTTTGAGCATGTTAGGACTCCTTATTATACCGTAACGACGAAATTTATCTCCGCACCGGATAACTATGGTGATTCTCAAGAAAATCGTTTATTCAATTAATGTACTGCTGTTGATTACCTATATTACTCACTGACCTGTGAAATTAAGGTATTTACGACGCTTTGATATTATAGAGGGTGGGTTTTTTAGTCAAATATTGCAATCTTAAATTTATGTATTTTTCTATGACTACTTTAATAAGTATTATTCAATAATATTAAGAATTATTCCATGAAAAAGATATGTTTAAAAAACAAAAGAAAAATCATTATCTCACTTCTGCAAAAATACGGTCTAGTCTTAAATTAGGGATTGCCCATTCAAAAAGCCTGCTTTTTTTTAAAAGGCTGAAACATTTCGGGTTTAAAATGCCTTGAACATATTGTACTATTTTTAATAGGGGACCAATTAGGTGGCCTTCTAGTAGCATCAATCCATTTATTTTTTTAAATAGCATCTTTCGGGAATCTGAAAACATAAAACAACGTTTTAATTGTCATTTTTACATTAGCTTAGTACTAGCTTACCCACGCCATGTTAAAAGCTTTTGTAAAAGAACGTAGTAGAGCATATTAAATACATATTATATGAAATACAACACACCCATAAATAAAAAATAAAGAGGTAATACATGTTGTCTTATTTTAATAAAAAAAGAAAAGTTGTTAATTCTGAATCATGCCCTTTATTAAGCACATTAGAAAATAGTAAAAATATTAAATCCAGAAAAAATAAGGAAATAACAAAAAGGTAAGGCATAACACAGACACCATGAAATAGTCCACTGAATTTAACTTACAATTTAACCAACTCAATTTATGACAGTTACTTACATAATTATTTATCTACAACTCTGTAAAATAATCAAAACATGTAAATACAAATACATAGGTATATTATTTCAAATCGAATACCCGACCAATCAATATTGTGTTGTTATCGATAAGTCAAGTGCAAGAGTGCATCACTAACTAGCCGCCGCTGTGAGCGGCCGTACTATGAAACACGCCGCATTGATAAAGTATCGTTATGTTCCTATTACATTGCTGGTCTAGTTACTGAGCGTCAAAATTAAGTAGTGGTTAAAGAGCAATGTATTTACTGCACAAGTAATACAGTCGCTTTAATATTTAAAAACAAAAATAACGTAGTAACAGCCAAAGAAATTATAAGAATTAATGTTTTTACTGATTTTAAAGACAAATATAGTATTAAACTTATACTTACATATGGTAAGAGATTCCGTGATTATCCAGGTTACTCTTAGCACTTCGGTTCTTATAAGAAAGCACTGAACAACACGGTATTTTAAATATTTTATGAGCACGTACCGCGAGTCTCACTAGTTTAGAACTGAGTGCCGCACGACGGCCGTTTGCCCGAAAGTGTGCTTATTGCACAAGTCGCGATCTACACGAACACGCCCCCTTGCCACTTCTCCTGTATTTTATATTTCTATGGTCACAACAGTATTAAAATATATTTATTCTATGGACGTACGGAACAGTAGTAACCGAGTGGTAACGGCCCCGACTTACGATTTGTAGTTCGCGGATTCATACCCAGCCAGGCGCATTACTTTGTGTAATTTATTTCATCACCACTGCTCTCAAAACGGTGAAGGAAAACATCGTGAGGAAATCGGCATGTCCTAGAACCAACTATTTAAAAACATGTGACATCTACCAACCCGCACTGGGCCCGCGTGGTTTTTTTTATGGTAGGTAAAAATCATCCAATGACGAATCCCGCTCGTGGGCGGAGCGGAAAACAGTATCAGACGCTTACTGACTAAAGAACCTACCCCGTTCCTCCCTTGCCTTATTGCCAGAGCCCCGGTATAACGCTTTCGCACCAACACTCGGCTCCAGGAGGCTTCGATCCTGAAGGGCCCCTACAGTTTGCTGATAACTCCTTGAGGCGCGCGGGAACAGTGCGCGCCGTCGACGACTTGGGCTCGGTCTGGACTGTTACCAGACGACCGGACAGCAAGCTACCCATTGCTCACCGTTCGCGAGCCAGTGTCTACGGTGGCCGGATGTCGGCGGGATCGCGGCGGCGACGGCTGCGGCACGTTGCCTTTACCTAATGCGGTCGGCCTCCTCCGGGCCCGCGTGGTAGATTACGGCCCATCTCCTCTCTTAGAGAAGAGGCCTGAGTCCCAGCAGTGGGAACATAATAAGGCTGATGATAATGAGTTCCAGTCAATGTGCTAGTCTAGCACAGATGTTGGCGCCTAGCACAGGGGTCAGGGGCTCACTTCGCTTAAACTGTTTTTTCTGACAAATAAATTACGTAACTTATCTTATAGACTAACTAACTCGTCCCTTAAGGCACTTGAGAAGTTGCTGATAGCTAGTGGGTCCCACCGGACACAAAGCTTTTACGGAAAAATACTTAATCTACAGCAAAAATATTTTTTGCCCGTTGTAGCCGAGTGGTAAAAGCCGCGATTTAGGCACATATTGTACGCATGTTTCTAAAACTATGAAGAAAAAAATAGGCGTTTGAAAGGACTAAAATTTCGAGATATGAGTTGTGATATAACTCCAATCCGTATTGCTGTAGGGACCCAGCAGGGTCGAAACTGAAGTTCGAATTTTTAGTTCTAGGACATGCCGGTTTCCTCACGCTGTTTTCCTTCACCGTTTTTGAGAGCAGTGGTGATGAGGTAAATTACACAAAGTAATGCGCCTGGCAGGGTTTGAACCCGCGACCTACAACTCATAAGTCGAGGCCGTGACCACTTGGCCACCACTGCCCTACACACAAACTCACAGAAACTATTATGCTCATCACAGAAACTTCGTCTTCACAGAAATTTGTCAAAATATCGAAAAGTCAATACAAATTAGCTTCTGCCAGCGGCTTCCCCCGCGTGAAAGTCGGCTTCTCATTTTATCCTCTTAGGAATAGAATTTCGTAAAATCCTACGTATGTCTATATCCTATAAGAAATCTACCTATAAAATTTTTATTTGTATGTGTTAAAGTAGCTTTTGCCCGCGGCTTTACTCCCGTCAACAGAAAAATTGAATAAATGCTGCTGCTTGACCGATTTTGTGCAAACTACATAAAACATCTACAAAATAGTCCGTACAAAGCCAGAAAACACAAAAACATTTGTTTTGGATAGAGCCCGTTCTTCAGTTATAAAATAACTAAAAGTGGCATTGATTTTTATATAAATAGATATATTATGTACATTATAAGCCAAGCTACGAATACCAGCTAGTTAAAAATAAAAACTAATAATGAATTGATATGATTTTTGTTTTTATTTAAATTTAATCAATTCATTATTAGTTTTTATTTTATTTTTTTTATCTTTACGAATGAATTAATTTAAAAAATTTGTTTGAAAGATTCCCGCCTCACCGAGTTTCCTATATAAAAAGAAAATGGAGCATTCCCTCATCTCGTTTTCTAAAGATGAACGTGACCATAAAAGTTTACGATAAGTCTACCGTTTCAAATGAAAGATAAAACGAAACGGGACCAAAGAGGTTTTTTACAACGTTCAATTGTTTTAAAATTGGAATTTACTTTTTTTTTCTTTCAAAAATTAAAATGAAGAATCTTTTTTGTGCCAATAATATAGAAAATTGCTTTTTTAACTGAAATTAGATAGTTATTTCTTTTTCAAGGCTAGAGTGAATAAGCTCTTAATAAACTAGTGCGCCTTACCATCAACGATTGCATCACTGCTTACCATCAGGTGGGATCGCAGTCAAGCACTAGTTTATTGCAATAAAAAAAAATCTCCGAAAAAAGAGTGTACCGACATGGTACCGACCGACTGAGAAGAATAATAAATTAGTATTCGAAAATGATAGCGAAGTTTTTTATACAAAACGTGGTAGATTGTCTACTTGATTTTCAGCGGTGATACAAGTTACGATTAAGGTTACCATGTATCAGAATTAGTCCTGATATTCCAGGATCTTTGGACTCTTCCATTGTGGAACTGTGTGTGTGAAATGGACCATTGCGGCCGGATTATACATTCTCTAAGAAAAAGTTAAACTAAGAACAATATTTCTTTGGTAATAGTTGCACAATAAAAAATCATGTCAATCAAAGAGACATAGGTAATAGAAAGACAATGGATGTGCGAACGCCGGCGTTCGCTTGGGGCTCAATAGTTTAATCCAATATTTAATCAGTACCCCTTCTCAATCCACTTTCAGTGCTAGGTGTACAACATTTGAGAAAAAATATGAAACTGCAAAAAATATAAGGCCATTCCTCTGAACTTTAATTTTTTTTTTAAACTGGTAACCCTACCCACGAGTCCTACGATTACATTTCCAACTGCTGAACTTCATAGGTCACGTCTACCTAGGACGTGCTTGTAATTTTACCGGCTTTTACCGGCTTTCAGGCCCTTTAGACCGGATATTAGCAATACTGTTTCCCCGGACGGGACCCTTCGCAAGAAGTTTTAGTACCTTGTCCTCATTTGAGTTGGCAGGTCTTTTGTATGCTGAATTTTCTTTGAGCTTTTATAACACTATTCTACGATTAAACCTACCTACATAACGTTATATAAAAGTTAGATGAGCAAATAGCTTCTTTTTACATGACGAAATTTGTTTTTTAAGACTTGCCTCAGTCGACATAAAAGGTACTTACCCTTATTACCTAAATCACATCAGTGTCGCTCTGTCCGTCTGTTAAAACCCTATTTCTCAGGAACGCGTCCGAAGAAGCTGAAATACCAAGGGCTCGGCCCTGGTATGAAAGGCAACGTAGCAACAGGGTGGGTTTTTTAGTCAGTAAGAGAAAGTGCCAGTGCTTGACATTATCTCCTGCTCCACCAAAGGGCGAGAGTTGTTTGTGGATATGATTTTTAGCCACCGAACCAAAAAGGGGGAGGAGGGCCCTAAAATTGTTATACCATTACTTAATAGTAATAAAATAACGTTAACAATACAATTTTATTCCTTTTTACCACTTTCTAAATAATTCTATACCTTATTATTTCCATACCTTATGCCTAAGGCATTAAGTCCGCCTGTGTACCTTTGTGTTGCATGAAGTTCTTATATATAAATTTCTCGACTTGATGGCTACTGCTCAAGAAAATAAAAATATGTAAGCATAACAGCGAAAAATTACTAAAATGATGCCTACGTAACATTGTATTATGTAAGCATAATTTCAGCACGCACCCCTTGATTGATTATAATCCAAATAACCTTTGTTACAACATCCAACTAAAATTCAGAATAAAATATGCCGACTCATTGGAAAACAATCGCAAGATTTTGCTATAATGAACTTGTGATTTTATGGTATACGTATTTTTTTTTATCATCATCATCAGCCTTTTTAATGTTCCCACTGCAGGGACACAAGCCTCCCCTCTAAGAGAGGGAATGGGCCGTAATCCACCACGCGGGCCCAGTGCGGGTTGGATTTTTTTTATGTCGATTCTCAATTTATTTTACTTTAACAAAAACGGCTATCCGTCACTTACATTAGCTAAAGATATACTTGACTCTCACACTCATCTCACAGAACCTACTACTTACAGAACTCCAGGCATACTGACATGATCGCCTTCCATTCGTTCGCGAACACATCACAGTCAGGGTGCGTGTCCAAAAGAGTGTTGAGCGCAAACAGACAGGAGACTGTGCTCGCGCTACAGTGTGACTCGCAGGCACAGCGAATAAGCTATGTCTCCTGATACGACTAAGTTTTATTGGGGCACTAAGTCAAGACAGCTCGGTAAGCAGCTCTGGAGCATCAATTTTTCCACGAAGATTTTTTTAACATCGTTAATATTTGGGAATTTTTCCTTCTTCTTTAGTGAGTTATGCCCTACAGAACTCAAAGGCTAACTTGATGAGTGCTGTGGTACATAACCTTGATGAATGATTATAATAATAACAATAGTTTGTTATTGGGGTTCTGTACCCAAAGGGAAAAAACGAAACCCTATTACTAAGACTTCACTGTCCGTCTGTTTTTCATTCACCAGACTATATCTCAAGAAACGCAATACCAATTGAAATTTTCACAAATTAAATACATAATTTGTAAAAATTTCAATTGGTATTGCCGTTGCCGCTTTAACAACAATTTTTAAGAGGGGCTCAAATACAACAAACGCGATTTTTTGCCATTTTTTGCTCCTATTTTAAGATATAAGTGTGTATAGAATGATGTATTGTATTTCGGGCTGGTATCCGCAACTCTACGGCCACGACTAAAGAGCGTATGCTTATACGCTCTACGGATGTAAGACATATTGTACAATTGTTTGTTTTCCCTAATAAATTAAATAAAAATAAAAGATATGGTACAGAACCCTTCGTGCGCGAGTCCGTCTCCGTAAACAAGCACTGCCTCATCATACATGATTAATAAGCAATGCATGATGAAGAGGCAACGCAAAAAAAGAGACAAGAGAAAAGAAAAGCTCTGTTGGCATTCGGTAATTACGTCAGTCCGATATTTTACAAAACTTGTAAAAATTCGAATATTTTTGTTTTTTTTTTTGTTTACAAAGAGTATGTATGTATGTATGTAAATACTCACGTGCAACCTCTTGAGCAGTCCTGTGTCGGTGTTGTTATTGGCGGACTGCTTGGCTGTATTCCAAAACTGCTTTTGAGCGGAGTAGCGGTTCATAGGACATATTTTGAACAGGCAATCTGGAACAATACAATACAAAACTCAATAACAATGAAATTCGATGAGGACTGATTTGAGACAGCGAGGGAGGAGAGGGTTATTATTTATTTAATTAGCCTTCTACCAGCGGCTTCGCCCGTGTGAAAGTGGGGTTCTCCATACTAACTTTAGCCCCCCATTACATCCCTATAGGAGCTGAATTTTGAAAAACCCTTTCTTAGTGTTTGCCTAAGTCATAAAAGGAAGCCTTGTGCAAAATTTCATGCTCTTAGGTCTAGTAGTTTAGGCTGTGCGTTGATATGTCAGTCAGTCAGTCAGTTTCTACTTTTATATATCTGTATATATAAAAGAAGAAATTAAATCTAAATTAGCTGTAGGTCGTATGGACCCTGCAGAAGGGTCGAAGCCAACTAGGGCCAAGCGTTCGTGTCTGAAAGGAAGGCTCTGGCCCTAGTATTTATGGCAACGTAGGAACGGGGTAGGTTGTTTAGTCAGTAAGAGTCTGACACTGTTTCCCACTCCGCCTAAGGGCGGGATTCGTCATTGGATGATTTTTACCTACCATAAAAAAATGCTGTAGGTATTTATGCACTTAAGACAGTTTGCCGGCTGCAGTCTTTCCGTTCGATTATAATTATTTAGGTGTCTTCAAGGCTAGAGTGAATAGGCTCTTAATAAACTAGTGCGCCTTACCTTCAACGATTGCATCACTGCTTACCATCAGGTGGGATCGCAGTCAAGCAATAGTTTATTGCAATTAAAAAAATATATAAAGAATAACATATTTCGCTGATTTTCAATGGGTTGTATGGGTATGTGCGCATTAGAATACTCGCAATTACTTTATGTAGTCTTTCTAAATGAGCAGAAGCTCAAAGATCTTTCACTATAGAAACGAGGATGCCGACGGATCTGAATCAATATGTCATCATTTAACTATTCAAAATCCTACGGTTCCTCTGAATAAAAACTCCAAAGTTGAACATTGAATGCGAATATCATGATCGTAACATCATAAGGCCCTTAACGCGTTGAAGCGGAAAGGCACATTTCCACAGCATTAGGGCTGAGAAAACACATCAATGTTTTATGAATCTTTTGCAACGAAGCAGGGAATCGTAGAGAGGTTTGCCACGCAAACAGCTGTTTTATTTCCCACCAATACGTAGATAGATTAAACTTTATTGTACACCAAAAAGTAACAGAACTTATAGAAAATCTTAAATCTATGGGTACAATGGCAGATGAGAATGGTAGATAATATAGTAATATTAGGCCCTTACCTACGAAATTGGCGTTTTTATTAAACTGGTAACTTTGAAGAGAATAGAATAATATTGTGTACACCAAAAAACTAGTATCTTCGGACTGACTTGGAAATATACCGCTAAGATCAGCTGAGCGAGTCTCCTGCGAGCGACCTGTAGGTAGTTAGTACGGAACGACCTACAACCACCACATGTCATTGGACTCGCTCAGCTGATGTGGGCGGAATTCATTATTAAATGATTTTTGCCTACCATAAAAATCCCTCATCAGGGCATCGGTTTATTGCTCACGAATCCTTTCTCCTGGGGGCTACCGAACAAAATTTCCAAAACGCCATATACACTTCCTCTGTAGGGGGTCGAAACCTCCCGGGGCCGAGGGTTGGTGCGAAAGCGTTACACCGGAGCTCTGGGAATAAGGCAAGGAAGGCACAGGGTAGGTTGTTTAGAACAGTAAGTCTGACACTGTTTCCCGCTCCGCCCAAGAGCGGGATTCGTCATTCAATGATTTTTACCTACCAAAAAAAAACTATGTAGCCCACTGACAATTTTATTGACGTGACCACTTCTTATAATTCGATGGAGCCGACTGCACGCATGAAAAAACATGACTCATGCGGCGTTACCTCGCTCTGAGGCGTTCCATTTAAGTTTTGAAGTGAAGAAAACATACACTTCCTGATTTTAAACAAGAGTACCTATATCAGATGTCTCATTTCCCCGCAAACACCATTTGTTCACACCCCTTAGGGAAATTAGGTGGTCACGATATATTATCAACATGGTTCTGAGGATCCCGAGAGGGGACAGGAGGTGACCATTTTATACCCCCGCATAGTTAATATTTGAAAGCCTTAAAAAGTGGCCCTGGGCCGTTAAAGTTGTGATGTTTGTTGGGTTAACTTGGTTGGAGGACGGCCATCAATCATTAAAAACAAGGTGTTTTTAGGGCCCTTTATCTCAAAAAAATAAATAATGAAATCCGTATAGGATCACTTTGTGGTCCGTCCGTCTGTCTGACAGGAACCTGTATCTTGGGAACACGTAGGGTACCAAGTTACATAAGTTGCTATGGCTACGCGGAATCCCTCGCCAATGCCGTACTTTGCCGAATGAGACCCGAAAATTTGTTCCTGAGCATTGAAGGTGGACCGCAATTTAAGTTCAACTTACATGCCACGTACTCTACTCAGGTCAAAAACGCGCTGCCGTCGTGCGGCACTTTGCGGCTTATTTGTAGGCACCCTTAAATGTGGCCTGGCCAATTTGTCTTCGAAAGGAACCGAACCCACGACCTCTGGCATAGCAGTCAAGGCCGCTAACTGCAGGGCCAAGCCCACTGGGAGCCGGTCCGGCTTCTGAAAGGAAGGTCCGACCCCGGTATGAGGGCTAAGAAGGAATGGGGTGGAGTTGTTTAGTCAGTAAGAGTCTGACACTGTTTCCCGCTCCGCCCAAGGGCAGGATTCGTCATTAGATGATTTTTCCCATCATAAAAAAGGCCGACAGGCCAGGGGCAGACAAGTGGCAATCGCTCCGTGTCGAATCCATTTCTAAGTTCGATTTCGCATTAACGATGTCGACCACAAAATGGTAGACAAAGTGACATCGACTAACATATCGATAATTCGAAGAGTTGGTTCGATAAAATAACAATTTCTTGGCTATGATTATCGAATTAAAACGTCCAATTTGACGTATAAACAACTAATAACAATTAGCGAATCGAAAACGTTTGACCACGTGACTTTTCGAAGGCATATGTCAGTTCCATACATTTGGAGTTTCGAATTTCGTTATCGTTAGTGAGAATGTGACTTTGTCTAAGCCCCCAGTACTACTAGACAAATAGGCCAGTTAAAACAATAAAAATATCATAACAGTTGCAGCACACATGAAAAAACTAGCGCACCATTTTTCTAAAAATATACAGAAATACCATCGTAACAACACATCAAAAAATATTCTAGCCATTTCCTTTTCTTTTGTACTGAACGTTCACAATGAGATTTAATTTCCTTTATGGAGACCCCAGTTAGATTTATAACTCATACATTATAATAATGGCTGAGGAAATGTTGTATTATGACATGTTTAATAACGCAACCGTTGCTATTCAATGTAGGGTAGCCAAATCTGATGTAGGTAATTTGTTACTGTCAAAACTGACTACTTTTAACTGGAAGATTTGATTAGAAGTAGTCTTGACCAGTTTAGACCAGAAGACGTCTACCTACTGTTATACATGGGCCTTCCCAAGTGTCGCTATAATTAATGGTTCTGTACTTCTCGCATCCATTGGATTCCTGCAACCCGCACCAGGTAGACCTCATGGGATGCCCAAGGCTGCATTTTCCGGTACGTGTTTTTCACTTCAGAATCTTTCGGCCCCATTGATCATTTGTTCGGGTTACGGCAAGCTTCTATGTACTTATAAACAACTAAAACGTTAGTGTAATTTGTGACTTTGTAAAAGCTTATTAAGATGTTAACTTTTAAAGTTATAATACAACTCTTCGTGAAAACGTTAATTCAAGGCCATCGGTGTCTCCTTTGTCGTTACAAATCCTCTAATATTTCAAGATTGAATTTCAGCTCAAGTTATTTACAAGAATGCTCGACTGTCTTTGAAAAATTCTTTGGCTGTTTTGCAAACATACCCTTCTTAATCTGTCTAGGGCTAAGCTCATATTAAACTGCTAAACGTAAACTAGCCGTTACCAGTGGCTTCGCTCGCGTAACAGTTGGTTTCTCCATTCAATTCAGTACCGAAGTCTGTTTTTTTTTAATGGTAGGTAAAAATCATCCAATGACGAGTCCCGCTCTTGGGCGGAGCGGAAAACAAGTGTCAGACTCTTACTGACTAAACAACCTACCCCGTTCCTACATCGCCATACATACCAGGGCCAGAGCCTTCCTTTTCAGACGCAAACCCTTGGCCCTAATTGGCTTCGACCCTTCTGCAGGGTCCCTAGGTTTACCGAAGTCTGTTTCAGTCTTTTAAGAGATGAATTTTGGAAAATCCTCTCTTAGTGCTCGCCTACGTCATAAAGGAAAACTTGAAGAAAAATTTACGCTTCTAGTCCCAGTAGTTTGGGCAGTGCGTTGATATGTTAGTCAGTAAGCTTCACCGTTTTTTATATACACCACAAAATTTTGTTTGTTGGTAGATAGTTGCGTACTAACTACCTACAGATCATTGGACTCCCTCAGCTCATATTTACTTAAAGGAATAAATTTCGTACATGCATAAATAAATTCAAGTTTGAAAAAGAAGTACAATATTTTTTAATTTTATCTTCACAACTCTAATAGTATTATATGTATCGGATCGACCCTTTACGGGATTAAAGCAATAAAAATTTTGCGGTGTTTACAGATAGAGCCCAAGACGTCTTTTGAGAAATCCTTCTGTCTGTATAGCAAACTGACCCTTCTTATCCCTTCAGTAACTAAGCCGATACTAAACAGCTTTATAAGTAAATACTTTATCAGGTAAAAGAATCATGTTACCAACCAGGCGGATGAAACTTCCCTACATTATCGCATCACAAAAAATATCATACAAACTAGCTCCCTCAAGTGGTGGAGGAACCCAGTTATTTGTTGAGTTGACAAAAAAATTATAAAAGAGGGCAGTAGCTACATAAAGAAAACAATTGAATAAAAATAATGTTAACAAAAACATGTTTTAAAACTCTGATATAAACTACAGTATATTTATTTTCTACTTGAAATTAATTAGAAAATAAATACACCTATAATTATTATAAATTACATAATTATTTAATTATACTATATTTTTTCACCACGGCAACCCAGTGTTTTGTTTAGGGGAAACTAGTTCGTTCATATTTGAATGAAGTCGTTTGTGGTTTCGTGCGTTTTGCTTTGAGTTTATTGTCTTATTTATTACGGCTTGGCTTGATTACGGATTTTCTGATATTCTACGTGTTACGACATCACCTGGCTTGTTACTTGGACCCCGGACAGATTGCATAACTGACAACTTGGCGCTTAGTAACCTACACGGACTTAGTTTTTATCTTTACGGACTTGGTTTTAAAAATGCCGAAAACGACACAATTAAAGTGCTTTTTTGGATGTGTCATTGACGGTAAGTGATAACTTACTTTAATTATTCATTAGTAACTTATGTATCCTATAGGTAGTTAAGTAGGTACTTAAAAGGAAACCCAACAACTGAGATCTAGTTCTAACTAGATCTCAGTTGTTGGGTTTCCTTTAACTCTAGTTACCATTTTGCACCCAATTACATTAAGGTGGATGTTACGGGTTGCTCATTGCCATGTTCAAGTTTTAAGAACAAGTTTTAAATTGAATACTAAACTTCATTTTGAGCTCTCTGGCAATAGCTCAGCTTATCCTCAACTTCAAAAGGCTGGCACTATTGTATCGTCATACCAGAGTCCCAACAAGCAAAAACCTCCTAAAACAACCAACCCCAACACTTACCCAAGAATCTGATGATTTTGCCATTGCAAGTGGAACTGGTTAGTGTTTTGATAAGAATACTATAATTCAGTTTTTGTATGGAACTCAATGTCATGTATTTAAACTATTGAGCCCCAAGCGAATACTGGCATTTGGTCACTTCCTATATTTCTATTATGTCTCTAATTACAGTATTGAAAAGGTTAAAAGGGATTAAATAAAAACAATGGAAAATGCACTCTATCAGAGTAACCAAATATTAAAATGAAATATTGCCACATGAATAAAAATCTACTTAAATTAATTGTTTATTGATCTAAATAATCAATATTATATTTTATTCTTGCCTAAAAACTTATTTTTTAATATTTTTACATTACCAATCCAGCAGATGTTGTAACAGTTACTGGTAAATGCTGATGTTTATGATATCTCACCTGTTGTGCATATTGCAGCTATGTAAAACAGCTAATGTCCATCTGTTTTATATTTCACATTAAACATAAAATAAAAATTTGAAATTTCAGGACCGCTTCACCGATTCCCCAAATGGGAATATCCTCATATGGAGAAGTTTAACCGGTGGAAATCCGTACTTGATAGTGCAACTCAAGAGAGAGGAAACAACTATATATAATTGAATACGTATTTGCCATCATCACTTTGAGGATTATTTTAAGTCGCCAAGCAGACGATTGACAGGAAATGCTATCCAAACATTGAATTTAAGTAAGTTCTACATAGTCTATTTCGAATTTTGCATATACTTCACAATAGTCAGTATTTTATTAATTTTTTTTCCAAGATATTTCACAAGAGAGTCTAAAACACTTTGTCAATTAAAAAAAAAACAAATGTATTCAAAGCCAGACCATAACAATTTAACAAACCATGGATCTTAGTTGAAGAATACAATATGAATATTAACAACATATGAAGTGGCTCAAAAATTTAACAACCTTCACATACTTAGATTAGGTTTGTTGTTGATGCAAATGTCGTAAGAATTGATATATATTTTATTTACAGCCTTGCCAAGAAGTACACAAAGTACACATCTTCAGCAATTTCCTGAAGTCGTAACAATTACATCTGGTACATTGCAATCAGAAGCAGAGCCAATAACCTCACCAACTGGTACGTTATTAATTTACTTTTTATTTAAAGAAACAAAAACATGTAACAACAATGTAACATTACATTTTATAATACTTATTCTGTTTTACCATCATCTAAGCTATGTTTTAATTTTAAGTTACATACAGGTTATAGAAAAAACCATTACTTTTTTCTTCTATTTACAAAAAAAAAAAAATACATTACATTAAATCAATATTTTTGATTTGCAGATTTACTGCAAACTGACCAAATTATCCAGCCATCAACTGAGCAGTTCCCAGAGAGACAGAGTCAAGAGCATTATCAAATGGTTAGTAAACTTTAAAAAAAATAAAATTACATGACAATACTTTAACACAGTATATTAACTTGCTGCAGAAATTTTAATAAAATAAAGATAATATCTTTCACATGGAATAAACATAATACTTTAACGTACACTAAAAAAGTAACATTTTCATTGAAACTTGTATGAAAGGGTACAAAGGCGGTCTTATTGCTGACAGTAATTATTCGCTTTAGCGTTAGTCACTCTATATATATATATCACTCAGGACTACTTAACTTGGCTCTAACTGATACTATGTTGGTCTACCACCGTCTGACACATCAGTGATGGTAGTACCACAGTAACTACCTCTTTCTACTTTCCTTATTGTTTTTTTTTAATATCCTTATTATAGTACCAATTATTCTTTATTATATAATTACCTCCAGTACACTGTATTTAAACTTTCTATTATTCTAAGTATTACTTATATAAGTATTTTATTTTCCTGCTTACCTTTGTATATTTGAATGGCCTGCCAGTCTAATAGTTAGTGACCTTGACTGCTATGCGGGAGGTTGTGGGTTCGATTCCCAAATAGGACAAAATATATTTGTGTGATGAGCACGATTATTTGTTCTGTGTCTGGGTTTTATTTATGTATAATATGTATATACACACCACACATACACAGTATATACTTATATGTAAGTATGTTTATCAGCTGTCTAGTACTCATAACACAGACACAAGCTCTGCTTAGCTTGAGATTAGATGGCGTTGTGTGATAGTTGTCGAATATTATATTATTATTATAAGAACTAGTTTAGGCGGCGTATTGTCTGCCAATCAGTGTGAATCATTTTATTAAATAGACTATTTGTTTTTTTCAGCAGACCCAAAGAAACGCTTTTTGAAGCAGGAATCTTCGTTTAATATTATCCAGAGGAGAAATGGGCAAAATGGGAACATCTAAAAATGTTTTTGGAAATCGATGTTGGAGACGACGAGATTAGACTAGTAAACAAATTAACAGAAAACCATATCATGAAAGATAAAATAAAAAAATGAAAGTGAAGTTAGCTGCACAAGTGTTCAGTCAACGAGTATCGTCTGCCATTCGAATTTCAGCAAGTAAGTGTAAATTACATTACATAAATTTTTGGTGGCAATCTAAACACTTATAAGAGAAGCTCTAATTTACATTAAGTATACTCTCTCTATTTTCGCTCTAATTTTAATACTCTAAACGTCCCATTCACCATTTATAAATCTGGATATTTTATTATAAATCTTTAAACATTGTATGAAAACATTGTTGTATCTTTAAATTGTGTTCATTTATACAATACTTGCTGATCCCCGTGGTTTCACTCACGATCCGTTCCTTTGAATGTATGATGTCATGTTTCTACATAACATCATGCTATGACTACCACCATATTCTTATGAATGTGTCATTCTGGTGCAAATTCTATTTGTTACTGTAAATGTTCCAAAAGTCGTTCAGTAGCTCTCATTGATTGAGTAATAAACGTTCAAACATCTTCACAAACTTTCATATATATAATGATAATAGGATAAAAGAGTAATTAATAATATGTATTTTCTTTTTCAGGACATGGAATACTACCAGCAGAATGTGAGGGAACAGCAGATTTCCTCCTAATTTTTGATAGATTTTATTTGACTCTTTTAATGGTCATTCCTACAAAGATGACTTCAAAATATATAAAAGCTGCATCAAAAGAAATTCCCCTTACTTCCAACTTTGTGATGATTTGCTTCCAATTTTAGAATCAATCAAATTTGAATCAATAAAATAAAGAAGTGGTGTTAATCAAGTAAAATATGAGTCGATTCCTTCAATTAAAAAATGGATTACAAATATAAAAACATTTTTGAAATGTGGGAATACTTATCAATCACTCATAAATTTACTAATATCGTAGCTAGAAATTTTAATCAGGACCCATTAGAAAACTTTTTCGGTTCTACTAGAAGTGTGGTGAAGAAACAATAATCAATGTTTTAAAAGCATTTATGAATTGTAATCAATTCATAAATGCTTTTAAAACATTGATTGTTAATAATCATAATTCACCTCATTCTGCAGGAGCGAACTGTGAAGAAGACTTTAATACAATTAAGCAATCACTGTCCCATCTGATCAGTAACAATCATGATGATTCTCACACTGTTGATTTTGCATGTAATATAGATTCGTTGCTGAATATTATGTCAGAAATTAAAAATAATGACTACTGCATGCTGAATCAAAAAAATATGTAACGGGGTATGTGATTAAGAAATCAAAATCAAAAATCTTTAAAAACTGTTCAAATTGTCTTGGTAATTTATGTAGATCTAGTATTGATTTTTATTCATTTAATTATGAAACTGATTACACTAAAAAATCATTATTTCATCTAAGTGATTGATTTATAAATTTATTGAATAATTGCATGCCTCAGGGATAATCCCACATCAAAATGTATAAAACATCAATTTTTTTATTGATTCTGTGTGTGATTTTAGTATTATAACTTGTGAAAAACATAAAGTTGATTTGGTTAATTTTATTTGCAATTTATCTATTAAAACGATTGTTCACAGTTGGTGTCTAGGGGTAAAGATTGATTGTTAAATGGCAAAAATCAGTTTTTGATAGGAATGACCATATAAAAAAAGGCTTCTGAATATTATATTAAAAGAAAACGATGAAGTTAGTTAATAATATAATTTTAACCCATAACCACTTGACGTCAATTTTGGAGGGATTTTTTTTTTTTTTTTTTTTTAACAAATACAAAGCTGGCGACTGACATGATTATTCGCTCGATATGAGCACGTTACAAGAGCATTGGCACGAGCCAATGCTCATGTCTTTCGCCAGCTTCAAAGTCGATCAGTCAGTATTTCTGCAATTGAAAATTCAGAATAGTTATTCCAACTTAGATGTTCCACTTAGGATTGTTGCATGCCAATTGCATACTTAATGCATATCAGCAACAAAGAAAATATGCATTTAGTTATATTGTAACCACTGTGCTTTATACTGCATGCATATATAGTATTGATTATATATTTTTTCATTTTTGTAAGTTAATAAATTTGTTTCCTAAAATGTGTTATGTTTATGCTAAGATTTTTATTTTTGCTTAGTGTATGAACTTTTGATGGTTAAAAATGTAGTTAATCAAAATTCATATCAAGACATAAATTTGTTTATTGTAGTAATTGAGTTTTATGATTTTTAAACATGGAAAATGCGAAAGGTTGTTTTCAGGATTAATAGTTAATTGTTTAACTGTAAAACCTTGTCTGTACACCAAACTGCGCGTGTTGGATTACGGCCCATTCTTTCCTAAGAGGCATGAGTCCCAGCCGTGGGAACATTATAAGGCTATGTTTAACTGTAAAACGTCAGGTGGCTGAGGGTTTTTGTTTACATTTTATTTCATAATAATGGTGAATTGTGTTTCTACTTAACTCCACCATGTTTGTACTTAACTCCCATATTTTAATAAAAATTACAAGTACATAAAACTGGTGTTTAATTTTTATACTGGCGTATTCTTAATCAGTAAATTCTTAAAAAGTGTTTGGAAGTTTGGTAAGTATCTTACTTGCCAAAGTTCCAAGTACTTTTTAATAATTTACTGATTTATTAACTCGAAAAATCTATTTAGAAATTAATACGTAGCGCCCTCTGGCGGGTATCTGCGAAAACACAATTGTAATTCGCGCCATCTGGCGGGTATCTGCGAAAACACAATTGTAATTCGCGCCATCTATGTGTGGGGGATACTTTAAGCGTACTATTTTTGAACTCCGAGTGGCGCATCTATACCAGTATTAAGTGTATAGTCTATGTTACCAACGTTTACGACCCCATTTCGATAATCCCTTTCCCGTATTCTAACTCGAAATTTATTTAATTTACCTCAATTTCTGTTACTGTTATCAATTTAGGCTTTTCTATGGTAGGTAAAAAATATCCAATGACGAATCCGGTCCTTGGGCGGAGAGGCAGTCAGTGTCAGAGTCTTACTGACTAAACAAGCTACCATATACCTACGTTGTCATATATACCAGAGCCAGAGCCTTCCTTTCAGATGCGAACCCTCAGCCCCAGTTGGCTTCGACCCTTTTGTCCTAACGGTTTGCAGAAAACTCTTTGAGGCGCGCGGGAACAGTGCGCGCAGTAGACGACTGGATATCAATTTAGGCTTGATGTAACATTGAGTTGAGGGGTTGTTCAAATGAGTTATCGGGGCCTTGGGAACTCAAAGGGTCAATGAAGGAACACAGGTGGCTTTTAATCTGTAAGTCTGACATTCTCTTCCGCCTTACCCAAAACGGCTATGCTAGCAAGTAGCTAAATATGACTCCTCTCGCTCTACGGTAAAAACGAGTCCTGATACTGTTGCGTTCAAATTTGGAGTTGAGAGTTAACTCTAATGTCGTCATCAGAGTAGACATTACACACTCGCATTTTTGAACATATTCAACTGTCAATATCAAGCAAGTGTCATTTACGGTCACTTACACCAAACCTACAGTGAGAGCAGTGGTGGCCGAGTGGTAAAGGCCCCGACTTACGAGTTGTAGGTCGCGGGTTCAAAACCAGCCAGGTGCGCCTGGCGTAATGCGTTACTTCGTGTAATTTATTCCATCACCACTGCTCTCAAAACGGTGAAGGAAAACATCGTGAGGAAACCGACATGCCCTAGAACCAAAAATTCGAAGACAGGTGATATCCACCAATCCGCGCTGGGCCCGCGTGGTGGATTATGGCCCATTCCCTCTCCTAGAGAAGAGGCCTGTGTCCCAGCAGTGGGAACATAAAAAAGTCTGATAATGACACCAAACCTACCCACCCTGCTCGGATTTAGAGTCAGTTGGACCAACTTTAAGAACGACCCTAGGTTGTAACTCGAAACATTTTTGAACGGTCGGAGTATAGACTCTACTCTACTCTGAGGACTGGCCTGTTGGTCTAATGGTTAGAGGCCCTGACTATGCCAGAGGTCGTGAATTCGATTCTCACCCAGGAGAAATGTTTGTGTGATGAGTACGATCGATTCTTCTCTAGGAGTAATTTATCTAGATAACATGTATGTATTTATAAATACATATATAAGTATGTTTATCAGTTGTCTAGTACCCATAACACAAGCTCTGCTTAGCTTGGGACTAGACGGCGTTGTGTGATAGTTGTCGAATATATTATTATTTACGGTCGTACCGTCATCTCTTTGAGGTGCTCATTGTCTACGAACCCGTGCCTATCAACCAACTCTATCGACAATCGAGGCGAATCCTGTCGAGTGAGGCGCTTGAAGACTCCGATACAAGAGCGGAAGAAGTTGTTGGATAATCATCATCATCACCATCAATTCAGCCGAAAGAGGTCCACTGCTGGACATAGGCCTCCCCCAAACGTCGCCACAACGACCGGTCCTGTGCGGCTTGCATCCATCGAATTCCAGCAACCCTGACGAGGTCATCGGTCCACCTTGTGGAAGGCCTTCCACAACGCTGCGTCCTCCTGTACGCGGTCGCCAGTCCACAACTTTTCGGCACCAGCGGCCATCTTTTCTGCGTGCAATGTGCCCTGCCCATTTCCACTTAAATTTGGCGATTCTTTTCGCTATGTCAGTAACCTCTTTAGATAAGTCCCAAAAAAAGGCCTACGCGGCATATTTACAACGGCAATAAAAACCTGTAATATTTATGTTTATTGCACACACACACATATTACACCCCCGTTACAAAACAAAAGCCTATATAGCCGGTGGATAATCCCGTGTTTCCATGTGCGACAACCCATATCTGTGCTAATCCAGGTTATGTCACAATGCCGGCGCCCGGAGCTCAGCAATTCATGATACCAGGGATGGTAAACGTTTTTAACTGAGATCATTTTTAGGATTCCGTAGTCAACAAGGAATTTTTTATAGTTTCGCCAATTCTGTTTCTGTCTGTCCGTCCGCGGATAATTTTAGCAACCGTTAACATTAGGAAGATGAAGTTTGGTATCAATATGTATATCGACCACGCCGACAAAGTGCACTTTGTCAACATTTTTTACCACTTGTTTGTGCACAAACAAAAAAAATGTTTAATTAGGGAGGTACCCTACCCCTACACGTAAAGTGGAAAGTGTTTTTTTTTTTCATTTCTACCATAATGTGTTTGATATATTGTTGGATAGGTATTTCAAAATAATCAAGGGACCCGTAAAATATTTTTTTGATAATGTAAATACTTTCGGAAATAATTGCTCCAGAAATAAAAAACAATGCGTCCCTCTAACTTTTGAAACACAAGTTTATATACTTCGTTTAAAAAAGTCTCAAAAGTAGAACTTTAAAAAGCCTTTCTAGAAAAATTATTTACATTTGCGTGCCATAATAAAAGACTAAGGTTCTTCATCCCTGACTTATACCAAATGTTTGTCAGTACATAAATAAACCCGGCTGACAACAGGTACGATGTTGAATAAATTATTCGCTTAGAACGGATATGGCTATTGTGAGTGTCACATTAGAATGGAAGAAAATAAATCTCATCGAAACATAAATAATGAACCATGGGTTGTGATAAAGTGTACTCCAAGCGCTGGAACGAAAGCAAAGAAGTAATAGTACAGTACGGCCGTCGGATCTTGGCGAGTCTACATCGTTAAATTTTGGTCGTTTTAATCCTAATTAATTTACGCGTATAAGAAATTCATATCTTTATGTAAAGATCAGCTGAGCGGGTTCAATGGCCTTAGGTAGTTAGTACGCTCATCGACCGACAACTACCTATGGTCATTGAACCCGCTCAGCTGTACTCCTATACTTTATTCGCGTTAAGGATTGACTTATAAATAAACCTTTTTTTACTGTCTGTACAACCGATTTTAACTCCTATTCCGTTGACAAAAATTCAGGCAGGCCAATTGTTTCAGTCCGTACGTAGACCGTAGAAGTCTCAACATCGTAAGGGTGGATATTCGTTTTAATTAATTATCCCGAAAAAGTAGCAAAGGCTATAGTCATCTAGATGATCTTAATTGAATATTGCTCGAAGAGGTAATCAACAGTCCATAAAATTGTTTATAGGATCATTATGGTACCAAATATTGGCCACAAAACTCATTGCACTCCGAGTTACAGCTTTATTTATTCAGCTTTCGCAAGAGGCCTAGCTAGACATCAGTCTAGAACCACGAAGAAGAGACCCCGATGCAGTGTACAATAAACAACAGTAGAGGAGCTTGCCCATGGCATTGCATACAAAGGGGCGGAAAAGAGGGTTTAAAAAAAAAGGGGGCTTTTTTTAGCACCTTCTTAATCAGCTCACACTTAGCTGTATTTATTTTTCAGTAGACCTGTCATTTGTAAACGTCAGCAGGAAAAACCCTGTCTTTTGTTCTTCACCGTATACGAATGTATTAAAGATTATTAATTTATAAAGTAAACCAGCTTATTATCAATTCAATCCAATAAAAGTTTCTTTGCCTGTCTGTCAAGACCCATTAATTTGGGAACGCGTGGAGGTTTCCAGTTGAAATTAAACTGTATATATACATAAGTCTGCGGTTCCTTGAAGTGGTGAAAAAAAATCAATTTCTAAGTAAACGGAAAAAAGGATACGGCATTTATATCACAGAAAAAGTACATTTCTCTGAAAGGAATCAACATTAACGGGTACTTCCCGTTAAACTAGGACCTTGAAATTTGTCAAAAAGCAAGGCGTAACACAAGTATGGGAATAAATTTGTAAACTGACCATTTGTGATTACGTCACTAAAAAAATATCCTTTTTTGGTTCGGGAAATTCTTCCGATACTCGATTCAGGGACTGAATTAGTTCCATACGTCCATTGTACAGACGGAACCTTCTAGTTAGTTTAGGCTGTTAGTTAGTAAAACTAACACTACCTCCAAATAACTTCACACATAAAAAATGCAGGCTCAATGCGGTTAAACTTGGCTACATGCAATTTATTGATCCGTACGTTGGTTTACTGAGCCAGCCAATCAAAGTTTCATAAGAAAGTTAACAGCATTGCAATTTTAACTTCATCGGCCTGTAACTTTCCCACTGCAGGTCAAATGCGTTTTTTGTACAGTTGTAAAAAGTTAAAGAAAGTTTGTATGCCGAATATGAAGTTGCAGAGTATGAGTTTTCAAGAAAATTCAAGAGTCTAGATGTCATAACGTGAGCTATGCTGGGACTTGCCCTGATACCAACATCGACGCGATGCAGTCTCGCAAACTCAGGGTCCATGGAACATAGCATAATCAGTCTTATAACGTTCCCACTGCTGGGACTAAGGCCTTCTTTCTGAGAGCCGGATGTCACGCGTTCATACAGGAGGAGGCCGACCGCGTGAGGCAACGGCGCTTGCACCCCAGACACCGCCGGGGCTCCGATCCCAACTTCCTGCTACCGTAAGCGCGGGCTTGCGGACGGCGAGCACTGGGTAACTCGCCGTCCGGTCGTCTGGTAACCGTCCGGACCAAGCCGAGTCGTCTACGGCGCTCACTGTTCCCGCGCGCCTCAAGAAGTTGCCAGCAACCGTAGGGACCCTGCAAAAGGGTCGAAGCCAAACAGGGCCAAGGGTTCGTGTCTGAAAGGAAGGTTCTGTCCCTAGTATGTATTGCAATGCACGAACGGGGTAGGTTGTTTAGTCAGTAAGAGTCTGACACTGTTTCCCGCTTCGTCCAAGGGCGGGATTCATCATTAGATGATTTCTACCAATTATAAAAAAGCGTCTTCGAATTGTTTGATTCTAAGATTTTTTTCCTTCACCGTTTTGACCTTAGGAACATATTAGTTCATCAAGCTCAAAGAGGACACCGGTATCCGCACACCTATTGTCTTTTAATTGTGTCTGTAATTACGATAGTCAAAAAATTTAATAAGAAATTCGAAAAGCCGCAAAATCTCCAACTCCTAAGATGCAGGTCTGCGTACATGGTTTAGGAGCTCGGGAACTCGACAATAATTTTGACAGAGCTGTACAACCTACTGTTTCTCTTTGCTGTGTTGTTATTTTTATGTACAAATAAAACATTATTATATTTTTATTTAATGTTACTTACCCCGGAACTTTTTGGGAGGATCAGTCAGGTCGCCCGCTTCCGGGCATACAACACACCTGTCATCTACCAACCTGTGGACAAAACAATATAACATAAGTCAACATTTAACATTGGTATATCAGCAATATGTATGAAAGACTAGCGACCCGCCCCAGCTTCGCACGGGTACTGATATTGAATATATTATGCATGTATCTATATATATAAAAGAAAGTCGTGTTTGTTACAACACTTATAACCGATTGCCATGGTTTTTGATTTGTTGGACTTGTTTCCGTCCCGAATAGCAGAATACATCTTAAAAACAATGGTAGAGTAGGGTAGAGTAGGGTAGAGTAGGGAAGAGTAGGGTAGAGTAGGGTAGAGTAGGGTAGAGTAGGGTAGGGTAGAGTAGAATAATCTGTTGCCGGGAGCGAAGCCGCGGGCAAAAGCTAGTTATACACATAAATCTTCCTCTTGAATCACTCTACCTGATTAAAAAAACCGCATCAAAATCCGTTGCGTAGTTTTAAAGATCTAAGCATACATAGGAACATCGGTAAGCAACTTTGTTTTATGCTATGTAATGATGATTATGATATATTATAAGTGTGTATTGCAGGGGGTTACAGTAGAGGCGGTATCAAGACCCGAGCTGTGGCGAGAGTCTTAAGAGAACCGAGAATGGTTACCTTTCATTACTCACGTGTGTCATACGACGTTTTTCAATACACTTGAGAAGAAAAATAATTGAGAGATATCTGGGTTTTTGTCAGAAGTCTGGCGCGTACTGTTCCTGCGCGCCTCAAGGAGTTGTCAGCAAACCGTAGAAGCCCAGCAGAGCCAAAGCCTACTAGGGCCATGCACTAGCTACTGAAAGGAAGGTATGTAAAGCTAAGAAGAAACGGGGTGAGTTTTTCAATCAGTAATAGTCTGACTCTATCTCTCACCCCGCTCAAGGGCTGGAGACGGTATTTTGGATAATTTTTACCCAACACAAAGAAAAACCCAGTAAAAGTCTACACGTCTTCCTCCGTCCACTACGGATGGAATTCCGTCGTCTTGGATAATAAACCGCTTAAAAAAAAACCGTAATCATTAGTCACCTCAAAAAAAAAGTGACCGATATTCGGTCGAGAACATTAAATGCAAATATTTAACAAATGTAAAGAATTCAGAATTAAATTCCCATTAATCAACAGGTTCCACTTGCTATTTAGTATGTATAACTCAATAAAACTTTTATGTGAAAGAATGCCGAGTTCTCTATAACGGTTGCGCTAATCAAATAAAGTGAAACATTTAGATATGCATAGCAAGTTCTCTTGAAATTCCTTCAATCTGTAGGTATTGTCGTTCACAGTGTTCTTCCGTTGATCATCATCAGCTTTTTTAATGTTTCCACTGCTGGAACACAAGCCTTCTCTTTAGGAGAGGGAATGGGCCATAATCTACCACGCGGACCCAGTGCGGGTTGGCGGATGTCACATGTCTTCGAAGTTTTGGTTCTAGGACATGCCCATTTCCTACCAATGTTTTCTTTTTTGTCGACTCTTTCATTTGTGTCAACTGATCGCGTAAGTTTAAAACATCAAATAATCGCGATTCGTTTTATAGATTTGTTTATTATTTTTTGTATACCGCATTAACTGAAAAATATAGGACAAACATTATCTATACTAATATTATAAAGCTGAAGAGTTTGTTTGTTTGTTTGTTTGAACGCGCTAATCTCAGGAACTACTGGTCCGAATTGAAAAATTCTTTTTGTGTTGAATAGATCATTTATTGAGGAAGGCTTTAGGCTATATAACATCACGCTGCGACTAATAGAAGTGAAGAAACAACGGAAAATGTGGAAAAAACGGGGAAAATTATTCATCTTTGAGGGCTTCCGTTGCGTGCGCTGCCAAAACGGTTTAAGATACCAAAAAAATATGTACGAAAGAATTATTCCTCTTAAAATGATCTAAAAAAATGTCCGCGACAGTATATGTCTATCTTTTAAGATTAACTTACTAGAACCGTTTTTATGCGAATCAAATTTAGCCAATTTTTACCGATTATTTGTGAGAGTTCTATCAACATAATAATATAATCTTTATCCAAATAAATGTGTTGTTGATTAAGAGTATGTAATTGTAAACAAAATTGTCATTGACATCATTTAATTTCAACGAATATCTTAGAAGATATTACAATTTTAAAATAACTCCGATATAAAATTCACACGCGATGCATGATGTGCTAAACTTGACGCTGCGCCTGGCCGGCGGGCGAGGAGAGGGGTTGCTTGCGGGCGGCGCGGATGGGTTTTTTTTATGGTAGGTAAAAATCATCCAATGACGAATCCCGCTCTTGGGCGAAGTGGGAAACAGTGTCAAACTCTTACTGACTAAACAACCTACCCCGTTCCTCCCTTGTCATATTCCCAGAGCCCCGGTATAACGCTTTCGCACCAACCCTCAGTTGCAGGAGGCTTCGCCCCTGAAGGGCCCCACAGTTTGCTGACAACACCTTGAGGCGCGCGGGAGCAGTGCATACCGTCGACGACTTGGTCTCGGTCTGGACTGTTACCAGACAACCGGACGGCGAGCTACCCATTGCTCACCGTCCACAAGCCAGCGTCTAAGGAGACCGGATATCGGCGGGATCGCGGCGGTGACGGTGACGGCTACGGCGAGGGCGCTGTTGCCTTTGCCTTATGCGGTCGGCCTCCTCCTTTACAAGCATTACTGCTTTGCAGAAGGAGGCGACCGCTTGCCATTCTTCTTCGCTGCGAACTATGGCCTGAACCAAGGCCCGGCGCGAGAGGCCGCTGATCACCCCCACGAGGACACGGCGATGCTCTTCTCAAGCGGGGCACACCTCCACCGTGTGCTCCACCTTATCCTCCGGGCTGACCATACAGTGGCGACACCCGGGCGTCTCTTCCTTCTTCCCATGTCTGGTGAGAACCTACGTCATGCGGAAGGTGAGGATGCCGTGATAGATATCACGCCTCAAAGAGGGGACTTACCGCCGAGATTATGGCGTGCCCAAGTTGGGGTGTAGCTCTATGAACTACTTTTAGATAATTCTGTTCTTTTAAAAACTAAATTGTCTAAAATAATAACAGAAATTGACACGGGCAAAGTCGTGGGTAACAGCTATAATTTATAAAGCTGAGGAGGTTGTTTGCAAAAATAAATATGATGCCCAAAATAACTATTCCACGCGGACGAAGTCGCGGGCACAGCTAGTTAAAAATAAGGGAGAACGTCTTACAGACTTCTTATGGATGGACTGAGCGAAAAAAGATTAGTTACGACTTAGCATTATTGGTGAATTTAGCCCTAAGAAGAAGAAATCATCAGATGATTTCAGACTTTAGAAGAAAAAAAAAGCAGCAATACAGCTTTGCAAACTTGGCTGACACACTGCCGTGCCACCAAACAGAGATAGTAGTTAATCCGCATTACACGAATGACAAATTAGCAAAACTGTTTCACATACCGATACAAAAATAATAATAAAAAAAAATCACTTAAAACCGCATTCCTAAAAAGCAGGCCACCAGATCGTCCACCTTTTGAAGGTCGCTTCGATGCAAATGTTACGCATATGTTTAGATTAGAAGTAGGTTTATAAACAAACTAGTGTTATTATAATATGCTGATACACACTATGTGTACACAAAATGATGATTGTTGCGTAAACAGCATTTACTTAACAATATTGCGTAGGTACATGTGAAGCTGAATTGACCAGATTTATGCTTGATTACGGCCCCGACTTACGAGTTGTGGGTCGCGGGTTCAAACCCAGCCAGGCGCATTACTTTGTGTAATTTATTTCATCACCACTGCTCTCAAAACGGTGAAGGAAAACATCGTGAGGAAACCGGCATGTCCTAGAACCAAAAATTCGAAGACATGTGACATCCACCAACCCGCACTGGGCCCGCGTGGTGGATTACGGCCCATTCCCTGTCTTAGAGAGGAGGCCTGTGTCCCTGCAGTGGGAACATTAAAAGGCTGATGATGATGCTTGATTAGCTGTCCCTGCAAACTTCGTACCACCTAATAAGGATATTTTTTTTCGTAAACCTTCCCTAAACTAGCAATGGGTAGCTCGCCGTCCGATCGTCTGGTAATAGTGCGGACCAAGCCAGTCGTCGACGGCGCGCACTGTTCACCCGCGCCTCAAGATGTCAGAAACTGTAGGTTCCCAACAGGGTCGAAGCCTTCTGATGCCAACGGTTGATGCGAAAGCGGAACACCGGGGCCCAGGAACTAAGACAAGAAGGAACGGTGTGTTTAGTCAGTAAAAGTCTAACACTGTCTCCCGCTCTGTCCAAGGACGGAACTAGTCATTTGAAAAATTTGAAAAAAAAAACCCTGCTAACTTCGTACCGCCTAATAAGGATATTTTCTTCACCATAAACCTTCCCTAAGCTTTTGGGTATATTACAAGACCAAAATTAGATTAATTGATCCATCCGTTCTCGAGTTTTAGCGAAACTAACGAACAGCTATTTATTACCTACTTTACTGCGTACTCGTAGATAGTATAAAACAAAGTCGCTTCCCGATGTCTGCCCCTATGTATGCTTAGATCTTTAAAACTACGCAATGGATGTTATTGTTGCTGCGGTTTTTATTTAATACTAGCGACCCGCCCCAGCTTCGCACGGGCACTGATTTTGAATACGTTATGCATGTATTATGCGTATAAACCTTCCTGTTGGATCACTCTATTAAAAAAAACCCCTTCAAATTCCGTTGCGTAGTTTTAAAGATTTAAGCATATATAGGAAAAGGCGACTTTGTTTTATACTATGTAATGATAAATATATAGTGTTAAATTTTGTAACTCAAGAACGGGCTCTTCCATCAAACCAAATGTTTAGGCTTTGTTCGGAATGTTTAGTAGGTCGAGCGGTTCTTCATTTATCACATTTTTCTGTTGCTGGGAGCGAAGCCGCGGGCAAAAGATAGTAATGTATAGTTAAACAGATCTAACCACATTTTTGTTTCTCAAACTGTAACTATCTCAAAAATTACAGTATTCTGCGGTTTCAGCCACAAGCTGCATTAACTCCTCACAGAGTTTCGGGACGAACATGTTGGATGTTGATGTTGGATAGCTGAAATACTGGAAGTTATTCAGTTGCGTCCGGCTAGTTTGGAAGCCGACCTCAATCAGTTGAAAACAAGCATAGCAGATGATTGGTATTTATTTAAACTCTTGAGCGAATTCGCAAACCTATTGTCTTTCTATTATGTATCTAAATACCTACGGTATTCGTGAACTGGCGATGGCGTGAACGTGAATTTGGATGATTTTCGCGAGGTACGACTTGTGTTGTGAAGTCACGGCGTGATTAGTGCCGTGAAGCACCATGAATAGGCGTGAATCGTTATCGTAGGGTACGACTTCTGTTATGATGGCGGCTCCACATTAGTGGCGTGAATTCACGCCATAATTTCACAAAACGAGTCGTGCCCCACGAAAACCGTCCATTTTTTTTTTTATTGATTATTGGTTCGCGCTTGACCGCTATCTCACACCTGATGGAAAGCGACGATGCAGTCGACGATGGAGCGCGCTTACCTAGAAGTAACCTATTCACTCTTGACTTAAAGATACCCGGATTGTAGCTAGCAGGAAACACTGACTCCGGCAAGGAATTTTACGTTCACGCTTGTTTCCGGAGCTTCACGGCACTACTGTAAGGCCGCTATCGCCTCTGCGGTGGGCATGATTAAAATAATAAAATACATTAATATGCTAAAATAATAATCTAATAAATGTTTTAATGAATATCAAAATATTATAATTAGAGAATTAAAAGTATAATAATTATGACGACGACAAAATTAAGTAGCAGATACGTTTTAATGTAGACATAAATTCTAAATTTAATTGATATTATTCGATTAACTTCAAATATTCAATATTAAATCGAAAATCGTAACACTAAACTAGACTATCATAATAATAAAACAGAATTGCAACGGAAATGGAAGTTATAAGACTCAAGGCGCGGCGTAAGAAATACGTTTTCATAATTATAGAATCTTTAAAATCTTATCAATATTCAATATATACACCGTGAAATTTTAATGGTTGTTTTCCCTCAGCGAAATGGTTGTGTCTTGGTAATACAAACCTTTGATAAAAAAATAAAATATTAAAAACTAGCTTTTGCCCGCAGCTTCGCCCGCGTACATAAAATATAGCCTATGTCACTCAGGAGTAAAGCAGCTTTCTATTGTTGCTTAAATTTTTCCAATCGGACCAGTAGTTCCAGAGATTACCCCCTACAAACAAAAAAACAAAAAAACAAACTTTACCTCTTTATTATATTAGTGTAGACAAAAAATGGACCTGTTGAGTGCAAGCTAATTATGACGTATCACAACGTGCGAGAGCTTATTTTTAACCGACTTCAAAAAAAAGGAGGTGGTTCTCAATTCGATTGTATTTTTTTTTTTTTTTTTTTTTTTTTATGTTTGTTACCTCAGAACTCCGTTGTTTATGGATGGATTTGCAAAATTTTTTTTGTACTTGAAAGGATATGCTTCCAGATTGGTCCCATTTTTTTCAAAATCGAGTTTTGATGATGGGATCCATGAGAAATCGAGGGAACTCCTCAAATATTATAAGCAACTATATAGTTTTTTTTATATTTTCATCGAGAACTCAAGCATTTACAGTCAAAAAGTAACATTTGATGAGGTGGAACTGGTGAAGAAGATCAGAAATTGCTAACGAAACTTGACACTCGCATAGATATCACAATCAAGGTAGTTAAACAACTATGAAAATGCACTATAAACCAATGATATTAAATAATTATCATCGAACTGATCTGATGATGATGATGGAGCTGGAAGGTAGGCACTGGAACTGCGTAACTAATTAATATATCCTAGCCGTGTTTGGGCTTGTTAGAATTGTCATAAGATGCACTTTGGCTGTAAGGTACTATTGAACTGATGTGATGATGAAGCTGGAAGGTGGAAGGTTGGCATGGGAACTTCAAAATAAAAAAACGTATCCTAGCATTGTTTGAGCTTATTAGAGCTCTCATGGGCAATGCTGTCAAGGGCAATGGAAAGGGCTATGCTCGGAGTTTCCTTGCGTGTTCGAATCAGAAATGAAGAAATGCGCAGGAGAACCAGGGTCACCGACATAGCCCGAAGAATTGCCAAACTTAAGTGGCAGTGGGCAGGGCACATTGCTCGTAGAACAGATGGCCGATGGGGCCGAAAGGTTCTAGAGTGGCGACCGCTCACCAAAAGACGCAGCTTTGGAAGACCTCCCAAAAAATGGACGGACGACCTGGTGAGAATCACGGGAATGCGATGGATGCGAGTCTCACAGAATCGGTCGTTGTGGCGACGTTTAGTGGAGGCCTATGTCCAGCAGTGGACGTTTTCTGGCTGAAATGATGATGATGATGAGAGTTGTTATGAGATGTACCCATGAGATGAATCATAAGTATTTCATGCATCATATCATCTCTCCACGAGATCAAAACGATTACACTGTAACAATGTACCTATAATATGTATTCCTACTTATATGACATTGGTAACTTTTTCAAAAGAAATGTAGGAACGATATTGACTTCGTTGCCATAACACATTATAATAAAAAACACTAAACGGCTACAAATAAAAAAAAACTTTTTACAAAAAAAAAACCGCCTTCAAAAAAAGCCAAACGATAAAAGTTCCTACACTAAAAAGTTGAAAATAAAAATTTGAATTGCTGTAAAGAAACTTAATTTATAGGTAAACTTATTTGACATTAATATTTTGCAAATATTCAAAATTTATTACTTATTTTTGGAGTCGGTGCCAGCCAAGGCAAGGAATTACGAATGGGCAACAATCCCTTGAAAAACTACCTCTAATTTAACTATAAAACTACTTAGTACCTATTTGCATACTCAAATATATAATACTTACTTAATTAAGAGACAAATACATAAAAAAAAACAAACATATAAACATACATACAAAAAACACACACATATACATACACATAAAAACACACAAAAACACATACATAAATATATATATAAATATGTATATACATTGAAAATATTTAAGCATTATGTACGAAAAATGGCACTGGTTAAAAAGCTACCTAACATTAAGTTTCAACAATAAAAATGCTGGCACCAACTCCAAAAAGAAGTAATAAATTTTGAATATTTGCAAAATATTAATGTCAAATAAGTTTACCTATAAATTAAGTTTCTTTACAGCAATTCAAATTTTTATTTTCAACTTTTTAGTGTAGGAACTTTTATCGTTTGGCTTTTTTTGGTTTAAATATTTAATGAATCGGTTTCCTTTGACGGCGGGTTGCTCATGCGACTCTAGTAGTACCTACAAATTACGTCTAATGTTACTATTGTTTTCGCTTTTTTGGGTTGATAATTATTTATATAAAAAAACTTTTTATTTCTTTTATTTTTACTGTATGCTTCAAAAGTACTCCTTATGGCAAGTCATTCTGCCGCGGGAAAACCACCATTTAAATTTCACGGTGTATAATATACACTGTGAAATTTAAATGGTTGTTTTCCCTCAGCGAAATGGTTGTATCTTGGTAATACAAACGTTTGATAAAAAAATAAAATATTAAAAACAAAAAATGGACCTGTAGAATGCAAGCTAATTATGACGTATCACAACGTACGAGAGCTTATTTTGGTTTAAATATTTAATGAATCGGTTTCCTTTGACGGCGGGCTGCTCATGTGACTCTAGTAGTACCTACAAATTACGTCTAATGTTACTATTGTTTTCGCTTTTTTGAGTTGATAAATATTTTTAATAATTATTTATAAAAAAAAACTTTTTAATTTTTTTATTTTTTCTGTATGATTCAAAAGTACTCCTTATGGCAAGTCATTCTGCCGCGGGAAAACAACCATTTAAATTTCACGGTGTATACATATATAAAAAAAATCAATGCCACTTTTCGTTATCGTTTTATCGGGCTCACCTAGCCCGTTCTTGAGTTACAGATACAAACCAAATTTTTAGGATTTATTCGGACTATTTAGTAGTTTATGTGAAGTTTGCACAAAATCGGTCGACCGATTCTTCATTTCATCGTTGTAGAATGATAACCTCGTATGTCCAGAAATCAATACTTCAAAGGAGACGAAAAAAAAGGTTGATTTCTTCAATTTGTCTCGATATTTTGGACGATATAATAATAATAAAGCCTTTATTAACAATCATACATATTACATTTCACTTATATGCCTATAACTTATTTACTAGTAACAAAATATCTACCTCCAAATTCAATTATTTGAAAGCAACGTATTTACTAGACACCGGTTTCGTGATTGTCGTGCTCTTTGGCATAGGCCTCCCCAAGCTTCCTCCACAGCGATCTATCTCTCGCCTTCCTCATCCAGCACGGTCCCGCTACCTCCCTTATGTCATCTTCCCATCTTCGATGTTGCCTGCCTTTGCTTCTCTTTTGACAGAATGGTGCCCTAGATATATCTAGGGCACCATTCTGTTATTTGCTTGGTCCACTTATCTAGATTTTGGACGATAAAAAGTACTTAATTATGTCATTAACCAATGCCTTACTTAACTGGATTATGCCAGAGAAATGACATAAGAGGTTTTCTGTTCTTATATCTACAGTACAGCGGCTGTACTGTATGTTTTTGTTTTTTTGACATACGAGGTATTCATTCTACAGTGATTTATCACATTTTTCTGTTGCCGGGAAGCAAAGCCGCGGGCATAAGCTACTTTTTTATACCATGGCCCGGCGCGAGAATTTTAATGAAAGTGCGATTTCATTATTCGTAAAAATAAAATGGTTTTAACAAATAATTGCGAATTGCAATTATTTGTTAAAACATATTTTATTTTAAACCTTTATTTTTGTACGAGTTTTCAAGCGCTAAAATTCGCAGAGCCTAACTTCAGAATCGCCAAGATCCGAAGGCAGTACTGTAAATGCGATTCAATAATTCGCAATTATATATGACTAGCTTTTGCCCGCGGCTTCGCTCCCGGCAACAGATTATTTTACTCTACTCTACCCTACTCGGTGGGAGAGTAGAGTTCAGAATTAGCAAATAAACTACATAAAAAAAAGTATCCTATGTCCTTCTCCTGGCTCTAAACTACCTCCCTGCCAATTTTCAGCTAAATCGGTTCAGCCGTTCTTGAGTTATAAGTGGAGTAACTAACACGACTTTCTTTTATATATATAGATTTCTATAAAAATGCGATTTCATAATTCGCAATTATAAATAATTTCTATAAAAATGCGATTTCATAATTCGCAATTATAAATAATTTCTATAAAAATGCGATTTCATAATTCGCAATTATAGACCAATTTCCAAGAAAATGTGTTTGTAAATTGGCTACCTTATAGAGTTAGCAAAGGGACACAGGTGAGCGAAAAAAGTTTTGAAAGGTCCAAGATATTAGCCGTCAGGATTTGTTTTTCTTTGAAGTCCGAGTAAGTTTGATGTGTGCTAATACGGGCAAAAGGGTATTTCTGAGTTTGAGGAGTTTGCGAGTTTGTTTGGTAACAAAATATTAGGGGAAAACATTTGACTAAATTGCTGAATTTTTGTTTCGCAAGGTTTTTTCTCAAACCCAAATCCGATCTCAAAATAATTCACACTAGGCCCGCGTGTTTTTTTTATGGTAGGTGAAAATCATCGAATGACGAAACCCGCTCTTGGGCGGAGCGGGAGACCAGTGTCAGACTTTTACTGACTAAAAAACCTACCCCGTACCTTCCTTGCCTTATTCCTGGAGTCGAGGTAACAGTTTGCACCACCCTAGGCTCCAGGAGAGGCCCGCGTGGTGGATTACGACACATTCCCTTTCATAGATAGGAAGCCTGAGTATTAGCAGTGGGAACATTGTAAGGTTTACGCAACGCAGTGCAAAAAAAAGGCTGATTTACACAGATATAGTAGCTAACGCCAACATCACTAGATTCCAGAGCTGGATCAGCACTATATCAATGTAATTATGTTTCAATCCAGTCCAGCATTGATCCGTAGGCGCGGGCTTGCAGACGGCAAGTAATGGGCACTTCGACAGTCCGGTAACCGTCAGGATTCAAGGAGTTGTCAGCAAACTGTAGGAGACTCCCCATTATCAGAGTGGAAGCCTGCTGGGGCCATGGATAAATGTGAAAGTATAACACCAAGGCCCTGGAACTAAACTCTTGAGCCCCAAGCGGCGTTCCCACACCTATTGTCTTCTATTATGTCTCTAATTACGGTACTCGAAAGGCTAAGGCAAAGAAGGAACGGGTGGGTATTTAGTCAGTAAAAGTCTAACACTGTGTCCCGTCCCGGCCAAGGGCAGAAGATGTCATCTGGTGATTTTTGCTCACCATACAAAAAGTCTAGTCAGTACAAGTCTAACACTGTCTCCCACTCCGCCCAAGGGCGGGAGTTGTCATTGGGTGATTTTTGCCCACCATAAAAAGTCCAGCATTAACACATTGCTGATGTAGCGCCAGGACCCAGAGATGCTGGCGCTAGCTACTGTATCTATGTAAATCAGCTCTGAATAATTAAAACTAATATAGGTACATATCTACATAACCAGTTAAACCTGTATTTTTAAACGTTCATCTTTATATTATGTAGACAGACATAGTAGGTTGCGTCACTAGTTCATTACACTTTGAAGGTTTTATTTTATTACTAGCTTTTGCCCACGGCTTCGCTCCCGGCAACAGATTATTTTACTCTACTTACTCTACCCAACTCTACCCAAAAAAAAGAAAAACAAAAAATCTCTACTCTACCATATTATACTTTATTTATTTTTTTTACATTACAACTTTTGGCTAAATCGGTTCAGTTATTCTCGAGTTTTGCGCTTACTAACACATTTTTTTATGGTGGGAAAAATCATCAAACGACGAATCCCACCCTTGGGCCGAGCGGAAGACAGTGTCAGACTTCTACTGATTAAACGACACACCGTTCCTTCTTGCTTTAGTTCCAGGGCCCAGGGGTGTTCCGTTTTCGCATCAACCCTTGTTTACTAACACATTTGTGATTAATTTTTATATATAAGACTAGCTGTCTCCGCGGTTTCTGCCGTAGGTAGTAACGTGATGGTTTACAACCTAAAGCCTTTCATGGTAAAAGGGGCTATCTAACACAGAAAGAATTTTTCAAATCGGACCAGTAGTTCTTCAGATTAGCGCGTTCAACCAAACAAACTCTTCAGCTTTATAAAATTAGTAAGTACTATCTTTTGTCAGTGGCTTCGCCCGCGTACATAAAATATAGCCTATGTCACTCAGGAGTAAAGCAGCTTTTTATTATTGCTATTTTTTTTCCAATCGGACCAGTAGTTCCAGAGATTACCTCCTACAAACAAAAAAACAAAGAAACAAAAAAACAAACTTTACCTCTTTATTATATTAGTGTAGAGTGTAGGTATAGATAAATTTTCAAAATATAGTTTTAATTAGTGGAGTGTTTTTGTTTTATGGTAGGTGAAAATCATCCAATGACGAAGTCAGACTCTTACTGACTAAACAACCGAACCAATTCCTACGTTGCCATATATACCAGGGCCAGAACTTTCCTTTCAGACACGAACCCTTGGCCCCAGTTGGGTTCGACCCATCTGCAGAGTCCCTACGGTTTGCTGACAACTCCTTGAGGCGCGCGGGAACAGTGCGCGCTGTCGACATCTGGGCTTAGTTCTGACGATTGGACGGCGAGCTACTCATTTCTCGCCGTCCAGGGCCACATACTAGGGCTAGTGCCTTCCTTTCAGACGCAAACCCTTGGCCCCAGTTGGCTTCGATCCTTCTGCAGGGTCCCTACGGTTGCTGACAAATCCTTACAATGCAGACGGGTGAAACTGGTCGCTAGTAGTGGTAGTATATACTATATCCATTACTCATAACATAACCAATTTACTTAAGCCACAAATTATCATTCGCATGTATATTTATTTACATACTAGACAACATAACCTAATAATTTACCTTCAACCACTTTACTTGATTATCCCATTTCAAATGCTAACTCGATAATAATATTACACAGGTCCATCCCATTCCTGAAATGTTATGTTCATGAATAATTCAGAAGCGGTGAAACTACTTTAGTAAAAAGTTACTGATGTAAAGTAGCTTTTTATCAAGATTATATTATGTAGATACAAGTTGTATACGAAGACCTTTTAAAATATATTTTTAACTAGAGACCCGCCCCAGCTTCGCACGGGTGCAATGGTGATATTAAATATATGATGCGTGTATTAAGCTTATATGCATAATACACGCACCTTCCTCATGAATCACTCTATCTATTAAAATTAAAATAAAACCGCATCAAAATCCGTTTCGTAGTTTTAAAGATCTAAGCATACATAGGGACAGACAGCGGGAAGCGACTTTGTTTTATACTATGTAGTGATTAGGATCTGCCAGCGGTTTCGTCTGCGTGAAAGTCTGTTTCTTTAGATAAACTTTCAAACCCCGTTTTACTTAGGCTTAGGCTCACGGACTGCGAGCAATGGGTAGCTCGCTGTCCAAACGTCCTGTAACCGTCCGGACAAAGCTCAAAAAAGTCGTCAACGGCATTGTTCCCGCGCGCCTCAAGGAGTTGTCAACAAACTAACACCAGAGCTCCGAGATCAAGGCAAGGAAAGACAGGATGGGTCACTATCGCTACTGGTTACTTACACTTATCCTTCCCTTAGGCGGAGTAGGAAACAGCATCAGACTACAACTGATAATGTTTCCTGCTCCGCCTAAGGGCGGGATTCGTCATTGGAATCAAACAAAAATGTAACAAGGAACAGAACTAAAAAACCCTTTCAAAAATATACAACCAAGCTAACAAAAACTAACTTCTGAAGTCGGTCTTTCTATAATAGTTCAGTTTCTTCATTATTTACTTTGACTTCCGAAATTGAAGCCCTTTTACACCCTGCCGTACATTCCCCGAAGTCGATTGTATTCCTTTGTAAAGTTTTTTTATTTCTCTCTTATCCATTTATTTATCTAGGTTTTACCGTTTTTCAAGGGAGCTACGGTCCCTTAAAAAATCTAAGTTAACTTGCCTTAAATAAGTCTTAGTTAATTCTAGATGAAATAGAAACGTTATTGTTTAATATAAAATTAGCTAGGCACACCACACAGTGACACAGAGATAAACAAAATTGAAGAACTGGATTCTGATTAAACATTTTTCGTTCACAGTTTGTAAATAAATATATTTTGAAATATATACTGTTTTGTTCAACCTACCCAAATTCTTGGATTTGACAGTACGACGTGACGTCACAACATGGCAATCGATCCTACTCTCACAGGAACGCATTAACAAAGTTTATTTGAACTTTTTTCCAATTTCAAGTTAATCTGGTGTCAAAGTAACTTTTGTTTTCCGCTCCATCATTGGGCGGATAACAGTGTCAGACTCTTACTGACATAACACCACACCCTGTTTCTTCTTTCCCTTTTGCACTGGGTCTAAGCTTTCTTTTTAGAAAGAGACCTTGGGCCCCACTTAGCTTCGAAGCTAGTCAAAATAACTGAGTTCAAAGCAAGTTAAAGTTAGCAATTTTATAAAATGCCAATTTCATAGGCTGATTCTTTGATAAGCGTACCAAGCATCCTATTAGTCCGGGAGGTACCGTTGCAAATGAAAAAGTCATAGATGATTTTGACAATTACATGTTTGTGTATGGACTTTAAAAGAGACTTTGACCCCTGAGTCTGTTTCGGTGTTTCTTCTCAGGGTACCTAGTCAGCTAGGAAACACTGGCCTCATCTAGTTCCAATAGACGAAAAAAAATTTGTCGTGTAAACAGGTTTGTAAAAACCTATTTACAAAATAAAAACCATTTATCATTTATGAAAAAGTCATAGTAAGCCCCGATCGGCGTGAAATAAAAACTACCTTAAACGCAACGGTATCTCCCGGACTATATATTTTATTGGAATCCAGAATCAATAGGTTGTTTACCTTTAGGCATTATTAATGCTGAGTAGACTGATGTCATTTTATGAGTTATAAATTATATTATGGCTTGGTCGTTTAATAGTTCTACTAGACTAATATTATATTAATGCGTAATCGATAGTTTATTTCTTCCTAGCGACCCGCCCCAGCTTCGCACGGGTGCAAAGGTGATATATTATAGCTATAAACCTTCCTCTTGAATCACTCTACCTATTAAAAAAAACCGCATCAAAATCCGTTGCGGAGTTTCAAAGATTTAAGCATACAAAAGGACATAGGGACAGAGAAAGCGACTTTGTTTTATACTATGTAGTGATGGTTATTTGAAGATACTCCTGAATCACTGGTCTGTTCACAAACATGAAGCGTAAACTCTAATACAAAAGAGTTTAGTTTTCAAGTAAATATTGTTTATAACTATTTTATAACTTGAAATAATATAATATAATAAACAAGAAAGAGACTTGCTAAATAAAAAACCCTGCGTATCTGACATTCCTAAATTGAACTATACTCATCTCTTCAATGAACGAATCATAAAAATACGAGTTAATAAAGCTCGTAGATTCAAAACATCGCGATTTAGACATATTACATTATGGGATCACAGTCAAGCACTAGTTTAAAAATATAAATTTAATAAAATACGACATCGCACAACGCCATCTGTTAATCGAATTAGGAACTAATTCAACAAATTCCATCTATGAACTAAAATGTCAACTAATTTTAAACTTACGTAAATATGGTATGTAGTAGTTAGCAAGTGAGAGTCACACTAGAGTGAGAGTTCAAGATCAAACAATTTTTTTCGACATTCCAGGGCCACGATATCTCTTTCGAACAAACCAAAAACCCTGTCAGGTCCTTACTTACGGACTAGTATTCACTTTTACCGCTGACAGTGTTTCTTAGGGAAACTAAGCCGGATCCAATCGAACCGTTCTCAACTTGACATGGCCAGGTAGAGGCCATTTAAATTTAATGGCAATCGATCGGAGACCTTAACCCTTTTGTAACGACCCATACCAAGTTACGTTACGTATTTTTTTGGGTTACCTATAACTGTGTAAGTCTATCGTTATTTAAAGAAACATACTCCTGTTTAATGTTGGGTATTCCAAATTCATCATGAAATGTATCCGCAGAAGAATCAAGGTTTCCGACACAGCCCGAAGAATAGTCAAATTTAAGTGGCAATGGACTTGCTCGCAGAACAATCGATGGGGCCGAAAGGTTCTGAACTTTTAGGCCTCATGGACAAAAGGCGGCATCAGTCTAGAATCTAAACTGACTCCTTTGGCGGTGAAAAAGGTAGAAATAATTTTAGAGGATTTCATTTTTTTTACAGTTTGTAGGGACTCAAGTTGAACCATTATGGCGGCTGGCCGAAAGGAACTGATTGTTTGGTCTAAATCAAAGGGGGGGCTGTAACGGGTTCAAGTTTTTTGTCGCATACTATATGCATATAAAGGCGTTGGCCTTATTTCCCTGACTATGAAACGAAAGGAATAGAGATCGCACCTATGTTAACGCAAGCACTTTTGCTCTATAATATCTTCTGCATACATGGCTAATCTCTGTTGTGAGTGGCCTCCATAATCAAAATACTGAGTTTACTCCAGATAATTTTCTTCTGTCACGCAAGCGAATCCTCTGATCAACCCTAAGCAGTACTTATAAAATGAAAAATAAAAAGCAACTCACCCTAAGGTACTCAGGAAACCTGATACAGTTCCTTCCGCGTGGAGGGAGACAATGTCCCCCAAGTGCAAGAAACTGTCTCCCATTTTGGCTGCTCCTTACCCACACCATGCAACAACACCTGCGAAAGAAAGAAAGAAAGTTATTAGAAAATTGTCTCTTGAATTCATCGATCATCATCATCAGCCTTTTAATGTTCCCACTGCTGGGACACAGGCCTCCTCTCTCTAGGAGAGGGAATGGGCCATAATCCACCACGCGGGCCCAGTGCGGATTGGTGGACGTCACATGTCTTCGAATTTTTGGTTCTAGGACATGCCGGTTTTCCTTCACCGTTTTGAGAGCAGTGGCGATGAAATAAATTAAACAAAGTAATGAGTAATTAGAAAATAGTCTCTTGAATTCATTGCAAATTTACAGTTATTATTGCTATTAAAAACTGTTACTTATTGGCATTTATTTTGTTTAAACCTTTATTTTTGTACGAGTTTTCAAGCACTAAAATTCACAGAGCGTAACTTCAGACTCGCCAAGATCCTCTCTTAGTGCTCACCTACGTTATAAAAGGAAACCTTGTGCAAAATTTCACGATCCTAGGTCCAGCAGTTTCAGCTGTGCGTTGATATGTCAGTCAGTCAGTTACTCCTTTTATATATATAGACTAGCGACCCGCCCCATCTTCGCACTGGTACTGATATTGAATTTATTAAGCATGTATTATACACATAAACCTTCCTCTTGATTCACTCTATCTATTAAAAAAATCCGTTGCGTACTTTAAAGATATAAGCATACATAAGGCATAAGTAACTTTGTTTTATACAGTGGCGGTCCCTTCATACAAGCCCAAAAGCCCGGCTTGCCTTAATAAAATGCCCGATAAGAATTAATATCAAACCCGAACTATTTAAAAGTTCGCGCGCTTAATTCTTATCAAAATAACACAAAGAATCTACTTATGCTGCACTAAACTAACATCGTGATTGGTCGCGCGCAGAGTTTCGCAAACACTCGCGTAGATGTAGATGATGATATAGCTATCTCGCTTACACTCACCGGCTTTTACCGGGCTTTCAAATACTATACTATTGTAATGTCAGTACTGTCACTTTCGCACTCATAGCGATGTGCCGTATAAGTACTTAGGACGTTTTGCGTCTAGTATAGAAGATTTAAGCCGGGCTTGCGCACGAAGTTGTACGCATATGCGTGACCTTGTCAACTTGCCACATCTATAATGTTGCCATTTTAGCAACGTTGTGAGATCTTGGAGACTTTTAACGAGTTTGGAGACTTTTTTAAAGATTTAACAACAGTAAAAACTAGCGGCTTTTTAAAATAACGAAATTAAATATTCAAGCGTTAATTTAAAAATAAAAAAAATGCGACATCTAGCTAAATAAACTTTTTGTATTTGTTAAATTTTTTGCATAAATGACAACACTGGAACTTTGCGTAAATAGTTTTTGACACTCGAGTGCAACTAACTTCAGTTTTATTTTGAGTGGTAAAACTTTTGTTGTTTTTCGTGTGTTTTCTTAGATTTTCCCAGTGTTATCTGTAACTGTTTTGGTGACTTACCTACAACAATGGAGGTAATTGTACCTTGTGAGGATTTAAAATGCGTTCAAGTTTTGATTGGCGAAGATAAGGTAAAATCTTTAAACTTTGCTCAGAAAAAACAGTTAATTTCTTCATTAAAACCGATTCCTAATCTGTGTATTTCACAGTCTAGTAAATCGCATAGACGAAAATTTAATAGATCAGTGTATATATAAATTAATCACATTTTCCTACAGAGGGATTAGACTCATTATTTGACATTTAATGAAACTATTACGACCAAAAAACAATAAAAAGTTAATTGATTTGCGTGTAATCTAGTCCTGATCTAAAAGATCGTAATGTTTTGGGATTAATTGATTTTATTCATGAGAATAACCTCGAAGATGCCTTTTCCGACTTGTTAAAGTTAGTGTATCTTGTTTTAACTATTCCGGCTGTAATGTAATTTAATCATTTCAGAAAGATAGACGATTCCAATTAGAATATAAATAATTTATTTGAATTCCTTTTTATATTCTATGTAGCTATTTTTTTACTTTTGTTTTGGAACTTTCTGTTTTTTTTTGTCTGTGACCTGTTAGTCCTGTTAGGAAGCAAGCATTTACTTACCATAACTTTGTTTCCTCAAGCAATGAACCAAACCAAATGGCTTTTTTCAAAGCCACCGGAGGTATGCAATTGCTGATATGTTTATTATATTCAATCTAGTACTAGCATGCCTTCAGTGAGTGAAATTGAAGAAAAAATAGGAAAGAAGATGGATGAATTCACTTTTATTTTATTGTATCTAACCAGTAATTTATGAGAGAGTACTTACATACTCAGGCCAAAACTGAACTTTCTTTTTTTTGAAATTGGTTTAAATGTTTTGGGCTTGCCTTATATTGAAACCCTAGGTACGCCACTGGTTTTATACTATGTAATGATGATAACGGTAGCTGAAAGGTTAAAGGTTAGGTCCTTTTGTGTCATTATGCACAGTCAGACAGTGCTACCTAACTATAAATATCTAAGAACAATACGAAGCAAGTCGCAATGGAAGCTCCACTATCCTTGGATGCCGCCACAAAACTTCTTTGAGGTAGAATTTGCATTGGAAACCGAGAAGCTTTGCCAGACAAATACAACATATATTTGCATAGAAAAGTATTTCAGCTTGAAAGGCTTTGCGGCCAACTGAATAGATATGGATGGAAAATTTAAAGTCCTTCGCGTACATCGATATTAGTAGGCGTACCGTAACGTACTTGACTTAGGTGATCTAATATTATTATAGCCATATTTATTTATAACATGATTTCTTACGTTTTTCAAGAAATTAAAAAAAATAAAGTGTACATTTAGCAAATAGTTGAAAACTGTACATTTCGATCGGATTCGAGTGTCTTTAATTTTTTGCCTTTTCTGAGAAAATTTACTATAGTATGTATATTTTTTTTACACCATCAAAGAGTAAAGATTTTAAGGATTTTTTTTTAAAAAGTCGGTAGGTTTCTTCGAACCGACTATTTTAAAAAAATCCCTTATTTTGACGTCACAATTTTCGATTGAAAATTAGGGCGTATTTTCGATATTAAGTCAAAGAGCAAATATAAATATTTATAATAAAAAAAATTACAGTGTATTTGGGACATAAAAAGGTAATTTTTTACCGTGTCGTGGGTTCGATTCCCGCATTAAACAAACGACAGGTTTTTTTAACAGCGTAAATAGGTACAAATACCTGTGTTATCAATGCAATGTCTTGATAAGAATTACATAATATGTCTACAAGTAACTAAGTAGATATTAATACCCGTATTAAACGCATTAAAACAGCTTTATTGAATATTATTATATCTTTATAGAACTATCTAGAATATATATTAAATACATCGTTATCTACACTAATATAATAAAGAGGTAAAGTTTGTTTTTTTTGTTTGTAGGAGGTAATCTCTGGAACTACTGGTCCGATTGGAAAAATTTTAGTAACAATAGAAAGCTGCTTTACTCCTGAGTGACATAGGCTATATTTTATGTACGCGGGCGAAGCCGCTGACAAAAGCTAGTACATAATAATATAAAAAAGTCTCATACATATATTTTATTGATCGTAAATACAAGTTTATTTAATGAGAGCTACCCGGTTTCCATTCATAATGCTAGAGATAATGTTAGCATAAACTGGATGAATGAGTATTTAAATATAAATATTTATAAACCTAAAAAATGAATGAATGTCTCAGACTTTTAATGACCTTGTGAATTTTAGGCTCTAGACCTGCCTTGTAAGCAATATAACGTTTTGATTTTACATAGAAATATCTGAATATATTTTACTGAGCATGTTGAGATGGATGTGTGGTGTGACGAGAATAGATAAAGTGAGAAATGAGTATATTAGAGGAAGTTTGAAAGTGGCGCCAGTGACTGAAAAGTTGAGCGGGAACCGTTTGCCTCCTTTTTACATGGCCATAGCCATGTAAAAAGGAGGGATGAAACGCATGTTACAAAAAAAGCCATGAGTATAAATGTGAATGGATGGAAAGGGAGAGGGAGACCAAAGAAGATATGGATGGATTGTGTGAGAAGTGATATGGAAGACAGACGAGTTAGTGATAGCGTGACGGGTGACAGGACAGAATGGAAGAAAAAAACATATTGCGCCGACCCCAAATAAAACGGGACAAGGGCAGGAAGATGATGATGATTTTATTTAGAAATATCGACGGCGAATACCTCTAAACCGATATCTTTCGCGGTATTTTTTTTTCATTTGGTATACTATGTATTCGATGTTTTGGTGTCATCTCTGAAACGAATTCTACCAACCGCCTCAAAAAAGACCCTCTAAAGGGTGCAGTCCTTTTTCCGTTTCTATAATTTTTAACTTCAAAAATTAGGGATTATTCGCACCTCACCATTGATATTACCACCGACATTCGATGCCAAAAGGCTATATGTAAGTATATCCAAATAGCATCAGTGCCAAGTTCCAACCATAAATTAAAAACAAAGTTGCCTGTAATTCCACCGCATCCAGCCCTAAAGACCGCAATGCAGCAATGCTGCTAGACTGCACGATTAATATTATAGTTGTTCGGTTATTAATATTTTCAGACGAATAGGGTCAAAAATAGATGTATTATAAAAATGAAGTACTTTTTTTCTAAAATTCGAATTAATATAGGTACACATGTACGTAATTAATTTCTTTGAGTAAACATCAGGTGATCGAGTCCAATGACCATTGGTAGTATGTAATTAGTACGCGACGCCTGACAATTATACGTGGAAATTTTTCACTGCAGCCCTTAGCTGTAAACACCCCTGCCACGACTCTGATGAATGCCACATCGATAACAATGTCAAAAAAATGTATTTATTGTCAACAAACTTTTGCCCCCGGCTTCGCTCATGGCAACTGATTACACTATTCAACTCTACCCTACTTTACACTATTTTTTTATAAGAACATTCTCCTGAAAATAATAGACAAAAAAATTGGTAAAATTGGTCTAGGCGTTATTGAGTTATGCGATGGTTATGCGCTTGCCAACACATTTTGCGATTCATTTTTACATTATAGATTACAACAGTATACATCCTCATAAAACAATCAGACCGCCACTTGTTGCTTTACAAATACTAACCTAACTATAGTAAAAACCCCCGAAAACCGTTCGTATCACAAACCAAAAAGCTAACACTATTAAGCTCCAGCAGTTCCCATGTCAATATCACACGCCAGCAACGAAATTGAAAGCTCTATACAAAGTTTGCTGAACACATACATTGGCCCGGGGCAGGGTGTGATGGAAAAAATTGCCTTTGTTAGTAACACACTCTTTGTTACGCAGTGGCGTAGCGGGACCAAGGGCCTTGGAGCAAAAATTGGGGGCCCCCTTAACGGCTTTATTGATATGCTTAAAAATATAAAAATAGTTTATCTATACTTACAATATAATAAAGAGGTAAAGTTTGTTTTTTTGTTTGTAGGAGGTAATCTCTGGAACTACTGGTCTGATTGGAAAAAAATTAGCAATAATAGAAAGCTGCTTTACTCCTGAGTGACATAGGCTATATTTTATGTACGCGGGCTAAGCCGCTGACAAAAGCTAGTCTTTTATATAAAAAATAATAGCTGTTCGTGAGTCTCGTTAAAATTTGAGAACGGCTAGACCTATTTGATCAATTTTGGTATTTTTTTATGGTACTTAAAAATCATCCAATAACGAATCCCAACCTTGGGCAGAGCAGGAAACAGTGTCAGACTCTTACTGGCTAAACAACGTACCCCATTCCTACGTTTGCCATCTATACCAAGGCTAGAGCCTTCCTTTCAGAGACGAACCTTTAGCCCCAGTTGGCTTCGACCCTTCTTCGGGGTCAAAAAATGGGGAATGAAAAAAGGATAATTTTTTCATCCCATATTAAATTATATTAAATATATAAATAATAAAAAAAAATATATATATATATATATTAATTATATTATTATTTTTTAAGTGTCCTTATGTACCAAGTTTTGTTTATGGTGTACCTACAATAAAGAGTATATCTATCTATCTATCTATCTATTAGGCGGTGCGAAGTTTGTCAGAGTAACTAGTCTTTTAATAAAATAACAGAGGAACGTTCCCTACAAACGAAATAAGTAGAAACTGTTTTTTATACATATTTTGTTTTTATCGACGATGCGGTCGACGATCGGAACTTATCGGCAATTTCTAAAGTTTGTTAATTAGGCTGCACACATAGTGTTGCAGTCTATTTAAATTTCGAAGACGGAAGATGTTTCTCTCGATCATTTGCGGTTTTCTAATCAGGTCTTGGGGCCCCTAGTGTCTGAGGGCCCCGCGAAACTACCCCGCCCAGCCCCTTAGTAGCTACGCTCCTGTTGTTATGTGGGGTGGAAAGTTTTTGCTCTTTACCCCGATGGATTACGAGTAGTGTTGCCAAGTATGAATTGGGCTGGGAGTCCCAATTTTCAGGGCTTTTGTAGTCGTTTCGCTTTTCGGTGTAAACTGATCGTATAACTATTTTTGTAGATCTATAATTTCAGAATATTCCTGTTTATTATGAGATCTTTTCCTTATAATATTAATTGCAAATAGATATCTTGCCACAACCCAGTGATTATAATTCAGTGAAATATATAACACAAACGACGCGCCCCAACTTCGCACAGGTGGAATGCTGATATTAATTATTCCCTTTATTTATTTGTTAGTACATATTTTTAACATTTTTCAATATTTTCTACAAATACACACAAAAAAGACATTTAAAAATATAATTATTATGCATGTATCAAATTATAAACCTTCCTCTTGAGTCACTCTATCTATTATCAAAATCCGTTGCGTAGTTTAAAAGATCTAAGATCATACATAGGGACGAACAGCGGCAGCGGCAGAGCAACTTTGTTTTATACTATAACACAAGAAACGTAAATTTATTGCCTGCCAAACTGAGTTTACTTTTTGGATATATGAACTCATTTCAGCATGAAAAATTGTAGCTCCATTACACCTTAGACTTTCATTTTGTTCGAACTGTTGATGGTCAACCAGGGTCCGCACAGGGTTACGAAAACACTACAACGCCATCTATCGATTCAAGCTGAACTAACAATTAATAATAAATAATAATAATAAACGTTTATTCACAAAAAATACAGATAGTGGGTACGTACTTGTTATACAAAAACAATTATTTTTTTAACCTGTACAAATCAGTTTATAACCCTGCCTCTTAAACTAGGATAAACCTGTATTCTAAGAGACAGTGTTTTGACAATCCAAATGATTCTACCGTTTACATTTCCTATTTTTCTTTTATCAAACACCAAGCGACTTTTCCCAACGATTTCTTATTTCGCCACATCACCACGTAGCGAAAATGTATCATAAACCATATTACATGGCAAAGAAAAAGTTCCACGCCAAGGAAATCATGTTATAAGAAGCTTCCAGGAGCCAAGTCACGTAATATCTCGCTCGTATTAACTTACGAGGAGAGTTTATGAAGTACCCAACTTATATGAACGGAGAAACGGCTACTAAATCTTTATTAAACGCTGGCTTATTAAATTGATGGCTAAATCATGGCTTAATATATTGAGGATATACAGCTAATGTTATGTATTTTTGTATCGAAACTTTATCCAATATTGAAAAATAAAATTGTTTTGTCATGCGATTTACACCGGCATGCAAAATCGCAGTTCAATCGGTTGAAGATATATGCTTCAAAAATGAGTTGCAAGATTTGTGCCGAACATACGAGTACATAGGTACATTACAAGCTAATAAAAAGCTTGTAAAAAAAAACAAGTCCGTTCTGTAAGCAAACATATTTAATTACCTCATTTATTATTATTTTAAAAAGGATAAATAGTCGCTAGTTTGATTACAGCCAGCAAATGTAAGTTGCTTTGAATATAGTCTCTCAATTGACTAAACGTCATGTTTATAAATATAGCCGATTCTGCTTACAAACGGCCATTCATATTCCAACCGTCGTCGAGTTATGAACAAGTATGCGTGTACAACTGTTACAATTTATGGTGCTACAATTGTGTTGAACAATAAAACTAAAAAATATTCAAGTGAGTCTTTATTTCTTAACTGGTGCTAATAGAGAATTTTGGAGTTGAATTAAATTATTAAATGGATGTCCAATTAAAATCTGATGGAAGAGGAAACTGGGAAACGAGGAATAGAAATAAGATGCACATTATAATGAGATATCACCGCGATTAGATTTTGAAAGTCGAAAACAGATAGCAAGATTTTCCGACTATGTTCACACCCTTCCTCAATATTGTGTGCCAGCATTAGTGCCAGCACTTCATTTTATACTCAATGTTGATGCTGTTATAGTACAAAAATAAATCTGCAAGTACTCAATTCTTGCATGGAAATATTTGTATGGGCTTAGGATAGTTGTTCCTGGTCTGGTGTCTTGTCTATGTCAGTTTACACGTTTGTGAATGCACCCACAATACAGGAGTAATTTCTAGTAATCTACACTAATATAATAAAGAGGTAAAGTTTGTTTTCTTGTTTGTAGGAGGTAATCTCTGGAACTACTGGTCCGATTGGAGAAATTTTAGCAATAATAGAAAGCTGCTTTACTCCTGAGTGACATAGGCTATATTTTATGTACGCGGGCGAAGCCGCTGACAAAAGCTAGTATTATAATATACAAGCTAAACAGAGCTTGTGTTATGAATACTAGACAACTGATAAACATACTTATATTTCTAAATACATACATATTATAGATAAATTACAACCAGACACAGAACAAATGATCGTGCTCATCATACAAACATTTATCCTGAGTGCACCCACGACCTCTACGACCATCCACGGCATAGCAGTAAGGGTCACTAACTATTAAACTGACTGGCCAGTCATAGCTGGCTATGAGTGTCTAATAACTATATCCATAGAGTGACCAGAGGGGAGGTAGCGTTTATTTTCTGCTTCAACTTTGTGCGTCACACTACATTTCCCTCCTCATAAAATTATCCACATTTCTTGTGACACGACATACGTTCCTTATCCTTAAGACTAAAGTAGACTAGACTAAAGTAGCTTTAGTCACAATCGTTAAGATCAAACGGTGGTCTCACATCGTAAAACTACAAAGTAGTGGTATCAGAGGAGCTTTCAACGAGCGCTGTTAGGTGAGAACATTTGAGGGAACGGTTACGAGTATTTTCTACGTGATTACAATAATATAGGATAATATCGTGGGCGAAGTTTCGAGTATGAATATAAGTGGCTATGAGTATAAGGGAGAGAGAGAGAGAGAGAGAGATACTGTACGATGAACCATATATTGTTGAATGGTGATTTAACTAGAAGGTGAGGGTGATTTTATTTAGGTAGGTAAAAATTATCCAATGACATTTTCGTGCCCTTGAGTGGGGCGTTAGATGGTGTCAAACTTTTAATGACTAAAACGCCTGTTCTTTCTTTGCCTTCGTTCCATGGCCCCGGGTGTAATGTTGTCACATTGCGCCATTGGCCTAGCAGGCTTCGATTCATCGGGACCCCTACGGTATGTACTTTGTTGACAACAACTTGAGGCGTGCGTAGAACGAAACGCGCGCTGGACGACTTGGGCCTCGTCTGGACGTTTACCGGACCAAATCACTACATAGTCTAAAACAAAGTCGTTTCCTGCTGTCTATCCCTATGTATGCTTACCGAGGTACCCCTGTTCACCGTCCGTTAGCCCGCGCCTAACGGTGGAACTAGAAGGGTAGTCATAAACTAGTGCCGCTTTACCAACAACGATTGCATCACTGCTTACCATCAGGTGGAATCACAGTCAAGCACAAGTTTATAACTTAAAAAAATAAGTTTACATAAGATAAGTTTGCATGAAAATGTCGTCATTGTTTTGGGCACATCACCAGTAAGAGCGATCTGAGAGTTTTCCGACGCATTAGTTCAGATTGTTTTTATTTTGCTTTAATTAGGTAAGTGATTTCTGTAATAATATAAGTAAGTAATATAGACTGTTGTATAAATAATAGATGAATTACAAGCATCAGATAAATGAAAAATGTACTTAATCACAAACTAACAAGATAGTAATCACTCGATCATATCCGGATAAGCCTGCTGTTTCATTTCAACAAACAAGTACATGATTGATACGCCCGAAACAGCTAAAACAATGATAGAGCGAAAAACAGCACACCCTCACACGCTTCCAATTCATCAAACATCACGAAATTCGCGAAACAGACAGTTGATATAAAAATATTAGAGAATGCAACACTTCCTCAAATTCTAGAGAGGTGCCACACGGGCGTTGTTTGTGCGTTGCGTTGACGCTGCGTCGAATCAGCGGTTACGCTCCGTCGTCACTATCACTACTTAATATAAAACACAGACGCTTCCTGCAGTCTGTCCCCATGTATGCTTAAATTTTTAAAACTGCGCAACGGATTTTGATACGGTTTTTTTAGTAGATATAGAATAGAGTGATTCAAGAGGTGGGTATATGTGTGTAAGCATGATATTTTTATTATTTGAGCAGTGGTGGCTGAGTGGTAACGGCTCTGACTTACGAGTTGTATGTCTCAGATTCGAAACCAGCCAGGCGCATTATCGTGTGTAATTTACTTCATCGCCACTACTCTCAAAACGGTGAAGAAACCGTCATGTCATAGAACCAAAAATTCGAAGACTTGCTCGCGTGGTCTTTCGAAGACTGAGACATTCTACATCCAACGCTGAGACTTTGGAGTCAGCTGCGTTGACGTTACTTTTGTATAGCCTCTGTTTTTAAAATGTGGATGTGAGAACACTGTAGACTCTAATTCTCAAATTACCTCCTATTTATTGTTAATATTTTTGTTGTGCCTTTGGGAACAATTTTGACTGAGCTACACTACTCTTACATATTATCTATTATGAGTAATTAATGTAACATAAACCATTTTTTTAAGGTCCATGGAGTTTCTTACCCGTTCTTCCGCATAGGAAACGATCAATTTGTAACTGTGCACTAGCTTCTGATGTTTTATAAGTATTATTTGATGTTTTATTATTTCACATGGGTCTACATGGGAGGCCCATGTGAAATAAAAATATTATGACTTTGACGCAAGTAATTGCGGAAACACAGCGTAACCGCAACGTCCATGTAGCATCTCTCTTACGCATGACTAGTTTATTTGTATGAGTAACGATCCGTTGGCAACGCATGGTCAGTGTTCCTGTTACGTGTGTTCATCATCAAAACTATTTCGGTTAGAAAATATTCTAGACTAACTAGCAGTAGTTAGTAATTTTGAAAAATGTACTGTAATGTAAATATGAGAAGAGTGAACTGAAAAACATCCTTTATGTTCTGAGTAAGGGTGGTTTTCCACTAGAGATATATGTTATGCAGTGCTCAAATCAAATCAAAAACAAGTTTATTTATCTCCACAAATTAGTAGTGCTACGTTGCTACTGATTTTTTCCGTAGAGGTGGCAGATCATCTAATGATGTGGCGTCATGTGGCATTTATTTGTTTACGAGCTGTGCCCGCGACTTCGTCCGCGTGAAATAGTTATTTCGACCAAATTTGATTACCATAAAAAAGGGTTCTAGTGAGTTAATCATAAAAGATAGACATATACTTTTTTATGGATCATTTCAAGAGGAATAATTCTTTCATTCATATTTTTTTGGTATCTTGAACCGTTTTCGCAGCGCACGCAACGGGAGCCCTCAAAGCTAATTTTCCCCGTTTTTTAAACATTTTCTATATATTGTCTATATAAAAAACATATCTCAGTTTAATCAGTTTCCACCAGTGCTAAGCTATGTGCACCAATTAATGTATTGGGTGTATATCAAACGTATCCGCAGCAACGTAGCATAGCACATCTCCGGTGGATAGCACCCTTAAGATGGTGGTTACGTATAAAATGGTGTTCATTTACCGTCTAATTAATGATGTTTGCAAGCTGCTGGATATTCTGTAAACCAGACCCGGTTTCGCATAATATTTATATATCTTACATAATATTTATATATCTAACATTCTTATTAAAATCTTTATAAATATAAATCAAATGCGTGAGTACGGCTGGATCGATTTGGTAGATATTCACCTGTGTTTATTTTTGTAAAACATTAGGCATTGAACAACAAATAAAATTATAGTATAATTTTTTGGTGACGTAAAGATACTTTACAATACAAAGAAATAAAATAAAAAATAAGCGACCCACCCAATTATATTTTCAATGTTCATAATAGTCGGCACACAGCTTTAACGAAAAAACAAAATGGTACAGTTACTTATTGGAAAATTAGAGAAAAACTTGACATACTTTTTCCTTTGATTTTTGTACCAATTTATTGGACAAGACGTCTGTTCATGTCATCTTGTTTACTAATGAAATCTGTTGTATCTTCAATGACAAATATATCATTAGGCTGGTCCCTTATTACAAGGGTCGATACAGCGCAGCGGTGTCCCCAAAGAGATCGCAAGACATATATATACTAAATACATACATATCATTACATTACATAGTACAAAACAAAGTTGCTTATCCCTATGTATGCTTAGATCTTTTAAAGTACGCAACGGATTTTGATGCGTTTTTTTTAATAGATAGAGTGATTCAAGAGGAAGGTTTATGTGTATAATAAATGCATAATATATTCAATATCAGTACCCGTGCGAAGCTGGGGCGGGTCGCTAGTTACAGATAAATCATACCCAGGCATAGGACGAATCATTGAGCTTATCACTTATTAGCTAACGGACTGGCTTGGTAAATGTTTCGAAGGCTGTGGGCAGTTCTAAAATAAATTTGAAAGTATGATACGAAATAAGAAAGAAAGAAAAAATGATTATTTGGCTTGCAAACCACAATACAGTTTTCAAAACTAAAATTAAAACCGTAACAAGACTGTGTTTCACGGCTGCGCCAAATAGGTTCAATTCAGCATGATGCTAGACAACTATACATAGCAGTTGCCTGACGCTGGTTTTCAACTGAACCAAAGATGAAAATGAAGAATGTTTTATTCATAAACAAAGTTGGTTCAACAATATTGAGGTTGACTTCTCCTTTTAAGTGTGAAAACTCCTGTACCAAGAGAGGCCGCTCTCTCTGAACAAAAATAACAACTGAAACAAATACTATAACTGAAATGAAATAAATAGTATGTCAGTCTAATATGTATTTCAAACCCTCAATTACAAGTGATAAAAATGATATGTCTTTTACTGCTATCTACGATCCCAGTACCTACCGAAGCCCTACCAAGCTAGTTCTCCCCGACATTACAATAGTATGTACTTATGCCCCGTGGTTTCATCCGCGTCTTTGGTTAATACTCGGCTAATATTTGTCGTAGTGTGATTTTACATCTACAGTCTTCCTCGATAAATGGGCTAAAAATGTCTCTCAACCGACAAATTTTTCAATTCAAACCAAAAGTACCTGCCATTAATGCGTTCAAACCTACTCTTCCCAGTTCCTATTTTTCATTTTTATTTTTGGTGTCCAATAAAGAATATATCTATCTATCTTTAACTCTACAACATTAGTACAGATTACTACAACAAAGCTCCCTAACCCTTCGCTGACAAACGGCCACGAGCTGCTGAAAATAGGCCTCACCTTAAAGCGAGTAAACAATAAACAGTCGTTAGAGATAATGACCTTGTTTGGCAAACAAATTCGTGGCCGAGTTTACAGTCCAGGGGTCATGTTGCCAATAGGCTGGAGGAAATACTGACGTCTACATCATAACTTACACCTAATATACAGTCTTATATATATTCTTATATTCTTTGTACACAAAATTACATTAATACACATAAAAGAACAAGTGATGTACATAGGCGAGCTTAACCCATAGTTGGGTTTTCTTACAGCAAACCTATGCTTACAAACATAAAGAAATTTTAAACATGAGGATAATCCATCCATGTGCACAACTGAACTTAAACTACTCCAAAGCATAAACTGTACTATACTTAAAACTAAAACTAAACTACACAAATACATAAACGAACACGAACACGTTTTGTTAGAACATAACTCAAGGGTTACTAATCAAGGGTTGCTGGATTGTTTAAAAGAGTTCCCGTGGCTCCGGAATGCAAAGGGCAAAAGGGTCCACTTTTCTTTAACAACTGAGTATGAGGTGCTGTAACTTGACTTGTGTTTGAAATATTCTGATTCTGACAGAATCATCACTTCATAACTTCCTACCTACGAAAATCGACCGTCATTTTGCGTATCCCTAACGTAAAACGTCTTTCGCAAAAATGCCGTAGCGACAACGACAACATTTTTGCGAATGCGAATGGCTCTTTCCTATAATGTCGCATTAATAACATGGAATGAGACAAGTTTAAATAAAAGGTTGAATTTTTTTCCCAATTCTAGACTAACCAGTAGACATTTTGTATAAGCGACATTCTGCGAGAGAGGCATTGTGAGAAAGGGACCTTTTCAGAAAGGGTAATGCCCGTATGAACCTTGCAAAAGGCTCGAAGCCTTACTGGGGCTAAGGATTCGCGTCTGAAAAGAAGGGTCGACCCCGGTATGAAAGGCAACGTAGAAACGGGGTGGGGTTTGTAGTCAGTAAGAGTCTGACACTATCTCCTGATCGAATCAGGATGGCGGGAATTGTCATTTGATGATTTTTACTCAAGGAAAAAAAAAACAAAAAGAGTCAGCGTGAATCATTTTGATTTTTTTTTTGCGAAAGAGACATTCTGAAAAAAATACATTTTAAAACCAGTAAATATTTTGCGAGACACTCAAATTCGACATATTTACCATGAAAGCGAGGATAGAAAATAAAGCAGTTATGTCATCAAATCTGCGCAATTTATTCAGATTGGAGCAAGCAAATACATATGGCCGTGGTCAGGCATGATACAACGGGATGCGGTCCAATGAAATAATTGCAGTAAACAAGCGTATGACCTAGGTACGTGGATGAAAACTTTAGTTGACGGTAAAACTGGATTTACACGGTTAGGTTAGGTTAGACTCATGAAGCCTGATTATAGCCACATGACGAAAATCGGGCGTCTAAATAAATCAGTGATGGGAAAACTTTTTAATGGGGGCCAGAAAGTTAAAAACAATTTCAGAAAAAAATGTAATTTATGTTGATTTTTTAATAACACAATTGCACAAAAATATTGAAACTTACAATTTAACTTTTAAGGTAGGGCCTTGCATGTGCGGTGGAACACAATCATGAAATACACCATAGGGATTCTGCAAAAGGGTCGAAGGGTCTCTTTCTGATAGGAAGGCTTAGTGGCAGAGTCAGAAAAGCAAAGAAAGAACGGTGTGGGGTGTTAAGTCAGTAAGAGTCTGACACTGTTTCCCGCTCCGCCCGAGAGCGGGATTCGTCATTGGATCATTTTTGCCCATCATAAAAAAAAAGAAATACACTACGCGGCTAGTCTTAAGCTGCTTCCCTAACCTATGCGGCTATTATTGTACAATGGAGAATCTACTTTATACTTCTGAAATGTCAAAATAGAATTGTCGCGGGCCATATACGCACTGTTCACGCCGGATTAAATGCTTTCGTAAGCCGGAGATGGCCCGCAGGCCATACTTTACGCAGTACCGGTCTAATTACCAGTCTAACTGGTGACTGAAATGGGCCCCCATGCGAATAGTTAGCCTGGCTGCAATCGACCAAACAAAATCGACCCATAACAATACCTACCTACGCCGTCAGAATTGAAGATGTTCAGCTTAATGTCCAGGCCACACTAACGACAAATGCCGAGAATTATCGCGATAATCGACGTCAACGTTAAGTGGCGCCGGTAATTTGACAATGGCATTAACATTGTCATTTGGCGTTAGGCGCCAACTCAAGCAAATTTCAAGTGTTAAATGTCAAAAGATAATTTTGAAATTTTCAAAATTATCGCGATTATTATCGCGTTAGTGGGCATTAACGTTAGACGTTAGTAAGGCCCCAGCATTAGAAAGGACGATAAAAATAATACCGTAAAGATAGAACCCACAAAGTGTTGCTATGAACAATACAATTTAACTTTTGTTTTCATAGAATTTCGTGACGCTAAGCTTTTAATGAAATTGTCGAACACGACAATCGAATTACCCGTTTAAGATTACGAATAAACTCGGGTATTTTATCGAGACAAAAACCCGTGTTTCTACCCGGTTAAATGTAGCAATTTGAACAATGAATATTTTCAACAGAAGTAAGTAGCCATTTCTGAAATTGAATAGAACAATTTAATTTCTGGAAATTAAGTTTAACAGATTTCAACATTCTGTGAATTGGAGTTTTATAAAAATATAATAAAATTCATTTATTTCGGATATCGAAGATCCATATTAACATCATCACAAATAACACAACAATGACCATAACCAATAATACAACATAACCATTTTACAAATTGTCTATCATCATTTCAGCTGAAGGACGTCCACTATTGGACATAGGCCTCTCTCAAGCGCCGCGACAACAATCGGTCCCTTTCATAAAACTCCAGCAACCAGGTCATCGGTCCACCTTATGGGAGGTCTTCCAGAGCTAACTACGCAAATCCTCTATATGAAAGTAATTTCTATGATATTTGACCCCTGAGCTTGTTTCGGTATTTCTTCTCAGGGTAATCAGCAAGGAAACACTGGACTCATCTAGCTTAAACTGACGAAAAGAAAAAAAAATGACATGTAAAAGTGTTATTTTAAAACCTATTTAGAAAATAAATATCATTAATTATTTATCATTATCATTTCACTCATACTGTCATAATGAGTTGTGATGACAAACATTTTTAGTTTTCTTTTCTGTCATAAGCCAACTTATGACAATATATTTGCCCGCGTAAAAGTAGAAAATAATCCCTAGAGACCCTATCTTCTTTCTTTTGCACACGGGATAAAAAGTATCGTATGTCCTATTTCCTTCGAGATTCAAGGCGACTTGACTCGAGAAAATAATTACTGAAAGAATTTGAGGCAGGCCTTCGCCCTGCAATGGTAAAGTATAGACCTTGCATTCTACCCGTGTCACAAATTTCATCTTATCCCGTTCAGCAGTTTAAGAGTAAAGGAGTAACAGTTTTTTGGGAACACATTCATTATGCGTGCTGCTAAGGAGTAGAAAGAACTTCATGCCGGTCTCTATTTCCTGATAGCTACAACCTAGGAGGCTTTAAGTCAATAGACGGTGGTCAAACGCGAGCATGTCAATAATAATAAAAAAAAGATAGACACATATTTACGCTCAATCTTTCACCTTTAGAATATTAATCGTCATTTCAACCGAAAGACGTCCACTGCTGGACATAGGCCTCCTCCAAGAACCGCCACAAATACCGGTCTTTTGCGTCTAGCATCCATCGGATTCCAGTAACCCTGACCAGGTCATCTGTCCACCTTGTGGGAGGCCTTCCAACTCTACGTCTTCCGGTACGCGGTCGCTACTCCAAAACTTTTCGGCCCCAGCGGCCATCTGTTCTGCGTGCAATGTGTCCTGCCCATTGCCACTTAAGTTTGGCGATTCTTTTCGCTATGTCAGCAACCTTGGTTCTCTTGCGGATAACTTCATTTCTCATTCGATCACGCAAGGATACTCCAAGCATAGCCCTTTCCTTTTTTTAGAATATTAATTAATAGTGTGATTTAACGATTACCAAAGTACCCACATCTTTATAACCATAAAACCCTTATAATAACTCGCATTACTTCCTCAGCATTAGTAAGATTTATAAATAGGAAAGTGGGTCTAAAGGCGGAACACATAAACAATATTGACCATCAAACAATCATCGCTTCGGCGTGTTTCGATCATAACGTTCAATAAACCTAATATAAGCTACTAGTAATTGAAACGTTCTGTTGGAAAATCTCAGCGTGATTTAATATCCAGCCCAATTGTTTGATAGGTATTGAACAGTTCATTTAATGGGTAAATACAGATATGAATGTCTATTGTATACGCCTTGACAGTCGCAGGGTCAAGGTCTTAGAAATAATGCGGTCGCCTCTATCTGCAAAGCAGTAATGCTAGCTAAGGAGGCGACTGCACGGGAGAGTGAACGGACTTCTTCATTGATCTATTTTACACTTTCTTATACACCAAGACTAAAATATATTAACAGAAAAACTGATAATAAAAAAATTCGGCGAAGACCGTGTCGTGCCACGCTCAGTGCAGGGTTCCGTAGTTTCCCGTCCGTCATAAATTTCTCACAATGTAACAGAACCCATTAGCTCAGTGTAATTTAACGATTACTAAAGTACCCACATCTTTATAACCCTTATGATTACTCCATCACTTCCTGAGCATTAGTAAGATTTATAAATAGGAAAATGGGTCTAAACGCGGAACACATAAACAATATTGACCATCAAACAATCATCGCTTCGGCGTGTTTCGATCATAACGTTCAATAAACCTAATATAAGCTAGTAGTAATTGAAACGTTCTGTTGGAAAATCTCGGCGTGATTTATTATCCAGCCCAATTGTTTGATAGGTATTGAACAGTTCATTTATTGGGTAAATACAGATATGAATGTCTATTGTATACGCCTTGACAGTCGCAGGGTCAAGGTCTCGATGATATTACCATTACATGTTTGTCATCATCATCATCCTACCCTTATCCCATTTTACTTGGGGTCGATGCAACATGTTTTTTATTCCACTCTATCCTGTCACCCGTCACACTATCACTAACTCCCTTTTACCTTTACATGTTTGTGTATGAACTATAAAAGAAGCTAACTCTTGAGTTTGTTTCGATGTTTCTTCTCAGGGTAGTCAGCTAGGAAACATCGGCCTCACCTAGTTTTAATTGACAAAAAAAAAATCGAAGAGTTTTTAAAAACCTATTTACAAAATAAAAATCATGTATCATTAGGCGAATGCCTCTGTCTGCAAAGCAGTAATGCTAGCTAAAGAGGCGACTGCATGGGTGAGGGAACAGCCTTATTCATTTATTTATTTTACACTTTCTTTTACACCAAGACATATTGAAAGATATATTGAAAGGAAATCTTATAACAAAAAATCGCACTCAGCGATTTCTGCCAGGCAACCTGGTATGGATAGAAATTGTCAGGACATAAAATTGATGGTTAGAGGACTTCCTCACGTCTTAACAGCCGATACAGAAATGCGAAGTAACCGATTTCGGGTCCCATCCCAAGCGGGGGCCACGCGCAACCACAGCAAATGGTCTAACTTATTTCCCGCGTACTATACGCCAATCATTCAACAATAGGTGAACTCCAATGAGATAGGAGTAAAATCTACGATGAAATCTACCCACAGTAAATTTCGTAACAAAAGATAAATTAAACCCGCTTAATTCAGAGTCTACATCCACCCTTTAAGAGGAACCATCCCCCCTCGCTTAATCGCTTAAAAGATCGTAAATCTAACGTGATATTTGACGAGTAGGCAACACAAAAAAAAGAAATAGTGCCTGAAAACTCTGTTGGCATTTGGTAATTCCGTGATTTCATCGAACAATCCATAAAACTTGTTCCAGGAAATACGTGTTCAGAATCTCGATTAAATGGAGGGCCAAACCAAAGAGGTTCACGTATTTCTGAAGTCTTTACTGGATTAGTTTAGCACAAAATATTTTGGTTACTAAAGAAGCTTAGATAATATTCGCAAGATATCGGAATAAGATGTGTATCTTACTAATATTATGCGAAAGTTACGATGTTTGGATGTTTGTTACTCAATCACGCCAAAACGGCTGGACGGATCTGCATGAAATTTGACACAGGCATAGGATACACTCTACTCACTCTACAGGCTACTCTATAGGCTTTTTATCCCAGAACTCCCAACCCCAATACCACGCGGGCGAAGCCGCGGACAAAAGCTAGTAACATCATAATGACATTAATCCGGTAGAGGCCTAACTGCGGGGCTAAAGCCTATGATGTTGATGATGATTTTTCCCTCTAGAATAAAAAAAAGACCGGTTGTATGAAAATGTACCTTGGGTTGAATGGCTTTAAGCGGAGTTGCCAGGGGATACAGTCGCCTCAAATCCCACAAACTTTTACCACGCCACCGTTCCTTGACAGTTATTAACGATGTTGTAGAAAAATTAGGCTTTTTAGCAAAAAATATTACGTTTTTTATCAGAGACTACTAATCTTTTTTCTACTTTTTTTAAAAGTAAAGAGTTTTTGCCTACAGCCGTTTACTTAGATTAAGCTTCCTGTTATAAAAAAGTATTAATTTCTTGAAGCACTTGTCTGGTATCATTCCTATACTAATTATATTTAATGGCTTTGTCCGCGTAAAAGATAAATTACTGTTTCAAATTGAGAATATACGCGCAAAACGTTTTGGGAACGGTTAAGGAGTGAAAGTCTTTATTTCCCGATAACTACAATTTGGGAATCTTTTAATTAAGAGTGAATAAGTTTTTAGGGAAACGTTCTCAAAAAAGAAATAGTTAATTTCTATCTAGAGACATAGTGGACAAAACCTATTAACAACTAATAAAAATATGATAAGTCCCAACCAAGGTGACCTTGCTAGTTTCAATCCGTGTAGACACTGGTTGTATACCATGACCTTCAGTGCCCTTGGTTAGGAAGTGTGTTTTCCTAACTACACTACTAATTTCGAACGGAGATCAGTGGTGGCAGATTGGTAACGGCATCGACTGGTATTAGTAGAGTAGTATCGCGGTCGCGGGTTGAAACCCAGTCAGGTGCATTACTTTGTGTAATTTATTTCATCACTACTGCTCCCTAAAACGGCGAAGAAAAACATCGTGAGGAAACAGGCATGTAATAGAACCAAAAATTCGAAGCCTGTGTCCCAGCAGTGGGAACATTATAAGGGTGATGATGATGATGGTGCGTGGTTTACATACATGTAGCTACACAAGTCAAGCCCCAAACGCTGTGACATTGGTTGGAACGCTTTCAAACCTTGTGGTCCAACTTATACGTAGAACAGACAGTAAGTAGATACGTAGACAGAACAATTAAGTCTCTCACTAAACAAACTTTACTATCAGCGATTGTCAACTTAACAGAGCCGTTCATAACTTCTCCATCGCTTTACCTGACCTCGTTTCCTTTCATACTTTTCTTTTAAAGTTCCCATTTAGCTAACTTTATAAAAGTTTTGTACCGTAACACGAAACTTGTAAAGTGGAGACGGGTTAGGAGTACGGCAAGATTGATGATCGCTTTGTACTAGATTGTGTTACGTTTTGATAAAAGAGATTGGTAAGTTAATATTACAAGGTTGGGGGAAAAAATTGGCAGTGTATTTCTCGTAGAACAGACGGTCGAAAGGGCCAAAAAATGGACGCAGAAAAAAGAGTTTATTTACGCGTAATGACGCAAACTTAAAACTAGCAAACATAACCAATTACATAAGATAAATATGCGCCACATCCACGCAAAACGACCGAACGCTCAGCATAAATCTGAGGCTTCACGCATAATGCGATGGGCCACAGCGCTGGTTTTCAGCGTGGTATGTCGACATAAGACACCGAGACGGTGCAATGAGAAGGTTTAGACAAAATAACTAAATAATAGGAAATAAAAATACGGGCGAATTATAAATACATAAAAATAAGGTGACTTTAATATAATTATACAAGGTTGTAACACCACGGCGCGTCCAAACTACAAACAGTGGATCTCATTTTTATAATCTGTTGTAGATCTCCCACAAGGGAAACCGACGACATGCCTTAGCATTTCACCCTCAGGTCAAAGGAACCCGATTTATGCGAAGCGCACAGGAGCTGTCGTTGGGGCAACACTATGGGAAGTCTGTCTCCAGTAGGCTTCGACCCTGCAGGGCCCCTACGATATTGCTGACATCTCTTTGAGGCGCACGTGGAACTCTACGCGCTGTCAACGACTTGGGCTCGGTCCGGCCGGTTACCGGATCTTCTTTCAGACACGAACCTCGGTCTCAGTTGGCTTCGACCCTTCTGCAGGGTCCCTACGGTTTTGCTGACAGCTCTTTGAGACGTGTGGGCGCCTGAGCTTGGTTCAGAAGGTTAAAGGACGGTCGGATGGCAAGCTGCCCATTGCTCATCGGCCTACGGTGGAATATGAGGCGTGTCACACAGAAAACAAAGCGGCACCGACCCACTTTCAATTCCAGTCAGTTCCAGACAAGCAGATCGATAGCATCCAAATGTCAGGAACACTGAGATAAGGTATTCGATATTAAATCGTAATAAACTGTAGATAATGAGTTTTGGTGAAGATAAAGATGATAGGTGGAATTGTGATTTATGACTAAATAGCTTTTGCCCGTGGCGTCGCTCCCCGCAAAGAAAAATGTGAGAAATGAAGAACCGCTCGACCGATTTTGTGCAAAGTTCACATAAATCATCTACTAAATAGTCCGAACAAAGCCTTAATATTTGGTTGGTGAGCCCGTTCTTGAGTTTTAAATTTCAATGAAAAGTGGCATTGGTTTTTACGTTTTTACACATATTATATTGATACTTTATAGGGATAAAACTTTGATTTTTTATTTGTTAGTGTATTACTTACGGTTTAATTAAAAAACTCCGACAAAAGGATGTAAAAAAAAGCTTTGAAAGCATAAAAATAATACTGACATTAACGTTAAAATTCGTCGTTTCTCTTTTTACTGGATTTTTCGTATCCCCCTTGATTTACTTAATAAATTATTCTATTTGCGTTTCGTGAGTGGAGGGTAGGTAAATTATTTAGAGATGACATTCAAAGTGATATAAAGTTATAATGGAAGCTAAAAAGTTTTAGGGTTAAGTGCTATGCCATCCACACACGAATAATATTAATAATCTATATAATATACATATATATATAAAAGGAGAAACTGACTGACATATCAACGCACAGCCAAAACTACTGGGACAGGGAGCGTGAAATTTTGCACAAGGCTTCCTTTTTTGACGTAGGCGAACACTAAGAAAGGGTTTTTCAAAATTCAGCTTCTAAAGGGATGTAATGGAGGTCTAAAGTTTGGATGGAGAACCCTACTTTACCGCAGGCGAAGCCGCTGGCAGAAAGCTAGTACTAGAGATTTGTTTGAATTGGTAAATATTTACTTTTTCTCTCTTCCGTAGGTGATGCAGAGAGATGATCAGGTAAAGGTAAAGGTTGACTGGTAGAGAATGCCTTGTAGCATTAAGTCCGCCTATGTACCACTACTGTACATGAAGTTTAAATAAATAAATAAACACATTATGTCCTTACGCTATACATATAATCAAAACAGCGGCGGCCGAGTGGTAAAGAAGGCCCTGACTGAGAGTAGTGGTGACCAAGTGGTAACGACCCCGACTTACGAGTCGTACGTCGCGGGTCTAAACCCAGCCAGGCACATTACTTTGTGTAATTTATTTCAACACCACAGCTTTCAAAACTGGAAAGGGAAAAAGTGAGGAAACCGTCGTGTTCTAGAACCAGAAATTCGAAGACATGCGACATCCACCAACCCGCACTGGGCCCGCATGGTGGATTACCTGCCCATTCCCGCTCCTAGAGAGGAGACCTGAGTCCCAGCAGTAGAAACATTACATGGCTGATGTTATGCTATGTTATATAATTAATTTAATTAAACTTTACTGAAGATCTGTCAAAGGACAATGGAGCGTAGCATAATAGGTGTTAAGCGAACAGATCGCGTTAGAAACACCACGCTGCGCTCCATAACCCGAATAACAGATGTTGGAGTAAAAACTGCCAGGCTGAAGTGGGAGTGGGCTGGCCACGTCGCACGAATGCACCCGGACAGATGGGCGAAGGTTATCACTCACTGGACGCCTGAGGGAGGTCGACGATGTCGAGGTCGACCACGGCGAAGGTGGTGTGATGATATAATCACGTTCGCGGGGCAAACTTGGCCAGAGATCGCCCAAGACAAAGTAGTTTGGAAGGAGAAAGGGGAGGCCTTTGCCCAGCAGTGGGACACAATGTCGGCTTTTAAAAAAAAAAAAAAAAACTTTACATATACACCGTGAAATTTAAATGGTTGTTTTCCCTCAGCGAAATGGTTGTATCTTGGTAATACAAACGTTTGATAAAGAAATAAAATATTAAAAACAAAAAATGGACCTGTAGAGTGCAAGCTAATTATGACATAGTATAAAGAGAAGGGCAGTAGGCTATCTCTGGCCCAATCCGCGATATAATTGCCTACTGTCTTAGGGTTGTCACTTTTAGCAAAATTTTAATTCAGTGCCTATAAATTGGCAAGGGTCGGGAAGTTGTATTTTTTTCTTGTATAATAAAAATAAAAAACTGGTAATAAGATACGGCTGTTTATATCGCAATAAAAAATACGTTTTTTTTTTGCGATATAAACAGCCGTATCTGTTTTATTCGTTAACTTAAAAGTTTCGTTTTTTCACAGCTTGGGAAAAAACGAAACTTTTAAATTAACGAATAAAACAGATACCTATGGTTTTAATTTCAACTAGATACATCACGCATTCTCGAGATAAAGGGTTTTAACAGACAGACATACAGATAGACGAAGGAACAACGAACTGATCCTATCTGAATAAATAAATAAGGGTTCCGTTTTTTCCTTTTGAGGTACGGAACCCTAAAAATTAAAGTGACTAAAATATTATAATTAAAAGAAACACTAAAACAACATTAAAAACTAACGACCATCTCTTAGACTATAATCGAATTTGTTATGATTCGAACTTTGCTTTATATGTATATCTGATTTACAATAAGTCAAGTATTTATTTTGAATTACGATTTTCTAACTGTAAGTATGTGAGAAACTAAAGTAACTGAGAAACCGGCATAACCAAACGTAAACAAAGCAATAGCAGCAAATCAATTTACAGATCAAAAGTAGAAATCAAGCCTACCTACCTACTTCCTCTGTGTGATAGAAAACTAATACAAAAAAAAAGTAAGTAGGTATCTCAAAATCAAGTAAAAATTATATGCTAGAATGAGTATTGAACAAGAAAGGTATTGTTCAATAGGTAATCTGAACAGAGACAATTTTAGAATCTATGAATTGTTAAGACACCCAAACACACAGCAAAACGTTCTCCTGCGATTATCAGACATTTTGTTTTGATTTAGCGGTGCCGTAAAACAGTGACGCGCGAACCTCGTGCAGTGTTAGCCCCGACTGGCGCACTGAGAAACGGGTCGGGATTTTGTTACAGTGTGCGTGCGTCGACGCGTAGATACTATGGCGCACACATACAAGCCGCGCGCGGTGCGTTTGTATGAAGATAACCTACTTCCCTTCTCTTTATACTATGATTATGACGTATCACAACATGCGAGAGCTTATTTTGGTTTAAATATTTAATGAATCGGTTTCCTTTGACGGCGTGCTGCTCATGCGACTCTAGTAGTACCTACAAATTACGTCTAATGTTACTATTGTCACTATTGTTTTCGCTTTTTTGAGTTGATAAATATTTTTAATAATTATTTATAAAAAAAAAACTTTAAATTTTTTTTATTTTTTCTGTATGCTTCAAAAGTACTCCTTATGGCAAGTCATTCAACAACCATTTAAATTTCACGGTGTATACAAACGATGGCAGATTGCTAAATTACTAGTTGGTGTTAATCCTAAAATGATGAAACCAACTTCATAATCGCGATATTAAATTAATTCCTCTTGTATTCCCTTGAGAGGAAAGTTTGAGGAGGACCAACTCGATTACAGGAGTTATTCTCTCCTAAAGTTTCACTTTTCAAGTTTTCAATTAGTGTATCCTCTTACAAATTTAATTTTAACATAATACCAAATCATAAAAAATAAACAGCCAACAATAATATAATATTGGACTAGCCTCTGCCAGTGGCTTCGCCCGCGTGAAAGTCGGTTAACCCCCTTAAGGGAGGAGTTTTGTGAAAGCCGTTCTTAGCGGATGTCTACACCCTTACCTGCCAAATTTTAAGTTTGTAGGTGTTATAGTTTCTGAGATAAATCTGATAAATCAGTGACTGGTATTTCTATTTTATACTAGCTTACTGCCAGCGGCTTCGCCAGCGTGAAAATAGGTTTTCGCACAAATTTTAGACATGCGTTTCACCCCTTTAGGAGGTGAATTTTGGAAAATCCTTTCTTAGTATTCGCCTACGACGTAAAAGGAAGCCTTGTGCAAAATTTCACGCTCTTAGTCTCAGTAGTTTTGGCTGTGCGTTGATATCTCAGTCAGTTTCTCCTTTTATATATATAGGATAAATAGACCAACCCGCACTGGGCCCGCGTGGTGGATTACGGCCCATTCCCTCTCTTAGAGAGGAGACCTGTGTCCCTGCAGTGGGAACATTAAAAAGGCTGATGATGAGGTATAAAGACTACGATTTAAGATGAAATCTAAACACATTTCCAGAAGCTGAAAGCCGAGTATCGGTTACATACAATACAACTTTTAATAAATATTACATCAAAACCTAGTAAGTATCATAACACCAAACGAATAAGAGATCCATTATTATTATTATTCAATCCATTTCAGTCAGTTCAAAGCCGAATTGAACAGCTAGCTTTGATGTTTGAGCTGTACAACACTGTTTACCGAAACTTCTCAATTTGCAAACATTTACAACTTCATCCAGAAGGCACATACTACGCTTGAGGAAAGGAAAATATGAAATAATTTTGCAGTTTTCTGTTTATAACTCGAATGAGATAAGGATTTTGTGGGCAAAAAGCAGTCTAAACTGCTTCACAACGATATAATAATAAACCAGAATCCAATAAACTCAATCAGATCCTATAAACTAAAAATACAAGAATAAAAAAAGGACGAAATCTGTGCGAGGCCAAAAAGGCGCCTAACTCAGCATATGCTGCGTTATTTAAAACGGTAAATATCGCAGCGCTGGTATTCTGTTAGGGCCCACTGTGATGCCACGAACCCAGTTACGGACATGAAATTAAATAATATCGAAATAAATAAATAAAAAATAATATTGAAGAAATAGATAAAATACGTAAAATTGTGTCTGAGATGTAGATGATAAAAGTGTATAAAAGAATAAGTAATATACAGAAGATATATTTCCAAAGTAACAAATTGAACTGTAATAAAACTTTTTCGGAACTTCTCCCCTAAGATGCTAACTTGATCAAACAAGAAATTAAAGTTTGAAAGCGAATGAACTTTTACGACTCAGATAGTCCTTCCCAGGCGCCGGGAGACCGATACGGACTAGGCCTACTCAAAGAGATATCAGCGTTTGTAATGGGGCGATGCCTGCCTGGGCTGCTTGGTTGTCCGATAGAGTTACTACAGTCTTAAAACGCACAGAGAAACTGGAGGAACCCAGAGTGGCTTTGGTGTGTGAAATTCAGTTCAAGACTAGCCACCTCAAAACAAAAGACCGTATTATAAATCAACATATTTATAATTAACTAGAAACCCGCCCCAGCTTAGCACGGGTACTGATATTGAATGTATTATGCACAAAAACCTTACTCTTCAATCACTCTATCTATTAAAAAAAGCCGCATCAAAATCCGTTGCGTACTTTTAAAGATCTAAGCATACATAGGGACAGACAGCGGCTTTGTTTTATACTATGACATGGTGTAGACTGCCAATACGCTTAAGATCAATGAAGAGGAAGACTGTAGCGTAACATGTGAGCTGGAAGATATCCTAGTACTAAATTATGATAGAAACAAAATAAACCCAAATAATGGAGAGAAACTAAATACAAATAAACTGACAAATAGCCACTAAAGAAGCATAACTGTCTAAACCAATCCGCTACAGGCAGTTACCGCCCGGAGTGAGCCAAAGTTCTAAATAGTAACCATCGATGAAACACAAAACATACGACGTTTAGCATGTTCCGAAAAGCTCATTAAACTGCAGTAAAACCGACGCAACGAATCTGTAAAACGGGTAGAAGAAAATTCTTTTGCTAATTTCTCGACTTACCTAGAACAGACCGTTGAACACAGGATTTTTTTTAAATTATTCTACATAGGCTCGCGTTTGACCACAATCTCACCTGATAGTAAGCGATGATGTGATAGACGATGGAGCACGCTTGCCTAGAAGTAACCTATTCAGTCTTAAAGACCCCTAGGTTGTAGCTATCAGAAACACAGCCGCCATTATAAACAAAGAAAAAAACATTTATTTAGACTCGCACTAAAAATACAAGAAAACAATATTAATAAGAAAAAGAAAAGACCTGAGCGACGCCTAAAAGGCTCCTATTTCAACATATGCTGCGATTTTTTTTTACGAGCTAGCAGTTACGGAGCTTTCTTTTACAAGCATATAAAATCAGTTGTAGATAGTTATGAGCTCTAGAAGAAGCTCATTGATCAAGTGCACAGAAATAAAATAAAGATAAACAAGAGTTCGAACAACACGCGTCAAGTTTGATACCAATGGCTCTGAAAAAGAAAACAAATCCGTACAATCAACTTAACTTACCCACGCAAATCAACATCTTCATTTCATACGTCAAGTTCTACCAATTTCATGAGCAGTTTCAGCAAATCACACACGATATAAAAGGTATGCAACACAAGCTTATACCACGCGCGTTTCACGTCTATGTAGTAATAGCAGATCACTGTGACGAAAAACGCGGCTGCACAGTAGCATATTATCTTCCGATTTTCACTTATGACCATCTGAAACGCCGGCACTGAGTTCAAGATGGAAGTGTTGAACGAATTTGGACTCTATAGCCGCACCTTCGGATCTACATTTGGTTTTGAATACCCTTGTTTTAGTAATTGTGGCTTTGATTACACTAGACAGGGCTCTCATGAAGGAATCGTCAGATCGACATGCGAAAAAGGATCCCATGTTTTGATAAAGCATTAATTTAATGAAATAATGAATTCGAGAAAAGTTCTGACGAAAAATATGAAGTGTTGGATAAAAGGAATAAGATTGCCAAACAACGTTACTTTGAAGTGCTGCGTGTTTGGGCAAGGTTAGGGCTGTTAGGTGCCACCTGTTGCCACGCGTAACCAGCTTTTATAGGCACTTGTAGCTTCTTATAGCGACGGTATGGACCAACATTTAGGTGTGTTTTATTTGGACGATAAAATATTCAAGACCTTTAGACATGGCATGGTTGTAGCGACAGAAGAGAATTTAGTAATGTTTTGTCATAAGTTAAACTAGAATTCAGGACACAAGCGGACGTATTTGGCAATACAAAAGTCAAGGACATGATTAGAGTTAATTTGATTTTTATCACACAGGAAATGTAGCAACTAGCAACATACCCATAACAAACATAATCGTACAAAAACAATGAAAAATGAACTCCTGAAGGTAACATTTCAATCACAGCACCAAATGAGTCCACATCCACAAATGAACATTGAACAGGGGTCTTCAAAACCCAACCACGAGAACTTCAAGATTTATTCCAAAAAGTTAAACGTGAAACCGGCCATCAGTTAGCGTATATTATCTTGAACTAGCTAACGTTGGGCGAGATAATGCCAATCAATATGTGGGCATGAGTGAGTGCGTACAAAGCCTAATCAAGCGTCAAGCAGGGCCGTAACTCGGTAGGTTATAAATAAGGGAGCCTTTGGAGATATTTCTGCTTTTTTGCTAGCCAAGTGACCTGGATTTGTATTCTCTTGGCCGTGTAATCCTCTTTCAGGGTTGCTGGGTGCGGTACAATGTGGAAAGATGTCGGCTTTATTTTCCGCTTGGTGAACGTTGAATTGAAAGATGTTTTGAGCCCTTGTTTTTTTAACGGCAGAAAGTACTAATATTAACAGAATTTATTCTTATCCGCAGAGATGCTTTCGTGAAATTTTTAGGTAATTATTTCAGTTGGAAAGTTAGTCTCACAAACACAATTTTCATCACATTTTCTTCAGAAAAGTCCCAGTTACCACTAATTTAGTCGTCCAACACACACTTTTCACTGAACAATGAGCTTATGAAGCGAGTATTACCCATGCCTTCAAAGGATTAGTAAAAATATCAATGTTTGTTTCTCTCTAGAGTGATTGACGTGTGGTGGGACCTCGCTAAAACTACTCAAAGTGTTTATTTAACTTCGTCTGTGCATTTTCCTCAGTGATGTAGCCAGTGTTATTAGTTTAGGAGATAGTCTTTCAGAGTTTATTGTTCCAGTAAAAATGTACATGAATTTTGTGTTTTCTTTTCAAATATTTCAGTTGACATAATCATAGTTTTCACAAAACAGGTTTCGGAGGGTGTTGTTTTGGAGTTATTAACTTTTGACTAATTTTTACTCGTATTTTCATAAACTTTCTATATTTATATACTAGCTTTTGCCTGCGGCTTCGCCCACGTCATTACGTGTGCAATATATACGCTACCAGAGGTTTCACTCACGTCTGTGGTTACTGCTCCGCCCCCATAGGTCATAGCGTGATGTTATATAGCCTATAACCTTCTTCGAAAAATGGACAACCCAACATAAAAATAATTGTTCAATTCGAAACTGTAGTTTCAGAGATTACCCCCTACATACAAACTTACTTATAATATTAGTATAGATAATTATATACAAATTGTAAAACTACTATGTAAAAACTATCCTACGCGCTTTCTAGCGGAAGAAGTCGATATGATATTGTATCTCAAAAATAAGTGATGATCATTTAAATTGCTTAAATTAACGCCTTTACCTGCTCTGAACGTATTTTGTGACATTTCCTCAAAAATTTGAACTAATATTTAAGATTGCGTCATACAAATTTATAGGAATTCATAAATCAAATAAACACATTTAAATTAGCCGGTATGATTAGCATCGCTACACGCATTAGGTAAATAAAAATACTTAACAAGGTACACGCTACACCTCTAAGAGTTATTTCATAATATTTCGTAAGTTTATTTAGTTCTACATTTCTCGACTTAATTATTTTAAAACGACACAAAGAAATTAAGTAAAAGAATACTTGATACAATTTCTGTCATTCACTCCCATTCCTTTTACTTCTTTACATAGTATAAAACCAAGTCGCTTGTTTGTCCCTATGTTTGCTTATATCTTTAAAACTACGCAACAGATTTTGAAGCGGTTTTTTTAATAGAAAGAGAAAGGCAAGGCAAGAGGAAGGTTTATGCGTATTATACATGCTTTGGACGGGTGCAATGCTGATGCATTGCACCCGTGCAAAGCTGGGGCGGGTCGCTAGTCATCATCATTATCATCAGCCTTTTTTAATGTTCCCACTGCTGGGACACTGGCCTCCTCTCCAGAAGAGGGAATGGGCCAATCCACCACGCGGGCCCAGTGCGAATTGGTGGATGCGGGTCGCTAGTACTACATAATTATGTGTTCCATTTTTATGAAAATTCATACATAAATAAATATGCCTAGACCTCTTTACTAATATTATCAAGCTAAGGAATTGATTGGTTTCTTGCAGTATTCTCAGGAAGTAATGGTTCGAATTGAAAAAATCTTTTTATGTTGAATAGCCCTTTTATCGAGAAAGATAATAGGTTGATAATAGATGATAAGTTGATGATGTTTCAATAATAATTATTATTAAAACATCATGCTAATACTCACAATATTAGCGAACCAGGATAATAGAATAAAACAGTTTATTGTACACAAAAAAAAACAATTCACAGAAACTTATATGAATGGGTAGAAACTTATATGAAGGCAGTCTTATCGCTGACAGCGATATCTACCAGACAACCTTAGGATGGAGTTTACGGTGTATTGCTCTGTCTCTGCTCAGTAAACTAAAATCAGGGCTCAATTAATTTTCATTGTAAACTTATACGGATCTGATTATATGGACTCGGAGTATAGGATATTTAATTATGTCAATGTAAATTATTTCTGTGAAGAGATTTGCGTCCTAAAATAAATGTTTAGCCTAACTCTGACGCTAGAGCTCATTTTGAATCTTTAAACACTTTTTAGAATTTATAGGAATATTTTTTATGCGTCATAACATCAAACGAAGGGAGACATTTGCCCAGACTGCTGGGCAAATGTCTGGGTGAATGTGGGGTGGTGGGTGATGTCTGGGTGTCTGTCTGGTCTAGAAATAATAATAATAATAACACAAAACATTATCTTCGACATTACTTCAAAGCCCTTAGGTCCCAGACCAAAGTATTAATAAGCCGAAATACCCTACGGCTTAAGTGACCCAACTAAAGACGACGAAATGTCGACCATAAAATATAACAGCGACATAATACTAAACGTATGAGCACTATCTCTCTGCCTACAGACCGGAGAACGGATCAAGAATATTACACAAGTTATGACTTCAAGAAATGGAAATATTATTGAGGTTTATACATCATTTTGGTATAGATATAAGATTGGAAAAAGGAAAGCTACAATTTGACAGTCGATACGGATTTTTTTTATGTGTCGGTTTTTTTTTTGTTTTTTTGCGCGGACCACCATGTCTGCGGTAAAATAAATTATTTTACCGCAGACATGGTGGTCCGCGCACTTTTCTATAATATGCACTATTGTTTACACTTTTTTTGTTATCAATTCATGGCATTCGTCATGCCCTCATCTTTACTTAAAACTAATCTTAAAAAACTACGCGAGTCCACCTCACTCTTTTTTTTATTATTTTATTTTACTTATTACTATGTTATTATTAAATCATACAATATTAACTTATTTCTTTTTTTTTCTATTACATATCACTTAATGCTAATACTTAATGCTATGTGGTGGGGGTTATTTGGTTTTAAGGGTTGGTAGGTATTTTTTTTATATGTCGGTTATAGTATAGCCTCTTTCAATAATGTGAATGTGAGAACATTGTAGACGCAAATTTTAGATTACTTCCTACCATTTTTAAATTACGAGTACAATATTGACTGGTCTGCACTGTCTTTACATAATTTATGTGTTAATACTGTAATATGGAAATATAGTAACAACCCATTTATTTTTTTAAAGAGTAACCATGGAGTTTCTTGCCGGTTCTTCTCCATAGGAAACGGCCAATTTGGAACCGTGCACTAGCTTCTGACGTTTTACAAGTTTTAGGTGTTCCTTCATTTGTTATTTGCCTTGTATAGCCACGGTAACTCTTCAACCGTTTCTGTGGCAAATACAAATGGTATTTTGTTTTTAAGGTGGGAAATCATTTAAAGACTTCTCTTGCTTTCGGGTGGACTGTGAGGGCGTGTCAGACTTACTAACTAAAACCACACCTGTATTCTAGTTATATGTTCTATTCGTTAAATCTTTTTAACGTCTCCCAACCCATCAAAATAGCATTCAGTCGTCGACGGAGCGTGCTGTTCCCGCGCGCCTCAAAGAGTTGTCAGCAAACCGTAGGGACCCTGCAGAAGGGTCGAAGCCAATTGGGTCCAAAGGTTCACGTCTGTAAGGAAAGCTTTGGCCCTGGTATATACGGCAACGTAGGAATGGGGTAGGTTGTTTAGTCAGTAAGAGTCTGATACAGTTTCCCGCTCCGATTCGCCATTGCATTGATTTTTACCTACCACAAAACTCCCCCGAATCCGAATCCATCGAAATGGTATAAAAGTGGAATCGACTAAGTGCCTTTCACCCACTCCAGCTTCAAGAATAGTCGACGCCAAGTAGAAAAGTGTTTGCCCGAGTAAGAATAAAAGCATACGCTCACTATCGGAGTTCGATGAAAAGGCAGAGAAATCGATTTGAAGCTATACAATGAATTAGTTACGTGACAGAAATGTGTCCTTGAAAAGTTTCTATTCATTGACGTTTTTATGATTCAACAATAATGGAAAAGTGGCTTGTAGTCCTTTGAAAGCCAACCACACTTTTAAGCTACCTAGATAAGCAGGATGTGCTTTTTTATGGTACTGTGGTGACTGCAAGGAGGTCACATATCATTCTAACTGGCACAATGATTTTACTTTTAAACTTTATTAAAAAGAATATAAGATTTGATAGATCAGATGATATGTCGTAGAATGTCAGAAAGAAAAATTATTATGAAATGTTATATAATTAAGAGCTTCTGGACACAAATATAAGATACTAGCTTTTGTCAGCGGCTTCGCCCGCGTACAGAAAATATAGCCTATGTCACTCAGGAGTGAAGCAGCTTTCTATTGTTGCTAAAATTTTTGCAATCGGACCAGTAGTTCCAGAGATTACCTCCTACAAACAAAAAATAAAAAAACAAACTTTACCTCTTTATTATATTAGTGTAGATAAAGATAAAGAAGTCTATTATTGTAGATTAGCCTCCGTCACAGTACCTAGGTAAAAATCATCCTATGACGAATCCCGCCCTTGGGCGAAGCGGGAAACAATGTCAGACTTTTACTGACTAAACAACCTACCCCATTCTTACGTTAAATAAATAAAAAATAATAGATTTATTGTTTCAAAAAATTACAAAACACTGAATCTTTGTGGACCTTATTGAATATTTTCTTAACATTATGTATCTATGAGGAACATCATCTCAGTGTCTGAACTAGATAATAAAATCCGTATTTCAGACATCAGCGCTCTTCCCTAGACCTAAGCACCACTTACAATGAAAATAGATAAACATTTGACAAAATCTTAAAATGCATAAAAAGATAATAATTATAAAGAGAAAAAAAATTAAACGTTAAAAACTAAGGAAACTATACCTTTTGTGTAAAAAGTAGCTGCAAAACATGACCCAATGTTAACAAAACTTTTACTGACGACATTGACAATCCATCGAATGGAAATCAATGAGCCCCAGTGACTAAGCGATGATGCGTGTCGCAGGTTAGATTCCCGAACGGAACAAATGTTCGTATGACCTTTAGATATTTGTTCCGGGTATAGGGGCCTTCTGGATTAAAGGTTACATGTTTGTAAACGCACCCACGATACAAGGCAATATTTTCTTGAGTTCAGCTGAGCGAGTTCAATGACCTGTAGTTAGTACGCAACGATAGATAACTACTTACACGGTCAATGAATCGTTTACTTACAGAAATTAATTACACACATATATTTATACGAGATTTAGAAACAAGATTTTTTTTATTATTTTTTCTTAGCAAATCGATTGTGTTTCAGATACCGATCGACCCTTCACGGGATTAAAACGATCAAAATTTAACGGTTCATTAATATATTTAATCCTGTATTATTTTTGCACCTATGACTATCACGTACCGATCAACTCATAGACAATGCCTAAGGCATTTAGTCCGCCTCTGCACTTTTATGTAGGTATTGTGCATAAAAAAAAACATTTAATAAATAAAAAAATAAACATACTATCATCTACATTCTCTAACGATAACACTCTACATTTTATCGAAATAAGTATAAAAATGAGGATATACTCAAGAAATATAGGATAATCTTTCGCTCCGTAAGCACAACTTAAGCCAATATCCATGGAAATATAAGTCAGAAAACTTATTCAGAAAATGATAGTAAGGTAATTTAACGGCAGCTATTTCGAGCCCGAAGTTGGCGTTAAGAACACTTCATCTCAGCTTAAGAAGCTATTGTTATCTTTGGCGATTTAAGCCAGAAAAGCCTTTGAAACGTTACGTTATTTTTTTAGTTTGGTGAAACGCATGTTACAAAAAGAGTTCTGAGTTTACACGCAGATGAATGGAGAGGAACAGGGGTTATTTTTGGATTATTATATGTAGGTAACTAGGGGTGGAGACCTGGTGTCCTGAAATACAAGCTTATAGCTTAGCTTAGGCACCAGTTTCCCACAATACGAAAACTGTATGCCTTACATTAGTGTGTTGACCTTTCTCTGTAAAACATGTACTGTGGTGAGAAAATAAATAAATAATTATTATTCAGCAAGAAAAAATCGGGGCTGGCTGCTTATATAGGAGGGCATTTCTATGCCCCCTTGAGTGGTCACGCATTCAATTTTCACGATAGTAATCCGGACTACCCTTCTCAGAAGTTAGACAGGGGGAGAGCTGTAAATCAGCGTTGTGTATACAAATGCTGTACACTGATCAATGTAATCGTTATTATTATTTGTTTGTGTGTGTCTTTTTTGCTATTAATCCTTCGAGAACTTATCTATACCTATATATATGAAAGGAGAAGCTAACTGACTGACATATCAACGCACAGCCAAAACTACTGGGCCTAGAATCGTGAAATTTTGCACAAAGCTTCCTTATATGACGTAGGCAAACACTAAGTAAGACATTTTCAAAATTCAGCTCCTTAAGGGATTTATTGGGGGTCTAAAGTTTGTATGGAAAACCCTACTTTCTACCATACTTTCAAGCGGGCGAAGCCGCTGCCAGAACGCTAGTCTCCTTATAATAACGCAAAAGAATATTTTGAAGTTACTGCTTATGAACTTTATTGGCGTGGAAAATTGTCACTGAAAAAAGCTCAATTACTGAAGAAGTCTACGAAATTTATTTGTAATTGTTTTATGTAGTATTTTTCTCATAAATCACGATCTTCCAAAGCATTATTCCTCATTTTTACGCAAAGTATAATGTTCAAGTTCGAAACGGTGTTTGTGTACAAGTACTACACTTTGTGTATAAAAACTAACTATAGACTATGTGCATATAAACTTACTATAGACTATTACATATAATTGTCCAGCAATGATACTGTATCTATCGGACGCGATGCATCCATCTGTGATTTCGAACTCACGACTAGCACATCTCATAAACATGTAAAAAAAAGTGAATGGGAAGGAAAAATGCAATTTTGCTTTCTTTCCTACAAATAAATAAAATGTATTTCTTATGACGCCATGTATCTACACTAGTAGAACATCGATCACTGATAAATAACTAGATTCACAATCAGCGGCAAAAAAGTGTCCTCACCGAAAGCGCACCCACTCGCGCCGCGGGTGCGTTTTTGTACTTAGTAGCACTCTAACGCTCCGACGGCAAACATGCCTCAGTGCTCGTTTAAAAATTGCGAAAATCACACTTCAAGGACGCTAAAAAAGGATGAAATTGCATATCTTCGGTAAGTAATAATATTATCATTACATAATTGTCACCATTGTATTGTTTTTCATTAAGAAATCACCGTAAAAACCCTTTAAAAATTAAATTGTATTTAAAAACCGGTGTTATAATGCACCTCTATTATAAAGACACTTAAGCTAAACGTATAAATCATACTCTCGTATGACCACTTAAGTTGTTGGGTTTATGTGGATTGATTCTGTTCCGTACAGTAGAGACGCTATTGTTTCAATTTTTTTTTTATTAAAGTGTATTTGTTTTTTGTGATTACTGTATTTATTGAAGTAATAGTAAAATTTGGCACATATATGATTTCATTTTGGCACATAAAAATAATTGATAAAAGAAATTGTAATTTTATTTTGATTTTTTAGCTTTTCTCGAAATCCAGTGCAGTGTGCAAAATGGATAACAATAATAGCAAGACAAAGATCCGAAGAATTCTTCAAGCCGACTCAAGGAAGAGTAGTATGTTCGAAGCATTTTTTTAGAAACGGATAAATATGTGACTAGAAGGGTGTCATCATGTCTAAGGTTGGATGCGAGACGCACAGGACCGGTCATTGTGGCGACGCTTGAGGGAAGCCTATCTCCAACAGTGGACGTCTTTCGGCTAAAATGATGATGAATTGATAATTATGTATGATGTTACTTTAGATACGAATTTTTGGTCAAACAAAATGTATCAGATTTAGACTTAAGAAAAAGAAATAACAAATAACGATAACTGTTCTTATTAGTTTCATTGCTAATAAATATCCTAGCAAAACCAATTAGAAAAGAATTTAAAAAATAATTTTAAGTTAAGAAAAAATATGAACTAACAAAATATTTCTCACAAAACATTTCGACTCCAATCATTCTTTGTCCTAGCGGCGAATCTTGGTCATTAAATTTTATTACTTTTATTAGTCACTTTGTAAATACGACTTAGTATCATGTTAGTAAGGTTGAATTTGTTATGATCTTTGTCGATCAAGGCCTTGGGTCGTGAGAGATGTTTAGGTTTTGTACATAACTTTGTGAATACAACTCTATGACTTGTTGTTAAAGTTTAATTTACATTGATATATGTTTAGTTCACCTATAATTACCTAAACAGAGTTGGCGACAGTTTTGAAGCAAACTTTTGTATGGGATTGTGTATCTAGTTATTTATCAGTGATCGATGTAGTAGAAGCATGAACAACGTGATATTGTTCCACAAACAGCTGGAACTACACGGTCTGTCCAATTAGACGGTAATAACCCGAGGGATCAGGAGCTTTACCGGAGGGACGGACGTGACTTAAGACTTGTAGTTGTGGCAGGTTCAGGTATTCACCAGTTTTTTTATTAAGTCACAAAAGAAGCTTGACATATTTTTTGTTATGGTAGGTAAAAATCATCCAATGACGAGTCCCGCTCTTGGGCGGAGCGGAAAACAAGTGTCAGACTCTTACTGACTAAACAACCTACACCGTTCCTACATCGCCATACATACCAGGGCCAGAGCCTTCCTTTTCTGACGCAAACCCTTGGCCCTAATTGGCTTCGACCCTTCTGCAGGGTCCCTACGGTTGCTGACAACTCCTTGAGGCGCGTGGGAACAGCGCGTGCCATCGACGACTGGGCTTGGTCCGGACGATTACCAGACGACCGGACGGCGAGCTACCCAATACTCACCGTCCGCAAGCCCGCACCTACGGTGGCCGGAAGTCAGGATCGGAATCCCGGCGGCGTCTGGGGCGCAAACGCCGTTGCCTTATGCGGTCAGCCTCCTCCTTTGCTAGCACTACTGCTTCGCAGAAGGAGGCGACCGCCTGCCACTCCTCCTCACTCCGAAACATGGCTTCTACCAAGGCCCGGCGCGAGAGATCGCCGCCGGCGATCGCTCCCACGAGGACAGCTTGACATGTCTATGATTTTAACATATTATATAATGTACTTACTTGTACATAATAAGCCTAAGATTTAGCTTCAAGTGGTTTTTTTTATGGTGGGAAAAATGATGTAATGACGAATCCCGCCTTTGGGGGGTGCGGGAAACAGTGTCAGACTCTTACTGACTAAACGACCCACCCCATTCCTTATTAGCACTCATACCGGGGTCGGATCTTCGTTTCAGAAACTGGACGTGGGACTGACTTCAAGTGGTTTTGATGGCTTGAATCTAGAAAATTATCTCAAGGGAATATACTCTAAAAAGACACGTATTTTTGTCATTATACGCAAAAACCCTGCAAAAGGGTCAATCAATCAATCAATCAAAACATTTATTTGCTAGAATATGGTAAATAAGGTGTTACAGTATATAGGTTTCCATATATCCTGCCACAGCATGGCGTGCAAATATATTCACAGTCAGTGATGTTAATTAATGTCACGGTCGAAGCCAACTGGGGCCAAGGGTTCGTGTCTGAAAGGAAGTCTCTAGCCCTGGTATAGATGGCGATGCAGGAACGGGGAAGGTTGTTTAGTCAGTAAGAGTCTGACACTGTTTCCCGCTCCGCCCAAGGGCGGGATTCGTCATTGGATGATTTTTACAACCCTTTATGGTAATATATATTTATACGCAAAAAAAAGCGTGTATCAGACAGGTTCTCAATATAAATACAGATTTCTTTCTTCATTTCAATATAACAGACGAAATGAAATTGTCATCTCCACGTTCACTCACTCCAAAATTACCATACACTCGCACGAAAATCTGGTTCCAAGACAAAACAATGAAAGATGTTATTTATTTATCCGCAATTTCACTAAACAAAACTCAAAGTTAACAAGCTATTTTTATAAGAAAAAGACTCCGGAACGTTAAGACGTGACCAGCACATAAATAAGACCAATTAGATGAAAATAATAAAGAATGTTGGAAGTGGTATAAAATGGCCGAGTCGGAGTCGCTTGCTTCTTCTTAATCACTTAATCTTCTTCATAATCACTTATCATCATCAGCCTTATTAATATTCCCATTGCTGGGACACAGGCCTCCTCTTTAAAAGATGGAATGGGCGGTAATTCACCGCGCTCGCCCAGTGCGGATTGGATGTCACACGTCTTCGAATTTTTGGTTCCAGGACATGCCAGTTTTCTCACAATGTTTTCCTACCCCATTTTTGAGAGCAGTGTTGATGAAGTAAATTACACAAAGTAATACGCCTGGTTCGTTTGATTCCGCGACCAACTACTCGTCCCTCGGGGCCGTTACCACTCAGCCACCACTGCTCTCATTCAGTCAAGCACTAGCTTACAATAGGATCAAATAATAAAGTAAGCTTAAAACTACATATATACACATAAATTAGAAAAAAATACGTGTGGCACTCGGGGACTGCCGCGGTAAAGCTATTGCATAGCATTCTGTATCAACTTATGCAATTCATATTCAAAACACTTTATACACAAATTTTACAAGTACAGCCGTTCACTGTTGTAGATAAATACTTATACACCTATATACTTTCTCACAAACAGCTGATTATGTATTCGTCCGATTTCGGAGCAGCTCGTCTCGATTCGGGCGAGTTCCGTAAAGTCGTACAATACGTCTAATCGCACGACACACAGCGCCGTGTCGAAGACTGCCGAACTGACACGACGTTAGACGATGCACGGCCTTCAAGCCACACCTCCGTGCCCGTCGGAGTGGGGAGCGTGAGGTTTTTTCGTTACGGAATTTCTGGATTTAGTCCCCGCGCTCAAGGCCTGCGATAGAAGCTATGCAATAGCTTAAAAAAACCTTATATTCTTCCGCATCGCTGTCGATTGGTAAAGTGTCTTTAAGTACGCAACGGATTTTGATGCGGTTTTTTATAATAGATAGAGTGATTCAAGAGGAAAGTTTATGTGTATAATAAATTCATAATATATTCAATATCAGTACCCGTGCGAAGCTGCGGCGGGTCGCTAGTATCAAATAAATAAAAAAAAAACATAAAAATTCAAAACAATGATCTTTTTTCATCCACAAGCTACCACACTTCAAAGCTATTCTCATACATAATTTATGATATATAACACACGTGCGAAGCAATGATAAACTGGAGTAACATCACAGCTAACGTTTACACTGGCCCGTCGACGTAAAACTGATGGTTAAGGGGCAGATACACTATGATGATTTTAAATCCATCATCACGCATCGACTTATACCCTAGCAATAGACAAGCACGTTCATAGAAAATATTTGTCAAAATACAAGGGTCAGGACCAAATTTTTGACGTAATCGCACAAAGGAAATCACAACAAAATGTGTCACACTGGAAGATAAGTATAAAGCAACAACTCTATTGTGCTACATTTATTTTCCAGTGTGACACAATCCGTCGCTTCAAAAATTTGGTCCTGACCCACAAAACATTTACAGTACGGCCGTTCGATCTTGGCGATTCTGAATTTAGGCTCGGCAAATTAAAAAAAAAACAAAGCGGTTTAAACAAATAATGGCAATTTGCAGTTATTATTGCTGTTAAAAATTTATTGGCACTTTTTTTTTAAACCTTTATTTTTGTACGAGTCTTCAAGTACTAAAATTCGCTGAGCCTAACTTCAGACTCCCAATGGCCGTATTTTTTTTAACAGATAGAGTGATTCAAGAGAAAGGTTTATAATATCTACATCTACACTAATATAATAAAGAGGTAAAGTTTATTTTTTTGTTTGTAGTTCAGTAGTTTCAGAGATTAAAAAATTTAGCAACAATAGAAAGCTGCTTTACTCCTCAGTGACATAGGCTATATTTTATGTTTTTTTTTTTTTTTTTGTATGTGGCCGAAGCCGCTGACAAAAGCTAATCATTATCATTACATAGTATAAAACAAAGTCCGCTGTCCCTATGTATGCCTAAATTTTTAAAACTACGCAACGGATTTTGATGCGGGTTTTTATAATCGATAGAGTGATTCAAGAGTAAAGTTTATGTGTATAATACATGCATAATATATTCAATATCAGTACTCGTGCGAAGCTGGGGCGGGTCGCTAGTATGTAATATCAGCATTGCAACCGTGCGAAGCTGGGGCGGGTCACTAGTTGAAACTAAAAATATGAAATCAAAGTTATAATCCTACTAAAAATTTTGTTTCTATTCACCCCATTTTACCTGGTACCAATCTTTTGATATACGGTTTTAATTCATATTGTGTTTAATAAATGAAGGAAAAATTATAATTCTTTTTCTTTTTCTTTTCTTTTTTAAGAAAAAACGTTGCCCCACACTAGGAGTTACTCCTGTATCGCGGGTGCGTTCACAAACATGCAAAGTCACATACACAAGACACCCAGACCCGGAACAACTATTTGTAGGTCATACAAATATTTGTTCCGTGCGGGAATCGAACCCGCGACCCACAGCGCAGCACTAAATCGCTTAACCACTGCGCCAACCGGGTCGTCGAATAATCTTGGTGCGCGGGCAGTAGCGTAGCTCCTCTTTTGTTCGCTCAAGGTCACTGGCGTATATCTCTGCCCCTTAATCTAATAATGCGGGACATAGCAACATGTTTTACAATGCTTGGAATATGAATCACATCTAGGGCTGTCCCGTGTCCGGATAAAGCCGGACGTAATGCGTCTCTAGATACGTGCCTGGACAAATCAGTCTATGTCCAGATTTTGATGGACATATTACATTCTATTACAAATTACTTTGTATTTCTAAGAATTCTAACATATTCTTTGTTGTAAACCAAAGTCCCAATCAAGATGACCTTGCTAGTTTTAATCTGTGTAGACAGCAGTTGTAAACCATGACCTTCAACGCCCTTGGTTGGGAGGCTCGTCCCCTACAGCGACTGTTGGCACGTACCTATATTTGCAATGAACTACAAAATTACTAAACGGATTTTCGTACAGTTTTTATCAATAGACAGAGTACTGATAGCCTCATCAGTACTCACACTTTGCCATATTGTCCAAAAGACTAGTCCATTTAATAGTAATACCGTAAAAGTCAAGACGTTTTTTGTTAGGGTCAAGAAGCAATACATTTTCATTGCAAAACAAAGTCATTAATAATTTATAGATTTGTTTTTATGGTGGGTATAAATCATCCAATAACAAATCCCGCCCCTATGGGGGAAATAGTGTCAGACTCTTACTGAATAATCAACCCAAAAAGCGAACCCTTGACCCCAGTAGGCTTCGAACCTTCTGCAGGGTCCCTACGGCTATAGGTGTTCGATTTTTAGTTTTACATTATACCCACAAGTCCTTTCATACTGTCTGGAATATTTAGTTCTAAGAATTGGCAACCCTAATCACATAACCTCACATTCAGAGAAAAATAATATACCTAGCTGTAAGTTCACAATATGGGTGGAAATAATTCGAACGTGTTTTGTTTTGTTTACAGACGAAAAAGCGCTGGAGGGACGGAGGACGGAGGGACGGAGGACGGAGGGGCGTCTCATGAATCCGTAAGCACGTGTCCAGAACATTTTACGTAGTCTCACGGAAAGTTCGCATGGGAGTTAGACGGGATTTAATTTAACTAAGTACGTGTAAAGGGTATTATTTCAGGATGGATCATGTGAGACATGACTGTTAGTAAGTGGTTGAAAGAGAATTGTTTGTCTTAGTACCTACGGTCTTGTAAAGAGGAGAGCTGAAAAGAGTAACGTCATGTGGGTAGGCAGAAATTTTGAACTGAATATACCGGGTAAAATGGGGTGAATAGTTTCTATTCACCCCATTTAGGGGGCGAATAGAAACAAAACTTTTTATTGGGACTTTCCTGTTTTTAGTTTCAATGAAGCATTTTTGTTTTCAAAATTGAATTTATAAAAATATTTGAATGCTGCATACAATTTTTAAATATCGTGAAAACAGAACAAAATGTTGTTTATATTCACCCCCGATTTGTTTCTATTCAGCCCGTTTTAGAGACCAAATAGAAAAATTGAAAAATAAGAAGTTTGGAACAGTGCCAGTGGCTGAAAAGTTGAAAGGGAATCGTTTGTCTTGGTATGGTCATGTGAAGAGGAGGAATGGAATAAATATTACTAGAAGAGTTACAAATTGAGATTGAAAGGAATATAAAAAAAAATATGGATGGATTTGTATAAAAGAATAGAAGTCAGTAAAAGCGTGAAATTTAACTTCAACTGTTTACCTTTTACAGACAGACAGAAGGACGGATCGCGGAAATTTAGCAACCATTGGCAACTTACGGATACAGAATAAAAAAAATTGAGTTAACAACCAATCTCTCGTATCTGAACTAGAATTTCCGCTTTCAAACGAAATATATAGCAAAATTTCTCACTAAAAATAACTTCAGTTAACCCAACAGTACAATTAAACAAGTTTTCAATGAAAATATTTTTTCATAACAAGCTTTTATAGGTCTGTATTGTATACCTTTATTATGAATACTCATCCAGAGCTTTCCGAAACACTACAAACACGTTAGGGTTATCTAATTGTATTACCGAGTTCCTATGGCCACCTTCCAACTCCCCCATCAGACCCTGGCTACCATACAGGATCAAAGTACTCGTCAATACAAATCCAAAGAGCCCAAACACGATAATGTTAAGTTGTTTTATTGCTGAACTCTTATGGCCACCTCTCAGCTCCATCATCAGATTAGCTCCATGCCCATGTCATCATAATATTGCATGGTCATGCGATTTACACCTGCATACAAAATTGCAGCTCAATCAAGTGAAGAAATGTGCTTCAAAATTGAGCCGAACATAGATAGTTACATTGCAAGCTAATAAAAAGCTTATAAAAAATAAAAATGCTGGAGCTAACAGCTCCCTAGTTTAAAAGCCAGCGTAAAATCGCAACAGCGGCTGGTGCTAACAAGTCGGTCTCGACTGAAAGCCGCACAATACCCTACTTCGTCAAGTATAGTTTTACATTGTACTGGAAAATGGTAGACTTTGCGTCTACATTTATTATACTCGTATATTAAGTTACTTATTGTACCTAATTTTTTACTATGATGGAAAACGCGAGGAAGAAGTAGTAACATCATTACATAGTATAAAACAAAGTTGCTTACCGTTGCCCCTATGTATACTTAGATCTTTAAAGTCAGCAACGGATTTTGATGCGGTTTTTTTTTTAAATAGAGTGCGAAGCTGGGGCGGGTCGCTAGTATGTAATAAACGACCCGCCCCAGCTTTGCACAGGTACTGATATTGAATATATTATTCATGTATTATACATATAAACCTTCCTCTTTAATCACTCTATCTATTAAAAAAAAACCTCGAGAGAGATCAAAGATCTAAACATACATAGGGACAGCGGTAAGCAACTTTGTTTTATACTATGTAATGATTAAATAACTTACCAAATTTTTTACTATAATGGAAAACGCGAGGAAGTAGTACTAACATACACTTACATAACTAGATTTATTCAGAATTTCTTAAAAATAAATCTGTTATGCTGCGGTTTCACTCACGTAAAGTTGAAACTTTTCCTAGTGGAGCACATTCGGAGGACTTGTGACCAACACACGTACCTAAGTACTTAAGAAGAAAAGTTATTATTTTTAATTGATTTAAACTAGTGCTTGACTGTGATCCAACCAATCAGTAAGAATCGCGACGAATCCCGGCCTTAGGCGAAGCGGGAAACAGTGACAAATCATTGGATGATTTTTACCAACCATAAAAAAAACCTGATGGTAATCAGTAATGTAATCGTTGATGATAGAGCCCAGTGGAGACTCTAGCCTTTAAGACACACCCTAAATGATTACAAGATATTGTCAACAAAGACGACAAAATGATCTTACGATTCCCTAATTAGTCCACAGCGAGTCCTTCATTTACTGCTAACAAGAAAAGATAAAAATAAGATAAAGCCCCAAAAGATAACTTAAAACTCGGCCAAAACTCTCTGAAATCGTTCGAGATAACAAATAGAACTTCCTTCAGAAATAAAATGGAATTGTTCTTCACAATTCTCATTGCTATTTAAAACGAGAAAAACTTGTGTAACGGCCAACAAATCAAAACTTTGCGAGGAATCATAACAAATACGGCAAACTTCCAAACATTCTGCCAAGTCGATGTTAACAATGAGTGGCGGGATTCCAATGAAATACTTTGGTGAAGAACTCCAGAAAATCCGTCAAAATTTCAGGAAAAAATATCTTTTTATTGCAGATAGGCTCATGTTTGACCACAACTCACCTAGGGATGATAACTTATATTACAAGAAACAAAATATTTTTTGATCTGATTAGAATATAATATAATTTTAATATTGAATGGTATTTTAAAAAAAATTACAGTATTTTATTTATTTGATGTTTTAAATAAAGATTTTTTAGAGTTTCTCGCACATACCTGAACCTATTAGTCTTTTTTAAAAGATTCTTATGCCTCACCACTATAATTATAACTAAACATAAAATTAATGAGAAGCTCATTTTTTATTAAATTAATAGTTGCTTTATTTCACGCCACTTCGTATTCATTACATTACTAAAAAACCGCATTTTGATGCTGAAAACAGTACTTTATATTATTAGTACTTTATTTTTGTTAAACATTACAAAGTATAATTTAATGAAAAACAGTATAATACTGTTTAACCAGTATAGTAGGTAACCCTAATCTCACCTGATAGCAAGCGATGATGTGGGCCAATATAGATAGTTTTTTTTTTATGGTAGGTAAAAATCATCGAATGACGAATCCTGCTCTTGTAACAGTGTCAGACTCTTACTGACTAACCTAACCTACCTCCTTCCTTCCTTGGCTTAGTCCCAGAGCCCCGTTGTAACGCATTCGCATCAACCCTCGGCCCCAGGAGGCAATGGCCGACGATAGTGCATGCTTGCCTAAAAATTTGTTAGTTAAATATATACCTATACTAGCTTTTGCCCGCGGCTTCGCTCCCGGCAACAGATTATTCTACTCTACCCTACACTACTCTAAAAAAAAAAGTAAAAAAAAATGTATCCTATGTCATTCTCCTGGTTCTAAACTACCTCCCTGCCAATTTTCAGCTAAATCGGTTCAGCCGATCTCGAGTTATAAGTGTTGTAACAAACCCGACTTTCTTTTATATATAGATAGATGTTTTCTTTATATTCCATCCACAGTAATTGTAATCCGAGTTAAAAACCCTCAGGCACTCTACCGTATGTCTGGCAAAATTCAACCAAGCGAAGTTCGTTCGCTGACGCGTGACTTTGTCGTAAGGTTCTCAAGCGTACACATGACATCGCAGGATGGGAGACATCAGGCGGAATAATTAAGTTAAATAATTTTATTGTATACATGAATAATTGAATATTGAGCCCTGAAAATGTTCCGGGCCTTGGTAGAAGCCGTGAGAAGTGGCAAGCGGTATCTTTCTTCTGCCAAGCAGTAATGCTAGCAAAGGAAGAGGTGGCCGACCGCATACGGCACTCACGCCCCAGACGCCGCCGGGATTCAGGGGCCCTAGACAAGTGGCAATCGCTCCGTGTCGAATCCATTTCTAAGTTCGATTTCGCCTTAACGATGTCGACCACAAAATGGTAGACAAAGTGACATCGACTAACATATCGATAAGTCGAAGTGTTGGTTCGATAAAATATCGAATTAAAACGTCCAATTTGACGTATAAACAACTAATAACAATTTATTAGCGAATCGAAAACGTTTGACCACGTGACTTTTCGAAGGCATATGTCAGTTCCATACATTTGGAGTTTCGAATTTCGTTATCGTTAGTGAGAATGTGACTTTGTCTAAGCCCCCTGGCCACCGTGGGCGCGGGCTTGCGGACGGTAAGCAATGGATAGCAACCCGTACGGGCGTCTGGTAACCGTCTGGACCAAGCTCAGTCAAAGAGTCAGCAAAACCGTAGGTCCCTGCATGGTCCCATGCAGAAGGGTCGAAGCCAACTGGGGCCAAGGGTTCGTTTGTGTGGGGCTGGTTAGTCAGTAAGAATCTGACACTGTTTTCCGCTCCCCTAAGGGAAAGATTCGTTATCGGTTAATTTTTGCCTACCATAAAAAAACCCTGAAAATGTTGCGTCAATGAAATTTATAAACTTAGTAATAATACTTTCAAACACACGAGAGTAATGAACTTCTTTCTTTATTCCATGGTAATGAATGAAGATTTGTAAACGAACCACGATTAGCTGAAACTATTATTAGTTTAAGAAGCAATAAAATGATCAGTCTAATTCCTTCTTGTAAACAAAGCATGGCTACGTCTGTTACAAATTATTCGTAAGAATCAACAAACGTAGTTCTTTAATTTAGAAATCTTAATTAAAATGAAAATGACAGAAATATAGATGTTAATAACACAGAATTATTTAATTATATTAGTTGGTAGTCTTTTAAGGGACTAAATTAATCATGAATTATTTAAACCATTTTTTTCATTACTCATACTCTGAAAGTAGGTGTAAAGTTGCCTGCGGACAGGGTTGGAAGAAGTACTTTTACTCCCTAGGGAGTTTTACTTTACAACTGACAGTTGTTTTTTTAATATTTAGACAGCAAATATTAAAAAAAAACTAGTTCTATTTTGACATTTCTATTGAACCGTGAACCGAAACTTTATACCGAATTAAAATGACATAGAGATAGAAATAATTTAAGAAAACTTTTTTTTAATTTTTAAAACTAATATATTTTTGAGAAAAATGTTGACCAGACCCATTTTTACAATGACAAAATGAAAAATGTTGACTGAAAAGCCTGGGAGCCGAACACTGAGAAAAAAAGAATTGGCGGGTAAATGGTAGACTCTCTATAATCTGTGGCCGATTTGATCTTCCTTTTTTTTCGAGGTGTATAGTTTTGTTTACATTTTGCTAAATCTCTGTTACAAGAAATTTTTATTAACACGATAAGTTCATCAGCTTCAGTTATAAATTTAACGCAAGATTCATAAGAGGAGAAAACCGCTTACCGCCTAAATCAAAAGAAATATACCTACCTAAAAATATACCTTTGACGACGACTCAGGTTTTTATTATTTTTATTTTCCTCGTATTCGTAATGAAAAGCAGTGTTTACCTCGGGTTCAAAAGTTATTTAGTCCCTCGAACTATTAGCGACCTCGCTCTCGCTCGGTCGCCAAGAAATTTCTCGGGACTAAATAACTTTCTTTCATCCCTCGTATAACAATGTACTATTACGGTTCTGTAGCTCAAAAGGAAAAAAAAATGAAACCCTTATAGGATCACTTTGTTGTCTGTATATCTGTCTGTCAAGACCCTGTTTCTCGGTAACTCTTGGAGGTATAGAATTGTTTAAACAATATACCTACGATCTATCTGCGGTTTCACAAAGCTGTAAAAATATCAAAATTCTAAGATAACGGAAAAAAGAAACGTGTATTTCGATATTTTCAAAGGAAAAAAATTCTCGGATACTTCCATTTGACCTAGTTCCCGTAAATTTGGTTCCTTTGATAATGGCTGCGCATGAACGCATAACACAGAAGAATAATTACCTATGTAATTAGATTTTTTTATGGTAAGAAAAAATCATCCACGAAATCGAGTGACGAATCACGTCCCACAGTTTCAGACACCCTGTTCCTACGTTGTCATATACCCTGGTTCCAGAGCCTACCTTTCAGACACGAACCCTTGGCCCCAGTTGGCTTCGACCCTTCTGCAAAGTCCCTACGGTTATTATGTTAGTTTAGAATTATCCTGTAATATTACAGAAAACTCCAAGACACTGTTTACAGCTTTTCGATTGAATGCCCACCACAAAGTACCTAAAGAAAAATAATTAAGAATGCTAATGGGAATTGCGCTGTTACTTCCTTGTCTCAGTTGTCTCCAAGTGGAAAACAACAACATCCGGGTGTCAGACATAATTAAAATTCAATGATAAAGATAATTCAATTGAGAAGTTCGATTCTGAATGAAAATTTTATGCTCTTACATCTGTTGTAATCATAGATATATCAAACAGTACTGTTTGATATATCTATGGTTGTAATATAACTCTATAGTAATACTAGCTTTTGCTCGCGCCTTCGATCCCGTCAACTGACTACTCTAGTCTACCCTACTCAACTCTACCCTACTGTACCTTACTCTACTCTACCCTACCCCACTGTACCTTACTCTACCCTACCCTACTGTACCTTACGCTACTGTACCCTATCCTACTATAATACCCTACTCTACTTTTAAATTCTATTTTATTTTCTTGCATAAGATCTTTCTAACAATAAAAAAAAAACATAACAAAAAAGATAATAGTAAAATCGGTTCAGCTTTTCTTGAGATTTCTGCTTAGCAACACATTCAGCGATTCATTTTTGAATTATACATAGGACATTAGGACCTTTGTACCGAAAGTATATAACATAGTATTATTTCAATATAATTAATTGCTTATTTAATTAGAGCATTGAAATAAAATCTCATTTATAAATTCTCTATTAATTAGAATTTTCATTTATTCATTCCTGAGTTTATTTCTTGTCAGGGCGGGCAGCTAGAAAACACGGCCACATAACTACAAGAATAAAAACTTCTTACATGTATTTTTTTTTTTCAGTTTTAACTATAAACCTAATGAAAAAATTGTCGAGTAAGAGTTTTTATGACCTTATTGCAATTTTTTATTTTCATTTTACCGTGTCAAATAGCTATCACGAGGGTAGTGAAGGAGAACACACAGACATGCGGTGCTATCGGTGCTATTCTCTAAAAAAATCGCCATGAGCGCAGCGCTAGCCGCAGTGACGAAATCCAAATAGGTACATTTTTTTTTATGGTAGGTAAAAATTCATCGCATGACCCACTCCCACTCTTGGGCGGAGCGGGAAACAGTGTCAGACTCTTATTGACTAAAGAACCTACCCCGTGCCTTCCTTGCCTTATTCCCAGAGCCCCGGTGTAACGCTTTCGCACCAACCCTCAGCTCCGGGAGGCTTCGACCCTGTAGGTCCCCTACGGAAATAGGTACATTGGATTAACTGTCCTATTTATAGGTCTATTGGGTTAACAATCCAATATGCCTTTTTCAATTCCGACGCTACGGCCAGCGCTGTGCTGAAGGCTCTTTTCTTTGAGAATAGCATCCATGAGCAAGAAGCTCAAACATTAGCAAGTTTACAATCAATAGACAAAATCCCCTACACAGAACAACACAACAAAATACATTCTCTGATAATGCGGCCACGGCCACATTATCCCCGAGCAACCCCACGGACCCTCGAAACCGCTAAACGACGCTTTATGCAACCCAAAAGGGATGTTTTAAGTACCCTACGAGTATATTCACAAATGACAAGTCTAATAGAAAAGGTATTCAGGCTGAAAAGCAGTGAAAGGCTGCGGGTTTTTCCGGCCATCTTGTGGGTGACCGCAAATTTGTCAACACATACCTATAAGTAATGTACTGCCCTGGTAATCGAGAGGGCAGTAAGTCGAAGGTGGCCTGCTCTTTTAAATGATAAATGATATTTATTTTTGTAAATAGGTTTTTCACAACACTTTTACACGTCATTTTTGTTTTTACAAGCTTTTATTTAGTTTCACCTGTCCCGTTGTCTGTCGTTCTGTAATCAAATCTTGCAACTTAAATTTGATCCACTTCCCGGTTTCCGATTGAGCTGAAATTTGGTATATACGTTTAGTTCGGATGACAATGCAATATTATGATGACATGGAGCTGATCTGATGATGGAATCGCGAGGTAGCCATAGGAACTCTGTAATTAAACGGCACAACCACGTCGAGTTTGGGCTCGTGTGAATCGTCTTGACGAGTTTTATTTATATAAGCATAGACCACCGCTATAAAAGCTTGTTATGAAAAAAAATATTTTCATTGAAAACTTGATTTACGTAGTAACTAAATTTATCGTACCGTTCTTACTGCTCTTTATCAAATAAGAAAAGGCATTTCTATTTACGTAGAAATATAAAACCTAGATAGGAAGAAAGCTCGTTTGACGTACATTCCAAATCGATTCTATAAAAAAAATGGCCACCTTCGACTTACTGCCCTCTCGATTACCAGGGCAGTGTAGAGGCCCAAATAGTAGGGCCGAAGCCGTGCACTAGCTTCTGACGTTTTACAAGTGCCCATGTAGGCCTATGTGAAATAAAAAGATTTTGACTCTTTTGACTTTTGAAGCCTACTGGGGCCCCAGTCCGGTTTTTGAAAGGAAGAGCTGACCCCGGTATGAGAGCTAAGCAGGAATGGGGTGGGCCGTTTAGTCAGTGAGATTCCGACACTGTTTCCCGCTCCGCCCAAGGGCGAGATTCGTCATTCGATGATTTTTCCCACCATAAAAACCACATACCTTTAAGTTAAAGCTATCTAGCAGTTATCGACTTGGTGAAAAGGCATGCGAAGAGACTAATTGGTTATCCAAATTTGGTTAAATCCAATGTACAAAACCTGGAGTAAAGGCATAAAGTAGTTACCCTTTCGATATTTTACATGACGAAGCCCTTGGGCGGAGCGGGAAACAATATCATGCTCTCACCGATTGAACAATCTACATCGTTCCTTCGAAAAAGCACATATTGGAAAGTATAACAATTTTAGATAGGCCGATAAATAAATAAATCTCTGGTCATCACACATCTTGGTTTGTAAAATTATTTTTCATATCACAAATGTCTAAAAATAATACCTAAGCATGCATATCTCAGTATCGTAAATTCAAATTCAAATCATTTATCTACACTATCTACACTAATATAATAAAGAGGTAAAGTTTGTTTTTTTATTTTTTTGTTTGTAGGAGGTATATCTGGAACTAATGGTTCGATTGGAAAAATTGAAGCTATAATAGAAAGCTGCTTTACTCCTGAGTGACATAGACTATAAATTATTTATATAACATGGATATTAACCGAGCTATCACAACTTTTGTCTCACAAATTTTCCGCGGACGAAGACGCGGGTAGAAGCTAGTTTCAAATAAACCTTTACAGGCACTTTTGAAATGTCATAAAGTCGGTCTGTCAGGAAAAAAATGACGCTAATTGCACATTCCAAAAAGTAGGTCTCAATGGAGAAGAATGTGCAAGAAAAGAGAATACCAGCTCTTTAAAACAAACCAGGAATTTCCAGTGTTCCACGAGAGAGCAAACGATTGACCCGGTTTCGACAAAAGACGAGCTAGATACACCTTTGTGAACTCACAAGCCTAGTTAAAATTCTGTAATTCAAATGAGATGGTTACAGAGCCAAAATCTGTGTATAAGTGCTACTGAGTACTACTTGAGTTACAAATATGTCTAACTAGCTTTTGCCCAATGCTTTGCTCCCGCTCCACAGTGTTTATAAAGACCATTTTGATGGACATTGCTTTTCTTTATTTCAAAAACTGATTGACTAAAAAGTATGATGTGTTATTTTTGTGGTATGTGGGGGAGATAAAGGGCATAATTTTAGTGTGAATAACTTTACAATTTCTTCAAAAAAAAACTAAATACTTAAAATCTCGTATAAGTCTGGATCTAATGAAGTTCCAAGGATTATTTGTATGCTAGCATATGCAACTTAAAAAACGCCATAGATGTATCTAAGGCCATAATCGCATATCATATTTAGTTTCAGAGATATGATTTGTTTTTGTAAATGTCCGGTTCAAAAAAGGCGATAGGTATTCAAAATAAAAAAAAATCAAAAACTAAAATTCGAAATATTGCATTCAAACAACTTAAACTATCAGTTTTTTTTTTTAAATGGTCATGAACAGATTTTTGTATTTTTTTTTAACGGGATAAAATTATCCTATGTTCGTCTCCTGTTGGTTATCAAAAAAATTTCAGCTAAATCGGTTCAGCCGTTCTTGTGTTATATTATAAACTAGCTTCTGCCCGCGACTTCGTCCGCGGAAAATTTGTGAGACAAAAGTTGTGATGGCTCGGTTAATATCCCTGTTATATAAATAATTTATAGCCTATGTCACTCAGGAGTAAAGCAGCTTTCTATTATAGCTTCAATTTTTCCAATCGAACCATTTGTTCCAGAGATTACCTCCTACAAACAAAAAAACAAAAAAATAAAAAAACAAAAAAACAAACTTTACCTCTTTATTATATTAGTATAGATTAGTATAGATAGTGCAACTAACATGACTTTCTTTTCTATATACAGGGTGTCATTGACATGTTAACGCAAACGAATACCATAGATCCAGTACATGATTCTAGACCCCCCAGTGGTGGAATTTTTTGTCGTTTTTTTCTTATTTTTTTTTTTAATGAATTTTTAACGTTTTTTTTAATTAAACAGTATAAAAACGACAATTTAACATTTTTTGCGAAAAAAATGAGTGCATTACATTCTAAATTAAAAATGTCATCGGGTTTGATTAGAATAACGACTTTATTTGCCTCGATGATTTTTTTTTTTTTTTTTTGTAAAAAAAAGTTTTTTTCTTTTTTTTTTCTAAAACTATCATTGGGATTGCTCAAAATAACGATTTTATACAGGTAAAAAATAAAAAAAACAAAACTTTTTCTCAGAAATTTGAAAAAAAACCGACGAAAAATTCCACCACTGGGGGGTCCAGAATCATGTACTGGATCCATGGTATTCGTTTGCGTTAACATGTCAATGACACCTTGTATAGCCTCGCTTTCCCGGCAAACTTCATATCATTGATATTTTTTCCGTTCACACCGTATCAACCCTCCATTTCCCACCAATTTCCCATCATCTACACTAATCTCTGGAACTACTGGTCCGATTGGAATTTTTTTAGCAACAATAGAAAGCTGCTTTACTCCTGAGTGACATAGGCTATAAACTATTTATATAACATGGATGTTAACCGAGCTATCACTACAAGAAATTTTCCGCGGACGAAGTCGCGGGCAGAAGCTAGTTACGAATATTTAAAGACCAAAATTGGCCAAATCGGTCCACCCTTAGTGGATTTTTTGCAACCATTATCCAACGCCGTCTAGTCTCAAGCTAAGCAGAGCTTGTGTTATGAGTACTGGACAACTGACCAACATACTTATATATTTCTAAATAAATACATATTATAGATAAATTACACCCAGACACAGAACAAATGATCGTGCTCATCACACAAAAATTTGTCATGGGTGGGAATCGAACTCACAATTTTAGCGAGACTAACGAACAGCTGTTAATTTTTATATATAAGTAAGAAGATTATGAATCCATATCATAAATATACTAGCTATTGCCACGTTGGATGGCAACGCTAATTCTTTGGGCAAAGAAAGAGCCAGCCCTCTGGTCACGCAAAGTTCGATTAAACGGCGCGATATTTCTTTAAAAAGGTGACGCGCACTCGGACCCCATGACCCAAGCGTTTCGACCCCAAACGGCTCAAAACTGTAATTACCAATAACTTTTTTCGTTTCTGTATTTGCGCCGTTTGAGGGTCTCGGCAGCCGCAGCGGCAGCGCCAGCACAGCCCGCGGAACTAAGAACATGGGATGGCGCAAGGGTGCTGCCAGTCTTCTGGGCACGTTTCCAGATGACAGCGATGTGGAGGAATATTTCGACGCTTGAGTATTGTGTTTTTGTATCAAAGTCAAAGTCAAAGTCAAATCATTTTTATTCCAAATAAACCATTTACAGGCACTTTTGAAACGTCAAGTCTGTCTGTCCTAAATAATGATGCTAATTGCACATTCCAAAGCGTAGATCTCTATGGAGAAGAATGTGCAAGAAACTCCATGGACACTCTTTTCAATTATGGTAAGTATTACAAATAATTCGGTTACATGTTTCTTGTCGATACTAGTATGTGAGAACAATGTAAATAATAACTAAAAAGAAACAATTCTAAATATAGATATTATATTAAAATAAACTACTGACAGCTAAGAGATGACCAATCTCAACTGACATCGCCCGTTCACGGACATGACGCATACATCAGCACTACTCAGCTCAACTATTTTATAGGGAACCGAATAATCCAATACACGCGCCACCGTCAGTGAGACATTTGAGTGAGCATGACAAACTCTCAGCTGCCGAGCTCATTTACGTCAAATCAAACAAGTCCTATAGTAACCTAAAACCATAAATTGTTCCATGGTACTCACATTTACAAACTTTGAAAAAAAAAAAATGAATTTACATTATACAATACTATTATAAAATAAATGACCAACTTTAAAACACAAGAAAAAAGTTATTTTAATGCCAATCCATTTGTACGAACTACGGGTAGTGGAGCTGGACCAGCATTAAGCCAAGCATTTTTATCTTGGATGTAATCCTCCAACTTATAATATGCCTGCCTGCATAGTGTGCGTTTAATGCAAGATTTAAATTTCGTTTCATTAAGTTCCAATATGTGGGAAGGTATTTTATTATAACATTTTAAACAGTACCCCATGAAAGAAGAGGCCACTTTAGCCAGTCTGAAGCCTGGTTGAACTAACTGATCCCTATTTCTTGTAACATAATTATGTCTATCGCCTCTTTTGCTAAAAAGATGAAGATTTTTTCTAACATACATGATGTTTTCATAAATATATTGACATGCCACCGTCATGATATTAATATTCTTAAACAGCTCCCTTAGGGAATCGCACCGCCGGAGATTATAAATGGCTCTAATTGCTCTTTTCTGTAGTATAAAAATTGAGTCAATGTCTGCAGCCCGTCCCCATAGTAAGATACCGTATGACATAATACTATGGAAATAACTAAAATAGACTAGTCTAGCGGTATCAACATCCGTTAATTGACGGATTTTTCTAACAGCATATGCAGCTGAGCTAAGTCGTCCTGCAAGAGATGTTAAATGAGGACCCCATTGCAGTTTTAAGTCAAGCGTAATCCCTAAGAAAACCGTTTTATCTACAAATTCTAGTTTCTCATTGTTTAATATTATGTCACAAACACTACTCTTGACATTTGGTAAGGAAAACCTTATGCATTTAGTTTTTTTCCCATTTAACACTAGATTATTAGCAGTGAACCAATTATGGACCTGTAGTAGGGCGTTATTTACGTCGTCAAAATTAGTAGCCCTTCTATTTATCTTAAATATCAAAGACGTATCATCGGCAAACAATACCATATTAAGTTTGTTTTGCAATAAATGGGGTAAATCATTAATATATACTAAAAATAAAAAAGGACCTAAAATTGAGCCTTGGGGTACCCCCATTTTTACATTTAACCCCGAAGAATTCACACCGTTTATCTGAACTAATTGCTGTCTATCATTTAAATAAGATCTTAATAAGCTTAACGATTTTTGACCTAGTCCGTAATGCTCAAGTTTCAAAAGTAATGTTTCATGAACCACACAATCAAATGCTTTAGACAGGTCGCAAAAAATACCAACAGCATCCTGTGCCTCCTCCCACGCATCAAAAATGTGTTTCAGTAAGGAGACACCAGCGTCAGTCGTACAACGTCCTTTGGTGAAACCAAACTGTTTATTGTGCAAGAGATTATTGGAGTTAAAATGAATCAGCATTTGATCCAACATCACCCTTTCAAATATCTTGCTGAAAACTGGCAATACAGATACTGGTCTATAATTATTTGTATCTTTACTGTCCCCGGATTTAAAAAGTGGTATCACTTTACTAAATTTCATTAGATCCGGAAAGATTCCTTGATCTACACACAAATTGAATATTAAGGCTAAGTACGGTGCTATTGTCTCAATAATTGAGGTACAAACTTTGATAGACATACCCCATAAATCTTCAGTTAATTTAATTTTAATTTGTTTAAAAGCTTTAATAACTGTGATGGGATTAATATGCTTAAAGTTAAATTCTGTTGGGCAGGCTGCAACATTATCTTGCAATAAATCAAAAGCAAGCGATGGCGATGAGTTTAGGGCTTCAGTAGTTTTAATTGGTATACTGGTAAAGAAATTTACAAATTCTTGCGCAACTAGTTTGTTATCACTAACAAGACCGTGATGAGTCTCCAATGTGTAATCATTATTGTGTGTTTTGTTCCTATTGGTTTCATTATTTATAATTTTCCAAACGGTTTTTATTTTGTTATCAGCTGATTTAACCTTGTTGCTAATGTATAAGGCCTTAGCTGCTTTACAAGTATTTTTAAACATTTTTGAATACATAGCAACATACTTATTAAAAGTGTCAGTCCTAACGATAGGTTTAAGGCCATACAGTTCGAAGAGTCTTTCCCTACTTATTCTGATTCCTTTAGTCGCCCAATCACTAAATCTAAACTTAGGGTTGATACATTTAGTCTTCTTCTCAAAATTCTTGTTAAATTCTGTTTGAACTATTGAAAAAAAATTATTATACAAAATATTACTATCATTCTCTGCAAGTTTCCAATCATTTAGCTTGTTTACTAAAGTGCTATTAAATTTATTTAATTTACCGGATGTTATTGGTCTGGAATGTATCTGCACTTGTTGTATAGGTATGTCGGATTCAAAAGTTACCATCAAGCCGCTATGATCTGAAGGGAGATAATCTACAATGGCTTTATCTAAATAGTTGCAATAACAAAAAACATTATCAATACATGTAGCAGAAGTAGTGGAAGTTCGAGTTGGTTCTATAAACACATTTGATAAATTGAATGATTTAAAGAGATTTAAAAATCTACAGCTTTCTGAATTATTTTCTAAAATATTAACATTGAAGTCTCCACATATAATTACTAGTTTGTTACTATTTGAAAGTTTTGCCATAACATCTTCCATGACTGACTCAAAAACAGAGTAGTTTTGATAATTAGGGGGCCTGTAAACGCACACTATGATATGCCTATCCAGCTCAACACAAGACAGTTCAATGCTATGTTCAATGGACAGTGAAACTATGTCTTTACGAGTTTTAAATTTAATACAATTTTTAATTAGGATTAGTGAACCTCCACGTAACATTGATTTTCGATTAAAACAACTGCCCACATTATAATTCTCATAATGAATTAGCATTTCAGAGTCCTTTAGCCAATGCTCAGTAAAACAGATAATGTCGAACATTGTTTTTTCCAAAAATAATTCTACTTCCAATTGTTTCGAAGAAAAACCTTGAATATTTTGAAGAAACAAAGTAAACGATTTTTGCTTGGCCTCTTTACTTTGAATGCTAGAAGATACCTTATTATTAAATTGACTTAAATGGCCAGAGGTACCAACTGTTGTCTTAATAGCTAGTTTAAACTATCAATCAAATCATTAGTACTATTACTAATTGTGCAACTTATAATAGGGTACGTCGACATACTACCTATGTCTGAGTAAATATTATATGCTAATAGCTTTGCTATTTGTCGTCTATAAATAATGGGTAGGTACACAGTGTACCTTGACGATAAAAGTTTATCAACAAAATTGTTGATGTCAAAAAATGAAAATCTATTGTTATAGTGACTAACTAAAAACTGCATATGCATATTTAGCATATGAATGTATTGGTTTTCTCTATTTGTCAAGTGCTTAAAATATGGGAAAGCACACAAAATAATCTTCCTACAATTTATCTTTAATAATTCTGTTACATTATAAGTGATATCATCCTTGGCCACGTTTACGCTATTACCCACAAATACAGTTATAATGGCATTGGGATCATATACTTGTTCTCTGACTAATGACATTATATGATGGTAGGATGCTTGAGGTGTACAGTGATTTTGAGAAGAGAAAGGGAGGCAGTTACTAACTAATTGCCCTAAACCCCTTCCTATGCTATCGGAATACATAATTGAAGATACACTAGAACTTACTGAATTATTTACCCCTTGAATTATTTCTTGCTGATTATGGGGTACTGGGCTGGGAATACAGTCCTGAGCACTGATGGTCTGGGACGTATCCCCCGTTACCTCAAGATTGAGACCAGCCAGGTTGGATTCTCTCTGACAAGTACATTGGTTGACACATAGAGTGAGTGAGTCTACTTTATCTACTAAGTCGTTTGTAGCAAGAATATGTTCCCTAATCTGGTTTTCAGAACACATATACTTACTATAAATTGACTTTAGAGAACTATCCAAAGTCTGTATTTCAGATTGCAAACGCTCAGTATCATATATATCATATGTACATAGTTAGGTTTGGTGTAAATATTTATTTTAGTTAAGTCATTAAAATAAGTTACTAGCTATTTATATATATTTTATTAGAATTGATAACATTACTCGTATCCCACGAATTCCCATGAGAACGTACTGGCGAGATACAAAGTACCTTATATCCTAATTGAAATAGTCATCTACCCGTGTATAAATTTTCATTTAAATTCGTTTTACCCTTTGAGGCGGGTTAATAGGCATACTATATCATTTATACTATCTCGTAAATCTAGTCAGGCGAATTACTGTGTATAATTTATTTCATCACCATTGCTTTCAAAACAGTAAAGGGAAACATCGTGAAGACATTAAAATGTCGCTTCTCTTTATCAATACATTTACGCCAAATACAATTAATAAGTATTCCACCACTATCATACAACGTCGTCTAGTCCCAAGCTAAGCAGAACTTCTTAATTCTTTATTGTACACAAACAAACTTACAGTAACACGTTTTTGAACATGTGTTATGAGTACTAGAAAACTGAAACTTGTATATTTCTAAATTCATACATATTATAGATAAATTACACCCAGACACAGAGCAAATGACACAAACATTTGTCCTGGGTGGGAATCGAACCCACGACCTCCGGCATAGCAGTCAGGGCCGCTAACCACTAGATCAACGGGACAGTCAATAAAATAATAATTAATAATTTACGCTCATCTCATAACTGTCTTCTTGCATTTCCCACACATCGTACCTACTCACTATTATTTCGAAGCTATTTCTCAGTGGGATGCGTTTCCCCAGAAGATGAATATGGCAACAAACCGATTAGAATTCAATATTAAAGATCGTGAGCAGGGGCGCCGACTTCTTGGGTGCTCGGGGGCTCAGGCACCCACGAGAAATAAACCGGGGGTGCTGAGCACCCACGAGAGTCCACTCAAGTGTTCGCGTTGTTGTTCGAAGGGACTGAAAACACCTATTCGCCGCCAAAATTATATATAACTGTCTCACACTTTGCCACTTTTTTGATTCATCAAATGAGCATGAGTACCCATAGAAGTTTTCTAAAAGTCGGCGCCCCTGATCGCTGAGCATAATCGTAAGATGGTTGGTACTACTACCAAGCCGGAACTCCGTAACATCTCTAGTATCATTACAACGTCACGTAATGTTTCCCAATTATCGATTTGGACCAATTGTTCGTGTGCCTATATTCGTATACTTATTTTATTCATTTGAATACATATTGTATTTATGATTGCTCTATTACTGAGAGTGTTGGTGGCTGAGTGGTAACGGCCCGTTTTAGATCGCTAGTTCAAACTCAGCCAGTCGCAAGTCGAATTTGTTTCATCACCACTGCTCTCAAAACGGTGAAGGAATACATCGTGAGGAAACCGGCATGTCCTAGAAAAAATCCGGAGACTGTTACAGTGACCAATCAGCAATGGGCCCGCGTGGTGGCGTGGTATGTTTATCAGTTGTCTTGTACCCATAACACAAGCTCTAGCTTGGGACTAGACGTTGTTGTGAGATAGTTGTGGTTATCTATATATATAAAAGGAGAAACTGACTGACTGACATATCAACGCACAGCTGAAACTATTGGGACTAAGAGCTTGAAATTTTGCACACGGCTTTCTTTAATGAAGTAGATGAGCACTAAGAAACGATGTCTCAAAATTAGTGAATTTTGAGACATCCTTTCTTAGTGTTCATCCCCTTAGGGAGTGCCCTAAGGGGATGAAGCGCGGGTCAAAAGTTTTTGAGAAACCTACTACACGCGGGCGAAGCCGCTGGCAGGAAGCCAGTATGATTATGTTGGTAATGCTTGATTTTGCTTATGCCACCCTAGTTGAGGAAATAATCTAGTCTACACCGTACTAAATACACAGAAACAGGTGACTGACCAGAGTTAGTCAGGCTCAACTTCCTCATAAACTCGTTGTTCTCCGAACAATAGTCGATTCCGTCCGTCCTAAAATGGAAACAATACGGAAGTAATAGCCAACTTAATGTCATACCTGTGCCACCGAAAATAGCCCAAAACTTTACCGAACGGAAAACTTTTACCGCAACCGCATCGTTAATTACAGTTTTGCGGTCGAAACGCTTGGGACATGGGGTCCGAATTCACGTCCTCTTTTCAGACCTTTCACCCAAAGTGATCGACACTTTGCGGGACCTGAGGGTTGGGTCGCTTTTTGCCCGAAGAATTAGCCAATGTTAATTTTATGGGCAAAGAACAACAGACAATCCATTCAACGTGGCAACGGTGCCAATCTTCTGGAAACGTTTCCGTTACACCGAGATGCAAGCAATGTAGAGAAGCATGTCGACACCTTAGTGCGTTTGTTTTTGCATCTACATTTATGTACGGAGCAGTGATGGTCAAGTGGTAACGGGCCCGAAGAGTTGATCGCGGGTTTAAACCCAGCTAGGCAAAATTATTTTATCACCACCGCTCTCAAACCAATGGAAGAAAACCGGCATGTCCTGGTTTTCTTCCATTGGTTTGAGAACAGTCCACCAACCAGGACTGGACCCATAAATATTTGTTAGAAAATTTTACTGCTGAGATTCAGGCCTCCACTCTAGAAGTAATGAGCCATAAACCACCACGCGGGCCCAATACAGGTAGTGGATGTAGGTATAAAAATAATAAATCAGACCACTAAACAATTTGAAAACCTAATTTAATTTTTAGGAGCGACGGGCTCACCGTTTACGTTAACGGCAGAATTCAATTTCCGTTCGTAATCTACAGCGGGGAATTACAGCCTGAGGTTCCGAAGCTCTTTATAATCCTACCAATATTGTGAAAGCGAGTTTCAAGAGAAAACTTTATGGATGGAGAGGGAGAGGTAGGCGGCTAGCTTTTGTCCGCGGCTTCGCCCGAGTACATAAAATATAGCCTATGTCACTCAGGAGTAAAGCAGCTTTCTATTGTTGCTAAATTTTTTTCAATCGGACCAGTAGTTCCAGAGATTACCTCCTACAAACAAAAAAATAAAAAAACAAACTTTACCTCTTTATTATATTAGTATATGTTATAGTCAATCCTCAGTCTGATTTGAAGACTTAACCTAATTTAACTTAGGATAAATTAGTCTTTCCGCGAAGTAACTGCGTATTTTGACTATGACATATAGATGGATTGTGTGTAGAGAGATGAAAGAAAAGAGAGTTAGTGATGACATGATTGCAGACAGGTCATGGAAGAAGAAAAACTATCTCGTACTCTCTCGCCTTCTGTAACTCTTTAGAAAGAAAAACAGTTTATTTGAAAGTGAAATTATGCAAACTTAAAATTAACTAACAAACGTAATAAAAACGTAAACGTATTAAAGAGCAGTGGTGGCCGAGTGGTAAAGGCTCCGACTTACAAGCTGTAGGTCACGGGTTCAAACCCAGCCAGGCACATTACTTTGTGTAATTTATTTCATCACCACTGCTCTCAAAACGGTGGAGGAAAACATCGTGAGGAAACCGGCATGTCCTAGAACCAAAAATTCGAAGACATGTGACATCCACTAATCCGCACTGGGCCCGCGTGGTGGATCATGGCCCATTCCCTCTGCTAGAGAGAGGAGGCCTGTATCCCTGCAGTGGGAACATTAAAAAAGCTGATGATGAACAAACGTAATCATTATATAAGCTACTAGCTTCTGCCCGCGACTTCGTCCGCGGAAAATTTGTAAGACAAAAGTTGTGATAGCTCGGTTAATATTCATGTTATATAAATAATTTATAGCCTATGTCACTCAGGAGTAAAGCAGCTTTCTGTTATAGCTTCAATTTTTTCAATCGAACCATTAGTTCCAGAGATTACCTCCTACAAACAAAAAAACAAACTTTACCTCTTTATTATATTAGTGTAGATGTATTACATCTTAGATCAGCGCAAAACTGGCGAACGCTCAACACAAAGCTGTGGCTTCTCGCATAGTTGAGTTACATCGCTTGAGGAAAAGTTTTACATAAAGATCTGTAGGTAAGATTTCAATTTTGAAACTAACTAAAAACCTTAGGCCCTTTAATTGAGACCAAGACAACTGGTATATATGGCTTTTTAGCCTAGTATCTATGGTGCAACAGATAAAACAGATTGTAATATTACGTGCGTCGTTACGTGTTTTGGGCAAAATAAACACTTTTTCTTTCATTCTTTCTTTTAGGAACGATTTTTTTATTAAAGCAGGAACCAGTTGCAGTAGAAAAAAAAATCAATCCTCCGTGCGACGTATTCCTCTTTGCTTCATCACTTTCGCTCTTATGATGTTTCTCCATCTATTCCTGTCTCGGATGGACTCAAGGGCCCCATATACCGTTGAGCCAACAATGATGCGGATCTGATCGGACTAAAGAATTGGCGGATTTTATCGAACTCACGAATTTGGCTGCGGCCGCAAGGTCTTTTTACATCTCACTCATTTAGAACAATAGTCATCATGAATGTTACTAAGCATGGCTGAGCTTAGCTATTGTATATCTTCGTTACAAAAACATGTCAAACAGCTATTGAACAGCAGTTTATTGAAAAAGCAAGAAAGAAATAACAGTTTCTCTTATATTCACTGTTTACCGCCTCGTCATGTCTTGTGGGAGGTATAAAAGTCAGAGCAAGATGGATTATATTACTGGGGTAAACACAAATGACGGTAGATGATTCTGCTACGCTGTAACACTGCGTTTTATGAGTCCTGATGGTACAGCTCTTAACATTAGGTGCAGGGGAAATCCTCTTTATGCTTACACTTCAAGCGTGGATTAACGGTGAATAATTCCCTCTTCTGAGGTTTTTCTAGGTGTGAAAATGCTTCCATGACTGTAGGGCGGAACGGGAGGCCGCGATTTTTTTTATGGTAGGTAAACATCATCCGATGATGAATCCGGCCCTTGAACGGAGCGGGAAACAGTGTCAGACTCATACTGACTAAACAACCTAACCCACTCCTATATATATACCAGGGCCAGAGCCTTTCTTTCAGACGCAAACCCTTGGCCCCAGTTGGCTTAGACCCTTCTGCAGGGTCCGTCCCTACGGTACGGGATGGCATGTCAGATTTTTACTGACTAAAACCCAGCCTTATGTTTCTTCTTTGTTTTGTTTTCTGACATCCTATGGCGATCCCAATACAATTCGGCACTGCTGGGCCACGTTTTTGCTGAAATTGCTTTGAGGCGCGTGCAGATCTCTATGCCTCGTCGACGACTCGGAGTCGGTACGGACGATTATAATAGTAGTAACCGACAATCCCCTACCGACAACCCCCCCATTTGGGGGAGGCCTATGCCCAGCAGTGGGCGTCGTTCGGGTGACATGATGATGATGTGAACCGACAGTCCGACAATATCGGACCGCCGGACGGTGAGCTATTACCCTTTTTTGAGGTGGGAAATTAACTAATGAATTCTTTTCCCCGCTCTAGGGTTTAGCGGTTCCTTCAGTAGGCTTACAGCCTAAATTACTTTGTTTCTGCTTCTATAGCCTATAACTTTGATTAAATAAAGTTTGTGAGAGGACTGCGGGGTGCGATAGGCAGAATTGGATACTAAACTATTTTATTAATTACAGTGGTTCGTTTTAGCTGGAGCAGATATAATGGCTCAATTTACACCACCGCGGAATGGAACGTGCGACCATTTTTTGGCTTGTATTTTATTTCTCTCATTCAATTTTGATTCGAATGAAGACGAAGAAGAAGAGTAAAAGATGGACCTTCAAAAAATGCACATAACACTGTAGAAAGGCGCATTTGATGCCTTAGGACATCCCGGCGTACGGCAAGTATCCACCCTTACGTTGTTGAGACACCTGCGGCCCGGACTAAGCGTTTTGCCTCGTCATTTATACCGCGTACATCGAGGGATTGGAACAGTTTGCCGACTGCAGTCTTTCCGTCCGAATATAATTTGGGTGTCTTCAAGGCTAGAGTGAATAGGCTCTTAATAAACTAGTGCGCCTTACCATCAACGATTGCATCACTGCTTACCATCAGGTGGGATCGCAGTCAAGCACTAGTTTATTGCAAGTTAAAAAAAAAGGCATTTTCTACCAGTCGACCCTATGGTGGTGAAGAAACAAAACAAAGGTGCAATTTAAAAAATAGACTAACCAAAAAAAATTAAAAAAAATTAACAATAACATTTTAGGCAATATAAGAGAGTGAATGAAATCAGCGATTATCTAATATTCTATGAAGAACCTTATTAATAGAATGCTTTGAATATGCAAGACAAAAGAAAAAGACTAAGCAAAAACTTATAATAATTCACCTGAATTCTCTTGAAAATCTCCATATTGTATGTGAAATTTTTACTTTGTCTGAATTCGTTTTTAATTAAAAACAACACTGAATAAGTACAGAAAATAACTGACGGCTTTGTTTTCTTTTATTTGATTTTACCTGGCTGCTTCCATATTTCTGAACGGTCGTGTTAGGGTTGCCACCTCTTTTGCAGATAAAATACAGGTAAGAAAAAAAATTACACATCAAAATAAAGTACAATTTCTTTTTCGTTATTATTATGTTTAAAACCATTCTTTTTATTGCTTTTGCAGTTTTTTATCAAATTCAGAGACGTTTTTTTCGTCTCATAATTTGCTATTCTTCCATCGCTGAAAACCTTTTTTTTTTGTGTCTGCTTAAGTGACGGAAATAGACAAAATTTTAATTTAGATTCAGCCATCGATAAATTTCGTTTAGCGAAAAAATATTTGCTACGAAACTTTTCGAAATCCCAAAAAAAAATCACAAGGAAAAAAATAGAGTACAATTACCTGGAATAAAGTACAAAATTGTATTACAAAGTACGTGTGACAACCCTAGTTAGTGTATAGCTTATACCTATATGTACAGAGAAGAGTTGACAGCCGGCACCAAAAATTAATATTTACTTTGGCAATTTGCAAGTCAATAGCGTCTGGTTTGTGAACTGAAAAACTCAGGAGGACTTTATCGCCGGGATCGTTAAAGAGTTCGCCTTTTTTCTTTAGGTGTGTACTGGTACAATGTATGTAAGGTAAGGGGTAGTATAACAGTAATTTTCTACTGCATTGGATCAGACTTACAATGATCCGGCTGCTAGAACTCAGGCCTCCTATCTTGGAGAGAAAATGGGCTGTAACCACGTAAGATAATGGGTCAAATAACAGTAATTTTCAATTGCTTAGCATAAGACTTATAATGTTCCCACTGTTGGGACCCAGGGCTCCTTTCTTGTAGAGGGAATGGACTATACTGTAAATACCATGCTGGCCCTGTGCGGATTGGTGGACGTCACATGTCTTCGAATTTTTTTTTTTTTTTGTTTAGGACATTTTTCTATTGACACCATATTTGTTATGATGTGCAATGTAAAGAAATACTATTATAATATTTTCTAATATATAAAACACTTTTACAATACAAAATACAAATATTTTATGGTTTTTAAAGCCTATAAAGAACAGCCATTACAGTCTTTGGAAACCCATCCAACCTATGTGCCCCAAATAAGTTTCATTAGGAAAAGGAAGAATCCGAAACCCGGGAAAAAATACCTTCCGCTAACATACTCGTTTCTCACTTTATCCATTCTCATCACACCCCACATCCATCTCAATATTCTTCTCCGCTACAATACAATAAATTATCTGAGAACCCAAAACTACACAATACAGCATCCCTTTCTGCCCGAGTGCTCTTAAATCTTAGGAAATAGGTCACAACGCGCGGTTCTCTTTGCTTTTTATTGGAAAGATGACAGTCTAGTATTTATTGAGAGGCTAAGCTAACAGAAATTCTGGTAGGGCTTTTGAAAATGAAAGAACCTATCTATTTTAATAGATGGATGGTAATATTTTCTGATATTAATCATAAACTAGGTATACGAAATATGGAATGAGTATGGAAAGATCGTAGCCGTATCGATCGGTGTTTTTGGTAAAAAAACACAAAGGTTAGATTAATAGATGCTAAATATTCCCTATTTTCCTGAATGGTGCTGAATGGACGATCCAACAAAGGCACCATAAAAAGATTGACGCTCTTGAAATGTGGTGCTGCAGACGTCTACAGAGGATAAAATGGACTGCTAATCGTAGTAGTTTCAAGTCGTCGTCGGCGCGCACTGTTCCTCGCCTCACAGAGTGTTGTCAGCAAACTGTAGGCCTACAGAGTCGAAGCCTCCTGGGCCAAGGGTTGATGCGAAAGAGTAGCACCAGGGCTCTAAGGCAAGGAAGGAATGGGATAGGGTTTTTAGTCAGTAAAAGTCTGACACTGTTTACCGCAAAAAAAAACCAATCATCTATCTGTTCCTAAAAGAAAATGAAATAATTGAAGAGTATTTTCAATGTAAAATAATGAAGTATTACAAAATAATAGTAACGGCGTTGACCGAAGCTATACCGACTATAAAGCTTATTAAGTTATTTTTTGTAGTATAACAGAATGGATATGTTAACCTGAAATAAATTTGTTCGGAATCGGTAATGGGATCGATCCAAGTACCTTTGGATTATAGTGTTATATTTTTCCATCGACTTATACTCTAGCGCTAGACAAGCACATTCATAGAAACTATCTGTCGAAATAGTGAGAAGTGTTAGGGATGATTCTCATTAGAACGTGCTGTGCCCGGGGCGGGGCCCAGACGGGGCACGGTTTTAATCTGTTTCATATATTTTGTATGAATCAATTTATATTACACAGTGCATTATCCGTGTCCCGTCCGGGCCCGCTCGACGCACTTCAATACCACGTTTGTTGCACGGTCCCGCCCCGTTCCCTCCACGTCCCATCGTTATCAGAACATTTTTCTTGCTGCGTCCGAAAATAAATTGCGTAGCACGGACGGGCCCCGGCTCGTCCACGCCCCGGCCCTGGCACGGCCCGCTCTAATGAGGATCATCCCTTAGACTGATATGGCCAATTTTGGTCTGGAACTATTCGTGTTAGTCCAGGGAAGGTTTAAACGGTGTGTACGGATTTTTTTTTAATTGCTATAAATTAGTGCTTGACTGCGATCCCACCTGTTGGTAAGCAGTGATGCAATCGTTGACGGTGAGGTGCACTAGTTTATTAATAAATAAAGTCGGCTGTACGAATAGATAGATATACTCTTTATTATAGGTATACCAGTAATAAGTTCTCCTTTTGTATAATTTGTTTGTTTTGTATATATTAGTTTATTATTATGTAAGATTATTTGTGTAGTGTCTATGGGCCTTAGTTGCCTGATAATAAATGCTCCTTGAAACAAGCGGGCCAAGTTGATGAAGAGGGTTTCACTAGAGTTGAAAAGAAGAAAAAGAAGAAGCCCTGTTCTCGTAACCAGTGCGGGACCGCAGCAAGTGGACCAAACATGCTGCTGCGTCCTGCCGTGCCTACGACTCAACTATATATTTCACGTCTGCATCATTCTACAAAGGTTGAAGAAGTCGTGGAGTACATGAGAGTGAAGACCAACTGGACTCTGAGGGTCGAAAGGCTGGATTCCCGCCACGGCGTCAACTTCAAGTCGTTCGTGATACGAGTTCCAACCCAACAAATGCAGACCTTTATGAGAGAAGACTTTTGGCCGAAAGGAGTGCTGTATCGAAGTTTCCGGGGACGGTTACGCGACACCACACAGCGGAACACGACGCCGATGTTACGTGTATAATTATATGTTATTTTTAATATGTATTAGTTTATTAAGTATGTTGTAAAATGGTAATGTTATGTATTTTATCTATGGGCCTTAGTTGCCTGACAATAAATAAATAATAATAATAAAGTATTATTATAATTAATATTATTTTATTATAAATACAATTTGGTACATTAGGAGCTTAAAATTACTACTACTCAATGGGACAATTTTGCTGGGACAGCTAGTAACAAAATGATAATGTTATTATGGCAGATTCTCATATTGTATCTTTATATCTCTTTCACGACAAGACCTCAATTAAAGGATGCCACAAAAGCGACCCATTTTGCAGAGAAACGAAACATCTAAGTTGCAAACGATACAGTTTCCTGACTCGAGCGACATAAAAGATATCAACAACAGACATCCTCCCGACATGCGACTAGCTGACAACCTGATAAAGACGCAGAAATAGTTCGGGAAATGGGAAGAAAGAAATACAACGTCTATTTGGAAATAAATGGTGAGTGGAAATTGAGATAGTGGATTTTGTGTTGGTATTTATGTACTTTATGCGGCCTAAACAAATATTCTTTCTTTGGTGTTCTTTGTTTAGAAACTGGCAACTCTATTGGCAAGCCTATTTGAAACAAAAACTTGGTTTTGTGTGTGTTTGTTTTTCTTTATAAAACAAACCAGTTGTGAACTGAGGAACTTTTGATACACAATAAATAAAATGCTGCACAGTAAAGCAAATGCTAGCACTGACTGATCAGCTGTACCCATATTTGTGTGATGCTTTCCTCAGTAGATCATCTTTAATCTGCACGGTATTATCAAAATTAAGCTCTTGAGCCCCAAACGAGCGCAGACGTTCGCACACCTATTGTCTTTCTATTATGTCTATAATTAGGGTATTCAAAGGTTAATCATTACATGTTTGCTAAATAGAATTTAAAAGAAACTTAGACCTCGACCGTAGGGACCCAGCAAAGTCGAAGCCAAGAGTCTACTTCTGGAAGGAAAATTCGGTTCTGTTAGGATAGGCAGCGAAACCTCCGCCCAAAAGCAATGTCATTCGACCTCTGAATTTGTTCCGGTCTCACTTCTCAGGATAATTAGATAGGAAGCACCGTTCAGCCTCATCTGGCGTAATTTTCTTACGTATTCGAGTTATGTTTTCCTAATTTACCCGCAATATCTTGTTGCCTTTCAGCATATTTATTATTTATTACATACTTCTAATACATAACATACAGTTGATATCTAAAAATCGTCTCACACAAATCAAGAACACCGGCTTCCTCTTTCCAATTACAGCAATATTTCTGCCGGACATGAAAACAATTGATTGGATTAAGCCGAGGGAAAAAAACGTCAATCGGCCGATCAATCGTGCGAGTGACACGTTTAATTTATATAGATAATTAACTTATTATTGGTAACCATTGATTTAATCAATGATATTGTGGACGTGAGAATAAAAGAATTGTTCAATTAGAACCAATAAGAAGTTCCTGAAATCTATATTCTTTCAATCGAACCTAGGGGGTTCGATTGAGCGAATTGATAGGAAGAGTAGCTCTGTGTAGTGTATTAATTAAGTTTTAAATAGTTGTTTCTTCTTAACGTAAGCAATAAAAGTAAGTGAACGGTTTGGGTTTGTCTTTATATAGTCCTCACAGTTGAAATAGTCTTTTTCCTTAAGAATTGTGACCGCTAAGGGAAAGAGTCAGACTTGTATAAAGGAGATATATCTGCCCCTTAACAGCCGAGATCGACCAGTCGATCGCGAACGACTAGTTAGTCAACCCGGCCCTAAAGGGATGGAACAGTAGTCAAAGGTTTGTATGGAGAATGAACCTTCCACGCGAGCGAAGTCGGTGGCAGAAGCTAGTTATAATATAAGAAACATTTGCTATGGTCACGCGCAGCCACTTCGATTCTGACCCGAAAATTGGGGGGATTATAACCGATTTTCGTGTCTCAATAGAAGTGGGGATCTGCGCGTAACACGTAGTAAATTGATTGAAAAGATGATGAATACAAAATTACTGTATCATCACCATCAGCCTCTTTAATGTTCCCGCTGTTGGGACACAGGCCTCCTCTCTAGGAGAGGGTATGGGCCATAATCCACCACGCGGGCCCAGTGCGGATCGGTGGATGTCACATGTCTTCGAATTTTTGGTTCTAGGTTTCATCACGATGTTTTCCTTCACTGTTTTGAAAGCAGTGGTGATGTAATAAATTACACAAAGTAATGCGCCTGGCTGGGTTTGGACCCGTGACTACAACTCGACTTTACCACTTGGCTACGACTGCTCTCGTATGGCATTAATGTATGTATAGCATACCATAATGTTCCCACAGCTGGGACTCAAGCCTTCTCTTTAACACAGGGAATAGGCCGTAATCCACTAAGCAGATCTAGTGCGGGCTGGTTTAAAAAATATTGTCTGCTTCATCTTATCTGTGGAATCTATTCAGGACGTTTTTAGCTGCAGCTGAGTCATAGATCTTTAAAAAGATCGCCATTCTATATTGGGTTTTTTCAATCGTCAATCGATGTATTTTCCCGGAAGTTTAAGTATAGCTGGTAAAGCCAAAAAATTCTACCGTTATTAGATGGTGGTGAACTTGTGGGTCTTTATGGTGGGTAAAAATCATTCAATGACAAATCTCGCCCTTGAGTTGAGCGGGAGATAGTGACAGACTTTTACTGACTAAACAACCTACCACATTCCTAATTTGTCTTTCTTACCAGGGCCGAGTTTGTCTTTCAGAAATAGACCCTTGGCCCCAGTAGGCTTCACATTGATAGACATTTTGATACAAATACAGAAAGTTTGTTGATTTCTGATCAAGGCGGAATTTGCCCAAACCTTAGGCGAGGGTTTATAGTACCAAATGCTGGAGTGACCTTCGGGTATGAAACGACATTTTTTTTTTCAAATAGTTACACTTACGAAGAAACAAACAGTGTTTGACTCGTGAATATTGCTAATTGGCCAACTCAGTACGATAATTACCATTTTACGACTTCGCCCGCACAAGCACTTTTCCGCACAAGTGTAAAAAATAGTAAATTGCGTGCCTATAGGCGGTAGTGAAAAGATCAGTTATTCTAGTAAAGTTCATTATCAAAGATATCTAACGATTACACACTTCAAAAAACTAAATCTATACCAACTCTATCCACGTGGTGAACGAACAAATCAATTAAATTATACAGAAATCTTCGATGACAGACAAACCAACCGGTAATTATGCTCTTTGAACGAATCCAGGAAAAAGATGTACATTGTATAAACATTTTTAGATTCTACGTTTCCTATTTTTATTACTTTATGTTTTAAAGCTGAACAGGAAAAAACGAACAATAGGAAGCTTGGGTATTCGATCGTCTCGTTAGTTTTTTAGTGATAATTCAGTTCTGCTAAATTTATTGAATTACTTAGTTTTTTTTATGAAATAACTATCCAATAAGATTAGACTAACAGAGAATTTAGTTGATGCTTTGAATGATTATGGTTTAATACATTCTTTCGTTTTCATTTATTTATTTAATCAATTTCGTAAAGGACAAATTAAAGTGATAGGTAATGTTCCTTCTCCATTTTTTGTCCGTCGCGGCGTCGGCGTACGTAGCGTTTGCCGTTCATCTTCATCAATCATTATCAACAACCTTATTAATGTTCCCACGGCTGGGACGTAGTCCTCCTATCTAAGGGAAGAAATGGGCCATAATACACCACGCGGGCCCAGTGCGGGTTGGTGGATGTCACATGTCTTCGAATTTTTGGTTCTAGGACATACCGGTTTCCTCACGATGTTTTCCTTCACCGTTTTGAGAGCAGTTGTGATGAAATAAACCGTAATAAGTTCATCTAAGAGAACAAAATTAAATCTATTGATAAAATTTGCATTTTCAACAGATGTTCGTGTTCCGATGCGCCCTAGAATCTCAGCATCTGTACCTACTTACGCCTACGTTACAATTCACATGGCAACAATATCATGAAAACTATCTATAATAATAAAATGTGCTTCTAAAACTAAAATACCTAAGTATTTATACGAAACCTAACTATGTATGTATAATACAAAAAAATATACACTCAGGCGTTGAAGATTTGTACATTACGGCCGTCAGATCTTGGCGAGTCTGAAGTTGGCTCTGCAAATAGCGCAAGTGCAAACGTATAAAAAAAAAAAAATGGTTGCCTGTAAAGTCGGTTTTACGGGCGAAGATTTTACGTGACAACGTCTTTTTCTCGGTAGAATATTTATTGATATGAATATAATTAAATTGCACAATAGGAACAAGGAATTGAATGAAAATAAGAATTGCACAAATTTTAACTATAGAAATATATTTTGTTTGCTGCGCGCGCGGCAGACCGATCATAGTTGAGTGGGAGAGAGACGCAAGGCATTCGGCGGGCCTCTCTCTCGTTCGGTGACTCATCGTAACGTTACCGAGCGTTACACTTTTTCATAAGTGACTCCCAGCCGCAACCTAATTTAAGACGTTGTCACGTCAAAAATAATTTAAAAAAGAAACGAAACATATAAAGAAAGAAAGAAAAACAATTTTTATTCGGCCCAAACTAGACGCACATACATACACACATAAAACAACTACATAAAATACAACAATTAGTCAGTCAAGTGTGAACAAGGTATTATTAAACGACACCATAGACACTAAGCAAAAAGCCTTGGTCTCCGTGAAAATTACATGCGTTGTCTATGGCATCTGTCATAATCCACATTGCTTCTTTTTACACAACCTTGTTTTGATCAACATGCATTAACATAGACATAGACTAAAAACAGTTCCAAAATATAAAACCGAGTTGTGCGTCGCATTTGGGCGAAAAAAGGTTGTTGCTCAGCCATAGCCGTGACGATGGACGAAACCATCAATCCACGGGGCTGATTACACATGAACACTATTGTCAACAGTAATAATAACTACTAATGGTATTTACTTTATTAAGTAAACCATTTATTTTTGTAGCGCTAAAGTTCGCAAAGCCTTACTTCAGAATCGCCAAGTTAGGACGGCCGTACTGTAGGTACCTACATGGTAGGTACTTAATGTGATATTGAATGCTCTTTGTTTTAACATTAGTGCATAGCTAATTAAATCTTGACTAATTTTACAATAAAGTGTATCTAAATGTTATGAATAGTAATGAAGTTGAAGGCTAGAGTGAATAGGCTCTTAATAAACTAGTGCGCCTTACCATCAACGATTGCATCACTGCTTACCATCAGGTGGGATCGCAGTCAAGCACTAGTTTATAGCAATAAAAAAAAAAGTTATAATTTACATCAGTGGTCTTCGTTCGCAAACTATCCCATTTGGATTTACCATTTGCTGTGAAAGGATTGGTCAGCTAGACTCTGTGTTACCGAGTGTTAGCTGCCCAGTGTGTGCCAGGCCTTTGGAAACCAAAAACGATTTGAGATTAACGCCACTTGGCGGGTTTAATGACCGTAGGTAGTTGTCGGTGGATGCGTACTAACTACCTACGTTCATTGAACCCGCTCGGCTGTTCTTTACTTAAAGATATGAATTACTTATACGCGTAAATTAATTTTAGTTTAAAAGAAGTACTTTATTTTTATAGTTTTTTTTTTTTGTAATATATATCTATTGCCAGCGAGAAAACGCATGAATAATATGACCAGGCATTCTAACAGCAGACACTAATATTAAAAAAAAAAAACCAGCAATCTGGCCATACGTGCTCCCAATCCAGCACACAATAGCAATACTAACACAAAATCCCATAAAACAAACAATTTAAAGCAAATTTATTAATAGATTCGCGTTGTTATCACGCTGCTGTGCGAATCCTGCGCAGATACGGCGAAGGTCGTAGACCAGTTATTATAATGGCGTCTGTGGATCACTATGCACGGAATTTGCTAATTATTCATTTAGATGGCGTCTAGATCAGCTCAACCCGACTGAATGCAATATTTCCTGTATTTTGGACTAGTAAAATTAATTAGATGTCCCGTTTTAGCGAAATACCTTAGCGCGCTGTTCGATTTTCGACTCTCGGTGTTCTGCCTAGCGTTCAAAATCAATTAATCAATTGGCGTGCACTCTAACATGTTTTTTTTTTGGTGTCATTCAGTTTTTTTTTTTAAGAACTTGTGGCTAAACGGGTTTATTTTCAAAACTAAGTAATGCTTATCAGGTCGGTCAGTGTTACACATTGGGAATTCCTTCATGCATTAAGATGTTGGGTTCTGTTGTAATTTGTAAATCTTTGATTGTTGTTTACAATGGGCCTTATCAGAAAGCTTCATCATCATCCTTTTTAATCTTTCCACTGCTAGGACATCAGCCTCTTCTTTACCAGGAGATGGAATGGGTCATAATCACCACGCGGGCACAGTGCAGATTGGTGGATGTCACTAACTGGATAAACCAATATAATAAAGAGGTAAAGTTTGTTAGGAGGTAATATCTAGAACTACTGGTCCGATTGAATAATTTAATTTTCTGAAAAAAATTAGCAACAATAGAAAGCTGCTTTACTCCTGAGTGACAGGCATATTTTATGTACGCGGGCGAAGCTGCTGACAAAAGCTAGTACTATATATAGATAACATTACCGTGGCTTGGGGCTCAAGAGAAGTGTTTATGATGTCAAAAATGTTACAGAAGTACGTAATAAAAAACATATTAAGTATTCTCTACAGTTAATGTTAACCATGAATTAATTGATATTATGTAAAGTCGACAGCTTATCGCCATTTTAATGAGACAATCTTACTATTTGAATACATCATTAACAAAGTATGTCGTAACTCGTAACTAGCATGAGACTACAGTATAAACAAGGATTGAAATCGTCACTTAATCATACACACACACATCATCAAACACACAGGTAAACAGGCTTGGATTTGGCTGGGCTTACGGACGACGATTCCTTGCGTGATCGAATCACAAATGATGATATCCGCAAGAGAACCAAGGTTGCTGACATAGCGAAAAGAATCGCCAAACTTAAGTGGCAATTGGCAGGGCACATCGCACGCAGAACAGATGGCCGCTGGGGCCGAAAGGTTCTGGAGTGGCGACCGCGTACCGGAAGACGTAGTGTTGGAAGGCCTCCCACAAGGTGGACCGACGACCTGGTCAAAGTTGCTGGAATTCGGTGGATGCGAGACGCACGGGACCAGTCATTGTGGCGACTTTTGGGGGAGGCCTATGTCCAGCAGTAGACGTCTTCCGGCTGAATTGATGATGATGATGATGGACGACGAGCAATGGGTAGCTACAGTTTTACTGGCATCTCTTTGAGGCAACATGACTCAATCTGAATATTTCTTCCATTTAGATGCGTTAACTTTGTTATATCCATCACCACTGCTCTCGAAACGGTAGAGAAAGATATCGTTAAGAATTCTAGAACCAAAAAATCGAAAACTGTTTTTTTTTTATGGTGGACAAAAATCATCCCGTAGGGACTCTGCAAAAGGGTTGAAGCCTACTGGGCCAAGGATTTCTTTCTGAAAGTAAGGCTTGGCCCCAGTGCGAAGAGCAGATAAGGAACGGAGTGGGGTGTTTAGTCAGTAAGAGTCTGACACTGTTTTCCGCTCCGCCCAACAGCGGGATTCGTCTTTAGATGATTTTTGTCCACCACAAAAAAAACCAACTGAAAGAAAATCACATCACAGCTAATTACCGCAATGAAAAAAAAAAAACAAACAGAAGGAATCTAACACAGTACTAGAGTTACTAGCCAATTAATTAGTACACAGAGTCGTTCGTCTATTTAGATCAATTAGCGGGTATTGAGAAGCTGTGTCGCTCTCGTAGTGCGGGAGGCGCTGGCGCATTATCGCCGCTCTTGGCTCCATACTTTAAGATGTGTTTACAGCGAGACGTAAGTGTTGAATGGAAACCGCATAGATATAAGATAGGTAAGTCCAGATGTCTAGTAGGCGCCGTTCAAATGTGGCGCTGCAATTTGGGTGTCTTCAAGGCTAGAGTGAATAGGCTCTTAATAAACTAGTGCGCCTCACCATCAACGATTGCATCACTGCTTACCAACAGGTGGGATTGCAGTCAAGCATTTAATTGTATTAAATAAAATAAAAAAATTATCTGATTAAAACCCAGCGTTCAGTTATTACGTGTGACTACAATTTTATAATGAATAAAACTAATATTATAAAAATCTCGTGTCACTCTAATGAAAGTAATCTTATGACATAAAAAAATTATCCTTTCGACTACCGTAATTACAGACACAATTAAAAGACAATAGGTGTGCGGACAGTGGTGTCCTCTTGGGGCACAAACAATCAAACATAAAAAAATACTTGATATAGCTAGGTATTATGTAAATAAATAACATTTATTTATATGGTATTAACTATGAGCACACCTTTGGTAACTGATAACGCTAGGGGTCAAACTTTGACATTACAAGAGCAGTGAAAATGCAAAACAATATGTTCATTAACATTTTAGCCTAGTATTTTTGACTAGAAGTATTACTATTAAGTATGGTATTAGACATTACCACAATTTGCACATGTGATTGGGTTCACAAAGGCCATAAACCTCGAGCCCCAAGCTAATGCCGGCGTTCATACACCTATTGGCTTTCTCATCATCATCATCCTACCCTTATCCCATTTTATTTGGGGTCGGTGCAACATGTTCTTTTCTTCCACTCTGTACTGTCACCCGTCACACTACCAGTAACTCCCTTTTCTTTCATATCACTATACCTCCATCCATCTACGTGTAAACTCAAAACTCTTTTTGTGACATGCGTTTCATCTCTCCTCTTCACATGACCATACCAAGACAAACAATTTCCTTTCAACTTTCTATTGTCTCTAATTACGGTATACAAAAGGTTAACCTCTCGGGCACCAGTGCAACAAATACAGTACTTGTTATACCAGCTAACGTAAAACTTAGTTAATTAACCCATCATGTCCTAATGCTGGACAACGCCTCCCTTTCCCTTCCAGCTCATGTCTCCACCATCTTAAAACTTATTATATACCTAAATATAAAATTTAAGTTAGTGCTAAGGTGTACAGAGTTCAGTAGTTAGTTAGTACTAAGGTGTACAGAGTTCAGTACACCAGGCCTTGAGATATAACAAAATTTTACCGTTTCACTATTTATTACGCTATTAAAGCTAGTTCAGCTTTTGTCTGCGGCTTCACTAACGGCTAATACTGATACTGCATTCTACTCTACACCACTCTACCCTGCTCTAACCTACTCTACTATCTTCCTCTAACCTGATCTACTCATTGTGAGTGCGGTGCCCCTGTTCAAAACATGTGCCACTTGCTGGAGTGCCCTAACTGCCCATACACCTGCACTATGGAGGATTTATTGAGTGTCACCCATGCTACTGTTAACATAGCCACTTACTGGGCCCTAACGGTCTAAAGAGTCTATCGTCCACTCGAAAAGAAGAAGAAGACCTGCTCTACACTACTCTACCTTATTTTTTTCCTTCTTCTGACAATAACAATCACAACAAAGAAAGAATTGGTAAAATTATCTAGGCGTTGTTGAGTTATGTGCTTAGCATTTTGCAATTCATTTTACAAGCTTTTTTTTATATTTAAGATAACAAACCAAAATAAACAATCAATAAAAACATTGAACACAAAACAAAATCACTTCAGTCTTGTTTTACAACTTAAATGGTAGAGCATTTAATTTTGATTAGAGCCAATTACCAAGCGTGTGGGAGAGATTGACTCGCCTGGCAGTGATTGCAATGTTTCTGATAATATCTCCTAACTATTTCTAATTAAACCTTGTTGAAAATAGAATTAATTGGGATTCTGTACTTTGTTTCAATGATATCTTTGTTGGTATCTATTTTAATAAAAGGGCACGCTTAATGAAGTTTATTGTGCTCTAAAAATCTTTCACAAACTTAAATCTATGGGTATGATGGTCGTTGTATTGTTAACAGCAGTGACAGTGGCAGTGATTGCAATGTTTCTGATAATATCTCCTAACTATTTCTAATTAAACCTTGTTGAAAATAGAATTAATTGGGATTCTGTACTTTGTTTCAATGCTATCTTTGTAGGTATCTATTTTTAATAAAAGGGCATACTTAATAAAGTTTATTGTACTCTTAAAAAATTTTCACATACGTAAATCTATGGGTATGATGGCCGTTGTATTGTTAACAACAATGTCTATTAGACAACCTATAAATGTATTTTAAGAACTTAAGCCAAAAGGTAGTGTATATTGTACTACTATATAATCTGCCTAAGTAAATAAACACAGTACTTAATTTTTTTTTTGAGTTTTTGACAGGTTTTTTTTCAGAGGCTGTTATGGACATTGTAACATACATTCAGTGTCATTTTGTACCTCAAACATCTAGTCAGTATGTGGAATTATTGAAACATATGCAATCTCAGTAAAATAGAGCTGAAATTTTTATTACAATGTTGACTACCTCAGCAAACTTTGCTAAGAAAATTGACTTGATAAATCAGGTGTCAAATACTACAAAAAATATTAGAATGTGTACATTAATATTCTAATGGTAATCAAATTAACTATTCATATGAAGTCTTAGCTTAAAGGACTCAGTATCCAAGCTAACAATGACTTGGCTCAAAAAACTAAAGTACCCTAACTAAAAAAAAAGTATTTTATTTTTTTGGCTAAACTGTACAATACTGGACGCGGAAATTTTGAATTTAAGGGGGAGGGGGAGGAGGGAGGGAAGGCCCTTCCTCCTCCAAACTCCCTCCCAAATAAAGAAAACGCATAGTTTTGGAGATATTTAAAATTAAAAATTTTGAGGTTAGGTATCAGAAAATCGTACATTTTATGCATTTTTTGAGGAAAATTTATGGGTTTTTGGAGGGAGGGTCACTCTCAACCCCTAGATCCATCCCCCTGTAGTAGCAAATGTATACCTATAGGCATTTAAAAGTAAAAAAAATAATTGTCCGGGAGCATTCTACATTGTATATAAATATTTGTGCACAGACAAAGTAGCTAAATGATGATTTAGGTTAAGGTTATTTTTTTTTTTAAACCACACACACTAAATTTAGGGCACCCCGATTAGGATAGATTTAGGTTAGGGTTATTTTTTTTTTAAACCACCCACACTAAATTTTGGGCACCCCGACTTGGATAGATTTAGGTTAGGGTTATTTTTTTTTAAACCACCCACACTACATTTAGGGCACCCCGACTCGGATAGATTTAGGTTAGGGTTATTTTTTTTTAAACCACCCACACTAAATTTAGGGCACCCCGACTCGGATAGATTTAGGTTAGGGTTATTTTTTTTTAAACCACCCACACTAAATTTAGGGCACCCCGACTCGGATAGATTTAGGTTAGGGTTATTTTTTTTTTAAACCACCCACACTAAATTTAGCGCACCTCGACTCGGATAGATTTAGGTTATGGTTATTTTTTTTTAAACCACCCAGAAAACTTTCAATGCACAAATATTTAAATACAATGTAGAATGCTCCCGGAGAATTTTTTCTTTTTACTTTTAAATAACTATAGGTATATATAATATACATTTGCTACTACAGGGGGATAGATCTAGGGGTTGAGAGTGACCCTCTCTCCAAAAACCCACAAATTTTCCTCAAAAAATGCATAAAATGTATGATTTTCTGATACCTAACCTCAAAATTTTTAATTTTAAATATCTCCAAAACTATGCGTTTTCTTTATTTGGGAGGGGGTTTGGGGGAGGAGGGACCTTCCCCCCCTCCCCCCCCCTCCCCCTTAAATTCAAAATTTCCGCGTCCAGTATTGTACAGTTTTACCATTTTTTTTTATAATAAGTGGGTAATTTGAAAAATGAACTTTCTGTTAATTGTTTTGGTCACACTCAACCTACAAATGTTGGTTTGGTACAAAGGCTTGCACTATGCAGGTAGTCAAAAACCTTGACCTAATTCAATATGTTCCTTAGAAATAAATGTCTTCTATTTACCAACCATATTATGTAAATTTAACTAGAAGTTATTGAGTTAGAATGAGAAATACTGATAATATGCTTACTCAGCAATTAAAAATAACCTAAAGAAGGCACCTAATTAAAACATGAGCAGCTGCTAACAAGATGATATTGAACTTGTTGGTTTGTTTTCTGATCCATAAAGGGACAGAATATAGATATAGATATATATATCAGTGTTATTTACATATACTGGTCTCATAAAATTAATTCACATACTGTAAGTTTAATAAGGTTTTAATTAATTTAAGTATCTTATAAATAGAAAATCCAATTTCAAGTTATTGCTGGTATTTTAAGAATTAATGTAGGTAGATATGTAAAAAATAAAATCTGATGCAGTTTCTAGAAATGTATTTTTTTTTTCATACAATTGTTATTTATAAAATGGACTTGATATTTAGTTGCCCAATCACTTTTATTAAGTTCATGGTCAGAATCAGAATCAATATATGTTTTGGTCAATAAAAGTTACAAAGTAGCACTACTTAACCTACAGACATGCTTGATTTTGGAACTAAGTTAAAGGTAGTAAAACATTTTTAAGATAGAAATAACTATAAAAAAGTTTCTTTTTATAATTTAGCGAATTAGTTAATATTTTATGATGTATAAATCTGTAAAGCCCACTGTATGGTGTTATTAGAAAAAAAGTATGAAGTTATGACTTATTCATTAGTTCTAAAAGTAAGTTTCAAAGTTTTTCTTCTCCAATAAGATTCGTATAGGAAAAATCAAGGTAGATAAAACCCGGAACAAGCTCGCAAAACTGTTATCATAATCATAACATGAAATAATCCGCCTCATCATTAATTATAAGCAAAAACATTAAAAATCGTATCAATAAAATAAAATCAACAAATATTAAAAATTACAACTTTTTAGAGCTCCTGTCGAACCCGTAAGGTCACAAAACGTTATAAACACACAAAAAGATGAATATTTAATAATTATTCTATTATTACAATCATGCTATGAATGAATTTGAGTTTTTGAAGCACCGCCTGATACGGACAAACATTAGTATTTACAATATTATCTTACCCTTATCATACACCTCTGGCACTCAAAAGATAACGGCACATAATCACAATAATATCACTCGAAGATTAGAAATGGATTTAAATGCGATAATTCGAGAAAAAACATAAAAACTTTGATTTCCAGTGACACACGGCGGAGCGAAGTCACCTCGCATGAAGGCGCGCCACTGCGGTGTTGCCACTCAACAAACTACGTTTACCCAATAACAAACGTCAAGTTTGCTAAATTATTTATTTCTATGAACAGTCGACAAAATATACATAGAAACTATACAAAATACTTAGAACAAATACTTAACAACGAGTTTTTTGTTTCTTGCGTTTATTATAGGATTTCTTGCACTTTCTACAGAAAGTCGTACAAGGATTTGAAATTAAACTTTGCCACTCTTGATGGCAAGGTAACGAGATGTTTAGTTGTGAACAACAATGGCTTATTGGTTTTTTATCAAGTCGCAGTCGATAAGAGGAGTCAGTTAATAATGCTAGAACCACTGGCACATTATCTCCAAACATTGAATTAACTCTCTGAAATTCAAAACATGATGCCGATGCTTTCGGCGATCTGTTTACTTTTGTCTTCCTTTTAGTCCTTGATAATTTTCTGTTTTCTGAATCAGATATTTTGTGCTTACATTGTCTATCATTACTATTATTTTGTACTTTTTCTTTTATTGTAATTTCAGGGGATTCTTCCCAGTCGTTGTAATCCTTTACACTTTGATTTCCCATAATACCTACGGATTATTCTTGTTCACATCAGGAATTAAGAAATTAATAAACAAATAATTTTGAGCAACAAAGGACATTTTTTTTGACAGTAGGTGTTTTATGATTTTTAATTTATGCAGCTTTGGGGAGTTTGTAACCAGTTGTCACATCTATTATCAGCCACAAACCAGTTTTGAAAACTTCTTGCTACTTATCTACCCATGCAGTTACGTTGAGTTTCCCTATTAAAAAGCAAAAATGGCAAATGTAGGAATATGGGTGGGTACTGTGGGTAGTCAGTAAAAGTGTGGCCCCTCCCTTCGGTCCACCCAATTGAAAATTTAACTACCCACGTATATAATAAAAATTGACTACCATTTTGATATCCTTCCTGCAAAATTAAATTTACTGCGCATTTGAGGTCGACCGTCATGATAGTTCAATTCAACTTTTGTGACGAGGACTATAAACAACTAGCTGGTACCCGCGACTTCGTCTGCGTTTTTTTTTCCGAAATAAAAAGTAGCCTATGTCCTTTCTCAGGGTCTAAAGATTGTCTGTGCCAAATTTCATCAAAATCGTTTGAGAGGTTTAAGCGGGAAAGCGTAACAGACGGACAGACAGACAGACAGAGTTACTTTCGTATTTATAATATTAGTATGGATGTTTGGATCTACATCAAAGTGGGAGGCATCGCGTAACCATAGCAAATGGTGGGCATGCCATAAATATGGCGGTAAGTCCTTTCTTTGAGGCGTGACTGGATAGACCTCACCATGTACTCACCTTCCGACGCAGGTTCTCACCAGACATGGTGAGTTCGGGAAGTAGGTACATGCACCGGATTCGTGCAGAACTGACGCCCGGATATCGCCACTATACGAACCGCCACAGAACTCAGTCAAGCACACAGTAAAGGCGTGTCCCGCCTGGGCGGAGCGATCTCTGGCGGCCACCTCCTTCTGCGAAACTGTAATGCTAGTAAAGGAGGAGGCTGATCGCATCAAGCAAAGGCAGCAGCGCTCACGCCCCAGCCGCCGCTCCTCCAGGATTCAGGACGGACGGCTCTGCGAATTTTAGCGCTTGAAAACTCGTACAAAAATAAAGGTTTAAAAAAAAAATGCCAATAACAGTTTGCAAGCATTATTTAAACTTTTTACGAAACAACTTCATTAACTTGAGTGTATCTTCTTTCAAATAAAAATACAAAAAGTTTAAAAACTGTTCACGTAATCCAAAATTACCATCAGGTACAGCGCCATCTCTTGGGGAATTGGGTTACTAATTTTTACATGGGTTCTGAAATTTGTGACGGACGGCAAACTACGGCACCCTACACTGAGCGAGGGCCGACACGCTCTTGGCCGATTTATTTAGTAAAGGGATCTAGGAACTACCTATGATATGAAAAAGTGCATATATACCTAGCAATGGTACCTACATCTACTATCAAAAAGTAGGTCGGTACCTAGATATTATTTCCTGAATAATTGAGGAATTGATTAAACTGAGGAACTGATGAAGAAGACAAGAAATCGTTGGCTTATCTTGTCTTTCAATGATGTCACAATGAAGATACCAAGATTAAAAATTTCCTTACAAGATTGCATTCACTTGATAAAAATATAAGTAGGTAATTAATCAGGGAATTATAAATAACAAACTAAGTAATCAATCAGATCAGGTCTTAGTGAAATTAATTGCTATAAATAATGGCTGATTAAGGTAACGGTATCAAATGATCTGAACTTATTAGATAATTCGTACGTGCTTGATTGTTAGTGCATATTATCGGATACATATCCATCACCGGTAGAATTTGTGGTAAGTTTATACAGGGATGTTTTTTTTTAAATGTATAGGTATTTTATTAAAACTCAGCCCCAAGCGAACGTCGTCGGCGTTCGCACACCAATTGTCTTTCTAGGTATTATGCCACCGCCTCTCTCACGATGCGACGCCATGATGTCTTTAATTATGGTATTTAAAAGGATAGGAAAACTTCATGTAAAATAGTATAGAACAGAATAGAATAGAATAATACTTTATTGTACTCCAAAAAAGTAACAATTTCACAGAAACTTGAACAAAAAAAGACAAGATTATTAAGAAAATAAAGGTTCTTACAAAAACGAGGTTATTTCTTCATCAATATGGAGATCAGGTGTCTTACTAAGTGCAGTGGGTCATTCCAGAATTAGGTATGGCACGTAGACTGGCAGCAGAAGACTAGCATTGCCACGTTTCATGGCAATGCCAATTCTTTAGGCAAAGACTGAGCCAGCCGTCTGGTCACGCAAGGTTTTGATTAGACAGTGTGAAATTTACTAGAAAAGGCGCACTCGGACCCCATGACCCAAGAGTTTCAACTCCAAACGGCTCATAACAGTAAATGCCAAAAACAGTTTTTAACAGCAATAAGAACTGAAAATTCCATTTATTTGTTTAAACCATTTATTTTTTTACGAGTTTTCAAACTCTAAATTTCGCAGACCCTAACTTCAAACTCGCCAAGATCCGACGACCGTACTGTACCCAAACTGGTATATGAAAGGAACAACTCATCATCATCATCATTTCAGTTGCAGGACGTCCACTGTTGGACATAGGTCATCACCAAGCTTTGCCACAACGGACAGTCCTGTACATCAAGCATCCATCGCATTGTCGTGACTCTCAACAAGTCACTTAAGTTTGACGATTCTTTGGGCTACGTCAGGAACCTTGTTTGTAATGCGAAACTCCGAGCAAAGCCATTTCCATTGCCCTTTGGCCTTTTGGGTAGCTTTAAACTTTAATGTCAGCCGAGCGACGCTCACTGCTGGGCATAGGCCTCCCCCAAGGATCTCCACAACGATCGGTCCTGTGCTGTCCGCATCCAGCGGCTTCGCGCGACCTTCACCAGATCGTCGGTCCACCTTGTAGGGGGCCTGCCCACAGAGCGTCGTCCGGTACGCGGTCGCCATTCGAGAACCTTTCCACCCCAACGGCCATCGGTTCTCCGCGCTATGTGTCCCGCCCACTGCCACTTCAGCGATGCAATCCTTCGAGCGATGTCGTTTGAATCTTTAATGAGGCCCATCAAGAAGAATTCCAAAAATGAAATACCCTGTATAGGTAAGCAGTAATTCATTGATAACCGCAATGGATTACAACCGTCAGTATAAATGACCGTCACGCTTGTCACCTGTGTCTAGTTCAGTAGGTCAGTTTAAACATGGCTTCCGTTGCTTACCTGTTCCTCGCCATCCTGGCTGTTGGTAAGTATCGTTATATAATCATTAGCGCCACTGTGTTCTTTTCTATTTTATAGGATTAGGTCGTTAGATATTCTTACATTACCAAAAACCAATGGGCATCTAAGCATCGTTATTTTATTCCTGAATCCTCTGAGCACCACCATGGAACACGACTAATGGATGGTCTTCAACGAAATATTTCGATGGCCTAAGTCTTTTAGAATACAAATCGATATGGAAGACTGAGAACTAGGTGAAATAATCGTAATACCAATCTTTAAGATTCAAGATTCATTTTCGTTTTTACTCTTGGTGTACAAAAGGGTATAATAAATAAATAAATAAGATTGACGTAGGTAACCTTTTTTTGTAAGCTTACACGACAGCTAGTAGGTAATGGATAGCTCGTCCGCACGTCCGTTAAATACCAGGACTAAGTTGGAAGCATATAGTGTTAAACTTACGCCTCTAATGCATGTCAGCAAAATTCAGGGGACCCGAGTAGAGCCGATGTCTGCTAGGGCTGAGGCACCATTCAACAGAGTGACCGTGTCCGTGACCCTAGAACGCAGAGGGCAACTGAATGACACAGATGGATTTCAGTCACGTCTTCTTTCACCTTAGAACGGGAGCAGTGATTGGATCCACCTCACATCCACTCTGTCTACCCAACGACAACTTTTAAAATTATCTCTTTCTTGCCCACAGCCTCTGCAGCTCCAGAAAGCCGCGTCGTAGGAGGGGACCCTGTTACTATTGAAGAGTTCCCATACGTTATTGCCTTCACCTACCTTTATCCTGGACCCGGAATCACTGTGCAGCGCTCTGTGGGAGCCCTGGTCTCCTCCTGGCATGCGGTGACTTCATCTTTCTCCTTTACGTAAGTAATTAGGTTGTACAAACAACTTGACTGAAATTTTGTGGTAGGGAAGCTCCCATAATGTCATACAATTTGACACGCTCGAAAATCTCTAGCCAAGGTATTTGCCGCTATTGTAGATATTTTTGCTGTCAGATTTTCTAGGGCAACACGATAGTCCATGGCTCTGTTCCGTATTGTAAACTTTGCAGAATATGGGTGTAGAGTTAATATGATATTTCCCCAGTGTCAAATCTCGGGGGTTCGTAAGGCCTGTGCTCTTATGTTTCGGTGACCAGCATGCGACCATATCACTTTCAAACTGTATGCCTACATAATATTTTACTTTACGTCATATTTTGTCCACAGGGGTGCCATCCTAACTAACATGCAAGTACGCGCTGGCTCCACGAACAGTCTCAGCGGTGGAACTGTAGTGAACATCGAAGACGTGATTAAACACCCCGACTACACGCAGACTCCCAGGTCCAACGACATCGCCGTGGTACGCTTCAAGACCCCCCTAGGTATCAGCAACGTTATCAACGTGCTGTTCCTGCCTCCTCAAAACTTTCAAATCAGTGATGGTCAGTCCGTCAAAATTGTTAGCTGGGGATTCGAGAGTGTGAGTACAAAGTTATTTTATGTACGGTAAGCAGCACATCAGGACTACAACAAACTGTCAAAATTCTTCAAACGATTTTCAACTTTTAGCCATAATATAACAAGGTTCAAAATGTATTGGAGAAATCTGACAGATTTGTATATTCTGATGTGCTGCTGGCTGTACCTAGTATGTTCTATGAGCAGTGGTGGCCGAGTGGTAAAGGCTCCGACTTACGATTTGAATGTCGTAGGTTCTAACCCAGCCAGGCACATTACTTTGTGTAATTTATTTCATCACCACTGCTCTCAAAACGGCGAAGGAAAATATCATGCGGAAACCGGCATGTCCTAGAAACAAAAATTCGAAGACATGTGACATCCACCAATCCGCACTGGGCCCGCGTGGTATATTACGGCCTATTATCTCTTCTAGAAGGCCTGTGTCCCAGCAGTTAAGGGAATTTTATAAGGCCGATGCAAAAAAAAATCTATAATATCATCTACCCATTTTTACATGGCCTACTTTCTTAGGATATTATCTTTATTAGGTGCCTTAGAAATCCCATATCAATGATATGGCTAAACGAGGATTGACATATCATGGAATCAAGATTTAAACGATCTGGTCAGTTTTAGTTTGCCATATCCTGAAGAGTTCAATTTCTGTGGTCTGGTCACAACATGTATATAAGGTGCTTTTAAAATATATGCCACGCTCTCCAGGGCGTGTAGCACTATGTTTATAGATTACAATAGTAAAGATAAAATGTAGATAATTTGTGTTTTTTTTTCTCATACAAAAATTATTCACGTATAAATTTTAATTCTTTTTTTGCATAAAACCATCCTGTACACTTTATGAGCTGTTGCCGCTCCGCGCCGCAAAACACCGGCGCCATTCATTCTACTACATTCATTCATATCAGACGAATGCCGCCTGCGCGCTGGCCACTATGTCGTCACTGCGCAGCCCCCCCCTCCCCCGCGCGCACCTCCCCGTTCGCCGCACGCGCTGGCCGACCACCCGCTTGCCAGTCGCCCCCCGACCGCCACGGGAATTATTATCGCGCGCGTTTTTATTAAAAACATTTAGGCAACTGAAAAGTAAAACGGACACATTGAACAAAGTGAAAAGCCATGTACGTAAGCGTGTCTACATTTGTGTGAGGTGGACTTGTGCAACAGTTTTGTGGATAAGTCGGTAGGGAGTGTGTAAATACAGTGCAATTGGTGTAGGTAAATAACTTTTAAATTCCTGCCAAGTTCCTGTAATTTATCGTTATTTGATATTACACTTTTGAATCCTAAGCGAACGCCGGCGTTTTGTTCTTTAATTGTGTGTGTAATTACAAAAGTCGAAAGGTTAGTCTAAGTACCTATCGTTTACACTAACTTGAAATGGACTGTTTTGAAGTTTATCATGGTAACTGGTAACTACTGGTAAGTAATTGCACTTTAAAACACTTGTTTGCCTACGTATTATTGCGTACCTAGTGAATTAGGTAGGGACAAGCTAGTCAGCTGATTTTAGTTTTCATTCGTAGAACGAATGGAAAGAGATAGCTAATGCAGCTGTTTCATTGACGAAGAGAAACATCGCGCGTAATTTGTGAACCACGTTGTGCAGAAAAGAGTCAATATTTATTTAACTACTTTATTTTCTCAAACTGGATTAACTGTTCCGGGGTACGAAAGCTCTTCACTATTGTAATCTATAAACCCAATACTATCACCCATTAAAGGGGTGGCATATATTTTAAAAGCACCTTATATATAATTAATACTTATTTAACATTATTACAAAATAGGAACAAGGACCCCAGCTGCAAACCCTGAAGACCGTGTTCTTGAACAAGATCAGCACGGCAGAATGCCAGGCTGCCTTCGCTGGTGTCGATGATGTTGCCATTTCTGACAGTAAGCACCCCCTTCTTTATTTACAAATTATTTATTTTAACCTTGTTCATGTTCATATAAGTAGGTATATAATAAGGCGAATTAGTTGTACCAAATTGGCCGTAGTTGCTATGATATGTGCAGCCCCCTCTTCGAATGAGAATCGAAAAATGAAAGAAAAAAATAGTTTATTTGCGCAAGAGTATGGCGCGTACCATACCATAAAAAAACAACTATAAAAAAAAATGTCTGTTACTGCACACTTAGGTCGATTCCATTTTGGTTCAACTTTTACGCCGTATATTGTATACTTAGAATATTGTTATTGTTGCACTGGCGTAGATATGTCAGGGTTAAGCGAAGCCTTTGCTCGGGACCTACAAACTTTGGAGCCCCAAAATCCGTTTAGCAAACCTTTTGTAGACCTACCAAAAATGTCTTCCACCTCGGAATCTGAATAAAATATTTTTTTTCCGCCTACTGTACTTAGGTACGTAATTTAACAAATCTGGTGGAAGGGGAAAATCAAGAAACAGAAAAATATGAACGCACACAGTGAAATGTGACGTCATAGCCTTTTAATCACTACATATGTTTAAAAGATATACCTAGCTAGGAGTTGTCATTAGATGATTTTTGCCCATTATAAAAAAAAAAACTACGACACTTGATATTATTTATTTATTTATTATAAACTTTATTGTACACCTCAATATGGACAGGATATACATTTACAAAAACTAAGTGTACAATGGGCGGTATTATCGCACAGGGCAATTTCATACAGACCTTAGGATGGACTAAACAAAAGGAGAAATATTAATTGGAGGATTGGAGGGATATTAATTTATCAATTATCAAAATCTCGTAATCATAATGTTGTAATGAAAAGTTTTAATTTATTTTTAAGCCGTTTATTAAAAAGTCTAACTTATTACAGAAAATATATGCGCAAAGGCAGCCGGCAAGGGGATGTGCACAGGCGATTCCGGTGCTCCCATGGCCATCAGCAACGTACACGTAGGACTATTATCTTTCTTCAAGGACTGCCTTACTGATGAGTTCCCTGACGCCTTCGTCAGGACCGACAGGTTTACCAACTGGATTTTGGAAGTCGCTACTCCTGGAAAGGCTCGCGGTGCCAACATCAGGAACGCCCCAGTAGTTGCCATGTAAAAACTTCTCAAGTAATAAGTTCAGTCCAAAGGTTTTTAGTATAAATCATCAAAATTGTGCGATCTCCTCTTTCCTGATACTCTCAGATCTGTTTGACCTGAACTTGTAATTTGTTTAGGCTAAGGAAATATAATTATTTATTAAGAATATTTTGCTGTTTCATTTACCCGGTTTTATTTAAGTGTTTAATAAGAAAACCCTAAACTTCAACATTTTACAAGATAAAAATAACTACAAATATTTATAACCTGACCAATAAAAACCTGACAATAAAAAAAAAAACAAAATATACAATAAAGGTCAATTTATACTGGCGCAGAGTCGAAGCGCATTGAAGCGTCTGTCCAAAACTGAACATGACAAAATCAACCTTAACTCCACAGCGTAACGTGCACATTACTTCTTAAATTTTAAATTGCGCGTATGTGTGCAGGCGCACGAAATTAAAATAATAAATTCCGTTAACATCGAACGCCTGGAACTGGCCACGCTTTCAACTCCTTTGACTACGTGACTGATCGTGAGATGATTCAAAGCGTTATATTACAAAATTTACATTGAGGGTAGACTGAAATAAATTACAAAGAAATTAAATAAAAATATTTATTGAGTAAATCTCTCTTATAATATCGTTATACATTCGGATCTACAGATCTTATGAACGGAATGGAGCCCTCTTTGGATATAGTTTTATACAAATAGGTTATTTTTTTAATTTTTTTTTTTACAATCTTGGGTAAGGCAAGACAATGTTTACATTAAAGGCACAATTGATTATTGCAAACACTTATAACTAATTATACTATTATAATAATACGGATTTTAAGTAGACATAGATTCTTATTTTTGTGATATAATATCAAAAGGCATGAGGTTTCAAGGAATCATTACACATACAAACTATATTGCGTTCGCCAATAAACCATTTTTATCGATTGTTCAACCGATTTTGACTTTGATTCGTAAGACTTAAGGATGACATTAAAAGCAAAAATATGAATACAATACCAAATATTTACTGCAGCCGCCTTTTGTCATGCCACTAACGTAATAAAAGTCAAAATCGTTTCAATGGACAATTGCAAATGAAGTATTAGTCTATCCATGTTAAGGAAATAGTGACTCATCAGAGCAAATGAAAAGTAAAGGGTTAATCATAATTAACTATAAATTATGCCACTAATAGCACATGATATTTTATTCTAGTATTTTTAAACATAACATTTAGAATTTCAAATTTCAATCAGAATTTTCACTTTTAATTTTAGAGATAGCCAAAGTACACATAATTAATATTGTTGAAAAACGCGTCTATGTTGTCTTGAGAGCTTACTTTCATTGGCCAATGTGACTACAGCCTTCTTAAACTATTGAGCCCCGGGCGAACGCCGGCGTTCACATACCTATATAAAAAGCTGTCTGGCAATGATGAGTCAATATTTTCTTAATAAGGCAACGAAAAAAATCTTCTTTCAATATATTGACATTTCATACTAGAGAATTGTTTTAGCAACTGGCTTGTAAATATGATTATAATATATATAGTAAATATTTAATTTACTTTTTACTATTTGAGAAGACACAATGGACGACATACGGGGGATACAACAATTAATTAATATTTTATATCTACATACAATAAAACATACATTTACAACAACTATATTTCGAACTATTAATACATTTTAAGTAATAATTGGCAAAATATGTAGCATATTTATGTACGATTTCCTACCAAAACGCGGTAAAATTACATTAAAAAGAAAACTTATTTCTAGAACAAGTATTTTTCCAATCTCGGTGGTCCAAATTAATAATAAAGATTACAATTACGTTTCTAAACGTGACTTATAGTATATTAATCAGTCACCTTGATGAATTACTAACACTATGTAAGTATATAAAAGGTAATTTATTTTATTTAACAGTCAATTTTATTCTTATATAAAATATTGTCAATACGGTTGTAAACCAAGATTTATGGAAGGGATTCGACTTCTTAAATACTAAAAAAGAAAAATTATCACTAAATCTGAAATATTATTTTACAAACATTTTTTTAAATATGTAACTTCATATTAATTTTGCTTTTATAACATCTTGGATTTCTTTTATCATGCTATGTACTCAATATTTAAAAAAAAGCTGCCCAGATATACACGAATCTTAGTTTCTAAATTCTCTAAAGCGGGAACTGGACAAGTGGGCGATGTCGCGTGGATCTAATCTAGCTTTACAAGTCTAGTTGCCATATAACTTTGACTGGTCTGTCAACCTAGTAGTTAGTGACCCTGACTGCTATGCCGGAGGTCGTGAGTTAGATTCCCACCCAGGACAAATGTTTGCGTGATGAGCACGATCATTTGTTCTGTGTATAATATGTATTTATTTAGAAATATATAAGTATGTTTATCAGTTGTCTAGTCCTCATAACACAAGCTCTGCTTAGCTTGAGACTAGACGGCGTAGTGTGAATGGTTGTCGAATATTATTATTATATAAAATGTATGGAGACCCACGCGCCCACGTGTGCCCAATGTAGTTCTACCCTTAACAACCCTTATTAATTGCCTTGATGTATAACTAAGTGTCTAATTAACATAATACATGCAATATTTACATGATATAAAGAGATTCACAACAGATTAACGAGGAAGATATCATTATGAGCCTTTTTTAACCGAGAGGGTTACTAGTAAAAGTATTTTTCAACACACTAAATCGAAAACTACGCACGTAATGGGACGTATTTCATACTAGTGCAGAAATTAGCGCCGGCCAGCACCCATTCATTGAATATCAGCTGTAGTAATGGGTCGGTTAGTCCACATGAAAATAAAAAGCGAACATGACGCATTCTCAAATTGATTTTGTTTTTTTTTTATGAAATTGATATCAATTTCTTTGATTACCAAAGTGTGTTGAAATAGTACATTTTGATACAAGTGCAGGAAGTTTGTCATTGCGACCGAGGCGAAATTCGCACGAGCCGTAGGCGAGTGTGTTATGGAGCCGAGGGCTGCAATGACAAATCTGCACGTGTGTCAAATGACGTTTTTCAATACACTTACGACTTGTGAAATAAAGAAAGAAAGAAAAAATGTTTAGTCGTATCTCAAACATATAGTAAAAATAGAATAATAAAAACATTCAAATCTGCTCTGAACAGTTAGGTTCTAATTTCGTGGGGTCGTCCAGCGACTCTGGGGGACGCCTCGCGCCTGATTCGATAAACTAAGTAAAACAAAATAATCACCCGTGACCGTGACGATAAGGAAGGAATAAAAAAGCCCTTGTGATAAACTCAAAAAAGCACTTGGGTGATATACATGCTATATTGAACCTAATAGGAGTGCGATAAGAGGCAGTTTTCGAGTAAGTGTATTGAAAAATGTTTTTCTATTTACGTCATAAGAAAAATACTACATGAATACTGAGCAAAATGTGGAAGGGAGATAGCAATAGTTACGAAGTACAATAACTTGTTGTATGTCTTATTCGATTGTGGACCTTATGTCAAAATACTGTCGGGAAAGTTCGCGGTCGACCGATTAGCAACGTTATGCTTGTAGCAATAAGGTTGAAAAATGGTTGATCGGGAACAGTCCAAGACACAAACTTCATACAAAAACCTTCGTCTTTGTAATAATATAATGACAAGTTTAATTGGCAAATTTAATAATGTGCTTCTCTATCCTAGCAGCTGAAAAAACATCTTTTCTTTACGAATAGGAGTCTTACTCATCTATTCTTTAATAACATAAGAACTTTTAATAGAAAATAATACATATTGAGCTGCCTTAGCAATAGCTGCAGGGTACATACATTACTTATAATGACGTTTAATATTGAAAATTTTATTTTAAATCTTAATAACTACTGTAGATATTCATTATTAAAGCTATTTTTTCTTAATCGATTACCAAATCTGGTAATGTAATACTCGCATTCATAAAAATTCACAATTGGGCAATTGACTTATTTTTCTCACAAAATCTCAAAAAAAAAAAAACGAATTTATTCAATAGTAAGTAAATTAGAAACCGAGAAAGAGGGATGAAGCACACCCGATATATTTACTTAGTTGATAAGACAGATGGGCTTTCCTTAAAAAGTATCATTGTACATGTTACCGGCCAAACCCGATTTCAGGACAAACTAGTTTGGCCTAGGCTAAACTAGTTCTTCCTATTCGCGATAGGATAAACTAGTTTAGCCTAGTCCAAACTAATTTGTCCTAAGCCCGATAGGATAAACCAGTTTAGGCTAGGCCAAACTAGTTCGTCCTGATATAAATGCGCACACTCTAGGATAAACTGGTATGGACTAGTCTCAACATTCTAATACATCTAGAAAGTCAAAAGTGATTCGTTGTTAAACAATAACAAATTTAAAATGTCCATCGGGTTGTGTCTGAAAATCGATCAGAATGATCTACTTGGCACGTACTATAAATTTCCGAATGAAGAATGGACTTAGAGACTAATCCTCTCTTCTTCTTTGTTTTCTTTTGATGACAGCCACTACACATAGATAAATACAAGCTTATAATTTTTTTTTCTGATGTTGGCATATTTTTTTGATATTTCGGCTAACATCTTGTCACGACCATCGTGGCCATCATAAAGTTCATCGGATGGAAGATAGTATTTTATATTACCTTTTTTTTTGAAGGGTAGCCTCCCGATGTCACTTCAAAGAAATCTCATTGATATGTGTATCCTGCCCGTCCTACCCTACGGTGCTCAAAGTTGGTCACTAACTGAGCAACAAAAGTCCCAAACTGAAGATCTGTTAAAGGGCAATAGCAATAGCGATGTTAAGCGAACAGATCGCGTAAGGAACACCACGCTGCGCTCCATAACCCAAATAACAGATGTCAGAGACAGAAAAGCCAGGCTGAAGTGGGAATGGGCTGGCCACGTCGCACGAATGCGTCCGGACAGATAGGCGAATATTATCACTCACTGGATGCCCGAGGGAGGTCGACGCCGTCGAGGTCGACCACGGCGAAGGTGGTGTGATGATCTAATCACGTTCGCGGGGCAAACTTAGCCGGAGATCTCCCAAGACAGAGAAGTTTGGAAGGAGAAAGGGAAGGCCTTTGCCCAGCAGTGGGACACAAAGTAGGCTATAAAAAAAAATTATATTACCTCTGAAATATCGTTACGAACTGCAGTTACGAAACATTCAGTTGGATTAGGCCAAAGTTTTGTGAGATGCAGCTGCAACAAAAACTGTTCCACATACAGATGCCAGTGCAAGAAGGCAATGATACTCTGCAATTCTAAGTGCCACCAAAGCAAACCATGTAAAAATAAATAACAATTTTAATAATTGATATTTGTTTCTATTAAAAAAAAACAGTATTATTTGTAATAGTATGATTGTTCGTATTACCCTTGGTATTACCGTTTCAACATAACTTTTAACAACGAATCATTACAGTTTAATAAAATTGATTATTTTCCAATTACTGAGTATTTTATTCAGTTTATCTATTTATTTTGACTTTCTAGATATATTAGAATGTTTAGGCTAGACCATACCAGTTTATCCTAGAATGTGCGCAATCATATCAGGACGAACTAGTTTGGCCTAGCCTAAACTGGTTTATCCTATCGGGCTTAGGACAAATTAGTTTGGACTAGGCTAAACTAGTTTATCCTATCGCGAATAGGAAGAAGTAGTTTAGCCTAGGCCAAACTAGTTTGTCCTGAAATCGGGTTTGGCCGGTAACATACACACCAATATGAACAACTTTTACTATGAGACCAACCCAAAATCATGAAAAAAAAACCCGCTTCACCATACATTTTGTCAAATTATGTGAATATAAATCTATGGAGCAACGGGTTTTTTTATATGTATATATAGTATAAATATAAAAAGGGTCAGGGTAGGGTCACTGGTAATTTAATTAATTAGTGACCAATATTTAAACATATTTAAACCACGTGATTGCATTCATGATAACAAACAACTTTCACTATGGGACCATACCTGAAATCGAGAAAAAAATCGGCTGCTCAGTTAGTTTATTAAGCGGCTAAAACGTACTGAACTTCTAAATTTGCCGATTTTTTCGGGATGTCAGGTACAAGACCCATATTTTGTTTTACTTTATTATGTAGGCACCGGTATTTTATGCAATAAGAATTCGCATTTATCGAAATACTTATAACACAGAATTCTTTGAATAATAACATGTCCAAGTTATAAATATTTTGAAAATGAATTAAAAAAAATACTTTTTCAAAATATTTAATTAATTTTATAGGTTCACGTTTGTCCGCTATGTCACCTGATGGAAAGCGACGATGCGGTCGACGATGGAACGAGCTTATTTAACCGCTTATTTGATTTCAATAATGATCCTGACATAGACTTACTTAGATATATTTAACAGATCAATTATGGTTCCTTGATTAGACTAACATCTAACATTTCTTATCAATTCCATTGAGGTCAAGATTATAAGACTTTTAAAAAGTATTTAGATAAAAACATAGAATATCAACAACAATGTTTTTCTAAGATCTTCCCTAACTTCGGAAGATAGGCAACATTTTTACTTGTACAAAAATGGATTATAGCAATTAAGCACCTATATAAGAACATGTTTGTGACAAGCATTTGAACATAGGAACCAAATTGAAGAAAGCTTACACAAACTGGAACGGCATGGCAAATGCAAGGTGCTGGAATGCCACGGTTTTTTTTACAGTACGGTCGTTTAAACTTGGCAAGTCTGAAGTTAGGCTCTGTGAATTTAAGCCAGTGATTCCCAAAGTGGTCCAGGTGGACCCCTAAGGGTCCACGGGAGACTTGCTGGGGGTCTACGTAGGCGTGGATAAAAAATGGGGGTCCATAAGATGTTAATGGGGGTCCACGAAAATTTATCTGCTTTTGATAGTAAAGAGCAAAAATGTAAGCATAGTTTTTATAAGGGCCTACCTACATTGTTTTAAGTACTTAACTAAGCAGATAATATTTTAATAAGGCAAGTGACTGTTACTTGTCCAAACTTGCGTATTCGATATTAAGTACAATTTTATTTACTGATCTTCAGAAATTTTTCGACTCCCCATACAAAATGACCAAGTTACGTGATCGACTTTGCATGAAAATTGAATTTTTTTTATGCGAATTTCGAAAAACCATAGAACAAATGTTGTTCAAAATGGTTGGTACAACACAAAGTTATAGGGATGTTGTTCACAGATACACCCTGTATAGGGACAGAACTCAGAAGCGACACAATTTTTATTTTTTGGCGTTTCCTTAGACGTCTCGAAGGCCTTCGATAGGGTATGGCACGATGGCCTTTTGTCTAAGCTCCCAGCGTACGGCATTTCTCCTGGTCTGATAAACTGGGTAAAAGACTTCCTGAGTGAACGGTCACTCCGAGTTGTTGTCGATGGATGCGCATCAGAGCCTATGACGACTAATGCCGGTGTTCCTCAGGGGTCTGTTCTCTCTGCAACTCTATTCTTGCTCCACATTAACGATCTGCTAGTGCCTGGTATCTTTGGGTATGCAGATGATAGCACAGTTGTAGAGAGATACCTGCCCAGTGCTCGGGCTAGTAAGGAGCTAATCCAGTCTGAAAGGGAGGCTATGGTAGAGCGTACGAATGTCTCACTTCAGGCAGTTTCCAAGTGGGGCGAAGCTAACCTGGTAACATTCAACGCCACCAAAACACAGGCGTGTGTATTCACCGCCAAAAGGAGCCCGTTCACCTTGGCTCCTGCTTTTCGGGATGTATCCCTGGAGTGCACCGACCGCCTTCAGCTCTTGGGAATGGACATTGCTTCAGATCTCAACTTTGGGCGGTTCATTGAGTCCAAAGCCAAGGTAGCTGCTAGAAAACTCGGCGTTCTTGCAAAAGTCCGACGGTACTTCACACCGAGTCAGCTTCTAATGTTGTACAAAGCTCAGGTCCGATCGTGTGTGGAGTACTGCAGCCACATATGGGCTGGCGCTGCAAAATGCCACCTAGCGGCTTTGGATTCAGTGGAAAGGCGTGCAAAGAGGCTGATTGGTGATCCAGATTTGGTTGGATCCAGTCTTCAAAGTCTCGAGCACAGGCGCAGAGTAGCCAGCCTTGCGGTTTTTTTTTTCTACAGGATGCATTTTGGAGAGTGTGCGCAGGAATTGCATGATTTGATTCCGCCATCCCAATTTCACCTTCGGACATCCCGGCGTACGGCAAGTATCCACCCTTACGTTGTTGAGACACCTGCGGCCCGGACTAAGCGTTTTGCCTCGTCATTTATACCGCGTACATCGAGGGATTGGAACAGTTTGCCGACTGCAGTCTTTCCGTCCGAATATAATTTGGGTGTCTTCAAGGCTAGAGTGAATAGGCTCTTAATAAACTAGTGTGCCTTACCATCAACGATTGCATCACTGCTTACCATCAGGTGGGATCGCAGTCAAGCACTAGTTTATTGCAAGTTAAAAAAAAAAAAAAAAAAAATGTGGTAGAAATGTAGCAGCAGGGGGTCCACCGAAACCAGTAAAATTTTAAAAGTGGTCCACGAGAAAAATAAGTTTGGGAACTACTGATTTAAGCGCATGCGCACTCGTAAAAAAATAAATGCAAACATGAGTTATTAACAGTTATAAAAACTGCAAATGGCAAGCCCCAAGAGGACACCGTTGTCCGCAGACCTATTGTCTTTTAACTGTGTCTGTAATTACGGTAGTCGAAAGGCTAATTATAGAACGAGTGTACAAGCGCTAAAGTTCGCTGTGTCTAATCTCAGACTCGCCAAATTAAAATGGCCGTACTATGTCTATACCATGCCGTCGTGGTCTGCGTAAGGCGATTTTCACCTAGGCACCGCGCTCCGTCGCGGAGACTGGTGGTTGTAAAGCATATTTCGTCCACGTGGTGAGGCGGTGTCAAAGTCAAAATCTTTTTATTTCACATAGGGCTACAAGGACACTTGTAAAACGACAAGCTGTGCATGAGTAAGGAATCAACGGATTTGTTAGACGCCAATGCGACATGAGAACCGCTTCACCGCTTACCGGGGCGGTGCGCGGTGCCGTGTGTTAATCCTTGAAACTTTACCAGTTTCAACACTAAATTACTTAAAGTTTACTTTAAATGAAAACTTTAGTAATTATCGTAAAATGAGATTTCTTTGAGAACTTGAGATTACTCCGAAAAAAATGAGATTACGAATCATATGGGTCTGTGCTGATTGATGTAAAGGAACGGCATAACGTGTTTCGGTTGCTCAAAGGTTAAAAGCAACCTAACTCCTTATAACATCTGCTATCTATCAGTGAAAGTACCATGAACATCGGTCTAGCCGTAACAGAGGTTAGGCGGAACAAATACTAGATAGGCAGAAAAAAAATCAAACTTATTGTTAAGTTCGCCTTTGTTCATCAATTGTCAAATAAATGTATTACTGTATTTTTTTTGTGTACAATAAAGAATTAAAGAAAATTGCATTTTTGTTACATGGATCGAAAATAATCGCATTTAGTACAAAAATGTTAATTATTGTGATATTACAATAATACATTTTATTATGTATAGATTGGTCTTCTAATCGGTCTTGGGTCGCATTAAGGTGAGAAAATGTCCTTAATACAATGCGTTCCAAACGTAACGATTTACTGTCTAATCGAGGCAAGAAATTTTTTAAATTTTATTTATTTTATTCATCTTCGAGTTCTTCAATTTTGCCGAAATATCTTCGGTTTGACAGTACGGCGTGACGTCACATCCTGACAATCGATCTTAGTCTCATTTGGAACGCACAATATACATATTATGTGCTAAGCTTTTTAGCTAATTTATTTTATAGGAATGTGAGATACCATCGAAGACACTTGAAAACCGCTAAGATCATTTCTGCTTGCACTCGAAACTAATAAACTAGTGCGCCTTACCATCAACGATTGCATCACTGCTTACCATCAGGTGGGATCGCAGTCAAGCACTAGTTTATTGCAATTAAAAAATAAAACGAAAATGTCAAAGGTTTGGTTTGGCGCCGCGCCGTAGGATACAAGCGAATTTTTGCGGCCTGGCAGAAATGACTACGAATAAAGTTTTTTTTTTCTGATTTCCTCAGTACCTGTAAAGAGCATCAGTCTGCGGCGGTAGACTGAGCCTCCTCATATGTCAGTGTTGTCGATGAGGCAGCACGGTAAGAAAAGACTATGAATAAACAACTTTTCTTCTTCTTCTATTCAAGAGAATTTTTTTTTAGTGGCCTGCTGTGGTCAGATATGACTACGAATTAACTTTTCTCTTTTTCCTCAGTACCTGTAAAGAGCATCAGTCTGCGGCGGTAGACTGAGCCTCCTCGTGTGTCAGTGTTGTCGATGAGGCAGCACGGTAAGAAAAGACTATGAATAAACAACTTTTCTTCTTCTTCTATTCAAGAGAATTTTTTTTTAGTGGCCTGCTGTGGTCAGATATGACTACGAATTAACTTTTCTCTTTTTCCTCAGTACCTGTAAAGAGCATCAGTCTGCGGCGGTAGACTGAGCCTCCTCGTGTGTCAGTGTTGTCGATGCGGCAGCACGGTGAGCGTCACGGTGGTGCCGGAGTGCTTGATGAGGGCCACCACCTCCGGGTGCGGCACGTTGCGGATGGACACGTGGTTGATGGCCACGATGGTGTCCCCCACGTGGAGGAGACCGCAGCGCGCGGCTGGCGAGTTGGGGATTAGTTGGCCTGGAAACAAGAAAAAGTTCAGGTAAGGAGGAGTTATGTGATGCAATGTTGAGAAGATAATATTATTTAACACTGATGTAGAACTGTTCCTGTAATTACTGACAATATGTCCTGTTTAGGGTTCCGCACCTCAAAATAATAAAATAGGGCCCTTATAGGATCACTTTGTTGTCCGTCTGTATCTGTCTTGACTTCTGACAGACAGATACAGACGGACAACAAGGGACAACAGATCTCAGGAAAGCGTGGAACGATCGAGTTGAAAAAAATCAAATAATAACTTCTGCTTCTTCGGTCAGTTGAAGCTGAGAAAAATTAAACTTCTGGGGTAGAAATGTTTTTTTTTTCGTATTTTGAGAGGGAGGGGAGATTGCATTAAATTTCTTTGTCTCAACTTGATATAAGTACTGCTTGTGAATATTAATATTTATGTAAGCAGTGGGATAGGAGATTGTTAAGGATTTTATAGACAATTGCTGACGAGAGGAAAGATGAAACTGGAATGGCTCCCTAATTTTGAATTCTCGACAACTTTCTAAGTTCATGCCCGCAAGCAGTAAAATGTGTAAAAGAAAAATTTTAAAACTTACCGATAGTACTAGTAGCTTTGTTAGCAGACGAGATGACGACGAAGCCGAATCCTTCGCCCTCATTCCTGGTCACCGTGACGTCATACGGGACGGAGGCCCATCCTCCAGTGGTCGTGTCGTATTGCACACCGTACCTATAAATAAAACGGTTCAAATGATGGTATTCACAATACTTTTTTTATTTTATTGGGGACAAAAAACAGTTACATGCCAGAGAAAATACAAAATCCTTAAAAGTAAATACACAAACATGTAGTCCATTGCAATGTCCGTATGTTAACATAAGAATTACAGAAGTGAAGGACTGTGGTGAGAGTTTACAGAATACAAAGCCTTCATAACAAAATGAAATGATATATTGTAAAAATCAATAATGAATGTAGTATTAGTAGTGTACAATATTATTTAATTTAATATGAATTAATATTTTTATTAATCATCATTACATAGTATAAAACAAAGTTGCTTAGATCCTTAAAAGTACGCAACGAATTTTGTTTTTTTTTTTAATAGATAGAGTGATTTAAGAGGAAGGTTTATAGCTACATCACCTTTGCTCCCGTGCGAAGCTGGGGCGGGTCGCTAGTGCAGTATAATTTATTCTATTCACATTAAAGTTATACATATGCAATAGAAATTGAATCTATATTGTGACTGGTAATTAGTGATCGATACTTAACACGGAATTGTAGTCATGATAACAAACAACTTTTATTATGGGACCAAAACTGGATGTCTACTCTCTTTCTTCGAAATTTCGTTGTCATGAAATTTCGGAAATTAAGGCTCGGCGCAAACGGACCACCGACTACAGCAACCGATGGCTATCGCGCGCTACTAACACATTTGTAACAGTAGGTATAAGTAACGAGCGACAACTACTGGTGTTTTGAAGCCACCACATTGTAAAACCCATTCTCTGCTGCAAAATCTTATGATAGACTCTGTTACGGAAAGTTTGCTGGCGCATGGTGGTTTGGAATGGTGACGCGAGCGATACGTAGAACGTCTAGTCGTTATAGTACGTTGGGTGTTGCAGCGTGACAGTGGCGGTGTTGGCGTTTTGTGTGGCCCGTAGCGACTGAAAGTGGCAAGCCACGGACGCTAGTGTAGCGAGTGGCGGTCACCGGCAACACGTGTGGTGCGTCGTATACAACATTCTATAAAAGTGTGTTAAGTCGCTATCGATAACCACTAGTGGCTGTGGTTGGTTGCCACCTTTGCACTGAGTCTAATTAAACTGACACGTGGTAGGAAACAATTGAATTTTCGATCGAAACTTCGTTTTTCGGAGAAAGAGAGTAGCCCCCCTGATACCGCGACAAAAATGAGTAAGTTCGGTATATTTTCCGCGGTTTGAGCGAAAATAAACATAGGAATATAAAGGACTAGCTTTTGTCAGCGGCTTCGCCCGCGTACATAAAATATGATGATAATGAGCCTATGTCACTCAGGACTAAAGCAGCTTTCTGTTGTTGCTAAAATTTTTCCAATCGGACCAGTAGTTCCAGAGATTACCTCCTACAAACAAAAAAACAAACTTTACCTCTTTATTATATTAGTGTAGATGAGTTAACAATCGGTAGATAGACATACGAAAGGCCACTGACATAAAAAATGGGTTACTTACATTGGCACGTGCGCCGCTGGCGGGTACATAGGCGCCGGGTGTAGAATGTTGTACGACACTGGAGGCATGTTGTGGTGCATGGCGGGGTCCGCGCTGTTGGCAATTCATTTGTTAATGACACGAGTACAAAATCAAGTGCGTGAGTGTGTGTGAATGTTTGTTACTTCTTCACATTCGAATTGCTGAACGGATTTAGACAACACTTAGAATATGGTTAGGTTAGGACTTATAACATAGGACATTTTTTCCCGGATAGTCCAGGAAAGTTTCCTTGAGTAAATAATAACAATCGACAACTTTCACACAACACCATCTAGTCCCCAATTAAGCAGAGCTTGTGCTGTGAGTACCAGACAGCTGATAAACATATACTTATATATTTTATCATATCTATATATATAAAAGAAAGTCGGATTTGTTACAACACTTATAACTCGAGATCGGCTGAACCGATTTAGCTGAAAATTGGCAGGGAGGTAGTTTAGAGCCAGGAGAATGACATAGGATACTTTTTTTTACTTTTTTTTTTTAGATTAGGGTAGAGTAGAGTAGGCTAGAGTAGGGTAGGGTAGAGTAGGGTAGAGTAAAGTAGAATAATCTGTTGCCGGGAGCGAAGCCGCGGGCAAAAGCTAGTTATAGATATATTGTACCTAGAAACAGAACAAATGATCGTGCTCATCACACTAACATGAGTTTTGGGTACGTATTCATAGCGGGGCAACAACAGCCGATTCGTCGAGATATGTGCGTTGGGGCGCGACGACTAAAGGTGATGGAAAGGATGATTTGTGTGTGTGTGAAAATGTCAGATAGGTACTTGTGCTCTCTGACCGTACTGAGGGATTGTTGGTAAAAGTCATAACGGTCCTGAACTGCAAGGGGCAACTGAAGGAACATACGGGAATTATTTCTACCCTGGCAGTATTTTATGTATGCTTCCCAAAGGTGTTTGTATTTTCAAGGATACTGATTCTAGTAAATAATGTCAGGTGGATGTTTCTACAGGTGCAAGAATTGAAGTATGATTTGGGTAAAGGGTGATCGGGGACCCTTTTACCTCAAACGGCGTCTTGTTCGTGATGTGAGCCAGGTATTGTATTCTGACCTCCTTTTATTCCGAAGGCATGTAAGTAAATGTGTTGTTAAGTTTTTAACACAAAATAAATATAGGATACACAGTAAAACTCAGTGATAGTGTTAGTAGTTAAAGGATGTAAGATATTTGGGTACTTTTATTTTTTATTATTATTTGCATTACAAAGGTTTTTAATTTTATCCTAAACCACAAGTAGAAAGATTTTTTCTAAACCGTTATTAAATTAGAAATATAATGGAAGAGGAAACTGTCCAGTAAATGATTAAAGATGCAGACACTGAAATGTGACGTCACCACCATTAGGTTACGTGTACAGTTGAAATAGCGAGATGTTTCCACTACGCCCCCACTCTTCCTCATACCAATATTTGAAATGCTAATCATTTGATATCAATTATTATGCTGTTTTCAGAAACAATGTCCTTTTAGATTTATTTACGGTTTAGAATAAAATATTATACAAAACTGACACCAGAATGAATTCAAAAGCATTCATCTACACTAATATAATAAAGAGGTAAAGTTTGTTTTTTGTTTCTTTGTTTTTTTTTTTGTTTGTAGGAGGTAATGTCTGGAACTACTGGTCCGATTGGAAAAATTTTAGCAACAATAGAAAGCTGCTTTACTCCTGAGTGACATAGGCTATATTTTATGTACGCGGGCGAAGCCGCTGACAAAAGCTAGTTTCTAATAGATAGAAACCTTTGAATTTTCAAAATATTATCAGTCAGTCAAAAAAGTAAAGCTAAATTATACGTCTAAAAGCGCAGATAGCTATGGAGAAAACTCTGCAAGAAACTCCATAGATACTCTTTTAAAGGAGTGTCCTAATTAAATAACTTAAATAGGAGTATAGGGCAGTAAAAATGAGTAACAACCACCAGAATGTCTTTGCCGTTCGAACTTGCCACCCTGCTTAACAAGGAGGCCACATTTTTGCACAAATGTCTGCGAATTCGTCTCTACGAGTATGTGAAGCTGGAGCTTAACATTTACACCCGTATTCACAAACGTTACTATGCGGCCTCACAGTGCTCACAAGCGCACAGGGCCCCTAAAACTAATTCATAAACAATACTTGAGCGGCGGATAGCACTATGCGTCCCTTAAAATGAACGCACAGCTAAGCAACGCAGTGAGAAATGCGTTACTTCGCATAGCAATGCTACTTCACTGAGGAAAGTATTGTTTGTGAATACGGGTGTAAATGTACTATCGCGGTCACTTTCGTCAGATCACTTTAAAAAAAATCACTTGAGTCCAACGGCGCGGCGCCAAATCAAACCTTTAAAATTTTAGGCCGAGTGCAAGCAAAAATGAACCTAGCGGTGGTCAGGCGGAAGTGTCTTCGATGGTACTTGTATAAACTATTCGTTTTGATTTACGAATAATACAGGTCGCGTATTGAATTAAGATACGCAATTATTCACGCTGTAACCAATTTTCCTAGCTTGCCTTTTTTAAATGTTATTTTAAGCCATTACGTATTATTAATACGATAACAAGAGCTGTACGCAACAGTACCCAAGAGCCGTGAGCGACTGATCTACCAATGACGTGTCGCTGTCAACGTCATCCACAACGATCCACCTATTACGTGTCGCCGTCATTCCGCACGTCATAAAATAGACCTTAAAATTGAATATTGCGCATGCCCCCTCCACTTTTGCTGAGCGATCTTAATTCACCGCTCGATGTATACTTACGTTAGTAATGGTTGGTGTTGATGTGGCGCCACCATCGTAGGTAGTCCAAGCGGCTGAATATCAGCACGATTGTGTCTAACGCCCAATGTTACCTGTTAAAAAAATATCAATCATTTTAATAAAGCTTGAAGTCAGTAAATACGAAATCAGTTTTCAAAGACATTAGATGGCATCAGTTATTTAGGGTGAAGTGTGAAAGGCCACTTAAGAAAATTCAAACATCAATGTTGGGAGTTGAACCCAACACATCTATGATGCGGTCTGCATACTTAGGCGGCGTACACATGACATCATCATTATCATCATCATCATCCTACCCTTATCCCATATTACTTGGGGTCGGCGCACACATGACATAGACAAAAAATGTCATTTAACTGAGACCAAGGCAACTACGTATTCTGCGTAGTTAGTGTCTATGGTGCAACCCATTAATACCTGGTTCACACTTGACTCACAAATTGTTGTACTATGTGCTTAAATTTTGGGCAAATAAACATTGTTTTCTTTCTATCACATGCGTCACCGGTGAGCGGAGACGCCGGTGTTGTCCGCGTACCAAGGACTATCGCTTCTATGGAAACCAGCACGACGGACGACACGTTTCGAATCCAATAAAATAATTATTTGTCCGGGACATTATAGTTTTTTAATATTTTATTTATTTATTCAATAATTTTTTTTGCACGAATTACTGGACAAAGATGGACTTAATGTAACTTAAACTAAGCGTTCATAATAATAATAATTAATTAATAATAATTCGGCAATCATTGTACCGATAGTCGTGTCAGCCAATGGCTTAATAGCCAAGAGCCTCGACCAACACCTTAGGAGGCTCTCGTTAGGCGGCTGGATCAAGGGCTTGATTCAGAAAGCGGTACTCCTGGACACGGCTCGTATAGTTAGGAGGTTCCTTTCTCTGGAGCCCTGACCGCCGGTAGCTTGGACCCTGTTCCCGATACCGGTGGGACACTATTTTTTATATTTTGAAATGTTTTTTTTTTATAGAAATATTTAAAAGTGTAATTGAAATGTAATTTAACGAATAAACGAAATAATAATAAAATCTTTTTATTCAGGCCAAATACACCCATTTACATTTTAAAAACCAACACAATAAATAAAATGGCAAACGAATAAATATAAGTTCAAAATTAAACATAATCAAATCATAAATAAATAAAACATGTCACTAAATTAAAATTCATAGAACTACAGTCCCCTTATTTTCGACTCCAAGCAATCAAGCTCATATCGCCTGTCTGTACTACACTGGTTAGTAACACAAAGAGTTGAATATACTTACATGTCCTCTAGAAGCAGCCTGGCACACATAAGAGACTGCGCGCGTGTGCGTAGCTCCCGCCAGTGGTATGCCGTCCACGGAGGTCAGTAAATCTCCTGGTCTTAGAAGCCCGTCTGCTGGGCCACCTGATGAACGTAACAGTTATGAATTAATAAATACCATCGAATTACAGTTCGGCTGTCGGATCTTGGCGCGTCTGAAGTTAAACTCGGCGAATTTTGGCGCTTGATAACTCGTATAAAAATAAAGGTTTAAAAAAAATAAATGCCAATGTCAGTTTTTAACAGCAATAACAACTGCAAATTGCATTTTTTTATTTAAACCAGCCTAACTTCAGACGCGCCAAGATCCGACGACCATCCTATATATCCTCGCGATATACAAGCATGTTCATAGAATCCTTTGTCAAAATACTGAAAAGTTAATACAAAAGTCCGCTGCAGCGCACGTCACTTGTGTTTGGTGTATGACTGCAGATCACTTAAGTCAAGTAAAGTGACTGTAAGGTACGACTAATCTAATGCGTAGTACATAATATATACACCGTTGAATTTTGGTCGTTTTAATCCCGTGGAGGGTCGATCTAACTTTGATTGCTAAGAAAACTAAATTGAAAAGATAAAACTTGCAAAATTATAAATTAGTAAATAACTACCCAAGAAATCCCATAGTTCAGGTTGTCGGTGACAACCGGTTGTCAATGAATACTCGCGTTTTACCAACCAATTATTTTTTTTTGAAAACGATAATCCTGAAGTTTTATACAATTACTTGAAATGACTTCGTCTGCGTCCTTTTAAAGTCCGAAAATTTAAAAATCCCATACAAACTTTCAACCCCTATTTCAACCTCTTCAACCCTTTTTTGACGTGACAACGTCTTATAATTCGATGGAGCCGGCTGCACGCATGAAAAAACTTGACTCATGCGGCGTTACCTCGCTCTGAGGTGTTCCATTTAAGGTTTGAAGTGCAAGCGAGAGCACGCAACGAGCGACAAAGAGGCACAATCGGCCTCGATCGGCAGTGTTCGACATCTGTTTTTCTCCTACTTGAGTGAGCGATGCGTCCGCGTGGACAACTGCTATACAATAAAATAAAATAATACATTTACATGTTTTCGTCAAGTATGAAGTGCAATGAAAAGTGAATGTGGTGTCAATTCTTATGACGTTGTCACGTTCAACTATCGTCAGTAAACCGACTTTACAGACAATCGATTTTTTTGCAATAAAAGGTAGCCTATGTCCTTTCTCAGGGTCTAAAGATTGTCTGTGCCAAATTTTATCAAAATCGTTTGAGAGGTTTAAGCGGGAAAGCGTAACAGACAGACAGACAGAGTTACTTTCGCATTTATAATATTAAGTATGGATGGATAGTATGTTTATACAAATTACATATTATTATTTAAATAAAATTTTAAAATACTGAGTTCAAATTTGACATGTTACTTGGGCAGCGATGCCAGCAAAAAAAAGCTAGTAGTAAAGAAACAAATGTGTACTCACCGGGCACGACGTACCCGACGGCGACGCGGCTACCATCCTCGGTGCCGCCCACGATGCGGAAGCCGAAGCCGGCGGCGGCGCGCGCCAGGCGCACCAGCACGTCCGCCTCGGGGTCCTGTGCACCCGCGCCGCCCGCCGACACCTGACACCACACAAATCTTAATATAATATATTTCACAACTATTACACAACGTCGTCTAGTCCCAAGCTAAGCAGAGCTTGTGTTATGGGTGCTAGACAACTGATAAACATACTTACATATTTCTAAATACATACATATATCATCATCAGCCTTTTAATGTTCCCACTGCTGGGACCCAGGCCTCCTTTCTCTAGGAGAACGAATGAGCCATAATCCACCACGCGGGCCCAGTGCGAATTGATGGATGTCACATGTCTTCGAATTTTTGGTTCTAGAACATGCCGGTTTCCTCACAATGTTTTCCTTCACCGTTTTGAGAGCAGGGGCTCAAGTCTGCTATTACAATAGTGTCAGAATATTCGACCATTGATTTCAAAATGGTTGATAAGTTTGGTCATCTATTAATAATATAATGGCGTCATTATGACTTTCCAATGATCAACCATTGACCCTTCATTGAAATATTTTTTTTAGAATGGTAATCTCGTACAAATGAGTATTTGACATATGCGGTAAATTAATAAAATATTGACAGTTCCTTTAATCAATGACTTACGATTGGAATGTTATTGTGCAGTTATTGTTTTTAATTTGTTACAAAACAGCTTTTACTACAATTCCAATACGACACCACTGACCGCCCAATGATCACCCATTATGAATTAACAGATTACGATCTTTTAGAAAAAGGAAATCGTGTTGGAATGACAATATTTTAAAAATAGCAGACTCGGGCCCCAGTGGAGATGAAATAAATTATACAAAGTTATACACCTTGCTTGGTTTTTGAACCCGTGACCTACAACTCGTAAGTCGGGGCCGTTACCACTCGGCCACCATTGCTCTATAACACCTGCCACTCATACTGACATTATTCTACACGCTTTGGAGCTTACAACATACAGTAACTTACTTATTTTTGGTGTGCAATAATACTAAATTGTGATAAAAGGGTGTAATGAAGGAGGTTTTCGTTGAGGCGGTATTAAGAGAGCCAAGAAAGGTAACCTTCATTACTCACGTGTATCATACGACTAACTAGCTATTAAAATTAGTAAATTGTTTCATATCATGACGATTAAAAATAGAAAGCGAGTATTTAATTTTTTAATTTTACCTATAGGTAATGACCGTAAACATTTGGTAATTTTAATCCCGTGAAGGGTACATGAAATACTATCGATTTGTGTATTAGATAAAATTAAAAAATAAAGTACTTTTTTTTTTACTGAAATTAATTTACGCGTATACGAAATTCGTTTCTTTAAATAAAGAATAGCTGAATGGGTTCAATGACCGTAAGTTGTCTATCATTACGTACTAATTACCTATGGTAATGTTGGTAAGTATAGAAGGTTTTTTAGTACAAAGTTTTTTAAGTATTAGTTCATTGTGAATATATAGTATATTGGCCGCAGAGAGAAACAAAAATAGGTAAGTGCAGTTAAAACTTGACTTTGACGTATTTCATACAAAGTTTTAGTGTTTTTAATATAGTACTATGCTGTTAGCAAACCCATATTAGGGTTTGCTTCGCAAGCGTAGCCCCCGCGAATGTGCTTTTTATACAAGTATTTATTGTTATACGTGGAATATGCACGAGGAATGCGAAGCTAGATATCTGCAGGCCCCGCATACGAGATGAAATCTGCACGAAATTAAAAACACCCTAAAACCCACGTTAAAGGATTAATTCCTAGTGTCGAAGTACATTTATTTATTTGTTACAAAATCCACAGCTCTTTGTTGATTACAACCAATTACGGATTTACAATTTAACATCTGTTCAAAAACATGCAGCAGACACAAACGAAAAGAATAAAAGCAGCTAGGCCTATCTGAGCATTGCTAAGTGTAAGTGTGGGTGAGTGTGTGGGAGTGTGCGTGAGGAGTTGTGAATGGGTGTATGACAGTGTCTGGAATATGATGATTGTCCAACATACTTATTTCAATTCATCATCATCATCAGCCTTTTAATGTTCCCACTGCAGGGACACAGGCCTCCTCTCTCTAGGAGAGGGAATGGGCCATAATCCACCACGCGGGCCCAGTGCGGATTGGTGGATGTCACATGTCTTCGAATTTTTGGTTCTAGGACATGCCGGTTTCCTCACGATGTTTTCCTTCACCGTTTTGAGAGCAGTGGTGATGAAATAAATTACACAAAGTAATACGCCTGGCTGGGTTTGAACCCGCGACCTACAACTCGTAAGTCGGGGCGTTTACCACTCGGCCACCACTGCTCTCTTAAATAATAAAAAAATAGAGCTATATAAATTTCAATTACATAACTCTATTTTTTTTTTCAATAAAATAAAATAAACTATAAATATCCCGGTCAGTACAATAATAAGAATAATAACAGAACATACCTGTGGGTAGTTGGCCACATATAACTGGTTGGGTTGGGCCTCGTTCTCATAACAAGAGGGAGACTGTCGGGACACCGGCGAGTGCATGTGTCGGGATGGCGAATTTTCTCGTAACCTAAAATATTTTAAAAAGATATTGAAAAAATAATTAAAAAAAAAAACACTTTTACTAGTAAATTTTTTCGTCAGTTTAAACTAGTTGATGTCGGTGTTTTAAGGCAGACTATCCTAAACCTAACCTAACACCGAACAAACTTAGTCAATTTGAAAAACCATAAAGCAAACGGTTAAAGGCATTAAGTCCGCCTTTGTACCTTGTGCTGTCTGGTCACTGACTGTGCTTTTGGCGTGCAATCAATAGTAGGTACTCACTGATTAATCACGAAATCTCAAAAACTTGCATCTAGATACTTAAAATTGGGCACATAGGTTCCTTATTGGGTGTAGACATCAGTTAATAACGGATTTTACGAAACTCAACTCCAAAAGGGGTATATTACCGACTGTCGGAAAAGGAGGTTATTAGGCTGGTCTCAGCAACTGCCCAAAGATTTTACCTGAGTGGAGATGACTTTATCCTGCTATTCGAAGAGTTGTTCGATGGCGACTGACTTTGTAGTCTGGTCGAAGGCGAGTTGGAGAGCAGCCGGTCCGTAGCGCTGGTGTTAGATGGTGAATGGCTTCGTAAGCGACCTGGATATATTGAAAAAGGTATAAACACTATATTAAGGCATATCATAAGACCTTTAATTAGGACGAATCTTGTCAGTTTAATAGAACTAAATATGCTTTTGTTAGGGACCACCATGTCTGCGGTAAAATAAAGTAAGGAAAAAAAAGTATAACAATAGTAAAAATATTCTTACCAGTCGAATTAGATGGTGAATGTGGCCTTATCCGGCTTGTGGAAGGCGATTGTCTAGTGAGGCCACCAATAGCTGCGGTCGTTGGAGAATGCAGCATGCCATCTTCTGGGAACCCTAGATAATTTTAACAATGTTAAATACGCTTCTTCGCACTAGTAGATAATATAGAGGTTTGATTTTAATTCCGAAAATTCGGAACTTCTGATTGATTTTGCATATTCTATGCCGATAACCTAGTACGCTTCAACATCAAAGATTGCATCACTGCCTCCCAGGGTAGGATTAAAAGATCGGAACTTATAACAGAGGTACAAAAGATATTTATCGTGGGAAATGAGCTTCACCCCGTACGTACGTAAAATAGAAATAAAATAATTATGTACAAAATGAAGTAACTTGGAGACCATTCAGATCTGCTAGCAGGAAAACTGTCATTGTAACAGAAAAAGGAGAATATTTTGTATTTTAGTTCGGTTTGTTAAGTATAAAATTATTCAATAAATGTTACCTATAGTTCTTCTAGCTTTGAAGAACATAACGTCGGTAAAATCTACAAAATAAATAATACTGCCGCGCTTATGATAATGGCAGTAAGTCAAATTTTGATCGATATTAAGTATATAGGAATGTAGATCTTGATCTCTATCCTAATATATACTTAATTCAATATCGACCAAAATTTGACTTACTGCCATTATCATAAGCGCGGCAGAATAGTACTAGGATGATTCTTACCGCCATTATCACTGCTGTCCGCCACGCTAGCGTTCCCCCTCCAGTAGGCCGCATTCATATCAACATGCACAGTAGGCGTCGGTACTTCTCCCCAATTCCCATTCCCCCATCTTTCATTATTTTCCCATTGATTCCCATTCGCACTACCATTCCATTTCTGACCATTCTCCACCCATTTTTGCCCATTCTCTTCCCACTTTTGTCCGTTCTCATCCCATTTCTGTCCATTTTCCTCCCACTTTTGTCCGTTTTCGACCCACTTTTGTCCGTTCTCGTCCCACTTTTGTCCGTTTTCGACCCATTTTTGTCCGTTCTCGTCCCATTTCTGTCCGTTTTCGTCCCATTTCTGTGCGTTCTCGGCCCAGTTGCGTATGTTGGAGTTATCGAGCCACGTTTCTCGGTCCTGCCACTGGTTGTCGGGTTGTGGCGGCGGTTCGCTCCAAGGCGTGACGACGGGGAGCGTGAGGCGCCCCCCGGGGGTGCTGCTGCGACGTCGTCGGTCTATGAGGCTTTCTCTTTCACGGTTCTTGTGTTCTGGTACTGCGTAAGTTGCTTCTGTTGAGGAAATATGTTGTGGTTATTTTACTTTCTTTACTGACTCTGACAATAATAAGTAACGGAATGCATTATTTACGAAAGCTAAGAACGAGAAGCAAATCAATTACCTGACTAGGCACACACATAAATATTATATAAGTGTAATCAACAACGGAGCAATGGAAATATAGTTCGTTTTTAATTTCTATATACACCAGAAATATGTTCCCAATTTTCTGGAGTTTGGCATTTTAAGTTGTGAAATCATAGTCTAGGATTAAAAAACGAACTATAGTAATGCATTCCGATACAGGTGTCGAATTAATTAACTGTTTTTAGAGAAATAAATGTTTATTTCACATATTACTATAATGCTAACAAAAAGTTGTTACATAAACATTTAGATTTTCCCCTTTTATGCATGAGCATAAAAAGATCTGTGACGGTAAAAATCAGTGAACCTGCAAGGACTGGACTGGTCAGCCAATATGCAGTGGATGCCTCTCTTACCTGAATTCATGCCATTTAGTCTATCCCTCAAAGAATCTTGTGTATGCAAGTTTGGTGACCGAAGCTGTTCTGCTGTTGGTGTCTTGCTTCTGATCAACTGGTTGTTGTTTGATGCTGCTGCAAAATGAAGTTATTAGTTAAATGATGTGATAAAATATAGATGATTCCCTGGAAGGTCGCAGCAGTGGCCTAGTGATAACTGCTTCGACTTACGACTTTGTAGACGTTGGGTTGAAACTCAGCGAGGCGCAAAGCTTTGTTTAATTTATTTAATCATCACACAAAATCTTACTAATATTATTAATGCGAAAGTTACGATGTTTGGATGTTTGTTACTCAATCACGCCAAAACGGCTGGACGGATCTGGATGAAATTTGGCACAGGCATAGGATACACTCCGGAATAGGACATAGGCTACTTTTTATCCCGGAAACCCCAACCGCAACCCCAATACCACGCGGGCGAAGCCGCGGGCAAAAGCTAGTAAAACATATAGGGTTATGGTGGATTATGGAATATTGCAACACAAAATCGTTTTTCAGTTTAAATTCGCATTATTTTTGTGTTCTCTGCTACTGTATAGCTTCATTACATAGTATAAAACAAAGTTTAAAGTTTAGTTTAGATCTTTAAAAGTAGGTACGCAGGTTTTTTTGTAGATAGAGAGATTCAAGAGGAAGGTTTATGTGTATAATACATGCATAACATATTCAGTATTAGTACCCGTGTAAGGCTGGGGCGGTTCGCTAGTATTACATACTGCTAAACTATAGTTTAGTTTTAGGATACACTCACAAGTAACCTCGTGGCTGGAAAATTGTAAATCATCATAGCGGAAGAATATACTTACTAGAAACAGGTTGCACACGCGTTGCCGATCGACTCCGGGGCGCTCTGGCGGCCGCGTTGTTACGTCTCCACACACGCAGCGTGGTTTCATGCATCGCTGGGCAGTCTTTTAGTACCTGTACACAACATACAATTAACACTACTAACAACGGTATTTATGTATAAACAAGTAAAATTAATTACTTGAGTAAAAGTAACTACTTAAGTAACAATTTCTATTCTACAGTTAAGAAAAACAGACATTTTTAATGAAGATTAAACACTTGAAGTTAGACAAGTAATTAGGTTTCTTTTTTAATATATTATGTAAGTAGATTAGAGGAAATAAAAAAAAAAAACATAAACGATACATGTGAAAAAAAATCAAGTAATGGTTTATTAAAAAATACTTAGCAACAAGTACCTACTTCTTTATTAATTAGTTGAATATCCTCATCATTACATAGTATAAAACAAAGTTGCTAGGTCCCTATGAATGCTTAGATCTTTAAAAGTACGCAACGGATTTTGATGCGGTTTTTTAAGAGATAGAGTGATTTAAGAGAAAGGTTTATGTTTATACATGCATAATATATTCAGTATTAGTATCCGTGCGAAGCTGGGGCGGGTCGCTAGTTATAGATATAATATGACAATAGGTGTGCGAAGGCCGTTCGTTTGGGGCTTGAAAGTTAAGTAGGGGTTAGTATGTAAAAAATTGATAACGATTTATAGAAGGGAAGAGTAGGCTACCATCTGAAAATCTTTTAAGTGACTGCAGACCCAGGTTAGCCGCTACACAAATCATTTTGCCAAAAAGAGAATTTGGTAAATGTGGGCAGTCACAACAGCATTCGGTTTTAATGCACCTTCATGTGCGGCTCGGGCGAATTTCACCTCAGTAGCAACAACAAACAAAAAAAAAAATGGTTGCCTGTAAAGTCGGTTTTACGGGCGAAGATTTTACGTGACAACGTCCTAATTCTCTAGTGCTGCGCGCGCGGCAGACCGATCATAGTTGAGTGGGAGAGAGACGCAAGGCATTCGGCGGGCCTCTCTCTCGTTCGGTGACTCATCGTAACGTTACCGAGCGTTACACTTTTTCATAAGTGACTCCCAGCCGCAACCTAATTTAAGACGTTGTCACGTCAACAGTGTTTCATTTTACCTGTACAACATGTTGGTGTGGTGCGTGACGAACGTCAGTTTCTCCGATCTGCAGTAATAAGTCGCCTTCCCGAAGACCGGCACATCGACTACGGTCCAATACCTGGAAGTAAAATACATAACTTTAAATCACGAGTTGAAAGAAACCTATTGTTTCTTTTATGAAAATAGATGTCGAATGACAAGACTATTTGGCCTCCTTCTCCACTTATCTACATAAACTACATTTATAAATACACCACAAATCCATCTCAACATTCTCATCTCTTTTACATGCTAACAATTCTTAAAACAAAACAAAAAAATAGTCTGTGATAATGTAATACTTGCAAAATGCATAAAATTAATTAAATAACGCCACGAGTTACTTGTGGTCGTCGTTACGTACTAACTACCTACAGGTTATTGACTCGCTCAGCTGATATTCACTTAAACAATTTTGGACAAGCGTTAATTAATTTACGATTTAAAAACAGTACTTATTTTTTTTTATCTTTACAAATCGATAGGGTGCCATGTACCCTCCACGGGAATAAAACAATTAAAAAACCGTGTATAAAGATACGTACCTTCTTAACCTTCTGGCCATGTACGCTATCAGCGATGGTGAAGCCAAACCCAGCCGCTCCACGACGAAGCGTCAGCACCAGCTCCCGGCCCGGCTCGTTAGATGTGTTGTTATCAGCTCGAGATTGATGTTCTGCAAATATTAGAAGAACATGGGCTTAGAGCGGGTTTATGAGTTGAGTATTTTGAGCTAAGAATGTGTAAATTTTGACAGGAATTCAGGGTAAAGAAAGAAAGAAAAATATTTCATTTGACACACATCATCCACAAACAGTACAGCAACCACCAGTAGACACTTAAGAGTATACAAAAAACTAAAATAGTATTAGAATGAAACCCATTGGATAATGAACCCGTTGCATAACAAAAATTAAAGGAAAAATAAATTACAGTCGATCTGAGGTCGGGAAGTGGATGGGGGTGCGGTTTTAAGGATAAAAAATGGTTTATCTTGATTTCCGGCAAAACTATTGGTTCTAGGGAAAAAGTCAAATGGCAAACTGGTCATAAAAATCTACAACTTCGTATTTACACTTTTTTCACATAACCTAAAAATCTATGTGAAAAATTAACCGAGTTTTTGGTTTTTTAAGTTGATCTAAAGATTTTTTCTTTTTTACAAAATTTGGTGTATAAGTACTTTATCTGCACGTCAATCAGTATTTGAATACGGATTAACGTTTCTTCATTTTCTCTAAGTAGAGTCTTTTACTTCTGATTTTTTTTAGCCAAATAGTTTATTGTGTCTGAGTACATAGTCAGTTTGAAACGGTCGCCCAGCAGTGGGACGACAACAGCTGTATATTAACAAAAAAAAACTGCTCTTACCATTAGCTAAAGACAGAACATGATCAAGCGATGGACACCTCGGCAGCTCCTGATTATCATCATTTATAGTCAGCTCATCCAAGTCAAAAGACCTGGACATCATCCTCCTCTGTCCAGGACTGTGCGGAGCAGGAGCACCGTCCACCTTGTCCCGACTCTGGGCTGACGAATCCAGGTTCGGAGAATCCAGGTTGAATCTGGAATTATATGCAGATCTGAGTATTTCTCTAGATTGTCCTTGGTACTAAGGAATTGATTTATTATAAGTGATGATTGGAAAACATGCATGAATAGAAACTAATAAATTAAAACAAGTTTTTATTGTTATTTTGTTTGTTTAAACGAATTTTTCTCTGGAACCGGTTCTAGAGTCGGATTGTTATTTTTTTATTATGTGATAGATTTATGGAGAATTGTAAGATTATGTAACGCTACGGTTGCTGAGCAGTAACCAAAAACGCGGATGAAACCGCAAGGGACAGCTAGATAAAATATTTATATTTAATAAATTTTATTTGCAAAGAACTATAAGTTATTTTAAAATTACTTTCACCAACAGTGACATAGGTTTTTACTTGTTTCAGGTATTAAGCATACATAGGGAGGAAGAAGCAACTATATTTTATACTATGTAATGAAGTAACATGGGTTGAGAATATACATCACACTTTCAATGCACAGCCCAATGCAGTTTCATGAAAGATTACTAGCACTAGGAAAAGTGAGGTCTACACACAGAGGTCTTAAGTTCCAGATTTCTTAGACAAAAAATTTGACTGGCCTGTCAGCATAGTAGTTAGTGACCCTGACTGCTATGCCGGAGGTCGTGGGTTCGATTCCTACCCAGGACAAATGTTTGTGTGATGAGCACGATCATTAATTCTGTGTCTGGGTGTAATTTATCTATAATATGTATGTATTTAGAAATATATAAGTATGTTTATCAGTTGTCTAGTACGCATAGCACAAGCTCTGCTTAGCTTGAGACTAGACGGCGTTGTGTGATGGTCATGTTAGAACAAGCTATAGGATAATATTCACCTGGTCCTCAAAGCCCTGGTGAGTTGCTGCATGGCCACAGCATCGGATGTGGCGGGAGTGGTGGCGTCGACTGCTAACGTACTGAGCACGCGGGTGTTTGGGTCCTCCGAGTCGAATGATAGAGGGTAACCTGTGGATTTTAAAGACAATTTAGTTTACATGCGGGTATTTAAATTATTGTATTTATTAAAACCAAACAAAATCACTTATATTGATTTAAATTAGAAAAGAGTTCAGCATTAGTTTGTACTAAAAAGGCACATTTACCTGCTCTAATTTGGCAGTTACATTGATGGTTTTACGAAGTATAATTCCGCTTCTTGAAATGTTATTTTTTGCAAAAACTTAATGTAAAAAATGTCTATAACTGCATTTGCGATTAGCCAGGCAGGATTGAAAAAAACATCATAAAGAGAATGCTTCATGCTTTTTTACCTAATTACACTTATAACACTATTAAAATTAAAATAATATAAAGAAATTCTGTGGATTTTAGTTTATAAAAGTCTGATATTTCTTCTCGCACAACTTTTGAGCAAGAGAAGTTATTTGATGATTTTTGACCTCAAAAAAAAAAGAATTTCATGAAGAAGTAAAATTCGGTATATCTGGGGTGTGTTCATAAATCACCAGAGTAGTGTAGAGTTGTATCCCAGAGTCGTTATTTTATTAATCGAGTAGCTACCCTAGAGTTAACCCAAGTGACTCCAATTTTAAGCAGGGTAGGTTGGTGTAATAATGGATTACTATAGGACAATAGAACTTGACATTTGCGTTCAAAAATGCGAGTGTAGGGTATCTACTCTGTGACGTCATTAGAGTCAACTTCAACTTCAAAGATCGTAGGGCTGGTGTGTATAAAATTTAAGTCCTTACCTCTAACAAGATGCAGCGTGACATCAGTCCCGGGAGCTATAGACTGGAAGACCTGAGCTACCAGAGCGTGAGATAACCCACGCACTCCTCGGTTACCCACGCCGACCACCACGTCGCCGGGACGTAGTGCACCTGAAAGAAAAAATAACCAAGTGAATATGAATTTCTTTGCAAAATGTTCCTAGTGAGCCTAATATGTACCACTAGCACTACCGGGCGAAGATCTTCCTTTTCGTTTTCTACACACTTTTGTTCTGTCTTTGAAGGCCAGACTAAAAATATATCTAAATAGAAAACGTTTTTCATTTTCAATTCAAGGTTACCCTTAAGATTGATATAAAATAGTAGGTATTTTTTTTGATATTTTTTTTTAGCTCTAATAAATAAATATAAAATATTTTTTAACATATCTTGAACAATAAAGAAGTTACGAAGTTTAAACAAGTTTTTAATGAAAATATTTTTTTTTTCATAACAAGCTTTTATAGCAGCGGTCTATAATTATATAATTAAAACTCGTCAAGACGATTCACACGAGTCCAAACTCGACGTGGTTGTGCCGTTTAATTACAGAGTTCCTATGGGTACCTCGTGATTCCATAATCAGATCAGCTCCATGTCGTCATAATATTGCATTGTCATGCGATTTACACCGGCATGCAAAATTTCAGCTCAATCGGAAACCGGGAAGTGGATCAAATTTAAGTTGCAAGATTTGATTACAGAACGACAGACAACGGGACAGGTGAAACTAAATAAAAGCTTGTAAAAATGCTAATAAGAAACAAAAGTTCAGCATGGACTTTGACGTCAGTCAGGCTTTAACGCCTAATACATATAGAATTTTAAATGATATCACTTGGCTAACTGTGCATACAAACCAATCAATCAAAATTAAAATGGTTTTTATTTCATATGGGTATTTTTATACATGGGCACTTATAAAACGTCAGAAGCTAGTGCACGGTTCCAAATTGGTTGTTTCCTATGGAGAAGAACTGGCAAGAAACTCTATGGTTACTTTTTAAAAAAATAATGGTTTCTTACAATATTTCGTTATTACAGTATTTATATCATTATGTAAGAACAGTGTAGACCAGTCAATATTGTACTCAAAAGCAAAATAAAAATAATCATAACCAAATGTCATATTCAGTACAAAATTGTACTTATTTATGCCACGAGGCAAATTAAATTAAAAAAAAAACCTCGCAGTCGGATAAAAGGTACCTACATATAAGTGAGCTATTTTTTTTTTATTTGATATAAATTAATGCTGAGGCCTAATGATGGTGAGGCGCGGCGTACTAGTTTAAAGAGCCTATTAATTTTATCAGACAACAGTACTGTATATCTCTTACCATCAATCCACGCGGGGCTATGTGGCACAATGCTGCGTATTTGAAGATAACCTTCCGTTTCAGGTATACCTTCAGCTCCGATTAGCGTGAAGCCCAAACCCTGAAAGTAATCAAAAACATAATATTATAGTCATTCGTGGTCCTAGTGGCACTATTATCCATTAATTACACTAGTTTTCAGCCAAAATACAACAGTGGCTATTGAAATATTTAATAATAAATATGAATCGGTATTTGTAAAATCTATAAAACATGGTATTTTTAAGATTTAAAAAATACAACCGTAGGTTGTTAAAATACATCAGCAGATCATTTTTTTACGATCTTGTATGTTAAAAATAAATACCTAAAATATATCTTTAACTATTTTTCGGAGTTAATCAAGATCAAGAATCTGGACAGCTAATTTAAAAAAAAAGTTTAGAAAACTTGAAATACATATCTACACTAATATAATAAAGAGGTAAAGTTTGTTTTTTTTTGTTTTTGTTTTTTTGTTTGTAGGAGGTAATCTCTGGAACTACTGGTCCGATTGGAAAAATTTTACCAACAATAGAAAGCTGCTTTACTCCTGAGTGACATAGGCTATATTTTATGTACGCGGGCGAAGCCGCGGACAAAAGCTAGTTTTTTATAAAACAATAAGAGAAATATGAGTTTCCGGTTTCTCTAGTATTCATAACATAAGTGCTGCTTAGTTTGGGACTAAATTGCGTCACGTTGTGTGAATGTTATGGAATATTATTATTATTTTACTTACAATTTTCGATAACCTAAACTGTGATGCAACAAAAAATTTAGACGTGATTTCACGTGATGCGTGAGCCTTAAAATATAATGTTCGGTTGCAAAAAAATTGAAGACTAATGTTACCGAACATCCTGTATATATGCAGCAGTAATAGGTACGATTGTCGCTGATGAAAGTCATAATTCCAGTTTATTTAGAAACAGTAGCAGTACTAAAATGTCCGTCACGGTAGCCGAGCAAGGATAAACAGGGTCACACGTTGCGGTTCAGCTCCGCTCGGCCCGGAAACAAAACCACTAGAGTTGTGGAAAGAAAGTCGTCCTTTTCATGATAAATGTAATATGAAGAAAGAGGTCAGAAATGTACAAGAATTTACAAGATAGATATAGCTATGTCTATCTTGTAGACTCGATTTCGGGTACATTTTATTTTCCTAGTTTAGTACCCAAGAAAAAGTACGTGTTGCGCAGACTCCAAATACAAGGGAACAAGGCGAGGAAGTTGATGATGAGTACGGTACGCATGAAAACAGTAGAAAAGAAAAAAAGTATAAGTATCTTTTTTTCTTTTCAAACATTTCGAATTTGAAAAGAAAAATAGATACTTTTTCTATTGTAATAGTTAGATATTATGGGATGTTAGTTTAATATGCCATAAACCATCCTCGTGAATCACTCTGTATATTGATGAAAATCATTTAAAAATCCGTTTGAGTAGTAACTTTTCAGTTTATTACAATCAGACAGTCTGAAAGATGAGGGGGCTTCGTTTTATAATATGGGAAAAAGATGATTACTCTATTCGAGTGACGCAATATTTTATATATTTTTATGCCGATTCTAAATATAATACGATAGAACAGCTGCTTTAATTGGTCCATTTTCAAAACAAAATTATTTACGTGAGAGCTACCCAATTAAAGCATGAGTGACATTTAGAGAATATGAAAAACATTACCCACATTTTTTTTCGAACATTTGGGGCGGTCGGTTAACAATATCTACAGCCTAAATTACATCAGAATAGGATCAACCACCAGAGACTAACACAAACATAAAATAGAATAACACCCTGAAAACCAGCGCCAGGACTCGTCGCATTATGTGTGTGTCCTCGGCTTTATGCTGAGTGGTGGGCCGTGCTGCGCGGACGTGCACACTAGAGTCTAATTTTAAGATTGTTTAACTTTTTTTTTGCTTATCATCTTAAATCCTTCCAAATAATCCAAATGATTGTTAACAGTGCGTCTCGCAAATAAAATAGTTTTGTCTGAGCGTTTTATTTATGTGATGTGTGTTTAAATGTTTGTGTACGCGCTCACGATACAGGAGAAATTCTTAGTGTGAGACAAAGTTTAAAAAAAAGGTAGAGTTAAATGACATCATATTAAGGTCGACAACCAGACACTGAGTCAAACATCGGAAATGAATCAGAATGATTGCTTGACTCACAAAGACGGTAAATTATTCGGAAACATTAGTCTGATTGCTCACCTGAGTGCCTTTGGTGAGAGTGAGAGTAAATCTCTCACCACGAAGCTCTCCAGTGGGCGTAGGACCGTTAGACTGGCTGGTACCTCCATTCTCTGATGATAGTTTCTCCGCTGAAACAAATTAAAAAAATATTTAGGACACCGGCCTCCTCTCTAGGTTCTCCTAGAGAGAAGGCCGGAGTCCCAGCAGTGACACGGATAACAGCCTATTCCCTCTGAAATGGGCTGTTATCTATCGCGCGGGTACATTGCGGGTTAGTTAATGTCACATGTCTTTGAATTTTTGGTTCTAGGACAATATGATGGTTTCTTCACGATGTTTTCCTTCATCGTTATTAAAGCAGTGGTGATAAAATAAATTACAAAAAAAAAAATACGCCTGGCTGGGTTCGATGCGGGTTCAACTCGTAAGTCGGGGCCTTTACTACTCCGAGGCCACCACTGCTCTAGGTTATAATTCTAGAAAATACTTGATTTTTTAAACGCTGATAAATCTTAACTGTTTACATAAAATTATATAATCGAATCTTACGAAATCGAAGTGAGCATACTTTAGCTTTTTTGACATGCCGCGGGCGCTCAAAGAAAACAATTTTTTTTTTAACTAGCGAACGAACCAGAATCCAAACATGAATATCATTGGAAAAGTATGAGCAGTTTCCGTTCTAGAATAGGTTTTATTTCCGCCAGTGTACGCAATAAAATTATCATAATATTTTAATAAGATGGAAAGTATCGGCGTCTTATGACTAATTACTCTGCCGAGCATAATCATAACTTACATAAAAAGAATAATATACAAAAACATATAAGTATGTAAATATAGGTTCATTGTGGCGACACTTGGGGGAGGCCCATGTCCAACAGTGAAATGATGATGATGATAAATTACAGGTACGTAATTAAAAAAAAATGTAGTTTTTGGCATAGTATAAGCCATGGATATGTCAAACAGTATAAGAACTGTTTTCTCCAATTATCATACTCGTAATCATTTCTAAGAGCAGTGGTGGCCGAGTGGTAACGGCCCTGACTTACGAGTCGTAGGTCGCGGGTTCAAACCCAGCCAGGCGCATTACTTTGTGTAATTTATTTCATCACCACTGCTCTCAAAACGGTGAAGGAAAACATCGTGAGGAAACCGGCATGTCTTAGAACCAAAAAATTCGAAGACATGTGACATCCACCAATCCGCACTGGGCCCGCGTGGTGGATTATGGCCCATTCCCTCTCCTAGAGAGAGGAGGCCTGTGTCCCTGCAGTGGGAACATTAAAAGGCTGATGATGATGAATCATTTCTATCGAAAGACATCCACGGCTGGACATAACCCTCCCCAAGTATCGTTCGTTACAAGGACCAGCCCTCCTAACAGAGTTAGAATTGTTTCGTTAATGTCGAACGCTTCTGCCACGGTCGGCTTGTTCTGACGCGAAGACGTCAGGTTAACGCTCAGTCAGATAAATGATTTATTTTGTATATTGATTTTTTTTTTCGTCCGTTTAATCTAGATGAGGCCGGTGTTTCCTAGCTGACTACCCTGAGAAGAAACAACGAAACAAACTCGGAAAAGAAAGGACTTGAAGGCGTGGCCAATTCCAAGCGTTCGACATTAACAAAACGATAGTAACTTGTCTAGGGGGGCAGACCTGTACGTTTTGCATCGATCAAATTACCATCAGCCCATCTTGTGATAGACCTTCCCATGGCTGCATTTGATGGTCTCTCACCACAGACGATGCGGTAGATGCAGGTCTATCGGTACGCGATCGCCACCGCTCTAGAACCTTTCAGCCGCATTGACTGCTATCAAAATCCCTTGCACCATAAAATCTTAATCAATAAACACTTCAAAAGGATGGAAAGCAGTAAACAGTGATCAATTAGGTAGCCAAGCATGATCAATATGGCAAGAAGGCCGTATAATTTAAGCCTACAACTGGTTTAGCGACCTTTGCCCTTGTTCGAAAGTGCAGCAACTTATCCACAGACAAGCCAAGACCTTCTAATTAACCTTTAGAATTACGACGACGATGTGTCCTGTAGATCTTAGCTGAGGTGTTTTTTAATCTAAATCAGTGATTCCCAAAGTGGTCAGGTTGGACCCCCAGGGGTCCACGTTGCTGGGGGTCTACGTAGGCGTGAATAAAAAATGGGGGTGCATAAGGTGTTAATGGGGTTCCACGAAAATTTAGCAGATAATATTTTAATAAGGCAAGTGACTGTTACTTGTCCAAACTTGCATATTCGATATTACGTACAATTTCATGTACAGACTTGCAAAGCGCTATCCGCCCGAAAATGCTTACTGCTTGTTCAGACAGGAACTTGATCACCACTAAAAAATACTTGATGCTTTTTCGACTCCCCATACAAAATGACCAAGTTATGTGACCGACTTTGTATGAAACTTGAAATTTTTTATGCGAATTTCGAAAAGCCATAGAACAAATGTTGCTCAAAATGGTTGGTAGAACACATAGTTGAAGGGATGTAAATGTTTACAGATACACCCTGTATAGGGACAGAACTCGGAAGCGACACAATTTTTATTTTTTGGCGACTTTAAGAATGTGGTAGAAATGTAGTAGCAGGGGGTCCACCGAAACCAGTAAAATTTTTTGAAAGTGGTCCACAAGAAAAATAAGTTTGGGAACTACTGATCTAAATCGTAATTGTGGATTAGGCTCGCATACACAGGCGACACACACATGCACACGCTTTAGCTCTACTGGTTTTTTTTTTTAACTTTGGGGAATTACCATTAGGTTTAGGTGGGATCGCAGTCAAGCATTAGTTTATAGCAAATAAAAATTACAATCATTTTTTGCCCTTTATCCAAATTATTTGGGGTCAGAATAACATTTTCCATCTTCTATTCTGCCCTATTACCCGTCATACTATCATTTATTTACTTTTCCTTCATATCACTCCTCACACAATCCATCGTTTTGTGTAAGTATGTACAATAAAGAACGAAAAAAGAATAAAAAAAGTACAGAATAGTCTGCCATTAAATTTCTTGTATTTATTCAATTTCATGTTGGTACAGAAAAATTAAGGTTACTAGTATAGCGCGCAGAATAGCCCAAACTTAAGTGACAATGGGCAGGGCATATTGTTCGCAAAACAGATGGTCAATAGTACCGAAAAGTTCTGAAGTGGCGACCACGCAGTGTTGGAGGGCCTACCACAAGGTGGCCCAATGACCTAGTGAGTGTCGTGAGAATCCGATGAAAGCGAAACGCACAGGACGAGTCGTTGTTAAAGAAACCTCGCGTATACCGGCTATAGTTGAAAAACTGACTACGGAAATCGACGTAAACAGCTATTCCCTAATAGTTAGCTATAAAAGAGCAGTGGTGGCCGAGTGGTAAACGCCCCGACTTACGAGTTGTAGGTCCAGTCAGGCGAATTTCTTTGTGTAATTTATTTCATCACCACTGCTCTCAAAACGGTAAAGGAAAACATCGTGAGGAAACCGGCATGTCTTAAAACCAAAAATTCGAATACATGTGACATCCACCAATCCGCACTAGGCCCTCGTGTTGGATTATGGCCCGTTCCCTCTCCTGTAGAGAGGCCTGTGTCCCAGCAGTGGGAACATTAAAAAGGCTGATGATGAATAGTTAGCTATAACATTTGATGACATGATGCAACAAAATAATAATATCTAGTATTACACCTGCTCACATAATAACTATGTAGGTAATTGGCGTTTACCCCATCCGACACGCCAGTTGCCAATTAACACCGTTAGAAATGTCAAGAATAATTAGAAACTTTACTGGCTGATGCTCGTCAAGGTGGGTAAAATCTACGAGTCTGTAATAAAAGCTGGGGCTCTACCATGACGTGGTAAAATGGCAGGCGAGCGAGCAAGAAAGGAATGGAAATTTACAACCTTTATAGCTGAGTGTATCATGTGAATTCATGTGAGTACGAAAGCAGTGGTGGCCGAGTGGTAACGTCCCCGACTTACGAGTTGTAGGTCGTTGGTTCAAACACAGTCAGGTGCATAGCTTTGTGTAATTTATTTCATCACCACTGCTCTCAAAACGGTGAAGGAAAACATCGTGAGGAATGTCCAACATCCTACCTCACATGTTTGACCCAACATCCACAAATCCGCACTGGTTTCGTGAGGTGGTTTTTGGCCCAATCCCTCTCCTAGAGAGGAGGCCTGTGTCCCAGCAGTGGGAACATTAAAAAAGCTGATGATGATGATGATGATTTGTCAAAATACTGAAAAGTTAATACAAAAGTCTGCTGCAGCGCTTCATTTATAGTCTGTCGTCTAACAAAACTTTTGAAACTTACAGCGCTCTCATACTTCGTGAACGTCAAAACTGCGCTAATGTCATTAATGTAAAGGTATGGTTGCAGGTCACCTAAGTCAAGTATATTGACTGTACGGTACGCCTAATCTAGTGCGTAATATGTATATTGATGTTCTTCGGCAAAAAAAACTCAAACAAAATATAGGAGGAAACCTCTCGATATAAAAATGCCTCAGAAAACACGGCCAGGAGTACAGGACCAGATGTTTATCAACGCAGCTGGTCCTTCGCCTGCGTGTTATGATTTACGACTCATTAACAAGTCCTAGTTCAGTTGTAGGGTTCCGTATTTCTGTTTGCAACAACAGAAACTTTATAGGATCATTTTATTGTATGTCGGGACTCTTATTATCAGAATCGCGTTGAGGGTACCTCAACACGATTCTGAAAAAAAGAGAGAGCTGAAAGTAATATTAATCGACTGGCCTGTCAGTCTAGTAGTTAGTGACCCTGACTGCTACGCGGGAGGTCATGAGTTTGATTCCCACCCAGGACAAATGTTTGTGTGATGAGCACGATCATTTGTTCTGTGTCTGGGTGTAATTTATCTATAATATGTATGTATTTATAAATATACAAGTATGTTTATCAGTTGTCTAGTACCCATAACACAAGCTCTGCTTAGCTTGGGACTAGATGGCGTGTGATAGTTGTGGACATAATATTATATATTATATATCTTTCGAGTACCGTAATTAGAGACATAATAGATCGGGGCTCAAAAGTATAAATACACTCATGTTTGTTATTTCTTACGGGAGCGAAAATTGTGAAAAATACATACTTCTAACTGAACATGGTTTAAAGATAAGGCCGTTTATGCTCAGTTTATGGTGCATATTCTAACACCAAATTCATCAATAAAACTAATCGCGATTATTTAAAACAAAAGCTACTAATTGAGATATAGCTTCATTTTGCGTTCAAAACAAAGCAGTTTTGTTTTAAATAATCGCGATTATTTTTATTGATGATGATTAAATTGATAAAATGATCACTACTGCTAAAACGGTGAAGGAAAACATCGTGAGGAAACCGGCATGTCCTGGAACCAAAAATTCGAGGACATGTGACATCCACCAATCCGCACTGGGCCCGCGTGGTGGATTATGGCCCATTCCCTCTCCTAGAGAGGAGGCCTGTGTCCCAGCAGTGGGAACATTGAAAGACTGATGATGAAATTGATAAATTTGGCCCTTTCTCATTAATTCTAACTTTGCTTATTTATACTTGTAATGTATTTAAGTATTTATTTATTTTTGTAAGTATTTGTTTAAGTTGCATTTACCATGTTACATTTCAGCACCACCCTAAAATCGGCTGGTCAGTGTTATATGTATAAACTAAAAAAAACCCTACGGTAACTTATACGGTGTTTTCCGTGCATATTTGTACTTATTATATCTCAAAATACGTTTTTTATGATACGAAAATATCTTCCAGACTCGATTCGAAAATTGAACTTTTTAACATCTAGATAAGTTTATACGGAATCCTCAGTGCAGGAGTCCAACTCGCATTTGCCTGTTTTTTTTTTTATCTAAGCTAATCATAAAAACCTATATAATCTTGTTTCTTTAGCTATAGATCGCTTTAACACATCTGCTAGTTCAGGTTTTATAGAATACTCTTTTTTTTTTAACAACAGCTTGAATCTCAGACATTTTTATCTTCTACTGTACGTTCCCTGTGATTTGAGTATTCAGTTATGTAAATTTGTATGAATAATCAAAGAATTTACTATCTGTCACGCTCAATTGAGTCCGTATATCACAGCTTTTACTTTTCGCCACTAAACGAGAATCTTTGATTTTATTTTTTATTGCGACTTTGTTAGAACAATTCTTGAGTAGGTATTTACATCGCTTGAAAAGGTGTAGGAAGGTAGTTTTTTTTTTTTGAAAACCCCATCAAAATGTTTAGGCGCAGATAAATTTAGACGTTTTGCGAACTGGACATTCTGCGCCTAAACCCATCAAAATTGGTTATTAAATGATATCAATTAGTATTTCAAATACTAAGGAAGCGTTGGATGATTTTCACCCTTAAAAACATGGGGAATGGTGGAAATATATGACATAGCCATATCTTTTACACACACGTAACCTAATGGCGTTGACGTCACATTTCAGTGTGTATTCTTATTCTGTTATTTGACATTAAAAAAAAACCCCTTCGACGGAAGGGGTCCGTCAGATTCAATTTACTTAATATTAACTATTAAATGGATTTCGAAAATTCTTTATGATTTTAAATAAGTTACTTTTCGAAACAATAATAAAATAGTAGACTCCACAGGTTTACTCAATATTTTTTGTTCTCAATAAAAAATCAATTGGAGAATCCAATTGTTGGAGATTAGAAAACTTTCACGCCACGATTTCCTTACATAATTTATCAAAATTGTACAGAAAGTGTAAAAATCTGAAATCGTAAAGAATGTTAACAATGAATTACTCAATTTCAGACTAACAGAGATAGTTGAGTATTTTGTGAAAGTTAGCCGAAGGCCATAATGGGCAGTCATTCATTAGGACACTTATCACCGTTTAGGTAACATTGAAACGTTTCGAAAAACTATATTGCTGTTTGACTTCTTGTTAGTAAAGCTACTTAATAGGCCGGTTCGGGACGATTTATCCATACAAACGTAATACCAAAATCATTTGCAAATCGAGCATATTTCAACCATATTATGGTGATATTTGGATTTAGACAATATTTATCTAGGTTCCCAGATCTTTCTTTTTTAAAAAAGCTTTAAACAAGCTTTTTTAGAGCTTGTTTAAAGCTTTTTTAAAAAAGCTTGTTTAAAGCTTTGCAAATGATTTTGGTATTACGTTTGTATGGATAAATCGTCCCGAACGCCGGCCTCTTAAGGGTCCCATTAAACGTAAGGCGAGCTCGTGGCAGACAAAGGTGAAGCTGGAGAGACGAGCCGGCCAATTACCGGATGGACTGGCCCTTAATGGCTGAGGACAGATGTGTGTGAAAGAAAGGAGAAGTCTTCGCCCAGAATTGGGACATAATAGGCTAACTACTCGGAACTATAGGATGAGCTAATAGATGTGTCCAGAAGTGTATTATAAAAAGAAAAGTTTACTTAGGTATGCATAATGAATGAACTATGTTGTTTTCTTAACTATGACACTAATTAGAACATATAACATCAAAAATATACAAGACTAAGCTTTGAGTTGGCCATCGTAGACACTGGCTCGCGGACGGTGAGCAATGGGTAGCTCGCCGTCCGGTCGTCTGGGGCCCTTCAGGGTCGAAGCCTCCTGGAGCCTAGGGTGGTGCAAACTGTTACCTCGACTCCAGGAATAAGGCAAGGAAGGTACGGGGTAGGTTTTTTAGTCAGTAAAAGTCTGACACTGGTCTCCCGCTCCGCCCAAGAGCGGGTTTCGTCATTCGATGATTTTCACCTACCATAAAAAAAAAGCTTTGAGTTTATTTGGCAATTGCCTATTTCTACTAAATTATTCGGAAAACGAACGTTGCTGGAGCAGTATATTCGGTTTGATAAAAACTTAACTATAACGGTATTCGGTGAAATATATGTATATTCGGCGCATCTCTAGTAATAACAATCACTGTATTAATATTTTTGAGTCCCAAATAAAATACGAGTAAATTCTATTCTAACATAACACAAGCTTTTCTTAGCTTGGGACTAGATGACGTTGTGTGACAGTTGTGGAATATAATTATTATTATTCTATAATTCATAGAGGTGCTTCATAAACTACTGTGTCCATTATACGGTCACTAATAGCCGACGAAATCGTTTAGTTAATGGCCCTCACACATTATCTTCGCCTGGATAAACTTCAAAGCTTACATTTTGGTCAACTGCCTCCCTTCCGCCCTTTTCACATGATCAAACTATTTAGGGATACCTTTTAGGTGTTATGATTTCTATTTGAAACTATAACTTGGAATGCCTCCATGGCTGTGGCGTAATGTGTATACTCCTGTGTTGTGTTTATTTCTAGGTGGGAAATCATACAATAACTTCTCATACTCTAGGGCGGAGTGGAATGGCGTGTCAGATTTTTATTGACTACTAACTACTACTACTTTATAGCTTCTGCCCGCGACTTCGTCCGCGGAAAATTTCTTGTAGTGATAGCTCGGTTAACATCCATGTTATTATATATAATTTATAGCCTATGTCACTCAGGAGTAAAGCAGCTTTCTATTGTTGCTAATTTTTTTTCCAATCGAACCATTAGTTCCAGAGATTACCTCCTACAAACAAAAAAACAAACTTTATCTAACGAAACTAAACCTACTCCGGGCGGCGACCAATGGGTACCTCGCTGTCCGACCGTCCGAACGGGGCCCAAGTCAGCGACGAATGACGAAGTTCCATGCGTGACTGATAGCATGCACTTGCGTCCATAATCGGACAGCCGCAATTGCATGCCTTCAAAAACTTCATCCATTCTGGAGAAAGCGAATTCTGACAATCCTTGTGTAACTATTTCAACAAGTGTACCTTAGTTAACAAAAGTCTATCATGTCTTGTTGCCAAGCTAAAAATATGGGCCTTAAGTTAAAGTATTGATGTAGCCTTGGGTCGTCCTTGAGCGTTCAAATGAGGGAGGACGTCTAATTTTGTCCCGCCTTGAAATTAAATGTGAAAGTGATTTTATTTTCATTGTAATACAGCAGGTACGCGGAAAATAAGCTGATCCCGTTGCAATAGTTACGCGCAGTCACCCTCTTCGATTGAGATCCGAAAAATTGTTACTGTGTATTCAAGCATGACCGTAATGAAGGTTTAACTTATGTGCTGAAGATTATATATTTTATTTTTAGTTTTGGTATGGATGCGAGATGTATAGGACCGTTCATTATGGCGACAATTGGGGAGGCCTATGTCCAGCAATGGATGTCTATCGGCTGAAATGATGATACAGGATTGGTATGGTGTCACTTGGGAGAGGCCTGTGTCCAGCACTGAACGACTTTTGCTGTAATGATGTTAGTGACAATGATTATTATTGGAAAGTGTGCAACCTTACACTCCGAGTGGCGAGCAAGTAGGAGAGTCAGATCATTACTGAGTAAAAGCCACCCAGCATTGATTATTTCCAAGGCTGTGATAACCAGTAAGTTTATTATAAAGCCTTCATTTGATTTTGGAAATAAATAGGTAACCATTTTTTTATATTATTATTCTGCAGTCTGTATATAGAAAACAAGTGTGACGAGTTTACAATACTCTAAAATATATGAATACGACAAAATAAACCAGAAATATGTCTTACAACCAAAAATTCGAAGACACTTGATATCCACCAATCCGCAATGGGCCCGCGTGGCTCTGCTAGAGAGGAGGCCTGTGACCCAGCAGTGGGAACATTAAAAAGGCTGATGATGATGATACGATAAACTTGTGACGAATTTAACATCTTGTTAGGGTTCCCTACCTTAAATGGAAAAAACCTAACCCGGTCCGGAGCCCAAGGGACCCCAGACCTGAGTATTTGGTAAGAATTTTAACTTGATATACCATGTGTTCCCATGATAAAGGATCTTGACAGACAGATAGACGGCCAACAAGGTGATCCTATAAGGGTTACCTCAAAAGGAATAAATCCTTTTGAGATAAGGGAACCCTAAGAAATATGTTTGATGACACGATCGCCAATAAAGGTACGCCATCCCTGCACTAGGATTACACTTAATTCAATAAAGAAAAAGCCAAGACAATACGTAACAACAACAACATGTTACAAAACAAGTTCTGCCTGAATTATCTCCAGTCGACTGGAACTCAACAGCATAATAATAATTGAATTATTACTTCCTGAATTTTAGATTGAGACTGACATTACATAAAGGATTTATGGGTTTAACTGGTAATTCATTAGACTAAGGCTTTCGGATTAATAGGTTAGAGAATCTTGATGGGTTTACTTAGGTTTATTTTAGTTTAATTTTTTTGGCATAATAAATATACTTTATTTACATTACACATAATATTCTCTTAATTAAGATTATTTAAAAGTGTCTACTTTGATCAGGCTGGTACTGTTTTCGCTCAGAGAATTAGCATTGCCATTCAAAGTGGCAATGCTGCCAGCCTTTTGGGCACATTTCCGGATGACAGCGATGTGGAGGAGTACTTTGACGCTTCACTGCCAGACAATGCACAGCCTAAATGACTATACTTAAAGTTCATTAACTTTAAGTAGCTGAACATCAATTTTATACAGGACAGACTAAGCTTAGACCATTCAGAACAAAAATAGATGTCCCAAACTTAGGGTCTAGACATTCTTAAAAATAGCTCCTGAATAGACATTATGATTAAAGGCTTCAGCAGCTCTTTTTTATGGTGGTTAAAAATCAACCAGTGACGGATCCCGCCCTTGGGCGGAGTGGACAACAGTGTCAGACTCTTACTGACTAAACAACCCACCCCGTACCTACGTTGTCTTGACCCACACCCTTGGCCCCAGTTGACTTCGACCCTTCTGCAGGGTCCCTACGGTTTGCTGACAACTCCTTGACGCGCGCGGGAACATTGCGCGTCGTTGACAATTGGATCTGAATCCCGAGCTTTAGCTCTTGTGCACACATAAAAAATGGTTAAAACAAATAAATAGCATTAGCAGACAGCAATAACATGCTTTTAACACCTGTTATTGGCAGTAACATGTTGTTAACAACTGTAATTGGCGATAGCACTCAAACACTATAGTAGGTATGCAGAACCTAACTTCAAGCTTGCCAAACTGGAATGGCCGTACTGTACTGATTTGTATGATTTTATTTTAAAGATTTTGATACAGCAACTGCCTACAGCTATTTCTAGTGCCCTGATTGTAGGCAGCTTCAAAGTTCAATTGAAAAAATGGCTTATCGAGCAACCTTTTTATTCTTTTGACGAATTCAAGATTTAATTTTATTACTATTATTGTTTTTATTTTATTTTTTTCATTTGACATTGCAATATCGTATTCATAATCATTTGTTGACTTTTATATAACACTAGCGACCCGCCCCAACTTCGCACGGGTGCAATGGTGATATTAAATATATTATGCATGAATTATACACATAAAACCTTCCTCTTGAATCACTCTATATACTAGCCTAAGCCGCATCGAAATCCGTTGCGTAGTTTTAAAGATTTAAGCATACATAGGGACAGGAAGCGACTTTGTTTTATACTATGTAATGATTCTGTATACCTATAACTTGTAAGAATCCCTCACCAATAAATAAGTACGACTAGGACTATAGACATAGTACACAGACAAACTGACAGACATATCTCAAGGAGAGGTAGAAATAACAGAACATCAACTGCTACAATCATAACATTATCTTTTAACTTTGTAAACAATCTTACATCTGGTCATATAATGTGCATACTGATTATAATTCTTTCTTTATTCTAATTTTAATATTATTAGGACCTTTTGACTACCATAATTATGGACACAATTAAACGACGGTGTGCGGACACTAATGTCCTCTTGGGGCAAAATGAATTAAGGCATTGCATGTCAAAATACAGGCTTGTTCGGCAACAGATATTAATTATCAATAGTGGAACATAAATATTTTAAGTGTAAAATAAACAGTTTTAGTAAAATATGCTTAGGTTTTCATTTATTTTTAAGAATAAAATTTCTTAACCATATTACTTTAAAAAAAAACATTTCTATCAAATTTTTTGTTCCTTCTAGTTTTTTAACTTCTTGCAATTTTGAATATAAATCATATAAAATATTTTATATATTTTTTAACTTTTTTCCTTAACTGTCAGTAAGACGTTTAAAGTGTCCAGTTCTATGAACCAGCAGCTTTATAGGCAACCACCTAAATTTCAATACCTTACAATTTAAATACTTAAGATTTAGGAACTTACCTCGTAACCTCCTGGCTTGTAACACTGGATTCTCATACTGTGTCCTCCTATTGATATGGTCCACATAGTAAGACCCATATCTCTCGTCCGACACTCTTTCCCAGCCAAAAGGCAGTTCATCTTCCCCGCATTCTCCGAGTGAATGCTTACGGACTCGAGCTAGTCTTGGATCCAGCCAGTGTGATGTGCCAGTGTTGTGGCTGAAAGAGGTTTTAATATTTTACTTATCTGCTAATTGTTAGTGAAGAAAGATAATCAAGTCGAGTTTGTTTCAAAACAGAAAATATTTTTTTTTAAGAATGTGGCATAGTATTTCGTGAATTGTACTTGAGAGAATTATTTTTTACTGTGATTAATTTGGTAGTAAATGTTTTAGTCAAGGTTAAACATTTCTTCCTTTCTTTATCATGCAAATGGCCAAATGGCTATAAAGCCAGTGCTTTCTTATGTGTAGACAGTCTTTTAAACAAAAAATTGATTATTGCTTCTTCAGTAAAACTAGCTTTAGATCGGTTTCACACTATGTCTGATCCAAATCCGACATGCTATCATAAAATGGTTTGACTAGATTATGCGAACTGTATGTTGGTGTTTGAAATAAATAATTAAAACTACTCTGAACAAATACATAAATTACCATAGAAATAGTTCTACAGCTACTACGGACAACACTTTCATGGGTTCAGATTGGATTCGGATCAGACGTAGTGCGAAACTGCTGTTAGCACAGGCTTGACTATATGTAGCTAGTTCAGGAATTAAACTGAATAATGTTTTACTTCAATAAACAGTATTTCCCATTGGACATATTGGCAGTAATTAAGTTCTATCTAGATGTATTCCTCAAATGGCAGCCATTGGCAATGTTCTCCATCTACACTAATATAATAAAGAGGAAAAGTTTGTTTTTTTGTTTGTAGGGGGTAATCTCTGGAACTACTGGTCCGATTGGAAAAATTTTTGTAACAATAGAAAGCTGCTTTACTCCTGAGTGACATAGGCTATATTTTATGTACGCGGGCGAAGCCGCTGACAAAAGCTAGTTTATCAATAGTACTTAATATAATAAAAAATAGGTAAAGCTGAATCCATGTTTATTGTGATCCTCAAAATGTTTTACTAATGAAGAATTATATGATAGATTTATAATTGTTTTAATATATCATTGGTTTTTATCTATATATATAAAAATAATTAGCTGTTCGTTAGTCTCGCTAAAACTCGGGATCGGCTGGACCGATTTGGCTGATTTTGGTCTTGAAATATTCGTGATAGTTCAGGGAAGGTTTAAACGGTGAGAACGAAAAAAAAAAAATAGGCGAAACGAAGTTTGCCGGGACAGCTAGAACCGATTTAGCTGAAAATTGGCAGGGAGGTAGTTTAGAGCCAGGAGAATGACATAGGATACATTTTTTTTTTTTTTTTTTAGAGGGCTCCTTCGCAGAATGTCCACTTCTCAAAATGTCCACTGGTCGCAAAATGTTCTTTTCTCAGAATGTCTCTTTCGCAAAATGTCTCTTTCGCAGAATGTCCACTTCGCAAAATGTCTCTTTCGCAGAATGTCCACTTCGCAAAATGTCCCTTTCGCATATTGTCCCCTTTTTAGGATTCCGTAGTCAAAAAGGAACCCGTATAGTTTAGCCATGTCTGTCTGTTTGTCTGTCTGTCTGTCTGTCCGTCCGCGGATAATCTCAGCGACCGCTAGCACTAGCAGGCTGAAATTTGATACGAATATGTATATCAACCACGCCGACAAAGTGCACAAACAAAAAGTGGTATTAATGTTTTATTTGGGTACCTCCCCTACACGTAAAGTGGGAAGTGTTTTTTTTTTTCATTCCTACTAAAACGTGTTATATATTGTTGGATGGGTATTTAAAAATGATTAGGGGTCTCGTAAAATATTTTTTTGAAAATGTAAATATTTTCGGAAATAATCGCCCCAAAAGTAAAAAATGAGGCGTCCCCCCCCCTCTAACTTTTGAACCATAACTTTAAAAAATATAAAAGAGTAAACTTTCTAGGAAAATTATTTTGAACTTGATAGGATGAACACTTTTTAAAAATTAAAAAAAAAAGTTCTGAACTAATTTTGTAATTTAACCGTACATGCAAGCTTTTTTTTTAATTTTCGGTTCGTAGATAATTAAAGAGAGCTCAAATTTCGTTTATTGCGAGTCAATAACAATTAAGTTGGTAAAATAATTACTTTAAATCAAGCGATTATGCATAAAAATATATATATATTTTTATGCTTACCCATATCAATTCAAATAAATACACGTCATACAAGATGTGTGAAAGCTAATTGCTAAAATGAATTATGATTAAAGTAAGTCAGAAATAAAAAGGGGACAATATGCGAAAGGGACATTTTGCGAAGTGGACATTCTGCGAAAGAGACATTTTGCGAAGTGGACATTCTGCGAAAGAGACATTTTGCGAAAGAGACATTCTGAGAAAAGAACATTTTGCGACCAGTGGACATTTTGAGAAGTGGACATTCTGCGAAGGAGCCTTTTAGAGTAGGGTAGAGTAGAATAATCTGTTGCCGGGAGCGAAGCCGCGGGCAAAAGCTAGTATTCAATAAGTTTGACCACCAAAGTGACTGCAATGACATTATGCAGATGTTTTTCTTTTTAATCACGAAACAGGTTATTTTGTTGGTAATATCAACAGGTAACTAAGTTGTTTGCCTTTTAAACACAAACCATTGTTATTGGCAAACAATTTAATGGCTATTATATTCTAATAATTGAAGTCACATTGATCCTATTGTGAAAATTGATTATCTACCACTTTCAAAGAAATTTTGTGTTAGGAATAGAACATCCATGCAAATAGTAATAAACAGGTTTTGTTATTTGATAGAATTGAATTTTAAAATTGGAATTTTAAACTTCTTTTATTGCATGAATGATGAGAATTACTGCATTAATCTGAACACTGAATTACAACTAAATACTGGCCACATACATTAAAAGTCATGAAGTTTTCTACTCACTCAATAAAGTACACCTCTCCCGAAGGTGTGAATGCCTTCTCCCACATTGGAGGCAACGGTCCTAGGTTATATTCATCCTCATCTTCCCTTTTTAATACAGCATCTCCAGGCCTCACTCCAACCACAGAACCACCAACTGTGCCTGCAGTCCCAGAGCTGTGGGTTGAAATACCTGCTGAGGACAGCCTGTCCGAGTCAACAGAGCTCTGAGCCATGGCAAAAACTGTTCAGAAACACTATCTTCACCACATTTTACACACAACACTTGCTAAAATTCACTCATGTTCCCGCCAAACTAACTAAAACTATTTATCTTCTTACGTTTTTAAATAAAGAACACTTCTTGTTTCTCTTATCTTCATAGATAATTTTAACTTTTTTTGTTGATTCTCCCCGCAATTTACTCATCGATATGGCATTCCACAAAAACAAAACAATACAGGAATGCCAGTGCTCACGTATGAGTCATTTTGGGATTGACTCCTCACTGACTTGTTGATTCGTGTACTTTTTTACCTGCGCCATAGGTAACTACGTAACAAATAACTGGATTTCAATTAGCTTTCCGTCAGACCTTGTTAACAGCCGCCGTGCACTCGGCTCAATGCAACGATATGTGCTGCAGGTGCATCGTAACGTACATCTACGATAACAATTTTATACTACATATCTCACATTCACTAGACAGTCGTAACGGTAAATGATCACAAAATGAATTCCATGACATGTAAATAAGATAAGTTCACTTTCTCACAAACAGGTAAAACTGAATCTCTATAATTTTGAAAGTGGGTGCAACAAGTGTAGGCACACATCTACAGATGTTTGTTTATAGCCACACCAAGTACATAATTAAAGGTTGTTCCACTCTTTATTGAATTAATGACAGTAGCAATGAAGATTTAATTAACACGTTCCGTTGACACCACTTTTATCTTCCTTTCAAATATATTTCCGAACTCAATTTCACATAAAACAAGGTTTTTTTACTAAAAAAACTAAAAACGAACTTATTTTACTGTAATCGAATACATTACACAAAACATAGACAAGTCACAATAGAGATGCACCTGCATTGAATTATCGATATAACGGATGATTGAACATCTTTGAATCTAGATCGTGTTTAAAGTTTTTGTTAAATTGATTTTGTTTTGGAAATTATTATGTTACATTTTCCTAACTGATATGCAATGTTAAATTATTCAATTTATTCAATATTTTGTATTTTGTAAGACACATTAAACGATTTAATAATAATTACTAGAAAAATATATTTGAATGTTTATAGAATCGTTATCGATTCAACAAAATTCTTTGGCAACTCTCACTCACCACACCAAGATTCGTTCCGTATCACGCAAATGTTAGTTGCTAGATTAAAATCATGTAAAATCGTCGTAGACTTTATAATGAATATAAAGTATGTTTATACATTCATAAATATGCTTTATAATATTTTTGGATGAAATGATGACTAAATTATATAGTTCAGATGCTTTAAATTTTCTAAAAAAGACTTGGAAATCGTAGGGTCAAAAACGTAACGTAAAACGTAAAGGTATGAACCATTCATAAACGTTTCGCCAGAGTTACGGCTATTCCCCAATAGGTGGCATTAATACAAGGTCTAATTTTTTGGAAAACTTAATGTGCAGTTGAATAAGATAAAATGAAGAACTATTGTTAGGGAAATCATCTAATCAATTTTTTCGGTCTAGAGTGGAGCAGGGTCCAAACTTTTATTGACTAAACCCACATCTATGTTATATGGGTGTAGGTACACCCATACAACTCTTACTCGTAATAGACACGGAATAAGAGGAAGAATTCCAAATAATTGAACATGAATTGATTGAGGACCACTAGAAATCAAACATCATATTAAACAGTCGATATTATGACTGTTTAATAAATCGAACGTTCAAATATCGTATACTCAATACGATCGAATTTGAAAAAATATCGAGTTGATCGAGCGTTTTTTTATAGTGGGACGAATCCCGCCCTTGGGCAGAGCGGGAAACAGTGTGAGCGCAGCGCAGTGTGTTTGTAGCGCGGGCGCTTCGTATCATTGATACGACAAATACGGCGATAGTAGTGCCACTGGCTCGGTGCCATAAAAAGGGTGGTGCCAGCTAACCCAGGAAACCCAGATACAGGAAGTAGACCCCAATAGGACACAAAAATGGTGAAACTAAGGACAAGTTTTATATCATTACTAGCTTTTGCCAGCGGCTTCGCCCGCGTACATAAAATATAGCCTATGTCACTCAGGAGTAAAGCAGCTTTCTATTATTGCTAAAATTTCTCCAATCGGACCAGTAGTTCCAGAGATTGACTCCTACAAACAAAAAAATAAAAAAAAAAAAAAAACAAACTTTACCTCTTTATTATATTAGTGTAGATTTTCATTGGAGGGAGAGTAACGTTTTCGCATTTCTTCTAGCTCCGTCTTAACTAGGGCCGGGAGCCTAGGTAGCCACAGTAGGACACCTAAACGAAGACACGACGGAGATCTGCCCAGCAAGGAAAACTTTTACCAAATTTTTTGGGTGAGGTTATTTTTGTAAGTATTTATTCAATCTTCGTGCTACTGAGGGCATCAACTAAGGCATTAAGTTCGCTTAGAAAGGCAAGTTAAGATTGTACGTACTTAGGTACACCATTTTTTTTTTGTATGGTGAGCAAAAATCATTCAATGACGAATTTCGCACTTGGGTGAAGCGGGAAACAGTGTCAGACTTTTACTCACTAATTACTCAACCCCGCTCCCACTTTGCCTTTCGCACTGGGGCCAAGCCTTCGTTTAGAAAGAGACCCTAGGCCCCAATAGGCTTCGACCTTACATCTTACTAATATTAAAAATGCGAAAGTTACGATGTTTGGATGTTTGTTACTCAATCACGCCAAACGGCTGGACGGATCTGGATGAAATTTGGCACAGGCATAGGATACCTACACTCCGGAATAGGACATAGGCTACTTTTTATCCCGAAAACCCCAACCCCAACCCCAATATCATGCGGGCGAAGCCGCGGGCAAAAGCTAGTAATGATATAAATACTGTAATAACGAAATGTTGTAAGAAACCATATTTTAAAAAAAGAGTAACCATGAAGTTTCTTGCCGGTTCTTCTCCATAGGAAACGACCAATTTGGAACCGCGCACTATCTTCTGACGTTTTATAAGTGCTTTATAAGTCATGTAGGCATATATGAAATAAAAACCATTTTGATTTTTGATTTTGACCCTTTTGCAGAGTTCCTACGGTTTTGCTGACAACTCCTTGAAGATACATACACCGTTAACAAGAAAAGTGATTCTATATTAAAGTTGGGAGATCATCTCTCGCTCTAGGAACGAGAGGGCGTGCCAGACTTTTACCGACTAAAACCACACCGCTACCATTGTCCTCCAGTTGCCTATTGCGTTCTGGGAACACGTTCTTCCATTTTTGAAAATCCTCGCGGCCGTAGTGGGTATTGGCCCGAGGAAGAGTGGCGGTCGCCACCTTCTGCGAAGCAGTAATTCTAGCAAAGGAGGAGGCCGACCGCATAAAGGTGCGTCCAAACATTGAGCGGCAAGAGCGCAGCAGGAACACCTGGCATGGCCAGGAAATAATTCTGCCGCACAAAGTGATGATACCAGGACGTTTCTTCCCCCTGAATCCAGTGCAGCAACCTTCAGAGTTAACCGCTTCATGTGGAAAGTGAGGACGCCGTGACGCCGATATTTCATCACCACTGCTCTTAAAACGGTGAAAGAAACCATCATGAAGAAATCGCCACATTCTAGAACTAAGAAGATTTCAAACATCTACCAACTCGCACTGGGTCCGCGTGGTGGTTTAGGGCCTGTTGCTTCTCCAGGAGAAAAGGTTGGAGTTGCAACAGTAGCGTCTAAAAGGGCCTCTGCGAATTGGTTTCGACCCTCGTACGCCTTCCTAAGTTCCAGGACTTCAGGGTCCTGAGATAAAAAAAAATTATAAAAATGATAATTTATTCAACATTTTCAATTTAACAAATATCTCTTAACCTAGGTTGAACATTACTAATTAAAGAGAAATTAAACATTTGATAATATCAAGAGATTAGTGTGGTACGACTGCACTAGTATGTAGTCTGTACTGTATTACAGTCGACAGCGACTTCCTCCGTATACACCGTAAAATTTTAGTCGTTTTAATCCCGAAGAGGGTCGATCCAGTACATGAAACTATCGATTTGTGTAGATAAAATAAAAAAATAACGTACTTTTTTTCTTAATCTCTTATTGATAATACGCATTTACGAAATTCATTTTTTTAAGTAAACGAGTCATTGACCTTGTAGGTAGTTATCGGTCGTTGCGTACTAACTACCTACAGGTCATTGAACTCGCCCAGCTGACGTTTACTTAAAGAAATCAATTTAGAACATGTCTCGAGTTCGAGTTTTAAAAAAAGTACTTTGTTTTTTTATTCTAACTTTACCAATTGATAGTGTTTAATGTACTGAATCGATTCTCCAAGGGATTAAAACGATCAAGAATTTAACGGTGTATAAGTGCTTTGAAAATCATGCACAATATTTGTTTAAGAGAGAGAGAATATGTAAAAAATATAAAGGCAAAAGTGCATACGCTCATCATCTTCCTGCCTTTATCTTATTTTATTTAAGGTCGGCGCAATATGTTTTTCTTCCATTCTGTCTGTCCTGTCACCCGTCACGCTATCACTAACTCTTCTTTCTTTCATATCACTTCTCACACAATCCATCCTTTTTTTGCTTTGGTCTCCCTCTACGTTTATACGTAGAGGGAGACCAAAGCAAAAGATCTGAATATAAATTCAGATCTCTTTTTGTACTTCCTTTAATATACCTACTCATTTCTCACTTTATCAATTCTCGTCACGCTACGCTACATGCAGTTTTTTTTATGTCTATTTTGTTTAGGTTATGCTTCATTATCATCATCAGCCTTTTTAATGTTCCCACTGCTGGGACACAGGCCTCCTCTCTAGGAGAGGGAATGGCCCATAATCTAACACGCGGGCCCAGTGCGGATTGTTTTTTTTTTATGGTAGGTAAAAATCATCGAATGACGAATCCCACTCTTGGGCGGAGCGGGAAACAGTGTCAGACTCTTACTGACTAAAGAACCTACCCCGTGTCTTCCTTGCCTTATTCCCAGAGCCCCGGTGTAACGCTTTCGCATCAACCCTCAGCTCCGGGAGGTTTCGACCCTGTAGGGCCCCCTACGGTTTGCTGACAACTCCATGAGGCGCGCGGGAACGGAGCGCGCCGTCGACGACTTGGGCTCGGTCTGGACTGCTACCAGACGACCGAACGGCGAGCTACCCATTGCTCACCGTCCGCAAGCCAGTGTCTACGGTGGCCGGATATCGGCAGGATCGCAGCGGCGACGGCTACGGCGAGTGCGCCGTTGCCTTTGCCTTATGCGGTCAGCCTCCTCCTTTACGAGCATTACTGCCTCGCAGAAGGAGGCGACCGCCTGCCACTCCTCCTCGCTGCGGACCATGGCCTGAACCAAGGCCCGGCGCGAGAGGTCGCCGCCGCCGATCACCCCCACGAGGGCACGGCGTTGCTCTTCCCAAGCGGGGCACACTTCTACCGTGTGCTCCACCGTGTCAGTGCGGATTGGTGGATGTCACAACTCACATGTCTTCGAACTTTTGATTCTAGGACATGCCGATTTCCTCTAGATGTTTTCCTTCACCATTTTGAGAGGAGTGGTGATGAAATAAATTAAACAAAGTATTGCGTAATTTATTTGCTATGCTTTCATTTGGTTATGCTTTACTTGCTTTATGGTTATGCTACATAGTTCTTTATTATTCTTAGTTTATAGACTAGGATGTAAGTTTATTATGGAGTATATGCTTTTTTTGAAATAAAACGTAAGCGTCTTGTTTTGAAAAGGTTACATTCACACTTGATTCTAACTAGAGTACGTGTTGAGACATCATGTCATCGAAAGGAAAATGCAGTAAATTATATGTGGCGCTACGCGTGTCCACGTCACGTCTACAGGAAATGTTCAGATACCTACAATATTTTTTTGGGTCAACGACATATTTCAGTAATAAGATATATTCGCGTGCATTTTTCATTTTATTTCTGTCCCTCAGTGTATTTTAAATACATTTGCGTCATTTCATGATTAAGTAGACTTTTCTTTTGCACTCAGCAAAAGTATCTCGATTTTTAAGGACGTGTAGATTGATTGCATGCGAGTGTACCTCCGATGTTTAAATCCCTAAAGATGTCCCAATTATTTTAACTTGTAAATTAGTGTTAAGACTGCGTCCAGAAAATAAAAAGTTTTTCTTTCTTTCTTATTTTCGATCAGAATTGCCTCAACAAAAAGTTTAACAGTTATTAATTCTGAACAAAACGTTCAATAAATCCGACATAATGCTTCAGCACTTCGTAAGTCCTGCGACAAAACTAATGTTAACGTTTGTTATGTTGGCACAATCGTAAAATATTCGTTTAGTTGGCAACACCCGAAAATACCGCGGGCCACAGTTTAAAGCGCTCATAAATGTCAAATTTTTAGTGGAAAACCCGTTACTCAAAGATTAAACGGGTATAGTTCGTATTATTATCTTTTTGTTCGTTTATTAGTGGATTCAGAATGCCAGTCAGCGTTCTGAAAATAAAATCGAATCATTCAAAATATTTAAGAAAAACTGTCTGGGTGTGCAATAGTTAAATTATAATAAAATGTGTTGCTATTTTATTTTTCATTCATAAGAATATGACGTAAAAGTTTTATTTGAAAAATGTGAACACAAGTGAACACCCATTCTAATGATTCAAATTGAGTGTGGCTGGAAAAAAAAACAAGAAAAAAAATTGTCATTTTATGACTTGGTACATGACATAATACACGTCTACGCTTATACTTATAACAAGAAAAAGAGTTATTACCTACGGTTCTCGTGTGTTACAGAGCAATAATCGAAATTACCATTTTTCTGGGTTAGCCCCAGTTCACACTTAAAAACAAATAAAATAATATATGTGACTACTATATTTTGATTAAATTCACATAAATGTAAGAGAACATTAAGTATTTATACTGAACCTAATTATGTAATTATACGACACTAAAACAAAATATACGCAGGCGTTGAAGTACTCCTCTACATCACTGCCATCCAGAAATGTATCCAGAAGACTGGCAACATGGCAATGTTAATTTTTCGGGCAAAGATCGAACCAGCCTCTTGGTCACCCAAGGTGTCAATCAGTCCATGTGAAATTTCTTTGAACAGGAGACGTGCACTCATCTGAGTGCACGTCTCCTGTTCTTTTCCAAATCTTTCGACCCTAAGTGGCTCAAAACTGTAATTATTAAAAGGTTACAGTATTTGCGCCGTTTGAGGGTTTCTTCGGCCGCAGCGGCAACGACGGCGCAGTTCGGCGATCTAGGAACATGGGATGTCGCAAAGGTTTCGATGTCGTGGTCAGATTATAGAAATTTATCACTTCATAATATGGCCAACTAAAACGTTAATATATTTTGATGATAAATGTCAAGCCTCGTTTGGCATCATGAAGGAAATAACCATTGGCATCATGAAGGAAATAACCAAGGAAATAACCAGATATTATCATTGATGTAGGATTTCCGTGAGATGTACATGTAGAGAGAGCAGTGGTGGCCGAGCGGTAAAGGCCCCGACTTACGAGTTGTAGGTCGCAGGTCCAAACCCAGCCAGGCGCATTACTTTGTGTAATTTAATACAACACCACTGATCTCAAGGCGGTGAAGGAAAACATCGTGAGGAATCCGGTATGTCCTAGAACCAAACATTCGAAGAAATGTGACATCCACCAATTTGCAGGTGAGGGTGGTGGCATTCCCTCTCCTAGAGAGGCCTTTGTCCCAGTAGTGCGAACATTAATAAGGCTGATGATGGTGATGAGGATTTCTGTGATAATAAAAAGTCTAAAGAAAAATAACCAAACGATGAATGACATATCAAGTTTAACGTTTAAAATAGTAAGTTAAACTGAGTTAAACTGGCCAAGTTTAACTTAGCTATATCATGAAGTAATCAATTTCTACAATCTGGCCATGAAATCGACATAGTTTGCACCACAGACCTTGCATCTTCCATGGCACCAATGTCCACGACTGGGGTCTAGAATCATGTACTGCATACTGCATCAGTGGTATTCGTTCGTGCATCGGTGTCAAAGAGACCTTGTATAGTTGATGAGATGTGGACGCTAGTGATGCAAGACCATCGCAAGATTGACGCTCTGGATGTGTGGTGCCCGAGATACATAATACTTGGGATCCTATTGACGTCGCACCAAACCAATATTTCAATCCTGAAAGAGCTCAATATAAAAGAGAAATTATCGTCTGTGCAAATACGAATCTTCAACTTCTTCGGTCATACAAACCGTAATGAAGATCAATCTTTTCGTCTAGATGAAAAGATTGGTGGTGCAAGATAAAGTCAAGAGCAAGATCGCGTGGACTCACAATATCTGTGATACACTGAAGCATAAATGACATCTCCTAAGCTGCCAAACACAGAGCTGCATGGCGTCGTATCGTGAGAGAGAGGCGCTAGACTTGACCGACACTTGGTCATGATGACCACTCCGTCAAAAGTCCACGACTAAGAAGAAGATACAATAGAAAGAAAAAAAAAAGAAAAAACATGTTTACCCATGTACCAAATTTCAAACAAATTCGTTTAGCGGTTTGAGTGTGACAGAGCAGCATAATACGCGTACATACGCATACATAAAAATTATTAGTGTGATAGTTTTTTCATTTTTTTTCTGTATACTTATGCTATATACGAGTATGTATTATATTATATACCTACTATATCTATATTATGTATTACTAGCGACCCGTCCCAGCTTCGCACGGGTGCAATGGTGACATTAAATATATTGTACTAGCTTTTGCCCGCGGCTTCGCTCCCGGCAACAGTTTATTCTACTTTACTCCAGTCTACCCTACTCTCTCAGAGCAGTGGTGGCCGAGTGGTAACGGCCCCGACTTACGAGTTGTAGGCCGCGGGTTCAAACCCAGCCAGGCGCATTACTTTGTGTAATTTATTTCATCACCACTGCTCTCAAAACGGTGAAGGAAAACATCGTGAGGAAACCGGCATGTCCTAGAACCAAAAATTCGAAGACATGTGACATCCACCAATCCGCACTGGGCCCGCGTGGTGGATTATGACCCATTCCCTCTCCTAGAGAGAGGAGGCCTGTGTCCCTGCAGTGGGAACATTAAAAAGGCAAATGATGATGATGATGATGACCCTACTCTACCCTGCTCAACCCTAGTCTACCCTTCTATACCCTATTTTTTTTTCATAAGAACCTTCTCCTGACAATAACAAACACAACAAAAAAAGAATGATCAAAATCGGTTTAGCCATTCTCGAGTTTTGCGCTTACCAACACATTTTGCGATTCATTTTTATATTATAGATTAGATTATACACATAAACCTTTCTCTTGAATCATTCTATCTATTAAAAAACGCCGCATCAAAATCCTTTGCATAGTTTTAAAGATTTAAGCATACATAGGAAAGAAGTGACTTTGTTTTATACTATGTAATGATGATCTATACTGGTACCTTGCTTCATGCCGAATTTCAGGATTCTAGTCCAATTGGAAGTAGCCTATGAATTTTTATTCCTATGAGGGCTCTCGTCAAAGACACTTGGTGAGGTTTATGTCGTACAGTAGACGTCCTTCGACTGAAACTATGATGATGGCTTTCAAGAACTTTTGAGAATTATAACCTCAAAAAAAAAATATGTTAGACATTGAAAAAAAGTTTCTTTTAAACGAAATTTTAAGTGTTTTATCGCACCTGTTTTCCACGTAACAATTTCTTGAAAACAACTTTATTACAATCACGTAGATAATAATTCGTCACCAATGTTCTGTAAGCTGTTCACATCACTAAAATCTACCTAAGTATTATGAAATGGATGAGTTTTGTAAATACACTCTTAGGATGCGTACATGGTACACATTATATTCGCAAGGTAATAGAAAACTAATAGGTTATTAAAAATCCATCATAGCACCATATTCTGACTTGCTCTATCGTTCTACTCTACACCACCCTAAATCACCCTACACTGATACCTATGACATGCTATCACTGTATAGTCTTCCGGCCACCGTAGACACTGGCTCGCGGACGGTGAGCAATGGGTAGCTCGCCGTCCGGTTGTCTGGTAAGACCGAGTCCAAGTCGTCAACGGCGCGCACCGTTCCCGCGCGCCTCAAGGAGTTGTCAGCAACTGCAGGGGCCCTTCAGGGTCGAAGCCTCCTGGAGCCTAGAGGGTGGTGCAAACTGTTACCTCGACTCCAGGAATAAGGCAAGGAAGGTACGGGGTAGGTTTTTTAGTCAGTAAGAGTCTGACACTGGTCTCCCGCTCCGCCCAAGAGCGGGTTTCGTCATTGGATGATTTTCACCTACCATAAAAAAAAAAAATCACTGTATAGTCTATGCTATCATTATAGGATAACATCAGCTTATAATGTTCCTACTGCCCACTCCTCTCGAGGGAATGGGCCGTAGGTAATCCACCACGCGGGCCCAGTGCGGGTTGGGTGATGTCTCATGTCTTCGAATTTTTGGTTCTAGGACATGCCGGTTTTCTCACGATGTTTTCTTTCACAGTTGAGAGTAGTGGTGATGAAATAAATTACATATCGTATTGCGACTGGCTGGGTTTGAACCCGTGACTTGTAGCTCTGAGCTGTTAGGTACTATTGGGCCAATATTGATGCCTAGATTTATAGAATAGAAATCATTAATAAAAAAAAAATTAATGAATCAGTAAAATATTGGTATTTATTTTTTAATAGCTGACTGGAAAAGTTGGCAGAGTTCTGAAATAAAATATAATTTTTAGTTTATATCTTGTTCACATATTTCAGCATTTTTTTCAGGTTTTCAAACAAGTATTAGACAGAGACTTCTGCATGACTCAGCTCATGTATCTACTTACCATGCAGTTAATAATTCCATGCAACCGCGTCGCATGACTTTATGACGCGATCCAAAATACATCGTCACTCGCTCAGCATTTCACCCGTGCCACCTAAATTTTATATGAAAGCACGTGAAACCGTCTTAGTCACGAATGTTCGCCGGGCGGGCACAGACTTCGCGATAAAAATTCCTACACTCATAAATTTGATAATAATATAATTATATAACCTCGCAGTTGTGATACCCGCGTCGTCGATATCACTTGCCGCCTGAACTTTTCGCGCGCTTTCGCCGCCATCTTGCGCTTTCGAGTTTTCCACCCCGGAAGTAAGTGCAATGGAATTTGTTTAAAACAGCCTATTTATTTCGTGTTATCCTTTTTCGGAGTGTTTCATACTGTGAGTGTTTTATTTTCTTTTTTAAACCATTTTACTGTAAGGTAAGGTAGCTTTAAGATTTGAGACTTTTTAATAGTTTTTACGTTGTTGTTAAACGTTTAGTTGCGATTTTAAAGCTAGCTAAATCGATGTTTTCGTTTGCCAAATGGCCCAAGTGCATTCGGTGGACTAATTATTACGCAGAAAGACATTAAATTGGGCTTGGCATAAATGCTGGATTTCGCACAAATTACGAGTAATATTAAACGGGTAGGATCGAGAATGTCACGACATGATGTAATCGGTTAGCTGAACCCGCTATTTTAGGATTTGGTCCTATAGCCGTTATTTTAAATATCGTGTTATTTTTGTAGGACGATTTCTGTTAATATTGTTATTAGTTAGTTGTATCTGATTCACTATATGCATAGAAAAAATATTGAAGTCGTTATCTGTTAATCTAGCATAGTTTGATAAATAACAATTAGCACTATTTTATTTCCTGACGGTGGCCATGAAATAATAATATCTTGAGCTTACTGTTCCATCTTTGAACTCGTTCATTGCTCTACATCTAGGCGAGATTGAAGTTAAGAGCTGTCCATTTTGAACAGCTATCAAATTAGTTGATGATGAGGAGCTTAAAATCTATATCTAAATTCAGAATAAGTACTGTATCAGTTTTCAGAGCTTCCTAATTATCTTTCTTATATTCTTTGTTGTACATAAATTACAAAAGAAAACATTAATAAAAAAGGTAATGTACACAGGCGAGCTTAACCCGTAGGTGGGTTTTCTTACAGCAAAACTTTTAATTACTTTTAGACAGCTTTCCTTTGATTCTGCCTTATTATTACAGTCTTTATATCAATCTATTTTTAAAAAGCCTGTATTATATCTCACTGTTGGGCAAAGATCTCACTTTTTTCCTTACAATTAACGTCAATCATTAAATAAGCCAGCCATAAAAATATCTTTATGTGCAATTTTTGAAACGATTCCCTAATTGAGTAAATAATATGTATGGTTCTATATTACTCCAGCAGCAATCAATGTATGACGATATTGGTTCATTTTGCACTGAAGATATAAAAAAAAACCGAAGATATTTCGAAAGCATTTATTTTTATTGTATGATTCAATAAACTGTAGTTGTGTCAAGCTCAATTGCCATATTTTCTATAATCAATCATTTTTTTCGTCTTCCTGCTCTCGTCCCGTGTTACTTGAGGTCGGCCCAACAAGTTTTTTACTTAATTTTCAATATGACTAAAATCTTTTTGAATGTCTTTGACAACAAATAGTGTATCATGTTGAATCATCATCATCATCAACCTAGCGCCCGTCCCGGTTGCTACCTTGGCTTTCACCTCGGTGCCCGGGGTCCGCTTTCCTTCCTAGACGCCTCCACTTCGCTCGGTCTTTAGCGTCCCTTGCCTTAAGCCCATTAGCACGCATGTCGTCCCTTACGATGTTGAATACCTACTAGATATTTTCCATAAAGTTTAAGATAAAAAAAAAAAAACTACTAAATCAATAGAATTTAGAAAAAAAAAAATACAACCGATATCAGTATAAAAAACACTGAGGGCCTGTTTCACCGTTTAAAATTTAGTTCCCGTTAATTTACTCGACACATAATTTTATAGAAATTCTGTTTAATTTTGGCATGGAAGTAGCGGCTATTTGGACATTGTGAGGTGTTTCTCAAAAAAAAAACTCAAAATCATTTATTTCAAATAGACCATTTACAGGCACTTTTGAAATGTCCAAATTGAAGCTAATTTGCACGTTCCAAGGCGATTTCTGATTTCATTTCTTCTATAATTCAAACCGATTTTGTTTTTTAGTTGTGGTAGCTTCGTATCTGTGTCTCTCAACTAGATGTATGGTACCCATAGAATATAACAATTAGGCACAAGTTTGCCAAAGAAGAGTCAAGAAGAAGAGAGCACGGAAAGAAGGAAGAAAGAGGAGATTAATAAGAATGCCCTTGATTTCTTCAGGATTTCATGCTTCCACAAAGTGCCCATCTGGCAAGTCCAATAAACCCCAAATCGAATCAGGCATCTTGGAATAATGTTCCCATTGCTGGGACTCAGACTTTCTCTCTAGGAGAGGAAATGAGCCGTAATCCACCACGCGGGCATTAGGCCTGCGGGTTGGTGACGGTCACATGTCTTTTATTTTTTGGTTCTAAGACATACCGTTTTCCTTACGATCTTTTCCTTTACCTTATTGAGAGCAGTGATGACGAAATAAATCACATAAAGTAATGCGCCAGGCTGGGTTTGAAACCGCGACCTATAAACTGGAAAGTGATATTGGTGTGAGATATTGGTTAATCGCAAATCTATCAAAATAAACCAAAATATATTACATATGTATAAAAATTACATAAAAAATGCGCCTGGCTGGGTTTGAAAGTGCGACTTACAACTGGTAAGTCGGGGCCTGTTCAACACGGCATATACAAAACATTAAAGATTCCAACGGAACAAGAACCTTTTTTTTCAAAGTCGGTAAAAACAAGCTCATCTAGCAGACATGACAAGCGATGTCCCCATCTTGTCGTCTACGATATTATATCACAGCGCTCATAATATTTATGTAGACTAGAGTTATTTACGTCGTTACTGTCTGGTTCCTTAATTAATTAGCCACGGTATATAGGACAAGGATTTTAGACCAGTTTGTTACTACCAAGAATATGGGTCGGTGGAATATGTCTCACAGATATTAATGGTGGTAGGTAAAAGTACAGATAGCCGCTAGGTCCGGGTCGAAAGGTTACGCAGGAACACGCAGCGTTGGAAGGCCTCCAAGGTTGACTGATGATCTGGTTGCTGGAAGCCAATGGATGCAAGTCGCATAAGACCGGTCTTAGTGGCAGCGCTTGGGGGAGGCCTATGTCCAACAGTGGACGTTTTTTGGCTGAAATGATGATGATGATGATGAGGTAAAAGAATGAGAGAGGAACAAGCTGCTTCGTGCTAAGTAATGTTACATGTCATAATCAGCTCACGCCCCAGACGCCGCCGGGATTCCGATCCCGATTTCCAACCACCGTAGCCTCGTGCTTGCGAACGGCGAGTAATGGGCAGCTCGCCGTCTGATCGTCTGGTAATTGTGCGGACCAAGCCTAGTTGTCCACGGCGCGCACTGTTCCCACGCACATCAATAAGTTGTCAGCAAACCGTAGGGACCCTGCAGAAGGGTCGAAGCTAACTGGGGTCAAAGGTTCGTGTCTGAAAGGAAGGCTCTAACCCTGGTATATATGACGACGTAGAAGCGCGGTAGGTTATTTAGTCAGTAAGAGTCTGACACTGTTTAACGCTCCGCCCAAGGGTCGGATCGTCGGATTCGTCATCAAAAAAAAAAAACATGTCATAATCAGCGTTTTAATGTTTCTACGGCTGGAGGTCAGGCGTCCTTCCTAGGGTTTCATAGTTCCAGGGTATGCAGGTTTCCTCACGATGTTTTCCTTCATCAGTTTGAGAGCAGTAGTGATGAAATAAGTTACACAAAATAATGTGCCTTTCTGAAGACGCAGCTTTGGATTAGCCTCCCAAAAGGTGGACCGATGACCTCGTTAAGGTCGCTGGTGTTTTTCAACGAAAATTATGATGATCATGTTTGCAGGAAAAGAGTCGAAACCTTCCGGGGCCCAGAGTCTCTTTTTGAAATTAAGGCTTGGCCCCAGTACGAAAGGCAAAGAAGGAATGGGATGGGGTGTTTAGTCAGTAAGAGTCTGACACTGTTTCCCGCTCGGCCCTAGACCGGGATTTGTCATTGAATGATGTATGCTGATAAATACTTCAAATCCGTGAAAAACACTTTTTTGTTTTTTCTCGTTTGATTTCTGAAAAATGATATGAAGCTGTCTTTAGTTTATGAAAAATAGTTTTAGATTAAAAATGACATGCTTTTAGAAGTTGATATTATTTGAAAGAAATATTAAAACGTCTGACGGTTCTGACCTATATATATTTCAAAGATTTTTATCTTGTTTTTGCTTTAGTAGTAGCTAATTAAATTAGGTAAAAGTGATGTGTAGGTAGTAGCTTTGCCAAAAATTGTAGATTTTTTTATGGTAGGTAAAAATCAGCCAATGACGAATGCCGCCCTTGGGTGGAGTGGGAAACAGTGTCAGACTCATACAGACTAAATAACCTATCCCATTCCTACGTAGCCATATATACCATATCAGCCTTCTACCAGCGGCTTCGTCCGCCTGAAAGTAACTTCTCCATACAAATTTAAGACCTCCATTACATCCATTTAGGAGCTGAATTTTGAAAAACCCTTTCTTAGTGTTCGCCTACGTCATAAAAGGAAGCCTTGTGCAAAATTTCACGCTCCTAGTCGCAGTAGTTTTGGCTGTGCGTATCAACGCACATACACATGATATATCAATGTCAGTCAGTTAGTTTCTCCTTTTATATATACAGATATTGGGTATGGTTTGCATTATTCGCCGTCCGTAAGTCCGGGCGGTTATGACAATTTCATCACACAAGTACGTACGAGTGAAATTAGCTAAGAGATATTGTAATGGCGTCTCTAATGACTGCTCTGACGTTTAGGTACACGAGTTATTGTGTGTACTTAAATCTGTTTCTAAACGCAAACGTGTTAAGACTAAGCCAAGTCGTTAACTTCTAGTTATTGGGAAATTATTGCTCTCAATGAGAGTTGTTACATGCTTGTTATTGAGCTTTGACTGATAAATATCTTTACTTTAATATCGATGGTGTATAAAACATGACATTTTTCCAATTTTTATCTTCAATGGCTAGTTCAATGTGCGGACGTCCGATAGTCGTCCGGATGGAGACCGAGTCTTCGACGGGACGTAGTTTTGAAAACTGTAGTGGTCCAGCAGGGCCAAAGCCAAATGGGACCATTGTTTGACTTTTTTATGGTGGGTAAAAATTTTCCAATGACGAATTCCGCCCTTGGAAACGGTGTCAGAATCTTGCTGACTTTAAACAGCCCACTTTGTTCCTTTTTTGCCTTTTGTACTGGGGCCAAGCCTCCCTTTCAGATAGAGACCCTGGGCTCCAGTTGGCTTCGACCATGGTTTGACTTCCGAAAGGGAACCCCGGAGTCGTGAAACGAATGGCTAAGAAGGAAAATAGTTAGGTATGGTTTTAGTTTGGGTACGCCATAATTATGGCAGTATGTCCCCTCTTTGAGGTGTGGCTGGAAAGCCTCACCGGATTCGTGCAGAAGCGACGCCCGGCTGTGACCACTGTGTGGACCGCCCGGAGGACACGGCGGAAATCACGGTAGAGGTGTGCCGCACTTAGAAAGAGCATCACCGTATCCTCGTTCAGGCGATCGGCGACAACGATTCCTCGCGCCGGGTTTTTGTACAGGCCGTGGTCTGAAGCGAAAAGGAGTGGCAAGCGGTCGCGTCCTTCTGTGAAGAAGTAATGCTAGCAAAGGAGAAGGCCGCATGCGTGAGGCAACACTAAGGCCTCTGCCTCGAATCTTGCGGGCAGCGAGGCGACGGTGACGACGTGGGAGCGGGTGAGCTTGACTGGAGTGCACCGCTCGTCACCCGCCCCCACGCCGCTGTATTTCAGGGCAGGTTCATTTAGAAATAGAATAGAATAGAATTAGAAACAATTTTCGAGACAGACACAGCACAAAGATTACAAACATAAGGTTAAAAAAAAAACAGAAGTATAGAATGCGCTGAGTGTGCCAGCACCGAAAAGGTGACCACCTCAGCATTTGCTGGGCGTCAGACACTTAGCGCTGGTTTTCAGTTGGTACCCCGCAGTGACGCAGTGATGAGGGTAAATTAAAGTATATACTTATATAAATATAATATGTGAATGAAATAAATATTGACATAATATTATTGAAGCAAATACACAAATAACTATTTGATAAACTATTTGATTTTACGCAGAAGATCTTGCCGCGCCACGCCACCGCCACCGGTACGCCGCCATACTGCCCAAAGGATTCCAGGCCGAGGCCTTCTAGGTCCTCCAGAACACTTATAGTTACTACTAGCTTTTGTCAGCGGCTTCGCCCGCGTACATAAATAAAATATAGCTTATGTTACTCAGGAGTAAAGCAGCTTTCTATTGTTGCTAATTTTTTTTCCAATCGGACCAGTAGTTCCAGAGATTACCTCCTACAAACAAAAAAACTAACTTTACCTCTTTATTGTATTAGTGTAGATTATACCTCTCTGTTGGATTATCCAACATCCAACAGCTACCAATTGTCACAACTAACGTATCACCTTTTACTTTGTAACTAACACCTAGTTGCTACACGCGACACTCCACGCATTATTAAGAATCCGGAATAAATCACCTACGCTAGCCAGTGTAAACATTACCCGGTTTAATTTATAGCTAATGTTACGCTTTACCCGGCTAGAGTATTTATAGACAGTGTTACCTACTGCAAGTTTATTTGAGAACGTGTCGTTTAGTTAAATATCTGTAAATACGTTGTGGCTATATTTTGTTAAATATTTAAATATAATATTTTGTTGTGGCTATTTTGCTTTGCGTATGAAGTAGGAAATTTGTTTTTCTTAGTGTAACTGAGTTTGTAGGTTAGTGAACTGAACTAAAAATAGTTATGGAAGGAATTTACATCTTCAAAGTCGCATAGAGTAGCTAGCCTTTCGGTATTTTACAGGATGCGGGAAGTCAATGAAGAGAATTTTACAAAGAGACAGACGTCGAAAAAGACGGAAAGGGTAATCTTACTAATATTATAAATGCGAAAGTTACGATGTTTGGATGTTTGTTACTCAATCACGCCAAAAGGGCTGGACGGATCTGGATAAAATTTGGCACAGGCATAGGATACACTCCGGAATAGGACATAGGCTACTTTTTGTCCCGGAAACCCCAACCCCAATACCACGCGGGCGAAGCCGCGGGCAAAAGTTAGTAGATATCGTATATTATCGTCCTATAGCATTTTTATTTAATTATTATTCTAATAATAAGCTAAGGCTAATAAACTAAAAATACCTTAATATTTAGTATTTACAAATAATTAAAAAATAGAAACTTTCTGGATTGTTTTCAATGTGAATTTTCATTAAGAAATGTCCTGTAAGATTCATTACACTACGTGAAAAAAGCAATAGAGTAGCATGTAAAATTTGACAGTTTGACATAGACTAATGGTGTTGCCCTGTCTCTCGAGAAATTTGGTGAAAAATAAATTACAATGCACCAAAAAATTAGATTCAGAACAGCAATTCGTAACATAATTAAACAGGTTTTCATGCGTCGGAAATTATATTTTTAATGCTTTATTTGTGTTCTATTTTTATTGCATTGTCTTCAGGCTGCAATTTATGATTCAAGGATTTTCAGAATCTTTTTGGCGCATAATCAAATTCTTTCATGAACATGTGTATTTGCTGTAAGAGTTTTTATCTGCAAGCTTTCTGTTCATCAAAATGTTACAGTAAGTTTTCTTACATATTTCTAGAGAAGAGTTTAATTAAGTTAATAATAATAATAAAGTATTATTATATATATTCTACAACTATCACACAAAGCCATCTAGTCCCAAGCTAAGCGGAGCTTGTGTTATGGGTACTAGATAACTGATAAACATACTTCTAAATTTATACATATTATTGATAAATTACACCCAGACAGAGAACAAATGATCGTGCATCACACAAACATTTGTCCTGGATGGGAATCGAACCCACGACCTCCGGTATAGCAGTCAGTGTCACTAACTACAATAGGCCAGTCAATTACAAATTGCGGGGCAGTTTTGTGGCAACTGTTGGGCATTAAACAGAGTGCCTAGTGTGAGTTTGTTTTACTCTAACGCGATCGACGCATTTATGACGTTCGGCGCTCCGATTGGCCCGCTCCTAGCTCTGTAACCAATCAAAGAGCCAAACGCTCTAAACGTTTCAATCATGTTAACGTAAAAACAACTCACACTCGGCACACAGTTCGCCGAACGAACGAAATGACGTTCGCAAGTTGGCTTCTGCCCTTCATACGCCTTCCAAAGGCCCAGGACCTCAGGGTCCAGAGATAAACAGATAAATATAATAAAGTTTAATTTATTTTCGTGCAAAATACAATGTAATAGCTAAAATTTCTGAACACAGTTTAAAATTGATCCCCTTCGGGTAAAAACACCTAAGTTGTTGCTCTCTGCTTTTAGTTAGCTTCTTCATCATCTGTCTCATTAGTCCTAGCTACTAGATGTAAAGGAGAGTCCATTTCATGTCTCTCCTAGTTTATCTATCATCTTCAAGCCTTTTCTTTTCTTCTTAAGTATTTTTGTTTCCTTCATCTGTTTCATTTGATCATCGTCATCATTATCATTTCAGCTGAAAGACGTCCACTGCTGGACAAAGGCCTCCCCCAAGCGCCGCCACAAAGACCGGTCCTGTGCGTATTGCTTCCATCGGCTTCCAACAACCCTGGGGGCTTAGACAAAGTCACATTCTCACTAACGATAACGAAATTCGAAACTCCGAAATGTATGGAACTGACATATGCCTTCGAAAAATCACGTGGTCAAAGGTTTTCGATTCGCAAATTGTTATTAGTTGTTTATACGTCAAATTGGACGTTTCAATTCGATAACCATAGCCAAGAAGTTGTTATTTTATCGTACCAACACTTCGACTTATCGATATGTTAGTCGATGTCACTTTGTCTACCATTTTGTGGTCGACATCGTTAAGGCGAAATCGAACTTAGAAATGGATTCGACACGGAGCGATTGCCACTTGTCTAGGGCCCCTGACCAGGTCATCGGTCCACCTTAAGGGGGCCTTCCAACGCTGCGTTTTTCATTTGATCAGTCCAACGGAATTCGTTTATTAGCGGTCTGCCCCAGCTTTCCACGGGTTCAAAGGTGATATGTGAGTTGCGGACACCAGCCCGATATACTATACTATGTATGTATTATACGTAAAAATCTTCCTCTTGAATCACTCTAATAAAATAAAACGCATAAAAAATTCGTTACGTAGTTTTAAAGATACATACATAGGAACAGACAGCGGGAACATACATCGGAACAGACAGCGGGAAGCGACTTGTATTATACTTACATAGTATAATACAAGTCGCTCACAATTGCCTAGAAAAACATATTTTAGGACTAATAGGTCAGTTGGGTTAATTTGTGAATGGCTAAGCTATCTTGAATGAATTTAACTAAATATAAAAACTAACAATGATGTGCTAACAGTTTGCGATGACTACAAAGTACCCTTTATATGTATTATTTAGCTTAGCGGCATCGTCCACGTAAAAGACCAAATTATATTTAAGCAAGTCTCTCAGTAATAGTAGCAGCCTACAAAATAATGAAATAATTTTTAAAATCAGTTTAGCGGCTTTAGAATCTATTCATTCACAAACTAATATTAGTTTCAAAAGTCAAAGAGAAAGGATTTGTATATACAAATCCTTTCTTTTTATAATATTAAGTGCTTTTATATTCTTTCCATTGTCATTTCAATGGCGGAAGCGGTTTACCGAATACGTTCTTTATGTCCACACAAAAAAACATATTCGGCAAACCGTAGGTATTTTTCGTAATCCCATTTCAATTTATGAAAATCCTAAATTTTTGCCAAAAAGTTATCCTACTCCTCGGGAGCTTAAAACTCAGAATGTTCTTTTTTCAAAGCGCTCATTAATGTCGCCAGCAACAAAAACATTAATGAATTATACATTTTTTTTAAAAAGCTATTTCGAAACGGTTTTGAAATCCGTTTGCTGCGTTAGTTAATTAATGTAAGAGAGTTATTTATAATGTGTTTTATAGCGGTATCAGTCGTGGCCTGCCCACTGGCGGAGTCATGTGATGTTGTCACAGGAATAGTCTTATATTCTGGGCAGACTATACACACATTGTTTGTGTGGTAGGACGAGAAAAACGGGGAAAATAGCTCGTGACTGTCTTTTTTATTGTAGAAGACCGAAATATCTGGAAAAATCACATTATTTTTCAAGCAGTTTAAGCCCTCAAACGTGTCATAAGATGGAGGATAAATCTTATATTTATTAAATGGTTTCACTACTATAATTCATTGTCTCTCGGACATCCATTCATTGACTATTTTTCTGCTTTCACTCTCGTAAGCCACACAAAAACAGATCATAAGTTTTAGTATAAAAGTAGGTACAGTACGTAACGGCCGTAGTATCTTAGCGAGTCTGAAGTTAGGGTCTGCAAATGTTTACCGCTTGAAAACTCGTACAAATAAAGGTTTTAAAAAGAGTAAATTCCAATAACAGTTTTTAACAGCAATAACAACTGCAAATTGCATTTATTTGTTTAAACAATTCTTTTTTTTACTAGTTTTCAAGTGCTAAAATTCGCAGAGCCTAACTCCAGGTTTTTCAAGATCCAACGGCCGTACTGTATATTGTGGTAGTTCTCATACCCGTATTCACAAACAATACTCAAACGACCCTTGACTAAGCAAACGCACAGCGTTGAATAGAGGCTCTGTGATTGGTTCGTTTGTGTTGCGTAGTTCACAAACCTAGCCCTGTGCGCTCGCGAGCACTGTGAGACTGCATAGTAACGTTTGTGAATACGGGTGTTAGTCGTGCACTCTTGACAGAGTGGTCGTGGTCATGTATCGGTCGAGTCTTGCGTCACCACTTCTTTCGCGGAACGACGTCATGCAGCTCTGTATTTAGCAGTTAGGGAGTTCTCTAATGCTGCAGAGTGTCACAGATTTCATGAGATCCGTCCACCGTGTGATTTTTTACTCTCAACTTTTTCTTGCATCACCAATCATTCCATCATCATCATTTCAGCCAAGAAGGCGTCTACTGCTGGACATAGGCCTCCCCCAAGCGTCGCTAGAAATAAAGATCATGTGCGTCTTGCATCCATCGGATTCCAGCAACTCTGACCAGGTCCACCGGTCATCGGTCCACCTTGTGGGAGGTCTTCTAACGCTGCGTCTTCCGGTACGCGGTCACCACTCCAGAACCTTTCGGCCCCAGCGGCCATCTGTTCTGTGTGCAATGTGTCCTGCCTACTGCCATTTAAGTTTGGCGATTCTTTTCGCTATGTCGGCAACCTTGGTTCTCTTGCGGATATCTTCATTTCTGATTCGATCACGCAAGGATACTCTGAGCATAGCCCTTTCCATCGTCCAACTTGTTGGAGAGCATCCATGTGATCTTTGACCCTCAACTTTTTCTTGCATGACCAATCGCCCCATCGAGTCCTCGTTATGCCTGAAGAACTTGAGGCATTAATAAACCTACTCAGACCCATAAATCCATACACTAATTTTCTGAGTACGACATACTTGTCCGACAGATGCCCGACATATGTCTCCACTTTATATCTTGACGAGGAAGTGATCATGGGTCATTTTAGCTGTCCGTCTGTCTGTCCGACGGACAGTTATGATTAATACGGTTATTTATAACTAGCTAGGTGCTCCCTGCGGCTTCGCTCGTGTGGAAGTAGGAAATGGTCTCAAGGGAACATGCTCTGGGAATAAAAAGCCTATGTGCTATCCCAGGACATGGTCTACCCGTGTACCAAGTTTTATCCAAATCTGTTTAGCTGTTTGAGTGTAAAGGAGAAACAAACATTCAAACCTACACACTTATAATATATAAAAAAACCCCTATAAACCTCTGACAATCAAATATTATAAAACTCAAAAAAACCTCAATATTATTTATTTCAAATAGACCATTTTCAGGCACTTTTGAACTGTCAAAATTGAAGCTAATTTGCACGTTCCAAAGCATAGATCTCTATGGCGAAGGATAAAGCTTGCATATCTGGTTTATGACATTGCTTCTTCACCATATCACACCCACGTGTTCCCAAAATAAAGGTTCTTGACAGACAGACGGACAAAAAAGTGTTTCTATAAGGCTTCCTAAAAATGGATAAGCTTATTGCATTACATTATGTTCTCCAGCGACTGCAAATTGCCATTAACAAGATGTCTAATAGTACTTCAGTTAGTACATTATCTTCTTGTCCAGTATCTCTCATTATTATTCATAGCTAACTAGATCAATACAACAGTAATTAAATAAATAGTGCTTCTGCATTCGCTGCAGTGCCAGACTAATTTGCAGTCATTAAATAGTCTGACACTTAGGAGTTCGAGTGTATATTCGAAGCCATCTGGTTAAATTAGCCAACCGGTTAAATTAGCCATCCAATTGGACGCTTAGGCCGTTCGTTAAACTAAAAGTTGTTTGAATTAAAATCACTCAACATTTAACAGCTTGGCGTATTGAAAGTTAGCCCTTTCGAATGACTAATCAAGGCTCAGCCAAGTGAAAACCTACTAAACTAAATGAATACAAAAAGTTCAGTCATCTGGTTACCTAAACGTTGCGGTCAACAACATGGCTAGTGATTCTTCATCCATTTAATCGGATGCCGGCGTTTAACGAACGGCCTAGGCGTCCAATTGGATGGCTTATTTTACCGGATGGCTGCGACATATACACCGTGAAATATTAATGGTGGTTTTTCCGCAGCAAAACGACTGGCCATAAGGAGTACTTTTGAAGCATACAGTAAAAATAATACTTACAGATTTTTTTTTAAAGTAATTATAAAAAATATTTATCATCACAAAAAAGCGAAAAACAATAGTAACACTAGACGTAATTTGTAGGTATGTGTGTTCTGGCCACGACATATACTTAATTTCTAAGAATGAAAAAAAAAACAGCTTAAAATAAATGCGTAACATTCACATAAATATAATGTCCATTGATTTAATATACTTCCAGCATTTGTTGCTTTCAGAAATGCAAATGCGTATTTTCACAAAATATTTCACATTATGATGTCTTTAATAACATTATTTATTATGAAAACGTTTAGCTGAAGCAATGAATGAGACTATTTTCAGGACTTTAAATATTTTGTTAGTATCGCGTATTCTGTCGACGATTATTTAATTGAAGTAAAGGTAAATAGAAGATTTGTCATCAAATATTGGGGCAGGGGTTTAGCACATTTTATTTGTAAACTTGCGTCTGGTTTTACTTTTATTTTTTATAGGCATTTTTTAATGTAATGGCTAACGGTGAAATAAATAATCATTATTTAAAATAAAAATCTTTCGACTTTGGTAATTACAGACTCAATTAAAGGATGATAGGTGTGCGAACGCCGGCGTTCGAGGGGCTCAAAAGTAAACCCCAAGAGGCCACAGATGTTTGCAAACCTATTCTCTTTTAATTGTGTATGTAATTACGATAGTCCAAAGGTTTAATGTGTTAGTTTTTTAGTTGTGTTACACACCTGCTATCATCATTACATAGTATAAAATGAAGTTGCTGTCTGTCCCTATGTATGCTTTGATCTTTAAAATTACGCAACGGATTTTGATGCGGTTATATTGTGATATTCTAATAGATAGAGCGATTCAAGAGGAATGTTTGTATGTAGAATACTTGCATGTATTTAATATCACCATTGCACACGTGCGAAGCTGGGGCGGATCGCTAGTGTTCATATAATACAAAAACAAAAAATACACATAGGCGTCAAAATACTCCTCCAATTAGTCCTATTAAATGTTTTAGCTCAGTAAGTGTGTAAAAAACTAGTCACAATTTTCCACACAAGCTATTACAAATATTTATAATATTTTCTAAATATACTTAGGACTTCGTCACACTGACTCACACCTATAACCTACTAACTATTAGCGGAATATAAAACGCATATCAATAAACAAGGTTTAGCTCTTATATTAATTTCGCAAGTCTCTAAATACAAAGTTGACTAAATAAATTTCAAGGGTTGGCAACCTCTGCTTGTGTACCGACATTCTTGAGCTGTGATGAACTTCGAGGAAACTCTTATTTGATGCACTACTATAAATTAGGCTAAATAAAGTACATTCTTTATTATATTTCCTTTGGCATTGGTGAAGAGTAACAGCATCACATCATCACATTACTCTCGTCCGGGTGTCAATAATGCGTGGACCGACCCGAGAGAATGTCCGTCGGATCTTGGCGAGTCAAGTTAGGCTCTGTGAATTTTACCGTTTGAAAACTCGTACAAAAATAAAGATATTCCTCAGTGATATGAAGTAATACGTGTTAGCGGGGTGTGCAGTCCTTGTTTTTTTTTTCAATTCCAATAAACTAATGCTTGACTGTGATCCCAGCTGATGGTAAGCAGTTGATCGTTGATGGTGAGGCTCACTAGTTTATTAAGAGCCTATCTAGTGACTGAAACTTCACATTTTATTTCTTTTACTTTTATTATACCATGTTTTTGAAACATGCGGAGACAACAAAAACAATAAAGTGTGATGTGTAATGTTGATTCCTGCCACTTCATTGACTTACACCCAGTTTCTGAGAGCCCGATCAATTTAAAAATCAACCAACTAGGTATCAAATCTCTTGTCAAGTGTCAATTGATGTGCATAAAGCATGGTTAGCGACTTTGATTTGATAATCTTCTTAGTTGATAGCGTAGTAAAATCTTATAATATATAGGAATGAGTTTATTTTTTTCTAAGGATCGTTTCAGCAACCCAAATTATTTTGACACAGCTGTTAATTTAACAGTTGTGTTAGTTGAATGATAATTTGATTGGGCTTTCAGAAACTCGGTGTAAGACTCTGTTTTACGGAACCCATTAGTTAATTCCGTGAAAAAGAATAATTATTTTCTAAAATAAAAGTTCGTCTAAACCTAATTTACTCTTTACATTACCCCTCATCTATCTGCCTTTCAGTGAAGTCCCATCAAAATTGGCCTAGCCGTTTACATGATCCATGGTATTCGTTTGTGCGTTGATCTCTGTTACACGGTGTATTGACGTATCTAAGATGACAACTATAATATCTCAATTAGCGAAGTAAACACTAAATCTCCGTAGTCCGTCTCCATTTCACACAAGCTCTCAATTCCACATAGCATTCATGAGATTAAATATGGCGTAAGATTGATGAAAAAGCTGAAAGAGAGAAAATCGTAAAAGTTAATGGCGTTGTTTCTGTAAAATAAAACTTTATGGGCTATTCCGTGTTACCATTTTATTTCTTCACGCACTGGAATGTTTGATGATTTCGTCATGTTCATTAAGACATCTGCTGAAGATTATGTGTCTTCAAATATACTGTACCAGGGGTGCCCAACTTGTTTCAACATATGGTTTAGATAGGAAACTAATTACTTTCTTTTAAACTCTTGAGCCCCAAGCATATTTTCTTTATTTTATGTCTCTAATTACGGTACTCGAATGGTTAAGCAAATGCTACTACTCGACTGAATATTTTAATACAGAAAAAAATACCTAAATATTTGACATAATCTTTGAATTATACTTTATCTCCTTGACTTAGTAAAATTTTGATTTATGAAAAAAAAAAATCACTAACTCTCCGACTTATTTGTAATTATAATGATTGTTAACGTAATTTTAATGTAAAAATAAATACTACTGGTATTTACTTTTAAGCCAATATATATATATATATATATAACTTAGTAAGATTGACTGGATTAACAGTCAAGATCGACCGGTCCATCACAATCAACTGGTTGGCCACCCCTAGACTAAACCGCTTCTAGAGATCTGCGGTAGAGTCATTTTAGGTTTACCAAACCGATTTGTGGTTCTAGTCTGTACCTTACCTTACCTCATTTCATTCATTAACCAAACTTGAAAACCTGAATCTAGTCAGTTTTTATTTCTTGGACTGACAACATCACCAAGTGATGGTTTTTGAATTTTGAGTCTTTTGTATTTAACATTTGGTGACGGAAAACATCGTGACGAAACTGGCATGTCCTAGAACCAAAAATCGAAGATATGTGACATCCACCAAACAGCACTGGGCCCGCGTGGTGGATTACAGTCCATTCCCAGAGGCCTCAGTCCCAGAGTCTAGTGGGAACATTATAAGACTGATGCTATAGCATAGCAGAGGAAGAATGCTAGTGGAATAAAAAGTATAAAGGTTAATCTGCCTTACATCAGCCAGTGCATCCAAACAGATAATCCGGAACATGGTTTTTAAGGCTGTAGGACGTAATGCACGTTCCAAGATCAACAACATGGTGCTGCGAGCCCGTCGGTCGTAGAGACGCTCCCAACCACTAGTGTATACAGCTTGGCGGAATTGTTCGCCCTGGATGTTGAGGAAATATTTGAATAATTGAAGAAATAAACTTGTTTGATAATTTTTTTATCAATCTGTACTGGGCTCGCATAGTGGATTACGGCCTATTCCTTCACGTTATACTACGAATATTATAAAGCTGATTAGGCTTATGTTATGCTTTTTATGATGATTTTGAACTGATGAATTTGAACGTGTTTCTCAGTATTATTGTTTAGGGTAGGATGACAGCAGAACAAAAATTTACATCTCTAAGATAAGAAAAAATGTTAGGTAAATATATTGTAGGTATGAAACATCCGATATTGATATTATGTTGTGAATATGAGGACTATGTGGATTTTTTTTTATTTTCAATTATTTAGCCGTATGTCTGGCAATTTGAGTATTTTTGTGACCCACCCAAATGTCCTTTCTTTGGTATGGTATTATTTGTCAAATCGTTGAGCTCCTTGGTAATCCTAAGTTGAGTTATACGAATATTGACAAATGCTTGCACTGACTGAACAGGTCCACTCAAACTGTATGATTCTTTCCTCAAAAGACCATCTCAGACACTTATCTGCATTGTTCTCATATGATTTGACTATTACATGTTTGCTGTATGGACTTTAAAAGAGACGTTGACCCCTGAGTTTGTTTCGGTGTTTCTTCTCAGGGTAGTCAGCTAGGAAACACAGGACTCATCTAGTTTAAACTGACAAAAAAAAAAATTGACGTGTAAAAGTGTTATGGAAACACCTATTTGCAAAAATAAATATCATTTATCGACACCAGGATGGGACCATCTTATAGCAATTGAGGTGTATAAGTCACTCTACTTCAATCCAATATTTATGACGAAATTCTTTACTGTAGCCTGTCCCAACAAAAACAACTTGATTGTCTATTGTATTGACATATTTACAACGATATTAAAACCTACATGACAAGAAGTAAACGCGAAAAGAAAAACAAAGAAAAATATACATTTATTTTGTGAAAAAGCAAATTAAAGGGCTGAAGTATGGCTGGGTGCCAGCTACATCTGCGAGCTGAATCGTTTATAGTAAGTGTGTCTTACTAACTGCTGAATTATATTAATTTAGCTGTAGATTAGAGTATATGAATATGATTTGGTAATTTTGAGGAAAACTGTGAATTTAAAATGTGGAGGCAAAAAAGTTGAATAAAAAAAAAGCAGATTAGACTGATATCGCCTTATTGTTTTTCAGTTTTAACTCATCATCATCATCATTTCAGCCGAAAGACGTCCACTGCTGGACATAGGCCTCCCCCAAGCGCCGCCACAAAGACCGGTCCTGTGCGTTTCGCATCCATCGGCTTCCAGCAACACTGACCAGGTCATGGGTCCACCTTGTGGGAGGCCTTCCAACGCTACGTCTTCCGGTACGCGGTCGCCACTCCAGAACCTTTCGGCCCCAGCGGCCATCCGTTCTGCGTGCAATGTGCCCTGCCCATTGCCACTTAAGTTTGGCGATTCTTTTCGCTATGTCGGCAACCCTGGTTCTCTTGCGGATATCCTCATTTCTGATTCTATCACGCAAGGATACTCCGAGCATAGCCCTTTCCATTGCCCTTTGAGTGACCTTGAGTCTTTTTATAAGGCCCATTGTAAGCGACCACGTTTCAGAGCCATACGTCATCACTGGCAACACGCACTGATTATAGACTTTCGTCTTGAGGCATTGTGGTATATTAGACGAGAAGACACCGCGTAGCTTCCCAAACGCTGCCCAGCCGAGTCGGATTCGACGATTGACCTCTTTCTCAAAGTTAGACCTACCTAACTGGATTGTTTGTCCAAGGTAGACGTAGTCGTCTACTACTTCGAGTGTAGAGTCTCCGATCTTGATAGGAGTGGGTGCTACATGGATGTTAACCATGACTTTGGTTTTGTCCATGTTCATTTTAAGACCCACTCTTTCGGAGGCTCTACTGAGGTCATCGAGCATTGTACTGAACTTCTCCGTAGTCTCAGCCATGACCACGATGTCGTCGGCAAACCGAAGGTGAGTGATGTACTCGCCATTGACATGAATGCCTAGACCACTCCAGTCCAGAACCTTGAAGACATCCTCCATTGCAGCCGTGAACAGTTTCGGAGAAATGACGTCTCCCTGCCTTACACCTCGCTGCAAGAGGATAGGTTTCGAGGTCTGGTCCTGAAGTCGGACTGACATGGTGGCGTTGCTGTACAAACACTTCAGCACCTCGATGTACCGATAATCGATCTGGCACCGCTGGAGAGACTGCAGTACAGCCCAGGTCTCGATCGAATCGAAGGCTTTCTCGTAGTCTACAAACGCTAAGCAGAGAGGCTGATTATACTCCTCAGTCTTCTGTATAACCTGCCGCAGCGTATGTATGTGGTCCACGGTACTAAAGCCTTTTCGGAATCCAGCTTGTTCGGGAGGCTGGAAGTCGTCGAACCTGCGCGCGAGACGGTTCGTGATGACTCTGGAAAACGCTTGTAGACATGGCTCAGAAGTGAGATGGGCCTGTAGTTCTTAAGCAGGGCATTATCACCCTTCTTAAAGAAGAGTACCACCACACCTCTACTCCATGCCCGTGGCGTTTCTCCCTCGAGTATGACGGAATCGAATAACTTCTGAAGGGCCTTAAAGACCGGTTTTCCACCCGCCTTCAGAAGTTCAGCCATAATTCCGTCCTCACCCGACGCCTTGTTGTTTTTGAGCTGCTTCAGAGCCATCCTAATCTCGTACAGGCTGACGTCCGGGATATCTTCGGTAGAGTGTCGAGTCAATCTAGCTCTTGGGTCATTTGCTAGATTTGCGGCGGGTTTAGTGATTGACGTGTATAACTGTCCATAAAAGGCCTCGATCTCTTTTAGAAGCTCCGATTTGGCGGATATGACTCTGCCATCTTCGGTCTTCAGTTTCGTGAGCTGGCTTTGCCCAATAGCAAGATCTCGTGCAAAAACTTTAGAGCCCTTATTCCGCTCAATCGCCTCTCTAATCCTTGCGGTATTAAAGCGGCGAAGGTCACACACAGTTTTAACTCGTTAAAGAAATTTATTGCCGTGAAACATTACATATTCCACAATATGAAATGCCCCTTGACACCCAAGCGAGCGCCGGCGCTCGCGCTCATGATTTCGCGGAACGCGCCGATGTCAAATTTTCAAAAATATGTATAATGTACAATATTTGAGCATTTTTTTTTTGTAGGGTATTTTGATATTTATCCAAGAACGTAAAAAAAAAGTTTTTATAGACAAATAACTTTCCGTTAATATCCGCGAACCGCCGGCGTTCGCGGGTACTACAGCGAACGCCGGCGTTCGCTTTATGGTTAACAAACATGAAAAGATCGTCACTTCACAAATTTTGATGCGAATTTATTCGAGTAAAAGTGACTGTCATGTGATTTTTTTTAAATAATGTTCGTATATCGCCTTTAGAAAAATTTTAAACAACAGTATAATAAACATCGGAATGATTAAACATTAAAATTATGTTATTGAATAATAATTTTAATATGTTAAGGAACGTATAAAAAAATGTTTAAAAGTAGTTAAATTACACATTACACGTTAAAAAATATTAGTCGACGAGGTAACCAGCATCTTTGTCGTAAACGGCCTTAAAAGGCTAAAAACCAGTGAAGGATCAGAGCTTAGTTTTAGTCAGTACAAGCTTGACACTTGCGCTAAATAGATCAATACTTCTTATAATCAATAGATCTGAATAGATAAATGTACTGAATAATTAAACGCAAACCTTTTCCATGAGCAATTCGCTGTAATAACAAGGCGAGCTGCTGATCAAAGCCCCTCCGAATATAAACGTGATGAACTCCAAGCTAACTTCCCCTTCTCCAAAGGACTGGAACGATTAAACAAACAATTTGGAATAAACAATAAACATGTCAGTCTAGGTGAGGCAGTCAGGCATTGTTTACAAGAGCAATCTGTGATGGAAATGAAGACTTAAGAGAAATTTGTGACTGTTTCTAGCTGTGGTCTATCTTTGATGTTGACGGGTTACGGCTGCTTGCGTATATGCATGATGATTTTCATCATAGTGTTGAAAAACATCAGCTTGTACAAAGGCTTTCTTCAATTGGTTAAGCACTTATCCTACCTACCTACCTACCTTTCCTTACCATGCCTTACCCTATCGATCTTTAATTTAACTTTTATTTTAAAACCGTTTTGATCGCACTCCAGAACCGGTCGAGTCCATCAGATCATCAATTTTTTTTACTTGAGTGGGCTGTACCCAGGTAAAAAAAAAATAACCTAAAATATAAATATTAACTAATTTATTATTTAGAAATTATAATAGTTACCAACCTCAATAACTTCATAAACAGTGACAGGCAGAATTATTGTTGTACCTTTAAAAGTTAATTCATACGCCACTCTGAAAGTGTCTTTGATGTGGTCTACGAAACTTTAAAATTATAAATATCTGAAATTAACTTCAATTACAACTAAGACTTCGAACCTTAAATTTCAACTCGAATTACCAAAAATTTTTAGAGTTATTTATAAATTACTTGATGGATTTTACAAGCATGCAAGTCATCTATATGACCTACTTACTCATATATCTTCTGTAATTCCACAACAATACTTCCCAGCTCCACCATAACTTGATCTCCCTGATGATCTTTAAACAATCGCTCCATCCTCTTCGTCAGCAATTCTAATCTTCCACAAGCATGCAACATGAATGTCGGACCAAGGGGCACGAAAGAAGTATACATCATCCCGGAATAGATACCGTAATATATTAAAATGGCATATATTGAAAGGTACACCACCAAATCATCTTTTTTAGCTTCAAGCACACCAGGATATACTAAGTCATAAAGCGGCACCATTTTGAACTCTCCAACAGCATAATTGTAGATATAAGCAACTATATTCTTTATTGGAAACATGCTAGTGGCAATAATAGATATTACAAACCATTGTTTGCTTACATAAGCTCCTTTTAGAGCATATTTTAAAACTATTTCTTGATCTTCAATATTTGATGAACGTATATCTTCGTAATCTTTCTTCATTGTTTGGATTAAGCCTTTTAAAATTTTTTGTTTCCATAGCATGATGCTACGAGTATATTCGAAAGTAATGACTATATAGACGATGGAAAATGTTCCGTTTTTGCAGGTCTTAGGGAAATCTTTGTTCCTCAAATCATGGAAGATGATATTGTACATGATCATGACATATACTATGGTGAATATTCCGTGCATAATGATGAAGCGAAATAACCATCTTTTGTCTCTTTTTATGTCTGGATCGCATTGGTTTAAGGACATCGCTTTTATATTAACTTTGAAGATTTTTTCGTAATTTATTTCCATTGTATACAGAAAATTGTTGTGTACGATTGGTGCAGTTTTACTGTCTTCGATTCCGATCAGTAGAATGAGTAGTAAGAATTCTGTTTCATTATTATTTCCTTTTAATTGAGCACTGAGTTAAGGGCTAGATGTGATACCGTTCTTTCCTTAAATACCAAAAGTTAAGATACATTTGTAAAATTTGTACGTTAGTTTGCAGTCATTTGTGATGATATTTAATCCTATGAGACCCATGTCTTGTAATAATATTGAATATGAAAAGGTTTTGATGAATATGAAAATGTGCTATTGCAAATATGTTATTAGTTTCAGATATTCTATAATTATGTAATTCCAGAATATAGTCTACCAATTTATCGTATTTTATTCAAATTCGGTCAATTATTTGAGCGTGAAAAAGTATTTAGCACTCTTTTTTCGTCTTCATATTGTAAGTGTGATTTAGCTTTCATTTTGTAAATATTTATCATTTTATTTTAAATCCTCTCGTTTATGTATAATGATGTTAGCGACAGATAGAATCTGCAGCGATATCTTTAGTGTTACTTTATTTTCCCTGAAATATTTTTTCGACAACTTCGCTTTAAACATTTCCAAGTACCTTTCAGTATTAAAAATTACTTCATATCTATCAAATTGGTCCTGAAGCTTTTAATTTTCATCAAGAGCTCTTTCTACCTGTCACCTAGATTATTACAGAGTTGTAACTGCCATTGACATCAAGATTACTAGTCTTTCTTGTCAAGAACTAATTGAAGTGGCTGGTGACAGTTGCTTTCTGGTATTGAAAATTGTTTTTAATTTTTTGTTTCGTTTCGTTTCAAGAGTGCTATTCAGCCTTGTCTCGTTAGTAGCAGGTTCAGATTCTAATATAGGTACAGACGACTGAATATTTTAAAGTGTACTTTTTGATTGGAATATTTTAAACAAATTAAAAAATCCTGCTGCTGGACTGAAAAACAACAACTTACTACCAGGATAGGTAGTAAATATTGTATTATTTCTATTCAGTCCTTGGAGTGTGAAAGAGACATAAACGTACATATATTCACGCACACATAATTTTTGTTTTATATGCGATTTAGATTTCTAACAGAATTGACAAACATTCAGTAACGCCTTACCAGGTATTGAAACCTTTTTAATGATGTATGTGCTGAAAACCCATCATCTAAGTACATACATAACAATGAGAAAGAATCAGTAAATATTTACGGTTTGGGACTATACAAGGTGGACCAAAGACCTGGAGCAGATCGCGGGGATCCGATTTATGCGAGGTGAACAAGATCGGTCACTGTGCCAAGCCCAAGTGTCGATCACTTGGGCTTATGTCCAACAGTAGACGATTTTCGACTGTAATGATGATGATGATTATTATATATACCTATAATCAGTATTAACGGTACACAATGTTTACTCCATGATTCAACAACGTTAGTTTTATGTGTTTATGTCTGCTATGGGCTTGAATAGTCGAACATAGTATTCATGAGATGGTAAACGCCTGTTGAAACATCTGAGACATAAAGAGTCAATGTTTAGGGCCTTACTACAAACATTTAGACATTCATTGTTGTTAGTTTTAGTATAAACAATCAACGTTTGCTTTATAAGATCTCGTTGTATAACAGTATATGCATATTATGTTAGTTTTAGGATGATTTGGCTGTTTTTTGTTTTTAGATAAGTTTAGTTATAAAATAAGCTGCTATTGTAAAAATGACAACAGAGGGTTTTTTTGTTCTTTGCCTAAAGAATAAAGGTACATTGTGCACAATGTACGCCGATCTAGGCGCGTTGGTTTCCATACATTTTATATGGCAACTAGACTTGTAGAGCTGCAGCATTAGATTCACGCCACCAGGGGGCTTAGACAAAGTCACATTCTCACTAACGATAACGAAATTCGAAAGTCCGAAATGTATGGAACTGACATATGCCTTCGAAAAGTCACGTGGTCAAACGTTTTCGATTCGCTAATTGTTATTAGTTGTTTATACCTACGTCAAATTGGACGTTTTAATTCGATAATCATAGCCAAGAAGTTGTTATTTTATCGAACCAACACTTCGACTTATCGATATGTTAGTTGATGTCACTTTGTCTACCATTTTGTGGTCGACATCGTTAAGGCGAAATCGAACTTAGAAATGGATTCGACACGGAGCGATTGTCACTTGTCTAGGGCTTCGTTCAAATCAAGATAAAACTAGATTAGATTGACGCGCCCGTGGAACACACCTTGTCAAACATTATAAGCTACTAGTTTCTGCCAACAACTTCGCCCGCGTGCAAGTCGATTCCTCAATACAAACTTCTAACCTCCGTTTCACCGCTTTAGGGGTGGAGTTTCGTAAAATCCGTTTCTTATAATAATTATTAGCGACTGTCTACACCCTCTAAGGAACCTATATGCCATTTATTTTGGTGTTATAGTTTCTGAGATTGTGTGATTAATCAGTGAGTGGTATTTTGCTTTTATAATATACTAGCTTTTGTCCGCGGCTTCGCCCGCGTACATAAAACATAGCCTATATCTATAATTTTTTCCAATCGGACCAGTAGTTCCAGAGATTCATCATCATGTCAGCCGAGCGACGCCCACTGCTGGGCATAGGCCTCCCCCAAGGATCTCCACAACGATCGGTCCTGTGCTGTCCGCATCCAGCGGCTTCCCGCGACCTTCACCAGATCGTCGGTCCACCTTGTAGGGGGCCTGCCCACGGAGCGTCGTCCGGTACGCGGTCGCCATTCGAGAACCTTTCCACCCCAACGGCCATCGGTTCTCCGCGCTATGTGTCCCGCCCACTGCCACTTCAGCGATGCAATCCTTCGAGCGATGTCGGTTGATTTCGTTCTCCTGCGGATCTCATCATTCCTGATTCGATCAAGCAGGGAAATACCAAGCATCGCTCTCTCCATTGCTCGCTGGGTGACCTTGAGCCTTCTTAAAAGACCCATAGTAAGCGACCACGTCTCACTACCGTACGTCATCACTGGCAACACGCACTGGTCAAAGACTTTTGTCTTGAGACACTGAGGTATTTCGGACGCGAATATATGCCGTAGCTTCCCGAACGCTGCCCATCCGAGTTGGATTCGACGAGAGATCTCTTTCTCGAAGTTGGACTTACCTAACTGGATTGTCTGTCCCAGGTAAACATAGTGGTCAACAACTTCGAGTGTAATGTTCCCAACGTTAACTGGAGCGAGTGCAACATGGGCATTTAACATGATTTTCCAGAGATTACCCCCTACAAATAAAACAACAAACTAACAAAAAAACAAACTTTACCTCTTTATTATATTAATGTAGAAAATGGATCTTTCAAAACAGTTCTATCTTTAGTTAAACTGCATCAAAAAGCTGCCCTACTTACTAAAACTTCAGTTTATATTTATCTACTGATATACTTACTGGTAAAATATATAATGCAGCTGTGAAACACTGATTTCCGGAAGAGGTCAGACTAGAAATCCGCTATGATTGATTTATTGGTTAAACTAACTTTTACTACCGACTTCACTCGCAAATATTATCCAGTAGTAATGAGCTACTGGAATAAAACGCTTGTGTTAGGATACTGGAGTTTTGTATTGCATTGCATCAGCCTTATAATGTTCCCACTGCTGGGACTCAGGCCTCCTCTCTAGGACCTCCTCCTAACTCACCTGAGTTAGGGTCATCATCATCATTTCAGCCGAAAGACGTCCACTGCTGGACATAGGCCTCCCCCAAGTGCCGCCACAAAGACCGGTCCTGTGCGTCTTGCATCCATCGGCTTCCAGCAACCCTGACCAGGTCATCGGTCCACTTTGTGGCAGGCCTTCCAACGCTGCGTCTTCCGGTACGCGGTCGCCACTCCAGAACCTTTCGGCCCCAGCGGCCATCCGTTCTGCGTGCAATGTGCCCTGCCCATTGCCAATTAAGTTTGGCGATTCTCTTCGCTATGTCGGCAACCTTGATTCTCTTGCGGATATCCTTATTTCTGATTCTATCACGCAAGGATACTCCGAGCATAGCCCTTTCCATTGCCCTTTGACAAAAGATATCCACTGTTGGTATAAGCGTGTGTTCTCATGTGTTCTATTTATCTACTGTGTTACTAAACCACCGTATGCGTGGGCTTACAGATGGGAGAAATAGGTAGCTCGCTGTCCGCCTATTCGGTAACCATCCCGACCGAGCTCAAGTGGTCGAAGGCGCACAATATTCCCGCGCGTTTCAAGGAGTTGTCAGCAAACTGTAGGGGCCCAAGACTTAGGTTTGATCCGGACGGTTGCTGGCCGATCCGACGGCCAGCAACCGTCCGTCCGACCGGTAATTGGGGTCGGAATCCCAGCGGCTGGGTGATGCTATGCTGGTAGAGGATCTACTAATGTTATTGGATAAGGAAAACTAAAACAGATAGACGTTCACATTAAACAATATAAAGTAGAATATGACTCACTCAATTTTTTCAGACTAATAAATCCGTCTACCAGATCCAAAACAAAAAAATACATAACAATAAAAATATTGTAATCGATATCAAATCTCATAAATTTCATGTAACGATTCAATTTTGTCATCCGGTTGTTTCTGTATGAAATATTTTTTCGCTGAATCATGAGTAAATAATAGACACAACATCTTAAAATTTGGAATGATTCCAAGCGATGGAGGATTTGATATGATTCCGAGATTTAGTCAATGGATCCGTGGAAACCATCAGTTAAAGATGCTGTAATTTGATCGGGTGGCAACGAAGATTAAGCAGTATTTCAATTTGTCGACACATTTCGAATAGTCTCTAAGAAAGATTTTTTTTTCTGGTGCGTAAAAATCATCGAATGACGAATCGGAGCGGGAAACAATGTCAGACCCCGCTCCTTTCTTGCTTTAGTTCCAGAGCCTTGAAGAGTGTTTACGGAGATGTGTTGCGTTGGGCGTTTGTCGTACATTGCCATACATATGTGTTTGCGCGTGCGATGACGCGGCCTGCTGTCTTCGTAAACAAGCATTAACGCCGCGCTGCGTAAAGCGGGAACCCGCGCGATCCTATACAAAAGTGCTTCGTCCGGGTTCGCCGCGCGGGGACCCCTCGCGCTTCGTTGTCGCATCTCTGCCGCTACTTAATAAAGTTGTCCATCGATATGACTACATGCACACTGTTGAAAAGTTGAACTAGTGACACTGTGCAGGCAGCTAATAATCCGGGATCGCCAAAAACTAGACAAGTGATTGGTTTTTTTTATGGTAGGTAAAAATCGTCCAATGACGAATCCTGCTCTTGGGCGGAGCGAGAAACAGTGTCAAACTCTTACTGACTAAACAACCTAGCCCGTTCCTACCATTGCCATACATACCAGGGCATTCCTTTCAGATTTTACTTACCTCATAACGCGTCGTGGGTTGTGCGGAAGTGAACCCCAGGGCCTTTGAACGTAGGCAAAAAAGGAACAAGAGTAGGTTTTAGTCAACTCTGACACTCTCGCATCACCCAAGAGCGAGGGTCATCTATATAAATAAAAGGAGAAACTGACTGACTGACATATCAATGCACAGCCGAAACTGCTGGGACTAGGAACGTGGAATTTTGCACAGGGCTTCCTTTTATAAAGTAGGACTAAGAAAGGATTTTCCAAAGGATGAAACGCGTGTCCAAAGTATGTGTGAAAACCTATTGTCATGCGGGTGAAGCAGCTGGCAGAAGCTAGTATGTATAATTAAGCATGCTTCACATTATGAGTGTCCAAATTTACCTGCAGATGAGCATGTAATGTGACGGGCAGGGTCAGGGCAGACATTTATAGCGTGGCTTCATAAAATACTCCTCCCACAAAACTGTAATAATTTACAGTTACTTTGTGTTGATTCATTGGTCTATTTACTACGTTCACGAGTTTGTTTTGTATTCTGGGAATTGTGTTTAACCGAAATCAATGAGGAGTGACTGTATCTTTATGGTTTCTAGTAGTTTCGTCGAAAATCTTGTTAGCATCGCATCGTCACACAAGTTGAACCATGTGACGGTTGACCTTGAATGTGTAGTAGCCAATTTTCGGGTCTCAATCGAGATTAAGGGCCGCGGGACTTCAACTTAACTTCAGACTCTCCAAGATCCGACGACTACTATTTTTTTATTTATTTTTTTATTTTTTTTTTAAGGTAGGTAAAAATCATCCAATGACGAGTCCCGCCCTTGGGCGGAGCGGGAAACAAGTGTCAGACTCTTACTGACTAAAAAACCTACCCCATTCCAACGTTGCCATATACACCAGGGCCAGAGCCTTCCTTTCAGACACGAACCCGTGGCCCCAGTTGGCTTCGACCCTTCTGCAGGGTCCCTACGGTTTGCTGACAACTCCTTGAGGCGCGCGGGAACAGTGCGCGCCGTCGACGACTGGGCTTGGTCTGGGCTTGGTCCGGACGGTTACCAGACGATTGGACGGCGAGCTACCCATTGCTCGCCATCCACAAGCCCGCGCCTACGGTGGCCGGAAATCAGGATCGGAATCTCGGCGGTGTCTCGGGCGTGAGCGCCGTTGCCTTAAGCGGTCGGCTTCCTCCTTTGCTAGCATTACTGCTTCGCAGAAGGAGGCGACCGCCTACCACTCCTCCTCGCTCCGAACCATGGCCTCGACCAAGGCCCGGCGCGAGAGATCGCCACCGCCGATCGCCCCCACAAGGACACGGCGATGCTCTGCCCAAGCGGGGTACACCTCGACGGTGTGCTCCACCGTGTCCTCCGGGCGGTCCACACAGTGGTGACACCCGGGCGTCTCTTCCGCACGAATCCGATGCAGGTACCTCCCGAACTTACCATGTCCGGTGAGGACCTGCGTCATACGGAAAGTAGCGTGCATGCGTGCAAGGACTGTTGCCTCCAGATCCCATGGTGGCAGGCCAGCAAGAAGGCTCGCCGCTTCACGGGAAATCGTTCGGTACCCCCGGATCACGCGTATTGCCATGACCCTCTGGCATGCGTTCAGCTGGGCCCTCGGTTGCTGCTGCAACGACAGCGCCCACACTGGCGCCCCGTAAAGGGCCATGGACCGAACGATTCCTGCGTAGAGCCTCCGGCAGGGTGCGTCTGGTCCCCCAAGGTTCGGCAGGAGCCGCTTGAGGGCAGCCCCAGTACGATTCAGCTTGGGAGCCAGACGACGGAAATGTTCCTTGAAATTCCACCGGCTGTCGAGGACGAGTCCTAGGTACTTCATCGTCGACCCGACGCCGATGTGAACCCCCCCTACCGTTAGCTGGGAATTCGGCGGCGGCGTGCTCCGAGGGCCATGAAAACACATGGCCTCAGACTTGTGCAGCGCCACCTCGAGTCCCAACTGCCGGATCCTTCCAACTGCTATCGCAACCCTGCGTGTCGCTAGTTCGACCGCCGCCTTGTGAGATTCTCCCTGCGCTAGGACCAGAGTGTCGTCTGCGTAGCAGACTACGCTGACACCGTCAGGGAAGTCGCCGCGCAGCACGCAGTCGTACCCGATGTTCCACAAGGGTGGTCCCAGTACTGATCCCTGCGGAACACCGCACGACATCTCTCGCCGACTCCACTCTCCCTGGTGACCGGGGTAGATAATGTACCTGTCGGATAGATAGGCCTCGATCACGCGACAGAGGTAATCGGGCACCCGGTGATACCGGAGTGCCCTCCCTATGCTACTCCAGGGCAGAGAATTAAAGGCGTTGGCAATGTCTAAGGACACCGCCACGACACACTTGCCCTGGGACACCGCATCCCCTGTCGCTACTATTTAAAATTAAGACTATACGCTCCTGGGTACCCCCTGTTGGGTACGCACTACGCACCAGCTTAGGTCGCCAGGGGAGGAAAGTAATGGACAGGCTGAATTGAACAGACAGCCTATTCATTGCATTGCATCATGTATTTTTTTTATATTTACCAAACAAACTAGGTAACTTAGTTAATGTACTTCATATTTTGCCATCTACACTAATATAACAAAGAGGTAAAGTTTGTTTTTTTGTTTGTAGGAGGTAATCTCTGGACCTACTGGTCCGATTGGAAAAAAATAGCATCAATAGAAAGCTGCTTTACTCTTGAGTGACATAGGCTATATTTTATGTACGCGGGCGAAGCCGCTGACAAAAGCTAGTAGTTAATAAAATTCAAATCTTTCCAGCTAACTTTATTTTAATTTTCTTAATAGTCAACCAGTTGACCTAGGTTTTCCTTGCTTGTTCTGTTTTTAGAGAAGTCATAAACTAAATCTAATGCAAATCTACATTACATTTATGCACCATTTGGAATGTTACATGGCTTAATCTGCGGTTATGTTAGATCCGTCATAATCGCTAAGCACGAACTGTAAATTAGAATTTTTTCACGTCACATCATCTATGTACACATCTGTATGTGTACTATCCTGTCTTTCAATATTATGCTGATCGTTTGGATCCACCTTATCAGGTGGAGTATACGGTAGAGCTATGTTATATTCGGGTAGAGCATCGTCACGTCCTCGTGGGGACGTTTAGTGGCAGCGACTTCTTCCACCGTCTCTTGTTCAGATCATGGTCCGAGGCGAGATCGAACGGGATGTGATAGTCTCCTTCTGCGATGCAATAATGACTGACATTTTGACTATTCAAAAGTGCCTGTAAATGTTCTATCTAAAGGAGAAACTGATTGACTGACATATCAACGTACAGCAGAAACTACTGGGACTATGAACGTGCAATTTTGCACAAGGCTTCCTTTTATGACGTAGGAGAACACTAAGAAAGGGTTTTTCAAAATTCAGTTCCTAAAAGGATATAATTGGGGTCTAAAATTTGTATAGAGAACCTTACTTTCACGCGGGCGAAGCCCTGGCAGGATGCTAGTTTGAAATAAATTATATGAATTTGAGTTTCAAAACCCACGAGTATTCAATATCTTGCAATATTTTGTAATGCTATATTTATTCGCTGCACAAAATAGCATCATTTCGTAATTTCATTTCTACGAAACTATTTTTAAGTATGTTGTTGTAATCTCAAGAATGTATCGCGCGATTTGCATTCCTCTAGGATTTACTCAAACTGTGTTGTTTTAGATACTTATCGTTGGGAAAGCAGCTCAGATAAATGCTGGACGTGATGGCAGAGGATTTATTCTATTTTTAGATTATTATATGTTAGATTAGATTTTATTCTATTTTCTTGGAAATCGATGTAATTTTGACAGTATTTTGGTACTGTTCGGCTTATGTTTGTTGGAGCTTTTTCGTTACTGGCAACTCCAGATAGTTGCCAGATCTAGTGTCTGAAAATTCGATATGAAAGGTGTTGGTATAGTACATTTTGATACAAGTGCAGGAAGTTTGTCATTGCGACCGAGGCGAAATTCGCACGAGCCGTAGGCGAGTGTGTTATGGAGCTGAAGGCTGCAATGACAAATCTGCACGTGTGTCAAACGACGTTTTTCAATACACTTACGACTTGTGAAATAATGAAAGAAAGAAAAAAAATTTAATCGTATCTCAAACATACAGTAGAAATTTAAGAATATAAGTATAGCATTCAAATCTGCTCTGGTCTATTTCTAATTTCGTGGGGTCGTTCAGCGACTCTGGAGGACGCCTCGCGCCTGATTCGATAAACTAAGTAAAACAAAATAATCACCCGTGACCGTGACGATAAGGAAGGAATAAAAAAGCCCTTGTTGTGATAAACTCAAAAAAGCACTTGGGTGATATACATGCTATATTGAACCTAATAGGAGTGCGATAAGAGGCAGTTTTCGAGTAAGTGTATTGAAAAATAATTTGGTATTCAAATCAGGACAGTTGATAAATCTTATATATAAAAACGAATCGCAAAATGTGTTGGTAAGCGCAGCACTCAAAAACGCCTAGACCAATTTTACTAATAATTTTTTTGTTGTGTTTGTTATTGTCAGGAGAAGGTTCTTATGAAAATAAAAATAGGGTATAGTAGGGTAGAGTGGATTAGAGTAGAATAATCTGTTGTTGGGAGCGAAGCCGCAGGCAAAAGCTAGTATTACATATAAATGAGGCTGCTTCCTCTAAACTAAACAAGTTTTCAATGAAAATATTTTTTTTTCATAACAAGCTTTTATAGTGGTGGTCTATACTTATATCATTAAAACTCGTCAAGACGATTCACACGAGCCCAAACTCAACGTGGTTGTGTCGTTTAATTACAGTGTTCCTATGGCACGCTCGCGATTCCATCATCAGATCAGCTCCATGTCATCATAATATTGCATTGTCATGCGATTTACACCTGCATGCAAAGTTGCAGCTCAATCGGTTGAAGATATCTGCTTCAAAATTGAGTTGCAAGATTTGAGCCGAATATACATAGTTACATTGCAAGCTAATAAAAAGCTTGTAAAAAAAATGCGCTCTCTACCTCAGAAAGTAATGTTTATGCTTTAGTTTTCCTGCAAATATCTTAATTTCTTCCGTCATGTATTTAGTTACTAGCTGTTGTCCGCGGCTTCGCCCGCGTACATAAAATATAGCCTATGTCACTCAGGAGTAAAGCAGCTTTCTATTGTTGCAATTTTTTTCCAATCGGACCAGTAGTTCCAGAGATTACCTCCTACAAACAAAAAAACAAAAAAATAAAAAAACAAACTTTACCTCTTTATTATATTAGTGTAGATAAAAAACTTCAAGTAATTGTACAACTTTTTTATTCTTGTAATGTGCTCATTTAATAAATTAAATGACTTCTTGCATAAATTGTAAATTGGTAGGTGCTGTAATATTTTAACGAATCTGGCTGATCTTCTAAATCCCATCTAACCCCACATGGCGTTTATGAGATTAAAGATGGCATATGACTGCTGGAACAGCTGGAAAATTAAACATTCATATTACTTACAATATAACTTATCCGAGTTTTCATGTGGGATGGGGAGTTGATTTGTTAATATTTCCTTTTCATAAAGATAAAAATCGTTAAAAATTAAAAAAAAAAATATAAAGTTTTTTTTTTAAAAAAACCTACTTGCAAAAACAACCTCATGGCCTGGTACGCGACGATGGCAAGAGACCGGACGGTATGTCTTTATTTCCTTGGAAGATGGGTAGGCCTTTAGTGTGGGACGCAACTTGTGTCGATACTCTCGCGCCATCTCATCTTCCTAGCTCATCATGCTGTGCCGGTGCTGCCGCTGCGGCTGCGGAGAACCTCAAGCGGCGGAAATATACTAATCTTGTTGGTAGTTATATTTTCGAGCCGTTTGGGGTTGAAACTCTCGGATCGTGGGGTCCGAGTGCCCACAAGTTGTTTAATGAACTTTCTAAACGACTTGTTGACACTTCGCGTGACCCAAGGGCTGGCTTTTACCTTGGGCAAAGAATAAGCATTGCCATACAGCGTGGCAATGCGGCCAGCCTTTTGGGCACTTTACCGGTCGACAGCGATGCGGAAGAGTTTTTTGACGCTTTATTAGATTAGGTATTTTTAGTTAAGTTAATTAGGGTTATGTAGTTTTAAGGTTAGATATCTAATTATTTGTACAGTTAGGTAAAATAAATGTAAATATAATTTTTTATCAGCCCCTTTGAAATAAAAGCCTTCTCTTGCAAAAAAATTAAAGATTATTTTTCAATTTCAAAATCATCGATATATAATCTTTTAAAGATTTATCTTGAAGTACTTCGGTTGATGTTAACGTTAATAATTGAATAGTATTTTTAGGGTTTATATTTAAACATAAACCAACAAAAAAATAACACGAATTCAATCACTCCGAAGAACTGTTAGGAGGTAGGAAGGTCTTGTGTCATCCTTGTATTTTTAGGTGAACATCCTTTATTGGAATCAGTGAGGCAAGATATCCTCCTAGAAAGAAGGCTTGTGTTTCAGCATTGGAAAGTTGTAGGGCTGATTCTGCGTATCATCAGATGGATTTGCAGTCGAGCTTTAGTAGTAAGGCTTAAGTAAATCATACTTACATCAGTGAGAGCATCAAGACACAGAGCTCTAAAGATAGTCTGTATAGCGATGGGTCTGAGGGCGCGCTGCAGCATGAGCTGCAACGTGGTGCGCGTGCGCCGGTCGTAGTGCAGCTCCCAGCCGCACGTGTACAGAGCCAGCCGGACGTTCTCACCCTTGACAATCATACAATACACCGGTAAATTTGGGTCATTTTAATCCCTTGGAGAGTCGATCCGGTACATGAAACACTATCCATTTTCAAAGATAAAACAATAAACATAAAATACTTTTTTAGTTAACTCAAATTAATATACGCATGCACGAAATTAATTTCTTTAAGGAAACGTCAGCTGGGTGAGTTCGAGCGTAGGTAGTTAGTATGCAACGAGCGACAATGTCATTGTCTCGTTTTTGCAAAAATGGACTAGATATTTCTATTATATTTCTAATATATTTCTACTATAGTAAAAATCTAGTAATTAAATATTGCTTCAAGTTTGTTTGATTTTATTTTGACCAACAAAAGCGTGCGGGGCGACATGTTAATAGAACGTAATAGGGTCGACAATAGCTATCGATTAATAGAAGCACTGTAACGTTAAAGCTGCGTTTCCACCAGAGATTTGCGTGGATAGGTAGCGAGGGATGTTTTTGTAAAGAACCAATAGAATTGCTTCAATTATCTCGCCTCGGTCAGCAGTTGGTTCTTAATAAACACATCCCTCGTTACTTAGATCTCTGGTAGAAACGCAGCCTTAGCCTCCACTATTTTTGCGTTTCAGCTACCGTGGCGAACGCCCGCGTTCGCGGGTATCAACGGAAAGTTGCTTATTTTCCAAATTTAAATTTATTTGTCTATAAAACTTTTTTTACGTTTTTGGATAAATATCAAAATATACAATATTTTAGCTTTTTTTTATAGGGTATAAAAAAGCTCAAATATTGTATATTCTATTTTTGAAAATTTGACAACTGGATGGCGCGAAATCATACGCGAGCGCCGGCAATCGCTTGGGTGTAGAGGGGTAAAGGTCTATTTCAACAATAACTGACCTTTTCCATAAGTAGGCCGCTGTAGTAGCAAGGTGAACTGCTGATCAGGGTACCACCGACTATGAACATGATGAATTCCAAGCGCACTTCACCGTGCTTGAAAGCCTGTAATGAGAACTTCAATAGATCCAAAGCCAAGAAAGCCGGGAAACAGTATTAGTTAAAAGTTATGCGGGTGTAGGTATAGCGGTCTGAAGATTAATGCGGCGAAGACCGAGTACTTGGCCTGTAACACAACAAACGCTGCTCCTGTTCGCATTGGCGAAGACACAGTCGAGCGCACGGAACAGGTCAGGTACTTGGGATCGGTGCTCCACGAGTCCGGGGACGTCGATTGCGACGTCGAGTCTCGTATCTCGGCGGCCTGGGCGAAATGGCGTGAGGTGGCGGGGGTTATCTGTGACCCCAAAATGCCGGTTAGGCTCAAAGGACAGGTCTATAAGACCATCATTAGGCCTGTCCTTTTGTATGGCAGTGAAGCGTGGCCTGTACTTGAGCAGCATAAGCAAAGCCTGCGTGTCACGGAAATGAATATGCTGCGCTGGATGTCTGGAGTCTCGCGGAAAGACCGCATTAAAAACTCCCGCATCCGGGGCAGCCTTCAGGTCCGTGACATAACGGATAAACTGCAGGAGGGTCGCTTACGTTGGTATGGCCACGTTTTACGAAAACCGGCAGACTACGTGGGTAACAGATGCCTTGCCATGCCGCCTCCGCCGGGACCCGGGAGACGAGGAAGGCCTAAGAGGCGATGGATCGACGTCGTAAGGGACGATATGCGTGCCAATGCGCTTACGGCAAAGGACGCGAAAGACCGAGCGAAGTGGAGGCGTCTTAGCAAGAAAGCGGACCCCGGGCACCGAGGCGAAAGCCAAGGTTGGCAACCGGGACTAATACCGCTAGGATGATGATGATATGCGGGTGTAAAGCTCCACATGCCTTCATTGGAAAGGCAAGATCGTATTGTCTGGTGAAGCCCTAGAAAGACGTGATAGAATACTACAGGTGGTGATAAAATAAGTTAAACTCCAGTGATTTCGTTAGTAGGCTGTGTAAAATAATGTTTTGTTAGATGGAACTACAAAAATACTCGCAGTACATTTTTTTTTTATGGTGGGAAAAATCATCGAATGAGCGGGAGATAGTGTCAAACTTCTACTGACTAAACGACTCACCCCATTCCTTTTTGCCTTAGTGCCAGGGCCCCGGTGTTCCTCGCATCAACCTTTGGTCCCAGGAGGCTTCGACCCTAGTGACCAACCTGATGAATCAAGGTTGCCGACATAGCGAAAAGAATCGCCAAACTTAAGTGGCAATGATCAGGACACATTGCACGCAGGACAGATAGCCGCTGGGGCCGAAAGGTTTTGGTGTGGCAACTTTTTACCGGAAGACGCAGCGTTGGAAGGCCTCCAACAAGGTGGACCGATGGCCTGGTCAGGGTTACTGGAATCCGATGGATTCAGAACGCACAGGACCGGTATTTTTGGCAGCGTTTGAGGGGAGGCCTATGTCTAGTAGTAGGACGTCTTTCGGCTGCAGTGAATGATGATGATGATATAATTAGTCATGTATAAGATGGATCTCTAAACTTACCTCTAGAACTTCATAGCAGGTAATAGGCAACATGACTGTAGAACCTTTAAGAGTTAGCTCATAAGCGATCTTAAAAATCTGATTGATGCGGTCCACGAAGCTGCATTTGGAAAAAAAAATAAACATTCGATTAGTTAGAATAAAACATTTCATTCAAAACGTTATCACACAGTAGGAATGACTCCTGTATCGTGGTTTTTTTTTTTTTTTTTTTTGAGTGGTGTACTTAGAGGAATTTCTTCGAGTTAAGTTCGGCTGGTTTTAATAAATCGGAAATTACATATGGATATTGTGTTTTAAAACTTGCATAGTTCTATGTCTCAAGTGTCTGCGCAACTGAACAAGATGTGGAATCTTTGAAACAGGCGCGATGTCGGTTAAATTAATTTGACAATTTTAATGTTTCCACAGCTGGGACACAGGACACTCTCTAGGAGTGGTCAAAAGAACTATTCATACAAAATTAGTAGACAATCCAGAAATATTAACTGCCTTGGTTGAGTATGCACCACGGTTTTGTACTTTAGTAAGTACAAAACTGTGGTGCATACTCAACCACGGCAGTTAATGAAAAATTTATCAAAACATCACTAGATGTTTTGATGAATTTTTCATTTCTTTATTTTTGTCTCCTCTAAAATGGTCTTAAAACCGCAAACACACACATTAAGTCTTTTATTGCTGACTTTTACAGCTCTTAATATCTGTACAGTAATTTTTACGATTGTTAATAATAAAATTCTTATTTTACTGCGGTCTTCCATAATATTATTGACATAAATCTTGATTATGATACATTATGTACAATTCTATCTGTTTATTGTTCTTTGAGTGATAAACTTTTGATTCTATAAAAATGTCTTCTTCTTTCTGACCTTGTTCACATTACTGTCTTCAATTCTGTCCTATCAGCCGTTACATTATTACTAATTCCCTTTTCTTTTATATCACTCGTTGCGCAATTTGTCTATATACAAATACATATTTGTATACTTAAAACTCTTTTAGTTCCATGCGTTTCACTCACGTGATCAATTTCTATGACTTTAATAATATGTGAACAATTCTACTGTACCTGTAAATGTACTGCAACTGCATAATAATACTTTTGAGCTTCTTTCTTATAATTATATCATCATACACGACAAACAGATCATCAATTCGTTTCTCCACCAACTCCAATTGTCCGCAAATATGCAGCACAAAAATCGGACCCAAAGGCACGTATGCAATATACATAAGAGCCGAATAACAAGCAAACAAAAACATCAAAACATAAGTCAGCATAAACACAAATATATTATTATTATTCTTTTCGATAATCGACGGATAAACCAAATCATAAACAGGCACAAACTTGAATTCATCAATGACGTAATAGTACAACATAAGAACAAAGCTTTTGACTATAAAAGTACCAGGTCCAACAGTACCAATCACAAACCATTGTTTACAAACCCAAACGCTTAACTTCACATATTTGTTAAGCGTATCTCTTTCGATACAACTCAAATCTTTGGATTGCTCATAATCTCTTTTCATATAATTAATCAAATCCACAAGAGCATCTTGATGCCATAGCAAAACACAATACTGAAAGGTGATTATTACATAAACGACCAATAAAACCCCATTCTTGCAGATTTGGGCAAAGTTATTAGATTTCAAATCGTGGCAGATAATGTTATAGATAATGGTGAAGAAACCAACAGTGAAGATACCGTGGACTATGCTGAAATAGAGGGCCCATCTCCAATCTCTTTTTATGTAAGGATGGGCCCGACTAATGTACAAAGCTCTGGTCGGAATTTCGAAGATTTTATCAAAATCTAACTCCATTTTGATAGTGTTACTGAAGTTGAACTACTTGACGAAGCGAAAAGATTTTATGATATGTTTACGAGTATATGGTTGAAAAAATCAAATATTGTACTTGGCTTGCGAGGTTGTCGCCATTTGAGACGAGACCTTATTGTATCGAGTCGTATCAGCCAATATCTCAATGGCCATTACCTTGGAACAACATGTTAGGAGGCAATCGTCGCCGTATTGTTTGCACACCTTTTTATTGTCTCTAATTACGGTATTCGAAAGGTTTTACTACTTCACTGTAATTAGAGATATAATAGAAAGACAATAGGTAAACGTGAACGTTATGACGCTTATTGCACATTCCAAAGAGTAGATCTCTATAGAGAAGAATGTGCAAGAAACTCCATGGACACTCTTTTCAATCATGTTATGTATAAAATGTATCTAGATGATATCTCTATCTTCCATGGCGTATTTGATTGTCTTGTTCATTTATACTTTAATCCACTATCTTATAAAACAAGACAGTGTTTGGACAAAAGTGTCATACAATAATATTAATATCAAATAAAAAAAATATTAAAAAAATATTTATATAATCAGGCAAGTACATTCTGTCTGAGTTTTGGCATGCTATTTATTGCAGCTGCCACTTACCAGTTTTTATTTTGAATTTCCAATCATATTTCAAACAATCTTTTTCCGACTTGGGATCGGTGTCAAGTCTAACCAGATCCAGCTGAACGTAATGAGCGGCGTAAAAGTTGATCTAAAATAGCAATCGACCTTTAAAGCGCAGTAACAGATTTCCGGGTCTCAATTGAAGCAGAGGCTCCGCAAACATAGCAGCCGGTTCAATTTATTTGCTCCGTGCTATACCAGTATTTTACATAAGTAAATCGAATGCTTATCTGAATTCCTTGGGTTGTGGAGGTGTGTGTGTCCTGTGTAATGGGCGACTAGAGCGTAGATACTGAACCCAAGGTTGCAATATTGTTCGTAAAAGATCGTTGTGGCGATATTTGCAGGAGGCCTAAGTCCAACAGTGGACGTCTTTGAGCTGAAATGATGATGATGTCTCATCCTTAGAAAATGAGATTTAGCTCGTTTAATTGGCGCTTGCAAAAAAAGTCATGACAACTTCACCAAACTATTTTTTTTTGTGCCAATTAACCAATCTGTATTATTATGATCAAAATATTTTCAAACAGAATTCGTTCACTCTAGTCTTGAAGGCACCTAAATTATAATTGGACGGAAAGACCGCAGTTGGCAAACTGGTCCAGTCCCTCGATGTACGTGGTACAAACGACGAGGCTAAACGCTTAGTCCGGACCATAGATGTCTCAACAACGTGAGCGTGGATATTTGCCGTACGTGGATGGTAAATAATCGGGATTTTGGTGTTCAAATTGGAACAGCTGATATGTATCATCATTACATAGTGTAAAACAAAGTCGCTGTCTGTCCCTATATATGCTTAGATTTTTAAAACTAGTTAACGGATTTCGATGTGGTTATTTTTTAAATTAGATAGACTGATTCAAGAGGAAGGTTTCTGTGTATAAAACATGCATAATGAGAAACACTTGTAAGTTTAGAGGTTACAGCTCTTAGGGATAACCCACAATAAACCTTTTTTATAATTCATTGTATTTAGTAATAAAAAACTTCAAGTAATTGTACAACTTTTTATTCCTGTAATGTGTTCCTTTAATAAAATAAATTACTTCTTGCATAATTTATAAATTGGTAGGTGCTGTAATACTTAAATGAATCTGGCTGATCTTCTAAATCCCATCTAACCCCACATGGCGTTCATGAGATTAAAGATGGCGTATGACTGCTGGAACAGCTGGAAAATAAAACATTCATATTACTTTTAATATCACTTATTCGTGTTTTCAAGTGGGATGGGGAGTTGATTTGTTAAAGTTTCCTTTTCATAAAAAAATACATCTATGATTTACGGTGAAGGAAAAAATCGTGAGGAAACCGGCATGTCCTAGAACCAAACATTCGAAAACGTGTGACATCCGCCAATCCGCATTGGGCCAGCGTGGTGAATTACGGCCTGTTCGGTCTCCTAGAGAGGAGGTTTGAGTCCCAACAGTGGGAAAATTATAAGGATGATGCTAATTTGATTTGCATTTGCTAAACAGTTTTGTGAAACATTCTGAGTGATTGAATTATCTAATGCGAACTAAGCGTACAGTAATTGCCACTCTTTTTTCGCGTTACCTCTTTATCAATCTGACGCTATGCTATATACACTAAGGGCTACAAGGCTGATTATACTTATCCTTTGTTCCGTGCTACATAAATGAAGAAAAAAGGATGGCTACAGTAAATCATACTTACATCAGTGAGAGCATCAAGACACAGAGTTCTGAAGATAGTCTGTATAGCGATCGGTCTGAGGGCGTGCTGCAGCATGAGCTGCAACGTGGTGCGCGTGCGCCGGTCGTAGTGCAGCTCCCAGCCGCACGTGTACAGAGCCAGCCGGACGTTCTCACCCTTGACAATCATACAAAACAAAGTAAATTTTGGTCATTTTAATCCCTTAGAGAGTCGATCCGGTACATGAAACACTATCCATATTCAAAGATAAAATAAAAAACACAATATACTTTTTTTCTAAAATCAAATTAATATACGCATGCACGAAATTAATTTCTTTATGGTCTATAACGAGATACATGACAACATCTACAAAATTATTTTGCAACAACAGCACGGATTTATTAAAAGAAAATCTACAACTACAAATTTACTGATTTTTACCGAGTATCTATTTAACAACATGGATCAGCAAGTTCAAGTTGATGCTGTCTACACAGACTTCCAAAAAGCTTTCGACAAGGTAGACCATGAATAGCTCTTACAAAAATAGCGTATAATGGAATCCTTGGTGATTTACTTCGTTGGTTCTCATCTTATATTTTAAATAGAACTCAGAAAGTTGTAATAAGAGGTTTCAACTCTGCTACTATGCATGTTACATCTGGCGTACCACAAGGATCAATTTTGGGCCCTCTCTTGTTCATTTTATTTATAAATGACATCAATGACTGTTTCAAATTCTCAAAATTTTAATAATAAATCAACAATAAAAAGCCCTAGAGATTGACAACAGTTGCAAGAAGATCTAGACCGTTTCTCTGCCTACGGTATTAAAAATAAACTTCATCTTAATATATCAAAATGTTCTACGATCTCATTCACAAACAAATAAAATAAAATGTGTTACAACTACAACCTGAACAATACAAATCTAGCAAGAGTTGAATTAGTAAGAGATCTTGGCATACAACTCGATGAAAAATTACACCTTGATCAGCATATTCATCATATCATTAAGAATGCTTACCGTATGTATGGATTTATCATGAGGGCTACAATGGATTTTAAAGTAGCCAGCAGTTACATCCATTTGTATAAATCTCTCGTAAGATCACAGTTTGAATACGCTATGGTGGTATGGAACCCTTATTATAATAAATGTGTAGATAGTTTAGAGAAGGTTCAACGCAAATTCTTAAGATCTGTACAGTACCGTTGTTACCGAAATTTCCCATCGTATAATGATTTGCTCAAAAAATATAATGTAATGAGTCTTTAGTATAGATTATACCTAGAAACGATATTCCTCTACGATGTATGTAATCACAGGTACGACTGCTCGGACATTACAAATAGAGTGCATTATTATGTTCCTAGAAGTGTTTTGAGACGAGAGGTGCGCGCACGTCCAGTTTTCGTGGTCTCTTCCTGTCGAACCAATGGAGCCCGCTCACCTTTATGTCGCATTTGTAATGATTTTAATAAACTTTTTACTGAGTTGGATATATTTACTACACCCATTAATGTATTTCGGAACAGACTTATTGAGATCATACAAATCTTATAATAGAAGTCTATTCAAAGGATAAAATAGTTACTTAATTATTTGTATTCACTTTTTGGTCAAAATAAAAGTGTATTCTGTGAATAACGGTGTGAGTTGCACATTTGTATGATGAACTTGTATTACTTAGCTAATAAGACTTAATGCGTAACTGTTTGTTATTCCAAAATAAATAAATAAAATTTAAGGAAACGTCAGCAGGGTGAGTTCGAGCGTAGGTAGTTAGTATGCAACGACCGACAACTACCTACGAGGTCATTGTCTCGTTGTTGCGAAAATGGACTAGATATTTCTGCCATAGTCCGTAATGGACTATAGTAAAAATCGAGTAATTAAATATTGATTCAAGTAGGTTTGATTTGATTTTATTTTGACCAACAAAAGGGTGCGGCAGTTCATGTTAATATAACGTAATTGGGTCGACAATAGCTATCGATTAATAGAAGCACTGTAACGTTAGAGCTGCGGTTCCATCAGAGATTGGCGAGGGTAGGTAGCGAGGGATGTATTTGTAAAGAACCAATTGAAGAAAGAATTGCTTCATTTATCTCGCTTCGGTCAGCAGTTGGTTCTTCTTAAACACATCCCTCGTTACGCACATCTCTGGTAGAAACGCAGCCTTAGTCTCCACTATTTTTGTATAGAAACTCATAGGCGTGTAATGGTCTAAGGACAGAGTTATCAATTAAAAAGGACTATTTCCAGCAATAACTGACCTTTTCCATAAGTAGGTCGCTGTAGTAGCAAGGTGAACTGCTGATCAGGGTACCACCGACTATGAACGTGATGAATTCCAAGCTCACTTCACCATGGCTGAAAGCCTGTAATGAGATAACTTCAATATGATCCAAAACCAAGAAAGCCGGGATATTAGTTAAAAGGTATGCGGGTGTAAAGCTCCACATGCCTTTATTGGAAAGGCAAGATCGAATTGTTTGTTGAAGCAACTACCTTAGAAAGACGCGGTAGAATTCTACAGGTGGTGATAAAATAAGTTAAACTCCAGTGATTTCGTTAGTCGGCTGTGTAAAATAGATGGAACTACGAAAATACTCGTAGTACGGTTTTTTTTGTGGTGGGAAAAATCATCGAATGAGCGGGACTAGACTTTTACTGTCTTAACGACACAGCCCATTCCTTCTTGCTTTAGTGCCTGATTTACTGGTGTTTCGTTTTCGCATAAACCTTTGGTCCCAGGAGGCTTCGACCCTAATAACTAACCTAATGAACCAAGGTTGCCGACATAGCGAAAAGAATTGCTAAAATTAAGTGGTCATGGGCAGGACACATTGCACGCAGAACAGATGGCCGCTGGGGTGGAAAGGTTTTAGAGTGGCGTGTATCGGAAGACGCAGAGTTGGAAGGCCACCCGCAAGATGGACCGATGTACTGGTCAGGGTTGCTGGAATCCGATAGATTCAGGACGCACAGGACCGGTCTTTGTGGCAGCGTTTGGGGGTGCCTATGCCCAGCAGTGGACGTCTTTCGGCTGAAATGATGATGATGATGATATATTTAGATAAGTATAAGATGGATGTCTAAACTTACTTCTAGAACTTCATAGCAGGTGATAGGCAACATGAGTGTAGAACCTTTAAGAGTTAGCTCGTAAGCGATCTTAAAAATCTGCTTGATGCGGTCCACGAAGCTGCATTTTATGAAACAACATGCGGTTAGTTTGAATAAAACCTTTCCTTCAAAACGTTATCACATACTAGGAACGATACCTGTATCGCGGATCAAAAGAACTGTATTATTGCATTGTATCAGCCTTATAATGTTCCCACTGTTGGGACATAGGCCTCCTCTCTAGGAGTCCTCAAAATAACTATTCATACAAAATTAGTAGCCAAACCGAAAATATTTAAAGTTTTGTACTGTAGTGATGCATAACTAAATAATTTAACAAAAAAAAAATATATATATATATATTTCTGTCTTCTATAAAATGGCTTTAAAACCACAAACACACACATTAAATCTTTTACAGCTGATTTTTATAGCTCTTAATTTCTAAGTAAGTATTTTTTAACGATTGTTGATATTAAAATTGTTATTTTACTGAGGTCTCCCTCAATATTATTGACATAATTATGTACAATTCTATCTGTTTATTATTCTTTGAGTGACAAAGTTTTGACTCTGTAAAAAATTCTTCTTTAATTCTGTCCTATCACCCGTTATATTATCTCTAACTCCCTTTTCTTTTATATCACTCGTCACAAAATCTATTTGTATACATAATAATGATAGACATTTATTTTCTCTACACAAATTACTTAAGCTAATTTACAGTAGCGCACAAATACATATATACTGGAACACATATACTGGAATACATATTACTGGAACTCTTTTAGTTACATGCATTTCATTCACGTGATTAATTTCTGACTTTACAAATATTTAAACAATTCTACTGTACCTGTAAATGTACTGCAATCGCATAATAATACTTTTAAGCTTCTCCCTAATAATTATATCATCACACTCGACAAACAGATCATCAATTCGTCTCTCCGTCAATTCCAATTGCCCGCAAATATGCAGCATAAAAATCGGACCCAAAGGCACATATGCAATATACATAAGACCCGAATAACAAGCAAACAAAAACATCAAAACATAAGTCAGCATAAACACAAATATATTATCCTTATTCTTTTCGATAATCGACGGATAAACCAAATCATAAACAGGCACAAACTTAAACTCATCAATGACATAATAGTACAACATAAGAACAAAGCTTTTGACTATAAAAATACCGGGTCCAACAGTACCAATCACAAGCCATTGCTTAGAAACCCAAACGCCTAACTTCACATATTTGTTAAGCGTATCTCTTTCGATACAACTCAAATCTTTGGATTGCTCATAATCTCTTTTCATGTCATTAATCAAATCGACAAGAGCTTCTTGATGCCATAGCAAAACACAATACTGAAAGGTGATTACTACATAAACGACAAATAAAACCCCATTCTTGCAGATTTGAGCAAAGTTATTAGATTTCAAATCGTGGCAGATAATGTTATAGATAATGGTGAAGAAAGCAACAGTGAAGATCCCGTGGACTATGCTGAAATAGAGGGCCCATCTCCAATCTCTTTTTATGTAAGGATGGGCCCGACTAATGTTCAAAGCTCTGGTCGAAATTTTGAAGATTTTATCGAAATCTAACTCCATTTTGATAGTGATACTGAAGTTGAACTACTTGACGAAGCAAAAAGAATTTGTGATTGATATGTTTACGAATATATGGTTGGAAAATGTTGCGAGCTAATCGTTGTTTTGCTAAATTACCGGCTTCTGCTTAAGTAGCAGACTGTTTATAATGTAAAAATGAACTTCGTTCAAAAAAACTTTTCATAGTATTGTCTTGGCTTTACAATTTTTTGCATTAAGTGCAACATCATTTAATCAAATATTGTACTCGGCTTTTGAGGTTGTCACCATGTGAGATGAGACCTTATTGTATCAATATCTCACTGACCTTGCAACAACATGTTAGGAGGCAATCGTCGCCGTATAGTTCGCACACCGTTTTATTGTCTTTAATTACGGTATTCGAAAGGTTTTACTACTTTACCGGAATTAGAGACATAATAGAAAAACAATAGGTAAACGTGAAAAAAGAAACGGATACTTTACAATCATATTTTTGTAAAAATATAGTCTAACAAAAAATATCAATTATTCATTCTAGTTTTATAATCACGTGACATAAAGATTCAAAGCATTTATTTCAAATAAACCTTTATTATGACGCTAATTGCACATTCCAAAGAGTAGATCTCTATGGAGAGGAATGTGCAAGAAACTCCATGGATTGCTGATTGTCTTGTTCTTCTCATAAAACAAGGCAGTGTTTGGACAAAAGTTTTATATAATACTAGCTTTTGTCAGCGGCTTCGCCCGCGTACATAAAATATAGCCTATGTCACTCAGGAGTAAAGTAGCTTTCTATTGTTGCTAAAATTTTTCCAATCGGACCAGTAGTTCCAGAGATTACCCCCTACAAACAAAAAAACATAAAAACAAAAAAACAAACTTTACCTCTTTATTATATTAGTGTAGATTAAAACTTTAAATTCTTCCAAACTAGTCTTCGCTTTAACTCCCTTCAATATTTTTCTTTGTAATCATGTTTTTGCTAATTTACTGTGAAACAATACTCTTTCATTAGACTTTACTTTAAATGTCACGACGAAGCGCCTTTCAGGGTTGTTTTCAGTAGTTTAGATTTTGTACTTTGTAATTTTGAGAATTACTGCTGATTGGCTTTTCAGAAGCAAATTATTTTCACTTATGACAAGTCATTAAAGGTGCAGGTAGCAGTGCACGCTGAGCAAGAAAGGAGGTGTCATATATCCTGTGAAGGGGCTCCACACTGGCACTGTACTTGCGGGGGGTCGAGGAAGCTCAATTTTTATTTGATTGCCCAGATTATCTCTGCAGCGACCAACTTGAACCCGCAGTCGGGTTTCGCCACTACAGTTCGTGTTCCGGTGGCAGATGTTCTGCCGGGGGGATGAAGGTAAGAGGAGTGGGATGTCGTTCCCTCCACAGTTCACGTTTCTGGTCCGAGCCGCTACTCTCCAAAGACCTCGTAAATCTTAAATAGTTTTACGGCTATCTTGTTCCTTCTTAGCTTTTTTAGTCCGGCTGGCTAGTTCGCGGCGAACCTCTGGTGGCGCTATACCCACCAATGGATACAGCATTGCAAGTGGGGTTGGCTTTAAGCATCCCGTTGTGATGTGACAGGAATCATTAAGCGCTGTGTTGACCTCTCTAGCATGAGCGGAACGATGCCACACTGGACATGCAAACTTCCCCGCAGGAAAAGAGAGATACAGGCTGGTGGTGCGTAATACCTGTGGCAATGCTCCCCAGGTGGTGGATGTCAGACGGCGAAAAATATTGTTTCTAGTGAAGATTTTCTTTTTCGTTTTCACGCAGTGGAACTTATAAGTTAGAGACCGATCTAAGGTAGCAAGGGTGGGGGCAGTGCTGTATATATACATTTTGCCATGAGATGTCGAGGGCCCAATTTGACTGACGGTTGCGAAGATGGAATTCACAGGACTGGGTTTTGGACGGATTTGGCCGTAAAGCATTTTCGTCATAATATATTCCAAGTGTTTCCAGAGCTCCTGACTGTTTTTCTCGGCTTCCTTAAAACTAGGTGTCTGGGCGGCCAATGAGAGATCGTCTGCATATAAGAAACGGCTTCTTTCTGGGGAACTGGGCTGGTCATTGTTATAAATGTTGAATAGGGTCGGGGCCAACACGCTACCTTGTGGGAGTCCGTTCTTTTGACAGCGCCACCTACTCTTGGTGTTGTTGATATGAACTTGGAAGCGTCGGTTGCTTAGAATAGTTCCCAGTATGCGCACCAAACCTGTATCCTTAGTGAGGTTGCTGACTTTTAACAAGAGCCGTTTGATGTTCACCGTATCATAGGCTGCGGACAAATCCACGAACACAAAACCAGTAACTAATTTGTTCGCCTCAAACCCATCTTATGTATAATTTCAAGGAGTGAGTTTGAATCAAACAATGATTAAAATTTTGTTCAGAAATTATGAAGTCATGTCTGGAAGACACCGTCGTTCGAATATAGGTTGTACTATAACTGCCAAAAGAGCACGTTTAGCAACAGATAAAGAATTGTTAAAGGAACGTAAGGCTCGCTATATCCAGCTTCGGGATAAATATAGAGCTCAGAGAGAAGGAGAATTCTCAGTAGGGAATGAGGCTCGCCGCAGCCAGGATCGGGATAGACATAGAGTTCAGAGAGCCAGGGTCCAAGTAGTCTTCGCAAAAGGCTTAGTAGCCGAAAGACTGAATTGATGATGATTGCTCCCGTGCGAAGCTGGGGCGGGTTGCTAATCTATATACAATGTGTCCGGGTTCGGACTGTACAAACTTTAGAGGGTGATACTTTGTTCTGTTTTATCACTAAAATTATTCTATATGCGAGGTCTAAACCCAACCCCCTCTGAATGGCAGTCATTTTTGTATTTTGGTTCAGTTTTGGGTAACGTCCATACTAAAACTTATGTAAAATTGGAATTTAATGCCCGATTATCGTATAAAAAGAAGTAGCCACAATAACCAGAAGACAGGGATTGGTAAACATTAATCTACTCGAGTTTCATCTGACGATTACTTACTTCTTTTGTATTGACATCGTATTTGTCCTATTTTCATTACAATGACATGCAATAAAGCTTTTTTTTCTTCATACTTCCCCATACAATACAACGCTCATTCATATCTTACGCACGGAAGGGCTAGGTTTAAGCAACAATATCTCTTAAACGAATTGTCATAGAATCGAGTTTTTCGTATCATTATCTAGGTAAACTTATCATCCGTGAGTCACGCTTATAAAAAAGAGCAGTTCTCGGGGTATTTTTTGAAATAATCTTGAAAAACTAAAAAAACGATGATTTTTTGACATCAAATTGATGTTTAAGCATTTATTTCAGTATGATACAGCAATAATTAAAATTATTTGAGTTGTTTATCTGATTGCTAATACTTTGCCGTTACGAGAAGTATTCTTTATACGATAATCGGGCATTAAATTCCAATTTTACATAAGTTTTAGTATGGACGTTACCCAAAACTGAACCATAATACAAAAATGGCTGCCATTCAGAGGGGGTTGGGTTTAGACCTCACATGTAGAATAGTTTTAGTGATAAAAAAGAGCAAAGTATCACCCCCTAAAGCTTGTACAGTCCGAACCCGGACACATCTATATATATAAAAGAAAGTCGTGTTTGTTACAACACTTATAACTCGAGAACGGCTGGACCGATTGCCATGGTTTTTGATTTGTTGGATTTGTTTCCGTCCCGAATAGCAGAATACATCTTAAAAACAATGAAAAGGGTAGAGTCGAGTAGAGTAGGGTAGAGTAGGGTAGAGTAGGGTAGAGTAGGGTAGAGTAGGGTAGAGTAGGGTAGAGTAGGGTAGAGTAGGGTAGAGTAGGGTAGAGTAGGGTAGAGTAGGGTAGAGTAGGGTAGAGTAGGGTAGAGTAGGGTAGAGTAGGGTAGAGTAGGGTAGAGTAGGGTAGAGTAGGGTAGAGTAGGGTAGAGTAGGGTAGAGTAGGGTAGAGTAGGGTAGAGTAGGGTAGAGTAGGGTAGAGTAGGGTAGAGTAGGGTAGAGTAGGGTAGAGTAGGGTAGAGTAGGGTAGAGTAGGGTAGAGTAGGGTAGAGTAGGGTAGAATAGGGTAGAGTAGGGTAGGGTACAGTAGAATAATCTGTTGCCGGGAGCGAAGCCGCGGGCAAAAGCTAGTTGTATATAAAACAAAAACGGGTTTGTTACAACACTTATAACTTTAGATCGGCTAGACCAATTTTCATGGTTTTTGGTTCGTTGGATTTGTCCCCGCCCCGAATAGCAGAATACATCTTAAAACTAATGAAAACTTGACGAAAACATAACTATGAAAGAGGGGTTCAAAGTTTTTATGGAGAAACTTACTTTCACGCGGGCGAAGCCGCTGGCAGAAGCTAGTTACATATAAATGTGGCTGATTCCTCAAAACTCAAAATAAAATTCGCACTCCACCTCAGAAAGTAATGTTAAAGCTTTAGTTCTATTGCAAATATCTTCATTTCTTCCGTCATGTATTAAGTAATAAAAAACTTCAAGTAATTGTGCAACTTTTTTATTCTTGTAATGTGCTCCTTTAATAAGTTAAATAATTTCATGCATAAATTATAAATTGTTAGGTGCTGTAATATTTTAATGACTCCGGCTGATCTTCTAAATCCGATCTAACTCCACATGGCATTCATGAGATTAAAGATGGCGTATGACTGCTGGAACAGCTGGAAAATATAACATTCATATTACTTTCAATACAACTTATCCGTGTCTTCATGTGGAATGGGGACTTGATTTGTTAATGTAATAAAAAAAATACGTCTATGATTTACGATGAAGGAAAAAATCGTGAGGAAACCAGCATGTCCTAGAACCAAACATTCGAAAACGTGTGATATCCGCCAACCCGCATTGGGCCAGCGTGGTTTTTTTTTATGGTAGGTAAAAATCATTGAATGACGAATACCATTCTTGGGCGGAGCGGAAAACAGTGTCAGAATCTTACTGATTAAAGAACCTACCCCTTGCCTTCCTTGCCTTATTCCCAGAGCCCCGGTGTAACGCTTTCGCACCAACTCTCAGCTCCGGGAAGCTTCGACCCTGTAGACTGTAGGGCCCCTACGGTTTGCTGACAACTCCTTGAGGCGCGCGGGAACGGAGCGCGCCGTCGACGACTTGGGCTCGGTCTGGACTGTTACCAGACGACCGGACGGCGAGCTACCCATTGCTCACCGTCCGAAAACTAGTGTCTACGGTGGCTGGATATTGGCAGGATTGCGGCGGGGACGGCTACGGCGAGTGCGCCGTTGCCTTTGCCTTATGCGGTCAGCCTCCTCCTTTACGAGCATTACTGCCTCGCAGAAGGAGGCGACCGCCTGCCACTCCTCCTCGCTTCGGATCATGGCCTGAACCAAGGCCCGGCGCGAGAGGTCGCTGCCGCCGATCAACCCCACGAAGGCACGGCGTTGCTCTTCCCAAGCGGGGCACACTTCTACCGTGTGCTCCACCGTGTCCTCCGGACTGGCCACACAGTGGCGACACCCGAGCGTCTCTTCCGCACGAATCCGGTGCAGGAACCTCCCGAACTTGCCATGTCCGGTGAGGACCCGCGTCATGCGGAAGGTGAGGACGCCGTGAGGTCTATCCAGCCACGCCTCAAAGAGGGGCACTACTGCCGAAATTTTGGCGTGCCCAGCGCTGGGTTGCGACAGTCGCTATTTCCATTTCACCATGAGATCCCGCCGGAGCGCTTTCCGCCATGCCTTGACATGTTCAGGCAGCGGAGTTTCGCCCCGGCGTTGCATCTTCACGCGCAGATCGTGCATGTGTGCAAGGACTGTTGCCTCCTAAACCCATGGTGGTAGGCCAGCAAGGAGGCTCGCCGCCACCATGACACCGTGCGGTATCCTTGCACCATGCGGATGGCCATGACCATCTGGCAGGCGTTCAGCTGGGCCGCCAGGCGTTTACGCAGCGACGGCGCCCACACTGGTGCCCCATGAAGGGCCATGGACCGAACGATGCCGGCTGAGCCAGCGTGGTGAATTACGGCCTGTTCCGTCTCCTAGAGTCTTGAGCTTGAGTGCCAGAAGTAGGGATATAATACTAATGCTATGCTAAATACACTGAGGGCTACAAGGCTGATTATACTTATCCTATTACTTACTTATGAAGATAAAAGGAGGGTTTAAGTAAATCATACTTACATCGGTGAGAGTATCAAGACACAGAGCTCTGAAGATAGTCTGTATAGCGATGGGTCTGAGGGCGCGCTGCAGCATGAGCTGCAACGTGGTGCGCGTGCGCCGGTCGTAGTGCAGCTCCCAGCCGCACGTGTACAGAGCCAGCCGGACGTTCTCACCCTTGACAATCATACAATACACCCTTAAGTATTGGTCATTTTAATCTCTAGGAAAGTCGATCCGGTACATGTACCGGATCGACTCTCCAAGAGATTCATGAAACACTATCCATTTTCAAAGATAAAACAATAAACATAAAATACTTTTTTAGTTAACTCAAATTAATATACGCATGCACGAAATTAATTTCTTTAAGGAAACGTCAGCTGGGTGAGTTCGAGCGTAGGTAGTTAGTATGCAACGACCGACAATGTCATTGTCTCGTTTTTGCAAAAATGGACTAGATATTTCTATTATATTTCTACTATAGTAAAAATCTAATAATTAAATATTGCTTCAAGTTTGTTTGATTTGATTTTATTTTGACCAACAATAGCGTGCGGGGCGACATGTTAATAGAACGTAATAGGGTCGACAATAGCTATCGATTAATAGAAGCACTGTAACGTTAAAGCTGCGTTTCCACCAGAGATTTGCGAGTATAGGTAGTGAGGGATGTTTTTGTAAAGAACCAATAGAATTGCTTCAATTATCTCGCCTCGGTCCGCAGTTGGTTCTTCATAAACACATCCCTCGTTACTTATATCTCTGGTAGAAACGCAGCCTTAGCCTCTACTATTTTTGCGTTTCAGCTACCGTGGCGAACGTCCGCGTTCGCGGGTATCAACGGAAAGTTGCTTATTTTGAAAATTGAAATTTATTTGGCTATAAAACTTTTATTTACGTTTTTGGATAAATATCAAAATATTAATATTTGAGCTTTTTTTTATAGAGTACAAAAAAAGCTCAAAAATTGTATATTCTATTTTTGAAAATTTGAGAACTGGATGGCGCGAAATCATACGCGAGCGCTGGCACTCGCTTGGGTGTAGAGAGGTAAAGGTCTATTCCAACAATAACTGACCTTTTCCATAAGTAGGTCACTGTAGTAGCAAGGTGAACTGCTGATCAGGGTACCACCAACTATGAACATGATGAATTCCAAGCGCACTTCACCATGCTTGAAAGCCTGTAATGAGAACTTCAATAGATCCAAAGCCAAGAAAGCTGGGAAACAGTATTAGTTAAAAGGTATGCGGGTATAAAGCTCCACATGCCTTCATTGGAAAGGCAAGATCGAATTGTCTGGTGAAGCCCTAGAAAGACGTGATAGAATACTACAGGTGGTGATAAAATAAGTTAAACTCCAGTGATTTCGTTAGTAGGCTGTGTAAAATAATGTTTTGTTAGATGGAACTACAAAAATACTCGCAGTACATTTTTTTTTTATGGTGGGAAAAATCATCGAATAAGCGGGAGATAGTGTCAGACTTCTACTGACTAAACGACTTACCTCATTCCCTTTTTGCCTTAGTGCCAGGGCCCCGGTGTTCCGCTTTCTCATCAACCTTTGGTCCCAGGAGGCTTCGACCCAAGTGACCAACCAGATGAATCAAGGTTGCCGACATAGTGAAAAGAATCGCCAAACTTAAGTGGCAATGGTCAGGACACATTGCACGCAGAACAGATGGCCGCTGAGGCCGAAAGGTTTTGGGGTTTTGGGGTTTTGGTTTTTGGTTTGGGGTTACTGGAATCCGATGGATTCAGAAAGCACAGGACCGGTCTTTATGGCAGCGTTTGAGGGGAGGCCTATGTCTAGTAGTAGGACGTCTTTCGGCTGAAGTGAATGATGATGATGATATAATTAGTCATGTATAAGATGGATCTCTAAACTTACCTCTAGAACTTCATAGCAGGTAATAGGCAACATGAGTGTAGAACCTTTAAGAGTTAGCTCATAAGCGATCTTAAAAATCTGATTGATGCGGTCCACGAAGCTGCATTTGGAAAAAAAAAATAAACATTCGATTAGTTAGAATAAAACATTTCATTCAAAACGTTATCACACAGTAGGAATGACTCCTGTATCGTGGTTTTTTTTTTTTTTTTGAGTGGTGTACTTAGAGGAATTTCTTCGAGTTAAGTTCGGCTGGTTTTAATAAATCGGAAATTACATATGGATATTGTGTTTTAAAACTTGCATAGTTCTATGTCTCAAGTGTCTGCGCAACTGAACAAGATGTGGAATCTTTGAAACAGGCGCGATGTCGGTTAAATTAATTTGACAATTTTAATGTTTCCACAGCTGGGACACAGGACACTCTCTAGGAGTGGTCAAAAGAACTATTCATACAAAATTAGTAGACAATCCAGAAATATTAACTGCCTTGGTTGAGTATGCACCACGGTTTTGTACTTTAGTAAGTACAAAACTGTGGTGCATACTCAACCACGGCAGTTAATGAAAACAACCACGGCAGTTAATGAAAAATTTATCAAAACATCACTAGATGTTTTGATGAATTTTTCATTTCTTTATTTTTGTCTCCTATAAAATGGTCTTAAACCCGTAAACACACACATTAAGTCTTTTATTGCTGACTTTTACAGCTCTTAATATCTGTACAGTAATTTTTACGATTGTTAATAATAAAATTCTTATTTTACTGCGGTCTTCCATAATATTATTGACATAAATCTTGATTATGATACATTATGTACAATTCTATCTGTTTATTGTTCTTTGAGTGATAAACTTTTGATTCTATAAAAATGTCTTCTTCTTTCTGACCTTGTTCACATTACTGTCTTCAATTCTGTCCTATCAGCCGTTACATTATTACTAATTCCCTTTTCTTTTATATCACTCGTTGCGCAATTTGTCTATATACAAATACATATTTGTATACTTAAAACTCTTTTAGTTCCATGCGTTTCACTCACGTGATCAATTTCTATGACTTTAATAATATGTGAACAATTCTACTGTACCTGTAAATGTACTGCAACTGCATAATAATACTTTTGAGCTTCTTTCTTATAATTATATCATCATACACGACAAACAGATCATCAATTCGTTTCTCCACCAACTCCAATTGTCCGCAAATATGCAGCACAAAAATCGGACCCAAAGGCACGTATGCAATATACATAAGAGCCGAATAACAAGCAAACAAAAACATCAAAACATAAGTCAGCATAAACACAAATATATTATTATTATTCTTTTCGATAATCGACGGATAAACCAAATCATAAACAGGCACAAACTTGAACTCATCAATGACGTAATAGTATAACATAAGAACAAAGCTTTTGACTATAAAAGTACCAGGTCCAACAGTACCAATCACAAACCATTGTTTACAAACCCAAACGCTTAACTTCACATATTTGTTAAGCGTATCTCTTTCGATACAACTCAAATCTTTGGATTGCTCATAATCTCTTTTCATGTAATTAATCAAATCCACAAGAGCATCTTGATGCCATAGCAAAACACAATACTGAAAGGTGATTATTACATAAACGACCAATAAAACCCCATTCTTGCAGATTTGGGCAAAGTTATTAGATTTCAAATCGTGGCAGATAATGTTATAGATAATGGTGAAGAAACCAACAGTGAAGATACCGTGGACTATGCTGAAATAGAGGGCCCATCTCCAATCTCTTTTTATGTAAGGATGGGCCCGACTAATGTACAAAGCTCTGGTCGGAATTTCGAAGATTTTATCAAAATCTAACTCCATTTTGATAGTGATACTGAAGTTGAACTACTTGACGAAGCGAAAAGATTTTATGATATGTTTACGAGTATATGGTTGAAAAAATCAAATATTGTACTTGGCTTGCGAGGTTGTCGCCATTTGAGACGAGACCTTATTGTATCGAGTCGTATCAGCCAATATCTCAATGGCCATTACCTTGGAACAACATGTTAGGAGGCAATCGTCGCCGTATTGTTTGCACACCTTTTTATTGTCTCTAATTACGGTATTCGAAAGGTTTTACTACTTCACTGTAATTAGAGATATAATAGAAAGACAATAGGTAAACGTGAACGTTATGACGCTTATTGCACATTCCAAAGAGTAGATCTCTATAGAGAAGAATGTGCAAGAAACTCCATGGACACTCTTTTCAATCATGTTATGTATAAAATGTATCTAGATGATATCTCTATCTTCCATGGCGTATTTGATTGTCTTGTTCATTTATACTTTAATCCACTCTCTTATAAAACAAGACAGTGTTTGGACAAAAGTGTCATACAATAATATTAATATCAAATAAAAAAAATATTAAAAAAATATTTATATAATCAGGCAAGTACATTCTGTCTGAGTTTTGGCATGCTATTTATTGCAGCTGCCACTTACCAGTTTTTATTTTGAATTTCCAATCATATTTCAAACAATCTTTTTCCGACTTGGGATCGGTGTCAAGTCTAACCAGATCCAGCTGAACGTAATGAGCGGCGTAAAAGTTGATCTAAAATAGCAATCGACCTTTAAAGCGCAGTAACAGATTTCCGGGTCTCAATTGAAGCAGAGGCTCCGCAAACATAGCAGCCGGTTCAATTTATTTGCTCCGTGCTATACCAGTATTTTACATAAGTAAATCGAATGCTTATCTGAATTCCTTGGGTTGTGGAGGTGTGTGTGTCCTGTGTAATGGGCGACTAGAGCGTAGATACTGAACCCAAGGTTGCAATATTGTTCGTAAAAGATCGTTGTGGCGATATTTGCAGGAGGCCTAAGTCCAACAGTGGACGTCTTTGAGCTGAAATGATGATGATGTCTCATCCTTAGAAAATGAGATTTAGCTCGTTTAATTGGCGCTTGCAAAAAAAGTCATGAAACTTCACCAAACTATTTTTTTTTGTGCCAATTAACCAATCTGTATTATTATGATCAAAATATTTTCAAACAGAATTCGTTCACTCTAGTCTTGAAGGCACCTAAATTATAATTGGACGGAAAGACCGCAGTTGGCAAACTGGTCCAGTCCCTCGATGTACGTGGTACAAACGACGAGGCTAAACGCTTAGTCCGGACCATAGATGTCTCAACAACGTGAGCGTGGATATTTGCCGTACGTGGATGGTAAATAATCGGGATTTTGGTGTTCAAATTGGAACAGCTGATATGTATCATCATTACATAGTGTAAAACAAAGTCGCTGTCTGTCCCTATATATGCTTAGATTTTTAAAACTAGTTAACGGATTTCGATGTGGTTATTTTTTAAATTAGATAGACTGATTCAAGAGGAAGGTTTCTGTGTATAAAACATGCATAATGAGAAACACTTGTAAGTTTAGAGGTTACAGCTCTTAGGGATAACCCACAATAAACCTTTTTTATAATTCATTGTATTTAGTAATAAAAAACTTCAAGTAATTGTACAACTTTTTATTCCTGTAATGTGTTCCTTTAATAAAATAAATTACTTCTTGCATAATTTATAAATTGGTAGGTACTGTAATACTTAAATGAATCTGGCTGATCTTCTAAATCCCATCTAACCCCACATGGCGTTCATGAGATTAAAGATGGCGTATGACTGCTGGAACAGCTGGAAAATAAAACATTCATATTACTTTTAATATCACTTATTCGTGTTTTCAAGTGGGATGGGGAGTTGATTTGTTAATGTTTCCTTTTCATAAAAAAATACATCTATGATTTACGGTGAAGGAAAAAATCGTGAGGAAACCGGCATGTCCTAGAACCAAACATTCGAAAACGTGTGACATCCGCCAATCCGCATTGGGCCAGCGTGGTGAATTACGGCCTGTTCGGTCTCCTAGAGAGGAGGTTTGAGTCCCAACAGTGGGAAAATTATAAGGATGATGCTAATTTGATTTGCATTTGCTAAACAGTTTTGTGAAACATTCTGAGTGATTGAATTATCTAATGCGAACTAAGCGTACAGTAATTGCCACTCTTTTTTCGCGTTACCTCTTTATCAATCTGACGCTATGCTATATACACTAAGGGCTACAAGGCTGATTATACTTATCCTTTGTTCCGTGCTACATAAATGAAGAAAAAAGGATGGCTACAGTAAATCATACTTACATCAGTGAGAGCATCAAGACACAGAGTTCTGAAGATAGTCTGTATAGCGATCGGTCTGAGGGCGTGCTGCAGCATGAGCTGCAACGTGGTGCGCGTGCGCCGGTCGTAGTGCAGCTCCCAGCCGCACGTGTACAGAGCCAGCCGGACGTTCTCACCCTTGACAATCATACAATACACCGGTAAATTTTGGTCATTTTAATCCCTTAGAGAGTCGATCCGGCACATGAAACACTATCCATATTCAAAGATAAAATAAAAAACACAAAATACTTTTTTTCTAAATTCAAATTAATATACGCATGCACGAAATTAATTTCTTTATGGTCTATAACGAGATACATGACAACATCTACAAAATTATTTTGCAACAACAGCACGGATTTATTCAAAGAAAATCTACAACTACAAATTTACTGATTTTTACCGAGTATCTATTTAACAACATGGATCAGCAAGTTCAAGTTGATGCTATCTACACAGACTTCCAAAAAGCTTTCGACAAGGTAGACCATGAATTGCTCTTACAAAAATAGCGTATAATGGAATACTTGGTGATTTACTTTGTTGGTTCTCGTCTTATATTTTAAATAAAACTCAGAAAGTTGTAATAAGGGGTTTCAACTCTGCTACTATGCATGTTACGTCTGGCGTACCACAAGGATCAATTTTGGGCCCTCTCTTGTTCATTTTATTTATAAATGACATCAATGACTGTTTCAAATTCTCAAAATTTTAATAATAAATCAACAATAAAGAGCCCTAGAGATTGACAACAGTTGCAAGAAGATCTAGACCGTTTCTCTGCCTACAGTATTAAAAATAAACTGCACCTTAATATATCAAAATGTTCTACGATCTCATTCACAAACAAATAAAATAAAATGTGTTACAACTACAACCTGAACAATACAAATCTAGCAAGAGTTGAATTAGTAAGAGATCTTGGCATACAACTCGATGACAAATTAAGTACACCTTGATCAGCATATTCATCATATCATTAAGAATGCTTACCGTATGTATGGATTTATCATGAGGGCTACAATGGATTTTAAAGTAGCCAGCAGTTACATCCATTTGTATAAATCTCTCGTAAGATCACAGCTTGAATACGCTATGGTGGTATGGAACCCTTATTATAATAAATGTGTAGATAGTTTAGAGAAGGTTCAACCCAAATTCTTGAGATCTGTACAGTACCGTTGTTACCGAAAATTCCCACCGTATAATGATTTGCTCAAAAAATATAATGTAATGAGTCTTTAGTATAGAAGATTATACCTAGAAACGATATTCCTCTACGATGTATGTAATCACAGGTACGACTGCTCGGACATTACAAATAGAGTGCATCATTATGTTCCTAGAAGTGTTTTGAGACGAGAGGTGCGCGCACGTCCAGTTTTCGTGGTCTCTTCCTGTCGAACCAATGGAGCCCGCTCACCTTTATGTCGCATTTGTAATGATTTTAATAAACTTTTTACTGAGTTGGATATATTTACTACACCCATTAATGTATTTCGGAACAGACTTATTGAGATCATACAAATCTTATAATAGAAGTCTATTCAAAGGATAAAATAGTTACTTAATTATTTGTATTCACTTTTTGGTCAAAATAAAAGTGTATTCTGTGAATAACGGTGTGAGTTGCACATTTGTATGATGAACTTGTATTACTTAGCTAATAAGACTTAATGCGTAACTGTTTGTTATTCCAAAATAAATAAATAAAATTTAAGGAAACGTCAGCAGGGTGAGTTCGAGCGTAGGTAGTTAGTATGCAACGACCGACAACTACCTACGAGGTCATTGTCTCGTTGTTGCGAAAATGGACTAGATATTTCTGCCATAGTCCGTAATGGACTATAGTAAAAATCGAGTAATTAAATATTGATTCAAGTAGGTTTGATTTGATTTTATTTTGACCAACAAAAGGGTGCGGCAGTTCATGTTAATATAACGTAATTGGGTCGATAATAGCTATCGATTAATAGAAGCACTGTAACGTTAGAGCTGCGTTTCCATCAGAGATTGGCGAGGGTAGGTAGCGAGGGATGTATTTGTAAAGAACCAATTGAAGAAAGAATTGCTTCATTTATCTCGCTTCGGTCAGCAGTTGGTTCTTCTTAAACACATCCCTCGTTACGCACATCTCTGGTAGAAACGCAGCCTTAGTCTCCACTATTTTTGTATAGAAACTCATAGGCGTGTAATGGTCTAAGGACAAAGTTATCAATTAAAAAGGACTATTTCCAGCAATAACTGACCTTTTCCATAAGTAGGTCGCTGTAGTAGCAAGGTGAACTGCTGATCAGGGTATCACCGACTATGAACGTGATGAATTCCAAGCTCACTTCACCATGGCTGAAAGCCTGTAATGAGAAAACTTCAATATGATCCAAAACCAAGAAAGCCGGGATATTAGTTAAAAGGTATGCGGGTGTAAAGCTCCACATGCCTTTATTGGAAAGGCAAGATCGAATTGTTTGTTGAAGCAACTACCTTAGAAAGACGCGGTAGAATTCTACAGGTGGTGATAAAATAAGTTAAACTCCAGTGATTTCGTTAGTCGGCTGTGTAAAATAGATGGAACTACGAAAATACTCGTAGTACGGTTTTTTTTGTGGTGGGAAAAATCATCGAATGAGCGGGACTAGACTTCTACTGTCTTAACGACACAGCCCATTCCTTCTTGCTTTAGTGCCTGATTTACTGGTGTTTCGTTTTCGCATAAACCTTTGGTCCCAGGAGGCTTGGACCCTAATAACTAACCTAATGAACCAAGGTTGCCGACATAGCGAAAAGAATCGCTAAAATTAAGTGGTCATGGGCAGGACACATTGCACGCAGAACAGATGGCCGCTGGGGCGGAAAGGTTTTAGAGTGGCGATCGTGTATCGGAAGACGCAGAGTTGGAAGGCCACCCGCAAGATGGACCGATGTCCTGGTCAGGGTTGCTGGAATCCGATAGATTCAGGACGCACAGGACCGGTCTTTGTGGCAGCGTTTGGGGGTGCCTATGCCCAGCAGTGGACGTCTTTCGGCTGAAATGATGATGATGATGATATATTTAGATAAGTATAAGATGGAGGTCTAAACTTACTTCTAGAACTTCATAGCAGGTGATAGGCAACATGAGTGTAGAACCTTTAAGAGTTAGCTCGTAAGCGATCTTAAAAATCTGCTTGATGCGGTCCACGAAGCTGCATTTTATGAAACAACATGCGGTTAGTTTGAATAAAACCTTTCCTTCAAAATGTTATCACATACTAGGAAGGATACCTGTATCGTGGATCAAAAGAACTGTATTATTGCACTGTATCAGCCTTATAATGTTTCCACTGTTGGGACATAAGCCTCCTCTCTAGGAGTCCTCAAAATAACTATTCATACAAAATTAGTAGCCAATCCGGAAATATTTAAAGTTTTGTTCTGTAGTGATGCATAACTAAATAATTTAACAAAAAAAAATATATATATATATTTCTGTCTTCTATAAAATGGCTTTAAAAGCACAAACACACACATTAAATCTTTTACAGCTGATTTTTATAGCTCTTAATTTCTAAGTAAGTATTTTTTAACGATTGTTGATATTAAAATTGTTATTTTACTGAGGTCTCCCTCAATATTATTGACATAATTATGTACAATTCTATCTGTTTATTATTCTTTGAGTGACAAAGTTTTGACTCTGTAAAAAAATCTTCTTTAAATCTGTCCTATCACCCGTTATATTATCTCTAACTCCCTTTTCTTTTATATCACTCGTCACAAAATCTATTTGTATACATAATAATGATAGACATTTATTTTCTCTACACAAATTACTTAAGCTAATTTACAGTAGCGCACATAAATACATATATACTTGGAACTCTTTTAGTTACATGCATTCCATTCACGTGATTAATTTCTGACTTTACAAATATTTAAACAATTCTACTGTACCTGTAAATGTACTGCAATCGCATAATAATACTTTTAAGCTTCTCCCTAATAATTATATCATCACACTCGACAAACAGATCATCAATGCGTCTCTCCGTCAATTCCAATTGCCCGCAAATATGCAGCATAAAAATCGGACCCAAAGGCACATATGCAATATACATAAGACCCGAATAACAAGCAAACAAAAACATCAAAACATAAGTCAGCATAAACACAAATATATTATCCTTATTCTTTTCGATAATCGACGGATAAACCAAATCATAAACAGGCACAAACTTAAACTCATCAATGACGTAATAGTACAACATAAGAACAAAGCTTTTGACTATAAAAATACCGGGTCCAACAGTACCAATCACAAGCCATTGCTTAGAAACCCAAACGCCTAACTTCACATATTTGTTAAGCGTATCTCTTTCGATACAACTCAAATCTTTGGATTGCTCATAATCTCTTTTCATGTCATTAATCAAATCGACAAGAGCTTCTTGATGCCATAGCAAAACACAATACTGAAAGGTGATTACTACATAAACGACAAATAAAACCCCATTCTTGCAGATTTGAGCAAAGTTATTAGATTTCAAATCGTGGTAGATAATGTTATAGATAATGGTGAAGAAAGCAACAGTGAAGATCGCGTGGACTATGCTGAAATAGAGGGCCCATCTCCAATCTCTTTTTATGTAAGGATGGGCCCGACTAATGTTCAAAGCTCTGGTCGAAATTTTGAAGATTTTATCGAAATCTAACTCCATTTTGATAGTGATACTGAAGTTGAACTACTTGACGAAGCGAAAAGAATTTGTGATTGATATGTTTACGAATATATGGTTGGAAAATGTTGCGAGCTAATCGTTGTTTTGCTAAATTACCGGCTTCTGCTTAAGTAGCAGACTGTTTATAATGTAAAAATGAACTTCGTTCAAAAAAACTTTTCATAGTATTGTCTTGGCTTTACAATTTTTTGTATTAAGTGCAACATCATTTAATCAAATATTGTACTCGGCTTTTGAGGTTGTTACCATGTGAGATGAGACCTTATTGTATCAATATCTCACTGACCTTGCAACAACATGTTAGGAGGCAATCGTCGCCGTATAGTTCGCACACCGTTTTACTGTCTTTAATTACGGTATTCGAAAGGTTTTACTACTTTACCGGAATTAGAGACATAATAGAAAAACAATAGGTAAACGTGAAAAAAAAAACGGATACCTTACAATCATATTTTTGTAAAAATATATTCTAACAAAAAATATCAATTATTCATTCTAGTTTTATAATCACGTGACATAAAGATTCAAAGCATTTATTTCAAATAAACCTTTATTATGATGCTAATTGCACATTCCAAAGAGTAGATCTCTATGGAGAGGAATGTGCAAGAAACTCCATAGATTGCTGATTGTCTTGTTCTTCTCATAAAACAAGGCAGTGTTTGGACAAAAGTTTTATATAATATTAAAACTATAAATTCTTCCAAACTAGTCTTCGCTTTAACTCCCTTCAATATTTTTCTTTGTAATCATGTTTTTGCTAATTTACTGTGAAACAATACTCTTTCATTAGACTTTACTTTAAATGTCATGACGAAGCGCCTTTCAGGGTTGTTTTCAGTAGTTTAGATTTTGTACTTTGTAATTTTGAGAATTACTGCTGATTGGCTTTTCAGAAGCAAATTATTTTCACTTATGACAAGTCATTAAAGGTGCAGGTGGCAGTGCACGCTGAGCATGAAAGGAGGTGTCGCATATCCTGTGAAGGGGCTCCACACTGGCACTGTACTTGCGATGGGTCAAGAAAGCTCAATTTGCCCAGATTATCTCTGCAGCGACCAACGTGAACCCGCAGTCGGTTTAGGGATTTCCACTATTTTTTCGGTTTGGCCACTACAGTTCGTGTCCCGGTGGCAGATGTTCTGCCGGGGGGATGAAGGTAAGAGGAGTGGGATATCGTTCCCTCCACAGTTCACGTTTCTCTCTCCAAAGACCTCGTAAATCTTAAATAGTTTTACGGCTATCTTATTCCTTCTTAGCTTTTTTAGTCCGGCTGGCTAGTTCGCGGCGAACTTCTGGTGGCGCTATACCCACCAACGGATACAGCATTGCAAGTGGGGTTGGTTTTAAGCATCCCGTTGTGATGTGACAGGAATCATTAAGCGCTGTGTTGACCTCTCTAGCATGAGCGGAACGATGCCACACTGGACATGCAAACTTCCCCGCAGGAAAAGAGAGATACAGGCTGGTGGTGCGTAATACCTGTGGCGATGCTCCCCAGGTGGTGGATGTCAGACGGCGAAAAATATTGTTTCTAGTGATGATTTTCTTTTTCGTTTTCACGCAGTGGAACTTATAAGTTAGAGACCGATCTAAGGTAGCAAGGGTGGGGGCAGTGCTGTATATATACATTTTGCCATGAGATGTCGAGGGCCCAATTTGACTGACGGTTGCGAAGATGGAATTCACAGGACTGGGTTTTGGACGGATTTGGCCGTAAAGCATTTTCGTCATAATATATTCCAAGTGTTTCCAGAGCTCCTGACTGTTTTTTCTCGGCTTCCTTAAAACTAGGTGTCTGGGCGGCCAATAAGAGATCGTCTGCATATAAGAAACGGCTTCTTTCTGGGGAACTGGGCTGGTCATTGTTATAAATGTTGAATAGGGTCGGGGCCAACACGCTACCTTGTGGGAGTCCGTTCTTTTGACAGCGCCACCTACTCTTGGTGTTGTTGATATGAACTTGGAAGCGTCGGTTGCTTAGAATAGTTCCCAGTATGCGCACCAAACCTGTATCCTTAGTGAGGTTGCTGACTTTTAACAAGAGCCGTTTGATGTTCACCGTATCATAGGCTGCGGACAAATCCACGAACACAAAACCAGTAACTAATTTGTTCGCCTCAAACCCATCTTATGTATAATTTCAAGGAGTGAGTTTGAATCAAACAATGATTAAAATTTTGTTCAGAAATTATGAAGTCATGTCTGGAAGACACCGTCGTTCGAATATAGGTTGTACTATAACTGCCAGAAGAGCACGTTTAGCAACAGATAAAGAATTGTTAAAGGAACGTAAGGCTCGCTATATCCAGCTTCGGGATAAATATAGAGCTCAGAGAGAAGGAGAATTCTCAGTAGGGAATGAGGCTCGCCGCAGCCAGGATCGGGATAGACATAGAGTTCAGAGAGCCAGGGTCCAAGTAGTCTTCGCAAAAGGCTTAGTAGCCGAAAGACTGAATTGATGATGATGATTGCTCCCGTGCGAAGCTGGGGCGGGTTGCTAATCCATACAATATAAAACAAAAACGGATTTGTTACAACACATAACTCTAGATCGGCTAGACCAATTTTCATGGTTTTTGGTTCGTTGGATTTGTCCCCGCCCCGAATAGCAGAATACATCTTAAAAATAATGAAAACATAACTATGAAAGAGGGGTCCAAAGTTCGTATGGAGAAACTTACTTTCACGCGGGCGATGCTAGTTACATATAAATGTGGCTAATTCTCTAAACTCAAAATAAAATTCGCACTCCACCTCAGAAAGTAATGTTTAAGCTTTATTTCTACTGTAAATATCTTCATTTCTTTCATCATGTATTAAGTAATAAAAAACTTCAAGTAATTGTACAACTTCTTTATTCTTGTAATGTTCTCCTTTAATAAATTAAATGATTTCTTGCATAAATTAGAAATTGGTAGGTGCTGTAATATTTTAATGAATCTGGCTGATCTTTTAAATCCGATCTAACCCCACATGGCATTCATGAGATTAAAGATGGCGTATGACTGCTGGAACAGCTGGAAAATATAACATTCATATTACTTACAATACAACTTATCCGTGTCTTCATTTGGAATGGGGACTTACGTAATAAAAAAATACATCTATGATTTACGGTAAGAAAAAAATCGTGAGTAAACCGGCATGTCCTAGAACTAAACATTCGAAAACGTGTGACATCCGCCAACCCTCATTGGGCCAGCGTGGTTTTTTTTATGGTAGGTAAAAATCATCGAATGATGAATTCCACTCTTGGGTGGAGCGGGAAACAGAGTCAGACTCTTACTGATTAAAGAACCTACCCTGTGCCTTCCTTGCCTTATTCCCAGAGCCACGGTGTAACGCTTTCGCACCAACCCTCAGCTCTGGGAGGCTTCGACCCTGAAGGGCCCCTACGGTTTGCTGACAACTCCTTGAGGTGCGCGGGAACGGAGCGCGCCGTCGACGACTTGGGTTCAGTCTGGACTGTTACCAGACGACGGACGGCGAGCTACCCATTGCTCACCGTCCGCAAGCCAGTGTCTACGGTGGCTGGATATCGGCAGGATCGCTGCAGCGACGGCTACGGCGAGTGCGCCGTTGCCTTTGCCTTATGCGGTCAGCCTCCTCCTTTACGAGCATTACTGCCTCGCAGAAGGAGGCGACCGCCTGCCACTCCTCCTCGCTTCGGATCATGGCCTGAACCAAGGCCCGAAGAGAGAGGTCACTGCCACCGATCACCCCCCACGAGGGCACGGCGTTGCTCTTCCCAAGCGGGGCACACTTCTACCGTGTGCTCCACCGTGTCCTCCGGGCTGGCCACACAGTGGCGACACCCGGGCGTCTCTTCCGCACGAATCTAGTGCAGGAACCTCCCGAACTTGCCATGTCCGGTGAGGACCTGCGTCATGCGGAAGGTGAGGACGCCGTGAGGTCTATCCAGCCACGCCCCAAAGAGGGGCACTACTGCCGAAATTATGGCGTGCCCAGCGCTGGGTTGCGACCACGGAGTAAATATAAAGAGGAGATGGCCTAAACGGCTGTGCACTGTGATTCTCAGCACGGTCCTGACGTCATCGTGGTGGGCGTGGCTTAAGTCAGTGTATTGTTGGCGTTCGTCCTGTGCACAACTTCGTAAACGTAAACAGGCCGCCATCTATCGTCAACAAAAAGAAACAGAACAAAAATATGGGTCCGTAATTAGATTCCATTTATTTTACGTATGTCCCGAGGCTGTCTCATCTAAAACAATAAATACGCTGGATATCAAAATCTATAAATAAAATATGGTATATTATTATATAAATCTGTAGAAAAGTCACTTTTGTACATCGAAAATACAACGGTATGGAACCCTGTACTTAGCGATATCTAGTGATGGATAGTTACGTAACATCAAGACAAAATCGACAGAATGAGCGAGTAGTTTGGCTATTGACCGGCAGATGGAAATTAAAGAAATGGGCGGTGTGTAACACCCCCTCACCCCGCAAAATGTCACGCGCTGTTTCTTAGGACAATCTTGATACAACAACTCCTCTTTGTAAATATAAAGAGGTGGTTGCGACAGTCGCTGTTTCCATTTCACCATGAGATCCCGCCGGAGCTCTTTCCGCCATGCCTTGACATGTTCAGGCAGCGGAGTTTCGCCCCGGCGTTGCATCTTCACGCGAAGATCGTGCATGTGCGCAAGGACTGTTGCCTCCTAAACCCATGGTGGTAGGCCAGCAAGGAGGCTCGCCGCCTCGCGGGACACCGTGCGGCATCCCCGCACCATCCGGATGGCCATGACCATCTGGCAGGCGTTCAGCTGGGCCGCCAGGCGTTTACGCAGCGACGGCGCCCACACTGGTGCCCCATAAAGGGCCATGGACCGAACGATGCCGGCTGAGCCAGCGTGGTGAATTACGGCCTGTTCCGTCTCCTAGAGTCTTAAGCTTGAGTCCCAGAAGTAGGGATATAATATTAATGCTATGCTAAATACACTGAGGGCTACAAGGCTGATTATACTTATCCTTTATTCCGTGCTATATAAATGAAGGTTAAAAGATGGCTTAAGTAAATCATACTTACATCGGTGAGAGTATCAAGACACAGAGCTCTGAAGATAGTCTGTATAGCGATGGGTCTGAGGGCGCGCTGCAGCATGAGCTGCAACGTGGTGCGCGTGCGCCGGTCGTAGTGCAGCTCCCAGCCGCACGTGTACAGAGCCAGCCGGACGTTCTCACCCTTGACAATCATACAATACACCCTTAAGTATTGGTCATTTTAATCTCTTGGAGAGTCCAAGAGATTCATGAAACACTATCCATTTTCAAAGATAAAACAATAAACATAAAATACTTTTTTAGTTAACTCAAATTAATATACGCATGCACGAAATTAATTTCTTTAAGGAAACGTCAGCTGGGTGAGTTCGAGCGTAGGTAGTTAGTATGCAACGACCGACAATGTCATTGTCTCGTTTTTGCAAAAATGGACTAGATATTTCTATTATATTTCTACTATAGTAAAAATCTAGTAATTAAATATTGCTTCAAGTTTGTTTGATTTGATTTTATTTTGACCAACAATAGCGTGCGGGGCGACATGTTAATAGAACGTAATAGGGTCGACAATAGCTATCGATTAATAGAAGCACTGTAACGTTAAAGCTGCGTTTCCACCAGAGATTTGCGAGTATAGGTAGCGAGGGATGTTTTTGTAAAGAACCAATAGAATTGCTTCAGTTATCTCGCCTCGGTCCGCAGTTGGTTCTTCATAAACACATCCCTCGTTACTTATATCTCTGGTAGAAACGAAGCCTTAGCCTCTACTATTTTTGCGTTTCAGCTACCGTGGCGAACGTCCGCGTTCGCGGGTATCAACGGAAAGTTGCTTATTTTGAAAATTTAAATTTATTTGTCTATAAAACTTTTTATTTACGTTTTTGGATAAATATCAAAATATACAATATTTGAGCTTTTTTTATAGAGTACAGAAAAAAGCTCAAATATTGTATATAATATTTTTGAAAATTTGACAACTGGATGGCGCGAAATCATACGCGAGCGCCGCAATCGCTTGGGTGTAGAGGGCTAAAGGACTGTTCCAACAATAACTGACCTTTTCCATAAGTAGGTCACTGTAGTAGCAAGGTGAACTGCTGATCAGGGTACCACCGACTATGAACGTGATGAATTCCAAGCTCACTTCACCATGCTTGAAAGCCTGTAATGAGAACTTCAATATGATCCAAAACCAAGAGAGCCGAGGAAAAGTATTAGTTAAAAGGTATGCGGGTGTAAAGCTCCACATGCCTTCATTGGAAAGGCAAGATCGAATTCTCTGTTGAAGCAACTACCTTAGGAAGACGCGGTAAACTCCAGTGATTTCGTTAGTAGGCTGTGTAAAATAATGATTTTTTAGATGGAACTACAAAAATACTCGCTGTACAAATTCTTTTTATTGTGGCAAAAATCATCGAATGAGCGGGAAATAGTGTCAGATTTATACTGACTAAACGACTTACCTCATTCCCTTTTTGCCCTTTCTCATCAACCTTTGGTCCCAGGAGGCTTCGACCCAAGTGACCAACCAGATGAATCAAGGTTGCCGACATAGTGAAAAGAATCGCCAAACTTAAGTGGCAATGGTCAGGACACATCATTAGGCCTGTCCTTTTGTATGGCAGTGAAGCGTGGCCAGTACTTGAGCGGCACAAGCAGAGCCTGCGTGTCACGGAAATGAATATGCTGCGCTGGATTTCGGGAGTTTCGCGGAAAGACCGCATTAAAAACTCCCGCATCCGGGGCAGCCTTCAGGTCCGTGACATAGCGGATAAACTGCAGGAGGCCACTTACGCTGGTATGGCCACGTTTTACGAAAACCGGCAGACTACGTGGGTAACAGATGCCTCGCCATGCCGCCTCCGCCGGGACCCGGAAAACGAGGTAGGCCTAAGAGGCGTTGGATCGACGTCGTAAGGGACGACATGCGTGTTAATGGGCTTGAGGCAAGGGACGCAAAAGACCGAGCGAAGTGGTGGTCTAGAAAGGAAAGCGGACCCCGGGCACCGAGGTGAAAGCCAAGGTAGCAACTGGGATGGGCGCTACGTTGATGTTGATGATGATGGTCAGGACACATTGCACGCAGAACAGATGGCCGCTGAGGCAGAAAGGTTTTGGAGTGGCAACCGTTTACCGGAAGACGCAGCGTTGGAAGGCCTCCAACAAGGTGGACCGATGGCCTGGTCAGGGTTGCTGGAATCCGATGGATTCAGAACGCACAGGACCGGTCTCTATGGCAGCGTTTGGGGGAGGCCTATGTCTAGTAGTGGACGTCTTTCGGCTGAAGTGAAGGATGATGATGATATAATTAGTCATGTATAAGATGGATCTCTAAACTTACCTCTAGAACTTCATAGCAGGTAATAGGCAACATGACTGTAGAACCTTTAAGAGTTAGCTCATAAGCGATCTTAAAAATCTGATTGATGCGGTCCACGAAGCTGCATTAAAAAAAAAAAAAAACATTCGATTAGTTAGAATAAAACCTTTCATTCAAAACGTTATCACACAGTAGGAATGACTCCTGTATCGTGGTTGAGTGGGGCACTTAGAGGAATTTCTTCGAGTTAAGTTCGGCTGGTTTTAATAAATCGGAAATTACATATGGATATTGTGTTTTAAAACTTGGATAGTTCTATGTCTCAAGTGTCTGCGCAACTGAACAAGATGTGGAATCTTTGAAACAGGCGCGATTTCGGTTAAATTAATTTGACAATTTTAATGTTTGCACTGCTGGGACACAGGACACTCTCTAGGAGTGGTCAAAAGAACTATTCATACAAAATTAGTAGACAATCCGGAAATATTAACTGCCGTGGTTTTTTTTTTTATGGTAGGTGAAAATCATCCAATGACGAAACCCGCTCTTGGGCGGAGCGGGAGACCAGTGTCAGACTCTTACTGACTAAAAAACCTACCCCGTACCTTCCTTGCCTTATTACTGGAGTCGAGGTAACAGTTTTCCACCACCCTCTAGGCTCCAGGAGGCTTCGACCCTGAAGGGCCCCTGCAGTTTGCTGACAATTCCTTGAGGCGCGCGGGAACGGTGCGCGCCGTTGACGACTTGGACTCGGTCTTACCAGACGACCGGACGGCGAGCTACCCATTGCTCACCGTCCGCGAGCTAGTGTCTACGGTGGCCGGATATCGGCAGGATCGCGGCGGCGACGGCTACGGCGAGTACGCCGTTGCCTTTGCCTTATGCGGTCGGCCTCCTCCTTTACGAGCATTACTGCTTCGCAGAAGGAGGCGACCGCCTGCCATTCCTCTTCGCTGCGGACCATGGCCTGAACCAGGGCCCGGCGCGAGAGGTCGCCGCCGCCGATCACCCCCACGAGGACACGGCGATGCTCTTCCCAAGCAGGGCACACCTCCACCGTGTGCTCCACCGTGTCCTCCGGGCTCGCCTCACAGTGGCGACACCCGGACGTCTCTTCCGCACGAATCCGGTGCAGGAATCTCCCGAACTTCCCATGTCCGGTGAGAACCTGCGTCATGCGGAAAGTGAGGACGCCGTGAGGTCTATCCAGCCACGCCTCAAAAAGGGGCACTACCGCTGAGATTAAGGTGTGCCCGGCGCTGGGTTGCGACAGTCGCTGTTTCCACTTCACCATGAGATCTCGCCGGAGCTCCTTCCGCCACGCCTCGACATGTTCGGGCAGCGGATCTTCGCCCCGGCGTTGCATCTCCACGCGCTGGTCGTGCATGCGTGCAAGGACTGTTGCCTCCAGATCCCATGGTGGTAGGCCAGCAAGGAGGCTCGCCGCCTCGCGGGACACCGTCCGGTATCCCCGCACTATCCGGATGGCCATGACCCTCTGGCAGGCGTTCAGCTGGGCCGCCGGGCGTTTACGCAGCGTCGGCGCCCACACTGGTGCCCCATAAAAGGCCATGGACCGGACGATGCCGGCGTAGAGCCTCCGGCAGAAGGCGTCTGGACCCCCAAGGTTCGGCAGGAGCCGCTTGAGAGCAGCGCCCGTCCGATTGAGTTTGGGGGCCAGACGTCGGAAGTGCTCCTCGAAATTCCAAATTGTCGAGGACAAGTCCCAGGTACTTCATCGTCGACTCGACGCCGATGTGAACTCCTTCTACCGTTAGTTGGGAACCCGTTGGTGGCGCGTTCCGAGGGCCGTGAAAGCACATGGCCTCGGACTTGTGCAGTGCCACCTTGAGTCCCAACTGCTGGATCCTCTCAACGACTGTCGCAACCCCACGTGTCGCTAGTTCGACCGCCGCCTGGTACGACCTTCCCTGCGCTAGGACCAGCGTGTCGTCTGCGTAGCAGACCACGCTGACCCCTACGGGGAGGTCGGCGCGCAGCACGTAGTCGTACCCGATGTTCCACAATATGATGTCCTAATGCAACTCCAGGGCAGGGAATTAAAGGCGTTGGCAATGTCCAACGACACCGCCAAGACACACCTGCCCCGGGACACCGCATCCCCCGTCGTGAGGGCTCGCACGGGCATGATGGCGTCCACCGTGGAGCGCCTCCTGCGAAACCCGAACTGGTCGTCCGCGAGATCGGGCCCCTTCAGTGTTAGGTGCTTGACGAGGCGGTCTGCAATGACTCTTTCAAAGTGCTTGCCCACCTCGTCTAGCAGCACAATGGGCCGATACGCGGACGGAGAGTCCGCAGGGCGCCCCGGCTTCGCGACGAGGACCAGTTTTCCCGTCTTCCAGGGAAGTGGGAACTGGCCCCTCTCCAAACATGCGCTAAAGAGCCCCCCAATCGAGACCCGAGAGCCTCCATGGCCAGGACCCAAGCCTTTCCAGGCAAGCCGTCTGGTCCTGGGGCGGTATTCTTCGCACCCATCCTGCGTACCGCCACTCTCATCTCTACCTCGGTCACTTCCGGAGCATTGGTACCGTCGTCGCTGACGTGGTCCGCGTCAGACACCGCTGGTGGCGGAGCCATGGGCGGGGGGGAGTGGTCCCCCCGCGCAGGGAACAGAGCGCTCACCACACCCTCCACGATCTGTGGCTGGAGACTCTGCGTCAACGGGGGAGCCCATGGGCGGAGTTTCTCCCGCACCAACTTGTATGGGCGTCCCCACGGATCAGCGTTGAGCGTCCCCAGCCACGCTTTGCAGGCCTCATCCTTGGCCCGCTTTATCTCCGATCGGAGGGTGCGCTTTGCCACCCTGAATCCCTCATACAGCTCCGCCTCTACGGCCTCCGCATCCGGCGGGCGGATGCGGCGCCTGCGGTGTCTGGTATACCGGTGTCATTAACTGCCGTGGTTGAATTACCACGGCAGTTAATGAAAACATTGAAAAATGAAAAATTCATCAAAACATCACTAGATGTTTTGATGAATTTTTCATTTCTTTATTTTTGTCTCCTATAAAATGGTCTTAAACCCGCAAACACACACATTAAGTCTTTTATTGCTGACTTTTACAGCTCTTAATATCTGTACAGTAATTTTTACGATTGTTAATAATAAAATTCTTATTTTACTGAGGTCTTCCATAATATTATTGACATAAATCATGATTATTATACATTATGTACAATTCTATCTGTTTATTATTCTTTGAGTGACAAAGTTTTGACTCTGTAAAAAATTCTTCTTTAATTCTGTCCTATCACCCGTTATATTATCTCTAACTCCCTTTTCTTTTATATCACTCGTCACAAAATCAATTTGTATACATAATAATGATAGACATTTATTTTCTCTACACAAATTACTTAAGCTAATTTATAGTAGCGCACAAATACATATATACTTGGAACTCTTTTAGTTACATGCATTTCATTCACGTGATCAATTTCTGACTTTACAAATATTTAAACAATTCTACTGTACCTGTAAATGTACTGCAATCGCATAATAATACTTTTAAGCTTCTCCCTAATAATTATATCATCACACTCGACAAACAGATCATCAATTCGTTTCTCCACCAACTCCAATTGCCCGCAAATATGCAGCATAAAAATCGGACCCAAAGGCACATATGCAATATACATAAGACCCGAATACAAGCAAAAAAATAACATCAAAACATACGTCAGCATATACACAAATATATTATCCTTATTTTTTTCGATAATCGACGGATAAATCAAATCATAAAAAGGCACTATCTTAAACTCATCAATGCAGTAATAGTACAACGTAAGAACAACGCTTTTGAGTACAAAAAGAGCGGCTCCACCAGTACATATCACAAACCATTGCTTACAAACCCAAACGCCTAATTTCACATATTTGTGAATTATATCTCTTTCGTTGCAACTCAAATCTTTAGACTGCTCATAATCTCTTTTCATGTTATTAATCAAATTGACAATAGCATCTTGATGCAATAGCAAAACACAATACTGAAAGGTGATTACTACATAAACGACAAATAAAACCCCATTTTTGCAGATTTGCGCAAAGTTATTAGATTTCAAATTATGGCAGATAATGTTATAGATAATGGTGAAGAAACCAACAGTGAAGATACCGTGGACTATGCTGAAATAGAGGGCCCATCTCCAATCTCTTTTTATATAAGGATGGGCCCGACTAATGTTCAAAGCTCTGGTCGGAATTTCGAAGATTTTATCGAAATCTAACTCCATTTTGATGATGATACTAAAGTTTAACTTCTTGAGGAAGCGATAAGATTTTATAATATGTTTGCGAGTATATAGTTGGAAAATGTTTCGAGCTAATCGTTGTTTTGTTAAATTACCGGCTCCTGCTTAAGCGGCAGACTGTTTATAACGTAAATATGAATTTCGTTCAAAAGAATTTTAATCATTTCATAGAATTGTCTTGACTTTAAATTTTTTTGCTTTAAGTGCAACATCATTTATTCAAATATTGTACTCGGCTTGCGAAGTTGTTGCCATGTGGGATGTGACCTTATTGTATCGAGTCGTATCTCAATGACCATGACCCTGGAACAAATGATAGGAGGCACTCGTTACATGGCTGAAATGATGATTAGATTTAGGAAGCGATAATTCTGGACACAGCTTGTATGTTGGGAGGTTCCTCAGGAATCCAGGCCCCTGACCGTCTCTTGGGCCCTATTGAAGGTATTCAAGGTACTCGGCTACTTTTTATTTTTATAATATACCTATGTAAATTTAAACTCTTGAGCCCTAAGCGAACACCGTATTGTGCACACGATATTTTAAAATCATATTTCTGTAAAAATATATTGGAACCAAAAAATATAAACTATTCAAAAAATATTAACAAAAAATATAGACATAAAGACTCAAAGATTCAAAGCTTTATCTATATCTGACTGCGACTGCAGTCAGATATAGATAAAATAATAAAGTTGATACTGACATATTAACGCTGACTGACTAGTCAGCGTTGATATGTCAGTACATATCAACGCACAGCCGAAACTAATGGGACAGTGAAATTTTGTACAAGTCTTCTTTTATGATGTAGGCGAACACTAAGAAAGGATTTTACAAAATTCCCCTAAAGTGATGAAACGCATGTCAATAAAAAAAAACCGCATGTCTAAAGTTTGTGCGAAAGCCTTTTTTTCACACAGGCGAAGCCGCTGGCTGAAAGCTAGTTTCAAATAAACCTTTACAGGCACTTTAGAAAAGACAAGAAGTTAGTCTGTCAGAAAAAAAATACGCTAATTGCACATTCCAAAAAATAGATCTTTATGGCGAAGAATGTGCAAGAAACTTCATCCTTTGTCCTCTATGGCGTATTTGATTGTCTTGTTCACTTATTTTAATCTACTATCTCATAAACAAGACGGTGTTTGGACAAAAGTGTTATACTGATATAATATTAAAACTTTAAATTCTTCCAAACTAGTCTTCGCTTTAACTCCCTTCAATATTTTCCTCTGTAATCATGTTTTTGCTAATTTACTGTGAAACAATACTCTTTCATTAGACATATTTTAAATGTCGTGACGAAGCGCCTTTCAGGGTTGTTTTCAGTAGTTTAGATTTTGTACCTTGTAATCTTGAAAATTACTGCTGATTGGCTTTTCATTAGAAAATTATGTTCCGTTTCTTATAATTAGCATAATCAGGCTGGTAATGTTCCCACTACTGGAACAGGGAATGGGCCGAAGGCCACCATGTGGCCCAGAGCAGTTTGGTGAATGCCACGTGTTTTAATTTTTTTTTGTTCGAAAGAATTGCTGTCGCTCTGGAATGCCCTGCATGCAATGTACTTTGAGTAATAGACTACTGATAAACATACTTAGATATTTATAAAACATACTTGGGTGTCCCCCAGGGCTCAATTCTTGGCCCGTTTTTGTTTCTAGTTTATATAAATGATTTACCTTACCTAATGAAGGATTACCACGATATAATGTTGTTTGCAGACGACACTTCACTTTTGTTTAAACATAAACGTCAGCAGTCAAATATTGACGATATAAATATCGTTCTGTCTAAAATAGTTCACTGGTTTAATGTCAATAACCTGCATCTAAATTTAAAAAAAAAACCAAATGTATTAAGTTTACAATGCCTCATGTTAGGTAAGTTGAAACTAGTGTACAAATAAAAGGTAAAGAGTTGAGTCCTGAAGATACCATAGTGTTTTTGGGTATTACTCTAGATTCTAAGCTTTAGTGGGGTCCTCATATTGATAAATCGTCTAAAAAACTTAGCTCCGCAGCATACGCTGTCAGAAAAATTTAAAATTTAACTGACAGCCCGCTTAGTTTATTTCAGCTATTTTCATAGTGTCATGTCCTACGGCATTCACTGTGGGGAAATGCCGCCGACATTCAGACAATTTTTGTTTTATAGAAAAGGGCTATTAGTTCAATTTATAAATTAAGTCCTAAATACTCACTAAGAGGTAAATTTAAAAACATTAATATATTGACTGTACCTTGTCAGTACGGCCTTTCTTTGGTATTGATCGTCAAGTCATTGAGTTCCTTAGTAGTCCTAAGTTTGAGCTACACGAATACTGACAAATGTTTGCACTGACTGAACAGGTCTACTCAAATCTGTTCTACTCAGTTCGTTCTTCAAAAGACCACCTGAGACACTAATCTGCATGGTTCCCATATGATTTGACCAATATATGGTTACTGTATGGACTTTAAAAGAGACTTTGACCCCTGAGTTTGTTTCGGTGTTTCTTCTTAAGGTAGTCAGCTAGGAAACATTGGACTCATCTAGCTTAAATTGACGAAAAGAAAAAAGTGAAAGTGTTATTTCAAAACCCAATTACAAAATAAATATCATTTATACATTATTATGGATAAATTACACTCAGACAAAGAACAAATGATAATGCTCATCACACAAACCGTTGTCTTGGGTGGGATTCGAACTCACGCCCTCCGGCATAGCACTCAAGTTCTACTCCACTAAACCAACAAGCCAGTCAATTCAACTGGAATAACACAGGTGGGATTAACACCCGTATTCACAAACGTTACTATGCGGTCTCACAGTGCTCGCGAGCGCACAGGGCAGGGTTTGTGAACTACGCAACACAAACGAACCAATCACAGAGCTCTATTTCAACGCTGTGCGTTTGCTTAATCAAGGGTCGTTTGAGTATTGTTTGTGAATACGGGTGTAAGTCAGTAAGTTTGACACTCTCTTTCGCTAGACCTAGAACGAGAGAAGTTTTAATGAATGTACAGTGTACAGTACGGCTGTCGGATCTTGGTGAGTTTGAAGTTAGGCTCTGCGAATGTTAGCGCTTGAAAACTCGTCCAAAAATAAAGGTTTTAAAAAAGTAAATGCAAATAACAGTTTAAATAGCAATCATCATCATCAGCCTTTTTAATGTTCCCACTGCTGGGACACAGGCCTCTTCTCTAGGAGAGGGAATGGGCCATAATCCACAACGCGGGCTCAGTGCGGATTGGTGATGTCTTCGAATTTTTGGTTCTAGGACATGCCGGTTTCCTCACGATGTTTTCCTTCACCGTTTTGAGAGCAGTGGTGATGAAATAAGTTACACAAAGTAATGCGCCTGGCTGGGTTTGAACCCGTGACCTAACTCGTAAGTCGGGGCCTTTGCCACTCGGCCACCTCTGCTCAATAAAAATAGCAATAGCAACTGCAAATTGCATTTATTTGCTAACTTCAGACTTGCCGAGATCCTACGGCCGAACTGTACACAGTATAAAAAAAAAAGAAAAACAGCTCGTTCAATTGACGCTTGTAAAAAAAAGTCATGGCAGCTTCGCCAAACCAATTTTTTTGTGTTGTTGTCTGTATTGTTATAATCAAAATATTTTCAAATAAAATTCGTTCCACTTTCAAAGACAGTTTTTATTTTCACAACATATATTTTTTTTGATGAAAAATTACATGCTATGTCTCCTGTGATTTATATGTAACAATATTATATAACAAATTGGCGAGTTTTCAGAATATTTCACTTATTATTACAATGGTCGTTATTCACAATTACTTTTGACGTTTCATATTGGCCAATTTACCGGCTGGATTATTATTTTTCTGTATGATTTGTTATTTGGCTGAATAATGTTGATAATATAAGTATTTGAAGTTATATATTTTTATTTACAACAGAATGTTACTACGAATTTTTTTAAATTGAAATAGAGGCAATTGATCCGATCGATGGTTGTTTTTTTATGGTTGACTAACTTTTGCCCGCGGCTTCGCCCGTGAGTTATTGGGGTTGGGGTTGGGCTTTCCGGGATAAAAAGTAGCCTATATCCTATTCCGGAGTATATCCTATGCCTGTGCCAAATTTCATCCAGAGCTGTCCAGCCGTTTTGGCGTGATTGAGTAACAAACATCCAAACATCGTAACTTTCGCATTTATAATATTAGTAAGATAAAAGTCATCTAATAACCTTGCTAAATCGATAGTGTTTCATGTACCGGATCGACCCTCCACGGGATTAAAATGACCAAAATTTAACGGTGGATTTGTGTACATTTAGTTCGTAACTAGCTTTTGCCCGCGGCTTCGCTCCCGTGGTATTGGGATTGGATTATATCCTATTCCGGAGTATATCCTATGCCTGTGCCAATATTTCATCCAGATCCGTCTAGCCGTTTTGGTGTGATTGAGTAACAAACATCCAAAGATCGTAACTTTCGCATTTATAATATTAGTAAGATAAAGAATTTGAATTCGAATCTCCAAGAAGTTCTTACAGTGATTATAGTTTGCTTTTTTATAGTTTGTTTAAAGCTAGAATGAGAAATAATATAAACATTTATATGATAAAGTTTGTATATGAGACTGAATGTTTAGGTTATACTTCAGATAAATACGTTATTGTAATTTACATGTTCGTATGAAATTCGGAGAGTGATGAAGCTGTATACATAGAGACATAAGTATAATACTGTGTGATGTTTTTACATCTGGTATTGAAGGAAATGTTTTTAAATTATCTTAGGTGGGAAATCATTCAATCGTCTAGGAACCGTCTGGACCAAGCCCAGTCTTCGACAGCGCGCACTGTTCGTCGCCGCCGCGCGCCTCAAGGAGTTGTCAGCAAACCGTAGGCACGCTGCAGAAGGGTCGAAGCCAACTGGGGCCAAGGGTTCGCATCTGATAGGAACGATCTGGCCCTCGTATACATGGCAACGTAGGAATGGGGTATGGGATATCGGTTTTCATAAATAATCGAAATCTTCAAGAGTAGCATAGCATAATAATAATAATATCTATGTTCCCTTCTTGTTGCTACGTCACATCGGGGGCTTGCGGACTGCGAGCACTGGGTAGCCCGCCGTCCGGTCGTCTGGTAACTGTCCAGTCCGAGCCCAAGTCGTCCACGGCGCGCACTGTTCCCGCGCGCCTTGAGGAGTTGTCAGCGTATTACCGGGGCCCTGGGATCAAGGCAAGGAAGGAACGAGGTAAGTTGCTTAGTCAGTAAGAGTTTGACACTGAAAAACCATCCAATGACGAATCCCGCTGTTGTTCGACGCGGAAAACTGTGTCAGATTCTTACTGACTAAACAACTTACCTCGTTCCTTCCTTGCCTTGATCCCAGGGCCCCGGTAATACGCTGACAACTCCTCAAGGCGCGCGGGAACAGTGCGCGCCGTGGACGACTTGGACTCGGTCTGGACAGTTACCAGACGACCGGACGGCGGGCTACCCAGTGCTCGCAGTCCGCAAGCCCCCGAAGTGACGTAGCAACAAGAGGGCAACATAGATATTATTATTATTATGCTATGCTACTCTTGAAGATTTCGATTATTTATGAAAACCGATATCCCATAAGCTCATAGTACTCACTATTATTCCGGGCGTTAACAAGTTTTCATCATACTGAGATTTATTTTTAGTTGTGCGTTCGTTTTCGTTAGAGTGCCATGTTTTTTGAGCAGTGCTGGACATGTTGCCTTGGTGATACTTGTTATTTGGTTTAAGAACGTTATTTGGTTTTAAGAGTGTTTTTTGTGACCTAGGTTTGGACCTTTAGGTATTTGGTAAGTGTTTTTTTTTTATTTTACAGTGGAAGAAGTTTTTATTAAGTTTTTGTCGCGTCCTCGTGAGATGTTTAATAGTGTATCTGTCTGACGCTATGGTACATAGTTTTTACGTATAAATTAAATTAAAACTCAGTAGGTACAGTTTTATTTTTAATTACATAAGAAATAACAGAGTTGTCAAAAACAAAGGTGTTGACATACGAGTATAACTACTACAATTCAAAATTGTAAAAGCTTGGCTACCACTTTAAAAGACATTATTTACTTTACCTAAACATTTTTTTGACACGAGAAACCTATTTTTTACTATAAAAAATCACTCCTGCGGACTTTAGCTAACTAATTAAAAACAGAGTTGTTGATTTGAAATTATGTTTGAAGTTAAGATTTTTTTATGGTAGGTGAAATTATTAGAATCTTACTGACTAAACAATCTACCTCGTTTCTTCCTTTCCTTAATCCCAGAGCCTAATACAGTTCGCATCAACCCTTGGTCCCTGGAGATTTGAACTTAGAAGAGTGTTGTTTTAGTTAGAAAGAGATTTCAATACCTACACTTGGTTTTCGACTTAATTTTTATATTACGCTGATACTTAATTTTCCATAAAATTTTATCAAATATGCTGACTTCTTAGGTGAAGTAACAGCTATTTTTTAGATGACGGGTTATTATTTGCTGCTATTTAGCTTCATTTTCTTTTTTTTTGGACTGACTGACATTTTGACAATTCTCAACTACCTGCAATTTTCTATAAACGATTTTGATTGATTTGATTGATTGATTCTTTCGTCTGGCCTAGTTTTTTCTTTGAAATTGGATATTTTTATTTGAGATTTTCCTTGATTACTAAATGTACGTATGTTACGTCGAGTGGCTTACAATTCAAAATAGATAGGTAGGTTCAAAAGCTAGGCCTTCTATAGGTGTCTCTCGCGGTTTCAAAGAATCACCCATAAACTTAATATTATTTAAAAAAAATCCTATTCGTATCTGTCAACCTCTTATGTGAGTTTGTTCCAAAATATATTCCAAAATTATTGAACGGATTTGAATGCGATTCATGACTTAGGTTTACGTGTGCAATACATACCTACAGAAAATCAGAGAAAAACCGAAAATCTCAAAGATTTTTAACAACAGATTGAAATTGGTGTTAAAAATCTAAAACAATAGTACAATAATATCTATTACAAAAATAAAACAAAGACGAGAAAAAAAGTAAATCAAATAAAAGAACTGCCAACACTAATTTAACACTTAAAAAAAAAAAACAAAAGTTTGAAACAAACGAAGCGGGAAAATAGAATAACAATATAACAAAATGGCGCTTGTCACCAACTGTCAAATTAAGACGTCCGGTTGACAAGCATCTGTCGTACGCTGAAAAATTAAAGGAAAAGTGTTTATTACGATTTTTTCTAGGTGTGTCTTTGTTTTCTGTAAGTTTTGGGGAGGTTTTTTTTCATAATGTAGCAGTTTTTGTTAGTATTTTTACCAAAACTTGATCCCTGGTTTAAGTAATCTAAAATTTAGGTAAACTGTATAAACTGATATTTCATTACATAGAAGGTATAAAACAAAGTCGCTTCTCGCTGTCTGTCCCTATCTAAGGGAACGGATTTTGATGCGGTTTTTTTTAATAGATAGAGTGATTCAAGGGGAAGGTTTATGTGTACAATATATGCATAATATATTCAATATCACCATTGTACCCGTGCGAAGCTGGGGCGGGTCGCTAATATAGTATTAAAACATTGAAAATTGTATTCCCAGTATGGCAGCACGTCACATCATAGTAAAACGATATTTTATAAATATCACAGTGTATCATAGCATTATACTTATAATGTATAACATATAAATAAAATAAATATATAAGGTGATGGTCGGTGTTTCTTATAGTTTAGTCTCTTCCTCAAACAGCACCGATTTACGAAATTAAAGTTATTTTGCACTTATTAGTGTTTTATTTTACACAGAAGAAGAAATATTTTTTTTATTTGTAGCTCTACCTTGGCGAGCCTGAAGTTAAGCACAAGTGCTAAAGTTCGCAGAGCCTAACTTCAGGCTGTACTGTCGATACTATTCTACTTCTGAATGTCAAAAGTTAAATTTTCACGAAAAATTACGCGATTCGTGCGAGCGTAAAACTGTTCGAAAAATTAAGTATTTTGATGTAACTTTGGATATATCTTCGCATTAATAAAAATCACACAAAAAACTTAACAAAACACACCAATCTCCCATATCTTCCCATCTACGACCACCCACCTCCCTATCAACCTCCACCGTGCAAAATCTCGTCGAAAGCCTCCATTCTCCGACCTTGGCCTCAAGGCCTCAAATCGAGGCCTCGTGTCCTCGCAACAAGGTCGCTCCCGGAGCTCAGACCTTGAGCGAGGCCACGGCCTTCTCGCTCAGCCTTGGTCCAAGGCCAGTCCTTGACGGAAGCTTGGGAACCTTGTATTTTAAGGTCAATGAAAAGATCTAGTTCATGGAGGACGGATGGGTCGATAGTCCCTACGTCATCAGTAAACTTGAGGGAAGGTTACCGTTTTGCAACCTTGAACTATGTTTTCAGAGTTTCAGGGTTGTTTTATTTTGGGAATTTTATAGCCTGACTGAAACAAGATTTTAGAAATATTATCTACTAGCTTTCTGCCAGCGGATTTGCCCGCTTGAAAATAGGTTTTCGCACAAAGTTTCGTTTACGTTTTTTTAAATTAAACTGTATAAAAATGTTATTTTAACATTTTTTGCGAAAAAAAAATTAATGAATTATATTCTAAATTAAAAATGTTATCGGGTTTGATTACAATAACGACTTTATTTGCCTCGATGACTTTTTTTTATTATTTTTTTCATTTGTAAAAAACTTTTTTTTCTAAAAATATTATTGGTGTTAGTTAAAATAATTATTTTGTACAGGTAAAAATAAAAAAAACAACATTTTTGTTTAAAAATTGACGAAAAATGTCACCACTTGTCGTCCAGAATCGTGTAGGATCAGTGGTATTCTGTTGTGCGACAAGTTAATGACATCTTGTATGTAGGTATGTACATATGTTCAGCAGGTCTGCTGGAAGAAATTTCTTTTAGAAATAAGCAGTACCTTTGTACCATTTTTTCTTTGTTTCTATATCTCCTTTGTATGTTGTGTGTACAAAAATTGTAAAATAAATAAATAATATGGAATGCAATAAAGTACCTATTGAGTATTGAAAACTGAAACTATAGATAGATTTAGAAAGAGCTTCAGAAAGCAATCAACAAATCCAGCGTAGGTCGAATTGATTGATAGATTGAGTGATTGATACGGATCTATTCTGGATTATTGATCCAGAATCTACTTAAACCACTTATGATGTAATGTGTATTTTATAACTACAATGTCTGGAATCGTACGGAAACCCATTTTTAGGATGAATGATTTTAAATTTCAACTCAATACCTCCATTCGTTCCTGAGATAAAAGGTCTTGACAGGCCTGTATGTTTAGTGGTTAGTGGCCCTAACTGCTGCTGTCGTGGGTTCGATTCCCATCCAGGACGAAATGTTTGTGTGATGAGCACGAACACTAATTCTGTGTCTGGGTGTAATTTATCTATAACTAGCGACCCACCCCAGCTTCGCACGGGTGCAATGCCGATATTAAATATATTAAGCACTAGCTTTTGTGAGCTGCTTCGCCCGCGTACATAAAATATAGCCTATGTCACTCTGGGGTAAGGCAGCTTTCTATTGTTGCTAAAATTTTTGCAATCGGACCAGTAGTTCCAGAGATTACCTCCTACAAACAAAAAAACAAACTTTACCTCTTTATTATATTAGTGTAGATGTATTATACACATAAACCTTCTTCTTGAATCTCTCTAGCTATCTATTAAAAAAACCATCATTAAGTACTAGACTGACAGGCCAGTCCAATGAATAAAAAAAATTAAAGACAAGCCTGTTGGTCTAAAAACTATAATTGTTATTTACATAGATTTTAACTGTATCACATCTTGGCAAAGTTGTGTAAACTGAGTTAGAACAAATTTATCATTCTAACGAATGAGTTCACTAGTTTCGACATTACCTAATGACTTTTGTAAGAAATGGCCCTCTCAATATCTGTACGAAATACTTCAATGAAAACAATTCCAGATTACACGTACAATAAAATGTAACATTCAGATTAATTAGATTTCCAATCCCTAGTGGGGATTAAGTAATTAAAATTCTTCAGATAATTTATTGTTAATTGAAGAGTAATGGAAGTCATCTGAGCTTAAATATAGATTAATTAGTATTGCCATTAAACGTGGCAGCCAATCTTCAGGCCGCGTTCCTGGCGTGCCCAAATGACAGCGATATCGAAGAGTGCTTCGACGCCAAAGTGAATTTGTATTGTTGAGTCAGAATCAGTATTAGAATGATAAGACCGCCCATTGTACCCTTATTTTTTGAATAATGTTTGTCCTATTTTTTTGTAATGTGCTGTACAATAAAGTATAAATAACTAAATAAATGTTTTTATTGTGGGCATATGTTACATCATCATCATTTTGTACCGAAGCACTCATTGCTGGACATAGGCCTCCCCCAAGTGTCGCCACAACGAACGGTCTTGTGGTCCTGTACACGTTTTCGAGCGCTAAAATTCGCAGGGCCTAACTTCAAACACGCCAAGATCCGACGGCCGTACTGTAAATTTAATTCAAATTTAATTTATTTAATTCAGTCACTCCTGTAGCCTTAGAAAGGAAAGGTAACTGAAGGACACAGGTGTAGTTTTAGTCAGTAAATGTCTGACACTTTCTCTTGCTCCTCCCAAAGCGCGAGAAGTCATTGGATGGTTTCCCACCTTAAGAAAAAGATCACAAAAAAAGTTGACTTATATTTTAACTGTAACAATTTGGCAGCTGCGATCTCCCCGTCCGATTATAATTTAAACGTCTTCAAGGTGTATGAGCTCTTAATAAACTACTCTTCTAAAGCTCCTCACCATCAACGATTAGGCTCTTAATAAACTAGTGCATCTCACCATCAACGATTATATCACTGCTTACCATCAGGTGGGATCGCAGTCAAGCTCTACTAGTTTATATCGTTGAAAAAAAAGTTGAAATGTTTGAAAATGAGAGAAATTAAGATAACAGCTATAAAAGCCGTAAAAACAAACGCGTCTAGATTTATAGTAGACGTTTTAATCCGCTGTTAATGTAAAGTGGTTCGCGAATTGCAAACACATGCGGTATTTACTAATTTATTTTCTCAAGCATGTTAGAATTACAACATTCATAGCATTTTGTACATTTTTATGTTGAAATTGCGTGAAAAACATCGCGTTTTTTTTTTAAATTTCCTTATAGATTCGCGCTTGACCGCTATCTCACCAGCCCCCCTACCCAAGTTGATAATCTACAATAGATAACGCTAGTAAACTATTAATCTACACTAATATAATAAAGAGGTAAAGTTTGTTTTTTTGTTTGTAGGAGGTAATCTCTGTAACTATACTGGTCCGATTGTAAAAATTCTTTTTGTGTTGGATAGTCCATTTTTCGAGAAAGGTTATAGGCTATATAACATCACGCTATGACCTATGGGGGCAGAGCAATAACCACAGACGCGGGTGAAGCCGCGTGTAGCCTATATATTGCTAACTTCACGCGGGCGAAGCCGCAGGCAAAAGCTAGTCAAATATATGGGAATGACTTCATTTCAACAAAATTAGTAGCCAAGTTCACATCATTCAGAATGGCAAAATCAAATGTAATCATTTCTACAATGATCATCACTACATACTGCAGTTTTATGATATAATTAAATATGTTCATATGTTGAGGCGTTTCGATCGTAGAAAGAGACTCGTCACGATACGATTGTAACTTGGCTAAGGGGCTGATGGAAAGTGACGTTGCAGTCGACGATGGAGCGCGCTTACCTAGAAGAAACCTATTCACTCTTCACTTAAAGATTCCCGGGTTGTAGCCATTATCAAACACAGACTCCAGTAGGCAATTCGATTCCTTAGCTGTGCTTTAGATGGAGCGATGGAGGTGGAATACTGGTGGCCTAGTGGTAACAACCTCACCTTATGAGTTATATAGTTGGTCCTGGGTTCAAACCCAGCCAGGTGTATTACTTTGTGTAATTTATTTTGTCACTAGTTTCATTTAAAACTTACTTGGGTTATTTATTCGCTTCTGAAAAGAAAACCTAGGACCTAGGTCCTAGAATACATGACAACTATAATATAATATACTAGCTTTTGCCCGCGGCTTCGCCCGCGTACATAAAATATAGCCTATGTCACTCAGGAGTAAAGCAGCTTTCTATTGTTGCTGAAATTTTTCCAATCGGACCAGTAGTTCCAGAGATTACCTCCTACAAACAAAAAAAACAAACTTTACCTCTTTATTATATTATATATAATATATATATTAGTGTAGATTCCACAACTGTCACACAACGTCGTCTAGTCCCAAGCTAAGCAGAGCTTGTGTTATGGGTACTAGACAACTGATAAACATACTTATATTTTTCTAAATAAATATATATTATAGGTAAATTACACCCAGACACAGGAAAAATGATCGTGCTCATCATACAAACTTTTGTCCTGGGTAGGAAAGAATCCACGACCTCTGGCATAGCAATCATTAACCACTAGTCCAACAGGCCAGTCGAACTGGAAGAACATGATAAGAGTGGATTTAGTAAATAAAAGTCTCACATACCCTCCCTCATCACCCTAGAGTGGGAGAAGTCATTGTATGTTCCTACTTCAAAAAATACTAGTAGTATCATGAGCACGTTCACAGATATGTAAACTCACATACACACGTTATTCGAGTCTATTCATAGAACTGTACTTCCTTTAAATATTTATCGCTCACTGTTGACATGCGCAGGGATTCACACTCCACGTAGTAATTATTCAGGCCTAAATATTGACAGACATTATGCTTTATTTAAGTTCCTGATCGTTTCCAGATTCGAAAACAGATGTAAATAAATGGAAAAGTGCTGAAATCGGATTCTTAATCCTACAAACAGCTGCTTAAATACTCTGGGTTTCCTTTAAGATGGGGTTCGAAATATTTGGGTCACTAAGTCAGTGATGACTTGAAAGCTACAGTGATTCGACTCTTCCTCACTCACCTATCGTCAACGTCGCGCATGGTTTAAAAGCTTGTTGCTTCATTTGATGCAATTCAAAGTGATGTTTGATGCAAAAGTAATGCGAAAAAAGAGAGATAACCCTTGAAAACTCTGTTGGCTTCCGGTAATTCTACAATTAACTCGAATGATTCACAAAATTTGTTCAAGGAAATGCGTGTTTTTATTAAACCTTTAAGGATTAAAAAAGAAATGGCGTTATTTAGAATTTCGATTAAATGTGCAAGACTTCTATAGAAGTACTTTTTTATATTTTTAATATAGGAGTAGGTGCATTATGGAGCGTCAAATTTCAGGTAAAATAGCAGATTTTCAGAGGTCTTTACGGGAATACTTTTACCAAATTTATGTTTTTATTTCTATAGAAGCCTAGATAATATCCACAAGATATCTGTATATCCAAAATATCTGAAGAAAGAGGTGCAATAACGTCACAATCACGTAAGAGCGGTTGTATAAATATGTTCCTCGGGTTGGCCGCTCTTAATAAACTAGTGCGCATCACCATCAACGATTGCATTATTGCTTACCATCAGGTGAGATCGCAGTCAAACACTAGTTTGTATAAAAAAAAACTATGTAGCCATTAATAGTTACGCAGGTTTTAAAAAAAATGACAATTTCATAGTTCTATTAATATAATACGCTGTCTTAGTGTTCGTAGCCTAATAAAGATTTATATTCCAGGAATATATATTTTTGGTTTTAAGAAGTTACGTGAAGCACACATAAATAATATTTCTTTACTAGTTATTTTCTAAAATTCTAAAATAATTTAAGTTGAAAACAAGGAAATAATTTAGTTAAATAGTTTCTTATTTTATTTTTCTAAAGCGTAACACCAGGGGTCTGGGATTAAGGCAAGGAAGGAGCAGGGTAAGTTGTTTAGTCAGTAAGAGTCTGACACTGTTTTCCGCTCCGCCTTGCCTACCATAAAAAAAAATATACAATAAATATCACCCGATTTTCAACGCTAATATCAAACGCGTCAAAATAACAACAACAATTAAAACATATTCTGCTCAATTAGCTGACATAAGTAATAGCACATACAATGTCTGTCACAATGGCGGGCAGAGTGCCAGCATCTGTCAACGCCAATCACAGCTGATGGGCCACACCGGGTGAGGAGCCACGAAGCCAGGATCAAAGGGACTGGGCAGAGGATGTTATGGACTAATTTGATTATTAGCATAGTAATGGATGTTTAATGTTTGAGAACGGGCAATGTGAGATACGTTTATACAAGTGCTCTTAAGTACCTATCCATTTTGGATGAATTCATCTTCATGGTAGTCGTCCGAGTACCTTCGCAAGATTCTGCAAGGCCAGGATGTTTTAAAGGCTAGAGTGAATAGGCTCTTAACTTTTTGATTACCGTAATTAGAGATATTATATAGGGTGTCCCAAAATTAACGAAAGATTTGAATTTGCCGCCATTTATGCAGTACAGTGTTGTCAACCCTAAAAACAAAATAAATCGACAGTTGACAGTTTAGGGTTAGTAAAAATGGAGCGTTATGCGCTTAGTTAATCGCTTCACAGTTGACGAAGTTAAAACACTATTCCGACCATTATTTTTGAAATATTGCTCAACAATGAAGACACGTTGTTAATAGAACAACGTGTCTTCATTGTTGAGCAATATTGCGTAACGCTCCATTTTTACTATTACTATATATACTGACTAGGTATATAGACTAGATATACTGACTGTGCCTTCTCTTTATATTTTAGATAAGGATTTTTCAAAATTAGAAGCGATCTTCATAACAAAAATACACGTAGGTAGTAAACACAAAATTGTGATTAGCTAATACCAGCAAATCATTCTTAGTAAATAGCGTACGCTTTTATAACAAGCTGCCAAAGGAGTAACTGAAATTAGCTAGGGAAAGTTCAAAACTCAAATTAAGCATGTCGTAACCAGAAAAGCTTATTATAAGATTAGAGACTATGTCGAAGACACGCTTGTTTAGCAATGATTACAACATTTGGTCCCCTGGTAATTTATGAATATTCTGTACATTTTACTATTTTACTATTCACAGATATGGCTTTGTTTAAATGTATGACATGTTTCTTTTTTAAAGTGCCTGTTAATTGTATATTTGAAATAAACGTTTCTGATTTCGGTCAATCGCCTAGGTCATAAAAGGACACCTTGAGCTAAATTTCACGCCCCTAGTCCCAGTATTTTCATCTGTGCGTTGGTATGTCCGTCTATCAGTTTCTCCTTTTATATATAGATTCACCATATCAGCCAAACATCCTCTACAATCTACATTGTCAATTCTGACAGGTGGTGATTTACAACCGGCGCGCGCTCACTCGACCGTATTAAGATTTATTTCAATATTTATACTGCTTGCTTTTATTGTACAAGTATTTTTTGAGATTTAATGAGTGTTACAATGTAAACGATAGATAGATAATAATAATCATAATTTTGGTGTCTTCAAGTCTAGACTGGATAGGTTTTTAATAAACTAATGCGTACTACCATCAACGATTGCATCATTGCTTACCAACAGATCTCTCGTTGGTGTGGTGGTCATAAGCCTGACTACTAAGGATGGGGTCCCAGGTTAAGCAAAAGTGCTGTTAGGTTGTAATAATTTCTCTGTAGGTATCGTAGTTGTGTATGGGGTTATCAGAATTGTCATAGATGCATTGACTTTGGGTATAGGGTACCATCGAACTGATTTGATGCTAGAGACGACTCTAATGACGGTATTCAAAGAATGATTAAATTCTACAGGCATTTAAGTTTGGTTTAGTTATATCACAACTAAAAAGTTTACATTTTTTACGATACTAAAGTTAGTTTGCATTTGCACTTTAAAGTCAGTTGTATTTTTGATTTTCTCTTCTAAAGAGGAGGCTTAAGACCCAGCAGTGGAAACATTAAAAAGGCTGGGCTGACAATGATGATGTTTTTTATTTATATCAATCCCCAAAATGATAAACATAAGAAACATGAAAACCATAATCTTTACATGTAACTCGATCGCACGTTGACTTCTCCTAACCTAAAAATAGCTATCAAACAAAATCGTTAGCTAAAATAAAATACAAGAGTTGAACGCTCTGGGAGAATAAAGTTTTCATAAAATATGCGTTTTTATGAATGAATGTTTGAAAATAAAATCTTACGGCTGGTTTTGTTTGATGCGAATATTTTGATTGCGTTATTATTTTGTGGTCTTCTTCTTCTTCTTCTCGAATTGATGGATTCCGCTTCCCTCAAAGTTTTTGGGCCCAGTAGGTTGCCACATTTATAGCAGCTTCAGTGGCATTCTTAAGGTCTTCCAGCGTGCACTTGTAGGGACATTTTGAGCACTCTAATAGGTGGGCCATTGTTTGGTCAGAGACACCGCATTCACACTGTGTGTCACCGGGGTCTATAATCCCCCATTTTGCCAAGTTGTGTTGTTTTGCAATTTTGTGGTGTTAACTTTTGGTATGTGGTTATTATCGGTAGGTCGCTAGAAATTGTATTTTTTTGAAGTGAGAAATAATCCATTATATGTCATTATTTTAGTCGAAACCCAACATAGAGTCGAGAGGGAGGGCTTGTCACTTTTCAATAATAATTATTATTATCATTTATTTCGAGTTGTTCACTCCTATAATAGTTAGTAACAATATTTACTTAAAACTATGTTAGTAACAATAATCAAAAGAAGAATTAGATTAATAAATTATAACATAGTTAATTAACATCATGTCAAATAATACAATCACAATCAAAATATATAATATACAGTAAAAATTGAGTCACAAACTACTTTCCTATCAACATACGCATCCATTTGTTTTGGAAAGGGCAGTCTGGCCTAGCAGAAATCATTTGTAGGATGCTATTACTGCTGCCCCGCAAGCGCTGTCGGAGAGACGCAGCTCTTTTCCGCATGACTGCATGGAAGCCGTCCGTATGGGCCTCAGCAAACATGCCAGACGCGCTACAAAAACGAGGCAACCGCAAAAGCATCCTAAATATATTATTATATATTATTATTTTCAATACTTATAAGATATTAATCTTCAATATTTTAAATGTATATCTTTAGAAAATGTACTTACCTTATTGGTTTATTTACATTATTATAATTATAGATATTAATAGCGATAAGGATATATACAAACTAAAAATAATATATTCTTTTTTTTAATAGTTTTTAATATTTTCAAAAGGTCTAATATGTTTGGTATTAACAATATTTTCAATATTGAGGAGTACCTCAATATTGAAAATATTGTATATAATATAGGTATATCAAAGGCATCCTATATATCCTTTGATATATATTTATGTAAGGTTTGTCATATTTTTTTCCAAAATAAATAGCGTCACAGTTAAAGAGTATTATATAATTTATATATATATATAATTTAAAATATATTTTTATATTGGTTATGTCACTAAAGATCAAATCATATTTGATCACATAACAGCAAACAAATTATTATATCACATAAAAATAATACTTAACATATATCCTGCAACATATAACAGACTATTTGCTGAAAATATATTGCATATAAAATTTTTGCTTTGAAGTGAATCAATAAATAATAATGTTAGTCGTAAAATGCGATCATTTGCGATTAATAAATAATACTTTATTGACAACCATAAAAGTTTGTCATGATTTATGATTTTCAGTTTATTAACTAGCTTTTTCTAGCGGCTTCTCCTGTATCATCATCATCATAATTTCAGCCGAAAGACGTTCACAATTGGTCATAGGCCTCCCACAAGTGTCGCCAGAACGACCTGTATGTCTCGCATCTATCGGATTTCCGCAACCTTCAACAAGTCATCGGCTTGCGGACAGCGAGCAATGGGTAGCTCGCCGTCCGATTGTCTGGTAACAGTCAGGGTCAAGCCCAAGTCGTCGAAGGCGCGCTCTGCTCCCGTGCGCCTCAAGGATTTCTCAGCGAAGCCGTAGGGACTTTGTAAAAAGGTCGAAGCCTACAGGGGCCACGGTCTCTTTCTGAAAGGAAAGCTTAGAAGAAGGAACGGGGTGGGTGTTTTGTTTAGTCAGTAAGAGTCTGACATTGGATGATTTTTGCCCACCATAAAAAATAATCATTGGACAGTCATAGGTAATAACGCCATCTTATTTGTAAATTACCAAACTTGTCCAACATCAACAATTATGAAATCAATGATAGACTATTCTGTCAGTAACAGACTTGAGGCCCTGAACTGTGCTTGACAGAAATGTCAATATTACCAACAATGCACACAGTGTCCGGATTGCTCAATAAAATCCAATATTATTAGAACACAGGATATGGTAGACCACTGCATAGCACAATAGCGTAGTAGCGTCGTAAAGTTCAGGAATTGGCGTAAACCTGCTATTAATATAAACGATGGCCAATATTAATAGTGTGTTTAAACATGACAGCGTCTAATGTTACGTTATTTATCGATTTTAAGAGCTGCCAATTCGCATTTTCATGCAAAGCTGTATAATGGAGTTCGTAAACACCAATATACAGCATTAAGTATCAAGTTCTGCTAATATAACACTTAGAGCTGAATAAATGCCGAGAGAGAGAGAAGAGACGCCCGGGTGTCGCCACTGTTTGGACTGCCCGGAGCACACGGTCGAGGTTTACTCTACTTGGGCAGAGCAATGCCATTTCCTCGTGCAAATATTTAAACGTAATTAAGTTTGGTGATATTTCAATCGTTGTTTGGCCTTTTTTTGTACCTTTTATTACCCTGTGGTAATAAAAGATAAAAAAAAGTTGGATTTAAAATAATTAGCAATAATAAAGATTTTAATATAATGAAATAAATCTACACTAATATAATAAAGAGGTAAAGTTTGTTTTTTTGTTTTTTTATTTTTTTGTTTTTTTGTTTGTAGGAGGTAATCTCTGGAACTAATGGTTCGATTGGAAAAAAATTAGCAACAATAGAAAGCTGCTTTACTCCTGAGTGACATAGGCTATAAATTATTTATATAACATGGATGTTAACCGAGCTATCACTACAAGAAATTTTCCGCGGACGAAGTCGCGGGCAGAAGCTAGTGATTTATATATCTATTAAAATGTAAAGATTAATATAAAATAATGACATAGTACTTAGAATAAGTTTAGTGTATAAGTATTTATCCTATATAATATTGACTTTTTCTGTGCCCAACAGGGTCCACAATTGTGTCAAATAATCTTTATTTAACATCTATGCATGTAAATTGTGGAATGCAATAAACATTTGAGTATTGAGTATTGATTTCTACAAATCCTACATCAATGACATGCCCAAATCGAGGATTGACGTATCACCAAATATTAACGATTGAACGATCTGGACATTTTTTGTTGGTCATATCATGAAGCGATCAATTCATTTGATTAATGGATCAAACAGCAAATTCCAAGACACAGCTGCCGTGAGCCTAAGGTGGTGCAAACTGTTACCTCGACTCTAGGAATAAGGCAAGGAAGGTACGGGGTAGGTTTTTTAGTCATTAAGAGTGTGACACTGGTCTCCCGCTCCGCCCAAGAGCGGGTTTCGTCATTCGATGATTTTCACCTACCATAAAAAAAGACACAGCTGCAGTGCAGACAGTAAAACGCAGTAAAATAGCGTATTTTACAATACTTTTACTGCGTTTTAGCATCTGCACGGCAGACAGATACAATTTATTCGTGCTATAATACATTAATTAATGTGAGGTGTCCGAACAACACGTTTAGAAATTAGGGTTACATGACAACGTTACCGTTAAGCTGTCGTATTAGTTTCGTTGTTTAACTGGCGTTATTGGTTGTTTTTGAGCCTGTGCAGTGTGCTTGTGCACACCACGTATTTTAAACGCGCAGTTGTCGCGCGTTTTAGAAATGTGCGCAGACGGTTATAACGTTTTTTTTTTTAATTTTGGTGGCAAAATCTATTTCTTCAGTTTTCGTGAAAATTAGCAAACCCAGATGCTTAATTTTCACGACAGCTGAAAAAGGATTTCCCCATCTGAATATTATTATGTCGTCTGCAGAGATGTTATGTATGAGTTTAATATATGTAGAATGTCTATAAAAAAATAAGGGTCTCGCTACCATTATAAAAAAATATATATTTGATCTTGACATTTATTCCATAGCCGGTATACAGACGGCGTCTGACGCGCGTGCGTATCGCTACAGACGCACGCTAATAGTATTTAAAAATTTGGTAAGCTTAATACCACGACTTCTTAAAACCACAACATCTCGAGAATTGTAGTCATCATTTCAGCCGAAAGACGTCCTCTAACCTGTTTCCCCCAAATATTAGCTGGGTAGCCTCATTTTATTCTTCGCTCGGGTAGCCGGGCATTAGGGGTCATCTTTTATTTTGTGTTTTTCATGTTTGGTTGCCATAATTGTCGGGGCCGTTAACATTCAACCACCACAGCTTTCATTACTTGACACTGGCTAAAGTCAAATAAAAATTTTCTAAGTTGGTTGGTTTTCCCATCTGCAGAATCAGTGTTTCCTCAGCTATTCACATTATTTAATATTTTACTCGCCAGACGTATCGGCACAGCTGTAAAAACAATGATCAGCCCGCACGCATTACGTATTTATTTTAGCAACGAAATATTTTGATAGAAACGTTGTGATAACTATTAGATAAATGTTGTGATTATAATGTCTGTTTTGACATAGAATATTTTGATACCGCCTTTTCAAGGCAGATATTTATAAAATAGACCATAAATAGATAGTTACCTAGATAGTAATAGATGTTATTTTTAAATAATATTGGCGTATAAATGATTGGGATGATGTTAATTAAAAGATCTTATTTCTCTTAAATTTTAATTATACGCGTATATGTAAATATGTGTGATAAAGCTTACAATTTTATTTTTAAACTATTTAACAAATTGTGAACAACTTTATTACTAGCGCCATCTCTTACCGAGTAGTGGAACTACTTCAGCCGATCGATACAGCAAGCGCCATCTGTTTACACAACTCAGAACTATTAAGAGCTTTGACTTTCAAATTTCACCCGCGAAAGCGCAAGCGCAAACTAAAGCGGCGCGTTTATTTTTGCATCTATCCAACGTGAACTTGGGGCTGTACGAAAATAGTTCCGAGTTTGACATATGGTGGAAACATGTAGTTTTTATTTTGAATATCGCCTGGCGAATTTAATTTTATGTATTATAAAACCGTGCACCTTTAGATGACAGTAGAAATGGATTCAGGGTAAATATTCTGACCGGGTGTGCCTGCATGAATGCTATCAGATTTACAAAAGGCGTTGGTTCCGAATGTTTTGATTCGTCATAACCTCACAATGTGTGTTTTTTCTGCGTTTTTCGCTCATTAATTGCGATCTGTTTTATATTTAGAGTTTTACACTTTTTTTATTGTCCTTCGCTTCAGATATTAATTCAGTTGCAATGATTTTATATGAATGAATCGCCGATCATGAATGAAAATTTCTTTCGATGATTTTCTGCTTTATGTTCAACAAATATTGTTTGATATTATATACTTTCTACTATTTACCACAATATATTAAAGCTACTGTAAATTTAGTAAAACAATGTTTTGCTTTGGTTCACTGGTTTTATTAGGACAAGGTCATAGGTACTTACTAACTAAAGAGCTGGAAGACACTTGTCTTTTTATAAACGCGTCAGAAATAACTCGAATACCTATGTGTTTTTCTTGTTATCAATTTTCACGGACATAAAAAATCTGATGTTAGCATTGTTTTGATAGCACTAACAGTATTTCTTAAAATTTAAGTATAGAGGTTTGAATAAGTACGTTGCTTAATGTTGGACCAAACAAAGGTCTTTGTATGTGTCAACTTACGCATGTAATGGAGGTGCCTGTTCAATTGATTGTTGCAAAAACTTTTTATGAATAAAAAGTCTCTAAAAATTTACCTTTCAAATGTTTGGACTGGGCCATATTAATTTTAAGCTTCTACTGTAATTGTACTTACAGTAGTGTATTTATCCCTCTTAAAAGGAGACGGTGCCATAAATGAAAGTAAACCTAGTTTGGCCATAATCAACTTCATGAATCTTAAATTCTGGTATATAGATAGGTAAGGCCATATCATATAGTGTGGCAATGCCGGCAGCCTCATTTTTGGTATATTACCAGTCGACAGGGATGCGGAGGAGTTTTATAAATACGTAAAAACTATAAATGCTAAGACAAGAAAGATTCTTATATTTGAAATCACTAATGATTTTTTTTCCCTAATTCCAGAGGAAGCAGCAGTAGGCTGGGTGAGCAGCGCGACCCTCACTGGTACATCGACTCAGCGTACGCGTCATCCCTCAAAGTTTCGCTACGTTTACCCACCAGACAGTTTTTAGAAGGTCAGTACTGCTTTATGCTATATACCACCCCTAAGCTTGAATACTCGAACGTCACCTTGCGAAGGTTTCTTATAGCCTCTTTAAAGTAAAATGGATAAATTGTGATGCAACTATTGAATCAAGTTAAGGTGTGTTTGAAAATTCAGGTTACGGGTACAAAGGAGGCTTCTTTTACGTTTCTCTTTTTTGTTTTCTGAAGAAACAGAGCTAAATGGAGATGAAATTAAATTCTGTATGCACACTACACAAAAACACAACATTTATACAAAATATTTCTTACACGAACACGCTTTCACACATTTACTTGAAAATAATGTATCTATTAGGTACTAAAAGTTGTTGGTAATAAATAATTATTACCAACAACTTACTTAAACTGTCATGATCTTAACGCAGACAGATTTTATTCCCAAGGTTTACAGCATTAGAAAAGACAATTTAATCTATCCTGAAAGCCCAAGTACAATGGTTACAACTGTCAGGTAATCAAACCTGCTACCGTCAAAGACGGTGTAACACTAGATATACTAAACCACTGTACTATCGGTGTAAAAAAATGTAAACATAACAATGACACTACATTTTCAGACTTCTACCATCCGTGGTTTCGTCAAAGCGATATCAAGAGATATATATTCGGTATGCCAGTTTGTCATGTTTTTTAATTTGTTGCAATCAAAGACTACTAAGTGACTTTGACTGCACTTTTTCTCAATTTCCTTTGTGGTTTACGTCTTATTTTCATGTTGATTTGTGTATTGCTCATAAAAGATACATCTATATGTGTTTGTCTATGACATTTTTGTCCGTCCTTTGAGTGTGTGATTTATCTAAAAAAGGTGACTCTTAACAAATAATAATGCGCACTACATAATAATCGATAACTCGTGTTCGAATTTATTTCTTGTGTCAAGCGCCATCTGTTGGTACGGTCTAAAACTGAGTGGACTGGTGCTGCGAAGCTTTAAAGTTTGTTAGTTCAAGCTTTCAAAGCTAGATGGCGTTATCGTCAATATGTTTAAATATTTTATTGGAATTAATGTTTTTTGAGTATAAACATTATAGTTTTTTTATATTATAATTTTTATACATTATTATTTATAATGCTAGATTATTTTACTAGAGTAATTTATAATTATATGATTATTTAAAATTAAAATTCATGAAAGCTTTATTTTTTAAATTAGGCACTGATATACTGCAATTTGTGTTAATGAATAGAGAAGCTTGTAAAAAGTATGACATTTTAATTAAGAGTTATATTTAAAAAAAAAAATCAGGATTTGTCACTTAGATAAAAATATTTTTCATGTTACATAAAAGAAATAACGTTATTGTAGGTAAATGTCTGATGTTTATGTTTATTTGAAGTTTGACGCAAACATTTGTACTTTATGAGAACAGGTGATTTACAGACAAATGAGATTTTATATATATACACCGTTAAATTTTAGTCGTTTTAATCCCGAAGAGGGTCGATCCAGTACATGAAACACTATCGATTTGTGTAGTTAAAATAAAAAAATAAAGTATTTTTTTTCTAAATCTCTTATTGATATACGCATTTACGAAATTAATTTCTTTAAGTAAACGAGTCATTAACCTTGTAGGTAGTTGTCGATCGTTGCGTACTAACTACCTACAGGTCATTGAACTCGCCCAGCTGACGTTTACTTAAAGAAATCAATTTAGATCATGCGTAAATTAATTCGAGTTTAAAAAAAAGTACTTTGTTTTTTCATTCTAACTTTACCAATCAATAGTGTTTCATGTACTGAATCGATCCTCCAAGGGATTAAAACGACTAAAATTTAACGGTGTATATAATTATTTTTATAAATATTTTACTGTCTGTCCTTCTGCCTGTCCAATTTTCATAAGAAATGCGAAGTTTCATTTATACGCACCATATTTTTTACGGCGTTGCAAATTGATTTTCGTAATAAATAATATTGTTGTGTCATTAAATAATTATTTAACTACTTTTTGACCCGAATAACTATAGGAAATGATCCAAAAGGAAAATATTATTCTCGAAATAAATAGTATCTTCTGTCCTATGATCCTATCCTTAGACATTGACTACCTATGTGCCAAATTTGATCTAAAATCGTTCTGCCGTTTGAGCGTGAAATATTAACAAACATACTTACCTATATGACTGACTAGTAATTATTAGTGACACGTGATTGTAAATATGATAACAAACAACTTTTGCTGTGGGACCAAACTTGGAATCGCGAAAATTTTTTGGTCAATACCTACATTTATGATCCAGTCAATGTACTGAGTACCGGGTAAAATAGGGTGAATAGAAACTCAGGGGGTGAATAGAAAAAAGTTTTGAATAAAGCATTTTTGTTTTTAATATTGAATTTATAAAAAAATATATATTTTGTTTTCTAAACTGAATAGTTTGCGGTAGAGACACTTCCAAAGTGGTAAAATGTGTCGCTCCACCCCTGTAATTTCTATAATAAGAGAATGATAAAAAAGTCTCAAAAGTAGAACTTTTCATAAACTTTCTTAGAAAATTATTTTAAACTTGATAGGATAAACATTTTTTGAAAAATTTAAAAAAAAAAACAATTTCTGGACTATAATTTATTGTAATTTAACCAATTATATATAAGCATTCAGGATACACGTTTAGGATTATCTTCTTTCAAATAAAAATACAAAAAGATTAAAGTCGGTTCACGCAATCCAAAATTCCCACCGGGTACAGCGCCATCTATCGGGGAATTCGGTTACTAATTTATAAATGGGCTACTGGGTTTTGTTGAAACTACGGAACCCTACACTGAGCGCGGCCGGACACGCTCTTGGCCGGTTTTTAGTTGTGTAATTTTAAAATGAATTTGACACGATACGATAAATTCTGCAATGTTATACACGCAGTACACTTTGCAGTTGAAATGTGAAAAATATTGCCAATTAATAATAAGTAGGAAATGTAATAAAGTGAGAAATTCATTTCCATCGACTAGGTGACTTTGATACACTAAGACATGACTAAGACTGAGTGTTCACAAGACTAGCCAAAACAAACTTTGCCTAACCTTGAACATTGCCCATTGAAAAATGGACATGCAATTTTTTTTTAAGTTTTCTCAACGATTTTAATATATTCATAAAAACTAATATTAATAAATTATTTGGTGATTTTCCACTTAAAAATAAGACACTGCATAACTTAGTTAAAACATTGTGGGCACGCCATAATTATGGCTGTAAATTCCGTCTTTGAGGAGTATCTAGAAATAAGTCACGGCTTCTTCATCTTCCGCGTGAAGCATCACCAGATTCGTGTAGAAAAAAATCCTGGGTGTTACTATTCTGTAGACCGCCCAAAGTCTGAACACATTCGCGGCTCAACGAAATGTCATCAAAACTCCGGTTTTGTGGGTTCAGCAGGGTCGAAACCATGCACAGCCATGTGTTGTGCGAAGAGAACCCTTAGGCAATGAAAAGATGGCAAAGATAGAATAAGGACAGGTTTAAGTCAGTAATAGCCTACCACCGTAGAGCAGAAATCATTGGATTATTTTCCACCTAAAAATAAAGGTACAACTTTGCCCATCCATCGCTAGTGAAACCACAGCTTTATAAATTTTCACATTTATTTTAGCTGGAGGACTCATCGTCGACATAGTCCATTAATACGACGCTTCTGTAGTTAATAGACATTAACGACGCAAAAATGTGGCTACTATATTATAATTAGCTACGTTGAGATCGTATAGAGATACCTACTGAGGAGGCGATGGTCCGGGGTGTTGGGAGAAAAGGTGATCGTTATCAGTAATACCGGAGAGAGTTAGAAAAATATAATTATCTAGGTCAGTGTTCGGAAAACTTTTTGTGTTCAAGACACAACTAGGAAATTGTAAAATTTTAGAGGTACACCATAAATAAAATAGTACATTTTGATACTTGCAAGTGCGTTTCTTCTGCGCTTTGTGGGGAACGACTCGCACCCAGCCTGAAAAGAAAAGAAAGAAAGAAAAGTAGTCCATTGCATGCCTCCAAACGTTAGGATAAGGGTTTTGTTATATTGTAGGTAAAAATCATCGAATGACGAAACGACCTGAGTCGTCGTTTTTAGGTAGGTATATTTCTTTTGATTTAGACGGTAAGCGGTTTTCTCCTCTAAAGAATCTTGCGTTAAATTTATAACTGAAGCTGATGAACTTATCGTGTTAATAAAAAATTCTTGTAACAGAGATTTAGCAAAATATAAACAAAACTCTACACCTCGAAAAAAAAAAGGAAGATCAAATCGGCCACAGATTATAGAGAGTCTACCATTTACCCGCCAATTCTTTTTTTCAGTGTTCGGCTCCCTGGCTTTTCAGTCAATATTTTTCATTTTGTCATTGTAAAAATGGGTCTGATCAACATTTTTCTCAAATATATATTAGTTTTAATGAAATAATTGAAAGTAAAATAAAATAAAGTCATTAAAAAAAAGTTTTCTTAAATTATTTCTATCTCTATGTCATTTTAATTGTACTGGCAGTATAAAAATTCGGGTCACGGTTCAATAGCAATGTCAAAATAGAACTACTTATTTTTTTTTATATTTGCTGTCTAAATATTAAAAAAACAAATGTCAGTTGTAAAGTAAAACTCCCTAGGGAGTAAAAGTACTTCTTCCAGCCCTGTCCGCAGGCAACTTTACACCTACTTTCAGAGTATGAGTAATAAAAAAATATTTTAACATTTGAGGAGTGGCTGAAGAAGCACCATGGCGTCCTCACTTTCCTCCTAACGCAGGTCTTCACTGGACATAGCCAGTTGAGGAAGTACCTGTTTTGGATTCCGGCGATAGGTGGAAAATTGTTTATTTATGACATAATAAACAGATATTTTTTAGTTTGGTGAGGAAAATCGTCGAATGACCAAGCCCTTGGGCGGAGCGGAAGACAGTGTCAGACTTCTACAGACTAAACAACCCACACCATCCTTTCTTAGCCCTCATACCGGACTTTCGTCGGGGCGCCAGGCTTCGGCTCTGAAGTTAGGCCTCTCTACATTTGCTGACAGACTGATGAGCAGTGGTGGCCGAGTGGTAACGGCCCCGACTTACGAGTTGTAGGTCGCGGGTTGAAACCTAGCCAGGCGCATTACTTTGTGTAATTTATTTCATCACCATTGCTCTCAAAACGGTGAAGGAAAACATCGTGAGGAAACCGGCATGTCCTAGAACCAAAATTCGAAGATATGTGACATCCACCAATCCGCACTGGGCCCGCGTGGTGGATTACGGCCCATTCCCTCTCCTAGAGAGAGGAGGCCTGTGTCCCTGCAGAGGGAACATTAAAAGGCTGATGATGATGATGATTTGCTGACAGTTCCTTGAGGCACGCGGGAATAGAGCGCGCTGTCGACGTTCTGGCTTGGTCTAAACCAGGACCAAGACCAGACGACTAGACGGCGAGCTAGCTTGCAAGCCCGCGTCTACGGTAGCCGAAAATAGGGATCCGAATCCCTGCGGCGTCTGGAGCGTGAGCGCCTTATGCGACTGGGGCCATGGACCGATTTCTGGAAGGAAGATCCGGCCACAGTATGTACTGCTAAGAAGGAACAGGATGGGTTTTTAGTCAGTAAAAGTCTGAAATTATCTCCAAGCGGGAGATGTTATCTAGAGGGTATGTGCAAACTGTTACCTCGACTCCAGAAATAAGGCAAGGAAGGTACGGGGTAGGTTTTTTAGTCAGTAAGAGTCTGACACTGGTCTCCCGCTCCGCCCAAGAGCGGGTTTCGTCATTGGATGATTTTCACCTACCATAAAAAAAAAAAGCGGGAGATGTTATTAGAGGATTTTCGCCCGCCCAAGCTAGGGCTGGGCATTAAATTTGGTGTACAGCCAATTCAATAACATTGACTGATTAAATTATTTTCTGTGGCAGTGGGCACAAGTCGGCCCAATCTGTCACCAATTAGTAATTACATCATTTTTGAACGTTACACTATTTAAAATGAACGATTTGCCATCTGTAATGAAAGTTGACATCCGGATGTCCGGAGTAAGTACTGCCCTAGTTTTTAGTGGACATTAAAAATTGAAATAAAATTAGTTCAGTCAGAGTTAGAATGTAGGTAAACATGTTTGTAGGTTTATTTGTTGTTTTTATTATATGTTAAGTAACTTGGTTTATTGAATTAGCAACAGTAATTAAACTACACACATCCTTTTTTTTAATTGATATATACTAGTGCTTGACTGCAATCCCACTTGATGGTAAGCTGTGATGCATTCGCTGATGGTGAGGTGCACTAGTTTATTAAGACTCTATTCAGTCTAACCTTGAAGACACCTAAATTATAATTGGACGGGAAGACCGAAGCTGTGTGTTGCAGTCCCTCGATGTATGCGGTATAAACGACGCTGCAAAACGCTTAGCCCGGACTGTGGATGTCTCAATAACGTAAGCGTGGATATATGCCGTACGGTTGTCCGATGGTAAAAATGACATGGCGAAATCATATCGTGCAATTTTTCAGCACGCTCTCCAAAACGCATCCTGTAGAAAACCGAGAGGCTGGCTACTCTGCGCCTGTTGTCGAGGCTTTGAAGTGCTCCTTAATCAGATTAGGACCTAGACCATGACTTTTAAAGTAAGATTGTTTTATTCCTGTTCCAGAGTGTGCAAGTGACAGCGTTAGATACGTTGTCACTTGCACACTTTTCACTTTCCCGCTGAAAGTAATATTGAAGTAATACTGCTATAAAGGCTTGTGGTAGGCCCCTGGGCTGTAAATTAAAGACTACAGCCAGGACTCATATACTTTAAATTACGCGACAACACGCTAAGGTTACAATTATGGGGTACGAAACTCGTTTTAAAACTTTGCTGGGGAGGACCGCAAGGTAAGGGTTGAATCGTGCACGTGATCATCACATGATTGTCTTTAGATTTGCCGGCTTTATAGACGTGGTAGGCAAAGCAAGACAAAGTAATAACAGACCGAATAGAACATGCCCAGGAAAGAACCAGCTGTTCTTTCCTGGGCATTTTCTGGTCTACGAAAGAACTATTTAACCTTTGAGGATTAGGCTCTTAATAAACTAATGCGTCTCACCATCAACGATTGCATCAGGTGGGATCGCAGTCAAGCACTACTTTATAGCAATATAAAAAAAATGAAGCCATAACCTCCTTGGACCTAAGTTGACTTGCGCAAGACCAGTCACATTTTTCAGCATGCCTTATTATCCAGCATGAGGCGCCACAACAAGTTCTTTGCCAAAATTCCTCAATTTCAGTGACTTATATTTAATTTCGAAGCGTCCTCGTGTTTTGTACAATGTTGATAGATTGTTTAATAATCTGTTGACAGCAAAATATGGCGCCGTCTTGATGCATTGCGGATCTGTAAGTGATAAACAAGAAATTAGTGTGTTGAGAGAAGAGTGAATTACTTGATGAAGGATATTTGGTAAATGCAGCAAGGTTTTGGCGGTTGAGAGTGAGGCTGCAGAGGGCAAAGTCCAGGGTTTTTTTTATCTTTAAGAAAAACTTTGCCCCACACTAGGAATTACTCCTGTATCGTGGGTGCGTTCACAAACATGGAAAGTCACATACACAAGATACCCAGACCCAGGACACCTATCTGTAGGTTATATAAATATTTGTTCCGTGCGGGAATCGAACCCGTGACCCTCAGCTCTGCAGTCAATCGCTCAATTACTGCGCCAGCCGAGCCGTTTGGTTCACGATTGGGATTCATTTTATTTGAAGGTTTTGGGATAATCTAAGGGTGGGACTGCAAGGTTGCTGGGTTGTTTTGAAGTTGGTTTCGTTTCCTTTAAATCTCCTTGGGTTTTTTTATGGTTGGCAAAAATCATCTAATGACTAATATCCCTCCCTTGGGCGGAGTGGGAAACAGTATCAGACTCTTACTGACTAAACACCCCACCCCGTCTTCGCCTTTCCCACTAGGGCCAAGACTTCTTGTAATATGAAAGTGAAACCCGGGGCTCTGAAACGAAGGCAATGAAGGAATCGGAGTGCATGCGCACGCCTCAAGGAGTTGTCAGCAAACTGTACGGGCCCTTCAAGGTCGAAGCCTCCTGGAGCCGAGGGTTGGTGCGACAGCGTTATACCGCGGCTCTGGGAATAAGGCAAGGGAAGAACGGGATAGGTTCTTTAGTCAGTAAAAGTCTGACACTGTTTCTCACTCCACCCACGAGCGGGATGATTCGTCATTGGATGTTTTTTCCTACATACCATAAAAAAAAAGAAGTAGATAAAGTTTAGCTCTTTGTCTCAGTTAGGGATATCTATCATTAAAATATAAGACGTGAAATATTTTTCACTGAAGTCATATAAAGAAAACATTGTCTACAGTACGGTCGTTGGATCTTGGCGAGTCTGAAGCTAAGCTCTGCGAATTTTAGCGCTAGAAAACTGGTAATAAAATAAATGGTTTAAACAAATAAATGCAATTTGCAGTTGTTATTGCTGTTAAAAACTGTTGTTGGCATTTATTTGTTTAAACCATTTATTTTTGTACGAGTTTTCTAACGCTAAAATTTCGCTATAAAATTGAGTAAATGTGCTCTGTAAACCGCCAATTAATTTTGGTGATTCTTTGGGTTATATCGGTTATATCGCTGCCGCGCTTATGATAATGGCAGTAAGTCACATTTTAAGTTAAGTATATATTTGAAATGAAGATATCGAGATCTACATTTCTGTATACTTAACTCAATATCCACCAAAATGTGACTTACTGGCATTGTCATAAGCGCGGCAGATCGGTAAACTTGATTTTCTTGCGGATATATTTTCATTCCGCAATCGATTACGCAAGAAAATTCTGGGCTCAGCCCTCTTCATGGGTTTCTAGGGAAGCTATATTTAATTAACACTCCCAATTTCACAATTACAATTTTTATACAATTTATAGAAAAAGATCACAAGAAACTTTTTAACTGCGCGTATATCCTAAACTCACAAATTTACAGTTTTTTACCAAACGACCATTATATATACAAGCTAATTTACTGCCTAAGACGCAATATAACAAGATGATTACGGTGCAAATAAATTTCATCGATTTCCAAAAATAAGTTGTCATATAAGTTGTCGCCGAGTGACGCCGGGTGACTCACCGAGTCTGTGGCTACGTATTGAACATTTTTACACTTTTTTCTAGCATTCTGAAACATTGCCAAACACTGGATGATGTTTTATTAAATTAAATATTATAATTATAAAGTCGAGGTGGTGTTGAAAGCGGGAAGCGATAGCGGGTAACGGTATTTTTTATTTACAATTAATATTATTATCTGCACTGAGTTTACACATAGATGGATGGAGAGGAAGAGGGAGGCCGAAGAAGAGATGGATGGATTGTGTGAGAAGTGATATGAAAGAAAAGGGAGTTAGTGATAGTGTGACGGGTGACAGGACAGAGTGGAAGAAAAAAACATGTTGTGCCGACCCCATTAAGTAATATGGGATAAGGGTAGGATGATGATGATGATGATTATTATTTGCACTGTAACTTACAAATTCTTCATATGTATAATTAAAGAGTAAAAACCTTGAATAATTTATTGCACTTGATACGCACGTCTATTACTCTACGTATTACGTTTATGTCATTCAGTAAATACATGGACAAATAACTTACTTTGGATTAAGTGAGAGGTGGTGGCTTCCTTCTGCGAATCGGTGATGCTAACTAAGGAGGAGGCCGAACGCAACGCCGTGCGCACATGCTCCAGGTGCCGTCGGGATTCCAATCCCGGGAAACTCCTCGTCCGGTTGTCTGGAAACAGTCCGGACTAAGCCAAGTCGTCGTCGGCGCGCTCTATTCTCGCGCGCCTCAAGGAGTTGTCAGCAGATGTAGAGGCCTAACTGCGGGGCCGAAGCCTACTAGGGCCCCAGTCCGGTTTCTGAAAGGAAGGTCCGACCCCGTTATGAAGGCTAAGAAGGAATGGGGTTGGTAGTTTAGTCAGTAAGAGTCTGACACTGTTTCTCGCTCCGCCCAAGGATACGTCATTACATGATTTTTAGCACCATAAAAAAAACCTACCTGATAGTAAGCAGTCGTGGAATCGTTGTTGGTGAGGCGCACTAGTTTATTAAGAGCCTATTCACTCTCGCTGTTTGCGTTTGTTCTAAATTTTGTCGCTCCGCTCAAAGATCCGCTACCCGCTATCATGATTACCCCAGCCTTATGAACCGGTATGTGGTGTCCCAAATTGCTTAGGTTTTACAATTTGGCATCGCCCACAACTTTGTCCGTCCTATTAAGATGCAGTTTAATCATATAATTTATGTACTTGTATCTCAAGAACTATTCATCCAGGATTATAATTATTAGTTTCACAAAATATACGTTTTGCACTCAAATTATTTTGCTACATGTTATGTTTAGCGTGGATTTCATGTTGATTAAATAGTGTTGGAATGTTTGTGATGTACAAATTTGGTGTTTTTGGCTCAAGTTTGAATGGGTGTTACAAATATTTAACCTTTCAAATACCGTAATTAGAGACATAATATGAATACAATAGGCTTGTAAACGCTGGCGTTCGCTCGGGGCTCAAGAGTTTATAATTCTAAGTTTTTCGTTTATCTCTACTATTTTATATACTTCGCCTCAAGGAATTGTCAGCAAATGTTTGTTGTGTTTTTTGTAACTGTTGTGTTGTGTCTGTGCTGAATAAATTTATTTCTATTCTATTCTATTCTATTCAAATTGTAGGGGCCTAGCAGGATCAAAACCTCCTGAGGTCATGGGTTGATGATGATGAAACACCAGGGCCTTGGAACTAAGGCAAAGAAGGAATGAGGTGGGACATTTAGTTAGTAAAAATCTGATACTATTTTCCACTCCGTCCAAGGGCGGGATATGTCATTTATTGGTTTTTCCCACCATAAAAAAACTGTATTATACATTTGAACTTTTCTCATGAATTATTTTGTCTACTAGTGATAATGGCATGAAAGTCTGAACAAATAGTTTTTGAGTTTATTGCGAAAAGATGCTGTCAAAGAACTCCGACTTTGGCTAAGGATAATTATATATCATTATCATTACAAAGTATAAAACAAAGTTGCTTACCGCTGTCCCTATGTATGCTTAGATCTTTAAAAGTACGCAACGGATTTTGATGCGGTTTGTTTAAATAGATAGAGTGATTCAAGAGGCAGGTTTATGGGCATAATACATGCATAATATATTCAATATCAGCACCCGTGCGAAGCTGGGACGGGTCGCTAGTATTGTATATAGTATAAAACAGAGTCGCTTCGCGTCTGTCTCTATGTATGCTTAAATTTTTAAAACTACGCAACGGATTTTGATTTTTGTAATAGATAGAGTGATTCAAGAGAAAGGCTTATATGTATAATATATACATAATATTATCATCATTGCACCCGAAGCTGGGGCAGGTCGCTAGTAAGGATAGGTTACATTGAGGTTGATTGTAGAACTTGGTGGTTTACTTACGATGTTTTCCTTTAGCATTTCCAGAGCATTTATTTTTTTGGCGATGTTTCAGAACAGCGGTGATAAAAAAAAATATACAAAGTAATACCCCTGGGTGGGTTAGAACCCGCGATCTACAAACTTGAAAGTCGGAACTTTTACCACTCGGCCACTACTGCTTCTAAATAAATAAGCCAATGTATAAAATAATAATAAAATCCAGAAATGTGTTTAGGTTGTGTGTGTGTGTCTAGGTTGGTAAAGTAGGATTTATATACATTCTGCTGAAAATCGTTCAAATAGAAAGGGCAAGAATAAACCCGTTCTCTATCTAAACCAAATAATTTCAGTAATCACGGAAATACCTCCGTGACTAAGTTCCTGGAGCCGCTGACATCTAGACAGACAGATATTTTGATATGAGTGAGTCAGCCACGGAGAGGTGAAATACATGGTGATCAAATTTGTATTTTAGTTAAATTATTTCACGGGAACAGGAAGAGTACAAAGTGTTATTGGATTTCATCACTATAAATTTATAGCATTTTGTTTTTTTTTATAAAAATAATCATAATCAGAAAACAGAACAAATGATTGAGCTCATCACACAAACATTTGTCCTGGGTGGGAATCTAACCCACGACCTCCGGCAGTCGGGGCCACTAACCACTGGACCAACCGGCCAGTAAAAAAAAAATGTATAAATATTTATTTATTTTAGACCTGAGTCCTAGGAGAGGGAACATTTTAAGGCTGATGCTATGCTTTGTTATGCTATTGTGCATACAGCTAAAGCCGGGGTCTATGTTCCCTAAGAGCTTACAACCTAGGGGTCTGAATAGGTTACATCTAGCCAAGCACTCGCCAAAAGAAGCAGTGGTAGCCGAGTGGTAACGGCCCCGACTTACGAGTCATAGGTCGCGGGTTCAAACCCAGCCAGGCGCATTACTTTGTGTAATTTATTTCATCACCACTGCTCTCAAAACGGTGAAGGAAAACATCGTGAGGAAACCGGCATGTCCTAGAACCAAAAATTCGAAGACATGTGACATCCACCAATCCGCACTGGGCCCGCGTGATGGATTATGGCCCATTCCCTCTCCTAGAGAGAGGAGGCCTGTGTCCCTGCAGTGGGAACATAAAAAAGGCTGATGATGATGATGATGAAGCACTCGCCATCGTCAGTCACATCATCGCTTACCATAAAAAAAAGTTTTTTTTTAATTGCTATAAACTAGTGCACGACTGCGATCCTACCTGACGGTAAGCAGTGATGCAATCGTTGATGGTGAGGAGCACTAGTTTATTAAGAGCCTATTCACTCTAGAATTGAAGACACTTAAATTATAATCTGACAGAAAGACCGCAACTGGCAAACTGTTCCAGTCCCTCGATGTACGCGGTATAAACGACGAGGCAAAACGCTTAGTCTGGACCGTAGATGTCTCAACAACGTAAGGGTGGATATTAGTGGTGGTGTTGGTGGGGGAATTATTTTTTTTCATTGTCCGGAAAGCAAAAATACAAAAACAAAGGAAACAAAATGTTTTTTACTATTTGCTAGATTCCTCTCGCGATTTCTGCAGCTCTATCATAAAAGTATCATTTTAGTAGACTTTGTCAACAGGATAATTAAATTGCCAAGATGATTTACTATATTTTCAATAGTTAACTTTCCATTCTGAACTGGAAATGGATAATAATAATTTATGTGGAGACAGCTGCGTCGCATCCCACTCACTCAGGAGTCAATCACCTGCAATGAATCAGTGGTGGGATTTATAATTACCCTAGACAACTATCTTGCAATTTCGTCGCAATCTTTTGGAAAATATTTTAGTATGACGGCAAAATTTGGATCCATGTGGAGCAGTGGTGGTTGAGTTGTAATGGCCCAGACTTACAGGCTATAGCCTCGTAAGGCCCAACCTAAATTTAGGTCGATATATATTACGGCCCAATGTACTAAAAATAGGTGCAAGTAGTTGCGGCTCAGAACTTGGATTTAGTAAAAAAGTGTTTAAATGTAATGCTTTTGGCAAAACTCTTTTATGGGGTATTTCTGATACCTATTTCATGCAAAAAATATTTTGAAATAGTCAAAATTACACATGCGTTCAAAATTAATAATTTGTTGACGGTAGATTTAAATTGGCGGGATTATTTAAACCAAAAATACGTTTAAATATCATGTCATAATTATAGGTCGCTGGGCCGTAATTCAATGTTTTTAAAAAGTGTCTTGGGCCGGAGTGTTAAATTTTTTTTTGTCATTAAATTACGTTGTTGGGCCTCACGAGGTTAAAACGGGGGTTCAAACTTTGACTAGCCTGTTGGTCTTGTAGTTAGTGGCCCTGAGTGCTATGTCGGAGGTGATGGATTCGATTCCCACCCAGGACAAATGTTTGTGTGATGAGCACGATCATTTGTTCTGTGTCAGGTGTAATTTATCTACTAGACACCTGATAAACTTACTTATATATTTCTAAATACATACATATTATAGACTAGCTTTTGTCAGCGGCTTCACACGCGTACATAAAATATAGCCTATGTCACTCAGGAGTAAAGCAGCTTTCTATCGTTGCTAAAATTTTTCCAATCGGACCAATAGTTCCAGAGATTACCTCCTACAAACAAAAAAATAAAAAAAAACAAAAAAACAAACTTTACCTCTTTATTATATTAGTGTAGATGTAGATAATTTACACCCAGTCACAGAACAAATGATCGTGCTCATCACATAAACATTTGTCCTCGATGAGATGGAATCGAATCCGCGGCCTCCGGCATAGCAGTCTTTGCCACTAACCAATACTCGTAGACCAACAGGCCAGGCAAATACAATCCTGCAGAACACCTAAGTCAAATATAATTCGAAAAAGTAAAGTGTAAGTGTTCAAAAACTGTACGGTGCGCGTAATCTATTGCGTATAACATGTATACTGGGGCCCTAGACAAGTGGCAATCGCTCCGTGTCGAATCCATTTCTAAGTTCGATTTCGCCTTAACGATGTCGACCACAAAATGGTAGACAAAGTGACATCGACTAACATATCGATAAGTCGAAGTGTTGGTTCGATAAAATAACAACTTCTTGGCTATGGTTATCGAATTAAAACGTCCAATTTGACGTATAAACAACTAATAACAATTAGCGTATCGAAAACGTTTGACCACGTAACTTTTCGAAGGCATATGTCAGTTCCATACATTTCGGAGTTTCGAATTTCGTTATCGTTAGCGAGAATGTGACTTTGTCTAAGCCCCCTGACGCCTGTGAACTAAAATGTTCATAATCAGTCGTAGGTATCATGTTAACATTTTCGATCGAATTTTTAGCAGCTTTTACTTAAGGTCGGCCTTCCCCACTTGCCTATCGTCAACGTCGTTTAAAAGCTTGTTGCTTCATTTAACGCAATTCAAAGTAATATTTGACGCAAAAGTAATGCGAAAAGTGAGAGATAACCCCTGAAAACTCTGTAGGCATTCGGTAATTCAACGATTCAATCGAATGTTTTACAAAACTTGTTCCAGAAAATACGTGTTTTTATTGATCCCTTAAGGATTTTTGAAATAAAATGACATCATTAAAAATCTCAATTAAATGCGCATGGCTTCTATATAAGTACTTTTTAATATTTTTAATATATGAGTACATTACTGAGAGTCAAAGTTTACGTAGAATATCAGATTTTCAGAGGTATTGGATACTCTTACACAACACACTTATGTTTTGATTTCTATAGAAGCCTAAATAATATCCACAAGATATCATCATCATCAGTATCCTTGCGTGATAGAATCAGAAATGAGGATATCCGCAAGAGAACCAAGGTTGCCGACATAGCGAAAAGAATCGCCAAACTTAAGTGGCAATGGGCAGGGCACATTGCACGCAGAACGGATGGCCGCTGGGGCCGAAAGGTTCTGGAGTGGCGACCGCGTACCGGAAGACGTAGCGTTGGAAGGCCTCCCACGAGGTGGACCGATGACCTGGTCAGGGTTGCTGGAAGCCGATGGATGCAAGACGCACAGGACCGGTCTTTGTGGCGGCGCTTGGGGAGTCCTATGTCCAGCAGTGGACGTCTTTCGGCTGAAATGATGATGATGATGAATAATTACGTAAGAGCTGTTGTATGAAAACGTGCCTCGAGTTGACCGCTCTTAAAGCATTTACAGACTAACGGATGACAAAATGATTATATAAAGTTCCGTTTTTTTTTTTTGAGTTAACGAACCCTAAAAAAGTACTACAAAAAAATATCTCAAATAAAAGATTTGTCTCCAAAATAATCCTTGTTTTTCATATTCTTTACTAGTGACCCGCCCCAGCTTCGCACGCAATATATTACGCATGTATTTACACATAAACCTTTCTCTTGAATTACTCTATCTATTAAAAAAAACGCGTCAAAATCCGTTTCGTACTTTTAAAGATCTAAGCATACATAGGGACAGCTGTAAGCAACTTTGCTTTATAGTTACTATGTAATGATTGTACACAAATTAAATTAACATAAATAAACGAAACATGTGATGTACACAGGCGAGCTTAACCCATAGTTGTTTAATTAGACAGGATATCTCATTAAAGATATCCAACATCAAACTTCATACTCCAAAACTCAGTTGCACAAAATATTTCAGAACACACATTCCAGGGACTAGTCACGAGAACTAAAATATCAGACATACGCAATAAAAACGTATAATTTGGCGTAACCGAGTGTATTAATATAAAAATAAAATAAAATGACGCCGATCAGTTGCCGAGTAGTTCTGTGACATTTGTGTGAAGTGATCCTGGCCTTCAGACAACACTAATGGGTCCCTCCAGACTTATGTGATTGGCTGTTACGAAGGTTTAAATAAACTTTTTGATGATTTCGGTTTAGTTTTGGTAGATATGACTAATCTGAAATCGTCAACTGTCGTACTAATAATACAAACGGTTTATACACCGTTAAATCTTGATCGTTTTAATCCCTTGGAGGATCGATTCAGTACATGAAACACTATCGATTGGTAAAGTTAGAATAAAAAACAAAATACTTTTTTTTTTAAACTCGAATTAATTTACGCATGTTCTAAATTGATTTCTTTAAGTAAACGTCAGCTGGGCGAGTTCAATGACCTGTAGGTTGTTAGTACGCAACGACCGACAACTACCTACAAGGTCAATGACTCGTTTACTTAAAGAAATTAATTTCGTAAATGCGTATATCAATAAGAGATTTAGAATAAAAGTACTTAATTTTTTTTTTTATCTACACAAATCGATAGTGTTTCATGTACCGGATCGAACTTCTTCGGGATTAAAACGACTAAAATTATACGGTGTATGTGTATATTCTTTAGTTCTCGATGAAAAAACGGCTGCATGTTAGATAGCTGCAACCATAAGACCTACACATTTACTGCGTAAGGCAAGTACAAGTACGGCCATCGGATCTTGGCGAGTCTGAATTTTGCGCTGCGAATTTTAGCGCTTGAAAACTCGTACAAAAATAAAGATGCCAATAACATTTATAGCAATAACAACTGCAAATTGCATTTATTTGTTTAAAATATTTATTTTTTTACGAGTTTTCAAGCGCTAAAATTCTCAGAGCCTAACTTTTTTTTTTATGGTAGGTAAAAATCATCGAATGACGAATCCCACACTTGGGCGGAGCGGGAAACAGTGTCAGACTGTTACTGACTAAAGAACCTACCCTCGTGCCTTCCTTGCCTTATTCCCAGAGCCCTGGCATAACGCTTTCGCATCAACCCTCAGCTCCGGGAGGCTTCGACCCTGTAGGGCCCCTACGGTTTGCTGACAACTCCTTGAGGCGACGGCGCGCTCCGTCGCGCCGTCGACTACTTGGGCTCGGTCTGGACTGCTACCAGACGACCGGACGGCGAGCTACCCATTGCTCACCGTCCGCAAGCCAGTGTCTACGGTGGCCGGATATCGGCAGGATCGCGGCGGCGACGGCTACGGCGAGTGCGCCGTTGCCTTTGCCTTATGCGGTCGGCCTCCTCCTTTACGAGCATTACTGCTTCGCAGAAGGAGGCGACCGCCTGCCACTCCTTCAGAGCCTAACTTTAGACTCGCTAAGATCCGACAACCGTACTGCTTGACGCTCAGTCAGTACGGCTGCTCGTTGTCGTTCTTTTGCGCGCGGTGCGTGTGTGATCTGACTAAGTTTCTGCACATTTAGGAAAGAGAAAGACATCTTTTCAATACTGTTGCTTTTAGGGATGATTCTCATTAGAACGGGCCGTGCCAGGGCCGGGGCGTGGACGAGCCGGGGCCCGTCCGTGCTTCGCAATTTATTTTCGGACGCAGCACGAAAAATGTTCTGATTACGATGGGACGTGGAGGGAACGGGGCGGGACCGTGCAACAAACGTGGTATTGAAGTGCGTCGAGCGGGCCCGGACGGGACACGGATAATGCACTGTGTAATATAAATTGATTCATACAAAATATATGAAACAGATTAAAACCGTGCCCCGTCCGGGCCCCGCCCCGGGCACAGCACGCTCTAATGAGAATCATCCCTTAATATAACACTAATAAACACACACACAAAACACACACACAAAATACACACACACACTAAGACACACACACACAACACACTAATAATATTGTATTGCATCAACCTTATAAAGTTCCCTCTGCTGGGACACAGATCTTCTCTCTAGAAGATAGAATGGGCCATAATTCACCACGTGGACCCAATGCGGATGTTACATGTCTTCGAATTTTTGGTTGTAGAACATGCCGGTTTCCTCGCGATGTTTTTTTCTTTTACCGTTTCGAGAGCAGTGGTGATGAAATAAATTACACAAAGTTATTCGCCTAGCCTTTACCACTTGGCCACCACTGCTCTACTAACAATCTACGGCAAAATAGTTGCCGTAACGCATATCGGAAAACATTAGACCCTAACAAACGCATAGTATTTGTTATATTGGATGAACAGAAGGTTTAGACACTCACTTGCTACGGTAGCATTAGACCCAATGCTACGGTAGCATTAGACCCAATGCTACCGTAGCAAGTGAGTGGTTAATATTATTCTTTAAATCTTAAATCTCACGTCGCTGAAGCCGGTAGCCAAAGCTAGTACGCAATTAGACAGATAAACAGTCTTGTCATTCACACGTAGATTGGTCAAATCATCTCGCGTCTGACAATGTTGTCATAAAATGATGACATAAACTGTCATTTTACTTGTAATAAATAAAATGATAAGTAGATACAGAGTGGGATTAAAAGGTATAAACAGATTTTATTTATAAGACGATGTAGGCATAGGCAACTCAAAGTGAAGAAGATTGCGAAGCGATGCGGCGTCAAAAGTTGTCGGTCGTTGCGTACTAGCTACCTACAGGTTATTGGACTCGATCACTCGATTAACTGAAGTTAAATTAAAAAAAATGTAAGCAAGTACGAAATTATTTTTGAAAAAAAAAAGTATTATGAAACATGCGACATGATTTGAATTTTAGAAAAAAATAATTTATTCTTTAATTTTATCTTTACAAATCGATAATGTAATTTATATGTGGAGAACGTGGCTGATATCACATAATTATGTAAAACTATTTCAAAGCTTTTCTTTATGTATAACTGTATGTGCTATTGTTTGTTTTTCCCAATAAATAAAATAAAATGTTTCATGTATCGGATCAATCCTCCATGGGATTAAAACGATCAAAATTTAGCGGTGCATAATAATAATTTTCCACGACTTTCACACGACGCCTTCAAGTGCCTAACTTAAAACTTGTGCTATATGTACTAGACAACGGTTAAACATACTCATAATATTTCTAAATACATAAATATTATAGTTTATTGATTTACATTGATGAAATTAGTGCAGTTTTGACGGTCACGCAGTGTGACAACACTGTAAGTTTTAAATTTTTTGTCAGACGACGTAATGCCTATGAAACGCTACAGCGGACTTTTGTATTAACTTTTTATTATTTTAACAAATATGTTTTATGAACGAACGTGCTTATCTATTACTAGGATATAATCCATGTTCTCAGATAATTTCGAGGTAAGAAGGACTTAAGAATTGGCTGTAGAGACTAAAATAACGCATTTCTTTGCGGTGTGAGCCCACAATCAAAGTACTTCACATTTTTATGACATCAACAAGTTTTATTTTATTTCAAATAACAAAGATGTCAATAAAAGTTTTAATTACTTCCCGTTGAATATAATTATATCTGCTGAGTTATTTGATGACCTCACAGCATCTACTAATATGTGTACTTCATCATCTGAATAAAGTGAATAGGCTCTTAATAAACTAGTGCGCCTCAAGGGTGGGAGAGTCCTTCTGCGAAGCAGTAATGCTAGCTAAGGAGGAGGCCGATCGTAGAAGGCAATGGCGCACATGCCCCATGCGCCGCCGGAATTCCAATCCCGATTTCCTATTCCGAATATCTGAAGAGAGATGTGTAATAACACCATAATCTCGTTTTTTTATGGTAGGTAAAAATCATCCAAAAACGAATCCCGCTCTTGGGCGGAAAAAAAAAATCAAATCAAACCCTTGGGTGGAGCAGGAAACAGTGTCAGACTCTTACTGACTAAACAACCTACCTCGTTCCTCCCTTGCCTTAGTCCCAGAGCCCTGGTGTAACGCTTTCGCATCAACCCTCGGCCCCATATAAGAGCGGTTGTATGAAGATGTACCTCGGTTTGTAATTTCGTATATGCGTAAATTAAATTGAGTTTAAAAAAAAGTACTTTATTTATTAATTTTATCCTTATAAATTCGATAGTGTTTCACGTACCGGATCGTCTCTCCACGGGATTAAAAAGATCAAAATTTAGCCGTTTATACATACATATACACGTTGAAAGTTTAAATAAAAGATTGCAATAAAACACTCGACAACCAAATGTTTGCCATTACAGATATAGAAATAAATACATTAACAAAATGTACCAAACACTTTTATACTGAGTCATTTCTGCCTTAAACAAAACATTTACAGTTTTAAACCTTGTACGAATACAAACATTGTAAAACTACGCTGTTATGTGTTCGCTTTTAACATTCTTCGCGGCTTTTACGTCTTGTTTTTGTAAGTACACATCAAAGACAAATACTCTAGTGTTTATAGTCTTTGAGATATCTACATATATAAAAGGAGAAACTGACTAACTGACTGATATATCAACGCACAGCCGAAACTACCGGGACTAGGAGCGTGAAATTTTGCATAAGACTTCCTTTAATGACGCAGGCCGTGAATTTTAGAAAATCCTTTCTTAGTGTTCTAAAGTGGTGAATCGCGTGTCCAAAGCTTTTGCGAAAACCAATTTTTACGCGAGCGAAACCGCTGGCAGAAAGCTAGTCAAATAAATGTATGGCTATTTTTTGTTTTACTCTTTCGCGCCTTGGTTCTTGGCTCAGGTCTTGTGCGAAGCAGTAATGCTAGCAAAGGTCCTCCTTTGCTGGCATTGCTGCTTCGCACAAGACCTTCGACCAAGACCTTCGCACAAGACCGACCGCACCAGGCAAAGGCAACGGCGCTCTTGCCGCAGTCGTCGCCGCTGCGATTCCGATCCCAATTTCCGGTCACGGGTAGGCGGACGGCAAGGAATGGGTAGCCCGCCATCCAGTCGTCTCGTAACAGTCCAGACCAAGCTCAAGTCGTTGACGGGGCGCAGTGTTCCCGCGAGCCACAAGGACTTGTCTGCTAACTGTAGGAGCCCAAGAGCTTTCTGGGACCAAGGGTTGATGTGAAATTGAAAAATATTATGAGGGTCCTGGGATCAAGGCAAGGAAAAAACGGGGTTGGTTGTTTAGTCAGTAAGAGTCTGGAACTGTCATTGGACGATATTTACCCACCATAAAAAAAACCTATCTCATTGGTAACATCTACGAACAGGCTCCAAAATTTTTGCACACCCTTGAAATTCGCCTGGTTCGGTTGTGTGAGTCATGAGCAGTTATTTGGCTCTCACTACCTGTCCTTAGTTACGATCCGCTGATGTATTTACTGCCAACACATTCAAATATGAAACCTTGTATGATTGAAGGTATTTACGAACATTTCTCTCTGCATTTTGCGTTGCTATAAATTCTGCGATAAAATTGGATCGATCAAAAATTTGAGCTGGTCGTTCCCCCTTTATTTTGAGGTGGAAAATCCTCCAATGATTTTTTACCCTCTAGAAAGGAGGTGGAGGGGGTGCAGACTTTTACTGGCAAAAAACCTCCCATATTATGTTCCTTCTTTGCCTTTTGCGTCACAGGACCACGGATTCCCTTTTGGGAAGTAAACCCTTGATAGACTCCAGTAGGCCTCAGTCCTATTAAGCCCTGCGGTTTTGCTGACGCGACTAAGGCTCGGTACGGACGGTTACCGGCCAGGCGGTAAGTGCTTTGGGAACAAATTCCTTATACGTACAGCTAAGGAGTCGAATTTCCTGCTGGGATTTGTTTGTTAATAGACACATGAATTCTATTTAGGTACCGTAGGCGCGGGCGTGCGGACAGCAAGCAGTGGGTAGCTCACCGTCCGATATTCTGATAACAGTCCAGACCAAGCCCAAGTCGTCGACGCTGCGCTCTGTTCTCGCGCGCCTCAAAGATTAGGAACTCTGTGAAAGGGTCGAAGCCTACTGGGGTCCAGAGTCTCTTTCTAAGGAAGGCATCACCCCTGTGCGAAGGGCAAAGAAGGAACGGGGTGGGGTGTTTAATTAGAAAGAGTCTGACACAACTTCGCGCTACGCCCAAGATTGGGATTCGTCATTGGCTGATTTTTGCCCACCATTCAAAATGCCCTATTTAGGTCAAGAGTGAATTGGCTCCTTCCAGAGGCTCCATCTTCAACCATATTATCGATTACCAACAGGTGAGATACTTAATGGTCAAGCGTGAGCATTGATAAAAAACTATATATATGAAGGGGAAAACAATAAAAAAAAGACAAAAAAATTGTCACGTACAAAAATCGTGTAATCATTTAATTCTTGAGAAAAATATCTAAATGTAAAAAAGTGCAAAACAATGATAACATAATTTTATGTGTCATGCTGCAACTATTGTTTTCTTTTAGATGTTTAATGCAGTCTTGACAATTACAATAAATTAAAATAAACATCGCCTTTTTACTATCTCGAATAATCTTCAAGAATTTTTACATAATTTATAATGCATTTTCTATTATACGAAACCAGCTCTTGCCAGTGGCTGTGCCCACTTGAATTTAGAAGGGGAGAATTTTGGAATAGTAAGATCATGTGACCAGGGAATAAAACAGTGTCTTTCAGTCACAGTCGGCATTTTGAATTCTGAACAAAACAAAGGCTGCTAAGTTTTAGTCCCGAACGCAGTGAGAGGTTTATATAAAAAACTCCCGAACACTGTGAGGGAAGGTTGAGGTTTTTTTTTATTGATTATAGGTTCGCGCTTGACCGCTATCTCATTTGATGGAAAGCGACGATGCGGTCGAAGATGGAGCGCGCTTACCTAGAAGTAAACTATTCACTCTTGACTTAAAGAGTCCAGGATTGTAGCCATCAGGAAACACAGACTCCGGCTAGGAATTCCACTCCTTGGCACGCACAATGAAAGTCTTGAAAGGGTTGCGGGAATCCGATGAATGGGGGAAAAGCCCGGTTATTGTGGTGACTTGGGGTAGTTGTAGGTTAGCAGTGGACGCCTTTCGCTTCTAATGATGATGGTGGTCCATTATTCCACTTACAATTCATGAGTCAGTTCCTTTGGGATATCTGTCGTTAACGCAGGCGAAACCGCTGGCAATAGGTTTACTGCTCAAATGTGTCAAGGTGTGATCATCTACCCTCATTTTGGATATGTCCCAAATGCGCCCGAGTGGAGTAAACATCGATTAATATTCGAGATAGCTGTTATTTTCGGTATTCGTTGATTTAATTTAGTGCATAAGCAAATTGCATGAAGATCTTAAGCGTTTTTTTATCGCATTATTGTTCGGACATTCCCCTTTATTATGTTGTGATAAAAAATAAAATTAATGTCTGTATTGTTTTCTTTTTTGTTGATGCGATTTATGAATATGAGAATAGGACAAGTTGAGGTGAAAAGTTTACCTTGGTGGCTAGACAAAGTGAAATTCCTTCGATATAAATCTGCATAGACTTTTCCTTACTATTTTGGGGGTAGGCTTTCAGGTGAACCTAGACCAGGACAATCCATGGCCACCGTACACCGCACCGGTGCGGTGGGCTATCGTGGACGACGAACAATGGGTAGCTCGTCATCCGGCCGTCAAATAAGGACCGAGCCCGAGTGGTTGACATTGACGGCGCGTCTTCTTCTGCTTTAGGGTGGAGCTGGAGGGTCAAAAGTCCAACCGACTATTACTTCAGCTTCCCTTTGCATTCTAGGTCCACGGATTTCCTTTCCATAAATTTATTTAATTATTATTTATAAGAACTTCATGCAACACAAAGGTACACAGGCGGATTTAATGCCTTAGGCATTCTCTACCAGTCAACCAAGGATGGCGAAGAGAAAAACATGGCAGGTGCATAAAAAAAATAAAAAGATTAATAATAAGATCCAGGGTCAATTTTTTTGATTATTATTACTTAATTAATTATTATTATTGGGGTTTTTTATTTAGGGTCAGGGGGAAATTTCATGTCGTCTTTAGCTAAAGAAATATAAAGTTCCATTCAGGATGCCTTTCTACTTTTAATTATCAGTGCAATCATATCAAAGCAACTCCCTTTCGTTTAATAAATAGAAGACTACATTGTATAAAGTTATTTATAACAAATTCCTAAAGGTTCTTCAACCTTCATCCTTGCCCAGTATTGTTTTATTTACGGTAAAGATAATACTTACGAATCTGGAGATATTCGCTCTGTTTTTAAAGCAAATATTTTTGGATGAGCTTTCAAAGAGAAACCGTTTAATCCCATTCTTGTTGTTTCAATTAATGTTTCTTTGTCTTTTGCTTAAAATATTTAAATTAAGTGGGATCTTTATTATGTAATCATTCCATAAAACAAACAGCGGTAGCCCAGTAGTAATGGAACTTACGAGTTGGGACGCGAGTTCAAACCCAGCCTACCCAAATGTCCTTTCTTTGGTATTGTTCGTCAAATCGTTGAGCTCCTTGGTGGTCCTGAGTTGAGCTACACGAGAACTGACAAATGCTTGCACTGACTGGACAGGTCCACTCAGAACTGTGTGGTTCTTTCTTCAAAAGACCATCTCAGACTCCAATCTGCATGGTTCTCATATGATTTGACCATTACATGTTTGTGTATGGACTTTAAAACAGACTTTGACCCCTGAGTTTGTTTCGGTGTTTCTTCTCAGGGTAGTCAGCTAGGAAACACCGGCCTCATCTAGTATAAAAAAAAAAACGAAAAAAAAATTGACGTGTAAAAGAGTTTGTAAAAACCTATTTACAAAATAAAAATCATTTATCATTTACCAGCCGCCTTACTTTGTGTAATTTATTTCATCACCACTGCTCTCAAACCGATGAAGGAAAACACTGTGAGGAAACTGGCATGTCCTAGAACCAAAAATGCGAAGACATTTGTGATATCCAGCAACCCGCACTGGGCTTACCTGATGGATTGGGGCCCAATTTCGCTCCTAAAGAGAAGGCTTGAGTCCCAGCAGTTTCCAACATTATAAAGCTGGAGCTAATAAATAATGATTATATTTATTTTTCTGTTATACTTATGTAGTTACCTACATAAGTATACCTGTGACTGTCGCTGAATAGAAATTTTTCTTTCTTTTTAGTTAATAATTAATAATGTGACATATATTTTAATATGACTCAGTGGCATAACAAAAATATAATATGTTCGTTTTACGGCTTATATTATCCAGCAGGTGGGATTTTGACATCTATAACCTTGGACTAATCATTTTAATAAAATTTTCCACATTTTTGCATTATTAAAAAATATTATAAGCTCATAAAAACTTGTAAGAAGATTACGTTTGCTAATAAAGTGTTCAAAATAATCACTATTTGGCAAGAATCTGCTGTGGACGTGCAGTTGATGGAGTTTCCAAAATATCTTGTGATACTTTGATGTGTATATTATGAGAGTGATTGACTTTTGGACGTTGGGGAAGGTTATGGTGAACGAACCTTGTTTGGATGTGAATGTGTCTCTACCAATCTATACTGTTTTCTTTTAATGGTGGGCAAAAATCAGCCAGTGACGAATCCCGCTCTTAGGAAATAATAATATAATATAATAATAATGATAAGCCATGAGTATAAATGTGGATGGATGGAGAGGGAGAGGGAGACCAAAGAAAATATGGATGGATTGTGTGAGAAGTGATATGAAAGAAAGAGGAGTTAGTGATAGCGTGACGGGTGACAGGACAGAGTGGAAGAAAAAGACCCCAAATAAAACGGGACAAGGGCAGGAAGATGATGATGAATATAATAATAATATATTTATTTGCAATCAGAGGTACAAACATTTCTTAAACTAATAAGAACTTAAGTTTTCTTTTGAGGTTGTATGCTGTCACAAAATATATTATAGGAGTTAGTGAACTATTGACTTAGACATGATCTTGAACTATTTAGTTGTTGCTTAAAAAATAAAGAAAGAAAAAGAAAAGTATAATAAAAATTAATCTAACATAGGTCTATCATAATTATATCTATCACTTACACAAATAAAACAATATTAGGCATTTATATACCTATTTACTTTTTTATTTTTAAAAGTAATTCTGTCTGTTCGTAGAACGGGAAACAGTGTCAGACTCTTACCGACTTAACACTCCCTCCGTTCCTTCTCTGCCCTTCGCACTGGGGCCAAGCTTTCCTTTCAGACAGAGACGTTTGGCCCCAGTAGGCTTCGACCCTTTTGCAGAGTCCCTACGTACCAATCTATAGTGAAATTAAAAGGCGCGACTGTAATTATGCCTTTTCTAGATCACATTGAACAAATTTTTTTTGGGTTGCGTAAGTCAAAAGGACAAAACAGAACTCCTATAGGATCACATTGTTATCCGTCTGTCAAGACTCCTCATTTCGGGAATGCGCGGAGGTCTATACACCGTGAAATTTTAATGGTTGTTTTCCCTCAGCGAAATGGTTGTGTCTTGGTAATACAAACGTTTGATAAAAAAATAAAATATTAAAAACAAAATATGGACCTGTAGAGTGCAAGCTAATTATGACGTATCACAACGTGCGAGAGCTTATTTTGGTTTAAATATTTAATGAATCGGTTTCCTTTGACGGCGTGCTGCTCATGCGACTCCAGTAATACCTACAAATTACGTCTAATGTTACTATTGATTTCGCTTTTTTGAGTTGATGAATATTTTTAATAATTATTTATGAAAAAAAAAACTTTTTATTTTTTAATTTTTACTGTATACTTCAAAAGTAGGTACTCCTTATGGCTAGTCATTCTGCAGCGGGAAAACAACCATTTAAATTTCACGATGTATATATACGGTCCTGTGCATCTCGAACCCATCGGATTCGTGCAACCCTTGCCAGGTCATCGGTTCACTTTGCAGGTGTCCTTCCAACACTGCGTCTTCTGATACGCAACCGCCACTCTAGAACCTTTCGACCCCAATAGCCACCTGTTCTGCGAGCAATGTCCTGCCCATTGCCACTTAAGTTTCGTGATTCTTCGGGCTATGTTGGTAGCCTTGAATCTCCTGCGGATATCTTCATTTCTGATCCGATGATATCTCCACGCTCTTGGGTGAGGCGGGAGACTTCTACTGACTGAAAACCTATTTCTGTTTCTTCGTTGATTTTCATACTAGCGCCGAATCTTTCTTTCGGAAACCGTTCCTTGTTCCTCGGTAGGTTTCGACCCTGCTGAGATCCTATGGTTTGCTGACAACTCGTTGAGGCGCGCGTATCGACGACTTGGTCCTGTCGCAGTGTGTTTCCTTATAGCTACAACTTAAGGGTTAACAATTAGTGAATCCGACTCGCACTTGCCGAGTTTTGTTTTCTTTGTTATAAATTTTAATTTTGTCAAATATATCTGAAAAAAAAAGAGTTTATTTGTAAAACCTATTTATTTCAATTCGCTTTTAAATTATTATCAGTATATTAATGTTTAATTTTGGCATTTTTATTTATTGACAATTTTATTTATTATATTCATATTAACATTTATTTTGAATTTTGACATTTTAATTTACTGTCCATTTTATTTATTTTATTGTCATTTCTTTTTTATTTTGACATTTTAAATTTATTGATAATTTTTAGTATCCTGTAGGTATTGTTTTTGCTTACTATTACAATACAATTTTTAAACCACTTTCCTAATGTAGAAATAAGTATTACCTACAAACATATATTGTGGACCAAATGTTGTCTTATTCATAAATAAATTTAATTTATAACACAAACATACATACATATAAACGATTTCCTGTACGTGAGATATTATTACATTGCAGGTGGGGTCAGTAATCGGCAATAACACCAAAATTTACAGCCTTTTTATTACCCCCTTACACATCAGTGTAAAATTCAGATGTCATTCAGAGATCTGAGCATTTCAGCGAACTAAACCCATTTCATACGTTTATGACTATGAGTACACGTAGGCGGGGAGAATATACAATATGTCCAAGAGTATATCTACTTGGGCCAAGTAGTCTCTTTCCAGGCAAGGCAAGAAAAAGAAATAACGCGCCGAATAGAAAATGCCTGGAAGAGCTTCTGGTCCATGAAGGAACTATTAAAGGGCACTTTGCCTATGTCACTGAAGCGTAAGCTGATGGACATATGTTTTCTCCCTATTCTGACCTATGGTGCACAAACTTGGTCTTTGACTAACATCCAAAAGTCCAAGCTCAAGGTCTGCCAGCGTCCTATGGAGCGCAGCATATTAAGTGTTAAATTAACAGACCACGTTCGAAACACTACACTGCGCTCCAAAACACAAATCGTCGACGTGGCTCAAAAGGCTGCCCAACTTAAATGGGACTGGGCAGGTCATGTCTGCCGCATGTCTAGCGAGCTGTGGGCCCGTAAAACACAGGATTGGTGCCCGGACACAGCGACGCGGGGCCGCGGCAGACCACGAAGGAGATGGCGGGACGACCTGGATGTCTTCCTTGGGAATTGGAACGATATGGCGAGCGACCGAGATAAATGGAAGGAATGGAGGGAGGCCTTTGCCCAGCAGTGGGACAGCACAGGCTAGCAATAAATAAATAAAATAATATGACTATGAGTTGTCAAAATTATAGTTTTATTATATTGACATGTGCTTGACATAATAATATCACTTCTATATTCTTCAAACGGTTTTTTTCCATAGGTGATCATATAATTACTTCTTCCGCTTTAGGGTGGAGAGAAAGTGAGTGTGAGACTTTTACTTTGAAGTTGATGTCTCTACAAAAAGATAGCGGTCTGGCATAGGACTGTTCTGGAGTGTTAAGAATAAGAATATTGTGTAAAACTTTGTGTATTACTGACTAACACTCACATTGCCTTTAATGTGAGTTTTAGTCAGTAATACACAAAGCTTAACGTAGCCACGTTAGACAGAAGAAAAGAAAGAAACGATTTATTTGTGATACACAGTAAATAAACGATAAAAAAAAACTAATCGGATATTAACTTAACTAATATTGAGTTAAGGACTTTTAACTCAAATAAAATAAGAACGACATAAAAACGCGATCCGTATACAAGCAAAAAGGTTTTTATCTCCTATGCAGCGATATTAAGAAAAAAATACTTTATTCTATATTTTTTAAAGAAACTTATATTTCATTTTTTTTTCCTTAATATATACACATAAAATATCTACTTATCTATTTATACATATTTTAGTACTAGTATTCCTATACACACAACCACATAACTGGTTCGGCGTACACACCTCTCAACCAGGTCCTGTTGAAAACCAGCGTCAGGCACTTAGCTGCCTGACATTTATGCTGAACTGGGCCTGTTTGGAGCAGCCGTGGGGCAAACAACAATTATTATTGTATCTAGATACTAAATAGTTTAAGTAATTTAACTTGTTGTTTATTATTGTGATGTGCCCTGTGACTGTGCCAATAAATGTTATTTCTTTCTTTCTTTCTAACTGGCCTGACAGTCTAGTAGTTAGTGAACCTGACTGCTATGCCGAAGGTCGTGGGTTCGATTCCCACTCAGGACAAATGTATGTGTGATGAGCACGATCATTTGTTATGTGTCTGGGTGTAATTTATCTATAATATGTATGTATTTAGAAATATATAAGTATGTTTATCAGTTGTCTAGTACTCATAACACAAGCTTTGCTTAGCTTGGGACTAGACGGCGTTGTGTGATAGTTGTGGAATATATTATATACTAGCTTTTTCCAGCGGCGTTGTGTGATAGTTGTGGAATATATTATATACTAGCTTTTTCCAGCGGCTTCGCCCGCGTACATAAAATATAGCATATGTCACTCAGGAGTAAAGCAGCTTTCTATTGTTGCTAAAATTTTTCCAATCGGACCAGTAGTTCCAGAGATTACCCCCTACAAACAAAAAAACATAAAAACAAAAAAACAAACTTTACCTCTTTATTATATTAGTGTAGATTATATTATAACTTTAAAGATTATGACATGAATTGGACACAGCTAAATCATAAGTCTGGCCTGATAAAATAAAATTTTCTATAAATAAATTTATTTAATAAGTGGAACAAACTCTTAATAATAAAAAGTACTGTTCATTAATTTTACCATTCACTCATTCATTCATTCATTCATTCATTTTCATCAAAAAAAATAAAATTAAAGCACTAGCTTTAATTGGCATTCCCATATAGAAATAAATTTTACTAAGTACGTTTTTTATTAAGTTCTATGTTCTTACTACTGGGCAAAGGCCTCTCCTAACTTCCAGGTATTCTTTTTTCAAACACGAACCAGCCCTTGAGGTAGGTGCCTAGGTCATGTCACCAGCTCTTCCCAGGTCGGCCTCATCCTTACTCAGGTACCTAGCATGTCAAGACTCTTGCCCAAAGATGAGTGTACATGCGTCAGTGTGTCTCTTTATCTTGAATTTAAAATAAAATAAAAATAACTAAAAAAACAAAAGCTTACTTAATTTAAACTTAAAAAGCAGTAAAGATATTGTCCATTTCGAAACCAGTTTCTACGATTTGTGATTTTTTTTATCTGATCATATACTATAAAATAAAAATAGACCTATCTATGTGTCTATGTTTACTTCAAAACGTAGAAAACAACCACAAATGTGACGTCAAAATTTCTCCAGCAATTATGAATGCCAGACAGACAGCCAAACATCGTCAGGCTAACACATTTATTGCCACGTCCCGGTAAATTCTCTCGTCTCAAAAGCCCACGAAACTATGACAAAAAACACGTCACGAAACTACACCTCTCACATTCTAAGTCGGTTAACCACGAAGGAATGCATCACACAACTAATTTTAGGGTGCAGAAAAAAAACAAGTTTGAAAAAGAACATCCAAAAAACCGTCAAAACACGATGATTATAATTCAATTTATCGTCACAAAAATATCTCGGAATATGTACATAATTAGTGTTTAATATAAATACGTAATTTTCGCGTTTCTACCCGACGACCCGACCGCGGCCTAGTCTCAACGCACGCGTTATACGGTACGGTACATTCTGGAGATTTTTTTCAAAGTGCCAAGTGTGAAGTGATATAAAGTGCTGGTAATTTTTAACGGTCCGTGATCATGGCGGCTGTACGGAATTTTCAAGTTTTCAAATACACTACACAGTTACAAATAATTATTTTGGAATAGAAATAATTAAATTGTGACACTCACAGTGGTGGGAGTGCTACGAAATTGCTACGCGCTTTGTTCGGTGCTACGAATTTCTTATGATGAATGGAGGAGCTTTTTTTAACATAAAAACTGAGGATAATTGGTTTAAAGTTTGCTAATTAGACGTTTTTAAGTCTTGTGATTAATTATTTGAAATATTTAAAATTCATATTTTGTTAAAAAAAAATGTATTACATCGTAACCAGTGTTCAAAAGTAAAACTATTAAAAATAAAAAAAGATAAATAAAAAGTACGTAAAAAAATTAACCACAAAAATATTCTAAATGTAACAAATTATAATTATACCAAAAACCAACGTAGTCATAACAAAGAAAAAAAAAAACGCAACCCCTGACGCAAACGACAAAAAATTCGACCAAATCAATGGTCTCCGTCACAAAATTTCTCCAGCTACTTTCTGCTAACCCCGCTCAAAGTATTATATTACTAAAAATCCCACCACAGCACATCCACGTTTATTTCCAGCTCTCATAACTGTGAACACTTGTGGTCATTTTATAGAACATAATTTAGAATTTATTATGTTTTTTCATATAAGATGGAGCAGCCAAATATCTTGTTGATTATTTTTAGTAACATACGTTAGGTAACTCACTACTTGAGCTAGCGTGAATTCAATTTGTCACTGAGGCCGTATAATCACGCAGTGCACTTTGAGGGCGCGGCAGAGCAATCATGTTCGAGCTACGACGATTTTCTAACGATGGTATGTACTCTTTTATCTATTGTTGGCAGGAAACAAAGGTTTCATGAATCAGGATTTTTTTTTGCGATTTTTTTGCGGAAAGTGAGAATTTTAGTGAGACTTTGAACTTGAAATAATTTTGCGGAAATAATATTTTATTACAATTATTTTTATTGCTTTTTTTGCGTCATCCGGTATTCAAAATGTGTTAGATCAATATAAAAATATTTTGATATAAAATTTTATGAAATTATTTGAATAAAAATCTTGAAATATCTTTCAAGTAGGCTTGGCTCTGTCGTGAAATAATTCGTCTATAGTGCCAAGTGATGTTGCACATCGTTACACTAATTTCAATGAGCAGTAGAAGCCAGAAATATGAACGTCTGCCTTAATAATTAGAGCGAGACTTCTAATTACCCTGCCAAGGTCTTCAACCTGTTTGACTTGGCTTCTTTAAAGATTGACAGGGTTTGGAATAAAATCTTCTTTTGATTGACCAATCATATGTCCTTTTGTAAAATTTACAACAAAGTTTTATTGCATATTTTAGCTTTTTCTTTTTATTTATCTTTTTGCTTATTTCGCGGTCTCCCCTGTCGTTTAAGAAGCTGTGATTTTTTATTTTTTCCGTTGTTCTATAAATTTTCCGATACTTTTGTAAACTCCGCTCACCATCCTCTTGTCTTTATCCCAAATTATTATTCCTATTATTTAGCAAAATAGAATTTGCACTTTTTTATTTTGACAAATGGTTGATCTTGCTATTATTTTTGGCAAATTATTGGTTTAATCTTTTTTGTTAAATTATTGGTCTCACTATTTCTTTATATTTTTTATCTAATTAAGAGTTCCATTTACATATTTTGATAACTGATGGACTGAATGAACTAATCTTGTCAGACTAAGACTGGTTTAATGAAGTCTCTTGTCAGACTAAAGACTAGTTCAATTAAGTTACTTTGTGTGAAGATAATAATTTCTAGTTACTAGTGCCACTGGAAGCCAAAATCAATATACTTGTAAGAGTATCATGATTTACTTGATATCCAAATTATATAAACAATTTAGGTCGACATCAAACACCTGTTTCATTTTCAATATACATTGAAGTAAATTAAAATTACCGACGAATTCGTGTAAACGTCTTCGATCAATTTTACGGCGCAAATTACGGTTCTGCGACGCAGTTTCTTGATTAAATTAGATCAGCCTCCCTACGCAAGTTGATAATCTACAATCGTTAATGCTAATAAACAATTAATCAAATGTATGGCAATGACTTTATTAAAAAAAATAGTAGTCAAGTTCACATTATTCAAAATGACATAATGAAATATAATTATTTCTACAATGATCATCGCTACATCTAGCAGTTTTATTATATAATTAATACTTATGTTGAGGCGTATCGATTGTAGAAAGAGACTCGTCATGAAACGATAGTATCTTGGCTAGAGGGGCAGAATATAAAGTTTTTAATGCGAACAAATGTTGAACATGTAATGGGACAAGTTTTTGGTAGAAATGAAGACAATTACAAAACGATTGTTTGAAACAATCACCATTTATTTATTGATTTAATTAATTACAATGGTCTAACAACCAATTATAGTAACTAAGCAAAAAAAAATGTAACAAAATATAAACAATATGTACTCGTACATCAATCCTTCTTACAATACTTCTGACAAACCAATAATCGTCTTCCATTCATGAGCAAACAGATCGCTAGTTGAATTAGACCATGGAGTTTCTTGCCGGTTCTTCTCCATAGGAAACGATCAATTTTGAACCGTGCACTAGCTTATGACGTTTTATAAGTGCCCATGTAGGCCTATGTGAAATAAAAACCATTTTGATTCGAATCCTGGATACGATTTAGTGCAGCCAAAGTGCGAGGTATTGGAGAATGAGCACGGGCAACAGTGCGACACTGAGGCACAGTAAAAATCCTGTGCTTTTTACCGCGGTAGTAATTGTACGGAACAAAAAAGCCTTGGATAAGAAAGGATAAATTTCTATCGAAATTTTCAAAAGGGTCGAAGCCTACTGGAGCCCAGGGTCTCTTACTGAAAGGAAGGCTTGACCCCAGTGCGAGTTTTATTTATTACAAGTCTAACAATCTCTTACGTTTTATGTAAAACAGCAGACTATCTGATGATTTTACAACTCTGAAAAAGATTAGAGGAAGCTTAGATCTGGATATTGGGAATTTTGAAGAATATGAAACATGTCATCAGGAAATTTTAGAATATAAATGTTAGTAAAGGTTAAGGAAGAGCATAAAATCTTTGGATGAATAAGTGTATAAAATTGTATGGTTAGTTAATATGTGACTGTGGATATGAAAGACAAATTGAATTGTTCTCAAATTTAAATGGGTAAGGACAAAAGAGTAGTAATTCATGCTATTAATGATATTAGTAGAAATAATAACGTCATTTTATCTATATTACTGCGGTCCTTAAGTACGAAAGCGAAATGTTCTTTGTATGCGATTGTCTACCATGTATCAAACAAAGGAATTTCCTGGTTCTTCGGGTATTCTTTCATTAATAAAAAATAGCATCAAACATTAGACATTGTCAACACAGTTTCAATACAACAGAGCTTAGTACAATTAGTAGCGACTTTTAATTATATAACTCCTATGACAAATCAGGATAATAGTATTAATATGATTCTTATTGTGGTTTGACATAATGTGAATCAAATCAATACTGCTGTAATAATTCACTGGAATGGTAATTGCGTTCCGGAAGATCTAGCTTTGGAAGGGCTCTCACAAAGTGTATTCGAAATCCGAGGGCTGCAGGATTCCGAAAAACAAGACCAGTCGTGGCGATACTTCGGGGAGACCTATGTCCAACATTACATTTCTTTCGGCTTTTTAGGTGAGAAATAATTCTTTGACATCTTCCACGTATGAATGGATTCGAAGGGCAGGTCAAACTTTTAGTGACAAAATTCCACCCTTATTTTCTTTCTTTTCCTGGGGTTCGTGTACGCTTAATCCATGGCCCCAGTATCAGTAGTACCTTCTGATCCTCTTCGATTTGCTGATATCTCCTTGAGGTACTCCTGAAATACTACGCCATCGACGATATGGGCTCGGACTTGACGACCGAATGGCGTGCTATCCATTGCTCGCCGTCTGCAAGACTACGCCTACAGGCATTTCTTTCGGCGAGTCACTGACTACCCACACTCATTCTTCCATTGACACACAGACAAGTGCATTGCCTTCTCCTCAATCTAAAGTCCAAATTCCAGTCTCATTGAAGCGTTTCATTTCAACCAAAATCACGGTTACAGCGAAAATTTGCTTTCAAACATTAGAAATTCGCGTCAAGTAGTTCATACCTCGTCGCCTCCACCAGATTTATATTATCGACGTCACTGTCTTGCGTTGTTACACATTATTTATTATAATATATATACAACATATTCGGCGGATGTGTAATTTGGTGGCTAAATTCTTGGCGGTCCGCCGTTGACATGTTCCTACGATCTATGTTCCTGATTATTTCTGCTTCGCTGGCTAATATATCGGCGTTGCAACATTTTGTGGGCTTTTTATTTTATATATTATTTTTAATATATGTTTGGAAGTGGTTGTGAGTGGGTAGGGCCTTAGTTACTGGCTTAGTGCTTTAAACCTTGCAATCGTATCGTATAATTTCTCTTTTTCAATCAAATTCTTCCATCTTTTAGCAGTAAGACCAGCCATTATTACACCCTATTAATTTTAAGCTCCTACTGTATTGTATGTAATAAAACTTTGATACAACTTGTGTTTAAGACTTGTTTCAAGGGTGACTGACACCTCGTCCTTTAGGAATATGTGTTCAAACTTCTTTTCTTTGTGCTTCAAAGAACTTTTATTCCTTGAACAGTGCTTGTCTGTTGACCAAATGAATTGCTTATAGAGTCGTTTCTTTATCTTCGTCAAATGTCATGTTTATTTGTCAATCGTTGTCAGTCAAAACTAATTTCTATTTAAACTTTTCACTAACTTTTTCTTCTTCGATTTTGTTTCTTTAGAACAATTTTGATGCATTTATCTTTTTTTCTTTTTCTCATTCTCTTCTAATTGTATTGAGGATAAACATCTTCTACTTATAAACTTCTTCCGTATGTACCTAAACCGTCCGTTTTGCGCTCGATTGAAACTTGAATCAGAATCAAAACATACAAATATAATGTCTGAATTATTATGAAAAATGTTTATTGAAATAGTGAGTGAGGTTGAAGACTTGATGTCGTATAAAACACATTAGAGATCTCGATTTAGAACTGACTCCATTTTGATTTTAATCTTGGGAGTCGCTCCGGAAGTTGTACGTTCTTATTTAAAATGAAAGAGCAACGTAGATTATTATCTGGAACCATTCATGTGAAGTGAGAGTTTTAATAATTTGTGTATTGGTCCAGGTTATGGAATCTGTGCTTCAAAATTTTCCTAATCTTTTTTAAGAGGCTCATTTTTGTTTTTTTTCATGTGTAATCTTATAGTGACTGAAGAGATTGTTGAGTAAACTTGGCTTCATGGTCACAAGTGAACGATTTCCATAGCTGATCAAAGATTTCCTCCAAGTGTCCAACTATTACGAATATTATGCAGATCTTTTTTTTGGTTGTTTACACCTTTTGCTTGGCTTTTTTGCTGCTCTTTGGTCAATATGCTGCCTCAGTACCTGTTTTAAGAAGAGAAATAAATACATATTTTTTAATTAATAGTAAAAGATAATTTCACGTTACACGTTACACTTGAAATTATATTTTTTATTATTATGTGTATCTAAACTTAATTAAATTACATTATGATAACCTGCCAGGATCTAGTTTTTTTTTTTGTAGCAAACGTAAACTGGTAAAGTATAATTGGTTGTATTAAGCCTAGGTATTAAATTTTTATTTAGCTCTGTTTTAAAACTATTTTTGTTTTTTTTTTAATCTAAGTCAATGTATTTGTTAATTATCACAAAGTTAAAATAAATAAAATTTGGTCCTAATTTTCATTGTCTTAGGACCTAATTTAAACTTCTATCTACCAAATCATTTTAGTGGTATCTGGACGTTCGTTTATTATATTAAGGATCTGATCATAGACGATCCCACCATCAGGAGTACACACATAGTATATGAAGTACTAGTTAGTTTATAATTCAGTCTATTGCTAGATGCTAGGTCTCGTCAATCAATCAAATTGTCTTCATATTTGTGGAATTAGGGTAAATCACGAAATCTTGGTAATGGTTATTAGTAAAACGTTTGATCTTTGACATGACATGGGCATATTACGTGCTTTACATATGCATATTAAATCCATTTACATACTTCAAGTTTCTTGCATGTGGAAAACAATAATATTGACCGGAGTATGCGCTTCCTGATATATATAGCTACAATCTAGGGGCCTTAAGTCAAGAGTGAATAGGTTATTTCTGAAGAGAATTCCACTCCCTAGCTGTACGTACAATGAATATGTGCTCAAAGATCAAATTTTTAAACTCGTCTAAACATCCCCAAGCATTCAAACCCTCAATTGGCATACTTATAAAATTGTACAGTATAATGCTGATAAGCATTACATTGCATCAGCCTTAAAAAGTTTTTACTGTTGGGACACAGGCGTCCTCTATAGGATATGGAATGGGCCATAATCCTCCACGTGGGCCCAGTGCGGATTGATGGATGTCACATGTCTTCAAATTTTTCATGATGTTTTCCTTTACCGTTTTGAGAGCAGTGGTGATCAAATAAATTAGACTAAATAATGCGCTTAGCTGGGTTTGAACTCGAGACCTACAATTTCTAAGTCGGAGCCTTTATCAATCGGCCACCACTTCTCTCAAGCTGCTGATAAGGAATAATTATAATAAATAGGTCTAGACAACATGGCAACGCATCCATCAGTTATACATTATAACCAAGTAACTTCGCCAACACTCATCCCACAGCCTCAAGAATTCGAAGTGCGACACTAAATCAAATCTCAACTACGGAACCCAGCTGCTATCCTTGAAATATTTTCTGAATGTACTCTCGTCAAAACACGAATCCGTCATATACACATGACGTCAGTTTTGGCCAGAAATATGAGTCCATTTGTCAAATGAACACTTAGATTTTGAAGTCGGTATTACATTTGAAGTCTGGTGATGAGAATAGTGACTGTCTAATGGGCCTGTCGTTCGGGAATGTGATTTGTGTTGGTAGTGATGGGAATTGAAGGCATCCTTACCTCTGTTTATAAATAGAGCATTCTGAAGTTACAGGGATGTTATTTTTTTAAGCCTGCTATGGCTTTTTTTGAGGTGGGAAAAACATCTAATAATTTCTCATTATCTAAGAAAGGCGTGCAGTTGGGTTTTTTATTTGTTGATAGGCTCGCGTTAAACTGGTTACGGACGTTTTTGAATATTCAAGGTCAAGTAAGTAGATATCTGGCTATGGTACCTATGTCAGACTTTTTCGCTCTGAATAGAATGAAAAAAGTTATTTGCTGATTTATACCTCAAAAAAGGTCCTTGGAGACAAGTGAAAAAACAATACATCGTCAATTTTTACGCAAACAGATTTTTGACTACCTAATGCATTCTTCTTGAATGCTTGTGACCATTTTATATTTAGTTTTTGTCTCATTTGGAGTTTCCGTTAAAGTAATATTTTTATCCGATTTCTGGTTTCAAAAAGGAGGTGGTTCTTAATTCGGTAATATTGTTTATTTTATTAAACCACCTTTACAGTGCTAGGTATAGGAAATAATGATAATAAAAAAGGAACATCTAAGTTTAACTTTGCGTTACTAAAGAATAGATCTATTCCGTCTAATATCCCATCTCATTAAACATTTAGGTAACATCTTAAGCGTAGTGTATATCTGTATGTTTTCGCATATCTTGAAAATCTGCTCCAGTTTCCAGATTTAAAATATCGCCCTCGACGCTGCGCTTGCGCAAAATATTATACGGCAGATGTAATATCTAGATACAGGGTGTTGTGTTAGCTTTGATATTAAATTGAGTGTTTTGAGGTAGAAATGAGGATACATCTTACGTGGAATAAAATAAATGGAATCTCATTTGTTTACTTTAGAAATGCAAATAGAATATATCTCTAAAACATTTTGCTTGCAAGGTGGATTATTATGGCTCAACTGTATTTTACGGATAAAATTACTGATGATTTCCAACGAACAAACTCAAAGAAATATGAGGAATAATCCGTTTTCGCATTTTAATCTGAGTCAAAATTGTAACAGAAACACTATAATATTTATCATTAAATAATCATCCTCATCATCCTTGTTATCATCATTTTCATCATCATCACATGAATTATTCATTTTGTAAAGTTTTTGACTTCCTGCCATTGTACCATTGAAGACAGTTCCGCCTGATCACTGCTAAATTCATTTTTGCTTGCACCTGAAATGACAACTTTAATGGTTTGGCATATCTATTCTAATAAAAATCTCTTGTTAGAGTATTTGTTAAATAAATCTTTAGAAACGGCTTGACCAGTTCTTACCTTTGCAATTTTTTGTAAGTCTTTTTGTATATTTATTAGGTATAAAAGCTATTTTATCCCTCTTACTCCCAACCACCCACCACTTTTTTCTTTGATAAGCGTTTTGTCTCATCGTTTATGCTGCGTATATCGGAGGACTGGAAGTGTTTGCCTGCTGCGGTCTTCCCGTCCGCATATAATTTGGGTGTCTTCAGGGCTAGAGTCAATAAATAGGCTAAACTAGCTCACCTCACCATCAACGATTGCATCACTGCTTACCACCAGGTGGGATTGCAATCAAGCACTAGTTTAAATTAATTTAAAAAAATACGGCAGAACCAACTTTTCCGAGTCAATTAGTATTATATAAAGTATACAAATGTATATACAACGTAAAGTAAAGTAAACAACTCTGACACGAAATGCGTCATTCAATACATTGTCACTCAACCTACAAATGATTGTTATCGATTTGTGTGATCATTCAAGAACCGTAACAAAACGAATCGGTAAAAAACCGATTCAAGCACCCAAGTAGGAACCGATTATTTCTCAATTAAGTACCTGATATTTTATCAACTGGTGGAAAACTATTTGCAAACAAATTACAACAGCATTCAAATGACTTTTTAACCTCAGTTGCTATGTTAAAACCATAGAGCAAGGAATGGTTACAACTGGCAATTAATATACGTATTACATTTATTTTTCTATAATATACATATATAAAAGACCTTTTTTTGACTCATGAACATCCAGCAAAATTTCAGCATTCTAGCGTCCTTTGGACAGAGAATGCCTTTTTTTTTATTTTGCCTAGAGTTTCTTTTTATGATGCACGTAAAGAATAAGTAAGGATTTTCTAAAATTCAGTATCTAATTAGATGAAAAGTTTATGCGGAGAAAGCTACTTACACGGAAGTAAGGCCACTAGCAAAAGTTAGTATCGCATAAAATAAAGCAACTCCTCCTAAACCACGAAATGGGTTTTGATGCGGTTTCACTATTAAAAAGAACAATAAACAAGGATGGTTTGTGTGTGCCTAATTTTGGCCGGGGCTTGTCTAATGGACAACCTGTAGACTAAACAAGCAATAACAAACAACAAACAAACAAGCAATAAACAAGCAATTTTTGTAATTTGTTTGTATTAAATCGACTCCTAAATAGAATACTTTTTACCTGTTTGGAAATAATATCAAAATAGTTATACAAGCAAACGAGATACTCGTATAATAATTTTAAACAAATTAATCTCAATGTTAATTTCTCTTACCAAGGTGCTTTTTTTTATGACGGCGTCTACGTCCAGTTTTCCCTTTGTTATTAGCAGCTTTAAAGCTGTATAACTCCTTTGTTAATGAATATATTTTAAAATTTCTTTCATAATTGTTCATTAGAGTTAAAAATAATTAAACTAAGTAAACAAAAAATGTATTTTTTTCTATAATTTTCATTGAGGCTTTAAAATGCCGCGTCTACCAGAAACCATGCTCTGTGGTAAAAACATGACTGAACTGGAGGAAGGTTAAGCAATATTTATACAGATTGCAATTTAAATGTCGGATTGATCTGTGTAACTTGATATTTCACGGCACCGGTTTCGATAAATGGGCGTTATAATTGATGCAAGTGATAGTATTTCGTCAAGAAATCGTTGTTAACAATTATAAAATTATTAATTGACATTTTATAAATATATTTTCTTTTGTTTTATTTAACAACACATTGATTACATTTCTAAATATATAAAAATATAAACATTTAAAGATAAAAAATAGTTTCCCACCGGTATCGAAAACAGGGTCCAAGCTATCAGCGGCCAGGGCTCCAGAGAAAGGAACCTCTAGACTATACGAGCCGTGTCCAGGACTACCGCTTTCTGAATCAAGTCCTTGATCGCCTAACGCGAGCCTCCTAAATTATTAATTGATTTTTTATATATGTATTTTATTAATATGTATTTAATATTAGCTATGATATTTGCACATAGACCGCCTCATATCTATCTCCTTTTGTTTCAGTTTATTTTAAGGTTGTCTTTAAGACATTGGCCTGTGCGATAAGACCGCTTATTGTACACTTAGTTTTGAAATATATATCCTGTTCACATTATGAGGTGTATAATAAATAATGCAATGAATATATAAATAAACTATACATTACCTGAACGATCCTTGATCGATAGTCGTATTTATTATCCCAGAACCTCAGCGATCATCTTTGGTGGTTTTTTTTATGGTGGCCAAAAATCATCGAATGACGAATCCCGCTCTTGGGCGGAGCAGGAAACAGTGTCAGACTCTTACTGACTAAACACTCTATCCCGTTCCTTCTTTGCCCTTCGCACTGGGGTCAAGCCTTCCTTTCAGAAAGAGACCTTGAGCCCCAATAGGTTTCAACCCTTTTACAGAGTCCTTACGATATCTTTGGAGGCTAACGTCAGAGGGTGGCTGGCTTCAAGGCTTTGTTTAGTTAGCGGCAGGAATTTTGGGTACGGTTCATATTGTTAGGAGGTTACTGTCTTCGATCGCGCCCACGAGGACACGGCTATGCTCTGCCCAAGTGGGATTTCCTGTGATGTGAACGAACGAAATATATTTGTTTGAATAATTTTGTGACTCTTGACAATAAGTAGAGCCCGCAGCTTTGCGGGTATCATCATCATCAGCCCTTCAATGTTCCCACTGCAGGGACACAGGCCTCCTCTCTCTAGGAGAGGGAATGGGCCATAATCCACCACGCAGGCCCAGTGCGGATTGGTGGATGTCACATGTCTTCGAATTTTTGGTTCTAGGACATGCCGGTTTCCTCACGATGTTTTCCTTCACCGGTTTGAGAGCAGTGGTGATGAAATAAATTACACAAAGTAATGCGCCTGGCTGGGTTCGAACCCGCGATCTACGACTCGTAAGTCGGAGCCGTTACCACTGGGCCACCACTGCTCTCTCTGTCTGCGGGTATAGATAGATAGATATACACTTTATTGTAGGTGGTTGGTGGTTGTTGGTGGTGGTTGGTGGTGGTGGTGGTGTATATTTGTAAGAATTACCGCCGACTTGGAACGGTAAAGGCAACTGATGGAACACTTGAGGGTTTTAGTCGATAGAAACCTGAAACTCGCTCTCGCTCCGAAGGCGAAGTTTTTTCATGGATTTCCATAAAAAAAGAGAAAACTTTAAAATTTTTAAGGTTGTCTGACACAGATTTTTGTTTGAAATGAATGAATAAAGTTACTATACTTTTTTCGTAATGAGATGGTACGTATGAATGGAAACTTCCAGTACTAAAAACTCGTCAACAACCGTGTTTGACGGCAAAGAGAATAATTTTTTTCATTAATGCAATTTAGCGCTTTTAAACTATGACTTTTTATAGTAGGTAAAAATCATTCAATGACGAATCTCGCCCTTAGGTGGAGCGGGAAACAGTATCAGACTCTTACTGATTAAACAACCTACCCCGTTCCTTCCTTGCCTTTGTCCCAGAGCCCTGGTGTTACGCTTTCGCCTCAACCTTTGGCCCCAGGAGGGTTCGAACCTGAAGGCCCCCCTACAGAAATTATGACGGTGGAGTTACTTTGGAAGCAATGGTGACTCAGGGGTAAACGTCCGAACTAATACGAGTTGTTAGTCACGGGTTCAAACCCTCCACCTTTGCTCTCAAAATGATGCAGAAAACATCTTACGGAAATCCGTAGGAACTAAAAAAAGAAAGTCGAAAACATGTGTCATCTACCAACCTACACTGGCCCCGCGTGGTAGATTACTGCCCATACTCTCTTTTAGAGAGGCTGAGACCCAGCAAATGGAACATTATATAAGGCTGATGTAAGACCAATATTTGTAAGGAGTTGTCAGCAAACTAAAAGGGTCCTGCAGGGTCGAAGCCTTTTAGGGCTAAGGATTGATGTGAAAGCGGAACACCGGGACCCTGGAACTGAGGCAGGAAGGAACGGTGGGTCGTTTAGCTAGTAGAAATCTGGCACTGTCTCCCGCTCAGCCCAAGGGCGGGATTCATATTTCGATAATTATTCCTACCATAAAAATATACCAATATTAGTATAGCAAAACCCTTGTTTAAAATACCTGTGCGTCTAATAATCCTTGTTATCCAGGAAACTGAAAAACTAGAGTATGCCACAAAAAATGTCATACAAAAAGTCATATTAAAAAAAGTAAAATAAACAATATGTAAAGCATTTTACACCCGAATTAATTTACAAATGGCTACTTGGCGACTGGACAGATTAGGTGACAACTAAAAATGTAATATAAATACACATAACTAAGATATTTAAAACTCCGCAACTAATCGCATGTTTTTAAAATATTCACAATTATAAAAATAATCTTCTTTCTAATATTATTTTGTTGTGACATATTTTAATCTTACGAAAATTGTTTATACATTCCTGTTACTACATAATGTGACGGTTTTCATATTTTTTATTGTACGTACGTCGTTAGATTTCCACACGGCTACCAGCCAAGAGCCACGTGCTTGATACATGGGTTTCAACCTCGGGTTTTGAAACGTTAACACTAAAATTATGTGTCAAAATGATCAATTCATGTCAGGTGATTTTATACATAAATATAAGTATAATATAGTATAACCAGTCTTTTAATGTTACCACTGCTGAGTGTCAGGTTTCCTCTAGGAGAGGGTACGGTCAGTATCCACCAGGTTAAATGCAAAAACCGTCCGAAAATTAAAAAAAAAATCTGTCAGTCCCTCAAGGAGTTGTCAGCAACCGACCCTTCTGCAGGGTCCCTAATCCTGCAGAAGGGTCGAAGTCAACTATGGCCAAGGATTCGTGTCTGAAAGAAAGGCTCTGGCCCTAGCATGTATGGCAACGTAGGAACGGGGTAGGCTGTTTAGTCAGTCAGATTCTGACACGACAGTGTCAGACAGCGAGTCAGCGAGAAACATCTCGCTCTGCCCAAGGACAGGATTCATCATTGGATGATTTTACCTACTTACCATAAAAAAAATGTCAGTCCCGCATGTTTTGGATTTTCAGAGGCCTACGAACTCTTCGTGGTTTTTCATTTTGTGACTTACACTGAACTTTTAAACGGATAACATTACAATACGGACGTTTAACAGTTCAGTTCAGGAGGTCACGTGGTCTTCTTTTTTCCTTTCTCGCTCGTACGTCTGATATCTTAACTTGTCAGGGTAAGGTTTGATTCCAGAGAATTGTAATCGCTGGTATACTGTCACTTTGTATGCCTTACTTTTAAGCGTTGCCATTCGGTCTATTTGAGATTTATAAGAGAATCTTCTTGTCTGTTACATCAGGTGTTTAATAAGGTACCTATAATTATGGATATTAGAAATTTCTATAACCGCTGAAACGTCCCAAAGTGACTTTTGTCCCTTTTTGCATTGTAATACGACACCACGTCATAATATACCTATTTGTGTTTATTATACGATGTTTTATTACTCTGTCTCTTTTCTACTCGAATCTCGATATATTTCTTCGCTCAAGCGGTTAACTTGTCAGTCCGGTCGTCAATTGATGAGTATCATAGCGACAGTGACGCCAACTTAGCTTCTTAGCTAGATCTAGCTAGTTGTTGTACAATTTAATGGAACTTAGAGCTAAACTTTTACTACTTACTAACTATACAGAGAGAGTCTCGACAGCTAGCAAATACAAGTTTCATTAAATTGTAGCTGTCCTCTACAGAAAACTACCTAGATCTAGCTATAAAGTAGCTAAGTTGGCATCAGTGCATAGCGATTTTTGTGGGATTGAAGCAGTCATTCTATCAAACAGCTCGGATTTCCCTCTGCTGCAATTTATGCAGAATGACTTAAAAGTGACATGTGATTTTTCGAGGCCATGTCTTCACAAATGTACAAAGTAACGGACAGACAGACAAACAGTCGAGTTTCATTTCTGACGTAAATATATATGCAAGTGAAGTGTAATTATGAAAATGTCATGTAAAGTTAATGATGATATTATTTTAATGGGCACCTAGAGTTAATTTATATAATTTCTGATGAAATATTATTTTAGTAAACGTTGGTTTAGATGTGACTGCACTATGTTTAAAGCAAACCGAATCGCAACTGATTGAGAGCAGTGGTAGCCGGGTGGTAACGGTCCCGACTTACGAGTTGTGGGACGCGGGTTCAAACCCAACCAGGCTCATTACTTCCAAGTCGTTGACGGCGCTCTGTTTAACAGTCCGGACCAAGCCAAGTCGTCGATGGCGCCCTCTGTTGCCGCGCGCTTCAAGGAGTTGTCAGCAAATGGAGAGGCCCAATTGCTGGGCTGAAGCCTACTATCATTAAAAAAAAGTTTGACTGGTTTGAATGCTGAAAGGTTTTATTAGTGCGTATAGTTTTAAATAAATTATTAAAACTATAGTTTATAATAATAATAAGTGTTGTTACTTTTTGACGCTCGAAAGGCTGAACTGATTTGAGTGAAATTTTACAAGCATGTAGATCATGTCCTGATACTTTTTATCCCTGGAAGATGTTCCCGTGGAACTATTTTCTACTTTTACGCGGGCAAAGCCGTTGGCAGGAGCTTGTGAACTAGTAAAAATAAAAAAGAGTTAAAAAATACTAACTAATCCAATCTCAAAATGTACTCGAAAATAAAAACGGAAGAGTTTATTTATTTAACCAAACATTAATTTTACCACTAAACGATGTTGCTAACACTAAAAATTCCTAACTTTACGTTGTTTTCATAGACAAATTTTATTGAAGACAGGTTACGACAGTAAAAAATTTCAACAATTCGTATTCGAATTGGATTTTAGAAAAGTTTTCGACATAAATTAGAGTTACATGTCATTATAAAGCGTAGTAGTCATATATTGCAATTTTATAGTCTGTCACGACAGTGTGACATATGTTTTTGTCATTATGAATTGTAACAATAGAAGCGACAGAGTTCGGTTTGAATTTTTTTTCGAGCGGTTTTGGCAGAAATTAGTGACATTTAAAGTTCGATCTTCTGATTTTCTTTCATTGTGTTATTTTTTATTTTGATTTCTTTTTTGTATGGATTCAAATGTCCATAATATAAAACAAAAAATAATAATAATAGAAATAATTGAACCGACTTCTAGTGAATGTAGAAACATTAACTGGAAGTTGGTTTTGTATCTTTCTTTTTACTTACCAACTTCCGAAATTGAAATTAAAATTTTTTTGGGGAATGGACTACGGAGTACGAGATTTTTATTTTCACAATTTAGATAATTTAGCTAGCCAACCTTGGGTCTATAATTCTATGAAAGAGTTACTTCTAAGCCGGCATGCCCCAACGTCGGCAAAATTATCCTACCATTTAGTGTGATGTGAGGTTAGTGGTAAAACGCGAACCTGTCAATGATAAAAAATACATACCTATTATTTTTTCTCAATTGACATTTTTATTTACTAGTCGTCTTAAATGGCTACGTTTAATGAAATCGGTCCGTGGACGAGTGAGCATCGGAAAGCTCTTTGAATATTACCCTGTACTGTATCAGTGATGCAATTGTTGATGGTGAGGCGCACTAGTTTATTAAGAGCCTATTCATTCTAGCCTTGAAGATTCCTAAATTATATATAGAATTGTTAATGGTAGTTCCTACTCTAGATATTTCTATTTTCATTCAAAGTGTATCAAAAAGAAATACGCAATGCCTCTAACGACAAGCGAATCGAAAATAGAGCTGCACTATTTATTATTCAAAAATATTACATTCATGAATAAACTTATTTTGAATATTTAAATGGTGCGGGACAGTGCATTTCTCGGAGTTCGTGTGATAATATTATTTATTAGCTCATAATTATGTCAGTTTTTGTATGGAGGATGCTTTCATGTTCCAGTTACAGATTATTTAATGTTCAATTTGAATGAAAATACTGATGTTCTCGTCACTATGTGGAACATGTTGGAGGAAGTTCGCTTAAAATAACACTAACACACACACATCGAGGTTAAATATGTACTACGCACTAGATTTAGGCGTACCGTACAGTCACTTTACTTGACTTAGGTCAGGCCACAAACCTTTACATTGATGACATTAGTAGAGATTTGACGTTCACGCAGTGTGACAGTGCTGTAAATTTTAAAACTGTTGTTAGATGACATAATTCCAATGAAGCGCTGCAGCAGACTTTTGTATTAACTTTTCAGTATTTTGACAAATGGTTTCAATGAACGTGCTTGTCTATTGCTGGGATATAGAGCTAGGACACAATTGTCTACTTTGTATAATATTGTATAGGTATTTTAGAGAAAGCCCGAAAAAAAGAGAGAAACTGACTCGATTTCGTGATTTACTCGAACATATTCTGATACTGTACGTGAGGACTTGTAATTGGCTAAATGTCGTCTATGATTGTATTTTTTCTTTTCTGATTAGTTTTTTTTTGTTTAAGCTGTAAGGTCTACAAGCTGTAATGAATAAATAAATATTTCACAAAATTTGTTTCAGGAAATAAGTGTATCTTTCTTAAATCCTTAAAAGATTTTTGAAAAAAATAAAATAATATAAATACGTCTTTTTAGACATTTTAACTGAGATTTTAAATGAGTTTACATTATGGAAAGCTTGTGTTCATGTAAAATAGCAGATTTTCAGAGGTCTTTAATGTTTTACACTGTCTGATTACTATGGAGGCCTAAATAATATACACATGATATCTGTGTATCCAAAATATCTGAAGAAAGATGTGCAATAACGTCATATTCACGTAAGAGCGGTTCTATGAAAATGTATCTCGGGTTGGCCGCTCTTAAACAAATGAACTCATAAAATCTAATTTCTGAATGTAATGACGGAGTTTTTATAAAGAAGCAAATAATGAAAACATAAATTTCTTAAAAATAAAACTATTCATTACTTGAGCTACTAATATTAAAATTAAAATAAACCAAAACTTTCCACTCAAGACCACCCACGAATAGTCACAACTACATAGACAGTTATATCTGTATAAAAATACCACAGAACTATTCAAAATATTAAAATGAACATCATCACAGCACTATAGTAATTCCTGAGTATAATTTCAGCTTGGAATGTTGCACTCGCGAGTTGTCAGCGAGGGAAGAACTTTATTATAACTAAAATAGTGTCAATAGACTAAAACTAAGTGCACACTAGAGGTTTTTAGGATAGGGAGTTTTAAGTGAGAGTTTGGAGCCCGAGCGTGCGAGAGGGTAACTGACATGTTCACGTCCAAACCGCGTAAACAACTGCTCGTCTACCTGTCACTGCAGAACTGGCCTAGCAGACGACGAGTATCGCACCCGAATATCGAAGGCTTAGGTTTCGAAAGAGAGGAGTGGGTTTTTAGTCAGTAAGAGACCTTATCCCCAGCTTCACCCAAGGGCGGGAGTTGTCATTGGATGATTTTTACCCACCAAAAAAAAAATCTTTGATAATATGCATTTATCATGTCAAATGTTGTATGACTGAGTTGAGGAGGGTCATGTCACCCATTACATAACCCTCCTCAACTCAGCTACGATATTCTTGATATTCTTAGCCTACTAATTTCTGAAACAAAAAAAAAACACTGTAAAAATATACCTATACTTTCTGAATGCAAAAGATAAAAATTGAGTTCAATTTCAACCTTAAATTGCTTATAGCTTACATAATTATATCTAATCAATCCAAAGTTTTTTTTATGATATTAAGTATATAGATTCTAATTCTTACATAATTTATCTGTTAATACCGTAATATGGAAATATTGTAACAAATCATTTTTTAAAACAGTACCCATGGAGTTTCTTGCCGGTTCTTCTCCATAGGAAACGACCAATTTAGCACCGTGCACTAGCTTCTGACGTTTTACAAGTGCCCATGTGGGCCTATGTGAAATAAAATATTTTGAGTTTGGCCATTCTAATTGAGATTGACCAAAGTTGGGACTCAAAACCTCTAGTGCAATCTAGTCCTTAGTACAACTAAACTTCTCATCAAAAAAATCGAAACACTTCCGTTTTCATTGTTTCTGTCCGAATTTAACACAAAAAAGAATTCATACGATGAAAAAAAATACATATATTATAGCTGGCAGTTTGGCCATTACAGTAATAAGCGAAAATTCTAAATTCAAAATTAGAATTTCATTTGTTTATCTTATAAACGAAATGAATCACTGTTTTGAGACAAATGTGTGTTTAGGGTTGGAGTACATTTAGCGTTTAAAAACTAAAAATTGGCGCCTATCCTTAAACTTTTTGTTTTTTATTTCAATACTGTGACTTTGGGACGTCTGAAAAAAGGTTTTTTTTCTAAAACGTATGGATACTTCGCCCACAGAAGCCGCCCAAGTTGTGGCATTGCTGGATTCTGGCCTTAGTCAGCGTGTTGTGGCTGCAAGACTGCATCTAAGCCTGTCATCTGTTCATAGAGTCTATAAACGTTATCGGGAGACTGGTTTGTTCACGCGCCGTTCAGGATCTGGCAGGAATCGGGTCACTTCTGAGCGAGATGATCGATTTATTGTAACAACTTCTTTAAGAAATCGACGCCTTAACGCTTTTCAACTGCAGCAGCGGCTTCGTGTTGTACGAAGGGTGGCTGTAAGTGACTCTACAATTAGAAGAAAGTTGAAGGATCGTGGACTGGTACCGCATAAGCCAGCAAATGGGCCGAAATTAACTGCAGACCATCGAAGAGCGCGCCTTAACTTTGCACGTGAGCACCTAAATTGGTCATACCTACAGTGGAGCAAAGTTCTCTTTTCTGATGAGTGTAAAATTATGCTGTATGGTAACGACGGAAGGAACAAGGTCTACAGAAGAGACGGAGAACGCTATGCACAATGCTGCATTGAAGAAAAGGTCAGCTATGGTGGCGGTTCGTGGACGGATTGGGGAGGAATCAGCGCCGACGGTAAGACAGAGCTTGCTTTCGTGTCTGGGCCACGTCTGCCTGCACTAAACTGTCATCGGTACGTCGAAGAGTGTCTCGAGCCTCATGTGATGCCCTATGCACATTTTATTGGCAACGGCTTCATATTCATGCACGACAATGCTAGGGCTCACACCGCGGGCGTCGTACGAGATTATCTTAACGAAGTCGATATCTCTATTATGGAATGGCCAGCAAGAAGCCCGGACATGAATCCCATTGAACATCTATGGGATGAATTAAAGAGACGAATTCGAGCAAGAGATCCTGCCCCAGAAACACTTAGCCAGCTGCAAGATGCAATCCAAGAGGAATGGGACAATATACCACAGCATGTGATCGTGACTCTCATCCGATCGATGAAGAACCGTATGGAAGCAGTAATTAGAGCTCGGGGAGGGAATACAAGTTATTAAATAAACGTTTTTTAGCTTTTTTTTTCATTTACGTGTGTTGTTTTATCCATTTCCTTTATACTCCATACGGAATAAAAATGACTCATTTAACAAAATACGAAACCTATGAAAAATTCATTTAAATTTAGAACATTAACATTAAGATTTGATAAGCTCATATTACTCACTATTAAACGACATTTAACATTTATTCCTAAATGTACACATTTTTCTGATAATCCTGACAAAACGTAAACTTGCAAGGTGTTTCGATTTTTTTGATGAGAAGTGTATTACGAAAATAGTGCATAATACTAGCACTAATTACATACTAAAAATATCTCAAGTGCTAAGAGGCGGATACATATGTTTTCTTAATGTTATCCTCTGATCTTTACTGTCGTAGTTTTCATTCAGTAGTGATGTAAATATGTTTAATTAAATTATTTCTGTGTAATTGTTATGGTAATAATCAAACACGCGAGCCCAGTGTGGGTTGGTGGATGTCTGCCCCTTCTAGAATTAATCATCATCATTTTTTTAGTTGAGGAGGGTCATGTCACTCATTATATAACCCTCCTCAACTAAACTGTACTTACCATATTCTTTGCTTACTAATTTATGAAAAAAAAACACTGTAAAGATGCCCTCACGCCCCAGTCAAAGGGATTCCGACCCAAATTCCCAGCTACCTTAGGCAAGGATTTGCAAACGGCGAGGCTATGGGTTGCTCGTCGTAGCAATGGGTTGCTCACCGTTGAGCCGTCCGGTAACCATCCAGAACGAGCCCAAGTCATTGACGTGCGTCTCAAGAAGATCAAGTTCTAAGTTTACTGAGGTCATAGGTTTGCTTTTAAAAGAAAAACTTTTCTTTTTTCTTTCTGGTTCTGATACACCCTCATACTCCGCCCAAGAGCGAATTATTGGATGAGTTAGTGATTACTTTGAAATGAATATATTATAGATACTTATTCATCATCATCTCACATCATCTCATTATATTGAATGACAGTGTTGTGGTGACTGAGTGGCAAAGGCCCCGACTTACGAGTTGCAGGTCGCGGGTTCACATCCAGCCAGGCGTCATCACTACTGCTTTCAAAACGGTGAAAGAAAACATCGTGAATACCAGAATGTCCTATACCAAAAATTGGAAGACGTGTGACATCCACCAACCGGCAATGGGCCCGCGTGGTGGATTACGGCCCATTTCTTCACCTAGAGAGGAGGCCTGATTCCCAGCAATGGGAACATTACAAGGCCGATGCTATTCTATGCTACATTATATTACTATTAAACATTTAATAATTCATTCACATATTTTATTTATAAAGCTTTTACTGACTAACAGTAATTGATTACCCAGTCTAAAAACGAATGGACGAAAATATTTTTAACGAGCTGTCTAAATTTTGACGTATCACATTAAAAACAGTTTCATTTAAATAATTACAAGTAGAGAATTCCTCTCTCTTTAATTACCAATAATTCAATGTCATAAAATTAAAAATGTAATATTTTAACTTTTCAGCACTAGTTGACATACAAATTTGTTTTACACCTAGTTCTGAGACAGAAACCTAGGTCTTTTTCTAGTTGTTTTAAACTAGTGTTTGCACTAGTTTATTAATAGCCTATTCACTCTAGACTTGAACACTTAAATTATAATCGGACGAGAAGATTTCAGGAGGCAAATTGTTCCAGTCCTTCGATGTACGCGGTATAAACGACGAAGGGAAATGCTTAGGCCAGACCGCAAAGGTTTCAACAACGTAAAGGTAGACACTCCTCATACGTAGGGTTGTTAGATGGTAGGATATGGCGGAATAAAGTTGTACAATTCCCGCGCACACCAAAATTCCTTCCTTAAGTCTGTGCTCCAGGCTTTGTAGATTGAACTAACCAGATCTGGATCACCAATTAGACTCTTCGCACGCCTTTCCACCTAGTTTAAAGCTGCTGCTATTTTGCAACACCAGCCCATATATGGCTGTAGTACAATTGTAGTCTCTACACACGATCGGACCTGTGCTTTGAATAACATTAGAAGCTGTCCCGAATCGAAGAAAGCGGCGTTACGCCATAGGTACATGGTGGAAATCCCACCCATATATACAGAGCGTTTTGGGAACTCATTTATTATGGGTACAGTTTTTGTTTATGGTAGGTAAAAATCATTCAATGACGAATCCCGCCCTTGGGTGGAGCGGGAAATAGTGTCAGACTCTTACTGACTAGAAAACGTACGCCATTCCTTCTTTGTCTTGATCCTAGGGCCCTGAAGAAGAGGTATTCTTTTCCGGAGTCTGTGTTTCCTAATAGCGACAACCTAAGTCTTTAAGTTAAGAGTGAATAGGTTACTTCTAGGCAAGCGTACTCCATCATCGGACACATTATCGCTTACCATCAGGTGAGATGGTGGTCAAACGCGAGCCTATCAATTTTATAAAAATGAAAAAAATATACACATAAACATTGTCATTTTAATATTAATTGCTTACCTATCTGCAGTAATTTTCTCATATATTTTTGTCATCTTATGTGGGTCGTCATGATAAATTTACCTCAAAATATTACCCATCTGTTTTAATACAGCTACAAATATTAGATTTCTTTGATACATTTTCAATGTTATTTAATAATATGTGATCACAGAAAAGTCCCTTTGAACGTCAAATAAATTGTAGGTATTCGAATAAAATACGGGAGGTTGGAAAATCTATGTTACCTACATTATTTTGTTAAGAACACGTAATATGTCGACGAATTAAGCACTATTTTTTATTAATTTATTAAACATATCTACACAAGTACTAATTTAGTCTCAAAACGATGAAGGAAAACATCGTGAGGAAACCGGCATGTCCTACAATCTAAAGTTCGAAGACATGTGACATCCACCAATCCGCACTGGGCCCGCGTGGTGAATTATGGCCCATTCCCTCCCCTAGAGAGAGGAGGCCTGTGTCCCAGCGGTGGGAACATCAAAAAGGCTGATGATAATGATGTATAAATGTACAGAGGCGGACTTAATGCCTTAGGCATTTGTTTTGCATTTTCTTACTTATTTGACGGATAGATGGCAAGCTACCCATTCCATACCCACACCACAAGCTCGTCGTCCACAGAAGAAAGTACATGCGGACATAAACAAGTCAAATATATAAAATATACGTACATACTAATAAATACAAATATTATGTCAGCTGTGAAAGGAAGTGCTCTTTAATTTTTCTCTTGAACACCTCCAGAGATGGGCTGTCACGAACGGAATGTGGGAGAGAGTTCCATAGACGCACTGCAGTTACAGAGAAAAAACACTCTTTTACTCTTTGACTCTTTTTAGTTTTTAGAATGTATAATTGACATTACTAATTTACTTTATGATATCTCGAAAGTATAAGCAAAATATACGTGAAGGTTCATCCCACGAAACCACGCACACGCATGTCTCACAAAAATGATTTACGACAGGAATGTTAATCGACTACCAAGTGACTCAGACTAATAAATATGTTTCAAAGTAAATAATTATACAAAACTAGCTTTTGTCAGCGGCTTCGCCCGCGTACATAAAGTATAGCCTTTGTCACTCAGGAGTAAAGCAGCTTTCTACTGTTGTTAATTTTTTTCCAATCGGACCAGTAGTTACAGATATTACCTCCTACAAACAAAAAAACAAACTTTACCTCTTTAATAAAGAGGTAAAGTTTGTTTTTTTATTAGTGTAGATAAATACGTACATACTCTACCCACTATAGAATTATAAGAATTTCATTAGCTGAATCAAATGTCAGAATTATGGGCGCCATTTTGTTTTTCGATGTAATATTATCGTAGATTTGTTTAAAATGTTTAATTAACTTAGTAATGATAGCCAGAGATACGCTCAAAGTGTCATGATGCACTAATTGGGTATGTGTTATTAATTTATTTGACTTACGGCATAAAAAATATTTCTTTTAATATATATATTCCACAACTATCACACAATGCTATCTAGTCCTAAGCTAAGCAGAGCTTGTATTATGAGTAGGTACTAGACAACTGATAAATTTATATATTTCTAAATACATACATATTGTAGATAAATTACACCCAGACACAGAACAAATGATCGTGCTCATCACACAAACATTTGTCCTGGGTGGAATCGAACCCACGACCTCCGGCGTAGCAGTCAGGGTCGCTAACTACCAGACCAACAGGCCAGTCAATAGTAGTTGTTGATAGCCAAAGACACGCCCAAAATGTCTTAAGACACTAATTGGTCATGTGTTATTAATTTATTTGGCTTACTAAATAATTGAATATACGTACTCGTATACCAGGGATATACAGTGCACCGGAAGACACAGTGTTGGAAGGTCACCTACAAGGTGAGCCAATGACCTAGTACGATTCACGAGACTGTTATGGATGCGAGACGCACAGGATGTTCTTTGTGGTGACACTCTGTAAGACCTATGGCTAATAGTAGACGTCTTTCAGCTGAAAAGATACAAGCATAATCAAACCTCAAATCGGGAGTACCTGTTTTGAGGTTTTCTCTTCATGGTAGGTAAAAATCATCCAATGAAGAATCCCACCCTTGGGCAGAACGGAAAGCAGTGTCAGACTCTTAGTGACTAAACAACCTAGCCTATTCCTAAGTTGCCATGTATACCAGGGTCAGAGCCTTTCTTTCAGACTGGAACCCTTGACCCACCTTTTTTTTGAGGTCTGAAATCATCACATAGTAATTTTCAACGCTCGGAATGGAGCCAGAAACTGTGTCAAACTTTTACTGAATTAAACATATCTGTGTTTCTTTGTATTGTGTCTTTATTGTGCATTTAAATAATTCTCGTATAATTACGTAACGTCGTTTTCGTCATAACTAGACCAATGGCATATAAAAAAAAATACAAACAGCCGAACATAGAACCTTGTCTTTTTAGAAGTCGGTTAATGATACTGAATGATAAGACGAATGAGGTTGTATATCCAAAACTTTCATCTCAAATCTGCAAGAGCAGTATTTTTTTTGGTTTTACTGCAGCGCTCTAAGGTAAGCGCGTAGTTTGCAAAATCTACATTAGTATTATGCGTTTTGCATACCTTCTGAAACTGTTTTTATTTCGTAATGTAAGTGTCGTAATGTTTTAACGACGGATCCATTCTCCCATTTAATATGATCGTTGGTGTAACTTCTTACTTGGCGTCACTTCCTCACCCGAGGCACTTAAATACCCCATTGCAGGGCCGAAGCCTACTGAGGCCCAGTCCGGCTTCTGAAAGGAAGGTCCGACCCTGGTATGAGGGCTAAGAGGAAATGGGGTGGGTTGTTTAGTCAGTAAGAGTCTGACACTGTTACCAGCCGCGCCCAAGGGCGGGATTCGTCATTAATTGTTTTTTCCCACCATAAAAATTATCTAGGTCTATGTCTCTTTTCAACGAACTCCAACATTTTGGCATTCATGAATATGACGATGCTGCAGTTGACATAAGTATTTACTGATTGGAAACAGTTTAAGGAGTTTCACATTGACTTGAAAAGACGATTATTGTCATGTTCTTTTAAGAGCCTGCTTTCTTAGAAACTGGTCTTAGACAGATGTTTCAGATGGGTAGATCGATGTTGGTTGGGCTTTTCACTGAGTAATATTATAAAGTCGTTATATCAACTACCAAAGCAATAATATCCACTCAGAAATCTATTTCCATCGAAAACCAAATTATTTATAGATACTTACAAAATTTTGTTGCAGGATAACATTATTTCAACCTCAAATTAATATAATTGGAAGCATTAGTCGACACCATTTTCCTGCGTTGACTGACAGATCGAAATTATTTATAACGATAAATTTATTGGAACTTTGCCTGCCATGAAATGCGCATTTTAGACAATTTTGTTTATCAGGAAAAACATTAAAATTGTAATACGGAGTATTATTCTTGGTAATGTAGACGTTAGTTAGGCGTCAAACAAAACTGATGTGGCATAAGAAATTTTAGTTTGAAGAATATTGAAGAGGTCAGTGTACCTACCTGTTTTAAATTATCGGAAAGAAAGAAAACTTTTTATTTTGTGTCAAAGACGCCATTTTAGGACTCACTTACTAATCATAAACATTCTTGAAGCAAAATTCTCTCTGTCTACCCCTATTGAATGGCTATTTCATGAAAAAGTAACTTAATGACACCAGTTTCATATGTTCGGGAGGGAATTTTGGAAAATCTTCTCTTAGTGTTCGCTTAAGCTATAAAAGAAAACCTTGTGCTAGTAATACACCGCTGGCTACACCCTGTATTATTTTTGGTTCTTACGATCCATCCTAAAGTTGTCTGGTGGATATCGCTGTCTGCGACAAGACCTCCATTGTACCCATAGATTTGCGTTTTTGTATAAGTTTTGTCACTATAGAATAAAGTTTTAATCTATCTATCTTAAGCAAAATGTCACGTTCCTTCTTCTTGTAGTTTCGGCTGTGTGTTAATATAGTAATCAGTATAATAAAGAGCGCACTAATCTCTAAAACTGCTAGTTGGATAGGAAACAATCTTAAACAGTATTTCTGTGTAGGATGAGGATTAGATTCATGTTGCGTAGTTATAACATCACACTACGACCCACAGAAGCAGGATACACACATATTAACGACATTTGTAGTAGGACTATATTCAATAGTTCAGCTGAAATGATGATGGTGATGAAATACGCTAGCTGTAAATAATAGGTAGTAATTTTAATTTATATTTTGAGAAAAATAAAGAAGTAACGGTAACCCTAAGATACTTCCTTGGGGTACTCCAAAGTAATTATGTCAAGTTCATGAACAAAATTGATGATACTTGTCGTCGAAAGCGGACGTTGGGATTATCAACAAGTGTTATGCTGAAAACTTTATTTACCAATAAAAACTCACAAACTCCAAACATCTGGTTTTTGATTACAAAAATAAAATGTTTAATATTTTTGTTTTTTTTTTTCGTCGGTCACATGATTTTACGCAGGTCACGTAATGCGTAAAAAAAATAGATTCAAACGACGGTTTATCTGTCGACGCAAATCGTAAACGTCAAGCGTAGGAAATGATAGTCAATGTCACGGCAATAGCCTAGTGAAGGATTGCTATAAATCTCACATCTAAATGGCCTCAGGGACTAATTTACTCAGAAACTGACTTATTTTATTTAATAAATCGCTAAGTCCTATCTTATTTTACAAAGTGACACAAAAATAGCAGGCCACCTATTTTTCTACGCCTAATATAATTAAGTCTCGACTTAATTTATGGAAATACAATTTTTATGTCATTTATTTTAAGGTAAAACTAATATAAAAAATATGAGGAACTATTTAAGAATTATGTGTTGACACCTATATACTTAAAACCTATTAATAACGCCCTTACGTCTAAAATTCATGTTACAGCTATTAAATAAATAATTTTATTAGCCATTTATAAAAAATAATAGAGCTAAACGGTTGACGACATCTGACTACCTATGAAATTGTCATCGGGCAGAGGTCATAAACATTTCGCTATGACGCAAAACATCCGGGTTTTTTTTAATTCCAAACGCGTCAGGGGTTGCCAACAATTTTATGATGCGTCACGATGTCAAAGTTATAAAATAAATACTGTTTAGTAATATTTGACGCGAACTCATGTCCTCAGATCGGCGTATCTCTGGATATTTTATACATATTGATGTTTTGTAGAACAAGTCAATAAAATTTCTAAAATAATATCATACATGCTGTCAAGTATGAAGATAAAGTGGGCCTCATACAAATGGGGCGACGCAAACGCCAGTTTTTGCCACATCAAAGCGTTTTCTTTGAGCCCGGAAATAAATTATTAATATTAAAATAACTGCGAAACGAGTAAATAGGTTAGACAGACATGAAAAAAATTAGTTCATTGGTGTATGATTTTAGATAATGTACTTTTTTTAAGGTGACATTACCTGGTGTTTCATAAAAATCTTGGCACAGTTGACGTAATTGAGAGTTATAATAAAAAATATATATAAAAAAAGTTTAATAAATCTTTAGGCTGAAAAGTATGACTCAGTATTTCGAAAAATAATTGCGATAATTCCTCCTTCTTATTATTGAATGAAGGTCTTTAAAATGATTTCATTTTTTTACATAAAACATTTTATTCATAGTTCTTTTTCTACAATGAAATGTTTTGACATTTGAATTTTTATATTATAATTCGAGCTGGTTTAAAATTGTCTGCCTACGTTTTCTGTGACGAATCAGATTTTATGGTTTTTAATTTGAGTCATACCTGAGCTATTATTAAAAGTAAAGTTTTTGCGAATATTTCTATTGGTAGTAGGTTAATAATAGACTATATTAAAATGAAAGTAAGTAATTTTAAAACTTTTGTAATAGCGATGCACGTTTTTCTCATTAAGTATAATAATTGTCTTTATTTATTTCTGTTATTTTGACGATGTAAGTTTATCTGGCTGCGCTCTTTAACAGTTCCTGTTTTTAAGAACGTGGTTGAAAGGGATGGATAAAAATAAACATTTTTTTTTGTAATAAATAAAAATACTGTCTAGCAATGTAACTCCTGTAAGTAAATATATAAAAAAAGAATAAATTAATATAAAAGTGAAAGTTAACTTTTGAAAAAACAAAAAATACCCAAATAAGTAGTATCTCCGTAGCACCGTACAAACCCGTCAAAAACTCATATATATTACAAACACAGGGACCAACAACACACAAACTAAAGTGACCACAAAACAATGACACACATTTGACATTCACACTCCACAGAATTAATCAAATTTTCGCGTAACAGAAGAAACTGATTCCTCCTAAATGGCGTTCGTAAGTGAACTTTGGAATTCCCTCGTTGGCAACAACGAAAAAGAAAATCTCAGTTGGACAGATGTGTCCATGTTCTATTTTGATGGCACTAGGAAATATTTCTCAGTATCTGAGATAGACCAGGAGGCTGTACCTATAGTGTTCTCAGAGTGCCATCAGATCGGTTTCAACAGACACGGATTTGGGTACACTTTTACGCCGTTGAATTTCGTCACAGTATACCACATTGATAGTAGAAGAGGTTTGTATAATCTGCTTTTATTTTTTAAACTGTACACATAAGTTTCTATAATATAGCTGAAAGAATTGTCAAGCTGGAATGGCAATGAGCAGGGGACATTTCTCGCAGAACTGATGGCCGTTGGGGCCGAAAGGTTCTGTAATGGCAACCACGTACCAGAAGACGCAACTTCGGGAGACCTCCCAAAAGGTGGTCCGATGACCTGGTAAAGGTTACCAGGGACAAACGTCATAGTGGTGACAACTGGGAGAGACCTACGTCTGACAGTGGATGCCTCTTATTTGATGAAGTTTCTAAACGAGGCAGATTGTTTGTTTTTTATTTTATGCAAAGGTCAATATAATGTTATTGCCCATTTTTGTCATGCGTAACCCTTTAATGTCAGTTTATCTGAATGCTCCATTTCAAAAGAAAACTCTAATTAAAAGATACTAGTTGACAAAAACTAAATGTTAAAGCCACAATATTTTCCCCTCTTCAAGGTCCCATCAAAAAATATTACTAATAAAATATTTTTAATAACCCGTTCATGGTTTTTGACAGAGATTCATTTCCATCAAATGTTGTAGCCTTGTAACAAGGTCTGATTTAAGACCCCTGTTTACGTTTAATATATTTAAAAACTTAAATATCCGCCGATTGACGCAGCACACGCGTCAACTGCTGTAAAAAAAATATAATATTTTTATGATGGTGAATTCCTTAATTTTTATGTCATTTGATGTCGCATGTGGACTGAGAAATATTTGTTGTAGTGTGAAGTTTTTATTTTACAACGATGTAAAAGATAGTAAACACATATACTTATCATTATTGTCTATTACCTAGATATAAAACCACTTATAAAATACTAAACACATACAAACAGACACAACATGTTATAACAAAGTTGTTGATAGAGAAAAATGTTTACCTACAACACCATAATTATAAATTCATAAAGTGTCATCTTTGCCTGAGTTAGATATTTGGTATACATACCAAGTATTGATAAGACTTGACTATCGGGGATTAACTATTAAGTCAAATAATATATTTGATTATAAAATAGTGATTTTTTGTGAGGTGGGCAAAGACCACCATTGCAGCTGAGGCGGTATTCACACCGCGAGGTAAAAGATAGGTCATTCTAGAGCCGTAAAAATGCTAAAACAATTGCCCACGTGCATCAAATGACATTTTTCAACATACCCAAAAATAATAAGCAATATTAATAGTTTCATGCGACTTGATGGGAGTTACAGTGCGACTAGTTTGTTGCAACCAATTCTATAAACCGTTGTGGGAGCTGGTCGCCGCACTTTTCCATACTAGTTTCCATATTAAAATAGTACATGGTTTTCGACTAAGTGTGTTAATTTTTTTTTATTTCACTCATGCCTACATTGCCCCATAAAGATGTCAAAAATAAATACACACAAGATCTGGTTTCTAAGGTCCTTGAAAGCTATACATAAGTAACTCCAAATTAAATATCAACCTATTTCTTTCCAGCCGAGGTCAAAATGCCATCAGGTCACATAGACCAGCCTCAGATCGAGGACAACAGAGACGGGACAGTCAGCATCAAGTATGAGCCTCGAGAGGAAGGTATCCACGAGCTCCTCGTCAAGTACAATGGAGAACATGTGCAAGGTAAGTCCAAAGTCTTTCAAAAAGTCCGAGAAAGTCAAAGAGACATACTGGACCGTCCGTTGTGGCGTCACTTGGGTAGGCCTATGGATAATTATCCAAACCTTGGTTCATGCTATTACTCGGGGTGAGAAGAAATGGTTGCTGGTCGCTTCCTTTTGCAAAGCAGAGATGAGAACCCTACCCCAGTAACCAGCCACGGTAGACGCAGGCTCGCAGGCGACGAACAATGGGTAGTTCGCCGTCTGCCATTTATTTTACTCTCTCTCTCTTACCCCACTCTCACTAACTCACTATTTTTGTATTCTTTTGAACAATTTCGTGCTGGTCTTAACTCTTTTATAACTACTTTGCTAATAAATTATCTACACCGCTACACCATGCCAAAATAAGCCATAACTTATCACAGAACTTTCTCATTCCAGGATCCCCTTACAAGTTCCACGTCGACTCCATATCTTCAGGGTACGTGACAGCCTATGGACCTGGTCTACTCAATGGCGTCAGCGGTGAGCCTAGCGAGTTTACCATCAGCACCAAGGGTGCAGGGTCTGGTGGACTCTCCATGGCTGTGGAGGGACCCAGCAAAGCTGAGGTGAGGATCCTTCTAAATGATTAATTAAATTCAAATATTTTTAACGGCACCAACCAGCCGAGCGATCTAAGGCCCGTATTTTTGTTACTGGCCCTGTTCCTTTTTACTAGAAAGGTGGCTATTCTGAGGGTTGGAAACTCGGATAAAAAGCAAGTCTATTCTTCTTCTTTTTGGTAGCAAGATCATGAATACAGTATTCTGGCAACCTTGAATTCTAAGCTTCATTTTATCTGATTCCGTATCGTGTTTAAATCTGTTACCATTTCCTTCCAGATCACCTGCCATGACAACAAGGACGGTACCGTCGCCGTGTCGTACCTGCCCACCGCGCCTGGAGAGTACAAGATCTCCGTCAGGTTCGGAGACAAACACATTAAGGGATCTCCATACACTGCCAAGGTTTGTGTCATCAGTGCTATTTTTTATAGAAGGTCACTCTTGACCCTGTTTTTGCAGCAAACTACTTGTGTTCGTAGTAAAGCCACGACTTTTTTTTTGGGACAATCCTTCCCTAGCCTACCTATCCATACCCTACATTGATATAGGATGGAAATCTTGAATAATTGTAATTAACTATGCGCGAGAGCAGTGGCGGCCGAGTGGTAAAGTCCCCGACTTACGATTTGTAGGTCGCGGGACAAACCCAGCCAGGCGCATTACTTTGTGTAATTTATTTCATCACCACTGCTCTCAAAACGGTGAAGGAAAACATCGTGATACTTCGTGTTACCTTTTTGGTGTATAATAAAGTATTATTCTATTCTATTCTATCGTGAGGAAACCGGCATGTCTTTGAACCAAAAATTCGAAGACATGTGACATCCACCAATCCGCATGGCTCATTCCTTCTCTTAGAGAGAAGGCCTGTGTCCCAGCAGTGGGAACATTAAAAAAGGCTGATGATGAGCTATGCATTAGATCAATTAATGGGTTTGTGGGTGGCCCCAAAAACGGTCACACGAAGTCATTAAGTAACAAGAGTGCAACATATTCTGAGGTGTTTGAGGCGTGGAGAGGTATTTTTTTAGGTGGCAAATGTATATCACGGAATTTTGACTGTACATCTTTATTTTCCTACCGTGGCCACGGCTATCAGGAAAATCCTAGAAGTACGGTCAGCATCATGCTGGTTTATAAATCCTTCTCCTGAGCACGTTTGTTCTTGCGAATCTCCTCTAAAAGTATAAAATTATTATACCAGTACTAAACTTTATTAACTTTTTTTTATACTAAACCTACACATAACACTGCAAATTAATATTTTTCTAAAACAACATCTAAAATAGTTATTAAATGAAGAAACATTGGAAGGGTAATTGGAGTGCGAGGATGTCTGCTCCTTCTCGGATGCGGTCATCTCCTTGTGTCGAATTACTGCTTACTAGAAGAAGTCGACCGCTTCCCATTACTTTTGCTCCAGACCCAGATCATGGCCAGATGTAAAAGGTCACCCCCACCGATCGTCTTCTAGAAGTCACTGTTGTCCTCCACCAAACCAAGGAAAACATTATTTGTTTCTCTTTCTTGCTTAAAAATGTGCTCAAATTACAATTCGCTCAAGCGTATGCATTCAAGTATTCATCAACGTTATGTTCTCTTTCTTCCAGGTCACCGGTGAAGGTCGCAAAAGGAACCAGATCTCCGTAGGCAGCTGCAGTGAAGTCACCCTTCCTGGCAAGATTAATGACAATGATATCCGTACACTTAACGCTTCCATCTGTGTAAGTTTCATTCACACTTCTTCTTTTTATGGCAATGGAATCAAACCAAGTTTTTTTCTGACTAGTATTTGACAAATTATGCAGGTCTGTTATTGGCCAAGTGCAGGTGGTTATGCAGGTTGGGCAATATAGCAGGTGACGCATGTCCTGTGCAGCCGCTCTACACTGCCATTGTGTTAGGGATAGGTCAAGTAAAGCCTATTTAGCCAGATTGTTTTCACAGAACCAACCTAGGTCCGCAGTTGGTTAAAAACATTTCTTAAGACATTGGATTCGGATTTGATTTTTATACAGTTCTTCATATGCTTCTCTAATCAATACTGAAAGGATATGTGAATACATACAAATACTATGTATATACTCATCGATTTCAAAAACGTATTAAACTTTTGTTTTTTGGAAACACTTCCCCATCATAAATTATATTCTATGTGTATGCTATCCTGGTGTCATCTAATTATAAAAGAGAATAACTAGGCTCTGTCCTATGAATACTCAACAATTTTCTAAAATTTCAGTGCCAGTTCTAGAAAAGATTCTAAATAACTACGTCTTTCTGTCTCCAGGCGCCTTCAGGACTCGAAGAACCGTGCTTCCTCAAGCGTCTCCCCTCCGGCAACATCGGCATCAGCTTCACCCCCCGCGAGGCTGGCCAGCACATCGTCTCTGTGAAGAAGATGGGAGTCCACATTCAGAATTCGCCCTTCAACATCACTGTGTCGGCTACGGAAGTTGGTGACGCTAAGAAAGTTAAGGTAGGTAAAAATATAAAGAGTAAATACTTATATTATGTATGCGTGTAAGCTTTCGGTCCTTTGCAAGTAATTTTTTTGAGACTACCTAGCAATTGTGTGACTTGATTCAGTCGTCTTATTTCTAAAATCGGATATTCTGTCGTACGGCAAGTATCCCTCTACGTTGCTGAAACCTCTACGGCACAGATTACTAAATAGTTATGTCTACGGTCAGGACTAAGTGTTACGCCTCGTCGTTTATACTGCGTATATCAAAATATTGGAAAAATTTGCCGGCTGCAGTCTTCCCATCCGATTATAATTTGGGTGTCTTCAATGCTAGAGTGAATAGGCTCTTAATAAATCAGTGCGCCTCACCATCAAAAATTGTATCACTGGTTACCATCAGGTGGGATCGCAGTCAAGCACTAGTTTATATGAAATACAAAAAAAGGATGGAAATTATTCACAATATTTTGCTACTTGTGATGTAAAATAGTTAGCAAGGATTTCATTATTTGCCCATTGTGCTGTATAAAAAGGTAACTCATATTCTAAATACAGTTAATATTGAGCTCTTAAGGCGACTATTACCTTTAATAATGCTGATGCAATGCAACCAGCTACTTAAGCTCTTATTCAGCAGAATTGTACAGTAGAGACAGTTTCTCAGCTATACATAGCGCATTGTCTTGATATATTCACTATACCCCTAAATTATAATCGAACAGGAAGACTCCGAAAGGTAAATTAACATTACGTAAAAAAAACCTTCTTTTGGGTGGCATGTAATTATCAACATCTGGCTGTTGATCAGTCTGTACCTTCTGAAACCGGTATCGAAGTTAGCATTTGTTATCTTGATCTTCCTCATAAATATTATTTATCCTTCAGGTTTCCGGTTCAGCCCTGAAGGAAGGCAAGACTCACAGTGAGAACATCTTCTCAGTGGACACCAGAAACGCTGGCTACGGTGGTCTCTCGCTCTCCATTGAAGGTAACTTTCATGCTTACTTAGGTTACTTGACTGTCAATGACAGGTAACGACAGAAGGAAAATCCATCCCATTGCTGTGCTTACTGAAATAAGTAATTTTTAATAAAATAAAATAGTATAGTTCTCACATAGTAGCCGTGACAAGAAATAAGTAACCATGATATTTGTAATACATAACATGATTGGAAAGAGTGTACATGGAGTTTCTTACATTTTTTTCTGACAAATCAACTTTTTTACCTTTACAATTATTTATATTTACCTTTTCTAACAAACCCTCATTTATTCCACCAGGTCCCAGCAAAGCCGAGATCCAGTGTGCGGACAGCAAGGACGGCGTGCTAGCCATCAGCTACAAGCCCACCGAGCCAGGTTACTACATCGTCAACCTGAAGTTCGCTGACCACCACGTGGAGGGATCGCCTTTCACTGTCAAGGTACGTTACACAGACAAGAATAAAACTTATCTATTGCCAATTGCCGACATCGCTTGAAGGATTGCATCGTAGAAGTGGCAGTGGGTGGGACACATAGCGCGGATAACCGATGGCCGTTGGAGTGAAAAGGTTCTCGAATGTAGACCGCGTACCGGTCGACGCTCCGTGGGCAGGCCCCCAACAAGGTGGACCGACGATCTGGTGAAGGTCGCGGGAAGCCGCTGGATGCAGACAGCACAGGACCGATCGTTGTGGAGATCGTTGGGGGAGGCATATAGCAGGGGGCGTCGTTCGGCTGACATGATGATGATGATTGCCAATTGCAGAAGGTTCAAATTCGTCTAACTTTTAGGTCTTAGGTTACTCTTTCTTTTAAATGGGTCAGTTATCAGATTCCACTATCTCTACGCTGGTCATCGCTTGCAAGCCCACGGAGTCAGGCCAGGGGAGTCTTTTCGAAACACTTCTTACAGTTTACAAAATTTCTTAAAATGTACCGCACTGAAAACATTAAACAAAAAGAAAAACCTTAATAGATGTGCCAACAGTTTCACCGCGACATATTTGCAAACGTAAATACTTAATTTCGATTAAATTTCAAATCTCTCAAAAAGAGTTAAATAGACTTTTTTTCTATTTGCAGAATTTACTATATTTTAAACAATTTTTTTTTTCTTGAAATTTGGGATAAATTTGAAAATATCTTACGGTGAAACTGTCTGGCACATCTATTTAGGGTCTTCATTATTTTTTGTATAACTCAGTGCGGTGTATTTTTAGAAATGTTGAAAATAATTTAAAGACGAATAATTAAAGACTCCCCTCTTAACTTTGCGTGCTTTTCACAATTAAAATACATACAGAAGGGAATAAAGTAGACACAGAATCGGTGTCGCGGTATGTTCAGAAGGAAAGGGCAAGATGAACCGGACTCCTACCCAAAGTTAAACGCCTAAATTGCTCAAGAGTTGGAAAAAAGAAGTTACGGGACTCATACAAAGACAGCATCCTGGTCGTCAGATAAAAGACCATGGTGTCAAGCTATTGACAACCTAAAATATACAGACTACTGTTTAGAGAGATTGATTTTTGCTGTCAAGATACATGTAAAAAGGACAATAGCCTGGGAAATAGTGGGTCAGATTTTGTGCTCAAGTTATAGGAACAGTCGATGCGGTAGCGGTAGGACCAATGTTTGTGATGATATGCGTGGAACGGATCAGTCCTATGCATCTCACAACCATCAGATGCCTACGCTTTTTATGTGGTCATCGGTCCACCTAGTAGGATGCCTTTCAGTGTTGTGCCTAATAGTTCTTCACTATGAAACAATTTGGTTGTAGGTGACTGGTGAGGGCAGTAACAGGCAACGAGAGAAGATCCAGAGGCAGAGGGACCCTGCTCCTCTGACGGAGGTTGGCACCAACTGCAAGCTTACCTTCAAGATGCCTGGTGAGTTGAACAGTGCTATTTATTTAAAGAAAAAAGAAAAAACCAATGTGAGAATGAAGAAAAAAGTGTTTTTCTTGAAACTAAGATTTGATATAAGTGCAGAAAAGCGCATTTTCCGCACTCGTGCAAAAAACAGTAAATTGCGACCATATAAATGAAAATTTGTTTTTTTTTTAGCTTTAATTTACCTATGCTTTTACTTAAAAATAAAAACACCAAACCCAACTTTCTGAAGTAGGTTAAAATTTAGAACTCCCATATAAATTGTTATAGTACGCGGCAAATAATTTGAACTCGAAGCTTAAGTTACTTGCAACACTCATTTGGATTGAGACCCGAAAATGGGTTATTGCGCATTCAAGGTCTATCGCCATGATAGTTTAACTTGTGTTGTGTGTGAATATAATTATTTCAGAATTTTAATGTTTGTCTACTCTCTATATTTTCCTGAATATCTGTCAAACTCATGTCATATATCTTCACAGGCATCACCTCCTTCGACTTAGCAGCGACAGTCACCAGCCCTGGTGGCGTCTCCGAAGATGCGGAGATCCAGGAGGTGGAAGACGGTCTTTACTCCGTCCACTTCGTACCCAAGGAGTTGGGAGTACACACCGTGTCCGTCAAGTACAGGGAGATCCATATTCCTGGTTAGTACTCTGTTTTTTTTGGGCTATTGGTTTAGTGGTTAGTAGCCCTGACAGGTATGCCGGAGGTCTTTGGGTCTATTCTCAGTCTAGACAAATATTTGTGTGATGAGCACGATCATTTGTTCTGTGTCTGGGTGTAATTTATCTAGCACTAGCGACCCGTCCCAGGTTCGCACAGGTGCAGTGGTGATATAAAATATATTGTGCATGTATTATACATAGGTATAAACCTTCCTCTTGAATCGCTCTATCTATTAAAAAAAACTTCATCAAAATCTGATGCGTAGTTTTAAAGATTTAAGCATACATAGAGACAGACCGCGGGAAACGACTTTGTTTTATACTATTTAATGATAATGTTTTTTTTTTATATTTAGAACTATATAAGTATGGTGATTATTAGGTCTCGAATAAAAATATTTCTATTATATTTAATTTTAACCAGAAAAAGACGCGAGGTGTTGCTGCCGTGAATCTAGAAGAATACTCCAGTGTAAAATTCTTCTCCCACTGATCTTTATTTTTAAATCAACCCTTAATTTTACCTTTCTTTTCAGGATCACCCTTCCAGTTCACCGTAGGCCCTCTCAGAGACTCCGGTGCCCATTTAGTGAAGGCCGGAGGGCCAGGTCTTGAGAGAGGCGAGGCAGGACGCTTCAACGAGTTCAACGTGTGGACCAGAGAGGCCGGTGCTGGCCAGCTTGCCATCTCGCTGGAAGGACCTAGCAAGGCTGAGATTGACTTCAAGGACAGGAAGGATGGATCTTGTGATGTTTCTTATAAGATTGAGGAGCCTGGTGAGTTTTCGTTTTATTTACTTTGTTTTTTAGAGTTTTCACCCACTTTTTTGAAGTGGAGGAATTATTCTTACATTTGTAGTTTGTATTACGTAATTAGAGTTCTCCGTGCGGTTTTGAAAATATAGGGTGACTGATAATATTTAGTGACCGACACTTAAACACATGCTTGTAGTCAGCATCAGCAAGTTCAGTACATTTTGACTAGGTAGGCGAAAATCAATGTACAGAACAGCAGATTTTTTCCCGATTTCAGGTTCGGTCCCGTAGTAAAGTTGTCTGTTATATCACTGTTGACTAAAATCACGTGTTTAGGTAAATATCGGTCACTAATTATTACCAATCACCCTATATAACAACCCGAAATCGATCGGACAGTTGCCCAGCCATAACATATCTAGTCGGAGGATCCTCCTTTTTCAACGGAGGTTTGTGGTACTTTACACTCTGATCTTGTGATCTGTCATCATCATCTTACTGCCCTTGTTCCGTTTAATTTGGGGTCGGCGCAATATGTTTTTTTTCTTCCATACTGTCCTGTCATCCGTCACACTATCACTAACTCCTCTGTCTTTCATATCACTTCTTACACAATCCATCCATATTTTCTTTGGTCTCCCTCTCCCTCTCCATCCATCCACATTTACATCCACACTCTAAATATTTAGAATCATTTTTTTTTTGGTGTTCGTCGAATGGTGAGCTCCTTTATAATCTTAATTTGAGATACATTAATACTGATTAATATTTGCACTGACTGGACCGGTCTACTCAAATCTGTGTGGTTCTTTCCTCTAAAGACCATTTCAGACACATACCTGCATGGTTCTCATATGAATTTACTATTACATGTTTACTGACTGAGTTTGTTTTGGTGTTTCTTGTCAGGGTAATTATTTCGGAAACACGTAGTTTTAACTAACGAAAAAATTGGCGTATTGCAGTAGATAGTGGTAGATAGGCGGACTTAATGCTACAAGGCATTCTCTACCAGTCAACATTTGGGTTAAGAAAGACAACACTGTGATAGATGTGCACAATAGATAAATAACAGATAATTATTTTAAATATATGCTACTACTAAGTGTAGACTTTAACTTACTTTTTATGATAGGTACTTTTATTTAATTGTTATGTACAGTAGTGGTACATGGTATCATTATAAAAATATTGGCATTTTGAGACATTTCATACGATTGTTGGCTACTTTTCATCCATAATTAAAATCCATTAGTTAATACTATTATAAATGTTAAATTAACTATGTATGTCCTTTATGCTTTCACAGTTATACTACTGAACTAATCTCAATGCAATTTGGTATGACTTCGTGTCCGCAATAACGTGTATTGACACGGACAAAGTCTTGATGGATGGAGAGGATGGATGGAGAGGGAGAGGGAGACCAAAGAAAATATGGATGGATTGTGTGAGAAGTGATATGAAAGAAAGAGGAGTTAGTGATAGCGTGACGGGTGACAGGACAGAGTGGAAGAAAAAGACATATTGCGCCGACCCCAAATAAAACGGGACAAGGGCAGGAAGATGATGATGACACGGACAAAGTCGCGGGTAAAATGTAGTTACAAATAAACTGGGTTCAGATAATAGCATAGCATAGCAACGGCCTTAAAATGTTTCCACTGCTGGGCCTCAGGCCTCCTGTCTAGGAGAGGGAATGGGCCGTAATCCATCACGCGAGCCCAGAGCGGGTTGGTGGATGTCACATGTCTTCAATATGCGTAAGGACTCTGCAAAAGGGTTGAAGCCTACTGGGGCCCAGGGTCACTTTCTGAAAGGAAAGCTTGGCCCTAGTGCAAAAGGCAAAAAAGGAACGGGGTGGGATGTTTAGTCAGTAAGAGTCTGACACTATTTCCCGCTCTGCCTAAGAGCGGGGTTCGTCATTGAATGATTTTTGCCCAACATAAAAAAAAACATGTCTTTAATGTATACAATATAACGATAACAAACTGGACAATATAAGCGACATATTTTTTCAATCTACTAGGTATTCAACGTTAAAATTATATCTTAATTTAAAATGAACGCATTCGAAATTCAAATATATTCGAAAAAGAATTTCAATACTGAATGTGAAAGAAACTGTTCAATATATTTAAATGCTTGTAGTAACTTTTTAGTGGTTGCTATTCAAATATATTTAAACTCAATTTCTTTCTATTTATATCAACGACCCCCCTCCATTACTTCGCAAAAACAAGTCAACTTTAGTTCATAAATAAACTGTCTTGTATTTCAATTGTTGACCACGCCCACTCAGCAGGCGACCAATCAGCGTGCAGCGCGGCAAAATTTACTGCGAACCATTTTGACAGTTCGATTTTTAGAGTTCCTTGTAGCGAGGTAAAAAACGGACGGTGAATAGTGTAGGTTCCGGTCGGTGGTCTACCGTTTATTTGTATTTTGTTGCAGAGTTGCTGGCTTGTTTGATTTTGTTATGTATGCAGTAGTGTTTGCATTTATCGTGGTTAAAGATTTCTTGGAAAACATGTTAAAAGTTATCTTTGTGTAAAAGAAAAAACAATTATTTACCTACTTGAACAATTTTTTTATACATTGACCTAAAATTATGCTGCGATACGAGATTTTTTAATTTCTAAAATTGCATCCTATCACGTTAAATATTTATCTACTACCTAATACTCGACACCTACTAACAATTTAGGTATTCCTCACAATCCCAAAACATTTACAAAACCAGTAAAACGAAAAATCTCAAATAAAAACTTCTCACGGAACTCCCAACTGAACAGAACTTCGGTCTTGCCCTTATTCTTTTTTTCAATTTGTTTTTATTTTTTCGGCCACTGACCATAGAGGGGCGCATTCGTTTTTTAAACCTCATTGCTCGTCGCGTTTTTGGCACATTATTGTACGGATTTACGATAAAACTTTTTGCTAATGAATCTCGTAATTCTTCAAACATTCTTCACTTTTTTCAAGCTTTTTGCTCAGTGCGTTGCGGTTTCGATATAGTTACATATTGCAGATAATCTTTTTAAACAGGTTTTGAGTGATTTATGATGATACTTTATTTTTGTATATAGCATTCTTTGTGACTTCATATGAATTTGATATATTTTTTATAATGAGCTGTGGGTTCGTAAATAATACCTATCTACTTCAATGACAAATGACTTTAAGATAAGTATTTAATCATGTTGAAATATGACGCAAGCGTAGGTTATCGATTTTACTCGTGAAAATTATAGTCTTATTCCAAAAATATGTGGCTAATGGCTTAATATTAAACACAATTTTTGCTAACAAAACATAAACTTTTACTTTAAAATGAAACCATTATTGTTTTCTTATTTAAAATCTGTAAAAGTATAATACAGATAATATATTCGCATACGTTGGCAGCGGCAGCTTTGTCGGTCGTGCATCGCGTTCGAATTTTAAAAAGTTTCAATTTTTTATCTGTGCTCCGTGTAGTAACAAAAATGGATGCTGTTTTGATAATTTAGGTACCTATTTCTTGAAATTCATCAATGGTAACAGCAGGGGTTATTTGTATTGTAAAGCAAAGTAATTAATTAGAAAGAGAATCTTTCCATTAATTAGAAATAAAATTCATTCATTGAATTGCAAAACGTGAAACGAAAATCTTGTAACTCTTTCGTAATTTCAAAGAGAAAGTGTTTTTTTTTATTAATAGTTCATAGATTAAATTGAATCAAATACCAACACTTTAATTAAAAACAATAACAATAAGCTCATTATTAAAAATGACATTATTAATCGACTACAATAGCTTTTAAATCTCGATTATAAATTCAGTAAAAAGTCATTCAACGCATGAAATACCATATAATTTTTAATAGCACAACACTGGGCGAAACGGAACGTTCTCCCGCCAAAAAAACGAACCAATCACAGAATAACTGTCTCCTAACAAAACTTAAGTCATTATTATTTTGGAATTGTTCAAAATTTTCTAATCGTGATACACTTATGAAGTATTTTGAGACAAAAAGGGCGCGCTTCTTTGTTGGGTGATCCGCCATTTTTTTTTTTGTGTCACAGAACAATAGAATACGGGACAAATTCAGTTGGACCTGCATTCTTCGGCGCCGGTGTGTAGAAACCATTTTAATTGACCGCCCGATGGTAATAATCGTTTAGGAAAAAAACGTTTTTTAAAAGGCTGGACGCGTTTTGACGGAATGTGACTTTTGATTCTTTCGGCCAGTTTTTGACCGACATTCGGGTCTGGCTGGTTCGGATGGCTAGAGGGTTTGTAAACGTTTTTCTGTGACGTTATCTTGTTATGACGGGTTTGTGTAATGTTTTTATGTTTGTTATGATTTTTGTTTAATGACATTATGATTAGGAACACGAAGTTTCTCCTGTTTTTCTTTTTTTATGGTGGGTAAAATCATCTAATGATGAATCCTGCCCTTGGGTGGAGCGGGAAACAGTGTCAGACTCTTAACTGACTAAACGGCTCACCCCGTTCCTTCTTAGCCTTTATACAGGGGTCGGACTTTTCTTTCAGAAACCGGACTGGTGCGATGTTTTTCTAGGGCTGAACTAAATTTTCCACTGTTTCACATTTTTGCATTTACTTATTTTTGTCTTCTTTTGAGTGGCGCGAGAGGGTGTGTCAGATTTTTACTGATAAAAACCGTCATTTTGTTTTATTTCGGTGGGTAAAAATTATCCAATAACATCTCTCTTGGGTGAAGAGGGAGATAGTGATAGACTTTTACTGACTAAAAACCCACCTCGTTCCTTCCTTGTCTTCGTTCTAAAGCCCTGATGTTCACTTTTATCTATCTATCCTATAGGATATGCCTATAGGGTAAGGCAGAAATAGACCACGATTGTCATTTTTACGCTTAAAGTGATTCGCTTGTACAGTACGGCCGTCGAATCTTAGCGAGTCTCAAGTTAGGCCCTGCGAATTTTAGCGCTTGATAACTCGTAAAACAATTAATGCAATTTACAGTTGTTATTGCTGTTAAAAACTGTTACTAGCATTTATGGTTAAAGACATTTATTTTTTTTAAACCATTCATTTTTTTTACGAGTTAGACCTCTACTTTTATTTCAATATCTGTTAATCTAAATGGCAAAATTATATCTACTTAATTCCCCCTATAATCGGCTAATTATAAAACAATTATACTTACCAAGTTAATTATTAATGCAGTATGGTAATGTGGTATTAGCAATACAAATACGGCGTCCCCTTTAACATCGGTTAAAATGTCATTAAATGCAGCTGACGTGTCTTTCTATGGTTCCTTGTGTCTGTAACTTTATGTTATGTTAATTAATGTCAACTATGATATAATATAAATATAGGATGTTTGGTAAATAATGACCGATATTTAAAGACGTAGACGTAAAAATTTAAGAAAAATAAATTACGGTCGATCTGAGGTCGGGAAGTGGATGGGTGTGCGGTTTTAAGTGTGAAATACGGTTTATCTCGATTTCCAGCAAAACTAATGGTTCTAGGGAAAAATTGATTTGGCAAACTTGAAGTTCATAAAAAGATCTACAACTTTAGTACAAACTTTTTTTTCACATAACCTGAAAATGTATGTGAAAAATTCAAATAACCGAGATTTTTGTTTTTATCTTCTTTAAAAAATACTTTTTACTTAACGAAATTTGGTGAAAAGTTACCTTTTTATGTCACAAATAGGTACACTGTATTTTTTTAGTTAAAATATTTATATTTGCTCTTTTTTTTTACTTGTAATATAGAATTAATTCCCTAATTTTCAATCGAAAATTCTCACGTCAAAAGATGCGATTTTTTCAAAAAGTCGGTTAGCTTCTTATTTATCTTTACAAGATTTAGTAAATATTCTCAGAAAATGCAAAATACTAAAAAAGCTTGAATCCGGTCATAATGTACAATTTTGAGCTATTTATTAAAATTTATTGCTTCTAAGAAATTACAGTTTAGATTAAAAGAACTATATACAATAGAAAATCATTTCTACCACCCCTTCTTTCTTGCTTGGGACCCTTGAAGTAACTAAAATCTGTAAAATGTAATCTGTGTTTTGATAAGACCGCCCACTATAGTAATTTTTAAGTTCCTAATGTACCAAATTGTATTTATGGTGTATCTACAGTAAAGAGTATATCTATCTATCTATCTATCCATCTATCTTGTGCAATAAACTTTCTTCTTGCGTACTGTGGACTTACCCATATTTATACCCCTTATTTCCCATGTACTTATCTATATATATGAAAGGATAGACTGACTGACTGACATATCAACGCACAGCCCAAACTACTGGAGCTGGGATTGTAAAATTTTGCACAAAGCTTCCTTTTATGACGTAGGCGAACACTAACAAAGGATTTTCTAAAATTCACCCCTAAGGGGGCAAAAAGAGGGTTGGAATTTTGTATGAAAAAACCGCCATTAACGCGGACAAAGCCGCTCCCAGAAGCTAGTATGAATATACAAGATTACGTTTCTTAGTTTTCCTTGTATTCTAATCACAGCATACTTCACTTCAATATCTAACAATCGTCAAATCAAACAAGCTCTTTGGTGACAAAATTCCTCTTTTTCTTTCCATTAAAGAACTGACGTAACACTAGCAACCACCTGCGAAATATTTTAACCGCAAAAAGCTAAAATTCAGTTTTTGCTTGAACAAAAACTTCTGAATAAGAAAGAGGAGGAAACGGGCCGGGCATCGAACCCTTAACATGTCAATACCACTATTTTGCATAGCATACGTCATTATTTGAACCACTGGGTGGTGGGTGGCACAGTTTGTTAAACTAAGTTTAAGTTTGTAGCGTTTTGTTACAGTATTTTCATAGTTATTGGACGTTTTGCTATATCGTTCTTGCCATAAGTGTATGTAGTATAATTTTAATAGAAAGATAGTTAGCATCGTTTTGTCACTATTAATTGATTTATTAGAGTGTTTTTGAAGTTTTTATATTTAATCCTTCATAGAGACCTACGCTTTAGAAGTGCAAATAGCTTCATTTATTTTAAAAGGGCCTGTAAAGTTTGTTTCAAGTATTATTTTACTCCACTTAGTTTACTATAAAAGTAAAATAACTATGAATAATAATTAATCTGTAGTTCTCGAAGCGTAGTGTATAACCAAGCACATAATTAATTACCAGCAACTTTTTTGAAAACTTTAATAAATCTGTTAAAATGTCTTTTTTATTGTAATTGGGTTTATCTTAATTTACGTGAAGTTCTATAGGATGATTTCCTATAGAACTTCATGTAAATTAAAATAAACTAAAACCAAAATTATATATTATGTTTAATTTCTTATGTATTTTATAATCTGTTGTTGCTTGTTTCATGCTGCATTAAAGGATTAAAGTTTGTATTCTACCAACGTTCCAATCCTATCTACTCGTAGACCTAATTTTTAGTATTGTTAATGGTTTAAATTCTTACAATCAAACTAATAAATTATTACATCATATCTTTATATGAAATAAAAGCTTGTAGTGAGATTATTTATTCAAAAGAGACAAATCTCACGACAAGTTTTTATATCTTTTCTTTCAAAATTCATAATTTGCAAGATTAACATTAAACAAACAAACATACATACAACCATTGCACAACAAACAAAATCTTGCAAATACATGACACATAAACCATACTGGTTAATCTTCGAATTCGCGGTGCCGACGGGCTCTCAACTAATTCTCAAACAAAAGGATTGTTTCCGAAAAAGTCTACGATCAGTTGTTTTTTTCGTCCAATCAGCAAAAACCTTATCGAAAAACATCTACCTCGGATGTAAATAAATCTGTAGCAACTATATGACCACCAAGGAGAAACTGTTCATATTGAAAAACGATAATCAAGTGAGAGATAGCATTCTATTTTATGGGTTCTGCAGGTGTCTTTTTAAAGTAAAATTTATTGTATAAACCGATGGTCTATAATTCTATACCTATGAGGCGCATTACTTTGTGTAATTTATTTCATCACCACTGCTCTCGATGAAGGAAAACATCGTGAAGAAACCGGCATGTCCTAGAAACGGGTGACATCCACAAAACCGCACTGGGTGGGCACGTGGTGGATTTACGGCCCATTCCCTCTCCTAAAGAGAAGGCCTGTGTTTTAGCAGTGGGAACATTGATAAGGCTGATGATGATGATGATGATGATGATAATTCCATATTGACGTGGACTGTATTCGCTTTTTGAATTCTTGTTTTATGAGTTTTCCATTTGAAATTTTGTAAAATAAAGGTACATGTATGGAAATTTATTGACCAGTTGTCATATGGCTCTCAAACGTTCACAATGGACCTCATCAAAGCGTACTTAAGTTTAGTCACCCAGAGAGTGATGGAGAGAGCTATGGAGTATCTTTGATGTAATCTGCGTTCAGAAAATTCAGCTTTGAAAGGCTTCCCACAGGGTGAACTGATGACCTGGAAAAGATTGCAGTAGAATGCTACTATATTACTGAATGATATAGGCTATAGCTAACTAATATATAGAAAATAATATATTAGTTTCTATTTTTGCGCAAGCAAAACTCGTGGCTAACGCTAGTTTAAACTAATCGATACTATAGTCAAATTATAATAAAACAAAAAAAAACATAGTACATTATGTAGTTTTCTTATCAACTTATGGCTTAAGATTTATAGCAAAGACTGAATTAGTCACACAAAACACCAGCTACTATCACTTCTGAAAGCAAATTGTCTACGCAGACTAACTTATAGAGTGGTTTTGAAAAACCTCATTCCCAGCACTGAACCCTAAATAAACGTAGAAAATTTAAATATCTCAAGTCAGTCGCCAAGAATTATTGGAGGCATCGTTAGTCGCTGCAACATGAACTCTTCATTTTTTTACAGACCAAACAGTATTTTTTGCCATTTCGTCAGGTTTTTAGGTCTCAGCGAATTTATTAGTGTATTTGTCGGTATTTTTGGGTGGCTGCCGTATTAGAATACGATTTATTTCGTTATTTAATTGGATGTTCCGGTTTTTTGTGGAACAAAGTTGTAGAACGTTTCCGGATCAAATTATGGATTGATTTTGTGATTTAGGATTAAAATGGTTGAAGAATTTCGGGTCGTTTTGGTTTAGAAGGTTTTTATGAAAATTACGTTTGAGATTTCGGAATTATAGTTGCACAATCAGCTGGCATTATAAATCTATATGTACGTATAAAGAGCATAAGCTTAAACAACCTTAATATAATATTCCCGCTGCTAGAACTTAGGCTTTTCGAGGTAGGAGAGGGAATGGGCCATAGTCCACCACGCGGGCCCGGTGCGGGTTGGAAAGTTACATGTCTTCGAATTTATGCTTTTAGGACAAGCCGGTTTCATCAAGATGTTTTCCTTTACCGTTTTAAGAGCAAACCAAACCTAAATCTAACTTAGAAGTAATTTAAACCACTTTTTATTTTAACCAGTACCTATGACTTAACTGACCTTCCTCTCCTCAGGTGAATACCGTATTGGCCTGAAGTTCAACGAGCAACACATCCCTGACTCTCCCTTCAAGGTCTACATCTCGCCAGCTGTCGGAGACGCCCACCTCCTGGAGGTGGCGCAGTTCCCTGACTCCGCGCAGGTGGACAAGCCCACGCAGTTCTACATCAGGCTCAATGGAGCTAAGGGTAGCTTGGATGGCAGGGTAAGTTGTTGATACGTCTTAATTTTTTGTCATCATCGACACAAACCATCAACAAAAAGAAAGAAAGAAAGAAAAAGAAGATGACTTCACCCCATACTGGGTTTTTTTATTATTATTTATGGATAGGTTTGCATTTGACTACTGTCACGGATTAAATGGTGGCCTAGAAGTAACTTATTCACTCTTAACTAGAAGATCGAGAGGTAGTAGCTATACAGGTCCTAATAGACCTGAGCATTCACTTGTAACAGAACATTGACAATCTGCCGTATAAAGTATGTTTTTAAGTCAGGGATATCTGGAGTTACGCCCAACGAAAACAGTTGATATGTCCAACCGCTATTAGTAACTATAAAGCTAAGAACTCACTAAGCGATTTTCACCCGCGCCCGCCGCGGTAGAGAAAACAGCCATTTTATTTCAACACTTACGAGACCTTAGATTTACGCAGTTACACAGCCGCCGCTGTTGCTATTTTCACCCGCAAGCTTAGCGGACGATTATTGCAAGGCATGCAATTGCAAGACAGGCGGTGAGATGATTGGTGCTCGATCGCCCGCCAATCGACTGCAGAGTGTGCGGGCACAAACCACCGAGGCTGCGGGTGGTCGGGGCCCTCGAGATTCTACTATATAGTTGCTCGCCGGTACAGCGGGAGCCACAAACAATCTCGCACACCGTGGCAACAAAACCCGTCATAAAAACTGCTATAATTTTTTACATTTACGCTCGTCTATCTGCATTCTACAAAACCACAACCGCGACGGCCGCGGGTAAAAACCGCTTCGTGAGATCTTTCCCTAAATCTACACACTGCCATCGATAGCGCGTACTATCTTCACGCGCCTCAAAGAGTTGTCAGCAACTGTAGGGTCCCAGCAGGTTCGAAGCTTTCTGGGGCTAAGGGTTGATGCGAAAACGAAACAACGGGGCCCTGTACGGCAAGAAGAAACAGTGGGTCGTTTAGTGAGTAGAAGTCTGACACTATCTCCCATTCCGCCCTAGGGCGGGATTCGTCATTCGATGCTATTTCCCACCCTAAAAAAACACACTATCAAAAATACTCGTAACATACGCAACGTTAAAATTCCAATAACGATACATCAAACTTTAAACTATGTATCAATAATTGAACCTATTCAAATCGGACAAAACTTACACGCCCTTTCACAAAGATATAAAATGATGCTCCCTTAACACCTTTTAAAAATTTACGAAGACGAACCCGACAATGTCTTCTAATATACTATCTTGAGCCACCCTAGGGTCAGTATGATTTATCGTGAGATCATGACGATCAGACGAGTCCGGCTGTGTCCAAGATTTATGATCGATGGACCACTGTGCAACATATACATGCGTTTATTCCGCGTTTAGGGTGAGTTTTTTTTTCCGGTAAATCTGAAATTTGGCGCACTGTGTGTTTGTTATTCTGTGATTGGTAGCGATGGTAATAATGTTAGAAAAATTGTGCGTAAGATGTTTGTTAGAGTGTAAATTATAGGTTCTACTTACGGTTTCGACTAGGAAATTGTCCCTAAGGAGTGCTACAGCACATAGGGTATTTTATACCCAAGGACTGTAGTCCTAGAGTAGATATAAAATACCGTATGTGCTATTTCTAGGTAGGGCAATTCGAAATTAAAAATATTGACTTATTTAAAAATTTATCGACCACTATAAATAAAACGAATTACTAAAGCGGGTGACTAAAACCTGCTGGCTTTGGTCCTTCAGTTTCCGTTAAATAGTAAAAGTTAGTTAGTCATTTCATAGTCACTTATTTATTGGTTAGGGATTCTTACAAGTCATAGGTATTGTATTTTATATCGGGCTGCTAACCGCAACTCCACGTCTAAAAAGCGCGTATTTTGCGTACAAGATGACTTGTCTTTACCTATGAAGGTATACATCTTATTCTACACTTCTACACTAATATAATAAAGAGGTAAAGTTTTTTTTTTTTATTTTTTGTTTTTTTTTTGTTTGTAGGAGGTAATCTCTGGAACTACTGGTCCGATTGGAAAAATTTTAGCAACAATAGAAAGCTGCTTTACTCCTGAGTGACATAGGCTATATTTTATGGACAGGGGCGAAGCCGCTGACAAAAGCTAGTAATATGATATAATAGTCAACAAATGATTACGAATAGGTACGATATTACAATGTCAAATGATAAAAAAATGTCAAACAAATACGAGAATTCAAATCACAAATTAAACATTAAATAGAACATAATAAGAAAAAAATCGCATTTTTGAGTCAAAGTTACATTAAAGTACATAATTTAATTCAAATATATAACGTACTAGCTTTTGTCAGCGGCTTCGCCCGCGTACATAAAATATAGCCTATGTCACTCAGGAGTAAAGCAGCTTTCTATTGTTGCTAAAATTTTTCCAATCGGACCAGTAGTTCCAAAGATTACCTCCTACAAACAAAAAAACAAACTAACAAAAAAACAAACTTTACCTCTTTATTATATTAGTGTAGATAACATCAAAATACAAACTTGTTACATAACTAACACCACTATTCATTGATCACTAGTTGAACACTAATGCTATAAGAGTTACAGTAAATAAGAAAAAAAAATAAAGCAAAGACGGATATATTGACAAAAAAATATGAAGCATACAGATTTTTTAAAATTAGTATACCTTTGTGCTCTTCGATCTGTATTTGTAATTTTCATTTTCAAGTATTTGTGTGTACATAAATAATTTCCTAAATTTGGCAGCAGTGTTAAATATATCTGTGCTCTCAAAGTTACAGTTGTAGGAATCTACGATTGGACAAGTTGGGAGAGAGGCCCACAAGATGATTTCACTAGTTAAAAAACAGCCGTTTTTTGGTCTAGATTTTTCCATCATAGACCTCTTCCATCACCTTCTAAACATCTAGGTCAAGACCTGGGTCGTCATGACAAAAAAAAACTATTGACCAAGACTGGTAACTAGAAAATTGGCTGTGGTCTAAATTCGCAATAGTATTACGAAAAATGTCATCTTACTTTAGCACATTTGCTAATTTATCCCCATGGTTGAAATAATGATCAACTAGCTGCTGCAGTAAAAGTGGTACTGCCATTTAAATAATAGAATAGAATAGAATAAAATAATACATTATTGTACACCAAAAAAGTAACAATTTCACAGAAACTTATATGAATGGGTACAAAGGCGGTTTTATCGCTGACAGCGATATCTACCAGACAACCTTAGGAATATTATTATCAAGAAAAAAATGGAGGGCAGGGCAGTAGAATAAGTAGTTTACGAACTATCAAATACATAAAAAAATATCATGAAAATCGGTCAAGTCATTTCGGAGGAGTTTGGTAACAAATACTGTGATATGTACATAATTTTTATATACGCCCTTTCCACTGTCGGAATATAATTTAGGTGTTCGTTTAAGGCTAGAATGAATAGGCTCTTAATAAACTAGTGCCTCTCCATCAACGATTGCATCACTGCTTACCATCAGATGGGATTGCAGTAGTGCATAATATGCACTTAAATTTTTTTTTAATAACCATGTATTGTTGAATCAGTAGTTTACAAATTCATTGTAAACAGACGGACAAACGCGATAGACTTTGTTTTATAATATGTAAGGATTCATTTTCATATTAATAAATACTTCTACGAGTAAGTGACAATGTCTCTAAAACTTGGAACAACAATCGAAAGGTTTTCCTGTAATTCTTGATCCGTACTGATATAGTATCCGCTACACGTAGTTCCGTAGCCGATTGCTTAGCTTTTATGTGTGTGTGTCATCATCAATACTAAAGTTTTTAGGGTAAAAGATTTAAAATGATTTTTGTTTGTAATTAGTTGTCGATTTTCACAATTACGTTACAACGTTTGAAACTAATTAAAAACACTCAAAACACATAATGTCAAAATTAGAGGACTTATGTGAAATATTTATTTTCCTTCATCTACTATGAAGGTACTAAGAAAAAAAAAATCAAAATCAAGTAATTTTCCCTACCAAACATAACTAAAACAATATGTTCCCGCACAGTGTGTCTAACCCCACATTTTGTGGGGCCAAAAAAATGTAATAAAACGGACTGACCGCACGTGACCTGGTTCGGGTGAAATAAATCACTTTCTCACTAATATTTTATAACACTGTGCTACGATGAATATTGTGCCAACTTATGCCAAGTTGTGCCATAAAAATTAATATGGGGTTGCGAAGTTTGCCGTCTTGTGGGAGAGGGTAGTTGAAAAAAATGGGTGGGTTTTTGAAGGTTTTTATGTGTTTTCTATAGTCATGTTGTTTAGGAGCTGTACGACTATTTATTTTTAAGCTCTACTGGCATGTGTTAAAAAAAAAAAAGATTTGGATAGTTCTCTCTTATATATCAACTATGGCAAACTAGGGTGGCCAATTGGCCAGGGCAGTTAGGACTGCAGGATGTCCGAAAAAATAACTTTGGCCCTAGAACGCAAACGGACACTGGTGGGTTTTAGTCAGCAAAATTCAAAAACAGGTGAAATATCCGTGACTTTCCGGACTCTAAGAGAAATAATGTTATAGAAAGGCAAAAGTTCAATAAAAAAATATGGTATTTTTTTAAAGATACATTTTTATATGTATACATACACTTTTAGATAGATTTTCTAAAATACTAACGTATTAAAAAAATGGTATTACCTATTTAAAACATTTTGAAGATTTTTATTAAAGATAAAAGTTTATATGTTTTTGTTCGTTTGTTACTTCTTTCACAATAAAACGACTAAACGGATTTAGATACAATTTTGCTCATGAGTGTGTGGAAAAAGACAGTGGATTCATATTATTTATAAACTAGGGTTCTCTTGGAATAATTATCTTGTCAAAGTGGTTGCGTAGTCAGTGAAACAATAATAAAATGAACGAAAATTATTTTGCAGACATTTTGTAACTTCATTATGGAAATACTGAATAATGAAATGTTTTTTCTACGTCCTAAAAAATACTTATTAAATCCATATTAACTTTACCCATTTTTGTTCAGGTGGTTTCCCCATCGGGCAAGACCGACGACTGCTTCATCCAGAACATCGACGGAGACCAGTACAGCATCAGGTTCATGCCCAGGGAGAACGGAGTCCACAACATCAACGTCAGGTTCAACGGCATCCATATTCCTGCTTCTCCGTTGAGGATTAAGGTACGATAATTTGAACAGCAATCAGCTCTCATTTAGTTTCACCTGTGCCGATGTTTTTGATCCAATCTTGTGAATTCAATTTGATCAACTTCCCAGTTACCGATTAAGCTGAAATTTTGTATGCATGTGTCAGACAATGTAAAATTATTAAGTCGTGGAGTTAGGAAAGAAGATAGAAACTCTGTAATTAAACGACACAACACCATCGAATTTAGGCTTCTGTGATTCGTCTTGACGAGTTTTAAGTATATAGGTATAGTACATCTATCTCATATTTCCTGTATTAAATTGTTGAACCTATTGTCTTTCTATTATGTCTCTAATTACTGTATTATACAAGTTAATAGTTGTACTTATGTTGTTTGATTAGGTCGGAAAGGACGATGCTGACCCCGCCGCAGTTCACGCTCATGGACCAGGACTGGGAACAGTCAAGACTGGTAAGTACTGTAGCACTTGGGAGCACAAGCTTGGCAGGGTTTCTGTACAGGGATTGTTAATAGCAATAAAAGAATTATGTAAACTTGTATTGAGGCTGCGGAAGACAAACTTAGACTGAAAAAATAACAATATAAACAATTTTTTTTTTAATTTTCACGATGTTTGAAAATTGTTTGCAACCTTTAAATATTTTTATAAATTCAATATTGAAAATAAAAATGTTTTATTAAAACAAAAAATATGAAAACGAAGTAATAATCAAGGACGTTACATGAAGATGTATATATACCAGTGTACACACCAATATGAACAATTACTATGAGACCAATCCAAAAATCGGTAAAAAAACCTGCTGCTCCGTAGATTTATACTCATATAACTCGATAAAATGTATAGAGCATTCTTTTTCGTGCTTTTTGGGTTGGTCTCATAGTAAAAGTGGTTCATATTGATGTGTGCAATGATCTTTTTTAAGGAAAGCCCATCTGTCGTAGAAAATAGTAGTAGTTGTATATTTTCTTTCAGTAAAACTCTTCAAATCTTTCTAAAATGTTTGTTGTTATTGTAAAATGTTCCTAAAACACCATTTGTTTTTCTCAGGTGTGAAAACGGACCTCATCATTGACACTTGCAACGCTGGTGTTGGTCTTCTTGCCGTCACCATGGATGGACCTTCCAGGGTTGCCATGGACTGCACAGATGTCGATGAAGGCTACAAGGTAAACATTTTTATAGTTCTACCCTCATCCCCATTCAATAAGCCTCAGTCAAAATGCCCCTTTAGAGCGGTTAATCCGACGTACATTTACATACAACCGCTCTTACGTGATTATGATGTTATTACACATCTTTCATCAGATAGTTTGGATACACAGATATTTCGTATATATTATCCAGGCTTCTTATAGAAAACAAAACATGAATTTATGTAAGAGTATTCCAGTAAAGACCTGCTAATTTTAAGTGAACTTTGACTCTCCATATTAAAAATTAAAAAAAATCACTTCTATAAAAGCCTTGCGCATTTAATCGAGATTCTAAATGATGTAATTTTTTTTTTTCAAAAATCCTTAAAGGTTTAATAAAAACACGTTTTTCCTGGAATAAGTTTTGAGAAACTTCAAGTAAATTGTAGAATTACTGAATGCCAACAGAGTTTTCAGGTGTTATGTCTCTTTTTACGCATTACTTTTTGCATCAAACATTACTTTGGCTTGCGTTAAATGAAGCAAAAAGCTTTTGAACTTTGCGCGACATTGACGATAGGCGTGTGAGGAAGTCCCACCTTACCATAACGTATAGTACTCGGCAAACAAGTTGAGCCATCATGGCGGTGTAAGAGAATTACCAAACATTTCCATTCTAAATCATATTACAGGATGTATTTTACAGGAAGTAACAGTTTTCGCAATTTTGGTCACAAAAAATGACGATGAATACTTACGACTCATTTTTGTGTACAGGTGCGTTACACGCCTTTGGCTCCAGGCTTCTACTACATGAGCATAAAATACAACGGTGCCCACATCGTTGGATCACCATTCAAGATTGAAGCCACCGGTAAGTTACATGTTTCATTATAACTAAAGACTCCTGTAAAAGGGCTATAAAAAATCCATTTTGTTGGCAATTTTTGTTTCACAAATATTGATCAATATAACTATAGCAATTAAACCTAAATTGCGCAATATATTCCCGAATATAGTCCTGCAAGATTCTGCAATTGAATTGCTGACAAATTTTGTTCCTTCGATAGCAGTTAAACCCTAAATGCGCAATATATTTCCAAATATAGTCCACCAAAATTCTGCAATGGAATTACTGACAAATTTTGTTCCTTCGCTCGTTTAAAATATCATGGCTATATCGGCGGGCTATACTGCTAAATCGATGTAATGATTGCTTTGTGTTGAGCGATATAGTTAGCAACTTGTCGGGTATAGAATTGCAGCAAAAAATTGTCACAAAAAGGACCTTTTGAGAATTATTATTTTTATTAGTCTCCAACCAATCCAAACATTATGTATGACGTATACTTTTTCAATCATACCCTCCGCAGTAGTTCACTGTTGGTCATAGATCTCTCCAATCGTCCACCACTTAGCTCAGCATCTCTCATCAAAATGCCACTTCATGAAGATCCCCGATCCATCTAACTTGAGAACCACCTTACCTTAGGAGCATTTACATTCCCACTATTTATTCCTACAGGTGCAAACCTGGCTGAAGTAGGAGCGCAAGAAACATCATCAGTAACGGTGGAGACAGTCCAGAAAGTGGCCAAATCCATGCAGAAGCAGGGACCAGTCCTGCCGAACTTCAAGTCGGACGCGACCAAGGTGGTCAGCAAGGGAATGGGACTGAAGAAGGCGTATCTTAACAAGCACAACCAGTTCACGGTTCATGCTGGTGATGCTGGTAAGTTTTTCAATACTTCATCTTCACTTCTTTTGTTTTTTTCTCTTATGAATGACTAGGTTTTACCCACGGAACTATAAAAATGAATTACCGAAAAAGAAAGACCGTAGTCACACGTTACAACCGCAATTCTTTAATAACGTGTGAATATGTTCTTTTTACGGTTATTTTTGTTTCATACTTTTTCAGCATTGATTTTTTGTCTTAGTCAGGTTTTAGTTTTTTTACTTTTTTGTTTCTAGAAACTGAAATTATTATGTGATGTGGCGAGAAAAATTAAAATCTTATCTTTATCTTATCTTATAACATAATCTGTAACACCCATTTTGAATTTCATAAATATAATTATAATCACTTCTTTAAACACTTGATCTTCAGTCTCATTATCTTCTTCATTCTTTCTCCAGGTAACAACATCTGCTACGTAGGCATCTACGGACCCAAGGGTCCCTGCGATGAGGTCCAACTCAAACACAAAGGTAAGAACAACTATGAATGCTGGTACGTCGTCAGAGACAGGGGAGACTACATTGTCATCGTCAAATGGGGAGATGAGCATATCCCCGGATCTCCCTACAAGGTCGAAGTCTAAGGCATAAAAGAAGAATAACAGCGCATACAGAAATTTATTTAACTCTTCTTTTTTTGATATATTGGAGTTCAAAAATTCGGTTGGATTATTTTCTAGTGCATTTCTTATCTAGTCAAAAATTTAGTTTGTATCTACTAATTGATAGTCAAATTACTTCTTAGATAGATTTTTGATTAAATTCGGATCTGTATGCGCAATCATACTATGTAAGTTTTAAGATATTATTATTTCTCTTAAAACATATTCAGATATAGACTTGAAATAAGCATCTAAAATGATTGTGATTTAACTAACCTTTGAAAGTAAAACATTCTGCTATAATCTCAACCAATCAACATATAGACTAAGAAAAGCAATAAAGACAAAAATATTTTTAATAATTGTGAAGTCTATATTTTTAGTTGCTGTTTCTAGGACATATCTAATTATGTTTTAAGTATTATGCTACAGGATAACGAAAAGGTTTCTGTATCCATCTACATCATTTGATCTCTTATACACCATGATTCTTTATTGTTTTTACCTTGTGATGCGATGATTCTTATTCTAGAAATGTTATTGAATAGTTAATTAGGATTGGTCTCAACTTACACCCGATCAAAGTGTCTCTTTATTATTAGCTGATATGCTTCAGCTTTGGATTCTAATATGGCCATATGTGTTGTGCCTGGGGGTGATTTTCTAGATTTGTCTTCGACCAATTCTACATTTTCATCTTTAGGATAAGAATGACTGCAATCTAAGATTTAAATAGTACAAGATTCATGGAGTACTTACATGTTATTAGTTTAAACCTTTTCACTATCCAACCCGTGTTTTTCTTGATCCTTTATTATTTGTAATTTATTTAAATTCATCAAATTGTCATCGCAATTTCCTGTTATATTAAGGCATTTTTTCTGATTTTCTAACAAAGTAAGTTATACGTAAAAAACACAGAAATTATTTGTTTTTGTTCTGCGACAACGATGGCGAATTATCATGTCACCTGAAATGTAATGTCGATAGATTATTGTTTTTTTTTTATTGGTTTTGTAGTACTTTTTTGTTTTGTTGTATTTAATTGTTTTCCCAACGGAGTTATTTTTATTTGTTTTATGTTGCTTGTTTAGAAGTGGTAGGCGTATTTGTGTAACTCCATTAATGTTTTATTTTTATCTAAAATTTAAGTCATGTTGTATTTTAATAAGGTCTAATTTTCATGTTATATTTTTTGTCAGACTGAATTCTCAAATATTTTTACAATAGTTCTATCGATGTTTTACGAAAAATTTCCTATAATCGACATACCTGTGTTTACCAAATATTCTTTGGCAAATAAATTTATTATCCACGTTGTCGTACGTTCAGTATTCTCGCTAATTTATATGATTCTCGTTTAGTATTTAGGGCGACTAAATGACAATACATATAAAGTATTAACTCAAAAATATTCCCTTTAATTTATAAGTTTGCAAGGCACGATATGCTCCCCAAGAATTTTTGCGAATTTTTTTTTTTTATTAATTTTACTTTTTTACAAATTCCTCTGCGTCTTTTTTTATTAAAAGTATTTTAATTGTCAGAGGTATTTTTTTTGATAAAATTCGCTTATGATTTTTGGTTGCCAAGTTTTGGTAGATATTTTGATATTTGTCAGAATTTCTTCTAAAATTTCGTTTTGTTTATTGTGCCTTAGCCTTCTCATTTAAGTATTATGTATCAGCTTTCTAATTTTTGTATGGTTTGTGTATGGACTTTGCCTACGTAGGTAGAATGATCCCTTATTTGTAAATACCTATTTTAAGTGTTTAATTATTATAATGTATTTTGCGACTGTTAACTAAATAAAAAGAGGAAAGTTTAAAAGTTGTTTTTTTTTTCAGTATTTATTTTTAATAATATTTTTTTCCCGTATTTCCCTTTGCGTTTAAAAATTGTAAGTAAAAATCAACCCTTTTAATCCGGTTCAATTGTAGCTATAATATAGAAAAACAGTGGACTTCAAATAGGTAATATAATTATGTATGAAAGGAAATTGTCCAATTCTGGCCATTTTTAAACACGCTGCTCAACAAAAATCTAATATATAAATAATTTTATTTATATTTTAGCAAATGTCTGATGCTAATAACTTTGTATCAATTATCACTGTAAAAAATCTTATTTTTTTGGTATTTGTTTTGATTTTAGAACTTTGATGAGCTTTAGTGTTGCCAAACAAAAACTGCATAAACAAAAATTCAAATCGATTTATTTTAGATCGATTTGGTAGGGTAATCTCTCCACTATATTTAACGCACTTCATATGATCATTTTATTAAAAAATATGAGTTAACTCTAAAATAAATGATTAAAGATCTTAGAATAATAAATCAAAGAGTTTATTATAGGTACCAGAAGATCAACAAAATATGGAATCGATTATTGATTTAAAAAAATCAATTGTCAATTCCTTATTTATCGATATAATTATAAATATTTTTAATTGACAACACAGTACTTAAAAAAATGTTGTTTATTGTCAAAATGACGTTTATTCGTTTTGTTTCTTTGCGTCGTGATTGTTGTTTTTCCAAGTTGTATTGCGATTACTTTGGCTTTTCGTAATGGATTCTGATTCTTGACGACCCTGGCACTTCCTTGGAGACTGAACCTTGTATTTATGATGAACCAGGCACATCTACGGACACTGTACCTCACCCAAACCAATTTTAATAAAATGTTAAAAAACATGTAAATATAAAATCTTGATACAAAACTAAGTGTGTATCTCAAATCTTACTGATTTGAACTATTAAATCACACATATATTATTAGCTGAACTGTTTGTTTATAAATGGCCAAAGTCCCATACAAGTTGGTCAATCCCCTTTACTTATACTCTTCAATATAAGTATTATTGTCTACAGATACTGATACTTTATCTACAGATACTGTTGTTCCACTGCTACACATAGATCTCTTATTTCTTCCTCCTCCTCCTCCTAAAAAAAGAAGCCAAAAACCAAGAGGCGTACGAAGTACGAGTTGATATCGGTCACGCCCCAGCTCCCGAAATCCGAACTCCGATTTTCAGCTACCGTAGGCGTACAGACGGCTGTCTAGTAATCGGAATGAGCCCAAATCGTCGACGGCGCCTCAAGGAGTTGTCAGCAAAACCATAGGGACTAGGCGTGGTTGAAACCTTCTGGGGCCGTGGGTTTGCTTCTGAAAGGAAAACCTGGTGGGTTTTAGTCAGTCGTCTAATACTCTTAGCCCACCCTCTAGCTAGAGAAGTCAATAGTTGATATTTCTTCTAAAAAATCAGAATAAATGTCATTAGCAGTTGTTATTGCTGTTAACAACTGTGATTGGCATTTATTTTTAAAACCTTTATTTTTGCACGAGTGCACAAGTGCTAAATTTCGCAGAGCCTAGCTTCACGTTCGCCAAGTTAGAACGGTCATACTATACTACATATTATGGTTTTATGCATGAATTTGTCTAAAAAGGTATGGGAGTCGAACCCATGGCAGGGTTTGAGAAAGCGAGTAATGGGTAGTTAGTCGTCCAATCGTCTCGTAACTGTCCGGACCAAGCCCAGTCATCGACTGTGCTATCTTTTTCCGCGCGCCTCTAGGAGTTGTCAGCAAACCGTAGGGATCCTGCAGAAGGGTTGAAGCCTACTGGAGACAAGGGTTCGCGTCTGAAAGTAAGGTTCCGGCCCTGTCAGTCAGAATCTGACACTGTTTCCTCATTGTCATTAGATAATTTTTCCCACATTAAAAAAAGCCATGGCAGTAAATAAAATAAAAAATCTGTTAAATACTGTATTTTCTGACCCAGAGTCTGACATTTAGCTCTGTGAACAAAGTCACGTATTTCAACTCGCTACCACCTCGAATCATTCCATTGACAGTTATACCTTGTTTTTTATTGGCATGAATCGAGACTATTTTTCCGGGCCATTGAATTGATTGGAGGACCTTCAAACTGACTTGGAATATGGGCTTATCAAGAAGTTAAGTATTTGAGAAATTCAGCTTTAGGCACTATTAAACTTTGGCTTTTAAGAAAATGTAAACCCTATTAAGGGTCGAAGCCATCTGCGTCCAAGGGTTCGCGTCTGAAAAGAACGCTCTGGCCCTGGTATATATGGCAACGTAGGAATGGGGTAGGTTGTTTAGTCAGTAAGAGTCTGACACTGTTTTCCGTGCCGCCCAAGGGTGCGATTCGTCATTAAATGATTTTTTCCACCATATAAAAAAACACTATTAGAAGTTGTCAACAAAACCGTAGGGACTCTGCAAAAGGGTCAAAGCCTATTGGGGCCCAGGGTCTCTTTCTGCAAGGAAGGTTTAGCCACAGTGCGAGAGGCAAAGAAGGAACAAGGTGGGGTGTTTAGTCAGTAAGAGTCTGACACTGTTTTCCGCTCCGCCCAAGGCCGGGATTCGTCATTGGATGATTTTTCCTAGCATAAAAAAAAACATTATTAAGAGTGTTCTTAATATCGTGCATTCGTGCGGGTTTCCCCCGCAAATGTCTTGTTCTCATAAGTATTTTTTATAATGTATTGAATACCTACGCATGCGGGACACGTAGCGTGATATCGGGCAGGAGCAGCCCCGCATGCAGAGCAATTCCGCATGATGTTAAAAGCATCCTAAATTTTAGTGTTCCAGTCATCAGTCTTTTTTCACGTTTTATTTTCTGATCGTAGAGTCAAAATTTTCAGCAATTGGAGGTCCAAGGAGAAGGTCGAAGAATTGGAACAATTATATCTGCAGCGGTCTTCTCGCTAGGCTAGAGTGAATAGACTTTTAATAAACTATTGCGATGTGATATTACTGAGCTTACTATCAGGTGGGATTGCAGTCAAGCCCTAGTTCATATTATTAAAAAAAAATGAGGTAAAAGTTTTGGAGGATTCATTAAAAAATAAAAGACACAGATGTAATTCTTGGCATAGTTGTAATTAATTTTTAATCAATTTTAAGTAACAAAAAATGATTTTTCGTTCATTTTCATCTATAAATCTTAAAACGAGAACGCTAGAAAAAGCGAAAACTAACGTAAAACGAAAAAAAAAATTACTTACAAAAATATCGTATTCATAATAATAAGTTTACACTTAACTTAAAAAAAAAATCAAATTACAATATCACATGTCTAGTTACAATAGAGAGATATTGGCGATTTTTATTCCCTTAAATCCAAAAAAATTGGGTATTTCATAACTCTTGGCTCATTGTCATGATACAGTTAATATACAATAGTGCTTACTTAACAACAAATGATCGGAAGAAATACTTATTGCCGTTATTTAACATTAAAGAAAAAACATATGTATATATATATACACAAGAAAAAATAAAGATTTGGCTAGTTTGTGACAGACAGACGGCCATCTTCCCCCGCGGACCCCCTAACAAATAACCACAACCTAACAATTTTTTTATAACTAAAAAGATCAATAGCAAATCAATTAAGAAGGAAAATAGACATTCCTCCAAAAATAGTCACTCTTTCCCATTCCATCTCCTATCACATTTTTTTATTAATTTTACCTACTAACGCTGATTCGTTCGAAAAATTAAAACAAACCAGATTCTGTGTTCGTATACTTGAAACTAGTCTAAAAAATCGATGTTCGAAGGGCCTATTTAAGTACGGAAAAATAGGAATACTATACAATTCCGATGTACGCCACTACCCCTGAGTTCTTAAGGCTAATATAATTGAGCATAAGCACTTTTAGATATCGTAAACTAAACAAAAAAACTTTTCTTCAATAAATTTCAAGGATTTTTTTCTCAAAAAATCGTATTCGTATTTACAAAATATTTACAAAAAGTGCACCTTCATTGTGTGATGTAAAGAAGCAATTTTTGGCCACTCATAAATGTATTATACACATGGGGAATATTTGTTTTTTTAATATTAGAAAATATATTCGACCCGTATCGGCTTAGCAATAATTAACTAAATTTTTTGTTCGTTAAAACGTTTTAGAAACAGGCAGAATACATTTTCCTAAAATTTGGAAAAATAAAAATACAAATAATGATACGATAGTAAAATACATAAAGCTAAAAAAATACATAATATGATCTAAGTAGGAACTGAGTGCAAATGTGATGAATTAAGAGATCTATTATGCTTAATGAATACAATAAAAAATGCAACAGAAGTGAGAAGTGAAGAACTTGTGATAATATTTTTTTCAAGTTGTTCAAGTCACTTGTATTAATACAAATACTTGTGTTTTTCAGGAACTTTTTGATTCAAATATGTTTTATTACTTATATGTTAAATGTGAATAAATTATATCCAAGAAGATACCAATACAGTCTCACTCTAAAAATAATTTGAAAAAAGATTGAGATGCGATTTGTTCGTTACTTTAAACGTTAAAGTATTGTAAAATGATAAATTTTCTACTTAATAATGTACAAATAAAATCACTGGGTCCAAATTATGCATCGATAAAACATTATTATGCATTAATTGCAGATAAAAGAAAATATACAAAGATATAGAATATGACTCCGCTAGGGGTTTGTTTGTTTTATTACTATTAAAGATTAGTTTTACCTTTACAAGGTCAAAAATAATATTTGTCCGAGTTGCTACGAATGTTTGATCGATAATTTGTAAAGTGCTGAAAAAATTTGAACAAAGACCAACCAATAAAATAACATCAAAAGCATAAAAAATTAACATACTTTAGTTTTAGATAAAATATTTAATATCTATACCCATATCACAAATATAAAAATTCAATTCAATACGAATCGTGATTTTTCAAGTCTTTTTTTCTCCAAACCAATTCAGCAATCTAAATAATATAATAATTGCTTTCAACTATAATTGACGATCAAACCCCCGGATCAACTGGGTTGAACAGAAACAACCGTAAAATAAAAACTAATCAATAATCCGTAAAATTGAAAAATGAATCCGAAATCACATTCATACCCATAAAACTTTGTTATCTACTCCCAAAATTTCGAGTACATACAATTTTATTTCTAAAAACATGAATTTGTTTCTCTAACGATAAAACCGTAATACCACTGTCTTCGAGAGCGAGATTCTAATTTTTTTTTAATATTTCATTAATTATACAACTAGTAATACCATCATAAGTACATACTATAGTGAGTGTACCAACGGTAAGTTACTGCTTATCCTTGTGCGCTAATGCGTGGGGGAGGATGTGCTCCGCGGGCAGCAGGGCCGAAGGTTGGTGAGCGTAGTTCCTGATCTGATGCAGCGAAATCAGCTGGTTAGGGAAGGAATTAGGCTGCTGCTTGCCTTGCTGGAAGTGGAGGGGGTCGTAGAGATACGGCCGCGTGGGCAGCGCACTATGATGCGACAATCCATTGAGGTGAGGAGCCATCGAGTTGATGGGAGTAAACGCTGAATTCGCCGCAGACACTGGGGGTTGGATGCGGTCATCTTGACTTTCATGCTGAGCGAACAGAGCCCGCTGTTGCTGCAGCTGCTGCTCATGATGCTCATCCGCCTCCCGCTGCTGATGGTATCCTCCTTCATCAGACATGTGCGCTGCGGAATCAGGGCTAACCTTCGGCCAGTAGGGATGGTCGCCGAAAGGCGCAGCTGTCGGCGCGGCCGCTCCCAAGGATCTGTTCAATCCACTCAATCCTAAAGCAGATATTGGCGGTCGCTTATCAGCTCTTTCCGCGTGCTTGTTCATGTGCTTACTTAAATACGTTTCTTGCGTGTAGCTCTTGCCACAATATTGGCATATATGAGTCTTTAGGTGCTTTGATTCTTTGTGCTTGGGGATGTGTTCAAGGAGGTCCTTCTCGTGGGTAAAACACTTGTAGCAGGAGTTGCATTTGAAAGGTTTGTCGGTCTGGTGGCAACGGCTGTGGCTTTGGAGGTTGGAGAGCTGGGAGAAGGCTTTGGTACATCCGATTTGGGTGCAGCGATAGGGCTTATCTCCAGTGTGTGTTCGGATGTGCTGTTGGAGATGCGACAGCTGGGTGAACTTCCTCTGGCAAATCTCGCAGCGGTAGGGTTTGATGCCCAGGTGGATGCGAGAGTGCTGCGCCAGGTACGAGGAGTTGGCGAAGGCCTTCGGACACTGCGTGCAACGGTAGGGCTTCGCCTCGCGGAGATGAATCTGGGTGTGGAGTTGCAGGTCCGCTTTTGAGCCGAACACCTGGAATAGATAGAAAAAATCTGTTAGTTATATGTATATTGCATTCAAGTTTTTTTTGGAGGGAATGAAAAATATTAGGACGTAATAAACGGTCTCAAAAGGTAATAATTCAAAATAAGACAAGGTTTATTATTGTAATTGGATTTGGAACCAGTAAAATAATGGAATCTAAATGGTTGTCGGCTGCACAAATCAATTGTTAAAATCAATTACTAAAACTGCAAGCCGACTCCAAAACAATTTTAATCTAACAACGATTTCCAACAACTTCGTAAACATCATTGAAATCATCATCAAAAGTGAATTTCGCCCTTGAACGACATCCGCGGGCAGCCGGAACAAATGATTCTTAGTCTTTTTTTTATTTGCCCAACTCTTAATAAAGGCAGGATGTTGGCTTCACGGCTTATTCCACGCGCAGTAATCGCTTTGACTTCCTTATACGTCTGGTTAATCAGAATCTTTGACTCAGCTTCTGTTAAGGCGCCTTCAAATTAGCCACAAAGTGCCGCACGACGGCTGAGCGGCTGCCGTGTAGCCACTACGCTGATGTGTTATTTCATGACGCAGTTGCAGCACAGCAGTCGCACGTTGTTATTGATATGGAATAACAAAGTAAACTTTGCGACTAATTTGAACGCCCTATCTGTATTATGACGAAAGGTGAAAAGAGATGCAAGTGTTGACAGCGAATGCATGTCTACTCCGTTCAAAGTACACCTCTGAAATGTAACAATAATTTGAAGATTGGAGTTGTGTGTAGAGTAGGATGAATTTTGGATAGTATGCGCGGGAATTGCATGATTTGATTTCGCCATCTCATTTCTTCCTTCAGATAACCCGGTGTACGACGAATATTCCTTTAATATACCCTTGCGTTGTTGAAATTTCTACGATCCAGATTAAAGCATGTTTTCTCGTCGTCATACCTCGTACATCGAAGGACTGGTGCAGTTTGTCTGCTGCGATATTCCGATCACAATTCAGGTGTCTTCAAAGTTAAAGTGAATAAAGTTTATTCTATTCTTTTAGTAAACGTGTGTAGCTCATTCTCAACGAATATATAATTGTTTACCATAAGGTAGGATCGCAGTCAAGCACTACTTTATATCAATAAAAAAAAAACTGTCATTTAATTTGTAATTTTTGCGTCAAAAGAGAATATAAAACTGTTGAGTATATGTAAATGTCAAAAGTTATTTCAACGACAGATGGATAAGGATTTATCTGAGTATTTAAATAGCATGAAATTAAACTAGCTAGGTGCCTGCAAATTCAGTACGAATCAATATTATCAAAGACTGAATTTTAAATAAGTATTTGTGTACACGTGCCAACAAAAGCTGGTACTTTCGGCGGCACTGTTCGCGCACTAAAGTGTTTCGGTACACCATTGATACTCTTTGTGATATCCCAAATTAGTTTCTAACTTAAAACTGACACGTCATCTCTTAGAATCGTTTTCATCTAACAATGAGGCTGCTAGCGACGTTCCTTCGGGCGCTATCAACCCACAATCAAACGATAATGATCTCAAATCCAAAGCAAATAAAGCTCAAACTATTCCATCAGCAGTCGATGCTGACGGTTGTAGTGCCTAACAATGAGCGTTAGGGAATGTATTTGATAAAATAGACGTAGCAGACGATTTTGGATTTAAATAAGGTTTGTATAGAGTTCCTTTTGTAGATAAAGGTGTAGGTTTTGATTCTGCCGGCCGGATTCGTTCAGTAGCACGTTGCATGACTGGCGAGAAGTACGAGACACGAACGCAATTGGTCACAGATGGAACATAATTAAAGTTTGGGGCACTACTTAATGTTGTGAAGCAGTAGATTCGAGGTGGTGGATGACTTTTAATAGGTCTTCGTGAAGGATTGTCTAGTGAGGAATCTGTGTTAAATTGGTGGAACTAGGAATGTCGGTTTGGTAAATCGGTTGTAACAGTTGAAGGAGGCTGTTACACTGATCTAAATTACTATTCTTATTTTAAATAAAATGGCTCCAAATTGTAAAATTTTGAGAGAAGGAATCTACCTAAACACAAAATAATATTTTAATATTAGCTAGACAGCGAACCAACCTGATGGTAAGCATTGAAACAATGCTTGAAAACCAATACAAAATGTAATGCATCAGGTTGATTCATATTACAATATAAATAAGAGACATCTATTCTATTAGTCAACAAGTAACAACATAAAGCTTAGTCTTAGGTAATCGAAAACACCGCAAAAAGTGAATTGACAATTCAATTGCTGGAAATGTGACAAAGAGTCCACAACACCAAGTAATTGAATAATAAGAAAAAATCTAAATATTGTCGCACAATGAGCTACAGACAGACAGAACCACTTTTGAATGTAATGTATCTATCTTTCATATACTATTTTCCTCTTTTATTCAATTTGGATATGTCAATCGTTTTGGGTTCCATTAAAATTTCGTCAATATTTGTATTGAATAAGCTATTATCAATAGTTTTTTTTACTCACATTATAGACTTATTTTATGTTCTTAATCTTAATATGTATATAATTTTATCTGCATTTTTTAATTATGCTAGCTATGCATTAATATTATCAAAGACTGAAGTTAAAATAAGTATTTGTATACACGTGCCAACAAAAGTCGTTTTTTTACGTTCTTAATCATAATATATAATTTTATCTGCATTTAAATACAAATTGTATAAATTACCATTATTAGTAAAATTTTCATTAATATCTATACATTCTACACCAACTTTTACTAGATTTCTTACATATATTCTCATCTACATCGAAAGATATTATTAATATAAACTATAAAGCCATCAAAATTCAACAAACTATGCTTTATTACCTAGAAAATTTGGCTTCCAAAGTGTTTTCGTTAAAAATAAACCTGTATCATTACGCTTGACCTTGGTAACTGGTTCTACAAGATAATGTGTGTTACTATATGCAACATTTTTTTACGAATTTTTATTCCTTACTATGTTTCTGTTTCGTTTATTTAACATATTAATAGTTTTCTTTATAAAAATAATAGCTTTTGTTATAATTTTGCGATCTTTCCTTAGAAATTTATGAGTATATTTTACTGTTTAAAGCTTTATCGTTATTTCTGCTACTATAGTTACTTATACGGAAAAATCACAGTCAACTGTAATAAACGTAACTACGTTTATTGTTTTGTTTTATGGTAGATAAAAATCATCCAATGACGAATCCCACCCTTGGGCGGAGTGGAAAACAGTGTCAGACTCTTACTGTCTGAACAACCTACCCTGTATCCTAAGTTGCCATATATACCAGGGCCAGAGCATTTCTTTCAGACACGATCTCATGGCCTCAATTGGCTTCGACCCTTCTGTAGGATCCCTACAGTTACGTTTACTGCTTTACATATTTCCAAATGCTCATCTTATAAAATCATTGATTAGATGATGATGAATTTTATATCTACTAGAATATCTTAACTCATATTTAAATCAAGATGTTATGTATTTGTATGCATCTTGATATATTTGTTCTATTTTCCATGAGAGCATTTCTTAACTCTTCCACCTCAATAAATGATGAGTATACAAAAGTCATTATAAGAGTAGTTATTAACATTGTAAGTTGTATTAAAATGTTTATCAATTTATTGCCATTAATTACAAAGCAAATGAGTATTCATACTGTAGTAGGAAATAATGAAATCAACGATCCATGACGACGGATGAGTCGAAGTGGTTTTAATGCTACGATAGTACACTTTGCTAAAATTTGAGGAAACTATACGTGTTAAGATTATTTTTTGTTTGTAGTTTTAGCTGAGATTAGAGATGATTTGAATGTAGTAGAGGAAGCTGTGATCCATAATGTTGAAATGATATGAGATAATGATGCTGATGATATTTTGAATTAAAATTTTGTTTATGTTCTCGAATATTTCGAATTGCATGGTGTGGAAAAAAAAAACAGCCAATTGTGAGTCGAATTCGCGCATTAAGGGCGAGGAATATGTAGCAAAAAAAATGCGTTTCTTGTATAGGAGCCCCAATTCAAAAAATATATTAAGCTGTCTTTTTATATAATTTACATAGATAGTTTATAAATTAATGCATACATTTTTAATTGGGGCACATTATACAAGAAACGTCTACAATAAACGTATTTCTTTTGTTAATATAGCGGCATCAGAAATATATTGCTGCTAAGCTAACAACAAAAATACATTATCTATGAAAATTTCTACTTTCAAGCTATCACGTGAATGAGAAACAGCCTGGTGACAGATGAACAGACAGACAGACGGAAGGACAACAGAGCCTTAGTCATAGGGTCGTTTAACCCTCTCTTAACAATAAAATAAAAATATCAATACAATGAATTATCCTAAGTGAGATATTACAACAGATTTTAAGACAAGTGACACATTAAAAGCATCATAGATATGGGTCGAAAGAAAATCTATCTGTCACACTGTAAAACCAAAAGATAAAACATGACATATGTCATAACAACCCTATTAAAATCAAGACAAGATTAGGTAAGGGTTGAAGTGAGGGCTGAAGGGTTAAGGGTTATTAAAGACTGGTCATCTGTTATGGCTGTACCGCTGAAAAATCTTGTGTGGTTGGGGGTTGGGGAAAACGTGTAATTTTTTAATGGTAATTTTTCTAGAAGGTATAAGCTTTTTACGTTAAGGGTGAAAGAAAATTGTATACAGAACAGTGTAGTGTTTTTGTATGTTTGTTTCTTGATCAAGATTCAAAAGCTGAACAAATTTTGATGAAATATTATTAATTTTACTAGAAATTTTAAAAAATTGAATTTAGCGGAGATCAGGTGAAAATGTCTTCGATGGTACTTAGTCGGACTTAATGCAACAAGAAATACGGGCAGTGCATATTAATAGGACTATTAATGGATACTTTGTACTCATGTATAATTTCCTAAGTTAATTTTCTAGTTAAATGCGAAAATAACTACTAGAAGCTGATGATGTAAAACAAGAAAAACTTTAGAACTCCTCTTTAGAAGGTAATTGTTATAACCTAAAGTTCCAAAAACTAACGTGATAAATTAAATACAGTAGAATTTTTGAAACACCATTCATAAGGGAAGATACTTTACGCGCTAACATCGCAATCAGAAAACACATCTACACTGGCTGTAGTTAATGATAGACAAGGACAGAGATAAGAGCCGGCACTAGGCCGTGTGTGCGAGCGACATAGTGTTTACCGCCAAAGTGTGTGATCGTTGCAATCAATATAAAATCATGACAAGTATACAATTTAAGCCATCTACGCGCTAAACGTCACCTATCTCCCACTGTAACAAGCTTTTTTTCAACTTTTGGGTGTTGTATATCAAATATACAATCAAAAACACCGCCTCATAAAAAAAAGAAACTGTTTCTAGACTAGACGAAACAAATGACTGACGAACGGCATGTATTATTCATTTAAACACAAAAGGCCTCTTGAATAACCACACGAACACTTAAAGAATTAAATACAATTCTACAAATTTTATCTAGACGCATCTGTGAATCAGGTTTAGCAAGTTGGCATTCCGTATCATAATCAATTTCATCATCATTTTTGATCAGACAGGAGCCTTCCGGTTATCTGAGCGTAATAATTTTAGGAGACGTGTGTGAAATAATAGTTGATGGATTGTTTGAGAAAAATCTATATAGAAGACTATTATTTAAACCTTCAAAGAGCACTTGAGTTTTGGAGATTGTGTGAATTTACTTAACTAATATCATATCTCTTTAAGATCATTTTAGATCCTCCTTTGCAACATCTGTCTGGGAAATCATCGAATAAGTTATTACTTATTAAGTTATTACTTATAGATATCGTGGGCTGAGAGAGAATGTCAGAATTTTACAGATTAAAACCCAAATTGTTCCTTCACTTTCCAGTTTTGCGAGGACTACGTAATTCCTTCAAAAATGTCCGTAATCTTGTACTACATTTATATCAATACTTCATATATATGTTATAGTTAATTCTTGAAGCTCCGGCACTCCTAAGTTTGACTAGTATCAAGTTTGACTTGAAGACCTAACATAACCTAACCTAGCATAAACCAGTCTGCATATCAACCTTTGACCCTCTAGGAGAGGGAATGGACAATAACCCACCATGCAGGCTACTAAGCCAGAAAAATCGAAAAAATTCGAAGACCAATTCACCAGTGTGAATTGGTGGATATCACATTATCCACCAATTCACACTGGTGAATTGGTGGATGTCACATGTCTTGGAATTTTTGGTTCTAGGACATGCCTGTTTCTTCACGATTTTCCTTCATCGTTTTGAGAGCAGTGGTGATGAAATAAATTACACAGTGTAATGCGTAGTATACATATATCATCTGAAGATATTCTCACGCTCTTTCAGTATAGAAACAAAGCTTCCGTCAAACAGAAAAAAAATAAAACTAATTTTCTTAAAACCTTCCACTTTTCAGCAACAAAAAGAGTGGAATGACAAAAAGGGAGGTCACGACGGGCCACTTTTTGCCGCCCCAAAATTATTAATCGTAAGCATACATTCTGTCTGTTTATCTGTGGATATTAGACCCTAGCTAGGGGCGGATTTTACCCTTAATAAGGCATAGTTTTTGCCCGCTCAGATTAATTTTCGCGAAAGCTTACGGTTACAAAATGGCGGCCGTTTTGACGTTTTTTGGCTGAAAAATTGTGTACAAGATTTGTGGTAGGGGTTGTTTGTTTATGGTGTTACCGAGTTTTTGTCTTAGGGGAAGGAAAAGTTGTAAATACAAAAAGTTGTTATGTTATAGGTATTTCTCTTGAATCACTTTATCTAATAAAAAACCGCATCAAAATCCGTTATTTAGTTTTATAGATCTAAGCATACATAGGGACAGCTGTAAGCGACTTTGTTTTATACTATGTAATGATGATTTTACCATATTTTAAATGAATTTAAAATAGTACTATCTTTAAATAGGTACGTTATCAAATGTACTTGAAATTAGTTTAACGAACTGGCTTTTTTAGTTATTGGTATTAATATTGTGTTTTTAGTTATTGGTATATATGTATATGGTATTGGTTTTTTAGGTATTGAATAAGCTATTACGAGGGCTTCAAATAGCTTGTTATCTATTTCTTTTTTGTGTCAAAAAATAAAATTATAATTTAAGGTAACATTTTCTAAAAATTAACTAAGCATTTAAATTTTAATCGCCTTCTACCGGTTTAAACTGTATTAGTAATTAAATAAAAAGCCCGCAATTTATAGAAGAAAACTGTCAAGAAAAATACCAACATACTACACTGGTACCGAATAACGTTGTATCTGCAAATCCATGTCAGCAAAATGACATATGAGTGACACAACATAGGATTAATTCTTAAGACCGACCTCACGGCAGATTTAATGGATTCCAAATCTCGTTTACAAATTAAATCTTTTCCTAATAGTAAACAGGTTCATCGATTTGTTTTATGTAAATTAGGTATGATAAATATTATCTCGTGAAGTCATTTTACTATTTGAAAATAAGTAAAAGTTTGAGCAGAATAAACTTTATCGTACACCAAAAAAGTTTTAAAAACTTTTAAACTTAAGTTTATAGGTACAATGGCGGTCTTATCACTAACAGTGATACCCACCAGACAACTTAACGGTTTTTTTATGGTAGGTAAAAATCATCCAATGATGAATCCCGCCCTTGGGCGGAGTGGGAAACAGTGTCAGACTCTTACTGACTAAACAACCCACCCCATTCCTTCCTTGCCTTAGTCCCAGAGCCCTGGTGTTACGCTTTCGCATCAACCCTTGGCCCCAAGAGGCTGGAACCCAGCAAATGTAGAGGCCCAACTGCATGGCCGTAGCCTACTGGGGCCCCGATAGGCTTTTCTGAAAGGAAGGTCCGACCCCGGTATGAAGACTAGGAAAGAAAGGGGTGGGTCGTTTAATCAATAAGAGTCTGACACTGTCTCCCGCTCCGGTCAAGAGTGGGATTCGTCGTTAGATGATTTTTCCCGCCATTCAAAAAAGCTAAGCTAGGAAGATGATTTTTAATTCAGTCTAAACCCGTATTCTTTACGATTATTATCGAATTAAATTAAATAAATCACTCGAATAAAGAAAAAAACCATTAAAAAGAACTAACCACTAGTCTAGGAAGTAATAAACGCTTAAAAAGGAGGAAAAGATTCACAAACGTCCAATTGACGGCTTCCGAATTGATTACAACTCAATGGTACTGATAATGTAATGGAATTAATTCCCCACTTATCCGTAAAACCAATCCAATTATAATTATTCAATTAAAATGTAGCTTTAACAATTATTTTCAGTGTCAATTGATTTATTAATTATAATCGTTTTAATTAATTGTTTTTGGTTATGGTATTTTTATGGTAGCATCAGATTATGGTTCATGAAAAAATCTAAGAAATTTGTTGGATTTAAAATATAATATTTTTGCTGTCAAGTAACATAAATGTTGCTACACAATAAAATCTGGAAAAGCGGGTGGTAATATTACATCAATATTTCGAGCCATTGTTACAAAATTTTGATTTAATCGCACGTTTCTCCAATTGTATTCTTGACCATTTAATCCAACCTTTTGTATTTCGTACAGAAATCTAATCTCTGGGGGATAATCGTGCAACCGAGATCGATTTTTATCATTTTTTGAATATAAAAATTCAATCAAAAAGATGAAAAGACTTATAACTGTAAGCATATCTTATTTTTTCTATCGTTATGTCATGAAAAATTATTAGTATTGAAAAAAGTGTCGTTTTTCTCAGACGGCCCTGGCGCATGATTTTGGCGGCAAAAAGTTGATTCTAAGCCAATGTCACTATCGGCCATGCGTTAAATATTGCGGCAACTGTTGAAAAAAACCGAGTAATCTAGGTAAATAGCGAGAAATCAAGCGGCAATGTTACTGAACGCGGACGACGATAAGTAGATTGATATTGTAAAGTTTCGTATAGTCAAGTAGAAAATATTTGAAACACCGAATTTGTCATTTACGCGCTCATTGTGCAAGGGTGGCGCAAATTCAAATGTAGAAACTAGGCCTATGTCACATCGTAATATTATTTTTGTTTTATTCACTTTCAGAAAACTCTGTAATAACAAATTAAATAATTGTAAAAAATTCGTTTGAATTCAGATTGATTTGCTTCGATCTAAACCGTCCATTGCTCCGTAAAGGCTCAGCAGGGCCGAAGCCCAATGGGACCATGGACCAGCTTCTAAAGGAAGGTCCAGCCCCGGTTCGAAGGGCTAAGAAGTAACAGGGCAATACTGACACTATCTCCAACTACACTCAAGGGCGAAAGATGTCATTAGATGATTTTCACCCACCATAAAAAACCGTCCCTTGCTGATATCCCTCTAGTGACCCCTGAAATCGAGTATCGTACCACGCAGGGATTGATTAGTATATAGTCACTCAGTTTCTTAGTTTTAGGTATTTATAAGACCTGGTTTAAGCAGACAACAGCCTAGAGGTTGACTAGCAAGAAGAATCCCATAAAAAAAATTAAACATCTGAGGTATCTCTTTGTGAGTACAAACTGTGTAAGAGAGGCGTTTGCAGTATTGCAATCAAACCTAAAAAGTATATCCAGGATATAAAAAAGTCATACAGTGCCAATCTAAGTCCGAAGGTCTGACAATATCCTACTAAACCAGAATATTTTATTAATGTCCACGTGTTATCTGATCAAATGCTGTCCAAATGTTAAGTAATGTGGAATAATGGCCGCTGTAACGCATTTTATTGTATCACATTTGAATATATATACATGTACTTAAGAACTTTACTTTTGATGCGGTTCTACTTGATATACTCGACAATATAGGAGATGATGAAGACTGAGAAAATGAAGGAAGTGAAATAAATGATGAAGATTGAGCAATAAGTCATCTCAGGGAAGATTGAAAAATAACTGTCAACATTGAATGAATTGATGATTTTAAAGATGAAAAAAATAATAGAATTAATTGGTTGTGACTCTGATTAAAATGTTGACAACAATAACTCAATTCTAAATAAAACACTTGAATGATTTTGGAGAAAAAAGGTAACCTTCTGTTTAACAACAATTTAACGAACAAACAAACATGCAATCAAACCATAACTATATCAGTTACAAAAGTACTATTAAATATAAAGTAAACCACCTTTTCGTTCATTCAAACATAGTAAATCGAATGTGAGCTGAATTCATTACTTAATTCTATTTTTAGTAGTAGAAGAATTAATTTTAATGAATTAAAATAATCACCGCACGTTACTGCAATCTTGAATTTACATGGTCGTAATCTGAATGTTAACAATGAACAATATTAAAGGAAAGGTGATATTTTCATGAGTGTTGTTGGTGAAAATTTGAATTTAGTCGAACCAGAGAATACATATTGCATACTAACTAGTGTGACAAGCCAACAATTTCCTTAAGGAAATGAAACGAAGCACTGTCCAATCATCCTCTCAACTAAATAAGCATGTAATGCAACACCAAATGGCACAACCCAAAACCACGAAATTTACAAAACGCAGGCGAAACAAAATGATATTCAAATCCGAACGCGACGGGTGGCGGGCGCGTGCTCAACGAAAAACGCTGAACCAATTCAAAAAACCGTTTTTCCGAACTCCTAAAGAAGCCAGTGACCAAGACCCAGATAGGACCCTTCGATACTACCAATAATACAAACGAAAATAATCTTTATACCGAACAAGTTAAGAGCAAACGGAATGCAGAACTTTTTTTACATGGTTCCATTTTTTTATCGTCTTTTGTCACCCAAGCGAATGAAAAAGTTGGAAATCGTGAATAAAAAAAATCCGTTTAATATTGGCATTGAACGGTCTGCAGATTTGAGCGTAGAAATTTGGTTTTAAAACGTATAATTTAGACTCGTGTCGTGCTCCGCTAGCTAAAATAAATGTCACGTTTCAAGCCATTGTATGGACGGAAGGCAAGAAATTGATATTTTTCTATCATCCTCCTCCAGTGGCGATTAATAAAACCACTTTGATAGTTCACTCCCATTCATTGTTGTAAAAACTAGTCAATAACATGTTGCAATAGAAGGAATATTTCATTGTGGCCAAAGCTGATTTTTGATTTTCCTTTTTGGGTTTTACGGGATCACAATTTATTTCTTTATCAATAAGCTTCATCTTTTCTATATTGTTGGTGGTAATGCCTATCAAACAATGGTTTCAATGGATGTCACCTATTCAATGTCGGGTCTCTAAATTAGCGTTACCGTGACACGAGTCGAGATCGTGTTGACCGACATGGCTCGCTGCTGACGTTCAATCTTCTGGGATAATTAGTTCCTTAGAAGCATTTGCGTCAGAGGAAGTTTATCAAAATTTTAATTCTAGGCTTTTGTTTTCTTTCCTGTTTACATTTAAGCTACATTTTTGTCTTCTTGTAAAACATGCACCTGTCAGCAGCTTTTCTTATTGTTGCTGTCTAAGTGTTATAAGTACAGCAGATTACTCTATTGTCCCATTGACATCTTCCATTTCAAGATCACTATCCAATTCATCATTGTTAGTAACATTATCATCAAGCATTTTAATACAAACAGGAATATCAAAATTAGTTCCAGATCCTGATCCAATGTGGTATGAAGCATGTCGTGTGAGTCTCGATGATGTTACCTTTTCATCGGGACTTGAGCACCCTGAGCAAATATGAACGCGTAATGACGTATAGAGCTTTGATGATTTAGACATGGTTTAGATTTACATAAAAAGGTTTATTTTCTTTAAGAATCTTTTCTTGAGGGCTAGACAGAATGATGAAGTAGACAAAGTTAATATTAAATAAAGTTACTACTACAAAAAAAGATACCGTAACAATTTTTTTTTTTTGCCAAATACCACATTCTATTATGTTGTCACTACAAAATGAATAAAGATTAAAAAAAAAAACTACAGTATATATTAAATCACTGACAATGTTTACTATAAACAAATGGTCGTAGGCTCGACAAAAAATCAAAGCCCATAAAATTATGCAAATTGTTAATTCATAAGGTAATTAATTAGTTTTTTTTTTTGTAATAAAAAGGCGTGAATTTGACTATAACGACCGACTGTTTGACCTTGGACTTGATAGTGAAATGTTATCACCTTTTCGTAGATGAGTCATTGAAGTTGTTGCTAACATTATATTTACTTTGTGAATATGTGTGACACAATTCATAAATTTTACTTTGTTCCGTTTGTTTACAGATCTATAAACTATATTTGTTATTATTTCAATAAATTACAATAAAAAATTATAACTTTTATGTTATTTTGAAGTAATATCCAAACGTATTGATGCGCTAAGATTTAAAAATAATACAGTCATCAATTTGTATTTTGGTGTTGCTATTCTGTCCACAGGTCGCTGAATTCACAATTTATTTCAATTTTTAGAAGAATTAATTTTAATGAATTAAAATAATGACAGCACGTTAATGCAATTTTGAATGTACATCGTAATAAAAATGTTAACAGTGAATTAATATTAAAGGAAAGGTGAATACATTTTCATGAATAGCTGTGTTGTTGGTGAAAATTTTAATATTGTTGACCCAGAGAACATACATAATGCATACAAACTAGTGCGAGAAGCGACCAACACATTACTTTGAGGAAATGAACACAAAACTCTGTTCAATCATACTCTAGACATGATTGTAATGCTAAAATTAACAAGTAATAATTCTTATTGCAACAAATAAGCCGTCTCTAAAAATTTCGAGCCCTACATTCTTTAGATCGATGGGTCTCATCGTTAGTTCGTTCCAGGACCCATTAAGATTTCCGCCCGCCATGAGACGCGCGGGAGCAAGCAATATACCCATTTTCGAAACATCACAAATGATCTACATGACCAACAAATGATTTTCAACCTTAACACCAATTTAAACAGGAAAACAATTAGAAACCATATCAATATTTGAGTGACTTTTTTTGAGTAATCTTTTAAAAACCTTCTAATGGATATAGAGTATATTTTTCTTTGAAGGTGCATAAATTGCATATTGTAAAGAAATTAAATTTCTTGTGAAGGAATTTTAGCTTTATACTTCAGGTTTTAAGGTTACTTTTGGTTCTTTTTACAGCTTTCTTCTCAGAAACCGCTGGTTGTTTAGTATCACTCATTTTTATAGTGGTTTTAAGATAATGGTATTGATTTACCACTGTACATGGTTATCCGAACAATCTATAATAAGTTTTCTATAGGATGCTGTAGCAATCTTGCACTTTTATTTTTGGTAAATGTTTCCTTTTGATGTGGATTGAATCAGAACATGAATTTTGCTTTCTTTTTGCTCATCAAATAATCCCTCACAATCAATCGGTGCGAGAGTAATTATCAAACTTTTACTGACTAAAACTACACCATGTTCTATCTTTGCCTATTTTGATCAATTCATTAGAAATGGCCAAATTTTACTTTGGTAATATTTTTCTATGCCTCAAAATGATAGAATTCTTAGTTAAAGATAAGTTTACAAATGAAGCAGAATCGGCAACACATTTAATACATTTCTAAGCTTAAAGATACTTCACTATGGTCCAAGTTTTAAAATGAAAATAAACTTGAAAATGTCTGTGTATAGTAGTAGTAGTTCATATGCTCTCTGCACAACTAGTCAACCTTTGATAAGTCTTTGTTAAAAAAAGCTACACTGTCATAGGAGTGCAAAACAAAAAATCAATATTTGAAATATCTCACGTCTTTTTAATTCACAAAAACATCAACAGCGCAACTTAATTCATTGTCCAAGAAACTAACAAAGTCACAGTATACGACACCAAGATACTCAACAGCATCAAATATCTTTTAGAAGAAACGAGAAAACCATCAAAAATCGGTTCCGCACGTCTGCACAAACAACCTGACAAAGCCATAAATATGCAATAATATTATCTCCAATACATAGAATTGCAATGAACAAAAAAAGTTCTACGTGAATCCTGCGCAGGAAGTGGCTATACTTTGTCTCCTTCGCACTTGATAGCTGAGCTATGGTCATCTCTCTCTTGCGTAATACCAGTTTTGGCGGGTAAATGTAGGTTTGCATGGTGGCCATAGAATGATGAATATGGTAAAGGGAATTTTGTTTTTTACGAGGATTCTACTTTGGATGGAAAGATAGCATCGGTATTGAAGGACGTTGTTAAAAGTAATGGAGAATTGGATAATGAAGTAGATGCAGAATTAAAAGCAGTTGCCAGTTCCATTAAGAAAATTGAAGCAGTTTTAGGTAATGACGTTAAATTTACAAACGAGCGAGTGAGAAAGAGAGATGAAGTTTACACCCTAAATAACTCCTTCCTTTTAATAGTTCAATTCAGGTCGTCGAATGAATCGCATTAAGAGCTTGTGGTAAGATATATGTGGCCTCTATTGGAGATTTTATAGTTGATGTTTGTTTGCCAGAACAAATCAATTAGTAAAGTTTTTGAAAGAGAAAAGTTTCGAGTCAGGTGTATATTTTCATGGCAAAATCAATCAATTTTTGATAAAATGCTTGGCTGCTGACTCTGATGATAAGAAATTATGCAATCGTTAATGGTGAGGCGAACTAGTTTGTTAAGAGCTTATTCACTGTTAGACTTGAAGAAGGTGAAGATAATAAAAATCAGCCTTATCGTGTTCCTACTGCTTGGGTTCAGGCCTCCTCTTTAGGAGACCAAATGGGCTGTAATCCACCACGCAGACCTAGATCGGCTTTGTGTCAGCGCCCACAATCCCTAAGCAAACAAAGACTAGACACTTAGACAGGTCTATAACAGTTCCCAAGTCTATAGTAAGATATGAATGGTGTAAAACATGATGTTACACAGCAGGTGACCACAATTTCTCTTTAAGCACCACAACATATCAAAAACAACCCTAAAATCCTTCACCCAAGACTCATTTTCCTTTGACTGATATTTCAAAATGACAGGTGAGTGACAAGAGACATTTGAATATGTACTTTAAGCAGTTAAAAATAAGACTTTTTATCAAAAAAAGTTGTTGCAAATGTCAATCATAAGTTGATATAGTTGAAGACAACGAGTAATTAAGCTGTAATATGCAAGAATTATGTTATTGACTGATGTTTTTAAATTAAAACGATGTATGAAGTTGAATTTTTGTACTAAATTACCGTAAAAAATTGGTGATATTGTCGTGTAAGGGAAAGTGATTAAAATAGTATCAGCTGCGTGGCGTGTCTTGCATGTCAACTAAAGATATATTCTTAGTAAGGATATATAGAAGTTATAAAATAATAGCAGGAATTTAAACAAAGATATGGCATTTGTTGAAAGAGCTACCGTGGCTCTGGAACGCAAAGGGCAACTGAATAACCCAGGTGGATTTTAGCCATCAAAAGTATGAGTCTATCTCTTGATCTACCAAGTGCGTGAGAAGTTATTTCATGATACACTTTTTCAAATTAAAAAAATACCTACCTATAAAGTACATTTTTATTTTTATGAAGTAACTTATCGGTTATATCGAACAACAATATATACATGAACAGAGTCCTTTTGCACTAGTTATATTTATTTTAATCAATTCTATCACTAATCGTATCAATTCACATAGGTATTTAAGCACCAAATCTCATCACATATGTTTTTGACACTGCGGGCAATTATTTTTTATAAGCAATAATTTTGACAAGGCTCCCTTTTATAAACACTAAGAAAGCTCTACAATCAGGAGAACTATAGCTTTGCGCTACAGTTCTTAAGATGCTATCTGACCTGATGGAAAGCGACGATGCGGTCGACGATGGAGCGCGTTTACCTAGAAGTAGCCTATTCATTCTTGACTTAATTATTTCCGGATTGTAGCCATCAGGAAACACAGACTCCGGCAAGGAATTCCTTTTTCGACTATCTCAGACTCTCCTAAGCAGCGAAGGACTTTTCTTGAAAACAATTGCATGAAACCCGTCAGTACAAGCATGCCTGCGTAAACATCTTGGAATATCACCTACTGGCTTTTGCCAGCGGCTTCGCCTGCGTTAAAGTTGGGTTTGACATATAAACTTTGTAAACCCCCATTACATCCCTTTAGAAGTTGAATTTTGAAAAACTGTTTCTTAGTGTTCGCCTACGTCATAAAACGAAACCTTGTGCAAAATTTGACGCTCCTAGTTCCAGTAGTTTTGGCTGTGCGTTGATACGTCAGTCAGTCAGTTTCTCCTTTTATATTTTTAGATTGAAATCCAGTTTTATTTCGCAAAGTGGCTATCCAAGATCAATTTCTCCCCTTGCATTCAGAAATCAAAGACGCTCCATCAAAGGCCAGACATGGACCAAACTTTTGAAAACCCAGCTTTCACATCAGTTCATCTCCCAATAAAAGTAGGTTAGCATGTCATTGTTCGATCCCATTGATCCTGCAGATATTCACCCCATGGAAACACCATAGAAAGGGGACAGGTCATTGTCCTGCATTCGAGTGACCGTTAAGGGGTCGCATTCGCAATTCTATGGATGTCTTTACAATGGTGTATGTTTGGATTATTTGAAGCTAATTTTTGAGTGATGTTTTTTTTATTGTAGATGGTTTAGGGTATATATTGGGTCATCAGTTTTATTATATTTGAAATTCGTTTTGTTTGTAACTTATACTTGTCTTGTGATATTTGTCATATCATTATCTACTATATATCGTAGCATATGCTGAGATAGCAGCCATTTTGCCTCGCACATGTTTTTTTTAAATCTGTTAATATAGTTTTCTTTAATTTTTAATGCAATTCTAAAATAAGTGTCTTTCTTATTTTTTCTACGTCTAGCCTATTCCTAAGTCTGTTAATGTAGGTTTCTAGTCTGACCAGTCATCAGATTTTTTAGATAGGACGACTCAGTCTCCACAACTTCTTGGCTCTCAGTCTGTTGCCAGATATTCTGATTCTATAGCATCCGTAGCGACAATGGACAAAAATCTGCAAATGACATGTGAGACCGACAGCTCAAAGCTACTAAGCAATCTTGGTTTATTGAGATAGTCATCCATCTAAAGTTCAACCTCAACAAGAGTAGCTTACTCTTGCAGAAAAACTTGTGAGATTTTTATTATTTTAACTATAAGCTCCTGTTATAACAAAGTTTTTCTTTTGTAGAATTACTTTGCTAGGTATGTCTACCGTTGTATTGAACCCAATTATCAATTCAATACAATCGACATACACATATTCATCTCAAAAGCAATATTTATCTTCACAAAAATCTCCAAATGTACGCAAATTCCCACACTTTTCAAAAGCTTATAAATTAATGCATTCATAAAACTAATGCATCACACATTGCGTGTCGTTGCATAAGACCATTGACGGAAACATATTGTTCGAAAAAAAAAACGAAACTTTAGTAGAATTCCCTCAGATGTGTAAAATTTTGTTCCCATGGGTTATCTCAAAGGAAACGACCACATCAAGTAAAATTTAACCTTATAACATACAAATCAAAGTCGAAATTCCATTGGAAATTTTGATGATGGAAATTGGAGTGCGGAAAAAGTGATTGTGGATTTTGGTGGTATGAAGTTAAAGGTGGTTTTTGCTTGTTTACGAGGGTGGAACTTCATCACCTGCTGGGTCGTGGGACAGGTCGAAAGCATCCCTCTTATGGCACCGAATTGCACATCCTGTATCGGATTTTTGACGGTATAAACAGAAGCGTTGTTTGATGGTAAGATTATGTGCGTGAAGAATTTTATAGATTCTGCGTTAGTGGCTGTAAGCTTCGTCTAAGTAAAGTTTTATTCGTAGCTATAAATTTGGAAGCAAATGGTACTGTGTTTTTAATTATATAAATGCTTGACTACGATCCCACCTGATGGTAAAGCAGAGATGCGATCGTTGATGTGGAAAGAAGAGCCCAATCGAGAACATTTAGGACAGGAAGACCACAGCTGGCAAATTGTTCTAGTCTTTCGATGTACACGTCAAAAATGGCGAGACGAAACAATTTTAATGACAATTGTTCCAATCTATATTTTAGGAAGTAAATTATTATTTTCTAAATGGTTTTGTGTGTAAGAAATAATTTATAGGTATTCTATAAATTAATAATAATAACGTAAAACCTAAACTACTGACTACCTGTAACATAACTAACGATAGTTAAAAAGTAGATATTTAAAAACCGTTTCAGAGATTTAAAATGGCGTTCAAAAAAACTGAGCCCATTTTCATTTTGTTTCTAAATTGACTAAATACTGTTGGATAGTTAATAAATTCTTTATATTGAGAAAAAAATAACAACATAATATACTAACATGCATAGTTACATATCAAACAATTTTCTAGGAAAAACATTTTACCACTTTTTTTTCGTGTGGGAGCACCAAGGTGACACGATTTATCGGCGGCCAGTATTTTTAGACGTTCCAATTTTAAACTGAGTTCTAATTCCGAATGTTATTTTTAATTTATAAAATCTTTTGTTTTTCTTTACGTGGTCAAGTTTAGTGACTGAAATTATAATAATTTGTAATATTTTATTTATATATTTTAAATATGAGTGTGAGTTTGAACGCCTTATTATGTATAGTTTATACTTTCAATCAACCAAAATTTAAAAAAAAATGCCACAATCCCCAAATCTACGCAAATATATTTTTGCAATGCGATGATACGCTGCCAATTTTCATAGAATTCAAATGAAATGTATGTAGAAGCGGAGTGCAGAAACTATCGTGCATATTTTTCATTAGTTTTGGTTTGGTTTTTTTGGGGTTATTTGGTTTGAAACATTTTATTATCAATTGTTTTTTTTTAAGTCACTTGCAAAGTTTACCGATTATTTTTGTTCATATCAACTATAACTGAATTATAATTAACTCAATTTGTAGTTCATTTGAAATTTGATTTAATAACCTTAAGGGTATTGAGATTTATGAATACAGACACCAATATTTAATTAAATATTTTTTTCATCTAAACTTTACTATGCTCTAGGTAAAAAAAGAACTTAAAAAAAACAACTAAAATAAAACTGACTAAAGCACTAAAAACTTTGCAAAATTCATTGATAAATAAAAAATAAAAAACTAGTCCCGATACTATAAACAAAGACCAAACACATGTCTAGCATGTGGGCTGCTACATTTAGACAAAAATCTACTCTATTCTAGCACAACTAAAGTTCAATATTAATTGTCAGCAACGCCGATCAATTGAGGAAATGTCTTTTTAGTTCAAAACAATAGGTTTTATTGTGCGATCGTGCACTTGCGTGCAGAAAAATTGTACGCCATAAATAATTGATAAAAGACTTGATGAGAAACACATTAACCCATCATACGATGAGGTAATTAATGACGTAATTAAAAGTACTTAAGACATCTTAATCGAAATAAAAAACCGGAGTAATTAGCCAGAAAATTTTGGAAGGACAATTATAAAATTCGTAATACAATACTGCAATTAATTTAAAATTACTTTACAATTATTTTATCCGGTGTAACGGAATCAAAATATTTGTTTCGCAAATTAATTTTGGTGTCGATATTTTTGGTCGTGCTTGTACTGAACTAAACTTGGGTGCAATCGAAACTAAGCTCTATTTTTTAACATTAAAGTTTATATTTATTTAATAGATATTTCTCACATCACAAAACATAGGTGCAATCGAAATTGGACTCTATTTTGTTAATTTTTAAAGTTTATGTTTGTTTAATAGATATTTCTCATGTCTAGGGTCCTATAGACCGCCATGTAGGTATTTTATGGCGTGACCGAGCTAGAAATGCTGACGTCATAAGCCGATAATCAATGCTTTGGCTAATGATAGACGAATGAGTAGGAATTAATGGGTATATTTTGTTCCTTTGTATTGTTCCTGGAACTTCAGATTGTCTAATTTAATCATTGATGGCGTGTTTCTGCTGAAATTTAAGGCCGAGATAATTTTATGGTTTTCAAGAAGAAAGTTGTATGCCCCTATAAGCGTTTTTTTTTTTGTAGGAAACGATGTTTTTCTTCCCTAATCATACAGTATAATTATTATGATTGCTAGTACTAGTAATCATAACAGTAGTAGTTATTGATGATTAGTACTATAATTTATTTATTTTTGTTGATAAGACAACATTTGGTCCACAATACGTGTTAGTAGATAATACTAATTATTTCTACATTAGTACGTCTGTTTATAATTGTCTAACAATACAAGGCCAAAACACTACAGAATACTAAAATGATTAATAAAAAAAAAGTCAATAAATATATAAAATGGACAACAAATTAAAATGTCAGAATTAACCATGCTAACAGATCAATTTAGCAAGTATTAATAACAAGTTATGCAACTTTGAAAAATATATTATCAGTTTCGGAAACCTTTTTAAGTGATCATGGCCCTAGAACGCAGAAGCCAACTAAAATATACAAATACATTCTTCACTAAAAGTCTGATACACTCTCTTGCTCTACCCTAGAGCGGATGAAATTACTGGATGATTTGCCAACTCATAAAAAAAATCCATCCAGATGAGAGTGAACAACAAAATCTGTCTTCCGCAATATGTCACGCAAAAATTCCTTTTTTTTACGAAAAAAACTGCACACAGTACTTTCCTAAGGCTTCCGACAGGTGTGTGCAAAAAGTAACAAAAATATAGGTCAGCTGGTCACTGCGACCACCCGGGCAAAGTCGGGCAATTACATGGGAGAGTGGGCAATGTCTACATGGTTGTTTAGTTCCCGCTTGTGACCATCACATGTCATTGGGTAAGTCACCGATGGCTTATAATTGGGTGAGAAACTGAAAAAATCGTAGGCCATCCCATCGCTTACCATCAGGTGAGATAAAAAAAGACATAATATCTTCTATATATATAAAAGAAGAAACTGACTGACATATCAACTAACAGCCGAAACTACTGGACCTAAGAAAGTGAAATTTAGGACGTAAACGACCACTAAGACTGTGTGAAAACCTATTTTCACGCAGGCGAAGCTCTGGCAGAATAATAAAAACTGAATAATCCTGAGTAGACAGTTATTAAATTGTGGAAAAAAATGTCTAGACGGCTTTTCCAATCATCATCTTCCTGCCTTTGTTTTGTTTTTGTTTTGAGGTAGGAAATTAGTCAATGACTTCTCTCGCCCTTAGGTAAGTCATAGTAAGTCATTGACTATCATTGAATTCGCATTTAGGCCCATTTTCTCTACGGAACATTATAAAGCTGATGCTCCTATGCAAAATCCGGTTTTTTAACAGTAGTATAAACTCTTACATATTAGAAATCAATTCACAACTCTTACCTATTGTACCGATAAGATTTACAAAGTTTATTGAGGTGGAAAATCATCTAAAAACCTCTCCCGCTGTGGGTAAAGTGAGAGAGTCAGATTTTTACTGCCTAAGACAAGCCTATGTTTTATCAGTAGCCTACTGCATTTCAGGGACTTGATAACTCTTTCGAAAAATTCCTCTTTAAGCATTAATATCTTAAAGTTTCCAGGTTAAGAAAACCCATAGTCCATAGTCCCATAAATTGGACCCCTCAACTAGCAGAGGTCAGACAAAACGGATAAATTATAGACCCTCCTGTAATTAGCATAGATACGCGGACCCCTAGATTAAAACGGGTTCTGCTTATCTCCTAGATAGGATAGATTTATTGTAACTATTATATTTGGTAGTTTAAGTCAAGATATTGCCATGTTTGAATGGTTAAAACCACATTTTTTAAATAAACTAAATATTAAAAAGCATTAAAAGATTTTTTGTGACAGTTAAAGAAAATAAATAATAATGATGTAAATAGTATTTTTCAAAAGATGGCGTAAATATTCATTTCGGCTTTACACAACTCTAAAAAACCAAAAATTAAAATAATAATTATAAAAATCAATGCAAAGAAAATTCGATCCATAGAGAAAAGTTATGTAATTATGACAGATGCTATAGACAAAACATATCATTTAACTAAGACCAAGGCTTCTGTATTTTGCCTAGTGTCTATGGTGTAATACATTAATACCTAGTTCACACTTGACTGACAGATTGAATTATGTGAGTGTTTTAAAACCAATAGATAATAAAATTAAATGAGGTAATCAAAAAAAAAAAAATGCAAAGAGGTAATGTGACGATAAAATCCAAAAAAAAAATTACAGTAAAACAAAATTGAGAAACTACGTAGGAATAAAAAAAGGAGGGAACTCCTTTTCAACAAAATTGGTTAAAATAACTAATTCGTGGTAACTTTTAAGGTCCCTCGGTCAACTTCAACCCTTGAATGATGACTGGCGATTTAAAGACCTCTCCTAATTTCGCCTGCACTTGCTATTTCAAGGGACCCAAATTAATCATTTTAGGGTTAAAGGGAACTATTTTGATTTATTATTCTAAACCTTGTTGAACTATGATAGAAATTTGTTTGACATTTTGTGATTATACAGGACAAAATCGAAGAGAAAAAAAAACATTTAAAGATTTTTTTTGCGACTAAAGATGAAAAAATCTTAAAAGAAATGATAGATTAACATGTAGGTATGATTAAAATTATTCATAAAAATAATTAAGTCTTTAAAATTGACAGGACATAAATCCTAAAGCAATATCACGTTTGACCCACAGAATAAATTACACTTATTACATCTAAATACATCTACTCTAAATATTTACAAAAAAACGTCTAGTGGTAGCCATTACCATAAAAAAAGTGTTTAAAGTTAGTAGTAGCCATTGCCACCAAATCCGCATTAACCAACGCTTTAAAAATCACCGGTTAAAATCCAATTTTAATTATAAATATTAAAGTAATTTAATTAATAAATTAAAAATGTAATTGAACTGTCAAATCGACGATTAATGCCTCGATTAGAGACGGATTACTATTTTCGCGGTTGTATTTAATTTTGTCCGAGAGTGTATTTTTTTATTGCGGTAGTGCGTGTAATTTTGGAAGGTCATCAATGCATCAGCGCTTTTGAGGTTGCGGATGTACTTAGTGTGTACTTAATTCTGTCTGAAGTGTAAAACTAATCTGTTGTTCAGATGAAATTATAACGTACAGTACAGATGGTGACTGAATTTCCTGGTTTCAAGTTGGTTTAATTTTTTAAAGATTTTAATTAAAAAATTAACCCCACTGGGGGTCTACAATCATGTACTGGATCAATGGTATGTACACAGCTCACAACTATCGCACAACGCCGTCGTCTTGTCCCAAGTTAAGCAGAGCTTGTGTTATGGGTACTATACAGCTGACAAACATACGTTTATATTTCTAAATACATACATATTATAGATAAATTACATCCAGACACAGAACAAATAATTGAACTCATCACACCAATATTTGTCCTGATTGGGGATTGAACCCACGACTTCTGGCATAGTGGTCAGCGCCACTACTAACCGCTAGACCAACAGGCCTGTCATTAATCAAGATTATCGACATAAAATATGCCGAAGAAACGTCAAACGATCTGGACCAAGCCCAAGTCATCGACGGCACGCACTGTTCCCGCGCACCTCAAGGAGTTGTCAGCAAACCGTACGGACCCTGCGGAGGAGTTGAAGCCTACGGGGGCCAAGGGGTTCGCATCTGCAAGGGAGATTATTTCGGCCCTGGGATGAAAGAAAATTAGGTTCAGAATGGGTTGTTTAGTCAGCAAAAGTCTGACTCTATTTTCCAGGCAGGGATTCGTCACTGGATGGTTTTTACCTACCATAAAAAAACTTCCGTATCAAAGAAAACACATAAAGCAGTTCATCTTGCCTCCTCTCTTTCTGGCTGTGTCGACTAGATAAACCATATAAGACTACAACAAATATTCGACGTATGTAATATCATTGCTATGAGAAAATATTTTACAATAATGTATTAATACTATCTTTGTGTTCTCAAATAGTATATTGTTGCTACGGCAACAAAAACAATATAAAGAAGAAAGTACAAAAACAAGAATTACCGAACAATTGCGCAACGAGTCTGGGGCAACGCAAAAATTATCACATTGACGTTCTGTGTGGGTTGCCAGACGAATTTAACATTACTCCCTGGAATGTGGGAAAATTATTCTAACTTAAACTATCTGCTTAGTTTATTTAGTTGTATTAATTAAATAATGTATCCACCAATCCGTATTGGGCCTGCGTGGTGGATTATGGCCCACTCTCTCTCCTAGAGAAAAGGCCTGTGTCCCAGCAGTGGGAACATTAAAAAGGCTGATGATGATGACTAATTCAATAGTATGTTTTAGAGTTCCACCCAAAGGGTAAAAACAAGACCATATTCCATGTTTGTCTGTCTTTTATCAGGATTCCGTATTTAAAAGATAAAAAGGAAATCCTATAGCTAGGATTGTCTGTACCTATGTCTATCATCGGGCTATTTTTTATTTCTCAGAAAGTATATTACCTAGATCCAATTTCCACAGCTGAATAATTTTTGTTGCCGCTATAAAACAAAAAAGAAGTATATTTGATTGGATTGATTTATTTTTGACGATTCATCAAACTTTTAGTAAGTGTAAAACCAACCCAAATTCGAGTTTTTTTCAATATGGCAATAGATAAAATAAAATTGCGTTGTTACTTAGCCCTTCGTCAATCGTTTCTGACTAGCAACTGGCCGATCTTTTTAAATTAATTAATTTGTTTTTTTTTACTTAAATGTTGTATTGTTTTACATTTCTGCACGCCTTAACGGGAACAAACAAATTACATAACACTTATTTTTTTATTATAATAATGTTTTGTATTGTAAAATTAAATTAATTTTTAATAAATATGCTTTTTAGATGACTATTGATACTTATATATACTTTCATTATTTTAATGTTTTTAACAATTTTTTTATTTCTATAAGGCTGTTTATGCGTGAACCATGGCCTAGCAGGAATCATTTTCTTTTTGTAAATTATTCTGCGTTATTTATTTAAGGGAAATAAACATGTTTTCTTCTTCTCTTCTTTCTTCCTAAATAAACAATTACAATTATTATTGTTTATAAAAAATTGTTATTAAAAAAAAAACAAACAAAAAATCCCACCATGGCAACACACCGCAAGAATAGCATAGATGCGCCACCTGCGTTCGCGCCTAATTTCTGCTGGCATTGAGCAGCGTCAAGGTCGCGGCAGCCAGATGACGTCATCACCGCTTTCGGTTACGACTACTGGATATGACAAGACGCATATCCGCGTTCAAGACTACCGAGCGTCTATTGTTTTTCGTAAGTACTGCGCTGCAGTAATATCGGCTTTTCTAAAGACTAAACAGGCAGATAGAATTTTTATACTAATAGTATAAAACAAAGTCGCCCTGTCCCTATGTATGCTTAGATTAGAAACTAAGCAACGGATTTCGATGCAGTTTTTTTATTAGATAGAGTGATTCGTGAAGAAGGTTTGTATGTGTAATACAAGCAATATATCAACATTGCACCCGTTCGCTAGTATAATAATATAATATACGACAACTATCACACAGCGCCGTCTAGTCTCAAGCTTACGTTATGAGTACTAGGCAACCGATAAAGATACTTATATGTTTCTAAATATATACATATCATAGATAAATTACACCCAGACACAGAACAAATGATCGTACTCATCACACAAACATTTATCCCGGGTGGGAATCGAAACCACGACCTCCGGCATAACAGTTAGGGTTACTAACTATTAGATTAACAGGCCAGAAAATCTCAACTAATGGTAAGCGATGATGTGGTCGATGTTGAAGCATGCTTGCTTAGATGTAATCAATTTACTCTTGATTTAGATACCATAGGTTGTAGCTATCAGAAAATACAGAAAAATATAATATTCTTGCACATCACATAAGAGATAGAAGAAAAAGATGATACACAAGCTAGAAAGGATGATAAATGCAGCATTATCGTTAAAAACAATCTTGTGAAGAAAACTTTTAGATAACTTAAAAAGAGATTAATAATAGACAGTATGTTCTACAGATAAACTTTTGTTCTAAAGTGTTGCAGAGTAGTTATGAAAGACATAAGATCATGTGAAGATTTGTGAGAATATGTGAATTATTAGAATAAGGGGAGACCTAAAAAGATGGAAGGATTGGATTGAGTGAAAGAAAAGATGGATTTGATAATAGCTGACACACAAAAATAGTTTAATAGAACTTTTACACAAACCTTAATTTATGAGTACAATGGCTGTATTACTGTTGAACTGGTAACAACCATATCTATTACACAACTTTTGGATTATAAGATTTTAAACTAAAAATGAGTAATCAGTGCTGTATTGTTAAGTTTTGCATTACAAATACATTTATATTTAATTACTTATAGCCGTACAAATGCCTATAGATAAACTTACAAATATATAACATTACATTACGCTAGCTAGCTATCACCTGCTGTTTCACCAACATTTTTGGTACTACTCTGATTCAGTGCCTATCCTTCCTCAATAAGTGGGTTATCAACTTTACAGTTTTATCCAGTGGTTCCTGAGATTAGCTAATTCTTAAAACAAATAAACTTCAACTTTATAATAATGAGGTAAATAAAGTTGAGCAGTGCAGATTGCAAAAAAGTTGTAAAGATCAGAAAAATTATGAGCTTCGATGAAAGTTGAAAAAGTTTTCCAAGGAAGATCAGGATGAAGACAAGGAAATAGCGCATGAGTATGGCTGAAGAGTAGATCGTATTTTGCAGCAATTTCAGGATGCGCTTAAGTCGATTACATTTATATGGTTATAATAACTGGTAATACTTATAATAACCATTACGTAATGCTCGATTCAAATTTTAAAAATCCGGTTCACAAACTTGATCTCAAACGCATCTATTAATGCTTAATTTAGTTTCTTTTAATATCCTTCCTATACACATTTATATTGCGATATCATAGATTAAACCACTATGGTTTTTTTTTGGAGGAAAATCGTCAAATGGATTTTCTAGCTTTAAGCTGGAACTAGAGGGCTTGTCACACTTTTAGCAACTAAATCCCATTCTTATGTTTCTTCTTTGTCTTGCATTCCAGGTTCTCGAGGTTCTCTTTTGGATGAACCATGGAAACCGCTATAGTTAAGATTACATTTTGAGTTCGAAGGGTTTTTAAGACTAATTCTTAAAATGTCTAAAATACAGCTTCGCAGTTTGTATCCAAACGAAAATATACGAAGAACAATATTTTCAGATAATTTTGTTTGTGCAAAACTACACTTACTTAATTAATTCGACTTTATCAGATTTGTATATAAAGAAACCGGATTTAAATTGTTTTGTACGATATTCTCAGTTGATTCAATTTGAGGTTTGTTTGTTAAAAATTGCTTATCACAAGTACTGTCAATTAGTTGTTGAGTTTTATTAAAAACATAGGGAAAAACAGTTGGGACGGTGAAGCTACATTATTTTTTTACTAAAGATTATGCTTTTGAAAGTCTTGGTACGATTTTTTTATAAATTTTCCTCTTCCTTTTACTGACCGGGATTGATCACCCGGTGTGGTAGGAACAGTTTGAAATAAATGAGGGTAAGATATCAATGAGGTTTCTCAGCATGATAAGACGTTTGATTATCTTAGAGTGATAATTCAAAACAGTTCCAGATTCCTAAACAACAAAAGCAAAGCTATAGAACACAAAATACTAATAAAAGAAAGCAGGTGAGTTTTAGAACAGGAGAAGTTATTTGACAAATTACCATCTCAAAAAACAAACAAAGACAAGAAGTAAGTAACTTTTTAAACTGATACTATCACTATCAAAAAGATGATCTATGAGTTTTATCTCAAATCTGTACTAGACCAATTCAACAATATGATTGTCTAACAGTGCCTTAAATTTTGTAACGCCATTGTTTAAGTCTCGAATCGACCAGCAGTTTAAGGTCAAGTTCGTTGAGTAAAACACGTGTATGCGCGTTCGCGGAACAGTTTTGTATATCACATATATTGAGGCTAATTTTGTTGTGATTATTACTGATACTTATTTTTGGATATGATAAGATATTTTTAAAAAAATCTTTAGTGTCTTCTTTAACTTTTTGTTCCAGGGTTTCGTCCTTAATTTTATCTTTACCAACCCAGATCTCAACTCGTGTATTAATTTTTTGCTTTTTTATTACTAGGTCAATGTTAATGAATTTTACTTCAGTCGCAACATTCCCGTGCAATGAATCTATCTGTATATTTCTATCTACATAAAACTTACCGACAGCATTATTTATCTCAAATTTCGACGCTCAAACATAATATATTAAATGCCTAATACAAAAATCTTTTTGATTGACAGACACTGCGTCAGATGAAGATAAATTATTTTGCTAGATGTCTTTTGAATTTATTTTGACTTATATTTTTTGCAGGTTATGAAACTATGTGAATTCTAATCTCACTATTGAATTGGCTGGTATTGAATGGTGATGCTTTTGGCACTACAGGTGTTAAAAAAAATAGTATTGTAATTACTTTTATTTCAGTTATACTTAGATTCATACTTTCTAGTCGGATTAGGACTTCTAAAATCTTTATTTAAGAACTAAATAGGATTTGATTGATCAGACTTGATCATTTTGATTAATATTCAAAATTATATATTACTTTTCCTTGTACTTTTTGATCGAGTGATTTATCATTTTGTAATATAACTTCCTCTTACTTGTAAAGTCTAACAGTAAACTTTTTTGTTTCTCGCATTTATGTTAAAATGCCTTTTACTTTACAAATTCCGTCGACTCAATTTCCAAGATAATTATTGTGAGCAACAACACGACATATGTTGTACCTGACAACGTAGTATTTTAACAATGTGAGGTCCCCAAAACCACAAGCAACATGATATAACCATGTGACATTTTACATACGAGTATTCGGTCGAATGATTTATTACTTGTTCAAACAGGTTCTCAATGGAAAATAGTAGCTGGTATTCTTAAAGATCAGTAGGAAACAATCTAAATTAAGAAATTATTTATCGGACTATTTCTGATGGAGATTTTAAATGAATTGCTGCAACTGTTTTTAAAGTGGTACAATCGATTAAAAAAAATGTAAATCAAAGAAAAGATTAATGGATTGTACAAAAATGACGTAATTAGAAAACAGTTGAACTTAGAAATTAATTCTGCCAAGAATGCAAGGAATACAGTATTGTGTGAAAGAAACTCCTTTGATCGGAAAGGGTAACTGAAAAAAACATAGATGGATTTTAGTCGGTACAAGTCTGACACTTACTCTTCTCTTCTTCTACTTCATGCTGAATGTGAAATTATATTTGATTATTACTCAAATAATAAAAAAAGTATGATAAAAGTTTTACAAAAAACATTTTGTTTAACAGGAAAGAATAAAATACATGAAATACTTGAAATAAAGTAAGATGAATAATGTTGATGCTAGATTAAATTAAAAGACACAAATTGGTGATGATTCTATAAAGATTTAAATTAATGGATCCAACATCTTGAAACCGTCTTCTAAGCTAATCTTTTAATTGGTGCTATTGAATTTCATGTTGCAACAAAAACTATTGGCTATAAGTTCGTAAATCATACATTTTATCTGCTAATTCATTTTCACCTGCAATGAACTTGTATATTTCCTGAAAGGAATTTGTACTATAGATTAAATATTGAATTAACGCTTGAATTATGTTTAATAATGCAAACGTGGGAAGTCAAATTATAGATAATTTAATTTGTAAAGCTTCAATGATAACGCAAAATTTGAATAACACCATATGCTAGTGAGGAAAGAAATCTTTAAAATGAAAGAATTTCATAAAATAGGAACAAAGAAAACGAAAAAGGAAGAGATAAAGATTTCGAGGAAGTAGGTGAAGATAAATATAATTTAATAACCATTAATAAAAGTTTCAGAAGATACAGACAAATCAGCGAACATATCAATGCCAAAGCAGCATTAATAGTTAAAACAACACATAACACTTTACAAACCAATGTCAGTCCTTCAAACTACGAACTTTGGGTAGTAACTAAAACAGACAACGAGAAAAACGAAAATGAATTCTATTCGTAGACTATTAAAGTTATTAATGCAAGAGATACTTAGGAGGAAGTAATGCTATTAAGCATGTGCTTATTATAAGTAACTTAACGAGTGAGCTCAAGAACGAAGACGTAGGTTAACCATGTTCAAGATTATTTTCCGGACAGTATCTTTTTGAATCTGTCCGACTTAATATGGCTAAATTTTTGAATAATGTTGGAGAGGAAGAGGGAGGCCGAAGAAGAGCTGGATGGATTGTGTGAGGAGTGATATGAAAGAAAAAGGAGTTAGTGATCGTGGGACGGGTGATAAGATAGAGTGGAAGAAAAAGACATGTTACGCCGAGTCCGAGTAATATGGGATAAGGGTAGAATGTTGATACTGATGTTAAAAACCAGAGCAGGTTAAGGTAAAGATTGTTCGAAACTTGCTTGTTTTTTAAAAGATATGTCATTTCATTTTGTGTTTTCGTTTATTTTATACTCATTTATATAAAACTGTTTTATGATTATTGAAAGAAATACGGTACAAGGCAACAAAGGAATACAGTTGGGTTTTAGTCAGCCAAAGTTCATCCATACTAGTCGTCGCTGCACGCAGAGCGAGAGATGTTCTTTAACGACTTCCTAGTCAAAAAAGTTTCCTACTATCCTGGCCAAGTTACAATCGTTTCGTTAACATCGAACAATTTAAGTTGGCCACGCCCTGAATCCCTTCATTCTGATGTCAGAACACAAAAAAGAAAAGGAATTGGAGGTGAGGCATATTCCAAGCGTATGACGATAATACGAAACGATAGTAACTGGGCAAGGGGGTAGGGGGCTGTATTGCCTTTGATGCTTGGACTACACTCAAAAGAAAACGAAAGAAGAAGAGGAAAGAGGCTTGAATCCCAACAATAAAACATAAGGCTGACGTTATATAAAGGTTTTTGTTACATTTTTAAATTGTGATAACCTGTTACGTAATTTGTTAGTGAAGTATTTTCCGTTTTCTACTTTTACGTCAGTGGGTAGTAGTGACGCAGGTGCAGAAATTTTACTGTTATGTACCTGCGTAACAGTTCTGTAGCTGTTATGTAATGCTTCCGATTGAATTTTGGTCAGGGCGGACCGTTTTAGCGAAGATTTGTCAAATCCACAGTAGATACAAGGGTAAGGGTTTGGTTTTAAAAGGAAGGCTATGGCCGTGGTAAATAAAGACGGGAAACTACGGTATCCTACATTGAGTGTGACCCGACACGATCTTGGGCGGTTTTTTTTTTAAATTGTTTATAAACACGTTAAGAATTTGCACTTTTAAAAAACTTACGATTACAAAACTTACGGAGTTACTAGGTATGAGAAACTCGTAGTTTTATGGCAAACAGCAATTGAAGGAATATAAGTGCGGATTTAGTCAATAATAGTTTGACAAAACTCCCCGGTCCACCTTAGATTGGGAGGAATCTTTAGATGATTTCCCAAATAAAAATAAAAAAAAACTAGTTATATTTATTATAACATGTAGGTACATTTAATTTATTACCAAGTTTGTGGTTGTTCTTAATTGTTGTTTTCTCATCAAACTTTAATCGAATATTCAAATATCACGAAGAGTTTAAGATAAAAATATCATCGACAGTAATCAATAATTAAGAATCAGGATATTAAGTTTATTTAATTTGTTGATAGAATTATATCTGTACTTAAATAAATTTGTATTTTATATTACCGTGGACCTCCAAGGTTAAGCAACGTTAGATGAGGTCTGTCTGTAGATGGGTGACAATGTTAACTTATATCCAGATTCCTACTAGCTTTGGAAAGCATGTTAAGCGGTGGGTTTTTGTGTCATTTGTAGATCTTTGATAGTCGTTACGTATTGGAACAAGTCAGAAAATAATTTACCAGTCTTAGCAAGGGATGTCATGGAACCATTTATTGGAGTATGGAGGTTCGGTTAGGCATTGGCATTCAACTTTAATATATTTTAGAACCAGCAATTTGGCAGAACAAAAGCAACCTGGTGGTCTAGAATCGAGAGACTTTTTTTATGGTAGGCAAAAATCATCCAATAACGAATCCCGCTCTTGGGCAGTGGGAAACAGTGTCAGACTTGTTTGCCTTTCACATTGGGGCCAAGCCTTGCTTTCAGAAAGATACCCTGGGCCCCAGTAGGCTTCGACACTTTTGCAGAGTCCCTACGGTTTTGCTGAGAACTCCTAGAGGCACGCGGGAACAGAGCGCGCTGTCGACGACTTGGGCTTGGTCCAGATTGTTACCAGACGACCGGAGAATCGAGAGAGCTTAAGTTAGCCCATTGAACAGAGCCAACAACCCAGGATAGAATCCTGGCACCAATTAGTGAGTTTACCCAGCCCCAAATAATAGAAACAGGAGAGGACAAAGAAGATGAATAATAAAAAATATCCAAAATATGTCCCGAAAAAATCAAGAATTATAAGCATAAAGCAAACAAAGAATGCTGAGCATAGCCTGCGGGCCAAATTATATCGCGAGTTAAAGATAGAGGAATCGCGTGACGGTACCACGATTAGTGTAATTTCGGTACCGACTCACATTTGGAGTTCGTCATTCACGAGTCATGCCGGCTCGAGTATCGATATCGACATTACGTGTTCTTATGTGATGTTGCACAACACTAGTTGTGGTTTGATTTTATTGGGTGGTGTGTTTATTAGACAAAATTATAATATATTAGAAAAATAAACAAAGTATACTATTTATTTCCTTTTTTACTACTAGTAAATAATTTAGTCATTTTAAGCTCCTAATGTACCAAATTGTATTTATGGTATACCTGTAATAAAGAGTATATTTATTTATCCAGCTTCGCAAGCAATAGTGATATTAAATATATTAGCATGTCTTATACATATAAACCTTCCTCTTGAATTCTCTATCTATGAAAAAAAACACATCAAATTCGGTTGCGTAGTTTTAAAGATCTAAGTATACATAGGGACAGACAACGGGAAGAGATTTTGTTTTATACTATGTAGTGATATAGCAAAATGAGCCTTATAATGTTCCCATTGCTAGAACTCAGCCTGAGTTCTGGAAGAAACTGGACAAAAAAGACCGTAATTCACCACGCGTACCCGTCTTTAAATTTTGATTCTAAGACGATTTATTGCAACTAAAACATGATGCTTTTCTTCACCATTTAGAAAGCAGTGGTGATGAAATAAATAACAAGTGAGAAAATAATCCAAAAAAAGGCTCGGGAAGGAGGTTCTCCACGCGAGAAGTATAAAGCTAAGCGGCTCCACTTTGATAAGTGATATAAGCTCCGGTTAAAATCTACACTAATATAATAAAGAGGTAAAGTTTGTTTTTTTATTTTTTTGTTTTTTTGTTTGTAGGAGGTAATCTCTGGAACTGCTGGTCCGATTGGAGAAATTTTAGCAACAATAGAAAGCTGCTTTACTCCTGAGTGACATAGGCTATATTTTATGTACGCGGGCGAAGCCGCGGGCAAAAGCTAGTTATAAATAAAAATTTGAACTTGTAAATCGATTAGAAATAATATATCTGATTAAAACTTAGAAATTTTACTAATATTGGATTTTGTTTGATTATTTATAGGCATTAAATGATTTTCGTAAACTCACAGTATAGTAGAAAACCACCATAAATAAAGAACAACTACATAAATATAAAAATTGGTACTAAACAAGTGTACCATTGAATACACTTCCGCCTAAATACAGATAAGTTCATTTTTGCTTGCACTTGTAACGAAAGTTTCAAAGTTTTAGCACCGCGCCGCAGGATGCAAGCAAATTTTTTTTTAAGTTATCAAGCAGAAATGATTGCGATAGTACCTACTATGGACAGTAGCGTGAAAATAAAATGTTGATAGGGGTAACCCCCTACAAGGGGTTTCCCCTGCAAAAAAATATGTAAATTGAAAAACTTCTTAAGGTTTCCACACATTTTGATGATTATAATATATCATTAAAATAGAGAATATATTTATTGAGGGAAAAATAGGTTGACTCATAATAGCTATTACATAATTGTATTCATTCTGTGATAGGTATTGTGCACGCAAATTAATGCAACTTTTTTTAATGATCCGATTTTTTTTTTATTCAACTTGATTTGCATTGCGATTTATGCGGTTTTTTTTAGTTAAACAAATTATTTTGTTATGTTAATTTAAATAGTCATTAGTAACTTACTTTTATGTTATTCATGTACATATTTTTTGTATATAATTATAAAGGATAATTATTAGAAACTCCTTTGAAAGAATTTTAGAGGACACCAGGACGTTTCCGACCTATTAACGATTACACGATAATTTGCAAATTTGAAACTTTTCCTTTAAAACATAATGTTCAAATTCCTTTGTAAATAATAGTTTCTTCAAAATAAATCATATTAACTCTCTGAAGCAATTTAGACTTTAAAGAGAGAAGTTAAAGTACAAAATTGCATGAAATAATTGGATTTTATCTCATGCGTCGTTATGTATGACGCAATACCTACTCAGCCGTAATGGCTAGTGTCAATCAAAATTATAAACCAACAAACTTATTTATGCGCTTACAAAAATAATTGCTATGCCAATGTCGACTGTACGCCCTTGAAATAAGGTTCAAGGATTGAGATTTAACATCATTAAAGAAAATGATTTTGGTAATATGTTCTGAGAATTGCCTTGGATCAAGACGTTTGAGTTAGACTAAAGTTAGTGAATTTAAAAATATTTTAGGAAGTACGCGGTTAGATTTATCTATTGAGATGTAATCTATTGAAAATAAGATATATGTATATATACCGAGAATTTAATTTATTATATTTAAGTATAATTTAATAATCCTTATTATTATTATTTTAACTTAATACAAGTTGAAATTATTTATTAATTGCACTATATGAGATAAAATAAATTTAATAATCTTATCATGTAAAATCATAACAAATTATCTTTGTATGGTAATTAAAATGGTGTGTTAAAATAATTAAAGAAGCTAAATAAAATTATAATGCAGAAATGATTGAATCAAAACAATTATTTTGCCAAAAATTAGACGTACCTAAAAATGATATCTGTAATTATTTTATGTAAATCTCAATCATTATAATAAGTTTATTTGGCAAATTACATATTTATAGTTTTAATCTCATTTATCATTTTTAAGTTGTCAGTTTGCACGTGTTTTGTAAACGTGACTTTTAGCTGTTAAACTAGCTTATCCCTTAACCTTCTCCAAATACAAGTTTATTGTTCCCATACACAAAATAAGTTAGGATATCAATTTAAAAATTATAAATGTTTTGTATAAAATATAATTATTATTTTTTTAAACTTAGTTATGCAAATATAATTATTTAACCAAAATAATTATTTAATTTCCATCATTATGTGTATATTATTATTATAATAAAAAAAACATGAGGTACCAATGGATTTCTAGACAGTGATACATGGTTAAAAAAATCCAGTAGACGATATAGGTATTTGATATTTACCTAACAAACTTTAAGGTCGATTCAAGTGCATTAAAGATATTAATTTCTCAGCAATGAAATATGCAAGTATAGATTATAATTAAGTATTTTTTTTTCTTCTATATTTTTAAACATAATTAGTTGATGAATTTCAAATAACCATTTAAAAACAACAAGAATTGATATAGTTTTCTTTACTTCCGTCTGTGTGGTCTTTATTTTATCAATTTCTACTAGTAATGTATATACTTATCGCCTTACTTTAAAAAAATATGTCAGAGATAATGACAACTGAATTAATTAAGTATTTTTCAAGTCAATGACCACGCATAAAAAGTTGTTCGTGTACCTGTAATTTATTTGTAATGTAAGTATATTATTTTTAAATGTGTTACATTAAACACTCCGCATATTAGGTTGTTATTTTTAATATCCTTTTAACGTTATGAAGCCTTGGTTACGAAAAATAACTGTATCTAAAACATAGGTAATATAATTATATTTTTATAATTATAATTTTATTTTTTACAATAATTATAAAATTTTATTTATGCATGTAATTAAAAACAGATCATACTTGTTGAGCAGTACCTATTAAAAAATTCCGATGAAATTTATATGACTCAAATTAATTATGCGATATTTTAATTTTTCAATTAAAACTTGAAAGTTACTTTCTTCATTGGCCTATAAAGGTATCGAAACAAAAATTATGTTACGAAAAATAAACGTTAACGGAAAAAAAATCAGCAATTAATTCCCGCCATCCATTGTACACACACATCCGTCATTCGCGCTAGCCCGCGACATTGACAATGGACGGTTTGGACTTGGTATGCGGCCTTGAAGCGAATTCGGCGCTCGGACGGGCGCGGGAAACAAGATCGGGTTTTTTATAATCGATATTAGACGTGCAGAATAGATTATTCGATTCGACGTGCAAAATATGTTCGGTTGTATCGATTCGGGAAGCTTGTGAGGTAGCTGTTTTATGGTTTATTTATTGATGTACTTACTCTTAAAAAAAACAAAATCTTTAAAAATGTTGTCTACCTTGTAAGTCTATTGGGTGGACACCAAAGGAAATACCATTTTTGAAAATTTCTATAATAACTTTTTACTATTTTAATCTTTATTTGCTGGAAGATGTGTTTCAGGCTAAAGGAAAATAGTAAAGTTGAAACCAGACGAGGAATTACAATCAAGTATTAGCAAGGAGCAATACAGTATTCATTGGTTGAAAAGTAGTTTTTGCTAACTTAAATTAATAAAGTAATCATAATCCGACATTTAAGGGTTAACAGATGTCTAAAGCACGTGATATAAAAACAGTAGTGGTTTGTCCAAATTAGCATAAATTAATCTTTGTTACACACATAAATAATGCAAAAACAAACGTGAATAAGCGCAACAAAAATGTGGATGTTTCTAATAAAATTTAGAGTCATGGTCAGCTATTGATATTTTTGGACGAATCACAAATATAATAAAAAAAAAACAGAAAACATTTCTAGCTAAAGAATAACATAATATTGTTTTAGAAACAAAGCATATAAATATAGTGTTTGTTATATCAAAAATAGAGATACAAAAAGGAACTCAACAAATTTAAGTCATTTTCCTTTAGCAGATGAATTAATATCTGTAATAAGAATTGTTTGAAGGTTAAATTGAAAATTGAGAGTCAAATTTTTACCAAAAAAACTTTGATTTCGGGGTCAGGCGTAAACGTAAACAGTGTAAAACTGAAAAGAATACATAAATAATATTCTACATAATTTTTTCATGACATTGGGTATAAATTTGCAAAAATAAGAGTGACATCGTCTGAAGATTATATTGTTACTGGAAATTTAGTAACCATGTGGATTTTGAATGCTTGATACTTGTAACGTTTTAAGAAATTTACATTTTTCAGAAGAAACTACACTTGTATAGTGTCATTTTAATTTTAGCAATTTTACTGTGTTTGGCATTTATCATTATTGTTAGATTTTAATATAAATTAAGCATAATAAAGTTATAAAAATATATTATATATTTTAGATATTTTTCAAAAATATAAAGTATTAGTAAAGATAAACTACTAAAAATAAAAATACGTAAATTTTTTAAGCTCAATTATCCTATTGGGATTAGCAGTTTTATTACTATTAACTTTAGATGTAAATTGAGCATAACCTTGAAAATACTCGAATTCTGTTAATCCTATCTGCAAGATAACGTGCGCAAACTGGATTTATACGAACACAGTCCTAATATCGATATTGTCAGTACATTCTAGTAGCTAAACAGCTACTAACACAAACGTACACACACATATAAAAAAACGTTATTATGATGCAATTTATCATAATTTTGTGATTTTAGAAAATAACTACTCTTCAAATTTAATGTTAAGATTTTTTGCATTTTTAAATCTGTAATGGTTCAAAATTTTTTATTTTTTTATTTACTTAAGTGCAGTGTAAAGAAATTAAAAATAGAAACATATTTTGAAACATTAAAACTGTTTACTTTTAAATTATCTGGTCTTAGTTCACTTTCTATAACGGATATATTAATTAATTTTAATAAATATATATTTACATACTGAAAATTTAAGGCCTTTTGATATACCTACATTTTATGTTAATTTATTGGATAAATACACAATAATTCTATTCTAAATGTTCTATACTCTTCTATTCTTAAGCATAAATCTAGATACATAATTGGAAACTTATGACAATTCTATTAAATCTACCTAACCAGTTTTTAGACGCATAAACACGGCATCATCCTAAATAAAAGCTTAGGAATTACGAGAAAACCCGGATGGCAACACGTGTGTCGATACTTACATAATGCTAGAGGGTTTCTTATCATTGTCCTTGTAACCGTTTGAGAGCCTACCGGGTCACAAGTTATCATGTATAAAAGCCACAGCTTGTACCGAATTACTTAATTGAATATTCAGGAAATATTGTTTTTTTTTGTGACAGAAAATTTTGGCTTAAATTTACAACATATAAAAAAAATCAAGAATTTTTTAATATGATTTAGGCAAATGTACCTGCTGGTCAGTTATTATAGTGATTCCATTTGATATTATAGAGTAATATAAAAATCTTAAGATTATACGCAAATTATAAAAACCCAAAAAATAAAGTTTATTGAAATAAGTTATCATGTTCTAGAAGACCCTTTAAATGAATAGATATTTAACGGAAAAATCATACTAATTGAAATATAATTATCATCCCGGAAAACGTAATACAAATACCGAATTCATTAAACCACACGGTTCGTTATCTATGTAATTGCATTAAAAAAAAACACAACAGTCAATGTATTACACCTCTGTCGGCTGAACTCGACCTTGACTATTTTCAAGGCTTATCCGTGCTCATCTATCTTATAAGACTCAACTTTCATTTAATAAGTTAATGATAAATTATAATACAAAATATAATTATTAATGGAATAATGATATAATTTTGTATATAATTATTTATTTATGGGTTACAAGATCAAAATCAAGATGCTCAAAATATGTAGTTAAAATCATTTGATTTTTGTATAGCGTGTAAAAAATATGCGTAAATTTTCCGTTACGAATGCAGTAAAATAGAAATAAAATAAAATAAAGTTAAAAATTTAGATTGATTCCAATTTGATTTAATCTTGATTTAATGTAGGTATGTAAATACTATTGTTTAAAACAATAATATATTCATTTTACTCATCACGTGTAACCAAATTACAATATTTACTTAAAATAACACTCATTTAAAATACTTGACCTTATTGAATTATTAATCAGTGCAAATTTTAACTGTCGAATTTCTAACAAGAGTTTGTTGTTGGATTATTTAATTAGAAATATTTTTTATTTTTAATCTGTTTTCACTTGATCACTATCTCACCTCACTCTTGATTTAACCTGTTTTGGCTATCAGAACAAGCGAACAAATTCTAATAAGGAATTCTACTTCTTAATAGACAGACAATTTACTTTAAGCTGCTAAAAATCATGGCCAAATGTTAATTCCTAGTCCTAGCAACGAGCAAATGCAGATATTCTGGTTGCTTTTTTATCATTACTGATAAAAATACGCAACCTGAGGCAAATCCGAAGTTTACACGAGCCAGCAAAGTTTTATTTGAAAATAATATTCGATAATCATTATACAAAGTCAAGGGTTAGATATTATTGTAAACTGATGAAATAAGGAAGAGATAAGAAGTAAAAAATAAACATTGTTTTGATACAAGAGTGCTTGATAGGTACCACGTGTGACCATCATTTCAAGTGTACTTGAATTTCGCATTGGTATAAGACTGGAGTGTGTAAACATTTTAGTAATAACTTGAATATTTAATGAGCTTGCTGCTTAGAAACAGGACAAAGGGCTTCCGTGAGCGTAGGTGCCAATGGTGTAATTATAAATGTAACACTTAAAAAGATATACGAATAAACATACGAATAAGTTAAAGAAGGTGATCGTAAAAATATTCAAGAAACAAACATTTGTGATAAAAATACAAACAAACTATACAAAATAGAATATCATCTTTGGAATCAGGTTCAACATATTTTAACAAACTCTAAAATTCTAGTTCATGCCTTTGAATTCTTATAAGATATTAGATAAATTTGTTGGTTAAAAAGTATTCGTATAAGGTGTTCTCTAACGAGAATAATTAGATTATACTAAACTAAAGCCTGATTCGATATTCTTTTAATAATTACGTAATTTTTATGATATAGTTAGTCTAACCAAAGGTTTATAATGGATATCATCATAGTTTTAATGGCTTTAGATGCGGAATTGAGGCTTCGTGATGGAGTAATGAATGACTATTGTTCGACGATTTGCCTGACGTCGAGTCAGTTGAAGACTTCCGAAATATTCAAGGTGTATCATTAAACTTGCTTCTAGCTGCGGTTTTGTTCGCAATTACCAAACAGATTCTCGTATCAAAAGTCCTGAATAAATTGATTTTAATTTTCAAGGTATCATCTACAAAGATGACGAGCTCATAAGTAATGTCTAGATAGAAAATATCCTTGAAAAACTCGGATCATTTCAAATAAGGAATTAAAAATTGTCATTTAAGACTCATTGTTTATTAGACTTATAAGACGAAAAGTATTTCTAACCTTTTCCTCCTGGATGGACTGGCCTCCGTTTTCTGACAGCGGCGTCGATGGTGCACTATATCCTTTGGGTCCATCGTCATGAGGTGTCATCTGTCTTTGTGCTTCGTTTTCTTGGTCATGGTGTGCTCTCAACTCTTGTAAACCGCTTTTGAATTCAGATAGTCTAAGCACGGACGGCTTTATCTCCGGCATCTCATCCGGATGATCGTATCTTCTCAAATCAGCTAGATTAGTTGCTAAGTGCCTATGATGGTCTATAGGCGGGGGTACCCCTATAGATCTTAAGTGCTCTATGCTTCTATGTATATGGGAATAATTATCTACTGGTATTTCCGCCATTAAAGGCGAATTGTGATAATCTAAGCCACCTCCATCGGGCCTGTAATCGATTGTCCTTCCTTCCATCATCTTGGCTAGTTTTATATTATTCTATCTAAGGTGTATAAACTGTCTCGTGTTTGGCACTTATAAAAATACGTGTCTTATGTTTCCTTTGATATTAATGTCATGGAATTTTTCCGAGATCCTCCGTTTTCATTGGGCTGTAAAAATAAATTTCTTCTGTAACTTTCTTATTCGAAATTTTGTTCTCAAAATCCATAATATTGTTGCGTAAGTTTTAATTTAGAAACAATCTAATCAATATCGGTAACATAGTTGTTTGTCTGTTTATAATAGATTTGACGTATAAAAAAACGATGGCAGTTTTTTTGTCCTAGCAGGTGACGAGTTGGCGCGTAGGTTGTGTCAATGATCTAGCCCCTAGCCCACATGCCGCAACGAATAAGGCTTCGATAATCACATTGTACAGACGTGGCTACAACATGTGCGTTCGCTTAATGATGATTTTTATCTTTGACGAGTAATTTCTGTTTGTTTGACGTTGATGCTGCTTTGAGAAGACGCCGTTTAACGCAGACGCGACGCTTTGTTTTAAATAAATTATGCGTTTAAGATTATTATGCTAATGATTGTTGATGTTTAATTTTTTTTTAGAAATATTTTTTTATCGTCGTTATTTTTTTCTAAAGTCAACGTACGGTTAAGCATAGCAGTTTAGTTAAACTATAACTATCATTTTGTTATGTCATCGTCTGTACTCGCAGACCAACATACACAGCTGTCAAAGCTGTAATTGCAGGTATAGAAAATAAAGCAAAGTAATGTTGCGGTTTTGATCAGTATCTGCCATTCGATAATGATCTTTTTGAAGGTGTAATAAAGGTGGTTGTAGTTGTTTTAGGGGTGGCAGGAGGCTGGGTATTTGATGATGTGTACAGAAGGCCTCATGGTTGATCGAGTTCAAGTTTAGTATTACTAGTTTAGTTTAGGAAGGTATTTTAAAGCGTATATTTAATTAGGTTTTTGTTAAAATTTCTGCGTTTTATAGTACTTTTAAGCTTTATTAAGTAATTTAGGTTTATTTTTTAAATAACACATTTAATTCATAAGTAGTTAATCTGAAAATTATAATTATAGAATTAATTATTTTTAAATATGTAGATAATAATTATTATTTAACTAAAAATAATGATTTTATAGGTTGAACATGAAAAACATGAAATTAAATTGGCAAGTTATCTTCAAAAATAAACATAAAAGTCATTCAAAAGCAAAGTTAATATAAGCCATAAAAAAATCAAAAACCCCATAACCCTATTTTTTTTAAGCTTAACAACTTTTTTTTATAGACACCAAGTTCATTTTTTTCGCCATAACAACTTGTCAACTTCATTTTTTACGACACTTAAGTTCTGATATACTTTTAGACTTGCGTTTACTGGGCACTGGGCAACCATTGGTGATTTCGGACCTAGTGAAGCGTAAGATACAAGGTTATTTGACAAGAAATAGTTATCTTGGATAAAGAGCGTTTCTAATAATTAAACTGTTGTGTAAAAAATATTGTGAAGCTTGTTAATACGATTGCGGAAATGTGGGTGACGGATTTACTAATTTTATTTTTTCTTTCATTTAAACGCGGTTGTTGTTTAAATGTATAAACAACAACTGCACTATGCTAATTCACTATATTATGGTGTTGATAGAATAGGGTTACAGTAATTATAACATTGTTATTTTATTTTATTATTTAGATGACAAGTTTTAGTGACTTTTGGAACAATGATGCTTGAATTATAATTTAATTATATTTAACATAAATATAATTATATTACTATTTATATTAATTAAGTTTGATTTTACATATTTTTTATTATTATTATTTTATGATTTTTTACTGATTTTTTGGAACGATGACGAATTATTTTTTTAATTGAATTTTTTTAAAGGTTTTAAAGTTAAAGTATATATAGACAATTAATTTTAAAGTAACACATATTGTGTTAACCTTTCTGACACCTTTAAAGTTCCTACTTAATACTTAGAATATTAACTTAATAGATATGAATGTAATCGTAAATCTTAATTATTTCCGTATTTTAAAGGTAAGTTCCTTTGATCGTGAATATATCTATGTAATTTATTCATATGTATTTTGATTTTATTAAGAACTTACTACCTACAGCATTTATGATCATAATAATTTATTTTATCGCTTTTATTATAAAGCATACAATTAGTTTATCAAAAATCCGTGCTTAATTTAATGTTGATAATTATTTAAATATTGTAGTGATGCCACTAATATTTTTTGTTCTAACACTTTTATCGATAAAAAATAACAACAACTTTTTTTTGCAACAACATTATGGAATTCAAGCTTCTGTTAAAATTTATAAAAAAAAAATATTTGGGAGTCGGACAGCTGTTTTACATGTCAATAAAAAAAATACCTACAACCATTGAGAAACTAAATGTTTTCAAACAAAGAAACCGTAACAAGCAACAGATCGCAAATCAAGTTAATTTGAAAATATCGTCATGGTACACTGTCCAAAAATATTTCCGTATTTATAGTCCGGGCATTATTCAAGGTCGCCTTTGACAGACGGCGAGCGCCCGACTCGCAATTACAACATACACCTCAACCGGGAGGGATCTTACGTAAAATCCTCTCCCCTCTCGAGGGAGAATACTCCCCCACGCCACAGCAAAGGAAAAACAGCGATCCAACTTCCAAATTAATTAACAAAAAATTTACCTGTCACTATCCAAAAATCTTCACAATCACCAACTATATCACCATAATAAATCACAGTTTGTTCCTATCTAATGTCACTAAAAATATATCACATAATACAGGTAACACTAATGTCACAACACGTCCCAAAGGCAACAGTCCAAGGCTTTTTCGCCAAAATTACTCAAAAAATCCACGTGCTCCTTGCAAATAAACATTTAAAAAATGCCGGCGATTGAAAAAAAACGCCGAACCGTGCTCTTGACCCCGCGGTAAAATTATGAATGCCAGGCGTTACTAGGATCCAAATTACCAGATTTTTTGTGCTCAATATTTTAGTGTGCTATATAAATTATTATAGCTATGGGTAATCCACACGTGAGCGCTCTGTCTCACTCGCTCTTGGCGATTCGCGCGTGCACCGGCCTGCAGTAGCGCGAGTGTGAGGTTCCTCAAGACGACATGTGGTCGCACAAAAAGCCGGCCTCTCTAGACGCAATGTTGCTCAGATCAAGTACTACGAGCCACCACCGGCTACTCGCATCACAAAAATGCAATACAAAACGCCCGCTCGTCCGCCTTTAGACCGACGCGGCAAAAACGAGACTGAAATTCAGATCTATAGTAGAAAAAGTGAACTACACCGCGCGAGGGGTACACTAACACATAAAAATGAAAAAAATCACACGGACGCTAACATCGACAGCGGAGCTTAAAAAATCGGAGTGGGGAGTCGTCGGTACTCGTCTGTTAACTATTCGCGTCTCGCTCTAGCGGCGTGAGGACGCACGCACACAGCGAAGCGGTGGTTAAGCGAAAAAAATGTGTACACATTTTTTTATTATTCACGATTTTTATGTGTGTAAGTGGGCTCGGTGGGAGAAGGACGGCATGCGGCGGGCGCCATACAGCCTCCGTAGCGGGAGCGAGACAGCGCGCGTCGCCACGTGCTCGTCCCTTGGTATTAAATAATAATTAAAATGGCTACAAGACCGGCGATACGAGATACTGTTCGGTAGACGATTTTTTGGACGAGCTTTTGCCTTTTTTGCCGAGCTTTTTGCGGAATCGTCGAAAACGAGGTAAGACGCGTTAGACGCGTGGTTCATAGAGAAAAAACCGCGGGCCGATTGACACATAATAAACGAAATACGCGCAGAAAAAGTCGCGCCGGGGAAAAAAACCAAGGACGCCGCGCGCGAAAAAGAAGTTATTGATTAAAAGAGGGCTGTCATTGACCAGACGCAAATGAGGGTGGCTAATTGTATGCAGTAGATCCGCCAGGAATCGATTACTCAACGCCTTAAAGAAAGAATTTAAAATTGAAAACAGTGTTTGTGCAAACACAGGGCCTAATGACGGTCATAATGAATTTGGGGATGGTGTCGAACTTAATGAGAATCCAATGAAATTATTAAAAAAAAATTACATGGCATAAAAACTGAAATTTAAAACGTAGTTTCATAGTTTGTAAAATAACTAAAAAGTTGTCTTAACTAATCTTGAACATAAAGAAGAAGTTACCCGACATATTTTTTTTTTTAAATAAATCAGTTTTTTTTTTAATAAATTACATCTTTGATCGATTACATTTATTAACGTTCGTTTTTATTTAATCCAACTTTGAAAAGAACTGTTAGAAAAAGAGGGTACAATCGAAAAATCCTGTGCATCTGGACAATAGTCTTTGTGAATGACCATGGGGCAGATAACACTATTCTATTCATTCCTATGTTAATGTATGCAAGTTGTAATTAAATGTGTACGTTGTAGCATTAGTAGTACAATAAAATGAGCAGATGTGTCGATTGCTGGCGTTTAAAACTAGCAGAGAACTATTTATTGAGAGATATCTATTTTAAAACTTTAATATATTTTTATAAAAGTGTGTGTCACGGTGGAGCAGTGGTGGCCGAGTGGTAATAGCCTCGACTTACGAGTTGTAGGTTGCGGGTTCAAACCCAGCCAGGCACATTATTTTGTGTAATTTATTTCATCACCACTGCTTTCAAAACCGTGAAGGAAAACATCGTGAGGAAACTGGTATGTCCTAGAACCAAAATTCGAAGACAAGTGACATCCACCAACCCGCACCGGGCCCGCGTGGTAGATTACGGCCCATTTCCTCTCCTAGAGAGGAGGCCTGTGTCCTCTAGTGGGGACATTAAAAAAAAAACCGGAGGACGATAGCATAATCAGCTTTATAATATAGTGTGTGTAATGTATATGTTAAAATTTATGAAAACATAAAAACATGACATGTTTAAAATTAAATTTAATAAACTTCAAATTATAGATATCAACTTCCTGTATAATAACTGAAATTTAAAAACATGAATAAATCAAAGTTAAGTGTCACAAAACCGAAACTGCAAATCGGATTAAATTTTTTACAAAATATAATTAATGTACTCGATAAAAACGCTTACTGTACTTAACACTTTTAAAATTAATGTAAAAACGCACGTTTTTTCAAATGACCGGTATTAGTAATTACAAAAAGCTTACATGAATTTAAACTGGAGCATTTAATAAATATATAAATTAAAAAGCATACGGTAATTTAAACTAGAGCTTTTAATAAATAAATATATTGCAAAAATTTAAATAAGCAAGGTTTTTATAGATACGTATAAGAAAATGATGGTTTTTTTTTATGGTAGGTGAAAATCATCGAATGACGAAACCCGCTCTTGGGCGGAGCGGGAGACCAGTGTCAGACTCTTACTGACTAAAAACCTACCCCGTACCTTCCTTGCCTTATTCCTAGAGTCGAGGTAACAGTTTGCACCACCCTAGGCTCCAGGAGGCAAGAAAATGATGGTAGCCTGGAATACTGATCCTAGACAAAGAAAAAGAAAGGTTGACTGGTAGATAATGCCTTGTAGCATTAAGTCCGCCTATGTACCACTACTGTACATGAAGTTTAAGTAAATAAATAAAAGATTGTTCAAGTTAATCAGCCTTAAAGTAAAACTTTTTCTAGCTTGTCAAGACAAGAGTACAAAAATATTTAAAAAAAATGTGCTAGTTTTACTATTAAACCTACTAATACAATGGGCATCATCATAAGCTTTAATATCACTCAAGGTATAATAGAAAGGGATATAGTTGAAGTTTCCCGGCGTGATCGTACCAGAAATTCAGATATCCTCAGAAGAACCAAGGTCGCTGACATAGTCCAAAAAATTGCCAAACTTAAGTGGCAGTGGGTATATTGCTCGTAGAACATATGGTCGATGGGGCTGAAAGGTTCAGAAGTGGTGATAGCACATCAGACGCTGTTTTGGAAGGCCTCCTATTAGGTAGACCGAAGACCTAGTGAGGGTCGCGGGAATCTGATGGATGCGAGAAGCACAGGACTGTTCGTTGTGGCGACACAGAGGGGGCAATGAACGCACAAGATTAAAACATTTTGTTCTCTGACGAGTAATAAAAATTGTCTTTAAAATAGACCATGTTGAACAAAAAGTAAGCGGTAATAAAAACAATAAAAATATTTTAACTTTTTCGGACTCCTTTTTAAACTTTTCATAACAATGAAGTGACAAAAAGGCTAAAGTTTTATCACTTTATGACAACATTGCGTAATTACAGTGTCATAAAAAAGTTTGACTTTGTTTTTAAAAACTTTCGATTTTTAAAAATTGTAAACGTTACGTCACTTTTGTGACGTTGGCAACAAAAAAAAAATATTTGTTGACGAAATACATGATATTTCAACGAGTGAAATAAAAAAGCATGAAATAATTAGATTATTAGAAACAAATATTGTGATATATGTAAATCTTTTAACTTTTAAGATTCTGTTGATTAAACTTTCGAATACCGTAATTACAGACACAAAAGACAATAGGGGTGCAGACACCGGTACCCTCTTGAGACTTAATGAACTAATTGTTCATCATCAGCCTTTTAATGTTCCCAATGTTGGGACACAGGCCTCCTCTCTAAGAAAGAGAAGGAGCCATAACACACCACGCGGGCGTTTGTGCGGATTGGTGGATGTCATATGACTTCGAATTTTTTCAACTAATTGTTAATTGTAAAGATTACTAAACTTATAAATATTGTAATAAAAATATCCATTTTCATAGCTATCATTAATCGTCAAGAAATAAATGAAATCATCGACGTTGCAAACCATATTTCCCGTCACTACCTCACTGACATTTTTCACTACAAAAAGCAAAAGCTCACAGTTTTGTTTTACAATATTTTTTCCCTCTATTTTACAGATCACGTGGTCCATAACACTTTTGTTTTCAATTACATTGGACTTTTTAACAATTCTATTTCGTTGTGTGCTTGATTTTTTTTCATTCGGTGCCTTATTCATATGCATTACATTTTTTTCTGTAGGTAAGGGATTGAAATAGTGAATAGACTTTTTTTATTTTGATTCTAAAATCACCTGTTTTGGGGCTAGGAAGGAAGTTGATCGAATCTTTTCGATTTTTTCTTTTATTCCGATTCAAATGTTTTCAGGTGTTTTTGACAAGTGATTTTTTTTTGTGCAAGTATTGTGGTGTAAATTGTTGAGGTATGGTTGCGTCAGTTTGCATATGAATTAAAATTTTTGAGAATGTTTTGGGTCATATTTTTTTGTTGATTACAATTTCCGTATACAAGATTTATACGGTTGATCTGTGTTAGTTTGACTGACAGGCTGTTTTGGGATTTCAAAATTCGAACTTTTTGACGTCTTATAAATTAGATATGCATGGAACTCGACGTTATAATTGAGGTAACAAATAATATTACAGTAAGGTATCAAATCGAAAATTCTCATTAGTATATTGCCAAATTGTTATAACAGTACATTTATTATGAAGTAAAAAATATATAGCTAATGTTAGTGATAAATAAGGATTTATTTATTTATTCTTCATGCAACACAAGGTACAAAGGCGGACTTAATGCCTTAGGCATTCTCTACCAGTCAGTTAGTCAAGGGATCTAATAGTGAAAGACCTTTTTAAATCAGTCTGGTAGTTTTTGAGTTTCTTCATTAGAATTCTTTTTCTTCATAATACTAGTAAAATTTGCAAAATAGCATAGCATTGTATCAGTCTTATATATAATTTTTCCTCTGCTGGAACTAAGGCTAGGAGAGGAAATGGAGAGCAATCCACCACGTGCGCCCAGTGCGGGTTGATGGATTTGGAAATTTTCTTTCTAGGACATGCCAATTTCCTCACAATGTTTTCCTTCACCGCTTTGAGAGCAGTAGTCACGAAAATAAATTACACAATGTAATGCGCATAGCCAGATTTGAACCCGCGGTCTACAACTCGCAAGTCGGGGCCTTTACCATTTGTCTACCACTGCTTTCATATATATTTTTTTTCCCATTCGCAAAGTATTCAAATATAATTACTAAGGTTTTTCTGAGTGTATAGACTAACTATTAAATTAATAGGTTTTCTTAACGAATTCCTTAATAGTATTAATTCTAGTAAGCCATTAAGAAAACCCAAGTAGAAACAAGCTCAGGACTTGATTTATAGTTTTAATATCATATTAGAGCAAAATGATGTCCACCCGCCTGGACTATGAATTAGGGTCCAAATAAATTCACAACACTTAAAACATAATTTTTTTGCTTGAACTATGGATTAGGGTCCAAATGAGTTATGACAGTTTAAAAATAATTTTTCTATCAATTAATTAATTTAGATTCTACAGAGACTTCCAGTAGAAAAGAAGCAATGTGGATTATGACAGATGCCATAGACAACGCATGTAATTTTCACTGAGACCAAGGCTTTTTGCCCAGTGTCTATGGTGTCGTTGACTGACTAATTGTTGTATTTTGTGTGGTTGTATTATGTGTGTATGTATGTGCGTCTAGTTTGGGCCGAATAAAAATTGTTTTTCTTTCTTTCTTTCTTTCTTTCTAGTTTTTAATAGTGCATAAAAAATATACGCTAGTTCCTGATAAATATAGCAAAATAACGATACTAGCTGCTAGCAATATTTTACTACTTTGCTCCGCCTAAGAGCGGGATTCATCTTTGGATGATTTTTGCCCACCATAAGAAGAATCACGAAGAAGTTTATTTAATACTGAAATACCAAAAGAACATCGATAAACTAAATAAGTTAAAACAGATTTTTTTTTTAAAGGAAGAATAAGGCCATAAATTAACATAAAATTTTTGCTTTGAAACGAAAGATTTTCATTGCACTTTGAAGTAAATTTTGAACCAGAATTATTATTTGTAGAATCCTTAACCATCCCAAGAACCAAGTCGTGAGCCAACCAACCTATTACAATAAGAAAAACCAAAACGAACACACTTGTATGCAGCTAATTTCTTACACGTACTACCTACCAATGGAACCTGTATTTTTGGGAGAACGCCATTTTGATCTACTCAATCTATAACTCATCACTATAATAATCACATTACTCATTTGAAAACAATTGACAACTATACTCTTACAACCATTGCTGCTATAGACCTTAACGCCAATACAAATGATGAAAGAAAAACGGCAATGGATGGTGACTAAAGTGGAGGTATCGAGGAAGTACGAGATGAAACAGGTCTCGTTGTACAAGACATGGTTCGTGCAAGTGCCCTGTCATTCATCACGCGAATGTTGGAACCGGATCCAAAAGACGAGTTCTGAGACTAAGATCGAATTTTTTTAATGTATCTTCATTACTCTGTCGGAATGAAGTCAGTACTATTAATAAAAATTGTTTGAAAATTTATTTGTAATGTGTGTAATGAGGCATGTGAGTGGAAAAAAAATTGTTTGTTGATTCTGGAAGAAACTTTATTATATGATTATAATTTTATTATTACCCTCTAATGTTGCTTCTCGCAAGTTTAAGGGGTTGCTATTTAAAAATTTTAGACTTTTGACTAAAACCTATTATATTCCGTAATCTCATAATATTTTCTTTTTCTTTCAAAATCCCCATTTATAATAAACAAACAATGCCACTATTAACCTTGAAAAAATCCCTACAATATAATCAAAAAGGTAATTTTGATTATTAATATGCATCTACAAAGAATTTCTCAACCCTTAAACCAGGAGCAGCATTTCAATTCTATTCTTTGAATGAATAAATAACCAATTACAGAATAAATAGAATAATAATAATCTCACAAAAGAAGCCGCCAACGAAATCCCATGAAAAGGAAGATCTTAGAACAATAAAATCTAAAGCAACTACTGGACCTCGTTCAGCAATAAAAAGTAATAAACCAAAAAAGGAAGCCGATATTCTAACTCCACAAACAAACTTTTGGATGCAATTCCTTCAAAAAAAAAAAAAAGAAAAAATATAAACTTTCACTTTTCGGTAATAATACTTTTTAAAGACAATACAAAAAGTATTTGGCTACTGAAAAAGTTGGTAAAAAAGTGAAGCGAAAGGGTGGTACTAGGAGCCAGTATTACAAAACAAACAATGGTGAGTTTGGTAAAAAACAATGTTTTCTATATGCACCTGGTTTTCATTTTTTATATCGATTCTAATGTTTATTATAATCAAATAAGTTCCTCTTCCTGTCGGAAGATGGGCGCCGAGGTTTTTTTCATATTTTTCAAAAAAACATCAGCTTCGTATTTTCTACCTTGTTCATTTGAAATAAGGTGCTTTATAGTAATGTCTTCATTTTTTTCTTAAGATTGAAGTTTTATTGTGGCAATGTGTTCGAATCGATCTTTTTTCTAGTGTTTATTCAAAATAGATTGTTTAATGCAGATGGCGTTAAAACTTAAGAATATTGAGATAAAAGATTTTTTTCTTTATTAGCAAAGGACTTGTGATTAGATTTGGTTTCTATTGTGAGGTTTATTTAAGGTTCAAAGCATTTCTAAGTATGTAATCATCTCAGATCGTGTTTATTCTATAAGCGAAGTGATCTTTACATATGTACCTACATACGTTACATAAATATGTATATTTGCGTCTGGATAAACCTCTTGTCGATACTAGATATGGTAAAGAATTTAAAAATTATTTAATTTTACTAGAACGTTATTATTTTGGCGAAATAAATATACCATTATAGAACATAAGACCAACCACAAATGATCTATCAAATTGGGATCATGAAGACGATGCAAATAAAACATAATACGTGACTTTAATTAAAACTGTAGCATAAGTAGCATAAGGATGTGAAATAATATTTCTATTTCAAAATATTAGCTACGTAAACTCTAGCAGGTAACTTTGATCCAAAATATCCAACACCACCATTTTTCAAATATATTATTGCTTACGTGGCCTCTAAATCTAACTGTTTACTGTCCTTATCTAGGATCTCAGCAAATGGTCATATTCAATTAACTGCATCTATATGATGTTCGAAATCTTGGCATAAATCTAAAACTGCATCCGTAGTCCATCCATCGCACTGCTTGACGCCAACACCATCTTTTGTATCACAAACACGACCCTTATTTTTTTCTTTCATCCCTCAGAATGTTCAAATTTCTTTACCTGCAACCATCCTCTTCACACATCTCCACTTATCTTCACCATCTTTGATATTCTAAATTGAACTTTATCAGTAAGAGTCAAATCAGCTTTTACTTTGATTATAAGATCATTTACGTCTATTGGAAATGGAACGTCAGTTGCAACATCTTGAATAGCATCCCCTAAGACTTAATGACTTACTGCATGATAATTAGATATGCGATTCTCTTTTTTATCGCCCAAACTTAAGGTTGGCTTTGGTGTGCAGATTATTTAATTTTAATCATTAGTTTTGTGGAATTTTGCTTTGGCATAGAAAATGTGCGCTTCCTTTATTTCGAAATTTATCGGTATGACTGCGTCCTGCGGTGACTGCCATAGTTTTAAGGATTTTAAAATTTTAGAAAAGGGATGGATGGACAACAGATGTCTTTAAGATTAAAATTTATGCATATTCACTCTTGTGTAAATAAGTTATCTTGGTTTTGAGTGGACGTTACTAAGTGCCTGTGGTATTTAAAAAATATTTCCATCTGTCTTTCTTTCGTTTGATTTGACCTTCTTCAATAAAATTCTTCTTCTTACACCGTCGTCGTCATAATATCTTGAAAGTTCTATTCAGTTGGCAAGAATAATAATAGTTCTAATGCGTTAAATTATATAAATTCAACAGCACTTAATCTGGCATTGAGTAATCTCAATATATTTTTAGAAGTAACTTCGATTCTGTCCATTTTAACAAAAAGCGTGACATACAAGATATTTTTTGGGACAATAATGCTCAATCAAAAGTAATAAAAACTGCAGAAAGGCGCATAACGAAAGAAAAAACTGCACTACGCATCGTGGGACTATTATTTTTATAAAAAAAACGCTTCTTTTTGACACAAAGGGAGACTTCTTTGTCAAAACTCAGGTGGTTGGTATTGAATAGGTGAATTTTTGTGTAAAATCGTTTGATATTTATGAAGGGACTGGTTTTGAACATAAATTATGGTAAAGTAATCACTGTTATGATGTTTGAAGAAAAGACAAAAATTACGAGAACTGGGTCTAGTTTATTTAAAAATGACGAAGAAGACGACGTACCTATCGGCCTGAATGATCTTCAGATTAGAGATTTATAAGAGAATAGTCTCAAAAAGGGTATTTTCTAAAATATTATGGCTTTTGCACCGTGAGTAGCCAACCTTGCCGTGGTTTCCAAGGATGAATAAACCTTATGTTTTTACATGACAATTGAGCAGCCTTGGGTCTGCGTGGTGGATTAGGATGGTCCTCTGCTAGAGAAGCGGTCTGAGTGCCAGTATTTAGAGAGTTATGTATAGGCATAAATCATTATAGTACATAATTATTATATAGCATAGCATCAACCTTCCGGTCATCTCCCTTTTATTATATAGACTTCTGGTTATATAATTCCAGTAACGAAAATTAATTTTCTAGGTCCCTCCATGCCATTGGAAGTATGATAAACCTTTGGTCCTCGCTATAACTTTGTATATCTTTTAGTTATGGGCAGTCACAAGCTCATAACTATACATAATTGGATCAAAGCATTTATTTTACCAATAACTTCGTCTAGGTTATTGGGAGTCGTTCCATTTATTGGGAACTATAGATATTTAGTAGCATCTGGTTAGACTGGAACCCAGCTCTAACGTATCCGATGATAATTATCATCGAGCTTGTAAGAATAAAATACCAAATACCATTGCCAGAGTGGTATCTGAAAACGAAGTAGATACATCTTTTTTTATTGCTGTAAACTTGACTACGATCCTACCTGACGGTAAGCAGTGATGCAATCGTTGATGGTGAGGCGCACTAGTTTATTTAAAGCCTATTCACGCTAACCTTGAAGACACCTAAATTATAATCAGACAGAAAGACCGCAGCCGGCAAACTGTTCCAGTTTTTCGATCGATGTACGCGGTATTAACGACGAGGCATCTAGCGTCAACCAATCGACTTCACGTCACAGTCAAAGTGGCTAGATTGTCGAATTAGAAGAAATGATGTTGCTCCGACCCCAAGGAATACGAGATAAAGGCAGGAAAAAGAGGTGGTTTTATTAATTTAAAAATCTTTATATTTCAATACTCGTAAATTCTCAAAGGATGAAACCAAGAAGCCACAAGACATTGGTTAACTTGTAACAAATTATAAGTTACTTGACTAACCCGGTTGACCTTGAGGTGTCTTTGCTCATTGAATCCAACGTAATTTTTTTGTTGTTCCATACGCTTGAACATAATGATTTTCATGTTCATTACATACTAAGTTTCTGTACACGAATTTATTTAGTTAACATTCAAGATACAAATGACGAAGGTAAAGAACGAATATTTAAGTTTAATGAACAATGCGTTTCTGAAAATAATTGCTTGGTACTTAAAATTTTGCATTGATTAATAATATGATCGATGTAAATGTATATACTATGTTTGGTTATGAGTGTTTGGCACAAAAGTGTCGCTAAAACTAAAAGATGAAGATGGCGAAGAAACAGCACTTCTTTTTGGGCGAGAAATCATTAAATAATTCCTTATATTCTAGGTGGAGTGGTGGTTGTATAAGCACTTTTACTGGCTGTTCTGGTTGTGGTACTTTGCTTTCCAAGGCTGTGGTGTAATCCACTACATGTGTGTTTCTTCATAGTATGGTTTAAAGGTTCCTTTGAAATTCCTTGCCAGTTCTTCTTTATAGAGATCTAAGTGTGGTTTGTTACAATAAAAAAAAAGTAGATTTCACCATACAAACTTTACCCCATTTAACCACTTAAGAGGTGATTTTTTGGAAATTCTCTCTTAATGCTTGCTTACGTCGTAATAAGAAACCTTGTACAAAATTTTACACCCTTGGTCTCAGTAGCATCAGATGTGCGTTGATATGTAAGTAAGTTAAGTTTCTCCTTTTCTGATTTATTTCTCTGACAGATTCTGCATGATCAGAGTTCTGGCTCCTTCATTGCCTAAAGAGTTACCATTAAAATTCAACGTGGCAATGTTACCAGTTTCGTGGGCACATTTCCGCACGGCAGCGACGTGAATGAGTACTTTGATGCCTAAGTGCATCTTAACATGATTTTTGTATATACAAGTATATTCATACTTAGTTAGGATCTAAGAAAAATAAATTAAGTACTTCAGCCATTTGAAGATGGCTCTCAAAGTGACGTTTGAAATTTAATAGTACCTAAATCCTCAGTGCTTTTTGAGTTAAGTTCTATCATATAGACTAACGTGTCAGGATGACTTAACTTAATGTTAAGTAGGAAAATAAAAACAGTTAGTAATTAAACAGTCCTTGTCGGTCTAATGGACCGCTGGCGTTGGCCGTGAATTCGATTCTCGGGTCGTGCAAGTCAAGGATGTTATTAAGAATTTGGTGGGGCATTCTTATCTATCTGAGAAATAATTTTTCTTGACGTCAAGTCACTATTTTGTATAGACTACAGCGTATTTTAAATATTTAAAATTATTTGTCTTCTGAACCGCTTCATCTTTCTGTATAAAATACAAAGTCCTGATATACTCGCTGACTTATGAATGCTTAATCCAAAACTTTGGATCTAGAACGCAAAAAATTTGCGTATGAAAGCCATTTAGAACGTAAACCAAAATCAAGAAAAGATTCTCAAAAGTTCATACTTTAAAGGGATAAAACATGATTCCAAAGTTTGTATGGACAGCAGGTTTACACGTGATATAAGCCACTGGCAGTCATCATCATCATCATCATCTCAGCGCTAGTCCCGGTTGCTTCCTTGGCTTTCACCTCGGTGCCCGGGGTCCGCTTTCCAACTCAAACGCCTCCACTTCGCTCGGTCTTTCGCGTCCTTTGCCGTAAGCCCATTGGCACGCATATCGTCTCTTACGACGTCGATCCAACGCCTCTTAGGCCTTCCTCGTTTTCCGGGTCCCGGCGGAGGTGGCATGGCGAGGCATCTGTTACCCACGTAGTCTGCCGGTTTTCGTAATACGTGGCCATACCAGCGTAGGCGATATAAGCCACTGGCAGTATGTTATAGAAATACTAGCCTTCTGTCAGCAACTTCGCCTGCGTAAAAGTAGGGTACTCCATATAAACTTTGGATCCCTATTACATCCCTTTAGAAGATGAATTTTGAAAAACCCTTTCTTAGTGTTCGCCTACGTCATAAAAGGAAGCCTTGTGCAAAATTTCACGCTCCTAGGTTTAGTAGATAAGGCTGTGCGTTGATATGTCAGTCAGTCAGTTTCTCCTTTTGATGACTTATCTAAATGTCTTTCTAACATATCATCATGAATCACATGACCCAGAGGCAAACTTTTTTCTTGAACTGAGGTTATAGCCATACAACGTGGCACTACCGCCAGTATTTGAGGCCAATTGATAGCAAAGTGAAGAAGTTTTTCGACGCCATCATAACCATTCGGCTAGTGGCTAGTTTTTTGATAAATTAATCTTTAGAAGTACTTATTACACATATGCCGACAATCAGTCCTTGGAACTAACAGTTACCAAACTCGGTTCAAAGCGATGTTCTCTCAATAGATGATTAGGTTAAATATGGTGGCGTTAATAGGAAGTAAAAAATTACAAAAGGCTGATCATGTAATGCGCAATTCGTTAAATTGTTTAAAAAACTAAACAGTACATAATATATGAGTACATTTCCTAAAATAAAATGATATGAATGAGTAATATAAATAATATAAAGATATGGGTTGAATGCGGGATTGATTGAAAGAATTACCGCAACCCTGGAACCCAAAGGATAACTGAAAGCAGAGTTTTAGTCTGTAAAAGTCTGATATGCCCTCTTGCTCCAAACATGGAGAAGTACGTTATGGGTAGGAAGATGACATATATTTCATCACATTACTTATGCAGCCCATTTTATGCTATCGTTATCATTTTGGTCTTTCGAGCCGGATGCGTGAAGTCGATGAGGTTACGTGGCGCTGTTTGCATATAATTTGGAAATATTGTTAGTTTTTTCGTCGATACCAGGTTTAAGAAATCGTTAAGGTACAAGTACACACGTTTGAATAGAACGCGTTACGTCATGCGTTTAATGGCAATGTTAATTCGTTGACCGTAGATAAGTCTAGCCGTCTGGTCATGCGTATTTGATTAATTATCCGTACATCATCCCTTAAAACCTGACTCAGAAACTTCTTAGTCATACAAAGCATGGAAAACTGCACATGGATTGACGGCATTAGCAATTTTTATTCACCGTTATGTTATAGTATATAATATTTATTTATAAACATACATAAAGAACTTAAATATTAACTGAGTATTTACACTAAGTACATATAAAAAAAAACACAATGTACACTTAGGTGTTACAGTGACGCGAAATATGCGCTTTAGTCGTGGAGTTGCGGACATCAGCCCGATATACCATACCATAGGTGTTACAGTGCTCCTCAACATCGCTCTCATCTATTAATGTTCCCTGAATACTGGTAGCATGGTGGTCATGCCACGTTGAATGGCAATGCTAATTCTTTCTGGCAATGCAAAGAACGAACCAGCCCTCTGGTCCCGAAAAGTGTCGTTCAGTTGATGTGATTTTTTTTAAAGGACATGTGTACTGGTACACCAGTATCCCGGCGTTTCGATTCTTAACAATCTTATAGTTACTTTCCACGTCCAAAAACCAGGTTTTAACTCTAAACACTACCTCTTAGCAACCAAGATACATTAAGTCTTCAAAAAATATTACTAAAGATTAAATACGCAAAAATAAAGACACAGCGCGCATAGAAAGACGGCCATGACACCTGCTGAACTGACAGCTAATATGTCGGTAACATTAGCTAACATATTGTCAATTGTTCATCCTTGGCTGGGCTTGGCGTCTTGCCAAGGTTAGATGTGGAAACTCTGACATCTTGGCATTTTTGGACCACTGATTCTTGTGTATTATGGGACCAAACAGCTTTGTATCAACTTGTAGTTGTGATAGCCACAGGAGTTCCCAACCATCATCATCATCATGTGCGCCGAAAGATCTTTGGATAAAAGCACCAAGCGTCACCAGGACATCAATTAACCTTGAGGAAGACCCACCAACTTTGTGTCTTCCAGTACGTGGCCGCCATTCTAGAATCTTTCAGCTCCATCGATCAATTCTGTCGTGCGTACAATGTGCCCTGCTCACTGAGAGCTGAAAGACGTCCACTGTTGGAAAATGGCCCAAGTATCAATACAACGCATCCATCAGATACCTGTCATCGTCACCAGATTCATTATCAATGTACCTTGAGGGACACCTACTGACTAGTCTTCCAGTACGTGATTGCTACTCTAGAACATTTCGATTCAAACGATTTAATCTGATTCAAACGATTTGATCATGTCTACTGCCACTTCAGTATGGTAATTCTTCGATGTCGGCAACCACCAGTTTTTCTTCATTCCTAATTCGATCACGAAAAAAATCCAGTTCAGTCAGGTATAGTCTTTTTCATAGCTTCTTGGATGATTACAAACCTTTTGATGAGGGATGCTTTTGTTTACCCATACTTTCCATGTCCAATTCTTGTTTTCCATGTCCAATTCTTGTTCAATGCTGGGCATAATTTGAAGTTTGCTTGACGGCGATCCCACCTGATAGTAAGCAGTGATGCTATTGTTCATGATGAAGCGCAACAATTTTATTAAGAGCACTCACTCTAGCCTTAAAGACACCTAAAGTATAATCGGACGGGAAGTCTGCAGTTAGGGAAATTGTTCCAGTCTATTGATTGATGTACGCGGTATAAACGACGAGGCGCAATGCTTAGTTTGGACCGTAGACATGTTAGCAATATAAGAGTAGACTGTCACCATACGTTGAATTCTCCGATGTTAAGAAAGGTGGTTGTGTAGTGAATCAAGTCATATTTTTCATATATGCACATACTCCAAAATGCATCCTGTATAATACTGTAACACTAGCTACCCTACACCCTGTGCTCCAGGCCTGATTGGACTTAACCGAATCTGGACCACCAATTAGGCTCCTCACATGCCGTTCCACGGGGTTCAAAACTGCTAAATGGCATTTTGCAACACCAGCCCATATAATGGCTGCAGTACTCCACAAACAATCGAGCTACGTGAACTCCCTGATTAGAGAATAAAAATAGTACAAAATCTAAAATCAGACATAAATAAACACATTACTATACAAATGATTCCTCAGTACACAAATAAACCAATAGGTACATACATACGTACAATAATGTAAGTACGTTTGTTCGTATAGAATTTTGACCGTGACTTTCGTATGAACTACCAAATAAATTGTGTGTCAGTGTGCGTGCCTTGATTGGTGTTACGCGGTACAAATATCGTGGAATACTTTGAATAATATGAACTGTACGTGGCAAATAAATTGGATAAGTGAGTAATTACCAAAAAAAGCTATTCCAAACCACGCAACTGATTTATTATAAATTTTAAAGCTTACATTATAATAAAGTTGGTATTCACTTCAAAAGGAGTTGAGAGAACTGTCTGTATAACAACTAGTCTAGAAACTGCACTAGACAAGTTTGTTGGCCACATGGATGTTGACAGAGAATAGAGAACTATGTTCATGTGGTCAGAACTTTTATCTGCTAAGCTCGCGTGAATCAGAATCTGGGCTAGTTAGCCCAGATTTTGTCAGTGTTGATGACGTCATCCTCACCTTTAATCCGTTCTCAAGCTTCCGTACTATTGACTTTATTTATACTTCCGTACTTTCAACCTTCGCCAACATGGATAAAATATTTTCGTTTATTCATTTTGAAATAATACGGGAAATAATGGGTGTAAAAAATACTGACTAAATACGCAACGGATGCAATTCCTCCTCTTTACATGACTATACCAAGATAAACGGTTCCCTTTCAACTACAAATGTACAGACCAAATGAAATCATTTTTTTTTTAGTCTCTCTCTTTATCTATCGATATAACTTACTCATAATTCTTTTACTAACACGCGTTTCATCTCGCTAACTTAGAGCATCCTCCATAATATCAAGAGCTCTCTTTCTTGTTCTTCAATTCGTGAACCGCTCTATAGTTTCACAAATGTGTGTACCAGCAGAGCTCTTGACAATGAAACTGAGTGTAAAGTATTACAAGTTAGTTATGCAACGAATACAGATATACGTCTTGTTACACAACGTTTATTACAAATTATTTGTTGTTTTGTTAAGCTATTAAAAGCTTTAGTTTTACGCTCATTCATGTAGAAATTGAGAACAGTGGTGGCCGAGTAGTAACGGCCCCGACTTACGTGTTGTAGGTCGCGGGTTCAAACCCAGCCAGGCACATTACTTTGTGTAATTTATTTCATCATCACTGCTCTCAAAACGGTGAAGGAAAACATCATGAGGATACCGGCATGTCCTAGAATCAAAAATTCGACGACATGTGACATCTACCAACCCGCGCTGGGCCCGCGTGGTGGATTACGGCCCATTCCCTCTCTTAGAGAGGTGGCCTGAGTTCCTGCAGTGGGAACATTAAGGCTGATGATGATTATGTAGAAATTAGTGTTTTTTTTTTTAAACCGAAAGGGCGTTTTATTTGTCTGGCCTAGTTTTTTCTTTACAATTTGATATCTTTATTTAAATATTCTCTCTTATCTCTAAATGTAAAGGTATTTGCGCCCAGTAGTTCGTACGCAAAGTAGATAGTACGAAAGCTAGATAGAGTTGCCCAACTATCGATAGTTTCCCTATCGAATGATGACCTCGAAAACTAGTAACAATATCGATAGTGCTATCGATATTATCGATAATATCGATACTATCGATAGTATTGCTTTAGGAGCCTTCGATAGTATCGATACTATCGATACTATTTTTGTATATCAATACTATTGCCCATATCACACTACTGATAGAATCGATACTATCGATAGTATCGATACTATCGATAGTATTGCTTTAGGAGTAATACCGGCCTTCGATAGTATCGATACTATCGATAGTATTGCTTTAGGAGCCTTCGATAGTATCGATATTATCGATACTATTTTTGTATATCAATACTATTGCCCATATCACACTACTGATAGAATCGATACTATCGATACTATCGATACTATTGATATGACGTCATCTATCGATAGACTATTGATAGTTTAGCAATAGTCGACTATTGATATGCAACACTAAAGCTAGACCAGGTGATTGAGATTGAGGAATGTGGATGATAATTTTAAGTCGGATTTTTAACAGATTTGTACGGAATTTTATAAAGTACAGTGTGAATAGATATTACTAGCCCTCTTCGTTTTTAATAATTACATTTTACAGCCTCGACTTACGAGTTTTAGGTCGCGTGTTAAATCCCAGCCAGGCGCAATCGGAATCTACCCAAAGCAGGCGACCAAACCATCGTCATTTACAACGCTTGATCTGGCGGTTGATTGGCCTTTCATGGTATTTTCCTAACAGCTGTATGTGATGATGGTCTAAATCCAGGAAATCCTGACAACGCGACAAGATTTAGGCTGACAGAAACTGGATTAGGGTCACGTGAGATGTTTTATCTTCATTCATGTTTGGCACTCGTAAAGGATTTGACATTGGACTTGAAGATTTTGAGGTTAACCTTTCGGGTCACTTTTCGTGATTACCAAAAAGATATCAGCTGTTTCGTAAATAAGTAATAATAATCGTTTTAGTGAGTTAGATGGATGAAGGGATTGATCCAAAAGGCTGGACTCCTGGACACGGCTCCTTGAGAGCCCTGATCGCTGGTAGCATGGATCTTTCTCGATGCCGGTGGGCTACTATTTTTTTAAATTAAAGGTTGACTAGTAGAAAATGCCTTAGGCATTAAGTCTGCCTTTGTGCTGTTATGTTCATGAAGTGTTAAATAAATAAAATAAATAAATAAATTTTTGTCACGTGTTTTTTTTTATATTTTTATATGATCGTAATATGATGCAAAATCTTTTCAAATGCATTTTATTCCAATATTTTTACCAAGTTGTAGATATGAGTAGTTTAGGTAAATCATCTTGCTATTTTTTTACCTGCAAAAAAGGGTGAGTTTGTTCTATTGTTCTAAAATTTTAAACAACCAATCAGGGATCAGAGTTGATTGTGGTTGGTAAGCCTAAAATATTTTATTGTTTTTGTGGCACATACTTAAGTGAATGGAATAAGGTTCATTTTTATTTTAATGATAATTGTTTTTGTTTTAGTGCTTAAAAAGAAATTGTATCTACATAAGTTCCTCAGTATGGAATGTGCTATATTCCTGTGCGGTGGTAGTGACGTTTGTATCATAGTGACAGTGATTTTTATTTAAGTAAGTATATTTTTGTTCTTTTGTGTAAGTTAGTTCTCCTTATTACAGTTTTTATTTTAATATATTATTTGTTTTTTTTTTTATTCTGATCCAATCCACTCTTACAATGTAAGTAATCATTTTGTAATTTTTAAATTGTTTTTTTTTATCATTTAATTAATGTACCGATGTATAGAAGTACTAAATAACAACGTTGATTAATTGTTAAGTGAGCAGCAGCAATATATCTTATTGTTAAACTTAATATGTTTTTTTTTGGATTTAACTGAATTTTATTTAAATTTTTGCTGACAGTACTTTAGATCCTGTTATTTTTTTTAGTTTTAGTAAATGCAATGGTATTTATTCGGAATTTATAAATAAACACGCGCTCAAAAAATACCAGGGGAATAAGTTGAGTGGTATTTAAATGGAATAATTCTGTAGTATGTGTCACAACTCAAAACTCGAAGATGTCACGTTCTTTACATCCTTCTACCAACTCGCACTGGGCTCGCGTGGTAAATTAAGGCCCTTTCTTTCTCCTATAGATATATAGTTTTGAGTCCCAGCATTGACAAATAAAAGAGCTGATTACGCTGTGCTATATTATTTATAAATTAGTATTTACTTGTATTTATTATAAATTAATATAAATTTTACTAAAATTTCAAGTTACAAAAAATTACATGTATAATTACATTACACATTTTAATTATTTTTAGTTTTATGACGCCATATTGTTGTTAGGAGTAGACTTTAGTGTGTATATAATTGTATATAAATAGTTTAGTTAATATTGAAGTTTTTTATATACCTAAATGGTAAAGAAATACTAAATAAGTTTATTTCACATGTAATTCTATTTACCCATTTAAGTCAAGAGTGAATAGGTTACTTCTAGGCAAGCATGCTCCATCGTCGACCACATCATCGCTTACCATCAGGTGAGATTGTGGACAAAAGCGAACCTAAATAGAATAAAAAAATACATCAAAACTTAATGATGGTCAAACAAAAATACATTGAGTACCTATTTAAAGTTTGCCTAGTTAGGCAAACTGACAATCACACAAAAAAGGTAAATAAAAACATTCAACCAGTCACCGATTTACACCTTCCTAACTGTGAAAATATGAGAAAAAAATATAAACATTATAAAAACGTTCACCTTACGTCAGAAAACAAGTGAAATTCAGTAAAAAATTTAACAGCAAAAAGCCCCCTTCAACATTCGAAATACGAATTTTTTCATTCGAAATTCAAAAGTTACTCAAAATCTGCGCCAGCGCACGTCAGGTAGAAGCTTTGGGTTCGCAGGTAGAAAAAATCTATGGTTGTTTGAAAAAAAAAGGTTGTATTATGCGACCCACCCTCTATGTTCGCCCACGATTCTCACCCCTTACGAGGACGAAATGATTTTGATACTTTATAGTTTTGTGAATACGGCTATTTATAAAGAACCTGTCTATCTTATGTGGACTGGACATCAAAACTAGACTATCTACTACCAGCATGCGCAAAGCATTGGAGTTCTTTGGCCACATTGCCAGGAAAAATGGCCACAACCTTGATTTATTTATTTATTTATTTATTTATTTATTTATTTATTTATTTATTTATTTATTTATTTATTTATTTATTTATTTATTTATTTATTTATTTATTTATTTATTTATTTATTTATTTATTTATTTATTTATTTATTTATTTATTTATTTATTTATTTATTTATTCTTCATGCAACACAAGGCACAAAGGCGGACTTAATGCCTTAGGCATTCTCTACCAGTCAACCTAGGGTGGTGAAGAGACAATATGGTAGGTGCATAAAAGAAAACGTTATGTTAACAATACAAAAGTACAAATATTTCATATTCAAATAAAAATAAATATATACTTAATACATAATATCTATATACATACATATATATATATACATAAATACATATATATAAAGTAGGGAAAGAAGTTATTGACAAGATTCTGCTATTCGTGGAGAAAATAATTCCGTAACTTCCGCTTAAATGCATAGCGACTTTTAGCCGCTCTAATATCGAGAGGAAGCGCATTCCACAGAAGGATGGATTGGATATAGAAAGAAGAATGAACAAAATCAGAAGTATGAGAAGGACAGAGCAGAAGGAGATTGTTAGAGGAACGCAAATTCCTTGCGTGTGAAGCACATAGAAACTGAAAGTGTGATATGAGATAGGATAGATGGGTGGGAGAGTTGAGTAGAGAGAAAAGAGTGGTTAAGGCACGCAAACTTCTTCTCTGGCGAATAGGCAACCATTTGAGCTCCAATCTAAAGTTCGACACATGGTCATACTTCCTCAGGTTAAAAATGAAAAATCATAATGATGAATCAGCTCATTGTAACTGGCATGGTTGTTGGCACACGACCAAGGAGCTGCAGCCCAAAAGGATGCGTAGATCAGGTCTACTCCTCACTGGACACCCAATTACAAATCGCAGTTCATGACGCAAGCAGGCAAACTCTTCCAGTCCTTCAATGTACGTGGTATAAACGACGAGACAAAATACTTACACCGGACAGTAGAAGACTCAAAAACATATTTGATATAAAGTGCTTGACTGCAATCCCACCTGTTGGTAAGCAATGATGGTAGAGTGTAAATAATAAATCCCAGCAAAAAGTATCAACCACCCCCAGTCTGCATAGCGGGGGTGGGAGCGAAGCATGCAACTATGCAGCTTCCCTGCGTGCACGCATAGACTCACTCACACACACGTATTATACTGCAGTGGTATTCTATGAAGATAGGACAATCTTGGTTGTATGTGTGTAGATTCACTTGCATTTTATCTCTGTGTGCGTTACCTATTTCTTAAGTATGCGTCCTAAATTTACGCACACAGACAAAAAAAGGTATGGGAGTTTACACACACATAGAAAAGCAAATTGCCATCGTAAAACAAAATTTCAATACAACACACATGATAGCATCAGATTACGCTCACACAAGTGCATTTTGTTTAATGATTTATTATAAAAGAAAATGGCGCCGAAGAGGCGAAATTTTTGGAAACACATGTTGCTTGCTGCGATTCCCATTCAGGGTGTTTTAAAATCCAACGATTTTGGAATAAAACTGTGGGGTTCTTCTTATTAGCATGTCGATTGTTAAACTAGTGGAATTCCTTCCCTGGTCATATGACCATGTATATATATTCGGCCATGGCAATACCGTCCACTGATTCTGTCATTCTTCTTTTTAGCGAAGCTTCTTCCGTCGACAATAGAAAAACCACCTAAATTCCTTTCCTGGTCCAATATTCGGCCACACTGATTCTGTCATTAGGTCCCTACGTGAGTAGGTAACAGGACATATGTTTCAGGATAGAAGGTGGAACGTGGCCTGCGGAGAGATGCCGTACAAACATTGAAGATCGGAACCGTCCGAAAACTTCCATCTGTGGAGATGATCTTTTTTAAGGTTTAAAATTTTATTTTATTTTTATTTAACAATTTTTGTACACACGAAATAATAAAAGAAAAGAAAAGGAAACAGAAAAATAGGTACAGATATGATGCTTATTCCTAAAGAAATCTCTTCCAGCATACCTGTGAAAGGAGTTTAATTTAGTTTATAAGGTTGTATAGTAGATACTATTATAGAATAAATCTGAAAATTGTTTTTTTTTATTACGTAATAAAGAAAAAATATTTTATTTATTTATTTATAACTTTATTGCACACCTTAGCTTATCACAGGACAAACATTAATAAAAAAGAAATATATACGGTCTCAGTGGTGGCCGAGTGGGAGCAGTGGTGGCCGAGTGATAATGGCCCCGACTTTCGAGTTGTAGGTCGCGGGTTCAAACCCAGCCAGGCGCATTACTTTGTGTAATTTATTTCATCACCACTGCTCTCAAAACGGTGAAGGAAAACACCGTGAGGAAACCGGCATGTCCTAGAATAAAAAATTCGAAGACATGTGACATCCACCAATCCGCATTGGGCCCGCGTGGAGGATTATGGCCCATTCCCTCTCCTAGAGGGGAGGCCTGTGTCCCAGCAGTGGGAACATTAAAAAGGCTGATGATGATGATGATATACGGTCTCATTGTACAGGGCAATTAATTAATTTTAATTTTTTGAATAGGCAATATTATTCGAAACTTGATTCAGGAATAGAACTATATGCAGAAGTTAGTTTTTATATAAGCCTTAGCGTGCGAGGTCGACTCATATTTAACCAGATTTTTTTATTAATTTTAAACTTTTTAAGAATAGTTGCAGCTCTTTTTGCACAAATAAACTCTTTTTCTTTCTTTATTTCTTTTTTTCCTTTCTTTCTTTATTTCTTTTTTTCCTTTCTTTCTTTATTTCTTTTTTTCTTTCTTTCTTTTTTTTTCTTTATGTTCCTATCTTTTTCCTCCAATTTGTGCATCACCTCGATTTTAACTGGACTTTTGCACCAGACGATTAGTTATTAAGACCAAGTGACTACCGCCTTTGATCGAAACAGAAGCTGGAAGTAATAAATCCTAAATAATATAATCAATAGGTATTTTTTGCTGAAAAATCAGCAGACTTTAGCACTTAGATGTTAATAAATTATAGAGATGAATAAATCGACTAGACTTAATTATTTTTATGACATCAATTAAAATAATAAATTAGTTTTAGTGTACGGTTACATTGATCATTTTTGACATTGGTATTAAAAAACATTTCATTTGACTTCATTACATAGTATAAAACAAAGTCCCTGTCTGTCCCTATATATGCTTAGATCTTTGAAACTATGCAACGGAATTTGATCCGGTTATTTTTTTAAATTGAGTGATTCAAGATGAAGGTTTTGTGTATCATCATCATCATCATCATCCTACCCTTATCCCATATTACTTGGGGTCGGCGCAACATGTTTTTTTCTTCCACTCTGTCCTGTCACCCGTCACACTATCACTAACTCCCTTTTCTTTCATTTCATTTCTCACACAATCCATCCATCTTTTCTTCGGCCTCCCTCTTCCTCTCCATCCATCTACGTGTAAATTCAAAACTCTTTTCGTAACATGCGTTTCATCTCTCCTCTTTACATGGCCATACCAAGACAACGAGGAAGGTTTTGTGTATAATAGATGCAATATTTTTAATATCACCATTGTACCCGTGCGAAGCTGGGGCAGGTCGCTAGTTTAACATAAAAGGCTTTTAAATTATTCTTAATGAGACGTGGTAAGACCAGTAAACTGTAGAGGAAAACATCGTGAAGAAACTGAGATGTCCTAGATCCAAAAATTCAAAGATATGTGATATCCACAAACCCACACTGAGCCCGCGTAGTGGATTACAGCCTATTCTCACATAGAGACGAGGCCGGTGTCCCAGCAGTGGGAACATTAGAAGGCTGATGCTATGCTGTGCTGAAACCTGTAAGGGCAACTGAGGGACCACCTTTATATAATACAGCGATCTCTACGAGTCGCGCGCAGTCAATTTACTTTTGATATACGTGGAAATTTGTCACATCAGCATTCGGCTCCATAAAACCCTCACCTGCGACTCGGGTGATTTTGACCTCGGTCGCAATGTATAATAATAAAGAATTTGAATTGAATAAACTTTTTCAATTCAAGAATTTAATATTTACATTAAAATAAAATTTATAAATAAGTTAAAAGTTTCTAATGTTGATACTATTTGAATTATTTCATATTATTTTAAAATTAAAAATTATATAATCACAATTTTGATATTTTAATTGTTTTGATAACAATGAGCAGTAAGTTTAAAATTTTCATTGAGTTTTGAATTACCTGATAATTAAAATTTGAATAATTTTCAAACTACTCGACCTTGTGTGATATTATCATTTAAATTATCAAATTGTTTACAAACTATTGAATTTGATTGTAACTACTTAAAACATTACAATTCTTACAACATTTTACTCTTATCATATTTTTTTGCCCATGTATTTGGGTTTTTTTATGATGGACAAAAATCAAAAATTTTAGTAATACTCAAAAAGCTGCCCAACTGAAAAGGAACTGGGCAGGACACGTCTGCCGCATGCCTCACAAACTGTGGGTCAAAGTAACACAAAGTTGGTTTAGTTGGTGTTGGTTGGTGTTGGTTAGTGTTGGTTGGTGTTGGTTGGTGTCGGTTGGTGTTGGTGTTGTACAGTTTATAATAAACAAATAACAATAAAGACAGAGCGACGGGGTCGCGGCAGACATCGAAGGAGATGGCGAGATGAGCTAGACAGATTCCTCCCGAACTGGTAAGAGGAAGCGCGGGCTCGCTGATGGATGGAGAGAGTGGGGGGAGGACTTTGCCCAGGAGTGGGACAGAACATGCTAACAAGAAAAAAAGTAGTTAAAACTACCTACAGCAAAATAATTAATTAATAATTTAGTTCATCATCACTGCACCCAAAACGGTGAAGGAAAACATCGTGAAGAAACCGGCATGTCCTAGAATCAACAATTCGAAGACATGTGACATCCACCAATCCATACTGGGCCCGCGTGGTGGATTATGGCTCATCCCTCTCCCAGAGAAAAGGTCTGTGTCCCAGCAGTGGCAACATTAAAAAAAACAGGACTGATGATGATGATGATACCAGCCCTACCCAAGTAACGATCGTTTTCTTAGCGTCCAACGCTTTGAGTTGACCAAGCCCAAGTATATTTGTTTTGACGTCATCTTAAGGCTAAGTCACGTGGTCAGAATGAAGGAATTAGAGGTGAAGCCCATTCCAAGCGTTCGACGTTAACGAAACGATAGTAACTTATCTAAAGGGGCCGTTAATGTTAGTACTAAGGTCTATGATGGTGATCAATAATTTCTCTATCAAAACTCTCCTTTAATGCAGTCTTCGATTTTCAAAAACCCTAACCTACGTCACAAATATACCGTAGGGTAAACACCCAAGCAAGAACCACCGTCCATCGAAAAAAACATCGACCACTGACCGTTCGTTATGCAATCAAAGGCAAATGCACTATAAAAAGAACACAACGTAGGGCAAAAACACCTAACGGGTTCCGGGGAATCCGAAAGTCCTTTTTTTTATTCAAAAACGGGAGCAAAAAGAAACGAAAAAACAAAACACAATGAATATATGTTTTTGCAAATCGAGAATCAACTTTTTCTCAGCACGCGCATGAATTTAAAATTCTTTTTTTGTGACCTTTTTTTGTGGCAAGTTGTGTTAGGTCGCGGAAGGCTTTACATTACTATTAATATGCAAAATAATGTTTTATTTAGAATGTACATATGTGTTTTATTAGTAAACGGTTTGGAAAAGGCAAATGACTTATTTTTGTCGTAGTGGAATGTGGTTTTAAGCAACAATAATGTTTCAATCTAATATCTATCATCTGTGTTTTTTAGGGTTCTGTAGTCAACAAGGAACCCTTATAGTTTCTACAAGTCTGTCTGTCTGTCTGTCCGACCGTGGATAATTTCAGCGACCGTTACCATTAGAAAGCTGAAATTTGGTACCAATATGTTTATCAATCACGCCGACTTTGCTAAGATACAAAGTGGAAAAAATGGTTTTATTAGAGTAGCTTCCCTACACGTAAAGTGGAGTGTTTTTTTTTTAATTTCTATTCTAACGAGTATATATTGTTGGATAGGTATTTAAAAATGATATTTTATATATTTTACAATACCTCCCCTCTTCAAGTCCCATAAAGTAATTTTTTGATAATGTTATTAATATTTTCGGAAATAATCGCTTCAAAAGAAGCGCCCCCGTCCTGTAACTTGTAAACCATAAGTTAAAAAAATATGAAAAAATTCTCAAAAGTAGAACTTTATAAAGCATTTTTAGGAAAATTTTTTTGAACCTGATAGGATGAACGGTTTTTGAATAATTGAAAAAAAATCTTAACTATTATTGTAATTTTTTTGTCAGTTTAAACTCGATGCTACTGGTTTCCTAGCCTGAGAAAAAACACCGACTCAAAATCTTTCTCCAAAACTAAAGTTTCTTTTAAAATCCATACAGCAAACATGTCATCGTCAATTTATATGAGAACAATGCAGATTGGTATCTGCGGTGGTATTTTGACTCCAACTTCGAGCAGAGGCAGTTGGAGTAAGCCATTGACAATAGAACTTCACGTCTTGCGTTCAAAAATGAGAGTGTAGGGTATCTACCCTGTGACGACATTAGAGTTAACTGCAACCTCAAATTTGAACGCCAGCCTGGGTAGGCCATAGAAATAAAAAAAAAAACAAGACTATGACTGACTACTATCATGACTACAATCACACGTTTAAGTATTAGTCTCTAATTATGAGTCACCCTATATATAATGATTGTTTGAATCACCATGATCACAACACTTCTGGACCCAGACTTCTCAAGCGTGACTCTCGACCGGTCCAGCATCGATGGTAGGCCTCCCACAAGGTGTACCATTGACCTGATGAAGGTCACGAGAAACCGCTAGAGGCGAGAACCACAAGGTCACAATTATTTGATCTTATTGTCTTAGATCCACTGGATTCCTGTATTTATAGTTACGAACACACATTGGGTAGGTGTGAATATTAAAATTAGTGAGTAATGAATTTCTTTCTGCTTTTAGTTGTGTTTAGGTTCTTGTATTGTTTGGGGTTGAAACACTAGGGCCATGGGATCCGAGCGCTCATCGAGTTGGTCGAGATATCAGCAAACAGCTGGTCGACTCTTCGCGTGACCAGAGGGCTGGGCTTTTCTTCGGTCGACTAGTATTCAATCAGCAATCAGCATTGCCAACCAACGGGGCAATGCTGCCAGCATTGTGGCATTCCCCATTGCATGGATGTGGATGAGTTGTTTTTTTGTTTTTTTCTACCTGTTTATACATATTATTATTTTTAGTCTGTATACCTTATCTATATTCACATAATTATAATAATGTTGTAAAGCTTGTAATGGAGCTAATTATACATTCCAAAGCATAGATCTCAATGGAGAAGAATGTGCAAGTTGATTCAGAGTCGTTTATCTTGTTATTGTCATGTGAAAAGCAAGGATGTAAAGCATTATACTAAAAGGGTTATGAATATAAATGTGGATGGATCCAGAGGCAAACTAAAACCAAAGAAAAGATGGATGAATTTTATGAAGAGTGATGTGACAGAAAAAGGCGTTATTGGTAGCATCAAATACCTCCTCCTATTGCCGGTAGCGTTAAAGGTAACCCCCTTGTATGTCGCTTAGACTGAAGGCACAAGGGGGACACTCCCTCTAGTTCCACCTGGGGTGAGAGACACTCACTCCAAAAAAAGGAATCCATATCTATAAATATAAAAGGAGAAACTGACTGACTGACAAATTATCAACGCACAGCCTAAACTATTGGGACTAGGAGCATGAAATTCGGTACAAAGCTTCCTTTTATGACGTAGGCAAACACTAAGACAGAGTTTTTCAAAATTCAGCTCCCAATGGGATGTAATGGGGGTCAGAAGTTTGTATGGAGAAACCTATTTATAAGCTGCTGCAAAGTCTGTAAAGCCGCTGGCAGAAAGCTAGTTAAGTCATATAATCGACCAAATGGTCAATTGAAATCAACCAGAAAGGAATCTTAAGTCATGCGCTAATTAAATTCTAAATGTAAATTTTTGACAGATGGCAACGCTGCCATATTACCAATATGGCGCTGTCGCTTAGCAACGGATGCGTAGGCGCAACAGGTGTTGCGGGATTGTTTTTTTTTATGTTTTTTTTTAATCCGTGGGGAGAAGGCGGCGATACGGCTTTTGAGATCCGGTGAGAAATATTTTTTGACCGATTTTTTGCTCAGGATTTTCTGTTTGTTAGTTATTAAATGCAATCAAGATTATTTTGGGGTTGTGATGGAAGTTGTGTGTGTATATACAGGTGCAATAGATATTGATTTTGATCGATTAATGTAACTTTGGTGGTGGTATGGAAAAGTAATACAATCATGCTATTTAATTATTTATTGTTTTTAGTGATTTTTCTTCCAGAATTGCAACAGTTCAAATGTTTATCTAAGATTCGGTAAGCTTAATTTTTTTGTGGTTTTGCTAACTCGCTTGATGTCTGTTCATTATGAGTTACATTATATTTATTTAGAGTGTTTAAGGGGAAACATTTATTAATAAAGACCATAGTTTTAAGTTTTTGATGCGCGGGCATGCTGTAGATGCGACATGCACAGGTCCATTCGTTGTGGGAACACTTGGGGAAGTCTATGCCCAACTGTGGACGTCTTTCGATGGTGATGATTACTTCCTCTCATTCTATTCATAACGAGAATACAGTACGTTTTGATACAAGCGCAGGAAGTTTCCGAAGGGCTGCAGTGACCAATTTGCAGGTGTATCAAACACATGACATTTTTATGACTGGTACGAGCCTCGAGGAGTGTCGACGCACGCCTGTTTCGATAAAATTGTAGCAAGGGGAGCACGCGCAGTTTTCTGCACTAGTGCGGAAAACAGTCAATTGTGTGCTTAAAAGCGATGAAAAAGGATAGAATTTTCAAGTTCTTCTCACCTAAAGAGTAAAAAATCCAGACCGTAAAAAGACACAGCCAGAAAAATAAAACTGCTTGCAGATCCGACACCTTAGCAGGAAAAGCCATATATTTCCACATCTATACTCCAAGAGCCTCTTCTAAATCATATTCAAATACAAATTATTAAAATCAAGTACGAACCAACTTACAAATATATTCGACCTCTAAGTTGAAGTATCTCCTACGCTGCCGGAACACATCAACATACCGTGAGCAAGTTATACTTAAGTGATTGATCATGTTGCACTAGTGAAGTGTCTCGGGTTTGCTTGAGTTTGTTCTGGAGAAGATGCAAATAGAGCGGGCGTTGGCTACTTAACATACTAGTAGTATGCTTGTGTTTATTAAGTGGGTGTAACGGTAAACGTGTATTTGTTTTGTGTAATTTATTTAATTACCATTCCTTTTAAAATTGTTACTGTCTTACTGTATGGATCAGAATGTTAGACTTTGGAAAAATTTGCATGTTTTTTTATTTATTACTTGTTTAGTAACATGCTTTTCATTCCTCTTCGTCACATGACCATACCAAGTCGAACGATTCCTCTTTAACTTTTTAGTAATTGGAATCAATTTAAAACTTCCTCTAATATACTCATTTCTCATTTTATCCTTTTTCATCATACCACACATCCATGTCAACATTTTCATCTCTACTGTACATGCAATCTTTTGAAGCCGAGGGTTGATGTTGGAGCCGAGGGTTGATACTGGAGCCAGGGTTGGTGCTGGAGCTGAGAGTTGGTGCGAAAGCGTAACTCCATGGCTCTGAGACTAAGGCAAGGGAGGAACGGGGTAGGTTCTTTAGTCAGTAAGAGTCTGACACTGTTTCCCGCTCCGCCCAAGAGTGGGATTCGTCATTCGATGATTTTTACCTACCATAAAAAAAAAAACATAGACACTAGGCAGAAAGCCTCGGTTTCAGTTAAATGATGGTTTGTCTATGGCATCTGTCATTTACAGGTTGTCTCTAACTACGGTATTCGAAAGGTTAAAGAAAAAACCGCATCAAAAGCGGTCCATTGATGTAGGAGCTACGATGCCATGGACAAACCCACATACACACAGTCAAACTTTATAACCCTTTTTTTTCTTCTCCTTTTAGTGACACAAAACATGAGAATCATAGACGAATGATAAAAAATTCAAATAAATTAATTGATTGGAAATTATACACACTTATGTAGTACGTTTTGACATTTGTTAATCTCTACGGATTTATAAGAAACTAGCTTTTGTCAGCGGCTTCGCCCTTATCCCATTATCTTTATTTTTTTCATTGGTTGCAGAATATTTAGAAGGTGCTGTTGCCATGATTTTTGGTGGCAACGTGTAGGTACTGGATGTAGCAGAGTTAGAAGGTCTTGAAGGTTAGAAGGTGAACCGGTAACCTAGTAAGGATCTCGGGAGTTCTATGGATGCGTGGCGTATAAGTTTACCCGTTATAGAGACACTAGGGATACTATGTTTAACAGTGGACATCTTTTGATGAAACGATGACGATTTATAGCGACACTTGGGGTAGGAATATGTCTAATTGTGGACGTTTTTTACTGAAATTATGATGATGATTATCGTGGACTAGGTACTTTTTAACGAAACAGTATTATTTCTGACTTTTATGTAGCTGTATGTGTGTGTGTACGGTTCATGAGATTCAGCCTGGTGATAAACGAACAGACGGACGGATAGAGGAATCTAAGTAATAGGTCCCATTTTACTTTTCGGGTTTCATAATAGAACACAAAAAATATTAGTGTTTTTTTTTTACTACATTCCCAAAGCCACCATGACAGTTTCGAAAGTACATTCTAAAATCAAATTATGACAGGTTACCACCCTACCACCTAGTACAGTAGTACCAACATAATAATTAAACACATTACGTCGCCGTTTAGACAACATGTGCACAACACTTGCCTAGACGAGACATGTCACTTATATTTCATTTATCGAATGTCAGTTGATTAATATGGACATACCTTTACAAAAAAAGTAATAAAATATTTACAGCGAAACTAGAGTCTTTTTTATTTTTTTTGGTTAATTTAAAAGTGCTCTAATTTTTATATATTTATTACAAAATAAAAAATCTCATCACAGTTTTGTTTTTTGGAATAATAGCATTTAATTTAATAATTTGATTTATTAAAATTGATACGATGAACCAAATCTTACGAGACCTCATTAAAATTTAAAAAATTGTTATGTAGTATGTGTGGGAAAAAATGCAGGTGCAAAAAGCGCAGGTTTCTAAATAAAAAAAAAACACTAAATCATAGTAAAAATAAACTGCAGCGCAAAAATTACATATGATACATGTTAGTAAGCAGATAAAAGTTTATTTTTATTTAAATTACACTAAAGCAATTTTCATAAAAAATCTGCTTCTCACGTACTCACATACGCTTTACTAAAAAAGAAAAAGTCGTATGTAATTAGTGTACTCACAATCAGTTATTACATCGACAGACCAGACTATCAAAAAAATTGACCCAGGTCAGGTTCATTGCCTTATCTAATGGTAAAAAGTGTTCTCATCTAATAATTTGATGGGCTACTTTATGATGAATATCCAGAGAGCAAAAAAAATCATATGTGAAAACCGTTTTTTTTTAACTAACCTGTATAAAATGCGTGTTTTTTTTTTGCTATGAAATTATTTTGAGATTTAAAAAGCTTACTGGATGGATTTTTTTTTGTAATTTTCTAATTACTAATACTGCTAAAACAGGTACATTTATAGGTTCATTTACAGTTTTTTTTTTTTTAATGTTAACCACAGACATCTATCTGTCGCTGATTTCTTTCAGTACCACGATACGATCTCTGATCTCAATATATTTTGAAAAAAAAGCACGACTATTAATATCAGACCACTTTTTTCAAAATTTAGTTCCACTTAAGCTGCTTATGTAAAGTTTTTGCTCTTCAAAAACTACTCAAAGTAATTATCGAAACTGAAGGCAATTAGAAAAAAAAGTGGGTTATTTATAATATAGTTTTGTACATAACTTGAAACAAAAAATATCATGTCAAATAATCTTGGATGTATAATGCATTGAATTGGTTTCAATGCACTACATAGACGGGATCAAGTTTGATTTTCACTTAAAAGTTGGTTGGACTGTTATTCATAATAACTAACCATCAGGTCTGATCAGGTGGATTAATTGCCACCTGCCAGAAAAACAGTTTGACAAGTAACCCGCTTTCACAAAAGTTTTTTTGAAAATAATTTTTGACCTAAATGACACCATGAACCAAACTGTTAAGAATATTTCATATTTATCTCAATTTCCTTGGATTTTAAGTGAACCTAAGAGCTCTGGAATTAAAGCAAAGATTTTCGTTAAAAATAAAGTGTGACACGCCCAAAGCTAGTTACTACCTAAAAAAAAACTCACGCGTCAAAATGTCATCATTATTAAAATTTTCTTCAACATTGCCATTTTAATTTTTTCTGCCTGTTTTGCGGCATTGTTCAACTATCTCAAAGAAAATGCCATTTAAGTAAAATGTGTACATACAAACGAACTAATCACTATTTTCTTCACTAATCTAATTAAAAAAGTGTCACATTTTTTATTAAACAGCTGTAAATGGTTCAGATAATAAGCAACCTTCTATAAGCCGTCATGGTTCACAGTGTTCGTTATCTAGAACAGTTTGTCAAGGCAACGTTTCTTTTCCTGCACCTTTGCGGAATTCACGAAACTGTTGGCCTTTGGTAATGCATCTTATTTAGTTTTTCTTGGTTTTATGAGGTTTCTGGGTTAATATCAGGGTCCGTTTGCTGCAATGCTTATATGGTCACTATTTTTTAAAAAAATAAGTAATAAAATGTCAAATTATAAGCTAGTGTGGAAAAATAACATTAAATTATTATTTTTTTTAGATTGCGATATTGTTCAACAGTAATCGAGGCTTTGGAATGCAGAAGGCAACTGAAAAAACATTTTATAAAAGTCGTACACTTTCTTTTGCTTCATACAGACCCGCAAAAATTATTTAATAATTACAAAAAAAAGTTAAATGCTTACCACGCTTTAGTAGATTTTTACATCAAATGGTTTATACTCAGGAACTAGATGAAAGGTGACATAAAAAAAAACGTTTCTGACTATATATATTCATAAAAAAAGACTTTGTTAACAATATCAAAAATAAAATCAATAAAAAATAAGGCGTCACATCCTTACTAACCTTACATTACAAATATGGGAGCTGTAACTCGACACACTCCATTGACTTGCTCGTGGTATTATTACAAATGGCTTCGTTGAGAAATGCGTAAGCAATAGTTTTTGGAAATAAACCCATAAAAACGTTAATCACTTCAATCTGGGTTTAAAGATTTTTTTTTTGTTATTGAACGAATTTTAATTGATTTTTTGGTGATGATAGTAAACATATTTTAAAGGAGGAACGTGATAAAACTAATTGAGGCAGTTCAAACTTATTTAATAAGGACCATCTTTTTTGTTTTAGGTGAAAAATCATCCAATGACGAATCCCGCCCTTGGGCGAAGCGGAAAACAGAGTCAGACTCTTACTGACTAAACAACCTAGTTTAGATTGATGCTCTATATTATAATCAATTTATATACTGAGTATAACACTCAAATGAATTTATTTGGCTATCCACCATCGGAATTTACGAGGATTTGTATTTGTATAATAAAGAGGTAAAGTTTGTTTTTTTGTTTGTAGGAGGTAATCTCTGGAACTACTGGTCCGATAGGAACAATTTTAGCAACAATAGAAAGCTGCTTTACTCCTGAGTGACATAGGCTATATTTTATGTACGCGGGCGAAGCCGTTGACAAAAGCTAGTATTAAATAAATTAATGATTTTCTCTTATGCTGCGAGTGTTCATGTTAAAAGCTTAAAAGAAGAACAACTATAGTCCACATACATTATTTACTTCTTGCAGAAATCTAATCCGCGAAAGCACAGACGTCAATTTCATTTTGAAATTACGTTAAAAAATTCATTACATTTTTGTTTGCATTTTTTTGACATTCTTCCGTCTTACTCATGGACTTAAAAAAAGATCTTGATACTTTCGAAAAATAAAAAGCTTATTATATATGATTATTGCTTGTTAATCAACACTATATATAGCCTTCGCCATTAATATCCTATATCTATAGAAAAGCAATAGAAAAACTAATTTTACGCTTCATTAAAAAAAGTAGGTGCAGACGTAGATCATGCTATTTTGTGTATTGAAACCTCAAAATTGCCAGCAAATGATATATTCATTACGTTAATTAATCTTACAAACTTAGACACTTCTCGAAATATTTAGGGTTCAATTTTGTTATAAGATGTGTTTGCTTTTTTTTCAGTACATCAGTCTTGAGCTGTTTTTAAAACTTATGGATGTAACATCTTTTTTGCTATTGGTTAATTTTTCGTCGGGGTCGAAAAGTTCTAGAGTGGCGACCGCGTCCCGGAAGACGCAGTGTTGGAAGGCTTCCTACAAGATGGACCGACGACCAAGCAAGGGTTGGCGAGGGCTCCACCCGCGTGAAAGGCGGCTTCTCCATACAAATTTCCAACCCCCGTTTTACCCCCTTAGGGATGCCTCCTGGAGCCTAGAGGGTGGTGCAAACTGTTACCTCGACTCCAGGAATAAGGCAAAAAAGGTACGGGGTGGGTTTTTTAGTCAGTAAGAGTCTGACACTGGTCTCCTGCTCCGCCCAAGAGCGGGTTTCGTCATTCGATGATTTTCAGCTACCATAAAAAAAACCCCTTAGGGATGAAGTTTCGTAAAATCCGTTCTTAACAGATGTCTATACCCTTTCAGATACTACCTGCCAAATTTCAAGTTTGTAGATGTTATAGTTTCTTAGATATCGTAATTAGGAAGAGGAAAGATCTTTGTCTGCATTTTCTTTTTTTTTACGTGGGAAACCATTCAATGACTAACCGTTTCCAGAGCAAAGTCAGAGGCGTCTCAAGCTTTTACTGACTAAAAGCACACCTGTGTTTTTTCTTTGCTTCGCGTCCCAGGACCCCGGGTTTCCATCCATGATACTACTGGCAACTTCTTACGAATATACTTGCGATCTTGAATTTTAATCGGCTTAGCCACCTACTGGACCCCAAGAGTTTAACCAGTTTATCATCGATTCGAAAAGAAGAAGAAAAAGCACGTCATAATAAGGCCTCTGGGGTTACAACCACACGCCAAAAAGGGCGCGAATCTAAAAATAGACGGAACTACCAACCATTACATAATATTCAAACATGGCCGTTTTTTTGCTCACTACTGCCAACAGACAAAAATCAATTTATAATAATTTCGATGTATAAGTTCTGACCGTTCGACACAGTAATTCTCCGTGTCGATTTAACGCAAAAAATCAAGGTTACAGCTAATACTGGTTGAAAAGTAATAAATTTGTTGCTAAGTGATAATACGCCAATTATATTTGGTTTTAAGTGTGTTCGGATTAGTGTTGTAGAGTCAGCAGAAATTTAAAATGGATGGATGAGGTTTTTAGTTTGAAGATCATTGCTAGATATCTTACTGATGGTTTAAGTTTTTTTTTATGGCTGGTAAAAATCATCGAATGACGAATTCCGCAAACAGTGTCAGACTCTAACGACTCAACCCGTTCCTTCTTAGCCTTCATACCGGTGTCGAACCTTCCTTTCAGAAACCGGACCTGGGCCCCAGTAGGCTTCGGACCTGCAGTTGGGCCTCTACATTTGCAGAAAACTCATTAGGGCGCGCGAGAACAGGGCGCGCCGTCGACGACTTGGCTTGGTCCGGACTGTCACCAGACGACCGAACGATGAGCTACCCATTGCTCGCCGTCGGCAAACCCGCACCTATGGTAAATGTACGTGCGAAAAATAAGCTCATTCAAAAATCGAACTGGCCATTTACAATAAAAAAAAAGAATGAAATGTGATTGCTGGCAAGTTAAAAAAAAAAGTAATGAATGAGCGGGATCGTTATAGAAAATTAAAAGTATAGAATCTTGGAGTACTGAATTTATTGTATTATTTGTTGAGTGGTAATGGCCCCGACTTATGAGTTGTAGGTTGCGGGTTCAATCCCAGTCAGGCGCAATACTTTGTGTAATTTATTTCATAACACTGCTCTCAAAACGGTGACGGAAAACATTGTGAGGAAACCGGCATGTCCTAGAACCAAAAATTCGAAGACATGTGATTTCCACTAACCCACACTGGGCCCGCGTGGTGGATTATTTTCCGTTCTCTTCCCTAGAGAGAAGGCCTGTATCCCAGCAGTGGGAACATTAAAAAGGCTGATGATGATGATGATGACGATGCCCAGCTTTAAGTATAGCTACCTCATAAATATGGGTTACTAATAAGTTCCTAATCTGGGTACATTGACGTTACTGACCCAAGTCTAGACTAATGCTATCATTGACCAGACTCCAATTTCCGTTGCAGAAACGTAGATCAACAGTTTTTATATACCTATGTATCTATAACTAGAGCTATCTACTTAGTAACTACAAGATTATCATTTTGAAAAAGTTCAAATCATGATTTGAAATGTCTTAATGCTCTATCACTAAAGTAGCTGCCAATTTGTAAATGTTGGTTCTACTATGACAAGCAGCAAGCAGTGGTGGCCGAGTGGTAACGACCCCGAATTACGAGTTGTAGGTCGCGGGTTTAAACCAAGCCAGGTAGAATACTTTGTGTAATTTATTAATTTCATCAACGGTGAACGGTGAAGGAAAACACCGTGAAGAAACCGGCCTGTCCTAGAACCAAAAATTCAAAGATTCCACCTCAAGGTGGATCCCCGGACCCTTTCCCTCTCCTAGACGAAAAGCCTGAGTCCCAGCAGTGGGAACATTAATGAGGCTGACGATAACGATGACTAGTAGGTAGGTCTCCCTCAAGGAGCATTGATAACCAATCTGGTGAGAATCATGGGTATCTGATGGATTCGTTGCGGTGACGCTTGGGCCTTTGTCAAACAGTGGACATCTTTCAACTCACAGTGAGCAGAGCACATTATTCGCTAAAGATGATGATGATGATTATGACAAGTGTGTGTTCATCTGAAATGCTGCATCGATAGTCTTGACCATCTTGTTAAGCATTATAGGCGAAGAGTCGAAGACTGGCAGACGACAATGAAAGGATAGCCCACCGTTTACCGATTCAGTCTGAGTCATGGACGGCGCAAAGTGTTGTCGCATGATGGCGCGAGCCTCAAATACAGTACTGCTGTCGGATCTTGGTGAGTCTTAAGTAAGGCTCTGCGAATGATAGCGCTTGAAAACACGTACAAAAATAGGTTTAAAACATAGCGAGAGGACGTGTCAGAGTTTTATTGACAATAACTACACCTAAGTTCCTTCTTTCGCTTGCTTCCATGACCCCAGGTTTCCATTGCCAAAGCCAACCCTTTGTCCCTGCAAACTTTTTTTTGTGGTGGGAAAAATCATCTAATGACGATTTCCGCCCTTGGGCGGAATTCGATTCGGAAACAGTATCAGATTCTTACTGACTAAACGACCAACCCCATTCCTTCTTAGCCTACATACTGTGGTCGGACCTTCCTTTCAGCAAACCGGACCGGGCCACAGTAGGCTCCAGCCCTGCAGTTGGCCCCAGTAAGCTTCGGCCCTGCTGGGCTCCTACGGCCTTGCCAACACTACTTTGACTCTGTAACCCAGGACCAAAGGAAACCTCAAGTAATTTCACGCCTATTTACTATAAAATGCCTACGTATATAACACTGGTCTACGTTATATAATTAATGTATATATTATACGATGATGTCATAAAAATGGATCCTGAATTATGAGTCTTATGATTTAAATGCTGTTTTAACTTATGGAAATGTTCGGTAGGTACTTTATGAGGTGGGCTGCCTATCACACCGGAACGTAACAAAGAATTTTAATGAACGAATAATATTTTAATGTCTCTGTGGTGCAATTTTTCTATTTAACTCGTAAATTGGATGAGTTTTTAAAGTGTAAATACTGTAAAGTGTCTTTAAGCAAAAAAGTATTAACCTCTGTTTTGAAGATAATACAAAACTCGGCCTTTTAAAAGTACACATTCATTTGTTCTTTTTTTAAGTTAGTTTGACATTAACTTATCATTTCCATGGAAGATGAAATATGCATTATATTAGAAAATTTCAATTGTTTAACAGAGAAAGCCACACATTAGAGCCCGCGGAAAATAAATCTAAAAATGAAGATCGATGTTTCGGTCGATGTTTTTAGGATTATTTTGTTATTTATTTCAAAATCTTATATTTTGTTATATTTAAATTGGTAGTTTTATTTAAATTGGTAGTTTCATGGGAACTAGGAAATAGGACCCGTAATACCAAGAATTAATGTGCGACTACAAGAGAACGAATATTCGTCAATCATGGCTTTACATTGATGTATATGTACTACGTACTACATTAGGCGTACTGTACTGTCACTTGACTTAGGTGATCTGCAGCCATACCTTTACATTGATGACATTAGTACAGTTTTGACGTTCACACAGTGTGAGAGCGCTGTAAGTTTTAAAAGTTTTGTTAGACGATATAATGTCATTGAAGCGCTGCAGTGAACTTGAACGTGCTTGTCTATCGCTAGGATATAATAAGTCGATGTCTAAGTTTTACACTTCGGTGTAAAATAATCCGCGGTTGATGATGACAGATACTTGATGTTCAAGAGTATTATTTAGAATTATTTTCCGAGGATCCAGAGGTCAGCTCCGACCCTGTCTTAACCAAAAACGTGTTTATAGGGCAACCATGCTTTTTGAATCTATGAGACACAACATATTATCTTTCTACCTTTGTCCCGGTGATGCAATGACCCTATCACTGACTCCTTTTACTTTCATCAATGACAACTCTCGCCCTTGGGTGGGCTCCTGTCCGCCAGCTGTGTATCTCGTGATACAGACAATTTTTTACTGACTAAAAACCCACTCAGTACACTTTTTGGCTTTGTTTCATCGACTTGCTGTTCATTTTCATAATAGCCATGGATCCACAAGTATAGAATAGAATACATTTTATTCATGACAGACACAGCACAACGATTACAAACATAAAAGTTAAAAGAAGAACAGAAGTACTGAATACGCTGAGCGTGTCCGCATCGAAAATGTGACCATCTCAGCATTTGTTGGGCGTTAGACACCCAGCACTGTGTTTTCAGTTGGCACCCCGCCGTAACACACGAACAAGGGTAAGTATGTATGTAGATAAATATATGAGAAAGAAATAAATATTCAAGTCTTGTGTCTGCAATAAAAATGCGACTAAAATATCTAGAAAATTATCCTACAAAGATCTCAAATCATGGTGTTCGTTAGCTAGCGAACATAGAAGCACGTATTACGCCTAATGCCTCCACGTCAATCACTCTGATTAGACCGGCAAAAACATTGATTCATATTCATACTTGCCGTGTTATGTTTTCCGACTCGTTTCAAACATCACGCTATGTGTAGCAGGATGGGCAGAACAGTTTTTTTTTTGGTGGGCAAAAATCTTTCAATGACATCTCCAGCTCTTGGGCGGGGCGGGAGATTTTATCAGACTTATACTGTCTAAAAATCCACCACGTTTCTTATAAAAATAAAAACAAATATGAATTCACAGAATTGACCCCAATCAATTTCGCAAACCGCTACACCAATTCTGATAAACGAAAAAGGAGGCAGATTGAGAAAAAAGCAAGGCATTTGACGAAACTATCCAACGCAGATGAAGACGAGAGCACCAGCTGGTAAATCATCATCATCAGTCTCTTTAATGTTCCCACTACTAGGAGACATGCTTTTTCTCTGGGAAAGGGAATGGGCCATTATCCACCACACGAGCCCACTGCGGGTTGGTGGATGTCAGATTGTCTTCGTATTTTTGGCTCTAGGACATCTCGGTTTCCTCACGATGTTTTCCTTCACTGTTTTAAGAACAGTGGTAATGAAATAAATTACACAAAGTAAGCCTGGCTGAGTTTGAACCAGTGACCTGCAACTCGTAAGTCGAGGCTGTTACCATTCGGCCACCACTGCTCTAACCAGCTGGTAAGCCATTGAAATAACTTAAATTCCTAATTCACCCACGTTCAGGATATGAACGACACAATTAACGATGGATACTCAATAAATCATAAACTACTAATTAAGTAGTCGAATATTTTTGCATAATCACTCTAATATACAGATGTCGATCTTAAATATTATGTGGATCTATTTATAAATAGTGTTATACATATGTTTATGTTAGTAGGTACGATATTTGCAACTTTGATAGTTCTGATGTTGCGTAATCCAATGACAAATCCCGTCCCTAGGCGGAGCGGGAAATGAAAGAAGAAAGAAAGAAAGCAATGGTGTCAGACTCTTACTGGCTAAACCACCCACCCCGTTTCTACGTTGCTTTTTTACTAGGGCCGAGACTTTCTTTCAGACACAAATCCTTGGCCTCTAGGCATCAACCTTTCTGCAGGGTCCCTCGCATCCTACGATTTTTACAGTATGAAGACCCTCTTGCAAACATGAAACGGTAGGGTTATGCTGGAACCCTTTTGAAACACTATGCGCCGTTGACTAAGAAGGTATAAAGATCCACCTTCCTTCTCCTTAGTCGTTCACTCTTGAGAGGTGTGGATTGTTGCATTTTCGTTGGCGAGTAAAGCTCCTGCGACGCGTCTCCACTGGTCACGGCTCATAGAGTCTCGAGAACTCTTGACCATGGAGGTTTGTGTTGCAGCTTAGTTGAAGTCTATCCAACGCGTAGGTAAGCATCTGCGTGATGTTTCCCTCCACTACAAGCCTCAAAACCGTAACATACTTTTGAGAAATCATCCCATAACTTCTCCCGCTGTAGTACAGATCGGGAGGGCCAGACTTTTACTGACTAAAATCCACTCCTATCTTCCTTTTCTCCAGTTGTAGTACAGAACGAGAGAGCGTGTCAAATATTTACTGACTAAAAACCTCTCCTTCTTAGTCGTCATATCAGGACTCCAGGGTCCTCTTTCGCACAACCCATGGCCCCAATAGGCTTCAACCCTGCTGGGCCCCTAAGATTTTACTGACATCTTCTTTAAGACGTGCGTGAAACACTACGCGTTGTCGGTATTAACATACGTACTATGAAGTTGAATAAAAAGACTGAATTATTAGGCACTTTGCATCCTAATGTACCTACATAGATTAAAGCGTGCCTAAATGGTTTAGACAAAAACGTAAAGGTGTCGGACGAATTAAACATAATGGTCTTCTCACGTTTTTATTTTTATTATTTTGACTATACATCTATCAGTCAATTTGGCTTATATGTTTATCACGATTTTTGGTAATCGAAGAAAACAAAATTCTCAACTATTGTTTTTTTTTTTGCTACATTTGATAGACTCGCATTTGATAACTCTTGCTACATTTGTTAGACTCACGCTTGATCCCTCTCTCATCTAATGGTAAGCAATGATGTGGTTGAAGATGGAGCACGCTGGTCTTGAAGTAACTTATTCACTTTGTATTTAATAGTTGGTTACAATCATCATCCTTATCATTACAGCTGAAAGACGTTCACTGTAGACCGATCCTGTGCGTCTCGCATCTATCGGTTTCTTGCGACCCCCACAACGGGCTAATTTGGGAGGCCTTCCAAAGCTGCGTCTTCCGGTACACGGTCGCTACTCTAGAATCTTTCGTCTCCACCGACCATCTGTTCTAATGTGCCCTGCCCATTGCCATTTCTTTTTATGGTAGGAAAAGTCATCGAATGACGAATCCCACCCTTGGGTGGAGCAGTAGACAGTGTCATTCTACTGACTAAACGACCTACCGTTCCTTCTTGCCTTGGTTCCAGGGCTCCGTTGTTCCGCTTTCGCATCAACCCTTAGCCCTAGACCCATTACCAATTAAGTTTGGTGACTTTGGCGAACTGGTGGTTTGGTGACTGCTTGGACTATGTTGGTAACTGTGGTTACTCTGCTGACATCATAATTCCTTATGCAATTATGCTAGGAAACTCAGAGTATAGCCAAAATGGCTATACTTGCAGCCATGGTCATTACCGTTTGGGTGACTTTAAACCTTCTGATGAGACTAATAACTGAAAACATACGCTCACTAGAAACATGCGTCACTTAAATTACCTCTTTTCCGCATCAGCCTTTGTAAGTACGTAGGCTAATATCTTATTTCTAGGAATCCAACATCATCAGCCTACATTACAGTTTCCATGTAGGTACCGGCTTCGACTTACACTGTATGTAATCTGTGTAATCCAGCTAAGCAGCGCATGGCCCCGTTTTACGTGGCATTGGACTTAAGACTGAGTATACAACATTATAATAAAATTAACCATCACAAAAATGGTGATTGAAACCAAAATTGACGCTCAGGAATGTTTCTTCCCAAGTAAAGCGGTCATCATCATTATCATCGTCATCATCATCATCTCAGCGCTAGTCCCGGTTGCTACCTTGGCTTTCACCTCGGTGCTCGGGGTCCGCTTTCCAACTCAAACGCCTCCACTTCGCTCGGTCTTTCGCGTCCTTTGCCGTAAGCCCATTGGCACGCATATCGTCTCTTACGACGTCGATCCAACGCCTCTTAGGCCTTCCTCGTTTTCCGGGTCCCGGCGGAGGTGGCATGGCGAGGCATCTGTTACCCACGTAGTCTGCCGGTTTTCGTAATACGTGGCCATACCAGCGTAGGCGACCCTCCTGCAGTTTATCCGCCATCATCATTATCATCAGCTTTTTTAAAGTTCACACTGCTGGGACTCAGGCCTCTTCTCTAAGAGAAGGAATAGACCGTAACCCACCACGCGGGCCCAGTGCGGATTGGTGGCTGTCTCATGTCTTCGAATTTTTGGTTCTAGAACATGCCGGTTTCCTCACTTTGTTTTCCTTCACCGTTTTGAGAGCAGTGGTGATGAAATAAAATACACAAAGAAATGCCATTGGCTGTGTACTCGTAAGTCGGAGCCATTACCACTCGGCCACCACTGCTCTCTCTAAAAGCAAAGTGGTATCAAGTGGTGGTGGTGGTAGTGGTTAGTAATACTTTGGCAAAAAAAAATTTAAAAAAATGTTAGAGCCGGATTTTAATATGGCATTAATAACTCCGTATTAATAGTGTATATTCTCTATCGATTCCTAAATAACATCAACAACTCAAAGTTCAAAGAAAACGCAAAAAAAGACATGAATATTGTAGATGTCTCGCAAAGGATGCGTCCAATTTTTACTCGACTATATACAACGTTGATACTACAGAATTAATTATGGTAAGCCTATCTGGTAACCAATATGCACAACTTTTACTATGGAACCAACTCAAAAATCACAAAAAAAACCCGCTGCTTCATAGATTTATATTCACACTAGCTTTTGTCAGCGGCTTCGCCCGCGTACATAAAATATAGCCTATGTCACTCAGGAGTAAAGCAGCTTTCTATTGTTGCTACAATTTTTCCAATCGGACCAGTAGTTCCAGAGATTACCTCCTACAAACAAAGAAACAAAAAAACAAACATTACCTCTTTATTATATTACTAGCTTTTGCCCGCAGCTTCGCCCGCGTACATAAAATATAGCCTATGTCACTCAGGAGTAAAGCAGCTTTCTATTGTTGCTACAATTTTTCCAATCGGACCAGTAGTTCCGGAGATTACCTCCTACAAACAAAGAAACAAAAAAACAAACTTTACCTCTTTATTATATTAGTGTAGATATATATTAGTGTAGATAACTTGACAAAATGTCTAAGCACTTCACAAAACCCGCTACTCCATAGTAGCGGTTTTTTTTTTCGTGATTTTTGGGTTAGTCTCATAGTAAAAGTTGTTCATATTGGTATGTACAATGATTCTTTTTAAGGTAAGCCCATCTTTCGTAGCAAATTTGAATATATCCAAAAAGAGAAACTGACTGACTAACATCAATACGTATGAGTCGTATTGATGTTAGTCAGTCAGTTTCTCTTTCGACAGCTGATGAAGATGATTTAGGGAGTGATTACCCTTTAATTGATACTAAATATCTTCAAAAGATCGTTAGAGGGTTTTTTTATGGTGGGTAAAAATCATCCAATGACGAATCCCGCCCTTGGACGGAGCGGGAAACAGTGTCAGACTCTTACTGACTAAACAACCTACCCTGTTCCTACATCGTCATTTGGCTTCGACCCTTCTGCAGGGTCCCTACGGTTTGCTGACAACTCCTTGAGATCATTAGAGGGGTCATGTTTTTCGTTAGGGAAAATCATTTAATGACATCTCCCGCTCTTGGATGAAGCAGGAGGTAATGTCAGACTTTTACAGACTAAAAATCCCACCCCGTTCCACCGTTTGCCAACGGGGCCGAGAATTTCTTTCAGAAGCGAACCTTAGGCCCTATTCACCCAACTGGTTACCTACGGTTTGCTGACAACTCTTAAAGTTTTTACGAAAACATTACGCAAACGAAGTCACTAACAAAACGCTAGTTCGTTTATAAATGTATAAGTCCATAAATATTGCAGTTTACAGTTAAATGAGTCACATGTTTAAATTTAAATATCATTTAGACACAAAACAAACCAAAGGACGAACAAAATAACAGTGACCCAGAAATTCCGTAAAAAAATTAATAAAAAACATTATCTAACGCAGATTTTTTGCTATAAAAAGTTTTTTCGCGCCTTTTTTTGAACGAAGAACAATATGGCGGCACGAGACGTTCCGATACGAACAATGAATGGGTTTTTATAAGTTTTTATGGTTTGACTCGTGTGTGATAATGAAAGTTACACTTTTTTTGCGGTTTGTTTAGCAAAAAGTTCTTATTCGCGTAATGTAGAAGCCATTTTTTTTATTAATGAGATCGTAAATATGAAATCGAATGGGTAATAATAGACTTGTTGTGTTAATTTGACATATTTTTATTAGTTTTTAATTTATTGTGGTAACGGTTTTTAAATGTAGACTTTTTTTTAATGATGGCTTTCCGTTTTTTAATTCAAGACTACGATTTCACAACTCAGAATGTCACAATCTAGAAATATGTTCCAAATTTTCTGGAGTTTGACATTTTAAGTTGTCAAATCGTAGTCTAGGATTAAAAAACGAACTATAGTAACGGTATTTGGATTTTGACTTTTTTTAATGATGGCGTTCCGTTTCATGTAAGTTGTTTATTTAAATATATTTAAAATGTTTATTACAAGTCCTCACTTTTATCGCTTGATACTTGTGGGAATTGAATAAATCTTACTGTAATATCAGGAAACAACATTCTGCTCATTAAACGTAATTATAAATCTTTCTCAGGCTTTGATACCAGACAGTTTTTTTTACCATATTGCCACAATATTTACTTTGGCAATAAATAATACAATAACACGCTAAGTTTGAAATAAACAAAACGCGGATTACTCATAAATTTAGCGTTTAATGAATTATATCTGTAACTTTTATAATTGGTTACGGAAATCTAACTCGTTATTTTGACATTAAGTGACAATTTGTTTTATTTATTTAATTACTTTTTTTTTAGTTTATTACAGGATTTCCATAGATTCCCTTATCTTTTTGATTTTCTCACGTGATTTTATTTCAATGAACGGGATTTCTCAGAGTTAGCACGACTTTGAAACTTAAAGGACGATTGAAATTATACAGATATGTTTTTGTGTGGTTGAAAATTATCTAAATCCCATCCTTATGCTGAGTGGAACATAGTGTCAGACTCTTACTGACTGACCAACCCACCCCGTTACTTCTTAGCCCTTAATACTGGGCTGGAGCTTCCTTTCCGAAGCTGGTCTCTAGCAGGCCTCAGTAGGCTTCGGCCCGTCTGGGCCTCTACAGTTTGCTGACAACTCCTTGAGGGACGCCTTATCCAGGCCCACTCTGGGAAGAGTGACACGACCAAAAAGAAGTCCTCAAATAACTTCTTTTGATTTGGGTAAAGCCAGAGGGAGAGCAGGGGTGGCCGAGTGGTAACAGCCTCGACATACAAGCTGGCTGTGTTGGCCTAGCTGGGTTTGAATACTTTGAAACCGGTCGCGGTTACTTCGGTAATTTATTCTATCATCACTGCCACCAAAACGGTGAAGGAAAACATCGTGATGAAACCGGCATCTCCTAGAACCAAAAATTTGAAGACATGTGACATTTATCGACCCTCACTTGGCTTGGGTGGTAGATTACGGCGCATTTACTCGCCGAGAGAGGAAGCCTGAGTTTCAGCACTGAGACCATTAGAAGGACGATGCTATGCTGTGCTGGGCTATGCTATAATAAGGTGTATACCTTCTTCTTTCTCGCTCGCACGCCCAACATTGTAACCCGTCATGGTAAGGCCCCTGAACTTAGATGGGCGGGGAATATGTTGAGTGATTCGCAGAGTATGTATTTATGATTCATTACTTATCTGACTTGATATAACATGGCGATGTGATGACATCATGGCTGTTGCTAGGTCTACAAGATTGTTCGAAAAATTTAACGTGACCCTCAAAAGCTAAAAGGCATCGGAAAGAACACAGGTGAGGTCTAGTCAGTAATAGTCTGATACTCTCTTCTTTGTCAGCGAATAAAGCCAGCGGGTTTTATCCAAATCAGAAGAAGTTATAATATAACAATAATATTCCACCCGTGTAATTTCCTGCCGTGGTCGAGTACCTACTAACGGTCCCGACTTACGAGTGGTAGGTCGTGAGTTCAAACCCAGTCAGACGCATTACTTTGTGTAATTTATTTCATCACCACTGCTCTCAAAAACTGGTGAAGGAAAACATCGTGACGAAACCGGCATGTCCTAGAACCAAAAATTCGAACACATGTGACATCCGCGCACTGGGCCCGCGTGGTGGATTGTGGCCCCTTCTCTCTTCTAGAGAGGAGGCCTGTGTCCCAGCAGTGGGAAAATTATAAGGCTGATGCAATGAATATTCCACACCTGTGTGATCGTTAAGCAAGTTAAGCAGAGTTTGTGTTGTGAGTTACTTCAGTCTAGAAAATTGGAAAACATACTTATTAAATTAGCTTCAATTTTGACATTTCAAAAGTGCCTGTAAATGGTCTAAGTATTTGAAATTAATGATTTTGAGTTTGATCTATATATTTCTAAATATATAGCTACATATTATAGATAAATTAAAATCGAATACAGAATAAATGATCGTGATCACCCAAACGTTTGTCTTGGGTGGGAATCGTACCCACGACCTCCGGCATAGCGTTATAAAACTCTAACCCTGTAATGGCCCCAAGTCCTACGAGTTATAGGTCGCGGGTTTAATCCTAACCAGGGTTTTTCATTGTTTAATGTAATTTATTTCATCACAATTGCTCTCAAAATCTTGAAGAAATCTACATGTTTTAAAACCAAAAATTCGAAGACATGAGACATCCACCAACACGCACTGGGCCCGCGTGTTAAATTACGACCCATTCTCTCTCCTAGAGAGGAAGCCTTAGTTGGAGCATTTTTTTTATAGTTAAATAATTATTATCGAATGACGAATCCTGCCCTTGGACGGAGCGGAAAACAGTGTCAGACTTTTACTGACTAAAAACCTACCCCATTCTTTCCTTGCCTTAGGGTAAGATTACAAGGCTGTTGCTGCCCTTTTAACAAATCAGTTTAGGTCGCAAATGCATCGCATTAAGAGCTCATAGTAGCTCTGTTCTAAACTTTTAAAGACTAAGCCACAAGTTAAAAATCTTAAAATTAAAACAATTATCTAATCAACAAGACATAAACAGCAATTCATTTCACGAATTAAAATCTAATGAATATTCATAGAGCTACAAGAAATAAATCTTAAAATATCTAGTTTTGAATTTAATATCAGTAATAATTGCATTAAAAACCGGCAATTTACATAGGAAATAATCCTGGGACCGGTTTCGAGTTATTATATAAAACCATTTTAACTTGAAACACGTCAAATTCTAGAACTAAACCAAATTGTATTAAATTCGACAGATATTTGACGTTTGTGTTTAAAACCAGCGACACAGTGACATGTCAAGTTATACTGGTTTTATTATTCTGTCGTTTGTACTATAATTATGGAATGATCGTCTAAAATGATTAAAATTAAATATTTTTGAATACATGACACTTCCTTAGTGCAAAATAGTAGTGTCGTGCATTGACACTTGTCTTTTTAATTTAGCCTTGAAGCCGCACGTGTATGAATTATTAGTCAGTATCTTAAGAAATATAAACTTTCAATTTACTAAACAAACTGACTAAGTAGTACCAGGTAAATCACCATCAAAATCAATAAATCAATAATCATTAATCATCATCATCATCTTCATCAGCCTTTTTAATGTTCCCACTGCAGGGACACAGGCCGATGGGCCGTAATCCACCACGCGGGCCCAGTGCGGGTTGGTGGATGTAACATGTCTTCGAATTTTTGGTTCTCGGACATGCCGATTTCTTTCACCGTTTTAAGAGCGTGATGTGTGAAGTTGTGATGAAATAATTTACTCAAAGTAATGCGCCTGGCTGGGTTTGAACCCGCGACCGCGATTCGTAAGTCGGGGCCGTTAACACTCGGCCACCACTGCTCAATAATAAATACATGTACTAAACTAAAATCTAGAACAAGATTTTTAACTTTGTTTTACAGCATTTAGAGATCAACTATGATGACCACTGGTCAAATTCGGCGTGAGCATTGGATAGCTCGCTGTTCGTCTGTCCGGTAGACCGAGCACGTATGCGAGTTTCGTACTGTGGTGGATAATTTAAATCTAAAAGTTTAGACTTAGACTTCGTCTATGGACTTGTCCAGGTTCTGGCGACAGCGTAATGAAAGATGCAGCATTGGAAGGCCTCCCTTGTGTTCCTCCATTGGAACAATTTGCCTACAGCGGTCTTCCCGTTCGATTACAATTTAGGTGTCTTCAAGGTTAGAGTGAATTGGTTTTTAATAAACTAGTGCGATTCGCCGTCAACGATTGAATCACTGCTTACCATCAAGTGTGATCGCGTTCAAGCACTAATTTAAAATATTAAAAACTGGAGGATGCTGTAGATTTGACATTGACTTGATCCGATCTGGAACTCATCTAATAGCACAGTATAGCTCAGACTCAAACTCAGGCTATTCTCTCAGAGAAGAGAGAACTCATCTAACATCCAAAATCAATTTGATTAAAATCCTTTTAGATCGTAATAGAAAAGACTCATTAAAATCAGTTCAGTAATTTCTGAGTAACGTGTTTGTAAATGTACCAACAAAAAATAGGCGCGAAATTCCACGAACTGGATAGTACACTGAACTTATTTTTTTAGGCGCGTTTTGTTTAATATAGACATTATTTTACATACATTAGTACTATTAAATAAATAGTTGGATAACATGGTTTTTATGATGTGTAGTTTTTTTTCTTATAGTTAGTTTTTGTAAGTATAAGAAAAAAAAATTATTACTAACTCCTGTTTGCGGCTTATAGGTTTCTCCACAAGAAAAATTTGAGATTTCCTAAGCGGATGAAATGGGAGTCCATAGGGGGATGATTTGTGGAAAATATTCTCTTAGTGCTTGCTTATGTCGTAAAAAAAGGCTTGTGCAATATTATACGCTCTCATTTCTAGTAGATTCGGCTGTACGTTGATATGTCAGTCATTCAGTTTCTCCCTCGATGGAGAGTGAGAGGGAGGCTAAACAAAAGACGGATGATTGTGTGAGGTTAGCGTGACGAGTTATAGAACCAGAGTTTAACAGAGTCAGAGTTTAACAGACGAAAACCCACAAGCATTTTTTAAGTTGATTTTTGAATTCCAAGACCACAGCAAACTCTTTTAAACAATCCCGTGAAAACTTTTGTTTCTTCAATAGGACTTCGTTGATCAATTGCAAATATACTTAGTGCTACCAAGGAGCCCTCTATTGTAGGTCACCGCCCGGTTTTCCGGTAACGTCGTCCAGACCAAGTCCAAGTCGTTGACGGCGCGCTCTGTTCACGCGCCTCAAGGAGTTGCAAGCAAAACCGTAGGGACTCTGCAAAAGAGTCGAAGCTTACTTGGCCCAGAGTCTCTTTCTGAAAGGAACGCTTTGGCAACAGTGCCAATTCAAAGAAAGAATGAGGTGGGGTGTTTAGCCAATAAGAATCTGACACTGTTTCCCGCTCCGCCAAAGGACGGGTTTCGTCATTGGATGACTTTTGCTCACCATAAAACAAAAAAAAAACTGGACATCAGTCTACCCCATGTGTCACCACAACGAACTAACTAGCTTCAATTTTGACATTTCAAAAGTGCCTGTAAATGGTCTATTTGAAATAAATGAGTTTGAGTTTAAGTTTTGAGTTTGAACGGTCCTGTGCTTTTCGCATCCATCGCATGACCGCGATTTATACCAGGTTATCGGTCTACTAAGTAAGGCTTTCCAATTTTGCGTGGTTGCAAGTTCTGAACCTTTCGCCCCATAGACCATTCCAGGATTTATACAAGAAGCTGAACTGATTATCAAGTACTTAAGACGGGGAAAAACATGAGTAAAATGAGATGGAAAGAAGAACTAGCATCCTATTTCGTAACAAAAATAGAATTTAATCAAACTATGATTATTTAAAGACATCAATAAACGAAAAATAACAATAATGTGTTAAATAAAATACGGACAGCTGTATGCGGAAAAACCTGACATGTAGGTAGCAATCTCAGGCGAGTACTTATGCGTTAGAGCGTTAAGAAATTCCCGAAAAGTCTCAACTACCATCACTAAAACTCACAGAAAAATCAAACCTAAAACGTCAAAGTTAAAGTCGCTATTAGAATGGCACGGCATAAAAATAAGGCATTATAAATATTATGATGTAATATGCGTCGGTACAAGGTCAGTTTAGACCGAAAATCAGGTTTTGGCTGTTCTCCCCGCCCGCGCTCCGCTCCGCCCCCTCGCTTGCGCGTGAGCAGCGTCATAGAGGCGCCGGGGTTCGTCACTGTGGCGGGTAAACCTGGGAGTTTGATGTTTTTATCGATTGCGAATAGAGAGGTTATGTTTGGCACATAACATTTTATGAAATACGAAACTGTTAACCAATATTTACATAATTTATAAACAAAATAATATAATTAAATTTTGTTAGTCTTACTCTAAAAGAGAGTATTTTCTTTTACAATGACATAATACAGTCATATCTAAATAAGCACGTTTGTATTAATGTTTGAATACAAATGAAGACCATCTCAGACAAATCTGCATGGTTCTTATGTGATTTGACCAATACATATTTTCTGTATGGACTTTAAAAGAGACTTTGATCCCTGAGTTTGTTTCGGTGTTTCTTCTCAGGGTAGTCAGCTAGGAAACACCGGACTTATCTAGCATAAAAAAAAGACGTGTAAAAGGGTTTTTTAAACCTACTTGCAAAATAAAGATCATTTATCATTTATGAAGGTATACTTTATGTATTATTTTATTGGTGTTATTTATAATTTTAAAATTTTACACTAGATTTAATCCTCCATTGTGATTTCTTAATCTCTCTCCAGGCGCCCCCAGGATTCCGATCCAGATTTTTGGCTACTGTAGGCGCAGGCATGCGGACGGTGAGCTATGGGTAGCTTTCTAGGTTAGGGCTCTCATTATTAATTAAAAAAGAAAAAAAATCAGCAATGTAAAATTGTAAAAAATAAACATGAATGTCAAATTGAGAGAAAATAATAAAAACAAAGAAAACGTGATAATAGTAAAATGAGAACTCGAGCAGGTCAATGCCTAGCCTTTTCGTCCTCAATGTAGTCCTATATACTATAAAAGGCTTTTTGGCAAAGTTTACGCTTTACAAAGGCTTTATTATATATCTGTGAACATTTTTTAAAATCTTTATACTTATATAACGTATAGTTTTTTTTTTATAATGTATGGTTTAATTTTTATACTCTATTTTAAGTTCTGAAAGTTACACTGTGTCTCCATTTTTCACCTAACTCACCTGTTGCTAGGTGAAATTTATTTTGAAATAAGTAGTACTTTAGTATTCTATGTATATTGATTATTTTCATTTACAAGTGTTTATGTGTACAAAAGTTATTACAATGTAGTTATTATTGCGAAATTGTATTAATGTGTTGATTTACATTTATGTAAATATGTATGATTGATTATGAAAGGTAAACCAGTACAATTAAATCTAAGCGCGGGAAAAAATGTTTTAGCTATTTATAGTCACACGCAAGTTATAAATGATTAGGAAAAGTAGGTTATAAATATTAACATGTAGGTAATGAAAATACCACTTTAACAGTGTTTGTTAACTTTTAAATGGATTTTTTTTTAAATCTTGTTAGTGTAGTAAAGTGATATTTTATATCCTGGGCTAATCGTTATGTATAAGTATAGATAGATTTACTCTTTATAAATAAACATAGTAATACAAAGATTAATATTCCCGCATTTTCATATTGTACGGGTATGTACTTGTCAAATGTAAAGTGTTTTTTACAGTAATAGATAATAAAACTGTTAAAAATATGAACAAACATTTAAATAAATTAATAATACAGAACTAATAATCACAAAGGATTAAAATTAAATTCAATGTTATTATTCTATAATAATCAAAGATTTTGCAAGCTCTGTTTAGCTTGGGACTAGATGGCGTTGTGTGGAAGTTGTGGAATATATTATTATTATATTTATCTTAACCATTGCCTTAGTTTCGATTAATTTATTTAGGAAGATATCTAATAAGAAAAAAAAACCTTTCAAACGGTCCCGCTAGCACAACGCACACAGCCATCTATTCGGAATTCGTCAAAATACTCGACAACGGACTACCACATGGCTTGCGAGTCATTTTTCATCGACGCTTGTGCATGTGTGAGTGTTTCTCTCTGTGTGAGTGCATCAAACTCTTCTTTGTGTGCGTGCATGCGTTTGCGACGATCTAAGGAACCTTTTTATGTCTCAGATAGTGATAGTAAATAAAAACGGCATTTTTAACACTATAATCTACATAAAAAGTTAATAAATAATGTTTTTATTTCTATGTAGGACATGATTTGACCTTGTTTTTGTCTAGATATGAACTTGAACTTTTTGCTGATAATTCGCATTTAGGAAGTTGCGGTTAAGATTAAGAGGCAATGTTAAGGAAGAATTAGACGGTGTTAATCTTAATAATCTTGTAATAATAAGAATGGAAAAAACCTTAATATTCGAATCATCGTTTAATTTTAGCAATTCTATAGACGGTTGTATCAATATGTTGTTAATTACATAAATAATAAAAATAAAGAAACACCTTCTAAGAGAATAGTAATAAACGTTTTGGGATCACGTTCTATCATAGTGATATTCTCTGCTGGAGTTTGTTTCCTGGGGTTATTCTCCGAGAGCCTTGAGCTCAGCACTAGCTTAGCGACGAAATCTAAATACCTAGGTACATTGAAATCACATAAGTACATATCCAATGTACATTTTGGATTTCGTCGCTGGGGCAGCGCTGCGCTTAAGTTTGTTTTCTTATAAAATAGGGGACTTGATAGGTAGCTAAATTCAAATGAATAGGTTACTTTTAATTGGCGAGTTCGTTCCTTAGTTGACATTATCATGGCTTTCCATCTCTAGCTTATCAATAGTAAAAAACACTACAATCACCATCAACATCACATCTAAAATCCAAATACATGATTGATAAACTCAAACTAAAATCATTGAAAATTAAATTAACTGAAACTGAGTGAATAGGCTCTTAATGAACTAGTGCGCCTCACCATCAACGATTGCATCACTGCTTACCATCAGGTGGGATCGCAGTCAAGCACTAGTTTGTTGCAAGTAAAAAAAAAAAAAACTTCAAGTAATAACATTTCTTAGACCAGTTTCCGTTATTCATGAATTTGATTCATCCGTGGCCAATAGTGTAGGTTGTATGTTTATCTTTTTATCTGATAATTCTATCCTTTATTTGCCGTAACATATATCTGAGTTTTTGTTCCCAATAAATAAAATAAAAAAAAAAACATCAATAGTTAAATTACGCCTATAGCTGGGTATAGTCCACCCTGATACTATTTTTTTATTGTGACAAACTGATCTAGATTCTACCTACGATGACGCTTGTTCAAAATAATGGGTACTTACTCATTATTAAAATTAACATTGACAGTTAAATTTTTAAACCCATGCTTCATAAAAGACTTATAGTTGTAAGTCTCCAGGCACCCTCTGACACATAAGTCAAGATCCCAAGTTTACCTACATATAAAAATATATGCTGACTTGTACAGAAAACATCAATGATGAATCAATGTAACAATAGAATACGAAACAAAAATGACTCTAGAATACACACCAATTGAAAACGACTAAAAAAATACAATTTAAGACATCGCTAACCTTTTGCAAGACATACTGGAAAATGACACAGAATCTTCCTGTTAAAACCAAGGAAGCCTTTATTTCAATGGTACATACATAGTCGTAATTTAAAACAACTTGTATAATTATAATAATTTTACCCGGAAATCTTATAATTGACATTTGATTGACCAGTGCTGGTAAACCATAGGTTCGAGGCTACATCAACTAAAATGTAATTATTGTTTAAAAAAACAAGTTTAACAATCATTTTTACGACTCGATAATTTGTTCAAGAGATCAATTGATATTTATTGATAGCTATAAAACTGCCTTATACGAGACTATCGTATAGAAAATCACGCCATATAAGTCAAGTCCGCAATGATCTATTATGAAGTTGACACAGTCATACTAACGCCATCTAGTAATGATCTATAGAAGTAGTAAAATTTTTCCGTCAAGCCAACAGATGTCGCTACGGTGCTATTTATGGTCGGTCTGGATCATTTAGACGAAGGGTGCATAAATGAATAAATAATTTTGTGTTGTGTATTTTAATAAAATCAGTAATTAGTATTGATAAATTTTAGGACTTACGGTACAAGTTTCGATGATTTTATCTGTTGTACGTACCTGAAAGAGAAAAGAAATAAAATTAATAATTGCAATATTTATGCTATTTTATTATTACGGTATTTTATTATACATGCAATATACATCTATACTAATATAATAAAGAGGTAAAGTTTGTTTTTTTGTTGTTTTTTTGTTTGTAGGAGGTAATCTCTGGAACTACTGGTCCGATTGGAAAAAATTAGTAACAATAGAAAGCTGCTTTACTCCTGAGTGACATAGGCTATATTTTATGTACGCGGGCGAAGCCGCTGACAAAAGCTAGTGTGTATTATATTTGTTTATTTTTTTTTTAATTAACTAGATCGTTTTCTGAAAGCTAATATTATTCAGCAGATTACCCTAAAATTGTGTTAGTGAGTATCTGATTCCCGCAAATACATTTATGTATCTAATTTAAGGAATAATATTATAGGTAAATAAATTCAAGAAACGTTAAGAAACTTCCTAACGTTCTCGAATATTCCCATTAAAATAATTCTAATAAATTCAACGGACTCAATAAAATTAAAGCACTTCTCATCAAACAATCACTCTTTATAAAGTCAGACAATAAAAAAAACTTGTTAGAGCGAATGCAGATTTCTTTATCTTTTTTGTTTCATCCCATAAAAAATCCTACCAACGGATCTCACCCCGAAACCAAAAAACTAGACAACATTCCCACAGTCTCAGTTTTAAACCATGCTTTTGATTTGCATACGACCAGTGATTAATATAATTCTTCACTACAATTTTTTCAAAACACTCACCCCACAGTATTTCAATAGAATTAACACAATAAGATGCTATTAAAATAAAAGATTGAGGACCATACCCATTTGCATACGGAAGTATGAGAAAGGTGTTCCTCAAGGGACGATCGTAGGACCGTAGAGAATTTATGCAAAATTTATCAGTCACCCATAGAAGCGGTTTTTTCATTCTATTTGTTTTTATCTTCGCACGACGATTTGCATATCTAGTTCGAATATTTTGCATATTTAACTCTGTGAGTGTTTACTTTGAGCTTTATTTTAATTCTTTTCAGGGGTCAGGTTTTTTCTTCGGTAATTTTGCTTGTATTGTTGGCTTGCTCAACGTGAATAATTAATGCTAGGAACAAGACGTGTGTCCCTGCTTTCTTTTGTATGTCTAATTGAATTCCGGTTTTGGTGCCGAGTCATCTTCGTTTTTTATTAATATATTTTTTTGTATAGTTAAATTTTTGGCCCTGGGAGCATCTGCTTTTTGCAATTAATGTCGTGAGAACACAGGATAGGAATTAATTATAAATATTGTTCACAGACCTTTCGCTTTTTGTTGCGTTTTATGTCTTTGAAGAAGTTCGGTATTCAACGGTTGACAGTTTTTGAAACAGTTTTTAATTGGGTGTACTGGTTTGCAATTGTCATTTTACAAAAAATATTCTCATCTCATGCATTTACTTAAAATTGCATTGTCAGCAATTTTAAGTAAATGCATTTTTGGTTTTATTTTATCGATCGCAATAGGTTTCTTAAAAATAAATTAAACCAACCGCGACATAGAAATAATTAAATTATTTTTTAAAGAATAAGGGGAAACTTGTATTGACTCTAACAATGCTTTGAAAATACAATATATTGATCAATGCATATACCACTGTCCCACAGATGACAACGAGAGTAAGGAAATGGCTACAACAGCTACAATGCATGCTTGCATAAACCTGATTACTCTATTCATCTACTCTCAATCAGCATATCACCTATCAAATTAAACTATTATGAAGCGACAATAACACAATAGTTTTATAGCAATCGTGCGCCGGCGCAACCCTTAAAAATATTATATTTCATCAATAGCATATCGAGGGTTGATACAGAAATCATAAACTATACAATTTTATCGATCACAATGGTTGACATTGACGCGTGCCCGATAATGATCTATAGATCAACGATTTGCTATGAAATAAGATATGTTTTTTGCGTTGACCGCAGTCACGATGACGGCTAGTTAGTTCTGGTCGTTGTCAGTTGGTTTTCCGGTAATTATTCCGTCTAGAATATTTGTAATTCCGTTTTGTAAGCTTTGATGACAGAATTTCATGAAAGTTTTGTAATTGTTTCGAGAAAATCTACAAAAATCTGCAATATTTGCTTGTTAATTTCTTATAGACGTTATTATATTTTTTTACTTTTTGCTTGTTCTTAATAGCTTGGTTATGTTTGTCTATAGTTTTGAGATTACTTAACATTCACAGTAAAGGCTTATTTTCTTGTGTAGTAAGAATTATTATGCCAAATCAGTCTATTACTGAAACATTTTTTTGATGTGTTTGTAAATATCAAGATCCTGGATATTTCGAAGGCATATGCCGAGCCAGAACCAAATCGTAGATTTCCTTAGATGCTTTTCATTAAACAAGATGTCTTACAGTATGTAATTTTTATCATTACGATTAGTTACAGTGCATAACAAATTAAGATTACAATAAAGGTCACTCACATACTGAGAGACTTGAATCACTGCATCGTCAAATCAATAGAAGTGGATAAAAACATACCACGACAAGCCATCGTATGCAATTCCACCCTTGTAGGAACGCCTGTCGATATATTGAAGACACTAGCCCCTTTCACACAAAAGCTAATATTAAACCGAATACAATATATTGTTTTATCACTCGTCAGTCATGCAAAATCGGCTTCCACATAAAAAATCTATTGTTAAAGATCTTAAAGGGTTAACCCTCCAATACTATCTATTATAAGATTATTGAGTATTGACGCATTGTTGGGGGCGCGAAGGGTTAAGTACTGTTAAGACCCCTTCGATACTTTGAGTTATGTTGACGTGTTGAAATCGTTTAGTAGAGTTTATAGAATCGGTATAAGAGTTACGTTGTAAGATGTATGCAAATAATTATTTTAAGATCCTTTACTTTATATGCATTATTTTAGTTGTACTGTATATCTATGTTTTGCTCTTTTCTAGTCTACATCAAATATTTTTATATAGGATAGGATTGAGAGGGAGTATCAGAGTGACTTAAATCTATATGAGTTCTTTCAGTTATCATTTGCATTTCTGGACCGTTGTGACTCTGTGCAACAATCTCGTACTCCTAAGTTAACTTAAGTTATTTTGTGTTGCCACAAATGTTTTTTTTTATCAATCTATTTCCTAATACCTGTTTAGTTTTACCTAATACCTAATCTTCTTTTCTCTAAGTTAAATAACTATTCTCCCATCTTTTTCTAAATGAGTTTGTGATCTTACATTATTATCAGTTATCATTTCAGTATTTAAATATTTCAAGTCATATTCATTCATATCATTAATTAATTTAACGATATTTTTAAGTTCTATTTGTGTCACTGAAATACACACATATTGTGTCTGTTAGTTTTCTGGATTTTTATTGTAAATTTTCACTGTGGATATCCATGCGTGCCAATTAAATATTTTTTTTTTAAATGTAACAACCGCAGGTGTTGTATCTGTTGGAATAAATATTCATTTTTTTTTTTGAGTCGATTTAGCTCAGAAACTAGGTACTTTGATGGCAAAATCAGCGATGTTTATCAGGTCTTTTTAAAAAAAGTGAGAAGGTGAAGAGAGGTGTATGAGGATTTAAGTGTTTGAGTACACATATAATACTCACTATGTTGTAAAAACATTCATTAATATCTAAACTAAACCATTTAAAATTGTTAATATTATTACAACCATTTTTCATATTGTTATTATTTTTACTTGCCATTTTAAATTCCTAACATTGCCTTGCATAATCGAAATATATTCCAAAATCTTAATGACAAATTCACTGGGAAAGACGGTGCAAAGATTAATCAAACAGCACTATTTACAGAAATATTTTAACTGACAGCTGATCTTCCTAATGACATATCATTAATATTCTCCTCCAGTTCCCATAAAAGCTAAACACAGGAATATGCAAATCCATATCTTCATTCCTAATCCACAGAAAATTCCATAGAATTTGGTCCACGAAATTTGGCACTGACAAATTACTCAAGTGCAAGGAGGATCCTAGATGCGTTCTCACATACAAATGCGTCGACCCATCTGCTCTTATTAGTGAATAATGTTTTATTCAGTAATTGTCAAGCATTCTGGTTATTATGCAAAATACCCATATTGTGATGGTGCATGTTGACATAATACCATCAATCTGGTGTTTGATTTATTTGTAGGGTTGCGGTTGTAGATATTTGAAGGTCAAAATTGTCGATATCGATGAAGAATTAGGTTAGCTTGTAGTTACTGTATCTTCAGTTTAGAGTCTTAATTCAATTTAAAATTAACTATCAAAAACATCACAATGTCTACTAGCTTAATTTTGGCTACTTACGTTTCACTAAATTTATCTTTTTTAGCATAATCATCGGAAACTTACTATTGAAATGTATTAAGATTTCAAACAAAACAAATCCACTCTTGCACACACTACTTATTCCTTCTTTTCCCGTCTTTTACGAATTAACTCGTCTAGACTTTTACCAATCTTATTTACCGTTAGACGTTTATCGACAAAACCATCTTTACCGTCTCCGACATCAATCGACACACCGCCAACCCTATCTCCCTGATTATCATTGTTAAGACCTTTCACAATAGCTGTTTCGCACCGCAACGCCTATTACAGAGCAAAAGCATTGTTATTTAAATCCTGTGTTTAACCTACCTGAATATCCCTTTACATCTCAGACATGATCAGAATAGAGTATGCAGTCTTAGAAAAGATTAGCGGTATATTTATTGCGATTCAGTTTCCGGGAAGTGTTATTGAAACCTGTATTTTTTGGGTTTGATTTATACTGAGTTGTGTTATGTTCTTTTTGTGTGGTCTCATGGGAGAATACCGTATTTATTTAAATACTATATTTGGAAATACTATGTGCTTTTTCAGTAGAAGGAAAGGTTTCAGAATTATATTAAAACTCTATATTCAAAGACAACGGTAGCTTCTTTTTGATAAAAAATAGTGCTTGACTATACGACCTGATGATAAGAGTCATTAATGGTAAAGTGCACTAGTTTATTAATAGCCTATTCACTTTAGGCTTGAAGATACTTAAAGTATAATATAATCGGACTTAAAGTATAATACATCGGAAATGTGATAAAAGAACCCTTTCAATAGCTATGTGAGTTAGTAGGTATTTTTTTGTCTGAATAAAAGTAATTTATGTCTTCAAAATTCTGAACGGACTAAGATTTGTAAGTTTGTCACAGTAATTTTTATTCAGCTCAAAATTACCCATTCATCATTTTCCTATGTTATCAAATAACATGGGAAAAGGGTCGGTGCAACACGTTTTCTTCTTCTATTCTGCCCTGTCACCCGTCATGCTACCACAAACTAACTTTTTGTTCATTGAATATCACTTCTAACATAATTCATCTATCTTTTCAAAATTACCTATACAACGATATCATCATCACCATCAGCCTTATTAATGTCCCCACTGCTGGGACACAGGCCTCCTCTCTAGAAGAGGGAATGAGCCATAATCCACTACGTGGGCCCAGTGTGAATTTGTGGATGTCACATGTCTTCGAATTGTTGGTTCTAGGATAAGCCGGTTTTCTCACAAAGTTTTCCTTCATCGTTTTGAAAGGTGATGAAATAAAATACACAAAGTAATGCGCCTGACTGGGTTTGCACCCGCGACGTTAAGTCGGTGCCTTTACCATTCGGCCACCATTTGATTGCTCAGAACAAAATCTAACATACCTACATAACTATTGGAAGGTGGGTGTTGGTTTTATTCTTTGGCACTTTATCAATGGAGTATGTTCCCTTATAATCTTCTAATTTCACGCAGCAAACAATAGTAACTTGTGCTGACATTACAAGTATTATTATATTTTTAGCAAACCGCATACCACGTATAATTCTCCTTCATACACCAAGATCATTACATCTAACAAAATGTAATGTAAATACAAAGATAAGATCTCCAACAAGGGAAGCTGGCTGTTACCACAACATCTTGCGGTCTACGAGACCCGCTGCCAGAAAGTCTATAAACATAACATTTTCATCAAACCACGTATAAAGTGGTTAGCTTTGGTATATTGTTTTATAGATTAAACTTTATTCTAGTTAGAAAAAAATACGCCAGTTTTGAAAAGAAAGAAAAATAGGTATTTTATTAGACACCATATTATATAGACACACACAATGCAGAAATCACATCATTACATACCTAATATAAAACATAGTCGCTTTGTCAGGTACGAAAGGCAATCTTTAAAATTGCGCAACGGATTTTGATGCGGTTTTTTTTTAATAGATAGAGTCATTCAAGAGGACGGTTTATATGTATAATACATGCATAATATATTTAATATCAGCATTACACCCGTGCGAAGCTGGGGCGGTTCGCTAGTATATGATAAAAATGGTGGCCAAAACTAACATTGTGTATCTCACGGTTGCGCCAAATAGATCCAGTTCAGTAAAAATGCCAGGCAACTACGTTTTGATGAAGAAATATTTTATTTTCTATAGTCTGATAAATAGTTAAATCACTATAACTCTATCAGAGGCTTTATATAAATCTAGAAGACCGTGGAGACCTGCAAGGGACAACAGATAGACGTGAGAAAGAAAAGCGTTTTAGGATTGTGAGTTATGATAAATAGTAGACGCAATGTACGAAAATTCGTACGAAATCAAATAGAAAGCCACTTGAGCATCTTGTGAAAGCCTGAAACATGACAATACTTTTTAAGATAGAAAACAAAACGAATACTAATATTTTGCAAACGCTCAAGTTTATTAAAAGCTCTTCAGTGACATCCAAATAACTGACTTTGTAAAAGGGTTGAAGCCTACTGGGGCCCAAGGTCTCTTTCTGAAAAAAAGGCTTGGTCCCAGTGTGAAGGGACAAGAAGGAACGGGGTAAGGTTTTTAGTCAGTAAGAGTCTGACACTGCCTCCCGCTGAAGAGTGGGATTCGTCATTGAATGATTTTTGCCCATCATAAAAAAAAATCCCTAACCATATTGAAGATATAATAACAAAATGTTTATATTTAAAATATGTTTGCTACTTAGACCGTAAGACGGGTTGCGGTTTGTGGTGGCTTACGTTTGTCTTGTGCCGACCCCTTAAGAGCACATTCTTAAGATGAGCTTTAACTTACCACATGTGTACGCTTTTGAGAAAATATGATTTGGAAAATGATGGAGCCTGAGGTAATACTGTAAAGACGAAAGATTTGTAAGAAAATTTATTTGTAATAAATTGAAAGAAAGAAAGAAAAACATTTATTTTGACACGCACAGGACAAATAAAAAATAACTATAAATAATTGCTTATATTAATAGTACAAAGTTTTGGATATATAAATATAAACTAAACTGTAAATATGTAATTATAATACATCGCTGTTATCCGGAAATGTGCCCAGAAGGTTGGCAGCATTGCCACGTTGAATGGCAATGCTAATACTTTGGGCAAAGAAAGAGACAGCCCTCTGACCACGCAAAGTGTCTCAGTCGGCGTTTTTGCCGCAACGCACATTGGGACCCCATGGACTTTCGACCCCGCTTAGTCCGTACAACATATACGACAATGGAAGAAAGAAAGGTGAGTTTTAGGAGTCAGCAAATGTAAAAAAATACTCTCCCACTAGAAGATACTTGATGTTTTTTTTTCCAAAAAACAGAATAGCATACCATTTAGTCTTATAATGTTCTCACTGTTGGGACTCAGGCCTCTAGGACTCTAGGAGGGAGGATGGGCCCAAATCCACCACGAAGGCCCATTGCGGGTTGATGGATGTCTCATGTCTTCGAATTTTTAGTACTAGGACATGCCGGTTTCCTCACGATGTTTTCCTTCACCGTTTTGAGAGCAGTGGTGATGAAATAAATTACACAAAGTAACGCGTGTGGCTGGGTTTAAACCCGCGAGCAACTCGTCAGTCGGAACTGTTACCAGTGCTTGAAAAAGTAGTATTTGCAGAATAATTCGTTCGGCTAATTAGCCAAAACCAGTCCTTAGACTATTAGTCACAAAAAACTGAATTTCCCAATAATATTTGGTTACCAAATGCCAACTTCACAATAATGTCTAAACTACCATTATTTAAAAGCTATTAAAATATCATAATTCAACATAATATCCATTAAAACGATCTCAAAGTATTAAATAGACGTGAAATTGCGAACTTCCTGCGCCGGCGCAGAGTTTAGCGAAGAAAAATGTTTGTATTTTCAAGTAGGGTTGGCGTGTTATGATCGTTAAGTAAGTAATTATCTTCGCTTGATGATAATTTAAGGCAAAGGTCAGAGCTTTTCAGTTTTTTTTATGTTTTACTAGCTTTTGCCGGCGACAGAAAAATGTGATAAATGAAGAAACGCTCGACCGATTTTGTGCAAACTTCACATTAACCATCTACTAAATAGTCCGATTAAAGCTAAATATTTGGTTTGGATAGGTGAGTCCATTTTTAATAATAAAATTACAACGGAAAGTGGCATTAATTTTTATATATTACTAGCTTTTGCCCGCTGTTTCGCTCTAGGCAACAGAAAAATGTGATAAGTGAAGAACCGCTCGACCGATTTTGTGCAAACTTAATAGTCCGAACAAAGTCTAAACATTTCGTTTGGATAGGTGTGCCCGATCTTGAGTTAAAAAGTTACAGTAAATTGATTTATGCATTGATATGAAACAGTTAAAAATGTATTATTAAAATGTAAAGAAAACATCATCATCATCATCATCATCATCAGCCTTTTAATGTTCCCACTGCAGGGACACAGGCCTCCTCTCTCTAGGAGAGGGAATGGGCCATAATCCACCACGCGGGCCCAGTGCGGATTGGTGGATGTCACATGTCTTCGAATTTTTGGTTCTAGGACATGCCGGTTTCCTCACGATGTTTTCCTTCACCGTTTTGAAAGAAAACATATACTTTTTATATTGGTTTTCTAAAATCGTAATAGACTTAACTTCAAAAAGAATAATAACCAGAATCTATTCTCTCTACTTCACATATTTCTAAATTTCTGCTAATAAATCAGCAGCATTTATTTCAATGGAAGCAATACGCACAGGATTGGTCCTAGGCAGCGCTTGGGGGAGGCCTATGTCCAACAGTTGACGTTCTTCGGCTGAGATGATGATGATTATTTATTTCAAATCATTCACAAGACTTTTAAATTATTAAGAAGTCAGTATAAGCCAGAAAAATGATGCTAATGCAAGTGCAATTGAACCAAAATGAGCTTAGCGAGATCTCTACGGAGAAGAATGTGCAAGAAAATGCATAGACATTCCTTTAAATTACACTGTGTAAAAAAAATATATCTTAGTTACATATTTATTTTCTCTTCTATTATATGTGAGAACAGTGTAAATCGGTATTGCAGGTTGATTTCCTAACTACCGTACGCGCAGGCATGCGGACGACGAGCAATAAATAGTTCGCCGTACGCTCGTTCTATAAGGACCAAGCCCGAGTGTGTGCCTTTAAGAAATGTCAGCATAACCGTAGGCGCCAAGCAGGGCCGATGCTTGTATTGTACTCTAGCATATAGGGTCATAGTTAGAGGGAGTCATGGGAAAACTTCTGAAAAGAAAACTCGTGGTTCCTAAAACTGAAAAAGTAACTAAAAACGTATGTCATTTTAGTTAGTAAAACACGCCCTTGAACTCAACCCAATGGGGATTTTTTATGGCAGGTAAAAATCATCCAATGACGAAGGAGGCCACCGCCTAACACTCATCTTCGCTCCGGACTCTGACTTCTACCAAGGCCCGGCGCACAGTGTATTTTTCGCCCAAAAAATCGGACATGGCATTTTTACTATCTAATTTCATAGGATTTGTGATTATAAATGCGAGACGAAAACTCCTGATTGCCCTTTTGCTATAAAATATTGAAAATTAGTACTTGAAAAAAATGTCTATGGTTTCCAGAAAAACCATAGAAACAGTTATAACTTAAAAGTTTGACTTCTTTTTAAGAATCTATTGACGGCATTAAATAGTATCTTAAAATCCCTCCTATAACAAAAAACATCTAGGCTTTATTTATTCAAGATAACAGATTTATGGCTGATTTTGTAAATTTATGTTTTCTTTTTTTTACCGCCATATTATTACATATTTGGATTTGTAACTAGGATCGAAATGTTCTTTTTATTTATGCTTATGATCCTACAAATTCTTGGATCCTAATTATGCAGGATCTCGGAGTTGTTAAAATTCAGATTTTTCTGGATAGGGTTGTCGCCTCATAATTTAATAAACATAATATTTGAAGTAATTTTTTTAAATGTCAGTTTTTCCAACGCAGTTTATAATATTATCTGAATAAATTATCTTGGTCTTATTTACTTATTGAAACATATCAACAACAATAAAAAAAAATATATATCTTACGAATATTATGAATGCGAAAGTTACAATGTTTGGATGTTTGTTACTCAATCACGCCAAAGCGGCTGGACGGATCTGGATGAAATTTGGCACAAGCATAGGATACACTCCGGAATAGGACATAGGCAACTTTTTATCCCGGAAAAACACAAGGTTCCTGTGGGATATATAAGGTGCTTTTAAAATATATGCCAGGCTTTTTATGAAGTATAGTATTATGTTTATAGATTACAATAGTAAAGATAAAATGTTGATAATTTGTGTTATTCTTTTTTCGCATAAAACCATCCTCCGGTGTTACGATATTACGATACGCTGTTGCCGCTCCGCGCCGCAAAACACCGGCGCCATTCATACTACGATTGTCATTCATTTCAAACGAATGCCGCCTGCGCGCCGGCCACTCGGTCGTTACTGCACAGCAACCCCCCCCCCCTTCCCGCCCCCGCGCGCACTACCCCGTTCGCCGCACGCGCTGGCCGACCACCCGCTTGCCAGTCGCCTCCCGCCCGCCACGGGATTTAGTTTTATTATTATCGCGCGCGTTTTTATTAAAAACATTTAGCCAAGTGAACAGTAAAACGGACGCATTGAACAAAGTGGAAACCCATTTGTGTGCAACGCAGAGATGGACTTGTGCAACAGTTTCAAAATCGGTAGGGAGTGTGTAAATAACTTTTAAATACGTTGGTGTCGGATAACTTTTAAATACGCCAAGTTCCTGTAATTTATCGTTATTTGATATTACACTTTTGAGCCCTAAGCGAACGCCGGCGTTTTGTTCTTTAATTGTGTCTGTAATTACAAAAGTCGAAAGGTTAATCTAAGTACCTATTGTTTAAACTAACTTAAACTGAACTGTTTAAGTGTGATGTGAAGTTTATCATCGTAACTGGTAACTACTGGTAAGTAATTGCACTTTAAAACACTTGTTTGCCTACGTATTATTGCGTACCTAGTGAATTAGGTAGGGACAAGCTAGTCAGCTGATTTTAGTTTTCATTCGTAGAACGAATGGAAAGAGATAGCAGCTGTTTCATTGAAGAAGAGAAACATCGCGCGTAATTTGTGAACCACGTTGTGCAGAATAGAGTCAATATTTATTTAACTACTTTATTTTCTCAAACTGGATTAACTGTTCCTGGGCACGAAAGCTCTTCACTATTGTAATCTATAAACACAACAGTACACCTCCCAAAAAGCCTGGCATATATTTTAAAAGCACCTTATATAACTTCTTATTTTGGTTTGGTTACTCAATCACGCCAAAACGGCCTGATGAATCTGTATGAAATTTGGCCCAAGGATAGCGTATACTTCATAATAGCACATATGTTACTTTTTATCCTGGAAAACATAAGGTTCCCGTGGGATATACAACTTCTTATTAGGCAACCCCAATACCACGCGGGCGAAGCCGCGGGCAAAAGCTAGTAATTAAATAAAGTTTTAAAATCTTCAGTTTAAAATCCAATGAAAGGTGATATGTGGTTCAGGGAAGGGGTCCGCCCTCGTTAGGCTACGGCTAAAACCTTGCACCAACACATATTTCCTGGAGGAACGGGGGTGAGGCACCATGGAGCCGTCAAAGACCCATGGCGCCACTTTGCCTCAACAGGACCTGACCCGGCCTGTTGAGGGATGTCTGTCCGGGCTCCGACCGGCTGACTTACTGCAAGGAGGGCATGAGGGCGCCAACCCTCATGTTGGTCCACGAGTGGCAGTTGATGGAGTTGTGGATAACGCCACAGCCGGTACTCTTCATCCTCCGGGAGTATTCGCAAGTACACAAGGAGACGTAATTAGTAGGCTCGATGCCTATAAGATGTTGATCACCAAATCAAAAGAAATGGGATTGAAAATTCGCCCTACTGACCTGCCTTTACAAGAAAGGTCAAACCTTATTTTGAATATTTTAGGATTTTCCGAAACTGATGTCAATGATAAGAAAAGATTCAAAGAAGCAATAGCTAAATTCACGTCTAAATGTGAAATCCTCTACAAAAACTGTAAATATAATATGACCTTTTTTGCAAAGAAGAATAACACGTGGCTTAAAGAATCGATACAAAATGATTTGAATAAATTTTTAATTAGCGAACATCCAACTTTACAAGATGCGTCACTTTCCGACTCTGTGGTTATTCCTGACTCTGAAATTAATATTATGAGCCAATCGCTTGACAGATATGAATTTGCACCTCATCATCAGCAACAAATTTCAGAGTCCAATACATCAGTATTGGACTCTGAAATTTGTTGCTGATGATGAGCAATCTTGAACACTATGATTTGGATCACCAAATCATAGTGTTCAAGATTTACATATAGTCCCTGAACAAAATATTTTTGATATTGCCGTGTCGCCCACAATCGATGCCATTCCTTCGACTTCTTCATGTTTGGTCTATGAATCACTTAGTGGCAGACAAAAACGAAGGGTGTGCAAAGAACTCCAGTATTCTTTAGAAAGTGAACCACCGGCAAAAGTTATCAAAGCTGTTTCTAGTGCATTAGAAGCAAAAGGTCAAAAATTAAAAACCAATGCATCAAAAGATTTGCAATTTGTTATAAATTCTTGTCTTGAAAGTCCAACACGACGGACTAAGCTAGCAACCAAACTTCGCGAAGACCCCCGTCCTTATTCTCCAGAGGAAGCTTTAGCAGTATTTATAGACAGAAAATTTACAGTAGCTACATACAATTTTTTGCAACATGATTTAAAATCAAGAGGTTTTCCAGCATTTCCTACATATAAAAAAGTATTCGACGCAAAACAAAAATGTTATCCGGATAGTGCAGTTCAAGTAACAGAGAGAGAAGCCTTTGTCCCATTAGCTAGTTTACTTTCTCACACTCTTCAAAGGTTAGTACACTCATGCGACGAAATTATATCAGCATATTGTGAACAAAAAAACCTTGATACTGTAGATTGTATTTTTGAAGGTAGTTGGGGGTTTGATGGTAGTTCGGGTCAATCATTGTATAAACAAAATTTTTCTGATAATCAAGACCCTGAAAACAGTTTATTTGCAACTACATTCATTCCATTGCGGATAAAAACAAAAAAAGACTTTGTTCTTTGGTTAAACCCAACTCCACAATCATACAGGTTTTGCCGCCCGATTCATATCCAATATCGAAAAGAGACGAAAGATTTAATACTCAATGAACAGAAGTGGATAGATGACCAAATTAAGGATTTAACTACATTAGAAGCAACGACATCTAACAAGAAGACAATAAGGGCAAAACCACAACTGTATTTGACATGCATAGATGGCAAAGTTCTGAATACAATAACAGAGACTTCTTCTCAACTTAAATGTCCGTTTTGCAAAGCAACCTCTACACAATTCAACAAATTAGATATTATTTATTCGCGGCCAATAGATGTGTCGGTTTTCAAATACGGAATAAGCCCCTTGCATGCATGGATTCGGGTATTGGAGTTTTTACTTCATTTGGGCTACAAGCTTCCTGTTAAGAAATGGAGGGTAAGCAAATGTTCACTGGAATCAAACACTGTAGAGGAAACAAAGAAACGTGTGCAAGAGAGAGTGCGAAAAGAACTGAAAGTGCTGGTTGATGTTGTGAGACCCAATGCTGGAACAACAAATGACGGCAACACAGCCCGAACCGTTCTATCTGATCAAAATCGTGCAGTGTTTGCAGAAATATTAGGCCTTAGTCAGTGGTTGTTGGACGATCTTCACACGATTCTGGTCACCTTATCTTGTAGTCTACCTGTAGATGCTGATAAGTTTGGAGATTTTTGCAAAACCGTAGCATCTAAATACGTGGCAGAATATGGTTGGTACCCAATGACAGTAACTATGCACAAAATCCTCATTCACGGCAAAGATATTATTAATAGCTCAGCTCTTCCAGTGGGTCTATTATCAGAACAAGCCGGTGAAGCGCGGAATAAGTTCTGGCGTTATGACAGAGAACACCATAGCCGAAAATCCGACCGTGAAAAAACAATGTTGGACCTATTTCACAGGGCACTGGAATCGTCAGATCCAGAAATTTCCTACATTAGGCTTCAGAATAGGTTGAAAAAACTCAAATCTTTGCCTTTACCATCCAAGGTAGTGGAGTTACTGAAACCGTATGAAATCTCAGCTGAAGACGATTTTGAGGCGGCAACAGAAAATGAAATTGAAATTATTGAAGGTCATACCGATAGCGACAACATAACAGAAATTCTTTCGGCCGATCAGGATGAAGAATAATAATTGTTACCCTAACCACCATTTTTTAATTCAAAAGAAAATAAATTTCAAAAGAAATATTGACAACCCTAAAACCATAATTACCATAGAAAACTTTAGAAGCCTCTAAGTTAGAGATCCTTCATTATTTGGATCTGATTTTTTTTTCTAAGCTTCTAACACATTTTATTAACAATTCTAAAGAAAAATAAAATCCAAATAATTGAAAATACGACCATAAAAAAATAAAATAAAAAATGCTTAAATTGTAAATAAATCTCTTAAAACTCAATTAAAAAATATATAAATCAATTAGTATTATGTGTTTTGAGATTATTGTGGATCAGAAAAACCAAGAAGAAAATTTGTGAAATATTTCAAAAGTTATGGATGATTTACTATTTCACTATAAAAAAGAATAAAGTGGTTTTATTTCTCCATAATGAGAAATAGGTGCACGAGTGTTCTATTAATTAATTCATAACACATTTATGTATAAGGTTTCACAAAAAAAAAGGCATGTCCGATTTTTTGGGGAAAAAATACACTGTGCGGCGTGAGAGATTGGCATCCCCGATCGCCCCCACGAGGATCGGCAATACCCTACCTAAGCTGGGCACACTTATTAGATGATTTTCCACCTCGAAAAAAAATAAACAGACAGCCCTACAAACTACCCAGCACTAATAACCACATGCGAATTAACAAGTAGCGAATTGATAAGCGTCAACCAACGGTCATAAAATTGTTGTTTATTATTATAAAAATGTTAAATTACTCGTTGAACTAACGCCAGGCCTTAAGCCTTAACGCCAGGTCATTAAATTGACCATGAGTGGTTCTAAATTGGCAGGTTGATTCCTATCTTTATGTGCGACTGGGTTTTATAAACTGTGAAGTCCTAAAGATTCAAGTGGTTATTAGAACAGCTTTTGAAATTAGTAATTAAAAGTTTTGCATAAAGAGCTTTTTAAATAAAATATTTGTATGGCTTATTAAGCTTTGCAGGTAAATTGATAAGCAGATTTTTTCAAATATTAAGACCAGATTGTGACATCCACCAATCCGCACTGGGCCCGCGTGATGGATTATGGTCCGTTCCTTCTCCTAGAGAGGAGGCCTGTGTCCCAGCAGTGGGAACAGTAAAAGGCTGATGATGATGATGATGATGATGATGATTAAGACCAGAGTAGGGTCGAAGCCTGCTGAAGCGAAGAATCAATATCTGAAAGGAAGGTTCGGATCCGATATGAAGAAACAGGACTTTTTTTATGGTGGGCAAAAATCATCCAATGACGAATCCCGTCCTTGGGTGGAGTGAGAAACCGTGTCAGACTCTTACCAACTAAACACCCCACCCTGTTCCTTCATTGCTCTTCGCACTGTTACCAAGCCTTCCTTTCAGAAAGAGACCCTGGGCCCCAAACGGCTTCGACCCTTTGCAGAGTCCACACGAAGGAACAGGACTGGGTAACTGGGTCTTTAGTCAGTAAAAGTCAGACACTAACTCCCACCCCGCACAATCGCGCGGAGATACAAAAAAGGGCCAAGCTGAGTCGAACCTTATTAGGGGGCCATAGGTTATCTGAAAGAAAAACCGGGAGTTCTAGAATGTAAAGAAGAGAGTTTTAGTCAGTAAAAATGTCATATTTTTTACGCGTTTATTTACATGCTCGCGCTCTACTCTAAAGCGAAAGAAATTATTAGAAGAAGAAGAAAGTTTCCAACTCAAAAAAATATATATTATAAAACTAACTGTGAAACAGTTAACTGAAGATCAAAGTTCATTGACTCGCACAATGGCAATGGCGACTAACCGGCGACAAGTTTTAATTGCGCGCATGCGCAGAACCTACCACCTGCGCTCGCGCATGCTACGGTATTGACATTCTATTGGTTGCAAGCATCTATTAGTATTAAATATCATCTATTGCGGTATTTTAAAAATACATATATACAAATAATTTAAAGAAAAACCCTTAGACCTAAAACTTAACTAAAAGTACCTAATCTAATAGAGCATCTTAATTTATGTGATACTAGCTTCTGCCCGCGACTTCGTCCGCGGAAAATTTATTGTAGTGATAGCTCGGTTAACATCCATGTTATATAAATAATTTATAGCCTATGTCACTCAGGAGTAAAGCAGCTTTCTATTGTTGCTAAAATTTTTCCAATCGAACCATTAGTTCCAGAGATTACCTCCTACAAACAAAAAAATAAAAAAACAAACTTTATCTCTTTATTATATTAGTGTAGATAGAGTTTTAAGGTTATTTCATTATTTAATTCAAATTTATTCTATGACTAAATAAAAAAGGTTGCGGTGTTTTTGAATCAGGTAATAATATAATTTTTCATTACTCATACTCTGAAAGTAGGTGTAAAGTTGCCTGCGGACAGGGTTGGAAGAAGTACTTTTACTCCCTAGGGAGTTTTACTTTACAACTGACAGTTGTTTTTTTAATATTTAAACAGCAAATATTAAAAAAAAAACTAGTTCTATTTTGACATTTCTATTGAACCGTGACCCGAAACTTTATACCGAATTAAAATGACATAGAAATAGAAATAATTTAAGAATACTTTTTTTTAATGACTTTATTTTAATTTACTTTCAATAATATCATTAAAACTAATATATATTTGAGAAAAATGTTGACCAGACTAATTTTTACAATGACAAAATGAAAACTATTGACTGAAAAGCCAGGGAGCCGAACACTGAAAAAAAGAATTGGCGGGTAAATGGTAGACTCTCTATAATCTGTGGCCGATTTGATCTTCCTTTTTGTTTTCGAGGTGTAGGTATAGTTTTGTTTACATTTCGATAAATCTCTGTTACAAGAAATTTTTATTAACACGATAAGTTCATTAGCTTCAGTTATAAATTTAACGCAAGATTCTTAAGAGGAGAAAACCGCTTACCGCCTAAATCAAAAGAAATATACCTACCTAAAAACATACCTTTGACGACGACTCAGGTTTTTATTATTTTTATTTTCCTCGTATTCGTAATGAAAAGCACAGTGTTTACCTCGGGTTCGAGAGTTATTTAGTCCCTCGAACTATTAGCGACCTCGCTCTCGCTCGGTCGCCAAAAAATTTCTCGGGACTAAATAACTTTCTTTCATCCCTCGTATAACAATGTACTATTAAGAGTTATTACTTTATGTAATCTATTAACTATAATTTTTAACATTTCCACATAAAAGCCATTTTTTTTTTCAGTGGTTTACATTTCTCGCTCTTAAGCGAAGCAGGAGATAGTATCAAAATTATACTGAATAAAAAGCCTGCTAGGTTTCTTTGTTAACTTTCATACCAAGGCTTTTTTTTTTTCAGAATCGAACCCTTGGCCCTATTAGGCTTCGACCCTGCTGGGCCCCTACGGTTTGCTGACAACTGCTTGAATCGCGCGGGAACAGTACGCGCCGTCAACAACTTTGGCTCGGCCCGGACTGTTACAGGACAGACGGATGGCGAGCTACCCTTTGCTCACCGTCTGAAAGCCCGCACCTACGGTAGCCGGAAATCGAGATCGGAATGACGACGCTGGGGCGTGAGCCTGAGGCCTCCTCCTTTGCTAGCATTACTTCATTTCAGGTGAATGTTTTTTTTTTACCTATTTTAATATTTTTTCTGGTGACTTATTTGTTTATATTAAGAAAAGGGTTCATTGCCTTCATAGCTTCAAGGGTTAACAGAACTGTAAAGAAACCACCTGCCTAGATATTAACTAACTAATTAATAATCAACCCTCTGTTTTGCCATTACTATATTCTAATATAAAAACTATATACAGACAAGACAGCTGTTTTAACATTTAAAAAACATTTTTTTTCCTTGCAACACTATCATTATAAGAATTTCTAACGAACCTGTCAAGTTAGCTAAGTCTAGGCGATAATTAGTTTTACAAGAATTTAATTGAAGTCTAAAATGTAAATGAGAAATAACGGATGAAACCTAAGTTGTAATTGACCGGTTGTTACAATGTTGCATTAAACTAAACACAAGTATATATTTCTTAGTTTATTTTATTTTATACACGGCACGCAATGGGCACCTGCACGAAGAAAGCGGTTCGAGGCCGACCTAGAAAGCGGTGGACGCGTACCGAGAGGAGAGGTCCGAGATGGCACAGGAAAAGAAGATTTGGAAGGACTTGGGGGAGGCCTTTGCTCAGCAGTGGGACAGTAAGGACAGTAAGTAAAAAATATTTTACTAGTTAAGTCAAATACAATTATTTGCAAAAATTAAGTCAATAAAACTACATAAATACTTAAACAAATAAATTTAAAAAACCTAATGAACTTAACTAAAAATACCTGATCTAATAAGGCGTAAAAAACTCTTCCGCATCGCTGTCGACTGGTAAAGTACCCAAAAGGCTGGCAACATTGCCACCCTGTATGGCAATGCGTATACTCTGCTCAAAAGCCATTAAGTCATTTGAAATTATCTATATTTTTTTTTTCTCTATGTTTTAATCTTGGCAAGTCTGCGAATTTTAGCGCTCGGAAACTCGTAAAAAAATTAAGGTTAAAAAAAATGCTAATAACAGTTTTTAACAGCAATAACAACTGCAAATTGCGTTTGTTTATTATTTTTTTATGAGTTATCAAGTGCTAAAATTCGTAGAGCTTAACTTCAAACTAGCCTAGATCCGACGGCTGTACTGTATTCATTACATAGTATAAAACAAAGTTGCTTAGATCCTATGTATGCTTAGATCTTTAAAAGTACGCAACGGATTTTGATGCGGTTTTCCCCTTGACACCCAAGCGAGCGCCGGCGCTCGCGCTGTCGAAAACGCGTTGTCGTTGTCAAATTTTCAAAAAAATAATGTTTTTTTTTTCATTTTTTTTTGTAGGGTATTTCGATATTTATCCAAGAACGTAAAAAAAAGTTTTTATAGATAAATAACTTTCCGTTAATACCCGCGAACGCCGGCGTTCGCTGTAGTACCCGCGAACGCCGGCGTTCGCTTAAGGGCTGAGGAATTAATAGATAGAGTGATTCAAGAGGAAGGTTTATGTGTATAATACATGCATAATATATTCAATATCAGTACCCGTGCGAAGGTGGGGCGGGTCGCGAGTTGCGTATAAACACTTATGACAGTAACATATAATTTCTCGTATTTATTTTCAAATACTTTATGTTTATGAGCCTTCATCCTATTATTTTAACACTTTGCAAGAGATTGTAACACAATACTATCATCATTATAGAAACTCAAACAAGAATGAGAAAAAAAAACAAATCATATAGCTACTCTTTTCAAAAACTCATCCAAAAACCGCAGATAATGCCCAAAAATACTTTACAAGATCCACTGCACCATCTTGAAAGCCCTCCCTCAGAGGGAACTCACTCAGACCCTCTAATGACCTCATTAGCCGTGGCAAAAACTAAAGTACCTTCGAGATCATGTTTTGGAGATAGTCAAGACATATATGTATTTAGTTGTATTATGTAGTGTCTGGTATTAAAGGTAAGCTCAGTGATGAACGACCAGAGATGAGAAGGATTTTTTAAAGGCAAAAATTTATATAGATTATACTTTATTTTGTACTTCATAATGTGGACAGGGTAAACATTAGTAAAAACTAAATGAGCAATAGGCTGTCTTATCTTACAGGGTCTTACAAGGAACCTTAGGATGAATTGAATGAAAGGAGATAGATAATTATTATTCCGTTTATTCATTTAAAACAACATATAAATTACATTTTTAAATATTTGTATAAAAAAAACTAATTATTATTATTTTTTTGATGAAAAATTTACATTATATTGAAATTTATGAATATACGAATCAAATAGGTAAAGCAAAAACACGAACATTGATATACCAGATTTGGGGAATGGAACAGTGGTGACCGAGTGGTACCGGCCCCAACTTAAGAGTTAGTTAGTTGGTGGCGGGTTCAAACCCAGCCAGGCGCATTACTATGTGTAATTTATTTTATCAGCACTGCTCTGTGACATTTTTAAGAGTTTTAAGTCACAGGTTCAAACCCAGCCAGGCGAATAATTTGTGTAATTTATGTCCTCACCACTGCTCTCAATACGGTATCCGATGTTATAGAAACAAAAATTCTAAAACATGTGAATTCGATCAAACTGACTGGGCTCGCGCGCTGAATTTCGGCCCATTCCTTCTCCTAAAGAGGACGCCTGAGTCTCAGCATTGAGAAGATTTTAAGGCTGAAAAAACGTGGACAATGTTAAATTTTACATCCTCTAACAACGAGATAGCTTTTTAAATTTATCCAAAAATCACTCGACTTTGACAATATCTGCCGATCTCATAGATCCTCTAATAACCAGACCACAATCCCACTTCCTGACCACAAATGACTACCAATAAAAACCTCACATTCGTAATGTTCACTGAAACAATCGAAAACCGGAAATGACGAGATATGAAAAATAGACACCTATCAGTGACAATATCGTCTCATTACCAGACGAAATCCCACCTTAAATTCTATAAGCTAGAGTTCAAAATAGATGTTGCAATACCCACTAGAACATTTTCGACTCCGAAGAAATGTATTACAAAATTCTACATTCAATTTTGAGATCTATACCTATGAAGATGTGGTTGATTTTACAGTGTATAGATGGAGGGTGATGAAAAAAATTAGGCCCTTGACAAAACTGATGGTTTGGTACAAATAGTCTCGCATATTATTGAATGGAGCGATCGTAAGGAATCGGGTCTATTATTAAAATGAGGGTAGTTCTATGAAAAGTCGATTGAGGGAACAATATTGGATATATTTTGTAATATTCGAGGAGCAATATGTTGGGTGAAATGTATTTGATTTCTGTAATGGAATTGGTTAAGTTAATGCGCAGATATTTTTACAGAGTTCTGTGAAAATGTTTTTATTACGGCGTGACATTTTAGTAGAGTTTGTAGATATAATGTCATCATCAGCCTTTCTAATATTCCAACTGCTGGGACACAGACCTCCTTTCTAGGAGAGGGAATGGGCCATAATCTACTAAGCTGGCCTAGTGCGGTTTGATGGATGTTTTTAGAACTGTAGAAAAAAAAAATACTTTACACAAAGTAATGCGCCTGGCTGGGTTTGAACCCGCGACTAACAACTCGGAAGTCGGGGCTGTTATCACTCGGCCAACACTGTTCTGGACTTTCAGATACTCAAAATCACTAGTTTAATATTATATAGCCAGAAAATATTGATACAATTAACCCAAGCCTTCTTTAGGAAAAACCTTACAAAACAGATAAGAGCGGCCATGATAATATAAAAACTGCATCCAGCATCAAAGTCGGGAGGCGACATACCGACGCAGGAATCCAAAAATTTACACAAACGAGATTAGGCCTCGACCTGGGTGATGAGCGGAAACGGGTGCTGAAGCGGGCGCGATTTAATAAACTTATTTTCTGTATTTATTGTGATGTGACTTTATGGATTAAATATGGGGCCCCTTTTGACTTTTCTCTAGAGCTTGTAGAACGGAATAGAAGTACTATTATTCTGTACAGACACAGCGCAACAGTTTTAGTTCATTAAACCCCAAATTCGCACAACTATTGTCTTGTAATTAGGTTTGTAATTATGGTAGTCGAAAGGTTAAAAGACGAAATAAAACAGAAGAAAAGAACAGAATACGTGCTCATATTGAAAGGGCTACAACCTCAGCATTTGCTGGGCGTCAGACACCCAACGCAGGATTTTATTATGCTGGATTCAGTTAAACTTAATATTGATGTTTGCTTTTCTACTTGATATCAATTTTTACTATTAATACAACTCTTATCTCAACTCTGGTAAAATATCATTATTATTACTTAGCTTGGTTTCTTCGTATATATCCACGGTGTCTCTAGGTAGGCAGGCTTAATCTGTAGAAACACTGCATGCAATACCCGCTAAAACAACACACATTTCTGACATACCAATATATAAGGCATACCAAGTATCACTATTTCGACTATTTCTGTTTTTCGCAACCGAAGGATGCCCACAATCATCATCGAATCATTGTGCCTCCTCTAAGGAGTGACTACACGTTTCTGTGCCATTTTTTGTGTTGTGAAAGTAATTTCTTCTGCTTTTGGTGACATAAAAACTCTCACGCAGCAGTTACCGGCACTGTGGTAATGTCTCATTCTCACGGGTTCGCTTCTTCTTCTTCTTTTTGTGTCGATTTGACTCAAATTTTATCAGACTAATATTTAGCTACCTGGACAGCTCTTTCGTTGACCTCGTACAAGTCATTAAAGGTGTAGGTGGTAGTGCACGCTGAGTAGGAAAGGAGGTGACGCATATCCTGTGAAGGAACTCCACACTGGCACTGTACTTGCTATCAGTCAAGGAAACCCCATTTAGACAGATTATCTCTGCAGCGACCGACCTGAACCCACAGTCGGTACAGGGATTTCCAGATTGGCCACTGCAGTTTATGTCCCGGTGGCAGATGTTCTGCCCGGGGTGATGAAGTTAGGAGGAGTGGGATATCGTTCCCTCCACAGTTCGCGTCTCTGATCTGAGCCGCTACCTTTTTTTTATTGCAATAAACTAGTGCTTGACTGCGATTTCACCTGATGGTAAGCAGTGATGCAATCGTTGATGGTAAGGCGCACTAGTTTATTAACAGCCTATTTACTGTAGCCTTGAAGACACCTGAATTATTATCAGACGGATACTCTCCGAAGATCTCGCTACGGGTTCGCAACTGAATCCGCTATCGCTTATTCACTCAATCCAAGCCCTTACTATCAACTGATTCGGGTTTTTGTCTGTCCATTCGTCCATCGTCGGCAACAGTCGGCATTTCTGCGATGACATTCTTGGGCACCCGTTTTGATTAGAAGTCAGTCATTCGATGATTTTTTTTTCTACTTATACTTTTTTTTTAGTTTTAGTCGCATTTCTTAGGGTTTTCGATTTTTTGGAGAAATGAATATGGATAGGTTTGAGAGATTTCGTTTTGTTTTGCGTTCTTTTTTAAGCAGAAAGAAATTGTTGCTAAATTAAAGTGGTTTCCTTAAATGGCCTGAAGTCCTAAGCAGCGGTGTGTCAATCGCATAGTTTGACTGGAAGATACCAGAAGGAAAGTGGCACAAAATGGGACCATTTTGCAAAAAGCGAAATAAATAAAAAATAACAATTCCGCCACTATCAAATAACGTTTAATTTTGGTATAGTTAAATTTATAAAATATTACTAAACACAAATTAAAGGAACAGTTCAACTGTTCCTTTAATTTGAAAAGTCCAAATATGCTTATAGTCGAACATGAATGCCGAAGAAACATCTAATATAGTGGTTGATTAATTTAGTCGAAAAATATTTTTTCACATAGTCAATATTGTACCCGAAAGCACAATAAAAATGACCAAGTTACCATATTATTATGATAAATTGTTACAAAACTGAACAGATTTTCTCTCTTTGACTCGTGAATAAAAACTCTCTCTATTTTGATAGAGTTTTTTTTTTAATTTTTTGTTTGTTAAGGTGTGTGCATGACTATAATTTGGAGAGTTCAATCGAGAATTTCATAATGAAAGATATTTCTCAGGGATACATAAAATCTAGCGATATGACTGAGTCATTTAGAAATGAAAAACTACCTAGTAGCCCAAGAGTGGGATTCGTCATTCGATGATTTTTACCTACCATAAAAAACCCTAGTACAGTCTAATAAAATCTAATCAAACATAAAACACTCAAATTAAATTTCGATATCGAAATCAAAATGAGTACAGCCCACACTTCAGTTTAATTCACAGATCACGGCGAAGCATCTGCGGCTTTTTTCAAAGACTTTAAGGAAACTAACCTGAGATAAAAAAAGTGTATGAACGAGTGCTACCGATTACTCGTACAAATTGATTAAGTAATCTGTGACAATACTATATTTTTTCATCGACTTATATATATCCTAGCGATAGACAAGCACGTTCAAAGAAATTTTTCCAATATTTCCTAAGTGTATCGTATGTAGAGACAGAAGACCTACTTACTGTTTGTAAATAAAACTCACTATATCTTTTTTAGTTAAGTTTTTAAAATAGTCGTATTTGGTGTTAATTTATTAGTTTGTATTTAGGCTCTCTCTAGCCTGAAACACAGGGTCACCCTAGTTCAGGCAAAAAAGAAACTGTGTTCTTTTTAATATTTATTATACTTTACTGTAATCTTGCCCCATTTTATAAATAAACGATTTTATTATTAAAAAAATAATTGTTGTCAAAAATACTGAAAAATTAATAAAAAGGTCCGCTGCAGCGTTTCATCATTGGCATTATGTCGTCTAACAAAAATTAAAACTTACACTGCATGAACGTCGAAATTACACTAATGTCATCAATGTAAAGGTGTAAGACCTCTTTTAAATGGGACTTTGAATTTATTTAATGTAATATCCCTCTGCCAAAAAGGAATACAGGCGTAATGTAATAAGCCTTAATTAAATTTATAGTTTTACTACTGCTGGGACTCAGCATTCCTTTCTAGGAGAAGATATAAAGCGCAGTCCATCTTGCGGGCTCAGTGAGGGTTGGTGGATATCACATCATCATCATCATCCTAGCGGTATTAGTCCCGGTTGCCAACCTTGGCTTTCACCTCGGTGCCCGGGGTCCGCTTTCTTGCTGAGACGCCTCCACTTCGCTCGGTCTTTCGCGTCCCTTGCCGTAAGCCTATTGGCACGCATATCGTCCCTTACGACGTCGATCGACGTCGTAAGGGACGATATGCGTCGACGTCGAAAGTCGACATACATACTTTTATTTTTTTGGTTCTAAAGACATTTATTCAACTTTTTACAATGTTTCCTTCCTTTATTACGTAGGCGAGCACTGACAGAGGATTTTGCAATTGCCCGTGCGTGGTGGATAATTTCCCATTCCTTCTCCTAGAGAGGAGGCCTGTGTCCCAGTAGTGGGAACATTAATAAGGCTGATTATGATGATAATGAAAAAATACAGGTTATAGTGTACGATAGCCTCTTTAGTCGTCGATTCTGTGGTCTGTGATTTAATTAAATTGAGATTAGAGGGCACAAAGCATCCGCAATATTTAGGTATAAAATATCAAAGATGAGGTGCCTCCTAAACGCGAAGTGACGAGCAAAAAACACTAAAATAGAGAATTAATTGCAAGTTATACAGGACACAGCTACTGGGTACAGACAGCAGAAAAAATAATGCTTAGTTTATTTTATTATTTTTTAAATATTTTTACCAGGCCTCTTTTTCTTCATTTTTAAATGAAATTGTATAACATATGTATTTATGTATGTATATATCACTGCAAAGTATAAAACAAAGTCGCTTTCCCCTATGTATGCTTAGATCTTTAAAACTAAGCAACAGATTTCAATGCGGTTTTTTCTATTAGACAGATTGATTTAAGAGGAAGGTTTATATGTATAATACATGCATAATATCAACATTGCACCCGTGCGAAGTTGGGGTGGGTCGCTAGTATATATGTATATATGTAAATATAGTTACGTATTTTGTTTTATATTTATTGTTTAATTAATTCGCTAGTAGTACACCGCAGACAACCCCCTAAGGTTGTCTGGTAGATATCGCTGTCAGCGATAAGACCGCCATTTTACCCATCGATTTAATTTTTTTATAAGTTCTGTTACTTTTTGGTGTACAATAAAGTTTAATCTATCTTGATTTAATGGTTTGTGGTCCTGATTGCCATAAAAATCAGGTGTGCGAGTCAATGAACTGTAGGCAGCCAGTACGTAGCAACTGGCAACTACCTACAGGTTATTGACTCGCTCAGCTGACGTTGACTTAAATAAATTAATTTCGTACATGCGCAATTTAGTTAGTGTTTTAAAAAAGCACTTCACTTTTTTTTTATTTTATCTTTAAAAATCGATAGTGTTAAATGTACTTAATCGAGCTTCCACGGGATCAAAGCTTATGTCACTCATTCATTGGAACGACTCTGCAAAAGGGTCGAAGCGTATTGAGGCTCAGAATTTCTTTCTGAAAGGAAGACTTGGCCCCAGTGCGGAAGGCATTACCTGCGTGGTGGATTATGGGCCATACTCTCCCCTAAAGTGGAGGCCCGGATTAATAAGGCTGATGATGGAGTACGAGTAAATTGCATCATTTTGGTTTGCAACAATAAAAAACTAGTATTTTCTTAAAAACAAAATTTTTTGGCAAATTTTGAGGCAAACGTAAAATAGGTACGTAACAATTTTTAAGTCATAATCAGTCCTTTTAACTTCCAAACATCTGTCAAATCCGCAACAATTACAAAAATCGTCATAAAAAAAAACCATTTTACTTTATTTTCCAACCGTACACCACAGTTGACGAATTGAATTTTGATGAGTTACAGCCGGTGTTGGTAACTCATTATCATTTCACCATAGCTGTTCGAATACATAGCATGACGCATGCAATATACAGAGGGTTAACTCCACACGAGACTCAAGATTACACAGAAAAAAAATCTTAATCTAATGCTTGATAATTTCCCATTAACATGAGGAATGTGTTGTTTTATTTACGATCTATTTACACGTTAGTTTTGGTTGGTAACAAGTTTATAAGACATGCCAATAAGTGGATTGATTCATAATTCATGAAGAGATAATGTATCGGTTTCATGTATTCGTCTATATGAAGTTGAAGTTACCAATAGGTTCGGTCGTGATGTGTTGGTGCAACCATTGCAGCTGCTAAGAACCATATTCACAGCAATATTACTTTCTCGGCAGTTATATTTTCAAGTGGGTGAAAGACCGCATTAAAAACTCCCGCATCCGGGGCAGCCTTCAGGTCCGTGACATAGCGGATAAACTGCAGGAGGGTCGCTTACGCTGATATGGCCACGTTTTACGAAAACCGGCAGACTGCGTGGGTAACAGATGCCTCCGCCGGGACCCGGGAGACGAGGTAGGCCTAAGAGGCGTTGGATCGACGTCGTAAGGGACGATATGCGTGCCAATGGGCTTACGGCAAGGGACGCGAAAGACCGAGCGAAGTGGAGGCGTCTCAGCAAGAAAGCGGACCCCGGGCACCGAGGTGAAAGCCAAGGTTGGCAACCGGGACTAATACCGCTAGGATGATGATGACGATATATTTTCAAGTGGTTTTGGGTTGGATATAGGATTTTTTTATGGTGGAAAAAATCATCTAATGACGAATCCCTTGTGCGAGAGGAAAACAGTGGCTCTTACTGACTAAATGACCTACCCTATTCCTTCTTAGCCTTCGTACCGGGAAAGTGGACCGAGGCCTCAGTAGGCTTCGGCCCTGCAGTTGGGCCTCTACGTTTGTTGACATATTGTTACTTAGGGTGACTGGTACTAGTGACTTATACTTAAACATGTGATTGTAGTTATGATAGCAAACAACTTTTACTATGGAACCAAACCTGAAATCGTGGCAAAAATCAGCAAGTTTGGTACATTTTGAGCACTTAGGCGAACGTACCGACCAGCAGATTTTTTCGCTCATGAATGGCGCTTCATATGCGTACAACAAAATCAACGGAAATTATCCTATGCATTTTGATTCCTTTGAGAGTATCGAAAACGTAGTTTTTTTGCAACATAAACGGCCATATATTTTTTCCGTTAAATTAGAACTTAGATATTTTAAAGCTACAAAAAATAGCAGTCCTGAAAATATGGTTCAAATTTCAGCTCGATACTTTCACGCGTTCTTAAGATAAAAGGCCTTAACAGACAGATAGTCGGACAATAAAGTGATCTTATAAGGTTTCCGTTTTTCGGTACGAAACCCTAAAAATGAGCTGTCAAATATACGAAACTGTATCCAGTGGTTAATAGTAGGAGTCAGTGATGCATCTTGACTTACTCATCATCCTACCCTTATCCCATGTTACTTGGGGTCGGTGCAACATGTTTTTTTCTTCCACTCTGTCCTATCACCCGTCACACTATCACTAACTCCCTTTTCTTTAATATCACTCCTCACACAATCCATCCATCTCTTCTTCGGCCTCCCTCTTCCACTCCATCCATCAACGTTTAAACTCAGAACTGTTTTTGTAACATGCGTTTCATCTCTCCTCTTCACATGACCGTACCAAGACAAACGATTTCTTTTCAACTTGCATCTTGACTTACTGATTTTCTTAAACAGTGTATTTCCGATCATGTTTGAGCTTGGCTCAATATATGAATCAAAGATAGTTTGATATCGCCACAATCTTGGAGCGACACTATCGAGGAGCGACAGGCATAACCGTTGCCATAAATATCTCCAAACGTGGATCAGGAACCTTCATTTGTGGACGATTTATCTATGAGATTTGAAGATTTTTTATTACCAGAACGTATTCCGTTCATCATCATCATCATTCATCAGCCCTATAATATTCTCACTATTGGGACTCAGGCCTAATATATAGGTGGATGTCACATGTCTTCGAATATTTAGCCTGGCTGGGTTTGAACCCGGGACCTATAACTTGTAAGTCGGGCTCTTTACCACTCGGCCACCACTGCTCACTGCGTTTCGCATTCTGCGTTCCGTTAATCTGCCTTGAATATGAGAGTAACTAGAGCAACTCCTTTTTTAATTGACAGACTTCTGACCACTATCTCACCAGCAATCTTAGTCAATTTGATATTCTGCAATTGTTAACGCTAGAAGAAAACTAATCAAATATATGATTATTTTAAGGCGTAATACTAGCAAAATAGTAACTCAGTCGCCTTATGGTCCGGTAACCAAGTGTTTGTGCGAACCAGGATATATACCAGGCTTATAAATTGTCTCTATCTATATATATAAAAGAAGAAACTGACTGACTGACATATCAACGCACAGCCGCAACTACTGGGACTAAGAGAGTAATTTTTTGCACAGGGCTTCCCTTTATGACGTAGGCGAACACTAAGAAAGGATTTTCCAAAATTCACCCCCTAAAGGGATGAAACGTGTGTCCAAAGTTTTTGCGAAAACCTAATTTCTCGCGGACGAAGCCGCTGGCAGAAAGCTAGTTTTTCCTATACCTACACGTTTTTTACTATTATTTACTCTGAGCTTGTACTAAAATGCTGTCTGTTTCTATGTAGGTATGCTTAGATTTTAAAAATTACGCAACAAATTTTGTTGAGGTTTTTTTTCAATGGATAGAGTGATTCAAGAAAGTTTAAATGCACGCATAATCTTCTTATATATAAAAAAGAATAGCTGTTCATTAGTCTCGCTAAAACTCAAGAACGGCTGGACTTGGATTGGTCCAATTTTAGTCTTGAAATATTCGTAATAGCTCAGGTAAGGTTTAAACGGTGAGAACGAAAAAAAATCGGCGTTATGACGTCGGCTCAGCTAGTATATTTAATATCACAATTGCACTCGCGCGAAGCTGGGGCGGGTCGCTACTCTTATATTTAAAAATGAATAGTTGTTCGTTAGTCTAGCTAAAACTCGACAACGGCTGAATCGTTTTGGCTAATTTTGGTATTGAAATATTAATTTGTGATTGTCCAGGGCAGGTTTAAACAGTTTTAACTAAAAAAGAAATAATAATATGGTACAAAGGTTGCCAAGTCAGCTTAGTCTTAAAATAAACTGGTCCTTCTACATACCTGAGGACACATCTTGCAGTGGTACTTCCTCGCATGGGCGTGCAACGGCTGCAGCTTCGTGGGGCCCTTGCCTAGAGGTTGAGGGACCACCAGCAGTCCAGAACCCGTGTTCGTGCCCCCCACAGGGGATGATGATGAGGAGCCTGGAAGAATGGGGTGCGGCGTTAGTATGGGTTGAAAAGAGATAGGGTTATTGGTAAGAGATAATAAAATTGAAATAAATAATACTGCTGTCTAAAAGTGATTTTTTTCTATCTAAAGTAACTTTGTATAATTTTTCAAGTAATGTTACGAGCATTGACATATCTATGATAAGTAGTACGAAGTAAAAAAAAGCAGAACCCAAAATAAAATGGGACAAGGGCAGGAAAATTATTATGATGTTATGAATTAAGTAGGAAATTATATTCTTTCGGAAACTGAAAGTAATTAAATAAGGTGAAGATTATCACTTATTTTAACTTCTTTTTTTATTGATTATAGGTTCGCGCTTGACTGAATAATATATTTCTTATAAAATAATCAATTCCTACTAATTTTAAATCGAAGTCGAATGTGTATTTACGATGATACTTTTAACAGTTTATAGACGTTTTTTTATGTATTTATTTATCTTCATTAACAACAAAAATAATTCTATTTTTGCATTTTTTATTGAAAATCTGATCATGGAATGAATATTTTGTTCACACATATTTCCATTTCTTTTAAACATTAAAATAAATCACTACACCGAATTTATTATATAATCAAAAGCACATAATACAGCTTTTTTTATATAGCATTTCATCTTTTCTTTCTTTTTTATTTTTAATGATCAGCAAAAAGAGTATTATATTATGTGTTTATCTAACTTTTTCTACTTTTTGGCGCAGGTTAAATAATTTTTGCCATAAAGTTCTTATCAGAAATACCATCATAATACTCATAAATGCATATAATATATACATTTCACTTTGATTGTCAAATATTCATCATCATCATTTCAGCCAAAATACATCCACTACTGGATACAGGCCTCCCTCAAGTATCGCCACAATCTCCATTGGATTCCGGCAACCCTCAAAAAGATTTACGACCCTTTCCCATCTTGTCAGTCTTAAATATTGACTACAAAATAATAAAAAATACACTACTCTTCAAGAATACGGGTACATACAATACCAACCTGATCGACCAGGCCCCAGTCCAGCTCCATACAGCATCTGGCTCATGGACTGATGATGACCAAGACGGTCATCTGTCTTCTGATGGCCTCCTACTGTTCCATCGCCTGTACTCATTTTGGCCTGAAACATAATGAAAAAACATCTGGTTAATATTTTAAAATGAGAATACAAATGTTTAAGTAAATGCCTGACTACCTACATCGGGTTTAGGGATAGGTAGGCATTGATATAATCATAACATCAGAATATAAGTAGCTCGTCTCTAGCGCATAGACATATCAAATCAAATCAAATAGTTTGCCCTAATCGGCTATTAAAATGCTATTTCGCTCGTAAAGCAGCTTTGGCTCTAATCTCTGTCCTTGTCTATCAGTATGTAGTGTAGATGTGTAAGTTTGAGTCCAGGTTTTCTGAATGTCATGTTAGCGCGTAACGTATCTTCCTTTTTGTCGATGTTAAAGGGTAAATAATTTTTATTACATGGGAAATTATTCTAATGATTGCTGTTGGTGGCACGGAAGGAAGCGTCAGACGTTAAAGTCACAAACAACACAAAACCAACACAATTTCTTAACGCATCTAAAATCTAATAAATTAACAAACGCAATCTGTTAATAGATAATTTACGACTACCCACAAAGCCAGCAAATCATGGCCAACTTAAAGTTTCATAAATAACATTAGTTGAAGGGACCGGTGGTCAGTCGGAGACGCCATGAGTCAGAGTACTGTGGTCTGATAAATCATTTGGAGGGTGACACATGGGAGGGTAGTTTGGAAAAGGTTGCAGTAAGAACAACTATATAGTAGAGCAACAACTGATGCGTATGACGGAAAAGAGAAAGAAGATGTTTCTATGAATTTAAATAAAGTTCCAAAGTCCTCCCTTAGTCGTTCACTCTTGACAGAGTGGTTGTGGTGGATCATATTCCATTTTCGTTGGCTAGTGAGGCTCCCGCGATGCGTCTCCACTTGACACGGTTTACGGCGTCTCGGGAACTCTAAACCATGAAGGTTTGTGTTGCAGCTCTAATGAGGTCTGTCCAACGCGTAGGTGAACGCCCACGAGACCGCTTCCCTTCCACTTGTCCCTGGAGTGCTCGTTGCGAACAACGTAACCGAAATATTTGAGGATTCTAAAGGAGGAGTTCCAAAGTATGCATCAGATATAATATAAATTGCACAAGTATCACACAACGCCATCTAATCTCAAGCTAAATAGAGCTTGTGTCACGAGTACTAGACAACTGATAAACATACTTATATATTTCTATATACATACATATTATAGATAAATTACACCCAGACACGGAACAAATGATCGTGCTCATTACACAACCATTTGTCCTGGGTGGGAATCGAACACACGACCTCCGGCATAGTAGTCAGGGCCACTAACGTTACTAGACTAACAGGCCAGTCGTATAAGATGAGATAATGTTATAATTCATTTGCGACTCATAATTGATAATGATAAAATGAAAACCTTCACATAAAATTAAGCTTAAGGGAAATTGGTTCTTCGGACGTTTTAAATAATAAATAAATAATTAATAAAATAAAATCATTTTATTTCAGACGTTAGTCCATAATTTTCAAATTCATTACATTATTATTTTATCATTACATTGTATATTATTGTCATTATTATATTATCATTACATTATATATTATTGTCATTATTATACTATCATTACATTATATATTATTGTCATTATTATATTATCATTACATTATATATTATTAATTTATTATAGTATTATATCGTATTTATTTTTATTGAAATCAATTTAGTTTTAGTGTCTAATAAAAAATGTCATTACATATATTATGTCACAAAAGTACAACGTATAACAAAGTTGTATTTATTATTCACGGGTCACGGATTCAAACCCAGTCAGACGCATTACCTTGTGTATTTTATTTCATCACCACTGCTCTCAAAACGGTGAAGGAAAACTTCGTGAGGGAACCGGATATGTCATAGAACCAAAAATTTGAAGACACGTGACAACCACCAATCCGCACTGGGCCCGCGTGGTAGATTTTTTTTTTTTATTGATTATAGGTTCGCGCTTGACCGCTATCTCACCTGATGGAAAGCGACGATACGGTCGAGATTACCTGACTACGGTTCGTTCCATCTCCTAGAGAAGAGGCCTACGTCACAGCAGTGGGAACTTTAAAGGACTGATGCAAAAAAAATTCTATAATACTACCTACTTTTGCTACATGGCCTATTCCATCTCCTAGAGAGGCCTGAGCCTCAGCAGTGGGAACATTACGAGGCTGATGCTATACTATCCTATATTATACCTCACCATCAACGATTGCATCAACGAGAGCAGTGGTGGCCGAGTGCTAAAGGCCCCGACTTACGAGTTGTAGGTTGCAGGTTCAAACCCAGACAGGCGTATTACTTTGTGTAATTTATTTCATCACCACTGCTCTCAAAACGGTGAAGGAAAACATCGTGAGGAAACCGGCATGTCCTAGAACCAAAAATTCGAAGACATGTGACATCCACCAACCCGCACTGGACCCACGTGGTGGATCATGGCCCATTCCCTCTCCTAGAGAGGAGGCCTGTGTCCCAGCAGTGGGAACATTAAAAAGGCTGATGATGATGATGATGATGATCAACGATTGCATCACTGTTTATAGCATTTAAGCACTAGTTTATATCAATTGAAAACAAAAAAAGCATAAAACTAAGTTATTTGACCGTCGTCAGTCCAAAGTCGTGACTTTGAAAATAACTAGTATTCTAAATTCGTTACACTAAGAATAGCATCTCATTTTGATAATAGAAACATCTTTCAGCAGATGATTATTCAGTGCCTTTTCATTGTACGTTTGATGAATTCGTCTACTGGACATCAAAGTTAATGCAATTTATAGACCAAGAAGTGGTTTCAATAAAAAAAACAATAAGCACGTATTTTATTATTTGCTAAACAATAGTACGTTTTGATACAAAAGGAGATATTTCATCATTGTGATGAGGCGGAATTCGCTCGAGCTTCAGGCGAGGGTTTTATGGAGTTTAGCATGTCTGGTGCTTTTTTTCGGCTGGTGCTGAAAATCAGCGCAGCACTAGCCCTTTTGTGTGGGTGTGTCGCATATTTTGCTCTACTTTCTATTAGCTGTTTTTTATATGCATAATAATTGGTATGCGCCATACTCTTGCGCAAATAAACTAATTATCTTTCTTTCTTTTCACGGCAGTGAAAAGTTTCCGTGTATCAGAAGACGCTTTTCATTATACTTATGATTGACTGACCAGCGGCTTATACGCGCTGCACGGCGCTTAGTCTGATTCGATAAATACAATAAGTGTGGCGAGGGTGAGCCAGCGCACTTTTCCGTACTAGTGCAGAAAACAGTCAAAAGCGTGCTTAAAAGCAATACTACTTTTAAGCATTCGTTTATACGTATTTGCACGTGTTTATCCATACGGATAGATAGGGGATTTCGAGTAAATGTATTAAAAAATACCTATTACCCCTGGTGAATGAATTTTCAAAATATCTTCATTAATGTCATAAATCGAAAATTATTTAAGAAACTCAGCACATGAAAAATCAACTACCCAAAGAACACGTCCCATCTTACTCACCTAACAAAATTAACCCTACCACCGCCGTCGGTCATACTAACACTAATATTTTAGCCAACTAAAAGGCCGAACGGTCATAATTTAGTGCGACCATCGACCACGGGACAAATCGACCGTTACTAATGAAGCCCCGTGTTAGCCAAGAGCGGCTAAAAGTCATTTGTTTAAATGCACCCTTTGGTGTTTGAGGGTTAAGATTTAATGTTTGACATTAGATTGGTTGAGATGGCCCTGGCTTTGTCTGGTGAATGATGGCGTTTATGATTTGGTTGTCTATGTTTATTGTGATAGTGTGAATTGATATGGTTGTTTAGAAATGTTAAGTTTGTGTAGTCGGAATTTAGTGTTTGTTATGGTGTGTGTCAAAAACGGTATTTCCACTGCTGTGTAGTAGGCTAAGGATTCAGAAAGTTACACAAAATTGCTAAATTACATATAATACTTGGAAATGCATGGTTTCCTTACTATGTTGTCCTTCACCGTTTTGAAAGCAGTGGTGATAAAATAAATTACACAAACTAATGCATTTGGCTTGGAACTTCCAACCGTAAGTCGGAGCCGTTACCACTTGGCCAAGTCAGACTTCCTAGAACCAATATAAATATCTCAAATCCAAGACATGAGATATTTACCAAACCGTACTGAGCCCACGTGTTTTTATTATGGTAGATAAAAATTAACCAATGATAAATCCCGCTCTTGGGCGAAATTACGGGGTAGGTTGTTTAGTCAGTAAGAGTATGAACTCTTACTGACTAAACCACCACCTGCCCCATTCTTTCCTTGCCTTAGTCCCAGAGCAACGGTGTAACAATTTCGCATCAACCCTCGGCCCCAGGAGGCGCTTGCGTTGTAGATTATGGCCCTAAGATTCTTCTCCAGGCCTGAGTCCCAGCAGTGAAAACATCGTATGATTGAAAAATAGTATGCCATACTAAACTAAATATTAATTGATCCTATTTCATCTTGTAGCCGACATTTTATTGTTTATAATCAACGTTCAGTTCACGAAAATTAAATCACAAATTCGTTTCCACATCTAATATTCTGTTGTAACCCTTCCAAATTTTAAATAACACGATACGTGTTTCTAACTAAAACTAAACCCGAAACTGTAACATTAATAAATCATTAACTATTCTGAGGTCGGCAGGGCCATAGGACGGTATTCGTTGTGAATTAATTTAGTGCAGTAAACGCCCCCTGGACGTGAGATGAGAAATTTAATTTTAGTATTAATCGCACCCGCAGTTTAGGGTTAAGTTGCGGGTACAAACTGTAACTATGTGGCTTCTGTTTGGGAATAGATATGTTTATATATGTAACGTAATCAGTCTATAATTATTCGTTTTCAATTCAGGCTGGCATCCTCTCTGCGAAAGAGAGTAGTTTGTACTAATAAATGATATTTGCTTTGCAAATACGTTAAAAAAAACCACGAAAAAAATTGACTGCTACAAGTTACTTTAAATTAAATAAAGCCGGTATTTCTTAGCTGACTGTCCTGAGAATACATATCGAAACAAACTCAGGGGTCAAAATCACTATACGGCTCCAATATGATTTTGCGAATTATGTGCACGGTGAACAATGGATAGCTCGCCGTATGATAAGTTCCAGACTAAGGCTAATAGCATGTTGTGTTGATTGTTCGCAAAATGTATTGTTGGCATAGAACGCAAATGGCAAAAGAAAAAACACGGGTTGCCTTTAAGTCTGGTACTCCCTCCTGCTCCATCCTAAGCAGAATCAGTTACTTGACGATTTTTAACCTATGACAACTATGATATTATAATAGATATACCCTGAAAGTAGGTCCGACTTTTTATTTAGTTTTAGATGCTTCCTATCGAAGAATATTGCATATTGCTTTCCACATAAAATATGCAAACAAAATCTAGCATCACATAACTCATCAAAAACCGTTGCATAAAAGCAACATAGTATGTAGGTCACACTATATTCTCGAAAACTTTTATGTTTGCGTCGTAAAACTGCGAAATACACTCCAGTCATCATTGGATGAAATTCTTTAGTATAACGCCATCTATCGGAGGCTAATGGCGACTTTTGACATAAACTGCTCTTTTCGTAACAAACAACCCGGGTGTTTTTTGACCCACTTCGCCGTTTTAGGGTTAAAGGAAAAAACTATTTTATTTTAATTTAAATTACTATACCTAATAGTGGTTTGCAAGTTTTTTTATTTCTGTACCTATATTCTGTTTAAGTTGAAATTGAATATTGTTTTATACTTGTATATATTATATGTATATCTATTTTTTTCTGTTAATTATAATAAACCAGGCAAACGTACTCCATTCGCTAACTTTCCCTCATAGCAAAACTATTTTTTTTTTAATTGTATATAAGTATATATTATTGCTTGACTGCGATCCCACCTGATGATAAGTAGTGATGCAATTGTTGACAGAGAGGCACAATAGTTTATTAAGAGCCTATTCACTCCGGCCTTGAAGATACCCAAATTATAATCGGATGGGAAAACCGAAGCAGGCAAATTGTTCCAGTCTTTGGATGTATACTTTGTTTCGTGATTAGGGTTCATTAGACATAATTTTCTCAGTCTTATAAACTACAGGTGGAAGAGAAGTTGAGCACTAGTTTATATACAAAATATGTAACTAATACGCAACTTTTGAAGCAGTGTTAGCCGAGTGGTAACGGTCCCGAATTATGAGTTGTAGGATCAAACCCAGCCAGGCGCATTACTTTGTGTAATTTATTTCATCACCACTGCTCTCAAAACGGCGAAAGAAAACATCTTGAGAAAACCGTGTTCTACAATAAAAAATTCGAAGACATATGACATCCACCATCCGCACTGGGCCCGCTTTTTAGGCAGACCTCCTAGACAGGAGCCATGTATCTATGATGATAGATAGATACGTAAATTAGACACTTATGTCTAATCTACTCAGCCCCTAAACAAAAAAAAAAACAAAATTCTTGTCGTCAACTAAAGTAATAACTTAGTTAAGTAAGTTCTCAAATTATTTAGGTACACAACGTGATGCTTTTAGAAATATTTCTTTACCGTCTCGTTCACTTTTTGTCATGTATTACATCAGCCAACGTTTTTCTAGTGTTGTCTTTGTTCAGTAGAGAATCGATCAGACATAGAATATTTATTATTCTACTTGAGAGACATTCAGACTGGACTGAAGTGCATAGTTCCGTCTGGCAATTTATGCTAGACAGAAGATTACATCGGTACCAGTCCAGACGGACACATTCACACAGTTTTGTAACTTTACATCAATCTTTAATATGCTAATTCTTGTGTGTTTTTGACGTGACAACGTCTTAAATTAGGTTGCGGCTGGGAGTCACTTATGAAAAAGTGTAACGCTCGGTAACGTTACGATGAGTCACCGAACGAGAGAGAGGCCCGCCGAATAAAAACAAAATATATTTCTATAGTTAAAATTTGTGCAATTCTTATTTTCATTCAATTCCTTGTTCCTATTGTGCAATTTAATTATATTCATATCAATAAATATTCTACCGAGAAAAAGACGTTGTCACGTAAAATCTTCGCCCGTAAAACCGACTTTACAGGCAACCATTTTTTTTTACGTTTTTAAGTAGCATTTGTTTTCTGGATAGCAAATACTTACATGTTAAAAAAAATGGGCAAATGCACAGCGGGTTCTGTATTTTACCTATAGAAACAGTTAAATTCCCGAATCGAGTCTTAAATATTTTTTCCCAATAGCAAAAAAGTTTTTTTTTTGTAGCGTAAATGTAAATTTACAGTTTTCAGTGTTTTTTCTATACTTGTGCTATGAAATCTTGCTTCACGCCAAATTTTAGGGTTGTAGGAGACAGTGTCAGACTCTTACTGACTAAACGACCCACCCCTTTCCTTCTTAGCCTTCATACCAGGTAGGTGTAGGTTATAGACCATGCTTGTCCTTTTTCTAAGGTCAAAGCCATTTTTATATTCCTTTTATCTGATAAGTGAGCACCATTGGATTAGTTTAGATTATATTTTTTGCATTTCAAATAAATACAAAAAATATAATCTATCAAATACTTAGTTATCATTTCGCAATTTTAACATGTTTTTAAAATATTTAAAAACTTTTTTTATCGTTTCAAATCACTTATGTATCATGGGTGCGTTCATAAACATGTAATTTCACATACTCAAGGCATCCAGATCTCTGGATCTCTGGATCCAGAACTGAAAAAATAATTTGTAGGCAATAATTCCTTGTGATAGTAAATAATTTATTTAAAATATTGCCTAAAACTGACATAATTGCTTTAAAACTAACAACACATCGACTCAAAACTTCTACACAATTAAGAATTCCACCACAAACACACACAGATCAAAATAAACGCAACGGAGGCGTGTCTCCTGCTTAGGACAGTTGCAAATGAGCGTCTTTTGTCATAGCACCGAGTTCACAAGTGTGGGGGACCCCTAAGGAATACTTATGTTGATTCGCAAATCTGTGATGTTTTGCTGCAGTTGGAGGGTCGGTTTTGACCACACTTGACGTTTTTTGTAAATGGCATTGATTAATTTTAGAGATAGAATATAATAGAATAGAATAATACTTTATTGTACACTAAAAAAATAACAATTTCACTGAAAATTGTGGGATGGTTTCTTGATGTGTGTCACACGCAATCATAATTCATCATAGAATTCTGTAGGTACAAATCTTGCGCAGTCAAAACTTTTGACTGCGCAAGATTTGTACCTACAGAATTTTCAAAATTCGGCTGGACGATAGAAGAAAAAAAGTAACTCACATTTTTTTCATAATTCAATCTTTTTATACTTTTGCTACTTTTAAAGCTTAACTGCATAAGTTTTTTTTAGTTTTAGAGAAAAAAAAATAAACAACAACACGATACGATGACAAATAAAGTTTAACAGGCAAAACATCTACCGAAAAACAATGCAAATCACAATTATTCATCATCAGCCTTATTAATGTTCCCACTGCTGGGACGGACAAGCCTCCTCTCTGGTAGAGGGAATGGGCCATAATCCAGCACGCGGGCCCAGTGCAGTTTGGTAGTCAACTAGTCACGTGTCTTCGAATTTTTAGTTCTAGGACATGCCAGTTTCCTTACGTTAAAACATCGTTATAAGGATAATTTAATATGCCTTTAACTTCGACTTTACGATCAATATATTATGATTGTGTATTTGCTGGTATTAACTAGTAATAATAGTCTATAATTTAACAGTCTTGCCTAAACTTGAATATTTCAAACTATTATAATACGTAAATCATAACTATAAAAAAACGGGGGAAGTGCGAGATGGAATCGCGTTTTGAAGGTTCCGTATGAACTATGCAATGAAAAAGTTAAATTCCAGAATTGAGTCTCGAAATTTTTTCAGAATCGCAAATAAGTTTAACTCTCCTGTCGCAGGTCTGCTAGAAGAAATTTCGTTAGAAATAAGCAGCACCTTTGTACTTTTCTATCTGTATTTGTTATTATCTTTTTGTAACTGTTTATGTGTACACAAATAAATAAAAAGTTTTTACTTTTTACATAAAACATAAAAACGATTTTTTTAGTTATCTTGTGCTGTATGACTTTGTTGTATGTCAAATTCCAGGATTCTGTGAATTTCGTTTTAGATTGTGTCGAATATAGCGACATAAACGGCCGTATCTTTTATTTTTCGTTTATTTAGAAGTTTGATGTTTTCACAACTCTAAGGCATCGCAGTCCTAAATTTATGGTTCTAATTTCAACTCGATACTTTCAAACTTTCACGAGATATAGGATTTTGATAGACAGATGGACAGACGGAAAACAAAGTGATCTTAAAAGGGTTCCTTTTTTTTCAGTGCGGTACCTTAAAAAAACGAAATTTGCTAACAATAACATGCACAACAAATAACGGGTTTCAAGAGTTATAACTTAAATTGTAGCAGTTAAACTAGAACCGTAAAGTTGAACCAATTACATTGCATTATAATTAGCTGTCGAATCAATCATTAAACTAACACTAGCCAATTAGAAGTTATAAAGTAATATAGACGTTGTTCATAATCATTTCTACGAATTATAATGTTCGGGACGATTTATCCATACAAACGTAATACCAAAATCATTTGCAAGTCGAGCATATTTCAACCATATTATGGTGTTAGAGGTTAGAGGTTAACCCCCCCCGGGTTAGAGGGGGGGGGGACGCCTCAATTTTAACTTTTGGAGCGGTTATTTCCGAAAATATTTACATTATCAAAAAATTATTTTACGGGACCCTAATCATTTTTAAATACCTATCCAACAATATATCACATGATATGGTAGAAATGAAAAAAAAAAACACTTTCCACTTTACGTGTAGGGGAGGTACCCTAATAAAACATTTTTTACCACTTTTTGTTTGTGCACTTTGTCGGCATGGTTGATATACATATTGATACCAAATTTCAGCTTTCTAGTGCTAACGGTCGCTGAGATTATCCGCGGACTGACAGACAGACAGACAGACATGGCGAAACTATAAGGGTTCCTTTTTGACTACGGAACCCTAAAAAAAAGCAAAAATATAATCTCTTTCCGTTCGATTATAATTTGGGTGTCCTCAAGACTAGAGTGAATAGGCCCTTAATAAATTAGTGCACCTTACTATCAACGATTGCATCACTGCTTACTATCAGGTAAGATTGCAGTCATGCACTAGTTTATAGAAATATAATAATAATAGTGTGTTTCACGGCTCCGCCAAAATAGGTCTACTTAAGCATTCATGCCAGACAACTAGTATCTGATAATGAGGTTAAATCTCAAACTGATTGATAATAGTAGATACTAGCTTTAGTCAGCGGCTTCGCCCCCTTACATAAAATATAGCCTATGTCACTCAGGAGTAAAGCAGCTTTCTATTGTTGCTATTTTTTTTTCCAATCGGATTAGTAGTTCCAGAGATTACCTCTTACAAACAAAAAACAAACTTTACCTCTTTATTATATTATTGTAGATTTAGCAGAAGTTGAACAGCCATTGACTACACTTAGCTAAAACTTGCCAACAAAATTTAAGAGATATACATAAAGAGAATTTAAAAGACTGAAAAACTACATCTTGAAATCTTAATCGAAACAACAACAAAAAAAAAACAATAAAAATCTATAAAAAAATTTAGTGCTAAACGCAAAAATAATGCTAAACGCAATCAAAAAACAGCTATGCGAGAGCGGAACATCGGGGCCCTGGAACGAAGGCAGGAAGGAACGGTGGCTCGTTTAGTCAGTAGAAGTCTGACACTGTCTCCTGCTTCACCCAAGGGCGGGATTCGTCTTTCGATGATTTTTCCCATTATAAAAAAAAAATCAACAAACAGCTAGAGAAATAAAAAATATATAAACATGAATTCTACTATCATTCCTCTACACTATGTTCACATACAATGTTCTACAACATTCGACCACACTACGTCTCACCTCATAGCCTTGCTTGATGGCCATGGCACCCCGTGGTCGCGACCACGCGGCGTATTCCAGACCATCTTTCTGTTGGCAGTGCTGTAGAACAAATAATTTTATGGTTTTAGCAAGATTTTACTGGATTGATTGGATTTAAATTGTTCGGTAAAAAGACAATCTAGCTGATTTGTATAGGTCAATCGAAAATTCGGTTTTAGCCAATTTGTTAAAGCTAAAATTACTAAAACTTGCTGAAAATGACTAAAATTGACTGAAAATTACGGAAGTTGGTTGCAAATGACTAAAATTGGTTTAAAAATACTGAAATTGACTGAAATATGCTAAAAATTACTGAAATTGACGAAATTTTTGTTTGCAGCCAGTGCCGTAGCTATGGCGGTGCACGCAGAACAAAGAACTCTGATGGGGCGTAGAAATTACAAAACCAAAGTCAACTTTTGTATCATTCATTTCATCAGAAGGAGGTTACTGTAACTTTTTCTCTCTCAATTCGTGCTATGGCCTGAATCTTGGCCTTAGGACGTCACCAGGATACAGCGGGGTTCCACCTGGGCGCAGCAAATTTGCTCCGGGCTATCCGCGCAACGGTGACACCTAAGCGTTTGTTTCCGCCAGTTCTAAAACAGGTACCTACCGAAGCGAAAAGGGCATAGAAAAGCTAATTATGACTGAAGTTTCATCCAAAAGTGGACGAATATTCGCCACAACCGAAACTAATGACTTCATGCTGACGGTTGTTTTAACTTTATTTATAATTAAGTATAAATGTATCGAAATAGAACACATCAATACAATATCATCATCATATAGATTTCAAACTGAAATAATAACTAAAGCAAACGTGTATTATAATAATAATTAATTGACCATCTGTCGAAGCTGTCGTTAAGAGGTTGGATCAAGGGCCTGATACAGAAGGCAGTACTCCTAGACACGGCTCGTATTGTGAGGAGGTTCCTGTTTCTGGAGCCCTAACTATCGGTAGCTTGGATCCTGCTCCCGACACCGGCGGACTCCTGTTTTCTTTTTTATTTTTTTTTGTATTTGTTTTTTTTTAATATTTAAAATGTGAATTATATGTTTAAATAATTAATTGCATATAAAAACATTCATATTCAATATCATTTTTAATGATAATATTATCCAAAACACTGGCAGCATTGCCACGTTGAATAACAATGAAAATTCGTTGGCCAGAAAAAAGCCCAACCCTCGATTCAAGTGAAGAGTAGAGTTGATTTAAGGACTTCAATATTGTATTTTTTCGTATTTTTCTGAGGAATCCTTAAAGTTGGGAAAACCCTACCTGACCTACCCCAAGGGTTTTTTACACAACATGATGTATACGAGTATTCTCAACCTTCGGTGACGTCATTCTAAATAGAGTAAGGTTCAATGTATTTGAGAGTGTATATCAAAATCTTTGAACCTTAATACTTTTATTCGGGACAGACACAGCACAACGTTTACAAACACGAAGCAAAAATTCAATTTTTACTAAAAATAAAATTAAGCGAATTGAGAACCTCTTTCTTTCACGTCAAAGGTCTTTCAAGTCGGTTAAAAAAACATCCAGTAACTTCTCCTGCTCTTGTGCGGAGCAGGAGGGTTTGTCAGGCTTTTTTTCATGATCATCCTATCCTTATCCCATGTTACTTGGGGTCGGTGCAACATGTTTTTTTCTTTCATTCTGTCTTGCTTTTTTTTGCTGCTTTTTTTATGGTAAGAAAAATCATCTAATGACGAATCCCGCCCTTGGGCGGCGCGGGAAACAATGTCAGACTTTTACTGACTAATTGACCTACCCCATTCCTTATTAGCCTTCATACCGGGCTCGGACCTTCCTTTCAGAAACTGGTCCGGGGCCCCAGTAGGCTTCGGCCCTGCAGTTTGGCCTCTACATTTGCTGACAACTCCTTGAGGGGCGCAGGAACAGAGCGCGCCGTCGATAATCTGACTTGGTCTGGACCGTTACCACACGATCGGAAAACAAGGTAAAACGGAGTTTTTAAGTAAGTGTATAAAATAATATGCATATCTGATTTTCGACTACGATTATGAATTCAAAATGGTTTCTACATTGTTTTTGTGAATAGCATATAAGATCAGCAATTGTGTTCCTTGCCAAATTGTTACTGAACACTTTTAGAACTTTGCTTACCTATTGGATTAAAGTGTTTGTGATATTGTTATGTAATTTTTTACGCGTTTTGAGAACACATTTATTGTGCGTGTACTAAAAAGTGGAATTCGGTACCGGAGTCTGTGTTTCCTGATAGGTACGAACTAGGAGTCTAGTAAATAGGTTACTTCTAGGCAAGCGTGCTCCATCTTCAGCAACATCGTCGCTTACCATCAGGTGAGATAGTAGTCAAACGTGAGTCTATGAATAATACATAAAGAAAAGGCCATGTTTTTCTTAGAATGATAGATGGACACAGAAGGTTATCGACAAAACTGTATGGATTATATGAATTATATGATCGGTGGCGAAGCATACTTGCTTAGAAGAAACATATTCCTAGGAATAGACTGGAAGTCATTATCCCAACTTTCGCATTAAAGAGTAGCTGTAGGAACACTATGAATTTTAGTCAGTTAAAGTCTGACCCTTCCGCTTCTCCTACAGAAAATTTATTTGACAATTTTATTCAATTTTTACCTACAGAACCTTAAGATGCAGGCTAACAGAAATCGGTTTTTTTAATTGTCGATAAGATCGCGCTTGACCGCTATCTCACCTACTGGAGCGCGCATACCTAGAAGTAACCTATTCACTCTAGACTTAGGGCCAAATTCACTAATAACACTAAATGCTAATCGCGATTATTTAAAACAAAATACATTTTGAGCGTCTAATCGAGATTACAGCTTCATTATCTGTTTCACCGCTAATTGAATCTAGTTTACACTAAACTTAGTTTCAATTCTAAACGCCCATGTATTTGATACATGTGTTTAACCTTTCGAATATCGTAATTACGGATAATTTTAAAGAATAATAGGAGTCCTCTTTAAATTAGATTACACTAAGCTCAGTTTAGTTTAACCAAGTTTTTATGGTTAATGATGAAAAAAGCCCTTTAAGATTCCCGGGTTGTAGTTATCAAGAAACATTCAACAAGGATTTCCGCTCCTTAGCTGTACACACAAGGAATGTGTTCCCAAAAACCGCCTAAATTTTTACTAATCATCTTTGATCTAGCTTACGCTAAACTCAGTTTCAATTTTAAACGCCTATGTTTTCGACACTGGTGTTTAAACTAGATTAAACTGAGCTCAGTTGATTAGTTTAGTATTAGTTATGATTTTTTTTGTGAATGATGAAATCAACCCTTAAAGATTATATATATAATAGACTTTGGCAAAGATTTTCGCTCCTTAGCTGTAAGCACAATGAATGTGTTCCCAAAAACCGTCTAAAATCTTCCAAAAAGCCTTCAACTCTTGGAAAATCCTAGACAATTCTTGCAAGAAACTTTAAAACTACAGTCTAACAACATAATAAAAGACAATAATCTTTAAAATAGCGGTACAATGACCATATTTCCACGTTATAGTGGATACGTAATGCCTTTACCGACGCACTTACCAACATATACACATGTAGCTATATATATGTCGAGAAAACGATTTTTATATCCATGACCCAGCCAACATATAAAATGTTAGTCCTAAACTGATCTTCCGTCTCTTTCTAACGTTGTGGGGGGGAGGGAGAAGGTGATATGCACGTGTGACGTCGGAGAAGACTTATATGTATGTACGTGGAGGAAAATGGTAAAAGGAATAGAGAGGAATTTGTGATAGAATTTTTTTTCGTGGTTTTAGAAAAAAATATAACTCACTGAAAAATTTATAGTGATGATTGAACGATTTTATCGTTTAAATAATAAGATTAAAACAGTGATAAAAGATAAGCCATTATTAGTCCAAATAAATTTTGGTATTCAGGAAAAGTTCTGACAATCTGTCAGTTGGTTTGTATGAATCATCTCTGAAACTTCTGAACCAATATTGAAAATTCTTTCATGAATACATAATCTCTGAGTTAAGAAATATCATTTAGATATTTGATAGATATTAACAATATTTTATACGAAAAAATGTTTAACGCCTAGTAAAGTTTGCATGGGCCAGCAGCTATTCTATGATAACATAACATAGAACTTAATCAGTCATATAATATTCCCACTGCTGGGACTCTGACCTTTTCTCAGGGAGATGGTAATAAGACAAATTAAAAACAAATTTAACATAATCTATTGACATGAAATAAATAGTAATTTAGCAGACTAACGATAAATTTTCACTTTTTAAACCAGAAACTCATCTCTTAAAATATTCACCAAAAAAATCTACAACCAACACCCTCTCCACACCGCCTTTATTCCCGAGAAAAGCCCGCGACACGAGTATTTTTCTTAACCCACACATGTGTAACTCCACACACACACCGTCTCTAAGTGTGCGTGAAAATACATGTACGTATGCCATCGTATGCATGTGTGCCGTCTTGGGTAGTAAAATATTATGCTGTCGGGTGAAATAACATTGTATAGATAATCAATAACAGGGGAATTTTATGTTAGATCCTGAATTCCAGGGCGTTTTACAGTGCCCAGGGTTAGTTTTACACTGAAAAAATGGCATTAGGCTGGATTTTACACTATAATGCCGAAGTAATTCGATATTCAGGACCCTATTTTCTTCCGTAACTCAAAAGGAACGAAATAATTTTAGGGTCACTATGCTGTTCGTCTGTTCTTCCGTTAAGATTCTTTGTCTCGGGAACGCGTGGAGGTATCCAATTGAAATTCGAGTTCAAATAATTCGTTTTTTAATCCTAGACTACGATTTGACAACTTAAAATGTCAAACTCCAGAAAATTGGGAACATATTTCTAGAGTGTGACATTCTGAGTTGTCACATCGTAGTCTGCAATTAAAAAACGAACTATAATGTTATTCATAAGTGCAAAACAGTTGAAGATCAGCCAAATCTCGTATTATATAATTATAACTTTTTTCTTGATACCTTTATCTGACCTGTTTTGAACATAGATTACTAGCTTTTGCCCGCGGCTTCGCTCCCGGCAACAGAAAAATGTCGACCGATTTTGTACAAACTTCTCATAAATACTTACTAAATAGTCTAGACAAAGCCAAGCACAATCAAGTGCTTAAAATGCGAGAATTTTAAGTGCAAAAGTGTTACCGTAACCCTGAAACACAAAGAAGTACTGAAAGAACACAGATGTGTTTGAGTCAATAAAAGGCTGTCACTTTCTCCCTTCCCAACTAGATTGGTTGGACAGCGAGCAACGGGTAGCTCGCTAACCGACCGAGCCTAAGTCATCGACGACGTGTCCCCACGCGCCTCAAGGACTTGTCAGTTAATTGTAGGGGGGGCAGCTAAAGGCGGGAGATGACATCGTGATCTAGGTCCACCAAAAAAAAAAGTCCAAATGGGTCATTAGATTTTTTTTTTAATTGTTTATAGGTTCGCGCTTGACCGCTCTCACCTGATGGAAAACGATGAAGCGGTTAACGATGGAGCACGCTTACCTAGAAGTAACCTATTCACTCTTTACTTAAAAAAATAACTAAACATTATTCGTCTGTAATACAATTTTATTCTTCTATCACAAGTATGCCATTATTTTAAAATAGTACTTGGCACTCTCGTCGCTGACCAAACGGTTCTTTTCTTGGAGAGTATTACCTTCAGTAAATAAATTTAAGGGTGATGCTGTAAGTTTTTTGTTTTTATATAGGTCAGTGTAAAATCGGATGCATTTTAGGATTCATTACCTTGAGAGGAAAAAACGGAAAACTTATAGGGTCATTTTGTTATCCGTCTGACTGTTTGTCTGTCAAAACCCTTCATTGAGGATACGCCGGGAAGTATCGAGGTGAAATTAAAACCATATAGTACGGGCTACGGTCCCTTGAAGCTGTGAAAAAATCAAACTTCTAAGTAAATAAAAAAAAAAGATAAAAATAAAAGATATTATGGCCGTCTATCATCATCACCATCATCGTTTCAGTCTAAAAACGTCCACTGTTGGACATTTTGGACGTTTATGTCTTATTTTTTTTACAAATATTTGTAGGTACTGTGATAAACTAAGGCGTATAATTGAGTTATGAAAAAATAATATTAATCAATAAAAAACGTACACTTCGACACTTTTTTTATGTCGGGAAAAATCATCTAATGACGACTCCCGACCCTGGGCCCAGCGGGAAACAGTGCCAGACTCTTACTGACTAAACGAACCACCCCATTTTTTCTTAGCCCTCATACCGGGGTCGGACCTTCCATTCAGAAACCGAACCAGGGCCCCAGTAGGCTTTGGGCCACATCAAATTCAATAATAATATATCCACATATATGTTATAAGTATCTCAGAAGTGTGTGTCTGTGTAGTGTCGCGTATTACGCTACTGGCTACGTTTCAACCCTTAAACAAAAAAGTTTCGTTAAGTTATCTAAGTGACAGCTAAGTTGAGTTAAGTAACCCTTCAGTGAAGGGCGGCACGCTAACCCAGTTCGCTCATTACTCCCTTACTTTAGGGGGATAGTAAGGGAGGTTAAAGGCTCTTAGTGAAAAATATTTGAGTCGTGCATTTTTCTTTTCTAACCACAACTATCACACAACGTCGTCTAGTCCCAAGCTAAGCAGAGTTTGTGCAATGGGTACTAGACAACTGATAAACATACTTATATATTTCTAAACACATACATATACACCGTGAAATTTAAATGGTTGTTTTCCCGCGGCAGAATGACTTGCCATAAGGAGTACTTTTGAAGCATACAGAAAAAATAAAAAAATTAAAAAGTTTTTTTTTTATAAATAATTTTTAAAAATATTTATCAACTCATAAAAGCGAAAACAACAGTAACATTAGACGTAATTTGTAGGTACTACTAGAGTCGCATGAGCAGCACGCTGTCAAAGGAAACCGATTCATTAAATATTTAAACCAAAATAAGCTCTCGCACATTGTGATACGTCATAATTAGCTTGCACTCTACAGGTCCATTTTTTGTTTTTAATATTTTATTTCTTTATCAAACGTTTGTATTACCAAGATACAACCATTTCGCTGAGGGAAAACAACCATTTAAATTTCACGGTGTAAAGATAAATTACACACAAAGGAGTATTTTTGATAAATAATTAATACTTGGGCACGCCAAAATTACAGCGGTAAGTCCCCTCTTTGAGGCATGGCTTGAAAGACCTCACGGTCACGGCGTCCTCACCGTTAGCATGACGCAGGTTCTTACCAGACATGGTAAGTTCGGGAGGTTCCTGCACCAGATTGGTGAGGAAGCAACGCTTGGGTGGTTTTGTTATTAGAATGTTAGACTTGTAATAACTAAACCATCCACCCTAATCCACCGTGCTCCACGGTCAAAAGTCTGACCGTGTCTCTGAACCACAAAGGGAAACTGAAGGAACACAGGTGGGTTTGAGTCAATAAAAGGCTGAATCTTTCTCCCTTACCAACCAGATTGGTCGGACTGCGAGCAAAGGGTAGCTCGCTAACCGACCGAGTCCTCAAGGACTTGTCAGCTAATTGTCGGAGGACAGCGAAGCTTAGGTTTTAGTCAGTAATAGTCTGACACTATCTCCCGCTCCGCCCTAGGGCGGGATTCGTCATTCGATGATTTTTCCCAGAATAAAAAAAAAAACCAACCAAAACTAATTTTCCGGTTTCTATCGAACTGGGGGGCTATGAAAAACCAAAGCAAATGGTTTAACTTATTTTCTGCTTAATCGCAATCAAATCAAGAACAAGTCAAATAAAAAAAAGGTCGCAATTATAATAAAATGTTTTAATTTTCCACTTTACTCACCGGGTATCCGTTAGCATTAGAATAAAGTTCTGTCAATCTACCCACACGTATTAAAACCGAAAGAAAAATCACAAATACAGCCAAAGAAAATAAAGAAAACGTCGTGAATTGTGGAATGATTAAACGTTTAGACGTCTGCGGGCATCTAAACTCAATTTGCGGTGTTCGTCCATTTGTCACCGCGCGTCTCGGGAACCGCGCGCTGTAGGAAGTAGCTGATTATCTGAGTGATTGTACGGTATACGGGAACTTGCGATTTGGGGAAAATATTTGTGTATGGAAAATATTATAATGTGAGAATATTACGAGTATAGTGACCATACTGCGATACACTACGTAATTTAAATCAAAGTGGCTTTCCGCTGTCTGTCCCTATGTATGCTTAGTTAGATCTTTAAAAGTACGCAACGGAGTTTTGATGCGGTTTTTTTTAATAGATAGAGTGATTCAAGAGGAAGGTTTATGAGTATAATACATGCGTAATATATTCAATAACAGTACCCGTGCAAAGCTGAGGCGGGACGCTAATAGAGTATAAAACAAAGTCACTTCCCGCTGTCTGTCTGTCCCTATGTAAGCTTAGATCTTTAAAACTCCGCAACGGATTTTGATGCGATTTTTTTGTGATAAGAGTCTGACACAGTTTCTCATTTCACCCAAGGGTGGGATTCGTCATTAGTTTTATTGTACCTACCATAAAAAAAGATGTAGGAAAGAAAATACTAGTAATTTTTAAAAAAGTAAAGTAAAATTCCCTAGTAAGTCTATGACAGTGGTGGTATAGATTTTGAGAGGCTTTATACAGTAGTAACACCTTGGTAGAGCAGTCGCATCTCAATTTATTTTCTTATGATTCTTCTGCATTGCGATAAAATAACAAAAAGTAATTCAAACTTCTTTATCCTTACATAAAAAAACAAAATCCACTATTGCATTTGACTGTCTGTTTGCGGTAAACTTGATTCAAAGATTTAAAGCATTTCATCTTATTTATTTATTTTATTGCAGTCATGTTGTAAGTAACATTACAACATCCTTGCGTGATCGAATCAGAAATGAAGAGATCCGTAAGAGAACCAAGGTTGCTGACATAGCGAAAAGAATCGCCAAACTTAGTGGCAATGGGCAGGGCACATCGCACGCAGAACAGATGGCCGCTGGGGCCGAAAGGTTCTGGAGTGGCGACCGCGTACCGGAAGACGTAGTGTTGGTAGGCCTCCCACAAGGTGGACCGACGACCTGGTCAAGGTTGCTGGAATACGATGGATGCGAGACGCACGGGACCGGTCGTTGTGGCGACGTTTGGGGGAGGCCTATGTCCAGCAGTGGACGTCTTTCGGCTGAATTGATGATGATGATGATGATGATGTTGTAAGTACATAGATGTGACAGTGATAAATTGTTCCAAACATGGGCCCTGGTAGGGCACAGCAACATTCATATTTTCAACGTTACATGCATTATTATACACTCAATGAATAAGTACTACTACAACCATTACACAATTTCACATTTGCATTAATATGAGTTATTAATTGTACAGAGTCATTCAATTATTATTGTTACATTTATTTACATTTCAATCATACTCAATATATTTTTAAATATTTCCTTAAAAAAATAATTTAAAAAAAAACATTGAAAAATATAAAAAATAGTAGCCCACTGGCATCGAGACAGGGTCCAAGCTACCGGTGGTCAGGGCTCCTGAGAGAGGAACCTCCGGACAATACGCGCCGTGTCCAGGAGTACTGCCTTCTGAATCAGGCCCTTGATCCAACTGCCTAACGAGAGCCTCCTCAGATGTTGGTCGAGGCTCTTGGCTATTAAGCCATTAGCCGTCACAACTATCGGCACAATGACTGCTGTGTCCACTTCCCACATGTCGACAACCTCGCGAGCCAAGTCAAGATACTTAGTTTGTTTATCCTTCTCGGCTTTCACGAGGTTCTCATCATGAGGGACCGCTATATCAACAATCATTGTGCGACGCTCCAGTCGATCTATCACCACTATGTCAGGCTTATTGGCAACAATAGTCCTGTCAGTGATGATAGATCGATCCCAATATAACGTGATGCTGCCATTTTCGAGAACTGGGTCGGGCACATACCTATAATACGGTACTTCTGATTCCACGAGGTTGTATTTAAGAGCAAGTTGCTGGTGGATGATCCTGGCTACAAGGTTGTGTCTATGCAAATAGTCTCCGTTAGCCAAACGAGAACATCCAGAAATAATGTGTCGGATTGATTCACCGGGTCGGTGGCATGCCCGACAGATGTCAACCGTACCGTCCTTCACAATGTATTTCCGGTAGTTATTCGTCATCATAACTTCGTCCATTATTGCAAAGACAAAACCTTCGGTTTCCCCGAAAAGGTCACCAAAGCGCAGCCAGGATACGGACGCTAAGAAGTCTACATCGGGCCCATGTAAGGCCCGGTAAAAGCGCCCGTGAAGCTCCTTGCTCTGCCATACTTCCTTGCGTTCATTAGCATCCAATACTACAGGTTTGCGCCAGTTCCCGTTAGCCAAGGAGAGCGGGGTGAGGCCCTTGTCCACTGCTACCATATCTCGATGCATCCCCACGTCGGCTTCAAGGAAGTATTCCCTGAGACTGCATACCTCACGGTTGTGCAGGGTCTTAGCATTTAAAAAGCCACGACCCCCGCACTTCCGTGGTATATACAGTCTCATAACCGATGACCGTGGGTGATGCATCCGATTTGCGGTAAGCAGTGTACGGACCCTCCTATCTAAGGCGTCCAGTTCGGTCTGAGTCCATTTAAGTATGCCGAAAGAGTACATCAACACCGGCATGACCCACCCGTTGAAAGCGCGCACCTTGTTCCCGCCTGATAAAAGACTATTCAGTACTTTATTCAGGCGGTTGAAGAAGCGCTCCTTCAACGACTGTTTCACGTCATCAGCATTGATGCCTAACGCTTCCGACATACCCAAATACTTATAGGTTTCGGTTGGAGAGAGGGATCTCAGGTTTATGGAATCCGTGAGTTGAGTTCCCACGGATCCCATAATCTCTCCTCGCTTCACATGCATGACTGCACATTTGTCCACACCAAATTCCATCCTGATGGCACTACTGAAGGTTTCAGTTACCTTCAGTAGCTCCATCAGCTGCAAGTCGTTGGGGGCAAAGAGTTTCAGATCATCCATGTAAAGGAGGTGAGATATGACTTGACCACCTCTTTTCAACCGGTAGCCTAACCCGGAGCCCTCCAGAAGTGTGCTGAGAGGGTTCAAGGCTAGACAAAACCACAGTGGACTCAGACTGTCGCCTTGGAAAATGCCACGCTCAATCCTTATCGATGCGCTGTTCTCCGAAATTTGTCGACATCCTGGATAGTGAAGGACCGTCCTCCATTGCCCCATACATGACATCAGGAAGGTGCGCAGAGTTGCATCAATCTTATACAGCTCCAGCACCCTCATGAGCCATGTATGTGGCACCGAGTCATAGGCCTTCTTATAGTCTATCCAACATGTCGACAAATCTCTACGAGAACGCCGGACCTGTTGGCTGATGGCAACATCAATGAGGAGCAGCTCCTTAGTACCGCGGGACCCGTTCCTACACCCATTCTGAGAGGCAGACATGATACAATTTGTCTCAATGTGATTATTAATTTTAGCTCTCAGTATGGATGTAAGAACTTTATAGACCGTCGGTTGTTACATTTATTATTACATTAAGTTATTGTCTTCTTACGAGTATCTACACTAATATAATAAAGAGGTACAGTTTGTTCTTTATTTCTAGGAGGTAATCTGTGGAACTACAGGTCTGATTGGAAAAATTTTAGCAACAATAGAAAGCTGCTTTACTCCTGAGTGACATAGGCTATATTTTGTGTACGCGGGCAAAGCCGCTGACAAAAGCTAGTGTATAATAAAAATTAATAGCTTCGTTACTCTAGCTGAAACTCGACAACGGCTGGACTGATTTGGCTAATTTTGGCTTTGAAATATTTGCAAAAGTTCAGGGAAGGTTTAAATAGTGAGAACAAAAAGAAAATCGGCGGTACAAAGTTTGCCGCTGCAGTTACTCTAATATATAAAAATACAAACATCCGAACATAGTACCTCCTCCTTTTTATGAAGTCGGTAAAAACCGGCCAAAAGCGTGTCAGCCCGCGCTCAGTATAAGGTTCTGTAGTTTCGCGTCCGTCACAAATTTCTCGTAAGTTTTATTACAATGTTTTTTATCCCACATAGTACGTGTATCCTAATAAAACATTTTTTCCACTTTTTGTTTTTGCTCTTTGTCCGCGTGATTGATACCAAATTTTAGCTTTATAGTGCTAACGGTCACCAAGATTATCCGTGGACCCGCAGACGGACAGACAGGAATCCTGAAAACGATTAGCTATTCGTTAGTCTCGCTAAAACTCAACAACGGCTAAACCGATGTTGGTCTTGAAATATTCGTAATACTCTAGGGAAGGTTTACATAAATGGTACGAAAATGATCCTTTTTAGCTAGTACGAAGTTTGCTAGAGCAGCTACTAAAATTACAATATATAGATTCTCAACGTCATTTAATCCCGTAGTGTGTACAATCACACAGTGGGTGTGTGTGTGATGGATAGCCAATCGTCTCGCCACTGTCATCGTTAGCTCTGCCTACCCCACTTTCGCTATTTATCTTCAATCCACTAGATTTCACGAGATTATGAGGTATTAAGGATTTTGCTAAGTCAGAGACGAGCAGATGGCATGTGGCTTTTTATTAGTCGGTGTTTTAGGAAATGGCCACCTCTAATGGTGAGATGTATTTGATTTTGATTTGAGGTTTATAACCGACTTTGAAAAAGAGGAGGACAATTTTTGTTTTCTTTGAAAGATTATACACATGAGTTTTAAGTTTGTAGGGAGAACCCTATTTTTACACAGGCGGAGCCACTGGCAGAAGGCTAGTAATATATAAAAGTGAAATAAAATTAACTGATTAATCACAAAATGTCAGGAAATATATATTTTGTGGGTATACAAACTTAAAGTTTAGCAAGTAGGTTCCTTATAAGGTATAGATATCCGCTAAGAACGGATTTTATGAAACTCCGGATTTTATGAAACTCCATCCTTGGGGATTCACCGAGGCTCTGGGAATAAGACAAGGGAGGAACGGGTTAGGTTGTTTAGTCAGTAATAGTCTGACACTGTTTCCCGCCCCGCCCAAGAGCGGGATTCGTCATTGGATGATTTTTAACTACCATAAAAAAAACCTCTAAGAGGTTTAACCGCTTTTATCACAGGCGAAAACGCTGGAGAGCTAGTCTATTATATTATTGATTATGATGTGAATAAAGATCCTAGTCCCCTAACATCTACCAGTTTCATTAAACCGCATCAGTGGCAGCACATCCGTCTATGTCACACGCAGGGTGACGCCTCCAGTTATCGACCATACAAACTTTATTCTTTTGAAGAAGTTTAGTTACTTACTTTCAAAATGTTTGGAAAAGAATTAATTATTGAGAATAATTTTAGTTATGGGATGGTAGAAAATAATAATCTAGCAATTCAACACAGATGTATAAATGTTAGAATTCATTTAAATTATTTCAGTATTTACTTCATGAATTTAAATAAAAATTATAAAAAGAGTGTTGGATACAGTAAAAATTCTGCAAAGAAAAGAGCGAAAACAGGGTGGCCGAGTGGTAACGCCCCGACTTACAAGCTGTAAGTCGCAAGTTCAAACCCAGCATAGGCATTACGTCGTGTAATTTACGTCATCACCACTGCTCTTAAAACGACGAAGAAAAACATCGTGAGGAAACCGGCATGTCCTAGAAACAAAAATTCGAAGACATGTGACATCCACCAATTCGTACTGGGCCTGCGTGGTGGATTTTGACCCTCTGCTAAAGAGGAAGTCTGTGTTCCAGCAGTGGGAATATTAATAAGTCTGATGATGATGAAAGAAAATATTTTCTTCTAGCCCACGCTTCCAAGCGATCTAAATTACAGCTAACAAGTTCCTGTAAAGGCGTGCTCTTAAAACATCGAAGAAAAACATCGTGAGGAATTTTTGGTTTTAGGACATGCCGGTTTTGTTATGTTCTAAAACCAAAAATTCGAAGACTTGTAACATCCCCGATTCGCACCGGGGTCACGTGGTGGATTTTAGCCCATTCCCTCACCAAAAGAGAAGGACTGTGTTCAGCAATCGGATGATGCAATTTTTTTTTTTATTTTTCTAGCTCACACTTTCCAACCGATCTAAATCAGAGCCATCAAGTTCGTATAAAGGCTTGTTCACACTACTGTCGCATCAAGTCCCTATAAAGGCGTGTTCACACTACCGTCGCATCAACGTCACGATAACGATCGTGTGTGTCTGTCGGTGACATTGACGGATACGTCGTGAAGATTACCCGCCTTTGTGGTGGATCACACCCGAATTATCCGGGGTGAACAGGGGAGGAATATTTCTTTTATTTTTACTAATTGATGTCTTATAAAAGTTGCGGTGTTGTTAAAATTTTTAGGTGTTGTTTTTTTTATGAATGGCAGTAGCATTAAATTAATTTTTGAATTATTTTTTTTGTGTGAAAACTATTTGTCCTGATAAGTTACTTTAATTAATAATTAAAATAATAAACATTAAATTCAGGCAGTGCTTTATTTACCGTACAGCTTTTAGGACATATTATGCGTGATTAAAAAAAAAAAAACATTTTTACGACGATAAAATTGCAATTATAAAAATAAATGTATTTTTCTTTTTTTTATGTCTAATAGCTCCGTAAGATAAAATTAAGACTCTTTTCAAAAATAAGTAGATATTGTTCAGGATTTTTTTTAAAGGTGAAAAAATGCCTAATGACGCCCAGGTCTATGATAAAGCGAGAGGGTGTGCCAGATTTTTACTGACTAAAACCACACTTAAGTCCTTCACTTGCTCTTTACATTCTAGGATTTCGGTTTCTCAACCACACCTGTATCCTTCAGTTGCGTTTTGCGTTTTAACCACGATTTTTTTTTCAGAAGTCAGGGCACATACCAATTTAACTCCAAAATTACTTCTATTAAAAAAAATGTATTTAACAATATACATATTTTATATTTTATTTCATAGTTCCAATAACGTAACAACATCCCTGCTTACCCCCGAAAAAGCAAACAGGACAAACAAGGAAACAAACGGACTGTAACGAAAAGTCTACTTAAGGCCGTGAGCACACATTGGCGGTAAAACAAATTAACGAGATGAGTCGCAGCGAGTCGGTCCGTCGACGCCTTAAGATGGATGGTGGGGCGATCGCGTGACGTCTAGCTACGACGAATTTTGTGAAACATTTTTGTGAATATTTTTATTTTGTTGAAAGTGAGACGAAGTAGAAAATATTTACGCGAAAATAGTTTTATTTTAATTTGATTTCTTCTATTTATTTTCTGTTTGATTGACATTTTTTCTTTTTTCATCATTTGACATTGTAATAAACATATTCGTAATAATTCGTCTGTAAACCTATGATTTGTAAGAATGCCTTACCAATAAATAATTATAACTATGACTAATGGAGTTTTCCTATTTTTTTCTGGGGAAAAGGCCATCAAATATTGTCTCTTGTGTAACATAGAGTGAAAGAGAGTTTGTACTATCTACAAATGATAGAAGATTGGTGTAAAAAAATCAAATCTTCCATCATTTGTAAATGTGTTTTACGATTGGAATATTTTTGAACATTCCAAAACATTTTTACTCTATTTTAGCAGTGTGAATACTTTAAGATTGACTCTGTAGTGTGTATGTGGTGGAAAATATTACACCATCGAAGTAGCTGGTACACTTTTGGTCAAAATAGCTAGACTACGTGAGGGATGAAAACGAGAACAACGAAGACTTTAACATACTCGTACAATTTAGTAATAATTCTTGTATGTCAAACGATACGATGACATATCAGATACGAGTATGTATCAGCCTAGAGTGACTCAGGCCTACTCTCCGGGAGAATGAGCCATAATCCACCACGCGGGACCAGTACCGATCGGTAGATATCACAAATCTTCGAGTATTTGTTTCTAAGACAGGCCGATTTCCTCACAATGACACGATTTCAAGAGTATGTAATTACAATAAAGTTTCTTATGAATAAACGTAAATAAATAAAGTAATAATTAAATCAAACAAAAACAAAGTAAGCTAATCAATCATTGTGAACATTCGTCACTTTGCGTCCGCTCCTCGCTAATTATTAGGTAGCATTTTCTGAGCAATTGATTGCTCATTGTCTTGCAGTGCAGATGAGCTAATGATCGTAGACATTGTTTGTTTGTGTGTTTGTAACTAGGAAGGGAAGTACGGTTATATGTTAGGATAAGAAACTGTCTTTTCTGTATTAGAAGACAGAGAATTATAGTTAATTTAACACAGGGCTTGTGAATAGCGAGCAATGGGTAGCTCGCCGTCCGATCGTCTGGTAACCGTCCGGACTAAGCCCAATCTTCGGTGGCTCGCACTATTCCCGCGCGCCTTAAGTAGTTGTCAGCAAACTTAGGGACCCTGCAGTAGGTATGAAGCAAAATCTGAAAGGAAGGCTCTAGCCCTGGTATCGTAACGTAGAAATGGGGTAGGTTGTTTAGTCAGTAAGAGTTTGACACTGTTTCCCGCTTCGTCCAAGGGCAGGAATCGTCATTGGATGATTTTTACCTACAATAAAAAACCTCTCCATTGCTCTATGGAAAATATACTGGCATCCAGCTGTAACCGTTTGAGCTTGAAGCAGATCCGCATCTATATTTGGAAGAGACTAAGTATATTAGATGTTCTACCGTTTACATTTCGGGGAGTTTGCGTTGGAATTGCACTATTTAATTCCATCAAGTCCGTTCCATCATCGGACCACTAGACGTACGACGTTGAAACATCGGTACATTTTGCACATCCTTCCCACACGTACAAAGTGGTTTGAGTACACGTATATTATGCAAACAGCTAAGGAGTGAAATTCCCTGCCGGAGTCTGTATTTCCTGATAGTTACAACCTAAGGGTCTTTAAGTCAAGAGTGAATAGGTTACTTCTAGGCAAGCGTGCTCCATCGTCGGTCACATCATCACTTACCATCAGGTAAGATTAAGGTCAAACGCGAGCCTATCAATACTAACAAAGAGGCTGGTTTTTCCTTACCACTGATTCGTAGATGCGTTCCCTAACATGTAAACTCTTATATAGTCAGGACATCATAGCATTGCTAACAAGGATTTTTTTTTTTTTTATGGTAGGGGAAAATCATCGAATGACGAAACCCGCTCTCCCGCCGTTGACGTCCAACTGTCCAGACCGAGTGCAAGTGGTCTGGATAGTTACCAGACGACCGGACGGCGAGCTACCCATTGCTCACCGTCCGCAAGCCAGTGTCTACGGTGGCCGGATATCGGCAGGATTGCGGCGGCGACGGTTACGGCGAGGGCGCTGTCGCCTTTGCGTTTGCGTTATGCGGTCGGCCTCCTACTTTACGAGCATTACTGCTTCGCAGAAGGAGGCGACTATTTCTCTTCGCAGCGGACCATGGCCTGAACCAAGGCCCGGCACGAGAGGTCGCCGCCGCCGATCACCACCACGAGGACACGGCGATGCTCTTCCTAAGCAGGGCACACCTCCACCGTGTGCTCCACCGTGTGCTAACAAGGATAATCTCCTAAACACCTATTGACTGTTCGAGTACTATAATTATCTTCTAAACCAAAAAAACTAACAAAGAAACTTTTTAATCTTCTTAAAAAAAATGATGGTGACAAATACAGTTAAGAAAGAAAAAATGTAGCAAAAAATGTAGCGGTTGCACCCTTTCATTTAAAACTGTTGTCGTATGAGAAACGAATGAGGAGACAGGTAATGTATGCTTGTGTACTTCGATTGCGTTATTTTGATACTTTTGAAGAACATGTCTGCGTAAAAGAAAGAAAGAAAATGGCGTAGTTTTTTGTTTTCGTTATATCAGACGGGTTGTCTTAAAGAAAATGGCGCAGTGAATAGACTTTTGTTTTAGTTTTGTCAGATGTGTTGTCTTTGTTTATAATTATTAAAAAAAGGAGATGATATTGTATTTTTATGTATTAATAAAACAATTGTCTGAGTTAATCCGAAAACTTTGAATAAAATATCTAATACCTACTCTTTATCAATTGACAAAAATATTGCTTTATATATTTTGTTTTAGGAAGTCACTTTGCTGTAACAGCATAACACCTGGCTGGTTACTCGTCCCTCCAAAAAAGGATGTACATACCAGACTAATAGCTATTACTTATTTTAAATTCTTAATTCTTTTTTTAATACTTTGACGTAAAATTTGTATAAAAGAGAAGTAACTTTACATGTTTTTATAAGTTTTATATCAGAACCTAACTAACAATCATCAAAAAACCCAAGTATCAAAATGATTCAATCCTTCTAACATTGCTCTCCTAAAGATCGGAATACAACCCCATAAGACAGTTCAGTCACCCCTATAAAAAATAATACTTAAGAGTACCGACCTCAGGATTTATGTGCCCAAAATATATAGCGATAAAACTCCATATATTGTTTGTAACATCATAATATTGTATTGTCATATTATTTATTGTGTATTGTTAATACGGTGTGTAACTGGTTGATGATAGAAAGAATGATTGAGGGTGTGACTTTTTTGTTTATGAGAAATAAAGAGGTATGAAGAAGTATTAAGAATCAATAAAATATGATTTAATGTTTAAATTGGCAATGATGCGAACGGTGAGTGTTAAAGAAATCATACTGATATTATGAAGTTGAAGGGTTGAATATATGTGTTTATGTTTGTTACTCCTTCACACGGCGATTATCTACTCTTCATCATCATCATCATCATCATTCAGCCGAAAGATCAGAGCCTACAGTGGACGTCTTTTAGCTGAAATGATGGAGCAGCAACTATGTGACCTATACCTGTAAAAGTTCTTTACAGTTTTATGTATAGAAATGAATTAATATAAAGTCAATCATAATATATATTCTCGCTTTCAATAGGGCGAGGTACAAGATCAAACATGTGCTTATCAATAAAAAAAAAAAATGGATACGTCAGATGGACTTTCCTTAAAAACGATCATTGTACACAACTTTTGCTTTGAGACAAACCCAAAAATGACGAAAAAAAACCCGCTGCTGCATAGATTCACATAATTCGACAAAATGTGTGATTTTTGGGTTGATCACACAGCAAAAGTTGTTAATATTTTTGTGTTCAATGATCCTTTTTAGCAAAGCCGATCCGTCGTATCAACTTTTTATAATAAACCAACTTAAAAACTATGAATTGCCCACTAATCTCAAAACGCCCATAACAACACATACTAAACTAAAATCTTTTAAAACTTGTAAGTTATAACAAACTCCAATGTCCTACAATAGCTAGATACAATCCCAACTTTAGCTCCTAAAAGTATACTAATAAAAAAGTTTGTCTGTCCATTTATTGCCGGCTACTGGCAATATATCGGTTTGTATGTTTGTTTGTCACTAACTTTTGTTGCCACAAGACCCTGGGGTGATAGTTCTGTGTTTATATCGGTTAAAGTATCAAGGGTATACTAAAGATGAGCTTTCTATGGTGTTTTGAATGGTACTATGAAATAAATTATTTCGACCTGAATTACGTGTTTTACGATATAAAAAATCTTCACCACTTTCATTCTTATCTTTCTACTTTGCTTCCTTTTTATTGTGTAACACATGATTAATATATTTGTGTATTCATATATAGGACCTGTATATATGTATATTTTTGTTGTATGTTTTTTAGAATTTTGTTTTGTTAGAGCAATACACCATAGACTACCCCCTTTTTTAGTTCAAGCTCTTATACTTCATCCTAAGGTTGTCTGGTAGATATCGCTGTCAGCGATAAGACCCATTCATATAAGTTTGTGTGAAATTGTTACTTTTTTTGGTGTACAACAAAGTATCATTCCATTCTATTCTTAAATCCATTATGGTGATGTTCTTCGGAAATTGTTCGATAAATTTACTGCGGTTTTCGAATGCAAAGATATCGAAAACAGTACGGCTGTTTTAACTTGGCGAGCCTAAAGGTAGGCTCTGCGAATTTTAGCGCTTGTACACCCATAAAAACATAAAGGATTTAAAAAAATATGTCAATAATAGTTGTTAACAGCAATAACAACTGCTAATGGCATTTATTTTTGTTACTATACCTACGATCTGAAACTGTGAAAAAATATTTTAAAATTTGAGTTTCGCGAGCAATTAACATAATTAGCCGCCGCTAGCTTGATTTCGCCCCTATGTAAGTAGAAAATATCGACACAGATTAATATTTTCAACAATCAGCGATAAAGCAGTTTTCTACTTTCTCAAGATTTTTACTAACTTTGGGATAATCCCACTTCTGGGACTCAGGCCTTCTTCCGGAGAGGGAACGGGCCGTTATCCACCACGCGGGCCCAGTGCAGGTAGATGTTACATGTGTTTGAGCTTTCGTTTCTTCCTAGAAGCAAAAATTCAAAAACATGCTCGTTTGCTCGTTTTCCTTCACCATTTTGAGAGCAGTGGTGATGAAATAAATTACACACAATAATGCGCCTGGCTGGGTTTAAACCCGTAAGTCGGGGTCTTAACCATTCTGCCTATACTGCTCTAAGGCCGCTGCAGCTCTGTTTTTATTTATTATAAACAAACAAAAGTACAAATCTTTCATTATCAAAGAAGTATAGATTAATTAACCAAAGCTGAAAAAAGAATAAACAAAAACCCCCACAATAAACAATACAAAACTATTATCATTAACAATAAACAAGGAAATTAGCCATACACAAGGGTGTCCGCGATTAATTCGCCGAATTAGACCGTCCCGAGTAAAATCGATTAGGGACGAACGAATTTCGGGGCCGGGGCGATTCGCAACGACGCTGCGTTCCATCTAAGATAAACATGCCAGGTTTTTTCTTGGGTTGAGACATTAACCAAGGATCTTTTGATGGTGGCTATGAAGTTCTAGGATTTGGGACAGTCTTGGTTTTGGATTTGAAGGTTAAAGTGATGTTTGTCGTTTAAGTAGTTTTAATAATGCAAGTAAAATTTTAAAAGAGAAGTGGATCGTTTTAGAAGTGTCAAAACGATCCATTAGCTCCTACCCCGAGTAACACTGAACAAGGGCAGAAAGATAACGAGGTAGAATTTGAAAACTTAGTTTAATGGCATTTGTATTTTATTTTTTTACTACGAACTATTTAAATTTACGTAGAATTAAGAAACAGTTTTAAATGAAGAAAAAAAATGGTTGCCTGTAAAGTTGGTTTTACGGGCGAAGATTTTACGTGACAACGTCTTTTTCTCGGTAGAATATTTATTGATATGAATATAATTAAATTGCACAATAGGAACAAGGAATTGAATGAAAATAAGCCGATCATAGTTGAGTGGGAGAGAGACGCAAGGCATTCGGCGGGCCTCTCTCTCGTTCGGTGACTCATCGTAACGTTACCGAGCGTTACACTTTTTCATAAGTGACTCCCAGCCGCAACCTAATTTAAGACGTTGTCACGTCAAAAATGTATGTGAAAGCGTTCTCCACCGTTGACTACATTATTGCATACCAGGTGAGATAGCGTTCGAATGCGACGATTTTTTTTTTAATTTTGCGAAATATTTAATTCCTTGCTAGTATTAATATGAAAGTAACGTCCCACGAACCACGAAAGAAAATAAAAGTTTGTGTCAAAAATTGCACACACTAAAATTAATAAAATATTTTGGGAAGACATGCGTCACACCCACGTGCAACAGCAAAGTACTAAAGGCACATAGCCTCTCACCAAATATATAAACACCATTTTCCTCCACCAAAACCATTGACTTCAACACAAGAAAAACTCAAAACCTGGTCACCCTACACTGTATGTCATTAGACGAAGCGGCAGGGGCGTCATTACAGCGATGAGTAGAGCGACCATTAATCTTGCGAGACCGGTCTCCGGGCTGTCAAAATTGTGGCCACCGTTCTACGTGCGTACTTAGCTCTACGTTCTTTTGTCTCTGGTCATTCTAGTGTGTGCGTCGATTGTGAATATGAAGGTTTGTATTGTGTCTATGGTAGGTTCGGTCAAACGGTTTGGGTGTTTCAATTTTGAGTCATTTATTTGTTCGAGTAGAGTTTGTCTCTGTCATAGTAAACTAGACTAAAATCGTTGAGCTCCTTAGTAGTCCTGAGTTGAGAAAATTGACAAATGCTTGCACTGACTGGACAGGTCTACTCAAATTTGTATGGTTCTTTCTTCATCTCAGACAAATCTACACGGTCCTATTATATGATTAGACCAATACATATTTACTGTATGGATTTTAAAAGAAACTTTGACCCTTGAATTTGTTTCGGTATTTCTTCTTAGGGTAGGAAACATCGGACTCATCTAGCATCGAAAAAAAAAACGACGTGTAAAAGTGTTTTTTTTTTTAAACCTACTTGCAAAATAAAGATCATTTATTTATTTATTCTTCATGCAACACAAGGTACAAAGGCGGACTTAATGCCTTAGGCATTCTCTACCAGTCAACCTAGGGTGATGAAGAGACAATATAGTAGGTGCATAAAACGAAAATTTTATGCACCTCCATACGTATACATTACCTATGCTAATATTATTTTCAGCCAACTAAAAGGGCTCAGCAGGGTCAAAGCCTGGCTTCAAGGCCCTGGGATCAAGGCAAAGAAGAAACAGGATGGGCTGTAATTCAGTAAGAGTCTAACACTGTTCCTCATTCCGCCCAAGGGCGGGATTCATCATTGGATGATATTTCCCACCTCCAAATAAACCTACAATCCGGGAATCTTTAAGTCAAGAGTGAATAGGTTGCTTCTAGGTAAGCGCGCTCCATCGTCGACTGCATCGTCGCTTTCCATCGGGTGAGATAGTGGTCAAGCGCGAACCTATAATAAATTAAAAAAGAAACCTGATAATATTTACCTTAGATTTAGTAAACTTCTAAGATTCAAAAGTCAGCGACTTCAATGAATGCACATTGAGTCTTTAGTAAATACAGTTAGCAAATCGCCCGACTCGGCTCACTTAATCGTACTAGAGCGGTAATACCCGAGGGCTCTCGGTCCCAAATAAGTAGGGGTGTGAACCGACGGATTCTGACGTTTCAATTCAATGTGTATGTGTGGAATTTCGATACGCAGACTCAGTGATGTCACGTTATTTTAGAGGACATGTATCGAAAAATCTTCGCAAAGGTTTTTTGTTGCATTGCGTAAATAAAAAAATACGATAATGATTCTCCCGACTGAATTTCGATCGCAAGAGATATTTTTCTTATTATTATTATTGATAGGTTCGAGCTTGACCACTATCTCACTATCTCCTGATGGTAAGCGATGATGTAGTTGACGAAGGAGCACGCTTAGCTAGAAATAAACTATTCACTCTTAACTTAAAGACCCCAGGGTAAAAAAGACCCCCCCTAGTAGCTGGCAGGAAATTCCACTCTTTAGTTGTACGTGTATGTTTTCTTTCACATTTTGGGCGATAGCCTGTCCCTTCACTATGGAAAATTAGCAAACCTTTCCGTTAATTGCTCAACCAAGCACAGACAGGTGGACTTATTTTATGATTTGCCATTCGAAAAAGGACGGACCAAATGCGCTTACGCTTCTCATGATACAACCGATCGCATGTAACACTACTTATAAATGCCAAACTAACCCTGTTTACTACAGAAACATGAGTTATCGTACAAAGCAGTCAAGCTGAACGTACACTGACAAAATTCTAATTACATTTCTGTAAGGAATTTATGTAACTTAGAGTTTACGTGCAGATTTCTTTAGACTTTCTTTAAATGGAAAATCAACGAATAATTTCTCTCGCTCTAGGTACAGAATGGCGTGTCAGACTTTACTGATTAAAACCTTTGCCTATGTTCCTTCTTTGCAAGGCTTTCTAGGACCCGGGGTTTCACTTTCAGACCACCCATGGGCATGGAAGTGGGTTGCTGAAATATTCACAATAGTTACTGCGACCCTGAAATGTATTGGTTTGCCTTTGTCCCTTCAGCTGCCAAAGGGCAGATGCACAAACTCGATAAAATTGCCTGTAAATGGTATATTAATTGATATAAATCTTTTGACTCTAATATGTCTAGCTTTCTAGGTATTCCATCTACACTAATATAATAAAGAGGTAAAGTTTGTTTTTTTGTTTGTAGGAGGTAATCTCTGGAACTACTGGTCCAGATGGAAAAATTGTAGCAACACTAGAAAGCCGCTTTACTTCTGAGTGACATAGGCTATATTTTATGTACGCGGGCGAAGCCGCTGACAAAAGCTAGTATAAAATATGTACTAATATTACGGTAAAACCAAGAAAAACATCGTTAGCAAAAAAAAAACACGCGTAAAAGTTACTGCGAAAAACTGAAGTAGACCAAACAAAAATCAAATTAGTTGTTCAAAATATTTTCTCACACAATCTCTATCTAAAACTGTTTTCCATTCCCAGTACGAATTAAGAACATTAAAAATCGCTCCTGGCGACCCCGTACCCACAGAGGCGTGATAGTCAAAAATTACATGCAACGCACCTGGCTTACAAAATAATTAATATCTTAACAACAAAAAGGGTTAATTCTTACAAAATCAAGCATAAAGTCTTTGGGATGAGTCACCCTTTGAAAGACGGTGAAATCATTTATTAGTTTTATATGAAATAGATTATGATTTGTTGGTACGTTTTTTTTATTTTTTTGACTTTGTACCGTTTATGTGTTTAGCCAGTATCAAATTTTAGAATCAAGAATCAAAAACAAGGGCATCAAATTTTGTATTTTTAGTTTAATTTGGTTATTTTTATTATAATAATTAAATGTATATTTTCATGTAAACTGAAAAATAAAAGAAACTCTTGAGAATCAAAGCATGTAAATGGTTTATTTATAAAAATGAAATGAAATAGTTTATTTGAAATAATAAACCGGCAGTTTTGAATTGTCCAAAAATTTGTTAGTTAAAAATTTTAAAAATGATGTTAATTGCTCATCTCCTCATCTCAAAGCGTAGATCTCTATGGAGAAGAATGTGAGAGAAACTTCATGGATATCTAAATCTGATTGTACATCAAAAATATCTCGTTTTAAAGTGTTTTCGAATTTTAGCCACTCTGTTTTACATTCAAATACTCAATTCTCAATACATTACTACAATTAAATTCTCATCTCCATTTGACCGAGATCGCAATTCAATGTTTCCACTTAATTGGACATTATTAATTAATACTTAATTAAATATATTGGTTTTGCTGACACTTGAAATACAAAACCACACCATGTTACATTACTACATAGTATAAAACAAAGTCGCTTCCTCCCTATGTATGCTTAAATCTTTAAAACTACGCAATGGATTTTGATGCGGCTTTTTAATAGATAGAGTGATTCAAGAGTATGATATATGTATGAGTATATGTATAACACATATATAATATCAGCATTGCCCCCGTGCGAAACTGGGGCGGGTCGCTATCTACACTAATATAATAAAGAGGTAAAGTTTGTTTTTTATTTTTTTTGTTTTTTTGTTTGTAGGAGGTAATCTCTGGAACTACTGGTCCGATTGGAAAAATGTTAGCATCAATAGAAAGCTGCTTTACTCCTGAGTGACATAGGCTATATTTTATGAACGCGGGCGAAGCCGCTGACAAAAGCTAGTATATTATATTACAATTTTGACTAGGAATCAATTTCCGAATAAAACCGCCAGTGATATAGTACTAGACCGCAGAATTCGTTAGCATAGCATAGCGTAGCATCAGCCTTATAATATTCCCACTTGCTGGGAATCAGGCGTCTTCTCTGGGATAAGGAATAGGCAGTAATCCTTCACGCGAGCCCAGTGCGGGTTGGTGGATGTCACATGTCTTCGAACGTTTGGTTCTAGGACATGCCGGTTTCCTCACGACATTTTCCTACACCGTTTTGAGAGCAATGGTGATGAAATATATTACACAAAGTAATGCACCTAGATGTGCTTGAACCCGCGATGTACAATTCGTAAGTCAGAGCCGTTACTACTCGGACTATAACGCTCAATATTATCTAGTTAGTAGCTTTTATTTTGAAGTATAAAAATTATAACGTTACAGTATACATCAACACATTTAAAATTAAATTTAAATATATCATAGAATTTATCAATGAAGGAAAAATAAAACAATAATAAAATAAATAAATGTAAGTCAAGTCAATTATTTTAAAATGTCACAGATATTATGATGTTACTTAGTTCTCAGACCCAAATATTAAATAGATTAATTGCCAACATAATTTAAATAATACGAAACAATAAACATTTCAAAAACATTAATTCATCTTCTTCAATCAAAACGAAACACAATTTGAAGTTCAAAAAATCACAATCAAACCTTTCTCACAGGAAGATTTTACTCCAAATCATTCATCTGTCAAAATTAGATTAATATTTGACAAAGAACACTAACCAACCGTCAAAATGCGATGTCTTAATTACGAAACGTCAAAATCAATTATGCATAAAAATCTTTTATGATTTGAATAAGATTTATTCACTAATCGTTTGTCAAAATCCCTTCAGGGTTGGTTCTGAATGGAGACCAACAATTGGGAGATTCACCCTCCTTTGTTTCCTTTAGTTAAACGATTAATTGGAACTGTTCAAAATCGATTTTGAACGTTGAAGAAAGGGTTATTTTTAATCGTTAGTAGAATCCATTTTTAATTTTGCTTATAACATTCGTCCATCAAATCTTAAACTATCTGGTCTTGAAGAGAAGTCGACCAGAAGATGTTTTCATGCACTGAGGTATAATTGTATCTATAACATGAGTATTTAAAAAAAAAATCATGTCTCTTTTAATTTTTTATTTATCCTAACAAACCAAAAGATCAAACTTTTAAAAATATGGTCAAGGAACACTACCTCTTCTCTTGAACATCATTAAGAACTTATCAATACATTAAAAGATTCTGGCGCCAAAAAAATTATCTGAGATGAGATTTCTTGCAAAGCTGCGTAAAATCTTAAAAAAAATTAGATCCACAACCAGTTTGGGTTTTTTTCATGGTGGGTAAAATCATCCAATGATGAATCCCTCTTGGGTGGAGCTGGAAACAGTGTCAGACTCTTACCTAAAGGATTGGATAGAAGTGACATCATTTAGAATCCCAAATTCTATAGGAAGATTTTTAACATGGTAAGTACACTATGGAGAGTCAAAGTTCACGAAAAATAGCAGATTTTCAAAGTTGTTTACTGGATTACTTTTACACAAATTAATGTTTTGACTTCTATAGAAAACTAGATAATATCCACAAGCTATCTGTATTTCCAAAATATCTGAAGAGAGAGGTGTAAAATAAATAAGAGCAGTTGTGTGAAAATTTACCTCGGGTTGGCCGTACTTATGAGTATTTAATTAACCTGCCAATAATCTGCATAATGCAAGAAAAAAAAAATAAAAAAGCCCTGGCGTTTTCACGTCAATACTCAATACTTTATTGCATTCCATATTATGTACACTGATGGTATAAAATTTCACAATATAAATATGGACCCTGTCGGGCTCAGCAAACTTAGGAGACAAGAGTCATAATATTATTGAAATCTTTATCTTACTAATATTATAAATGCGAAAGTTACGATATTTGGATGTTTGTTTCTCAATCACGCCAAAACGGCTGGACGGATCTGGATGAAATTTGGCACAGGCATAGGATACACTTCGGAATAGGACATAGGCTACTTTTTATCCCGGAAACCCCAACCACAACCCCAATACCACGCGGGCGAAGCCGCGGGCAAAAGCTAGTTAATGTATAATAATTAAATGTAATGAAAACAAAATTTTAAATGTCACGGAATAGTAATAAAAAAGGCAATTAATTAAATGTCGTTCATTTTAAATGTCATTATTTATGTAGGAATCAATCAGTCAATATTACTCAAAATTCTATATTTCGTAATTATAGCAGAATCTTTTGACAGAGAATCATTTAATTTTGCAATTGATTTATCCTCAATCCGATCTCATAATTAAAACCAAAATAGTAACTTTCACTTACAAATTCCCAGCACGATTTTTTAGCTTTAGCGCCGTATATTTATCGCGGGCAGAGTTTTTTGTCGATCCAAACGCCGGTTGCCCCTCCGGAGCACAGTAGTCGTATAAACATTTTTTTTGTTTTTTTTTTTATTATTTCATTATATTGTAAGCTCACGGCAGTCATCAAAAGATCGTTAGCAGGATCACAATGTATATATTGGCAATTTTTTTCGCGTAACTCAAAAATTGACTCTGGTGTCGGCCATTTTATTTTTTGATATTGTTATATCATTATGATATATCAATGTGGTATTGTTGCTAGGTTTTTTGAATGGTGTGAAATAGTGTTTTTCTTTTGTTAGGATGTGACAATTAAAAGTGAGTTTTAGTTTTTTTTTTAGTTGACATCTTTGTTAGTTATGTCGCCAACAAGTGGGGTTGATACGTCAAGTTTTTTTTTTTAAATGTCTTATTGTTTTTTTTTATTCGTTTTTATTATATTGCCCAATCTTATCATATAAAATGAAACGTATTATTTTAAATCTATTGATGAATACCAACACACAAGTATTTCTTAAAGATGTTTTGTCCTCTCGATCCTGATATATAAGAAATATAGTAAAACTCATAATATTTTTTTAACAGAGTAACCGTGAGGTTTCTCTTCATAGGAAAAGAGCAATTAGGATTGTCCATTAGCTTTTGTAGTTTTATAAGTGCCTATGTTATGCCTATGTGAAATAAAAAATCCAACTCATCATATATCATTTCAAACTCATCGTCTTCCTGCCCCGTGTTATTTGAAGTCCATGCAACATTATTTTCTCCATTCTGTACTGAGCGATTCACTGACGCCACTTTAAATCTTCTTCGAATTTACTTATCACTTAATTCATTCTCTTTACAATACACATCCATCTCACCATTATCATCTCTACGTATTTTTCCTTAATATTTATCACGGCCCAAAATTCAGATCCAAACAGTTCTACAGTTCAACTTACAACACGCAATTAAAACGACGGTCAAAAAACGCGTGAAGATTATCAAAACATGCAGTATTTTTAAATATTTAACCGACAAAAAGGTGCAACAGTTAAACCAACATTAAGTGGAATAATTATCATTATAACCACAAAATAATAATTATATAGGATACTTTCACGCATGCTCTGTGAGGCGTTCGCGTGTGACCACAGAATATGGAATCGATTAGAGGCGCTAACCGTCCATACTAATCTTACTAATATTATAAATGCGAAAGTTACGATGTTTGGAGGTTTGTTACTAAAACGGCTAAACGAATCTGGATGAAATTTGGCACAGGCATAGGATACACTCCGGAATAGGACATAAGCTACTTATTATCCCGGAAACCCCAACCGCAACCCCAATACCACGCGGGTGAAGCCGCGGGCAAAAGCTAGTAAATAACAATAAAGCATTTATTTCGGACAGGATCTATACAAGAATTCGAAATCAGCATCATTCATTAATATTTATGACGATTCAAATATGCCAATATTCATTTTTTCTTTTATTAATATAATTCACGCTTGACCGCTATCTCACCAGATGGAAAGCGACGATGCGGTCGGCGATGGATCGCGCTTACCTAGAAGTAACCTATTCAATCTTGACTTAAAGATTCCCGGATTGTAGCCATCAGGAAACACAGACTCCGGCAAGAAATTCCATTCCTTGGCTTGGTTCATTTGAAATAAAAGTTTATTTTTATGTATAAAAAAGTAATTCTATGTCTGCCAGGGTTTCGGGATTTTTACAAAAAATCACCGCAACTCAAAGAGCAACTGTCAGAACCCAAGTATATTTTAGTCAATTAAGAGACAATCATATGTAATGTAAGACACATTCGCCCAAGAGAGTTCTTGCTCGCACGCAGAGCGGGAAAAGCTATTGATGTTTTTTTTTTTTATGGTAGGTAAAAATTATCCAATGACGAATCCCGCCCTTTGCCTTCGCCCGCCCGAAACTGTGTCAAACTCTTACTGACTAAACAACCAGTCAACCTTTGGGTAAAAAAGACAACACAGTGGTAAGTGTGCACAATAAATAACATTATACGGTAATTGCCACCTCTAACAGTGTTGCTAACTCTAAGTATTTTGTGCGTGTAACCATGCGAATATTCGCGTGATTTGATAGTTTGCGATGATAAAAACGTATCGGAAAGTGTGAGGCCGATCTGATATGAGTGACGTTTGACGTTCGATGCGCAAGAGTGTGAAAGGCAGGGGTTTGGTAACATGAGTAATAGTATGCGGCAAATAAGTGGAACTATTTGCTATGGTTATGAGCAGTCCCAGTTCCATTGAGACCCGAAAATTGTTGTTACTGCTCATTTAAGGTCGACCGTTATAATAGTCTAACTTGTGTTAAGAGGATTACGCTACGTCCTCCGGTACGTGGCCGCCATTCCAGAACCTTTCGGACCCAACGGCCATCCGTTTTGCATGCATTGTACCCTGCTCATTGCCATTTAAGGTTGCTGATTCTTTATGCTATGTCGATAACCTTGTTTCTCCTGCGGATATCTTTATTCCGAATTAAATTACGCCAAGACACTCCGAGCAACGCCTTTTCCATTGTCCTTTGGGTGACATTAAGCCTTCTAATGCGGTCCATTGCAATCGACCACGTTTTAGAGCCATATGTCATCTCTGGCTACACGCACTGGTCATAGACGTTCGTTTTGAAAGACTGTGGTATATTGGACGAGAAGATACCGAGTAGCTTCATGAACGCTACTCAGCCGAATCAGATTCGACGATTGATATTAAAGGTACAAACAAATACTCTTCTTTCGTTCCTTCTGTTAATTACTCTGTCACTTATTATTTTGTTTCGTGTAGAATTAATGTGAGTTTGCTATTCATAACCACTATCCAAGCTTCTGATTCGTTTTAGCTGTGTTTCATTTGACGTTTCTGCCTCTACTAACGCCTCCAATTTTGGCTACGAAAGTATGTTCTTGATATAAACTAGTGCTAGTCTGCGATCCCGCCTGATGGCATAAACGTTGTTTTTCTTTACGCCGTCACCGCAATGTTTTTCAGAACTGGGATTTAGGCTTGAGTGAGGTGAGGGGGAGTAGGAATAATCCACCACTCGTTTCGATCGACGCAACGGTGGGAAATGTCACATGCCTTTAACCTCTCGTATGCCGTAATTAGAGACACAATTAAAAAGTTATTGTGTCTCGCGTAGATTTGCGTTCCGAAAGGTTAAATTTTCAGTGGATTCACTCATTATGCAAAATCAAAATGGCTAAAATCATTCGGTATTTTTAATTCTACAACAAAAAATAAATCCTGTTAAATATATTTACTCTGCTTTATGTCCTGAATAAAATATTAAAAAAATTAATGACATCTTACATTTGAAGCGCAAAATATTCCCAAGCTATTTATGCAAAAATATCTCTTGTGAGAACAATATGTGAACCTATTCTAACCTCAAGATAAATAGGAAATGATTAATCAAAAATATCACTTAAATCCTTTTAAGTATCGCGATATTTACCTAATCCGTCATACTTATCATAATGAGTATCAATCACTTCATATTACACAGCTAAAATGAACTTTATTGCTTTAGGATAAAGTTGATTATTAAACAACTCGAATGATAGTGCAAAAAAATATCTATGCAATCAAAAATAAATTCTACAGCACTTAATATAAAAGCTAAATTCGAAAAAATATCAAACTATTAAAATACTCAAGAAAAGTGTTCCATATTTGAATAATGCTTAGGGCTGTGTTACACTATAAAAAGGTAGGGTTGTCTAAAAATTTGCATACTTTGGCGCCACAGGCGACTTTTCTTCAAAAATTACTCTGAGAACTGGGGTGACAAAGTCTTTGCGTATTTAAAAATGCATTTTGATTCTTATGTGAATGTGTTAGAGTTTATATTTTATTGGAGGGTAGTTTAAATAATTTGGTTTCTAATATTTGCTAATGATGCGTTTTGAATCGCTAAACAGGTTTTGTCTATTTAGTATACGATGCGCGAATCCTTTTCTTTAGATTGTCTACTAACAAATGATCCATTTTTCTGAGGGTATGCAAATTTTTTGTTTCGTGAGAAAAAGTCTTAGTAACGTTTCTTGTGTACGTGGGTAACATTTTTTTGGGACATTAGAACTTATGATGACTATAGAAAAAGAATTTTCTCGAAGCTAGTCGAGGTAATCGTAATTTAATATGAAAATGAAAAAAAAAGTAGTTTTTTGATCTTTAGGGCTTTTATTTTTTTAATTATAGGGTAAATTAGAGACCGATACTTAAACACGTTATTATAGTTATGATAATCAACAGCTTTTACTATGGGACCAAACCTGCAATCGAAAGTAGAAAGAAAAGTAATTTAAAATTATTTGGTACAGCATAAGGCACAAACTCAATAGTTCGGTGTCACGTAAAAATAAAATAACAAAAAAAAAAACACAACAAAGATAATAATAGTAATTAAGTGGTGTACCTCACCAATGCGCTAAAAAGGTTCAGTTTAGCATGAATACCAGACAACTAATGCTTGACGCTGGTTTTCAACTGACCTGTGGTTGTGACGCAAAGAACGCAAATCCAAATCGCGAAAAATGTCAGCCAACTTCAGGAGATTTTGACCGGTTAAGCGAACATAAATGTACTGACCAACTGGCTTTTTTTAGTACGCTAATGGGAAGCAAGCACTAGTTAATATGATTTACAAATGTAAATCAACTCAATACAGATAATTCAATTTCCATATCAATTTCAAACCTCTAACAAACGAACAAACAACTGTCAGAACAATTAACATGTCGACTGCGACTAATTGCTGCAATTATCATGCGACTGAAGTATTTGCATAACGACTTCAAGACATTCGCGGTTGCTGAGACAGTCGTTAAATGCAGAACATTGGTTTCGATAGTAACATAGATAATTATACATCATGTATATCGAAGTTACTATCGATATACACCCTGTATAGTAAGGGGAGATATATTGGTGATATAAGTAATTTGATCATACTTTTAAAACACAATACCATTCGGTTTCCTACTCATGATGTAGGTATTATGAGTATGAGGATATCTATTTCCTCACACTCGTAACAACTCCCTAGCGCTGCCTCATGAATGAACTAGCTTGGAACTGTGTAGTATTCTCTTTAAAAAAATATCATCAATTTACTTATATCATCAATATATCTCCCCTTACCCTATATCGATGTTAACGCAAACGAATACCACAGATCTAGTACATGATTCTGGACACAACAAGTGGTTTTTTTTTTTTATGGTAAGTAAAAATCATCGAATGACGAATCCCACTCTTGGGCGGAGCGGGAAACAGTGTCAGACTCTTGCTGACTAAAGAACCTACCCCGTGCCTTCCTTGCCTTATTCCTAGAGCCCCGGTGTAACGCTTTCGCACCAACCCTCAGTTCCGGGAGGGGACACCCCAGTGGTGGGATTTTTCGTCGGTTTTTTTTCAAATTTTTCAAAATAAATGTTGTGTTTTTTTTACATAAAATCGTTATGATAACCACTCCCAATGATATTTTCAGAAAAAAAAAATGTTTTACTTTTCAGTATTTTGACAAATCTTATATATAAAAATGAATCGCAAAATGTGTTGGTAAGCGCATAACTCAACAACGCCTGGACCAATTTTGCTGATTCTTTTTTTGTTGTGTAAAAAAAATAGGGTAGAATAGGGTAGAGTGGAATAGAGTAAAATAATTTGTTGCCGGGAGCGAAGCCGCGGGCAAAAGCTAGTAGTTTATATAAATATGCTTGGTTATCGCTAGTATATAAATCGATGGATAGTAATAACGTTACTCAGAATATCGTGCCTTCTTCAAGATTATGCAAAACATCGTGAGGAAACCGGCATGTCTTAGAACCAAAAATTCGAAGACAAGCGAAGCCTGCGTGGTGGATCATATCCCTCCCTCTCCTAGAGAGGAGCCTTGAGTAACAGCAATGGAAACATTATAAGGCTTTAAGCGCAAAATAATGTTAAGCTTTAAACTGATCTCACTAGAATAACTAATATATTTAAAATTTAAATTAGTGAGTTAATATTGTATCCTTGATTTCTATTTTTCATTTTTGTATCCTTATTTTGTATCTTCTTTTTTTTTATGATTTACGTTTATGTTTACATACAGTGAATGTTGTGTACATCTGTTAGAGATATACATACAAGATCTCTGTCTCTGCCATAAAAAATTAAAATGTATGTTATGTATATTGTTGATGTACCTTAATAAATAAATAAATAAGGCTGATGCTTTATTGATATTCAGCTTATTTGAGTATTTCTAATGAATAGTCACGTTGGTTTAGAAATATTTCACTATCTTGATTTTGAGCACTAAAAATACACTTCGGAGATTTTACTAAAACGTGTGAAATTCGTTTTTAAATGAAAATGACAAAAAATGTAATTCCTCAATAAATATCAGTAAAGAGGTTTTGACAGTTTGCCGTCGATACATAAAAACTGAAGGTCTTATTAGTCAGCTTGAACTCTGAACTGAGAAAATTGAATTCTTTCAAAGTTGTTTTTTATCAGTGTTATTATTGATAGACTCGCGCTTGACTACTACCTCACTTAATGGCAAGCGGTGATGTGGTCGACGATGGTGTACGCTTGCTTAGAAGTAATCTAATCACTCTTATGAGATATCTTATGTAACTATTAGGATAAACAGACTCTTTAACTGTACACACGATAAATGAAAACGTAGAGGAATCAGAACAGATCAACAGATCAGAGAGAATAAAGGATTCATTTATATAGAAGAACGACATTTTTTATTTCATCATCATTTCAGTCAAAAGACATCCAATGTTGGACAAGCCTCCCCTAAATGTGGGTAACGACCTGTTCTTTGCGTTTTTCATCCGTTGGATTCCTACAACCTTCACCAGGTCAACGTTCCACCATGTGGGAGGTCTTCTAACACGTTTTCTGATTAATCGCAACTTTTTAGCCCCATCGACTATTTTATATTCAGCGACGAATGTATACTACCCACTGTCACTTAAGTTTGGCGATCTATCGGCTATCAGATATTTAATTTATCACCTCAAAATTTAACACAGTCAAAACCGCTTGCAAAAGCTATTAAGTGTAAAAAGATTGAGCACTAAAAAATCTTTCAAAAACATCATAAATTGTTCAACTAAGCTGTGACTTCGATTTCACGACAAATTAAACGCTTTACACACTAAATCCCCGATACTTGGTAAAAAATCAATGCAACAGTTTAAAAAAAATGCTAGCTCAAAGAAACTTAATGGTATAATCTAATGCTTGGAACCGTTTAGCAAAATTATATGCTTATACAGCTCTATCAGTGCATAACGACGTACTTCCTCCATTTTTGCATATTCATTGTTTTTTCAACACGCAATTTATAATCGAACATTAGTTGCATCTTCAGTAGCAGTATCAATTTGAACAGTGCTATTATTATCATTCTTTGGACTGATGTCTGATAAGCATCAATTTGCACTTACGTATCATATAAGAAGAACTTCTTCTTCTTCTTCTTCGATGGTAAATGTTGTTTCATTATTATCAGTTGTTGTTGCAATAAGACGGCCTATTGTCACATATTATTAATTTGTTACCACTACTGGGCAAAGACTTCCCTCCATTATTTCCAGTGTTCTCGGTTTTGAGCCACTTCTTGCCTATTCCCAAGAAAAATCGTCCCGCCATCTCCTTCTTGGTCTACCGCGACCAATTCGTGCGATTTCAGGGCACTAACTTTGTATTTACTGGCCCACCTCTCGACCAGCAAGCGGCAGACATGTCCAGCCCAGTCCTAGCGCAGTACAGTGTTTCGAACGCGATCCGTTAATTTGTAATTCCGATTGTAATTCTATTTTTGGTGTAAATAATTCTATCATTCTGTTTACTCCTTTGGACCCAGTAGGTGGCTATTTTACTGTAGTATCGGTGGCACTCATAAAAAGCAAGAAAGGAACTTCTCCGTCGTAAATAATATATCGTTCTACGATTCCAAATGCCCAATGCATTCCTGACAGCTAGCACTCGATAGTGCAGAGACTAATTGCTTAAGTCGAACGGATTACAACCACAATGGCAAACACGACGGTAATATCGAACGCATCCCTTCAAGGCCATAACCAAAGGTCCTCCTTGAAGCCACTTATCAATAAATCAAAAGAACTGCACTTCGTCTACGTTAATAAAAATACATAATGTTAAAACATAGTTATATACAAAGATAAATACTCTAAAAAACCGAACCTCGTAAAGCCCAAGGACCTAATTAAATGACAAAAACATTTAGTTATTTTTGGTACGTTTTAAAATCATAAAGTTACAACCCAAAATTCAAAATCAAAATCAAAAAGGTTTTTATTTCATATAGGCCTACAAGGGCACTTATAAAACGTCAGAAGCTAGTGCACGGTTCCCAATTGGTCGTTTCCTATGGAGAAGAACCGGCAAGAAACTCCATGGTTACTCTTTTAAAAAAAATGATTTCTTACAATATTTCGTTGTTACAGTACTTATATCATTATGTAAGAACAGTGTAGACCAGTCAATATTGCACTTAAAAGCACAATACAAATAATCATAATAATAAAAAATAAAAGGTGAATCGTAATAGGATTTACTAAGTCTACAGTGTTCTTACTTTACAACGTGAATTGTAAAAAAAATATTTTATAAAAAAAAAATGTATGTGAAAAAAAAATACATCTATCACTACAACAGTTACACTGCAGGATGCTAACACAATAAATTATTATTTAATTAAAATATTGCAGAAGCAATGTGTCAAGAAAAAAAAAATGTGTATATGGAAAAATACGATTGTTATTTTTACGATTATTAATTGATACGATAAACCCGCAACTGATATTCAAACGTATATTTTGGTTTTAACAATCTCAAAAATATTTTCTAATAAGTATATTTTTTGCATGAAATAGTTAACTTTAGGTATATGAAATACTGCATAAAAGAATATAGCCAAAAGCATTACATTTCGACACTTTTTACGACACAAAAATTCTAGGCCGCAAGTACTTGCAACTGTTCTATTTTTAGTACATTGAGTCGTAATGTGTATCGACCTAAATTTAGGTTGGGCCTTACGAGGCAATTACGAACTAAAAAAATAAATTATTAATCACTAAGACTCACATCAACACCCCCATTGTTCCATGGCGGCAGTGCGTAGTGGGAGGGGTCATGGTGCCCCCCTCCCATGTGCTCCGCCATCACCGACATCCAGTGGACTAGACCCTGAGCCCCGCCGCCGCCTGACGTGCCTGTGGACACCAAGATAGTTAGGATATTGGGAAAAAATATGGAGTGGCTTACAGGCAGATATACGCTTCTTAATTATATTTTAAATCGAAGATCATGACTAAATAGCTAGTCCGTATGTTTTGCAAGAACTTTCACAGATGGCTCGGAAATTTCACGAGACTCAATAATGACGATTACAAATCGAGGAGAATAAAGGTTTACTATTTTATGTTTGATCATCCAAGTTACAATGTTGCTTGAATTTGCTTGAAAAATAAAAATTGGATAAAAAGTAATGAAAAAGAAGAACTGGCTTGAAAGATAACATTTGAAGAAAAGAGTGTAATTTAGTAAGAATCACCTTAAGTTTAGGACAATTCTACGATCCATTTGAATTATAATAAACAATAACCCAATAGTATTGTAAAAGCTGATGAAGTTTTTGATCTTCTAAGTCATGTACTCTTGACAGAGTCGTCGCGGTAATGTCTTGGCAGAGTCCTGTGCCACCGCCATTCGGTTGATACAGTGCCATGCAGCTCTGTGTTTGGCACCTTTGAAAATGTCAGTAATGCTAGAGCATGACACAGATTTCATAATCTCATCAGGTTTCTTACCTTAGAATTTTTCTTGCGCTAAAAATCACATTATCGAGTCCTAGTTACGGGTGATATGCCCGAAGAAGAGCAGTTTATTACTTTTATGAACTATAATTAATTAAAGTACCATAAAAAGGAAGAGCTGATAAAGCTTTACAGAACAAGACAGTAATAAATAGGCATATCATAGATCTTGCTTAATTTTTAAATATTATTCATTTGATGCATACAAACTATTTTTTTCAAGAATCATTCCTATTTGAGAGGTCTTAATAAAAAAAGATAACCAGAGAACTATTAAAACCAACCTGTCGGCACGGCGGCGGGCTGCGCGGCTGTCTGGTCCTGCCCCCCTCCGCCTGTCACCCCCCCGCCGCTCCACACGAACGCTGACGATGCACCCGCCTTCTGAAACAATACCAAACACGGTTTAGTTACCTGTTGACACAGTTGCTGATGAAAATCATAACAATCTGGGAAGACTTATTTAAAATATTGAAGACAATCAAGTGCATTGGGGACGGCTCTAAGATCCTACCAGGAGTTTAGACATATGAAGTATAGAGTCAGTAACAGTCTACTGCTAATCATAAGGAATTAATAATTGAAAATATACTGGTTATAATTATTACTTTACAAAACGGTAAAAATAGAGTGTGTGAGGTTACTGTCAACCAAATTTTCAAATTCGCTATTTTGGATATCGACATATGCATACATATTTATTAGAGTCTATATGTACAAGAAAAATTGAGTCAGGTTTTCTAATAATGAAATGTTGGAAGCCGATGAAATATGTGACTAATTGGTACAGGCAGAAGTCTTATAAGATTCCAAATGCATGATTCTTATAAGATACCTTACACATTTCAATTACCTCATCCGGTGAATCAGTAACTCTATCAGCATTATTTTCATCATCAGAAGCTTCAAAACCAAATCCATTTGAAAAGAGCATGTTCCTCGGATACAGAGAGTAGCATTCAGCCATATTCCGTCTTCTCTTGCCAAAACTTGCCAGAAAACTCTTGTAAAGCTGAGTTGGAAGCAAGAACGGGGTATTTTGGAATCCATCCTTAAAGCCCAAATTCTGATTCCTAAATGGATTACTAAAGTCAAATTCAGGAAGAAATTCTTTCTTGATAAAATCTGCTACAGGATGCATAGATAAAGCGTTTTCTGTGTAATCCAGTGCAGCAGTTGTATCTTCATTTGGACCATTATTTTCTAGATCACTCGTCTCTGAGTTACCATCACTAGAATTATTACTATCAATAGGATCCATTTTGTTGTCGTCAGTGTTAAAATCTTCAAATTCCCTCTTCATTTGTAGGTTTATCGGATTCTTCATAAAGAGGTTCGAACTTGTCAATGTCACTGACATTATTGGCACTATTTTACTTATAAATATATCACTATTTAACACTAGTGTCTATTATATATTTTTTCGAAATAAAAATAAATATAATATCTTCGTAATTATGTAGGTATTTATAGGAACTATCGTTGGGTTGGAGGTGCCTGAGAAGATAGGTTATGTTGTTAAGTTTCTTTGGTTTGATTTTTCTTCACCCGCTTCAAATAGTTTTTTTTTTTTTATATCGCAAAGCAGATGTTATTTATTGAGTTAAAGAACATAAACTAATAATTATGGTAATATTCATTATTTATTGCAGTTTTTATCACGCGTAGTTATATTAACGTTTGTTACGCTTCTTGGTTTAATTTATTTTTCTGTCGTAAAAGGTTTTTATTATATTTGTTTTAAGTTGTTTTTTTTTTTTTTTTACTCTTGTTTCGAGTTTAATACGTTTGCATAATTATTTATTAAAATCTTCGTGACAACTGTGTTGCATTTAGAAAATTCTAATAAGATTGCACTCGGAAACAAAACAAAATGTTATATCAACTGTTGATATTAGTAGTAAGCCTTATTTATTTATTTATTCTTTATTGTATACTGCATTAACTATAAATATAGGAAAAAAAAATATTAAAAATAATTAAGCCTGAGAAAGCTCAATGATGTTAAAGTTTTCTTTTTTTAATCCAAAAATAAAATTATACTACCAATCTACCGATCAACCTCTGTTGCTTAACTTTGAAGATCAACGCGTGCAGTCGTTATTATTTAGACACAAGCTTTCCAATAAGACTAACAGTTAATTAAAAAAGAATCATGTATGCAAGAGACAAACTGATAACATAAAGCAAGGGATTGGACTAGATTATAAATAGTTTTCATTTAATGAACCTTATTAGACGACTAAGATATCATGAGGAATTGGCAAGAAGTGGCTCAGAGCTAAGAACAACAGACGAAATGGAGAGAGGGGATAATTAACTTGTGTAATTTATTTCATCACCACTGCTCTCAAAATGATAAAGGAAAACATCATGAGGAAACTACACTGCAAGAAACTGGGATGTCCTCGAACCAAACATCCACCAACGCGCACTGAGCCCCCGTAATGGATTACGGTTCCTCTCCTAGAGAGGAGACCTGAGTCCCAGCAGTGGGAACATGCTATGCTAGCTGATGCTATGCTATGCTATACAGACTTGAGAGAGATGGTACCATACCTGTACCATACGTTCTTTATTAGTATTTTATTGCCACGTTTATAATAATTATCTTCAACTTCATGAAGGAGATGACGGGACGACCTGGATGTCTTCCTTGAGAAGTGGAGCGGCAAAGCATGTGACCGAGATGATTGGAAAGAATGGAGGGAGGCCTTTGCCCAGCAGTGGGACAGTACAGGCTAGAAATAATAATATAATAATAATCTTCAACTCAAACTTAATACGACTAAATACGAAAGCTAGAACCCACTAACCTAACCTAACGAAACATCACTAGTAACATCTAAATGTCAAAAGGTAGTCCGTAAATAAAACTCTGAAAATGAGGGTAGATCAATACTCCGCGACTTTTTATTTTAGGATTTAGGTCATGGATGCTGAAATATTTTTGGTCAGGAAGGGTATGTGAAGTGGCTTTCTGAGTCTAGACAACTGAGATATAAATAGAGCAAGTGATTTGAGGGTTCATTTTAAACTCTTAAGCCCTATGCAAACGCAATTCGCACACCTATTGTCGTTCTATTGTGTATATAATTCGGTATTCAAAAAGATAATAAATTTAATAGTAATATTTAACAGTTGCCAGATTGATTTAGGGCTCTGAAATTTTGAATTTATGATTTCCCAATAAGAAGGAGATTATCAACTTGCTGGTATAGTGTTTAGATAAAAATAAAGCACGTATTTTAATTATTTGTAAAAAATTAAGGAATGAGACAGTTATAAAATTTAAGATAATGATTTAAAAATCATTTGAAATTAATTTCGTGGAAGGAAATAGTCAGTTAGTAAGAACTAAAGGTAAAGATTATTAATTTGGAAATAAAGAAACTCATTAAACTTTATAATCCAAAATGTAAATACCTTTCTTAGAAGAATACCAATACTAATTAGAGAATCGAATTTTCGTAATATCGCATAACAATATTCTGATTGATTAAATCAATGCCGATTTTACACAGATCAAAATATAAAAACTCATAAGTTCAGAATTTTAAAATTGTGATATGCATAAGTTATAGATAGATAGTTATATATATATATATGTCAATAATATTATGAAAATAGCAAATTTGGGCCCCTGGTTAAAAAAAACAATTTTTAACTGTATACCTATGTTATGTACAGTTTTAGATGTAAGCAATTAAAATCAAAGTACTCCTTGTGTAGGATTTCGACTACTTTATAGTTACGTAAAAAATATTTCAAAGTGAATTCACTCCCAGTGGTTATTCTGAAACGGCTCTAGGTCAGGTAGAAGCAACCTAAAAACCTAGTTTTCTCACAAGACGAGATTTGTGCGCTAGAAGTTTTAAAGTATCTTTAGGGTTGCATATTTTTGGGGTGAGCAGTTGTTCCTTGGAATGATCGTATTGATGAAATTTTGATGTAAGAAGGTGATAGTTTTGAAGGGAGACCACAGACCGACTTCTGATGAAGAAAGAAATTTGGTTCGACTTGATGATCCTGATCCATTGATCTTTTGTGATGTGATGATTGTCTTAGCGCACGATGGGACTGATATACGCTGTGCGTTATAAAGAGCAATGGGTAGCTCGCTGTCCGGTCGTCTGGTAACAGTCCAGATCTAGCCAAGTCCTTGACGGCGCGCTCTATTCCCGCGCGCCTCAAGGAAGTGTCAGCGAATGTAGAGGCCAGTTGGGCCTCTACATTCGCTGACAATTCAGGGCGGGCAGGGCTGAAGCCTACTGGGACAACGGTCCAGTTTCTGAAAGGAATGTCCAACCCTGGTATGAGGGCTAAGAAAGAATGGGTCGTTTGGTCAGTAAGAGTCTGACACTGTTTCCCGCTCCGCCAAAGAGCGGGATTTGTCATTAGATGATTTTTCCCACCATACATAATTCCCTAATGTTTTTTATGAATAATAAAAAAGGTGATAGTTAAATTGTTCTAAGCATTGAAAATAAAGATAACATTGGATGGTGATTTCATAAAAGAGGTTTTTAATAGAGAACCATCGGACATCCGTACGGCAAATATCCAACCGTTTTGAGACATCTAAGGTCAGGAATAAGCGTTTTGCTTCGTCGTTTATACCGCGTATATCGACGACTGGAACGGTTTGCCGGCTGCGGTCTTTCCGTTCGATTATAATTTAGGTGTCTTCAAAGCTAGAGTGCCTCTTGATAGACTAGTACGCCTCACCATCAAAGATTGCATCACTGCTTACCATCAGGTGGGATCGCAGTCAAACACTAGTTTATAGCAATTAAAAATAAAAGATACATGATTATCATGATGAATGGAAGATAATTTTATTGGCCTGTCGGAAGTATTATGAGAGACATAGATATATATGTATAAGGTTAATAAAGTACATAAGGTGTACATGGTTCAAGGTTAAGGGGAATTTTAATTGTTTATTTTAATTACTGTAATTTGTTGTTCAATCGTTGTAATTAATTAAAATAAATAAATAATCATAGATAGATAGATAGATAAAACATTTATTTGTTACAACACACAACACACACGAAAGCACAATTAAACTTAAAAAACTAAGCACCTATATAAAAACAGTCAACATCAACAAGAGAAACAAACAAACACATATGTAGGTAGTTAGGAAAAAAAAATCAAATAAAAATAATCATAATATTATTGCTACTCGCTATTCCCATATAAATAACTGAACTTCTATTTTGGACTTATCAAACGGTATACACCTAGAAATACCCTATAATAGTCTTATTAAATAGGAAATTTGTCAAAAAAAAATACGAGTATATACAATAACATTATTTTTTTCCCGAAAACTATGAATGGATAAAATGGGTCTTTTATAGATACTTTTGAAAAATATCTGGTAGTTATAACTTTGTAGCATATAATTTTGTAGCATAAAATATTTTTATTCTAAGGTAGATAGACTTCAGTGTAAGCAAAACGTGGCAAAAAATACAAACAAGAATGTCTTATAAGATTTTCTATAGATTTTAAGTAGAATTCCGTACTTGAGTCTGTGTTTCCGTGTAGTCCTTGTACAACTTAGGGGTCCTTAAGAGTAAATAGGCTATTTCTAAGCAAGCGTCTTACATCGTCTAGGTACTACATCATTGCTTACCATCAGGTGAGATAGTGATCAAAAACTAACCTATCTAAAATATTTATAAAAGAAATAAATAAGAACCCTTGTTCATCAATAATTCTGTAAGTAAGTTATAAGACATGACTGAAGTCCTGCAAAAACTTGCAGACGGAAACCGTATAAGTGAACAAAGAGCTTTATTGCTGTATAAGTGCTGTGTGACAGACTTTTACGTGCTATACAACACACATATACAGGGTAGATTTTAGATGAATAAATAAATAGGTATTTAAAAAAAAAAAATATACGTTTGAAAAATTCGTTGTGTGTAAATCTACGGAATGTAGCAACATAAAGGAGCTTATGTTTCCTGTCAGCACCTGGGGGTCTAGGAATCAAGAGTAAATAGGTTAATTTTAAGCAAACTCGTTGCACTTCATCTCTTTCCATCAGGTGAGATAGTGGCCAAGTGCGAGCCTATCAATATTAGTATAATAAAAAACATTTTTTGCTTACTTACTGAAAAGTTAGTTGATTTAAATATTTTTTTCTCTATATTACGTATATTCCATATTCCATATTGTCTACATACTTATTATGGGCTCGGTCCGGACTGTTACCAGACGACCGGACGGCGGGCTACCTATAGTTCGCCGTTGGCAAGCCCGCGCCTACAGTGGCCGGAAATCGAGGGATACAGTGACAGTGACTGCGGCGTGAACGCCGTTGATTGATGCGGTCGGCCTTCTCTTTTGCTGGCATTACCGCTTCCCACGTCTCCTCGCTTCAGACCATGGCCTCTACCAGCGCCCGGCAAATATCGTTAAGGGTGGGTGTGTGATATATTTACACACCTACCTAATGCCCATAATGTTCAGAGTGACAGTTTAAAAAAAATTAAACAACTAAAACTATTTATACATCATAAATAGTTTAAGCACTAAAATAAACGTACAAACCGCAAATATTACAATTCAAGTAAACCTACAAATTTAATACTTCATTAAAATTAGTCTGAAAACCACCCTGTATTGCTTGTGCTTGTGGTAATTAGATACAATCTAATAAGAAATACACATAGAGAAAACTAACTAGAAACAGAATTTTAAAGGATTGTAAAATATCGCCCTTGACCTAAAACACCAAGGTATAATGTTTTTCATACTAGATATGTATCTAGCAAAAGTTTTCTTTGTGCATACGAATTTGATCTTTAATTGTGGAGTGTTAATGAACTAAATTGCAAGGAAAAGTGAGTCAGTTAGGACATTATGTAAATGTGGAAAGGGATTACTGACCTTGGTTGCAGATTGTTCAACGTAAGCAAGGATTTGGAACGTAGACAAAAAAAAAACATTAATTTGGGATATATTTTGTGTTTTTTTTCGTAATTAAGCCCAGTGAACGCCGGCGTTCGCACAGCTATTGTGTCTCTAATGACGTATTTTGTAGTATAATGGACAAGATAAAGAAAAAGTAACAAAAGAAATACAGATTTTAAATAAAAAAAAAAATAGATCAGACTGTCATGCCCAGAAAGAACGCGCCGCGTTCGCACACCTATTGTGTCTATAATGACGATATTCAACGAATTAAAGCAATATTATAATATAGGTAACGCATTATTATATTGCAAAAAAAAGTTGTCATAAAGATCTTTGACTCAACTAAATTGACCCAGCAATGAAACTACTAATCTAAACCTAATTAAAACTAAACACAAGATTAAATTTAAAAAAAAAACACATAATCGATCATTTTCCTTTGTCTACAAACACAGCATAGAATTATGCCATAACAATTTAGTATCATAATACAAAGCGCATTCATTAAACCGTCATAATTGTCAGTTTTAAACATCGAACGAAAAATTTGTAATGACACAAAAATGCCGCGAAATTTTTTGCTACACGCAAACTCCATCTTTTCACACACAGACGGTTCTAACGCACACAGATACACAATCATTAATGAACACATTTACATTCACTAATGCACGTGTCTCTCGCGATTAACTAAGTTAACGAGTGCAATCAAACTTTCAATTAAGAAATTATCTACTTTTACCGAATCACGACACTAAACGTTGGCGCGAACGGAACGGTTTTTTTTTTCGCGCGCCTTTTTTTGTCACATTTTTCGAATTTTAAATTTTTTACACCGCGAAACGGGTGAAGAATTCTTTTGAGTGCACGGCGACATGGCTGATCGATTTGTGTTAAAAATAAAACGCTTCTCAAGCGTCAGTTATTGTTTCCAATTTTCATAGTTTTACTATTATTTGTGGGTTTTTGTTTAAAATTTGAAATTTTAGAGAACGAGCAGTCTTTACCGCGAGGTATTCGCTATGGAACTCTTCCCGTGAGGTTGCTGCAAGGAAAAGCATTTTCCAACACATGCAAGGTTTTCTTCAGTCTACGATGTGTGTTGGTGTATTTGTATAGGGGTGTAGATGTGTGTGTGATCAACTTGAGGCGGCGTGCGCTTGTGTGCGATAGGTACTGCGTCTGTGTGAGTATTTTATGACTCTGAGTGCATCCCTTTCGAGCTGCATGCAATTTATATGTGTGCATTTTATTTTTTTTCTAAACGGCGCGGTTCCGTGTGTATGCGAGCTAGCTACTCATGTATGTGTGCTCTGTTTTTTCGATCACTCTGATGGGATTTTAGACTTTATTTTCTCAAATATAAGGATGGTTTTTTGGTGCATATAAGAAATGTATTTTTCAGTTTTATATCGCCGATATGAGAATCGCGGATAGCAAAGAAAATGTAAAAGGAATAAAAAAACTCATGCATCGTACGTTTTCAGGTAGACACATTTTTCTTTAACCCATTTATAGGAAGTTTCACGTGTGTGTGTGAGCTTGCATCTAGGGGGGGTGGGTGTTCAAAGGGTTGAGGGGGTAGGGGGGAGAACATATAAAAATGATAACGCATCGCAAGACGCCTGCTTTTATGGTTTTTCTTTATTTTTTAATGTTTTTTTTATTGAAGCGAAGAGTAGACGGGTTATTTTTCATGCTGGTTATTTCAAATTTATGTTTTATTTTTACGTTTATAAAATAGCGTTTTTTAGTATCTCTAGTATTATCTAAAAGCAATGCTTTGTCTTTATTAGTTTGCTTTTAATATCCATTATTTGCAAAAGGCTTTTCGTTATAAGTTTTTTATTTACGCTTAGACTATTGACTCCGTGAGTTTAAGTAACTTATATAAGGTTTCATAATAACTGAATCTTCACGTAATTACCAACAGGTATGTAGATAACTGTCAAAATTTTAATTAGCTTAAGTTGTGCAATCATTAACAATGCATATCTTTTTAATTGGTATTTTACATAGTTACTTATAAATGCCTAGCAGGTACTTTTCTTTTTCGGCGGGTAAAAATCACCCAAAGACATATCTCCCTCTTCGGCGGAGTAGGAAATTATGTCAGACTTTTACTGACTAAAAAACCTACCCCGTTCCTTTCATATTTGGGCTGAGCCTTCCTTTCAAATTCTGCTGGGTCCATGCCGATGCCTAATATGTTCTTATTTATTTTAATTAATTCATGATTCTATTTCCATGATACTATTTTCGTGATATTATTTCCATGATACTATTTTCGTGACACTATTTCCATGATACTATTTTTGTGATAATATTTTTTGTGACTCTATTAAATTTTCTTCCTTGTTTTTGAAGCAGGTTCAATTGTAATGAGGTTGAACCTAGACCACTATCATCACACCTATTTCTAGTCAGTTAGTCTATAAACATTTCTACCATAGGTAACCAGAGGAGAATATTATTATTTGGAATTCAAATAGGTTTAACTATGAAAACAAGTAAAGCTTTTTTATACATAGATAATAGTTTATGAATACACGATTTAACAACCAAAAACATATTTTTTAACAAACAAACAAAATAATAACAACTTTGACACAAAGCATTTTTTTAACAAAAAAAATATGCCCCAGGTGAGGATCGAACTCACGACCTTAAGATTATGAGACTTACGCGCTGCCTACTGCGCCACTGAGGCTATGGTGTTGGCGATGAAATATCCGATGTTCTTTCAAGAAACAAAGATAGAACAAACATGAAAAAAAGACAAGTAATCGAAGGACCAAAGATGTGATGACAATCAGGAATTTGATGTTTACTAGACTAACAAGGCCAGTCGATGTGATGTTTGAGGGGGACTTTTTTAGTGTGGAAGTGATCCAATGTCATCTCTCGAGTCAATAGAAGTTCAGAAGGGCTGAAGTTGGCTTCGGCCCTGCTGGAGCCAAGAGTCTACTTCCGAAAGGGGAACTAAACCTAGAACGCAAAGGGTGATGAAAGAACATTGCTATGGTTTTAGTCCGTAAAAGTCTGACATATCCTTCCAATCCGCTTTTCTCACATAGTGGACCACCATTATCATCATCATCATAATCAGCCTTTTAAATGTTCCCACTACTGGGATACAGGCCTCCTCTTTAAGAGAGGGTCATAGTGGACAAGTTTTGACATTGATTGATACCGTTATGATATTATATTGCAACTTGAATTTTAACTTCTATTAATATATACAAGAACTGACCTTTTAATGTACGGCAGTAGTAAGTAGAAGACTTAGCTACCACAAAAAAGATTTTTTCTAAAACGTAACCTACCTTAGAAAAGCTGTTTCTTTTATTAAAAGGAAATCCTTGATCTTGGCTACGCGGTCTATACATTTAAGATACAAATGTTTGCATTTCTTAGTTGTAAAGTTTAGTTAGAATTTTTACATGGCTCATCTCGGTATTTATACCCAAATAGTGCAAGAAAAAGCTACACACATTCACCCTTTATGTAATTTATTTAATTACAAAGTTTTATTACAAATTAAAGTGACATTAATCGACAAAGACACAACACACTTTTAATCAAAATGTCGATGGTTCGAATTCCATTGCGAAGTATATACGTAAATTGATATTTAAAAGCTTATATTCAAATTACGAGCTTTAGTAAATTACTTTATTATTTTACTAAACATAATTATATCTGCTATTACTTATTCCGTTGCTAGTTCTCGAACGAACACCCATATACACATAAAAACAATGCGGTGCACCTATAGCCACATAATTAGTTGGACACTATTGGTTCCTTTTTAAAGTTTATTGTATACGAGTACTTCTTTTCGATAAAATCTCTATCTAACCCAAAATCAAAAATTAAGACAAAGTATCCTGTCACTATTTTATTTGTATATATTGTCATCAACTCCTTCTATAAAACTCAAATACATTCATCGTTGGACTTAAGCCTTCTCTAGCGTCGTCATAATGACTAACTGTATGTGTCTCGCATCCATCGGATTATCTAAACTCTAAACTCAAATACATTCACTGTTAGACATAGGCCTTCTCTTAGCGTCGCAATAATGTCCAGTCCTATGTGTCTTGCATCCATCAGGTTCTCGCTACCATCTGATAATCGCTTCACCTAATAGGAGGCCTTCTAAAACTGCATCTTCTGGTACCTAGTCAACACTCGAGAAAACCATCGACCTACTGTTTTGCAAGCAATTTGAGCTACCCAATATGCCATTACAATTCATCATCATCATCAGCCTTTTTAATGTTCCCACTGCTAAGACACAGGCCTCCTCTCTAGGAGAGGGAATGGGCTGCAACCCACCACGCGGGCCCAGTGCGAATTGGCGGATGTCACATGTCTTAGAATGTTTTTGGTTCTAAGACATGCCGGTTTCCTCACGATGTTTTACTTCACCGTTTTGAGAGCAGTGGTGATGAAATAAATTACACAAAGTAATGCGCCTGGCTGGGTTTGAATCCACGACCTACTACTCGTAAGTCGAGTGCTCTCGCCAGTATGCCAATATGCCATTACAATTACTAAATTATTTATCAGAAGTAGTGTTTATGCTAATGATTCTTTTTTTTTTAATTGCAATAAACTAGTGTTTGGCTGCGATCCCACCTGATGGTAAGCAGTAATGCAATCGTTGATGGCACTAGTTCTTCAAATAACTTACTACTACAGTTTGATATCCTATAAAAGACATTCAAAGTTCTCAAATGTACGTTTCTACAATACCTCAGCCTCAATTTTCTCGACGCAAGAATAAAAAAACTTCTACAAGCATATGTACTCAACCTATATGTATGTATATAGGAAAAATATAAAATACACCCACTAAAAAATATATAAAAGCTACAAAAATATGTTATTCTCAAGACTAGTACACACAGGTGTAGTTTGTATGTGTGAGTGAGATTTTTGTGTATGTGTTTCGGGTTAGAAAAGGGAGTGGAGTAGTCTTTAGATATATTTTTTTTTGAGGCTATGTTTAGATCTTGTCACTGTTGAATATATTAACTAGTTTATTATTAATACAAGCAGTTGATATTCTTAGTTGTAGGTGAAAAGGTATTTAAAATTAAAAAAAAATATATTATCGCAGCGGTATTTTCTCTGAAATAAGATAATCCACATAAATATTTTTACTTCTTTATAATAATCTTTTTAGGTGGAAAATTATCCAGTGACATTTCTTGCTCTAAAGCGGTTTTGGAGGCCGTGTTAGACTTTTAATGACTAAAGCCCACTTCTGTATTCCTTCTTTATCTTGCATTTGGACCCCGGATTTCGCTTTTGAATGCCAACCAATCGTCCCTAGGAAGGGTCCGACCCTGCTAGACCCCTATAGTTTACTCACTAATTAGTGGAGTTATAATAACTTACTGTACTTAATCCGAAATCTACGGTGAACTACAGTGCGTAAAAATAGGCACGCTCAAAAAGTAGTTGTCTAAAAAAAAATGTTTGCTTTGTAGCACTGCTACGGCGTAGCACGAACTGCTACGAAAGAGCAGCTACGAGAATTGGCGCCGCATCGCCATTATAATTAAAATAATAGTTTTATTAAGCAGTTTTAATTTCAGCTTATGACATAACAGTAGAAAATAATACTCACTAATCATAATAATTAAGTATTTTATCGGTAAACGCTTACAATTATTATTCCGTATATTCATTTAAAACTACATATAAATCACATTTCTATATAAAAAAAAACATTTAAAAATATAAAAAATAGTGTCCCACCGGTATCGGGAACAATTATTATTATTATTATTATGGAAATTAGTGTTATTAAAAATGATTTAGGATTGAATGGTATTTTTTTTTTATACAGTTGTCAAATATATATTCTGTGACCAAAGAACCCTGAAAAATTCCGGTTAATAGTTTGTCTATTCTTCAAGTTATGTCAGCAATCTTGGTTCTTCTATGAACATCTTCAAAGCCCTTCCCATTGCCCTTTGGGTAACTGTAAGCCTTTTGATGAGGCCCAATGTAAGCGACTACATTTCAGAATCATATGTCATCACTGGCAACACAATGATCATAATTTTTTTTTTATTGTTATAAACAACAGTGCTTGACTACGAGCCCACCTGATGGTAAGCATTTTTATCTTGAGACACTGGGGTATGTTGAATGAGAAGATAGAGACAAAAATAGTGAAGGAGCATTACCTTTCAATTAAGCTTTCTTCACCTGACTCATTTATATAGAGCAATGGTGGCCAAGTGGTTACGGCCCTGACTAACGAGTTGTATAGTGTGAAAAAAGTACCTTTTCCGATTTGAAAAAAACTTTATTACTCGCTTTACATAAATGAGTTAGTACCTACGGAACTCAGTAGGCGAGGCCAACTCGCGCTTACCCATTTATTTAATAATACGAGCCTCAACCGATACTTCAAGTAACATTACAAACGGCGCAACGAACTACTTATCAATTATACATTAAGAAAGTAAAGCGATTTCAAGCGAATCTAAGCAATTAAAGTAAAAATTAAAATGTATTAGCTGTTTAGTAATCCACGTAAAACTGCATTTATACGCAATAGACGATTCATATACTGAAATATATTTATCAGATGTTTACAACTACCATCGGATTGGTGGATGTCACATGTCTTCGAATTTTTGGTTCTAGGATATGCCGGTTTCCTCATGATGATTTCCTTCACCGTTTTGAGAGCAGTGGCGATGAAATAAATTACAGAAAGTAATGCACTTGGCTCAGTTTGAACCCACGACCTACAACTAACTCGTAAGTCGGGGCAGTTACCACTGGACCACCTTTGCTCAGCAATGGCAATGCACCCTATAAAAACCAAAAAAAAAAAAAATAACCACGTTTATATCGTAGAAGCGACTCCACTCCTTTCTCTAGTAGTTATTCCTAGACCAAATAGGTGATGTGTTGTCTGTGTGTGTAAGCACCTTTACGTATGAAGCACTAACATTGGTGTTAGAAATAAGCACTAAAACTAGATGTGGCTTAAATGAAAAAATTAAATATTGTATTATAGTACGCTTCAAATTAAAAATATTGTGCGTAGTCTCAATCTTGACTTGCTGATCATCAGGTTTTTCTATTGGATAATGACTGGCTGATTGGCCTATCAGCATAATAGTTAGCGAACCTGACTGCTTTGCCGGAGGTCGTGGGTTCGATTCCCACCCAGGACAAATGTTTGTGTGATGAGCACGATCATTTGTTCTGTGCCTGGGTGTAATTTATTTATAATATGTATGTATTTAGAAATATATAAGTATGTTTATCAGTTGTCTAGTACTCATAACACAAGCTCTGGTTAGCTTGAGACTAGACGGTGTTGTGTGATGGTCGTCGAAAATTTAAAAAACAAAAAAAAAATGGCCAAAAGGCCAATGGGCTACAAACTTCGTTTCTAAGAGAGAGGATGCCCTCTCCTAGGAAGGAGGTCTGCGTTCCACCAGTGGGAATATCAAAAAAGTCTGATGATGATAACATAGTACGCAGTGTGTTGTGTAATGATTTTCTCCCAGAAAACCTTGAGTGTCAATAAAACATCATCTTCAATTGTAGGACAAAAATACATCTTACTAATATTACAAATGCGAAAGTTACGATGTTTGGATGTTTGTTACTCAATCACGTCAAAACGGCTGGACGGATCTGGAAGAAATTTGGCACAGGCATAGGATACACTCCGGAATAGGACATAGGCTACGTTTTATCCCGGAAACCCTAATACCACGCGGGCGAAGCCGCGGGCAAAAGCTAGTATATATACACTTGTATGTATTTAAATTGTGTGTAAGTATTTAAATTGCATTAATTTATGCAAGGAAGTGGTTTTTAAGTTTCCTCTTACTGTTAATATTGCTGATTTCTAGAAAAACTGAGAATAGTCGTAATAAAACTTGAAAGTTTAAATTACTAAATTTAAGGTACATAATTAGGGTCACTGCTAATTTAAGTAATACTTAAATACGTGATTGTAGTTATGATAACAGAATCATCATCATCAGCCTTTTTTAATGTTCCCACTGCAGGGACACAGGCCTCCTCTCTCTAGGAGAGAGAATGGGCCATGATCCACCATGCGGGCCCAGTGCGGATTGGTGGATGTCACATGTCTTCGAATTTTTGGTTCTAGGACATGCCGGTTTCCTCACGATGTTTTCCTTCACCGTTTTGAGAGCAGTGGTGATGAAATAAATTACACAAAGTAACGTGCCTGGCTGGGTTTGAACCCGTGACCTACAGCCATACCTCATTTTCTCTTTCATATTTCTTTTGTTTTTGCAAAATTCTTTCTTTCTAAATTTTCTCTTTCAAAAATCTATCACCAAAAATAAAACTACCCACTGTCTCTTCCAGTAGAATCCATAAACTAGTAGTCTACATCTCTGTCGACACACACACGTACTTCCATGTATATGGCACAGCGAACCGAACTCATATCGTACTTACGCCCTTCTAGTGCGCAAGCTTGAGGATACACTTCCTTGCAAGTTGTGTGGCCACAGAAATTATGTTGAAAAAAAATTTTTTTTTTTGACAATCACTTTTTTATTTGTTCATCATCATCATCATCATCATCATTATCAGCATTATTAATGTTCCCACTGCTGGGGCACAGGCCTCTCTCTCTAGGAGAGGGAATGGGTCACAATCCACCACGCGGGCCGAGTGCGGATTGGTGGATGTCATAAGTTTTCGAAGTTTTGGTTCTAGGTCATACCGGTTTCCTCACAATGTTTTATTTGTTCGCTATAAATTAATGCTTTTGTTTTTCTGAGGTATGAGATTCGAGTGCAATGGTGATATTAAATATATTATGCAAATATAATATATAATTATATAAAAAATCTTGAATCACTCTATCTATTAAAAATCGGCATCAAACTCCGTTGCGTAATTTTTAAGATCTAAGCTTATATAGGGACAGACAGCGGGAAGCGACTTTGTTTTATTCTATGTATTGATATAAACTGACTCTTAAATCGAATAAAAGAGAGTTAAAAATAAATTATTTTAGACTTAAAAGGGAATGCAATATATTTAGTTTTGCTAAAGTATTTTTACACAGACATTTTCCTAATCTTTTCGTTATAAATCACACACGCAGTATAGTGCTATCAACCGTCCATATATATGTAACGCTTAACGCGTTTTTTTTATAATTATTTACTAAAGATAGCGTGAAATCGCCCGCTATGGATACGATGCGTGTTACATTTGATAACAGTTCTTCTAGCATTTCATTAAAATCGTTGCTATAACTGATTATCATCACAAATTTAGTGATAACGAGCTATCTCCGGAATCGGTGTGAAAACGGTTTAAACGGTACGTTAAACCGTTTTCACTATAAAAAATTATGAGATTCCATTTTTGAACACGATTGCAATTTCACATTAGGTGTTCTTTTTTAACGGTTTTTTTCCTGGTTTTTATGTTGTTGTTTTTTTTTAAGTAAAAGTGATGAATAGAGAGTGATTTCATGCCTAAGAAATTGCTGGTAACTTTCTTATGCGTGTAGTTAGAAAATTTGATTGACAACGAGTCAGATGGCTATCTAAAGATGGGTCTACGCTATGGAGTCGAGCACGAGATGAGCATTGGCCGAGCAAACTCGCGATAAAATAGAATAGAATTTTATTTTGCGAATATGGGTAATATTTTCTTCCATTCTGTCGTACCACTCTATCACCAACTCCTCTTTCTTTCATATCAATCCTCACACAATCTATCCATATTTTATCTATTTGGTAGTTAATAATTTATTGCTGTAATGTATTTTTTTTTAACGAAATTTTCTAAATGTTTTGTAATTCTATTTTAGATTTTGTTTTTGCGCTGTCTATTATGTGATTTGTATTTCTAAGTTTTTGATTTTCTCTTTTGTAAATGGAACTCTGTCATGTTCTTCCTTGAGGTGTGCGGTGCTGCAACTAGGTTAATAACTATTGTACCTATTTTCGTACGCAAATAATTTGTAAATTTTTCTGTTCCAGATATTCCAGATATTATTTTTATTAACTTTGTAATTCAATCCATACTACCCAAATGCTCGGGTCGTGCTATGCTCGCGGTCGGCTTCAGCATTTTTTTTTATTGTTAATAGGTTCGCGCTTGACTGCTATAGTAGCGTCGTGGTTAGTGTAGACCGCCTTAACGTTACTAAGTAATTAAATCTTACAATTTATACTTAAGACTTGACAGTAACAACATAGAGTTTCTTTGATACTCAAAGATAATAATCACAATTATGGCGATCAAGAGCAGTGGTAGCCGAGTGGTAACGGCCCCGACTTACGAGTTGTGAGTTGCAGGTTCAAACCCAGCATTACTTTGTGTAATTTATTTCATCACCACTGCTCTCCAAACGGTGAAGGAAACCGTCGTAAGGAAACCGGCATGTTCTAGAACCAAAAATTTGAAGACATGTGACATCCACCATTCCGCATTGGGTCCGCGTGGTACATTATGGCCTACTCCCTCTCCACGAGAGTCAGTGTCCCAGCAGTGGGAACATTAAAAAGGCTGATTATGATGATGAGGTCAATCCATACTACCCAAATAACTGTGCTCGGGTCGTGCTATGCTCGCGCTCAGCTCCAGCATTTTTTTTTATTGTTAATAGGTTCGCGCTTAACCGCTATCATACAGTCGTGGTTAGTGTAGACCACCTTAATGTTACTATGTAATTAAATCTTACAGTTTATACTGAAGACTTGACAGTAACAACATAGAGTTTCTTTGATACTCAAAGATAATAATCACAATTATGGCGATTAGAAATCAATCTTTTTAATACGGTAATTATATAGGTTTTTGAATTACAATTGTAATTGGTTTTGTAGACTGTAGTATCATAGTTAGGCAGCTTGATTGACATCCACGATTTAAGAGAAACTTTGTGAAATGAAAATTATGTTTCTTTTAAGTCATCAATTCAGCCGAAAGACGTCAAACGTCGCCAAGATGAACGGCCCCGTGCGACTTTCATCCATCGAATTCCAGCAACCCTGACCAGGTCGTCGGTCCACCTTGTATGGCCGTCCAACGCTACGTCTTCCGGTATGCGGTCGCCATCCCAGAACTTTTCGGCCCCAGCGCCCATCTGTTCTGCGTGCGATGTGCCCTGATCATTGCCACCTGTTCTGCGTGCGATGTGCCCTGCCCATTGCCACTTAAGTTTGGCGATTCTTTTCGCTATGTCAGCAACCTTGGTCCTCTTCCGGATATCTTCATTTTTCTTTTTAGTACTCAGAAAAAAAAAGATTCGTAATTATTAAACAGTTTCTTTAACCTTTTGAACGCCATTGCCTTTTTACGTTACTTTACCTCCTACGCCAAACCTAGTAAAAATTTACTGCCGCAGGCATTCCTTTGATAGTCACTAGAAGGTCTTAAAACAACACTATTGTTACATCAATACTTAAGTTGCTGAATTTGGACAAGTTTAGTTGTTGTTTTAGGGGTAGGTTTTTAGTCAGTAAGAGTCTGACACTATTTCCAGTTCCGCTCAAGAGCGTGATTCGTCATTGGATGATTTTTACCTACCATAAAAAAGCCCAAGCATTTAAAAAAAAACTTTAAAATAAAGTGGCCAGTTAATTTGTCCGCAACTGTAAATGGAAAGCCTCGTACGGTCAGAAAACACATAAAATATTCTATGAATTTATTTCAGGAGGTTTTCAGTGAAATTGCAAAACTGAATAAAATTCTGATGTTTTTTTTTGATTCAGCTTTTTTTTCATTCAAGAGCTTTTCGAGTCGGTTTGCGAAATAATGATGTTGTTTTTTTTTAATATAATGTCTTAAGTAAAAGCAGAGCTTTTTTCTTAATGCTGTTTTTTTTGTTAGAAATTGTGGAAAAAAATTGTTACAAGAAGGTATACCGTTTTCATGAATTATGCAAGTTTTGTACTCTACCTCGCTTGGTTTTTGATTTGTATAATAATAATATATATATATATATGTAAAATTTGTAAAATTGAAAAATGACAAAAATTGGCACAAATATTTTCTTGGTGGTGAATTATCATCATACAATTGCTCCCGCATTGGGTGAGAGGAAGTGTGAAAGTTCTACTGACTGATGATACCCATTTGAGTTCCTGCAGTATCCCTTTGCGTTTCATGGTCACGTAAAGAGATACGTTCAAACAAACCTGCAGCCTTTATAGCGGTGGATGGACTGCACAACGAAAAATAAAAAATAGTAAATTTTGGTTCAAGGGAAGAAAGTCTGTAATTGCGAACGTATTGAAATTCGCCAGAGCCGCAGGCAAGGGTGTTAAGAAGTCGAAAGCTACGGTGATTGATTCCTACGTGCATCAAACGTTTTTGATTGTGGTAATTCGTGAGGTTCGCTTAATATCCCACCTAATACGATATTAATAAAATTATAATAATAAAAAAAAAACAATTGATTGTGGCGTGTGTGTGAGCTCACACACTTTTCTCACTAGTACGGAAAACTGTAAATTGTGTGCATATTCATCACCATCAGCCTTTTTTGATGATCCCACAGCTGGGACACAGGCTTCCTCTCTAGGAGAGGGAATGGGCCCTAATCCACCACGCGGGCCCAGTGCAGGTTGGTCATATTAAAAATATATATTTTATTATTAGGTGCATCCATTAAAGTCTTTTCTGCCGACCCTACCGCCTATCTCTCTTGCTATAACTTATAGTTTCGGATAATGCATTAGGGAACTTCTTTATGGGTCGGAATATTCTCGTATATGTGAGATATATAATATATATTTATAGCCTATTTTATATCGTACGTTATATTTAATATTTTTGTATATAGATAACTATGGAAGTTGGGTTTGATATTTGTATAATAAAGAAATTTGAATATTGTAAAATTGGGAGGAATAATGAGGTTTTATTTATGTTTTTTGCAATATTCAGTACAAGATATTATCATGCATGTGAAAATGGAGTAAGCAATAATATTGTTGTAGACTTCTGGAAAATATGTAATCAGCTGCTATCAAATTATTATTTTTTTATGGTGGGAAAATCATCTAATAACGAATCCCACTCTTAGGCGGAGCGGGAAACAGTGTCAGACTCTTACTGACTAAACGATCCACCCCTTTTCTTCTTAGGCTTCATACCAGGGTTATAGGGTAATTTTAATTTAGAACATAACATTTGGATTTGTGTAAACCTTTTATTATTAGATGATCATCATAAGTTTACATTAGGATGGGTTCCTGTTTTATTTAATTACTAAATGCTATATAAAAATAAAAGCATGTGGATCGCGAGTTCAAACCCAGCAAGGCGCATTCCTTCTCCTAGAGAGAGGAGGCCTGTGTCCCAGCAGTGGGAACAATAAAAGGCTGATGATGATGATGATGATGATGAAGGTGCATTACTTTGTGTAATTTAGTTCATAACTACTGCTCTCAAAACGGTAAAGGAAACCGGTATATCCTAGAACGAAAAATTCGAAGATTTGTGACATCCACCAAACCGCACTAGACCCGCTTGGTGGGTTATGGCCCATTCCCACTTTTAGAGAGGAGGCCTGTCCCAGCAGTGGGAACATTGAAAAGGCCAATGATGATGAACAAAAACACAAATTTTCTACCAATTAACCTTAGGGTGATTCAGAAACAAATAGCTGGCAGTGGCTTCGAATGCGTAAAGTCGGTTTCTCCATACGAACTTCCGACCCTTATTTTACCCTCTAATGTGAAAACGAACAAGAGGGCCCTGAAAAACGGTATAATATAAACGGAATAATATATTCGACAACAATCACACAACGTCGTTTACTCCCAGGCTAAGCAGAGTTTGTGTTATGATGAGTACTAGACAACTGATAAACATACTTATATAGTCAATTCATTCATATTCTTTAATGCAAATCCGCAATGTAATGATCTGACGGTAATATAAATAACATGGTAGCAATATTTCTAAATACATACATATATAGATAAATTGTGGATAAATTACACCCAGACACAGAACAAATGATGGTGCTCATCACACAAACATTTGTCTTAGGTGGGTATCGAATCCACGACCTCTGGCATAGTAGTCACGGCCACCAACAAATAGACCAACAGGCCAGTCAGTGAAAAGAAGGCAAAAGAGTGGGTTTTTAGCCAGTAAAAGTCTGCCACTATCTCCTGCCCCACCTAAGGGCGCCGGGATATCATTACATATTTTTCCTCACCGAAAAAGAAAAGACCTTCTAATCTATTATAAGTTAAAAAGCCTTTTGCCAGCGGCTTTGCCTGCGTGAAATTTGGTTTTCCATACAAACTTTAGACCCCAATTTAATTCCTTTAGGAGCTGAATTTTGAAAAACACTTTCTTAGTGCTCGCCTACGTAATAAAAGGAAACCTTGTGTAAAATTTCACGCTCCTAGTCCCAGTAGTTTCGGCTGTGCCTTGATATGTCAGTCAGTCAGTTTCTCCTTTAATATATATAGATTATCTATCGTGATTACTAACATCGTTAATTCAAAAATGACTTACTTCTTTTAAATGTGCAAAAAAGCGTGAACGCTTTTTCTGTCGAGTCTTCATAGTTTTCTTTACAGTAAAAGTCTCAGACAATGGTCTTTTGGGTCCCACAGCCATCATAATTGTGTATGGTTCTCATGTTGGTAACAATATCTAATCAGTTTTCATTTGGAATTTTCATTTGAAAAAGTTTATTATAGTGTGTGTGTGTTATTTATAAGACTGTTAGTTAGTAACGCAAATAAATAATTTTTCTTTCTTTGTTTTTGAAGTTATTGTTGTTTTTTTTTCATACTTGCATGATACGGATAACCATTAAAAAGTTACTGTTAGTTCGGACACCGTGTCTGAACTGACACATTTTATTTTTAATATATTTTCAGTGCTGATTCGGACACGACTAAAAAAAAAGGCTTGAAATATAATAAACTAGCGACCCGCCCCAGTTTAGCACGGGTGCAATGATGATATTAAATATATTATACACTTAAACCTTCCTCTTGAATCACTGTATCTATTTTAAAAAACCGCATCAAAATCCATTGCGTAGTTTTAAAGCTCCAAGCATACATAGGGACAGACAGCAGGAAGCTACTTTGTTTTCTACACTAATATAATAAAGAGGTAATGTTTGTTTTTTCGTTTTTTTGTTTGTAGGGGGTAATCTCTGGAACTACTGGTCCGATTGGAAAAAATTAAGCAACAATAGAAAGCTGCTTAACTCCCGAGTGTCATAGGCTATATTTTATGCACGCGGGCGAAGCCGCTGGGAAAAGCTAGTATACTATGTAAAGATAATATCACGAAATTTAGCTCTTAAGGGTACCACACCTTACATCCAGCCTGAAAATGTTTTAGTAACTTGATGCCAACATAAATTAAATTTTTAATTATTTTTTTTTTGTTGACATATCATCCAATGACGTCTCCTGCTCTTGGGCGGATCGGGACGACGTGCCAGACTTTTACTGATTTATATCATACTAGCTTTTGCCAGCGGCTTCGCCCGCGTACATAAAATATAGCCTATGTCACTCAGGAGTAAAGTAGCTTTCTATTGTTGCTTAAATTTTTCCAATCGGACCAGTAGTTCCAGAGATTACCCCCTACAAACAAAAAAACAAAAAAACAAACTTTACCTCTTTATTATATTAGTGTAGATTTATGTTTCATTTTGTCTAGCGTTCAAGTTTCCCAGATTTCCCTCTCTCGCTCCCATAACTTCCAGTATGCTAAAAATGTATCTCAGGATACCACCTCTTAAGTACCACCCATTGAACTCATGGTGGCCAAAACCACCCATAAAACTTGACCAATTACACCAAAAAAGGTCTCATTACCAACAGTAGCCAAAACAACGAGCGGTTATAGCCATCGGTAGCTTATAACGACCAGTATCCGCTGTGGTCTGCTATTGTGGTTAACTATCTTGGTTAAGGGGCAGATATGACTGGCCTGTCAGTCCAGAAGTTAGCGACCCTGACTGCTATGCCGGAGGACGTGAGTTCGATTCCTATTCAGGACAAATGTTTGTGTGATGAGCACTATCATTTGTTCTGTGTCTGGGTGTAATTTATCTAGAAGTTGTGCTAGCTTCACACGGGTGCAATGCTAATATTAAATATATTATGCATGTATTATACATATAAACCTTCCTCTTGAATCACTCTATCTATTAAGCCGCATCAAAATCCGTTGCGTAGTTTTTAAGATTTAAGCATACATGGGGACATGAATCGACTTAGTTATATACTATGTAATGATATATATGTATCTAGAAATTTATAAGTTGGGACCCAGGATCTCTTCGTGAAAGGAAGGCTTGACCCCAGTGCGAAAGGCAAAGAAGGAACAGGGTAGAGTGCTTAGTCAGTAAGAGCTGACACTTTTTCACGCTCCGCCCAAGAGTGAGATTCGTCATAGGATGACTTTTGCAAACCATAAAAAAGTATATCAAATTAATAAAAAAATAGTCTAGATTAACATATACTATTTTTTTAAATATACCGACTAGTCGTTTAAAGACGTGATGTTGGATTTAAAATCATGAAAATTTGTATAACTCCCCCTTAACATGAACTTCAATTGCGTAGCTTCTAGAACTCTTTGTAGTGGAAGAAATTGTACTTCTGATGTGTTTTCTATTTTTATTCATTCTTTATTTGATCTAGTTGGTTTAGCTGGTCAGCAACTTGGTTTGGTTAGGGAGATGAACTATAGGTACTTGACTGACATGACTTTTTTTTATGTATCAACATGCAACTTTAACCAAAATGGCATGTAGATATAATTTTCAATTACATATAGAAAGAAATTTGCTAATGCGTTTACTACCATATAGTCACTGATAGACAAGGACTGAGATAACAGCCGGCGTCCGGCGAGCGAAATAGCGTTAGCAGCCGATTGTTTGTGATCGTCGCAACCGATATGGAATCGTAGTCTAGTTAGAAATCTTTCAAATCTGATAGAAGGGAAACCACCGGGTAAAATGGGGTGAGTAGAAACTCAGGGGCTGTATAGAAAAAAATATTACTTTGATTTTATATATATATATATTTTTAGTTTTAATAAAGTATTTTTGTTTTTGAATATTAAATTTATAAAAATATTCTAATGGTGCTGTCTTATATTATTTAAAAAGAAGAGAATAAATCTTCTTTCCTTCCATTTAATTGTGTAAACATAATTATTATATTAAAATTTAAATGTACCTGTATATATTATGGATAGAAAATTTTTATCTAGGTCTTGTGTTTTTTTTTCATTCATTATGTCTTAAATTTTGTTTTGCTAGAGCAGTTTAGCAGGGATAAAAGAGGGGTAGTCTACCCCATTTTTCACTTTAAGATCTTATAGCATATCCTAAGGTTGTTTAATAGATGTCGCTATTAGCGATAAGACCGCCATTATAGCCATTGTTATAAGTTGCGGTGATATTATTACTATTTTTGTGTACAATGAAGTTATTCTATTTATCTACCTATTAATTCTCAAAATAAACTACTACTGGTTTACAGTACGGCTGTCGGATCGTGGTGATCTGAAGTTAGGCACTGCGAATTTTAGCGCTTGAAAACTCTTACAAAAAAAAAATTAAAAATAAATGTTAATAACAGTTTTTAACAGCAATAACAACTGCAAATAGCATTTATTTGTTTAAACCTTTTTTTCACGAGTTTTCAAGCTTTAAAATTCATAGAGCTTAACTTCAGACTCACCAAGATCCAACGGTCATACTGTACCAGTTTTGCATTACCAAAAATCGTTTTAAAATTTTACATTACCAGCTCAAAATAACCAACTTCCTTCCATCAAAATGCGTTTTAAATCTCCAGAGATTTTGGCTGGCAACCATTATTATTTTATTATTAATGATAGCAATACTGAGGTTCTGGTAATAGGTACTTAACTTTCAATAATATCGGTATTATATCGAGCGGTAGTTGTTATTATAAGAGGTATTATTATGCCATTTTTTTCTGTTTGTTATACTTTATGTAAGTAGGGCGTTTAGTTATATAATTACGTTATAGGCGGTAGAGTTTGTGAGACATGTAAAATATTTAGTTTATTAGTTGTTGCGATAGTGAAACTTTGTGTTTTATTTGCCCACCGCTGGATAGGCATGTAACAGATATGTCCTGCCTGTTTTTTCTTTGCTATAGTTCCAGGGTCCTGATTGTAACGTTTTCACATTGTCCCATGGCCCCAGTAGGCTTCGGCCTAGCGAGATCCCTATGGTTTGCTGACAATTCCTTGAATTCCATTCCCGTTCCACCCGTGCAGGATGAAACGTTACACAAAATTTATGGAGCAGCGATTTTGGGTGAGGACACCAGTGTCCGCAAACCAATAGTCTTTTAATTGAGTCTGTAATTACGGTAGTCGAAAGGTTAATATAAGTAAAGTTGAAATTGTTTAATCATAAGTAATATTTAATGTATACATATAAAAACTAATAAATTCATTGATTAATTTAATAATTGAACATTTACACGGTATGAAAAATGACAGACATATTATTGTGAGCCGCTTCTATTTAAGATCTTGCGCATGTATTATTTTAATTCTGTATTCATTCACGTGTTTGACCAAATACAATAGAATAGAATAATACTTTATTGTACACCAAAAAAGTAGAAATTTCACAGAAACTTATATGAATGGGTACAAAGGCGGTCTTATCGCTGACAGCGATATCTACCAGACAACCTAAGGATGGAGTATAAGAGCTTGAACTAAAGAAGAAGGTAGTCTATGGTGTACTCCTCTAGCAAAATAAAATTTAAATAAATAAAAAGTAAACTCTATTCATAGATAAAAAAATAAACAACAGATAATACAGAAGTTAAAAATTAAACAAAAAATAATAGTAAAAATATTTTCTTATTCTTCTTTAGAAGGCCTTTGCATTCCAGGACCACAATAATCCATTCGAACATTTCCGCAACCCTAGCTATATCATCTTATGGTCTTTATTTTTCAACGTATTTTTATCAACTGTCACTCAACGAAGTCCAAAGGAACTGGTTTGATGCTCATTACAAATCCTCAAAGAGTTATTTCATTCATGAATCAAAGAAATTCTAGCCACGTCTAAAGCACTGACATTTTGGATCGGACACATCCGCTGCAGAAACTGGGATAATTAATTGCTTTATGTTGAGTGGGATGGCTCTGAGGGAAGGTGGACATGAAACACCCTCTTTTTGTCACAACGCATCATCGGTTACGTTGTCGAAACTTTTACGGTCCGGACTAAGCGTTTTGGCTCGTCGTTTATACTGCGTACATCGAAGGACTGGAACAGTTTGCATGCTGCGGTCTTTTTTTACCTTTTCTATTTTAAGGAATTTTTGTGCACTACTGTGACGATGTCAAACCCATCGTACCTACTATCATATTACCAACAATCAAAAACTAAATTCATTTTCTAAAATAAAGAAAGGAATATAAAAGAATTCCTGCTGTGGTCTTTCCGTCCGACAATAATTTGGTTGTCTTCAAAGCTATACTGAATAGGCTCTAAATAAACTAGTGAGCCTCACGATCAACGATTGCATCACTGCTTACCATCAGGTGGAATCACAGACAAGCTCTACTTTATATCAATAAAAAAAAAACAGCCGTTAAAGGCCTTAATAAAGTGTCATAATGACCAGTTCAGTGTGTCTCGCATTCATCGGATTCTCTTGACCTTTATTAGGTCTTCCAGATCAGAAGACCATTTACAGTCTCTTTTTAATAGTCAAAATGTTAGTCAGTAAAAAAAATAAGCTGAATTGTACGTTTCAAAGCATACATCTATACAGAAAAGAACGTGCAAGTAACTCCATGGACATTTTTTATATCATATTATTATTATAAGTTACATTTAATCTTGGTTACATATTATTTCTTGTTGCTTCTATTACAAAAGCACAATTTTTAATCAAATAATATGAAACAAAAAATCTTCTAAATTAGTGGAAAAAAATGTCGATTAGTCAAAAAAAGTTCGTTGCAAAACTTGATTTACGCTTTGCAACGAACTTTTACTGACTAAAAGAAAGTTCGTTGCAAAGCGTGATTTTTTATTGAAAAGAACGTGAAAGAACTTCCATGGCCACTACATATAATCTTGGTTACAAATTTCTTGTTGCTTCTATTATGAAAGCACAATTTTTAATCAAATAATATGAAACAAAAAATGTTCTAAATCAACGAAATTGATTTGCGAATTCATCAGGCTACCACATTACGTTATAATCATCATCAGACATCATAAGACCCGAAAACAATAATGATTTAGTCAAGAAAAAGATTAAAAAAGATATAAATACAAAAAGTATGGCTGTAGAAAAAGAGGAAAAAGTTTAAAAATGATCGATACGGGCGAAAGAAAATAAAAGGTTGTGCACGTGGACAGACGTTTGAGGTTTGGTTCCGTAGGTTTTTTTTTTGTTATAAGTTTAGGGTTATGAGGAAATGGAATTATTATAGAATTTTAATTTAATGTGTTTAGTAATGCTTCTGTGATTGTTAAAGTAGTGTTAAGAAAAAAACTAGGATAAAATTTAGACTTTTGATGGGATAAAAAAAAAATCAACATAGTTTTTGACACGTTCCTAACGTAGCCTCGGTTTTTTTGGTGGGAAAAACCATCGAATGACGAATCCCGTTCTTGGGCAGAGCGAGAGACAGTGTCAGACTTCTACTGACTAAACAACTCACCGTTCCTTCCTAACTTAGTTCCAGGGCCTCGGTGTTCCGCTTTCGCATCAACGCTTGGCCCTTACGAGACGGTGTAGAGAATTCTATTATTTATAATAGCTAGTAGAACCGATGGACTATTTTGCTAATGTTTAAAATAAGTTGAAAAAGCTTGTATATTATTATTCTAGAAAATAAAATATGGACAGTAAACGTAGACTGAAAACAAATATAATAAAAATATGTAACCGTAGAGACTTCTTGACACACAAAAAATGGTTTTTCAACCTGACAATGAAAATCAATATGACATGTCATTGACCGTACGAAAACTAGACAATGACATATTATAAATAGCTAGCCATTTATATAATGTCATTGACCGTCCAAAAAATAGACATCATGTAGGTAAATACCATTATCATCAAATGACATTATTCTCGAAGCACGTGCCAACAAGAATAAGTAGCATAGAAAAGAGGTTTTTCTGAATGGTCGTCAGAAAAACTTACTTATTGTACACTAAGCTTTTTTTTAGCAATCATTGAATCAAACTGAAAAAAGTGTTGATTATTCCGTCTATGTCAACTCTAATGATTAAAAGAAATAAAGAAATATAAATACAATGCAGTTGTAATATGCTAAGAAGCTAATTATTAAATTTAAAAATCTTCGTGCGAATTTTTTTGTATAAATCTTTAAGCAATTAGTGTTTTACTGACTTGATTAGCGTAATCAATAAATTACAATACAGACTGATATTATCAAAGCTTACTTTTTGTTCTCCCCTATAATTAATTTTAAACTGGCGCTTGCGGTTTCATTGTTTTTAAAGAAGATAATTATTGCAAAGAAACATAATCTTGAGATAAAGATTATATCCTATTAACAAATATATCATCATCATCATCAGCCTTTTTAATATTCCTACTGCAGGGACACAGGCCTCCTCTCTAAGAGAGGGAATGGGCCGTAATCCACCACGCGGGTCCAGTGCGGGTTGGTGGATGTCACATGTCTTCGAATTGTGTGTTCTAGGACATGCCGGTTTCCTCACGATGTTTTCCTTCACCGTTTTGAGAGCAGTGGTGATGAAATAAATTACACAAAGTAATGTGCCTGGCAGGGTTTGAACCCGCGACCTTACAACACTTAAGTCGGGGCCGTTACCACTAGGCCACCACTGCTCTAACAAATATATATTAACAAATATTTTTATTTCTCATGTGCCTACCATGGATATGGGCACTTATAAAACGTCAGAAGCTAGTGCACACTGCACGATTCAAACTTAGTTGTTTCCCATGGAAAAGAACATATTTACTCTTTTAAAAAATGGTTTATCTTGCAATATTTCTATGTTACAGTATTTACCGATTATATTATAGACCTGTCAATATCGTACCCAAAGGCACAATAAAAATAATCATAAAGGTGATTCCTAATAGGAAGTAAGTGATCTAAGAATTTGCAGTCTACAGTGATCTCTCATTCACATTATAAAAAACAAAGATAAGAAATTAATAACAAGTTCTCATATTCATCAGTTTTTTTTTATCTTCTATTGCTCCAACTCTCTATATTTATTCTGAAACCTGCATCAATTCTAGTTTAAAGGCAATTTCGTCATCATTAGCCAAAAGTTCAAAAAGAAGAATGGGTTTAGTAATGTTTTAGAGAACCCCAAAAATCTAATTTAGAAAAAAAAAGAGCAGTACTAAATTTGAATCTGTGAGCGGAAGCTGCTGGGTCGCGGTGTGCGGAACGAATTTCGGTATCATTAACTTTTCTTACTTCTTTATATCTCATTTGATTGTAGGGTTGCCACGAGATTAATACTGTTTCAAAATTTTTAATGTCAACTACACTGCCTCACCGGCATCATCGAGTTTGAATTGATGAAAAAATTTACGTGTAAAAATATTTAAAATAATCTATTATTATTATAGCTAGCCTGTGCTGTCCCACTACAGGGCAAAGACCTCCCTCCATTCCTTCCAGTTATCTCGGTTACTCGCTGTTTAAAAAATGCTTATTAATGTAATGCTTATTTGTTATAAATAACATTTATCATTAAACTTAATTTTTGTTTTATTGATTATAGGTTTGCGCTTGACCGCTATCTCACCTGGATGGAAAGCGACGATGCGGTCGACGATGAAATGAACAACGAACTTTTCTTAAAAAAAAACTACTTATATCACTGAGTATACATTTTTCATCCTAATCTCCTGTCACAAATCAGTTAGAAGTATTTGCTTCGTATATTGTTTTTTTTTTAATAATAATTTTATTAATAAATATAGTTTAAAAAAAGTTGGACAATTTTTTTTTAACAGTCATAGTGTTTACTTACTTATGAATGTGCAGATCAATCAAACCACTGCTCTATGTTATAGTATCAAAATAATAATAATTTGCTCGTTTTTTCCATAAATGTCAGAGCTATTACACGTGCCAACCCTACCCGACCAGTTGCTTGATACTTGGAGCAACTGATCTTTCGTCTGATTACTTTTATTTGTTTATAACTTTGATTATGTTGTTGTTACATAACGATGCGGTTATATTCATTGTTCTCTATGTCAAATAATAATTATGTGGTTTAATAATACTATTATTACACTGGCTTCTGTACCGTAATAGCCCACACTATTGTTATTATTATTGTAAGGGGCGGTGTGGTAATTATTATTATTTTATGATTGATTATTTTGTTGTTTCCATTTGAAATTGATTATCTGATGGTTTTTAATGACTTCGACTTGGAAATCAAGGGATACAGTTAGTGTTTGAGTTTATTGTGAGTTTGCATTATTAGTTTTTTGTTTTTCAAGGTAAGTAAAAATTAATCAAGGAAAACATCGTGAGGAAACCGGCATGCCCTAGAATCAAAAATTCGAAGACATGTGACATTCACCAATTCGAACTGGGCCCGCGTGGTGGATTATGGCCCATTCCCTCTCCTAGAGAGGAGGCCTGTGTCCCAGCAGTGGGAACATTAATAAGGCTGATGATAATGATGAAGTAAAAATCATCGAATGACGAATCCCGCCCTATATATTTACTAACAGTGTAGTGCGTCTATTTCCATATTATTTTTGTACAGTTGGGATAGTTAATTAAAAAAATAATCCTCAAACTCATAAAAAGTTACTAAAAGGTACGTTAACTTTTATGAATTATTTATACACACTGTGTCTACATTTCTCATCCAACTCTCCTGTCGCAGGTCTGCTGGAAGAAATTTCGTTACAAATAAGCAGCACCTTTGTACTCTTCTCTTTTCTTTGTAGTTTCTCTTTGTATGTGTTTGTGTGTACATAAATAAATAAATAAATAAAGTTACTTCTTGACCAAATTACAACAGCCTACAAAATTATTAGTGGTTACAATGATGCCTCCGACTTACATGCGAAATTATGTTTTTTTTTTCTGAATATTAGCTTTTATTCGTATTTTTAATAAGTAACTTGTTATGCATGCCGATTTAATAGCAAAAAATATAAAGGATTCTATTATATAGAACCACCTATGTACTTACACATTTGTATGCAAAATAATAAATGATTATGATTATTATGATTATTCTCTTGGCGTAATTATATACATTCACTAAGGCAAAGCCACCGACAGAAACTAGCAAGAAATACACAGTGTGACTAATGCGTAAACAGCCGTATTATGATTTGAATGAATTCAATTGCAATACGAAAGTACTATATTGCTATCTCTTTTCATTGAATGGCTGTCATTACCAAGATTTATATAGTTACTTACTATTAATTGATTCATGTAAAGTTTTTATAAGGTAAGGCAATTTGCACAAGAAGCAACTTGAGTTTAGGCATCGACATAAATGTTCTACGCAATAGATTCCACTGTAGGCGCGGGCTTGCGGATGGCGAGCAATGGGGAGCTCGCCATCCGGTTCTCTGGTAATAGTCCGGATCGAGCCCAAGTCGTCGACGGCGCGCACTGTTCCTGTGCGCATCAAGGAGTTGTCAGCAAATTGTAGGGGCCCAGCAAGGTCGAAGCCTTCTGGGGCCAAGGGTTGGTGCGAAAGCGTATTACCAGGGCCCTGGAAATAAGGTAAGGAAGGAATGGGACAGGTTGTTTAGTCAGTAAGAATCTGACACTGTTTCCCGCTCGACCTAAGGACGGAATTCATCATTGGATGATTGTTACCTACCGTACAAAAAAAAAAAACAACGCAAAAGATAAGGCTTACCGCACAGTCACTTTACTCCATTTAGGTGATTTGTAAGCCAATGGGCTTACGGCAAAGGACGCGAAAGACCGAGCGAAGTGGAGGCGTCTCAGCAAGAAAGCGGACCCCGGGCACCGAGGTGAAAGCCAAGGTTGGCAACCGGGACTACCACTAGGATGATGATGATGAGGTGATTTGCAAGCCGTACATCTATACATTGATCACATAAGTGCAGTTTTGACGTTCACGCAGTTTGAGAGCGGTCTAAGTTTTGAAATTTTGTTAGACATAATGCCAATGAAGCGCTGCAGCGGACTTTTGCATTAACTTTACAGTATTTTGACAAATAGTTTATACGAACGTGCTTGTCTGTCGCTAGGATATATCGATGATTATAGGCAACTTTAAAAGTTTTCTGTAACAAGTTTACACTTACCGTAACGTTTACGGTTGCTGCAATTTTATGGCAAACTGTGAGCAACTTTGATAGGCGAGTTGCTCAATCTATGCAGCGATCAGCGTTTAGTGCGGTTGAGCAAACCGGCAACTTTAAAAACCGGTATAATATTTAACAGTTGCTAGTTGCGGCAATTATGAACTAACTTATTCATATATTACGGCAACTGAAAACATTTGACGACCACCAGAATTCGAAACTCAAATTGCTTTGTGCGCAGTCCTATTGAAATACATGTAAACAGCTAGTTGCCGGCCAGACGATATGCGTGCTAATGGGCTTAAGGCAAAGGACGCTAAAGACCGAGCGAAGTGGAGGCGACTTTGTAGGAAGGCGGACCCCGGGCACCGAGGTGAAAGCCAAGGTGTGCAACCGGGACTGGCGCTGAGATGATGATGATGAGCTAGTTGCCAGTTGCTGCAATAGTTGCTCCATGTGTAAAGTGCCTTAGACTTATTGAAGATCAGTTACATGACTTTGCGTGCAATTCTTTAGAATCCGATGATGTAATTATAGCAGTCATAAGTGGTGACGTTAGATCCTGTCTTTAGCTATGTTTGTATACGGAAAATATATGCTAAAGCGCATTCCAGGTTCATCTTCTATATGTGAATAGGCTCTTAATAAACTAGTTCGCCTCACCATCAACGATTGCGTCACTGCGTACGAACAGGTGCGGGATCGCAGTATTTTTTTAAAATTTAAAATATCTTACTAATAGGTATTGTAAATGCGAAAGTTACGATGTTTGGATGTTTGTTACTCAATCACGCCAAAATGGCTGGACGGATCTGGATGATATTTGGCACAGGCATAGGATACACTCCGGAATAGGACATAGGCTACTTTTTATCCCGGAAATCCCAACCCCAACCCCAATACCACGCGGGCGAAGCCGCGGGCAAAAGCTAGTATATTATACATATAGTTGTAGGTCACGGGTTCAAACCCAGCCAGACGAATTACTTTGTGTAATTTATTTCATCACCACTAACCACAAAAAACGGTGAAGAAAAACAAGGTGAGGAAAGCGGCATGTCCTAGATACATAAATTCGAAGACAAGTGATAGTTATCCTCCAATTCGCACTGGGCACGCGTTTTGGATTATGGCCCATTCCCTCTCCTCCTTCTTGTAAAATATTCTAGTCAACAAGCCTCTTGGTAAAATTAAAAAGACTAGCTTCAATACCTGCCTGAACATTGAAGGAATTATTTATCTGATATTGTGGATGGATTGTAAAAATGTTTGCGTTCGAAAAAAAAAAGTTATATTATATTATAGGTACATATATTTTATTTCCACTGTACTCCACTTGAATGTTAGTTTCTAGACAGACGGACTTTTCAACTGCAAACTGCATTTCGGATGCAGTTTAAATGCAGTTGACACTACTGCAATAAAACTGCAGACTAAACGTGCAGTCCAATTGCAGTCGGCGGTACAGTGCAATCGTGTAAACTGCACAACAACTTACCTACTTTAACAACAAAAAATTAAAACTCTAGATTTATTTATTTTACAATTTACGTACTTAAACACGTACATTTTAAAGAAAATACATTAGAAATAGAAAATGTACAAAGGTACCTTATTTCATAAAGAAATTTCTTCCAACAGACCTGCGAAAGGAGAAATTATAAGAAATGTAGACATTAGTGTGTAGAAATAAGAAAGAGTTAGTGAAAAGTAATAAATACATAGTATAATAATAAATAAGTTATATACATAAAAACATATATAAATACAACACACACATAACATAACACAACAACAATAAAAACAACACATAATACACACACAACAACAACATAACATATATTACACTGGACAGGAAAGATAGATAGATAGACGGACGAGCAGTCCGTCTGTCTAGAGCCTAAATATTTAAAAGAAGGCCACTTTCTGCCTTCTATGACCCACAGACCACACAGTGACCTATAAACGCCAAACAAATACCATTGATTTCACACTAACACCGCCTCCTGGCAATCCCGAGTTTCCAACCACGATAATAAAAAGTCCCGAAGTATTTGTTTAAAATGTTGAAGGAGTAAAATATATTGTAAGATGGTACCTCCTCCTGGATGATGTGTGATGATACTTTTACGACCTCCAGGCGAGACGCGCACGAGACGGGTTGAGTGAGGAATGAATAGATGGGGTTTTTATGTGTAGAACTTTTTTATGGTACGACATGTATGAAATTTTTCGGTTTACTGTGCGCTGTGGAGGGGTTAGGATTAACGTAGTGTGATTCGCGATTAAATGCCTGAGCCCTGAGTGAATGCTGGCGTTCGCACACCCATTGTCTTTCCATTATACCTCTAATTACTGTCATCATCATAATCGGCCTTTTTAAAGTTCCCACTGCTGGGACACAGGCCTCCACTCTAGGTAAGGGAATGGGCCGTAATCCACCACGCGGACCCAGTGCGGGTTGGTGGATGTCACATGTCTTCGAATTAATTACTTTATTCGAAAGGTTAATTTGTTAGCTCAATGAGTAGGTAAAGAACCTAAAATTTTGAATTACTCTACTAAAATAAACGCGTAAGTTTGAGAAAGTATGTTTGTTACTTCTTAACGCTCGAACGACTTAACGGTTTTAGACGAAATTTAGCACACTAGTACAATTTTACCTGAAATAACTCATAGAATACTTTTTATTCCGGGAGTATATTCTCTTGAAATGAAGCCACTGGTAATAGCTTGTTATATATGTGAACAAGCTTTTCAATTGTTCTTTTTTTCGTTATCAATACATATCTCGGGTCACGGAATTTGCTGTCGCACCGTTTCGAGAAGGTTTGAATTTTTTTAGTTGTTTCTAAAAATAGGTCGTAGGTTATTTTTACCCCCTGCATTTTTCTCTAATTATTTATTTGGTAGAGCCACTTTCAACGGGTGTAATATACAGAAATATTATTTTATTATTGCCATGGCTTGACTTTAGATTGCATGACTTTAGAAAGGAAAGTCCGGAATCCAGGCACGCAAAGCAAAGAAGAATTATAGGTATAGTTTTAGCCAGTAAAACTCTGACCCGTCCTGTCGCTCCATCCTAGAGCCGGATGCATTTTGGAGAGTGTGCGCGGGAATTGCACGATTCGCTATTTCAATTTTATCATCAGATAACGACCCTTACGTTGTTGAGACATCTACGGTCCGAATTAAGCGTTTTGCCTCGTCGTTTAGCAATTCAAGAAAAAAAAAACAAAATGATTTTTGGCCCTTTTGAGAAAACTGAAGCAGGAATGATTACGATTCTAGCTGTCCCCACTAGTTTCTCTTATATAAAAACAATGAGACACAATATATTTTTGGAGTATCTAACCCTACAATACTCTTCAACAAAATCCAGACCATCGAATACCCAAACAAAGAGTTAACCCATAAACTGCAGGAGGGTATAAATTGTACCGTTTATTACACTGTAAACTTCGAACTCATTAAATATTGCAATAAAATTATATTTAAGTATCAACAACGTGGGATAGTTGGGTTAAACAAATAGTTTTTAGGTTTTTTTTGGAATATGAAGCTGATTCATTTGGTTTTATTGAGTAAAAATATTTGGCCCTTTAAAAAGGTCTGTGATTTTTTTTTATAGTAGGTAAAAATCATCCAGTGACGAATCCTACCCTTGGGTAGAGCAGGAAACAGTTGCAGACTCTTACTGACTAAACATCTTACCCCGTTCCTACATTACCATACTAGGGCCAGAGCCTTCCTTTCAGACACGAACCCTTGGCCCTAGTTGGCTTCGACCCTACTGCAGGGTCCCTACAAGGGTCTGTGATTGGTATTAAACTTTTGAGCCCCACCGAACATCGGCGTTCGCACCTATTGTATTTATATTATGTCTCTAATTACGGTTTTCGTAAGGTTAATATATTATGAAGGAAGATACGCTATGCGCGAACATCACAATAAAAAAAATTTGGGCTCGAAACTCGCGAATCTACACTACCTGTAGTCAATGATAGACAAGGACAGAGATAAGTGCTAGCACTGTCGTGTGAGCAGAGTAGCCTCAGCCGCTGAATGTGTTTGAACGAGATAATTATCACAATTTAAGCGGTCCACGTGCTAGAGATTCAACTATCTTACGCCGTTTTGGCTTTTTAAAAGACAGGAGGTGTGTGTACTCTTGGGGCTTAATGAATTTATCTAAGCGTAGGATATAACATCAATATAAACAACTTTTACTATGACATTGATCCAAAAATCAGGAAAAAAACCCCGCTAAGTCCATAAATTTATATTCACATAATCAACGAAATGTAAGGAGCTGCGGGTTCTTTTTTTGAGGTACGAATTGTCATTTTTTTTTCTTTCTTTCTTTTTACTTTTGAGATTATTAATCGCGAAGATCGCCTGCAAAAACTACAGGTATACCTAATTGAAATCCAGCCTCGGATTACTTCCGGCCACCATAGACACTGGCTCGCGGACGGTGAGCAATGGGTAGCTCGCCGTCCGGTCGTCTGGTAAGACCGAGTCCAAGTCGTCAACGGCGCGCACCGTTCCGGCGCGCCTCAAGTAGTTGTCAGCAAACTGCAGGGGCCCTTCAGGGTCGAAGCCTCCTGGAGCCTAGGGTGGTGCAAACTGTTACCTCGACTCCAGGAATGAGGCAAGGAAGGTACGGGGTAGGTTTTTTAGTCAGTAAGAGTCTGACACTGGTCTCCCGCTCCGCCTAAGAGCGGGTTTCGTCATTCGATGATTTTTACCTACCATAAAAAAAAAAGCCTCGGATTACTCGTTGTTCGGTCGTCTGATAAAAATCCAGACCGTGCTCAAGTCGTAGACGGCGCGCACAGTTCCCGCGCGCCTGAAGCAGTTGTCAGCAAACTGTAGGGACATAGAAGCGAAGCCTCCTGGGACCAAGAGTTGACGCGAAAGCGTAGTACCAAGGTCCTGGGATCAAGGCAAGGAAAGAGAGGTGTAGGTCGTTTAAATAGTCAGTAAGAGTCTAACCCTGTTTCCCTCTCGCCCAAGGGCGGAATTCGTCATTGGATGATTTTTACTTCATCATCATCAGCCTTTTTAATGTTCCCACTGCAGGGACACAGGCCTTCTCTCTAGGAGAGGGGATGGGCCATAATCTACCACGCGGGCCCAGTGCGGATTGGTAGATGTCACATGTCTTCAAATTTTTGGTTCTAGGACATGCCGGTTTCCTCACGATGTTTTCCTTCACCGTTTTGAGAGCAGTGGAGATGAAATAAATTACACAAAGTAATGCATCTGGCTGGGTTTGAAACCGCGACCTACAACTCGTAAGTCGGGGCTGTTACCCTTCGGCCACCACTGCTCTCTGATAAAAATCATAAGTAAAAACTTAATGATAAGTAAAAACTTATCATAAAAAAAATCTTGGATTGCTCCACATTTACAGATCAGAGTATGAAAATGTTAGACATCTGTTCTTTAATAACTAACTAAGTCATAAAACACGAAATTAAAAAACTATCTTTTGTGAGCGGCTTTTTTATGGAGGGAAAAATCATCAAATTATGTATTGAGTGGAGCAGGAAACAGTGTCAGACTCTTACTGACTAAACGACCCACCCCATTCCTTCTTAGCCCTCATACCGGTGTCGGACTTTCCTTTCAGAAATTGACCCGGGCCTCCAATAGGCTTTGGCCCTGCAGTTAGGCCTCAACATTTGCTGAAAACTCCTTGAGGAGCAAGGGAACAGAGCCGCCGTTGACCAGACGACCGGCCGGCGAGCTACCCATAAATCTAAGTTCCCCCTTCTTTTTTTAAAACAAAAAAAAAGAATATTCTTACACATATGTGTGTCATCACAATATTCTGCCTCTATAATATTAGTGGGATTTCAAAAAATAAAAATGCACTTCTTTACTCCTTATAACATTATTGCAGTATAGATGTGGCTAACTTGAACCAACGAAAGCAGTTTTTTTTCACATATTACTTATAATAACAACTTAAAAAAACAATAAATTAACCAATAAATCGACTACCAATATTTACATATCTATAAAATATTTAATCTCCAAATCTATTGTTTGCTAAAAACTCTAGATTTAGTTGAGCGCCATCTTTCGAAGAACTATCTGCATCAATTTCAGTCTATCTTAGCTAAATTTCTAAACCATCTTAGAACTTCGCTTTCAGCTTCAAGAAAACATGGAAAGAAGTCTCTTTTAGCAAACAGTGCTCACCATTTCACATATTTGTACTTAACCATACATTATTATATAGTTGAGTGGTCTTTTCTTGTTTTTAGTAAGAAACAAGGAAAAAACGTCTAGAAATGTATTGTTTAATAATGTAAGATTGTCAATAAAAACATGCATGTCAATCATAACACATAGATGTTACATTTAGATTCAGTTATGATATTTTATAATCAACAGGTGGTTTCATATGTCATAGAAAATAAAAGGAAGTGTGTTTTTCTAAAGAAACTACTATTAAACCCATTAACTACAAAGTATGTAGTTTTATCCTGTTAAATGGTAATTAAAATACATCAATTAAGAAGAGATAATAGTAATAATCTTTGTTAGATCTAGCTATAGACGATAAAACTAATAGAGAATAAGAAATAGTTCATAACACTCACCCAGATTACATTTTACAAGTAATTGAAGACACCAATTACAATTAACAATCCAATCAAGGCTCCACACATCCTTTGAACACCTTCATCTCACAAATTCCCACCAAAACTAACCATTCGAACGAAGATTTGCAATCAAAACATAACCTAGACACAATGGAACCACTAAACTACACTCTAAACTAACGAAAAGTGACCAAAAACCTGTATTTTTTCACACAAAACCTGTCAAAAGTACTACAAACAGTGGGAGTCGCAGGGAAATTAAGTCGATACGTAATTAAAGCGGGCACAACGCACACATACAAAGGATCGACATAAAAATGCTCGAGAGAAAAAAAAAGTATAGGTTTAAAATTTACCCGGTATAAATTTGTGTTTTTTTCCTTCTACCTACTTATGTATGGGGGCATGCGCAGTAAAGGGTTAAAATCGGATAACCCGACCATTTTGCGGAGTACACTCTTCTAAGCTACCTGCTCCTATCAAAGTGCTTTTCAATTCGGTTGGGTTATAATTTGTAATTAGTTCTTCGTTCCTCCGTTTCACTCTGAGCGCTGATGTGACTGTGGAAGGTATTTCGGTGTCATTCGACTTAGCGTTTTTGCAAATGAGATATTTTTTAATTGCTCTGTAATGTTATTTCAAGTTAAGAAGTGACATAATTCCATGTTTGTACACTTTTGAACCTTTTCTTTCATACGGAATTTTAGGAATGATAACTATGCGCAGACTGGTAATCAAAAGGTCGAAATACCAAAGTTATGCTTGATTTTGTGTACTGTAGTTCTCTCTTTTAAAGTAATATCCAAGTAAATAAATACTATTATACAATAATCAGTAACACAGTTAATACCTACAGACTGGGAAGTGTAAATACATATTTATTTTACAACTAGCTTTTGCCCGCGGCTTCGCTCCCGTGAACTGACTACTCTACCCAACTCTACCCTATTATACCCTATTTTTTTTTCTTCATAAGAACCTTCTCCTAACAATAACAAACGCAACAAAAAAAGAATTAGCGAAATCGGTTCAGTTATTCTCGAGTTTTGCGCTTACCAACACATTTTGCGATTCATTTTTATATATAAGATATATTATTTAAATACGAAAAAAAGTTTTTGTAATTAGCAAATGATGTTAATATACAAAACTTACGTCCTCAGAAACTTTAACACCACTCGACAAAGACTACCAAATCGAATACTCGATATTTGTATACAAAGCCTGGAGCACTGGCGTAGGGTCAGCCTTCGGTATTTTACAGGATGCGTTGTGTAGAGTGTGTCCAGTAATTGAATGACTTGATACCGCCATCTTCTTTCTACGATCATTGGAGAACCTGACGTAGGGGAAGTAGGTATTCATGCTCCCATTGTTGAAACCTCTATGGTCCTGACTAAACCATCTCGTCGTTTATACCACATACATTGAACGACTAGAAAATTTTCCCTGCTCCGGTGGTCCCGTCAGAGTATATTAACTTAGGTGTCTTCAAAGCTATATTAAAAGGCTCTTAATAAACTAATACGCCTCACCATAACTGCTTACCATCAGATAGGATCAAATACAACTACCTACACGTTTGTATAAATAAAAAAAAATATCTAAGTCCTAGAAATATCGCACGCTCTCAGAATAGCGCCGTAGTTACATCCCCACGTCAGGTCTTCCATTGATTGCTTCGCCATTCTGTCCAACCGAGAGTCTATCACTTATTTCTGTTAAAATCATGGAAAATCCATTCAAATCTATTAAAATCAATCATTAAACTGTAGTTTTGTTCTGTTTTGAAGAAAAAAAGTGCCAAAATCAAAAATAAAGGTGTTGTTTATCAAATTAAAGCTGATACAGGGCGTCATTGAGAAAAATTTTGGTCATACACAAGATGGCCAAGTAAAGGAGAAACAAAGGAGCTTTTTTAAACGGAGAGACTGAAATTTGTGAAAATTTTTGAGCAAAAGTGATTTGGTGGCAAATTTTTCCGGGTTCCTATTTAAAACACCCATCGATATCTGTCGAAATGTTTCCCCAAATAACGCAACGGTTGTTGATTCGGCTGATTTTTATTACCCTCTTTGTGGGCATTGTACTTGAATTTATTCCTATTTACCTATACTTGAGGAGGCTACTGAAGAAATATGTGTTTAAAAATCCAAAACGACCTGTGGAAAAATAATTTGGGATTTGGAGAAAATCATTTTATAATTTATATTATTTAAGAATGCGGGAAAATTGTGAGGATGTTTACGAAAGATTGGGATTAAATAAAAACGTTTTGAAAAATTCAAGAAAACATGTGGAAAAATTATATTACTTATACTAAAAATTATTAACATGCGGAAAAATTATGAGGAAGTTTGCGAAAGATTGGGATTAAAGAAAAACTTTTGGAAAATCCAAAAAACATGTGGAAAAATTATATTATACTAAACATTATTATAATGCGGAAAAATTATGAGGAAGTTTACAAAAGATTGGTATTAAAGAAAAACGTTTTGAAAAATCCAAGAAAACCTGTGGAAAAATTATATTATACTAATAATTATTAACATGCGGAAAAATTATGAAGAAGTTTTCAAAAGATTGGAATTAAAGAAAAACGTTTTGAAACATCCAAGAAAACCTGTGGAAAAATTGTATTATACTAATAATTATTAACATGCGGAAAAATTATGAGGAAGTTTACAAAAGATTGGAATTAAAGAAAAACGTTTTGAAAAATCCAAAAAACATGTGGAAAAATTATATTATACTAATATTAAAATGTGGAAAATGATGAGGAAGTTGACTGAGAATGGATCGTATCTACCTACGTTATTTTTAACTATTTATATTTATTATAATTATGAGAACTGTATTATAGTTCTATGAATAAAAACTTGATTTTTATTTATTTTTAAACTTATTTCAGGTAAAATTAAATCTACACTAATATAATAAAGAGGTAAAGTTTGTTTTTTTATTTTTTTGTTTGTAGGAGGTAATCTCTGGAACGAATGGTTCGATTGGAAAAAAATTAGCAACTTTAGAAAGCTGCTTTACTCCTGAGTGGCATAGGCTATAAATTATTTATATAACATGGATGTTAACCGAGCTATCACTACAAGTAATTTTCCGCGGACGAAGTCGCGGGCAGAAGCTAGTAATGTATATTTTCTAATTCATAATTAATTAGGATCTAGTACAATCCGACTTGACGGTAAGCAGTAATCTAATCATTGATGGAGGACCCCGCTAGTTTTTTAAAAAGCCTTTTTACACTAAGCTTTAATATATCTTAATTATAATATTGGACGGGAATATTTTCCTTAACTTTATAGTATAACACTTTATTTGATTGAAAATTTGAATGAATTTTATGAGCTACATAATTATTTCTTAAACATTCATTCAGAGAGTAGGATTAAATGGTAATAAAGTATCAAGACTCATAACATCTTAATTGTGCTATTTGGCTAAGGCCAAACATCAGCCTTATAATGTTCCCACTGCTGGGACTTAGGCCTCCTCTCTAGGAGAGGCACTACTTTAAATTAAAAATGTCTTAAGGCACTTAATTGCATATTGAAAAACGGTGTATCCGCGTTTTTTGTTTGTTTTATAATAAAAGTATTTTTTTTAGCACTTCTTAGATTTAAATGGCTTGAAATACTTTTGCTTATTGTTAAATATGAAACATATTATAGGAATACATAAATATTTCCAATTTAACTTTTTGTGGGTTGACACATTGCTTATCTGCAGCCATCCATTCATGAGACTAGAAACATCACAGTGACAAACCAACCAAAAAAGTATCTATTAGAATAAAAACATTCTAAAACTATCTCGTCATCTGTCAAGATTCAAAGCATAACAAGATACGAATACAAAAAAAAAACAAATCAGTGTTCCTGATAGACAGCTCACTAACGCCATCTAGTAACGGTGATCGCCAACTGTTTTTTGTTAAGGTTTTTCAGGCTGTGGACTGAAGCAAGGTATGGAAAAACTGCGAGAGGGCGTCACGTGAGGTTCTGGCCGTTTTAGGATGTACCAGTTCTTAAGATGACCTCACTTCAGGGAGGGATAGTAAGTTTTATAATATACGGATTTATGATAATCACCGTACATAGTCGCTTTCCGCTGTGTCTCGTATGTATGCTTAAATCTTTGAAAACTATGCAACGGATTTTGATTTGTTTTTTTTTTAATAAAGTGATGTAAGAGGAAGGTTTATATGTACAATACATGCTTGCCTTTATTTTGATAATATTGCACCCGTGCGAAGCTGGGGCGGGTTGTTAGTATTATAAATACGAGTACCCCACGTTGTATATATATACCACTGTTTTAGCAATTATTTGCATCTACCAGCGGCTTTCACCGCGTGAAAGTTTATAAATACTTTACAACTCCTGTTTTAACCTTAGACTTGAAGAAAACTTCAAGTCTAAGGTTAAAACAGGAAAAATCCGTTCTTAGCAGGTATTTACACTTTTAAGGAACCTACCTACCAAATTTTAAGTTTGAGATTTTGTGATATTTCACTTTTAAATATATAAATTTTTCATTTACTTCAAGCGTCAATTAACTCATAGTAGCCATTATTGAATTAAATTGATGTAGCATAATAGATAAATGAAATTAAATAAATTATCAAATAACATTATGATAAATTGTTATTGAATTACATGAATAAAATTATTGATTAATATTAATAAATTAATAAAATTAACAGCACACACTACGTAGAACACTTCAGACACTAGGTATTTATTGGGCCGTGTTAGTTCAATCAGGAAAAATGCCTTAGCTCTTCTTAAGAGTCCATGAAAATCACTATCTCACCTCATGGTAAGCAATGTTTTGGCCGAGGATAGAGCACGGTCGCCTAGAAGTCGGTAACCTATTCACTCTTGACATATAGAACCCTAGGTTGAACCTCGATGAAGGAAAACATCGTGAAGAAACCGGCATGTCCTAGAACCAAAAATTCGAAGACATGTTACATCCACCAACCCGCACTGGGCTCGCGTGGTAGATTTGTTTTTGTTGGAGTGCTATTTCAGTACATAGTCTACCTGTTTCTTCAATTTCATTGAAACCCGTTCAGCCGTTTAAGAGTAAAGAAACAAACATTACACATATATACGTAGGTACAAAACAATTGCTTATAAAATATTACTGTAATATATGGGGCTACTCGTATGGTGGTTGTACTCGGTGTGAATTCATAAGAATCGTATTATTTATAATTATAAATCTAATTAGTTCCAGTATCTACAACTAATTAGTTATAGATATTTATGTGCGCAATTAACACGTTGAGGATAAAAAAATCTAGTAACGATAGATGTAAGATGAAGTAATAAATAGTTATATATTATTATACTAGCGACCCGCTCCAGCTTCGCACGCGTGCAATGCTTACATTAAATATATTATGCATGTATTATACATATTATAAACTTCTTCTTGAATCACTCTATCTATTAAAAAGCCGCATCAAAATCCGATGCGTAGTTTTAAAGATTTAAGCATACATAGGGACAGGAAGCGACTTTGTTTTATACTATGTAATGATAAGAGCAGCCAACCCGAGGTACTTTTCATACAACCGTCCTTACGTGATTATGATGTTATTACACATCTTTATTCAGATATTTTGGATACATAGATATCTTGTGGATATTATCTAGGCTTCTATAGAAATCAAATAATAAATTTGTGTAAGACTTAGTAAAGACGAAAGATCAGACAGAAAATCTGCTATTTTACTTGAACTTTGACTCACCATAATGTACTCCTATATTAAAAAATATAAAAAAGTACTTCAACAGAGAAGCATTTAATCGAAATTCTAAATGATTTAACTTTTTTTTTCAAAAATCCTTAAGGGTTTAGTAAAAACTCATTTTTTCTTGGAACAAGATTTGTGAAACATTCGAGTAAATCGTAGAATTGCCGAATGCCAACAGAGTTTTCAGGTGTTATCACTCTTTTTATGCGTTACTTTGGCATCAAACATCACTTTAGATTGCGTTAAATGAAGCAACAAGCTTGTAGACCATACGCGACGTTGACGATAGGCGAGTAGGAAAAGCCCACCTTGTGCGTAAGAAACTATTCAGCCTCTATTTATTTATTGCCAATTTACACTGACAGTTAACAAAAATGTAAATTTTAGGCACATATTACTGTATAACGACAAGCACACAAAACATTTTAAGAACATTAACCTAATAGTAATGAAAAATAATAATCATAAAAATAATATCATAATGCAACGTCGGAAACTAAAATAAAATAAAAAATAATACAAATAATGTCCAAAACAGAAAATTAACAGAAAATTAAGCCTCACTAGATAGATATAGTGCTAGGAGTAGCAATGGACTCCAGATAGCGAGCTGCAGTGTTAAGGAGTGTACTAGTACTGTGTGTAGTACTACTATAGTTTCGTAATACTGTATGTAGACAGTGGGAACAACCCTAACTGAAGCAGCAATAGCCCACCAGCAACCTGTGACCTTCTATTGCCCGTTGCAGCCCAGGACCACGGTAACTCTTTCAAATTGACGGCCTATCAGTCTAGTGGTTAGTGACCCTGACTACTAGACTGACAGGCCGTGGGTTCGATACCCACCCAGGACAAATGTTTGTGTGATGAGCACGATCATTTGTTCTGTGTCTGGGTGTAATTTATCTATAATATGTATATATTTAGAAATATATAAGTATGTTTATCAGTTGTCTAGTACCCATAACACAAGTTCTGCTTATCTTGGGACTAGATGGCGTTGTGTGATAGTTGTAGACATATTATGTTATACTAGCTTTTGCACGCGGCTTCGCCCGCGTGGTATTGGGATTGGGGTTAAGGATTCCGGAATAAAAAGTAGCCTATGTCCTATTCCGGAGTGTATCCTATGTCTGTGCCAAATTTCATCTAGATCCGTCCAGCCGTAACAAACATCCAAACATCGTAACTTTCGCATTTATAATATTAGTAAGATTATTATACTTACAAGGATCTTTCAAAGAAAGCCATCGCCCATTTTTTTTTAATTGCTATAAACTAGTGCTTGACTGCAATCTCACTTGATGGTAAGCAGTGATGCAATCGTTGATGGTAAGGCGCACTAGTTTATTAAGAGCCTATTCACTCTAGCCTTGAAGACACCTAAATTATAATCGGACGGAAAGACTGCAGCCGGCAAACTGTTCCAGTCCCTCGATGTACGCGGTATAAACGACGAGGTTTCGTAATACTGTATGTAGGTAGTGGAAAGTTAGAAACAGCCATGACTAAAAGCAGAAGTAGCCCACCTGTGAAATTTTAGTTTCCCGTTGCAGCCCAGGACTACGGCAACACTTTCAGATCATCCCACACAGAAAGCCATCCTCCATTTAATATCAAACATTATCGAAACACATCAGCTGTCATTACGTTGACCGATAAACTGAGAAAACATCACGGCATCCCCTTGGAGGATGCGGAGGGGACGTCGGGAATGATCGTGAAAAATCGTTATCTTCCGTTTTTTGTGGCCTAGCGCGGGATGTGTGCCACGCCTCGGTAGAGATGTCTCTGCAATTTATTTTTATCATTACGGTTTCTATTTTGGGGTGTAGGCTGGTAAGTTTGCTTTGAAGATTTGGGTTGTTGGGACTTAGAATTATATAAGTTGACTTATTACGGCCTTTTATTAGCCAAAATGATTTATTACGGCCCTTTTAGCCAAAATACTCGTAAAAGAAAACAAAACATCGTGAGGAAACCGGCATGTCCTAGAACAAAAAAAAAATCGAATACTTGTGACATCTACCAGCACTGGGCGCATGGCGGAAGGAGCTCCGGCGAGATCTCATGGTGAAGTGGAAACAGCGACTGTCGCAACCCAGCGCTGGGCACACCGTAATCTCAGCGGTAGTGCCCCTCTTTGAGGCGTGGCTGGATAGACCTCACGGCGTGCTCACTTTCCGCATGACGCAGGTTCTCACCGGACATGGGAAGTTCGGGAGATTCCTGCACCGGATTCGTGCGGAAGAGACGTCCGGGTGTCGCCACTGTGAGGCGAGCCCGGAGGACACGGTGGAGCACACGGTGGAGGTGTGCCCTGCTTGGGAAGAGCATCGCCGTGTCCTCGTGGGGGTGATCGGCGGCGGCGACCTCTCGCGCCGGGCCCTGGTTCAGGCCATGGTCCGCAGCGAAGAGGAATGGCAGGCGGTCGCCTCCTTCTGCGAAGCAGTAATGCTCGTAAAGGAGGAGGCCGACCGCATAAGGCAAAGGCAACGGCGTACTCGCCGTAGCCGTCGCCGCCGCGATCCTGCCGATATCCGGCCACCGTAGACACTGGCTCGCGGACGGTGAGCAATGGGTAGCTCGCCGTCCGATCGTCTGGTAAGACCGAGTCCAAGTCGTCAACGGCGCGCACCGTTCCCGCGCGCCTCAAGGAGTTGTCAGCAAACTGCAGGGGCCCTTCAGGGTCGAAGCCTCCTGGAGCCTAGAGGGTGGTGGAAAACTGTTACCTCGACTCCAGGAATAAGGCAAGGAAGGTACGGGGTAGGTTTTTTAGTCAGTAAGAGTCTGACACTGGTCTCCCGCTCCGCCCAAGAGCGGGTTTCGTCATTGGATGATTTTCACCTACCATAAAAAAAAAAAAAAAAAAAAAAAACCAGCACTGGGCACGCGTGGTGGATTACGGCCCATTGTCTCTACTAGAAAGGAGACCTGAGTGCCGGCAATGGGAACATTATATGGCTGATGCTTTATGATTTCCAACAATCTGGGGAAATCCACAGGAATCCGATCCTTGCGAGATACAGGACTGATCATGGTGGCGACATTTCGAGCGTTTGAACGTGGCTGTATAATTATTACTTTTATTTGTAGATATAGGTAGTGTAAATAATATGGTTTACTTTTATTTGATATAGTGTGTATTATTAGTTAAAGTTCTTAAATTAATAAACTTTTTTTTGTTAGCTTGTTCTGTCCCACTCCTGAGAAAAGGCCTCCCTCCACTCCTTCCATCCATCGCGGTCCCGCGCTTCCTCTTGCCAGTTTGGAAGGAATCTGTCTAGCTCATCGCGCCATCTCCTTCGTGGTCTACCGCGACCCCGCCGCACTGTCTCAGGGCACCAACTTTGTGTTACTTTGGCCCACAGTTTGTCGGGCATTAAAACTTACAATTCATTATTACTTACCGCTTAAATAAAACTCAACTATCCACAGTTAAATGTTTTGATGCATGTATGAAATTAATTTCTTTAAGTAAATGTCCACTGGGCGAGTTCAATGACCTGTAGGTAGATAAGACTCGTTTACTTAAAGAAATTAATTTAATGAAAAAAATAATGTTCCATGTATCGGATCTACTCTCCACGGGATTATAATGATATAGAACTTTTAGTTAAGTTTATAAGGGATTTTTTAAATTTATGTGATACCTATAAATGTAGTTTTAAGGTTACTTTATTATTTGATTCTAATTCATTCTATATTAAATAAAATATAAGCCTATAAATGTTAACTCAGTTAAAATTGAACGGTGTATTAAATTATTTTATTTTACTCATTGTCGTAAATTAAAGATTTTTTATACTATAGTAGCAACTAAAAAAATTAAACTAACTTACTAGGGACCCTGAGTGCTAATTCTTACAGCATCTAACTAAACAAGAACTACAAAAGAAAATTTTCATACACACAAATTTTTCACTCTATCTTTAATTTTTTCCCAACATTTCTCTTCAAAACCGAATGTTAACCAAAAGTTTAGAACAATATCCATCAGTTACCATAAGGCGGCACACATATTAATGATCAGAGCGTGCGCTTGAGGGAACAAGGTTTCTCTTTTAAATTAATTGTTTTTCTCGCTAGTGTGTGCGTGGCTTGAAGAGGGAGTTGAGAGGGGGAGGTAAGGCTAGTTTGAAAGAAGATTATACGAGAATTTTCGTAGTCTAGTTTGAAAGTTTATGAAATTTCTGAGCATCAAAGTTTAGGTATTTTTTTTTGATAATTACTGAGTAAAATGGGGTGAATACAAACTCAGGAGGTGAATAGAAACAAAATTTTTATTAGGATTTTTAATTAGATTTCTTATTTTTTAATTTTAATAAAGCATTTTTGTTTTCAATATTAAATTTATAAAAATATTTAAATACAGTAAACAATATAAAAAAAAAGTGAAAAAACAACAAAATGTTGTTTCGATTCATCCTGTATTACGGTACCTAGCATTGGTTTATGTAAATAGTTAATTGTGAAAATTTTTAGATAAAAAGAAAGAATGAAAACACGCGGGTTGTCATGTGAAGATTGTTTACATTTAGTAAAGTACCTAAACAACCCTTACTTGATCATTGGTGGACGGCGAGCTCTGGGTCTCTCTAGAAGAGGGAATGGGCCAAAATACCCACGCGGGCCCAGTGTGGATTGGTGGATGTCACATGTCTTCGAATTTTTGGTTCTAGGGCATACCGGTTTCGTCACGATGTTTTCCTTCACCGTTTTGAGAGCAGTGGTGATGAAGTAAACTACACAAAGTAATGCGCCTGGCTGGGTTTGAACCCCCAACCTACAACTCGTAATTTGGGGCCGTTACCACTCTGCCTGTTCTATGTTCCCATTGCTGGGATATATCACTACAACACTTATTTTCAACAAACATCAGTTTAGAAACATTATTTCCAATGTGAGCTTAAAAAGTTTAAATCAACAACAAAAATGTCAACTCGTGTTAAAAAAACTCGAGTAAAACTAATTATTTAATTTTAAAACTATGTAGTAATGAACACTAAACTGTGATAGATCGCGCCACTTATTTCTACTGCAATTTGCTTCGACGCCTTGCAATCAACTTTCTCTGAGCACACTGTAAAGTAGACGGAGACTAGACTAGTTGTTGCCTGTGACTTCATTCTAGTATCTTTTTTTTTAGTGGGATAAATCATCGAATGACCCCGATCCCTAAGGCGGAGCGGGAGACAGTGTCAGACTTCTACTGACTAAACGACACATCGTTCCTTCCTGCCTTAGTTCCAGGGCCGTTTCCAGGGTTTTCCGTTTTCGTATCAACCCTTGGCTTCAGCGCGCGGGAACAGTGATATTTTAGCTTTCTAATTTGAGACTGTTCTTTTCTTGTAAAATTTTCATGACGTGATGGGAAAGGCATAAGGGCCAGACAGAAGAGACGTAAGATTAAGATGAGTTGCGGACCAGGCGCCGCCGGGATTCTGGACCAAACCCAAGTCGTCGACGGCGCGCACTATTCCCACACGCCTCAAGAAGTTAGAATAGAATCGTTTATTTCTGAGTACATGATACATTTAGATCTTAATATTAGACGGAATCTACTACTTACTACCTTTGCAGGTGTAGAAATACCGTTGTCAGCAAAACCGTAGGGACTCTGCAAAAGAGTCGAAGCCTACTGGGGCCCAGGGTCTCTTTCTGTATGAAAGGTTTGGCCCCGGTGTGTAAGGCAAAGAATTAACGAATTAAACGCCCTACGTGTTTAGTCAGTAAGAGTCTGTTTTTTCTGTTGTCTAAGTGTCTTTTCTTTTGTCTGTTGTCTAAGACACTGTTTCCCGCTCAACCCAAGAGCGAGATTCGTCATTGGATGATATTTACCCATCATAAAAAAAGATAAGTCGTGGACAGGGCAAGCAAGGAAAGCATTGCGCCCGCGCCCCGTCTCTCTATCTATAGAATACGTCACTAAAATATTTTTGCGGTTCAGAAAAAATTAACTGTTTCCGAATGAAGTTTGTACAAAGTCCCAGTCCGACTCACACTTCACCGGTTTTTGTATAGATATATTTTTTTGAATTTTTCATTTGTCACTTTTTTATTAGATGATTTTACGTCTAATGTTGACTTCCGCACCTGGGCGAAGCGGAAAAAAGTATCAGACTCTTACTGACTAAACGACTCACCCTTCCTTCTTAGCCTCCTACCGGGGTCGGACCTCTCTTTCAGAAATTTGAATAGCTGTTAGATAATAATAATTTGTAAATTTTGACAAAAAATAAATTTTGACTGGCCTGTCAGCCTAGTAGTTAATGACCCTGACAGCTATGCCGGAGGTCGTGGGTTCGATTCCCACCCAGGACAAATGTTTGTGTGATGAGCACGATCATTTGTTCTATGTCTGGGTGTAATTTATCTATAATATGTATATATTTAGAAATATATAAGTATCTCTATCAGTTGCCTAGTACTCATAACACAAGCTCTGCTTAGCTTGAGACTAGACGGCGTTGTGTGATGGTTGTCGAATATTATATTATATATTATATTAATTTATTTGTGACCGTCTTCCATCCTTAGGTCTGACCAGATTATTTTAAGTTTTCAATATAAAGGGTATCTACATGACTTATTTCATTAATATAGTTTCGTCTTCAAATTTCCAAACGAGAGATTAACGTTTCTTCAGTTTTATGTGACAGTGCGGTGAGACGCCAAATCATACGGTAAGTTTACCCTGACGTGTTAGCTGTACTGATGGATATAACGCAGTATCTGCATTAATTATCTGTGCAGTTTATTTAGGAAAAAAAAACTTATTTTTTTTGTTTCTGAATAGTAACCATTTTTTTTTCTTTATGTTTTCCATTGAATAAAAAAAAAATATATGAAATACTGAAATACAACGGGGTATCCGGCTCGAAGTACCATGTCCCAAAAACTTAGGGAGTTTCCAAATAGTAAAATCAAAAATATAATGGCAACGCCAAGTTATTTTACTCTGATGGAAATTTATTTATTTTTTTGTTACGATAGAAACCTTTTCATCTGTAGCGCCACTTATAAAAATATGGCAAAGTAAACTTAAACCTTTTGCTTTGACCGTAACTACCTAAATAAAAAGAACTGTATTTGTTTTTTGTTAATTGATTAGTAATTATTTTTTCTATATATTGTCCACTGTATTAAAAAAAAATGAAATAATGATATTTTTTTTACCTGTAGTTTGTGTTTTTTATAAGTATTTTCTCTACAATTTCTAAGACATTTACTCGTATTACGTCGAAATTAACTAAATTTTTATGCAGTAAGTTTTTACGATTTATCAAACACAAACTCAAAAGACCAACTCGTTAGTTTTATCATCAAAGTGTAAATGAGGTATTACATTTATAATTAATACTTACAAACCAACCAGTAAAATAATAATTGTATACAGCTAATAACCGCTTTGCCATGCAAATAGTTCTACGTTGTAAGGTCACTGCTTATGCACCTGTTTCTTTCACTAATAATTAATATGGACATAATTACTTATTTAAAAATATCTTGATGCTCTTCTATCGCTTTTGGAAGATAAAAAATGCCTGATGTTTGTGAATATTGTAGATTGGTTTTAATATATTTATTTTTTATTTTTTTTTATTGCTATAAACTTGTGCTTGTTGGCAACACTTTATTGAGACTTTTATCTAACAAAAGATGTCTTTCTGCTGTTTTTTTTGCATTGATGAGATGATAAGCAGTGATGCAATCATTGATGGTGAGGCGCACTAGTTTATTGAGTGCCTATTCACTCTAGCGTTGAAGACACCTAAATTATAATCGGTTGGAAATTCTGCAGCCGGCAAACTGTTCCCGGTGTTTGTTCTCGATGTATGCGGTATAAACGACGAGACAGAACTTTTAGTCCAAACCAGTAGATGTCTCAACAACGTAAGGGTGGATATTTGCCATACGCCATTCCGACATTAACGACGTACGTAAAATTGAGATGGCGGCATCCAATCGCGCATTTCAACTTAATTTTTTTTTTTCATTTTATTTTACAATTTGACATTGATATTTTTTTTCAATATTATTTTATATTTTTACCACTAATTGCTCTATGCTACTTAGTAAAGTGTTACATTTTTGTAAACATTATTGTGAATGTGGGGACTATGTGGATTGTTTTTCTTTTTCTGTAATTTCTAATATGTCTGGAAATTTTGAGTATGTGATGAAAAAAATGAAATCTGCATTTGTTGAAGATTTCATTTTTTTGTATTGTTAGTTAAGTCGTTGAGCTCCTTAGCATTACACCGGGGCTCTAGGAATAAGGCAAAGAAGGCACGGTGTAGGTTCTTTAGTCAGTAAGAGTCTGACACTGTTTCACGCTCCGCCCAAGGGTGGGATTCGTCATTCGGTGATTTTTACCTACCATAAAAAAAACACGTATACTGACAAAAGAAAATTCCTGGGGCATAAGGTAACAGCCCTGCGGTTTTGCTTATATCTCTTTGTGGCGTGCATGAAACACTATTTGCCATCGACAGTTCTGTTTCGGTCCGGACAGTTACCAGTTTTTTTTTCTACAAAACCTCTACTATTTAAATTGGTCATAATGCAAGACTGTGGTCTCAGATACAGTTCTGCTCAACCATTTACCTTAACTAGCGCAAAGATACGTTCACACTCCATTGAAAAAGGCAACAAAAAATTGTTTTGCACTCCAGGATTCCACTGGCAGACACAGGAAATAACAGCACGCATACTTAGGATCAGAATAAGCACTAGTGCGTTATTTGCACTTTTATAGATTGAGTTATGTTACCATACCATTTTACTTTTACTTGGTAAGTATGCGAGTTAAAAAAAAACGTTAATCGAGGTTCAGTGTTTAGAATTCGGTTACTTAATGTGTGGGTATTTTTTTTTCCGTTGAGTAGCTTTAAAATAATCTAAATGAAAAAAAAAACAAAGAACATCAACTAATGATTTTTTATTGTAGGTAATATACATCTAATGACAAATCTCGTCCTTGGACGGAGCGGGAAATGTTGTCAGACTCTTACTGACTAAATGATGGGTTATTTAGTCAGTAAGAGTCTGACAACGTTTAGGGTGGGCCTATTCATACCAGGCCTAAAACCTTCCTTTCAGACGCATCAGTCTTATAATATTTCCACTGCTGAGACTCAAGCCTCCTCTCTATGAGAAGTAACGGGCTGTAATCTACTACGCGGACCCAGTGTGTTTTGGTAGACGTCACATGTCTTCGAATTTTTGTTTCTAGGACATGCCGATTTCCTCACGATGATGTTTTCCTTCACCGTTTTGAGACCACTGGTTGAGTTTGAACCCGCGATCTACAACTCGTAAGTCAGAGCCGTTACCACTCAGTTACTACTGCTTTCAAGAAAATAAAAACATACTACACGTCCAAAAAATGTCACATACCCATTCCTAGCTTTCACCAAAACGATCCTCTGTAGACTACCCCTGATTAATGACGTCACCGACATGTAGCCCGGGATCCCGGAGTCCGGGACACTGGGATACCGCGATCATTTTCCCGGGACTAGCGAGATGGATCACTTCCTTAACGGTATTGGTATTACGATCAATATTGCTAATGATTTGTATTGCTTTTGAGATTATTGAGGCAATGGGATTGTAATTTCTATCTGCTGTAATTATATGCAAATATGTTGTTCTATCTCATTTATAAACCGACTTAAAAAAAAGGTTTTTAGTTTTTTTTTTTTCATGGTAGTTAAAAATTATCCGATGACGAAACCGGCCCTTGACGGAGAGGAAGAGAGTGTCATACTCTTACTGACTAAACAACCTATCCCGTTCTTTATTTTCCTTTCGCACTGGGGCCAAGCCTTCCTTTCAGAAAGAGACCCTGGGCCCCAATATTCTTCGGTCCTTTTGCCGAGTCATTTAATTTAATGCCACCACGGCGTTGAACAACTAGACATACAACGTTGCACTAGTGTTACATCTTACCCACAAGTATAAAGCGTTTTGAGAACACATTCACTATAAGTACAGCTAAGGAGTAGAACTCCCTGCCGGAGTCTGTGTTTCCTGATAGCTGCAACCTGGGGTCTTTAAGTTAAGAGTGAATAGGTTATGCGTGGTCCATTGTCGTCCACATCATCGCTTACCATCAGGTGAGATTGTGGTCATCGCATCTGACCACAATCTATCAATAATAATAAAAAAAAACTTTGGATGTTTGTTGTTTTCGTGTTATTTTGTAAAATCGATACCGTTATGTTAAAAAAATTCTGAGGTAATCACCATCTAGAACCCCTGTACACCGTAGGGACCCTGCAGAAGGATCGAATACAAATGGGGCCAAGGGTTGGCGTCTGAAAGGAAGGCTCTAGCCCTGGTATATATGGTGACGTAGGAACGGAGTGGATCATTTAGTCAGTAAGAGTCTGACACTGTTTTCCACTCCACTCAAGGGCGGGATTCGTCATTAGACGATTTTATCCACCAAAAAAAACCCCTGCACCCCATGTCCTCAAAAATAAGCAATAAACTGACCCCCGCACACCCCTATTGTGCTTACCTAATACTTGAATTACCCCATAGATAAACTAAGAAAAGTACCTACACATGAATTGAAAAATTCATATTAATCTTGATACTTGCATCTCGCTTGATAGAATGACTAACAACTTTAACACGCTGCGTCTTCCGGTAAGTAAATCGTGACTCCGGAACTTTTCAGCATTCCATTTATTTTATAAGTAATTTTAGAGGCTTTTTTGAGCAAAAAGTTAATAATTTTTGTACCCAAATTCAAGTATGACTACCACAAAAAATTAAATTGTGACACCATCAATAGTTTCCATTGAAGAGCTACTTACAACATATTAATAACCTAGCATAATGCCAACCCGCACTGGGCCCGCGTGGTGGATTACGGCCCATTCCCTCTCTTAGAGAGGAGGCCTGTGTCCCTGCAGTGGGAACATTAAAAATGCTGATGATGATGATGATGATGATAGCATAATGACCCTTATAATGTTCCCATTGCTAGGACTCAGTCCTCTTATGAGAGACTTATTATGAGAGAGAATAGGAACCATCCAAAACCACCCCGCTGATTAGTGCAGGTTGGTCGATGTCTCATGTCTTCCATTTTTTGGTTAAAGGACTTTTTTATGGTAGGTAAAAATCATCCAATGACGAATTCCGCCTTTAGACGGATATACCAGGGCCAGAGCCAGTGTGAATTTTCACAATATTTGTGGCCCTAGTATGTATGGCAACATAGGAACGGGGTAGGTTGTTTAGTCAGTGAGAGTCTGACACTGTTTCCCGCTCAACACAAGGGCGGAATTCGTCATTGAATGATTTTAACCTAACATAAAAAAAGATCCAGCAGTGATTAAATTAATTTCTTAAAGTAATATCTGCCTGGGTTTTGTACCTATAAAGTCAGACTGGTCGTGGCCGCACTGTTGGGCTTCCACACTCCTTTTTTTACACTTAAAATTCATTAAATAAATTCTCTCCCTCTAGAGACCCAGACTTACGAATTGTAGGTCACAGGTTCAAACCCAAACAAGTGCGTCACTTTGTGAAATTTATTTAATTCTTATTTTCTCTAAATGGTGTAGGAAAACATCGTGGGGAAAATGACATATACTAGAACCAAAAAATTGAAGAAATGCGACAAAAACCTGTCCGTGGCAACGGTCTAAACCCTCTCCTAGAGTGGATTCCTGAGTCACAGCAAAAGAAATTATAGGGCTGATTATGATACTATCATCTTTATCATTTCAGCCGTAAGACGTTCACTGCTAGGCATAGGCCTCACCCACGTGTTGCCACATTAAATAGTCCTATGCATCGCGCATTCATCGGACTCTCGAGATCCTTACCAGCACATCGATTCACTTTGTTTAGGCTTTCCTTTGCTGTAACCCCGGAAGCTTACAGCCCCATCGAACATCTGTTACGAGAGCAAAGTGCCCTGCCTACAGTTATTTTAGATGACGATTCTATAATGCTATTATTCTATTAAATATAAAATTGTTATTCTAAATAGTAAGTAAACAATGTCAAGTGTCAAAAAAAAAAATAACCTACTCCTGATCGTTCCCGGAGTAAAAGTGCTCATAACACTTGCTGAATTGCCCCGTTGAATAGCAATGACCAACCTTTACACCAAGAACGACCTACACAATGACACACTGTGTATATGATTCGAGTAGAACGAGAGAATAGGCCGTAATCCACGACGCAGGCCTAGCGCGGGTTGGTGAATGTCACACGTCTTCGATTTTTTGGTTCTAGGACGTGCCAGTTTCCTCAGAATGTTGTTCTCCACCATTTTGAGAGCAGGGGTGATGAAATAAATGACACAAAACCAGCCTGAATGTATCATAACCCTCGTGCTCGGGTCGGGGCTGTTACCACTCGGCCACCACTGCTCCCTTCAAGAACTCTTTCAAACGGGCAGCCCTAGGCTCAACACCTCTATTTACTTTAAAACCCATCCAATAAAACTAAGACCCCAAGGTCTATGACACTGCCCGTGCCATTACTACCAACAAAAAACCAGCCGCAAGAAATCAAAAAACAGGTAGTTCATATTATTCTAAAATGTTTACGCACGAATGCCCACGATTTTCCATGGCTTGGCGTCGGGTGACCATTTTTTCGACATCCTATCGCCTCTCTAAGAGGCTGGATGAGATCAAAAAAGTTGGTCACGTTCGTCTGACGTGAGCAATCATCTGGTTAGTTGTTGATTTTGGACAGGTGCCCATTCATGGTGTGTGGGTATCAATGGTAGTGGTGTATGGGTTTTTCGTGAATGGAAGTGTAGGTGGAGCTATGGATGGGCTGTGGTGTAATGAATTAAGTGGTCCTTAAAAACACCTATAAAGGCTATTACTGTTTTCAAAATTTCCAAAAAATATACCGCACTGAATTACACAAAAAATAAAAATATGAAGAGCCTAAATTTCACCGTGAGATATTTGCAAATCAATCCTCAATTTTCACCACTGCTTCATTTCTTAATTGCGACAACTTGTATTTATTATAATTGTATTTGTTAAAATCATGTTTTTTTTTTTATTAATTTGGCTATTTATGCAAAGTAAATGTGTTTTCTCTTTATTTTGATCATTTCACCAACACGAAATTCCTCTATCGTAACTGATAAATTTAGAAACCAATTATATCGAATAATATCAGATTAAGTAATAGAACAATTCAATAGATAGAAAATCCAATTAAAATTAATAAAAAATGATTGGAAATATAATATAATTAATTTCTTCGCAACTTCCGAAGATTCCTGAAAAACATTGTTTAACAATTATACAAACGTTTGAATCGGAATTGTTTCCGACTATCTGTTCAATTTTAATGTTTTACGCAGAAGATTAAATTAAATTACGTTAACATAGACGTCATACTAGTCTATATTATTTAAAAAAAAAATAATTGTAAGTTCATAAGAGGTCTCTGAGGTATCTGAAAGTACTGAGTCTTTTTCATTTTTTATCGTTGCTATGCTTGCGCTTAGCCACAACAAAAAACGTTTTTAAAACCCTTAAAGTTGAAAAAATATTGTCACCATTTTTTTTTGCAATTTTAAGTCTGATCACGTAGTATAAATTGTTTGTTATCATGGCTATAATCACGTGTTTACGTATCGGTCACTAATTATTAACAGTCACTGTATATAAAAATCTCGTGCCATAGTGTTTGTTATGGAACTCCTCCGAAACGGCTTGACCAATTTTTCTGAAATTTTATGCTTGTACATATCCAAGATCTGAGACCAGTTTGAAGTATTTATTTTACCTTATTATCTTCATCCACCATTTTTTTAAATGGTAAAACAAACGTTTGCCAGTTCAGCTAGTAGGCTGTCAATTATCATCATAATTATAAGTTTTAATTTATAATGTGGGAAAAGACTGAAACAATTTGTCTACTGCGGTTTTCCCATCATGATTATAATTTAGGTATCTTAAAAACTAGATTGAAAACGCTTTTCATAAACTAGTAGCCGCTTCAGCACCAATGATTGCATCACTGCTTACTAAGTGGGATCGCAGTCAAGCACTAGTTCTTATAATTAAAAAAAAAGTACTAATGCCACGCAGGCGAAGCCATTGGCAGAAACTAGTTAGATATATTCTATACGGCAGGTGGCAACGGTAATTTTCCAGTAGAAGAATATATTAAGTACTAGTATAAGGTCATTTTTATGGTAGAGTTGGCTCGCTTGTAAGTTTATGTGTGAAAAAAGTTATGCTATTGTTTTGAAATATTTTAGTTGGTTTTCTTTATTATTTTTCGATGAATCAAAATGTTATACTCTGAAAATCGGATGAAAAAGATCGCTTGAAATGACCATGTTGAGATGAATGTGTGGATTAAGAAGAATCATGGGTAAAGTGAGAAATAAAGTATCACAGACGAAGTTTGAAAGCAGCGTCAATAACTGAAAAATTTAAAAGAAATCGTTTATTTCATAATTAAATATCGAAAAAATTATATTTATTTTGTAAATTAAGTAGTATATTCAAACAGAATAAAATTGCAATCAGTTAATATTTTGCCTTAATCAGCACCTATCTTTAATAACCTAACATGAATCTAATTCTGTACCTACTAATGCCAGCTCTAATAACCATAGATCATAGACTTTTAATAGTTTGACACTTTTAATTCATAGTATTTGCTGCTAAATACATTCTAGTTTATTTAATAGTCCAATTAGTCGCATGGTTTTAAGCGCGAATGCTGAGTGTGAGGTCCGATTCTCTGTCGGTAAAAAATGTTATTGGGTTTTTTAGCCTAGCCGACTAAGGACGCGAAGTTTCATAGACGCGTATTTGTCAGTACACGCTTGGTATACGCCAGCGTGAAGCTGAAGTCTACTGTCTAAAGACCCATAGCTTCATAGACACGTATTCGTCACTATACGCTTGATGTACGCGTGCGTGAAGCTAATGCCTAGTGTCTACGGACCCGTATCTTCATAGATGTTTTTTTGTCACTATACGATTGTTATACGCGTGCATGAAGCTAATGCCTACTGTCTACAAACCCATAGCTTCATAGATACGTATTTGTCAGTATACGCTTGGTATACGCCAGCGTGAAGCTAAGTCTTATTTCCTACGGACCCATAGCTTTATAATATAAACGCGTATTTGTCACTATAAGCTTGCTTCACGCCAACGTGAAGCTTGATTTTAACCGGCCCTTAACCTTTCGACTACCGTAATTACAGACACAATCAAAAGACAATAAGTGCGGACATCGGTGTCCTCTTAGGGCTTAATGAATTAATGTAGTTGCCACTGTGTTTGTAGTACATTTTACACAAGTAAATATTTAAAATAGTTTTCTAATATCTTGCTTTATTTCTTCACTAGCTTTTATCAGCGGCTTCGCCCGCGTACATAAAATATAGCCTACTAGCTTCTGCCCGCGACTTAGTCCGCGGAAAATTTATGAGACAAAAGTTGTGATAGCTCGGTTAATATCCATGTTATATAAATAATTTATATCCTATGTCACTCAGGAGTAAAGCAGCTTTCTATTATAGCTTCAATTTTTCCAATCAAACCATTAGTTCCAGAGATTACCTCCTACAAACAAAAAAACAATCTTTACCTCTTTATTATATTAGTGTAGATGTAGATTTTATACAAGTAAATATTTAAAATAGTTTTCTAATATCTTGCTTTATTTCTTCACTAGCTTTTATAAGCGGCTTCGCCCGCGTACATAAAATATAGCCTATGTCACTCAGGATTAAAGCAGCTTTCTATTGTTGATATTTTTTTTTCACAAACAAACAAAAAGACAAACTTTACCTCTTTATTATATTAGTTTAGATAACCCATATTTAGCTTAACCAGAGATTTGACGACTGATTAATTGGCTATTGTTATTATTATAATTAGTTGGTGCAACTTATTATTTAAAAAGTGGGTTTTGTGATTTAAATCGCTTTCAATGTCTAAAGTAGAAATAAATCAATCAACATTTAAAAGGAAAAAATAAAACAAAGAACTATTAAATAAACTAAATCTTGTACCCCAAGCGAACGCACACTTTGTTTTTCTATTATATCTTTAATTATGGTTTTCGAAAGGTTATACAATTTTCCGTTCTAAGAAAAGTGGTAAAAAGCGTGCTCAAACGCTACTGTCTTTTAAAACAATGGTGAAGGATTATGGACCATTATTACCTTTCACTATAATATATCTTTATTCTTCTTTCTCAATTTTATTATTTTCATGATGATTGGTATATTAATTGATCTTGTACCTATATACTTATGTATTTTCTCTATTCATTTTATATGAATTACATTATTAAATATTTAAAATAAAACATCAGGAAAAATATTTAAAAAAATAGTGTCTCTCCGATATCGGGAACAGGGTCCAAGCTACCGGTGCGCGGCGGTCAGGGCTCCAGAGAAAGGAACTTTTTGACAATATGAGCCGTGTCCACGAGTACCACTTTTTGAATCAACACGAGCTTCTTAGGGTTTATTTTTATTATTATGTATAATTAATATTATTTACTAGCTTTTGCCCGCGGCTTCGCCCGCGTGGTTTTGGGGTTGGGGTTGGGGTTCCGGGATAAAAAGTAGCCTATGTGTTATTCTGATGTATAAGCTATATTGTGGTAAAGTTTCATTCAAATCCATTCAGTAGTTTTTACGTGAAAGAGTAACAAACATCCATACATCCATACTTACAAACTTTCGCCTTTATAATAGTAGTAGGATGATTTTAGTACACTGAATTCCTCAAATCTATCTCCTTTCGTTCAGTTCATCCTACGGTTGTCTGTAAGAGATTGCCCTGTGCGATAAGACCGCTCATTGTACACTTAGTTTTATAAATGTTTATCCTGTCCACATTATGATACAATAAAGTTTATAACATACTAGCGTACGTAGCTACGTATTGTATTGTATTGTATTGTATATCGGACTGGTATCCGCAACTTCACGTCTAAAGCGCGTATTTTGCGTAAGTACGTGCTTCGCTACGTGTAAAGTGAAATAATCTTCAAATAAACCATCTACTAGATATTCCAAACAAAGCATAAACATTTGCTTTGGAAAGGTGAGCCCGTTCTTCATTACATAGTATAAAACAAAGTCGCCCGGCCCTATGTATGCTTAGATCTATAAAACTAAGCAACAGATTTCGATGCGGTTTTTTTTATTAGATAGAGTGATTCGAGAGGAAGGTTTGTATGTACATATAATATATGCATAAAATTAACATTGCACCCGGGCAAAGCTGGGGCGGGTCGCTAGTGAATTAGAAAAATTACAACGGAAAGTGGCATTGATTTTTATATATGATGATAAATAAATAACGAATTTCTTACCTTAATTGGCGGAGCATAGTCTACAGCCATCATGCAATCGCTGTTGACACCAGCTTCAGTCTTTATCATGGGTGGTCCATGGTGGTACAACTGCCCCATCTGGTGGTGATGGACCCCACTGTCACCACGGCTGTACCATGTGGTGTACATACCGCAGTTCTGATCCCGGTAGTCGTTCATATACTCATTTTCTCCTATCGCGTTCAACATAAAGTCTTTGGCGATTTGTCCCAGAATTTAAAATATTTCAAATGTATCACTATTTTAAAATTTTTCGATTTGTTGGTTTTTTTGAAATAGTCCATTATCGGATTAGAGGGGTAGTTTAAAACGGTTTTTTAGTTTTAATAAACGGGTTTGAGATTTAAATAACATGGTTTAAAGTTCACTCATAAATTTTTCTTAAGTTTTTCTTTTAATTTTTGTTCATCATTTATCAGTTTGCACATTTTAGTTTTTTTCATGTTTTCACAGAGTCAGTCTTTTTATATTATTACACATTTACACAATACACTTTTCACTTTTGTTTAATATTATTTTTTATATTTTCAAGCGTAGCGTTCTAAGAAATTTAAATACTGAAAAATAAAATATTGAAAAATAAAATTATTTTTCATAAAAAAAGCCTTAAAAAATATAATAATTGTTTTAATAAGTTAAATGTTTTAATCGACAACAAAATACGTAAAAATAATAATAAAAGCACCTTTTTTCAATTAAATTGAACCCGTTTTTTAAACAATTTGATTCTGAATCAGTTATAATTTAAATTATTATTGCACTAAGTACATTTTTCAAAATAAATATTTTATATTTGACTATTATTTTTGTGTTTTTCGTATTTTTATCTGGTGGGCAGCATCTGAAAAATAAAAAATACTGTTAGTATTTTGGCCCGACTGTAGTATTGATTTTTTGTGGAGTTCATTTTTACTTTATTACTAGCTGACAGAGAAATAATAGGAGCAGTTGTGGGTAACAGAGTAAAAAAAAATATACAGGGTGTCATTGACATGTTAACGCAAACGAATACCATAGATCCAGTACATGATTCTAGACCCCCCAGTGGTGGAATTTTTTGTCGGTTTTTTCTTATTTTTTTTTAATGAATTTATAACGTTTTTTTAATTAAACTGTATAAAAACGTCAATTTAACATTTTTTGCGAAAAAAATGAGTGCATTACATTCCAAATTAAAAATGTTATCGGGTTTGATTCGAATAACGACTTTATTTGCCTCGATGATTTTTTTATAATTTTTTTTTTCCTAAAAAAATTTTTTTTTCTTTTTTTTTCTAAAAATATCATTGGGATTGGTTAGAATAACGATTTTATACAGGTAAAAAATAAAAAATCAAAACTTTTTTTTTCAAAAATTTGAAAAAAAAACGACGAAAAATTCCACCACTGGGGGGTCCAGAATCATGTACTGGATCCATGGTATTCGTTTGCGTTAACATGTCAATGACACCTTGTATATCCTACAACCTACTAAATATACATAAAAAAATTGTCTGTTTCAGAGGTTTTAGATAAAAAAACCCTGTGACACAGGATTTTTTGATAATAGATTTTGTTGATAGGTTCGCGTTTGACCACTATGCCACTTGATGGTAAGCGATGATGAGGTTGACGTAGAGCACGCTAGACAAGCCTTGTCTAGAACCTATTCACTCTTGACTTAAAGACCACTAGGTTTTAGCTATCGGGAAACACAGGGAATTCTCTTTAGAATCAGAATATAGCTTTTTTTGCGTTGATTATTGATCGTTTACAACGAAGGACTCAAATAATTTGACTACTTACAGTCGCGTTCAATTAAAATGTTTGGTGTATTCAAGGCTAGAGTAAAAAGGCTTTTAATAAACTTGTGCGATTCAACATCAACGATTGCCGCACTGATTGCCATCACGAGCAGTGGTGGCCGAGTGGTTACGGCACCGACTAATAGGTTGCGGGTTTAAACCCCGCCGGGCGCATTACTTTGTGCAATTTATTTCATTACACTCTCAAAACGACGAAATAAAACATCGTGAGGAAACCGGCATGTCCTAGAACCAAAAATTCAAAGACATGTGACTTCCACCAACCTGCACTGGGCCCGTGTGGTGGATTACGGCCCATTCTTTCTCCTAGAGAGGAGGCCTGAATTCCAGCAGTGGGAACATTAAAAAAGCTGATGATTACCATCACGTGGGATCGCAATCAAGCACTAGTATTTTTTTTATTAGCCATTACTGTCCCACTACTGAGCAAAGGCCTCCCCCAAGTCCTTCCAAGTCCTCTTTTCTTGCGCCATCTCGGACCAGTCCTCTCGGTACGCGTCTAGGTCATCCCGCCACCTCATTCTACTTCTTTTTACTTCTCACTAGTATTATATTAATTAAAAAATATACAGCTACTCTAAATAAACAACGGTACTATGCGTTCCAAATAATAATAGGATCGATTGACAGGATGTGACGTCACGCCGTACTGTCAAATCGAAGATAGTTTTGCAGAATTGAAGAACTCAGAGATGAGTAATTGAAAAACTGGATTCTGATTAAACTTTTTTCGTTCACAGTTCATAAATAAATTATTTTTTTCATAAATAAAATGAATTTTAAAAATATCTTTTGACTAGCCTGTCAGTCTAGTAGTTAGTGACCCTCACTGCTATGCTTGAGGTCGTGGGTTCGATTCCCACCCAGGACAAATGTTTATGTGATGAGCACGATCATTTGTTCTGTGTCTGGGTGTAATTTATCTATAATATCTATGTATTTAGAAATATATAAGTATGTTTATCAGTTGTCTAGTACTCACAACACAAGCTCTGTTTAGCTTGAGACTAGACGACGTTGTGTAATAGTTGTAGATTATTAAAAAAAAAAAAAAACTTGCCTCGTTTTGACAGTAAATCGTGACGTCACAAGATGGCAATCGATCCTATATTCTCATTTGGAACGCATTGTATATAAACGAACTCATCTTATAATTTACACCACAAATTCTGCTACTTAGCAACTAACTTAGAATTGCAAATATAGCAACATACTGATAAAACTATATACATAGTCTTATGTATAGGTCATTGACCGAGTGGCCACGCCCCCGCTACACGCCCACCGTAGGCTCCGCCCAGAGGAAATTTTGGTATGACGTAATTTTGTTAAAGAGGTAGGTATGGAGTATCTTTATGCTATTTGGTGTAAAGGGGATAACAGAAATCTTAGTTCTGTTGCGAATTTCGGATCAGTTGACAAGATAACTTGAATTTTTTTGTTCAAGTAATCAAAATTTCGTAATTTTCTGAATTATGAATAAATAGTAAATAATAATAATAACAGGTACACCAACAGTCCGGACTGAGCCCAAGTCGACGACGTTGCGCACTGTTCCCGCGCGCCTCAAGGAGTTTTCAGCAAACTGTAGGGGCCCTACAGGGTTGAAGCCTCCTGGGGCCAAGGGTTGATGCGAAAGCGTAACACGCCAAGGGCGAAAAGTAACGGGGTAGGTTGTTTAATAAGTAAGAGTCTGACACTGTTTCCCGCTCCGCCCAAGGGCGGAATTTATTATTGGATGATTTTTACCTACCATAAAAAAGAACTATCACACGACATCGTCTAGTCTCAAGCTAAGCAGAGCTTGTGTTATGAGTACTAGACAACTGATAAACATAATTATATATTTTTAAATACACAGATATTGTAGATAAATTACACCCAGACACGGAACAAAATGATCGTGCTCATCATACAAACATTTGTCCTGGGTGAGAATCGAACTCATGACCTTTGGCATAGCAGTCAGGGTCTAACATCGACATAAATCCTAGCGGAAGACAAGTACGTTCATAGAAACTATTTGTCAAAATACTGAAAAGTTAATACAAAAGTACGCTGCAGCGCTTCATTGGCATTATGTCGTCTAACAAAACTTACAGCGCTCTCACGCTACGTGAACGTCAAAACTGCACTAATGTCATCAATGTAAAGGTGTATGGTCTGCAGATCACCTGAGTCAAGTAAAGTGAGTGTACGGTACGCCTAATCTAGTGCGTAGTACATGTATCATCATCATCATCATCAGCCTTTTTAATGTTCCCACTGCAGGGACACAGGCCTCCTCTCTAAGAGAGGGAATGGGCCGTAATCCACCACGCGGGCCCAGTGCGGGTTGGTGGATGTCACATGTCTTCGAATTTTTGGTTCTAGGACATGCCGGTTTCCTCACGATGTTTTCCTTCACCGTTTTGAGAGCAGTGGTGATGAAATAAATTACACAAAGTAATGCGCCTGGCTGGGTTTGAACCCGCGACCTACTACACGCAAGTCGGGACCGTTACCACTCGGCCACCACTGCTCTCAAGTAGCTCTCAGTACATATATATCGATGGTCATTAACTACTAGACTAACAAGTCAGTAAAATGTTACTTAATTTTCATATCTAATTAGATAAGAAAAATATTAAGTGTCTTATTAGATCTCAAAACTAAATTAAGACTCAAATGAACCTTTCAACTATCGTAATTACAGACACAATTAAATTATGGTGGTGTACGAACTCCGTAAAAGCACGATCAACTTAAAAATTACTAAACAGATTTTCATGCAATTTTAACCCATAAATACGGCAGGCGGATTCATGGTAAAGGTTTTCCACTATACTATCACTCTATCTACTGGTAAAAATCGCATGACCAACAGTTTAGGTTAGGTTTATCGCAAACTTACAGACAGACAGAGGGAATATGTAAGTTTATTCCCATAGCTGGGCTAAGCTCTTGATGCATTCTTCCAAGCTCTGGGAAAACGTAATGAAGATGTGTAGAGGTGACGCGCGGGAGCCAAATTTTTTTACTTTTCATCTGGGTGAACTTTTGAAAACATTCGAACTGCATTGTACCTAATCTTTCTCTTACGGTGGCGGCGTTTTGATGTCGACAATGGCCAATGTTGAAAACCAGCGCTGTAAGCTCTTCGCATGATGCTTGAGGCCACAGCATTATGCTGAGCGTTCGGCCGTTTTGCGCGGATGTGACGCATTCTTTCCTATATAATGATTACGTTAGTTAGCTAGTTTTAAGATTGCGTCATTTCGCGTGAATAAACTGTTTTCTCTCTTTTTTACCGGCCTTGTAAAAAAGCGAGTGAAAAACTAGCCATTTTATCACAAAATCTATATATACAAAAGAAGTTACTAAGTAGTCAGTCAGTCGTGACTGACATATCAACGTGTAGCGAAAACTACTAGGACTGGGAGCGTAAAATTTTGCAGAAGACTACTTTTTTACGACGTAAGGGAGTAATTAGATAGAATTTTCAAAAATTCTCCCTAGGGGTTGAAATGGGGAAGTCTGTTCAAAGATTATTATTGAAAAACCTACTATCAAACTGTTGACGCCACAGGCAGAAATAATAATTTTTATAAATGGTTTATTTGTAGCAAAAGAAACATTTCAATAACTCTGAATGAAACTTAACATATGGAACTTAGAGCCATAGTAACTTTTATCAAGTTCAAAATTACTGATATAGCTGTTTAAAGATGGGTCCAAATTTTAAAGAAGTCATCCTATAGATTAAGCAAATCAAAGCCTTGATGGCTTTGATTTTGCTTGCTGATGGCTGACATCGCTAAACATAGCGGTTAAACGAAACAATCAATTTTTAGGTAAAGGACATGTTATTTATATTTAGTTGAGAGTCCTAAACAGATCTAGTATATAAAAATCACATGTCTACCCCCTTAAACCCACTTTTTAAACGTCTACCAGTTTAGTTATCTGCGCCACACCACATTCGGCGAATACAGCTCCTACATCAATTTTTTTCTCCCACCAAACCCAAATTAACATAAAACGCTCACAGACAACAAACTCCTAATTTACATGCTAATCACCGTTACCTAGTAACATTGGCATTGATATATAAACAGCTTACTTAACGAACGCAATGCGTCTTTAAAAAAACTTTACGCATGTGCAAATGCGTTGAAAAAAAAAGTGTATCTACACTACATGCAAATTATTTGCCGTTTATTCGTGTTTCAGTTGGTTTTGCTCGCTTCCCGTGGCCGTGAATTTGTGGTGCGTAGTGTGGATCGATGTCCTTGTAAGCTGTGTTTTAGCAGAGAACAAAAAATCTTTGATTAGGGTATATGCTATTCAGAATACAGTGGACAAGCATCCGATGGACAGCAAAGCTGTAGGGACTCTGCAAAGTCGAAGCCTACTGGGACCCAGGATCTCTTTCTGAAAGGAAGGCTTGGCCCCAGTGCGAACGGCAGAAAAGGAATGGGGTGGGGTGTTTAGTCAGTAAGACTCTGACACAGTTTCCCACTTCCAAAAGCGGGATACGTCATTGGATAATTTTTGTCCAGCATAAAAAGCATCCGATGGAAACTCATCAAATAACTTGGCCATCTTTGGCAGGAATGGGAGAGAAGGTAAGGTTTTTATTGACTAAAACCGCCCTGACTAAAACATCATTTCTTCATTCTTCGTTTTTGGTGAGGGCTATGGTAACTCCTAACAATTCGAGCTTGGCAGGCGTCAGCCATAATTGGCCTGGTTCATTTTGCACAACGCCATCTTTTTGAGGCGCACGTGGAAGACAATGCATCACTTCTCAATAGGTCCCTACGTGAACAGGTAATAGTCATTCGTTTTCAAGGAGTTGTCAGCAATGCAGAGGCTCAACCTGCAGGGTCTAAACCTACTGGGGCCCCAGTCTGGTTTCTGAAAGGAAGGTCCAACCCGAGTTTAGTCAGTAAGAGTCTGACACTGTTTCCCGCTTCGGCCAAGGACGGGATTCACCATTAGTTGACTTTTTCCACCCTAAAATAAATAAATAAAAAAAGAGCACAACGCGGCCAGACACCGAGCACAAACCCATTTGCCAGCCACTTCAGTTGCCTTTTCCTTTCTAGAACCACGGGTGTCCTGTTGAGAAATACTTGGATCCCTAAGCGAGCATTGGCCCTGCTGGGTCCCTACAGTTTAACAGACATCTCGACGTGGATTTGGCCTTTGATGATAACCTACCATTAAAATATCGTCAAAATGGGCATGGTTTAAAAACTTCTTGTTTTATCCAACGCAATCCAATTCAATGCTTGATAAAGAGGCAATGCTAAAAAATACAGATAACGCTTGAATGCTCTGTTGGCATTCAGTAATTCCGTCATTTACTTGTTTCAGGAAATATGTTTTTTTTTTAACTTAAAAAATATTGAAAAAGTCTTTCTTTATTTAGAATCTTGATTAAATGTGCCAAGTTTGAATAGATTATTTATTTTATAATTTTTTAATTGATGATTTTCTTTATGAATTTTTTCATTTTATAAAAAAATATGTTTTAATTTTAAACTCTTGTGCCCCACGCGAACGCCGGCGTTCACCCACCGTCTTTCTATTATGTCCCTAATTACGGTATTGAAAACTTAATACTAACCTAGATAATATCCATAAGATGTCTATGTTTCTAAAATATCTAGAGAAAGATGTGTAACAACATCTTAATCACGGAGAGTGTGAAAAGCGCAGGAATTGCACGATTTGATTCCGCCATCCCAATTTTACTTTCGGACATCCCGGCGTACGGCAAATATCCACCCTTACGTTGTTGAGACACCTGCGGCCCGGACTAAGCGTTTTGCCTCGTCGTTTATACCGCGTACATCGAGGGACTGGAACAGTTTGACGGCTGCAGACTTTCCGTCCGAATATAATTTAGGTGTCTTCAATGCTAGAGTGAATAGGCTCTTAATAAACTAGTGCGCCTTACCATCAACGATTGCATCACTGCTTACTATCAGGTGGGATCGCAGTCAAGCACTAGTTTATTGAAATTAAAAAAAAAAATACTGTACGGAATTGTACGTATCTCAGGTTAGACGCTCTTAAATGATGCAAGTGGGAGTTTAATTTTAGGCAGTGATATCAGTGCGTGAAGACGCAGCGTTGGAAGACCTCCCACAAGGTGGACCGATGACCTGGTCAGGGTTGCTGGAATCCGACGGTTGCAAGACGCACAGGACCGGTCTTTGTGGCGGCGCTTGGGGGACGCCTATGTCCGGCTGTGGACGTCTTTCGGATGAAATGATGATGATGATGCCATTGCCGTCCAGTTTCCCACTAAAACAGGTACTTCAATGCCAGTGGAGGAGATAAAGGACTATACAAAGACAAGCTGTCACCAATATATCATTCAGTGATACTTGTTCACTGTCTCAAGTCAAGTCTATCTTAAGACTCTTCTATAGATCGAAAAGATTTATAGTCCTGTAGTTTTCTATATGATAACTTAATATATACCGACAAAACATAGGTAACTGAAATATTGAGACATTGACTTAAGCTCTGAAATTTTAACCGTTGGGGCCATACAGTAAGGTTGAAGTCAACTGGGGCCAAAGGCTCGCGTCTGACAAGATGACTCTGGACCTATAAAGGCAACGTAGGAATGGGGTGGGTTGTTTAGTCAGTAAAAGATTGATTCTACTTCGATTAAATAAATAAAAGTCTAACATTATTTCCGACTCCACTCAAGGGTGAGATTTAATGTGGGGTCAGTTTTTAAATAAAAAAGCAATGTCCAAAAAATGGTTTTCATAAAATACTGTACCTTAGAGTGCGAGTGCGACTCGCTCACTCCCGGTTTTTTACTTTATCTATTCATATCAAAGTAATGACTCATTTTGAGAGTAGATAGTGAATTTAAAAAAAATGCTCTTGACTAAAAAATATAGGTACATGAATGAATTTCAGCTAATTCTATAGATGAATAAAAAATAAATACAATCCACTGACAATATATTTTCTTACTTTAATCCTCGTCACAAAAACATCGTTTACTGAATGGCGGGAACTCAGTACGTTGGCATTACTGTCTCATGACGTCACATAAGTTGAGAGTACCAGGCCACGAGGAGGCTATGAGGTGGACTGACCAAACAAAGGCTTCTGTAAGTGGCTCGTCATCGCTGCATGATTGCACGAGGAGGGCGGCCATCAGAGAGGGGTGGCGGCGTGTTGTGAAGCTTATCACCAACACCTGAAGTGATGACCACGACCACTCTGTCAAGAGTGATACCTTCAAAGAAGAAGAAGATGTCACGTAAAGTAGTGCTATCTCTTTTTGTCACAGACTAGCTTGTACAGTCTGTACCCTGTATCTGTAGTAATGCGGTGTACAATCTACACTTCTACACTAATATAATAAAGAGGTAAAGTTTGTTTTTTTGTTTGTAATGGGTAATCTCTGGAACTACTGGTCCGATTGAAAAAATTTTAGCAACAACAAAAAAAAAGCTGCTTTACTCCTGAGTGACATAGGCTATATTTTATGTACGCGGGCGAAGCCGCTGACAAAAGCTAGTAATATATAAAATAAATAAATAAATCCCGTCCTTGGGTAGAGCGGGAAATAGTGTCAGACTTTTATTGCCTAAACAACCTACCCAGTTCCTACGTTGTCGTATTAAGGCCAGAGCCTCCCTTTTACACACGAACTTTGGTCCCAGTTGACTTAGACCCTTCTGTAGGGTCCTTTCGGTCGGACAACTCCTTGAAGCGAGCGAGAACAGAGCGCGCTGTCGACGACTTGGGTTTGATCCGGACGTACACTAAATTACCAGACGGCGAGCAATCTATTGCTCGCCCACGCCTACGGTAGTCGGAAATCGGGATCGAAATCCTAGCGCGAGCGCCGGCGCCGTTCCCTTATGCGGTCGGCCTCCTCCTTTGTTAAGTTATTGAAAGGATGGATTCGCTTGCGTAAAAGTAGAAAATATATATTCTGATATTACTTAGTAGCCGTTGAGAGCAGTGGTGGCCGAGTGGTAAAAGCCCCGACTTACGTGTAGTAGGTCACGGGTTCAAACCCAAACGGGCGCATTACTTTGTGTAATTTATTTCATTACCACTGCTCTCAAAACGGTGAAGGAAAACATCGTGAGGAAACCGGCATGTCCTAGAACCAAAAATTTGAAGACATGTGACAGCCACCAACCCGCACTGGGCCCGCGTGGTGGATTACGGCCCATTCCCTCTCTTAGTGAGGAGGCCTGTGTCCCTGCAGTGGGAACATCAAAAAGGCTGATGATGATGACTTGTAAATCAGGTGGCAGGTGAAAAATATGTTATCACGATTCTAGATTGCAAAGAGAAACTGAAGGAACATGGCTGAATTTAAGTCAACAAAAGACTAACACTAGCTCTTGCTCCACTCATTTTAAGTTTGTAAAACAGGTGAAACAAGACAAACAGTGACTAACCAAATCGAATGAAATCAAACTATGAAATGGATTCAAAGAAGAGATGGATTCATTGTGTGAGAAGTGATATGAAAGAAGGAGTTAAAGAAAAATACATGTTGCGCCTACCTTAAGTAATACAGGATAAGAGCAAGAAGAAGAGATAATACTTAGTACAAAACAAAATTCTACTGGTAAAGAATTTTTTAAATCAGATGAGTAATTTTTTGAGGTCATGACTTACAAACATTATTCCTTTTTAAAATATAATTGCATAAGAGCAGTGTTAACTGCTCAGACTTACAAGTTGTACAAGTCGTGGGTTCAAACCTAGCCAGATGCATAACTTTGCGTAATTTCTTTCTTTCAGCGATTTTGAGACCGATTTATAACACCGTTTTGAGATCATTACTGCTCTAAAAAAATGCGAGGAAACCGACATGTCCTAGAATAAAAAATTCGGAGACATGTGACATTCACCAATTCACACTGGGTCCGCGTAGTGGATTACAGACCCTCCCTCTTCTTGTGAGGAGTCCTAGTAGTGAACACAATACAAGGTCGTGTATTGTGTTCTTAATTATACTTAGATTTTTAAATGCCATTCCGCTAATTTGATGACTGGCCTGTCAGTCTAGTAGTTAGTGACCCTGACTGCTATGCGGGAGGTCGTGGGTTCGATTCCCACCCAGGACAAATGTTTGTGTGATGAGCACGATCATTTGTTCTGTGTCTGGGTGTAATTTATCTATAATATGTATGTATTTAGAAATATATAAGTACCTATGTTTATCAGTTGTCTAGTACCCATAACACAAGCTCTGCTTAGCTTGGGACTAGATGGCGTTGTATGATAGTCGTGGACATATTATTAAAAAAAAAAAATTAACAGAAAAGCTGTGTCATTTTTTTATTTTCTCTGGGCTCTATAAAAAAATGTGGTATGAAAAAAAAAACAGCATAAGTCAAGCACGTAACTGTTCATATCGGAATTCGAACTTTAGACTTAATCGCAGATGGGCTCGCAACTACTGAGTCACCGTTTTTTTATGGTAGGTAAAAATGATCCAATGACGAATCTCGCCCTTGGACAGAGCGGGAAACAGTGTCAGACCCTTAATGACTAAACAACATACCCCGTTCCTTAATATTTCCGTTCCGTTGAAAATAGTTAGCCATAAATGTATCAAGTACAAAGAAATATGTACTTAAAAGTAATTAGAATAAGGCACATTTTATTTAAACGAATGTGATTAGCAATAAACTTAATAGGGATATTTATTACTTATCGAAGTAAATGAGCACCAAATTAACGCGAAGGATTAAGTCATAAACGAGTAGAGCATTTTAGGAAGAAATTTTTTACTTTTTGGTCGAGACGGGTTTTTTTTATGGTAGGTAAAAATCATCGAATGACGAATCCCACTCTTGGACGGAGTGGGAAATAGTGTCAGACTCTTACTGACTAAAGAACCTACCCCGTGCCTTCCTTGCCTTATTCCCAGAGCCCCGGTGTAACGCTTTCGCACCAACCCACAGCTCCGGGAGGCTTCGACCCTGTAGGGCCCCTACGGTTTGCTCACAACTCCTTGAGTGGTCGAGACGGGTAACCGTTAAGTATCTTCTCCCCTTATAAGTGCAGCGTAAGGAAATATACGTGTAGGAACAGTGGTGGCCGAGTGGTAACGGCCCCAACTTACGAGTTGTAACCCATCCAGGCGCATTACATTGTGTATTTTATTTCATCACCACTGCTCTCAAAACGGTGAAAGAAAACATCGTGAGGAAACCGGTTATTCCGAGAACCAAAAATTTGAAGACATCCACCAATCCGCACTGGGCCCTCGCGGTGGATTATGGCCCTTTCCCTCTCCTAGAGAGGAGGTCTGTGTCCCAGCAGTGGGAACTTTGTAAGACTGATGCAATGCAAAGGAAATGTTAGTCTCATTATAGCACGCGGCAAATATACACCGTTAAATTTTAGTCGTTTTAATCCCGAAGGGGGTCGATCCAGTACATGAAACACTATCGTTTTTTGTAGACAAAATAAAAAAATAAAGTACTTTTTTTCTAAATCTCTTATTGATATACGCATTTACGAAATTAATTTCTTTAAGTAAACGAGTCATTGACCTTGTAGGTAGTTGTCGATCGTTGCGTAATAACTACTTACAGGTCATTGAACTCGCCCAGCTGACGTTTACTTAAAGAAATCAATTAAGAACATGCGTAAATTAATTCGAGTTTAAAAAAAAAGTACTTTGTTTTTTCATTCTAACTTTACCAATCGATAGTGTTTCATGTACTGAATCGATCCTCCAAGGGATTAAAACGACTAAAATTTAACGGTGTATTATAATGATCCATTTGCTATGGCCACGCGCAGCCCCCCCAACTTCGATTGAGACCCGAAAATTGGTTATAATCCTCGTCACACAAGTTGAACCATTATGGCAGTCGGCATTGAATGAGCAGTAATCGATTTTCGAACTAGTCTGGTCAGTATGACACCACTAAACACGTGTATGTGTTAAACTTTACACGTTTTTGATGGACTTTATCTATCTTATTTTATTCGTAAGTTTTAATCATCCAATGATATCTCCCGCCCTTGGGTGGATTAAGAAATAGTGTCAGAATTCTGCTGACAAAAAAATCCAGATTGTTCCTTCTCAGCCCTTCATACCGGGCCTGGACCTTTCAGAAGACTGGACCTGGACTTTTTCCTGATGGTAAGCAGTGATGCAATCGTTGATGGTGAGGCACATTTGTTTATTAAAAGCCAATTCACTCTAGCCTTGAAGACACCTAAATTACAATCGAAACGGAAGACCGCTGCAGGTTAATTATTCCAGTCCTTCGAAGTACACGGTATAAAGGACGAGGCAAAATGCTTAGTCCGGACCGTAAAAGTGAGAAGTTAAAGGCAAATGAAGAAACATAAGAAGACGTGAGCTCAAACTCGGTGGGATTGTGTCGTTTAATTACAGAGTTCTGGCCACCTTCCTGTTTCTTAATCAGATCAACATTGTCATCTGATTGACACATGCATGCAAAATTTTAGCTAAATCAGTAACCGGGACGTAGATCAAATTTAATTTACAAGATTCGTTCACAAACATCGGGATAGGTGACACTAAAGTTCGTTTTTTAATCCTAGACTACGATTTGACAACTTAAAATGTCAAACTCCAGAAAACTGGGAACATATTATTTCTAGAGTGTGACGTTCTGTGTTGTCAAATCTTAGTATTGGATTAAAAAACGAAGTATAAATAAAAACTTTGTAAAAACGAATATAACCGCTACATTCGGTCACTTGCACCATAACGTTAAACAACGTTTAACGCCAGTTAAAACTAATCGCGTCTAACGCTACGAATGAGCGTGAACCCAACTATTGTTGACTCGGAATTACATTTATAATTGTTTAAAGTTTTTGTTACTTATTTAACTATTATTTATTCAGTAAGTTGTATTTTTAATGCTCATTTTAATTCTTTACCGTCGCTCATTTTTACTAATTAAGTCATCATAATAAGGGTTTTTTGTTGTTGTAAGCTTACCAATAAATGTTTGACATTCTTTTTAATTAATTATTTGATACAATAGATGCTATTCTCAATAGCATCTAAGTATTCTCAATAATTAAATTATTATCGAAAGCGTGTCTTAAACTGAGAAAAACGAAGAAAATAACCGGTTATAACTAGTTTAAATGATTTTGGCGCGAACGAGTTTTTGCACGAGCTTTTTTTGGTTCTAACAATATTTTATTTAAATGTTTTTCGTGTTATATTGCGAAGGTTAGTTTTAGGTAATTTAAATGGCTTGTTAGTATGAAAAAATCATCGCGAGAGAGAGGTTAGTAAGACAGAAGGGGCTCGATAGAGCTGATGCCTGCTAGGGTTGCGCCAATGCCGTCGCAAAGAGCAACTAAAGGAACAAGAGTGGGCTCCATCCAGAGAGGGTGACATTATTTGATAACTTCACCTCTTAAAAAAAAGAACTTTGTTTAGATGGGTCAAAATCATCCAAGACAGTCCCGTGCCCTTGGGTAGAGCCGAAGTTGGTATCAGACTTTTACTGACTAAAAAACCCACTCCTGTTCCTTCTTTGACTCCATTTCAGGGCCCAAAGTGTAATGTTTTCACATTGCCCCATTGTCCCAGAAAAAAAAGTCAGTATATAATTCATCCCCTATTACAATAGGGGATGAATTATATACTCTCTTTTGCTCCACCTAGACTAAAAGTTATTTGAAGGTCCTCCTCCTCCACCTTCTCAAAAAAGTATAGGAATATGTTAAATAAATGTATGTATCACAAGTTACAGTCAAGTAGTGTGACGAATCTAACTCCGGGGTACTACAGAGTTAAATTAGTTCCAAACGAAAAAAAAAATATCGGTCTATCCGATCCGAGAATCATACCTAACACATTATGCTCCACACTAGCAGTGATAGCCGAATATTTTCAATTAAGAATAGCATTTTTTAATTAACTAAACACAAGATGTAAAAATATTAGCAATGAGCTACAATTCATACTAATAACATATATGTGAAAATAATTCTGTCTGTCTCTTACACTATCACGAATAAACTACTGAACCGATATTGATTAAATTTGGAATGAGCCCCAAGCGAAAGCTAGCGTTCGCAAATCTATTGTCTTTACATTAGGTCTAATTAGGCTCTTCTAAAGGTTAAGCTTAAATTTCAAGAAAGGCATAGGTTTTTATTGGGCTTCAATTTTGACTTCGTATCTGCAATAGCCGACGCGACGTCTACATGAACAAAGTCAGTAACTAGAACTAGTATCACTGTACACAAAAACTTAGTTTTAAAATAACCGACGCTTAAATATATCAAAACAAGAAATTTTTTGCTAACCTTCAAAAAACCACGTAGCAACTAGACGTTGCAATTTAAATATGGTGCAATTTTCGCAAAAACTACAAATCGAAAAAATACTATTGCGAGAAAATCGTGACGACTTCGTGTTTTTTCTTTATTCAAATTTTATTAGTATTTAAAGACTTTAGCAATTGTTTGATTTCTAAATCTTCGGCTAAAACAAGCGTGTAATCTAGCACCTAAACTTCAATTTCTTGTAACTAGTTTTTGAGCAGTTTTTGCTATGGTTTTTTTTACGATTTGGCGATGTCATGGCAACCCTATTTTAGTCAAGGTTCATGATTAACTAATTGAAATCAATTTTATTGATTCAATCACATGGTTTCCAAATGTCAATTTTTTTTTCAGTAAAAAAAGCCTTAGGACTAGTCATCACTATTTAGTCAATATCCACGCTTATAAACTAAAATATATGATAAATTCTTTGAATGAATTATAAATTAATTACACCGCTTTAAAATAATTAAGTATCACATTTTTTCTGATCGTTAAAAAAACTCATTCATTGCATTCAATTTTAATATTAGACATCAGTAAACATTCATTATCAGAAAACGTTTCTATTAATAAAAAATGTCATTAGAAAAAAACGTCAACAACAATTTTACCTTCTTCGAAAAAAAAAAAATACACAACACAGTTCACAACACAAAAATACACAGTCAGCAACTAGAAAACAGCACTATCACACACTGATAATAATACCACCGAAAAACGCTCCATGCTTTTATCGAAAACGGAAAAAAAACGCGTTATTTTTTTTTATCACCGCTATTTATTCTGCCGAAAGCGTCAACACCGACGATGTCTTTTGATCGACTAAAAACTTGCCTCGGAAAATGTGTAGGCGTTATGCACGAAAGAGGGATGGAGATAGGGTTTTTTGTGAGAAAGAGGGAGAGAGGGAATCGGTGCGGAGGCGTGTCAGAGTAGGAGTGGCCAAAGTTTGCATAAACCGCATCCAGTGTCTACTGTCTGCAAGGCAGTGTGGAGCCTGATTCGAGCAATATATTATACGATCACGACTTTTTGTGCCGAGTGCATTGTCTTAACGTTTTTTTTGGATGAACTATGAAACAGTGTGGTGTGGTGTTTGCTTTATAATTCGATACGCTTGTGGTAGGTTAGGGTTATCTAGGTATCTATGAGTATTTTTAGATTGAGAAGTTGGGTTTTTTTTTTGGGCTTTTTTTAAATGGATGTTCTGTAACTCTGACTGGAATAAATGATGAATGAGTGGGATCGTACCGTAGGAGGTATGTTATAGGTACTACTTAGTGCCAGCGGCTTCATTTGCATCATATTAGAAAATTATCCCAAGGGAATACACTCCTGGGATAAATAGAACCATACGTGCCAAATTTGCCTTCAAATCCGTTTCTATTAGCCGTTCGAGTGAGAAAAAGTGACTTTTATTATGTTAGTGTAATTTATCCTAAGGACCCTGGGATCTTGGACTTTAGGAAGGCATACGAGGGAACTAAGCCTATACGCAAAAACCGTTAGACACCTTTCATCGATCATGGTACCATCCTATATTTATCCTCGTACGCGCTATGCTATTGCACCTGAGGAAACCCCCGGGATATTTTTTGTTTTCGTTGAGAAAATCATCCAATGACATCTTCACGCTCTAAAACGGGCAGACGATAGTGTCAGATTTTTGTTGACTCAAAATCCACTCTTATTCCTTCTTTGACTTCGTTCCAGTGCCCCAAGATACACTTTCACATTACCCATGGCCTCAGTAGGTTTGAACAATATCAGATTTAGATGAATAAATAATAAATGTTAAATTCAATTCATTAACCACATTCATTAATAATTAAATACCGTAATTAGAGAGAGCAGTGGTGGCCGAGTGGTAACGGCCCTGACTTACGTGTTGTAGGTCGCGGGTTCAAACCCAGCCAGGCGCATTACTTTGTGTAATTTATTTCATCACCACTGCTCTCAAAACGGTGAAGGAAAACATCGTGAGGAAACCGGCATGTCCTAGAACCAAAAATTCGAAGATATGTGACATCCACCAACACGCATTGGGCCCGCGTGGTGGATTACGGCCCATTCCCCTCTCTTAGAGAGGAGGTCTGTGTCCCTGCAGTGGGAACATTAAAAAAGGCTGATGATGATGAAATAGATACGAGTACATTAAAAAAAGACAATAGGTGTGCGTACGCTTGGCGCCCAAGAATTAAAATATAAATACCAAATAAATAACAGATTTCAATGTACAATGATAAAATGCTTAGATGTCATATAAAGTGTTTAAAAAAAAATGGTGGGACAATGTGGTTTTTCAGCTCAGCAGTCTTGCGTACAACGATGCTCTAAGCCAGAAGTGAGCAAACTTTCTTTGTTCATTAAGCCCCAAGCGAGCGCCGGCGCTCCAGACCTCATCATCATCCTACCCTTATCCCATTTTACTTGGGGTCGGTGCAACATGTTTTTTTCTTCCACTCTGTCCTGTCACCCGTCACACTATCACTAACTCCCTTTTCTTTCATATCACTCTTCACACAATCCATCCATCTCTTCTTCGGCCTCCCTCTTCCTCTCCATCCATCCACGTGTAAACTTAGAACTCTTTTTGTGACACGTGTTTCATCTCTCCTCTTCACATGTCCATACCAAGACAAACGATTTCCTTTCAACATTTCAGTCACTGGTGCCACTTTCAGACTTCCTCTAATATACTCATTTCTCACTCTATCCAATCTCGTCACACCACACATCCATCTCAACATTCTCATCTCCGCTACATGCAGTCTTTTTTCATCCGTCTTTTTCACAGCCCAACATTCTGAGCGCCGGCGCTCCAGACCTATTGTTCTTTAATTGTGTCTGTAATAAAGGTACTCAAAAGGTTAATGGCCAGCTAGACAGTTTAATAAGTTTCAGAGGATGGTCAATGTTATAGAAAAAAAAATACAATTTAACTTTTATACGAAGGGCTTTTATGCCATGGTAAGCGTGTGCAATTGCGCAACACAATTATTAACTACGCGGCAAGTCTAGCAGGCTCCTTTTCCGATTATTTATTTATTTATAAAAACTTTATATGCATAGTACAAAAGCGGACTTAATTCCTTAGGTATTTTCTACACAGTCGTACTTGGGGTGGTACTGAAACCTGGTAGGTGCAATTTAAAAGAAATATAGACAAATAAAAAATAAAGAAATACAATAATAAATAGGAACATACTTAGATACATACATATTATATAAATATGCTATTCATCATCAGCCTTTTTTATGTTCCCACTGCTAGGACACAGGCCTCATCTCTAGGAGAGGTAATTTGCCAAAATCCACCACGTGGGCCGGTGTGGGTTGGTGGATGTCGCATGACTTCGAATTTTTGGTTCTATGATATGCTGGTTTCCTCACGATGTTTTGTTGCACCATTTTAAGAACAGTGGTGAATAAATAAATTCCGTGGAAAATCATCAAATCTTCTGCTTTTGATAGTAGGAGTTTCCGCATTTTACTTACTAAAACTCACAGTATTTCTTCATTCGCCCCTTTTTGTGAGGGCTACGATATTTCCTTTACTGTTGTGTTTAATGTTTTCAACGGAGGTTGTGGATGTTGGATTCCCACTCAAGACAAATGTTTGTGTGATAAACATAATCATTTGGTTTGCGTCTATGTGTAATTTATCTATAATGTATATGTATGTTTATCAGTTGTCTAGTAGTACTCATAACACAAGCCCTGCTTAGTATGAGATTAGACGCTGCAGTGTGAAAGTTGTAGAATATGTTACGATAGATAGATATATAGGAAATATATTCTTCAGTCTTATCGCTAAAAGTGATTTTTTAAATACAACCTTTGAATGGATTTGACAAAGAAGGGACTTAGGTAAATCACGGTGTAGTGTTTACTTATATACAATACATAACTAAAAATACATATAATACAAACAATATATCCAGGTATATAATCTACACTATCTACACTAATATAATAAAGAGGTAATGTTTGTTTTTTTGTTTATAGGGGGTAATCTCTGGAACTACTGGTCCGATTGGAAAAAATTAAGCAACAATAGAAAGCTGCTTAACTCCTGAGTGTCATAGGCCATATTTTATGCACGCGGGCGAAGCCGCTGGGAAAAGCTAGTATAGAATATAAGAAGCCAGAGAAACAAGGCACCTAATGCTCAAGATGAGAGGTTGAGTGATCTTTAACCATATTGTTAAAAATTGACAATGCTTGAGCTAGCCTTACCGACACGGGCAAAAGATTCTTTTGCAGCGTTAGATTATGTTAATACGCGCCATATCCATGAGAACTGCTTTCTGGATCAAAGAAAACTTCATTTTGGTTCAAACTCTTGATCCATCTGCCAAACTGATAGACTGGACGTATGAAAGGACACTTTTTATAAGACAGTTGTTATGATAATAAATGATCTCATAGTTTTCTAAATAAATACCTATAAGCATTTAATGCACTTAGTTCTAAGTTTTCGTTATCTGTATTTTAAAAGTACTTAACTTGTAATGTATAAAATCCTCTTAATTAAGCTTAAATTTTAACTATTAATAGTATTCTTGCAATGTTAGTCAAAATAGACGTAGGTACCTATTAGATTATTTCTATTTGTTATTTTGCACATACCTTAAATTTGTAACTCCAAAGAAATCTTGTAAGCTTCCTGCGGGACAGGCATCGCATAGTGCAGGAAGACTTCGGAAACTTTGTATGTTAATTTTTAATGAAAACCTAATGTTCTAGCATTACTCACACCCTGTAACCTTATTTTTATTAATAAATTATTATTATTCGTTTATTTAAATTTTTAAACATATTTTATACATTTTTAAATATTTTCTTAACAAAATAATAAAAAAAAAACATTTAAAAATATAAAAAATAGTCGCCCACCGGCATCGGGAACAGGGTCCAAGCTACCGGTGGTCAGGGCTCCAGAGTGAGGAACCTCCGGACAATACGCGCCGTTTCCAAGAGTACTGCCTTCTGAATCAGGCCCTTGATCCAGCTACCTAACGAGAGCCTCCTCAGATGTTGGTCGAGGCTCTTGGCTATTAAGCCATTGGCCGTCACGACTATCGGCACAATGACTGCTGTGTCCACTTCCCACATGTCGACAACCTCGCGAGCCAAGTCAAGATACTTAGTTTGTTTATCTTTCTCAGCTTTCACGAGGTTCTCATCATGAGGGACCGCTATATCAACAATCATTGTGCGACGCTCTTGACGATCTATCACCACTATGTCAGGCTTATTGGCCACAATAGTCCTGTCAGTGATGATAGATCGGTCCCAATACAATGTGATATTGCCATTGTCGAGAACTGGGTCGGGCACATACCTATAGTACGGTACTTCTGATTCCACAAGGTTGTATTTAAGAGCAAGTTGCTGGTGGATAATCCTGGCTACAAGGTTGTGTCTATGCAAATAGTCTCCGTTAGCCAAACGAGAACACCCAGAAATAATGTGTCGGATTGATTCCCCGGGCCGGTGGCATGCCCGACAAATGTCAACCGTACCGTCCTTCACAATGTATTTCCGGTAGTTGTTCGTCATCATAACTTCGTCCATTATCGCAAAGACAAAACCTTCGGTTTCCCCGAAAAGGTCACCAAAGCGCAGCCAGGATACGGACGCCAATAAGTCTACATCAGGCCCATGTAAGGCCCGGTAATAGCGCCCATGAAGCTCCTTGCCCTGCCATATTTCCTTACGGTCATTAGTATCCAGTATCATTGGTTTGCGCCAGTTCTCGTTAGCCAAGGAGAGCGGGGTGAGGCCCTTGTCCACCGCTACCACATCTCGGTGCATACCCACGTCGGTTTCTAGGAAGTATTCCCTGAGACTGCATACCTCGCGGTTGTGTAGGGTCTTAGCATTTAAGAAGCCACGACCCCCGCACTTCCGTGGGATATACAGCCTCATAACCGATGACCGTGGGTGATGCATCCGATTTGCGGTAAGCAGTGTGCGGACCCTCCTATCCACGGCGTCAAGTTCCGTCTGAGTCCATTTGAGTATGCCAAAAGAGTACATCAACACTGGCATGACCCAGCCGTTGAAAGCGCGCACCTTGTTCCCGCCTGATAAAAGACTATTCAGTACTTTACTCAGGCGGCCGAAGAAGCGCTCCCTCAACGACTGTTTCATGTCATCAGCATTGATGCCTAACGCTTCCGACATACCCAAATACTTATAGGTTTCGGTTGGAGAGAGGGATCTCAGGTTTATGGAATCCGTGAGTTGAGTGCCTACGGATTCCACAACCTCCCCTCTCTTTACATGCATGACTGCACATTTATCCACACCAAACTCCATCCTGATGGCACTGCTGAAGGTTTCAGTTACCTTCAGTAGCTCCATCAGTTGCAGCTTGTTGGGGGCAAATAGCTTTAAATCATCCATGTAAAGGAGGTGAGATATAACCTGACCACCTCTCTTCAACCGGTAGCCTAGACCTGAATGCTCCAGCAATGTGCTTAGAGGATTCAAGGCTAGGCAAAACCATAGTGGACTCAGACTGTCGCCCTGGAATATGCCACGCTCAATCCTTATTGGTTCGCTGTTCTCCAAAATCTGTCGACATCCTGGATAGTGAAGCACTGTCCTCCATTGCCCCATACATGACATCAAGAAGGTGCGCAGAGTTGCATCAATTTTATACAGCTCTAGCACCCTCATGAGCCATGTATGAGGAACAGAGTCGTAGGCCTTCTTATAATCTATCCAACATGCCGACAGACTCTTACGAGAACGCCGAACCTGTTGGCTAATGGCCATATCGATGAGGAGCAGCTCCTTAGTACCGCGGGACCCATTCCTACATCCATTCTGAGAGGCCGACATGATGGAATTTGTCTCAATATGACTATTGATTTTAGCTCTCAGAATAGATGTAAGAACTTTATAGACCGTCGGTAAACAAGTGATCGGTCTATAATTTTTAGGTTCCGCAGTACTACCTAATTTGTGGAGCAGGTGGGTTATTCCTGTCGTTAGGAACTGGGGTAGCGACCCTGACTCTAAGGCAGACTGGAATTGAGATGCCAAGCGAGCATGCGACCCTTTAAACCACTTTACCCAGAAATTGTGCAGCCCATCCGGCCCTGGAGATTTCCAATTAGGCAACGGACGGACTGCACGGGCGACATCTTGGGGGCTGATGGTAATTGCCCCCATTTCTGGTAAAAGATCGCATGCACTCTCGACCTCTCGAATCCAATCACCCTCGATGTGACTGACAGGCGCCGACCAGATGCTGCGCCAAAATGAACTCATGGCGTCATCATCCGGTAGGCGCGTATCAGTCTCATCTTGGTCGGGTCGCTCCCAAGTCCTATAAACCCACCTCTCGTTGCTTCGGAATGTGCGATTCTGAGTATACCGCTCCACACGCCGCTTGTACCGACGAATACGGTTCGCCCATGCGCAGATCCTCTGCTTCAGGAAGTCGATACGCTCTGTGACGCGGAGCAGATAATCTCGAGGATTAATATCAATCCCCGAGAACGCTCGCCTCACAAAGCGCATCACTCTAGGGCGAGTGTTGCCCTCCCTGAAGCAGATAAGCTTGCCGATGAGTACTCTAGCCTCCCCAATTCGACGCTCTATCCTGCACTGCCAAGCTGGCATAGCTGATCGTGTAGCTCTGTCCCAATTTGGAAATTTAACGTGAGCTACACGACATGCCGCTACAGCCGCACAGTACAAGATAGAGTGGGTATCAGTGAGGTCATCGCTGCTATCGAAAAAATTTGATAGCTGCGAATCTAGAGCACACACCAGCGCCCTATTTCTCTTGTGCATGGGCAAACGAGGTAAACGAGGTCTAAGCTCCGGCGGCATGGAGCGGTACTCCCGAAATGCATCCTCCAAAGCACTCCTCAATCGTTCATTGCATTGAGTACTCACAGATATAGCTGCGTCATCATCAGCATCACCAGCGTGATCGGGTCGCGGTGAAACACTTGGTTGAAGTTGCACCGCGGCCGGTGGTGCAGCGGGTGAGACACGGCTACTCTGTGATTCCAAGCGCAATCTATCAAGCACGGCGTCGTCCAACATACGGTTACGCTGGATGACCCGCACCTGATCCGACAATCGTTGGGCCGAAACGTTGACAGCTGGCTCAAGCACCTGAAACAGAGAGAGCATCCGACCACGGTACGCAGTCAGGTTAATTCCCCCCTCTGTAGCCCCAAAGTATGAGCGCATGACATTTTCATTGATGGATGGTGTCCATCGCATGCGCTGCACACTTCCACCGACAGCGGGGACCCTATCAGAGGCCGGAGGGCCTCGAGGTCCCAGGCTGGCCGGAGGTCGGCCTCTTCCTCGCCGACGCGCAGGTGGTGGTGTCGTCGGCGGCGAGAAGTATTCGTCGCTCGAGCTCGACGCAACTGCAGCTACCGGACTCACTGGACTCACGGTTGGCGCTGGTCCCGGCGGCTGCGAGGCGGAGCTGAGCGACGAACCCGAAGATGTTGGTCGTGTGGATTGGTCTTTCGCCCGGCTTCTCGTCAGCATTTCGCAAAATTCATCGCCTTGTCATTTCATACATATACCTATTTGTTCAATGGTTGTTGATGGTGGTTGTGGTACAATATTGGTTTTTTTTTTCCTATTTTTTCCGAACTGTTTTTCGATGGTTGTGCATTGTGATTTATGGAATTATTGAATAAAATTCTATGAAAAAATTCGGCAATAAAAATTTGCTGTCAGTCAGCTTGACAGCCGGACCACAGATTATTATTATTATTATTAAACGTGCGCTTCCTCGGATGTTTATGTACACTTTGCTATTAAACCATTCACTGTCACAACTATCGATACAATCATGATACAATCGTAGGGACTCTGCAAAAGGGTTGAAGCCTACTGGGGCCCAGGGTCTCTTTCTGAAAAAATGGTTTGGCCACAGTGCGAAGGGCAGAGAAGGAACGGGGTAAGACGTTTAGTCAGTAAGAGTCTGACACTGTTTATCGCTCCGCCGAAGAGCGGGTTTCGTCATTTAATGATTTTTGCCAGCCGCAAAAAAACTCCATTTTTTTCATATCACTTCTCACACTGTTCATTGACTTTTCTTTGATATTTATCTTTCTTTTCATTTCAAGAAAAAATTAAAAAAAAATTGTAGCGAATCGACCATGTTTCTACAATGGCGTGTTTTTCAAATGTTCATCTTTTAACATAACATTGAAATTAACATTTAAAAACACACAAGTTTGTACCCTCTAGGAATAAACTTGACATTTATCGAAGAATGCTGTTTTATATTAAAATCCATAACGGTTATATTATAAAATAACTTCAACATATTGATAAACATTACGACAACAACACAATTACAAAAAACATATTGATTAACATTTTTACGGTAGGTAAAAATCATCCAATGAGGAATTCTCCCTTGGGCAGAGTGGGAGACAGTTTCAGACTCTTACTGACCTAACAACCTACCCCGTTCCTTCCCAGTCTCGATTCCAGGGCCCCAGTAATACGCTTTCGCATCAACCCTTGGCCCCAGGAGGCTTCGACTCTACTGGGCCTCTTCAGTTTGCTGGTACCTAACACCTTGAGGCGCGGCATCAGTTCTCGCCGTCGACGACGTGGGCTTGATCCGGACTGTTACCAGAAGACCGGACGGCGAGCTACCGATTGCGTTGAAATGTAAAGTCAGCTCAAGTTATTTTAATTGGCCCTTCGATGACGATGACGATGAGAACTGCAGAATTTAATTATCTTTCTAATTACAGGCATTTCACGAGTTCTGGGGATCCCACCTATACGTACAAAGCTTTTTGGGAACACATTCATTATGAGTACAGCTAAGGAGTGGAATTCCTTGTCGGAGTCTGTATTTCCTGACAGTTAACAACCTAGGAGTATTTAATTCAAGAGTGAATAGGTTACTTCTAGGCAAGCGTGCTCCATCATCAGTCGCTTGGCGAATTGGATATTTTAATTTAAAATTTGTATAGGTAGTTTGTGTCTACACAACTGTACAATATGTTGAATTATGGAATTAACCTTTCGAGTACTGTAATTAGAGACATAATAAAAAGACAATACGTATGCGACTCTAGAGCTGCTTATACTTATACTACTATATACTAACCATGCTTATACTCTAGAGTCTAGAGTATAAGCATGGTTTCAGGAAAATTAATCAAGAATGCTACCTGCCTCAACAAAATTTGCATAGAAGGCTTATTCGATACTATGGCTTTTTTTGGCTGCCAAATACTACGCATAACGGAAGAATATGTTATATGCGTATTGTAATAGTTATCTCAATAGCTGTATTTAATAACTATAAAGCTTTGAACTAAAATTCTCAGTTATCGGGTCAGAAAATTAGGTACAAAACAAAGTATTTCTATTTAATTAAAGACATCATTTTGCAGTTCTAGACTGTCTTTTCTTCTGCCAATCTCACCTCTACTGCGCCACAAATAGATGATCAACATATGGAATAATGCTATAAGGGTTCCATTTTTGCCGCCTGAGGTACAGACCCCTAAAAATACCAGGCAACAGGATATTCAGTAATAAATATTATCGGGTCCTTTTTTAGAAGGTGATAAATAATCCAATGATATTTCCCACCCTTAAGCAGAGCGGGAAGGCGTGTTAGACTTTTACTGACTAGACCCATACCTACATCCCTAAATTACTCTTTTTTAAATTGATTATAGGTTTGCCCTTGACCGCTATCTCACCTGATGGAAAGCGACGATGCGGTCGACAATGGAGCGCGCTTACCTAGAAGTAACCTATTCACTCTTGACTTAAAGACTCCTAGGTTAGATTGTCTAGGTTCCCGGGTTGTAGCCATCAGGAAACACAGACTCCGACAAGGAATTCCACTCCTTGGCTGTACGCACAATGAAAGTGTTACAAAAGCATTATGTACGTAAATGAGGGATGTCCACCATGTCACAGCGCCGGTGCCGATGGACATCCCTCATTGGTGGTGCCATTAATGTTAAAGGACTACGGGTTTTCTCTTCGGAAATTTCCCGTGGTCCGAACTAATGAACATCAGCCCAGCTGGGCCCCTACGGTTTGATGACATCTCTTTGAGGAGCGCGTGGATCATTACGCGCTGTTGAGGTTTGAGTTCGGTCCGGTTAATTACCGAATACGTCTTCAAGCCTGCGTTTACCATAGCTGGTAATATAAGTCGGAATCTCGGCCACTGGGGCGTAAAGACGTTCGTATAATTGCTGCTTCGCAGAAGGAGGCGACCATCTGTAATTTTTGGTCATTCAGTTTTTGGACCATAGCCTGAACCAGGGCCTAGCGCGACAGGTCACTAGCGCCGATTGCCTTCACAAGGACACAGCGGTGCTTCGCCCAAGCGGGGTACACCGTGTCCTCCACGCAGTCATCGTGATGATGACACCCAACCGTTTCTTCTGCCTTGATCCGATGCAGGAATCTCCCTCACTTGGCATGTCCGGTGACTCTGAGGACCTGCGTCATGCAGAAGGCGAGGACACCATATCACCACCAGTACCTTCTCAAAGCGAGGGCTTACTCCCGTGATTACGTCAGGCACAACATTGCCTTCACGAGGACACGGCGGTGCTTCGCTCAAGCTGGGCACACTGTACGCTCTATTCAGTCTTCCAGACTGTCATTGTAGTGGTGACCGGACGTTTATTCTGCCTTGATTCGATGCAAGAATCTCCCTCACTTAGCATGTCCAGTGAGGATATGTGCCATGCTCAAGGTGAAGACGCCGTGTTGCTACCAGACACTCCTCAAAGATTGGACTTAGTCCCGTGATTATGGCTTGTCCAAATAGCGAGTAGATAATAAATAATAGCATAATAGGCTGTTTACGAACATGCTAACTATAACCGCACACAAAACATACACGTACTACTTAAATGCTCTCATCTACTTAATAGAACTATATTTTACACCTGTCACAAAATGAACGCTAAACGAGTGACTATAGCTAAAAAAACTGATAGATAAATAACACGTAAATGTCACTTTAAAAAAACTGGTCAAGTCCGAGTAGGACTCGCGCACTGTGGGTTTCGTACAAACTTACCTAGGAAAACAGTTCAGCTCCCAGATTGGGTCTTAACATTTTTCAACATTTTCAGTTTTCAGATTTTTTCCTATGCTTGAACTATGATATGAGACCAGGTTTTATGCTAAACAAGATTTTAGGTCAACGGGAAATTCCCCATGAATTTTGATTATCTTGAGAGTATCGAAAGTAAGTTTTTTTGCGACATAAACAGCCAGTATTATTTTTCAACTTCAGGGGGCCACGGACCTGAATAAATAGTTTTAATTTCAACACGGTATCAAAATAAAGGGTCTTGACTGATAGACAGACGAACAACAAAGGGATCCTATAGATAGAGGTTCTGCTTTTACATTTTAGGTACTAAAACCTAAAAACAATAAAAGAAAGGGAACAAAGACTTGCGTTTAAGATCTTAAGTACTTACACGCATTATTAAAGTTTTATGTGAATCGACTTTTTGACCTCTGCCCTTGTATTTGCGTCATCAACTTCATTAATTATATTCATTTAATGAAATAGTTATTAAATAAATCTCTAAGGTATGGTAGGTAAAGGTCGGAGTTTAAACTTAGCCAGGCGTATTACTTGGTGTTACTTATTTCATCAACATGATTGCTCTCCGATTATTCCCGATGTCCACCATTTGCCTGGCCACCACTGAGGGACAGCGAGGCAACTTTAAAACATAATTCTCGTTGTCCACCACCGGGGGACAGCGTCACATCTTTGTAAATTATTCCATTCGCCCCCACTGGTGGACAGCGACACGATTTTTTTAACATTCCCTATGGCCGCCGTAGGGGGATAAAGACACAATTCTTTTGATCCAATTCCCACTGGCCATCAATTTAAATTATTTTATCTAGAGACCATTTGGTTTTACGCTGAAATTACTTTTATCCAATTCTAATGCTTACGTAATAATAATGACATAATATTTCTTTCCTTATAGATCATATAATTAATTATAGGTAATTCATTAAAATTAAATTTTATTTTCTTGCTAATGCTTATTATTATCTATTGATACTATTAACTTCATCAAGATATTTACAAAAAGTGTTGCTATGAGGGAAAGTACAGACGCCAGCACACCAAGTTATACGAAATTGTCAAACTTCTCCAAATGATTTTAAACCTTAAAATTTCGTTCGTTGGAAGTAACTCGTTCAAAATCAAATAAGAAAATTTTACAGTTTGTAGTAACTTGATATGCTGGCGCACTAATAAAGTACAGAACTGTCCCTCATAGCAACACTTGTTACTTATATTAAGGTCATTCTCATTCTCACATTCTCTCGTGATAGCGTGTGCTTGAACCCATGTAAACTAACACACGCTATCCCACACATGATCAAGGAGTTGTCAGCAAACCGTAGGGACCCTGCAGAAGGGTCGAAGCCAACTGGGGCCAAGGATTCGCGTCTTAAAGGAAGGCTCTGGCCCTGGCATATATGTCAACAAGAATCTGACACTGTTTTGCTCCGCCCAAGGGCAGGATTCGTCATTGGATGATTTTTACCTACCATAAAGAAAAACCTGTCTTTGCTCATATCAAACAATCAAATTTATTTATTTACATTTGTACATAAATATCTTACACTAGCTTTTGCCCGCAGCTTCGTCCGCGTACATAAAATATAGCCTATGCCACTCAGGAGTAAAACAGCTTTCTATTGCTGCTAAAATTTTTCCAATCGGACCAGTAGTTCCAGAGATTATCTCCTACAAACAAAAACCGGCCAAGTGCGAGTCGGGCTCGCGCACAAAGGGTTCCGTAGCAGCAAATATAATAAACTTATTATGTCAATTTATACACCTGGTGAATGGAGCCTAAACTCTCCCGATATTTTGCCTTGTACTTATAGGTTCAGCCATCGTTTTCAGTGTAAGCACAATAACTTAACCAAAATTACAGTTAAATCAACCTATCTCAAAAACTATAAGAGATACTTTGATCAAACCAAAAATCGTTGAAAGAGTTAATTAGCATGCATCACCTCTATTTTTTTTAGAATTTTATACCCCGTAGTTATAAAAATAGAGGGGGGGGGACATACTTTTTACGACTTTGAGAGCTGATATCTCAAAAACCGTTCACTTTAAGAAAAATGTTTTTTAGAAAACTTTATATCATTTTAAAAGACCTTTCCATTGATACCCCACACGGGTATGTACATCGAAAAAAAAATTTTCATCCCTCAGTTACATGTATGGGGGGCCCCACCCCCAATTCTTTTTTTTACTATTTAGTGTCATAATTTTGTAGCGGTTCATACAACACATATTCCCATCAAATTTCATCACTGTAGTACTTATAGTTTCCGAGTAAATCGGCTGTGACAGACGGACAGACGGACAGACGGACAGACGGACAGACGGACAGACGGACAGACGGACATGACGAAACTATAAGGGTTCCGTTTTTGCCATTTTGGCTACGGAACCCTAAAAAAACCCTTCCCTCTTTATTATATTAGTGTAGATAGATTAGGTCTTACATTTTAATTAATCTAGGTAAATAACATTACGGTGCCTGTATAGAATTGAATCTGTAGCACAGGCGTTACGGTCACATTCAGTTCATTCAGTCATATGACCCAGCAGAGTTCAAAAAGCCATTTTCTCGTGTTAGCGTGTGCTTGAACCCATGTAAAACCAACACTCACGCTATGCCCACTCATGATTTACCCGTGTGAGCTTCCTTTGCGTTACCTCCTTTGCATATTGTAGCATGCGTTATGTATATTTCTTAAGATCATTATGTCACGCACAAAAGTGGATAACACGGTTGGCGCTGTGGTTGGGCGATTGGCTGTCTCGCTACGTGTCGTAAGTTCGATTCCCGTTCGGGACAAATATTTGTATGGTCTACAGATAAGAGTTCCAGGTTTTAGTGTCCTCGGTGTGTTTTTTTTTGTGGTGGGCATAAATCACGAATTTTTTGGTTCATGGACATGCCGATTTCCTCACGATGTTTTCCTTCACCGTTTTAAGAGCAGTGGTGAAGAAATAAATTACACCAAGTTATGCGCATATACCTCGTAAGCCGTTACCTTTCGGCCACTACATCTCCCAAATTCTCAAAATCTTAATACGACTTGCTATTGATAAAACAAATTTTTAAAAACCAGAGAATACTGTCAGACAAGGGTAATAAATATAGGTTCTTGTGCTTAACCGTAATGCTTGTAAACACTTGATCAAGCGAAACATCTGGGGGCACAGCAGTGCCTCAGCAAATTATGTTTATACTAGCTTTTGCCCGCGACTTCGCCCGCGTGGTATTGGGGTTGGGGTTTCCGAGCTAAAAAGTAGCCTATGTCCTATTCCAGAGTGTATCCTATGCCTGTGCCAAATTTCAGCCAGCCAGTAACAAATATCCAAACATCGTAACTTTCGCATTTATAATATTAGTAAGATTAAACACTAGCTTTTGTCAGCGGCTTCGCCCGCGTACATAAAATATAGCCTATGTCAGTCAGGAGTAAAACAGCTTTCTATTGTTGCTAATAGTTTTCCAATCGGACCAGTAGTTCCAGAGATTACCTCCTACAAAAAAAAAAAATCAAACAAACAAAAAAACGAACTTTACCTCTTTATTACATTAGTGTAGATTTATCAGTAACATCTTGGTTAAACCTTCACTTTTACAAAATAATAAATCTCGGAAAATGGAAAATTAGACGGAATTTTATGTAAATTATCTATGTATAAATATCACTTAATGTTGTCAATTATTATGTGTTGTACTATGTACGAATTTTCCTTTTTACTTCACTCACGGTGTCTTACAATCTATTCTTTTAACTCTGCTTTCGCAGGTTTGCTGGAAGAGATTTCTTCAGAAAGAAGCATCACCTTTGGAAGTAAATTCCTTCATCTTTTCTTATATCTTTATAATAATAATAATAATAAATAAACGGAATAATAATAATAATTTATTTATAAAAGACAACATTTGGTCCACAATAAATGTTAGTAGGTAGTACTTATTTCTATATTAGTAAATATGTATTCACATAAATAGTTAAATAAATAAACATCTCTATTTAATTTTTTAAAATAAGCTATACAGTGTGTGTGAAAATATTTAAAAGCAAGTAAATCGTTTACATTTCAAATTCATACTCCTTTTGTTGTATAAAATAAAATTACAGAAATGGAATTTAAAAATCGAATACTGCAACGAATGTTTTATGCTAAATTTAAAATTTCAAATATCGAACGTTTGAGTTCCAATTTTCAAATTTGAACTTGGAACGTCCAGTTCGGATGACGCGCAAAAACTGAGCGCGCGGTGCCTGCCGTCATCTGCGGTGTACAGAGAAATATATGGAGAGGCTGTCAATCATTTAAGATTTTCTAACGTATAACATTAATTTATCTACACTAATATAATAAAGAGGTAAAGTTTGTTTTTTTTTTCTTTGTTTTTTGGTTTGTAGGAGGTAATCTCTGGAACTACTGGTCCGATTGGATAAATTTTAGCAACAATAGAAAGTTGCTTTACTCCTGAGTGACATAGGCTATATTTTATGTACGCGGGCGAAGCCGCTGACAAAAGCTAGTTGTATATATTCTTCTACAACGTAAACACACAGAACGTAAAGAAAACCATTTTCATACTATTAGATAACAATAAAACTAACTAAAATAGTAATAATAGTTTATATTTACTTAGTAGTAATAAATAATATTTATTTTAAATTTTATTGACTAATATTGTAACATCTGACAGAGCAGAGAGCAGTGGTTGCCGAGTGGTAACGGCCCCGACTTATGAGTTGTAGGTCGTAGTTTCAAACCCAGCCAGGTGCATTACTTTGTGTAATTTAATAAATCACCACTACTCTCAAAACGGTGAATGAAAACATCTTGAAGAAACCGGCACGTCCTAGAACCAAAAATTCGAAAATGTGTCACATCCACGGGCCCGCGTGGTGGATTGTGGCCCATTCCCTCTCCTAGAGAGGAGGCCTGTGTCTTGGAACTTTAAAGCCTGATGATGATAATAATGATGAATTAATAATATAACATTAGAAATTGCATCTAAATCTAATGCCAATTAGGCGTACGTCGTCCACACAAATCATATAATTTTATTTGATATAACACTTTCTATTTAATTATCAATTATGAAAAGAGATAATAGACAGCTTAATGCGCCCGCTTCACTCAAAGACAGCAAAGATAGTATCTTAACCAGTTTTAGTTACAAATAATGGATTTATTTGCTTTTTCACAACGCTTACTAACCTGCGATCGACGTAACCCAGTCAAGCGCAACAAAATTAACTACCGAATGATAATGTTAATTCGACTAATTAAATCGATTTGCCTTCAATTTTGTGTAACGAAGAACGTAATTAAAGATTCTAGTCCATATTTTTCACGTCTTTAGTGTGTAATTAAAATTCTTTTGTTTATTAACATGAATCTTTGACATGTTAATTGCTATCTTATAAACAAGTTTGATTTATTTCGTTTTGTATAAACGTTGGTAATGTTTATTTATGTCTTAAAAAATATAATTTATATAGACTTGTCATCAATATCGTTTTTTTATGACTAACTAGATTTTTCCCGCGGCTTTGCTCCCGTGAACTGACTACTCTACCCTATTATACCCTATTTTTTTTTCTTCATAAGAACCTTCTCCTAACAATAACAAACGCAACAAAAAAAGAATTAGCGAAATCGGTTCAGTTATTCTCGAGTTTTGCGCTTACCAACACATTTTGCGATTCATTTTTATATATAAGATTAACGACCCGCCTTAGTTTCGTACGGGTACTGGTATTGAATATACTATGCATGTGTTTTACACATAAACCTTCCTCTTGAATCACTCCATCTGTTAAAAAAACCGCATCAAAATCCGGTGCGTACTTTTAAAGATCTAAGCATAAATAGGGACTTTGTTTTATACTATGTAATTAATTAGTTAAACGGTAATTCTTTTTCATTTCACTCAATCATCTAAATTGGTGACTAAAATAAAATAATTAATAAAAAAAAATATCTACAACGCAACACGACTCCTTGCCAATCCATGTTCTTCAGAAATATGCCGCCTAGTCGTGCAGACTATGCGCAAAAAGGGCGTCCTTTATACTCATCACATACGTTCCACGTGTGAGCGAGACCAACATACAATCAACCACCGTTACCTGAACCCTTTGACCACTGTACGTTCGGAAAATCTGCAACCAAAAGGAAAATTTCTTACAAAATCACGGGTCAACTTACATTGGAAAGTGAGAAGACAAGGTAAGAGAAAGCTTTTTGTCTTTGTTTATTATTGTATTGTGTGAAAGAGATGGAATGTTTAATGACAGTTTGTGGTTGTGCGATGTAGGTTTAAGATTTCGGAGTTTTCGTTTTGAAATTGCAATATTGTTTTAGGATTTTGTGAAAATTCATTTGTATGTTATCTAAGTTGTACTTATTCCATAATAAGAAGTAAATATATCATTTATTTTGATCCAACATTGTTGGAAATCCATTAGGGTAAAGCCGAGTTAGATGCTCCAGTGGGATAAGTGCCCCGATTTCGATAACTCTAGTTTTGCGAATGAATCGTATACTACTTCAATTATTAATCAAAAGACTTTCCAGCTACTACTTTACTACAATAAGCCTAATTAATACCGATGTATGTATCTTATAAAGTATGCACCTATTGTAGACCTGTGTTACAACAAAAAGCGATATAGTTCGCGTCATCGAATATAATCAGATAGTGAGAAAAATGTTACACACGCACTCTAAGATTAAATAATTACTCTGCCAGTTGTATCTTGAATGTACAGTCAGCGAAATATATCTGAATATATAAATGGCAAAGTATCTTAAATGTACGAGGGTTTGCGGACAGTGAGCAATGGGTAACTCACAGTTCAAGGAATCGGTTCGCGTCTGAAAGGAATGCTCTGGTATAAAGGCAACATGAGAATGAGGGGCTGGGAATAGAGCAAGGGAGAAACGGGGTAGGTTCTTTAGTCAGTAAGTAAGAGTCTGACACTGATTCCCGCTCCTCCCACGAGCGGGATTCTTCATTGGATGATTTTTACTTACCATAAAAAAAAACATACTCGCTGCTCGTCGTCGCTTTCCATCAGGTGAGATAGCAGTCAAACGCAAACTTATAATAAATAAAAAAAAAACGAGGACGGTGTGGGTTGTTTAGTCAATAAGAGTCTGACACTATTTCCCACTCCACCCAATGATTTTTACCCACTATAAAAAAGGTATATTGAGTGTAAACTCTAGCCCTTGATGACGCAGGTTCATACCGAACATGGCAAGTTCGGGAGGTGCCTGCACCGCATTCGTACGGAAGTGACGTCCGGGCGTTATGATGGAGCATACGGTAAAAGTGTTTCCCGCTTGGACAAAGCATCGCCATGTTTTCTAGAAGTGATCGGTCTCGTCTCCTTCTGCGGAGCAGTAATGTTGGCAAAGGAGGAGGCCAACAGCATAAGCCAACGTTCACGCCTCTAACGCCGCCGGAATCCCGATCCCAATTTCCGGCCACCAAATCCGGTAAAAATTTGAGCTTAATATTTTTTCTCTCAACAAAATCCGTCCTCTTGCGTCATTCATCAGAGAGCCTCGCAAAATACCACATTAAATTTAGGTCTTGCCTCGCCATTGATGATATAATCATAGTTCTGTGCAAAATTTCACCGTTGAAACGCCAAGATAATCCATGAACGCTGAAATTTTGCAGAAAGATTCCTTTTATGATGTTTACTCAATTAGTTCCACAAAGTTTGTTCCATCATCGAACCATTAGGCGTACGGCATGGCGCCACTGGTACATAGTGGAAATCTCAACTATACATACGTTTTAGGAACACTTTTATTTTATGTACAGCTAAGGAGTGGCATTCCCTGCCTGAGTCTGTGTTTCCTGATAGTTACAACATTGTTGCCTTAAGTCCGCCTATGATCCACTACTGTACATGAAGATTAATTTTTAGAATACCATAATTAGAGACATAATAGAAATACCATTAGTTGTATGAACGGTGTTCGTTTGGGGTTAAATAAAATAAATAAATAGGGGTTTTTAATTTGTTACTTCTGGGCATCTTTATTGAATTGGTTACTTCTGGGCAAGCGAGTTTGATGCCTAACAAATGCTAAGGTGGTCTTCTTTCGGTGCGGGCACGATCAGCGTGCTCTGTACTTTATAATCGGACGGATCGGAAATAATCGGACGGAAAAACTGCAGCCGGCAAACTGTTCCAGTCCCTCGATGCGCGATATAAACGCTTAGTCCGGACCGGATTTGCCTTACGCCAAGTGATTCCTTGCCTTGATCCCAGGGCCCCGGTAATGAGCTTTCGGATCAACCGTTGGTCCCAGGAATACTAAGAAGCTAGCATAAATCTTACTTGACTGGCCTGTTGGTCTAGTGGTTAGTGAGCCTGACTGCTATACCGGAGGTCGTGGGTTCGATTCCCAACCAGGACAAATATTTTTGTGACGACCACGATCATTTGTTCTGTGTCTGGGTGTAATATATCTATCTTAAGTATGTATTTAGAAGTAGGTATATAAGTATGTTTATCAGTTGTCTAGTACTCATAACACAAGCTCTGCTTAGCTTGAGAGTAGAGGGCGTGGTGTGATCGTTGTGGAATCATTACATAGTATAAAACAAAGTTGTCTGTCCCTATGAATGCCTAGATCTTCAAAAGTACGCAACGGATTTTGAAGCGGTTTTTTTCAATAGATAGAGTGAGTGAGATTCAGGAGGAAGGTTTATGTGTATAACTCATGCATAATATATTCAAAATCAGTACCCGTGCGAATCTGGGGCGGGTCGCTAGTATATTACATATACATGTTTGTACACCCGACTGTACCTATCAAATAATTCAAACCAGGCTAACAAGAAACATTGTATCCATGTTTACACACGACCTAGATGATTATATCGAGCGAAAGTCTACCATGAGAGCCTATAGTTTTTGTGACACCATTGTGTCCTATGGGAAGTATTCGTGTACCTAGAATATCGAGTGTCTGTACTACGGAGGTAATTTGATTGGTATGTGCTGTGAATTGCGTGGGTTTAATTTGGTATTGTTTTATTTGATTTGACAGTTTAATGTGATCGATAAATCGGTATATCTGAGAAATTCATCTAATGACTTTTTCATTACTCATACTCTGAAAGTAGGTGTAAAGATGCCTGCGGACAGGGTTGGAAGAAGTACTTTTACTCCCTAGGGAGTTTTACTTTACAACTGACAGTTGTTTTTTTAATATTTAGACAGCAAATATTATAAAAAAACTAGTTCTATTTTGACATTTCTATTGAACCGTGACCCGAATTTACATACTGCCAGTACAATTGAAATAACATAAAAATAGAAATAATTTAAGAATACTTTTTTTTAATGACTTTATTTTAATTTACTTTCAACTATTTCATTAAAACTAATATATGTATATTTGAGAAAAATGTTGACCTGACCCATTTTTACAATGACAAAATGAAAAATATTGACTGAAAAGCCAGGGAGCCGATCACTAAAAAAAAATTGGCGGGTAAATGGTAGTCTCTCTATAATCTGTGGCCGATTTGATCTTCCTTGTTTTTTTTTTCGAGGTCTAAAGTTTTGTTTACATTTTTCTAAATCTCTGTTACAAGAAATTTTTATTAACACGATAAGTTCATCAGCTTCAGTTATAAATTTAACGCAAGATTCTTTGAGGAGAAAACCGCTTACCGCCTAAATCAAAAGAAATATATCTACCTAAAAACATACGAAGACCTTTGACGACGACTCAGGTTTTTATTATTTTCATTTTCCTCGTATTCGTAATGAAAAGCACAGTGTTTACCTCGGGTTCAAGAGTTATTTAGTCCCTCGAACTATTAGCGACCTCGCTGTTGCTCGGTCGCCAAGAAATTTCTCGGGACTAAATAACTTTCTTTCATCCCTCGTATAACAATGTACTATTACCGCTCTAGGGTGAAATGAGAGTGCTTGTGAGACTTTTACTGATTAAATCTATTGCTAGTTTCATTCTTTGCCTAGCTTCCTGAGATCCTGTGGTTCCCTTTCGAATAACTCATGATGGCCTCACGTGTGCGTGGGGGGCCATAACCATAGCTTATTCCAACCTTGGTTGGAATAAGCTATGGCTGTTGCTGCTTCTGAAAGCAACAACAAGATACAAGTCTTTTCGGTTTGCTCAGCGTCTAAGAGTGAACTCGGTGCTCCTGTAGGGACCCTGCAGAAGGGTCGAAGCCAATTAGGGCCAAGGGTTTGCGTCTGAAAAGGAAGGCTCTGGCCCTGGTACGTTTGGCGATGTAAGAACGGGGTAGGTTGTTAGTCAGTAAGAGTCTGACACTTGTTTTCCGCTCCGCCCAAGAGCGGGTCATCATTGGATGATTTTTACCTACCATAAAAAAAAACTCGATGCTCCTAAGGTTCGCGTTCTTATTTCACTGACGGCTGTACCCTCGAGAAACACATGCGGAACAGTCACAGTCATGGGCTTTAAAAGTAAAATAGAAATATTAATTAACTAAAGGTTTTTATGGTTCAGTACCAAAAGGGAACAAAAATCGAAACCCTTAGGATCACTTTGATGTCCGTCTGTCTTTCTGTCTATCCCTAGCTCTTTACCTTGGTAATGCGTGGAGATTTACGTTGAAATTTAAACCACATAGGTACTCATATCGTCTATAAAAAAATATGGCAGTTTTTTGTATCATAAAGTTGCAAAAAAAGTATATTTTGACACTCTCAAAGAAATCAAAATTCACGATTACTATCTCAACGGAAAGTATTAGTGAATTTTCATGCCAAATTTTGGGGTTCTAGGTCAACACGAACCCCAAAATTTGGCATGAAGGAAGGCCTTATATTGCAAGTAAGTATAGAAATAAATCTGAAATTGAAAATGTTTGATAACCTCACAAAAATAATTATCTACACTAATATAATAAAGAGGTAAAGTTTGTTTTTTTGATTTTTTTATTTTTTTGTTTGTAGGAGGTAATCTCTGGAACTACTGGTCCGATTCGAAAAAAATTAGCAACAATAGAAAGCTGCTTTACTCCTGAGTGACATAGGCTATATATAATTTATGTACGCGGGCGAAGCCGCTGACAAAAGCTAGTTCTACATAAGTTGATTATTAAATGTCTTATGCTATGCATTCTCAAACTGTCTCCAAGTCTTACAATAGAATATTAATACAAGCACTTAGTCCGCAGTTTATAAGCATTTGACCTTTAATAGTCATGAATTAGTAATGCCATCTAATTACCTGCTGCAGTGAAGACTACCATACTAGAATAATGTAGAGACAATTAGTGGCCCTTTTGGGCAAATTGGCCAGCGGCGTGTGACTAAGTGACGTATGTATGTATATATTAGACGTTTTTATGTAGGTTTAGATTGTACACTGGTTTATTTATTCTAGATTGACCTGCTCCAGTACTCACTTTAACTGTTGTAACGTTTTCTTTGTTTTTATTATTATTATCTTCTCTCGATTTGACATTAATGTTTATTTTTAAAAATTTTACATTTGTAAACTATACATATTATTTTTGTGAACATGAGGACTATGTGGATTATGCTATATGTATTTTCTTTTTTGTTTCTGTCTCTTTAGTAAATTTAGCGTATGTCTGGCAATTTGAGTATTTGACGACCTACTCAAATGTCCTTTCCTTGGTATTGTTCGTCGGGTCGTGTTGAGCTCCTTAGTAGTCCTGAGTTGAGCTTTGCGAATACTGACAAATGCTTGCACTGACTGGACAGGTCTACTCAAATTTGTATGGATTTTTCTTCAAAAGACCATCTCAGACAAATCTGCATGGTTCTTATGTGATTTGACCAATACATATTTTCTGTATGGACTTTAAAAGAGACTTTGACCCCTGAGTTTGTTTCGGTGTTTCTTCTCAGGGTAGTCCGCTAGGAAACACCGGACTCATCTAGCATAAAAAAAAATGACGTGTAAAAGTGTTTTTTAAACCTACTTGCAAAATAAAGATCATTTATCATTTATCATTTATTCATTATTTATTTATTTATTAGAACTTCATGCAACACAAAGGTACACAGGCGGACTTAATGCCTTGGGCATTCTCTACCAATCAACCAAGGATGGTGAAGAGAAAACATGGCAGGTGCATAAAAAACAAAAAACATATATTAATAAGATCCAGGGTTTCTACCCTCTTATGTAATCTCTCTCTCTGTTACTTAAAAGTTTGCTGGGAGAAAACTCAAAATCACTTGCTGAGTTAAGCTCGTCTTTGTACATGAATTGTCAAATCAATGTACCTATCTATGTTAAGTATTTGTATTTTGTACAATAAAGAATTAAAAGCTGACTAGTATTTTTCTAACAGTTTATTTATTGACTAACTTTTGTCAGCGGCTTCGCCCGCGTACATAAAATATAGCCTATGTCACTCAGGAGTAAAGCAGCTTTATATTGTTGTTAAAATTTTTCCAATCGGACCAGTAGTTCCTGAGATTACGTCCAACAAACAAAAAAACAAACTTTACCTCTTTATTATATTAGTATAGATAGTGTAGATTTAAATTACAGCTGCTTTTTTTATGGTAGGTAATAATCATCCAATGACGAATCCCGCTTTTGAGCGGTGCGGGAAACAGAGTCAGACTCTTACTGACTAAACACCCCACCCCGTTCCTTCTTTGAATTTCGCATTGGAGCCAAGCCTTCCTTACAGAAGGAGACCCTGGGCCCCAGTAGGCTCCGACCCTTTTGCAGAGTCCCTACGGTTTTGCTAACAACTCCTTTGTAAACACAAAAAACGAAATTAATAATAAAGAATAAACTAGAATTTATTTAGGTACACGCAAATAATTAAAAAAGTAATAAATTCAAATTCATTTATTCATTTTGTGAACATAGGTGATTACAGATGTTTTCAATATTTTGTTGTACAGACCATGTCCCGCCGATAGGCATACAAAAGCGGTATTATAAAGATATAAATGAAATGTCAAAGATTACATGCATGTCAAATTATAAAATTCTAAATTAATTTTAAATTGCAATGAACTAGGGAGAATGTTATGAAAATTGAAAAAATAATATAATAATAATACACTAAAAAAAGAAATAGATTAAAAAATAAACTTAAATTAACAATAAATTATGAATATAATATGTCAAAATTTGTCATCCAGATACTCCTTGACTGAATAATATACCTTGTCATTAAGTAGCTTAAAGAGCTTACTTTTGAACTCACTATTATTATTGCAGTTTCTCATGTGACAAGGTAGTTTATTATACAATTTAGGTGCCATTGCATAGATACTGTTGTAGGCAAAAGCAGTTTTGGTTATTATTGTTTTCAGCTTATCAGAGCGACGTTGACTTTCTACATGACTAAACAAGTGTTTATTAGTTTTTACAAACATCAAAACCTCATAGATATACAGCGACGGTGCTGTCAGAATATTTAGATCTCTAAAGTGTGGTTTACATGTCTCGGTGGTTTTCAATTTGCAGATTGCTCGAATGTATCTCTTTTGCGCCAAAAGTATGGGGGATATATTTATAGCATTACCCCAGAATATGAGTCCATACCTTAATGTGGAGGCTACATAACCGTGGTACGCCGTTACGAGTGCAGATTTGTTTGCGATTTTACCTAACATATAAAGAGCATAAGAGAATCGGTAAAGTCTCAGACAAACATTTTCAATTTGAGTTTTCCATGTCATATCATTGTCAATGTGTAATCCTAAAAACTTCGTGGTTTTAGCTTCTAGTACTGCATCTCCTTTGTACCTGACTTGGTACTGTGTCGGTTTTCTCTGTCGAAGTTTAAAGTCCATTATTTTAGTTTTAGTCAAATTAATTTTTAGATTATTAGCATTCAACCATTCTATGATTGACACCAAGTTCGTATTTATGTCCGATTCAATTTCTTCAAAATTACCTTTGTCAAAAACTATAGTGCTGTCATCTGCAAATAAGCACATTTAATGACTAGTTATATTGGGGAAATCATTTATATAGCAGATAAAAAGTAATGGACCTAGCACCGAACCCTGTGGAACACCATACGAAACTGTTCTCGTGTTTGAGGAGTATATTGTTTCAACTTTTGTTTTTATGTTGACTTGGCTGATCTGACTAAACTGTTTTCTACCTTCTAAGTATGATTCTATGAACTTGAGTACATTACCTCTAATACCGTAGCTATAGAGCTTTTTTAATAGGATTTTATGGTCAACATAATCAAAAGCGCGCGTCATATCCATGTACATTGCTACAACCGGTTTTCTGTTGTCCATGTTATGGTGTATCTTTTCAAGGAAATTGTACACTGCCATATTAATAGTTTTGTTCTGCCTGAATCCCATTTGTTCCTTACAAAAAATGTTGTTTTTTTTTTCATATTTCATTTCACATAAACAAATACTGTTACAGACAGAAGTGCACAAAACTGCTTCTGATATCATTTTTTTTTCCAGCAGACTTATAATGTGATCCTTTCTAGGAGAGGGAATAGGCCGTAACACTGCAGTCCCAGAGCGGGAGGATGTCACATGTCTTCGATTTTTTTTTCTAGGACATGCCGGTTTTATTACGTGTTTTCCTTCACTGTTTTGAGGGCAGTGTTTATGAAATAAATTGCAGAAAACAATGCGGCTGGCTGGGTCTGAACCAGCTACTTACAACTCGTAAGTTGGGGCCGACACTACTGGTCCTTTACTGCTAAAGGACTGACTGAAATGCTGTTTTGATTAAAATCAAAACAGCATTTCAGTAACTGAAAAACTATAAATACTGTACTGTGTATAAATATCTACTGTAATAACGAAATATTGTAAGAAACCATTTTTTTAAAAGAGTAACCATGGAGTTTCTTGCCGGTTCTTCTCCATAGGAAACGACCAATTTGGAACTGTGCACTAGCTTCTGACATTTTATAAGTGCCCATGTAGGCCTATATGAAATAAAAACCATTTTGATTTTGATTTTGAAAAACATAATTTTTCCTTAGATAAACCAGTCAAAAAGGTATTGGAAGTAATAAAGCTTACTTTACAGGAAAACGATTTGAAGTTTATTATATTTAATCTTAATCCTAAGTACAAAAATAAAGGTTCTAAATAATAAGTGTCAATAACCGTTTTTAACAGCAATAACAACTGCAAATTACATTTATTTGTTTAACCTTTCGAATACCGTAATTAGAGACATGAATATAGAAAGACGACAGTAAATGAGTATAAATGAGTATATTAGAGGAAGTTTGAAAGTGGCTCCAGTGACTGAAAAGTTGAGAGGGAACCGTTTGTCTTGGTATGGCCATGTAAAAAGGAGGGATGAAACGCATGTTACAAAAAAAGCCATGAGTATAAATGTGGATGGATGGAAAGGGAGAGGGAGACCAAAGAAGATATGGATGGATTGTGTGAGAAGTGATATGGAAGACAGAGGAGTTAGTGATAGCGTGACGGGTGACAGGACAGAATGGAAGAAAAAAACATATTGCGCCGACTCCAAATAAAACGGGACAAGGGCAGGAAGATGATGATGATGATGACAGTAATGCGAACGTTTGCTCGGGGCTCAAGAACCTACCATTTATTTTTGTACGAGTTTTCAAACGCTAAAATTCACAGAGCCAAGCTTCAAACTCGCCAAGATCCGACGGCCGTACTGTACTTGATATATATTAAGCATCATATCATCAAGTTGTTCATCAAGTCGTTTTACAAGTGCCCATGTAGGCCTATGTGAAATAAAAAGATTTTGACTTTGACTTTGACTTTGAAGTAGCTTTCTGCCAGCGACCCGCTTGAAACTAGGTTTTTGCACAAAATTTGGATACACATGTCATTCCTTAGGGGGTAAATTTTGGAAAATCCTTTCTTAGTGTTAGCCTACGTCATAAAAGGAAGTCTTGTGCAAAATTTCACTTTCCTAATCCCAGTAGTTTGTGCGTTGATATGTCAGTCAGTTTCTCCTTTTATACATATACATAGATAGACCAAACCCTTATTACTGTTGACAAAATGATTCTATAAACTTAGATCACATACTCAAAGTTTTGCCTATTAAAAAAAAAACAACTCTAACTACCAATCAACTCTTAAAAAACTTTCACAAACAATTGCGACTCCATTTTATTAGCATAACTCAATTCGAACATAAACGCCTTTCCAGATCATCGTAAAACTAAAACGATTTCAAGCTTGCGTTCAAAAAGGCCCGATTAGATAACCGATAGTTTAACAAGGACCGTTAAAGACACGCGGTCAGGACCACCTGACCTTTACTAGTGCAGAAACACCTGTTTTTTGCACGATCAACGGAATTATAGTGCATAACTTTTATATATAGAAATGTCAACGTTTCCGCTTTTGTAGAGTGTGTGATAGCGCCTTTATTGGATGAAAGGTATGGAGTGGTGTTTTGTTATTTTTTTTTTGTAGTTACACCATTCATTATGCTCACAGCTAAGGACTCCTAATATTTCCTGCTGGAGTCTGTATTCCCTAATAGCTATAACTTATGGGTCTGTACCTAAGTCAAGAGTGAATAGGTTACTTCTAAGCAAGCGTGCTCCATCGTCGACTACATCATGGCTTACCATCAGGTGAGATAATGGTCAAACTCGGGCCTACCCACAATGAAAGAAAAAACAACGCTCTTTGAAATTATTTTTACAATTGTTGCATGCGTACTGCTGCAGAGTTGTATGGCAACGTTACCGTGTCCTTGGAGCTTACAAAGCAATGAGGGAATATAGCAGAAGTTTAGTCAGTAAATGCCTTACAAGCTCATTAATAAAAAAAAACAATCTATCTAAATCCACAAAGCGCAGGAGAAAGTTTGTATTAAATAAACAACCATTTTGATAAGTAATTTCAAATATGTTATTGACTTTTGATATTTTCTTTATCATTACATAGTATAAAACAAAGTCCCGCTGGCCCTATGTATGCTTTGATCTTTAAAACTACACAACGGATTTTGATGCGGTTTTTTATATAGATAGAGTGATTCAAGAAGAAGGCTTATAGTTATAATACTATATATTTAATATCACAATTGCACGCGTGCGAAGCTGAGACGGGTCACTAGTTAGGTAATAAAGAAAACATAAAAAAAAATAACAATCATTGTCGACTCAACAGTTTTATTCCCACAAACTGCACGGTTCATAACGCATAGACGTTACGATATCAACTCCTGCGCACGCCACTCGAGAATTATGCCGACGTGCAATTACATACTAGTTGCGAACCTAGACCCGCCCAGCACTAACTTTAGACGTTTTATTATTTGCCTGAAACTTTACATTACAAAAGAGAAATGAATTATGTGAGGAATGAAAGAAAAAAATATTATATAATTTACGTGGTTTCAAGGCTAAAGATAGTAGTGGTAGCAGAGTGATAAAGGCACCGATTTTCTCCAGGATTCAAACCCAGCCAGGCGCATTACTTTGTGTAATTTATTTCATCACCTATGCTTTCAAAACGGTAAAGGAAAACACCGTGAGGAAACCGGCATGTCCTAGAATCAAAAGTTCGAAGACAATGACATGTAACATCTACCAACCCGTACCGGGCATGCGTGGTGGATTACGGCTTATTCATTCTCCTAATTAATTTATGTGGTTTATTTCATCACCACTGCTTTCAAAACGGTGAAGGAAAACATCGTGAGGAAACCGACATGTCTTAGAACCAAAAATTCGAAGACATATGACGCGAGCCTTGTGCAAGTTGGTGGATACCAACTTGCACTGGGCCCGCGATGTAGATTACCGCTCATTCTTTCTCCTAGAAAAGATGCGCAGGGGGAAAATTATAGTGCTAATATTTACTGTCAACGATTGCATCACTGCTTACCATTTCTTTTCTCAAGCCACCTTGAGCCAACCCTTCCGATAGGCGTGTAAGCCATCTCACCACCTCTTCCCAGACCGACCTCGGCGTCGTCTTCCAGCCTCAGGAACCCACTTTATGGAGACACTTGGCTTAGTCATCAAAATTTTTTTTTGTTAATTTTTGGAACTATCAAATATTTCGTTTGAAATCGTGAGATAGGGTCAGATTCGTGATTATTTTTCGTAGAACCATCTAATTTCTATCATGTTTAATTTTGATCCAATGGTTGGTCATATGGTCAATTTTAGTGTAATAAATTTTCATAGTGTTTTCTTTTATATTTGTAGATTTAAACGCAGTGTTGTCTCATTCTGTCGACTGAGTAATACGTTCCATTGCTAGTTGGCAAACCCCAAGACGAAAATTTTGCGCCTCGATGACCTATTCATAGTACAAAAAAAAACTTTATTTTAACCTTCCATAAAGGTTATGGAAGGTTAAAATAAAGTTTTTTTATATAACCATAACCATACCAACCATAACCTTTATATGGTCGATTAAATACAGTTCCGGTTGTTCAAAGACAGTTTAGCGTGCATACACCTCGTCTTTGGCACCTGTACTACGATTTACAAACACCTGGACTTATGCAGAATTTATTTAAAACACTTTTAATTAATGATAATGAATAATCATTGTTTTGTGTTTGCTAAGCGTGAGGTCCTATTTACGATTTGCAGATGGTAAAGAAAAGATGGATGGTTTGTGTAAAAAGGCAGTGGGTAAAAAAAGAAAAGATAGTGTGACGGTTGATAAAATAGACTGATCCAAAAAAAAACCCGGTCAATAGCCTGTCAGGCCACGCTCAGTATAGGGTTTCGTAGTTTCTCACAATGTAACAGAACCAAGACTTCAGCGCAAATTATCTCTCGGGAAATTAGGTTACTAATTTATAAATGAACTGTATAAATCAGTAACCTAATTTCCCGAAAGATGGCGCTGTACCCGGTGGTAATTTTGGAGTAAAAAATAGCTTGATTACTAATCGGTTGACGCACGGTTTAGTAAGGACAAAAAAATCGAAAAATCTTGATTCGCGGAAAGTGCCTGTAAATTGCATTGCATTGCATTAGCCTTAATGTTCCCACTGCTGGGACACAGGCCTCTTATCTAGGAAAAGTAATGGGCTGTAATCAACCACACGGGCCTAGTGCGGATTGGGGGATGTCACATGTCTTCAAATTTTTGGTTCTAGGACATGCTAGTTTCCACACGATGTTTTTTCCTTCACCGTTTTGAGAGCAATGCAGTGATGATGAAATAAATTATACAAAGTAATGCGCCTGGCTGGGTTTGAACTCACAACCTACAACTCGTAAGTCGGGGCCGTTACCAGCCAGCCAGCGTCTGCGCCTGTAAATGGTCTATTTGAAATAAATGCTTTTGATTTTGTTTTTTTTTTATTGAGTTAGTAAACTGACACTCCTCTCCTTTTCACTAAAAGCAGAAAAAGTTATTTGTTAATTTCTCACGTAAAAAAAAAAGAAATAGGTACAAACATAGCTAATGCAATTACAAGCTAATACTTATATACACGATTGAAATTCCTTCACTGTAACTTCTACGATTGATAAATCCTAAACCACATAAATCATAACTTACAATGGCGTTGCGTTGTTATCTATCAATCAATCAATCAATACGCGATAGTGTTGCTAATCTGTGTTAACACTAGGGTGAGTATGATTTCATAAATATATGGGACTTTATTTTAACATTCGAAAAACTCTAACTAAAGATAAAAAATACAATAAAAAAATACTTTGCGTTTTTATAGATAGATTGCGTTTCAACACCAGACTATCTTTTTTGTGATGGGAAAAAATCTAATGACGAATCCCGGCCTTGGGCGGAGCGGGAAACGGTGTCAGACTCTTACTGAGTAAATGACTCACCTCATTACTTCTTAACTCTTATACCAGGGTTGGACCTTGCAGTTGGGCCACTCCTTTCGCTGACAACTTCTTGAGGAGCGCAGGAACAGAGCGCGCCGTCGACGACTGGCTTGGTCTGGACTGTTACCAAACGACCCGATGGCGAGCTACCCATTGCTTGCTATCCACAAGCCCCCGCCTGTGGTGGCCGGAAATCGTGTCTGGGGCGTGAGCTCCGTTGTCTTATGCGGTCGGCCTCCTCCTTTGCTAACAATACTTCGCAGAAGGAAGCGATCGCTTGCCACTCCTCCTCGCTCCGGACCATGGCGTCTACTAAACACCAGACTATCTCATATAAGTGGATTACTTTATATGTTCCTCTAGAAAAATACAGAAGTTATTAAGATTCTGTCCAACCAATCACAAGGCGTCATGGTCACCCCACTAGAACATATTCTATAGAACAATGGCATAACTACTAGAAATCTAGTCTGAGAATATTAAACTTTCTAAGAAAAACTGCCAATTACTTAGTTAATCGGTGAAGGAAGATCTTCCCATAGTAACTGTCTGATGGATAAATTATATAATTTTCATAGAAAGTTTACTCAAAGTTCTACTTCTGAGATTTCTTTCATATTTTTTAAACTTATGGTTCAAAAGTTAGAGGGTGGGCGCCTCATTATTTACTTTTGGAGCGATTATTTCAGAAAATATTTACATTATCAAAAAATTATTTTACGAGACCCCTAATCATTTTTATATATTTTTTTTCATACCTATCCAACAATATATCACACGTTATGGTAAAAATGAAAAAAAATCACTTCCCACTTTACGTGTAAGGGAGGTACCCTAAGAAAACATTTTTTACCACTTTTTGTTTGTGCACTTTGTAGGCATGGTTGATTTACATATTACCGAATTTCAGCCGGCTAGTGCTAGCGGACGCTGAGATTATCCGATTATCCGGATGGACAGATAGACAGACAGATATGGCGAAACTACAAGGGTTCCTTTAAAAAACAATAACACAACAACAATTTTGACAGGCCTGACGGTTTAGTGATGGGTTCGATTCCCACCCAGGACTTGAAATGTTTGTGTAACGAGCACGATCAATTTTTCTGTATCTGGGTGTAATTTATCTATATGCATTTAGAAATATAAATATAAGTATGTTTCTCAGTTATCTAGTACCCATAACACGAACTCTGCTTAGCTTGGGACTAGGCTGCGATGTGTGATGGTTGTGGAATATACATATATATATATATATATAAATAAATCAGTTACAATTGGTTCGGTTCGGTTAATATATTAAAATTCGGTTACAATCCGGGAATCTTTAAGTCAAGAGTGAATAGGTTACTTCTAGGTAAGCGCGCTCCATCGTTGCTTTCCATCAGGTAAGATAGCGGTCAAGCGCGAACCTATAAACAATAAAAAAAACTAGGCAAGTACAAGACGGCCTCGCGCTCTGAAGGTACCGTAGTGCCTATGAAAACAGTTCAGTTCCCGAATCGAGATGCGAAGATTTTTCCGAACAAATTGTTTTTAATTGGCGTTGAATATAATCGTGTTGCTTCACTCCTTGCGGGAGGGTCAAACGTGTAAATGTAAAGTTTATTAAGAAAGTTCTTTTATAAATATGGCACAGGGAACGTATTAGTAATGTAGTTTGAATAAAGTCACGGAGAAAAGCTGTAAATAAATTACAATCGTCATCAGCCTTACCCACTGCTGGGACACAGGCCTCCTTTCTAGGAGAAGGAATGGGTCATAATCCACCACGCGGGCCCAGTGCGGATTAGTGGATATCACATGTCTAAGAATTGTTAGTTCTAAGACATGCCGGTTCCCTCACGATGTATTGAGAGCAGTGGTGATGAAATAAATTACACAAAGTAATGCGCCTGGCTGGGTTTGAACCCGCGAACTTCAACTCGTAAGTCGGGGCCTTTACCACTCGGTCACCAAAAAAAAATCGGGAAATTCTCGACTTCTACGCAGACGAAGTCGCAAACAAAAACTAGTACCTAAAATACCCGGCAACCCCTCTTCCCAAAGGCAGTGGGATGAGCCGCTCCGCAAAGTAGTTCAGCAAAACTTGTTTTCTACATCTTCCTCTACTGCAGAGCGTGCACGCCTGCTGGCTGTGGAGAAGTGGGAGTCAGGTCTCTGGCTTCACGCAATACCGTCGTCGAGCGTCCTTGTTCGACGATACTACTTTCCGCCTCGCTGCTTCTCTACGTCTAGGCGCTCCTTGTTGTTCTCCTCATCGCTGCCACTGTGGCGAAGTTATCAACAGCCTCGGGCACCACGGTCTGTCATGCAGCTGAAGTGCGGGTCGCATAGCTCGGCATGCGAATATCAACGACATCATCCGACGTGCTCTTGTTTCCGTCGGCGTTCCGGCTTTATTGGAACCCCATGGCCTGGCACGCGACGATGGCAAGAGACCGGACGGTATGTCTTTATTTCCATGGAAGATGGGTAGGTCTTTAGTGTGGGACGCAACTTGTGTCGATCCATCTCATCTTCCTAGCTCATCATGCTGTGCCGGTGCTGCCGCTGCGGCTGCGGAGAACCTCAAGCGGCGGAAATATACTAATCTTGTTGGTAGTTATATTTTCGAGCCGTTTGGGGTTGAAACTCTCGGATCGTGGGGTCCGAGTGCCCACAAGTTGTTTAATGAACTTTCTAAACGACTTGTTGACACTTCGCGTGACCCAAGGGCTGGCTTTTACCTTGGGCAAAGAATAAGCATTGCCATACAGCGTGGCAATGCGGCCAGCCTTTTGGGCACTTTACCGGTCGACAGCGATGCGGAAGAGTTTTTTGACGCTTTATTAGATTAGGTATTTTTAGTTAAGTTAATTAGGGTTATGTAGTTTTAAGGTTGGATATCTAATTATTTGTACAGTTTATTTTAAAATTAATTTCTTTATGTACCTAATAATATAATAATTAACTATTAACATATGATGCACTTTAAGCAAACTTATTTAAATAAACTCACTTCATCGGAGTAATTAAACTAAAAAACACAATTATTATACTTATTACCAACTAATAAACGTAGAAATGAGTTCAGCAGTAAAACTTTTAAGTCTAACCACTGTTTATTTAACTGCGCAGTTAACTTTAACCTTTTATAAGTTGGTAATTTAAATGTATGTGAAATTGCACTAAGTATTGTTATTAGAGATGATAAAAAAGTTTATGTCGCCTCGTAAAATTTATATCATTTTATGATTATATAATATTATAAATGTCTCTCGCTCTCGTAATTAAGTCAATTATAATAAGTTTGTTATCTCTCTATTATAAAAACGAAACATAGCATTAGCCTTGTAATATAAAAAAATAAGTTTTTTTTCAGAGCAGTGGTGGCCGAGTGGTAACGGCCCCGACTTACGAGTCGTAGGTCGCAGGTTCAAACCCAGCCAGGCGCATTACTTTGTGTAATTTATTTCATCACCACTGCTCTCAAAACGGTGAAGGAAAACATCGTGAGGAAACCGGCATGTCCTAGAACCAAAAATTCGAAGACATGTGACATCCACCAATCCGCACTGGGCCCGCGTGGTGGATTATGGCCCATTCCCTCTCCTAGAGAGGAGGCCTGTGTCCCTGCAGTGGGAACATTAAAAGGCTGATGATGATGATGATGAAGTTTTTTTATCTACTCTATTATTATTATTATACCTAGCCTGTACTGTCCCACTGCTGGGCAAAGGCCTCCCTCCATTCTTTCCAATCATTTCGGTCACATGCTTTGCCGCTCCAATTCTCAAGGAAGACATCCAGGTCGTCCCGCCATCTCCTTCGTGGTCTGCCGCGGCCCCGCGTCGCTGTGTCCGGGCACCGATCCTGTGTTTTACGGGCACACAGCTCGCTAGAAATGCTGCAGACATGCCCTGCTCAATCCCATTTAAGTTGGGCAGCCTTTTGAGCCACATCCATTATTTGTGTTTTGGAGCGCAGTGTAGTGTTTGGAACGTGGTCTGTTAACACATAGTATGCTGCGCTCCATAGTACGCTGGCAATCTACTCTATTATAAAACCAAAATAATATAGCATAGCATTCATCATTCATCATTTCAGCCGAAAGACGTCCACTGCTAGACATAGGCCTCCCCCAAGCGCCGCCACAAAGACCGGTCCTGTGCGTCTCGCATCCATCGGCTTCCAGCAACCCTGACCAGGTCATCGATCCACCTTGTGGGAGGCCTTCCAACGCTACGTCTTCCGGTACGCGGTCGCCACTCCAGAACCTTTCGGCCCCAGCGGCCATCCGTTCTGCGTGCAATGTGCCCTGCCCATTGCCACTTAAGTTTGGCGATTCTTTTCGCTATGTCGGCAACCTTGGTTCTCTTGCGGATATCCTCATTTCTGATTTTATCACGCAAGGATACTCCGAGCATAGCCCTTTCCATTGCCCTTTTAATGTGACTTTGAGTCTTTTAATAAGGCCCATTGTAAGCGACCACGTTTCAGCATAGCATTAACCTTATAGTATTCCCACTTCCGTTGGGGGAGGCCTATGTCCAGCAGTGGACGTCTTTCGGCTGAAATGATGATGATTCCCACTACTGGGACTCTCATATAAGGTGCTAACCGATAGTAGAGCGTGCGGGTTTCCACCCAAGGCAACGGCGCCCTCGCCATAGTCGTCGCCACCGCGATCCCGCCAATACCCGGCTACTGTAGACGCTGGCTTGCGGACGGCGAGCAATGGGTAGCTCGCCGTCCGGTCGTCTGGTTACAGTCCAGACCGAGCCCAAGTCGTCGACGGCGCGCACTGTTTCCGCGCGCCTCAAGGAGTTGTCAGCAAACTGTAGGGGCCTTCAGGGTCAAAGCCTCCTGGGGCCAAGGGTTGATGCGAAAGCGTAACACCAGGGTCTGGGAATAAGGCAAGGAAGGAATGGGGTAGGTTGTATAGTCAGTAAGAGTCTGACACTGTTTCCCGCTCCGCCTAAGAACGGGATTCGTCATTGCATGATTTTTACCTACTTTAAAAAATAGTCAAGACAACACCTGTCATGTCAGTCAGTTAAGTACATCATCACCTCACGCCATCCCTATCCAGTTAACTAGGACCGTACTCATTAGTTCTCTCAATTAACAAAAGACAAACATACCCATCCTTGCACCTCCATATTTAAAACTTAAGAGCGGCCAACCCGACGTACATTTTCATACAACCGCTCTTACTTGATTATGATGTTATTACACATCTTTCTTTAAAAGTTTTGGATACACGGATATCTTGTGGATATTATCTAGGCTTCTATAGAAATCAAAATATAAATTTGTGTAAAATTAATCTAGTAAAGACCTTTGAAAATCTGCTATTTTATGTGAATTTTGACTCTCCATAATGTACTCCTATATTAAAAAAATATAAAAAAGTACTTCCATAGAAGCCTAACGCATTTAATCGAGATTCTAAATGTTGTATTTTTTTTTCAATAATACTTAAGGGTTTAATAAAAACACGTATTTCTTGGAACAAGTTTTGTGAAACATTCGAGTAAATCGTAGAATTACTGAATGCCAATAGAGTTTTCAGGTGTTACCGCGAGGTAACTAGGGCTATTAAAAAAAAAGCGATCTGATTGAGTACCAGTTATAAATGAAAAGCAGCCAACCCGTGATGAAAAAGTAATGCGAAAAAAGAGATTTTTTCGCATTACTTTTTCATCAAACACCACATTGGATTGATTTAGATGAAGCAACACGCTTTTAAACCAAGCTCCAGACGAGTTTTGAAGGCCCACCTTAAACTCCTGCGCAGCTAGTTAAACACCGTGACAATGCCCATACAATTATTCCGAACCTGCGAACATCCAGCGATGTAGCGACCATCGCGATAACGGTGGGCCGTGTATGTTAATTACAATAATTGGCAGTACTTATGTAGATGCGAAATTGCGATCAGGATTCTTAATGTCTGGAACTGAATTTGGTTATAAGCTTGTTGGAGTTCTAATTGAGATAGTTTTGTATTTAAAGTAACACCTTCAGTTGTGCGGGCTTGCGGACGGTGAGCAATGGGTAGCTCGCCATCCGGTCGTCTGTCGTCGACGGCGCGCACTGTTCTCGCGCGCCTCAAGGAGTTGTCAGCAAATGTAGAGGCCCAACCACAGGGCCGAAGCCTACTGTGGCCCCGGTTCAGTTTCTGAAAGGAAGGTCCAACCCCAGTGTGAGGGCTAAGAAGGAAGGGTGGGTCATTTAGTCAGTAATAGTCCGACACTGTTTCCCGCACCGCCCAAGGGCAGAATTCGTCATTAGATGATTTTTCCCACCATAAAAAAAATCATCTTCAGCTGTTACATTCTTTTAGCTTAAACTGATCTACACTAATATAATAAATATAATATAATTTTTTTGTTTGTAGGAGGTAATCTCTGGAACTATTGGTGCGATTGGAAAATTTTTAGCAACAATAGAAAACTGCTTTACTCCTGAGTGACATAGGCTATATTTTGTGTACGCGGACGAAGCCCCTGACAAAAGCTAATTTATTATATTCCCAAAGCTGAGACTAAGGTTTTTTTTCTACTTTTTCCTTCTTCCTCTCCTTTCTCTATGACCATTCATAGACCATAATCCACCACCCGAGGTCTGTTGTGGTTTTTCTCTTTTTCACTTTACGAGGTAGTCCTCGTAAAGTTGCATATTTATATAATGTAATTTATGTATTGTACGTTTTTGTCTTTTATTCACGGTTTTTATATAATTATATTTGGTAATAAAGTATATTTCAAATGTTTTTTTTTTATCTCTGCTAGGTTCACGCTTGACCACTATCTCACCTGATGGAAAGCGACGATGCGGTCGACGATGGAGCGCGTTTACTTAGAAGACGTAACCTATTCACTCTTGACTTAATTTGTATACAACTTTGTTTACATCTCTCATCCATCGCTCCTGTTCAAGGTTTGCTGGAACAAATTACATTAGAAATAAGCAGTACTTTCATGCTCTCGAGTTTGTTACCTACTTTAATTTTTTAAATGTTTCTGAGTACAAAAACATTTATTAATAAAATTGCCCCGACTTACGAGTTGTAGGACGCGGGTTTAAACCCGGCTAGGCGCTATCTCAAATCGGTAAAGGATAACATCGTAAGGAAACCGGCAGCTCCTGGAACTAAAAAATCAAAAATATGTGACATCCACCAATTCGCATTGTATATTATACATATAAACCTTCTTCTTTAATCACTCTATCTATTAAATCAAACCGCACAAAAATCCGTTGCGTAGTTTTAAAGATTTAAGCATACATAGGGATAGACAGCGGGAAGCGACTTTGTTTTATACTATACTAGCTTTTGTCAGCGGCTTCGCCCGCGTACATAAAATATAGCCTATGTCACTCAGGAGTAAAGCAGCTTTCTATTTTTGCTAATTTATTCCAATCGGACCGGTAGTTCCAGAGATTATCTACTACAAACAAAAAAAACAAACTTTACCTCTTTATTATAATACTAGCTTTTGTCAGCAGCTTCGCTAGCGTACATAAAATATAGCCTATGTCACTCAGGAGTAAAGTAGCTTTATATTGTTGCTAAAATTTTTCCAATCGAACCAGTAGTTCCAGAGATTACCTCCTACAAACAAAAAAACAAAGAAATAAAAAAACAAACTTTACCTCTTTATTATATTAGTGTAGATATTTATAAATATGTACACAACACACATATAATTGTACAGGCATAAGTTCGCATTTATATCTTATATTAAATTGTTACTATAAAAAAAACAGGAGCAGTGGTGGCCGAGTGGTATCGGCCCCGACTTACGAGTTGTAGGTCGCGGGTTCAAACCCAGCCAGGCGCATTACTTTGTGTAATTTATTTCATCACCACTGCTCTCAAAACGGTGAAGGAAAACATCGTGAGGAAACCGGCATGTCCTAGAACCAAAAATTCGAAGACATGTAACATCCACCAATCCGCACTAGGCCCGCGTGGTGGATTATGGCCCATTCCCTCTCCTAGAGAGGAGGCCTGTGTCCCAGCAGTGGGAACATTAAAAGGCTGATGATGATGATGATAAAAAAAACGCACTCACAGAAATCACAAGAAAAAAAAAAAGTTTGAAGGGAAACGTAACACAAGTAACTTGTTTAGTTCACAATTTCACAGACACTGAATAAAAATCAGATAAACAGTATAACAGGACTCAGATCAAAGATTGTTGTGAAAAAAAAAAACCATAACATAGCTTTACATACGCGTTTTTAATTACGTTCCCGTTGCTTTTGATTTTATAAGGGATAGGCTGAACAATAATAAAAGAAAACACGCAACGGTAAAGTAGTTATAAACTATTTTTATCGATATATATGTACGCACTATCGTACAGTAACTTGAAGGTGGGCCTTCCTGACTCGCCTATCGTCTACGTCGAGCATGGTTTAAAAGCTTGTTGCTTCATCTAAAGCAATCTAATGTGATGTTTGAAGCAAAAGTAATGCCAAAAAGAGAGATAACACCTGAAAACCCTGTTGGTATTCAGTAATTCAACGATTTACTCAAATGTTTCACCAAACTTATTCCAGGAAATATGTGTTTTTATTAAACCCTTAAGGATTTTTGGAAAAAAATACAACATTTAGAATCTCGATTAAATGCGCTAGGCTACTATAGAAGTACTTTTTTTATATTTTTAATATATAAGTACATTATGGACAGTCAAAGTTCGCGTAAAATACCTGATTTTCAGAGGTCTTTACTGGATTACTCTTACACAAATTTACGTTTTGATATCTACAAAAGCCTAGATAATATCCACAAGATTCCAAACCTAGCCAGGCGCATTATTTTGTGTAATTTATTTCATCACCACTGCTCTCAAAACGGTGAAGGAAAACATCGTGAGGAAACCGGCATGTCCTAGAACCAAAAATTCGAAGATATGTGACATCCACCAATCCGCACTGGGCCCACGTGGTGGATTATGGCCCATTCCCTCTCCTAGAGAAAGGAGGCCTGTGTCCCTGCAGTGGGAACATTAAAAGGCTGATGATGATGAGGTTCTTTATTTTTTTATTATTGTTTTATATTTTCGACTTGCAATAATTTACTGCCAAACTTTTACTGACCAAGCCTTCCTTTCAGAAAGAGACCGTGGGCCCCAGTAGGCTTCGGCCCGTTTGAAGGGTCCCTACGATAAATTCATACCTCAAAATAAAGAGCACCTAACCAAATTCCCAAACTAAGCATTTTTACGTGTCAAAATTACATTCCATATCTAAATACTGAGACGGAGATAGAGCAAAATGTAGCTCACCATCCGGACCGAACCCGAGTCGTCAGCGGCACGTAATGTTTCACACGTTCCTCAAGGAAATGTCAACAAAACCTTAGGGATCCAGCAGAGCCAAAGATTTCTAGAAACCCGGGACTTAGAAATCAAGCTACAGATGGAGCATTAATGTAATTATAATCAATAAAGGCAATGGAAAGAGCTATGATCGGAGTTTCCTTGCGTGATCGAATCAGAAATGAAGAGATCCGCAAGAGAACCAAGGTTGCTGACATAGCGAAAAGAATCGCCAAACTTAAGTGGCAATGGGCAGGGCACATCGCACGCAGAACAGATGACCGCTGGGGCCGAAAGTTTCTGGAGTGGCGACCGCGTACCGGAAGACGTAGTGTTGGTAGGCCTCCCACAAGGTGGACCGACGACCTGGTCAAGGTTGCTGGAATTCAATGGATGCGAGACGCACGGGACCGGTCGTTGTGGCGACGTTTGGGGGAGGCCTATGTCCAGCAGTGGAAGTCTTTCGACTGAATTGATTGATTGATTGAATCAATAAAAGTCTCTTCCACTCCATCCTAAAGCGAGAAAACTCACTGGATGAAAATCTCAAGATAACAAACATGATGGATATCGCATCTATATGCACTAAACGTTTTAAGAATATATTCATTATGCGTTCAGCGAAGGAATGGAATTCCCTGCCGGAGTCTGTGTTTCCTGATGGCTACAATCCGGGAATCTTTAAGTCAAGAGTGAATAGATTACTTCTACATTCTTCTCCATCGTCGACCGCATCGTCGCTTTCCATCAGGTGAAATAGCGGTCAAGCACAAACCTATCAACAATTAAAAAAAAAGAAAAAAAACTCAACAACAGAACTGCAAAGTACAATGCGTTTGTTATTTCTACTTACCCCCTTGCAGCCGAGTCGCAATGATAAACAGTTATGCGTTTATCTGATACGGACACGCGAGCATTATTTATAGCAATTTTACATATTAATGTTGATAACGTTAAGGATTGGGCAAGCGTTTTAAACCGTTTTGCGATGGTTCCGTAGAATTTTCTTTACGCCATTGAAAAGAAAGAAGAAAGAAAGAAAAAAAAAGTTTATTTTTTGCATAAGTATGGCGCATACATAAAAATAAATAACGGCCGGTGCTCAGCTTTTTGCTGGGGCTCATGTGTGAAACAGAGCCACAGCGCTGATTTTCAGTACCTGCCGAATATGACCATTACCATTATACCATACTATTGCTATTACCATTTTACCATTGCTTTGGTAAACCTTCAATCAAGTCATGCGATTACCGCGCACGCTCTCCAAAATACAACCTGTAAAATTCCGAAAAGCTAGCTTTCCTACGCCTGTGTTCAAGGTTTTGAAAATGTAGATCACCAATTTGAGCCTCTTCGCATTTCCATCCAGTCTAAAGCTGTTACCTGGCATTTTGCAGCACCAGCCCATGTATAGCTGCAAATAGTAAAAAAAAAAAACACGCGAATCAGACCTTACCGATCCAGTTTGATCGATAAATTAATATCAAATTTTGATTTTTTTCCCGGCGGTTGGTCATAATAATATGGTCAATTTAAATAAAATAATTTTCAAGGTGTTTTCTTTTATATTTGTGGATTTCCAGAGGTTTAAAAAAGTTCAAAATAAGTAGAACCTGGCCCTTAAGCTCCAAAACTGCTGATATGAAAAAAGTGCAACATGGTCTTAGCCGTAGAAGGCCATGACACCTGGACGGCTGCCACAGAAAACAGCCACTACACATATTTTATACTAGCTTTTGCCCGCGGCTTCGCCCGCGTGGTATTGGGGTTGGGATTGGGGTTTCCGGGATAAAAGTAGCCTATGTCCTATTCCGGAGTTTATCCTATGCCTGTGCCAAATTTTATCCAGATCCGTCCAGCCGTTTTGGCGTGATTGAGTAACAAACATCCAAACATCGTAACTTTCGCATTTATAATATTAGTAAGATGAAACACATAAATTATATGTATTTGATTATAATTGTTATATAATTTGTTTTCCTATCAATTTATAAGTATTCAATTTTTGTATATTTTTATAATCCCATTGCAGGGCAAAGGCCTCTCCTTGCTCTTTCCATACATCTTTTGTGCGGAGAGGGAAACAGTGCCAGACTCTTACTACTGACTAAACACCTCACCCCTTTCCATCTTTGCCTTTCGTACTGGGGTCAAGCCTTCCTTACAGAAAGGGACCACGGGCCCCAGCAGGCTTTAACTCTTTTGCAGAGTCCCTACGGTTTTGTTGACAACTCCTTGAGGCATGTGGGAACAGAGCGCGCCGTCGATTACGTGGCTCGGTCCTGACTATTGACAGATGACCGGATAGCAAGCTTTCCATTGCTCGCCGTCTGCAAGCCCGCGCCTACGGTGACCGGAAATCGGGATGGGAACCCCGGCGGCAGCTGGGGCGTGTACGCCGTTGCCTTATGCGGTCGGCCTCCTTCTGAGCTAGCATTACTGCTTCGCAGAAAGAGGCGATCGCCTGCCTCCTCTCTCCGGACCACCAAGGCGAGGCACGAGAGATCGCCGTCGCCGATCAACCCCACGAGAACACGGCATTGCTCCTTCCAAGCGGGGCACACCACTACAGTGTGCTCCACTGCGTCTTCCGCATCAGTACCAGTTTCGAAAACGAAAATGATCGATAATTTATTTTCAATACACTTACTCGAAAACTGCCTCTTATTGCACTCCCATTAGGTTCAATATAGCATGTATATCACCCAAGTGCTTTTTTGAGTTTATCACAACAAGGGCTTTTTTATTCCTTCCTTATCGTCACGGTCATGGGTGATTTTTTTTTCTTAGTTTATCGAATCAGGCGCGAGGCGTCCCCCACGAGGCGCTGGGCGACCCCACGAAGTTAGAAACTGACCAGAGCAGATTTGAATGGTATTATTATTATATTTCTACTGTGTTTGAGATACGAATAAACGGTTTTTCTTTCTTTCTTTATTTTACAAGTCTTAAGTGTATTGAAAAACGTCGTTTGACACACGTGCAGATTTGTCATTGCAGCCCTTGGCTTCATAACACACTTGCTTACGCCTCGTGCGAATTTTGCCTTGGTCGCAATGACAAACTTCCTGCACTTGTATCAAAATGTACTATTGCCTAACTTGCACTGCTGTGTGGTTGGTCGAGAGAGCTACCGTGGAATTTTAATTTCGTACTCCATGCCCTACGGTAGAAGCTATTGTACGGTTTCCCACCTCAAAATAACACCAAAGGTAAATCTAAAAATAGAAAACTGCAATACTTACTACTACTTAACATAATCTACTTCGAAATGTACAATGTAAATCTATGGTATCTGCTTAATATTCTAAATGCAGTCGGGGGTAACAGACAAGCTAGCAATTCCTTTTATCCATTATAAGGAATTACTATGAATTTATGATGAATGTCTATGGTATATGGAGACTTTAATAGACTTTTTTTTCTTTGTTTGTTTGTTTCTTGGTTTTAATAAATTATGTCTTTATTTTGAAATTATGGTTATGGTAGATTCTGTTGTGGTTCCTTGGTAAAAATATAAATGAACCAGAAAATAAAAATACCTAATAAAATAGAACCTATTGGGAAAGAAAAAGAGTAAAAAAACAAACATTAGAGGAAAAAACCAATTTTTTTTATATTATTGTGCTCTTTTTCCCATGGGTTCATCCTACTATATTTTGTTTTTTACTTTTCTTTCCAATTTTTCCTCAGCTCTGTTTTAGTATCGGAGATGAGAATATTGAATTGAGAATGTCACCATCATTTTAGTATCCTATGATACTAAAATGATGGTATGGGAGACACAGAGGGCGTCTCCTATGCATAGTACTACCACAACCTTCATCAGGTCATCAGTCCAGCTTATGGAGGGAATTTGTAATGCTACGTTTTCCGGTACACAGTCACTAAACTAACTCCAGAATCGTTCAGTTCCATCGACCATCTGTTGTTTGAGCAATGTACTGTGCCCCAGATTCTGGATTTGACGAAAATGAATAAAGTGGGATATGAATAAATTAGAGGAAGTTTAAAAGTAGCACTAGTGACTGAAAAGTTTAAAGGGAATCGTTTATCTTGGTATGGTCTTGTGAAGAGCAGTGTAAAAACGCATGTTACCAAAACAGTTATGTGTAAAACATGCGGAAAGTTGGAGAGGAAAGGAGAGTTGAAAGAAAAGATTGATGGATTGTGTGAGGAGTGATATGAAAGAAAAGGGAATCAGTAATGGTGTGATGGAAGTAAGAAAAAAACTTTTTGCGCAAACCCCAAAAAACAAAGGAAGAAAGATGTTTTGTAGAAGAATTTAAAATTTTTGGGTAGATTGCTACTCAAAATGCCAATGCTACTAAAGCTCTGGCCACTTTTCCCATTGACAGGAATGAAGATGTATATTTCATCAGACGGCCGGACGACGAGCTACTCTTTGTTCATCGTTCCCAAGTTGAACATTCAATGGCATGACTGGTGAAGGTGACACTAATCTGTTTTTTTTTTAACCTGTAATAAATACATACCTATTTCTTTTTGTTAATTTGATTGCGTTTCGTTATTGTACAATTGACCTTTCGAATACTGTAATTAGAGACATAATAGAAAGACCACCGGCTTTCGCTCGGGGCTCAAAAGTTTAATAGCTAATAACTAAACGTATGCTAAGTTTATGTATGTAGATTAATTAGCAGATTGTAAAGATCTCATAAATTCATTTTAACGTTTACTTCTGTTTATTCAGACGTTTTATTATTAGGAATGTAAATCATTACAAAAATAGTATGTAAAAAAAATGCTATACTGACTATACTATATTTTATTAACACATAATTATGTAGGTACCGCATTATATTTTAAAGTTTTTTTTTAGAAAGTTCATTAATTTTATTACGAACTAGATTTTGTCAGCGGCTTCGCCCGTGTACATAAAATATAGCCCCTGTCTCTCAGGAGTAAAGCAGCTTTCTATTATTGCTAAAATTTCTCCAATCGGACCAATAGTTTCAGAGATTACCTCCTACAAGCAAAAAAAAAACAAAAAAACAAACTTTACCTCTTTATTATACCTATTATAAGTGTAGATAAAAAAGTCATACCAACTAATGTAATATTCCTTGAATAATTTTATATAATGTAGGAGAGAATTTAGTAAAAAACTGAATGCATTTCAATGTCCACGCTAGGCTTTACTAAAGACCATTTCCTAAAGTTCTAAATTTAAAACATTTTTTTTTTTACTTTAACAAATTTTATAGCCAGCCAGACACATAGGTCTCCCTCAGCTGTTACCACGACGAACGGTCGCATCCATCAAATTCCAGCAACTCTCATAAATTTATTGGTCCACCTTGATCACTCCAGAACAATGTAGACCTCTTCGAGCCCATTGTATCCCATCAACGATTTTTTCTACTAGCAATGTGCCCAGTCACTTGAGATTGACATTTTTTTCTTGTTTTTTGGCAGCAACCTTGATTCTCCTGCGGATATTTTCATTCCTGATGCGATTACAGCAGGAAACTATGAGTAGACCCAGTTCTATTACCCTGTGGATTACTTTCTGTTGAGGTCTTTTAAAAGTGATCATGTTTCAAAGCCATATGTCATCACTGGCAACACGCAATGATTGTTGACTTTAGTCTCTTAATTACTGGTACATTGGATAAGAAGAAACAGGGGGCTTAGACAAAGTCACACTCTCACTAACGATAACGAAATTCGAAACTCCAAATGTATGGAACTGACATATGCCTTCGAAAAATCACGTGGTCAAACGTTTTCGATTCGCTAATTGTTATTAGTTTTTATACGTCAAATTGGACGTTTTAATTCGATATAATCATAGCCAAGAAGTTGTTATTTTATCGAACCAACACTTCGACTTATCGATATGTTAGTCGATGTCACTTTGTCTACCATTTTGTGGTCGACATCGTTAAGGCAAAATCGAACTTAGAAATGGATTCTACACGGAGCGATTGCCACTTGTCTAGGGCCCCAGCACTCCTTCCCGAACGCTGCCCAACCGAGTTAGATTCGATGATTACTCTCTTCCTCGAAGTTAGACTAACCAAACTGAATCAATTTTCTTTACTGTCTAGGTGTATCTTATACCTATTTATTATATCAATTACGACGTACGGCAAGTACCAACCTTTGCGTAGTTGAAAGCTCTACGGTCGGGACTAAGCATTTATCTTCGTCGTTTATACCGCCTACATCGAACGACTAGAACTATTTGCCTACTGCGGTCTTCCATTCCGATTATAATTTAGGTGTCGTCAAGGCTAGAGTGAATAGGCTCTTAATGAACTAGTGCGCCTCACTATCAATAATTGCATTACGCTTACCATCAGTTCGCAGTCAAGCATTAGTTTATATCACATAAATAAAAGTTAAAACTAGAAACTTTCTGATAGCCATCTAGTGCAAACATCACAAACCATTTTTATGATCATTAATGTAAATTAAGCAAGAACAAGCAGGAAACAAGGCATAAATTCACACGTTTTTAAAAACCCACCAAGGAACCCTAAAAATAAATAAGGTTTTTTTAATTAGTACGATAATATGATAATAATATTGTTCGTTTTAATGAAAAAACCGTCTACGGCGGTTCTTTTTGCCGTTTTTTATCGGTTTTTAGATGGAATGGGACCGGTTTTTAGGTTAGGTCATGTTTTGCATAAAAATTGATACATTTAAGATATGATATTATTTAACTTTTTTATTGATTAGTTAAAGTTTCATCTGCCAAGTAATTAGACATAATATTTTCATAGCTATGTAAGGCGGTACTAAAAAATGGTTCTTATATAATTCATTAATTTATAAATATACTAGCGACCCGCCCCAGCTTCGCACGGGTGCAATGCTGCTATTAAATATATTATACATATAAACCTTCCTCTTGAATCAATCTATCTATTAAAAAAAGCCGCATCAAAATCCATTGCGTAGTTTTAAAGACTTAAGCATACATGGGGACAAAGCGACTTTGTTTTTACCCGACTACGGCGAAGCAAAAGGAGGGTTATGATTTTGACCTGTATGTATGTATGTGGGTATGGATGTTCATCTGTTCCCTCGTAACTTCTAAACTACTTATCAGAATTTGACAAATGACATATCATTAGAAGCGTCTTAATTGTCCGCTGGTTATAGGCTATATGGGATTTCACAAAATCTAATGTGGCGCCCTCTAGCGGACAAAACATACGAAGTAAAAAAATAAAGTTAAGATAAATATGCCGTGTTTGGTATCATTTGAAAGCGCTTTACTTGTACATTTTGAATATATATTACTAGCATTTGCTTGTGACTTTACCTGTATTCATGGGCTGAGAAATCAATGAAACCAAGATTAACCTATTTAGAACTCCAAAATATGTTAAATAAAAATAAAGTTTAAAAACTAACACCCGACTACTTAAAAACACGATCTAAAAAGTACGAAACAAGAAAACAAGAAAGCCGTGGTCGTATGCCATAAGAATAATAAATTAAAAAAAGTGGTATACGACCACGGCTTTCTTGTTTTCTTGTTTCGTACTTTTTAGAGCGTGTTTTTAAGTAGTCGGGTGTTAGTTTTTAAACTTTATTTTTATACTATGTTATGATAATATTATATCATAACCCTATCACACATGCATCCAATTATTATTATAATAGCATAGCAATAACTATATAATGTTTCCATTGCTGGGACACAGGCCTTCTCTCTAGGAGAGGATAAATTATTTTTGGGTGACCCGCGTACAGAGTTTTGCAGTGTTGGAAGGCTTCCCAGTAAGTCCAGATTTTCAGCCACAGTAGGCGCGGGCTTGCGGACGGCGAGCAATGGGTAGCTTGCCATCCAGTTGTCTGAAAACAGTCCGGACCAAGCCAAGTCGTTGACGGCGCGCTCTGTTCCCGCGCGCTTCAAGGAGCCGTCAGCAAAGCCGTAGGGACTCTGCAAAAAATCGTCATTGCGACACTTAGGGGATTAGACCGTATGTTGGGGGATTATGTTCAATGGTGGACGTTTAGCGTCTGAAATAATGACGATGATGATATATATTTCTGAGTCTAGGTGTCATGACATGTTTTTTTTTTATGGTAGGTAAAAATCATCGAATGACGAATCCCACTCTTGGGCGGAGCGGGAAACAGTGTCAGACTTTTACTGACTAAAAAACCTACCCCGTTCCTCCCTTGCCTTATTCCCAGAGCCCCGGTAACACTTTCGCACCAACCCTCGGCTCCAGGAGGCTTCGACCCTGTAGGGCCCCTACAGTTTGCTGACAGCTCCTTCAGTATGTGATTTTTTTTATTTGTAAACCCTCCTTTGATGAAGGAGTAATTCTTTTTATTATTTTAAAGAATATCTGTTTCCCTAGCCAAGTTACAATGGTTTCGTTTAGAGTTAGCGCTTGTAGATAGCCACGCCCCCAATTCCTTTGTTGAGATGACGTCCGAACAAGGGAATTATTTATTAATTAAGGGTAGTCAGTTGACTACCCTTAATTAATAAATAATTCTACTAAAAGCGCTAATTCTAAACAATACTGGGGCTGACTATTTCGAATCACGCTTTGTAAGTATGTAAATATGGACTAAATTGTATTGAACAATAGTCACCTTTAGCCAATTAGCCAATCTTCCCATCGTTAAGCCAGTTACACTTCTTGCTTTCTATTTTCACACTTGATACTTATATCGTGATATGCGGCTTCTCATTAGTATTACCTAGTGAGCTAAACATCAGCCTTCTATTTTAAACTGATGAACGAAAGCGATTTTCAAAACATAACATTTTATTAAACTAGGAATTACTTCTGTTTCTTGGGTTTGTTCTTGTTCACCCAAAACACCCAGACCCAGAACTTATTTTCTTAGGGTAGGTAAAAATCATCCGATGACGAATCCCGCCCTTGGGCGGAGTGGGAAACAATGTCAGACTCTTACTGACTAACTTGCTGGAGTGCCCTAAGTGCCCATACACCTGCACTATGGAGGACCTAATGAGTGCCACCGCAGCTGCTGTTAACGTAGCCATCTACTAGGTCCAAACAATTTAAACAGTTTATCATCGATTCGAAAAGAAGAAGAAGACGGACTAAACAATCTACCCTGTTCCTACGTTGCCTTATATAGCAGGACCAAAGCCTTCCTTTCAGACGCGAAACCACGGCCCAAGTTGGTTTCGACCCTTCTGCAGGGCTCTCTACGGTTTGCTGACAATTCTTAGAGGCGCTCGGGAACAATGCGCGCAGTCGACGACTGTGCTTGGTCCGGACGATTACACACCCATTGCTCACCATCCACAAACCCCTGCATACGGTGGCCGGAAACTGTTTTATGTTTGTTTAACTCTGCTGTCAAATTTGACACAGGATTAAAAGTAACTCCCTAGGAATAAAAAAAAATGCGTCCGATTCTCGCGCTATATCTGGGGGGCTACTCTCTTTCTCCGAAAAACGAAGTTTCGATCGAAAATTCAATTGTTTCCTACCACGTGTCAGTTTATTTAGACTCAGCGCAAAGGTGGCAACCAACCACAGCCACTAGTGGCTATCGATAGCGACTTAACACACTTTTATAAGAATATTGTATACGACGCACCACATGTGTTGCCGGTGACCGCCACTCGCTACACCAGAGTCCGTGGCTTGCCACTTTCAGTCGCTACGGGCCACACAAAACGCCAACACCGCTACTGTCACGCTGCAACACCCAACGTACTATAACGACTAGACGTTCTACGTATCGCTCGCGTCACCATTCCAAACCACCATGCGCCAGCAAACTTTTCGTAACAGTCTATCATAAGATTTTGCAGCAGAGAATGATGAATGATGAGTAGTCGGTGGTCCGTTTACGCCGAGCCTTAATTTCCGAAATTTCATGACAACGAAATTTCGAAGAAAGAGAGTAGACGTCCTGCTACCGCTGCGCATCGTTTCATATTTTTAAAATTATTCAGGAACCACGGAATACACTCAAGTAACATTTGACCAATACATATTTTCTGTATGGACTTTAAAAGAGACTTTGACCCCTGAGTTTGTTTCGGTGTTTCTTCTCAGGGTAGTCCGCTAGGAAACACCGGACTCATCTAGCATAAAAAAAAAATGACGTGTAAAAGTGTTTTTTAAAACCTGCTTACAAAATAAAGATCATTTATCATTTTGAAGTACCAAACATATAAGATTTTCGACCTAAAAACAAAAAAATAGTTATCTAACTAAATCTTTATTCCTTTGAAGTCAAATCAAGTTGTAAAAAGATGTGTCTTAACTACATAAATTTGACCCCCTTTTCCATCAAACTTGTACAACCTGCTCTAAACAACTTAATTCATAAATTATAGTATTTACCAATCTGATATAATAAATTAAAACACAATTTACGTTCGTATTAAGGTTAAAATTTTCTCACCCACTGTTTCACATTGTACGGAAACTATAGCGTGATAATATACCTTTAAAGAATCCAAATAGAAACTGTAATAATATATACTGTAATTAAAGCTTAAAAAAAATAAGTAAAAGTACAACAAAATGCCATTACCCTCAGAATTACCTATAAACGTTTTAATTCCATAATGGCGTAAGTGCACTTTCGCAATCATTATTTTTCGCTCCGACGTAAAGTTGAAAATAAAGTAGTTCCAAGCATAAGGGGTTGGTTTTTTTTCTTGTTAATTAAAGCGAAGATTTTAATAGCCGATGGCAATACACTTATTTGTTAGAAAAGCATAGACCGTGGTTGTCTGGGCGCGGGAGAGAGCAGGGATTGTGAACCTTTGTTAAAAAAAAAACTGCTTTTTTTTTCATTTTTAGTTTGTTCAGTTTTTAAATCTGATTGAAAAGCTAAATGATGTGTGCTTCATCAGTATCGAGATTGATTGATTAGCAAAAAAAAAACTTTCACAAAATTCGGTGTAATTGAGATGATAATGAAATAATTACTTTCAACGTCTATATCGTGAAAAAACAATGATTTATGAACGTATAATTATCAAAACAATAACCACTAATAAAGAAAATTCAACAAAAAACGAGAAGCGATAACAGACACAAATCAATCATTCAACAAACAGTAAACGCATCAATCGTTTATACGTGTCACTTACAAATTACCACAAAGCGCGAATACAAAATAAAAACGTTAAACACTCAATTGTCACGAGAAACTACAGTAAAAATTATTAACAACAAACATTCATACACTAAAAACTAAACGTTGAACGTGGAAAAAATGTAAACACAACATTATCAAATCATAGTCATCGTGGTTCCTACGGCACACAAAAACGGCACTCGATTCAGCAAGCGAAAAGAAATAATCGTAGTGTCAAAATAAAAAAGACGCGGCTTCTAAAAAATATCGAGTTAAGCGCCCCTGTGCGGTGAAAAAGTAGCATCGCGGAATGAAAATTACATATCGCCGATGTGAAAAAGTTGCAGTAGAAAAAGTGCAGCTAACGTATTCTTTGTGATAAGCGAGACACGCGAGCGTTGTCTCGGTGTGTTGTGTGGACATGGCTTACGAAATAACTGCTGTTTGAATTTTTATATACCCTTGAAAACCAGGGGGCATTGACGCCAGGAGGGCTTTGACCCCTTTTTTTCTTACAATAAACAAATACTTGAACAAAAAAAATTAGTAAAAAATATTCACAGAATTTTTATTAAAAAAAAATAATATGAAAACCAATATATACAGTAAAATTAATTTCGTAAAAACTAAGAATTTTTCAACATCAGCAGTTTGTTCAGTCGTATGTACAATCTGCGCTCGGATGACGCAAGACGGTATTAGAGCGCCTTTAAATTAGCGGCAATGTGCCGACAGCAGCGCGTTGCAGTGCAGCTGTCGCGCTACTCTTGAGCCCCAAGCGAACGCGAGCGACGTTTGCCGCCGCCGCCGTGTCGATTGCCGTTGCTCGCCGTCCGCAAGCCCACTCTTACGGTTGCTGGAAATCGTGATCGGAGACACAGCGGCGGTGGCTGCGGCGTGAGCGCCGTTGCCTTTACCTGATGCGGTCGTTCTTCTCCTTTGCTAGCATTGCTGCTTTGCAGAAGGAGGCAACCGCCTGCCACCTGTCGCAGGTCGCCGCCGCCGATCGCCCCCACGAGGGCATGGGTCTTCCCAAGCGGGGCCAATGAAGCGCTGTAGCGGTCTTTTGTATTAACTTTTCAGTATTTTGACAAATAATTTCTATGTTCGTGCTTATCTATCGTTAAGATATGCTATCTCATCCACTCTACACTACCTCTTTATTCACACCACAGCGTCTACGGTCTCAATGTATACCAGCGTAGTTTTTTTCCGCACAAGGTGATTTATTTAATATTATAATAATTACCACGCTTCGTTGGTTCGTATGGTCGATACTACATCAGTTGTAGTTTGCACTTGCCCCGCTATTCATTGTCGGTGAGTTTTCTTTGAACTTATCTAGATTATGTAATCGTTGTTTAAAAAACTAACCAGTAAATAGATTTTTCATTACTTATACTCAGAAAGTAAGTGTAAGCGGCGGAGCGGGTTGAAAGTAGTATTTTTCCTCCCTAGGGAGTTTTACTTTCAACTAACAGTTGTCTAATTATTAAAAAAAAAACTAGTTCTATTTTGACATTTTTATTGAACCTTACCCGAATTTCTATAGTAATACAGTACAATTGAAATTATATAAAGATCGTATTTTATTGATTAACCTTTCGATCTTGTAATTACAGACACATATACACTACTTTTAAAATAAAAATAAAAGCAGTAAAACACTAAACACACTCACACAAACACACCTTATCACACGCACCTACACACACACACACACACACACATACATTTTATTTTATTTTATTTTTTTTTTATTTAGTTCTCAGATTGTAAACTTATGATTATAAATTTAATTAATAGATAAATTATTCTAGATTATGATTGTAACAATTTAGCTCGATATATTTAACTGGAAGGAAGGAACTGATTCCCAACATACAGCTCACGCTAGTTTGGGAAACAGGGCTTGCACATTAAATGTAAATACTTGTTGTTGCAATAAAGATTTTGTATTTGTATATAAAGAACAATTGGTGTTCGAACGCGGGCGTTCGCTTGGGCCTTACATATAAGTTTTTTTTTTTTTACTTTGATTGATGACTTTATTTTAATTTACTTTAAACTATTTCTTTAAAACAAATATTGGGAGAAATGTTGAACTGACCCAATTTTACACCAATAAAATGAAATGAGTGAATGATGTGATATTGCCTAAATTCGAAAAAAAAACAAATTAAGCGGGAAAATGGCGATCCGAACTTTGTTGGTTTTGTGGAGTTGTAGAATTTTGTTTATAGCTTACTAAATCTCCATTTAATGATATAACGCCAGATTCATAAGAAAAGTGGCTCATTCAGTAGTGGAAAACCTTTTACCGCCAAAATAAAAAAAAAAATACATCTAAAATCAAATGACCTTCGACGACTACTCAGGTTTTATTATTTTTATTTTTCTTGTACTTTTAATGAAAAGCGCAGTGTTTACCTACTTCAGGTTAGAGACTTATTTAGCCCCTCGAACTAATCGTGTCTCGTGACTAAATAACTTACTTTCACCCTTAGGGTAACAATGTACCATTTTACACCACCTGCACAATAATGCCGTATTATTAGTACATTGTTATGCGAGGGATGAAAGTTAGTTATTTAGTCCCGAGAAAATTCTTGGCGACCGAGCGACAGCGAGGTCGCTAATAGTTCGAGGGACTAAATAACTCTTTAAGCCGAGGTAAACACTGTGCTTTTCATTACGAATACGAGGAAAATAAAAATAATAATAAAAACCTGAATCGTCGTCAAATGTCTTCGTATTTTTAGGTAGGTTTCTTTTTTTTATTTAGGCGGTAAGCGGTTTTCTCCTCAAAGAATCTTGCGTTAAATTTATAACTGAAGCTGATAAACTTATCGTGTTAATACAAATTTCTTACAACAGAGATTTAGCAAAATGTAAACAAAACTCTACACCTCGAAAAAAAAATCAAGAAAGACCAAATCGGCAACAGATTATAGAGAGACTTTACCCGCCATTTTCTTTTTTAGTCGTCGTCTGGCTATTCAGTCAATGTTTTTCATTTTATCATTGTAAAAATTGGATAGGTCAACATTTTTCTCAAATATAATATTAGTTTTAATGAAATAGTTGAAAGTAAATTAAAATGAAGTCATTAAAAAAAAGTATTCTTAAATTATTTCTATCTCTATGTCATTTTAATTGTACTGGCAGTATAAAAATTCGGGTCACGGTTCAATAGAAATGTCAAAATAGAACTAGTTTTTTTTTTAATATTTGCTGTCTAAATATTAAAAAAACAACTGTCAGTTGTAAAGTAAAACTCCCTAGGGAGTAAAAGAACTTCTTCCAACCCTGTCCGCAGGCAACTTTACACCTACTTTCAGAGTATGAGTAATGAAAAAGTTATATAATCCTCACATAAATCTCATTCTCTCCCTAGGGAATAATGAGATTTGGATTTAGAACGTCAAATACCTACGAAAATGAAGTATGTACGATCCCTAGGGAATAATAAGATTTGGATTTAGAACGTCAAAAACAAAAATCATTGAATTAAAATGAACGTGCTATAGAATTCCGAACGAAATGAAGGTTTAAAAATTTTAATCCCGAACGTTATTTTATTGTGGGTAAAAATCATCCAATGACGAATCTCGCCCTTGGACGCAGCCCTAGCCGTAATCACTGTCAGAATCTTACTGATTAAATAACCCATCCTGTTGCTTATTTGCCTTTCGCACTAGGGCCAAGGAAAAAAACATCTAATGACAAATTCTGTCCTTGGGCGGAGCGGGAAATAATATCAAACGGACTCCAGCCGCCGATATCTTGACCCGCCCTCAATGGTAAGCAATAAGTGGCTTGCCATCCGAGCGTCCGGTAAGTGTCCGGAGCGCGTATAGTTCGTTAAGAATTGTCAGCAATCTGTAAAAGTGTGACACTATCTTTCGCCTCACCCAAGGGTGGGAAATAGTGTCGAGAACGGAGATGTCATTAGTTTATTTTTCTACCGAAAAAAAAAGATGTTTTAACACCGTACATCGGGTTGGTTTTCTATGAAAAAGTCATTTATAGCCAATATATTACCTACGGATATTTTAATCAAAATAGAACCTGAAATAGAGCTGCAAAAAGCAAAAACACTTTCGGTATAAATACACGCACCGGTAGCTATAATTAAAAACAACGAAATTGCTTATAGCGCCATCTTTACATTTTTAGCTTAACACTTTACCAAAAACACAACAAAAACGCAAGATTTTGAAAAAGGCATGTCGACCAGAGCTATTAGTAGTACAAGTAGATTATCATAGATGGCGCTGTTAGGCTGTTTGATATTAGTGTAAAAGTTACTGAATAGATGGCGCTTTTTTAAAAAATGTTTTAACTTTTATATTCAAAGTTAGATGGCTTTACTTCAGTTTTACGTGAAGAGTGAACACACGTACATTGGTTCGTAATTAGTTCCGGCAATATATAAAAGATGTCAGTTTACCATATAAATAAATATATTTTTTTACAGTCGCAACTGCTGACCAAACTTCTTTTTTTTACGTAAGAATAAAAAATTAAATACTTATGTTACTTCGTTTTTTAATTCTAGACTACGATTTGAGAAATCAAAATGTCACACTCTAGAAATATGTTCCCAATTGTTGTCAAATCGTAGTCTAGGATTAAATAACGAACTATTATAATCCTTTTTTACGTAAGAAATATTCAAGAAACTCCTTCCTTTCTAGATGGAATGAGAGGAAATGAGGAAATGTCGGATTTTTCCTGTATAAAAGTTTTTGTGTTCCTTTAGTAACTTTTTCTAATAATCCGCTGCCTCGGAAAGTAGGCAGTAAGATTAAGTACTTACAAGAGGTTAGAAGGGAGGAGGAGGAGACGTTTGTTTTCATTCATATTATTATCATTTCAGTCGATAGACGCAAATTGCTGGACATAGGCCTCCCCAATCGTCGCCACAATAAACGGTCCCATGCATCTCTCATGCATCGGATACCTGCAACCCTTGCTAGGTCATCGGATCACCTTGTTGGAGGCTTTCCAACACTGCGTCTTCAAATTGACTGCGAGTAAAGTTTGGAAGCAGTGGTGGCCGAGTAGAGAGTAGTGGTCGCCGAATGGTAAATGCCCCAACTTACGAGTTGTAGATCGTGAGTTCAAACCCAACCAGGCGCATTACTTTGTGTAATTTATTTCATCACCACTGCTCTCAAAACGGTGAAGGAAAACATAGTGAGGAAACCGGCATATCCAAGAACCAAAAATTCGAAGACATGTGACATCCACCGATCCGCCCGCGTGGTGGATTATGGCCCATTCCCTGTCCAAGGGGCGGAGGCCTGTATCCCAGCAGTGAGAACATTAAAAGGCTGATGATGATGATGAACCATTATCGTGTTACCAGACGACCTTCCTTGATGACTCTTTGAGGCACGTGGCAACAGTGCGTGCCGTTGACGACTGGACTTGATCTGGAAGGTTATCAGACGATCGGAAGGCAAACTACCCATTGTTGGCCGTCCGCAAGCCAGGTTTGATATTGCCATGGCCAACCTGGAAAACCAAAACAGACTCCGCACCCAAATTAAGCGCAGCAAAGACAACCTTCACCGATGGTGGCTCTCGGGCGGTTCTTATCAAGTAATTACTGACGATTACCTTCAATCTATCTATATCGACGCTTGATAGGCAAAAATATCTAAGCAACATTGAATTAACTTTACAGGAGACTGATTTAAAGTTAAAATATATAGAAAAAATAAAAATAGTCGGATTAAGATAATATTACCATGATGTTAATTATATATAAATGCGACTATTTCGTCATTTAATATTAAATTACTCACCCGTAAAGTTACTAAATGACACTTTCATATTTTTGCCTCCCAGCGTCCAAATTATCTTGATATTTATTTTTCACATCCATTCAAGGTTGTTCGTTTATATCATTTTTAACGTTGAATGAGAATTTGGGTATTGAAAACATACGTATCTAATTAACAATAATGTCATAATAAATCTAAGAAGATTCTAATAAGATATTTATTCTGCTAATTTAAATTTAGTTTTGCTATTCAACAACAGATGGCGCTAGCAGTCCCCATAAGTGGGAAATATATATTATTTCAAATTTTAAGCCATCGACTTTTTGAAATTGCTCGAAACTTGCTTTTTGGTGCAATTTGTCTGACTTTATTTTTTTTTATTAATTTAAGAAAATAGCGTCACAGTTATCGATGGTATAATTATGTTAAACTTTTGGATCGCCTTAGCCTATAAATGGACAAAAATTATGAATGTTCAGTAGAAACATAACCATCTGAGTAAATGAGAGTGATGAGGAATTAAAGAAAAACGCAAGTATGAATCATCCTTTTTATTTTTTAAAATAATTATAGCTAACCGTTTCGGCAATAATAGTCACTATTCTCAATTTAATGACACAGTAAGCATTTTCCGTTGTTAAAATTATATTTTTTTCACAATAAAATTAATGGGTTAATTAAATTTGTTCAATAAAATGTAATAACTAAAAAAATATTGCTTAACATAACAACACTAAACTTAACTATAAATTACATAGCAGTTCTTATTTTGACTAAATATCGAGTACAAAAAAAATAATAACTTTTATAAAAAATATAATATTTAATAAACACATCGAGTAAATCTAAAATAATTACTTAAAAACATGGCATCATTTTATATTAATAATTTTTAATAATTATTAAACTTAAAATTATAGGGTACAACTCTATACACGAGAAATAATGTTAAAAATAAAATAAAAAATATAAAATAATAAAACAAAAATTATTTGTCGTGAACACGCGTTACATAAGAGATTTATTAAGAAATATCCAACATGTAAGTTTATTCGCCTAAACATCGATTAGGTACAATAATATCGTCACATCACATTTCTAAAATTTATTTACAATTTTGTTTAATTTTTACTTCTTTAAATTTAAATACAGCATGCCAAACACGAATTTTGACTTCTACCTATTCCGTAAATTTTAATTTCTAACGTCTAAACATTTTGAATTTTACAATTTTTTACGCCGAAATATATTGTAGGTTATACAATAATTTTGATTTATACAAGTGTTCAATTTTAATTTTTACAAGTTTTACGGTTTCCAAAAATGTACCTACAATAACATTTTTTGTTCAATCACGACATTATTTTTAAGGATAAAAAAGATAAGACTAGAATTACACCAATTGGGTAAAGTTTTTTGCGTAAAACAGAGTAATGTTAACGACAATTTAACAAAACGCTTACAACAACGCAAATGTCTTATGTGACATTACAGAGGCTAGGCAATACGATAAAGTAGACAAAAAATAATGCGCTGTCAGTGGGTGAAATTACCAAAGTTACCTGATTATCGAAACTCATTTTTATTTCTATCCGATTTTTAAAAAACGTTTTTTTAAGTTTTGTTTTTGAAGTGTATTTTTTTGTTACCTGATTTAAAATGGACATCACTTTTTTTGTAAAATACAACACTGAAATTGTTGATGATTGCATATTTATTTTTTTCTTAAAAATATGTTTATTACTAAGATGGATACGACGCAAAAACGGGATATTGTAATAAGTTCCCGTAAAAAACACCAATAATAAATTCCATTATCTATGACATTTAAGTACGTTTAAGTACACGGATATTTTTTTTGTATTTATTTGTTTTTTTTTTATTCGTTGTTTACTACGGTCGGTATAATATAAAAAATCGCAGTTTTAGTGGAAATTTTATATTATATATTCTACCATTTATAAATAAACATTTTGGGATGTTTATTTATGAATAGCTTCGAGTATTACATTACATTAATTATGCTAACTTACGATACATTAAGATATACGACTACTATTGTGAGTTAAATTGAAAACCTGGCTATCCTGACTACACTTAATTATAATTATGATTAATGATGTATATTTAGCTATATATGTCATAAAACAAGCTGAAGTACAGAATACGTAAACGAACAAGCGACAAATTAAATAACTTTAACGGTTAATAAGGATGTTTAATTCAAATCAACAGCAATTTATTGTTTAAAAACTTAACAATTTTGAAAAATATTATCAACTGCCGTGGTTGGTAAATTTTTAAGAGCAACATTTTTGTTTTCCTTGTTTGAATTGCAATTTTGATTTGAGTTTCAAAATTTTTAATGTGTTTAATTTTGTCATCACTGAAATTACTTTCGAATATAAATTGATTTCTAAATCAACGTTCAAATACAAAATTTTTATTTTGGTTTCTCATAAATTTTACTCATCTTAAATTGATCTAAACATTAAAATAAAATATGTATTTCAGTGTGTTGCAATTTACACAAGACAAAAAAAAATGTTGCTGCAATATTATTTAGAAGCAACAATTTTCGGAATTCAAAAATGGAATAATACAGCAGCTGTTAATATTTTTCTGTTAACTTTGAAATAAAAAATGTAATGTAATCGCAGGTTGTAGGTCGCGATTTCGATGTTCAGATGATAGAACAATTCGTAAGTACTTATTAATCACTTATTTAGTGCCCGAAGGAAAACAACAAATGTGTCAACGTTGTCGAACATTAAAAAAGCGACACAAAACACGTTTTTCAACGAATTTTTCTAGTAACAAAACAATTTAATAACGCAATAATGTAACTTTATAATTAATTAATAGCCAATTAAACTACAACATTTGAAGGCGTCGTATCCATAAAAAAACTGACAGCGCATTTTGGAAATTGAGATTCATGCAGACTAATCTCCACACGCGAAATGACTTTAACTGAATCCAGTACTATTGATACTAAAAAACAGCCAAAAATATTACAAATGTTAGCAAATGTAATATTCTTTGACTCTGTATCGGCGATCCAGTACATCGCCTTTACTGTTAATTAGGCTGTATATTTAATGTACACTGCTTAACTACGGAATTTTTTCGTCATAAAATAAATGTAGAAAAACATTTTTTTTACCATTTTTCCGTAATAACGTTAAAAAAATTCACCGTCGAAAACTTAAAGAGTAACCTCTGATAACTCGCAGACACGATCTGTTATAACTATTCCACTTCGATGATCACAGAAAATACGTTTTCATTCATATTTTTGTGCGGCGTCTAATACCTAAACACTATTTTTCATTTTTATTTTTGTATCTTAATCAAAAAATTCTTATAATTAAATTTTACCGTCTCGAAAATACAGTTTGAATATTTTTTTTTACAAATATTTTTACAGTGAAACGCCGCACAAAAATGTGAACCACGTTGCGACATGAACACTTTCTTGGAAACGTAACTTTTGGTCTAAAAATCTAATGTTAGGATTCATGATCCGTGCTTTTTCTTATTTTTGTACAACTCGACACCCTCCGAGTTAAGTTCCCTAACACGATGTTCATTAATTATAACTTTAAAAATACCAAACGTTCATAAATTTTTCCTTCTACTAAGACCTAAATTTAAAACAATACCTTTTATACAATATTCATAGGAACTTCTTTTGTTGTTATATTAATTTATTATTTATATATTAAATTTATGAGGACATTTTTACATAAATAGCGATCCGTTCACTTGGAATTTTATTGCGATTATCATATTTTTGGTTTATTATCAGTCAAAATCGTTTTTTCAAGTCCAATATAATTGAATTTTTGTTCACGTTTCCTAGAAAACATATTATGTATACGGTATCGGGTAACCATTCGCGTCTTGATTTTACTTGCCTGTCCGCACCAAAACAATAAATAAATCTTCGCCGAAAAGTTGTGTATTTCATAACTGAAATTAAGTATAAGAAATTATTCATCAATTAAATCACCTTTCTTCATCGAAAACAAGAACACGATACGGAAATAAAAAATGATTTTTGGGCTATTGCATCAATTTTTTTTTCCTATTTACATTGATATTACGCAACAGTAATGTTGTCTACACTTTTTGATGGAGTGTAGATCACTGCACGAAAATACCAATATTAATTTAAGAATGAAATTATTACGTACATTAAAATCAGCTTATTTTTACCTTACCTATGTTACGATTATACGTATAATACAATTTGTATGAACGAAATAAAATACATTCATTTGGTTCACATAAATTGTCCCTTATTTATAATACATGTTGATAATATTAAAAAGAATTAATATTCGGCAACACTTGACATTCTCTTAAATTTGAAATTGCAAGAAATCCTCCAGTTTTTTTAGAATTGGGGGATATTTTGCAATTGTGAACTATAAATCTATTGCGGCAACTGTATGCATTATTATGTTTATTGATAATGATTTTATAATTGCTGAGTGCAACTATTAATCATTTTTAAATGATTTCTGGGCTATTGCTGTTTAATTATGCTTGTTTTGAAATAAAAATAAAAAATGTAAGTATTTGGGCTGTGTAAACATCCGTGATGGAAAGAATGTCTTGTGTTTAAGTTTGTCTACTCAAAGTTATTGTCGTCGAAAGTTACTGTTGGATCTTATTATTATTTTACTTCGACGTTTGGTACAATTAACAATATGTAATTGTCTCATAATGTCCTGTTGACTGTAAGTTCAGTGAAAAATCGCTATTTGTTTTATTTATCAATTACAATTCCATTTTGATTTATTTACATACAAAAGATAAGTAACGGCAGTCTTCTGAAAAAATAATGAATATTTTTTTTATATATATACAACTATACAAATCATTTTGTAAATAATTATTTACCAGTAAAAATAATCGTATAATGTTAAAATAAACTGTTATTTTTAAGTTATATAAAACAAAAGCATCAACGTTTACGTAAAGTGCTACGGTATTTACATAATTAATATAATTATAATCTAATATGGCATTTAAAAATAAAATACGCCAAGAAATAAGAAAAATTTTGGAAATGAAAATAAAAGTAAAAATAAAATTTATTTTTTGTTAAATAGAATTATTTTGTGCGTTCAAAACGTGACTAGCATAAGACGTGTTATTGCGTGAAAAAAATTAATAAAAATATTGATTAAAAATTGAATAATAATAATAATAATTAAAATATCCTATGGAAACATAATGCAACTAATTATATTGCAATAAACCGTCGCTAAATGCGATAAAAACGTGCATAAACCAGTTTGGCACATCCAAAAGTTTGTACTAAGCTAAGAAATTCTGTGGTAAAGCTAATAAAAATAAATATATATTTCTAATAAAACACTCAAATATAACCAAACAAATATTAGAAGATTGCACTGTAATATTATTTGTCGTATCGCTACATCTAATTACTTGTTCGGGCGAGTTTTTGTTCCATTTTGTTCATCATTCAACTAATTTTAGGTACTTTTTTATTTTATTTACAGTAAAATTTGTTTCCGCTAAAAGTTTTCCCTATTTACAACAGTAAGTTCTATCTAAATTAATGTTATTACTTTATTTTTAGTTTTTTTTTTCATAATTGTATACTTTTGCAGGCTAAAATTAAACGTAAAACACTTTTAGAGTCCAAAACTAACTCGGTAAAATAAAAACTTAATCACGAATTACCAATCAGAGGCGATTTCGTATAAATTCCGGCCGAAAAACAATTTGTCATCCAAAAAATACAAGAGTTCCCCTTTTATAATTTTCCACTAAGTTTTACGAGCTAAATTACATCTATTGCGTCGAAATCGCATCGGATTAGTAATAGCTGAATTTTCATGGCTGAGGATTTTGTTGGAGGTGGACAGCTTGCTGAGCAGCTTGTTGCGCAGCTTGTGCAGCCTGAGCAGCTTGAGCAGCTTGCATATGTTGTTGTTGGACGGCCTGTTGCGCGGCCTGCTGCGCGGCCTGTTGGGCGGCCTGGGCAGCTTGCTGAGCCACTTGCTGCGCAGCTTGTTGAGCAGCTTGTTGAGCTGCAGCCTGCTGCTGCGCAACAACCGCCTGTTGAGCAGCTACGGCCTGTTGTGCGGCTTGTTGAGCTGCCTGCTGCGCCGCCTGCTGCACCGGCGACGGCAGGTTAAAGCCCAACATTCTTGGGTCATGCAATCTGAGAGCCTGCTCTAGTCGCTGTTCCTGGGCGATTCTGAATGCTTCCACTAGTTCAGGTGATATCTGTCCACTTCCATCGTTCGGTGGTTGCGGAGGAAAGCCTCCGTTGTGTCTTAAAGGACTTGCAGCGTCGTTGCCATGAGCTGCAGCGGCTTGGGAGACGGCGAGTCGCAGAGCTTCAGCCTGACTTCGTAGGAGGGCTTCAGCTTGCTGGATTCTCAGTGCGGCTTCAGAGGGTGCTGGCGGTGTTTCTGCAGGTGGTTGAGCCGGGGGTGGCTCTCTGGCCAGTTGCTGCCTCATCGCGGATACCAGGTTGGCAGCTGCTACCTGCACGGCGCTAGCACCTTCGCCTGGCTGGGCCATCATGTTGGCGGCGGCAGCGGCTATGGCTGCGACTCTTTCGTCTCCGTAAGCTTGGTGTCCATTATTGGCTGATCTGAGTAGGTCCGTGAGTTTGTTGACTGCTGCCCCTGCTTCGGAGCCAGCAGAGGAGGATAGTCGTCCATTCGAGGATGAGTCTGAGTGTGCTGGGGAGGGCGGCGCGAGGTTTAGAAGGCCGGACCCTCCAGCAGAGGCCGAGACGGCGGCGATGATGTCCCTCTCTCGTCTCTCGGCTGCTGCCCGGGATAGCACGTACTGGGCGGCGAACTGATGCTTCGGTTCCATTCTCATGTGTTCCATGTGCGAGAGGAGACCTGGAATGTTAAATAGCAAATGAGTATTGTAATGGGGTTATAATTAGCTTCTTTTTTGGGTAGGAAATAATACAATGACTTCTCGCACTCTACATCAGAGTAAGAGAACTTGTCAGACTTTAGCTAACTAAAACACACTTCTAAGTTCTTTCTTTTCCTTGCCTCCAGAACCTTAGGGTTCTCTTTCGGAACAACTCAAGGCCGCAGTAGGCTTTGGCCCTACTGGGTCTAAAGTGTGCGTGGAATACCTACTATGCGCTGTTTGACGAGTCAGGTATTACAGTTACCGGACAGCCGGAAGGCGAGCTACCTATTGCTCCAAACCCTTCAAGTTTCAGCTACGATGCAATTACACTTGCTTCAGAATTTATCGTTTCTATTGTTAGGATACTAATGAAAAAAGACGAATAGAAAGCGAAAATATATTGTTTGCTTAATAAATTCATAACTAGCTTGTGCCCGCGGCTTCACGGCATCGGTGATAAATGTCCTTCGGGAACAAGATTCGATTCCGGTTCAAAAACATTTCATGCTTTAGTCTGTGTTGTGATTTATCTCCGTGTCAAGAGTAAAGGTGTGTTTCCATTAAAACAAAGCTGAGCTGAGTAGAGCAAAGCTGAGCTATGTTTGACTGGCCTGTTGGTCTAGAGGTTAAAGGCCCTGACTGCGAAGCCAGAGGTTGTGGCTTCGATTTCTACCCGACACAAATGCTTGTGTGATAAGCACGATTATTTGTTTTGTGTCTGGGTAAAATTTATCTAAAAGTAAGTAAGTTGAGCTACCCTTCACTTCCTGTTTTCTATACGGTACCCTACTCCATTTAGTCTGGCTCGGGGCCCCATGTTCATTTGTTTTTTTTTTTTATTATTATTATCGAAAGGCTCACGTTTGACCACTATCTCAGCTGATGGAAGGCGATGATGTGGTTGTCGATGAAGAGCGCTTGCCTAGAAGTAACTTATTCACTCTTGACTTAAATATTTCTAGGTTGTAGTTATCAGGAAACAAATTGTGGCCGGGAATTTCGCTCCTTAGCTACGGGCGGAAAGATTTGTGCGTGTAGGATGTCCACCTTGTACCGGTGGCACATCTCCGTACGCCTGTTGATCCATTTTATTTGAAAGTCCGCTCAGTTCGAGTAGAATTCTACTTAAAGAGAGACTTAGAGATTTTCGAGGTTGGAGTAGCTTGAGCATGTCAAAATGTATGGAATTATGGGTGTTGACTACTGCCCCTACCACAAAATCTCAAGTAATTTGCCACGCTCTTTACACTGTTTCCACCGATGCCTAGTGGACATTTCGAGTACTGTGATTAGCAAATCCAAATTCCGCTCCTCTCTCGTTCAGCTCTTTGTCAATGGGAACGAGCCCTTAGCCTAACTTCAATCGACAAGGTGTTTGCATATTTGACTGATACTACTTCAAGTCAATATCAGACAAATATGCAGTTGGATATCAACGGAATAATTAACTAGTGACTTTAGCACAATGTCCGTTTCTGTTAGTATTATGGTGCCACTTTGGATATTAATTAAATAGTTAATTCTCATCGATATAAAGGGTGTCATTGACATCGCATAACAAGCGAATACCATGGATTTTGTTGGTTTTTTCTTAGTTTCTTTCAATAAATTATTATAATTGCAAGATAAGTTTTTTCGTTTTTCTTGTGAAGTTATGATTTTTTTTTCTGTGTTGTTCATTGAATTTAAAAATGATAGTGCCTGGGTTTTTTTAGCAATTTGCACATGTGTTTCAATTGTATTTTAAATAAAATATAATATAATAACTGAATTTTAGTGGCTTTTTTTGCGCTTTACGCATTTAAGACGGGATGTTCTATCCCGTCTTTATAGTCGTATATTTCAGAGCTATAAAGAAAATTCAATCAAAGTTCACTTACCACTTTCATGTGTAAACACAGCCTGGCAGACGGAACACGGCCACATCCTCAGTCCACTGGTCAGCTGCGTCTCTGGGTGACAAGCCAGGTGCTTCCTCAGGGAACCCTCGTTGACGTAGTGCTTCCCGCAGACAGGACACGGGTGGTTCGCCGTCCGTCGCTTCGCTATATAAGGATCAACAGGTTTAGCCTGTGCTGGGTACGGTGACGTGGCTGGAGGGCCTAGTCACCAGGATCAGGTGGGTTAGTTGGTTAGGGGGGGAGAAAAAGAAAAAATAATAGGTTAGTTCCATTGTTAGTGAAATTTTTGAAACGATCAAGCCTTGTTGGTGTTAACACTGTAAATGGGGATACAATTTTACTTACAACAAACCATTTGAAGCTAAATTCGCAATGTTATGAATTGGAATTGTTCATAACAATCACATAAAAGAGCTTTCAACCAACAAAGCATCATCTTAACACTTAAAATTACATTCTAACCGAAATCGTAACGAGAAACAAATGGAGCTTAAAATAAATCGATAAATAGAACCAAAACAGAAACCAATTAACCGAACACTGGATGTCAACGAAACGGAATTGACGATAGAAAATGAGGAAAACGCTGCCATTAGATACAAACACAAAACATGTTATGATAATAAAGACTGAACGCCATCCGAAGAATTTGTATTTCCAGGGCTAAGCAAGAAATGTTTGCAAAACATACTACCCTCTGAATGATTCTAAACAATAACACACAGTCCCCGGACCGCGTTCAGCTCTTATTTATTAAGTCAACGTTAAAGATTTATGGAAACGATACGTTTTTGTATTACCGTTGATATTGAAACCAACACCCCTCATGGCTTTGTGCCAGCTGGAAGCTTTTATAACGTTTTAAAACATAACGTTAGATAAATACGAGTTATCGCGCTATATGATGACCATTACAAACTTCCAGTGACACAACTTACACGCTAATGTATCTCTCCTATTGTAACGTAAAATTACATTACCAGAATAATTTGATATTAACAATGATATTATTTTAACACAATAATTCATTTACATTTTAACAATTTCGAAAAATACGTTAACAATAAAAGAGATATTTATAATTGTAAATTAAAACTAAACCCAAACGAATTGAAAAAAGAATGTCAATGACTTTCCATTTCTGAATTCGAAACAGACCGCCGTTATCGACATTCAAATTTCGAGAGAATTCAAAAAAGGAACTTCTTTATCGACGGTTGGAATCGAAGAAGTTCTTTTTTCAAACGGACCAATCCTTCGAATATTGAAAAAACCGAGAACTCTGAAACTTACTCGCAACGCCGGATGCATTGGGGTCCTTGTGAGTGTTCTTCATGTGTTCGACGAGGGCTTCGCCCCCGAACACTACTTTGTGGCATATTGGGCAGGGAGTGGCGGTGGCGCCACCTATCATGAGTGCCGCATGTTGCTGCAAAACACCAAGGTGCAGCTGAAGCTCCTGTTCCACCGGCGGTGGCGATGCGGGCATAGCAGTTCAAAGATTAGGACACATTCATAATAAAAACACATAACAACAAAAATATACAGTCGAAAGGGAATTTTGAAATAAATATCACAGCCAAACAGTCAATTTTGATTTTGTAAAGAGCAAATTAATATTAAATTGTCAATTGAGTTCGCATATAATTTTGAAATTAAGAGTAAAATGCTGAAATTAATGTAAAAATCAAAACAAGTTCCGTGTTTTTGGGAACTTGAAAAAATTGTAAAATAAAAGAAAATACATCATTGCCTAAAATTTTTGTAAACAATTTTGTTATAAGAATGGTAATTATCATATTAACAATTTAGGGAAAAAATATCTCTTAACAATTTATTTCACAACAATAGCGATAAAAAATAACAATACATTGATTTTACAATTCATTTTTTTATTTCTAAGAAATGTATTAATTTGAATACTTAATTATTTAGAAGAGAAGAAAATGTCTTAGTTTAAATACTTATTAATTGATATCTTATACTAAGTGACAAAAAACTTTTTGATACTGACCTTTGCCGTATGTGTTCTCAAACTACTTTCAGTGGCAAATCCTTTTCCACAAATATTGCAATGAAAAGGCCTGTTTTTAGCTCTTTCCACTTGAGCGTCATGGTTCCTCAGGTGTTGTTGTAGGTTCGAGAGCTGGATAAAAGCTCTTCCGCAGTCCGGCAGATGGCATTTATACGGGCGTTCCCCTGTAAAGAAGGCTAGATTTAAGTTTTTGTTGAACTTTGGCCTACCCGTTTGGAGTATGTGCCAAGAAGAGATTTTTTTTTTTTAAGTTTTCTAGGAGAATTTTTTCCACTTCAAATTTTGTTTGAACAGGAAACGGACTAAAACGTATGAGTTGTACGCTATTCATCCTATCAAGCTCAATTGCCGTTTATTTTCATAAGTACTTGAAATTCTTTCGCATTTGTTAATAAAATCCATTTATAGAACACACATAATGTCATCTACGAGTGAGAGCTAACGCAAAATAATACCTCTGACCCCAATATTTAACGAGAACAATGTTTTTAAGATCCGATCTAAAAGATCCGAACCATATGCTCCTATTAAAGCTAAACCAAACATCAAAATTAGAACAATCGACGTTCGAAAATCGAACACTAACGGTAATCTTACACAACGGAACCGCAAACCAGTTCGAAATTCGAAACAATCTGCGAAGGCATGTTTGTTAAAAAGCCGAAAAATCACGACCGCGACCTAACCCAACGCGAAAGAAACCGAACGTGGCGTTCCATTTTTAAAATAAGACCATAATAAAACGAACGCATACTTTTAGCCTGTACTGCAAGCAAATGCATAGGTCGTTGAACGCACGCACACGAGCGAGTGACTCACACAAAGGCGTGTGTATCTATGGAGTCCTGCGCTTTGTTGGTGTATGTGAATTTTGCATGTCTGGGAAGAATGCGTGCATATTATACGCGTGAGGGACTAAGATTATTGTAGAATTATTTCCTAGATGCAACTAGATAGATGTGTATGTGTATCTAGTGTAGGCTGTAACGGTTCGATCGCCATATTTATTGCCAGTAAATTTTATAAGTGTGTATGTTTTATTAGTTAGCTGATAAAAGTGATTTAAATATTGGCTCGTAGGTTTTATGGGTAGTGTTCGGAGATTGCGCTGTCCTTGCGGGTTGGTTTAGAATTAATTGGTTACTGTAATTATATTTTCGGGTTTATTTAAAGCAGTTTGGATTGTAAACTGATTGATTTTATATAACATTATACCTATTGAAGTTTTTACTAATATAATGATTAAAAATTATTATAGGACAGCGTTAGTCAAAAAATATATAATTTATTTAAAATTACTGGTTCTCAAGCCTCCTCTCTAAGAAAGGGAATGGATCGTAATATACCACGTGTTCATAGTGTAAATTATTTAAGAGTATAAAATATATAAGGACAAGTTATATATATACAGACAAGAATGAAACAGAAAAATAGATACTCTCTCTCGGACTTAACAACGATGAAAAAACAAGATAGAAAAAGGTACTATTCAATTTTATTGCTAGTTTTTTTATAATAACAGCATAGCTTAGCAGCAGATTTATAATATTCCCACAGCTGGGATTCAGGCCTCCTCTCTAGGAGAGGTAATGGACCGTAATCTACAACGCGGGCCTAGTGTGAATTGGTGGATGTCACATGTCTTCGAATTTTTGGTTCTAGGACATGCTGGTTTCCTCACAATGTTTTTCTTCACCATTTTGAGAGCAGTGGTGATGAAATAAATTACATGTAATAATGCGCCTGGCTGGAGAGGGAGAGGGAGACCAAAGAAGATATGGATGGATTGTGTGAGAAGTGATATGGAAGACAGAGGAGTTAGTGATAGCGTGACGGGTGACAGGACAGAATGGAAGAAAAAAACATATTGCGCCGACCCCAAATAAAACGGGACAAGGGCAGGAAGATGATGAATGCGCCTGGCTGGGTTTCAACCCGCAAACGTTATTAACAATAAAATTAATACATATTTTACTAAACAGTATTAAACTAAAGTAATACTGATCCAAGTTAAACTCAATACATAAGTGTTAGGTATGTAGGTAGAAGGTAGGTATTTCATTTTTGCCGTTTCACCACATTATAAAAGTGAATGTCTGAAACGAGGTCTCAGATAGTATTCTGGGAATAAAACCTAGCTAACATAGGTAGGGTCAATAATCACCGATGTGTCACGGTTATTCAGGTTTCTAAGTGGTGATTACTGCTGTGACTTGGTGATTATTTTCTAACCTTAGTGTTGTGATGTGTGTAATTTATTTGTTAAATACGTGACACGATCTCATGTCTGAAGTATAGATACTGATAATAATTATTGTTAATACGATAATTCTTTAGTGATAATTTTCGATAATTTGTTGTTGTGATAATTATTTATGAAATTTGTCTCAATATAATTATGGACTGGGTTTTAATTTAAACTCTAGGGATCACCCCCCAGACTTCAAGGGGTCACACCCCTGGAGTTTTTTTTTAATATTTCTACTTAGTGAAAGATAAACACATAGGAAACATCCCCTTGAACTATAATAATAAAAAAAAATTGTTAATATGATACTTATTGGTAATATACAATCTAATCACAAAATTATTACCTAAAAAATACATTTTTATCTTTTTTTAGGAAAAAAGATAATCAATAAAATGTGTTTCACTTATAATACAAGTACCTACATAGAATACCTGAATGGCATATTTGAAAGGTGCGTCCGCCAACTATGCGGCCACGGGTTCGAATGCCGTCTCGGGGCAAAATATTTGTATTTCTTACTTATAGTACGTTAGTTATGTGAAACTTAAGAATGTGTAAGTCAAGCTGTGACAGAGATTCGTAGTGTGAAGCGCTCATTGATGATTGTAATGTCGATATGAACTTACTTCTGAGCCCCAAGTGAACGCGCCGGCTCGCATACCTATTTTCTTTTTATTATGTTTCTAATTATGGTATTCGAAAGGTTAATTTCTACTTAATAGTGAAGAATATGTGTAATATTAAATCGCTTTAAATAGTTTTGCAGTTTGTGAGATACACAATTTTATTTTTTACCTTTTTTATCATGTCATGTCTGCATGTGGTTTCTGCATTGTGTGTGTCTGTGTCAAATAAAACATTTTTGTTTCTTCTTTCAAAATTATTCTGTTGGTTTACTACGATAGCACTATTTTAAGAGGCTGAGTAAGAACATATTCGTTAAACATGTCCGGCCCAGAGCACGTCGGTGCTCAGTATAGAGTTCCATAGTTTCCCGTCCGTCACAAATTTCTCACAATGTAACAGAAACCTTAAACTACGACATAACAGGGCCAAGTAGCCCAAAGTACAGCGCTGTACTCTCTCGGGAAAATGAGTATACATATTGGTACCAAATTTCAGCTTACTAGTGCTAACGGTCACCAAGATTATCCGCAGACGAACAGACAGACATACACAAAGACATGGCAAAAATATAAGGGTTTCTAGTTGACTACGGAACCGTAAAAACAGTCTATTATTACTATTATATAGTATAATAGTACTACGATTACGTCATAAGGCTGCAAATAAAAGTGCTTTATAGTTTTTCATTTGACTAATAGCGAGCATCTATAAAAGATTGATTGGATTGTCTATGCTTCTAGTCTATGGTTCATTGATTTTAATTATCTATGATAGTCTATGATTAGTTTTATTTAAGGAACAGGTAATATTTTTTTCTTTACTGTAATTTTTTCATAAAGATATTTTGATTTGCTACATGAAAGGTAATTTAAAAAATAGCCTAAACCTTACTTCTAGAATAAATAAAACCATATAGCTTTTTCTAGAACGAGCTTTAACTGTGTGCCGAATTTCATTCAAGTTCTTTCAGCTATTTAAATTACTGGAAATGATATCTATTTTCGCAAAATGAAAAATTTTACTATTGATATTACAAACTAGATTTTACAAACTCTAAAATTGAAAAAGAACTTTAACATCAAAAGTTCTAAAACAACCTTTTTATAAAACTTCTTAGAAAAAAAAATCATTAAATTGGAGACTTTAGTAACTGCCTCCATTTCGTAAAAGAAAGAAAAAAAAATACTATACTTTTTATAGTAGGTAAAAATCATCTAATGACGAATCCCGCTCTTGAACAGTGCGGGAAACAGCGTCAGACTTTTACTGAGTAAACAACCTACCTCTATCTAAACACACTATTCTTAGACTCAATAATAATATCGATATAAAAAGACGAATAGTAATAATTTTAAATCAAATCTAATCCTAAAATAACATACTCCCATAAATGTCTTATTACATGTAATAGATTTCCACATACAAAAAAAAAAATCAAACATACCAAAGATTAATCTTGTCTATGGTCAATATGTCTTCCGGGTTCGCTGTTCCATAGACTATTGTGGCTTCACCGCCATTTTTCAACGTATACAACTTGCACAACCTACGCGTGAACCGACCAGTGTAACTTAAACCTCAAACGCGTTAGGATTAAATTCAGTCTGGGGTCTTGTTGTGTTGGTACTTTACAGTATAGATATTTTTGTTATTTCACTATGAATAAATGGAAGGGAAAGGCGCTTACCTTAGCACAGTTCGGCCGATGTGCGATGGTAAAGGATGGTATCTTTTAGATCGTGAACGGATTTATAGTTGGTTAATTTGTGGGTTTATTAGGGTTTTTGATATTATTTTGGCGAATTTTTGAAAGAAAAAAACTTAAAATGAAACGTGATATTGTTCATTTTAATCAACGCAAAAGAAACCAAAAAAAAACAAGACGTTCTATCTTTTTAAGAAAAAAAAAAGATTTTTGTTTAGAAAAAAAGATATGAAATCTTTTTTCTTTTTCTTTACAAGCTAAACCACATAAATAAAATAAAATTGAAATATTCATAATTAAGTCAAAACTTACCAAAAAAAAAGAAACTTTTATCACAAAACAAAAAAAACCCTCGCACAACTTCAAAAACGACCACCATAAACCCAACTACCCAATTAGAAACCTAAAAACATTTCAAAGCTAACTGGAATCTAGGTATTACAAAGCCCAGGCTAGACCTAGGTACCCTGAAGCCTACGCGTTCGATTTACATACAAAAGTACCTTCCAGCCACCTTTGACTTGACTGCGTAGGCATTAAACATTCTTACGAAGACAGTTAGTTTGTTCCTGGGTCGGCATTTTGAGATAGATACTATAATTTACAAAGATAAAACAATATTATTGTCATATTTATGATTAAAATGGTCTTTATATTATATTTTAGTGTTTAGTCTGTGAGAAACTGACCATGGTAAACTTTTATGAGCTCTGACATCTTTTCTTTAGAAAAGCAAGCTTGAAAAGAGTATTTTTAAATAACACTGTAGTGTAAAATCATGAAGGAATTGTGTATTGGTCGAGTACAGTTTAATTTAGGTGTCTTTTTTTACGGTGGGAAAAATCATCTAAAGACGAATCCCGATCTTGGGCGGAGCGGGAAGCAGTGTCAGACTCTTACTGACTAATACAACCCACCCCATTCCTTCTTAACTCTCATACCGGAGTCGGACCTTCCTTTCAGAAACCGAACCGGGACCCTGGTAGGCTAGCTGACAATGACAACTCCTTGAGATGCGCGGGAACAGAGCGTGCCGTAAACGACTTCGTTTGGTCCGGACTGTTACCATACGACCGGACGGCGAGCGATCTCCATTGCTTACCAATTTAGGTGTTTTCAAGGCTCCTAATAAACTAGTGAGATTCACCATCCACAATTGCAACTCTGTTTACTATCAAGTGGGATCACGATTACATGTAATTTGTAATATTTAAGAAAGAACAAATTGAGAATATAATGTCTTTCTAATTAAAATTAAGTTCTGCTGAGGTAATTGACAGTTGTCTGTTTGTCTACTGTCTATTTCATACTAGCGTTTCCCAGTGTCTTTGCATGCACACCTATAAAGTAGCATTCTAGTAGTCACAGAATTTTTAATAAAATAATATAAATAATAATTCATATTTCTTCTCGTAGTTTATTCATTACAAACAAAAAAAAACGTACATTTAAAAATAAAGTAACTTATAACTGATTATCTTAGTTTCATTACAATTTGTTGTTTTATGAGATTTATTAGACTAAGAAAGGTTTACTATAATAAAGCCAGTTCAATCTGCCGCCATTTTACCGAACGAAAAAAAAACAAAATCATAGACACTGACAATTCTCGTTTTCGTTTCACAAAGGCAAAGGAATTCAGTTACAGAGCCAAGTTTTGCAACATAATAATTATAGGTCTGTTAAAAACTTCGCAGACATTACGAAAAAGGTATAAAACTTTATATTTTTTAAGTAAAAAATGTAAAAAAGTATAACTCAAAATAATAATGATTAAAATCTACGTGTCACTCGGGACGTGACTCAAGAGAATTTAATTTAATTTGTCTTTTAAAAAGAACTTTACTTTTTGTTTTATAAAAGACTAGCTTTTGCCCGCGGCTTCGCCCGCGTGGTATTGGGGTTACCTAATAAGAAGTTGTATATCCCACGGGAACCTTGTTTTCCGGGATAAAAAGTAACATATGTGCTATTTTGGAGTATACTCTATCCCTGGGCCAAATTTCATACAGATTCATCAGGCCGTTTTGGCGTGATTGAGTAACGAAACCAAAATAAGAAGTTGTATATCCCACAGGAACCTTATGTTTTTCCGGGATAAAAAGTAGCCTATGTCCTATTCCGGAGTGTATCCTATGCCTGTGCCAAATTTCATCCAGATCCGTCCAGCCGTTTTGGCGTGATTGAGTAACAAACATCCAGACATCGTAACTTTCGCATTTATAATATTAGTACCCAAGATTAAAAATGTTGCGAGATAAAAGAGTTTGGTTATGTTATTTTTTTATGTCCTTTTTTGACGTCGGCTGGTCCTTGAGTGTATATAAAAGGGTAAACAAATTATGACATTATGACGTGAGAGCAGTGGTGGCCAAGTGGTATCGGCCCCGACTTACGAGTTGTAGGTTGCGGGTTCAAACCCAGCCAGGCTCATTACTTTGTGTAATTTATTTCATCACCACTGCTCTCATAACGGTGAAGGAAAACATCGTGAGGAAACCGGCAATTCCTAGAACTAAAAATTCGAAGACGTGAGACATCCACCAATCCGCACTGGGCCCACGTGGTGGATTATGGCTCATTCTCTCTCCTAGAGAAGAGGCCTGTGTCCCAGCAGTGGGAACATTGAAAAGGCTGATGATGATGACTTCGTTAAGTTTTCAAAGTATGGGAATGGATGTAATTTCTGTACATTTGCATACCTGAGGATAATCACCTAGATTTAAATTAATTTAGATGATCGGAGGCTAAGTACTGGTAACCTCTTACTAATACGATACTAATCTATATCCTAATTGTACAATAAATCGAAAGTTTATTTGTTTACTAGCTTTTGCCCGCGGCCTCGCCCGCGTGGTATTGGGGTTGGGGTTTCCGGGATAAAAAGTAGCCTATGTCCTATTCCGGAGTGTATCCTATGCCTGTGCCAAATTTCATCCAGATCCGTCAAGCCGTTTTGGCGTGATTGAGTAGGTAACAAACATTCAAACATCGTAACTTTCGCATTTATAATATTATAAAGATAATTCAATACTGAAACTCTTGAGGTCCAAGCGAACGCCGGCGTTTGTACACCTATTGTCTTTCTATTGTGTCTCTAATTACGGTATTCGAAAGGTTGATTGATAAATCGATATTAATGTTTATCATAAAAGTCGAATACAACCTTTTTTCGGGTTAGCAAATCTTCAAATAACGTCTCCTATAGTTCGTTTTTTAATTCTAGACTACGATTTGACAACTCAGAATGTCACACTCTAGAAATATGTTCCCACTTTTCTGGAGTTTGACATTTTAAGTTGTCAAATCGTAGTCTAGGATTAAAAAACGAACTATATTCTAAGTGGACCGAGAAGCAGTGTTAGAATTGAGTGTTAGCATATAAGTTGAACCAATATAGTAACAGATTATTTGGTCTCAGTAATTGAAGTGCAACACAGTAGGGGCTGCGTTTACAATGACGGCCATTTTTTACTTATTCAAATCAAATCAAAATGGTTTTTATTTCATATAGGCCTACATGGGCACTTATAAAACGTCAGAAGCTAGTGCACGGTTCCAAATTGGTCGTTTCCTATGGAGAAGAACCGGCAAGAAACTCCATGGTTACTCTTTTAAAAAATGGTTTCTTACAATATTATCTCGTTATTACAGTATTTATACCATTATGTAAGAACAGCTTACTATAACAGATTTTCGAGTCTCTATCAAAGCCATTGCAAATGGTTCAACTTACTTGCCGCACACTTTAACAAAGTGTGTTTCTTTCACGTGTATTTACATTATACAATATTTCTTTCTCTCTCCTAGTGAAGAGGCCTGAGTCCCGGCAGAAGGAACATTATAAGGCTGATGCAATGCATAAGAATGCAATACTTTTATTTAAGTACTGGCCTTTTTCTTAGCAACCAAATGATACTACGAGCAAAGTATGACATAACTCTAGCACTCACAACATTACAGCATACTTTCGTAAACTAAAATCAGATGACAGATTAATACTGGCCACCTCTAAAAAGGGCAAAAAAACCGTAGACAAGACATATTATTATGACATGTCATGTATCTGTCATCTATTTGACACATACGTTGACATTATGGTTCTTACACACACCTGTACTTTAACTGTCAAAGTTGTTTAATAAATTAGTTTTTTAGGTAAAAGACTAGATGTTTAGGAAAATGTTGATAATTAGCCTCTTTTTCTTGTAAATGAAGACTCAATTTTTTTTTTTTGGTCTGAACTAGTGCTTAACTGTAATTCCACCTGATGGTAAGCAGTGATGCAATAGTTGATGGTAAGATGCACTAGTTTATTAAGAGTCCTCTAGCCTTGAAGACACCTAAATTATAATCGGACTGTAGAAGTTTAAAAAAAAATTAAAAGCCTTTATTTTTTTATTATTGAGTTTGTTAAGTAAATCAATGTGAGTTTGTTTAGCAAACCAATAGGCTCCAATTGTTTGCTCTCTGTGATATATGTCTATTTCTTTTCCAACTTCAACAAATTTCTAAGTTCTTTTTTTTCTTAGAGTATTCTAGTCGTTTACTTCAAAAGACTATTAACAGCAATGCTAGCAACATACCCACACGAATGCAAGTGTACCAACCTGCCAACATGCAGAACTACGTAACCATAGACATTGCGGTGGATTCGAAAATTAAAATTAAACATATCTCGTTGCGCGTCGATTTTAAAACACGCTGGCCGGACGGCGCGTGCGCGATGCACAATTTATTTTTGAATTTGGAACGCAGACTTCGCGCCGTTTTATACTGCAGGCAAATTATTTGCGAGTTTTTGATGTTTGAATTGACATTTTTTTTGCGTTTTTTGCTGCAATTTTTTTTCGATTTTATTTTAATCAGTTTTGCAACGGAATTATAATGAAAGAATCTTTTTGATGTGGTTGTATCGTCTTAATATTTTTTAAACAAGTCAAAATACATGATAATATTATTAAAGCTACTAAAAATATACTAAAAATATGTAATCGAGATATTTGTAATACATAACATGATTTAAAAGTCTATAAAATTCCTCGCGCATTCTCTTCCATTTTGGAATATGCAATTAGTATAATTTTTGTGACAGACTAACCTCTAGACAATTCAAAAGTTAGAATATACTTTTCTGACAAAAATGCTTCGTTTCTTAAGTATATACATTGTACAGAATATTGGTTATAAAAAATAAAAAAATGTACTTAAATAACTTTTTTAAAAATTTTAAAAAGAAGTAGTTACCTATATTCTAACCGCTGCTTTTTCTTCAATGAATTTAACCAAACGTCATGGGTTCGCGTCTGAAATGAAAGCTCTGGCCCTGGTACATATGGCAACGAAGGAATGGGGAAGTTTAGTCAGTAAGAGTCTGACACTGTTTCCCACTACATCCAAAGGCGGGATTCGTCATTGGATGATTTCTACCTACCATAAAAAACCCCAAGCTTTCAAAGCACACTTTTCATTCATTATAAGAACTCCATACAAAACATAACCCGTCAACGCCGGGACGTTACATAATACTAATAAGTTCTCAAACGACCAATCTACGGTAACTATCGGTTATGAAATATTTTTAATATCCTTATAAACAGATAGATATGTAACTATACAGTTTTATAGTAACATATCACTGACGCCAGACTGTTTAGGTAATATATAATAATATAATATTCGACAACTATCACATAACGCCGTCTAGTCTCAAGCTAGGCAGAGCTTGTGTTATGAGTACTAGACAATTGATAAAATACATAGTTATATATTTCTAAATACATACATATTATAGATAAATTACACCCAGACACAGAACAAATGATTGTGTTCATCACACAAACATTTGTGCAGTGTGGGAATCGAACCCACGACCACCGGCATAGCAGTCAGGTTCACTAACTACTAGGCTGACAGGCCAGTCAAATAACTGTATCGTTTTAAACTTCTACTAGTACCTATTATACAAACTTGATACGACAGAAGGGTTTTCCTTAAAAAGTATCATTGTACACATCAATATGAATAACTTTTACTATGAGACCAGCCCAAAAATCACGAAAAACAACCCACTGCTCTATACATTTAGTCCACTTCTATGAAGCAGCGGGTTTTTTTAACGGTTTTGAATAATATTTGGCATACGGGGAGACCATGTCTTGGACAAAGAGTTAGAATACTTTTTGTCTCAGAAGAGAGCATTAGTTTTTACACAACAGTGAGGCTATTAAATCCATTTTTTCCTTTTAACTACGTTTAGAACGGTTCCTAGTCTTACCAGATGCAAATAAATTCCAGTATTTTACATGAAACAACTATTCATAACCTCCACAACCCAGTATCTGTGTAATACTGTGTAAGGACACACTGGAATGACTGCGTATTTTATCATGGTTAAAATTCATCCAAAGATATCTGCCGCTGTTATTCCCTAACTATTATAATCATCAGCATCACCGTCCAGCCCTTTTTCCATGTCATGTAGAGTCGGCGTAATACGTTATTTTTTCATTCTGTTCTGTCACCCGTCACTCTATCACTAACTTCTTTTTCTTTCATATTGCTTCAATCTATCCATATTTTCTTTGACCTTCCATCTCTTTCATACATGCACATAATTATACTCATATTTCTTTTCGTAATCTAACATTAGTACATATTCCAACTATAGTACACTTTTCTCCAAAATAAGCGTTAGGCAATCTACTTTACTTCAATCTAAAGATAAACTTTATTTTCTAGTTAGAAAACCGTTCCGTTTTTTTTTTCGCAATCAGATTGAAAAGTTTGAGTAAAAACGGATATAGCAACAGCCGGTAATACAGTATATGAAGTATAATTTATAGCTAGGTACTGCAACGTTGAATGCATACTGCAGAGAGAATTTCAAACCGATATAAGCCCCGTATGCACAGCCGAATGTGTAATTTGTTGGCGAAATTTCGAAACGGATTTTTTTTTCCAATTTGGTGTATTTCGGTTTTAGTAACTATAGCAGTATAGGGTTAAGTGGTGTTGCTGTTTCAGAAATAGTTTTTTGATATTGATTGATTAGAGTGAGACAATTGAGTGTCTAGAAAAAGAAAATGGTTAATTCCTTTGGTTTTTAGAAGTCATTAAACTTATAATAACTCTAGAGAAGTCATTATAGTGTGTTTATACGTATTTAGAATGGTAAAGTTAGTGAATACGCAGCAGAAACGCGTACATTTTTATGTCAAATATTAACCCTAAAATGCTGCAGCACTTTAATCCGCAACTCCGTTCCATTCAACGCCTTACATGGCCAAAGTGACCAAACCATCCGTACAGCTATTCAAACAACATATTTGTATGTATGTTCCTGAATTTATACAACATTAATCATTGCTATTCGAAATTTAAATTATTGGGCCTCAAATTTGCGTGCACACATGGTGGTGCAACCTCGCCCCCGCCCCACCCGGTGGGGTGGGTGGGCCGAGGGAGGCGGGTCACGCACTCCCACCCAACTATCGCCTCCCTAGCCCCCAACTATTTCGGGGTGGGCAGTGGGCATAAAAAAAAATATAATAGTATTCCACCTGCGTCCGCCGGGCGGAATTCGTATTGACGTACCGTTAAATATGGATATTGGCCGCCATTTTGTTTTATGCTGATAATTTTGGCAACGGATTTTACATTTAAACTAGCTGTGTTGTGTACTTGAATTTAATGTTTTATATTGTATTTGGAGTAACCGTATACATGTTTGAGTCGTAATTTATAGTATAAATTGTTGTATAGACGTTGCGTGATTATTTTAAAGAGGTACCGTGGTCTAGGAACGCGAAGGGCAAATGGATGGAACACAAAACACATATAGGTTTGACTCTGTAAAAGTCTAAACCATCTCTCACTTCACATAGAATAGCAGACGTTATTTGATTATTTCCCATCTCAAATTAAAATAAAAACTATACCTATAGATGCAGATATTGGTTACAAAAACTGAAATCTCAATCTAAGTATCCGCGTATTCGTTCCGTATCACGTAATACCACAATGGTTGGAAAGAATAGAAGCATAATTCGTCTAAACACCAAAAGTCATAGAAGTAAATCGAAAGTACATCAATATTCAAGTTTTTGTTACGAAAATCCATTCCTAATTGTTATCGAGTTAAAACTCTTTAATTGTAATCGATTTAAGAAAAAACAGAATGTTAAAAGTTATTTTTAAGTTCGTAAAAGTAATAAAAAGTGCTTGTTGAGGGTTGGTCTGAACGTTGCGAAGTTTCGTACTGAGAGGAGAATTCCTTTTTTATCTCAACGTTTTTTTTTTTTAATTTTCACCGCGGCGCTATCTCGCGAATGCTTCAGTGGTCAAATAAAAACTTAAGGAGTCTTCAAGGAATAAGAAAAGATGTGGAGACTTCGAGTATTGTTTTTTTTATGTTTTTTTTTTTGTTTTAAATATTGTTTGAGTGACTGTTGGAGTAATATATTATGTAAGAGGTAATTGAACTGTTACAATTATTTGTATTTTAAAAATGTTTTCCTGAATTTTAAGGTAACACCTATGTATTTTGTTTTCAATGTTGCGTTACATAGAAACCGCTGCTGGTAATTAACCAACAACTAAATATATATATATACTAGAGGAAAACATCTTATTTACTTTACTAAAATTGGTTATTACTATTATAATTTATATTTTTCGTTGCGATATAAAAACTGAGGCCGCTAATTGGATTTGTTATAAAATAAAACCGATGAATCATATAAATGTTTTATTATTATTGTGGATTTACTGTGAAATTTTACCTCACCGTATTTCAAAACCACTAACATGTTTATATTTACCTACTAGTTTAAAATAAACTGACCTTTGCAGCAACATTTTTAAAAATAAAACAGGTCACATAACGGAAAAAAATATATACTTGATAATATTCTACAACGTTCTTATTACGCCATCTAGTTTCAAGCCAAGCAGAACTTGGGCTATAAGTACTAGGCAACTGATAACTATACTCATGTATTTCTAAATACACCTAGATACAGAACAAAATGAACGTGCTATCACACAAATATTTGTTTTAAGACCACGTTCGGTCTGTAAAAAAAAAACAATAAAAAAATATTAAAAGAAAAAAATTCTAACCCTCTCCACACCTCTCTAATTCTAAAGCAGTCAAGTTAAGAAAGATAGCCAAGCAACTCCTGAAAAGGGTACACGTTTCAGCGACGAGTAAAAAGATTCAACCGAAGGAGGAGCTGGGTTAAGCGAAAAAAAAGGAAAAAAAACAAACGTTTTGCGCTCGGGAAAAATGCAAAAAGAACAAAACTTTATAGTTGGCAAGTTTTCCTCAAGTTGGTGTAGTCTGTGCTAGGGTTGCTAACGACTTTCCTGTGTGTCTTTTATCTTAATGTTTTCCAGTAATTTATGCTTTTTATTTTTTTTAGAAATCTAGGTTAATGTCTTTTTAAATTAACTGTACACAACATAATGTTACCAGTTCGTATTTTAAAAAGAATGAATCTGGCAGATCTTTTTTTATGGTGGGTAAAAATCATCCAGTATCGAATCCAGCCCTTTGCAACAAACAGTGCCAAACTCTTACTGACTAAACAGTCCCTTCCGTTCCTTATTTGCTTTAAACATCATCATCATCATCATCAGCCTTTTTAATGTTCCCACTGCAGGGACACAGGCCTCCTCTCTCTAGGAGAGGGAATGGGCCATAATCCACCACGCGGGCCCAGTACGGATTGGTGGATATCACATGTCTTCGAATTTTTGGTTCTAGGACATGCCGGTTTCCTCACGATGTTTTCCTTTGCTTTACGTACTGGGGCCAAACCTTTTCAGAAAAAGACCTTGAGCCAACGCCATGCTGGTTTCTTAAAAAAATAACCATAAAAGAAATTCCTAACTTTACAAATCTCTCTAACGTAACGCAAAATAAGGAAGTGAAAACTAAATTCGACGGAAAGGTGCGGTGTCTTTTAACGACGAAATGGCAGATATTCCTTTAAATACCTTATATGGTAGACTTTTATAACTCGAAGTTATCTCACAATTTCTTAGAAGTAGTGATAGTATTTAATACATTATTCAGTTAAGCAACGATAAAGCAAGCTACCTGCCACGAATCATAAATAACTTTTTTAAATATTTTGTTTTCTATTCTTTGCTCAGTATTTCTCGAAAATTATCTTAAAGAAACATACTTTTGAGATAAAAAGTATCTTATACTGTAATTCAGGACATAGTCTACACGTGAACCAAGTTTAATCAAGATCCATTCAGTAGTTTTTGCGTAACACAGTAGCAAACATCCATACATACAAATTTTCGAGTTTCAATTTTAGTATGATTTTATTCGGCAACCCTGTTACTAACTAAGATCGTGTGAATAGTAAGAGGTTGGCCGGGCATCAGTCCCGGGCGGCAATTATTTTTATTCGCCCCCTCCTCCCCGTTGAGACATCGGACATTTTCAAAAAAAGAATGTCTACACCAACTTGGGAACGATTTAAAAATTCATCTGCAGTCGCAGGGTTAAATCGGATTTTAATGTCGATTTAAAGTTAGAATGGAAACTTGCAATTTTTATTTTTTATTGCATTTGTGATCTGGAATATGGTTTGAAAGAGATTGTTCATTTTCAGTTTTTGATCGGATTGGTAATGTAAATGCCATAGGAAATGCAATTTCAATAGAATTGTTGAAATATGCAGGTTGCCTGAAAGCATTTGCCATTCGTATGTTTTTTTTTCCTTATGTAAATTTGTAATCTTTGTGTCTGATCACGAAACAGTATAAAACTATTAATGCTTCTGCTGTCTATGATACTCTCCTTATATTTTTTTACGAACCTATTTCAAAACACTCCAAATTCAAAATGCAAAATTTAAAATTTCAAAAATAGAACTTGACCGTTAACGAACTACCAAAAACAAAACACAATAGGTTATGCGTATAAAAATCTTCCGTTTCAAATTAACCCTTTGATCCAATTTTTTGTCTTCCTCTATTGTTTGTCCCTTGAAGTTAACCCTTCGGATACCTGTTGTTTTTCATACACGGACAGAGGGGTCCGGTGTGTCAATCTGTATTACTTTTTTTTTGAGTTGTTGTTAATTATTATTTTAACGTTAACAAACGAGTCGTTTTATTAATTTCGCGTGCATTAACAAGCTTTATTCTTAAATTTAACAAAAAAAAACTAAAAAAAGAGACACATGTTTTCATTTTGATTCAGTAATTAAATTAAATGACCTAATTATATATTAATAACTCGTTTAAAACTAATATTTGTGAAGTACAAGTACTATGTGTACATTTCATTTAAGTTTGTACAGCTAGAAACGAAATTGTGTGAGCTAAAAGCTCGTAGGCGAGAAGGCATTCAGACACTACACTAAGCTTAATCCGAAATGGCTGCAAAAGGATTCGAACCACACCAATATAACCGTAACTACAGTTTGATCTTCCATTCAATAACGATAGACCAACAAGTCCAATGATAGACAATCAATCTATTTAACACTACCTTTTATCCGCGGTTTCGTCCGCGTACATAAAATATAGCCTATGTCACTCAGGAGTAAAGCAGCTTTCTATTGTTGCTATTTTTTTTCCAATCGGACCAGTAGTTCCAGAGATTACCTCCTACAAACAAAAAAATAAAAAAACAAACTTTACCTCTTTACTATATTAGTGTAGATTATCACAATCATCATCAGCCTTTTTAATGTTCCCACTACTGAGACACAGGTCTCCTTTCTACAAGAGGGAATGGGCTATAATCCACCACGCAGGCCCAGTATGTTGGTGAATACGACATGTCTTCGAATTTTTGATTCTAGGACATGCCAGTTTCCTTTTTCACCGTTTTGAAAGCAGTGGCGATGAAATAAATTACACAAAGTAACTGACTGGGTTTGAACCCGCAACTTACAACTCGTAAGTCGGGTCTGTTATCGTTAAACCACCACTGCTCTCAACAACAAAAATAATATAAAAATTATTATTATCATACTTCCAAAGGGTTGTGACCCGCGTATTGTTAGCAAGCGCATCCAAATACCAATGGACAATGACCTCAAAAAAATGGCCTGCAGCTGCCCAGGCTACTATTATGGCCAATATCGCCAAAATAATAGTACGGACCACTATTATTATGCTAATACGGCGCAAGGCTATTATTTTGTTCACAGGTATGGAAAGAATATCTTCCGGGACGTTTGTACCCCATTGTGTCCAGTGTTTGTCGTTGCAGTTGCAGGGTTAGTTTTTTTTTTGTTAATTTTTATTATTGACCGGAGCGTCCGTGACTAATTTTGATGAATTATAAACCATATGGCAGTGAACGGGTTGACTAAAAATAATAATCATAGAAGGGATGATTATTATTTTTATTATCAATAAAAATGATTGCTACACGATTTCCTATAAAAGCTTAGAGACTAATAATATGTATTTATTTCTTCATAGGATAAACTCGATTCCAACTGCATATTACAATTAATTACTTTATACATACATTTATAGTCATGCAAATACCTATACAAATACCGCAATAAGTAATTTTCCAAAGTATTAATTTATTGAATAAAGAATAAACGAACATAGTACCTACTTTGGTATTGCCTATTTGAATAAAAACAAACAGACTTTCCTTAACCCTCAAATGCGACGGTGTTTTAAAATCCGTGCTTAAATCGAACGATTACTCTCAATGAATCAAAAATCGTTTCTCCAATTAAAATGCACCGCATCGTTCTTAACACATTCGTTCGATTGTTCCAAAATTGAATTCTAATCACCGTTCCTTTCACAATGAGTCCGGCACGCCCCCGTGATGCCAAAAAATAGGGAAAATGGAGAAATTTTCCTTTCTTCCTATAAAATCGGTTCGATTCTTGAAAGGAGGCGAGCAATTAACTCGAGTATCTTTTGAGTTTAAATTAAGTGAAAAAAAAATAGGGGATGAACGATTACGTGGAACCGTCTGGGATATTCTTAGACCTATTATTTTTTAAAGTGTGTGCAATTTGATTTTCTTTTACTAACTTTGCATGCAATAGAAATTTATAAACGTACTTCCTTTTTGTCTCATATTACAATTACCTAAACGCATTGTCATGACTTCTTATGTTTTTGCATCAAAATTTACAATTTATTTCAGCAAAATAGAAATTGTAGTTGCTGTTTTTTCAGTATCAGCCCCACCATTGTCAATAAATTATAACAAAAATGAGATAAATATCAATAAAACGTACAAACAAGCTAACCCTACCGCTGCAAAGGTCGCGAATGCCCGCACGCAACAAAATCCAAGCTTGTTATACATCTACATATTTTTGCTAAACAAAACCAGTTTTAGTCGGTAACGTGCGGTATTGCACAGCGAGTACCGTTACTTCGCATCTGGTGATGCAACTTTTGATGCCTATAATAACATAATAGTGCACTTATCTTTGGATACACATCCAGAGAACATTATGTGCGAGATAGTTAAATGTATAGAAGTAAAAAAAACTAAATTATACACCTTTTTATTTTGAGAAACATAAAGTTTGTTAATCAAAATGTACAAATGCAAATATCAGCAACAATGAACCTACAATAAATTCAAAGTTAGCAAACATCGCTCAAAGGAAACCGTGGGTAAAATAACTAGTTCACAATACTTCCTTTATTCCAACGTCAAATAATTTATAAACAAAAGAGTACAAAAATTTGCATGTCCCAACAATTAATTGCGAAACGCATTATCCATTGTCTTCTAGAGTAAGTAATTAAATTAAAAAAATTAAGAGCAACACGCAATCCTATTCTTTTGCTAATTAAAGAAGGAAGAATGAAAGAAACGGCTAAGTAGCAAGTTGGAAGTGTAAAAAAACAAAAGATCTCCATAGGGATTTGAATTTCGAACGAGAGAGTTTGCGTGTTCGCGTCAGTTCGCGGCGTTCCATTTTTGAATTTTTATTTTTTCGCTAATTGTGTCACGATCTTCTTTTGTTTTTTTTTTTTTTGTTATTCTTTTTGTTTTATTGTTGCTTTTATAGGGTTAAGATTATATTTCGGATTAAATTAATTTTCATAGGCAATTTTGTTTGATGGTTTAACTTATGTTATTTTAACAAACGTGACCGCTATATTACTCGTATCATCACAATCTAAACTGATATTATAACAAAAAATCATTTCAACTGCCATCAAAGATTTCACTCTCAACACCAAACAAATATCACCTCTAATGACTCGACTTCCCCAAACCTCTCCATTTTTTCTCGGTTTTTAATCGAAATAACCATAAATAAACATAAAACTAATATTATAAATCGATTCCAAGTCCCGGAGAACATCTGTTGTCTCGATGCACTCATAAAGTGATCTTGGGATACCGGAATAAGCCGTTTAATAAGATTTTTAAAGGTATTTTTTAAAATGTTTTTGGTAACATGTGGGAAGAACAGATGTTATGCGTTGAAATCTCGGAGTCAACGGACTGATTGATCAAGAGTTTTGTAAGAAGTTTTTATTGATAGGTTTTTACGGGAAGTGAGGAGAAAGTTGGTACATTTTGCTGGTAAGCAAAATTGTCTTACAGCAATTTTTTTTTCATATGTAAGATACGAATGAGATGTCACGATGAGCTAGACTGATTTTTCCGAACTGGCAAGAGGAAGCGTGGGCCTACGATGGATGGAAGGAGTGGAGGGAGGCCTTTGCCCAGGTTTGGGACAAAATTGGCTAACAAAAAACAAAAAAAAAATTAGCTTGGTTTGAAAGAGTTACCGTGGTACTATATATAAAGCACAAGATAACTTAAGGAATAGGTATGGGCTTTATTCAGAAAAAAGTCTTTTTCTCCCTATATAATCTAGTGCTGACTTCGATCCCACTTGATGGTAAGCAGTGATGGTAAGGCGCACTAGTTTATTTCAAGCCTAATTAGGTACTCTAGCTTTAAAGATATCTAAATTATAATTGGAAAAGAAGACCGCAGCCGGCAAATTTTTCCAGTTCTTTGATGTTGCGTTAAAAACGACGATGGAATAAATGCAAGTATAAAAGTGATTTTTTTTTCCTTTTTTTTTCTAAAGCATTTTTCCTTTTCAAATTTACGAGCTAGCAAGTGTCAAGTAATGACCAAAATTGTAGTTACTTCTGAGTAATGAAATTAAATTTTCTATAATAATTATTAATAGTGAATTAGCACCTCGAGACCGCATGCAGTTACGGGTTGAAGCGCGAACACGTTAGCACATCACTAAATTCCTGACATATACGAGATTGGTTCAGTGGTTTCCACATTATCTATTATTGTTGCGATTATAATCGTAGGGATATTGAGTTTTAATTATTTATAATAACTATTATTCATTTTTTTCCTCGAGAAAAAAATGAATAGTAATGTAGTGTTTGTTATTGAACTATTCCGAGAGATCAAAAAGCGGTATTTGTATATTTTTTTTTAGTATTTCTGTTATTTTTATTTGTATCCTTTATTTCTTTTTATTTTTAAGTTTGATCAATGTTTTAGTAAAAGAACTAACGATCTTATAATCCTTTTTAATTCTAGCTTTTTCTATATCTGTGTACTTAATTTTTTTTCATAAATCACTTCGACTGTTGGTGAAAATTGTAGGAAAACCATTTAGTAGTGTTTGTTAGTTTATTGCAAATAGACCGACAAAATAATATGGTGGAACAATTTATTTTTAATAAAAAAAGATCTCTTTTTAAAGCAAATAGTTTGACTAACAACAAAACTATGCATTTCAAATAACAACTAAAGCGTAAAATATGTGCTAATCGGAAAATGCGCGTTCTACTATTGCGCACCCATTTCAAAATGCATCTCTTTAAAAAACAGGTACATTTCGCACAAGAGAATAAAGTTCTGTTTAACAAAACATATGTTTAGTAAGGAAACCTGTTTTTCTGTAACCATATTGTATCTCGTGTCTATTCATTATGCTATAGTAATTGTCATGTTAAAATCACCATCTTTGTTTTACAAATTGTGTCCTCGATTTCTTAGTGTGGCGTAGGAAAAAATGTTTTTGCCGCACGAGTGTTTTAAAATAGAGTTAATGCTTGTTTTTTGTTGTTGTTTAACGTGGTGTAGATTTTTTTTTGTGAACAACGTTGTGGTTTTATGTTGTGTGTGTTTAGCGTTGAGCATTGACGGGTTAACAATATTTTATTTAATATAATTTTGTTTGGTTGAGTTTTAGTATTAAAAATCGTATCATCTTTGAATATTTTATAAAGACAAAAGTTTGTGAATGTGTGTGTGGCATTTTCACGCTCGAACGATTGAATGTGTTTCGAAGTAACTTGGTACATGGAAAGACCATGTCTAGCAAAACCACATCGAATACTTTTTATCCTAGGAGTATGGTTCCTTGAAACGATTTTCTACTATCACGCTGGCAAAGCCGCTAGCGGCAGGTGATGTATAAAAATCATTAATAATGAAGAAAGACATGAATAAACCTAAAAGTAACCTATTCACAGGGTGTCTCATTTGTCTGGCCAAGTGTTTTCTTTACAAATTTATATTTTTATTTACATATTAGTTTTCTCCGACCACTAAATGTATCTAAGGCACTTATTTGGGCTCAGTGGCTTACGAAACCGATGAATGAGACGTACTCTCGGTTTCAAAACATCATATTCTAGACTTGGAGATCCTCAGGCAATATCTATCAGTAAACACAGCCTCCAGCAAGAAATTCCACTCCTTAGCTGTACACACAATTAATGCGTTCCCAGTTATATTTTAAGAAGAATTAATTCTTTATTTCGTCTCAAGTAATACGAACCCTAAGAAAAATAATTCCTACCCTACCATATGGTAGAACAAAAGATACACAGTGGATTCAAAAGGAGTTAAAACAGAAAAAGGTCATAATTAATATTGGTAATTATTCTTTGTTATACGGGGTTGTTAGTTTTTTTTTTTATTATTGTTTTTTTTTTTACTCTGATTAGATTGTTAATGCTTTTGTTTCTTTATGCTTCGTTGGAGGTTTTGTTTTGATATATTTTGATGGAATTAATTAATTTTTGTGTTGAAGAAATGGATGTGTTTTGTAATTGTGTGGAACGTTTTTAGCAAGAAAATAGTAGGTACGTGTCTGTGGTTTTTGATGCTGTCTTATTCAACTAATGTTTATTTTTTATTAATTTCTACAAACTTATATTTTTGTTGGGTTGTAAATTATTCTTCAAATAATGTCATTCGAGTGTCAAAGTTTCATAAACTAAAATCGGTCTATCGGTAATCGGTATTTTTTTTTCAGTGTAGTGGTAAGTCTCTCGAACATTTTCGCAGCTCTAGCGGACATCTACCCTATTGTTCTACAATTACTATACTTATATATGTGCATAGAAGGGTTTTTTTTTAAATCTCTACAAATAGGTACTATACATGTATAATATATTACTTTACTCTTGAAAGAAAACGAACAAAAATAAAATCTTCATATTATCTCAACGTCTGTTCACAAAGGTCATTTTCCTCCAACTCTCAAAACTCCCGCACAATGGGGCAAATTAAAAAAAACTCCAGACAAAAATTTCCAAGACAATTAAAAGAGGGTGCGACACTAAGTCCGATTTAATAACCAATCGAGCCCAACACCTAAAGAACGTAGCAATAAAAAAAAATCTGAGAAGAATTTCTTCCCCAATATAATTTCGTAATCACCGGACCGTGCGTCCGGTTCCGGCAAAAAACTGAGATACGACCTTCCAGAGCGTCTCGTCAGAATTCGTGTAGTATGGATAAGATAAGACGGCCATTTGACGTTTATTATAATTGACAAGATAAAAAATACGAACGGTTTAGGTGAGTTTAAAAATTATGGCAATTTTTAAAAAGAAAGATTACTTTATTGGACACAAAACTTGTATTACAACCCTTCACCCAATTGTTTATAAAAACATATTTTGCAGCACGACACCAGTTTACGACATTTTTCGATTATAGATTTATAAAATTGATTTTTGTGTCTTTATAAATATTTTTAACATATTAAGAAAGTGACACAGTGTATATTAGGACCTTATTGTTTATATAAATATTTTAGTTATGTAATGTAATTATATTTTCCAAGTAGTTACTTAAGTATTATAATTATAATATATTGATTATTATTAAAAAATGGAATAGTAGGTATTTTATTTGACTTCAGATTGAGCTTAAAATAACGAATACATTCGACGTTACCATCCCACAAAACCAATCACAGTTAAACAAAAAAAAGATATAAAAGAAAAAAGAATCGGCACATCCACCCAATTCGATTCCGCGATATGATGTCAATATTTACCCGGGTAAAAGAAGGCGGCAAAAAATAAATTAGGCAAAAGCTCATTTTGCCTGAAAAATCTTCGCAGCGACATCTGCGGCCCGAGGGTTGGTTAGGGGTGGGGGAAACGTGATTTCTTTCCCATTACTATTTGAGCACTTAAGTGGTAATGGCGGACCACTGTTCACTGTTAGGTGGAGTTGAGTAGGTATTGAGTTTCAGTGTGGTGGCAAAAATTGAGAATTAGTAGTGATGTGATTACAACCGCGTGTGTTTTGTTTTTATCTTTTTTGTGTTTTCTTTTTTTCTAAAAAAAGATAAATTGTTATAGGCGGTAAAGTATTACATTGACTGTTTCCTTTTCTCGTAAATACTGACAGTTTCTGAAGGAAATGAGGTGTTCTAATTATGATTTATGGATAGTCAACTTGTTACTATGTCATGCTTGTCGGCTTTGACACATTATTATAATTATATCTCCTTGATTTTCTTAGCATGTTTCTCTAATATATTGTACTATGCGTTCCAAATAAGAATAGGACCAATTGTCAGATTGTGACGTCACACGTTTTTTTGTAAATTAACTGAATTTTAAAAATTTCTTGCCTCGATTTGACAGTAAATCGTGACGTCATAACATGGCAATCGATCCTATTCTCATTTGTAACGCATTGTAAGTGTGATTGTTTTTAAAGAATAGGTTATTAATAAAAGATGTAGGTACTAACAGTTTAACGCCTACTTGAAATTCTACTGACTTCCCACAAGAAAAAGGGCGAGAAAATTTCAAAGAAAATTTAACTCAAAAAGGGTTAAACGTCAAAAACTACATAACTCATCCCTATCCAACAAAAATCTCGCGGCCGAGGGTTAGGTGTACTTCAAATTAATAGAAAGATAACTCTGGTGGTTTCTTTTATTTTATAAAAAAGCAAGGGTTTGAAACCTTTGGTTTACTTTATATTATGGACTTTCTGAACTTCAACCTTTTGTTAAACATTATTTTTAGATAGCCACGCTGTTATGGAAGTGTTTGGATCAAAATTAATGTGAAATAAAAGCGAAAAGAAGTTTATTTTTCTAGAAATAGAATCTATTGTTTTTAGAAAGGGAAATTAAATCACTTGAATGGTTTCTGTTCGTGACGTATTTAGTTGAGAAGGTTATTTTGTGTATAATGTTTTAATTTTATGACATTACCTTTTTTTACTAAAGGCCGTATCTTTTTTTCTAAAACTGACTACATTTTCAGTGTTACATGCGTGTCTCAAAGAGATGTCGCCAAACTGTAGGGGCGCGGCAGGGTCAAAGCCTACTAGGGCTATGGGTTGTGTGAAAAACCCAGGGCTCTGGAATATAGGCAGTGAATAAATAGGAGTAGGTTTTAGTCTGTGAAATTCTGTGACGCTTTCCGCCTCGGCTTAAGACCGACAGAAATCATTGGATGACTACTTACTTAAAAAAACTTATCTTCACGGTTTCACAACATTTATATGAATAATCATGAAAACAATTGCATAAAACGTTAACAAGTCTTTGAAAAATGCGGAAAAACAAACAAAATACTCAATAGGATGAGACGGGCGCTAATTTGGACGCAAACATTTGTGAAAATCAAATAAAAGCCGATCACGCGAAACAACCTTTTTTCCATCTCGGCTTCTGCAAATAGGCTACAGTTTTTTTTGTATACTGCAACATAATTTGATACTTGAGTTTTCTTTTTTCATTTTTTTTTGTTTGATTGGGAAAGTGTGAGCGTTATGAATAGTATTGCGTTATGATTACTGGGTTGTAGTGGTCAGACAGGCAGTTGATCCATATAAAATATTGAGCTGCATCGAATGAGATCGGAAGTCGATCCCTAAGTATGAAGCTGGGAAAAGTCTGGGCTTTTGGCTTTTAATTTTACATTGATATTTTTTTAATGTTGTGTTTCTACCGATATAAAGTGAAAAGAACAATTCTATGCATTAAATTATTATCATTTACAAATAATGCGATTCATTTAAAGTACCATTTCGTTATCAGATTATATCAGTAATTGAAATTGGGTTATATAAATTGTCTTGGTAAATAGTCTTCGACTAGGCTATCAGCTTTTTTGTTTATTATCACAATGCTTCTTCAAAAGTTGTAGTCACCTTTTATTGTTATATTTGACTAGCTTCTGCCAATGGTTTTGTCCGCTTGGTTATAGAAAACTATTCAACTTACTGCTGGAATAAAAATGTATTTTAATTTATTATTTTAGTTCCATAGTCTGTCTGTGTGGATGTAATTTAATCCATTTTAGTGTGTTATAAAATATACACACTCACAAACTTTTAGAATACGAGTATAAGTGTGATAAAAAATCCCGAAAAGTTTTTCCTAAAGTATCAAAAATTTTATTCCTTGTATACTGTGCCCTCTTTTTCTGGAGGGTGGCACAAAGACGCGGTGGAAAATGAAAAAAGCGACAAAAAAAAGATAACTGAATCCCTCCGAGTTGAACCAATCATGGAAATTACGTCGCTTTCTATTGGACGACTCTGTTTGAATATTTATTTAAAATAAACGTTTGTTTTTTAACCGATTAGCCTGTTATTGGTAGGCGTTTTCTTTTTATATACTGCTTTTTAATTGTGCATAAAGCTATACTCTGTAGTCTGTATAAAGATATACTCTGTGTTTCCTAATAGTTACAACTCTCCAAGGCAAGTATAACCTATCGTCGATACATTATCGCTTACCATCAGGTGAGATAGTTAAGCGAAAGCCTCTCAATAATAATAAAAGAAAAGGTAAAAATTAGTGGAAACTCTAAAGAGTTTCCACTAGTTTTTAACTTTTCTTAAGCTGGTCTGAGTTTTTTCGAGTCTGAAAACCTACCTATATTAACTGTCAAAGACCTACGAATGACAACCGGAGCCAAGCCTTTACAGTAATGATTTAAAAATAATCCTCAACTAGAATATAAAACAAGATTCTTCCGAAATAAATCATACAAGCTATTTAAAACCACTAAATCTGAAATTGCAACCTTATCATACAAACATACAAAAGATGGCACTCAGCCAAAAGCCAAAAAGATACCCTATAATATTAATAATACATTATATTTTCGTACTAATACCACATTATATAAACCACCCCTTATCCCAGTGGGCCAAGGATTTCTTTACGCGGACAAATTTTTCCATTAATATTTTTTCTCAAAAATGGTAAGATGGATTACGTGGTTGAATTAACGGTTATTCCCAAAGGAACCAGGTTCGACGTCCCCTTCTGTCTTGAGGTTATTTTTAGGGTACCAATGTACTAAGTTTTAAAGATAACTACGCGACAATGGCGGACTTTGACTTAATAATCTTACTAATATTATAAATGCGAAAGATACGATGTTTGGATGTTTGTTACTCAATCACGCCAAAACGGCTGGACGGATCTGGATGAAATTTGGCACAGGCATAGGATACACTCCGGAATAGGACATAGGCTACTTTTTATCCCGGAAATCCCAACCCCAACCCCAAAACCACGCGGGCGAAGCCGCGGGCAAAAGCTAGTAAAATTATATTTTGTTGTTTGTTGAGTCGCAAATGAAATGGGAAATTATATTTTTAGTTTAAACACGTAATTAAACGCCACCAATGGCAATTATTTATTGTAATCACGTACTTAAGGCGCATTATAGAAACACGTCGACGGAGCTTCAATGAATTTTGATGACTGTATTTGCTTTAAATACTGATCGTATTGGCTATTGAATCATACATCTTCGTAGTTATTTTTTATAAATGGAATATTATATGCTAATACATTTTAATATTAACAGATAAATAGATAAAATATTTATTTGATGTAACACCGAAAAGACAAATGATAATAACCACAATTATAATATTACCCATATTAAAAAGCTGATTTCTTAAGCAGTCTATTTTTATTTGTAAAAGCAATGAATCCTGTTTTCATAGTTTTAGTGTTCAAATCATAGTATTAAATGTTTAATCTACATTCTAGTATCAAATTAAAAAAAAAAACAACCGTTTTTCTTTTGTTTTGAACTCAAAAACTACTGGACCGGTTTTAATAATTACTTCACTAGTAGAATGCCTTTTTATAACCAAGTGATATAGGAATATATTTTCTATTTTGACATTAGTAAATAAATATTGAAGAGGTATTTTATATTTTTGCATAAAAACAAAAAAAAAAACGCATAACATAGTAGTTTTTGTAGAAAACTAATATTTAATGATCACTTAATCAATACTTGAATATAAAACAATTTTATTGCAAATAGGTCAAAATCGGCCGCCATATTTAGCCAGGTAGGGTGCAAATTATCATTTATTTTGTCCAATATCACATTAGTTTCATTAAAAGGAAATGCATTTATGCGCTAGGTACGGAAGCCACAACATTGCGGTTTTACTGTGGAGATTATTTAGACCAAAACGTATTCCTATGTTTTGTTATAATATTTCGTAATACCTTTTGTAGTTGGAGGGTGAAAGAACAAAAAAATAAATTTTGTCCATGTTTGGTGTGTTGTGTAACACTGTGCGGCGAAATGTTCCAACCTAATTTATTTTTTGGAATAAAAAAAATGATTTTTGTTTTCTGAATAGGTTTTCAAAAAGTGTTTTTTTTTTAAACTAGATGAGGCCGGTGTTTCCTAACTGACTACACGGATGAGAAACACCAAATCAAACTTAGAGGTTAAAGTCTCTTTTACACTCACACAGTTAACATGTAATGGTTAAATCTTATGAGAATATGCAGGTTAGTGTCTCAGATTTTTATTTGATGAAAGAACAACAGAACAACAACAACAGCAACAAGAATTGGTCTACTCAAATACGTCTGGTTCTTCACACAGATTTGAGTAGACCTGTTCAGTTAGTTCAGCAGTTATTTATTTTAGCAGCACCGCTTTACTTTGGTGACTCGTGGAAATCTCGGTATGTTAAAATGATCACACATCCAAATAATGACCTTGGCAAGCATTCCTTAGCTTTGAATATCAACTCGTGTGAAAGAGAAAATTGGTCAAATGCAAGTCGGGATTGATTATGAAGGGTTCTTTAATATAATCTAATTTAAAACGGCAATAAAAAAATTACGTTCACTGTATGAGAACCCCACTTAAATATTAATTTTATTCTGATTTTAATATTTTTTACTATAGCGGCAACAAATATAGATAGTCTGTAAAAAATTCAGTCTTCTAGCTATCGCGGTTTTTGAGATATAGCCTGGTGACAGTAAAACGGACATATATATAGATTAAAAACTAGACCAATTTTTAATGAATATCAGTAGTAGGTAATATCACAGATGTGAAGATTTTATATTATGTTCAAGGTTTTATAGCGCAATAATAAAACTACTTTCAACTGTGGGACGGCTATAAAAGGAAATCGATTTGAAAATTATATGAAATATATATCGTAACGCAGTTTCAAAGGGGCCGTTACCCACTTGTTCATCATCGATGCAGGTATGGTTTAAAAGATTTTTTCATCCTATGCAATGTTAGATGAAGAGGCAACGCAAAAAAAGAGATAACCTATTTAAAATCTGTTGGTATTTAGTAATTCTGTTGACTTGACTCTTTTACATAACTTAATCCAGGAAATACGTGTAACAAACTTATAACAGTAAAAACGCATTTAACTACAGCAGGAAAAAAAATCATATGAGTCACCGCTGGAAACAAAAGGTTAGTTAAGGAATACATAGATTGAATTTAACTTAGTAAAAATCATCTCTCTCTACCAAGAACCAAAGAATGTACTTGTTAAGATACAAATTATAGGATCAAATCATATCACCTCTAGAGAAAAGTCTCCAAAAGAACTAAAATTTAACCAACTAGAAGATCAAACTACAGTAGGAATCTAAATAAAGAAAAGAAAAGAAGAAAAAAACTGTTTATTTACGAGAACATCTACTAATCTGCAGCTTAGAAGTTACGCTTACTACTACTCACTAGGCCAATGAAGCCAGAGAGAATATACACAAAATGCATCAAAGTAGGTGCAATATAAGTACATACACGGATATCGATTTGGTCACACAGGAGAAGGCTATACCATCGGCTATTAGATTCAAGAACTTGCGTGGGACGATATACATACAGAAAGTAACTATAGATCTGTGTGTGTTTGCTTGTGAGAGGACTAACGTCTTTGGGCTAAGTTGGGCCTTAGAAGAAGGGTAAATTTTAGATGATGAAGAAGAAAAAGATTTCGTCGAGATATCTGGAAGGGATTTAGAAATTTTTGAGACACTAAGTATTGCTATTACCACATGGTAAAGCCTCCAGTCTTTTCGGCACACTTTCAGTTGACATTGATGCGAAAGAATTTCTGGATGCTTTATCTTTTAGTTAATAGCTTTTGTTCTAATTCTATTTATAGTATAGTAATTTTCAATAATGATTAGTTGTTGTTAGTTGTACTAAACCTGTGCTGATTTTTTAGAGTTTTATTATATTTTAATAAGTATTTTTTCAATTAAGATTTTAGAATCATCGTTATTATTGTTTGTATGTGTCAGAGACACGCGTGTTGCAAATTAAAAAATGCGATTTGTAATAAGTTTAAATTATACTTTTTAACTAATTTAGTTAGCTAAGCTGAAATTATCATCATTAAAAGTGTCTCTGAAAATCACTAAAATTAAATTTTTACTTCACAAAAATTTAATTAATAACATTATATACACAACGTAGTTGATTGCAACAAAAACATCGTTTGAAATCTTTTAAAGTTAAATCATCATTAACTAATTAAAAGATTGTATGTATGTATGCTTTATTGTACTTTTAATTATTCATTTCAAATGCTTTTCTTCCTAGAGAATTATTTATCTCTGCAGATGAAATGAAACTTCAAAATCATTTACTCATGCAGAATTTTTATCCCCGCCTCTACCGCGCAGTTTCGCTCGCGGGTTCAGTACAATCATCGTCTGTGTACCATGGCGCAATGATTTTATTGATTTCTACTATCCCCCTACCCCCCAACCCCACCCGCAAACACACGAGATCACCCCTTCACCCCCTCTATATAAGTACATAGCGCCAATAATTTGCACTGGGCGTGAAACCGTAAAAGGCTATGATGTTTATGTTGGTGTAGGTCATTCAACCTCCGAAAATGACGGTAATTTTGGTAAAGAGTTGAGTGTTAATGATAATGATTTTGTTAAAGAAAAATTTGGTGCTGATACTGAAAATTTAGCTGTTATTGATACGGCATTTAGTTTAATAACTGCTACTAAAGATTTTAATAAATATGAAACTAAAAATGTTAACCTTATGGTTATAAATTTTTCATCCTCTTTCAACTTTAGTCGATAAGTATAATGCATTGGTGATTTATCACTGGTTGCAGTCTCATTCGCTTCACTTTTTTAGGTTTTCAAGTATTTATTCTCTTCAGTTGATAATTTGTTACTTTTTATATTTTTAAATAAATATTGATTCTTATTCCTCTCTTTCTATATTATTTAAAGTAACTTCATCAACTATCCCACTAAAATCATCACCTACATAATCAAATACATTATCAAGAAGGTCTTAACCTAACCTAGTCTTCACATCGTTGCTCAAATTCAACTGATTGCCAAGGTACGGAGCTACATACCTACAGTCATATCCACATACTATCTGGATTAGCATGAAGTTTGTGTCTATAGATATATACAGAAGGCTAACACTGACGGATGGGATATAAAGCGATTTGAATGTTCTGGATTTAGAATGATGAGACATGAAGGAAAGAATTTGTGAAGCTTTATAGTGGTGGAAGATTTTAAGATAGTTAATATGTTTGAAGTTGAAACGTAGAAAGGATTGTCGATCGCGAAGAATAGATTATAGTTTTGGTTGTGAAATAACATATTCATTATAGACTTAAAAATGAAGTTGTAATTACTAGGAAACACAGACTCCGGTAGGGAATTTCGCTCTTTAGCTGTACGCACAATGAATTTGTTCTCAGAGATTTTGGGGGGCTTGAGTGATATAGAGAAAATATTACTCGTATTTATATAGTTTTTAGATTATTACACATTTTCTCATTGATGGCTCAACAGTGATGTCCCCACATAATTCATTTAGAATAGCTCCATCAGCCTTTTAAGGGCTCTTCTCTAAGGGAAGGAATTGGCCGTACTCTACCACGCGGCACAAGCGCAGTACGAATTATTATGTTTTTATTCTAAGACATGCTAGATCCTGACAATGTTTTCAGTCACTGTTTTGGGAGCAGTGGTGATGAAATTAAGTACACAAAGTATTGTGTCTGGCAGGACTTAAACTCACAACCTACAACACGTTAGTTCGGGCCGTGTGCACTACTCTGCAATACTATAATACAATAAACATTCAGTCCTTGATAAAGAAATCGCAACTAAATCGCCATTTATAAAAAAAAATCGCAACAAAAACGTCACAACTAAAAAGTTTCGTGTTCAAAAGTCGGAAAGGTTCCAGCGAAATTATTCGAATATTTCTCAGAAGAGTTTCAAGAACATTGGACAGAGGTCTTTGTTCTTTTAGAGAATTTTTCGCTGAAACTTCAGTTTAATATTGAGTTTCAGTAGCTACCGGAAGAAGAGGACTGGAGTTGGCGTACACCTGTTATTTTTTTCTTCCTTTTACTTTAAAATTTGTTAATTTTCTTTGTGAATCTTGTGACAGTTTTTTAATAAAAAGTAAGGGATGTTATATTAGTTGGTCGCTGGAAATTAGGAAGTATGCTAAGCCGTTGATTTTGAGAGTCATCTGTAGATATATTATTTGTAGATTTAGCACAGCATCACGCATCAACATGTCTTCAAATTTTTGACATAACAATCTTTCTTTTATTTTTTGGGAAATTGTTTAACGAGTCCTCCCGTTCCAGGAGGATGTGTTAGCTTTTTTCTTTCTTAAACCCACCTACATTACTTCAATTGCTTTTTACTTACTTTGGCCGCGGTTAATATTTCTAGAATTCCCCTAAATTTTGCTGTCACATCTTTAAGGCAACTAAAGGTCTTAAGTGTGTTAGTAAAAGCCTCACACATCCTTTTGTCCCACCGTAGACTAGTAAACGTCATTTGATGATTACCCACTTAAAAAAAAACACGATTGAAATATCACTAGGCCTTCTAAAAGCTAAATAAACGCACTCCCCTCTCTTTACAAACAAATGACATATAAAATAAACAAGAAAAACTTCTCCGATGAACATTTTCGAACAAAATGTAAGACTTTTTGTCTAAACTTCCCTCGTATCCAAGTTTTTTGTCCTATTGTCATGTAAAATCTCGAAAATAATTGGGGAGCGGCGATCGATGAGTTTTTCAGCCTATTAGATACCTATGAAAGGAACATAAAGAGAACGTATACAAACTTTTTGTTTTACACTTTTTAGTTCAAAGAGGGGTCCGAGTGATTTCTTAATTGAGTTTTCTTAAAGACTGAAGTAAAATGAATGTATAGTATATATTCTATACGTTTCTGCAGACAGGTTATCACGACAGTAGTATTTTGTATTTTTTATCCTTACAACACAATTGATGAGTATGGAAACCAAAGTCCAATCATAGAGCGACTTCTGCCCTTGGGTGGATCAGGAGATAGTGTCGGACTCTTACTGACTAAACAAAATCCTACGTTGCCTTTATACCAGTGCTGAGCCTTTCTTGTGGAAGCGAATCATTAACCCCAGTAAGCTTCGATGCTTCTGCAATTCTGACAACTCCTTGAGGCGCGCGGGAACAGTACGCACTATTGACGACTTAGGCTTGGTCCGGACGGTTACAAGACGATCTGCCTATTACTCGCCGTCAGAGCGACTACTAATATTCCACATAGAAAGACTATAACTCTTTGCCCTATACAGAAATCAATTCAAGATCATTTCTAGCTACTCAGACAACGAGACAGTCAAAGAAAACATATTCATATTTAAAATAGACAAACCTAGACTTATTAAAAAGCAATTAGTTATAAGCGACGTTCCCTCGCTGTTACCAATAGGTATTTTACACATCAAATTCATACAGGCTATAATTTGAGCATAGCCTAAGTATTCGATCCAATGCTTTGAAAGATTACGTCCGTTATTATGGAGAATTTTATAGTGAAAAGTCCATGTCAACGTGGGAAAATTTAGTCATAAATGTATTGTCATTGAAAGGTTCAAAAGGTGTTAAATTGAGACCAGTAATTATTTTGTCTTGACATACGTTGTTGAATACTTAGAAGAATAAGTAGCAGTTTTAATAATTATGTGTAAAGAATAAGTGGCTAGTTTAATAATTATGTGTTTATTTAACGCTATTTTAATAATTATGTGTGTATTTATGGGTGTTTTAATTGTTATGTCTCTATCTAAGGGGTCTTAAGTTTGTTTTGGTTGTAAATCATAGATTTTTCTGGTATTACAATAGTACAAAGTCAACTATAATCTTAAATTTCAATTCTATTGATGAAAAGAAAATTCAAACAACTGAATTTGGAGTTAACGAAAATAAAATTTTAAACGTAAATGATTTGTTGATGCATGAAATAGATTTATATAGGAAGGAATTTCTAAATTTTATTTTAACTAAATATGTCATTAGATAAATTGATATTACAACAAATTATTTTCAAAATAATGTTGCAATCAGAAATTCAGTAGCCATTTTTTTTCTAAAAATATTTTAAATATCAGTACCATGAAACCATTATTTACGAATTGCAAATAATTTAAGTAGTATTGACGTTTAAATTATGTTTACCTTACTAACTCTCAAAAACCACGTTTATTTGCCAAAGATGCCAAAACATACCAAAATGCCATACCTACTTTTAAAAATGAATAAAAAATGCACCCGAACAGTGGACACAACTTGTCGACATTGGCATAATTAAAAAACTCATTACTGTTGACAACCTGCAATCAGGGACTTGTAATAAATGCTTTAATTATTATGGACGTTCATGTCGAGTTTTTTAGTCTGTAATTAAAATCCCCTGTTTGGGCCCTAGTGTTTTAATAGACGCTGTTTACTTCCGTGTCCAATAGAGACAACGTCTAGTCGATTATTATTTTATTTATACGTTTGTAAGAATTGATGCGAGGATGCCTGATGCACAGGACCGATAATAGTCGTAAGGACCCTGCAAAAAAAGGATCGAAGCTAACTGGGGCCAAGGATTCGTGTCTGAAAGGAAGACTCTGGCCATGGTATATATGGCGACGTAGGAACGGGGTTGGTTGTTTAGTCAGTAAGAGTCTGACACTGTTTCCCGCTCCGCTCAAGGCCGGGATTCGTCATTGAATGATTTTTACGTACCATAAAAAAGGACCGTTCATTATGGCGACAATTGGCGGAAGTCTATGTCCAATAGTGGACATCTTTCGGTTAAAAATGGTAATGATGATGACAAAGAACTGATATTTGTAAGTCAGTATTTTCAGTGCCCGATTGTAAAAATTTGTGACTGTGATGTCACATATCTTCGAATAAAGTATGGGGATATCCCATTTATAAGCATAATTATTTTAGGAACAAAATTATTGTGTTTCATGATAGCTACAGCCTAGAGGTCTTTAACTTAACAGTTAATAAGTAATCAAAATCCAGCTGCTAATCTGAACGTTAATTAAAAAGAAAAAAAGTTTATATAGGTACAGTTAACTGAAGTTATCTATCAAAACAAACTTGTGCTATTTACACAAATATATATGTACATAGTCGATGTTTTCCGCTCCGCCCAAGGGCAGGATTCGTCATTTGATGATTTTACCTACCATAAAAAATAATAATACATAGTCGATGTTAATACATGTTTCAAACACTGTTTTTTTGGAAGTTTCTTAAGAATTATACCGGAAAAAACATATTTTTAGCTGTATGCTGTCAGTATCCTTATTTTATACTGATTAATATACTAAATTAGTAATAAAATAGTTATTCCGGGAAAACCAGAAAATAATCGTAAATACAAGACCAAAAAAAATCATTGTACAATAAAAACATTAAAACGTGTATAGTTTGACGTCAAAACTCTGAGCATTAAATCAATAGAGATACCATTTGCTCTTCAAAACACTAATATAAACAAGTCTGATCTGATAAACATGACAACCTTCATTTAAAACACAGTTTTTTACAACTATTCCAAGCTACCTACTTATTAAAACAAAATCAACGTATTCGAACTAATTGCCTTGCTAAACGAAACAATAAAAATCTCGACAAAAACATGCGATTGAATTATAATGCAGATATAAATGGAGGAACGACGCTCATTGGCTACAAAGAACGTGGAAAAACACGTAAATTTTTTTCTATCCGAGCCACGTGAAACGTACTTGGCTTGCTAAGCGCCCCTCCCATTGGCCGGCGCCGTCGCTCGCCGCTGGCCATTGGAGAATTTTTTTTACCGCTTTTCACGTATACGGTGGTACAAATTTTTTTCTAAGAAACATCAGCCAATAGTGGGGAGGCCGTTTTAATTATAACGTTCTATTTTTTCGTGACGCGCAGTGTAGTGCTTTTAAATTTGGAATAGAAGTTAGACATGTTGGATTTTAGAGTTTGTTCGGATTAGATTTCGATTGTCTATTGTTTTTTTTTTTGTTTCTTTGACGTGTCATAGATAATGTTTATAGAGAAGTGTTACTAAAGTTTTTATTTACTTTATAGTGAAATTTATTCAAAAACGTTAAGGAATTATGTTGGACAGGTAAACTTTAGATTAATCACGAATTACGTACAGTAAATCCCCTAATACAAATTTAAGAGGGGAACCAAATATGTAACTTCCTTCCTTACGTCCTTACGGAAGGATAGCCCATAAAGTCAAATTAATCAGTTTTCAACGAATTTTACTGATGTTAGAACATTTTGAGGTTTACCTATTTTTTTTTTAATGAATACAAGTATAATGCTCAGTTTTAAAGATTTTTTTCCAGCAGACTTACTATAGGAGAGATAAAATAGATTATTATAACTACAAAAATAACAGTATATTTATACCTACTGTTATTTTTGTAAAGTGATGGTTGATGGGGATAAAAGTTTCTGATGTACTGGAAAACGCAACGTTGGAAGGCCTCCCACAAGGTAGACTACTGATGCAGGGAGGGTCACGGAAATTTGATGTATACGAGACGCACAGGTATGGTCATTATGGTGACACTTAGGGGCGGCCTTTGTCCAACAGTGGAAGTCTTTCGACTGAAATCATGATAGTGATGATATTTTCTGTTTTTTTTTTTGTGTCAGACTGTTACTGACTAAACACCCCACTTCGTTTCTTCTTTACCCTTCGCACTTGGGCCAAGCCTTCCTTTCAGAAAGAGACCCTGGGCCCCAGTAGACTTCGACCCTTTTGCAGAGTCCCTACGATGATTTTTTCTGTTCATGTTTCGTACAATTGTATGAGTAATGGCAAGAGATGTTTAATAAGTATTTATAGAGTGACTAAAATAGACTCATGTAAGAATCTATTATGAGCTAGTTCGTAATGGAGATTGCTATATTATGACTAGTTTTATATGAATATAAAATGAAATAGAAATGTTACTTTTGTTTTAAACATTGTTTTTTATTTTCTGCGATTTTGCGTAACTATAGTTCACGTATACTCGTATGATTTATTTTATAAATTCAAACGTGGATTTCATGTTGGTTTAAAATAACAAATCTATGTTTTTTTTTAGTGTTTTAAACTAGAGCTTGACTGCAATCTCACCTGATGGTAAGCAGTAATGTAATCGTTGATGGTGATGGTCTGATGTACTATTTTTGCAATTTTATCTTTACATAAAATAAAACAAAATCGGTTTTCTGTATTAATTCTTTTCGGTTTTCGGTATATTCTAAACCATGCAAAAACTTTATAAAAATAAACAATTATGTTATTAGTCTGTAAACTTTCTTTAAAAATAAATAAATAAAACAATAAATGGCGTATTTTTTGAGATTTGAAATCATTTACTGATTTTTACCCGCTCTAGAGTGAAACGAGAGAGTTCCAGACTTTTACAGACCAAAACCACATGTGTGCTCATTAAATTTGTTTGCTTTACATTCCCATTGATCCAGCGAGTAACGGCTCTGCCGAGCAGGGGCTCTAATTAATTTAATGAGCACACATGTGGTTTTGGTCTGTAAAAGTCTGGAACGATCTCGTTGTTTTGAAATGTCAGCGAAACCGTAGGGACGGTTTCGCTGACATTTCAAAACAACGCACCGTCGAAGACTTGAGCTTACTCCGGACAATTACCAGACAGCCGGACGATGAGCTACTCATTACTCATCGTCCCTAAGTCCGGCAATAGGTAGGTTTATGTAATGTAGGTATAACATTCGTACCCATGCAAAATCGAGATAGGTGGTTAGTGGTTTCTGAATGCAGTAGGTAGTCAAGATATTTTAATCCTGGCAAGTGATACGTCAATTTTATTTTAATATTTTAAATAATTATGGTTATAATTAGGTAGGTATATTTTTCGCCTTTTGTTTAATCCATAAGGATTAAACAACCTACTTATAAAAGTAGGTTTTTATATAGATAGATATCCTTATAAGGAGATATTTTCTTCATGTATATAGGTACATAGGCACTTATGATATCATATAATATTTTCTGTTTATACGTAGTATATGTCAGTATTATGTCTACATATTGGTCTTATTTTGGTTTGCTACCTACACAAATAGTTATTATTGGATTGAAATTATAGGTACCTATATGATTGTCGACATTCCTTGTACAGACATTTTTCTCTATTAATAATTTGTGTTGACTTATTATAGAGAAGCTTTAATAGTTTATGATTCTAATAATGCAGCTAGATGCTCGGAATATTAGATAAAAATGTTTTCGATTTGAAATAAAGATAGGGAAACAGTTGCGTAACATTATGTTTTGCAGCACTAAACATTTTTCTTACTTAAAACATTAGTTTACTGACTTAAATTTTTATTTTTAATTTGTTTGCTAACTTGCAGCATAACACGATGAAATGTTACCAGAAAAATGTTGCTAAAACATGTTTTTTTGGTTTACTTGTAATATTTGTTTAACAACTCCAAATTTTGTCGTTATGTGTGTTTTTCGTTTTCAATTAAATTTTTAACTTATGTTTTTTTTTGCAAATTTTAGCATGATCAGATGAAGCGTTCCTAGAAATATGTATCTGAAACATGTCGCTAAAACGTGTTTTTTCAACATTCTCTCCAAGCTTTACCAACATCAAAATCTTTGATTTTTTCAGTTACTGGTTATATCGGTAGACACATTAAAAAAAACATATATTTCTTCAGCCACTAACCTGTATGCAACCTCGTATGCTGTTGTACGTGGCTTAACTGCTTGAACCGTCGATCACAATACGAGCACTTGTAAGGCTTTTCGCCAGTATGCACTCTAATGTGTTGTACCAGTTGGTGGTTGGAACTGAAGGATTTTAGGCACTGTTGGCACTGGTGGGGCTTCACTTCTCCTCCTAGACCTCGCTGGAGCTCCCTCGCGTGCATCTGCATTGCGTTCTTGTGCATAAATATCTGTAACAATTTGTACCTGGGTTATTTTTTGGGTTTAGTTGGGGGAGTGAGGGCCTGACTGAGAAATTGACAGAGAGTGTAATTCCCGGCATATAATTTGAACTATCATATTTTAATTTAAATGCACAGCCTAGTAACGAATTGGCTCTCAATCTAAGTGGAGTGCTGTGCGTAACTATAACAACGGATTCGACTTAGTTGCCTGTACAAAGGGATCTACACTTTAGAATGGTAAATTAGTGATTTTTTTTCGGCGACTATTACTTTTTATGATTGTTTTCTTTCAATTTTTATACCTACGTCTTCGTATTCCTAAAACCTGTATGTAAATACCTATGTTTTACGAATAATCATTTTGATATTCCTAATAAATACAATATAAGAGTCTTTAAGTTAAGAGTGAATTAATTTAGAGTGAAATAATCTAGAAGTGACCTATTCACTCTTGACTATTCATCGTCCACTTTTTCGCTTACCATCAGAAGACATGGTGGTCAAAAGAAAGACAAACCACAATAATAAATATATACATATACTTCGAGTAGAGTAATATGAAATGCTTCAATTTGAGATGAGAGAATCGGCTCAGTACAATCAAAGATTTTTCTCTACATACAAGCTTACAATACTTCTTTATAATATACCTATAGAATATGAAAATCTATTAAATTGTGTACACTTTGAACTAATATCGTAGTTGTTATTGTAACTAGTAATCATAAGAACATGAGATTTAGCTGCCGATTTCCTAAAGTAGGAAAATTATTGATCACGATTTTAGGAATCGAGGTTTGTAGTTAGTTTTATCGCTGTTAGACTAAAGATAAAATAAAGAACTAGGTCATAATTAGCTGTAGTTTAACCTACGATATTTTGTAGTTATCACATTACTATTATAAAGGCAAAAAGAAGCAATGATGGCCAATTGGTAACCCCGACTTACGAGTTAAGTTGCGGGCTCAAACTCAGCCAGGCACATTTGTGTAATTTATTTCATCACCCACTGCTCTCAAAACGGTGAAGGAAAACATGTGAGGAAACTGGCATGTCCTAGAACTGAAAATTCGTAGATATGTGACTTCCACTAACCCGCACTGAGGCCGCACGTGGTGGATTGAATTTTCTAAAGACCTGAGTCCTAGCAGTGGGAATATTATAGGTAAGGCTGATGCTGATTATAAAGTTAAAATTTTGTATTTATTCGTATCTGTATGTTGTGCTACTACTTCACCAACAAACAGTCAAACAGATTAGGTTGAAATTTGGTACGCAAAATATTTATAAAACTGAAATGTAACTTAAAATTTACCAACATGCGCACCGCAGAGTTAGCGATGCGCACGTTGTAAGAAAACTCAACGATCCTGGTCCTACAACGCAACAGAATTTCCTACAAAAAAATTATGTACGACTAAAAGTCTTCTGTATTAAATAAACCTCATTACCCAATACTTAGTATCAAAGATCCATACAAATCTACGGAAATACCGGCTTTAAAGTACAGTAAATACATACGGGTACATAACTTATATTCTCACTATAGGTGGTGTAAAGTTTCACGCCCGGCGTCCTATAATTTTGCCGCAGCAAAGAAATTGCTTTGCCCCGTACTTTAGATAACGTGGAATTATAGAGACTTTATATTATTAAGTACCATGGTTTACCCACCTCGTGTGGTTGATTGCCTACGCCATTTCTTAGTAGTGACGTTATTGGGGCTGTTTTTTAGTGTGGGCTTTGAATAAATTTCTAGACTGCAACGCAACCAATGGATCGAAGATCATAGTTGCAGAAGTAAACTTGTTAAGACGGAGTTAGAAACTCAAGTGGTTTTTTTCTCGGATGGTATTCTTCTTCTTCTTGTTGAATCTCCTTTGGAAAAACTCGTTAAACTGTTAGGGCCCAGTAGGTGGCTATGTTAACTGCAGCATCAGTGACATTCATTAAGTTCACCATAGTGCTGGACTAAAGGTATTTAAGGCAGTGGCTCATGTTTTGACCATAGGCACCACACTAGCATCGAGTATCCGACGGGTCTATAAAAACATTTTTCGACATGTTCCTGGATGGTGAGCAATGAACATCTTGCTGTCCGAACATTATGTTTCAGGCGCATTTCAACAGCCTGTCAGTAAAATTGACAAAGCCCTCAAGGCCAAAGCAAGACATGGTTGTGGCATTGTTAGAAAGATTTACAATAGCCTTAAAGCAAACACGGGAACTGGACCTGGCTTCAAATAGAACTGGAGAAATCAATTGATAATTTTACACTAATTAAAGTGGGCAACAGAAGTTAATAAGCAAGTAAGTGGAAATGTTTGTTTGCTTCTTAAATTAGCATTAGAGTGTAGTATTTTCTATATTAATTGAACCAGTCTGAAACTTTATAATGCGCTACAAAACTAGGATAGTTGATGTGGCTCAAAAGGCTGCCCAACTAGAATGGGACTGGGAAAGACATATCTGCTGAGTGTCCGATAAACTGTGTTCCAAAGTTGATGCACAAAGTTGGTGGCCAAGAACTGCGCAATGGGTCGCGGTAGACCACGAAGTAGATGGTGGGATGAATGACACAGATATTGCTAGAACTGGAATGAGGAAGTGTGGGTTTAAGAAAGATGGAAAGAGTCGAAGCCTTTGGCCAGGTGTGGGACAGAACAGGCTTTAAAAAAGGGAGAATTTCTGGTTGAGCAATTGAGAACAATTGGGCCGAGAATAAGCATTGCCTAGTGTGGCAATGCTGCCAGCCGTTTGGGTACTTTATCTTTAGTCGACAGCGATGCGAAAGATTTTTTTGACACTTTCGATTATTTTTAGATAGTCCGTTTTTTATTTCATTTTTGTTAGTACAAAACATTTACCATCTATAAGATAGTTAATTTTTTTTTCATTTGTAAAAAATGATTTAAAGTTATAAATAAATAGTGGCACTCATAATAAAAAAAAAAAACCGAGAACAGTAAAACTGTTCTCAGTTTTTTTTTATGATGGGTAAAATTCATCAAATGATTTGTCATTGGATGATTTTTTGTCCCTCCCTTGGGCGGAGCGGGAAAAGGCAGTTGAGATATTAATGTTAATATTAACTGAAATATAAATTAAACTCATAATATTCATCTGCTACAAAATTACTTGATTTGTTCTCAATAAGGAAATCAAGTTCAAATTAATATTAATATTAAGTTAAAAATTCTTTGAACTCTTATAGTAAACATACTCTTGGGTAATTTGATAAATTACTAGGAATTTAACAAAAATAATTATAGCTAATATTCGGGGATTTTATAGTAGTTTTAGGCACCGCAACTCTTTCTAGGTCACCAATGGATGTCAATCGGTGAGAATCATTACAGGTGGTCACGCAAAAAAATCTGTCAATCAGTATATTCAAGAAGTTTTGTGTTATCTGACAGGCAGTTGCTTAGAAAGAGAAAGAAATTGAAGAAATATTGTTCGCAAGGAAAACGCATCCAGTTTTTTTTATAATCACAACCAAAACCTAGGACACCTAATTTTCCAAAGAAATAAGAACGAGACAATGAGCTCGTTTGCTTATTCACCTGTTCATGTTCTGACATGATAATAAGAATTCTAAACAGTTGGTTTAATTTTGACAGAAACGCAAAATAGTACGGTTAACTTTTTAGATGCCGTAATTAGATACATAATAGAACTAATTAACACAACAAATGTAACTTTTTGGTGTACAATAAAGTATAATATATCTTTCTAAAAGCAATAGATGTGCGAACGCGTTTGGGACTCAAGAGTTTTTTTTTTTATTGATTATAGGTTCGCGCTTGACCGCTATCTCACCTGATGGAAAGCGACGATGCGGTCGACGATGGAGCGCGCTTACCTAGAAGTAACCTATTCACTCTTGACTTAAAGATACCCGGATTGTATCTATCAGGAAACACTGACTCCGGCAAGCGGTTAAAACTATAAATCATAATGCCTATATCCTGTACCATATTGTTTAGACAAGTTTAAATAAAAAATGTTTTAGTACCTACTGATTTTGTTCGAACGGCATTAAAAAAATATATAAATGTCAATAAATGGTTAACAAATTTTACTTTCCCAAAAATTACATTTTCATTTCCGAAATCATTTATTAATTTATTTGATTTGACACAAGTTTGTACGGTTCCACGTATAAATATTATGTAGCTCAGGAGTAAACCTTTTTTTAATTTTTTTTATTTAACAATTTTTGTACACACGAAATAAGAAAAGGAATTAGAAAAATAGGTACAGAGGTGATGCATATTTCTAAAGAAATCTCTTCTTATCTCTAAAGAAAGGCGAATTAGAAAAAAAAGAGATGTAGACACCGTGTGTAAAAGTAAAAGGTAAAATTTGTCCACACACAATAATTGACAATTATCTTAAACATCCATCAACCATCTTTTTAAAAAGAGTAAACCATGGAGTTTCTTGCCGGTTATTCTCCATAGGAAACGACCAATTTGAAACCGTGCACTAGCTTCTGACATTTTACAAGTGCCCCTGAAGGCCTATGTTATGAAATAAAAAAAACATATTTAGACTTTGATATACAAAGGGCAACGTCTTTTATTAACTTTTTTTTTATTGATTTGCCATAAACTATGCTTGACTGCGATCCCACCTGATGGTAAGCAGTGATGCAATCGACAGTGAGGCGCATTAATTTATTAAAAGTTAAACTTCACCAAAGTCTAAAAATAAATTGACTTCATTACATTTAACTATCAAAACAAAAGTTTTATCAATACCGGTTGTCATGTTAGAATTGTTTAATCTCGACCTAATCTCACAGTATATATACTTTATACGTTTGCTTTTATATTTATTGAAAACCCTTGGTTTGTACGATTGCAAAGAAACGACTTAGGACACGCAATCGTACAGTGTTGGCCGTGGTAACCGATACCTTCCATATTGTAATAAAATCTATGTTACGCGACCTATGAGCTGTATTGTGGAAATATTAACGTTATTACTAAGTAAAGGCATTATTTTATTGGTGTTTAATTATTTTGTTAGTATTTGTAATTCATAAAATATATATATATATATATAAAAATGCTTTTTTTAAATTTATCTATAACTAGCGACCCAGCGATGTCATGCTGTTATTAAATAATAATATAATAATAATAATATATAATTAATTTTTTCTCACAATGGTTTTGTTGCAAATAAACAGTTTATAACTACATACGAAATTAATTAATTGTTGTGCCTGTTGTAGGTTTCGGAGAAACTTGTGCTACAGGTCACCAGGACTCATTTTTTGGCCTCACACAAAGGGCAAGGCCTATGGGCAGGTAACTATGATTCCGCCAAACAATCGCAAGAAAAAAATAAATGAAAGTTAAAAAAATAAAAATATATTGTGCAAGTATTATAAATACAAGCCTTCCTCTTAAATCACTTTATGTATTAAAAAAAAACGCATTAAAATCCGTTGCGTAGTTTTAAAGACCTTAGCTTACATAGGGACAGACAGCGGGAAGCGACATTGGAAATATATAATGGTATGTTTGTCAGTCGTTTAGTACTACACAAGCTCAGCTTAGCTTGAGACTAGACGACGTTGTGTGATATCTGTGGATTATTATTATTATTTAAATAACAATAAAAAAAACTACAAAAAACTACAATAAAAAAATTACCTCGAATAAGACATCGGAATTTGGTGTGATCCACATTTTTGAAAAAAATTAATTATTACGTTTTTATTTTTACTCAAACTACATGTAGGTATCACGGACAACGATATAACTGAACCAAGCATTTTATTTACAATAATAATTTTATTCTGTCCCACTCTTGAGCGGAAGGAAAAATATTACAAAAATCAATTAAATACAACATCATAATATTAGTTTTAAAAAAATAAATTGCTAACAAACAAGGAAGAAACGGGAATTCTTCCTCGTTTAGTGAAGAATATGTAGGTTATGGTGAATCTTTTAGAACAATGAAAAAATATAATTAAAATTATTTTGCTTAGTAATTTTGCTTACTAATTGACACCTAATAAGTTCTAAAAATTAGTAATGGTTTTATTGTTATTTTTATGAGTCAATGTTTCATTGAATTACCCTATCGACGTAAAAATAAAACGAATGTCCTTGTAAAAGAAAAATAAATATATTAAAACTATTACGTATATTACTAAATATAGCGAGATATTATAAAGTTTTAATATTTTATAAATAAATGGATTATCCAGCACTATGAGGTTTTTTTATTCAAACCAGTACTTCCTGAGATTAACGTGTCCAAACTAAACTAACTTAAATTTTATCATATTATTTTATAAGAATACATCCATATCTTCAGTAAAAAAACTCCTATGAAAAAGCTCAACCGAATATGGATTTTTAAAAATATGTATTTGGTATTACAATAGGTATTTTGAGATTTATTTTTACTCTCACCTCCCATTTTATAATAGCGATTTTATAATTGTATATTATGTTCTTTCTTTTTAATAAGTTACACTAAAAAACAATTTTTACCTTTAAAAAAACTCTTATGAAAAAGACATCCGATTTTATGATTAAAAAAATCATAAAATCGGATGTCTTTTGATATGTATGTTTATATTTGGTAGGTATGACAACAGTTACTTTAATAACGATTTTAAAATTGTATTTTTTTATAATTTATATCACAAAACAATATTAACCAATACAGCTAGTATTCATTACAGTATACATACATTAAGTAGTATACATTACTAGGTAATCTTACAAAAAGTCTTAATAAGCGAAAAAGTATTAAAACTCATCATAAACTTCAAGCTGTGCCAATAAATTTGTCCTACAATGTAACCCTTTCACGCGTGGTAGAAAGTGGGCTCCGGTTGTATCACGCAACGAAGAAATTGTAAAGAATTTATGCTTTTGATACGATATGACGCGAGGTCTAAGGTTCTATTCCCGGAAGAAGTCTTGACTTATTGTTAGTATCGAAGTAACTGCCATTTTCTCGGCTATTTATAGTTAACTTGAAATATTTAGTATAGAATATGTCTGGCTTTTAGGACTGTCGTGAATTCGCTGAGAAATTATTGGTAATAATGTCATAAAACAAGGTTTTGTGTTTTTTAATGATTTGACAGGTTTTGTTATTTTATTTATCTTTGTGTAGAGTAAGTGATAATTAGAGACCGTTAGTTAAACACATGATTGTAATCTTGTTAACAAACAACTTTTATTGTGACAAAGAAGTCTGCTTGTCAATATATTTATGTTCAACTAACGGGTCAAAATGTACTGGATTTGCTGTTTTTTTGAGCTATTTCAGGTTTGATCCCATAGTAGGTGATAGTAGTTAGTTTTTTAATTATGACAGAGGAAGTATTTTATAAACCAGTTATTATTTTGAATGTCCCTTTCACACCATATCATTGTCGGTGTCGAAAAAAAAAAATGGACCCACTTTAGACAATACTCCTAGTAAAGCATCCATGATAATGTGTTAACAAACAAAACAATTGTTGTGTTAGTAATAATAAATAAAAAAACATGTAAATTCACACTCACAAGACACTCAAACCCAGAACCACAACAATCTGTAAACCATACAAAAAATTGTCCCGTATGGGAATCGAACCTGCAACACGCAACACAGCAGCCGATTCCTTAACCATTGCGCCATCCATGCTGCCATCTAACATTGCCATAGTAACAAAAATACCAACAATAATAGTTATTATGTAAAAAAACTGATTACAAAGCATTATTTAACTAATTTAAAATAAAATACGACCGCAATAATAACTAAGCTGGGATAAGGAGGATAACAATAAATTATTTATAATTTTAAAACTGCAAATGTATTTAAAAATAAAACGATTATCATTGAACATACAAATAAATAATTAAACAAGTATGTCATAATATTATTACTATAAGTATTATACTACCTAACGTACTATTTGTTTACACATAAACTTCCTTTTTGTTTAATATTTAATTAAAAATATATATTATAACCACAGGTTGAGGTAAAAAAAATCATTTAATAGCTGTACGACTATGGGTATATAGATAAAAATAATTAAGGCAAAAAAGGTTTTTCCCCATTCAGCGTCTAAATCAAAATAGGACAGAACACAGAAGAGTAATTTTCACTAATATTTAGACTATTCTATTCCACTAATTTTTTTTTTTGGAAGGAGCTTGGCTCGGAGTTTTCTTGCGTGATCGAATCAGAAATGAAGATATCCGCAAGAGAACCAAGGTTTCCGACATAGCGAAAAGAATCGCCAAAATTAATCTTTTGAGTACCGTAAGTAGAAATACATAAAAAGACAATAGGTATGCGAGCACTGGCGTTCGCTTGGGGCCCAAAAGTGTAACTAGTCGGTTTTTATACAAAAAAAGACACGAAAACAAATTCGCAAGAAGTTGGCAGTATAATCATAGTATTGATTGGTTGGACTCGTTTTTCATAATATCATTAATTATCTAAATTCACAGTATTGTACTTATTTCCTTTCTGTTTGTCTTTCATCCACCTTTAAACGGCGCGCACCGTTCCCGCGCGCCTCAAGGAGTTGGCAGCAAACTGTAGAGGCCCTTCAGGGTCGAAGCCTTCTGGAGCCGAGGCAGTGGCGTAGCTAGTCCCACAGGGGCCCCGTATCAAAAGTACTTCGGGGGCCCCGTATAAAAAAAACGGATTTTTATTACAGGTGCTTAGCTGCCCTATGAGACGGTTGTGGATAACATGTTGCGAATTTATGCCTAGGTCGGGGCCCCTGTACTGCGGGGCCCAGTATAATTGATACGGCAGATACGGCGGTAGCTACGCCCCTGAGCCGAGGGTTGGTGCGTAAGTGTTACCGCGGCTCTGGGTATAAGGCAAGGAAGGAAAGGGGTAGGTTTTTTAGTCAGTAAGAGTCTGACACTGCTCTGGAGAGCAGCTCTTCTAAGAGCGGGTTTCGTCATTGGATGATTTTCACCTACCATAAAAAAACCTTTAAACAGTGTTAGTTTAAAAAGTATAAAAAAACAAATATGAAAAATCGGAAGCTTAAATTCCAAGTGGTCCCGCTGCCTTCACGAACACTCGGACAAACCCTCAGGGTGTAATTAGTGACATAAAAAATTGAGCGCTTTACTGACATAAAAAAAGTAATGAAATATGCACGCCTCATTTTTACGCAAATTGTCTCAACGCTCAGTAATATAGGTCTATTAAGAAAAATTACTACCGTTTTCGTTTTAATAGCTCTTTTATTTGCTGAGGAGAATGTGTTTTTTTTATAACCAACCGAGATTGGGTAGTTATTTTTATAATATTTTTCCTGTAAAACTCAGGAAAAATTTTGAATGATGTGGTTTTGTATTAATAAATCGATGATGAAAGGTTATTACATATGTAATTAAACCACATTAACAATTTATTGAGTATTTAGACATTTTGTAGTTAGTAACTGGTTAAAATAAATCATTGTCCGATTTTAGATATTTTATTTTAATATAGTTTGCCTACTTGGATAAATCAATTGTGAACATAAGTACAAAGATAAACTAAATTAAGCTTTTTTCCACTTCTTAAAAATCAAACGAAATTGTAAAAAAATATACCGTACAAAATAATCATCAGCTCTCTAGCCTTTTCCCAACTAGCTTAGGGTCGTATTCCAGTCTAATTATATGCGACTGAATATATGTCAAATACACTACGAATAACATCTGGAACCCCACAGCATTCATCACTATCATCATCATTTCTGCTGAAAGACTTCCACTGTTGATCATTTATTTATTTATTTAGTACAGCAAAATAGACATTAATACTAAATTAAATTAATTAACCCTTTCACTCAGTCTTCTCACAGAATCGTAAGCTATTATTAGAAAGCTCGTCTTCCAGTCATCAGCAAACAAATCCAGTCCAGGGTTGGTCTCCACGAGCGCGTTGAGCATCGTTAGCATACGCGGTATAGGGGAAGTGGATCGGACTACAGTTCGACAAAATGAGATATTGAATAATTTATGTTTCCTAGATTGTAATTATTTGGAACAAATAATTGTCACATCTCCGCATGTAAGTCGAACGCATCATAGGCCTACCCCAAGTGTCGCCATGATGACAGGTTCTGTGCGTACATATCTCATCCAACGCCTTTACGCGGTATTAAATAACATTAAAAAAAATATTTGTCAAAAAAACAAGGGTGACCAACATCAAAAAAAATATTAAGGACACATACATTGCGCAACGTAAAAAAATCGGTCAGTAAGCCACAAGCAAACGAATCGTCGTACTTTTTTCTTTATTTATAAAAAGGCGACCTAAAAAAAGAATGAAGTCAAGTTCAGCAAAAATGCGTCATTCACTCATTCGGTTACGTTGTAGCTGTTTTTATTTTTTATTGTGATCTGCGATGTGGGTGTACTGTATGTGTGTGTGTGAAGGATTTGTATGTTCATTGACATTCTGCGATTGTAAGAGATATGGATGACGTTTATAAAGAATGATGTTGGGATATAATGGCTGTTGATTATCCTTATTAATAATAACGTTAATGATTTTTAAACGAAAGTTATAAGTAGGTGAATGAATTAAGTTTTTGGGGCTAGGATCAGAATAATTAAGACCTGTTAAAGATAGTCTAGTTGGAGCAGTTCTTTTGAAATTAATGTTACAGTGTCCATATTTCCCAAAAATACAAAGATATTCGTTATCCAATATGACAACGTCAACAGCATGTCCACTTAATTAAAAAAAAACACCCACAATAATTACCACATTAACAACTACCAATTTTCACACGTGTTCCAATGACTAAAAAATTTAAAACGCACTAGTGTGGAAAGCTACCTATTATACAACTGTAGTACAGCAGGTGTCAAACCAACAATTATCGACTTATCGCGCTGGTGACTCTGTAATTTGTAAAGATATCGCAAAGGGTGATATGACAATTAAAAAATTATAAAATACAACACTGTTTTTCCGGTAATTAGTAACTAATGTCAGTTTGCAAACGAGCCTTGTAATTTTATGAACGCAAAATGGTTTTGCTACCAAAGGAATGAATTAAGGTTTTAAAAGCAATTTTACTGATAATTTTGTTAAGTTAAAAAATTTAAGAATCTGTTTTGAATCGTGTTTTCAGGTTTTAAAGGATATGCGGACGATGATCAATGACTAGCTCACCATACGGCTGCCTGCATCGAAACCTAGTCGACAACGTGTAGTGTTCCATGTGCGTTTCTGATGCTAGCGAGGGTCATAGGAATTTTTGAAAGAGTTCCCGTACTCTTAGAATGCATAGGGCAACTGAGGCATACAGATAAGCACATAAGAATAGACAGCAATGAGACTGACCATAGGAAGGAATTTATAAATAAAAAGATAAAGCTACAATCTGGGTGTCTTTTAATCTAGAGTGAAAAGGTTACTTCTAGGAAAGCCTGATCCTTTGTCGACCACATCGTGGCTTTCCATCAGGTGAGATAGTCAAACGCGACCTATCAATAATAAAAATACTACAGAAATAAGTATGTCAATATTTTCCTTGGTTGAAAATGAATCTTACAAATAAACACTATTGTTTTTAAATATTTTGTTATCTATCGCCTAATGACAGCTTCACGTCGTATTTATTTTATTATATTGTTTGTAATTCTAAACATTATATAATGATAATATTGTTACAAGATTTTATCGTAGATAAGTCTGGTGATTTTAAATTTATCTTATTTTAATTTTATTATTTGTAATCGTTATCAGAATTGAAGATTTCTTAATTTTGGTGAAACAAGACTGAAAAATCGCCCAATTTAAACTGATGATAGATGAAACCGAAAGGGCCTGAGATGGCATTCACGCACCGGAAGACGCAGCGTTGGAAGGTCTCCCTTCTGGACATCAGGTTTTCTATTTTTTTTTTTCAACTTTTGTTGGACTGACAACCTGGCTTACCAGGTTGTCAGTCCAAAACAATTACTGGAATGTGATGGATGCGAGACGCATAAGACTGTTCCTTATGGCAATATTTATGGGAGGCAACTACAGGGCCGAAGCCTACTGGGGCCCGGTCCGGTTTCTTAAAGGAATGTCCGACCCCAGTATGACTGCTAAGAAGGAATGGGGTGGGTCGTTTAGTCAGTAAGAGTCTGACACTGTTTCCCGCTCCGCTATATGGCGGGATTCGTCATTAGGTTATTTACCCACCATAAAAAAGGCCTAAGATCAACTTTAAACGTCTTCCAGCTAAAATAATGATGACGATGACTAAGAGTAACTGCCTATCTAACCTATACCACCATTTACTAAATAATACGAATACTCATTACATCACTCTAGGTACTAAAGTTATGTAAGTGTCCATGTAGGCCTTTGTAAAATAAGATTTTTTAAATTCAAAAATATAAACAAAACAAAAAACTGATTAATTTAAATCGTAAGTAAACATATATCGTATTGATCTCCACATAAACATATCACATAAGATTTACGATACAAATAAGGCATTAATAAATATACAAACACAAGAAGTCAGTTTTATAAGAAATATGAATTTTTATAAGAAGAATTTATCGATTCAAGGCAATAATTACTCATCGGTATCAGCTCAGTGACTCTTTCTTTAAATATAACTAGCCTTGGACAAGAAAGTACTCGTAAACAATGCAAATAAAACATAAATATAACTACCATCTGTTTATTTTAAAAGGGTTCCAAGCATTTAAAATTTGTAATGGCATGACTTTGCGAAAATTTGTAGCAGAGAAGCAGAGTATCCAAAATGGTGTCATTGAATTATTTGATACTGATTTAAGGGGCAGATATATGACTTTTGAAATATTGAAAAACATATTTACATTACTGTTACTTTGTACAGATATATATGCATACTAAAAATCATCATATGTACATACAGATTGAAAACAAAACTCATAGGGCATCAAAAAAACTCATCCACATCGATGTCAATGGGAAATGTGCCCAGAACGCTGGCAGCATTGCCTCGTTGGATGACAATGCTCACTTTTGATGATTTTAAATTCAACAATCAAGATTACGTGTAAAAGACTTTTGAAAAAAATCAAGATTAAAAAAAAATAAACTGAATAATTAGCCTCATATTTTTTTTAGTTTTTAATATTTATTCAAAACAGATTTTTTCTGGTATGCTAATTAATAGCAAAGAAAACCAAAATGGTCCCCAATCCAGAAATATTTAAATATCACTGGGTCTAAGCCCTTTTTTTATGATAGGCAAAAATCATCCAAAGACGAATCCCGTTCTCCGACGGAGCGGGAAACATTGTCAGACTCCTACTGACTAAACACCCCACCTCATTCCTTCTTCAGATTTTAAGTGATAAATGTTTGAAAGCCACTGGCCTTTCAGATTTTTAAATGTTAAGAAACCCAGCCAGCATTACAGACTACACCCACGTGTGAGAAGTAATAATGTAATATTAATGAGGTGACTAATAGACCCAGTGCATTGCACAAGATATTGTTCAAATAGCTAAAGTAAATGTCAAAGCTTTTGTTTTTGTGGGGGCAGGAATTTGAGTTACGATGTTTTTATGATAATGCGTCGTATTTTTTTTTTGTCGAATTGGTGCCGATTTTGCAAGTTGCAGGTTTAAAACCCAGCGAGGGGTAAGACTTTGTGTAATTTACTTCAACTCCCAACTTAGTGCGCCTCACCATCAACGATTGCATCACTGCTTACCATCAGGTGGGATCGCAGTCAAGCACTAGTTTATAGCAATTAAAAAAAAAGACCACTGCTTTTAAAATGGTTAAGGAAAACATCGTGAGGAAACTTTTCTAGAACAAAAAAAACAATTGTGGACACGTGATATCTTATAAATTAACCCAAGTCTCAAGGTGTAACATTACAAGGCGTATTAGACAATTTACAGGATATGTTTGAGTTACATGTAATAGGAAGTTTAATTATTGCTTTCAATCGGAAGCAAATCCAGAAAGCTTAAGATAATAGACACCTTTTAATTTTATTATTGATAGGCTCGTGTTCGACCACTATCTCAGCTGATGGTAAGCGATGATGTGACTGACGAGGAGCAAAAATCCAACAGCAGTTTCTTTCATCCCAGAATAAAATTCAGGACCTCGTGCAAAGGAGTACCAGTTAGAACTTCTATCCAATCAGAAACATATTGAAGAAAAAAGTTAAAGATGAATTCTAGCAAGCACACGAGATTGGTGTGCTTATGTCTAGAGGCTGAAAAGTTTACCAAAGAAATACCGACAGACGAATTTTAGACATAACTTCAAGTTTGAAGAAAACTGGACGTTTAGTTTATTTTTAAAGATAGCTACTGTATCAGATTTTTACAACAAGCAGTATTAGGACACTAAAATAATTACTTCATACTATTATGGTGATTTTAATATAAAAAAGTTGCTATTTGCGTATCTTTTTAGCGATTCCGAAACTATACGACGAATTTTGATGTGGTTTTTCGTTAGCAACAAGAGTAATACCTAATCGAGGAAGGTTTATGTTTATATTTACACCTGTGCAAAATAAAAAACAATAGTAAAATTTATGTAAAAGATCGCAGATTAACCGAAGAAAAGATTAAGATTTGCCGTGTTACATCAAATTATTTAAGACTTGGACAAAAGTGAATTGAAAAGTGTGAAATTATTACAAACCAAATACACACTGATGCAATTATTTCAAGATTTGGTCCTAACATTCTCAGGTACTAAATTGGTCAATGGTGCAATTAGTATCATATTTTCGTTGGACAGACTGACTTCTTGACCTTTCAAAAACGCCTGTAAATGATTTACTTAAAATAATACGATCGATTTGATTTGGTCCTAACAATCTCAGTTACAAAATTGGTCCTAACATTCTCACTTACAAACTTTATGCTGAGGACCAATACTAATACTCCAAGGTTAACCTTCAGAACTTACTGAACCCTACCAACAGTCTTCCTTATCACGAGGAACCTCGAACTGGCCTTGAGTGAAGAAAGAGTATGTTCAAGCGTTTATCGCTATGTGTTTGATATAATGATTACTTATTATAGAAAATGGCCGTGCAATGCAGAAAACATGCGTTTATAAGTGGTGACATAAAATTATACGGTTTTTGTTAGGATGTAAGTTGTTAGAAGTAGCGTATCTTAGAGTCTTGAGTACCTATAAACTAAGATTTGTTTGGTTCCAGTAAATAGCAGTTTGATTGGCCTTATAATAAACGCACAGCTGAGATTCATACTTCCTCTTTAAAAATTGCATTGCATTGGATCAGCCTTATCATGTTCTTTAAGAAGAGAGGTATTCTTTAAGAAGGATGTAATTAATGAGATAAAGTAAATTGTCTCAATATAATATGACATATAACTTCTAAGTTGGTGTCTGGGCTCTTTAATTCTGAACATGAGGCAAAATATATTTTGGCAAAATATTTATCAATAAAAGAAAATTATTTTGTTTCAGCTAACTACAATGATACAAAGCAACAACTTTTTTTTAAATATATTTTTTTACATTTTAGATTTTTATTGAAATTTCAAATATTAACCATCAATAAATTGTTTAGAATGCGTCTGTTAATGAAATTAAAATTTAACCAATTTAATTTAATGTTATACCTAATACCTATATCTTATGGAATAATTATTATAGCTTAACTATATTAAATAAAAATATATATCTAGAATCAGGAAGAAAAAGAACTAATAGGGCATCAAAAAATTTATCCACATCCTATGTGAACGGGAAAAAGATCCAGAACGCTGGCAGCATTGCCACGTTGGATAGAAATGCTGATTTTTTAACCAAAGACAAGCATCATCATCATCAACCGTTTTAATGTTCCCATTGCTGGGAGACAGGCCTCCACTCTAGGAAAAGGTATGGGCACTAATCCACCACGCCAGCCCAGTGCCTATTAATGAATTAAATCTCAACCTAACAAACAAAACCTAAAAAATATTAAGCCCGAAGAATACACTATCACCAGCATACTCTAAAAAAGTAATCAATGCCTCAACTCCCAACACTATACACAAATAATCTTCTGTCTCTTTTTGTCCCTCAAGAGTGAAAGAGACAGCAAATGAGCTAGTTAAGATAGTTGTTACGATATCACTATCTTTGCCGCCCACGGGAATGTCCGTGGTCGGCGGACAGTGTGGACTTCCTACTCCAATGCGTGTTGCGAATACATTGGGAATTTTTATTTATTGTCCATGTTTATTTCGCAGTGTGGTCTTAGGAGTTGAATGGCGTTTGTTGTGGGTGGGGAAGAGAACTAAGGTATTCTTAAGGCTTGTTAGAAAGAGTTACCAAGGCCCTGAAAAGTACAGGATAGTTGAAAGAATACAGGCTTTTTTTTTATTCTGCTTGAATGATTATTTGACTTTGTCATAATCACACAAAAATAAAATATCAAAAAACTAAAATATCTTCATGATTGATTTTTAATAGTTTGGAATTAAGAGCTTATGGTTAGAAACACCGTGACTTTACGGACGATACTCGCCGTCTAGGGTCTGGTAACCGAAGAAACATTACAGGGTCGAAGCCTCTGAAACCATGGGTTTAGTTTTCAAAGTAAAACCTTGGCTTTGGAATGCAAGGTAATGAAGTAACATTGGAGTGGGTTTTAGTCAGAAAAAGTCTCATACCGCTTGACCCTACAGCGAGAGTCATCAGATTTCCTAAAAAATAGGCCCAGTAGAGCCGAAACCCATGGTATTAGAACGTAAAGGGTTAGTCTAACACGCCTCTCCCTGTTCACCCTAAAGCGAGCGAAGTTATTGGATGCATTCCTAAAAAAATTCAGAAAAATCGCTAGACAGATTAACTATTCGCTTTTTATTTCAATAAAAAAGATGAAAGAACATTTCTTAACTATTTAGGTTGTTAGGTATGTATACGTTATGTTACTCTCACGACCATAAAGTCCTCAATTAGCAGCAATATGAAGAAACTGACTCATCATTACATATCTATAGCACTAGCTCGTAAAAAAACCAGTTGAGCGCAAGTCACATTCGTACACCAAGGGTTCCGCACAAACGTAAGCCTAAAATGACAAAAATGTAAGTAATTTTTGTGGGTGAACTCAGAATGTTTATTCTGTACTTGTGCTTCTGTACTTACTTGTGCTACATGTCATTAATTTTTGCCAAATATACTGATTTCAGGTCAATGAAAATTCACCTAAAGGACTTGATTCCTTAGCGAGTGTCAAAATTAACGGATAAACGGCATCATTATTTGAATACTTATTTGCCGTAGGGACTCTGCAAAAGGGTCGAAGCCTACTGGGGCCCTCTCTTTCTAAAAGGAAGCCTTGTCCCCGACGAAGAAGAAACGGGATAGGGTGTTTGGTTAGTAAGAGTCTGACACTGTTTGCCGCTCCAACCAAGAGAGGGTTTCGTCACTGGATAATTTTTACACACCACAAAAAAATACCTATTTGATATTAATTTCAGTTTGGTATCTCACCGAGTTCTCGAAAAAGATCTTGATAAGAAAATAATCCGCAAAGGTTTTAATATTGCCAACTGAGGTGTGGAACCCTAAAATATCTAAGTAAGTAGAGTTGTGTCATTTGGCAGCTATAGCAAGACCATATGCCAAACAAATATTTATGTTGCTAATATTCTTTTGAAGATAAGCATATCTTTCACCATGCCGTTTGTTCTGTCCTACATTTCTTTGATTAACGCTTACAAATCTAAGAAAGAAAGATAAATTAAAAATAAACAATGTACGCAGACACCTCCGTACTTAGGAAAGTACGTCAAGGATTTGGTCTCGGCTGTCTTTCGTAGATCTTTTATAGACCGTACAGCCGGTAGACAAGTTTTTTTTTTTTATGGTAGATAAAAAATATCCAATGACATGAAATGAAACAGCGTCAGACTCTTCTTTGTCTTTCGCACTGTCGCCAAGCCTTCATTTTAGAAAGAGACACTGGGCTCTAGGCTTCAACCGTTTTGCAGAGTCCCTACGGTGCCAGCAGACATGTGACATCCACCAATCCGCACTGGACCCGCATAGTAGATTACGGCCTATTCCCTGATTATTATTTTAATCTTAAGGCAAAAACCTACAAATGACAACCTGGGTCATTGGTTTATGTGCTTTCTGAGACACTGTGCAGTATATGTAGACTTTAGATTAGTAGTATATATAGCATTACATAATATCAGCCCTATAACTTTCCCAGAGCTGGGAATCAGGCCTCCTCTCTAGTAGAAGCAATGGGCCGTAATCCACCACGCCAGCCTAGAGCGGGTTGGTAAATTGAGTGTCCAAATTAATAACAAAGAAACTGAAAAAACCAACATGGCTGACAAACCAAGCAATCTTCCACAAAAGATTCTAAAGATAAAAACAAAAACTTGAACAAAATTCCTGAGCGAAAACAGCATTTTTTCCTAATTGACACTCCGCTGTAATACCTTCAAGCATTGTCCCTATGAAGCGAGGCAGGACCAATAAAAAAAAGAATACAAGCCGGCAGTGGGCATCGGTACTGACCTATGTCAACAAACAGACCGTTGTGCATGTGTGTGTGAAGTTATGTTCACGTGTGGGTAATATGTGTGTAGACTTCAGAAGAGTATAGAATGTGTAAAAGAATGTATTTTTTGTTTCGCTTCTAAGATTGCTGGTATGTTGGGTTTTTGTGCCGTGGAATGAAAATTTGTATGATGGTGTTTTTCTTGTGGTTACCAAATGGTTTTAAGAATAGAAAGATGTTAAACTTTATTGTTGATTCTTGCGGCAAAATTGTTTGAGGTTTTTTAGAGCAGACAAAAAGTCTATGGTATACTTTGATTACTGTTAATTTAATACAGAAAGTATTAAGGCTTTTAGCGCGGTAGTTAACTGACGTTGTATTTTCTGTCTAGTAAAATGTGAAACTGGCTTCTGCCATCGACTTCAACGCGTCAAAATAGAAAATATATAGCTCAGGTATATAACTCCGTGATAAAGAAACATTTTGCTACTAAATTAGTCTCGTATTTTTTTAATTTATTCATTGTTAGCAAAAATAAAAATCTTTTCTCTATATTTTTCTATAGATAGATAACCAACTACCTAAGCATATTGCTAATATCATTATAGGCTATTTAAGTACTTCGTTGTACTATAACTTAAAAAATACAGCATAATTAATTTTGAAATGAAACTAACCTAAAATCAAATGAAATCACTACATAGGTACTCGCAGTGTAAAAAAGTCGCTTCCTGCTGTCTCTCCTGTGTATGCTAAGATCTTTAAACCTACACAACAGATTTTAATACGGTTTTTTTAATAGATAGAATGATTCGAGAGGACGATTTATATATTAAGTATAATTTATTTAATTTAATGCGAAGCTGGGACGGGTCGCTAGTATTCCTATAAAATTTTGTCTATATTGAAAAATACCACCAACAAAAGCAAAAAAGCCATATCTATAGTTAAAGTAGTCTACAACTGAAGTGCTAACAACGAGACAATGACAGGCGCATTCAGATAACCTCATTTCTTTCTGCGATAGCACACACAGACATATACACACAATTGACACACACTACGGAACGGCTGCAACTATCGGGATGAAATCTGAGAACGCCATTTAAAAATAAAGAGTATTTTTATTCTGAAATTCGATTTTGAAGTGGCCTTTTTTATTTCAGATGGATTTTTAGTAATTGTAGATTAAGGAGTAGATCATATTTTTAAAACTCTTTTTTTTTTCAGTTAAAAACCGTAATATGAAGTAAAAAAAAATATGAGTATGAAGAAAAACTATGACCGTTTAATTACTATCTATAATTATTTTACAGTATAAAAAATACCAAGTAAAACTGCGTTTATTTCTAAGAATATAACTGCATCTTTTTCAAAGAAAAACATTATTTTAAGAAACAGTAAACTTAATTACAAAAATAATTTCCAATTGAAAAAAATATCAAAGCGATTTCTTATTATATGTTTTATTTATTAACTCACAAGTTACTTAACTTTAAAATTGAAACACAGTAAAAATGTAATAATATTAAATCAAATGATTAACTTGTATAAATCAAATAACAGTGCAACATTACAAATTACTGCATACAAAGTAGTAATTTTATGAAATAACACGTTTAAATCGATTGTAATGATTTTACCACAACAATAAATAGTTAATAAAAATCATATTTCTATTGTGTGTGCGAACTGTCTTTAGTTGCACGGGTGTGTGTGCAATATGAATGTTTGTGTGTGTATGAACGGTGATGCAATACCTAATCGTGTTTATCGGAGAAATGACGACGCGTTGCGCATTTTTTATTGTATTATGTAACGATGTATGTGTTTTTATTATTAAACGTTTTGCAATTAATTGTCTTTACTATACAGAATATAAGGTTTATTAAAATAAGTTGTTGTATTTGGGATTTGTTGTTATTTATGATGTATAAGATCCTGTCAGTTGATTAAGTTGGAGAATGCGGTAAAAAACTTTATTACTATTAAATAAATATTATACTAAATATCTAATGACAAATTACACCGATAAAAAAATGGATGTTGCACGCATTTTTAACAAACGAACAAGTTTTCCTCCAAAACTTTTGTTAAATAACAGATTTAACAAAAATGAAAATTATAAGTTACGTTATAATGAGTCGGTGTAATTATTTTATAATTTTAGTTTGAAAATAAACTTGATAAGTCATAAATTAAATATCAGGGACCTTCGAGTAATAAAACTACAAACAAAGTAATATAAAATTGCGATACTGTCAAGTCTTTTAGTTAAAATGCAGGGGTAACGCACCTTCAGGGCTAAATGATAAGGATGACAAAGGCCACTATCACTACGAAGAAAATGACTTGGCAGAGAAACAACTGGTTCACCTTGGTTCTTTTTTTTAAATGAGATTTGAATTTTAATAAAAAAATCTTGGTTCTTCTTTTAAAATGAGATTTGAATGTTAATAAAAAAAATAGGTATACATTTTTCAAAAATAATTTGTCTGTTTTAAACAAATGAGTCGATATATTTTTTTAAATTAGAAAGTAACTTATAAAGCGGAAAAAAGTTCTGCTAAATAGTTATTTTATTTAGTAAGTAAAATAAAAATTACAAAGCATACCAAAAATTTTTATTGCTTTTTTTTCACAATTTATAACAGTAAAAAAAATAAATATTAAGACTCAATTTTTAATAATAAAACTTAATTTCCTCACTAAACTGTATACAGGCCAACAAAAATTTTATTTAAAAAAAAAACCTTTCAAATAAAAAAAACCCAACACATAATTTTCCAACAATAAAACATCAGGAACACAAAGTTTCCCGATGCAACACTATTGTACTTTGAAAAGGACCAAGTAATGTTCATACAGTATTCATGTGCGTGCCCAGGTCACGATCACGGACATCGAACTTGCATTTTTAAATCGATTACACCACAATGGTCCGCGGAATCGATTCCAATTCTTTTTTTAAATTATGTATTTCCTTTTCCGATTGTATTCGTAATTAATCGAATTGTGTGTTAATAGAATTTTCTTTCAATGTCATTTTTTTTTGTATGTTTGTTTTATTTATGATATAATATATTATGTAATTATATATAAATAAAAGTTAATTGAAGTGTATGAAAAAAATAAATAAAAAAGACTTGTTTTAATTATTTATGAACCAATAAATTTTCTAAGCCGGAAATAATAAGTTACAGCTAATAAACCCAACTAAAATTACAGCTCCAAATAACTTAAATATCCAACTGAAACTCAAAATCCCGATAAATCGAGCAAAGAGGAAGATAACGTAATAAAATAGCCATATACGTCCTCTGCCGTCCACGTGTTGAGCCATAATAAAAATAAATGGTCTCTGCAAAACGAGAGAGTTCGCTCACCTCCCTAACCTAAGACAAGAGTTTGCGCTTACGCATCACGCACACTCGCGCGTTTGTAGGTCGCCATACGTATGCACACGAGTCGCACGCACACAGCCACGCCACGCCCACATCCAAGAGGGGCGCGTGCTCCGAACAAGTTTAGACAAACGGAAGAAATATTATTCTCTTTTTAGGTACAGCATTTGCTCATTCTATTCTTGATATATGCATTTTTATGGTTCTCTTTTTGTTGTTTCCAATAGGAATAGAAAATGTCGGTGTCAGTTTTTATTGCTATTGTTTGGTACTTTCTCGTTAGTAATCATGTTTCTGTATTATTTTTCGTATTTTGTTGCAATTGAGTTTTTGTTGCATTGTTTTAAATTTCTCTCAAATTATTTAAATCCAATAATTTTGACCTACTACGTTTTTACCAATTTATATAGACAAAAATGAACTCCGCATATTTCAAATTCAATATTGGGAATTTTACATTGAAAAAAAAAACCCACAAGTACCTACGCAATTGTATGACTCAATCAACACTTATAAAATAATAACAATAAAGTTACAAACAATTTTCTTTAGGTAACAAAACATTTTCAGACTTCCGATAACGCTGATTGCAATAAAACTTTCGACCTATTTACAGCTTAAAGTGTCAACTAATCGTCTTAAATTACAGGTATACTACTAATAAATAACCGATAAATATTGTTTATTTTACAAAAACTGATACCGTAACTTTTGCGTGCGTTGCTCTTTACAATTTTTCTGTGTATGTGTGAGTGCAGACTCTTGACCTACGACAACAGCGTCTGTGTGAGTGTGAGGTGGGTTGCGTAATTTTTTCAGTGCGTTTTTTTATTGTTAAAAAATGTATTGTTATAACATTGTCAGTGTAATTTAATATGTATGTTTATTGGATTGAATGGATATATTTTTTTGTTTGGTAATGTTAATATTTATTAGGTTGGTATTAGTTTTAAATGTAGTAAATTGTTATGTGTGTTTGATACTTAGTATTCAATGACTTTTGAAAGGAACTGGATTTTGTAAACGTTTAATCTTTAAAAAATATATAGGTATTTTTGTGATTAGAATGTTGCTGTAGACTAAAGTAAAGGAGGAGAGATAAATTTGAATTTTACCTGAGGGATTTACCCGCAATGATAAGAAGCAGACTTGAGTGGAAAAGGAAAAAAATCTTTGTCCAGTTGTGGGACATAATTGATTAACTAGACTAAAGTAGGTTTTATTTTTTAAACTTAATTGATGAGCAAGGAAATTGTTCACTTTCTGCTAAATTCCCTTTTTTTCGACAGGTCCAGTTGCGATGAGTATTTCAACGCCAGAGATTAATTGGTTTTTACTTACATTTGTACATGTACATAATATTGTATATCAATATACACAAAAATCAATGCCACTTTTCGTCGTAATTTTATAATTCAAAAACGCACTCTCCTTTTTTGGTTTTGGTTTGGATAAGTTTAGGCTTTGTTCCGACTATTTAGTAGATGGTTTATGTCAAGTTTGCACAAAATCGCGTTCTTCATTTATCACATTTTTCGCCGGGAGCGAAGCTGCGAAAAGCTAGTGTAGCTATAAATATTTGAAATAAGTTAATATTTAAGTATTTTTTGTACATATACTGTTGTCTATCTTAAGTAATTTTGTACTCAAATATATTTTCATGCCAGTTGATGCTAGGAAAAAATATTTCCAGATGAGTTAAAACTCATTAAGTACCTCTTTGTAGAAAATACTTTTAAAAAACTTTTGAAACGAGTATTCCGTTGTTTTGAGAGAAATATCATAATAATTGTCTTTATAACAAAGTCTGAGTCATGCAGACAACTAGCACAAAAGAAGTTTATTTTTAAGATCTGAGCACAAAGTGCCTTTTGCTGCACGAGTTTGAAATAATTAAATTTTTATTCACTCAAACTGTATAGAAGTTCTGAAAAACTTTTTGCGATTTTGCTTTTGTGAAATATAACAAAGTATTTTGTGTTATTTTTTAGTGTATCTACATCAAATAATTAATACTTATTGGATTATTTAATATTCAAAAATATGCCTACTTTTCTGCATTTCGGATTTCATAATCTTTTGATTTTTTTTTACTATTTTTATTAAAATTAAGAAAAAGAAAACAGTTTTCTTCATTTAGGGATTTGACTATTGTGTTTATCTTTAGGTATTAACGTAATTAATTACCTATATCTTTTTATGGAGCGAAATCCTCTTATTACCATCCGCTACAGGGTGGAGCTAGTCAGATTTTAGATAGAATTGTTTTAGCCGTGTCAAAGTTTTTTTTCCCATTAAAACAGTATAAAACGGACACACATAGTTTAAAAAAATGACATGTAATTGCAAAAGTGTTCTTTAAACCTACTTGCGAAATAAAAATCATTTCATCTAACCTAACCTAAGTCCTTTTGATTGCCTTTTACGTTCTAGGACCACAAGTATTCCTTTTATACTTTTTCCTATGGCCCTAGCAACAATGTTTTAAGCGCTTCACCGGCGTGAATGAAGAAATTTATGACAAAAGAACTGGCGAGATAAAAAAATATTAAATATAAAATTGCAAAGAAGAGAAAGAGGTGCGGGGATACCTAATTTCAGTTATATCTTTTCTGGTAGATCACCTTGAAGAAGAATAGTTTGCCGGCTGCAGTCTTTCCGTCCGATTATAATTTATGTGCCTTCAAGGCTAGAGTCTTAATAAACTAGTGCGCCTTACCATCAACGATTGCATCACTGCTTACCATCAGGTGGGATCGCAGTCAAGCACTAGTTTATTGCAATTAAAAAAAAAAGAAACCAAACGTACACTAAACAATCTTTGTGATATTAGTGTAAAAAGTACGGTGAATTTTATTTTATTTTTTATTCTCGATAGACTCGCGTTTGACCACAATCTCACCAGAAGGTAAGAGATGACGTAGTCGACAATGGAGCACGCTTGTCTAGAAGTAACCTATTCACTCTTGACTTAAAGACCCCTAGGTTGTAGCTATCAGGAAACACAGAAGCCGGCAGAGAATTCCACTCCTTAGCTGTACACATAACGATTTTTTCCCCAAAACGCTTTGTACATATAAAATACCGATTAGAAAGTTTTCCCTGGGAAAAGTAGATATTCTTTTAGGTACTGTAAATCGTTAAAATCCCATTATTTATTGCATTGGCTTTGTATGTAATGACATTACGCAATTGTCTTCGCCATTTTATATTTTCTATACTCGTAACAGTAGATCTATCTGACTTCAAATCATAAATTTTATTAGAAATGAGAAAGTTAGGGAAATATTACCTATAAGTTACATGATATTATTTTGTTTCCGTACATTTTTTCCTATTTTTTATTGCGTAATATTTTACAGACGTTGCGTAACTCATAAATTATTTAAAAAAATACGAATAAGTATAAACTGTAAAGTATAATATACTTGTCTAAGTTAATACATAATGTCAGCATAAACATTAGTTTTAAACATCAGAACAATCAAAAAACCAACCCGACGGGATAAAATGAATTGCAAAATTGTGTGTATAGCCCGTCGGGACTGCATCAATATAACACATTGGCAATTGGTTAAAATATTAACTGTCATAGAAAAAAAACATTTAATTAAATATAGATTTTCAGAAAACCTTTAGCAAAACAAATTGAATATGCAGAATTTAAAATAAAAGAAGAGTTCTCTAGTCATTCGAAGTTTTCTTGTTCAATAAATCGGTAAAAACTAAATTATTATTGAAGAAAAATATTACTTATTATTTTTAAGAGATAAAAGTAATTGATTAGTAATATGACGATGATCAATTATAAAAGTTTTAATAATATTTTTACTAATTACAACGTCGAATTAATATCACTATTTTTTACATAAGATAAAACAATAATTTTAAATATTTATACGCCAGCAAAAACCAAAATATATAAAACCGCAATACTATGAGAAGACTTTAAATATACCATATTTTATGCATATAAAATTATACTAAAAAATTTCATTCTTTTTTACAAGAATACAGATTACTGACGTAAAAAACACACAACCAAAATTAAATAAATAAAAAAGTGGTCCCTAAAACCTACAAAGTTATAACATAACATTCCAAAGTCAGAAAAAGACCACCTAAATGTCAAACTGACTTTTACCGCTTTGCACTTTGCTTTAGGTTACTTTCTCTAAGTAAAGACTTAAGTTAAACAAGTCTAAATCAACTGTGACCCAAACTTTTTCTTACTTAATTAAGTAGGACTAACTGGGTGACAAATGGACATTCCTACAAATATTTATGGTTTTTTTTACATTAAAAAAAATGTTATTTAACGAAAGCCAATGACTTACAAGACTATAGAAAAACTATTTTAACAATTAAACCATCATAATTGGTATACATTTTAGTCAAAAAGCTCATCAATCGATTTAACGAATTTTCTTCTTTAATTTTATAATAAACTTTCTTTAATCTTCAAAGATTTAAAAACAACGGCAATTCAAATATATGCTAGTAATTTTTCCCATTTTATTTCACTAACAAATACCATTAAGACACATAGGAATGTTACCGGAATCTATTGTATATCTATTCCTTGAGCGGGCCATAAATCGGAAACTAGTTCGCGGAATTACGCAACAAGCTCTTAGCGGCCATTATAATAAAAATAAAATACCTGCATTGAAATTCTATCGATTTCCATCCAAATCGATTCTTTAAACTCATCGCACAAATGTCAATCACTCACAAAAATAAAAAAAAAACGAAACCGAAAAAAAAAAGTTAAACGTCACTTCGTTACGTCACTTTAGTCTTTTTTTGGCGCGAAGGTAAAAGTTCATTCGGCGTAAAAACTTTTTTCGCGATTTTTTCAACGCGAAATGTGTGTGTTTACGTCAACATGTATTTTTCAAATGTAAGTGTGCGGCAAAAAAATGGTTGTGCTCGACTCCGGCCGTGGGCGTTCTGTTATAAGTAGTATAGTTATAGTAAGCACGGCATGGCATCGTAATGCACTTATGTGTACTTGCTAACTTTTTTACTATAGTCTGTTATATCCAAGCGGTTCCTTAGTTTGAGACTCGGCGTAGTTAGCATACTTCTTGATACTTGCATTATTACGCAATCAATTTTTTTTTCGCTGCATTACTTTTTTTATTCATTTGTATTACCTTTGTTTCTTTAGTACAAATAGTGATAATGTTTAAAAGCGAGTACTACCGTTCTTATCTTGTTAATAATAATTACCTACTAATAAGTATGTCAGTGAAACAGATTGTACATTATAGTAACAAGTCGGCCATCGCTTTCGAATGTAACAATTGCTATTCGCATTCCTTGCTGCGTTTAATTTTAAATAGCTTAACATGGAAAACACCGAATACATATTTTCTTTGTTTTTTAGATATTTGATCTTTTTTAGTTTTGTATCCTGATTTTAAAAACCGGCCAAGTGCGAGTCGGGCTCGCGCACAAAGGGTTCCGTAGCAGCAAATATAATAAACTTATTATGTCAATTTATACACCTGGTGAATGGAGCCTAAACTCTCCCGATATTTTGCCTTGTACTTTTATGTATGAATATTAATTTTATATATGTATTAATAAATATTATAAAAGTACCTACATTATAAAGATTTTATATCATCGCGGATTTTTAAAGGTGTACAATACTGTAGTATATTTTTTGATCTATCTTATAAGGTTCAGCCATCGTTTTCAGTGTAAGCACAATAACTTAACCAAAATTACAGTTAAATCAACCTATCTCAAAAACTATAAGAGATACTTTGATCAAACCAAAAATCGTTGAAAGAGTTAATTAGCATGCATCACCTCTATTTTTTTTAGAATTTTATACCCCGTAGTTATAAAAATAGAGGGGGGGGGACATACTTTTTACGACTTTGAGAGCTGATATCTCAAAAACCGTTCACTTTAAGAAAAATGTTTTTTAGAAAACTTTATATCATTTTAAAAGACCTTTCCATTGATACTCCACACGGGTATGTACATCGAAAAAAAAATTTTCATCCCTCAGTTACATGTATGGGGGGCCCCACCCCCAATTCTTTTTTTTACTATTTAGTGTCATAATTTTGTAGCGGTTCATACAACACATATTCCCATCAAATTTCATCACTGTAGTACTTATAGTTTCCGAGTAAATCGGCTGTGACAGACGGACAGACGGACAGACGGACAGACGGACAGACGGACATGACGAAACTATAAGGGTTCCGTTTTTGCCATTTTGGCTACGGAACCCTAAAAAAGGGACAATATTGCTATCACTCCTCTGTCCGTCTGCATGTCATCAGGCTCTGTCTTATGAACAGTGACAGCTAGACAGTTTAAATTTTCACTGAAGACTTTATTGCCGCTGAAATAAACAAAATAACATAAATATGTATTTAAGTGGGGCAACCAAGTATCAAACGTGATTTTTTTTTTTCAATTTTTTACGGTAAATGCGGGAGTCCGACTTGCACTTGAACGATGTTATTTTGTTTTAAAAATATTAAATAATGACGGTATGATAGTTTCAAATTCATTAAAAAGAATGCGTAAAGTATCAAGATCATTCCTGTGACACATTTCTCGATAGTACACCAGCGATAGAGAATAAGTATAGTTTTTATTGCGACGCTCACTCGTATGCCGTCAATACTTTTGCCAGATTCATTTTAACATATCAAAGACGAGACGCCTAGTTCTATTTAATTTTTTATGAGATGCTGTTAAATTTATTCTATCGGAGAAAAATGTATAATACAATTTGTCACTGCAATTTTATTACAATAAAAATTACAACCTTTCAGAATTTTTCATCTAAATATTACAATTGCGAATTGACTAGATTTTAGCTCTAAAAAGTACTTTACTACATGTTTTTTTTTTTAGTCTGAAATTAATCGAATAATATAAGTATATATTTTGTTTTTAATATGAATGTTAATTAATTGCTTATAAAACCAATGGGCTAACTGTAATATACAAAATATGTAGTGTCATAAATTACAATAAAATAAAATATATTTTTAATTATTTATTTTATCTATCTAAAGTATCAAAATTACCTCATCGTAGTAAGTGATAGTGTGTGAAAGAGACAGAATACTTGCAGTTTTTCATCGCGCGTTGTACGGAGAAGTTTTTTGCTGGATCGTTTTTATATCGGACCTTATTTGATGCTTTCTTGTAGGAAATATTTACTTTTTGTACTATCCTGGGACCTGTGCTGATGGTCTTGATTGCGACTTGTTTTTATCTGATTTTATTTTCTAAGTTTTAGTGTTTTTTTTAGTTTAATTAGAATTTTGTTTAGACTCGTGCGGTTAAGAATTCTTTTCTGTTTAGAAATAACGTAATATATGTGTACTATGAAATATTCTAACCGTGAACTATTGAACTTCTATTTTTAATAAGTAAAATATAATTATATTATATATGTTTTTGTGTTATATGTAGGTACAAAGTTAGGTTTAGTATAAAAGTATTTATAGTTTAAAAAAAAATCTTAACTAAGAGAATGTATGTATAATGTAAATGTTTAGTACAATATTAATTACAGTAATACATATATGTCCACAACTATCACACAACGCCATCTAGTCCCAAGCTAAGCAGAGCTTGTGTTATGGGTACTAGACAACTGATAAACATACTTATATATTTCTAAATAAATACATATTATAGATAAATTACACCCAGACATAGAACAAATGATCGTGCTCATCACACAAACATTTGTCCTGGGTGGGAATCGAACCCACGACCTCCCGCATAGCAGTCAGGGTCACTAACTACTAGACTGACAGGCCAGTCAAGAACATATAAGCTATAAGCGACAGAAACATATAAGCTTATTCTTTTATTTGAGAACCGAAATTGACCGAAACCATTATTGTCAATAATTTTAGAGTAAACTATAACATGTAATAGGCTGAGGAATATACTGGTAGGCCTAAGAGGCGTTGGATCGACGTCGTAAGGGACGACTTGCGTGCTAATGGGCTTGAGGCAAGGGACGCAAAAGACCAAACGAAGTGGAGGCGTCTAGGAAGGAAAGCGGACCCCGGGCACCGAGGTGAAAGCCAAGGTAGCAACCGGGACGGGCGCTAGGTTGATGATGATGATGATGAGGCTGAGGAATATACTGTTTTTTATTGATTTTTTCTCATATATTGCTCTTGATAATATTAAATATAATGTCTTAATAGCAGACATTATATTTAATACTATCCACATGGCTAATAATGTATGCTTAGATCTTTAAAAGTTCGCAACAGATTTCGATGCGGTTTTTTAAAATATCTATTAAAAAAAACCGAGAGTGATTCAAAAGAAAGGTTTATGTGTATAATACATGCATAATATATTCAATATCAGTACCCGTGCGAAGCTGGGGCGGGTTACTAGTTCAGGATAAAACTTAATTCGTAGTAAATAAACCTACAAAAATACTTCCAAGGAATTAAAATAGTCGTCTACATCACACACTACGCACTTCCACACAATCCCACTTGCGTGGGTGCCCACACATTGAAATGTATCGCAATTCGCAAATGATGATGCAAAAACATCTTGGTAGACTCAAATCGGTCTCAAAACGGTGAAGGAAAATATAAATAGGAAACCGGCATGTCCTAGAACCAAAAATTTGAAGAAATGTGATATCCGCACTGGGCCTGTGTGGATTATAGCCTATTCCGTCTCCTAGAGAGGACGCCTCTGTCCCAGCAGTAGGAACATTGAAAAGGCTGATGATGATGATTAAATCCCTTTAGGAGCTGAATTTTGAAAAACTCTTAGTGTTCGTCTACGTCAAAAAAAAAGAAGCCTTATGCAAAATTTAACGCTCCTAGACCCAGTAGTTTTGGCTGTGCGTTGATATGTCAGTCAGTTAGTTTTTCCTCTTATATCATTACATAGTATAAAACAAAGTTGCTTACCGCTGTCTCTATGTATGTTTAGATCTTTAAAAGTACTCAACGGATTTTGAAGCGGTTTTTTTAATAGATAGAGTGATTCAAGAGGAAGGTTTATGTGTATAATATACATGCATGCATAATATATTCAATATCAGTACCCGTGCGAAGCTGGGGCTGGTCGCTAGTATATAGATAAAAGTAGTATATTGACTCAATGGAGACTGATGAGTCATTAGTCAAGTTCGATGTTTATATACTACAGTAAACATGACCTAGGTACACTATTTCTTTTACTAAACATTATAAACGACACAGCAATTTTTACGAATCTATCTGCAAAGCATATTAAACTAGTCACTGCGCAATATTATGACTCTTTGGTAAAGACAGGATATTGCTTAAAAATTAAAATTGTACTCTGTATCTATACTTCTCTCTTTCAACCTGTATTATAGTTCCATGGGTTGTACGAAATTATATTCCGAGGCCTAAGTACGAAGGAAATTTTAATAAGGAACAGGATTGGGTTTTAGGCAGTAAAAGTGAAAGAGAGGAATGGTAACGACCCCGGTTTGTTTTCAAAAATGACCAGATTGGTGTAGAGTTCTAACCCAGAGTCATTATTTTATGTAGTACCTACTCTAGAGTTAGCCCAAGTGACTCCAACTTCGAGCAGGGTAGGTTGGAGTAAGACGTATAGGAGAGCTCTCTCCAATTTGTGTGGAGAACCATGTGGTTTGGGTCAACACTAGTCTGGGGCAGCGGAAGTCAAACGGCACTGCTAAGAGTCTGACAGACCCCTCCACCTACCCCAGGGTGGAGGACATCCATGAGGATTTCCACCACGAGAAAAAAAAGCCATTGACAATAGAACTTGACGTTTACGTTAAAAAATACGAGTGTAACGTCATTAGAATTAACTTCAACCTCAAACGGCTGACAATTTAAACGACAAATATTGTCAACAAATCAGGTAATTAGTAACAAAATAGCGTATAATAGGATAATAATAAGTTTGACATATCCTGGCTCCTTCGAGTTATTAAAAGTAATCGTCAAGGAGGAAGTGGCAAAAATGTCCAAGGGTTCTTTACAACAGGAGGAACAGAGTAGTCTGGGGTATTCTGGGATTAAGGCAAGGAAGTCATCAAATGACGAATCCCCCCCTTGGGCGTAGCGGGAAAAAGTGTCAGACTCTTACTGACTAAACAACCCATCCCGTCCCTACGTTGCCATAATTCGCCACGAGAACTCAGTGTAAGTTGATGAATGTCACACGTCTTCGGAGTTTAGATTCTTGGAAATGCCGGTTTCCTCATTATGCTTTCCTTCACTATTTTAAGAGCAATAGTGATGAAATAAATAACACAAAGTAATGCGCCTGGCTGGGTTTGAACCTGCGATCTATAACCCGTAAATCGGGGCTTTTACCACTCGACCACCACTGCTCACATAACAAAATAAATGGAGACACCTAATTAAGTATTTATCTACATTATCATTTGTAAATTTTGCATTACCTATTATTAATAAAATTACAAATTCATCAACAGTAATTCGTTGCCACATCCTTTCCACGCGATACAATTTCCTGTGTCAATTGTTACCGTTTTACTATAATCACGACGGAACTCTAAAAAGTATCCCCTAGGTACCTAGGTTACTTAGAACCCATCCAACCGATGAATGTCACAAATAAGGGGTTCCGTAATGATCACTTGTGGACGGTGTAGCGATTATTGTCAATTTTGCTGTCGGTAGGTCCGCTTTTGTGCGTTTAGTTGCGGAACCCAATCGTCAGTTAGCGGCATTGTGATTTTTAAATTAGTTTGTTGATTTTGTCATTTTGTCTTTTTAGTAAAAACTGTTTTTTTTATTTTTTTCCGACTAATTGGCACACTAAACACACTAACACTATCATCATCATCATCATCCTACCCTTATCCCATTTTACTTGGGGTCGGTGCAACTATCGTATGTGTAATAATTGTGCGGAAGCAGTGGTAACCGCTCCTACTTATGAGTTGTAAGACGTGGGTTCAAACCCAGCCAGGCATTAATTTGTGTAATTTATTTCATCATCATGAGGAACCGGAATATCCTAACCAAAAATTCGAAGACATATTTTATGACACCAACCAACCCGCAATGGGCCTGCGTGGTGGATTGCGGCCCATTCCCTTTCCTAGTAAAGGGATTTGAGTCCCAGCTGTGGGAACACTTGGGATTTAAGCTATGCTAATAGTTGTATATGTTACTTCACGATCAACACAACAGTGATATAAAAAAAAAGTAAAGCCCTAATAGTGTTTTATTTTATAACCCATTTTTCCCAAGAAAAGGAATAAAAAGTTATATTACACTTTCAACTTTAGGATAGTGCAGCAGAGGCTAAACACGTCCAATAAAACGTAAAAAATACACTATGAATTTTATTTATTTTATAGAAAACTAGCGACCTGCCACAGCTTCGCACGGGTACTGATATTGAATTTATTATACAAGTTTTATACACATAAACCTTTCTCTCGAATCACTTTACTTATTTAAAAAAACCGCATTAAAATTTGTTGCGTAGTTTTAAAGATCTAAGCATACATAGGGACAGACAGCGACTTTGTTTTATAGTATGTAATGAAGAGGAATAAAAAGTTATACTACACTTTAACTTAATATAGTGCTGCTGAAATCAACCACAGTCCTTTCCCAAGGTAAAAAATATAAATATTTTTTTACCTATTTTACCCAAGGAGTGGAATAAACACAAAAATATCAGCGGCAAAGCGAATAAGCTAAGAACCGTTTGAGTCGAGAACAGAGAATGGTGTTCGTTAGTATCTTTTAATTTCAGCTAATTTTTATCTTCCAGCGACGACTCCTTTTTTACTGTGTAGCACAAGCCATTAGCTGCGATCGAGAAGGACGAAGCAGTTTTGATACTTTGAAGACGTTTTTCGTATTTCAGGTTTTATAGACAACTCTAGTTACAGTTACTGTGTACTAAATAAATATATTTAGTGGTTAATCTAGCAGCTGGATTGCCTAAAAGTTTACATATTGAGAAGATACATAGAGTGATTGGCAATTTAAAAAACAGCAAGTTCAGAACATTTTGGCCTATTAGGCAAACATAAATTTATTGATCAGCAGATTTTTTATCGAGATTTAAGGTTTTGGTCTCACAGTAAAAGTTGTTTGTTACCATATTAATTAGTGACCAATATTTAAAAACGTAGTCATTATAACAAACCAAAGCAAACCTGAAATTGCGAATACAATCTGCTACGTTCATATTGTTCGCTTAACTGGTCAAAATGTACTGAACTTGCTGATTTTTGTGATAGATCATGTCCCAACAAGCATTAGTATTTTATAGGCTATGTGATTGATAAACAAGTACCATACCTTAATTTATTTGCAAATAAACTACTTTTAAATTATCAACTTTCTCCCCAGCAAGTATCAAAATCATTCCATCCAACATCCGTACTGAAGAAATCTAATTTTTGCCGAGTTTTTCTCTTATTCCGGCGGCCCCCAGAGGGCGGTGTTTTCCCGCCAATTTGTGTGTGCTTGTGAAAATTTAACCGTTGTCATGTCGCACCGTTTCACTTCATGTTAATGAAGTGTTATTTGTGCGCGTCTCCTGTTTGCTTTTTGCATTTTTCCTGTTCATTTTTTGAATAGTTTAATTTTTTTTTTTTCATAATTGCCAGTGTTGTTTTTGGTAAAACTTTATGGATTGACGACTCTTTGCTTTTTTCTTTTGTTTTTTTTTTAATTTTTGAAAAAGCTCGATTTTATTTTTAGTAAAATTTTATGGTTTGCCAAAGTTAAACTTTATTTTATAACCAAAAAGTTTTATGTTTTATGTGCCATCTTCATTAACGGCTTTATTAAAAAATGATCAATTTTAAAATATTCATCGCCGAAAAACGGGCAGGTGTCATTTCGCCACAAAAAACGGTGTTTTTACGACCGCTAAGAAACTTTTCTAATAATGTTCCGAGTTAAGAGTGTCCTGCCGCTAATTGCGAAATAAATTTTCAAGTTTTTTGGTTAAAAACTCTTTCTCGTGAGTTACGGGCGAAGAAAAAAAGATGGCCACCGGTGAAAGAGAAATGTTCGCGAATGTACTGGGTCGTATTCATAGCCGTTACCTAATTGTTACCTAGTTGTTTATGTAAGCGTACTAGTGATATAAAAAAATTATGTCATCTAATTTTTTCTAAAATTATTATAAAGCTTAAGAGTTTGTTTCATTGAAGGCGGTAACAATATCGGAAACAAAAGTTTCGATTTAAAAAATATATTAGTAGGTATTGGTTATCCGATTTATTGGGAAAGGTTCAATAACCTTTCCCAATAAATCAATAAATATCTATGAGTTTCCGTGGGCCAATGCCCACGGGATCTCATAGATATAACCAACCAGTAACCATATAAATATAAAATGTAAGAGCTTATGAACGAAGTAAAATCAAACATTGTACCAAAACAGGTTTTGAAAATATGGTAGCGTCTTAAAAGTTTATATAAAATTAATGATTCGAAACGAAATCAAACCTTGCTTGTCTTAGACACATGTGATATATTGACACGTGTATCAGTGTTTTTACTAGAAAATTAATGGGAATGTCTGTACATTTGTAACTTATAAAGCTTAACAGCCTGTTATTATTAATAGAACCAACTATTATATTGAAACGGTTACACGTGCTACTGTGACAGTAGGACTTCAAACAAAATATTATTAAAGTCAACCATGTAATAATATTTATAGGAAACTAGTTACAAAAACCTGATATAGTATAATTATTTTCAGTTACGTAATTTAATAGGAACAAAATATCAGTTTATTTGCGAATGAAGTCAGTGTTTTTCGAAATAAAATCTAAAAGGGTTATGCGAAAGCGGAACAACGGGGCCCCGGAACGAAGGCAGGAAGGTACGGTGGGTCGTTTAGTCAGTAGAAGTCTGACGGGATTCGTCATTCGATGATTTTTCCCACCGGAAAAAAAAGGACTTCAAACAAAATATTATTAAAGTAAACTATGTAATAATATTTATAGGAAATTAGTAACAAAAACCTGATATAGTATAATTATTTTCAGTTACGTAATTCAATAGGAAAAAAATATCAGTTTATTTGCGAATGAAGTCAGTTATTTTCGAAATAAAATTTATATTCTCATACTTACATCAGGAAATAAGCAACTTGAGTTGTTTCGACTGATTAGTTCATGTTTTATTTTATTTAAGTGCAAATTAGGTGTTGTGAGACCAACGATAAATTTATAGTTGATGTCTTCTGAAATAATACCAAACTATCAGTCCCGCTAGAGGACAAAGGCCTCTTCATCTACAAAGAAGGTATGAGAATCACGCCTGCTCACTGCATGTCGTTTTATTGGTAATTAAAATACTGTTGTACGTGCGATTGATAAGTAATTAATGCTTTATAAAAAGATATAATGACAAGACAAGTGTAAGCCTCAAATGCAAAAGAACAAAGAATATACAATAATATTAACAACAAAATTATTGCCGTTAAGATTAACGGTAGGTTTTTTTTTATTTTTAATTATCATAAGTTAAATATTGTGGGTCGTAAAACTTAACAAAAAAATTAAAATTAATATTTTTATGTTAGTGCATTGGGTTTTGGAATAGGTACAAGGCTTTTTGTCAAATTGTTTTTTTTTATATGATATAAACTAGTATTTAAATGCGATGTGATCGATTGAAGGTAAAAGTAAAATTCACAATCTTTTTATTTCACATAACTCTATAGTACATACTTAAACTACCGGGTCGAAGCCTCCTGGAGCCGAGGGTTGGTGCGAAAGCGTTACACCGGGGCTCTGGGTATTAGCCTTATTAGGCAAGGGAGAAACGGGGTAGGTTGTTTAGTCAGTAATAGTCTGACACTGTTTCCCGCTCCGCCCAAAAGCGGGATTCGTCATTGGATGATTTTTACCTACCATAATAAAAGCTACATACTTAAAAAAGTCATGGTAATTAGTGATACAATCGTTAAACCAACACAATTTTTTGAATTAGGAAAGACAAAAAAAAGAGAAAAATTGTATTTTTTTCTTTCTTTGACTATGAATACGGCTATAATGGGTTGAAAGAAAATTATGAGAGATAGGAGAAAAGTGGTAAAAATTACCAGAAGTGGGGCGGGGTGATAATGTGACGTCATTTTGTACCGTTAACGTTTGTTGTGTCACGTACTGTTTGGAAGGGGTGAGCAGTATTTAGAGCGTAACAATTATTTTTTATAAGTTTATTTTAAAATTGTTTATTTTGTGTAGAACTCATAATTATATAATCATATCGTGATTTTTGTACAAAATAATGAAAATATAACTTAAGGATGAGACTTAATAGAAACTCTATTAAACTGTTGAGCTCCTAGCAAACGCCGGATTTCGTATAGGGTAAGGGGAGATATATTGATGATATAAGTAAATTGATGATATTTTTTTAAAGAGAATACTACACAGTTCCAAGCTAGTTCATTCATGAGGCAGCGCGGGAGTTGTTACGAGTGTGAGGAAATAGATATCCTCATACTCATAATACCTACATCATGAGTAGGAAACCGAATGGTATTGCGTTTTAAAAGTATGATCAAATTACTTATATCACCAATATATCTCCCCTTACTATATCTATTGTCTTTCTATGATGTCTCTCTGATGTATTTCAAAGCTTACGTTTTTAAAGTGAGAAGTCATCCAATTACCTTTCGCATTCAAAGGTGGTGCGAGAGAGATTGTTAGAAATTTAATTGTAAAAATCCACTGGTGTCAAAACCACGGTATCTTTTTCAATAGGCTACTTTTTATCTTGAAATAATTACGATTCTTATGGGTTAAGATACCATAAGCTTGACAGGTAAACATAGATATATTTTATTGATAGCAAATTACCAACTAACTTCTCTCGCTGAGCTCGGGAGGATTGCCAGATTATATTATATTACTGACTAAACTCAACCTTTTTTTATTTTGGATAGGATCGTGTTTGATCACAATCTCACCTTATATGCACTCTTGCCTAGAAGAAACCTATCCACTCTTGAATAATCAGAAAACACAGACTTCGGCAGGGAATCCCACTCCTTAGCTGTACGTATCTAGCTAATGAATGTGTGTGTATAATGAATGTGATTTTTTCAGTTACCGTATTCAGTTCAGTGGGTTTCATAACCTTGAATAAATATATATTTAACTCTATCCTTAAACCAGTACATTACTAAAAGCTTTAATTAATATAAAAGCGGAAAATTCGCCACAAACATAACTGTTTCATGGAAAAATCGATGTCATACTAAATTATTCAGTTAAATCCAATTATGTGGATATTGAAATTTTACCTTCAGTAAATAATATCTACGTTGATACGTTAGCGGTAATAATAACTGGTGGATTTTAGACATGCTGGTTAATGCATTAAATGTGTCGTGCGTTCGGCGTATAACTTGAACCACAATGGCGATCTATTTTCAACGCGTTTTTTTATGTGTAGGCAAAAATCCGTGGGTGGAGTGGGAGATAGTGTCAGATTTTTACAGAATAAAACCTCACCACCGCGTTCAGTGGCGCTTCAAATAGGTACAAAATTAGTTGTCAAACATATATTATGAAACAGCCGGTCCAGTAGGAGTAAGCAAAGAACTTAATTTTCTCCGATATAAACGTCATAAAATTCTAAATTCAAAATAAAAACGGTAACGTCATTAGAACACCTCATTCTAAATTCAAAAAGGCGTTAAACATTACACCTAATAAGATTTTATCGATTTACTTCATGAAAAGATAAAAAAGTCTTAGGATCCTTCCAAAGCTATTAACTTTAAAAGCTGGCTGGTCATTATACGTTCTTTTTTTAAACGGTCTCCCCCCTCCACCCTTGGAACACTTTTCATAATTACCGCTCCCTACCACCCCTTGTAACAAGATGTTACAGTTAGAATCGTTTAAAAAAAAAACAATTTCATTATCTTTGCTTCTGTGATTTTAAAACGTCGCGTTCTTTTTTTGAAAAGTTTTTCTTTTTTTTATTAATGGAAATTGTTAGAGTTTTTTTCCGAACTAAGGAGTTTGACTTAGGGAAGAAGTTGAAGGCCTTTGCCGATCAGTGGGAAAGTAAGAGTCTAGCTCTTACATAAAAAGGAGGTATATATCATTGAGAATGTTAGCTTCGACAGATTGAATTGTTTAAATAAAAGAACATATAGTATTACTAAACAAATACCTAGAAATCTGTGAGTCATTTGTAGAACAAAATCTTGCTAAGCATAGCTAAACATAAATAAACACACAAACATTCCAAACCTAGTGTGTTAAGTATTAATAGTGAATCTATTACAGGATAATATTATGATAGTGTTATATTACCTATTATTCGATTATGTTAATACAACTACCTACATACTGACTTTAACTAAGAAATCAATTTTTTAAACTAGCAGACAGAATTCGCTCTAAACAAAATTTGAAAATAAAAAATTGAGAACCTAATACATTGCAGCGGGCTACCGCTACCGGGTTCAATTGTATAATATTTAAAAACCGACTTGGAACTCACACTTTGTGTTTATATACACAAAGTTTTATCAATGTCGGTCAAGCCGTTTGAGGGGAGATAGGTGACAACCACACGTACAGAATCATGGTACATATAAAGTTATATCGTAGGGTAAGTTTAAATCGTCTTTTTTACGCCCTATCTTAAAAAGTATAAAAACCTTAACAAAACACATTCATTCTATTTCAGAGCCAATAAATAAGCCAACATTCAAACTAAATGAAAAAGAAAACTTCTAAAAACTCAAACACTCAACATACATCATTAAAGGCATTTTTAAAACAATATTTATACTTAAAGGGGCCGCGAAACAAAAACTAAGACAACTTAACCGAATTGATTTATACGAAAAACGAACCAACCAACAAAAGTACAGTCACATCGAAAAGAAAGAAAGTAAAAAAAGAGACAAACACATGTCGTAGTACGATGGCGAACGTCAAAATCGTCTCAATTTCGAAACAAAAAACAATTGCGATTTGAATTTTAAATTCACTCGCTCATTTTCGGTGGATTTTTTCGGAAAGCGGCACTATAATAAATCTAGAGGCAATAACGATAAATTCATTGCGAATCGACATGCAAATGCTGAGGGATTTTTTTCGACAATGTGTATCTGTATTAATGTGTTCTTTTATTTGTGTTCTGAAAACTGTGGAGTAGCGGTTTGACTTTGACTGTACTTTTTGGTGATGTGACATGTTTTTCTTTTTTTGTTAAAAAAGGTATTTTGTTTGTCTTTACCGCCGTAGGACCAAATTTAATGAAGGAATGTCTTGACGACTTAATAATAATTTCATAAACTTGTAAGCAACTGTATATTTTATTTCCAAAACAATATGTAGGCGTTTCCAAATAATATTATTTTTAGCGCCTATCAAAATATTGTCTTTCTATTATGTATTCATGCTCTAGAAACCTATCTTTTAGTTACTTCTCTTTTGTTTTTTGATACTTTATGACATTTAATGTCATGGAAGTAACGTTGTAGGTAAAGCAAATATAGTAGTTAGTATTTAATTATAGAGAACTAGCTTTTGTCAGCAGCTTCGCCCGCGTACATAATATATATATATAGCCTATGTCACTCAGGAGTAAAACAGCTTTCTATTGATGCTATTTTTTTTCCAATCGGACCAGTAGTTCCAGAGATTACCTCTTACAAACAAAAAAACAAACTTTACCTCTTTGTTATATTATATTAGTGTAGATATTATTTTCTAGTCCTTCCACTAACATAATTTTCGAAAAAAAATATATCTTTTTTTCTTAGAAATTAAAAAAAAAATATTTTTGACAAATGCTAACTAGATTTTTCTTAAAAAATCGGTTTTTTCAGCTCTACAGTTTTCGTCGGCGCCGCCCACAAAAGATCAAGTACCGACCGCGTATAAAGAGTGCAGTTTTTATTTTGCTCGAGTACACTTTTCCGTTTCGGCCGACGCGGCGGGCTCTTTATTTTTTTCAAGCACCTGTGCTTTTTTGCATTATTTACATGACTGTACTTTTTTAAAATGCACGCTCTGCCCCGTTTTTGTAAGAGTTTTACGTAAAAAAGCTTGTTTTTTTTCGTAATTTACGAGTAGTTCATGCAAAAAGATTAGGTCCGTTTAAGCGAATTTATTGTCATTTTAAAATGCAGGGATCCCCTTTATTTCTGTACTGTTATACTAGATACACTCAGTGTTCCCTGAGTGAGTGGATTATCAAAGCAAAAACTGGCTTCACTGCTTTTTTAATTATAGTAACTACTCAACCATCACCACATAAGTTAAGTCATATAAGTTATTAAAAATCGAATAAATGATACAGAACCCTACGAACCACACGATAAAATCCGATATCTCAATACCTTTAAAATTGCAACAATAAAGTGCAGATGCATAACATCCCGTAACAAGTACTTCCTGACTTATCATACGCCACCTTGTACGCAGATGGTAACACAATTTAAAAAAAAATAAAAAACAAAATGGCGCTCGAATCTCGATTAAATAAATTGTTAACACGCCCGCGGCGTTTTATCGCAAGATTTTTTATCTTCAACGATTCTATGTGAAAACGCTTCCCTAGTAATGAATATGCAACATTTAGATTGAGCCTAGATATTTTATAGTTCCTGTTATATAAAAAAGAACGACTTACGCCACCCACTGCTTAGATCTACGATAAAACACTTTAATTCTAGATAAAGTTGTGTTTATTGAGGGGTTTTATGCTAGCGGGGATTTTATAGAAATTAAAACTCACCTTAGAATGTAAAAAGTGTTAATAGTTATTGGTTATATGACCAATACCCAGTTCATTTGGGGTTTACGATTTAGTGACTGTGTATGACGAGCTCAAGTTTTTATATTTAAAAAGCAAACATTTATAAAAAGTTTAAAAATCTAACTCGTTTAAAATAATAAATAAAAAACACACACTTATAAAAAAAAAGATTGTAACAAAAAATTTATCTTTTTTATTAAAAAAAATAATAACAAAACAACAACATTTTATAAATAAAAGAAATGCAACTTAAAAAAAAAGATAGTTCGATCACACACAGTCACCGCCACGCGTCCCCTACTCTTGGAAGATAACAATACACATTGAAACAGATGCCAACTCACTCGCTGAAGTGTAGACCAGCACTCCTCAAGGGTCCTCTCGCTGATGCTCTGGCCAGATCGCGCTTGTTGCTGTAAAGGAATTGAGGAATTAGGACTAACATATAAATCATGAAGCATTTGGTACTCTTTGTGATTTCTTCAAATTCAGATTTTTTAAGAAAAAAAGATAACACAAGTTTAAAACATTTGAAAATTACAATGAGTTCCAGATACTATATTTTAAGTAGAACATAAAAATAAAAGCGCAATGGTTAATACATCTTTCTTTTTTTAAAATAAAGTACAAATAAAAATGTCGATTAGTTTTATGATAGTTATAAATAACAGCTACCTTCATTGCTTTTATAAAGTAGAGATAAAAAATAAGTGCTGGTATAATAAAATTAAATGAAATAGAAACAAAACAGAAAAATGAAGCACATTTTAGAAACCAGCACTATGAAAACTCATTCAAATGAATTATATTTTATAACAAAAAGTAGGTACCTATCTACTTGAATAAGTAAAGGTACGCTTCATGAAATTAAGTGAGTTTCTATTATAAGTCGCTCATTAAATTAATATTCTCGTTTTGCGAAAGATCAATGTAATTTTAAAATTAATATCTTTATTACTTACAGTTCGTTTTTTAATCCTAGACTACGATTTGACAACTTAAAATGTCAAACTCCAGAAAATTGGGAACATATTTGTAGAGTGTGACATTCTGAGTTGTCAAATCGTAGTCTAGAATTAAAAAACGAACTTTTTTACATAAAATTTATAGGTGAGTTTCCATAGCGGACTATCTACAGAAGATGGAAAGAAAGAGAAATAATAATTACATCAATATTGAGGCTATTCAGGACATTTACCAGAGCGAAGGGTAACATCGCGTTGCGATCACCGAGTGGAGTTTCTCCTGTTGGCGACTGCTGTTGCGGCTGCGTGCGGAAATAAATAGATGTTAATCTTTTTTTATTAAAAAAAGATAAGTTTTTTTAAAAAAAGATAACACGGATCGATGCAGAAAAAGATGCAATATTAATTATAGAAAAAAAGTTGTGGTATTCCATTTTCGAATTACAAATTCAAATTGAAACGAATCTATTATGGATATTGCTTAGTTAATAAAATAATTGAACTGGGTTTGTAATTCGGAAACGTAAAAGATTATTTTGCTAGACAAGTAGGTATTATGAAAGTTAGAGTTATGAAGATGTTAAATCAATGAATGACAAGACATAAGAAATGGGATATGTTGTACAATGTTATAATCCCTTTAAGAAGCAACAAACATAGCAACATTTTAATACAAGCAACTTAAAAGTTAGAAAAACCCATAACTTATTAATTAGTTAAAACAAAAATTAAACTTACCCAAACTAAGATTGTTACGGAATCTACACAACACTGCGTGCACATGCTTGTTAACCAAAGGTTAAAAACAATAATTTTAATTTAAAAAAAAATGGCTACATGACCGGTTAAAATAAAGAGCTTTGTCCACCGAGATTTATTTTAATCTGTTACTACACATATTTACCTATTCATACATTATATCATCAACATCATTTCAGCCGAAAGACGTCCACTGCTGGATATAGGCCTCCCCCAAGCGCAATATACATCATATATTATGAGATAATATGAAAAAATACATTATTATCGTGTATGTTGAGTAGTTACAACATAAGGATGTTATTATTGCATTTTCCGGTGTAAATTCCTTAAGGACTTTACGTATTTATTTTACTAAACTGACTTTGTATCATTATTATTTGATATCAGTTTTGTTAGTTCAAAGAAGAACTAAGACATACGCGGTGTAAATGAAATAAGTATTAAATTAGAAAGGAAATTATACAATTCCTTCCTTTTAGAATATAGAAAAGTGCACGGTTTTTTCATAAATCAAAATTTGCAGTTCTAAGGCCAACAGGCTCATTATATTGATGTTACTTGTAGGTTTTATACGAAAATATAAAACTAAAATTAATTTTATTTAGCTCCTAGTTTTTATCTTTTACAAAACAGTGGACAAAGTCTTCATAAAAAAAGCGCAACATAAAAGTTATAGCGCGATCGAATCGCAAAAAAAAATTTTTTTGTTAAAAAAGATAACTAAAAAAGATTAAAAAACCAGAACAGACACGACATTTAGAGTTAAAAATGTATTTACATCGATATTATTGAGTGTTGATAGTAAATTTACCAGCGCAAACGGTACGAGTGATCTCTCGCTCATGGTGGAGTCTGCGGATGGTGATTGTTGCTGCTGTAGACATCCAGAGAGGCGGCGTGAAAAAGAGGCATACGTCAATTTCTTCTAGTTAAAATCAATTTTGGAGGAAAAAAGATATCTTTTAAGAAAAAATATATTTTTAAGAGAAAAAGATATCTTAAAAAAAAGACATTTTCATAAAAGTTTCACTACATTATAATAACTATACAGAAAATGTTTACTTTTTTTTACACAAAATGTTTTAATATCCATAGATATTGTAATTAGTTGACTATTTAAACAACGAACGTCTTAGATTTTATACCAATCTTACATATTTAGATTTTCATCATATTTATATTTTTCATATTAGTTATCAACAATTTTAACACTTCTGAATACAATTTCATCAAGAAATAAATACAAAGAGTAACCAACTGAGAATAATTTCTTCACACTTTTTTTTTATTGGTAATTCAAACACGGAAATGGCTACTACAAAATATTTTAAACAAAAAAAAAAAAGCAATAAAATTCATTATTTTGATTACAAACCCTTGACTCAACAATAAAAATATTAATAAATCAAATTTTAATTAACTATTCTCCAAAAAACTAAACCACAAAAGCGCAACGCGACGAACCGTTAAATCTCAATTTACGTAAAAAAAACCGATGAATGCGGAACATGGATCTCGCAAAACCGGTTTTGTTATTCAAACAGAAATTTGTGAAACAAAAAAAAAAGATTCGGAAACAAATAACTGTCAACACCCCTTCGGTGAAACAAAAGAGTTGGAAAAAAAATTAAAAAATAAAATGAATCGCGTCCCTAATCCGCTGTGCCGTGGGAATCGCAAGGTGAAACGTATCTGAAACTAATTTAAAATGTAATATTCTTTCGTCTGTTGTTTTAGAATTTTTGATTAAGAAAGTTATTACTATTTGCCTTTTTTTTTCTTTTTGGCAATGTTCTATGCTTCGTTTTTTGAAATTTCAATTTGAAATTCGTGTTGCTTGCAGTTTGAAAATGGAAAGAAAACTAGTTTTGAACACGGAACTAGAATTGTTACATAATAAATTGGCTTTACTACATTATTATTATTAGTTTAATATTGTATATTGCTTTCAAGCAATATTTAATCAACTTGAATATTTCAAAACACTTAGATACACACACGATCCGGAAATACGTACAAAAGAAGTCAAATAAAAAGTAAGACAGCCTAAATCTCCCGCCAAAACTCATTTCTTTTTTTTTAATCGAGCGTTCCTACACTGTCCAACCAATTCAAAACCAATAACGGCAATTGTAAATCGAAAACATACGTTATTGTCACAAAAAAATATCACAGAACCGGAACGTCAAACATGAAATAATCACGCCATATGCCGAAAGCAAACAATTGTTGAAAAAGAAAAAAAATTATCGACACTGCCGACAAGTTGATCACAGGTAATAATAGAATTATCACAGATTATTGTTATTTACATATCCTTTGTAAAACCGGATGCGACATAAGGACGCAAAAACGTTTTTAATAATAACTTTGACGGAAGACCTTAACCCTTTCTTGGATAACAAAGCATTACAATATGTTACCTTGGCTCATTTCTTTTTTTTTAATTTATAAGGAAGGGATCATTCAAATTTGGAACGGGTTTACCTCGGAATAATCTGAGGTCAGTTGTTCAAGATTGTTTGAAGACGATAGACGTGAATTTAAAATGTTTTTTGTTTTTAAATAAACACGTATTTGTTGTATATGTTAGTTTTAATAAGTGATGTGAAGGAAAGTTAAACGTAAGGACTGTGATACGAGTTTCAGTGGAAACGTTTCAGTAATTTTTTAACTTGAGGTAAGTTTGTAACGCTGGCGCTTTCTTGCCGACGGTGTTTACAAATTTTGTGAAAAACGTTTCGTACACACTTCGTTAGAAGTTTCAACATTTTCTTTCTAAATTTTATCTAACCACAATACTTTTAATTGTTTGTGCAAATAACTAATTAAAAATACTTAATTTTCAAAAACAAAATTTTTTGAAAAGTTGAAAAGATTTTTCCTAAACAAAAATAACCTATATATTCCTATCAGAAGTTATAAAACAAAAAAACTCACCTGAATTTCATTCACCAGCTTCTCAGTCATAATCTTGTGGTCAGGTGTTGCTGGCGGCTGCGGCGTAGGAGGAGCCGGCCCCGGCTGGCTGTGGGGTTCTCCCAGCTGGTCCTGGCTGGGAGAGTCTGGCCGGCTTCTGTTCCAGAAGTCCTGCATCTTGAACTGTCTCTGCGCCTCAGCCGCCTGCTGCAGGGTCGGGATGTGGAGCGATAGAGGAGCAGCGCGGAGGTCCAACGCACTCCCTCCCGCCGAGGCCTCGCTGTTCCCTTCGGCGGCTGTCATCTTGAAGCTGTTCTGCAGCCAGCTCGCCACGAAGTTGTCCTCCTCTTTCGGAGGATCCAGCAGCCTCGGGAACGGCGGCGCGGCGCCCGGCTCAAACGCGCCCTCGCCGCCGACTTGCTCGCCCTCCTCAGCTATTTTTGGTACTTTAGCCTCCCTCGGTGAGCCCTCCTCTACCGCTTCCGTCTTCCGATACTCATGGAGGTCCCTGTACCTCTCCTGCAGCGCTAGGGATATGTTTTCATTGAAGTATTTCAACATTAATTCCAGTTTCGGACGTATCGTCACAACGAGCACATGCGATCGCTCGCGGTTCTTTTATTCACACTCTTTTCGTACTCCGACGATGTCTTCGGATCTGCAAGACAATAATCTTTTTAGCGCGACGCTTCCGAAAAATTTTTATTGAAAAAAGTTAACGCGGTTGAAAATTTATTTTAATTTTTCGCGGCCGCGTCACCCCCGGAAAAGCGCAAGTCCCGTGGAAAGCGGAAACGAGACCTTCTTGAGACGCGGGCGGACGACGACTAACTTCTTGGTGGAAAACTTGAGCGTCGCGACGCTTTCTTGCGGGGTGGGGCGGACGCGCGCGCCAGGCGAAGACGCCGGTCCAACTAGCAAGACGCGGCGCCGCCCCCGCCGCCTTAGACGTAGCCAAGAACATCCCCACCGACGCCGGGCGCACGCGCCCCGCGTTTTTTCCGCGGAAAAATGCGTCCGGTCAAGGAAAAGACAGCGCGGCCGGCGACGGGCGGCCGCCGTGTGAGCGGACGCTCCCCCCCCGCCCGCACGCCGCTCCTACACACTCGGACACAATTTCCCCAAAAACGCATGACGGACCACTCGGACTACGGCCGAAATAAGAACTATTAAAAAGGGCGCTAAGGATGCCGCAGGGTGGTCACCCCTCTCGCTCGCCCGACCCCAAGCCTATCCCACCCTTGCATGCTAGAACGGGACAAGTAGAGCTCCCCATTTTTTTCTAAGCCGCTATTAGTGAGGGAGGAAATGAAAAAGAATGGGTTTCTTTGTGATTTTTTCTTAATGACATCCGTCTCGCTCGCACTTGGAGAGTTTGTATATCGCTGTTTCGCGTTGAGTTTTTAAGGATTTCTTTTCGCGACGCCTCTTTTACTATTGTGTGTTTTTTTTTATTCAGGCGGGGCTTAGCTTATGGGGATTTAGCCAACGATATTTTTGTGAGATTTTTATTTTCCTGTTTTTACCTAAAGTTGGGGAAATGGGTTGCGGAAGTTTGTTTTTCCGCCTTCTTTACATATTTATATCTTCTAACTTTTACAGAAGTTATTTTAAGAAAGTTTTTGTGGTTTTTTAACATTATCTTTTTCTTGTTTCAGGTACATTATTATTTTTGGAAGACTTCGTCTAATGTTTTTCTCAAGTTAGTTCGCTCTAAATAAACAATGTTTGGTAACTCAGTAGAGCGCTGTGTTCGCTCCATCGCGAAGCTTTTCCTTTGCGAAAAGCTCCTACCGCTACCCCACGGCAGATGGCGTAACTTGCTACGAAAATTGTCTTCATCTCATACTTAAACTTAATTTATTATTTTCTTATTGAAAACTGGATATTTCTGGCAAAATTATGAAAGAATTCTATGCTGTAAGAATCTATATTGTTTATTTCATTACAGTGAAAGTTTGATAATATATTTTTTTGTTACTATATTATAGTAAGGACACAACTGCCCTCTACATTGTAGTTATAAGGGATGTGAAACTATTTTAGTTTAAAATATTGTTTTAACAAAGAACTGACTTATTTCTTGTAACATTATAATGTTTAATTAGGCATTATTTTAAAAAATATGTGTATGTAGAAAAAAAAGTGGACTGTTTAGGACTGATTATGAAAATGAATGTGTGAAACATAAAATATATTAAACTGCAAATCTTAAAAACAATATTGTTATTATTCGATTGTTATTTTAAGATATAGATAGTTTTTAGAATATATCTAATTGTATATAAGTAAGTTCAGGGTTTCATAAACAAAATTTGTAAAGTTATTTAGGTAACTAAGAAGGTAATATTACTTAGGTATAATAGAAAATTGCCAATACTATATCGATATAATCCAATCATTTTTTTTCTGCAATATGACCCACAGTTACTTCTTTTACCACTCAAGAAAATTGCCTGTGTTTTAAAACCAAACACTGTACCGTAGTGAGATAAATTAAACTATTTTAATAAAAAAAAAAAAATTAAAATGATTTACTGTTTTTTCTTTTAGCACTCTAGAAAATTACCTGTATCTTAATACCAACACTACAACAACACTATACTGACATAAATGAATATAATTAATTTAAATATTTTTTTCAAATCAACTCACAAGTTTTTCCATTATCATTCTAGAAAATTGCATGTGTCTCACCCAGAAGTATGCTGACATAAACAAAACAATATTTTCAAAATAAATTTTTCAAATCAACTCACAGTTTTTTCCATTACCACTCCTTCGTACCTCCCGCTTTGCTTCAACAAATCATTAGCAAGTACAAATTGCCATAACGATATAATGTGCAGGAGGGGCATCATGGGAGTGACTATGACACGGTGTCTGAACACGGTACGTAGTTAGAATGAGTTAGAAAAATGGTACGTATTGTGTTGTCAAGGTGAGGTGATTAGCAGTGAGTTGGTAGGGAGAGAAGGTAATTCTTAATGTCTTCATGTTTATTTTTTTTAAATTTAGTTGTATTTTTTTTTTGTTTTAATTTGGAACTACCTACCTGAACCAATTTTGTTTTTTTCTTTTTTTTAAATGTTACAAGTTCAGACACACTATAATAAATCAATATTTTGACGATAAAATGTGTTTTTTTTTTTTAAATTCTACACCACGTTTTTGATTACCTAATTGTCAAAAGATTTTTTTAAAGATAGTAAAATGTTGAAAAATAGGTATTTATTTTGCAAATTGGTTAAAAGTTATGCTGTTTCTCATCATACTTTTTGGTTAATTTAAATAAGATAAGGTCATATTTTGTAGCTGACTACCCAGAGAAGAAAGTTAAAGGATCGGTATAACAATTCAAAGATATTCTTTAAACTGGCTTCTAAGTTTTTTTTTTTTAAATAATGGGTTGCAAATTTCATATTGGTAAATATTTATTAGTCTACAGAATACTAGAATTATTTTTGATACGTAAGCAGCAATATTATCAATTAAAAGACGTATTAACTTATTTGCAAATGTCAGTTGCTTCGTGAGCAGAGACTAGGGGTTGAGAAAATTGTTAAGGAAAGCGAAGGTTTAAAATCTTGCCAATAGATGGCGATACTTGTCTCAAAAGTTGAGGTTCTCGTGCGAAAATCTGAGAAAATTTTATCATTAGATATTTTTTCAAGACTACAGGATATTTTAGTACCTATAAATATTATAATGTTTTAGATGAATAAAGTTATATTAACATTTAAAAAGTAAAATCTCGTATGCATGTATGAGCCTGAAGAATCGTCATACTTAGGTGTGAGTATGCCGGGTAGAACGTATATCATCGATGGTGACGAAAGATTTTAGAGTGACAACGTGAGAGAAACAGCTAGAAGGCCTTGTCTCTAAACTTATCTTTAATTTATTTTTGTTTTCCTCTTAAAAGTTAATATGTTAATCTTTTTGAGCGAATAAAGTTTCTTTAACTACATAATTTTCTAAATTCACGTAGACAAAGATGCTAGCAAAAAATCTTTTTAACCTTTTCTGCATCAGCTTGGGGTCAATTTCTAGTCTAATCTAATGCGGCTGAAGAGGTACCTGTTTTTTTACGTGGAGGATGGTCTATCAAGCCACCACAATCCACTAACTGGGCAATGAAGACGTCTGACCACCTGAATCGACCATGACTGTCAACGATCTAGGTTGACCTCCGGGACCAAAGGCTTTGTGTGCTTTCCGAGGCACGGAGTGTCAGTAATGTCCTAGATTTTTTTTTTTTTTTTCTTCTGGTGGGAAAAATCGTCTAATGACGACACGTCCTTAAACGGAGCGGGAAACAGTGCCAGACTCTTACTGACTAAACCCACCCCATTGCTTCTTAACGTTCCTTTTACAAAAAAAAAAAATACAACTCTCAAAACGAACAGAAACCATATTGGCGCTTCTATACTTGACAGAACAGATCATCATCATAATCAGCCTTATTAATATGTTTCCATTGCTGGGACATATCTTCTTCTCTTGGTGAGAGAAGATGCCATAACCCTACGCGCGGGCCCACTGTGAATGGTTTCACAGTGGGCCCGCGCGTAGGGTTATGGCATCTAAACTCATGCGCGTAGGGTTATGGCATCTAATGTCATCTAAACTAAAAAGACGTGTGACATCCACCAGGATGTCACACGTCTTTTTAGTTCTGGGACATGCCGGTTTCCTCAACAATGTTTTCCTTCATCGTTTTGAGAGCAATGGTTTTTTTTTTTTTATGGTAGGTGAAAATCATCCAATGACGAAACCCGCTCTTGGGCGGAGCGGGAGACCAGTGTCAGACTCTTACTGACTAAAAAACCTACCCCGTACCTTCCTTGCCTTATTTCTGGAGTCGAGGTAACAGTTTGCACATACCCTCTAGGCTCCAGGAGGCTTCGACCCTGAAGGGCCCCTGCAGTTTGCTGACAACTCCTTGAGGCGCGCGGGAAGGGTGCGCGCCGTTGACGACTTGGACTCGGTCTTACCAAACGATCGGACGGCGAGCTACCCATTGCTCACCGTCCGCGAGCCAGTGTCTACGGTGGCCGGATATCGGCAGGATCGCGGCGGCGACGGCCACGGCGAGTACGCCGTTGCCTTTGCCTTATGCGGTCGGCCTCCTCCTTTACGAGCATTACTGCTTCGCAGAAGGAGGCGACCGCCTGCCATTCCTCTTCGCTGCGGACCATGGCCTGAACCAGGGCCCGGCGCGAGAGGTCGCCGCCGCCGATCACCCCCACGAGGACACGGCGATGCTCTTCCCAAGCAGGGCACACCTCCACCGTGTGCTCCACCGTGTCCTCCGGGCTCGCCTCACAGTGGCGACACCCGGACGTCTCTTCCGCACGAATCCGGTGCAGGAATCTCCCGAACTTCCCATGTCCGGTGAGAACCTGCGTCATGCGGAAAGTGAGGACGCCGTGAGGTCTATCCAGCCACGCCTCAAAGAGGGGCACTACCGCTGAGATTACGGTGTGCCCAGCGCTGGGTTGAGACAGTCGCTGTTTCCACTTCACCATGAGATCTTTGAGAGCAGTGGTGATGAAATAAATTACACAAAGTAATGCGCCCGGCTGGATTTAAATCCACGACCTACAACTCGGAAATCGGGGCCTTTACCACTCGGCCACCACTGCGTCAATGAGAATACATATCAGATACAATACAGAACAGTTGGCATAACGGAAACAGCTCGCAGTAGGTACTGATGCTAAAAGTAGAAGTTGGGTTATTTTAAGTAAAGTAGAGCCTTTAGGCAGCTTCAGGGATAAATAATTGATAGAGGAGAGGAGACTAATGGGACTAAAAAGCAATCTTATCTCGGCACATAGGAGCAAAACTCTATAAAGAGACGAGACGACACTTCTAAGTTCTCAAACGACTTTCTCAAAAACTTCTCGTTAGTTACGTAAATTAAAATGAATTTATTAGGGACCATGCGTCTTGAGTATGAATTAAAAATTTGGCTTACACACGTCGGCCCAGGCATTTTGAGTAATTAGGCAATCTACGGCAAGGTGATTCTTTGTTACCGTGAGAACTACAAATTCAATATTGGCTTGGCTTCCGTACCTATCTATTTTGTGTCATGAGCCACTAAGTGCAAATGAAGAAAAGAAGTAAAGGAAAAAATCCTGAGGGCCTCCTCACATGTTCCTCAAATGTTATACATGCCTGTGTTCCAGTAGTGGGCACATTTCCTGGTACCAAGTGTTGATGCGAAAACGTAATACTAGGGCTAAGTCATGTGTGACCCCCCGTCAAGGCAAAGAAGGAGGGGCGTAGGTTGTTTAGTCAGTAAGAGTCTGACACTGTTTCCCGCTCCGCTCAAGGGCGTTATTCGTCATTGGATGATTTTTACCTACCATAACAAAATAATATCTATTCTGTGTCGTAAGCCACTGACTTCAAATGAAGAAGAAATGTAAAGGATAACATCGTGAGGAGGCATTTTTTCTGGGAATATTAAAAGGCTGATGATGGAGATGTGCAAGTCAACAGTATAGAATAATATTACCTCCCACCGCTGGTTTCCTGCACAGTTGTCTGTAGTAGTTATTTTTCTGCAATCGATCTTAGGGTGATCGATTGGTAGAAAATGCCTTTATTAACCATTAAGTCTGCCTTTATACAGTGTTATGTGCTTAAAGTTTTTGATAAATAAAAAAAAGTAGTAACTGTTTTATTAAGAGCAGTGGTAGCCGAGTGCTAACGGCCCCAACTTATGAGTTGTAGTTTGAGGGGTCAAACCCAGCCAGGCGCATTACTTTGTGTAATTTATTTCTTCACCACTGCTCTCAAAATGGTGAAGGAAAACATCGTGAGGAAATCGGCATATCCTAGAACCAAAAATTCGAAGGCATGTTACATGCACCAATCTGCACTGGGCCCGCATGGTTTTTTTATGGTATATATGGTAGATAATCATCAAAAAATCATCCAATGACGAATCCCGCACTTGGGTGGAGCGGGAAACAGTGTCAGACTCTTATTGACTAAACAACCTACCCCGTGGTTTACTGGGCCCGCGTGGTGGAATATGTCCCATTCCCTCTCCTAGAGAGGGCGTCAGTATCGCAGCAGTGGGAACATTAAAAAGGCTGATGACGATGATGATGATGAACAGTTTTATTGTAAAGGAATAGATCTTAAACTTGAAATGCCAAGGATAACTGTTGTATAGCATCTCCCTAACGGACCAACAGACAGTCGATCTAATAATAATATCGAATTAAACAATGAATCGAATGGCCCGCGTGGTTGACCCTACGTTTTAGGGTACTTTCTACAATGTGCACAACTTTGTGTTGAGGACTTCGTTTTATTTATGTAGACATGTATAAAAGAATAACTGATAAATCAACGCGCAATTCAAACTACTGAGAGTAAATTTTGTAATGTTATTTAATCATCAGCCTTTTTAATGTTTCCATTGCTAACACATATGCCTCCTGTCTATGAGAGGGAATGGGCCGTAATCCACCACGCGGGCCCAGAACGGATTAATGGATGTCATATGTATTCGAATTTTTGGTTTTAGGTTCCAGTTTCCTAACTATGTTTTCCTTCATCATTTTGAGCGCAGTGGTGATGAAATAAATTATTCAAAGTAATGCACCTAGCTGGGTTTGAACCCGCGACTTACAATTAGTAAGTCGGGGCTGATATCACTCGGCCACCATTGCTCTCAATTTTATTTAAGACTTCCTTTTCTGGCGTAGTTGAGCACTAAGAAAATGTTATTCAAAAAACTTGTAAAAAAAGGGCTGAATTTTGAAAAATCTAAGTAGATGAAATGGTGGTATAAAGTTTTGTATGGATGTATTTTTACGCGAGCAAATACGCGCTGGCAGAAGTATGTTATGTAAATAATTATTTTTACCCGACTACGGCGAAGCAAAAGGAGGGTTATGATTTTGACCTGTATGTATGTATGTATGTATGTATGTATGTATGTATGTATGTATGTGGGTATGGATGTTCATCTGTTCCCTCGTAACTTCTAAACTACTTATCAGAATTCGACAAATGACATATCATTAGAAGCGTCTTAATTGTCCGCTGGTTATAGGCTATATGGGATTTCACAAAATCTAATGTGGCGCCCTCTAGCGGACAAAACATACGAAGTAAAAAAATAAAGTTAAGATAAATATGCCGCGTTTGGTATCATTTGAAAGCGCTTTACTTGTACATTTTGAATATATATATATATTACTAGCATTTGCTTGTGACTTTACCTGTATTCATGGGCTGAGAAATCAATGAACCCAAGATTAACCTATTTAGAACTCCAAAATATGTTAAATAAAAATAAAGTTTAAAAACTAACACCCGACTACTTAAAAACACGCTCTAAAAAGTACGAAACAAGAAAACAAGAAAGCCGTGGTCGTATGCCATAAGAATAATAAATTAAAAAAAGTGGTATACGACCACGGCTTTCTTGTTTTCTTGTTTCGTACTTTTTAGAGTGTGTTTTTAAGTAGTCGGGTGTTAGTTTTTAAACTTTACTTTTTTATATCAATCATATTCTTATGAAAAATCGTTATTAATTAGTGTAACATAATTTTATTTTTCAATCGATTTTTGTACAGACAGTCAGTTTAAATGGCGGAATGGATTTCGATAAAACATGCGTAGACCATGCCCTGGAAATTACATAGGATATACACTTTTCATCCCTTGGAATAATTTTTGTTCCGCGTTTTTACTTCCGCTGATAGCAGCTAGTAAATTCACTTACCACAAAACTAAAAAACACGAAATATAACTAAATGTTAGTGAAAGTTTTTCATTTCGTTTTTCATTATTCGTGTTCGTATTCAATATTTACAAACCAACAACTAAACCTAACAACAAAGTCCAATATCCCCACAAACCTATACCAGCACCCGTCTTAAAAATACCACTCACTTAAGCTAAATAAGCTAAATATTTTACAAGCTATTCGAAGATAAGGATAAGCTGCATTTTAACCTGTCACTTGGCGTGAAATAAATCGAGCTGTTCGTATCAGTGATAGATCAGCTACACCTTTCTACTTTATTGGCTTGGATGTTTTGTTAATTAGCTATGTTTTGTACGCTGTTTTGTTAGTTGGAAAGTGTTTTGGTTTTATAAGTGAACTAGATGCTGCCGGTTTTGCTTACTTGATGATGTAAAAGTATTTTAAAAGCTCTTTTAGGAGATAGTTTAAACTTTTGAGTCCCACACGAATACTGGCGTTCGCACCTATTGTTATTTAATAGTGTATATAGGTCTTTAATATTATAACCAAAGTCGAAAGGTAAAATTGAAAGGTGAAATTGTGCACAGGGCACCAAATTTTATCGAAATTGGTTCAATCGTTCAAGCCGAAAACTAACAAACTCACAAAACCTTCCGTAGGGACTCTGCAATAGGGTTGAAGCCTACTGGGGCCCAGGGTCTTTTTCTGAAAGGGAAGCTTGGCCCCAGTGCGAAAGGCAAAGAGAGAATGAGGAGGGGTGTTTAGTCAGTAAGACTCTGGCACTGTTTCCCGCTGTAAAAAAAAAAAAAACTGCTCTGTCCTCAAAACACATATTTAGCTAACCAAAAAAACTACCTTCACACACACGGTCCAAACAAAATAATGACACATTGATTTATTGACCTCACAACTTGTGACCACTGTAGAAGCGCCACGACAGCTGGCCATGTCCATTGTTATTTTTATATTAACTTGCATAATTTCCGGCAGCGGTATCGCACATAACTATATTATATAACTGTGTTGTATACTGTGTATTATTTATATTCATATTACTTATAATGCTATAGCGACACTGCCATCTTAGGTATTTTTGGTGCTGTAAAGCCTTCACGCAGACAACGTCGCGGGCAGCAGCTAGTTTATCTTACTAATATTATAAATGCGAAAGTTACGATGTTTGTTACTCAATCACGCCAAAACGGCTGGACGGATCTGGATGAAATGTGGCACAGGCATAGGATACACTCCGGAATAGGACATAGGCTACTTTATATCCCGGAAACCCCAAACCCAACCCCAATAGCACGCGGGCGAAGCCGCGGGCAAAAGCTAGTATACATATAAAGGGTGACAGGTAATTAGTGACCGATACCTAAACGCATGATTGTAGTCATGATAACAAACAACTTTTGCTATGAGACCAAACTAGAAATCGTAAAAAATATCTCCTGGTTTTTTCGCTTACTTGGTCAATTTTTTTTCAGGTTTTGTCCCATAAATAAAAGTTGTTGGTTTTCATGACTGCAATCACGTGTTTAAGTCATCATCATCATCAGCCTTTTAATGTTCCCACTGCAGGGACACAGGCCTCCTCACTAGGAGAGGGAATGGGCCATAATCCACCACGCGGGCCCAGTGCGGATTGGTGGATGTCACATGTCTTCGAATTTTTGGTTCTAGGACATGCCGGTTTCCTCACGATGTTTTCCTTCACCGTTTTGAGAGCAGTGGTGATGAAATAAATTACACAAAGTAATGCGCCTGGCTGGGTTTGAACCCGCGACCTACAACTCGTAAGTCGGGGCCGTTACCACTCGACCACCACTGCTCTTGTGTTTAAGTCATCATCTTCCTGCCCTTGTCCCGTTTTATTTGGGGTCGGCGCAATATGTCTTTTTCTTCCACTCTGTCCGGTCACCCGTCACGCTATCACTAACTCCTCTTTCTTTCATATCACTTCTCACGCAATTCATCCATATTTTCTTTGGTCTCCCTCTCCCTCTACATCCATCCACATTTATACTCATAGCTTTTTTTGTAACATGCGTTTCATCCCGCCTTTTTACATGGCCATACCAAGACAAACGGTTCCCTTTCAACTTTTCAGTCACTGGCGCCACTTTCAAACTTCCTCTAATATACTCATTTCTCACTTTATCCATTTTGGTCACTAATTAATCACACTATATGCCTATAAAAGGATATATATTTTTCATTTAATTTAAAATTTAAATTGACAAAAAAAAATGACGTGTAAAAGTGTTGTGAAAACCCTTAAAAAATAAATATCATTTATCATCATCATTTATAATTTTTTGATGCGGTTTTTTTAATAGAAAGAATGAAATAAATCAAAGTTTATGTGTATAATATATTTGCATTACACCAGTGCAAAGCTGGGACGGGTCGCTAGTATGAAAAAATAACATAAAATTATTAGTTAAAGAACCTACAGTTTTAAATATTTAATTTTTTATTGATACTAAAAAAATATATCAGGTGGAATGTTCCCACATTGGTTCTACTAATTATCTATCGTACGAGTAATTATAGCTAAAGGGTTTTTTAAATTCTATAATTATGCCTTGCAGTAGACTTTTCCTCTTCATATTAATACTAACAGCTGCCCGTGGCTTTGCTTGCGTAGAAGTAACAAATCTAATATACAGGCTATTAATAAAGTAGCATTTTACTAGTTGTGTTTATTAATTACAAAATTACAAACACAATTTCTCTTAATAATAATTGTATAGATTAACTTGCGAAAGCTGCTTGGCCTGCGTGAATACAGAAAATTATCCCAAGAAAACATAAAAATCAGAACGCAAAGATCTTCTAAAAAAAACCCAGGCGGGTTTTCTTATGGTGGGAAAAATCATCTAATGACGAATCTCGCCCTTAAGCGGAGCGGGAAACAAGGTCAGACTCTTACTGACTAAACGGCTCACTTATTTCCTTCTTAACCTTCATACCGGGGTCCGACCTTCCTTTTAGAAACTGGACTGGGGCCCCACTAGGCTTCGGCCCTGCAGTTGGGCCTCTACATTCGCTGACAACTTGAGGCGCGCGGAAACAGAGCGTGCCATCGGCGACCTGGCTTAGTCCGGACTGTTACCGACGGTGAGCTACCCATTGTCTCCGTCCGCAAAGTCCGTGCCTTCGGTGGTCGGAAAACGGGATCGGAATCCCGGCGGCGTCTAGAGCATGAGCGCAGTTGCCTTATGCGATCGGCCTCCTCCTTTGCTAGCATTACTGCTTCGCAGAAGGAGGCCACCGCCTGCCACTCCTAAATTAATTGTAAGTAGTAGTAACATCAGTAGTTTATTGCTCGATTGATTAATGCTACTAAAATATTCCATTCCAAAACCCAGGTTTTAATCTGTAAAAGTCTGACATTTCCGTCTGGCCCACCTTGAACGTATGGAGTTCATGTGAACTCATGAACTCCATATGTCAAAAAAAAAATCTTCGGTTTACAAAGCTTTAATGAAAACTAATCAAGACTCTAATCATTTCTAGACGCACTGAACCTTCCTTCCGCACCAATCTCACCCCTCAAACACCGATCCATGTCTAATTTAAATAATTATTTAATCAGCACACCCATCATTTTCTCACGAACTAGTCTTAGAAACGTCTATCTCACCATCTTGTCTATGCCCAAGAGTTCCCATAGACAACAAAGAAGGAACCCCAACGACCAAAAACAACCGGTTCTTTTTTGTTTTTTGAAAATAGAAACAAAAAAATGGCGACATTATTAGTGCCGTTATACACCTATTGAATTTAAAAGTTGATTTGCATAAATTAAAGGGTCAAATAGATCCTGTATGGTTTTTTGTAGGGTTAAGTGCAACGGATTGTTGAAAGAGGTCTAGTGTTGTGTTTCAACTGGTTTTTGAAGGGTTTTGATATTTGTTAGGTTTTTTTTTAGGTGAGCTAGTTTTGTTGGGTTGTTGAAGATGTATGGGATTGTGATGTGACAAGGTGTGCGAAAGGGGTGCAAAGATGTCATGTTGATGATAAGGTGGGGTTTGTAATGTTGTTGCAAATCATCACAGTTCAACTTACCAAGTAAATTATTGTGATCAATATTAATATTAGAACAGTGGTGGCCGAGTAGTATCGGCCCCGACTTATGAGTTGTAGGTCGCGGGTTCAAACTCAGCCAGGCGCATTACTTGGTGTAATTTATTTCATCACTACTGCTCTCAAAACGGTGAAGGAAAACATCGTGAGCAAACCACCATGTCCTAGAAATCAAAATCGAAGACATGTGACATCCACCAATCTGCACTGGGCTAGCGTGGTAGATTATGGCCCGTTCCCACACAGAGAGGAGATGCCTGTGTCTCAGCAGTGGGAACATTAAAAAAAGATGATGATGATGATCAATATTGAACTTGAGATTGATTAAAGTTTCTACAGAAAAGAGAGCGGAAATGAAGATCTATTATGAAATGTCTCTAAGGACATGAAAAAGCTTGGCTTTTTAAAAGACTATGTAGAATGTTGACCCACGTAACGAGAAGCAATGAAGGAAAAGAAGAAGATATTAAACAAGATTTCGAATTATTTTATGAGCAATCCCTGGTCACCGTAAAACCGGGCTTGCGGACAACGAGCAATGGGTATCTCGTCTACCCAACCCCGTGTTGTCAATGGCATATATTGTTCCCTGCACGCCTCAAAGAGATTGCAGCAAAATCGTAAAGACCAAGTGGGGTCCATACCTGCTAAGGGCCACGGGAAATTTCCGAAAGAAAACCTTTAACATAAAGGACAACTAAAGGACTAGACTGTAGCTTTAGTCAGTAAAAGTCTGACATGCTCCTTCTCTCAACCTCAGAAGAAGTGACAAAATAGAAATTCACTAGTGATATAGGTACCATGAAGTAATTCCACACAGAAATTCACAGAGCAAAAAAGTTTATTTATTTATTTAATAACTTCATGTATAGTAGTGGTACATAGGCGGATTTAATGCTACAAGGCATTCTCTACTAGTCAACCATTATTTAAAAAAGACGACACTGTGGTAGGTGTGCACAATAAATAAATAACAGATATTTTAAATAGATTGTAATGTAAGTTTCAACTACTAATACAAAAACATTAAACTATTCATTAAATAAAATAAGCGCCAGTAAAAATCGTAATATAAACATCAAATAATTTAAATATATACATACATGTCTATTGGCTAACCTGCATTCCAATTAAAAATCAATCATAAAAATATCCGTTCGATGTTTAAAATTGGTTCGAAATATAAAATTGAACTAGCATCGGAGGGTTGAATAAAAAGTCGTGGGGTCATAACGACCGCCCGCTCACGCACCGCGACCTATTTTTAATCATTTTTGGAAGAAAGTCTGAAGGGTTAAGATTGGATAGTATGGACACGGCTTGTTAGGATTTTTATTAATTTCCAAATAAAATAATTAAGACTTAGTCCTTTTCATATCCGTTACTATAGAATGGGTAAGTTTAGAATCAGATTAATATTAGTACCATATCTAAAACCAAAAGTATGTAAAGGTTTGTCCCAAAAAGTTACGTCCCTTTGCTTTTTGGTGGAAAATCATCTAATGACTTTGTGCCACTTTGAATAAATGTGTCAGACTTTTACTGACTAATAAAAACCCACATGTCTTTAGTCAGTTGCTCTTTGAATTCAAGGGCTCAAAAAATTATACCTACGTTTAAGAGTGGTGTTGTGATTTTACACATTGGTGTTGTGACATACATGACATTAACTAGAAATCGTCTAAAATAGAATATAATGTTTTTTTTTTATAGTAAACTAAAATAGTATTACATTGTTTTAAGCAACTCTATTCTCTCTCTCTAATTTATCTTTTGTAAAAGTCGACAAAAAATTAGTAAAGCAAAAAAAAAAAAAATACAAAAAAATATATTTTAATAAAAAACTCGAAACCAAAATTGTAAAGCCATCTCCACACTAGTCCAGTCACTAAAACATTATTGATGCGAGTATTCCGTGACGAGTGTACGTACGAACAAAGGCAAGTGTGTCTGTTTGTGTGATCGATAGCTACCGAACGAAATGCGTAGTTTTCTAACTAATATCCAAGTCGTATTTTTGTTTCATGTTTTATTGGGTCGAACTTTCCGGGCCGGTGTTAAGAAATACTACTTATAATAAATATGTTTGCATTTTTTTTTATTTGGTAATTTAAAAAAATATGACATAATTTTAAATATATCAACGTACACAAGGTTAAAAGGTTAAAGTTAGCTAAAAGCTGGTGGTTAGGCTTAAAAGTTTGCTGGGAGAAAACTCATTGTTGAGTTAAGCTTGCCTTTGTCCATGAATTGTCATTTTTTTCTTATAAAGCAGGAATAACGTTCTTCTTTATTCCTTCGTAAGAGTCTGATACTATTTCCCGCTTCGCCCAATGGCGGGATTCGTCATTAGATGATTTTTGCCCACCATACAAAAAAAAAAAACATATGAAGTGTTTTGTAGGACATTTGGGATCCTTGGGAATCTTATGTCCAACAGTAAACATTTTCCAGCTGAAAATGATGATAATGGTGGTCAATAGACCACGTGATATTTCGGCCGTCATTTTTCAGGCCTTTTTTAAGTTGAGAAATTATCTTATTTCTCTTGCTCTTGGATGCACCGGGAAGGAGTGTCAGATTTTTACTAACTAAAACCCAGCTATGCCTTCAGTTGCCATTCATAGAACATAAGACATGGTAATGTTTTTTTTTTATGGTAGGTAAAAATCACGAGTCCCGCTCTTGGGCGGCGCGGAAAACAAGTGTCAGACTCTTACTGAATAAACAACCTACCCCGTTCCTACATCGCCATACATACCAGGGCCAGAGCCTTCCTTTTCAGACGCAAACCCGTGGCCCTGATTGGCTTCGACCCTTCTGCAGGGTCCCTACGAGAAATGGTAACGTTATGATATAGGAGGAAATTCCTAAGACGGAATTAGATCTATTTCGAGCTACGCACGTGTACAATTTAATTGAAGAAATGGGTTACAGTGATAGGTGACAGGCTGGTAACATGATTGTTATGTACTCTCTATTTTGAACTTTACCCATCTATGAGATACTAGCTTCTGCCAGCGGCTTTGCCCGCGAGAAAATAGGTACCACCATATAAACTTTCATCCACTTAAGGAGCGAATTTTTGAAAATTCTTGCCATAAAAGAAACTCTTAACTAAATTTTACGTCCCTAGCCCCAGTAGTTTCAGCTGTGCGTTGATATGTCAGTCAGTCAGTTTCTAGTTTAATATGTATATAGATTAACAATAGGTACCTTGTTATTTTATTTGATAGATTTCCACCAATTAGGGATAAAAATCGTTTTTGCACAAAATAACAATAACTGCTACTTAAAAAAACGCTAATCCAAAAAATGCAATAAAATTAGCACAACATGAAAAAGCAGAAAAAAAATAATAATCAGAAAGACTGATGATAACTTTAAAATATTCATTCCACACCAAAATACGATTATTTCCGTAAACGCGATCTAACTCTTTCAAATAATAAAATAACCCTTAATTTAAAAAAAAAACAACACCCCTCAAATAGACCGTTAAACAATTACAAAAGTATCAATCTACAATAAAAAGGAAAAAAAACAATAAAAGAAAAAAAAGTGGAAAAAATTAACCCTGTCCAAACATTGCGTGTCAAATCCCACAGCTCACTAAACGGTAGCCCTTTAAAAAAAAAGCCCACGTGTTAATCTTGACACGATTGCAACAAAAAACGGTAAAAAAACGCCCCTCCTATCCTATCGTTCGACCAATAAAAAGTTGAGAAAAAAATATGTTAAAACGGCTTTTAGAAAAAAATGCCTTAATTGGTGGCGAGCGTGCCGCCTTTTTTCTATTGAGGCCTTTTTTTTTACCCGTGGGGTGCATTTTTTGTCCCTATTATGAGTGTTATAGACTGTGAAACTGTCAAATTGTATTAGAATTATAATTTGTATGGGTTTAACGCTGCATAATTTTGTTAATAATAGCCTGTGTAACGTAGCGTGGTTTTTTATTGTAGGTTTTTATATTATCGTCATTTTTCCAAAAGGGAAAAAAAATGTTTTTTGTTTAATGTTTAAGAAATGCATGCTTCTTGTTAAAGTAGGTATTGTTTTGAGCAAAAACAATCTGAAGGTTTTTATACTACATAACAATACTAAAAACTTTATATCAATTAGTTTATGTTTCCGTTGACCTTTAGTGTCACAAGAAAAACTAATAAATCAATAATTTATAAAAGCGACATCTAACGGAAAATAGATAAACACGTGATTGTTCTAATTAGATTTTACAATTAAAAATTAAGTACACTAAAGTAAATAGAATGGAATATGAAACACATTTTTTGACGCAATTACCACTTTATATTTTTTTCCCCCAAATATATTTAACGGTAAATCAATTCTTATTAGAGAAAAAATGGAAGCTACAACTCGGAAAAATTCTAACAAGGATAATTCTTATAGCATATTTTTTTGAGTCTCATAAGTACCTTGTTAATCTAGTAAGATTTTTCTAAACCGACATCCGAAAAAAATAAAAATACACATTTTTTTGGAAAAATCATCCAAATCACCACGAATCTTAATCACAAAACCGCCTATAATATTTAAAAAAAGCACATGAAAGAGAAAAAAAAACACTTGAACTATGAGCGAGAAAAAAAGAAAAATGCAAAAAAGTCACTGTTACGCAATAATGGAAAATTTTTACCTCATTAGCCTGAAAAAACAACCGCCCCGCACTGCGTCAACTTATAAAATTTCCATTTAAAAGACGCAGCATTATTATCTTTTTTCTAACGAAAAAAATGCACTTTAAACCCGCACTTAGATTACGTAAAAACCTTTCAATAACACACCATTTTGAACTCAATACACAATGACTTTAAAATTGAATTTCTATTAAATTTATTTCTGAGTTACGTCATTTCGATTTGATGTTTGCGTTCCTTGGTCTACTTTATTGGTTAGTGTTGGGACATTATTACTTTAAGATTTAGTCAAGATGTTAGCCAAAGCTATGACTCAGGGTAGGTAACATCAGAGTGCAAATCCTTTACTCAGGCTTAATATTCCCATTACTGGAACTGAGCCGTTCTGTCTAGGAGAGGGAATGGGGAGGGAATCGTTCCATGGGTTAATATTGATTGAAGTTTCCCCTAACAAACCATAAATTATGGACAACTAAGGGCTATAGAATTTAGTTTTATGAGGGAGTCTGTGTTTGATGATAGCTACACTTTAGTATTCTTTTAGTCAAGAGTGAAACCCAGCCAGGCGCATTACTTTGTGTAATTTATTCCATCACCATTGCTCTCAAAATGGTGAAGAAAAACATCGTGAGGAAACCGGCATGTCCTAGAAATAAAAATTCGAAGACATGTGACATCTACCAAACCGCACTGGTTCGCGTGGTGGATCATGGCCCATTGCCTCTCCCAGAAAAGGGGCCTATGTTCCAGCAGTGGGAACATTAAAAGTGCTCATGATGATAAAACTCCTACATGACGTGATATACATTCAATTGAATCAGTCTAAAAAAAGATAAAAGATTGTAAATAAAAATAAAACGTAATTGGATGAAATAAAAGATTATGATCAAGTCAATTAGCGAGTCGTTCTTTTATTGGGTGACATACGGGTCAATGAAGGTTATAAAAGGGAATGATAGCTAAAACCTTAGGGTCTTTAAGTCAAGAGTGAGTTTATTACATCTAAGCTAAGTATGCTCCATCGTCGGCTACATCATCGCTTACCATCAAGTAAGATTGTGGAGTCAAACGCGAAACTAGTATGCAAAAAAGTTTACTTTCTTTTTTGATTTATATATATACAGTCTGAAGAATTATCAAATTTAAGGGGCAGTGGGTAAAATACTTTTCTTGTAGAACCTCCACTTCTGACCATGCACCAAAAAACACAAGTAGTTTGAAGGCCTCCCATAAGGTGGACCAATGCCCTGGTGAGAGTCACAGAAATGCAAAGATGTGAGACGTGTAGGATCGTTCGTGCAGCGACATTTGAGGGAGGCCGAACTGTCTATACTTGGACGTCTTCCGGCTAAAATGAATCATCATTTCTCAAAAATCTCATCATTATCATCAGATAATGATGAGATTTTTATAATCCCAGCAGGGAAATACCGATATTATTTTAAGGAACTTTGTTCTAAAATAGCACATAAGATACTTTTTACCTCAGAAATATAATTCTTTAGTATATTTAAATACTGGTTACTTAGTTTTTAAATCAAAATAGTGAAAAAAATTTCTATTACTTATCAATATTTTACACCACGCTTCTACGAAGGTCTGCTCTGAAGTGAAACTGCGAAATACTGAATTATTGACGGACTGACAAGTTTCTCAAAACGGCCTTATTAAAAAAAAAGCAGTAAAATAAGAAGTCAAAGATAGCAATTCGACTTGGAATTCAAAACTAGGATCATATACACATCAGCAAGGAATGTGAAAAATTACGGCAGTAAAGTTGCCATTTAGTTAAAAGTCAGATTACATAAAATTAATAATCTAAACTGAGTCGATCGATTCTCTTAAGACAGAGTCGATCTCGACTCACATTGCTCAAGCACATCACTATTTGCGCTAGTGTGCACGTTATCTCAACGTGCAGTTGATAAAATTTTGAAAAATCCACAACTTTTCCGCGATAACCCCGCCCCGTTGCGAGGAAAAAAAGCTCTAGTGTCGAATTCATAGTCGAGCTATTTTATTTGCGAGCGGTGGTAAAGACCCTGTCTTACGAGTTGTAAGTTCCGAGTTCAAATCCAGCCTGCCGCATTACTTTGTGTAATTTTTTTCATCACCGCTACTCTCGAAACGGTGAAGGAAAACATCGTGAGGAAACCGGCATGTCCTAGAACACATTCGAAGATATGTGATATCTGCACTGGACCCACGTGGGGTGTTATAAACCATTCTCTCTACAAGAGAGGAGTCCCAACAGTGGGAACGTTATAAAGCTGATGTTAAGCTATGCTATTTTATTTCAACCAGAGGTAAAAATGATTGCAGAAAAGAAAAGAAAGAAAAAAAGTTTATTGGCGCGAAGAGTGTGGCGCATACACAAAAAAAAAAAGCAAAAACAACTAAATAATAAAAATGAGCGACACACCCGCACAAAACGGCCAGTGCTCAGCAAAAGCACACCTATCCAAATAAAAGATAGGTGAGCTCGTTCTTCTACACTAATATAATAAAGAGGTAAATTTTGTTTTTTGTTTTTTTTTGTTTGTAGGAGGTAATCTCTAGAACTACTGGCCGATTGGAAAGATTATAGCAACAATAGAAAGCTGCTTTACTCCCGAGTGACATAGGCTATATTTTATGTACGCGGGCGAAGCCGCTGACAAAAGCTAGTTAATTATGAAATTACAGGCATTGTTCGGACTATTTAGTAGATGGTTTATGTGAAATTTGCACAAAATCGGTCAAGCAGTTCTTAATTTATCAATTTTTTTTGTTGCCAGGAGCAAAGCCGCGGGCAAAAGCTAGTTCTTGATAAAATATTACGCTTGACACTTACCTAACTAAAATAGACAAACAAACTCAAACAAACAATATCATACACAATCGTACTTACTTAAACCAACCCTCAAACGCAAGAATACGTTTAGCAAATAAGAAAACATGCGTGAAATAGCCATATATACATACTTACACACATACATTACGGCTGTAGAATCTTGACGAGTCTGAAGTCAAGCTCTGCGAATTCCGCAAGCTCAAAACTCATCATCAGCCTTTTTAATGTTCCTTTTTAATGTTGCCGCTTGAAAACTCATCATCAGCCTTTTTAATGTTCCCACTGCTGGGACACAGGCCTCCTCTCTAGGAATGGGAAAGTGCCATAATCCACCAAACGGGCCCAGTGCGGATTGCAGGATGTCACATGTCTTCGATTTTTTGTTCTAAGACTTGATGATCATTAACATCAGTATGTTTGTTTGTTTTGTCTTCACCGTTTTGAGAGCAGTGGTGATGAAATAAATTGCTCAAAGTAATCCGCCTGGTTGGGTTTAGAACCGCGATCTACAACTCGTAAGTCGGAGCCGTCACCACTCGGCCACCACTGCTCTCAGTGTGATCGAAAATTGTTAAATAAATAAATAAAATAAAGACTGCTCCGAGCAACTGTACTATGAATACAGCGCATCTTATAAATAGCTCTATGTTATCTTTGAATAAGTACAAGTTGCATATATGTTGCAATCATAGAGCTCTTTGTATGAACGTAGATAAAGAGCCACTTCTATTCGCAAACGATGAGAAACGCACGCAGAAATTGTTTGAAGTATGACGAAGTAAGTTGGCCTAATTGAATTTTATTTGCTGGTAATTTTTTTTATATAGTCACTAGCTTTTGCCCGCGGCTTCGCCCACGTGGTGTTGGGGTTGGGGTTGGGGTTTCCGGGATAAAAAGTAGCCTATGTCCTATTCCGGAGTGTATCCTATGCCTGTGCCAAATTTCATCCAGATCCGTCCAGCCGTTTTGGCGTGATTGAGTAACAAACATCCAAACATCGTAACTTTCGCATTTATAATATTAGTAAGATTATTAGGCTCGCGTTTGACCACAATCTTGGTATGGTCACGTGAAGAGGAGAGATGAAACGCATGTTACCAAAAGAGTTTTAAGTTTACACGTAGATGGATGGAGAGGAAGAGAGAGGCCGAAGAAGAGATGGATGGATTGTGTGAGGAGTGATATGATAGAAAGGGGAGTTGGTGATAGTGTGACGGGTGACAGGATAGAGTGGAAGAAAAAAACTTATATCGCCGACCCCAAGTAATATGGGATAAGGGTAGGATGATGATGCGTTTGACTAGAATCTCATCTGATGGTAAGCGGTGATGTGGTCGACGATGGACCACACTTGCCTAGAAGTAACTTTTTCAATCTTGACTTGAACACTCTCGAAGATATTTCTCCACCCAGTTTTCTTTTATTTGTCTGTCGCTTGAGCCTGTTGGGAAGCAGTGAAGTCGATGGTGGGGTATGTTTGCCTAGAAGTAACCTATTAGTTTTTTATTAAAAAACACCTAGGTAAATGTCTAAGGCATTATATTCACCTTTGTATGTTGTATTGCATGAAGAATAAACATCACAATACCCGATAGATAATCTACTTATTTACTGTGCAAAACGACTGTCGGAGCAGAACGAATGATGATAATTACGATATATATATAGATAACTATATAATTTTTTTCTTATTTTTCAGAAAGAGAAGAAAGATCGCTATTTCTGGACCGATTACGCGGTTGCTTCCAGGATAATAGCTTCATGTTTAAGAACACAATCGTGGTGCTTATGGCTAAAGAGTAGAATTTTCTGACAAAGTCTGTGTTTCCTGATAACTACAACTGAATAATATTCAATCAAAAGTGAAAGGAAGATTTCTTGGTAAGGTGAGATAGTGGTCAAGATCGATTTTGTCAATATTCTTCTTCTTCTTTTTTTAATTGCTATAAACTAGTTCTTGACTGTGATCCCACGTGATGGTAAGCAGTGATGCAATCGTTGATGGTAAGGCGCACTAGTTTATTAAGAGCTTATTCACTCTAGCCTTGAAGACACCTAAATTATAATCGGACGGAAAGACTGTAGCCGGCAAACTGTTCCAGTCCCTTGATGAACGCGGTATAAACTTCGAGGCAAAACGCTTCGCTTTCTTTTTTCTATATAAAAATCTATTTCTGTTTATTTTTGACTTTAAACTTTTGAGCCCCGAGCGAAAGCCGATGTTCACATAGGTGTCTTTCTATTATGGTGTAATGTTAATGTTATTTGGTTTATTATTATTAAATTAACTTCACTTTTTTTAATGACTGAATTACACCTTTGGACTATATTCAGAAGTGCCTATAAATGGTCTATTTCAAATAAATTATTAGAGTTCGTCATTCTTGACTGAAGCTCAGAACTTTTTTTATTTCTAAAACCGTAGCAAAGTTGCCGACAAACGAAGCGCTTTGTGGTTGATCTTGTGGTTATTATGTTGAACGAGTCTTATATTTTCAGATTACATTATTGACTAATTTTGTAAGACTTTGCTTTTACTTGAGGTTTATTACCATGATCTATATATATATAAAAGGAGAAACAAACTGACTGACATATCAACGAACAGCCGAGACTACTGACATTTTTATGACATAGGCGAACACTAAGAATAAGAATTTTTCAAAATTCACAATCTAAAGGTATGAAACGCGTGTCCAAAGTTTGTGCGAAAATCTATTTTCACGCAGACGAAACCGCTGGCAAAAAGCTAGTTTTTTATAAGATAGGACGTTTTACTTTACAGGCAAAAAGAGTGTATAGTCTCACATTATAGTCATCATCATCAGCCTTTTTAATGTTCCCACTGCTGGGACACAGGCCTTCTCTGTACGAGAGGGAACGGACCGTAATACACCACGCGGGCCCAGTGCGTGTGGTGTAATGGATGTCACATGTCTTGCTCTCATTGTATTTTCTTGTTTATTGTCATTGTACTGTCTTGTCTCACATATATTTTATCATTATTTATGATTTGGTACACTGACAACCCTAAATATGTTTCATTCCATCAGTCCATCAATTTTTACCAGAAGACCTTTCTTCTGGTAGAAATTGCCTTGTGCAATAAAACCGCCTATTGTACACTTATTTTATTAATATTTGTCCTGTGTTAAGCTAAGGTGTGCAATAAAGTTATAAATACATAGATTTATATTCATATAACTCGTCTAAATGTATGGAGCTGCGGGTTTTATTTTCATGATTTTTGGGTTGGTCTCATTGTAAAAGTCTTTCATATTGGTGTGCAATGATCCTTTTTAAGGAAATCCTACCTGTCGTATAAACTTGGTATAAGAACCAAACTTAGATAAATTTTCCTAAAATTATGAATCGTAACTTTAAACATTATTTAGATATTGTAAGACCTATTAAAATGCGTTGTGAAAACAGCACTATGCGTTACAATGTTAGTAGTAATAGCAAATTGTAGTAGTCTTATAGGATTTTAGCTAGGGATGTCTCAAATCTAAAACATGGATTTATCGATAGTTTATAGCATAATATACCATCAGCCTTATAATATTCCCATTGCTGGGACTCAGGCTTATGTTTTAGGAGAGACAATGACTCGGAATCTATCAAGCACATGTCACATGTCATGTCTTCGATTTTTTGGTTCTAGGACATGCCGGTTTCCTCACGATGCTTTCCTTCACCGTTTTGAGAGCAGTGACGGGTTGAAACTTAGTCAAACGCGTTACTTTGTGGTAGTTTGTTTTTTATGAATTTGATGAAACTTGTGTATTTTTTGTGAACGCCTTAAATCGTCGAGTTAGTAACTTAACCTACACTTAAAAATCATAATACCAAAGATAGTTACACTAGCTTTTGCCCGCGGCTTCGCCCGAGTGGTATTGGGGTTGGGGTTTCCGGGATAAAAAGTAGCCTATGTCCTATTCCGGAGTATATCCTATGCCTGTGCCAAATTTCATCCAGATCCGTCCAGCCGTTTTGGCGTGATTGAGTAACAAACATCCAAACATCGTAACTTTCGCATTTATAATATTAGTAAGATTATGAACGTTTAGATTAATTTTGTAAGAAAAATTCTTTATTATCAAGGCATATTCGAATATAGTTTTCAATACCTTAGCCGTTAGAACTATTGCGCACTCTTGTTAAAAGTAAGTTGGTCTCTATATCGAGTTATTGTAGTAAAGTTTAGTACATAAAGTTAAAATTACTAAATAAATATTTCAGATGTTGCTGTGGCAGCAAATCAAAATGCACTGGAAGCAGTAGATATGCTGATACACTAACAGACACAACAAGGTAATTTTCTTGCAAATCCATGTTTTTTTTTATTCTCTGCTGATTTAATTATACCAACTTTTTTGTCTTTACGGTTTGCTGACATCTTTTTCCCGTCTACGACTTAAGGTGGGCCTTCCTCACTCGCCTATCGTCAACCTTGCTCTTGGTTTAGAAGCTTGGTGTAAAACGAAATCCAAAGTGGTGCTTGATGCAAAAGTAATGCGAAAAAAGAGAGATACTTAACACCTGAAAACTCTGCGTTGGCATTTGGTAATTCTACGATTTACTCAAACGTTTTACAAAACTTCTTCTAGGAAATACGTGTTTTTATTAAACTCTTAAGGAATTTTGAAAAAATGACATTATTTAGAATCTGGATTAAACGCGTAAGGCTTCTATAAAAGTACTTTTTATATTCTTAATATAATGTACCTACACCACATTAAGGAGAGTCAAAATAGACGTAAAATGGCAGATTTTCAGAGGTCTTCTGGATTACCCTTAATCAAATTTATGCTTTGATTTTTATAGAAGCAAGTTTTTTTTTGATTTTTGTAGAATATCTCAAGACACCTATGTAAAAATATCAGAAGAAATATGTGTAATAACATCATAATCACGTCAGAGTGGTTGTATGAAAATTTTTCTCGGGCTGGCCGCTCTTAAGGTCAGGAACACAGCTGAAATTTCTAATTACGTGCTTTGAATATTTTTTTTTTCAATTAACATTTTATTCTTTTTTAACTATAATTTTGCCGGCATCCAGTCTAACCAGATATATCTGGTATCTGGTATAGCCAAAACCTAAAAATATCAAATTCACCCAGACCCATGACTTCAAGTTTCTGATAATTACGAAGACAACATCACTAATTTTCTATAAGATCCTACATTTACGATTAATTAACCAAGCAATCATATAAAAGACTAATTATATTCATTTATTAATTTCAGAAGCAGGCAAAGTCGGATCAAATCAGTACACTATAACATAAGACAAGAATTCCCGCTCACTAATTAGAAAAAAGGCCGCCATAGCGAAAACAGCAATCCAATTAGACAAAATCTCGATGGAGATAAATTTATCGATATCGATATTCCAATTACCCCACACTAGAGGTCGCTAACGGCGAAGTGTGTTGCGCCGGCGCACTGCAGATAAATCTTTTTACTGCACACTTCGATTAGAAAATTCCTTTATTAATAGACTGGCTTAATTAAAGCATTTTCTTAAGTTTCTTCCTTGTAGTAAAATTATTATGTTAGAAGTTTTTTGTTGATTAGGATGGAAATTTTGATCTTAGGTCTAGACAGGATTTTAATCTTTATAATATACTAGCAACCCGTGAAGTGGTGGTATTAAATATATTGTATTATACACATGAACCTTCCTCTTGAATCACTCTATCTATTAAAAAAAACTGCATCGAAATCTGTTGCGTAGTTTTAAAGATCTAAGCATACATAGGGACAGAGCGACTTTGTTTTATACTATGTAATGATGCTTTTTGTCCCACTGCTGGGACACAGGTCTCTTCTCTAGGAGAGGGAATGGGCCATAATCTACCAAGCAAGCCCAGTGCAGATTGGTGGAGGTCACATGTCCTACCATGTACATTATCAAAGAAAAATATGGGAGGTGGGGTAAAAGTTAACCTAAGATTTATTCTTAGACCTACACATAAAAAAATCTATACACAAAAAGAATTAAAATCGATCTAGCTGATTCAAAGGAGTTCGCGAACAAACACACACGAGATATCTAAACATTATAAATAAATCTAGATTCTGCCAGCGGCTTCACTTGCGTGAAAGTTGAGAATATCCCAATCGAATGAATATACTTCTAAGAGAATTAATACGTTTTATGAACTTTTTTTTTTAATTGCAATAAACTAGTGCTTGACTGCGACCCCACCTGATGGTAAGCAGTGATGCAATCGTTGATGGTGAGGTGCGCTAGTTTATTAAGAGCCTATTTACTCTAGCCTTGAAAACACCTAAATCATAATCGGACGGAAAGACTGCAGCCGGCAAACTGTTCCAGTCCCTCGATGTACGCGGTATTAACGACGAGGCAAAACGCTTAGTCCGTCGCTTTAACTGGTAATGAAACATTATCCCACAAAAAAAAGAACAAAAGACAGAAATCGGTCAAGTCGTTTTGGAGGACTTTGATAACAAACATTGTAACATGGGATCTTTATACATGAGTATTATTTTTTAATTATGTTTTTATATACAAAAATAAATGACTAAAAAATACTGAACTAAATATATTACAGTAAAATAAAGAAAAAAACCCTAAACTAACGACAACTACCTAATAGTAAACTTAAAAAAATCGCGTCAAAAAACTCTTGCTAAGCTATCGTCTGATAATGTGCCCAAAAGACTGACGGGTTTGCCACGCTATATGGCAATGCTTATCCTCTGTCCGAAGTAAAGCTAGGCTTTGGGTCACAAGAAGTGTCAACTAGACGTTTCGAACTAAGTCGTGAGTTTTTTTAATTCATATAAACTAGTGCTTGACTGAGATTCCGCCTGATGGTGGGATACAATCGTTGATAGTTAGGCGCACTAGCTTATTAGCAGCCTAATCATTAGTAATAATAAATAGTTTATATTTTTTTTTTGTTTTTGTGTGTATTAGTTTATTATTATGTAAGATTATTTATGGATTGTGTCTATGGGCCTTAGTTGCCTGATAATAAAGAATTATTATTATTAGTTAATTCAGTTTAGTTCAGGCAACTAAGGCCGAATCGAATATCTCAGCGTAATTGCTGCGAAAGCAGACTTGATACATTTGCTATTGCAAAACATATCAAAATGTGTCATATCAAAATAGAAATTAGAAACAGAATGACTGTACGAGAATTTTTATATTTAAAATTAAATATTTTTGAAATTTAAAACTGGCTGAAAGCATAAAAATTGCGAAAACATATAATAAAATAAAACTCTGAAAGTCATCGTTTTATTGTATACTAGCAATCCGTCCCAGCTTCGCAATGATGCAATAGTGATATTAAATATATTGTATTACATACACATAAACCTTTCTGTTAAATTATTCTATCTATTAAAAAAATTGCATCAAAATCCGTTGCGTAGTTTTAAAGATCTAAGCAAACATAGGGACAGCGGGAAGCGACTTTGTTTTAGACTATGTAATGATTAGACACTTTACAAAGGCCATAGGTGACAAAATAATAGTAAAAGCAAGAGTAAATTTTCTGTTAAACTGCAACATATGAGTATTTCAAAACATGAGTGAATAGATTACTTTTAGGCAAGCGTGCTTTTTGGGCCCACATCATCGCTTACTGTCAATCATCGCTTACTATCAAGTGGGATAGAAGTCAAACACGAATCTATCAATGACAAAAAATCCGAGCCATAAGTATCATGTCTTTTTTTGGTTTTCAAAGCAAAGGTAAATTACGTAAAAAAGACGAGCTGCGTCTGGCATCCATACATTTTAACTATGACGTCACATCATACCGTCAAATCGATGAATTATTAGGGTCAGAAAACCAAGAAACTATTAAAATTAATTTATTCTCCGGTTCTTCAATTTTACTTATCTCGGAGTTTTTTAACTTAGGAAAAAATATTCGATTTGATAGTACCTACTGCGTGATCCCATTCTAATTTGGAATGCAGTGTACCCTGGAAGTTTAAAATTAAGACCTGACTGAAGCTAGCTAGAAAATAACACCAATAATGAAACCTCACTTAGATCAGGAAGCTTTTACTTTACTCAATATTTTACAACATATAGCCGCAGTTAATCTCAAGAACATGGAAAGTTAAGATCTAATTAATAATAAACAAAATATTGCTCGCAGTTTTATGATTACTCTCCCCATCTGACTAGAAAATATACGAGTATTTTTTAAGACAATCCTTTCCTAGAACCCGCCAACGACTATTTACTGCCTCTAATAAATACTCTAGCCTCTCTCAACATAAAAAATAAATTGCCAACAAACCTAACATTAGATTCCAAAAGGGCACCATAAACTCTACGGTATTAGAAAACAGATTAAGATGAAATGAAGAAAAATAAATCAACTGCCCACGCGACTCGCGACCTAGCACTACGGACACACACGGCGGGAAAAGGACGAAAAAAAAGGACGGAGCAAGACAAAAAAATCGCAAAAGCGACGCGAATATATCCGAGGCGAATGACCTGCGAAAAATAAGACGAAAACGAACTCCCGCGCACATGTGCGTTCAGCCATTTTTTTGTTTCTGTCCCTTTCTGACGCCAAAAAAGGTAGGCGGGCGCCTGGGTGGGAGAGAGAGGGGAGATAAAAGAAAGCGCGCGGAAAGAGTTGGCGGTCGTTCGCGCTCCGGTTTAGTTCCGAACATTGCCGCTAGGTGCGCCAGTGCAGCGGGAAAATTTCTTCCTGTTTTGAGTTTGCGCGTTCCTTTTTTGAGGAACTTTAGCTGCGCGTGAGTTAGCGATTATTTTTTATTTATGATTCATAATTATTTTGATTTTGAATCAAAGGATTTTATGATTATCGTTATTTTAGTATTAATAATGATTTATTATTTTCAAGTGTAGTAAAATGCTTTTTTTTTCTCAATTTATTTTTTGAACTATTTTATCTTCTGCACAGTTTTATAATATTGTATCTTATGTATTTATGTGTGTATATAAATTATAAAAATACTTATGTAAAGCCCATACTCATTGAACTGGTACTAGATTTTATTTAGATGCAGAAAAGATGCGGAAAAGAATTTTGCCTCTTCACTTTCGATTTTTGTTAATTTAGTTTGGTGTTTTGTTTTTGTTTTATAGTGACTATCTTTCTATCTCTATTATGATCGATCCTAAGGTTGTCTGGTAGATATACGACCGCCATTGTAGTACTCATAGATTTAAGTTTTGTATATCACCTAAACTGCGCGCACTCAGTTGAAAGCGGGTTTTTTCAAAAGTACAGATTGTACTAAGTGATATTTTATTGTATTCTTTTTTTTATCGTGCTTGTTAGTGATTTTAAATTTTCCACTACTTTTCAGTTTCTACCCATGAAAACCTGTAATTGGCTTAATGTTTCTTATAAAATTGTTATCCAATTTTTATTGTTGCTGATGATTCTTCTTTGATTAAATAAATATAAGTTCTGTTACTTTTTGGTGTACAATAAGGATTATTCTATTTTTTGCCAGTAGCTTTGCTAGCGTGAGCAGTAAAGGAAATTACATTAAAAAGCTACAGAAAATTATCCAAAAAGAGTATCTATTTCAGGACAGTTAAAAGAAATTGTCCAACTTTGTATATGGCTCGGTATCAACTTGTGTCAAATCAGATTCAGATTCAGATTCAGATTCAGATTCAGATTCAGATTCAGATTTATTTATTTGCATAAACATGTGTACAAATAGGTGTTACAAAATAATTTAAGGGTCAACATGTTTGACCATTGCTGGTGTGCAAATTAGGTTGAAAGTAAATAAGTACAATTAAAAAAATTACAAACATAAATAACAAACAATTAAAATTAATATTAAATTCAATAGTGTCAATATAATTGTGCAGTATAAAGTAAATGGAATATAATATTATGTCAGTAAGCTTAGAGCGATTTATCATTTAAAAATTTAAAAATTAAATAAATGATTTTGAAAATGACAATGTTGTACGGTCGGATCTTGGTGAGTCTAAAGTTAAGCTCTACGAATTTTAGCGCTTGAAAACTCATAACAGAATTAATACTTTAAACAGATAAATTTTCAAAAACAAGTTTTTAAGCGCTAACATTCGCAGAACCTAACTTCAGACTCTGTTATCGTAATGCGTGGAATATGCACGTGGAATGAGAGGCGTGCTATCGGGCAGCAGCCTCAATTGCGTGATGAAATTCGCAAGATATTTGAAAATAAACCCCAAACAAACATACGAACACGTACATACAAACTTTCACTTCTATGATGCCAGCATGATTATTATATTAATCTTAATCTACACTAATATAATAAAGAGGTAAAGTTTGTTTTTTTGTTTTTATGTTTTTTTGTTTGTAGGGGGTAATCTCTGGAACTACTGGTCCGATTGGAAAAATTTTAGCAACAATAGAAAACTGCTTTACTCCTGAGTGACATAGGCTATATTTTATGTACGCGGGCGAAGCCGCTGCCAAAAGCTAGTTAAACATATAATTAATTCTTCTGTATGTGTGTTTAAGTTATGAATATTGTTGACTGTCAGAAAATCTATTGTGAAGAGAAAATTAATGAAAATCAATTGATTGATTGAACTCCTCATAAATATAAAATCAAAATAAAATTATATCCGGTTGGTGGCGCTGCATTCGAGTTCTTATTTTTTTTTTCTGACTACGTGCAGGATAACTTCGGTTTAGTATATCCTTGCGTTATTTTCCTCAGTACTGAGGGTCGTGACCTCCCTGTTTCATCACTTTCATTTTAAGTGGCCATTAATTATTCCTGTCATTGGTTTTGGTATTAGTTGATATCTATATCGTAGTCAGATTTGAGAACTTGATCACTTTAATTAATCGTTAATTTAATAAAGGTTTCTACACAAAAGAAACCTATCTTCTTTTTCTTGCCCTTATCCCATATTACTTGGGGTCGGTGCATCACGTATTTTTCTTCCAATCTGTCTTGTCACCCGTCACATTTATCACTAACGCCCTTTTCTTTCATATCACTCCTCACACAATCCATCTACCTTTCTTCGGCCTCCCTCATCCATCATCTTTCTTCATCCATCTACGTGGTGTTAACTCCGAACTCTTTTTGTAACATGCATTTAATCTCTCCTCTTCACATGACCATACCAAGACAAACGATTTCCTTTTAACGTTTCAGTCACTGGCACCACTTTTTTTTTATGGTAGGTAAAAATCATCCAATGACGAGTTCCGCTCTTAGGTGAAGCGGAAAACAAGTGTCAGACTCTTACTGACTAAACAACCTACCCCGTTCCTACATCGCCATACATACCAGGGCCAGAACCTTCCCATACCAGGGCCAGAGCCTTCCCATACCAGGGCCAGAGCCTTCCCATATCAGGGCCAGAGCCTTCCCATGCCAGGGCCAGAGCCTTCCGTCACTGGCACCACTTTCAAACTTCCTCTAATATACTCATTTCTCACTTTATCCATCCTTGTGACTCCATAATACAAACCTTGAATTCTTAATAAAGATATTGAAGTTAAAACCAAATAAAACATCTAACAGCATGAGATATCGCCTATCGCTCGTAGGAATACTATAATAGCTATTTAAAATGGTCTAATCCTTCCTGTATCGTACTATTTTACTCGCGTGAAGATATTAAAGAAATTACACTTGTTTTTGCAAGTGATATATATTTGGTTTTGTTTGAAATTCACTGTTTAATAATAGTAGTTTTAATATAAGTGCAGAAAATTTGTCATTGCGATCGAGGTGGTATTCACCCGAGCCGTAGGCGACGATGTTATATAGGGTGACTGGTAATTAGGACCGATGCTTAAACACCGTGATTGTAGTCATGATAACAAACCACTTTACTACGAAAACAAAAATCTGTCTAACTATTCATAATGAACTTGTTTATATTAGCCGAAGGCTGTTGTGATTTTTTTTGGTTTGAAATTAACTATTTAGTAATAGTAGTCAGTTTTGATACAATTGCAGAAAAATTGTCATTGCAATTGAGGTAGCATTCGCTCAAGCATTAGACGTGGATGTTACGGAGCCGAGGACTATTTATTTATTTATTTATTTACCATGTGACCTACTAAAAGATATGTTTTACTAATATAAGTTTTTACCCAAATAGAATCCAATTTAATTTGGACATGTAATTTTTTATTGAGTTTTAAATTTCATTTGGACATTTCATTCAATTTACATTATATAATTATTTCATAACTATGACTGAAAAGGCTGTCACTTATTTTTTTTATATTGTACCTATTTTATTATGTATATACCCATGTGATGGTTATCAGAATTATATTATTCATTTAAAAATAAAACATCAATATATATTACCATATAATTATATATTACTAGTCTTTTAACGCCTTTAATACACCCTAAAAAAAGGTTGGTAACGATATGTTTAGCAATACACTTGGAGAATTATATTTAAAAAAATATCTGACTGTACTAAACACTGTGTATTGAACACAAATGAAGAAAAAATTGAAATAATGTAAATTTGGACACTGTCCGAATTGTCGGCAACTCAATTTAGACGAGTAAAGCTGGGCTTAGAGAACCAGAAAAATCGTAAATCGTATTTATAGTCATCTCAAATCCATTTTTCTCATACATTACCTTAAGAAACATCCCGTTTCTATGCGCAAACTAGTTTAAGTAGAATGCTGTATATAAAAAAATATAGGATTAATAACGACTCTAGGTCTAGCTATTTTTCATCCTAGACATATAAACAGTATTAAAACTGTTCCTTATAATATCTTCCTTATAACTTTCCTATGTCATTTGATAATAAACTTTGTTCAGAAGGTTGTAGAGTTGCTTTTGTATCGGGCTATTCTAATGAAACTGTCGAGCAATTGATTTAAAAGCTTGAAGGAGGTTTTAATTGATGCTTTTTCTCGGCATATTTATAGTTTACTTGTTAAGGTGCAGTTCGATAATTTTCTTTTATTCTAATTATGTTTTTGGGACCTGAATACCTAACTTAATTTGAAAATACATTAAGGTAGAGACTACATACATATATTAGACAGATCTCCACTGACACCACTGCTCTTAAAACGGCGAAGGAAAACATCTTGAGGAAACCGGCATGTCTTAGAACCAAATATTTCGACATGTCACATCCACCAATTTGCACTGAGCCCGCGTGGTGGATTACGGCCTATTCCCTCTTCTAGGGAGGAGGCCTGAGTCCCAGCAGTGGGAATATTAAAAAAAGGCTGATGATGATGATACCTGGACCACGCCTGATTTGTACGTAGATGACGTCATGGGGCATGGATTAAGTGTAGCTCTTTTTATGGGAGGTAAAAATCATCCAACGACTAATCCCGTCCTTGGTTAGAGCAGGAAACAGTGTCAGGCTCTTACTGACTAAACAACCTACCCCGTTCCTTCCTTGCCTTAATCCCAAAATTCTGGTGTTAGGCTTTCGTAACAACTCTTCACCCCAGGAGGCTTCGACCCTGTAGGATTCCTTCAATTTGCTAAAAATATTCGTCAAGCAGTGAAAAGGTTAATAAATTAGGTCGACTGGTAGAAAATGCCTATGGCATTAAGTCCGCTTTTGTACTTATTATGTGCATAAAGTTTTTATAAAATAAATAAATAAATTAGCTTTTATTAACCTTTTCACTGCTTGAAATATATGAATACGACGTCTGTACCTGGCAACATACAACACGCGTATGAATGCGAGACGCACAGGTCCTGTTCGTTACAAGAATACTTAGGGAAGGCTTATGTCCAATAGTGGAGGTGTGTTGGCTGAAATGATGATAAGGTTGATATAACTGTATATGTAAAAAAATAGCCATCCCCTTAAGATTAAACAAGTTTACTCCGATCTCTGCTAGTGCCCCGACCGAGCGAGATTGAAGAACATTTTTATAGGTACCATCAATCGCGGCATGGTGGACATAGTTCCGGGGGATTTTCATAGTGGAATGAAGATAGCGACAATGGCAACCCAGTGCCAAAATTATGGTAGTAAGTCCCCTCTTTGAGGAGTGGCTACCGTAGAGGTGTGCTCTTAGGCAGAACCCGTGTCGTCGAGGGGACGACCAGCGGCAGCGCTCTCTCGCGCCGGGTCTTTCTCCGAAGCAAGCAGGAGTGGCAGGTGGACGACTCCTTTAGCGAAGCTGTAATGCTAGGCTTGAAGCAACAGCCCTCACCCCTCAGACGCCGCCGGGATTGAGATCCCGATTTATGTATGCGCGGGCTTGTGGACGGCAAGCTATGGGTAGCTCGCCTTCCAGTCGTCTGATAACTGACCGAACACAGCCCAAGTCATCGACAACACGTACTGTTCCACGCCTCCCACAAGAAGATGTCAGCAAACTGTATGAGGCCATCAGAGTAAAACCCTAATTGGGCCAAGCCTCCTCCTCTCCTTCTGATAGAGAGACTCAGACTTTGTATGAAAAATAACGAAGAAACAGGAATGGGTTTTGAGTCAGTAAAAGTCTGATATCACCTCCCGCTTCGTCAGGAAGTCGATTCGAAGAAGTAAGAAGTCAGTCAATAAAAAAAAAACATGCTTATTGCACATTCTGAAGCGTAGATCTTGAGTGGGCAGTGGTGGCCGAGTGGTAACGGCCCCGACTTACGAGTTGTAGGTTGCGGGTTCAAACCCAACTAGACGCATTACTTTGTTTAATATTTATTTTTTTATTTCATCACCACTGCTCTCAAAACGGTGAAGGAAAAAATCGTGAAGAAAGAGGAAACCGGCATGTCCTTGAACCAAAAATTCGAAGACAATGTTATATCCACCAACCCGCACTGGGCCTGCGTGGTGGATTACGGCCCATTCCCTCTCCTAGAGAGGAGGCCTCTGTCCCAGTAGTGGGAACATTAAAAAGGCTGATAATGTAAGCGTAGATCTCTATGTAGAAGAATATGCAAGTCAAATTGTCCATAATTTTCTTCAAGAAAGTCAAGCATCTATGTACAAAGCTAGTATTATTCAAAGCAGCTTGACGTAATAAAAGTAAGCGGTGTGTGAGCTCAAAAGAAATATAATAACATTGTGTAGACCGGGGCTGCTTGCTTGCCTAACCAGTTTTAAAAACATATCATATGACTATAATACTCGTACATTAGAGTTTCTTATTAGATTTATTCTTTATGAAGGTTTTTTATAAAGTGTTAGAAAGGAAAACATGTATATAATAATATAGCTACTAATTAACTAGTACTATAAAGGTACGTCTTTTATGTTGGAAATCGCTTGCCCAACTGCGGGCCAAGGATGACCGCTGCAAATTCATTCCATACACAATGGTAGTGTGGAGCGGCTGCACAGGAGATGCGTCAGCTCCTATGCTGCTCATCCTTCACAACCACATGTATTTTTCAGGGATATATGAGGCTAAAAAAAAGCCTTACAGAGTACATGATACATGTGCATACATAATTGACTATACTTCTAATTAAGTGCATCACGTTACATCTATTAAATCCGTTCTTAACGGATGTCTATGTCCCGGTATCTGCCGAATTTTAAGTTTAAAGGTTTTTGTTTTGGTAGGTAATACAATGAATACCGCCCTTGGGTGGAGCAGGAAACTCTCAGACTCTTACTGACTAAACAACCTACCCCGCTCTTACGTTGCCATATGTACCAGGGCCAGAGCCTTCCTTTCAGACACGAACCCAAGTTTGTAGGTGTTACAGTTTTTGAGATTTTGTGATTAATCAGTTAGTTGTTTTTTGCTTTTATAAATAAAATATATAGATTCCAGAAACACCTATATCGATCGCGTAGATTATGAAGTTTTTGGCAATTATTGTTGCTTATACACATTGTCTACGATTTTAAGACCATTTTACAAAGCCCATTTCAAATTAAGTAGGTGAACAAAATATTATCACAGACTTCAGATTAATCTTACAGAGGAATGTTGTGAAATTTGTGATTGAGTGGCTAAACAGGATCTCTAAATAAAATATACGTTATTATAATATTACACTGATTGACTAGTACCATTGATTTTGATCCGGTTTATTTTGATTATGCCTCTCGGATAGAATTGAATGTACTTCATGAAAAAAACATAAATATTTGCACTAGTCTTTTGGTCATAAATCTTAAATGGACTACTAAAAATGATGGACATGTGACTAGTAATTTTTTTCTTAACGTTATGTTGTGTAGTAAAAAAATACTCACGTATTGGAAATCTGAAGATAAATCTAGTGATGGTTTCATAAAGTCAAATATTTTTGAAGATTTTTAAGTGTCCTTATGTACCAAGTTTTGTTTATGGTGTACCTACAATAAAGAGTATATCTATCTGTCTATCTATCTTGTAAAAACGTAGGTTTTATAATGAAAAAAAAAAAATGTTTTTAGACACTACACTATCATTCATAACAAACTAAAGAACTTCATATATCTTTCATTCTCTCCTGTCATTCGCCACAATTTTTTTTCATATAACTTTTTACACAACCGATCCTTTTTCCGAGCCTCCCTCTCTGAATCCATCCTAAACTACTTACTTGCAACAAAAAATATGACAGTTTGATTTGTTTGAAATTACATTGACAAGATTTCGTTTGTTAAGTTGTAGCAATTATTTTTTTTTGTTACTAGTACTTTTTATTTCATTCATCACAATCAGTCACAATCTGTGGTCATAGGATTGTCACTGTCAGTCTACATCTGCGAAGAAATATTTTTATTATTTTATAATTTTGATTTAAAAAGAAAGAAATATATTTTTTTTTCACGCTAAATACTCTCCAGCGTTTGATAGCGTGACTAGTCTGCACGTGTTATTGGCAAAATTGTGGTGTTTCTTCCACAAAGGCCATTCATTAAGAGTTGAAGTTGAAGTTGAAGATTTCGTTTGGCAATCATCAGAAATAATGACAGGCGATGTGCTCGATGACAGAGCAACCTGATCTAGAAATACTTTAATCACTCAAAATTTTCTTTTTAATTGGCTTACATACAGAAGAAAAATCAATGGACATTCCTTAAAACTCTTGAGGCCCAAATTCGCTTTGGGGCCGGCCACCGACCCCAAAGCGAATTCTCATTTTCGAAAACCTTAAACATAGGTCCTCCTTCTTTTTGAAGTCGGTTAAAAACTGATTCATACCCAAATACTCCCCACAAAACTAAAACTACTGACGTAACCAAAAAAATGCCCGCCAACGCGTTGGTCTACAAAATACTCCTAGACATAGCCTACAAGCTATGCCAGCCCCCCCATCCCCACCGCTTGTGACTCAGAGTTGCGCGCGCGCATGTTTTGCAACCAAAATTCTACCGGTTCGAGACAATGGCATTATTAGGCGAACGACGCCATGTTGTTTTTAAGTTAGAGCTGTTATGTATCTATGCTTGTTATGTTGATTTGTTTTAGGTATTTTTGGGGCTAATTTTAGATTCATAGACTAATTGGAACTTGGATGAAGCTAAAATGGTGAGTAAGGATTAAGTATGGAGTTTCTTGCACGTTCTTCTCCTTAGAGATCTACGCCTTGGAACGTGCTAATTAAATTTTGACATTTCAAAAGTGCGAACCTGCACATTAGCTTCGATTTTGACATTTCAAAAGTGCCTGTAAATGGTCTATTTAAAATAAATTATTTTGAGTTTGAATTTTATAAAAGATTTGCTGGTGACAACTGTTTTGTCGGCGTGAAAATAGAAAATTATTAGAGATGTACCGAATATTCTTTTTGTATTTGGTATTCGGCGTACTCAGTCGAATTATTCGGTTGAAATGCCGAAGGTGTCTGGTTTGAAGGATAATGATCCTTCAAACCAGACGAGAGAGAGAGAAGTAAATCATTCTTTAGGGAATCCAATATTCTAAATTTCAAAAAATCAAGAATGTTTACGCATAATGAATGAGCTATGTCACTAATTAATTTGAACATGGATAAAACAAGAATATTGGAATACAAAGTAAGACCAAGCTTTCAGCTCTATCTGACAAAAGCCTATTTCTACTAAAATACTCTACGGAAAAAAAAAGTTTTTAGGTGGAAGAACTCGGTATGGGAAGCTGAAGGGAAATCAAATTAACTGGCAGTACAAAATACATTATTTTTTTTACTTATTCCTCTTATACATTAGTTTAACATATTTTTAACTCCCCAAACTTTATAGTTTATTGGCGAGAAAATTTCCTGTGGATTTGTCCAAAAGAGCTTCAAGTCATATTTCAAAATTCTTTGTCAACGGGAAGTACTCAATGAATTTTGATTCCTTTGAGAGTGTTAAAATTTGCAGTTTTGGCCGTATATTTTTTCCCATTAATTTCCTTCCTCTTTGGTTCATATTCCTCAATGCTGATGAAGCATACCTCACGTACATTCGCACGACCTTTTTCTATAATTATGTTTCTAACTCTAGTGGCGTGCAGGACATCGTATACTGTCGAATCAAAAGCGGAGTGGATCTGGTCGAACCAACGTATTGGGAAATTCGCATTCCATTCCCATTAACTTAGAAATTTGATTTTTTTACAGCTTCAAGGTACCACAAACCAGAGCGTACGGTAGATTTCAACTTAGCAACTCCACGCGTTCTCAAGATAAAGGGTTTTGACAGCCAGACAGACTCAAACAGATGGACGGACAATAAAGTGATCCAATCCTTTTGAGGGACGGAACCCTAAAGGCAGTGTAAACCTGTTAATTTCTGTCACTACAAGTGCCATTTAAATCTTAATGAAACGACACTATGTAGTGGCAGAGTGCCAGGAAATAGTGTCACATGGGTTAAAATTTCAGACTTCGTCATACAACTATTTTTTTTGTAATTTCTATAAACTAGTGCTTGCCTGCGATCCCGCCTGATAGGTGCACAACGAGCAATGGGTAGCTCGCTGTCGGTTCGTCTGTTAACAGTCCGAACCAAGCCAATTCGTCGACGGCGCGCTCTGTTCCTGCGCGCCTCAAGAATTTTTCAGCAAAACCGTAGGAACTCTGCAAAAGGGTTGAAGCCTACTGCGGCCTAGGGTCTTTTTCTGAAAGGAGAGAGAAGCAACGGAGTGGGGTGTTTGGTCATTAAGAGTCTGGCACTGTTTCCCGCTCTGCCATTGTCATTAGTTGATTTTTCCCACCATAAAAAAATCTATCCATTCTTTCTTTGGTCTCCCTCTATCTCTTCTTCACACATAAATCTAAACCCTATTTGTTTAGGTACTTAACTTAAAAAAAAAACGTGTAAAAGATGTTTTTTAATAAAATTATTTTTATTATTTAAATTTAGTTAATTACCTAACATAGGTTTAGTAAATAGCTAATTATCAACATTTTTAAATAAAAGCGTGAATATAGTTTTTTTCTATGGTGGACCAACATCATCTAGTGACTAATTCTGCTCTAATGTCAGACTCTTATTGATTACACATTCCCCATTCCTTCTTTGCCCTTCGCACTTGGGCCAAGCCTTCCTTTTAGAAAGAGACCCTGGGCACCAGTAGGCTTCGACCCTTTTGCAGAGTCCCTACAGTGTGAAGATGGTTTACATTTAGTTAAATACCTAAACAAGTTTAGTATATCTAGCGACTTTATGGTCTAAAATGGTAAGTCTAGATTGAAAAAGGTGCTAGTAAAAAAAAAATTAGTATAACGACTTTACGGTCTAAAATGGTGACTCTACGGACAGTCTAGACTGGAAAAGGTGCTACCAACCACTAGAAGATAACTTTCAACACATAAATCAAACTAATCAATCAGGTACAAATTGCAATCGATCCCGTAATAAAATCGTACTTACAGTTGCGCCTACGCATAGTCGTGACCCGCCCGTCTGATAACTGTGTGCTTCGTAATGATTTAAGATTTTGAAATGGCGTTGAAAATATTAATACGTACGTTAAATGGTTAAAAATCATGTTGCGCCGACCCCAAGTAATATGGGATAAGGGTAGGATGTTGATGAAATGATTAATTAAGTACATATTTATTGATGGATTTTGGAATAAAGAAAGTTTATAAAATATTAAAATTACAAATATAAAAAGTCACATGAAAAATTTTAGAGCTTTTTTTTTTATTTTTATTTCTTGAAAAATAGGGACTTATATAACGCACAGCGTATGTCAGTCCCATCATGATCGTACCCTAACACTTATTACATCATGATCTGGCCTTGAAGTCGACCAACTTTCTAGCATCATCGGAAACATTTTACTGTTTTTTAGGTTCTGTACTTCAAAAGTAAAAAAATAAACGATAACTTTATACGATCACTTTGTCTGTCAAGTCAATCTGTCTGTCAAGACCCTTTATCTCAGGAAAGCGTCTCTAAGGTATCGAGTTGAAATTTTGGGTTCCTGTGTGTAAAGCTGTGAAGAAATCAAGTTAACGCAAAAAAATACGGCCGTTTGTATCACAAAAAACGTATATTTCGACATTCTCAAAGGATTCAAGATTCATTGGTACTTCTTGTTGACTTAAAAACCTGGAATTTGGCATGAAGCAAGGCCTTATAGTACAAATATAGGAATAAGTCTGAAAACTGCCAATTTGTGGTTACGTTATATAAAAAAAAAAATCTTTTTTCGATTTAGAAAAATCTTCGGGACTCGATCCGGGGATTGAATTATTTATTTACAGATTTATTGGTACAGAACCCTCAGTGTGCGAGTCCAACTTGCACTTGCTCAGTTCTTTTAATAGCTATTTAATTAAATTTGTGAATAATAGTAAATGAATAACAATAATCTACATAAATAATAAAATCTTAGGAAAGTCAAAACTGTATATTGATTTTTTTTTTAAATATAGTATATTAGAAAACTCATGTCTCACAGTTTTATGATAAAAAAATAATATTTGTAATTTATCGCTTGACCGATTTTTATGAGATTCATTGTATATATTTGATAAGTCTCAGAATAGGTCGTAGGTTACTTTTTATACCCCTATATAAAGAGAACTCCGTTTTACAAAACCCCATGTCATGTAGGCTTATGTGAAATAAAATATTTTGATTTTGACTTTGAACAGATCTATATTTCTGTTGTGTAATTAATATTATAAATGGGAAAGTTACGATGTTTGGATGTTTGGATGTTTGTTACTCAATCACACCAAAACGGCTGGACGGATCTGGATGAAATTTGGCACAGGAATAGGATACACTCCGGAATAGGACATAGGCTACTTTTTATCCCGGAAACCCCAACCCCAATCCCAATACCACGCGGGCGAAGCCGCGGGCAAAAGCTAGTAATGAATAAATTCAAGAACTACCTTTAAAATATTTTCAGCAAGACTATACCATTGTGTGACATAGGCTATATACTTTTTACGGTTCACCTGAGTGGTGATAGTAATGTGATAATGTGATAAGACCAAAGAAGAACATTTCTAACATTTCTAAAAAAAAGATAGAAAAATCTACATCTACACTAATATAATAAAGAGGTAAAGTTTGTTTTTTAATTTTTTTTTGTTTGTAGGAGGTAATCTCTGGAACTACTGGTCCGATTGGAACAATAGAACGCTGCTTTACTCCTGAGTGACATAGGCTATATTTATAAACCGAGCACAAAGGCTATATTTTATATTTTGGCACATACTGTAAAAACAACATTCTTTTTCATTGTTTTTTCTGTTTAAAAGCTATAGAACCTCTTACACAATCGTACCTAGCATAGAGAAGGTGTGAACGGTGTAAGTCTCGTCTCTGCCCACGCACCTTTGACGTCGTGACCAGTAGATGGTACACCCCAGTACTGTTAGCTATTTACGATTTTAAATATTTGCCAGCGATGCATCTCTCACGCTTTCTTTGAAGGTGGGCAGGGGTTTAAGTATATTTTAGATTTATTGGGTATTTATTGGATTTGTATGTAAAAGGAGCCAGCAAAACTGGAAGCTCGGGAAGCCTGGCAGAGTTTTTTTTTTATGGTAAGTAAAAATCATCGAATGACGAATCAAGCCCTTGGGTGGAGCGAGAAACAGAGTCAGACTCTTACTGACTAAAAAACCTATCCCATTCCTTCCTTGCCTTATTCCTAGACCCTGATGTTACGCTTTAGGGCCCCTACAGTTTGCTGACAACTCCTTGAGGCGCGAGGGAACAGTGCGCGCCGTCGACGACTTGGACTCGTTCTGGATTATTACCAGACGACCGGATGAGGAGCAGGGTAGATTGCCTGGTAAAGTAGTGCCTAGTAAAAACTAAAAGACACAAGTAAATATTAGTCAGAAAATATCTGAAATATCCTATCACTCCAGATAGTCTACCTGTAGTTTGAAAGTAGCGCCAGTCTTAAAAGTTAAAAGGAAATCGTTTGTCTTGGTATGGTCATGTGAAGAGGAGAGATGAAACGCATATTACAAAAAGAGTTCTGAGCTTACACGTAGATGGGTGGAGAGGAAGAGGGAGGCCGAAGAAGAGATGGATGGATTATGTGAGGAGTGATAGAAAGAGGAGGGAGTTAGTGATATTGGGACAGGTGACAGGACGGAGTGGAAGAAAAGGACATGTTGCACCGACCACAAGTAATATGAGATAAGGGTTTTTTTTTTTTTTTTTATGGTAGGTGAAAATCATCCAATGACGAAACCCGCTCTTGGGTGGAGCGGGAGACTAGTGTCCGACTCTTACTGAAAGGGTAGGATGATGATGATAATGATTCTATCACTCCACCCTACTATAAGAGTCCGTCTATTATCCGTCTGTCTAAGGAGTTGTCAGCAAATGTAGAGGCCCAAATGCAAGGCCGAAGCCAACTGGGGCCCAGTCCAGTTTCTGAAAGGAAGGTCCAACCCCGGTATGAGGGCTAAGAAGGAATGGGGTGAGTCGTTTATTCAGTTAGAGTCTGATATTGTTTTCCGCTCCGCCCAACGGTGGGATTCGTCATTAGATGATTTTTCCTAAGGTTGTCTGTCAGAAATTGCCCTGTGCGATAAGACTGCCCATTGTACACTTATTTTTTGTATTTGTATATCCTGTCCACATTATGAGGTGTACAATAAAGCTTATAATAAATGAATAAAAAAAAACCTTACAGTGGAAGAAACCCTTCAATGACTTCCCATATTTAAATAATAATAAAAAAAATAAGCGCTACAGAAATGTCGCTCGCACTGAGCCTTATCAGAAAGCATTAAGTCCTCGAAGAGTAACGGAGCGAGCCCAGAATTCCCGAAAGACGTCCACTGTTGGACATCTTTCACCTAAAATTATGATGATGATTAGTGTCCATGGAGTGTCTTGCGCATTCTTCTCCATCTATGCTTTGGAACGTGAAATTTGAAATGTACCAATTCTTTCAATTTTGAGTTGCGATTTCGATATTTGAACATAGTTTTAGAATTTACCAGCAATTTTTACCTTTTTTGAGACTGATCGGCCTTGAAAATTAAAAAGTGCCTGTTAATGCTTTATTTGAAACTAGATTTTTAGCACTAAAAAGTACAGAAACAATTCTTTTAGAGAAGAAAATCTTCCAGGAAAACTATAGAAACGCTATCGAAAACCAACCAAGAAACAAACACACATTTCGAAAATAAATGCAACCTCGCATAAAACCAGTAACCATGTTTTTGCTTCCAACACTATCTACGAACGAAGATCAAACGTTTAAACACATACATTACTCCGTCTGTATACATACATTAAAACACTCACACAACTGGAGCACCAATGTATACGCATCGTTCTAAAGAGCTGCGAAATATCGGCAATGTTTATTTTAACTGGTTGAAAGAAGGCAATCTGGTGTTTGTTAAGCGTGGTGCACACGTTACGTGATAGTTTGTACGGTGGGGGGGATGGATTATCATTTTAAATGGATTTGTAGTTTTAGGGTGGGTGCTGAAAGTATTACTTCTTATTGGTAACTAAATGATCATGATTGTCATTATTTCAGTCGAAAACGTCCATTGATGAACATAAGCTTCCCTTAAGCATCGTCATAACGACCAATCCCAAGCGTTCTTGCATGCATTGGAAACCCGCATGCCTTACCAGGTAATCGGCCCATACATAAGAGGCTTTTGAAAATTACATGACAGGTAAGAATATTTTTATTCAAGCCCTGAAATTATACCCTATGAAACTCAAATTGTATTAGGTATTTACCTACCTTTAATATTTGTTTCTGTTTTTTTCTAGCTCTAAGCAAAATATTTCAAAAATTGAAATATATTTAGGTTACAATTGGTATTTAAAAATTATATTTGTTTTTATTTTTAGAGATAACAATCTGTTTTAAAATAAAATTGTTACTTTATTATGAAATCTTTGAGGCCTACAAACTGAGTCAGTTAAACTATAACCAAAATAAATATATATAAAAACTGTTTTAAAAAAAACGACATACGGAATTAAACACATTGTCTTACTTCTTTAAATGGCTTACTTAATAATTTTACAGTTTTGGAACAACCTAAAATTATTCCCCAGTTTCCATACCAACACCATCCGATCATGTACACTACTCTCAACTATCGAATTCTATTTTTAATGTTTAGATCGGTAACGCGGGATGCAATTTTATGCACAAAATTCTAACGTTCGCTCGCTGCCGCCATTTTTCAATATTTAAATTTAGATCCAATTCGCAGGAAGCTTGCGTTCTATTTTTGAAATTTTATTTATTCCTAGGCGTGGTTTGGCCGGTCTTATGTCTGAATGAGTATGATTGAGCGTACAACACACACACATAGATATTGAGCATTTATTGTAGGAACAGGTACATAGGAGTTTGAGATTAAATAACTGTATGGTTTGATTTTCGAGGTTAAAGGGAGATAACACCCTGTTTAAACGGCTAGTCGATATGCTTTGAAAAAAATACATGTTAAACTAGACTATTTTCCTAATATATGTATATATAAAGATTTAAAATATTTTTCATGGATCTTAGTGTAATTTATTTTTAAAGTTATGTCTAACACAGACAAAAAGCAAAGATTTGGCCAAAACCATTTGGGGTATTGTTATGAAAGTTTTACAAACTAAAAGATAATTTAACTACTTATCTTTTGATATAGGGTTTTTATTCATAGTGTGTTTAATAAATGAAGGACCAATTAATATTCGATAAATCTTGATGCGCGGGCAGTGACGCTAGCTCCTCTTTTGTTCGATCAAGGTCACTGGCTTGTATCTGCCCCTTAAGCTCGCCGACAATATTAAAGTTCTTGGTGACATAACCAGAAGAATCGCCGATGGATATATTGCCTTCAGAACTGATGTTGGAAGAAGCCGAAAGGTTCTAGACTACTAGAAGATGCGGCGTTAGAAGGCCTCCCAAAATTAGATCGGTGACCTGATGAGAGTAGCAGAAGTGATGAATGCAAGACAAACAGGATCGGTTCGTGTGGTGATATTTGGTCCAGAAGGAGGATGAGGAGGCCTACGACCAGCAGTGGACATCTTTCAGCTGAAATGGTGAGTATTCGGCGATAGTATCCTGCCACCATGCAGGTACAGACTATATCTGTCCAGTCTGTCAGTCGGTTTCTCTATACATAGTCAAAGTCAAAGTCAAAGTCAAAATCTTTTTATTTCACATAGGCCTACATGGGCACTTGTAAAACGTCAGAAGCTAGTGCACGGTTCCAAATTGGTTGTTTCCTATGGAGAAGAACGGCAAGAAACTCCATGGTTACTCTTTTAAAATAATAATAATATCGAAATAATAATATCGAACTCCCGTTTTTGAGAACAGATAGGATAAAAGGACGAAACTCTACCGCTTAATAGGTTTACCCCTTAGTGATAGAATTCGTAAAATCCATTCTTAGCGGATGTTTAAATTACATCCTATCTACTAAATTTTAAGTTTGTAGGTCTGACATTAAGTGAATAGTCTAAGTTAATTTTATAATTTTAACTAATGTCGTTTTTATTTATTTTAATTTTTATAGATTTCATGTCAAAGAAAATGTAAATTATTCCTGAAAGAAAAAGCTAGATGCATTTAGTCAGACTGGAAGATGACCCAAAGTACATAATTAGAAAAAGACTAGACTATTTTTTCGTTTTTTTTTTTTTGTTGGATAAAAATCATACAATGACATCTCCGCGCCCTTGAGCGGAGCAGGAGAGACTGTCAGACTTCTACTGACTAAAAAACCGACCCCATTCTTTCTTTGCCTTTAATACCAAGTTGGATTGTGAGTATAATGTAGGTATTAAGCATATATGAATGTGTGAGTACACAATATGATAGTTACACTTAATAATTCTTAACATAAATATTTATAGGTTTTGTAGGTGTTATACCTAGGAGAAGAAGGTTTGGAAGGACTTGGGGGAGGCCTTTGCCCAGCAGTGGGACAGTTAGGGCTCATAAAAAAAAAAAAAAAAATACCTAGTTCATGAGATTTCGTGATCAGTGAGTGGTAAGTAAATTGTTTTAGAGAAAAAAAAATCACTTATATTAGAAGATGACTCAAAATAGATAGTTGGAAAAAGACTAGGTAGATTGATCGTGAGTACAATGTAGGTACTAAGCATATATGAATGTGTGAGCACACATGATAGTTATACTCAATCGTTCTTAACATAAATATTTATAAGTTCTACGAGTGATCATTCGTCCGGCTAATTTTTTCGTGGGCGGTACTCCGGTGAGGTGTATTGTTTGCGGTTACAGTGAGGAGGTACAGCTCTATGAGTTGATTTGAAGTAGGAGCTTTGCGAATGGATTTTGTATTGACATGGAGAGTTGTATTTTAAAACGCAAAGGTCGTAAAACGTCTTAACTTTTCGAATACCGTAATTACAGACACAAATAAATAAACATAGGTGTGCGAACGCCGGCATTCTCGTGGGGCTTAATTAACTATACAAAAAGGCATGCCCAGCCAAATATAAATACTGTAACTGAATAGTCACTTATGTAAAGGACTCAAAAAGACTTAAGTCGAAAAAAAAAACATAAGTCGGTAAGTTTCATTAAATCCTAAAGTATGATAACTCATCATCGAAAATGTAATTAAATTTTTGCTTCTAGGACTTGCCTTTTGCGAGACACCATCTCTTTCTATTTATACATTTTGGAGTTTCTTGCCGGTTCTTCTCCATAGGAAACGACCAATTTGGAACTGTGCACTAGTTTCTGACGTTTACAAGTTCCACTGCTCTCAAAACGGTGAAGGAAAACATCGTGAGGAAACCGGCATGTCCTAGAACCAAAAATTCGAAGACATGTGACATCCACCAATCCGCACTGGGCCCGCGTGTCACATGTCTTCGAATTTTTAGTTCTAGGACACACCGGTTTCCTCACGATATTTTCCTTCACCGTTTTGAGATTAGTGATGAAATAAATTACCCAAATTAATACGTCTGGCTGGTTTCACGCCTGTGTCTCGTATGTCAAGGCCTCTGCCTCAAGAACAAAAGAGAATCGTCACACCCAACCCGAAACCCTAACCTACCTCACCGTAGGGACCCTGCAGAAGGGTCGAAGCCAATTAGGGCCAAGGGTTTGCGTCTGAAAAGGAAGGCTCTGGCCCTGGTATGTATGGCGATGTAGGAACGGGGTAGGTTGTTTAGTCATTAAGAGTCTGACACTTGTTTTCCGCTCCGCCCAAGAGCGGGACTCGTCATTGGATGATTTGTACCTACCATAAAAAAACCGTAACCTACCTCAAAAGTGTTCAGCGTGAATATAAAACGCAGCAGATATTAAAACAGAGAGAGGAGCATCGGGAATGCACCGGGCGTTATTTTTAACGGATCTCAACCTTGAATTTTGTCGGTATTTTTGTATGCACTTACTGCACTTGGCTTCAAAGCAAATGTCTGGTTTTGATCGTAAAAAAATAAGAAAGAAAATAAGGAATTTTTCGTGACTTTTATACGTACGTTCTTTTAGTTTTACGACTGTCTCTTTATCACAAATTATGCCAAAACCCAGTTACTGAGTAACACAATACTCCTTGGACAGAGGATGATCAGACTTTTTAGTTGGTCCTAGTATTCAATCGTAGGTCCTTGACAGGATTTGTGTGGTTTCCGAGCCACGGGGTGTTTGTAATGTCATTGGTAAACTTAAATTAGTACATATGAATTGAAAGATTCAGAAAATGCTACTTGCCCGATTTTAAACCCGCAGTCTCATGCAAGCAATGACCTAGTAGAGAGGAGTGGTAAAGACCCCGACGAGTTGTAGGTCACAGGTTAAAACTCACCCAGGCGTATTACTTTTTGTAATTTATTCCATCACCACTTAACGCGGTGAAGGAAACCATCGTAAGGAAACCGGTATGTCCTAGAATCAAAAATTCGAAGACATGTGACATCGACCAACCCGCACTGGGCCTGCGTGGTGATCCACTACAAAATAGATAATAAATAATTGTTTTTTGTACTCCAATAAATCATCTTTGCACTAAACTCTACACACAGGAAATACCGCTGCATGCTGTAAAGTAAAAAATAATTCTAAGGGAACATATTTCCTGGATAAAAAATCCTTTGAATTATTCCAGCCAAATCCTGGAATAGTTCACAATTCCATAAGATTTCGCATTTATTCACCCTCTCACGTGTGATTCTTTAGGGCCTAATAATAATCTATTAGATGATGATAATTAGATGATGGATAGCAATGGTGGCCGATTGGTAACGGCCCCGATTTACAAGTTGTAGGTCGCGGGTTCAAACCCAGACAGACACGTTATTTTGTGAAATTTATTTCATCACCACTGCTCTCAAAAAAGGTCAAGGAAAACATCATGAGGAAACCGGCATGTCCTAGAACCAAAAATTCGAAGACATGGACATCCACCAATTCCCACTGGGCCCGCGTGGTGGATTACGGCCCATTCCCGCTCCTAGAGAGGAGACCTGTGTCCCAGCCGTGGGAACATTAAAAGGCTGATGATGATGAATAATCTATTTTTAAATGATCCGACTTTAACAAGAAATCTCTTGTTAAACAATATTTTAGTTGTCAATACAGTCATATCTTGACGTTCATTGATTCCTTTGTATACGAGATGCCGATCAAAGTAGTATGATCTGCCGATGCACGTTGAAATGGTGCTAACATATGCTGCCATTGTTTTAGTAGTCTTAGGATTGTTTTTAGCATGCTTAAGAGCAGGAAGAAGTATACAGCTATTTATATTATGAACGACTGAAGTATCTATTTAAAAAAATTATATATTTTGACTCTCTTTCTCTTGACTTCTACTCTAACTCTTATACTTAAACAAAAAAAGGACCAAATTTACCATAAAATTACTTTCAGGAATATATACTTTTTTTAAGAAAAAAAAAGTGATAATTTTGTTCAAAACAAAAATGAAAATATTTGATACTGTTGATTTCATCTAGCAAAAGGGACTAAATCTATTTTTTTTTTTTACTTGCAATAAACTAGTGCTTGACTCCGATGCGAAAGAAATTACTGACTGACATATCAACGCACAATTACTCTATACAATACTGTAATCTGGCGCAATATAATATAATTCAACGGTAGTGGCACTTTATTCATTTGTTTAATTAAGTGAGGCATCAAAAACAAAATTACAAAAAGAAATGTTATTTAAATAAAAAGTAAATCAATCCGCCCACAATTAAAAATTAAATCTCATAAAACAATCTCCTAGTTCTGTAATTTTTATTAGTATGTTTCTTTTCTTGTTTGTTTTTTTTTTTCTATTTATGTAACAAATACTAGTTGAGATTTGCTGAATGCTAACATATATATGGAAGCTTTTAATTAGCAATTGTCCGCTAGCATAAAAAAAATATTCATTTTTTTTATCAGTCTGTAAGCTTTCTGTAAAATAAAGTAAATAAATAAATAAATAAAACAAACGATTTTCATCAAAATCGGCCTCCAAATTCAAAGATGTAACGCCAAAAATAAATCATATTATATACGAAACATTGCGACTAGGCTAGCACTATAACATAGGTATATAAAACCCGATACCTACAAAGACGCACACTTACAAAAAAAACCTTAAAAGCGTACCAACTATTAGACACACATAGATAATTCCGTCAAACACGTTAGAAGCACACATTTAAAAATCGAATCTAACTCACCCACACATGTTGAACTCGTCTCTGATTGGTTCGCGCCCGCGCAGCGCAGATTTCAAAATATACGTTAATGTTCATTTTTCGACGTTCTATTTTTGTGTTGGTAAGTTTTTATCCCTTCTGTTCGTGGACCGAACGGTTTTGATACTTTCTAGGTCATTTGGTAAAGTGAGTTGTACAATTAAATATTTTAGAATTTTAACTAAGACTAGGATTTTAATGGAAAGTGACGAGGTTTTGTTAAGACTTTTTAGAAGAGTGATATGAAAAAAATAAACTGGTGTTAGCGTTACGGTTGACAGGACAGAATTTTCATAAAATGATTATGATTTAAGTATTTTATCATTCATTTAATTTTTAATTCATACTCGTATGCTATGATTTTTCCCATAGGTTTAATAGTAATATTCAGTAGGTACTTAAGTAAATAAATAGCCTAAACAGCTGCTTAAAATAATCACTAATTCCGGTTTCGATTACGTTTAGAATTTCATTAATTTTCAGATTATGTTTTATTTATGTTGTAAGTTTACACAATTTTGATGGCACACTTAGCGGCATCGAACAAAATATTTATAAAGACTATATTTTTAAACCTATTTACTACAAAGAAGAATTCCTAATGCAAAACAACATTTAATTGAAGGAAAAGAAATAAAAATCCTCAATAATAACTCGGAAACCTGCTTGAAGGAAGAGGATAGAATGGCGCATGAGCTTCTGGAATGCGCTGGTGTCAATGATACACGTACACGAACCTTAGGCTCTCCGAAGTCCGACGCTCTGAAAAAACCTAAGAGACCTAATCTGTTTTTAAGAGAGGCGGGCCAGTTGGAATAAGCTTACCAAAGGCTATGGCCACCACGTAAACCATCCATGTACAACGGAAACCATACTCAGACATAACATAACCCGGAAATCTAAGCAATAATCCTGCTACATAGAATCTCCTGGACCAGGCAAGACCCAGAAATGGCACACCTATCTCCAAGTCAATTAAGAATATCAACGTATCCCAAACCTTGATATTCTTTATCGCCTACTTCCTTTACCAGCCAACTACTAGCAACTATGTAAAATAGCCTACTGTTAATTTTTAATATTAAAGAGGACACATAAACTGGTTTTCTGCATCTATTAATATACCAAGATTTCTCAGAATCACCGTCTCTTACTTGCACGTAGATATAAATATATAATTAGATGATATTTATATTAGATATAAATCTAGTAATATAAAAGCTAATGCTAAGAATTTTAAAATTACAACTGTGTCACGTGGTCTTTATGACTGTTTTGCATAGAAGTTTTTATAAATGCAGTTGTGTTTGCAATCTTGTACACTTGTATTATGGTAATGATTTGCAAAATTATGTCTTTTTTATTCGTTATTGCTACTTCGGATGATGTTTAATCTTGTTTGACTTTTGTTATTTAAAGACTATTGTAAAATCATCATATTTTTTTTTGTTTTTTCAATTATTGCGTTTTCCCTTTTTATTTTAATTCTAGACTAAACTTTCTAAGTATTAAAACATCGTAAATTTTTAGTTAGTGAAGACCTAATAGTATTTTTTTTTTTCAAGTAGTTTTTTATGGTAAAAGTGAGACTTTATACTAAACACTTTATATTATAATGTCAATTCTTGACAAGCCGATATGGGTGTCAGGAGTCTCTGGTGATCGTGAGCGTAAGCCTTGCGGACGACGAGTAATGAGTAGCTCGCCATCAAGCCGCCTCATAAAGATCAGACCAGAGTAGATGCTGCAATTAGATTGCATCGTCTGGAGCAAATTGGAGGTGAAGTAGATTTTTACTGATTGGAATCCTACTATGTCAAAGTCAAAACATTTATTGCGAACTAAGTGTACAATGTTGTTGTCATAATCATGTCAGTACTTTTGAATTAGCAGCCTTTTACAAGCATTGCAATTTTTATTTATTCTAATTAATATGCATAAACATTTTATTACTTCCTTCCTTACGTCCTCATTAGAGTTTTGCTGATATGTTTTTGAGGTGCATGTAGAAGCTTATCTTCCACATTTACCTCAAAAACATATCAGCAATCTAATCTATCTATTCTGATGAGTGAATTGATTATTTTTATAATTTTTAATTTCGGAAAAAGGGCGCTAAAAATAAATTGAATGAAAAAAGTGCGTTACGAAAAGAATTAGTATCTGTGTAATACTATGAAAAAAAGTGCAATACTAAAAGTATCAAAACCTCTCGTAGTACAGCGCTCCTTTGTGTTTTTTGGCACAGCAGCCAAACATTGGTTTATGCGATGCATCCCAACGTTTGTGTGCGTGTATCTCGACTCGTGCGCACACAAAACAAGGTGGGTATGTGTGAGTGTGTTTGCTAAAACATTTACGCAAGGAAAACATACAGCGTTTAGGATAATTGCTGATTTGTTTGTGATTTTATTAAGTGCATCTTGGGAGCCATGACAGATTGAAATCGGACTACGATTGACCTAGAAGTTACTGCGCAGGTATTTCATAAAACGATAAATTAAAAAATAGAGAAAATAGACTAAATTATGATTCCAGTTTGCATTTATTCCCAACAAGCCACATTTTTGTGCAGGCCATGAATACGTCATTACAAATGATATGTCAAAAGTCCCCATCGATCCCACTTGTGCATTGTTTTTTATTCGAGGTCAAAGGTCACAAATTTGCGTTTTTTGCGTATATCTCTGAAACAATGAGAGCTACCGAAAAATGGTTCAAACAAAGTTTGTAGATCGTAAAATTGTCTACAAAACGATCTCAATATTTTTTCCTCTACAAAGCATCGCTTTCGAGATATCGTGCCTTTAGACCAAAGGAAAGTCGTATTTCGTAAGTCATCTCACACATTTCCGCACCAGCTCTGAGGTACGCGGCAAATTACTGGCTGGTGCACTGAGTATCGTAGGTTTGATTCCCTCACAAAAAAAAATATGGCTTACAAATAGTGGTTTTGTTCTCTTGCGTGAGCTTAAAATCGTCCACTGCTGTGCGGTCTGTGCGCTTCCATGGTATTCTTGCGACCCACATCAGGCCAGTCTACCTTGTGGAAGGTCTTCCAAAATCCTCTGGCCCCATCAACGATCCGTTCTGTACGCAATATACCCTGCCCATTACCACTTAAGTTTAATGATTCTTTGGGTTATATTTGCGACCTAACCAAAGTTCGTTTGAGCGGTGATGGACGAGAGCTAACGGCCCTAACTTACGCGTTGTAAGTCGCGGGTTCAAACCCAGCCAGGTGCATTACTTTGCGCAATTTATTTCATCAACACTGCTCTCAAAACGGTGAACGAAAACATCGTGAGGAAACTGGCATGTCCTAGAACCGAATATTCGAAGACATTGACATCTACCAATCTGCACTGGGCCTGCTTAGTGGCTTTTGGACTATTCTCATTTTTAAATAGGAGGCCTGTGTCTCAGCAGTGGGAACATGTTAATAAGGCTAATGATGATGATCCGTTCTGTTAGGTATAGTAACGCCCTTCTAGAGAGAACGCCTGTGTCCCAGTCGTGGGAACATTATACAGGCTGATGATGAACCAAAGTTCTTAATTTCTTTAACTTTTTAAATATCGTAATTACAGACATAATAATAAAAATAATAAATAATAATAATAATTTATTTATTTGCAAACAAGTTTCACAAACGCATAAGTGCTCTGCCTCCTGAACCTAGGTAGTGAACCTGTATCTCAGGAGACAGTTCCCTTCCTTTACACATTTACAATTTAATTTGTTTACAAACAATGCTCAATAACCACAAAAAACAATAATAATTATAATTTAAATATCTTAGTTAAAATGAGATAAAAATATGTCATGGATAAGAACAATTAAAAATAATAATAATTTGAATTAAAATTAGGATACAAAATTAAAAATTAGGATGAAATAGAAAGACAATAGGTGCAAGTCCGCTTGGTGCTCAAGAATAAATTTCTACTTTCACGTTTCAAAGCTGTTCAATAGAAGCTAGCTTGTGTTCAATAACCATAAAAAAGTTCATGATTGACAGAGCACTCTACCCGATATTTACAAACTATGATTCTATACTATTGTGTCGTTTTTCCTATAATCGTCCTGTTGCCTCATATTGTCATAACATACCATTGTTCTATCGTAATGTTTTCAGTCTTATAAAATAGACTGACTTACAGAAGATCGGTACTAAAGGCTGTTATGGCAAACGGGTTGTTTGGATTCATTCTTACTTCCTGTCGTTCGAAGTTTAATAGCTCAGTTTCAACTTCTGAACTTTTTATAATTGTTTTAACTTTATCTTCTATATCTTCAACATGATCACCTATTGAAACATCCTCTGCGGTTTCAAACAGCGTGACCCAATCGTTTTATTGTGTTGTATTGTCTAAGGGACTATACTACAGGCTCTTAATTTTCTTTTATTGACATCTATCATACAATGCCGTCTTTTAGCACAGCTTGTGTTATGAGTTCTAGACAATTGCATATGATAGATAAATTACACCCTCAATTAGAACAAATAATTGTGCTCATCACACAAACACTTGTCCTGGGTGGAATCGAACCCATGACCGCGTAGCAGTCGGAGTCACTTACTACTAGACTGACAGGCCAGTCGTTTAACAAACTAGTGCGCCTTTTTACCTTGCATTGTATCACTGCTTATCATCAGGTAGGGCACTAGATATAAATATAAATTTAATGAAAAAATCTACTAGCGATAATAACATCGTTATATCAATTTAATAAAAAAAAAACTACTAAGTACTGACTACTATCGTTCAACGAGTTCACATCATTGAAAATCAGCGTAAAAAAAAAACAATAACTATGTAAAATTATCATTTAGTTATGTCATATTTTTCTCTTTTACTTTCCGCCATTTGTATCTTGAAAGTCTCAGAGCTGTCACATGAACTTATAATATTATTAACTAACGTATGTCATAATAATTTGAAAGGTTATAATAGTAGCGAGACTGTTAAATAACCAATCATTAATTTTATATCATAATCACCGATTTTGGCAGACATATCGGTCACCAATCTCTTCATATACAAACTTTGTTGCCAAGGATGGCAGCAAAACTTACTGGCACAAAAGAAAAAATATATAAAAGAAAAATAAAAATAAATGCGTTCCAAATAAGAACAGGAAAGTCAATAACCTCAATCTGTCAAATTTTGAGTGAATAGTACGGTTTGCAAAAAAATCTTATTTGCGTATCAATAAAAAGTTTTTTTTTTGCGTTTTATTACAAAAAATTTGTTAATTCTTGTTGAAGTAAAAACGTTAGGGTTTAATATAAATTTGCCAAATATATTGTTTTAAGTCATAAATAGTTTACAAGAAAAACTATTTTCTTTCTTATTTTCATTGTTAGAAACAATTCGCTTTTTTCTTCTATTTACCACTAGTCAGACACATCATACAGTGAAACAGAGATAAACAAAATTGAAAAACTGTATTCTGATTAAATTTTTTTCATTCACGATTCGTACGTAAATTATTTTTTTAAACATCTTTTTTTTTCACTCTACCTAATTTCTTCCATTTGACAGTTCGACGTGACGTCACAACATTGGCATCGATCCTATTCTCATTTGGAACGGATTGTATAGTTCATTTTTTAATTCTAGACTACGATTTGACAACTCAGAATGTCACACTCTAGAAATATGTTCCCAATTTTCTTTTTTTTAGTTCTTACGATCCATCCTAAGGTTGTCTAATAGATATCGCTGTCAGCAACAAGACCGCCATTATTGTACCCATAGATTTAAGTTTTTTTTATAAGTTTTGTTATATTTTTTCAAGCTTTTTATTAGCTTGCAATGTAACTATGTACGTTCGGCTCAAATCTTGCAACTCAAATTTGAAGCAGATATCTTCAACCGATTGAGCTGCAATTTTACATGCAGATGTAAATCGCATGACAATGCAATATTATGATGTCATGGAGCTGATCTGATGATAGAATCGCGAGGTAGCTATAGGAACTCTGTAATTAAACGGCACAACCACGTCGAGTTTGGGCTCGTGTGAATTGTCCTGGCGAGTTTTTATTATATAAATATATACCACAGCTATAAAAGCTTGTTATGAAAAAAAATATTTTCTTTGAAAACTTGTTAGTTCTTATGATCCATCCTAAGGTTGTCTGTTAGATATCACTGCCAGCGATAAGACTGCCATTGTACCCATAGATTTAAGTTTTTGTATAAGTTCTGTTACTTTTTGGTGTACAATAAAGTTTAATCTATATATCTAAAAGAAAAATAGTACAGAAGTCAATCTACATACAAAGCGCACTTGAGCAACGCACACATTGACACCTCTCACGGACACTATCACCCGTATTCACAAACGTTACTATGCGGTCTCACAGTGCTCGCGAGCGCACAGGGCAGGGTTTGTGAACTACGCAACACAAACGAACCAATCACAGAGCTCTATTTCAACGCTGTGCGTTTGCTTAGTCAAGGGTCGTTTGAGTATTGTTTGTGAATACGGGTGTATATCTCGAATGCGCTCAAACCATCGTACAGTAGGTACTGCCCTCGAATCTTGGGGAGTCTGAAGTTAGGCTATGCGAATTTTAGCGCTTGAAAACTCGTACAAAAATAAAAGTTAATAAAAGTTTTTAACAGCTTAAGTTTTTAATAACAACTGCAAATTGCATTTTTCAGTTTAAACTATCTATTTTTTTACGAATTTTCAAGAAATAAAAATAAAATTCGCAGAGACAACTTCAGACTCTATAAGATCCGACAGCCGTACTGTAAGATCGAATGCTACCCGTTTAAGACACGCGTCTGCAAACTTTTTTGTGGGAAAATTGACAGTTGCAAAAAGTAAGTCATTATACAGCTTACCAGGTACATAAACAGGTATAGGTGTATCTTATTGACATCGATGTGGATGAATGTTTTTATGCTTTTTTAGATGAGAAATCATATAATTACTCCTCTCACTCTAACAAGGAGTGGGAGAGCGTTTCAGACTTTTAGTGTCTAAACCTCACTCCTATGTTTTTTCTCTGCCTATATTCCAGGGCCCTGGGGTTTTTTGCACAATCTTTCGCCCCAGTAGGCTTCGACCTTGCTGGACGCCTACGGTTTCACTGACAACTCTTTGAAGCACATTTTTTTTTTTAAATTTACTGTTTACAATATTTCATCATCATCTTCCTGTATTATTTGGGGTCGGCGCAATATGTTTTTTTCTTCCATTCTGTCCTGTCACCCGTCATGCTATCACTAACTCCTCTTTCTTTCATATCACTTCTCACACAATCCATATTTCTACAATATATGAAAAACCAAAAAAAAAAAAAGTCTTATGCAGAGTTTCATCTACACTAATCTACACTAATATAATAAAGAGGTAAAGTTTGTTTTTTTGTTTGTAGGAGATATGTAATCTCTGGAACTACTGGTCCGATTCGAAAAATTTTAGCATCAATAGAAAGCTGCTTTATTCCTGAGTGACATAGGCTATATTTTATGAACGCGGGCGAAGCCGCTGACCAACGCTAGTATTAAATAAGATCTATAATAAGTTATGCACATAAAACCGATCATCATACAAAGTTGCTGGCCGCAACACATTTTTCTAACTGTATTACAAGCTCCGATATGTATCAGGTGACTCCAGTAACTGTGGTACTTGACGAACCAGCCGATAGATTTTGAATAGTTAAAAAGAGAGGCATGATGTGTAGTGGCAGTGAAATGCTATAATATATTTTGTTTAAAAAGTTTATAAAATATATTGCTTTTTGTATGTGGCTAAAACCAACTACCACCAACCAACTTTCGTTAAATAGAAAAAATATTTCGGAAATGACAAGTACGCGAAAAACGAAAGCAACGTAAGAACACATTGAACTTTGTAGTCAGTAAAAGTCTGACACAATTTCCTGCTCCGGCCAAGGATGGGAAATGTGATTGGATGATTTTTGCCCATCAAAAAAAAGTCTATCAAGATCCTTTTTCTCAGGAAAGCATGGAAGTATACAGCTATAATTAGCAAAATATACTTAAGTTGGCTATTCCAAGTTATAGTGAAAAATTCGAAATACAAAGCCGAAAAAAAAAATAACTTCGAAGTCTATGAAATCTAAAAACATACCGTTTAGGCGTATATTTTGACACTTGCTAGGAAAACAAAATTTATAGGGAAGGTACTTCACGTATACTTAGAATCCTGAGATTTGGCATAAAACATAACAAGGAAGAAATCTGAAAACTAAAATACAAAAAAGATCTTTTTGGGATTCGAAAAAAAATCAGGATTGGGTTTAGGAATTTAACTATTTAGGTACATAGAAAAGGTAATAAGATTGGGCCTTTCCAAAAATAAATTCTATGCTTAAATAAAGTTTGCCAGTACATAATATTTCAATGTATGACTACCGGCCCCGTTTAAGGTAGGGCGGTAAGGGAGTGAGGAGAAATTACAGAAGTTAGCCTCTTTCTGCGACGCAGTAATGCTAGCAAAGGAGGAGGTTGCAAGCGTGAGGGAACGAACGTGCTCGCTCGACCCTCACTATCAGCCACAATAGAAGTTCGCCTTAACAGGAAAAAGGATTAGACGAAGCCCTATTAAAAAAAGCCGAAACAGGTAGGTACTTCCTTCAGAAAATCTATGTAAAAACCAATCTTGTTGTACACTTTATTATTTTTTCAATTTAAATGGAACGGCCGAAGTCAATCACAATTTTAACAGACAAGTACATATAAAACAGAACAATAAAATATAAAACAACACATTAAAAACTCCCGCATCCGGGGCAGCCTTCAGGTCCGTGACATAGCGGATAAACTGCAGGAGGGTCGCCTACGCTGGTATGGCCATGTATTACGAAAACCGGCAGACTACGTGGGTAACAGATGCCTCGCCATGCCACCTCCGCCGGGACCCGGAAAACGAGGAAGGCCCAAGAGGCGTTGGATCGACGTCGTAAGAGACGATATGCGTGCCAATGGGCTTACGGCAAAGGACGCGAAAGACCGAGCGAAGTGGAGGCGTTTGAGTTGGAAAGCGGACCCCGGGCACCGAGGTGAAAGCCAAGGAAGCAACCGGGACTAGCGCTGAGATGATGATGATGATGATGAATAAAATATAAAACAACAATTTAAATTAAAAACTGACAATTCAAGAGATCGCGCATGACTTTCAGGGGTTGTCGTCGTAAGATACACAATATTGATGTACCTATATCTACAGTACGGCTGTCGGATCTTGGCGAGTCTGAAGATAGGTTCTGCGAAATTTAGCACTTGAAAACTCATCCATACTAGTCCATACTAATATTATAAATGCGAAAGTAACTCTGTCTGTCTGTCTGTTACGCTTTCACGCTTAAACTTATCAAACGATTTTGATGAAATTTGCCACAGACAATGTTTAGACCCTAAGAAAGGACATAGGCTACCTTTTACTGCAAAAAAAAGACGCAGACGAAGTCGCGGGTACCAGCTAGTAAAAAATAAATGGTTTAATAAAGTATCATACACAGTCATACTTTCATGTCACAGATTTCATACATTCTGATAGTATCATCTTCCATTCTTCCCCAAATATATAAAAATCTGTGCTTTTGTCTTTGAGAGCAAAAAGCGCAGTGTCCGTTGTATGGGTATGAATATGATTTGACTAAATGGGTAACTGCTTATGGATAGGTACTATATCGTCGACCTAATTACAATTTTGTAATCTTTCCTTGATACGAAGCCGCATCGCATCTACATCTCTATATCGCATAGCTTTTAGTGGACGTAAATAATCCGAGGATGTTGGATAAAGTCCAAGAAAATCTGGTTAAAGTGTATAACATCTGTATGGGGGACGATTTACACACGATTTCTATGTTCCTTGTTCGACGGCTTGTGAATAACATTGAAATTATCCAGTTGTTGGAGAAAATCTTTGGTCTTTTGTTAGTGTAGAAGTTTAAAATGTGAGGAATTTTGAAAACGCGAATTTACAATAGGAAATACGTATGTCAATTTGTCATTTGCCAAATGAAATCCTGTATTAGCTCTGGAAAACAAATATGAAAAAATACATATCTTTAATACCAAGCTTTAAAAATCTTCAAAGCTGTTAATAAGAAAACAAGTCCGAAATGGTCCTAAATCCAAAGTAAGACAGAACCTTGAAAAAAAAATACCAAAACTTTCTTGTTCGACTTCGTAATTGAACCTAGGGCCGTAAGCTCTAAAATAGCAATTGCGACACGAGAAAGAGCACAAAAAAAAAATGTATAAAAAAAGAGACGGGAAACCTAATATCCTAAATCGCAAGCCAAAGAGGAAACATAGGTGTTTTTTGGGATAAGTTCTCACTATAAAGTGGGATGGCATGGTCTCCTTAATTAAAAAATAAAGATAAAAAATCTTACACTACAGATTTAAGTGAGCTAGGTAGTGAGCTTTCATACACTGGCTACAAATTAGGTTATACCTATAATTTGGCTCGCGGCGATGAAGCAAAACGTCGTGACACAACGTTCACGTTTATTAATCAATTTCTTAGCGTATAATTCTGTAAACGTCTACAGATGGAGCCACCGTGACAGGTGGTGCTATTGTACATGAAACTAGCTTTTGTCAGCGGCTTCGCCCGCGTACCTACATAAAATATAGCCTATGTCACACAGGAATAAAGCAGCTTTCTATTGTTGCTAAAATTTTTCCAATCGGACCAGTAGTTCCAGAGATTTTCTCCTACAAACAAAAAAACATAACAAGTGAACAAGTGTAGATAGTCTTCTTGTCCGATTATAATTTAGGTGTCTTCAAGGCTAGAACGACTAACTAACTACTACGAACTAGTGCGCCTCAATATCAACGACTGCATCACTGCTTACCATCAGGTGGGATCGCAGTCAAGCACTAAATTCATTTTAAATAAACAAACCTGTGTTCTTGCCAGAAAATCTTAAAAATAATTCTTAAATAAAACCAAATTTTCAATGAAAACATTTTTTTCATAGCAAGCGTTTATAAGACGGTACTGGTAAAACCTATATATTTATAACTTGTCAAGACGAATCATACAAGCCCAATCTCGATGAGGTTGTGTCGTTAAATATAGAGTTCATATGATCACCTTCCAGTTCCATCATCAGATCAACACTACGACAATTTTTTAATGTCATCTGATTAACACATGCGTGCAAAATTTCAGCTCAATCAGTTACTGTATGGATGGCTCGCTGACTAAGCGTCTGGTAATCGTCCAGACCAAACCCAGTCGTCAAAGGCTTCGACTCTGCTGGACCCCTGTTGGTGACAACTCCCTGAGGTGCACGGGTCAGTGCGGCTGATGAGAACTTGGGCTCAGTCCAGACGGTTACCGTATGGGCGGACAGCGAGCTACCCATTGCTCGCCATCCGTAAGCCCGCGCCTGCGGTGAATCTTACTAATATTATAAATGTGAAAGTTACGATGTTTGGATGTTTGTTACTCAATCACGCCAAAACGGCTGGACGGATCTGGATGAAATTTTGCACAGGCATAGGATACACTCCGGAATAGGACATAGGCTACTTTTTTTATCCCGGAAACCCCAACCCCAACCCCAACCCCAATACCACGCGGGTGAAGCCGCGGGCAAAAGCTAGTTATCTATAATTACATAATTCATACAAGTACAATCTAAATTTCATCTAACGTTAAGTCAAATACAGTTCTGAAATTTCCTAGTTAGCCCATGAAGTTATAAAATTAACTTACTAGCTACTTAAAGTCACTTTAAGTTAGGTTTAATGACCAATAGACATTGGCCAATGTTGTTTGCCAATATGATGTTTGGCCAACTGTTTTATTGGCCATAGTTAGTCAAGAAGTTGAAAATTGTGATAGTATAATTATAGCCCTTGCCTCGATCCTAAGACCCGTGGAAGTCACATGTCTTCGAATTTTTTGTTCTAGGACATGCCGGTTTCCTCACGATGTTTTCCTTCACCGTTTTGAGAGCAGTGGTGATGAAATAAATTACACAAAGTAATGCACCTGGCTGGTTTTGAACCCGCGATCTACAACTCGTAAGTCGGGGTCGTTACCACTCGGCCACCACTGCTCACTCGGCCGCCACTGTTCTAGAGAAAACCTACGTTACAAAAAGTATTAAGATCCACTAACCTGGATTGTCTATGCTATAAACTTCACAAGCAGAAATAGTTGTTATCGTAGAAAGTTAATGTTAAAATCATAAACCGACAGTTAAATAATAGTTACTTTAACCTTTTAGCTTAAGAGGGGCCTTCCCGACTCGCCTATCGTCTACGTCGAGCATGGTTTAAGAGCTTGTTGCTTCATCTAAAGCAATCCAATGTGATGTGTGATGCAAAAGTAATGCGAAGAAAAGAGATCTGAAAACTCTGTTGGCATTAGTAATTCTACGATTTACCCGAATATTTGACCAAACTTGGTCCAGGAAATACGTATTTTATTTTTTTTTATTTTAAACATTAAAGATTTTTTTGGCTTGCGGACGGCGAGCAATGGGTAGCTCGTCGTCCGGTTTATTAAACCCTTAAGGGTTAAAAAAAAAACAAAATTACATATTTAGAATCTCGATTAAATGCGCTAGGCTTCTATAGAGGTACTTTTTATATTTTGAATACAGGAGTACATTATGAAGAGTAAAATTTCACGTAAAATAGCAGATTTTCAGAGGTCTTTACTTGATTACTCTTCCATAATTTTAACACTTGTGTAATTTTTAAAATATAATTAAATTATTAATTACTAGCTTTTGTCAGCGGCTTCGCCCGCGTACATAAAATATAGCCTATGTCACTCAGGAGTAAACCAGCTTTCTATTGTTGCTAATTTTTTTCCAATCGGACCAGTAGTTCCAGAGATTACCCCCTACAAACAAAAAAATAAACTAACAAAAAAACAAACTTTACCTCTTTATTATATTAGTGTAGATAATTAGGTTAATGAAATGGAGGTTAGGGAACATAAGTTAACAAATATGGGACTGTCAACTCTACATAATATCGATCAGCTTCTTTTTCAAAAAAATTGTACCTAAACGATAAACGATAGTTATTATTTAACGTGTATAATAAAAGACGTGATGTAGCCGTGATGTTAGTTAAAATCAATGTTAATAGTTTTTAACTTGTTTTGTGTTAAATTATATTATTTTAGAATAAGATCTATTTTTGTTAACTGAACTGTATGTCAGTAAAAAAACTTAAACAAAAAATCTCTGGAAAACCACAAATATACAATACCATGAACAGTTATTTTATTAAAATTGGCCATATGATCTACAGCTCAGTAAAAATCAAATCATAATACGAGTATAATTGTTAATTTACGATTTCAAATGTCTATGAAATATTTGACAATGTTTTTACATCACAGAATTATTTGAAAGAAAGCTACAGTAAATAAATAAAGCAGACAAGCTTTATTATTTATTGTATTGCATTTAAAACCTCTTCGTAAAAATAAAAATCTTGAATAGTTATTTATTTAAAGTTACAAGTTTAATTTAATTTAGTCAGATAAAAACGTTATTTGTTAATTAAAATATTTTTAATAAAAATTAAATCACTCTTACTAGGCCGTGAAGTAGACTGAGACCCGGGCGGGGTTCAAAATACTTCAGTGAAAATGATCAGGTACAAATTATTTATTTATTTATTGGACCAATTTCAAAACTTGTTTATGTTTTTACTATTAAAATGCCATAGAAAAATGCAGGAAGAATGTTCTAGATTACCAGCTATCTAGCCAGACCAGTATAAAGTCTATTAGAGTTAGCTATTTCAATAGTACTTATGTTTTTAGATCCACTCTGTGTGGCCTATTTGCATGCTAAAAAAGGTGCGCGGTAGAGGCGATAGCCAAGTTAGGAATTATAATGTTCTAATTTTATTGTAATTGGAATTTCTCTTGAAGTTTTTTATTTATTTCAGGTTTTTTTTCTTTCGTTTTTAAATAATTTTCCCAAATTATTTGCAGCAGCGCAAAACTATTTACAGTAGAATAGTTAAGAATAGTTTTTAAAATTTTCGTAAGTAAAAAAAATGTTGTTAGGTAAAAATCATTCATTGATTATAAAAGCACGCTTCCCTTTTTAATTTTATTCAAGACTGAAATAATAATATTGCATGTCAATATATGAGACAGATTTTTAGGACACAATCATTTACAATAGACAAGACACTTTGCAATAGAATTGAAGACGTTATGATTAAAAAAAATACAGAAAAGAAACAGAAACACATAGCATCCTGTATCGACCCTACAAAGTTACTTTACATTTTAAGTTCCGCGTAAAATACGATCTCCTTACTGCCCTTATAAACTTAGACCACTTAAACCAAGTTGCACCGTTCGCTCGGTGATTAAAGAGCCTGCTATTTTTATCAAGAAATCTCTATTTGATTCCTGGTAACATTAAGTACAACATTTTTCCAACTACAGAGACGGCCTTATTGAAATGTATGCAAATTTGTATATAAATTGAGCTGCTTGATACCTTTGTGAGTGTTTCCATTGTAGAAAGAAGACACGCGATCATTGAAAAAAAAAATAGTGAAATCTTTTTTTAAGAACTTGGCTCAATAAAAAAATGGTTGGTTGAATAAAATAAGATGGTAATCATTATTATACGATTGCAGTAAATAAATTTTTATAGAAACGATCCTTATATTTTTTTTTCCTTTTTATTTTTGTTAATTTTAGAATCTTCCTACCGTTCACAATAAAAAATAAATTACAAAATTTACGTTTATTCTTCTTATTGTGACTATCGTAAAAATCCCGGTATAGAAGGCAGTATTCTCGATATAGCTCGTGAGGTGGTTTCTTTCTCTAGCACCTTAACCACTCTTGGTTTCGACCCTACTCCCGACACCGGTAGGCTATTTAAAAAAAAAATATATGTGCCTATATAAATAAAAACAAAATACCAGATTAAATTCCAATTATGATACTTATAAGTTCTACAGACAACAGATTTTCTCGTCTTCTACCCATATGGGCACACGGGTAGAAGGTAAGTGAATCCGTTGATAGAATTTTAAAAGATTTAAATGAGCCTCAATAAACAAAAAGAAAATACTAAATAAATTACGATTATAATACTTATAGTTCCTACCAACCGATTTTCTTGCCTTCTACCCGTATGGGCACAAGGGTAGAAGGTGAGTGAATCTGTTGGTAATCTAATTTAACCTTTTTGATGGCCTGATGGTCTAGTGGTTAGTGGCCCTGACTTATATTCCGGAGGTTGTGGGTCAATTCCCACCCAAGACAAATGTATGTGTGATGAATTATTTATTTTGTGTCTGGGTGTAATTTATCTGTATTTAAAAACATATACTTATATATTTCTAAATACATACATGTACAAACACCACCCATGACACAAGCTCTGCTTAGATTGGGACGACGACGTTGTGTGTCAATAGGTGGAATATATTGTATTATATTATATGTTAACCTTGCCCATCCTATTCCGTTTAGCTCTTATTTCATGAAGGAGCAACAAACTCACTAACATACATACTTTTCGCTACTATAATATTAGTATGAAGCTCACAACTCCCCGTAAGACAATGGACACAAACACCAAGTCCAGCATGTATGCATACAACGTACTCTAAACAACTTATTGCCTTTAAAATGGCGTTACGTAACAACTTTGTGCATGTGTGTGTGCATTTACGCACGTGTGTGCGTATGCGCATGCGATTTTCATTGCGTTAGAATTTTTCCGTTTATTTATTTTATTGTGAAAAATGGTGTCATGAGGGAAATTTTGTCGTAAAGATGTAGCTTTTTTGTTCGTTTCTTATTGTTTTATTAAATCTTAACAATTTCAAGACGTTTTGTTTCTAGGGTTCCTTTCGGTTCTGGAAAAAATGGTACCTTTATAAGATCAATTTGACTGGCCTGTTGGTCTAGTGGTTAGTAGCTCTGACTGCTATGCCAGAGGTCGTAGGTTCGATTCCCACTCAGAACAAATGTTTGTGTGATGAGCTCAATTATTTGTGCTGTATCTGGGTGTATTGTATCTATAATATGTATGTATTTAGAAATATATAAGTATGTTTATCAGTTGTCTAGTACCCATAACACAAGCTTTGCACAGTTTGGGACTACACGACGTTGTGTGATAGTTGTGGAATAAAAAAGAAATAAAAATATTGTTGTGTATCTAACCGCCTGTCTCTGTTTCTCAAGAACGTATAAAGTTATAAAATATATAATTTTTGTTGCTGTTAAAATTGGTGCTGGGTGTCTGAAGCCCAGCAAATGCTGAGGTGGTCACCATTTTAGTGTGGGCACGCTCAGCGTACTCTGTGCTTTTGTTCTTTTGACTTTATGTTTGTAACCGTTGTGCTGTGTCTTTCTCGAATAAAAAAAGTTTTTGTTTTATTCTATTCTTTATTTCAAACATCCAACCAAAAATTCAAAGACATGACATGACTGTGTCATCTACCAATCCGCACTGGGACCGGTTTGTAGATCACGGCCATTCCTTCTCCTAGAGAAATGGCCTGAGTCCCAGCAGTGGAAACATTTTAAAACTGTTTTCGTTTATTCTACTTACGACTACTATACTATACTACTTTCCCTTGGAGCAGTGAAAAAAACTACATCTAAATCAACGTAATTTGAAGATAAGTCATATTTTCACGCTCGCAAGGGAATCAAAACGTATAACAGATTTGTTATTAACGTAGAGTTTAATTAGAAGCAATACCCTATAGCTTTAGTCAAGGAAAAGGGTCGAAACCTACTGAGGCAAATGATTCGCTTCTGAAAGGAAAGCTCGGCCCTGGTATGAAAGGAATCGTAGGAATCAATTGGGTTTTTTAGTCAGTGAGAGTCTGACATTTTTCTCTGCTCTACCCAAGGGCGGGATTTGTTTTAGATTGTTGAGATGTTACCCACTGAGAAAAAAACTAGTCGAGAAATAAAAATTGAGATTCGATTCGGGAATCCAGAGTAAGTTACTTACATAGGTACATTTGTACGGAACTCCCAGTATCTCGCGACTCGGACTTGAACTGTTTTATTAACTTTTTTTATTGTTTGTTGCGTATACCGACTGATACAAGGGAATTGACATCTGTTTGACTTAAACGATTGTCGTTCCGGAAAAAAGTTTAACTACAGGGAAAAAAATTGAGACGCTGTCGCCGGAATTCAATTCCGACAATGCATACTAAATAATTAGTGACTGCCAAGTTTTGGGCGGGGATGGCAATTCCGGTTTAAATTGTATTGAATTGAGAGACAAAATGGCGTCATGGTCGTCATATTTTTTTTAATATTAAATTATCGCATTAGACTTTGCTGCATGTTTTTATTGATTTTTTTATTTGTGTGTGTAGTACTAAGATTAGGGTAATTTACTCATAAATTAGCTATATTTATCTTTTTAAAACAAAACGAACCCAAACCCAAAGGTTGACTGGTAGAGAATGCCTTGTTGCATTAAATTTGCCTATGTACCACTATTGTATATGAAAATTAAATAAATAAATTAAAATTAATATTATTTCCGTTTCCGTGAGAAAGTAAACAAGTAAATAAAGACTCTTTGTATCATCAGTCCGTCAATCAAACTCCTGGCAAAATTGACACGTTGATTAGCCGGGACAAACAGGCTGACATAAAATTGATGTATCTGCTTGTAATAGCAAGAAGGGGATATCTCCGAAATATTTGAATAGATTTTGACGGGACTATCACTGACAGCTTTTTTTTGGTGGGTAAAAAATCATTAATGACTGACTAATAACCCACCGTGTTCCTTCGTTGCCTTAGTTCCAAGGTCTTGGTGTTACACTTACAGTAACCCATTACCCCAGGAAAGACAAAGCTTACCTACACCAGTTACGCATTTGTAACTGAAGCAACTTTTACTTAAACTAATTGGCGTTTTGACCTTTGCCGTTTTATGTGAAAGTAAAATAAATACATTTTAGATTTAGATTAAATTTTCACAGAATTATTAGTTTATATAATTCTGATTGGCCTGTCAGTCTAGTTGTTATTGACCCTGACTGCTATGGGAGGTCGTGGGTTCGATTCCCACCCAGAACAAATGTTTGTGTGATGAGCACGATCATTTGTTCTGTGCCTGGGTGTTATTTATCTATAATATGTATGTATTTAGGAATATTTAAGTATGTTTATCAGTTGTCTAGTAATCATAACACAAGCTCTGCTTAGCTTGAGAGTAGACGGCGTTGTGTGATAGTTATCAAATATTATTATTATTAATTATACGAACTTATTGCGAACAAAGTCCCGAGTAACAGTTAATATTATAATATAGAAGAAAGTCCCACGTACTATGAAACTAGAACAGCGTATACTTAAATCAAAAAGGCAATACCATAAGCTTAAAGTGACTGGTTTGCGCCTACGCAATGTAATGGTTTTACAGACCTTTGACACCGCGTCGTAGAATGGGGGAATTTAACAAGAATATTGGCAAAATAGGCACATATAACACCTATATAATACTCTATGCACTAGCACAGTATGTAAAAAAATTATAGATTACGTGACGGGAGATAAAAAGTGGTTTAAAGTCACTGGTGGCACTTAAAGTCCGAAAAATCGAAGTCGATAAGTTTTAAACCCGAACACAGTGAGGGATTTACATAATTAACTCCCGAGTAAAAGGGTTTTGTTGAGCGGGTGGTGTAAAAAATACTATTACCTATTTTTAGGATTCCGTATGTTCCTTAAATGAAAAAAACGGAACCCTTACAGAATAATTTTGCTATCCATCTGTCTGTCTATCTGTCAGTATAGAGATATATTTTTTTTTAAGTGTACAGGGTACTGGCCCAAGCTCTATAAATTTTTGAAACATCTCCTTTAATATTTGTGTCCTCTATAATACATTATCATGAACGCTATATTTGATATACGAATAGAGGTAATGATGCAAAGGTTCAAAAAAAAAACCTTCTGCCAGCGGCTTTACCCGTATGCTAGAAGGTTTCTCCATACAAAGTTTGATTGGCCTGTTGGTCTAGTAGTTAGTCACCCTCACTGCTATGTTGGAGTTCGTGGGGTCGATTCCCACCCAGGACCAATGTTTGTGTGATAATCACCATCATTTGTTCTGTATCGGGGTGTAATTAAAAATATATAAATAAGTTTATCAGTTATCTAGTACTCATAACAAAAGCTCTGCTTAGCTTGAGACTAGACGGTGTTGTGTGATAGTTGTGGAATAAACTATGGACCCCCTTTTCATACCCTCAGGGGGGAATTTTTGATAAATCCTCTCCTAGTATCCATCTGTAGGTTCTCTTTAAAAAATCGCTTTTAGACCGCCTATTGTGACACCCTATTAATTTTAAGTTCATATTGTAATTTTATTGTTGTTGTGCAATAAAGAATATATCTATCTATGTAATTATTTTCGGCTTATCGGTACATCAAGGTGTTGAAGTGTTTGTACAGCAACGCCACCATGTCAGTCCGACTTCAGGACCAGACCTCGAAACCTATCCTCTTGCAGCGAGGTGTGAGGCAGGGAGACGTCATTTCTCCGAAACTGTTTACGGCTGCAATGGAGGATGTCTTCAAGGTTCTGGACTGGAGTGGTCTAGGCATTAATGTCAATGGCGAGTACATCACTCACCTTCGGTTTGCCGACGACATCGTGGTCATGGCTGAGACTACGGAGAAGCTCAGTACAATGCTCGATGACCTCAGCAGAGCCTCCGAAAGAGTGGGTCTTAAAATGAACATGGACAAAACCAAAGTCATGGTTAACATCCATGTAGCGCCCACTCCTATCAAGATCGGAGACTCTACACTCGAAGTAGTAGACGACTACGTCTACCTTGGACAGACAATCCAGTTAGGTAAGTCTAACTTTGAGAAAGAGGTCAATCGTCGAATCCGACTCGGCTGGGCAGCGTTTGGGAATCTATGCGGTGTCTTCTCGTCTAATATCCTACAATGCCTCAAGACTAAAGTCTATAATCAGTGCGTGTTGCCAGTGATGACGTATGGCTCTGAAACGTGGTCGCTTACAATGGGCCTTATAAAAAGACTCAAGGTCACTCAAAGGGCAATGGAAAGGGCTATGCTCGGAGTATCCTTGCGTGATAGAATCAGAAATGAGGATATCCGCAAGAGAACCAAGGTTGCCGACACAGCGAAAAGAATCGCCAAACTTAAGTGGCAATGGGCAGGGCACATTGCACGCAGAACGGATGGCCGCTGGGGCCGAAAGGTTCTGGAGTGGCGACCGCGTACCGGAAGACGTAGCGTTGGAAGGCCTCCCACAAGGTGGACCGATGACCTGGTCAGGGTTGCTGGAAGCCGATGGATGCAAGAAGCACAGGACCGGTCTTTGTGGCGGCGCTTGGTGGAGTCCTATGTCCAGCAGTGGACGTCTTTCGGCTGAAATGATGATGATGAAATGATGATGTAATTATTTTCGGCTGTGCGTCGATATGTCAGTCAGTCAGTTTCTCTTTTTACATATAAAGATTCTGATGCAGTTTATTTTTGCATAATGTTTAGAAATAAAACCTAGTTGTTTACGTAAGCAAATACTAGCACTGCAGACGACAGAGGAAAGAACTATTCATGTGGTTGCAAATGAGATCACGATTGTTTCTTTACAACAAAGCCGATGGTAGTAAAATGTTAAGAAAACGTCAGAAACTAAATAGAACAGTTTTCAATTCATTTGCCATTTTATCACATTTTTTTTTGTGGTGGGTACAGATCATCCAATGACGAATCTCGCCCTTGGGCAGAGCAGGTAATAGTATCAGACTCTTACTGACTAAACAACCCACCCTACTTTGAATTCCCTGCCGGCGTCTGTGTTTCCTAATAGCTACAGGGGGTCTTTAAGTCAAGAGTGAATAGGTTACTTCTATGCAAACGTGCTCCATCGTCGACCGCATCATCGCTTACCATCAGATGAGATTTTGGTCAAACGCAAGCCTATCGAGAATTAAAAAAAAACCTACCTACATTGCCTTATACACCGTTAAATTTTAGTCGTTTTAATCCCGAAGGGGGTCGATCCAGTACATGAAACACTATCGATTTGTGTAGATAAAATAAAAAAATAAAGTACTTTTTTTCTTAATCTCTTATTGATATACGCATTTACGAAATTAATTTCTTTAAGTAAACGAGTCATTGACCTTGTAGGTAGTTGTCGGTCGTTGCGTACTAACTACATACAGGTCATTGAACTCGCCCAGCTGACGTTTACTTAAAGAAATCAATTCAGAACATGCGTAAATTAATTCGAGTTTAAAAAAAAAGTACTTTGTTTTTTCATTCTAACTTTACCAATCGATAGTGTTTCAATGTACTGAATCGATCCTCCAAGGGATTAAAACGATCAAGATTTAACGGTGTATATCAGAGTTAGAGCCTTCATTTCACTCCCAGATCCTTAGCCCAACTTGGCTTCGAAGCTTCTGCAGGGTGTCTATAGTACCTACCTACAGTGTTGACAATAAATGTTTCTTTTTTTTTAAAGCCTCAAACGATAAAGATAAGAAACTAGTGCGCCTCACCATCAACATCATCACTGCTTACTATCAAGTGGGATCGCAGTCAAGCACTAGTTTATAGCAATAAAAAAAAGATCTAATTATTCACGTAAAGAGCATCTAAGTCATCAGGAATCTAGGGACCTTCCCTACGGTTCATGACTATGGTCACATTTTTCAGATGATAATTTTCCTATAGATCCCTTCAAGGTTGCTGGAATTCGATGGATGCGAGGCGCACGGGACCGGTTGTTGTGGCGACGTTTGGGGGAGGCCTATGTCTTATGATATATGAATTGATGATGAGATCCCTTTGTCCAACCTCAGTCAAATGACTTCTTTCAATTGTTACAAGTTCTTCAGTTTTCAAGATAAAAGCTAAAAATGCGGACTATATGTGACTATCAAACAAATCGTCCAACATTTTTTTTAATCCGCCCCCAGCCGTTCAAAACACGGGATTAAATTTTATATGAGACTTTTCGAAGTTTTCAAGGTAGGACTCCTTGTTATCAACGAAAAATACCTACCTTATTTTTTTTTTTATTTTGATAATTTTGTTCTAACTCCTAAAATAGGGAATAGAAATTTGTGTGACTATGAGACAAAAAGAAATGTCTTTATAAGTTCTGCGAAAACTTATGAAACCAATGAATCAATACAAAAAGACACTGAAGTCTGAATGCCAAGCAGCCCATTTTATTCACGCCAACACAACACAGAAGTGCGGGCTTGCGGACGGTAAGCATTGGGTAGTTCGCCGTCCGGTCGTCTAGTAATCGTCCGGAGCAAGCCCAGTCGTCGACGGCGCGCACTGTTCCCGCGCGCCTCACGGAGTTGTCAGCGACCGTAGGGACCCTGCAGAAGGGTCGAAGCCAATTAGGGCCAAGGGTTTGCGTCTGAAAGGAAGGCTTTGGCCCTGGTAAATATGGCAACGTAGGACCTGGGTAGGTTGTTTAGTCAGTAAGAGTCAGACACTGTTTCCGGCTCCACCCAAAAGCGGGATTCGTCATTGGATAATTTTTACCCACCATAAAAAAATAGATATCAGAAAAAAGGTGTAATATCTTTATAAACTGCAAAAATATATGAAATCAATGAATCAATACAAAAAGACACTGAAATCTGAATGCCAAGCAGCCCAGCATATTCACGCCAACAAAATACAGCGGTAAGCAGCGAAGTAAACGAGGTACCTTTGTGAACACACTTCCGCATCTGTGCGCCATAACTTTTATTTGATTTTCCCTTTGAATGGCGAAGATATAAAATTTATAGACACTAGAACAGTAATGAGGTTCGTATTGCTTGTTTTTGCGGCCATTCTATTTTGTTTTAATCTTTTCACACCTGCATCATTTTTTTATTGATTTATATCAATGCGCTAGCGTAGTATATCATCGGCTTTATAATGTTCACACTGCTGGGATCCAAGCCTAGGGAGGCTTGGATCCCAGCAGTGAGAACATAGGAGGATATCCTAGAAGAGTCTAGGAGAGGGAACGGATCGTAATCCACCACACTGGCGGATTGGTGGATGTCACATGTCTTCGAATTTTTGGTTCTGGGACATGCCGGTTTCCTCACGATGTTTTTCTTCACCGTTTGAGAGCAGTGTTGAAATAAATTACACAAGGTAAAGTGCCCAGCTGTGTTCGAGTCCGCGTCCTACAACACATACGTCTGGCTCGTTACCACTCGGCCACCACTTCTGTCTAGATGGTAAGCAGCGATGCAATCAGATCGGTGAGGCGCATTAATTTAGTGCAATCTATAGGTTGACTTTACTCAGACGGCTTACAGCACCTTGCAAGTTCAGTACAATAACCCACACAGAGCGGACAAGAACCAGAGTCGCTGAGAGTCTGAAGAATCACCAAATTTAAGTGGCAGTGGATAGCCACGTTTTTCGTAGAACGGATTGTCGACCAAAAGGTACTAGAGAGCGACGGCGAGGAAGGTCTCGTCCGGCCTTAGATGTTAGACTATAGGCGATGAATGCGATGGATGTTAGACTATAGGACCATTCGTTGTGGTGACAATGTGATGACAGAGTACTATGTCGAGGATCCCGCGTCATTGAAACGCATCAGGGACGTTTGCTGAAGCTGGTATGTCTTCTATGAAAACTCTGTCTCTTATGAAAACGTGGATCCCTCATGAGACTGTTAGCATTCAACAGCCTCTTAAAAATAGTAACGAGTGCGACTTTTACCGTCTAAAACCTACATCAGTAGCCCATCAGTCCTAACGTCATAGATTGGCGAATTTGCCGGACTACAGCTTCAACAGCCATGGGCCTGTAGAAATAGCATATAATAATAAGTCTTGTAATGATCTCGAGACTCAGGGCTCTTTTCTAATCCACCAGGCGGGCGGGTTGATGAATATTTGGTTGTAGGACATCAAGTTTCCTCATGATGTTTTTATTCGCCGTTTTAAGAGCAGTGGTGATGGCTTGGGTCTATCCTTAGATAAATATTAACAATTAAGAGTATTTGTAGCCTAAATACGTAGGTATGCTGCCTTTTTTTATGGTGGGAAAAATTATCGAATGACGAATCCCGTCTTTGAACAGAGCGGGAGACAGTGTCAGACTTCTACTGACTAAACGACCCACCGTTCCTTTATACCTTAGCTCCAGGGCCCCAGTGTTCCAGGGCCCCGGTGTACTGCTTTTGCATCAACCCTTGGCCTCAGAATGCTTCGACCCTATTGGGCCCGTACAGTTGCTGACAACTCCTTGAGGCGCGCGGAAACAGTGCGCATCATCGACGACTTGGGCTCAGTCTGGACGGTTACCGGATGAGCGGACAGCGGGCTACCCATTACCCTTATGTTAGCAGGTAAGCTAAAAACGTGGCGAAGACTGGCAGCAATGGATCCATTCTTGAATAAAGATATTAAAATAAAGCGATTAAAACCTCTAGAATGAAACTTGATCCCCTTCCTGACGATCAAGGACTTCATGGTTGGCTGGTTTCCTTAAGGCTACTATAAATGGAAGTTGTGATTTGATCATTAAATGAAAAAAATAATTATACTAACTGGATTTAGATGAAGCCGGTGTTCTTACACATACTTTTTAATTTATTTATTTTGTTTTCTTTTCCTCTTGGGATCATCACTGGTTTCTGCGATGTGGTGTCTTGTCACCATCATATTCGGAAGTCCTAAGTCGACCAGCAATACATAATACCTTCCCCAACTTTACTTTTGACGCTTACACCACTCTTATAAGAGTACAGATACCAGAACTGATAACACACGAACTAATCCGACAGTATACGAAGCTTACCGAAGCCGACCTTCCCTAACTTTCCATCTACCGTCACACATCCTTAGAGACTACAGACACCTGAATCGACAATACACGATTGTTCCAACAGAAAACGAAGCCTCCCGAAGTATACCTTCCCCAACTTTCAGTCTATCTTTGCTAAGATGACACTTCTCAAGCCGACAACGCACGAACTGTTCCGACAGTAAACGGAGCTTACCGAATCCAACCTTCCTTAACTTTCCATCTACCGTCGCTTACGTTATATCCCTCAAGACTACAAAGACCAGACCCGACAACATACGAATTGTTCCGACAGAAAACGAATCTTCCCGAAGTATACCTTCCCCAACTTTCAGTCTACCTTTGCTTAAGACGGCACTTCTCAAGCCGACAATGCACGAATTGTTCCGACAAAAAACGAAGGTTCTAGAAAATAAACGTAATCTCTGTAAAAAAAATTGCTTTGAAAAGAGAAGTGTCATTTGAGCATCAGTTAAAGAAAAATTGAGCAATGATGGCCGAAAAGTAAAGGACCCCGACTTACGAGTTGCAGGTCGCGGGTTCATACCCAGCCAAGCGCATTATTTTGTGTAATTTATTTCATCACCACTACTCTCAAAACGGTGAAGAAAAACATCGTGAGGAAACCGACATGTCCTAGAACCAAAAATTCGAAGAGATGTGACATCCACCAACTCACACTGGGCCCGCGTGGTGGATTACGACCTATTCCCTCTCCTAGAGAGAAGGCCCGTGTCCCAGCAGTGGGAACATTATTAAGGCTGATGATGATGAACGTGAAGAAAAATTGAGATGGGTTGAATTCGAATTGTACAAATGGCACTTCTCTTCAACTGAATCAAAAATAGTGCCTTTGCATACAACTGACATTTATTTTCTATCATTCCGTTTGATCCTGAGAACCTATTCGTCATGTTTTATAGAAAGTCAAAAAGTTCACGCCTTCCAAACGCCCCCGCTCCGCCTTCGGTGTGACGTGGCTTTAGTGGGGATTAGTTTGCGTGAGAGAAAAGAAGTTGAGATAGTTGAAAAAGAGTTCGCTAGAAGCGGACGGGCGTGTAGAATAGTCTATTGCGAATACCTTTGGTAAATGGGCCTACTGTTGGCTATAGAATGATAAATTTATTATTTTTATTTTTCAGGAAGTTTAATAAAAAATATATTTTGTAATATTTTTTAGATATTTTTTCAAGTTTTTTTGTAAGCGACTACAACAAAGTATAAAAGAAATAATTAAATAGCGATTCGGTTTTTTTTCGATTTAGTTTTTTTTAAAGATTAGCATTGTTTTTAATTTAACTTGAAAAATTATGAAACCCACTCATTTTTCACTTTTTCCGTCTCACTTTTAATAACTTAAAAAAAATTATTTAAAAAAAAACGTAATAAAACAAACACAAAATATACGAAAAAATCATAATACGTGTAATACTTACGAAAAAAAAAAATCACAAAAAGAAAACTAATATAAAATAATATTGAACGGAACAAAACGATAACAGTTTACAAATTACTTCAATTTGCAGGTATTTTTAAATTATCGTTATTTCTTTTAAGTACATAGTTATTATGAAGATTACACATATGTGTTATTACGAGGAAATAATGACGTTTGTAAAACCTATCAAATAATCATAAAAACTATAATTGTTTATTTTACTCAATACAAGACGCAATCCTTGAAGAAAACTTGCCGTAAATAGGTATATTTAAAACTCTGATATTTCAAAAGTACGTACCAACTTATTAAAAATAATAAATTGAATAACAAAAGAAATAAATTGATAAATAATAGTTATCAAATAAAAAAATATATAAACTCTAATTTATAATTAGAACTGTTTTACAAAGAACATCTTTAAAAAATCGTTCGATAAATTCGTTCTGAACTTAAAATTAAAATAAGTAATAAAAAAGTAAAAAAAAACCGACTAACCTCGAGTTCCGTTTTCAAAACACAAAAAGTCCAAATCTTCACTCACACGAACAATTATTAAAAGATTTTCTTACGAAGTCTTTTTCTAGTTTTTGCGAAAAAACTGTATTCAAGAATGCGCGCCAAAATCCTTATCGTCACGAAGCACAAATTTTTATTTCCTAGTTACGCAATTTCAAATTTTTTCTCCAATTTCACGGAACGGCGAGCGTAGATATTAAAAAATTATAATAAAAAGTAAAAAAAAAATCGAAATCCAAGTCATTTCACATTGATAATTTCAAAATCACAGTTCCAAAAATAGCTGTTTGACAGTCACATTTTCGAAAATCGAACGCGGGCGCAGGGACGCGCGCTGGCCGAAAAAAAAAACCGAAAAGGCGCGAACACATTTGCGGGTTTAAAAATAACGTTATTATTTTGAATTTTTTATAAAATATCGTTGAGTTTTCATTGTATTCTTGGTAGAGTGTCGCGCGCGTGTGCTGTTTCAACACATTATGATCTAACACTGGCTGACTCTCGATTGCAGAACATACTTATTCTAAGTCAACTTACATTCGTTCATATTTGCCTGCGGGGCGTAGGGCTGTGCTAGGATGTTAGAACCTAGTTTAATGCCTTTCCGTATTCTTTAAGTAACAGTACTTCTATTTATGAGTTTGCGCGGCTCTTGTTAGATTTAAATTAGTTTAATTTAGCTTTGTTTTGTTACGAAGCAATACTAACGACTACTTTACTGATAATATGGAGTATGTTTTTAATAGAATTGCGTCAAATATATTGCTACTTATTTCAGTCGCAGTTTAGTAAATAAAAAACAGGCCCATAAAAGTATATTTCCTTATATCCAGATGCATTTCAAATGACAATAAAACTAGCACTTTCAGAAACGACTTTTACATAATTTCTTGGAACTATACAGAAACCTAAGCTATGGTGGGTAATAACCTTCTCAAAAATGGTTGAAAATCGAATTATCGCAAATCATGGCATGAATAAAATAACGTAACGCTTTAAATAGATATTTATAGCGAGTTAGTTACAATGTATTGGGCGGCCAACCCTATTTTCGCGTAGTACAAGAACTTCTTGCATATAATAATATGTTTTAGCCTATATTGAGCGCTTACAGGCACCGACTTAGCTTTGCAAGAAACTGCTATTCGAGTAACTGCTATTATTAACTTAAACGATATTTGACTTTGATGCCGACAGAACAAAATGTAATCTGTTTTGATTTTAATAAATTGTATTGGTTTAAGTTTAGTTTAATTCGGAATTGTAATTTTTTGATTGCAAATAGTGTTGACTTGTTTCATTTAAACTAAAAAATAAAAAGAGTTATTTTTTCAAGTTGCGCTTTTTATGTGAAAACCATAACGACGCAATTCAATTCACTTTGACAAACACTAAAATTTTAAAATTTGCATGACCTTTTCATGATGGTTTTTTTTACAACATTATTATGTTTAAACATAACAAACCTTAATTGCATTCTACTTTACAATCACCAAATAATAATTTCCTCCCTAAAAAAACTTAACGCTAACTTTAAAAGTTAAACCAAAATAGCCGCTAACGCACATCACTAAAATCCGTTATTGGAACCTACACATCACTACTTAGTTGTATGCACCGTGCATTGGCCTGCACTGCCGCATTCTAAACTTAATTCGAAACGTCTTATAGACCCTTACATTCCACTTAAAAATGAGTCTTAATTTGACAAAGATAGAGTTGAAAATTGATTGTTTAGTAGTTCTAAGATATAGGTTTCAGTCAAAAAGTTTTTTAGAAGCTAGGCTCTTATACTTATTTCACTATGAATTTTAGATAGGTATAGTTGGTGGATATAGAAAGAAATGTTCTCCGTCTGCGTGTATATATATACGTTTCTAGGACACAGCAAAATGTTAGAAATCTTCGGTACTCGAGAACTTTATATATTGGGATCGTAATTATTGGGTACGGTTTTTAGAATTAGATGATTCGGGGTTTTGAACTGTTTGAATGACGTAATTCGAGACATAATAGAGAGACAATAGGGGCTCAAGAGTTTTAAAGATTTGAATCGTCATCATCATCAGCCTTTTCAATGTTCCCACTACTGGGACACAGGCCTCCTCTCTAGGAGAGGGAATGGGCCGTAATCCACCACGCGGGCCCAATGCGGATTGGTGGATGTCACATGTCTTCGAATTTTTGGTTCTAGGACATGCCGGTTTCCTCACGATGTTTTCCTTCACCGTTTTGAGAGAAGTGGTGATGAAATAAATTACACAATGTAGTGCGCCTCGCTGGGTTTGAACCCGCGACCTACAAATCGTAAGTCCGGGCCGATACCACTCGGCCACCACTGCTCCAAAATTTGAATATGCCTTAATAAATAAAAAGGAAATTCTAAATAGGTGTACAATAGGTGTGCGAACGCCGGCGTTTGCTTGGGGCTCAAGAGTTTAAAGTTGATAAAACAGTTTTTTTTTTAAATTGAGATTTTTTTAAAGTTATCTGTTGAAAGGATTTACTAAGAGTCAATTAGACACTTAATAAAGATATCTGAATAAGCAAAAACTAAATATATAAGTTAGTGAATTTTAAATAATTATGGCAACCTAATTTATGTCTTAATTTTGTAAAATGTAGCAATACCAACCTTGGAAGCATATAGTTTGCGGTACAACCTTCCAGTATGAAAGGTAAAAAAGAACGAGGTGGGTCTTTTACTTAGTTAAAGTTTGACATTATCTCTCTCTCCGTCCAAGGGCAGAAAAAGTCTGAATGATTTTTGCCCACCAGAAAAAAACCCGCATTGGACCCATGTGCTGGATTACGCCCCATTTCCTCTCTGCGAGAGGAGATCCAAATCCTATTAAGGGGAATTTTAGCTTTGCTTTTTTTTAGGCTGATTATGAATATACTTACCTATAGCCAGCAACCACACTCCATGCATCGAGCTATCATCATACCCTAAACTATCCCCAAGCTATACCCGTGATTATCAATAAATCTATCGAAAATGTGGATGTCCGCGTTCTTGATCGTAGGTCTGTTCGTGGTCTGTTCACAGCTTAAAGTCATAAGTCATGAATGACAGGGATCAGTTTTTTAGGGTTCTTCCCAAACGGTAAAAATAGGAACCTATTACTAAGACTTCACTATCTGTCCGTATGTCTGTCCCCAGGATGTATCTCAAGAACTGCGAAAGCTAGACAGTTGAAAGTTTTACAAATTAGGTATGTATTTCTGTTACCAGTATACGAAGCAACAACCACACAGCACTAAAAGCAGAATTAAATAAAAAATTAAGTGGGGTTCCCATGCAATAAACGTGATTTTTTTGCTATTTCTCGCTACGGATGGCAAGTTCATGTACGAGTGCGACTCGCACTTTGCCGGTTTTATTTTTATTTTTTAAAGTTACACAGGACATTATCACTGATGGATCCAATGAGTTGTCAATCCTTAGATAGAGTCAAATAGAACCATAAAGTCTAATTTAAAACGTACAATGAACCTAAAACTGGCTGAAACCTCGCTAAACTAATTCAGCACAATGGTATAAATAAACTTTAAAAACAAATAATCATAAAAGGCTAAAGGCTAATAAAAAAAAAAAAATCATAAACCCCACACTTTTTTCTCATAACAACTTGAATCACGTAAAGTGCTTTGAGCTCTAAATAACAAACGAGAAAAATCTTTAATTCGATCACTACCAAAAAACTAAATGAAATAACAAAACATTTCCTACCCAACCACAAAAACCACTACATCGCAAAACTAACCACAAAAAAAAACAACAATTTCCCACATCGATCGATCATACACCTAACGCCATCTAGCGTCGCAAATCCGCAACTACTCGATAGATCCAACACTCATACTAGAACTTGAGTGCAACTTAGTGTTAGGCAATCGCCCACGGCTGAGTCATCATTAAGTTAGCTTGAGGTCCTTTCACCAACTTTTGTGTTAAGTTAGAAATAAGTATTTATATTCCTAACCCGTTTTTATGATGAGTTTAACTTGAATTAGAAACGGTATCTTATGTAGGTTGTGTTAGGAATTTATTGGAGTAGGCAGATGTGTAGGAATAATTTAGATGCCATGAATTTAGGTATCCATAGTTAAAATCAGCCTTTTAATGTTCCCACTGCTTTTATTTTTATGGTAAGTAAAAATCATCCAATGACGAATCCAGCCCTTGGGTAGAGCGGGTAACAGTGTCAGACTCTTACTGACTAAACAAGCTACCCTGTTCCTTCTGAATGTTCCCACAGCTGGGAATCAGACCTCTCTTTGAAAAGGAATGTAACTGTAATCATGTAAATGTCTTGGAATTTTTGATTCTAGGACATAGGTACTGGTTTGGTAGGTCAACGTTTTGAGAGCAGTGGTGATGAAATAAGTTAAACAAAGTAATGCGCCTGGCTGGGTTTGAACCTACTACTTACAACTCGTAAGTCACTACTTGGCATCTACTAGTTAGATAGTGTATACACAATCATACACGTTAGATAGTGTGCATCTACTAGTTAGATAGTGTATAGATGCCTATATCAATATAGGCATATAATACACAGTCATACTCGTATATGTATCTACGTAATACCAACACCACCTACACCTACAAACATTAGATTAAATTATTTTTGATTTATATGTAATTTTAATTTGTTGGTAATTTATTTTTAATTTTAAGTTTTGTGTGAGTATTATATATAACATTATGCGTCAGATTTTATATTTCTTGGAATTCTATATTTTTTCTTTTATTTTAGCTAATTATCAAACTTGATTATCAAACTTTTAAGTTCTAAGTCTTGACGTTAAATCTTTCTTTTCTTACAGCGTCAAATGATAAAGATCTGATTAAGAAAACTATCCAAAATCCACGTTAATTCCGGCACAGGTGCGGCGCTTGCGGATGGCGAGCAATGAGTAGCTCGCTGTCTACGTATTGTTCCACGCGCTTCAATAACTTATCAGCAAACTGTAGAGGCCCGGCTAGCTCGAAGCCTACCAGAGCAGTGGGTTATTGTGAAAACTTTCCCCAGGGGCTTGGAACGAAGGCAAAGAAGAAACGAGGTGGGTCTTTAGTCAGTAAAAGTTTGACACTATCTCCCGCTCCACCTAAGAGTGGGAGATGTCATTGGCTGGCTTTACCCACCTAAAAATCCAAGTAAACTGCATCAAAGTCACCAGGAATCTATAAATAAAGACTAAAGTCGATATATAATACTCGTGCTTATGTACTATGAAGCTATTAAGGTATAAAGGTCATAATACATCAAGGGTGGCCATCCTATTGCGTATTAACCCCTGTCTATTAGTTAGTTACTAGCTACTAAAGCTTCGTCCACGTAATTGGAGAAAATTATTCCAAAAAAGCAGTGGTAGCCGAGTTTTAACGGCCCCGAATTGGGAGTAGGCCGCGGGTCCAAACCCAGCCAGGTGCATCATTTAGTGTAATTTATTTCATCACCACCGCTCTCAAAACGGTGAAGGAAAACATTGTGAGGAAACCATACCGGTTTCCTCACAATGTTTTCCTTTTTGTGGAATGTTTTTCTTTTCCTAGAACCAAAAATTCGAAGACATGTGAAATCCATCAACCCGCACTAGGCCCGTGTGGTGGATTACGGCCCATTCCCTGTCCTATTATAGAGGAGGCCTGAGTCAGTTAGGCAGCGAAAAAGAAGTCAATTATGGAATCCGTCTGGAGTTTGTTCGGGAAGCTAAGTAATATTTTCTTGTCCTACAGTCTTGACTCAAGATAAAAGTTCACCAGGGTATGTGGCATGGTCCACCGTAGGTACTCCATGGGGCCAAGGGTTTGTGTCTGAAAGGAAGGCTCTGGCCCTGGCAATAGTATGAAGTCAACGTAGAAACGGGGTGGGTTGTTTAGTCAGTAAGAATCTGTCACTATTTCCCCTGCACCCAATGGCGGGATTGGTCATTGGATAATTTTTACCCACCATAAAAAAAGGGTTTCATCAGAAGGCACAAAGTTATATAAAAGAGAAAGGCAACAAAGTTTTCAGGACCATGAACATATTCACCAAGAGTTTTCTTGTACCCAGATTTGCGTAGAAACCTAAGCATATGCACAAACACTTGGAAACTCAAAGTCAATATTATGATAGGCAGTTCACGGTAGGTTTCTGAGGAATGTCAGCTTGCCAATGAAGAATGTGTGCCTTGTAAAAAGTTGGTGTCACCGCTGAACTGGGTATGGTTGGGAAGATGCTCTGCTTTACGTATTAGTTTAAATTAAAGATTACATAAACAAAAGACAGTGACAGTCATTGAAATTTATGAAAAATATATATTAAAAAAATTATAAAAACTTTATGCACATAATTAGTACAAAGGCGGACTTATGGCAACATTGCGGCGGCATAGCATTGGACAATATTTAAAAATGTATAGGAACTAGAGTGGCGACCGCGTACCGAAAGACGTAGCAGTGGAAGGCCTCTCACAAGGTAGACCGATGACCTGGTCAGGGTTGCTGAAATCTGATGGATGAGAGACGTACAGGGTCGGTCGTTGTGGCGACGCTTTGAGGAGGTCTATGTCCAACAGAGGACGTCTTTTAGCGGAAATTATGATGATAGTGATGATGATAAAAATGCATATTATGACACACAACTTACTGTTTGAGATACAAGTTAGGAATTTATTAACAATAAATTAAGAGGGAGTGTTTATAGGTGCTCCTTAGGTAGATTTCAGTTTTGCTTCGTAGAGCTTAAAAAGAAATCTATTTTAGTTTTAAACTTTAATGTGTCTCTAATTTTAATTTAATTCAATTGTTTTTTTTTATATAAAAATTAACTTGCCACTGTTTATTTTCCCTAGCAAATAATAACAATAGAGCATCTTCCCACTCAACAACCACTGAACTCGCATCAATTTTCTAACACCATTACCGTCTCCCGCGCACGTTTTTGTCAAAGAAAAATGCGTCTTATTACATTACGACAAGTCGTGTCGTGTCGCAGTGTTTTGCACGCATTTGTCTGAGATGCGTTTGTCATGTCGGGCGGTTTACACGGACGAGTAATGTCGGTTTTATTGCTATTTTTTCAGTGATATTTTGTGTAACATACACTTCCTTATTGGAAGATTGGACTGAGAACAGTAGTGACCGAGTGGTAAAGGCCTGTCTTACGACTTTGTAGGTCGCGGGTTCAAACCCAGCCAAGCGCATTACTTTGTGTAATTTATTTCATCACCACTGCTTTCAAAACGGTGAAGGAAAACATCGTGAGGAAACCGGCATGTCCTAAAACCAAATATTTGAAGACCTGTGATATGGACCAATCCGCACCGGGTCCGCGTGCTGGTGGATTATTGCTCATTTCCTTTCCTAGAGAGGAGGCCTGTGTCCCAGCAGTGGGAACATTAAAATGGCTGATGATGATGATGCATACGAGATGCATAGGAGCGTTCATTATAGCAACACTTGGTGGAGATTTACGTCCAAATACGTTTGGTTCAAAATTAAATGATGATAAGTATTATCCACCTTAGAATGTTCCCAATGCTGGAACTTAGGCCTCCTTTCTAAGAAAAAGAATGAGGTAAATCAAGGTGTGCAGCAGGCTCAGGTTCAGTTGAAAATCAGCGTCAGGCACTAGTTGTCTGGCATACATGCTGAACTGAACCTTTTTTGGCGCAGCTGTGAGGCACGCAATAGCCTGCTGTTCTTTTAACCCTAGAGTGGGCGCGCTATGAGCATTTTGCCGCCCGCGCGAAAAATACGTTACTATTTTTTAAAACAACTGTCCGTAAGGCTTGCGATTTTTAGTACTCTCGTTAGCAACGCGTGCCGAAAAGCTGGACGCCGTCAGTGCGCGGGGGACCGCTCTAGGAGAAGATTGTTACCACCGAGTGTTGCCGGGCGGCAAATTGCTCACCGCGCGCCCACTTACGTAAGTAATATTCTGTAATATATTTTAAACAACCCTAAAATGTAGACTATATTTTATGGTACATTTATGATTGAAACTAAAAAAAAACATGTTTGTTTTAGGATTTAACATATTAATTGATAATAACAAATAAGAATGGACGAAATTGAAGCTCAAATTGTGTCTTGGCCAGAGGAAACCTCTGATTTTGAAGATGAAAAAAGGGTGTTCAAGATGCACAAAGTTACTGTGCAGTGAACATTGCACATACCTTTGTGAAGACTGTTTTAATAAAGCATATCCTGTAGATTTAGAAAATATATAATTTTGTTACTTTTTTCCATTTTTTAAAGTTTTATAGAGCATTATGTAGGATAAGAGAAAAAAAGTCACTTAAAATATTAAGTTTCCTAAAGTCTTTTGTAAACCAAGGTATTTAAAACTAAGTTTAATAAATATGTTGAATTACTATTAATTATTAGTGTGTTATTTAAATCCTGAAAACAAAATGATTAAATTGCTGTATTACTAGTTAACATTGGTCAAAGAATAGGGGCGGCAAAATGCTCCCCACGCGCCCACTGACGTTTCGCAAAAAGACGCGCCCACTCTAGGGTTAAATTTGTATTTTATTTTATTTATTTTTTAGTTATTTTAAGTACTTTTTTATGTTGTTTTTGTTCTACTTTTTATTTTGATTCTTTTATTTTTTGCGTTATGACTGTAATTTCGTGTGCCCTACTCTGTGGCAAAATAAATTTATTTTCTTTCTTTCTTTCTTTCTTTTGCAGCAAAGCGATTTGGAAGTATACTTGCAGTTGAAATGAGGATAATACTATACATTAGCCTATTAGCGTTAGAAACACCATATTTCCATTAATATTACGTAATTGGTCCTTCCATCCTGATTTGAGAGCAGTGGTGGCCGAGTTGTAACAGTCCGATTTATAAGTTAGCAGTCTCCAACTTACGAATTGAAGATTGCGGGTTCAATCCCAGCCAAACGCATTACTTTGTGCAACTTTTTTCATCACCATTGCTTTATGGTGAAGGATACCGGAATGTCTTAGAACCAATAATTCGGAGACATGTGACAGCCGTTCCCCATTTCCTTTCATAGAGAAGAGACCCGAGTCCCACCAGTAGGAACATTACAAGGCTTATAATAAATAATAATAATTATAATAATCCTTTATTTTTCCTTTTTCCTCTTTTTTTTTCATCCCTTTTTTTTTCTTTTTTTATCCTTTTTTTTTCCATCCTTTTTCCTTTTTTTTTCCTTTATTTTGTTTTTTTTTTCCTTTTTTTTTCTTATGCTATGCTATACTATGCTGAATTTTGTACTATCTTTAAAGTACCTATTTAAGTACGAGTATACTTGTACATGATTGTATCGCATGATAATTTGGCATTTCAGTTTGTCTTATAACTCTCGTTCAAATCTGCGGGACCTTTACATTTGCCTCCACTAAGTACTAAGACCAGCATAAACACACCATCATAACTTAAGCATCAAAACAAAAAAAGATTTACTTAAGACACTTGGTACCGTGGCGATTTTCCGATCCGTTTTTCTCTATTACTCACTGCTTAAGTATGAAAAAAGAACAAAAAAAAAAACAATTTTGAATTTAAGCAAAACTTCTTTTGGCTCGTACAGTCGCAGACGCGAAATTAAAATATTGAAGAATCTTGTGGTTATGTTTTATACTTAGTTACAGTATATAAATATAGCTACAGTAAATACGTTTTGGAGATTTTATGGTAGGTAAAAATCATCCAATGACGAATCCCGCCGCCGCGGAGCGGGAAACAGTATCAGACTCTTCCTGACTAAACAATCTACCCCATTCCTACGTTGCCATATATACCAGGGCCAGAGCCTTCCTTTCAGACGCGAACCTTTGGCTCCAGTTGACTTTGATACTTTTGCAGGGTTCCTATGATTGAAGACAACTTTTTAAGACGCGCGGGAAGAGTGCGCGCCGTCGATGACTGGACTTGCTGTGGACGGTTACCAGAGGATTGGACAGCGACCCATTGCTCGCCATCCGCGCCTACGGTGGGCAGAAGTCGAAATCGGAATGCCTGCCACTCCTCCTCCTACTGGACCATGGCTTCTACCAATGTCCGGTGAGGACTTGCGTCATGCGGAAAGTGAGTACCTACGCCTTGAGGTCTTTCCAGATTTTTTAATTTTATGTAAGTGTCCAATTAAGTGTGAAAACTATTATGGTTTTCTTAAAAAGAGATATATTAATTTTTGTTATATTTTCTTATAATGTTTTTTTTTTACTTAATTATTACGAACGGCAAGCCTTTACTCTAGGCCTCCACGTTACCACACGCCTTAACCCAAGTATTAGTCAATAAAACAGTAGGTAGGTAATCACACTTTTTCCCCCGGCGTGCCTCGCATACACCCATTTAATATAAAATGACATTAAGGACACGATAATGATTCAACTAACGTACGTACAAAAAAATATTATTAGTAGTTAATATTATTATTTATTTTTTTGTTATTAACTATTATGGAAGCGATTAGTCGAGGTTTCTTGTCGTTGGGAGGTTTTTTCTTGTGAAGAAAATCTTCTTTGTCGGCTTTGATTCATTTTTTGCTTCAATTATTGGAGGTGGTTTATTAATTTGAGGAGCGGCTTTCAAGCTCGAAGACCGGATCACCGTAGGCGCAGGCTTGCAGACGGCGAACAATGGGTAGCTCGCCCTCCGGTTGTCTGGTAACAGTCCGGATAAAGCCCATGTCGTCGACGGCGCGCTCTGTTCCCGCGCGCTTCAAGGAGTTGTCAGCACAATCGTAGAGACTCTGCAAAAGGGTCGAAGCCTACTGGGGCCCAGGGTCTTTTTCTGAGAGTCTTGGTCCCAGTGCGAAGAAGCAAAGAAGGAATGGGGTGGGGATGTTTAGTCAGTAGGAGTCTGACTCTATTTCCCGCTCCGCCAAAGAGTGGGATTCGTTTTTGGATGACTATAGCCCGCCATAAAAAAAGGTCGAAGTCCGGAAAATCGATTACCAGGTTTCAAAATGGTTTGCATAATTGTTTGGACGAGTCATTGTGATCCTTGAACGCAAAAAACAACTAGATGATTTTAGTCGACTAGTTTGATAATCACTTAGAGCGGAAAAGATATAAACTGGGCAAGTGCAAATCAGAATTGCGCACTAAGAGTTTCGTACCAAACAACTTCTGTAAATAATTCAATTCCCGAACCGAATCTCGAAGATTTTTCCGAATCGAAAAAAAAAAAATATTATACGCTATCACAAATTTTCTCATTAATTTAAACTTTTGAGCCCCAAGCGAACACCGGCTATTGTCTTTCTATATGTCTTCAATTACGGTGTACAAAAGGTTTATACGTGCCGTCAACGACTTAGCTTAGTCTATTTGGTTATTAGATGACCAGACGACGAGTTACTTATTGCTTGTCGTTTGTAAGCTTGAACTTACGATGCTGGTGTTCTTCCTGCAACTCTACTTGCTTAGAGCAATTATGCACTAAACTTGATTCTCTTTCATTAATATCTTCCACAGCATCTGTCAAATACGTTTGCTTAAGGTAAGTATGCACTCAACTTGATTATCTTTCATTAATATCTTCCTCGGTTTCTCTCAAATATGTTGAGGTTAACTTCCAGATTTATCGGAACTTCCAAAATTCTCTATCCTAATCTCTTAAACCATCCGATCTATCAAAGCTATTTATCTAAATGTTTTACTTAAACTTAAATATCATTTTTTATACGATATAAACTAATGCTTGATTGCGATCACGTCTGATGGTAAGCAATGATGCAATCGTTGATGGTGAGGCGCACTAGTTTATGTTTATTAACAGCCTATTCACTCTAGCTTTGAAGACATCCAAATTATAGACGAAGCGAAACCCTTAGTCCGAACCGTAGAGGTTTCAACAAAGTAAGGTTGGATACTTGCCATGCGTCGGGTTATCTGATATCAGAAAAGAGATTGTTGCCACATTAATCTTTGCTTATATTTTCACCTAGTAGTCAGGCAATATTCTTATTTTCAGAACTGCATAATTATATATTTTCCACCTTAGAGAGACTTGATTTCCTATCATCAATAATCTTCTTCACATTTTTCAATTTCATCTTCAAGTTTCAACTTCAAGGTTTACTAAAATTTTCTAAATTCTCTATATGTACCAACCACTAAAACTATTATCTCAACCTGCAAACACAGTCTGGTCTGTCTGTGTGGTTTCTTCTTTAAAAGACTATCTGAGACAGACCTGCGACACTAATCTGCATGGTTCTCATATGATTTGACCATTATATGTTTAATGTATGTGCCCTTTGAACACTGGAATTTGTTTTTGGGATATCTTCTCAAGTTGTTCAGCAAGGAAACACTAACCTCATCTATAAGAATTTTTTCAAACCTATTTGCAAAATAAATATCATTTATCTAAATATTTTTCTCAACAGCTAAGCTCATTAATATGGCCATACTAATCTTGGCTTATATTGTCATCAACTTGTCATGCAATGATTCATCTGATGAAAAAGGGAGCGGCACTTAGGTAATGAGGTACCTCTGTCTGTGCATCAGTACCAATTAACTATGAGCTGCAATCATCAAAGGCGAAAGCGTAAAAAGGGATCTGACTTTTTTGGTCAGTCTACATAACTGTATACCACTTTAGAGTGAGCTTTAATCATGAAGGGTGTAGACGTCGAAAGGGGTCTGATGTTTTTAGTTTCAATGAGGGGCGATGATGATCAAAAGAATGATCAAATGTTCATTACAGAGTGTGTTTATAGTTATTTTTATTGATGAAAATTATGTAAAATATAATGTGTTAGTATGTCTGTCTATCCACATATTGAAGGAAGCGTGATGATATGCATGAGCATAAATTTTGTGGAACAGATAAGTTATTAATCATTAATGTCTCTTTATTGGTTTCAGAAGACCTTCAATTCCTTGAAGATCATTCTTCAAAATTAGGTGCTTGAAGTATCTAATCATGTCCCGAATCTGCTGTTATTTCCAATGATGTTGTTAAACTGGTTTTCGTTTTCAGAGATTCTATTGTAGCAATTCAAGATGATCTCAAAGAGGATGCGACTGCATTAAATGCACCAACCCATTCCAACAAACCCTGCAAACTCCAAAACCCATACTAATTAAATGAAAGGATCGTAATTAAAATAAACTATCAAATCGACTGCAATGCCCCAGCTATAAATTCCGCGAACCGATGGGCGTGACCGATAGAATTTAATACAAAATACGCCATATTGATGTATACATTTTTTTCCAACCCCCCAACTACCCACCTCCCTGCATAATTGAGCGTTGTGAAAACTATCACGTTAGTAAATGACGCCCCCTCTTCCCCCCGCAGTTTTCCAACATGGCGGAGATCAATAATTTGGCTGGGCAATGACTGTGATGACTCGGACATGCGCAAAAGGCACGCACGCCGGAATCATCGGCAAAACCTGAACTTGACTTGACGAAAACGAAAGTTAGGGCGAATGTTTCTACACCGTTCTTGGCATTCGATACTAACACACTGACGGTTCTAAGTCACATGGTCTTTATGTTTGAGCCAAGAATTTTTTTTCAGACATTTTTTTATATTTTTAAGATAAGGATTTTTATATAAATACTTTAGAATTACATAATAAAGAATTACTTAAGTCTAAACATGAAGATGACGAACCTAAAGTTAAAGATAAAAAAGAACATAATGTAGAAATTAACATGGACGGTTTCGGGAATGATGCTGAAAAAGATGAAACAGTCGATACGTTTTCCGTGAGTGCGAGCGAGATAATAGATGTCAATTTAATTTTAATAGCCGGCGGCCATTTTGCTCATTATATAATTTAACGTAACTTATGTATCAAAAAAGAAGATGGAGGTTTTAAAGCGAAAAATTATGAAACTATAAGCAATGATGCTCTTTTCTCTGGAGCTTTAGGCTGTGCTTTCAGGGGAAATGACTTGGAAGCACCGCGTGGAAAACAAAGATGGACGACATTTGCATTTTTAGTTTCATCATTTTACGAGGATTATTATCTTACCTGAGTGCTATCTTCTTGGTCACGAAATAAGTCTGTTTCGTGGTATAGGTGTAAATCTTCTGTAAAGTCGTGTATATCTTCTGTATAGTCTTGTATATATTCTCCTGTCTTCTTTTCTTCTCTCCTGTCTTCTTCTGCGTTTTCTTTAGTATTGTCAGTTTATTGTATGTTTAGCCCTTGTTTTGCCCATTAATTATACATACTCATATAAAACGTTACAGGTATAGAAATAACGCAAATATTTAACTAAGTCTTAACGTTAATTTTATTTTAATTTTGTACTATTTAAACAAATCTAGAAGTCGCTTCAACAGGTAGGTAAACTCGGTAAAATTTAGATTTTTTTGTAACTTTTTGGAGTAATTTTATCTTACCTTTTTTTACTTATAATTTAAGGCCAATTTAAGGCACAAGAATTTGTTTATTTTATTTTGCTTATTTATTTTCATCCACCAATGTCTGGAGCGGTTGATGAAATTGGTCGAAAGCTTTTCCCAAAACTTTTTTGCCAAATATTTCAAATATCACTTAGCCTTAACGTGTATGTCCAGAGTCCTTCACTAAATTACTTTTCACTAGATACATATAGAGAGTTTTGTATATAAAAATCAATTTAAATTATATTTAAAAGTTCCAAAATTAACCAGTGTTGTTTAAATGTACTCAAAAAACGTAAGATTTAAATTCTCTTTTCTATTGATTGTTTGTAATAACGGTTGATATAAACTTAAAACTTGTTCTATTGCGAAAAAACGTGTTTCTTTATCGTCAAATGGCGCTGGTTGTTATTTGTTTTGCTAGATTCCTCTTAGCTATGAAATCTTAGCTTTTTTCAGTTTCTTGCGCATTTAACTTATTTCAGTCCGCGTCTATAGTTCCATGGTCTTCTTCGCGGACTTCCCATGTGGTCTTTTCTTCTTCTTTTTTCTTATTTTTGATAGCTGCTTCTCCCGGATGGTCGTTGATGTTAAGTAGCCCTAGTACGACAAATCCGAGTCAAACTGCCTTCAGTCGCCTTAACACTAGTTTTACAGTAAAATGAAACCGGTCGTTTGAAAGTCTATAGAGTTCAAGTGTTGCAGAATACTATTGATTATAAATTCACTTAAATACTATTTATTATGATTATGGTGTGTTGTGGAGAAAAATTAAATAGCGTCTATTGCATAAAACTATTTCTGAATGTGTCGGCGGGCGGCAGCGGTGCGTAAGACGCATGCGCGCAAAATTTCGAATTTTGTCACCAAATTTGGTTTTTTTTATTTCGATTTTTTGAATTTTAGGCCGTTTTTTGTTGTTGTTTTTTTAATAGTTGGAGGTTTTTTTAGTGGATTTTTGTTATTTTTTTGCGCGGTAGGTGTCTCGCGCTGCGTAGGTGGTATACACGCGGCATCACCAGCCTCGCCGGCCACACTGAAGGGTAGATTGCATTGCTGCTGCATCGGCACCCCTCGGCCATCGGGACGGTGGGATGAGAGCCTCCTGCCACCCACCTCACCCCGATGACTCGCGTACCTCGAAATCATCAAATAATGATTTTACGTGTTTATAATAAAACTCGTCTCGTTTCTCTGTGTGCATCACCTATCTACGATATTCTAAGCGCAACATCAGTGTGTGCATCATATTTGTTTGTTATTTGGCCTATTAGAATAAAGTATTTACCGAACATTATATTCATAAAGAGAGCTTTATGGAAAATGGATCAATAGCTTTTATATACTTGTGTATTTGTTGTGTACTCTCATCGTAGTGTGGTTCTTGAAAATGTACATACATTAATATGTATGGTTCGGAGTATATAAGTCATGTCACGTAGTATTATATTCATGCTGTTTTACTTACAGGGTAGGTAGAAAGGGTGGGTGTCGTTATTAAAAGTGCTTCATGACTGCGCTTTCTGAGCGAGCGAGTTATCATGAATTCGAGTATTCAACGTACGAAGCTTTGAGAGACCTATGTAGAAACCTGTAAGCATAAATTATGCTTACTTATTTTGACTGCTTCTTTTCTGTTCTAACTTCATACAGATCACAATGATTTTTTTCACTATTAAACTCTAAGCAGGCCTTCGTTCATTCATACCTTCTAAATCGTCCACGAACAATTTATATCTACCCTCCTTTCTAATCCGGAAACGCAAAATATCATTATCAGAACTAGCCAAAATCATTGACACTACAATCACTGCTAACCCCTTTCAAACACAGCGTGAACTTTGCTAATAGAAAATGCGGCCGCAACTTTTCAACTAGCGACCATTTTCCACCATTGGAAATCGAACCTTCTGCTTTTAAGTTAAAGTTAGTTTTTGAACTTAGAGGTATATTATCAAAACGCAAATCAAATTTTTGGCCGTCACAATTTCCCTTGGTGATGGTACATTAGCCGCTAGGTATTGGTCAGTGGGCAAATGGTTTGTTATCGTATTGTTATGAATTCGAAGTTGGGTGTGGACTAATTTGATAATGACTGCAATATGTGATGATGAACTTGTGAATTTAATAATGACTCCTACGTATTATCATGTGACATCCTCGAATCCGCACTGGGCCTGCATGATGGATTAAGGCCCATTCACTCTTATAGAGAGGAGGCCTGAGGCCCAACTGTGGGTATCTATCTGTCTATCTATAAGGCATACATATTAGTGAGTTTTTTATATAGTGCGGAGTTCATCACGCATGCGGAATGGATCCGCATGCGGGTTTGCTGCCTACATTACTTTAAATAGCAGAGTATTGGCCTTATAGTGTTTCCGCTGCTGGGAATCTGGCATTCTCTCTAGAAGAGGTATTGGGTATAAATAATGAAGAGGAATAATCCACTACGTGGGACTAGTGCGGATTGGTGGATATCACATGTCTTCGAAGTTTTGATAGGACAAGCCGGTTTCCTGACGATGTTTTCTTTCATCGTTTTAATAGCAGTGGTGATGAAATAAATTACAAAAAGTAGTACGCCTGGCTAGGTTTGAACCTGTGAGCTACAACTCGTAAGTCGGGGCTGTTAACACTCGGCCACCACTGCGTATAGATTTATTTTGGGGTGTCTATTTGTAATGTATTTGGCTGTCAAAATCTAGAAATGACACTACAACATTATTGCATTAAGCTGATGACTTGTTGACAGTTGCAGGAATTTGACGAATGCCAGGCATACAGAATCAGTCGTTGTAGCGATATTTGATGGAGGTTTATGTCAAGCAGTGAATATCCTGCGACGGAAATGATTATGATGATCAATACATATAATACAATGTTATTTATACATCATCATCATTTCAGCCGAAAAACGTCTACTGTTGGACATAGGTCTCATCCAAGAGTCGCTACAAGGATCGATCCTGAGCGACACCATTTTCAGAATGACTTTTGGAAGATTTTTTTTCAAAAAACCAGTTTTTTTTTCAGAATAAATCGAGTTTTTTCGACCGGAAAGGATTTCAGTTCGCGCTTAGCGCCAGGAAACCTAAGTTAATATAGCGATAACCCGATTCCAAAGAAAGAATAAAAATCTAATGAGAAACAACGAAGCAATTGGATTTCGCTCTATGACATTTACTAAAACTATTTTTACTCAAGTTTTTATGGTCATTAGGTAAATCCGAGATAACTACAGTAGGTGTAAATGTCTAGTCTTTAGAGAAAACTTGACATCCTACGCATTATTGAAGGTTGAATTATCTGTGCAATCCGTTTTTGCTAGTAATTTGTGTTATAAGGATTTCGAAGAACTTGGCATAATAGTATGTCGAAAATACCAAATCACGCTAGCAACCAAAAAGGCTTAGGTAGAGATGTGTTTTTTTTTTGTGAGAAAATCATTTAATGACACCTCCTGGCCTTGGGTAGAGCAGGAAATAGCACTGATTGATATTTTACTGACACACTGCAAGTTTTTTAGACTAAAAACACACCCCGTTCCTTCGTAATTGTCTGAAGCAGACCCCTTGCTCTAGTAAACTGCTGCTGGGCGCTTACGGTTTGCTAACAACTTCTTAGGTGCGCATGGAACCGAACGATAGGACGGCAAGCTACCAAAACGAATGAACAGAGAAACGTGTGGGTTTTGATCAGTACAATTCTGATACGGCCTCCCACTCTGCCCTAGGGCAGAAAATGTCAGTGGATGGCCCTAACAAAAAAAAAAATACATTGATTACTGAAGCATACATGATTATTATTTTCATTTCAGCCGAAATACGTCCATTGTTATGTGTCGCCACAATGACCGATCCACAACAATATGTATTTCACATCCACCCGATGCCTGTTACCCTCACCAGGCCATCAGTCCACCTTGTGGGAGCCCTTCCTCTTCTGCGCCTTACGGTACGTGGTCGCATAACGCTAAAGCAATCACTAAACATATTTTCATCACCTTTGATAAAGTCATAGCGATTACCGATGATGATGATGATGATGATCACACCGGGTGTGTCGGCTCGCATCACCGAGTAATCCAACAGATTAAGGGAGCGCTCGCAAAATTCTATATATCATTATTAACTGCACGCGTTGCAGTGAGCGGTACGGTCTGCAAAACAGTCAAAATTTACCAAGTAATTTATTTTTTTGTACATTTTTTTTAAGGTTCTAGAGTCGCGACTACACACCGGAAAACGCACCATTGGAAGATCATCCACAAGGTAGACCAATGGACAGACTAGATCAAGGCCGCATCTAAGTGCTCGGTCTACGAAGGCACCCGGAAAACTGCAGTCCGCGATGGATGGCACCGTATGACCAAGATGATCACTCATCGTGATCCACAGTGATGACCACGACCATTCTGATAAGAGTGTACCGACTGAGAAGAAGAAGAGACAGATGGCCTGGTGAGAGTCGTTGGAATTCAATGGATGCGAGATGCACAGAATCGTTTGTTGTGGCAATGTTTAGAGAACGTCTTTGTCAAACTGTAAGTAGATGTCTTTCAACTAAAGTGATGGTCATCACTATCATTTTAGTTGAGTTGATTTTGTACTACGTTGCAGTAGACTTATTAAAATCATAGTATATAAGCGATTATTAATAATTTATAAACAGTGCTTTTTTTATTGATTATAGGTTCGCGCTTGACCGGTATCTTGCCTGATGTAAAGCGACGACGACGATGGAGCTCGCTTACCTATTCACTCTTGATTTAAAGATTCCCGGATTGTAGCCATCAGGAAACACAGCCTTCGGCAAGGGATTCCATTCCTTGTCATAGATTGGGAACCGTTGATATAGATAAATAGACAAGATAGAAGATTTTGTTTTTTGCCGTGGGCCCCTCACACGGCTACTTTTAGCGTAGTAGAAACCTGGTTTGTCAGAAGCCTTATCAGAACGCTTCTATTCTCCCAAAAGGCAACGGAGAAGGCTACACTTATACCTTTACCTTACCTTTATCCTGTAGTGGAGATCTTTTAGCTGAAATGGTGATGGTGACAATGAGGAGAGTAAATAAATGGCGAGAAGATCTCATTGGTCATCAAAGAACTTTGGTCTTCATCGCTGTCAGTGTGAACAGTATCCAAAAAAACCTTTGGGTTCTAGCGGGTTTATTTGTAAGAGTAACCAGGTACATTACAATCGTGCCACCCGTTGATAATCAATAAAAATATCCAAGGTAATTCGTAGTCGGTACAACTAGTTTTTTTGACGAATCCCACGCTTGGGTGGAGCGAGACACAGTTTCAGAATCTTACTGACTAAACCACCTACCCCATTCCTACGTTGCCATATATACCAGGGCCATAGCCTTCCTTTTAGATGCAAACCCTTAACCCCAATTGTCTTCGACCCTTCTGCAGGGTCTCTACGATTTGCTGACACTTCTTTAAGATGCGCAAAAAATACTCCCCTTAAATTTTTCTGTCATTGACGCCATTTTCAAACTTCCTCTGATATACTTATTCCTCACTTAATCCTTTGTTTATCACATCACACAACCATCCAACATGCTTATCTCTGCTACAAGCAGTCTTATCTCATATACTTTATCTACATAGTAACAAAAAAAAAACAAGAAAAACCAAAGAAAAATTTCCTGTTAAATTATTCTGCGTAATTGTTTTTCCTGACGCTCCACCGCTTTCCGACGTCCGTAAGCCTCGTGAAAATGGTGTAGCATGTAAAAATTATCAGAAATTAATAAGTATATATTGGACGTCCGGGCTTAAAGCCGTCGCGTAAAGTATGGCTCGTTTATATAAATACATGATCAGCCTGTATGTAATGAAACATTTTGTGCTGATCTCCAAACAAAAATGACGGAACCTGTGTGTGTATTGATTGAAAAAAACTGATACTTTAATATACATACACAGAAGAACAGCCGTAGCTAAGCTACGATTGTTTCGTTAATGTCGAAAGCTTGGAATTGGTCACGCCTTCAATTTCTTTGTACTGATCACATGGCTTAGCATTGAGATGACCTCAGAACAAAGGAATATGGGGCGTGGCCAACTCGAAGCGTTCGACGTTAACTAAACGATCGTAACTTGGCTAGGGGGGAACTTAAATTATTATAGTGTACAAGCATATGTGTTAATATAAGCGCTCTGTCTCTCTGTTCCTTTACTGTCATAGTCCCGATGGCACAGCAGTTCAACACAACCGTAAAAGCAGACTCTGGACCAACGAGTTTACGTGCTTTTTCAGCCACCATCGACTTCCAAACTCCAAGCTGCTACGGAGTAACTCACCCCTAACCGGGAATCCGGGGACCTCTCCTAGAGAGGAGGCCTGAGTCCCAGCAGTGGGAACATGGATAAGGCTGATGATGATGATGAACTGGGGATTAAGGCCTAATCGAAACCTCGTAGAGGCCCAGCCTGCCAGCAGGCAGAGTCAAAGCCTACTGGGGCCAAGAGTCTACTTCTGAAAGGCAACGAAGGGACGGGGTTAGTTGTTTTGTCATCAAAAGTCTGATAATATCTCCTGCTCAGCTCAAGGGCAAGAGTTGTCATTGGATGATTTTCTCCACCATAAAAAACGCCCTAGGAGTGTAAAAAGCCGCGCTTGCAACCTTCAGACAAAACTATGATAAACTATCTCAGCTAAGCGAGCTAATCTGAACTATCTTAGCTCATCTCTTGCTCTCCAAACATCTTGACACGAGCTATAACTAAAGTCATTTCTGCCGCCATGAAAATGCAGTTTGCTCTGTTAGTTAGTGTCAGTGAACAGGATAATGAGCCCTTTTTACTTTGTCTAGCTTTAGTTATGCACCGGTAAATCTTTTGATGCACGCCTGTATGCTGTGGAAGTATTTTAAACGATGATTCTGCATAAGCCCTCTTACAAGTTATTAAACCACAAGAGCGTGTCGGGCCACGCTCAGTGTAGGGTTCTGTAGTTTGCCGTCCATCACAAATTGCTCATAATGTAACAGAACCCATAAATTGCGACTAAACAGCGCGAAGTAGCCTAAAGTTGCTATTTTTTTACAAACTGAGGGTTAAAATAAAAATCATTAATTAAGTTTTCTTCAGGAGAGGGTGCATGATATTTTAAACATCCCAGGTTTTCTCGAAAGATCACAACTATTTAAAACTATTACCAAATTCCTGCTATTGTCTCATGCCACTTGGAGTTTCTTTTCTTCTTTTTACGGTGGGAAAAATCATCTAATGGGAAACAGTGTCAGAACCTTACTGACTAAACGACCCACCCCATTCCTTCTTAGCCCTTATACCGGTCTTGGTCCTGCAGTTGCATATCGTCTGCATGGCACCGTACCGATCCCTGCTGAACACCGCACGACATCTCTCGCCATCTCCACTCTCCCTAGTGACCAGGGTAGATTATGTACCTGTCTGACAGGTAGGCCTCGATCACACGACAGAGGTAGTCGGCCACCTGGTGGTACCGGAGTGCCGTCCTAATACAACCAGGGGAGGGAGTTAAAGGCGTTGGCAATGTAACAAAATATGTTTATATAAACACTAACATTATTAGTTTTTAAAAAGTATCTTTAAAATATATTTTTACAGTTTTTATGAAAATATTCTCGTGAACGAAGTTCCAAGCGAAGTACTAGTATGGGGTATAAATAAATACATAGGGTATAATTATGCATACTAATAATCCGAGACCTAACTATTCTACTTAAAACATTGTACCTGTGTGTAACCGTGGTATATTTATAATTGTAGGTCTTGTTATTACTCATTCAACAAAAAACGTTTTCAAGAAAAATCTTGAGTCATTTGATTATAATTTTTAATAGCCGTGATGGTGGCCGAGTGGTATCGGTCCCGACTTACGAGTTCAAACCCAGCCAGGCGCATTACCTTGTGTAATTTATTTCATCACCACTGCTCTCAAAACGGTGAAGGAAATGAGGACACGTCTTAGAGGCATGTCTTAGAACCAAAAATTCGAAGACATGTAACATCCACCAATACGCTCTGGGCCCGTGAGGTGGGTTATGGTATATTTCTTCTCCTAAAGAGGAGCCCTGTGTCCCAGCAGTGGGAACATTAAATAGGCTGATGATGAGGACTAATAGCAGTGATGATACCTTTAAAGCTAAAACGCAACTAACCGATTAGCTCCTAAAGCCTTACCAAAGATATATATTTCCATACAACATACACTTGAAACTCTTTACTCTCTTTTTTTTTTAAATAAAATTAAATAAAAAACAAAACTACGCCAAGTTTTGTTTTTTATTTAATTCAAACTTATGATTGACTGCGACCCCACCTGATGGTAAGCAGTGATGTAATTGTTGATGGTGAGGCACATTAGCCTCTTCAGCGCCTATTTGTACATATGTCTGTACAACTTACTGATCTTAAAAAGTTCTTAATTGTCATTTTATTCACTCATTTTTACGAAATTCATTTGGCCGTAAATTTCTTCATTTAAAGTTTTTATATTTATTTTATTAATTCTTAGAAAAATACAGGGAAAGTTTTTTTATTTTTTTTTTGAGCCCCAAGCGAAAGCGGCGTTCGCACACTTATTGTTCTTTAAGTGTGTCTGTAATTAAAGTCGAAAGGTTAGGAAAAGGTGTCAATGCCCCCATCGCTCAAAGGGCTAAGAAGAAAAAGTCTTTCTTGGTCAAATCAAAAAACTATCATAATTAACTAAGTTGTTTTAAAACAGTTAACTTTAAACCCACTCCCACTCCAACCAGACATTTCCCTCCAATAGAGAAGCAACTGGTTTCGTAAACGGTCTGTAACAATTTTAAACTATTGTGAGTCTAGGGATGGCCGGATCGCTTTCTCGTTCAATGGACCGGTGTACCACTAGCGTTTCAAATAGAAATGGCTACGTGTGATACTGTGTCTGGTGACCACGTTCGGTACAGTACGGGGTCTTATACGCCCCGTATATAAATTTCTTGTGAAAGAAAGAAATGTTTATTTTTAAGCATTATGGTATATTGTGGTACTTATACTAAATCATCGATCAAACGATAAATTACCTAAAATTATGTATTTTATGTTTATCTATATATTTATAATTTTATTTTTTATTGGATATAGTAATACTAGAATTATTTGGGTACAATGTCAGAATGTCAAAAAATCTACTACCCATCTTATACGCCCCGTATAAATTTCTTGTGAAAGAAAGAAGTGTTTATTTTTAAGCATTATGGTATATTGTGATACTAATAGTAAATCATCGATTAAACGTTAAATTACCTAACTGATAATTATGTATCTTAAGTTTAACTATATATTAATAATTTTAGTTTTTTATTGGATATAGTAAGTAATATTAGAATTATTTACAAGGCTAGAATATTAAAAAGTCAATGTCTGTTCCACATAAACCAAGCGCCAGTGGAAATGAATGAGAGATTTTAAATCATCGTCATAACGATGGAGTAATATACAAACATAAACAGCCATGTGGGTATTTTTATATGTTACTATTTGTGAAATAGTAACTTAAACGTCTGAAAGAATTGAGGATCTGGAAAGATAAAGTTTTTTTGAAAGAGGACGCTTTTGCATACGAATTTGTGTTTCATCATAATCATCATCAGCCTTTTCAATGTTCCTCTTCTGGAGGGAATGAACCGTAATCCGTCATGCTGGCTCATTGTGGATTAGTAATAGTTATACACTGCTCGTTGGTTTCGCAATTATCTAATTAGTGCTTACGTTACAAAAAAATAGGTACTCTTTTCCATTCGCAAAAAATCTTAGTTTTTACGAAACTCTCAGAACGCAAGTCCGACTCGCTCTTGTCCAGTTTTCAAAAACAAGATCACTTATTTAAAATTTTCTGAAACGTACACACATCCTCTTTTCATGCAGGTAATGGTAGTGCGAACATATTATCAATAAAATTAAATTATGTAAGATGACGGTAATATTCGTAAACACTTTCTAGGAACACTAACATTATAGGGGAAGAGTGTGTCGCGCATCGTTCGTGGTTCCGTACACAATTTTACATAATATTTTGTTATAGTTTTAGCAAACGACAATAAGTAGAGATAAGTTCATCAATACATCAAGTTCATCAATACATCAAGTTTGTATTAAAATGGAAAATTTGAGCCCTTTTCTATAATATAGAGTAATGTTAAAATTTTTAATTATTATAATATTATAGTACAGAATAATCAGCTTCATAATGTTCCAACTGCTTTTTTTTATAGTAGGTAAAAATGAAAAATAATCCAATGACGAATCCTGCCCTTGGGCGGAGCGGGAAACAGTGTCAGACTCTTACTGACTAAACAACCTACGCCGTTCCTTCCTTGCAATGTTCCTACTGCTGGGAATCAGGCCTCGTTTCGAGGAGAAGGAAGGGGCTATAATTTACCACGTGGGCCGAATGTGCATTGATGGATGACACATGTCTTTGAATTTTTGGTATTAGGATATACGCCGGTTTCCACACGATGTCTTTTTTTCGTTTTATAGAGTAGTGGTGATAAAATAAACGTCACATAGTAATGCGCCCGGCTGAGTTTGAACTCACGATCTACAGCTCGTAAGTCGGGACTTATAATAATACCACTTCAGTATGGGTTGATTAAATATTTTAATTACAATTTTGCGAATTCATTCCGCATGTTTAGTCCCACAAATATATATTTTTTTCTTCACTTCCCGATACTGAACCCCAAATGTCAAAAAACTTAAATTATTACAATTTAAATTTTGTGGGCTACTCTAACTTTGAAATAAAGTTAAAACTTTTAACTTTATTTTACACACTTCAAACAGAACCCTAAAAACACAGGAAATTATAACCAGGGATTCGAACCTATTACCAATAAATTGGCAATCTGATCCTACCAGGATGTTAGTCTTATCTATTGTGCTATTAGCACAGCTTGCTGGTCAAAGGGTCTAAGTTCACATTCCGAGTAAAACATGTATAATATACATTATTGTAAGAATATTTGTTACTGCTAATGTAATATTAATTTTAGAGACCGACTCAAGATTAGATTCTGGTTTCGGCCTGTAGTAATAAAAAATCTGGTTTCGGCTAAAAAATTACTCAAATTTGTATATTGCTCTATACTAACTTTTGTCACACCAATTAAATGAATAAATGATTTCGGAAATGACAATCTTATTTTTTGCCGAAATATGTTAACCGTTTTTTAACATTTCTATGTTTTTCAATTTGGTTAAAAAAATCAGTACATTATACACATAAAAGAAACATTATTTTTGGTATTAATATACTTGAGACACAATATACGGTACGGTAGGTACAGGGTATGGGAATATTCTTTTTAGAATTGGCCGAATAAAAAAATAAATATAGTCGAGTATTCAGCTCGGCCGAAACTAACGTTTTTGAGTTGACAGTTGTGATAAATACTTAACAACTGACTGATTCTTTCATCCATGAGTTGCATGCTATGTTGATTGGCCTATTGGCCTAGTTATTAGTTAGCTATGACTGCTATGCTGGCGGTTGTGGGTTCAATTCCTATCTAAGACAAATGTTTGTGATAAACGCGATCATTTATTCTGTGTAATTTAGTTATCGATTATAAGTATGTGTTTAGAAATACATAAATATGTTTTTCAGTTGTCTAGTATTTCCTGTGGTAGTTGTGAAAAAAATAAGAGTGTAAAATAGGTGCATCAAAACATAATTTTATATTTTTGGCAGATTTGTGTTACATTATTAATTTCTTTTTCGACTTCCTTGAAGGCCGAAACTAGGAGAATAGCCGAAAACTTGGCTATAGTTTCGGCTTAAACAGCAAATAGTGTTTTCTCCGAACATTAAATAATTTCTAATTGTACATGGATTGTCTTCACAAATGTACTAGTCTTTAAATTGTAGATATGTATTTTAAGTAGGACTGTAGTTATTCTTTTCTCTTTATAATGATAAAGTAAGGAATGTCAAAATGAACTATCTATGTTTGAAAGTATGATTCATCAGGAAGCTAAAAGTCAAGAGCAATGACTTTTCATTGCTCAGAACTTAAACTCCGAGTTCTAAACTCCGACCATAGCCCTTTGGCTCAAGCTCGGAGTTTCGTTGCGTGATCGTATCAGAAATGAAGATATCGGCAAGAAAACCAAGGTTGCCGCCTTAGCCCAAAGAGTCGCCAAACTCAATTGGCAATGGGCAGGGCACATTGCTCGCAGAACAGATGGCCGTTGGGGTCGAAAGCTTTTGCAGTGGCGATCGCGTATCGGAAGACGCAGTGTTGGAAGGCCTCCAACAAGATGGACCGATGACCTGGCAAGGGTTACGAGTATCCGATGGATGCGAGATGCACAGGAACGTTCATTATGGTAAAAATTGGGGGAGGCATAGGTCCAGTAGTGGACGTCTTTCGGCTGAAATGATGATGACGATGCAAATGAGACGACATTTTACAAATTGACAAGCCGAATTGACAGCTTGCTGTTACTTAAAGTATACCTTACGTTCAGCCGGATTTTGGTGACAATTTGTTCTATAAAGCGGCGCCCAACATTTAGCCGTATTCTTAATGTAGGGTGACTATTATTTATGAAACCTAGATTTCACTTTATACGATTCAATAAAAAATAAAAATTTCGAAGATATCATTACAATATAGTTAATTAATATGATTCTGTAGGTACGTCTTTGGGCAAGAGATTTTTTGAACATTATTTTAGTTTGATGCATAGTCGTAAATAAAATAAAATGAAAAACGGTACAAACTCGATGTTCAACATTTTTTTCTTAATTTTCTCTTTAAATTCGACAACTTTTTATACAATACCAGTTAGTCCCAAACTTAGCAGAGCTTTACACCCCAGACACATAACAAATATTCGTACTCATCATATAAACATTTGAGTTGGGTGGGAATCGACCCCACGATCTCAAGCATAGCAGTCAGAGCTAGACCACTGGACCAATCGACTATTCGAAGTATAATATTATACATTATGCACATAAAGACTTGAAAGATTAAAATGATTTTTTTATCACTTTTTTTCTACGTAGGATTTTTTTTCATTCAATGACATCCGCTCCTCCCAAAAGCGGGAGATAGTGTCAGATTTTTACAAACTAAAAATCCTCTCCTATTCCTTCTTTGCTAAAATCATAATTTTCGCGAATCAACCATTAACTCTGTCGACCCTTCGATGATGCTATTAATAGACATGATGATCAGAATGTCTGTCTGTGGAAATTAATCTGCAAAACCACTGAACTGATATTGATAGAATTTTGACTGTCCAAATACGCTCTAGGGTAGAATTAACGTTAGGGTAGTTCGTAACCTTATAATGGGAATCATTGCGGGCTGGTTCTAAAGGGTAGTAGTAGAAATGTATTGGTATAGGTTTCATTTATTGCTTTGAGATTTATTTATTGCAGACTGGCCTGTTGGTCTAGTGGTTAGTGGTCCTGACAGCAATGCCGAAGCTCGTGGGTTCGATTCCCACCCAGGACAAATGTTTGTATGATAAGCTCAATAATTTGTTGTGTCTAGGTGTAATTCATCTATAATATGTATGCATTTAGAAATAAATAAGTATGTTTATCAGTTGTCTAGTATGCATAAATTAACACAAGCTCTGCTTAGCTTGGGACCAGACGACGTTGTGTGATAGTTCTGGAATATAATATATATATATTTGTAATGTGAATTTTACATTAATATATTTTTCTAAATTGATATAAACAAGTGTTTGACTGCAATCCCACCTGATGGTAAGCAGTGATGCAATCATTGATGGTGGGGTGCACTGGTTTATCAAGAGCCTATTCACTTTAGCCTTGAAGACACCTACATTATAAACGGACGGGAAGACCGTAGCAGGCAAACTGTTCCAGTCTTTCGATGTACGCGGTATATAGTATTTATTAGTTTATAATATAAGCAATACATATTTCATTATTATAACTTAGAATTAACTTAATTTATATTACATTCTATTTAAAATATCTGTCATTTATTTATTGTGCACACCACAGTGTTGTCTTTTTTAACCCAAAGGTTGACTGGTAAAAAATGCCTTGTAGCATTAAGTCCGCCTACATATAAAACTTCATATACAGTAGTAGTAGTAGTAGTTTAAATAAATAAATAAGTGTTACATTATTATATTTTCTCAAATATAAATCCTAGTAGAACACAGCGATATTCATATTATTAGTTGCATGCAATAAACAAATTAATTAATATAACTGACATTAAATACAAATTATTACAATTTCATTCATTAATAAAATTGTTTTACTAGTCATTTGATTATTATTATTTTATTACATTGATATATTATTTTTACAATCATTCTCACTATTAGTTATTTTACAACTCGGCCACGGCGACTTTTTGTAGCAATCCTACTATTTTACAACTCGGTAGCAATCCTACTAGGCTAGGGACAAGACAACGCGGAAGATCACCTATGCGTTGGACTGACCAGGTTAAATCGGCAGTGGGAACTCGTGTGTCTGACTGCACCAGGCAGTCTGCCAACAGGGAGAGATGGCGGGAGATCGTTCGGAGAGCTGTGTCCGCCTCTACCGCCGATGTGGATGCCTCTACGTGACCACGACCGCTCTGCCAAGAGCGAAACGACAGAGAAGAGAGAGAGCAATCCTACTAACGCGCTATAGGATCGCGACTGTATCGATGCGAACGTGCTAACGGTCTTATTAGTTCATTTATTTCAATAATTTATCCTTCATAAGTTCTTTAACACTCCTTTTAAAACGGTGAAGAGAAACATCGTCAGGTAACCGGCATGCCCAAGATAAAAAAAAAGAATACATGTGACCTCCACCAATCCGCTCTGAACTGAGGTCTGTTTCCCAGCAGTGGGAACATTACAAGGTTGATTATACTATATTATACTAAATTAAAAAGTATACTGTGAAAAAATTATTTGTATTGTAACTACTGATAATTATTATTTATATATTTTTTTTACTTTATATCTGCATCAAGTGCAGTCCCATTTTGGATCCTGGCAATTTCAATCCATACCAGATTGTCTGAAAGAAATTGCCCAGTGCGATAAGGCCACTATTTGTATGTTTTCTTTATAATAAGGTTTTCTTTCATGTATATTGTAGTCTTGGTGTACAATAAAGTATAAATAAATAATAAATTATTTTTTAAATTATAAATTTTTAAAAATGTGAAAACCAAACGGTCATTGACATTACAACGAATCATCAGTAAACACTAAGAGCAATCGTTCATCAACAGCCCATAATATCAGGCGATTCCTGGTTAAATCACTAGTATTAATCATGCCTAGACTATAGGCATATATTTTTGTCCCTCCATCCCTTTCCTACCAGTGCGCAGACTCGTAGTCATCGTCATCACCCCCCAGTGGGGGGTGCACTACCCACTTCACCCCACGTCAATATACACAACAGTGTTGGATAAAATAAACCCACACTAACGCAGTTGTACGCGACAGTACCATTACACATACTTGTACACGACAACGCACACTCTAAAGTATTTATACAAAATTGAACACTTAATTACATTAAAGCTTGTATGTGTGAGTGACGTTGTATATAAAGATGGGGGGAAGAGGGGGATACGAAAAATTGGAAAATGGAAAATGTTTTTCGACAAATTTTTCGCAACGAATTTCATGGTGCACTGTTCCTCATGCAGTTTTAACTTTTCTGTCTGGCATTTGTTTTTACTGGTATTGAAATCGTAATATTTTTCCGACGATGTCCGGTATGAATTCGTTATCATGACTGCATTGTTTTTATTTTAGCTCTTTAATGCTGGTAAGTCTGTATTGCGACAGGCGTTGACGATAATTTTTTGGGGGATTTCAAAGTGTACGAAAACTGACGGAGCGTGGAAATGTGCTTAATTTTTGTATTTTAAGCTGATATGTTGGCAGTAAGTGCTTTTTGAAAGGTAGACAGAAGGTATTAATGAGCTTACTAAAGTATTTTTATCTTCGAACTATTGATACTGTTTATAGGAACGACCATAGAGCCTCTCTTCTCGGGTAAAGTTGACCAAGCTACATGGTAGATCACCAATGAGATGGACAGACCAGATCAAGGCCGCTACTAAGTGCTCGGTCTACGAATGTAGCCGGAAAGCTGCAGTCCGCGATGAATGGCACCGTATGACCGAGATGACCACTCTGACAAGAGTGTACCGACTGAGAAGAAGGAAAGGAACGACTGAAAAGGTGTAAAAAGAAAAAAGTAGCAGTAGCTTTAAAATAAATGTATAGCACAGCATCAGCTTTCCACTGTTGGGACTCAGGCCTTCTCTCTAGGAGACTGAATAGTCTATAATCCACCACACTGGCCCAGTGCGGGTTGGTGGATGTCACATGTTTTCGAATTTTCGGTTCTAGGTAATGCCGGTTTTCTTACGATGTTTTCCTTCATCGTTTCGAGAGCAGTGGTGATAAAATAAATTACACAAAGTAATGTGTCTGAATGGATTATGGCCCATTCCCTCTCCTAGAGAGAGGAGGCCTGTGTCCCTGCAGTGGGAACATTGAAAGGCTGATGATGATGATGATGTGTCTGGCTGGGTTTGAACCCGCGGCCTACAACTCGTAAGTCGGGGCCGTTACCACTCCGTGTTTATTATAGATATGTATTTATTAGATAGATATCACACATTTGTCCTGGGTGGGCATCGTACCCACAACCTTCGGCATAGCAGTCAGGGTCACTAACTACTAGGCTGACGGGCCAGTCAAATAGTAGATTGTAGTATTTTAATCCATTCTTTAACAAACCCTTTTCTACTACCAAAATCTGTTCTTATAGACCTATATACAGTAAAACGTTACGCCAACATTCCGCGAAGGGGCAGACAGAACTCTATAGCACACCTACATATTGCTAGCTACGTTAAGTTTCATGCGATAGGGGAGGAGTCATTGACCTGGGCCCAAATCTAGTTTACCTATTGTTTAATTTACTAATAAGGCACACCAAGAACTTGTTCATAAAATAATATAGATTAATATATGTTCAAATGATGATTCTGTGTAAAAATCAGTTAAAGACATGCACTTTGGTTGTTTATAACTAGCAAATCATTTGGCATGTATAAATTAGTTAATTAAGCCCCACGAGGCCACACCTATTGTTCTTTAATCGTGTCTGTAATTACCCCAGTCAAAAGGTCAAACTTAAATTAAATTAAAAGAAATGAATCGATTGCAGAAGCCTCCCACAAGGTGGACCTATGTCCTGGTCAGGGTTGCTGGAATGCGATGGATGCGAGACGCACAGGACCGGTCTTTGTGGCGGCGCTTAGGGGAGGCAAGGAACAATAAGATCGGTCCTTTGTGTCTTGTCAATAATTATTACCTAGTTCCTATTAAAAACAACTTCTTTACTTGGGTATTAATACCTACTAAATATACAGGTGATCCAAGGACTGGCTTTTACCTTGGAGAGAATAAGCATCACCATACAGCGTGGCAATGCTGCCAGCCTTTTGGGCACTTTACCAAACGACAGCGATGCGGAAGACTTTTGTGACACCTTATTAGATTAGGTACTTTTAGTTAGTTCGTAAGGGTTTTTTTTATTTTTTTATATATGTAGTTTTAAGGTTACTTCATTATATTCGTTTTTATTGCAAATATAACTAAAATGAAATACTATATAATAGGTTGTATTTTACTGTTAGGTATCGATGGCTAAATTAAAAACAAATATTTGCTGTATGATGACACAGTTGGCGTAATGATTGACCGATACGCTACATGTCACAGCTTTGATGCCCAGATGGAACAAATATTTCACTGGAACCGAACCTGTTAATTTTAGAGAAAAAATACTAGTGCTACATCATTCGTTAGTTTCAATCACTACTTAGAATAAAATTTTAGAGACCCAGGTTGCACCAGATATATATATAAGCATAGCATAGCATAATCGGAAATTTAATATTCTTACTGCTTGGACTTAGAGGTCCTCTCTAGAAGAGGAAAAGGGGTTGAGACGCAAGTTCACAGCGAGCGATGCTCGGTGTAAAATCGTCTGGTAATCGTCCGGACTGAGCCAAGCTCAAGTCGTCCACGGCGCGTACTGTTTCCGAAGAGTTGTCAGTAAAATGTAGGGGCCTCATGGGGTCGAAGCCGGGCGCCATAGGTTAATGTGAAGGTGAGCTTATCGGAGTTACCTTAAGAAGGTATCCTCCTTCGCGGAGTATAGCATCAGCCTTTCATCATCATCCTACTGCTGAGACCGAGATCTCATCTCTATACCATAATCACCATAATCCACAACACGGGCCCAAGGTGGGTTTTTGGATGTCACATGCCCTCGAATAATTGGTTATAGGACATGCCGGTTTCCTCGCGATGTTTTCCTTCACCGTTTTGAGAGCAGTGATGATGAAATAAATTACACAAAGTAACGCACCTGATTGGGTTTAAACTTGCGACCTTCAACTACAATTCGTAAGTCGAAGTTTATACCACTCGGCCACCACTGCTCTCAAACAAACATAGCACGTAATTTTCAACCCTATTACAAGCGTCACTAAAATTCAAAATCCAAAAGCCACGTACACAAAATAACCGATCCCCTTTTCAAAATCAGAATCCCTAATCATTCAATTCCATAACCGAAAACCGTATTGTTATCGTAGCCGCTTTAAATCGCTTTAAAGCTCAGCTTTGAGCGATAACCGGTGTCGGTGCAATGTGTTGAGTCGTACATATTTGATATGGTACGCAGCGGTGCAGCGGCTGAAGGGTTCACTTGTACTATTCTATGTTGTGAGAGAATGTGAACCGTTTTAGGGTTGATCGAGAGAATTTGGTGTTGTTTTAAGTCACCCGCATCACCCGCGTACATAAAAGATAGCCTATGTCACTCAGGAGTAAAGCAGCTTTCTATTGTTGCTAAAACTTTTCCAATCGGACAATTAGTTCCAGAGATTACCTCCTACAAACAAAAAAACAAACTTTACCACTTTATTATATTAGTGTAGATTGAACTTGCTGCAATGATTCGATGCCTTTGCGAAAGAGAAACAGTGAGCAGGTTGCAGCAGTATTTTTTTTAATTGCTATAAACTAGTAAAGTGCTTGACTGCGATCCCACCTGATGGTAAGCAGTGATGCAATCGTTGATGGTGAGGCGCACTAGTTTATTAAGAGCCTATTCACTCTAGCCTTGAAGACACCTAAATTATAATCGAAGGAAAGACTGCAGCTGGCAAACTTTTTCAGTCTCTCGATGTACACGGCATAAAGGTCGAGGCAAAACGCTTAGTCCGGGCCGTAGATGTCTCAACAACGTAAGTGTGGATATTTGCCGTACGCAGGGATGTCCGACGGAAAAATTGAGATTGCGGAAACAAATCGTGCAATTCCTGCGCACACTCTTCTTAGTAGTAGTGGCCGTGTAGTAACTGTCCCAAGTTACGAGTACTAGGTCGCAAGTTTAAACCCAGTCAGGTGCGTTACTTTGTGTAATTTATTTCGTCACCACTTCTCTCAAAACGGTGAAGGAAAACATTGTGAGGAAACCGGCATATTCTAGAACCAAAAAACTTCGAAGACATGTGACATCTACCAATTTGCACTGGGCCCGCGTGGTGGATTATAACCCATTCCTCCGCCTAGAGAAGAGATCTGATTCCCAGCAGTGGGAAGATTGCTGAAGAAGGCTGATGCTATGCTATGCTATGCTTTGTGAAATGTGAAACGAAACCCTAATGCTATTTGAACGTGCTTTCTGAGGCACGAAAGTGTCCTAGTATATATATGTCCACAACTATCACACAACGCCATTTATCTAGTCCCAAGCTAAGCAGAGCTTGTGTTATGGGTACTAGACAACTGATAAACATACTTATATATTTCTAAATACATACATATTATTAAAGCCTTCTGCCGATCTTTTTACACGTGCAGCCTTTGGGTGAAATACACGCAGAGGGATATAGTGACCTGCGCATCCAATACAACAATGCTTTCCGGGTGTTGTTGGGGCTGCCGCGTTTTTGCAGCGCGTCCGGGATGTTCGCCGACGCCAATGTTGACAGCTTTTCAACCATCATGCGTAAAAGATGCGCATCATTACTATATCGGGTTCGCGCCAGCCCCAACTCTATCCTGAGGACATTGGCAGACCGCTGGGACTCTCCGTTTCTAGAACGCTGGATAAGACTCCATGCAGTTAAGTAGTTTGGGGTGGGAGAGTCTCTAGTGGATCTTAAATTTAAAGATAAAATATAATTACTCTTAGATTGTATTATTTTATTCACTAACACTAGATATAAGGCTTTTTATACCGTTACTAACAAAATATGGAACTTGATTCTGAATTAAATGTTTATTATTATTATTATAGATAAATTACACCCAGACACAGAACAAATGATCGTGCTCATCACACAAACATTTGTCCTGGTATATTAAGATGGTTACCCATCAATCGGCCAACCTCGGTAAACGTTGCTGAACCTCGATGTTTCCAGATTGTTGATGTTTCGAGATTTACAGTGGGCAAAAATAACTCAATGACTACTCCCACCCTTGAGTGAAACAGGAGGTAGTGTAGATAGTGAGAGACCCTTACCGACTAAAAAACCTAGCTAACCTTCATTTCAGACGGCCAGTAAGGGTTTCGATGCGAAAGCTTATTAAAATTGTGGTAACATATAACGTAAAATTATAACATAAATGAGGGCCATATTTCAGCCCCCCCTGGGCTCAAGGCAAGGATGGAAGAGGGTAGATTATTTAGTGAGTAAGAGTCTGACACTGTTTTCGTCTCCACCCAAGGTCCGGATGCGTCATTGGTTGATTTTTACCTACCATAAAAAAGCCCTAGTAAGGCTTCGACCCTTCTGCAGTTCGCTGACAACTCCTTAACAGGAATTCCAATCAAATGGGTTAGAAAATAAAACAAAGTTCTTTATATGCCAGTATATTGATGTATCCATTTTCTTATACCATGGTCGGAAATATTCGTGTAGACGCCAGGCATTCGGCGACCGCAGCCGAAGCCGAAAGACGAGAGGCCGACGAGCTTGCCGAATGATACTGCTCCTCCCCCACTGTCTCCCTGGAAAGAGATTATAGTTTTAAATCAATATTAAATTATCGCTACGTCTTCCGGCTAGGCCTCCCACAAGGTGGACCGATGACCTGGTCAGGGTTGCTGGAAGCCGATGGATGGAAGACGCACAGGACCGATCTCTGTGGCGGCGCTTGGGGGAGGCCTATGTCCAGCAGTGGACGTCATTCGGCTGAAATGATGATGATGATGATTAAATTATCCATACTTACATTCCTACATATTGTTTATAATGTTTATTTAGCCTATAACTTCTCACTGCTGAAATGAAATGCAGAAGAAAATATTTACCACTTACTGTTCATATTTTTTTTTTAAATAATCGGTACGATTAGAGTTCATTAAGAAGCATAAATTAAACAGAAGTGACATTGGAGTATTTCAGAGTATTATATCTACTCTTACTCCGGAAGTGGGCAATGAACTTTTTTGTATGCAATAAATCCATAAGTGCCTTAGTTTAGTATCTAGTGTAAGACACAAGTGTAAGTTATAATGAAGCTGTCATAGTCGAATTATAACAAAAGGAAAAAAAAGCAAAATGCAATTTTGAAGAATATATAAATAGTTTACACTTTAAAAGAATTATCAATATTGTAATACATCATTTAACGTATTACATAGTATAAAACAAAGTTGTCTGTCACTAAGTAGGTAGGTATATTTAGATCTTTAAAACTAAGCAACGATTTCGATGCGGTTTTTTTAATATATAGAGTGATTTAAGAGGAAGGTTTATAGGTATGATAAATACAAAATATATTTAATATCACCATCGGGTGCAATCACTCGTGCGAAGCTGGGGCGGGTCGCTAGTATTACATAATTACAAAATCTAATTGCAAAATGTTTCAATTGTCCGCATTACGCGTTCAACACCTTTGCGGATCGCCTAACACTAGGCACTATGAGCGCAGACAATATTTAAGTGTTAAGTATTACTACAGGCTGAAAAAATCTTTTGTTTAAGCCATTCCTCTTCTTCTTTCTCGTCGAGTTAACTCAAAATTTATAAGACCAATTTGTAGCGTGGATAACTCTGTCATTAGTTTACATCGAGAAATATGAAAGAGGTTGTGCATGGAAAGGAGGACCCATACTGATATTGTGTTTCATTTAAGTCTAAGAATTAAGGTTCTAGAGTGGCGAATACCTCCCACAGTTTGGACCGATGACCGGCCCGCCTACCCATGCCCGACAAGCTGCAATTGTTTCGTTAACGTTGAACGCTTGGAATTAACAACGCTGTCAATTTTTTTGTTCTGACCACATGACAGCGTTGAGATGACGTCAGAATAACGGAATGGGGGCTTAGCCAACTCAAAGCGTTCGACGTTTACGAAAAGATCGTTACTTAGCTAGAGGGCAGGTAAAAGTCGCGGGAATCTGATGGATACGTGATACACAAGACCGGTCGTTATGGCGACATTTAAAAGATGCCTATGTCCAACAGTAGACGTCTTTTAAGACAGATAGATCGATATACTCTTTATTGTAGGTACACCATAAACAAAACTTGGTACATTAGGACACTTAAAATTACTACGATGTTACAATGGGCGGTCTTACAACAACCTTTACAACCTTTGGATGGATTTGACAGAGGAAAAAGATAGATACATGGGTAGTTCGTGGCGTACTATTTACATATACACAATACATAACTAATGAAATTCATATACTACAAAAATAATATATGATAATATATGAATAATATATGATGATGATATGATGAAGTCTAAGAACTCACCTGACAAGCATCATGTCCCCAGCCTCCCGCGCAGAACATCCTCGGAGTCAGGGTGTGATTGTACCAGGAGTTGCTCACTTCTTGGCACTCCTGCATAGGAATAATCTTGATCTGAACTTGGTGGAGAGAATCGAGGTAGTCTCCCTGGAAAACCATGTCAGAGGTTTGATTCCCGGTTATTATACATTATTATACCACTAGCTTTAGCATGCGGCTCTGCCCATTTAAATGTGGAAAATTGTCCCAAGGGAACATTATATTCCTAGGATAAAAATTTTAATACCAGAAAAAAAAAACGTGTGCAAAATCGGACTGTTTTAGTGTTTAAAAGTAACAAAATTATGCAAACATTTGATACGTCACCTAAACACAAAGCCACATTGCTAAATCTCAAAACGGCGAAAGAAAACATCGTGAGGTAACACGAACCAAAAATTAGAAAACATATGACATCCACTAACCCGCACTAGGCCCACGTGGTGCATTAATGCCCGTGCCGTCTCCTAGAGAGAAGGCCTAAGTCCCAGCAGATGGAACACTATAAGGCTGAAGCTATGCCATGCAATACTATTAATTGTCAAAGTCTAAATATTTTATTTCATATAGGCCTACAAGGGCACTTATAAAACGTCAGAAGCTAGTGCACGGTTCCAAATTGGTCGTTTCCTGTGGAGAAGAACCGGCAAGAAACTCTTTAAAAAAAATGGTTTGATAAAATAGTTCCATATTACAGTATTATCATAGACAGTGTAGAGCCGTCAATATTGTGCTCAAGAACACAATAAACATATTAATAAAAATAAACGTAAAAATAGCTTAATCTAAGGTATATTAATTTAGTTTTAACACACCTGTTCTTTCTTATATCCCCAACCAGAAACATAAATTTGCTGACCAACCACACCACTCAACTCGATCGTTTGAACCAGCTTACTGAGATGCAGGGCCCGGTTCAACGCCAGGAGTTGGATGTCGTAGTCAAAGCCATGGTTTAGCTGGTACTTCGGGTGGATGATGTGGTCAACGATAATGACCTGGTATCCCTTGAGACGGTAGGAACTGCCGATGCGGATGTAGGTGTAGTTTGTACTGAAATTTCAAATGAAACCATAAATATACAAGTATCTTTTTTTATGGTGGGCAAAAAATATCCAATGACGAATCCCACTCTTGGGCGGAGCAGGAAACAGTGTCTGAGTCTTACTGACTAAACACCCCTCCCCGTTCCTTCTTTGCCCTTCGCACTGAGGCCAAGCTTTCCTTACAGAAAGAGACCCTGGGCCCCAATAAATATACAAGTCTCTTCAGATGTATTAAATAGAGAGTAATTAATCCTTTTTTAAATAGCTTTATTCGAAAACTAATTGCTATCCTAACTTTAAACTTGCCAAGTTAGAACTTGGTGCTGTTATAAACTAGTTACGTAATTATTTTTTTATCATCCAAAATTACAATTCCCGCCCTTGGTCGGAACGGGAGATAGTTTCAGACTTTAGTGACTAACACCCGTATTCACAAACGTTACTATGCGGTCTCACAGTGCTCGCGAGCGCACAGGGCAAGGTTTGTGAACTACGCAACACAAACGAACCAATCACAGAGCTCTATTTCAACGCTGTGCGTTTGCTTAGTCAAGGGTCGTTTGAGTATTGTTTGTGAATACGGGTGTAAACGACCAATCCTATGCCTTCTTGCTTTAATTCCGGGGCCCGCTTTCGCGTAAATCCATTGCACCAGGAGGCTTCGACCCTGCTGGGTCCTTGCAGTTAGCTGACAACTCCTTAAGGCGCATAGGAACAGTGCGTGCTGTCTACGATACGGGCTTGGACCTGACGGTTACTGGACGGTCGGTCAATGAGCTACCCATTTTATACTGTTAACATCCACAAAGAAGAATAAAAAGTGAATAAATACACTAAGGTGACTATGTATTCTTCTCTTCATCACTCATAGGTTGACTGGCAGAAAATACCTAAGGCATTAAGTTTGCTTCTATACCTTTTTTATGGTGGAAAAAATCTAATGACGAATCCCACCCTAGGGCGGAGCATGAAACAGTATCAGACTCTTACTGACTAAACAACCCACCCCTTTAGCCTTCATATCAGGTTCGACGACTGGCTTGGTCTAGGCTATTACCAGACAAGCGGACGGCGAGCTACCTATTGCTGTCCATTAACTGGGTTACCTTTATGTGCATAAGTTTTGGGTTCAGATTTGATTGGGTTCAGTCTTCAAAGTCTCGAGCACAGGCGCAGAGTAGCCAGCCTTGCGGTTTTCTACAGGATGCATTTTGGAGAGTGTGCGCAGGAATTGCATGATTTGATTCCGCCATCCCAATTTCACCTTCGGACATCCCAGCGCGTACGCTGCCGTAGCAAATATCCACCCTTACGTTGTTAAAACACCTGCAGCCCGGACTAAGCGTTTTGCCTCGTCATTTATACCGCGTACATGGAGGGATTGGAACAGTTTGTCGGCTGCAGTCTTTCCGTCCGAATATAATTTGGGTGTCTTCAAGGCTAGAGTGAATAGGCTCTTAATAAACTAGTGCGCCTTACCATCAACGATTGCATCACTGCTTACCATCAGGTGAGATCGCAGTCAAGCATTACTTTATTGCAAGTAAAAAAAATAAATAATATAAAGCATTAAATAAATATCACTTACCCACAATGAGCCGTTGTTAGAGCCCATTTCCTATGTATGAGTGCTCCACCGCAGGAGTCACCATAGTTGACTTGGTATGGCGCATTGGCGATTCGAATTTCATATCCACCGATTATACTGAATAAAATCAATTTGGATAAAGAAAAAGTTTGGTTAGGACCGGTATATACCGAAGAGGAGAAGAGATGAGAGATGTGGTGTGAAGCTGGCAGGCTATTTCTCTTTCTCTCTTTCAGATAAAAGAAGTAGGAAAAAAGAAAAAAAGGAGTAAGAAGTGGAGAGGAGATGTAGACTTTATGTAGTAGAAATATGAGCTAAAAGAGATCGAAACTATCATAGTCAAGTTCTGTCTACGAAAAGAAGACTTCACGACGTTACAAAAGTTATATCTAAATTTACTTGAGGAAAAAAAAATAACGACGTTAAATATACAAAATTAATTAATTCTTCAATATTTAAATTATTGACTACATAGGTTCTGGATAAGAAACTATTTAAAATAGTCACTCATGGCGAATATGTCACAAAAATGAGACAGAGCTGTATCCTCTCTGCGTGATCCATTTCCACTAAAGCTAAGTAGAGAAGAGTTGTGCATAATTAAAACAAAATTAGATTGGTTCATTAAAATGGCGAAATCATTGGTCTCCTCTCCTATCTATTTGGGAGGATACCGAGAAACTAGTCTATCCAAAAATTTATAAACGGTATGTCTTATGAATGTTGGTAAGTATAGTGTTTCCTTTTTGAGGATTATGAGTTCAGCAACAGATAAATGTTTACCATAAATCAGTTCACTGTTATTATCTGGTGTGAGCTCTTTTCTTACTTAGATAATTCCACTACCACCATCAATTTTTTTTTTTTTTTTTTATGGTAGGTAAAAATCATCCAATGACGAATCCCACCCTTGAGCGGAGCGGGAAACAGTGTCAGATTCTTACTGACTAAACAACCTACCCCGTTCCTACGTCACCAACTATACCAGGGCTAGAGCCTTCCTTTCAGACACGAACCCTTGGCCCGTTAGTTTCGACACTTCTGCAGGGTCCCTAAGGTTTTCTGACTATTGCAGTAGCAGGTTTGATAATCCTTCTCATCGTCATCATCGTCTTCCTGTCGGCGCAATATGTTTTTTTCCTCCATTCTGTCCTATCACCCGTTTTGATAATCCTTCTCAAAAATACAAAATTTGCTACTGAACCTTGATCATCTATTATTCTTAACTGAACTTCAAAAGATAACGCAAGTTAACTGTAAAATTAGAATTATGACGTCGTCCTTATCAAGACACGTGGTACTCACCTACGCACAAAGATAAAGTTAGTTAAAAATACTACAAATGTGAAAAGCATTATAGCGAAGAAAATATAGCACTTAATCAAAATCCCAATTAAAATTTTATTATTTGATAAAGAAGCGAGAAAATATGGAAATTGTATAAATGAAATTATGTGTGATGTCATTATGCGTTTGGCAAATTAAAAAATTACACACGTGTTATTTATTACGAATCTCAAATATTAGTCAAATAAATTATTGGGATTCGAAGTTACTTAGACAGGATTTGTTTTAAAATTTACAATTTTTGATTTATTTTATTTTACAGGAGGCTAGCAGATTTAAAAAAAAAATACTATCAAAGTCCCAAAGTCAAAGTTTTCCCTATCAATATATTTTAGTCTTAGTGTATAGAAAAGTGTATAATAAATATATAATAAAAACTATCAAAGTCGATAATTACACATTGATAACAAAAATATCCATAAAAAGAAAAAAAAAAACACAAATCAATTAATTATTTAGAAGAGAAATTGATTTTATTGAAAAAAAAACAAGTGTCGTAGTCAATGTGTCGCCTCATTGGTGCAGAAGAAGTTGATATTAAGGTCTATAGGCAGCCTAAGCCAAGGAAGCAAGTGTAAAATATTTCTCATATAATAAATCAATGCGGAAAGTACACTTAATATTGGTTGCTAACGTAAACCCATTATTATTAGTAAAAAAATGCTACAATAGTTTATGTTTTACCGTGTTTTTGACAGATAATAAACGCTGTTATTGAGAAGTAGCAAAATATGTAAATACTTAGAATTAAAATATTAAACACAGTATTAACATATTAAATGTTAATTTGCGGTATATTAAATAATAATTAGGTAGATAGAAATATATATTCATCACTGGTCTCAAAATAGTGCCCTGAGATACACCGAGACACAGTGCTAAGATTCAAATATTAAAAAAAGGAGCAACGTTACAAATCCGTTATAGTAGTAGAACTAAAAACCACAAATATGTAAATAAAAGACAACTTTATATTATCTCGACATTGGTAATTACAGACAGAATTAAAGAACAATTGGTTCGACTGAGGCTGAAAAGTTTAATATCATAATTAGAGACATAATAGAAAAGCAATAGATGTGTGAACGTCGGCGTACGTTTGGGGCTCAAGAGTTTTAACATCATTTATAATTCAGATGCCTTCAGCCACTAAGCATTCTTCGGCTGCTGTTGTAAGCTATCGAAGGTGGCGAGTGGCGCCGGCAGCGGCGGCTACAGGTGTGCCGTGAGGAACTTCATTTGACCACCGATCTCCTTAAACGACGCGCGTGCTCTCCATACGTTTGCCAACATCAAATTGCACCTTTTAGGAATTAATAATCCTTTCTAAGCGCCAAGAATCCAGGACTACGACCACTCCAGGAGTGTACGACTAAGAAGAAGAAGAAACTATTTATAGTGCAAACAGAATAATAAAAGAAGTACAAAGATGTTAGACCGCAGATCAAGAACTGCTATAAGAGCTTAAACTGACCATCACTTAGGTGGACTGAAGACCAGCTAAATATAGCACTATACTAAGCTACATGAAACAGCTTGGCAGCCCTGTAAGGGATGCCTGAACGTTAATACCTACTAATTAAGATGGTATGCAAGGGAAGAAACCAGTCATAATACTTTTAGTACATTGAGTATAGTAATAGGTTGTTAAGAATCGAAGAAATCTAGAATGTGGTTCATAAGGGAGATTGAGGAGAATTGAAGTGAATTGAGAAAGAATTTTATATTTTTGTCAGTACCAACAACATGCATGCTGAAACTAAAGGTTTTATTCTTAATCATCAGAAGTTAAATTTTTTCTTACTTGCCAAACCAAGATTTTTATATTTTGTGATACAGTTTTGGTAGAGTAACTTGAGCGTTTACATAATTTGATCTTTAAATGATACAATGGTTCTTTTTGGTAAAGAACACAAATCAATATTTTTTTAGAAGTTTTAATTTACAAAGACAATTGGGTTTTAAGAAAAATCAAGAGAAATAAAATCCACAACGTTCCAAAACGTTTTATTACAAAATCCTTTAGTCAAATTTAATGCCAGTAGTCTGTTCAATCCAGGTTCGGACTTTGGCAACTTTGCTGTAGACGCCGTAGGACCCTGGGGTGGCACAACCGTATCCAAAAGAAACCATCCCAAGTAGACGATCGTAGGCTACTGCTGGTCCTCCAGAATCACCCTGTAATTGGAGATTATCATTTTGAAATTGATCATTTGTAAAAAACACAAACAAGTTCTGGCTTCGAGAACAGAAATTCTACAATAAGCTCATGGGACAAGTCAGTAGCTTTATTACAATATGGCTGAAATCAGATGGATGAGAGTAGCCGCTAGTATAATGAAATGACATCCTGATAGGATATTTACATATATGTAATAGAAATCTGATATCTGTACAATTAGAAAAATCCTCTGATGGACTCAAACTTCACAAAGATGCTGATTTCAGTTTAGTACATCACCGTGATACTTATCTACGCTTTTTTTTATTGAGAATTTGACTGCTCAGTGTAATTTCATTATATCATTCTGTAGTATTCTTTTGTTGTGTATATTGCTGTTGTGCACAACACAACAGGAATATACACTGTTTCGATTATTAATATTTTATATTCTATTAACATCAACGACGAAATTTCCTTATTTACACTTGTATCAATATCAATTTCTTCAAAATGTATTTTCAAGACTTACCTGGCAGGCATCTTTTTTTCCTTCAGAGAATCCAGCACAAAACATCCTGGATGTCAAACTTCCCCTGAAGTATGGGAAAGGCACATTTTGGCAATGTTCCTTCGATATAATTGGAACTCGCACGGCACGGAGAACATTTGAATATGGACCCTTGAAAATTTAGAAAAATAAATTATTGTAAACGCATAACGAGAAAAGTATACGCATATTTTTAGTTGATTGTATATTCAATATATTTGGTTCTCTTGCTCAAATATATACGTACACAACTTTGTATCCAAATCAGTAGTTCAGGAAGAGTTATTTGATAAATATACGTATAAATCTATGCTTACAATGTTCTTATTACTGGGAATCAGACCTCCCCTCTAGGAGAAGTAATGGGTCGTGACCCAATACACAATTCTGGTACATAAGCAAATATTAAGTAAGTATCGTGTAAAGAACAGCATACAATTTATACCGTAACTCCAACAAGCTAGTTATAAATAATTGTTTTCAATTTGTTACATTCGACCAGCTAATAGAAACGTGTAGATGGGCGGAACCAATGAGATTTTAATTTACCGCTTGGTTTTTACTAAACACAGCCGTATCTAAAACGCATAAATATGCATTGAATTGAATGTTGTACGTTATATTTCCATTTGAAATTTATGTTATATAAAAATTTGTACCATTTGATTAAATTATTTTGTTGAATGGTACCTACTTGATTTTATGTACTAGTAGTAGACTAAATATACTGTTTATCATATCAATAAATAGGCTGTCATTATTTGGCTCTCTATCTCGTTATTCAGTTCTTTGTCTGATCTCTCTCTGATGTCTGAACTCTTTGAAGTTTTTCAACATCTAAATATACATAATATGGTAGATGAATTTGGTCAGACTAGAAGCAGAACTCAACGTAAATAGAGAAATGTAAAGTAAATTGATAATGGACTTAAGGTTCCACATTAACAAAAATCTTAAGTGAACTTAATAGTATAACAGATGCATTGGTAAATTCTACAATTAAACTTACGTTTTCCTCAGTATTACCCCAGCCAGTAACCGTGATTACTTTACCAATAACCATGTCTTCAATATGGGCTATCTTTATCGGCTGTATGTTCTCATCAAATTTCAAAGGCTCAGACAGCTCCAGTAGTTGGAAATCATAGTCAAACGGATGATCCTTCTTCTTGGCTGTCCACATTGGATGGATATGCCCTTTCTTCACCAGCACTTTTCTTCCCAAATTTATGTATTTTGAACCCACTTTTATGTATGGTTTCTTGCTTTGAAATAATGTTTATATTACTTTAGAAACCATTATCAGATTTTTTTTCATAGAGTAAATTTTAAAATAGTTGCTATCTAGCGTAGCTAAAAAGTTAAAAATGGATACGCAGCAAAATTACAACAAATGACAAAGCCTAGAAGATGAACCAACAGTGTTAATTTTTATCTGCTAGTTGTAGAACTTATAATTAGTCTAAGTAAGGATTATTTTAAGACAAACATTATTGAATTCAAATAGTATTCTTACCCACAATGTCCAGCAGTTAGAACCCATTTTTTATCTATGATCGCTCCACCACAGTTAGTGCCATAAGAAACGTGATAAGGATACAGATTAATTTCTACTTCAACACCACCAACAATCTTATCGTCACCGTAGTTCGATTCGACGTCATCAGCTTGAGATTCCCTGGCTCTTTCTTTTCCATAGTCGAAGCTATCTACATCCGCTACTTCTGTTGTTTCCTCATAGGATTCGATATCAAGTTTTTCTTCTACATCATCCTTCTTGAACCTCTTCGAATGCCGTTGTCTCTGCATTGGCGTGTAGATTACATTTTTCGATTTGATCGGTATTTTTTGTACTGGTATTAATAATACGTCATACTCTGAAACGGTTTTAGTTTTAAAAATGATTAATGATGTGTTTTCTAAAACGTAATTTAGGATATAAAATTCGAATTTCATGTTATGAAACTCGAATTTTTATTCAAGTTTTTATTGACATTCACAATTAACTTTTAAACCGAATGCCATAACGTCATACGTAGATAGTAAAATTATTTTAGAAAATAACAGAGAAACACTTATAGCATCAGAAGATGAAATCCCAAAAAATATTTAGTTTTCCTTACTGTCACTGAGTTTGACTAATATCGGAGCTGAAAATAAAATAGTTTAATGACAGAATAAATAAAAAGACAAAATAATAGAAAATAAAAGAGTAATTAGCAAAGCTGGAAGAATTTATTCAAAATTATCGAACGTAAAGAAAATCAATACTGCTTTAAGTAAACAAAATACTATTTAAATATAGTTTTGTCCGAAATAAACGCGTCATCACTTTCTTAAAGAGATTTAAGAGATTATACCTTTTATTGGAAGACAAATAATCCATTACCTTTCGAATAACGTAATTAGAGACAGAATGCCTTCGTTCAACTTGATCGTTTGGGGCTCAAGAGTTTAAAAGATAAGTAAGATAAAAAAAGATTCCACCCACGCCGAGAATTTCCATCCCGACGACCAAGATGACAACAAATGTCATCATCTAACTCGCGATCATCATTTAAATTATCAAAAAATATATAAAATTTTGTACACACGTACTGTCGAACTGAGCTGGTGTCAAACAATATGTTAAGAAGATCCCAATTAAAAAAATATAGTACATATTTGTGCTTGAATTTATCTAGTGTTCGTTTTCCATAGTGCCACACGCGCTATGAAAAGATGTCTGAATTGCCAATTCCATTTTAAAATGCAACGATCGTGTGATTGTCGGAGTTAATTCGCCATGAAATCGATTATTCATATATACTTGTTTTTCATTTTATTTTCCTAGTTTTCTTTCGATGTTTGGTTAAATTGTTACATAGTTGCTATATAGAATATTTTTTTTCTATTATAGTTCCGTGAGTAAATAATGTAGTTATTAGCGAATAAAGGAATAATTTGAGTTTCGAATTTAGGTGTATTAAAAATAAATATTTTATTTTTATTTGACTTGCATGTGCTGACATCTGCCAGACACAACAGTAAACTGCTCGTACACAGTACCGCCATCTATCACACAATCTCGAAAGTTTGAAAGTAAACTTCAGTATTGTTTTTAAACTGTATGAGGTAGGTCGTATAGTTATAATTGGTTTTAGGAAGATAGTTTTTTAAATTGTTGTTTCCATAATTTCTCAAATTTATTTTTAGACGCACTGAATTGAATGCATCTGAACCTGTTTTATAAGTTTACTAGCGCCACCTAGTATCGAATAGCATTACTAATTATTTCGTGTTCTGCAAAACTGAGAATGTAAGAACTAAGAGACCAAACAAACTGTCGGGATGTGCTATTTCCTGGCAAATAATATGGTTTTTCTTTCCTTTTTATTCTTTTTTTTTTTTGATAGAATTTAAACTTTTTTAGGGATTATTCCGAGTGACTCTTAGTGATTCTTAGTAGCAAAGTAACTTCTAGCTGATATTACAATTTAAAATTGAACAATAAGTATATTAATCAATAAAACGAGAGCCATCTTGTGAATAAAATAACGCTGACAAATTTAATAGAGTTTAATTTATATCAATGACTACCTCCAAAAACTTTGCCGTGTAAGTTACCTAACTCTATCAAAACACTGTAAAAATATTAGTGTGTAAAAATGTAGTATCTTCATTCTAATGGCACCAAATCAAACCAAATAACTAAATTAAATAATTCATAAATTCTTATATTCAATTCGTACATTGTTAGTTTAGTTATGTATTTACTTACATAAGTATTTATTGATTTAATTTAGATCTTCATAATCTCTTTTCCTATTTCTTGATACCTACTAATGTTTACTTTTCTTCTAATTTATTTCTATAAAAAAATACATTTTAATTTTCATTAAAATGCTCCTTCGAAGCTTAAAAAGTGGGATTTTTTTTTAATAATTTATGTGATATTGATATCTGAGCTGGATTGATACATTGATGTCTAAGGCAGGGGGTCAGGGGTCGGACCTTCCTTTCAGAAACCGGACCGGGCTCCCAGTAGGCTTCGGCTATTCAGTTGTGCCTCTACATTTACTGATAACTCCTTGAGGCAACATACATAAGGGTACGTAATCTACACTAATATAATAAAGAGGTAAAGTTTGTTTTTTTGTTTCTTTGTTTGTAGGAGGTTAATCTCTGGAACTACTGGGGACGTATTACGACCTTTTTAAAATCCAGTCTGTTTCCAGGCAAGTCAGTTTACGGCCGTAAACTGCCTGGTTATTTTTCGTATTATGACGTACGTTACTCTGACTGGAATCATCCTGGACGATTGTCTGTGGCTGTTTTGCACTGCTTCGAAAGATGGCGTTCGAAAACATCAAACAAAGGTTACCGATATTTACGGTTTTTAAATATTGAATGTAATATTGTTTATTGAGGAACTTAATGTAATTTTGTAACAGAATCTGAGATTAACAACGACTTTAAAAACGAATTATGTATTATATCCATAAGTACAATGTCCTAAATTTGAAAATACAGCACATCTCACAACACACATTTCTGACACACACTTCATTTCTGAACGTACCTAGGTACTGCGATAACTGCTGACCCGGCAAAAACAAAATTAAGAGTGTCAAGTGTGTGTAAACAAAGCATTTTAACAAGAATATATTTATGTGATGTGTATGTGATTGTCGATTGGTATCACAGTAAGCGACGCCGTGGAGTGCTGAGTGACGTCACGCAATCGACAGGATGGTCGTTGGCGACGGTGTTCAAGTGCTTGGGCCGCGAAACCCTAAGTTCAGACGTAAACATCCGATAACCTCTGTGCTCGAAGGGAATGGAACGTAACCAGTGATCACAAAAATATAAAACATTATTAGTGCAGTGTTTAATTGAATACCTTCATTAAAGACACAATAGAAATACAATAGGTGTGCAAACGCCGGCGTTCTTTCGCTTGGAACTCTTTCTTAAGATAGCCGTGTAATTCGACATAGTTCGTAACAGGTTAGGAATAGATTGATTTCGAAAGAGTTGTGTGATTCGTGTCGTCAGTTGTATTCTTTTATTTTAATAAAATACTATATTACTTAATAGGAAATCGTTTTACTTGAATAAGCAATCTGATTTTTCAATAAGAATCCTGTTAAAGTCTTGTTTATAAATATTATCTACTAATTAGGTAATGATGGCGTAAGTATTACCTAAATTATTCATAATAATTACCAAATTAATTGTTGCTCTTTATTTGAAATTCTAAATATACCATTTTATTAAATTATATATTTACGTATAAATATCTCGAAGACCTTTGAATTTTTGTTTCGTTGTTCTCTTATAACGCATTACGTTCAAGAAATTCGAAGATTATTAACTCATAATAAATACTAAATGCTTTATGCTTTAATTACTGTCCAAATAGATTAAAATGTAATAAAAAGACAAAACAATTCACAAAAAGTTACTCGAACCCGGCGTAAACTGACTGGCTTGTTAGAGGCAATTTTTGACACTTAAGCAAGCTAAGAACTGTCAGTTTGACGGTCATAATACGTGTTTCCCAGCCAATATCCGTGCAGATGTCGGTCAAGTGTCACGTGACTGCTGACTGGCTGGCAATAAGATGTCATAATACGTATAAGCAAGGCAGTTCATTTTAAGGCGTAAATTGACTGGAATTAAGAGGTTGTAATAGGCCCCCTGGTCCGATTGGAACATTTTTAGCAACAATAGAAAGCTGCTTTACTCTTGAGTGACATAGGTTATATTTTATGTACGCGGGCGAAGCCGCTGACAAAAGCTAGTCTATTATACTCTACCACTAATATAGAACTTAAGAATATTGTTAGTAACATATGGATCTCAGTCCGAAAAAAAAATAAGGTTTATTATTATTCGACTGTTGGTCTGATAGTTAAAGAGCCTGATTGCTATGCCAGGGTCGTGGGTTTAATTCCCACTCAGAACAAATGTTTGTTATTGAGCATGATCATTTGTTCTGAAAAGAGTGTAGAGCAGTAGTGGCCGAGTGGTAACGGCCCCGACTTACGAGTCGTAGGTCACGGGTTCAAACCCAGCTAGGCGCATTACTTTGTGTAATTTATTTCATCACCACTGCTCTCAAAACGGTGAAGGAAAAAATCGTGAGGAAACCGGCATGTCCTTCAACCATGAATAGGCACTTAATAAACTAGTGCGCCTCACCATCAACGATTGCATCACTGCTTGCTATCAAGTATTACTTATGAAGCAAACAACAAATAAAAAATCGCAAATAAAAAAATAAAATCATAGGTCGATATTTAATTTTCTTGTGGAGGTAAACGTTGCCTGTTATTACAAAATGAAAGAGCGTTCGATTTGATACCAATTCGAAACAATTATTTTTTTAAATTATTTGCGTAAATATTTTACCCTATTTTACTACCTATAAACTTATTTGCTTAAAAATTCAAACGTTAAATCTAAGTATTCTTTTCAATTTTTAGTTAACAGGAATAAAAAACTAAAATAATCAAAACTTATTAAAATCTTGGAGTGTTCGTATAGTTTAACACATTGTATCTGTTCCAAATTTGTTCTAAAGAAGTTTTAGTTCGAAATTGCTAAATATAGTTGTCCGGCGAGCAAAGGGTAGCTCGCCGTCCGGTCGTCTGGGGGCCTATTACAACCTCTTAATTCCAGTCAATTTACGCCTTAAAATGAACTGCCTTGCTTATACGTATTATGACATCTTATTGCCAGCCAGTCAGCAGTCACGTGGCACTTGACCGACATCTGCACGGATATTGGCTGGGAAACACGTATTATGACCGTCAAACTGACAGTTCTTAGCTTGCATAAGTGTCAAAAATTGCCTCTAACAAGCCAGTCAGTTTACGCCGGGTTCGAGTAACTTTTTGTGAATTGTTTTGTCTTTTTATTACATTTTAATCTATTTGGACAGTAATTAAAGCATTTAGTATTTATTATGAGTTAATAATCTTCGAATTTCTTGAACGTAATGCGTTATAAGAGAACAACGAAACAAAAATTCAAAGGTCTTCGAGATATTTATACGTAAATATATAATTTAATAAAATGGTATATTTAGAATTTCAAATAAAGAGCAACAATTAATTTGGTAATTATTATGAATAATTTAGGTAATACTTACGCCATCATTACCTAATTAGTAGATAATATTTATAAACAAGACTTTAACAGGATTCTTATTGAAAAATCAGATTGCTTATTCAAGTAAAACGATTTCCTATTAAGTAATATAGTATTTTATTAAAATAAAAGAATACAACTGACGACACGAATCACACAACTCTTTCGAAATCAATCTATTCCTAACCTGTTACGAACTATGTCGAATTACACGGCTATCTTAAGAAAGAGTTCCAAGCGAAAGAACGCCGGCGTTTGCACACCTATTGTATTTATATTGTGTCTTTAATGAAGGTATTCAATTAAACACTGCACTAATAATGTTTTATATTTTTGTGATCACTGGTTACGTTCCATTCCCTTCGAGCACAGAGGTTATCGGATGTTTACGTCTGAACTTAGGGTTTCGCGGCCCAAGCACTTGAACACCGTCGCCAACGACCATCCTGTCGATTGCGTGACGTCACGCAGCACTCCACGGCGTCGCTTACTGTGATACCAATCGACAATCACGTACACATCACATAAATATATTCTTGTTAAAATGCTTTGTTTACACACACTTGACACTCTTAATTTTGTTTTTGCCGGGTCAGCAGTTATCGCAGTACCTAGGTACGTTCAGAAATGAAGTGTGTGTCAGAAATGTGTGTTGTGAGATGTGCTGTATTTTCAAATTTAGGACATTGTACTTATGGATATAATACATAATTCGTTTTTAAACTCGTTGTTAATCTCAGATTCTGTTACAAAATTACATTAAGTTCCTCAATAAACAATATTACATTCAATATTTAAAAACCGTAAATATCGGTAACCTTTGTTTGATGTTTTCGAACGCCATCTTTCGAAGCAGTGCAAAACAGCCACAGACAATCGTCCAGGATGATTCCAGTCAGAGTAACGTACGTCATAATACGAAAAATAACCAGGCAGTTTACGGCCGTAAACTGACTTGCCTGGAAACAGACTGGATTTTAAAAAGGTCGTAATACGTCCCCTGGTAGCGGTCCGGACCAAGCCAAGTCGTCAACAGCGCGCTCTGTTTCCGCGCGCCTCAAGGAGTTATCAGCAATAAAATTGTAGAGGCCCAACTGCAGGGCCGAAGCCTATTGAGCCCCGGTCTAATTTTTGAAAGGAAAGTCCGAGATTGGTATAAGGGCTAAGAAGAAATAGGGTTGGTCGTTTAGTCAGTAAGAGTCTGATACTGTTTCCCGCACCGCCTAGAGGCGGGATTCGTCATTACATGATTTTTACCACCATAAAAAAAGTACGCAGGGGTACGAATACTATTTACTCGAATTTAGGAGGAACATATAATATTACGAATTTTGAATTTGAACGTAGCGCCAGTGACTGAGAACTTGATAGGAAATCGTTTGTCTTGGTATGGTCATGTGAACAGGAGAGATGAAACGCATGTCACAAAAAGAGTTCCGAGTTTACACGTAGATGGATGGAGTGGAAGAGGGAGGCCAAAGAAGAGATAGATGGATTGTGTGAGGAGTGATATGAAAGAAAAGGGAGTTAGTGATGGTGTGACGGGTGATAGGACAGAGCGGAAGAATAAAACATGATGCGCCGACCCCAAGTAACGCCTCCTTGCACTAATAACGGTCTTTGTTTATTTATTTATTTTATTTACATTGACTTCTCAGAAAATATGTGACAAAAAACATTTTACCGCGATATTTTGATACATAACATTACTGAAAAAAGTGAAGTTTCTTGCGCATTCTTCTCCATGCGGTTTGAAATGTTCAATGACATTTTTATTTTGACTGTAAACTTCTTGACAATTGTACAGAAAATATCACACCGTCTGATCGACACTTTGCGTGATCAGAGGTCTGGCTTATTCTTTGCCCAAATTTGGCATTGCCATTCAACGTGGCAATGCTGCCAGTCTTCTGGGGGCCTATTACGACCTCTTAATTCCAGTCAATTTACGCCTTAAAATGAACTGCCTTGCTTATCCGCATTATGAACTCTTATTGCCAGCCAGTCAGCAGTCACGTGACACTTGACCGACATCTGCCTGGATATTGGCTGGGAATTACGTAATATGAACGTCAACCTGACATTTCACAACATGCTCAAGTGTCAAAAATTGTGATTAACAAGCCAGTCAGTTTACGCCGGTTTGGAGTAACTTTTACTGAATTGTTTTGTCTTTTTATTACATTTTAATCTATTTGGACAGTAATTAAAGCATTTAGTATTTATTATGAGTTGATAATTTTCGAATTTCTTGAATGTAATGCGATATAAGAGAACAACGAAACAAAAAACCAAAAGGTCTTAGAGATATTTATACGTAAATAAATATAATTATATATAATTTAATAAAATGGTATATTTAGAGTTTCAAATAAAGAGCAACAATTAATTTGGTAATTATTATGAATAATGTAGGTGATACTTACGACATCATTACCTAATTAGAGATAATATTTATAAACAAGACTTTAACAGGATTCTTATTGAAAATTCAGATTGCTTATTCAAGTAAAACGATTTCCTATTAAGTAAAATAGTATTTTATTAAAATAAAAGAATACAACTGACAACACGAATCACACAACTATTTCGAAATCCATCTATTCCTAGCCTATTACGAACTTTGTCGAAAAAGTTCCAAGCGAAAGAACGCCGGCGTTTGCACACTTATTGTATTTCTATCGTGTCTCTAATGAAGGTATTCAATTAAACACTGCACTAATAATGATTTATATTTTTGTAATCACTGGTTACGTTCCATTCCCTTCGAGCACAGAGGTTATCAGATGTTTACGTCTGAACTTAGGGTTTCGCGGCCCAAGCACTTAAACACCGTCGCCGACGACCATCCTGTCGATTGCGTGACGTCACGCAGCACTCCACGGCGTCGCTTACTGTGATACCAATCAACAATCACGTACACATCACATAAATATATTCTTGTTAAAAAGTTTTGTTTACACATACTTGACACTCTTAATTTTGTTTTTGCCGGGTCAGCAGTTATCGCAACCTAGGTTCGTTCAAAAATGTAGTGTTCGTCAGAAATGTGTGTTGTGAGACTGCGCAGTATTTTCAAATTTATGACATTGTACTTATGGATATAATACATAATTTGTTTTTAAACTCGTTATTAATCTCGACTACTGTTACAAAATTACATTAAGTCCATCAATAAACAATATTACATTCAATATTTAAAAACCGTACATACCGGTAACCTTTGTTTAATGTTTTCGAACGCCATCTTTCGAGGCAGTGCAAAACAGCCACAGACAATCATCCAGGATGATTCCAGTCAGAGTAACGTCCGTCATAATACGAAAAATAACCAGGCAGTTTACGGCCGTAAACTGACTTGCCTGGAAACAGACTGGATTTTAAAAAGGTCGTAATACGCCCCCTGGGCACGTTTCTAGGTGACAGCGATATGAAAGAGTATTTCGACGCCTGAGTGTATTGTGTTTTTGTATTATATATAGATAGTTAGGTTTAGTGTTAATAATTTGTTTGGTTAACATATTTTTATATTGTATTATTAATTACTTTATTAAATAAAGTTAAATTAAAGCTCCAGCTAAAATGCTTTGATTCTTGAAAGTTTAGTTTAACGCCATCTACTGAGAACTTAGCGACTTAAGCACAAACAAAAACAAAAATTGAAAATACATTCAATCGACTTATTTGAGAACCCATTCCTATGCCTGCCAATTTACTGCTTTTCGTACGTAGCGCTGAAAAGTGCGCGAGACCCAGGCACAATTTATTGTACCTATTTTTCGTATTAGTACTATTTTTCTTGCTTAGTAATAGTGTACGTAACTTTACTTATGTACTTACTACACTTCATATACTAACTGTACTTTTATTATGGCTTCATGCTTTTAGATTTTTATCGATTAAGACATAAGTACCGTTTTTTCTACCACTTGGAGTTACGGTTTACCATTTTTTTTTTGCCAAAATATTTTTTTTTAGTAAGAATATTTTTTTAGGTGAGAAATCAACCGTTGTTTCGACCTCGGGCGAAGAAGGAGAGCGTATCACACTTTTATTTACTAGAATCACCCTAATGTCTTTCAGTGGCCCTTTATTTTTTTATTTCAAAAAATGACAACACAGGCTTAATTGTTGGTATAAACTCAATGTACGAGATACTAACTTTACCTAAACTTTATATCAAATTTAGATCGCGATTCAATTTAATAATAATAGTCGTTAAGTTTCGGAATTTTTTCCGTCAAGATCGCGTATAATTGGTATTAAACCTAATTATAGTTATGATATTAAATACCAGAAATTAATTAAATACCACAAAAAAACTGAAAACAGATTAATTATCAGTGGGTCCCAAAACTAGACAAAACCTGTGTAGGTTCTAGTACATCGGGTTTTCCCTTCAGAAACTCCCTGCAGTGATAAATGAGCATCAGCCCTGCTGGGCCTTTACAGTGACATCTTCCTGACGTCTCTATGACCTCATAGAAATGACAACAGCGCGTGGATAACTATGGGCTGTTGACGACTGAGCTCAGTTATTGACGACTGAGCTCAGTCCGCTTAACTACCGTACGGTTGGACGGCGAGCTAACCATTGCTCCACGTCCGCAAGTCCGCGTCCACCGTGGCTGGTAGTCGGGGTTGATGATTGCAACCTCGCATGACAGCCTTTTTGACTTCTTTTAGAGTTGAGTTATGAAATTTTTGTATTTTTGATTGTTATTTATTTTTAGAACAAAACCTCTCAAAAATTTTAGTTTTCCAGGTCTTAGGGTTTTAGCTGGTTGCTGAATTGTTTGAATTAGTCACTTCGACCCTGAAACGCTAAAGGCAATTAAAGAAACTGGTGGGTAGTAAAATTATGAAATTGTATTGTAACTCCAATTTTATCTAAAAAAATATTATTTAGTTAGTAAAATCCTGACACTCTTAGTCGCTTTACCCAGTGCAAGAAATATTTTAAAAATTTTTCTTCCAACAAAAAAAAAAGAATCCGATCGATGCTAAACGCATAGGACCGGTCTTTGTGGCAGCACTTGAGGGAGGCCTATATCCAACAGTGGACGTCTTTCGGCTGAAATGATGATGGTGAACCAGGATTAAAAATAAGTATATAGTTCTGAAAGTTCCCCACATTTAATTAAGACGGGAAAATATAAAAAAAAAACACTTAATTATCATTGTAGGCATTAAAAAAAATCCTTTATGAACTATTCTAAAAGTACGGTGTCGAAAAGTCTCTCTCTATATCGCGACTGGTCATTTAAATAACGAAAAAACTGGCAACATTACCACGCTATATGGCAACACCTTTTCTCTGGTAAAAAGCCAGCCCTCGGTTCACGCTTAAAGTTAATAAGGAAAATAATAATGTCACTTGATTCACAAATGGTTGGATAGATACCTTCATCATCATCATTTCAGTTGCAATATATTCGATGTTTTTCGCTAAGTGCCACCACATCGTCTGGTCTTGTGTGTCACTTCTTGTTCGTCACAAGAAAATAAAAAAAATATATACGAAAGGAAAATTTATAAACATCATAGAAAACCAAATCATAAACTAAACCAAATCTGTAAGTTTGTTTTTGTGTTTAGTAAAACATTAAGAATTAAAACCAAATCGTGCAGAAAACAAAAACCTCGGCAGGGTTTGAGGGTTCCGTACAAAGAAACTTATTTATTTAAATAGTTTAATAATTTAGTTTACTCTCGAATTTTTATTTACAGTTTTCAGACGCAAGGCCTGCCAAATTTCAGAGTTCTAGGTCAACGGACGGTTTTTTTTTTTTTTTTTTTTTTTTTAGGTAGGTAAAAATCATCCAATGACGAGTCCCACCCTTGGGCGGAGCGGGAAACAAGTGTCAGACTCTTACTGACTAAACAACCTACCCCATTCCAACGTTGCCATATACACCAGGGCCAGAGCCTTCCTTTCAGACGCGAACCCATGGCCCCAGTTGGCTTCGACCCTTTTGCAGGGTCCCTACGGTTTGCTGACAACTCCTTGAGGCGCGCGGGAACAGTGCGCGCCGTCGACGACTGAGCTTGGTCCGGAGGGTTACCAGACGATTGGACGGCGAGCTACCCATTGCTCGCCATCCACAAGCGGTCAACGGACGGTGAAGGAAAACATCGTGAGGAAACCGGCATGACCTAGAACCAAAAATTCGAAGACATGTGACATCCACCGATCCGCACTGGGCCCGCGTGGTGGATTATGGCCCATTCCCTCTCCTAGAGAGGAAGCCTGTGTCCCAGCAGTGGGAACATTGAAATCTGATGATGATGAGGTCAACGGAGGGGAGTACCCCATGAATTTTGATTCTTTAGAAAATGCCAAAATGCGCGTTCATCATGCCATCTTCTTTTTCACATAAATAACATATTTTTTTATAGGTAGACTTAGACGTTTAATTTTTTCATAGTATAATATTGTAGTAATAGAGGTGATAAAATAGCTCATCCTGTCCTACACAGTATGCCCACAACAGAGCTATCCAGGTAGTCCCAGACGCCGCCGCGATTCCGATCCCAATTTCCGGCCACCATAGGCGCGGGCTTGCGGACGTTGAGCGATAGGTAGCTTGCCGTGCGATTGTCTGGTAACAGTCCGGACCAAACCAGTCGTCGACGGCGCGCTCTCTTCCCACGCGCCTCAAGGAGTTGTCAGCAAACCAAGGCCTACTGGAGTTCTGGCCTTGTTTTCGAAAGGAAGGTCCGACCCTGGTATGGAGGCTAAGAAGGGATGGGGTGGGTCATTTAGTCAGTAAGAGTTGGGCACTGTTTCCCGCTCCGCCCAAGGGCGGGATTTGTAATAAGATGATTTTTTTCCACCAAAAAAAAGCTATCCAGGTCGCTAAATGTTTTTCGAAGGAAATTTGAGACAAATCGATACGAAAGAAAAAGAAAATACTTATAAAACAATAAACATTATCAGTATCAATATTCCCGCTGTTGGGACACAGGCCTCCTCTCTAAGAGAGAGATTGGGCCATAATACATCACGCGAGCCCAGTGCAAATTTTTAGATGTCGGAAACTATTTTCAAATCTTTGTTTCGAGGACACGGTTGTCTCACGATGTTTTTCTTCACCAATTTGAAAGCAGTGATGATGAAATAAATTACACAAACTATTCTGCTTGCCTGAGTGTAAACCTACAACTCGTAAGTCAGGGCCATTACCACTGCATCTGCCAGTATTCCTAAAAATAAACCCATAATGGTTAATATAATAAGCACATAAAATACAGTACTTAAAAAGGACCAATGAACCACCCATTTTACCAAAATTGCAACACCAAACTCGCCATGGACAGAAAACACGCCACACCAAAGTCTTAGCCGTTCCACCAAAAACTTTTATAATAACATTATTAACCACACAATAAATGGGGGGAGAAGGGGGGAAGTAAATAAGCTTCAAGGGGATGAATACATAATGAAATTTCGCCCCTAGCGTCCGTTAATCAAAAACTGGTGCAGAGACGGCGAAATACGTAAGAAAATGGAAATTTTCCAACCCTCCTTTTTCCTGTTAGACTCTACCCCCTAAGTAGGGGGAGGTTGGACAATCTCCCCCTGGGTGGTCGCGAGAGGGGAGATGGCTTCTTGGGTTTGATGGCTTTTTTATTTTTTTGGTAAGTACTACTAAATAGTGTACGAGTATTTGGAGAAAGAGCTTTTGCTGTTCATTTAAGGAAGGCAATAGGAAATATACGACTTGGAAGGTGCAAATTAGCTTCAATTTTGAGATTTCAAAAGTGCCTGTAAATGGTCTATTTGAAATAAATGATTTTGAGATTGAGTTTGAGTATCCATGTGACAAAAATATGGAGAAGTAGCTACCTTAAACCTCAAGTGATTATAAAAAAAAAATATTCCAAGAGAACATAATTTTGGGATAATCCTGTGCGCTATTCCTTGACATAGTCATGCAAATTTCATTTAAATCTGTTCAGCTCTTCCAGTGATATAAGAAAGTCGGTTATATTAGGAAGTTAATTATTACGAATATTACATTGAACTTTTATTTTAAAAAATCCATTAACTATTTTTTTTTTCAAAAGTGTTCACGATGTTTTCGATTTCCTTTCTTTGATTTTGGACGGTTTACCAAATCATGTAACTATTCCTTCTATATATACTCGTATATAATATATGAGCTTCTGCCAGTGGCTTCGTCCGCATGAAAGTCGGTATTTCCATACGAACTCTCAAACCCTGTTTTACCGCCTCGGGGTTAGAGTTTCGTAAAATCTCAGCAGATACTTAAATCCTGTAAGGAATCTACCTGTCAAAATTTAAGTTTTGTAAGTGTTATGGTTTCTGAGATTTCTTTATTAATTAGTGAATGGTATTTCAATTTTATGTGTACATAGATTTATGTATTAAGAATCTAAAGCACAAGCTTAAATTTTTTAGATTAACCCTCGACGATGGGCACCAAATTGACACCCTTCCTTAAAAAAAAACCAAATATATAAACAAAAAAAAGTAAAATATACTTTCACTTGAGCACCGATTGTAGATAGATTATCTACAATCGGTGTTCAAGGGGTTGAAATATGAACTAAGCTATCAATAAGATCAAGAAACCTATTTTTTTTTTTATCATAGAACATATGATACACATAAAGATTCTTATTACTAAAAATAATGTTGCACAATTGACTAATTCTTCCAATTGTAGTCGTTAAAGTTAGTTTTTAAGTTTTTGTTATTAAAGTATTTTGATTAATTAAACCTCACTGTTTAGTTTTAGTAGTACTTAGTAGTTTTTTTATCTGCTAAGTTTTGTATTTTTTTTTCTAACATCTTTATTAGAAAAAAGAAATAAAACTATTGTAATCAAAATTATGTGTTTGCTATACATACCAGTCCGATACAGAAAACTGATGTGTATAGAAAAGATAATTTTGACTGAAAGTTCAAAACGATGGTTTTTATAGAAAAGTCCAAAATAAAATAAAATCGTACCTAAACAACTCCCGATAGTTTCAAATTTGGTCTTCCATGCTTACTCCATCGATACGATAAAACCGAATTGACTTTAAATTAAAACTTAGTGCACTTTAAATACACTAAAGGTAAAACGGCGGATTTAAAGCCAAATGTATTTCCCATCACTACAAAAACAAAGGAAACAAGCAAGAAAAAAAGAACGAAAATGTATGTATTTGAGACTCACATACAAAAAACGACAATAATAAAAAAATGTTATCTTAAACAAAAAAAAATATAAAACGGAAAAACCAGACCCACGTGTAACCAAAAAAGTTCCTTTCCATATTTCATCATTTCATAAACCAATTTTTTCACTAAAAACATTATACGTGGAAAAAAAATCTCCATTGATAGCTCACTTCATGGACCATTTTTTTCCTTTAACAATTTTTTTACAGAAGCCGTCTCCATACCGCACCGCCTCCCTGCATCACCCGCCAGCCGAATGCAAATTTTATAACACAGCGCCCGTTTTCTTATAGGCATTGTCGTAAACTCGTTCTCCGTACTCACTTAGCTGGGGTCATTTGTTCAGATTGCTGAATATTTATGGTACTGTTGCTAATTAAGAATAGTCCTTAGTAGACGAGGCAATTAGGTGATGAGAAAAAATAAAATAATTAACGATAATTTTGAAGAAGCAGAAGTAATTTGGTGTAAAAGAAAATACCTCTAGATACTACTACTAATGCGCGTCACCATCAACGATTGCATCACTACTTAACGCAACCGCGTAGGAACGCAGTCATGCACTAGTTTATATCAATTTAAAAAAATAATAAAAACAAAAAAAGTGTAATTGTCAAAAGTGTCTGACACTTTTTTTTCAAAAACATTTTAATGATTTTGATTTTTTTCTTTTCACTACTCAATCGGATAGGTTATACACCGTTAAATTTTAGTCGTTTTAATCCATTGGAGGATCGATTCAGTACATGAAACACTATCGATTGGTAAAGTTAGAATGAAAAAACAAAGTACTTTTTTTTAAAACTCGAATTAATTTACGCATGTTCTAAATTGATTTCTTTAAGTAAACGTCAGCTGGGCGAGTTCAATGACCTGTAGGTAGTTAGTACGCAACGATCGACAACTACCTACAAGGTCAATGACTCGTTTACTTAAAGAAATTAATTTCGTAAATGCGTAAATCAATAAGAGATTTAGAAAAAAAGTACTTTATTTTTTTATTTTATCTACACAAATCGATAGTGTTTCATGTACTGGATCGACCCTCTTCGGGATTAAAACGACTAAAATTTAACGGTGTATATAGTCTATCCGATTGAGTAAGCGTATTAATTGATTGAAATATACTTTATTGTACACCAAGATAAAAAGAGATTTAAAAAAAAGATAAAAACGTGTACAATTTGTGGCCTTAACTAACTCCGCGATTTTTCCTATATAACCTGGAAGGGACACAAAAAATGGAATTTCACTTTCTGTAAATATAAAAATAAACAGAAATTAAACACGTATTACATAAGATATTGTTCCGCCTAGTAGTTCGTATTCTTAGGTTTAATAAAACACATGGTGCAGGCAATTTACGACAGTATAGAGTTGTAAAATAAGGTCTTTTTTGAGAGTGATACTAAAAATCCAATAAGATTTCTAGAACTGATTTCTTTTTCCAGCGTAAATGTCAAATAGAACACGATTCAAATTTTTAAATAGCCTTCGTATATTTTGTTCGTGACGTAGATGGAATACGAAATTTAAATTTCAAAATTGGGGATCGAAGTTTAAATTTGACATTATCTCTGAAGGAAATGTAAGTCGGTTACTTCTGAAGTGAAGTAAAAAGTTAGAATTTTGATTAGCTTTAAAGATAGACGTGTATGAAAAATGTGAAATGTGTTAAAATTTAAATATAACTATTTATTGGTTACTCATTTTTTTTTAAATTCATTACATATTTTTCTTACAAAATGGCTGCCAGTAATTTACTGATGACATAATTTTAAGTACTAGTAAGTAATTAAAATTACGTACTAATGAATAATGAAAATTACACAAACTGGCTTTTAAACTAGTCCAAATCACACCAATGTATAGACTATGTCTGAAATAAATAAATATTTAATTTGTTTATTCCAAATATTTTCCCCACTTAAAAAAAACGAGAGAATTTTGTAAGCAATTTAGAATAATTTATTATTGTTTAGTATATGGTCATCATTTCAGCTGAAACGTATTCACTCCTGAACGTATGCCTTCCACAAGCGTCTCTATAACGTCCTGTGTATCTTACTTTCATGGAACACCCGTGACCTTTACCAGGTCATGGAGCTATCTTGGCTTTCCAACTCTGCTTCTGCACCCAATTCACCATTTTTTCTGCGAGCAAGATACCCTCTGCCACCTTCAACTTATGTCTGTCTTTAAACTCACACACACTTCAAACCCATCGATATCAAACAGCCGAATTTAAAGAAAACTTCAAATGTAAAGATATGCGATTTCTGTAAGTCTATTTTTGCGTACGATAGTACCTGCCTCTCGCTTGCAAGATAAGTGTAATAAAAGTTCAGCTAATGTGAAAACTTGGTAATGTTATCGGTATACGTGATCTCACTGGCTTTTCGGGTTGGCTCGGTCGTTTTCGGCAACGTTCGGCAACTAACGTTTTTCGAATTTGAATTTGGAATCTGACGGCAAAAACTGTAATTGGCTGCAGATTGTTCTAGATAGTGAGTTGTTACTATTGTCATGCGAATTTGAAATTGGAATCTATTTTAAAGTTTTTAAGTTTTGATTTGACTGTTTAGAATTATTTTGAAATTATAATTTTAGAAATTACAGATAGATGATAAGATGTAATATGTTTATATATAATAGATCATTTAAATGGCGATAGATTATAAAGATCTATTAGAAATAAATTATTACAAACACAGATAGGTAACCAATCCCATTAAAATCTTTTATTCGTTTACGGTCAGACCACACACATAGCCTAACACCGTTCTCCTGAAATGACAAAGGCGGTAAAATATTGTATGAAAATTCTTATTTTTTACTAACTTTACCAGGCATATTACTTACCTACTCATGAATAAATATTTAAAAGTTGATGAAAATTAAAAATTAAATCAATATAGTTTTGAAACATTATTTCTAATAAAACAGAAACGATCTAAGTAAGTTAGGAAATGATTTTAGAAACAGTTCCTATATTATCAACATTTATTAAGAAAATTAAAATTTTGTTTTATCTAATTTATATCTAAAAATAAAATCGTGTATTTTTCTTTTGTTCTCTTCTGATCGCTGGGTCGAAGCCTACTGGGGCCATGGGTTATTGTGAAAAGGTCACCTGGGGCCCTGAAACACAGGCAATGAAGAGAAAGTCTGACATTATCTCCCACCTCACCTAAAGGGGCGGCGATGTCATTGAATTTTTTTTACTCACGTAAAATAAAAAAAGTTCAAAGTCACAAATAATACAAGTTTTACACAAATCGTACCAAACTCATATTTTTCTCTCTCCATGTAACATAACAAGTTTTACAATCGAGTTCTCACAGTACGGTCTCGGTTAAAACAACCGCAGTGGATTCTTTCAGCCATTATTCCGCGGAGTTATAATCGACTTTCAGGATATTTTCCACCTTTCTATATTCCGTACGTTTCCAAGTAATCCCATATGCTACGGTTTTTATCGTGTGGTGTAGAGAAAAGTTATCCTTGAAACGTTTGATGTGTGTTTTTGATAATATTTTGCTTTTACTGTGTACTGTGAGTTAGGTTTTTATTGTGTGTATTATGTTTATTGTTTGTTTAGTATTTTATTGTTTATGTATTTCTTTTTGATTTCGAAAATTTTGATTAAGTAAATTAAGTAGAATGCATTCCAAATGAGATTAGGATCGATTGCCATGTTGTGACGTCACGATGTACTGTCAAAAAGAGTGAAAAAAAATATAATTTTATTTATTTACAATTTGACTGTACGATTCGAGTCCTATTCTAATTTGGTACTCATAGTAGCTTGGCTGTTGATTTGTTGTGTTAAAATTAAAACTAGATTTACGATATTTATGTACCTAATCATTTTATTTCAGTGTCTAGTACTTGATACTGGAATCTCTCATAAGAGATCACATAACTTATTAGCGAACAGACTGGCTTGATAGATATTTTGAATGGATGTTTACAGTTCTAGAATAGATTTGAAAATCGAATAGGAAATAATTGTATTCTGTTTTTCAGTCTAAATACGTCTTCCGAAGCCTCAATGCATTTAACTGGCTTGATAGATATTTTGGATGGAGGGATGTTTACAGTTCTAGAATAGATTTAAAAATCGAATAGGAAAAAACAGTCAGAAGCTTTTTTAGTCAAACTGTGTCTTCCGAAGCCTCAATGCGTGTGTTTATTATTAAAAGTATTTCTTTTATTGCTAACGACGATCCCTGTACCGAAGCTCTGCCGAACTAGTGTTTCTTAAACAACAATACGTAAGGCTACGCATTGATATTTATAAAAAAAAAGACTGAAATAAAAAAAAATATAACAAAAAGTAAATCTCCTTTTCGTTTTTATTTTACTGTCGATGGTAGGTATATGTCGCAAAGAAACTTCCTTTTTTAAATTTTGACGATGGCTATGTAACATAAATTTAATAAATTTGTTGCCAAACCCAATAAAACCTTATAAAGCAACAATATTAAACGTCAAAACAATAGGCGATTCTTCTCCTCCCATCTTGGGCACAGTATTTTCATTAAGTTTTCGCCACGATTTGATACCTCCACATCGGCAAAGCTCATAGATTAAGCCCTGAACGAAAGCTTGAATTTGCATAGAAATTAAAATTTACCTGGACCGTCCCACGTTAGTGGACGAAAGTGGAATTCCTTTGCCCAACTATGGCGTCGAATTTCAAAGCGCGTCGAATTCGAATTTGGAATTCGCTAGTATAAAATGGCGGCAATTAACGGTTTTTCTCTGTTATTTTTACTTGGATTTAGTTTAGGGTTTTAAAATAAATGTTTTGATTTACAATTTACTTGGAATATTGGATGATGATTGGATAATTTGAATCTACCGCCATTAATTTAAGAGTTGTGTATTTTTTGTAGTTTTAATAGTAAGACTTTAGCGTTGTGTATTTTATATAATTTTTTAGTGACCATTTTTGTATGAAGCCCTTTTCGACTTTGGTAATTACAGAAACAATTAAAGAACAATAGGTGTCCGAACGCCGGCGTCGCTTGGGACTCAAAAGTTTAAAAAAGAGCGAGTTTCGATAGAATTTGATAATTACAACGAATAAAAAAAACAATTATTACAAAATGTAATTAAGATTGAAAATAGATTTACAAATATTTCCAACCGCATTGAATTCAAATTTAGAATTTGCTTTTAGTATAAAATGGCAACAATTAATAGTTTTAGCGCTAAATTTTATCTTTTGTTTTTGTTTGAATTTAGATTAGGTAGGAGGTTTTAAAATTATATATTAGATTGAAAATGTTTCAATGTGTAATTTTAAGATTCCTATTTGATTTTTCCAGCATAGATAATTTAAAAATCATCAAGTACTACTTATCTGATTTTATTTTTGAATCAAATACATCGTTTGAACCAAAGTAAGGATGCAATAGTTTCAACAAAAAATTACTACAAAGCTTACTTAACAACTCACAAATAAACTTTACCAAATATTACCGAAAATCTAATTACTTTCCCACCTATTATTAGAACGAGTTTCACACGAACGAAAATTCTCAAGGCGTTTACACCTAAAACGTATAAATATTACCCGAAGAAAATTATATCAGAAGTTGTACCAGTGAGGTATTCACGAAAAGATATTTGGTAGAATTAAAACAACACTTTGCCGAGAAAAGTGGTTCTCCCCGTTCGCCCGCCCCAACCCCCGGGGAGGGGGTTCCCCTACCCAATCCCAAGATGGCTTCTTTTAAATGGGGTGGACGGTCGGCCCCTTCAAGAATAAAAGTATGCCATACCTTTCATAGATAGATTCAAGGTGGGGGAATAAGATCCAACGGCTCCGAGCGGCGTTCGATTACATTTTAAATTGCTTTTTGAAATTCGAGCATTGTTTATGTCTCTGTTCTTAGTTTTTTTTTCGTTACACTTTGAGACTTTGGCCTTTGAGTCAACTGTCAGTGTTATGTTACAACCTCTTTTGACAACAATCATGAAATAAAACTTTATATTTTTTATTAGAATTGTAATAAAAACAAATTAAAGTTAAAACATTTCGTTCATTAGTTTTAAATGAACGACGTTACGAAAGTTTCCTTAAACTTTGAAATAATGAAAACTTTAATTGATACGTGAATAGTACTCGCTCACATGTGATTTTCGGGCGTTGTAAATTGAGTTTTGAGAGTTAAGTTTTAAGGGTTGTTTTTGATTGGGGGATGGATGAAAGGTCTTTGACCTTTACATACGTTACTGGGTCAATGTGTGACGTGTATGTTTTGATTTTAAAGGCCTCTCCGAATTTAGGTCAAAACGCCGGCTATGAACATTCCTAAAGAGTAATTTTTAGTGGAAGACTTCGCATTTTCAGTACATTTTAATGTCTTCTCTTTGTCTTTTAGAACAATTGCGTTGATTTTAATTAGCAGATGGCTCTAATTGAGTATTTTGAAGAAGATTTTGTATTGTTTGTGGTTATTATAAAAACGATGACGGAAGAAAATTTCATAATTGGTTTTAGCTACTTATTACCTATCTTCTTTTTAAAATATTGTCGCTTTAAAAGAGACTGATCGATTTTTGAGCAAACTAAGTACCTAGTATTAGATTCCAACCCCTAGCTTTAGTCAGAGGGTAAATTTTGGAAAAAAAGTCTTATTATTTGTGTACATAAAATTAACCCTTGGAGCAAAATTTCATCGCTTCATCATTTCATCTTTAATATATATCTACAACTAAGAGATATTTTGTTTAAATTCATAGGTCCAATCAATCCTAGTATATAAAATCCTGGAAAAAAAAATGTGATGTTATTTTAATATTTGCTTTAAAATAATACGCGCTGCCAGCGGTTTTACTCGCAAGAAACTTGAAAATTGTCCTAAAGAAACATACTATCGGCATAAAAATGATCCTATGAGCTATTCCAGGACATTAATTGTCTTTGCACCTTAACCATCTGAATCCGTTCAGGCGTTCGGACATTACGAAGTAACAAACAAACACACACGAACTCACGATTTTTTTCCTTTATTGTGATTAAATACATAATTGCCGTTTCGAAAAAATATGATGTCGTGGACTACGTCTTACATTTATAATTTTGAGATTACGCTTATAATAATAGTAATCTTTATATTATAATAATTATTTACTGTGTAAAAAATATAATAAAACGCCATTACGCACATAAATGTCATTGGAATTAAGACACAAATAATTAATTTTGAAACTTACACATCTATTAAATTTTGGTATAGTGGAGTTGAATAAAAATACAAATATTTTTTTATGAATTGAATTTAATTTTAAAATTTTGAAAAAATAAAAACAATTTATACAAAACATTATAAAAAAAATGCCAAAATAACAATTATACGGTCGAAAACGAAATCGGAAAAAAACCATTTAGAATAAATTAAAAATATTTTAATAAAACGTCACAAGCACCCGTCTTTTGAACCACCATTTTTTTTTCTCGAACAATAATTTCGAAAGGATAATTAATCGCACGGGCGACGCCAGCCTTAATTGAATCTCTAACACCCCCCAAAGTCCCCCAGGAAAAACAGCCCTTTCTTATTTTTCAACTCTTTCCCCCTTGGAAGACGATAAATCCTTGAGAGAGACAGTAGGGAGATAACTTGCTGACAATATAATACCGTTAAAAAACCCACGCTTTATCAAACTTCAACTTTAAATCTAGTACGGTAAGGTTGATTTTATTTTTAAGTTAGTAAAACCGAAAGCAAATTTAGTTGGCGGTTTGCAACAAGAAAAAGCCTCTGCGATTCGTCATTGGAATTCCGCGGGCGAGTTTGTGCTTCCATTTTCAAACTTTGCGTTTTGGATTTAGAATCGATATCTATGGTTGTGCAATCTGCTATTTTTGAATTTGGAAATCGTTTTGAAGTTATAATAAGGTTTAAACATTATTTTGAGACGATAGATATTATCGTAAAAAAAATAAGACCGAAATCTGTTTTCTTCATATTGATTACGGAAATGATACGATACTAAACGAATATAATTCAAAATTTTGTATGTTTATACAGTAAAATAAATATAAAAAATGTCGTCACTTTGAAATAATTTTCCAATCAAAACCATTTTGTCATTTTGATCTATAATTTCTTTTTTTATATTTAAAATTACAATGCCATTAAATTGTAATCTTAAAACCAAACATATATTGAGAGATTGCATTATTCTCACTAACAATTGTTATAAAATACATAATTTTTGAATTTCGAAAAAACGAACAACAAAATGTCAATAATTTAGAAAACAGCACAATAATATGATTACCCAAAATTTTAATGAAAGATTTTGATTAATTACAAGTCAAAAACACTTAAAAAAAAATTAACAAAATGTTCAATATCTCACAACTTAGAGTATACAGGCCAAATACAAACCAAACATATAATTTTTATGCATTTTTCTTTTAAACTTTACTATCAAACAAATAAAAAAATACCTAATAAAAAAATTTAGACTATGAGTACTTATGGCGATTTATAAAGATTACAAAATACGATTCAGAGAGAACAACAATGAATTCATGGAAATAGTACTGTTATATATAATAATGTTTTATCAAAACCATTTAAATGTAGATTTTCTCAGCACAGCATCCCTAATAATTTTTCAACTGATTATTAAGACATAAAAAAACATCCAACACACGTAACGAATATTTTAAAACAGTTATATATAATTTTTAAAATAATTTTATTTTCATAAAAAAAAAAAAACAATTTAATAACACAGGTTTCAGGCATAATTTCAACAAAAACCTTTAAATCCAAAACATAAGCCCATCTAAAATAATTGACAAAACTTAGTAGGTAGAAAAGTAATAATAAAACAATTTTCCATCATTCAACCCCTCGAAATAAAAAGGGTAAGTATATTTTTAGGGAACTCTAACGGTAGGGTCCGAGACCAGTCAAGAAAGGCCTCTAGAAATTGGTTCATTTTCCACAAATGAAGTTGAAATTGAAAGCACCGAAAGGGGTGAGGGGGTCCAAGATAAATTGGTCGTAAGTAAGGGTGTTCTACAGGGTGGTTACGGCAAAAGAAGAAGGAATAAATGAGAACAACCCCTGTTTTAAATTGCTAAGATGTGAGGGCGAGTCCCTGTTTGTATTTCTTTCATTTTGTTTTGAGAATTTTATAGTAGGATTACTGTGGTATATAAGTAACTAACTGGTACCCGCGACTTCGTCTGCGTCCTTTTTTTCGCAATAAAAGGTAGCCTGTGTCCTTTTTCAGGGTCTAAGGATTGTCTGTACCAAATTTCATCAAAATCGTTTGAGAGGTTTAAGCGGAAAAGCGTAACAGACAGACAGACAGAGTTACTTTCGCATTTATAATATTAATAGTATGAATAACTTATTATTTTGTAAAAATAAATAAAAATTCTCCTCAATCTTATTATTTCAGGCAAAATAATTTTCCAATTCAATTAATTTAGGACTAAACAAAATTGAATAGCTAATTGAAAATTGATTTTTTTTTCGTAACCAAATTATACCGTGAAAATAATTTTTCACTGTTTGATTATACGAAATTATAGAGTAAAATTAATATATTCATTCAAAAACTAAATTGAACAAGAGAAAAATCGGCCAAGTGCTAGTCGTACTCGCTCATGAAGGGTTTCATACCACGTTTTTAATTTTTATAGCGGCAACAGATATTGTCCATAATTTGTGAAAATTTTATCTCTCTCGCGGTTCTTAAGATACAACCTGGTAACAGACATACTTGCAAACAGATGTTTTCCCGTTTTTAACTTTTAGGAAAGAATCCTAAAAAAGCACCTAAGTTAGCATATATGCTCCAATATAATAAACAAACTAGTAGTTACTTTGCTAGAGATTACTGAGATTTAGATTTGAATAACAATTTAGACAAAATAAAAACAAAACATGGTTAAGTAACGAATTAATAATCATATTTTTAGTAGTCGCGGCCGAAGCGGTTTGAACTATAAGCTCATAAATAAAATACTTTTAATAACCGCTAAGTTACTAATGAGTACGAACGCACCCGATTTACTGTCCGAATATGTACTGATGCCGCACCGCACTTATCTCCGGGCCATACTAACAAGAAATGCCAAAAAATATCGTGATAATCGACGTTAACGTTAGGTGTAACCACGACCTAACGCGACATTTTGACAACGGCATTAACATAGTGGTTTGGCGTAAGGCGATAACTCAAGCCAATTTCAAGTGTGGCCACCCAAATTATAAAGTATTGCGCTAGTGGGCACTGCCGTTAGAAGTAAGTGTGGCCCCAGCCAACCAGAGGCGCAATGGGTTGCTAGACATATTTTTGGTAGTTGCGGCCGAAGTGGTTTGAACTCATAAGCTGTTAAATTAAATACTTTTAATAACCGCTATGTTATGTACTAATGAGTACGAACGCACCCGATTTGCTGTCCGAATATGTACTGGTGCCGCCCCGTACTTATGTTCGGACCACACTAACAAGAAATGCCAAAAAATATCGTGATAATTGACGTTAACGTTAGGTGTGACCTCGACCTAACGCGACATTTTGACAACGGCATTAAGATGAGTCCTCGTAATTAAACAATTTTTTTACGTTAATTTTAATTTAAGAATACTTGTTTGAATATTTTTTTTTTTTATATGTGTTTGTTGACTATATTACCTCCATTAATCCGAAGACAAAAACATAAAACAAGTAACTTTCCTCGATAGAAAAAAAATCCGAACTTACCTCTAAAAATAACATTTTATGAATTTTATGCCGTAGTCATGTACTTTCTGTCACATTAAAATAATGAAAAATGTAGATAATATCTTATTAAACATTAATCAGAAATCAGTTTTTAAAGAAACATGAAATTGAATTTTTAATGCATTTTTATTTAGCACGGCGCTTACGTTATTTTTTTCGAGCAGGTTGCATGTTTCCTCTCTCTATCTATTTACGTTGCTATCGCATAGTTCTATCACTTTCAACCATTTTACCCAGTTCGTCCGTCGTTCGCAACAAGGTATCGTCTTAACATAGCCGTTTGGCGTAAGGCGATAACTCAAGCCAATTTCAAGTGTGGCCACACAAATTATAAAGTATTGCGCTAGTGGGCACTGCCGTTAGGAGTTAGTGTGGCCCCAGCCAACCAGAGGCGCAATGGGTTGCTAGACAAAACGTGTACAATCGTGATTATTAAATCGAACAAGTCTTCATTTTATTATTATTTCTAGGCTCGCCTTTGCCTTCTATCTCAAAATTATGGCGGTGATGATGCGGTCGACGACGGAGCACGCTTGCCTAGAAGTAATCTAATAAGCATTATATCATTCTATTTTTTGAAATATTTTATAATTAGTTATATTATTAATTAAACTGAAGTAACATTGGAGTATTTTAGAGTATTTTATCTAGTCCTACTTCGGAAGTGGCCAATTACGTTTATAAATTTTGTATGCAATAGATCCATATGAGCCTTAGTTTAGTATTTAATGTAAGACAAGCGTAAATTATAATGAATATGTCATAGTCAAATAAAGTTTAAAGCCTCAAAAAAAAGTAATCTATTCATTTTTGACTTAAATAATCTGCCTACAACAACGTTGCGTACGCTACAAACGTAAACATTTTACATACATTCATGATGTATACATATGAGGAGTAAATTTCCCTGCCACAGTCGGTGTATCCTGATAGCTACAACCTGGGCGTCTGTAAGTCAAAAGTAAATAGGTTCGTAAGGACCCAACAAAAGAGTCGAAGCCTACTGGGGCCCAGAGTCTCGTTCTGAAAGGAAGGCTTGGCGCCAGTGCGAAAGGTAAAGAACGAACGAGGTGAGGTGTTTAGTCAGTAAGAGTCTGGTACTGTTTTCCGCTCCGCTCAAGAGCAGGACTCGTCATTGGATGAGTTTTGCCCACATAAATAAAGAGTGAATAGGTTAATTCTAAGCAAGCTTGCTCGATCGTCGTTCACATCATTGCTTTACTATAATTGATTACACCACATCATGGGATAGTGAGCAAACACGAATATATCCATAATATAAAAAAGAAAAATCATGTTATATTTTTATATATTTTAAAATCAATAATAGTCGGACTTATTTTGATAAAATTGGTAAATAATATTGGTAGAGCTACATCGACATGACTTGCGTTTTTAATAATAGTAGGTTTCCGAAAAATAGTTTTTATTTTGAATATAGGTTGTAAGTTATAAATAAAAGTAGTAATAAATAAAATTAGTAAGTCCAATAATTTGTGGAATTGTCTGTTAACAAACTATTTTTAATGGGCACTACTTGGCATCTCATTTCTAAAACTAGAAACTTCATCTACAAAAATCAATAAAAATTACAAATACCCACCCCCTAAAAATACCCTTTTCTTCGACCCCTCAGTACACAGCATTATGTACAGAAGGGGGTGTAAAAATGCACTCAGACATTACATTAAAAGATATAATTAAGGGGGTGGGGAAGCACCCTTGGGGAAATTCGTTCCTTCTTTTGACATTTTAAAGACCCCTTTTCTTAAACCCCTGCAAACGTAGATATAAAATTACTGGAAGTAATAAGATGATTAAACTCTAAAATTTTCGTAAAAAAAATAATACTGGGAAACAGATTTTAAAATGCGTAATATTATTTTTGAATATAATATAGAACATTTTATTTAAATTAATGACAGGATCGCGCTTGACCGATATCTAATCTAATGTCTAAAAACCGGCCAAGTGCGAGTCGGGCTCGCGCACAAAGGGTTCCGTAGCAGCAAATATAATAAACTTATTATGTCAATTTATACACCTGGTGAATGGAGCCTAAACTCTCCCGATATTTTGCCTTGTACTTATAGGTTCAGCCATCGTTTTCAGTGTAAGCACAATAACTTAACCAAAATTACAGTTAAATCAACCTATCTCAAAAACTATAAGAGATACTTTGATCAAACCAAAAATCGTTGAAAGAGTTAATTAGCATGCATCACCTCTATTTTTTTTAGAATTTTATACCCCGTAGTTATAAAAATAGAGGGAGGGGGACATACTTTTTACGACTTTGAGAGCTGATATCTCAAAAACCGTTCACTTTAAGAAAAATGTTTTTTAGAAAACTTTATATCATTTTAAAAGACCTTTCCATTGATACCCCACACGGGTATGTACATCGAAAAAAAAATTTTCATCCCTCAGTTACATGTATGGGGGGCCCCACCCCCAATTCTTTTTTTTACTATTTAGTGTCATAATTTTGTAGCGGTTCATACAACACATATTCCCATCAAATTTCATCACTGTAGTACTTATAGTTTCCGAGTAAATCGGCTGTGACAGACGGACAGACGGACAGACGGACAGACGCCATTTTGGCTACGGAACCCTAAAAAATGATAGAACATGCTTTTATAAGTAACTTTTACTTCCGGGTTCTAAAAGTGCAGTTAAACCAAATAGCATTGGAAAAGCCTAAATGCTCTTAACTGTATAAGAAATTTTGTTCCTTCAATTGTTTTTATATCTACGTTATTCTACCCTAAGAATGTTTAAAACGAATAACCCTTATAATTACTACTTTGAAGAAGTTTTATTGCAATTTAAAAGTTAAGAACCTTATAGTAATTATGTACGGAGGTCCTATGTACACAGTAGGTTTACATAAAACGAAACTAAAAAAATGCAATGTTTCTAAAAAAACTTTTGTTAAAAAAATTTATAACTGTCACATTGTACAGATATTTTTTTTAACATGAGTTTTTATATAACTTTGTTCGCTGTATTCAAAATGAAAAATGGTGTCCGCAACTCCACGTCTAAAGCGCTTATTTTGCGTGAAAAATTACAAATAAATGAATGTGTTAAATTGCAACAGTGATTGCTTATTTTGTGCACAAAACTTTCAGAAAAGTAGTAATATCAGCAGGCGTGTCTAAAATAACGTAAAATACAAACATAAATACAAATTTAAAAAAAAAAAAAACAAATTTTTCCTTCATTTAATGAACGCAGCAAAAAAGAAAAAAGAGAAAAAAAAACGAAAACCGTTTGTCTTTCGAAATTGGCTGAATTTCCCGCGTCACCGCGAGGAGGGACGTGTCACAAAAAAACGCTCAAAAGGCGTAAAAATAAGGAAAAAAGCGAAGAGAACCGGGTATTATCCTTGTTAATTCCGTGCTAATTTAATTCACGCCTAATTCTATTTGCCGAGGAAAACGGGGGCGATAATTGTGGGACTTTTTCATGATGGAGGAAAAACCCCGTTTTTTGTTCGCCAAACGACGTTTTTAACCTTTTAAGGCGTGGGAAAAGAGTATTTTGCACGTGTTGGACAAGCTTATTTAAAAATAATGAAGCTTTTATTCGTTTCAGGGGAATAGGAAGCATGTACAAATGTCTTTTGTTACTTTCCTTATTTTATCCATGTGTATTTTTAATATAGTTTGTCTTATCTTAAAAACCACCTTTGTCGAAATAGTCTTCTTAACCACGTCTTCAAATTTTTTTCTGAGCTTCTTTCTTGCCGATCTTACAATAATATAATTTAAAAAAAAACCATACAACCTAGATTTTCATGAAAATTTTGTAATAGAACATAGCGAAGACCTTAATTTTTATTGATTTCTATTGAAAAAGTCTTACGATACGTATTTCTCACATTATAAAAACTAATTCATTAATGACACAGAATTTACTAAAACCAAAAAAAATCACGATCACTTTTCAATCGACTCACATAATTTAGACTTTCACTGAAACTTTTGAGTAGGTACACTTCAGCCTAACCGTCACACTTCGACACCAAAAATGAACTGACCATCTTCTAACTGGACATTCATAAAGTTAATAATAACACTATGAAAAATAACCCTTAACTTACCCAACCGGTTTTTGAATAAAACGCAAAACTGACCGGTGTCCCCCAAGGGTCAACTCTAGGACCCATTGTCTATTTTTGTAAAGGTAAAAATCTGGTTTGGCTGACCCTTACTTAAAGTTTTTAGTTTCAAAGTGTTGGGCAGCTGCTAATATACCGGTTTTAGTGACAAAAGTATTACATTTGCATATTCGAGAATTCGTGTTTAGGAGTTTCGGAAGCCATAATTTTTATTATTTATTAGCAACAGTGGGATTTAGAATTAATGATGTAGTGAAGCAATAAAAAGACAAGGCAAATCCTTGTCTTTTTATTGATTCATTAGGCCTCAAGAGGATACCGGTGTTCGCACACCTATTGTCTTTTAATTGTTTTTATAATAATTGTGGTAGTTGAAAGAAAAATATATAACAAAGAACTTTTAATCAAAACATTTACCAGTAAAAAAATAATTGTGATTGAAGGGTCAAATACAAAGTATTTTGGTGACTTAACTAAATCGTAATTGAAATCTTGATGTTATACATTATTATAATGATACGAGATATAATCGTTTTATTTTTTAAATATTGTTTCCCAATGAAAAAAAAAGCGTACAGCAAGACATATCAGTGTTCTACGATTCACTTGTACCTACAAGAAAAAGAAATTACAACGCTATTACACTTCTAAAAGACCTCTTTCAGAAGTGTAATAGCGTTGTAAATTTGCTTTTTGATAATTACATAAATTACGCCTATATACCTACCGTAAGGGGTAAGATGAGAAAGACCTATTTGTACATCCACATATCGCTTGTTTGTATCTATTAGTAATGAGACCCAACAGGCAAAGGTAGCAGCATAAATCTAAAATCGTAACTGAAATTCCAGATCGAAAATTGCCACTTTGTACCTCATACTTTGCCAGAGCTGTGAGGAGCAGTTGCCACGGCCGTTATAGCAAAAAGCGACTGAATGATGGGTGTTTTTTTTATGGTAGGTAAAAATCATCCAATGATGAATCCCGCAGACCCTGCAGAAGGATCGAAGCCTACTGAGACCAAGGGTTCTCGTCTGAAAGGATGTCTCTGGCACTGATATAAAGGCAACGTAGGAACCGGGATTGCTGTTTAGTCACTAACAGTCTGACACTATTTCCTGCTCCGCCTAAGAGCGGGATTCTTCATTGGATGATTTTTACCTACCATAAAAAAAAACCTGAGAGTTGAATAGAATGCAAGTCCACCATCTTTAAATAAAAGTAGACCTATGTTATCCCAAAGGTAAGCCCAAGTAAAACCACGGACAAAAGCTAGTCTATTTATAAAAATGGCTCGTGCCGTCGGAACTGCGCAGTTGTGCCTACAAACAGTCATTATTGGCGTGCATTATAAACAATTTATATGAAACGCTCTACATCGGCGTAACTTATGCCCTTGCGTATTTTCAAACGGGGGCAGAGACGGATTCGTAAAGTGGCTCAATCGCGCTTATTAGTTTTGATAGTGTTGCCCCATTTTGAGAAATATATTTTTTCTGATCCTGTTATATTTTATAAATTGGAAATATTATGTTTCTCTATTTAATAACCGAAACGAAGTAAATAACCGAGTTGCCACTGTGCAGCAAAGCAGCCTCTTGATTGATCAAGAGGCTGCTTTGCTAAAAAGATTTGAGAAATTGATTTCTCATGCCACCCAACATTCTTAATTTACGTCACAAAAAAGGGCACATTATAAAATATATTTGCTTATTTTAATATAAAGTAGTATAAATAATAATTATATTTATTACTCAATCTTTTGAATTCCCAAGAATTCCGTCAGTCAGAAAAGTTACGCTAACTGCATATTCCAGACCGAAAATCTCATGAAAAAGAATGTGCATAAACTCCACAAACACTGTCATTAAAATCTGAATACAATATAAATTGAATATACAATTATTCTCGCGTATCCAAATTTGCATGTCCTAGAACCAAAAATTCGAAGATCTGTGACATCCACCAATTCGCACTCGGCCCGCGTGGTGGATTATGGCGCATTCCCTCTTATAGAAAAGCCTATTAATAAGGCTGATGATCCAAATTTATATTGACAATAAAAATAAACTCCTGTTATTTTCTTGCGACCCATATTCTTCAGCCCCTCCCTGTGCTTTTCGCTACACGCTAAAGCGGCCATCACGCGAATGCTCGATAAAATTTCAATCAACCGAAAGATGGCGGTTTTTCATCGATTGTCCCGTTAGATAGCAATTTTATTTACCGGTACGATACTGAAGTTCGTTCTTTATTTTTAGAACAAACTTTATTGGTGAAGGGAATGAAAACTATGGTATACGATGTTGTAGGCGGGAGGTGGGTTATGTTCAAAGTTATATAAAAATATAGGTAAGCCAAATAGTTTTTTAATTTACAAATTTAATGTGGGAAATCGTTTACTAACTTCTTAATTCGTTAACGTCGAACGCTTTGAGTAGACCACGCCCTCAATTCTTTTGTTTTGTGACAGTTTTGAGATGACGCACGTCCTAGAAGAAGAACCAAAAATTCGAAGACATGTGACATTCACCAAACCGCACCGGGCCCGCGCGCGTGGTGAATCACGGCGCATTTCCTCTCCTAGAGATGAGGCCTGATTCCCGGCAGGAACTTCTAAGGTTATTTATATATACATATATATTATATAAAAATAACACACACTAGGACAAGTCTTCGTATTTGTTGGATACAAATACGAAGACTCATCCTAAGTGTGTGTTACTGGTGTCTAAGGTTGATGCGAAAGCGGAACACCAAGGCCCTGGAACTAAGGCAGAAAGGAACGGTGGGTCGTTTAGTCAGTAGAAGTCTGACACTGTCTCCCGCTTCGCTCAAGGGCGGGATTCGTAATTCGATGACTTTCCTCACCATAAAAAAAAAACAATACAGGTGTAGTCGTATCGTCCTCGTCTCGTCTTCTATAAATTCGTCTGCACCAGCCTGGTACGATATGATTTACATGACGCGGACCAATGTCGCCTTTGTTTTATGTCGCCATTTTATTTGAATCTTCAACTCAATCTTACGAGGTTGCAAAGTTTTTATTCGTCTTTGTACTGGTGCTAATAAAAACAAAGCACTTTTTTTTAAGTGGCCAATCACTTTCTTCGTTGACTGAATCTTTTGGACTAACATGAGCAATTAAAAAGATGTACCATGTATTCTACCATCATCATCGTCAGCCTATTTAATATTACCAGTACTGGGACTTACGCCTTTTCTTCATCGCGCGGGCCCCGTGCGGGTTGGTAGATGCCACATGTCTTGGAATTTTCGGTTTTAGGACTGGGTTTTCCTCAAGATCTTTTCCTTCACCGAGAGCAGTGGAGATGAAATAAATTACACAAGGTAATGCGTCTGGTTGGATATGAACCCACGAGCTACTATCTTTCACTCAATAGTTTGCTAAGTAAATATATTATATACACACTGAAATTCTAATGTAACTTTTCAGTGTTGCATCTAAGAAAAGTTTTCAATCTACTTATCTGCCTCACCAACTCTCAAAAAACCCCATAGCCCTCTTTACCTAACTTGAAAATCGAACCTACGAAACCTCTCTCAACAGTCATTCTTCCAACTACGAGGCCAACGATGTAGTTCATTACAGAAGCAACCCTAACCTACAAAAAAAAAAAACTCGAAACCACAACCGATTATCAAATTGCTACCTACTTGATCGATTTCACTTACCATCCGCTTCTAGTCCGAACGACCACTTATTTTTTTTTTGTCCCAATACACTTAACCCTCCAATAACAAATCAATAGATAAGGCGTGACTAAAGATGTTTTTTAACCCTTCCGCGGCATATGGTCACTGCGGCCCGTTTGTTTTGGTACGTGCCGGACAAAAAACCGTATTGTCTTTCCTTTCGACCGTTGTCCATATGTCCGGTTTTTTTGTTGTTTTGTATTGTATTTTATTGTTGATAATCAATAGTTTCTATTTAATGATAGCTGGACAGTTGCGTAGGGTTGCCAGTGGTAAAAGAAAGTTGAATGTTGTTGAATTTGATGTCTTTATGTGATAGATTTTAAATGTTTTGTATTTCAGTAGAATTCGTTCAAAAGGGTTTTTTTTTAATTTATGTATATAATTATGTAGTTATAAAGTTACGTCATCATAAAATAGTTCCAAAATATTATCATTTGTAATTTATCAGTAGAGTTATTTTAAATATGTGTTTTTTATAAGATAATAATAAAACTTTATTTATTTATGTAAAAATTATAAGTCATACGTATATTATGTCATTTAATTCATTATATGTCATATAAATAATAAGAAGTCATTAAAAATAAGTTAATAAAGTATTTCGTGTTTTTATGTGAGTCCAATAATAATATCTTTCTTTATTATTGATTTAAACTAGTGCTAGATGGTGATCCTACCTGTTGGTAAGCAGTGATACAATCATTGATTGTGAGGTGCACTAGTTTATTAAGAGTCTATTCACTCTAGCCTTGAAGACACCTAAATTATAATCGGACGATAATTATGTATCGTTTATGCCACATAATACTGAGCATAGACTCATTCAGAATTCAGAGATTCCTGGCTAATTTAAACAAAAGGTGCAACAATTTAAAATAGCTCATTTAGGTATACACATTAAAACAAACAAATAACCCTTACACCATACTGTCCCGGAATGCACCCTAACAATACGACACCACTACGGGCAGTTAGAACCGGTTTGAAGCGGAACCCACCGCTCGGATCCGGTTTTGACCAACGAGTGACCCTTTCTTGAGCATCTATTGTCCTTTGAGGTGAAAGGTTAGACAGACAGATGTTTTGTACTTGCATATTGTCCGGTCACGTATGCTAAATAGAATATAAAGGATAAATTTTTTTTTTACTAATTCATTATAACCGATTGTGTATAGAATTGAAATGACATATTATTATTAGCACGATTTATAAAAAAGTTATGTGAATTGTCAATAAAGTTACCGTATTTTTTTTAATGAGACATATAATTTAATGACTTCTTGCGCTCTAGGATGAAGCAAAAAGGCGTGTCAGATTTTTTCTTTCTAGCCTAACTGCTGGGCAAAGGCCTCCCTCCATACTTTCCAGTGTTCTCAGTTTTGAGCCACGTCTTCCCATTTCCCAAGGAAGGCATCCAAGTCGTCTCGCCATCTCCTTCTTGGTTTGTTAGATTTTTACTAATTAAAAACATACATGTGTTTTTCAGTTGCTATTTATATTCTAAGCATAGCATAGCGTAACATAGCATCAGCTATACTATTTTTTCCCTGCAGGGACTGGGGAAATGCGCCTGGCTAGCCGTATTAGGTAAAAAAGAAAAAAAAAAGCATGAAAAACAGTTTATTCACGCGAAATGACGAAACCTTAAAGCTATTAGACAAATGATTACATTTTATAGAAATGTACGTACGTTCCAAGACCATAAGTTTTCTTTTCGGAAAACCCAGCGGCCTTAGCAGACACCAGCCATGCGGTTGGCTGACATACCTTTGAGGAGCACGTGAACCTATAACTTCGGTTCAGTGCAAATAGGTACCGGACGGCCGGACAATGAGCCAAAAAATAATAATACACAAATTTCAATGACTGGTCGACCATACGTATAACTGCGCATTTTTATTAGCAACTATTTCGACTAGCCGTGGGTCAGTACCGGTTCTGGACATTACAATGACCCTTTTCTGTGAAAAGATAAGGACAATAGAATCATTTGATATAAAACCCTTCAGCAGATGTTTCTTACCAGCCCTTTTTGCGATAATCAAACTACCTCCAAACTTCATGCTTGTATGAAAACTTCCTTCACGTGCTTTCCTCCAAAACTCAAGGGTCCTGAGATTTGTAGCATAATCAGCCTTTTCAATATTCTTACTGTTAGGACTTAGGCCTTCTTCTTGGAGAGAGATAACGCGTACTCAGTGCGGGTTAGTGAATGTCAGAGTAAATACCTAAATAATAATATATTGTTTAAGGTCACTTCTAAGTACCCTATAGCTAATGTATTTCCTTGGAGTGAAATTTTAAATTACTTACAGAGTGTAAGAGTGTGCGTATGAATTTCATAATATTATAATATAACGAAATACTTTCGAAAAGAAAAAGAGAAGCATTAGATTTACGGGATTTATTATTATTTTTCCCTTGATTTTTTTACACGGTTTTTTTTTGGCTGCAATCTTGCAGTTGTTATAAAAAGAAAGTAATGTCTAGCTAGACATTACAACTTATTGAAATAAAAAACGGAAATAATAAAACTAGCTGTATTATTGAATGACAACTGTCTGTAACAACTACAGCAGAACTTTGCACTACCGTTTCCGAGGGGTCAATTCCGGTTCTGACCAACACTGACCCTTTCTTACGGATCTATTGTCCGTTGAAGGGTTAAAGGTCAGGCAGATGTTCAAACTTACCTGCTTCCTTATATTATTATTGTCTAGTATCGTTTATTAAAAAATTAAAGCAAAGGATTCAGATCGATAAAATGGACATCCCTCATATAAGTACAAAACATTTTGGCAAAACTTTCATTGTGAGTTCAGCCAAGGAGTGTAATTCCTTGCTGGAGTCTGCGTTAGTGAATAGGTTACTTCTAGGTAAGCGCGCTCCATCGTCGACCTTAAACTAGCGACCCGCCCCAGCTTCGCATAGGTAGGTACTGATATTGAATATATTATGTATTAATTATGCCCATAAACCTTCCTCTTGGATTACTCTATTTATTAAAAAAAAAAATCGCATCAAAATCCGTTGCGTACTTTTAAAGATCTAAGCATACATAGGGACATCGCAACTTTGTTTTATACTATGGAATGATGTAATATAATACAAACTTTGGTAATTAAAATGTGTTGTTCACAACCCGTATAACTATTGCAGATTTCACCGCTACTGTTTCCGAGGGGTCAATTCCGGTTCTGACCAACACTGACCCATTCTTACGGATCTATTGTCCGTTGAAGGGTTAAAGATCAGGCAGATGTATCGTACTTGCATATTGTTCGTCACGTACACACAGTAAAGGATTTGGTGACTAGACGTGGTAAATGTGCAACGTTGAATAGTCATGAACATCGATTTATTTTTTCTCATTTTGTTTGACGCGTTATTTTGTTTTTGTTACGGTAGTGCGATACTAGTGTATTGCACAGCTCAATTCCTTAAAAAAAAAACATTTAGAATAAAATAAAGTAAGTTCTTTCTCTTAGGTCTTAAACTCTTGAGCCCCAAGCAAATGCCGTTCGCACACCTATTGTCTTCCTATTACGTCTCTACTTACGATAGTCGAAAGGTTTAATTTGTTGGTTTTTTCAATTGCTTTTTTCTTCTCGAATGACGACAGTCTGTAGACTGTCTGTAGACTAACAGTAATACAAAACCATTGCAGATTTCACCGGTACTGTTTCCGAGGGGTCAATTCCGGTTCTGACCAACACTGACCCATTCTTACGGATCTATTGTCCATTTAAGGGTTAAAGGTCAGGCAGATGTATCGTACAAGCATATTGTTCGTCACGTACGGTCACAAAGTAAAGGATTTCGGACTGGACTGCTAAATGTGCATTGTTTGAATAGCGATTTTTTTGTTGTTGTTGTTGTTGTAGACCAGTATCTCTTTGAAAATGAGTTTGTTTGGTGATTTTATTTCCTTGGGAATGTCTGGCGTCAATATTGAAGATGTCCGGTTTTATTCTTTTTTTTTAAATAATATGATGTGACTTTTGATTTTTTTTTGTTGTAGATCTCCTTGAAGAGATTTTTGGTCGGGTCTGGAATATAATGATATATTCCCTGGGAAATTTCGTTAATTATCAGAATATGTTACTAAATTTCAAGGTAAACTGGTACTGTGACTGTGAGAAAAAGAGTATGCTGAGTTAGGCGCCTTTTTGGCCTCGTACTGATTTCAAATTTTGTCATTTATGTAGTTTAAGTTCATATGATTGTATGAGGCGCGAATAAAAAATTTTCTGTCTTTCTTTATTTTTTATAGACACAAAATTATTATCGTGATATAGAAATGTGTTAAACATAATGCAGTTATCTCTGAATAGACTAGATTTCAGATGAAAAACTAGCTAAATGTTTTAAATATATTAAACCTATTATTTGTTTTTTTTTTAGACTAGGTAGGTAACCATTTCTTGATTACCTTAAATAAAAAGTCATTGCCAAATTGCTACACTGATATTTTTTTGAGCTAGAAAATCTTGATGTACTATAAATAATTAAGGCTTAGTTTGTTATGGAGAATCATTGAGTCCTAAATCTCAGACTTATACGAAGTTTAGGATTTAGGGTACTTAGATATTTGCGTGTGTTATTTATTTAATCATCATGTACAGTAGTGGTACATAAGCGGACTTAATGCAAGAAGATATAGAAGTTATAGAAGGAAAATTTACTTTCAGTTTTTTTGACGTCAAGGTGAAGCACATTCCAGAGTTTTATGCAAGAGACAACATAAGAATTAGCCATAAACCCAGTATGATGAGAAGGAATATGAAGAAGTATGTTTTTGGTTGCTTTGAGATTGAGGTTGATTTGATAATGTGATTTTGATGGACAAAGAGAGAGCGTCAGACTTTTTTTGACTGAAACCCATCAGTGTTTTTTCAGTTTAGTGTCGTTTACTTTCCAGGGCACCACACCAGTCTCATTAAAAGTAGAGCAGTTACACCAGTTCCTAGTGCCAAAAAGCATTCACCCAAATATCTCCCAACAGTTACACTCTAAAAGTAAAGAACTAACACAATCAGATAAACCGTAGTGGTAGATAAACATAGCGGTATGTAGCGGTATACGTACCGGTATGTACCGGAAGCCCGTGGTATACCGGCGCGGTAAGAATTCGCGAAAACACTTCGCGAATTATTGTCGCCTTCCGTTCGCGTGTTGTACACCTACAGACAGATGAGGAATTTAGTTTATTTGTAAGTAATATTTTTTAGATTATTTGAAGGAAAGAAAAATAATTTATCTGGTAAAGCAACAAGTACAAAAATAATACACACGAAACAAAAATAAAAAAGAAAAAAAAAACTAAAATGTATAGTATTGTGCTTCACCAAAAAAGGTCCAGGTCAGCATGGCTAAAAGATGGCTAAAAGGCTTGGTGATATTTTTTTTTCTTGAACTCAGATAGTCTAAACATGAGAGGAAGTTTGAAAGTGACACCAGCGATTAAAAAGTTGAAAAGAAATCGTTTGTCTTGGTATGGTCATTTGAAGAGGAGAGATTAAACGCATGATAAAAAAAGAGTAGATGGATGGAGAGGAAGAGATGGATGGACTTCGTGAGGAGTGATATGAAGAAAAGGGAGTTAGTGATAGTGTGACGGGTGACAGGACTTCCTGGCTCAGTTTGAACCACCGAGCTACAACTCGTCAGTCGGGGCCGTTTGGACCTCGGCCAACACTGCTCCCTTATTTAAAAATATTTTCATGTATTTTCAGTGTTGGTTATAACATCGCTTTGGACGCGTTTGTAAAGATGTTACAATTTTTCTGGATAAAAAAAAACATTAATCCAAATATCCTGGAACCGAAAATTCGAAGTCATGTGACATCCACCAATCCGCACTGGACCCGCGTGGTGATATGCATTCCTTCTCTTTGAGAGCAGACCTGTGTCTCAGCAGTGGGAACATTAAATAGGCTGATTGATGATGATGATTAATCCAAAGACTGACCTCGCCAAGCGTTACTTAGCCTTGAAGATTTATGTGTAGCTATTAATATTCTCGAGCAGCTTCATTTGTATCGAGCAGTGGTGGCCGAGTGGTAACGGTCCCGACTTACGAGTCGTAGGTCGCGGGTTCAAACCCAGCCAGGCGCATTACTTTGTGTAATTTATTTCATCACCACTGCTCTCAAAACGGTGAAGGAAAACATCGTGAGGAAACCGGCATGTCCTAGAACCAAAAATTCGAAGACATGTGACATCTACCAACCTGCACTGGGCCCGCGTGGTGGATTATGGCCCATTCCCTCTCCTAGAGAGAGGAGGCCTGTGTCCCTGCAGTGGGAACATTAAAAGGCTGATGATGATGATGATTAATATTCTAGCCACGAATCCTAAAAACAACACTATCAACAGAAATTAAATACAACACTTCTTAAAACCCGTGACAAAAGTTAGAAACTTAACGAGGGCTTAGGAACTTTGTTTTCAGCTTACAAAAACTTAAGTTACAATAAGTTGTCGACTAAACACGATATCTTGAGCTCTAAGATCATTTAAGTTAAAAGTAAAGCGATATTACTTTAATCTTAACACGAGTTGGTGAACTTGTGATTGTGGTGGCTGATTTTTCTGTAAGGCGTTGACAGAGATTTTGTAACGGTAAATTATATTTATTTTTTTAATTTTGAAAATAGCTTTACTGAGTTTTCATGACCGTTATCATCATCTTCCTGCCTTATTTGTTTCTGTATTATTTGCGTAACACGGTATTTTTCATAAATTATTTTGTCACCCTATGACAAAATAATGTCCCGGTTTGTAGGGCTAAGAAAGAAAGAAGGAATGGAGTGGATTTTCAGTCAGTAAAAGTCTAACACTAACTCCCGCGCCTCCCAAGGTCAGAATATGTTATCGGATGATTTTGAAAACAAAACCCGTCACGCTATGATTAACTTTTGTTTATGCATGTATGTTGCATTATTGCATGTCTTCTTTTCTATTTATTTAATATTATTATAAAAATTATACTCATGAATACCTTTCACATATACCTCTCTTATTTATAAGAAATAAAATGTACTATTTTAATAATAAAAAAACATGACAATTACCTTGTTATTTTTTTATGGTGAGTAAAAATCATCCAATTACAAATCACGCTCTTAGGTGGAGGGATAAATAGTCTCAGACGCTTGCGATTAAACTACTCACCCCGTTCCTATGTTGCCTCTATATTATGACCTTGACCTATATTGACCGGTTCCTTTCAGACACGAACCCTTTACTCCAGTTAGCTTCAACACTTCTGCAGGGTCCCCACACCTTGTTATCAGTTTACCATGCCTCTAAAAGTAAACTTAAATTCCACAGCTGCCTCCGCCTGTACCGTCTAATGTAAGATTTACACCGGTTATCCGGCTCGAGAGAATAGTTAGCTTCGCGACGGATTTCCGAGCGTCACTAAAAATTTGCCTCACAAATACCCGGGTAGTGGGTAGTTGAGTACTACCCGGTATGTGGGGTGGAACCGAGCGGGTGGGAATGTATGCGGAATTAGATATTTTGTTGTTAGTTTGTTTCATTGTTTTGTTTAAAGATTAGTATAAGAATGTGAAAGAATGGTAGTAATGTTTTAAAAAGGTCATAGAACCTATTTTTAAATATGATGTCTTTGCCAGGGAGTAGCTATGGATTGTTCAAAAGAAATACTGGGTCTATCCCTAAAAAAAGCAATTGAAAACTATGAATTTTTATTCCCCTGAAAATGTCGAAATGTAAGTTTTTGGAGACAGAAACGGTCATATCTTTGTCATTAACTTAGAAGTTTCATTTTTTCACAATCCCTTGAAGCTGTCAAGAAATCAAATTTCTCAGTTAACTAAATAATTTATGTTCCAAAAATTGCATATTTGTAGGTACACTCACAAGGGGAACAAAATTCACATAGCAAGATTTCATAGCACAAATATAGGAAACAATATAAAAACTTCTCAATTCGGGAATGTAACTGTTTTCTTATGTAAGTTTTATACGGAAAGAAGTCGCCGCTGTGTGGACCGCTCGGAGGAAACGGTGGAGCACGCGGTCGACGTATGCCCCGCTTGGGCAGAGCATCGCCGTGTCCTCGTGGTGGCAATCGGCGGCGACGGTCTCTGGCGCCGGGGCCCAGTGCGAATACCAATTACTATATCAAATACAATTGCTAGAACCAAAAATTCGAAGACATGTGACATCCACCAGGATGTCACATGTCTGAATTTTTGGTTCTAGGACATACCGGTTTCCTCACGATGTTTTCCTTTACTGTTTTGAGAGCAGTGGTAATGAAATAAATTACACAAAGTAATCCGCGTGGCTGGGTTTGCACCCGCGACCTACAAAGTAAGTCGGGGCCTTTGCCACTCGGCCACCACTGCTCTCTCTACAAACCTCACTTTTGTCAAACATAATATAGTTATCGTATAACCCCAAGACACCCTTTTCCACATCAAATAAACCTATCAAAACAAGTTCGAAACCAATAAAGTTTACAAAAACATAGTGTAAACATTTACAACAACATCACGACAGCTAACAACAGGTGGTGGGCAGTTGTCGAGGTAGGCGACATGACATGTGTCGCTGGACGAGTGTGTGGGTCAAAGAGTTGGGACAGAGGGGTCAGGGGAGTATTTTGCCTACGTAGCGTACTAGTGCGATTAACCATTCATTGCATCGCTGCTTACCATCAGGAGACATACGCAGTCAACACTAAAAGATTTTGTCTTGCCTGTCAGCTTAGTAGTAGTGACCCTGATTGCTATACCGCAGGTCGTGGGTTCGATTCCCACCCAGGACAAATGTTTGTGATGAGCACGATCATTTGTTCTGTGTTTGGGTGTAATTTATCTATAATATGTATGTATTTAGAAATATATAAGTATGTTTATCTGTTGTCTTTTACTCATAAGACAAGCTTTGTTTAACTTGAGACTAGACGGCGTTGTGTGATAGTTTTTTTTTTTATGGTAGGTAAAATCATCCAATAACTTATCCCGCCCTTGGGCGTTATGAGAAACAGTGTCAGACTCTTACTGACTAAACAACCTACCCCGTTCCTTCCTTGCCTTAGTTCCAGAGCCCTGGTGTTATGCTTTCGCATCAACCCTTGGCCCCAGTAGGCTTAAATCCTGTAGGGCTACCTGTAATCCTACAGTTTGCTGACAACTCCTTGAGGCGCGCGGGAACAATGCACGCCGGGCTCGGTCCCAGAACTCAAAGGGTAACTGAAGTGCACAGGTATCGGATGATTTTTGCCCACCATAAAAGAAAAAAAAGTGCACAGGCTTTTACTCAGTAAAAGTCTGATGGGTCCTCCCGCTGTAGTCTATAGCGAGACAAATCATTGGATGATTTTCGAAATAAAAAAATGACCCTCTGAATCTTTAATATTTTTATTCTATGTCCAAACTTAACAAGGTGTCGATCGTTTATTTATCGAAAGCGAAGTTATTGAATTTTAAAATGGCTACTTCCGTCTCCGATCTTAATACAAAATTAACATACACAAAAACTGTTATTTAACCCATTCAACTTTAAACCTTATTACCTAGAAATAAGAGTCTTAAATAAAACGATTGATAGCATTCCAATTTCAAAGGATCAATAATTTGAAAATGTAGATCAAGCATTCGAAATTAGCAACAGATAACTTTCAATCTTATATCATTATAATAAGAGCTATTATGACTTTACAGATTAGCAATGTGAATAAAAATCGAACGCAATCTTAGCCAACCTACTTATACAGTTATACAATTAAAAAACATTCGATTTCAAACCTTAACCCCCACTGATAAGGATTGTAAGCAATTTCATTGACAGTATTTTTATTTTTGTAAAAAGGAAGTGACGACACATGTCAAGTTTATAGAAAACGAAAGTTAAGGGTAGTAACACATATGGTCGTAACAAAATCATTTATTGATTGTCCAAAAGGACATTAACAGGTGTTTAGTGAAAGTATTTAGACGTTTTTTGTTTGAATGAATTTTGATTTTTAAGATTTTTTTTTGAGAATTTTTTATTGTGCTATAAAGTTGTCGAAAGGAGTTCCGATTAGATTTGAAATAAAAAATGTGTCAGCTGTTTAGTGAATATACTTATAACCTTGCTATTAGAAAAAATGATAAAAAGAAAATTATCTAATTACGAATCCCGCCCTTGGACGGAGCGGGAAACAGTGTAAACAAGATTGTGATCCTTTACATTATATTGGTAGTTCAATAATAACCAATAATGGTATGATCATGTAAAGAGAAGGGATAAAACACATATTACTAAAAGATGTCAAGTGAATGGAAACTGAGGGAGAGGGGAGCTCTAAGAAAAGATGGATGGATTGTGTGAGGAGTGACATGAAAGAAAAGGTATAAATAGTGATGAATGACAGGACAGAATAGAAGAAAAACATTTTTGAATTTAAAATGAACTTTTTTTTATTATAAGATATCCTTTTTTTTCAAGTGGATATTTATGCAATGGCTTCTACCACTTTAGGAGTTTCAGATCGGGTTTTACTGAATAAAATCCACTCCTATATTCTTTCTTAGCCTTGCAATCCAGGACTTTGCTGTTTTCTTTTGGAAATTATAAGTTACTAGTGAGCCGCCCCAGCTTCGCACGGGTGCAATGCTGATATTAAATATGTGTAGGTACTTTACTTATGAACCTTCCTCTTGAATCACTCTATATATTAACAAAAACTGCATCAAAATCCGTTGCGTAGTTTTAAAGATCTAAGCATAAGTCCTCTGTCTGTACCTATATATATAGTATCATTACTATGCTATGTAATGATACTTTATAAAATACAAAACAAATATTTATATAATTAGTGTATTTATTTAGTATATAATTTTCAGTCGGGGGTTTTACTAAGTGCGATTTATGTCATCACCACGGCTCTGAAAACGGTTAAAAAAACGTCGTGAGAAAGCCTGTGTCCTGGAAACAAAAATTCGAAGACATGTGACATCTACCAACTGGCACTGGACCCGCGTGGTGGATTATGCCCTCTCCTAGAGAGGAGGCTGGTGGCCCAGCTAATGCTATGCTAAGCTATTTATTTAGTGACAAATTATAATCCATACGAGCATACATAAAAGCGAAATACCTGTTACACATTGATTAATCATCTCAGAAACTATAACACCTACAAACTTAAAGTTTTGGCAGACATGATACTAAAAAGTGAAAAATCTACGTAAACTTCAATTCAAATAACAAAACAATTAAAAAAAAAAACAGTTATAAAAAAATCTGCACATTTTCAACCTACAAACAATTTTCCACAAGAATTCATAAAAACACACCCACTAAAAGCTATTAAGGTCTCCACACACCGTAACGTAACATTCTCAAGCAATGATTGGGTTTCCGAGTAAATATTCGCTTATAACACAAGTGCTGTTACGGTCTGTTGAGCACAAATCGCGATGATAATAATATGATATTATTGAAATTATAAAGTATTTGGAAATAAGGATTTAAGCCACGCCTTGTATAATGTGTGCTTTTTACACTTTGACGACTTATTTTTATTCAGAAACTTTATGCATAATAAATTCGTAAGTACATAGCGATGTATAGATAACAGAATGTACTATCGCGATAATTTCGGTCTAATCACCTAATAGTACATTTTTATACAAGTGCCGAAAGATTGTCATTGCGACCGAGGTGGAACAGGCCGTGGGAGAGTGTGTTATGGAGTTGAGGGCTGCATTGACAAATTCACACGTGTATCAAACGACGTTTTTCAATATACTTACGAATAAATACTTTCTTTGAACGTTACGTCGCATTTTTGTTAATTTCTTACTGAAGAAAATTTTCCAAAGTTGTCGTAATTTTAGTTTTGATTTAGACTGCAGCATTAAATAATAACCTTGAAAATCTTCGCCTCTTTGTTTTAAAAAAAATAATCAGCCTCGACCGTGACGATAAGGAGCGAATGAAAAAAGCTCTTGTTATGATGAAACAAAAGCACGCGGGTGATATACATGCCATGTTTAACCTAATTATAATGCGATAAGTGACAACTTTCGAGTAAGTTGTATTGAAAAAAAAAATCGCTTGATTCCTGCGGCGCAGTGCCAAACCAAACCTGTGAAGTTTTAATTTCGAGTGCAAGCAAAAATTAACTTAGTGGTGATCAAGTGGAACTGTCTTCGACGGTACATAAGGTCTACTATCCACAGATGTATAGTTTTCCGTCCTTGAGGAGTGGCTGGAGAGATCTCACGGCTTCCTCACCTTTTGCATGACGTAGGTCCTTACCGGACATGACTAGTTCGGTAGTTCGAGAGATTGAGAGCAGTGGTAGCCGAAAGGTAAACGCCCTGATTTAAGAGTTGTAGGTCGCGAGTTCGAGTGGAGCAGTGGTGGCCGAGTGGTAACGGCCCCGAATTACGAGTTTGTAGGTCGCGGGTTCAAACCCAGCCAGGCGCATTACTTTGTGTAATTTATTTCATCACCACTGCTCACAAAATGGTGAAGGAAAACATCTTGAGGAAACCGGCATGTCCTAGAACCAAAAATTCGAAGACATGTGACTTCCACCAATCCGCACTGGGCCCGCGTGGTGGATTATGGCCCATTCCCTTTCCTAGAGAGAGGAGAGGAGGCCTGTGTCCCTGCAGTGGAAACATTAAAAAGGCTGATGATGATGATGATGAGGTCGCGAGTTCAAACCAAGCCCAGCCTTACTTCGTGTTATTAATTTCAAAACGGTGAAGGTGATCTCATGTCGGTTTTCTCTAGATGTTTTCTAGAGAAAATCGACACGTCCTAGAACCAAAAATTTGACCCGTAGGCTTCAACCGAGCTGAGCCATTACGGTTTGCAGTCGTCAGCAAACTTTTTTTCAGGCCATAGAGGAGCGCAATACGCGCTACCGACGACTTGGACTTGGTCCGGATGATTACCAGACAACTGAACGGCGAGCTTACTTATTGCTCGCCGTCAACAAGCCCGCAAGGACACGGTCATATATATATATATATATATATATATATATATATATATATATATATATATATATATATATATATACATATATATTATGTTGTCAGACACATACATATATAAACTGACAATTATATTCTATGTACTGAATTTTTTTATAGGAAATGTCGATTTACAATTAAACTAAGTAACTAAGAATGGCGCCTTATGACAAAGATGATCACTCATCGTGATCCTCAGTGAAGACCACGACAACTCAGACAAGAGTATACCGACTGAGAAGAAGAAGAAATAAAGATAATCAACTAAAACCCGAAAGAGAAACAGCTTCCCAACCTATTTGCACTCGAATGAAAAACGTAATCGATTGAAAACCAACTATAAAACAATCTATATACAGCGTGCTCCACCCGTCGCGTCATTATACAGGACGCTACAAAACAGGGCAACTCGCCGCTTAGCTATGTAAGTGCAATTTAAAATGTAAATTAACACAGCAAAGAAGTGGGGGGAAGCGCACCAACACTTGGGGAATTTCCACCAACACTGTCTTGGCCACCCTGTATAATCACCCGAATGAAAAAGTTAAGCCGAAAATTCTACCATTCAAATTCCAACCTTACTCCGTTTTCACAAAGTTGATTTTCAATTGTATTAATTTAGAGTTTCGACATTCTGTGCCAAGTGATAAAAGTGATGTAAAAACTGTTTTATACAGGGCGATTTGAATTCTATTTCTATTTTAATAGGGTGGTTTTTTAAATGTGTTTTTCAGGTAGCTTATAGGCTTTTCTTGGTATAATTTTTATATTTTCTTCCCGACAGAAGAGATTTGTTACGTGTAACTTGTAGCGGACTCTCAGTCCTCCAGTGTGGAGGAATAAATTATAGCGGGAACCCTGATTGCTTTTTAATTTTATTTTTGTTGGAGGAAAATTTTAGTTCGTTTTGATAATGTTGATCATGAATGATGGGATGAGAGTAAGTACACACATGTGTTTTGTTAGTACAAGATTATTATTTTTTTAGTTTTTCTTCACAACAGAATTTTTCTGACTTAATTCTGTAATTTACTTAAATTTGTACTTCTTAATTCTGTAACAAGATTGTCTAGAAGAAATTGCCGAGTTCGATAAGACCGCCGGTTGTTTGTTTTTTTTTTTTAATTATAAGTTTTTCTTTCAATATATTTTAGTCTTGGTGTACAAGAAAGTGTAATTGTAAAGGTAGTGTCTATTATAAATAAATAGGTATTTTTATTTATTTTTTCTTCTAATTTTGGTGAAGGACTGTTAGTTGCTGAGGATGAAGACGATTATCTGTTCTTGAAGGAATGTGTAGACTACCACTTAAGTGTGGCGATACTTTAGTTATGTCAGTGACCTTGGTTCTCCCGCGGATATCTTCATTTTTAATCACTCTTCTGTCTATTGGATGACTTTAAACCATTGTCGACTATATCTCGCAGCGATAATTTGTCAATACTGACAAGACACACTAGTTATAGAATTTCGTCTTGAGATACTATGGTATGTCGGTGCAATATTGAATACTATTAAACATTATAACAAAACTTCATTCCATCCATCATTTATATATATAATATAATAAAATAAAAATAATAGAATAGAATATAACTTTATTGTACACCAAAAAGTCACAAGGAAAAAGAAAAAACTGAAATATTTAAAAAAAAAATATATCTTTCTTCACATATAATTCTTCTGTTCATATGTTTGTCATCTAATTCTTTTTAAACGGCTTGACTTTGGATAAAATTTTGTACATATAATTGACGGTGATAGAAATTATCTCCATTTTAGTTTCTGACAAAAAGTCAGTTTTTAGGCAGAATAACGACTGCCAGGCTGCCAGTAATATTAAAAGCATAATACTCAATTAGTATTTGTTGTTTTTCATTCTCTTATAAAGCTTTCAGAGGGTTCTTTTAACTATAGTGATAATTCAAAATTTTAATCAAGAACGTCACTGAAAATTTCTTAATAATACAGACTGAATTAGTATTTGTTGTTTTTCATTCTCTTATAAAGCTTTCAGAGGGTTCTTTTAACTATAGTGATAAGTCAAAATTTTAATCAAGAACGTCACTGAAAATTTCTTAATAATACAGACTGAATTTAATGATAAGTTACTTCAAGTATAACAGACAAAAATAATTTGCCTCCATTGATCGTAATTACTGTTTTTAGAGTAATTCGGCGGAGGTCAGACTACTGTCTCCTTCCAAGACAAGAGACATCGACTTTTAAGGCAGATTTACATTGAGTCAGTAGCTGTCGTCAGTGCTGGCGCCGAAAACTGACGCGTACTATTTACAAGCAGTCAGTAGTCGAAGATATTTCTTTTGGTGTACACACGTTTGTAAAGTCAGTGCGGAAAAATGATTTCTCAAAAACAGCAAAGAATCAAAGAATTTTGTGCAATATTCTGCAATGTTGTTGCACACATTTCTTTATTTCTATAATTTTGTGATTTGAAATCCCATAGGCATTAATTATCACGGTATAGTTGTACAAGTTTTAAGTTTTCCGTGTCGCTCAATTTTCGTGTCATTTTGTGATCCGGTACGACGAATCGTGGTTACCGTACAACAGAGCGGCAGCAACTGACTTGGGCAATTTACACGATGTCAGTAGCGCTGGCGCGGGTGGCGGGGGAGTGGACTGACGCCGAAAATATTGCAGCGCGAATATTGAAGTCAGTTCTGACGTGACAGTACTGTACTGACTTGAAATCAATTTACACTATAGCAGTGCCAGGTCAGCACTGACTCGTCAGTGGACTGACGTCAGTTACTTACTCAATATAAATCTGCCTTTATTCTAGCGATAGACAAACATGTTCATAAAATTCAGAAAATATTTGTCAAAATACTGAAAAGTTAATACAAAAGTCTGCTGCAGCGCTTCATAAGCATTATGTCGTCTAACAAAACATTAAAAATTTACAGCGCATTCACAGCGCTGTCACACTGGGTGAACGTCATAACTGCACTAATGTCATCAATGTAAAGGTGTAGGTATGGCTTGCAGATCACCTAAGTAGAGTAAAGTGACTATACGGTACTAGTACGGAGTACATGTATATCGATGACTGGCCTCCTAGCCATTAATTCGTCTATTTGTTTTAAAAAAAATTGATCATCATTATCTTCTCCATTTCTTCTTCGTGCACTATTGACAGAGTGATCGTGGTCATGTCTCGATTGAGTCTTGCACCACCGCCTCTCTCGCGATGCGACGCCATGCAGTTCTATTTCTGGTAGCTTGGGAGTCGTCATTAATGCTGCAGAGGGTCACAGATTTGATGAAGACCGTCCACCGTGTTAGGGAGCGTCCACGTGATCTTTTGTACTCGACTTTTTCTTGTACCACCCATCCTTCCATCGAGTCCTCGCTATGGGTAATATGCCCGAAGAACTTGATGCACAGATGGCGATAAACTCTCTTTGATATTGAGTTCTTTCAGGACCGAAAAATAAGTACAGTATGTGTTCCATGGGATTTCAAGCATGTGTCTCCAGCACCACATTTCCAGTGTGTCTGTCTTACGATGGTCTTGCATCCTCAGCCCACTACTCAGCTTCGTATAGAAAAATTGGAAAGACCAAGCATTTCATCTACGAACCTTTTAGTCTTCAGTTTTTTCTCTAAGTACCTATTCATGACGCAGCTTCTCCAGATTTCTTCCTGGCAGTCTTCATTGTTAGTGACCATGGAGACCAAGTATATTTAGCTCTTGACCATCTTCCATCCCTCTATAACTTAGACCTCTGGTTAGTTTTTTATGGTAGGTAAAAATCATTCACTGACGAATCCCAGTCTTGAGTGGAGCGGGAAACAGTGTCAGACTAAACAACCTACCCCGTGCCTTCCTTGCTTTATTCCCAGAGCCCCGGTGTAACGCTTTCGTATCAACCCTCGGCTTCGGGAGGCTTCGACCCTGTAGGCCCCCTACAGTTTGAGAACTCCTTGAGGAGCGCGGGAACGGTGCGCGCCATCGATGACGTGGGCTCGGTCTGGACTGTTACCAGACGACAGACGGTGAGCTACCCATTGCTTGCCGTCCGCAAGCCAGCGTCGACGGTGGTCGGTTATCGGCGGTATCGCGGCGGCGACGGCTACCGTGAGGGCGCCGTTGCCTTTGCCATGCGGTCGGCCTCCAAGTCTTAGTCTTATTATGATAAGTTGCTTGTCCAAAATAGTCTCCAGAAAAAGCCAAAGAATACCAAGAAGCGTTAGATTATTATAATACCTAAACTCAATGTACCGTTTCGCCCCTTTCCTAAAAATTCTCCCCTAAAATACAATCCATTAAAAAAACACGCAAAAAGCATCTCAAGGCGTTGCCGTCGCGAGGCAACGGAGAGGCCACTTCTTTTTTCATCCCCCATCCCCCAGCAGAGGGGCGAAGCGGGTGGGAGGGTCGCCGAGAAATGGAAAACTCGGGAAAATTGTAGCATTCTTGAGGCAACGCTCTGCTCACACCTTCTTGCGGGTGGGGTTGACAACATTTTGGCGTGAAAAGGATTTATAGGTTTTTTGTTTTAAGGCTTTGGTGTTTTGTAGTAAATACTAGGACATACCAGGTCCCACACGATGTTTTGTCCTTTACCGTTTTCAGAAAAGCGGTGAAGAAATACACAAAGCAATACATCTAGCTGGGTTTGGCCCGTGATCTACAATTTATAAGTTAGGGCAGTTTTCACTGGTCCACCAGATTGCTATAATAATAATAGTGTCATTTAAAAAAAAATAAAGAACGCATATTATTTGAATGATAGAGTAATTTAAAAAGAGATTTATTTATTATTATTTATTTTATTTTAGTACTTATAGGAAGGCTTACAGACTAATAACAAAAAAAAATAGGTAACAAAAAATATACAATAAAGTTGCTAATTACAAGCCTCCACAGATATATAACAATTAACGATTAACTAATGCCAAGAAGGTTGGTATAAAGGTTTCTGGTTTGTTACTATATTTTAAATTATACATTACTACGTGTGTGTTTGAGTACCACCAGCTGGTGCTTCATTCATAAAAAATGATGCTAGGTATTAATTTTGTCATTACAATATTTTATTTAACTCTTTTTCTTTATTAGTTAGTGACCCTGACTGCTATGCCGGAGGTTGTAGGTTCGATTCCCACCCAGGACAAATCGATGCCTCCCACGTAAGTTGTTGTAACCCACAAAATGGCGATTTTGGGTTTTCTATGTAAAAGTGTCTAATTTTATGTAAACTATCCTACAAAAAAACAAAAAGTCCAAAAAACCTATTATTTAAGGTACTTTTGAAATGTATAATGTTGTATATTTCGAACGATTCCAGCGTAGACTGTAGTATTTATTACTTGCAATGGTTTACAACGGGGAAAAGCGCACGTGCGTCCGTTGTATGTAACACATATCACAGATTACGCTGGAATTCGGTGCCAGTTGCACCTCTCACGCAATTTTTACGTCGTTAATTTAATATTCTAGTAATTACTATTCCGCTTAATCTTATCTTTAACTAACATGATAACCATTTAAAATATGGTATTGATCCCATACAACAATTTACGTCGCTAATTTTAAACATATTTTATGTTAAGTGATACGTAAAACATTTTACTTCGATGCTAGATATGTAAAAGTAAGTTGTAACATCACATACAACGATTTACGTCGCTATTCGTTTGAAATAAGTACGTTGTATGTATTTTTCAGGGAGTGTTTTATGAATATCACTGAAGTCAGAGTCATTCTAGGTAACCATTTTCAATGAATCTGAGAAGTTTTAAATGACTAAATTAACAGATGATGGCATATTTGGAACTTTGGACCTTGAAACTGCTCACTTACTTGTATTTCATAGCTGTGTAGTATAATAACCATTTGGATTACGACTGTTATAGACATTTTTGTTTATATTATATCATTATTATTATAGCAGCCTGTACTGTCCTACTGCTGGGCAAAGGCCTCCCTCCATTCTTTCCAGTTATCTTAGTTACTCGATTTATCGTACCAAGTATCAAGGAAGGCATCCAGGTCGTGTCGAGGAAATGTGGGCCTGGAACACAAAAGGCACCGAAAGATTACATGTGAGTTTTAATCATTAAAAGCAACTTTTACTGATTAAAACTCACCAGGACTTTCCTTCTTCCTCGTGTTTATTGCTAGTTTCCGAAATCAAAAAACATTGTTCGTAACTTTTACCTTAGTCACCACCTGCACGTTTCTGCACTGTTGAACTCTTCAAGCTAAGTCTACTATCAGTGATTTGATTGATAATGAAAAAAATACACATTTAAAGACTAGAGATTTTTCAAAAAGGTCAATCGTCAAAGGAAAACCTTTCTAGTAAAATATCAAAAACAGCCAGTAGGAAAACTGGTCTATTGAGTCTGCTGTAAGCACTATTTCAATGAATTTTACTAAAAAGGTGACAGAGAAAACGATGTATAACTATGGCTAGTTTAGTTATAGGAGAGTCAAGCTTAGAATTTATGCTGATACTATTGTGAGACATAAGTAAATAAGAATAAATTGTCTGTTGCCGTTACTGAAACTTCAAACTTCAGACGTGTATAAACAACAGTTTCCCCATTTCTATAAGTGATTAAGTTCTTAATAAGGTGTTAGTTAAATTTGATATACCAACAGCAGTATTAATCCCAGATCAAAGAGATATTTAACAGCCTGTGAAAAAGTCTGGGTCTGTCAAAACCATCGTTTGTTACCATTTCAAGTCTTTTCAACTGCTTGCAAGCTGAGTCACACTGTGTTTGACTAAATTCACTAATGTTATATTAAGACAGAGGTTTAAACTTTTAGTGTATATAGTTATAACGTATAGCTTTTGCCTAAAGGGTACACAGAGAAAACAAGATCTGAAAGATCATAATATCGTAAAAATAAAAGAGGTACCAGTTTGTTCTGAAGATTCAATATTATGTTTTATCAGACTGTAAGGTGATGACCACTTCTTTCAGCAACAATACCTTAAGATGCCGAAATGTAGATGATATGAATACACCAGTTAGGTGCATGAAACCAGCTTTTTAGGGTCGGGAAATAATCCCTCTATTGTACTTATATTACGAGCAAAACTTAATTTTTGCGGGCTTTTCTAGATTCAGTGTAAGTTATTAAACATTACTTATTTACCTATCGTTTGTCTTGGATATGGTTACGAAAAGAAGAAGAATAAAGCATATTACAGCTACAAGTATAGTCACTTGAAAAAATGGAGAGAGGAAAAGATTACAAAGTGATAGTGAGACGGGTGATACGACCAAATAGAAGAATAAGCTTGTTCTACCGACTCCAAATCACATTGGACTAAGATAGGAACATGATGATGGTTTTCCTATTTTTAAATCTTATTGGTTAATAGAATTTTCTTAATCATTTTGGTTACGATACTTTTTTGAGTTTTGATTATTTAAACTGTAGTAAAAATTTGGTTAAAGGACGATGTAATTAATTGAAAGTATAATTTAAATTTAGAAAAAGCTTAAATTTTTATTTTAGATTTTTTAATATGATTTTTAATCTTAATCCTTAATGTTTTCCTAATCTTTAAAATATCGTTTCTTATTCTAAACTCTAAACCCTAAAATGTAAAATTTTGATAAACTTGATTGAAAATATTCTGCTTTTTTTGTATTTCGGTAACGTATCAACGAAAAGGTATCGTCCTAAATGAAATTAGGCTGAAAAAGCATTGTATTTATTTTATTATATCAAGTAATGATACACATACCACACCTTTTTTTTATTTGTAATCGACGTAAATTCATGTAAGTATCAGATATGATCCAAATCGTCTCTTGAACTCCTGTGTATAATAATGTAAGTGATAGTTACAACATTTTGTGAGGACTTCATGTCGCGGTAAATAGTTGTAACAACAAAACTCAAGAAACCGTTAAAATTATAAAGTAATGACATGTAGTAAACGATAACATATTAAAAACTATACGCTCATACCGAATTTCAAAAAGATTCTTTGAAAAATGTGGCTTGTATCGCAAAAAGTATCTTTAAAACAAGAAAATGTTTTCAACCAATGCAGCGGCGCGCAACGTAAAAAGGAGCGCTGTGTCGGACGCCCCCTTCCCCTTCCCGGCGCCACTTCACCCCCTCGGCCACGGACAGCGTCTCGGGTAGCGGACTTGGGGGGTTGTATTTTTTAGATGTCTTTTATGTAATAGGGTGTTATTTTTTTTCTGACTTTCATGAAAAAAAGGACTACTTATTTATCGTTGGTGATTGGATGATCATATAGCGATTGAAATGGTTTATTTTATGTAAAATACTTATGTGGAATGTATATACAACTAAAAATCGCTGGTCATAAAAAGTATAAGGCAACGTAGTCGCGTAACGTATGAACAGGGTTGTTTGTTTAGTCAGTAAGAGTCTGACACTATTTCCCCTGCGCCCAAGGGCGGGATTTGTCACTGGATGATTTTTACCCACCATAAAAAACCCTATCATACAAAAAAAAAAAAAATAAGTGAGGCGGAGATTAGATTTTTGATGGCCAGAACCTACGAGATATTATTGCATTAAATATATTAGTCCATTATTAAAATACTATTCAAACCATTAATTTTCTTCATTATTAACGTAACATATAAATATCTCCTGCATCAGTGTCCGTTATCGAACTCCTCCGAAAAAGTTTCATTGATTTTTAGGCTGTTTTTTGTCTATTTTTGTAGATCTTAGAATATGTCATAGGCTTTTTCATTCTCCTATTCTCTCCCATTTTTTTATAACTTGCATAGCAGAAGAAGTTTCAATCCGCCAAGTTCTTTCCACGTATATTAATTTAGGTACATGGTGGACATCCCACCCATACAAAGCGTTTTGGGAACACATTTATTGTGCGTTCAACTACGGAATGGAATTCCCTGCCCGAGTCTGTGTTTCCTGACAGTTATAGTCTATAGGCTGTATAATATTACGCTACAGCTAGTATACATCTCTATATGCTACATGCGCTAGATGTCAGTGAAACCGCAGGGTTTCACTGACATCTAGCGCATGTAGCATATAGAGATGTATACTAGCTGTAAGCGCATGAGCGTTTAGTGATGTATACTAGCTGTTAGCCGCCTAACAGCTAGTATAAAACTAAAATAGACGTGGGCAAAAACCGCGGGAAACAGTTACTATATAATAATAGACGAGGTAGCAACGACCTGCAGTCACCATTTCTCGCCTCTCCCCAAATCCGTCCCTGCGCGCCGTCGCCGCGGGTTCCGTACCGGCGTTTTACATATTTCTTCAGTTCGCCCCCATTGTGAGCGGCCCGCGTATTGAATCAACTGTACGTATTGTATACTTAGGTATGCCGTATACTTAGATATACAACTTCTTTGTTTCCGCCTTGCCAAGAGATAATGCTGAAAATTATTGCTGGATTAAAAATGGATTAGTCACTGTTTTTTTGGTTACTTTCTTTTCAGAGAGATATATCATAGCGCCTTGAATAGAATAGAATAGAATAGAATAAGACTTTATTGGACACCAAAAAAAGTAACAATTTCACAGAAACTTATATGAATGGGTACAAAGGCGGTCTTATCGCTAACAGCGATATCTACCAGACAACCTTAGGATAGAGTATAAGAGCTTGAACTAAAAAGCCTTGCTTCTTAAATCTCAATAAACACTTTTATTTTGAATGCGGTTTTCCCGTCTGATTTCGATTTAGGTGTCTTCAAGGCTAAAGTGAATAGGCTCTTAATAAATTTGTACGCATTACCATCAACGATTGCATCACTGCCTACCATCAGGTGGGATATCACTAGTTTATATCGATAAAAAAAATCGAAACAAATAAAATATAATAATCTGTCAATCCTTGTGTGAACAGGGCATAACTTTGCCGTACCATAGACATTAGACAGAACTCAATGTCTAGATTCTCTATGATCCATTGCACCTCCGACAATAGGTAGATATTTTTTATTAACCTCGTTTTTGTAATACCGTGTGAGTTACAAAATAAATTGGATTACTAAATGATCTAATAAGACAAAGACATATTTAGATGTTTGATAATTTGGGAACAGTACGCAGCTATAGATTTATCGATAGCTTTATACCTATGTACTGTGGTATCTCCTAAGGAGATCACATGTGCCCTGGATTAGCATACTGGCTGGCAACATATTCGCAGACTATTCGTAATTTAGTTTGAATTCAAAATTTATTCTAAACAAAATAAATTATGTTGTTTTAATTCATTGTATGTCGAGCCGTGTCAGAGTAAAGATATAGTAAAAGTTCAACGTGGTTTGATTTGTGCTGCTGCCCTGATCCTGGTACCGGAGCCGCCCCGTAGAAGAGTCCACGGTCTCGACAGTACCATGTTGAGTTATTGTGGGTGTTACTTTTTTTCGTGGGTTAAAATCATCCAATAACAATTCCCGCCTTTGAGTGTATCAGAAGATAGTATCAGACTCTTACTGACTAATAAACTCACCCCGTTCCTACGTTCCATATATACCAGGACCGAATCCTCTTTTCAGAAGCGAACCCTTAGCCTCAGTAGGATTCGACTCTTCTGCAGGGTCTCTACGGTTTGCTAACAACTCCTTGAGGCACGCGGAAACAGTGCGCGCTTCGAGAACTTGGGCTTAATCCAGACGGTTACCGGGCGAGCTACCTATAGCTTGGTGTTTTTAATATCATACAGATTTCATCAACCATGCAGAATTGTTCAACTTATTTGCCGCGTACTTGTAAGAATTACTTTTTTTTTACTTTAATTGGAGTCATGGAGTGGACTCGGTTATTATAGAATTCCCAATAAAATACATTGAAAAACAAAACCATTAACAGTGTACTAAACAACAATTATTTTTACAGGTCTAAGATAAAAGGGGGTGAAACTTCACCCCCTGATGACGTCACGATCCGACAGTGTGTCAGCAAATATCTAACCAGATTAAGAAGACCCCTCACAATCCGTGCTGTTGAAAAATTCCAGTGTATTTAAGGATAAAGTTAAAGAGCTGAGAGTTCAAGTTAATTTGGAAATTCGGGAGGCAAATGTTTTGTTTGGCTCAGCGTAAATGATGCAAAAAGCTCCAAGAAAATTATAACGGTGGATGTTATAAAGGATGAGTATTATATTCCAAGATAGATGGTGGGAAATACCTTTTATTTATTGTTGTATTTATAGGGGGGATTTAAAGAAAAGGGTGGGTAGAACAAAATATTAAAACGAGAGAATAGTTTTGAATCTATTAAAAAATTAGGGTCTCTGCTTAATCTATTACAATAAGGCTTTTTATGGTAGGTAAAAATCATCGAATCACGAATCACACCCTTGGGTGGAGCGGGAAACAGTGTCAGACTTTTACTGACTAAGAAAACCTACCCCATTCCCTCCTTGCCTTAGTCCCAGAGCCCTGGTGTTACGCTTTTGCCTCAATCCTTGGCCCCAGATAAGACTTAGGCTTTTAATAAACTAGTGCTCCTCATCATCAACGATTGCATCACTGCTTACCATCAGGCGGGATTGCAGTCTAACACTACATCATCATTTCAGTCCAAAGACGTCCACTGTTGGACATAGGTCTCCCTCAAATGTCACCACAACGATCGGCTTGTAGGGACCCTGCAGAAGGGTCGAAGCCAATCAGGGCCACGGGTTTGTGTCTGAAAAGGAAGGCTCTGGCCCTGGTATGTATGGCGATGTAGGAACGGGGTAGGTTGTTTAGTCAGTAAGAGTCTGACACTTGTTTTCCGCTCCGCCCAAGAGCGGGACTCGTCATTGGATGATTTTTACCTACCATAAAAAAAACCACAACGATCGGCTTTGTGTGTTTTGCATCCATCAGATTCTCGTAATCTTGACCAGGTCATCAGTCCACCTAGCCAACCACTAGATAGATATTAAAAAAAAAAACTAGACTAAAAACTAAAACTATATCAGTATTATTAAAATCGTTTATAACGCGTACATCGTGTAGAACTAGAACAATTTGCCTGCTGCGGTTATCCATCTGATTATAATTCTTCAAGGCTAGTGGATAGGTTTTTAAAGACCTCCTAACCTTTCGAATACTGTAATTAGAGACATAAAAGAAATACAATAGGTGTGCGAATGCCGGCTAACTTGGAACTCAAGAGTTTAATAAACTAGTGCGCCTCACCATCAACGATTGCATCACTGCATACCATCAGGTGGTATCGCAGTCAAGCACTAGCTTACATCAAATATAAAAAAATATATAACTTATTTTAAAACACCAATTTGATTTTATAATTTATTTATTTATTTATTTAAACTTCATGTACAGTAGTGGTACATAGGCGGAATTAATGCTACAAGGTATTCTCTACCAGTCAACCCTAATAGTCCGGTCAATTTAGACATTCGAAGTTACATAAATTCCCACCTAGCTGAAAATCGGTAAGATTGTTTAAAATATCATTAAAAACAAAATTTGAAAGTTCCCCATCTTTCCCCTGTAAGGAAAAATTTTTATTCAAGGTCAAAGGTCAAAAAAAAGAGTTTTTCGCGATTTTCAGCAAAACGGTAAGTTTTATCATAAAAATACGTCAGACAAAAATTGTAGATCATAAAATTATCTACAAAAATGTATCAATACTTTTTTTTCTACGAGCCACCGTTTTTGAGATATAACGATTCTAAAAGTTGCAAAAGTTGTAATCGTCTTAATATGCACACGTTTCCTCGCCACCTATGAGGTAGTGTACTCAGCGCGTTTTACTGGCTGGATGTACTGGCTTCTTGTTCTTCACGTTGTCTTTTATTAGCTGCAGCAATAGAAGACTTTCGAGTATAATTTTTACGACAATTTTCATGTATTGTCACAGATTTTTGATTTTTTAGATACTCCGAAAATTCATCTGCTCTTTCGATACTTGCATTAATTAATGTCTTCATACCACGTTCAACAGTAACAATTTCACTTTCAGTTAAAAGTTTAGAGCAAATAAAACAATATTCTGATATTTTTGTTATAAAACTCAAAACAGCACGATATAGGTTAGAATAAACACGTGTTTTCACTAGCAACTGGCATCCAAGACTAACAGTGTTTCATTTATTATAGTAGGTATAAGACCCTAGCCACGCACACAATTGACCAAGGGACAGATGTTTTCTCAAGGTTACAATGGTGTATAAATTAAGGGACTGGGTTTCATTTTACCTGATATTTGTATAGTTATAGCTTATGTATATTTTATATTAGTAGTTTAAGTTACAATGACCGATAGAAAAATATTTTAATATATATTACAACTATAGAGATGTTTATATACGTGGCGTATTCATGCATATTATGACGATTACAACTTTTGCAACTTTTAGAATCGTTATATCTCAAAAACGGTGGCTCGTAGAAAAAAAAGTATTAATACATTTTTTGTAGATAATTTTATGATCTACAATTTTTGTCTGACGTATTTTTATGATAAAACTTACCGTTTTGCTGAAAATCGCGAAAAACTCTTTTTTTTTGACCTTTGACCTTGAATAAAATTTTTTCCTTACAGGGGAAAGATGGGGAACTTTCAAATTTTGTTTTTAATGATATTTTAAACAATCTTACCGATTTTCAGCTAGGTGGGAATTTATGTAACTTTACTCTTATTTTTTGGTCTAATTTGACCGGACTATAAATAAATTACTTAATTTAATTTGGTGTTTATATCCCCTTTATCCCCTTTTTTTGTAAAATCGACGTTTAAAATTTAGTAGCGTGTATTTTTTTTCATTTTTACATACGATTTTACATTTAAGTATAAAAGGTAATCCTTTTATACTTAAATGTAAAATCAACGTAAACTCATGAAAATTAACTTCAATATTCTCTTTAAAAACATAGCAAAAAGAAACTTAAAAACTGCATTAAAATATCATTCAACCCCTTCGCCGGGGGTAGTTAAGACCGGCGACGTTGCCAGGCTGATATGTTGCCAAATTTATGTTTTTTGCCAACTACTGGCATTATCTCGTTTTAATGTTAGACTCTTAGTTATTTTCGCCTTTTTATTGTCTGTTTGGCATCATAATAGTAGCCGCATTTTGAGATAAAGTATTTATTTTTTTGTGTGTTTATAATTATGAGGTTACGCTGTTGAGACACCTGCGGCCCGGACTAAGCGTTTTGCCTCGTCATTTATACCGCGTACATCGAGGGATTGGAACAGTTTGCCGGCTGCAGTCTTTCCGTCCGAATATAATTTGGGTGTCTTCAAGGCTAGAGTGAATAGGCTCTTAATAAACTAGTGCGCCTTACCATCACAACGATTGCATCACTGCTTACCATCAGGTGGGATCGCAGTCAAGCACTAGTTTATTGCATGTAAAAAAAAAAAAAAGGTATTGTATATCGAACCTTGTCGGGAATGAACAGTGAAGCGAAAGACTTTTTTTGTATTGGGGGAAAGCAATCTAAACTAGTGCGCCTCACCATCAACGATTGTATCACTGCTTACCATCAGGTGGGATCGCAGTCAAGCAGTTAAAAATAAAATATATAGATAGTTATAGCTTATAGCAATAAAAAATAAAAAAAAATAATGACATGTATAGCAATGAATAATAGTTTATAGCAAAAAAAAATAATGACATCTCCTGCCCTTGGGCGGAGCGGGAGATAGTGCCAGACTTACCTGACAAAAAACACATCCTGATCCTTCTTTGCCTTTTATACTATGGCCAAGACTTCTTTTCAGAAGCTGGTCCATAGCCCCAGAAGGCTTCGGCCCTACTGGGCCTCAACAGTTGCTGACAACTCCTGGAGACGCGCAAAGTAAGCAACAGTTTACGTTTTTTTCTGAAAAAGTTTTTCTTTTCCTAATTTAAAAGTATTATTGACTATATGTTTCCTTCATCATCATCATTTTAGCCGGAAGACGTCCACTGTTGAACATAAGCTTCCGCCAAGCGTCTTCTGTACATCCATAGGATTCCCGCTACCCTCACCAGTTCATCAGTCCACCTTGTATGAAGCCTATCAATGCTGAATTTTCCAGTATATGACCATATGTTCTAAGAGCAATGTGCCCTGCCTATTGCTCCTAAAGTTTGGCGATTTTACGGGTGATGTCAGTAACCTGGACTTTTTGCGGATATCTTCGCTTCGGATGCGATTACGCAAGGAAACTCCGAGCATAGCTCTAGGCGACATATGAGATATTTTAATGGGAACTATATATATAACTATCAAAAAATAGATGATCAGTAGTTGTACATTAACTTTCAAGGGCAATTTATTATACTTCAATTATCTTTTTTTATCTTTATTGAGGAAGAACAATTTTCTTGATTTGTCAATAAAAATATTTCGTAAAATTAAGTAAAATTTAAAATATCATTTAAACTTCTTTTATATGTTCTGTAATTAAATAAGGGCCTAATTTACATATAACGTGTGTATGATGACATTAAACTTAAATTAAATTAATTTAATTAATAATAATATAAATAAAATATAATACATTAATAATATATATTATAATAATAAGAAAATTTGAAAGGTATGGACCAAATATATCTGAAACAAGTTCTTATCTTTTACTTATATCTTTACCATATTATTATTATCACATTTTACATCTTAAGATCGTTTAATGAAAATGATGAACTACAAGGTAAACGAACCCAAGCGCCTAAAGAATACTTCAACCCTCAAATCACTAACCTAACACAAAAATCCCTTTAACAATCCAACGAACAATCATAAAAAATCTCCTTGCGGTCGCACACAATCACAAAAAATACTCACACAGACAAAAATATAAAAGAGTGTACGAACACTGCGAGTGCATCTGTGTGCGTGCTAGCCGCTGCTTCCATTGGGCACAGAGCTATTTCTTTATTGATCCATATTTCTTCTTCTTTAGACTGGCCTCCAAGGGGGAATCACCCCCCAGGGGGACACCGCCCGGCCCCCCCGGAGGTGTTTTTCTACAGTTTTAATGAACGAAGGACTCGAAAATGGCGCGCAAGGAGTTTTAGGGGGTGAAAGGGGGAGAAAGGTTATTAATGCTTTTTAAGCTGAGTAATTTTCACCCTTAACGTTTTTAGGCTTGAGTGTGCTTAGTTTTTGTTTTTAAGGCTATTCTGTTGTTCGTGGCGGGTTTTTATGTGTTTACCTAATTACTAATTAAGTGTGTTTATAAAAGTTGTACGGTGAGATAAAGTGGAGGTACTTTGTTGAATGGGCACGTTTGTAGGACAAGAATTCCTTGGGGATAGATAATTTATAATGAGCCCGGGTTGCAGAGGCAGTGGTTTGGCTTTAATAATAATAATATTTTTTATATTTTTAAATGTTTTTTTATTATTTTTTTATTATTTTTTTTTTAAGGAAATATTTAAAAATATATTTAATATGATTTAAATGTAAATAAATGGAATAATAATAATCATTTAATATCAGATAATTCAATCCATTATTGTTAGTAACCACATACACAATAATAATATGTACTTAAAGAAGAACAACTTTCTACTAATCATTAAATGTATCATTTAATTTCCTTATTCACAGTATTACTGTTAAAATACTCAAATTTTCATAAATTAAGTAGTAGTATTCGAAACTAACACACAACATCGTCTAGTCTCATGCTAAACAGAGCTTGTGTTATGAGTACTAGACAGCTGATAAACATACACAAATAAATTGCACCCAGACAAAGAACAAATGATCGTGCTCATCACACAAACATTTGTCCTGGAAGGAAATCGAACCCACGACCTCCGGCATAGCAGTCAGGGTGACTATCTACTAGGTTGACAGACCTGTCATCAGTCATTTGTCATTCTGTAAAACATTGATATGTGACTACACCTATCCCAAGGATATGTGTAAAAATATATATTGTGTTAATCAGCTAAAGAGTAGAATACCCTACCGCAGTCTGTGTTTCCTGATAGCTACTATCTTGGGGTCCTTAAGTCAAAAGTGAATAGGTTACTTCTAGGCAAGCGTGCTCCATCGTCGACCACATTGTCGCTTTCCATCAGGTGAGATAATGACCAAAAGCGAGCATACAAACAGTAATAAATAACCACATCATCAATAAATAGTCTATCAGTTGAGATAGTGGTGAATTGCGAGTCTACCAATAATCACAAAAAAACCACGACCTTGAAAACTTATATCCATACCTTTTTCTTCAAATCCTAAAAAATAAACACCTATTTATAAACAACTTGACGCTGGCACACACACAAGTGTCCTAGCCACAATAGAAACCGGAGAAAAAAAAACTTATATGTATAAAAACGTGTGTTAAAAGTCAAAGTCAAAACAAAAATACACAATACAACGCGTGTAGATAGTAACAAATACAATTGAAAAAAAAAAGAAACAAAAAAATGTAATTCTCTGTCAATGAAACTCAACACTTTATCTCATTCGAACACTCACAAAAAAAGGAAAAAAAAAAGAAACCACTGCGCATAACAAATTTGAAAAAACATACTTTATAATTTGGCTCATTACCAAAACGTAGGAAAAACATATTCGTTCCCTTACACTCCCCCATAAATAAGGACGATGGGTTCGAAAAGGGAAAAATTTTATTATCCAACCACCCCTTTCCACCCCTAAGGAGAAATATGAAATAAAATGAAAATGTAATGGGGAAAAAATACGGAGCGCGCGGCAAGACAAAGGGATGGGATGGGGTAGGCTAGTGTGGAGAAGGCTTTGCAAGGAGTTTAGGCGGTTATAATTATAACATGCATAAATGTATGTCGACTTTGGCGAATATTTCACCATTATGTCAGGCTTATTGGCAACAATAGTCCTGGATAGATCAATCCCAACGTAATGCTACCATTTTCGAGAACTACGGCGTAATTATATCATTTGAGGGTCGACGGGGGAACCAAAACAATCATCAAGTTGCGATTTAATTTAAATCAATTTTGTAAAATAAGTTGAGTTTCTTCTTCCTCGAATCGGGGGCCCCGTTATACTATTTTTCTTTCTGCCACTGGCAATCTAAGTGGGAATCTCTTATTCTGGGGCCACACAAACATCTCACGTGAATGCCCACTAACGCAATATTACTGTGATAATTATCGCGATAATTTAAAGGGCAAAAGTAGTTTTTTTTTTTTATGGTAGGTGAAAATCATCGAATAACGAAACCCGCTCTTGGGCGAAGCGGGAGACCAGTGTCAGACTCTTACTGACTGAAAAAACCTACCCCGTACCTTCCTTGCCTTATTCCTAGAGAAAAGTAGGTGGCTACACTTGAAATGAGCTTGAGCTATCGCCTAGCACCAAACGGCAATGCTAATGGCGTTGTCAAATTATCGCGTTAAGTCGTGGCTACGTTTATGGTTAACATCCATTATCGCAATAATTAATGCCATTGACAATGGCAATAAAAAATTAAGCTTTCGGCCAGGGTTTAAAAATCGTTTAAATTGAGCGACTACACGCTAAAAGCATCCCACTTCCGTCCGGATAACCGTCCGGACTGAGCCGAAGTTGACAACAGCTCGTAGTGTTACAAGCGGGTTTCAAGGAAACTGTAGTACTTAGTCCAGCAGGATCGAAGCGTGAGTTTGCTTCTTCGGTTCCTCCCTAGAAGGTAGTACTCATTGAAAGATTTTTTACTTAAAATGTTTGTGGTAACCACGTATGTATACAATAAAGCAAAAGTGAGCTGTAGGGTGACTCGGATTGGTAGTACCGTTTAACATTTTTTGAATCTACCATTAGGAATAATAATATTTCGAAAATAACAATACTACTCAGTAGTATTGTCATGATAACAAACTTAGTCTTATTGGTTTTTACTGACAGATCAATCTTTCAGTAAAACCCAATAAGAGAAAAACGAGGCCATAGTTTTGAAAATTAATAAAAAGATGAATTGTAATTTCACGAGATTATGCGAATTACTGCTTATCATCAGGTAGGATCGCAGTCGATGATTAGTTTATAAATATAACCGCAGATGCCAGTTAGTCGCTGATAAAATATCCCTTTTCTATAGTCCAATAAGACGCTCACAAGTTTTAAATAAGCTGTAAGACACAAGTGTTAGTTGTAATGACGTGTAAAAGAGTTTGTAAAAACCTACTTACAAAATAAAAATCATTTATCATTTATTAATGATTCTGTCATAGTCGATTACGACTAAAGTCTAGGAAAAAAAAGAAAAAAAAAACAGTTTTAAAATGACTAATTCCATCAAAGTCCGTCTCCATACTACCGCTCACTTTGGGCGGGGGTAGACGCCGCAAGCCCGCGGCAATGAAGACTCGTTCCTATAAATCTGCCTTATCATAAAAATATACGCGCGTATCTGCCTACGGCTTTACGATTGTGGCTTATATACACACTTTTATTCTTATGTAAGGTGAGTTACTTTGGAGGTGAGTAGATTAAAGGCTTTTTGAGTTAGAAAGGGGCTTTAAAAATAGGGGTAAAATAAATAATACAATACTATCTATACATCGTTACCCAAGTCGTCGACGGCGCGCACTGTTCCCGCGTGCTTCAAGGAGTTGTCAGCAAACTGTAGGGTCACCTTCAGGGTCGAAGCCTCCTGGAGCCGAGGGTTGGTGCGAAAGCGTTACACCTGGGCTTTGGGAATTAGGGGAGAGAGGAACGGGGTAGGTTGTTTAGTCAGTAAGAGTCTGACACTGTTTCCGGCTCCACCCAAGAACGGTATTCGTCATTGGATGAATATTTACCTACCATAAAAAGAAAGTGTGTATTTGTATCTTAAATATTCGTCTATAGTTGGCAAGTATATTTTTTTAGTAGGTGGGTTTGTACCACTAATACAACCAAGCTTATTACTTTGGGTATTTTTTTTTATAACCATGGCTGTCAAAAGGTGAAGGAGGACATCGTAAGGAAACTGGCATATCAAGAACTAAAAATTCGAAGACCTGTGACGTCCACCAACCCACACTGGGCCCGTGGTGGATTATGGTCCATTCCTTCTCTTAGAGAAGATTCCAGAGTCTCAAGAGTGGGAGCATGCTGTATTTTTTATTAAGTTCTTAAGATTGACTTCTTTCAACGAGTTATCGCTAGTTTTATTCCTATAGAGGGTTTTTTGTGTTGCGTAAGATCGTGAGATTAAGAATCATCACTTCAGCCAAAAGACTTCTACTGTTGGAGATCTACCAATTGTCGCCACAACCACCGAAATGCGAATGGATGAATGCGAATGGAACCGAGATGCGAAACGGATAGAACCCGTTTCGCATCCATCGGAATCCCGCAACCCTCACCAGATCATCGGTCTACCTCACGAGGAAATTAAGGATCTAATATGTACTTTTAATTAGACCCAAAATATCAGTTTCTAACTTGCCGTCCAGTAAGGGCTAACTTCGTACTTTAAACGTCAAAAATCTACCAGAAAATTAGACCCTGAACCTGGTAATGCCTGCCAAGGCTGCTGAATAGTTCGAAAGAAAAGATATAGCCAGACCTGGGGGCTTAGACAAAGTCACATTCTCACTAACGATAGCGAAATTCGAAACTCCGAAATGTATGGAACTGACATGTGCCTTCGAAAAGTCACGTGGTCAAACGTTTTCGATTCGCTAATTGTTATTAGTTGTTTATACGTCAAATTGGACATTTTAATTCGATAACCATAGCCAAGAAGTTGTTATTTTATCGAACCAACACGATATGTTAGTCGATGTCACTTTGTCTACCATTTTGTGGTCGACATCGTTAAGGCGAAATCGAACTTAGAAATGGGTTCGACACGGAGCAATTGCCACTTGTCTAGGGCCCCTGAGAATCTAGTTTAAATTTCAACTCGATACCTTCACATTTTCTAGAGGTGGAGAGGGTCTTGACAGACAGGCAACAAAGTGATATAGGGGTTCCGTTTCTTCCTTTTGAGGTATGGGACCCTAAAAACTATTGAAATAAAAACACAAAGCTGTCTTGAATCGACATCATCATCATCATCATCATCCTACCCTTATCCCATATTACTTGGGGTCGGCGCAACATGTCTTTTCTTCCACTCTGTCCTGTCACCCGTCACACTATCACTAACTCCCTTTTCTTTCATATCACTTCTCACACAATCCATCCATCTTCGGCCTCCCTCTTCCTCTTCAACCATCTACGTGTAAACTCAAAACTCTTTTCGTAACATGCGTTTCATCTCTCCTCTTTACATGGCCATACCAAGACAAACGATTTCCTTTCAACTTTTCAGTCATTGGCGCCACTTTCAGACTTCCTCTAATATACTCATTTCTTACTTTATCCATTCGCGTCACACCACACATCCATCTGAACATTCTCATCTCCGCTCATCTCATCTCTTGTCTTGAATCGACATCTTTAGTAATACATACCATTATTTAGTAAAGCAAACAGTACAGGATACGTACTTACACAGAGATATTTGGAAAAGGTCAATGTACTCATATATAGGGTGACTGGTAATTAGTGATTGTTACTTAAACACATGATTGTAGTCATGATAATAAACAACTTTTACTATTTGACTAAACGTGATAATATCTCGAAAGAAAAAATCTGCTGATCATTTATGTTCGCCTAACTGGCTAAAATGTACTAAACCAGCAGATTTTTTTTTTCAAGGTTCAGGTTTGGTCCCATTGTAAAAGTTGTTTGTTATCATGACTACAATCACGTGTTTAAGTATCGATCGCTAATTACCAGTCACTTTATAAACGTAGAAATATTAGGAAAAAGTCAATGTATATACCTAGTTTATTTAAATTGCATGATGCATACAGAGCAGTGGTAGCCGACCGGTAACGACCCCGACTTACGAGTTGTAGGTCGTGGGTTCAAACCCAGCCAGGGCAGGGACTTTGTGTAATTTATTTCATCACCACTGCTCTCAAAACGGTGAAGGAAAACATCGTGAGGAAACCGGCATGTCCTAGAATCAAAAATTCGAAGACGTGTGACATCCACCAATCCGCATCCACCACCCTCTCCTAGAGAGGAGGCCTGTGTCCCAGCAGTGGGAACATTAAAAGGCTGATGATGATGATGATGAAGTTGCATGTACAATAGTGGTACATGGGCGGACTTAATGCTACAAGGCATTCTCTACTATTCAACCTTTGGGATAAAAAAGACAACACTGTGGTAAGTGTGCACAATAAATATTATAAAAAGAGTGTTATTTTTATTAAGTTAAATTAAATTTTATGTCAAATTGATTTAGCGTCTTTTAAAATAATAAATTTGCAGTTTACTTCGCTATAATAGTTTTAAATGACGTTGTGGGAAAAGGTCATGATGTACTTGTGGCAGCTGCTAAAAATCCCATGGGACAATGCATACTGGTTAGTCGATTCATGGAAATTATTGGCGAAGTCGATGAAAGATATAATTACTAGCGACCTGCCCCAACTTATCACGGAAGCAATTAATTATTATTACTATTTCTATCCCATACTTTCCAACTGTTGGGCAAAGACCTCCCTCCATTCTTCCCAGTGTTCTCAGCTTTGAGCCACTTCTTTCTAATTCCCAAGGATGCATCCTAGTCGTCCCGCCATCTCTTTCTTGGTCTGCCGCGACCCCTTCGTGCGATTATAAGGCACCAACTGTTTTACTGGCCCACAGCTCGAAAAGCATGCGGCAGACATGTCCAGTCCTGTCCCACTTAAGCTGAGCAGACTTCTGAGCCACGTAAAATAACTTCAACCCCAAGTATGTTTAGTCCATCTTCTAACACCTCTTTTAATCATTAATAACTCGTCCTTTACTAAAATATAATACAAATTAATATATAATAAAAAATCAATACAACCTTTTTCTAATATTTAAGTCATTCAAGTGAAAAATCCTTTCCGACATAATCTTCAAAAGATCCCTTTATTTTGCAGGTAAAAGAAAATCGGGGCCCTTGCAAAAATTAGCCCCCTAGAAGGGGCGAAAGGGGGTGAAACGGGGGGTTTTAAGAGCATTTTTCTCCATACGGGGAGTTTCATTGTTACGACTTTTTGTAAGTGAATTTCGGTGATAGACCGTTTTTAAAAGGCTCGAGAATTTTACGTGGCTGGGTTTTGGTGATATACCTACTTACTTTTATACCTTACGTATTTTGTGACTATGACATCATGGAATTATTTAGTTTATTAAAACCGATAGTGTATAGTTTATTTAGAAACTGTTAAATAATTTGAGATTCTTTTAGAATAGTTTTTTAACATAGGAGTATTATAAAATAAAATGATGTATATATTAAAATATGATACATTTTACATTCGACAACTATCACACAACAATATCATACAATACATATTATAGACAAATAATATAATATATAATTATAATAACATAACCCAAACCAGGCGCATTATTTTGTGTGATTTATTTCATCACCACTGCTCAAAACGTTGAAAGTAAACATAGCGAAGAAATCGGCATATCCTAGAACCAAAAATTCGAAAACATGTGACATGAAACTGTTCTCACGTGGTGGATTCATTCCCTCTCCTAGAGAGGGGGCTTGAATCTTAACAGTTTGAACATTATAAAGCTGATGGTATGTTATACTATAAATGTGCTAGCCGGCAAACTGTTCTGCCATAAAAAATATCAAAGAATCATAGGAAGCTAGTGATATCGGGCTTGTGGAAGGCGAGCAAAGAGTAGCTCGCCGTCCAATCGTCTGGTAACCGTCCGGACCAAGCCCAGTCATCAACGGCGGGCACTGTTCCCGCCTTCTTCAAATAATCGTCAGCAAACCGTAGGGACCCTGCAGAAGGATCGAAGCCAACTGGGGCCAAGGGTTCACGTTTGAAAGGAAGGCTCTGGCCCTGGTATATATAGCAACGAAAGAATGGGGTAGCATGTTTAGTCAGTAAGAGTCTAACACTTTTTCCTGTGACTTTTACCAAGCATAAAAAAACCTAGGTAGTCATTTTCTTATTAATCTGTTACTATTTAGTTAACTAAGTTGCCCTACACAAGAAGTGACTCCTGTAAGTACGTTTACAAACACGTGAACAAATATAATAATTTTCGAATAGAAATCGAACTTAAGACACGCAGTATACAAGACGGATTCAAGATGATTAGACTGCTCCAGTTCTCCATACATGATCAACCTTGAACGTGATTAGTAGATAGAATAAAAAAAATATATCTACACTTATATAATATAATATATAATATAATATAATATATAATAATATAATAAAGAGGTAAAGTTTGTTTTTTTGTTTGTAGGAGGTAATCTCTGGAACTACAGGTCCGATTGACAAAATTTTAGCAATAATAGAAAGCTGCTTTACTCCTGAGTGACATAGGCTATATTTTATATACGCGGGCGAAGCCGCGGACAAAAGCTAGTAAAAAAAAAAGTTGAACAGTTAAAAAAAATAATGCCAATAACAGTTTTTAACAGCAATAACAAATGCTAATTGTATTTATTTGTTTGTTTAAGCCATATATATTTTTACGAGTTTTCAAGTTTTGTGTTTACAAAATTCGAAGAGCCAACTTCAAACTTGCCAAGATCCGACGGTTGTAGGTACTGTACTCAAACTTTGGGGTTTTTTTTTAAATTAGTGTGAAATGTGAATTCACGAAGAAATTTTTTACAAAAACTAAGAAGAAATTCGACCACTCTCTAATCTAATAAGAGAACAGTCCAATATCTTTGTTCAAATCAGAACCATACCTATCTCATATAAAAACATCGACCCATCTTTAAAAAAAGTCCTTAATTTTTTCACTCAAACCCCGCCTTACCGTTCACTGGCCGAGGAACGAGGGTCGGGGTACTGAGGAGATCCCTCCCAGCTTATAATTGGGAGAGGATCCGAAGTTACACCCTCAGATTAAAATATTTATTTTTGCGATGGAAAGAAAAAGTACGGTTAGGTACAGTCGGGAGCAAAAAGTTCGGAGACTTTTGAGAATGGAATTTCGTTTAAAATTCTGTTGGGATTTATTTATGACAGTTCGCGTGATATTAATAACATGTAGTACCTAATTAATCATGAGCGCAGTGATGACTGAGTGGTGAAGGCCCCTACTTACGAGTTGTAGGTCGCGGGTTCAAACCCAGCCAGACGCATTATTTTGTGTAATGTATTTTATCACCACTGCTCTCAAAACGGTGAAGAAAAACATCGTGAGGAAACCGGCATATCTTAGAACCAAAAAATTGTAGACATGTGACATCCACCAATTTGTACGGGGCCCGCGTGTTGGATTATGGCCCATTCTCTCTTCTAGAGAGGAGACTTGTGTCCCAGCAGTGGTAACTTTAAAACTTAAAGAAAAGGCTGGTGATGATGATGATATTAATTAATCATCATTGTCATATCAGCCTAACGATGTTCATTGTTTGGCATAGGCATCCCTCAAGCATCGCTACAACAACCGGTCCGCCAGCAGGTCATCAGTGTACCTTGTGGGAAGCCTACCGAAGCTACGTCTTAGAGTATGCAAATACTGAATACTAATAATACTACATTACAATGAAGTTTTGCTTAATGTAGCGACATCTATGGCGCCACATAAGAACTACAAGAATGCTGTATTGCGCAATCAAATTTTTCCACGCGATTTGAACATATACGATAGCCCGAAGTCAACTATCGGGCAGTAGCCCACCAGACAAAGGTGTTGTGGTCTGGTTGGCGGATGCTTCTTTTTCAACGGAGGTATGTCGGAGTTTACTCTCTGTTCCATATATTTCCAAAAATTCCAACCTTGGACAGAGAATAGGACATGGCAACACACGCGTGGCAATACTTATAGACAGAGTATCCAAGGATATTCACAGGCAGTTTTTAGGGCACATTGAATGCGAAGTGAAAGATTTTCTCAATTCCATACTTTATTTAGATTGTTTTTCAAATAGTTTGGTAAGAGTTTTTTTTTCTAAATATTAATACTGTACTGAGATCTTCACAGGTATATAAATTAAAATTGTTAACATTACTTCATTAATTAAGTTTGTCATTTTTGTGGCACAGTTTACAATTTTTCGATCACTCTTTAATTTTATAATGAAAAATAAAACAATAAGATTGCTCAGACAGATATAAACGGCGCGGACTGTACGCGACGATACGCGCCCGTCCTTAAAAGGGTTTGTACCAAAATATAATTTCGGAGTTGACTGTACTTCATTTTCACACAAAAAAATGAAGAGATGAATTTCTATCTAATTTTTTTTTTGTGAAAAATTTTCCTTGCTGAAAGTTTTTATAGGTACTTGATTTACGATTATGTTTTAAAATAATACTATAATAATACTTATAAAATTCAATAAATGCATCATGAATGCATGCAAAGACAGGTAGCATAGCATAGCATTACATAGCATCATCATCATCAGCCTTTTTAATGTTCCCACTGCAGGGACACAGGCCTCCTCTCTAAGAGAGGGGGGAATGGGCCGTAATCCACCACGCGGGCCCAGTGCGGGTTGGTGGATGTCACATGTCTTCGAATTTTTGGTTCTAGGACATGCCGGTTTCCTCACGATGTTTTCCTTCACCGTTTTGAGAGCAGTGGTGATGAAATAAATTACACAAAGTAATGCGCCTGGCTGGGTTTGAACCCGAGACCTACAACACGTAAGTCAGGGCCGTTACCACTCGGCCACCACTGCTCTCCAACTAATACATACTACATAGAATCAGCCTTATAATATTCCCACGGCTAAGGCACAGGCCTCCTCTCTAGGAGAAGGAATGGGCCGTAATCCACCACACAGTGTGAAAACCTGGAAATCTGTCAAAAGTTTACGAATGGCAACCCGGACCGATGCCTTTACATGATTTCGATGCACGGGGTCAGTAATGTCTTAAATAAACTTAAAAAGTATATAGTATGAAATAAAAATACTTTTTTACTTATATTGATAAAACTTGACGAAGACCTGGAAAATGCCAAAAAAGGCTACTCTGTTTTGGAAAATCATCCAATAGTTTCGCTCAAGGGTGGATCGGAACGAATTTGACACACCCTGTCAGACTTTTACTGACTAAACTGCACCCCAATATTTCATCTATAGAATTTGCGTGCCACGTACGATTTTCCTTTCCAAAGCTAACCCATGGCCCCTGTGACTTCGGCTCTGCTGAGCCCGCTACAGTATTTTCTCTTATCTACGGAATATATTATATATTACTTTATCAACGGAAATTTTAATTTTCCGCCTAGAAATCTACATTTTAAAAGTATATAATTTAGGTAGTAATCAACAGTCGTCAGAAATCAAAAGTTCTAGACATATTTATTTTCCACGAAAAAATAAAAACAAACTTTTTTGCTGCTCCACCCCACTCTCTATTCCCGAGAACCTTTCTAATGGAAAAAAGGATAAAATTTTAGGGTTACCTTTTAATATTTTTTTCATTAAAGTTTTTAATATTAATACGAATGTATTGGAGTTACGTCCACCGGTAATTATTTTCCCGACTTTACGTTTTCCGTGCGGATCGGCACTGAACGAGTGAGGGAATGAAATGAGCGATTATGTGAATGAATTGAATGATGAGAGTGAAGGTTTAAAGATGTGTCAAATGATTACGTTGTTTCTGGTTTTGGAGTTAAATGTGGTGTTTACTGGTGTGTGGTGTTAATTATTCAAATTGTATGTTTGTCATATATGTGTGACGAAATCATTATTTTTTTTTGTTCATGTCATCTTTTTTTTTTAGGTGGGAAATAATCCAAGAACATCTTTTTGACAATTCTGCCCTTGGGCGGAGCTGGACGGTGTCTCAGACTTTTGCTGACCAAAAACCCACTCTGGTCCCTTCGTTGCCTTTCATACTGACTAGGTACCTGTCAAGTTTAGTAGTTAGTGATCTTGACTGGCTATGCCGGAGGTTGTGGGTTCGATCCCCACTCAGGACAAATGTTTGTGCGATGACCATTATCATTTGTTTTGTGTCTGGGTGTTATTTATTTATCCAAAATATGCATGTATTTAGAAATATGTAAGTATGTTTATCAGTTGTCACACGTAACACAAACTCTGCTTAGCTTGAGACTAGACGGCGTTGTATGATAATTGTCGAATATTATATACTACGGCCGAGTCTTCCTTTCAAATGCAGATCATTGGCATATTGAAGCTATCGAGAAAATAAATTTAAAACTGATTGCTGACCCCAACTAACTCGATACTACGGTAGGGAGATGAAAAAATGAGGTAAATCATAAGTCACCTTTTATATTCATGATTTTGTATTTTTTATTGTACACAAATAACCTAAACATAAATAAAAAAAACAGGTGATGCACACAGGCCAGCCTAATTCATAGTTGGGCTTTCTTACAGCAAACCTATACAAACATAGACATTTCAAACATGATCCATTCATGTGCACAACTGAACTTAAACCACTCAAAACATAAATTGTATTATACTTAAAATTAAAACTAAAATAAAGTAATACACAAACATTCTATAGACAATAAATAAAACTAATACATACTTATGGGTCATGTTGAAAAGAAATGTTCCCTAATTCTTTCTCTGAAAACCTCCAACGAGGGCCTATCCCGATATGTGAAAGAGAGTTCCACAGGCGTACCGCTCGAACAGTGAAAGATCCACTGCAACGACTAGAAGAATGGGCAGGATGATGAAGAGTGACAAGGTTTTCCTCTCGGCATAAGATAGATAGATAGATATATTCTTTATTGTAGGTACACCATAAACAAAACTTGGTACATTAGGACAATTAAAATTACTACGGTGTTACAATGGGCGGTCTTATTTCTAAAAGCGCAATACTCAAAGCGATGTCACTGCTGTTATTATAAACTCTTCGATATAAACTTGGTCCCATCTCCCGCCAATTTCAGAGCCAAATACTTTCAGTCTATAAAAATGTGCAGGTGTATCAAAATTAATTTGTTTTTCACAACTGTCTGGTCTTCGGTGCGAGTTAATTCCGTCTCGCTGATTTTTCGCCATTTCCCGCAGCGATCTGACGCTTTAGAAATAATTTTGAATTATTTTAAAACTGAATGCTTTTTATATTAACTGGTTTTGTTTGATTTTTTGAACGGCTTTGTTTTGTTTTGTAAAAAGGATTTTGTGAGAGATATAATTGTGTTAGGAAAATAATAATATATGGCTAAATGTTATCGATGATTGATCCACTTTCAACCTGCAAGAAACTTAAAGCCTTCACTCTTCATGCTCAAGTCTTCAAGTCTTTTCGCGCGCCTCAGGGTCTTGTTAGCAACTGTAAGGGCTCAGCAGAGTCGAAGCCTTCTGGGGCCATGGGTTGGAAGGTTGGAAGAAGGAACCGTGGGTCGTTTAGTAAGTAGAAGTCTGACACAGTCTTCTGCTCCTCCCAAGTGGCATTATAACCACCGGCACTGTGCGTCTCACATCCATCGGATTCACACGACCCTCACAAGGTCGTCGGTCCACCTCGTGGAAGCTTTCAAACGTTCTGTTTTCCGATAAGTGACTCCAGAACCCTTTATCCTCATCGACCAACTGTTTCCTAAGCAATGTGTTGCCTACTAAAATTTAAGTTTGGCGATTCTTTGTTGGTTCTTCTGCGGAAATCTTCTACTTCATTTGTGATGTAATTTCGTAAGAAAACTCGAAGCATAGGGGGTAACTTTCTGACCTTCCTATCAAAAACTGGACCAAATTTGTGTATGAAACGAAGGCTCTGGCCCTGGTATAAAGGCAACGTAGGATTTTTGGTTTAGTTAATAAAAGTCTGAAACTATTTCTCACTCGGCCAAGGGCAGGATTTGTCAATGTATGATTTTTACCCACGTAAAAAAAAACTAACAACTACACCTACGTGTCTACCAATCGTGGTATTTATACACCGTTTAGCCCAGTCATCATATTAGGTGAAAAAAGGGGTCAACCTCGGAATGAAAGATAATAAGCTATAAATTGGTATAAACCTTTGTTTTGTCATTCTACATGTTGTCTCAAAAGTCACAAATGATACCGTGTCCGCGTCTTAAGATATTGAAGGTCAAAGGTCATAAAAATTGTTTTTTTGTGAATATCTCGCTTTCTATTGCTTAAATGAAACCCCTAAAATGACTGGGCTAGTTAAATTTTGGTCGTTTTAATCCCATGGAGGGTCGAACCAGTGCATGAAACACTATTGATTTGTAAAAATTAAATAAAAAAATAAAGTGTTAATTAATTTACACATATACGAAATTCATATCTTTAAGTAAAGAACAGTTGAGCGGGTTCAATGACCGTAGGTAACTGTCGGTCGACGCGTACTAGCTACCTACGGCCATTGAATTCAGTCAGCTGTTTTTTTACTCAAAGATACCAAAATTTCATCATCATCAGCCTTTTAATGTTCCCACTGCAGGGACACAGGCCTCCTCTCTCTAGGAGAGGGAATGGGCCATGATCCACCACGCGGGCCCAGTGCGGATTGGTGGATGTCACATGTCTTCGAATTTTTGGTTCTAGGACATGCCGGTTTCCTCACGATGTTTTCCTTCACCGTTTTGAGAGCAGTGGTGATGAAATAAACTACACAAAGTAATGCGCCTGGCTGGGTTTGAACCCGCGACCTACGACTCGTAAGTCGGGGCCGTTACCACGTCGGCAGGGCGGATGACCTAATGGTGTCTTACTGGATTGCGGTACACAGACCGGCTTTCAGATATGTGCTATGATTGGTTTTAGTTAGTAAGAATCATATATATATTCTATTACGTATTATGATATTAAGAACAAGGAAGGAACGGGGTTGGCTGTTTAGTCAGTAAGGATCTGACACTGTTTCCCGCTCCGCCCAAGAGCGGGATTCGTCATTCGATAATTTTTACCTTACATAAAAAAAAAAACTATTCAGTGTTGTGCAGTAACAAAAATCGTAAGATAACTAAAATTTGAAGAAGGCGCCCTGGAGTGGCTGGGTGATTCCCGATCACCGTAAGCACGGTATTGTAGTTCGCAGTCTGGCCGTCCATTAAGGGTTAGGCTCGAAAAACAGCGCGTAGTTTATGTTTTAGTGGGGTAATAATTAATTCAAAAGTATCAGAATTAAGAAATAGTCATAGATAACTAGGTAATTAGAAAAAAAATACAAAGATCTAAGATGTCAGTATAAAAATTATATTTGAAACCAAACTTGTTAGGGTTAGCTGTTTAGTGGGATATTAGCGCCATCTGTTATCGAGTAGCTGAAGCTCTCATTCCACTTGGAAAGGTTACGCTACGTACGTGAACGTTATTTGGAATGCTTTCACTTTTATATTGATTTAAGCCGTATTTAGTCTGATTTATTTTAATTATGACTGTTTTTATTTTAATGTAAAATATCTATAACATTATTATTTCTAGCCATCTAGTGACGAGTAGCTGCAAATTTCTTGTCTTTTCAAAATGATACGTTGTTAGTTGCAAACAAAAAATCCTGTTGATTTTTAATAGTTACCTGCAGTAATATGCAACTGCATTTTAGTTATTTATTTGGATTTTTTTTTTTTGAATCAAAACAGTTGTCCAAACTTTTTTTTTTTTTTCAAGAAAATCATCCAATGACTTCTTACGCACTAAGGCGGAGCTTCTTACGCACTAAGCTTTTCAGAAGCCAACCGATTTGGGCTCTGTCTGTAGACGGCGAGGTACCCATAGGTCGTCGTCTGCAAGCCCGCGCCTACCGTGGCGGACCACTGTAAGGCTACAAGAACTTTACTAATAGTTACCTATAGGTTGATACTTAGCTACATTAATTTTGGATAAGTAAATTTATCCTTTTATCTCTTGAGTCTCTAATAATATGTATGTGTCCGAACGCCGTTCGGACACATATTCTCTTTCTATTATTGTACACTTAGTTTTTGTAAATGTATATCCTGTCCACATTATTAGGTGTAATAAAATTTATATTAAATAAATAAATATATCTCTAATTAGGGTACTCGAAAGGTTAAATTTAAATATATACTTTTTATTTTGTAATCTATCTCAAACACTATCCCACAAAAATTCTTTCCACCAGAACTCAAAACAACAAAATATTATATCTTTTATTGACACTCAAACACTCGATATCTACAAAAAACAACGCTTGTCGAGAGTGGAGTGGGCCTGAATGGAATCTAATCCTCAATCATGTGACAGGCGAGCCGACGATTTACATGCTACACATATGAATTGAATACCGTTTCATTTCCCCACTCCACTCTACGGACGGCTTTTTTTAACAGATAGAGTTCCGTGAGAGTGATAGGAAATGTAGGGTTTCTTTGTGGAAATAGGACGTCTAAAATAGTAATATTAATAAGTTTGTATAGATATTATACGTGTGTAAGTTTGTTTAACTTTTACACTCATAGGAAAAAACGGAAATAGATCAAATTTTATACTCAAATACACGTAAACCATTCACAATAATTATATTATATTAAATTAGTGTTTGTACGTAGAAGGTAATGCTATGAGTTACTTAGTAATTATTTACTGAGTGACAAATAAAATAAAAAAAAACAGGAAGAACATAGAGGTATCTTATGGTGCAGTTAAAGCCGAATCAATTACCTATATAAGTAGTAAAAGAGACAGTAAATTAAACATGTACTTGCCGACAGTAAAAAGCAAATATTTTGTATATTTTAATTTAGAAAAATATTTGCTAATGAATATTTTCAAGAATTCGCAACATTAAACGTTATGACCTACAATATGTTTTTATTAACATTTCCCTAGTGCTAATTATTTTGTGAGACATAATTCTAGTAAAAAAAAAAACAAAAAGAAAATTAACCAAAAGAAACCCTCAACATACTCATTACTTACGCAATCAATTACAAACACATTACGCACAAAATTAATTACGCTTGCGATAAACACCTAAAATACTACAGAACCCTTTTCTTCATAGGCGCAAACAAGCGGTATTTTTTCCCGACCTTTTGCAATTACGTCGCGCACGACTGAACGTCAGCGAGAGTGACGTTTTTTTTACTCTTTTTTTCCTTTTTTCCAATTTATCGTTTTTTCCACAGAAGGGTGGATTTTTCGCTTATTTACCCGCTTCATTGGCTTGTAAGTGAGCTGGGGTTGGGTTTTTTTACATTCTTTTGTATTTTTTTTAAACGAGGCCTTTTGACAAGGCTTATTGGATTTGGGTCAAAGAGTTTTTATGTTGGGGTACATTCTTATTGGATTCTTTTGTTGACCTAGCGTGCGTTCTGGCGGAATTAATGTGAACTATGAACTTTGATAGCGACATCTGTTGTCGAATAGTTGAAGTTTTATCTTTGTTACTTTTCGGGTTTTTTAAGAAAAATGAATGTGAACTAAAATATGCAAGCTATGTGAATTAAAATATGCAATAAATGTGAATTAAATTATTCATGGTAAAATGTTTATCACTAAGCAAATATTATTTTTTTAACTACTGCACTAGCGTCCTCTAGTGTGTAATAGTTTTTAATTTTAGAAACGTTCTACCTCTATAAATAAGAGTTCTCCGTTTATTTTTAAACGTTGTTCTTTTTTCTAAAACGACAATTTTACTAAATCACAATAAAAGTAAATCTATTTGGTATTTTAAAAACAAAACAAATATATTTTACAAATATAATCCAACTATTACTCCTACTCTTTTTCTGTCCATGCAGTAAGTTTGTGGAAACCTCTTCCGCCTAGCATTCGAGATCTGAAAACTATCTCACTTTTCTAGGCTAAAATAAAAGAGTATTATCTTTCCTGTCCAGTGTGATTTATATATATATATCTATTATATTTATATATGTTTATATATAACTGGTATGTATTTATTATTAGTTTAAGTTATATAAGTATTTATGATTTACTTTTCACTACCTATCTCTTTCTTATTTCTACACACTAATGTCTACATTCCTTCTAACTTCTCCTTTCGCGGGTCTGCTGGAAGAAACTTTGCGAAATAAGCAGTACCTTTGTACTATTTCTTCTATAATGTGTTTTCTTTAAAAATTTAAGTGTGTAAGTACCTACATAAATTGTTAAATAAATAAATAAAATATTTATGTATTACACAAGAACTTACAAAAATTTAAAAGGTGTTTTTTAGAATTTTTTACTTCAAAAGAAAATAAACTGAACTTTATTAGGATTCCCATTTGACAGGTTGTCCGTCTGTCTGTCAAGATCCTTTATCTCGGAAACGCGTGGAAATTTAAACGTTGAAATTTAAACTATACACCGTGAAATTTAAATGGTTTTTTCCCGCGGCAGAATGACTTGCCACAAGGAGTACTTTTGATGCATACAGTAAAAATAAAAAAATTAAAAGTTTTTTTTTACAAATAATTATTAAAAATATTCATCAACTCAAAAAAGCGAAAACAATAGTAACATTAGACGTAATTTGTAGGTACTACTAGAGTCGCATGAGCAGCCCGCCGTCAAAGGAAACCGATTCATTAAATATTTAAACCAAAATAAGCTCTCGCACGTTGTGATACGTCATAATTAGCTTGCACTCTACAGGTCCATTTTTTAGGGTTCCGTAGCCAAAATGGCAAAAACGGAACCCTTATAGTTTCGTCATGTACGTCTGTCCGTCTGTCCGTCTGTCCGTCTGTCACAGCCGATTTACTCGGAAACTATAAGTACTACAGTGATGAAATTTGATGGGAATATGTGTTGTATGAACCGCTACAAAATTATGACACTAAATAGTAAAAAAAAGAATTGGGGGTGGGGCCCCCCATACATGTAACTGAGGGATGAAAATTTTTTTTTCGATGTACATACCCGTGTGGGGTATCAATGGAAAGGTCTTTTAAAATGATATAAAGTTTTCTAAAAAACATTTTTCTTAAAGTGAACGGTTTTTGAGATATCAGCTCTCAAAGTCGTAAAAAGTATGTCCCCCCCCTCTATTTTTATAACTACGGGGTATAAAATTCTAAAAAAAATAGAGGTGATGCATGCTAATTAACTCTTTCAACGATTTTTGGTTTGATCAAAGTATCTCTTATAGTTTTTGAGATAGGTTGATTTAACTGTAATTTTGGTTAAGTTATTGTGCTTACACTGAAAACGATGGTAAGTTTATTATATTTGCTGCTACGGAACCCTTTGTGCGCGAGCCCGACTCGCACTTGGCCGGTTTTTATTTTTAATATTTTATTTTTTTATCAAACGTTTGTATTACCAAGACACAACCAATTTGCTGAGGGAAAACAACCATTAAAATTTCACGCTGTACAATCTAGTCATCCCCAGTCTGTGAAAAACAAATTTATAAGAATAAAAAAGATACAGCTGTTTATATTACAATAAATATATATATTTCGATATTCTCAACGGCATCAAAATTACGTGGATACCTTATATACTTCCCGTTGACTTAGCATCCTGATATTGGCATGAAGCAAGGTATATAGCACAAGTATAGGAAAAAATAACTGTAATTACGTCACAAAAAAATCTTCGATTACGATTCGAAAAAAACTTCGTAACTCAATTCGGGAATTGAACTCTTGGCATCATAGATAAGTTTACACGGAACCTTCGCATGCCCTTACCCTCGCAGTTGCTATCGTCAATCAGGCAAAGAAGCAACTGTGTTCTTTTCAATCATTACATACTACATAGTATAAAACGAAGTCACTTCCCACTGTCTGTCCTTGTATGTTTAGTTCTTTAAAACTACGCAACGGGTTTTGATTCGTTTTTTTAATGGATAGAGTTATTGAAGAGGAAGGTGTATATTTAATATCAGCATTGCATCCGTGTGAAACTGGGGTGATACGGTTTACTATAATGTAAATGTGCCCTATCTTATAAATAAACTATTTATTTATTTTTTTCCTTGAAATTCCAAAGTAAGTAGCTATTTAAACATCCCTAACAAGCGATGCAAGAAGGAGACTCCAGAATAAAAACAACCCTAAAGGCCATGGCAAGGCCGCCGATTGTATATATTATTTATTAAAAGGTTTCTTTTATGTATATTGTCTTGGTGTATTTATTAATATATTTTATATTTTTTGTACACACATAAAAATTACAATATTACAAAAAAATGGTACAAAGGTACTGCTTGAAAGAAATTTCTTTCAGCAGACCCGCGAAAGAAGAAATAAGAAAAAATGTAGACAATAGTATGTACAATAAAGTGTAAATAAATAAACCAGAGAAGGGAGCAGACATTAATGATACTAGTTTCCTTTTTATTAGCACCTACTGATGCTATGACTAGTGTCAAAGATAAGATACCTAATTATTATAATCTACGTATCTTCAAGGCTACAGTGAATAGGCTCTTAATAAACTAGTGCGCCTTACCATCAAAGATTGCATTACTGCTTACCATCAGGTGGGATTGCAGTCAAGCACTAGTTTATTGCAATAGAAAAAAAAAGACGAAGTATAAGGAGATTGGGTATTTACTATTTATTAATAGATGAGGACACGGTAGAGGGCCTTAAACCACCCCATAGGCTGATGATGATCATAAGGGTGATTTCAATGGTGTAAAAATATTATTTATTTATTTATTTACAAAAACTTTATGTACATAATGAGTATAAAGGCGGACTTAATGCCACAGGCATTTTCTACCAGTCGACCTCGGGGTGGTGCAAAAACAAACACGGTAGGTGCAACTTAAAGGAAAATTTAAAAAAAAATAGAGAAAGAAAAAGATACAATAATTAATCATTCATTGCATTAATTATTTTCGTCAGAGTCATCCTCAAAGCTTTTTGAAGAATTCTTTCGGGCACAAAAAAAAAAAATAAAGGAAGGGACTAGGCTAAGAGTATCTATGCCTCACCAAATCTGAAATCTGCAAGAACACCAAGGTTATCGAAATAACCTAAAGAATCGCCAAAGTTGCAATGGGCAGGACACATTACTCGCAGAACAGATGGTCGATCAGACGTAATGTTCTAGAGTGTCGACCACGTACTGGGAGACGCAGTGTTCGAAAATTTTTCATTAAGTGACCAATGCCTGTTGAAGGTCGTGGGAATGGGTGGATGCGAGACGCAAGGGCCCGGTCATTATGGCAACAATTTGTCGCCACATAACTTATATAAATAAATTTCAATTCATAACCGGTATATAAAATTAGGTTAAAGGTATAACATAAATAACAATTTATACTTTTTCTGCTCCTTGGGGTCGGCGCAACACTTTTTTTTTCCACTCTATCCTGTCACCCGTCACACTATCACTAGCTTGTCATTAAAAAAAAATCTTACGTTTATACTAACATTTTCCCCACAAACCAGAAAAAAAGTGACTTCCTCAGCCAAGTAAATCTGTCGAGAACCCCTTAAAACCATAGATTATCCTGAAAAAGCACCCCCGAACGAGAATTAAGTCCCAATTACAGGTATCATGTAAAAAATATTCCCTAACCTGTGGTTATTTGGCTGCTGGGCTAAAAGGGGTGAGCTTGAGTGGCTAAATGGATTTTTAAGTGGCGCCACTGTCCGCCAGTGATTTATTGTAAGAACAACGACTTTGTGCTGCGTTAGCGTGGAAAGGGTTTTTGTTTTTTTTATATTTATCTCTTTTTGTTTTTTTTTTGTCACTAAATTGTAGTTATTCTTATTTTTAGGAAACTGATAATATTTTTTTTTTAAGGTGGGTAATCATCCAATGAGTTCTCCTGCTCTAAGGTGGAGCAAGAGGTGCGATGTAAGACTGTTATTGTCTAAAATAAGGAAGAAAGAAAGAAAAGAAGGAAAAATATTTTATTGGAAATATTTTTCTTTCTTTTCTTATTAGAATATTTGATTTAAAATTTTTAATATCCACAAACATTATAGAAACAACAAGTAGACACTTAAGATTATACAAAAAATTAATCAATAAGAAAACTAATAACGAGTCGGCTGCTGCGCCAAATAAATTCAGTTCAGCAAGTAAAATCATAACCCTCCTTTTGCTTCGCCGTAGTCCGGTTATAAAAATAAAGTTTAAAAACTAACACCCGACTACTTAAAAACACGCTCTAAAAAAGTACGAAACAAGAAAACACTCTCCAATGAAATTACTTAGTATGTACAAACTATTAAATATTTACCGTTATTAAATAAACTAACTTACACATATTATTATATTTTAATATATTTTCAATTTATAATATTGAAAGAGAAATGTTTTAAGGATAAAGCCGTGGTCCTATACCACTTTTTTTAATTTATTATTCTTATGGCATACGACCACGGCTTTATCCTTAAAACATTTCTCTATCAATATTATAAATTGAAAATATATTAAAATATAATAATATGTGTAAGTTAGTTTATTTAATAACGGTAAATATTTAATAGTTTGTACATACTAAGTAATTTCATTGGAGAGTGTTTTCTTGTTTCGTCCTTTTTTAGAGCGTGTTTTTAAGTAGTCGGGTGTTAGTTTTTAAACTTTATTTTAATTTAACATTTTTTGGAGTTCATGAATACAGGTAAAGTCACAAGCAAATGCTAGTAATATATATATATATTCAAAATGTACAAGTAAAGCGCTTTCAAATGATACCAAACACGGATATTTATCTTAACTTTATTTTTTTATTTCGTATGTTTTGTCCGCTAGAGGGCGCCACATTAGATTTTGTGAAATCCCATATAGCCTATAACTAGCGGACAATTAAGACGCTTTTAATGATATGTCATTTGTCGAATTCTGATAAGTAGTTTAGAAATTACGAGGGAACAGATGAACATCCATACCCACATACATACATACATACAGGTCAAAATCATAACCCTCCTTTTGCTTCGCCGTAGTCGGGTAAAAATCATAACCCTCCTTTTGCTTCGCCGTAGTCGGGTAAAAATCACACCTATTTTCGGTTTTTTCCTTAGCGTTCCTGGATCATGGGTTTTTCTGTCAGAAGGCAACCCTTGACCTCAGTAGGCTTCGGCCTGTACGGTTTTGCTGATACCTCTTTGAAGCGCGCGTGAAGCACCGCGGCTGGACGGCTCGTTACCCTTTGATCGTCGTCCGCAAGACGTATTGTATTTCAATTTTGATCGCTTAAAAAAATAATAATAATGTCATTCTTAGATAATCTTATTCTCATTGAAAATTTCAATCGATTCTCCTTACTAAAAGCTAAAAGTACCTACCTACCTAATTAGAACTCTTATTTAAGAGAATGATACTTAGTAGTAGTCTTATTGGAACAAAATGGCTGAAGTATTCCAATTCAACTAATTCAAATTAACTTTTTTATCGCCAGGATACCGATCTCCATTTCCGGTCAACGTCGGCGCAGGCTTGCAATCGGCGAGCAATGGGTAGCTCGCTGTTCTACTGTCCGGACTGAGCCCAAGTCGCCTCAAAGTGTTGACAGCAAACTGTAACGGCTGAGCAGGGTCGAAGCCTACTGGGGCCTTAGCTAGAATGAATACCAGGTTAAAAAGTCTGAATGAATACCAGGGCCCTGGATCGAAGGCAACGAAGGTAAATTCATAAACGAAACAATAAGGATTATTTTTATTGTACCAATGAACAATTATAAACCTTTTTTCTTATTAAAAAAAAAAATATATATATATATATATTAGTTTTCTTATTCGCCTCGGAATACAAAATAGTCAAAATACAAAATCTCTCTTCACACAACAGAGCCCGCTCATCGTTTTTTCCGTCCGGACATACGCTGGAGGCTCGATTACTGCCGCCCCACAAATCTGTTAATCGCTTACAGCGCTTTTTTACCGCTGCAAGTTAATTTAACGCTTGTTTGTGCGGTTTGCCACACGAGGGCGCTGGTGTCGTTCGTTTTGTTTTTTTTCCTGTAGGTGAAGAGGAAAAATCGACAGTCAAATGCATTTTCGTGAATGATCTTTGATTTACCTTTTTTTGTTTTTATGGTGTATTGATTATATTATTATTTGCGAAATAATTTTTATAACGCTTTAACAGTCTGCAATTTGCATTGCAGTGGAATCAAAAGATTTCAATGTTTTGTTTACCCCCAAAAAAAGTAAAAGGAACCCTTTTGTAAAGGATCACTTTGTTGTCCGTCTGTCTGACTGTCAAGAGCCTTTATGTCAATAACGAGTGGAAATGTCAAGTTGAAATTAAAACCATTATACTCAAATCTGACATAAGATAATTATGACTTACTAGCTTTTGCCAGCGGCTTCGTCCGCGTACATAAAATACAGCCTATGTCACTCAGGAGTAAAGCAGCTTTCTATTATTGCTAAAATTTCTCCAATCGGACCAGTAGTTCCAGAGATTACCTCCTACAAACAAAAAAACAAACTTTACCTCTTTATTATATTATATTAGTGTAGATGTAGATTTATATTGAGTTATTTCGTAAAAACGTATCATTTTAACACCACTTTTTAGCATCCTTTTTTCGCTGACCCAGAATCCTGAAATTAAGCATTAAGGTCATGCCAGGTCAAACAGCACAAATATATGAAAAAGTTTATGAATTTGTAGTTACATCACGAAAAAAACTACTTTTTTTGCGACTATGAAAAATCTTCGAGACTTGATTTGGGGATTTAATTATTTTCATAAGTAGGTTTGTACGGAACCCCCAGCGCGCCATTTTGACTCACACTTGCCCAGATTTTTTGCGACCGTTATCAGATTATTTAGATGAAGGAATCTGGAGTCAGTGTCTTCACACGTGTGTGGTTCAGTGTTTTCTGTGAGTGGTTTTATTTCTAGGCAAGCGTGCTTCATCGTCAGCCACTACAGCTTACCATAATGACTGGCGTGTTGGTCTAATGGTTAGTAGCCCTGACTGCTTCGATTCCCTTGTTCTTTGTCTGGGTATGTATGTCAGTGCACTCGTATCAACTGCATTCAAACTGCATCCGAACTGCAAACTGCGGTTGGATTGCAGTTGCAATGCAGTCCATCTGTCTAGAGCCTTATCATCAGCCTTACAATGTTTCCACTGCTGAGATTCATCCACCACGTGGGCTGATGGGAGTTGATTCATGTCACAATGTCTCTTAGTCGGGGGCAGCGGAAGTCAAACTGCACCCGTAGCCTCCGACAAATGTTTACGAGGGAACACCGGGGTGGTTTTAGTCAGTAAGAGTCTGACAGACCCCTCCACCTACCCTAGGGTGGAGGACATCCATGAGGATTTCCATCATGAAAAAAAAAGAAAAAGAAAATGTCACAATGTCTCTGAAGTTTTTGGTTCTAGATCATTTCGGTTTCCTCATGATATTTTTCTTCACGGTTTTGAGATGACTGGTGATGAAATAAATTACTCAAAGTATTGCGCCTGGTTGGCCTTGAAGTCACAACTTACCAATCGTAAGTCGGAGCCTTTTCATAGGTATATATATAACTAGCCTTCTGCTAGCAACTTTGCCCTCGTGAAAGTAGGGTTCTCCATACAAACTTTAGACCCCATTAAATGCCTTTAGAAGCTGAATTTTGAAAAATCCGTTCGCCTTCGTTATAAAAGGAAGCCTTGTGCAAAATTTCACGCTCCTACTCCCAGTAGTTTCGACTGTGCGTTGATATGTCAGTCAGTCAGTTTCTCCTTTTACATATATAGATATAAAGCTCATTTATAAGTAAAAAAAAAACACAATTTAAACAACAATTTAAACACTCAATGGTTGAGCTATGCGTACACTCGACAATTTTTCACGACCAGAAACTTCAATAATTTTCTTCTAACCATCTTAACTCAACACCTAATAGAATGACGCATTTTCGCGATTACAGCCTGCCTAGGTACAAAACTAGGCATCAAAATGGGCTAGGTTATGTGGCGGCTGAGCTAGCAACTTAGTTACCTTCACAGGTTACGTAGATACGTAATATGTTTAGGTAGGCTGGCTTAGAGCTCGCGGAATGAAGATTAAGTCACTTGCTCTTCATGTTTTTGTCATTTTTAGGGATTCGTATCTCAAAGAGAAAAAAAAACGGATCCAAGGATTTTCGGAAGACTCGGCCCTAGACGTCTATTCTCTTTCTTCGAAATTTCGTTGTCATGAAATTTCGGAAATTAAGGCTCGGCGCAAACGGACTATTTATAACAGTAGGTATAAGTAACGAGCGACAACCACTGGTGTTTGGAAGCCACCACATTGTAAAACCCATTCTCTGCTGCAAAATCTTATGATAGACTGTTACGGAAAGTTTGCTGGCGCATGGTGGTTTGGAATGGTGACGCGAGCGATACGTAGAACGTCTAGTCGTTATAGTACGTTGGGTGTTGCAGCGTGACAGTGGCGGTGTTGGCGTTTTGTGTGGCCCGTAGCGACTGACGGCGGTCACCGGCAACACGTGTGGTGCGTCGTATACAACATTCTTATAAAAGTGTGTTAAGTCGCTATCGATAGCCACTAGTGGCTGTGGTTGGTTGCCACCTTTGCACTGAGTCTAATTAAACTGACACGTAGTAGGAAACAATTGAATTTTCGATCGAAACTTCGTTTTTCGGAGAAAGAGAGTAGACCCCCTGGTCTGAAATGCAACGTACGCTCCGCCCAAAGGCGGGATATGATTAGATTTTACCCCATTAACAAAATACCGAACCGATGTAATTCTATCTTTGAAGCTGTAAAAAAATCAAAAGTTTTAGATAAAAAGGTAAGTATATTTAAAAAAAAAACAGGTAATATTTCAAAAGAAATCAAAATCCATAGGGTACTTTCCGTTGACCTAGAATCCTGAAATTTGGCACAAAGCAAGGTCATTATAGCACAGCTATAGAAATAAAATGGCGGGGGCTCAAACTATTCACATAGTTATGTTCGTACGGAACTCTCAGTGTGCGAATTTGACTCGCATTTGCCTAGTTTTTTTTTTTTCTAAGTATAATAATGTGTTCGATTGTATACACATCTGTACAACTTGCTGATCTTGAAAAATTCTTTATTGTCGTTTTTTTCACACATTTTTACGAAATTTATTTTACCGTAAATACCTATTGGTTTTTATATTTTTTTTTATTTTTTTTTTCTTATTTATTTATTATGTTTTTTTTATCTTAAAAAAGGGGTTCAATGAGTTAAGAAGGGTTTACTTAACTGATTTCAAAAATGGGCTGCAGGAATATCTCAGACCCATATTGCCTGTTAATTCTGCGAGTCTGCGTTACATTATCTTCAACCTTGGGTCTTAAATTTAAATTTGAATAAGTTACTTCCAGGCTTCTTTTACGACATATAGGGGGGTCTTTTAGTCAAGAGCGAATAGGCAACCCTGATCCATCATCACTTACCATCATGTTCCCACCGCTGGGACTCAGGCATCTTCTCTAGGAGACGAATTAGGCCGTAATCCACAACGGGAGCCCAGTGTGGAATGGTGAATATCACTTGTCTTCGAAGTTTTTAGTTCTAGGATGTGCTGGTTTCCTCTTTCCTCCTTTACAGTTTTGAGAGCAGTGGTGATGAAATAAATTACACAAAGTAACGCGCTTGGCTAGGTGTGAACCCGCGACCTACTACTCGTAAGCCGTTACCACTCGGCCATTCACAAAAGAAACGACCACAGAAAAATCATTCTTTAAAAGATCATACTTTTTGATCTTTACCCTCTTTAAAATACAAACTAAACTTCAAGCCCCATACAAGAAGACATCAGTACATCGGATATTTAAATAATATGTTAATACTATGTTTGTGTTGCCCCCAAAAACTTTACCGCCCCCGGGCGATATTTCTTCATTCTACCCCCACCGCAGGGTTTGGGATGGGGTACACCCCCACATTTTAATTAAATCTCTCAGCCAAACATGGGTAAGTAGAAGACGTTTCGGTATTTTCTTTGTGAAACAGGTGAAAGTAGGAATTTTGTCCCCTCGCATATACCTATTGTATTTACTTGAGACGCTCTGGGTTTTCGCGTGATATTAAATTTTGGGTGCCTTATTTATGAATTCACTAGCTTAGGCTTGCGACTTCGCTTGCTTGGTGGCTGAAAATTAACCTCGTGGGGGTGATCGGCGGCGGCGATCTCTCGCGCCGGGCCTTTTTATAGGCCATGGTCCGAAGCGAGGAGGAGTGGCAGGCGGTTGCCTCCTTTTGCGAAACAGTAATGCTAGCAAAGGAGGAGGCCGAACGCATAAAACAACGGCGCTCACGCCCCAGACGCCGCCGGGATTCCGATCCCGATTTCTGGGCACCGTAGGCGCGGGCTTGCGGACGGTGAGCAATGGGCAGCTCGTCGTCTGATCGTCTGGTAATTGTCCAGACCAAGCCTAGTCATCGACGGCGCCCACTGTTCCCGCGCGCTTCAAGGAGTTGTCAGCAAACCGTAGGGACCCTGTAGAAGGGTCGAAGCCAACTGGGGCCAAGGGTTCGTGTCTGAAAGGAAGGCTCTAGCCCTGGTATAGATGGCGATGTAGAAACGGGGTAGGTTGTTTGATCAGTAAGAGTCTGACACTGTTTCCCGCTCCACTCAAGAGCGGGATTCGTCATTGGATGATTTTTACCTACCATAAAAAAAAACTTACCCTTCCTCTTTTCTCCTAAATGTGACTAAACCGTGACTTAACTTTTTTTAATTGATATAAACTAGTGCTTGACCAGCAGATAGTTAATCAAGTAGATAGTTCGATAATCTACACTAATATAATAAAGAGGTAAAGTTAGTTTTCATGTTTGTAATCTCTGGAACTAATGATCCGATTGGAACAATTTTAGCAACAATAGAAAGCTGCTTTACTCCTGAGTGACATAGGATATTTTATGTAAGCGGGCGAAGCCGCTGACAAAAGCTAGTATATGTAAATAGCATGACTTAGATCCCTTTATGAGTATTGTGACGTCAGCCAGAAGACGCGTAAGGCTCAAATTGTTACAACAGTGTGATAATGTTTGACTGGCCTTTTAGTTTAGTGGTTAGTGATCCTGACTGCTATGCCGGCGGTCGTGGTTCAACTCCCACCCAGGACAAACGTTTGTGTGATGAGCTCAATCATTTGTTCTGTACCTGGGTGTAATTTATCTATAATATGTACGTATTTAATTGTATAGAAATAAATTTATCAGTGGTCTAGTAATACGCAAGCTCTGCTTAGGGACTAGACGACGTTGTGTAACAGTTGTGAAATATACCATTATATTATAATGTGTTTTATTTGAAATTATTTTCTTATTAGATTTAACAGTTTCTAATTCGAATCTAACGACACTTAATTCAGATATTGTCGCTAATATCAGTTTTTTTAGAACAGTTAAATAAACGCTCTTCCTCCATCAAGTAGTTTTTTGTGTTTTTTTCGTTAGGTAAAAATCATCCAACGACATCTCCCGCCCATGGGCAGACTAGGAGACAGTGTCAAACTTTTACTGACTAAAAAACCCACCCCATTCTTACGTTGTCTTTCATACCAGTGCCGAGCTTTCCTTTCAAAAGCGAACTTTGGCCTCAGTTGGCTTCGACCCTGCAGGGTCCCTACGGTTTGCTGACAACTCCTTGAGGCGCGCGGGAACAGTACGCGCTGACGACGACTTAAGCTAGGTCCGGACGATTATCGGACTATCGGACGGCGAGCTAACCATTACTACCCATAATTATGTCGTTTCTATAGTTCACAATCGACTACTGAATTAATTTCAGCTGTTTTTGAATTAGATAATATTTTTTTTTTTTAGTTGCTATAAATTAGCGCTTGACTGCGTTCCCACCTGATGGTAAGCAGTGATGCAATCGTTGATGGTAAGGCGCACTAGTTTATTAACAGCCTATTCACTCTAGCCTTGAAGACACCTAAATTATAATAGGACGGAAAGACTGCAGCCAGCAAACTGTTCCAGTCCCTCGATGTACACGGTATGTAAACGACGAGGCAAAACGCTTAGTCCGGGCCACAGGTGTCTCAACAACGTAAGGGTGGATATTTGCCGTACGCCGGGATGTCCGAAGGTAAAATTGGGATGGCGGAATCAAATCGTGCAATTCCTGCGCACACTCTCCAATATGCATCCTGTAGAAAACCGCAAGGCTGGTAAATAAAATTGATAAAACTTGATAACGTCACTGGATGTTTTTCCCAAAATATTTTTGAATTTTTGTGCAAGAGAAGCCGCGGGGAAAACCTAGTCAGTTTTTTTAAAATACACACACACCATGATGTCTTTATTTTTTACTTACATAATACTTACTTAACCTTAAAGAAAAATATTTTTTCCTCATTTACATAAAAAGTGGGAAAAATTTAAATAATTTACTCCGCAAGTTTAAACCTGAACAGTTGAGCGTTCCATTGGGAATAAACACAATCTCCCTGTTACGGTAATTCTAACACAATAAATATTATACCGTTTAGTAATTAGAGAAGAGAATATTATAGTGTAGTTTAAGAAGTAATGAAAAATTTAGTTATTTTGTATTTCTCATAATATCCTTAGGTTGGTACTGATTTTTTTATGGTAGGTAAAAATCATCCATTGACGAATCCCGCCCTTGGGCAGGGCGGGAAACAGTGTCAGACTCTAACTGACTAAACACCCCACCACGTTTCTTCTTCGCCCTTTGCACTGGATTAGGTAGTAGGTTTCGACCTTTTTGCAAAGTCCCTATGTTGTTTTAAGGGTTCTTAAATGGGAAGTACCTTTTGAATTTTGATCCCATTGAGAGTATCGTATCGAAATATATTATTTTGTATAACATACTAGCGACCCGCCCCTGCTTCGCACGGATATACTGATATTACCGTTAAATTTTAGTCGTTTTAATCCCGAAGACGGTCGATCTAGTACATGAAACACTATCGATTTGTGTTGATATAAAAAAAATAACGCACTTTTTTTCTTAATCTCTTATTGATATACGCATTTACGAAATTAATTTCTTTAAGACGTAAGCATACATTGGGCATAAGCAACTTTGTTTTATCATCATCATCATCAGACTTTCAATGTGTCCACTGCTGGGACACAGGCCTCCTCTCTAGGAGTGGGAATGGGCCACAATCCACCACGCGGGCCCTGTGTGGATTGGTGGTTGTCTCATGTCTTCGTATTTTTGGTTCTAGGATATGCCGGTTTCCTCACGATGGTTTCCTTCACCGTTTTGAGAGCAGTGGTGATGAAATAAATTACACAAAGTAATATGCTTGGCTGGGTTTGAACTCGCGACCTGACCCGTAAGTCGGGGCCGATACCACTCGGCCACCACTGTAACTTTGTTTTATACTATGTAATGATTTATGTAAACATATTTTTGAATATCAGGAGTTAAATTAGTTGAAAAATGAAAGAATATAATTATCTTATGGCTCGTGACTGTATAAATCAAATCAAATTATAAAATTTATTTGCATTTGTACAAGTATGAATCATTAAGATGTTTGGGCATAATTTCTGCAACGAAACTTCGTCTAATACATTTAATGGTACAGGCAAGAGTACGAAAAGAGAGTTAAAACGAATAAATATAAGTCATGAAACATTACTCCTAAAACTTGAGCATTACGGACTAGGCATAACAGCGTTAAGATTAATAAAATCTTATTTAAATGATAGACAGCAACTAGTTCAGATTAATGGTGTTAATTCGTCGGAATTAAATGTTAAAATGGGAGTACACCAAGGTTCAATTTTAGGGCCTTTTTTATTTTTAGTTTACATTAATGATCTACCCAATTTATTGCAAAATAAACTTAATATGGTGTTGTTTGCCGACGACACTTCATTAATTTTTAAGATAAATAGAAAGACTCATAATTTCGACGACGAAAATAACGCCATACTGCAGGTCCAAAACTGGTTCACTGCTAATAACCTAGTTTTAAATGGAAAAAAAACTAAATGTATAAGATTTTCCCTACCTAATGTTAAAAGTAGTGATTGTGACATTATATTGAACAATGAGAAACTTGAATTCGTCGATAAAACTGTTTTCCTGGGGATTACGCTTGACTCAAGGCTACAGTGGGGTCCTCATTTAACATCTCTTGCAGGACGGCTTAGCTCAGCTGCATATGCTATAAGAAAAATCCGTCAATTTACAGATATTGATACCGCTAGACTAGTCTATTTTAGTTATTTTCATAGTATCATGTCATACGGTATCTTACTGTGGGGACGGGCTGCAGACATAGACTCAATTTTTATACTGCAGAAAAGAGCAATCAGAGCCATTTACAATCTCCGCCGGTGCGATTCTCTAAGGGAACTCTTTAAAGATATTAACATCATGACGGTGCCTTGTCAATATATTTATGAAAACATCATGTACGTTAGGAAAAATCTTCATCTTTTTAGCAAAAGAGGCGATAGACACAATTATTTTACTAGAAATAGGGATCAGTTAGTTCAACCAGGCTTCAGACTGGCTAAAGTGGCCTCTTCTTTCATGGGGTACTGTTTAAAATGTTATAATAAAATACCTCCCAACATATTAGAACTCAATGAAATGAAATTTAAATCTTATGTTAAACGCACACTATGTAGACAAGCATATTATAAGTTAGAGGATTATATACAAGATAAAAATGCTTGGCTCATTGCTGGTCCAGCTCCACTACCACTAGTACCTACGAATTGATTGTTATTATTATTATTATTTTTTATCTTAAATTTTGACATTATTATAGTGTTGTATAATGTAGAAGCATTTTTTTTTCTCAATGTTTGTAAATGTGAGTACCATGGAGTAATTTATAGTTTAAAGTTAATATTTTACTTGTTTGACGTAAATGACCATGGCAGTTGAGAGTTTGTCATGCTCACTCAAATGTCTCGCTGATGGTGGCGCGTGTGTTGGATCATTCGGTTCCCTTCATAATGGTTGAGCTGAGTGGTGCTGATATACGCGTCATGTCCGTGAACGGGCGCTGTCAGTTGGGACTGGTCATCTCTTAGCTGCCAGTGGTTTATTTTAATTTGTTTAGATCATGTACTTTTTTTTATCATTTTAGTTACATTGTTCTCACATCATAGTAGCGACAAAAATATGTAACCAATATATCTGTAAAACACAACATGATTAAAAAGAGTGTCCATGGAGTTTCTTGCACATTCTTCTCCATTGAGACCTACTTTTTGGAATGTGCAATTAGCGTCATTTTTTCCTGACAGACCGACTTTATGACATTTCAAAAGTGCCTGTAAAGGTTTATTTGAAATAAATGCTTTGAATTTGAATTTGAAATAATTCATTTTGCAAACTGTGAAACATTTTAGTTACTAACAACGTCAAGTATTTGAAAATCACTTTTTGTAGTGATTTTCAAATACTTGTGTTGTGTTATATTATGTTCTTAAATTCGTCATAAAGACAATCTTCTGACAAATTTGATGCTTGTAGTCAAAAGAAATCTTTATAAATAAGCAGTACTTTTATATACATATCTATAACGCATTTATCTTTAATGGAAACATAAACTTTCCTGAGAATAAGTAGGGATAGCAAGAATAAATTTAAAAAATATAACTAAGCTTCAAAACTTTGAGTTACGAGTCACCAGCACAAGATTGCATAAGTCAATTAGCGCTATCGACCAAAACAACCCACATCCCTGCTTGCCATCCTACGCGAAACCTTAATTAACTTCCACATGTACCAACATGTCTATTTCTCTATAATTAAATCTCTCAACATGTAGACTTTAATAAATTTATAAATTTTGCCTCGGAGAGTGGTTTCTTACAAAGAGGGAGTAATTTGGAACGCACACAAGCACGTGTCTGAGCACACAGAACGCACATAGACACATGCCATGTGTATGAACACTCACATAAGCACGTGTGCAATTTAAGATGAATAATTATGTGGCAGTACCGCCTTGCTACGTTGAGGAAACGTGGGTAGAGAAAAGTGGATAAGACGTGGAATATTTCTGTAATACGTACTCTCGCAATTTGGCTTTATGTGTAAGCACTAGAAGGTATTCAATTTCATTTAGTTATGACCCAGTTGTTACAAATTTGTAGCGTACGAGTGTAGAAAGAGAAATGAAATATACCTTTTAAAATGCACAACGGGCGTTCGTTAACTAGTAGGTATGTTTAAGGGAGAGTAGATCGAGTGATTAACTTGTGTACGCAAAATACTAGTTTCAAACTTGGAGCTGCAGATTCCAGCCCAAAATTCATATATAAGTAAATAATAGCTTAAATAAATTTAGTAAAGAAATCACTAAAACAAGGCAATACCATTAATTTATTCTTTAATTTGGTTAAAACCGTACCACAGTTTCAAGTATTACTTAAATTCTATCCCGAGTAATCTTCAGTTAGATAACAAATATTGACCACTTCATGATATAGCCAATCAAAGCTGACTAAATTTGGCCAGCTTGTCAGCAATTTTGTCTTCCTATGCCCTATATCATTCAGTGCTAAAATAGAATTCTATCAGTGAAAGAATTTTTTAAACTAGTCGTTAGTTTAGTCGTCGTGTAGTTTAGTAACTAGTTTTTAGGTTTATTTATTACATTACATTTTTTTTTTGTATTATTTACTTTATGAACTTTTGAATACCGTTATTAGAGACATAATAGAAAGACAATAGGTGTGCGTTTCCGTGGGGCTCAAGAATTTAATATAGATTAGTACAGATATAGATTTGTCTAGACCCAAAAATTCGAAGACATGTGACATCACCCGGCACTAGGCCTGCGTGGTGGATTATGGCCCCTTCCCTCACCTAGAGAGAAGGGCTGTGGCCTGTGGCAGCATAGCACCTTTGTACTCTTTTAATTGTATTTGTTCTTCTGTAGGGGTTTCTTTTGTAAGTGTTTGTGTGTACATAAATCTTACTAATATTATAAATGCGAAAGTTACGATGTTTGGATGTTTGTTACTCAATCACGCCAAAACGGCTGGACGGATCTGGATGAAATTTGGCACAGGCATAGGATACACTCCGGAATAGGTCATAGGCTACTTTTTATCCCGGAAACCCCAACTCCAACCCCAATACCACGTGGGAGAAGCCGCGGGCAAAAGCTAGTAAATAAATAAATAATAAATAAATACATTTATCAGTTTTTTTTCCGATACTTTTCACCTACACAAAGTAAATAAAGGCAACAGTAATAAAGTCCCATCCACTCTACTCCCCTCACTTCCTCAAGCCGTACCCTAAGAAAACACATACTACACTTATTTATCCACGGCCCCCACTCTTTATGAAAGGAATGATTAATGTCTGCCGGCATTAGGGGTCTAACGAACCCCCCTTTGCCCCCCCACTTCTAATTATTATTCGCACTTATAAGAGTTTGAAGATAACCCCCGAGATAATGGCGTCTTTGTTGTTTCCATAATTTTATTTGAGAATCTTGAAATGGTTGAGTTTTATGGCGATAGGAAGGTTTATGGGTTTTATGTATTCTTCTAATGATGTTGGGCTTTATTATATCTAACTAAGATTACGGTAACTAAAAATAAAGGTACTAATAAATATTTGTTTCTTTCTTTATTTATTTAGGTATAACAACGGTATCTAACCAATCAACGATTGCATCACTGCTTACCATCAGGTGGGATCGCAGTCAAGCACTAGTTTATTGCAATAAAAAAATAATAATCAAGATGTACATAAAAACACTAATTAAATCTGTTTAGTAATTTCTAAAATTAAAAATAATAAACTCATTAAGTAGTATCATAATGAGAAATGATGGCAATGAATTGGGTTTTTTATTACTATTATTTAATAGCTTGTGCTTGGCCATCATCTTATCTGACGGTAAGTAACAATCGAGCATGCTAACATTAAAAAAATCCTTTAACCAATTTTTTTTAGACTTTTTTTGTTAAGTGGTAAATCATCCAAAGACTTCTTTCGCTTTAGGGCTGAGTGGGAGGGTTTGAATGGCTGTCAGACTTTTACTGACTAAACCAACACCTATGTTACTTCTTTCAGAATCCCGAATTTCCCATACAAAAGTCAAAAAGACCCCAAATTGTTTGCATTATAGTCTACACACTTTCAGCGATCAAATGATATGATTGATTAGATGATATTATTAGATAAAATTATTGGCTGACTAAAATGATTCTTTTCTATACTTGCAACACCAAGATATTTTTCAAAATGTTGCCAGCCTCACTATTCTTATAAAGCTGGTATTTCACTGGCGCTTATTCATTTAAAACCGGAACACAGCAATTACCGCTTCTCAAAGAAATATGTAGGTATGTTGGTAGCACTACTCCGGACGCGCCGTGCCTTTGTCTCAAAGAGATCTTCTACTTACATATGAACGGGTACAGAGTGAAGAAAACTTACCAAAAATACTATTATATTGAATTCATCATCATCATCATCAGCCTTTTAATGTTCCCACTGCAGGGACACAGGCCTGCTCTCTCTAGGAGAGGGAATGGGCCATGATCCACCACGCGGGCCCAGTGCGGATTGGTGGATGTCACATGTCTTCGAATTTTTGGTTCTAGGACATGCCGGTTTCCTCACGATGTTTTCCTTCACCGTTTTGAAAGCAGTGGTGATGAAATAAATTACACAAAGTAATGCGCCTGGCTGGGTTTGAACCCGCGACCTACGACTCGTAACTCGGGGCCGTTACCACTCGGCCACCACTGCTCTTAATTATTATATTGAATTGCTTTTGTGTAATTTAATTTTACCTTTCGAATACCGAAATTACAGACATGATAGAAAGACAATAAGTATGCAAACGCATTCCATTATTATTATTTCTTTGTGATATGTATTTTATTAATTGATTTGAAATTTTATGTGCTAATGACATATCTTTTTTCAGTTGTAAAAGTATAAAAAATAAGGCAACAAGAGCTAGTCTTCTATTTTTTTTTTAGTCAAATTATAAAATGTAATGATTTTTTTTTAAGTTGTTTTTTTTTTACAAAATCGAAAAATTACTGTTAACTTTTTACTTTTTTTGCAGCCCTCAAAAACCATGTAGTTTCTTGGTTAAATTAGCATATAACACTCACTCACTCAACGACAAAGTACCTTTCAATCAGTGAAAGATCAGTCAGTATTCCTAAAGATATTTTTAATTAAACTACTTCTGAATAAAAATAGAACGGACGTATAAAAAAAGTACCACCCACCCCAAAGATCATCTATACCAAAACCAACTCACACCAAAAAAGGGTACAAACCTTACCCTTTTCAGCACACATCTATACCAACGTAAGACGGACCTCACGATGACGTACCAAAATCCATTTAGTTCGACATTTTCCTTTCTTAATCCAACCTTTGTATCACAATGGATGTGTGCGTGGCGTAGACGTGGCGTGGAGCACGTAGAAAACGTTTTTTGCTAGTGAAAAGGCCTCCTTCGTCGTTAATTACATGTCGGAGAAAATTGGGTACAGGGTGTTTTGTAAATGGTATGTTTTGAAGGATATTGATGTGAGGTTTTGAGTCGTACAGTTTCGAACTGTATGGTGATCCGGTATCTTAGTGTGGAGACGACAATTGTTACACCTTTAAGTATATGATTCTTCTGCGTGTTTGTGACCTAACTTCTCCTAAACTGTTTAACTGATTTGGATGCAATTTCGTGTGTATATTTGAGTGAGTTTTTTTATGGTGTGAAAAATCATCTGATGACGAATCCCGCCCTTGAGCGGAGCGGGAAATAGAGTCAGACTTTTACTGACTAAACGACCCACCCCATTCCTCCTGAGCCTTTATACCAGGGTCTTACTTTCCTTTCAGAAACCGGACTGGGGCCCCAGTAGGCTTCGGCCCTGCAATAGGGCCTCTCTAATTGCTGACAACTCCTAAAACGCGCCGTCGACGCCTGGCTTAGTCTGAAAAGCGAGCTACCCATTGCTCACCGATATTTGAGTGAGTTCTTAGATGATTTGGTAAGTAGCTGCAATCGAGTTTTTATTTTTTTTCTGACGAAAAGTTCAGTGTTTATATACCAGAATAACATTTGCCGAGTCAGCAAGTAATATTATAAGAAAGTGCCCAGTCGATCTGTACCTCAAAAATTACCGAATGGACTTTCATGTTTTTACCAGTAGGCAGAACAATTTCTGAGGAAGTTTTACTCTTTCATCTACACTAATCTACACTAATATAATAAAGAGGTAAAGTTTGTTTTTTTGTTTGTAGGAGGTAATTTCTGGAACTACTGGTCTAATTGGAAAAAAAATAGGTACGCGGGCGATGCCGCGGAAAAAACCTAGTACTTTAATAAAGAAAAGCTAAGTATTCAAAATATTTCTAACACCCAAAATAACGGTCTTAGATCATCATCATATTCATCCCCAATTAAAAAAAAAGGCCAACTTCGAGTAATAATCTTCCCCAACGGCAAAAAAATGGGTTGCGCCAACTTCAAGTAATATGAGACAAGCGCTATGTGACTTGGTGTCGGCACAACACGATTCTTTCTTTCCTTTGGTCCTGTCACCCATCACGCTATCACTAAATCCCTTTTCTTTCATACAATCCACCCATTTCCTCACACAATCCATCCATTTTTTCTTTGTCCTCCCTCTCCCGAGCAATCCTCCCACATCGATACTCATAACTCTTAATACAACATTATCTTAGTACATAAAATAAATGAAAATTTTAATATATAACTTTTTATTCCATTTTTTATTCACTAATTTTATCCCGACATGATATTCCGAGTTTAAAATAAGAGTAAAAAAATGTTCAAATTAGTTACCCAGCGAATAGTTTCAAGGGAAGTTAGTTAAAAACTATTTTTAATATACGCTGTTACATTTTTTAATTAACCATGTTCAGTTTTGTTGGAATAAAGTTGGACTTTTTAACGTAGAGGTGGAGTTATATGGTTCCAGCTATGTGTAGCAGACATGTTTGTTGGCTTTTTTTTTTCGGTCTCCCGGAGCTGAGGTTTGGTGCGAAAGCGTTACACCGGGGCCCTGGGAATGAGGCAATGAAGGTACGAGGTAGGTTCTTTAGTCAGTAAAAGTCTGACACTGTTTCCTGTTCCGCCCAAGAGTGGGATTCGTCATTCGATGATCTTTACAGGACCAATCGTTGTGGAGATCCTTGGGGGAGGCCTATGCCCAGCAGTGGGCTTCGCTCGGCTGACATGATGATGATGATGATAAAAAAAGAGGATTGTTGGCTGGGCAGATATCCCACATATCGTTTTATGAATATGTTTATTGTCCGTGCATTTCAAAGACGGAACTCTTCGCTGCTTGACATCAGGTCAAGCACGAATCTGCCAAAAAAATCTTATCTAGTCTCACCAGATTCTGCTAAATACCTATGTTTTGTATGGAGTAAATGCCTATCAGACCTCAACAATGCTGTTACTGAGCAACACAGTACTTATTGTAAAGATAGATGGTCAGACGTTCTGACCTGTAAAAACTAGTAGACAATTGTAGTTTTTTTAGAGTGGGTTATTGTCTAATGAATTCTTCTGCTAGTACTGTGGCGTGGGAAGTCGTGACTGACTCTTACTGACTGACTATACCTATGTTTCTTCTTTTCCTTACGTTTTAGGAACCCGAGGATTCCCTTTGGACTACCCATGGCCCCAAAAAGCTTCGAGCCTACTAGGTCCCTACGGGTTTGCTAACGTCTCTTTAAAGCGCGTATTGAACACTATGCACCGTCAACGACTCGGGCTCGGTCCAGACAGTTAGAAGACGGCCGGACGGTGAGTTAACTACTGCTCGTCGACCACAAACCCACGCGTAAGGTGGCTGGGAATCGGGGCGAGATCCCGATGGTTTAGGCGTGAGGAAATTCGTCCCCACATACGTGCGGCTGTCTCTTTCACAAGCATTACTGCTTCACACAAGGAAGCAATCGTTTACCATTGCTCCGTGTACCATTGCACGTGGATTTATAAAACAATTTTAAGTCACATCACAAAATAAACTACCCAAACGTTATCCCCACCAAAATACCCCTTAAAACAATCTTCTCTAAAATAGAGCACGCTGTAGCTACCCACAAAATTCGTCTAAGAAAACGTAGGCCGGGTTCTGCAGCAATTTATCACGAGTCAAGTTATATTAATGTGGATAAATGGGGCGTTCGCGGGGCTATGGGGCGTAAGGGGGCGAAGCGGGGGTAAGCGAGGGGTGGCGTGGACGGGGGAACGTCTTGGCGATTAGTTTTTTGCTTAGGTATTTACTTATTTTGAAGACGCTTTTGAAGTCTTCTTGGTGAAGTAGGTAACAAAATTCCTTACTAAGTATAAAATAGAATAGAATTTAATCGACGCAAGCAATGCAATGGGCAACAATACAATACAGTTGTGCTGAGCGAGCCCGAACCGAAAGGGTCACCAACTCAGCAATTGCGCTGGGCGTCAGAAATCAGAGTATTACAATTGCGACGCCAATTTTTTTTTAAATTATACCAACTAGTGCTTGACTGCGATCTCACTCGATGGTCAGCAGTGATGCAATCGTTGATGGCGAGTCTATTATATATGTTAATAAATAAGTTGTAAATTTAAATAAAGGGTGTAAAAAAAAATCTACAATTTGATAATATGTGAGATCAGTAGCTTTTTATAAAGTAATCCCATCTTACCTTAAGCAGTGATGCAATCGTCGATGGTGAAGTGTAATAGTTCCGAGTCTTGAAGACACTTAAATTATAAACGGACTAGAAGACCACGGCAGCGAAATTTCTAGTCCTTCTATGTACGGAAAATTAAGTAGTAATACATTGAACAGACTTTTTCCGAAATTTGTAGAAACGGCTTAAGTAATTATTAACATTAACAACAAAAAAAAGACGTACATAAACTGAGTATATAATTATAACTTATTTAAGAATATTTTCCTGTGTTTTCAGTGTTGGTTATAACATGTCCTAGGACTGATGTCATAATTTTGTCAATAAATAAATAAAAAATATTTAACTATAACTAACACTAATTGGATTTCACCGCAGATCAATTTTTGTGACCATCTTAGTTGAAGGGTTGAATCGGACATTAATTGTCATCCCCTGACCTATTTACGTATTGAGGGTGACCCATTCCGTTAGTCATCTTTATGATTTGTAAGTTAACTAGCTGCGACTTGTGGCTTCACCTGCGTGATGAGTAGGAAATTGTCTCAAGAAACATACTAATTGGATAAAAATATATCCTGTTTATTATTTGGGGCGGCTGACACATAGTTATTGTTTTAATTATTTTTTATTTAAGTTTTCAATATTTTATTATTCATTATGTGCTAAATAAACACCTGTCTTTTTATTTTAGGATATAGTCAGCCCTTTCTTTCGTTCAGCCCTTCGAACGTATGGAAGTAACAAGTTTTCGCCTTTATTATATTAATTGTGATTTGCACAATATTTTGTGAGTTTCGTTGACAAATGTGTAGCTTATTTTTTTTCTGTAAAGATTAAAAGATTTTTTTTAAGTGCGTCAGATTTTACATTTAATTCTTTCTGCTAAAAAGGTTAAAATCAAATCTTATCATACTTTCATTACTACTATAAAGTTCAAGGCAAAGTTGGGCACACTTAAATGTTTTTAAAATGCTTTTTTTTTATCGTAGTCTAATTTTAAACATAACATCTATCGAAAGATTAACAAACTGCATAACATTTACGCAGTTTGTTAAGCATCAAAAAATGTTTACGCCACTTCTGCCACAAATAAACATATTTCTATTCCTGTCCTACAACACTTGGGGTTGACGAAACATGTTTTCTCCTTCCATTCTGTCTCCTTCTCCTTCCATTCTGTCCTGTCTCCCGTCTCGCTATCACTAACTCTCTTTTCTTTCACACCACAAAAAAAAAAAAATATATATGTGGTATGGCTGGCCTTTGCATAATTGTGTTTTAGTTTCTTTTTTTAATTTATGATGTACAATAAAATATATAACCTACACTAATATAATAAAGAGATAAAGTTTGTTTTTTTGTTTGTAGGAGGTAATCTCTGGAACTACTGGTCCGATTGGAGAAATTTTAGCAATAATAGAAAGCTGCTTTACTCCTGAGTGACATAGGCTATATTTTATGTACGCGGGCGAAGCCGCTGACAAAAGCAAGTAACTACATAAAGCTATAACATTTATTCTATTTTATTGCTATTAACACAATATATCCATCAGAACATAATATACGGACTTCTAAAAATAATTAAAGACAAATAGAACGATTTCAGTTCAAGTCCAAATATTTCTCATTACAGCCAAATCATGTGTTAACAATTTAGTCCAGTTTTAGTCATTTTCTTTGAAGATAAAACATTAAATAATTGTCAGTGGAACAGAAACCGTTCGAGAAGTTTCCTCTGAGGAATTAGGGTGTGTAATTGAGCTTGAAGGCGATGACCTAGCAATACTTATTGGGGCTGTATACCTATGTATGCTGACAGGCTTGTAAGTATGTTTATGTGATGAAGATTTTGTCTGAGCGATGACTAGGTTAGGAGAATTTGATTTAGATTACTTTCTAGGGCTGTCGATATTTCACTTTTAGTCAGTAAAAGTCTGACACCCCTGACCACCCAGACACTGTTTCCCTCTCCACCCAAGGGCGGGATTTACCAACCATAAAAAGCACCCGTTCTCGTTCTACCAGTGCCAGGAAGTTATTCAATGATTTCTTCCCTAAAAAAAGGTTAGGCGACTATATAAGCTTACTCAATCTAGCATTAAACAGATATTGAGCAATGTTACATAGACTCTATCCTTGGTCGGAGCACTACTGTGTCCTGGTAGGGACAACCAGGGGCAGCGACCTTTGTTTAGTCAGTAAGAGTCTGACTGTTTCCCGCTCCGGGCGGGATTCATCTTTAATTTTTACCTTTTTTTATTGATTATAGGTTCGCGCTTGAACGCTACCTCACCTGATGGAAAGCGACGATGCGCTCGACGATAGAGCTCGCTTACCTAGAAGTACCTAATCTATTCACTCTTGTCTTAAAGATTCTCGGATTGTAGCCATCAGGAAACACAGAACTATTTACCATAAAAAAGAAAAAAAACATCTAAATGAATTTTTTTTACATTTGACAATTGCTGTCGTTTTTCAAATTATTTAAATATACACTTCTCATCAAAAAAATCGAAACACCTTGCAAGTTTACGTTTTGTCAGGATTATCAGAAAAATGTGTACATTTAGGAATAAATGTTAAATGTCGTTTAATAGTGAGTAATATGAGCTTATCAAATCTTAATGTTAATGTTCTAAATTTAAATGAATTTTTCATAGGTTTCGTATTTTGTTAAATGAGTCATTTTTATTCCGTATGGAGTATAAAGGAAATGGATAAAACAACACACGTAAATGAAAAAAAAAGCTAAAAAACGTTTATTTAATAACTTGTATTCCCTCCCCGAGCTCTAATTACTGCTTCCATACGGTTCTTCATCGATCGGATGAGAGTCACGATCACATGCTGTGGTATATTGTCCCATTCCTCTTGGATTGCATCTTGCAGCTGGCTAAGTGTTTCTGGGGCAGGATCTCTTGCTCGAATTCGTCTCTTTAATTCATCCCATAGATGTTCAATGGGATTCATGTCCGGGCTTCTTGCTGGCCATTCCATAATAGAGATATCGACTTCGTTAAGATAATCTCGTACGACGCCCGCGGTGTGAGCCCTAGCATTGTCGTGCATGAATATGAAGCCGTTGCCAATAAAATGTGCATAGGGCATCACATGAGGCTCGAGACACTCTTCGACGTACCGATGACAGTTTAGTGCAGGCAGACGTGGCCCAGACACGAAAGCAAGCTCTGTCTTACCGTCGGCGCTGATTCCTCCCCAAACCGTCCACGAACCGCCACCATAGCTGACCTTTTCTTCAATGCAGCATTGTGCATAGCGTTCTCCGTCTCTTCTGTAGACCTTGTTCCTTCCGTCGTTACCATACAGCATAATTTTACACTCATCAGAAAAGAGAACTTTGCTCCACTGTAGGTATGACCAATTTAGGTGCTCACGTGCAAAGTTAAGGCGCGCTCTTCGATGGTCTGCAGTTAATTTCGGCCCATTTGCTGGCTTATGCGGTACCAGTCCACGATCCTTCAACCTTCTTCTAATTGTAGAGTCACTTACAGCCACCCTTCGTACAACACGAAGCCGCTGCTGCAGTTGAAAAGCGTTAAGGCGTCGATTTCTTAAAGAAGTTGTTACAATAAATCGATCATCTCGCTCAGAAGTGACCCGATTCCTGCCAGATCCTGAACGGCGCGTGAACAAACCAGTCTCCCGATAACGTTTATAGACTATATGAACAGATGACAGGCTTAGATGCAGTCTTGCAGCCACAACACGCTGACTAAGGCCAGAATCCAGCAATGCCACAACTTGGGCGGCTTCTGTGGGCGAAGTATCCATACGTTTTAGAAAAAAAACCTTTTTTCAGACGTCCCAAAGTCACAGTATTGAAATAAAAAACAAAAAGTTTAAGGATAGGCGCCAATTTTTAGTTTTTAAACGCTAAATGTACTCCAACCCTAAACACACATTTGTCTCAAAACAGTGATTCATTTCGTTTATAAGATAAACAAATGAAATTCTAATTTTGAATTTAGAATTTTCGCTTATTACTGTAATGGCCAAACTGCCAGCTATAATATATGTATTTTTTTTCATCGTATGAATTCTTTTTTGTGTTAAATTCGGACAGAAACAATGAAAACGGAAGTGTTTCGATTTTTTTGATGAGAAGTTTATTTTTTACGACAACTTTTTGGTTATTCTGCTATTCAGGGTAGAAAAGAATTTGATAAAGCATACATCTTTTTGGTGTACAATAAAGCTAATTCTACCGAGTAAAATTGGATGAATAGAAACAAATCGATCAAATTTCAAATTTTATTTCATTACTAGCTTTTGTCAGCGGCTTCGCCCGCGTACATAAAATATAGCCTATGTCACTCAGGAGTAAAGCAGCTTTCTAATGTTGCTAAAATTTTTCCAATCGGACCAGTAGTTCCAGAGATTACCCCCTACAAACAAAAAAACAAACTAACAAAAAAACAAACTTTACCTCTTTATTATAATATTAGTGTAGATTTCTTTCATTTCACATTTTTAGTTTTAATAAACCACTTTTATTTCCAATATTGAGTTTAGAAAAATATTTAAACACAAAATGTTGTTTCTATTCATCCCAGATTTATTTCTATTCACCCACGATTTGTTTTTATTCACTCCTGATTTGTTTCTATTCACCCCGTTTTACGGTATTCTATTTTTAAAATCGATCCAGCCAGTATAGTAGTGTAACTAACAAAAAATTATTTTATCTACATAAGATTTGATACCAAATTAATAACTGAACTTATTATTTTATGTAACAAAACCTCCCTAATGAAGCTATTATATTGTTGATATAAGTTATACTAGTATATCCTTGATAACAATAGCGTCATAAATATTAACGCTGTCAATACGCGTATATAGAGGGAACTTATCTTCTAGATATTATATAAACGCCTCAGGGTGGCGAGGCGAGGAATTTTGCGGAGACTGTACATTGGGTTTGAGATGGTATTTCGTTTTTCTTGCGAGGAAAACGCTGCGTTTTTTAGTTTTGAGGTGAACTAAAGTCTTATTACTTAGCATAAGAAGGAGGAAAGGTTGTTCAGTCAGTAAGAGTTTAACACGTTTCCCGCTCCGCCCCAGGGCTGGATTCGTCTGTCGACGATTTTTACCTACAATAAAAATTACCTCCAAAAGGTACAAGAATAGATGGTCAAGTGTTTTCCCCCTCTTACCCGGACCCCTCATTCACGATTTTAGTACTTATGTTTCAATTCATACACACACTCGATTTCTTATATTCTTTATTGTATACCAACTTTTACATTTATTAAAAAGTAGTACCGCTGATGTACACAGGTAAGCTCAACCCACAATTGGATTTCTTATAGTTAACCATAGGTATCGTATTAGTCTAAGTCTGAGAGTCATAGAAATTTTAATGCGCAACAAAAATGAAACTAAATTAAATTACATTTTAATTAAAACAAAGTAAACTATACAAGGCTCCAACTTACGAGTTGTAGGTCGCCAGTTAGCGGTAGTAACTTATAGAATTTAATGACATAACAAATAAAGCTCAAAAATCACTGGCGAAATCGTCTCCATTTCTTTACAATGGACTGAAGAGAATTTTGATTTAGCAGCCATCACAGTCTCGAGGACGCGAAAGCCATGAGTATAAAGGTGGATGGATGGAGAGGGAGAGGGAAACCAAAGAAGATATGGATGGATTGTGTAAGAAGTGATATGGAAGACAGAGGAGTTAGTGATAGCGTGACGGGTGATAGGACAGAATGGAAGAAAAAAACATATTGCGCCGACCCCAAATAAAACGGGACAAGGGCAGGAAGATGATGACAGTCTCGAGGACGCGCTAGTCTGTAAAGAGCAATTAATATTCTATTATTTGTCATTCGAATTCATATAACTAGCATCAGCCTTATAATGTTTATTGCTTATAATGTTTGTTCCTACTGCTGGGACTCAGGCCTCCTCACTATGAGAGGTTATGAGCGTAATCCACCACGTAGACCCAGTGCATGTTGGTGGACATCACGTCTTCAAATTTTTAGTTCTAGGACATGCCGGTTTGCTCACGATGTTTTCCTTCACCGTATTGAGAACAGTGGTGATGAAATAAATAATAGAAAGTAATGCGCCCAAGGGCTTGATTCGTCATTTTATTATTTTTACCTACCATAAAAAAAAATCGTTCAAAATCGCAGCGTATTTAACACAAGTGTATAACCCTCTTAGAGTTCGCCGTAATGAGCCCTGGCACAACTTTCTGCAGAGCCGCGAAAGTAGCACGGAAAACTTTAACAGCGTCTTCGTTAGATACTGCGCTCGAACAGACTTGATACTTTGATGTATTTATGTTAGGTAATTAGGTGTCAGGTGAAAACTAAATTCTATACAAGACATGGCATATCAAGTGAACCAAAATGGCGGTCGAGTTCACTTGCACAGTAACAAGTTATTGGATCTCAATCAAAGCGGGGGGTTGCGTGTAACCATAGCAAGGACTATCAGTTTGTTTTAATTTATTTCATCATCATCATCAGCCTTTTTGATGTTCCTACTGTGGGACACAGGCCTCCTCTCTAGAAAAGGGAATGGCGCACGATATTGTCCTTCGACGTTTTTAGAGCCGAAGTACAGTACAGCCGTCGGATCTTGGCGAGTCTGGTGTTTAATAGGCTATGCGAATTTTAGCGCTTGAAAACTCGTAAAAAATAAAGGTTTTAAAAACAAAAATGCTAATAACAGTTGTTAACAGCAATAGCAACTGCAAAATGCATTTATTAGTTTAAACCATTTATTTTTTTACGACTTTATAAGAATGTCTAGAATTCGCAGACCCTAACTTCAGGCTCACCAAGATCTGATGGCCGTACTGTAATGAAATAAATTATAAGTGCTTCTGGTATAGCGACTTATTACGTAGTTTGGGCCGTTATAATTAAGTGACCACCAGTCTACCACTGACAAAAATAATTTTACAACATTCCTTGATATATATTTTTTTTAATAAATGCATAAAAACAACACAAAAGAAAACCGACTTTTAGGTTTAGTCAATTTTTTTTTGTTTGTGCTTTTTTTTAAAAAAAATGTATATATATACTAATACATCAATTTAGATACCCAGAAAATCAACTAAAATAAATTATTAATTTCACTTTTTATATTTTAAAAACCACGTTACGTTACGTTACACACTATTATCTATTTAAGAACTAAACATTTTCCCACCCTCTACTGTAATAAGATCTAAAATTCACAAGTAACGACCAAAACCGGATTTGACCTTAACACAATAATCTTACAAAATTAGCACACTGGACTACCCCAACCCTCTAAGACTAACCCTTTCCCACGCGATGACCACTGTCCGGTAACGTCTTGGGGTCAAAACAACCCTTGTATTGTCATGATAAAAACCTGTTCGCTACAAGAAAATAACTGCTATTTCTGGTAAAACTAGTTTTAGTTCCCACACTGGACTCACGGTTTGTCTTTTATGATAATTCGAGTTGTTATTGAAAGTTTTTGAAGGGTTGTAGTGACCAGGAGGCTAAAACTCGTTATCATTGAATATCTGTTACTATTTTACTTATTGTTATTTTAATACTTTTGGAGTGGACATTTTAGTTCTATGGACGTTTGTCACTGACTTTAAATAGAAATAGAAAGTAGAAATGGATCTTCGTTTTTGCTCCTGGTGAGAATTGTGTAAATCTGATGAATGCAAGATGTACAGAACTGTTTGTTGTGCGATACTTCGGGTGAGACCTATGTCCAACAGTTGGTCTCTTTTGGCGTATGTTGAGGTGTGTCACTAGTTTTTTTTTTTTAATAATACTTAATCGTATAACGCGTTTTACAGCGTTTCTGCATCTTTTTTAATCTGTTTTAAAATTCTGAAGCTGCATTTTTCTTTTGACGAATAGATGCATATTTTTTCCGGTTTTTATATTAGTTTATTAGTTTGAGAGTTTTGAAATAATTCAATTTGTGTTTGTCTCTTTATTTTTATCTCTCTTCCAAACCAAGATCTCCCTCCAGTGCTACCATCTTTCTCGGGCCCGCGCTTCTTTTTGCTTCTTCTGGCGGAATATGTATAGTTCGACGCATCATCTTCTTCATTTTTTAATTCTTTATTTGACAGTTAATGTACAAATTAAGCGAGTTTAACTCAACAATGAGTATTCTGCCGCGACCCCATCGCATTATTTTTGTCCAAAGTCTATCCATTACGCGGCAGACATGTCCTGTCCAGTTCCATTTTATTTAGGCAGCCTTATGAGTCACATCAGCGTTTTTCGTTTGACAGTGCAAAAAATAATAATTTAAAACCATCTATTACGTAACAGCAAGTATCAAAACCTCTCAATACTCGTACTACGCGCCTGAGATAAATTTTGGAGCGTCAGTGAAATTTTAATAACTAATTTTCTTGTAGGACTTGCTCGCGATCCCGATCCCGCTTGCAACCGAAAATATACGTAGAATAACATACCTTGGTACTTGTATAGGCAAATGAATTTACATGAAATTGAACATTATATTGATGCAGTAAAGAATGAAATTTGCGTGTTTTGTAGTCTTAGAGAACTAAGAGTTGGATTTTATCTTTGAAGGAACTGATTTTTTCATGGTATTCATTCGAAACAGGGCAAGACACATTGCGATTCTTCCAATTCATGTACCTACTGGTTGTAATTGGGAAACCTTGACAGTCATTACAGGAGGTAAGTCTATCCGAGGTACTCCTCGGCAGTACGATACTTCGTGTTGCCCAGTATCTGGGTTGTGGAGGTCTGATAGGCAGTCGCTCCATGTAAAAAACGGTTATTCAACCGCCAGGGAACCAGATTCCTCTTGAAACAAAAAATAATAAGTAAGTAAGTTATTATAATTGTACAATAATTTTATTCCTAGATTAGATTTCACTAGCTTCTGCCAATGCCTTTGTTCACGAGAATGTTGGGGCCTTCGCTCTTAATCAGAGCATCAGTTTGCATGTGGCAGCCATGTTCAGCAGTCCTTGGACGGCATCACCAGTCGCTCACTGCCTCACTTCACCTGACATAACTGCGCCATGCTGTGTTCAGCCTCACGTTCTTGCATCCAAACTCCAATAGGTTTTTACTATGCGTTCCAAATATTAATAGGATCGATTGACAGGATGTGATGTCACGCCATACTGTCAAATCTAAGATATTTATGCGAAATTGAAGAACTCAGAGATGAGTAAAATTGTAAAACTGGATTCTGATTAAACTTTTTTCGTCTACAGTTCATAAATAAATTAAATTTTTCATAAATAAAATGAATGTTAAAAATATCATGCCTCGATTTGACAGTAAATCGTGACGTCGCAACATGGCAATCGATCCTATTCTCATTTGGAACGCACTTTACGGGCCAACAGCTCGTTAGTCATGCAGCTGATATGTCCTGCCCAGTCCCATTTGACTTAGGCTTTTTCTGCCACATCAACGATTTACATTTTGTAGCGCAGTGTAGTGTGTCGAATGCGGTCTATTAATTTAACACCTAGTGCACCACGCTCTTTCCGGATGGTGCGGGGATACCGCACGGTGTCCCGCGAGGCGGCGAGCCTCCTTGCTGGCCTACCACCATGGGATTTGGAGGCAACAGTCCTTGCACGCATGCACGACCAGCGCGTGGAGATGCAACGCCGGGGCGAAGATCCGCTGCCCGAACATGTCGAGGCGTGGCGGAAGGAGCTCCGGCGAGATCTCATGGTGAAGTGGAAACAGCGACTGTCGCAACCCAGCGCTGGGCACACCGTAATCTCAGCGGTAGTGCCCCTCTTTGAGGCGTGGCTGGATAGACCTCACGGCGTCCTCACTTTCCGCATGACGCAGGTTCTCACCGGACATGGGAAGTTCGGGAGATTCCTGCACCGGATTCGTGCGGAAGAGACGTCCGGGTGTCGCCACTGTGAGGCGAGCCCGGAGGACACGGTGGAGCACACGGTGAAAGTGTGCCCCGCTTGGGAAGAGGAACGCCGTGCCCTCGTGGGGGTGATCGGCGGCGGCGACCTCTCGCGCCGGGCCTTGGTTCAGGCCATGGTCCGCAGCGAAGAGGAGTGGCAGGCGGTCGCCTCCTTTTGCGAGGCAGTAATGCTCGAAAAGGAGGAGGCTGACCGCATAAGGCAAAGGCAACGGCGCACTCGCCGTAGCCGTCGCCGCCGCGATTCTGCCGATATCCGGCCACCGTAGAAACTGGCTTGCGGACGGCGAGCAATGGGTAGCTCGCCGTCCGGTCGTCTGGTAGCAGTCCAGACCGAGCCCAAGTCGTCGACGGCGCGTTCCGTTCCCGCGCGCCTCAAGGAGTTGTCAGCAAACCGTAGGGACCCTGCAGGGTCGAAGCCTACCGGAGCTGAGGGTTGATGCGAAAGCGTTACACCGGGGCTCTGGGAATAAGGCAAGGAAGGTACGGGGTAGGTTCTTTAGTCAGTAAGAGTCTGACACTGTTTCCCGCTCCGCCCAAGAGTGGGATTCGTCATTCGATGATTTTTACCTACCATAAAAAAAAAAAAAAAAAAAAAAAAAAAAAAAAAAAAAAGTGCACCACGCTCTTCGCTGCACATCGGCTTTATAACTTTGAGTTTGGACGTCTGTGTTTATGTAACGTCAAGGAACTTTAGAAAGTTTTTGAATTCTGGGTACTATAGATCAGAATTGAGAGAATGTAGTCCATCGGTTGACTTTTCAGTGACACGGGCGAAGTACCCTTAAATAGTTCCTTTATAGACCATCTTCTAGGCATGTCTTATGTACTATCACGGTCATTTCTACTTGATCACTAAAAAAAATATCCCTTGAACCCCGTGGCGCCGCGTTAAACAAAACCTTTGCAATTTTCTTTTCAAGTGCAAGCAAAAATGACCTTAACGGTGGGCAGGCGGAGGTTTCTTCTATAGTACATAATATATAATAAAAACGAAATATAGTCAGAAATTGCAGTACTCCTCGATATACTGTCATCTGGAAATATACCCAGAAAAATGGTTCCAATTATTTGGGCGGCCACCAATAATTACAGAAACACAAGGAAGCGAAATAATAACTATAATTAATTATAAATCAATTAAAAACTTACACTTGTGTGAATACGAATTTAAGGCTGCTAAACATAGAAAGACCAGTATAAAGTGGTCCTCCGTTGGATTTAAAATGTACAGAAAATTGGTCCTTTTACGTTTGGCTTCGTGTGAAGACTTGGAGTGTTGTGGGTGTTTTGTAAATTGCCTTAGGGGTGGGAATAGGGGGTTTAAGGGTGGAAAAGCGTGAAAATTACACAAGAAAATTTCACCATTCAGCATCTTTGTGTTTTCCTTCAAGATGGCGATAGCGCGGGTTGGCTCGTGGAGTAGAAATGTGTAAATGTGTTTGAGATTGTTTTTGCTTTATATTTTATGTATTTTACTGGCTGTCTTAGTTTTATTGGTTAAAATCTTTATGGTTAAGTAACCCGTTTGTTTTTATGATATTTCTTTGGTTATGTTTTTGGTACCATGATTTAATAAAATTAAATGTACTTATTCTAACTTAACTACGTACTAATGGGCAAATAAAGGATCAGTAGATGTGATTTTAATCAGTAAGTTTGACGCACTCCCAATCCACCCAGAGTAGGAGAAGTCATTAACGAGAGTAACGGAAAGAAGTCAGAAATGACTTAGATTAGGTCGTTTTTTATAATTAATAAACTTGTGCTTGGACATAATCTCGTAAAGTATTATAACCCCAGCCCCTATTTTTAAATCAAAGTTTGCAAATTCAGTTACAATATAAACACTCACTAGGTCTCGGTAAATTATCTATCATTTATTTATTATTACATAATAGTTATTTATTTATTGTACGCACCTGTCACAGTATTGTCTTTTTTAACCCAAAGGTTGACTGGTAGAGAATGCCATGAGAATTATATTAAGTCCACTTATATACCACTACTAGACAAATGTCGTTTAAATAAATATATTTATATAGTTTAAATGGAAAACTGTCCAAAAAGTTCATTAGCGCCTCTCTGGCCGGCGCTCGCGACAGGAAGTCGGCACAATGGAAGTCTCGGCTTCTTTGATCATCGCGTTAATTAATGTTTCTTGTGTATTATATTATGTACTCGTAGGCACCTTCCCAGAACAATTGTTTTATCATTATTGTGGGCTGTTTGTTCTGGTCTGATCAGTAATCTTTATGCAGGAACCCTGTTATAACTTTATTTTCAATACAGTTACTCTAAAACTCAAGACACGACCGCTTATAGGCACGCAATTTACTGTTTTCCACATGAAAAACGCTCAGAAGGATGGGGTTCTTGAGATAAAACACAAACTGTCACATTTATTAATCGTACTGCACAAAATATAATCGAAGGGTCTCTGAATGATTCTGAATTCGAATGCTGAATGGCAGACCGAGACAGTGTTGCAACGTTCGAAAACTGAATCGATTTAAAGTCGATTTAAAATTATGATAATCTATATCTTCGGGATATTACTATTCGATAGATTAGTGTTTAAGTGAATAATATTATTAATTAATAGAGTATAAAATATGGTATGTGATAAAATTAACGACTGTTACACACACCAGTGTAGAAATGCGCGCAAGCTTGCCCTTGCTAATTGTTTTAATATTATTATTAGGTTGATCGCTAAGAGATCCCCACGAGTCATGAAAAAAAAAAACATTTCACGACTCTTGCCAGCAGGAAACGGTCCTGAAATTCGTATAGTTAGGACTTTTATTTTTAATTCTTTAATTATGTTGGTGGTTATTCTTTTAATAAGCGGGTATTTTCTATTTAATAAGTAATAAAAAAAAATATTGAAACTTGACTAAAACATCAATTTGTACACGTGTCAAAAAAACACAAAAAAAACGAACTCTAAATAACGAGAAAAACAAGTTTACCATTTCAAAAATCGAATTCCAAAAACGAATATTTGAAAAAAGAACCAGTTCCTTTTCAAAATTACGTCGATTTATCGGCGCGGACCAGTTAACCCTACAATTTGATGACCAAAACATCGAACTAGTTACTCGGCCATTCGGTCAACTGGACCCGAAACGTAACTAGTTTTAAGTGCTTTCAAAAGAACCGGTTTCAGTATCAGTATTATTGGTTTTTAGTTTATATTTGGGCCAGGTGTCTTTTGAATAAAAAGATGTATTGCTAGTTCATTATTTGTGTGTTTATAGTAAGTAACAACTTAGAATTACTTGACTGATACTGTGAAGTAAATGATGTGTATTTTGGCAAAATATGATAATCTTTACCAGTTGCCTATATAAAGATCCTCGAGTGCATATGTCGTACCTATATTTATTGAGTTTACTTATTTTCACATTAACAAGCTGACTCGGCAAACGTAGTCTAAGTCATAGTTAGTCATAGTTTATGATTGATAAGGGATTCTTACAAGTCATAGGTTTACAGGATTTTACGTATTCTACTATATATTGAAAAAAAACCTAAAGTATAAATCGAAACAAAAATAAAGAGTGGGCTAAAAAAATATACATTTATAAAAACCTAGCATATTTTTCTAACCGAGTTTTTGAATGAAGAATATTTTTGAGATTTAAAAAAACAGACCCGTATTTCCTGAAACAAGTTTTATGTTAAACTAAAGTGAGTGATAGAATTATCTAATGCAAATAGAGCGTTCAAGTGTTATCGCTCTTTTTTCACGCTGCCTCTTCGTTTGATAAAACAACCAGCTTTTTAAACCATTTTCACATTAACGACGGCCAAAACAGTAAGAGCCTTCTCCCCACAAAACCAACTAAGAAACAAAACCCAATCACAACCTATTCTACCCTAAAAAACTGACATACACTATCGAACAGCTATCATTGCGAACAAAATCAGCGATACAAAAGCCCGGGGTGGCAAGTTACCCCACAAAGGCTAGGCAAATAAGCCATTAAAAGCGTTGCGACGGTACTGGGCTATAAAATCTCTGCTTCTTGCCCCCTTCCGCAGCCCTCGAGGGGGGGAGTGCCCCCACCCCTTTTCGCGATAAACTGCTTTTATGCCGTTCCGTAGTATAATTAAAATGGTATGACATTTTCTGGAGTTAGATAAAATATCTAAGACGCAGGAGCAGGGTTGGTTCGGAGTCGTTTGTTATTTTGTTTGTGTGGGGGTGGCGTAATTATAATGTATGTGTGGTATGTATGTGTGAGTGTTTTTAGAGTTACTGTGTTGAAAGAGAGTACAATAATATTGTTTAGATCAAAGAACTTAGGACCTTTTTTTAATTTATACGTTTTTTATTTTATATATGTTAATTACTATAAACTAGTGCTTGACTGCGATCCCACCTGATGGTAAGCAGCAGTGATGCAATCGTTGATGGTGAGGCGCACTAGTTTATTAAGAGCCTATTCACTCTAGCCTTGAAGACACCTAAACTCGGACGGAAAGACTGCAGCCGGCAAACTGTTCCAATCCTTCGATGTACGCGGTATAAACGACGAGGCAAAACGCTTAGTCCGGACCGTAGATGTCTCAACAACGTAAGGGTGGATATCTGATGGTGTATTAGTACTTGTATACGGAGAAGTCGCGTGATGGGTATTGGGGGTCCTTCGTACATTACAGCAGCGGCCCGCGACATCACAAGCGCAAACCAAAATAAATAGCAATGTACGACAAACACCCAACCCACCGCGTCTCCGTTAACAAGCATTTAGTCTAGTCTTTCGATGTAAGGGTTATAAACGACGAGGTAAAACGCTTAGTTCGGACCGTAGAGGTTTCAATAACATAACGATGGATATTCACCGTACGTACTAGGGCTAATTTTCGACAAATAGCATGATTAACTCATGCTATATGTCGAAAATTACCATTACAAAAATGTTTTCTATCACACGGCTAGAATTGAAACCGCGACCAACAATTCGTAAGCCGGATCAATTGACATTCCACCACTGCTCCTAAGTCAGCAATCAAATCGCTCTTAGTAATATTATATTCTCAACTAATGCGAATTTGAGGAGTTTGTGTCTAATTTGATAACGGTTAAGCAATGATTGCCGAGGTCGTGTCTAGATGGGTGACCATCCTAATTGATAAGCTTTCATCTATAGATTGGATTGGAGGCTTTTAATAAACCAGTGCGCCTCACCATCAACGATTGCATCACTGCTTACCATCAGGTGGGATTGCAGTCAAGCACTAGTTTATATCGATTTTAAAAAAAACTTGTTTGACCGTTTATTCCGATTGTTATTTATCAGCTAAATGCGCATCATCATCAGCGACTGGATTACTGCTTACCATCAGGTGTCAGTCAAGCACTAGTTTATATCAAATTTAAAAAAAAGTCATTTTTGGGCCTTGTTTATTCCGAATGTGGGCCTTTAATAATCTTCGACTTGAAGGACACCAAACTTTAATATTTAACACATTTTTTGCTAAGAATATTAGGAGCATAATTTTATCATATTCTTTTGCGGTAATTTTCTGTGTAACGCTATGAAATCCTTCAAGGCTCTACCGTAGCTCATTCGTAGCATTTCCGTAGCACTTTCGTAGCAATTACGTAGTCACATTTGAAATCATACTTTTGAAGCATTCATCATTACCATCATCATTTCAGCCGAAAGACGTCCACTGCTGGACATAGGCCTCCCCCAAGCGCCGCCACAAAGACCGGTCCTGTGCGTCTTGCATCCATCGGATTCCAGCAACCCTGACCAAGTCATCGGTCCGCCTTGAAGCATTCAATGTTTTGAAACTAGTTATAATGTTTTGTTAGAAGATAATAGTTTCGAGTTAAATTTTTGTTAGATTTTCGGGTTCATTTTAATACTTTATTAACTGAACTAGCATTCCAAATAATATAAAAACTATTTTTTTTTAGTTCTAGTCGGAGAATCGGTCGTAGATTTCTGCGGGATTGTTCGAAAGAGTAACCATGGCCAAGTTCAATTGGCCAAAGTGAGTGGTTCAATTGACCTTGGTATTTATAGTTTTATTCAATAAAAGTCTGACACATTTTCCCTGTATTTCCTACCAGCCAGGGATATTTAAGTAAAAATATTTAAGTTAGTTTTCAGTAAGCTTGTCTCATCGTTGACCATAATTATCATAGCTTACAATTGTTTTTTTTGTAGGTAGGAAAATCGTCCAATAACATCTGGGGTGGGGGATGGTGTCAGAATTGTACTGACTAAAAACCTACTCCTGTACCTTCTTTGTCTGCATTTCAGGGCTCCGGTTGACGTTTTCACACTGCTTTTTAGCCCCAGTAGGCTTCGACCCAGCTGGGCCTCTGCCATTAGTTCAGATAGGGTCAAATAGGAACTTCTTAATAATAAAAAAATAAAATCTTAAATGTACTTTTAATAACCTTTTATTTTATTCACTCTTCACTTGTAATAATTATCTAACTGTGAGTTTTGTTTCTTGTACCCTTAAAATGTACTAGTGAATAAGTCGTTGGAGTGCCTTAATTAAATAAATAAATAAATAAATAAATGCTTCAGGATTTCATGCTTCTTGTATTTTTCTTAGTTTTCCATATCTTGATAAATTCGCCAAGACCCAAGACCTGTAATAGAAATATTTAAATAAATTTTCAGAACTATTTAAGACTAACCTACTTACTCAACCTTGATATTAGTTAATTTAAAACCAAAACTATAACCACTTTATTGTATTTTATCTGGCCTGTTGATCTATTGATCTAGTAGTTAGTGGTCCTGACTGCTATGCCGAAGGCCATGGTTTCGATTTATAATGAGTTTTGTTCTGGGTCTATACTCAGGTTAAAATATATATCAATGTCAAAAAGAAAAAAAAAATAAGAAGTTTTTAATTATAAAAATGTAGATATAAATTATTGTAGTAGAAAAAATAGTCGACATTTTAAGGTACATTTAGTTGCTAGGAAAAAAAATATGAGTTCTGGATTATAGACAGATAGGTATTAAAACAAGTATGTTTTAATTAAAAAATATATTATGTCACTGGCTCACTCAAATGTTCCACCTTTTGTCTCTTTTTACTTTCCCAACAAATAATTCAAACAAATAACTTTTTATAACAAAATATTCTTCTACCACTTTTGTCTTTATTTACTTTCCCAACAAACTATTTAAGCAAATAACTTTATGTCCAAAAAAAAAAACATCTTACAAACCGCACCGGCTCCTAAGACCACCGTAAGTTGTAACCCAATAATCTTCCAACATTAAAACGAGAGAACAACCACAAAATATAAAGACCCACAATAGACGCGACTAATCTCCTAAAATCAATACCTTTTTACCTCTAACCCCCGAAAATTTTCCAAACTACCCCCCTCTTTCACCCCCTTTTCAATTTAAACGACAAAGTATTATTTAATTTTCGCCGTCTTTTCACCATTGTAAGGCACTGAGTGAGAGGGAAGGAGACGCTCCCGTTCTTGACTAAGACATTTTCTATCTCTTTCTCGCTTTCGTTTTTGTCTGGGTGTGAGCGAGACGGGTATACGCAAGACGATCGCGCTCCGTTTTCTTAATGACGTCATATAGATTTATAGATGTGTTTGGGAGGTGTTTCTCCGCCCCGTGGGGTGCAAAGTTTTTACAGCCTTGCTTTATAGTGGGGTTTTTCTGTAATGTTTTATTGCAGTTGTTTTGTTTTTTTTTTTTGCAAAATATGTTATGAAAGTTATCTTGTTAGTACAGATGAGTTTTTTTTTTAATAAAAGGAAATTTGATATAATTTTTTTTTTCTGAAAAATTTAGACACTTGTTTGCTATTAAGTTTTATGTTGTTTTTAAATAAAGAAGCTCAATTTGATTTTATTATTTAATTAAAAATGTTATGTCTTAAAGTTACTTTCCATGATTACTGTCTTTGAAAGTAGATTGTGTTAGGAGTGATATGAAAGAAAAAAAGTTAGTGATAGCGTGACAGCTGTCAAAATGGAAAAAGGAAATATGTTGCACTGAACACAAGCAAAATGGGACAAGGGCAAGAAGATGATAATTGCTGAGCGTCAAAATGACAAACAACGCATAGAAAACCGGGAAGTTTCAGTACACTTTTTTACTTAAATGTTACCCTAAAGCTAAGGAGTGGAATTCCCTGCCAGTCTGTGTTTCTTGATAGCTACAATATGGGTAAATAAGTAAAGAGTGAATAGATTACTTTCAGACAAACCTGCTCCATCGTCGACCACATTATCGCTTACCATTAAGTGAGATAGCGGTCAAACGCGAGCCTGTCGATAATAATAATAATAAAAACAACCATTATTAAAAAAAAAAAAAATCCAATTTCAATTTATATTCCAAAAAAGAACAATTTGAAACTTAGTATGAAAAACATGTCACCATAATACTTAATTACACACCTTAAAATCAACCCTAAAAAACCTCAACTAATTCCATCACCAACCTCTAATTAAAAAGAAATCGCCACGTTCCAAATTTAAATTACGAACGGCATTACATTTATATTCAAGGCAAAGGCATGAAACGATTCAGCCAGCACCGTGCGTTCGAAATTCGAAAAAGCCGATGTAAATCGCCTAATCTTGAGACCGTGCTCATGACGTATGTACGGCACGTCGCGTCGAATCGAAGTTCAAATTAGGAACATGCGCCATCTTGGACATGACACAGAGTAACAAAATTGTACGACAAGCCTCGTAGAATGAAACAGAGTAATGAAAATACAAAGGGTATGTTTTTAGGCTGTGTGTTCTGAAGGTATGGTAGTTTGTACAGGAATTGTGAGGCAAATAGAGGAATCTTGGGTGCTTTAATCCAGCAATTACGCATTTTAATGGCTTTCGTTGGTGCCTCCGGTTTTAATATTCCGTTCCTTGTTTTACTACTCAGCTTAGCTGCTTAGGCCGTACGGTATTAATGTATTTAGTTATTTTAATTGTAATCTCGGTAAGGTTTTGATATCGCGAAGATGATTACCGAAAGGTTCAGTTTATAGAGGATTGTAAAAGAGGCTTTTGTGTATATATTAGTAATGGTATACAATTGCGACGCAATGGTTTATTCGTTTATTTATCTAAACGTATTTTTCGTAATGTTTTTTTCTTTTTTCATAATTAAATTGTAGGTACATACTGTGTTTTATTTAACTTAGGGCTGATTTTTTAATCGCCTGAAAACTTTTATGTGAAGAATATATTTGAAGTTTTGACAGCTTTTGTATAGAAAATATGTCAAATCGCTATATTTATTCCTCAGATAGAAGTTAACTGAAGATTGAAAAATCGGCCCTTAGAGTATATAAATAAAACTTTAATATTTTTTTTTAAACAACTCTATTTTAAGTTTTCAATATATCGCTTAAAGATCCATTTACAGTCCCTTTAAAAGAATATCAACAGTTTCAATAACAGAACTGTTCAAATATTTCCAAAACATAAAAACAACAAAGCCATTAAACATACTAAAAAAAAGCAACAAAACCTCCCAACCCACTCAAAACCGAAACGCCAACACAAAAACAAAACTACCCACATTTAAATTTTTACACGACGGTAACGTAAAACTAATTTGAACACAATAAAACTTCGCGTCTCCTGTGTGGCATTAAAACGAAATTCGCATTCGAAACGCAAAAGGTTGCTGGCAGAGCATAAAATTCTGAACGCGAAAGACGACCGGCGCTTATTAAAACGCCGGCTTTGCAAAGTTAAAATTAAACATGAAAAACGGCGCCCCCCTAACTCCCCGACTACCTGGGGGGAGAACCGACAACTATGCTCTAGTCTTAGGGGTGGCGAAGATTTGAAATGAAATTTTAGTTGCAATGTTTTTTTTCAATACAATTAAAAAATGTAAATACTACTAATATAAAGTAAAAAGGAAATATACATTAAAAGAAGATAAAGACTTAAAAAGACCAAAAAAAGAAAAGTATGGAAAAAAGACATACGCAGTTGTGAAAAAAGAGTGACAATAGTATTATTAGCAATTCTATTGTGTACGTTTGTATTATTTTAATTATGTTTGTTTTATTTTTTATTTTTTTTTAGTTTGTAGTATTTTAGAAAAGTGTTGTCTTTCCTGTATTAACGGCAAGGTCGAAAAGATACTGCAGATAAGAAAAATCAGCCTTAATTTTGGCCCTGCTAAGATTTCCAGGCCCGTATGCACAATTCCTCTCTTACAGAGGACTCTGGGAGTGTAAATAAGCGGATATGTATTATGAGGTGTAGGTATTTGATCTGAGTACATTTTTACATATTTTTGAATACGTCAGTCATAAGAATCTAAGCTTTCTAAAAATCATGATGATTTATAGACTAAAGGACGTACGAAACGCATGATCTATTCTGTAACAATTTTTTTTTTTCGAATCAAGAATATGGTACAATAGATGTTACAGTTTTGATTCCAGCATATCCTGCCATACTATGGCGTACAAATATTTCGTTTCAATCATTTTCATTAAACAGTATAATTATCCATCCCTCCCACTGGAGGCAGTGGTTGATGACTGCGCCACAATTAATTTTTGCAATCATCATCGTTTATCATTGTTTATACCTGTATTTTGCTTGACTGTTCCTAAATATTTAAAATATAAAAAAAATAAAAATATAAACATTTAAATACATAAAAAATGATATTCCGCCGGTATCGGGCACAGGCTCCAGTGAAAGAAACCTCCTGACAATACGAGCAAGAGAGGAGTACCGCTTTCGGAATCATGCCCTTGATCCAGTCGCCTAACGCGAGCCTCCTAAGGTGCCGGTCGATGCTCTTAGCTATTATGCTATTGGCTGACACGACTATCGATACTAAAATATTATTATTATCATTAATTAACGAAAGACTATGTTCTTTATCCTTTATTGTACACAAAAACATTTAATAAAGTACACAATTAGTTCATTTCATGGGCAAAGGCGGGCTTAGCTCAAGAATGAGTTTTCTCCCACCAAACTATGTTTATGAATTTACAAGATATATCATCTAACACATCGAAACTAAAAAACTTACAAAGATTTTCACAATTTCTCCTGCGCGACAACCCTGTAAAATTTTATTTCGCCGCGAAATTTGTAAATTTATGTAAATATTCCGCGTCTTGGGGCAGGAGAGGGGAGAGGGAGAGGGAGAGTAAGGCGAACCTAGAGTTACAAGTGCGAGCGGTGCCGCGGTACTAAACGAGTTCGTGCTACTTGCTTTTATGTAATATGTTTTATTTGTTTTTTAGATATTTATGTGCGTGTTATTCCAACGGGAGAAAATTTAAATAGTTTTTTTGCGATGTTAGTATCTTGTGAATAAGAAAGCAGTGGTAGCCGAGTGGTGACGGCCCAGACTTACTAGTTGTAGGTCGCGGGTACAAACCCAGCCAGGCGCATTTATTTGTGTAGTTTACTTCATCAACACTGCTCTCAAAACGGTAAAGGAAAACATTGTGAGGAAACTGGCATGACCAAGAACCGAAAATTCGAAGACATGTGACATGCACCAATCTGCACTGGGCCGACGTGGTGCATTATGGCCTATTCCTTCTCCTAGAGGGGATGCTCCAAGAGTAGGAACATTAAAAAGGCTAATGAGGATGATGATGATGAAATAATAGTAAAATTGTATTAATTGTGCTGTTGTATTTTGTCTATCTTTTTAAGTTGCACCTACCATGTTATGTTTCTGCACCACCCTAAGGTCGACTGGTAGAAAATACCTAAGGCCGCCTTTGTACATTGTTATGTGCACAAAGTTTTAATAAATAAATATTATATTAAATAAAGAAACATAAAGATGATGCTAGAACACTATATCCTGCCCCGCTCGAGGGTGAAATCCGTCATAACATGATTTTCCCCACCATAAAAAACCTCTATATGAGACTTTTCTTTAAAAATTCACCAATTTTGTGGTACTTATTATCAAATCATATTCTCTTCAAGGAAACGAAATCTGGATTCACTGAAACTGGGTACATGTCAAAGTTCAACGGGGCTTGAACCCACGACCCTTTCGCCGCTGTAACACCTTGCCCGCTCTAAAATTCTTGCTGCTACATAATCTATGAACTTAATTTAAAACTTGGTTAAAATTGTAAAATAATTATCCAAGCTAACGTACTTCTCAACCTCATAGTTGCTTACCATCAGGTGAGATTATTTTTTTAAAAGCACATAAAAAGACTGCTTGTAACATAAGAAAAAAACGTTTTAAAAATGATCGTCTATGTGTCTGTCAGTCAGTCTCTTTGTTTCGGCTAATCTCCACAACGGCGGGATAGATTTTGAAGAACTTTCATTGATAGATAGTGTTATAAGAAGTAACTTAAGCTACTCTTATTTTAGAGATGGATTCCCCACAAAAAAATCTTTTTATCTAGGCATATTAAATTCCTCAGCCTCACTGCAGCAGTGGTGATAAAATAAATCACACGAAGCAAATGTGATGCAGGGGTAGGTTTGAACCAGCGAGTTTACAGATCGAAGCCTACTGGAGCTCCGGTCCGGTTTCTGAAAGGAAGGTTCGACCATGGTACGAAGGCTAAGAAGGAATGGGGTGGGTTATTTAGTTAGTAAGAGTCTGACACTATTTCCCGCTCCGCCTAAGGGCGAGATTCCTCATTAAGTGATTTTACCTAACATAAAAAAAAACTCGCGACCTACAGATCGTAAGTCGGCACTGTTACCATTAAGCACAACTGCCTTCTAGCTTATTAAAGATATAGCTTTACCTAGCTATGAATAATAGCTTAATCATTTCAAAAACAACAAACCGTAAACAAGAATTTTCATTTACTTATTTACATCTTAAAACTTAAGCGAAGCTCTCTAAGTTATAAGTATTTACTTAAAGAAAACTCGTTAAACTTGAGATTGGTACATAAAGACGAATTGAGAAAGTCGAAGTCGTTTGAAGTTTACGAAAATTCAATCAAGGGTTTTTAATTTGTGCGGCAAAATCGATTTTCGGAGACAAGTTTTGCTGTCGAGTTGGTTTTAATTGAATTGTGGAGTTTTTTTTTTATGGTAAGTAAAAATCTTTTAATGACGAATCCCGCCCTTGGGCGGAGCGGGAAACAGTGTCAGACTCTTATTGACTAAACCACCTACCCCGTTCCTACGTCGCCATCTATACCAGGGCTAGTCTTTCTTTCAGAGACGTACCCTTGGCCCCAGTTGGCTTCGACCCTACTGCAGGGTCTCTACGGTTTGCTGACTACTCCTTGAGGCGCGCGGGAACAGTGCGCGTCGTCGACGACTTGGATGAATTGTGGAGGTAATGTAATGATTATTGGGAGATTATGTATAATCTAAAGTAAGTTGTAACTTTTGATGATTTTTAAGTCCAACGTCTAAATTGCTTGTCAGTATGTTTTGAAAAAAAAGTATGTTAAACTAGACTATTTTTCTAATAATTTGATATAAGAATATTTTCCTTTTTTTTCATTGAACTTGGTGTAATTTATTTTCAAAATTATCTCTAACGCAGACAAAAAGCGAAGATTTGGCAAAAAATATCGGGTGTATTTTTATGGTGCTTTCATAAACTAAAAGATAATTTAACTACCGATCTTTTGATATGGGGCTTTTATTAAATTTGTGTCTATCAATTGAAGGACATATAATTAGGCATTCGGAAAATTTTGATGAGTTCGGAATGACGCTATAGCTTCTATTTTATTCGCTCAAGGTCTGTAAGGTATATCTGCCCCACAAATTAGAACATTGTTAGAAAAGGCAGACGATTTGTTCTCAAACATGAGGTTCGGGATGCCATGTCAGGATATGTCTTAGAAATATTTGAAGACATGTGACATCCACCAACCGGCACTGGGCCCGCGTGGTGGATTACGGCCCATTCCCTCTCTTAGAGAGGAGGCCTGAGTCCCGGCAGTGGGAACATTAAAAAGGCTGATGATGATGATGACCAAAACAGTTTAGTTTTTGGCGAGAACAATTTCATTGTTAAACTGTTTTCATATGATAAATATTCATAATCTTCTATATACTTACTATTTAAAACATAAGAGCTTTTGGAGCATAAAATAATTTTATACGATCTAACATAAAAAAGGTTGAACACGAACTATAGTACTGTGAGAGCCTCGAGTCCCCTCGAGAGGCTCCCAACCTTCAGGGACGTGGTAACTTCAATAAAACCACGTTTAACTTTATACTTCTTCTATATTTTACGTTTATCGGCTCGACATACAATCATATTCTTTTTTACCTGACAACGTATTATATTTCATTAGAATAATTTAAACTACAAATAGTCTGCGAACGTCTTGCCAGCCAGTATGCTAATCCAGGGCGCATGCGAACTCTTCAGAGATATCGCAGTACTAAACTTTAATTACATTATGAGTTAGTAAATGTTTTCTGTAGAGTATTTCTCTTCGTTTAATAAATAACAGGAGTGAATAAGCATCTTTCGAGTTTTACAGTAGGTGCGGGCTTGCGGCTGACGAGCAATAGAACACTCACCGTCCTGTAAGGATCGAGGCCAGCTTACTCTATTGCCACCTTTTTGTGGTGGGAGAAATCATCGAATGACAAATTCGCCCTTGGGTGGAGCAAGAGATCTTGTCAGACTTTTACTGACTAAACGACCACCACTAAAGTTTTAATTTTAAGATATTGTTTATGAATTATAACTTTTTTTTGTAATATAACATACCTGTTTATTGAAAAAAAATTTTTTTTGTGTTCAATAAAGTTTATTTATTTATTTATTCTTCATGCAACACAAGGTACAAAGGAGGACTTAATGCCTTAGGCATTCTCTATCAGTCAACCAAGGGTGGCGCAGTAACAATAAATATGGTAGGTGCATAAAAAGAAAATGGTATTTAGGAAACAAGAATACAATAGTCACATACATAATATATACTTATTATAGTGTTGCAACAGAACTCTGCTTCCGCTTCCGCAATTGCAGAAGTTCCGCATGCTTTTTCACTTCCGTTTCTGCTTCTGGTTCCGCAAACTTTATAACAGAACTCTGAACGGAAGCGGGGAGAGACCGATGAGGAGCGGTGCAGCAGTTGCGGGGGCCGCGCGTGGACGAATGTATGTACAAATGCCCCAATATTTTGCCAATAGTTCGCCAATACTTATCAGCTCCCCCCAGCAGTGTAGCCAGCGAGCAATTATTTAGCGGAGCGTTTAATATATGAAGAACATCGAAATAGGTTGAAAGGTGAAAAAGCGGCCAAGTTACTCCTTATTAAATATAACTTGCCGCTGTTTAATTTTGACTACTAAAGTACAAATTGAATTTTTAAAAATTAAAATGCAAAATTGTGCTTTTTTTCATAGTGTTAACGATTCCGTTTCCGTTTCCGTTAAGATTTACTTTTGACATCTGTTTCCGTTTCTGCTTCCGTTATGCCAGTTCTGTTGCATCACTAACTTATTATATTATACACCGTTAAATTTTAGTCGTTTTAATCCCGAAGAGGGTCGATCCAGTACATGAAACACTATCGATTTGTGTAGATAAAATAAAAAAATTAAGTACTTTTTTTCTAAATCTCTTATTGATATACGCATTTACGAAATTAATTTCTTTAAGTAAACGAGTTATTGACCTTGTAGGTAGTTGTCGGTCGTTGCGTACTAACTACATACAGGTCATTGAACTCGCTCAGCTGACGTTTACTTAAAGAAATCAATTTAGAACATGCGTAAATTAATTCGAGTTTTAAAAAAAAGTACTTTGTTTTTTTATTCTAACTTTACCAATCGATAGTGTTTCATGTACTGAATCGATCCTCCAAGGGATTAAAACGATCAAGATTTAACGGTGTACATAACATTATTGTATTCAATTCTTTTGAAGCACGTCTTATTGACCTAAAAGTCTTGGATCCATTCAACTTTCAAAGTTAAATACGAACAAAGATGAGTCGTTTGTTGTTAAGTATTCAAACGGCTTTCTTTGAATAAATAGAAAACATATAAGTACTAAAACTTTATAGACGAATGATATGGTTTAAGATGACTTTGTATAATGTTTTATGAATTGAAGAACTTTAAGATAAGTTTGTATATACTATGACTAGGTCTGCCAGCGGTTTCGTTCATGTGTGATAGTAAGTTTTTTTTTTACTATTCCCATGTGATAGTAGCTGTCATCGGCAATTTCTTTGCTAAATAAAAAGTCAAAACGGCTATTGGCAACGATATTGCCGTAGCCAAAAAAAGGGGTGACTCTTTAGTCACCCCTTTTTTAAGGAGGAGATATCTACTAAATATTGTTTTACAAATGTTATTTGACATGTTTAGAATAAATGAAACCAAAATCGGAGGTGTAAATAGAACCAGCCCACAAAAGAGTTGATGCCTTAAGAACGGCTAATCCGAGTTACATTATCATCTTTACGTGATTATGATATTATTACACATCTTTTGTCAGATATTTTGATATAAAGATATGTTGTTAATATTATCTAGGGCAGGGTGGCGAACCTTTATTCATCAACGTGCCATTTTTTCCAAAAAAAAGTTTAATGGGGTTATTGAGGTGCCATCAAATAATTTTGACTTACTGATTATTTGGAAAATAATAATAATTAAAAATACTATCAAAACTTTTTATGAAAGAAAATGAACAAAAGAGGTAAATTTTAGATTGTTTTTATTACATGCATAAATTAAATTACTGTACAATTTGTGTGATTTTTGTTGCTGCAAATGTTTTATGATTGACGACGTGCCCAAAATATTAAGTCGCGAGCCGTCAATGGCACGCGTGCCATTGGTTCGCCAACCCTAGATTCTAGGGCTTCTATAGAAATCAAAACATAAATTTGTGTAAGAATAATCCAGTAAAGACCTCTGAAAATTTGCTATTTTACGTGAAATTCGACTCTCGATAATGTACTTATATTAAAAATATAAATAAGTACTTAAGAAGCTTTGCGCATTTAATTGAGATTGTCAATTATGTCTTTTTTTTAATCGTTAAGGGTTTATTAAAAGCACGTATTTCCTGCAACAAGTTTTGTGTAACATTCGAGTAAATCGTAGAATTACCGAATGCCAATAGAGTTTTCAGGAGCTATCTCTCTTTTTCGCATTAGTTTTGCATCAAACATCACTTTGAATTGTGTTAAATGAAGCAACAAGCTTTTAAACTACGCGACGTTGACGACAGGCGAGTGAGGAAGGCCCATCTTAAGCATTTTCCACCAACTTTTTTTTTTTATTATAGGTTAGCGCTTGACCGCTATCTCACCTGATAAAAAGCGACGATGCGGTCGACGATGGAGCGCGCTTACCTAGAAGTAACTTATTCACTCTTGACTTAAGGCGCTGTAAGCAGCAAATCTTTAGGTAATTCCGGGTGGTGCATCGCTGCGAACAAATAAGGTTGAAAATGGCTATGCGTTTGATTTTAGTTGAATCTCGTGTCCGCTAATGTGAAGGATTTTTCGCAGTTTTTTATTATTTAAAAAAAAAGTACAATGATTTGTTAAAATATTTTTACATTTCTCTTTAGTTGGTTAAATTACCATTTTGATAGTTACAAATAAAATAATAGTTATCACTCAAAATACTGAATATTTCGAGACGAAAAATAGTTTTCGTGTACTTTCTTGCGATTTTTTTTTCTCAAAATTCTGAATTATTTTTAGAAAGTATTTTTGCATAAGTCTTTTACTTATATATTAGACTATACACTGTATTTTTTTGGTGTCTGTACTGTGTAGCAATATGGCTAACTTCGGAACGAAAAAGAAGACGTTTTTACGGTGCCCGGTATAGGCAGCGCCTTAAATTGACCTCAATAAATCCTCAAATCTTTTGTCCAACGTCTCATTAATTTTATTTTTCTTTCAAAATCTTCGCACACACACACAAAGCCACATCCACACACAACAAAAGCTTTATTGTACACACAAAACATTGTGATTGCCTTTGACAGTATACCCGCGACTGCCAAGTTTTAATAGAAATTTAAATTAACTGTACCTCGTTTGAAACGCCTGTATTGCGAGCAGAAACGTATTAATATTATATATATTTATTATTGTATGTACAGATCATTTGTATTGTATTTTAAAGATGGTAAACTTCGTTAATTAATTTATTCTAACTTCGTTTGTTTTAGGCGTCTATGTTGCGTAGAGTCAATAATTTTATAAGATTATTTTCTTTTCATTTTAGATTGCGTACTCCGTTTTTTGTTTTTTTTTTTTTAATGATTTATTTGGCACAAGTCACACAAAAAACAAGGGCTATCATAGACATCGTCAGCTAACGGACGGTGAACAATGGGTAGTTTGCCGTCTAACCGTCAAAATTGAAACCCAGCAAGGCTACGAGAATTTTCTAAGGTGTTGCTGTGATCCTGGAATGCAAAGTAGAGAAGTACGGGTTTATCCTATTACAGGCACATAACATAGCCATGCATTTGTTATTATTCTTAAGATTTTATGTAACTATGTTTACTAAATTTAACTCTGAATAGATTATTAATTTTATTCATTGTATAAACTTATACATACATATTGATATAATTGCCTATAATATTAATAATATATCGTGGCCTTTTAGCCAAAAGTACGGTTGCGGTTAGATCAAGGGCCACAGAAGGCTGTACTTGATACGGGCACGCATTATGAGGAATTTCCTGTCTCTGGAGCCCTAACCACCGGTAACTTGGACCCTGCTCCTAACATCGGTGGACTACTGTTTTTTTTTTATAGTTTTTAAATCTACACTAATATAATAAAGAGATAAAGTTTCTTTTTTTGTTTCTAGGAGGTAATCTCTGGAACTACTGGTCCGATTGGAAAAAAATTAGCAACAATGGAAAGCTGCCTTACTCCTGAGTGACATAGGCTATATTTTATGTAGGCGGGCGAAGCCGCTGACAAATGCTGTTTTTTTTATATTTTTAAATGTTTTATATTTTTTTAATTTTGACTTGCATTTTTATTCCATTGATATGTTAATTTAGACATTATGTTCATTATTATATAGCCCTATTTAGAGTAAATAACTGTGTCCGACAGGGTCCATACAAACATGTATACATCCTTGAAGACCCTAAAAAACACTGCACACTCGCCAATAAATTGAATAGAATTGAAAATAGAAACACAAGACGCTACAACTTTAATTAGACCGGTACAAATGTAACTAGTAACAATGATTCAGACGTTTCTTCGCCTCCTGAATAATCTTTCAAAGGAGCATTCCACCGCTCGAACGAATCACATAGTTCGTATTATTACGTACTGCCAAACATAGAAGAAAATTAAATACTTTTAGTGTTTAAGATCTTTCGAGTCTAGACTAGATAAAAAAATAAATGGGCCGTTTTCAGTATTCAAAAGATTAATTTCAAAACATTAATCTTTTGAATACTGTAATTAAAGACATAATATAAAAACAATAGGTGTGTGAACGCCGACACTCGGGGCTCAAAAGTTTAAAAAACTGGTACGTAACTTGGACTAAAACTGAAAGAAACAATAAAATAATAATTAAGGCGATAATAAATGCCAGCGACTTTGAACGAACAAAATAGGAGCTAGCGTCACTTTCTGCGCATCAAGATTATTTATTCTTCATTTATTAAACACAATATGAATAAAAACCGTATATCAAAAATCTCAAGGAGTTGTCAGCAAACTGTAGGAGCCCAGCAGGGTCGAAGCCTCCTGGGACCAAAGGTAGACGTGGAAGAGTATTATCTGGGCCCTGGGGTCAAGGCAAGGAAGGAACAGGGTAGGTTATTTAGTCAGTAAGAGTCTGACATAATTTCCCGCTCCGCCCAAGGGCGTTCTATTAGTTCTTTGAATGAAAAAATTTAAAAAAAATTCATCTAATGACGAATCCCGCCCTTGGGCGGGGCAGGAACAGTGTCAGACTCTTACTGACTTAACAACCTACTCCATTCATTCTTTGCCCTCATACCGGGGTTGGACCTTTCTTTCAGAAGCCGGACTGGGTCCCAGTAGGCTTCGGCCCAGCAGTGGGGCCTCTACATTTGCTGACAACTCCTTGAGGCGTGCGGGAACAGAGCGCGCCGTCGAAGACCGGGCTTGGTCTGGACCGTTACGCGCCTACGGTGACCAGAAATCAGGATCGGAATCCCTTCGGCGTCTCAGGCGTGCGCGCCGATTCCTTATGCGCTCGGCTTCCTCCATTGCTAGCATCACTGCTTCCCAGAAGGAGGCGACCACCTGCCACTCCTCCTTGCTCCGGACCATAGTCTTTAAAAAAGTCCGGCGCGAGAGATCACCGCACAGCTACATATTAAATTTAATTTTCAATCTAAACCTATTATTAATCAGTCTAATAAACGCTCAAAGTGGAAGTCGGAATAAGACGTCGGCGAAATAATGGCGGCGTCAACTTTTGATTGTCAAACACGTCGCAAGACGGAACTTAACTTTGGACCGTTTCGTTCATACAGAGAATAGTGATGTGATCTTACGGGAGCGTGACGAAATTATACGATTTATACTAGTAAACCAACCAACTAACCAAACCAACCGACCAACCAAACCAACCACCAACCAACCAGGAATGCCCTGTCAGTATAGTAGTTAGTGACCCTGATAACTATGCGGGAAGGCATGGGTTCAATTCCCACCCAGGACAATCGTTTGTGTGTTAAGCACGATCATAAAAATTTGTTCTGTGTCTGGGTGTAATGTATCTAAGATATGTATGTATTTAGAAATATATAAGTATATTTTTCAGTTTTTAGTACTCATAACACAAGCTCTGCTTATCTCGAGACTAGACGGCGTTGTGTGATAGTTAAAAAATAACCACAACTAACCAACCAACTATGACCATACCAACCAATCAACCCACCTAACGATACCGTAACCATATTCTGATACGAGTACATAAACATTTGTGATTTTGAATTGTTTTTTTTTTTATTACCAATGTAATTGGACTGGGTCACGTAGTTATTTAGCGATCGGTTACTGCACTGTGTGTTTTTTTTTTTATTTGATTCCCGCATGCAACAAAAATAGTTGTATCCAACTAAAAACTTTATTTGTGTATGATGCAGAGATTAGTCCAGGGTAGGGGTGCCTTGTGTACATATGTGAGTTTATTTGTTTGCAAACGTATTTACGAGACTCAAGCATTCTCTGTTAAAAATTAAAAAAAAAATTGTTCGCCTCGACGACGCTTACCCAAAACTTTATAAAAAAAAAATTTGTGCGTAGGTAGTGATGACCCAGTTCTGCATTGCTGATTTCATCACTTCTACACCCATAAAAAATATACCAAGCGAAAATGACGATTAAATTTCGAAGTTCCTTTCCCATCCCTACTCCAGTACCTCACTAGCTCCGACTAGCATCGTTGGCTTCGTTCGCGGCAAGTTTTGATAGAATTTTCAATTACCTTCCTTTGTTTCGAGAGTTTCCCGAGCGCCTCTCCACTCGCTACTTCTAAACTTGTCGTTTGTCTTTGTGCTTAACTCGAGACGAGTTGCAGGTGGAAGAAAATTGATGTTTTATTTTCTTTTGTTCTGTAGAAGCTCTCATTTGCAATTTTCTAGATTTCTTTTTCTAGCTTCAATATAGAGGGTGACAAGTGACCGATACTTAAACATCTGATTGTAGTTATGATTTATAACAAACAACTTTTACTATGGAACCTGAAATCGCGAAAAAATCTGCTGGTCAGTACATTTATGTTCGCCTGGTCAAAATGTACTAAGCTTGCTGATTAATAAAAGTTCTAAAAGACTAGACGATTTCATTTTTCTTTTTTGAGGACAGCGCAGGATTCATTCGAAACCTGTGCGTGCGCGTCGTCAGATTAAAATGTCCTAAAGTCTGATGAATTCTTACAGACTCTTTTATAATTGATAGGCTCACGCTTAACCAGTATCTCACCTGATATGGTTGGCGATGGAACATGACTACCTAAAAGCAACTTATTCATTCTTGACTTAAACAAACTTAGGTTCTTGCTAACGGGAAACAAAGATTCCACCAGCGAATTCTTCACATAATAAATATATTCCCAAAACGCTTTATAAGTTGGGATGTCCACCATGCACAGACGGCGAAATATTAGTTCAGAATCTTCTGCGTGTAGTCTTTTTATAGAGCAGCCCAAACGCTGTGGTGGCTCACAAAAGCTCGCTTGCGCAGCATCAGGCCAGCACTTCTCCAGGGTCCCACGTGGATCAAATCCCATTATGAACATATTTTTTAATCTTAAAACTTTTTGAATGAGTTTTTCAAACGGAAATTATTTAAATCGAAAAATACAACGGTTGACCATAGATTAAATGTTGTCCGCAATGTAAACGTCAGAAAATCGACAGGTTGGTGACTCGGTGTTGCTGATCATGACTTAGGAGTTCTGACTCAACGAGTGCATCATTGCCAACGACCTTAGCTCGCTTCTCAATCGACTGTAGTGCATCAAGGTGGTATTTAGAAAGCAAGGAAGTGATCAACAATGAAGCACGCCTGCCTGGGAACAACCTATTCACCCTTGACTTAAATATCCCATCCATACGTACAAAGCGTTTTAGAAATACATTCATTATGCGTACAGCTAAGGAGTAGAATTCCCTGCCAGAATCTGTGTTTCCTGATAGCTACAACCTAGGGGTCTTTAAGTCAAGAGTGAATAGGTTACTTCTAGGCAAGCATGCTCCATCGTCGACCACATCGTCGCTTACCATCAGGTATGATTGTGGTCAAACGCTAGCCTATCTAGAATAAAAAAAGATTTATAGACCCCCGGATGTATTGTAGCTATAAATAAACAATTTTCTTCATAGCCCTATCTCAAAAACAAATCAGTTGTTCCGAACTGTCACAAATTCAATTAAGCCACATTGATACTGTGTGAGCTAACGCCATCTTGGCTCACCGAATTCTAATGAAGCCAGTCGTCTGCATAATATTGTCATAACTAGAGGCTCAGGGTTAGACGATGTTTGACATGACGGCACTAACTTTAGGTTGTAATAAAAGTGAAGGGAATTGATTTAAAAGTTTGTGGTTTTATTGTTGCGATGGTTGAGGTAACAGCGCAATGGGAATCGGGAGATGATGTCTGGTGGTTAATGTAAGGTTAGATTCTCGAATTGTTTTAATAAAATAACATAATATAATCAGCTGTTTAGTGGTTAGTAATATTAGCTTATATACGTATTTTATCATTATAAGTAACTTATTTTTTTTTATTAATTTATTTTACCGCAGACATGGTGGTCCGCGCACTTTTCTACAATATGCACAATAATTGTTTAATAAGAAAATATTTTAATGATATTACATTCTATTATAAATATCTGCAATTTTTTACTGTGCAAATTTTTTCATGCTCAACTCAAGGGATGTCGACCAAACCGGAAAGGCACTGGGTCCTTTCAGGGTCGAAGGGTACTGGTTCTGTGAAAGAAAACTCCGGGATGCTGGATCGAAGGTAAAGAAAAACCATAGGAGTGGGTTTTATTCAGTATAAGTCTGACACACCTTTTCAACACCCTAGTGCAGAAAAAAATGTTTCATGATTCCCTTATAGTATTGTTAGAATCATCGTCTTACTGCCCTGGTTGCATGTTTTTTGGGGTCAGTAGTCATGATAACAAACCACTTTTACTATGACACCAAACCTGAATTCAAAACATAAATAAACTGTAGATGAATTACGGACTAAGTAACTAAGTAATTTGGTCTACGAATTATAATAGGAACTGCCAATTCATGACCATTTTTCAAATTCTGAGTCATAATCTACATATGATCTGCTAAAGTGGCCTTTTAGACCCCCTGACCAGCAGATTTTTTTCCTAAGACCTTGAACGAAAGCAAAGAAGGAAGAGGATGGGTTTTTTTTGGCCAGTAAAAGTCTGACGTTATGTACATAAAGTCGCCACGGGAGAGGTGCCATAAGTTTAAACACCAGTCTTTCAACACATTTCCACCGCTACATTATAATGTATAGTTAGAATTCCAACTCAATTCTCAATAAGAATTCCGCCCCCTTTCCCGATACAAAACGAAGTACTTAACACGACTAAATTCCATAAACAGCGAAAGAGAAAGAAACCCAACAATTCTCTAAATTTAAACTTCCCCGATCCGTCTTCATGCCGGTGGTTCATTTTTGCCCCCCTTTCGCCCCCCTCGCGAAACTTTGACGGTTCCGTGGAGGTAGTGTTCGCCCCCCTCGCTGGCTCGGGTGCGGTTAAAGGGGCTTTAATCAATTTTTCAACTTCATTTCGTGGCTTGGTTAATTAATTTCGGTTCTAATCTTAGTTTTTAGTTGAGAAAATGTACTGAAATAGTTTTGGGTTGTTCAGGGGATGAAAATAGGGTGAAATAAAAAAAAAATAGATATATATATAGGACATAGGACTTTTTTTTAATATTTTGAAGTAATATACAAAATTGTAGATTATATTTTATGCTAAAAATTACAAAATCTTTTATTGACTTATATACCTATAGTTAGTGAGTTCAGAATAAATTAATAGTAATATAAATAGATTATTAGTTTGGAAATGGAAAAAAAAAGTTGGAAAAAAAAGTGTTTTACTACTAAAGGTTGCGCATTACTGATAGATGCGATATGCACAGGACTGGTGGTTATGCCGACATTTGGGGGAGGCTTATGTACAACAGTGGATGCCTTTCGTCTGAAATGATGACGTATAAAGATGGTAGTAATAATAAGTATATTTTTTTAATAGTATTTGTTTTGGCAATACGTCAAATAGTATAATAATTATAGAATTTCATAACAAACCCTGAAAAACAATCTTAGACTAATACAACCGAAAGATAATTTAAATATATATTGTTACTACATCTTCCCTTTTACCATAATCATAATAAAAACAATCACGTCTAATTCCTGACCAATTACCTACACTCTAAAACTAACTTTAAATACAACACTACAACTGCCATAACCCTGTAACACCTTCAAAAAATTATGCACAACACCCCCAGAATATCACAATAACCCAGAATCCTCAAAACTAATAAAGGATCGAAAAACACTACCCTTTTACTAAAAACTTTTCGAAACGTAATTCTCAAAATTTTACAACGTCCGAACTAAAACTATCTGGGGGCCCGAAAGGCTAAAAAAGGTCGGCCTAACCAAACAACCCTTATAAAACACCCCCCGAGCGACTACTATGAAAACGCGAATTTTCCGGGTTCAGTTTTGAATACATTGCTGGTTGAAAAGTCGATAAAAATATGTATTAAGAATTTGCTAAAGAAAACATACAACCCTTTTGCTATGCTGAAAATGTAGAATGAAATTAGTAAGACCATAAGACCTTGAAATAGAAGAGGTTATTTCAGTTATAATTAAAATTTTTCTTTGATTGGTAAAAAAACAACGGCGAGGACATTGTTGATTAAATTCTTGTCTATATAAGTTACCATGAATGAAATAATCAACTAAGTTTTACCATATCAAGATAATTGTCAGCTAAGAAATAGCAAAATAAATCTTATATGGAAATTGAATTGTATAGAAATTTAATCTATGTGCTTTGGTATAATAATTTTCACCAATAAACGCTAAAAGAATATGCGAGCACAATGGTGATCGAGACTTTGCCATGAAAGCTATTTTTTTTATTGTGTAAAAATCTCCTAATAAACGAATTTCATTTATATAGTAATATTTTAAATATATATTATGCTATGGTTGTTGAAAAAAAATATCATGTCTTTTTCAAACCGCCAAAAGTACACGCATACACTGCATCAGCCTTTAATTTATTATCCGACGGAACTGCAAGCCCATAAATACAAAATATGAACGTAAATAAAATATTAATCTACAAAGTGATCGGTCTGGATTTTCGATCAGCTTCGGGTTTTCCATCAAATGAAAATATGTTACTTTTAAAAGGAGAAATTTTATGTGAAACGTTTCATAATATTCTGAAAATTATTGCGAAAAGGCTAGACTGTCGTTATATGCCACACTGCTGTGATAAAAAAGCTGTATCTAGGGGCGATTCCAAGATTTTTTTTTATTAGAAGCAAAAAAGAAAAGTAGTTTATTTGCGCAAAAGTATGTTGCATACTATATATACGTATAAAAAAAAAAGAAATGACTATAACGCAACATATGTGACACCCCCGCAAAATGGCCAGTGCTCAGCAAAAAGCTGGAGCACATATTATTATTTTTAATTTATTAAAATGTTAGTATGATTTTTATATACTCAATGAATTTTAACTTATTAAATGAAGTAATTATTATTATTTATTTTAACGGAAATGAATATGCTGCGCTGGATGTCTGGAGTCTCGCGGAAAGACCGCATTAAAAACTCCCGCATCCGGGGCAGCCTTCAGGTCCGTGACATAGCGGATAAACTGCAGGAGGGTCGCTTACGTTGGTATGGCCACGTTTTACGAAAACCGGCAGACTACGTGGGTAACAGATGCCTAGCCATGCCGCCTCCGCCGGGACCCGGGAAACGAGGAAGGCCTAAAGGCGTTGGATCGACGTCGTAAGGGACGATATGCGTGCCGATGGGCACGGTAAAGGACGCGAAAGACCGAGCGAAGTGGAGGCGTCTTAGCAAGAAAGTGGACCCCGGGCATCGAGGTGAAAGCCAAGGTTGGCCACCGGGACTAATACCGCTAGGATGATGATGATGATAATGATTTTAATTTATGTTTTGTTTTAATATATTGAATGTACTATTTGTTTCATTTATGTGGGTTTCAATCTGGGATCAGCAAACAACTGGTCGACCCTTCATGTGACCAGAGGGCTGGGTATTATATTTCTGTCAGCGAACTTAACTTTTTTTAATGCCTGATAATTTTAAATGTTCCTTTAAGCAAAGCGGACGAAAAATGCTAAGATGAAGAAGGTAATCAGCAAATAAATGATTATTACTTTGACCGCTTCCAATCCAGTGTGTTAAATAAATAGGATCAGTTTTTGTAACAAAAAAAAAGTAATTTCTAGTGTGAAAAATATAAAATCAGATTTATCAGTAAAGAAAACTTATTTTCTTAAATGATTTATAATAATATGTACTTATTTAAAGATTTAATTTTATATCTTCGTCTTCATCCCAGCGTTTTTTTTTTTCAGTATTATTCTGCAGTCCACTTGGCTTAAAAAAAAAGTCTAATCAATAATGATTGGTCTAAAAGACAATCTATCTAATACGCGAGGTAGATTCGCACGAGCCAAAAGGGCTTTTTTTATGGTAGGTGAAAATCATCGAATGACGAAACCCGCTCTTGGGCGGAGCGAGAGACAGTGTCAGACTCTTACTGACTAAAAAACCTACCCCATTCTTTCCTTGCCTTATTTCTAGAGCCGCGGTATCACTTTCACACCAAACGGTGGCTCCAGGAGGCTTTGACCCTGAAGGTCCCCTACAGTTTGCTGAGAACTCCTGGAGGCGCGCGGGAACGGTGCGTGCCGTTGACTACTTGGACTCGGTCTGGACAGTTACCAGATGACCGGATGGCGAGCTACCCTTTGCTCACCGTTCGCGAGCCAAGGAGCCGAGGGCTAGTGATAAATTTGCAAGTGAACCAAACAACGTTTTTCATTACACTTATAACTCGTGGAGGTTGACGCACTCCTTGCCTGATGCGATAAACTATTTTTTTTTTATAATAAAATCGTGGCGAGAGCACGATCACTTTACCGTACTAGGGCAGAAAGTAGTCCATTGCGTGCCTGTAAGCTGTGGGACAGATGCCGGTTTTGAAGTGTGTCGAAAAAAATTAATTTAAACTTACTAGTACCTACCCTTGTTTGTTTAATTTTCTTGTTTTAATGTGTTGTTTTTAGTATTGAAATAAATAAATAGTTTATTTCTCACCATTTCTTTCATTTCACCATTTTTTGCATCAAATAAATGTTCTATCTATCTAAATGTTCGCTAAAACAAGCAATGTACTACAAAGTGAGTTGACAAAGCTCGTCGTATTTTCATAGTAACGCTAGAGGTCCAAAAACCATCCAGAACGGCTGTAAAACTAAAGGAATTAGGGGTGAATGCGAACTACTTTTCAAAACACTTTTGTGCTCCTAAAATATATGAAGGCCAATTTATATTTTGCGGACTGCGCCGTATTTGTTTTAGTATTGATTTTAGTGTGAGTTTTGTATTTTAGTTTACTTTTTAAGGAAGATTTTTGGTAGAACTTATGGCTTTAGTTTGTTTTGGAGTTTTTTGTGGAGTGATGGTTGCGTAATTGAATGCTGCGCTAATGGTTATAAGTTCGGTTACCGTTTAGAACAATTAATATAGATAGATAGTTATTCCTGGTCTGGGTAACATGTGCACACACATATCACACTGCATTCCAGGAATATTTAGGTACTAGTGTGAGGCAATAATAAAAAAAAAATCTATTTGGTAGTGAAACTCCGTAAATGTGACGAATAAAAATGACTTTATTGTTGTAATAAATAAGTTTTGAACAGAAAATTAAAACTATAGCAACACCATGATACAAGTGGCAACTTGGTGGATTGTTTTGTTTTTTTTTTGTGGTAATTTGTATTTTAGTTTCTTGCACGTTCTTACGTTGCACGTTCTTCCACGTTGACAATTTAAAAGTGCCTGTAAATGGTCTATTTGAAGTAAACTATTTTGAGTTTAAAAAAGGTTTGACCGTCTCTTAAAAAAAAACTACTTTTCATTGATACGTTACACTATCTTACTAATATCTTACTAATATTATAAATGCGAAAGTTACGATGTTTGGATGTTTTGATGTTTGGATGTTTGTTACTCAATCACGCCAAAACGGCTGGACGGATCTGGATGAAATTTGGCACAGGCATAGGATACACTCCGGAATAGGACATAGGTTACTTTTTATCCCGGAAACCCCAACCCCAACCCCAATACCACGTGGGCGAAGCAACGGGCAAAAGCTAGTGCTATAATAATGGCGGAAACGTGGCAGGTTATGCAATAACAATTTACTATGAATGAAATTATTTTGGCTTCATGAGTGGGCGGTGATTGGAGGTCGGTAAGACTTATTAATATTTCCAAATGGTTGCGCAATCTGTCAATGGATGATTGTTAGATGTTTAAATAGGGCAGGGTGATTGTCGGCCTCTGTAAGGTCATATCTGCACAGTAATTTTTTCCGCACGAATTTTTTTTTCGCACTATTGTAACACTGATTCTTTCATAAGATTCAATGTGTTCATAATTGAGAGAGGAGCAGTTGTGGCCGAGTGGTAAAGGCCACGATTTACGTGGCTAGGTCGCGGGTTCAAACCCAGCCAGACGCATTACTTTGTGCAATTTGTTTCATCACCACTGCTCTCAAAACGGGGGGAAAAACATCTAATGACGAATCCCGCCCTTGGGCGAAGCAGCCAGACTCTTACTGACCAAACGATCCACCCCATTTCTTCTTAGCCCTCATACCGGGGTTGTGTCTTTCTTTCAGTAACCGGACCGGAGCCCCAGTCGAGTACAACTCCTCGAATCATGCAGGAACTTACCTGACGACCGAACGTCGAGCTACCCATTGCTCACCGTCAGCAAGCCAGATATTGTGAATACATAGGTTAGCCCCAAGTATCGTTACCACGATCGAACCACAATTTCTCTGCCAATTAACAAAACAGAACAAAACAAAGCTACAGTAAATAGAAAATTCAAAGGAGGCGCAATTACGGAGGTATATATAATATACACACCTAGGTATTGAGTAAATTTATGACCCTCTCCCTCCAGAATCTCTTATCGTTATAAAGGAAACTATAGAATTCTATATGAAGGGAAGTATAAAATTACGTGCCTTGGAAATACGTCGTAATTTCTTGTTTACCGACTATTATATTGAATTTAATTTTCATGGAATGGAAGATGATTGTGGGAAAATACGTGGAGGGGGAGTGTAAGAAAATATTAATGAGGGAGTAAAAATGTAATGGTGTTTGTTATTTTGATAGTAAAACTTAAGTTTTATGATACTGCGTTAAAATGCCTTGCACGAGGTGTATGGTAACTTAGCGGGAAACGCGGGAATCTGATAGATGCGAGACGCAAAATACCGGTCGTTGTGGTGACACTTGGTGGAGGCCTATGTCTAGCGGTGGACATCTTTAGGCTGAAATGATGATGATGATCCGTCTTAATCCTGTCCTGTTGATCCCCAAGCGAACGTTCGTGTTTGATTTCGCGTCATTTGGTTAAACAACAAACGTTCGCATAGATTATAAAATATGGAGCGTTTTTTATAGGGTTTTTTGATATTTATCCAAGAACGTAAATAAAAAGTTTTTAATAGAAATAAATTTAAATATGGAAATTTAGCAACTTTCCTTTAATGCCCGCGCAAACGCTCCAAGATCAAGAGGTCTGAACTATCTTCCCCTCCTTTCTCTTTCCCTCCTCCTTGCGTCGTATTCATCAATGCTGAGGGTCGTGACCTCCTTGCTTCATGATTTTCCTTCTTCTCGACCTTTTTCCATTTGTTTCTGTCTCTGGCGGTGTGCAAAGCATTGTATACCGTCGAGTCAAGAGCAGAGCGGATCTGGTCGGACCAACGTAAGTATTGGGTTGCATCCACGAAACCTTTTCCCATCCACTTTACCGGTCACTATAATTCTTTCAACATATGTTTTCTTTTTTGTAGTGGGTAAAAATTATCTAATGACGAATCCCGCTCTTGGGTGGAACGGGAAATAGTGTCAGACTTTTACCGAATAAACACCCCATCCCATTCCTTCTTTGCCTTTTGCACTGGAGCCAAGCCTTCCTTTCAGAAAGAGACCCTGGGCCCCAGTAGGCTTCAACCCTTTTGCAGAGTCCCTACGGTTTTACTAACAACTCCTTGAGGCGCACGGGAACAGAGCGCGCCGTCGACGACTTGGCTTGGGGCTATTACCAGACGACCGAACGGAGTGCTACCTATTGCTAGGCGTCCGTAACACAACATGTTGACATGACAATATGATGTTCTTAGAACACTTTTTAGTATCTACTTAAATAGGTAACAAACTAGCGTTTGACTGCGGTCCCACCTGGCGATAAGCATGTCGCAATCGTTGATGGTGAGGCATACCAGTTCATTAAGAGCCTTGAAGACACCTAAATTATAATCAGACGGGCAAATTATTCCACAAATACTAAACTACTACAGCTCCTCTACTTTCTAAAGAAATTCAATTACAGTATTAATATCAATTCACTCCAAAACACTTGGGATCGTTCATATCAACTGTTAACTTTATTGTACTATGTTACCGCTCTTCGATTCCTTTTGGGAGTATAAATGAAATGGTGTTGTTACATATAATTTCTTCGATTCGGGAATAATCAACATGTAGACTAATTTTAGTATTTGATCTTTGCGTATTGAACTGTCTATCATCACAATCATTTTTCGATTGGCCTGTCAGTCTAGTAGTTAGTGACCCTGACTGCTATGCGGGAGGTCGTGGGTTCGATTCCTACCCAGGACAAATGTTTGTGTGATGAGCACGATCATCTGTTCTGTGTCTGGGTGTAATTTATCTATAATATGTATGTATTTAGACATATATAAGTATATTTATCAGTTGTCTAGTGCCCATAACACAAGCTCTGCTTAGCTTGGGACTAGATGGCGTTGTATGATAGTTGTGGACATATTATTATTATTATTTCAGGCTAAAAAACGTCCACTGTGAACCAAGAGTCGCCAAAGAGACCAGTCATGTACGTTTCGCATCCATCAGATTCTCTTGACCTTCTCCAGATCATCAGTCCATCTTGTTGGAGACCTTCCAACGATGCGTCTTCCGGTACGTAATCGTCATTTCAGAACCTTTCATCTCAGCTCCATCGACCATCTGTTTTATGAGGTCTGTCTATACTAATTTATAAAGAGTAAATAATTAAAGATTTTTTGTTTGTAATGATCGAACTTCGGGATTTATTTTAAATGGCCATCAGTAGAATGGTAATTTATTACTTAGTAAAATATGGAAATATAATTTAGAATTTAATTAAAATCGTTTTATTTCTATTTCCAGCCCTATATTTTTTATTACTAGGCGCCAAAAAAATATTTTACCATTAAAATTGGACCAGATGTGAAAAAATATAAATAATTTATATTGGATATTTTTGTCTATAAATATAAATAGTTTATTTCTGAACAATGATTAGTTTTTATGCGTTGAATATTTATGTTGTTATTGTCATGTAATATTTTGCAAATAAAAATCAAAATGTCCAAAAATAGTTCTGAAAAAATAAATGATAAGTTTTTATTTACAAATCTTCAAATAAATAAATAAATGAATTGAATATTAAAATGAATACGGCGAAGGCACCGTCTAATGAAGTAAAGCAGTTACATTCAAATCACGATCACCTGACAAAAGTACTGCATTCGAGTCCCGACTGAGCGCCTCGGAACAAATTCAATAAAGTTCAGCCCAACTGCGCTAAGGGGAATACATAATTTCTTAGTGTCTCTTTGTATGGGGGCTAGGGATGAGAAAGGGTGGGTGTTATCGATAGAAACTATTTTCAGAAATTTATTAAATATTTAACAAATATGTACCTACATATTATTGGTTATCATTGGTTTTGGATATATCATTAAGTTGTTTGTTACTTTAGTTACATATGTTTAAGTATAATAATTTTGTAAATTATTTGAAGTTTGTATAAATTATTTTAACAAATAAATATTACATGTATTTTAGAATAATCTTAAGAATAATTTTAACAAGTTAAAACATTTAACCTTTAGATGATGCAGTGAAAAATAGAAGTAGGTGCAACAAAGAGAGACCAAAATACATTGCTTACTTTAATTTTATGTTATTTTATTGTTTTGTATTTGCAAGTGCGTATTTCTGAGGATATTTTAGAAATGATAGAAATGAATGAACTTCCGTATTATTTTTTCTTTCATCAAACATTTTACTATGTAAAAAATGTTGCTCATTCCAGAAATTATGCATAAACTAAATGCATACCTACGCATATTTATGTAAAACTATTTTGTCTACAAAAAGTATTTCATTTTTACATTACTCATGGTATTTTGATGATGCTGACTTCACAAATGAGCCTCGTAGCAAAAGTAAACAATATCATAAATCCACATAGTTAACAAAGTAACATCACATCATCATCATTAGCCTTTTAAAGGCTCCCAATACTAGGACACGGACCTCCTCTCTAGGAGAGGAGGGCCGTGTCCTAGTATCCTCATAATCTACCACGCGGGCCCAATGAGGATTGTAGTACTATCATCGTGATGGTACTACAATCCGCACGCAAAAAAATCATTTCACTCTCAAAATATCGATAAGTAATTCTCCCGCCCCATCCCTACAACGCCAGTAGCGTTACTATTTAAATCTAGTTACAAGTTCAGAATGTATTTTGTTAATTACAACCAAGTTTGTACATGAAAATTTCGAAACAGGTGCGCCCCCTATCGTTCTTAAGAATTAAGGTAACTTTTATAGCGTAGTACACGAGCGAGTTCAATGCGTTCCTCGAAATTACTGTGCGTTTATTAAAACGTATATTGAATTAAGTGTTCCTTAGTGCTTTGTTTATGGTAGATTTTGTTGGTATTTATGGGAGAAATTTTGAGGATAGGAGAAGTGTAGCTGTGTAGATGTTATATTTGGAGGGTTGTAGAAATTAGGCGCTGGTAGTTTTTTTTTTTTGTTAATGTAGAGTCGTTAGTTTTTTTTTTTGAGATTTGAAATAAAAAAAATCCAATGATATATATACAAAAACACTTTTGGAATAGTAATACATATTTTTGTAATAGCGACAGAAAAAATATACAATTTTGTCATAAACAAAAAAAAAATAATTAAAAAATAAAACAGACAAATGAAACCAACTTTGCCACTTTCTTTTTTTAACAAATTTATTCTAATATTATTAAGCTAACTAGTTTGTCTTTTCATATTTTCAAGCTGTTTCTTTATATGTTTGAACGCGTTCATCTCAGGAACTACTGACTCGTATAAAAAAAAAATAGTATTAGACAATCCAATAATTAAGAAAGAACTAGGAGACTAGGAGAATAGTAACCAAAAACGTTGATAAAACCGAAAAAAACAACTGGTAATATTATATTTTATATATTCATTAAGAAAATTACTTCGAGAGTAAACCTATCATGTGTCAATCCAGTGAAAATTATATCAAAAACAAAACGACTTCAGTATAGTAATACAGTTTAGAACTGTATAATTTAAATTCACAAACAGTCTTGCATAATTTTTCGCCATCAAACTCGGCAAACTCCGCCATATTGTGTTTAATTCCCGCCAAGTCGCTTTAATTTTCAAATTTGGAAACTTGGAACGCGTCGTTCCACGTTTAAATTCAAGTTTGAATTGAGCGCGTTCCGTATTCGAGGCACGAGTTTTCATATCACGCCCCCCCTCTCCCACCACTCCCCCTTGCTTGTGATCACTAGTGAACATTAAATTGACTTGAGAGGGTAGTTTTGAAAAAAAAATGGCTGTATTTTAAGACGTAGTCTTGGAAAGGTAACTTGGAGTGAATTAATGAGCTCTGTCACTCTTTCCATTTGAAGAAATCTTAGAATTCCATAACTTGTATCAAATTAAAGTCATCTATTAAATTAATTACCTTAACATACCTATACGCAATTTTAAAAAAAAATTGACATATATGAATTTTAACTTTTGATTCGCATAAAAACACACAATAAAAATTATTATTTATTGTAATCATCACAACAGATCAAAGTTAATCAAAATATACTCTCATCATATCGATTATGTCAAAACTAAAACAGTAATGCCAACCTAATCATTTTCCCATAATAGGTTCTCGTTACTCATTCCATTTCCATTTAAAAAAGGAATCAATCATCAAACACAAAGAACCAATCACAAAGCATCAATCGAAAAATTCAAAATAAGAACAAGAACAGAAAGCCAATAGCGATCCAATTTCGAACGCAGACGTTTCCCGGAACAGTACGTCAGTTCCTTCCTTAGAGAGAGAAGTAAACAAAATTCCTGCAAGGATATGAGGGCGAAGGGGGCGAAAGGGGGCGAAGCGAGGGGAAGAGAGGGGGGCCACGACTAGTTAAGGTTTTTTGTCTGTGTACGTAACTAGCACATTTTTCTACGTGTGTGTGAGATTTTTAAACATGTGTGCAACGTTTTTCGGATAAGCTTTTTAGTGAGAAAAGGGGTGAAATTTAATAGTCGGTTTTACTAAAAACCCGTTATAATGTTGGAAGTTGAAAAACCGTTGGCGGAAATTTCGCTAGTTTTATATACGGTTGGTAACTTGAGCGAGGATTTGAATGCGTTATAACTTTTTCCGGAGTTGTGTGTGGGTTGTAAATTTTGTGTTTTTGTACGATAGTAGTGGAATTCGTAAATTGGGATAAATTTATTTTGTAGTCATAATTTGGAATGTTAGTAAGTTTTAATGAGTCATTTTTTACTACTTTTGGTTAATTTAAAGAAAACTACCGTTATACCTATTTGATTAAAATACTCAGGCATAAAATTAGCATGAAAAAAAAATCAACTTTGTAGCACAGTAGGACTCTCAAAGAAAAAAGAGGCAATATCTTTTCCATGGTAAAGTTTCAGATAGTAGGTACCTACATGGGTACATGGGCAATAAGTACATACAATCTTAGTCCATTAAGCCCCAAGAGGACACCGGTGTCCGCACACTTATTGTCTTTCAATTGTGTCTGTAATTACGGCACTCGAAAGATTGAATAAGACATTAATAAGGCCATTATGACTTGAAAAACAAATGAATCCCAATAATGTTAAAAAGACGGAACTTGGATGCTCATGTATGTTAGATTCTCTTTCCCACTTTTACGAATTTGTATGAAACTTTCAGAGAAGCAGATCTTGCCCTACCTAAAGGATTTTAATAAAAAAATTGAGAATCCGTTTGCAGCTCTACTTACAGGTTCAAATTGTATTTTCAAGCCATTCACGAACCTACTCAATTACACAAAATCACGGATAAGCTGCTTACGAAAAGTTGAGTTACAAACACAAATGTACAGAAGAATAATATCTACACTAATATAATAAAGAGGTAAAGTTTGTTTTTTTATTTTTTTTGTTTTTTTGTTTGTAGGAGGTAATCTCTGGAACTTCTGGTCCGATTGGAAAAATTTTAGCAACAATAGAAAGCTGCTTTACTCCTGAGTGACATGGACTATATTTTATGTACGCGGGCGAAGCCGCGGGCAAAAGCTAGTATTTATATAAAGATAGTTTATACATGAGAATAAAATATACCCTGTAATTTAGAACTAAAGCTATTTTTTAAATAATGTAATAACTTATGTAGCTTAAGCCTTTTTAATTTTCCCATTGCTTGGACTCAGGCCTCTTCCCTAGTAACTGGGCCGTAATCGAGCACGCGGGCCCAGTGCGGGTTGTTGAATATGTCACGTGTCTTCAAATTTATGGTTCTAGGACATGCCGGTTTTCTCACGATGTCTTCTTTCACCGTTTTGAGAGCATTGGTGATGAAATAAATTACACAAAGTTTGTTGACAACTCCTAGAGGCGCGCGGGAACAGTGCGCGCCGTCGACAACTTAGGCTCGGTCTGGACTATTATCAGACGACCGGACGGCGAGCTACCCATTGCTCGCCGTCCGCAAACCTGCGCCTACGATGGCCGGATATCGGCGGGATCGCGGCGGCTACGTCTACGGCGAGGGCGTGGTGGATTATGGCAAATTACCTCTACTATAGAGGAGACGTGAGTCCCAGCAGTAGGAAAATTATACCTACAAGATTTTCTGCGATAACACAAAGATATAAAGTTCTATCTACTAAGCTACAGTTTCACAGTCTCTCGTCTACATAATTATGATCCCTTTGTTCGTCACCGAATCGTAATGTCAATTAATATTCATTTTAATTACTTAATATATTGTTATTCTAAGAATGTTGTGTTGGATAGTAAGTTTTGTGATAGATTTTATGAAAAACGAATAAAGTTTATTTATATCATCATTATCATCGTCATCATTAGAATAAGAGGGTTTATGTTAGGTTATGTTTGTAATTATTTCATGTTTTTGTTTGTTTTTTTATTGATTGAGATTTATATAAAGATTGTGTACCTGACTTTTTTGGTATATTATAAACTTTTGTTTTATTTTATTCTATCATTCATCTCATCACAGTATCATAATTCATCTGTGTACAATATTAAGATTTTTAGTTCAATAAAAGAAGTAAAGAAGCATCATCATCATTTCACTGCTGGACATATATAACCCTCGCCAAGTGTCACAACGGCCAGTCCTATGTGTCTTGCATACATCACATTCCCGCAACCTTCACCAGGTCATCAGACCACCTTATTGAAACTTGTGACCAACAATTACTAATTAATAACCGTCACTATCATACTAATATTATAGCGTAAGTGAAGGTTTATAAATATACACTATTGTATGTTTGTTACTACTTCAAGTTTGTACAGTTATATGGATTCGGATGAAAGACACACAGTTTTTATTACTTTCATATGGCCAAACCCGCTGACAAAAGCAAGTTCATCATATGACTAGAAAAGAATAACTTATGACAATGACGAGTGATAATTTAGCATAAGACTGGCAGCATAGACTTAAAAAAAATTGCTATAACGACTCTCCCTTAAAAATAGGTATATTTGTAAAAAAAAAGAACTAAAGAAAATCAAATAAAAATAATAAGCAAGAATCGTATTTAAAAAATTTACATACCACAAACTTAAACTCAAAGCAAAAACTCTCTTTTTTAAATTAAGAACGCTAACAACATAAAATTCCAATTTCAAAATAATCGCCGTCCGCGTTCCAAACTCGAACTAGTAGCGTTCAGAAACCGGCAACAAAAATCAATCCCCCTGCATAGTTGGTTGCTAAGTATCCTCCCCTTTTTTAACCCAAGAATTGGTTAAGGCGGGCTGTAGGGTGGGGAAGGGGTACTTTTTTCACCCTTTGAAGAATTGCCCCAAGGCGCGGGGTGGTTTTTGCGCGAGCGGGGCGGGCTCAGCGCGAATGTGTGGGTAGTAAGTATTATTAACGAATTTAGAAAGGGACATAGTTTTTGAACGTAGCGGTCGATACGCGCGGTTGTTTGGATTTCGAACTATGTATGTTCTTTTTTTGTAATTTTGTATTTTTTTTTCTCTTTTGCGTTTTGAGTTGAGGGTTTGAGTCATTGGTAATTGCTCTTTATGGAAGGTTTTTGACAGTTACTCAAGTCTTTTAGTGTCTATGTTTTCCTGTAGGTATTGTTCTTGCTTAGTTTTTCTTAAACAGTTTTTGAAACTAAATTTTCCATTTCTTGCTGTTTAGCTAAATATATGCATAAGTAAGTATGTAGGTATGTAAGTATTCTATTATGTACATCATAACAGAACGTTTTGATAGAATTACTATGATTATGAAGGTAAAGTTGTAAATATTTAATATTAATATTGAATTGTATCTCTAAAAAGCTTTCACAATAATTCATTGTTTACGTGAAAATATTGTAGTATTTATAAAAATTAGCGTGATTTTTCAACTTTGCCATGCATTATGCCGAGGGAAACTTAAATTAATTAATTTTAATTACCCTGAAAGATTAAATTCACGTGTTAGTATCACATTAGACCTTCAAATATATACGTAGGACTTGATAATTTGAATGTTATCGGATCCGACAGATATAATTGGGCCGATATATGAGCTGTGTCACATTGTTGTTTATCCATAAAGTACAATCCGTTCCAAATGAGAATAGGATCGATTGCAATCTTGTGACGTCACGTCGAACTGTCAAATCGAAGAAATTAGGTAGAGTGAACAAAAAAAGACATTTAAAAAAAAAATATTTACTTACGAATCGTGAACAAAAAAAGTTTAATCAGAATACAGTTTTTCAATTTTGTGTGTCTCTGTTTCATTGTGTGATGTGTCTGAGTTGTGGTAAATAGAAGAAAAGGGCGAAATATTTCTAACAATGCAAATAAGAAAGAAAATAGTTTCTCTTGTAAACTATTTACGACTTAAAACAATATATTTGGCTAATTTATATTAAACCATAACGTTTTTACTTCACCTAGAATTAACTAAGATTTAGTAATAAAAAGCAAAAAAAAAACTTTTCATTGATACGCAAATAAGATTTTTTTGCAAACCGTACTTTTCACTCAAAATTTGACAGATCGAGGTTATGGACTTTCCTATTCTTATTCGGAACGCATAATAGGTAAATATGTTTTATTAAATGTTAGTCGCATAAATGTGCGATATAGTGCTGTGCCTATCATAATAGTGGAATTTGAAATAAGAAAGAAAGGATTTTTTTAAAGATTTTTTATCTACGGTCCGGACTAAGCGCTTTGCTACGTCGTTTATACCGCGCACATCGAGGGACTGGAACAGTTTTCCGGCTGCAGTGTTTCCGTCCGATTATAATTTAGGTGTCTTCAAGGCTAGAGTGAATAGGCTCTTAATAAACTAGTTCGCCTCACCATCAACGATTGCATCACTGCTTACCATCAGGTGGTCAAGCACTAGTTTATAATACTTAAAAAAACACAATACAATGCAGAAACAATACGCAGACACTTTAGATGGAAAAAAAAGAAAACTAACACTGTGTGAAAATCTAAGGATAACGTGTTAATTTAATTTTGCTTAATTTCTTGTTAACGCAGAATGAGAATAATTAAATCTTAGTAGATTCAAAGTAGGTTTGCGTCGGGAGTCACAGAGCAATCCACGGCCACTGTAAGCGCGGGCTTAAAGACGATGAGCAATGGATTGCTCGCAGTCCACCCGTCCGATAAACTTGTATCTCAGCATTAAATAAATGCCGGTGAACCGCGGAGATCTACATACGAGTAATTGAATTGTGGAAGAGAGAAAGCGAAGCCCTTGCCTCATTTAACATTTCCATAGGTACCTAATCTGCTATATCTTTTTTTTATTATATAAACTAGAACTTGACTGGGATCCCACCTGATGGTAAGCAGTGATTCAATCTTTGTTATTGAAGCGCATTAGTTTATTAACCATTTGTATACCGTAATTAGAGACATTAATTGTATTACAAGGGTGTGCGAATGCCGGCGTTCGCTCAGGGCTCAAGAGTCCCTATTCATTCTAGCCGTTCAAGTTTAAAATTATAATCGGAAGGGAAGACCGAGTGCTTACTGTATACTCAACCTTTACAAATAAAATATCATTTTGTAGCTCTAAATCACAGTTTAATTTTCTCAAATTATTTTTATTCCAATATTTCAACCCTATTTCGAAATGAAACCTGCATAATAAATCAGTTACAATTTACCCACCATTCGTTCTTCAAGCAAGTCCCCTTTCCATGAACGATTACTTGCAACATTTCATTCCTACATATATACGTAGAATACAAACAGAAAACCTGAAGAACTCAACCCTCGAATGCTAAATAATGCATTATAAAAGTGTAGGGGGCCTTCGACCCCGGAGCGGCGGAGTTAACCCGCGCCAGCCGGCGTCTCAAAGAGAGGAAAGATAAGTAAACGAGTTGCGTTGTACACGAATTTTGTATACAGGATGTGAATTTGAGGGTTAAAAAATAGATACCGATATATTTTTTTTTTTTTATAAAAAATTTTTCATGCATTATTAAGTTACATCACTACTGCTCTAAAAACGGTGAAGGAAAACATCGTGAGGAACCCGGAACGTGAGACCTACTAACCCGCACTAGTGAATTACGGCCCATTCCCTCTCTTAGAAAAAAGAGTTGAGTCCTAAAATAGTTGACTAATAGAAACATCAACTGTAGGGGCCCAGCACGGTCGAAGCCTTCTGGGGCCCACGGTTGATGCGAAACACCGAGTCCCTAGAACTAAGGCAAGAAGGAACGGTGGGTTGTTTAGTCAGTAGAAGTCTGACACTGTGTCCCACTCCGCCCAAAGGTGAGATTCGTCATTCGTTGATTTTTACCCACCCACCACCAAGTACCCACCATAAAGTAGTAAATATGTGGTTTGTAGAAAGCTCGTTTGTCGTTTTGTTTTGAACGTTGGAAGCTTTAGGAAACTCATAAACTACGCACTACTTTGAACATTAAAATTTCCATCTGTTTATTATTTGAACGTCTTCAAGGCTATAGTGAATAGGCTCTTAACAAACTATACTTGTTTCAAAATAGCATTAAACATTTAAGAAAACCTTTTTTACTATCCGTTCAAACGATTTTGAGTTTTATTACCTTGGTAGAATGACAAATGGCAGATGCAGTAAATAGTTGGTTTTTATCGAATTTTTGCTTTTAAAGCCATGCTTATGCCGATGGAATAGAAGTTAATATCTATTGAACAGACTGAAAAAACATGATTCTTTGAAGGTCTAATCTTAATTAACGCAAATAGAGTACAGTGTGATATATCATCAACAATTGCATCACTGCTTACCATCAGGTTTTTTTTTTATGGTAGGTAAACATCATTGAATGACGAATCCCGCTCTTAAGCGGAACGGGAAATAGTGTCAGACTCTTACTGACTAAACAACCTACCCTGTTCCTTCCTTGTCTTATTCCCAGAGCCCCAGTGTAAGGCTTTTGCACCAACCCTCGGCCCCGGGAGGCTTCGACCCTGTAGGGTCTCTATAGTTTGCTGACATCTTGAGGCGCACGGGAACAGTGCAAGCCGTCGACTACTTGGGTTCGGTCTGGACTGTTACCAGACGACCGGACGGCGAGCTACCCATTGCTCGCCGTCCGCAAGCCATCGTCTATGGTGGCCGGATATCGGCCGGGATCGTGGCGGCGACGGCTACGACTAGGGCCTTTGCCTTACCATCAGGTGGCATTGGTATTTAAATCACTAAAAAATAAATTCGTAGCTTTGCCCTTTAAGAAAAACAAGAAACTCCACGAATTTTTCGACCTCAAGCCAGTCGACGCCAAACTAACATAAATTCGCACCCTATATAAACATTTGCACCCCAGTGAAAATCTTCGCGACTCATTACTCGCGAGGGGGTCTAAGGGGGTGAACACGGGAGGGGGGTGTAAGGGGGTGTAGGGAATCTTCGTTCAAATCTCTGACGTTTTATCTAAATGGGCCTCGGAATGGGTGTCGTTTCTGCTAATGACCCCCAAGAAATAGTAAGACGTTGCTTCGTGACAGTGAGTTAGTGGGTGCCTGCCTTAACGTTCACTGTTTATGTAAATGTTGGAAATTTAAGTGTTGGAAAGTGATGAGAGGTTACATCATGTTGGACTGGTTTTATATGTGTCATTGTTGGGTGGCCGACAATCTCAGTTTGGGTCACGACGATCGTATTTCTAAATGGGTGTTCAAATTTAATATAAATAGAATACTAGCGACCAGCCCCAGCTTCGCACGTGGACTGATATTGAACATATTATACACATAAACTTCCCTCTTAGATCACTCTATCTGTTAAAAAAAAACCGCATCAAAATCCGTTGCGTACTTTTAAAGATCTAAGCATACGTACTTAGGGACAGCGGTAAGCAACTTTGTTTTATACTATGTAATGATATGAGCACATGTATTGTAAACTGTTTTGTTTTTTTTTTTTGTAATTCATATTAAAGGACCTTTACTCTGCAGTAGTACTACTAGTTATAGGTCGCGAGTTCAAACCCAGCCAGACGCATTACTTTGTGTAATTTATTTCATCACCACTGCTCTCTACGGTAGAGGAAAACATCGTGAGGAAACCGGCATGTCTTAGAACCAAAAATCTGAAGACATGTGACATCCATCAATCCGCACTGGGCCCACTTGGTGAATTATGGCCCATTCCCTCTCCAATGGAGGAGGCTTGTGCAATCTTGAGGATTACTCCCTACTCTTTAAAAGGTAGAGGAGAACATCGTGAGGAAATTTAAAATAAGTAGGTACCTTTCTTTTTATCCTAGAACCAAAAAACCGAAAACATGTGACATCCATAAATACGCACTGGGCCCAAGCGCTGTGAAGATTATTCGAATGAGTTACTATGGCCTTGAAACGCAAATTGAAACTAAAAGAACAAAAGCGAGTGAAACCCACTTGTGTTCCTTTGTGTCGTCAGTAAAACTCTACTAAATTAAAATTTTATGAATTTTTATTTGCTGACATTTGTTTTTTTTTTTTTTTGCTAATGACATTTTGTTCAATTAATTGTATGTTGTTAGCTATTTGGAGGAGTATTTCGACGCCTGAGTGTATTGTGTCTTTGTATTATATGTACATAGTAATGTTTAGTGTCAATATTTAGTTTAGTTTATACTAGCTTTTGTGAGCGGCTTCGCCCGCGTACATAAAATATAGCCTATGTCACTCAGGAGTAAAGTAGCTTTCTATTATTGCTAAAATTTCTCCAATCGGACCAGTAGTTCCAGAGATTACCTCCTACAAACAAAAAAATAAAAAAAAAACAAACTTTACCTCTTTATTATATTAGTGTAGATGTAGATTTAAGTTTTTATATTGTATTTTTATATTTTTTATATTATTAGCACATAGTTTTATTTAAAGTTGTTTACGAAAATAAATTATCAGTTTTGATTTTTATATTTAGGTACATCACTATTTTGTCCTATGTTACCCCGAAATGGCAAAACAATTTATCCTGTGTTCACAAAATTAATAATAAATGAGATTTTGATTTCAATACTAAATAAAAATACGAAAAAATACTTGTTACAATTATTATTCTACTTTTTTATGTCGCACTCCTCTTTTTTTTTTTTTCAGATATTCTTTTCCCGAACCGTCTTGAACCGGTGCTTTATGTGAATTATAATATTTACGTAGGTACCAAACGTTTGCACACCTTAATTATGTACCTAATATACCCACGTTTGCAAATTAAATTAATCATTATGATTATCTTTTTTTTTTCAGCAGGAAGACGATATATGCCTCCCCTAAGTATCGCCGTGACGACAGATCCTGTGCGTCTCGATCCATCGGATTCCCACGACTCTCACCAAATCATCGCTCCGTCTTGCGAACGATACGTCTTTGCCGTTACGTTTTGAGCTGTTTAGATTTAGTTTTGGATTTAAAATTATATCAATAGGAAAAAATCTGTCTATTTATTTTTATCATATTTTGAGTTCTCTTAATTTATTGCATTGTATTACATCAGCCTTATTATGTTCTCAATGCTGAGAATCAGGCCTCCTCTCTAAGAGGGAATGGGCCGTAATCCACCACGCGGGCCAAGTCGAGTTGGCTTGTAATTATACTGATTTGATATTTATCATAATATTTATTAGTTTATAATATTAGCATATATACGTATTTATTATAACTAACTTGTAATAATACTACATTACATTTGAAATATCTGTTCTTCATTTATTATGCACACCTACCACAGTATAGTTTTTTTTTAACCTAAGGTTTCGCGTCTGAAAGGAAGGCTCTGGCACTGGTATATATGGCAACGTAGGAATGGGGTAGGTTGCTTAGTCATTAAGAGTCTGACTGTATTTCCTGTTCCGCTCAGGGGCGGGATTCGTCACTGGATGATTTTTACCTACCATATAAAAAAACCCAAAGGTTACCAATGCCTGGTGAAGAATGCCTTGTTGCATGAAGTGAGAAGTCCAGCTATTTACCACTACTGTACATGAAGATTAAATTAATTAATATCAAAGAGAATATACCAATGAGCAAATAGATAGGTAAGTACATAAGAAAACATCTAAAACTAGTTTACGTACATAACACTACAATGTACGAAGCGGATATTTTGCCGGCGATGTCGCGGCGAGGCGGCAATTTACTCTTAAGTGAGTCATCTGGAAGGTGTCTTCGTGAAGGCAGATGATTCGTAATTTGTTTTCTGTTGCTCTCGGCTTATTTTGCTGGTTGTGAGGAAGGCGGTAAGTGCTTTTTGGTGAGGAAAATGTTGAATTTGTTTTAACATGACGGTATGATTCACGCTGTGAAATGATTGGTTGCTGACGATGCTGATTATGGGTTCGATTCTCCCACGAAATAAAGATTTGTATGGTCAGTAGATTGTTTTGTTCCGGGTATGGGTGTTTTTTGTATGAGATACATATTTGTGAAGGTACCCATGATAAAAAAGTAATTATTAGTGTGGAGCAACTTTTTTTTATTTCAAAACTTGCGACCCGCCCCAGCTTCGTACGTTAAACATGTATTATATAGACTAACCTCCGTCTTGAATCATTCTATCTTTAAAAAAAAAACTGCATCAAAATACGTTGCGAAATTTAAAGATATAAGCGTACTAGTTTTTATTTTTCTGTTAGTTTTCGACTTTCAAAACTAATAGACACTAATAGACAGTGGCATCAGCAGCCGTTTTGCGCAGGTTTGTCTCATATTTTGCACTACATACTATAATTATTTCTGTTTTTTTTTTTTAACCTATCTTCTATCTAATATAAAAAGAGAAACTGTCTGACTGACATACCTATTTGGACTAGGAAAGTGAAATTTGCACTAGGCTTCCTTTTATGACGTAGGCGAACACTAAGAAAGGATTTTCCAAAATTAACCTCCTAAAAGGATGAAAAGCATGTCCAAAGTTTTCGCGAAAATATAGTTTCACGCGGGCGAAGTCGCTGGCAGAAAGTTAGTTATACACCGTTAAATTTTAGTCGTTTTAATCCCTTGGAGGATCGATTCAGTACATGAAATACTATCGATTGATAAAGTTAGAATGAAAAAATAAAGTACTTTTTTTTTAAACTCGAATTAATTTACGCATGTTCTAAATTGATTTCTTTAAGTAAACGTCAGCTGGGCGAGTTCAATGACCTGTAGGTAGTTATTACGCAACGATCGACAACTACCTACAAGGTCAATGACTCGTTTACTTAAAGAAATTAATTTCGTAAATGCGTATATCAATAAGAGATTTAGAAAAAAAGTACTTTATTTTTTTATTTTATCTACACAAATCGATAGTGTTTCATGTACTGGATCGACCCTCTTCGGGATTAAAACGACTAAAATTTAACGGTGTATATATATGTTATGCGCCATACTTTTGAATTTTGCGCAAACAAACTCTTTTTTCTTTCTTTCTTTTCTATCATCAGTTTCGATTCCTCAATTTCCCTTTAACCTGACTTGATTAAACAGTTCAAGCTTGCCATTTACCGCCGTATACCAGTCAGGCGAGCTGACTGATGCTACCAGGAGAGGAGGAGAAAACGCGCGGCATTTCATTACGTTTTGCCGAGAACGCCTGGATTTATGTCCCTACCTCAGTTGCTTGTAGGAGCTATAAAGCTGAGGAAAAGTTACGTTAGTTGGTAAGAAAATCAGTTGACAATTTTATCCTTTCGAAAAACGTAATTAGAGACATAATAGAAAGAAACACTTAAAGGTTTGCTGACAGAAAACTCAATTTTGAGCTCGCTTTTGTACATGAATTGTCAAATCATTGTATATTATGTTAAGTTTTTGTGTACAATAAAGAATTTAAGAAAGACAATAGGTGTGCTAACGCCAGCGTTCAGAGCTTAAGAGTTTAAGGATTTGATAAGTTGTCTGATTATTTAGCCATTCGAATCGCTATAATTTTAAAAATTACACAAAGTAATGCGCCTGGCTAGGTGTACCAATCGACCATTGATCGACTTGCTCTGCAGATTTATCTATGAGGCTTGTAATTAATTTGAAAAGGTAAAATAATTGTTTATTATTATATAGGTAGTATTATTTTTAACTTAGGGCTAAATTCACCAATAAAACTAATCGTGGTTTTTTCAAACAAAACACAGTTTGACCGTAAAGGAGATAGTTTGTGAGTGTATGTTTACAATATTTATAAATTTAGTATAAGTTTGTAATTAAAGAAACAATGGAGTAAGGCCTTTGAGTGTATGTTTGTAAATTTAGTATATTATGTTTGTAATGAAAGAAAGGAATGGAGTAGGTAAGGTCTCTGCCCAGCAATGTGGACAATACAACACGCGACATAAAAGTTGAACGAAAATGGCAATTTCAGATCTTCAATGCGCTTCAGTATTTTCGGTCTCAATCGAAACGGAGGCTACGTATAGCCATAGCAACGACGGCCATTTTAAGTTCAAGTTATCTGCTTCACACAGTACCTATAGGCTATTTATTATTATTTTATAGGTAAATATTTTTATTATACTTAGCTTATAGATTGAAGTTTGTATGTTGGAGTCATGAATTCTGAAAAATTCACTATACTGTCAGTGCTGTTTCAAAATATTCAAATAATTGGTCATAACTTTAACACTAAATTAAGTAAAACACCAAACTTAGTCACATCACTGAACCCTTTATAATAATAATAAGTTAGAGTTAAATTATTTATTAGTGTCCTAGGCTAGATTGTAATCAATTATTAAGAAATTTGTTCTTAATAATAAGTGAAAAAAAAACAACACTAAACAAAAAATCTTTATAAAAAAAAAAACAGTTTTTTTTTCTACACAATTTTTGAACTGAGAACACTTTCGAAAAAAAAAACACTATCACTCAACTTTTTTTTTCTTGTACCATTAATCTAAGACTCAACTAAAACCTATTTTCACTTAACCCGTCAAATGCTAACACTAAAATGAAGACGTTGACCAACGATGTCCAAAACTGTCCACTATGGGCCAAACCGGTTTTCGTAAAAGTCTTAAGAAACGGGTTGTATCATTAAAGGGTTGAAATGACCGGCCGGACAGCGGTCAGTGTGGGAAACAGGGGACAATTTGAGGGTTAACGGGTGTCGAAATGATGGGCTTTTGTTGATCAATTCTAATTATTGTTATAATGTTTGATTCTATTTTTTACTAGCTGATACCCGCGACTTCGTCTGCGTCTTTTTTTCGCAATAAAAGGTAGCCTATGTCCTTTGTCAGGGTCTAAAGATTGTCTGTGCCAAATTTCATCAAAATCGTTTGAGAGGTTTAAACGGGAAAGCGTGACAGACAGATAGACAGAGTTACTTTCGCATTTATAATATTAGTATGGATTTGCTGTAAATTAATGCTTGACTGCGATCCCACCTGATGTTAAGCAGTGATGCAATCGTTGATGGTAAAGCGCACTAGTTTATTAAGAGTCACAATAATTTGGGTGCCTTGAAGACACCTAAATTATAAGCAGACGGAAAGACTGCAGCTGGCAAACTGTTCCAAACCCTCGATGTACGCGGTATAAACGACGAGACAAAACGCTTAGTCGGGGTCGTAGATGTTTCAACAACGTAAGGGTGGATATTTGTACAATGATGAATGAATGGAATGTTTTTTATTTATTTATTACTAGCTTCTGCCCGCGACAAAAGTTGTGATAGCTCGGTTAATATCCATGTTATATAAATAATTTATAGCCTATGTCACTCAGGAGTAAAGCAGCTTTCTATTATAGCTTCAATTTTTCCAATCGAACCATTAGTTCCAGAGATTACCCCCTACAAACAAAAAAACAAAAAAACAAACTTTACCTCTTTATTATATTAGTGTAGATAAACTAATGCGTGACTGCGATCCCACCTGATGGTAAGCAGTGATGCAATCGTAGATGGTGAGACGCATTAGTTTATTTAAAGCCTGTTTCATAAATTTTATGCTCTATTGAAGGTGGTTGGTTGAAGAGCATTGGTGCCCGAGTGGAAATAACCCAAACTTTCGAGTTGTAGTTCGTGGGATCAAACCCACCAGGGCTCTGGGATTAAGGCAAGGAAGGAACGACGTAGGTCGTTTAGTCAGTAAGAGTCTTAAACTGTTTCCCGTACCGCCCAAGGGCGGGATTCGTCAATGGATGATTTTTACCTAGCATAAAAAAGCCAGGCTCTTTACTTTGTGTATTTTATTAGGAAAGGACACTATGGAAACTATAAGGCTGATACTATATTATGTTATCCTAATTTATTTTCTTTTGAAGAAAATGCGTGTGCAACCCAAATATCTGGTACAAGCCTCTAGCCAAGCTACGATCGTTTCGTCAACGTGGAACGCTATGTTCTATTCTTGTGTTCTCACGTCATTTCAACGTTAAGTCCGCTAAGAAGGCGTGGCCTGAGCGTACCTTGGCTAGGGGAGAAAGAATGGTAGAGGAAATGTCACGTGACCTGCTGCGGACGAGCCGCCGTAGTCCTGAATAGCAATGGACAACTGAAGGAACGCAGGTGGGTTTTATTCAGTAAGCGCCAAATGCTCCCACTCGCTTCACACATAATGAGACGGGTTTTAATGGAATTTCGCCTTCACAGATTCCAGAACTTTTATAAAAAACACCTCTTTATCCATTTTCTTTCTTTCTGCTTAAAAACAACCAAAAGTCCGATACTTACATCCTTCATGCAGCAAAAGATAAACCCTTTTGCAGATTTGTTTATAGTTATTGCGAATGCCAAGAATAAGTGAAGGAACTCAGGTGGGTTTCAATCAGTACAGATCTGACAATCCCCCTCCTATTAACATTTGTACTTACCCAGTTCTAAACCTGCATGAGACGTTTCATACATGAGAGGTAGGTACCGTTAAAAAAATCCACTGAACCATCACGACACTCTCAGAGTCCATATCTGAAAAGATTCATTTTCCTAAAAAGTAACCTACGTATAAATAAACCTACACATAAATAAAAAAAACCCTTATGAACTTACCTAAAAGTACCTAATCTAGTAAGGCGTAAAAAAACTCTTCCGCATCCCTGTCGACTAGTAAAGTACCCAAAAGGCATTAATTCTATGAAATAAAATGTTCAGTTTCTTACTTTTTTTAATTTACATTACATCAGTTAAAAATCTTGTATCCTAATCCGTTACCTGAACACAAATAATTTAAAATTTATGAGAACGAAAACCTGTTTACTTGAAAAATTAACTTAATTCTCATGCTAAGAACATTGTTATTATCATTTAAATTATCACGAGGGGTCAGTTCGACCCAAGACGGACAAACACAATGAAATGGACAGAGGTCATCTTTGGTAGGGTTAGATTGTGAGAAGAACTTGTCCAAAACAAGTTCTTATGTGAATCTATAATTTTTTAAAGTTATTATTTAGAATATTTTCTCAAGCAATGATAATAAAATTGAGTTATGAAGACAATCCCAAGATACTGGTAACGGTCGTTTTTTTTTTTAAAGAAAGATCCAGTAGATTAATATTTTTCTTACTAATCTCGGAGGCCTAAGTTCCAGCAGTGGGAACACTATAAGGCTGATGCTATGCTATGCTATCCCAGGACATAATCTATTCGTAAGCCAAGTTTCATACAGATCTGTTCAATCATTTTTAAACTTTTGAGCCCATGCGAACGCCGGTGTTCGCACATCTATTGTCTTTTTATTACGTCTCTAATTATGGTATTCCAAAGGTTAAGCCTAGTAGAAGTAGCAAACAAACATACACACTCAAAAACTTTCGCCTTCATAACAATCTTAGTATCTTGTGACAGTTTCTCATCACATTAATTGCGAAGGGTCATTTCGACCCAAGACAGATACCATACAATAAAAATGCCTGAAGTCATCTTTTTTGGGATTAGATTTTTAGAAAAACATAATAATTTGGGTTGTAAATTAATCTTACTCTTTTTTGAAGTTATTCTCTCAAAATTTATTTTTTAAGAGTTTTGACTATTAATATAAAAAAAAATAGGATGCGTTAAGATTGGAAGAGGATCCCAAAGACAAGTTGAGAACATCGTTAAATGAGATTAGGAGAAAATATGATGCGACAAAAATATAAAAAAAAAACATTAAATGTATGACTTTACAAGCTGGCAAAAAAAATACTATTTGTCATGTTTGGAAATGATTCCAACTAACTCATGCAATATTTAAATAGCTGTTTTTGGTGGAAGATCATCCAGTGACATCACTCACCCGTGAGCAGAGCGGAGGCGCGTTTTTGACTTTACTGAATAAAACCCACTCTTGTTCCTTCTTTGCTTTGATTCACTTCGATTTTGGTGGTCTCCTACGATTCTGCTGACATCTCTTTTAGGGGAAAAATAGTCATTAAATTATATAAGTCAATGTTAACTAGGTTCCGTAGTCACATCTTATCATCGTATCTAGATAATATCTTCTTCATCTTATCCATGTATGGGACAGATGCCAGATACCAGCTAATGCATTCTAGTCTACTGAGAAACGAGCCAAATGGATCATTGGTAATGATGCACTCGTTGATTCAAAGCTTCAAAGTCTTAGTGCTCCCTTAGCGATGGGCGAGACGCCGGGCATTTGTCGTAGGCACTGTAAAACGGGGTGAATAGAAACAAATCGGGGGTGAATAGAAACAACATGCTGTTGTTTTTTTCACGTTATTTAAAAACTAGCTTTTGCCCGCGGCCTCGCCCGCGTGGTATTGGGGTTGGGGTTGGGGTTTCCGGGATAAAAAGCCTATGTCCTATTCCGGAGTGTATCCTATGCCTGTGCCAAATTTCATACAGATCTGTCAAACTGTTTTGGCGTGATTGAGTAACAAACATCCAAACATCGTAACTTTCGCATTTATAATATTAGTAAGATTTATTTATTATAAGCTTTATTGTACACCTCATTGTGGACAGGATATACAAATATAAAAACTATGTGTACAATGGACGGTCTTATCGCACAAGGCAATTTCTGACAGACAACCTTAGGATGGACTAAATGAAAGGAGATAGATTTTGGCGGGCATTTGTCGTAGGTACTGTAAAAAGGGGTGAATAGAAACAGATCGGGGGTGAATAGAAACAACATTTTGTTGTTTTTTCACGTTATTTAAAAATTGTTTGCAGCATTTAAATATTTTTATGAATTCAATATTGAAAACAAAAATGCTTTATTAAAACAAAAATATGAAATCAAAGTAATAATCCTAATAAAATTTTTGTTTCTGTTCACCCCATTTTACCCGGTACATTGCCATATGTTTGTGTTTGCGCGTGCGATGACACGGCCCGCTGCTGCAATGTACGACGAACGCCAAAAGCGTCGCCCTTTTTTATGGTAGGTAAAAATCATCGAATGACGAGTCCCGCTCTTGGGCGGAGCGGAAAACAGTATCAGACGCTTACTAACTAAAGAACCTACCCTGTTCCTTCCTTGCCTTAGTCTCAGAGCCCCGGTGTAACGCTTTCGCATCAACTCTCGCCCCAAAAGCGCCGCGTCTCCGTAATCAACAATTTAAGCAATGCCAAGTTGTTAACCTGTATATTTTCTACGGAATTTATATTTCTGTTTTCTGATAACTCTAACCAACTAAAACTTGTGCTATGTTTGATAAACTACGAACCTGTTAAATAATAAGCAACAATTCTTTGCCTCGATCTGGTTAAGGGTTTATGCAGCTTCAAGCTTCATATTATTATAGATCGCCAGTCGGTAGTCTGGAAATCGTCCGGACCAAGCCCAGTCGTCAACGGTGCGCTTTGCGTCTTTTCCGGCGTGCCTCAAGGAGCTGTCAGCAAATATAGAGGCCCAACTGCAGGGCCAAAGCCTACTGGGGCCCCGGTCCAGTTTCTGAAAGGAAGGTCCGACCACTGCATGAGGGCTTAGAAGGAATAGGGTGGGTCGTTTAGTCAGTAAGAGTCTGACACTGTTTCTCGCTCCGCCCAAGGGCGGGATTCGTCACCTGTTTTTTCCCATCATAAAATAGCCTAATATTATTAAAATCGTCACTTAAAAAATCGTTGCATATAGCCAAATAAATCAATAGATGACAATAATTGTCTGCTGTTCTGAAAGGTCCCAAATGTCTGTACACGCCATTATAAAAATCTAATAAGTGAATTTAAACATCAACCTATTAACTAAAAAGTCCAATTGGAAAATTCTCATGCATGTGCTGTCATCTATCCGTGAGTAGGATAAGTAGTTCACAACGTAACTATTTAAAAAACGATGCTAGCGCCATCTCTTGTCGAATTGCAACAAACACTAACATTCTTGAAACTATAACTTGTTTAAATCCAATGTGTGTTTAGAAAAAGACGCAAAATTGTTTAAACTACGCATACTAATTTTTGTTGTATAAAATTAGCTGATAACTTGTTACCCACCAAGAAGTGATTTTAGCCCCATCTGTTAGGGAATAGAATAAAACTTAGGAAAAACAATGACAAATTAACTACAATGGAGATTATCGTTTTACCTTTTTTATGTCTAGACAAAATAATGAGCACACGAAATGAAAATCAGTACTTGTCTTTATTTTTGAGAGTGTGATTTTTTGGTGAATTAAAATAAATAAATAACTATAAAAGTTATTACTCTATTTTTTTATTATGATTTGTGAAATTATATTTATTTTTGTTTCCGTGTAGGTACTTAAGTGCCTACAGTTGTTAATGGAACCCAATAAGATTATATGCTTACTTCAATAAAATACTGGAGTATAATTTAAAAATTCATTACTACAAAGATTTGATAGGGCTATATTTATATTTATTTTTTAATGCGGAAGAGTTTTTCGTTGCCATACTTTCGATTACTTTTAGTTATTTTTTTGTTGATATTTGACACTAATTACAATTTTTATAAAATAACTAGTTATTTTACAATCCTATCTCTTAAAATTCCAGTTAGAAACTTATTACCTACGCTAAGATTTAATTAGCAAAACAATTATAACAATATTCATAGTTGAAAATCTAGTAAATTGTAGGTGCCCTAAACGGGCTAGCTCTAAGATATTCCAACCATGTCTTTCGCTAAGATTTCAGCTTCCCAAATTAATTTCTTGGGCGTAACAAGAAATATTTCAGTTATGAGATTTGCTTTCTGTTAGGAACTGCCTATTCAGAAATCTTAGGGAGGTAAGTATTGAAGTTTCTCGTAAATGTTCGTACCTCTTATTGTCTGTGTGAACCTCTGAAGGAGGGTTTGAAATATTTTATGTATAATACTTATAGTTACTCATTATTTATTAGCTTGTTGTTAGTGGCGCCACATTTGCAGATAAAAGAAAATATTATGCTAAAAGAGCGTACTTCCGGAATACAGTGTCGACACCTATGCTTTTTTACTTTTTAAATTAGGTGAAAATCCAGCTCTTGGGCGGTGCGGGAAAGAATGCCAGACTCTTACTGACTAAACAACCTACCCCGTTCCTTCCTTGCTTTAGCCCCAGAGCCCCGGTGTAACGCTTTCGCATCAACCCTCGGCCCCAGGATGCTTCAACCGCCCTACAGAGTTGAAGCATCTGGGCCCTACTGTTTGCTGACAACTCCTTGAGGCTGCGCGCCTTATGCTTTTTTACGGTGGGATATCACATAATAATAACCTACACACACACAACACATAATAATAAACCAAAAATATATTAATATTTACAAATGATTAATAAAAAAAAAACGAAGGAACTTATTGGGCATAAAAAATTTCGATATCAATGGGAAAAGTGCCCAGAACGCTGGCAGCATTGTCACGCTGGATGGCAATGCTGATTCGCTGACAGAATTAAAACCCAGCTCTCTGGTCACGCGAAGAGTGTGTTTAGTGTTTGTGTTTTTTATATGTATACAATATAGTACGCGCCATACTCTTACGCAAATAAACTCTTTATCTTTCTTGGCTTCTAAATAGTTAATTCGCGATTAAACATTAGAATGCACCTAAAGCCAGTCCCGGAAGCGTGTCTACATCTCGGTATTGAGCAGTTGATGTTTTGAGCAAAGACACTACATGATTATTTGATTACCATACTCACACATAAAAACATTTATCATCGAAACCAACAAGTTTATAAACAAATCATCATCATCATTTCAGCCAAAAGAAGCTCACTGAAAGACCTCCAAGCTCCGCCACAACGACCGGTCCCGTGCGTCTTACATCCATCGGATTCCAGCAACTTTGGTCAGGTTATCAGTCCACATTGTGGGAGACCATCCAGCGCTACGTCTCCTGGTACGCTGTCGCCACTTCAGAACTTTTCGGCCCTAGCAGCTGTTCTGCGTGCAATGTGCCCTGCTCATTGCCACTTCAAAGCGATTCTTTACGCTATGTCGGCAACCTTGGTTCTCTTGCGGATATCTACACTTCTGATTCGATCACGCAAGAAAATCCTGACAGCTGTTTTCACAAAAAAAAGATATAATAACTTAATTACAACGTGCCAGGAAAAATCTGCAATCAATCCAATCAAACCGAATATCTCAAAGATTAAATCAAGGAATTTATTTCAATCAACAAGAAAACAATAACGAGAAAAAATACAAACATGAAGAGCACTGAACGATTTCATTCATTCACTCTTTCGTTCATTCATGAACATGAACAAATAATACAGAATTTAAAACGAGATTTCAGTTTCATAAGGGATAATGAAAACTGGACATCACTTTTCTTTGATTTTTATTGGATTTCAATGAAAATATTACTTATTTTTGTTTTTTATTTGAAAACAAAAACTTTATATAATTCACTTCTTCTTCAATTACACCCTTCAGACAGATCTTTCTAATTTTTTTTTTTATGGTGTGCAAAAATCATCTATTGACGAGTCCCGCTCTTGAGCGGACCGGGAAACAGTGTCTGACTCTTACCGACAAAACACTCAACCCCGTTCCTTCTTTGCCCTTCGCACTGGGGCCAAGTCTTCCTTTCAGAAAGAGACCCTGGGGCCCAGTAGGCACTTTTGCAGAGTCCATACTTCTAAAAATAAACAAACTAGTCAAAATAGAAAATATTATCATCACTCCTGCCTAAAGACGTCCACCGTTGGACATAGGCCTCCCCTAAGTGTCGTCATAATGAGTCCTGTGCTTCTCGCATCCACAAAATTTCCGCGATCCTCACCAGGTGTCTGGTCCAATACCAATATAAAATAATATTCATTTGGTCATTATGACAGGAAATGCTCCGTATATTCTTACAAGTATTTGTAAATATACGGAGCACACGATTCCAATTGGTAATTTTTAAGGGGAAGAACCAACAAGAAACTTTTCGAATGGGTTTTTTTTTAAAAGCCTTGTACAATAGTTTACTACTATACAGTATATTCAAAACTCTCAAAACGGTGAAGGAAAACATCGTGAGGAAACCGGCATGTCCTAGAACCAAAAATTCGAAGACATGTGACATCCACCAACACGCACTGGGCCCGCGTAGTGGATTACGGCCCATTCCCCTCTCTTAGAGAGGAGGTCTGTGTCCCTGCAGTGGGAACATTAAAAAGGCTGATGATGATGATACAGTATATTAACCATACTTTTTTGGGGACGACCAATTGCTCTCATCCACAAACGCAATTATCTATTTTTTTTTTTCTGGTTGTTACTGTTGCACTGCTGGGTAAAGGGCAAACTTGAGAGAGACCAAGCCTTTACAGACATTCTTCCACCGCTTCGTCATAAATCAGTTCATCGGCCTGACGCCGGCCGCGACGCCGCTTACCCTCTGCGTCGCCTAACTATGAATATTAAAAATTATAATCAACATGAAAAAGAGATTTGAGAGGCCAAAAACGCTCCTATGTCAGCATTACGCTGCGATATTTAAACAATAAAAAAATAACACAAAATGCGTAAATTTTTATTATTTACTAGCTTTTTTCCGCGGCTTCGCCCGCGTACATGAAATATAGCCTATGTCACTCAGGAGTAAAGCAGCTTTCTATTGTTGCTAAAATTTTTCCAATCGGACCAGTAGTTCCAGAGATTACCTCCTACAAACAAAAAAGCAAAAAAACAAACTTTACCTCTTTATTATATTAGTGTAGATTGGTGCCCAGTTACAATTGGAGAGGCAAAGAGGAGCTGTAATTAAGTTATAGTTTTTTTTATAAGTTGTAATTTTTTTCAGATGAAAATTCTGCTTTTATCTGATACTAGCGACCCGCCCCAGCTTCGCACGGGTGCAATGCTGATATTAAATATATTATGCATGTATTATACACATAAACCTTCCTCTTGCATCACTCTATCTATAAAAAAAAACCACATCGGCATGCGATTATCAAAGCGTTAAAAAAATACTCATCATCATCTTGCCTTTTTCCATGTTATTTCGGGTCGGCGAACACGTTAAAAAAATACTATCTACACTAATATAATAAAGAGGTATAGTTTATTTTTTTGTTTATAGGAGATAATCTCTGGAACTACTGGTCCGATTGGAGAAATTTTAGCAATAATAGAAAGCTGCTTTACTCCTGAGTGACATAGGCTATATTTTATGTACGCGGGCGAAGCCGCTGACTAAAGCTAGTTTTTGATAAAACCGCTCATCTTCATATCCTTTAGAAATTCCCATTTTTAACAAACAAATATTCTCTATCAAGAAAGCTAAGTAAATACTCATCATTAACGCAATTCAGTGGTCAAGCCCCAACCTATCAATAAAATGAAAATATTCATAAAATCTTTTCGAATAAATTTTCACATATTTTCACCGAAATGCTCCGCACTGCGCCGTCGATAGGTGACAAGTCACAACTGAGTGACCGGGCGATGACCTCGCCTAAACGTGGCGTAGAGACGTCTCGGTAATAAAGATTTTTTTTTTGTTATTTATATTATTTTTGATTACATTCTCTGATCGATAGAGCACTTTTTGATAGATAGAACATTGTTGTCTTTACTAGGTAAGCGCCAGAATGCTATGGGAAAACATTTGAACGGAATACCGTTTTCCTGAGATACAAAAAGCTATTGAAAGACACAGGTACGTTCCGTAAAAGCCTAACAGCCGTGACAAGCCATTGGATTTGATTTAAAAAAAAAGTAAGTTACAGAAAAGATACATTACCTATATATTATAATAATATCATACAATTTAAAATTTATTTTAGGCAAAATAGTAATAGTTGTTTGACACAAATACAAAAACTCACTTTGTGTACTTTGTACAAACATTATTTGATGAAATTAATCACGTATTCGACGAGTGGGATTGTTTTGTTCACTTCGAAATTTAAATAAATAATTTAATTTAATTTAAACAATTGGATGCCAAGCATTAAATGAACAATCGTGTCTTTTTAAGTTTTGTGTGTGTAGTAGAAACTTATGCCTAACTGACCGGGCAGTGAACTTACATAGAAGTGGGGTAGAGGCGACTTTATACTGAAAATCGCTTTGAAAATTTCTAATTAGAAATGGGACCAAATCTTATAGGAAGTTTTTTAGCAAGACTGACTTTCAAAGTATAATTCTGTACCTTATAAAATTCGATCTTCTGCTAGCAGCTTCGCCCGCGTGAAAGTCGGGTTAACCCCCTTAGGGGTGGAGTTTCGTAAAAATAGTTCTTAGTAGCATCTACTCACCCTATAAGGAATCTACCAGCCAAATTTTAAGTTTGTTAATGAGTCCGTCGAATGGTCTCATCATCATCAGCCTAGCGTAAGTCCCGGTTGCTACCTTGGCTTTCACCTCGGTGCCCGGGGTCCGCTTTCCCGCCTAGTCGTCTCCACTTCGCTCGGTCTTTTGCGTCCTCTGCCTTAAGCCCATTAGCACGCATATCGTCCCTTACGACGTCGATCCAACGCCTCTTAGGCCTACCTCGTTTTCCGGGTCCCGGCGGAGGCGGCATGGCGAGGCATCTGTTACCCACGTAGTCTGCCGGTTTTTGTAAAACGTGGCCATACCATCGTAAGCGACCCTCCTGCAGTTTATCCGCTATGTCACGGATCTGAAGGCTGCCCCGGATGCGGGAGTTCTTAATGCGGTCTTTCCGCGAAACTCCAGACATCCAGCGCATCATATTCATTTCCGTGACACGCAGGCTTTGCTTGTGCCGCTCAAGTACAGGCCACGCTTCACTGCCATACAAAAGGACAGGCCTAATGATGGTCTTATAGACCTGTCCTTTGAGCCTAACCGGCATTTTGGAGTCACAGATAACACCCGCCACCTCACGCCATTTCGCGGTACAATAAAATAAAACTACAAACAGATGTTATATCTTCTTATACTAATTCATTATTGATGAGACTAATTTCATGACCATTTAATTTTTTTGAGCTGGAAAATCATAAAATAACTGATCCCGCCCTAGACGGGGCGAGAGGTAGTATCAGATTTTTATTGATGGAACTCTACTTGTGGTTCCTTACTTATACTTTGGGTTTAAGGTCCTTGTAACAATGCCGCAGATCTGGTCAATCATTACCCTATTATTAATGAGGTGTCTGGTAAATTAGTGACCGATACTTAAACACGTAATTGTAGTCATGATAACAAACAACTTTTACTGCGGGACCAAACCTGAAATCGTGAAAAAATCTGCAAGTTTAAAAACATTTATGTTCACCTAACTGGTCAAAACGTACTGAATTGATTAAATTTTTTCGTGCTTTTCAAGTTTGGTTCCATACTAAAAGTTGATTATTTATTTATTAAAACTTTATGCACATAACACTGTACAAAGGTTCATATAATTATACTTGTGTTTAACGCGCATTTAAAAATAATGAACAGTCTACTCCACAGAGTTCTTTTTGCGGTCAAAACGGATTAGAAGTAATTTTACACGTGTTTTATCTCAACACAAAACTTTTTTTTACTACATATTTATTATAAAATAATAAACATCGACTCTTCGGCTGTCCTCGTGTGGCGGACACATACTGAATACCTCTCTCACTTCAAACTAAAGTTAATAGCACGGCTGAATGTATATAATTATATGTTACCATGATTATATCAATGTTGTTGTTTAAAAAAACGTTCAAAAAATCTCTATATTTAGAACTTTTTTTACTCTTTATCTTACTTACATTGTAGACAGCATACAGCAGCGACTAGAAAAATGTAACTGAGATGTTTTTAATGTAAAAAATTAAAAGAATTTTCATAGACTTTCTTGCACATTCTTCTCCATAGAGATCTACACTTTGGAATGTGCAATTAGCGTAATTTTTCTGACAGACCGACTTTATAACCTTTCAAAAGAGCCTTTCAAATGCTTTGAATCTTAAAACAAAACCATCTCCCACTCTACTCTACTCCATCTTTTTTCCACACCGTATTTCCACTCCCTTCCGTCATCTACACTAATATAATAAAGAGGTAAAGTTTGTTTTTTTATTTTTTTATTTGTAGGAGGTAATCTCTGGAACTACTGGTCCGATTGGAAAAAAATTAGCAACAATAGAAAGCTGCTTTACTTCTGAGTGACATAGGCTATATTTTATGTACGCGGGCGAAGCCGCGGACAAAAGCTAGTATTTTATAAATCAAATCAATTTTTTTTACAAACAATGACGACTCCTTCGCACTCCCTGTGCGATGGATGCGGTCTGACCGTAATGTCACACGTGTATATATGTTGTGTCGCATCGTTCTAGACTGTCCACATTGTAAATTAGCCTATTTTTTTCTGACAGACCACTTCTTGACCTTTCAAAAGTGCCTGTAAATGATTTGCTTGAAATAAATGCTTTAAATCTTGAAACATTGAATCTTGAAAATAAAATCATCACCCACAATCTACTCTATCTCTTTTACGCACCGTATTTCTACTTCCGTCATATTTGCTAAATAAAGTTTTTTACAAACAACAACAACTCGATGGCTCTCCCTGTGCGGTGGCCGCGGTCTGATCGTATAATATAATAATAATATTTATTTTATTTGCTAGAATATGGTACGTTAGGGTGTTAACATAATATTAAATTAGTTTCAGCATATCCTGCCATAATATGGCGTGCAAATCTGTCAGTGATGTCAATATTATTCTAAATTCCAATTACATTTTCAATAGATTTGTCTTCTAAGTAGTCCTTAACCGTATAATATCTTTTTAATAATAACATATTGAATAGTAGTTTTTTGAACATTGTCAGTGGTAAATCTTGTAAAGAATTTGGTAAATGATTGTATATTATTATCGACATGCAGTATACATTTTTCTTAAATAGTTTTAGCTTTATTTGTGGCAGCCGAAGTCTGTCTTTGTGCCGTGTTCTGTTATTTGGCCTCTCAGTGGTCGTCTCGAATAAATTATAATGCTTCTTAACAAAAATACATATTTCAAAAATGTATAAGCATGGCAAAGGTAGCACTTTAAGTTTATAAAATAATGGCTTGCAGCTGTCTAAAAAGTGAGCTCCAGCAATGGCTCGAATACATTTTTTTTGAGCTTTAAACACTCTGTCAAAATCCACTGAGTTACCCCATACTATAATACCGTATCGAAGTACGGAAGATACATAACCATGGTAAGCCAGCATTGCAGTATCACAGTTTACCGTTTGCCTAATTCTTTTTAAGACATATATAAAACGATCTATTTTTGTAAGAATTTTATCTATATGTGCTTTCCAATTACAATATTTGTCGATTGTTATACCTAAAAATACACAATTATCGCTAGTTGTCAAATGAGAATTTTTATAATTAATGTCAAGTTTATTTGTGTTGGAATTGTATGTCTGAAATTGTATAATATTTGTTTTAGTCATATTTATTTTTAAATTATTTTTTACGAGCCATTCGATAGCGTTATCCAAAGCCTGGATGATTTCATTTTCTAAATTTTTGTCAGTGTCACTTTTAAGCATTATTGTCGTGTCATCAGCAAATAATATGCAGTCTTTACCTATCGCCTCTACAATGTCGTTGATATAAATTAGAAAAAGTGGTGGAGATAAGATTCCTCCTTGTGGGGTGCCATAATTGTTTTGTCTATATTCCGACCTATAAGATTTTTTTTCATTTTTATACGTTTTTGTTACTTCTACGCACTGTATTCTTTCAGAAAGGTAACTTTTGATCCAGTCGTTGGCCTTACCCCGGATTCCATAATGTTCAAGCTTTGATAGTAGTGTTTTATGACAAACAAAATCAAAGGCTTTTGTCATGTCTAAGAACACACAACTTATTTTAGACTTTTTATTTAGATTTTCTGTTATGTATTTTACCAACGTAAAACATGCTAAAGAAGTAGAACTGCCTTTCCTAAACCCAAATTGTTCTTTTTTAAGAATATCACATGAGGATAAAAAGTTCTCCATTTTAATACACATAACTTTCTCAAATATTTTGGATATAATTGGGATTAAAGTTATTGGGCGATAGTTGCTCATGTCAGTTTTTAAGCCTTTCTTATAAAGAGGTTTGACAATTGACCTTTTCAAGCGTGTTGGGAATACTCCTTCTGTTAAAGATAAGTTTATAACGTAAGCTAAGGGAGACACTATACTTCTCGCACATATTTTTAGCACTTTGGTGCTTAGGTCATCGTATCCAGTCGAGTTAGTGTTATTTAGGCTGTGAATTATCTTATAAACGTCCGATTCATCCACTGGTGTGAGGAAAATGCTTTTAGGATTTTGAGAAGTCGTTATTTTTATGTCATGTTTCACGTTATTTTGAGCGGAATTGGTCGTCTTTGTCTGGGATATATAAAAGTCATTAAATAAGTCACATATTTCTTTTGGATCGTCATAAATTTTACCGTTTGAATTAACAGTGTCAACTTCAGAGTTATTCGTCATATTACTTGTACTTGTTTTAATAATGTTCCAGGCGGCTTTATTTGTATTTTTAGTCCTATTGATGTAGTTTAAGCTATTTATCTGCTGAGCTTTATGTATGCATTTTTTAAGTATACGATTGTAGTTGTCATACTTTTTTTTGTTTTGTTTTTTGTTATGCTTGTAGAGATGGTATTTTAAATATAATATTCGCTTTTTTATGCAGCATCTTTTTATACCCTTGGTTAGACCTCTATTTTTTACTTGCTTACAAGAAGTTTTTACTTTTATTATAGGAAAACATAAATTATAAAATAAGGTTATTATGTCATGTAATCTATTGAAGGCGTCATTTGTTGTTTGAGCTTCGTAAACTTCGGAAAAAGATAGACTTGAGATGCAGTTATTAAATTTAATTATATTTTCGTCATTGAGATCTCTTACTCTTTTAAACCAAAAGCTCTGAAAATCTTTAACTTGAGAGTCAGTTTGTAAGTTAACGGTTATTGATTGTGCCGTTTCGTGGTCTGAAAGCGCCAGATAATGAATTGCAGGCTTAGCGTCGTGTATATTACTAACTATTAAGTCCAAACACGCATTTTTTCTCGTAGGTAGGTTTATGTGGTTTATTAAGTTATTATTATTTAGTATAGATTTTAAGTGATTAGATGTTTTATTGGTTTTTAGTGTATCAATATTCCAGTCGCCACAGATGATAATTTTTTTATTACCTTTTTTACATAATTTATTGGTGAGGAGTTCTAAATTATTTAAAAATATTGTGGCATCGCAGGTCGGTGTTCTATATATGCACACTATAATTAAGTTAAATTTAATTATTTCGATGGCACAACATTCGAATTGAAGAGGAATGGAAAGAGGTAGATTTTTAATATCTTTAAATTGTAAGTTATTTTTTAATAATATACACGAGCCTCCCCTTCGTTGGTTAGTCCGAGAGAAGAAAGATACAAGTCTATAATTACGTAGTGTAAGGTTTTGTTCGCAACCACTTCTAAGGAAAGTTTCAGTTAGACATATAATATCTACAGAACCCAATTCCTTTTGTAGATTTGAAATAGCTTCCTCTAATATTTCTAGTTTGTTTAATACCCCAGCAATATTTTGGTGAATTACCGTTATTTTTGTATCGTTAGATTTATTTGCGAAAAAACCCAATTTTATTATCAGTACCGATTTTTTTGGTTTTCTCAAAAAATGCTGTAATTTTGGTTTGTGTAGTTTTTCGCGGTGTCGTATGAATGTGTGTTCTGTTCTGAATTTTGTTTTTGTTTTTAAATCTATTAAGGAATTCAGTCTTATATTTTATGTAGTCAATATGTGTGTTAAGCTTCAAACATAGATGTGATAAATAGTGCTGGTGGTAACTTTTCGTAGACCTGTCGTTAATGCTACTTATGTAATCAAAATTGTGTATTTTTATGTATTTACAGTTTTTATAATTTTGTATTATTAAGCCTAGGTTATAGTTTATTGTACTTTCGTTTAGATATGGATTATTTTGCACGTTAGTAATAAAAACAGTATTGTTTCTCAATTTATAAAGGACGTTACACAACTCAGTTATCAAAGAGTAGGGGTTTTTGTCATTAGATCCTATCACTAAAACTATAATATCGTCACTGGTCAATGTCTTTACGAAGTCGTCATTGCAGCTGCTAAGAACCTGAGCACTTGTCGCTTGGGGTTTGATAAAAGACGTGATTTTGTAGTTATTATTCCATTTGTTTAATCTGGTATTAGTCATAGTTTTATTGAGACCGTAGGCCTGTTGGTCTCCAAAAATGACTATTCTACTATATTTTTTCGTTACACTCACTTGATCTGTTTCTTTCATACTGTTACTGTGGGTTTGTTGATCAGTGAAACCCGTTGCTGTGGCTTCCTTCGCACTCTTATGGTGGACATTTTGTTCTTCAATACCATTATTTTCCTCGTCGTTATATGGAGTGTGTGGGCAAGTGGGATGTATTCCATCCAAACTGCATACTGAGCCGGCTGTGTTGAAAGACATATTTCCGGCCTCGCTTGGTGAATGTGCTACTATGGCCATGACAGATTGATGAGCCGTTGTAAGCGGAAGAATCAACTTGGACGGAGTGGAGATACTGCTCGTTCTTATAATGTTTCTTTTACGTGTAGATTTTGGCGTAACGCACTTTGTCTCTAAAATGTTAACTTTCTTATATGTCTCTATTACTTTTTGATATTGTCCGATGTCCATTTTTAGTCTAAAATTTTCACTATTTAAATTGTCAATTTCCTGGTGAGCGCTTTCGAGTTCCGTGGTGAGCCTTTTGATTGTGTCCTTGTAGTTCTCAATTTCGTCGCTATCACTTAGTGAGGTGTTTGGTAGGCTCATCATGGTGGTGTCATGTAAAGTGGAGTTATTTCTTAGACTGACATTGAAGATATTGTCCACTGAATTCGCCCTTAATGGTTTCCGGACAGTAATGTTATCCATTTCAAAACTTTGGAAATCCATGGTATTGTCGTTAATAATAGAGAAAAAAAATAAAAAATTTAATAACTTTTCTCTTATTGATGGTTTCTAAATAACGTTCAATACAAAAACAAAAATTTTAAAAATGCAAAAAGACAAGATTGTCACTAAGATTTGAACTTGCGCCTCGTTCATCGGGGTGTACCTTCTAACTTGACTCGGCTACTCCGTCTTCACGAAGATGCTTGAAATTAACAATCTATATCTCGTATCTGAGTCCTCGAGACTAGGTGATTTTGCGAATTTGTGACCATATATGGTCGCGCGTCGAGCCGTGTCGTGTGTCTGACTCACCGCCAATCAGCGCATAGGGGCGTCTCCTAGAGCTGTGAGTCACCGCTGCTTGTACTTCTGATGACTTTGATTTGGATTTTGAGTAAAATTTAAATTGCTTATTTCTTCGTTTTTGATGAGTAACTTGTAGATATTTTAACGGTAACACTTTAACTGGTTTATGTACTATATTTCTATTTTATTACTGAATTGATATTGCTCTTATAACACTCGAAAATATTTATTTTTTACGGAGCGACTTGTAACACGTCTTACTGTAATGCACGCTTCGCGCGTAATGTCACACGTGTTGATATGTTGTGTCGCATCGTTCTAGACTGTCCACATTGTTGGCCGTCTGCTGTGTAAGTGAAAATAAATGCTGTAAATCTTGAAAATGAAATCATCTCCCACAGCCTACACTTTTCTGCACCATATTTCGACTCCCTACCGTCATATTTGCTAAATAAAGTTTTTTACAAACAATGACGACTCGATGGCTCTCCCTGTGCGGTGGCCGCGGTCTGACCGTAATGTCACACGTGTTGATATGTTGTGTCGCATCGTTCTAGACCGTCCACATTGTTGGCCGTCTGCTGTGTAAGTGAAAATAAATGCTTTAAATCTTGAAAATAAAATCATCTACACTTTTCTGCACCATATTTCGACTCCCTACCGTCATATTTGCAAAATAAAGTTTTTTACAAACAACAACGACTCCATGTTATTCCCTGTGCGGTGGCCGCGGTCTGACCGTAATGTCACACGTGTTGATATGTTGTGTCGCATCGTTCTAGACTGTCCACATTGTTGGCCGTCTGCTGTGTAAGTGAAAATAAAAACCTGAACTAGGAAGGGAAAGGTGTAATGACAGGGAAATGTACGGAAAGACTGATGTTACAGCTAAAGTTGTGTTTATTTTTTCTTCAAATCTTCAAATACTTATTTACTTTTTTTATTGTATTGGGAAATCATGCAAAGACTTCTTTCGCTCTAGGCCTGGGCGGAAGGACGTGTCAAACATTTATCGACTAAAACTCACTCTTATGTAGAAACTTTCGGCAGTGAAGAATTATCTGCCTTTCGTCCCAATACACCGGTGTTCCCTTTCGAAAAACGCATGGAACTTTATTTTTAATGGAATGTAATTTCATTTTAGTTAAATTATTTAGGTACCTACATAATTACCTTAAAAACCCATAAATAAACTACCTACGGCCACTGAACCATCTCAGCTGTTCTTTACTTAAAGATATGGATTTAATATATGCGTATACTAGCTTTTGCTCGCGGCTTCGCCCGCGTGGCATTGGGGTTGCCTAATAAAAAGTTGTATATCCCACGGGAACCTTATGTTTTCCGGGATAAAAAGTAACATATGTGCTATTTTGGAGTATACTCTATCCCTGGGCCAAATTTCATACAGATTCATCAGGCCGTTTTGGCGTGATTGAGTAACGAAACCAAAATAAGAAGTTGTATATCCCACAGGAACCCTATGTTTTTCCGGGATAAAAAATGGCCTATGTCCTATTTCGGAGTGTATCCTATGCCTGTGGCTAATTTCATCCAGATCCGTCCAGCCGTTTTGGCGTGATTGGGTAACAAACATCCAAACATCGTAACTTTCGCATTTATAATATTAGTAAGATAAGATTAATTCGAGTTTAAATTTTACCTTTACAAATCGATTTATATTTCATGTACCGGATTGAGGCTCCACGGAATTGAAACGACCAAAATTTAATGGTGCATATATATATATATATATTCTATATTACATACCAGCAGTATTTCAAGGAAGCGTAGGCCGGTACTCCTCTGCTCTACTTAAACATTTGTGGCAAAGTGTGGGTGGACAAATGTTTACTTACTAGTTTCTGCTAGCGGTTTCGCTCGCGAAAAAAATATTCAAAACGGTGTCATATTATTCATATTAATTTATAAAATTTCGTGGTGTTTTTAAATGATATAAAAAGTTTTAATATATAAAGGCTTATAACTAATGAAAGTTACGGTCTCTGTAAGGATTTCGAAATTAAATCGGGAACCTAAATATATTTAATTTAATTAAAAAATAATGTAGGTGTTATACAGGTAAATGTGTATACTTAAACTTGATTCAAGTATCTGTCTATTGGTAAAAACAGGGTGAAAATCCGTTTAGTAGTTTTTGAATTTATCGCATTCATACGGACATTCAGACGCAATGGGTGGCTTTTCTTTATACTATATTAGACTTTGCCTCCGGCTTCACTTCCGCTCTACCCTACTGTATCTTACTCAACTCTATGCTACTGTACCCTACTCTACCCTACTGTATCGTTCTCTACTACCCCATTGCATCCTACCCTACTCTACTTTACCCTACCTACCCTACTTTGATATCTGTTTTTTTTAAAGATCTACAACCAAAAAATGACTAGTAAAATCGGTCAAGTCGTTCAAGCGTGATGGCGTGACTAAGCAAAGTTGGCATTATTTTTTATGTATAAAAGATTATGGCGTCGTTAAGGAACATATTTGAAGAAAGCAAATTCCTCAGAAATATTCAGAAATCTCTCTTAATATCAAATAACAATCAAATGAAGAACAAGGAATCATGTTTCTCTCACTAAAGACCACTTCTCATGCAAAGCAATTATTTGTTTCGATTTCTAAGAAGAGTCGTTTCTAAGACCCAAGTAGTTCAATAGAGATTACTTCTTGGAATTTCTTCTAAGTATTAGTAATATTTAGTACTTCAGCAATAACCTTTGTATCGGTACTATGAATTTAATACTATTATAATATTATGAGTGATTTGAGAAGGCCTGTGTCACAGCAGGGGGAACATTAAAAAGGCTGATGATGATGATGATTATAACTGATTAGAGACCAGGAGACCCAAAAAGGCTCTAATTTTGGAAGTCGGTGTTTCTGGTATTTTTTGTTGTAAATTAATTCCGATTGTTAGTGTTTTGGGGTTCCATACCTCAACATGAAAAACGAAACACTTTTAGGATCAGTTGTCTTCATTTTATAGTTCACTTGTTGTCAATCTGTCAGTCTGTCTGTCTGCCCAGACCCTTTTTCTCGAGAATGCGTGGAGGTATCGAGATAAAATTTAAACCATATTCTCAAGTCTGTCATCTCTTGAAGTTGTGAAAAAATCAAACTTCTAATCATCAAACTTTTGTCACAAAAAAACGTTAATTTCGACTGTTCATAGAAATCCAATTTCATAGGGTACTTCCCGTTGACCTGGAAACCTGAAATTCAGTATGAAGCAAGATCTTATAAAACAAATATAGGAAAATATCTGACAACTGTAAATTTGCAGTTATGTTACAAAAAAGGTTGAAGGGTAAAAAATAATTTACGACCTATTTTAATACTTATAGTTCAGTGCAAATAGCATCGTTAACGATAAAAAGTGGACTTAAATAGTAGTAGAATGAAACCCTTTGGAAAAGGAAGAAAATATGGCAAAAATTTAAGGAAAAATAAATTACGGTCGATCTGAGGTCGGGAAGTGGATGGGTGTGCGCTTTTAAGGGGAAAAAATGGTTTATCTCTAATTCCGGCAAAACTACCGGTTCTATGGAAACAAGTCAAATGGCAAACTTGTAGGTTATAAAAAGATCTACGACTTTTATATTTTAACTTTTATACATAACCTCAAAATCTATGTGAAAAGTCCAAAAAACCGAGCTTTTGAATTTAATTTTTATCTCCTTTAAAAATTACTTTTTTTTCACAAAATTTGGTGAAAAGTTTCCTTTTCATGTCCCAAACTTACTATAATTTTTTTGATTTAAAATATTCACAGTTACTCGTTATTTCGACTTAATATCGAAAAAACAGCCTCTTTTTCAATCGAAAAATCTCACGTAAAAATATGTGATTTTTTTAAAACGTTTGTTGGCTTCTTATTCGTCGAAATTTTTACTTTTTGATGGTGTAAAAAAATATATACATCACTATAGTAAATTTTCTCAGAAAATACGAAAAACTAAAAAAACTCGAATTAGAAATTTCTTTTGTTTAATCATTATTAGCGACCCGCTCCAGCTTCGCAGCGGTGCAAAGGTGATATATAATACCTATAAACCTTCCTCTGGAATCATTCTATCTATTTAAAAAAACCGCATCAGGTTTATAGGTATAATATATCACCTTTGCACCCGCGCGAAGCTGGAGCGGGTCGCTAATAATGATTAAACAAAAGTATTTTCTGATGCGAGATTTTTTAGTTTTTTGCATTTTCTGAAAAAACTTACTATGTTTAATGTATACTTTTTTTACACCATCAAAAAGTAAAGATTCCAATGAATAAGAAGCCAATAAAGTTTTTTAGAAAATCACATATTTTTACGTGAGATTTTTCGATTGAAAAATAGGCTGTTTTTTCGATGTTAAGTCAAAATAAAGAGCAACTGTGAATATTTTTAATCAAAAAAATTATAGCAAGTTTGGGACATGAAAAGGAAACTTCTCACCAAAGTTTGTGAAAATAAAGTAATTTTTAAAGGAGATAAAAATTAAATTCAAAAACTCGGTTTTCTGGACTTTTCACATAGATTTTGAGGCTATGTGAAAAAGTGTAAATACAAAAGTGGTAGATCTTTTTATGACCTACAAGTTTGCTATTAGACATTTTTCCATAAAACCAGTAGTTTTGCCGGAATTAGACATAAACCATTTTTTCCCCATAAAAGCGCACACCCATCCACTTCCCGACCTCAGATCGACCGTAATTTATTTTTCCTTAAATTTTTGCTATATTATCTTCCTTTTCCAATGGGTTTCATTCTACTACTATTTAAGTCCCTTTCAAAAGCTATTTGCACTGGTCTATTATTACTTATCAATATACAAAAATATCTCAAAATCAGTTTATCTGACTCGAAAGACCAAATGAAGGATACTATTATTGTGTATTTTTTTTATTTTGTTTGTTTTTCAAATCACTTATAATAATATAATCTAATTATTATTTTGTTGTCTGTTTTGTTTCAATCTTGAGCAAAGGCCTCCCTCCACTCTTCCCATCCATCCATCGCGGGCCCGCGCTTTGTCTTGCCAGTTCTAGAGGAATCTGTCTAGCTCATAGCACCATCTCTGTTTGTGTCGTACATTACTTCGTATGGTCGAGCCATTTTGGAGCAGTGCGAATACAAACACCGCAACACGAGATATTTATCATCATCATCATCATCATCATCATCAGCCTTTTAATGTTCCCACTGCAGGGACACAGGCCTCCTCTCTCTAGGAGAGGGAATGGGCCATGATCCACCACGCGGGCCCAGTGCGGATTGGTGGATGTCACATGTCGTCGAATTTTTGGTTCTAGGACATGCCGGTTTCCTCACGATGTTTTCCTTCACCGTTTTGAGAGCAGTGGTGATGAAATAAATTACACAAAGTAATGCGCCTGGCTGGGTATTTATATGTTAGGTATTTTGTAATTTCTGTATCTAAGGTACCTTTGACTAGTGTTTTTAGAAAATATTATTATATGTTTATTTATCTCAGAACCCTGGGGTCCTGGAGACCTTTGGAAGGCGTACGAGGGGTCGAAATAAACTCGCAGAGGCCCTTTTAGACGCTTTTTACCGACTTCATAAAGGAAAATGGTGCTAAAGGGTGATTATCCCTGTACGCACTATGCTAGTGCATCCAAGGACAACCCCTGGTTGATAAAAAACTATTGTGATATATAGAATACTAGCTTTTGTCAGCGGCTTCGCCCGCGTACATAAAATATACAAACAAAAAAACATAAAAACAAAAAAACAAACTTTACCTCTTTATTATATTATATATATATATATATATATATAGAATACTAAGATATAATGGTTTTTGAAATCTTAAGTGGACTGGTTACTAAAAACTATGTTAAGGCTATGGCTTCTGTTTGAACAATGTTATAAATCCCATCGATTATTATATTTATTATTACAGCTAGCCTGTGCTGTTCCACTGCTAGGCAAAGGCCTCCGTCCGTTTTTTCCAATAGAAAATATTACTTCCTTCGAAATTGATATTGGATTCTACTAAAATTACAAATAAAAAAACACAGGGTTCTAAAAATCTCCAATTCATAAAATAGTTTAACGCCATCTAAAAATATGGCGCTGACTATTTTAAATTTCAATGAGCGCCATTGATATTCAAATGCTCTGCGAACCATTACCGCACTACAGTAAAATCCAATAAAATCTACCAAAAGCTACCCTCTTCCGAACTTCTTCGAAACTTCCACTATCCTAACTATTCCGCCACGCCCCTTAAATCACAACTACTTACTATACATTTGTCTCTTTCTATCGCATTCAGATTTAATCGTGTGAAACGAGACGGCTGCTAGTTTGATCGCGTGCATTGTTATTATAGTTTTATGACGACGTTACAAAATGCCGTAAGTTCAATCATACCGCGTTCGGATTTCAACTCTAAACGTAAGAACTTAAGGTTGGTTTAAGGATGTAAGGGTAAAAAGTTAGGACATTAGAAAATAAGACAAGACGCGGGATGTAGGGCCATTTTTCCGCGAGCGATTTACCAACGTAAGGTGTCGTCATAAGAGCTATAGTGGCGTAAAAATCTCTAACTTAAGACGTTTCGCTGAAAAAAGTACGTATAGTTATTCTATACCAGCGTCTTGCGCAAGATGGCGGTGCTAGGCGTTCGTTATTTGAATTTCTCTGAGGAATAGGTGGGGTGCGTTGTACAGAACAGCTGCTGTAGCGCTTCAGGCGATTTTGTACGGCGGTTTGGGGTAGGGCGTCTAGCTGAATTTCGCTGAATTGTATAAATTGGGTTAGGGTGAAATTGCAAGGAGGTTTAATGTCTCACCAGTTATGAATGTAATGTTTTTATGTACTAGGTTAAGATGTTTTTGGACTTATTATGGGCTCGTTTTGTTTAATTAAAAGGTACCTAGGTATGTTATTTATTATGTTGTTACTTTGTAAAAGTAGCTTTGATAGTGTTATTTAGAAAATGTTTGAGAGTGGTTAGAGACGTTTTGAGAAAGTGATACTGAAAATTTGGTACTTAGCTAATTTGTTATAGGTACTAGGTATTATATTAGGTATATTGTTTGATTTGATTATATAGATATTTGAATAAACTCATTTCTACCATTGCTAGATTTTTTTTTTAATGTGGAATATAAAAAAAAAATTAATTGTCGTTTTGTAATTGACAAAATATTTGTTAGTTCGAATAATTTTATGCTTTCTATCGTGGTGAGATATTGTTGAGACATTTATTATAACATTTATTAGATTACAATTATTTAAAATTATTTTTTCCATTCTAGGAGATATTTTTTAAGATAGGTAAAAAATCATGCAAAAAAGAATACAAGATTTTTATTGACTAATTTAGTTGTTATTTATTTTTTATTAATGTTTTGTTGATTTAGTTGTTTCAGTTACTTTTTCTAATATAACTTTGCAAAATAATGTCACTAGGTACTTTTAAACCCTATAATAAAATGTGTAACTAACAAACTTATACAAAAAAAAACAATTTTATATAATATATGTATTATTTAAAATCAAGATTCCCACAATAACCAGAATTTCAACAAATCGACCATCAACTCTCCCGTAGTCCACTACACAAGACATAGGACACCATAGCCCCTACATTCCCATGACATCTTAACCTCTAACACAATCGCAATTCCCGTAATCGTACAAAACAAAACCGGTGAAAACCAGTTTTATCCTATTCGAAGCAGTTTGAACCAGATTGAAGCAGTTCATTCCAGTTCTATGTGAGAAATTCAAATAAAATGGATCAAACAGGTTACGTGAGATACGAATTGAAATTCAAAATTGGAACAGGTTACTTTTTTAAAAGAAAGTTGACAAGTGCTTGATTTGGTGTCTTTTAAGGGTTGCCCCTGCACTTCTTTGTGGGTTGTAAAAGATAAGAAAATAAAGGATTTCAAACGAATGTAGAATGTTCTCTTGTAAAAGAGAAGAAAGGAGAATATTTTATTCTTGTAAAAGAGAATGTTCTGAAATCTATATAGTGGTGAGCAAGCTTTATATTCTTTTGACGAATTTAAGATTTAATTTAATTTGAACTGACTAGGAGCTATTATGACTTTTCTTACAATTTATTTGAATTTGTGATTTGACTTCGACTTATTTGTTGTCATAAATTATCCTTTATATGTTTCACTTTTTTATTATTATTTGACATTCTAATGTAATTTATTTGTAATAGTTCGGTGACATTATTATAATATTCTGTATATGACTTATAAGAATCGCTTAATATTAAATTACTAAAACTTAGAATATAAGAACTAAAAACAAATAAAGATATTTTATTTAGTTGTTTTTTTAATTTTAAGATTCTGAACGTATATAAGATATCTGAATCATTCCATCAACTCTTTCGTGATTTACCATGGGAAGGTTTTGCCCAGGTGTTGGATAATACGGGCTAGGAGCTAGCTATATTTTTTTTTTTTGCTTTTGAACTAACAATTAAATTACACACATGTGAAGCCGGTTAGGTGGCTGGCATAAAATGGAACAGGTTACGGAGCCTTCCATTTTCAAAATTTCCAAATTTTTATTTGAAATATGAAGTTTGCTTTTCATAATGAAGTAGGCATTTTCTTAATTTCAAATCTATTAGGTAAGTGACGGTGTTGGCATTTCACTTTTTTGTGATAATAATAAATCTTAAACGACATAAAATTTCGTACAAAAATGGATCATGTCCAAGAATATCGCTAGTTCCCCATATTTTTTTTTAAAGCCATAAACCAGTTTATTTTAATTGTAGCAAGGGGCACCTACAATGCAAAAAAAAAACCAACTAAGTGTATAAAAATATAATAAAGAAAAGAACCTGTTGCGAAGAAACAAGTATCTTATTGTGAGAAAGGGTTGAAGAAGGAACGGGGTAAATTCATGTGGGGTTGTTAGTTTATTCTTCGATTTTGACGAAGAAAGTGAAAGTGTAAAATGTGAGTGATATTTTGTGTAAAAGTGAGTTAGTGAACTGTGGTGCCAATTTAACTTATTGTAGAGACTTTAGAAATCGTTTCAGGCCAATGCCCATTCGTAATAAACTTGCTCGGAAGAAGGATGCAGGTATAATCCAGTAAAGTGTTGGTAAGGATCTTGACCGTATTTCCGGGATTGTACTGATAACCGTGGTGTATTGTGGTCCATTTATTGAGTGTGCAAATCACCCCCGGCTTTTTTATCGATGGAATTTAATAACATTGTTCAAGCAGGTGTTTGAGAGCAGTGGTGGCCGCGTGGTAACGGCCCTGACTTACGTGTTGTAGGTCGCGGGTTCAAACCCAGCCAGGCGCATTACTTTGTGTAATTTATTTCATCACCATTGCTCTCAAAACGGTGAAGGAAAACATCGTGAGGAAACCGGCATGTCCTAGAACCAAAATTTCGAAGACATGTGACATCCACCAATCCGCACTGGGCCCGCGTGGTGGATTACGGCCCATTCCCCTCTCTTAGAGAGGAGGCCTGTGTCCCTGCAGTGGGAACATTAAAAAGGCTGATGATGATGATGATGATGTTCAAGCAGGGGCAATAGCCTTAACATAGTTTTTAGTAACCAGTCCACTTAAGATTCCAAAATCCCATAGCCTATATCTTAGTTTTCTATATGTCGCAATAGTTTTTCATCAACTGCGGGTTGACCTTGAATGCACTAGCATAGTGCGTACAGGGATAAGCACCGGTTAGCACCACGTTCCATTAAAAGCATCTAAAAGGGCCTATGCAAGTCGACTCCTCGTACGCCTCTCAAAGGCCCAAGACCTCAAGGTCCTGGGGGCTTAGACAAAGTCACATTCTCACTAACGATAACGAAATTCGAAACTCCGAAATGTATGGAACTGACATATGCCTTCGAAAAGTCACGTGGTCAAATGTTTTCGATTCGCTAATTGTTATTAGTTGTTTATACATCAAATTTGACGTTTTAATTCGATAACCACAGCCAAGAAGTTGTTAATTTATCGAACTAACACTTCGACTTATCGATATGTTAGTCGATGTCACTTTGTCTACCATTTTGTGGTCGACATCGTTAAGGCGAAATCGAACTTAGAAATGGATTCGACACGGAGCGATTGCCACTTGTCTAGGGCCCCTGAGGTATATAGACGTAGGTACAAAAATCCACAAAATGTCAGTACGTACTTTTTTCTGATTTTTTATATGTATGTACGCTACTCCTTCAAACTTCATACCACTTAATAAGGATCATTTGGTCATCATTTAAACCTTCCCTGAAGTATTAAGAATAGTTTAAGGCCAAAATAGCCAAGTACATACGGACTAGCCGTTTAGACGTGATGTTGGATTTAAAATAATAAAATGACATACCTAAATCTGCCCCTTAACACAAATACTAACCATCCGTAGGTGAAGCACCTTTAGTGATAGTGGTACCTATAGTATTAGTCAATAGGTAAAGTCCATTCAGAATATAATAACTATACAAAGCAGAATATTACAAGACACATGATTTATATACTGAAACTAGCTTTGTTCCGCGGCTTCGCTCCCGGCAACAGATCATTCTACTTTATTCCATTTTATCCTACTCTACCCAACTCTACCCTATTTTTTTTTCATAAGATCTTCTCCTGACAATAACAAACACAACAAAAAAAGAATTAGCGAAATCGGTTCAGCTGTTCTCGAGTTATGCGCTTACCAACACATTTTGCGATTCATTTTTATATATTAGATGAAAAAGTGAGTTGAAATAAGTCAACAGATAACTAATGTGAAATTTTGCACAAGGCCTCTTTTTATGACCTAGGCAAACAATTAGAAACTGCTGTTAAATAAAAAGTCTGACAAGCAATTTGATAACTAATTATACAATTGGCATTTTGTCATGAGAGACCAATTTATTTATTTGAAATTGTTATACTCGTATCTCGTTTCCTTTTCCACTGATTTTACTAATGTTTTCACATTTAGTATTGTACTTTTTATTTATTTATTGATAAACAGTTTAGATAATTAAAATTTATTTTCGTTTTATGCAAAGATATTCGTTCATCACGGCCCAGTATTTCGTAATAAATCTCTACGTACACTCCTCAGTACTCGGTAGATGTACATATATTGAGCATGTAACTTGAGACCTTACATCACACTTGTGTACTATTACATCCTCAACCTTCAATCCTGTAGGTCCGGGCCGAGGTCGGGGTCAATGACCGGACGATTGACCACGTCTCAAGTTTGTGGGTAATTATGTTTGTTGTGCAAGTGTTGCAATGTTGTTGTTTGTTGTTAAAAGATTAGATGCAGATTACTTGCACGGTTTTTTTACAATTTTTTTATTCTTAAAATTAGATAAGTTTGTGTGATAAGATAGTTTTACTCCTCTGTTTTATTTTATGGTAGGTAGGTAAAAAAAACATTCAAGGACGAGGGCGGAACGAGAAACAGAGTGTATGCGAACGAAGTGGACTGTGTGTGTGTTTGGTGGTTTGGAAATGAAATGAAAGTTCAGTAGGTACGAAAGAGGACGATGATTAATAGAATGAAAAATTTAACATAAATGCGAACCAAATCAATGTGCAACCAAAAATGAAGTGACAGCCCTGAATCAAAAAACAAAAGAAACATTCAAGTAAGTAAAAAAAATACAAAAAGTTTTGTAATCAAAAAGTCTGTAACAGTCAGACTCTTACTAACTAAACCACCAACCCCGTTCCTTTCTTGTTTTTTATACCAGGGCTCTCGCATCAACCCTTGGCCCCAGGAGGCTTTGACCCTGCTACGCCCTTCATTTCGCTGACAACTTCTTGAGAGAGTGTATGGTAAAATAGTAATGTCTCTCTGTCACTTAAAGGTTTGCTGGGAGAAAACCCATTATTAAGTTAAGCTCGCCTTTGTACATATTGTCAAATCATTATATACCTACATGTTAAGTTTTATGTACAATAAAGAATTAAGAAGATTTTTGCCGTTAGCTTTATTAGTTTGTAAGTAGCTGTTTTGTTGGTAATGCGCTTTACCATTAACGCTTTCATTTCTTGTTACCATCAGGTAGGATCGCAGTTAATTAATTAATTTTAAGCATTAAGGAAAAGGTATATCTGAAAAAAAATTAGATAAGGAACAGTGAATTAGATTAACAGTCAATAACAAATACTCCTAAATAACATTTCCTTTTTTTGCACTTGCTACGTTTTCTCATTGTAGTAATGAGAAAACGTCTTAATTACCTGGTAGAGAATTCAGTATAACAATAGTACATTTTGATACAAGTGCAGGAAGTTTGTCATTGCGACCGAGGCGAAATGTGCACGAGCCGTAGGCGAGTGTGTTATGGAGCCGAGGGATGCAAAGACAAATCTGCACGTGTGTCAAACGACGTTTTTCAATACACTTACAACTTGTGAAATAAATAAGGAAAGAAAAAACGTTTAATCGTATCCCAAACGTACAGTAGAAATATATGTATACAGTAGTAATAGCATTCAAATCTGCTCTGAACAGTTTCTAATTTTGTGGGGGTCGTCCAGCGCCCGTGGGGGACGCCTCGCGCCTGTTTCGATAAACTAAGTAAAAAAAAAGAAAATCACCGTTGACCGTGACGATAAGGAAGGAATAAAAAAGCCCTTGTTATGATAAACTCAAAAAAGCACTTGGGTGATATACATGCTATATTGAACCTAATAGGAGTGCGATAAGAGGCAGTTTTCGAGTAAGTGTATTGAAAAACCTTTTTCTTAGTGCTTTTGAGTATCACAAAGTTATTACAAATTACTACAGAGTATTTTTTTTTACTCTTGAGCCTCACGCGATGCCGGCGTTCACACACCTTCTTTCTATTATGTTTCTAATGATGGTATTCAAAAGGTTGAATTAAACAAAATTAAACACATTATTATATTGATATTTTAATTACACGTAATAACTACTCTCATTATGAGTGTAATAATGAAATCAATTCCTTATACCTATCATGTATTTAATTTAAATATTTGCCCTACATGAAAGTCGAATACAGTGAACCTATCTAAAATAATTGTTACCACCGAGATCTGCCCTAAATTATATTTATTATTGCAAATAGGTTTTCACAACACTTTTACACGTCATTTTTTTTTTCTTGTCATCCTCATCATCATTATTTCAACCGAAAGACGACCATTGGACATAGGCCTCCCCCAAATGTCCTGTGCATCTTGCATCCGGAACGAACGAATTCCAGCAGTTCCTTCTAGGTCTACCTTATGGGAGGCCTTCGAATGCATGTTCTGGTATGCGGTCGCCATCCCAGAACCTTTCATTTCTTCTGTCAACTGTACCATCCAAGATAATTCCGCCTGACCACCGCTAAATTCATTTTTGCAATTTGAAACGAAGACTTCAAAAGTTTGTTTTGGCCGCAGAATTGAAAAGTCATTAATTCATAAAATCGCAGTTGCATCAAAACTGCAAGCAAATCCCAATGTTTACACAATAAATCCATCAGCTGACTGGACGAGCGCACTAAGTTCACGGACACCGCTCCACTGGACATTTAAGACTATTTACGTCATGAATGTTCAGTGACGGGTAACTATTACATTTACATGTATACTTGTAGACAGGATTATCGGTAGTAATTTGTCTAAAATATACTAATGATAACTATGTAATTTTATAGTCTCTTCTTCGATATTCATTGTTTACTAACAGATTTGGCAAACTTCTTACCACCTATTTTTTTCTTTTCCCTTTAAATCTTCCCTAGGCTATCACAAATATTTCAAGACCAATATGAACCAAATCAGTCCAGTTGTTCTCAAGTTTTAGTGGAACTAATGAACAGCCATTCATTATTATATAAGGTGTAAGTAATTAGTGAACGATACTTGAAACACGTGATAGATATGACAAACAACTTTTATGGGACCAAACCTGAAATTGTGGAAAATAATATCGTCATTTTAAACATTTATGCTTGCCTAACTGGTCAAAATTTTCTTAACTTGTTTTGCGATTTTTGGTCACATATTAAAAGAATATAGTCTTTCCTTAATATAGGCCTAAATGGAAACTTATAAAATTATAAGAAAGTAGTGCACGATTCCAATCAGTCGTTTCTTATGGTGAAAATTGGGCACGAAACTTCATGGTCACCCCAAAAAAATGAATAATTTATGAAGTGGTAATAGATAGGTTACAAACTTAAAAGTATCTTACATGGCAAGTCCTCTACATTATTTTTTTTAAGGTTGAAAACATTACCGTATATATATAATACCTATTTTGTTTTTCATTTAATTAGTCAATTTTTTTATTGTTGATCTATGTTACGTTCACAACGTAACATAGATCAACAATAAAAAAATTGACCATATTTCACATAGGACAAGCAACAAGAAGTCCATGGAGTTAGTTTCTCTTTCTACTCCATAGAGATAATCTTTTAGCTAGAGCTTCAGTCTGGAGGATTCAGACTGACTGAATTTTTTGGCAATCCAAAAGTGCCTGAAAATGATTCATTTGAAATAAAAACTTTGATTCGATTTGGTAAATTTCAAACATCATTTGTAATTACTATACTTGGTTTATAGTTTCAAGTAAATTCTTTCGAAATAAAATAATATTTTTTTTTATTAAATGAAGGCAGAGAAATGTATTAAAATAAGATTATTTAGTTTAACAGAAAAGGTTACACTTATTTACCGATCGAAACCTACGATTTGATCTATAGTAGATCATACAAAGTATTTTTCAGACTGGGGTTCAACTGCTGCCGACGGCACAGCGCGTCCCTTTGTTCCAGATATTTCGAAATAAGTGTACAAATGACACCAAAATTATCTAGGTGACAGTTTGCATATATGTATGTGCATGCGTATATTTGTTCCTTCTTCAAGCTTGTTGAACGATTTTTTTATGAAAGTATAAGTTATAAGTTGAAAGTGGTATAGTGTGTTATGTATGTTTGTGTTTTTTGTTCCTGTCTTTGTTTTTTATTTTACTAATATAGTTTTAAGTCTTACTAATATTTTGAGTCATGTTACTTGAATAAAGATTTATATCTTAGTATTTCTATTCTATTATTTAAGGGCTGACCATGTTTTAGAATATCAACAATATAATCCATATTACCTTGAGAATATGTCACAATGGGATTTTCAAATATGTAAAAAAAACAAATATATCATTAAGCCTCACCAGATCGTGCTGAGAGTGGTTACGGACTCCAGGCAACGAGCTGTGCAGTGTTACCATGGGTAAAGAAACCTAATAAAAAATTACATTTAATTATAATATAAAGAGAATATTTATGAAACAATTTTTAAAAAAGTAAAAATAAATTAATATTATAATAAGCATAATAAACATTAAAAAAAAATATTCTAGAAGAAAGACAGACTAAAAATATTTTATAAAAAACATAACAATAGTTCCTTCTCCTAGAGAGAGGAGGCCTGTGTCCCTGCAGTGGGAACATTAAGAGGCTGATGATGATGATGATGATGATAACCATAGTAAAATAACTGAAAAAGAAAACACTCGAATTTATTTATACAGGACTACTTACATAAAGATCTAGTTAACTGTCACCTTTAATTTTTTTAAATCTTTTAATATTAAGGGATTTTTGTGCACTATTGTGACGATGTCAATCCCATCGTACCTACTATCGCATTACCAACAACCAAAAACTAAAATTATTTCCTAAAACTAAAAAAAAATAAAATTGAGAAAGGAATATAAAAGTTTTACTGCATTTCAATAAGGGTTAGCTAGGATGCCATTAAAAACTCCTACAATCCATTGCAGACAAGTTCATTTGAAATAGTCAACATCTGCTACATTACCCGCTCAGTTCACCCATATGTCCGCAGTCTTAGGTCATACGGAGTTAATTGTCAAGGGTCAAAGCAAAAAAAATATATATTCTAGAAGAAAGATAGACAAAAAAAATTTTAAAGAAAACTCTCGAATTTATGAAGTAGGAATTAATCTACCTTCAAAAAATAAATAAAATATAAATATATTTATTGTTCTAAAAGTTAAATATAATATAATTAATAAAAAAAGAATATTAAGTACAGAAGCTGAATATTCATTTTTTATCTTTTTATATTAAGGGAGTTTTGTGTACTATGTCAATCCCATTGTACCACTGACAACCAAAAACTAAAATTATTTTCTAAGATTAAGAAAGGAATATAAAAGTTTTACTGCATTACAATAAGATTTAGCTATTTAGCTAGGATGCCATTAAAAACTCCTATTTACTATATACTAACTCCTATTTCCTACATTTAATGCAGACAGGTTCATTTGAAATAGTCAACATCAGCTACATTACCCGCTCAGTTCACCCATATGTCGGCAGCCTTAGGTCATACGGAGTTAATTGTCAAGGGTCAAAGCCCCACTAGACGTGTTACTGACCGCTCAGCCTCTGATAATTCATTGATGACGAACAAACACTGGGCTAAATCTGTAAGGTATGGGCTTATTTCGAATACTAGTTCGGACAGTATAAATGATTGTGTTGATATACAGTGTGGCTTGTTTTTAGTTAGTTTTAATTAGTTAAGTGTTTAGTTCTTTCGATCAACTATGTACTAGGTTATTTATTTAATCTTAAAGTCAAAGTAATTTATTTGTTTAACATAGGTAATCTGCTACATGGTAAAACAAAAAATTGTGTTGTATCACTATGTTTTGCCTTGCAAGGCGTACAAATTAGGCGTAAAAAATACATACTAAACATGTCTATTTCAAACAAGTAAAATCGTAAATAAGATAGAATAATAAGTAGATCGGACATTTTTTTTTTATGCATCTATAATCTAAAAACTCCTTAATCGATTAGTAAGCCTTTTAAATCAGGGATTTCTTAAGTTGCGATTTAAAATGGTTTATGTTGGTCTTCATGTATAGTAGTGGTAGGTACATAAGCGGACTTAATGGAATAAGGCATTGTTTCAAAAAACGGTTTGGAAAATATCACAAAAAAAAATTGTGAGGTAATATTTCAAGCCAATGAAAAATATAATAAGCACCATTCTTTTTATTTTATTTTAAACTTTTATTACCTACAATTTTGGTTTAATTTTTGAATAAATATTTTTGAACACATATTTTAAAAATGGTGTTTGAATTTCCCAATCTTTTTTTGATTTTACATACTATCTATCAGTCTAATGACAGAAATTCAAAATCTACTTATTTATTAAAATATTAACAAAGTATATAGTATATTAACCTGCGCGTGTCTTGTTGATACCTAATTTTCATGGTATCTCACAACATTAAGTTAACAGTTAGGTACCAGGCGTGCTGATAATACAGTAGGTATATAAATATGTCAAATTGGACATTCCGTAGAGATATGAATCTCCATTTTTTTTAAGTCTTATTCTAATTTTAAACAATTCTTTAATAGGCAGTAGGTATTGCTGTATAACCAACACGGTACATAATGAAACCTATTTTTCATGCTATCTTTTCAATATCATTTATTAGTTAAGAAATAAAGTATTTTATTTTTTTCAAATGAGTTGCAAACAGCACAAGTCTGTAAATAAGACCTATTTTTCATGCAATCTACTTCTATATTACAGTAATGTTAACAATTAGGTACCAGGCGGGCAGATAACACGGTAGGTATATATGTCAAGTTGTATAGAATGTGCATTCCTAATTTCATCCGACTTATTATTTTTTTTAAGTTTTTTTCTATTCTAATTTTAAATAATCCTTCAATATTTTTGTTGTATAACTAACACGTCACATAATAAAACATATTTTACATGCGATCTTCTTGATATCTATTTATTTATTTATGTACAGAAAAATATTTACAAAAAGAAAATAACACATATATATAGAAGAGTACAAAGGTACTGCTTGTTTCGAAATTTCTTCCTACAGATCTACTACAGGAGAGTTGGATTAGAAATGTAGACACAGTGTGTATAAATAATTCATAAAAGTTTAACTATTAAATGCTTTTTTCAAATAAGTTGCAGAACATAATTATCTAAATAACATCTATTTTTCATGCAATCTACTTCAATATTACAGTAATGTTAACAATTAGGTACCAGGCGGGCAGATAACACAGTAGGTATATATATATGTCAAGTTGGACAGTCCGTAGGTACGTACGGAGGTCTATTTCGAGGTCAAGGTCTCAGCCGGACGTCTATTATTACGCGAGGGTACTTGTGAATAGTAAACAATTGTTGCGTGGACGGTTACGCTTGCTAGATTTGGGGGATGAGCAGGGTTAGGTTATGGTGTTTTATGTGTAAATGAAACCGTCTCTGTTTTTTTTTACCATGGTATTTCTTGCCAGTTATTCTCCATAGAAAAAGACCAAATATTCATCTTTTCGTTTCGTTCTGAGGCTTTCGTATGACGGACATCCGCGGGGCCACCTTAGCCACCTGGACAGCTCTGTCGTTGGCCTTATACAAGTCATTAAAAGGTGCAGGTGGTAGTGCACGCTGGGCAGGATAGAAAATGACCAAATCTTCATCTTTTCGTTTCGTTCTGAGGCTTCCGTATGACGGACTTCCGCGTGGCCACCTCAGCCACCTGGACAGCTCTGTCGTTGGCCTTATACAAGTCATTAAAAGTGCAGGTGGTAGTGCACGCTGGGCAGGAAAGGAGGTGACGCATGTCCTGTGAAGAGGCTTCACACTGGCACTGTATGTGATAAGAACTGTGTACTAGTTTCTGATGTATTATAAGTTCTCCTGTACGGCTATTTGAAATGAAAATAATTATTTCGCAAAGAATGTATAACATTATTCTGGATGAATTGAAAAGATCTGTGGATTTTTCCTAGTAATTTGTCCTAGGATACCCGTGATCCTAAAACGCATAAGCAACTGAAGGAACTGAAATATGGTTTAGTTAGTAAAAGTCTAACAACCCATCTCATTGCAACTAAGGTTGAAGTTATTTGAGAGTGTTTTATCCTAAAAAAATTGATGCAAATAAAAAAACAATTAATGCGGAAGTAAGTAGTATCTAGTAGTATACATAAAATTTATTAAAATAAATTATTATGTAATAAAAAAATCAAAACCTTAAAACACAAAAATATCTAATTCTAAATTAGTTGCATGGTAACATTAGAAAATATATTAAAACATCAAATTCTTTATAAAACAATAAAACTTAAATGTTATTATATTGTCAAAAATAAAAAGATTTGAATTTAGAATCCAAGAAAAAAGCAACAAACTACGCTAAAAAACTTTTATATTTATAATATTAGTGTATATCTAAACAAAATACAATCTCCAACTCAATCCCGCAACAAGCTGCAATAGCTTACCAAACCATACTCTCACAGACAGACACCTAATAAATACATATCTATACAATAACTAAGTACTCAAAGTCAATTCCCAATTAGTATACGGATAAGGAGCTATTCGGTCACTAAGCCCAATTACCGGGCATTCTATGCCCGGGCATAGAATCGATGCATGCCCAGATCGATACCCGGACATGTCAAGGTCACTTGGTCATTGAGATAATATTACCGGAGCTAATAGGTAGATGGTTTGCAGGTCAAATCAGGATTATGTAGAAGCATTTAAGCTGTTTGTGGCTGAAATGCTGGCTAGACTTTGAATTTGAACTGTCTATGTTGGAGTTACATATTAATTTGATGGCGTGTTGAGTTCCATGCGCTCCTTAACGCACGCACCAATGAGATTTAAGAAGAAATGTCAACAAAATAAATTGGGGTGAAGGTTAATTTATTTTTAATGGGAAAATGGGAATCATTCAATGACGTCTTCAGCTCTTGGGCGGAGTGAGAGAGCGTGTCAGAGTTTTACTGACAAAAACTTACTTCTCTGCCTTCATTCCAGGGCCTCAGATTTCTTTTTCGCATAAGGTTGACAATGATAGGAAAGATTGATTTGCAATGGCCGGAGACAGATGTTTGTTTGTGGCTAAGGGTGAGGGAGGTCTTCAACCAACTGCAGACATGTTAGGGTAACAACAAGAACAAAATGGAAAAAGCCCAGTATGGCCGACGTCTACTAAGATGAAAATTTAAGTGAATATTCACTCGAGTAATGGGGAACATTAACCCCCTTTCTTGAAATAAACAAAACAAAAATAATTAAAAAAAAAAAACATTTGTAAGGACCGATAACAAGCCATCGACGGTATGTAACTCAAAAAAATATCAGCAAAACTGTAAGAGCCCCACAGGTTCGATGCCTGCTAGGGTCTGCAGGAATTTCTAAAAGGTATGTAACGCAAAACGCAACTGAAGGACCACAGGTGGGCTTTAGTCAATAAAAGTCAGGCTCTTGCTTCACCCACAGCATTTTTTATTTATGAAGTCATTGGATGATTTCTTAAATAAAAAAAAAGAAAGTTAAATAATGTGATGATATCCCATTCTTAACACGTTCTATGCCAACGCAGGTCAGTGCTGACCGACAGTGAACTTCCTCTTTAGGCCAATAAAAAATCGGAAATGTATTAAAATTTTGCCAAACAATTTTTTTGATTAAATACTTAAATCTAATGTCAGAATGTGTGATTCTATTAACAAAGGTGAAATTTAGTCATAGTTTATAGAGATATTAGACGTTGGTCAACACTGACCGCCACGGCCTATGGAGACGAAATATCGACTTTCCGTTAGGGGAGGCCGCGCGGGTCGCGGTGTCGGGTCCGTCCCACTACCCCGCAGCCAGTGAACTCTCCCGCGCCTACGCAGAATTATAATAATACCTATTGTATAATACCTATTGTAGAATTTAGAAAAGAAATACTCAAAAGTTTTTTTAGCAAAATCTTCAACAACCGAAACAACTTCAGGACGGAATATGAGAAAAAAACATGTGCTCCAGAAAAAAGAAGGTCCTTCTCTCAAGGTGCGTCGGATGTGCACAGTTTGTTACAAAAATAATGTGACCACTTTTGGGCGTGCACTTGCCAGAAACAAAACTAAAAAAGTGCCTACTTTCTGTGACATGTTAAATGTTTTGCCGACGTTCATATTAAAATTTAATTTTTAAACACTTAATGTTGTTAGTCAAGATTTATTTTTGGATAGGTATTCAAATTGATTGTTTGCATACTCTAAAATTGTTAAAAAATATCGTTATTACTTTGAACACATTTTTTCTTTTGTTTGTGTATAATTTTATCCAATAAACTTTTTTTTGACGACGCAAATTTTTACTCTTTGGTAATTGTTGTTTTTTTTCTATGTTCTTTCAATTTTTCATAAACCAACGTAATTTCGTTTAACTGGAGGGCCACGCGGGTCAATGAGTATAGGATTTAGTTTGATAGCGCTGCCCTACGGCCTGTAAGAGTTGATTGAAAACACTCATAAAACGTGGTCAGCTATGACCGTCGCGGCCCTAACGAAAAGTCTAGATGTCGACCAGCACTGACCGACGTGGCTTGAATGGTAAGACGTGTTATTTTTCCTGGCAGCCAACGAGAAAAATGTAAAAAAGTTTTCCCATTATTTTATGTTGTAGATTTCATTAATTTTGCGTATTAAATTTTCATTACCTATTTTATTCAAAGTAGAATAATATTTTCTATTTTTAATAATGACTGTTGTAATGTACTATTGTAATGTGTATAACGTAATCTCATAATTATTTCAACATCATAGTCTTTGCTAAATTAATTCACCATTATTTCTTCAAACACAAAAACAACATCAAAAATAATACAAACAACCGAACCACATGTTGACAACCCAAATACTTGTACAAGTGGATGTTGTCGGCAAGTACTTGCGAGCGCGTCAATCAAATCTGGCCACCGGACAGGAATAGCCGCGGTCAGATGCCGTTACCCCTACCAGCTGGCCGGCCAAACGTTTTGCGAATATTGTAGATTAGGTCAGGGTTTAGAATTTTGAGTATTGATTTAGATCAGGTTTTTCCTTATTTATATTTACATAGTAGCTGACCAGCAGATAGTTGGGTACATCAAAGAAAAATTGGAAACTTAGTTGTTGGGCTAGGAACTTAGATTAAATAAAAACAGCCATAAAATTAAATAAGGAATAAAATTAAAGTTTATTATTATTATTTTAAATTCTGTGTGTTGTTGAATTTCAAAACATTCAGAGATCTACTCAAAAATAAATTTAATAAAAAAGAAAACTCTTAAAAAACAAGCTTTATATAGTAAAAAAATAAAATAAGTCGAGATTACCAGTCTCAACTGACAGCGTCCGTTCACGAATATGACGGGTATGTCAGGGCCACTCAGCTCAACCATTGCCGGTAAGAAAAAATGTCATACTTTTACTAACTTAATATACTTACTTGTTCAACAATTGCAGCACAGTTTTTTTTACATTCCAGGGCTATAGTAACACTTCCAAACCATTCCACAACATTAAAATAACTGTGCCATCTTTCATATTTCCGTTTTTGATGGACAATTCTTCTCGAACTCATCTGTTCCTATTCGATGTCTCGTAGTAACGCCATGCGTATCGTCAGGGCCATTTAATTGCAGTGAGCAAGGACCAGCGTGTTTATTTGCTGCCCAGCAGTGGGACTGCGACCTTGACCTCTTCTCAGCAGCTTGTTACATATGTATTATATATGTTGTCGTGAGGTTTGGAAAGATCAGTATTTGGTAACGATATTACTTGTGTATTGATCGTGCTTAAACCGTAACGTTGAATGTATTGTAGAGCAGTAGTGGCTTCGACATACGAGTTGTAGGTCGCGAAGTTCAAACCCAGCAAGGTGCATTACTTTGTGTAATTTATTTCATCACCACTGTTCTCAAAACATCGTGAGCCGTGATGCCGGTTTGGCATATCCTAGAACCAAAAATTCGAAGACATATGACATCCACCAATCCGTACTGGCCCCACGTGATGGATTTCGGTCTATTCCATCTTCTAGAGACGAGGCTTGAGTCCCAGTAGTGGTAACATTATTAGGCTGATGCAATGCAATGTAATTGAATGTGTTACAACATAAATAACATAATAAATAGAGTATGAGTGAAGTTTCTTGCTCGTTCTTCTCCATAGAGTTTTCAAAGATATAATTATAAAGGGAATTAAGTACGTCAATTTTATAAAGACGTAAGTTTTTATATGAGTATAATTATTTGTTAAAACTTCACGCTAAAATATGTAACTGGATTTAGATTAAACTTGACATATAAGTAGTACATGTATTATAATAGCACTTAGGACTTTTTTATTTAAGAAGTACATACTTCAAATGTTGAAAATGATCCCAAGGGAACATTCCCTTAGGATCATTTTCGACATTCACACCGACGACGTTTGAAATAGAAATATTTCTGTCTCATACCATAGAATTTATACTTTACTTTGACTGTATTTGAAGAAACAACACATTGAAATTTTAGGTTTCTATTAAATAAAAACATTGATGCAGTACATTTTTACAAGCCATTAAATCGATGTAAAAATAACAACGTATTATAATTTATAGGGGAAGTGTACGTCGTTTCTCTATAAATGAAATAAAATATTTCTTCCTTCTGGTACTAACGCAAATTGTGTGAGAATTTTAAAAATATCTTGATGAACGATCAAGTCACAAAGCTTCAGAACGTGTTCAGAACTGATAAAAAAGATGTCAGAGATAAACTGTGACGTCAAAATCCATAAAGACAAATTACAACTAACAAAAATTGCGGATTCACGAAAGAGACAAATATATTTATCTTCTGTATTTCGTTTACTTTTCGATCAATTTCGATTTTATTTTCACACTTAGTTTTTTGTATTTGTACATTTATTATAGAAAGCTAACGTTTTATTATTATTTATGTTTTCTTATTCTTATATTCTTTATTGTACACATATTAAAAACATTACAAATAAAAGAACAGGTGATGTACACAGGCGAGCTTAACCCATAGTTGGGTTTTCTTACAGTAAACTTTATTCAAACATAAAGAAATTTAAAACATGAGGATAATCCATCCATATGCACAACTGAACTTAAATTATTACAAATCATAATTGATTTTTATTCATTTATACAAATTTCAAATTAACATGATCAACTCAGCGGCACATTGCCTCTCCTAGAGAGGAGGCCTGTGCCGCAGCAGTGGGAATATTGCAAAACTGATTATGCTATGCTAATGTATTTATTTGATTCTAAAATTGTAAGTATAATTGTAATGGATCTAACCATTGAAATTTTACTACAATATTGGGGTCAATGAGTCTTTAAACACTCAAACTTCGAGATTAAAAATGAATATTATAATTATATGATTTATATTTAACACTTTTCTAAACAATATCTTTCTAATTTACTTTTCACATTCTTTTTCATTTTCTCTCTCGATGCGGAAGACTTTTTTGATGCCTTATTAGATTAGGTACTTTTTGTTAGGGTTTTTTTTATCTTATTTATGGGTATTTATTAGTTTTAAGATTACTTCATCTAATAAAATCTGAGATTGTTAAAAAAAAATACTTCTAAATCTATTTTTGTTTGTGTCAGTCCCTATTTTTGCTAAACTAATTTACGCAATGTTTCTATAATATTAAACATACTGTACCCCCTTTATAAACCACAACCCCCCTCATTTTTCAACGTGCGCTACCTGTAAAACCTGTAAAGTGCATTCCTGAAAGGCTGTGTTAAATACAGAGGAGGTAGTAGCACGTGCCGACGGCGGGCGGGCGCCGGGCGGGCGGCTTGGGCGGAATAACGTGATAGGAAATATATTGTAGAACCTATTTGTTTATGAGAAGGATTATTGTGTTTATTATATTAAAAGAGGTTGAAGAAAAATGTGAGATGTTTTTTCTTACAAAATATGACGTTGAAGTTTGTTTTTATGGATAACATCTATAAACAACTTTTAATGTTATTTTAATAAGTTACATTTTTATAAAAAAATATTACTCTATAAGAAATTTATTTTCTATGAAAAAAGATAATGCACATACCCCGTACCATATTGTGCCATATTATTACCAAAAATAATGTGTAATTTATGTGTACTGATTTTTGTTAAACCACATAAAAAATAAAAATGTTAATAAATGGTTAACAATTTCTACTTCCACAAAAATAACATTATTATTTCCGAAATATTTTTTTTTTCACAAGTTGGTACTTACAGAGTTTTGATTCATATACCATTTTAGTTTATATGACAATTCTATTTTTAAAGAACAATTATGAGTTTTTTTTATTTTTAGTGAACTTGTTTGAGGTTGCAACGGAATTTCTTATTCTACAATTTTTATTAGAATTATCTCATTAGAGTGTAATATATTAAACTTACTTTCCGGACTAAAGATAAATACAACCAAATCGACACAGTAGGTAATGGAATAAGAGCAGAAAGCGTTCCAGCTTCGCACTTATTAGTAATAGAAAATAACAAATATATTATGCATGTATTATTCATATAAACCTTCTTCTTCAATCACTCTGTCTTTTAAAAAAAATCATCACCACTGCTCTCAAAACGGTGAAGAAAAACATCGTGAGGAAACCGGCATGCCCTAGAACCAAAAATTCGAAGACATGTGACATCCAAAGGGTAAATGACGACTTTACATTCTTGTCAAAAACAAACATTGTATCTTATGCACGTAATTAGGTACATTACGGTTCTTATAATTATACATAAATAAAAAAAAAATGTTTTGTAATAACATAAGAAAGAGATACTTACAATGGAAATATGATAAGAAAAAAAACTTACACAAAAAAGAAACAACCGAACTCTAAAAAAACAACTTTAATTTCGGGAGTCAGTATTTTAGTATTTTCCTTTCTTCACATCGTCACATAATATTTTCCAAAATTATATAGGATTCTATAATTATTTAAATATCTTTCAAATATATATCAGAATTACTAGCACCTGAAAAATCCCGTGATATTATAAATTGTTCATATTGAATTTTATTCTAATTATATTCTAAACTAGTTTTTGTTAGCGTCTTGTGTCACTCAGGAATAAAGCAACTTTCTATCGTCGCAAAAATTTTTCCAATCGGACCAGTAGTTCCAGAGATTACCTCCTACAAACAAAAAAACAAACTTTACCTCTTTATTATATTAGCATAGATAATAAAAGATGTTGAGTCGAAAATCTTTTTCATCTTTATGATTAGGAAAAGATACACGCTTTCGACTTGGACCTAGGAGTGTCGTATGGCCCACTAATTGATTTAGACGACCTTAAGTTATTTGGGAAAAGGCTAAGGGTTTTATTATGGTGGACAAAAATCATCCAATGATGAATCCCGCTCTTGGGCGGACCGGGAAACAGTGTCAGACTCTTGCTGACTAACCCTCCCACCCCATTCCTTCTTTGCCTTTTGCACTAAGGCCAAGCCTTCCTTTCAGTAAAAGACCCTAGTAGGCTTTGACCCTTTTGCAGAGTTCCTAAGGTGTTCCAGTAGGGTCGAAAATGATTGGAGTCATGGGTTTATCTCATTCTGGAAGGTATACCCGTGGTCTTGGAACGCTAAGAACAAAGAAGGATCATTCAACCAAACCTTCTTTGTTCTTTGCATTCCAGGACCATGACCCAGTCCACTCTCATCATCAGCCTTTTTAATGAACCCACAGCTGGGACACAGGCCTCCTCTCTAGGATAACGAATGGGCCGTAATCTGCCACGCGGGCCCAGTGCGGATGTTACATGTCTTCGAATTTTTGACCGAGTCCGCCCTAGAGTGAAAAATCAATTAATGATTTATTTATTAAAAAAAAAAAAACAAAATATTGGTGAAGTTCTCATACACATCACTCCATTCAGTGATATACTCACCCACCAAAAACTTTACTTTTCGCGATTCTTATCTCTTCGTTACATTTCAACGTTTCTAAAAATCTTACCGCATCACAATCAACATATTTTCTTAACTCATTTTGATTACAACAAAACCTACTAGCAAATTACCGTATTAAAATCAATACCACCTCCTCAGTCACCTGCGTAATGAATTCATTTTAAGACGACGGCGGCGTTGCCGCTTCCCCTTAGAAGCAACATTTGCATATTACAAAGTATGGAAGTTCACTAACGAAGTACGCGGGTGGAAACGGGATGAGGGGGGTGGGAGGGGGCGTCTAAGGTTGCTGGTGTAAGACGGGGAATTGGGTGCAGGGACGGATTTGGGGATACGTTTTTGGTTCAGCTTCGCACGGATGCAATAGTGACATTAAAAAAAATATACATACAAACCTTCCACTTGAATCACTCTTTCTATTATTATTCATTTAGTCAGTGGAAGTCTGACACTCTCATTTGATGATTTTTCCCATCATAAAAAAATACCTAGTCATTATAAAAAAAGTTTTCATAATTTTCATAAAATCTAAAACAAAATTCTCCCGTTTTATAAGACTACAGAATACGAAATAGTTTGTGATCCCGCAACCTGCATAATAAAAATAGTAATTTGCATAATTTTATACTAACACGTTTTAAAAGTTTTTTAAATGGGCATAGTTAGAATTTTCTGTATAATGGTAACTAAAGAAAATGCGATGCACCTAGTGAAATGTTTTTTTTTTTTTTAAGAGATTTTAACGATATAGGTATATAAAAAAAGATAATGAATACATATTTTGTTATATCAACAAAAATGAAACACATTGACCCCCTTTCGTGAAATAAATAAATAAAAATAAAATAAGTAAAAGAACTTTCACTGAATTTTTTAGGAAAAAATAAAATATAAAACCCATTATTTATGGCTAGATAAATTTCGTAAATATGTATAAAAAAAACGACAATTAAGAATTTTTCAAGGACAGCAAGATGTACAGACGTATATACAATCGGATCAAGGGGATAATAAAATTGTACTCTACATGTTTTTGTCACTTTACCAATATGGATGAAACTTTGTGCGTATATTTCAGTTGAGTCTCTGGACGGTTCGAAAATAAAACTGAACCCACCGGGTTCCGGTATAATCGGCTATAATCGGCTTCTCAATTTTTTTTTTTTTCTGAAGAACTACTTGACAGATTTTTGCGAAATTTTTTGTTTACAGGCCTGACAGATAATTAGTCGTTGGCTAATTTTAGCATTGATTACTAGACCAATTAATAGGACCGTCTAATTAAAAAAAAAAAAGATCCCAAGTCCATCCCCATCCACCTCGAAAGCGGAGAAAGATGAAGGAAATGAAAATGTACGTCGCAAAATGGGGGAAACACCCCTCTACACCCCGCAGAAGTGGAAAGCCCGAAAATTCTATAAAGAGGGGAGTTGGGACTCGATACCTTTTGTACGATAAGCCCTTTCTCCCCTCGCCCTAAGGAAGAGGAGGGGCGGGTAAAACGGAAACATTACTCTGGCTGACGTCTCCGCACTTCTTATCAGTCTTGAATAATTTCCTTCGTTTTGAAGGCGCGATGCGGGCAGTTTTGTTCGGAGGGTAGTTTGGTAAATAATTTTCGAAGGTATAGGTATTGTTAAGTTTAAGGGATATGGGGGTGGGTTTCCTTAGTTGCGCGGTGCTGTTTTAAAGGGTGAATTATGTTCAGGTAGCTATTTTAAGATGCGGGCTTGTAAGCCTAAATATGTCAACTCTCCCTTATTTTCTTGAAATAGTTTGTACATATTTTTCTTTATTTCACTATTAATATATACACACATTACACACACATACAAGATTTTTTCAAAACAATAAACAAACGATTCAGTATTTTTCTTTTCAAAGGAAACAAAATCTCTTCCAGCATACCTGCAAAAGTAGAGTTAAAAAATAGAGATATTGATCATCATCATCATCTTAGCGACAGTCCCGGTTGTCAACCTTGGCTTTCACATCTCGCTGAAAAAAATAGAGATATTGATACCGTGTGTAAAAATAATATACAAAAGAAATACACAGTAACTGTATTGAAAAAATCACATGATGTTAACGTTTGCGGATGGTGAGCATTGGGTAGCTCGCCGTCCGGTCGTCTGGTAATCGTCCGGACCAAGCCCAGTCATCGACGGCGCGCACTGTTCCCGCGCGCCTCAAGGAGTTGTCAGCAACTGTAGGGACCCTGCAGAAGGGTCGAAGCCAATCAGGGCCACGGGTTTGTGTCTGAAAAGGAAGGCTCTGGCCCTGGTATGTATGGCGATGTAGGAACGGGGTATGTTGTTTAGTCAGTAAGAGTCTGACACTTGTTTTCCGCTCCGCCCAAGAGCGGGACTCGTCATTGGATGATTTTTACCTACCATAAAAAAAAAACATGATGTTAACGTTCTTTTGTAAGGATATCTAAGATATTATTATTACCTCGTGATATTACCCCATGTCTCGGAAAATGATGGTAAAATGATCATTCTCATCTCATATATCATCATCATCTTCCAGCCCTTGTCTAGTATTATTTGGGCTCGACACAGCCCGTTTTCTTCCTTCTGTAATCGTCACGCTATCCCTAAGTCTCTCAATATACTCATCTCCAATAATGGTAGATGAAGAAATGTAAGAGAAACACAATCAATATTATTATGTCAAATAAAAATAAACATACATATATAACATAGTACCTTATAAAAAAGACCTCTGAGGTCTTTTCTTATTTCTGCACACGAATATCTACTTTTCTTCCAATTTTATTACATACTAGCTTTTGCCCGCGGCTTCTCCCGCGTACATAAAATATAGCCTATGTCACTCAGGAGTAAAGCTGCTTTCTATTGTTGCTAATTTTTTTCCAATCGGACCAGTAGTTCCCGAGATTACCTCCTACAAACAAAAAAACAAAAAAATAAAAAAACAAACTTTTCCTCTTTATTATATTAGTGTAGATTAGTGTAGATGTAGATATTAGTGTAGATTTTATTATAATGTTCTGTATCTACGAATTTTGTGTGTGTACATATATAGTAAAATAAATAAATAAAGGCACATAACATAACTAAATAAAACATGTTACAATTCCACACAATTTCAATTCAATTAACTTACTATACGACAACTGATCACTACATTTCTTTCATCACCCAAGCACCGTACCCACGACCTGTCGGTCAAAGAACTAGTACAAAACTGGTTGAACCACTCCACTTTTACATCTATCTTTTCAAAGGGTTCTGAATTCCCATTCCTTGAAAACGAGACTTCTTTTACGAAAGATAGGACTTGTCGTTGTAAAAGAAAGTAAAAATAAACTGGTTTTAGATTTATCTTTTATTTGGTTTTGATATAAAATTGTTTATTGTTGTATTGTATTTGGAGTCCTTTTTCCAAATATAATCTTTCCCAGGGTGATTTTTGATTGTGTTAAGTTCAAACTTACGATTTGTGTATATCTATAGAATAAAATAATGTGTCTTTACTATGAAATTGTGTTTTTTTTTTTTTAAACGGGTTGTATTTATATCTTTGGGTTAACTTAGAAACCCGCTCACCCATGGGCGAGAGATGTCATTGAATGATTCCTTCTGAAATCCGATAAATGCGAGTCGTACCGGTCGTTGTGGCGGCGCTTGGGGGAGGCGTACGTCCAACTGTAGATGTATTCTGGGTCCTGGGGTCAAGGCAAGGAAGGAATGGTATAAGTTGTTTAGCAGTATAAGTCTGACAAAGTTTCCTACTCCGCTCAAGGGCGGGATTCGTCATTAGCAAATTTTTAACTACCATGAAAAAGTAGATCTCTTTCAGCTAAAATGATAATGATGATGATCAAGGTACTATAATTCTACTAGTAACAAAAAATCTACCCTACAATAAATTTACCAAAACTACTCAAATTTGAATCAATTTTTCCCTGCTTTTCCAATTTATCATAAGAATTAGTTGTGCAAACTATTGGGCATTCGTAATTAATGGGCAGTCGGGGCCGCCAAATGAAAAGGGTGGTCGTCTGGTTCGCGAAAATACTGTTATTTTGTTTCGATTTTGGCGGTAGAGGGAGATTTTTCGACCGTGCTTATGGATAGTTACACTGGTAGATAGATAACGTAAACTTTGATGTAGGTAGTGCATAGCTATACATATAGATAGATAGATATACTCTTTACTGTAGGTACACCATAAATAAAATTTGGTATTTATTGGTACAGGTAATTTGGAGCTTGTAACGATAAGACCGCCCACATATTGCACATGTATTGTAAGGGGATAAAAATAAACAGAAAACTTGGACCCAAAACTCTTACATCCATAATCAGGGCGTCATGACAGTCGAAAACCTATAATTATAATCGAAAAAAAGTAGCTGGTACCTAATGAGCGCAATAATGGTCGGTATTGCTGTGGCCGAATACTGGGTCAGACAAGGAATTCAACTTAGTTTGCCATAGGCTAAGAAGAAGAGTCCCCTGACACAGACAGGTTAGGTTAGAAAGCTTTTTTAGATGGAAAATCATACAACGACTTGTCTTGTTCTAAATCCAGGTGGGAGGTAGTGTCAGACTCTTACTGACTACCCATCTGACATCCGCCCGTAGGGACTCTGCAGAAGGGTCGAAGCCAACTGGTGGCAAGGGTTCGCGTCCTAAAGGAAGAAAGAAGAAGAAAGAAAGAAAAAGAAAAAACGTTTATTTGTGCGAGAGTATAGCATACAATAAAAAACAAAAACAACTAAATAGGTAATAATAAAAAAAAAAAAAAAATAATAATAATGCAACACACCCGCACAAAACGGCTGGTGCTCAGCAAAAGCTGGGGCTCATGTGTGAAACAGAGCCACAGCGCTGATTTTCAGCACCAGCCGAAGGCACTGGACTTGGTATATATGGTAACGTAGGAACGGGGTAGGTTGTTTATTCAGTAAGAGTCTGACACTGTCTCCCGCTCCGCCCAAGGATAGGATTCGTCTTTGGATGATTTATACCTACCATAAAAAAGTCTGTTATTCGTCATTTGCTCTTTCCAGCCGCATTAGGGTCCGTTCACACAGACCGGCTCGGAGAGGAGAGCAGATTCTTATCACGTTGAAAACAGAGTTTTTAGTATTTGTATTAAAGTTTATTTTTGCATGTGCACTGCTTTTGTAGTTAAGAATGCTTGAAGGCGCTTGGTGTGAAATAATAAGAGGAGCTTACCGGCACCGATCGCGTAATTTTTCTCGATCGTGCAGCCGTTTGGCTCCGATTGCATGCTCTTTAGCGCTCGCACAGCCGATCGGCTCCGATTGCGTGCTCTTTCTCGCTCGCGCAGCCGATCGGCTCCGAGCGATTCCGACCGGCTCCGCTTTCAGATCGCTTCCAGCCGGTCTATGTGAAATAGTTGGCGGCTCCGCTCCGACCAACTCCAAGCGCATACGATCCGGTCTGTGTGAAAAGAAAAATGCGCGCCGATGCTCTCCGAGCCGGTCTGTGTGAACGGACCCTTAAGGGCACCTTTAATCAGCTTCAAAGTGCCGCGAGACTGCAGCGTGGATGCAGCGCGGCTGTCGCTCGAATTTTCAATTTAAATGTAAATATGCATATAAATGTTACAAAATGTATAACTATAAAAAGGTGATAGCTCATATAGCCTTCTGTTATTTTTACCATCATCCTTGGGAGAAAGATATGAACACTACGCATGTATTTGTTAGCAATAGAAATTATGGAGCTAGAAAATAAATAGATGTTGGTTTTATTACATATTTCTATCAATAGCGGAGAGCAGTAGCGATGAAATAAATTACACAAAGTAATGCGCCTGGCTAGATTTGAGCCCGCGACTTAAAATCGTAAGTTGGGGCCATTACCACTCGGCCACCACTAATCCCAGTAAAAAGTAAGCTAGCGCTCTAAATCTTAGTAATATCTAGTTTATTGCAAGTTAAAAAAAAAAAAAAAAAAATATTATAAATGCGAAAGTTACGATGTTTGTTATTCAATCACGCCAAAACGGCTGGACGGATCTGGATGAAATTTGGCACAAGCATAGGAATAGAACATAGGCTACTTTTTATCCCGGAAACCCCAACCCCAATACCACGCGGGCGAAGTCGCGGGCAAAACGTAGTATTTTTATAACTATTAAAATTATCATCTTAAACCCTGTATCTATCTATTCAGTATCCTCATGATATTCCTCCATCAACGTCTTATAAATATTGAAGAGGTCTAACAAAACAACTGATGTGTACTTACGGAGGAGGTAATTAAGAACGGAGGGACGTTCCCTCGCGAATGCCGCCTCATCTTTCCACTTACGCTGAGGTTCTCAAACTTGGTGGATTATTCAGTTATTTAGCTTGTGTTCTATAACACATACGTAAGCGTATATATATACCATCTGACTTTCAGAAGAACATTTTTATTATTGACTAGCTGGTACCCGCGACTTCGTTTGCGTCCTTTTTTTTCGCAACAAAAGATAGCCTATGTACTTTCTCAGGGTCTAAAGATTGTCTGTGCCAAATTTCATCAAAATCGTTTGAGAGGTTTAAGCGGGAAAGCGTAACAGACAGACAGACAGAGTTACTTTCGCATTTATAATATTAAGTATGGATAAGCTCACACGCAACTAATCATCGTCATCATCATTTCAGCCGAAAGAAGTTCACTGTTGTACATAGGCCTCCCCCAAGCATCACCACAACGACTGGTCCCGTGGGTCTCACATCCATTGAATTCCAGCTACCCTGACCAGGTCATAAGTCCACCTTATGGAAGGCCTTCCAACGTACGTCATTTCGTCGTCGATTTTGACAAAGCGCATATTATTAAATCAACGAATAGGTATTCAAAAGTAGCTAACGTTATCTGAAGCTGCTAACGCAAAACCAGCTAAAATTATCTGATTCTCAGCTCCGTTTTCAATTTGAACAGTTTCGTCTATTAACTGCTACGTTGGTACAAGCAATCTGTTACATTAATGAAAACCTGTTAATAACGTATGAAATTAATAACAGGATGAAATTAACAGCTTGGTTGCGTTAACCCAAAAATCGTTAACCACCACTACTGGCAACACGCATTACCAAACCGATAAGATATCTTCTTCACTGTCACTTCACGGTCGTGTCTCGATCGACTCTGACGCCATTGTCTCTTTCGCAATGCGACGCCATGCAGTTCTATGTTACAATATTCTTTTGCTGTCCCTATGTGTGCTTAGATCTTTAAAAGCACGGAACAGATTTTGATGCGTTTTTTTTAATAGATAGAGTGATTCAAGAGGAAGGTTTATGTGTATAATACATGCATAACATATTCAATATCAGTACCCGTGCGAAGCTGGGGTGGGTCGCTTGTTACAAATATTATAGAATCGCTGTCAAAACCAACATAAACTTACATAACCTCTAAAACTTTGACAACCACACAACAACTAGCATTGTCTTCCGGCACTGAGTGGCTTTATGAAATTCCTACCACGCACTACACACACACATGTAGACATATGTTCACATATGTACGCCGCAACAATGGTCCTTAATAGCCATCTATAAGTTCGAGTCTGGCGCTTTTATGGCTAATCGGGTAATAAGGACCAGTTTGATTGCGTAACCGTTATTTCTGATTTGATTGACCGATGTTTTATTGGGTTTTGGTCGAGTTGTAGATGTAGAGTTATTGGTAAGGTGATTGGGCAATGATATTAACATGGTTTCGTTCATTGAGGGATGTGGTGGTTCATTTTTAATTCATGGTAACGATCGTAAGACCCAACGACAAAAATATTTTGACATTCAGGCCCAAAATGATTTTCAAAATTTACAAATTATATACTAATTATAACCTAGTGACCTAAAATTATAATCATATTTAAAAATATATATTTTTTTTTAATACGAACCTTATGTTATGCATGACTTAGAAAATACCGCATAAAATTTGTTTTTGGCTAAATTATTACATTACATTACATTTAAATGCTTTTTCTCTAATGTTTTCAGCCACAAATAAACTTTTGCATAATTCAGTTCCCCATTCAGTGAAACATAACTTTAAAATATTTATAGGACTTTTAATGAAGTTAAAAGGCTAAAAGAGTAATTTATCTTACTTTTTACTTCTTTTTAATTTTTACTTCATCATCGATCATGAAGTAAATTCAGTGAATCAATCATGAAGTAAATCATTTCAGTCGAAAGACGTCCAATCTTGAACACAGGCTTTCTCTACACGTCGCTACAACGACCGGTCCTGTGCGTCTCGCATCCATTTAAATGGTGTGAATTTTTAGTTCACACTTTTTAAATTAATCATGGAACCCATTATTGTGATAGCTAAGAACCACCTGGGATTTTCTTTTGTTTTGAAGCTGAAAAGTAAATGTCAGCTAGCAAAAAAACCGCGTCAAATTCAATGCGCGCTTGTAGGAGCTACGCTGCCACAGACAGACACACTATTACACAGACAGACACGTCAAACTAACCTCGAAGTCTTCTAGCACTACTATTACTAAAGATTATACTTAGGGGTGTTAGTTATTCTCTAACACAAAAACTGTTCAATGGATTTTGATGAAACTTAGTGCACGGAAAACTATGTCCTGGAATAGCCTTGGGAATATGTTCACTTGGGAATAATTTCCCAACAAAAACGGGCAAAGCCGCTGTCGGCACCTAGTATAATAACAATATTCAAACCAAAACCTTTTAAAACTAAAACACTAATAAATCATTAAACAACTAAAACACGAAACCAAAATAAACCTCAAATTAATTGAACTCCTCTAAGACGCGAAGACTAATTTAATTAAAATTTCAATTAAATTGAAACGTCTTAGATATAATGTTATAGTTTCTGCTCTGTTTATGTAATTTTATACGCATGGTGTGGGGTGGGTGGCTGGGGTACACCCCACCCCGTGGTGGGATTAACAAGATTCCATTAAAATTATTATAATGTTGTCTGTATTATGGGTAAGTAAAGCTTCTTCGGTGTTTGGATATGTATGTAGGTATCTTATGTATTAGGTAAAGACGTTTCGAAATATGTTTTTGGTATACTTTTCTTATATACTGAATCTTTTTAAGGATAATTTTGGTAAAAGTAGTCTAAATCGACGAACGACGAGTAACCACCCTCACGTTGTTCAAGTCTCTACGGTCCGGACTAAGCGTTTCGCTTCGCGGTTTATACCGTGTACATTTACATCGAGGGACTGGATCCATTTGCCAGCTGCGGTCTACCCATTCCATAATGATTTGACTGTCTACAGAGTAATAAACTAGTGCGTTTCACTATCAAGGATTTCGCACTGCTTACCATCAGGTGGGATCGCAGGAAAGCATTAGTTTATATAAAATTTAAAAAAAAACCATTCATAGGTACAACATTTGGAAATCAAATTCATTGTGTGTACTAAAATGTTATTATGCCCATGTAATTAAAAGAGATTCCTTTAGAAATAAGCATCACCTCTGTACCTATTTTTCTGTTTCCTTGTTGTTTTCTTTTATTCTTATGTCTGTACATAAAAAGTCAAATAAATAAATAAAAGAGTTATGAACTTGTTATGAAATTGTTGTTATTACTTTATAAATTAAAACAAGTTGATATAATATTTTTTTTGTTAGCCTGTTCTGTCTCACTCCTAAGCAAAGACCTCCTTTCACTCTTTCCTCCTCCATTCTTTCCTGATGCGAAAGCGTAACACCATGGATAGATTTTGGAAAGAGTGATATGAAAAAAAGGGAGTTAGAAATAGCATGCAGGTGACAGGGGCAGAGTGGAAGAAAAATAAAGTTGTTCTGACTCTAACTAACACGGAGCAAGAATGGATAAAACCTTAACATAACTTTCAGAGTGTTTCCTTGTTTTTAAGTCAAGTATAAATAGGTCACTTTGGGCAAACCTAAGTACTCCATTGTCGATCTATCAATCATAAAAGAGAGTTATTAAAAGCACATAAAAAGTTAAAGCACTTTTAATGTCGACAAATAACAGCTTTGTGATGTGATGTTTAAGATGGTGACGAAGATGACTAACAGCATGCAAACCTTAACGGAACATTATCATCATCCTACCCTTATCCCATATTACTTGGGGTCGGTGCAAAATGTTTTTTTCTTCCACTCTGTCCTGTCACCCGTCACAGTGTAACTATCTCCCTTTTCTTTCATATCACTCCTCACACAATCCATCCATCTATTTTTCGGCCTCCCTCTTCTCTCCATCCATACCTTAACAGAACGTATAAAAGATTTTTAAGACATCAACAGTTTTCAAAATAAATCATCAACATCTTTACGCCCTGATCCTGTATTATTCGGGGTCGGCGCAATACGATTTTTTTCTTCCTTTCTCTCCTGTCACCTGTCATGCTACCTAATCACTAACTCCTTTTTCTTGTTCTTTTTCAAAATCTATCGATACACGAGAATAATAACTATCACCATCACTTTGTATAATACAACCTATCATGTGAAATAGTAATCACAAAGTTGCTCCTTTATTAATAATAGGTCTCATATTTTTTGTATTACAATTAATGTAGATATAACTACTAAAAATGTTCTTCTCTAACAACGGTAAGTCTAGCAAACAATTTTTATTACTTTATAAATTAGAATAAGTTGATACCATATTTTTTTGTTAGCATCTTCTGTCTCACTCCTGGGCAAAGGCTTCCCTTCACTCTTTCCTGATGCGAAAGCGTAACACCAGGCCCCTGGGATCAAGGCAAAAAAGGATCATAGTAGATTGTTTAGTCAATAAGAGACTGGAACTGTTTCTTGCACTATCCAAGGGCGGTATTTGGAAGACATTTTTACCTTACAAAATCTTGCTGGTGCCATATTTCTTGCAATATAAATAATATAGGTACTTAAAACTTACACAGCGTTAATATCAATAATTCTAAATCATATTCTCGTCAAAAAACAGCAAGTCCAACTCACATTTTCGTAAAACCTACAACAAAGTCTTGTTCCAACAATAAAAACACATTAAAACAACCCCAACTAATATCAAACAGACCTGTCACTATCCCCCCTTACCCCCCACCACACACACTACGCCAACGCCTTAAAAGCCACTAAGAAAATCAATAGCGATGTAACATAACGCCACAGTTACTTATTCCCGCGAAAATAGCGCTTCGCGGGGTGGGCTGGCAACCCCAGGGGGTGGGGGGTGGGGTAGCCACCTGAGACACTGCGAAGACGAAGCACTCAAAATTTCGCTTATATAACATGGATATATAGTTTGGAATTAATTAGTTTTACGGCACAAAGTTTTACATAGGGACCGTGTGATATTTGCATAAGATTCGTGAGGTGCTAGTTGTCTTGGGATGGGTAGAGAAGTTCTGAGGTGCTGACTTTGTATATGTTAGAGGTACAAATAAGATGCTATATTTGATAGTTCATAAAAGGCCTTTATAGTACGCAGTGAATAACTTGAAACAAAATGGATATCGTTAAGCTTAACACATTATTCACAGTCGACTGCCATTTAGGTTCAACTTATAGGTCGCGTATAGTACCATAACATTTCCAGTACTAAGAGAAAAGAAGGCGAACGATATTATTATTATTCTGTTAGTAATTTATATATTTTTATTTCTTAGTCTACAAACCAGACACTTAAAAATATGAATTCTTTCAGACAGCTAAAAAGGTTTAGGAATCCAAAAGTTTTTTCTGTAAGAAAATTAATATTACAAAAAAACTTATGTGTATTTTTGTGTGACATTTCAGATTACGCTCTAACAAATTCCTAATTTAAAACTAATAATAATTTCAAACCACTACATACACCACTAACCTCTTATCAAAATCAAAACATCTTAACCGACCAGTAACATCAATAAATTACCCTGAATACTAAGAGTTGCAAGCCTCACCCCACAACAAGGGAAATATATTTCGAATTACTGGCAACACAAATAAATCAGGCACTCGCCAACCGACAATATAATCGGGAACTTAGAAACACGTACTTACTTATGAAACCCCACCACCCCGCGCTCCGTTTTGAATTTCGAATAGGTAGGGTTGCTACTCGTAAGAAATGAAACAAGAATAATAATAAAAGAAATGATTCCGCATGTCTAAGTGCAGAATTCTCGAATAAGTACATTTTGATAGAAGTACAGAAAGTGTGTCATTACGACCGAGGCAGAATAATAATGTTATTGAGCCGAGTAGCAGTGACAAACGCTCACGTGTATCTAACGACGTTTTTTAATACACTTACGCAGATATAAACGAATAGGGGTTGGTGCGCGACTCGTGGGGGTTGCTTAGCGCCCCACCTGGTATGATAAATGTTATAAAATTGTTGGATAGTCTTTATAAGCTGATTCACTGAATGGCAGCGGCAGGCAGAGACGCAACGAGGCTGGGATGCAGTGGCGGAAGACTAGCCACAGGCCTTCTCAGAGACGATTCAACTTACCTGATAGTAAGTTTATTAAGGGTCTAGTCACTGTAGACTTGAAGACTGCGGAGGAAGACCACGGCAATCCTTATTCTCTGTGTCCTCCTTTTCATGGATTACTTGAAACTTTTTGAGGCCAGCCTATAAGAGTAATATGTGGGAAGTGTAGAGTTTTAATGTTACAGAAAAAAAATCTATTTCGACGTCTGAAAAAGGAATTGAATAGCCTTCTTTCATGTAGAAACAAGATTTTTTCGAGTTTGTGCTACAAGTATCATACTATACTCCGTTCAAAAAACATTAGACATTTAAGAAAATATTTTTTTACTCTCCGTTATGTATATATTTAGTATATAGTTGGTTTTTTAACGACTTTTTTCCTTTAAAGCCACCCTTATTCCAATGGAATAGAAGTTAAAGTTGATTTAACAGACAATTCAATATGATACATCGACTATCGCGTATTTCTTGGCGTGGCTAGGCTTATCTTCGGTCAGCGAATTTTGTCAGGATTTACGGCCAAAAATTACTTTTAAATACTCCATTTTGTCAGCTTTTTCAACAAAGGAAGGCTTGGCCCTGGTGTGAAAGGCAAATAAGGAACGATGTGAGTTGTTCAACCACCCAAGGGTGAAATTTGTTATTGGATGGTTTTTACTCACCATAAAAAAAAAACAGGGAACACTGAGCCTAAAAAAGTTAAATGAGATGAAATAATTGGTCGTAAACATTTGACTCTGGTGAAATGTAAAATATTTGTCTGATTAATCTGACGTAAGTGTTTAAAGCGACAATGTTTATTTCAACAATTTTTATTGTAAATCAATTTACTGATAAAATTTATTGTCAGTTCTGGCATTTTACGAACAAAGAAAAATATTACCAAGTGCATTTTAAATTCTCAATACTGCCAACCCTACCCAAGGAGCGAGAACCAGAACAAAGTTAGATTGAGAACGAACGAACCGACGACGTTCGGTTCTTAAGACTCGCTGCTGAAGCCGCGCTAGAATTGCGAGAGCTTTGGTGCAAGAAATTTCTTGCATTAAAGTTCTTGCATCTGGCATAGTAGAGGAGAGTAGGAGCAGGCAACAGTAAAATTTAAATGATGAAGACGTAATATTTATGATTTGGATAATTAGCTTCTATTTTTATGCGCAACTAATTTATTGTTTCTACTAAGTTGGCCGAAAAAGCGACACAGAAAAAAAGCTAGTCGCCTATTTTATTGTTGATTTTCAATCCATATACAAATAGATATAAATAAAATTGGTCGGTTAAAATTTGATCCAAATCGACACGAAAAGAAGAAGAATCCATATATTTTGAAAAATCTTACGTTCGAACACGTAAGTTTTTCCAAGATATATGGATTCTTCTAGAAATGTAGATTATTAAGAAATAGATGACAATATCTGTAAGCATCACTCTTTACCCTAAATTACTTTTAAATTGTTCTTTAAAGTTTTTCGTAGCGATGTATTCTTAATTACCCATTTTTAGCCCCTTTATGGCAGGGGTTAGCATTTCAAGATTATTAAGAAATAGATGACACTATCAGTAAACATAATTCTTTAACCTAAATTACTTTTAAAGTTTTTCATAGCGAAGTTTTCTTAATGACCTATTTTTAACTCCTATATGTTTAGGGCACGTAGTTCAAGCTAAATGCTTTTTAAGATAACAGGAGAACAATATAAGCAAGCAAAACTTAAAAAAAAAATCAAGCAAGATTACCAAACTTTCAAACAGCAATAACACAGCCAATAAAACCACAAATAACTATCTCATAAATACACATACATATACACATGAATAAAGTATGTATCAAGTGTCACGTTTCTACGCCATACATAGTTACATATTCGCTCACAAGCCGCACGTATACACAGCTATACATGCACAGTATGTACATATTTTAATACATTATCTCGCGTAAGGAGATGAGTTCCAAGATGGCTGCTTTGAAACACTTCTTAGAGCTCGCGCAGCGTCGGCGGGTTTGTGTGGAGATGGATTTCGTTTTATTATTTAGCCAGGTATTGGAACTACAGGTATAAAAATAACTTCATCTTTTTCAATCTACTTAGAAGAAAAAGTTTATCTACACTAATATAATAAAGAGGTAAAGTTTGTTTTTTTTTTGTTTGTAGGGGGTAATCTCTGGAACTACTGGTCCGATTGGAAAAATTTTAGCAACAATAGAAGGCTGCTTTTCTCCTAAGTGACATAGGCTATATTTTATGTACGCGGGCGAAGCCGCTGACAAAAGCTAGTATTATATAAAGGACTATTCTAATTACCAACCAGTTTCAAGATGCTCAATTATTCAAGGCCTCAAAAAAAAAAGAATTAAAATATAAAAAAACACACAATATTACAAGGACTCGCATATTTGTCGAAGACTTTTTCTTTTTTAGCCCAACCAATAAAAAAATTACCTACTTAATATGAGGCGATTATGCCAAGAACATCGTGGTTAGGCAAAGCTTTTGAATACGTTAACTACGATTTTCTACTGAATTAACGACGTAGCTTAGTATTAGATAAAACTTGAATCCTATTTTTAACGTTTTAACATACAGCAAAGTTATATAAAGAATTTATGGAATACGAAACATACTTAAATTAATTTTTATTTATCATTTAGAATAAATATAATTCTGGTGTCTAGGAGGCGTTCTTGCCCCACCTTTTTTTCCGGTTGAACACCAAATTATAAATATACACATATGAAGTAAATAAATTATTTCAAGTGAATAGAATTGAAAGAAGAAAAATTTATCCATTCACTTGTTATTATGTTAAATCACAATCAATGTCACAATTTTACTGCACGAAAAGTATTACACTCTTTCTTTCTTCATACTATATTAAACACTGCTCTCAAAAATAGTTAACAAATACGAAAAAGTTTCATTACGATGTCAGTATTTTTACAGGTTAGCAGCCCACGTTACATTTCCTATACTTGGTAAATGAGATGAGAGGTAAATTAGAAGTGTCTAGAATGTACTATGCGATGAGGAACTTTGTCACATAAAGGGGTTTGGGTAAAAGTGGCATGATTTTTTAAACACGCGTCCACTAATGAAAATTATTTTGTTAAAAGAACACATTAAGCCCTTCATTTTTTTCTATGAACGTTACTTTCCCAAGTACATCGAAGCCGAGATATTTAAAGTCAATAATCTATAAAATCAAATTGCCGTTTGCTATAAATTGCATTTATTTCATTCATTACATTGTAGTATTACTTGTATTTCTCTTTATTATAAATCGTAATTAGCGATAAACAAGAGAGGCCAGAGCCTTCCTTTCAGACGCGAACCCTTGGCCCCAGTTGGCTTCGACCCTTCTGCAGGGCCCCTGCGGTTTGCCGCGGCAACAGTGCGCGCCATCAACGACTGGGCTTGGTCTGGACGGTTACCAGACTATTGGACGGCGACTACCCATTGCTCGCCATCCACAAGCCCGAAATCTTATAGCCTTAATAAATTCCGTCACCTACTGAAGCCATTTCTGTTAGTTTCCCCTACGGTCATATAATTTATATCTATGGATTATACGAAGCAACTTAGGCTGATGCTATCATTCTGTCGGAGATTATGAACAATCATACTGATCCGTTTCATAGGTACTTCCACACAGACGATGTGCTAATCTTGGACAGAGGCTTCAGAGACTGCATTGAAACAGTGGAGTCCCGTGGGTACCGAATACATATGCCAGCCACAAAAGATTAAGCAGAACACCAGCTGACTGTTAATGGTACACCAGCTGACGGCTAATGAGTCTAGGAAAGTTACAATGTGTCGCTGGGTCGTAGAAACAGTAAACGGTAGATTAAAAAATGCTGTAACTCCTCGTCATCATCATTTCAGCGCCAGTCCCAGTTCCAGACCTTGGCTTTCACCTCGGTGCCCGGGGTCCGCTTTGCCACAATTTCGCTCGAGAACCGGAGAACCAGAGACAGCACCTCTTTGTGCTGCTTGTTTAGCAGCTAGTGGTGGTGGTTGTTTACGAGCGCCATCTCTCCTTCACCGCGAGGTCCTCGCATAACAGATGGCCGTCAGGGTCTCTTACACAGCGGCACTTAGTGATATCCAGTGCTGGTTTGACCCTGGAACGTGCCAACTTATAAATGAGCTTCTGCCTCTCAGACGATTCCAACTTATCATAAAGTGGTCTCGTCTGGCTCTGGCTACGGCCCTCTTGGCGGCACGTTTTGCAGTTCTGTATGCATCGCGGTCTTCGGGAGATTTGGAAGCTTGCCACGTTTTGAAGACAGCTTTCTTCTCTCTGATCTCCCTCTGGACTGTGTCATCCCACCACCAAGTTTCCTTGTCACTCTTGCGGCCGCCCCTGGACAAGCCGAGCACCGACTTTGCCGCTTCAGTGATGGCAACCTGAATCCTGTCCCAATGGCTTTGCACAAGTTCGCCATCGGTACCATCGCACTTATCGCCGATGGCCGACGCGAACGACTGGGACGTTCTGGGCTTCAATTAATCATCACCACCGTATTCGGCGTTGTTGGCGCTTAACAACCTTGACCCTAGGCTTGACGCGCAAGTCCATGACAAGGATGACGGTGTTGTGCAGTGAGACTCTCGCCGTGTATGACCTTGCAGTTGGCCACCCTACTGATATGGTGCCTCCGTGTGAGTAAAAAATCGATTTGGGTAGCGTACCTCCCACTCCTGTAGGTAATCAGGTGTTCGGATTTCTTTTTTAAATACGTGTTCACGATGGCAAGGCCGGCAGCCGCACACGTTTGGAGGATATTCTCCCCTTCAGCGTTACGGCTACCGTATCCAAAGCCACCGTGAACATGCTCAAACTCCTTGCACCTGTCTCCAACATGACCGTTCAGATCACCACCCAAAACGATTCCCTGTGACAACGGGATGCCACGAAGCACCCCACCGAGTTGATCCCAGAACGCAACCTTTTCAGCGTCGCTGCAACCGACCTGAGGCGCGTAGGCACTTATCAAGTGGGTTATAACCCCGTCAATAAGCACACCTAAGACCATAAGCCGATCACTGTAGCGTTTCACCTCCAGGACTGCGTCTTGAAACTCCTCGGAGAGTACAACGGCCACCCCGTTCTCCCCACCGGCTGCGCCCGTGTAAATCAGTTTGTCATTCCTGATGAGCCGGGACCTGCGGCCTTTCCGCCAAGTCTCCTGCAGGAATGCCACGGCCCCCCTTCGCCTAAGAAGTACATTGGCTAACTCTCTCGCGTGTCCTGTCAATCAAATGCTGTAACTCCTGATGGCGATGAATTTCCATTATTGAGTGCGGATGACCTCATCATATTGCTTTGGGTAGTTACCACGAGGATGCCAAGGAATAAATGCCATAATAGGACACTATTGTTCGTGCATTGTAGGGAAACGCACACTAGGTTGTTTGTTCCCACATTATGGCTCTCATATGGTATTTAGGGTGGAGGAGATATCAAGAAAGTCTGTCTCCTCCAACGCAGTTCCTCGACCTAATAAACAGACATGATATAGAAGAAGAAGAACCATAAAACACCCGAAAAGTCGTTTTATATCTATTTATATAATTGAGGTTTGTGTAAAAATATAGTGATTTTATAGTAATCATGTTTTTTATTTAATTGTCGTATAATAATTCCGTACATACTCCTCCAATAACATTCCTAAGTTAATGAAAGTATGTAGTGTGCCATGCGTGCTGTATTTTTTTTCGTTTATATAGACGACATGATGTTGAAATTCTCCCAACTTCGATGTCATATATTTCAGCTCCGATATTGTTTAGGGCAAAGTTATTTTATGAATCATTATTATTACATATATCACTATACGTTAGCAACAATAAGCAATGTGGCCGCTCAAAAAAAAAATCATGCCACTGGTTCATACAAAATTACCCAAACCCCTTTGTTAATAAAAAGGTTCCATCTCCACACTATAAACCAGCCACACGAAGTTATTATATCGCTGCTAGTTTTCGCGGGGGGTGGCACGAGGAGGGGGGCGGGGAGGCGCGCTCCGTGATAACTCGCTACTTCGCCGTTTACTTATTTACATAATTACATATAATTTCCAACTGTGTGGAGCGAAAATACCTTATTGGAGCGTATGGAGATATTATGTAGAACATTTTCAAGGCAGTGTATGTACCTACTCACAAATTGGCAGCTGTAATTAAGCATCAACCAAATAATAGTTTAAAATATTTTCAAGATAATCCGATCATAATTTGGATGTCTTGAAGGATAGAGTGAATAGGCTTTTAATAAACTAATACGCCTCAACATCAACGATTGCATCACTGCTTACCATCAGGTGTGATTGCGGTTAAAGATTGGTGGGATCGCAGTCAAGCATTAGTTCACAGCAAATAACAAGTTTTCAATGAAAATATTTTTTTTTCATAACAAGCTTTTATAGCGGTGGTCTATGCTTATATAAATAAAACTTATATAAGCCCAAACTCGACGTGGTTGTGCCGTTTAATTACAGAGTTCCTATGGCTACCTCGCAATTCCATCATCAGATCAGCTCCATGTCATCATAATATTGCATTGTCATCCGAACTAAACGTGTATACCAAATTTCAGCTCAATCGGAAACCGGGAAGTGGATCAAATTTAAGTTGCAAGATTTGATTACAGAACGACAGACAACGGGACAGGTGAAAGTAAATAAAAGCTTGTAAAAAGGTAAACGAAGTCGCTTTATGCCTTAAAAGCCACGTAATATCATATTACCCGTAGGTGCGGACTTGCGGACGGCTACCGTCCGGACCGAGGCCAAGTCGTCGACGGCCCAGACTGTCCCCGCGCGCCTCAAGGAGTTGTCAGCATACTGTAGGCGCCCTAGCTCGATCGAAGCTTCCTGGGTCCATGAGTTGGTGCGAAAGCGTAACACCAGGGCCAAAGGTTGGTGCTGGGTAGATCATTTATTGAGAAATACGCTGACATCAAAAAAAAAAGAAAAAAGAAAAGAAAAACAATTTTTATTCGGCCCAAACTAGAAAAAAAAAGAAAAAAAAAAGAAACTAGTTACTAATAAGCAGAGTGAAATTGCAGGGATAGCTAGTCCTTAAATTAATGTAAATACACAGCAAAAATGTGATGTTTGAATAATGTCTGAACTTTCAATATACGAAAGAAAGTAATTTTGAGTCATCATCATCATTATTTCAGCCGAAAGACTTCCACTGCTGGACATAGGCCTCCCCCAAGCGCCACCACAAAGAACGGTCCTGTACGTCTTGCATCCATCGGCTTCCAGCAACCCTGACCAGGTCATCTGTCCACCTTGTGGGAGGGCTTCCAACGCTACGTCTTCCGGTACGTGGTCGCCACTCCAGAACCTTTCGGCGGCCATCCGTTCTGCGTGCAATGTGTCCTGCCCATTGCCACTTAAGTTTGGCGATTCTTTTCGCTATGTCGGCAACCTTGGTTCTCTTGCAGATATCCTCATTTCTGATTCGATCACGCAAGGATACTCCGAGAATAGCCCTTTCCATTGCCCTTTGAGTTAACTTGAGTCTTTTTATGAGGCCTATTGTAAGCGACCACGTTTCAGAGCCATATGTCAATATGTCATAACATCATCATCATCATTTCAGCCCAAAGACGTCCACCATAGGACATAGACCTCCCCCATTCTGAATAAAGACATAATTATTGCAGACTTCATGCTCATACGCAACTTCCTTGCTTAAAACTTTTTCTAAAATGTTCACTGCTACTCCTTTCCAAGAAAACCATAAAATCGATCAAAAAACAAACATTATTCTTTTTGACACAATTATTCTGACATTTATATTATTCACTGTTTTCGATATATTTTCGATTATAATCATATTATTTTTTAATAATATAATATAATTATTTTATATTGTAATTTTTTCTACAAGGACAATCAGATGAACACTCCACAGTCCGACAGCGCAGATGATCCCGTAGGAAAAAATAGGCCAAAGCCGTCAGATTTCGATGAATTTCTACCATGGGCTTGTCTACAATATAAGTTAGAAGTTGATGTCATTACGCGTAAATCTGATCAGAGTAAGTAAACTTCACTACTTCTCAAATAACTCACCACTAGCAATAAGTGCTGACTATTGTTACACACTATTTCAAACTTCACTGCCAAGAGGTATACCATATATGTATACCATACCGTATGTATACCATACCATATGAATGAGCGGATGCCTAAAGGAACGTTTCTTTGCGAATGAAATGCCTCTGATGTAAATGTATCGTACTACAATATTACTATCGTGACTAAATTAGATATAGAATCAAACCTTAAAAAATTACAATATGTATAATTTAAATTTTGATATTTTACAGCACAGTACGTGACTGCAGCAACAAGTGTTCATAAGAGAATGAATCTAAAGACGAAACTGGCAAAGCCAATCGCTTTAGCTGAATCAGTTTCTGAATCAACTTACATAGATAGCACATTACTCGATAAAGCTGTGACCGGAAACAATATAAAAATCATGGTAGATACCATTTACAACAACAATCAGAATTTAGTGAAGCTGAATTTTTTCAATAACAAGCCTATACCACGGGAGATATTTCAAATAATCGCGCTTACTCTGCCTTACCAAAAACATTTGACATCAATTACCATCAACAGTGGCTTACGCGTAGAATCTTTATATGAAATTTCTAAACTGTTACCCGATTCTCAAATAACTGAAATATGCCTTGACGGTACATTTCTCAGTAAAGCCAACTATCACATACTGTTAACGCACGGTAAGTTAAAACATCTCTCTTTGGCTAGATGTACGATTAATGATCGCGTTGTGAAAACAATCACAGATCAATTGAAAGAGCCAAGTCCTGCTGCGAAAGTATTATCTGCTTTAAACTTATCAAGCAATAAAATCACAGATATTGGCGCAAAGCATTTAGCAGAAGTGTTGCGAACCAACAGGCAACTCTGTTATCTTAACTTAGCGGGTAACATGATTACGGACAAAGGCGGTGTAAGCATTCTTGACACATTACAAAAATTCCCCTTACGATCTCATGAAGTACAAGAAAGTAGAAGCAAATACGTGGCTTACTTGAAAAAGAAAAGTGATTTGATTAAAACAATGATGAAAGGATTACAAAGTGTGTCATTCGATAAAAACTCAAGTAAAAAGAAATCGTTTAAAAAGGGCAAACTAGACAGTCAATCTATGCATTATGGTGATCTGTCCCTAATAGGTGGTGATGAGTCCATGTCTTTACAAGAAAGAGCTGAATTATTGGCTGCAAAGAAGTTGGGATTATATAATGATGTTTTCTCCCCAAAAGAAACTAAATTACAAGATGATGTAGTGTATTGTTTAGGCAATAACACTTTGTGCTGTCTGAATTTAGCTTACAATGATCTCACTTACGTCAGTGTCAAGAAGTTGGTTGAAGTTCTAACGGCACAGAAGTCTCTTAATAGAACTCCTAAAGGTTTGATCAAAGTTGTAATTGAAGGTAATTTAATGCCTGTAGCTTGTAAAGAATATGAAGAGATTGAACTATTATTACTTGGACCAACTGCAAAGAATTTAAGAAAACAATTAGAAACTGCTATTAAAAAGAAACCGTCGACTTCAAGATCGATTTCTGACGACAAAATGAAGCATTAACCATTGTACTTTTTAAAAATAATGTTGAATTTGTATGATATTTAATTTTTTTGTAAGATACTTTATCTTTTTTAAAGATTGTAGAATCTTTTTAGACATAGCTTATTTATTTTATTGTTGTGATTTATTTTAGATTAGTTTTATATTTGAGATACTGTTGTAGTGTTTTGGCTTTAAATAAAAACCAAATACAATTTTTTTTTCTATCTTTAGTCCAACTTACGTACTGAATATGAGTCACTGAGCCTGCTGCAAATCAGCAAAGACCTAGACATCGGGCAATCCGCATTAACAATTATTCAAATTCACCTCAAATTCTCTCAATAAAGGTAAAATTCTAATTTGATATAGCACTTCCTGGACGTGGTACCAACAAAATATTGTACTAATTTTTAATATTCTCTTCGACAAGTTAAATTTAAATTATAGCAAAACTGCGTAATAGTATCTAAGCTGTAGAAACCGCTTTCTAACTATTGCGAGGTTCCGGCCATCGTAGGCGCGGGCTTGCGGACGGCGAGCAATGGGTAGCTCGCCGTCCGGTTGTCTGGTAACGGTCCGGACCAAGCCCAAAAGTGTTTGTATAATAATATTATACATATACACCACATATTGTGGTCTACGGTGCTGAAGCCTTTTAGAATTCCGGCTTGTTCGGTTTGCCCTTCTTAGGGCATAGGTGTTCCATTCCTGTGATGTTTTTCTTTAAATAGACGGAATCAAACAGTTTTTTCTTTAGTACCGATTTATCACCCACTTTCATTAACCGTAGGGGCTCTGCAAAAGGGTCGAAGCCTATTGGGGCTCAGGGTCTCTTTCTGAAAGGAAGGCTTGGCCCTAGTGCGAAAGGCAAAGAAGGAACGAGGTGGTGTGTTTAGTCAGTAAGAGTCTGACACTGTTTCCTGCTCCGCCCAAAGGCGGGATTCGTCATTGGATGATTTTTGCTCACCATAAAAAAACCACTTTCAGTAGGCTGGCGTCCGGAATATTTTTGGTATTCCATTGATTGGCTCTGCCCAATAGACTCATCTCTTGGAAACACCTTGGAGCCCTTATTAGAAGTATGGAGTCCTTATTATTACTCCATAATGCCCACTGCCCAGTGTAAACGAAGCTTAACGCTAACATGTAACTTCCGAGCTTAAACCTTTTTAAACTTAAACTTTTTTTTCTAAAACCATAAAATATTTTTAATTCTTCTTTATGATATGTTTCTGTCTTTTCTAGTAATCATTATTTGCATTTTTTCGTTAATTTGAGTTGTATTTTTCTATTGATATTTTTATTTTGGAACAATTTCTAAATGGACGATATGACAAGCTCTCCCATAATAGAATATTTGATACCTCAAGAAGCCATTAATGCTTTTCTTGCAGATCTCCCATCTGACTGCCCAAAGCCGACTGATTTTGATAGTTTTCTACACTGGGCTAACAAACAATACTGCCCTGAATATAATGTCATACTTACTAAAACTGTCCAAGGTAAGTAATTTTTCCAATTGTGATTGGATCTCTGATCTCTAGTAAGAGTGTGATGCCTTTGTCCAGACCATGAACCGTATACTGAGATGCCTTTAAGTTCTCATATCTCAACGGTGATAGCCGATGAAATTAATGTCACCCAGTCGTTGAGGTCCTGCACCCAGCCATACTTGGACGGGACATGATAAATATGCCACTGCGATGTTGATCAACCACTATCCCTTCGTGGATACTGCGTAGCAGGGTTGATGTTCGCTTGGTGGACTCGTAATGAAGCTGTTACTGACAGACCATTACGTTCTTCTCCAGAAACCTCATGACAATGTTGCCACGGAATCTGAAATCATATGCCTACGATATAGACAAGCACACATTCGCAGTCCGGATATGCTTTGAATAATTTCACAAATTTGCTTCAGCTATTTGTGAATACGCTTTTGCCCTAAATTAGTATATTTTTGAGCAAAACAATTCCGATATGAAATCAACCTTAGCGTGTTTTTAGTATTGTACGGATTCCATCAGGCATGCGGAATTGCTCCGCATGCGGGGTTTCTGCTCAATATCATACCCCGGTCTTACGTACAAGAATGTGTATGGAACAATCTCTCATGCATGATGATATCCGTATGAAATTGAAATCACCCTTAGATTATTTTACGCTCGCCTGTACAGAGTACGCTCTGATATTCTGATACTTGGAAACTAGTTTGCTGGAGTAAGTAGTGGCAGTAGAGCAGTCGTGGCCGAATAGTAATGGCCCCGAAGAGCAGCGGTGGCCGACTGGTAACGGCCCCGACTTACGAGTTGTAGGTCCCGGGTTCCAACCCAGTCAGGCGCATTACTTTTTGTAATTTATTTCACCACCACTGCTCTCAAAACGGTGAAGGAAACATCGTGAGGAAACCGGCATGTCCTAGAACCAAAAATTCGAAGATGTGTGACATCTACCAATCCGCACTGGGCCCGCGTGATGGATAAAGGCCCATTCCCTTTCGTAGAGAGGAAGCCTCTGTCCCAGCGGTGGGAACATTAAAAGGCTGATTATAATAAGTAGTGGCTGGTTTCCAAGCACCCACACTTGTTTGCAGTATAATGGGCTCATCACTCGCACAAGCTTACACAATTTTGTCTGCGCAAACCGGTTTGTGCATGGAACACCATGTAAAACCTTTCTGCGTTGCGTAGTCTGTCTAAAACCAGAGTTTTTATCCAACTACGGCAAAACAAAAGGTATGATTTTGACAGGTTATGTATGTATGTGAGTATGTTCATCTGTTCCCTCATAGCTCCTAATTTACTTATCAGAACTCGACAGATGAGGTATCATTAGAACAGAGCCGTCTTAATCGTCCGCTAAACATTAGGCTAGATGACGTGTTATATAACTAGATGTGGGGCCCTCTAGCATACAAAAGTATGTGTCACAAAATAAAAAACAAATATGTACGTCATAGTCATAGTTATTTATTAACTTAACAACTAACTTTTAAACAAAAATAAAAAAGCAGAAGTTATTTAACATTTTAATTACTTTTAACATCCACAGAAACCTACGCACCGGCTCACCGTGGACCGACTAAGAAACGCGGCGTCAAACCGAAACCAATAAAGACTGTGTCTATCACAACAGTTACAGATACAAGTGAAGATCGTGAAAGTTCAATTTTCGAAAAACTAGAGACACGCGATCACCGCGTCCCTAAAAATATCGTCAATATAGAAACAATATATAACAGCAGCGAGAACTTAGTCAAACTAAAGTTTCTCAAGAACAAAATTGTACCAAGAATGATCATGAAAATAATTGCAACCTCGATTCCGTTCCAAAAACATTTGACTTCAATCACTATCAACCGAGGTTTACCAATGGATACTTTATATGAATTATCCAATCTTTTACCCATTTCTCAAATAACTGAATTATGTTTTGATGGTACATTTCTCGAAAAAGCTAACTATCAGATATTGTTAACGCAAAATAAATTGAAACATCTCTCTTTGGCGAGATGTTCCTTAAATGATACCGTCATAAAAAAGATTGCAAATGAATTAATAGATCCAAGTCCTGCTGCGAAAATATTATCTGCTTTAAATTTATCATGTAACAAAATCACAGATGTTGGTGCAAAATATTTGGCAAATATGTTACGAAGAAATAGACAACTCAGTTACTTGAATTTAGCAGGTAATATGATTACAGACGAAGGTGGTGTTTGCATTCTTGACACATTACAAAAGTTTCAAGTTCAACCTAAAGAAGTAATAGAAAATAGAGTCAAATATGTAGCTTTCTTGAAAAAGAAAAATGCTTTAATTGTTAAATTTATTAAAGAGCTACAAGCTGCTGCAGCCGATAGAAATTTAACTAGGAAGAAGGCAAGGAAGGGTAAACTGATGACTAGTCAGAGTGTAAACTACAGTGAATCAGTTTTTGGACCCGAAATTATGCAAGACAAAGCTGAATTTATGGCTGATAGACAACTAGGGGAGTATGATTCCCCTTTTGCTCCAAACAACGTTGAAGTAAAAGATGGCATCGTGTATTGTTTGGGCAATAATACATTGTGCTGTTTGAATTTAGCTTATAACAACCTTAGCTATATTAGTCTCAAAAAATTGGTTGAAGTGTTAACGGTGCAAAGGAATCTTAATAGGATTCCTAAAGGTTTGATAAAAGTCGTGATTGAAGGTAACTTAATGCCTATTGCTTGTGAAGAATTTGAAAAGATTGATCATTTACTTGAAGCAGATATTAAGAAGCAGCATAAGAAATAAATCTGAAAGTGTACTAAAAACAAGCATCAAGCCAGCAAAACAGAAAAAGGGCAAATACACCAGAAAAAAGGGCAAATACACCAGAAAAATAACTTATTTTTTGTAAATAACCTGTAGCGTCATAGCTTTTTTTCTATAAAAATGTTTTAAGTTTTACTACTAAGGGATTTTTTACAAATTAAATAATTCGAAAATCGCATTATCAAATGTCCCATTTGGAAAACGTTTATGCAATTTTATTGTTAATACTTCTAATTTTTTTAAGGCTTGACATATATTTTTAGATTTAGGTATTTATTTTAATTGTCATTTACCTATATTTTTAGACTAAGGTATTTATTTTAATTGTCATTTACTTTTATTTTTAGACTTAAGTATTTATTTTAATTGTCATTTACTTATATTTTTAGACTAAGGTATTTATTTTAATTGTCATTCATTTTAGAATAGCATTACATTTGAGATACTATTGTGGTTACTTAGTTTTAAATAAAAAAAAAAACAGTTACTTTTGCCTTTTATTTTTTCATCATCATCATCATTTCAACACAAAAACGTCTACTGCTATCCATAAAGCCTCACTGAACTACCGCCTCAATGAAAAATCCTGTGCGTCTTGCAACCGTCTGATTTCCGCGGCGCTCACCACAGGTCATCCACCTTGGCCTTCCAACGCTGCGTCTGCACTTCAAAAAATTTGTCTGACCCATAGCCATTTGTTCTGCGATCACAATATACCTTGCCCGCTTTTTTAAACGATGTTCAATTCTTCATCGTCCTACTCAATGAGGTTTTTCTGTAATTACGTCAGTCAAATTAGATGCAGGTAAATATTACTAATATATTACAAAGAGCAGCTGCGTACCTACCTTGTTATGAAAAAATAAATTTTCATTGAAAACTTGTGATATGTCATGGAAAGCCAGTTTACGCCGAATTTTCATCGTGTCATTATAAAGAGGTGTGTCCATCAGATCCAAATATTTGGGAAACATGGTAACTCTAGGAGGAGATCTATTACGGTGATATTTGTTCCATTGTATCAGTCCCCTTTGGTCAGCTGCGTAGTTGAAACACAAACATACACAAGCAAAGTACTGGTCGTTATCGAATTCAATCAAGATAAAGGGAGGCCAAAAAGGCCATGCCACAAAAAAGCACTTACACATCTCATGATACTGGACAGTTAGACAGAAGCAGACTCAGCACACTGAATGCACATCCAAACTTAGGCTTCGCAGATAGTCCCTCGTGAAGAGCATGCTTGGAGGAGGAGGAGATAATTGCACATGACGTGCTCCTTGACTGCACAGGTATTACAGATACATGCACACACGAAACTTAGGATCCCCAGACTCCCTCACAGACTTCTAAAAAACCTGGAAGGCTTAATCAGAGTGGTGGGCTAATTGAATTAAGTCCACCAAGGGTTTGGGCCGCTATGGCTTACATACAATGGTTTGTATATGATTAAGTGCGGAAACCAAACTGAACTGAATTGATGCGGTTGTAAAGTAAGGATGGTATGGTGACCAGCCCAGAAGCACCTTCCATGCTCCCCAATGCTTCCAACAGACCTACTTACTAAATACTTCTTAAATTCAAAAAATCTACCAAAGAAATAAAACTTTATTTTTGACATAATATATCAGTCATAATTCGACTTCAGTTTATAGATGTAATTTTATCGTATTTTATTTACTAGCGTATTTTTATCTTCGATTATTTTATTGGTATTAATAATTTTTGAGACGTGTTCCTTCTGTTATTTTGAAATGAATGATCCCAACACTAATAGGCCAAGCCCAACCGACTTTGATAAGTTTTTACCATGGGCTTGCGCACAATACAACACTGAAGTTGATATCATCATTAATAGAATTGTTCAGAGTAAGTTCTATCTTCGTTATTAAACTCAATTTTTTTAGACAGTGTGTATTTCTGGTGCAGCAGTCAAATTTACCCAAAGACATCCATCCATCAACCATCCACGCAATTGGGCTGTATACATTAGCTATCAGATTTAAAAAAAACATACATAAATAAACCATTTATTCGGATCAAAAGGAAGGCAGCGGTCTGGGGTAGGCCTGTTCTGAACGGCCTCGACTAAAGTGTTAAGATTAAGTATATTGTGTAAAACTGTGCGTTAGAAGCTAGACCATCGTGAATTATTCTTCTGTACAAATCGGTCCTGCTTGTTATTGACGTTATTGTAGGAGAAAGATAAAAAAAAACATAATGCTTATTGTTGGGCATAACAATTCAATAGTTATTTTGTTATTATTTGTCTGATACTAACGATGATTTTAAAATTACAGAACCATACGTCAACATTGCCGGTAATGTGCTGTATAAGGAACTAAACAAGAAAGCTAGCCAAAAAGTAAAATCGGCAAAAATGCCGCTCAGAGTGCCTTCGTTTTCTGATTCTGAAGACGTATATAGTAGTATATCAAACGTAAAATCTGGGGTCAACGAAGCAAATAAAGTTAGTTATGCAATAACCATAGAAACAATTTACGATATAGATGAGGAATTAGTTGCATTGAAATTCCTCAAAACCTCAATCATTATACCAATGAAGGTCATGCAATTAATCGCAATGATACTCCCGTACCAAAAACAACTGGCTTCAATTACTATCAACGGTGGTTTACGCATGGATACTTTATATGTAATATCCAAGTTTTTACCAAATTCTCAAATAACTGAATTATGTTTTGATGGTACATTTCTGGACAAAGCTAACTATCACATATTGTTAACGCAAAATAAGTTGAAACATCTCTCTTTGGCCAGATGTAGTATTAACGATGACATCGTGAAATTGATCACAGATCAATTAAAAGAGCAAAGGCCTGCTGCAAAAGGATTATGTGCTTTAAACTTATCAACCAACAAAATCACAGATACTGGTGCAAAGTATATAGCAGATATGTTGCGATCAAATAGAAAACTCTGTTACCTGAACTTAGCGGGTAATACGATTACAGATGAAGGTGGTGTTAGAATTCTTGACACATTACAAAAGTTCATTGTGCATCCTCAAGAATTAAAAGAAAGTAGAGTCAGATATGTAGCTTACTTAAAAGAAAGACATACTTTAATTGATAAATTTATTAAAGAGCTACAAGATGCTGTAGCCGACAAAAATGCAACGAAGAAGAAGACAACGAAGAAATATAAACTTGCAAATAATCTGTCTATAATCGACAATGATATAGTTTTAGATAACCAAATGTTAGAAGACAAAGCTGAATTTTTGGCTAATAAAACATTAGGAGTGTATAATGAGTCTTTCGCTCCACAAAACACTGAAGCACGAGACGGTGTTGTGTATTGTTTAGGCAATAATTCCTTGTGCTGTTTGAATTTGGCTTATAACAACCTTAGCTATATTAGTCTCAAAAAATTACTTGATGTTTTGATTATGCAAAAGTATCTTAATAGAAATCCTAGAGGTTTGATAAAAGTTGTTATTGAAGGTAACTTAATGCCTATAGCTTGTGAAGAATTTGAGAAAATTGATCATTTACTCGAATCAGTTACACGCGGCATAAGATTGAAATCTGAAAGTTTACTAAAAAAGAAACAAATGGTTTCTAAACCACAGAGGCCAGGAAAATAAAAGATTTTAGTGAATACTCTATAATTGGAGTTAATGTAACCTAATAAGTTATTTCATATATGTTCTAAGTTTTATTATTAGATTTTTTTTACCATTACTTAAATAATTAATACATATATTTCAGCCACATCCTATTTGGAAATCGTTTATTCAATTTTATTGTTAATGTTTCTATTTTTTTAAGTCTTGACATGTATTTTTAGACTTAGGTCCAGTTGCTCGAAGCTCGGTTAGGTTAATTTTGGGGTTAAGTTACGGTTAAAGTAAAATTAACCGGCGGACAAATTTAAAACGCGTTGTTCAAGCAATGGTTAGTTTAACGAGCAGTCAAATTACATGTTTGACGGCGGTTAATTTAACCGGCCTGTTAGAGGTGGTTTAAATTTTGACAATAGTAGAATCATAGTCAGTACTGAACGTTTTCAAGTTATTTACAAAATATTAATTTGTGAAAACACTGTAAAATGGGATCAGAGCAGATTCTTTTAGATTTAGTTAATGATGACAGTTCTTCTGATGACGATTTTATATTTGAACAAGTAGTTCGACAAAGACGGAGAAGATTTCGGCCACGAACTGATTATTTTTTATGGGAGGAAATAGATTTCAGGGCACGCTTCAGAGTGTCCAGAAATTTGGCTAAAGTGCTTGTAAATATGTTAGATTCACGTCTCAGACGTTTGACCAAGAGGTAAGTGAATCTTTATCCATAAGTTTTATTAAGGTGGATGCTTCGACTCGTCCCGCGAAATTAAATTTTTTGTTAGTTTTTTGCATTTTGCGGGTCAGTGTCTGGTTCTATGCTCATGGAATGGAAACTGCGGGTGTGGCGGGATTGCCTTTACTGAATTATAATCTAAAGAATAATTGATACAGTGCACTCTGTTCGTAAATGTCAAACGACTGATTTTTTTCATGAAATACGTTATTATTCGCAATTATGAACAGAGAGGATTATATAGTTGATATCCAAGATTATAATTCAGTAAAGGCAATCCCGCCACACCCGCAGTTTCCATTTCATGAGCATAGAACCAGACACTGACCCGCAAAATGCAAAAAACTAACAAAAATTTGAATTTCGCGGGACGAGTCGAAGCATCCACTTTAAGTGAGAATTTGTACCTATTTTAGGATTTTAGTAAATAATAACGTAGATGTTCACTTTTTCCAGAAACAACGCAATTACACCTGTGGATCAAATTTTGCTAGCTTTGCAGTTTTATGCATCTGGATCATTTCTCAGATGTGTTGGGGACTCAAAAGGAGTACACAAATCTACAGTATGTAGAGCTATTCACACTGTGAGCAAGGAGTTAGCTAAACTAAGACCACATTTTATCTTTATGCCAAGAAATGAAAATGAAAGAAAAGCCACTGTAAACAGCTTTTACAACATTAGCCGCTTTCCAAAAGTTGTTGGTGCTATTGATTGTACTCATGTCTATATACAATCACCTGGAGGCAATAATGCAGAGTATTATCGTAATAGAAAAGACTCATTTTCATTAAACGTCCAAGTTGTTGCTGATGCTAACTGCTATATAAAGAATATTGTTGCGAGATGGCCTGGAGGAAGTCACGATAGTCACATTTTTGATTCAAGCAACATCAAAGGCAGAATGGAAGATGGGGAATTTGGTGATACATGGCTATTAGGAGATAGAGGATATGCCCTAAGATCATTTCTTTTTACTCCATTAGCAAACCCTACAACAGCAGGAGAACATCTCTATAATGAAAGTCATATTAGGACGAGAAATGTGGTTGAGAGAACATTTGGTTGTTGGAAACGTAGATTCCCTGCAATTGGATCCAAATTGAGAGTAAATTTGAAATATATGCAAGCTATTATAGTTGCAACAGCTGTTCTGCACAACATATGTCGCAAGATGAATGAGGAACAACCTCCTGATTTAGTAGATATTAACGAGGAGATTGATATAGTTCATGAAACTGGTACAAACTACGAAGATAGTACTCGAGGAGAATTAATATCATCATATTTTGACAGATTAGCTGATAATCATATAATATAATACAAATATTTTCAGATAATAATATAGTTCTAATAAAAACGATAATACGTATATGTAGGTATATTATATATATAAATATTATATGTATGTTTATTTTATTTTTTATTTATATATATATTTTAACCCTGGATCTTATTAATATTTCGTTAATTTGTATGCACCTGCCATGTTTTCTCTTCACCACCCTTGGTTGACTGGTAGAGAATGCCTAAGGCATTAAGTCCGCCTGTGTACCTTTGTGTTGCATGAAGTTCTAATAAATAAATAAATAAATAAATAAAAACAAGCTTCTTTTATTTTTTTATTATCATTAAGCTTTTGAAATACTTACAACAATATTACAAAACAAAACTAAAATAGAACATATAAAAATAAAAGTACAAACTAAATTATAACTGTAATTTTTTTTTAACCTAATCTTTTTAATTGTGCTTCTTGAATTTTGATTTTTAATTCCAATAGCGCCATTTCTTTTTCGTGGCGTTCCTGATTATGCTGTAGCATTTGGTCATGCAGTTCCTGCGCATGTCTCATTTTCTGTCCGTGATCGGCTTCTGCACGTCTATTAGCATCTTCGAGAATTCTTTCTTTCTCCTTCGTGCATTGCAGTTTCTCATCACTCAGCATCTTAATTGATTTTCTTACTGACACTGGAGTCGTGTCAAAATATCTTTTGCGACCTAAAACAATTTTTAAAAACACAATGTAATGTCATGATCTCAACACAACTTTCACTGAACAATTCTCTCTATCTCTACTTACATTTTAAAGGTAATGACACAGGTTGCCTTAATAAACATCCAGGTGCACCTGTATCCTTTATTAAAGGTTTCTGAAACAATTATTTTGTTAAATTATATAAAGTTCCGAGATATTCAGCACAAAAGCACATAATAAATGAGTCATCTTTACATTTGCAACATTTTCCATTTCACCGGATGCAATTACCACATCTGTATTGGGATTTTCTGCTTTACTCTGACTTGATGAGTTAGGTGTATGTGATGGTTGTGTCACAATAACATCATCAGACAGCAGCAATACACCCTAGAAAAAAATATAATGAATTAAATATCTATCTTCAATAAAAAATCAAATAACAGATTTAAATAATGTTTCTTGACTATTCTGTACATGACCTTATCTTCAGTATCAAAAAGAAACTTGTCAAAAGGGAAAAATAAATATTATTCTTTGTATTACTTTTAGATTACATAGAAAAGAAATTAACATGGTTACTTTTAAACAAATACGTTGATTCCAGACCATCTGCAGATAAAACCATCAATGACCTCATCCAGTCTTTTTCGGAGTGGTCACTGGTTGACATGCCTGGTACTTGGCCGCCTCCAGTCCTTCGTCTTTCTTGACGTTCCTTACTTGCTTCCTGTAAATAATTAAATGTGTTTATTTAAGTACTTCTCTGTAACCGGCATGATGTAAATCAACTAAGTCCATCTATGTAAATCAACTAGGTTAGCGGTACAGGTCATCTCACCGCATAAAAATACAAAATATCTATTGCTATACTTACTTTACGGGCACTCTTTTTCATATTATCAAATTTATATTTTAATTGTTTTACACTTCTATGCCTGGAACTACTTGCATTAAATTGCATATGAATGTCATTCCAAGTTTTCTCTTTTAGACCTTGAGAAATGGCATCGGTCTTTTTACACAATAATATGTGTTTATTGTCATCAATAAGGCGTTTTAATATCTCAAGTTCGTTATTGGAAAAGTTTGATCCTCTTTCCCTGCAACAAAACACTTGTTATTAACAACGTACCTAATACAAAAATGATAGAATAATAAAACACCAAGTTTGTTTGTTTAAAAAAAATACATTTACTTACTTAGACTTACTATCCATTGCAGCGTATTCACAATAATTCAATTGTTCCAATAAAAGCAAAAAGGAAACTGAATTTAACTGAAACTTACACTGACCTGTCCGATTTGACAGTTATTGCAGTGTTGGCAGTCGAAAAAAATAATTCCTATCGAAAATTGAGGAAAGGTAAATGAAATTGTACTGACAACACTTTTAACGCTTGTCTAATTTAACGGCATGGTAAAATATTTTTGGGCAACGGCATGCAGTTATAACCGAGGTAATTTGTTTAACCGAGGTCAAAATTTACTACGGTTAAATTTTTACTTTTACTTAACCACAATCTACGAACAACCGGACCTTAGGCATTTATTTTAGTTCCCATTAATTTTAGATTAACATTGTATTTGAGATACTATTGTGGTTACTTAATTTTAAAATAAAAAAAAATACAATTACTGTTGCTTTTTTTCATTTTTATCACTATCATCGTAACAGTACACACAAATGGATAGAATGGGATGGATGAATGAATGGGCAAATGTTACACAAATGAGCAAATGAAAATCCATGAAAGGGACATCCCACGAATGTAATACATATATCTGGATTATTGAAAAGTATTTGATACTATTATATACAGGATGGGCCAAAAGAAATCACCCTATTGAAGATGCTCTCATTTTTGCAAATGGCCGCCAATTTCAAATCTTTTTTAATATTTGTGAACTAGACAGATGCAGAATACAAGTGAACAAACCATGGAGCCATGTAACACTCGTCAAAAACCCGGAATAATCGCGTTACCGGGAATAACTCGTCTCTCGTTTTGGCGATTTGCAATGGCCCGCAAGACCGCCAGATTTAAGCGTTCCAGATTTTTTGTGGGGTTTTTTGAAGTCCCGTGTTTACGTGAACAAGCCCTAGACTCTTGAATCCCTCAAGGACATCATTCAACACGAGAATCTGTCGCTCGAAGTTCTCGCCGAAGTGATGAAAAATGCGTACGAACGTATGGCGATCAATTGTGACGGCGCCCATTAGACCGATATAATCTTCTCGACTAATAATTTTTTTAGAATTTTATTGGTCGGGAAGATTCTATCGGATTTGAATAAACATAACCAAAAAACAAAATCTGAAATTTTTATTTAGAAAAAAATAGAGAGCCAAACAACATCGGATGACTTCTTTTGGCCACCTTGTATGTAATAATTAATTTCGATAAGTAAACATCAGATGAGTGGGTTCAATGACCATAGGTAGTATGCAACGACCGACAAATACCTACAATTTCATTGACTCGTTAACCCAAAGAAATGAATTTCGTGAACGCGTATGCGATTTAGAAAAAAGTGCTTTATATTTTTATTTTATCTTCACAAAAATCGTATTTCATAGACCCTCCACGATAAACAAAGCAGTGTAGAAGTTTTAACAACACTTTGTGGGAGCCTGTTCCTTGCTGTTACAACTTGGTATGGTTTTTTTTTATAGTAGGTGAAAATCATCGAATGACGAAACCCGCTCTTGGGCGGAGCGGGAGACAGTGTCAGACTTTTACTGACTAAAAAACCTACCCCATTCCTTCCTTGCCTTATTCCTAGAGCCGCTGTAACACTTCCTCACCAACCGGCGGCTCCAGAAGGCTGCGACCCTGAAGGGCCCCTACAGTAAGCTGACAACTCCTTGAAGCGCGCGGGAACGGTGCGCACCGTTCACGACTTGGACTCGGTCTGGACAGTTACCAGACGACCGGACAGCGAGCTACCCATTGCTCACCGTCCGCGAGCCAGTGTCTACGGTGGCCGGATATCGGCAGGATCGCGGCGGCGACGGCTACGGCGAGAGAACTTGGTATCGTAAAGATTGCCTCAAAGGTTTTTTTTGGATACATTTTTTTTTACCACTGATGTAAGAGATGATGCGATTGAATGTGACCTTGCCACAGTGAAACTTCCTTCAGACATAAATCCAGCTAGCCCTGAAATGAGTTTTGAGGAAAAAAAGTTTGTAATCTTCAGTAGTTATTCAGTTTAAAGTGTGGCAAAGTCTAGTTATGAGGTGATAGTCTCTGGCTCTTTTTTTAATTGGAATAATCTAGCGCTTGACTGCAATCATAGTAAGCAGTGATGCAATCGGTGTTGGTCAAGTGCACTAGTTCTTTAAGAGCCATTTTCGCTCACTCTAGCCTTGAAGATGCCTTCTGGAGCCAAGGGTTGATGCAAATGCGGAATACCGGGGCCCTGGAACTAAGGCAGGAAGGAACGGTGGTCGTTTACTCAGTAAAAGTCTGACACTGGCTTCCGCTCTGCCAAATTTCACTCATCACTCATTTCAGCCGAAATTCGTTCACCGTTAGACATAGGCCTCCGCCCAAATGTTGACAAAATGTCTTGTGCATTTCGCATTCACCAGATTCCTGCAATCCTTTCCAGGTCATTGGTCCACCTTTCCAACACTGCATCTTCCAGTACGTGGTCGCCATTCCAGAACCTTTTAACCCCAACAGCGATTTGTTCTGCGAGCAATGTGCCCTGCTCATTGCCACTTAAATTTCGCGATTTTGCGGAGTTGATATAATAGATCGTTCAAGCCAAGCCAAGGGTAATGGTTTGTCGTAATCCTTGTTAAAATGACAGGTGTGCGAGTGAGAAAAGAGAATAAAGCTATACACCATACATAACTCCATCGTTAATAATTATTTTTTCAATACACTTACTCGAAAACTGCCTCTTATCGCACTCCTATTAGGTTCAACATAGCATGCAGTATATCACCCAAGTGTTTTTTTTTGAGTTTATCACTACAAGGGCTTGTTTTTCCTTCCTTATCGTCACGGTCATGGGTGATTGTTTTTTTCTAAGTTTATCGAATCAGGCGAGAGGTACCCCGCGAGGCGCTGGGCGACCCCACGAAGTTAGAAACTGACCAGAGCAGATTTGAATGCTATTATTATTACATTTGTACTGTATGTTTGAGATACGATTAAACGTTTTTTCTTTCTTTCTTTATTTCACAAGTCATAAGTGTATTGAAAAACGTCGTTTGATACGCGTGCAGATTTGTCTTTGCATCCCTCGGCTCCATAACACACTCGCTTACGGTTCGTGCGAATTTCGCCTCGGTCGCAATGACAAACTTCCTGCACTTGTATCAAAATGTAAAATAATTGAGCAAACTCCATGAACTTGATCGAGATAACGCATAAGGTTAATTTGCCTTTTGGCCCGAAGAAGAACCGTAAATAGCTTATATTTACTATCGTGCTGAAAGGATTAAGCAACCAACAGATATTAATTGGCCAGGGTGTGTGTGTTTTTTTTTATGGTGGGAAAAATCACCTGTGTTAGACTCATGCTGACTAAACAACCTACCCCATTCCTTCTTGACTTGGCCCCAGTGCAAAGGGCAAAGAAGGAACGGGGTGGGGTGTTTAGTCAGTAAGAGTCTGACACTGTTTCCTGCTCCGCCCAAGAGCGGGATTCGTCATTGGATGATTTTTGCCCGCCATAAAAAAAACCTTTTTCTTAGCCAAATTTCTTCTTAGCCTTCATACCGGGGTCGAACCTTCCATTCAGAAACCGGACCGGGGCCTCAGTAGGCTTCGGCTCTGCAGTTGGGTCTCAATATTTGCTGACAATTCATTGAGGCGCGCGGGAACAGAGCGCGCCGTCGACTTCTTGGGCTTGGTCCGGACTGTTACCAGAAAACCCTCTGGAAACCCGCTGGTCGCTGGAAATCGGGATCGGAATCCCGATCTAGGGTGTGTGTGTCTTGCCTTATGCGGTCAGCCTCCTCTTTATGCTAACAACCGACCTGCTCACAAAGTACTTCTTAAATCAGTAGAACTAACATAAGAAAAAAACCTTCTTCTTTTTGACGTATATCAGTCATAATTCGACATTAACCATATAAATGGTCAATGTCAATTTATAGATATTTTATTATGCCATTCATTAAGAGTTGAAATTATTTTATTTTATTAGTTTATTTTAATCTTCGATTATTTTATGATTTTGTCTGTTATTTAAAATGAGCGAACCCACCGATGTCAGGCCAAGCCCAATCGACTTTGATAAATTTTTACCATGGGTTTGCTTGGATTACCACGTTGATGCTGATATCGTCATAAACAGAGTTGTCCAGCGTAAGTTGCCAATCTTCTTCAATAAATCGTATAATATTAGTCGAATAACGTTGTTCTTCTCATTTTTTCTTACAACCTTTCGTATAACTATCATCTGCTAAAGCTTTTGCCAACTACATACCTTGGGGTGGAGTCGTCTTCCATTCTTATCAGATGCAACAAAATACCTACGTTTAATAGATAGTTAGATAGATCGATATACTCTTTATTGTAGGTACACCATAAACAAAACTTGGTACATAAGGACACTTAAAAATTACTACGGTGTTACAATGGGCGGTCTTATCGCTAAAAGAGATTTTTTTATAAGGAGCTATCAGTCCAACCCTCCTAGCCAAGTTAAAATTTTTTCGTGACAACTCTCTTCCTACAATCGAAACGCCTCAGCGTAAGTATTAATTTGATCATAAAACTGCAGGATATAGCGATAATCATTGAACAAACCACTACATTTCTTTCTGCCATTTTGAATGATGTGAACTTGGCTACTAATTTTGTTGAAATGAAGTCATTCCTATGTATTTGATTAGTGGTTTACTAGCGTTAACGATTGTAGGTTATCAACTTGGCTACGGGGGCTGCACATTCAGTTACTGTAAAACCCGATAGTTCTTGGATAGGTCGATGATAGACTTTCTGGCTTCTGGCTACCTGTAAGGACTATCAAAGATCTAAGATTGACAACCGAGACTAATAGCTTTACATGCTTTCCGGAACACTGGGTGTCAGTAATGTCCTAGACAAACTTAGAATAGTACATGACATATGAATTGAAAAATCCATGTTGGTACTTGCACGGTTTCAACCTCATGCATAAAAGGCGCGTGCGTTTACCTCTCGCACCTGACTGTGGTATTGAACAGAATACAAAAGAATAAAACTTTATTGTACACCAAAATAGTAACAATTTTACAGAAACTTGTACTAATGAGTACAAAGGCGGTCTTATCGCTGATAGCGATATCTACCAGACAACTTTAGCATGGAGTATAAGAGTTTAACTAGATTTAAAACTATAATCTCTGGCACAGCGAAAGCTTGAGACGATGAAACCATCTTGGCCATTAGGCTGTAATATGTATCTTTCTCCTCCTAACATCGTTTATCCTCAATGCCTCGATCGAATGTCGTGACCTCGATGAACAACTTTTTGATGGGCTATATTTTACCATGTTGCCCTATTTTCGGCGATGTGGATGGCATCGCAGACTGTGGTCTCCAATGTAGTACGGATTTGGTCTGACCAACGTATGGGACTCCTGCCCCTTGATCTTTTTCCATCTATTTTTCCTGTAAGCAGCAAGTTTTTTAGATTTTTACCTCTCTTCCTGGCAATGTGGCCAAAGAAACCAAAAATTCTTCTTTATGTTTCCACTAACCATCAAAATTGAAAAATATATTCATAAATATTATTTTTGTTAAAATTTCAGATATCAAATAAACTACGATCAAAGTTAGGTAGGTCAAAGTTCTACCGGAGTCTGAGTTACAGATAACAAATTTTCTGTCATACGAATCAGATGTTCTTATAACTTAATCCAATTATAACAATTTCATATTGTTATGCATTGACAGACATATCAGTCAATAAAAATATAATATTTATTTGGGTTTTTATCTAATTTTACCGACAGCAAATTTAATATGTACAAATTTTTCAGAAACGTACGTGAATGTTGCTGATAGTGTACCGCGTAAAAAACTGAGCAAGAAATATAGCCTAAGACCAAGAGTGGCAAAAGCTGAGCTCTTAATACAATCGTATTCTAATTCTGCTACTGAGGAGAGCGTATCACAAGAAAAACTTGAGATCAACAAGGAAAATAAAGTCACGATAGAAACAATTTACAATAACGATGACGACTTAGTCGCACTGAAATTTCTCAAAAATAAAATGATACCAAGGAAAGTCATGCAAATAATTGCTCTCACACTTCCATACCAAAAACATTTGACTTCAATTACTATCAACGGCGGTTTACGCATGGAAACTTTATATGAAATATCCCAATTTTTACCCAATTCTCAAATAACTGAATTATGCTTCGATGGTACATTTCTAGACAAAGCTAACTATCACATATTGCTAACGCAAAATAATTTGAAACATCTCTCTTTGGCAAGATGTACGATAAATGATGACGTCGTGAAATTAATCACGGATCATTTAATAGATCCATTTCCCGCTGCAAAAATATTATCAGCTCTAAATTTATCAAACAACAAAATCACAGATATTGGAGCAAAGTATATAGCAGATATGTTGCGTAGAAACAGACAACTCTGTTATCTGAGCTTAGCGGGTAATATGATTACAGATGAAGGTGGTGTAAGTATTCTCAACATATTACAAAAATTTCCTATGCAAACCTCAGAAGCATTAGAAGGCAGAACTAATTACGTAGCATACTTAAAAAAGAGAAGTAATTTGATTCACACATTAATTAAAGAGCTCGAAGCTGCTGCATACGACTCTTCAAATAAAAGAAAATCGATAAAGAAGGGGATGAAATATGAAAGTCAATCTATGCAAAATATGGGTTCGAAGAAGCCGATTACAGAACTAGGGGTTGAAGCCCAAATTATAAAAGAAAAGGCTGAAGTTTTGGCTGACGCTAAATTGGGGTTGTTTAATGAACCTTTTTCTCCAAACAATACTACAATACAAGATGGAGTTGTATATTGTCTAGGTAATAATACTTTGAGCTGTCTTAATTTCGCTTACAACAATCTCACTTATACTAGCCTCAAGAAATTGCATGAAGTTTTATTAACGCAAAAGGTTCTAGACAGAATTCCTAGAGGTTTGATCAAGATCATAATTGAGGGTAACTTAATGCCTGTATCTTGTGAAGAATACGAAGATATTAATTGCCTACTTCAATTAGGTTTAGAGAGTTTAATAAAATATGAAGCTTCACTTAAAAAGAAGCCTTTGGGTTCAAAATCTACAACTAAATTGCCTCATAGTATTAAATAACAGCATTTTTATCAGTTTATATTTGATTTTATGTTTTCGATCATTCTTGTGTTTATTTGATATTGTTTACAAAACCCTTTTGATGTTTCTAATGTCATTTTGTTTATTATAAATTCCACAAATGTTTTGTTATGAGTTATATTGTAAAATATTTCGATCATTCATGTGTTTATTTGATATTGTTTTACCGAAAATCGTTTTGATGTTTCGTTGTAGGTAATGTTATTTTGTTTATTATAAATTTGTCAAATGTTTGTTATGAATAATATTTTTTTTTTAATATTTCATGGTTTTATTTTACTTTCCCCTAATTTTACTTTTTTTATTCTTCTCACCATCATGTGATGCAGGAACAGATGAACATAATCATGTACATAGCCAGTCAAAATCATAACTCTCCTTTGGATTTGCTGTAGTCGTAGTTCAATTCCCAAATTGAGTTACGAAGTTTTTTTTTTGAACTACAAAACAGTTAACAGATTTTTTTCCTATACTTGTGTTAAGAGACCTTACTTCGTGCTTTCAATATTCAAGGTCGATGGGAAGGACGAAGAATCCTATAAATTTTGGTTCCATTGTCAGAAACTGTAATCATCAGTGCATTAGCACTAGATCGAGGATAAAACTCTTGAACCCCGGCGAACGCCGGCGTTTGAACACCTATTGTCTTTCTATTATAACTTACTAGCTTTTGTCAGCGACTTCGCCCACGTACATAAAATATAGCCTATGTCACTCAGGAGTAAACCAGCTTTCTATTGTTGCTAAAATTTCTCCAATCGGACCAGTAGTTTCAGAGATTACCTCCTACAAACAAAAAAATAAAAAAACAAAAAAACAAACTTTACCTCTTTATTATATTAGTGTAGATAGTGTAGATGTAGATAATTACAGTATTTGTAAGGTTAAGAACAAAATCATAAACGAAAATAAAACTGGCCAAATTGACCCAGAATTGTTATATGCATATTGTTTTAACCTTTTCATCCTCCAGCGAACGCAGGCGTTCGCAGGTACTAACCGCGAACGCCGGTGTTCGCGGGCATTAACGGAAAGTTATTTGTCTATAAAACTTTTTATTTACGTTCTTGAATAAATATCAAAATACCCTATAAAAAAATGCTCAAATATTGTACATTCTATTTTTAAAATTTGACAACGGCGCGTGGCGCGAAATCATGCCGCGAGCGCCGGCGCTCGCTTGGGTGTCGACGTAAAATAACAATAAGTTCGGTTTATAATAAACCTTAAGCCAACAAACACAAAATATAATATCGTTTGGATAGTATTTGTATTGAAGACCATCAATTATTAATAAATAGTATGAAAATTAAAAAAAAACCGCCCAGGAGCGTGTCGGGCCCATAGTATATATTATAAATCTATCGTCGGTCGGGCCACGCTCAGTGTAGGGTTACGTAATTTCCCGTCCGCCACAAATTTCTCACAATGTAACAGAACCCAGTAGCCCATATAAAAATTAGTAACCTAATTTCTGAACTAAAATTGTAATTTAACCATATGCAAGCATTTTTTTAACTTTTTTTTTCTATTTTATTATACTGAACGTAACTTCTTTCAAACAAAAAAAAAATTGGTCACGCAATGAAAATTACCACCGAGTACAGCGCCATCTCTTGGTAAATTGGGTTATATATACATGGGTACATTCAATAGTAAAAAAAACAATGTCCCCCCTCTAACTTTTGAACCATAAGTTTGGAAAGTGTGAAAAAATCTCAAAAGTAGAACTTTATAAGTAACTATTTTGAACTCCATGAGATGAGCAGTTTTTTAATAATTTCAAAGATCAAAATTTTAATTTTAAAAGGTCTTGACTGACACACCAACAGATAGACAAAAAAGCAATCCTATAATATTTCCGGTTTTTCCTTGTGAGTTACCCTAACGAAACCTAAAAAAGCTCTGCGTTAATGGAAATACACCCACATAGTCGCTGCGAATTTTTTTCTCTGTTGGTCGATCTAAATGAATTCTTTGAGTATTTATATATAAAGTTATATATTTAGTTTATAAGATTGTGTTTATATTATATAATTATTTTATTGTATACATGATTCATTTTTTTTTTTTTAATTCACATGTTTTTTTTTTTCTCTCTTTTTATTGCACCTGCCATCATGATTCTCTGCATCACCCAAAGGTTGACTGGTAGAAAATGCCTTAGGCATTAAGTCCGCCTTTGTACTTTTATGTGCATGAAGCTTTAAATAAATAAATAAATAATAAACACTTTTTTGCTCAAAAATTCGTTAAATCATAATGACTATACTCCATTCACTAACCTCAATACTCTACTCTATTTCTTTTTTTTTTTTCAAAAAAAAAAATCAGAAATACCATATCTTCTTTTTGACATGCACAATTCCTTCAAACAAATAAATTATTTTCAATATTTTCACAAATTTGGATCGAAAAACTATTGTTTTTATGAAAGAATAGAAAATGGAAAGCACAATGGTTAAAATGGGTACCAAAACTGTTAGTTACAGAAGTATCGGCAAAGACAAAACCGAAGATAGTTCTGCCGACGTAGAACGTCCGAAACCAAACGACTTTGACGTATTTGTACCATGGGCTTGCAGAGAATACAGAGTTGATGCTAATGTTATTGTTACAAGAGGCGTTCAGGGTGAGTTACCGTTAAAATGGTTCATCATTTCAGCTGAAAGAGGTGGAGGAGGGTTGGGTTTTGGGGCCCAAGGCAGTCCCCAAAAGTCACCACAAATAAATCTTATACTAATATACTTTATACTAACATTATAAATGCGAAAGTTACGATGTTTGGATGTTTGTTACTCAATCACGTCAAAACGGCTGGACGGATCTAGATGAAATTTGGCACAGGCATAGGATACACTCCGGAATAGGACATAGGCTACTTTTTATCCCGGAAACCCCAACCCCGATACCACGCGGGCGAAGCCGCGGGCAAAAGCTAGTCACAAATACACAACTAAATCATCGGGACTCAGCAGAAGGGTTGAAGCCAACTGGGGCGAAGGGTTCGTATCTAAAAAACCTCCAAAACCTGACCTACCTAAACCTGGACTTGCTAAATACAGCAACATGGAACGGTGTAGGTTGTTTAGTCAGTAAGAGTCTACCGTCTTCCACTCCGCATAAGAGCGGGATTTGTCATTGGATGATTTTTACTTAAAAAAACACAATCAAATGAATTGTACAAAATAAAAACGATAGGTATAATTTTTCAAAATATAATATAAGGCAATGCATAGCACTCATTCTTATATTAATAAATATATCTAGAAAACCTGCATTGTGATTATTTATATGTCGCAAATATAAAAGTTTAAAATGTTTTATTGACAAAAATTGGCCAAAGTTATCCTGAATCAAAATCACTACAGATTTTAATATTATAGAATAATATTTTTTATTTTTATCTACAGCTATTTACATCAGTGCGGCATCTACAGCTAAAAAACATATAACAACTGTTAAACGGAAACTGTCAATGCCACCATCGGTAGTTACTCAAGAACATTCTATGAATGTAGATTTTGAGACTTCCGAAATCGACCAATTAGTTCCAGAAGTCACCGAAAAAATTGTCAAAATAGAAACAGTTTACGACAGTAACGAAAACTTAGTCCAAATAAAGTTCCTTAATAATAAGTATATACCAAGAAAGGTCATGCAAGTAGTCGCCCTTACTATACCATTTCAAAGACACTTGACATCAATAACAATTAATAGTGGTTTTGACGTGAAAGCTTTATATGAAATGTCCAAATTTTTACCAGTTTCTCTTATAACTGAAATATGCCTTGATGGTACATTTGTCAGAGAAGCTAACTATCACATACTGTTAGAGGACAGTAACTTAAAACATATCTCATTGGCGAGATGCATGATAAGTGATAGCATCTTAAAATCCATCGCAGAACAATTAAAAGAACCTTGTGCTGCTGCGAAAACACTATCTGCATTAAATTTATCAACTAACAAAATCACAGATACTGGCGCAAAATATTTGGCAGATGTCTTGCGAGCAAACAGACATCTTTCTTACCTAAATTTAGCAGGCAATATGATTACAGACGAAGGTGGTGCAAGTATTCTTAATACACTGCAAAAGTTTCCATTGCAATTTAAAGAACTATTTGAAAGTAGAGGAAGATACATGGAATACTTAAAAAAGAAACGTGAATTAGTCAACATGTTTGTTATTGACCTTCATAATGCTACCGGTAAAAATTATCGAAAAAAGACGCTGAAGAAAGCAACTAAAGTGGAAAGTCTCTGTTGGCAGCAACATTATGAAATAGCTGAAGCTCAGATTATACAAGAAAAAGCTGAAAGTTTGGCTGAAACTAAATTAGGATTGTTTAATGAACCCTTTTCTCCGAACAATACTGAAACACAAGATGGTGTAGTGTATTGTTTGGGTAATAATACCTTGGCCTATTTAAATTTAGCTTACAACAATCTCACGTATATCAGTGTCAAAAAATTGCTTGAAGTTTTGAAGACACAGAAGTACCTTTACCGAGCTCCGAAGGGTTTGATAAAAGTTGTGATTGATGGTAACTTAATGCCTGCATCTTGTGAAGAATATATTGAGATAAGTGCACTACTTGCATCTGGTGGTATACCAGGCTATAGAAAGCCATCAGAAGCTTCTAAAAAGAAACCATTGACTGCAAGATATATCGCCAAATAAAAGGAATTCGTCCATATTTTATCTACACTAATATAATAAAGAGGTAAAGTTTGTTTTTTTGTTTGTAGGAGGTAATCTCTGGAACTACTGGTCCGATTGGAAAAAAATTAGCAACAATAGAAAGCTGTTTTACTCCTGAGTGACAGAGGACATATTGTAGTGACATATTTTATGTACGCGGGCGAAGCCGCTGACAAAAGCTAGTAACTTATAAAGTTGAATCGTTCATATTGTTTTACATATCAAATTGTTCGCATATTTTGTTACCAAATATCTAATTTGGAATTAGTTTATTTCGTAATTTTAATACTTTCTAAGGCTTGACATTATTTTTAGACTAAGTTTTTTTATTAATTTCAGATTAATATTCTTAATAGTTTTGTGGTTTAGATAAAAGGTACAATGGTAATAATTTTTTAAAGACCAAATGTGCAATTTTAGACTTAGATGTTAATTTTATTGTTGTACTTAATTTTAGATTATCGTATTAGCTTTGAAATAGGAGCTGATGTGTGCCTCTTCTAGTTTTATATTGTTAAGACTTAAGGTCTCTGCACACGGCGGGCGCGGCGCGGCGGGACGTGACGGCGACGCGACGCTGAGCAGTTGTAATGTACTAGATATTACGGACGACGCCACACACAGAGCCGTCCCGCTCGACGCGACGGTAACCTCGGATCTTTATGGCGTCGTCGCGTCGCCGTCCGGTCCCGCCGCGCCGCGCCCGCGCCGTGCAGAGACCTTTAGTTAATACTGGTATTAGTTTTATTGCTGTTTAATTTTAGATTACCATACTTGTTATTTAGATAGGCGTTATTATGTGTTATTTAGATAGGTGTTATTTTGTCTTTTAGGTTTAAATATATAAACACGCAATTATCTTTTCTTTGATTAAAAATGTCATTAAATTCTGTATGTCTGTCTGTCTGCATTGAGCACTGTCAGGCTTAGACAATGTGGGTTCCGTATCTAATGGGTGTGCTGTCCGCCCGTCAGTTTGTCAACGGGCTAAACAGTAAGGGTTCCTCTTTCTTCTTTTTCTGTCCTGGCTTATTTTTTTGCTCAATTTGAATATTGTAGAGCAGTGGTGGCTGAGAGGTAACGGCCCCGACTTTACTAGTAGTATTTCATGGGTTTAAACCTAGTCCGATGTATATTTACATTTATTTGTTTATGAAAAACTTCTTATTTACGTTCTTGGATAAAATAAATATATTTATAAAAAAATCAATGCTACTTTTCTTTGTAATTGAACGGGCTCACCTAGTCAAACCAAATATTTAGGCTTTGTTCGGACTATTTAGCGGATAGTTTATGTGAAGTTTGCACAAAATCGATTGAGCGGTTCTTCATTTATCACATTTTTGTTGCGGGAAGCGAAGTCGTGGGCAATAGATAGATAGTAACCTATAAAAAAACGCTTAAGTGATATTTTATAATCTATGCGAAGCGTTCGCTTGGTGTTTAACCAAATTTCGTGAAATTCGCTGGGATACCCCAGCGAATTTCAGGTATCGAGGACATTTCTTTTTCCACAACTGTCACACAACATCGTCTAGTCTTAAGCTAAGCAGAACTTGTGTTATGGGTACTAGACAACTGATAAACATTCTTATATATTTCTACATACATACTTACGTAATAGAGATAGACCACAGAACAAATGATTAAGCTCATCGCACAAACATTTATCCTGGTTGGAAATCGAACCCACGACCTCTGACATAGCTAGGGCCACTAAAATAACAACCACTAGACCAACAGACCAGTCAAAATTTTTATATTTAATTATATTTCTTGATGCCAGGGTATTAAGCTAAACGTTTCGGGTTTCGCACAGAAGTAATGTTCGCGTAAAGAGTGATATATAATTGTAAGATATTGATATTGAATGAAGGAGAATATATTTTCAAATTTACTTATCATCATCATTGTCATTTATGAATCGATTTGGATTTTTTTTTTTTATTTTTTTATTTAACCCTGTCATAACATAGCGGTAAAAAATTACATCTGTTTACATAGGCACACGCATCTTTTTTTTTTTAATTTTCCCATAGGTGAAGGCTTTTTTTATGGTGGGAAAAATCATCAAATGACGAATCCCGACCTTGGGCGGAGCGGGAGACAATATCAGACTTCTACTGACTAAACGACCCAACTTTCCTTCTTGCCTTAGTTCCAGAGCCCCGGTGTTCCGCTTTCGCATCAACCCTTTTCCTCAGCAGGCTTCGACCCTGCTGGGCCCCTACAGTTACTATACATAGGTGAAGGTTATAGCTATAATAGTCTTTGATACGCTATCAGTTGTGCTGAAATAGAACTTTAAACTCTGGCAGTATAACTCAATTTGGGGCAGTGGTGGCCGAGTGGTAAAGACCCCGACTTACGAGTTGTAGGTCGCGGGTTCAAACCCAGCCAGGCGTATTACTTTGTGCAATGTATTTTATAACCACTGCTGTCAAACGATGAAGGAAAATATCGTGAGGAAACCGGCATGTCCTAGAACCAAAAATTCGAAGACATGTGATATCCGCCAACCTGCACTGGGCTCTCGTGATGGATTATAGCCCATTCCCTCTCCTAGAGAGAAGCCTGTGTCCCAGCAGTTGGATCATTAAAAAGGCTGATGATGATAACTCAACTCAAATCACCATCTTCCCAAACTCAATACAGACGGGTGTCTTAAAAAATGTAACACAATATAAGGCACCGCGCACACTATACCGCAAATCAGAATGCTAGCGAAATAGCGCGGCGTAAGTGCGAGGGAAGCGCGGGTGGGGGGGGGGACGCGCGTCGATATTCGTGCTCGCTCGGAAGCCATCTTAAAATATAAGTGTCCCCCCCGCAACCCTCGCCTCCTTAGACGCTCGCTTTTTCAAACTCCGCCGGTGTGCGGTGAGAGATCGTCAACATTTTGCCGAGTTTGTTTTGGTGAGACTTAAGTTAGACGCCCCATACACCTAAAGTTCGTTTTTTAATTCTAGACTACGATTTCACAACTCAGATTTTTTCACACTCTTGCCAAATCGTAGTCTAGGATTTAAAAAACGAACTATAGGTACTGATTGTACAATATTATTGAACGAGTAGGGATAGTATTGGAACATTAGCGTAATGATTAAAAGTTTAAGAGAGCTACAATTTTGTTATGCAATATTATTGACCGTGTATTGGCCGCTTTGAACTCAAAATGTTCTAGTTTCTTATTTTTGTTTTTATTTTGTACCTACCTAAGACCATAAAACAGAATACAATTATTTATCGTCACATTTCAGAGTACTATTATATCGAATGTATGTTCCACCGAAATAGGGATTCGTCGAACAAGTGCACAGCGAAGAAGGGTTTTGTCTAAGTAATGTCCTTGGAAGGTGTGTGTTGTAGTATCAGATCATTCTAATACTACAACACAAATGTACTCTGTTGTTTACTAAGTTACATTTTATAAAAAATATATATCACTTATCTTCTAAAATATTAACAAATACATAATTTCTTGATAATTATAATAATATATATTAAGTATACAAATAATTTTGTTTTCGAATCTATGATAAATTGTCTAAGTAGTTTACCCGTTTTAATCTATTGATAAATGATAAATGATTTTAGATTATGTACCTAAATAAAATTGAAGTGACTTTTTATATAGTAATTTTTAAAAAATTAAATACGTATAAAAGTATACTCAATATTTATAACAAAAAATTGTCTTGCCTTCCGACAAGATAAATTTATCTCTAACGTATTCTATTAATATCTTTACCGCAACTTTTGGTCGTGTAGGATGCTAGCTATTTTTAGCTAACTCTACCTGCACGCCTAGTTAAATCTTGAATCAAAAGTAATCTTTAATGACACTCATTTTTCATAATTATTTTGGTGATTTTTTGTAAAAGATAATCACTAAAAGTACTAATGAAAAAAATCTGTCGATTAAAAAAAAATATTGTTAAAAAATCTTTTTAGCTTTGAAAGTTTTCACATAATACCATAGGCTAAATCTACACTATTATAATAAAGAGGTAAAGTTTGTTTTTTGTTTGTAGGAGGTAATCTCTGGAACTACTGGTCCGATTGGAAAAATTTTAGCAACAATAGAAAGCTGCTTCACTCCTGAGTGACATAGGCTATATTTTATGTACGCGGGCGAAGCCGCGGACAAAAGCTAGTAGAATAATAAAAATCAACCAACCATCAATTGGAATTACTATATTTAAAAATGAATATAATGAATTTAATTTAAAGCACATCCTTTACAAGAGACTTGATTAATAGGATTGTACAAAACTCGACTGCAAAAAATTACTCAACAAAAGTTTAAAACAATTCACTTTAAGTAGTCGGGGGCAATGGAATTTATTTTTATTTAATCAGCATTTTAAAATACCATTAAAAAAATGGTGTTCTATTGGTTACTCTCACTACCGAGACAAATCTAACGATAGCACCCAAGCCAAAATACAACAAGCTATTTAAGATCGCGTAACTAAAAAATAAAATACATATTCAAAAACATAACCCTATTTCTTTCGCAGCCGGCAAAAACCTTTTGATTATGAAATAAATAAAATATTAGATAGGTAATAGTTTTAATATTGCTGAAGTAAAAATAAAATGATCAATAAGTACAATATAATATATTAAACCATCTTCACTAATTGCATAAACTATTACAGTAAACAACGAACTTGTGCATAACCCAATTTTAAACCAACAACTATTAATTCAAATAACGCCAATAAAGTTGTAATCCTAGTTTTACATCGTCAAATCCGTTCCTCCAGTGTCAGAAACAGATTTCTATTCCCGTTAAACTCTAACCTGTAAATAAAACAGATGCTCGATACTAGAACATTGTAGATAACCAATTAAATACCGAGTTTACGATAAATTCTCTAAATATTTCACCACAGTCTAAAGTAGAAAGTTAGACAACAGATATTTATACCCACTTAAACGAGGTTCTACGAAAGGGTAGATTTATCCGGTAAGTTGGAAAGTTTTATATCTGAAATACGCATCTTAAAGATCGTAAACTTGCTAAGTCTGCCGTAGAGGCTGAATCAATACGGTATTAACGCACACACTTGCGAGTTACACCCACCAAGGCGATGCAAAAACTATTGAAATGAAAATATAAGCTCACATTTACAGCGGGTGCACGCACACAGACGAAGCCGCAGGTGTGTACATGAGCCGCGGAGCTACCCCCCTTACTCCCCACTCCTCGCCTTTCCGTGCGCCTTAGACGTTGGCTTTTTACATGAGTATAAGCAGCCGAGCAGGAGTTGAAAACGTTTGGTGGACCGCATTTTCCTTGTAATTTTCGTCATTTTCCATGAATTGTTTTGTTTTACAAGTTGACTTAAATACCTAATTGTTTTGCTATTAACAATAAACCAGACACAGCAAAATTCTCATAAAATACCAAACCACACCAAATGTCACAACGAAAACTTAACATTTCATAAAAATCAGCATTGTATACTCGTCTAACAAAAAAAATACTTTTTATCAAGAAAAAAAATACAAAGAATCGTTCAAGACATTCCACCCTTTAACAAAAACCAGTTTTTTTTACAATCCGTATCTTAATTTTTATTTGTGTATCTGACCATCCCTTTATAGTCGGACAGGTTTTGAAAAAACTAGGGACTTGTGTACCCTCTGGGAATTTGAGTTGAAAAATTGTATCTTTTCAATATTTCTTGACCAACCTGTCTTGATTGTCGATCTAGTTTATTTTATTCCAGTTTGATTCAATAAGGATTTTATTTTATCAAGATTATTGTTAAATTGTTATAAAGTTCCAGTTTATAGGGCTTTTAAAGGTCATGAGAATTGTGTAAGGTTATGAGAAAAAAGTAAGGGTTTGTGGATTTTCTTGTCTGGCTGCTTGTAATTTTTTCCATTTAATTCTCACAGTTATTCATGGTTCCTTTTATTGATACGAATAGTAAAGGTGCTGTTGCGTACCAAGCAGTAAAATATGTTTATTATAGGTACTTACCACACATTGTCTGCAATATAAAGTTACAATGTCGATAGTGGAAAATAAAAGTTTAATTAACGTTTTAATTTAGAGGTATTTTTGTGGTCACTTGGATATTCCAACCAAAAAAAAAAACTAATAAATTTCTGTTTGTAAATACATTAATACTTTTTATTTTTATAAAAAAATACAAAAACTAAACAAAAACAAAAAAGAACTGAAATGTCAATTGACAAAAACTTCAACGTTAGTATAAAGTCACAAATTATTTGAAAACAAAAACTTTTGACATCACACCCCTACAAAACCAACATTTAACTTTGAACAATCTCGCTTTTTACGTACAAATTCCCACGTAATACAACTTGAACCAGTTTCTTTCAATTGGTCATCTTTCGGACGCATCACATTGTATTCTTAAGAACCTGATGATATCAAGTTGTTGCAACCTGTTTTATGGGAAAAATGGGGTGACACAGGTGAATTCTGAACTTTTGAATAACACTTTTTTATGTCAATAAAAATTAGACGTCTTATTATTGTTATTTGGGGAGTGGGAATTTGTGATAACTTGTCAGTAGTCACTTGATAGTTAGAAATGGTTGAGCTGTGGTTGAAGAATAATTGTGGTAAAATAATCAATCGTTATTTTTTGAGCGATACTGTTGGTTTTTATAAAATATAAGATTATATTTAAGTTAAATAAGTTTTTATGGTGTAGTTTAAGATCTGAATGACATTTAAAGTAATGGTGTTTCGTTATTGGTAGTGAACGAGTGAATAGTGTAGATCAAGTTATCAGTGTATAATTTAAGAATCCACTCTGAGCCGAAATTAGGCTAAGTGAATACACTAACAAAATAAGGTAATTTTTGTAGATTTTTTTGTGTCTTACAAAAAATGACTATATTATTTTAAACGTAGATAAAATTATTTGACTTTTACAACCTAATAAGTCATACCTGTACACGTGACACTGTACAGCTCCAATTACATTGTTCATACATTTTACATCACAATTATTGCCAATTACTTGTTGCTATCACACTAACTCCATACTTTTATAAATAATTTAACACAACCACCCATGCTATGGCATCCCATGAAAACAAAAACCCAGATTACCCGACAAGTTAAAATTCATACGCGTCTCATGTTATGAAAACAACGCAATACCCTAATTAGGCATTTAATTATAAATCCGCCATGAATTCTTAACCGACTAGACATATTAAAATTTCACTTCCCCCATCCTAACTACGCCTATACCGTATCGCGGGGCCCCATCTCCGCTGTCTTTCTAAGGGGACCGCATAAAATAGTTATAGAGGGTAGGGGGAGCTACTTAACCGTTTTTAGGAGGCACCCCGCCCGACGCAGAAACACCCCGCTACTTCAACCCCATTTCCTGCTCCTGCCCCCTCCTTCGAGCAAGGGGTTGGGACGTAATATAACTATCGCGTATATTTTTGCAAAATAGAATTCTTACTTTGGGTTGACGATACCTGCGCTTTTATAGTTGCGTTCCAAATTTGAATGCGCGCCGTTCATTGGTGTTTTTGTTTCTGTAGTTGTGTGGGGAGGAGGGTGTTCGAAATTTGAATTCGGGTCGCGCGATTTAGTTTTAATTTGGCGGGATTTTGGGAGAAAAGGTCGGTTTTTGTTATTGCGTATGAGTTTCGCATGATAAGTCAGTCCCCACGGATGTGCCCGATTTTTGATTAATATTTAAGTTTGTGTTTTTGTTATTCTAATTTCTAACACATTTGGCATCATGTGACGCGTTGTTTAAAATTATAGTTCGTTTTTTAATTCTAGACTACGATTTGACAACATAAAATGTCAAACTCCTAAAAATTGGGAACATATTTCTAGAGTGTGACATTCTGAGTTTTCAAATCGTAGTCTGGAATTAAAAAACGAACTATAGGTAACTAAACCTAAGAATAACTTTGAGGAGCTAGACTGTCTGCCCGAACAATTACCTACTAATATATTTTGGCTTATCTCTTCACCCCATGGTGGCCTCGATTTTTGTAACATCGTTTGAAATATTAACCTCGACCCTGGAACACTAAGAGCAACAGAAAGAACAGAGGTGGGTCTTAACAAGTAAAAGTCTGCCACTCACTATGTTAAATCTCTAAATGTAATCTGTAAATGTTATGTTATGGTTTCAAATACACTCATTTACTCTTTACACTCATTGTACCTGCTCAAAAAAAAACAAACTAAAAAAAAACTCAAAAGCATTTATTTCACGTGGGCCTACAAAGCCACTTACTTATAAAACGTCAGAAGTGCATGGTTCCAATTGGTTATTTCCCATGAAAAAGAACGGCTAAGATACTACATGGCTACTCTTCAAAAAAAAAGGATTTTTTCTACAATATTTCTTCAGCATTTATAGATATAAGAGTACAATGTAGACCGGTCTGTTTTATACCCGAAATAAAAATAACTAAAATTGAATTAAAACAATAAAAAATATAATCTAGGAATCTATGGTATAATCAAATGAAGAGTATTAAAAAAAAAACACATTAACCATTTTGAAGTAAAATTTTAAGTTAGGAACTTATACGTACACAGACGTGAATAGAAACAAAAGTTTGATAAAGGCCGGACGGCGAGCTTCTCATGGCTCATCATCATCATCATCATTTCAGCCGTTAATTACTGGACATAGGTCTCCTCCAAGCGCCGCCACAAAGAGCGGTCGGATTCCAACAACCCTGACCAGGTCATCGGTCCACCTTGTGGGTGGCCTTCTAACGCTGCGTCTTTCAGTACGCGGTCGCCACTTTAGAACCGTTCGGCCCCAGCGGCCATCTGTTCTACGTGCAATAACTTTAAGTCAAGATTGAATAGGTTCATCATCCATTATCATCAGCCTTTCAATGTTCTCACTGCTGGGACACAGGCCTCCTCTCTAGGAGAGGGAATAGGTTACTTCTAGGTAAATGCGCTCCATCGTCGACCGCATCGTTGCTTTCCATCAGGTGAGGATAGCGATGGAAAGCGATCAATAAAAAAATATGCCCTGCCCAATGCCACTTTTTTTTTATGGTAGGTAAAAATCATCCAATGACGAGTCCCGCTCTTGGGCGGAGCGGAAAACAAGTGTCAGACTCTTACTGACTAAACAACCTACCCCGTTCCTACATCGCCATACATACCAGGGCCAGAGCCTTCCTTTTCAGACACAAACCCGTGGCCCTGATTGGCTTCGACCCTTCTGCAGAGTCCCTACAGTTGCTGACAACTCCTTGAGGCGCGCGGGAACAGTGCGCGCCGTCGACGACTGGGCTTGGTCTGGACGATTACCAGACGACCGGACGGCGAGCTACCCAATGCTCACCCTCCGCAGCCCAATGCCACTTAAGTTTGGCGATTCTTTTTGCTATATCAGCAACCTTGGGTCCTCACCCTCACCTACTTTTATTTACCCCTATTTCTCCCTGCCTCATTTAGCTTATAATTCAATATGGTTACGCAACGGTACACTAATAGAATCGCGTGGCTTCTATCGTTAATTAATTTCAAACTCAAAGGAGCAAATTATAACATATTAGCTTAGTAACTAGTTATGTAAGATTCAAATTGTTAAAAAAAATAGTGTTTACATACTACCATATACATGTGACTTTGCCTGTGAAAATATATAGCGTTTGTTACTCAGTGATAAAGTAGAATTCTACTGGTGAAGGAATTTTAAAAGGTAAATATAATTATTATTAACTAAAAAGGTAAATATTATAATTATTAATTCAACTAACATTTCAGATTATATTATTTACTGTCAACAAACAAACGTCAAAATATAACATTCAAAGTGACACGGAGAAGATATATTTTGTTAATGTATGAAAATATATTTTATTTACATAAGTGTGTAAAAGTTTGAAAGATTTTCAAATGTAATTAAGTTCTCTGAGATAGGAGAGTATTTAATGAGATATTTGTCCAAGAAGAAGTCAGGAAATTAAATTAAATGACACCTGAAGGAACACAGGTAATGTTTATTCAGTAAAGGTCTTGAGTATCAGACTGGTGGACCAATGAATCCTAAAACTAAAACTAAAAACCTAAGAATGGAATATGGTATTATTTTGAAGATTTCTAATGTCAGCATCGCTAAGAACAATTGAAGGAACACAGATGAGTTTTAGTCAGTAAAAGTCTAACACTCCCCCTCACTTCAACCAGACCGTGAGAAAGTACTTGATGAATTCAAATCTCAGGAATGCAAACGACATGTGACGTAACATAGGTTTTTTTATTTTATTTTTTTTATGGTAGGTAAAAGGGTCAGGACCAAATTTTTGACGTAATCGCACAACGGAGATAACAACAAAATATGTCACACTGGAAAATAAATGTAGCGCAAGAATTCTATTGTTTTACATTTATTCTCCAGTGTGACACATTTATTTTCCAATGTGACACATTTCGTCGCGTCAAAAATTTGGTCCTGACCCAAAAATCATCTACTGACGAATCCCGCCCTTAGGCAGAGGGAAAACAGTGTCAGACTCTTACTGGCTAAACAACCTACTCCGTTTCTTCGTTGCCTTAGTCCGATTGATAATCTGTAAATGTCTGAACTCCACCTCAAAAAAAAATCTAATAAAAAAATATAACACGAGAAAGCTGTTATAATATTATTCTACTTTTCACTTCATAATAGCTGTATTTCCTACCCATCGCGACGCAAGCCTCTTCCGGGTCCCATTCTACGAAAACATACGTTTCGAATTTATTACTAACTAAAGGGTTTTTCAGCCTCTTAGTTTTCTTTCATGTGTTAATAAAAAATACTAATATAATAAAGAGGTAAAGTTTGTTTTTTTTGTTTGTAGGAGGTAATCTCTGGAACTACTGGTCCGATTGGAAAATTTTTAGCATCAATAGAAAGCTGCTTTACTCCTGAGTGACATAGGCCATATTTTATGTATGCGAGCGAAGCCGCTGACAAAAGCTAGTTAAAAATATTTCTCATGTTCAAACTCAGCCAAGCGTATTATTTTTATAATTTACTAGCCTTTTTCCGCGGCTTCGCTCCCGGCAACAGAATAATGTGATAAATTAAGAACTGCTTGACCGATTTTGTGCAAACTTCACATAAACCATCTACTAAATAGTCCGAATAAAGCCTAAACATTTGGTTTAGATAGGTGAGCCCGTTCTAGTGTTATAAAATTACAACGAAAAGTGGCATTGATTTTTATAAATATTGATTTCATCACCACTGCTCTCAAAACGGTGAAGGAAAACATTGTGAGGAAACCGGCATGTCCTAGAACCAAAAATTCGAAGACATGTGACATCCACTAACCCGCACTGGGCCCGCGTGGTGGATTATGGCCCATTCCCTCTCCTAGAGAGAGGAGGCCTGTGTCTCTGCAGTGGGAACATTAAAAGGCTGATGATGATGATGATGATGACTTAAACACGTGATTGCAGTCATGAAAACCAACAACTTTTATTTATGGGAAAAAAACTGGAAAAAAATTGACCAAGTAAGCGAAAAACTCGCGTGGTGGATTACGGTCCATTTCCTCTCCTAGAAAAGAGGCCTGAGTCTCAGCAATGGGAACATTATAAGACTATAGTTATGCTATTTCTCGTGTGAAGTCGCTTTTTATTAAAAACAAGCTTCTGCCATCGACTTTACCTGCGTAAAATCATGTATATTATATACGCCAAGCAGTAGGGGTGTTTTGTCTTTTTAATATCGGGCTGATTTCATCACGCATACGGGATTGCTCCGCATGCGTATGTCCGCAAATGTCCTTTTCATTTAATTTTTTTTTTATAATGCGTGAATCGCATGCGGGATCATCCCCATCTACCATCTGTTCAACGTGCCATGTACGCAGGGTACACATAAGTTTAATGGAAAGTCATAATAGTTTTTCAAAACTACCCTGAAAATATGGTTTAAGGGATACCTTTCGAATACCATAATCTACACTAATATAGTAAAGAGGTAAAGTTTGTTTTTTTTGTTTGTAAGAGGTAATCTCTGGAACTACTGGTCCGATTAAAAAAAAATTGAGTGATATAGGCTATATTTTATGTACGCGGGCGAAGCCGCTGACAAAAGCTACTTAGAGATATAATAGAAAGACAATAGCTGTGCGTTGGCGTTCGCTCGGGGCTCAAGAGTTTAAATCTTTTTTTATCATTCTTTTTCTTTTATCGAAACATTCTCGCGAACAAAATCGCTAGCAGAGTGCCAGCTTCATACAATTTACACCAAAACGTGAGAAGAATATCCAGGTACCCGCCATTATCAATTTAAATGAATAATTCACTAGATAAGACAGTAATTCTGTCATGAATACCATATATCCACATACAGACACTAAACCTACATAATCTCTCGCTATACAACATAAAACTTCATCATATGTAGAGACTCCCAAGATGATATTAATATTAAGACGGTGGGGTGTATACGGGGAAACTTAGTTCAAAACATCCAGAGGAAAACACCACCTATTTCCAAGAATATAGGGATGAATATCACATGGATGTGTGGGGTGGTATGAGGAGACTCGCGAGGGGGTGAGTACTCTTGTGGGGTTGAATGTAAAAACCACCCCGCGATCGACTTATATGCTGTACCAAGACGTGAGCGCTGTTTGTGTATTGTGGGGTAGATGAAAATTTTAGTTTTAGTTTTGGGTGAGTAGACAAAGTGTTTAGAAACATATTCTTCACTAGCTGTGCCCGCGACTTCGTCCGCGTGGAATAGTTATTTTGGGCATCATATTTATTTTTGAAAACAACCTCAGCTTTATAAATTATAGCTGTTACCCACGACTTTGCCCGTATCAATTTCTGTTATTAATTTAGACAATTTAGTTTTTAAAAGAACATAATTATCTAAAAGTACTTCATAGAGCTACACCCCCCACTTGGGCACGCCATAATCTCGGCGGTAAGTCCCCTCTTTGAGGCGTGGTTGGATAGACATCGCGCAGGACATGACGCAGGTTCTCACCGGACATGGGAAGTTCAGGAGATTCCTGCGCCGCATTCGTGCGGAAGAGACGCCCGGGTGTCACCACTGTCTGGCCAGCACGGAGGACACGGTGGAGCACACGGTGGAGGTGTGCCCCGCTTGAGAAGAGCATCGCCGTGTCCTCGTGGGGGTGATCGGCGGCGGCGACCTCTCGCGCCGGGCCTTGGTTCAGGCCATGGTCCGCAGCGAAGAAGAACGGCGAGCGGTCGCCTCCTTCTGCGAAGCAATAAAGCTCATAAAGGAGGAGGCCGTCCGCATAAGGCAAGGGCAAAAGCGCCCTCGCCGTAGCCGTCGCCGCCGTGATCCCGCCGATATCCGGCCGCCGTAGACGCTGGCTTGCGGACGGTGAGCAATGGGTAGCTCGCCGTCTGGTTGTCTGGTAACAGTCCAGATCAAGACCAAGTCGTCGACGGCGTGCATTGCTCCGCGCGCCTCAAGGTGTTGTCAGCAAATTGTGGGGCTCTTCAGGGTCGAAGCCTCCTGCAGCCGAGGGTTGGTGCGAAAGCGTTATACCGGGGCTCTGGGAATAAGGCAAGGGAGGAACGGGTTTTTTTTTTTTATGTTAGGTAAAAATCATCGAATGACGAATCCCACTCTTGGGCGGAGCGGGAAACAGTGTCAGACTCTTACTGACTAAAGAACCTACCCCGTAGCTTCCTTGCCTTATTCCCAGAGCCCCGGTGTAACGCTTTCGCATCAACCCTCAGCTCCGGAAGGCTTCGACCCTGCAGGGTCCCTACGGGGAACGGGGTAGGTTGTTTAGTCAGTAAGAGTCTTTCCCGTAAGACTGTTTCCCGCTCCGCCCAAGAGCGGGATTCGTCATTGGATGATTTTTACCTACCATAAAAAAAAATCTCTCCGCGCAGCGTCATATTTTGCACATCATGTGGCGCGTGTGAATTTTATATCGGAGTTATTTTAAAATTGTAATATCTTCTAAGATGTTCATTGAATATAAGTGATGTCAAAGACAATTTTGTTCACAATTACATACTCTTAATCAACACATTTATTTGGATAAAGATTAATATTATTATGTTGATACAACTCATTGGTTGCATGCATTAATTTCGGCCAAATTTGATTCCCATAAAAACGGTTCTAGTGAGTTAATCTTAAAAGATAGACATATACTGTCGCGGACATTTTTTTAGATCATTTTAAGAGGAATAATTCTTTCGTACATATTTTTTTGGTATCTTCTACCGTTTTTGCAGCGCATGCAACGGAAGCCCTCAAAGATAAATATTTTCTCCCGTTTTTTCCACATTTTCCATTATTTCTTCGCTCCTATAAGTCACAGCGTGATGTTATATAGCCTAAAGCCTTCCTCGATAAATGATCTATTCAACACAAAAAGAATTTTTCAATTCGAACCAGTAGTTCCTGAGATTAGCGCGTTCAAACAAACAAACAAACAAACAAACAAACAAACAAACTCTTCAGCTTTATAATATTAGTATAGATGACTATGTATGTCTTTTTTTATAATTAGTTATTAATCAATTTAAACTAAAAATATTTTATTTCAATTACTCAAGCCCATATGAATACTTAAAAACGCCGTCACAAACACGGTCACGATTGGCCATTTCTTATATATTACAGCTGGCAAGAAACTTCACGATTACTCTTTGTAAATTGTAAAAATATTGATATAAATATATCTATATTGTAATAGATGGGCATGAGAAGAAAATGTCAATCAACCAATAAGGAATAATAACAAAGTGTATTGAAATAGAAAATAATCTATGAGTCTGCGGACTCAGTGATATTTTCATATACACAATATATCATTATCATTTGTCTTTTTAATATTTCCACTGCGGCACTGCTGAGACACAGGTCTTCTCTATAGGAGAGGTGATGAGCCATAATCTACCACGCTAGCCCTGTGCAGATTGGTGAATGTTATATGTCTCCAAATTTTTGGTTCTTGGACATGCCATTTCCTCACTATGTTTTCACCGTTTCGAAAGCAGTGATGATGAAATGAATTACACAAATTAACGCGCGTTTACGCGTCATAACCACCTGGCCACCACCACTCTATATAAAGGGAGAGCTATATATTAAGACATAATAAACCTATCATCAAATGACATATAAAAAAAAAACATTATTGAATTTGTTCAAATGGTCTAAATAATGTAAAATTTTATAAAGAAGTTTACGAATAAAAAAATAATTCTATTCTATTGCTCTACTACTTTTACTTTTTTTGGGCTAATTTACGATTAGTAGGCGAAACCGCTGGCAAAAATAAGTCACATCACACTAATGTTATAAAGGCGAATGTTTGTGAGTGTGTGTACTCGTTGGTTAATACTGCAATCTCAAACAGCTGAACGTATTCTGATGACAATTTGTAGATAGGTAGACATATCCTGGAATACTTTTAACCTGATAGTATAATAATATTTTTAACTTAACCGAGAGGAAAATCACTGACACACCTACCGAGTAGTCTCGTAGGGATTCTGCAAAAGGGTCGAAGCCTACTGGGGCCCAGAGTCTCTTTCTGAAATGAAGGCTTGGCCCCAGTGCGAAGGGCAGAGAAGGAACAGGGTGGGGTGTTTAGTCAGTAAGAGTCTGACACTATTTCCTGCTGCGCCCAAGAGCGGGATTCGTCATTGGATGTTTTCTGCCAACCACGAAAAACCTACCGTGTAGTCTTTCAATATTTTAAATGTCTTTTTACACGTAAAAGTGAAACTTTGTATGTATTCTATATATTTACGAATATTTCAGCATTTTCGCGATCATTTTCTACCATTACGTAAGCGAAACAGCTGGCAGCCGCTAGTCATCGACATATATGTATATACTACGCACTAGATTAGGCATATCGTACAGTCACTTTACTCTACTTAGGTGATCTGCAGGCCATACACCTTTACATTTATGGCATTAGTACAGTTTTAACGTTCACGGAGTATAACAGCGCAGTAAGTTTAAAAAGTTTTGTTAGACGACATAATGCCAATGAAGCGCTGCAGCGGACTTTTGTAATAACTTTTCAGTATTTTAACAAATACTTTCTATGGACGTGCTTGTCTATCGTTAGAATGAAAATCGATGTGGCTAGTTTTTTTTAAACCTACGTTGTATCTCAATGCTGGGCAAAGGCCTTCCCTTTTCCCTTGTAAACTTCTTTCTCTGTCTATGATCGATGTGGCTAGTAAAGACACAAGACATTTGCACGCCATGTTATGGCAGGATATGCTGAAACAACTTTATTGTAACACCTTATGTAGGTACCATATTCTAACAAATAAATATTTGAATTTGAATTTAAAACTAAAAAGTACACTTTCGCCTCTCCCCCCAGCGGGCGAGGCAGCGCCCCCACAAATTTTACGTCGCCTCGTGGCGCGCTCGCGTGTCTCTACACATTTATTATATACTCCATCGTCTTGTCTCTATGTGCTCCACAAACGACGGTAATTACGTATATTAGGTAGGTACTAGCTTTGACGGTTATTTATTAGGTGTAAAATTTTAGTTCAAATGTAGAGACGACCGAGTTTCTTGAGATTGTGTGAAGAATTTCTTCAGTTTAGAGCACAATACTATCAGCCTTTTTAATGTTCCCACTGCTGGGACACAGGCCTCTTCTCTAGGAGAAGGAAAGGGCCACAATTTATTTATTTAAACTTCATGTACAGTAATGGTACATAGGCGGACTTAATGCTACAAGGCATTCTCTATCAGTCAACTTTTGGGTAAAAACGACAACACTGTGGTAGGTGTGCACAATAAATAAATAACAGATATTTTAAATACATTGTAATATAAATTAAGTGATTTATCGTTGATTAGACGTAATCCACCACGAGGGCCCAGTGTGGATTGGTGGATGTCACATGTCTTCGAATTTTTGGTTCTAAGACATGCCGGTTTCCTCACGATGCTTTCCTTCACCGTTTTGAGAGCAGTGGTGATGAAATATATTGCACATATTAATGCGCCTGTCTGGGTTTAAACCCGCGACGTACTACTAAGTCATCACCGTTACCAATAGATTTAGAGTAGGTACGATTGTATATGTAAGACACTTTGCGTGACCAGAAGGCTGGCTTATTCTTGGCCCAAAGAATTAGCATTGCCATTTAACGTGGCATTGCTGCCAGTCTTCTGGGTACGTTTCCTTCTGAAAGCGATGTGGAGAAGTACTTCGACGTCTGAGTGTATTACATGTACATACTTAGGTTTAGTGTAAATATTTAGTTTTGTTTATATTTAAGTTTTTTTTTTATATATTTAGCATTATTAACTTTACAATTTCATATTTCAGGATTCGTCATTCGATGATTTTTACCTACCATAAAAACCCCAGGCTTTGAGTAATTTACTATCACTGCTCTCGAAATGGCGAAGAAATATTATGAAGAAATTAACACGGATAGATAGACAGATATATTCTATATTGCATGATGACGATGATTTATATATAAGACTAGCTTTTGTCAGCGGCTTCGCCCGCATACATAAAATATAGCCTATGTCACTCAGGAGTAAAGCAGCTTTCTATTGTTACTAAATTTTTTCCAATCGGACCAGTAGTTCCAGAGATTACCCCCTACAAACAAAAAAACAAACTAACAAAAAAATAAACTTTACCTCTTTATTATATTAGTGTAAATGAAATAGAATAGAACTGCGTAAACTTTAATTGTATATCAAAATAATAACACAATTTTTACACACACTTAAATATGGGTACAATGGTGATAACTGCAGATTTTTAAAATTAAATTTTAAGACAACTACTTACAAAAGAATCTCAGATGGGTTTAAGTTAGTAAAAATCTAACACACTCACTTGCTTCACACAGACTGGGAAAAGTTCAAGTTCAAAATTCATTAAATAAATTATTGGGAAAACTTTAAAAAAGTGTTAAAATTTTCTTAGGTTTACTAATAAATAAATCTTATAAGCAAGTAATCGTAAAATATATAAACATTTTCTTATTGGAATTACTTAGGAAGTCCTCAAATAGATTATTTTGGCACAATTAGATTTGGGGTGGAGTTGGTTCAGTATAGTTTCTTGCACATTATTATCCAAAGAGATCTACGCATTTTTATTCTTAGAGATTACGCAAAACATGCAATTAGCTCCATTTTTAGGGTTCCGCATCTCAAAAAGGAAAAACGGAACAAGGGTTCCGTAAAGAAAGTATCCTATAAGAATAGGATAACATTGTTGTCCGAATGTCTGTCTGTCTAAAATAGTTTACAAAAAAAAATAAGAAACCAGTTTAAATCGCAAAAAAAGTTCACTTTTTTACGGCAATTTAAACCAGATGAGGCCTGTGTTTTCTAACTGTAATCAGTTAGAAAACACAGGCCTCATCTGAGAAGAAACACCAAAAAAAACTCAAGTTAATGATAAATGGTTTATTTTAAATCAAGTTTTTGATTCTTTATTGATGTATTGAGTACCAAGCTTTAAAAAAAAATCAATTCGCTATCGTTCGCTGTTTTTAAAAAAGTCTTCGCTTTTAGCGATAAGACCACCCATTTTAACACCTTAGTAATTTTAACCCTAGGGCAGGGACTCGTCATTGGATGATTTTTACCTACCATAAAAAAAAAATACTAATGTACCAAATTATATTTAGGTATGGTGTACCTACAATAAAGAATTTATCTATCTATCTTTCTAGGGCCAGAAAAACCGTTTAGATATTCCAGTTTAGAACCGTTTAGAATTCAGAGCACTTATGCTGCCCAGAATTCTGATACTCCCAATATTCGTGAACTCAATACGAAACTTAGCCGTTCCCATCAATATCTAAACTAACAAGCAACCAATACAACATTTTTAACATAACACAGAACCCAAGAATTCATTACAAGTCCAACAAAGCTTGAGTACGGTTCGCAAAGCAAGCAACTTGCTCTACGCGGGCGATACATAAATTTTATTGCCATAATCTTGGGCCGCCACAAGATTCAGTGGGTGGAAATTTTAAGATATACGGATTTGGTAACGTTGGCAAAATCATTTTTGGAGTTTATGTTTATGGATGAACAATGATTTCTTATAGCTGATATGAGAATGTTGAGATGGATGTGTGGTGTGACAAGAACGGATCAAGCGAAAAATGCGTCTTTTTAATGTTCCCACTGCTGGGACACAAGTCTCCTCTCAGAGAGGGAATTGGCCATAAGCTACCGCGCGGGCACAGTGCGGATTGGTGAATGTCACTTCGAATTTTTGGTTCTAGGACATGCCGGTTTCCTAAGGATGTTTTTCCTTCACCGTTTTCAGAGCAGTGGTGATGAAATATATTACACAAAGTAATGCGAGCGCCTGGGTTCGAACTCGCGACATTACAACTTGTAAGTTGGGGACACTGCTCTCAGAAAAAGTATATTAAAGCAAGTTCAAAAGTGGCGCCAGTGACCAAAAAGTTGATAGGTCATTTGTCTCGGTATAATCAAGTGAAGAGGAGGGATGAAACGTACGTAAGATACCTACTAAAACAGTTTTGAGTATATAGGAGGATAGAGAATGGAGATGGATGGAGAGGGAAGAAAAGACGATAGCTTGTGTGAAGAGTGATATGAAAGAAAAGGGAGTTAGTGATAGAGTGATGGGTGACAGGACAAAACAGAAAAAAGGGGTTGCGCTGACATCAAATAAAATGGGACTTGGCCAGTTAGAAGAAGAAGAAGATGCATTTTTGAAAATAGTTTAGTTTCGGATATTTTTAGAAGTTTGCTAGCTGATCTGGCAAACGTTATTCTGCTATATAAATTAACAAAGAAATAAGTGAATGGTGGAGATGGAGAGCAGTGGTGGCCGAGTGGTAACGGCCCCGACTTACGAGTCGTAGGTCGCGGGTTCAAACCCAGCCAGGCGCATTACTTTGTGTAATTTATTTCATCACCACTGCTCTCAAAACGGTGAAGGAAAACATCATGAGGAAACCGGCATGTCCTAGAACCAAAAATTCGAAGACATGTGACATCCACCAATCCGCACTGGGCCCGCGTGGTGGATTATGGCCCATTCCCTCTCCTAGAGAGAGGAGGCCTGTGTCCCTGCAGTGGGAACATTGAAAGGCTGATGATGATGATGATGAAGTGAATGTAAAAGTGAAAAATCATAAAAATTGGTCACTATTGTTTTCTGGGGCGACCACGCCTCAGGAAATACATCGTTGAAAGGCGTCCGCAAGATGATTTTTTTAAATGTAATCACAAATTTTCAATTTTCAGATTTATTCCTATACTGGTACCTACTATAAGGTCTTGTTTCACGTCAAATTTCGGGGTTCTAGTTCAACGGGAAGTAACCGTGAAATTAAATTTCTTGACTTTTCAAAAGTGCCTGTAAAGGTTTATTTGAAATAAATGTTTTGAATCTTGAATCTTTGAAAATTCCTTTAAGAGTGTCAAAATATACGATTTTTGCCATAAACGGACTCAATATTTGGGATCACAATTAGTTTCTGAGATTTCATGATTATTTCATGATTAATCAGTGACTGGTATTTCGCTTTGATATTACATAAATTGTCATATTGCTGTATATTTTGGCTTATCTGTAGGCACTATGTGTGTGATTACTGTATTGTCAAGGAATCATATTATGTGTCTCCAAAACGATTTTTACATATGGGTGGGATATCCACCGTTTTCCAAAGATACCGTGGTCTATACGCAAATATATTAATTTAAATAAATGACCATTAAACAAACACACATCTGCAGACCATACCTGTTTTATTAGGTCAACTTCTAACAACGTCTTTGCGTTTAATCAAAGGAAATTTCCAATTAAATTGATTACGATCTCGGACGGCCCGCAGTTTCCCCGCAGTCGCCCCGCAGCCGCCCCGCTGCCGCCCCGCAAGCTCCGCTAAGATAGCTACTTACAAGCGCGAGATTAATATTATGTTAACTTTGCGTACATGTGGAAAGTTCACATGGAGAATCTATTTGTAAGACTTTGTATATAACGTATATCGCTCATCATCAGCATCTTTTAATGTTCCCACTACTGGGACACAGGCCTCCTCTCTAGGAGAGGGAATGAGCCATAATCCACCACGCGGGCGCAGTGCAGATTGGTGGATGTCACATGTCTTCGGATTTTTGGTTCTAGGGCATGCCAGTTTCTCTTCCAGTTTCAGTAAGATTTGACTTTAATGTAGGATATTCTATATTGACTTTAAAATACTGAGTTTTTAGGGTTGTTAGTAAGGAAACATGCCAGCCACATCTACTTTAAATTGACAAAAAAAGACGTGTTAAGAGGAAGAAGAAAAGCATCATTTATATTTAATTTACAAAATAAATATTGTTTGTTAATTAATCATCTGGGATACTCTGATCATCACCCAGTCTTTATCCCATATTACTTGGGGTCCACACAACACATTTTTTTCTTCCACTCTGTACTGTCACCCGTCATGCTGTCATTAACTCCCTTTTCTTTCATTAATTTTTTTTTTTTTTTTCACCAGCCGCCGTGGGCGCGAGCTCGTGAACGGCGAGCAATGGACAGCCCGCCGTCCGGTCGTCTGGTAACCGTCCAGATCAAGCCTAGTCGTCGGCGTGAAATCTGTAGCAAACCGTAGGAACCCTGCCAAAAGGAAGCCAACTGGGGCCAAGGGTTCGCGTCTGAAAGCAAGACTCTAGCCCTGGTAAATATAGCAACGCAGGAATGGGGTAGGTTGTTTAGTCAGTAAGAGTCTGACACTGTTTCCCACTCCACCCAAGGGCTTCATCATTGGTCGATTTTTACATGCCATAAAAAAACCTCAACCGTAATACAACACACACTACACACTGTTACATAGTTATTTACATTTTGACACTTAAATAACTGTATTAGTCGGTCATCACAAAAAAAAAAAATCTCATTATCAATCATAGCACTATTTAGAGAATTTGGTAAACCCTAATAAAGTCCTTAAAACATTAATAATAAGTCATCCATCCATCGACAAAATTATTTTTATTACGCTAAAAATCTCTACAAAATTTGATGACGCTAAAAAATCTCAAAGCCACATTTCTCATTTCCATAAAACATGATACCAACAAAAAATTACCTGAAAACGACTCCATTACATTCATTTCAGAAATAAAAACCCTCCATTTTTATTTGAAAAAGTTTTTATTACCACCGCGGGACCACATTACCATAAACACATATATTAATGGCAACATTGAGTTATAAAAATCATCGGTGTCGTGTAAACCGTCCCTCGGAGCGTGTAAACGACGGAAAAAAATAAAAAAAGCGGAAAAAAGAAAAATAAACGCCTATGAATGTTAACGAGGATGGTAAGGATGGTGGCACAGTGGGAGGGTTTTTTTTTGTTTGATATTTTTTGTGATGATAAAACATATAGATAGATTGGTCCCATATTTTTCTAAATACAGTTCTGATTATGGGTTCCATAAGGAATCAAGAGACCATCTGGAATATAGTCATTTTCGCATTCACAATATAATATTTTTTCTATGTACATCAAGTACTCAAACATCTATAGTAAAAAAGTAATATTTAATAAAAATGGAACTGGTGCAAACTTGAAATGGCCAACGGAACTTCACACTCACATAGACCCCCTTTCAATAGCGAAGGGCAAAGAAGGAACGGGGTGTGGTGTTTAGACAGTAAGGGTCTGACACTGTTTCCCGCTTCGCCCAAGGGCGGGATTCGTCATTGGATGATTTTTGCTCACCATTAAAAAATCCCCCTTTCAATATATTTGAAAGTAAAATAAATTAATCAATAGATATCACAATAAAGATATGGTCCCGAATAATTGTGTTGAAAACGGTGTCATCGAAGCGATACTATTTTCAACATAACTGTTAATCTGGAGATGATGATGAACCAGAAGGTATGAACTGAATCTTTGTAATTAATTAATGTATCCAACCAAGCAATGTTAGAGCTTTTTAGAAATTTCATGAAATGCACTGTGGCTATAACGTACAGTACGGCTGTCGGATCTTGGCGAGTCTGTAGTTAGGCTCTACGAATTTTAGCACTTGACAACTCGTACAAAAAATTAATAGTTTAAACAAAATAAATGCAATAATTATGAGGGCTGTGGCGCCTGTCTGTCAATACCTTTTATCTCGAGAACGAATAAAGGTTTCAATTGAAATTTAAACCAGTACAATAATATGGTTTCAATTGGGTCTTCAAGTCTTCCCCTGTCCCTTGCAGGTTTAAAAAAAACAAACTCATATGTCAACGAGATAAAAAGATATATATATTGTGATATAACACAAAAAACACACATCTCCGCGCCCTTGGGTGAGGCAGAAAATAACGTTAGACTTTTACTGACCAAAAAACTCTCTCCTGTTCCCTGTCCTGTCCTCGGTCCAGGGCCCAGGGTGAAGTATTCTTAATAACCCATCGGCCCAGTAGGCCTTGACCCAGCTGAGTCTTTACGGTCATTGGAAAAACTGAGGGTCAAATTTTCTGGCATCTGAACCTGTAACTACTGTGAAAAGGTTCTTGCAATTGGTTTGTTTAATTTTACTTCTTCTCACTTTTACTTTGTTTTTTATTCAGCAAAACTCAAACCACACAAAAAAACCCCAAAAAAATATATAATTCAAAAAACTTTTTTCCACACGTAAACACAAAAATACTGAGTGTGCCCCTAACTTTACACACCCACGGGACAGTCCGGCTCGCCGACCATGCGGACGCAGCTAAGTAACTTGTTGTCCGGACGCCGGACAACACTGGGACCGCTGCCGGACGGGGATGGGTAGAACCGGCTAGCTATGGATTGGAATGTTGGTTCAGGAAGAGGTGAGAAAGGAAACGTGGTTTGGACTAGAATATTCTTGGCGACGATTGCATAGCTTGCCGTGGTTTACCGACGTTAAATTTGATGACATGTACTTCTAAAGTCTCCTCTTGCAAATTAGCTTCAATTTTGACATTTCAAAAGTGCCTGTAAATGGTCTATTTGAAATAAATGATTTTGAGTTTGAGTTTGACACGGTTTACGGCGTCTCGGGTACTCTGGACCATAGAGAACAGAATAGAATAGAATAATACTTTATTGTACACCAAAACAAACAAAAACAGAGTGTTTGTGTTGCAATTCTAATGAGGTCACATGGCAGGAACCTCACTAGCCAACAAAAATGCGACCACCAACTACCACGACCACTCTGTCAAGAGTGAATGACTAAGGAGGAGGACCTCTGAAGTACCTAAGCAGGGGTGGCCGAGTGGTGATGGCCCCGACTTACGAGTTTGTAAGTCGAGTGGGTTCAAACCCATCCAGGTGCATTACTTTGTGTAATTTATTTCATCACCACTGTTGAAAGACATGAGTGTGTCATCTACCAACCCACACTGGGTCCGCGTGGTAGATTACAGCATACGGGAGTATACTGTAATCCACCACACTCCACTAAAGCTTGTATCCCAGTAGTGGGAAAATATTACAAGACTTTATTGAGTAAATCGAACTATCACCTAACCTGTAAATATACCAGAAGTGTTTTAGGTAGTAAAAATCTGCCACATCCTCCTGCTCTCACCAAGAGAGAGAGATGCCATTGAATGATCTAAACAACTAAAAAAAAGTTTTTACAGACGTCACTATCTCACTTCGGTTACTGTTTTTCACAATCACAATCAAAATAAGTTTATTTTTAATTAATTTATTTTTTATCTACTGTTGTGGATACATAGGTGGACATATTAATCCAATGGTTAGTAAAAAAATTATCAACTAGAGTGTTAAGAATACTTAAATCACATAAAAACAACCTACAGCCGCACCAGTAACCGCAACCAGTGATTGATACTGGCATACTATATTGCAACAAGATATTCTCTATCAGTCTTTGGGTTTAAACAAAAAACACTGTGGTAGTTGTGCACATTAAAAAATAATTGTTTTTTCTTTTTATTTTCTTTTCCCAGCCAGCATAACTAAAGCAACATTCATCAAGTGCTCACGCCAACGTGTTCAAAGTCTTTATACACTCTACAATTAAAAAAAAAGATGGAAAACCATCACAAACACATAAGAATATTTAATTTTTATATAACACAATTTTCTAACTATGCTTTTTCATCTTCAATATTATGTTTACTGTGACTAACTTATGCCTTCAACCCAAAACACTGATACACCTAATTAACCAGACACTCCAAAAGAAAATCTCTAACCCCCAAACATACTGTACAACGGAAAAACCGAAATTAACCGGAAAATAACCATATCAGATTCTCCCCTTAACCCTTCTCTTCGGGGGCATATTTTACGTCTTTTTTCCGACATGAGACGGGAATATAAATGGCTTTTTAAGCGTTCGGGCTTTTTTTCCCGGGCCACTGTGGGATGTTAACAGATTTTTTTCAGCGCGGAAATCCTGGGTCATTGAGGTGATTAATGCAGAGTTTTAACGTCGGTGTGTTGCCACTTTTTTAACGTAAAAAAGTGTAATTTGTCAAGCAATTTGTTGGTCAATTTGCAGCTTGACTTTATGAAGTGGAGTTTGTTATTTTTTTTTTGTTTATTTTTTGTCGTCACTTTTTTTTCGAGCGTGGGAAATTTTCAGCTCTTTTGGTTTTTCATGTTTGGCTTGTAGGGATATAAGTGATGGGTATGCATTGGCTATTATTTTATTATGATGTACGAGTTATTAGGAATGGCTATTCTTTTTAAAAAAATGATATCGAATAAATTCTAATCGAAAAACTAAAATTGTGAGGAGGATAAACTCAGCTTACTAATAGTTTCACATTTTTATTGAAATTACACAGTATACAATCAGTATTATAGTAAATAATGTCTCATTCCTTATCATCGTCATCAGCCTTTTTAATGTTCTCACACCTGGGACACAGGCCTCCTATCTAAGAGAAGGATTTCAAACGTGTCGCTTAAATATTTAAGTTAAAATAAAATTCACAAGTAAAATTGAGAAACTAAATAATTCATGCTTTAAAGTTTAAAAAAAAAAATACCAATACAAAAAGAGAAAGAAAAGGAGTTAGTAATAATTTGACGGGTGACAGGACAGAGTGGAAGAAAAAAACGTGTCACGCCGACCCCAAGTCATATGGGATAAGGGCAGGAAGAAGAAAAATAATAAAAAGAGTACAACAAAAACAAAATGCGCCTCACCATCAACGATTGCATTACGGCTTACCATAAGGTGGGATCGCAGTCGACCACTAGTTTATAGCAATTAAAAAAACCCCATGGCCGCTGAAACACCAATAGTTACACAATATGAAATCGTATAGCTAATAGTGTCTCAGTGGCCATGCTCGTTTATGAGTCATCATCATCAGCAGCCTTTTTAATGTTCCCACTGCTGGGACTCAGGCCTCTTCTCTAGGACAGGGAATGGGACATAATCCACCACGGGGGCCAGTGCAGCTTGATGGATGTCACATGTTTTCGAATTTTTGGTTCTAAAACATACCAGTTTCCTCACGATGTTTTCCTTCACCGTTTTGAGAGCAGTGGTGTTAAAATAAATTACACAAAGTAATGCGCCTGGCTGGGTATGAATCCGCGACCTACACTCGGCGTTTCTTTTTTTTCTTGTATCTATACATAAGTTTCTTTTTTTCAAATGTCAAACTCCAGAAAATTGGGAACATATTCCTATAGTGTGACATTCTGAGTTGTCAAATCGTAGTCTAGAATTAAAAAACGAACTATACAACACAATGAAGAAAGTAGTACTTATTACTAGTTTCTTCATTGTGTTTCTGTGTGCTAAATAAAAGTATTTTCTTTAATTTTTTCTTTTATTTTCTTTAATCTAAGCTTTCATTGCCCTTAATTTGGAGCATAGATTTTCCTTGCGAAGAATTCGAGAAAATGAATGTCACCGCGAGCCTGGAACGCAACTACCATAAAACAACAACAGCAACTGAAATAACATAAGTGTGGGTTTTATTTAGAAATGTTTGTTTGAAGATATAAGCATACATAGGGCATAAGCAACTTTGTTTTATACTATGTAATGATTATAAAACTTTGAGTTTCTTAAATTTTCCTTTTCTTTCCTTTTTATTCTTACCTTAAATTTTTATCAATTAATTTTTGTTTGTTCATATTTTTAGCCGAAAGACGTCCATTGTTGGACATAGGCCTTGACTTAGTGTCGCCACAACAACAAGTACAAAGCCTCTCGACATACCAATGATATCGATAACATCGATGTACCGTAAATTAAATCGTACCAGAAAAAACTATGAAATAGGAAGGTCATGACCCTCATCGAGGGGTACAACGCAAGCAGATTCCCATTCTTCATAAGGGCTCAGCAGGGTCGAAGCCTGTCCCTGTAGGCTTCGACCCTGGGTTATGTGTACCTAAATCCCGGATCCTGGAACGAAAGCAAAGAAGGAACCTATTTTAGTCAGTAAAAGTCTAACGCCATTTTCCGCTGATGAAATGTCACTGTATGATATTCCCATCTAAACAAAAGAAAAATAGGGAAGTCATGGATCTCACCTTGGAATATTCACCCTTGCATTATTGACAGATTTAGCTACGGTCCGAACTAAGTGTTTCGCCTCGTTGTTTAAAGCGTGTACATTATCGAAGGGCTGAAATGATTTTCCTGCTACAGTCTGCTGCAGCCATTCGACTACAAAGGTATCTTCGAGGCTAAAGTGCTTAGATTCTTAATAAGCTGGTACGCTTCAATATCAATGATTGTATCACTGCTTGCCATCAGGTGGGAACGCAGACACTTTGAATAATGTACCTAAATAGTTAAAAAAAAAGTGTTTCTATATTCCAAAGCATTCAGCTTCATTTATTTCATTTAGCATCGAAGGGAACGTTCTAGTCAAAATTCCGTTAAAGATGAACAATACTCACAAACGAATAGTCCGAGACACCCCTCTGTGATACGAAGGGTGGCTTGCGAAATAAGGGGTCTGAAGGACTATTAGCGCCATCTAGTAGAGAGTAGCAAGTGTTCTGTAAAACAATTGTGTTTTAGGTAGATTTTCTATAACAAAATAAGAGGTCATCAATAACAAAATTTATTTAAAGTCAATTAAAATTACTTTTGATGTATATTTTTATGCTGCATTTACAGTTTTAATTTAACGTATAAAAATAGTTATTCTACTCGCCACCAGAGGGTCGACGCAAAATTTTTAGTTTCTCGATATTATAAAAGAGGGCGCTTGTTAGTGTGGACCACTGCCCAATAGATGGCATAAAACATTGTTTCTATTCGACACTAGATGGTACTATTTATTACGTCTATTCGATACTAGATGTCGCATTGAATTTCTGTAACTCATCGTGGGAAATTAACCGTCAATTTTGGATGATTTTTATTAGTAAATACTGACAATTATTATCTAACTAATTGATGTTAATTAAAATAAAAAAACCTACCTATATTACAACTTTTCTCAAACCTTTCTATTTTTTTTTTTCTAAAAGCAGGTAGTGATACTTGATGACTCTCAAAACTGAAGGAAAACATCATGAGGAATTGGCATGTTCAGAACCAAAAATTCAAAGACATGTGACATCCACCAATCCGCACTGGCCCCGTGTGGTTGATTATTGCCCATTCCCTTTCCTAGAGAGGAGGCATGTGTCCCAGCAGTGGGAACATTATAAGGCTAATGCGATACAAGCAGTGATGCAATCGTTGATGATAAGTTCTAACACTGAATCCAACATTCGAATTAAAAAAAAAAAAACGTTTTCCGCGTTTATCTGTCTGTTTATTTACTTACTACTTCTAAACAACGCAAACCTATATTGATATAGTTTTTACAATAGATAGATCGATAAACGAAAAAGGTTTAGTACTGCCGTGAAGCATACAATAGTATTTTTGCTTCTTTTTCTGGTTCCGTGCCTCAAAACAAAAAAGCCGAACCCTTATAAGATTAGGTACTTTGTTCTCCGTCTGTATGTGTATATATCTGTCTGTCAAGTCTCTTTTTTTCGAGAACGCGTGAAAATATCTAGTTGAAATTAAAAGTATATTTTTTTATTCCGGTCTGCCGAAAACCGTTCACTGTTAGACATAGGCCTCACCTAAGCGTCCCCACGACGACTGGTCCTGTGCGTCTCGCTTCCATCGTATTCTAGCAACCATGACCAGGTCATTGTTTCACTTTGTTAGAGCCCATTCAACGTTGCGTCTTTAGGCTGAAATGATGATGATGATGGTGCTCTAAAGCATTTTGTGTCCTGGCCATTTCTGTCTATACAGGGTTGCCTGGAAGAAATCGCCGAGTGCGATAAGGCCGCCGATTGTATGTTTTTTATTGCAAGTTCCACGTTCAATGTATTATGTCTTGGTGTACAATAAAGTATATAATAAATAAATAAATAAAGCAGCAAACAAATTAAATTTCTAATTAAATGTTAATTGTAATAATCAGCACATAAAAATTGTCAGCCTATGATGGCTAGACATAGCGTTCATTAATAATAAGAACATCTGTAACTAACCTACCTATGTTTAATAAATAAAATATTTGTATTTGAAATGAAAAACTTAAATTTCGACACTCTCAAGATATACGTACAAAACGTTTTGGGAGCACATTAATTATGCGTACAGCCAAGGAGTGGAATTCTTTGCCGGAGTCGGTGTTTCCTGATAGCTACAATCCGGGTATCTTTAAGTCAAGAGTGAATAGGTTACTTCTAGGTAAGCTCGCTCCATCGTCGACCGCATCGTCGCTTTCCATCAGGTGAGATAGCGGTCAAGCGCGAACCTATAATCGATAAAAAAAAAAAAAATTCATTAGATATTTCCCGTTGACCTTAAATCTTAAATCCTGAAATTTGGCACAGCTACAGGAAAAAAATATTTATTATTATAATTAAATCTGAAAACCGTAGGTAAATTTGTAGTTACATCACAAAATAAGTTTCATTTGCAGTTCGAAAAAATCTTTGAGATCATTTAGGATATTGAATTATTTACATGGGTAAAGTACGAAATTATATATATTTTTGAAATTATATATTTTTTATTAGATATTGAATTATTTAAATGGGTAAAGTACGAAACCCTCAATGATCAAGTCCGACATGCACTTAACCAGATATTTGTTTCGTTTTTTCTTAACATTTTTTTTTCTTTTACTTGTTTTTAGAGACTTTAGTCGTAATTCGACTATGCCAGCTTCATTATAACTTACACTTGTGTCTTACACTAGATACTAAAATAAGGCTCTAATGGATCTACTGAACTATGGTCTGTGTGCTTTGTGTTGAGCCAAATGAATTAATTTTCTTTCTTTCTGTTTTTTTATTTCTTTGTGTAAATAATAATTAATCATTTATACTTAATCAGGCATTGTAGCCCGTAGATATTAACTTACTTGACAGACTTATACCTATACATGAAGTAGATATACCTAAACACATTGATATGCAATTATCAGTGTAGCCAAAGAAGGTCCAACATTTGACATTGACTTCCCCCAAGTGTCGCCATAACGACCGGTCCTCTACGTCTCGCTTCCATCCTTGTACATAATATTTACGTACATAAAAAAACTTAAATATTGACTAAACTAAGTATTTTTTAATTTAACCGAAATGTATATACGCAAAATACACTCAGACGTCGAAATACTCCTCCATATCCCTGTCATCCGGAAATGTACCCAGAAGACTAGCAGCAGCATTGCCAAGTTGAATGGCAATGCTAATTCTTTGGGCGAACTACGAGCAAGTCCTCTGGCCACGACAATTGTCGACCAGACGTTATGAATTTTCCTTGGATAGTAAATACAACTTACTGTTAGTATTTACTAATTGAAGATTAAACAACAAAGTGTGAATATAATGGAATATGAATAATAAGAAGTAATACTATACTCATCTCGTATTTGTGAATAATATATAATTTATACTACACAAGTATCTTTCTCTCTCTCTCTGTCTCTCTCTAAATACAAAGATAGATTATGAAATAATACCTATTACTCGTATTTTCTGCCAGCGGCTTCATCCGCGTGAAGAATTAATAAATAAATTATTAACAAATATAAATATTTAAAAAAATGGCGTAGTTCACCATGTCTGCGGTAAAATAAGTTAGTGAAAAAAATTTTATTGGTTATATTAAAGAAGATGCGAAGTCAAATAAAAAGTCCTAAAGCCATTACCCATCCTTGGAGTTCAAGCTTCTTTCTTACTAAATTTCATTAAAATTGCGGTTTTATTATTGAATATATAACCGTAAAAGTGTATCAGACAATCACTTTCACATTTATAATATTAAAATACCAAATAAAAAGATTCGACCATCGAATTCACACCAAAAACATTATTAACAACAAATTAATAAACCACACCAAAAATAATAATCACACACGGACGAAACCGTTATCCTCTATCTCTCAAGACGTCCACATTGTCCACGACCCTTCAAAGACAACCCTAAATTACTCTCAAGAAAAAAACAGCAGGTCAATCAGACCCCAAGGCATTATTATTCAAATTAATTGCGTATTATCACGCTATAGCGATAGGGGACTTACAATAATGTTTGTCTTGCAGGAAGAAGGACAATGGACAAGATGATTGAAAAAAAGCTGTTAATTTGGACCACTGGATAGTTTTGTTCATCTTGGTATCTGGTTGTCTTCCGGAGTAACATGAGAAAGTTTTTGGAACAAAAGAAAATAAGTAAGCTGTTATTAAAATGGGCCATCCTCACTCGCCTATCGTCAACGTCGCGCATGGTTTAAAAGATTGTTGCTTCATTTAACGCAATCCAAAGTGATGTTTGATGCAAAACTAATGCGAGATAAAAAAAATTATAGAGATAATACCTGAAAACTCTGTTGGCATCCAGTAATTTTACGTTTTACTCGAATGTTTCACAAAACTTGTTCCAGGAAATATGTGTTTTTATTAAATAAACTGACATCGTTTATAAATTCGATTAAATGTGCAAGACTAAAATACTATAAAAAAATACTATATAAAATACTATATAAGTTCTGTTTCATATTTTTAATATAGGAGTAATAATAATAATAATAAGAGGGTTTGTCAGTCCGCCTATCGTCAAAGTTAGCGTGATATAACACCTTGTTTCTCTCTATCTTTTTATTGTTAAAGAGCAACGTGGAAAAATAGCAGTAACCGCTTAACACTCTTTCCATTCCGTAATTTCGTCATTAATTCACACAACTTATCCAAGTTTCTTTTTACCCCTCGAACGACGGGGGCCATTGACCCCCCTTTCTTAAAATAAATAAACAAAAAATAAGCAAAAAGACACAAGGCAGAACAATTTTCCTACCTATACAACATAAAAAAATAAGTGTCTGCCTGCAAAACCTAAAAATGCTGATATAAGAATATTTGTTACTTACCACTAAGCAAAATGCAATATTATTTTTTTTGTCCACCTATTTTTTTCGGCTATCTCCGAAACGGCTAGACCAATTTTGACTGATAGAAAGTTGCTGTTATAAGGAATAACTTTTGCTATTTTTATGTTTCTTATTTTAGTCACTATTTAGTCCAATGCGAACAAAGTCGCAGGCAGGTATTATTATAAATCACACAGTTTCCCTTTTCACAATATCCTTCACAACTTACCAACAAGTTCACAATAAACGAAGTGATCACAACATCCCATCTCTAGCATTGTCAGTGAAGACTGACATCTCTAAGACGCAGCGTGACGTCATATTGACCATAGAGAGTAGAGGAACTGGGTCAAGATGTCCAGTCTATGGTCAGATAGGTATAGATAGATAATTGTAGATTGTGATGGTACTGAATTGTAGTTTGTGACAGGAATATAGGCAAATATATTTCTCTATTACATGATGTTCGGCTTTATTTGTAGATATTTTCGAAGAATTGAGAATAATTAAAATTAATGTTTGAGTTTTTGTATGTGGCCAGTATTAGCTCTTACCAGCGGCTTCGTTTGAATTATAGTAGAAAATATAAAGTTTATTAACTTACTCGACCAACGTTGGTCTGCCATGTACGTTTTCGTCAGGTTGGTAAGAAGGTACAAAATTGCCTTTTACCACCCAGTCCCAGCCCTACCAAATATACAATGAAAATTTCGTAAAAATTGGTCAGGTTGTTTCGGAGATGTTCGATAACAAACTATATGACACGAGATTTTTAAATATTTTTAGCAGTCACTTAGTTATAAAGTAGCATTGTACCTACTGATACAAGAATTTTAAAATCGATACAGTAATAACATTGCATTCTTAAGTCTCACTATATGTATAGTGACTGGACAGGTCCACTCAAATCTGTAAGGTTGTTTCCTATTCACTCTAGCCTTGAAGACAAGTAAATAATCGGATACGATACTTTCTTAAGACTTTCTTCTTTGTAATATGGATTGCAGGGCATTGTAAATGATTGTAAAATATCAACAGGTACATACACAGTTACATTTTGGTAGTTTTAATCCCATGAAGGGTCGACACTATCGATTTGTAACGATAAAATAAAATATAAAGTACTTTTTTTGCAAAACTAAAATTAATTTACGCGTGTACGAAATTCATATCTTTAAGTGAAGAACAGCTGAGCGGGTTCAATGACCGTAGGTAGTTAGTACGCATTGACCGACAACTACCTATAATGTTTCATGTATCGAATCGATCCTCCACGAGTTTAAAACGACCAAAATTTTACCGGTGTATACTAATACTAGCTTTTGCCCGCGGCTTCGCCCGCGTGGTATTGGGGTTGGGGTTTCCGGGATAAAAAGTAGCCAATGTCCTATTCCGGAGTGCATCCTATGCCTGTGCCAAATTTCATCCAGATCCGTCCAGCCGTTTTGGCGTGATTGAGTAACAAACATCCAAACATACAAACATCGTAACTTTCGCATTTATAATATTAGTAGGATGCTAGTAGATCTATAATATTAAATAAAACTGTGGTCATGGTTTTCAGAAAGTAAAATAATTGTAATAATTCTTTACAAGGTCGTAGCAAGCATCTACGTAGCTCGTAGCCACCTTAGCGCTACGACCGCGTAGCAATTAACTAATCGCTTACTACGTCATTATGTAATTATATTATATTAATAGTTTTCTTTGGTAGGACTTTTAACTAATAATAATTCTAAACTCAAACTGAAAAACCTTTATTTCAAATAGATCATTTACAGGCATTTTAGATAAATGATCTTTATTTTGTAAGTAGTTTTAAAAAAACACTTTTACACGTCATTTCTTTTTTAGTTGACTACCCTGAGAATACCGAAGCAAACTCAGGGGTGAAAGTCTATTTTAAAGTCCATATAGTAACCATGTATTGGTCAAATCATATGAGGACCATGCAGATTAGTGTCTCAGGTGGTCTTTTGAATAGTTTTTTTTTTGTAGGAATTTAACTAATAATATTTCTAAATTGACTGAAAACTGAAAAACGTTTATAATTATTTCAAATAGACCATTCACAAGCACTTTTGAAATAGTCAAAATGTCAGTCATTCAAAAAAAAAAGAAATTTATTTCTGATCCTATGATCCATACAAGCACATTAAAAAGTCAATAAATTAAAAAACACATGATCAAAACTTAACATCAAAAAACAATTTTAAGTAAAAGCAGTATTTACTTTAAAGTAAAATAAAAGCTTACTGAGATTTTTACAGTTTTTACCGATGATATTATCTTTTTATGAAACTGTAAATTTTAGACTGTGATGTGTATTTTAAGGAATTTTAATTATTTAGATTCTTTTTTTATTCAATCGTTATGTTTTTGTTGTACCTATTAATAATTATTTTGGTTATCATTTTTAAAATTTATAATACGTGAAACATTGACAATATAATGATGAATTTACAAATTAAAAATAAATGATGTTTACAGTCATTATCAGACATCCACTATTGGACATTGGACTCCTCCAAGCATCGCCACGACGAACGGTCCTGTGGGTCTCGCATCCATCAGATTCCAGTGACCCTGACCAGGTCATCAGTCCATCTTGTGAGAGGCCTTCCAACGTTGTTACGTTCTCAGGTACGCGGTCGCCACTCTAGAACGTTTGGCCCCAACGGCCATCTGTTCTGCGTGCAATGTGCCCTGCCCAATCACCTAATTGGCTCTTAAGTTTGACGATTGTTCGAGCTTCTGCAACCTTGGTTCTTTAAAATACAATATTATTAAAAACCAATTATGGATAAGAACGATGAATGAATCGCTAAGAAACCGGCATGTCCTTAAACCAAAAATCGATTTTTTCAGACATCTACCAACCCGCACTGGGCCTACGTGGGTTTACGGCCCATTCCCTCTCATACTCTCATAGAGAAGAGGCCTGAATTTCAGCTAAAGGAACATTATACGGTTAATGCTATGCTTTGTATCTTTTTATTTGAGTTCATTTGTATACCAAAAAGAATAATTCTGCTAAATGAATCCCAAGAAATCTGCGAGATACAGTAAACAGGATGAAAAAAACATATGTATTTTTTTTATTCTGAAAAATTGATAAATGACAGATAGAGTAGTAGGTTTAAAATATAATACAGCTAATTTAGTAAGACAGAAAAAAAATCACGAAGATACCTCTAAAAAAATTTATTCTTGTAGTAGAATAAATGTTTTGCAATGTTTTCCCGTTAATATTTTAAATAAATAAATTATTAAGATTATAATATATATATTTTTCATATAGGTAAATAGATTTTTTGTAAATCACTAAAAAACTTAATATTTCCAAGAATTGCATCTTTACGCATCTCCATCTTCTTTTGAACGCGCTTCAAATCGATTCTTAAATATTATAATATTAAACCACAAGATATAATAAAAAAAAAAATCCAAACGGTTTTTAAATTGTCCACATGACGAGGTGTAAAATGAAGACATACGTTCTGGCCGGCTGCAACCCTTCCGCCGCTCGTGAGAACCGGTCCGGCGAGAATGCAAATCAGGCATATTGTACCCCTGGACAATTCTTCGCTTTTTAATTGTTGATTTTTTATGTGTGGACCGTTGGACATGTTGTCTTTAGTGTCTGGTCTATCGATATTTTTGTATCGATTGTTTTTAGGTGTTAGAATGTTATAGAGATTGAGATATTTATTTATTTATTTATGTGCACACAAACACTTACAAAAAAAAAAAAAAAAACAAATAAAAATAGAAGAGTATTAAGGTGCTGCTTATTTTTTTCTAAGTATAACATTTAATTTTACATTTTTAAGTTAAGTTTGTAAGGGTTTTTTTTTAATTTATGAGTATATATGTAGTTTTAAGTTTACTCTATTATTTGGTTTGTAAAATAAGTGATTTAGTAATAACTAACTTAGGGTAAAACTAGAATATTTTTTGAAAGAAAATGGTAATACTCATAAAATACTTAGGCACTCATAAATTATTAACTGCCATCATTTTTATTTTATTTTTAATTTAAATTAAACCCTGTAATTTGAAAGAACTTATTAAGTAAAAAATGGGTTTATTTTTTATTGTTTATATTTCTTCCGACGAAAATAAAATTTAATTTCAATCTACGTAATAATATGCATTACAATATCAAAATAAAATTTTCTTCTATCACCAACATCCAAAAACTATCGACAAAACTTTCAAACTCATCATCTCTCCCCATCACTACCAAAAACCGGTCAGGTCAGTTCCGCAAAAATCACAATAGCGACCCATTGGATACTTAAATAGGTCCAAATATTATAATGGGTACATTCCGCTATTATTAGTACATCGTCCGTTCCCTTTTTTAGCGAAAGGTGAGTCTTTTATGTCCAGTTGGCACCCTTTCTGTCCTTTGTCCTTTTCCCCGTGGCAAGATAACCGGTAAGACAACTTTTTTGACCCCATCGCGTTTGCAGGGTTAAGTTCAGTTGTATTTTGACCATGTTCGTGATGTGTAGTTTGAAAAATGTACGTTATAAAATAAATATGTTTTTAATAAAGGTGAATTTGACCCCACGTTCGCGTTTTGGGGTTAAAAGTTGGTTTTTAGTCAATTCAGTGTCGGACGTCAAAAAATGACAAAAATGTCAGTCTTGTTTTTCCCAAGTCGAAGTCGATCTTGCGTCCAAAGCTTAGAAAATAATTCGAGATGAAAATGTGAAAAGAAGTCGTCCAAAAAACAATGGTAGCTTCCACAGTCATTTTCAATTCTTTAGCCGTCAAAGACCTGAAAATACTTTCAATGGTGAGTTCAATTTTTTATTTCGAATCCAATTAGATAGCTAATTTGTTACAGAAAATCTTCAGGGAAGAAACTTAATGCTTTAAACCGATGTTTCCCTTAATTAAGTGGAGGTCAAAGGTTAATTTAGGGTGATAAAATTAGTCCCATCTTTATTTAAAAAAAATCTGCCTTTCTCTTTTTTTTTACTTGCAATAAACTAGTGCTTGGCTGCGATCCCACCTAATGGTAAGCAGTGATACAATCGTTGATGGTGAAGCGTACTAGTTTATTAAGAGCCCACTCTAGCCTTGAAGACACCTAAATTAGAATCGGAAAGACTGCAGCCGGCAAACTGTTCCAGTCCCTCGATGTACGCGGTATAAAGGACGAGGCTAAACGCTTAGTCCGGGCCGTAGATGTCTCAACAACGTAAGGGCGGATATTTGCCGGTCTCCTGGGCAAAGGTCTCCTTCCACTCCTTCCATCTTTACAAACCCACGCTTCTTCTTGCCAGTCCTGGCGGAATCTTTCTAGTTCCTCACGCCGTCTCCTTCGTGGTCTGCCGCGACGCCATCGCACTGTTCCAGCCACCAACTCTATGCCACTTTTTTTAAACATTAGCGTTTACCCGCGGCTTTGCCTGCGTGCGTAAAATATAGTCTATTTCACTTAGTAATAAAGCAACTTTCTATTACTGAAAAAAAAATAGCAATGGGTACTTTCAAAGATTACCTCCTGCAAACAAAAAAAACTTTACCTCATTTTTAGTATTAGTTTAAAATAAGAATAACAAAATCAAACATAACCAATTTAAAAATGGAACAAGACTTTTTTTTTTTAATTTTCCCGCGTCAAAACAAGATCTTTTATCACAAACCCTCTTCTAAAACTAAATCTTTTCACAGTTTTTTTTATCAACCTTCCCCCGCGTTCGCTATTGATTATATTTTTAAAAGCTACCCCTCATTGGCGCGGACATTTTTGTTCAATTCTAAAGGTTTTTCTGTCGTGGGCGTCTTTAGTGGAATGGGGAGGGATTCAATATGGCCGTTGCTACTTAAAAAATGGATTTCAAAAGCGTTCTCTTTTTAAATACTTTGTTCCTTTTTTAAGTTTTTGTTTTTTTTTTTTCTTTACGGATATTTTTTTTTAATAGATTTAAGATGACGTTTTTTTTCGAATTCGTTTAGGTACCTACTAAGTACATGCCGAACCGTTATTTTTTTTTTAATTAGACTCAATGTGTTTATAGTTCATATTGTAACTTCTCGTAACTTTAAAATTAAAAAAAAAAGTCCAAAAGTACTTTTAAGGTATTGTTAAAAGATCTTGTATGATACACACATACAACTTTTATAATTTCAAAGCATTGAGAGAAAACTGTAGCGCTTGATAAGTACCTAGTTGGTACTTTCTTTGTTTTTTGAGCAAAATTGGTCAATACTATTCCACATATTGGTTTGAATATACCTACTGCTGGGGCACCGGCCTCCTCTCTAGATGACGGATTGAGCCATAATCCACTACGCGCGCCCAGAGCAGATTGGTGGATGTCACATGTCTTCGAATTTTTGGTCCAACAATATGCCGGTTTCCTCACGATGGTTTTTCTTCACCGTTTTGAGAGCAGTGGTGATAAAATAAACTACACAAAGTAATGCGCCTTGCTGGGTGTAAACCCGCGACCTACAACTCGTAAGTCGGGGCCGTTACCGCTCGCCTACCACTGCTCTCAAATGGCAATTTACTGTATAGAAATATGCCAAACCACCTTATTTATTCTTTAGATAACATTTATCCGACATTGAAAAATCAGGCCTCTGAAATCTTTCAATACATCAACGTCCCAAATCTCCCAAAAATCTAACAAAATAAAACAGCAACAATTTTAAAGAAACTTTCTCAATAATGCTTCGGGATAAGTCCATCAAAACTCTGTACTCATTATATAAATATAATTACGACATAAAACGGGTAAGGGGTAAGAAAAACTCGAAGGAACTCTTCGCTAGGCGTACGGGGGTGAAAACGGGGTGGAATTGATTTTATTTGCCCTTCGACACGATTTTTTAATTAGGGGACCAAGTTTTAGAGAAAATTTTAATGATGGCTGCCGTCTTTGAGTTAAGAAAATTAATATAAAAGGATTTCTTCAAAATTGGGTATTTTAGGGACTTTGTTTTTTATTTAAGCCGTTTAAATATCGTAAAGAAACCTTCCTGTCTTAGTTTATGTTGTTATTGTACTAATATCTTAAAGCGTTTTGGGAACACATTCATTGTACGTACAGCTACGAAGTAGAATTCCCTGCCGGAATCTGTTTCCTGATAGCTACAACCTAGCTAGGGGTCTTTAAGTCAAGAGTGAATAGGTTACTTCTATAGATAATGTTTAATTTTGTCTTTAAAAAACCATAGTGTTTCATACACCGAATCCACCCTCAACGGGATTAAAACGATTATAATTTAAACGAGTCGAAACGATCACAAACAGAACAAGGTAGATAAAAAATAAATATGTATGTCTAAAACATATATATAAGTAATTATTATTATAAAATTCCAAGCCCAAAATCAAACGAACCACTCGATATCTCAGATCTAGCGTTAAGGATCCTCAAACCAACTCCAAAAACCCTCAAAACATTTATTTTTACCCGCAAAACAACAGCACAAGTGGCTCAACTCTCAGAGCGTCAGAGATATCTCCAGAATGTTTTTAACAAACAAATGGGTCCCATTAAAGAGAAAATTGGCTTTGAAAGTTTTGCCCCGGGCGCTGAACAGCCTGACATCTTGAAAAATCTACCCAGAACTCCTCGGCGTAAATTGTCATTGATAGTGTTTTGTTTATGATAGTGACGACGGTCGTGGCGGTAGCTATTTCTGAGGCTAGACACCGAAAATCTTCATCTTTTCATATTTATAAGGCGTTGTAAGCAATACTGGTTACTCGGAAATGATAAATACTATCGATAAATTATGTACTAGCGACCTATTGAACATATTACGCATGTATTATACACATAAACCTTCCTTTATTAATAAACTTAAACTTTAAATTAACCTACGATTAACCTATAATAAAATCTAACAATTTTTTGGAGTCCTCCTTTTTTAGAAGTCAGTTAAAAAAAGCCGCATCAAAATCGGTTGCGTACTTTTAAAGATCTAAGCATACATATGGACAGCGGTAAGCAACTTTGTTTTATACTATGTAATGATATGTATGTATTCAGCAATATATAAGTATGTTTATCAGTTGTCTAGTACCCATAACACAAGCTCTGCTTAGCTTGGGACTAGACGATGATGTGTGACAGTTGCGGAATAAAAAAAAAAATAAAAAATAATAATAATTTATTATTAATAAATTAATTTTTTGTGTATTTATTTTTTTTGTATTTTTTTTTTAATTTATTTATTTATTTTTTTTTATTTATTATTTTAATTTTTTATTTATTTATTTTTTTTTTTTTTTTTTTTTTTTTGTTTTTTTTTTTTTTTTTTTTTTTTTTTATTTATTTGCAAACAAGTTTCACAAACGCATAAGTGCTCTGCCTCCTGAACTAGGTAGTGAACCTGTATCTCAGGAAACAGTTCCCTTCCTTTACACATTTACAATTTAATTTGTTTACAAACAATGCTCAAAAATCACAAAAAAACAATAATAATTATAATTTAAATATTATAGTTAAAATGGGATAAAAATATGTCATGGATAAAAACAATTAAAAATAATAATTTAAAATTAAAACTAAAAATATAATAAAAAAAAAAAAACTTATAAATGGAGTTTCTTGCACGTTCTTCTCCATAGTGGTCTACGCCTTGGAACGTGCAAATTAGCTTCAATTTTGACATTTCAAAAGTGTCTGTAAATGGTCTATTTGAAATTAATGATTTTGAGTTTGAGTTTGAATTAACTATGAATGTCATGTTGGTACAGATGTATATAGAACGATTACGCGATGTATGTCACCCATTCCGCGAATGTTTATCGCAATCAACGTTCTAGTTGAATCCAGTCCGATTATAACTTGGGTGTCTTCAAAGCTAGAGCGAATAGTCTTTTAATAAACTAATTGCGCCTCAAAATCAACGATTGCATCACTGCTTACCATCAGGTGGGATCGCAGTCAAGCATTGTTTATAACAAATAAAAAAAACCTGTATTAGATCTGTTCACTGATGAATGGGAAGAGCTACTGACTGAATATCTGGTGATTTGCGAGAAGACTGTAAGAGGTTTAGTTATTATGTATATCTGTGTTATATTTTTCTTTAATTTGTTTTACACAATTTGTAGCACATAAGTTGATTTTAGAAGAATAAAGTTATCTACTAGTGGTTTAAAAAAAAATACAAGATTTGATCATAAACATCGGAACAGGTAAAATTAAATAAAAGCTTATATGTATTTAATGTAATCAATTAAATTGGCATTTTGGCGTAATGGTAAAAAAAAATATAACTTATGGCGACCTTTCCGAGCTAGGTTAATATAAACCGACGCATTTAACATTTCTAGTATCGTAATTAGATACATAATTGAAAGTACAATAGGTGTGCGAATGCCGGCATTCGCTCGGGGCTTAAGTGTTAAGAGTTTATAGATTGTCTTTAAAAAATTGCTTTTAGCGATAAGACCGCCATTGTGACACCCTATTAATTTTAAGTTCCTATTGTTATTTTTGGTGTGCAATAAAGAATGTATATATATATATATCTACTACCTATCTATCTACTCCCATATAACCCTACATCTTTCATTCGCATCTCAAAGACGTCAAACAGAAGAAAATCTCGCAGCCACTCGACCCGTTCAAACATTAATAAATCTAAAATCTTCGATAACAAGAAGTTGGATGGCGAAAAATATTAATTTCAAGAGAAGGGTGGACTCACCCTCCCTTCCGTGCCTACTTTGGTACTTTTTTGACACCCACTATCCCTTTTTTCTATAGGGGGTGAGTTTTGCAATTTAAATTTTATCTCCCCGTAATGAGTGAAATGGAAATAAGAGGAGATCTAGAAACGAATGCTTGGATGAGATTTTGTTTGTACCTTTTTCGTTTTGAAGAGGAATTTTTAGGGATGGAATCGATCAATAAAAACATTTAGTTTATGATGTAAAAATAATTTATATTGATACTAGTGCAGAAAATTTAGCAAAGCAACTGAGGCGGAAATCTTCAGTGACAAACTTGCACGTGTAACAAACGACATTTTTCAATACACTTACGATTCGAAGACTCTAAGAAAGTGCTAAGGACTTCTATAAAAGTGCTAAAGAACGCTATCCTTAGTTTTAACAAAACCTCGATTATATAATAATAAGTTAGAGGTAACAAGTTAAAGATAGAGTCTCTTAGGCTAGATTGTAATCAATTATTAAGAAATATGTTCCTTATAATAAGGGGAAAAAAAATTGTTTGTGATGTAAAAATACTAGTATACTACATTTTGATACTAGTGCAGACAATTTGTCATTGCAACTGAGGTGGAATTTGCACGTGACGTAGGCGAGTGTGTTTTGTCAAGAGCTGCAGTGATAAACTTGCACGTGTGTCAAACGACATTTTTCAATAAACTCAATAGTGAGGGTCGATCTGTGCCCGTGGGGGGTTATGTCCGGTATGTATAAGTAGTACCTACCAAATAAGTGCAGATTTTTCAATTGACGGATCTTTTTTTACTTTGTTCTATTTAATGACACAAAATTTAAATCGACTATTTCTGTAGTTTTTTTTAGACTAGATGGCGTTGTAAATATTATATTAATTTTACCTTTTCTTGGCGAGATATTATCTAATAACCGCTCCTGGTCTAAGGTAATGAGAAGGCGTATCAAACAGGTTTGACTGAACCTGCCTCTGGTCCTTCAGTTGCCCTCTGCTTCCCAGGGCCCTTGACTTCCTACTGAGGTCGGTACCCAATTTACCTCCTACCTATTTATAACAAAATTTCCCTCTCTGGCTCTCAGCAATAAACATCAAACATTTATTTTTTGTTATAATAAAATTCTCAATCAAAATATAATTTGATTCCAAAAGGGTAAAGATAGATTCATTAGAACTCATTCAAAATATTGGGGGCAACTCAAATGAAGATAATTTTCTTATGCCTTCCTCCTTTTCTAAGAAACGATTTTATTTAAATAGATTTATTTTATTGAAGGTAAATTATTATGTATTCCTGTGTACTTCCGAACTAAACAGGAATATGTATTTATAATTTTAGAGAACCTAGGAAATTGTAACAGAATTCGTCGTTATATCAGTTACTGGCATGTAGGGGCCCTACAGAGTCGAAGAATGGAATAGAATAATACTTTATTGTACACCAAAAAAGTAACATAGCCTCCAAGCCTCCTCAAGCCTCCTGGGACCGAGGGTTGATGCGAAAGCGTTACACCCGGGCTCTGAGACTAAGGCAAGGAACGAACGGGGTAGGTTGTTTAGTCAGCACGAGTCTGACACTGTTTCCCACTCCACCCAAGGGCAGACATAAAAATGCTCCTAAAATTTTGCTGACATCTGTTTGAGGAGCACCTGTCCCTACGCTTCATCGAATCAGACTCGGTCTTAACTAGACGACTGGACAACGAGATACCCATGACTCTACATCCGCAAACCCACTCCTACGCCAGCCAGGAATCGTTTTCTGCCTCCCACAACACGTGCCTTAAAATAAATAAACCGTGTGAATCCCTTAAAAAATACAGAAGAATAAAAGCCAAATCCTAGCGTCAAAGAGTGAAAAATTAAAAAGTTAAACGTTTAAAACCAAAATGGCGGATGGAATAGTTGAAAGTTTGCGAGCGAAAGTGTTCGGAAACTTTTTAATTTGCGAACGAGCCACGAGTTAGTGCCCCACTGTTAGCGGAAAGCGATTTGAAACAGCGGAAATATTTTCTACATACATGGATATATATGTGCTGTGCACTATATTAGGCGTACCGTACAGTCACTTTACTTGACTAGGTGATCTGCAGGCCGTATAACTTTACATTGATGACATTAGTGCAGTTTTAACGTTCACGCAGTGTGAGAGCGGTGTAAGTTTTAAAGTTTTGCCAGACAACATAATGCCGGCATAATGAAGAAGCGCTGCAGTGAACTTTTGTATTAACTTTTCAGTATTTTGACTAATAATTTCTATGAACGTGCTTGTTTATCGCTAGATTATAAGTAGATGTCCACATATTATTTAAGACCGTTTAAGATAGAATAAGCTATTGATTTTGACATGACCACATCGTGCAGGAATTCTGCTATTGTCACAGACAATGCCAGAACTGAAATTTCTTAATAGTTACATCTTAGGAAGATTTATGTCAAGAGAGAAGAAGTTATTCTAGACAAGCGTGCTCTATCTTCGACCAAATTGTCATTTACCTTAGGTGAGATAGTGGTGAAAAGCAATTCTAGCATTAAATATTTATAGAAGTAATCATTTTCAAGTGACAAATCAATATTAATATCTTACCAATTATTCTGTTATCTTTGTGCAAAACGCGAAACGCTCAGCTTAATACCCTAGCAACAAGCATAATGCTACAATTCCACAGCGCTGACCATCTGTTTTCATAATTTCAGCCGACAGACGTCCAGTGTTGGACAAAGGGCTCCCCCAGCTGTCGTCACAATGAACTGTCCTGTGCGTCTCACATTTATCACATTCCCGCAAACCTTACCAGGTCTTCCAACGCTACCATGTGTTATTTGAGCAATGAATGACATACCATGCCAGAACCCCCGCTAACAGTGCGACCCCGCCTTTCCCATCGAATTTTTCATCGTCGCGAAGTTAGTGACTAGTTGGAGGTGCGAATATTAACAGTCCAAGTTCAACTCAACCGGGATGCTGCAGGAGCTTGAGAAAAACCACCTTTCAATAGCTAATGGATGAACCAGGAACTTAAAGTTTATATTTAAACTTCGCGTTAAGGTTTTCTGTGAAAGATTTTTAAGTTTTTTATTTGTATAGTTAGTGTTTGTTCTTGGAAACGAGGCGCGTTGTGTGTTCTTTGTATATTGAAGCAGTGGGTCGCGTCATCGCACGCGCAAACACAGTTAAATGGCAATGTTACCATCAGGTGGGATATAGCAATAAAAAAAAATGTATAAAGACCACCCAACGCGTTGCGTCTCTGTAAACAAGCACTTACTTTGTCTGCTGCAAACATACTTTTTATATTAAGATTATTATTATTATATTATTATTAAGATTGCGTTAGACCTATCTATATCTTTATCTGATCGTAAGGGAAGATGCAAGTAACATATCCATCGTATCAAAACTTACATTTTAGCTATCAGGAAACACTGGTCAGGGAATTCCATTCCTTAATTACTAGCACAATAAATGTAAAAATGAAATGAAAACAAAAAAAAAACGATGCGAGTCGTACTCACACAATGAGGGTTTCGTACAAACCAACTTTGGTAAATAGTTCCATTCCCGAATAGAGTCTCGAAGATTTCCAAATAGACTTTTTTTGTGACAAACAGCCAACAGAACATGCAAAAAGAGACCTTTTAAGTCCTGCATTTTTTTTTACTTTAAACAATAAATTTACCGGGTCAGCTAGTAAATATCATTACATAGTATAAAACAAAGTCGCTTCTCCCTATGTATGCTTAGATCTTTAAAACTACGCAACGGATTTTAATGCAGCTTTTTTAATAGATAGAGTGATTCAAGAGGAAGGTTTATAGGTATACTTAATATATTTAATATCACTATTGCACCCGTGCGAAGCTGGGGCGGGTCGCTAGTAACTAATAAACAATTTTTGATTTTTACCTACCATAAAAAAAACCCTTGCGAAGCTGGGGCGGGTCGCGAACAAACATATAAATAAATCTTTCAATCACGGTCATCAAGTAAACAATACTATTATGACTTTAACTATCTATATGAGCCACTTCCGGAGTTACGTCCTGCGGTACCGGAACCCGCCTGTTACGTCACTTCCGTTCTCCGAGCGCCTGAAACTTTGCAATTGGAGCAATTTTTCACCTACCCTCCACCGGGTAAATTTAAAACAAAGTTTTAAGTATAATTTGGTTAAATCGTTAAAGAGTTATTATTTGAAGTTATAGAGTTATATTTTGTCTATTAGAAAATCGATAGGCAATGAAAATTAGCCCTCCTAGTCAAGTTACAATCGTTTCGTGACAAGTCTCTTTCTACAATCGAAACGCCTCAAGTATCTACACTAATATAATAAAGAGGTAAAGTTTGTTTTTTTGTTTGTAGGAGGTAATCTCTGGAACTACTGGTCCGATTGGAAAAATTTTAGCAACAATAGAAAGTTGCTTTACTCCTGAGTGACATAGGCTATATTTTATGTAGGCGGGCGAAGCCGCTGGCAAAAACTAGTTAACTATACCATAAAACTGCAGGATGTAGCGATTACATTTAATTCCGTCATTTTAAATGGTGTGAACTTGGCTACTAATTTAGTTGAAAAGAAGTCATTCCCATACATTTTATTAGTAGTTGGCCTCCTCTTTAGGATAGGGAATGGGCACAGTGCGGATTGGTTGATTTCACATGTCTTCGAATTTTTTTCTAAGACATGCCGGTTGCCTCACGATGATTTCCTTTACCGTTTTGAGAGCAGTGGTGATGAAATAAATTACACAAAAAAGTAATGTGCCTGGCTGGGTTTGAACCTGCGACCTGATTCGTAAGTCAAGGCCGTGACCACTCGGCCACCACTGCCCGTCGTGATGTCGTATCTATCGTCGTGTCGTGTTCGTATCTCTTAGGGTGAATTTAAGTTTTCTAATGAGACCAATCGTAAACGAACACGTTTCGGAGCCTTATGTCATCACTGGCAACATGCACTGGTTCCATACAGGTTTAGGACTCTTATAACGATATAACATTAGTATCTCATGGAGCATTTATTTACGTTCCTTTATAAAAACAAGACAAGACAACAAAACAACATAAGACAAGGCAGCAAAAACAACTCAAGACAAGATGGAACTCATTGGGATTCTTCCAAATATATCTTTCAGTTTATAGTAAGATAAGATATACATTTCTTTAGACAGGTTATATAAATCAAAATTTAAAATTCAAACAAAATATAATATTACACTAAAAACAAAAACGCCTATGAAAAGAAACAAAACAGAATAAATAACTCCAAACTAACTTAAAATATAGACATAATTCCATTTTTATACCCTCTCCTCCGCTCATGGCAAATACAACCCAATCCTTTAAATATAAAGTTTAAAATTGTGTAGCAAAAAGAAACTTTCTTAAGTTACTTTGCGACAATTATTCTTAGTAACGGTAAAGTAGAAAAAGTGGGGGATTTCAAAGGATTGGACCAATTTAGATTTATTTTTCTCCCCATTTGGGGGTCCGAGGAATAAGTTTTGTTGCCACCTTACTGGGGAGGCTGTTTAAAGTACGGCTGAAAGAAAGTGTCGTATTTCATTATTTTTTCTGTTGAATGTTTTTTTTTTTAATGAATCTGTGAACATTTTTTTTGCACTTTATAGGTGGTGTTCTTTTTTGGTTAGTTTCCAATTATCTCATAATTTTCTCACACGCTAGAGCGGAGTTAAAAAGTGCTGTTAAATGCGGTCGTTTTTAATATCGTGCGGATTTCTTCACGCAAATGTCTTTTCATACAATTATTCATTTAGCTTCCGTTTCAAAAAGTACTGGGCCAATTCGAAAGGTTTTTTTCTCTAGTAGAATGTAACAGTATCAGTGAATGACATAAGTATACATGGCCTCGTTGTTATAAAACTAAGTTTAAATAAGATTTTTGTTTGTTTGTTTTTCTAATAAGACTATCCGACAATATGACAGACAGATAAATACATCGCAAACTGCATTATTAATGTACTGGCATTACTGACACTAAGTTGTCATCTATTATTATAAAAAAATGTGACTGTATGTTTGTTTCTTTCTTTGTGCTTGACAGGCTGAACGGCTTTCGATTAAACTTGGCACACGAGTAGACCATGTTCTGGAACCGCACATATGATTTTTCCTGGGAGTCTGTTCCCTTAAAGCGATGATTTTCTACTATCAAGCTGCTGGCAACGACTAATTCTCTGTATAATGTGGACAATACACACACTATATTATTATTATATTAATTACAATAAATATTGAGTATTGATTAAAATACAAATAAAATTTTCCTTCAGACCATTAAATAAATTTACAACTGTCGTACTTTCTCTTAGCCATGCAAGTAATGATTCGGGCAACGATAAAAAATAAAATGGGGTGCCTACCCCTTGTAAAAAGTCGTCTCCTTAACTTTGCAATAGCCACCCTTAGGTAACTGACGAACAGCCCCACAACGTTTATGTAGATAATTATATAAAAATGTCCTACAAAAGGGTTGATTTTCGTGTTTTTGTGACGGAATAAAGATCGCTTGATTCTCTTTTTTTTTTCTAAGTTTTGATAGAAAATGTTTTAGCTTTTTAATTTTAACTACATTTTGTTCACAGGATTGTAAATTACTAGCTTCTGTGTTGAATTAGAAAATGATCCCAAGGGAATATTCTACGATTCTATGCCTTAATTTAAACATCTAAGCTTCAACATACAAAGCGAAGCCAAGGTCGAACACTTCTCAAAACAGTTTAAAACTGTGAAGGAGTATCTAACCAACATACATTATACATACATACACCTCAGCACATTTAAATGTACCTTTGGATACAAAACTACACCAAGTTTACGCCACAATATCCCCTAGGAAATAATTAAAAAATAATTACTCTATTGCACAGTGACAGGTCAAAAAAAAAAACAAAAATATGTTTACAAAGGAGATCTTATTAAACAGAGCAATTTCTTATAGATATTTTATTTTTTATATGATATTTCAATCTATGAAATGTTGTATGTATGTAGCTATCTATCTGTGAAAACATTTAGGGCTTTCAGCCTGGAGCCTAGGGTGGTGCAAACTGTTACCTCGACTCTAGGAATAAGGCAAGGAAGGTACGGGTTAGGTTTTTTAGTCAGTAAGAGTCTGACACTGGTCTCCCGCTCCGCCCAAGAGCGGGTTTCGTCATTCGATGATTTTCATCTACCATAAAAAAGGGCTTTCAGAATGAGATTGTATGAATTAACCTTTCGTCTACCATAATTAGAAACACGAGCCATAATAAGAGCAGTGGTGGCCGAGTGGTAACGGCCCCGACTTGCGTGTAGTAGGTCGCGGGTTCAAATCCAGCCAGGCGCATTACTTTGTGTAATTTATTTCATCACCACTGCTCTCAAAACGGTGAAGGAAAACATCGTGAGGAAACCGGCATGTCCTAGAACCAAAAATTCGAAGACATGTGACATCCACCAACCCGCACTGGGCCTGCGTGGTGGATTACGGCCCATTCCCTTTCTTAGAGAGGAGGCCTGTGTCCCTGCAGTGGGAACATTAAAAAAAAAAAAGGCTGATGATGAATTAGAAACATAACGGAAAGTCAATAAGAGTGTGAACGCCGGCGTTCGCTTGAGACTCAAGACTAAGGTTGCTGTTGACCTTTACTCGAAATAATCTCGACTATTTTTTTTTTTTTTTTATTGGAACAAATAAATACTTACATAATCCATAAATTCATTCAGTTTTTCTTTTTTAACCTTTTGAATATTAGAGACATAATAGAAAGACGCCAGCATTCGCTTGGGGCTCAAAAGTTTAAGTAATTCGAAGTTTTTTAATAATTCATGAGAATAAAATCCAGAGAAACATACTATTAAATCTTATTATTGGCAACCACAACCAATATATTAAAACTATACCATAAACAATAAACAAAATGCACGTAGAAAGTCAAAGACCGCATTAATAACATAGCATGGCAACATATTTTCTGGGGTTACTTCGGAAACGGATGGAGACAGCAATAGTCTTCTGGAATCACGCCAGGGGGCGCAGACGGTGACGGGATCTTTTATTTGTATGTATTTTTATTGTAAGAAACCGTATCTTAGGCTTTCATGTCTTTTTAACAAAAAAAAAAATTAGAGGGTAGTTGGATTTTTTTATATTGGCGCCCAGTTGGGACTAATTTTTGTTTGTTTGGTTTTGGTTACCCAGTTATTGATATATTGTCTCTATAATATAATATTATCGATATAATCTCCACAGACTTACAATAGCATTACTATGTTTTATTAGGTGCTCATTATCATAAATACAATCTACACTAATATAATAAAGAAGTAAAGATTGTTTTTTTTATTTTTTTGTTTGTAGTAGGTAATCTCTGGAACTACTGGTCCGATTGGAAAAATTTTAGCAACAATAGAAAGCTGCTTTACTCCTGAGTGACATAGGCTATATGTTATGTACGCGGGCGAAGCCGCTGACAAAAGCTAGTAGACAATAAATACATAATCAGCCTTACAATGTTCCCACAGCTGGGATTAGTGCCGTAATCTATCACTCAGATTCAATGCGTCATGTGAGATGATGTTTGTCACAGGCCTTCGAATTTTTAATTCTAGGACATGTCGGTTTCCTCAGGATGTTTTCCTTCATCGTTTTGACAACAGTGATGATGAAAAGTTGTAGATCACTAGTTTAAACTCAGCCAGGCGCATTACACAAAGTAATGCGTCTGGCTGAGTGACCTACAACTTTTATGTCTGGGCCGTAACAACTCGAACTCCTCTGTTTAAAAATACATAAATGAACATTAATATATTAGTTTTTGGTCTTCTGACCTTTTTTTCATTAATAGCAGCACGTAATAATTATTCTTATTTTCTTCTTTCATACTCCTCTGTTATGTACTTATTATCTCAAAAAAACACCTCTCGAAAAATTTAAACCTCCATACAAGCTAACACTCAAAAAACCAACCCAAAAAAGCCTCGTCTCACGAAATTCTCGACCTACCCTCACTCACAATGTTAATTCTAAACATCGTACCTGTCAAAATGGACATTATTTTTCTCATACTAACAAGTCTTGTAGAGTTTCTCATTCCGGGCTTAAATTAAAAACAATTATGAAGGGGGTGCGACGGACGGCCCCGGGCGAAGCGAGATGAAAAATTAAGACAATTTAAACATAGCCCGGTTATACTTTTATAAGGCTGGACGGTGAGAGGGTAGGCAGAGACGGTAGTTAGGTTATGGCAAGGTTCTACATCTATTCGCTCTAATATTTTAAAAGTGAATTAAAAGCATTGATGCATATATCAGATCTATCAGAAAACTTGGAATCTAAACGCACACATCTGCACTACCTTCACTTGATGACACATTACTCGCAGAACAGATGGTCAATGGGGTAAAAAGGTTCTGGAGTGACGAGCGTTTAGAAGACACAGTGTGGGAAGGCTTCCTACAAGATGGACAAACGAGCTAGTGAGGGTCGCATGATCAGTCACAACGGATCAATCATCTATTATGACTGATCTGATCATGTGACCGAAATGATGATGATTATGATGACTATTATACAAGCAAATTATGTCAAAGCTCCATAAAGGATAAGGGGAAAAAACCATAACATTTCGTTAAAATTCGACCGTTGATATATCTAACTTTTCAAGCAATCTATCAACATTATTTTGAAGAATGCTTTATACTAAGAACTCATTTTTCAGTCAGCAGATGAACTTTTATTTCAGGAATACTAGACGTTTTATGACAGCTTTTGTACAGGAAATATTATCATAGTACTATGCTATAACGTGACAAAAATACAGAAATATTTATCTCTTTTCTGACTTTTAACATTGTGAAAACAAGATTTTTAAAATAGTGTAATATTATATTTTTTTAGAAATTACTTCACTAATCAAAAAATCGCAAAATTTGAACAAACTTATTCACTTCAAACCCGTATTTTATTCTCAGATAAAATTTATCAGGCTATCAAAATACCTAATCCTTAATTTGCCCGAAAGAAAACTTGTTATTAAAAAACACAAACCTACATTCCTTTTATTACTCAAGAAATAAACAAGCCTCGTTTCCACAACTCCAAACAAATCTTCCTTACCAAGAAAAGTAATAAAAAACAGACCGATTACCTCAAGTCAAAGAAACAAATTAACATAACCACCTACAATAAGATAAGACTCCCCCTTTCCCCCCAAGACAACAAAAAAAAAACAAGAAAAAGACGGAAATATCACCCCTTCAATGAGAGACGGAGAGAGAAAATCGCCCCGCGAAAAATTAAGATTCAAATAGTAAGAAAATTAAAATTCGCGGAGCGGTCAGCTTTGCATCTCGCTTCTTCCTTCCACTTTTACATTACACCCATCTCTTTCCCTCAAAAAAAGATGGGGTTGATCTGACTTCCATCAAGAAGGGATGAAATGGCCTTATTGGAATGGTAATGACAGTATTTTGTAGACTCCCCGGTGTTGAATAATTAAAACTGAGAACTATGAGACGTTTTACGTCAGTCCTTATATATTTTTAGAACTTTGTTTAATTAATTGGTAGGTAATTACTTTGAGGACATAAAGATGTGAAGACGTGTCATAGAGAAAAGTAATATATGACAGATGCCATAGACAAAATATGTCATTTAACTGAGACCATCATCAGCCTTATTCATGTTCCCACTGCTGGGACACAGGCCTCCTCTTTACGAGAGGGAATGGGCCATAATCCAATACGCGGGCCCAGTACTAATTGGTGGATGTCACATGTCTTCGAATTTTTGGTTGTAGGTTATGCCAATCCTCACGATGTTTTCCTTCACCGTTTTGAGAGCAGATCAACTGAGACCAAGGCAACTGTATTCTGCCTAGTGTCTATGGTGCAATACATTAATACCTGGTTCACACATGACCAACAGATTGTTATCTTTTGTGAGTCTATTTTGGGTCAAATAAACTTTGTTTTCTTTCTTTCTTTATTATGTAAAAAGTGTTTTTTATGGTCATCAAACATCGAATGACGAATCCCACTCTTGGGCGGAGCGGTAAACAGTGACAGACTGTTACTGACAAAACACCCTATCCCGTTCCTTCTTTGCCTTTCGCACTGGAGCATAGATTTATATTCACATAACTCGACAAAATGCATGAAGCAGCGGGTTTTTTTTCGTGATTTTCGGGTTGGTCTCGTAGGTAAAAGTTGTTCATATTGGTGAGTACAATGATCCTTTTTAAGGAAACTCTATCTGTCGTATCAATTTTGTATATACAGCATCATGTACTCCTAAACCTTTTTACCAACTAAAACAGCAAAAAGTTAAGTTGGTAACTCAAACTCAGTGTAGAATCTTCTACTTTTCCCTGCGAACTTTACTACGAACACGGTCAAGGCCGAATCCATTCATAATAGCATGTTATATACTTACATATCCCTTTACTCGCCCTCGCCGTATTGTATGAGGGATATTGCTTTGGTGGCCGAGTGGTAACGGCTCCGACTTACGAGTTGTAGGTCGCGGGTTCAAACCCACCCAGGCGCATTACTTTGTGTAATTTATTTCATCACCACTGCTCTCAAAATGGTGAAGGAAAACATCGTGAGAAAACCGGCATGTCCTAGAACCAAAAATTCGAAGACATGTGACATCCATCAACCCAAAGTGGGCACGCGTGGTGGATTACGGCCCATTCCCTCTCCTAGAGGCTTGAGTCCTACTTAAAAAAGAAAAACCGAAGCATTGTCTTGCCAAGCAAAATTCAACTTTAAACTCAACAAAACCCATTTTATATTAAGCTCAATTTTTCTCAAAATAATTAAAACAACGCTTCGTCAAAATGTTACTTGATCAAAGGGGGTACACAGTAAAAATGTCCCCCCTTTCTACCCCCAAGGGGTGAGGGGGTGAATGGGGGCGTTCGTTTCTTTGTCCCACGTTATCTATACAATTATTTGAAGAAAGTAAAGTCTCACAAAAAGATAGCAAGGCTGGACGCTCGTTGGGTAGCGACCGTCGCCGCTTTTTAGAAAATCGGTTTTATTTTTGCAATCTAACAATAATATTTTTTTACATTGCCGTTACGTTAATCTTATTTGTATACCTCAGAATAATTAATATTATTGTATTTTAGACTATCTTTAGTAAAAAAATAAATTAAGGTAATAGAATATTTTTTTTTAATTTACATTTTTTAGAGAAAATCTTATGTATTCTAATACAAAAAAAAATTGCTCATTTTTAACTATTCTATTCCATCTAAATTATTATTTACACCCTACTTAACCCAACTTCTCTGTTCGGCATCAAAATCTAACAAAATAATATTTTAAATTCCAGGGCCACTAAAGAGCACCAACTCCTTCGCCGGACGCCCTACAAAAACGATGTTCTAAAGGGGAGTCGCGGCAAAAATGACGCTACGGAATAAAATAAATACTCCACCATCATAACTAGACCTGCCTCCCCCGCCTGTACTAAATAAAACCAGTTGGTAGAGGGGAATCTTAAGGCTTTGGAAGAGGTCTTGGAAACTGGTCGAGATAGAAGCGAAGAATCTATTGTATATAGGTAGGTGGCTCTGAGAGGTAAAAATTTATTGGTTGATATTTTTTTTTTAATTGAGGGTTTTTAGTATACAAGGGTATTTAGTAAATGGTTCCTTTTTTAGTGACATCAGCTTCTATTGTCAGTTTCAAATTTAAATTTGGAAAAAAAATATTGGAATAGAAAACCGTGCACTACGGATATAATTAGAGAGTATTTCTGTTTCCCCGAGCGCCAATATATTCAAGAACACAATATCATATTTTATCTTCTAGGAATCGCGATTCTTAGTAAGTAACCTTATTTTAGGTCATCTATATAATTATATAAAATGAGAAACTGACGGACTGACATATCAACGCACAGCGTAACTACTGGGCCTAGGAGCGTGAAATTTTGCACAAGGCTTTCTTTTATGACGCGTATGCTTAGATCTTTAAAAGTACGCAACGGATTTTGATCCGTGTTTTTTTTAATAGATAGAGTAATTCAAGAGAAGGCGTTGGATCGACGTCGTAAGGGACGATATGTGTGCTAATGGGCTTAAGGCAGAGGACGCAAAAGACCGAGCGAAGTGGAGACGACTAGGCAGGAAAGCGGACCCCGGGCCGGTGCCCGGGGTCCACTTTCCTGCCTAGTCGTCTCCACTTCGCTACCTTGCTACCTTGGCTTTCACCTCGGTAGGTGAAAGCCAAGGTAGCAACCGGGACTTACGCTAGGCTGATGATGATGATGAATAATTCAAGAGAAAGGTTTATGTGTATAATACATGCATAATATATTTTATATCAGTACCCGTGCGAAGCTGGCGCGCGGGTCGCTAGTTATTAATATAATTATTAAAGAAAGATTGTGGTCTGGTATTTAATATAATTAGTGACAGATACTTAACACGCGAAATGTTTACCTAACTGGTCAAAATGTGCTGAATTTGCTATTTTTTTTTCGCAGAAAAAGCTGTTTGTTATCATGGGGCTTAGACAAAGTCACATTCTCACTAACGATAACGAAATTCGAAACTCCAAATGTATGGAACTGACATATGCCTTCGAAAAGTCACGAGGTCAAACGTTTTCGATTCGCTAATTGTTATTAGTTGTTTATACGTCAAATTGGACGTTTTAATTCGATAACCATAGCCAAGAAGTTGTTATTTTATCGAACCAACACTTCGACTTATCGATATGTTAGTCGATGTCACTTTGTCTACCATTTTGTGGTCGACATCGTTAAGGCGAAATCGAACTTAGAAATGGATTCGACACGAAGCGATTGCCACTTGTCTAGGGCCCCATGACTACAATCACATATTTAAGTATATTTAAGTATAACAAATAACAAATTTAGACCCTCATTACATTTTTGGAGCAAAATTCCTCCATAACAAATTTAGACCCTCATTACATTTTTGGAGCAAAATTTTGAAAAACCCTTTCTTAATGGAGCAAGCAACTTTTTTTATACTATGTAATAATAATAATTAAATGACGTTTCCATGTGTAACGTTTTTTTTTTTTTTTTTTTTGAAGTCCTTTGAAACATGTCCGTAAACGGTGGAAATTACTTTCTAAAAATTTCAAGCAATACTGGAGTTGCAGACTGCCTATGAACTTTATTGAATTAATATTTCTCGATATACATATGAATAGAATAACTGATAATTAGTTACCATAAGTTACGGATACTTAAACATGTGATTGTAGTCACGATAACAAACATCTTTTTCAATACACTTACTCGAAAACTGCCTCTTATCGCACTCCTATTAGGTTCAATATAGCATGTATATCACCCAAGTGCTTTTTTGAGTTTATCACAACAAGGGCTTTTTTATTCCTTCCTTATCGTCACGGTCAACGGTGATTATTTTTTTTTTTACTTAGTTTATCGAATCAGGCGCGAGGCGTCCCCACGAGGCGCTGGGCGACCCCCACGAAATTAGAAACTGACCAGAGCAGATTTGAATGCTATTATTATATTTCTACTGTATGTTTGAGATACGATTAAACGTTTTTTCTTTCTTTCTTTATTTCACATGTCGTAAGTGTATTGAAAAACGTCGTTTGATACACGTGCAGATTTGTCATTGCAGCCCTCGGCTCCATAACACACTCGCCTGCGGCTCGTGCGAATTCCGCCTCGGTCACAATGACAAACTTCCTGCACTTGTATCAAAATGTACTATTTCAATACACTTACTCGAAAACTGCCTCTTATCGCACTCCTATTAGGTTCAATATAGCATGTATATCACCCAAGTGCTTTTTTGAGTTTATCACAACAAGGGCTTTTTTATTCCTTCCTTATCGTCACGGTCACGGGTGATTATTTTGTTTTACTTAGTTTATCGAATCAGGCGCGAGGCGTCCCCCAGAGTCGCTGGACGACCCCACAAAATTAGAAACTGACCAGAGCAGATTTGAATGCTGTACTTATATATTTCTACTGTATGTTTGAGATACGATTAAATTTTTTTTCTTTCTTTCTTTATTTCACAAGTCGTATTTGTATTGAAAAACGTCGTTTGACACACGTGCAGATTTGTCATTGCAACCCTCGGCTCCATAACACACTCGCCTACGGCTCGTGCGAATTTCGCCTCGGTCGCAATGACAAACTTCCTGCACTTGTATCAAAATGTACTATTACTACGGAAGTCAAGTTGAAATCCCTAAAAAATATATACTGGGCAGTAGGTATATTTATGTTCGCCTAATTCATAAATATGTCTGTGGCTGTTAGACATATCTATGAATTATGAACAATATGACTGTTATGTCTATGAATTAGGTGAACATTAATGCACCTACTGCTCAGCATATTTTTTTTAGCGATTTCAACTTTGGTTCCGTAGTAAAAATTCACAGGTCACTATTACCAGTCACCCTATATTCGACCAGCTTGAACCGCCCTACATATCACACACTGGGTGCAAAAACGTCATAAGTAACAAAATAATGACGTTTTTGTCAGGAGACTGATTTTAAAGTTGTTGTTTTGATAAAGTGAAATGTAATTACAATACTATTATTATCGATGACCAAAATATTCTATAGAAGTACTTTTTTATATTTTTAATTAGCGACCCGCCCCAGCTTCGCACGGGTGCTAATATTGAATATATTATGCATGTATTAAACAAATAAACCTTCCTCTTAAAACACTCTATCTGTTAAAAAAAACCGCATCAAAATCCGTTGCGTACTTTTAAAGATCTAAGCATACATAGGGTAAGCAAACTTTGTTCTGTACTATGTAATAATATCGGAGTATAATTTGGAGAGTCAACGTTCACATAATATAGCAGATTTTCAGAGGATTTTACTGGATTACTCTTACAAAAATTTATGTTTTTAATTTTAGTAGAAGCCTTGATAATATCCACGAGATATCTGTGTATCCAAAATGTCTGAAGAAAGATGAGTAATAACATCATAATCACATAAGAGCGGTTGTATGAAAATCCTAGGGCTAGCTAGCCCTAGGTACATTTTCATACAACCGCTCTTCATCATTACATAGTATAAAACAAAGTTGCTTACCGCTGTCCCTATGTAATCTTAGATCTTTAAAAGTACGCAACGGATTTTAATACGGTTTGTTTTAATAGATAGTGCAATTTAAAAATAAGGTTTGTATGTATAATACATACATGTATTTAATATCACCATTGCACCCGTACGAAGCTGGGGCTGGTCGCGTAATAAATAAAATACTCATTACTATCAGTAATCCTTCAGTCTGTGTAGGTATATAGCTACTTAAGACTGGGTGACAACATGAACGGACTACACCAGATTTTCATGAGCTAAGATAATCTTTCCTAAGCAAAACCTGATCTAATGGGTAAAAATCATCAGACAGTGCCATTCTTTTACTGACTGAAAAACCAAGTCCTTGTCCCCAGTAGGCTTCGGCCCTGCTGAGCTCCTACAGTTTGAAAACTCCTTGAGGCACGCGGGAACAGTAGGTACGTGCCTTTGACAACCAAATAAATGTTTTTCAAAATCAAAATAGTTTTTATTTCATATAGGCCTACATGGGCACTTATAAAATGTCAGAAGATAGTGCACGGTTCCAAATTGGTCGTTTCCTAAGGAGAAGAACCGGCAAGAAACTCCATGGTTACTCTTTTAAAAAAATGGTTTCATTATTACAGTATTTATATAATTATGTAAGAACAGTGTAGACCAGTCAATATTGTACTTAAAAGCACAATAAAAATAATCATAAAAATAAAAAATAAAAGGTGAGTAGTAATATAATTTGCTAAATCTACAGTGTTTTTACTTTACAACGTAAATTGTAAAAAAATATTATATAATAATTGTTTTTTAAGTTTGAGAAAAACAAAATATACATCTATATTTTTTCTTTCTTACTGTCTTCTTTTTCTGGGTCTTTGTGGGTCTACCACAAGCACAATCTTTACTACAGTTTGGCCTGCGTAGTCCATTTTACACACAAAATAGGTACCCTGGAAAACTACCACACACATGAAGTTCCAAACTAGATAGATAATTACTCTTTATTGTAGGTACACCATAAACACAACTATGTACTTTTAAAGATCTAAGCATACATAGGAACAGCGGTAAGCAACTTTGTTTTATACTACGCAATGATTATTTTATTAATTTCTTTGTAGCATTATTCCAAGATGAGAAAATGATAGCTACTAAATATTTCAATTGTACCGTATCCGTACCGAAGAATAGCCAATATTATGTGGAATTGGAGAGGGTACATTGCTCGCAGAACAGATCGTCAATGTAGCCCAAAGTTTCAAAAGTGGCGACCACATACCGGAAGACGCAGCGGTCGCAGGAATTCGATGGATGCGAAACGCAAAGGACCGGTCGTTATGGTGACATTGACACTTGGGGAAGGCCTTCATACAACAGTGAACGTCTTTTGGATGAAGGCATGTTTATAATGTACCAGTACTTTTTTTATGGTAGGTAAAAATCATCCAATGACGAATCCCGCCATTTGGTGAAACGGGAAACAGTGTCAGACTCTTATTGACTAAACTACCTACCCCGTTCCTACATCGCCATCTATACCAGAGCTTCCTTTCAGACACGAACCCTTGGCCCCATTTGGCGACGACCGTAACGACCCTTCTGCAGGGTCCTTACGGTTTGCTGACAACACCTTAAGGCGCGCGGGAACAATGCGCGCCGTCGACGACTAGGCTTGGTCTGGACTATTATCAGGGACGGCGAGCTGCCCATTGCTCACCGCCCAGTACTTGGAATTTTCTTCCAAAACAAACAAAAATTTAACTCAGCCAATAAATACAATAGTCATTACAATCAGTAGGTATGAAGGCGTCCGGTCACGACTCGGAGACGACTCGGGCGCGACTCGGAGGGACTCGCAATTTCCTATCTGACTGACAATTTCCTTGGCTCCCGATTTTAATATAAAACGAGTGAAAAAACATCGCATCGCCCCCGACTTCTGTAGACGGTGGTAGCATAGTGTGGATAAGACCTATTTTTTAGGGTTTAATTTCCTTCAGAGTCATTTACTTATATTTGGTTTAATTTATTGGTAACTTTTATTTATCACAAGTAATATTATCCTCTCTCACTTCGATTTTCAAAGGAATCGATTTTTTATCTCTCATTGATGTAGATAGATTTTGATTACACTGCCATTTGAGACGCATTAAAAAAAAATTGTCTCAGTCAGATCAGATATTATGCGTGTATTATACATACAAACCTTCCTCTCGAATCACTCTATCTAATAAAAAAAACCGCATCGAAATCCGTTGCATAGTTTTATAGATCTAAGCATACATAGGGTCAGGGCGACTTTGTTTTTAACCGACTTCAAAAAAAGGAGGAGGTTCTCAATTCGATTGTATTTTTTTTTTTTTTTTTTTTTTTTTTTTTTTATGTTTGTTACCTCAGAACTCCGTTGTTTATGGATGGATTTGCAAAATTTTTTTTGTACTTGAAAGGATATGCTTCCAGATTGGTCCCATTTTTTTCAAAATTGAGTTTCGATGATGGGATCCATGAGAAATCGAGGGAACTCCTCAAATATTATAGGCAACTATATAGTTTTTTTTTATATTTTCATCGAGAACTCAAGCATTTACAGTCAAAAAGTAACATTTGATGAGGTGGAACTGGTGAAGAAGATCAGAAAATGGCTAACGAAACTTGACACTCGCATAGATATCACAATTAAGGTAGTTAAGCAACTTTGAAAATGCACTATAAACCAATGATCTTAAATAATTATGTTGAAAATGTTATCATCGAACTGATCTGATGATGATGATGGAGCTGGAAGGTAGGCACTGGAACTGTGTAACTAATTAATATATCCTAGCCGTGTTTGGGCTTGTTAGAATTGTCATAAGATGCACTTTGGCTGTAAGATACTATTGAACTGATGTGATGATGAAGCTGGAAGGTGGAAGGTCGGCATGGGAACTTCAAAGTAAAATAATGTATCCTAGCATTGTTTGAGCTTATTAGAGCTGTCATGGGCAATGCTGTCAAGGGCAATGGAAAGGGCTATGCTCGGAATTTCCTTGCGTGTTCGAATCAGAAATGAAGAAATGCGCAGGAGAACCAAGGTCACCGACATAGCCCGAAGAATTGCCAAACTTAAGTGGCAGTGGGCAGGGCACATTGCTCGTAGAACAGATGGCTGATGGGGCCGAAAGGTTCTAAAGTGGCGACCGCGCACCAACAGACGCAGCTTTGGAAGGCCTCCCACAAGGTGGACCGATGACCTGGTGAGAATCACGGGAACGCGATGGATGCGAGTCGCACAGAAATGGTCGTTGTAGCGACGCTTGGGGGAGGTCTATGTCCAACAGTGGACGTTTTCTGGCTGAAATGATGATGATTATGAGAGCTGTCATAAGATGTACTCATGAGATGAATCATAAGTATTTCATGCATCATATCATCTCTCCACGAGATCAAAACGATTACACTGTAACTGTACGGTGTGGACTGTATTTATTTATTACTCGACGTTCGATAGCTCAGTAAAACACTTTTAAACGTTCAATAATTCACTATATTTATCTAACACAAATTAAAGTTCACTTATCCTACATATGATCACAGTTTATATATTTACAAAAGAGTCACAACAATCACATAAAACAGTTCTAATAAGACGCACATAAAGTCACATAAAATTCACATAAAGAGTTCACATAAAGTTCAAATAAGACACGAATATATAAGAGAAAGAGCACATAAGAGACTGTACATAAGAACTTACTAGCACCACTACTTCTTCAGAGTTACTTCTTGATTCCACTGCTGTATCCGACGAACTGTAATCCAATGAGAAATCAAGCCTATACTTATACTTCGGTCGTAGGGGTGCAAGTCGTGGCAGGGAACATCTATTAAATTCTTAAATTTCCTCGTCTCCACCAATCCATGTGGAGCAGCATGGAGTCAGGCCTGAACCTGCTCCCGACCTGTCGCGACTTGTTGGAACCTGTCTGTGGGGCCGTTTAGTTACAAGTAAGCGGCGCCACTTTCCTTATTGGGTTTCCTACTGTGATTCTATACATTATTAGGTGCTTTACTAATTACTTATTGGTAATTTACATTATTCTAATTAGTAACTTATTCTAATTAGCGTGGTGGGTCTCGGCGTCCGTAACAGTTCCTCCCCCCGGCGTAGCTCGCGAAGCCTCTTCTTTATTCAAAAGGACGACGAGTTTGCTCGTGGGGCGCCGAAACACTCCTGTGCGTGTTCGCACCTCTGCAACTCTGATGCCGCCGTCTGGTCCGCTGTGCGTCTTCTCAATGATTCCCATCGGCCAGACGTTTCTTGGCAAAGTTCCATCGACCACGAGGACTATGTCGCCTGCTTGTAGGGGCCGGGCGTTGTTTCTTGGTTCCCCTCGTGGTACCAGTTGGGGCAAATATTCTTTTACCCAGCGCCGCCAAAATTGATCTGCGAGCGCTTGGCTGGCCCGCCACGTTCTGCGGTCAGCCTCTTCGCATGGCCCTGTCGTTGGTAGGCCGGTTGAGGACCCCAGCAGGAAATGGTTCGGTGTCAGGGCCTCAGGATCCTCTGGATTCACGCTGACATGGGTTAATGGTCGTGCGTTGACGGCGAACTCTGCCTCTGCCAGCAGTGTGCTGAGCACCTCTTCGGGCGGTGCCTTCTCGCGCAGGGTGATGCTGAGCGCTGTCTTCACTGAGCGGACCATTCGCTCCCATGCTCCTCCTTGGTTGGGCGCTCCTGGAGGTATGAAGCGCCACTCCATTCGGTTCAATAGCCCCACATCTTTCAGGGCTGGCAGCCATTCTTGGTATGCTGCTCGTAGCTCATGATCTGCTCCTCGGAAGTTTGTTCCATTGTCCGAGTACATCACTTGCGGCCATCCTCGGCGTGCCGCCATCCTTCTCAGCGCCATGATGGCTGAGTCTGTTGATAATGATGCGACGAGCTCTAAGTGTATAGCTCGACATGTGAGGCACGTGAAGAGTGCACCCCACCGTTTCTCCCGGCGCCGTCCGATCTTCACCATCATCGGGCCGAAGTAGTCCACCCCACAGTTTGAGAATGGGCGGTGGAACGGGTCCATGCGGGCGCGCGGCAGGTCTCCGGTGGCCGGCGTCTGTGGCATGGACTTCCTCCTCTTGCAGAATGCGCAGTCCTTCTCTATTGCCCGTACCGTGGGTCTTAATTGTATGACCCAATACTTTTGTCTGAGGTCGTTGGTCACGCGTTCCCGATTTGCGTGACCCGCTGCGCAGTGTTCCCGAAGCACGATGAGCTTCGCTATTGGGTGACGGCCATCAAGGATTATGGGCCTCTTGGCGTCTGTTGATGCGGTTGATGCCTGGATCCGACTTCTAACTCGTAGTAGGCCGTCTTCAAATACTGGATCCAGTCTGTACAGTCGGCTCGTTTTGGGTATTTGTCGAGCTGACTGTATCCTCTTCAGTTCTTCTGGGAAGCTGTCCTCTTGAGCCTTTTGTATTAGCTCCCTCTCGGCGCGCTGTATGTGTCGATGTTCCAGTTCAGATGCAGCACGTCGGCACTTATCTATGAAGGCGAGCACCCTAGCTGTGGTTCTTACCAGGGTCTCGTACTTTGAGAAGCGGGCTGGGTCGGGTAGCCAGCTCTCGGTCCGGCCTTCTCTTGTGTGCAGGACTTCTTCTTCTTCTTCTTCCCTCTCTTCTTGGCTCCTGCTGGGCCATTCGTCTTCTGGGCTTCGGAGGAAGCCAGGTCCCTGGAACCAGCGGTCGGTAGCGCTGATCGGCGCATTGGTGAGTCGTGTGGCGTCGTCGGCTACGTTTTCCTTTGTCGGTAGCCAGCGCCACTCTTCCTTCTTCGTAAGTTCGGCGATCTCCCCCAATCGGTTTGCCACAAAGGGAGTGTAGCGTCGTCCATCATTTTGAATCCACTGGACGACCGTGGAGGAATCGGTCCAGTATACTGTCCTGCTGACTTCTACTCTGTGCTCTTTGCGCACGTGGTCAGCCAGTCTTGCACCAATCACGGCAGCTTGTAATTCTAGCCGTGGGATGGTCTGCACTCTCTTGGGCGCCACCTTTGCTTTGGCGGCGACCAATACGACAGTCTTGGTTTCGTCGTAGTGCTCTATCTTCCAGTAGGCCACAGTTGCGTAGGCCTGCTCGCTGGCGTCGCAGAAGACGTGTAGCTCGACGTTCTTGTGTCCTCTTGACATGTAGTTCCTTGGCAAGCGTAGTTGAGCTATCTCTGCCAGTTGAGTGAGCCAATCGGTGAAGAGCTCATTCTCTCTCTCGGGGATCTTCTCATCCCATGTGATGGGAAGACGCCACAGACTTTGCAGAATTATCTTCGCTCGAATTGTGAAGTGGCTCAGTAGCCCAAGTGGGTCATATATGGACATGACTGCACTGAGCGCTTCTCTCTTGGTCGGAGCTTGCTGACGATGTCGTACTTCTGCTGGGACTCGGTTCATGGAGGTGTTGAACCCCAGCTCGTCCTTCTCCGTGTTCCAAAACAACCCGAGTATTTTGTTTTCGGGTTTCTCTCCCCCCAATTGTGTGGGAGTTGTGGCGTGCAACTCCTGGGGTACATCTCGTAGCACCGTCCTGTTGTTGGTGCTCCACCCCCGCAGTGTGAATCCTGCGACTGCATGTACCTTTCTGATCTCGTCTACCGCTTGTAGAGCTTCTTCTGTGGTTTCATAGCTTGTAACCAAATCGTCCATGTAATGGCTCTGCTTGATTGCTTCTAGTGCCCTTGGATACTCTTGCCCATGTAAGTCCGCGTTGTAGTTACGGACAAAGTGAGCCATGAAGGGTGAGCTGGCCGCGCCGAATATCATACTTGTCATCTTGTACTGGCGCGGTGGGCCCGTTCTGTCGCAGCCTCGCCATAGGAATTGCTGCGCTGCTTGATCCTCGTTCCTTATCTTGATTCTCAGGAACATCTCTTGTATGTCTGCTGTGACGGCGATCGCCCTCTCCCGGAAGCGGAATATGATTCCCGGGAGGGACAATAGAAGGTCTGGTCCTTCTAACAGTTTGTCGTTCAGGCACAAACCATAGCTCTTTGCTGCTGCGTCGAATACTAGCCTCTGCTTGCCGGGCTTGTTTGGGTTCTGCACGGCAAAGTGAGGCAGGAACCATGAGACGGCGCTTGACTCCTCCGTCCCGTCGCATGGTGCAGCGTACCCCTTTTCAAATAGGTTCTCCATTTGGGTGCTGTACTGCTGAGCGAACTCAGGCGAGGCGTCCATCTTTTGTTCTATTTTGTTCAGTCGTCGCAGAGCCGCATTGTAGCTGGGCGGCATAGCGACGTTGTCGTCTCGCCATGGCAGTCCTACTTCGTAACCACCTTCTATCTTCTTGATGGTCTTCTTTACTATGTCGATCGCTCGTTGATCGGAGTCGTTCACCCGCGGTTCTCGCGATACCCCAATCGCTTCGAGTCTGAAGTGAGCTTCTACCTCTTCATGAAGCTGATGATCACGTTGCTGTTGCTGTTGCTGCACCTCGTAGACATGCAGCACGTTGCCCTCGTTCACGATGACGTTTCGTGGCGTGGTCCCATGTATCACCCAGCCCAGCTGCGTTAGGGATGCAGCAGGTTGGTTGGGGCCACCGACGCGTAGTTCCCTCGAAACTATGCACTCCCAGTGGTCTGTCCCCACTAGGAGTCCTGGACGTGTCGCACCGTAGCAAACCTCGTCCCTGGGCAGGTCCTTCAGGTGTTCATACTCCAGCAGTGTGTCAGGTATTGACTGCTGGTGAAGCTTCATGTTCTTCATCGTTCTTGCTTTTAGTTGGTGAGAAGTGCTGTCATGGTTTACACCTCTCACCTCGATTGACACCGTCTTGCTGTCCTGCTCCTGGGATGACATGTTGACCCCATGTATTCGTAGTGGTTGTGTCACCCCTTCTGCCCCAATCCTGGCTGCCAGGTCTTCATCAATGAGGGTGATGGTTGCCCCCTCGTCGAAGAGTGCGTGCGTTCTCACCTCCCCCCGTGGACCGGCGACGATGACTGGACACATCTTCAGCAGGACAGTCCGTGGGCCAGTGGCTGGTTGGGTTGCCACTGACATGACTGTGCCTTCGTTCGATGGCTGTTCAGTTGCCATTGTGGTCGCTGACTTGATATCGGGCGACTCCTTCTCTGCTGTTGGTTCCCTGTGCAGCGACGCGTGGTGTGGTCTTCGACATTGGTTGACACCACATGGTCTTGCTCTGCACTCTGTACGCCTGTGCTTCTTGCTGGCGCACTTGAAGCATACTTTGTTTGCTTTCAAACATTCCCAGCGTTCTTCAATTGATAATGCTTTATACTTGGGGCACTGTACTAATTCGTGCCTTTGTCTGCAGCTGGGGCACTGGACGTCCACTTCGCCAGCGCGATCGGTTGTAGCGTACACTGTCGCTTTCCTCTTCACAGGTACAGCAGGCCTTGTTTCCTTTTTCATGGGTGCGGATGCGCTGCTTGTTGACGGGGCGTAAGTGTATCGTAACGCCCTGTCTGCCTCACGCATAAGGAATCTGGATAGTAGTACTACCTCAGGCTCTACTGTTCCTTCGTTCTCAATAGCATAGTCGCACCACCTCGATTTTAGGTGCGGGCTTAGCTTTTCTATTATTTCTCTTGTTAGTAGAGGGTTATATAGGTAGCCCCTACGGTCAATTGTTCTCAACACGCATACTGTGTTTTGTATTTTAATTGCGAACGCGTTCAGTTCGCTCGCTGATGTGCCTGGTCTAGGCATTCTTCGTAGCTCTTCCAGTGCCTTGTCGATCATGATCTCAGGGCGACCGAAACACTGTTCCAATGTTTTCATGATGATTTCAGGATCAGTGGCGGTGTGCAGCAGTGCTGATACTGCGTCTCTCGCTTCACCCTTGAGCGAGCTTCTCAATCGTTGCAGGTTCTCTGCAGGTGACACACTATACATGTTTGTGGTGTCGCTGTAGGCGGCCTTGAACGGCAGCCACTCGCTGACGGCACCCGAAAACGACGGTAAGTCTGTGTGCCGGAGTCGTGGCCTGGCCATCTTCTCTAGGGTCACAGCCAGTTGCTCAATGCTGTTCCTGCCCCTGGTCGGCGTGGGTGATCTTGCTCTCGAGGCCGGGCAGTCGAAGCGCAGCTGCTTCTCCTCCCTGCTGTCTGTGCGTCCTCCAACCTCCTCCCGTGTGATGGGCGGGTTGGCGCGCAGCCATTGGTCGACTTTATTGTGCTGAGGTTCCCCCTGGGTGGGCTCCTCGTGGACGCTCTCCTCATCCTGGATTACTGAGACGTCCACAGCCAGTCTCTTCTTGACTAGCTCGGCTTCCAGGTCCAGCTCCTTTCGTCGAATGGCGGCCAGCTTTTCGGCAGCCTCGAGTTCAGCCAGCCGTATTCTCGTTCTGACAGTCGCGGTTGACCTCACCGACTGGGCTGGCGATCTGACTTCTTGCCGCCCCGATGGTCCTGCAGTTGTGAGGTCTGCAGCAGTGAGGTCTGCAGCAGTGAGGTCTGCAGCAGTTAGGTCTGCAGTAGTGGTGGTAGGCCCAATCATGCTCTCCAGCTGTGGTGATGCTGGCGGATTGAGCGACAGTCGTCTTAATCTTTCCTGCTGAATACGTTCAGCTTCACGTCGGCGCATCTCTTCGCGCCTCTGCTCTTCTAGCTCAGCTAGGTCGTTCTGACTTCTCGTTATGACCATTTTTGTGTCTTATTTATTTTAGCACTGGTTTTACTGACTTTACTGTACTTGAAACAACACTGGCTCTAAGTAAAGGTTGCCAACACTGACTCTAATAACTTAAGTACACGTTCTAGTACTTGTGCAACACTGACTCTAAGTACTGGTTCTAGTACTGAGCAACACTGACTCTAATACTTGTTAAGTACACGTTCTAGTACTTATTCAAAACACTGAAGTTAACTGAGTACGCGTTCTCGTACTCTAGCAAACACTGAAGCTAAGTACTCGTTCTAGTACTTATTCAAAACACTGAAGCTAACTGAGTACTGGTTCTAGTACTCCCATAAACACTGCTTCTATTACTTTTAAAATTCACTGAATTTAATTTAAAGTTCAACACTGACGCTAAGACTTTGAAAACACTGATTCTAGGTCTTACTTTAAACACTGAGCACTGAATTTAAACCCTAAATTAACTGTTGACTGGACTACACTAAATCCGGGTCGATTGGACCAGGGTAACTGTACGGTGTGGACTGTATTTATTTATTACTCGACGTTCGATAGCTCAGTAAAACACTTTTAAACGTTCAATAATTCACTATATTTATCTAACACAAATTAAAGTTCACTTATCCTACATATGATCACAGTTTATATATTTACAAAAGAGTCACAACAATCACATAAAACAGTTCTAATAAGACGCACATAAAGTCACATAAAATTCACATAAAGAGTTCACATAAAGTTCAAATAAGACACGAATATATAAGAGAAAGAGCACATAAGAGACTGTACATAAGAACTTACTAGCACCACTACTTCTTCAGAGTTACTTCTTGATTCCACTGCTGTATCCGACGAACTGTAATCCAATGAGAAATCAAGCCTATACTTATACTTCGGTCGTAGGGGTGCAAGTCGTGGCAGGGAACATCTATTAAATTCTTAAATTTCCTCGTCTCCACCAATCCATGTGGAGCAGCATGGAGTCAGGCCTGAACCTGCTCCCGACCTGTCGCGACTTGTTGGAACCTGTCTGTGGGGCCGTTTAGTTACAAGTAAGCGGCGCCACTTTCCTTATTGGGTTTCCTACTGTGATTCTATACATTATTAGGTGCTTTACTAATTACTTATTGGTAATTTACATTATTCTAATTAGTAACTTATTCTAATTAGCGTGGTGGGTCTCGGCGTCCGTAACAGTAACAATATATGTATTCCTACTGATATGACATTGGTAACATTTTCAAAAGAAATGTAGGAACGATATTGACTTCGTTGCCATAACACATTATAAAAAAAAACACTAAACGGCTACAAATAAAAAAAACTTTTTACTAAAAAAAACCGCCTTCAAAAAAAGCCAAACGACAAAAGTTCCTACACTAAAAAGTTAAAAATAAAAATTTGAATTGCTGTAAAGAAACTTAATTTATAGGTAAACTTATTTGACATTAATATTTTGCAAATATTCAAAATTTATTACTTCTTTTTGGAGTCGGTGCCAGCCAAGGCAAGGAATTACGAATGGGCAACAATCCCTTGAAAAACTACCTCTAACTTAACTATAAAACTACTTAGTACCTATTTGCATACTCAAATATATAATACTTAACTAAGACATAAATACATATTAGACTTCTCTAAAAAAATCATCCGATTTGCACATTTTTTTTTAAATAAAAAATATATACTTACAAAAACCTTCTGCAACATTTTAAGTACATTGAAAATGTTTAAGCATTGCAAGCACAAGCAAAGCTACCTAACATTAAGTTACAACAATAAAAATGCTGGCACCGACTCCAAAAAAAAGTAATAAATTTTGAATATTTGCAAAATATTAATGTCAAATAAGTTTACCTATAAATTAAGTTTCTTTACAGCAATTCAAATTTTTATTTTTAACTTTTTAGTGTAGGAACTTTTGTCGTTTGGCTTTTTTTGAAGGCGGTTTTTTTTTTGTAAAAAGTTTTTTTTATACTATGTAATGACGATGATGTATTTTAGAACTTTAGAATAAGAAAAAAAAATTCAAACAACATCTTATCCACATTATTCCTACGCTCCTTTCAAAATGGCTTTGGCGAGAGAAAGAAAAGTGGTTCGCGATGGCCGCTCCCCCCCTCTCTGAGCCACCCCGTACCCCGCAACACCCCCGGGCCGCCGTGTTATTTTACAAAAGATGCTGTTTTATTCAAGTCGCCATTGTATTTTTGTATAAAATATCGTTGCCTTTAGTTTTAAAATGTCTGAAGAAAATAGAGAAATTCGTCTTGAATTTTCTTTTTTAATGTGAAACGAAACTGTTTCATCATCAGACCATTAGACATACGTTGTTGCGCCACCGGTACATGGTTGACATCCCACCCATACGCAGAAATAGTTTCGGAATTAGTCTTTGTGCACGCGAATTGTGAATATGAGGACTATGTGGCATTTTTTTTCCTTTTTTTTCAATTATTTTGACGCATGTCTGGCAATTTGAGTATTACTGCGGCCTTCCAAAATGTCCTTTCTTTGGCATTGATCGTCAAATCTTTGAGCTCCTTAGTTGGTAGTCTTAAGTTGAGCTATACGAATACTGACAAATGCTTGCACTGACTGGACAGTTCCACTCAAATCTGTATGGTTCTTTCCTCAAAAGACCATCTCAGACAGTAATCTGTATTGTTCTCATATGATTTGATGGTTTGCTGTGTGGACTTTAAAAGAGACTTTGACTCCTGAGTTTGTTTCGATGTTTCTTCTCAGGGTAGTCAGCTAGGAAACAGAGAAGACAAAAAAAAAAAATTACGTGTAAAAGTGTTATGGAAAACCTATTTGCAAAAATATTTATATATCATTTATCATCTATCGAACAGTTAAGGAGTGGAATTCCGTACCGGAGTCTGGTTTCCTGATAGCTACAACCTAGAGGTCGTTATGTCAAGAGTGAATAGGTTACTTCTAGTCAAGCCTGCTCAATCGACGGGCACGTCATCGCATACCATCGGGATATATAGTGGTCAAACGCGAGCTTATCACAACAAAAAGACGATTCGTGCTCGTCGTCTTAGTTGAAGTAATTGAAAGTAAATAATTCGAGACGATATTCCCGCTTGAGTGGTAATTTTTGCACTGCTGCAGTAGAATCCCATTCCTCAAGCTTGAAATACAGTACGGCCGTCAGTTTTTGGCGAGTCTGATGTCAGGCTGTGCGAATTTTAGCGCTTGAAAACTCGTACAAAAATAAAGGTTAAAAATAAATAAATATTAATAACAGTTTTAACAGCAATAACAACTGCAAATTGCATTTATTTGTATAAACCATTAATTTTTTTACGAGTTTTCAAGCGCTAAAATTCGCAGAGCCTAACTTATCTAGGCTTCTATATTAATCAAAACATAAATTTGTGTAAGAGTAATCCAGTAAAAACCTCTGAAAATCTGCTATTTTACGCGAATTTTAACTCTTTATAACGTACCTATTGATATATTTAAATTATAAAAAAATACTTTTTTAGAAGCCTTGCGTTTTTAATCGAGATTCTAATTTTAGGTTAAAAAAAAAACACGTATTTCCTGGAACAAGTTTTGTGAAACATTCGAGTAAATTGTAGAATTACCGAATGCCAATAGAACTACTTGAATACTTCCAACAACATACCAAGTCATAAGATACTGGCTGAAAAGAAAGAGAAATATCACTGGTTAGCCTTTTTTCTAAACTTGATTATAGGATTTTAGTCCAGTATATCTAATATAGCACTGTTAACGATAAAAAGTGGACCTAAATAGTAGTAGAATGGTTTCTCTCTAATTCCGGCAAAACTACCGGTTCTATGGAAAAAAGTCTAATGACAAAGTTATCTACACTAATATAATAAAGAGGTAAAGTTTGTTTTTTTTTGTTTTTTTTATTTTTTGTTTGTAGGAAGTAATCTCTAGAACTAATGGTTCGATTGGAAAAATTGAAGCTATAATAGAAAGCTGCTTTACTCCTGAGTGACATAGGCATAAATTATTTATATAACATGGATATTAACCGAGCTATCACAACTTTTGTCTCACAAATTTTCCGCGGACGAAGTCGCGGGCAGAAGCTAGTAGGTTATAAAAAGATCTACGACTTTTGTATTTACACTTTTTCACATAACCTCAAAATCTATGTGAAAAGTCCAAAAACCCGAGTTTTTGAATTTAATTTTTATCTCCTTTAAAAATTACCTTTTTTTTACAAAATTTGGAATTTAAATCGAAAAAACAGCCTATTTTTCAATCGAAAAATCTCACGTAAAAATATGTGATTTTTTTAAAAAGTTAGTTGTCTTCTTATTCATTGAAATCTTTACTTTTTGATGGTGTAAAAAAAGTATACATTAATACATTTTTTTTTTTCAGAAAATGCAAAATTCTAAAAAAACCTCGAATCAGAAATTACTTTTGTTTAATAATTATTAGCGACCCGCTCCAGCTTTGTGCGGGTGCAAAGGTGATATATTATACATATAAACCTTTCTCTGGAATCACTCTATCTATTAAAAAAAACCGCATCAAAATCCGTTGCGAACTTTGAAAGATCTAAGCATACACAGGGATAAGCAACTTTGTTTTATACTATGTAATAATGTACTGAGGTGTTTATTAAATTATTTATAAGATTCAAAGGGGATTTCATATAGATTTTGAAGCTTTTCACATAGATTTTGAAGCTGTGTAAAAAAGTGTAAATACAAAAGTGGTAGATCTTTTTATGACCTACAAGTTTGCTATTAAACATTTTTCCATAAAACCAATAGTTTTGTCAGAAATCGAGAGAAACCATTTTTTCCCCTTAAAACCGCACACCCATCTACTTTCCGACCTCAGATCGACCGTAATTTATTTTTCCTTAAATTTTTGCTATATTATCTTCCTTTTCCAATGGGTTTCATTCTACTACTATTTTGTTCCCTTTCAAAAGCTATCTGCACTGGTCTACTTCGTCGCTTAACAATCACATCGTCCAACACTATCATCTAGTACTTTTTAACCGACTTCAAAAAAAAGGAGGAGGTTCTCAATTCGATTGTATTTTTTTTTTTATGTTTGTTACCTCAGAACTCCGTTGTTTATGGATGGATTTGCAAAGCTTTTTTTGTACTTGAAAGGATATGCTTCCAGATTGGTCCCATTTTTTTCAAAATTGAGTTTTGATAATGGGATCCATGAGAAATCGAGGAAACTCCTCAAATATTATAGGCAACTATACTGTTCTTTTTATATTTTCATTGAGAACTCAAGCATTTACAGTCAAAAAGTAACATTTGATGAGGTGGAACTGGTGAAGAAGATCAGAAATGGCTAACGAAACTTGACACTCGCATAGATATCACAATCAGGTAGTTAAGCAACTATGAAAATGCACTATAAACCAATGATCTTAAATAATTATGTTGAAAATATTATCATTGAACTGATCTGATGATGATGATGGAGCTGAAAGGTAGACACTGGAACTGCGTAACTAATTAATATATCCTAGCCGTGTTTGGGCTTGTTAGAATTGTCATAAGATGCACTTTGGCTGTAAGGTACTATTGAACTGATGTGATGATAAAGCCGGAAGATGGAAGGTCGGCATGGGAACTTCAAAATAAAATAATGTATCCTAGCATTGTTTGAGCTTATTAGAGCTGTCATGGGCAATGCTGTCAAGGGCAATGGAAAGGGCTATGCTCGGAGCTTCCTTGCGTGTTCGAATCAGAAATGAAGAAATGCGCAGGAGAACCAGGTTCACCGACATAGCCCGAAGAATTGCCAAACTTAAGTGGCAGTGGGCAGGGCACATTGCTCGTAGAACAGATGGCCGATGGGGCCGAAAGGATCTAGAGTGGCGACCGCACACCAAAAGACGCAGCTTTGGAAGACCTCCCAAAAGGTGGACCGACGACCTGGTGAGAATCACGGGAAGGCGATGGATGCGAGTCTCACAGAATCGGTCGTTGTGGCGACGCTTGGGGGAGGCCTAGGTCCAGCAGTGGACGTTTTCTGGCTGAAATTATGATGATGATGAGAGCTGTTATGAGATGTACCCATGAGATGAATCATAAGTATTTCATGCATCATATCATCTCTCCACGAGATCAAAACGATTACACTGTAACAATGTATCTATATGTATGTATTCCTACTTATATGACATTGGTAACTTTTTCAAAAGAAATGTAGGAACGATATTGACTTCGTTGCCATAACACATTATAATAAAAAAACACTAAACGGCTACAAATAAAAAAAACTTTTTACAAAAAAAAACCGCCTTCAAAAAAGCCAAACGATAAAAGTTCCTACACTAAAAAGTTGAAAATTAAAATTTGAATTGCTGTAAAGAAACTTAATTTATAGGTAAACTTATTTAACATTAATATTTTGCAAATATTCAAATTACTTATTTTTGGAGTCGGTGCCAGCATTTTTATTGTAGAAACTTAATGTTAGGTAGCTTTTTTTTTGTAAAAAGTTTTTTTTTTTTTAATAACATAATCAGTGCTTGGCTGCGATTCTATCTGATGGTAAGCAGTGCTGTTATTGTTGATGGCGAATCGCACTGTCTTACTTTAGCCTTGATAACAAGGGTGTGGAGGTGGTTCTCAATGAGAGTGCGGTGCCCTTGTTCAAAACATGAGCCACCTGCTGGAGTGCCCTAAGTGCCCATACACCTGCACCATGGAGGATTTAATTAGTGCCACCGGTGCTGCAATTGCAACCCGTTGAAATGTGTAAATTACTACATAGTATAAAACAAAGTCGCTTTCGTCTATCCTTAGATCTTTAAAACTACGCAACGGATTTTGATACGGTTTATTTATAGTTAGAATGATTCAAGAGGAAGGTTTATATATATAACTAGCTTTTGTCAGCGGCTTCGCCCGCGTGCATAAAATATAGCCTATGTCACTCAGGAGCAAAGCAGCTTTCTATTGTTGCTTAATTTTTCCCAATCGGACCAGTAGTTCCAGAGATTACCCCCTACAAACAAAAAAACAAAAAAACAAACTTTACCTCTTTATTATATTAGTGTAGATGTAGATTATATGCATAATATATTTAATATTATCTAGGTGGGTCGCTAGTTAATATTATTTGTAGAGTAATTTACTAACCTAAGCCTTTTATATTTTTCAGGTAAAACATAGCAGTAACAATGCGTCGAAAACTGAGGATCGACTGGAATGAAATTACGATGCCTCAGCTAAAGTTGTTAGCACCGCGATTTGTGCTCTAGTGTAGACCAAGTTTTATAACTTAGACAGATCGACGGGTCCCAAGACCAAATCGTATAGCATAGAATCAGCCTTACAATGTTCCCACTGCTGGGACTCTGGCCGACTCTCTAGGAGCGGAAATGACGTCAAAGGGAAAGTGACGAGTGAAGTCTTGAGCTGTAAAAAAGTTTGTAAAAACCTATTTAGAAAATAAAAATAATTTCTAATCATTTATATATCATTACAAGTCAAAATATTTTTATTTCACATAGGCCTATATGGGCACTTATAAAACATCAGAAGCTAGTGCTGAGCAACGGTGAAAGAATGTCAGACTTTTACAGACTAAAACCCACCTGCCTTTTGCATTTCAGGGCCACTACATAAGAGGGAGGTACATATATTTGTAGAAAAGTGTAATTTTTATACTATTTGTAGCCTTTTCCCACTTTGAATCAATCAATCAATCTTTATTTGTCTTTGGGTATATAACTTCGCGGTTTTCTGTGCAACTTTCCTTCCAAGATCCTACTAGGAACAACGTTCAAACTCAGAAATAAAGTCGGTAAAGTTCTCAAATTACAAAGTGGCATGACCAAGACACGTTTTTTTTTAAGGTAGGTGAAAATCATCCAATGACGAAACCCGGTCTTGGGCGGGGCGGGAGACAGTGTCAGACTCTTACTGACTAAAAAACCTACCCCATTCCTTCCTTGCCTTATTTCCAGAGCCGCTGTAACACTTTCGCATCAACCCTTGGCTCAAGACACGTTGATCTTCACTTTACATATAGATAACAATAATACATATAGATATATTTCACGTTTATGTATTGTGAACTGTGTATCTACACATTTTTGTATTATTTATTTTTATTTATAAGTGAACTTATTTAATTTTAAGTTTTGTTATTATATTATATAATTACTGGCTTTTGCCCGCGGCTTCGCTCCCGGCAACAGAAAAATGTGATAAAAGAAGAACCGCTTAACCGATTTTGTGCAAATTTCACATAAACCATCTACTAAATGCCTAAACATTACAAATACATAAACAAATGAACAAAGCCTAAACGTTTGATTTGGATAGATGAGCCCGTTCTTCATTACATAATCGTCGTCATCATCGGACCACCAGACGTAGGGTATTGCGCCACCGGTACATGGTGGATGTCCCACATATACATACAAAACGTTTTGGGAGCTCATTCATTATGCGTACAGCCAAGGAATGGAATTCTTTGCCGGAGTCGGTGTTTCCTGATAGCTACAATCCGGGTATCTTTAAGTCAAGAGTGAATAGGTTACTTCTAGGTAAGCGCGCTCCATCGTCGACCGCATCGTCGCTTTCCATCAGGTGAGATAGCGGTCAAGCGCGAACCTATAATCAATAAAAAAAAAACATAGTTTAAAACAAAGTTGCTTATCCATATGTATGCTTAGATCTTAAACAGTACGCAACGAATTTTGATGCAGTTTTTTTTTTTTAATATATAGAGGGATTCAAGAGGAAGGTTTATGTGCATAATACTTCAATATCAGTACCCGTGCGAAGCTGGGGCGGGTCGTTAGTAAATAATATTATATGTAAGACATTTGGGGGAACCCATGTCTAACAGAGGACGTCTTTGGGCTGAAAAACGAAAGTCATTAAAAAAAAGTATTCTTACATTATTCCTATCATCACCATCATCAGCCTTTTTAATGTTCCCACTTCAGGGACACAGGCCTCCTCTCTAAGAGAGGGAATGGGCCGTAATCCACCACGCGGGCCCAGTGCGGGTTGGTGGATAATTATTCATTATTCCTATATCTATGTTATTTCAAATGTACTGGCAGTATAGGGATTCGGGTCACGGTTCAATAAAAATTTCAAAATAGAATTAGTTTTGAACTAGTGAGTTATAAAATTACAACAACAAATGGCATTGATTTTTATAATATTGATAAGAGCAAAATAGCACATGAGCCAATTGTATTTTTAACCGACTTCAAAAAAAGGAGGAGGTTCTCAATTCGATTGTATTTTTTTTTTTTTTTTTTATGTTTGTTACCTCAGAACTCCGTTGTTTATGGATGGATTTGCAAAATTTTTTTTGTACTTGAAAGGATATGCTTCCAGATTGGTCCCATTTTTTTCAAAATCGAGTTTTGATGATGGGATCCATGAGAAATCGAGGGAACTCCTCAAATATTATAGGCAACTATATAGTTTTTTTTATATTTTCATCGAGAACTCAAGCATTTACAGTTAAAAAGTAACATTTGATGAGGTGGAACTGGTGAAGAAGATCAGAAAATGGCTAACGAAACTTGATACTCGCATAGATATCACAATCAAGGTAGTTAAGCAACTATGAAAATGCACTATAAACCAATGATCTTAAAAAATGATGTTGAAAAAGTTATCATCGAACTGATCTGATGATGATGAGCTGGAAGGTAGGCACTGGAACTGCGTAACTAATTAATATATCCTAGCCGTGTTTGGGCTTGTTAGAATTGTCATAAGATGCACTTTGGCTGTAAGGTACTATTGAACTGATGTGATGATGAAGCTGGAAGGTGGAAGGTCGGCTTGGGAACTTCAAAATAAAATAATGTATCCTACCATTGTTTGAGCTTATTAGAGCTGTCATGGGCAATGCTGTCAAGAGCAATGGAAAGGGCTATGCTCGAGTTTCCTTGCGTGTTCGAAACAGAATGAAGTAATGCGCAGGAGAACCAGGGTCACCGACATAGCCCGAAGAATTGCCAAACTTAAGTGGCAGTGGGCAGGGCACATTGCTCGTAGAACAGATTTCCGATGGGGCCGAAAGGTTCTAGAGTGGCGACCGCGCACCAAAAGACGCAGCTTTGGAAGGCCTCCCACAAGGTGGACCGACGGCCTGGTGAGAATCACGGGAACGCGATGGATGCGAGTCGCACAGAATCGGTCGTTATGGCGACGCTTGGGGGAGGTCCATGTCCAACAGTGGACGTTTTCTGGCTGAAATGATGATAATTTAGAGAGCTGTCATAAGATGTACTCATGAGATGAATCATAAGTATTTCATGCATCATATCATCTCTCCACGAGATCAAAACGATTACACTGTAACAATGTACCTTTAATATGTATTCCTACTTTTATGACATTGGTAACTTTTTCAAAAGAAATGTAGGAACGATATTGACTTCGTTGCCATAACACATTATAATGAAAAACACTAAACGGCTACAAATAAAAAAAACCTTCTGCCACATTTTAAGTACATTGAAAATGTTTAAGCATTATGTACGAAAAATGGCACCGAATATTAAAAAGCTACCTAACATTAAGTTTCAACAATAAAAATGATGGCACCAACTCCAAAAAGAAGTAATAAATTTTGAATATTTGCAAAGTATTAATGTCAAATAACTTTACCTATAAATTAAGTTTCTTTACAGTAATTCAATTTTTTATTTTCAACTTTTTAGTGTAGGAACTTTTATCGTTTGTCTTTTTTTGAAGGCGGTTTTTTTTTGTAAAAATTTTTTTTTTCTATTGTGATTTAAACTCATAAGTGTACATCAGGTACTCAGATTAATTCATTAAGCCCCAAGCAAACACATATTGTTCTTTAATTATGTCTGTAATTATAAGAACGAAAGGCTAAAAAGTTTTTAATGTTTTGTGTACAATAAAGAAAATAACTTCAGAAAAATAATCCGCCTATGGAACTAATTACAGCAATTACTCTGGTTACCGTTTAGTGGCTGTTAGAAGAATTAAATAACGTTTAATGTATTATAGTAGTGGTGGCCGAGTGTTAAAGGCCCCGATTTACGAGTTGTAGGTCGCAGGTTCTAGCCCAGCCAGGCGCATTACTTTGTGTAATTTATTTCATCACCACTGCTCGCAAAACGGTGAAGGAAAACATCGTGAGGAAACCGGTATGTCCTAGAACCAAAAATTCCATGACACGTGACATCCACCAATCCGCACTGGGCCTGCGTGGTGGATTATGGCCCATTCACTCTCCTAGAGATTGAGAGGAGGCCTGTGTCCCAGCAGTGGGAACATTAATAAAAAGGCTGATGATGATGATGATGTATTATAGTAGCCGACTATTCTGTCTATTACCTACCTTTCTGTCTATTAATTCCCTTTATCTTCTTCTTTTCGTGTCGATTTGACTCAAATTTTACCCGACCAATATTTAGCCACCTGGACAACTTTTTCGTTGGCCTCGTACAAATCACTAGGCGCAGGTGGTAGTGTACGCTGAGCAAGAAAGGAGATGACGCATATCCTGTGAAGGGGCTCCACACTGGCACTGTACTTGCGATGGGTCAAGGAAACCCTATTTGGCCAGATTATCTCTGCAGCGACCGCTAACTTTATTATCTATACTAATATAATAAAGAGGTAAAGTTTGTTTTTTTGTTTTTTTGTTTGTAGGGGGTAATCTGTACTGAGAGTGAGATGTACTGCTTAGGCGAAGGGTGGCCGTGGCATTCCTGCAGGAGACTCGGTGGAAAGGCCGCAGATCCCGGCTCATCGGGAACGGCTACAAGCTGATCTACACGGGTGCAGCCGGTGGGGAGAACGGGGTGGCCGTTGTACTCTCCGAGGAGTTTCACGACGCAGTCCTGGAGGTGAAACGCTACAGTGATCGGCTTATGGTCGTAGGTGTGCTTATCGATGGGGTTATAACCCACTTGATAAGTGCCTACGCGCCTCAGGTCGGTTGCAGCGACGCTGAAAAGGCTGCGTTCTGGGATCAACTCGGTGAGGTGCTTCGTGGCATCCCGTTGTCGCAGGGAATCGTTTTGGGTGGTGATCTGAACGGTCATGTGGGTGACAGGTGCAAGGACTTTGAGCATGTTCACGGTGGCTTTGGATACGGTAGCCGTAACGCTGAAGGTGAGACTATCCTTCAAACGTGTGCGGCTGCCGGCCTTGCCATCGTGAACACGTATTTCAAAAAGAAATCCGAACACCTGATTACCTACAGGAGCGGGAGGTACGCTACCCAAATCGATTTCTTACTCACACGGAGGCACCACATCAGTAAGGTAGCCAACTGCAAGGTCATACCCGGTGAGAGTCTCACTGCACAACACCGTCTCCTTGTCATGGACTTGCGCGTCAAGCCTAGGGCCAAGGTTGTTGAGCGCCAACAACGCCGAATACGGTGGTGGCGACTGAATGAAGCCACGTCCCAGTCGTTCGCGTCGGCCATCGGCGATAAGTGCGATGGAACCGATGGCGAACCTGTGCAAAGCCACTGGGACAGGATTCAGGTTGCCATCACTGGGGCGGCAAAGTCGGTGCTCGGCTTGTCCAGGGGCGGCCGCAAGTGTGACAAGGAGACTTGGTGGTGGGATGACACAGTCCAGAGGGAGATCAGAGAGAAGAAAGCCCTCTTCAAAACGTGGCAAGCTTCCAAATCTCCCGAAGACCGCGACGCATACAGAACCGCAAAACGTGCCGCCAAGAGGGCTGTAGCCAGAGCCAGACGAGACCACTTACAGCCACTTTATGATAAGTTGGAATCGTCTGAGGGGCAAAAGCTCATTTATAAGTTGGCACGATCCAGGGTCAAAGCGGCTCTGGATATCTCTAAGTGCCGCTGTGTAAGAGACCCTGACGGCAATCTGTTATGCGAGGACCTCGCGGTGAAGGAGAGATGGCGCTCGTACTTCCACGAGCTGCTGAACAAGCAGCACAAAGAGGTGCTGTCTCCGGTTCTCCCTCCAAATCAGGGACTTGTGCCCCCGGTTACGCCTGAAGAAGTGCATGCGGCTCTTCGCCGCATGAAGAACCGGAAAGCTGTCGGTGCCGATGGAGTCCCCATTGAAGCCTGGAAGGCGATGGGTCCTCGTGGTGTGGGCATCTTAACCCACCTATTTAACCGCATGCTCCTCACCGGAAGGATCCCGAGTCAATGGAGACTGAGTATTATCACTCCAGTCTTCAAAGGCAAGGGATCGGTGCAGGAGTGTGGCGACTACCGTGGGATTAAGGTTATGTCCCACACCATGAAGCTCTTCGAGCGGGTGATTGACTCTCGGATCCGACAGGAGTGCACCGTCTCGGGATGTCAATATGGGTTTCGACCAGGCCATGGCGCCATGGATCCCATCTTTGCCCTAAGGGTTACCATGGAGGGATACAGATCGAAGAATACGCCTCTGCATCTCTTGTTCCTAGACATGCAGAAAGCCTTCGACTGTGTCCCCCGTGATGTGATCTGGTGGGCGCTGAGATCTAAAGGAGTGCCCGAGACCTATGTTGACATCGTCCGAGATATGTACCGAGACTCCGGTTCTGTGGTTCGGACCGCTGTTGGCGATACGAAACCCTTCCCCATCACCGTCGGAGTTCATCAGGGCTCTGTCCTTAGTCCGTTTCTGTTCAGCGTGGTGCTTGACGTGCTGTCCTCCACCATCAGGGACTTACATGAGCAGCCGCCATGGCTGCTCATGTATGCAGACGACATCGCGCTGGCGGACTCGGACAGTGGGCGCTTGGTTCAACGTGTGGCAGCGTGGAAGGAATCGCTGGAGAACGGCGGTCTGAAGATTAATGCGGCGAAGACCGAGTACTTGGCCTGTAACACAACTAACGCTGCTCCTGTTCGCATTGGCGAAGACACAGTTGAGCGCTCGGAACAGGTCAAGTACTTGGGATCGGTGCTCCACGAGTCCGGGGAAGTCGATTGCGACGTCGAGTCACGTATCTCGGCGGCCTGGGCGAAGTGGCGTGAGGTGGCGGGGGTTATTTGTGACCCCAAAATGCCGGTTAGGCTCAAAGGACAGGTCTATAAGACCATCATTAGGCCTGTCCTTTTGTATGGCAGTGAAGCGTGGCCTGTACTTGAGCGACATAAGCAAAGCCTGCGTGTCACGGAAATGAATATGCAGCGCTGGATGTCTGGAGTTTCGCGGAAAGACCGCATTAGGAACTCCCGCATCCGGGGCAGCCTTCAGGTCCGTGACATAGCGGATAAACTGCAGGAGGGTCGCTTACGCTGGTATGGCCACGTTTTACGAAAACCGGCAGACTACGTGGGTAACAGATGCCTCGCCATGCCGCCTCCGCCGGGACCCGGTAAACGAGGTAGGCCTAAGAGGCGTTGGATCGACGTCGTAAGGGACGATATGCGTGCAAATGGGCTTAAGGCAGAGGACGCAAAAGACCGAGCGAAGTGGAGACGACTAGGAAGGAAAGCGGACCCCGGGCACCGAGGTGAAAGCCAAGGTAGCAACCGGGACATACGCTAGGCTGATGATGATGAGGGGGTAATCTCTGGAACTGCTGGTCCGATTTGAAAAAATTAAGCAACAATAGAAAGCTGCTTTACTCCTGAGTGATATAGGTAGGCTATATTTTATGTACGCGGGCGAAGCCGCTGACAAAAGCTAGTATAACATAATCACCAGCCTCATAATGATCCCACTGCTGGGACACAGCCTTCATCTCCAAGAGAGGGCCGTAAACCACCTCGGGCAACTTCACGCTTACTTTGTGTTATGAGTACTAGAAAACTGATAAACATACTTATATATTTCTAAATACACACATACTACAAATAAGTTACACTACAGAATAAATGACCGTGCTTATCACACAAACATTTGTCCTCGGTGAAAATCGAACTCACGACCTCCGGTATAGTCAGGGCCACTAACTACTAGACCAGCAGGCCAGTCAGATAGGTAAGTATATAAGTATTTCATAACAATCTACACTAATATAATAAAGAGGTAAAGTTTGTTTTTTTGTTTCTTTGTTTTTTTGTTTGTAGGAGGTAATCTCTGGAACTACTGGTCCGATTGGAAAAGTTTTAGCAACAATAGAAAGCTGCTTCACTCCTGAGTGACATAGGCTATATTTTATGTACGCGGGCGAAGCCGAGGGCAAAAGCTAGTATAACATACAAACATTGATACACACAAAAATATAAAAACTTCGCAAGTGCGCACCGAACTCGCACACTGAAGGTTTCGTACCAATCAAAATAAAATAAATACTTATGAAAATAATTCAATTCATGAATCGAGTCTTTGGGATTTTTCCGAATCAAAAAAAGATTTTTTTGTGACGTAATGAAAAATTTTCAGTTTTCAGATTTAATTATTCTTATGCTATAAAAGGCCCTGGTTCATGCCAAATTTCAGAGTTCTAGGTCAAATATACGTATTTTCAGTGGTCTAAACCACTACATCTTTCTTTTCCGTTAACTTAGAGATGTTTGACTTTTTCAACGCTTGAATAGACTGGTGCTTGACTGCGATACCACCTGCTGAGAAATGATAAATGAATCAAAATTGAAAGTAAAAAAAAGTTTTTACAAACTGTTTTACTTAATTTTTTTTTCGTCCGATGAAACTAGATGAGGCCGGTGTTTCCTAGCTGACTATTCTGAGAAAAAACACCAAAGTCAAAGATGGTCTTTTGAAGAAAGACCTGTCCAGTCAGTACAAGCATTTGTCATTACTCGTGTAGCTCAACTCAGGACTACTAAGAAGCTCAGCTCAGGAAAACGGTAATATGATAAGCAGTGAGGCAGTCGTTGATTATGAGACGTACTAGTTAGAGCCTATTCACACTTAGCCTTGACTTTGGTAATTACACACACAATTAAAGAACAATAGGTAATAATGATAGGAAATTAATTTTATTTTTCTCACCACAATATTTTAAAATTTACAAATACATTATTGCTTAGTATCTATATTTACAACACATTATAATATTGTTGGAGACTGGTGCCTAAGCTAGGCCAAAAACCTGTGTTTCAGGACACCAGGTCTCCGCCCCGAGTAACAATGTCTGGACGTACTAAAGCGTTACATCAGGGGCCCTAGACAAGTGGCAAACGCTTCGTGTCGAATCCATTTCTAAGTTCGATTTCGCCTTAACGATGTCGACCACAAAATGGTAGACAAAGTGACATCGACTAACATATCGATAAGTCGAAGTGTTGGTTCGATAAAATAACAACTTCTTGACTATGGTTATCGAATTAAAACGTCAAATTTGACGTATAAACAACAACAAGTATACAAGTGTTTAACAATTAGTGAATCGAAAACGTTTGACCACGTGACTTTTCGAAGGCATATGTCAATTCCATACATTTTGGAGTTTCGAATTTCGTTATCGTTAGTGAGAATTTGACTTTGTCTAAGCCCCCAGGTGTCAGATGTGCGAACGCCGATGTTCGCTTGGGGCTTAATGAATTAAAAACACCTAAATTATAATTGATGGATAGACCGCAGCAAGCAAATTCAAGCACACTTAACGCATTGGTTAACCTAACCTCTTCATGGTTTAACTTAACGAATCCTTAATCCCGTCTCAACAGCAAGGATAACACAGCAACCTCCAAGTTATTCTTAAGTAATATTTAAGTGCTACAATTTAGAAGATCCATTGCAAAAAGCATTTTCCTCAACGATTGATTTGTATTTCAAAGATAAGTAATTAGGGGCCCACTCCGGGCCAGATCCATAAATCCAAGAGGTGGGGCGGGTCCTCCCTTGAAAAAAGGGGGTGTTCTTCTTATATTTAAATATCGAACCCCTTCCGGGTAGGTGCCACGGTTTTTCCAGTAAAAGGGGTAAGTGACAGAAGCAGAGAAATTGAGTGCGGTGGAGTTGTTTGTGCGTTTTTTTTTAAATATTTTTTTATATTTTATTTCGTTTGTGTTATTTTTTGCTGTGACCTAATTTACTTTGATTTTAAGCAAACTGCTTCAATAAAATAACATAATCTATTCGAATATATGTCTTTTTTTGTTTTTATCCTATATGAAAAAAAAGTAAATACAAAAATAAAAAAGACAACTCTGAGTTTGTTGCAGTGTTTCTCCTTAAGATTGTCAGTTAGGAAACACTAATTTCATCTAGTTTAAATTGAGGAAAGTATGGCCAGCAAACACTGCTCTAGTTTAAATTGAAAAAAATGAAAACAAGTGTACTAGTGTTTTTTAAACCTTATTTGTAAAACAAAATCATTTATTATTTAAATAATGTTTTTAGACAATTCTATAAAAGTCATCACTTTTTTATTTGTTAGTAACGAACAACCTACGTGAAAATACAATCCTGTTGGAACTACCACGTCTGGGTACTGTAACAATACGGGTACAGTTTACCACATAATAACCTCATATAGCATTCACTTTACATAAGATTTTTTCATCCGATCGCATACTTGAGTAAATAATGTAAAAAAATCTAGTCATCTCACATTTTAATTAAAGACAAAATAAAAATAACACAACATCACCCCACAGTTTTCGCTGTCCCGTCTCAAGATGGACTTAAGAAGCAAAAAGGAAAGAGTTTAAGGGGTGGCCCCCGCCCGCCGAGCCCATTGGAATACAGAATAATAATCGCCGAAAGAAACGGGGTGGAGGAAAAATATAAGTACAGTGCTAGCCGTATCTCCTTCAGATATTAAAATTTGTACAAGAAAACGGCGGAGGCAGTTTCAATTTTGCTAAAATAAAATTATTTTGAACCGACAAATGTCGGACCTCTCGCCATTGTTCGTTGAGACGTTTGTTAGATGTACACAGATCTTTATACTGAAGCCTAGACGGTTGGGTTTGTTTTCTTACTTTATTGTAAATGTTTTCCTTGAAGTGAATGGAAAATTCCGCTTTTTTGGACGATGAAATGGGAATGGGGGCTTTATTTTGTAAAATGGAACGTGTTTTTAGAAGGGACTGGGTGCGGAGGAGGTACTGGGAGCTACTTTCATTTGGTAAAGGATTAGTAATAGCATTTTTGTGATTGTTAATTAATTAATTTTGATTATTTAATTCAATATTAATATTAAGCAGAAAGATCTCAAAGAGTTGTCAACAAACCGTAAGAAGCCTGCAGAAGGGTCTAAGCCTACTGGGGTCAATGGTTCATGTCTGAAAGGAAGGTACTGGCCCTGGTATAAAGGCAACGTAGGAACTGTTTAGTCAGGAAAAGTCTGACACCATCTCCTGATCCACGCAGGGGCAGGAGTATCTAGTTATTTAATGACAATTACCTACCATGAAAAAGTGGAAAGATTTGTCACTCACTTAGAAATTACTAGATATTTCCTACCTTTTCTAAATACTCGTGTTTCACAATACGGCGGCTGATGCAGAAAATCAGTGTTGTGGCTCTGTATCAAATACAAGCTGTAACTTTTTGCTGAGCACTGGCCGTTTTGCGCTGACGTGACGCATATAGATGTTCTGTAACTTTCCTAAAACCATATTTTAAAACATCTGAGCTACATAAATACAGAAAGAGACCAGTGGTGGCCGGGTGGTAACGGCCCCGACTTACGAGTCGTATGTCGTGAGTTCAAACCCAGCCAGGCGCATTACTTTGAGTAATTTATTTCATCACCACTGCTCTCGAAACGGTGAAGGAAGCTGATCGTGAGGAAACTGGCTTGTCCTGGAATAAAAAATTTGAAGACGTGTGACATCCACCAATACGCCATGAGCCCGCGTGGTGGATTGTGGCCCATTCCCTCTCCTAAAGAGGAGGCCTGTGTCCCAGCAATGAGGACATTAAAAGGATGATGATGATGACATAAATACAGCTCCTAGTAACAATAGCGAAAATCTTCCACAAACGCTTAGAGCTATCAAAAAATCCATCTTTTTTCACTTTACCCAAAACTTTTAAAGTCTAAAAGATCACTAAAAGTCTCAAAAATGTTAAGATATAAGGAGATTGCACGCAAGAATGGCGAAAGTGAGGCTAAAGTGTTGCTTCAGTGGCGCGAGTTCTCACTTTTGAACAACTTAAATCGTGCCCAACTTTAGTTTTGGAGCCGGAGGGACAGCAAAAAAGGATGTGTGATTCTAAAATTTATTTAGACTTAACTTAAATACCCTTAAACTTTTGGGAGATTTCAAATCGAGTGTATTTCTTTTTTATGATGAGAAAAATCATCTATTGACGAATCTCGCACTTGGGCTGAACGGAAAACAGTGTCGGACTCTTACTTATTAAACGACTTAATTCCTTCTTAGTAATGATACCAGGGGTCGGACCTTCCTTTCAGAAATCGGATCGGGGCCCCAGTAGGCTTCGGCCCTGCAGTTGGGCCTCTACATTGGCTGACAACTCCTTGAGGCGCGCGGGAGCAGGGCGCGCCGTCGGTGACTTGGCTTAGTCTGGACTGTTACCAGACGACCGGACAGCGACCTGAATCGAGTCTATTAGATATTATACTGCTTTTTTTAATAGGACACTTAGGACCGTTGCATGTCTACTCCACGCCCCCAATTCCTTTGTTCTGACTTAATCTCATCGCTCAGTCACGTGGCGAAAACAAAGGAGTTGGAGGTGTGGACAAATCTATTTATATTCGTTCAATTTTAACGAAACGATTCATAGGTACTTGGCTAGGGGAGTAGAGCTTTTTTTGAGATGGGAAATCACTTAATGAGTTCTTCCAATCTAAGACCACTCGGCCACCACTGCTGGTTTTTCATATATGTAGATACAACGTAACACATTTACTGGGTTACACGAGACCCAATACTGGTTCTGAAAATCTGGACTAATTCATCCATTTATCAAAAAACCTTTTGACTAATTCACAAAGCGTAATCATTATAATCATCTATGAATAAAACAAGCACCTTTTAACCGTATTTTTCCTTAAACTCCTACGTAATAACATCTTTGAGATAAACTCTGTAAAAGATTTCTTTAATTAAACCGCTCTGTAACTCAATCGCCGACTCGTTTAAAAGAAAACGATAATGAAAGGGCAAAAGCATCGTGTTTGGTACCTTCCTATAATAATTTAGCGTTTTATTATTTAAAGTTTTATTATAGCATATTCTTTTTATACCAAATTAAAATCGAATCAATTTATTTGCAATAAGTGTTGCTATAATTTCGGTTTGTATAATATATTTCATCACCACTGCTCTTAAAACGGTGAAGGAAAACATCAAGAGAAAACCGGCATGTCCTAGAACCAAAAATTCGAAGACGTGTGACATCCACCGATCCGCACTCGGCACGCGTGGTGGATTATAGCCCATTCCCTCTCCTATAGAGGAGCCCTGTGTCCCAGCAGTGGGAACATTAAAAGGCTGGTGATGATGAGTAAAGAATATATATACCTATCAATTTATCTATCTAATCCAAAAACACGTAAAAATCACAAAAAATCTTTAAAAAGCATGTTTTTCTATTTTGCTATCCGTACAAAAATTCATAAGTTAACCACCTGTTGACGAGTGTTTACAATAACATATTAAAATTTAATAATTAGGGTTAACATGTTAAACAGATTGACAATCTTTACACGATTAGATTGTAGAGGAGGGTTAAATAGAAGAGTCGTGAAAAGACTCAATGGAAAGCCGCAAAGGGCTGCCTGAGGGTATTTGTGTGGTTTGGTACTCTTAAGCAAGCAGAGATTGCATGTAGCAGAGATGAGAATGTTGAGATGGATGTGTGGTGTGACGAGAATGGATAAAGTGAGAAATGAGTATATTAGAGGAAGTTTGAAAGTGGCGCCAGTGACTGAAAAGTTGAAAGGGAACCGTTTGTCTTGGTATGGCCATGTAAAAAGGCGGGATGAAACGCATGTTACAAAAAAAGCCATGAGTATAAATGTGGATGGATGGAGAGGGAGAGGGAGACCAAAGAAAATATGGATGGATTGTGTGAGAAGTGATATGAAAGAAAGAGGAGTTAGTGATAGCGTGACGGGTGACAGGACAGAGTGGAAGAAAAAGACATATTGCGCCGACCCCAAATAAAACGGGACAAGGGCAGGAAGATGATGATGGTACTCTTAAGCAAGCGTACAGTACGGCCGTCGAATCTTGGCGAGTCTAAAGTTAGGCTCTGCGAATTTTAGCGCTTGAAAACTCGTACAAAAATAAAGGTGTTTAATTTTTAGGAGTTTAAGAGAGAGAGAGAGAGAGAGAAAGTGTTAGAGAGAGAGAGAGGAGTTTAAGGGAGAGTAGGAGTGTAAGAGTTTATTAACAGCAATAACAACTGCAAATCAAAAAACAATAATTGATCATTTATAACTTTTCTCGCTCTTCGGCAGAGCGAGATTGCATATCAGACTTTTAGTGACTTACTGCTGACAGCCCTGAGAAGAAATTTCCAAAAAAACTCGGGAGTCTCTTTTAAAGTCCATACAGTAAATATGTATTGATTAAATCACTTATGGACCATGTACGTTTATCTGAGATGGTCTTTTGAAACAAACCTTACAGATTTGAGTAGACCTGTCCAGTTAATGCAAGCATTTGTAAGTATTCGCAAAGCTCAACTCAGGACTACTAAAGAGCTCAATGACTTGACGAACAATACAAAACTAAAAATACCGAAATTGCCAGACACGCTAAAATTATTCTTAGCAAAAAAACATTTACTAACAAATTTTAAGTCCTTTTCCACGCCTGGCCAAAAATATTTTTCTGATATAATTTTTTCTTCTTATACCACTTGCCCACTTAGGTCACTTGTTGTAAGATATGGTAGTATTAAGTACTTTTTCGTCATACCTATCTCGTTAATACTCTGTGAAAACTATTTATCAACCTTTCGAATACCGTAATTAGAAGCATAATATAAAAATAATAGGTGTACAAGTATCAAGAGTAAAAAAAGCCCTATGAACTAACCAAAAGTAAGACAAAAAAGGCTACTTATCTATAACCTTCAACCAATTTTCTTCTGAACAAAAACATCTAAAAACCTAACCTAATCATCTTAAACATTACCCTTAAAAAATGAACCAATGACACAGCCTTTGAGCGAAAGAGACAGAAACAAGGGGGGTAATTTTTGCCAATACTTAAACGAAGATAGATAGACAACACCCCAACTGAGGGTGTTTTAAGAAAATTTTAACTTTTCTTTATTCAAAGCAATACCTCCTTGGAAGTGGAGGCGAGGGTGCGCCCATTTTTCTTCTAGTATTCTCTTTGGCCAGTTTTAAAGAGAAATAACAGTGCTCTCACTTAAGCATTTATTAAATCCGCTTTTCAAAATGAATTTGTGAAGTGTTTTTGTTTTATTTTAGGAACGGTTCTGTTTTTGCGTTTTTAATTAAAATTTTAAAGGTTTTATGGAGCTTTGTGAAGGTTCAGGATAGATAACTAGGTAAGGTAATTAATGATAGGTATTTTTGTTGTGTGAGCAATGATATGAGATATATTCATGGCTTCTTTTATGGTGAGTGGGCAGACAGAAACAAAAGAATACGTAAGCTAAAGTATATCATCAGACTAGAGTAGGTATACAATTAAGCTTTTTTTTAATACTAAATAGGCTCGCGTTTGACCACAATCTCACCTGATGGCTAGCGATGATGTGGTTGACAATGGAGTACGCTTGCCTAGAAGCTACGTAACCTATTTTTTTTTATTGATTATAGGTTCACGCTTGACCGCTATCTCACCTGATGGAAAGCGACGATGCGGTCGGTATTTACTCTTGAGTTAAAGATCCCTAGGTTGAAACTATCAGGAATCACAGACGCCGGCAGGGAATTCCACTCCTTAGCTGTACCTACGCATAATGAATGCGATCCCAAAACGCTTTGGTGTGTCCCGCTTGGGCGGAGCACTGCTTTGTCTTGTCGTGGAAGCTATCGGTGGCAGCGACTGAGACTCTAGCGCCGGGCCCTGGTTAAGGCTATGGTCTAAAACGAGTAGGAAACAAAAGAATACATAAGCTCAAGTATATCATCAGAATGGAGTACTTATAAAATGAAGGTGTGCCCCGCTTGGTCGGAGCACTGCTTTGTCTTCTCGTGAAGGCTATCAGTGGCAGCAACATAGGTTCTACGGCTTGGCCCTTGATAAGGCTATGGTCTTGGTCTTTAATGAAAAGGAAACAAAAGAATAGGTAAGCTCAAGTATATCATCAGAATGGACTATACAATGAAGGTGTGCCCCGCTTGGGCGGAGCAAAACCTTGTCCTCTCGTGGAGGCTCCGCTCAAAGCACCACAGAATAACAGCAACTAAGGCTCTAGCGCCGAGCCCTAGTTAAGGCTATGGTCTAAAACGAGAATGAAACAAAAGAATATGTAAGCTCAAGTATTTCACCAGAATGGAGGACGCGTGTGTAGTTGCCATCGGCCCAGCATGGCCACTAGCTACAAAAAAATACTGCAAAGGATACCCGTAATCCTAGAACACAAAGGGCAATTGAAGGACACAAAAAATCAGTCAGAAAAAGTGTGACACGCTTTTTCCACCCTTAAAAAACTCCCTCTACGCAGGTCTCTCACAAGTCCACCACAAGGTTGCAAGGCCTTCAAACCTTTCAAACATGCTTACTTCATCACTACATAGCATAAAAAAGTCGATTCCTGTCCCTATGTATGTATGCTTAGATCTTTAAAATCACGCAACGGCAAAAAACAACCGCATCAAAATATGCGGTTTTTTTAACAGATAGAGCGATTCAAGAGGAAGGTCTGTATGTATAATACATGCATGTATCACCATATTGCACCCGTGCGAAGCTGGGGCGGGTCGCTAGTTAATTATAATTAGAAGTCGATATGTGAATACCATACATTTAGAAACCCTTGAGCCCGCCAGAGTTTGAAATACTTATTCTGCTTTTTCAGAATGGCCGTAGGTATAGTACAAGATAAAGAGATAAAGATTCTGACACATTAATTACCTAGGTAACCATAAAAAACCTAGGTAACCATTAAGTACCTAACTGATTAAGTACAGTTAGGTAACCGATTAAGTACAGTTAGGTAGAGATACCCCAAGCAACAAGTTGGTAATACAATGTAGGTAAACTAGTCACAAATTGCGTAGTCGCTACCGGGAGGAGCGAGAAAGCGTGGCCTACATTTACTGACTAAATCCCACATAAGATCCTTCGTTTCCCCTATTTAGGGCCACAGCAACTCGTTGAACCTTTTTGAAAGAAACTGTATAGACGTGGATATAGGTACCTAGTTAGGTAGGTACTAGGATACCAGGTCAACGGGAAGTACCCTATTAATTTTGTTCCCTTTAAGAAGTCAAAATGTGCGATTTTTTTGCGACATAAACGTCCGCATATTTTTTTCCTTTACCTTAGAAGTTTTTTAGGGACTGCAGACTTGACTATACGGTTTAATTTCAATACGATACATTACGCATATCCGAGATAAAGGGTCTTGACAGACAGACAGAAAAAGTGACCATATAAGGGTACCGCTTTTTCCTTTTGAGGTATGAAACCCTAAAAACGCAGATAAAAAGATATAATATCTTGTCAATATCTCAATTATCTTACAATTTTTTTTATAACTGCCACCTAGCGGTAACAATACGAATCACACACTAAAGATTTTGAACTAGTCCTCGGGTGCCAACACAGCGGTTCCCCACTTAAACTGTGATAAAAGAACCCTTAGTTGCGAGTATGGGTTAACAAAAATAGAGGGCGTTATTTAAGCATTTTGGTAGAGTTTGATTACAGTTGCCTGTGATTCATGTGGTTATAGTATGCACTAGCTTCTGCCCGCGACTTCGTTCGCGGAAAATTTCTTGTAGTGATAGCTCGGTTAACATCCATGTTATATAAATAATTTATAGCCTATTAGTACAGGATCCGGGGCCTATTTTGTCACTTGATTACTATCAAGCTAATTTTCCGTGAGTAGCTTCATTTTGATAAGACGCCCAACAATTTCCTGTGCGAAAATTTTTGATTGTGGTAGTTAACAGAGGTAGCAATGATAAAATATGTCGATTTGATGATTCTCAAGTATTAATTACTAACTGGATTGTTTTTTATTAAATCTTAAGATAATTATCTAAATTATTTGAAAAAATATTTGTCCTACAAAATCTATGGTTTTATCAAAGAGTCCTCCCCCTCCAACATGTATTGATAACGAGATCACCAAAAATTATTACTAACCAGCTGATTTTTTTTTTTATTACTTAGTTAATATATATATAATGTCACGGTCATATTGTCCTACAAATTCCGTGGTATGTTATCCCGGTCCTACGGTCAGAAATTGTTAATACCATAAGACCATTTTTCTCATTACTAACTGTAGGACAAAAATATTACATAATAGGTTAGTGTGTTCAGTGCCCAAATAAAACAATGTCCTACAAAAAAACAGGTATGTATCACTAGTCCGACAAAAATTGTCATTTTTTCGTTTTCCGATTTCTAACATAAGATACAGTGAGAAAATCTTTTTTAAAATTTAAATAAGTTTATTTTTTTGAAAAATGAGGTACAAAAATTGGTGTATTGGTGTATTTATAGATAACAAAAATTAATCTTCATCTTATTCATCCGATGAATCATAATCTTCGCTACTAACATCGCTGTCATCTTCATTTGTGTCACTTTCCTCACTTGTGATATCTGACTCTATAATAACATGAAAAAATTAAGTAAATTATATCTTCCTGCCCTTGTCCCGTTTTATTTGGGGTCGGCGCAATATGTCTTCTTCTTCCACTCTGTCCTGTCACCCGTCTCGCTATCACTAACTCCTCTTTCTCTCATATCACTTCTCACACAATCCATCCATATTTTCTTTGGTCTCCCTCTCCCTCTCCATCCATCCACATTTATACTCATGGCTTTTTTTGTAACATGCGTTTCATCCCGCCTTTTTACATGGCCATACCAAGACAGACGGTTCCCTTTCAACTTTTCAGTCACTGGCGCCACTTTCAGACTTCCTCTAATATACTCATTTCTCACTTTATCCATTCTCGTCACACCACACATCCATCTCAACATTCTCATCTCTGCTACATGCAATCTCTTTTCATCCGTCTTTTTCATAGCCCAACATTCTGACCCATAAAGTAGGACAGGCCTTATCACGGACTTGTAGATTTTACCCTTCAATTTGAGGGGCATCCGTGGGTCGCAAGTTGTTCCAGTGACCTGTCGCCATTTCATCCATCCTGAGTTGATCCGATGTGCCACGTCTCGGTCTACCTCACCATTCCCTTGGATAAGCGACCCAAGGTACCTAAAGTCGGAACAGATTGGTATGGGCGTTCCAGCGAGAGTTATGGGCACAGGACTAGAGAGACCGCCAAAATCGCAGAACAGGTACTCGGTTTTAGTTCTGCTCAATTTTAGGCCAACACTCTCCAGTCTTTGCCACCACACCTCCAATCTGCTCTGGACCTCTGAAAATTAAGTAAATTATATAATAATGAATAATCAATCAATAAATAACAATAGTATAAATAGGTTACCTTGTATTTCAGAAGATAATTCTTCAAAAGATGGACTTTGGGGACCATCAAACCTATACAAACCTATATAAACCATAGTATTCATATTTGCCATCAATTATTGTCCATCCAAAATTTTCCGGCAATTTTTCCGTGGGGCACCGCATATGTGCGTTACACCATACATTGCAGATAAATACAGTTCTTTTAATTTGTTGTAACAATTCTTCTTTTGTTGGTGGCAAACTGGAAGGATCATATCCTACGATTTTTTGTTTTAAAATTTTTTCATTCTGATTTTTTGATCTATATCCTTTTTCAAATAACTCGTACCGTCCTTTGTTGATATCATTTTTTTATTTTTAATGAATACACTCTGCATACATACTCTTCAATAATTTGAAATACCTCATTCGATGTTGTTAATGCTGTATTTTCAATCTGTAGGAGTTGAATAAAAGCCTCTTGAATTTTTTTATTTTTCTTTAAAATACTAAAAGGTCTCTTTTTTCCTTTACGAAAGAAAGCGGGATTATAATCATTTCCTGTAAAAATATGGCATATAGCGAGTGAACAATATAATTGATCCCCAAGTTTTTCATACATTTCATTTATGTTTAAGTACATTTTTTTTTTACTCGTGCTTAAATTAATTATTACTTGAATTTCATCTTTTAAATACTTAAAAAAAAAAATTATTATTAAAAAAACAAAATACCCGACTGCACACTAAAAAAAGAGTAAAACAAGCCCCACAATACAAATTTACTGAATATAATTTATAAATGTTGATGGAAAGCATCGCAGGCGGGGACCAACGGAGGCTTATTTATAGTCATTTCTGTTGTGCACCATTTAGCAGAATTTTCGTTGGTGGCGGTCAAGGTGGTCCCCGCCTGCGATGCTTTCCATCAACATTTATAAATTATATTCAGTAAATTTGTATTGTGGGGCTTGTTTTACTCTTTTTTTAGTGTGCAGTCGGGTATTTTGTTTTTTTAATAATAATTTTTTTATTTATAACTTTTTAGCTGTTTTTATTTAACGAAAATGTTGTAGATGTAGAAGACTATGTATATGTAAGTACCATTTTAAATTATTTCGACGACATTTGGCTTTAGATTACGAGTACATATTTTTTTAAAGGGAAATTTAGAAAAAATATTATTATGTCTTTATCCCGTGGGACTTTTAGGATAAAATGTATCCTATGACACTCCCGTAATCAAGACAAATCTAACGATACCTCATACATCAAAATCCATCAAGCCGTTTAGGCTACAGGAGGTCACAAAGGAAAAGACATACATACATACTTACATACACTCGAAAAACATTACCCTCCTTCTTTGGCAGTCGGGTAATTAGCCAGCATTATTATTGGTATATCAGAATCTGTACAATGTATCTGCACACGATAGTTAGATTTAGTTTTAGATTTTTTTTTCTCACGCTTGAGAAATAAATTGATTTTTAATTTCATGACTTTCCAATATATATTCAATTGGAGCACCGCAATAGCGTACCACGCTATTTTTACATTTATGATCTTGTACTACTACTTTCGACCGTAGGACCGGGATAACATACCACGGAATTTGTAGGACAATATGACCGTTACATTATATATATATTAACTAAGTAATAAAAAAAAAATCAGCTGGTTAGTAATCATTTTTGGTAATCTCGTTATCAATACATGTTGGAGGGGGAGGACTCTTTGATGAAACCATAGATTTTGTAGGACAAATATTTTTTCAAATAATTTAGATAATTATCTTAAGATTTAATAAAAAACAATCCAGTTAGTAATTAATATTTGAGAATCATCAAATCGACATATTTTATTATTGCTACCTCTGTTAGCTACCAATATCGAGAATTTTCGCACAGGAAATTGTTGGGCGTCTCATCAAAACGATGCTATTCACGAAGATTCAGCTTGATAGTAATTATTTTTACATCAATGATCTGTAGTACTACTACTTTTGACCGTAGGACCGGGATAACATACCACGGAATTTGTAGGACAATATGACCGTGACATTATATATATATTAACTAAGTAATAAAAAAAAAATCAGCTGGTTAGTAATAATTTTGGGTGATCTCGTTATCAATACATGTTGGAGAGGGAGGACTCTTTGATGAAACCATAGATTTTGTAGGACAAATATTTTTTCAAATAATTTAGATAATTATCTTAAGATTTAATAAAAAACAATCCAGTTAGTAATTAATACTTGAGAATCATTAAATCGACATATTTTATCATTGCTACCTCTGTTAACTACCACAATCAAAAATTTTCGCACAGGAAATTGTTGGGCGTCTTATCAAAATGAAGCTAGGGTCGAGTGGTCAACAATGAACCAGCGGTACAGAGTGAATCATGTAAATAATTCATAAATGTGACGTTGCCGTTTTGTGCAAACTGCATTAAGTAAGTGCCTTTGAGGCCCCCTTTCGCCTTATCCAAACGTCAGGGAGCTAGCGGCGCAGGTAACCGTGCGTGCCCGTGTTTTGTGTTTTTGTACCGAAAATGTCATGAAAATAACGTAAGTAAAATTTCGTCTCATTTTATTTTTGTAAACAGTAGCTAAATGTCAGTTGTATAGATGATTTCGTTGTTTTTTGCGCTTTAACATAAGATAGTTTCGTTAAAAACCTCATGTTTGTGCATGTGGTTATTTGACCTCAAAGTTTATAAGTATGGGGTGGTACAAAATGAACCACTTTGAGAGAGTACACAATGAACCAGTGATTAATTGAGTACTACCCTTAGTACATTGAGTATTAACTCAGAAAATTTACATTTTTGAAAGTACCTACTTAGTCATTTCACAAAATTAAAAATCTAAATTTCAGGATGGCCGAACAAATTAGATCTGGTTAGGAAAAAAGGATCCCATCTACCTGAAGCAATGAAGGCTGCTCTCGATTTACACAAAAATCAAAATAATATAATTAATGATTAAGAATATTATATTTTAAATGTTATTTCTATTTACTTACGAACTTGTAGTCAATATATTATACCGACGTAAAACCCCAATTGTTGAATCCTAAGAAACTAATGTTGATTTAATCAATATTTACGATTTTAAGTACCTCTTTTAGAAAAAAATACTTTTTGATTGTTACCTACTACAAATAAATAGGTACTTTAAATAAATTTGAGAGTTTTATTTAACAACATTATTATTATCCAATCATTTTAATGCTTTGATTATTGACATGGTTCATTGTATGCACCCACGGTTCACTGTGTACTAACCCCCGGTTCATGGAGTACCACTGAGTGTACACAGTGAATCATTTCTCAATAATTAAAAAAAATAAAAAATGTTAGTGGCTATTGAACTATAACAAAAATAAAGTACTACATAATGTAGCCAGTTAAATTATCTACAAATATAAGTAAAAAGTATGTAGTTAAGGCCCATAGGGGTACATTTACAGCTCTTGAAAATTTAGGTGGTTCATTGTCGACCATCTCACCCTACTCACGGAAAATTAGCTTGATAGTAATCAAGTGACAAAATAGGCCCCGGATCCTGTACTATATGTCACTCAGGAGTAAAGCAGCTTTCTATTGTTGCAATTTTTTTTCCAATCGAACCATTAGTTCCAGAGATTACCTCCTACAAACAAAAAAATAAAAAAAAACAAACTTTACCTCTTTATTATATTAGTGTAGATTTCATAGTTCAAGATCCCTGGGTCCATTTTGTAGATACTTATTTATTATCAAGCTAAACAAATTTCGATTTGATAATTCTCAAAAATATGCTACCTCTGTTAGTACCTCAATCGAGATTCGTACAGGGAATTGTTCACGGAAAATTAGCTTGTTAGTAATCAAACGCAAAAATGGACCATAGATTCTGGATTATTACTTAAGTTTATAAATTTCTTAATTTTTGACGTGACTATTTTTAATTTCCAATCTTCGCAAAAGTAGTGCTGCTGTCGCGCGGCACGTTGCGGCAAATTTGAAGGCACCGCTTAATAGGTCAAGAATCAAATTATATTGACTATTTTTTTTTATTTGTGTTTCATTTCATCACCCCTGCTAGCAAGTGAGGATAGCAGCATGTGATAAAGCGAGAAAAAAGTCAGACATCTATTAATTTTTTTTATAATTGGTAAAAATCATCCAATGACCGCTCTTGGGCGGAGTGGAAAACAAGCGTCAGACTCTTACTGACTAAACAACCTACCCCGTTTTTACATCACCATACATACCAGGGCCAGAGCCTTCCTTTTCAGAAGCACACTTTTGGCCCTGCTTCGACCCTTCTGCAGGGTCCCTACGGTTGCTGATAACTCCTTGAGGCGCGCGGGAACAATGCGCGCCGTCGACGCCTGGGCTTGGTCCGGACGATTACCAGACGACCGGACGGCGAGCTACCCAATGCTCACCGTCCGCAAGCCCGCGCCTACGGTGGCCGGAAGTCTGCCTTCCATCAACCCGTCTCCATTGGGTCCCCGGAATTGGATTAGGTACGGCTCATCATTCTCTTTCCCAGAGAGGAGGCCAGAGTTTTAGCAGTAAGAAAATTTTATAACTCCTTTTTGAGAAGTCCACTCACACATTAACAAGACACTAAGAAAACAAAAGCTTTACGAGAAAATAAAACACAACAACCATTCGTATGTATTTTTTATTGAAATCCGATTTATATTACATTTTCACTTTTAAAATTACAGTTAATTCAGACTGCGTAATAACTAGAACTCAGGTATTCATTTAACAGTTTATTATAATACATTAGTTTATATTAGTTTACCGTCAACCGCACTTGAAACATATCCGAGGGTAGTACAAATATTTGGCAACCATACTTTCTCGAAGACACTGTGTCAGTTCATGCTTAATTTTTAGACTAGTTTTGTAAAAAAAAAACAATATTTGCCGAATGCATAACCTTCTCGTTTTAAAGTCGGTTAAATAACTTAGTCGCTCTGAAGTAGATTGAAAGGTTTATTTTACACATTCACTCATCATGCATTTACGAAGTTTTGGCAGTCAAACGGCCAGATCTTTATGCTACATTTTACGGGAAAGTCTCGAAAAAGACCTGCACAAATCAGGAAAGCCGAGTGGTAACGGCCCCGACTTACGAGTTATAGGTGAGTTCAAACCCAGCCAAGTGCTTAACTTTGCGAAATTTATTTCATCGCCACTGCTCACAAAACGGTGAAGGAAAACATCGTGAGGAAATCGGTAGGTATGTCCTAGAACCAAAAACTCGAAGAAGTGTGACGTTTACCAATACGCAGTGGGCCCGCGTATGATTATGGCCCATTCCCTTCCTTAGAGAGGAAGTCTGTAACAACACAATGTAAAATAGGGCTATAATGTAATTTTAATTGCCCTTGTAGGGTTTAAACAAAACCACCATTACTTAAGTGGTTTTTCAGTGGATTTGGTCGTAGTATGAGTATTCATATGAGAAATATAACAGAAATTGAGGATAAGAGAGTCACAAAGAATATTCAGAGGATCATCATATTCAAAAATAATACGATTGCATTAAGAACATAGTAAAAATTAAACCTTTTTGTTTCGAGTACGTTTGGCATAAAATTTAGTACAGTCGTGTTTAGTTCATAGTTCATTTTTACTTAACATCTAAAATAAGTCGACATATTTATTTACTATATACATATTCAGCGAATTTTACTGTTTATTTATTCGACATAAGGGCCGTAATTGCGTAAAGCGGGCGTCGAAGCAGTCCCATAAAAAAATGCTCCGTTACGGTTCGCCAAGCGGGTGTGGAGGGTGAGTATTCTTTTTTATTCGCTCTAAACTAATACTTGACTGCAATCCCACCTGATGGTAAGGAGAGATGCAATCGTTGATGGTGAGGCGCACTAGTTTATTAAGCTTATTAGCGACTGATACCACTGTAGTATTATCTAAACAGTATTCCAACTTCATAAAAACGGATGAAATGCAAGCTATACCTACGCGCTTCGATCTTCGCAGGCAAATGGATTACATTTTATTGTACACCAAAAAGTAACAGAATAATCTGGTTTTCGATAGGCACCGTCTACGTGAACATACGCTTTGTTACGCGACCGCTCAGTGCATTTCGGCCCTTAATGTCTAGACATAAAATTGGAAATGGTCGTTTCAAACGACACAAACATCTTTGTTAATGATTTTTTTTAATACATCTTTTTAAAATAATACTGCTGATCTTTTTAAGACATAATAAAAATCTTTGACTTTTGGAGGTTTCTAAATCTAATAAATAATTTAATTATAATAATACTAGAGGTAAAATTATCACAGCAAATAAAATACTGATGTTTGCTTAACTATTTATAAAGGTATATAACAAAAAAGGTTTTTGGCAGTTTAGGTTTTTAATCTAAAAATAAAATAAATAAATAATCAGTCAAGACAGAGAATAATTCTCTAAAAGACCTTAAAAGGATGACAGACACCATTTTGCTTAAAATTATAAAATAAATAAAAAATATTTTGACTAGACAGACATCCATTATAATATTATTACTTCTCACATTTTCGACTAGATATTATACAATTTTATTAACTCATTTCATAATTTATTCAGTACGATATTATTAATTAATAAGTTTTAAAATAGCGGCTTTTTGCCGCCTACATTAACCTATTAAAACAAAAATAAACTATGGAAGCATAGTTCTATACTTATAAGCCAAAAAGCGGTATCTCAAAACTTTAAGAAAATTCGTTTTTAAACATAGAACTTTTCGGAAACTCCTTTTTAAACATCGAACTATTCGAAAAATTGTTTTTAAAAATCTAAATGACTAAAAATTCTGTATTACAAGGACATTGAATTAAAAAAAAAAAGTATTTTTATTGGAATATTGAAATAAAAAATTCTCACATTTTTTTGTTAATGTTTTGGCTTGGATACTAAGTTATTTAAGCTATGTTTTCGCATAAATACTTAATTTGTATGTGTATTTGACAGTAAAATTATCAAGCCAACGTAAAATAGAGTGAATAGAAACCAAATAGAATTAGGATACAATTATTAGAATTATTAATTTGATTTCATATTTTTAGTTTTAATAAAGCATTTTTGTTTTCAATATTGAATTTATAAAAATATTTAAAAGCTGCGATCAATTTTTAAATAAAGTGAAGAAAAAACAACAAATGTTTCTATTCACTCCGTTTCACGGTAAATCTTTTATAACTGCAAAAATAATTATTTTGGTAAAGTTGGTTTAGGACACAGAAACGGAATTCAGATACTTTTTATCAACATACAAAGTATGTGTAGTCACGAAAAAGCTTTATACGTCACAAATGTGACGGCAGTTGTTTTATTACAAAAAATATTAAATATTTCTTATTTTGAACGCATAATTACATTTACGAGAGTTACCGCTTTTTGGCTTATAAGGGCATTATACTTAACATAAAAATAATTTGAGTATCTCCAAAATCACGCTGGAAGACAGTTTCAAAGAAATATGTATAGTAAAATGAGGTACATTTTTTGATGTTGGTTACCTTAATTTACAACACTGGTAATCAGAAAAAAAATAGAACATACATAGTAAATATCAACATACTTTTCTGCATGCAATATTGAATATATTTATGGTTTTTTTTTTGTTTTTCATTTACAGTAATCCTGTTATGAATATTATATTAGTTCCTTCCCATCTTATATCAATAATTTTATACACATTTATGTGGTATTTTCGCATTTTTGATTATCATGAAATCATAACATTTTTTGAGAGTAACACTCAATTTCCACTTAGTGATAAATTCAACGACTTTCAGCATGTTAAAACTGATTTTTTTAATCATAATTACTTGTTGTATTTATTCCCCGAATATATTTATAACATTTTTTTCATTATTATGAAATCTTTGAGATCGGTAAAACAATAAATTTAAACATTTATCTTAAAATTAATAAAATAGAGAATATTTTTTTGGCATTCCGAATCAGTTTTACTGCAAAATTTTGTCGTTTATTCATACCAAATTTTTCAATAAAATCATATTTCTTGGCTCATAGCATCAATACATAATAATTTCTTGGAATATACATAGATACATATAATATTATTAATTTGGAATTCAGAATTTCATCGTAATAATACATATTATAAGGAAATGACTTAAAATCGTCATGGAAAATTTCATTTAAATAAACAATTTGACTAGCACATACTTTAAAAATTGTTGCGATTCTCTAATATATAAATAATCGCGGTTTTTTGGGACCATAGTCATAGATTGTGGTCATTCGTCTTGATGAGACATAAATAGCATTAATGCAAAACATAATTGCTAATATAATAACTTGGCCTGAATTTAGTAATCTATCCTAAGACATGAATGACCTAAATTAAATTTAAATTGATTTTTTTTATTATTTTCAGAGTCAAAACTAGCGAACCAACAGTTTTAATTTAAAAAAATAAATGTTACGTCTTAACTTTGTTAAGAAGAGATATTGAAAAGATTTAACAATATCTATAGTTAGTTTAATAAGACAAAAAACTACTGTTTAAGTCTATCTACATTATATATTTAAATAAAAATCAATTGTCAAATGATATGTAAGCACATAACAGCATTCTGATGCTGCACTTATTTATCTGAATCTTTTTTTTAAGTTGTAGGATAGGGACTATGCATTCTAAAAAAAATATCAAAAAAAAATATATATTAAAAAAAAATTGCTAGTTAATCCAGGGGGAACTTCACGACCTTCAAAGTTGATAAAAGACGCTGTTATCAATCAGAAAGACTCAGACAATTAAAGTAAATGCAACCAGACTAATCCGGGGTAAACAGCTAGTAAAACATATTACCAAGCCTGTTTTTAACGTCATTTTCTTTTTCAGAATAAGACAGAAAAAAGAAAGAAAGAAACGAAGAATTCCACGCAAAATGACGCAACCCTATAGCTATTAGACAATCATATTGTTAGAAAATATAGAGACAATATTATTGTATAGAAAATAATGCGTCACATTCGCGTACAAACGGCCAAACGCTCAGCATAATGCTATGGTCCCATGCATAATGGGATGAGCTTACAGCGCTGGTTATCGGCATTGGCCAGTCGACATTACGGAATCAATTAATAAAGTTCATAAGATAGAACACTAAATCCAGGCAAAGTCAGGACACACACATTGTGCAATGATCATCTGTTTTTAGCCAGTTTTGTATCAATAAGCTCGATAATTTTCATTGTATTGTGACTCGCAACTGTGTCTACTTATAATTCACTCCGAAATGGAAATAAAATTAATATATGCTTGCACTACGTCGGTTTTTAACTCTGTATCCTATGAAGGTGTCTTTCAAAAGCGGGTCTTCGCTAGAGGAGCCGAAAACAAGCGGAGGACGTGTGGAGCTCGAATTCATGTACTATGCGTTCCAAATAAGAATAGGATTGATAACCACGATGTGACGTCACGCCGTACTGTCAAATCGAAGATATCTTTGCAAAATTGAAGAACTATGAGATGAGTTAAATTTAAAAACGGGATTCTGATTAAACTTTTTTCGCTCACAGTTCGTGAATAAATTAAATTGTTCGTAAATGAACTGAAATTTAAAAATATCTCGTCTGGATTTGACAGTAAATCGTGACGTCACAATATGGCAATCAATCCTATTCTCATTTGGAACGCATTGTATTGTGGACCTGCTCTAGAGCCGAGCATGAACAAAACTACACGAAGTTGTGACTCGGCTCCTGCTCGGTTTCTCTATACGCAGTTCATTAGACATTTAAAAAACCACTTTTTTACTGTACATTCAACCGATTTTAAGTTTTATTGCGTCGGTGGAATGAGAAATGGTTGCTGCAGTAAATAGTTGGTTTTGTAGCCACTATGCCTATGGAATAGAAATCAAAATCGGTTGGAGTGACAGTAAGAAAGTTTCTTTGAATACACGCATAGGGTATAGCATAGACTCATTACACGTATGTGATTGCGAATCGTAACGGCGCGAATGGCCCACGTTTGAGCGGAGCAATAATCAAAGACAGTAATATAGAGTAATACTTTGTTATCTGGAGAATTTTCCAGTTTCAGAAATCTGGGTTACAGACATACGCGTTACATCTTCATCAGCTTCTTATATTTATTTTTATAACATGGTATTCTACACTGATTTCATGGGTTTTCTTCATTAAACTAATCAAATACACATTCCTACAGCATTGTTAAAAAAAAATCTCAGTAACTGTGATCAATTGAGCCTAAATCACGAATATACTAACAATACTGATTAATTATCACTTACACAATACCAAAGTTACTTGATTGGTCAGATATTACAACATTCTTCTCTATTGCAGTCTTGTTTTATTTACCTGACAAGGGAATGTGACTTTAGAGACTATTTTCTAGTACTTATTATATAGAGAAAATCTACTGTTTTTTAAAAAATGTACTATCCCTATCCTGGGCTTGGAATTTTCTATACATGCGTTTTTATTACTATAAAACCCGTACTGGGTATTCTGTTCAGAAGCCTATGTCTCAGCAATGGGTAATCTTCCAATATACAAAAATTTCTTGTCATAGGGTTTGTTACCGAATTTCTCCGAAACGGCTTGACCGAATTATGTGAAATTTTTCGTCGGCAATTTTTTACCTTTCTATTTTTTTTTCTTTGACAATATATTTAGCAGAACCTCGTTTGCTGATTCAGCTAGTTTATCTAATAGTATGCTTTTTCGTAATAATTTCTCCCGACGTAGTGCACAATAAAACCGCCCAAGCGCTCACCGCACGACAAGCCTTAAAAACACTATATTACAATATCTACAAAGAAGCCAAGCTCATATCATAGAATTATAATAAAAAGTCGCGACAACTATAAACTATGTGTAAAAGCTAAAACTTTCAAACTCGGATGCTACCGCGAAAATTGTAAAATTACTATTATTTTAATGTTTATTTACTTAATTGGCCCATTTATTTAGTAGACTAACACTAACCTACCTTGGCACAAGTCTTGTTGGCACTTCACTTTACTATATGCTGGCCCTTCACTTCACTAAATGCTGGCCCGGTGAGGAGGCAGTTGAAACGTGAGGGTATCATTCACGAAGTACTGGTCTTGCTCTTCATCGTCGGGGAGATAGTAGCCGTAGCTGCCATCGTTCGACACTTGGTCAGGTCCGTGGGTCCGAGGCATTTCACATGTATAGTCCTCCCAATTTCTTTCAATAGATTTTCTTCGTTTAGCAAAGAGTATTGAGCCATCAAAAGCGTACTCATCATCGAAGTGTAGCACAGCATCGTCATAAAAGTAATTTTCGACTCTTCTGTTGCTTGTGTTTCTGGCTATGTTTTTCATGAGCTTCTTTCTTGCGTAGCTTGACTTTTCTGAGTCATAATCGTCGACTAGCGGGTCGTTGCTTCGGTTTTCTGACCTCATATTCATTGAGTAAAGCGAGGAACTGTGAGGGCTTGTCTCTAACCTAGTGCTCAGGCTGTGTCTGTAGGGATGTAAGTACTGTTCGTTGTTGTTACACCTCATGTCATACATCATCATGCCTCTTCGGAGCTGTTCGCGTCTCTTCGTGACCATCTCTCGGAAGTCTTCGGGTTCTAGTTGGAAGTCGTTCGTCTTTGCGTTCATGTAGAGGTATCCTGATGCGGAGTTGAGTCGTAAAGACTGTGAGCGGTTCTTGGAGGAAGATTTTTCTATGTAGCGCGGTATGCTGCCTAACTCGCGGTAGTTTTTGGACTTTATTTGTCTGATGTTAGTTGGTGGCACCGGTGAGAGTGGGTCGCGGTATGGTATTGATCTGAAATGTTATGGAAATATTAGATTTGTGAAACTCGTAACTGAAGTTCAGTAGTTAAAGTGGACGCTCGAGGGTGGACCGTGAAATGAAGAATCGGTTTGTCAATAGTCTATATAAATACTGACAAATAATATGTATGGTTCTTTCTTCAAAAAACCATCTCATTTCACAGTAACCTGTATATTTCTCATATACTCGTAATTGGAGTATAATATAATTTGCTGTATGCACTTTCAAGTCTTTGACTACTGAGTTTGTTTTAGTGTTTCTTTTCAATAGTCGGCTAGGAAACATCGACTAGTTTAAATTAACGAAAAATTAACAGGTACAATACAAATAAAATATTTACTACTATAATTTACCCTCCAGAACTTCAAATTTAATGACAGCACTATCCAGTGGTGTCAAAAAGCCTACCAATAAAATAAATATTAGATTCTATTCGGGAGGTGGAATGATAGTTCACTTCAAACTCTCATCATCATCATCAACAGCCTTTTTAATGTTCCCACTGCAGGGACACAGGCCTCCTCTCTAAGAGAGGGGAATGGGCCGTAATCCACCACGCGGGCCCAGTGCGGGTTGGTGGATGTCACGTCTTCGAATTTTTGGTTCTAGGACATGCCGGTTTCCTCACGATGTTTTCCTTCACCGTTTTGAGAGCAGTGGTGATGAAATAAATTACACAAAGTAATGCGCCTGGCTGGGTTTGAACCCGCGACCTACAGCACGTAAGTTAGGGCCTTTACCACTCGGCCACCACTGCTCTCTAAACTCTCATTACTTGGTAATGGGAGTTAGAAGTGTATTGAAGAACTGAATTCTGGTAAAACTGTTCATAAATAAATAAATTTTAAAGTATGTCCTGTTTTGTTCACCCTACCCAATTTCTGCGCTTTTATAGTACGACGTGACGTCACAACATGGCAATCGATCAATAGAATCAATTGCCAAAGCATTGTAAGAATATTTAATACCAAAAACGTTCTCTTACTTGTTTGGTCCGAAGCAGTTACAAGAACAGCTGCACACACTGGGCGCGTATTCTTCATCTATGTACAGTGGTACTAGCGACGTGTCTCCTGGAATATAGAACAATAATATATATGTCGGCGCAATAACAGTTTGCGATTTAAATAATTAAAATTTGTAATTAAATTGCCCTAAAAATTTGTAGAAGTTCATTGCGGTGTAAAATTAACGTTAGACAGCAAATAACTATTTTTGTTATTGTTATTTAAACGTTTCGTTTCGTTTTTCTAAAACACGTGCTCGCCCCACTTAGGAGCGAAACATTATAAATAGGCCCGCACTGTCGGTGCCGGAGCCCCACCCCGACCCTTGCTCGAGCCAGCCCGCGCCGCTGAGCCTGTAGTTTTAAAAATCCCCTAAATAATCAATCATATTATGCTCTATCCAGCCCGTCCCTTGCTGCCCCCCCCCCCCAGCGACGCCCTAAGCCGAGGCCCGTACCCTTAGCGTAGTCGCTTAGTTTTTAAGTAATTTCAGCCCTGGCTGGAGGCTTTGATCCTAGTATCGAGGCCGCCACAGGCAAATCCGATTAAGCAGCCGACAACCTCATAGGTTGACCTGCGAGAGGCCACACAAAAAAAAAAGGTGCCGGAGCATTCTCGCTCGAGCCGCCGGACAGTAGGGACCTCTTTGTGTCGTTACGCTGTTCGTTGAATATACGAAGTCTTGGAATAACTTGTGAAGTTTTATTTTGAAGATCCAAATATGTGTGACCATCACGAAGATAACATCGATGACGTCAGCTACGCTGTCGTCACACTTTTAAAAAACTCTACAGAGGTGCCTCCTCCGTCATATATAACATATTCCACAACTGTCACTCAACGTCGCCTAGTCTCAAGCCAAGCAGAGCATGTGTTATGTGTGCTAGTCAACTGATAAACATACTTATATATTGCTTAGTCCGGACTGTAGATGTCTCAACAACGTAAAAGTGGATATTTGCCGTACGCCGCCGGGTTGTCCGATGGTAAAATTGAGATGGCGGAATAAAAAAAAATCAAAACCTTGTGGTAGATCTTCCAACGCTGTCTTCCAGTAAGCGGTCACCATTTCAAAACCTTTTACATTCTATTCTGCGAGCAATGTGCCTAGCCATTGCCTAGTGTTACTAAAATTTGCCGATTCTTCAATTCTTCGGTAACCATGGTTCTTTAGTGGATGTCTTCATTCCGTCATCCTTTATTCAACTTTGCCAAGTTGTTAACCTAATTTATTGTTTTCTTGTTGTTTAAAAATATTAACAAACGTTTATTCACAAAAAAATTTGATAGTGCTGTAGCGTCATCTTTAGCGTTACATAAGAACTACAAGAATCCTACATCACGCAATCAAAGTTCTCCGCGCGCTTTAAACATATAGGACAGCCCGCAATCAACTATCGGGCAGTAGCCAACCAGACAATAACACCCGTCTGGTCGGGAGATCCTCCCTTTTCAACGGAGGTATGTGGGACTTTACTCTCTGTTCTGCATGCCTCCAAAGAACATACTTATAGTATATAACAAAGATGTTGTTAAGCCAAATCCTATGTTTACCTATGTTTACATTTTTGTTTTTTTTTTTTGTGACTAAAACTTGACTTTGTATTTATGTGCTTTTAGATAGGTTGGAAGGTTCATCATCATGCTACCCTTATCCCATATTACTTAGGGTCGGTGCAACATGTTTTTTTCTTCCACTCTGTCCTGTCACCCGTCAGACTATCACTAACTCCCTTTTCTTTCATATCACTTCTCACACAATCCATCCACATCTTCTTCGGCCTCCCTCTTCCTCTCCATCCATCTACGTGTAAACTCAAAACTCTTTTCGTAACATGCGTTTCATCTCTCCTCTTTACATGGCCATACCAAGACAAACGATTTCCTTTCAACTTTTCAGTCACTGGCGCCACTTTCAGACTTCCTCTAATATACTCATTTCTTACTCTATGCATTCGCGTCACACCACACATCCATCTCAACATTCCCATCTCCGCTACATACAGTCTTTTTTCATCCATCTTCTTAACGGCCCAACATTCTGATTCGGAAGGTTATGCGATGGATATTCAAGATCTGAAATATAATATATTCTTAATTTATTATAAATCATACCAGCAGTGATCTGCCTGGGGTCAGCAGGGAGGCGGGTACCTCGTGACACGCCTCGCAGTACAGCGCCATCTGCCGTGATCACGTCGCCTTCAAGACGAACGGCCACTTGCTGTGCCTGGAAGTGGACAGAAAAGGATATATAAATAAAAAAAAAATAAACTAATCCGTTTTATATAAGTAGGTACTCTTATTTTAATTTTTATAATCAGTGATGGCTTGATCACACGTACAGTACGGACGTCTGATCTTGGCTCGTCTGGAGTTAGGCTCTGAATTTTAGCGCTTAAAATCTCGCACAAAAATAAAGGTTTTAAAAAATAAATGCCGATAACAGTTTTTAACAGCAATAACAACTGCAATTTGCATTTATTTGTTTGAACTCTTCGTTTATGATTTCTGATTAAATTTAATTTTTTACCCGACTGCCAAAGAAGGAGGGTAATGTTTTTCGAGTGTATGTAAGTATGTATGTATGTCTTTTCCTTTGTGACCTCCTGTAGCCTAAACGGCTTGATGGATTTTGATGTATGAGGTATCGTTAGATTTGTCTTGATTACGGGAGTGTCATAGGATACATTTTATCCTAAAAGTCCCACGGGATAAAGACATAATAATAATTTTTCTAAATTTCCCTTTAAAAACAGCTAAAAAGTTATAAATAAAAAAATTATTATTAAAAAAACAAAATACCCGACTGCACACTAAAAAAAGAGTAAAACAAGCCCCACAATACAAATTTACTGAATATAATTTATAAATGTTGATGGAAAGCATCGCAGGCGGGGACCACCTTGACCGCCACCAACGAAAATTCTGCTAAATGGTGCACAACAGAAATGACTATAAATAAGCCTCTGTTGGTCCCCGCCTGCGATGCTTTCCATCAACATTTATAAATTATATTCAGTAAATTTGTATTGTGGGGCTTGTTTTACTCTTTTTTTAGTGTGCAGTCGGGTATTTTGTTTTTTTAATAATATTTTTTTTTTAAATCCTCCGTTTCGTCACTCTACAACTGATTGACAGTTATGACGTCACAATATGGCGGAAAATTAATCCTATTCATATTTCAATCACATTGTATACCTGTACAAATTTGACACCAGTCTTTCTTTCAGGTTAAAAACTTTGCTATTGAAAAAGGAACGCTATTTCTACAGCAGTAAGTACCTGTTCAGCTTGCGCCTGATCCCTCTTCTCGTCCTCAGTGTTCATGGTGACGAACCTCAGCACTAACAAGTTGAGGCACGCCGCGACTATGGCGAGCCCGAACAGGATGAAGATCAGTGCGAACATCACGTAGGAAGGCTTGCGGTTGAGGGCGTTGTCCTTTTGTAGGGCTACCATGTCGCCAAAACCTGGGGGTAAGGCGGTGATGAAAAAGTATGAGAGGTTTTTTTTTTATGGTACTCACAAAGTACTCATATTTTTTAGGTATTTAAACTCTTGAGCCCCTAGCGAACGCCGGCGTTTGCACACCTATTGTCTTTTTAATATGTCTCTAATTGAGGTATTCGAAGGTTTAATTCATTTCAATTTAATTATGGCGATGCTTCCAGCTTTCTGGGCACTTTTCCCAATGATTTTGATGTGGATTAATTTTTTGATGCCAAATAAAGTTACTTCCTTTTTTTTAATCATTTGTAAATATTAATGTATCTTATTGCAGTTTATTAACGTTTGGTTATTATTAAAATTACATAGATATTAAATTAAATAAAATTCAACTCCAAGATTTTAATTTGATTTCCTAATCCAAAATTTGTCACTTTGTTTTTTACTATGTAATTTATTTCAAATAATTGCCCCAATCGCAAATCGCTCAGCAAAGCAACAATTGCAGCAATTTAGCAGTGTAGCCCGGCGATATAGCCAAAATATTTTAAACGAACGAAGGAATAAAATTTGTCAGCAATACATTTGCAGAGTCTTGCTGGGCTATATTCGGAAATACATTGCACAATTAGGGTTTAACTGCTATCCATCAATTCAGCCGAAAGACTTCCACTGTTGGACATAGGCCTCCCCCAAACGTCGCCACAACGACCGGTCCCGTACGTCTTGCATCCATCGAATTCCAGCAACCCTGACCAGGTCGTCGGTCCACCTTGTAGGAGGCCTTCCAACACTACGTCTTCCGGCTAACTGTTATTATATTGATCAATAATGGGCAACCAAAAATACTAACAAAATGCAATTTTATAGCTAGTTTTCAAGACTCTTCTTTTTCTTCTAATGTAGCTATTTTCGTAAGCTACTCGTAACAATTTGTAATTTCTTTTTTGATTCAATAAAAATATATTATTATTTTCTCCTTTACTTCATTTAAAAACACATTAGATGCCTACATTTTTAAATATTAAAAAAATAAAATATACAAACATTAATAGTATCACACCGGTATCGGGAACAGGGTCCAAGCCACCGGCGGTCTAGGGCTCCAGAGATAGGAACCTCGTGACAATACGAGCCGTGTTTAGGGAGTACCGCTTTCTGAATCAAGCCCTTAATCCAGTCGCCTAACGCGAGCCTTAAGCCAATGGTGTTGGTTGAGACTCTTAGCTATTAAGCCATTGGCAGGCACTACTATCGGTAAAATGACCGCCGAATCCCACAAGTCGACAAGCTCGCGAGCCAAGTCAATATACTTGATTTGTTTATCTTTTTCCTAGTCCCATCAGTGATGATGGACCGATCCCAGTACAGAGTGATATGACCATTATCAAGAACTGGGTCGGGTTCATATCTGTAGTACGGCACTTCCGATTCCACAAGAGAGTATTTCAGAGCAAGTTGCTGATGGATAATCCTGGCTACAAGGTTGTGCCTGTCCAAGTACCTACTCTCCGTTAGCTAGACGAGAACAACCAGAGATAATGTGACGAATTGATTCCCCCAGCCTGTGACAAGCCTGACAATATCAACAATACCGTCCTACACAATAAATCTGCGGTAGTTATTCGTCATGTTAACTTCGTTCATAATTATTATTATTCCAGGACTCACCTATAGTAGTCAGGGTGATAAAACAATAATAGACGCTGTCGAAGTAGCTCCAGCCTTCGAACTTGGAGAAGGCGGCGGCTCCCCCGGCGATGGTCAGCGAGGACAGCGTGGTCACCACGCAAATGAGGTCCACCTCCGACGCGCTGGTCTGCTTGCAGTTCATCGCGCGTTTTATTGACTTTATTATTACGCTGGAACAAAAAGTGATTATCAATTAATGCTAGATAGTTACAGGTCTTAGGAGCAGGCTTGAGGACGGCGAGCAATGGGTAGCTTGCCTTCCGGCTCTCTGGGTATAGTTCGGACCAAGTCCTAGTCGTCGACGGTGCGCTCGGTTTCCGCGTGCCTTATGAAGTTTTCGGGAAAGCCGTAAGGACTCTGTAAAAGGGTCGAAGTTTACTGAGACTTCGACCCTTTTACCCTTTTTTTAAAAAAAAAAGGCTCCTGGGCCCCAGTACGAAGGCCAAAGAAGAAACTGGGTAGAGTGTTTAGTCAGTAAGAGTTTGACACTGTTTCCCGCTCCGCCCAAGACCGGGATTCGTCATTGGATGATTTTTTCCCACCTAAAAAAAGTCAGGTACAGGCGTACAGGTTTTTACAACTCGTAAGTCGGGGCCGTCACAAAATCAAAATTAAAATAGTTTTTATTTCACATAGGCCTACATGGGCACTTATAAATTGTTCGCAGCTAGAGCACGGCTCCAAATTGGACGTTTCCTTTGGAGAAGAACCAGCAAGACTCTCCATGGACACTCCACTTACCTACTAAGCCTGTTGACTCTTTCACCGATGCTCTGGAACATGATGAGTCCCAGTGGAATGCCAACTATCGCGTAGAACATCGTGAACAGCTTTCCGCCGATCGTCGACGGCGTTGAGTGTCCGTAACCTGTGTTAAGCAATACATATTGTTATTGACCATAGATACAAGTTTTTTTTTTCAAAGCCTTAACTGTCCCACTGCTGGCCAAAGGCCTCCCCCGGGTCCTTCCAAACCTTCTTTTCCCGCGCCGCGGCGCAGGAAACCACCTCTTTCTAGGCCTACCTCGATAGATACAAGTAATAATACTAAATCCTGATCGATTATATTTGGGTTCATATTTTATGCTTTTCAAGATATGTGGGGTATCACACCACTAACACCCAAGCAGTCAAAACACAAACCCAACAACAACGTAGGGACTCTGCAAAAGGTTCGAAGCCTACTGGGGCCCAGGGTCTCTTTCTGAAAGGAAGGCTAGCCCCTGTGCGAAATGCAAAGAAGGAAAGGGGTGGGGTGTTTAAGTCAGTAAGAGTCTGACACTGTTTACCGCTCCGCCCAAGAGCGGAATTCGTCATTAGATGATTTTTGCCCACCATAAGAAAAAACCAACAAAAAATGTAATAAAAATACCCATAAAAAAATACTCAACAATAAAAATTGTTTACTTGACCTAAGAATCAAATCTAGAACTCCACGTAATATTAATAGGCATAATCAGTCTTTAACTGCTGGGACTCAGTCGAGGCGAAAATCCTAAGGCATAGAATGGGCGGTAATCGACTACGCGAGTTTGGTGCGGGTTGGTGGGCGTCAGGATGTTTTTAGGGTTCCGTAGCCAAAATGGCAAAAACGGAACCCTTATAGTTTCGTCATGTCCGTCTGTCCGTCTGTCCGTCTGTCACAGCCGATTTACTCGGAAACTATAAGTACTACAGTGATGAAATTTGATGGGAATATGTGTTGTATGAACCGCTACAAAATTATGACACTAAATAGTAAAAAAAAGAATTGGGGGTGGGGCCCCCCATACATGTAACTGAGGGATGAAAATTTTTTTTTCGATGTACATACCCGTGTGGGGTATCAATGGAAAGGTCTTTTAAAATGATATAAAGTTTTCTAAAAAACATTTTTCTTAAAGTGAACGGTTTTTGAGATATCAGCTCTCAAAGTCGTAAAAAGTATGTCCCCCCCCCTCTATTTTTATAACTACGGGGTATAAAATTCTAAAAAAAATAGAGGTGATGCATGCTAATTAACTCTTTCAACGATTTTTGGTTTGATCAAAGTATCTCTTATAGTTTTTGAGATAGGTTGATTTAACTGTAATTTTGGTTAAGTTATTGTGCTTACACTGAAAACGATGGCTGAACCTATAAGTACAAGGCAAAATATCGGGAGAGTTTAGGCTCCATTCACCAGGTGTATAAATTGACATAATAAGTTTATTATATTTGCTGCTACGGAACCCTTTGTGCGCGAGCCCGACTCGCACTTGGCCGGTTTTAATACTGTGCCGATTTCATCACGCATGCAGGATAGCTCCGCACGCGAAGCACCCGCAAATATACAAGTATACGCAATTCCGCATGCGTGATAAAATCTGCACGATATTTTTAGTTGTTAGACATGACATACCGTGAGGCAATGTTAATGAAATAAATTACTTAGAATAAGACGCAGTGTTTATCAAACATAGGAAAGTGGGTCACGGTGGGGACAAGAGTCTTTTGGTTTGAAAACACGACAACTCGTCGATGTCGCTACCACAGGGCACCACTATTCTAAGAAATTGTAATCTTCAAAAAAAAAATATTTTACCAATGACCCTAACCTGCTCTCTTTTCGCACGACTGCAATTGGTTTATAAATGCATCTCTATCATCAAAAATGAATGCAATAAACGTAGTAGTGAAAACTCAAACATTACTCAAGAAATCCTCTGAATAATCAAAATCTATCAAGTATTTAGGTCAGTACAAGTAGTAAAAGAAGTCTGATCATTTCTGAATTTTAATTCAGCTTAAAAGATTTGGTGTGGCCCCGTAAAACACAGGATTGGTGCCTGGACACCGGGGCCGCGGCAGACCACGAAGGAGATGGCGGATTCCTTCCTTGAGAATTGGAACGATAAAGCGAGTAACCGAGATAACTGGAAAGAATGGAGGGAAGCCTTTGCCCAGCAGTGGGACAGCACAGGCTAGCTATAATAATAATAAAGGATTTGGTATGTTTTTATTATTTCTTACAATAACACAATATTTGGCAAATGTCAACCAAACCTTTATCCTGGAGACATGAACCGGATATTATTAACCAACTTTAAAATAAAGCGTGGTCCTTTTTTTTATTCCACAAGTAAAATGATGTCTTTTATTCTTAGTTCTATTCTGGATTAAAAAAAAATCCAACCACATTCCCTGAAGACATGAATCAAATATTGTTAACCAACTTTAAAAAAAGGAGTAAATTTTTTTTTAATTCTACAATTAAAATGATGTCATTTATTCTTATATATTTTCTTTTGGTTTTTTTTTTAAGAATAATGTAAACTAGTGCTTGACTACGATCCCGCCTGACGGTAAGCTGTGATGCAATCATTAATGGTGAAGCACTAGTTTATATTCAATCTACCCTCTTGAAGACAAAAAAATATTCTTTTTTATATTGAACAAAATAACTAACAAAAATGTGTTGTATCTACCACAAAGTGCAAAGTTCGACGGCTCACCCTACGGCGCTGCTGTCACTACACGACACTGGCAGAATAGTCGACACCGGCTCAGTTGCCACAAAGAAGAAAAAAAAAACTGTTTAATATTAAACTAGAAACTAAGTAGGACTTACCAATAGTAGTAAGCACAGTGGTAGCATAGTAGAAAGCTCCGGTGAACTTCCACTGCTGACCAGCCTTATGGGGCTCCGACTTCAGCACTACTGTCTCCATAACACGGAAGTCCTCCTCAGTTATGTTGTACTTCCTTATTATCATACCCTCGATAGCTGTGGGGGATAAAGCAGGTTAATTTATTGATATGAGTTAAAGCAGTTGATTTATTAATTATAATTAATAAAACAAATAAAATAATAATAATAATAAAATAATAATAATAAAAAAATAAAATAATAAAAAAAAAATAATTAAATAAATAATTATTTAATGTATGCTAATTGTACACCATTACACATACAAAAACTGATTTCTTCATCATTCAATAGGACAATTCCAGCTTCATTCCTTATACATCTTACCTGACGAACATCCCTTTCTGTCTTGTTAATATTTAGTAATGATTTGTAATAATAATCAAATTAGTAATTAACAAATGAAATTTAAAGATTTTTAAATAAGTTTTGGCATGACTATAAGTCACATTTAAAATACTGTGTTGCCAACATTTGTCAATTTAATTTGGAATTGTAAGAACACCGATAACCTTGGTTGCCATGGCAACCATTGGCCAAACTTTAACAAAACCTACTATGGTACTGTGATCATTACAGATAACAAAAAGAAGGAAAAACCACAAAAGTTGAAGGGCTTGTACAGGAAAAAGCCAAACATTCCTAATAACAAGGTAATGACAAGAAAACTATCTAAACAAAGAACATATGAAGAAAAATTGCTGTTCCATTTTCAGTCGTTTATGTAGAGGAAATATAGGTATGTATGTCACAGAAAGTATGTGACAGGGTAGTGATTTTTTAAATTTTGTAGTTACTTGAGCTCCAAGTGAATGAATGTTTGCACAACTATTGTCTTTCTATTGTGTCTCAAATGATAGTATTCAAAGAATTAAAAAGAAAGGAACTTGGAAGTAGAACTTGGGAAACTAGTTGTCAGCAAAAACAAGTTGTCCACAAATGTAGAGGCCCAACAACAGGGTCTAAGCCTACTGGGGCCCTGGTCCAGTTTCTGAAAGGAAGGTCCGAAGCCGGTGTAAGGGCTAAGAAGGAATGGGATTGGTTGTTTAGTCAGTAAGAGTCTGTTACTGTTTCCCTAAAATGACAATTGCTATTACACAAAAGTTAAGTATGTATCATTTATCATCATCATTTTAGACAGATTTTATTACAATTGTTATTTGTTAAGCTTTTGACAGTTTTGACAGCAAAAAGGGTAACTTTTCTCCTATATCAGTTACTTAATTAAGATTTAAAAAAAATTTTTGGTTCTCCCTGAAAATTCTTAATATTATCAACAGTTACAATAAATGTTGAAATCAACATACTAAGTATTGAAAATAAATTAACTGCATTAAGTTCAGATAGTCTCAAGTTCCAAGCGAACGCTGGCATTTGGACACCTAGTATGTCTCATGACAATATTCAAAGGTTTAATATCAACATACAAGTACAGGACAGCTTAAGGGTAATTCCACAGTTAAACTTGCTTTGGAAAACAATAGAAATCATATAGTTGACCTTAAACTCCCAAATCCTCAGGTGTTTGCATACCTATTATATTGCTATTCTGTCTCTACGAACGGCTTTAATGTAGGTAATAAATGCGGTGTTGATTTAAGGAGAGTCCTAATACATTTTGTCTTATGGTGTGCAAAAATGCATGTGTGTGTCTAATTTTGTGATTGATTGTGTACCATGTAATGTATTATTTAATTTGTTTTTTATTATTTTATAATCTGTTGTTATTTAGCTGTGATTATTTTAATCGTTTAAGTAATTAATTTTAATTTTGTATGTAAAGTATAGACTATGTCTGAATTGATAAAATTAAAAGAAAGTATAAGAAGTGATACCAACCTTGTAATACTTCAAATCTGTTCCTCTCAGTTGTTGACTCTAATGCGTCAAACACAGCGGCACCAACCAGTAAATACGTAAATGTGCACACAATCAATGATAGAGTGCGAACATTTTGCTTCTTCATCACTGCCGAGTGTCACCACGGCCTTAGGGCTTTCACCCAATCCCACCCTTATTGCGATTCAGTCAAATAAACACCATATTGTCTTTTTTTATTATTAATATAACATTAAGTAACCATTGTAGGTTGTAATAGGAAAATCTACTGACATTTGAATTTGGAATCCATTTTTGGCGGTAATTTTTGACAAGTTATACAACATACAGCCTGTCAATTTAGCTACAAAGATGATATGCTTGCTAATATTTTTTATTGTTACAATTTCCCTTATCAGCATCAGTTGTGTATTATATAATGAAATCACAACCTGAATTGTCTTCTCAATATAATAATTTTATTCAATCAAAGAGGAATTGGAATATGTTTATAAATAAAAATTCTATGATTAAATTGATCCCTTCAAAGGAAGTTGTATCTAAATAGTGTTTTCGTTATCTGTTTTTCTGTATTTTGTTTTGTTTTCCCAGGAGTTATAAAACTTCCATCCATAGTGTTTATTTGAACAACTGTTGGACCTGAAAAGTATTCAGGTTGGTTATACTCTATTGATTGTTTTGCATAACATAAAAATATTGTAATTTTTCTTTTGAAATGCTTCACTCACATTATCTATCTATGTATGAGAAATCAATACAACATCATTAGCACATGTGTGTAAATAAAGTTAATTAAAATCAATAGATTTTGTATGTTACTGACATGAAAACAAATCCAGTTACATATTATTTTAATTACAGCTGCTAACACATTGATACAATGTATTTTAATTCATTTGAAATAACATTCCATAGATAAGTGGTGTCATAATTTAAAAATTAGAACATCAAGATTCGAATTTCAAAAATTTGGTAAAACAAAGGAAACTCACCAGTATTCAAGGTGTTAAAGGTCACAGGTATTTTCGTCTGTAATGTATCACACAATTGGATATCACCAACGGCATCTATAAATATTTAATTATCTGCAAAGCTGTATCCTAAAAATAACATCGTGCTTTAGTCCGCATTCACATCCATAGGTCAACGCACACGGCACTGTAACTGGGTCAAATGTTATGACGATTATTTTCAATATGAATCGCAAAGGTAACCCACATAAACGCCACCCCTAAGCGATTAATTGTCATACTGTGTAATTAAATGACCGAATTTAGGCAAAATTAACCATTTTTGAGCTAAAATCTTCTATGCGGTATTCTTTAGCTGTCACACCACCTAGTTTTCTTCTGTCCTGTAATAACCACTCGCACTGCCTCCAATCATTACGATGTCAGCGCTACATTATCTCACTGTTATTTCAACTAAATAGTAAAGAAACAATACACATAATAGCATTTCATAAAAAATAACAAAAAAATTGGCGAATAGTTTTTCTGCTGCACTTCCTTGACCTGGTTTGTGTGGCCAGACTAAAAAATTAGGCTGCTGCATTTTCTCATTGCCAAAAGAATTGCCCGGGAATATCAGAAAAAAACATAGACTTTTTAAACGACGAATTTTTGTTTTTCATATTTATTATGTTTTTTCTTTTTCACCTAAATATGTCTCAAATATATTTAGTAAATCTTACGCAAATGCTTTCGAAATTACGAATTAGCAATTTTGCAAATAGTTCTAGTGATGGTCCATAGATGGCGAGTTTTAGCAACGTTTACAACATTGAGGTCCGTATGCATTTAGTGCTCAATCTATTTTACAGATGGCATTGTTTCAACATTTATAGACCCTAACTGATTACTGGTAAAATGGTAGACAGATCTTTATTTTTATTTGATTACTAATAAAAATTTTACCTAAATGATAAGTTATTCTTAATTAGCTGCTTAGCAGAGGGAACAGGGACGTAACTACCGCCGTATCTGCCGTATCAATTATACTGGGCCCCCGCGGTACAGGGGCCCCGAGCTAAGCAAAAATTCGCAACATGTTATCCTCAACCGTCTCATAGGGCAACTAATATTACTAATAATATTATAAATGCGAAAGTTACGATGTTTGGATGTTTGTTACTCAATCACGCCAAAACGGTTGAACGGATCTGGATGGAATTTGGCACAGGCATAGGATACACTCCGGAATAGAACATAGGCTACTTTTTATCCCGGAAACCCCAACCCCAACCCCAATACCACGCGGACGAAGCCGCGGGCAAAAGCTAGTCTGCAATAAAAATACCTACGTTTTCATTTATACGGGGCCCCCGAAGGAATTTTGATACGGGGCCCCTGTGGGACTAGCTACGCCACTGAGAGGGAATGAAACCATGGAAGTACCTACCTAGGTATGAAGATGTCTCTGTAAAAGTTCGGGTAGGTACTTATCTAATAGTAGGCACCTGAGTAACCTTTGACCTCATGCAGTGGGTGAGAGGAGTGATGACTAAAGAGCTTATTACACCTTCCTAAACTTAGGATACGTTATTCAGGAGCCGATTTAGGAAAAGAAAATTTTATAATTATTATATTTTATCGGATCCTTGCTTCCGAACAGAAATTAAATTTTCCTGAATTTAGGTTTTCCTCTAAGCAGGCTGATCAAGTTAAATTTAGGTTTTCCTCTAAACAGTCTTATTATTTTAGTAGGTGGCCAGTCCAGGTATCTATGAACCAGTAGCGGACCTCAAATCGCAAGTGCAGTAGGTACAGTAGTCCAAGGACACCACCGCGACACACCTGCCCCGGGACACTGCATCCCTCGCCGTGAGAGCTCGCAGGCTCACACGTGCATTCAATGATGGCGTCTACCGTGGAGCTCATCCTGCGAAAACCGAACTGGCCGTCCGAAAGATCAGGCCCCACCCGAGCTAGACGCGCGACGAGGTGGTTTGCGATAACTCTGGCAAAGAAAAAAAAAGTAGGTACAGCAGTAGGTACCTTCAAGATTCCCCTCATCATTACTTTTCATCAACATCTAAGTACCTCACTAAACAAACCGATCGCTGACAGCAGAATGCCCGCCATCTAATTGCAGTACCTACCTAGGGCCAACAATCCAATATGGCGGCCGTTGCATGCGGCCGGCGCGTGCAGGGCTACCGGCCCATGAAGCGAAAGCTGGCCCTAGTTTAGCTTTCACATGCTGTGTGAGTTGAGCGACTGTGACTTGTATCATTTTGGTATGTTCTGCTAAGTAGTGTAATTAAATCATGCGGGTATTTTGCAAGGGGAATCATGTGTTTTTTTTTATGGTGGGAAAAATCATCTAATGACGAGTCCCGCCCTTGGGCGGGGCGGGAAACTGTCAGATTCTTACTGAGTAAATGGTCCAGTTTCTGATAGGAAGGCCTGTCCCCATTCTAAGGGTTAGTAAAGCTTTTTTAGCACTCAGACCGGGGACGGACCTTCCTTTCAGAAACTAGACCAGGGCCCCAGTAGGCTTTGGCCTTGCAAGTTGGGCCTCTACATTGGCTGACAACTCTCTGAGACGCGCGGGAATAGAGCGCTGTCGACGACTTGGCTTGGTCCGAACTGTTACCAGACGACCGAACGGCAAGCTACCTATTACTACTCATTAACTGAGTTGTGTGGACGAGCTGTCAACGACTGGGGCTCGGTCCGGACAGTTAGGTGCTAGACAGCTTTTTTTATGGTGGGAAAAATTATGTAATGACGAATCCCTCCCTTGGGTGGAGCGGGAAACAGTCTCAGACTCGTGATGACTAAACGACCCACCCCATTCCTTCTTAGCCTTCATACCAGGGTTGGCACTTCCTTTCAGAAGCCGGACCGGGGCTCTAGTAGGCTCTTCATTTGCTGACAACTCCTTGAGGCGCGCGGGAACAGAGCGCATTGTTTGGCTAAAATAATGGTGATCATTTATCCCGCTTACCAGGGTGGTAGATTAGAATCTAGTATTAATATATATACCTATTAATTAGGTATATGAATAATCTAACTACAGCAGCAACGGTCAAACAACTCTCTATTTATCACAGATCTCGTTGCGCAGTGTCATAAAATTTAGATGCAAAATGCTTTGTAGGTGCACTCTAGAGAGGTGAAGAGGACGGGAGGCGGGAGGGGGAGTGTACTAGACCTTTCTCCCAAGTTCTGGGTCACGTCTTTATGTAAGAATTGTTTACTTGTGCAATGTAGCTGTGAATGGGCGGTGGTTCGAGTCCGGTTTGCGGTAATTGTTTGTTAAAGTGTTTTTGTTTTAGAGATTTGTCTTGTAAGTTAGTTTGTGAAGCTATTAAGTCGGCTATTTGTGGTCTGTTAGTTCTTTGATGTTTAGAAAGGCCTAGAATGAGTCATGGAGAAATGAGGACCCTGAACTGTATTTTTTTAAATAGTGGGCAATGGAGGCCGAGTGGTAAAGGCCCTGTAGGGACACAAAGTGCCTACGTGGCAAAAACGATATCGCGTATGTGTGTACCAATGGCGTGGCTGCGTCCACGAATGTAGTTCTATATTTAGTCGCAATAAAACCACCAATCCGTTCAGTCATGTAATGTTTTTATTTTGCTAAACCTAACCCCAGTGTAGTGTGCCTCGGAGAATTAGGACATTGTTAGGTAATATAACAAGAGACCCTAAACTGGTGACCCCGACAAACTTTATATTTTTTTTTGGTGTTATTATCGGAGAACTTTGTAGTGATTGCTTGCAAATCAGCAAAATGAATCCGGAAAGCACACGTGCAACTGGAACAAAAAGTGAGGTTAGCGGCGAAAGCAGCGAGCGGGCGTTGGCCAGCATCACGGTGGCTTCACGTATCCCCGAGTTTTGGACAGACCAAACGCGACTCTGGTTTGTCCAATTCGAGGCGGCTGTGGAGAACCAGCGGCTGAGCGACGCTGCCAAGCAGAACCTGGTCGTGACAAAGCTCAGCAAGGACGCAATACAGCAAGTGAGCGATTTATTACTCGCTCCGCCGGAAAACCGCAAGTACCAAACTCTGAAAGAGAGGTGGCTGCAGGTGTTTGAAGAATCGGAGACGAAAAAGCTTCAGAAGCTCTTGCGAGAGATGGACCTCGGCGAACAAAAACCTTCGCAGTTGTTACGCCGGATGCGCGATTTGGCAGGAGGAAAAATGCCAAACGACACATTGAAGTTAATGTGGCAATCACACCTACCAACTGCGGTTCGAGCTATACTCACGGTGACAGACTCGGAGAACCTGAATACGCTGGCGGTGATCGCGGACAAAGTGCTGGAAAATACGGGCACGAACGACGCACAAATCGCGGTAGTGAACGCAGCAGCGACAGCGGCGCCTGCAGGAACAGCTGGATCAGCAGGGAGAACGCGACAAAATGTGTGAAACCTTGTAACTGGAGTGGGGAGCAGCAGAAGTCTACGGGAAACTAGCGTGCGTGCAGCCGGCGGCGGGCGCCTGCACGATATATGACCGCCTCGTTGTATGTGATAAGAACTCAGGTATGAGATTTTTAATAGATACGGGAGCAAATGTGTCAGTGATACCGGCCGATAAAAATAATTTACGTAAATGTAAAAGTGACAAGTGGAAATTTAACTTGTACGCAGCAAACGGGACAATCATTAGAACTTACGGGTTAAGATCTTTAACTTTAAATTTAGGTCTGAGACGTCCGTACACTTGGAGCTTCATCATAGCTGATGTCAAACAGCCGATTATATCGGCGCTGATTTTTTAACCAAGCACAAGTTAACCTTCAAGTGGGCGCGCGACTATTTGTAACGGCAGCGGTCGCGCGTAACCTAAAAGACCGCCGGTGGACTTCATGAATTTAGAAAATTGTTTTATTAATAATAAATAATCACATACATTAGACATCATCTATTTTTCAAATGAAAAATAATTTGTTTAAATTGAAAACATAATTTTAAAGTACTCACCACTTTTTTGGATTAGGTATCAATTTTGCTTGGTATAACAAGAGTTTTATAGTGAGTCTTACTTATATGTCCAATCAACTCCAATCAGTTTTTTTACACATATTATATTACAAGAGACCAAATAATAAACTTCATAGAGACTTTCAGATATTTTGGTTAAATTTTCTTCAGAATCAGCCTTCTCTGCCATGTAAAAATATGAGGCAGGCGCGTGTAGTCTTTTCGACGTCTGCGCCGCGACCTGAACATACACGTTCTGCGTCTCTCAGGAGGAGTGGACAAAGAAGAAATGGAGTTATTTTGGTCCGTAGTGAACTAATGACAAGCTACTAGAAATCATACGTACTTCCGACAAGTAATTTTGAAAATACGATCGTAAATATGACGAGTGCGGTCGATTCGACGCCGCGCGCCCGCTCGAAGGTTAATGGTAGATCTGAGTGGACGGCGGCTTTTAGACCAACAAACTAGCTTAAGTATTATAGGATCTATTGTATTGTGGAAGGAGCCATCGTTAACTACGATAGATAAAAATAATATTTACTCAGAGTTGCTACTACAATATCCAGAAATTACCAAGCCTGTATCATTTAGGGAGGATCCACCGTATACTGTGTTTCATCATATAGAAACGAAAGGCCCACCAGTTTTCGCACGTGCTAGGCCATTAGCACCGGAAAAGTACGTAAAGGTGAAGGAAGAGTTTCAGCGAATGCAGGAGTTAGGCATTTGTAGGCCGTCAAAAAGTCCCTGGGCAAGCCCGCTGCATGTAGTGCCTAAAAAGGACGGGCAATTACGACCGTGCGGAGATTACAGGGCTTTGAACGCTGTAACACGACCGGACAGGTACCCTATTCCCAGAATCAACGATTTTACATATATACTAGGTAATAAGAAAATATTCTCGCGCCTTGATATTAATAGGGCTTATCATAACATATTAGTCGCGCCGGAAGATGTCGAGAAAACCGCGATAACAACTCCGTTCGGCCTGTACGAGTTCACACGTATGACTTTCGGGTTGAGGAATGCGGCCCAGACGTTCCAGCGATACATGAACAACACTGTTCTTCAGGGTTTAGAACAGGAATTTAATGGGGAAGACAAATCATTGAATCCTAGTTTTTATTTTTGTTACATAGATGACGTAATCGTGGCCAGTGAAACAGCGGAAATTCATGAGCGGCATTTGAAAGCGATTTTCGAACGGTTAAATAATTTCGGCATTACTATTAACTTAGCAAAATGTTGTTTTGGAAAAGCGAAAATAGAATTCCTCGGCTATGAAGTTACACCGGAGGGAATTAGCCCATTAACGGAAAAGGTTCAGGCAATCATAGATTTCCCAAAACCCCAAACTGTAGATCAGTTAAGGCGTTTTCTGGGAATGGTGAATTTTTATAGGCCCAGTTTACCAAAGGCCGCGGAGTATCAGGCCGTGTTAAATAGGTATTTACAAAATGCAAAGAAAAAGGATAAATCGCTCATTCCGTGGACTGACGAAGCGGAGGCCGCGTTCGCGAAATGCAAAACTAGCCTACAGAACGCAACTATGTTGAGTTATCCGTTAGCAAACGCAGAGCTTGCAATTATGACGGACGCCTCAAATGACTGCGTAGGTGGCGTGTTACAAATAAGGACTGGTACACACTGGAGACCGTTAGGTTATTTTTCTAAGAAGCTCAGTGAGGTTCAGTTAAAATATAGCACGTATGATAGGGAGCTTTTGGGAATATACTTATCCGTGCAACATTTTAGATACATGGTAGAGGGTAGGTCTTTTGCAATTTACACCGACCATAAACCACTGATTTACGCGTTTTCAAAAAAACCTAGTGACAAGGAGACACCTAGACGTATAAGGCAGCTCATGTTCATTAGTGAGTTCACGACGAACATTCAATATATTAATGGCAATGAAAACGTAGTAGCGGACGCCTTATCGCGTATAGAGACTATTGTATGCCCAACGTCGCTTGATTTCGCGGAATTAGCGAAGGCACAACGGTCAGACGCAACACTGGCTAAGTTGTTATCAGAGAGTAGCGAACGACTGCGATTTAAGCAAATTGTTTCGCCTGACGGGCATTATGAGCTCACATGTGAGGTCTCTACTAATAATATCAGGCCGTATTTACCTGAAGAATTTAGGAGAAGGGCTTTCCACGCGGTTCATGGCATATCACATCCGGGAATTCGGACGACTAGGAAATTGATGTCGGCCAAGTACTTTTGGCCAGGGCTAAATGCAGACGTCAATAGCTGGTCTAAAGCCTGCATACAGTGTCAGAAGTCAAAAGTTATACGACACACAGTATCAGGTTTAGGAACATTCGAAGCTAGCGGTAGGTACGAACACTTACACGTAGATTTGGTGGGGCCATTACCAATATCAGCTGAGGGTCATCGGTACTGCCTTACGGTAATTGATAGGGCAACGGGTTGGCCAGAAGCATTTGCGTTAAAGGATATGAATGCTCAAACGGTAGCGAAGACACTCTACGAGGGTTGGATTACTCGTTATGGCTGCCCTGTTAGGATCACTACTGACCAGGGCAGGCAATTCGAAAGTTGTCTATTTATGGAATTGATGAAATACCTAGGAATAAATAAGTTGAGAACAACGGCATATCATCCGCAGGGAAATGGGGCCGTAGAGAGATTTCACAGAGTTCTTAAAGCTGCTCTAATGGCTCGGAGAGACAAAGGAGCGTGGGTTGAGGAGTTACCCACGGTTTTACTTGGTTTACGAGCAATGCCACGTAGTGACACTGGCGTCAGTGCGGCTGAGTTGGCATTCGGCAAAACGTTAAGGCTACCCGGAGATTTTTACAGTAGCAGCAATATAAGGATTAGTGATGCGAATGAATGTGTAGAGCAGGTCAGGGAAGCGATAAGGAAGCTCGCACCGAGGCCGGCACAACAACGAGATTCGCGTAATATTTTTATACACTCAGATTTACACACCTGCTCGCACGTATTCGTGCGGGTTGACTTAGTTAGGAAATCGTTACAGCCTCCTTATGAAGGACCATTTAAAGTCATTGACAGGAAGGACAAGTATTTTCTGATACAGTTAGCAGATAGGCAGGCAAATGTAACAATAGATAGGTTAAAACCGGCTTACGTAATTGACGATGGCAACTTACCATACAAAAAACAAGAAGAAAATGTATCATTTAATAATCATAAGTGTAACGATAAGTCTATTAGTGTTAGGGATAAAACTGCTGTTAAGGTTACGCCTACCACTCGAACCACACGCAGTGGCAGAGCTGTTAGGCGGCCAATAAAGTTTTTATAATTTCATGTATTGTGGCATAGTTAGTAGTAGCAGGTTCGATTCCCGCAGAGCCGCTATGAAATTATACATGCGTAGCGATAAGTAAAAACATAGCATATTATTCAGTGTACACTTACCTTTATGCATTATTAGTAAGCAAAACATGTGTGTAAAATAAATAGATCACATTGGTCAGCTATGGAAAATAATGAACAGTGACAAAAAGCCGAATCAGTAATTCTGGTCGAAATATTGACACCAAAATTATTGCTCAATCATACATAGCCAGTCCGAACACTAACGAAACAATTACATTGTATTATAAGTCTTCATTAAGTTATTGAAGGACTATATTGTTTATTTGTGCTATTAAATCAGTTTAAACTAAAAATGGGTGGCACTACCAGTAAACCACAACAAAATAACGTGGCATTGACTCAAACTGTGTCCAATGAAGTAATGGGGCAAAGAATAAATACTGTCGAAATTGTATTAGTAGTATTTGCCATCATGTTTGTGATAATGTTACTGTGGGTTCTAAGGAACCAATGCAGAAACAATGTGCGGAACTGGTTCCGCAAGGAAGCAGCTGTCATCGGACTGGTACCACCAGTGGTTAAAGTCCATGCCGTGCAACCACCAACCACTCCACGTACAGATGTGTATTAGTATCTACGATTAAGTGTAATGTACTGCAGTGAAGTGTATTAATTAAGGCGAAGTGCATTAATTAAGGCGAAGTGTATTAATTAAGGCGAAGTGTATTAATTAAGGCGAAGTGTATTAATTGTGACTAAAAAACCACCTATGTAATCGTTGACGTAGCCAATAACACATTTCAAAAATTAAGAACTATATAGATTTTTGTTTATATAATTTTTTTTGATTATATACATATTATATTTTTATTTTTTTAAATTTACAAAAAAATGTAAATGTATCATCACATAGATATTTCCATTGCATGGAATGATTGTGTGTTATGTGAATGAGATATTTTTTTTTGGAGGGGGGCTACTGTAGGGACACAAAGTGCCTACGTGGCAAAAACGATATCGCGTATGTGTGTACCAATGGCGTGGCTGCGTCCACGAATGTAGTTCTATATTTAGTCGCAATAAAACCACCAATCCGTTCAGTCATGTAATGTTTTTATTTTGCTAAACCTAACCCCAGTGTAGTGTGCCTCGGAGAATTAGGTACTTCATCATCATCATCAGCCTTTTAATGTTCCCACTGCAGGGACACAGGCCTCCTCTCTCTAGGAGAGGGAATGGGCCATAATCCACCACGCGGGCCCAGTGCGGATTGGTGGATGTCACATGTTTTCGAATTTTTGGTTCTAGGACATGCCGGTTTCCTCACAATATTTTCCTTCACCATTTTGAGAGCAGTGGTGATGAAATAAATTACACAAAGTAATGCGCCTGGCTGGGTTTGAACCCGCGACCTACGATTCGTAAGTCGGGGCCGTTACCACTCGGTCACCATTGCTCTACATTGTGTACTAGACCTTTATGACATTACTTAGCGCAATTTATTTCATCACCACTGCTCTCAAAACTGTGAAACAAAACATCGTCAGGAAACCGGCATGTCCTAGAACCAAAATTCAAAGACACGTGACATCCACCAATTCGCACTGGGCCCGCGTGGTTGATTATGGCCCATTCCCTCTCCCTAAAAAGGAGGTCTGTGTCCCAGCAGTGGGAACATTCAAATGCTGATTATGATGATGATGACGTAAGACATCTATGCCGCGACGCCAACTAATACCAACACCGAATTCCAAAAAAAAACCATCTTAACTTTTCTTCTCGTCCCCAAATGATCGAAACATCCAGACCAAGCTCTGATTAGACATTGGACCTTTGCGTTCTAGAGCCATGGTACCTAACTAACTAAGAACTTTTTCAAACGCTTTCACAACCTTAATATAACTAACTTTTTTAAATCTTCATTTTAATATAGGTAATAGATTAAAGGTAGATATCTCTTCTTTGTTTTTGTTGTTTTGTTGATCCTATTACTACATAAATAGTACGTAAGATATATCTAATCCACATTTTACATAACTCCCATAACAGTCCCCTCAATAACGCCAACTCACAGCGACACAGATCTCCAAAAAAAAAACATTTCCTTCTCGACCTCAAATCATCGAAACCTCTAGACAAAGCCCTTTCACTGAACTATAAAAGCGTGACTCCTTCCCTTCTAGGATTGAGCGAGACCTGATTAGTTATTGATTAAGGACAATGTTTCTTATTTTCTAATTTATATAAATTTGCTTGACTGCAATCCCACCTGATGGTAAGCAGTAATGCAGTCGTTGATGGTTTTGCGGACAAGTTTATTAGGACACTTACTCTTACACAAATTTATAAAAGCCCAGATAATATCCTCAAGATATCTGTGTATCCAAAGTATCTGAGGAAAGATGTGTAATAACATCATAATCACGTAAGAGCGGTTGTATGAAAATGTACATCAGGTTGGTCTATCTAAAACATCACCATATCTACAGCACGTTTCTTATAATTTACATAACTCTCATAACAGTCTCCTCAACGCCAACTCATACCGACACAGTTCTCAAAAAAAAAAAAAAAAAACAAAAAAAAATCAAAACTTTTCTTTCGACCTCAAGCCATCGAAACGTCCAGACGGAGCCCTTTCACTGAACTAGAAAAGCGTGAAAGATGCCCTTAAATCTGACGCAAGCCGGTTTCGAATTGCGTTTGTCTAATTGTTTGATAATTGCGTTATTTTAATTGCTAATGAGACAGATTCAGTGTCAACTTATTATGGAGTTATTAGCTGGTGATCTGGTTCATATCTGATCGTTTCAACCTTGGTTGTTGCTAGGTTGGAGATGATCTTATGATTGAGCGTCGCAATATGCCTCTTTTTAAATTGCCTACAATGCTTCGGTAGAGTCAAAAGGAATGACTGGTCTAGTTGACAGTGGCCCTGACTGCTATGCCAGAGGTCGTGGGTTCAATTCCCACCCAGCATAACTTTTTTTCAATGATATAAACTAGTGCTTGACTGCAATCCCATCAGATGGTAAGCAGTGTTTGTGTGATGAGCATGATCATTAATTTGTTTGTTCTACGATGGCTGTTTGTGTGATTTATGGTGTAATTTATCTATAATAAGTAAGTATTCATGTGTTTAGAAATATGTAAGTATGTTCATCAGTTGTCTAGTGCTCATAGCACAAGCTCTGCTTATTTTGGGACTAGAAGGCTATGTGTGAAAGTTGTAAAAAAAGGTTGCAGAAAAGATGGCCGCTGGAGCTAAAAGTTTCTGGAGTGGCGACCGCGTATCGGTAGACGTAGCTTTGGAAGGCCTCCCACAAGGTGGACCGATGACCTGGTCAGGGTTGCTGGAATCTGATGGATGTAAGACGCACAGGATCGATCTTTGTCACACCTATGTCCAGCAGTGGACGTCTTTCGGCTGAAACGTTGATGATGAATCCCTAAGTGGAGGAAACTAGGGTCCAAAGTTTATATGGCCTACTACCTACCTACTATCATGCAGGTGAAGCCGCTGACAATATCTAGTCCTGGTAAATAGGTACAAGAGTAATTGCTATTGTCACAAAAAGGTTACTGTACTACAAATTACTTTGCTTACGAAAACAAGTACTAAACTGGAAACTCAGTTGCATAATGTTAGAATTGTACAGATAACTAATTCTGGTCATTGTCACTAAGAAATATACACCCACTGTAGGCCATTGACCTCTTTCAACAACAACAAAATAGACAGCTAGTCTTGTTTCTACGTTACAGTAATAGTAGTAAGTACCTACTAGTCTAACTTCTGGCAACAAATTTTGTACTTAAGTAAAAAAGCCACTAGGTTCTCGAGCAATGGGTAGCTCGCCCTCCGATCATTCAGTAACTCTCCGGATTAAACCCAAGACGTCGAAGGCGCGCATTGTCGTTAACAAACCCTAGGGACCCTGCATAAGGATCGAAGCCTACTGGAGCCAAGAAAATATTTAGCAAAATCACAATGTGATCGTATTTTAATAACTAAATGAGGAAAATAACTGGCTTGGGCCCCTGAAAAAGAAAAAGTACTTACAACGGAATCTACACTAATATAATAAAGAAGTAAAGTTTGTTTTTTTGTTTTTTTATTTTTTTGTTTGTAGGATGTAATCTCTGGAAGTACTGGTTCGATTGCAAAAATTTTTTCACTGATGGAAAGCTGCTTCATTTCTGAGTGTCACAGGCTATATTTTATTATTATGAATACTATAATGAAGAAGTAAAGTTTGTTTTTTTTTTTATCTCGAGAAATTATTATATAGGAACAGAGTTAAATATGTTAAAACAAGAAATTTTCCGCGGACGAAGTCGCAGGCAGAAGCTAGTTTAATATAAAATTAAAATAAAGCATAGTGACTCACCTAAAAATTCAAAGGTCCATTAAAGATTCATTCCCGAAGCCGCACAAGTGGAACATTCAAATATACAGGATGCAATTGACATGTCAACGCAAACGAATACCATAAATCCAGTACATGATTCTCGACACCCCACTGGAGTAATTTTTCGTCGGTTTTTTTTTTTCAAATTTTTTAAAAAAAGTTGTGTTTTTTTTATTATTTACCTGTATAAAATCGTTATTCTAACCAATCCCAATGATATTTTTTAGAAAAAATAATAAAAAAATGATCGCGGCAAATAAAATCGTTATTCTAATCAAACCCGATGACATTTTTTATTTGGATTGTAATTCACTTATTTTTTTCGCGAAAAATGTTAAAATTACGTTTTTATACGGTTTAATTAAAAAAAAAACATTTAAAAAATAAGAAAAAACCAACAAAAATTCCAGCACGTGGGTCTAGAATCATGGATCAATGGTATTCGTTTGCGTTAACATGTCAATGACACCCTATACAGTATATCTACTAAACAAAACTAAACTTTTTACAAAATAGATACAAACAACTTAAAAAAAAATATATTTTTTAAAACGGTTCATTAATGACAGAATTCTGAGGTAACAAACATAAAATAAAAATATACAACCGTATTGAGTACCTCCTTTTTTTTCTAAAGTCGGTTAAAAAGTAGCACGCTCAAATGTCGGACCACCGTTAAATACGGTAATATTGAGTAACAGCATATGAATTAATATTTTATTTATATCATTACTAGCTTTTGCCCGCGGCTTCGCCCATGTGGTGTTGGGGTTGGGGTTTCCGGGATAAAAATTAGCCTATGTCCTATTCCAGAGTGTACCCTATGCCTGTAACAAATTTCATCCAGATCCGTCCAGCCGTTTTGGCGTGATTGAGTAACAAACATCCAAACATCGTAACTTTCGCATTTATAATAATAGTAAGATTTGAATTGTTTGGTGCGCAGGAGTGTTAGAAAACATTAATAATAATATGACTGATTCAATAATTGATCAAGTTGTTAAGTTGTAAATTAAATCATAAGGATCTCGTTTGCTTCGAGTTAGAAATTTAATAGGCGGCATTTATTGCTGTGTTTTGCTAATTCGTTTCATCACCACTGCTTTCAAAACGGTGAAGGAAAACATCGTGAGGAAACCGGCATGTCCTAGAACCAAAAATTCGAAGACATGTGACATCTACCAATCCGCACTGGGCCCGCGTGGTGGATTATGGCCCATCCCCTCTCCTAGAGAGAGGAGGCCTGTGTCCCTGCAGTGGGAACATTAAAAGGCTGATGATGATGATGATGATCATTAAAATATGACTTGTTTGGTGCGCAGGAGTGTTAGAAAACGTTAATAATAATATGACTGATTTAATAATTGATCAAGTTGTTAAGTTGTAAATTAAATCATAAGGTTCTCGTTAGCTACGTGTTAGAAATTTAATAGGCGGCATTTATTGCTGTGTTTTGCTGGGCCTGGTTGACTGGTAGAGAATGCCTTGTAGCATTAAGTCCGCCTATGTACCACTACTGTACATGAACATTAAATAAATAAATAAATAAATTATGGTCCATATTTCCCTTTCATAGAGAGGAGGCCTGTGTCTCAGCAGTGGGAACATTAATAACGCTTTTTTGTGGTTGGTAAAAATCATCCAATAACGAATAATAAAGGGCTCTGGCCAAAAGCGGGAGCTCTTGGGCGGAGCGAGAAACAGTGTCAGACTCTTACTGACTAAACACCCCACCCGGTTCCATCTTTGCCCTTCGCACCGGGGCCTAGCCTTCCTTTCAGAAAGAGACCTGGGCCCCAGTAGGCTTCAGCCCTTTTGCAGAGTCCCTACGAACATTAATAAGGCTGATGATGATGATTGCTGCGTTTTATTAAATGTTTGGAGGTATGCAGAGCAGGTTGTTATAACCAAGGTTGCCGACATAGCGAAAAGAATCGCCAAACTTAAGTGGCAATGGGCAGGGCACATTGCACGCAGAACGGATGGCCGCTGGGGTCGAAAGGTTCTGGAGTGGCGACCGCGTACCGGAAGACGTAGCGTTGGAAGGCCTTCCACAAGGTGGACCGATGACCTGGTCAGGGTTGCTGGAAGCCGATGGATGCAAGACGCACAGGACCGGTCTTTGTGGCGGCGCTTGGGGGAGGCCTATGTCCAGCAGTGGACGTCTTTCGGCTGAAATGATGATGATGATGATGCAGAGCAGAGGGTAATGTACCACATACCTCTGTTGGAAAGGGAGGATCCTCCGACCAGATGGAAACTATGTCTGGTGGGCATCTGCCTATAGATGATTTCAAGCTGTCGTATATGTTCAAATCGCGCGCATAACTTTGATTGGACGATTCTAGTAGTTCTTAGCTGGTGCCATAGATGTATGCAGCGATGGCCGAGTGGCCAAAGAAGTCGTTATTTACGATTTTTTATATTCTTTTTCTTCCTTTTTTTTCTTCGCTCAGGGTGAAGTAAAAGGAGTATCTTTCTGACTGAAACTCACTTGTGTACCTTTTGGGTTGACTTCTGAAAGAAAAATCCGTGGTCCTAGAATGCATGGAAACTAAAAGAAGATAGGTGTGGTTTAAGTCAGTAAAAGTCTGATAATGCTTGCCCTTTTAGCCTTAGAGCACTGGGCTAGTGTGGTGCATTAGGTCCCATTCTTTCTCTAGAGAGGAGGCCTCCGTCCCAACAGTGGGAACATTATAAGGCTGATGCAGACAACCTCATATATGTACACTTGTGTGTACATATATGAGGTTGTCTGCATCAGTTTGTCATCAGTATTGTCTTCTAAAGAATCATATTTCTAAGATTTTGTTCTTGAAATAAAATAAAGCGATACCATTTTTACTGTATAACTTGGTGGAATAACATAATAATCAAGTAAACTGTATATGGTTAACACTAAAAACAATATCAATAAAAAAAATACACAAAATGCTATAGTTAATCGTTCGTTATATATAATTGCTTGTTCCGTTTTAACTGAGCCGTCAAACATTGAGATGTCTGTGCCCATTTCACCTAGCAATACACCTTTCTTTACCCACACATACAAACTAACAAACACAGAGAAACAGTGTCTGTGTCTCGTGTTTATTGAGGAGAAATGTTAGTGTGTGTATTTGAACGCGATGCAATTCTTTCGTACGCAATTTCGCAACAGTGTGTGTGAGAGTAGAGACAGGACAATATACATCGGATTCTCAGTTTGTATGTGTGAGTGTGTGTGGATTACCGTTGTGTTATACTTGCGCTTACGCACGCAATGCCAATGCCAGTTACGCATACGGAAAGTTGCTTTAAATCCAATACGGTAATATTACATGGGCGGAAAAATTCTTTTATTAAATGAAGGAAATTAGTTTTTTTTTTTAGATTATTTCACGGCCGTAATGCTAGGAAACTATTACGGAACTGATGTGTAGGTTATACTGTAATTATCTGGAAGTTAATTAGTATGTAATCTTCTTAATTGGAAGCGATGCGGTCGGATCATTTGGTTGTAGTTAATGGGAAGCGATGCGGTCGGATCATTTGGTTGTATCTAATTGGGTGTTGCACGTTTGTCGGGCTGTTATTTTGGAACAGTTTTTATGACTATATTTGAAGATGATGCTGTTAAATCAATTCTTGAGATTTCTTAAGTCTCAAACATAGAATTAACAGCTAAAAGGTTTTTGGACGATTACTAAAAAACTCATCGAAAGAGGTTTTAAATTTCAAAAATGTGTTCGATGTGGTATTTGGTAGATAGATCTGGAATTCGCATTAATTTGTGTAATATATTCAAATTTAAAGCATTTATTTCAAATAAACCTCTACAGGCACTTTTGAAAAGTTCAGAAGTAGGTCTGTCAATCTGTCATATACCGTGAGGAAAACAGCAGCAAAAATTCGAAGTTCTGTGACATCCACCCACACGCACTGGGCCTCGTGTGGTATATTACGGCCTGTTCCCTCTTCTAGAGAGAAGGCTTGAGTCCCAACAGTGGAAATAATATAAGGATGATGCTGTGCTGAAATTTAATCTATGGACCATTCTATTATAATTTCTATACCTTAGAGTATTAACCATTTATTTTTAAAGCTTATGATAGAGCTGTGAGATGTACTCTAGCAAAGGAAGAACTCGTAAGTAAGCCTTACATTAGAACGAAAGAAGTTTTTGAAGATCCATAGAACAGAATAAAGCTCTACCACAAGCGGTTATCACTATCGTGAGCGCCTTTGAGAGCCTAAATTGAATAGCGTGCTGATTATCTAAGAAAACCATTTTTGAACATAGTTCTGGCCCACGTGTTCAATGCGCAAGCTAGAAGTAATGTCTTTGGGTATAAGCTATTATGTGTTGTCTTTTTCTGTTGTTGTGTAGTTTTTTTTTATTGTTGTACATAAATAATAAGTAATGTGTGAATATTTGGATTTCACCGCTGGTCCAGCTATTGCTATTTTCTTAGAGAATAAGGAGCCAGGAATTTTACACGATGGATAGCTCTAACCCTTTTTCTTGCTTGCGTGTTTGATATTTTTACCCGTCTGATCATAATGTAAGACTTTTACTTTCTACTCGCATTTGAAGAGCACTTTGTTCTACCATCATTTACCAGTAACTTTTAAGAGATGGCGCTGCCTGTCTCGTTAACATTGAACTTGCTTGTACGCATCTCAGCAGGCTCTTCACTTGAAAAAAAATATCGGCAAGCGTGCTCCATCGATCATCGGCCACTTCATCGCTTACCATTGCGTGAGATAGTCGTTAAACGCGAGCTTATCCAAAAAAGAAATTCTAGATACATATTTCATATTTATTTATTTGCATCCACATTGTTGGTAAGTTGGTACATAAAGGGTTAGAGCTATGTATCATTTTAGACCCTGTTTGGATTAAACATATATAATATAATATGTCCACAACTATCACACAACGTCGTCTAGTCCCAAGCTAAGCAGAGCTTGTGTTATGGGTACTAGACAACTGATAAACATACTTATATATTTCTAAATACATACATATTATAGATAAATTACACCCAGACACAGAACAAATGATCGTGCTCATCACACAAACATTTGTCCTGGGTGGGAATCGATCCCACACCGGGCATAGCAGTCAGCGTCACTAACTACTAGACTGACAGGCCAGTCAAATAGGATATATAATAGGATATCTTACTGAAGATTAATTGAATAAAAATTACCTCTCAGAGTTAGAAGATGTCATAAAGCTATCCACTACATTCTGAACTTTTCAAATCACTTGAATGATAAAGATGAATGGCTGCGGCCTGCAGACGCAGTAGGTTGCCGGCTGCAGCCAGTGAAAGCTGCGTCGACCTAGCACTCGATGCACTTGGCGTACGGCGATGGCATGCACTTGATACTTTTCAGTTGAATCATTTTTTTATTTTTTTTTGGACCACTATCTGAAGTGTTCAAATCACCTGAATGATAAAGATGAATGGCTGCGGCCTGCAGACGCAGTAGGTTACCGGCTGCAGCCAGTGAAAGCTGCGTCGACCTAGCACTCGATGCACTTGGTGTACGGCGATGACATGCACTTGATACTTTTCAGTTGTATCATTACTTTTTATTATTTATAGGCTCACGTTTGACCAATGTTTCACCTGATGGTAAGTAATGACGATTGTGGATTTTTCTCTGCTTATGGTGGCATCATCATCAGCCTTTTTAATGTTCCCACTTCTGGGACACAGGCCTCCTCTCTAGGAGAGGGAATGGGCCATAATCCACCACGCGGGCTCAGTGAGGATTGGTGGATGTCACTGTCTTCGAATTTTTGGTTCTAGGACATGCCGGTGGTGGTATAAATAGGTAAAAATCTACAAGTAAGTAAGATAAGGGATCATACCCAGTAAAAAGCCGAGACATTGAAATGTTGCTCGGCCTATGTTCATACGTACCGAGTATTCGGCTACTGGTAAGCAAACTGCAGAGGCCCAGTAGGGTCAAAGCTTTTTAGGGCTTCTTAATGTGAAATTGTAACACCAGGGCCCTGGAACTAAGGCCACGAAAGAACGGGGAGTTTAGTCAGTAAAAGACTGACACTATCTTCTGCTCAAGGCGGGAGATATCATTAGATGATGGTAAGCAGTGATGCAATGTTAATTTAAGGGACTAATTTACAAGTGGTAAAAGTATACTGTACAAAGGAGATGGCGCGATGAGCTTTATAGAATCCTTCCGAATTGGCAAGAGGAAGCGCGGGCGCGCGATGGATGGAAGGAGTGGAGGGAGGCCTTTACCCAGGAGTGGGACAGAATAGGCTAACAAAAAATAAAAGTATACTGTTACTTGCAACTGTCATCTCGCAAATATCATAAATATCGATGAATCAATACCTAGTGACAGTGATGAGAACTTTCTATGTCAATAAAATGATAAGATTGATTAATTATATCTAACTAATAATATACAAACTTGAGAAACAAGAATCATAATCATTTGTTTGAAGACAGAAAAGACTTGATTGAAAACCGGTTTAACAGTGTTATAGGCTTTTTGGAAAGTAGGTAATATTAACTGGTTACTAAAAAAATAAAAAAAAGTTTTAAAAATGATATTAAATGGTTTAATTACAATAATATATAATACGTGGCTAAAAATAACACATTTGCCTGAACTAAGATTGATTGAAGATGCTTAAGACAGGAAGGGTTTAGAATCAAAATAATAAATGTACATAGAATAAAAAAATAAATTAAAACAGAGTTAACATAGAAAATGTTGCAGATTAATCAATTTTTTTTCTTCATATCTCAAAAAAGTCAGCTTTTAAATATTCCCACTGCTGAGACACTACTGGGATAAGTGGCGTTTTTAATTTTTAGCCATCATATGACTGTTTTTTGAGTGTAATAGACAATATGATATGGAAACGTGTGACTTTAGAGACACCGGTTCCCTCGCTTAGCCAGTGTAGAGGCACTTCTATTGTATTCTTTGTTCTGTGGCTAGGATTCAGGCCTCTCTAGGAAAGAGAAAGGGCCGTATAATCTATCACGCTGATCCGGTGTGGTTGGTGAATCTCTTACGACGAGAGATACTTATTTATAATTTAATGCTTGCGTATGCAATAGTTACATAGAATTATGATATTGGCTGGCCGTACGCAAAATACGAGCTTTAGACGTGGAGTCGCGAACACCAGCCCGATATACCTGATACCCGATATTTCAGGATTACAGACAAAAATAAGCATTATAAATGTTTAGGAAAAAATCTTCTAAAGAAAATGATTAAAAAAAATTCCTTATTGATTAAAGATTTTACTATTAATGTTGTCCTAATATACTGCACAGTTATATCACATTTAAGATTCGCGCTATTTAGTCTTTGTCCATTGTATGTTCATCAAGCAAATAAAGTGTAGATAGGTATAATAATCCAATTATTAACAGGAATTTATTTGGCAAGAAATTCAAGTTCAAATTCAATTCAATTAAATGGCAAGAAATTTATTTGGCAAGAAATTCCTACATGCAAAATTTGCAAGTGAGACGTAGGATTAGCAAACCGAATTTTGATTCAAGCTTCAGCCGTTGATGTGATTTTTTTTATGTTTCCAAAAAGTCTGTCTTTGTTTCCTCTACTTTAAAAAAATATATATTTTGCGTGATTTAAAAAAATCCTGAATATTTTGTTGGTTTCAATCAGAATACTATAAGGGTTTTTCTCACTGTTGGAGATTTATCTTTCTGTATTAGACACTTAGTAAGGACAGGAATCTAAAGCTTAACTTAAAAAGTATCTTGTTTTGTAAATTAAACAATTTGATTAAGTACAATAAATCAAAATTAGTATCAGCAGTATTGTAAACTGGGTTAAAATCAAGTTTGCATAAATCATACTCCCGATTGTTTTTGTTTAATTCAGTTTTGATCGGGGGTTGGTTTAGCTTAGGAAGCATTCAGTTGTTTGGTGGGACAAGCATATTCTCGATTTGATCATCTGAATTATTATGATTTAAATAGGAACAGTTTTGATGAGTAGGCAGTGTGTGCAGTGAAACAAACATTGTTTTTTTATTTGATTTTAATTAGTGCTTAACTGCGATCACATCTGCATCCCCCTTGTTGCTAAGCAGTAAGGCAATCGTTGCCGGTGAGGCACATCAGTTTATTAAGAGCCTATTTGAATGAATAGACTCTTAACAAGTCATGAAGACACTCAAATTATATTCGGATGGAATAACCGCAGCAAGCGAATTGTTTTTCTGACTTCGAAGTCTGGGACTAAATATAAGCAGATATTGAAATAGTCGTCCTTGCATCTCAGTTTTTTGTTTAAAGAATCAGAATCAGATATTTTATTTGTAGAACATAGGTAGGTAAACAAAATACAGATGTGATGTCAATATAAAAAGAACACTATGTCTTGCCGTCAAAGCTTATCTATCATCATCTGTTAGTAGAACATTTTAAGAAATAATTCTGCTTAGTGCTTTTAAAAAATGTGGTTTAAGCAAGCGATTATTGCTGTGGTGAGCTGTCATATAGGATGAGTATCACAAAAGATGACGTCATTTAGTTAAAGTTTTAACCCAAGTATCAAGACGTCACCGTCGCGCTAACATTAAGCATAGCTATGGTCTGAAACCAGGGAAAGTTAGCACAAACTTAGTGGGTGCTTATTGATAGAATACCGTTAAGCCAACAGAACGAGTAATCGAGTGTTGTTCGGTAAATAGATACAGAAGAGCTACTTTGTTTTATGATTGGAAATTAGTTAATTGCAGTAGTTTGTAGTTATTTGTAGAAGCGTAATTATTGGGTAAAGTTTTTCCTTAAAGATGGTCAAGGCGTTTAGGTTTAGGAAGATAATTATGAGATTCAAGACGCTTAGATTATTGTAAACAAGCAACCCAGTTACAATCGTTTCGATTAACGCTAGCGATGTAGTTGGCTAATAGCTAACGTTAAACGAAACGATTGTAACTTGTCTTGGGGGCAGTACCCAACATATTTCTTAGACGTCACATCCAGAGGTATACATTATAATGTAGCTTAACTTAACTAGCTTGGGGCAGAGTAACCCATGTTTTACATGGAGCAACTGCCTATCCGACCTCCACAACCTAGATATTGGCCAATACTCTCCTTAGACAGACTGATGGTCAGACTTTCAGGCGTCTGACAACCTGTAATGCCGTACCGTACGTAACGTATAAACAGATGTATGCGTAGGTAGATGAGGTATTGAGAAAATTATCTGCTGATAGGAAACTACCGTTACAAAGGTTTGCAGAAAAATGTTCTGATTAGATTTGAACTTTCTACTCAAGTTTTCTTGATTTCTGGCCAGACAGAAATTCTTCCTCCAATCGAATGCAGTGCAAAAATTAACATGCTTAAGAGGATTATTGGCTTTATCATCATATTTAGATGAGCACCAAGTTCTGCTGGTTTTTTTATTATACATAGGTTCGCGTTTGGCCACTATCTCACCTGATGGTAAGAAATGATGTGGTCAACGATGGAGCACGTTTGTCTAGAAGTAACCTATTCACTCCTGACTTAAAGACTCCTAGGTTTTTTTTTATAATATTCGACAATTATCACACAACGCCGTCTAGTTTCAAGCCAAGCAGAGCTTGTGTTGTGAGTACTAGACAACTGGTAAACATATTTATATATTTCTATATACATAAATATTATAAATGAAATACACCCAGACAAAGAACAAGTAATCGTGCTCATCACACAAATATTTGTCCTGGGTGGGAATCGAACCCACGACCTCCGGCATAGCAGTCAAGGGTCACTAACTACTAGGCTGACAGGTCAGTCAAAAAGGTTGTAGATGAGCACCAAGTTCTGCTGATAGAAAAGTAGGTAAGGCTTCTGTGATTACATTTTACAATGTACAATGTTTGAACTATTCGTGATATGACTAATGTTTCGAGCGTTCGACTGAATGTCAGTGCTTTTTCATAGAAGGAAAGTATTACGTGGTAAAATTAGGCGTTGAAAGGAATTTTCTCGGAATATGATATTACAATGTATTAGTAATCGGTAAAGTAAACAATACGTTGTTTTGTTACTGGAATCGATCGTAACTGAACTTACTATCATCAATTCAACTGAAAGACGCCCACTCTTAAACATATGCCTTCCTCTAGTGTCCCAGTGTATCAAATCTTCGCGATCCTTACATAGGTGCAACGTGTGGATAGCCTTCCAATGCTGTCTTCCATTTCGTGTACACCACTCCAGAAATTTACGGCCCTAATGGCTATCTGTTCCGCGAGCCGCAAAGAGAGTATGAGGGACAGGAGATGAGGAGACTGTGCTCGCGCAACAGTGTAACTCGCAGGCACAGCGAATAAGCTATGTCTCCTGATACGGCTATATTTTATTGGAGCACAAAGTTGAGACAGCTCGGTAAGCAGCTCTGGAGTACCAATTTTTCCACGAAGGATTTCTAACATCTATACTAATATTATAAAGCTGAAGAGTTTGTTTGTTTGTTTGTTTGTTTGTTTGAACGCGCTAATCTCAGGAACTACTGGTTCGAATTGAAAAATTCTTTTTGTGTTGAATAGATCATTTATCGAGGAAGGCTTTAGGCTATATAACATCACGCTGCGACTGATAGGAGCGTAGAAATAATGAAAAATATGGAAAAAACGGGGAATAATATTCATCTTTGAGGGCTTCCGTTGCGTGCGCTGCGAAAACGGTTCAAGATACCAAAAAAATATGTATGAAAGAATTATTTCTCTTAAAATGATCTAAAAAAAAGTCCGCGACAGTATATGTCTATCTTTTAAGATTAACTCACTAGAACCGTTTTTATGGGAAACAAATTTGGCCGAAATTAATGCATTATTACCAATTATTTGTTAGAGTTGTATCAACATAGTATTATTAAACTTTATCCAAATAAATGTGTTGTTGATTAAGAGTATGTAATTGTGAACAAAATTGTCTTTGACATCACTTATTTTCAATGAACTTCTTAGAAGTTATTACAATTTTAAAATAACTCCGATATAAAATTCACACGCGCCGCATGATGTGCTCGATATGACGCTGCGCCTGGCCTGCGGGCGAGGAGACGGGTTGCTTGCGGGCGGCGCGGAGGGTTTTTTTTATGGTAGGTAAAAATCATCCAATGACGAGTCCCGCTCTTGGGCGGAGCGGGAAACAGTGTCAGACTCTTACTGACTAAACAACCTACCCCGTTTCTCCCTTGCCTTATTCCCAGAGCCCCGGTATAACGCTTTCGCACACAGAAGGCTTCGACCCTGAAGGGTAGGGTAGTTATTTTTTTTTTTTTTTTCTGTGCGTGTCAAAATAAATGTTTTTCTTTCTTCTTCTTTCTTTCTTTCTTTCTTTAAGGGCCCCACAGTTTGCTGACAACACCTTGAGGCGCGCGGTAGCAGTGCACGCCGTCGACGACTGGGTCTCGGTCTGGACTGTTACCAGACAACCGGACGGCGACCATTGCTCACCGTCCGCAAGCCAACATCTACGGTGGCCGGATATCGGCGGGATCGCGGCGGCGATGGCTACGGCGAGGGCACTGTTGCTCTTGCCTTATGCGGTCGGCCTCCTCCTTTACGAGCATTACTGCTTCGCAGAAGGAGGCGACCGCTTGCCATTCTTATTCGCTGCTGACCATGACCTGAACCAAGGCCCGGCGCGAGAGGTCGAAGCCGCCGATCACCCCCATGGACACGGCGATGCTCTTCTCAAACGGGGCGCACCTCCACCGTGTGCTCCACCGTGTCCTTCGGGCTGGCCACACAGTGGCGACACCCGGGCGTCTCTTCCGCACGAATCCGGCGCAGGAATCTCCTGAACTTTCCATGTCCGGTGAGAAATTGCGTCATGCGGAAGGTGAGGACGCCGTGATGTCTATCCAACCACGCCTCAAAGTGGGGACTTACCGCCGAGATTATGGCGTGTCCAAGGGGGTGTGTAGCTCTATAAAGTACTTTTAGACAATTATGTTCTTTTAAAAACTAAATTGTCTAAAATAATAACGGAAATTGACACGGGCAAAGTCGTGAGTAACAGCTATAATTTATAAAGCTGAGGAGGTTGTTTGCAAAAATAAATATGATGCCCAAAATAACTATTCCACGCGGACGAAGTCGCGGGCACAGCTAGTCATTAATATTTGGTAATTTTTCCTTCTGAGATCTAATGAGTTATGCAGACCCGAATTCATGATGATGACTAAGAATACGTCTGAGTTTAATATATGCAATTAATAAAAATGAAGAGTCGAGTTAAGCATGTCCACCTTAGAATGGGACCCCAAGATATTGCACATTGTATAACTTTACCCAAAAATCAGGCATGTCCGTGACCGTGTCTTCCAAAGTAATACATTGTATGGGAGATCGCCATTTCAGCTGAAATATGTTGATTGTGCAGGGCGTAAGCTCCCATAAGCCAAGTGACGTCACATCAACCGGTTTTGTGTGTTTCGCATCCAGCGGATGACTATTACCGCTAACATCATTTTTAAATCATTTCTATTTATGTAGGTAAGTCATTATATAGGTACATAGAAAAAAAAATCAACAGAGCGAGGACTGTCACTATAATGGTTGATCGCAAAAAACTCAACAATACCATAACACCCAGTTAAATCACCCCACAACAATACATAACAATACTTTCTATCACAAACGATGCAAATGTATCTCCACCTAATTAACCCCACGACCTAACGGTAAACGCTCAATGGCCACGGTAACCAACTAGACCAGTAAAAAAAAAACATAAAAGAACAATGGCAACACTGCAGCCTGATAAAAGCAAAAAAAAAACGCTCTGTTCCAAATTCAAATAATTTCCCACACGTAACGTTACGCGGGCGGGCATTGAGCGCAAGCCGTTATATCTGCGGCAGTGACCCACTTTGGAACGTATCGCCAGTACTGTCGCGACTGTCTTCGTAACCTTATTGGTAGTAACGTCTTTTTAGACTTCCATTGCGGGTTTTGTTCTAACTTTCTCTTTGTTACATCGCTGTTTAGCAGCAATGTATGCTGTAGAAAGAAATGTATGGTTAGCAGTAATGTGGATTTGGAGTGTGATGGTAAAAGTTCGCAGCCGGTGTAAGCTGTGCGCTTTCTGATTTTGAGACGATCTCGGAGCGGTTTCAAAGTCACGTACCTACTTATCTGTTACGTACTATGTGGCAATTTATTTATTATGTCTTTTTATTGGTATTTATTGTCTTTATTTGCTGTGGTTTTGCTGATTTGGTGGTACAATGACCTGTATAGGATTTTTTGTTTTTGCGATTGTCGATTGTTTAGTGTAACTTTCAGAGATCCCTGTTGATTGTACAGAACGATTACGTAGTACTTGCCTTATAAAGAAGAATTTGTAAAAAAGGTAACCTAAAAATAATTAGGGTCATGCCCTTACATAAATGTCGAATGGTAAAAATGCAGACGCCATCATTGTTTTTAAATGTACCGATTCCTTCTGTTCTTTTGAAAGAAAATATTATGACGTAAAAAATCTTAGTGGACGCAAACCGATGCTGTTGACTTTAAATGTCAAATAATAATACGAACCTAATGTCAAAATACCCGGCATGTCCTAGAACCAAAAATTCGAAGACATTTGACATCCACCAAACCACACTTTCTTTTTAATCAAGTTGCATACGATTATAAAATAATTAAATCAGCTTTCCCTCGCACCCTGAAACCCGTGGTCCTGAAACGCAACCTAGTAATGTGCCTTGAAGACAGGCAGTATTGCCCCAATGTACCATCGAAGACACTTCCACCTGAGCACCACTACTGCAGGGGCCCTTCAGGGTCGAAGCCTCCTGGAGCCTTGAGGGTGGTGCAAACTGTTACCTCGACTCCAGGAATAAGGCAAGGAAGGTACGGGGTAGGTTTTTTAGTCAGTAAGAGTCTGACACTGGTCTCCCGCTCCGCCCGAGAGCGGGTTTCGTCATTGGATGATTTTCACCTACCATAAAAAAAAAAAAACTTGAGCACCACTAAGTTGATATTTGCTTGCCCTCGAAAGTAAAACTTTAAAGGTTTTGTTTTAATGTTTTTAAGCCACCATGCAGAAATGAGTGTAATGGTACCTGTAGCAATACACTAATATCTCGGATATACCTAAGTCACAAAACAGGAAAAAGTTAACAAGGAAATTAAACAAAAGTCACAGGATATAATCTTTTATTCCATATCGTCATAATACCTGCACAATGCCAGGAAACTGATTACATTCAAGTCGGTAATAGTTATACTTCGGAAAATAGTTTGACGTAGGTTATGTATGAATAATAGTATCAAATTTCCCATTTCTTTTATTTATATAAAAGAAATGGGAAATTTGGTGGTCGTACGATCACTTTTCCCATCGTCGTAACGAAAATCTGGCTCTAACTTTTGATTTTAAACGTATCACATATCTTGTTTCAAAAGTTCTTCCATCATCTGGCGCTAACATCATGTTTTACGACCTGACCACTCGGGTTTTTTTTTATGGTAGTTGAAAATCATCGAATGACGAAACCCGCTCTTAGGCGGAGCGGGAGACCAGTGTCAGACTCTTACTGACTAAAAAACCTACCCCGTGCCTTCCTTGCTTTATTCCTAGAGCCGCGGTACCAGTTTCACTCAAACCGGCAGCTCCAGGAGGCTTCGACCCTGAAGGGCCCCTACAGTTTGTTGACAACTCCTTGAGGCGCGCGCGGAACGGTGCGCGCCGTCGACGACTTGGACTCGGTCTGGACAGTTACCAGACGACCGGACGGTGAGCTATCATTGCTCACCGTCCGCGATCCAGTGTCTACGGTGGCCGGATATCGGCAGGATCGCGGCGGCGACGGCTACGGCGAGGGCGCTGTTGCCTTTGCCTTATGCGGTCGGCCTCCTCCTTTACGAGCATTATTGCTTCGCAGAAGGAGGCGACCGCCTGCCATTCCTCTTCGCTGCGGACCATAGCCTGAACCAAGGCCCGGCGCGTGAGGTCGCCGCTGCCCACTCGGGGTGAATTTATCGTGTTCATGATAATACTCTTCCAGACAAGAATGGACACATTTGGGCAACTGTTAGAGCACAAAAATCTCATGGAATTCCAGCTATGAACAATTTATAGTTTTATAATAATTTTCTAAAAAATTTTTTTTATGTTTTAGCTGATTTTGAAGAAGTTACTTTTTTTGGTAAAATTTATGTACTTATATTGTTTTTTCTTCGTAATAAATGACTGTGATTATTGTTATAATTTATAACAGTGTTGTTTTATTGTTTATATCCTAAACTTAAATTTGTGCTAAATAATATTTCTATAATAAGGTTTTTTTTTGTGTACGCCTCTGAGATGTACGTCTGAAATAGATTAGGCTTCTAGGGTTAAATAAGTACATTTGACATGTAGATAACTATTTTTAACCTATAATTTATTGACGTTGAGGCTAATATTACATAAGGTAATTGACGTAAATGCAACGATATCTGCCCCTTATAAGGAGATTTTGGTTGGAAAATACCGAATTTATTTTGTAACACCTGCTTATCTTATTAATATTTTTTGTTCTTTTTCCTCTAAATTATAAATATCTAGAAGACATTTCCTTTAAAAACCGTGACCAATACGAGTAGTAAAGCTTCAAAAGAATAACTTATTTTACAATTTTTTATGCTGATTATGACTATTGTCTAAACATAACTAACTCAATAATAAAAAATAAAAAAAATATTTTATAACTAAAGAGCAGGCTCACCTATCCAAACCAAATGTTCAGGCTTGGTTCGAACTATTTAGTAGGTGCTTTATGTCAAGTTTGCACAAAATCGGTTGAGCGGTTCTTCATTTATCATATTTTTCTGTTGCCGGGAGCGAAACTGCGAAAGAAGCTAGTTCTATATACGAGTATTATAAAAAAGCGGTATTTTATAACCAGCGTTGCTAACACCGAGATACACATAACACAGCAACAGATACGCGTCAATATACGCAATACAGTTATACATAATGCGAGTGAATCAACATGTTAAAATACTGGTACAGAGACAGAAACACCAAGTGATGAAGCTGCAGAAGTAGCATAGGGCATATAATTACCAAACTCATCATCATTCAGCCTCACTAGGAGAGGGAATGGGCCATAATCCACCACGCGGGCCCAGTGCGGATTGGTGGATGTCACATGTCTTCGAATTTTTGGTTTTAGTACATGCCGGTATACTCACGATGTTTTCCTTCACCGTTTTGAGAGCAGTGGTGATGAAATAAATTACACAAAGTAATGCGCCTGGCTGGGTTTGATTGAACCCGCGACCTACGACTCGTAAGTCGGAGCCATTACCACTTGGCCACCACTGCTCTTAACCATACCAAACTCAACGAATATTAAATAGGTGTGGATCCAAGTCATCATCTTCCTGCCCTTGTCCCGTCCGCAAGCTCGCTATCCAACCGTCCGATTACCGTTCGGGTCGAGAGAAACCATCATCAGCGCGCCCTGTTCCAGAGCGTTTCAAGGTGTTGTCAGCAGACTGAAGGGGCCCAGCAGGTTCGAAGCTCCTGGGCATGGGTTATGCAAGTGACTGTACGGCACGCCTAATCCAGGGCGTAGTACATATATAATTATATCGATGACCTGAAAAAGCTCAAGCTTACTATAACATTTTTTCTTTAAGTGTAACTTTTGCATCTCTCCTTACTGTATTACTTTGTGTAATATATTTCATCACCACTGCTTTCAAAACGGTGAAGGAAAAAATCGTCAGGAAACCGGCATGTCTTTGAACCAAAAATCTGAAAACATGCGACATCCTCCAACCCGGGTGATGGTTTACTGCCCAATCCGTCTCCTAGATAGGAGATCTGAGCCCCAGCAGTGGAAACATTATAATGCTATGCTTTTTTTATGGAAAGTAAAAATCATCCAGTGACGAATCCCGTCCTTGAGCGGAGCGGAAAACAGTGTCAGATCCTTCCTGACTAAACAACCTACCTCGTTCCTTCTTTGCCTTAATCCCAGAGCACTGGTGTTACGCTTTCGCATCAACCCTTGACCCCAGGAGGCTTCGACCCTGCAGGGCCCCTTCAGTTTGCTGACAACTCCTTAATGCGCGCGGGAACAGTGCGCGGCGTCGACGACTTGGGCTCGGTCTGGACTGTTACCAGACGACCGGAGAGCGAGCTACCCTTTGCTCACCGTCCGCAAGCCAGTGTCTACGGTGGCTGGATATCGGCAGGATCGCGGTCGGCTTCCTTCTTTACTAGCATTAATGCTTCGCAGAAGGAGGCGACCGCCTGCCATTCCTCTTCGCTGCGGACCATGGCCTGAACCAAGGCCTGGGCCCGGGTGGTGGATTACGGCCCATTCCCTCGCCAAGACAGAAGACCTGAGACCCAGCAATGTGAACATTATAAGGCTGATCTTAAGTGGATCTTCTGCATCCATAACTTTATAACTTCACAGTAAATATTGGGCACATTGTGTTGCGCCTACGCGTCTTAAGATAGCTATCAAGATTAGCACTAATGAGGCTGTATACCAATCCTACGCGTCATGTAAGCATCATTATGTTGAAGTTTAGCATACATTATGTTGATTTTTTTCTAACCGACATTAAAAAGGAGGTGTATTTGGCTGTATATATTTTTTTCACGTAGGTATTTTCAGAGGCTCCTTCTCTTATGTCTCTAATTACGGTACTCGAAAGGTTAAGTCATCATCATCATCATCAGCCATTTTAATGCTCCCACTGCAAGGACACAGGCCTTCTCTCTCTAGTAGAGGGAATGGGCCATAATCCACCACGCGGGCCCAGTGCGGATTGGTGGATGTCACATGTCTTCGAATTTTTGGTTCTAGGACATGCCGGTTTCCTCACGATGTTTTCCTTCACCGTTTTGAGAGCAGTGATGATGAAATAAATTACACAAAGTAATGCGCCTAGCTGGGTTTGAACCCGCGACCTACGACTCGTAAGTCGGGGCCGTTACCACTCGGCCACCACTGCTCTGCAAAGGTTAAGTATTGGTCACTAATTACCAGTCATCCTATGTAGGAATATTCAATGCTTCATCATCATCATTTCAGCCGAAAGACGTCCACTGCTGGACATAGGCCTCTCCCAAGCGCCACCACAAAGACCGGTCCTGTGCGTCTTGCATCCATCGGCTTCCAGCAACCCTGACCAGGTCATCGGTCCATTCAATGCTTGTTAATGGTAAAATATTTATAAAAGTTTTCCTGATTTCGTAACAAAAATACAAAAAAAAAAAACAACATTATCACCATAGTTTCCAAAAACCGTAACAGTTGAGTAACAAAATATAACTATAATGAATTATGTCAAAGTGGTCGCCACAGCAACCAGTAACCGCTCGTAATGTAGGCACACAAATCATGCGTAAAGAAAACTTTCTTGTACCGCGCGCGCGCTTGTTAAGGTGCAGACGATCAAATAAGTTTGTGAAAATTGTTTTGTAGCAAAATTATTATAAAAGGTTAAAAAGGGACGGGGTAGGGTTTTGAGTCAGTAAAAGGCTAATACTATTTCCCGCTCAATTTAAGGGCGAGAGATGTCGTTAGATGATTTTCGTCCACCACAAAAAAGAGGTCGATTCTTTTTTCCATATCCTGAAAAAAAAAACTTATGGAACACTGTTAAGTTTCGTCTACTGAGTCTGTGGAAACCTGTCCCTTACCTCGTGTATATCTGTTTTATACATTTTTTTATAACACAAATATCCTTCACCGTTTTGAGACATCGTGAGGAAACCGGTATGTCTTAGAATAAAAAATTCGAAGACGTGTGTCATCTACCAATCCGCACTGGGTCTCCGTGGTGGATCATGGCATCCATCCCCTCCCCTAGAGAGGAGGCAGTGGAAACATTAAAAGGCTGATGATTATGAACATAGATATACAATCATATATTTACATATTTTGTATCTAGTATAATCAACTTTCCGCAGTGGTCTGCGGATTATGTTGGCCATGCTTGTCCAACCTTCCATCCTGCATCACGTGCCCTATTACCAACCTTTCCACGTAAAGACAGCATCGGTGTATAGCATGCCGTGGCCGAATACTGGACCAGGCAAGGAATTTAGCTAGTTTAGCCATTGGACTCTAAGAAAAATTAGTTTAATTGCCATTTTGTCGTACTGGTTAAATAAAAAAAAAATGTTAGTAAAAAGACTAGGCAGATTATCTATCTTTCTGTAATATGTTTTTGATTTTTAAATTTTGATTTTGTGTATTTAATTGTAACATTTTAATAAGCTCACTTCTCAATTTTAATCTGTTACAACACGTGAGGACTTTTAATTGGCTAAATGTCGTCTATTATTGTTTTTCTTTTTAATAAGTTTATTTTATAAGCTGTAAGTCCTCCAAGCTGTGTTAAATAAATAAATAAATTATTGCACCGCTTTTTTGATCGAGTCAGCCTCTTAACAGCTCGAAACTTGAAAGTTCGTTACAGCGTGCTATGATTAAAGTTATTGGTTATAAAATACTTGTAGAATTATTGTTATAATTAAAACTACATAAGTAAGAAAGCGTGAAAGCAGATCTTGTGGTAGAAAATCTGTAAAATGTTGATGCTTTGTTATTATTTTCTTAGATATTAGTCATGTTTCATGGTCAATGGCCTTCTGTGAGTATGGAAATTATCATCATCAGCCTTTTTCATGGTCCCACTACTGGGACACAGGACTCCTCTCTAGAAGAGAGAATGGGCCATAATTCACCACGCGGGCCCAGTACAGATTGGTGGATGTAACATGTCTTCAAAGTTTTGGTTCTAGGACATGCCGGTTTCCTCACGATGTTTTCCTTCACCGTTTTGACAGCAGTGGTGATGAAATAAATTACATACCTAAACTAAAGCGCCTGGCTGGGTTTGAAACCATGCTGCACAACTCGTAAGTTGGGCCGTTACCACCACTGCTCTTGCTAGCACTGCTACTCTGAAATTATAATTATGAAAATTCTTCTTCTTCTCGAATCGAAGGTGAACTCGTTAAATTGTTTGGGCCCAGAAGGCGGCTACGTTAACTGCAGCAACGATGGCACTCATTAAATCTTTTTTAATGAGTGCAGCAGTGGGAATATTAAAAGGCTGATGATAATAATGTTTGCAAAAATTGTCATTCACAAAACACCAAGATTTTGACATCACCCTTTATTTTCATGTAGATCTTGTTTGATTTTTCGAGAAAATTCCTTACATTTTTTACAATAGTACCCATAAACCTGCCTATATATATTTATTTCATTATTTAAAAAAAATATATACCTACCTATTTTAAGACAACAGTAAAAAAAAGTAGGCATAAATTTGTAAAACGCGGCCAAAAACTAAAAGTTTGTCTTAACGTTCTTCTAGTTCTAGAAAGATCATCTTGCCAATTTACTTCTACGTAATTTGGCGTTTCTTTCATTCTGTTGTGTCACAGTTTCGAGCAGTTCCATTTTATTCAAGTCTATTGTCAATTGTTGGAACTAAGCGGGCCATTTTTTTTGGGCTATCAATATTTATTTTTTTTGCTCTTAGTGATTTTTTGGGAAGTTCTTCTTTTCGATCGAAAATTAATTAGCTCCTCAAAAAACTGGAACATTTTTTTTGTCTAAATAAATTATTTTATATTTAAGAAAGTAGTTAATGTTACAATATAAAACTTTTTAAAAATTTATTTTTTTTACTATAAGTTAAAAAAGTAAATACGTACCTAACTAGGTACGTATTATTTATAAAAGTTCTTTAAATTTAAATTGTATAACAATATTGTGTACGACACCAATACCTTTTTTTTTTAATTTGCGTGACAGAATGTACAAAACAATTATTGTTACACATTTTTTACTGATTATTGTCGATGGTAAAGAAGAATTCCTTTTTTAAAAAAATGTTTGCCATAGCAATCGAATTTAGAATTTCATTTTCAAATTTGTTTGTCGAATCAATCGAATTATAAGCTAAATAAACATTTCCTTATTGAAATATCCGGCGACATCATTGATAACTCCTATAAAATAATTGCCTGTCAATTCACAAGCACAGAGTCGCCATCTTGTTCGTATCTAGAGCGAGTTTCGGGGCCGTGTCACACTTACGTAAAGAAAGTTCGTGCTTTGAAGCCGTGGCAGTGATAGGGTTGTGCGTCAGCGGTCAAGTTCAAGTTACGGTTTTTTGTTTCTTTTTTTTTATTGACGCTTTGCGTGTTGTATGGGTCAGGCGTTTTGGCGGGGGTATGAGGAAAATTGAGATGTTTTTGCGGAAGTGGTAATGCGTGATCATGTACCATACTGTGATTAACTTAATAAAAGAAAGTTTTTCTGCAATTTTATCATTAAAAAAAAGAAAAATATAGAATTAGGTATTCTCTTTATCCCTATTTCAAAATGATGAATTTTGAATTTGCCCAAAAATAATCTCTAACGAGCTTTTACTATAATAAGTTAAAAGTAAGCTTATCTGCCTACTTTAAACGTTTTCGTTTTAATTATACAAGTTATTGTAAAATACAGTGAGAAGTAGCGAGAAAATCTTTTAGAAAGTTCCCACTGCTGGGACTTAGGCCTCCTCTCCACAGCTACTACGACCGAACTCTAGATTCATTTGTCAAAAGAAAGAAAGAAAAAATGAAATTTTGCCAAAATATGTGGCTCCGTAACAACTTGGGTCAAACCAAATAAATTATTTCGGAAATGTAAATATTATTTTTTGCGGAAGTAGGAATTGTTAACCATTTATTAACATTTTTATATTTTTTTAATGTGGTCAAAAAATCAAAAGGTTCACAACACATTCACATTTATACATAACTTACTAACATACTCGTGACATAATATAGTAGGGGGTATGGGCATTCTTTTTCCCAAAATCAGAAATTATCTCTTTAACACCTAATTATCTATACCAATATATTTTCTAATTTTCAATACCTTCAACAAATCTGTAGGTACCATACACTTACTTATAAGGAAAATTGCAAATCAATATCGTTGCAGATCAGATAACCGTCACTCTGCTTTCAATTGACGATTAATTAACAATTAATCAAGGGAGAAAACTATCGACATGACGTCGAACGAACGCAGGGGAAATGCAATTTTCTTATGCAACCAACTCTAATGCGATGCAACCGAGGTATAAAACCAACGTTTCTAATATTACACACATGCATTTTAGCTTGCTTTCTTCGGCATACTCTCAAGTAAAATGGTGGCCGACAAAAAAACTAGTGCTTTCTTTTTCAATGTCGAGTAACAACTGAGATAGACATACGATTTGTAAAGGTTAGAGCAGGATAGTTATACAGTATGTATTGCGCGTAAATGACACGATTGACGTTTGAATTTCGAACCGCACCAAACGTCAAACTTCCCGCCAAATGATTGTGATGGCTGCCCGTTTGAAATAGGGTTGAGTTTTGGTTCGGTTGTTTTGCTTCTAGTGTTGTGACTTTTCGGAGTCGCGCCGACGATTCGCGTGCGCTGATATGTGGGACAATCGAAAGCCTTTCTCCACTCGGCTGTTAGGTATTTTATTCCGTTAGTTTTTTTGTGGCCGCCATTACACCAATATGGCGGGTGGCATCATTTTTTCGCTTTGTCACGTTAGATCATTCTTGTTAGACGTTCGAAAGCTGTGTTCTGGTTCTTGGAATCAGAGTCGCATAACTGTATACCGCTCGGAGAAATGATGTAATTTTTATAAGTGATGTTTTCTGTAAATTAATATTAACTAATACTATGCTTTTATTTAATTAATTTTTAACCGAAATGCATTCTAATTAGCTGTGGAAATAAATAAGGAAATTGCATGTTATTGGCTTGAGGTTGTTAAAGGAAAATTATGATAATTGTTTCAGTTAAAATATTGCGTGACGCTTGCACAGAAATACATTCGCATGTTATGTAGGTAACGGTTTAATGTAATAGTTACCCACTAAATAAAAATAACTGTTAATTCATTTTGTCGACAACATGATGTTTTAACTGCTGAATTCAGGGTTTTTACCCTGTGATATAATAATCACACATTATTAGATGATTAATTTACAACGAATAGAATTCTAATGTGTAAACAAGCGTATCTGTCAAAAGTATCCAAAAGAACTTTCTTCTATCAATAAACACTTCGACGAAATGCCACGAAGCCGAAAAAAACCCAAACCACGCAAAGGACATTCACCCATACAGTCTCACCTGTCACTGTCAAAAAATCTATGTCACTAATATCACGAGTTTTTAATCTGCGCATCCGTCGCACAGTCGATGCGTTTACAGGCCCCGTGTAATTGCATAATTTGCATAGGCGATGCATCGCGACCGCCACTTTCTCCCGCTAACGGGACTTGGAACTGGGACATCCGTTCATTTGTTCCCACATCAGGTCTTCAAATGTACTTTTTTTTCGTGTTTGTTCGCTATTTGAAATTTTGAGTGCAGTTTTTTTACAGTCAGCCAGTGTTTGACCATAGATTTTGATAGACTGATGGATGGTATTCTCTTTCTTTTGACAACATTTTTATTGTAAGCTTCTCATTAATCAAAATTATATTTATTTGTTATTTTTTGTTCAGTGCTCATTACCAACAATAGTTTCTTGCAACGCGATGATAAGCTTTGTTTATACTTTTGACCTGCTTAGAGTTTTCCAGAAATGCATTTGAACTTTCTATGGAGAAAGTTTTAGCTATTTCTGAATGAAAGGCAATTGTTTCTTATCAAAGTTATGAATATAAGTGGTGATTGCTTATTTTTTCTCATATATTCATGATTTTTATAGAATACGCTAATTAACCTGGAAAAACATAAATCAAAATTTTATAATTAAGAGATTGTAAAAGGTTTTCTTGATTTGCAAACTGAAAACTGGAAACACGTTAAAATATAAGTACTTAAATGAAATTTAATATTTAGACCGTTTTATTTTAGGTACCTACATATGATGACATTTAGTTTCGTCTCGTCAGAATAAAAATAATGACACCATAATTCTAATTAGCGAAGGATAGTTTATTATCAGTCACCAATAAATATTTAAGGTGTCTTTAAAGCTAGAGTGATTAATTAGGCTCTTAATAAACTAGTGCGACTTACAATCAACGATTGCATTATTATATGTACAGTCAACCATTAAGTACCTAAGTAAGTTAAAAAAAAAGTATCTAATGACTTTACATTAGATGCCTTTGCCCATCAAAATCATAACACAAAACTCTCTAATAACATTCCAAATTCAAAATCAAATCCCGCTTCATTAATCAGAACACTATCTAATCGACCAATCACAGACGTCCATTCGTTATCAGTTCATGGTCAAAATATGCACAACAACAAAGAGTTTGTGTGTATGTATGTCAGACAGCCGGTGAAAGTACGGCGCGAAAGGTGACCGCAACCAGGTCAGTTACTAGCATTACGTGTTCACTGTGACACTTTCTTTGACGCCATCTTGTATTTTTTGAAACTTTTTTTTTAGAACGACTTTTGAATAATGACAGTTTATGTTGTTATGGTGGTAGTGTTGTTCTTGGAAGGTTTTAGTCGGTTTATTTTAAGCTATGGTAAGGTCGTTTTTGTTATAGTTTCCAGTAATTTGATCTACCACTGGGATTTTATTTTCATTATAGTTTATACTAAAAATTTACTATTCCTACTACTAAGAACTTTATCTGTGGTAGATAAAACTTAATAAAGTAAATTGTGTTTTTTACAGAATTGAAAAAACACCTCAAATATTAAAATACACAGATTATCTAGAACATAATTATTGTGTGAAATGTAAAGTAAGATTATGGTCTGGGCCCAAAAAGTAAAATATCAATATGTCAACAGAAAAACGGTATTATAAAAATAGAGGAAAGTAAAGAATTTAATGTTAAAAGCCAAAGATAGAGATGGTTGTAAAAGTATGAAGGAGAAATAAATTATTTTCCATTATATGTGTTAATGATCTGGTACTGGCAGTATATAAATTCGGGTCACGGTTCAATAGAAATGTCAAAATAGAACTAGTTTTTATTTTAAATTTAGACAGCTGTCAGTTGAAAAGTAAAACTCCCTAGGGAGTAAAAGTACTTCTTCCAACCCTGTCCGCAGGCAACTTTACACCTACTTTCAGAGTATGAGTAATGAAAAGTTCTTTAAGCCATGTCATAGTATGAACTATATAAAAAAAATAATGTAAAGTACCTATTTGGCAGCAAATATATCAAATTTACATTTTCAGTAAACTTCAGTGAGGCAGTTAACATTACAAAATTTTCAGCTCCACTTTACTGAGATCGCGACTGTTTCAATGATTCCACATATTGTCTAGTTGAGCAGATACTTAAGATATAAAACTACCCCAATTTTATATCACAATATTGAATAATTAAAACAGGCATTGAACTTCATTCAAAACAATCCCGCCAAAAACCTAAATGATATGTTGTAGAAGAACTATTCAAAATAACTTCCAATTTACAAAATCTCTGGCTCACCTCACCTTGTCTAATAAAAACGTGACAACACATACATGATTCAATTTATAACTATTACGTGTTACGGAGTGTAACTATGGATGACACTTTCTTTGACCTATTGGCGCGAAATGACAGCAGCGGCCATTTTTGATGGCGCCATATTTAAAAATGGAGTATGACTGGAAAATGACAAGGTTAAGGACGCTAGTATATAAAAGATTAGCTGTCCCCCGTTGTTTCAGCCGCATCGTATTCGCAACGGATCTTGATGCGGTTTTTTTCAATAGATAGAGTGATTCAAGATAAAGATGTATGTGTATAATACATGCATAATATATTCAATATCAATACCCGTGCGAAGCTGGGGCGGGTCGCTAGTTTATAAATAAAAGCCAAGCTGTCCCCCGCTGTTTTACTCGAATCTCTAGTTACTGCCTTCCACCCATAGGTTTTAGCGTAATGTTATTTATCCAATAGCTTTCCTCAATGTCAACACGACATATGGCTCCGAAACATGGTCGCTTACAAAAGGCCTCATAAGAAGACTCAGTCACTCAAAGGGCAATGGAAAGAGCTATGATCGGAGTTTCATCAGAGAATCAGAAATGAAGATTTCCACTAGAGAAACAAGGTTGCGGACATAGCGAAAAGAATTGCCAAACTTAAGTGGCAATGTGCAGGACACATATTACGCAGAACAGATGGCCCCTGGGGCTTAAAAGTTCTGGAGTAGCGTCCGCGTACCGGAAGACGTAGCGTTGGAAGGCCTCCCACTAAGTGTACTGATAACCTGGCCAGGGTTGCTGGAGTCTGATGAATGCAAGAGGCACAGGACCGATCGTTGTAGCGAAACTTTTGGAGAGGCCTTACAAACGCCGAAAACAGGCCGCTATTATACCTGCCTATAGTGTGTGACATAATTTCCTCATTAATTTGATCTTTGGTACATTCCCAAATATAAAAAGGTGTCGGCTTGTGGTTTTCCTCTATTAAAAATATAACTATGTTGTCTGCTAAATTCCAAGGTTATTAATATAAGGTAAGTATTCTTTATTAAGTGCCTACCTATCCTCCAATTGACGTCTTTTGGAACACCTTTTAAGGAAAGAACATATAGGTACCTATTAATCGTGTTTTAGTAAGTTTTTTTTTTGTCTGCCCCCCTGACCAAGTTGATAATTTACAATTGTTAACGCTAGTAAACAACTAATCAAATATATAGAAATGACTTCATTTAAACAAAATTAGTAGCCAAATTCACATAATTGAAAATTACAAATGAATGCATGCAGAGCTATCTCGCCCCCTAATAAATGACGTGCATGCGGTCGTGTCCTTCTGCGAAGTAGTAATGCTAGCAAAAGATGAGGTCGACAGCATCAGGCAAAGGCAACGGAGCTCACGCCGCAGCCGCCGCCGCCGCGTCTCCGATCCCGATTTCCGGACGGTAGTAATGGGTAGAGCGCTGTCTGCTCATACGGTAACCGTCCGGACCGAGCCGAAGTCATCGACGGCGCGCACTGTTCCTGCGCGCCTTAAGGAATTGTTAGCATTGTAGCTGGCAGCAACGGAAGCAGGGTCGAAACGTTCTGGGGCCAAGGGTTCCATAAAAAAAGAAATAAACTTAAACAAAACTAAAACCTCCTTCTTGCGCTGTCAGATAAAAACCGGTCACAAAGCTAATGTCAACGATTATGTTGGCACTACACTATTAGCCAAACTAACGGGCACACTACCAACTATTACCAACATTGTAGTCATCATTCTCCAATACGAAAATGTCACCAATACTCAGCCAACCGTCAACCGATTACAGAAATTAACTAAACTATTCATTTAACCGTTAAATAAACTATAAACCCATATAAAATAGGAACAAGTAAGTCACGTCATTCTAGCGTGATAACTGATCATCATTCAAAGAAGTACCGTTATTTGGAAACAAGCGATTTTGAACTTTAATCCTCGGGGATAAGGTTGTGAGAATAGTGTGGAATTATTAAAGATTTACTGCTGTTAATATGGGTAGGTTTGTGTTGTAGTGCCAGCGAGTGATATAATAATATAGTGATGCTAACTTTGCGGTGTTTTGGCGGGTTGCTCGAAAAGTCACCTAAGCTTTGGAACACAAACACAGAGCTATTGAAAAAACGAAATCGAACTCACGGAGGACACAATGGTCTTCCTAAGCGGAGCACACCTATACCGTATGCTCCACCGTGTCTTCCGGGCAGTCCACACAGCGGCGACACCAGACGGGTGTTAAATCTGGTGGGGTGCTGGCTGCTACCCATTAGATGATTTTATTATATATTAATATATTATATAAAAAATGGAAAGAAATCAGCATCACCAACTGATTTTTTTTATTTTCCATTTTATTTTCTATCATAAAGAGGATGTACCGACCTCTATGGCGCCAAAAAATATGAAATCCTGCATCGCGCAATCAAAGTTTTCCGCGCGATTTAAACATACTAGGTTGTATTGTTTAAAATTAAAGTTTCTTAAACCGCTATTACCTCTTAAACCGCTTAAACCGCTACTATTATATCTACCACACTAATTTTATAGCATCCGACTAGTTCACATCTTTGTGTATGCACACGCTCTCTCGAGAGAATGCAAGCGCGGGAAATGTTCGAACTTTTCACTACTTTTCCTCCGCTCCACACTTTCCTCGCCACGGCCCAATGCCATCGCATTACGACTGACATTTTAACTTAATCTGTCATTTGTCTTAAATCATTACAATAATCTGATGATTATTGTAATATCTGTGATTTATTCAGCCATTTGTTCTGTATAGCTGGTTATTGAATATTAAGTTTTCTAGTGAACAGCGTAAGATTGGTGTGGATGTGGTAGAGTTAATCTATTTTACTCTTCGAATAGTTAGATGGATCCTTTATGATCCCTAGGAAGACGTTTTTCTTAGAGATTCGTACATATGGATGGATTTGACTGACCTGTTGGTCTAGGACTGACCTGTTCGTCTAATGGTCCCGACTGTTATGCCGGAGGTCGTGGGTTCGGAAAAATGTTTGTGTAATGAGCTCAATCATTTTTTCTGTGTCTGGGTGTAATTTATCTATAATATGTATGAATTTGTATATATATAAATATATAGGTACACCGAAAAAACAAAAAACGTAGGTGGGTACAGCGAGGGAATGAAACAGTTTGCAGGCTGCAATCTTTCCATCCGATTATAATTTAGGTGTCTTCAATGCTAGAGTGAATAGGCTCCTAATAAACTAGTGCGCCTCACCATCAACGATTGCATCACTCTTACCATCAGTTGGGATCGCAGTCAAGCACTGGTTTACAGCAATTAAAAAAAATATGCGTAACCTTCGGGTTTCGCTTTGCACATTGCACTGTGTCCCATGCAATGTGCAGCATCCCTCACTATGCCGCAATTTGATTGAGACCCGCAAACCTTTTACCCGCCATTTTGGTTCAACTTTTATGCCGGTATTGTAAACAGCGTCTGAGTGTAACGCATACTAGCTTTTTTTGAAGGTGGGGAAAATCTAATACAAATCCCGGGATAGGAAACAGTGTCAGACTCTTACTGACTAAACGACCCACCCTGTCCCATCTTAGTCTTCATACCGGAGTCGGGCCTTCCTTTCAGAATACATTCGCAGATAGAGGGCGCCACTTTTATCTAAAGTATAAACATTTTGATAGTTTTAGATACCATAGATTAACAATGCGCAGCATCACCTGTAATTGGCTCAATGTTTCTTATACAATTTTTATTTTTTAGTTATAGCTGTTTGATTCTCCTTCGATTAAGTAAATAAATAAATAACTGTGCCGCACTTCGATTGAGACTCGAAAATTTTTTACTCGCCATTTTGGTCCAACATTTATTCCGGCTATTGTAAGCAGTGTCTGAATGGAACATATTGTTACAGATAGGAGTTCCTGGTACATTTACCTGTGCCGGATCAGTGACAGCGGCTGCAACTAATAACTGATGACCTCGCGAGGAGAAATGAGCTGCAGTGTAACTACCTACGTACGTACCTACATAATATCATACAACACAATCACAGGGCTGCCACGCGTGCTAGTCGTGGTGTAACCCGGATTTGATCGAAAGAAAGAAACAAAGAAAGAAAAAGAGTTTCCATTCATATAAGTTTCTGTAAAATTGTTGCTTTTTTTGGTGTACAATAAAGTATTATTCTATTCTATTCTATTCTATTCTATTCTAAAATATGCAACACACCCCCGCAAAACGGCCAGTGCTTAGAAAAAGCTGGGCTCATGTGTTAAACACAGCCACAGCGTTAATTTTCAGCACCAGTCGATTAGTGCTTATTATTTTTTATATCACATACTAGTTGGCGAACTTCGTAATGTCTGACAAATCTTTATTTGGGATTTTTTCCAAATTTTCAGATCCTTCAAACCTTCCGTGGAATATCATGATTTTTCAAGACTAAACTTTGCTAAATCGGTTAAATCGTTCTCGAATTTTAGCGAGACTAACGAACAGCTATTCATTTTTATATATAAGAAGACCAGTTCTACATATAAGTCTATATAAGAACTTGATTGCAATAAAATTAACTTTCCTTTCTTTCCCAGAACTGTGGCTACATCCAGTGATCTTCTGTCACTTTCCTGCACAGAAATATAATTAACGTAAACATAGCATCCTGAAGTATTATGACTGTAGCTGTGCATAAAGACAGGAAAGATTTTTCCAGATAAAATGATTGATATCCTCTACTATTTCAAATTAAATTTCCAGTTAATATCTCATTATTTGACCAATTGCTTAACATGTAAGAAATAACACGAAAAAAAGGGAGAAAGTGTTCATTAGTAGCTCAAACAATCGTATTTAAAAAATATAATTTTGGAAAAAGAAAATATAATCTGTGTGATGCCACACAAAGGCGCCTACCTCAGCAAATGCGATATTTAAAATGATAAATTTCGTAGTATTCTGTTACGGCCTGACATCATTCCTCTTTTGGAGAGCTGGACTCCTTAAAGGACTCTAGTTTAAAATCCCAAATTAACAGGAACAAAGCAGTCGTCATCATTTGAGCCGAAAGACGTATTGCTGGACATAGGCGTCCCCGAATTCTCGCCATGATGATGAACGGTCCTGTGCATCTCGAAGGCATTGGATACCCATAACCCTTGCTAGGTCATCGGTCCATCTTGTTGGAGCCCTTCGAACTCTGCGTCTTCCGCTAAAAAAGGTAAAAAAAATATAAAGAAAATATTCCTGCATCCTGACCTCAACGAGGACATAGGCCCAGTAATTCCTGACATAATTATCTGCGCCCACTCCCGGATCAGAAGAACCAAGTGTTGGAGCAGCCCTGGCCACACCAAAGTGTACGGTTATGCAGCTAGCAATACAGACATGCATTCGAGGTCTGGACTCCTAAAAGAACTCTGGTCTAAAATCCCAAATTAACAGGAAAAAAAAGAGTACCCTGTTCATAACAATAAACATTCCTGTATCCTGACCTCTTCAAAGACGCATAGACCCACTAATTCCTGACATAATTATCTGCCCTCACTCCCGGATCAGAAGAGCCAAGTGTTGGAGCAGCCCTGGCCACACCAAAGTGTACCGTTATGCAGCTAGCAACATAGACATGCATTCGAGGTCGCTTTCTCATTTCGCCGGCTTTAAATTGCGGTCACCTCGTTTAGAAACGTTTAGCAGGCAGTTATAACTACCGGAGATAGATGGTTTGGTTTCAATGTCAGGTTCGAACGAAAATATTTTGTTTCTCACTAACTAATGTAGTGTTTAGTACCACGCGCGCCTCTCCCGCGCGCCTCAAGGAGTTGTCAGCAAACTGTAGGGTCGAAGCCTCCTGGGGCCGAGGGTAGATGCAAAAGCGTTATACCGGGGCTCTGGGACTAAAGCAGGGAAGGAACGGGGTAGGTTGTTTAGTCAGTAAGAGTCTGACACTGTTTCCCGGTCCGCCCAAGAGCGGAACTCGTCATTCGATGATTTTTACTTACCAAAAAAAAAAAACAATGCGCGCCTCAAGTAATTGTCAGAAAACCGTAGGGGCACAGCTGGGTCGAAGCCTGTTGGCGCCATGGGGCAATTGTGAAAACGTTATACCTGAAACGCAAAGAAGGAATCGGAGTAGGTTTTTTTAGTCAGTAAAGGTCTGACACTATCTCCCGCCCTATCTATTAGTCAGACAGGTCGTTGGATGATTTTGACCTACCAAAAAATAGTACATTTTGATACAAGTGCAGGAAGTTTGTCATTGCGACCGAGGCGAAATTCGCACGAGCCGTAGGCGAGTGTGTTATGGAGCCGAGGGCTGCAGTGACAAATCTGCACGTGTGTCAAACGACGTTTTTCAATACACTTACGAACATATAACACTTATAATACACTTACTTCCTTTGAAAATTACGACGCATTTTTGTTTATTTCTTACTGAAGAAAAATTTCCAAACTTGCCGTACATTTTAGATTTAGATTGCAGCAAACTATAGTAAAGCAAAATATCTGAACGCAGCGGCTTATTGTCTAAAAAAATCTCTTATATCTTACATTCAACATATTTTTCACAACTACTAATAAATAAGTTACTTATTAAGACTATTATTTATAGACTTTTTCCCGCGCTTATCCTTTGCAGGATGAAAAAGAAGCAAAGACATCAAACCGCTATACATCCTACTTAATATTAAGAATAGAAATTCAAATATTTTTGAATTTAGAACACAGATAAATGTTAATTTGTTGTTAATAACAAATTATTGCATAAATAATCATGTTTATTTATTATATTCTGTTAAAAACATGATTTAAATTTTAATTAAATATTAAAACCTCAAAAATCTGCACCTCATTGCTTTAAAAAAAAAAAATAATTACGCTTGACCGTGACGATAAGGAGGAAAAAAAAGCCCTTGGTATGATAAATGAAACAAAAGCACGCGGGTGATATACATGTTATGTCGAACCTAATCATAGTGCGATAAGTGACAGTTTTCGAGTAAGTGTATTGAAAAGTATATAAACATATTTTACTTGATATTTAAGTCACTCAAAAGTCTGAAGTGGTGATTGAATAAATTACACAAAGTAATGCGCCTGGCTAGGTTTGATCCCGCGATATACAACTTGTAAGTCAGGGCCGTTACCACTCGGCCACCACTGCTCTGTCTATTGGTGACATGAAAATTCGTACAGTACTGGTACAGACTACAGACAGCCTTTCAGAATAGGATGTATTTTGAAGAGTGTGCGCGGGAATTGCATGACTTGATTCTGCCATCTTAATTTGACTGGCCTCTTGGTGTAATGGTTAGTGGCCCTGACTGCTATGCCGTCGGTTCGATTCCCACCCAGGACTGATGTTTGTGTGATGAGCTCATTCATTTGTTCGGTGTCTGGGTGTAATTTATCTATATATGCATGTATTTAGAAATTATAAGTATGTTTATCAGTTGTCTAGTACTCATAACAAAAGTACTGCTTAGCTTGGGACAGCATTGTATGAGAGTTAAAAAAAAATCCACCATCGGGCAAGCGAGCGTACTGCAAATACTAAATATTACATTGTTGATACTTCTACGGTTCAGACTAAGCATTTTGTCTCGTCGTTTATCCTCGTTCCTCGAAAGACTGGAACAGTTTGCCTGCTACGATAATATTTAGATGTCTTCAAGGCTAGAGTGAATAGGCTCTCAATAAATTAGTCCGCCTCACGATCAACGATTGCATCACTGCTTACTATCAGCTGGGATCGCAGTCAAACAATGGTTTACATAAAATAAAAACAATAGTAGTTTTTAATTTTGTCGCGTTCGTACACACGGATAGACGCGATGGCTGGACTTTATACTAGGTACTACATGATAATGAGGTTTTTTTATGGTAGGTAAAAATCATTCAATAATGAATCCCGTCCTTCGGCGAAGCGGGAAACAGTGTCAGACTCTTACTGACTAAAAATCCAACCCCGTTCTTACTTTGCCTTAATCCTGGTGTAACGCTTTCGCATCAACCTTGACCTCAAGAAGCTTCGACCCTTCAGGGCACTTTATAATGAGGTTCTTAATTCTTTATTGTACCTACACCAAATACAATATTAAAAAAAGTAGATTACAAAGTTAAAGAAAGTAGATTACAAGTTTAACTCAAAGACACTTGACATGTTCTTGCTTTTACCAAATCTTATCATTAAAGAAGGTCTTACACTCTCTTCCGCCAAGACCTGTCCCAAGAAACATCATCATCATTAGCCTTTTTGATGTTTCCACTGCTGAGACACAGACCTCGTCTCTATTAGAGGAAATGGGCCGTACTCTTCGAATATTTGTTTCTAGGACATGCTGGTTTCCTCACGATGTTTTCTTCACCGGTTTATACTTTTGAGCCCAAGCAAATGCCGGCGTTCGCTTACCTATTGTTCTTTAATTGTGCCTTTACTTACAGTACAAAAAAAATACAAAATACAAATATGTTTATCGTTCAAAAAGGGCAATTACAATAATTTAACAGATCTCTGGACTCCACACTAGGATTCCCTGTGTCGTGGAGTCCAGTTTCTTCCATCTTATCAAACATAATAAAATATATATTCAGCAAAAGATATATATACTATTTCTAAACAAGATACATTAAAAAAAATAGATATATAAAGAATTAACTAAGACATAGCATATTTTGTGTATTTGAGTATGAAAGTGAGGAGTGTGTGTATTTGTAGTGGAGTGAAGAGGACTGTGTAAGTGTAGGGGGTGAGTGTGTGAAACAGAGGAGTGCGAGCTTGTGTGTAGTGTTTAGTTAGGTTTCTTATAATGTATAGGTATAAAGTCTTCGCGTGCTAGTCGAAAGGTTAAGACCAGTGATGACGAAATAAACTACACAAAGTAATATAATGACACAGTCTAAAAAATCATATAATGATACGTAATATAATATAATCACAACTGTCACACAACGTCGTCTAGTCCCAAGCTAAGCAGAGCGTGTGTTATGATTACTAGACAACTTATAAACATACTTACTATAAATAACACCCAGACAAAGAACAAATGATCGCGTTCATCACACAAACATTTGTCCTGGGTGGGAATCGAACCCACGACCTCCGGCTTAGCAGTCTAGGCCACTAACCACTAGACCAACAGGCCAGTTAAAGTAATATGCCTGGCTGGGTTTGAAACCGCGACCTAAAACATTTAAATCGGGCCGTTACTTTCGTTACTTACCACTTGGCCACCACTACTCAAAAAACATCAAACAACATAATTCCTAATCAAACTCGCACCTAACGCCACCATCAATGAACGGAATATTAGAAACTCGCATCGTAACCTAATTCCCCCTCTCCCCTACAACTTCGCATTGACATTCGGTGCAGGCGGGTCAACGAACCCGCTTTCACTTTCCGGTCACACCCCCCCCTGCTTTCCTGTTGCGTAACATCTGGAAGTGAATTGACGTGCGCGCGTGCATATGTGCGCTTGCGCAGTGCGCGTGAAAATGATTGTTTTGTTTGCAGTTGTTATGTTATGATTGATTTTGTGTGGTTGTAGGGTTTTATTTTTATTAATAAGTAAAAATTAATATTTTTATAGAATTGAATTCTTAGCAAAGTAAAGATTCTTGGTCTGGAAAAAATAAAGCTTATTATGTAAGATTTTTGAAGTTAATTTCCAAAATTCCTTCCTCGCATGAAAGGAATTATTCTCGCCCTACCCGCCATCGACCTGGTGGTCAAATATAGAGAGAGATCTAAAGAAAGCCCAGTTTCCAAAATTGACTACCCGAGATAAAAACACTTGATGCAGGAAAGTGAGAAGACCTAACCCAACCAAAATAATGGGACTAGGGAAGGAAGAAGAGGAAGCATAGAAGGAATTCTAAAAATTCATTCACTAAAGAGTTTTAGGGATCAGAGTTCGCTATTTTTACCTATAGCACCTTACCTTACCTTTTCCTTATAAAAAAAAGTCTTCTTTTTTTTTTTCCTCACTAAAATTTATCTGTGCTCTTCGGTTGCCCTTTGCATTCCACGGCCTAGGTCTTTTCGAAGGGCATTTTAAAGACTACCTTCGTCGATTTGGGCTCGTCCCTTCTGGATTGTCGTCGGCCTGCGAGTTCCTCATTGCTTTGTCGACAGTAGCTGGTAAGTATCCCGCATCGATCCCTCACGGTTGCGATCTTCTCCTTTGGTCCCATGACCGATTTGCAGTTTATGACTACATCACAATTTCTCTCGCTCCAGGCCATGGCCAGTAGTCTGGAGCTGACTTCCATCGTATGGTACACCGCATCTTCATGGTGATTCGCATAAAGGTGACACCCGGGCGATGCCCTATGCAACCAAGATAACAGTATAGGTAAGTAAAAAAAATGGCATTTCGGTGTTTTAACTTGAGATATAATATAACATCGCGTCAGCACTGCCCCCACCCTTGCTACCTGGGTATCACCTTGGATCGGTCCCTAACCTATAACTTCCACTGCGTGAAAACAAAAAAGAAAATCGGGACTAGAAACGATATCCTTCGCCGTCTGACATCCACCAGCTGGGGAGCATTGCCACAGGTATTGCGCACAACCGGCCTGTGTCTCTCTTTTTCTGCGGGGGAGTTTGCATGTCCAGTGTGGCATCGTTCCACTCATGCTAGGGAGGTAGACACAGCGCTAAACGATTACTGTCGCATCATAACGAGGTGCTTAAAACCAACCCCACTGACAATGCTCTATCCATTGGCAGGTATAGCTCCACCAGAGGTTCGCCGCGAACTAGCCAGCCGAACTGAAAAAGCTAAGCAGGAACAAGATAGCCACCACCCTCTTTACGGCCATCAACTCCCACGTGCGCGCTTGAAAAGTCGTAAAAGCTTTCTAAGATTTACGAGGTCTTCGGAGAGTGGCGGCTCGGACCAGAGACGCGAACTGTGGAGGGAACGATATCCCACTCCTCTTAACTTCATTCCCCCGGCGGAACATCTGCCACCGGGACACGAACTGCAGTGGCCAATCTGGAAATCCCTGAACCGACTGCGGGTTCAAGTTGGTCGCTGCAGAGATAATCTGGCCAAATGGGGCTTCCTTGACCCATCGCGAGTACAGTGCCAGTGTGGAGCCCCATCACAGGATATGCATCATCTCCTTTCTTGCTCAGCTTGCACTACCACCTGCACCTTTAATGACTTGTACGAGGCCAACGAGAGAGCTGTCCAGGTGGCTAAATATTGGTCGGACAAAATTTGAGTCAAATCGACAGAAGAAGATCGCGTTATGTTGTGGGACAAAATGTCTCCCAACATAACGCGATGCTGCAACGTTACTCACTGTCCCACACCCGTGCGCCTTAAAAAGTTGTCAACAAACCATAGGGATCCAGCAGGGTAGAGGCTTACAGGTGCCAAAAGTTCGCTTCTCAAAGGAAGGTACGGCCCTGATATGAAAATTCAGTAAAAGTCTGACACTTGATGATTTTCATCCACCTCAACGAAAAACCCAGTGTCCCTGGGTAGCTCGCGGTCTGGCCGTCCGGTAACGGTCCAGACCAGGCCAAGTCATCAACGGCGCATATCGTTCCACGCGCCTCAAGGAGTTGTCAGCAAACCGTAGGGGCTCAGCTGGGTTGAAGCCTCCTGGGGCAATATGAAAACGTGACCCGAAGTTTTTTTTTCCAAAAATGACTCATTTGATATTTTCCATTGACGTCAAATTAATACCCTCATGATATTTTTTCCAGTATCCTGTAAGCATAAATGTAAGAATACAATGGTCAGGATAAATATTGAATAATACCATGTGGTATAATACCACCCATTGTTCAGTTGTTACGTGGTTGATAGAGGCTTGGCATAATAAACCACACTTTGACTACCTATAGTTTATTTACCTCATGAACGATTACAGGGATTTTTTTATGATGGGAAAAAATCATCCAATGACGAATCCCGCTCTTGGGCGGATGCGGGAAATAGCATCAGACTCTTGGTTCATTAAGCCCCAAGCGAGCGCCGGCGCTCGAAAACCTATTGTTCTTTAATTGTGTCTGTAATTAAGGTAGCCAATAGGTTGACTAAACCACCTACCCCGTTCCTACGTCACCATTTATACTAGAGCTAGAGCCTTCCTTTCAGACACGAACCCTTGGCCCCAGTTGGCTTCGACCCTTCTGCAGGGTCCCTACGACGTTTGAGGGATTGAGTTTTTACCCTAACGTGAACGTTATAATATTTTATTTGTCATATACATACCTTATTGTATATCTCACAATATGGGGGAGCAAGCGTTTGCAAAAACAAAGCAAACTACAGTTGAAGGAATACTGTGGAAACATATCGAGCCGTTACCGCCAAATTATCGTAAGCGACACTTTTGTCAAAAAACCGTTTTTTATCGATACTAGTATTTCAAACCGTAACGGATCCATCCCTGTTGGTGTTTTCCGCCAAAAAAAACCGTTACAAAGTTATAGCAAGTGCTAAAATTATCGTGAATACACATTTTTTCTAAAACTTAACGTAAGCGACACATGCATTTTATCGCAAGCGACCGCACTTGTTATCGCAAGCGACAATTTTTGCTTAAGGCCCTAAACATGTCACCCAAATGTCTTTGAAATACACAGATTTTGAGATAAACAGATTTTAATATTGGATTTCATTTGCCTCATCATCATCTTCCTGCCCTTGTCCCGTTTTATTTGGGGTTGGCGCAATATGTTTTTTTCTTCCACTCTGTCCTGTCACCCGTCACGCTATCACTAACTCCTCTTTCTTTCATATCACTTCTCACACAATCCATTCATATTTTCTTTGGTCTCCCTCTCCCTCTCCATCCATCCACATTTATACTCATGGCTTTTTTTGTAACATGCGTTTCATCCCGTCTTTTTACATGGCCATACCAAGACAAACGGTTCCCTTTCAACTTTTCAGTCACTGGCACCACTTTCAGACTTCCTCTAATATACTCATTTCTCACTTTATCCATTCTCGTCACACCACAAATCCATCTCAACATTCTCATCTCTGCTACATGCAATCTCTTTTCATCCGTCTTTTTCATAGCCCAACATTCTGACCCATAAAGTAGGACAGGCCTTATCACAGACTTGTAGATTTTACCCTTCAACTTGAGGGGCATCCGTGGGTCGCAAGTTGTTCCAGTGACCTGTCGCCATTTCATCCATCCTGAGTTGATCCGATGTGCTACGTCTCGGTCTATCTCACCATTCCCTTGGATAAGCGACCCAAGGTACTTAAAGTCGGAACAGATTGGTATGGGCGTTCCGGCGAGAGCTAAGGGCACAAGACTAGAGAGACCGCCGAAATCACAGAACAGGTACTCTGTTTTAGTTCTGCTCAATTTTAGGCCAACACTCTCCAGTCTTTGCCACCATACCTCCAATCTGCTCTGGACCTCTGAGGCACTCTTAGCAACCAGCACAATATCATCGGCAAACAGCATACACCAGGAAGCATCTTCCTGAATGTCCGACGTCAGAGCGTCCATTATTATCAGGAAGAGGTAAGGGCTAAGAGCCGACCCTTGGTGTAAACCGACAGCCACATTGAAATTGTTAGTGGTGCCCGCTGCAGACCGGACTTGTGTACTGCAGCGACTATACATCGCTCGGATCAACTGAACATACTTCCCAGGCACACCTTTCTCCTTAAGGGCCCACCACAGAACCTCACGAGGTACCCGGTCGTATGCCTTTTCGAGGTCAATGAATACCATGTGCAAGTTTTTATGTGCACTTCTGTATTTTTCGCACAACTGGCGTATAGCAAATATGGCATCCGTTGTACCACGACCAGGCATAAAACCGAATTGGTTCTGTGAAATTTCACTCTCTTCTCTCAGCCTCCGTTCAATAACTTTCTCCCATACTTTCATGGTATGCGACATTAGCTTTATTCCTCTATAATTGTTGCACTCAAGCACATCACCTTTGTTTTTAAAGATGGGCACCAAGGAACTGTTGCACCATTCATCAGGTATGGCTTCTTCCTGCAACAGCTTATTGAAGAACAAAGCTAACTACACCCATCCATCCACTCTCAATAACTTCCACACCTCAACTGGTATTCCATCCGGGCCAATAGCTTTACCATTTTTCATTCCATTTACTGCTTCGTTGACTTCCTCCATACTAACCATTCTCACTAACCCCACATTTACTGGTTTATTCTCTTGGATTGTTCTCTTGAATTGATTTCATTTGCCTAAAAAAGATAAATGTAGTTTTTGTGAGAAATACAAAAAATTGCCATCTGAGAACAAACCAATTCCTAACGATTACTATGAATAAATAATTTTTGATTATTATGTGGATATTTCATATAAAAACCTTTTAAAATGCCTATTTTTTTAACAATTATAATTTCTTGGGCATAGTAATTTTGATAGGTAATGTTATCGTAAACGCCCGAATATCTATAGACTGTGACAGCAAAAATATTGTATGCGCCATAAATTGCATAAATACTCATTATTTTTGTTTTATTTTCAGTCATATATTTAAATCTCTAAAAATCATTAACGTTTGTCATTTTTCTTGTTATTAGCACACTTCTGATTAAAAATATTTAAAAAAAACCTTCTCCTGTAAAATTTGGTTTTTGTCGGTTACCTACGCTAAAATGGCGGTAAAGGCTCGATATCTGGCGTGGAGGTATCGAGTTAAAATTAAAATCATTATACTCGGGTTTGTGGTCTCTTTAAAGCTGTGAAAATATCAAACTTCTAAGTTTATCAAAAAAAAATATACTACTTTTCTGTCGCAAAAAAATGTTTATTTCGACACTCTGAAAGGAATCAAAACTTACAGGTCACGTAGACTTTTGATACTTGGAATAAAAGCGACCTTATAATGCAGGTTAATTAACCCTAAAAACAATGTTGTTCATAAGTAAAAAAAATCTTATTTGCGATTCACATTTATTTTTTCAATCTTCGTGCAACACAAATTACAAAAGCGGATCAATGATATCCGCCTTTGTTATTTGTGTTGCGAATTAATCCATTTGCGAATTGGTCTGTTTACATATCAATACCAGAACTATGAATTAACATAAAGGACATTTAGTTAAAATGTAAAAATGTTCCTTACAATGATTGATATAAGGGTATTTTTCGCAAAACATAAAAAAGTTCCTTACGTTAATTCATACTTCTGGTATCAATATGTAAGTAAGTTTGTTAACCCTCAATGCACGAGTCCAATTCGTACATTTCCAATGTTTGCATTAACTGATATTGATAAAAAAAAATCAGCTCAATCGATTAAGGAAAACTGTTCTAAAACTTACAACATTTTCCCTAAACAAAAAATACAATAAAAGTTAAATAAAAACGTGTAATAACTTTACCATCACACCCACCGCAGATCATTCATAGAAGAAAAAGGGCTCGCTCATAAAGTATGCAAATTCATGCTAAACTGACGTCACGCATTCGACCATGACGCAATAACCACCCTAACTGACGTCAGAGGTAGCCATAAAAGTTAGACATTGAGCTTAGAATACTCGTGATCCCTTAAAACAAATAAAAAACGTGACAAAATTATGGCATAGAATTCTGTTCATTACGTATAGCATTTGTAATGGTTTTTTGGGACTTCACAGTGACAAAATTTACCTCAATGTGTTCCTGAATATTTAAAACAATATTTTGAGAGCTGTGTTGGCCGAGTGGTAACAGCCCCGGCTTACGAGTTGTAAGCTGCGTGTTCAACCCAAGCCAGGCTCAGAGTGTGATTTATTTCATCACCACTGCTCTCAAAATGCTGAAGGAAAACACCGTGTAGAAACCGGCATGTCCTAGAACCAAAAATTCGAAGGCATTCTCATTCCCTTCCCTAGAGAGAAGGCTCGAGTCCCAGCCATGAATGATGATTTTTTTATTTAAGTCAAGAGTTAATAGGTTACTTCTAGGTAAGCGTGCTCCATCGTCAACCACATCTTCGCTTACCATCAGGTGAGACAGAGTTCAAGCTCGAGCCAATCAATTAAATAACCCAAATACCACAGTCCCTTCCTACCAGTTCAAATGATACAAAAATCTCATCATCAGCCTTTTAATGTTTCCACTGATGCGACACACATAATCCTAGGAGAGGCCTCCACCACGAGGGTCCAGTGCAGATTGGTGAATGTCACATATCTTCGAATTTTTTGTTCTAGAACCAAATTTTGGTTCTAGGACATGCCGGTTTCCTCACAATGTTTTTCTTCACCGTTTTGATAGCAGTAGTGATGATATAAATTTGACAAAATAATGAACCACTGGCTGGGTTTGAACTCTCGACCTACAACTCGTAATAAACCCGTTAACACTCGGCCACCACAAAAATCCGCTGCCGGCACTAAAATTCGATTCCTGTTCAATTATATCATAACGTAGGAAACGAAGAAAGCGCAGCATTATACATACATATATAAATGGTTGCAATTACTATTACTCGCGTGATGTAAGGTGAAATGCGCCGGCGCAGTCGTCAGGAAGCTTGCGTAACACGGGCCTTGAACCTGCGCGGAACTGCGCAGAACTGCGCAAGCGTGCAGGAAGTGGAAGTGGCGAGGGTTTGGGTGAGGAAGTGACTTTTGGACTTTTGGTGGTCAAGGATGGCATGTATTTGGGTGAGAGCATGGGGGTGATGAGCATGGTCCTGTAGTATTTATTATATTTAGACATTTGTCCTTATGCTGGAATTTAGAAAGCATTTACCAATAATAAAATTTTTGATGATGGGGGGCCTGGAGTTCTAAGATACAGGTAGATAGATAACTGATTTTTGGTGGTCAAGGATTACATGTATTTGGGTTGGTTGGACAAGCTTGGTCCTGTAGTATTTAGGTATTATATTAGACGTTTGTCCTTATGCTCGAATGTAGAAAGCATTTACCAGTAATAACATTTTTGATGATGGGGGCCTGGTGTTCTAAGATACAGTCTTAGGCCTAGTTTAGTCTCCAAATCACCCACAAATTACAAATTCATGTTCGCTAACGTTTTTTTGTTTTGTCAAATAACTTAATTTTCAATGTCTAAAATGTAATTTGCGCTACCACTGCAGCAATCTAAGAAGCTAAGCCAGTGGGAACTTGACAACCCTCAGAAATGAGGAATCAAGGAGGAGGAAGAGCAGTTATAGAAGCTCAGATCGGTTGTGTAAAAGACTAGATACGACGACACTACAGAGCTTGATTAGTTGTCTAATCTTATCCCACCTAAAAAAAACAATGTACAATCTATTCTTAATAGCAAAACACAGCAGTACCGTTGCAAATTCTCTGAGTTCAAGGCCCGAGCATCGTTACGTAAAGAATATTATTATTAGACGCACGTAATAGTGGAGAAATGCTGTTACGACTTGGTATATTGTGATATCCGAGTGTGTTTGTCTTTTTGTGTTAGCTAGATGACTGGTTTAGGGTCCGGAGAAAGTTCTTGAGGCTCACAGAATCGTTTAAATACTTAACCGGTACAAAAAATTCTTTGGATCTCGAAAAAAAATCCATATTGTCAATGCGAAAAGTGCCATGAATCATACACATTTCGGATAGGTGAATCGAAATTGCACTTTTAAAAGAAAGTTCTCATACCGGTGTTAAGAATCCCGGTATGAGACTGAGGGAAGGAATAAAAGAAGGGCTAAGAAAGAATGAGGTGCGTCGTTTGGTCAGTAAAAGTCTGATATTGCTTCCCGCCGCACCCAAAGGCGGGATTCATCATTAGACGATTTTTCCTACCATGCAAAATAAACGGAAGCACCACACTATTCGATTCTGCCCAGTTCATCATTATCATCGGACTATCATACAAATGGTGGATATCTCAAAACTTGGTGTGTACAGTTAAGGAGTGGAATTTCCTGTCGGAGTCTAAAATTTAGAGGGCATAAAGTCGAAAGTGAATAGGTTACTTTTAGGCGTGCTGCATCGTCAATCACATCATCGCTTACCTACCATCAAGTGAGACACTGGTCAAACGCGATACCTATCAATAAAAAAAATACTGGCAGCATTGGTCTTACTACTTCCTAATAAATGACATAAATGGTTTCAACTATGAAAGACAAAATAATTTTTAGTGGATTTTGAGTAAAACAAGATCACTAAAAAAAAAAGAAAAAAGGATCGAAAGACAGATATAGAAGGAGGTTTATACCCACTGTTAATAAGTCCATGGGGTCGTTGTGCTCATCGATCTATCGTATTTTAAGACACCGAAATGTAGTTAAACTTATTTACAGTGAATGAAGGCAAAGTAAACTAGCTTTTTTTGCTTAAAAAATCGATATTTTCAAAGTGGTGTGATGGATCGATAGCACCAACCTAGATGGGAAATTTCCTAGATCCTTCCTCTTTGCGTTGTTTATCCTCAACGATGAGGGTCGTAACCTAGACGAATAACTCTCTAATCTTCGGCGACTGTGATTGTGCATTCCAGTAAAACATAGATTTAGTCTAACCAAATTTTTATTGTAGGTAAAAATCATTAAATGATGAGCCCCGCCTTTGGGCGGAGCAGAAGACAGTGTCAGACTCTTATTGACTAAACCACCTATTCTGTTCCTTCCTTGTCTTGATCTCAGGGTCGTGGTAATACGCTTTCGCATCAACCCTTGGTCCCAGCATTTCGGTCTCTGGTCACAAAAAATAATGTTTTTCTTTACTTCAGTCATCGAAGTAGCAATTCCATCCACCACTTCATGCTTACCCTTGTATCTCCGGCTACACGTAAAGCCGGTAGTTCAAGGCTTGTTGCGCAAACTTCACGTCATCGGGTCGATGTCCGCAGAGCTCGCGATGTTTTCAATGCATATTTTTATCATATTGTTCGTTGTATATGTTTTAATTTTATCTTCTGATCTTTGCTTAGGTAATTTTAATTGGCGGGTTTGTTTTGTTTTGTTGCGTCATTTTTTGGCAGTGTCTGATCATTCGAGTTTACATGTTGACATGAGAATTAATGAGCAGATGTATACGATTTTTGAAGATTTGAAATCGAACCTTACGTATAAATGGCTAATTCGTATGTTTTGAAAATAATATATGTTAAACCAGACTATTTGCCTAATAATTTGGTATACAAATATTTATATTTTTTTCATAGAACTTGGTGTGATTTGTTTTCAAAGTTATATCTAACATAGATAAAGAAATCAGGCAAAAACCATTGGGTTTATTTTTATGAAACTTTCACAAACTAATTGTTTGATAAATGGTTTTTATTCATATTGTGTTTATTAATGAAGTTTTATTAATAATTAATTTTTTCGAATCATCTTTCTTCTTTGCGCGGGGACTAATGCTAGCTATTCTTTATTCGTTTAAGATATCTGGCGTTCACTGAATGATAAAGCACACTCAGAAGATACTTAACAACATAAACTTTAAAGGTTGACAACTTATAGTCATAGATGACGTAGTTTTGCGACATTTTCGTGAATCATACGCCCCAAAACTCGCCCCCAATTGACTCAGGGGTGTTAATAGACTACCTAAAGATGACTCATATCGAAATCGGAACGGTAATCTGTTCAGTACGAGTGACGTAGTAACTTACCGTTTTCGTAGAAAGTGTGAAAGCATTACAGAATACGGAACGCGCGTCCTTACGTCATCCGGCCATTGACCCCAGCGGCCATGATACCCTGTTGTCTATGGGTATGCTAATGGCGGACGATGAATTTATTTTCGTAGTGTTTTTCTTTTGTAATTTTGAAGTGATGTAATTCGTGGTAAATTGAATTTCCTTTTATGTGGTGTGACTTGATTTGTAATGTGTAAGACAAGTTATCTTTGTGTAAACACCAGTTGAATGTTTCGTAAATTATGTAAATGCGCAATAACCCTTTTTGGGAATACGAGTAACAATAGCAACTAATTTGCTGCTATATCTTACTATATCGGCTATAGCGGGCATCGGCGATGTCGATAATGCTGATATCCTGATGATACGGTTAGTGGAGTAGTTGAGAGGTAGCCGGCTGCGCTACGAGTCGCGGGTTTGACTCCCATACGGAGCAAGTATGTGTATAGCCTACAGATCGATCATCCGAGTCTGGGTGTCTTGTATATGTTTACCACAGGGGCTCCGTATAAAAAAATGGAGCTTTTTTTACAAATGCTTGGTTTATTATTATTATAAAAACATGTTACGAATTTTTGCCTACGTCGGGGCACCTGTTACGCGGGGGACCCATATCATTCTAACGGCAGATACAGCTGTAGCTACGCCGCTGATCTGAGTGTAAATGTTTGTTAACGCATTTTTTTTAGAGTTAACTCTCATGTTTTCCACCGTAGCAGGCTTGCAGACATCAAGCAATGGGTAGCTCGCTGTACGCCCATCCGGTAACCGTCCGGACCGAGGCCAATTCGTCCACGTCGTGCACTGTTCGCGTGCCTCAAGGAGTTGTCAGCTGAAGGGGCCTAGCAGGGTCGAATCCTTCTGGGGCCAAGTGTTGATGCGAAAGCGAAACACCGGGGCCCTGGAACAAAGGCAAGAAGGAACGGTGGGTAGTTTAGTCAGTAAAAGTCTGACACTGTGTCCTGCTCCACCAAAGGGCGGGATTTGTCAAAAATCATCGGATTTTTCCCACTTCAAATAAAAAACTAATGTTTTAAAATTAAAAATACCTACTTGAAAGTTAATCTCTTTGTTGATCGCATACTAATGGAACGAAGGTCCTACAGGCTGCATGACGCAACAAACTTGTTTTACAACCAAGACGATGATGTAACCACAAGTAAAATTTACATGTGCATTTTACCTGTTTACCTGCTCAGCACACAGGTCTGTGTCTTCTTCTCCTTAACGTGGGTCTTCCTCATTCACCTATCGTCAACATCACGCATCGTTTAAAAGCTTGTAGCTTCATTTAACGCAATCAAAAGTGATGTTTGGTGCAAAAGTAATGCGAAAAAAGAGAGATAACACCTGAAATCTCTGTAGACATTCATGTTTCACAAAACTTGTTCCAGGAAATACGTGTTTTTAGGACTTTTGAAAAAAACTGACATCATTAAGAATCTCGATTAAAAAATCTGCTTAAAGCTTCTATTGAAGTACTTTTTTACATTTTTAATATGATGAGTACTTTTTGGAGAGTTTTTTTTATGGTAGGCAAAGTTCACTTAAAATAGCACATTTTCAGAGGTCTTTACTGGATTACTCTTACACTATAGAAGCCTAGATAATATCCCCAAGATATCTGTGTATCCAAAATATCTGAAGAAAGATGTGTAATAACATCATAATCACGTAAGAGCGGTTGTATCGCTCTTAAGCTTGAATTTGAATCACGGAAACAGTGATGTAATTATGATTAAACTTTATGTAGAGGCCCAATTTAGGGGCCGAAGCCTACTGAGGCCTTGCAGTTTTTGAAAGGAAGATCCAACATCGGTATGAAAACTAAGAAGGAACGGGGTGGGCCGTTTAGTCAGTAAGAGTCTGATACTGTTTCCTGCTCCCCCCAAGGGCAGAATTAGTCATTAGATGATTTCTCCAGCCATAATAGAACTATAAGTAAAATTTACGCGTTCATTTTACCTGTTTACCTGCCTAGAACATATACCTGTGTCTTCCTCTCCTTATGCTTGTATTTGAATCACGGAAATCCCCACTTTATCTTAAATATGTCATAGGGAAGGCTGTTAGAAAATAAATAGTACAAGAAAATCTTTGCAGGTGAGGATTTAGGAAAATTTAATATCATATATTGACGTCAATGATTTAATATGGCGCTTTGTTTATGTTTTTTTTGTCGGTTATGTGATAAATAATTTGTAAAAGGCGTCGTGTGTAGATTACTGCAAAAAAACGCATATTTCGACACTCTCAAAGGAATCGAAATTCAAGGGTACTTCCAGTTGACCTAAATCCCTGAAATTTGGTATGAAGCAAGGTCTTAAAGCATAATAATTATAAATATAAATCTGAAAACAGAAAATTTGTGATTATATCACAGAAAACAATATTTTACTCTTTTCGGGTCTGCGTATCACGGTTTCTTCCATTTTGTGCTATTAGTTTTTATTTCACATAGGCCTACATGGGCACTTATAAAACGTTAGAAGCTAGTGCACGTCCAGTCTAGTCAAGTCCAAATTGGTCGCTTCCTATGGAATAGAATCGGCAAGAAACTCCATGCCAACTCCAAATCGTCACGTCCTTCTCCCATGAACTCCTTTTTCTTTCATATCCCACTATCGATCCACCTTTTCATTTTTCATTTTTTTTTTAACTTCTCTCTCCTCTATAGCTTGACCTCTCCGATCGATCAAGCCACGTGTTCCGTAACCATGAAGTTCTCAAGTCGCTGAACCCAGACGAGATCAAAACTTTTCCAGCCTGATCAATGTTATGCAAACTCAGGTCGGAATCGAACGTCGACCCGGCCACTAACGGCCAATCACCTGTACACATTATGACGCGTTAGTGCAGTGGTTTTAAACTTTTTGATCATACCACCCCTAAACGTTTCCAGAAGGGTTGAAGCGTTCTGAGGCCAACGGTTTAATGCCAAAGTAGAAGAAGGAACGGAGGGTTTAGTCAGTGGAAGTTTAATATGGAGGGATTCGTCATTCGATGAATTTTCCTGCCATAAAAAAAAACCTGTAAGTTTAGGAAACTGATGCTCTACCTCCCCCTCTTCTTCCTCAAGTAACCAACAAAATTGTCTTAAAATTCAAAGACTAAAAAATGCTTAAATATCTTTACTTTATTATAGTTTTTATAAGACTTTTGATTTTTGTATGGGTTTCTTTTATGGTAGGTTTTTTTTTTTTTTTTTTTTTATGGTAGGTGAAAATCATCCAATGACGAAACCCGCTCTTGGGTGGAGCGGGAGACTAGTGTCAGACTCTTACTGACTAAAAAACCTACCCCGTACCTTCCTTGCCCTATTCCTGGAGTCGAGGTAACAGTTTCCCACCACCCTCTAATGGTAGGTTTGGGTGTTGTTTGCCAATATGATGTTTGGCCATAGTTAGTCAAGAAGTTGAATATTATGATAATAAAATTATAGTCCTTGCCTTGATCCTGGGTCCTTTTTTATGGTGGGAAAATCATCCAATGACGAATCCCGCCCTTGGGCGGAGCGTGAAACAGTGTCAGACTTTTAGTGACAGTGACCCTGACTAAGTCAGGCTTACAGAATACCGGTTTAATCCCTACATAGGTAATTAACCCCGGGTAACGATCCGTTTCATTAGTGACTATACCTTGTCATTGCACCACTTTTCCTGTCATGACAAACAGGAAGAATCCTTTCTTCCTGGGGTTTTCTTAAAGTTTTGACGTAATAGTGAAAGTAAAATTGTAAGAAGGATATTAGAAGTAATTGTTTTTTCCTCTGTCCTTTTTGATGTTTACAAAATATTCTTAGTTGGGAGATTTATGGTTTAACATGAAGTTTGTAGTTAAAGTTTTTGCATCGAATTCATGCTTTTTTTACTGTTGATAGGCTCGCACTTGAGGACTATCTTACTTAATAAAAATAATATTAGTGATATGATCGAAGCATTCTTATGTTTGATAAAAATCATTCAATGATGAGTTCTGCTCTTAGGCAGAGTGGAATACAGTGTCAGACTCTTACTGATTAAACAACCTACCCCGTTCTTACGTTGCTATGTATGCCAGGGCCAGAGCCTTCCTTTCAGACACGAACCCTTGGCCCCTTACAAACAAGCTCTTGACTTAAGAATGCCCAGGTTGTAGTCTGATATCCCTGCTAAAGAGTACCTTCCTAAATTAGTTTTTAGAATAAAATAGATTTACTGTATTCTATAATCTATATTTAGAGCAGTGGTGGCCGAGTGGTAACGGCCCTGACTTACGTGTTGTAGGTCGCAGGTTCAAACCCAGCCAGGCGCATTACTTTGTGTAATTTATTTCATCACCACTGCTCTCAAAACGGTGAAGGAAAACATCGTGAGGAAACCGGCATGTCCTAAAACCAAAAATTCGAAGACATGTGACATCCACCAACTCGCACTGGGCCCGCGTGGTGGATTATGGCCCATTCCCCTCTCTTAGAGAGGAGGCCTGTGTCCCTGCAGTGGGAACATTAAAAAGGCTGATGATGACTGTATTCTACATGATAAATTAAGTTCTTTTGGTTCATCATCATCGCTTCAACCGAAAAACGACATAAGTCTCCCCTAAGTGTCATCATAATGAACGGTCCTGTGCTTCTCGTCTGAGAATTCAAGATTTTGAATATTAGTTCCTAAGTGGTGACATAGATGACGCTACGTAATGGTACTGATTTTTTTTTCACGTATATATTCCACAACTATCACACAACGTCGTGTAGTCCGAAGCTAAGTAGAGCTTGTATTATGAGTACTAGACAACTCAAAAATATATTTCCAAATACATACATATTATTGATAAATTACACCCAGATACAGAACAACTGATAGTGCTCATAACGCAAACATTTGTTCTGGGTGGGAATCGAACCCACAACCCCCGGCTTAGCAGTCCGGGTCACTAACTACTAGACCAACAGGCCAGTCAAGATGTATCATTAATCATTAGGCATACACTACTTATTAGTATAAAGAAATTAAAATTGATATACCTACGATACAAAATAAATATGTCAAGAGTTTTATACAATATAATTTATTAAGGTCATTACAAACATATATTATTGTTAAAAGCTATTTAATCGCTACTCCTAAAAATGAACGTACGATTGGTACAACATTCCAATAGGAAAACGAAATGTGCCAAAAAAAAAACCAAAACAAACAAATCTCAGAGGCCAATAACCCCAAGTCTTCATCTTCTAAATAGTTCAAAAACAGAATTCCATTCATTCCTACTTCCGCGCGCTTACGATGCCAAGCGCGTGTCACTTTCGCGCCAAACGCTTACGCATGCTCAACGCGCACCCCTGTTTGGTGAAACGCGCACTATTTGCGCACTTTCTGACCAGTATCCGGATACGAACGGCAACTTAAATTATTTAACCACTAGTTAGATAATGAACTTGTGGAAATCGGGTCGTTGAACTTTGGCTGAACTTGATTTTTTGATTGCTTGGTCATTAGAAAATTTGGATTTGGTTTTTTATGTAATGTTGTAATGTGTCATTGGTGTGGATTTGTGAATGAGTGTGCTGACTTTTGCATAATTTTGTCAGTCTCAGTCTTTCTGTTGTAAAATGTGACTAAACAGGAAATAATACCTATTTACTGGAGCACGCTTGCCATAGAAATAATATTTTGAAAATTGTGTGCCAGCATTGCACGATTTGATTCCACTATCTCAATTTTACCATCGGACATCCCGGCGTACGGAAAATATCCACCCTAACGTTGTTAAGACATCTATAGTCCGGACTAAGCGTTTAACCTCGTCGTTTATACGGCGTACATCGAGGGACTGGAATAGTTTACCAGCTGTAGTCTTTCCGTCCGATTTTAGGTATCTTCAAGGCTAGAGTGAATAGGTTCTTAATAAACTAGTGCGCCTCACCATCAACGATTTCATCACTGCTTACCATCAAGTGGGATCGCAGTCAAGCACTGGTTTATAGCAATTAAAAAAAACCTACTCACTCTCGACTTAAAGATCCCTAGGTTGTAGCTATCAAGATTTAATTCTTCTTCTGCTTTGAATCACGCATAAATTGTCCAAGCTAATATTGACATTCAATGAAATAACGTTCTGTACCCATAGAACAGCCCTAAAATGACACATTTTTGGAGGTAGAAACTGTAAAAAGCTCTCATCATTATCATTACAGTCTTTCATTTGAGGGTCGCAATAAGAAGCTGTCGACCCTGACCTTTTTATGGTGGGAAAAATCATCTAATAACGAATCAGTGTCAAACTTTTACTGACTAAAAGATCCGGTTCTTTTCTGAAAAGAAGGTTCGATCCTGGTATGAGTACCAGGATCGAACCTTCTTTTCAGAAACCAGACCGATCGATTCTAACTTGACTTTTTCGTGGGACCCTGACAGCCATAATCCCTAGTGGGGCCTGCTCCTTAAACATGTCTCTTTATTAAAATGGGGCTGATCACCAAAAGTGGAACTCTTCACTCAATGGCGCCTCATCACCAAAGCGAATCCCATCACTAAATTTAATTCATAATAATCCAAACATACTCGTAGTCAAGCACACCTTGGTTTACTAAAACTCATCCACACTCACTCACACATGCACCCATTTCACTGCTACGCCCCTTGTAAATCATAACATAACTGTCAGTCAGTACTTGTCAAACTCGGAACTGCATACGAGGAAGAGAGTTTACGTAAGAGTTATTACAGAGCCTTGAACCTCGGAACTGAGGTAAGTATAGACCACAGAATCGTAAAGAGAAGCCAATACTATTTTAAATTAATATTTTTGCATTGCATTGCATCAGCCTTATAAAGATTCCACTGCTGGGACACAGGCCTCCTCTCTAGTAGAGGAAAGAAAAAATATATATATTAACGGTCCCAATAGGCATTGTTTTAGATGCAAGCTGGCTTTTAATAAAAAAAAAAGAACCTTGGAATCGTATTTACCTATTTCAATTGTGTTTTTAAATTATCCAGGTATTTACTTCACACATACAATTTCATTCAGGGGTTAGGTGACCAAAACATCTTTAGATGAATTATAAATATAAAGATTATAAAATTATGAATACTGTACATTTCAGGAATTATTGGTTCTTCTTAAAAAAATAATAATTGGAAAGTCCGTTTATTCCCGTAACATCGTTTTTTTTTTCTGTTTAAATGACTATGATCTACAGAGGCCCTATCAAAAACTTAGTACTTTCTAAACTTGATACAGGCTGAATGCACAATCCATGTGTGAATGTAGCTTTTTAAAATAATGTTATATGTACATCGGCGGCCTCTATGTGCACTCCTTGATAAGTATTTGGTAGGTACTGGTCAGACAGTATAATGTACAATACAAATACAGTCGTCGGATCTTGGCGGGTCTAAAAACAAATAAATGCAATTTGCAGTTGTTATTGCGTTAAAAACTGTTATTGGCATTATTTTTTTTAAAACATTTATTTTTGTACGAGTGTTCTCTCTTCTCTGCTAAAATTCGTGAAGACTAACTTCAGACTCGCCAAGATCCGATAGCCGTACTGCACTGATGTCTATGTTTCTGGTTATTTTGTAAAGGCTATTTAATTAATTTTTTCTGATTGCGATTGCATCGTATTGACTACTCGTAGTCCACTCCAGAGCGGACGCAGCGATTAAATGATTTAGCCCACTACATCAAAATGAAGAAAAACAATGTGGAGCTAAAAGACACCGCCACACGCCACATGTCTTTGTGCATAAAGTTTTAGTAAATAAAAAAATAAAAGGGAATAATAAGTTCTGTCTCTCTATCTATATTCCATAACTGCCATGTGTAACAGAAGCGTCTATTCGTCTATAGCTCTATGGAGGGAAGCGCTTGGCGCCCGCGCACGTCAACAACTAATTGATCATGTTAGGAAGTGGATCGGAGGCGGGGTGGGCACAGCTTGCCGTGGCATCGGATAATAGTCGAGACTGACATGTTTCAGAAGCGTCTATGCGTCTATAGCTCTATGGAGGGAAGCGCTTGGCGCCCGCGCACGTCAACAACTAATTGATCATGTTAGGAAGTGGATCGGAGGCGGGGTGGGCACAGCTTGCCGTGGCATTGGATAATAGCTGAGACTAACATGTTTCAGAAAACTAGCTACAACATAATTATAATATAACTGTTTTATAATATACGGGGCATACTAACGAGAAATTCCGAAAATTATCGCGATAATTTTGACAACGGCATTAACATTGCCGTTTGGCGTTAGGCTCTAGAGAGACGTATTGCATTTCAGCTGCAATCCAATCGGAAATTGCAGTTCGGATGCAGTCGACACGATTGCAATAGAACTGCAAACCAACCGTGCAGTTCGATTGCAATTGGTGTGCACTTGACACGATTGCCCTGAACAGCCGACTGCAATTGAACTGCAATCGGACGTTTAGTTTGCAGTTCCATTGCAGTCGTGTCAACTGTATTTTAACTGGCAGTTGGATTGCAGTTGAATTGCGATCCGTCTGTCTAGAGTCTTAGGCGATAAGTCAAGCAAATTTCAAGTGTAACCACCCACTTTAGCGCGTTAAAGATATAGCAAAAATTATCACAGTAAATATCGCGTTAGTGGGCGTTGACGTTAGACGTTAGTGTAGCCTCATCATTAGCGAGTAAATGATGGCGCAGGTTGGATACGGGAGGACCAAGATTGGATGAAGTGGTTTTTTTATGGGTAGTAAAAAATCATCCAATGACGAATTCCGCCCTTGGGCGGATCAGGAAACAGTGTCAGACTCTTACTGGCTAAATAACCTTCCCCACTCCTACGTTGCCACATATATCAGGGCCAGAGCCTTCTTTTCAGACGCCAACCATTGGACTCAGTTGGCTTCGACCCTTCTGCAGGGTCCCTTCGTTTTGATGACAACTCCTTGAGGCACGCGGGAACAGTGCGCGCCTTCGACGACTGGGCTTGGGCCGGACAGTTACCAGATGATTGGATGGCGAGCTACCCATTGCTCGTCATCCACAAGCCTACGCCTAGTTTATAAGCTTTATACTTATGATTTTCGTAAATATTCTGGTGGAGTATGAGCGGGGTAAATGCTTCAGAAGTTTGTTTAGTACTCTAAATTATTTATTACTAGCTTTTGCCCGCGGCTTCGCCCGCGTGGTATTAAGGTTGGGATTGGGGTTTCCGGGATAAAAAGTAGCCTATGTCCTATTCCGGAGTGTATCCCATGCCTGTGCCAAATTTCATCCAGATCCGTCTATCCGTTTTGGCGTGATTGAGTAACAAACATCCAAACATCGTAACTTTCGCATTTATAATATTAGTAAGATGTTCTAAATCACAATTTGCAACACTGTTTTAGTTTAACCTACGTCAGACGAGGCAAGAATGCTAAAAATAAATTACAATCATTTTATATAAGTTAAAATTAAAAATTTGGCTATGATGGAGCAGCATAGTCAATATTGTGACAAAGCTCTTATTAAAAAGCAAAGTTTAGCATACCGTCAGCTATATAATGTTTCCAGTGCTAAGACATATGGGCCCGAATCCACAACGCAGGCCCAGTGCGAACTGGTGGATGTCACATATCTTCGAAATATTGGTTCTAGGACATGCCGGTTTCCTCACGATGTTTTCTTTCACCATTTCGAGAGCAGAGGTGATGAAATAAATTACACAAATTAATGCTGGGTTGAGAACTCGAGGGTCTAAAAAAAAGTCGGGACCTTTACCTCTCAGTGACCACTCCTCAGGGTTAAAAAAAAAACTAATTTTTTTAATTCCAGCTACATTATTGTATATGTCATAAAACATTTATACTCATAAACTTTGTATAATAAGGGTGAATCGTGCTGAGTCATGGAGGGCGAGAACCCCTTGCGCTAGGGAAATACGGTGACGTCATGTGTAACGTCACACTTAAGGATATTGGAACATGGTGAAACAATCGTATTGCGTGTGTCATTTGTTTTATAGTTATAAAGATTAAAAAACGGGCTAGTTTTGTGACAATTTCTTGCTGCAATTCTATAGCCGGCAAGTTGCTGATTATATATACCTTCGGACAACCTAAAGCAAATATCCACCCTTACGTTGTTGAGATATCTACGGTCCAGATTAAGCGTTTTTGCGTCGTCGTTTATACCGCGTACATCGAGGGACTGGAACCGTTTGCCAGCTGCAGTCTTTCTGTCTGATTATAATTTAGGTGTTTTCAAGGCTAGAATGAATGAATAATGAATTAATGAATGCTCCTAAAAAACTGGTGTGCCTCACCATCAACGATTGCATCACTGCTTACCATCAGGTGGGATCGTAGTCAAGCACAAGTTTACAGCAAATTAAAAAGTGGAAATCTTTTTCGAAATACCGGTAGGTTACAATCATGCCATGTATCATGTTTATATGTACGTTTCCCCGATGAATCACACAATATTAAAATATATCAAGTTCATTACCGCGATGACTCATATACTCGTATTTATCTATAATTTATGGGGTGGTTTGACCACTTTTTGTTCATGCATTTCTGTATTTATCCAAACAGATTTCTGTTTTGCATTAGCAAGGCGTCGCATCGCGAGATAGGCGCAGGACTCGACCGACACATGACCAAGAAGAAGAAGTTGCACTGTCCAACCTAATGGTAAGCGATGATGTGGTCAACAAAGGAGCGTTTACTTTTGAAAGGAAGGGTCGGCCCTGGTATGAAAGGCAAATAAGGAACGGGTGGGTTGTTTAGTCAGTAAGTCTTTTTTTATGGTGGGAAAAATCATCTAACGAATCGAATCCCGCCCTTGAGCACAGCGGGAAACAGTGTCAGACTCTTACTAACTAAACGAGCCACCCCATTCCTTCTTAGCCTTCAAACCAGGGTCAGACCTGCCTTTCAGAAACCGTACCGCGGCCCCAGTAGGATTCGAGTCTGCAGTTGGGTCTACATTTGCTGACAACTCCTTGAGGCGTGCGGGAACAGAGCGCGCCGTCGACGACTTGGCTTGTTCCGGGCTGTAACCAGAAGACCGGAGGGATAATATATTTGGGATGGCGTTTGACCGCTATCCCACCTAATGGCAAGCGATGACTTGCGACAATGGAGCTCGTTTACTTCTGAAAGGAAGGCTCGGCCCTGGTATGAAATGCAATTAAGAAATGGGTGGGTTATTTCGTCACTAAAAGTCTATCTCATTTTAACCCACCGAAAAAAAAAACGCTATTTAGAAGTAGGCTTTATTCTTGTCTTAAATACTCAAAGTTTACTATTATTATAATGATCATCATCATCATCAGCCATTTTGATCTGTCTCCCCTATAAGTTTAGGAAACTGATTCTCCACCTCCCCATCTTCTTCCTCATGCTACCAATGAATATACATTGATCATCATCATCATCAGTCTTATTAATATTTCCACTGCTTGGATACAGGCCTCCTCTCTAAAAGAGGGAATGGACCATAACCCACCAAGCGGGCCTAGTGCAAATTGGTGCATGTCACATGCCTTCAAAATTTTGGTTCTAGGACACGCCGGTTTCCTCACGATGTTTTCCTTCACAGTTTTAAGAGCAGTGGTGTTGAAATAAATTACACAAAGTAATGCGTCTGGCAGGGTTTGAACCCGCGACCTACAACTTGTAAGTCGAGGCCTTTACCACTCGGCCACCACTGCTCTCAATATTTTTTTTAATAAAAATTTAGGTTTCCTATAATTAGATAAAAGATACAAACTTTAATTGCTGAATCTTCATACGTAATTTACATTTAAATTACAACTAAATTCAAATCTAATTAATGAATTGTATCCTCATTGGACTAATATAGATTTCAGAGAATTGTTTACAATATTCGTATTATTATCTCCATTGAACACTATCGAATTCCATGAAAATTGATGCTGCGCAGCAAACCAATTAATTACTTTAATTGAATGATGTAATAATTGTGAAATAATTGGTTGTTATATAACAATATAGTGTATGACATAATTGAATCATAGGACATTACGTGAACCTGTTTAATTACTTACATAATAATGTAATATTATACCTGTGTTTCCTGTTTGTTTGAGATTTGGTTTTACATTTTACATTTACAAACATTTTCTGGAAAAATGTGGGTGTGTAACCAAGCCTCTAAACCTTGATATGGGTTGTGAAATTATCTCTTTGAAAGGCAATACATTTTTTTTGGGCAAAGAACGAGTCAGCCCTCTGGTTACGAGGTATCATTACATAGTATAAAACAAAGTTGCTTCGTCCCTATGTATGCTTAGATCTTTAAAAGTACGCAACGGATTTTGATGCGGTTTTTTTAATAGATAGAATGATTCAAGACGAAGGTTTATGTGTATAATACATGCATAATATATTTAATATCAGTACCCGCGCGAAACTGGGGCGGGTCGCTAGTATTTGTATATAATTTGATTTTATATAAGGTTGGGTTAAGGTTGGTCCGCTTCCATTTTAATTTTTTGGCGTATTCTTTGGCATTGGTTATATTTCAAATTTTTGTGTGGAGAATTTTTTGTATTTTTTTTTAATTAAGCAGGCTTCTTTCCATTCCACGTTGGCAGGTAATAATTTTGTTTTTGATTTTGTATGTATTTCCAAGTTTGACAGGCATAGGTTAAGCATGGTAGGAGGCATGACGCCATAACTTTGGTTTTGATATGATGAAAATTAAAATGGAAGTGGGCAGCTCACGTAGCGAGGCTAGAGGATGACAAGTGGACTAGCAGGGTGACAAAGTGGAAGGGTCCATATGGTAAACGTCTCAAAGGTAGACCTTATTCGAGATGGGCAGACGAAATAGTGAAAGCAGCGGGGCCCGGTTGGACGCAAATAGCCCAAGATAGAGAAATATAGAATTCTTTAGAGGAGGCCTTCACCTTTGCATAAGGAAGGGTTCTTGCACATGAAAAGTTTTTACTTTGATTCAACAATACGTATTTTTTTTAAACATTCATGTAACTTTAAATATCTTTTCTTTTTCTTAGTTTTTTTTTTTAAATCCCTGTTGTAATGCAAGAAATATAAGGCTTTTTTTATTTTATTTTTATTTATTTATTTATTTATAAGGTTGGTCACGAAAAGTTTCGATCAGAAATGGAGAAGCACATCTAATTAGAGTCTCATGTCGGTTCTTCTAAATAGAAAATGACCAATTTGGAACTATGCACTAGCTTCTGACATTTTATAAGTGCCCATGTAGGCCCGTGTGAAATAAAAATATTTTGTCTTTGATTTTGACTTTGATGACTGGAACAGTTTGCCTGCTGCGGTTTTTCCGTCCGATTCTAATTTAGATGTCTTCAAGGCAAGAGTGCGTTTCAACATCAACGGTGGCATCACTGCTTACCATTAGGTATCAGTCAAGCACTAGCCTTAAAGACTCCTAAATTATAATCGGATGGAAAAACACTTTAATGGATTAGTAATCTGACTAAAGGTAAAAGACAGACCTAGGTATATTAGCAGAAGTGAAAAAGCTTACGACAGAAAGAGCTTAAAACAGAAACAAAAAGATTTTTTTATGATGGGCAAATCATCGAATGGCGAATCCAGCGGGAAACAGTGTCAGACTCTCACTGACTGAACACTTCACCCCTTTCCTTCTTTGCCCTTCGCACTGAGGCCAAGCCTTATTTTCAGAAAGAGTCCCCGGGGTCTCTTTTTTTCTTTTTATTGTGAAAAAGAGTAAAATTATAATGATAAAAGATTTTTATTTTGAAAGGCTTATTGGGGTCCAGGCCCAAATAGGCTTCGACCCTTTTGTCGGTTTCAGTCCCTACGAAACAAAAAGTAATGCTATTTTTCATATTCAAGAGATCACCTAGAAGCAGTCGGTATGTCCTTGTGAACTCATCTCAAGCCAGTAAATAAAGCTAAGACAGACCAATGAAGCATTAAATACCATTACATTTTGACGTCACGGCAAAATACAATATTACACATACAGGCGTAATGCTGCTGGGTTCTTAAACCTGGTCAAAATTGTCACGTCATGCTCTGTCATTCTGCCAATGACCGCGTCATTACCAACCTGGACTGACCTTGGAGTCTAGGTCTTTCCTGTATAGCTGACAAACGTATATTGCAAATGTCATATCAAAAGTTTGTATGTGTGTATCGTGTAAAGGGAAGGATATGTATATGAAGTGTGTATACATAAGGGTGTGGTAGTGTGGGTGTGCGAAAGAGATGGAATATGTGCGATTGTGCGTCCTTTTTCGACATTCGCTTGTTTATTTACTTACAATTTGTGGGAAAAACAATGGGTGGAATTATTACGTATGGAATAATCCTCATTGATTGCGTTGTTTCAGAGTTTTGGAAGGAAAATTTGAGCTGAGTAATGTAAAAAAATATTCCACATAGTTACACAATATTTTTTCATATTGAAACAGTTACATAGGTGGATTTAAATTTTCGAATATCGTAAAGGGAAGGGAAGGGAGGGGCGTATTCATTATGCGTACAGCCAAGGAGTGGAATTCTTTGCCGGAGTCGGTGTTTCCTGATAGCTACAATCCGGGTATCTTTAAGTCAAGAGTGAATAGGTTACTTCTAGGTAAGCGCGCTCCATCGTCGACCGCATCGTCGCTTTCTATCAGGTGAGATAGCGGTCAAGCGCGAACCTATAATCAATAAAAAAAAAGGGGGGTTACTTTGGCCGTGGGGTATAACTTTGGACATGCCAAATAACCAATAGGAACATGATACACTCTGTTTACTGTGTTTCTATTGGTTGGGACAAAGTTACCCCAATTTACTGTTTAAAAAAAAAAGATTGCAATAAACTAGTGCTTGACTGCGATCCCACCTGATGGTAAGCAGTGATGCAATCGTTGATGGTAAGGCGCACTAGTTTATTAAGAGCCTATTCACTCTAGCCTTGAAGACACCTAAATTATAATCGGACGGAAAGACTGCAGCCGGCAAACTGTTCCGGTTGTACTGTACTCGGTACCGTAATTAGAGACATAATAGAAAGACAATAGGTTTGTGAACACGCGTTCGTTTGGGGCTCTGGAGTTAAAATCATCATCATCATCATTTCAGCCGAAAGACGTCCACTGCTGGACATAGGCCTCCCCCAACCGCCGCCACAAAGTCCGGTCCTGTGCGTCTTGCATCCATCGGCTTCCAGCAACCCTGACCAGGTCATCGGTCCACCTTGTGGGAGGCCTTCCAACGCTACGTCTTCCGGGAGTTAAAATCCACAACCTATAAATAATTTCCGTTTTCTTTTTAAAGGAAGTTTCGAATTCGCATGTCTATCACAAACTCTATCAAATTAATTTATAACTTTCTAATATTGATGATATCGCTTAGATGTTCTTTTTTTAGTTCTGACTCACTGCAGGGCATAAGCCTCCTATTTTTTTTTTTTTAATTGCTATAAAATAGTGCTTGACTGCGATCCCACCTGATGGTAAGCAGTGATGCAATCGTTGATGGTAAGGCGCACTAGTTTATTAAGAGCCTATTCACTCTAGCCTTGAAAACACCTAAATTATAATCGGACGGAAAGACTGCAGCCGGCAAACTGTTCCAGTCCCTCGATGTACGCGGTATAAACGACGAGGCAAAACGTTTAGTCCGGGCCGCATGTGTCTCAACAACGTAAGGGTGGATATTTCCTCCTCCAAGAACTCCCAGACATCCTTCTGCCACACCATCTCACACCCTCGTCATCGTGGTCATCTCAAGATAATATAGCGACAACTTAATTTTTCTGATTTTAAAACACTAGGCAAATCGGAGTCCCCCTCACACATGTAAATTACCAAACAGGTAAGTAACAGGAAGATCATAAAACAAGGAAAATATAGAAACCTAGTATACTTATTAATAAAATAAAACAATTTTTAATTAAAAAACCTAACAAAATAGCTAACAGATAAATAAAAATTGATTAGCCCAATTTTTCGCAAAACCAAATTATTTTCTTTATTTGGGATGTAAATATAGATTTCAACGGGAAGTACCCTATGAATTTTTATTTACAGTGTTAAAATATAGGTTTTTTTAATAGTTTTAAGAGAGCACGATGACGAGAGCAGTGGTGGCCAAGTGGTAACGGCCCCGACTTGCGTGTAGTAGATCGCGGGTTCAAACCCAACCAGGCGCATTACTTTGTGTAATTTATTTCATCACCACTGCTCTCAAAACGGTGAAGGAAAACATCGTGAGGAAACCGGCATGTCCTAGAACCAAAAATTTGAAGACATGTGACATCCACCAACCCGCACTGGGCCCGCGTGGTGGATTATGGCCCATTCCCTCTCTTAGAGAGGAGGCCTGTGTCCCTGCAGTGGGAACATTAAAAAGGCTGATGATGAATAGTTTTAAGGGATCGCAGACTTGAGTCATCATCATCAGCCTTGTTCCCACTGCTGAGACACATAGTTCCTCTCTAGGAGATGGAAATGGCCTTGATCCACCGCGCCAGTCCAGTGCGGATTGGTGAATGTTACACATCTTAGAGGTTTTGGTTTCAGGACATGTCAGTTACCTCACGATGTTTTCCTTCACCATTTTGAGAGCAGTGGTGATGAAATAAATTACACAAACGAATGCATCTAGCTGGGTTTGAACCATAGTTTGAACCCATGACAACTCGTAAATCGGTACAGTACGTTCGTCGGATCTTGGCGAGTTTGAAGTCAGGCTTTCCGAATTTTAACGCTTGAAAATTCGTACAAAAATCATCATCTCCCTGCCCTTGTCCCGTTTTATTTGGGGTCGCGCAATATGTCTTTTTCTTCCACTCTGTCCTGTCACCAGTCACGCTATCACTAACTCCTCTTTCTTTCATATCACTTCTCACACAATCCATCCATATTTTCTTTGGTCTCCCTCTCCCTCTCCATCCATCCACATTTATACTCATGGCTTTTTTTGTAACATGCGTTTCATCCCGCCTTTTTACATGGTCATACCAAGACAAACGGTTCCCTTTCAACTTTTCAGTCACTGGCGCCACTTTCAAACTTCCTCTAATATACTCATTTCTCACTTTATCCATTCTCGTCACACCACACATCAAAATTCGTACAAAAATAAAGGTAAAAAAGCCAGTAACAGTTTATAATTAACATTTGTTTAAATCATTTATTTTGTATGAGTTTTCAAGCGCTAAAATTCGCAGAGGCTAACTTCAAACTCGCCAAGATCCGACGGCCGTACTGTATGTGGTTTTTTTTTTTATGGTAGGTAAAAATCATCCAATGACGAGTCCCACTCTTGGGCGGAGCGGAAAACAAGTGTCAGACTCTTACTGACTAAACAACCTACCCCGTTCCTACATCGCCATACATACCAGGGCCAGAGCCTTCCTTTTCAGACACAAACCCGTGGCCCTGATTGGCTTAGACCCTTCTGCAGGGTCCCTACGGTTGCTGACAACTCCTTGAGGCGCGCGGGAACAGTGCGCGCCGTCGACGACTGGGCTTGGTCCGGACGATTACCAGACGACCGGACGGCGAGCTACCCAATGCTCACCGTCCGCAAGCCCGCGCCTACGGTGGCCGGAAGTCAGGATCGGAATCGCGGCGGCGTCTGGGGCGCAAACGCCGTTGCCTTATGCGGTCCGCCTCCTCCTTTGCTAGCATTACTGCTTCGCAGAAGGAGGCGACCGCCTGCCACTCCTCACTCCGAGTACTGTAGGTATGTGGTTAAAATTTTAACTCGATACTTTATCCCGTAGATATATCGTATATATAGCATCACTCGATGGGCCTGTTGGTCTAGTGGTTAGTGGCCCTAACTGTTATGCCGGAGGTCGTGGGTTCGATTCCCACCCAAGACAAAAGTTTGTGTGATGAGCTCAATCATTTGTTCTGTGTCTGGGTGTAATTTATCTATAATATGACATACATATAACATGCTTATATATTTAGAAATATATAAGTATGTTTATCAGTCGTCTAGTACCCATAAAACAAGCTCTGCTTAGCTTGAGACTAGACGACGTTGTGTGACAGTTGTGGAATATATAATATAATAACTTAGTTGTCCGTCATTCTGTTCGTAGCAGCAGGTGGCGTCATATCGTTTCTGCCTACCCTCTCGGAATAAAGTCGTGAGTTTATATTCGAGTTAAGTAGCATTAAGCTAACATACCCACCTGTGAATTAATTTCATACTGTACTCAACAATTCCTTGACCATATGTGATCATTATATCTTTAAGTAGCCATGATTGTATAGCACTGGTCTATTACACTGTTTAATAATCTATAGTTATGGTCCTTTAAGTTAACTTCGCGATAAAGTTAAATAGGTAGAAGTAATGGTATTAATAGAAATTCCTTAGTACGTTTTTTTAGATGGGAAACTTTACTACATAGGGTAAAGAAACGTAGCTTAACGCTGTCTGGCTCTATGTGTGCTTATCTTTTAAACTACGCAACGGATTTTGATGCGTTTTTTTTTTAAATAGATAGAGTGATTTAAGAGGAAGTTTATATAAGTGGATACGACAGATAGGCTTTCCTTAAAAAGGATCATTGTGCATACCAATATGAACAACGTTTACTATAGATAGACCAACCCAAAAATTACGGAAAAAACCTGCTGCATCATACATTTTGCCGAATTATCTACATCTACACTAATATAATAAAGAGGTAAAGTTTGTTTTTTTGTTTTTATGTTTTTTTGTTTGTAGGGGGTAATCTCTGGAACTACTGGTCCGATTGGAAAAAAATTTAGCAACAATAGAAAGCTGCTTTACTCCTGAGTGACATAGGCTATATTTTATGTACGCGGGCGAAGCCGCGGGCAAAAGCTAGTGTGAATATAAATCTATGGAGTAGCGGGGTTTTGATTTGATCTAAAGTGGGAAATGATAATTATGACGTCTGACTTTTGCGTAACAGAATTTTACTGATTAAAAACCATTCCTATGTTTCTTCAGTTGCCTTTTGCCTTTCAGGGCCATAAACATATCTTTTGCGGAACCGATTACTAGCAGGCATCGGTTTAATGGACCCCTACGGTATGCTATCTCTTTGAAGTACATGTGGGACTTTAGGCACCCCATCGACTATTAGGGTTCGGTTCGGATGGTTACCGGATGGCTGTACGGCGAGCTACCCATTGCTCGTCGCTAAGAATGCAAATGCATAAAAAAAAAATATAAAGAAAAAGAATTTTGGGAGCTTCTTTAGCACTTTTAATAAAAGCTTGTTTATTTGTTAATGCATTATAAAACAAAGGGTAGTAAATAACAAAATACAAGTTCAGAAGTCTGCACGTAAATTGTAGAATCAATATGTGTTAAAATTCGTCTAGACTAGACGTAGGTAGGTCTGTCTAGTCTTGGTCTAGACGCTTTTCTAGCATCTAACTAGATACACAGTTCTGTATAAAAGTGTTTGGACTCAGACATTGTTTTTTATTTTATTGAGTTTGAAAATATTAGGAAGTTGGTTGGAGTTGTTTGGTTTCACTGTTTCTAGTGGATGTAATCTTTTAAATGTAAAGACTGAATGATTTTTTTTGCGGAGAAAAATCATCCAATGATATCTCTGGCTCTTGGGCGGAGCGGGAGAAAGTGTCAGACTTTTATTGTAATAACCTACCCTGTTCCTTCTGAGCCCTTAATACGGGGCCAGACCTTCCTTTTAACAGTTGGTCCATGGCCCCAGAATGCTTCGGTCCTACTGGGTCTCTATGAATGCTGACAACTTTTTGAGGCATGCGGGAACAGAACGCGCCGTCGACGACTTGGGCTTGGTCCACACGGTTAGTGGAAGTTCGGACGGCGACCTACCCATCGCTCGCTGTCCACAAGCTCGCACCTAAAACTCAGACATAAGTTCAAACTAAAGGAATTATCATCATCATCATCATGTCAGCCGAGCGATGCCCACTGCTGGGCATAGGCCTCCCCCAAGGATCTCCACAACGGTCGGTCCTGTGCTGTCCGCATCCAGCGGCTTCCCGCGACCTTCACCAGATCGTCGGTACACCTTGTAGGGGGCCTGCCCATGGAACGTCGTCCGGTTATAAAGAAATTATAAGGATATAATATTAAAAGGACACAGGTAACTTCCATTCCATAGCATCTGCCTATACCTTCCAGGAAAAAAAGCGTGAGTATGACCCCTTTACGACTAAAGCCGGATGAATAAACATAACCACAAAAGGTACTATAGCACACAGTCCGCCAAAAACTTCCGAACGGAATTTTATAACGGGCAAAAGGAAAATTTTATACATATCATTTACTTTTCTAGTAACTGTATTTGTAATTTACAGAATTGTAAATAAATAAATAATATTACATGTATGTAATGATAGGTCTACCTAAACTTTATGGAATAGTATTTGTCATGTAACTAGTGATGACATGTTTTTTGTTTATTTAGGGAAAACTAACATAATAATAGGTATACAGTGTTAAATAAATTAATAATAGGTTATGTAAGTCCCCTTGGGCGTTGATTGTACATACACGTAAGTCGGTACAACTTTAATGACCTTGAGAAATTCTTAAATTCTCGTTTTTTTACACACGTTTTTACGAAATTTATTTGGCCCATAATTTTGGTTTCTATATTCTTTCTTAGAAAAATACATATTTTTTTTTAATTAAGGTATTTATTTTTTTGGTTATTTATTAATTAATTTTAATAAAAGTGGTCAATGCATTTTCAATGGCCCCTTGCGTCCCAGGGGAACAAAGTTGCGGTCCCTCTGAATTATCCGCATTTTAACAAAAGTAGCAATAATTATTGTATCATCAAATCATTCAATAGATGTTATTGAATGATTTTTGCCCACCATAAGGTAAGGATTCGCCTCGATTTCGTACACGGTATATTAAAACTCTGATGCCTGTAGGATTTTGTCCTTTAGTTCCCATGTAGTGACATAGATGGCGCTACTAGTATCAATTCATTTTAGAGCAGGGGTGGCCAACTGGTCGATCGCGATCGACTAGTCGATCTCAGCAGTTAATCCAGTCGATCTTAACCAGCAATAATGTATTTACTTTTGGGCTAGCAGGACTATACCACGGGGCATTACATATGTATTACCTTATCAACTCGTTATTTTTCTTTATCAAAAAAAAGTCTGTTGATATTTTTGGGTTTGCTTCTTTCTTTTTCTTCGTTTACCTGATTTTTCGCATAATTTGAAGTTTTTTTTTTTACCGAAGCATTGTGTAAAAATATTTGAATTTGCCATGTCATTTGTATTGTTAAATTTATCTAAACTTTGTGTCTAGTTGTGGTACGTAAATAATAATAGATTGATTTTGTAATTGGTAGATCTTGCAGAGTCTAGTTAATAAATACGGTAAATAGGTTGGCCACCCCTGTTTTAGAGAGTGTAGTGCCTTAAAAAAAAAAACTTTATAATAGTATAAAGTTTTTTTTTAAATATATAAATGACCACTGGGATTACTATTAATCCCAGTGGTCATGTTTTGTAGATCTTTGATAGTTATTAAGAATAGTAAGAAGAAAGACAATCTGACATTAGTCATGCCAGGTTTTTTTTTTTTAATTTCTTTGACTTCTGGAAGAAAAATCTGTCCGGTATAACGTTCTGAGAAGAAGGAACGGTTCGGCTTTCAGTCAGTTTGACATTATCTCCTGCTCCATCCAAGAGCGGGAGTTCTCATTGGATGATTTTTTCCCTCCATATGGAACACATGGGCCTTAGAACTGAGGCTGGAAGGAACGGTGGGTCGTTTAGTCTGTAAAAGTCTGACATTGTCTCCCACTCCACCCAAGGGCGAAATTCGTCACTCGATGATTTGTATTTATTTATTTATTTTACACTTTCTTGTACTTACACCAAAGTCCCCATCATAAAAAAAAAAATATTTTTTATTATGGAAAGGCTTGTGTTTGACCACAATCTCACTAAATGGCATTAACTTATTGACTCTCGACCTTTTTAATGGTAGGAAAAATCATCCAATGAAGAATCCCGCTCGTAAGCGGAGCGGGAAACAGTAATGATAAACTGATAACTGATAACAATGATAAATGATCTTTATTTTGCAAGTAGGTTTAAAAAACACTTTTACACGTCATTTTTTTTTTATGCTAGATGAGTCCGGTGTTTCCTAGCGGACTACCCTGAGAAGAAACACCGAAACAAACTCAGGGGTCAAAGTCTCTTTTAAAGTCCATACAGAAAATATGTATTGGTCAAATCACATAAGAACCATGCAGATTTGTCTGAGATGGTCTTTTGAAGAAAGATCCATACAAATTTGAGTAGACCTGTCCAGTCAGTGCAAGCATTTGTCAGTATTCGCAAAGCTCAACTCAGGACTACTAAGGAGCTCAACACGACCCGACGAACAATACCAAGGAAAGGACATTTGAGTAGGTCGTCAAATACTCAAATTGCCAGATATACGCTAAATTTACTAAAGAGACAGAAACAAAAAAGAAAATACATATAGCATAATCCACATAGTCCTCATGTTCACAAAAATAATAAATATAGTTTACAAATGTAAAATTTTTAAAAATAAACATTAATGTCAAATCGAGAGAAGATAATAATAATAAAAACAAAGAAAACGTTACAACAGTTAAAGTGAGTACTGGAACTTCGTCCTCAATATAATCCTTTACACTATAAAAGGCTTTTTGGCAAAGTTTACGCTTAACAAAGGCTTTAAGTTTATTAAGGCTTAGTTGTTGGATATTACTAGGAAGTTTATTATAGAAGTGTATACATTGGCATCTAAATGAGCCCCCTATTTTTTTGAGCCTGGTAGCAGGAACTACATATTTATTTTTGTTACAGTGTCAAACTCTTACTGACTAAATAACCTACCTACCCCGTTCCTCCTTTGCCTTATTCCCAGAACCCCGGTATAACGCTTTCGCACAAACCCTCGGCTCCAGGAGGCTTCGACCCTGAAAAGCAGTTTGCTGACAACTCCTTGAGGCGCGCGGGAACAGTGCGCGCCGTCGACGACTTGGGCTCGGTCTGGACTGTTACCAGACGACCGGACGGCGAGATACCGATTGCTCACAGTCCGCAAGCCAGCTAAATGCCATTAGCTGGCTTGTATCACATATATATATTTTTTACTAGCTTCTGCCCACGACTTCGTTCGCGGAAAATTTCTTGTAGTGATAGCTCGGTTAACATCCATGTTATATAAATAATTTATAGCCTATGTCACTCAGGAGTAAAGCAGCTTTCTATTGTTGCTAAAATTTTTCCAATCGAACCATTAGTTCCAGAGATTACCTGCTACAAACAAAAAAAAAAAAAAAACAAACTTTACCTCTTTATTATATCGGCGGCGGCGACCTCTCGCGCCGGGCCCTGGTTCAGGCCATGGTCCGCAGCGAAGAGGAATGGCAGGCGGTCGCCTCCTTCTGCGAAGCAGTAATGCTCGTAAAGGAGGAGGCCGACCGCATAAGGCAAAGGCAACGGCGTACTCGCCGTAGCCGTCGCCGCCGCGATCCTGCCGATATCCGGCCACCGTAGACACTGGCTCGCGGACGGTGAGCAATGGGTAGCTCGCCGTCCGATCGTCTGGTAAGACCGAGTCCAAGTCGTCAACGGCGCGCACCGTTCCCGCGCGCCTCAAGGAGTTGTCAGCAAACTGCAGGGGCCCTTCAGGGTCGAAGCCTCCTGGAGCCTAGAGGGTAAGTGAAAATTGTAACCTCGACTCCAGAAATAAGGCAAGGAAGGTACGGGGTAGGTTTTTTAGTCAGTAAGAGTCTGACACTGGTCTCCCGCTCCGCCCAAGAGCGGGTTTCGTCATTGGATGATTTTCACCTACCATAAAAAAAAAAATAAAAAAAAAAAAAAAAAACCTCTTTATTATATTAAAATTATGAATAGACTCGCGTATGACAATATCTCACCTGATGGTTAGCGATGATGTGGTCGACGATGGAACACGCTTGCCTAGCCCCCTGACACCCAAGCGAGCGCCGGCGCTCGCTTGTGGAAGAAAGAAGAAGTACAAGTAGACAACCTATTCATTCTAGTCCTAAAGCTGTTATAGCTGTTAGGAAATACATTTAGGTGCTTCACATTATCATCATCATCAACCTAGCGCCCGTACCGGTTGCTACCTTGGCTTTCACCTCGGTGCCCGGGGTCCGCTTTCCTTCCTAGACGCCTCCACTTCGCTCGGTCTTTTGCGTCCCTTGCCTCAAGCCCATTAGCACGCATGTCATCCCTTACGACGTCGATCCAACGCCTCTTAGGCCTACCTCGTTTTTATTTAGGTGCTTCACAACATAGTAAAAAACAAAGTCGCTTCCCACTGTCTGTGTAGACATTTAAAACTACGAAACGGATTTTGATGCGATTTTTTTTTTTATAGATAGAGTGATTCAAGATAAAAGTTTATATGAATAATATGGTCCATATACCTTACAGACAAGCATAGATACGACGAAAATACAGTTTATTAATAGTAAATAAAATTTATAACTATGCATGTATTATTACATGCATAATATATTTAACTAGCTTTTGTCAGCGGCTTCGCCCGGGTACATAAGATATAGCCTATGTCACTCAGGAGTAAAGCAGCTTCCTACTATTTTTTTTCCAAAAACAAACTTTACCTCTTTATTATATTAGTGTAGATATCACTATTGCACCCGATGTAGCAGGCTGCCGTGCAGATACTAAAACGCAGTAAAAGTATTGTGAAATACGCTATTTTACTACGTTTTAGTGTCTGCACGGTAGCAGGGGCGGGTCGCTAGTATAGTAATAAAACACATATTTATATATACACAATATCAAATCATTACAATTACGAGAACTCAAAATGTAATAAATATTTATTATTTTAATTTATAATTATTGGATATTGAGGTTTTCCTTCTTGGCTACATGATGATTACTTAGAAAATACTGTTAATTTCTCAATATAATAATAATACATCATTGTGATGGACTCGGGGGACACCGGTTTCCGAGAGCTATATTTCGTACAAGCTTTTGCCTGCGGCTTCACCCGCGTGGTATTGGGGTTGAGGTTGGGGTTTCCGGGATAAAAAGTAGCCTATGTCCTATTCCGGAGTGTATCCTATGCCTGTGCCAAATTTCATCCAGATCCGTCCAGCCGTTTTGGCGTGATTGAGTAACAAACATCCAAACATCGTAACTTTCGCATTTATAATATTAGTAAGATTAGTAAGATACCATACCATCAGCCTTATAATATTCCCACTGTTGAGACTCTGGCCTCTTTTGTCTGCGGAGGAATGGATCTTTTTGGTTTTAGGACATGCCAGTTTACTCACGATGTTTTCTTTCACCATTTTGAGGGCAGTGGTGATGAAATAAATTATACAAGGTCATTACTTTGTGTAATGCGTATTCGCCTTGGCTGAGTTTGAACCCGCGACCCGCTTCTTGTAAGTCGGGTCCATTACCACTCAGCCACCACTGCCCTCATATTTCGTATACCATCTTGTAACTGGCATTTTGACACGATAATTTATTGTTATAAAGTGGCGGGAGCGAGCATGCGCACTTTTCCACCCTAGTCAGGAAAACACTAAATTGTGTGCCTGAAAGTGGTGTAAGAGCGAGTGAGTAAGTGTAATGACAAATACGACTATGCTTACTTCCTATAAAGTCGTGGTGACCAGTAATAATTCGCAGAACAGATTATTCTCTTATGTTTCTATACATTTCTTTTCTAGGTAAATCGGTGTGCTTTTTAATTCAATGCTTAACTTTCATTTTTCTACGAAACCTTTCTTTTTTGGCTAAGTTATACCTACTTAAAGGTCATGTACCTTAGAACTTATTTATTTTGAGTCACTTTTGTTGTCCTACAAAACACATGCAATAAATATGAGAAACAGAATCTAGACTTCAACCTGCGAACAGTTAAACTAGAAATTGAATCATATAGTAGGAATTGTCAAGCAAAGTTGGACCAACATGTAAACTTATTAACTTACGGAAAGAACGAGAGACTTAGGCAGTTTAAAATATGAGACCATATATGATCAGCTCAATCCCATTTTTGCTTTAATTAGTGTTAACTTAGGTATATGTCATTTGATATACTTGGAAATTAGGCACAACACTAGACCCCATCACCCTTGCCTATTCGGGCGATTCCACCTCGGTTGCAATTGTAGGGGCCCTACAGGGTCGAAGCCTCCTCGGGCCGAGGGTTGTTGCGAAAGCGTTACGCCGGAGCTCTGGGACTAAGGTAAGGAAAGAATCGGGTAGGTTTAGTCAGTAGAAGTCTGACACTGTTGCCGCTTCGCCCAAGAGCGGGATTCGATTTGATGATTTTTTTTATTATTTTTTTATTGATTATAGGTTCGCGCTTGACCGCTATCTCACCTGATGGACAGCGACGATGCGGTCGACGATGGAGCGATGGAGATTTTTACCTACCATAAAAAAACTCGGTTGCAATTACAAACTTTCTTCACTTCTATCAAAACGTATTATTCCATTATTCATAATTTCTACTAAAAATCCCTCTAAAAATAGTGTATTAACACTTACCATCAAGCACAATCAGTGACGTCACTCACTAATAGAAAATTGCAATGAATTCGAACATTAACCCGTTGCATGCTGACGGGCTGACTCACGATTATATTACGCAACGAGTCAAAGCCCTGGCGACCTTCGAACGAACTCGCGATTCGGAGCTATGACGCGGCGATAATAGGCGTTTGTCTAGAGGAATGACACTTGTTTTTTGGGTGTGTTGAACTGCTGTTCAAGTTTTTGGTGGCTTAATTGCGTAATAACTGGAAATAAGTATGATGTTACTGTTGTGTTTTTATTTTGATGTTGCAATTTTGATAGCAAAAAAGGTGTGGAATGTTTTTTTTTCGTTTGTAAAAAAAAACTCACGGAAGGATTTATAGAATTGGGTATTTTTGAAGGTGAGAAGTCGTCTGATGACTTCTCTCGCGCTAGGCTCGAGCGAGAGAATGTGACTGAATAAAACGACACCTATATTCATTCACTTGCCTTTTGCGACCTGACCTGACCTGTGAGGCCCTAGCCGGCCTTCGGCCTTGCTGGACCTTAAAAATAAGTAATTTTTTAAATTTAAATTAAATCTATATAACAAACAAATCAAATTTACTGGTATCAATGTACTTCAAATTAAACATGCATACGTTTTAAATTTGCATAAAGATAGCGTTAATAGACAAGGCATGTTCTAGTCAATGACATCGACTGTTTAGGGTTAAGGTACTCGTGTTATGAATTGTGAGAGTGTTGACCTATAGCGGAAGAAGGGTTAAGTGTAACACCCTTTAAGCTAAAGTAATTTACGAAGAGATAAAATTTGCGAGAGTTCATACTCTAAGAGAATCTGATTAGAAGTGGTTTTGGAGACAAAAAGCTGAAAGCTGCTCAATTTTCAAAAATGATTGGAAAAAATAAAATATTAAAACGAAGTAGGTTTTTTTATGGCGGTCAAAAATCATCCAATGATAACACCCGCTCGTTGGCGGAGCGGGAAATAGTGTCAGACTTTCCCGATTTTCAGCCGCCGTAGGTGCGGTCTCGTGGTTTAGCGAATAATGGGTGGCTCGCCATCCAATCGTCTTGTAACCGTCCGGACCAAGCCCATTCGTCGAAGGCGTGCATTGTTTCCGTGCGCAAGGAGTTGTTAGCAAACCGTAGGGACCCTGTTGAAGGGTCAAAGCCAACTGGGGTCAAGGGTTCACATCTGAAAGGAAGGCTCTGGCCCTGGTATAAATAGCAATGTAGGAATGGGGTAGGTTGTTTAGTCAGTAAGAGTCTGACACTGTTTCCCACTCCACACAAGGGCGGGATTCATCATTAGATAATTTTTCCAACCATAAAAAAAAATATCTCAAAATGTTAGTAATGCTTTAAATGAAAAACCAATCGATATTCGTACCTTGTACATAATACTATATCTAATAATATCTTATCTTAATATAGAAACAGTTACACAAGATCTCAAGAGATTTTCTTCGAGAATAGTAACAGTTATTATGTACTAAATAACGATGGGTGATAAAAAACATAAGGTGCTCGACCTTCGGAGTCAAAGCCCTCACATGAACGCACCTACTTAAGTATATTAACCCTACTTACTAATATTAGGCGTATTTTTTTTTATTCAAGAGCAGGGGCGCAGCTTCCAGTACAATGATACGGGGTCCCCGCACTACAGGGGCCCTAACGTAGGCATGAATTCGCAACATATTATCCACAAGCGTCTCGTAGGGTAAACGAAGCTTAAAGTGTAGCTCTTTTTTTTAAACGGGGCTCCGTTATATAAAAAAGGTAGGACTCTAGATACGATGCCCCTGTAAGACTAGCTTCGGCAAGGCTTAAGTTGAAGAACGGTGAAGGAATACATCGTGAGGAAAATGTCCTAGAACCAAAAATTCGAAGACATGTGACATCTACCAATCCACACTGAGCCCGCGTAGTGGATATGGCTCATTCTCTCTTCTAGAGAGGAGGCCTGTGTCCCAGCAGTGGGAACATTAAAAATAAAATATTTACTGATGATGATGAAGTTGAAGAAATGGTGTCTTATTTGTTTTACCCTGTGGTTGATAGACGTGGTTGCTCTCCGAGACGCGAAAGTTTTAGTATAGGGTTTATCAAAGAGGAAGAAAAAAATGAACTAATATGGCAAAAGACTGACTGACAGCAGTAGTGGCCGAGTGGTAACGGCCCTGACTTACTTTAGTTGTAGGTCGTGGGTTCAAACCTAGCCAGGTGCATTACTTTGTGCAATTTATTTCATCACCACTGTAAAAGGGAGTTACTGTAGTGATAGTGCAAAGAGTGATAGGGCAGAATGGAAGAAAAAAACGTGTTCCGCCGACCCCAAATAAAACGGGACAAGGGCAGGAAGATTTAGTTATCCACAAGACTAAAACTATTCCCGGCATGCGAAGCAAAACATCAAATATCTAACAAAAAAGTATTACAATTCTGTTGACCTTGAAAATAGTTTTTTAGACCCTATTACTGCGGGTTGGTTACACAAAGTTTTTTACATTGCAGACAACGACTCAATTAACTTACAGTTTTTTCCTTAAAACTATAAAGGTGTTAGTACAACACTGAAATCATTTTTAATTAAAACTCTGCGGTTAACCATTATTTTATTTTGTAATAAAGTAACAATTACCTGAATTTGTTAATGCAGAAATATAAGGAAACAACAATGTAAGGCCTGCCATTACAAAAAACTAGGTTGGAAAAGTATAATATTTTTCTTTTTTTTACGATTAGACTTAAGTTTGACCAATGTCTCTCCTGATGGTAAGCGATGATGTGATCGATGATCGATCACGCTTGCCTAGACTTCAGTCATACCCCAAATACGATTTGAAATATGCTCTGTTCCCACGCGCCTCAAGGAATTGTCAGCAATTATAAGGCTCAACTGAAGAGCCGAAGCATACTTGGGCCCCGGATTCTGAAAGGAAGATCCGACCCCGGTATGAAGGCTAAGAAAGAATGAGTTTGGGTCGTTTTGTCAGTAAGAGTCTGACACTGTATCTCGCTCCGCCCAAGGGCCCTCGGCCCTCGTCATTAGATGATTTTTTCCCACTATAAAAAAAAAACAAATAAAATACCCTATAACAATATAATGTAATCCTCTGTTTGACATATCTATAGTAACCCTAATATAACAATATTATGACACAAGTAAAGGTTTAAAGAAAATAATGACAATAAGAGTTTTTAACAGCAATAAAAATTGTATTTATTTCTTTAAACCATTTATTTTTTTACGAGTTGGTGTGTCTGAAGTCGCAGAGCCTGACTTCAGACGCACCAAGAACAGACGTCCGTACTGTAACACTTATCACATCTTACAATATTAAAAAGACTATAAAAAAATGTCTGTGTATGGCTATTACTTTTTTACGGCCAAAAAACAGAACTGATTTGAAAAAAATCACAAAACTAGACTATTGGATTACATTTTTAGGATACTTTTTCTCCCGGTAGTATTTTCTGTTAGGATTTTTTTTTTATTAATTATAGGTTAGCGCTTGACCGCTATCTCACCTGATGGAAACCGACGATGCGGTCGACGATGGAGCGCGCTTACCATCAGAAAAAAATTCTGTTAAAACTTGATTGCTCCTTGAGTCATTTGTCAGCTATCAAGTCAATTGACAGTGAAGACTCGACAGCACCAAGACAGTAAGGTTTATGAACTGTAAAGATGAAAATCATTGCCAATAATCGTGTATTACGCAATGAACCCAACAAGTGCCCTGGACAATGACCTCAACACACATGGCCTCAGTTCAAAAAATAAAGATAGGAATCTAATATTGTTCCATCAAATAGTTTAGTTTCCCTTCCGGCCACAATATGGATGGGTGACCAAAATCAGGGAAGGCACCTGTGAAGCGAAAGTTGTCCGTTTCCGTTTGATGCTAAATATAAAATAGTTTTTTGACGTCATAATGATATTGTTGTCAGGGTATTATTTATAATGGTAGGCAATGTAGTCTTGAAAACTTTCATTGAAATGAGAGGATATTTGAATCAGATGGGTGTCGTGTTATTCCAACATCATTATTTCAGCTAAAAAACGTCCAATGCTAGATGTAGTTTTTTTTATGGTGGCAAAATTCATCCAGTGACAAATCCTGCCTTTGGGTGAACCAGAAAATAGTATCAGACTCTTACTGACTAAACAACCTACCCCGTTTCTACGTTGTCTTTATACCGGGGGCAAAACCTTCCTTTCAGACACGAACCCTTGACCCCAGATGGCTTCGACCCTTCTGCGTGTGTCCCTAAAATTATGTTGGACATAGGCCTCCGCTTTCAAAAGCTACAACGAACAGTCCTATCGTCTTGATTCCATCAGATTCTTCTTTCCTTCTCTAATCCTTACCTTCGATCCCACTTGACGGTAAACACTGATGCAATCGTGGGAGGCTACGTCTTTATCCTCCAAACAAAATGGATTACGCCAATTTGTAGATCGATATCCTGCCAAAAAGACATCATTTGGATGTTTACTTTAGACCATCAAGAAACCCATATTTAGCACCAAGCGTTTACTGACACCGATTTATATCTAATTGACATTGGCATGACAAACGTGACCAGTAATTGTCTGATGTCATATGACCATTGACTTTGACATGGTCAGCCGTCAGTGATGATCACACATCCGTACATACTGACATTTTGGGGGTGATTGGCCTGTTGTCCGCTGTAGATATATTTAGCGGGTTATCTAATTTGTGTGGGTGTTTTGGGAGGCGATGAAAGGATTCAGTTTCACGTGTTGAACCATGTGTGAACTTGGGTCATGGTGAAGTTACGTGATGGGACGATGACCATCGGAGAGCCAGTCCTATACTGCCGCCGCATAAATTGCTGCTGTAACCCACGATGCACAACTGGGATCTCGATCCCGAATTCTGACGGAGCGTGAGGTCAGCAAGCAATAGGTAGCTTGTCATCCAACCGGCAGGTAACCGTCCGGACCAAGCCCACGCACACCTTAAAGAGATGTCAGCAAACCGTATGGGCTCAACAGAGTCGAAGCTTGCTGGAGCCAAGGGAAGGAAAACTTGGCCCCGAGCGGGAGATGTCTCTGGATGATTTTTCCATCTAAAAAAATAGTCTAAGATGCAAGTTTGCGAGGGAACACGGGAACGGTTTTGCTTAGTACAGTTTGTCCAAGGTTTCCACCACAGGTGCATTCCTTCTAATTCCCACGACCATTATTAGGTAAATTGGTCCGATTTGTGGAGGCCCTCCTACGTTGTGTCTTTCGACAAGAGGTTGCCCCTCCACATTTTATACGACGCCAGTTTGTATCCGAAGGTATACCATACTGACTAAACACCCTACCCCGTTCTTTCTCTGCCCTTCGCACAGGGGCCAAGCCTTCCTTTCAGAAAGAGACCTTGGGCCCCAGTAGGCTTCGACCCTTTTGCAGTACAAATTGGTGGATGTGTTGGCATATTTCTATATAAACACCATCCAATTTTGTTTTGTACACACAGTATTCTTTCCAAATAAAAATAAATGAAGTACGCTTCTAATAATAATGGCTGAAAAACCCGTAATCTCTGACCCTCTTGACTTAAACAGACAGCCGATACCCGAAAAAAAAGTCTAATCAATAAATATATAATTGAAATATAATAAAGCTCAGTATATACAATGGGTCGTCAGTTATAGATGAAAACAGTTTGGCGGAGTTCATTGGCCGAAGATGAGTTGGGTAGAGGTCGATGGCCATATGACACATATACTATGCTGTTCGTACTGTGTCCTCGTGACTTGGTGTGACGTAATTTCGTTGGTTTGGTAACATTAGACGACGGATTTTCGACGACATTTTGTTTATCTTTTCGAATTCGTGATGGTGATTCTTTCTAGCTGATCGTAGGGGCTCAATCAGCCAGCAGTGGCGGGGCAAGACCTAAATTTGATGTGTTTTTTTTTTTTTTTATGTTAGGTGAAAATCATCCAATGACGAAACCCGCTCTTGGGCGGAGCGGGAGACCAGTGTCAGACTCTTACTGACTAAAAAACCTACCCCGTACCTTCCTTGCCTTATTTCTGGAGTCGAGGTTACAATTTTCACATACCCTCTAGGCTCCAGGAGGCTTCGACCCTGAAGGGCCCCTGCAGAAATTTGATGTGTGCGAGATACATTTTGCGACGTTCCTTTCATGGAGTATGGATTTTGTTAAAAGACAAAATTTTTGAAATTTTGCATACATTTTTCCAGCCAGACTAGGTCTTTGAAAAATGGATATGGTAGGTTAGTATTGCCAGATAGATACTCACTAGTCAGTTTTTTTAATTATTTATTGTTAGATAAGTAATTATATCTATATTTTCGAGGCCCCTTGGGCAGCGGGGCCGTAGGCGGTGGCCAACACCGCCCACGGCTTATGCCGCTTCTATCTACCAGTAGGCAGGGTTGAAATCTACTGGGACCAAGGGTCTACTTCTAAATGGAAGGCTCGGCCCTGGTATGAAAAGCAAAGAAGGAACGGTTTTATTTTTCAATAAAACTCTGACACCCCGCCCAAGAAAAAACCCAGAGAGCGTCTCATTCATGTGGCTAGGTATCGTAATTATTTCATGTTGTAAACCACTGGGCGCTAATAAGTGCCTTTGATTTTGACAACGACATTAGTGTTCGGGGAAAACGAATAAAAATATCAAATTTTTTGCCAGATGAATGAGAGACCTCTTTTTTGTTTTTTTTTATTAACTATTATGTCATTATTGCATCTAATATAATAATAATAATAAATCCGGCCACCGTAGGCGCGGGCTTGTGGATGGCGAGCAATGGGTAGCTCGTCGTCCAATCGTTTAGTAATAGTCTAGACCAAGCCCAGTCGCCGACGGTGCGCACTGTTCCCGCGCGCCTCAAGGAGTTGTTAGCAAACCGAAGAGACCCCGTAGAAGGGTCGAAGCCAACTGGGGCCAAGGGTTCGTGTCTGAAAGATAAGCTCTAGCCCTGGTTTCTGTTTCTTTTCTGACAATTTTTACCTACCGTAAAAAAAGAACCCTGCTTGCTGGAAACTATTGGAGTATGATGATAATTCTGGTTTGGTTACCAAGAACTTACAAGTCAATCCAGGCTCCAGCAAGGAGCGATCATCAGTTATCTATGAGGAACAGGGTGTTTTAAGGGTGCGGGGGCTTTGCAACGAGTTCAACTTATTGTCCGCTACTATATGGAGAATTTTAAAAGGACTTCGTATTCAAAACACTGAAAAGAACTTTGCACTATACGTTCAGCAGTTATTGTTATGACAAATAGGAGATAATAGAAATTACACGATTACCTACTTCCAAATAGTAAAATATATCACGATTTGATCACTTCTTAGACTCATGTTTGATATCATAATTTGTGACGTTCTTTTTTAGCGACTAGCTTTCTGCCAGCGGCGTCGCCCGCGTTAAAATAGGTTTTCGCACAAACTTTAGATAAAGGTATGAAATGCGTGATTTCATACCTTTAAGGGGTTTCATTAATTTTGGAAAATCCTTTCTTAGTGTTCGCCTACGTCTTAAAAGGAAGCTCTGTGCAAAATTTCACACTCCTAGTCTCAGTAGTTTCGGCTGTGCATTGATATGTCAGTCAGTTAGTTTCTCCTTTTATATATATAGATAATCGCTTGTCCTATAGAAAAAAATGTATACTCCATTAAATTTTGATCATTTTAATCCCATGGAGTGTCGATCCTGTACAAGAAACACTATCAATTTGTGTAGATAAAATAAAAAAATAAAATACTTTTTTTCTAAATCTCGTATTTACAAAATTCATCCAGACCAATTTTCTGCACTTGTATTAAAATGTACTATTGTTTGCCTGCTAAGCATTTACATTATCTATATATATAAAAGGAGAAACTGACTGACTGACATATCAACGCACAGCCAAAACTACTGGGACTAGGAGCGTGAAATTTTGCACAAGGCTTCCTTTAATGACGTAAGCGAACACTAAGAAAGGGTTTTGCAAAATTCAGCTCCTAAGGGGATATAATGGGGGTCTAAAGTTTGTATGGACAACCCTACTTTTACCCAGGCGAAGCCACTGGCAGAAGGCTAGTTCATCAATAGAAAACAGAACGTTTCGGTTAGCAACCTAGGTTAGCGACTTTATTTAAGTAAATCATTTAGAAAGTTCATTAAACAACTTGTGGGCACTCGGACCCCACGATCCGAGAGTTTCAACCCCAAACGGTTGAAACTCTCGGATCGTGGGGTCCGAGTGCCCACAAGTTGTTTAATGAACTTTCTAAACGACTTGTTGACACTTCGCGTGACCCAAGGGCTGGCTTTTACCTTGGGCAAAGAATAAGCATTGCCATACAGCGTGGCAATGCGGCCAGCCTTTTGGGCACTTTACCGGTCGACAGCGATGCGGAAGAGTTTTTTGACGCTTTATTAGATTAGGTATTTTTAGTTAAGTTAATTAGGGTTATGTAGTTTTAAGGCTAGATATCTAATTATTTGTACAGTTTACTAAATAAATTAATTAATTAAGTATCTATAAATAAAAGGTAAACTACAGTTTTAGACCAAAAAAAAAAAAAAAAAGTAAATCAACGTTATTTTTGACGTAAGCAAGTATCTGTTACGTAGCGATTAGTGTTCATATTTATTTTAAGCGTAAGATAACATTATGACAAAACGGATGATAAAGTTATGTATTAAACGCGGCCTACAAGTTGGACTAAAAGGGGAATTGATTTAAAATGCGCACAAATAGATTTTTAGGTCGAAGTGTGGCACAGTCATAGCAAAGACAGCCATATTAGTTGAACTTATTTGCTGAGTACAATACAAAACTGATCTTTTTACAGATTTTTTATAAGAAAACGATAATCTTTTCTTATAAAAAAAACGATAATCGTTTTCTTATAAAAAATCTGTAAATAGACTTCTTCTTCTCCTTCTCTACCATGCCAAGGCCATAACTTAAGTTGGTTTTGTTAGAATTGTAAACCTTTGTACACATAAAATAAACCTACTACTGCCATATATAAATTATTATCGACAAGTATATGTTATGTCATCTTTTGATCAAATAAAGAACTGTCGTGTCACTGCATTCGAATAAACTGCCGTTTTATTAGGTTATGGGCCCAGTATGTCTTATAGTTAAATTTTAAGTATATTTTCTGCTTTTATTTAGCTTAGGCGCGGTATGTAATATAAAAAAACGGCTGTGAGTGTCAGTTAATAAAATTAACGGAAATGGCTACAAATTTCTTGACCAGCATTCCAAAGCTGAAAGGTCGGGAAAACTATGACGAATGGGCATTTGCGGCGGAGAACTTGCTAATTCTAGAGGGTGTGGCTGACTGTATAAAGCAAGAAAAACCACCAGCAACAGCAACCGCAGTAGCAGAAGATGCCAAAGCGAAAGCCAAGTTAATTTTGACAATAGATCCATCATTGTATGTTCACATTAAGGAAGCTAAAAGTACTAAGGATTTGTGGCAGAAATTGAAGTCGATGTTTGATGATTCTGGGTTTTCAAGGAGAATCACATTGTTGCGTAATCTCATATCAATTCGCCTAGACGGTTGCGACTCAATGACTACCTACATCACACAAATAATCGAGACGGCCCAAAAATTAGCAGGAACAGGATTTCCAGTGAATGATGAGTGGATCGGGTGTTTATTGTTGGCTGGTTTGCCTGATAAATATTTTCCAATGATTATGGCCATTGAGCATTCCGGAATCGCCATTACAGCCGATGTGGTAAAAACGAAATTGATCGACCTGTCAGATGATGGTTCGGAGGCCGGAAATGCGTTTTTCAACAGAGGGCAGCACTGTCATCAAAATCGCAATGTTGGCAATGTAAGTGAAAAGAATGACAGCTCTCGTAGCAACAATGGCGGCGGTTCATCGAAATCGAATCAAAAGAAAACAGATAAACAGAAAATAAAATGCTATAAGTGCAAAGAATTTGGGCACTATAAATCTCAGTGCACCAAGGAACAAAACCAGCAACATGTAATTAAGAAGACGAACGCTTTTTCCGCAGTTTTCTTGAGTGGAAATTATAGTAAAGACGACTTTTACTTAGATAGCGGTGCCAGTGTTCATTTGACCCCAGATGTAAACATTGTGAAAAATCCATGTTTTTCGCCTCAAATAAAGGAGATAATAGCAGCAAACAAAAGTGCTATGCCTGTTTTGTGCTCTGGTGATGTAAATATAATTACAAAAACTTCAAATGGTTGCAGATATGATGTGACTTTAAAGGAAGTTTCATGTGTTCCTAACCTCTCGACAAATTTAATTTCTATTAGTAAGTTGATCAAAAACGGCAACAGTGTGCAATTCAAGAACGATTGCTGTTATATTTACAATCAAGAAAACAGTTTGGTTGGAATTGCAGATGAAATGAATGGTGTTTACAAGTTGAGGTTAGAAAGCAAGCAGTGTTTGTTTACATCTCCTACTGAAGATACTAGTAGTGAAGTTTGGCACAAGAGAATGGGTCATTTGAACATGAATGATTTAAAAAAGATGAAAGATGGAGCAGTCATGGGTATTTCATACTCAGATAAGTCGGAGATCAACAAAAGTACATGCACAGTATGTTGTGAAGGAAAGCAGTCTCGCTTGCCATTTGGTCATGCAGGAACAAGGAGCAGCAAGCCTTTGGATGTTATCCATGCTGATGTTTGTGGACCAATGGAGATAACTTCAATCGGTGGATCAAGGTACTTTCTTATATTTGTTGATGACTTTACCCGTATGGCTTTTGTTTACTTTCTTAAAGTAAAAAGTGAAGTTTTCAAGTACTTTAAAGAGTTCAAGTCGTTGGTAGAAAACCAACAGAATGCAAAAATTAAAATTTTTCGGACAGATAATGGCCTAGAGTTCTGTAGTAATGAGTTTGAAAATTATTTGAAAAGTGCAGGTATTCTTCATCAAAAGACGAATGCCTACACTCCTGAACAAAATGGTATGAGCGAGCGTATCAATAGGACTATTGTTGAAAGAGCTCGTTGTTTATTATTTGATGCTGGGTTAGATAAGAAGTTTTGGGCGGAAGCTACAAATACTGCAGTCTATCTTAGAAACAGATCTGTTGCATCAGGATTAGATAATAAAACACCATATGAACTCTGGATGAAACAGAAACCAGATTTAAGTCATATCCGTATATTCGGTAGTCCGATAATGGTTCACATTCCAAAAGAAAAAAGGCTCAAGTGGGATTCTAAATCAAGGAAGCATATCCTAGTCGGTTTTGCAGAAAATGTGAAAGGTTACAGAGTATATCCAAACAGATAAGTCAGGCAGTGATGTTAAGAGCAGTGAGAAAGAGATACCAAAAGAAACTTCTCAGAGTGATGAATGCTCAGATATTTCTTCAGAATCTGAATATCATAATGTTTTGACTGATTTGGACTCTACTCTGCAGCAAACAACAGCATCTGAGGAAGATGATGAGCCAGAGCCAGTAATCACTAAACGAATAAGGAAGCCACCGGAGCGTTATGGTTATACAAACCTGTGCGCTTCATCCAGTACCGAAGTTACCAAGGACCCAGTTACCATCCATGAGGCTCTGGAGGGCTCTGACCGAGACAAGTGGATCGAGGCTATGAAGGAGGAGTTGGAGGCTTTCAAAGAAAATGATGCGTGGTCCCCAGTTGACGAACTGCCTTCTCATAAAACTCCAGTGCAATGTAAGTGGGTGTTCAAAAAGAAAGTCAGTAGTGATAATAGTATTCGGTACAGAGCGCGTTTAGTGGCTAAAGGCTTCACTCAGAAGCCTGGAGTTGATTATGATGAGACTTTTTCACCCGTTGTAAGACATTCTACTCTTAAGATGTTATTTGCTTTGTCAGTACAATTAAATTTAGATGTCACTCATTTAGATGTGAAAACAGCATTTTTAAATGGTTTTCTTAAAGAAGATATTTATATGTATCAGCCAAATATTGACTGCAATTCTAAAAAAGAGAAAGTTATTGTAAAATTAAACAGAGCAATTTATGGACTAAAACAGTCCTCTAGGTCTTGGTATGAGAGAGTAGAGCAATGTTTATGTGAAATAGGGTTTAAAAAGAGTCGCTTAGAACCATGTGTTTTTACAAAGATCAGTAATGATGTAAAGCTTATCATTGCTTTGTATGTTGATGATTTCTTTGTTTATTGTAATAATAAGAGTGAAACTGAAGATTTAGTTTCTGCGTTGAGTTCTAAATTTAAGATAAAAAACTTAGGACAGGTTCAACAGTGTTTAGGTATGAGGGTTAAGATTGATAAAAAGCTCAATATTGTAACTTTAGATCAAGAACAATATATAGATCAGTTATTAAATAAATTTAATATGTTGGAATGTAAAGAAGCTAGTACTCCAATTGAATGTAAATTAGATATTGAAAGGTCTGAAACCTGTGATAGTGAGATTCCTTATCAGCAATTGATAGGAAGCTTGATGTACTTAGCAGTTCTGACAAGGCCAGACATATCATTCAGTGTAAGTTTTCTTAGTCAGTTCAATAAATGTCACACTAATGTTCATTGGAAGTATGCTAAGAGAATACTTAGATATTTAAAGAAAACAAAAGATTTTTGTTTGAAATATGCAAAAGGAGACACTGAACTTGTAGGATATGTTGATGCAGATTGGGCTAGTAATTCAGTTGACCGTAAGTCTTATACAGGATATTGTTTTGAAATATCAGGTTCAGCTATTTCATGGGAAAGCCGTAAGCAAAGAACAGTAGCATTATCAAGTATGGAGGCTGAGTACATGGCAATAGCAGAAGCATGTAAAGAGGCTATATATTTAAGAATGTTATTATGTGAGCTTACTGGTAGTTTACACACTGTGAAATTGTACAATGATAGTCAAAGTGCACAGAAGTTGGTGGCAAACCATGTGTGTCATAGAAAAAGTAAACATATTGACATCAGATACCATTTTGTCAAAGATGTAGTCAATGATAACATTATTAGTTTGAAATATTTGCCAACAACTGCTATGCCAGCAGATGTTTTAACTAAAGCTTTAAGTCCTATGAAACATTATAAATGTTTGGAAGGTATAGGTATGTTTAAGTGTTAGTAATTTAAACTGTTAGTATCTTATACAAAAGATTGTTTAAATTGTGATATTGGTTTATTTTCTGTAGTTGGGGTGTTAGAATTGTAAACCTTTGTACACATAAAATAAACCTACTACTGCCATATATAAATTATTATCGACAAGTATATGTTATGTCATCTTTTGATCAAATAAAGAACTGTCGTGTCACTGCATTCGAATAAACTGCCGTTTTATTAGGTTTAGTTTAGAAAACAAAATGAGTGGTGTATCTACCTCTATACGGGGTCATTTAGACCTCGTACCGCACTAAGCTTAAATAGACCCTGTTTTTTAAATAGTAAGGGGTCTAATAAGCCCCTCACTGTTATAGTGTCAGTTTTCATAGTTTTCGTACGAGGTCTAAAATGCCCCGTATCGCAAGTATAAGTGTTGTTGTCGATGTGTTAACGCACACACACAAAAGAAGACAAAACTTATTTCATAATACTTATTTTGATCCGTTTACCTCGTAGGCAAAGGAGATAAGACCAAGATAAAGAATATCCGTAACCTAAAATAATATTATTAAGTCATTGCGTTATCGGCGTTCGTGAAATAAATATAAATTCCTTGGTGCTGACGTTATAATGCGTCACAGACATACCTACTTGCATCATCAGTTTGATACCATCAGTCTAACAAGATCTGAGGCCCTACCATATTAACACGAACCATTTTATGACCAAAATTGAACTGTTAAAGGGATGGAACTATGTAGGGTGTTTTTTATGGTAGGTAAAAATCATCAATGACGAATTCCGCCTTTGGACGAAGCGAACACACATGACATTGTCAGACTCTTGCTGACTAAAAAACCTAAACCGTTCCTTCCTTGCCTTAATTCCAGAGCTGTGGTGTTACGCTTTCGCATCAAACCCTTGGCCCCAAGAGGCTTCGACCCTGTAGGGCCCCACTATGTAGGGTGTATTAACTCCATTCCTAAAAAAAGGGGGGTGGGCGTGGCAGTGTAATAAATAGCCAAAGACCAATACTCTCAACTACTAAATCATCATCATCTTTCTGCCCTTGTAAAAAAATTTCGGAGGTTTTCAATTACCAGCACTGGCACAAGATGTAATATGTATATAAGATATATGTACGAAAAATTATCATCCAACTTTATATGGTATGACGGTGTTTGGGAGGACTTCAACCATTGTATGTAACAAAGATTTATTTCATTAGATAACTACTAATAAAACGGTACACAGTTTTATGAGTAAGCATATGAGTGAGTACCGTTTTGAAGCTTAAAGAAAATCTTGTGTACTAGAAAACATACGATATGTAATAAAAAACTAGGCAAGAGCGAATCGGACTCATGCTTTGAGGGTTTCGTACAAACTTACTTATCTGTTTATTTTTATTTTTTGTCGTATATTAATTTAAATTTCTTTATACTATTAAATAGTGTATGCCTAATGAGTAGCTTTTTGAGTTACCATAAATTAATTATAAGTCTTATTATATCACCAAAAAGCACACTAATAAATACTTTGACTTTAAAATTCAATTCATTAATGTGATTGAATGTGATGATTTCTTGTAATAGAAACTTTCTTTTTACAAAAATGACACTTTTTTGCGTTGCAACAAAATGACTGTTTTCAGATAAATTTCTATACCTGTGCTAGAAGGCCTTGATTAATTCTCAATTAGGATTCTAAGTCTATGTATTTGATTCCTTTGAAAGTGTCTAAATTTAAGTTTTTTGTGATATAAACAGCCTTTCTTTAACTAAGAAGTTCAATTTTTCACAGCTTCCAAAGGACTAAAGACCTGAGTATGTGGTATTAATTTCAACTCGATACCTCCACGCTTTCTGGAGATTAAGGGTTTTGAAAGACAGACGGACAACAAAGTGATCCTCTAAGAATCAACTATAGGGCAGAAGGGTCATAGCCTACTAGGCCCAGGGTCGCGTCTGAAAGGAAAGCTCTGGCCCTGGTATAAAAGAAACGTATGAACGGGGTAGGTTGTATAGTCTGTCAGAGCCTAACACTATTTCCCACTTCATCCAAGGGCGGGATTTATCATTGGATGATTTTTACCCACCATAAAAATAAAATAACGAATTCCGTTTCCCCTTTTGAGGTTTGGAACCCTAAAAAAAGTATGAATGAACTCTATTCTTGTAACAGATATGTATCCGGTTCAAACGGTGTAGTTTATCTGGTTGAACGAACATTTGTTGTTACTGGGGTCTAACTGGAAGATATATACGAGAGACTACTATTATGACTGGCCTGTTAGTCTAGTAGTTATTGACCCTGAGTGCTACGCCGGAGGTCGTGGGTTCGATCCCTACCCAGGACTAATGTATGTGTGACGAGCATGATACTTTTTTCTGTGTCTGGGTGTGATTTAACCATACTATGTATGTATTTAGAAATATGTAAGTATGTTTATCAGTTGTCTAGTACTCATAACACAAGCTCTGCTTAGCTTGGGACTAGATGGCGTTGTGTGATAGTTGTGGAATATATATAATAATTAATATATTGAGAAAATAAACATCGTTTCTTGGTTCTTTTTTTTTCTAGACTTATCGTCATCATTTCAGCCGATTGACGTCCACTATAATTGGACATAGGCCTCCATAGACCAGTCCTGTACGTCCTGCATCCATCGGATTAAGCGACAATGAGCAGGATACATTGCATGCAGAACATATGGCCGTTTGGGCCGAAAGGTTTTGGAGTAGCGACCGCGTATAGAAGACGCAGCTTTGGAAGGTGACGTACCTATACAAAAAAGTAAAATAATAAAAAGGGTTGTTTATTATATAGGGAGACTGGTAATTAGTAACCCATACATAAGTATACACGTGATTGTAGTCATGATAACAAACAACTTTTACTGTGGGACTAAACCTAAAATCCAGTACTGTACAGTCCTAAATGTCCAGTACATTTTGAACAGTTAGGCGAACATAAATGTACTGACCAGCAGATATTTTTTCGCGATTCCAATGATTACCATCAGGTGGGATCGCAGTCAAGCACTATTTTATATAAATAAATCTCAGAAATTCGTAGACTGAAGTCGAAAAATAAAATTATATCTAGCTTATAACAACGATTCATAAAAGTCGTAAGGTTGTAACAGACGTTACAAAATCCATGATACTTACGGCATCCCACGCCGAAGAAGAATTTTCCATCGGAAAAACCCAGTTCATTTCTATTGATTAATTCAATTTTGTTTCAGCTCTATCTGCTTAGTAACCCACACTGAGCTTACGTGGTAGATTACGGGCCATTGTCTCTTATAGAGTAGGCCTGAGTCCTAGCAGTGAGAACAAAATAAGGCTGATTGAACTTATTTAAGAGCAGTGGAGGTCCGACGGGTTTATGGATTTCGAGCAATGGATAGAACGCCGTCCGGCCGTCCAGTAATTGGTCAGACCGAGCCACGCACTCCTCAAGGAGATGACAGCTAACCGTAACCTAGCAGGGTCGAAGCCAGTCTGACACTATCTCCCGCCCAGCCCAAGGGCGAAGAGGTCTTTGGAGGATTTTCCCACCGAAAAAAAAGGGTGAAGGCCTAAGTTTCAGCAGTAAGAACATTATAACAATGATTTTGTTTGCATATACCTATTTCCTGAAAGTAATCTTCGATTCACGCTCGAACGATCTCCCTGTTCAATTATAATTTAGGTGTCAATTCAAGGCTACAGAGAATAGACTCTTAATAAACTAGTGCGCCTTACCATCAACGATTGCATCACTGCTTATATACACACTGGTGGGATCGCAGTTAAACACTAGTTTATATCATTAAAAAAAAATCTTCATTTGTAACCAAAATTTGAACGCCCCTGACCCCAGCTTTTGTACTAACGATTTGACACTTACAAATGTATTTCGACAATGAAATCTTCCCATTATATTACAACGAACAATATGCAGGTTTTCATGTAATTTTTATGACACAATTTTGTCCTTGAGAGTCTTGCATTGTAGTCTCATTTATGAACTTTGTGAGTTCATGGCACTTCTTTGAAACGTTGCCCCACGCTACGAATTATTCCTGTACCGTGGATTTTTTTAAGGTAGGACTTTTAGAGCGGTCTGGAAGAGCGTTTCAGACTTTTTCTGATTAAAACCCACTCCTATATTTCTTCATTCCCTTACGTTCCAGGACCCTGCATTTTCCTTTCTGAAGCCAATCCATGTTCATAGAACGCTTGGGTCCTGCCGGGTTCCTAAGGTTCTGCTGCCATATCTTTGAGGCGCGCCACTGATGACTTAGGCGCAGTCCGGATGATTACCAGGAGGCCGGGCGGCTAGCTACCCATTTCTCGTCATCCGTGACTTGTGTGGTAAAATGACAATTCACTATTTCGAAAGAAAACAAATAAAGGGATAATATTATATGTATATTGTTGTTATATTTATGGTTTATTACTTTATCTATTCTGGTATTCATTTTTCCTTTCACTTTTATTGCACCTGTTTGTCTCTCCATCACCCTAAGGTTGACTGTTAGAAAATGGCTAAGATATTAATTTTACCTCTGTACTTTTTTGTGCAAAAAATGTTTAACAAATAAATTATTCGGTAAAGATGATGTAACCGAAAAAGAAATGATTTAATTAAAAGAAATGTTTTCAGTTTGACTTCTATCGACTTCATCATGATCAGACATTATTCTCAGCCAATCTTATCAGGTAAAACGTGACTGATAAAATACTTGGTGCGATTACAGTCATAGAGGTGACATAATATGTTTGTATAAACTAACAAGTAATTAGGACTTTGCCCCCGAAAGGAAGATTTTTTTTGTGTTCCAAAGAAACCTACCCTGTTTCTTTGTTGCCTGTCATACCAGGGCCTACGGTTTGCTGACAACTCATTGAGGCTCGCGGGAATAGTTCGTTCCGTCGGTGACTTGGCCTCGAGCCAGACGGTTCCCGGAAGGTCGGGCAGCAAGCTGACGATTGCACAGCGACCTTCCCGAAAGGAGGATCTGTTGGTTAGGCCTTTCAAAAGCTAACAAAGGATAAAAAAGGTATCGGAGGACTTTACCTGATGTGAGATAGTTAGCACATACTCATAATTGCCCCGTTATGGAACAGATCATGATCACATTGCCCCACTAAGGAATAGCGCACACTCATATTGCCCCATCGAGGAATAGTACATGCTCATATTGCCCCGTTATGGAACAGAACACGATCATATTGCCCCACTACGGAATATTAAACGCTCATATTGCCCCGCTGTGGAATATTACTCGTTTAAAATAAATTGCTCTGCTATGGAATAGTACACGCACATAATTGTCTTTCTATGGAACTATACACGCTGAACATTGCTCTGGTAGGTCAGAAACTCATATTGCTATATTATATTGTGAGTTAGTTGTGAAAATAAATGCCTAAGAAAAAAGTGTGCCTGTTACTTTCTGTCTATACCTTTATATATAGGGTAACTGATATTTAATGACTGATACTGAAACACGTGATTATAGTCAAGATAACAAACAACTTTTACTATGGGACCAAATCTGAAATCGCGAAAAAAAATAGCAAGTTCCAGTACATTAACACCAGGGGCCCTAGACAAGTGGCAATCGCTCCGTGTCGATTCCATTTCTAAGTTCGATTTCGCCGTAACGATGTCGACCACAAAATGGTAGACAAAGTGACATCGACTAACATATCGATAAGTCGAAGTGTTGGTTCGATAAAATAACAACTTCTTGGCTATGGTTATCGAATTAAAACGTCAAATTTGACGTATAAACAACTAATAACAATTAGTGGATCGAAAACGTTTGACTACGTGACTTTTCGAAGGCATATGTCAGTTCCATACATTTCGGAGTATCGAATTTCGTTATCGTTAGTGAGAATGTGACTTTGTCTAAGCCCCCCAGTTACGCAAACATAAATGTACTGACAAGCAGATTTTTTTTTGCATTTTCAGGTTTAGTCCCTAAGTAAAAGTTGTTTGTTATCATGGATACAATCACGTGTTTAAGTATCAATTACCAGTCACTCTCAATAAATTAACAGAAAATTAGGTACCTACTCATAATCTCATACTCATATTTTAATGTTAAGACCTTGTAAATTACCTATATTCATGCAAATAAATATATCATTCATTCATTCATTCATATTTGAGGTGGAATGATGACCAATGACTTCTTCTGTTGTAAGACAGAACGAGAGGGCGTGTCAGACTTTTGTTGGCTAAAATAATTATTTACAATATTTTTACATAATGTAATTCAATAATAATTTTATAAATGTTTCAATATATTTTATATTTATAATTTGATAATTAATTTTTATATTCAAATGTCTTTAATTCAGTCCATTTATTTTATGTACTTAAATAATATTGCTATGGGTTTATTATGCTCCACCTTAGTCCTTCAGTTACCCTTTGTCTTAAGACTACGGTTACTCTTTCAAACGTTCCCGTCGCCCTAGCAGGCATTGACCCTACTAGGCCCCATCACGTGGTTCCTATAGTTCAGGGCGAATAAGTTAAACTATTTGCCCCCACTTCGATTTAAACCCAAAAATCGTTTATAAACCTTGTCACACAAGTTGAACCAACATGGCGGACGACCTTGATTACGCAGAAACCTGCTGTAAGTCGTTTTTTCTGTCTCAATCGATTGGGGTTTTTATTTTCTTTGTGGTGGGCAAAAATCATCCAACAAACCACCTCACTCTGTTCCTTCTTTCGCTTACGCAGTGGGGCCAAGCCTTCCTTAGAGACCCTGGGCCTCAAATAGGCTTTAGCCCTTTTGCAGAGTTCCTACGAATCGATTAGGGGTGAACTTATATGGTATAAGATTAGAATTCTACAAGTCCTCAGAGCAAAAGAACTCACCCAAACATTTCGACATTGAAAACTGACAACATATCTGTAAATTAAAAAGATTCAGTCATCCTATTTGTCCTCATTAGATCTCACACAAACATAGTTATTTCCAGCCTATAGCTACACGCCTTTGTCTGTGTGCGTCCATGTATGTATAGAGAATAGACGTGTATTAACGTCGAGACGCCTCTCTATGTGTGCGTGAGTACTTGAGGTCGACGAACTGCGAATTTTCGGCGGTACATCAAATTGCACAATTCTACGGGCGTTGAGGAAAATACCACAGTGATAGACCTTTGATATTGAACTTTTTTGAAGGGGTTAGAGGTCTAATTAAGGTGGTTGATATATTTGTATGAGAATGTTAAATATTTTCGTTCGTATGTTAGATTTTCTTAGTTTTTCGTTAGGTGGCGTTTCTGTAGTATTGTAGAGTCTATTGAACTCTAAATATTTTCTTAATTTTCTGTTATTTTTAGAGCATTTAAATTTCCTAGTCTCAATGTCAATTTTAATTATCTTTTGTCTAGATTACAATTTGTCATTGATATTATATAAGTTACACAATAGCATAGATAAAAAAAAACACAATAAAAGAACAAAGAGAAATGGATTTCAATTTTCCCTAAACAATTTTCGAAGGAAAAGGTCATTGGCATCAAAATACTTTCTTTTTGGCGATAAAAGATAGGAATCTGAAATTGTTCACCTTTTCCATATTTTATCGGCTTATTGGGAATTCCATTCTTTTATTTATTTAGTATAAAAATCCTGTGATTTAAGTCAAATACATAATAGTAGGGTTGAAATAGTTTTTCCCACGTCTTCGTTTACATTCTAGAGCATTATATCATCATCATCATCATGTCAGCCGAACGACGCCCACTGCTGGGCATAGGCCTCCCCCAAGGATCTCCACAACGATCGGTCCTGTGCTGTCCGCATCCAGAATTGTATAGAAACTACATATTATATTATGAGTAACAGAAAGTTCGTTATTTTCTCTTTTCACAACTATCACACAACGCCATATAATCTCAAACTAAGCAGAGCTTGTACTATGAGTACTAGACAACTGATAAACATACTTATATATTTCTAAATACATTTATTTATTTTTATTTATTTTACAATTTTTGTACACACAAACATACAAAGGAGATACAGAAACAAAGAAAAAATAGTACAAAGGTACTGCTTATTTCTAATAGAAATTTCTTCCAGCAGACCTGCGAAAGGAGAGACTAGAAGAAATGTAGACAACACGTGTGTAGAAAGACAGAGGAGTTTAAGAAATCTGAGATTAAAATAATAAAGACATAAACTATACATACAAATTTAAATAATTTAAACTAAAATTAAATACCTACATAATATAAACTTCTCATCAAAAAAATCGAAACACTTCCGTTTTCATTGTTTCTGTCCGAATTTAACACAAAAAAGAATTCATACGATGAAAAAAAATACATATATTATAGCTGGCAGTTTGGCCATTACAGTAATAAGCGAAAATTCTAAATTCAAAATTAGAATTTCATTTGTTTATCTTATAAACGAAATGAATCACTGTTTTGAGACAAATGTGTGTTTAGGGTTGGAGTACATTTAGCGTTTAAAAACTAAAAATTGGCGCCTATCCTTAAACTTTTTGTTTTTTATTTCAATACTGTGACTTTGGGACGTCTGAAAAAAGGTTTTTTTTCTAAAACGTATGGATACTTCGCCCACAGAAGCCGCCCAAGTTGTGGCATTGCTGGATTCTGGCCTTAGTCAGCGTGTTGTGGCTGCAAGACTGCATCTAAGCCTGTCATCTGTTCATAGAGTCTATAAACGTTATCGGGAGACTGGTTTGTTCACGCGCCGTTCAGGATCTGGCAGGAATCGGGTCACTTCTGAGCGAGATGATCGATTTATTGTAACAACTTCTTTAAGAAATCGACGCCTTAACGCTTTTCAACTGCAGCAGCGGCTTCGTGTTGTACGAAGGGTGGCTGTAAGTGACTCTACAATTAGAAGAAGGTTGAAGGATCGTGGACTGGTACCGCATAAGCCAGCAAATGGGCCGAAATTAACTGCAGACCATCGAAGAGCGCGCCTTAACTTTGCACGTGAGCACCTAAATTGGTCATACCTACAGTGGAGCAAAGTTCTCTTTTCTGATGAGTGTAAAATTATGCTGTATGGTAACGACGGAAGGAACAAGGTCTACAGAAGAGACGGAGAACGCTATGCACAATGCTGCATTGAAGAAAAGGTCAGCTATGGTGGCGGTTCGTGGACGGTTTGGGGAGGAATCAGCGCCGACGGTAAGACAGAGCTTGCTTTCGTGTCTGGGCCACGTCTGCCTGCACTAAACTGTCATCGGTACGTCGAAGAGTGTCTCGAGCCTCATGTGATGCCCTATGCACATTTTATTGGCAACGGCTTCATATTCATGCACGACAATGCTAGGGCTCACACCGCGGGCGTCGTACGAGATTATCTTAACGAAGTCGATATCTCTATTATGGAATGGCCAGCAAGAAGCCCGGACATGAATCCCATTGAACATCTATGGGATGAATTAAAGAGACGAATTCGAGCAAGAGATCCTGCCCCAGAAACACTTAGCCAGCTGCAAGATGCAATCCAAGAGGAATGGGACAATATACCACAGCATGTGATCGTGACTCTCATCCGATCGATGAAGAACCGTATGGAAGCAGTAATTAGAGCTCGGGGAGGGAATACAAGTTATTAAATAAACGTTTTTTAGCTTTTTTTTTCATTTACGTGTGTTGTTTTATCCATTTCCTTTATACTCCATACGGAATAAAAATGACTCATTTAACAAAATACGAAACCTATGAAAAATTCATTTAAATTTAGAACATTAACATTAAGATTTGATAAGCTCATATTACTCACTATTAAACGACATTTAACATTTATTCCTAAATGTACACATTTTTCTGATAATCCTGACAAAACGTAAACTTGCAAGGTGTTTCGATTTTTTTGATGAGAAGTGTATATAAATATATACATAATTATCAAACTAAAGAGGAAAGATAGTGCTCTTTTACCTTCGATTTAAAGAGTGAAATAGTCTTTAAATCTCTAATGCTACATACATGTTAAAGATAAATTACACTCAGATACAGAACACATGATCGTGCTCATCAAACTGTCTAGGGTCGAATTGAACCCACGGCCTTTGGTATAGCAGTCAGGGCCACTAACCACTAACCCAAAAGCCCAGTCAAATTATTGGATTAGCCTGATAGAATCAAAAGAGAGTTTCAAAAGTGTGCTTCATAGCTATAACCTCGAGGTCTTTAAGTCAAAAGTGAAGAAGTTGCTTCTAGGCGAGCGTGGTCCATCGTCGGCCACATCATTGCTTACCATCAGGTGAGATGGTGTTTTTTATGGTAGTAAAAAACCATCCAATGACGAACCCCGTCCTTGAGCGGAGCGGTAAACAGTGTCAGACTCTTACTGACTAAACAGCCCACCCTTTTAACTCATTGCCTATCGCACTGGGCCAAGCCCTCCTTTCAGAAAGAGACCCTGGGCCCCAATAGGCTTCAACCCTTTTACAGAGTCTTTACGGTTGCTGACAGCTCCTTGAGGCGCGCGGGAACAGTCCAGACCAATCTGGACTGTTACCAGATGATGTTTTTTTTTTGTTTCTATATTTTACCGCAGACATGGTGGTCCGCGCACTTTTCTATAATATGCACAATAATTGTTTATACACTTTTTTGTTTATAATTCATGGCATTCGTCATGCCCTCATCAAACTTATAACTAACCTTAAAAAAAAAAGTCTGAAGTGGACTCCTACGCGAGTCCACCTCAGCCTTTTTTTTTTTTGCTTCTTACTATGTTATTACAAAAACCAGATGGTGGTTAAACGTGAGCCTGTACTTTGAAAAAAAAAAATGTATTGAAATGAATTTTTGAATTTGTCTACAGCTAAAAATGAAGCATGAAGTAAAATGAAATATTTCATAATCTGGTGTCATTACCCAAGAAAGTTGATATAATCTCGTTTTAAAGTTCAATAACATCTGTTTTAGCAACAAATGTTATAAAACAATTTGTTACATGCCAAGTCTTATCACTTTCACATGATAAGCCACCAGACATCTGGGTGCTCGTAATCATTTCATGTGCCAAATGATAAAACGCTTAAAGAATATTAGGATATTAAATAATAAATATATATAGGTTGCTCTTCTTTGTATGTGTTAAATAAACAAAGAACTACTTTAGACCGATGCACACTTTATTTTTATGGTAAGTAAAAATCATCCAATGACGAATCCCGCTCTTGGGCAGAGCGGGAGACAGTGTCAGACTCTTACTAACTAAACAACCTACCGCGTAACTCCCATGCCTTATTCCCAGAGCCCCGGTGAAACGCTTTCGCACCAACCCTCGGCTCCAGAAGGCTTCGACCCTGTAGGGCCCCTACAGTTTGCTGACAGCTCCTTGAGGCGCGCGGAAACAGTGCGCGCCTTCGACGACTTAGACCGACGCATACGTGTCCACAACTCAAATGCAAACCAACTACAAATTGCAGTTTGAATGCAGTTAACACAACTGCAATAGAACTGCAAAACAAACGTGCAGTTCGATTGCAGTTCAATTGCAGTCGGCGGTTCAGTGCACGACGTGGTGTGACTTGTGTCAAGTGTAGCTCTACAAGTCTAGTTTCCATGTACAGTACGGCCATCGGATCTTGGCAAGTCTGTGTGTATCTTTACGCACTACCCTGTACGTTGGTACGTTGTACGTTGGGTACTACCCTGAGAAGATTGTAGAGGGAGAGATTTTTGTGGTGGGTGAAAATCATCTCATTCCATCTTCCGTGCACGCACCCACGACACAGGAGTAATTCCTAGTGTGGAGCAACGTAAAAAAAAATCCATGCCTCTCACGAGGCTTAACTACCTTCAGAACCTTCTAGCCCATCTGTTCCGAGAGCTATATGTTCTGCCCACTGCCACTTAAATTTGGCGACTCTTAGCTAATAAGCTAGAAAAAAGAAAAAAATACTGCGCCTAAATCTGTGTCTAATGGGCCGTGATAAGGCTAACTAAGCGTAAAGTTCTTTTTTATCTGCTTGCTTCAACCAACTAAAAAGATTTTTTTATTTAAGAAGTAACTTCTTCTGCTTTGAGTGAAGAAAGATATCGTGTCAGACTATTACTGACTAAACTCTACTTTTGATTTTTTTCAGTTGCCCTTTGCGTTCCACGATGAAGGTAACTTTTTCGGACCCCCTAGGATTTTTTTTTCCCTAGGATTTAATCTACTGTAATAAATTATATGAAATTATTATATAATTATTTTTCTCAGGACTCTGAAGTCATGGATCTTTGGAAGGCGTACGAGGGTCGAAACCAAATCGCAGAGGCCCTTTTAGACGCTTTTCATGGAACGTGGTGCTAACCGGTGATTATTCCTGTACGCGCTATGCTAGTAAGTAATGCATCGTAGGCGCGGACATACGGACAGTCGGTACATCGCCGACCGACCGTCCGGGAACAAGCCCAAGTTGTAAAACTGTAAGGGCCCAGTAGGGATACTCGTTACGCTAGCAGCAGGAAATTTTCAAATAGTTACCGTAACTCTGGAATGCCAAGGGCGAATAAAGGACACAGGTGGAAAATAGCTCCATCTAGGAGAAGGAAAAGTAATTAAATGTTTTCACACCAAAAAAAAAAACAATTATTTATACATATTATAACAAACAATTTTTCTTACCAAACTTTCAATCCTTACACACAAATTTCTTACAAATACAACACAATACCTATTAAACAAATTTCATAACGCTTGTCAAACATTAACTATCCGTTGCTTAAGTTAAAATCAAGGCTTTCTGTGGCAACTGAGACCGTTTCGCAAACACTGCAACTCGTTTCATGCTATAAGTTACAATATAGATGTAGCTATGACGAAAACAATTAAAAAAATAACTGTAGTTAAGTAAATTATGTAGTAATTCCCATCAGAGTTGACAAAAAAGGTGTAATCTTCGCTCGGAGTAACCATCTCGATTTGACGCCAGATCTAAATCTGATTACATGCAAATTGTTGCAGATGCAAGATGTGTAGTAACTTTGGTTTTTATTTTGAAATTGTCACTGTTTCGGGTCGTCTGAAATTTATTAACAAATGAAGCGTTGCTAAATTGTGGAGGGATCGATCGAATTGATGAACTACGATGGTGGTAACGACCTCTAGCGACCCTGGTCCGGAGCGAGGAGTGCAGGCGGTAGCCTCCTCCTGCAAAGCCGTGAGGTTTAAGATTGGCCCTCACGCCACAACCGCTACGGATTTCCAGCTGGAAATCAGGATTGGAATATTGACGTCCGGATTGGGCCCAAGACTTTAAAAGTATATTTTGTTACAAGTGCAGAAAGTTCGTCATTGCGATCGAGACATGTGCAAACATGCATGAGACGCATACACTGACGACTCGCACCTCGCACCTTGATGCGCACTCAGCCTGATACGATTAAATTTTTTATTACAATAAAATGGTGTCTGGGGCAAGCACGTGCTTTTTGTTCGCACTAATGCGGAAAACAACTCATTGCGTAGGCACCGCTTCTAGGGATATGATGAGAGTTTGTTAAAGACTGGCAAAAAATCGTATACAGTCGCTTTTTCTATCACTTACATAGTGAGAAAACACTGACCTTATTCTCTTTGAAACACTAGTCGACGAAACTTACAAAAAATTTATATTCAAAATGATATAACATTTTATTAAAATATGTAAAAAAACCATTGTTTAGTCAGTAAAGAAACAGTTTTCATTTTCAGTTTAACATAAATTAATTTCCATAATTGAATTTAAATGGAGGTGTATTGCATAATTTATCGAGTTCATTTATTTCTTGACAAATAACATGGTTATGCACTTAGATTATTCACGATTCCAAGAGAGATAAAAAAGAATATTGATTTGTGAATTCTATCTATCTGTGACCCAAAACAATATCTCTTTGATAACCATATTTAATGAAAATGAAAACGCAACAGAATTTCCAGAATTTTCTAGAGATACATATACAATTCTATTTCAGTAACTGTGGGCGTAGTACGGCGCAAAAATCATTGCCCCCAAACTGACCAGTCACTTTGACCGCTCAATTTCATATCTCTCCCTCTCTTTTGTTCGTAAAAGTAGGGTGTACGAGAGGGGTGGAAGGTCTATCTAGCTGGTTGATCGATTTTTCCTTTGAAAAAAAGCCCGAAAATATACGTACATTTCGTTGAACTATCGTGAAGGTCGCGTAGCAAGGTCAGTGGCCGCTGCGGTCGATGAACGCTCGGCCAAAACATTAGGCGATCGAAAAAAATATGGACGAATTGTACTAACGCTTTCGTCACTGATATTTATATTATCACTAACTGTTTTTATGTCATTTGATGTTATTAATCAATGTTGAACGTTTAAATTGGGTGCGATTAAATTTGAAGCGAGTTTACCTAATAAGACATTGATTTTTAAGCTAAATATTTACATTTTAAGCAAATATTTTGACCCACGAATAGAAGTCATTAACCTGCTGTATCATTGCAGACAATCCATAACCAGTGCTAACCAACTCAAGGTCAGACCTGCACAAAAATATTGCGAAAGCAAAAAGGTCGTATGTCCAAAAATCGATATTACCCCTACAAAGACAGTCTCATGATCACTTAGGACTTTTTTCTTTGAAATCTTATGCCTATGACCTGATGAGGAGACGGTTGATGAACTAATACTGGGGCCGGTGACCGATGGATGGATGACGTCATCAAATTATATTGTTCTGTTGTTTTTGTTGGCTTATGTGGTGGCAGATTTGTAGACTTAAGAGTGACCAACCCGAGATTATTTCCATACAACCACTCTTACGTGTCATATTTCTCCAAATTGAACTGGACTTATTGGCGAAGCCGTGAAATACACAATGTTTGTTTTGTCACCTTTTTTATCATATAATAAATGATGTCTACATACAAAAAAAATGTGGTTTCTGCATTGTGTGTATCTAAATGTGTCAAATAAAATATTTTTCTTTCTTTCAAATATTGTTTTTGGACTGTGATTTTATTACGCGTCATTTCTCAAATAATTTGGAATCATATCTATGATTCCAAATTATTGTATCTTGTGGATAATATTTAGGCTTCTATTGAAACTAAAACATAAGTTTGTGACAATTTAATCTATTTTGCATCAATTTTGACCTTTCATAATATTCATAACAAACATACGTTTGGCACGTTTATCGAGATTCTGAATGATGACAATTTTATACCTATATGATATGTATTTAGAACCAGTTTTATTTTTATTAAACTGGTTAAATTAATAAATTATTTTTTTAATTATATTACTGTCCGTTTCCTCTCCTAGTAAGGAGGCCTGAGTCTCAGCAGTGGAAACATTAAAAGGCTATTGCTATGCTATGCTATACTAATGTGTAGTGGTTTCGCTGAGATGGTCTTTTGTGGTAACGTGCATCGTAATGTTGTAGCATTATCATCATCATCGTGCCCGTATCCCATCTTACTTGGAGTCGGTACAACATGTTTTTTTCTTCCATTCTGTCCTGTCACCCATCACACTATGACTAACTCCCTTTTCTTTCATATCACTCCTCACACAATCCATCCATCGCGATGTTGTAGCATTCATCGCTATTTATGCGTCAATATTTCGTATTCTACTCGTGGGGAAGGGCCCTCTTAAGACGTTTGTCTACTGGTGTGCGCACTTCGGACAATATGATTGACATTGGGAGATGTCTTCACGTAGACTTGTGATGTCATTGCTTTGTTTGTTTTGGAAGACGTTTTTGGAATGTTTGTAATTTGTTTAGAAGTTTTCATGTAGAATAAAATAGAATAGAAAACTATTTATTCGATATACGAGCAAATTTAATAGATCTAATAAAAACATCTAAATAAATTAAAAAATAAATGCAGAATCTACTTATTTCTGTCCGATAGACAATCCGACGTACGGCGAGTATCCACCCACGTTGTTGAAACATCTACGTAACGGCCCGGACTAAGCGTTTCGCTTCGTCGTTCATCATCGCGTACATCAAGGAACTGGAACAAATTGCCTGCTGTGGTCTCCCCATCTGATTATAACTTGGGTGACTTCAAGGCTAGAGTGAATAGGCTGTTAATAAACTAGTGCGTCTCACCTTCATCTATTGTACCACTGCTTACCATCAGGCCGGAACACAGGCAAGCATTAGTTACAAGCTTCTTCTTGCAATGTATGTTCGGCTCAAATCTTGCAACTCAATTTTGAAGCAGATATCTTAAACCGATTGACCTGAAATTTTGCATGCAGGTGTAAATCGCATGACAATGCAATATTATGATGACATAGAGCTGATCTGATGATGGAATCGCGAGGTAGCCATAGGAACTCTGTAATTAAACGGCACAACCACGTCGAGTTTGGGCTCGTGTGAATCGACTTGACGAGTTTTAATTATATAGGTATCCGCAGTAAAAGCTTGTTATGAAAAAAAATATTTTCATTGAAAACTTGTTTATATAATAATGTGTTCTCTCTCTACACTGTTTTGCTCACCATACTTCACCGTCAATCGATCTAGTTATCTGTCAATACATAATCGATTTCTCAATCAACGATTTGTCTGAATTGAGACTAATTATAAACTTGTTCGAAAACTGTTTAAAGATTAGATGTAATAAAAAAGAAAAGATGACGTCTTGTTTTTATTACATTTTAACAAGCCCGTACCTACTCGGGGTTACCCAAAGAGCAATGGAGGTATTTCCGGAGCCAAAATCGCAGACCACGTAAGGAACATAGTGCCAAGTGTGAGTTCATTTATTTATTGCATTCAGTATTGAAACAGGTATTACTGTAATATAATAATATAAAATATTCCACAACTGTCACACAATGCCATCTAGTCCCAAGCTAAGCAGAGCTTGTGTTAGGGGTACTAGAGAACTGATAAACATATTTATATATTTCTAAATTCATACATATAAATATTATAGATAAATTATACCCAGACACAGAACAAATGATCGCGCTCATCACACAAACATTTGTCCTGGGTGGGAATCGAACCCACGACCTCCGGCATAGCAGTCAGGGCCACTAACTACTAGACTGACAGACCAGTCAAACATGGCCCCTGTTAGGGTACAGCAACATTCAAATAATACGATAATCATTACACACAAAATTTACAAATAAATTAATACGACAAACATTACACACAAGTGTGTTCCTGGACAGCCGGATGGCGGGCTACATATTACACCTCGACCACAAGCCCACGTGTCTACTACGGTGGCGCTGGCCACGGTAGACACGTGGGCCACCAGACCCCCCATCCCAATCATTCTCGCTTTTGATCATGGCCTGAACCAGAACCAAGAACATGACACCGATCGCCTTCATGAGGACACTGTTGAGCTCCGCCTAAGCGCAGCACACCTCCACCGTATTCAGACGGTCCGCATAATAAAGACCAAAATAATCCGGACTCGAGAAGTTTGCCTGCTGCGGTCATCCCGTCCGATTATAATTAGGGTGTCTTCAAGGCTAGAGTGAATAGGTTCTTAATAAACTAGTGTAGTTCCCTCTCCTGGAGAGAGGAGGTCTGTGTCCCTGCAGTGGGAACATTAAAAAGGCTGATGATGATGAAACTAGTGCGCCTCAATATCACTGCTTACCATCAGGTGGGATCGCGGTCAAGCATTAGTTCATATCAATTACAAAAAGATCTAATCAAGATTTTTAACCATTATCAACTTTATTATCAAGAAAAACATTAGTTAACTAAAATGCCTAACACTTTTCTTCCCTTTTCCTATTAGAGGTCAATGACTCTGAAAAATTGAGGTCTTTGCTCGTTTCCGTACAGAAACCGCAGGGTGAATGACCCCGTAAGGGTGTGTTGCCTTTTCTGTTATTAATTAAGGCATGAAATGGTGAAATGGTATTTAATTATCACTAATATTATGTTAAGGCCCAGTAATTGGTAGGGTGTGTTAATTATACCAATAAAATGGTTAATTGTAATTAAATTTTAATCATTTCTAATTAGCATGAGTTGATCTACTGAAATTGCTGAAATTTTCATTTAAGATGACAATTTTATATTTGTATTTATACTAGTTGCTGTTTAGTTGCTTCGCTTGCGTCATTTAGAAGTATAAAAATTAACCCATTGGATAAATTTCTACCTTAAAAAAACTTACCAAACACAAAAAAAAAAATAGAAATCAGTCAAGCCGTTTCGTAGGACCACGACAAGATTTTTTTTTGTTTAAATTACGAAACTGAAAAGTGTTTGCCTGAACACGCAATCTAAAAGACTCAATATAAAAAAAAGAAAAAGACTTTTTCCAATTCAATTTTGCAATTCAATTTTTTTAGTGTCTGATGGCTCATTTACTGAAAAAGCACTATATATAACCAGCACGCTACAATCCACGATAGCCGAAATCAAAGACACGGGTGAAACCGCGGGACCCATTAGTTCTTAAATAATTACGAAGGGTTCATGCCCTTAAAACTGTTTAATTTTGTGAGAAGATTCAGAGTCAATGTCCGATTCCTTCAGTTTTCACTGTTCGAAAGTTAAATAAGGAAAAGTTTTCATTTCGGCGGCAGATCAGTGAAATATAACTTGTTTGGAGTACTGTAAAGTCCCACATACTCGTAGCTCCGTTGAAAAGGGAGAATCTTCAGACCAGACGGCTCTTTTATCTGGTCCAGGCAATTGCCCAATATTTGATTCTGGACTGTTGTATGTGCTATAATCTTATGGAGAGCTCTACTAACACGATGTTAGATTATGCTACAGCGGCGGTCATTCTTAAATGTAGAATTTTAGATAATCTTTCTAAGTACTTCCCTACGTCATAAAAGTAACATTCTGTTTGTTGTATAAAATATATGAAACTGGAGAACATTTTTCAAAGTTACAAAAAAAAATTAAGTGTAAAAACATACAACAGTGCGCCTTACAATCAAAGATTGCGTCACTGCTTACCATCAGGTGGGATCACAGTCAAGCACTAGTTTTATTGCAATTAAAAAAAAAACCGTTTTCTACTGAATGAAAACCACAAAATTAACTCAAAGTCAAAAGAACCGACCTACTTCCTACAGAACCGATTAAAAAATCGCAAATACAACCACGTCATTTTTTCCAAGAATACCCACATTTTTATATAAACAGAATTCCTACGTTTAGTACCTATAAGTCTAAAACGAAAATACACGTTCCAAATTGAATCCTATCATTCAATAAATCGCTGAAGATCATCATGTCTAAATCGGGAATCGATCGGGCAACGATCGCAGGAAATACTTACTGAGTAATATAACCTTTATGCGAAGTAATGAAGAGCAAAACATTTGGAATAGATTACTTTTCGGATCTAATTTTGGGTAAGTCGTCGACGGCGTGCTCAGTTCCCGCGCGCCTCAAGGAGTTATCTGTAACACCGTAGGGGTCCTGCAGAGGGGTCAAAGTCAACTGGGGCCCAGGGTCTAGTTCTGAATGGATAGCTCGCCGTCCGGTCGTCTGGTAACAGTTCGGACCAAGCCAAGTCGTCGACGGCGTGATTTGTTTCCGAGCGCCTCAAGGAATTTCCAGCAAATGTAGAGGCCCAACTGCAAGGCCGAAGCCCACTGGAGCTCCGATTTGGTTTCTGAAATGAAGGTCCGACTCTGGTATGAAGGCTAAGAAGGAACAGGGTGGGTCGTTTAATCAGTAAAAATCTGACACTGCTTCCCACTCCGCCCAAGGGCGGGATTTGTTATTAGATGATTTTTCTTACCATAAAAAATGAAGCGTCTTAGCTTCATTTTATTATTTATAAAGGTAAGTAAGTGATGATATGGGTGCCTACGGAGCATGCTTGCCTAGAAGTAACCTACTTACTGTTTCAAGGAGTTGTCAGCAACTGTAGGGACCCTGCAGGAGACAGACACATCGCCATACATACCAATGTATGGCGATGTAGGAAAGGGGTAGGTTATTTAGTTAGTAAGAGTCTGAAACTGTTTCCCACTCCACCCAAGGGCGGGATTCGTCATTGGATGATTTTTACCTAACATAAAAAAACCTACTCACTGTTGACTTACAGATGCCTCGATTGTAGTTAACTCCGTGAACAGCTATATCTCTTTGCATGGCCCATGTATAAAACTTTGAGCTCGTACTTACGACCACACTAAGCCAATCAATTTAAAAATCTATGTCAAACAATATAAAAGTGATTCATTAGGGGCCTATGTTAGCAATTATAATTATAACCTCCGGTCATTCGCCCCAAATTTTGTAATAAACCGAAACACGCGGCTTACGCGATTTTCAGGCGAACATTGACCTCCAAAAATATGTGTTACGAGCGGGAATTGAACCCGGAACGATGGTAACCTGTTAACACTGTACTAAGTCTATGTTTACAGTAGAGAAAGAATGTGGATTTGTATGTTTAATGAAACTGGTGGAGATTGAATAAATAGCGACAGTCTTTTGTTTTATGCATGAACTAAAATAGAAGTATGAATTGTAGTATGCTTGTGTGTTTGTTTGTATTTTCAAATAAAGTGTGTGTTCAATGACGTGCTGCATTTGTTTTTTTTATTTATATGTTTATGCTTGACTACAATCTCACCTGATGGTAAGCAGTTATGCAATCGTTGATGGTGAGGCGCACTAGTTCATTAAGAGCCTATTCACTCTAGCCTTGAATACATCTAAATTATAATCGGGCGGAAAGACCACAGCAGGCAAACTGTTCTATTACATAAGAATATGTTGGAGTGCCAAATAAATATGTTTTCTTTCATTCTTTTTTCTTTATAGTTTACCTTGTATGTGCGTTTCGTACATCAAGTATTTTTTTTTTTGTGGTAGATAAAAATCATCCAATGACGAATCCCGCCCTGGGGCGGAGTGGGAAACAGTGCCAGACTCTTACTGACACATCAAGTATTGGATATTTGTACTATTTTTAAAACTGTTTTTTTTTTTGTTCTAAAATTGTAGAGCTTGTTGTAATACTGAATTTATCGGACTTTCTTAACACTTCAAAAGTTTTGCCATATCAAAATATGGGCAAAGTCACGAGAAATACTACTATTTCACGGTAGTTAAGATAACACATGACGACAGAGGTTAAATGCCTAATTTCGATCGCGTGCGGCAACAATACAGACCCACTTTGCACTGTGACACAGAAGAGGTATAAATGGAGACTCAACGAATAAATATAATATTGTACAAGATAAACCATAACGCAACAAGATAAATTCCCACTATCAATATGTTTATTTATTAAATTATTTATGCACACAAAAGAAAAGAGGCAGACTAAATGCCTTAGAGTATTTCTAGCAGTCAACCTTTAAGTGATGCAGAAACATAATTATTGTTGTAAGTACAATATTGCATCTGAATCTGTGTAGTCTATGAGTTGTTTCGAAAGCCTCACAGCGGGTATTTTTTAATGATTTCCCACTAAAAAAGCATCTAAGTAGCCTATATATTTTCGACATCAATTTTAAGAAGGAGCTAATTGCAATTAGATCCATTTGTAATTTCCATGCTCTTTCTGTCATCACTTTTTATCACAAAAGATCTAAGAATTTAGCGAGTTTATTGGAAAATAAAAAATTGTCATAAAGGACAAAATTATATTCTTCATTAGCACCAAAACTAGCCCAAGCGTAAGCAAAACCAGTAAGGCATTGGTTTCGCGTTGAAGGATGTGTAGATTCCATTAAGGCGCTAGAATCTACCCACGTTCATCTATAGGGGCCCTTTAGGGTCGAAGCCTCCTGGAGCCGAGGGTTGGTGCTAAAGCATTATACCGGGGCTCTGGGAATGAGGCAAGGGAGGAACGGGGTAGGTTCTTTAGTCAGTAAGAGTCTGCCACTGTTTCCCGCTTCGCCCACGAGCGGAACTCGTCATTGGATGATTTTTACCTACCATAAAAAAAACCCACGTTCGTTTTGTGATACGCAATCAAGAGTCTGAAACTTGTTGACCGCATTTGCTTTTCTAAACGATGATGGATGACGTCATTCATTGTCAAAACTACCACCAATTTGAAAGCGCAATTCATAGGAAAATCACCGAGCAATGACACTCCATGCACTCAATACTCCGTGTTCTAGATATTACATGTATTTGTACATACAGTTATGTCTATTGTAATACGCTAACTGTCCGCTTATGTGGTTTGCTGTACATAATGGTGATAGAAGCGAAAATATTATGGGTACCTTGTTATCTATGTATGTAAAACATTGTAATGTAATGTAATTTTTATGTAAGTTTGCATGAATGACAAAATTTATTACTAAGAAAATGAATTAATAAAAAGGCTTTTTATTTACTATACGTAGTTTTTTTTTTATTAAACTACTGGTGCTTGACTGCGATCTTAGCTGATGGTAAGCAGTGAGTTATCAATTATAAGATAACTCACTGCTTACTAAATTAAATTTCAAAGAAGCTTTCTCTCAAGAAAGAGAGAATGACGTCAGTATCTGTGACGCCTGTAATACTGCCATAGAAAATGGCACCTTGGCGAAAGAGACAAACATATATGTTTCTCCTCCCTATTCAACCTTTTCTTACTTGTTTTATTTGATTTTTGATTTTCTTTAGATCATTAACCTTTCGATCTTGTAATTACAGACACAATTAAAGAACAATAGGGGTGCGAACGCGATTAATGAATTAAATTAATCGAGTATCAAAGACAAAGCATGGATAGCCCCCCACCTAGGTGAACTGACGATCCATGAGGTCGCGAGCGCTCGATGAGATGCATGAACTTCAGGGGAGGCCTCCAGCAGTGGTTGTTTTTTTACTGAGCCGTTGATGATGACGTCATTCGACCTGCACGTGTGGAAAGAAGAACTATCTGATCTTCAATTGCATGGCAGAATAAACAATATGTAAAATAATAAACCCATATTCTAATAGTAGATAGTATGTTCAGAATTCACTTTAAATCGACATTAGCTATTTTTTAAATACAGGGTGTTTGGTGCATCGTTTGCCAAATTGATTTGGCCGACAGGATAGATCATTTGCTATATCTTCAGCCCCAATAAATCATTCCTTGCCACACCGGTTTTTTTTAAACATGTTTTTAACTTTTATTCTTAAAAACACCGGATTTCAGCATTTAAGCTTACATAAATAAAAAAGTTATTAGTCTATCCAACAAAATTTATTTTTATATTTAAGTGTACAGTTATATGGTTCTATGAAATCCAAAATTACTTGCTAGTAACGTGTAGTTTTTCTATAAAAAACCTACAAAGTGTATGGGACATGACAAAATAATTTTAAAACTCAACTTTAAATTTCTATTAAAAAAAAACTAAAAGCGTTGGAGATCTTCGAATTTCTCAAAAAGTTCTCTAGTTAATGCCCTTTCCAATGGTGTGCAATATGCTAAAAAAAACCTTTTATTGACTTCACTAATTGGCTAAATGTAAAAAGACAGAGGTAATTTCAGAGACGATTCAATGTGGACATTTGGGCAAGAGTAATTGCAAATCATGTGGTTGGACCACACTATTTACCTGATAACCTCAACGGGGATAATTATCTTGAATTTCTTCAAACAGAGCTGCCCTTGTTGTTATCTGAGCTGCCAATTTTCAATGAAGACAGGTCTTTTGTCTTTCAACATGACGGTTGTCCCACTCACTGGCGATGAACTGTAAGGCAATTCTTAAATGACGCATTTCCAGACTCGTGGATTGGGAGAGATGGCCCTATTCCATGACCTCCACGTTCACCAAACCTAACTCCGCTGGACTTTTACGTCGGGAGTCGGGCCAAAGAACTGGTTTAAGCGACGGAAGTTGACACGAGAGATGATTAAGTGTAATGTATTGAGGCGGCTTTTGTGACCGTTAAACGGAGCAGTGGTGGCCGAGTGGTAATGGCCCCGACTTACGAGTTTGTAGGTCGCGGGTTCAAACTCAGCCAGGCTCATTACATTGTGTAATTTATTTCATCACCACTGCTCTCAAAATGGTGAAGGAAAACATCGTGAGGAAACCGGCACGTTCTAGAACTAAAAATTCAAAGACATGTGACATCCACCAACCCGCACTGTGCCCGCGTGGTGGGTCATGGCCCATTCCCTCTCCTAGAGAGGAGGCTTGTGTCCCAGCTGTGGGAACATTAAAAGGCTGATGATGATGTGACCGTTAAAGCAGAAATTCGTCTTCGAACTACAACTCGAGATAAGAGAAAGATGTCGCGCATGTATACGAAACAATGGCACCCAATTTGAACAAGATTTGTGTACAAAAGCCGCCTCAATACGTTACACTTAATCATCTCTCGTGTCAACTTCCGTCGCATAAACCAGTTCTTTGGCCCGACTCCCGACGTAAAAGTCCAGCGGAGTTAGGTCTGGTGAACGTGGAGGTCATGGAATAGGGCCATCTCTCCCAATCCACGAGTCTGGAAATGCGTCATTTAGGAATTGCCTTACAGTTCATCGCCAGTGAGCGGGACAACCGTCATGTTGAAAGACAAAAGACCTGTCTTCATTGAAAATTGGCAGCTCAGATAACAATAAGGGCAGCTCTGTTTGAAGAAATTCAAGATAATTATCCCCGTTGAGGTTATCAGGTAAATAGTGCGGTCCAACCACATGATTTGCAATTACTCCTGCCCAAACATTCACACTGAATCGTCTCTGAAATTACCTCTGTCTTTTTACATTTAGCCAATTAATGAAGTCAATAAAAGGTTTTTTTTAGCATATTGCACACCATTGGAAAGGGCATTAACTAGAGAACTTTTTGAGAAATTCGAAGATCTCCAACGCTTTTAGTTTTTTTTTTATAGAAATTTAAAGTTGAGTTTTAAAATTATTTTGTCATGTCCCATACACTTTGTAGGTTTTTTTTAGAAAAACTACACGTTACTAGCAAGTAATTTTGGATTTCATAGAACCATACAACAGTACACTTAAATATAAAAATAAATTTTGTTGGATAGACGAATAAGTTTTTTATTTATGTAAGCTTAAATGCTGAAATCCGGTGTTTTTCAGAATAAAAGTTAAAAACATGTTTAAAAAAAACCGGTGTGGCAAGGAATGATTTATTGGGGCTGAAGATATAGCAAATGATCTATACTATCGACCAAATCAATTTGGCAAACGATGCACCAAACACCCTGTATTATTATGTTATTTTTTGTCTCAAAAGTACCAAGAAAAATTTTATTATTTTTGAATTTTATATTTTTGAATTTTTTTATTATGTCATTAGCATCTTTGTATGCATACATATATTTCAATATCGATGCATTTCCAATGTAGTACATCCATTCTCTCTTCTAGAGAGGAGGCCTGAGTCCCAGCAGTGGGAACATTATAAAATTTTTTAATATAAAAATGAATCGCAAAATGTGTTGGTAAGCGCAAAACTCGAGAATAGTTGAACCGATTTCGCTGATTCTTTTTTTGTTGTGTTTGTTACTGTCGGGAGAAGGTTCTTATAAAAAAAAAATAGGGTAGAGTAGAATAATCTGTTGCCGGGGGCGAAGCCGCGGGCAAAAGCTAGTAAAATAATAATTTATTTGAAAAACACTTCGTGAAGCTTAATATTTTTAGTAAAATTTCAGTGCTAGCGTTGTGATTGTAACATGATTCACTATTTTAGGTATGTAAGAGTATGCAATATTTCAGTTACAAGTTGTCTAAGAAAATACAAGATCAAGATAGCCGTGATCGACATTACATTTAAGTCTCGAAATTCTAAACATAACTCGTAAGGCTATAGGCAAGGAAGGAATGTGGTAGGTTTTTTGTCCGTAAGAGTCTGACACTGGTCTCCCGCTCCATCCAAGAGCGGGTTTCGTCATCCGATGATTTTCACCTACCATAAAAAAAACTCGTAAGGCTATAAGATCTAAAAATGTGACCTTCGTCATCATTAACCGTCCTGATCAAGTAAAGCAGGAAGGAACGGTGAGCCGTTTAGTCAGTAGAAGTCTGACACTGTCTCCCGCTTCACCCAAGGACGGAATTCGTTCTTCGATGATTTTTCCCACCATAAAAAAAAAAACTTATCTTTGGCAATTCATCGGGCTATTTAGGCAACCTTGGTTCTTTTGCGAATATCTTCATACCTGATATGATTACGCAAGGAAACTTCGAGCCCTTTAGGTAATTTTCAGCCTTTTTTTTATTGCAATAAAGTAGTGCTTGTCTGCGATCTCACCTGTAAGCAGTGATGCAATCGTTGATGGTGAGGCGCACTAGTTTATTGAGAGCCTATTCACTTTAGCCTTGAAGACACCTAAATTATAATCGGACGAAAAGACTGCAGCTGGCAAACTGTTCCAGTCCCTTGATGTACGCGGTATAAACGACGAGGCAAAACGCTTATTAGTCCTGGCCGTAGATCTCCTTTTGATCTAGCTGTGTGAATTTAACCTTAAGTTAATGTAGATTCCACTGTAAGCATGAATCATAATGTAACCTTAGTTTTTCGTGCTAGATTTTTGATCAAAAGATAAACAAAGAGTGCTGTTGCTTAGCAAAAAAATAGGGCAATTCTTCAAAGAGCTTTACTCTCAGATTATTTTAGACTTCGAAGCGAGCTGTCCTAACATGGCAGTTGGTATCACAGTGTTGAAGAGATTGTTAAAAATAATACTGTGTATTTGTTTGAATTTCAAATGATTGAGACTGGGTCATACAGGGATTACTTCTGTATCATGAGCGTATTGTCTGTATTTTTTTTCAGCACCATATCATAAGTATTTATTTTGTTAGGTGAAAGTATTGAACTCATGGTATGGTAAAAAGAAAGAAAAAGAAAGGAAAAAATGTATTTGGTACAACACAAGACATGCCACTTGTTATAGGTATAAAGGAAACTAGAGACAAACATAAAATAGTATGTCTTAAGGCTGTCCAGTTCAGCATAAATACCAGACGACCTGACGCTTGTTTTCAACTGGACCTGAGTTCAATTCCTCATCCACTACGCCAAGAGAATTATATAGTCAATATGAAAAACTTGACGTTTTTGAAATATCGCAACATAATAATACCTATATTGTAATACTTATTCGAAATAAAAAAAAAGTCACTACATTTGCCAATATTCTTCAACACATTGCCAATTTAGCTGATAATGGCAATAACCCTTAAAATTCTCCTAACGTAAACCATGAAAAAATCTGACTACATAACTAAAAATTACACCCACATTTCACCCTAAAAATAACTAGAAACTTACCATTGACGTAGTTTAGTTATGACATCAAATTGAAGGTGGCTACCCAGCCTACTATAGTTACAATGACCTGAGCCTAATTTAGACCATGGCTTTTAGTGACCGACGGAAACACGATTTGAATCTGAACGTTTGACATCTCTTCTTGTTTCGACTGAAACTGAAGCTGACGTGATGACAGATATCGTGGGCATCGAATAGTGATGGCCTAAAGGTAGCATTTTTTTATGGTGGTACAATGTCAGACTTCTACTGACTAAACGACCTACTATTCCTTCCTGCCCTAGTTCCAGGGAACCGGTCCCAGGAGGCTTCGACCCTGCTGGGCCCGTACAGTTTGCTGACAACTCAATTTGGACTGACTTGGGTTCGGTCCGGATTGATAGTCCAATATATCATAGCATCAGCCTAATAATGTTCCCACAGCTGGAACTCTGGCCTCATCTCTAGGAGAGGAAATGGGCCGTAATTCACCACGTGGGCCCTGTGCGGGTTGGTGGATGTCATATGTCTTCGAAAAAGCGACAAAAAATTCCACCACTGGTGGGTCTAGAATCATGCACTGGATCCATGGTATTCGTTTCTGCGACGATGTCAAAGATACCCTGTATATGTATGTTCAACAGTTGTCTAGTACCCATAACATACAGGCCCGTCTTACCCTCTGGGCACTATGGGCACGTGCCCAGGGCCCCGCGATCGAATGGGACCCCCTAGCTCCTGCCAGATTACCAAATGATAACCGATATTTAGGTACTATTAGTTTGTCGCTGATATCCAAAGAATGTGATATTCTCGATTTTGCTCATCTTAAATCTAGAAGGGTACCTTTGCAATCAACATAGAATTAATCTAAGGATTTTATGCTAAGCGAGTTACTTTTGTAGATTATCTACACTAATATAATAAAAAGGTAAAGTTTGTTTTTTTTGTTTGTAGGAGGTAATCTCTGGAACTGCTTGTCCGATTGGAAAAAAAATAGCAACAATAGGAAGCTGCTTTACTCCTGAGTGACATAGGTTATATTTTATATACGCGGGCGAAGCCGCTGAAAAAAGCTAGTTTTTTATATTTCCTATTTTTTTATAGTTAGTAACTAAATAATAATAAATTTAGAACCTTGTTTGTCTACTTTCTTTATCTATTATAACTAAATAGTGTTTTCTCAAGGTCATAGGGGCCCCATGATCCTAATGTGCCCAGGGCCTCAAATAGTTTAAAGACGGCCCTGATAACATAAGCTCTGTTTAGCTTGAGATTAGACGGCGTTGTGTGATAGTTGTGAAATATTTTAATGTGTTAACCTATCGAATACCGTAATTAGAGACATATAATAGAAAGACAATAGGTGTGCGAATGTTCGCTTGGGGCTCAAGATTTTTATATTAAAAAAAAAAAAATTCAATAGTGTGTGTGTCAGAGTAAGGGAGAGGGAGACCAAAGAAGATATGGATGGATTGTGTGAGAAGTGATATGGAAGACAGAGGAGTTAGTGATAGCGTGACGGGTGACAGGACAGAATGGAAGAAAAAAACATATTGCGCCGACCCCAAATAAAACGGGACAAGGGCAGGAAGATGATGAGTGTGTGGTCAGTGTTCAACAGATTCTTGGAACTAAAAAAGCTAGTTATTCATTTTGTTTTTTTATACTTATTCGGTGTAGTGCACTCTAGCCGTGTTTCTCAGTAAAAGTGACATACGAAAAATTAATGAATAAATTTGTGGTTAATGCTAGCTGTTTTTGTCAAGGTAATTAGTCATTCGTTTGGAACACTATATCAATGCATTTTTTTCTTTATAAGACTAGACTCGGGGTGATTGACCCAAGACTGTGGGTATGGACAAAAGAATCAACGTAACAAGGAATTAGGAAAGGAAAAAAATAAGGGTGGCTTTTAGTCAATAAAAGCTTGACACTTTCTCGTTCTACGGCGGAACCACCCTAGGTGCGAGCTTGCGGACGGCGAGATACACAGTGCTCGTCGTCCGGAAGCCCGTCGCTGCGGTTTCCAAGGATCATCCAGCGGCTCTCGATGCTTGGGGCGTGAGGATGTCCGTTCCCTTACGATTGTGGTCATCTACTTCGCAAGCAGTACTCACTTCCCATTCCTTTTGATTTAAAAAAAGTTTAAACTGATAAATAAAATAATAATTTAACGATTATTAGCATAGCTTCAGCCTCATAATGTTCCCACTGCTAGGACTCCTCTCTAGGAGAAGGAATGGGCCGTAATCTACTACGCGGGCCCAGTGCGGGTTGGTAGATGTCACATGTCTTTGAATTTTTAGTTCTAGGACATGCCGGTTTCCTCATGAAGTTTTCCTTTACCGTTTTGAAAGCAGTAGTGATGCAATAAATTACACAAAGTAATGCGCTTGACTGGGCTTGAACCCGCGACCTACAACTCGTAAGTCGGTGCCTATACCACTCGGCCACCACTGCTCCACGGTTACGGCTCTTTTTGTCAAAACAATTAATCATTAGTTCCGTCCATTACTTGTTTTTCTAATACTAGTGTTGTACCACACTATGACATCACAACAAGGGTGGATAACCTAGCCAGTAAAGATCCAATGACCGCTCCAACCAATTTAGATCACCACTCGTTTACTCATCAATCCAAATGTCGAAACTCGATGATTATAGTCATTACGTACTGTCCGTAATGTCGGGTTGTTTGAGTAAATGATTTAGTGGTGCCAAGAATGACCGTTGACCGTTAAGTAAACTAAGTATGGATTTCGATTGCTATTCAAAATCTCCAAAAAAAAAAAAGACTTAGAGTAGGTACAGTAAACCACTCTAGAAATATTAAGGATTAAGGCAAGGAAGAAACGGGGCAGGTTGTTTAGTCAGTAAGAGTCTGACACTGTTTTGCAAGGAATTCGAATTCGTTTTAGGTAAGTTTAAGTTTTAAGGGTTTCATTTTTTTTTTTATTTATGTGTATATATGTAGTTATAAAATGAATGAATAAAGTATATTCGTCATTGAATGATTTTTACCTATACCATAAAAAAGTAGGTAGTAGGTAATACTGTATTCACATCCTTAGGCACAGCAGTGGTAGCCGAGTGGTAACAGCCCCGACTTCCAAGTTGTAAGTTGCGGATTCAAATCCAGCCTTGCGCATTACTTTGTGTAATTTATTCCATCATCACTACTCTCAATGATGAAGAAAAACATCGTGAGGAAACCGGCATGTCCTAGAACCAAAAATTCGAAGGCATGGTGATATTTATCAACCTGCACGGGGTCAAGAAGTTAATGATCCATTTTTTTAATGCATTTGGTACCATGAAGTAACTATTCTCGTTCAGAATGGAGTGAGAGGAAGACTAAATGTCAAACTTCTGTCTTTTCAAGAGCTTTTCGTTCCAAGGTTACTTTTTAACCTGCGTATAATTCTGGAGTCCATATCAGCTAATATTAGTATGATAGTAAGCACTGAGACCTGATTATTATTTTTTTCATATTAAAAATGTTTATTTGTCAGAATATATTTTTTTCTATTCCACAATATAATTATGGTACAATAGATGTTACAGTTTTGATACCAGCATATCCTGCCATACTATGTAATAGTTTAGGTGTTATTAACCTACGAATTATTAAATATAAATTAATAAAATATCAATATTATTATAAAAGAATTAAAATTGCTATATCACTTGTAAATATTATTGAAATAAAGATTAAGATTGCCATGTCACATATACATATTATTATATTGGTTGGTAAGTAACAAAATAATTCCTCTTTCTACCTGTCATACTTTCGCTCATTACTACATGTGACGTACCATCGCTATGACATCACCAGGGTGGATAACCTACCCAGAAAAGTTCCAACGACCTCTACTAAATATACAACGTTCATATAACCAAAATCTATGTCTAATCTATGAGACTAAATGATTTCCTACAAAACAAGTAACTATTTTTCTGATTATTGTATTATGTTTTATTTTTTGACGTCATGTTTGAACCAATTTTCTTTTTAAATTAAATATGCTTGACTGCTAGTGCTCGACTGCTATCATAAATCGCAAAAATCATATCTACTTAAATCATTTATTTCCACGGAGATAAATGAATTGATGTTGAAAACAGGACTTTACATATCTCGCCTATATAGGAGACATGCGAAAATTAACTAGGTACCTATTCGTTGCAGTAAAAATATAGTACAATAAATGTTAATCTTACTAATATTATAAATACGAAAGTTACGATGTTTAAATGTTTGTTACTCAATCACGCCAAAACGGCTGGACGGATCTGGATGAAATTTGGCACAGGCATAGGATACACTCCGGAATAAGACATAGACTACTTTTATCCAGGAAACCCTAACCCCAACCCCAATACCACGCGGGTGAAGCCACGGGCAAAAGCTAGTAGTTTATAAATACAACAAAAAATATTACTGAATACAATAACAATAAATCATATTGCAATTTTGCAGAGCAGTTTAGATCCCACATTTTGATGTAATTGTTAGGTAAAGTATATATAAATAAGTATAAACAAATATATAAAATCATTCACTGAGAAAATACAAAAATTAGACTCGAATACAAATTAAGCTATTGCCGTACTAAATGAAAACGATTTAATAGCAGTAGAAATATTTAATTTGAATCCACAACATACAACTCGTAAATTGGGTATGTAATAATAACTATGAATGACATTTATTTTTTTTAAATATTAGCATATAATTAGATATCTAACCTTAAAACTAGGTACATAACCCTAATTAACTTAACTAAAAATACCTAATCTAATAAAGCGTCAAAAAACTCTTCCTCATCGCTGTCGACCGGTAAAGTGCCCAAAAGGCTGGCCGCATTGCCACGCTGTATGGCAATGCTTATTCGTTGCCCAAGGTAAAAGCCAGCCCTCGGGTCACGCGAAGTGTCAACAAGTCGTTTAGAAAGTTCATTAAACAACTTGTGGGCACTCGGACCCCACGATCCGAGAGTTTCAACCCCAAACGGCTCGAAAATATAACTACCAACAAGATTAGTATAATAACTTAGATATGACATTAACTTGTTAGCCTACATACAACAGTTTCCTATTTTCTTTCCTAATCGAAATATTTTCACGAACAACAAATCGACAACTAATGTTCTATTTTTTAGTTTGACAACATATTACAACTAGGTAACAATTATATTAACAAAATAATTAGTTTCCACGTCGGGTAGTTATCTAATGTTGACGTCATAGTTCCGCGCTTTCCACTTCTTCCGACCGCTTTCCCGGGGGCGCTGACCGCTTGCGTATGTGTGTGTGTGTGTTCAATTACACTGATGTTAGTTGTGGAGGTTATTGAGTATTTGAGTGTTATGTATGAGGGTTCGATTTTTGAATTGAAATTGGTTTTTTTTTTGTTGTTGTTAAGTAACAGAATTTTAAGTTAATAAATACAGTATAACTCAAATCTATTATCGAACAACCCAGCGTACGGCGAATATCCACCCTTACGTTGTTAAGTCATCTACGGTCCGGACTAAGCTTTTTGTCTCATCGTTTATACCGCGTACATCGAGGGACTCATACTTCCTTATTATAATTTCAGCGGGACATCCGGACAATTTGCGATAGCATCAGGCAAAGGCAACGCCAGATCAAAGCAAGGGAGGAAAGGGATAGGTTGTTTTGTCAGTGAGATTATGACACTGTTTCCCGCTCCGCCTAAGGGCGGGATACGTCTTGGATGATTTTCACCTACCATAAAAAAAAGTTAAGGATAGTAGTACATTTTAAAATAAAACCAGTATTACAATTAATACTAAAAATCCCTTGTCAAAATAACCCGCAGCAAATCTATTTTAATCCATCGAAACAAACGAGGTCTAATTAGTAGGATTGGGCTGCAAATACGAATAGTTTCACAGTGTACTAAATTAGGTGGAGGTCATTGGAACTTTTCTGGGTAGGTTAGCCACCCCAGTGACGTCAAAGAGGCGTACGACACAAAATATTATTGCTATTTTGAATTCAAGGGGTGTTTTGTGGTAGGTAAAAATCATCCAGTGACGAGTCCCGCCCTTGGGCGGAGTGGGAAACAGTGTCAGACTCTTACTGACTAAACAACCTACCCTGTTCATACGTTGCCATACATACTAGGGCTAGAGCCTTCTTTTCAGACACGAACTCTTGGCCCGAGTTGGCTTCGAACCTTCTGGAATTGGATTGAAGTGTAGGCTACTGTAGCATAGCATCAGCCTTAAGATGTTCCCTCTTCTGGGATTCAGGCTTTGTCTCTAGGAGAGCGAATGGGCCGTAATCCTCAACGCGGGCTCATTGCGTGTTGGTAGATGTCTCACAACGTTTTTCTTCACTGTTTTGAAAGCAGTGGTGGCCGAGTGGTAACGGCCCCGACTTACAAGTCGTAGGTCGTGGGTTCAAACCCAGCCAGGCGCATTACTTTGTGTAATTTATTTCATCACCACTGCTCTCAAAACGGTGAAGGAAAACATCGTGAGGAAACCGGCATGTCCTAGAACCAAAAATTCGAAGACATGTGACATCCACCAATCCGCACTGGGCCCGCGTGGTGGATTATGGCCCATTCCCTCTCCTAGAGAGAGGAGGCCTGTGTCCCTGCAGTGGGAACATTAAAAGGCTGATGATGATGATGTTTTGAAAGCAGTGGTAGGTTACATCAATCATCATCATCGTCGTCATATCGGCAGGAAGACATCCACTGGCCATGACTGCTATACTTACCGGAGGTCATGGGTTTGACTCCGACTCATGACAAATGTTTGTGTGGTAAGCAATCATAACCGATCATTTGTTTTGTTTCTGAACTTCTATAAGCCTCAAGAAATCCTGAAAACATACAAGAACACATATTTCTTTTTATATATATAAAACTGACAATATAAGCAATGGCATGGTAAAAATTAAAACATAAATTAGACGACCTAGTGAGGGTCGCGAGAATTCGATGGATGCGAGACGTACAGGTTCGGTCATTATGACGACACTTAGGGGAGGCTTGAGTCCAACAGTGGTCGTCTTTCGGATGCAATGATGATTTTATGAGCGAAATCTTACTAATATTATAAATGCGAAAGTTACGATGTTTGGATGTTTGTTACTCAATCACGTCAAAACAGCTGGACGGATCTGGATGAAATTTGGCACAGGCATAGGATACACTACGGAATAGGACATAGGCTACTTTTTATCCCGGAAACCCCAACCCCAATATCACGCGGGCGACGCTGCAGGCAAAAGCTAGTACACACATAAGTTTATAGAGAATTCCCAAGCTAAATGTTTAGGAAATAATATGTTGCCGTTACCTATGTGGGTCGACAGGCCGATGACACCTAATATACGAACATCAAATATAGATTTTACTAACTAATTAGCAGAAATACGTCATTAGTAAATACGATACAAGTATTCATTTGAACGCAAATGGGCTAGAGCTGTTTTGTGGTAGTTTTATTTAGATTGGAATAATGGTTATGAATTTGTAATTAATATAAACGGACATATTTAATTTATTTTGAACTAGCGACCCGCCCCAGCTTCGCACGGGTGCAATGCTGATATTAAATGTATTATGCCTGTATTATATATCAAAATAAATCTTCCTATCTATTTAAAAAAAACCGCATCAAAATCCCTTGCGTAGTTTTAAATTTTTAAGCATACATAGGGACAGGAAGCGACTTTGTTTTATACTATGTAACGATGGGTCCTAGGACTAAGACAAGGAAGGAATGGTAGGATTTTTAGCCAGTAAAAGTCTGACACTGTTTCTCGCTCCGCCCAAAGGCGGGATTCGTCATTCGAAGATTTTAAACTACCATAAAAAAACCTATCGTATAGTACTCAAATAATGTGGAATATTTGCTATTATTACCTATGTACTACAAACAGGAGCAGTGGTGGCCGAGTGGTAACGGCCCCGACTTACGAGTCGTAGGTCGCGGGTTCAAACCCAGCCAGGCGCATTACTTTGTGTAATTTATTTCATCACCACTGCTCTCACAACGGTGAAGGAAAACATCATGAGGGAACCGGCATGTCCTAGAACCAAAAATTCGAAAACATGTGACATCCACCAATCCGCACTGGGCCCGCGTGGTGGATTATGGCCCATTCCCTCTCCTAGAGAGAGGAGGCCTGTGTCCCTGCAGTGGGAACATTAAAAGGCTGATGATGATGACTACAAACAGAGTCGTTACTAAATATTTTTATAATTTCCTTTCCTCATTATTTGTTCCTTGGATATTCCAGATTTATATATTCTTACTAGTAAGGTTTAATTAAAATAAATACGCTAAAAATAGTTCCCGTTTATCGAGTAGGTAAGTTACAGTTTTATTATAAACCATTGTCTCAGAAGGTTTTATACCATTCCTGGAAATATAATATGTACAATTTTACCTTCAGGAATTCTTCAATACAATACCAATTATTTACTTAACATTACTCTGTGGTTATATTTAGACATGTTAGATGTTTATTAATTATTTTAAACAAACCTTTCCATCATAATTATAAATAGGTATGGATCAGAATGTTTGGCTGTGAAAAAGATGAACAAACATTGCACGTAGCAGAGTATATTGGGATGGAGTGTGACAAGATTGATTAAAATGAGAAATTAGTTTTTAAAAAGGGGTTGAAAGTAGCAACAGTGACTGAAAATGTTCATGGAGTTGTCAGCTGTTGGGGACCAGAAGGGTCGAAACCATCGGGGGCCATGGATAAATGTGAGAAAAAAAGAAAAAAGTGTAATATCTCTGGAACTAAAGCAAAAAAGGAATGGGGTGGGTTTTTAGTCAGGAAAAACACTATCACCGCTCCCCCAAGGGCGGAAGTCATTGAATGATTTTTGCCCACCATAAAAAAGTGAATAAAAAGTTGAAAGAGATAAAATTACATTAACTTGGAATGGTAATGTAAAAAGAAGGGATGAAACACATAATTAAGTAAAACTTGAACTTGAAAGCGTAGTAACCGATTGTCAGGTCCCGTAACCATGGCAACAAGCTCAATAAGCCGCGTACTATAGGAAAAATCGTAAATGCCATCAGAAAAACCGTAAACCACTTAATGATAGCAAACACAAACAAAACCGCCCCACATACATAGTCCGTAAACAAATTTTATTACATTATACACGATTTATGCCAAACTTTTAATAATATGAAAAGGTGAATACACTGTAGCTGAAACGTTAGAAAACTGTGCTAATTCCGGTTCTTGAACTCAATGTATATAACCGGAGCGTAAGGTCAAGACCCGGGCGATATCACTACCGGTTACCATGGCAACCGCGTAGGTGAGGAGTTGACTCTAATTTTGTTTATCTTTAGCGAAAGTTGAACGAATCGGGAGTAATTGGGAAAACTTGGAGACTCGTGGAAATCGTAAGTAGGGTACATATTTATTTGATTGGTTAGTAAATATGAATTCTTGATTAATTAGGTTAATTGCGGTCGTAAGAGTAATAATTTCGGTCACGTTTTTCGCAATGAACACTTCATGGACTGACCCCAAATACAAATAATTACAAATACAAATAATTTATTTTCCTTCACAAATGAAGTACAACATTTACACTTTTCGCGGTTCTGAGAGCCCGATCAACGTAAAAATCAACTAACTAGGTGTCAAATCTGTTGTCAAGTGTCAATTGATATGCTTATAGTACGATCAGCGACTTTGATTTGATTATCTTGTCAGTTGACAGCGTAGTCAAATCTTCTAGAGGAATGACATGTCAAATGCTGTGCTTTTGCTGATGCTTAGAAAAAAAAATTAACTAATCTATGTAGTTAATTTTTTTCTAAGCAAAGTTTCAGCAAAAAAAAAAATTGTCAGTTGAATGACAGTTTGATCGGGCTTTCAGAAACTCAGTGTAATTGTGTAAAGTTAGGGCACTTCGCTTTTCTGAAACGTAATGTACTAACAAATTAATTTAAGAAAGTTGTGATCATACAAAAAAAAAGTAAAAAACTAATTACAGTTAACTAAAGCGATTTTGTTACTTTATAGTACCAAAGATCATAAAAAAATCTATTATATTATCGAAAGATAAGTGTAGGGGAAGCGGTCACGGGGTGCTCACCTACGCATTGGGCAGTCCAGAGTGACAAGTGAAGACGCATCGCGGGAGCCTCACTCGCCATCGAAAATACGACATTATCAACCACGATCACTCTGTCAAGAGTGAACGACTATTGAGGAGGTCTAAATGTAGCACAATAGGCTCGTGGTTGATTACGGCCCTCTCCTAGAAAAGAGGCCTGAGTCCCAGCAGTGAGAATATTACAAGGCCGATGCTATCCTAAGCTTAAAGAAACATTCCTTCATTTCTTCTTTGCATTCTAAAACCACTGGTAACTCTTTCAGAAGTCAACTCATAACGTTTCATATCTGAAAATAGAACGTGCCGTAAAACATTATTTAAAAGAAAAACTTTGCAATCAAGGATAACTTTCTGAAAATTCTGCCTACGCAGGCTACACCAAACAATGTCTTACAAAACTTTGCAACCCTCTTGCAACATTGAATGTGACCGCATATTTAATTTTCCTATGACGCACATACAGCATAAGGCATTGCTTACACTAAGCGTATTAACTGCCGCTGACTTTAAGCGCGCGTTACGCGGTTTATCGCATTATGGTAACGCGATATTAACTTCTCGTTCACACCTAACAGACTATATGGCATTACATATCGCATCGTTGCTCTGCCTCAGCCATACCTATATATTAACTTCTTGATCACATTGAAAAACTATACGCTTTTGCGTAGAGCATTGTCACTGACTCTCGGTGGCTGAATATTGTACTACACGTAACCAGTCAACTCTTTTGTTCACACAAATAACGCATTCTATAACTAAAACGCATACTGCAGACTAAGTCAACTTTTACACTGGGGCTGACAATGAGCACACTGACTGTCGGTAGCGTACAAAACGTTTGGTGTGAACGATGCCTAAATTTCTCAACAATTTCTTATACAACCCTTGCTTCATAATAATCCCTTTCTCAAGACGTCATAAAAGTCACGTGTACCAAAAAACTGGTGCAAATAAGTGTTGATAAAGAGTTTTTGTAAAACTTTTTCTGAACGCTTTTGATAAATCATTTTAGGAGTCGCGTAACAATATACGATGACGTCATAATATTTCACGTGGATGTAACTTTGACGGTTCTGTAAGAAACTTACGAAATCTCGTTTTGTGTTACAACTTTTTGACACGCCTTTATTATTTTATTTATACATAATGGTTTAGCTTTTTGGGGTGATGCGTGGAGGCGCGACTCGTTGGGGGCGATGCGTATCCATTCTTATACAGTATATGTATTAAAATTTTACTGGCCACGCACACTTTTCCACAGTAGTACATAATACAGTCCATTACGAGCAGTGGGATTGGAGCGAAGTGAGTGTATTGAAAAATATTTATTCGATACAGACTCAGCACAAAGCAACCATAAAAATAATATTCTAATATTATTTTATGTATTTTGAAATGTTCTTTTTATGTGTGCTTTTAGATTATTTATTTATTTATAAAAACTTTATGCTCATAACCCTGTACATAGGTGGACTTAATGCCTTAGGCATTTTCTACCAGTTGACCTTTGGGTGGTGCAGAAAAACAACACGGTAGGTGCAAATTAAAAAAAAAATAGAAAATAAACATATGTAATAAAAAACACATATTTAGATAGATAAATAAGCTGAGATAAATTGAAGAAATAATATACACCGTGAAATTTAAATGGTTGTTTTCCCGCGGCAGAATGACTTGCCATAAGGAGTACTTTTGAAGCATACAGTAAAAAAAAAAGAAAAAAAGTTTTTTTTTATTAATAATTATTAAAAATATTCATCATTTAAAAAAAACGAAAACAATAGTAACATTAGACGTAATTTGTAGGTACTACTAGAGTCGCATGAGCAGCACGCCGTCAAAGGAAACCGATTCATTACATATTTAAACCAAAATAAGCTCTCGCACGTTGTGATACGTCATATTTAGCTTGTACTCTACAGGTCCATTTTTTATTTTTAATATTTTATTTTTTTATCAAACGTTTGTATTACCAAGACACAACCATTTCGCTGAGGGAAAACAACCATTAAAATTTCACGGTGTAGAATGCGTAATTAGTAAAGTTAACGGCAGGACTAGGTGTCACTTTTTGTAAGATGGGAAATCATCTTATAACTTCTACTGTTGCGGTAACACGTGTTAGACTTTTACTGACTAAACAACACTTATGTTTCTTCAGTTTCCTTTTGCGTTTTAGAACCACAAAGAGTATTGACCTTTTTAGAAGACATGGCTCTAGTAGGTTTCAGCCTTGCTAGGACCCTACAGATTTGTTGACATCTTGTTGGATCTTGGAACTACGCGCCGTCAACAGCTCGGGTTCGTTCCAGACGGACGGTGAGCAACCCATTGCTCAATTTCTTTTAACATTAAGAAACTTTCAGGATCAGTGTTATCAAATGTTTACTCATTTTCATAGTAAAACTGTCTGCAACATGTTTGATAAGGACTTTCTTCTTATCATAAGACTGTTTTGTTAACTTAGTATAAAACCCTTTGTTTAGGTTGCGTTATAATGTTGAATTTCCTGTGATGTTTGTTTTTTACAAGATAAATGCCTAGAGTAACTTAGTCATTTATTTTAATTTAAAATATTTTTAATGATCATCAAAAGCCAACTTTATTGTACTCACCCTAAAATACATAAGAACTTTCGTTTAAATACATTTCATTCGGACTGTTTCATTACCTTTTATGATCTTTCTAAACGATTTGTTGACACTTCGCGTGACCTAAGAGCTGGCTTTTACCTTGGGCAAAGAATAAGCATTGCCATACAGCGTGGCAATGCTGCCAGCCTTTTCGGCACTTTACCAGTCGACAGCGATGCGGAAGAGTTTATTGACGTTTTATGATTAGCTAGTAGATTAGGTATTTTTAGTTAAGTTCATTATGGTTCATCATCATCAGCCTTTTTAATGTTCCCACTGCTGGGACACAGGCCACCTCTCTAAGAGAGGGAATGGGCCATAATCCACCACGCAAGCACAGTGTGGATTAGTGGATGTCACATGTCTTCGAATTTTTGGTTCTAGGACATGCCGGTTTCCATGCGTGATGAAATAAATTACACAAAGTAATGGCTGGGTTTGAACCCTCGACCTACAAACTCGTAAGACGGGGCCTTTACTACTCGGCCACCACTGCTCTATTATGGTTCATTATGGTTATGTAGTTTTAATGTTACAGATGTCTAATTTACCTTTTCGAAGATTACCCCTAGCTCCAGCGGACGTCGGTTCTTCGTTTGGGTAATCGGCTCTAGCAATTGTTCTGGCAACTAGAGGCCTCTTTCGATTGTAATCCACCATGTTAATTTCTGCATTTTTATTCTGACAGATTTTTATACTTAGTAAATTACGATGCAAGTAACAAGTTTTAAAGATGTCTATTTAAGCTGAATTACAGAAGAAATAGAATATAAGTTTTTTTTTGCCAATGTTGAACAAATGACATACTTGGGGACATGTATTAAATAATAATGATTTACAGACTGATTACCCAGATGTGAAGTTACATATCAACATCATCATCATCAGCCTTTTTAATATTTTTACTGCTGGGACACAGGCCTCCTCTCTAGGAGGGGGAATGGGCCATCATCCACTACGCGGGCCCAGTGCGGATTGGTGGATGTCACATGTCTTCGAACACGAAACTATTAAAATTATTTAACTGACTGAAATATTTGTAATTCTTGGCGTATGACGTCTATTTGTATTTAAAGATAATTTTAATCAATATGTACATCAAAATATTTAATTTAACTGACAATTAGTTACAAAACGTCATCATTGTATACCTATTTAGCTAAGGAGTGGAATTCCCTGCCGGAATTTTTTTTTGAGGAAAATTATCCAATTTATTTGTGAGAAATCAGCCAATGAATTCTCTCGCTCTTAGGGTGGGAGCTAGCTTGAATGTCTTTAAGTCAAAAGTGAATAGCTTTTTTTTATGGTAGGTGAAAATCATCGAATGACGAAATCCGCTCTTGGGCGGAGCGGGAGACCAGTGTCAGACTCTTACTGACTATTTACTAATTAGTAAGCGTGTTTCATCGATTACCACATCTTCGGTTACCATTATGTCATCTATCTCCTTTCGTTTAGTTCATCCTAAGGTTGTCCGTAAGAAATTGCCCTGTTCGATAAGATGACCCATTATACACTTAGTTTTGTAAATGTTTATCCTGTCCACATTATGAGGTGTATAATAAAGTTTATAATAAATAAATATGTGTGAGATAATGGCTTTCTGAAAGAAAGGTCCGACGCCGGTATGAAAGCTAAGAAGGAATGGGGTGGGTCATACAGTCAGTAAGAGTCTGACACTGTTTTCCGCTCCGCCCAAGGGCGGGATTCGTCATTAGATGATTTTTCCAACCATAAAAATAAAAATAACCGGCATGTCCTAGAACCGGAAATTCGAAGACACATTCACCAACGCGCAAAGGCTCGCGTGCTAGGTTAAGGCCCATTCCCTCTCCTAGAGAGGAGGCCAGAGTTCCAATGGTGGGAACATTAGATGATTTTCGCCACCATAAAAGAAAGCTCCAAGTCAAAATCATTTGTTCTGTGTCGGGGTGTTATTTATCTATAATATGTATGTATTTAGAAATATATAAGTATGTTCATCAGTGGTCAAGTAGGTATTCATAACACAAGCGCTTCTTAGCTTGAGAGTAAACGGCGTTGTGTGATAGTCGACGAATATTATATTACTAGCTGTGCCCGCGACTTCGTCCGCGTGGAATAGTTATTTTGGGCATCATATTTATTTTTGCAAACAACCTCCTCAGCTTTATAAATTATAGCTGTTACCCACGACTTTGCCCGTGTCAATTTCTGTTATTATTTTAGACAATTTAGTTTTTAAAAGAACATAATTATCTAAAAGTACTTCATAGAGCTACACTCCAACTTGGGCACGCCATAATCTCGGCGGTAAGTCCCCTCTTTGAGGCGTGATGTCTATCACGGCATCCTCACCTTCCGCATGACGCAGGTTCTCACCGGACATAGACACCGGGAAGTTCAGGAGATTCCTGCGCGCCGGATTCGTGCGGAAGAGACGCCCGGGTGTCGCCACTGTATGGTCAGCCCGGAGGATACGGTGGAGCACTCGGTGGAGGTGTGCCCCGCTTGAGAAGAGCATCGCCGTGTCCTCGTGGGGGTGATCAGCGGCGGCGACCTCTCGCGCCGGGCCTCGGTTCAGGCCATAGTTCGCAGCGAAGAAGAATGGCAAGCGGTCGCCTCCTTCTGCAAAGCAGTAATGCTCGTAAAGGAGGAGGTCGACCGCATAAGGCAAAGGCAACAGCGCCCTCGCCGTAGCCGTCACCGCCGCGATCCCGCCGATATCCGGTCTCCGTAGACGCTGGCTTATGGACGGTGAGCAATGGGTAGCTCGCCGTCCGGTTGTCTGGTAACAGTCCAGACCGAGATCAAGTCGTCGAAGGCGTGCACTGCTTCCGCGCGCCTCAAGGTGTTGTCAGCAAACTGTGGAGCCCTTCAGGGGCGAAGCCTCCTGCAACTGAGGGTTGGTGTAAAGCGTTATACCGGGGCTCTGGGAATAAGGCAAGGGAGGAACGCGGTAGGTGGTTTAGTCAGTAAGAGTCTGACACTGTTTCCCGCTCCGCCCAAGAACGGGATTCGTCATCGGATGATTTTTACCTACCATAAAAAAACCCATCCGCGCCGCCCGCAAGCAACCCCTCTCCTCGCCCGCCGGCCAGGCGCAGCGTCAAGTTTTGCACATCATGCATCGCGTGTGAATTTTATATATATATTTTTAAATTGTAATATCTTCTAAGATGTTCATTGAAATTAAATGATGTCGAGGACAATTTTGTTTACAATTACATACTCTTAATCAACAACACATTTATTTGGATAAGGATTATATTATTATGTTGATACAACTCTAACAAATAATCGGTAAAAATTGACTAAATTTGATTCGCATAAAAACGGTTCTAGTAAGTTAATCTTGAAAGATAGACATATACTGTCGCGGACATTTTTTTAGATAATTTTAAGAGGAATAATTCTTTCATACATATTTTTTGGTATCTTAAGCCGTTTTGGCAGCGCACGCAACGGAATCCCTCAAAGATGAATATTTTCCCCCGTTTTTCCACATTTTCCGTTGTTTCTTCGCTTCTTTTAGTCGCAACGTGATGTTATATAGCCTAAAGCCTTCCTCAATAAATGATCTATTCAACACAAAAAGAATTTTCCAATTCGAACCAGAAGTTCCTGAGATTAGCGCGTTCAAACAAACAAACAAACAAACTCTTCAGCTTTATAATATTAGTATAGATTTATTTAAAAGAAAAAAAATCCGATGTATAGTTATATACTACGATATAATAATCATATTAAGTAAATTGTAAATATTTTTCTTTCTTCATCACATTTACTAAATTTTATTCAAAAACAAATTGATTGATAATGAATTCTCGAGCCATTACAAACAAAAGTAGGCACCAAACGTAAATACGTTTGGTGCCTACTTTTGTTAAAAAGTTAGTGTAAATATACTAACTTTTATGACCCGCAATTCAGAGAACAGCCAAGTGCGACTCGGGCACGGACACCGGCCATGTCGGTGCAGCCGCAGACGGACAACGACGTCCGGCCTTGACGTCCGAATCGTGAGTTGAGTCGCCGATTGCTATTCACTTCTCGTTACTGGACAGAGTGTGGGGTGGAGTCGGTGATTTTTTGTTAAACTGTTTTTTTTTTGATGATGTGTTTTGCGTTTTTGTTTTTGGGAGCTTGTGGGTGATTTAAGTTAAATTTTAAAAGATTATTAAAATAAAAGAAAGATTAAAGAATTAAAGAAAGACGAGAAAGAGAGGAAAAAAATAATAATAATAATATAATTATGTGACCATATTAAACATAACTAAACGGTAATGTTGGTAAAAGATTTTTTTTAGCGGTCTGGTAGTTTTTAAATTTATCTTAATACAAATTTATTAACTTTATACGAGTAATATTGGAAGGTTTAGACTAATGTTATCATGTAGGGTTGATTAAGGAAGTTTATTTATAATTCAAATAACAAAACTTTAGGTACATTAAGTGTAAATTTCTACGTCAACGGTTAAGTCCCTAGGCAGGGGATTAACATCATTATGCTTATTGTATTGTATTAAAGGCTGGAATACGCAATTTCACAACTAAAGCGATAACAAAAATGTATAGGATTAATTTTTATCCTTGCGTGATGATTCTCCATCAAACAAGGATAAAAATAAATTTTATTAATTTTGGAAAGAATGGAGGGAGGCCTTTGCCCAGCAGTGGGACAGCACATGCTAGTAATAATAGTATAATAATAATTTTTAAATTTGATTTGGATCAATGCTAAGTTGTTCAATAATAAAACACAATTTACCTTTCGAATACCGTAATTAGATACATAATAGAAAGACAATAGGTGTGCAAACACCGGTGTTTGCTTAGCTAAGGATGGAGATTTAAAATTTTTACATTCCTAAAGCTAACTCACCTACTTATATATTTTCTATAAAGAAATCAAGAACAAAGCACATCCCTCTATCAAAAATATCTCCAGCTCGGACACGACTCTACCCCACTTCAGTGCGTGCCCTTGAGCGCGGGCGCATTGCGGCAGGTCGTGTCTGCGCTGTACAGTTATAGACAATCTTGTGCGCGCGCGCATCTTGAACATTTGAACATGGAACGAACGTGCCGAATTTAAAATTTTGACAGCTGGTAACGGATACTGTTAAAACGGTATTTGTAGTATGTTATTTTGTATGAAGTTTTTGGGACTTCAAGAGAATTAAAAACTGTCAATTTTTGTTTCAGGAATATGTCTTTGTGTTGCGGGAAATTATTATAAGGCATCAAAGAATACTGTATCTTTAATTGAACCTTATTAGAATGACATAAGACCATAACATTTATTTATCTTCACATCGGAACGCCTTACAGCAATAATTATTACACCAATGGAGTACTATTCGTTCAGAATCTGCTGCGTGTAGTCTTCTAAAGAGCGGCTCAAGCGCTATGGTGGGTCACGAAAGCTCGCTTGCACATAGTCAGTTCAGCACTTCTTCAGGATCTCACGTAGATCGATTCGCATAGTGAACACATTTTTAAATCTGAGTTAACATAATAACACAACATTACACACAGCAGACGACACAGCATTTTAAAAACAAAAGTTTGTGTACAGTATGGTACAAGTATGTCTGTTTGTTACTTCTTCACGTTCAAACGACAAAACAGATTTGGATGGAATGAAAATTGGCACAGGGATAGACCATATCCTGAAATATGAGATAGTTTGTCTCTGGAGTTCGATGCCTTGGAATAATTTTCTGTTTGTAACATGTACAAAGTCGTAGGTAGAAGCTAGTTATTGCGAGTTGCTCCACACTAGAAGTTAATTCGGAATCATGGATACGTTCATAAATATGTACCTATGTATTTGTCGTGTGATAAGCTGAGGTGCGCAATAAAGAAAGAAATAAATATAATTACAAACAAGACACTCATAGAACAAATATTTGTTCCTAGCAGGTATCGAACCCGGAATACGCAGCACAGCAGTCAAACGCTGAACCTCTGCACCAGCTGTTCATTTTTTTTTGTGTTTATTTTATTGTTAACCCCTCGATCGATGGACGGCCCACTTTCTTAAAATAAATAAAGTTAAAATAAATAAACAAAAAAAGAAAAAGGAATCGTTTTTTTTTTTTTACTTGCTATAAACTAGTGCTTGACTGCGATCCTAACTGATGGTAAGCAGTGATGCAATCGTTGATGGTAAGGCGCACTAGTTTATTAAGAGCCTATTCACTCTAGCCTTGAAGACACCCAAATTATATTCGGACGGAAAGACTGCAGCCGACAAACTGTTCCAATCCCTCGATGTACGCGGTATAAATGACGAGGCAAAACGCTTAGTCCGGACCGCAGGTGTCTCAACAACGTAAGGATGGATATTTGCCGTACGCCGGGATGTCCAAAGGTGAAATTGGGATGGCGGAATCAAATCATGCAATTCCTGCGCACACTCTCCAAAATGCATCCTGTAGAAAACCGCAAGGCTGGCTACTCTGCGCCTGTGCTCGAGACTTTGAAGACTGGACCCAACCAAATCTGGATCACCAATCAGCCTCTTTGCACGCCTTTCCACTGAATCCAAAGCCGCAAGGTGGCATTTTGCAGCACCAGCCCATATGTGGCTGCAGTACTCCACACACGATCGGACCTGTGCTTTGTACAACATTAGAAGCTGACTCGGTGTGAAGTACCGTCGGACTTTTGCAAGAACGCCGAGTTTTCTAGCAGCTACCTTGGCTTTGGACTCAATGAACCGCCCAAAGTTGAGGTCTGAAGCAATGTCCATTCCCAAGAGCTGAAGGCGGTCGGTGCACTCCAGGGATACATCCCGAAAAGCAGGAGCCAAGGTGAACGGGCTCCTTTTGGCGGTGAATAGACACGCCTGTGTTTTGGTGGCGTTGAATCGTTCACTGATATACTAGTGCTAGCTTATAGTTTGCGTAAAAAAGTGGTTAGTCAATTCAGTTTCCAAATGAGATTTTTCGTTGCGATCTTTAAACTGGCCATTATCTAGATTTGATAAAACTTAGTCAATTATTTTGTTGACATGTATCATGGTAATTATGTAGACACTTAAGTAATAATTTGTTCAACAATTTACTCGCTATTGTTTTTAAAAGACGAGTGTATCAACTATTATATTACTAACAAACATACTTTTTAACCGCAAAATGGGAACACAAAACCTTCAGGTTCATAGTTAACTATAGATTACAAATACAACTCACCACAAACATGAGTAAACTTATGATTTTACATTAGTCATATTAAAATCTGTAATAGCCAATTATGCAACAATACTACATTGTTTTGTATGAATATACTAATAACTAATGCAACATTTGCGCACGCAATGCGTAATTATTATCCTTGTGTGTTATCAAACAAAGAAGAAACGGTAATGTAATAGAACTATAAATATCGGTTACTAAGCGGTAATTATAATATAATATACACACACTTATAATATAATATACACTCCAAACTATCACACAACGCCGTCTAGTGTCAAGCTAAGCAGAGCTTGTAAACATACCTGTATATTTCTAAATACATACATATTATAGATAAATTACACCCAGACATAGAAGAAATCATCGTGCTCATCACACTAACATTTGTCCTGAGTGGTAATCGAACCCACAACCTCCGGTATGTCAGTCAGTGCCTCTAACCACTAGACCAACAGGCCAGTCAGGCAATTGGTTACGTTTTAGTATATTTTTTTTCGCTCGTGGACAATACGCGCCGTCGACGACTGAGCTTGGACCGAACCGTTACCAGACGATCGGACGGCGAGCTACCCAAGAGGCCTGGAAACCCATTATCTTATTACCAGTGTGCATATTATGACAATTCTAATAATCCCACATAATATAACCTTCTCCTTTTTAAAGTCAGTTAAAAATACAAATAATGTTAACGTGGGCAACTTGGATTCGGTTCGGACGGTAATATTTTACTAACTTCCGATGGTAATTGAATATATTGTTATTCAATTATTATTATAATTTATTATGGCGGAAAATACATTGAGATAAATTGGTTTCCTGGAACTCATTCTAGGATTCCCTGTGACGTGAGATCCAGTTTCCATTGTTACTAAAACATTGTCCTTAAAAAAACTTAACTTTGAAAAATAATAAAAAAAAACTACCAACTTACCTAAAAAAATACACTAAAAATTACAAAACAATTTTAATTTCAGAAGCCGGTGTTTCTATTATTTTTATCTCTTCGTAACGTAGAATCAATAAATGTGAGTGGTACCTATGCAAATCTAAGGCAAGGAAGGTTCGGGGTAGGTTTTTTAGTCAGTAAGAGTCTGACACTGGTCTCCCGCTCCACCCAAGAGCGGGTTTCGTCATTGGATGATTTTCACCTACCATAAAAAAAAAAAAAAAAAAACCTATGCTAATCTATCTATACATATAAAAGGAAAAACTGACTGACTGACATATCAACGCACAGTCAAAACTACTGTATCTAGGCGCGTGAAATTTTGCATAAGACTTCCTTTTATGACGTGGGTGAACACTAAGAAAGGGTTTTTCATAATTCAGCTCCTAAAGGGATGTAATGGGGGTCTAAAGTTTATGTGGAGAACCCAACATTCACGCGGACGAAGCCGCTAGCAGAAGGCTAGTGTTTTATATACACATAGTTTTTTTGTCTTCAAGATTTTTCAGTGCAAACAGTAAGGTATTTTCCTCATTTTTCCAGCCTCACCAGATGCCTCAACACAATATCATGAACAATGCCCCAGATTCTTTACGAACACAAACAATTTTATCCGAGTAAAGACCCCGTATGCGAAGTTTATTTTAGGGCCGATTTATTGTATCGTAAAGAACAGAAATAAACTGTAAACCTAGATCGAAAACTTTAGATGAATGATACATTAAATATCGAGATTGAAAGTCCCGTTTTAAATAGATTAATGCGTTTTTTGTTTCCTTTGAACCACAACAATCCCCCTGGCAATCCCTGGCTACTTGTGTGATTTCGTTCATACATACGTGCTGCCGATGCCCCTTGTAGATCCCATCTCAATTTCTCACCCTATAATACCCATTTCTATTCTAACTCCTTCTCTTTTCATGCAGTGCGACTGTGGAATTCAGTTTCAACAAAAATCCGTGAAGCTGAAAACATATATTTGTCTTCAAAAAGCTAGTCAAGGAACATTACCTCTCTACTTTCTCGTAAAGTTATATATTATAGGTATGTATATATAATTATGTGTAAATTTTATATACTGTTATTGATATATCTATGTATTCTATGTATATGTATTATATGATTTTAGTGTAACTTTTATGAATTCACAGTATGTCTACATTTTTCATCCAACTTTCCTGTCGCAGGTCTGCTGGAAGAAATTTCGTTAGGAATTAGCAGTACCTTTGTACTCTACTATCTGTTTGTGTTCTTTTCTTTTTGTAAGTGTTTGTGTGTACATAAATAAGTAAACAATATTGTTTTATGAAGTGTGTGAAAGAATTTTGGACAATTTTAGACCGGGTATTCGATATAACATGTGGATATTCACAGTAAACAGCTGCAAAAATTCTAAAGCTTTGAAATAGGCATTATCTTTTTCCCTGTAAGGTTCTCAGAACGCTTTGTCCCACCAGGACAAAGATATTCAGCACAATATACAAATACTCGTAGATTTCAACAGCTTCATAAATCGCTATCAAACATGTCGTGAATACAATGCCCTGAATTTTCCTTTGTTACTAATTATAATACGTAATGTGTAGGTATGAGACGACAAGGTAATATTTCAAAGGAAATTACAACAAGTAAATGATGTAACAAAAAAACTGGTTAAATGCGAATCGGTCGCGTGGACGAATGGTTTCGAATCGTCCGTAAAAAAAACGGCAAAAAAAACACGTTTTTTTTTTGTGGTATTTGAGCTGGTTGTGACTATTCTGCGTTGAGACGGTGACTGAGTGAGGACCACCGTCAAACTTTAACGTTGTGGTGGATGTTAGTAAGTTGAAAGGATAAACACAGGTGTTAGTAAAGACACATAATCTAATTTACAAACTTATCTAGAACGTTTTGTTGTATGCCCCACTTAAATGTTTATTTTATTTGTTGTTATAGCAGTAATAGAAATACAACATCTGTAAGAATTTCAACTCTCTAGCTATCACGATTCATGAGTTACAGCATGGTAACCAATGAAAAGACAGAGGGATAAACTGCGGAGTCTTATTAATACGGCCTGGTTTTACCTTTTGAATACAGAACCCTAAAAAACCAGACCCTCAACAAAATTAAATAAGTTTTCAATTCAAAAAAGTAATAAACAATCTTTTCTGACATTAAATATGTCCTTACCATTTCTGGACGCCACAATAGCCCGCCAAAAATAAACGTCAAAAAATTTAAGATGGCCGCCGCGTCATGGCCTCGGTCAATGAGGAAGTGCATGTAATACCAACGAACTCTTCAATGTTACCCAGTTTACTGCAGTGGATCCTGGTTGTAAAATATACTCGTTTTATTGTGCACATATGCGTAATTGTTGGCCTTTTAAAGCAAGATCTTCGTTAACCAAGAGTGTAGTGACTCCAATTTGCAGCCATTTTGAATGTCGCTCCGTTCAACCTTGGTCTTGGAATATTATTAAAGTTATGTGTGCATGAATTGTTAGCGCATGTTTGTAACTTTTTAAGGAAAACTTGTATTGTCATTGTGTTTTGTAAATAAAATGCTTAACTGTAGGTACTGATTTTGTTTTGGTCGAGTGAAATATATAGAGTAAAAGTTTGGTTTTTACGTTTTACTTTCCAATTCATTATTGACATAAGAGAGTGATAGATTTATAATATTCCTTAATTATATTACTAGCTTTTGTCAGCGGCTTCGCCCGCGTACATAAAATATGCCTATGTCACTCAGGAGTAAAGCAGCTTTCTATTGTTGCTATTTTTTTTCCAATCGGACCAGTAGTTCCAGAGATTACCTCCTACAAACAAAAAAAACAAACTTTACCTCTTTATTATATTAGTGTAGATACATGTGGAGGTTTTTATGCATTAATAATATTAGTAATAAAAGTATGATGATATACAGTACAGTGTCACTTGGCGAGCGTGAAGTTATGCTCTGGTAGCGCTTGTGCACTCGTAAACAAGTTTTTTATGAAAATATTATTTTCATAGCAAGCTTTTTTCAGCACGGTACATATAATTTACAAAATTTGATCACAAATATCGGGATAGGTTAAACTAAATACGAGCTAGTAACTCAATTAAAATCTACACTAATATAATAAAGAGGTAAAGTTTGTTTTTTTGTTTTTTTGTTTGTAGGGGGTAATCTCTAGAACTACTGGTCCGATTGGAAAAAAAATAGCAACAATAGAAAGGTGCTTTACTCCTGAGTGACATAGGCTATATTTTATGTACGCGGGCGAAGCTGCGGGCAAAAGCTAGTATTTTATATTTAGAGAGAAAAGAAAGAATTACGTTTATTTTAAAATCGATGGGGTTGTGTCGTTTAATTTCAGAGATCCTATGGCCACCTTCCGGTTCAATCATCAGATCAAGTCCACGACATAATTATTTTTGAAAAATCTTTAAAGGTTTAATAAAAATACGTAACCAGGAAGGTACAAGGTTTTGTAAAACATTCGAGTAAATCGTAGAATTACAGCATGTGAACAGATTTTTCAGGTGTTATTTTTCCTTTTTTTTGCATTACTTTTGCATCAAACTTCACTTAGAAATTGCGTTAACTATGGTTTAAACTATGTTTTTAAACTATACGCGACGTTGATGATAGGCGACTGAGGAAGGCCCATTTTAAATATAAGTTTCTGGGAAATTGTTACAATTTTGGTGTACCTACAATAAACTTTCATTCTATTCTATTCTTATAAAAAATATATGCCATTAGCTGTTGTTATTGCTGGTAACAACTGTAATTGGCATTTATTTTTTAAAACCCTTTTTAGTTACAACGGCGGTACTCTACTTGGATTAAAAAAAGCCAATTAAAAAACAAACTCCATAATAAATACTAAAGCCCATATCACAAACTTCAACTTGAGTCCTCATAACCTCAAACTTAAATCATATTTATTACTTATATTATTTTTACAAGAATTCGTTAGCATCCGTAACATTTGCATGTCATCCTATTACCCGACAGGAAGTGAGCTGAGGCCGTGGCAGCCATGACCGGAACTGACGTGTGCAGTTTTGTTTATCTTGTCTATTATAAACCAGAGATGTTATGCGTTTTGGATGATCTTGGATTGTGTACGGAAGTTTAAGGAAAGGTCGTGACGGAAATTTTGTGAGTCTTTCTGCTCTTTGAGTTAGTTAGAGGTTTGCATTGTTTTTTTTTCGTTTTGACTATACAACGTGTAACAAAATTACCATTACTTCAAGAAAACAAAATTAGGTAGCCAGGTACTAGGCGCTCAGATTTACAGAATGTTTCGTAATATTAGCTAGTGTCGCGGAATTTTATTGATCCCCGTAGTGTCGTGACACGTTTGTTATGATTTGAAATCAAGAATCATGCGATACCAAGAATTTGGTACCAATATTTTGAAAAAAATATTTTTTAGTTGAAACTTCGTGTAGAGATTCTATTCAAACTATATTCTTCAGCGCTTCTTGATGTATACGGTTATTTTGTTACACGTTGTATAATCTATTTCATCTTCTAATCGTCTGAACACACTCGAACAGTACGAGAGTAAGAAAGTCTGATACACTCTCATTCTTCATCTAAAGTAATTTGACGGACGACTTTTACTCTACTCTGTCGTTTCGCTCTTGCAGAGCGGTCGTGGTCACGTAGAGGCATCCACATCGGTGGTAGAGGCAGACACAGCTCTTCGCACGATCTCCCGTCATCTGTCCCTGTTGGCAGACTGTCTGGTGCAGTCAGATACACGAGTTCCCACTCCCGATTTAACCTCAGTCCAACGCATAGGTGATCTTCCGCGTGGTCTTGTCCCTTCCACCTTTCCCTGAACAACCAGGCGTTCTATGGAATCGCTATCCCACCTAAAGACATGTCCGAAGTACTGCAAATTGCGCGACTGTACTACGCCAGATAAACAGCAGATAAACTTGACGACTTCGAACGAAAAATTTGACGACTACCCACTTCAAAAAAAACTTTAAATTATATAGGCATAACTAGCTTTAGCCCGCGGCTTCGCCTGCGTGGTATTGGGGTTGGGGTTGGGATTTCCGGGATAAAAAGTAGCCTGTATCCTATTCCGGAGCGTATCCTATGCCTGTGCCAAATTTCATCTCGATCCGTCTAGCCGTTTTACGTGATTGAGTCCAAACATCCAAACATCGTAACTTTCGCATTTATAATATTAGTAAAATATCCGAAGGATGTTTTTTGCAAATCAATTTTTATTAGACAAAAGCTATATTATCTTATGAATTTTTATTTGTGAATTTTAATCAATAAAATTATCAGACCTGACCTAGCACATAATATGTATTAAATTAAGGCCATACGTATATTATATAATACATGTAAATATCAGAATAATCTCAAAACAGGTTCAAGAAGGTAATTTGTTATTTTAAGTATTCTGTTTTTCTTTACTGGTTTTCCTTATATTCTCAGAATTTTTATCAGTCTTCGCAAATAGGTCTTGTAGTCAGTTTATTATTGACAGCATCTGAATATTTGCAAGAAGTGTGTGTAAAATTAAAAAAATACTGAAAATAAGTTTAAAATTATTTATTTATTTAACAATTTATGGACATACTTTACAATAAAAGAAAGCAGGTACAAAGGTGTTGCTTATTTCTAAAGAAAGCTCTTCTAGCATACCATAGTATTAGTACCATGGAGTTAGAAAAAAAGAGATCCATCAATAATCAATGGTCATTAACAAAACTCCTTTTCATTTTCAATATAAGTCTCACAGGATCACAAGAGACCTATAGTTCGTTTTTTAATTCTAGACTACGATTTTGACAACTCAGAATGTCACACTCTAGAAATATGTTCCAAATTTCTGGAGTTTGACGTTTTAAGTTTTATTTTTTTTATTTTATTTATTTATTGTCTTTATTCATAAAAGATAAGTAACTTATAAGCTAAGCCCCACAAAACCGTTGCAAGGGTTTGACTGTGGAAGTTGACAAAAGAAACGAATTGATTGAATTGTATGAAGATGTCTGGGCTTTAGGACGGACATTTTGTTTTCATGATTTTTTAGTTTAATTTGATTTCTTTGATATTATAGCTATTATTACTTGACATTGGCAAAATCATCGACGTCCGTCGATGGAGCCATATTATATTTAAAAAAGAAGAAGAAGAAGACTGTGGGAGTTGTCAAATCGTGATCTAGGATTAAAAAACGAACTATACGATGATAAAGACAAGTGACATTTAGTGACGGTGCATCGAATCTGCAGCAACAAATCCAAGATGGCGCCGGTCTGCGCCCGCGCACGCCCGTGAACCTGCGTTCGGCGCTAAATTTACACGCGACGCGTCATCCGGTGCCAGAGAGATTATGCATGTTCAGATAGGGCAGGGACATTCTTTGGAGCTTTTGTCGGTGGCTGTTTGTGGAGATCCGGAGATAAAGGGTATGGTAATGAGGTGTGAAAGGCCGGTAGCTAGAAAGATAGACGGATATATTAACTCAAGTGTATTTCCCTTAGAGGTTAGCAGATATTTGCTATTGCGTGCTATTTGCTTGTATAATAGCATGTAACTAGAATAATGCACACTCTTATGTAACCCAATTTGATATTTGAGTAGCGATTATAATTGCATTAAAATTTTACTTAATCTTTCGAGTAATACATATTTTCTGTATGGACTTTAAAAGAGATTTTGACCCCTGAGTTTGTTTCGGTGTTTCTTCTCAGGGTAGTCCGCTAGGAAACACCGGACTCATCTAGCATAAAAAAAAATGACGTGTAAAAGTGTTTTTTAAAACCTACTTACAAAATAAAGATCATTTATCATTTATTTATCATTTAGTATCGTAATTAAAGACATAACAGAAATACAATAAGTGTGCGTTCTCAAGAGTTTAAATGCATTTAATAAGTTTTTTTTTTATTTATTTAAAAATTTATGTACACAATGAAATACTGTACATAGACGTACTTAATAGCTATTATTAATGTTTATTTTTTATTAATTCCTTTTTAGCTATTGAAATTGTAGGCAAATATTAGATAAGGGTATCGACACACGCACAGTCGTATACACATAAATACATTTGTAACGTACAATCAATATTAATCAAAATAGGTGACGTTTATCTTAAAATATTAATTTATTAAATTTTTTAGGGGTTAATTATGCAGCTTTTTAAAATATTTGAAATCGAAAACAAAACAAAAATCATCCAATGACAAATCTCACTCTTGGCCGAAACGGGAAACAGTGTCAAACTCTTACTGGCCAAACCACCCCGTTTCTTCTTTGCTCTTCGCACTGGGGTGAAGCCTTTCTATCAGAGAGAGACCCTGGGCCACAGAAGCCTCCCACCCTTTTGCAGAGTCCTTAGGGACTCTCTCTTCTTTTTCCTGACAACTCCTCTTTACTTCATACCAGGAGTTCACTTTCGCAAAACCCATTACCCGTACGTAGACAGACCGTAAAGTAATAGGTTAAGCAATTTATCCATTTTTTTTACGGTTGGAAAAAAAATATCCAATGAGGAATCCCGCTCTTAGACGGAGCGGCAAACAGTGTCAGACTCTTACTAACTATAGACCCCACCCCGTTCTTTTCTTGCCTTCCGCATTGGGGTCAAACCTTTCAGAAAGAGACCGAGGGCCCCAGTGGGCTTCGACCCTTTTGTTTTTGCTGAGTACTCCTCCTTGCTCCGTGTTTGCAGGAAAGCGGACCCCGGGCACCGAGGTGAAAGCCAAGGGTAGCAACCGGGACTGGCGCTTGGTTGATGATCATGACTCCTCCTTGCTTTTATTCCAGGGATTCACTTCCACACAACCCGTTACCCGTAAGTTCATTTAGCAGTAGACTTTGATTCCGCTGGGCGCGACATAGGCAGACCGTACAGTAATGGATTATGCAATATTGTCTTTTTTATGCCACGTAAAAATCATCCAATGACGAATCCCGCCCTTGAATAGAGCGAGAACAAGTGTCAATCTCTTACTGACTAAACAACCTACCCGATTCCTACGTTGCCATATGTACCAGGGCCAGAGCCTTCCTTTCAGACGCGAACCCTTGGACCCAGTTGGCAATATTGCCTTCAAGTTTTTTATTTAAACCTTACTGCTGATGGTAGAGCGAGACACTCACATATTGTATATGGTAGAGAGACACTTACTTACTTATTGTATATGGTAGACAGACACTCACATACTTATTGTATATGGTAGAGAGACACTTACTTACTTATTGTATATGGTAGAGAGACACTCACTTACTTATTGTATATGGTAGACAGACACTCACATACTTATTGTATATGGTAGAGAGACACTTACTTACTTATTGTATATGGTAGAGAGACACTCACTTAATGCAACAGGATAACTTCTTAAATGGTCTGTCGTATCTGCAATTGAATGCGGAGAGATGGTACTGACCGAAGGTCAAGAGGTTATGTATTTGCATAAACATCGTTATTGTACATACGTTATACATATTTGTTACGGGGAAGGAACATTTGTTATTGTATTGCGTTTCAAGGTTTGATTCTTCAGCATCCGATATTATTGTTAACTTTATTTTACATCAGACGTAAACAGTAAAATTGAAATAAGTATAGATAAATACCACAGCGCTATTATTCTATTAATGCCTGATGTGATGCAATGTAAACACTCAATGAAGAAATAAACTATCAAAATAAAATAAATACTGCCCTGCAGCCCTTAAAACGCAGTATAAGCAAAAAAGCGGTTTTGAGTAACCGCGAAAAACCATTTCACGTCGTATTTTTATAGTTATAATGTTGTATGGTAGATTATTTGTTGCCTAAAGGATTAAGGTAGTAACAAAAATGAATTTAATAAAATATTGTGAAATTTGGTTCATTCAATTCAATTTTTTTTAAGCTATCACACAACGCCATTTAGTCTCAAGCTAAGCAGAGCTTGTAACTAATAAACATGCATATATATTTCCAATAAATGCACACATATGATAGATTAATTACACCTATACACAGAACAAATGATCATACTCATCACATGTCATAAACCTTTGTCTTGCAGTCAGGGTCACTAGCTACTAAACTGACAGGTCACGTGTAATTTTGAAAAACTTTTCCCTCCAAAAATTGATCATGGCTTCATGAAAACCACCAGAAACTATTTAACTAACAACTCAGTAAAGATATTGGATGCGATAAAACTTTATTCCACGAGATATGCCAATGGCATAACTTAGTATCAGACCGCAGAGCGCTTGCGTAATAGATTTCGCAGAGGCTAGAAAGTGAAGTACACTGTCATTGAACTTGCTATAATTTATACATTATATAAAATAGTAGTAAGCGCTTGAGGAGGTAGAAATTAAAGACTGAGTATTTTGAGTAATATAATCTGAAAACTCAAAACCAGTCTAAACTACAAGAAGTTTAGACTGAGACTAAACTACAAGTAGTTTAGACTGGTTTTGAGTTTTCGACTGTAACATACGTGCCTATTTTTTGCAGTCACAAGTGACTGCCAAAATTAGGCGTAAACAAAACAATAAAAACAAAACAATTTTCACTCATTTTCGCAGTCAAAAGTGTTTTTAAGTTAAGTTAAAAACACTTCTGACTGCGACATTGGTCAAATTTTAATGTACTTTTAACTACAAAATATTAGGTAATAGAGTTTGAACCACTTAATTAACCTACTAAAATCCCTGAAATTGCGTTTCAGTGCTGATATTAGCGGTGACTAAACAATTCTGGAGCCCTTGCAAGCAAGAGTCTTAGAGGCCCAGTCTGTAATACTGACTTAACTTTAAGATAGGGCTTGAACAAAAGGCGCCGTCATACTGCACCTGGTCCTCATTGGATGGCGAGCTACCCATTGCTCGCTTTGTCGCTGACTGAGAATTGCCCTATGACATGCGTAATTTTTTTTATTTTAATGATTCATTCCCACTCCTTAGACTCAGGTCTCCTCTTTAGAAGAGGGAATGAGCCATGATGTCAGATGTCGAAATTTGGTGCCCTTTCCCTTAACTATAGTTCTAACTCTAGCTTTAGAAAATAGGACCTTAATTTTTATAGAATAGAATAGAATAGAATAATACTTTATTGTACACCAAAAAAAAAGCAACAATTTTACAGAAACTTATATGAATGGGTACAAAGGCGGTCTTATCGCTGACAGCGATATCTACCAGACAGCGATATTTAAATGTATTTTCAGACAAAACATGGATTCGGGTGCCAAACAGAATCGATTTGCAAAATTATTCAAATCGTTTCGTGAGAACTACAGAATATATTTTCCATATATTTAGATTTACACGCGATTTTTAATGATATAAGAAGTTTCGGATATGCCTCTGTATATCCGGTCATTGATGGATTATGAATTTTTACATATTTTTTGTGTAAAGTGGAGGAAATACACATTGTCGAAACAGCTCAAAGAATCGCTTAACTTAAGTGGTAGTTGGCAGGGCACATTTCTCGTAGAACAGATGATCGATGGGGCTGAAAGGTAGTGCAAAAGCTACCACGTACCGAAAAAAAGGCCTATAGCTCGCCGTCCGGTCTTCTGGTAACAGTCCAGACCGAGCCGAAGTCTGACAGTCAAACTGTATTGGCCTTACAGGGTCGAAGCCACCTGGGGCCGAGGGTTGATGCGAAAGCGTTACACCAAGGCTCTGGGACTAAGGCACGGGAGGAACAGGGTAGGTTGTTTAGTCAGTAAGAGTCTGACACTGTTTCCCGCTCCGCGTAAGAGAGGGATTGTGCATAAAATTATAAATAAATAAATAAGCGGCTATCTTTCAGCATTCCCTCTAAATTAATAAAACACTTTCATTCGAGGATATTTAATGTAAATTCGTACATCGACCTTTCGCCTCGCAATGCATACCAAACATCTAACTTGATTATATCTACGAATATTGCCAAAACATTATTCATATTTCATATTATTGCATTAAAATAGTTTTATGATTCAATTTACATACCATTTCAACTATGTTTAAGTTTTATTTATTTGTTTTTAAGTATGTATATTTTTAGAATTGATAATTTATGTCTTTAATATAATATACATATGTGGTTTGTTTCATAAAATAAAAATTATATTCAGATTTTGAGGTCGTACAGTTTGCTTACATATGTGCGAATGTATGATACTCCTTAACTCTTAAACAACAGAACGGATTTGAACGAAATTTGGCTCAAGGGATTGGGAGAGATGAAACGCATGTTACCTAAAAGAGTTATGCATATATACATATATATATGCATATATATATAAAGCAGTGGTGGCCGTGTGGTAACGGCCCCGACTTGCGTGCAGTAGGTCGCGGGTTCAAACCCAGCCAGGCGCATTACATTGTGTAATTTATTTCATCACCACTGCTCTCAAAACGGTGAAGGAAAACATCGTGAGGAAACCGGCATGTCCTAGAACCAAAAATTCGAAGACATGTGACATCCACCAACCCGCACTGGGCCCGCGTGGTGGATTACGGCCCATTCCCTCTCTTAGAGAGGAGGCCTGTGTCCCTGCAGTGGGAACATTAAAAAGGCTGATGATGATGATGATGATATATATGGATGGGTGGAGAGGGAAAGGAAGGCCAAAGAAACAATGGACGGATTGTGTGAGGAGTGATATGAAGGAAAAGCAGTTAGTGATAGCAAGACAGGTAACAGGAGAGAATGGAACAAAAAAGTGTTGCGCCGACTCTAAAAACATGTCCAGGAAGACGATGGTGGGTACTGTATCTTAAAAAAAGCTTCCAGGATAAAATGTATTTTATATTTTGTAAGTATCCCTTGAGTTATTTTCTAGTTTGACACGGGCAAAGTCACTAGTGGTAACTAGTCTATACTAATGTTATAAAGAGAAAAGATTTGTGTTTTTATGATAGGTAAAAATCATCCAATGAGAAACCCCGCCCACCCTAATTGTGGTTATTAATTGTCCCTAAAAATATATTTATAATTAATTTTTTACAGGTATACTTCAACTTACAACGGTATCTTTTTACCTTACCAAAGAAATACTAATTAGTAAAAAAAAGACGATCTAAGAATATCTAAACAATTAGATAACGTTTCCTTCCGTCCTCTTTCCTTCCTCCCCAAATCTCTTCTAGCCGACAATTTGAGACCAAATCAATCTTCAACTCAGTCGGATGTCCCAAAATAATAAAAGGATGCAACGGAACGGCGCGTGCGCCGACGAATTTTATTCCATTTTCGAAAAGGGGGTTCGTATTTAAAATTAGAACGAGTCGGCAACGGAAATCGTTCGAGAATGAATCATTCGCTTCTCAACTGCGTGCCATAGATTATAAATAATTATATTCCATTTTTGAAAAAATATTCTCGTATTGTTCGAAGAGCAGTGGTGGCCGACTGGTAAAGGCCCCGACTTACGAGTCGTAGGTCGCGGGTTCAAACCCAGCCAGGCGCATTACTTTGTGTAATTTATTTCATCACCACTGCTCTCAAAACGGTGAAGGAAAACATCGTGAGGAAAACGGCATGTCCTAAAACCAAAAATTCGAAGATATGTGACATCCACCAATCCGCACTGGGCCCGCGTGGTGGATTATGGCCCATTCCCTCTCCTAGAGAGAGGAGGCCTGTATCCCTGCAGTGGGAACATTAAAAGGCTGATGATGATGATGATGATGATATTGTTAGAAGATATGGATGGATTGTGTGAGAAGTGATATGAAAGACAGAGGAGTTAGTGATAGCGTGATGGGTGACAGGGTAGAATGGAAGAAAAAAACATATTGCGCCGACCCCAAATAAAACGGGACAAGGGCAGGAAGATGATTCTCGTATTGTTCGAATGGGTTTTTTCTGTGCGCGGTTGGGTTTTTTGGTTTTTAAATCTATTTCTGTTGTGTTAATTCCCGTGTGGGAAATAATTTAAATTTGCGTGTTTATTAAAAGCACGTGCTTTATTTTTATTACTGTGACCTTTAACCTCTTTTATATTATTAATATAATAACGGTAATCCGTTATGTATATTTATTAATTCTAAGCAATTTTATTTATTGTCATTATTTACCTTATTTGGAATAGGTATGAGCCAAAAAGTATTTTCGGGAGAGACAAAATATTAGACTGTGTACTGCAATCGTCGTAATAATATATTACACTATAATATAGATTATATTGTAATGTTTAAAGTTTGTTTTTATGTGTATCTATCTTTTACTTCTTAACACTCATTGAATTGTTTGGTTCAACGAATTTGAATGAAATTTGGCTCATATCATGGCAATTGAAATAGTTAAGAAATATAGAAGGAAGAAATAATTTATTTGTATAGGTAAATAAGGTACAGACGGTTGACAATATGGATAAATTGGATCTCTTATTCTGCCTTTAATTTTAACGTGCTAATATTAAATCATAGTAGTTTAAAAGTGAGATAGGCTATGATTTTTTTTTTAATTTAATATATTGTATTCTGGTGCTTAACTGCGATCTCACCTGATGGTAAGCAGTGATACAATCGTTTATGGTGAAGCGCACTTTTTTATTACGAGCTTATTCACGCAGTCTTGAAGACACCTGAAGCCACCTGAAGCCAACTGGAAACCAGCGCTGGGTGTCTGACGCCCAGCAAATGCTGAGGTGGTCACCCTTTCGGTTCAGGCACGCTCAGCGTACATTTTATTTTTGATATTTTTAACGCGTGTTTTGTAACTATTGTGCTGTCTGTATCGAACAAATTTATTTCTATTCTATACACCTAAATTATAATCGGATGGGCAGACCTCTGAAAGCAAATTGACGTACGCGGAACGATTCACTAAACATAATCCATACTAATATTATATTATTGGGCTTTCCGTTACTTTTAACTGTGTCTGTTTGTTTGTCCGTCTTTCACGGCCAAACAGATCGACGAACTGATGTTATTTTTTAATTGGAGATAATTAAAGGGATGGAGAATGGCATAGGCTAATTTTGTGTAACAAAGAAAATACCTACCTTATTTATTTTTTGGATAACTTCACCCGACTTCTAAAATAAGGGATAAACATTTTTGTGTGACCAGTTTTCTTCCATCTTCTAAATCAGGAAAGGAGACCGTGTTACCCAGAATTTATTTATCGTGTTCAAAGCCACGGGTAAAAGCTGGTACTAAGTAATTTGGATAAAACTGTGGACAAAGCTTATTTCTGTGCTTGTAAAAATCAAAAATAAAATATCTAAATTTATTTTCTTTGCTTGCAATCTAACGTTGTATGCAAACAGATCACCTGTTGCATATACATAATTATAGTAAATATATCTATGTTTGTGTTCGTCCGTAGATTCAAATCCGATAGGGTTCATTGCACGAAGGTGCTTGACATTAACGATTTGTTTGGGATTAGGTGTGGCGCAGATTGTGTGGAAAAATAATATTCTGCTGTTTCAATGAGCAATAAATAAGCGGAGTATTTTCCAGGCTCTATAGGTCCGGAGTGAGAAGAATTGGCAGGCAGTTGTCACCTTCTGCAAAGCAGTATGCTGGCAACGGAGACAACGGTGGCCTCTTGAATAAGGAAACGGCCGTCACCCCCAGCCACCGGCATCCCGGTCCCGATTTCTGATGGCGAGTAATGGGTAGTTCACCGTCCGGTCGTCTGGTAATAGTCCGGACCAAGCCCAAGTCGTGGACGACGCGTTCTGTTTCCGCGCGCCTCAAGGAGTTGTTAGCAAAACTAGGAACTCTGCAAAAGGGTCGAAGCCTACTGGGGTCCAGGGTGTCTTTCTGAAAGGAAGGCTTAGCCCCAGTGCGAAAGGCAAGGAAGGAACGAAGTGGAGTGTTAGAGTCTGATACTGTTATCCGCTCCACCCAAGAGCGGGATTCGTCATGGAGGATGGTTTTTGCCCACCATAAACAAAGACCATTCAAAAAAATGATGATTCTTTGTTCTGCAAGTATATAAATAAATATTATAGTATGTTTACGTCTGTCCCTAGATTTGGATCGAATCGGGGTCGGCGTTCGCCGGTCCTTGAAGTCGATCGGTTAGGCAGCCGCGTATTGCATACTTTTTGTTGCATGTTTGTTATTTTTAGGTGTAAAAACTGAAAAGTTAATAAATAAGTTACTTTTAGGTAAGCGTGCTTTGTGGGAAGGTTTGAAAGAGTTTCCGTAGCACTGAAATGAGGTTATAATTTTGGTGTTTTGAAAGCTAGAGTGATTAGGCTCTTAAACTTTTCCGCTTCCAAGCGAATGCCGGCGTTCGCACTGCTATTATCTTTCTAGTTAATGAACTAGTGCGTTTCACCATCAACGATTACGTCATTGCTTATTATCAGGTGGGATCGCAGTCGAGAACTAGTTTATATAAATAAAAATAAGGGCTTTAAGATGGCATCGGGAATCGAAGGGTAATCCCCTGCTATCATACCCATAAGCAAGCAATTAGAGAAGTAATGGTTTGTTTTTTGGTGTGAAAAATCATCGAATAACGAATCCAGCTCTTGGGCGGAGCGGGAGATAGTATCAGAGTTCCAGAGCCCCGGTGTTCCGCTTTCGCATAAATCCTACAGAAGTAATGGTAGCTCGCCATTCGGCCACCTGGTAATTACTGAATCCGAGTCATCGACAATGAGTACATCCATTCTCTCAGAGATTCCAACGACACCGTAGGGGCCCAGTAGGGCCGATGTCTGCTGTCTGTCATTTTCAGAAGACTTCTGAAAAGGAAACCTGTGGTTCAGAATGCATGGTTTTTTTCTATGGTGGGAAAAATCTTCAAATTCTTTGGCGGAACGGGAGACAGTGTCAGACTTCTACTGACAAAACGATCCATCGTTCCTTCTTGCCTTAGTTACAGGGCCCCAGGGTTCAATTCTTGGCCCCAGAAGGCTCAGAATGCATGGTGTATTGAACTTCACTTGCTCTATTATATAGCGGAAGAAAGATGATTATTAGATGACTTCCCTTCTCAAAAAAAACCCTTACATACAAACGTTTTTATAATATTAGCATAAATTCTGTTTTTATTTTATTACATATTTTCCTTATGTGGTTTGGTATACTACCTATTATTACCTACCGATCTTTGAGGAAAACCAGTTATATAAGTTTATAGACCCCACCCTTTGTCCATCTGATCTGATTTCAGGTTTGTATAGTAAAAAGCTGTGTCCGGAAATTCCAAGCGAGTCACTTGGAGTCTCTGGGCAGTGTTTTGTTTTAGACTGCAGTTTTTTCATTGATATACGCTAGTGGTTGACTGCGATCCCATCTGATGGTAAGCAGTGATTCAGTCACTGATGGTGAAGTGTTCTAGTTTATATATTTGACCCTATTCACTCTAGGCTTTATGACGCCTAAATTGGAATAGAACTAGAAGACCGCAGTAAGCAAATTATCTTTCGATGTTCCCGGTTTACCTAAACGGTCGTCGCTAAACGCTTAGTCCGGACCGTAGAGTATACTCAGGGCCCAAAGTAACCTTATACATAATTATATACATAATATATGTACAGGTTTTTATTTATTATATACAGAATGTTTATGTATTGTGGGCTGTGCACATATTTGTTAAGTATATTTTTAGTGGAAAGTATGAATTACAATTATAACTAATTAAATACACAAATAAATAAATGTGCTTAGGTTTGTTGTGTATATGTGAGTTCCAGACTTTGGCAGAGAATACCACTCCACCTCTACGCACAATGAACTTGCGTGTACAAAAAAAGACTATGCATTTGAAATTTCGAATAACTTTATATCTTCTAGAGCTTTTTTTTATGGTAGGTGAAAATCATCGAATGACGAAACCCGCTCTTGGGCGGAGCGGGAGACCAGTGTCAGACTCTTACTGACTAAAAAACCTAACCCGTACCTTCCTTGCCTTATTCCTAGAGCCGCGGTAACAGTTTCACACCACCCTCGGCTCCAGGAGGATACCTTCTAGAGCTGGGACGACTTTTTCGAATTCAGAAAACCCTGTCATAATCGGGTCAATGCCCTTAAATAAGTAGATACAAACACAAAATACCAAACACATATACTTAACAGTCAATTCCAATCGCGATTACAATTCCATAAGATACCTATTAGGTACTCAGTCACACACACACACACACAAGCCCTGGTGTGTGAGCCCTGCAACCTTGGAAGTGACATTGTCCAATGACCTCACATATTGCACCCGTAATAGGATCTTTGCACTCATAAATTTTATCTTCAAATAATAAGACGGGTTTATTGCAGTCTTCAAATGAGTTCTTATTATGAAATTTTTGAAATATTTCAATTCCCTAATTTGTTTTTTGGGGAAAAGAATTTTAATTTTGAATTATTGTAGTGACGAATAAATTTTGGATAATTTTAATGTGTTGTTATTTTGCTTTGATGATCTTTCTGAGAAAATACTAAAAAAATACTACACAGTTGCTTACACTGAATCAATTCGCTTCTCGCTGTCTCTCCATATGTACCTATGCTGCGATCTTTACGACTCAACGGATTTTAATGCGGTTTTAATACCTATATAGAGTGATTCAAGGGGAAGGTTTATATGTATAATCCATGCATAATATATTTAATATCAGTATTTCATCCCTGCGTAGCAGGGGCTAGTTGCTAGTATAGCATAAAAAAGAAATTTCAGTAAATACTTAAAGATAGAAAAGTTTTGACGGCTTCTTAAGGAATTATATTTATTAAAAATATGTCGATATGATTGAAATCATAGATTTCATGCTGGATAGTTTACATTGTACTAGTTGTTGCTAGCGGCTTTGTTTACTCGTAAGGTTTCTCCATGTAAACTTCTGAATTACTTTTTTTTTTATTAAAAAAATACTTTCATAGCGGCGAAGTGTTGAAAATCGGTCAATTTTCTTTTTTTATACTTAATACAATATGTAGGTAATTTTAACACGAATTAATTTACGCAGGTGCGAAAATAATTTATTTCAGAAAACGTCAACTGCACGAGTCCAGTGACGTCTAGGTGGTTGTTGGTCGTTGCGTACTAACTACCTACAGGTCAATGACAACTCGATCAGCTGATGTCTACTTAAAGAAAATAATTTCGTACATGCGTAAAAATATAATTAACTGGAATAACAAATAACTAAAATAATAGTATAAATCTATGAGTTCGTAATATTTCATAAAAATAGCTTTTTGTTTTTCGCACAGTAAATTACCAATAAATATATTATCAAATAGAAGCTATTAAAATATGATTTATTACAAAAACAATGAGCCCATTTTATATCTTGTTGTAACAATGCAATTATTGTTCGGTTTATTTAGTTTATTATGGCAATTAATTTATTTTTATTGTCGCCAAGCCCTTACTGTCGCCCTTTTGATCTCTTTTTGGGTTCATGTTTTTATAATTGGTATAAACTAGTGCTTGACTGCGATCCCATCTGATGGTACGCAGTGATACAATCGTTGATGATGAGGCGCACTAGTTTATTAAGAGCCTATTCACTCTAGACTTGAAGACGCCTAATTATAATTGGACTGGAAGACCGCAGCAGTTACAAAACTAATATATATATATATTTAATCTGGTTATATACATTTAATTACAATTCTAATAAAAACCTACATTTATAAACTAAAAATACATTAGTATACAGAAATGATTTATTGGGCGTCAAAAAATTCATCCACATCGATATCAATAGGAAAAGTGCCCAGAAGGCTGGCAGCATTGCCACGCTGGATGGCAATAATAATAATATTCGACGACTATCACACAACGCCGTCTAGTCTCAAGCTAAGCAGAGCTTGTGTTATGAGTACTAGACAACTGATAAACATACTTATATATTTCTGAATACATACATTTTATAGATAAATTACACCCAGACACAGAACAAAATGATCGTGTTCATCATACAAACATTTGTCCTGGGTGGGAATCGAACCCACGACCTCCGGCACAGCAGTCAGGGTCACTAACTACTATGCTAACAGTCCAGTCAAAATGCTGATTTGCAATGCTGATTCGCTGACAGAAATAAAGCCCAGCCCTCTGGTCACACGAAGAGTTGACCAGCTGTTTGCTGATATAGTTATAATACTACCTAATATATTAATATTTATTTACAAAACAGTATTCAGAGACAGCTAGACAATTTTATTAACCTGTCTAGACTGAAGTTGTTGTACAAAAGGGCATAATACTGATATAGTCTGAAGGGCAAATCTAATGACAATAACAAAATAGTTTTAAGGAAGTATTTTGCAATAACAATCGTGTTTGTTAACAGTTTTTTTTTACAATGTTTTTGTCCTGATATCAGGTAGGTAGGCGGTACATGTGATGTATTTATTTACCGTCTACAAACCGACGATAAAGGATCTGATGTGTTATCAAATGTGTTGACGACATCCCGACTTTGCTAATATTTCAATCCTTACCAGCAAGGCCTTTTTACCCATTAGGCAAAGTGTGCATACCTAGGGGCCCCGCCAGGATCAGGGGGCCCGCTCTTCATGAAAAAAAATAGACAAAAAAATCAAACATCTCTCTCTATTTTTTATAGAGAGAGATGTTTCATGAACAGTAATAAAAATATATTTGAAATTTCGATGACATGACGTTTAACCTTTCGAGTACCATAATTAGAGACATAATAGAAAGACAAAGAATCCCAGTCGTCGACGGAGCGCACTGTTCTCGCTCGCCTCAAGGAGTGGTCAGCAAACCGTTGGGACCAAATAAACACCGTAGGGACTAAAGGAAGGCTCTTGCCCCGATATAAAGGCAATTTTGGAACGGGGTGGGTTGTCTAGTCATTAAGTGTAGTTTGCAATGACAAATGTATTTGTGGACAGTTTTTTTTTACAATGTTTTTGTCCTTATATCAGGTAGGTAGGCGGTACATGTGATGTATTTATTTACCGTCTACAAACCGACAATAAAGGGTAGGGTGTTACCAATGTGTTATCAAATGGTTCATTAACTGTTTTTTTTTCCTTTATTTTATTTTTCTTTTTGCTATGTATGACGTCATTTGTCACTCTAGTTGTTTGGGGATATATATCGTTATTTCCTTATATTGTTTTTTTTTTATTAGGTACTATTCTGTGTCAAGCATGGTCGTTATAGTGAACTATATGCGAAAACAGTTGTTAATTGGTTGATAGTTCAGACACAATGCAAATTGTTATATGAATGAATAAATAAATAAGTTGTATATGTTGTTTTTGTTATTAGCTGTTAACACTGTTTGTTTTCCTATCACAGTAAAATAAAATTTAAATGCGTTGACTACATCCCGACTTAGCTAATATTTAAATCCTTACCAGCATCCCATAGTGCACTCATAGTAAAAGTTGTTCAAATTGGTGCGTAAAATGATCCTTTTTAAGGAAAGCCCATCTGTCATATTAACTTAGCATATCTAATTCTTAAAATGGAAAATTTGTGATTGCGTCACAGAAAAATACTTTTTTCGATTCTGAAAAATCTTGAAGACTTGATTCGGGAATTGAATTATTTACGTAAGTTGATTGATACAGAACCCTGAGTGAGTCCTGAGAGTTTGTTTTATTTTACAATGTTTTTGTCCTGATATCAGGTAGGTAGACGATACACGTGATGCAAGTTATTTACTGCAAACCGTCGATAAAGGGTCTGATGTGTTATCAAATGTGTTGACGACATTGCTGATTTAATATTTATTTATTTAAGTACCATACTCCGACCCCAAATAAAACGGGACAAGGGCAGGAAGATGATGATGATGACTCCCATTATAATAATAGGACGGTTTTTTTATGATAGGCAAAAATCATCCAATATCAAATCCTACCCTTGGGCGGAGCGGGAAATAGTGTCAGACTCTTACTGACTAAACAACCTACCCTTTTTCTAAGTTGCCATATATACCAGGGCCAGAGCCTTCCTTTCAGATGCGAACCCTTGGCCGCAGTTGGCTTCGACCCTTCTGCAAGATCCCTGCGGTTTGCTGATAATTCCTTAAGGCGTGCGGAAACAGTGCGCGCCGTCGACGACTGGGCCGGACGGTTACCAGACGATTGGATGGCGAGCTACCCATTGCTTGCCATCCACAAGCCCGCGCCTACGGTCCACAAGCCCGCGTCTATAGATAATAGGACGGTTGGACAGGTTGAAAAAGTCGTCACAGTTCTGGAACATAAAGGCATTTGCCCTGACTGAGTTAAAAATATTTCACATCCTATCAATTTTAGCGTAAAAAATCCAACAGCGTATGAGTAGCCTAGAACCCAACTTCAATACAGTTGGGATTAAGGAAAAGACTGTCTAAAGTGATTGATCGATGGAACAGCCTCAAAACTTATCACCTTACAAATTACATAAAAACAAAGAGAGAACTCAGTTCGACAATGTTTGCTGTATTTCGGCGCATCCTTAACACAGTAACACACATTACAGATAACGTGGTGAGGGCATTTGATAACTCTGCGAGGAACCTTGAGAACGACACTACAGTATGGGTTTTTCTTCGAAAATTGGTCTTTTAAGAATTTTACTACTTTCATACTAGGAATAACTTCTGAATCTTGCGTGAGTGCACAACCATTTAAACTTATAGGTACACTAGCGACCCACACGATATTAAATATATTAAAAATGTATTATACACATAAACCTACCCGTAGTTTTAAAGATCTAAGCATACATAGGGACAGCCAGCAGGAAGCGACTTTGTTTTATACTATGTAAAGAAGACGCCACAATGCGGAACACCTATTTGTAAGCCATACAAAAGTTTGTTTCATGCAGGAATTGAATCCACGATACGGTGACACCAAAAGAGCCTCTTCGGCGACTAATATATGCCTGATGAGGGCATCAGGCCATTGGTTTACCTTGTGGTGGTTGCCATTCCAGAACATTTCGACTTCATCGACTATTTGTCCTAGGCTCTACCTAAATAGGCAGAGCTTAGGACGAAGAATCGGCAAACTTCGGGCTATTTCGGTAACCTGGCTATGTTGGTTCTGTTGAAGTAGAAAAATCATCCAATTACATCTCCCACCCTTGTGTCAGACTTTTACTGACTAAAAGCCCACTCTTGACCCTTCGTTGCCTATCATACCAAGGCGAATCTTCCTTCGAAAAGCAGCCCCTTTGCTCCAATTGGCTTTGATCCTGCTGGGCACCTACGACATCTCTTTGAGGTGCGTGTGAGATAACACGCGCCGTCAAGTACGACTCTACAATTTTTTTTTTTTTTTTAAAGATATATGATGATAAATCAAGGAAATAAGCTGCATAGTCTGCAACTATTTTGCTTCTCTTGTTTTTCAAGTAAAGTAAGCGATGACGTCATTCAAGACCAACGACCATTGGCAGCGTCTGCCCTTACATCCACACATGAACTACAAAGTATAGAATTGCAAGACGCAATCAAGAATAAGTATTTATTTTTCTTTTCTCTAGCAAGATTACCGGTAAACAACAGTGCCGTAGCTATGCGTGAAATGTGTGGGGCCCTGCACACAACCTCGCATCCAAAGGGGACTCGCGCAAGCCCTTCCTTGTTTCCTTGAATACCGTCATTAGAGACACAATAGTAAGACTATAGGTGTGCGAATGCCGGCGTCCGCGTGTGGCTTGAGAGTCTAAGTACGAGGTTGTTTTATTGTTGATAGGTTCGCGCTAAACCACTATCTAGCGTGCTTACCTAGGAGTAACATATCCACTCTTGACTTAACAATTCCCGAGTTGTAGCCATCATAAAACACAGAAACCCCGGCAGAGAATTCCACTCCTTAGCTCACTTTTTAAATAGATTTTTGACGCTTTTTCACCACATGGTAAATCGACGTTTACTATCAGGTTCTATTATGGTGTTTGGGTTCGAAGCTCAGCCCTCGACCACACCGTCATTGGTCAAAAGCTGGGCTGCGACAGTGGCTGTCTATTTCTGAATTTATGAAATAAAAAGGCCTCGCTGATGCACTTGCGCCCACATCTAAACGAGTCTACGCTACGCCTCTTGTAAACAGTCTGCATCACACTTAGATTATTATGTCAAACACCCTTTATTTTGCATAAAAATCCTTTGTCTGATATATAATCTTATAAAAACAGAGCCTTAGGTCAGTTATTTACCTGAAACAAACATGATACTCATCGCTGTTCCTTTGAAAAAAATACCTGGTATTTTTTTCTTCTTACTAATGTGTCATTTGCGATAAAAACTCAAGGTATTTACTTGTAAATAAGTAATTATATTACACAAGGACAGTGTTGCGACTGTTATATATATAGGTTTCTGTGTGTCATGTGTTTTTAAATCCTAATGTAGCTGGAATTAAGAAAATTGGTGATATATCGAAGTGTCTTGATATCTCTTGAGATCTTGGTTTTTTTTTGAGTCAGATATTTACTGACTGAAACTTATTTATGTTCCTTCTTTACCTTCTCATATTTTTTATTGTACATAAAATACAGAAGAATAAATGACAAAACAGGTGATGTACATTGTAGGACCTTTACCCCTTCGTTCCAGAACCCTAGGGTTCTCTTTCGTACAGCCGATAGCCGCAGCAGGCTTCGACACTGTTGGGCCCCTAAGATTTTGCTAATATATCCTTGAAGAGCTTATGGAATACTACACGCCGTTGACGACTCGGGCTCTGTGCGGACGGTTACCAAACGGCCAGACGGTGAGCTACCTATTGCTCTCCATCCACAAGCCCACACTTATGGTGTCTGAAAATGGGGGTCAGGGTCTGGGCGTGAGAAAATCTGCTTCGCAGTCGCAGAATGATATGAACGCCTGCCATTCCTTCTTAGCCCGTACCAAGGCTCGTTGCTAGAGGTCATTACCACCTATTGCCCCTGCAAGTACATGGCAAGAAATCGGCCCTGACAAATAAACTGAACTCAAATTTCGCATACAACTAAAAAATAATGTTCTATATGCGTGCAGCTAGCTTAACAAAAAAAAAACGAAAATATCACAAAGAATTACTAGTCAACTTTCAAATTGGATGTCAAAAAGGACATAGACTGTCTGCCTTTTCACGTGCTCAAAAAACACGTGTCGATAAGCACGCAAACACGTGCTTTTTATATCAGGTAAAGAGTTAAAGACCTACATATTTATTTGTGTATTTCTTCGGTCCTTCCACCTCATTTTATATCAGGTATAACAATAACCTAATACTCAGGCCAAAGCCTTTTGTGTTTTTATTTTTATCCACTTTAATAGGTGTTGAAAGATAAAGTTATTGGGTCAAATACTTTGGAGTGTCGTGTGTGACGTATGGTCTGGAGTTTATGAATGTTTGTAGAGAAAAAAAATGAATTAAATGTTTCATCTGTACGTTTGGTTGGATGGAAAGAAAGAGGGAGGCTAAAGAAAAAATGGATGAATTGTGTGAGGAGTGATATCAAAGAAAAGGAAGTTAGTGGTAGCATGATGGGTTTTTTTATGGTGGGAAAAATAATCTAATGACGAATCCCGCTCTTGGGCGGAGCGGGAAATAGTGTCAGACTCTTACTAAATAAATGGGCCACCCCATTCTTTCTAAGCCTTCATACCAGGGTCGGACTTTCCTTTCAGAAACCGGGCCGGGGCCCTAGTAGGCTTCGGCCCTGCAGTTGGGCCCCTACATTTGCTGACATATCCTTGAGGCGCGTGGAAACGGTGCGCGCAGTCAACAACTGTTACCAGACAGCGATACCATTTCACTAATTCAGGCATTTTCGTAAAATATGCATAACTAGCTATACACTATGTTGCATTCATAGGAAAGGTCAGTAAAGACGTATGAGAAATTTTGCCAAGAATTCCAGGGCATTCACTCTCTCTGAACGCAAATCTGTTTACTAGACAAGGTGATAAAAGATATGTCTTCTTAAGGCTCTCGATGAAAGCTATTTGCCGTCAAGCTGAGACTGACGTACGTAGACCAAGTGACCTTCTGCTGGAGCATGGCAAGGAGAACCAACGTTACCTGAAGGCAGGACATATTGCTCGCAGAACAGATGGTATATGTGGACGATAGGTTTTGAACAGGCGACCACGCGTCGAAAGACGCAGCATTGGAAGACCTTCTCCTTCCATAATAAGACCGATGACCTGGTACAGGTAGCGAGAACTAGCAGTTCACTGTTTTGAAAGCAGTGGTAATAAAATAAATTACACAAAGAAGTGATCCGCTTTGCTAAGTTTGAACACGCAACTTACAACTCTTAAGTCCCAAATGGTAACTTCGCTATAGTATAGGAGGTACGCGGAATAGAGTATAAAATCCCTTAAACCTCCGTTGAAAAAGGAGGACCCAAGGAGATCCTAGGGAGGAGAAAGGAGGTCTGTCGTATTTGTTCAAAACGCGCGAAGAAGGAAATTTAAAGGCGCGATGCACGATTTTGTAGTTCTCATTTGACGCTATAGATGTCGCTTTAGGTTTTTTTTTAAGGTAGGTAAAAATCATCTAATGTCGAATCCTGCTCTTGGGTGGAGCGTCAGACTCTTACTGACTAAACAACCTACCCCATTCCCCCCTTGCCTTATTCCCAAAGTCCCGGTAACACTTACGCACCAACCCTCGGCTCCAGGAGGATGTCACTTTAGGGATTACCTGCTCACTCTTAAATAAAACCGTTGTTTGCTAGTGTACCAGTGCAGTTATTATTATTGTGTTTGACTGGCTTATTGTTCTGGTAGTTAGGGGCCCTGGCTGGTATGCTGGAGGTGATTGTATCGATTCATAATAAAATATTCTGTGTCTGGGTGTAATTTATCTAAAATATGTATGTGTTTAGAACTATACAAGGTGTCATTGACATGTTAACGCAAACGAATACCATAGATCCAGTACATGATTCTGGACACCCTAGTGGTGGAATTTATCGTCGGTTTTTTTTCAAATTTTTGAAAAAAAAGTTTTGTTTTTTTATTTTTTACCTGTATAAAATCGTTATTCTAACCAATTCCAATGATATTTGTAGAAAAAAAAAGAAAAAAAAATTTTTACAAAAAAAAAAATTAATAAAAAAATATCCGAGGCAAATAAAGTCGTTATTCTAATCAAACTCGATGACATTATTCATTTAGAATGTAATTCACTCATTTTTTTCGCAAAAACTGTCAAAATGACGTTTATATACAGTTTAATTTAAATAAAGTAAAAAAATCATAAAAAAAATAAGAAAAAACCGACAACAAATTCCACCGCTAGGGGGTCTAGAATCATGTACTGGACCTATGGTATTCATTTGCGTTAACATGTCAATGACACCCTGTATAAGTATGTTGATCAGTTGTCTAGTACCCATAACACAAGCTCTGTTTAGCTTGGGACTAGACGACGTTGTGTGACAGTTGTTATTGTAGCCACTACCTCATCTCTATCAAAATGACGATGACAAATCAAAAACTCCAGACAAAGATACAGCGAACGTTATCAAACATAATGTGCAACACCCTTTTATCAAAACGGAAATTACAGAAAAAAACATCGTCTCATGTTTCAATATTAATATAAATAAAACTATAACAATAAATAATAACGTTATCTGAGTAACTGGTTGCATCATTGTTGATAATATTATTATTGGCAGTCTAGTCTAGGTACTAGCAGGGTTTTGTGAGCAAGGTCAGTGTGGAGTACGCCTTATATCTTTGCGTCGTTAATCATTTCTTTATAGTGCGTTCATTGTCGTATCTTTGTTGAGTGTGGTGTACACTAACGTCAGCTCAATAGAGTTTGTGTTGCGATTGTACCGTTTGCTTGATATAAGAGCGAACTGGAAGTATATTGAGAGAAATGTTTTTTTTTTTTGGGTAGGTAAAAATCATCAAAGGAGCAGTCAGGTGGCCGAGTGGTAAAGGCTCCGACTTACGAGTTGTAGGTCGCGGGTGCAGACCCAGCCAGGCGCATTACTTTGTGTATTTTATTTCATCACCACTGCTCTCAAAACGGTGAAGGAAAACATCGTGAGGAAACCGGCATGTTCTAGAACCAAAAATTCGAAGACATGTGACATCCACCAACACGCACTGGGCCCGCGTGTCGGTCATTTGGTCGTAATCCACCACGCGGGCCCAGTGCGTGTAGGCCTGTGTCCCTGCAGTGGGAACATTAAAAAGGCTGATGATGATGATGTTGTGTGAGCATATAAATAAAATGCTTCCTGAACTTAAGACTGCACAAAAGGTGCGAAGTCATCATCAGATTCCAGTCAATCCGTATGCGGCTAAATGGGTATTCGGCAAGGCACGGAACGAAATTTTATTGTGCCATCTCGTGCCGTGCTGTGTCGCGACATGTCCTGTCTATGTACTCGTAATAACACATAAATATCTTATTGCATCAATTACGGAGTCCTTCAATTATGATAATATCCTGCACATAAATAAAATGTGGAAATACATCGATTCCTACATTGTATGCAATGTAAATATTCCTTCAATTAATTATTATTATTATCAGTTTTGTTATGTACGGTTGTCAGTCAATGCAGGTCAAAGTAAAGATGATTACAATCGTACACATTCCAGTTCTCCAATTATATCTAGCCTCTGCTATCCCACTGTTGGGCAAAGACCTCTCTCCATTCCTTCCATTGTCTCCGGCTCAATTACGAGAATGGAATCAAAAAACCACTAGAGAAAATCCATAGAAAAAAACACAATTGAAAAAATTGCCACAGAATTTCGTTGTTTTAGAAGAACCTGTTATAGAGCTACTTGCCCAGATTAACCCCTTAACATTCTTTGAATGAGGGTAGTGTAGCGATCTTCATTGACTTCTTAATAAAAATCAAAATAAAAAGAATATATTATCTATACATGAAGCTGAAGTAGGGGTCAGTCAGGTCGGTCAGGTCGGTCAGGTCGGTCAGGTCGGTCAGGTCGGTCAGGTCGGTCAGGTCGGTCAGGTCGGTCAGTCATGTTGTTGTTGTTGTGTTTTCTACAGTAAAACATCTTTTCTACCACTCCTTTTTCTTACTTATTAGGCCTTCAAGGGTTTATGGACGCAGGCCAATACGTTGGTCCGACCAGACCTGATCTGCTCTTGACTCGACGGTATACAATGCACACCGCCATACAGAACCAAATGAAAAAAGGTCGTGCGAGGGAAAGTGATGAAGCAGAGAGGTCACGACCCTCAGCATTGAGGAATATGAAGTAAGGGGGAGGATTCTTGATGTTGCTTAATCCTACCTTTGGACTCTTCAAATATCATCGAGACCTCTAAACCCGCCACTTCATGCATAAGAGTCGCCTTATACGACCAATAGGCCATCACGACAATTTAACAAACACAAAGAAGATTACACCAAAAAAAAATATGTCAGACATTTTCCCATATGCCCACAATGACAATATTTCAGCAACACTTTGTCTCCTTGCTCCACTTTTTCTGTCGTAATAAAAGATTACAAGGATTGCGGGCAGATGGGCTTGCAAACATGTTATTATCTTCGTCTGTTTCTTTACATAAATGTACAACGTAAGTAGACACTTATAAAACATACCTACTCTAGTACCTTAATGACGAGGGCTTACGGACGATGAGCAATAGATAGTTCACCGTTCACCCATCCAGAAGCTCTACCTTGACATGTCAAGGCGATTCATTTTACTATCTTAACTGAACTGTTAAAGCCATCTATACAAGGTCATTATCATCATCATCATCATCAGCCTTATTAATGTCCACTGCTGGGTCACAGGCCTCTTTAGGAAAGGGAATGGGCCATAATCCACCATGCGGGCCCAGTGCGAATTGGTGGATATCACATGTCTTCGATTTTTTGGTTCTAGGTACATGCCCGTTTCCTCACGACTGTACGAACGAGAAGAACTATACGAGGTGTTTAGGTCCATCTCTCTTTCTCACTTAAATGCTGTGTCCCATGCAGCTTCACACATTTTTTATGGTTGTAAAAATCATCAAATGACAAATCCCTAGGGCGAAACGGGAAACAGTGTCAGAATTTTACTGACTAACGACCCACCCCATTCCTTCTTAACTCTCATACTGGGGTCGGACCTATCTTTCAGAAACGGGACCGGGGCCCCAGTAGGCTTCGGCCCTGCAGTTGGGCAATTTTGTAAATAAAAACTTACAATAATATTTTTTCTATTACTCATAGACTATATTTATTTCCGTACATTTAATTACTATGTTAGCTTACAGCTGAAATGCGCAGTACCTTAGTGATTATGAACGCAAATATTTATTGTAATGTCCTGAAAAATATTTGCATAATTTGTTAATATATGTAGTTTAGTAGGTAAATTGCGTGGTTCTAATCTGTCTAGAGCGTTGACTCTTCATTCTTTATTTTATTTACTGTGTGTCTACCTCAAGATTTTTCCTATTACGATCGAGTTTTCAATTTAATAGCGGTCAACCCGAGGTACACTTTCATATAACCGCTCTTACGTGATTATGATGTTATTACATATCTTTCTTCAAATATTATTTAGGCTTGTATAGAAATGAAAACGTAAATTTGTGTAAGAATAATCCAGTAAAGACCACTGAAAATCTTAACTTTGACTCTCCGTAATGTACTTTTATATAAAAATATAAAAAAGTAATTCTATAGAATCCTAACGCATTTAATCAAGATTCTATATGATATCATTTTTCTTTCAACATTCGAATATATCGTAGAATTACTGAATGGCAACCGAGTTTTCAGGTGTTATCTCTCTTTTTTCGCATTGCTTTTGCATCAAACATCACTAAGAACAATCTTTTAAACCATGCATTCTCATTGATGCGAGTCAGGCTTCTTCGATAGAAGAAGAAATGAACCGTAATCCACCACAATGGCCAGTGCGGGTTAATGGATGTCACATGTCTTCAAATTTTTGGTTTGGACATGACGGTTTCCTCACGAAGTTTTCCTTCTTTCTGAATTAAAATTCACATAAAGACTTCAGTATGAGTAACCAAAGTTTCAAACGAAAAACAACTCACGATTACCGAAATCTCTAAAAATATTACAGAGCATGCCCTTGCAAGGTCACCGGCATACATTAAAACACTTTTTAATTGGCACGTGTCATATTTTTACAGTAACACATGTGCTGGGGCATCCATTAACAGGACCGTGAACTTTTATTTCGACCAATCAAAGCATGTTTCCGACATTCGGTGAAATTACGCATTTATTTTGCACTGATGTATGAGATGAGCTTAAAAAACAGTTTTGTAGAAAAATTTATTTAATTTTGAGCATTTTCTTTGCTTCAAAAGATGATTGAGTAAATATTAAGTGATGAGAAAAAAATATTATTTTTGACGGAAAATAAAACGGCTTCTGACACCTGACTGTGATCGGTATTTCCTCTTTCAAAAGTTCACTTTTGCAGTCATATGTCTTTTTCTTAGGTGAGTAAAAATCATCCAATGACATCTCCGCGCCCTAGGGTGGGACGGGAGTGTCAGAACATTACTGACTAAAAAACTTACTCCTTATAATATACTAGCTTCTGCCCGCGACTTCGTCCGCGGAAAATTTCTTGTTTTAACATATTTAACTCTGTTCCTATACAATTTCTCGAGATAAAAAAACAAACTCTACTTCTTTATTATATTATTCATAATCATAAAATATAGCCTATGACACTCAGAAATGAAGCAGCTTTCTATCTGTGAAAAAATTTTTGCAATCGAACCAGTACTTCCAGAGATTACCTCCTACAAACAAAAAAAAAAAAAAAAAAAAACAAACTTTACTTCTTTATTATATTAGTGTAGATATTTTCTGATTTTGATTTCATTGTATTCCTTAATTATACTATGGACTATGTCTGAATTAAATAAATTGAATTGAATTGAATAATGTAAAGAAGGATCAGGAGTAGGTTTCTTAATTTCAAGACTCCAGGTGAAGTTACAAGTTACCTATTATGAAGTTACGAGTTACCTATATTACGTACTGCGAGTTACCTATTTCTCGCCGTCCACAACCCTGTACGAAACCCTAAAAAAAGTACATGAAAAATCTTTGAAAATAACCAATCGAGATTTTTAATACTAATAATGAGTTTTTATGCCACCTGTATATACAGTACGATTTATCCTGTAGATTGAAAAAAAAAACAGGATAAATTGAAAAGTATTCGTGCGAATATACACGTAATTCATTAACCTCATATTACACGTTGACCCCGGGCAAAGACGATCGCTCAACCGTGTAATATTCAGTTTTCCTCATTACTAATAGAGAAATTAAATGAAAACAATTCGGCGTTTTTTTATTTATGGTAGGTAAAAATCATCCAATAACGAATCTCGCCCTTGGGTGGAGCGGGAAACAGTGTCAGACTCTTACTGACTAAACAACCTACCCCGGTCCTACATCGCCATACATACGAGGGCCAGAGCCTTCCTTTCGGACACAAACCCTTGGCCCTAATTGGCTTCGACCCTTCTGCAAGGTCCCTGACAACTCCTTGAGGCGTGCGGGAACAGTTCGCGCCGTCGACGAACAATTCGGCGCTACCATTTCAGCCGAAAGATGTCCACTGTTGAACATACGTCTCCCCAAGTGTCAACAAAGCAACCCTCATCAGATTGGATCGGTGTCTGTGATCTCTTGCGCCGGGCCTTGGTCGAAACCATGGTCTGGAGCGAGGAGGGCTGGGAGGCGATCGCCTCCTTCTGTGATGCAATAATGCTAGCTAAGGAGGAGATCGACCGCATAAGGCAACGATACATACGCTCCAGACGCCGCCGGGATTCCGATTTCCGGACACCGTAGGCGCGGGCTTGCAGACGGCGAGCAATGAGTAGCTCGAAAATTCTCAATTTTGCCTGACTTGTTGCCTGCTATATCCGATAATGTAATGTTTTTCCGTGTTCTTGTTTTTTTTTTTTTATTGTGATTACTGTATGGGTGCTATTGGTTGTCCGAAATAAATGCTGTTCATTTTTGTTTATTCTTTGTTATAAAGTCAGACTTTGATTTTAGTGACTAAAAAAGTATTTGCGGTCTGACTTATAATTTTTTTTATTATCATTATTTAATTATTTTTTTTCAAAGAATATTAAAGCTCGTTTACTATATACAGTGTGATGTGAAGGCCTTTTCTCTAAGTCGGGGAATGGGCGATAATCCACAACGCGGGCCTAGTGTCAATTGGTGGATGTCACATGTCTTCGAATTTTAGGTTCTAGGACATGCCAACATTAATAAACAAAAAAATACGAATGAAATAATATTTTGTGGTGACTCTAATTATTATTAAAATTTCAGTTAAATATTCCTGGAATAATATATTTAGTTATTAGCTGTTTACCAATTAAATGACCAATTAAGTTAAATGTGCGTAATTTGATAAATTTTCTTATGCAACTGAGTGTGGAATAGTTAATTAAAGAACCTATTACCTTGTGGTCACTACTGTTATTAATATGTCAGATATTAACAAGTCTTGTAAGTGGCGTATAAGTTGAACCAAAATGGCGATCGCCCTTTAATGCGCAGTAACAGATTTTCAAGTTTCAATAGAATCTGAGGCCTTCCGGGGCCAAGGGTTCATGCGAAAGCGGAACTCCAAGGACCTAGAACTGTGGCTGGAAGGAATTTAACGGTGTTTCGTTTAGTCAGTAGAAGTCTGACACTGTCTCCCTCTCCACCCATGATCGAGATTCGTCATTTGATGAGTTTTGCCCACCATAAAAAAACCACATGTGTTGTTATTTGTTTCATTACGTGACAATTATAAAAGTACGAAAATAATAAAACAAGAATTCAGCAATGATGATGCTTATTTTTAATTAAATCTCTTCCAGCATGCAGAAAGAAGACTTGGGAAAAATAAAGATTTGAATCATATTCAAGGACTATTAGTTTTATTTTTCCTTATAGAAATACATTGTATAAATAGATTAATATAATATTATAATAATAATATTTTTCGATATTTAATATAATATATTTATTTTATATTTCGACAACCATCACACAGCGCCAACTAGTCTCAAGCTAAGCAGAAGCTCTGCTTAGCTTGAGACTTGTGACTCGAGACGTGTTATGGCTATTAGATTGTCTAATAGCCATAACGTCTCGAGTCACAAGTCTCAAGCTAAGCAGAGCTTATGCGATGAACATACTTATATAATTATTTCTAAATACATGCATATTATAGATAAATAACACCCAGACACAGAACAAATGATTGTGCTCATCACACAAACATTTTTTGTTCAGGGTGGGAATCGAACCCACGACCTCTGTCATAGCAGTCAGGGTCACTAACTACTAGGCTGACTGGCCAGTCAAAGAGAGATTAGCATAGCATAGCATAGCATTTATTTATTTATTTATTGTTATATATTTTTTTTGTTTTCTCTCTTTTCACTCTTTTATGTTGTTTAATTATTATTTTTTTTTCTCTGCATATATTTTTAAACGTCCGAGAGTTTTGTTTTGTTTTTGTTTAATTTTAAATTTGTTATCCTAGAGACGTTATTTAAATATTCCACAGCTAATCTGTGAACAGCGTTGTGGGCTGCAATATTGTTTATATGTGTTGTGTATATATGTTACCTATATTTTATGTTGTAGTTGTTTGCTGTTCCTTTTTATAAAAATATAAATAAATAAAAAAATAGCATCAGCTTTGGAATGTTCCCAGTGCTGGGACTCAGACTTTTCTCTAGAATAGAGAATGGGCCGTAATCCAACTCGCGAGCCCAGTGCGAATTGGTGGATGTCACATGTCTTCGATTTTTTGTTTCTAGAACATGTTTCCTCACGATGTTTTCCTTCACCGTTTTGAAAGCAGTGGTGATGAAATAAATTACAAAAAGTAATGCGCCTGGCTGGGTTTAAACTTGCGACTTACAACTCATAAGTTGTGGCCGTTGCTCCAATGCTCCAAAAATTGCTTGCTATAAATAGATTAAAATAAAGAATTAATGCAAATCACAATATAACTATGTTCTTGCTTTACGAACCCAAAAGAATAAAGCTTTTCGCATTTATAATATTAGTAAGATAGATGAATATCTATCTTACTAATATTATAAATGCGAAATGTACGATGTTTGAATGTTTGGATGTTTGTTACTCAATCACGCCAAAACGGCTGGACGGATCTGGATGAAATTTGGTACAGGCATATGATACACTCCGGAATAGGAAATAGGCTACTTTTTATCCCGGAAATCCCAATACCACGCGGGCAAAGCCGCGGGCAAAAGCTAGTGTATGAATATATATAAAAATCAATGCCACTTTTCTTTGTAATTTTATAACTCAAGGATGTGCTCACCTATACAAATCAAATGTTTAGGCTTTGTTCGGACTATTAAGTAGAAGGTTTATGTGAAGTTTGCACAAAATCGGTCGAGCAATTCTTCATTTAACACATTTTTTAACACATTCATTTTAACAAATAAAATAAATAAATAAATAATTATTTTTATTGCCAGAAGCAAAGCTGTGTGCATAACTCAACATCGGGCTCACCTATCCAAATCAAATATTTAGGCTTTGTACGGACTATAATAGATGGTTTATGTGAAGTTTGCACAAAATCGGTCGAGCGGTCCTTCGTTTATCACATTTTTTTGTTGCTGGGAGCGAAGTCGCGGGCAAAAGCTAGTTATAAAAAAAAAATAACCATATAAATAAAACCATAACTTAACTACTAACTATTCTACACACATTTCTTTCGCCGGGAGCGAAGCCGCGGGCAAAAGCTAGTTTATTTGTAAAAAAAAATAACCATATAAATAAAACCTTAACTAATAACTATTCTATTATTCTTTTTTTATTTCTGCACACTAATGTCTACACTAGCTTTTGCCCGCGGTTTCGCCCACGTGATATTGGAGTTGGGGTTTCCGGGATAAAAAGTAGCCTATGTCCTATTCCAGAGTATATCATATGCCTGTGCCAAATTTCATTCAGATCCGTCCAGCCGTTTTGGCGTGATGGAGTAACAAACATCCAAACATCGTAACTTTCGCATTTATAATATTAGTAAGATTCTTTTCTTATTTGTGCACACTAATGTCTACATTTCTTTCGCCGGGAACGAAGTCGCAGGCAAAAGCTAGTTTTATATAACCAAAAATATCCTTACCGCCCATACTTAATCCTGGCGCGTTGTATTAACACCTTATCCGCTGTTACAAGCCGGCGATGTGATCCTACCTTACCTTAACTAGTAGATAACTGGGGGCTTAGACAAAGTCACATTCTCACTAACGATAACGAAATTCGAAACTCCGAAATGTATGGAACTGACATATGCATTCGAAAAGTCACGTGGTCAAACCTTTTCGATTCGCTAATTGTTATTAGTTGTTTATACGTCAAATTGGACGTTTTAGTTCGATAACCATAGCCAAGAAGTTGTTATTTTATCGAATCAACACTTCGACTTCTCGATATGTTAGTCGATGTCACTTTGTCTACCATTTTGTGGTCGACATCGTTAAGGCGAAATCGAACTTAGAAATGGATTCGACACGGAGCGATTGCCACTTGTCTAGGGCCCCTGTTCTATTATTCTTTACTCATTTCTGCACACTAACGTCTACATTTCAAAACTGATTTTGCCTACAACAGTATCTATGCAATGGCACCTAAATTGTATAATAAACTACCTTGTCACATGAGAAACTGCAATAATAATAGTGAGTTCAAAAGTAAGCTCTTTAAGCTACTTAATGACAAGGTATATTATTCAGTCAAGGAGTATCTGGATGACAAATTTTGACATATTATATTCATAATTTATTGTTAATTTAAGTTTATTTTTTAAAGTATTTCTTTTTTTAGTGTATTATTATTATATTATTTTTTCAATTTTCATAACATTCTCCCTAGTTCATTGCAATTTAAAATTAATTTAGAATTTTATCTTTGACATTTCATTTATATCGACTTTATTATCTTTATAATACTGCTTTTGTATGCCTATCGGCGGGACATGGTCTGTACAACAAAATATTGAAAAATATCTGTGATCACCTATGTTCACAAAATGAATAAATGAATTTGAATTTCTTTCGCAGGGAGCGAAGTCGCAGGCAAAAGCTAGTTTTATATAACCAAAAATATCCTCACCGCCCATACTTAACCCTGGCGCGTTGTATTAACACCTTATCCGCTGTTACAAGCCGGCGATGTGGTCCTACCTCAACGGGCGCGTACGCAGGCGCGCCAGTGTGCGCCAGCGCCGGTATTTTGAGACTAGGGTAGTGGCAGCATAGAAATAATGCTGCGATTTTGTTTATTTTATTATTTTAATTTTTTGTATAGTGACCTGCGTGTATAGTTACTACTGTACACGCAGGCTAAATCTATGATACTCATAGATTTAGATTATATTTATTTATTTATTCAGAAAACCAACAGCGATACATATGGTATTATATAAACAAAGATATTGCAGTTTAGTACGGCTAATAATAGGTTTCCCTGCTTAACCTAATTTGTATCACATGCGAACGGACTTTAAACAATATTTAAAAATAAGGTATTAGCTTAGAAGTGAAAATTAAGTTGGTACATTTTATAAAAGGGGTATGATGGTAATATTAATTAAATTAAAAATATGAATATTATTAGTTGCTTGCTATTTGCCTTTATCAGCCATAATCTGTTTAACCTGGGCTTTAAAACTAGGTTTTGAGCAATTAAATACATCGACCTGAGAGAAGTCATTGTTGTAGGTTCGCGCAATACGAGTAAGTAGACAATTACTAGCATAGTTAGTTGCATATAATAATGTAATTTTTTTTTTTTTTATGGTAGGTAAAAATCATCCAATGACGAGTCCCGCTCTTGGGCGGAGCGGAAAACAAGTGTCAGACTCTTACTGACTAAACAACCTACCCCGTTCCTACATCGCCATACATATATACCAGGGCCAGAGCCTTCCTTTTCAGACACAAACCCGTGGCCCCGATTGGCTTCGACCCTTCTGCAGGGTCCCTACGGTTGCTGACAACTCCTTGAGGTGCGCGGGAAAGTGCGCGCCGTCGACGACTGGGCTTGGTCCGGACGATTACCAGACGACCGGACGGCGAGCTACCCAATGCTCACCATCCGCAATATAATAATGTAATTCATAGCAGGACAAAGGCTTCCTATTGATCGCTGATTACAGTAATCATTAGGCTTGCTTAAGGTGGATTAACTTTTTTAAACTTGTGTTTGTGTTCTCCTGGTAATGTGTATAGGTGTGCAGTGACATCTATATCACAGAAAAGGAACCATAGAATTTTAAAGAGACATTCACCCCTGAGTTTGTTTCGGTGTTTCTTCTCAAGTCGGTCTTTTGACTGTGAATGGTGAAGATTAATAATGATTTCTGTTCTTCTAAATCTTGCTAAGCTAGGTGGTTATGACAAATAACTTTGACTTGTATTGGCGTATGCAACGTTTCCAAGTTCACCACAATAGACCATATCCGTTTGTTTTTCCCTAAACCAAATATGGAAAACTCTGCTCGGGTTTTACCCAATAATTTCGGAAAAAACCCTGACAGTCCAAAGGTTGCCAAACACCGTTTGTTATAACTTGTTATTTAATAAATATAACGTGTCTTGCGGTTTTAATTGTTTTAGATATTGCACAACATTGTGAAATTATAACAACCACAAAATGAATTTGATTGCAAATAAACGGTAACTAAATATGTACTTTAGAGGTATTTATTCTTTAAGAGTAATCTATATTATTAGAAAGTAGAAGATGATCAGCGTCATAACGTTCCCACTTTTGGCTTTTTCTGTAGGACCCTAATCCAACACTGTATCGCACCGAGGGTTGGTGAGAAAGTGTTACCGCGGCTCTGAGAATAAGGCAGGGAGGGAATGGGGTGGGTTTTTTGTTCAGTAAAAGTCTGACACTGTCTCCCGCTCCGCCCCAGGGGCGGCGTTCGTTATTCGATGATTTTTCCCACCGGAAAAAAAAAACACTGTATCGCAGATATGGTCTGCGATACAGTGTTTGCCAATGAATGTTCTGTCTAGGAAATTTTGGTTCAAGGACATACCGGTTCCTCACGAAGTTTTCCTTCACCATTTTGATAGCAATGGTGATGAAATAAATTGTATAAAGTGATTTTTCGGGCTAAATTTGAAAATGTGAACTTGTAAGTCGAGATTGTTATCACGGGACTTTTTCGTCCTTCGGCGGAGCGGGAAACAGTGTCAGAATCTTACTGACTAAAGACTGATTACGTTAAAATTATTTAAAAAATTTATGTAAAAATGTGGTGACATTAAATTTTTATTTTATTTTATTTTGTATTTAGAATTTTGATTATTGTAATTGTATTTAATTTATAATTTTAAAATTTGTATGTAATTTCAAACACAATATGAATTGTTAATGAATAAAGTTGAATTGAAAAATTGAATTAAACAACGTAGCCCATCTCTTCCTTGCCTTGGTCCCAGAGCCCTGGTCTTACGCTTTCGCATGAACCCTCGGCTCCAGTAGGCTATGACAGTTTAGGTAAGACGATGGTATTGATTGATACATTCATTGACTAATAAATGGTTCGAAGTTCACTGGTTAAGCTAATAAGGACTAAAGAAAATTGGTAAACAAGTTTATTTGACAAATATGGTATATGTGGTTATCCTGACGGTCATGTAATGTTGTTATGTATGTTATGCACTAGGAATTAGGTTAAAATATGTGGTATGAGGTGAAATACTAAGAATTTTTTTGTTTTTATTTAGATATTATTTGGAATCCAAGGTGTACTCGTGAACTGAGTAGTTTAGGTTCAATTATTTTAATTCACAGAAATGGTAGCTTGAATGAACTTAGTACGTAGGTAGGTATTTTACTTAGAGTCAACAATGTTTCAGATTATTGAAAGAAATTATAAATCACATTAATATTTTATTAAATAGGCAAAAGTTTTTAGGTTTAGTACACGGCAAATATGTTGGACTAAATTTGCTGTTAACCGCAGCCCCTCACTTTGTTTGAGATCTGAAATCTGAAGGAATGTCGCCTTTTGACTACCTTAATTACAGACACAATTAAAGGACAATAAGTGTTCAAGCGCCGGCGCTCGGTTGGGGTTTAATGAATTTAAAACCACTGCAGTGATTATTCGAAAAACTCACTGGGGCCTTAAAACGCAAAGAACAACAGACTGAAAGACCAAACATGGGTTTTCGTCAGAAAAAAAAGGAATTTCCTTTGGCTCCCAGTGCGGGAAAAGTTACTGAAATTATGATTTCTCACACATGACTGGTTAACTTTTTTTATTTATTTTTTTACTTAAAGATCCCCAAATTGTAGTTATTAAACATAGACTCCAACTGGGGATTCCACACTTTAGCTGCCAAAATGTTTTCAGCGTAAATTTAGGATGTCAACCATAATAATGTAATCAAGCGTGGTAATCATTTTTCGTTCAAATGATCGAAGCCATAACAGGAGGTCTTCGCCCCTTAATGAAATACTTATCATCATCATCATCATCAGCCTTTTAATGTTCCCACTGCAGGGACACAGGCCTCCTCTCTCTAGGAGAAGGAATGGGCCATAATCCACCACGCGGGCCCAGTGCGGATTGGTGGATGTCACATGTCTTCGAATTTTTGGTTCTAGGACATGCCGGTTTCCTCACGATGTTTTCCTTCACCGTTTTGAGAGCAGTGGTGATGAAATAAATTACACAAAGTAATGCGCCTGGCTGGGTTTGAAACCGCGACCGCGAAATACTTATAGGTATTAATTTTTTTAATAACATAAAGAGGAGAGATTAAACCATAATTATGTTACTAAAAGAGTTAGGAATACCTATACATGTGGAAAAGGAAGGATGGATTGTGTGAAGACTGACATGAAAGAAAAGAAAGCTAGTGCATGACGAATGACAGGAGAGAAAACAAGAAAGAAATGTGTTGCGCCGTCCCCAAATAACACGATACAAGGGCAAGAAGATCTCAAAACCAGTGATTACCTACAATCCCACCTGATGGTAAGCAGTGATGCAATCGTTGCTAATGAAGCGCACTAGTTTATTAAGAGTCTATTCACTCTAGCCTTGCAGCTATTAATAAAACAAACTATCATAATAAAAACAAAAACAATTATGTCTACTGTCTCCAAGTATCTGCTGACGGTACACACAATGCATCCGCGCCATTGACTTGCTTGGAGCCATTAACCGAATAACCCATTGCACAAAGAACTGGCGCTTTTCAAGGTGAACACACACATCGGCAAACCCTACATGCATACACTGCATAACCACTATGTGATTCAAAATAAATTCACCAAAATAAACCTTCAATTCCAAAAATAAAACTCACTGGATTTTGAGTCTTATGAACCAAAAGCTAAGGTGGACGTGCTAGTATCAGAAACGCAAAAATAAAGATGTCGAGACGAGAAGGGTGCACTCACACACACGTGCAAAGACGCCCAGTCCGTTCAACTGCAGTGTTAACACACACTGACATATCTTTGTATAGATTCCTACTTTCATTACAGTATTAAAAGCTTTTAAAATTGTTGGCATATTTCTATCTATACCTCAATCTTGTTATAAACAAACTTTACACAGTTCATTTTATACGTTTACAGTGTAGACATACACACACACGTGTGAAGATTTCAGGGAAATGTGTACAGTGGCCTATGTTAATCATGACACAGACAGTCACACCAAAATAATATCCTGTGCCCTGTTGAGTGTATACGGGGGTGTGTGTGAACACCACACACATGTGTGTGTATTCATGAAGTACGTTTTGTAACTGTGGATTGCCGCATATATTAATAAATACTTTGTATAAAAATATACAATGTGTAATGTAATTTTATTTACACTTTTATTTATCTTTAATATTTATGTAAATAAACATACTGATGTAAATTAATTTTGCATGATAGATTGAATTTACAAATATGGTGTGTATTATTGTAAACAAATGGGCAATTCTTAGTAATTTTACTAATTTATTATTTAAATATTTTGACGATTTAATATCCTTAAAAGCTATCATTAGCCATAGGGATCGGGTAAAAACAACATATTTATCAATTCTACTAAATTTTATTTATGGAAATATTAAGAATAACTGCAAATGTTAATAATAAGAGGAAGATTAAAGTTCAATTCAAGTTAAGTTAATTACCGAATCCTTCATTAATAACAAAATACCATTAAGTTTATATTTATTTGTGTTATTAATTAACTAATATTTGTGTGTTTCAATTTACATCAATGGTCCTAATGATGCGGAAAATTGATTCAATAAACATGCAGGTGGTTGTTGATTTAAAACTAAAAATAGTCTGTAAAAATAGTCTATAGCAACATTGCAACATTACGTTAGACTTTTATTGTATCTAAATTAGTAATAAACAAGGCAAGTCATCTATAGTCTCTCCGTTAGGGTTTTTTTATGGTAGGTAAAAACCATCCAATGACAAGTCCCGCTCTTGGGCGGGGCAAAAACAAGTGTCAGACTCTTACTGACTAAACAACCTACCCCGTTCCTACATCGCCATATATACCAGGGCCAGAGCCTTCCTTTTCAGACGCAAACCCGTGGCCCTAATTGGCTTCGAACCTTCTGCAGTCCTACGGCTGCTGACAACTCCTTGAGGCGCGCGGAAATAGTGCGCGCCGTCGACGACTGGGCTTGGTCCGGACGATTACCAGACGACCGGACGGCGAGCTACCCAATGCTCACCGTCCAGTCTCTCTGTTAGGGCTGAGGTAACAAAGTGAATTTGAGTATACATGAAATCTATACATAGAGCATAATACGCCTTACAATTACCCCAATGTCCACTGCTGGGACTCTGACTTCTTTCAAGAGAGGGATCGGGCTGTAATACACCACGCTGGTCGTGTGCTGGTTAGTGGATGTCACATCTTCCTTCCCTTGATATCTTTACAATGTTTTCCTTAACCGTTTTTAGAGAAATGATGAAGAAACAAATTACACGATACACAAAAAACCCTGATTGTTTTTTGTGTATTTTTTTTTATATCATGAATGTAATCTTTACTGTTCCACTGCTGGTAAGACCTCCCTCCATTTTTTTCAATGACCAGATACGTCGCTCTTCCTTTTCAATTCGTAAAGAAGACATCCAGGTCGCCTCGCCATCTCTTTTGCGGTCTGCCGCGGCCCCGTGTCGCTGTGTCTGGGCAACAATCTTATGGTTTACCAGCCCACAGCTCGTCAGTAATCTACACTAATATAATAAAGAGGTAAAGTTTGTTTTTTTGTTTGTAGGGTACAATCTCTGGAACTACTGGTCCGATTGGAAAAATTTTAGCAACAATAGAATACTGCTTTACTCCTGAGTGACATAGGCTATATTTTATGTACGCGGGCGAAGCCGCTGACAAAAGCTAGTCATCAATAACTTAGTAATGGTCATTGTTATCAACAACATCAGCCTTTTTAATGTTCCCACTGCTGGGAGACAGGCCTTTCTTGGCTAAGGAAGGAGGGAGGAAATGGGCCATAATCCATCACGCGGGCCCATTGCGGTTTGATGGGTGTCACATGCCTTCGAATATTTGGTTCTAGGACATGTCGGTTTTTTTTTCTTCACCCTTTTGAGAGCAGTGGTGATGAAATAAATTACACAAAGTAATGCAAAGTCGCAGGTTCAAACCCAGCCAGGCGGCTGGGTTTGAACCTGCGACTTACAACTCGTAGGTCGAGACCGTTACCACTCAGGTACCATTGCTCTCAACTTGTGGCCATCGTATCAATAAACTAGCCTTCTGCCAGCGGCTTCGCCCGCGTGAAAGTAGGGTTCTCCATACAAACTTTGGACCCCCATTACATCCCTTTAGGAGCTGAATTTTGAAAAACCCTTTCTTAGTGTTCGCCTACGTCATAAAAGGAAGCCTTGTCAAAATTCCAGGCTCCTTGTCCCAGTAGTTTCGGCTGTGCGTTGATATGTCAGTCAGTCAGTTTCTCTTTTTATATAGGTATATAGATATCTAGCAAATATTGACACATTTAACTATCAAATTTTTCAGTACTTAGATAGATTATTAAATACAACGTGATGTATATTATTTTTCCAAGGTTAACGTACAAATCAGTTCGATGACTTATGTATTATTTCCTGTCTTATAAAGTTTTATTTTGATCGTAATAAGTGATTCTTTATTTTTGTTTTCTCACAAAATGGTTGCCTAGGGTATTGACTGGATAAGGTCGACAGTTCAAATTCTTTTGTATTGAATGAACCCATTTGTAATACGAATACATTTAGATTGAAAAGAAGGTGTGTATATAATACATACATTGTATAACAATAATGTGATAATACTGGATTATTAATCGATTAAGTAATTACTACAGTAAATTTTTTTTATTGGTTATAGGTTCGCGCTTGACCGCTAACTCACCTGATGGAAAGCGACAATGTGGTCGACGATGGAGCGCGCTTACCTAGAAGTAACCTATTCACTCTTGACTTGAAGATTCCCGGATTGTAGCCATCAGGAAACACAGACTCTGGCAAGGAATTCCACTCCTTGGCTGTACGCACAATGAGTGTGTGTTTGATCTGAATTTTGCAATTTTTTAAAAAAGATCTCCATTTTCATGTCATGGTGAAGGTTGAAGGAAAATGTGAAGCGTTCGCCTCTTTTTGTGAAGCACCACGTGTGAGGGAAAGGATATCCTTACGACCTAGCCGTTGAGACCCCGATCCTGACAACCAGCCACCTTTGGCGTGGACTTGCGGACGAAGAGTAATGGGTATCTCGCCGTCTGACCGAGTCATCGACAGCGCGAAGTGTTCCATGCCCGTTAAACCGTAGGGGTCCAACAGGGTCGAAGCCTACATCAACTTCTGTAAGGAACTCCCGTAGTCCTACAACGCAAGACTACCTTTTTTTTTTAACTTGCAATAAACTAGTGCTTGACTGCGATCCCACCTGATGCTAAGCAGTGATGCAATCGTTGATGGCAAGGCGCACTAGTTTATTAAGAGCCTATTCACTCTAGCCTTGAAGACACCCAAATTATATTCGGACGGAAAGACTGCAGTCGGAAAACTGTTCCAATCCCTCGATGTACGCGGTATAAATGACGAGGCAAAACGCTTAGTCCAGGCCGCAGGTGTCTCAACAACGTAAGGGTGGATACTTGCCGTACGCCGGGATGTCCGAAGGTGAAATTGGGATGGCGGAATCAAATCATGCAATTCATGCAAATCATGGAATCAAATCATGCAAAAAAACCTGAAGGGACACAGGTGTGGTTTTAGTCAATAAAAGCCTGAAACGCTCTCCCCCTCCGCCTTAGAGCGAGAGAAGACGTTAAATGATTTCTCATCTTAAATAATAATAATAATATACATTTCCTTAAAAAAGTCATAAAAATACAATTTCCAAATTATTCGCGTGAAAAACGACGCCTCGTAACTTCACAGGGCTTTGCCCTAGGGTCAATAAACTTGCTCTAAGCCCGTAAGCACCTATAAGTCACTGACTTGGAGCGAAAATATAGAAAAATGGATGACACCCACCAATATGTTTTTTATAAGTATGGTTTTATAAGGATAACTTATTGAGAATATTTTTCTTAGATCTTTATTGGAATTCTTTGAGATTCTGTAGGTTTATTTTGATAAATGGCTCGTAAACAGGACGCCATTTTTCTTTCGTGACGTCATAGCCTCACAGGTTTATTTTATTGGTCTATGGGGACGTTCTCAAACTGTAGTTTCGTATCTTTGCATCAAATTAAACTATGTTAATGAATTACGCAATAAGTATGGAGCAGTTACACAATAAGTGTGAAATAATGGTATGGAACCTTTAGCAAGAATCACCCTAATCAAGTTACTGTCGTTTCGTTAACATCAAACGCTTGGAGTTGGTCACGCGTTCAATTCCTTTGTTGTGACCGCGTAACTGCGAGCGTTGAGATCAAAACAAAGGAATTGGGGGCGTGGCCAACTCAAAGCATTCGACGTTATCGAAACGATCGTAACTGGGTTAGTGACTAAATCCACAATACACCAATAGGCCATTCAAAATTAGTGGAAGTTGTTTTAAAACAATCATAGTTTTCATTCCAGTGATTGCCTAAAAAGTGACTAGTTAGGAAAGAACTTTTCACGATGCACGTGTATCTATATTGATGGTTACTATTCTCGGCTCTTTTAAGAGACGTTTCAGGAGTAATCGGCTAAAAAATTGACTGTCAATTAAAATCCAGTACTTAATAACATTTCATTCCCTTTGTTTGTCCCTACTTTTTAATTCACTACCCACGTTACGTGTAGGTACTGCGCAAAATTTATAATGCTTAAAAGAATTACGCATTAGTCGCTTGCATCAGTAATGAGATAAAATCAATGTTCTGACGAATGCAGATAAAGGAAAATTAGTGGGTTTTCATTGTTACACGATTGAAACAAGACACTGGGTAAGAATCTTTATAAAAACAATAATTATACAACAACACAATATTTGTACAATATTTGTACGACAAAATTGTTCTGCGACTCACCACAGTTCAAATGCACGCTTGTGCGAAACAGAAAGCTTGATATTACTCTAGTGCTATATAAAGGATTAACATATTTTAGAGCACCCCGACTCGGATAGGTTAGGTTAGAAAACTAACGCTTACCAGGGCAGAGCACATTGGTCCCTGGAGCCAAATGTTTTTTGTGTTGTTTGGAGCCAAATGACTACGCGTTAGATTACACAGCTCGGGAAGTAGGTCTTCTATAAGGCAGCCTGATGATGACTGACGAAGATGACCTAGCTCACCAGGTCCCAAGATTCCTCAGAATACGGGAATTTGAGACGCTTAGAACTGTTTGTTGTGGCGACACTTGGGGAGGCCTAGAGATCATCCGGACGGTTACCAAAAGAGCGAGCTACCTATTGCTCAACGTCGTCATGACCTTGGATACCACCGTCGAGTATATTATCGCAGCTGAACCCATACGTCACGGTATGCGAGATGCGTGTAGTGTACACGAACCCTGTGCATTGGCTTTGCATAAGAGACGGCGGGGGCAAGGGCGCACGGCCGTTGATCTAACTGCTAAAGACCTATTGTTGTATAGATATGGCAAGCAGCCGTCTGGCACGTATTGTCTGGACGATCACAATATTTGTGTGTAAGAACACCCACATTAATTGAAAGATGCTAAGACAGTAATAACCTGTAAGTAGTAAAGCAACGACGAACAGCTACCTACAGGTCATTGAACTCGTTCAGCTGATGTTTACTTAAAGAAAGTAATTTCGTACATGTATATATTAATTACAGATTTAGAAAAAAAACCTTTAATGTTTAATTTTATCTTTATAAATCGATAATGTTTTGATGTAGCGGATCTATCTTCCACGGGATTAAAACGATCAAAATTTAGCGGTGCACTTACGCGTGTGCCTACCAAGCCATCATTATCATCATTTCAGCCGAAAGACATTCGCTGTTGAACCTGTGCGAATTGCATTCATCGGATTCCAGCAACCCTGACCAAGTCAACTGGCCTTCCAAAGCTGCGTCTTCCGGTACATGATCGCCACTCCAGAACTTTTCGGCCCAAACGGCTGTCTGTTCCACGTGCAATGTGTCCTGCCTATTGCTACTTAAGTTTGGCGATTCTTTTCACTATGTCGGCAACCCTGGTCCTCTTGCGGATATCTCCTTTCTGATTCGAGCCTTAGTAAAAGTATATCTACTCATAAAAATTATAGTCTCTTAACAGATCTAACACCAACCCGGAATCGGAAAACTCTCTTTGGAATGTGCAATTTTTTTTCTGACAGACCGACTTTTTGACATTTCAAAAGTGCATGTAAAGGTTTATTTGAAATAAATGCTTTGAATTATTGAATCCCGCGAAATGTAACTGCCAAGTCTAATTTCTGCATAAGTCTAAGTACGCGTTATATTTGCGTCGGCTATAAAAACAAAATGATTTGGTTTCATGCGACCGGGAGGCGACAATCACGGATTATTCTTTGTGTGGAACGATATCACATGTGTTATATTTATAAAACTGCTTTATAATATAATCATATATTTCAAAGTTATAAAAAAACGGTTTTGTAAATTATAATACTAGCGACCCGCTCCAGCTTCGAAAGTGTGCAATGTTGATATTATGCATGTATTAGACATATAAACCTTCCTTTTGAATCACTTTATCAATTAAAAAAACCACATCGAAATCCGTTGCGTGGTTTTAAAGATTTAAGCATACATAGGGACAGGGTTAAGCGACTTTGTTTTATACTATGTAATGATATTCCACACCTATCACACAACGTCGTCTAGTCTCAAGCCAAGCAGAGCTTTTGTTATGAGTAATAGACAACTGACAAACATACTTATATATTTATTTCTAAATATATACAAAAGCCCTCCTTTGTAATCTTGTGTTGCATGAAGTTTTAAAATAAATAAGATCTGTGTTTAGATGTAAATAAATTACATCTAGACACAGAACAACAAATATTTGACGTGGGTGAGAATTGAACAGAAGTTCAGAAGAAAAATTTTGTTGGACTTAGGCTAGTCGAATATATGTTCTGTCAAAGCAATGAGTTGTTAATGATTTTCGAAATTCAGACTATGTTGTTAACTGAGGAAAAATTTCACCACTGAGTGGTCCAAAATCATGTACTGGATTCTTAGTATTCGTTTGTGACGATGAAGATGTTAATGACACCCTGTATATTATTATTTTTATAATTGATGTTTGATGACCCCTAGCGAGCTGGTGTTTTTCAATGGCTAATAGAACTGTTGAAAAAAAAATCCCTTTTCGAATAGTAAGTTTGTTGTAGTCAAAGTCTAGTAGAATCATACGCAACTGTAATCTAGAAACTGATCTGCTGAATTAGCGAGGAATTCCTGCGGGTTTTCCTGTTAGGGATCCTATTCCGGGAATCGCACGGCTCAGCTCTTTGTTGGTTTACCATCCTCATTTTACAAAGTTTATTTAGCCTTTTTAGAATAGGTACAAGTTCATATTAATAATTAAAGATAATAAGGAAAATAAGAAAATTAATACAATTTAAATTAATGATTAAAAAACTGGAAGACTGCTATATTAAAGAATCACTGCTGCTCTTGCGTTTTTCTATTAAGAATTGTGGTATTGTGACCTCCATGCCTCTCAAGGAGTTGTCAGCAAATGTGGAGGCCCAACTGCAGGGCCGAAGCATACTGGGACCTAGTCTGATTTCTGAAAGGAAGGTCCGACCCCGGTATGAAGGCTAAGAACGAATGGGATGGGTATTTTAGTCACTAAGAGTCTTTTGGGCCATGGGTCTTTTTCCCACTCCGCTCAAGAGCCCGATTCGTCATTAGATGATTTAACCCACCATAAAAACAAAAAAAACCGTTCCTACGTACGTAAAGCTGTTGGACCGGACGGGTACCGGACAGTCGGACATCAAGCAACCCTTTGCTCGTCATCTGCTAGCGTCAATTCTCGCGTACACTCTACAAAATACCGAAAGATTATCTACTCTACGCATAAATAAATAAAATAATTAAATTTAACAACAAAACCCGTATCTATTTACATTCTAAACTCACGATTATTGACTTTATTTCACGGTCAAAACAATAAAGTGCAACTAACGCTCAAGTTCAGGGACCTTTATATAAACAAGCTACATAACTTATATATTATTGCTTAGGACAGACAGCTGGGGTCAACGAACGATCGATTAGGATGCTGTATGGGCCTTGAGTGGGACTGGATTTGGGAGGCTGGTCGGTGTTCGTATTTATTTTTTCTGTTTTTTTTTTTGTATGGTTTTATTAAAATATTTAGCTTTAAGTTAATCAGGCTTTTAATATATATAGAGTGGCTGGTAAGTCACCGATATTTAAACAAGTGTCGGGATAACAAACCTCTTTTGGTAATTTCAATAAAAACTCTGGTGGTCAATATATTTATGTTCGCCTAGCAATTTAAAAAGAAAAACCTGTAATCGAGAAAAAAATCAGCCAATTCAGCACATTCTGACAGGTATTTCTTTTTTAATTGCTATAAATTAGTACTTGACTTCCCTCTCCTAGAGAGAGGAGGCCTGTGTCCCTGCAGTGGGAACATTAAGAGGCTGATGATGATGATAATGAGTACTTGACTGCGATCCCACCTGATGGTAAGCAAGGTAGGATAGGTTGGTAGGTATAGTCTCATAGTAAAAGTTGTTTGTTACATGATAACAAACAACTTTTAGCTACTACAATAATGTGTTTAAACAGTTATTGAGATAAATTTTTGTCATTCAAATTCTCCTTTAAATGTGCTAGGCTTCTATAGACGTACCATTTTATATTTGTAATATTATGGAGGGGCCAAAGTTCATATAAAATAGCAGATTTCCAGAAATCCTTATTGAGTCAGTTTTACATAAAATGTTCTGATTTCTATAGAAACCTAGATAATATCCAAAAAATATCAAAAGATGTGTAATAACATCATAATCACGTAAGAGTGGTTGCATGAAAATGTACCTTTGGTTGGCCTGCCTTTTTTAAAAAGTCATGCAATTAGAGAGCAGTGGTGGCCGAGTGATAACGGCCCCGACTTATGAGTCGTAGGTCGCGGGTTCAAACCCAGCCAGGCGCATTACTTTGTCTAATTTATTTCATCACCACAGCTCTCAAAACGGTGAAAGAAAACATCGTGAGGAAACCGGCATGTCCTAGAACCACAAATTCGAAGACATGTGACGTCCACCAATCCGCACTGGGCCCGCGTTGTGGATTATGGCCCATTCCCTCTACTAGAGAGGAGGCCTGTGTCCCTGCAGTGGGAACATTAAAAGGCTGATGATGATGATGATGATGATGCAATTAGTTTCAATGACATCATTCTGTTTTGCACCATATTTTGTTCATTAATTAAAAAATCAATAGGTAACCTACCATTACAATGTTTACTTATATTTTTTTGAATTTCCACGAATCAAACATTGTTGCAACATAAATTTAATTGGCTGTGGTCGCGAGGTCATGTTATTGACGTAAGTTCATTCTTTAGTCACTTTTAAAGATCCACTTTAGGGACCTATTAACCAGGCCTGACTAACTTAGCCTATTTGAACGAAAAACGGGTAAAAAACAAGTAAATATATACCTATGCACTAAACGTACATTGAAACAATTTTTTAATGAAAATATTTTTTTGATATCAAGCTTTAATAGACTAAGAATAAGAAGACTCAAAGTCACTCAAAGGAAAAGGGCTATTTCGGATCCTTGCGTGATCGAATCAGAAATGAAGATATCTGCAAGATAACCAAGGTTGCCGACATAGTGAATTACTAAAGACTTAAGTGGCAATGCACGCAGAACAGATGGCCATTGGGGTCGAAAGGTGCTGGAGTGGCGACCGCGTACCGGAATACGCAGCGTTGGAAGGCCTCCCACAAGGTGGTCAGGGGCCCTAGATAAGTGGCAATCGCTCCGTGTCGAATCCATTTCTAAGTTCGATTTCATCATGCGCGTGCGAGCCCTCACGACGGGGGATGCGGTCATCATGCGCGTGCGAGCCCTCACGACGGGGGATGCGGTATCCCGGGGCAGGTGTGTCTTGGCGGTGTCATTGGACATCGCCAACGCCTTTAATTCCCTGCCCTGGAGTTGCATTAGGACGGCACTCCGGTATCACCGGGTGCCCGACTACCTCTGTCGTACAATCGAGGCCTACCTGTCCGACAGGTACATAGTCTACCCCGGTCACCAAGGAGATTGGAAACGGCGAGAGATGTCGTGCGGTGTCCCACAGGGATCGGTACTAGGACCGCCCTTGTGGAACATCGGGTACGACTACGTGCTGCGCGCCGACCTCCCCGTAGGGGTCAGCGTGGTCTGCTACGCAGACGACACGCTGGTCCTAGCGCAGGGAAGGTCGTACCAGGCGGCGGTCGAACTAGCGACACGTGGGGTTGCGACAGTCGTTGAGAGGATCCAGCAGTTGGGACTCAAGGTGGCGCTGCACAAGTCCGAGGCCATGTGCTTTCACGGCCCTCGGAACGCGCCACCAACGGGTTCCCAACTAACGGTAGAAGGAGTTCACATCGGCGTCGGGTTGACGATGAAGTACCTAGGACTTGTCCTCGACAGCCGATGGAATTTCGAGGAGCACTTCCGACGTCTGGCCCCCAAACTCAATCGGACGGGGGCTGCTCTCAAGCGGCTCCTGCCGAACCTTGGGGGTCCAGACGCCTTCTGCCGGAGGCTCTACGCCGGCATCGTCCGGTCCATGGCCCTTTATGGGGCACCAGTGTGGGCGCCGACGCTACGTAAACGCCCGGCGGCCCAGCTGAACGCCTGCCAGAGGGTCATGGCCATCCGGATGGTGCGGGGATACCGCACGGTGTCCCGAGAGGCGGCGAGCCTCCTTGCTGGCCTACCACCATGGGATCTGGAGGCAACAGTCCTTGCACACATGCACGACCAGCGCGTGGAGGTGCAACGCCGGGGCGAAGATCCGCTGCCCGAACATGTCGAGGCGTGGCGGAAGGAGCTCCGGCGAGATCTCATGGTGAAGTGGAAACAGCGACTGTCGCAACCCAGCGCTGGGCACACCGTAATCTCAGCGGTAGTGCCCCTCTTTGAGGCGTGGCTGGATAGACCTCACGGCGTCCTCACCTTCCGCATGACGCAGGTTCTCACCGGACATGGGAAGTTCGGGAGATTCCTGCACCGGATTCGTGCGGAGGAGACGTCCGGGTGTCGCCACTGTGAGGCGAGCCCGGAGGACACGGTGGAGCACACGGTGGAGGTGTGCCCTGCTTGGGAAGAGCATCGCCGTGTCGTCGTGGGGGTGATCGACGGCGGCGACCTCTCGCGCCGGGCCCTGGTTCAGGCCATGGTCCGCAGCGAAGAGGAATGGCGGGCGGTCGCCTCCTTCTGCGAAGCAGTAATGCTCGTAAAGGAGGAGGCCGACCGCATAAGGCAAAGGCAACGGCGTACTCGCCGTAGCCGTCGCCGCCGCGATCCCGCCGATATCCGGCCACCGTAGACACTGGCTCGCGGACGGTGAGCAATGGGTAGCTCGCCGTCCGGTCGTCTGTAAGACCGAGTCCTAGTCGTCAACGGCGCGCACCGTTCCCGCGCGCCTCAAGGAGTTGTCAGCAAACTGCAGGGGCCCTTCAGGGTCGAAGCCTCCCGGAGTCTAGAGGGAAGTGGGAAACTGTTACCTCGACTCCAGGAATAGGGCAAGGAAGGTACGGGGTAGGTTTTTTAGTCAGTAAGAGTCTGACACTAGTCTCCCGCTCCACCCAAGAGCGGGTTTCGTCATTGGATGATTTTCACCTACCATAAAAAAAAAAAAAAAAAAAAAAGTTCGATTTCGCCTTAACGATGTCGACCACAAAATGGTAGACAAAGTGACATCGACTAACATATCGAGAAGTCGAAGTGTTGGTTCGATAAAATAACAACTTCTTGGCTATGGTTATCGAAATAAAATGTCCAATTTGACGTATAAACAACTAACAATTAGCGAATCGAAAACGTTTGACCACGTGACTTTTCGAAGGCATATGTCAGTTCCATACATTTCGGAGTTTCGAATTTCGTTATCGTTAGTGAGAATGTGACTTCGTCTAAGCCCCCATGGTTGCTAGAATCCGATGGATGCAAGACGAACAAGACTGGTCTATATCCAGAAATGGACGTCTTTCGGCTGAAATGATGATGATGAAGCTTTTAGACCGCGGTATATACCTATACATTTAAAACTCATAAAGACGAATAACACGAGTGCAAAGTCAATGGGGTTGTGTCGTTTTATTACAGAGTTCCTATGACCACCTTCCGGTTCCATCATCAAATCAGCTCCACGACATCTACACTAATATAGTAAAGAGGTAAAGTTTGTTTTTTTGTTTGTAGGAGGTAATCTCTGGAACTACTGGTCCGATTGGAAAAATTTTAGCAACAATAGAAAGCTACTTTACTCCTGAGTGACATGCGGACGGTGAGCAATGGGTAGCTCGCCGTCCGGTCGTCTGATAAGACCGAGTCTAAGTCGTCAACGGCGCGCACCGTTCCCGCGCGCCTCAAGGAGTTGTCAGCAAACTGCAGGGGCCCTTCAGGGTCGAAGCCTCCTGGAGTCTAGAGGGTGGTGGAAAACTGTTACCTCGACTCCAGGAATAAGGCAAGGAAGGTACGGGGTAGGTTTTTTAGTCAGTAAGAGTCTGACACTGGTCTCCCGCTCCGCCCAAGAGCGGGTTTCGTCATTGGATGATTTTCACCCACCATAAAAAAAAAACTCCTGAGTGACATAGGCTATATTTTATGTACGCGGGCGAAGCCGCTGACAAAAGCTAGTAGGTAATAATTTTGCATTATCATATGATTGACATGTGCCTACAAAATTTCAGCTCAATCGATAATCAGGAAGTTGATCGACTTAATTTGTAAGATTTGATTCGCTTAATTGCTTGCTGCGGTCTTCCCATCTAATTACATTTTCTTTTTTTTTGGGTGTCTTCAAGGCTAGAGTGAATAAGCTTTTAATAAACTAATGCGTCTCATCATCAACGATTGCATCACTGTTTACCATCAGGCGGGTTCGCAGTCAAGCACTAGTTCATAGTAATTAAAAAAAAAATCGGAACAGATGAAACTAAATAAAACTTGTAAAATACATTATATGAAGAAAATAAACTCTTAGGTACTTTTATGACGATGCTTATTTCTATAGAAACCTATTCCGGCTTCGTCTATTAGTTGTTCAATACCATAAGTATAATGCCAAAATTCAACCCTTATTTCCTCCCCAAATCCAACCCTGTCCTAGAAAGGGAAAGTTCGTTTACTTACACCAGCCTGTCTGAAATAAAATTCAGCTTTCAGAGGCAAGTCATTGACCCCGGCGCGACGCAACCAAATAGGTTTCATTGCCCTTTTGGCGAGTGTAGTTCTACCCGAAAGTGTTTTAAAAGTTACATTAATTTCACTTATTTTGGTATTGTCTTGGGGACGTTTGTATTAACTATATAAAGATAGAATAAATAGGAGCGTGAACCTTTTTTTGGATCGGAAAATTCATCTAAATTATAAATTCTGGCTCTCTAAATGAAAAAGGCATGTTAAATTTCGCCTGTATTCTTTTTGTTTCCCCCTGCATTTACGGCCCTTAGGCAAAGGCTTGCGGATAGCGAGCAATGGGTAGCTCGCCGTCCGGATCTGGTTATAGTCTGGATCAAGCCAAGTCGTCGACGGCGCGCTCTGTTCCCGTGGACCTCAAAGAGTTGTAAGCAAAACCGTAGGGACTCTGCAAAAGAGTTGATGCCTATTGGGACCCAGGGTCTCTTTCTGAAAGGAAGGCTTGGACCCAATGCGAAAGACAAAGAAAGAACGGGGAGTAGGGGGGCAGTAAGAGCCCTACACTGTTTCTCGCTCCGCTTAAAAGCGGGATTCGTCATTGGATGATTTTGGCCCACAGGGGTACTCAAAGTAGTTACCATGACCTTTTTTACCCTAAGCCTAGGTTACCTCAAGGTTTGTTGACCTTATGAAATATAACACTTTGAATATATTAATGTTATTAAGAATTTTATTGTCCTATAAAAATCATAGTGTAAGAGCTTCCTTCTCCGTAATAAAGGTAAGCCAAGTGTAGGTATGAGATATAAATAATACATAGTTACTGCGGGGGTCAGCTAGTTCCAATGAAACATAATTTGTAATAATATAACGTAACCTTATATTATTATATTATTATTTCTTTATTTTTACCTAACCTAAGTCTTAACAGTTTCTAGGGCCAAGGGTTGATGAGAAAGCAGAACACCGAGGTTCTGGAACTAAGGCAGGAAGGTACGGTGGGTCGTTGAGTCATTTTAAGTACACTGTCTCCCGCTCCGTTCAGAGGCGGGATTTATTTATTTGCTGACATGTAAAACACTGTTAGTCATTCGATGATCTTTCCCACCATAAAAAAGTCCCAGCAGTGGGAAGGAACATTATAAGGCTGATTATGCAAACCCTGTGTTTATAAATAAGTCATCACTTATTACCAAGTTTTGTCTTATTAAGTCACTAGCTGTGCCCGCGACTTCATCCGCGTGGAATAGTTATTTTGGGCATCATATTTATTTTTGCAAACAACCTCCTCAACTTTATAGCTGTTACCCACGACTTTGCCCGTGTCAATTTCTGTTATTATTTTAGACAATTTAGTTTTTAAAAGAACATAATTATCTAAAAGTACTTCATAGAGCTGCACCCCAACTTGGGCACGCCATAATCTCGGCGGTAAGCCCCCTCTTTGAGGCGTGATGTCTATCACGGCATCCTCACCTTCCGCATGACGCAGGTTCTCACCGGACATGGGAAGTTCAGGAGATTCCTGCGCGTTAGAATCTTCATTCAAAAAATTTAAATTTTTCTTAACTGAAGAATTCATATTGTAATTTAAGTAGTAACTTTTAATCGAGTAATTAGTTTTACAGATGCTAGAAGGTTCATGTATTTGATTTGATAAGTCAAGGACGGTTTGCCTCATAATGTTTTCCGTTACCGCTTTGAGCACAGGTGAAAAAAGCACAACGCGTGCCTGGGTTTGAACCCGAGACTTAAGATTCGTAAGTCAGAGATGTTACCACTGGGCCACAAATGCAGGCTGATGATGATTATGTATCATTATAGGAATGATACATAATCATCATAAGCTTTTTAAATGGTCCCCATGCTGGGTCACAGGTTTTTCTCTCTAGGAGAGGGAAAGGGCCATAACCCACCACGCGGGCCCAGTACGGATTGGTGGATATCACGTCTTCAATTTTTTTGTTCTAGGACATGCCGGTTTCCTCACTATGTTTTCATTCACCGTTTCCAGAGCAGTGATGATAAAATAAATTACACAAAGTAATTCGCTTGGCTGGGTTTAAACCCACAACATACAACTCGTAAGTCGGAGCCGTTACCACTCGGCCACTCCTCGAATAATGACACATATATACATTGAAACGAATATACCCCAACAATGCTACGATTCTTCTACGGGTTACGTAAAACATATTCGTAGCACGCCTACGCGTTCATTGACCCCCGAATTCGTAGCTGCGTAGCATGATAACAGTCCCTGGGCGATAAGGGTCGTTGAACTCACGTAATTTTGCCTTTTGTACTGAAATGTCTTCCTATTGTGGTTTTTATCTTTGTTTTTTTTTTGTTATTAGTAACTGGATTTTTAGTGAGTTAAATTTTTTTTTTATTTGTTGGTGGGTTTTAAAATATTTTTTTTTTGGTTAATAGGTGGGAGGAATTATCACAGTTTTCAGTTTCAATACCAAATAATTATCAGCTTCCTAGTCTTATCACGTCCCTCAAGATCTATGTCCAACGATGTTCGTCTAATAGAAATGAAAGAAATTTCAAAATTACTGATCGATAACGAAGTTATAAACCTTCGTAGGGTCTCTGCAAAAGGGTAGAAGCCAAAGGGGGCCGAGGCTTTGAGTCTGAAAGAAAGGCTCTGGCCCTTGTATAGAGGGAACCTGGGAACGGGTGGGTTGTTTGGTCAGTAAGAGTCTGACACTATATCCCGTTCCGCCCTAGGATGATTTTTACCCACCATAAAAAACCTAGTTTAAGAAGAATCATCATAATTCCCCAATGAAAATAAAAATGGACAATACAATATAATACATAATCTTATATATAAAATTTTCGTGTCACAGTTTTCGTTCCTATACTCCTCCGAAACGGCTAGACCGATTCTCATGAAATTTTGTGAGCGTATTGAGTAGGTCTGAGAATCGGCCAACATCTATTTTTCATCCCCCTAAATGTTAGGGGTAGTCCACCCGTGCGAAGCCGGGGCGGGTCGCTAGTATAATATAATATATTCCACAACTATCACACAATGTCGTCTAGTCCCAAGCTAAGCAGAGCTTGTGTTATGGGTACTAGACAACTGATAAACATACTTATATATTTCTAAATACATACATATTATAGATAAATTACACCCAGACACAACAAATGATCGTGCTCGTCACACAAACATTTGTCCTAAGTGGGAATAGATCCCACGAGCTTCAGCATAGCCACCAGAGTCACTAACTAATAGATCAACAAGCCAGTCAAACACAATAAAAATAACTGCACTGGTCGATATTTAAAGGCAAGCAACGCTTTATGTAATGCAATTTTAAATAAAACCCCAAATGTAACTAGTAGTAACTATGTAATTTTATTATTATAACAAACTAGCTTTTGCCCGCAGCTTCGCCCGCGTACATAAAATATAGCCAATGTCACTCAAGAGTAAAGCAGCTTTCTATTATTGCTAAAATCTTTCCAATCGGACCAGTAGTTCCAGAGATTACCTCCTACAAATAAAAAAACAAAAAAACAAACTTTACCTCTTTATTATATTAGTGTAGATGATCGTGCTCATAACACAAACATTTGTTTTAAGTGGGAATCGAACCCACGACCTTCGGCTTAGTAGTCAGGGTCACTCACCACTAGACCCACAGGCCAGTCAACAATAACATAAAAAAGGTTACCTACATACATAACCCCATAAATATTATAAAATATGTACATTATCTATATTATGTATGTATATGTAGTTAAAATTTGGTGATAACGCAGCGTCTGGCGAGTGATTTAAAGTTCTTTGTTGTCTGGAGCAAACAACCAATTATTACCACCACCACGTTTTCAGTAAACTGTTACGCTTATAAATGCCTTTTGGTATTGTGTGTGTTTGGTAAGTCACTTGATTTGTATAGTTAGGATTTTTTTATGGTAAGTAAAAATTATCTAATGACGAATCCCGTCCTTGGGTGCAGCGGGAAACAGTGTCAGACTCTTACTGACTAAACAACCTACCCCCTGCCTTCTTGGCTTTATTCCCAGAGCCCCGGTGTATCGCTTTTGCACCAACCCTCGGCCCCAAGAGGCTTCGGCCCTGTAGGGCCCCTACAACTTGCTGACAACTCTTTAAGGCGCGCCGTCGGCGACTTGGGCTCGGTCTGGACAGTTACCAGACAACAGGGTGACGAGCTATCCATTGCTCACCGTCCGCAAGCCAGTGTCTACGGTGGCCGGATATCGGCGGGATCTCGGCGTGACAATATTCTCAATTGGGTTTATGCTTTACCCAACTAAGAATATTTAGTAAATATTGAAAAGGAAAGAGGAAAAAGCAATTATTTCTAATATCCTTCTTACAATTTTACTTTCACTATTACGTCAAAACTTTAAGGAAACCCCAGGCAGAATAGGTTCTTCCTGTTTGTCATGTCAGGAAAAGTGGTGCAATGACAGGGTATAGTCACTAATGAAACGGATCGTTACCTGGGGTTAATTACCTCTGTAGGGATAAAACTGGTATTCTGTAAGCCTGACTCAGTCAGTGTCACTGTCAGTTGGAGTCTGACACTGTTTCCCGCTCCACCCAATCATCATCATCATCATCATCAGTCTTTTAATGTTCCCACTGCTGGGACACAGGCCTCCTCTCTAGAAGAGGGAATGGGCCATAATCCACGCGGGCCCAGTGCGGATTGGTGGATCTCACATGTTTTCGAATTTTTGGTTCTAGGACATGTCGGTTTTCTTATGATGTTTTCCTTCACCGTTTTGAGAGCAGTGGAGTTGAAATAAATTTCACAAAGTAATGCGCCTGGCTGGGTTTAAACCCGCGACCTACAACTCGTAAGTCGGAGCCGTTACCACTCGGCCACCACTGCTCTCAAACCGCCCAAGGGCAGGATTAATTAAAAATCTGGGAATGTCGTTTAGTTTCGTAATCAAAGTACACTCAATCTTTATTCTCATTCATTCCCTCATTATTCACTCAATTACTCAACAAAAAATAAGGTCAGTTTTATTACGCAAATGTACCCGTAACTAGGCTATCAACGGGTCAACGACCGATAACAAGGATTCAATTTACACAATTTTTTATAGCATTATTTGTGTGTTGATAACATTCGCGTATGATGTCATTCGGTATCGCATTTGGTTGAGAGATGTGAATGCGGCTTTTCTCCACCACTTTTTTTTAAACTATCACACAACGCAGTTTAGTCTTAAACTATGCTGAGTTTATTTGGCTTAGTAATAATCATACCATTTATTATCAGACTAGAGTCCATATCCAGTATAAGAACCACAAAATTAAATACGGTCAAATCAAACAAATTAAAAAATCAAATCTTCTTCTTCTTCTTATCGTATAGTTGATGAACAACCTGGTGTCAGAGCTTAAACCGCCCGTAGGCCTCAAAAAATCAAATTACATTATCAAATCATATTTGAATAATTAAATATACATACAAATTAATTGAATTAATATAAAATTAGAAAAATATAAATTAAATAAATAAGCTTAGCTTGTGAGAGAAGTGGTGGCGGATTGTGATAATTAGAAAGAAAGAAAAACAGTTTATTTACGCGTAGTGACGCAAACTTAAAGCTGGTTACCAACACCCCCCGCCCACCGCCGAATTACAGCCCCAACTTACGAGTCACGGGTTCAAACCCATACAGGCGCATTACTTTGTGTAATTCTTTTCATCACCACTGCTCTTAAAACGGTGACGGAAATATCATGAAAAAACCGGCAAGTCCTAGAACCAAAAATTCAAAGACATTGTGTGTGGTGGTCCATTGGGCATTATGGCCCATTCCCTCTCCTAAAGAGGAGGCCGGTGTCCCAGCAGTGGGACAGTACTCGCTAGCATTAATAATAATCACACGGGCGCAGTCTCTTCTTTCAGTTAGTGTCAATATACATAACTCAAAACATATCGGTTACCGGAGGACACGGTGGAGCACACAGTAGAGGTGTGCTCCGCTTGGGTGAAGTATCGCCGTGTCCTTGTGGGGGCGATGGGCGGCGGCGATCTCTCGCGCCAGGCCTTAGTAGAGGCTATGGTCTGGAGCGAAGAGGAGTGGCAGGCGGTCGCCTCCTTCTGCGAAGCCGTAATGCTAGCAAATGAGGAAGCCGACCGCATAAGGCAACAGCGTTCCCGCCCCAGATGCCGCCAGGATTCTGATTTCTGGCCACCGAAGGTGCGGGCTTGCGGATGGTGAGCATCCGGTCGTCTGGTAATCTTCCAGATCAAGCCTAGTCGTCGACGGCGCGCGCTGTAACCGTGCGCCTCAAGGAGTTGGCAGCAAACCGTAGGGACCTTGGAGAAGGGTCGAAGCCAACTAGGGCCAAGATGATTTTTACCTACCATAAATAAAAAAAAAACACTAATCTGTAAATAGTATTAGAAAGTAATTATGCAAAGTCCACAATAATATGTGCAGTAAAGTGTGCCTACTTATCATAAGTTGTTCATTGCGAGAGATAAGACACCGTAACTGAAACCGCTATTTCATTATGCCCCTAATACACGGTATATTTACATCCATCTTTACCATGCAATATTAGTATTAGGACCTACTCACGACCCGCCCCAGCTTCGCACGCGCACGGTTGCAATGTGATATCTATAAAAGAAGAAACGGACTGACTGACATATCAACGAACAGCCGAAACTATTAGGACCAGGATTTTAATTTTGCATAAAGCTTCCTTTTATGATATAGGCGAGCACTAAGAAAGGATTTTTTGAAATTCACCCCCTAAGGGATTTAATGGGGGTCCAAAATTTCTATGGAAAAACCTACGTTCACGCGAGCGAAGTTGCCTGGCAGAAGGGTAGTTAAATATATTTGATAAATGATATTTATTTTGTAAATAGGTTTTAAAATAACACTTTTACACGTCAATATTTTTTTCTCTTCGTCAGTTTAAGCTAGATGAGTCCGGTGTTTCCTATCTGACTACCCTGAGAAGAAACACCGAAACAAACTCAGGGGTCAAAGTCTCTTTTAAAGTCCATACAGTAACCGTGTATTGGTCAAATCATAAGAGAACCATGCAGATTAGTGTCTCAGGTGGTCTTTTGAAGAAAGAACCACCAGATTTGAGTAGACCTGTCCAGTCAGTGCAAGCATTTGTTAGTATTCGTGTAGCTCAAACTTAGGACTACTAAGGAGCTCAACGACATGAATTTTGCATGTATCATACATACAAAGTTGATTCGACATATGGGCTTTCCTTAAAAAGGATCATTGTACACATCAAGCACCAGGTTTTTTTCATAATTTTTGAGTTGGCCTCTTAGTAAAAGATGTTATTGAACGACTTACATATATCCTAAGGGTAGACAAGTACGTTCATAGGAACTATTTGTCAAAATACTAAAAAAATAATATAAAAGTCTGTTGCAGCACTTTATTGGCATTACTAAAAAACTTACGACCTCACACTGCGTGAACGTCAAAACTGCACTAATGTCATCCCTGGAAGACTTGCGCGACTTGTCAATTATCTGCTGTTATTTTTTAAATTATGGTTTTATTTCTACTTTTGTGTTTAAATAGTGTAATTTGCTTCAGCCGTACTGTTTAATTAAATGTTACTAATATTATAAATGTGAAAGTTACGATGTTTGGATGTTTGAAAAAAAAAGAAAAAAAAAAAGAAAGAAAAACAATTTTTATTCGGCCCAAACTAGACGCACACACACATAAAACAACTACACAAAATACAACAATTAGTCAGTCAAGTGTGAACAAGGTATTATTAAACGACACCATAGACACTATGCAAATTGCCTTGGCAATCACGCCAAAACGGCTGGATGGATCTGGATGAAATTTGGCACAGGCATAGGATACACTCCGGAATAGGACATAGGCTACTTTTTATCCCGGAAACCCCAACTCCAACCCCAATAACACGCGGGCGAAGCCGCGGGCAAAAGCTAGTTAAAGAAATAAATGTAAAGGTTTAGGTTCATGAGCGAACACACTAACACCAACCATGAGCTATGAGCAATATCTTGCCTAGCCTAAATTCAACACGTGCGGCGCCCACGCTAGGCTAATCACTCGCGATATGATCTGTTGGTGACAACTGTTAAACCGTCGGCGTGGGCACTTATGTTAAATGAAAAGGTTTAAGAACACACATACATTACATTCATTACATACATTACATTAAGTTACAAATATACACATACATTACATTAAATAACAAATGTCGGATTAGGAATGAGGAAGAAAATAAAAGTAATAAATAGGAGTAATTTTAAGCTCCTAATGTTCTAAATTATATTTATGGTGTACCTACAATAAAGAGTATATCTATCTATCTATTTATCTAAGTATGGTAGCCGGTCGTCTTCTTCTACGAAGCTTTAATGCAGAAAGGAGGCAGATACGCGCTCGAGGGAATGTTTCTCACAACCCAGTTGCCGGGTTCCCGATCCTGGATTCCAGCTTCCGTAGGCTTGGGCTTGTGGATGGCGAGCAATGGATAGTGTCTATCTATCTATCTATCTTTTTGTATTTTTATGGTCCAGACCGAGCCTAAGTCGAGTGGTAGAATCGTATGTGTAACAAAGTCTATTTAACAAGTTTCACTTCTCAGCTTTGCCCACGTGAATATTGTGTTTTTCTTTATTAATTCCGATCCCATCTGATGGTAAGCAGTTTTCTCCATACCAACATGAATTTTGAAAAATCATATCTTCTTACTCGCTTACGTCAAAAAAGGAAGCCTCGTGCATAGTTTCACTTTCCTAGGTCCAATGGTTTTGACTGTGCGTTGATGTATCAGTCAGTCAATTTCTTCTTTAATATATTTATCATATAATAAAGAACCCGAGACCTCATACTCAACAGTCAAACTTACAATTACTAACGCAATAAAATATCGGAGTTAGAAACCTCGTAAGTTTCAACACTCATAAATGTTTTATAAGAGGCTTTAGTTGCAATTGTGCTCAGAAAAAAAATATTGACACACCTCTTTCCAAATTTAACTTTCATAAGACGTGCCTACCAACTTTACCCTAACCATTTCATAATACAAAAAGTCTTTCAAAAAATTTTGTAATGCCATTTGTAAAGAAAATCACGTGCGTATGAATGAATGAATGAACGCACAGCTCGTTCTATGACGTCAGAACTTCCAAAGTCTTGTTCATAAACTTTTGAACATTATGTCAAAAAACAAAAGAAGTTTAGGTAATGACGTCAGAAAAATTTTGATATAACAATTTGAATTTCGAACAGGTAATGTTCCTTGCGTAAGTAAAAGTTTGTGGAGTTTATGACGCGTGTTTTAAAACGTGATGGGTAAACACGGGTTAGTTGGTGTCTTTTTAGTGACAAAGACACACTGATCCGCCGGATGAATAGCTTGGAAAATTCGAATTTTGAATGTGTTCTTTTTTCAAATTTTAGTTTTTTTGGTAATTTTTGTGAGGAACTTTTGAATTCGAATTATAAAACCTACTAAATTCATCTATATTTTAAAAGAAAAATGTTAAAGCTAAAGTTTATGTTTATATCACATTCAAACATCTAAACGAATTTGGGTTTTATCCCAAAAGTTTAATCATTTTCACGTAGGTAAGACGTATACTATATTTTCTGATGGGTTAGCGAAAAATAAAATCGAGTATCGAAGAGATATTGCAAATATTGATGGTATTTTAAAAGTAATTACTATAAAATAAATATTCTTTATCAAAAGACTTGTCAATTAAAATAAAATATACTTTAACATACTTTGGAAATAAAAATTTTAAGTCACACCAATGGCATGTATTTGTTTATCTTGAACAGAGGATAAGCTTGCCATACAGCGTGACAATGCAGTGTTTTGGGTGCATGAAGTAACTAATCAACAGCAACGTGGCAGTTTTTGAATCCATATTTTAGATTGTTTATAATAAGTTTCAATTAATGTTGTTCTTATTTAAATATTAAGTTGGTGGTCAAAACCAATAAATGTTTCACACTGTTCAATTTATTTGAAGAAGATATGACCATCACAAACCTTTGGCCCTTTAAAAGTCATTCAACGTAGACCACATCGTCGTATTCTATCATGTCATGTCAAATAAGGGTCAAGCGTGAGCCTATAACAAAAAAAAAACTTTTTATTTTGCTCTCGCAACTTCTTCCAAGTATTTTTATTTCGAGACACTCTAATCAGCCCTTGCCGTAAGCATCCAGGTTAACTCGCCATTTATCTATAATATATTATGTATATATTTAGAAATATATAAGTATGTTTATCAGTTGTCTAGTACTCATAACACAAGTTCTGCTTAGCCTAAGACTAGACGGCGGCGGCGTTGTGTAGGTAATAGTTGTCAAAAAAACAATAAAAAATTATCTTACCAGGAATAATTTTCAAAAAAAAAATCTTTTAGAAAAATACTCTGTAAATTTAACCTTGAACTTTTTAATCAATATCCACATTAGCTTTCCAACCTCTCACGCAGTGTGTCACATTATAATATCCTATTATAATCCCGTATTCATGGTCGGGGTAATTGTACGAAATGACCGGGCAGTGTGGAATTGTCAATGATATTCGGCATGTCTTATATCGTATAATGGGTTTATTTCGTCTTCACGTGTTTACACCCGTGTGTTGTAAAGAAAGGAGGGTTTAGTTGTCTTATGTAAAAGTCAGTTATGACACTAAGGTCATGGGTTGGTATAAAAGATTTGGTATAAGACAATAGATGGTTACGTTCGAGGCTAATTATTTGGAACTGATACAATGGAATTGAAGATTTTGTGGGGTTATTGGCTTTAAAGTTCATTATCATCACCTTGTCTTTAAAAAATCCCTTTTAACGATAGGACCGCCTTTTGTAACACCTTAGTGATTTTAAGAGTCCTAATGTACCAAGTTGTGTTTGGTGTACCTACAATAAAGAGTATATCTAACTATCTATCTTCTCGCCCTTGTACCATGATATATGATGCTATACGCACCAGGCCTTGGTAGAGGCTATGGTCCGAAGCGAAGAGGAGTGGCAGGCAGTCGCCTTCTTTTGCGAAGTGGTAATGTTAGCAAAGGTGGAGGCTGCACGCCTGAGGTAACGGCCCTCACGCCCCAATTGCCGCAGGGTTCCGATCCCGATTTTCGGCTACTGTAAGCGTGGTTGCGGACGACGAACAATGAGTAGCTCGCCATCATGAGCGCATTCTAGTGAGCCACTAGCGATCGTTAGTTGATGAATATAAAATGGATAGGAAGGAAGGGAAATATAGAAAGGTTTTAAACTCGGAGTTTTTTGTATGATCACATCTTACATGAAGATATCCATAGAAGAAATAAGATTACCAACACAACCCGAACATAGCCAGGGTTATGGCCATATTGCTGATAATCAGATAAGATAGTCGATGGACGTTTGGCAGCTGAAATTACGATGATTTTGAAATAAATCGTATTTATTATTTTTTGTTTTCACAACTATCGCACAACACCAACTACTCCCAAGCTAAGCAGAGCTTGTGTTATGAGTACTAGACAACCGATAATTATAATTATACTTATACTAGCGACCCGCCCCAGCTTCGCGCGGGTGCAAAGGTGATATATTATATCTATAAACCTTTCTCTGGAATCACTCTATCTATTAAAAAAACCGCATTAAAATTCGATCCGAACTTTTAAAGATGTAAGCATACACAGGGATAAGCAACTTAGTTCTATACTATGTAATGATATTTTTAAATAGACACATATTTTAGAGAAATGACACCCAGACACAAAACAAATGATCGTACTCTTCACACAAACCTTTACCTGGGTAGGAATCGAACGTACGACCTTCGGCTTAGCAATCAATGCCACTAACTACTAGACCAACAAGCCCGTCATTTATTTGAATTCTTATAAAGAAAAAGACTCTAAAAAGAAATTCTATCGCCCCCACACAACACTCGACAAATTGATTCAAATAAAATGTAAAATGGATTCATAAGGGAATATATGTATGGGATTAGCAGCCACGTGCCATGGTGTATGGCATGGTATCCAATTATGGGTGAATGTGCGGCACTTCATACATATACATGTACATGGTTGAGTATTCTTATCATTTGAATTAAATTTACATCTATTTTATACTATGTCACATTGAATATGTTTGCGAACTCTGGGGTTAGGAAATCTAGACAGCCAGTTTTCTACATATAAAAATAAATGCCACTTTTCGTTATAATTTTGTATCTTAAGAACAGGCTCACCTATCCAAACCAAATGTTTAGGCTTTGTTCGGACTTTTTAGTTTATGTTTTATGGGAAGTTTGCACAAAATCGGTCGAGCGGTTCTTTATTTATCACATTTTTCTGTTGCTTGCAAAGTTTCGGACAAAATCTAGTTATTCGTAAAAAAAAATAACCATATAAATATAACCTTAACATAACTAATAACTATTATTCTTTTCTTATTTCTGCACACTAATGTCTACATTTCTTCCAATTTCTCCTTTCGCAGGGCTGCTGGAAGACATTTCTTTCTGAAATAAGCAGTACCTTTGTACATTCTTTTTATTATAATCTTCTGTATCTATGAATTTTATGTGTGTGCATAAATACATAGTAAATATTAAAATAAATAAATAAATCATTATATAGTACAAAACAAAGTTGCTTACCGCTGTCCCTATGTATGCTTAGATCTTTAAAAGTACGCAACGGATTTTGATAAGGTTTCTTTTAATAAATAGAGTGATTCAAGAGAAAGGTTTATGTGTATAATACGTGCATGATAAAGTCAATATAGTACCCATGCAAAGCTGGAGCGGGTCGCTAGTAAATTATAAAACAATAACTACACAAGTTGTATTCCAAGCTAACCACATTTCTTAGTAAACCAGTTTAGATCTAGCTCACAAGATGCGCAGGATTCACTCAATAGCCACCTGGACCGTTACGGTTACTCTGTAATCCTAGTGACATAAAAATATGGCCACCTGGAGCTTTGTAATTGTAGGTAAGGAGCTATGTTATAATGGAGTTGTTTTTTATACTATGTAATATGTTTCATGCAAGTTTAATTTTGTTTTAGTTAAGCACCAATCGATAAATACAATAATCTATACCACTTTTCGTTGTAATTTTAAAACTCAAGACCGGGCTTACCTATACAAGCCAAATGTTTAAGCTTTGTTCGGACTATTTAGTAGATAATTTACGTGAAGTTTGCACAAAATCGGTGAATGTTTCTGTTGCCGGGAGCTAAGCCCCGCGGCTCTCGGCCCTCGGCGCAGTCTTTTCATAATTACTAGCTTTTACCCGCGTAAAAACTAGTAATTATGAAAAGACTGGATAATGTGCGCAATGGCAGCTTTAAAGTCGCGCCAATCAGCGTAAAACTTACCGAAAACCATCTCAGATGGACATATTAGCAGGAGAAGTGAGGAAAATGTCGTAAAAATTGCTCTAAAACCTGCCAGAACAACGGTGGAGCATACGATAGAGGTGTGCCCCGCTTGGGAAGAGCATCGCCTTGTCCTCGTGTGGGCCTCTACCAAAGTAGAGGCCATGAGGCCGATCGCATAAGCAACAACGCTCATGCCCCAAACGCCGCAGGGATTCCGATCCCGATTTCCGGCCACTGTAAACGCTGGTTTTCGCACGGCCAGCAATGGGTAGCTCGCCGTCCGGTCGTCTGGTAACAGTCCGGACCAAGCCAAGTCGTGACGGCGCGCTCTGTTCCCGCGCGCCTCAAGGAGTTGTCAGCAATACCGTAGGGACTCTGCAACTGGGACTTTTGATTTTTTAATTTGTTTATTGTATTCAATGTTCAAACTCAAACTCATTTTTTTATTTCAAATAGACCATTTACAGGCACTTTTGAAATGTCAAAATTGAAGCTAATTTGCACGTTCCAAGGCGTAGACTCCTATGGAGAAGAACGTGCAAGAAACTCCATGGGCACTCTTTTGAATCAAATTTATATTTACATATTACTTCAGAATTGGTAAGAACCTTCGTGATCAGAGGTAAGTAAGTTAAGTGGCAAGTTAGTTTTATATCAATAAATTCAACGTAATAAAAATATTAATATCCGCGCTGTAATTGGCAAAAAATAAAAATCTGTTTCTACTTATACTTTATTTGTTTTGCACGTCAATTATTTTACTACAACAAGAGAGTCTCCATTTGAGTTCAATTATAAACAATAAAACCTCCTTATTTGTCTTCAATTATTGCTTTTTTTTTGCAAATGTGTGTTCTTGTCTTACTAAATTTTCATGTTGTTATAATTATATTATTCCATTGTTTTTTATTTTATTTAATTTATATATTTTTTCAAATTTATACATATATCTCTTGCAAATTTGATTTTGTATTATAAACTTATTTTGTTGAATAAATATTGTTTTGCATTTTTTCCAGTTCCAAGTTTATTAAGCTCTAAACTTATTAGAAGTTTGTAAGAAACTAGTAGTTCTGGAGATTTGCACGTTCCTTGGTGGGTACTAGTTCCAATAGAAAATCCTTGTACATTTTGATACAAGTGCAGAAATTTTGTCATTGCAACCAAGGCGGAATTTTTACGAACATCAAACGATGCTTTTTCAATACACTTACGGCTTGTGAAGATTGACGCGCGCCCAACCTAATACAATAAACGTGATGAAATTGTGGCAGTTTGTGAAGCCTAAATTCAGTAGAAAAAAAAGAGTGCTCCAGTAATTTTAAAGATAAAATATTTTAGTGTTGGATAGTCCTTTCTAGGTCATAGGCTACGACCAATATGAGCGGTGAAATAACCAAAGACCAAAAAGACGGTTAGTACCTATCATTGTTTACAGTAAATCGATTTATTAAAAACCTATATTGGTAGGTAATTAAATAACTATAAAACAAGGTTTAAATACGTCCAAATCATACACAATAACCGATCAACTAAACAGAACTCAAGAAGCTTTAAAATAATTGCACCACCAACATTCTACTGAGAAAAAACCTCTCTCCCATCGATTCTAGGTCTCTAGGCTCAAAGAACATAAGTACTAGCCTGGATAATTGTGGGCTATTTAACAGGAGCACAAAAAGTGGTCTGTGCAGCACAATGCAGGGCAGGTGGGCGCATAGCATAACAATCTGGAGGCCGTTTAAAAGGGACGAGACGAGGACGATACGGTGTTTAAAGATGCATGGTATAGAATGAAGAATTGAGTAGGTTTTAGTCAGTAAAAGTTGTAATTACGAATCAGCCTTTTAATATATCAGTGTATTTTGCTTCAACAATTCTGATGTTCACAGTATGTCTTAGTTGAAATAAGTATTATCAATTTTTTTAGTATCATCTATTTTGTAATTTAATAAATATTACTCCCACAATATTTATAATAGTTTGTCGCATGACAAGCAAAAAGTTGAAATGTGTAGTGAAAACTACTCATTTTCACTGCTGAGACTCGGGCCTCAATCGGTTCGGGTGTTGCCACTGTGTCGGGTGTCGCCATTTTGTGGACCGCCCGGATGACATGGTGGAGCATATAGTACAAGTGTGCCCTGGGAAAAGCATCGCCGTGTCTTTGAAAAGCCGGTCCGGAGCGAGGAGTGGAAGGCGGTCGCCTCCTTCTGCGAAACAGTAATGCTAGCAAAGGAGGAGGCTAACCGATTAAGGCAACGGCGCAAACCCTCCAGACACCGCTGGGATTCCGATCCCAATTTCCGGCCACCGTAAGCGGGCTTGCGGATGGTGAGCAATAGCTAGCTGGCCATCCGGTCACCTGGAAATCAAAAATAAGTAGTTGTCAATAAATGTAGAGGCCCAACTGCAGGGCCGAAGCCTACTGGGGCCCCGGTCCGGTTTCTGAAAGGAAGGTCCGACCCCGGTATGAGGGCTAAGAAGAAAAGGGGTGGATCTTTTAGCCAGTAAGAGTCTGACACTGTTTGTTGTAGATAGTTATTCCCACAGTAAAATATAACCTCTATCGGCTGAAAAGACACTAAAAAAGATTTCATTAAACGTCTTATCTCAACACGATTAGAGTATAGTCTACCATCACTTTGTCTTCTATAAACATTTAACAAATAAAAAAAAATGTATAGTTACGTTCCGTTGCTGTACTATGGGATTGGTCGAAAAGGTTATCGCGGGTTTGAAATGCAAAGCGCAACTGATAGATCTGGGATGTGTATTAGTCAGTAAAAGTCTGTAACGAAGAGCGACAGAATTTATTTAACAAGTTTCTTACCTCAGAACATTAAACTTGAAGCCCTCTCAACCTTAGTCGGTCTTCGTCATAATTGTCATATTTTAAATTCTCTTAATTGTACTGATTTGATATTTATCATAGTATCTATTAGTTTATAATATTTGTATATACGTATTTTATTATTATAAGTTACTTGTTTAAATTATAATTACTACACTATATTTTAATCATATCTTATTATCTGTTATTTATTTAGAGTGCACACCTACCACAATGTTGTCTTTTTTAACCCAAAGGTTGACAGGTAGAGAATGCCTTGTTGCATTAAGTCCGCCTATGTACCACTACTGTACATGAAGTTTAAATAAATAAATAAATAAAAGTTAAGTAAACTTCTTAGTATGGCATTTCTACACAAACACAGCTTGATTGGCGTGACAAAACCGTGATTGTCATGACACCTCTGACATCACACTGATTGACTGACAGTAGTTCCAATCATACAACTTGCTCCATCGTGTCTCATCTATGTTGCTATCAACGTTTTATTGAATGGTTGTGATTTCTTGTATCACAATTATAGAAGCGATAAGACCTGTCCTACTGTCTGGATCAGAATGTTGGGCTGTGAAAAAGACGGATGAAAAAAGACTGCATGTAGCGGAGATGAGAATGTTGAGATGGATGTGTGGTGTGACGAGAATGGATAAAGTGAGAAATTAGTATATTAGAGGAAGTCTGAAAGTGGCGCCAGTGACTGAAAAGTTGAAAGGAAATCGTTTGTCTTGGTATGGTCATGTGAAGAGGAGAGATGAAACGTTGCATCACTGCTTACCATCAGGTGGGATCGCAGTCAAGCACTAGTTTATTGCAATAAAAAAAAAACTTTTTGTATGTCTGTAACTCCTTCTTGTTCAAGCTATTGGAATCCTCATCATTGTCATCATCAGCCTTTGTAATGTTCCCAATGCTGGCACATAGGCCTCCTTTCTAGGTGAGGGAATGGGCTGTAATCCGCCACGCGGGCCCAGTGCGAGTTAGTGGATGTTACATGTCTTCGAATATTTTGATTAACTACGTTGCTTTTATAACAGTGCCTGAAGCTTCCTTTCAGAAGCCCAGATCGACATACGTGACCCAAATGTACGTTATGTAGGAACTATGCGTTTCAAATGAGGAGTGGACTCTCGCCGGAGTCTGTATTTCCTGATGGCTACAATCCAGGAATCTTTAAGTCAAGAGTGAATAGGTTATTTCTAGGTAAGCGCGCTCCATCGTCGACCGCATCGTCGCTTTCCATCAGGTGAGATAGCGGTCAAGCACGAACCTATCTACACTAATATAATAAAGAGGTAAAGACTGTTTTTTTGTTTTTTTTTTGTTTGTAGGAGGTAATCTCTGGAACTACTGGTCCGATTGGAAAAAAAAAATGCAACAATAGAAAGCTACTTTACTCTTGAGTGACATAGGCTATATTTTATGTACACGGGCGAAGCCGCTGACAAAAGCTAGTAATAAAATAAAAAAAAATTGGATTGATTGCCATGTTTTGACGTCACGTCACACTGTCAAATCGAAGAAAGTTCAGCAAAATTGCAGAACTCAGAGATGAGTGGCCCCTGTTGGCTTCGACCCTTCTGCAGGGTCCCTACAGAGACGATGTAGGGTCAAATAATCGTGCGATATAAGAGGTAGTACCACAGATTATGCGGTGTAACGGTACTCAGTCAGATGCCAGGTGCGAGCCGTAATTAAAAATAAAAATAAAGGACTGAGCACTATGCGACTAGCGATGAACTATGTAATACATTATTGTAACAACTGGTTTTTTAAGCATTTTTATTGATTTTTATTAGTTACTAGCTTTTGTCAGCAGCTTCGCCCGCGGACATAAAATATAGCCTATGTCACTCAGGAGTAAAGCAGCTTTCTATTATTGCTAAAATTTCTCCAATCGGACCATTAATTCCAGAGATTACCTCCTACAAACAAAAAAATAAAAAAACAAACTTTACCTCTTTATTATATTAGTGTAGATATAAAAATTAGTTATATAAAAAGGGTTTTTTATTGCGTACAAACTATGTGTAATCAAATTCTATAGGGATTATATTTAGACCAGCTGGCTTACCTGTTGGTTAGTTACTATGCTGGAGGTCGTGGGTTCGATTCCCACCCAAGACAAACGTTTGTGTCAAGTTGTCACCTTAACTTTTCAGATATGATGAAGAGATTTTTTTTCGTTTATATTGCAAAAAATAGGTAGAGGGGTCTTTAAGTCTAGAGTGAATAGGTTACTTCTCGGCAAGAGTGATCCACGATCAGTTAAATCGGCGTTTTTTTCAGGTGAGAAAATGGTCAAGGGCGAGCTTATCAATAATAATTGACTTGGCTTAAAAGCCAAGAGCCTCGACCAAGATCTTAGGAGGCTTGCATTAGGCGGCTGAATCTGGGGCTTGATTCTGAAAGCGGTTGAAAAAATTCCTTTCCTGGATTTGACAGTAAATCGTGACGTCACAACATGGCAATCGATCCTATTCTCATTTGGAACGCATTGTATGTAGTTTACCTGTAATAAACAGCTGCAATTTTCAGAGTAATTGACTATTCATTATTTATGTGTTGAAATATGTACCTGACGAACTTTATTATCATAACTAATGTTATATAATTATGTGGACGTGTTATTATGGTTGTTGTTGTTTTATTCTTCTCTTGTTTCCTACACACTATTGTCTACAATATGCGAAATATAAGTTGAAACAAAATGGTTTCTGCTGCTGATTTGTAAATTAGCTAAGGATTCTCACCATGGTTATTTTCGACATCACGTGTGTTATGAGAGTTTTAATCATTCTTGAGTGATTGTTGTACCATAAAACGGGGTGAATGGAAACAAATCGGGGGTGAATAGAAACAGCATTTGGTTGTTTTGTTCAAATTTTTATAAATTCAATATTACAAACAAAAATGCTTTATTAAAACTAAAAATATGAAATTAAAGTTATAATCCTAATAAAAATTTTGTTTCTATTAACCCCTATGAGTTCCTATTCACTCCATTTTACCCGGTACGTTTTGTGTTTTGTATAATTGTGTAGGTACTCTTTATGATTGTTAAAAGTGCAATGCTAACACTTCAAGTTCCAGATGAACTTGATGTATTAGCATGGGTCTGTCTTTTCACTGACTTATCAATCGAAGAATTTTTAATCCACAGTTACCGTTCCCTTTCGTTTTCTGAAATTATTTCCCAATTTACTTCAGACATTGGCAGATTGGTCGACATCGGCTCTACTTGCCATTAGCAAAGAATAGAATAGAATAATTAGCTAAGAACTTGTAAGTACATATTTAAATTAAAATAAATCTGTAAATAAGTAAATATTTTACAAAAACTAAATAACTATCCTGTACATTATCACTAAGTACCAAAAACCGCGATAAAGACTCAATTTCACTTACGCAGTTAAAAGTTAACAAACCTAACCAGCCTAACGGTGTAAGAATGGTGCGTTACATAAACAGCGCGCTGCATCGCCCTTGGCGGCTGGGCAGCGACCCCGCCGGCTCAAGGTCGGGCGCGCACACTCGTGCGTGCGCTCGTGTGCGAATCTTAGGGTTGCGATTGTTTTACGCGCCGTAAAAGTTGAATGCACTTTTTGTTTGGATCGGGTGGAATATTTTTGTGCTTGATATGTGAATATTTGTGTTTAAATTCGTTGAATACCGTCTTTAGAGACATAATAGAAAGACAATTGGTGTGTGAACATCTGCGTTTGCTTGAGGCTTGAATGTTTAATTTTTAACTATCGCTGCATTGATCAATTCTTATACTTAAAAAAAAATGCTTATATTTAAATTGCTGCTGCTATATAAAAAATTAGTGAAAATGTCAAAAAATTTATACTTTTGATAGAACACAACTGCAATGTAGAAGCTACAGTTCCTAAAAAAGAAAAGAAGCGTCAAAAGGTAAATTACTATTTGCGTCAAAGTACAGTACTGATTAAAATTAACAATTCATATATGCCTATATAGGAACAAAGGAATTTTCAATCATGTGATTTAACTTTAAGGATAATTTTGATACAATAATACATTATGAATTGAGGATTGTAATGAGGTTTATGAATCTATATTTAGCAATAAACAGTGTATTTTTAATCGTGAACAAGAATATAACTTATTTTAAAATATTATGTGACAAGCGATTCTTGCACAATAATATTACGCATTATTGTATAATAATATCTATTGTTATGTATCAACGGATTTCAAATAAATAAAAATATGTTAAATATGAATCAATATTAAATTTGTTACATAAATATAAACTAAATTCGCAGACATCCCACCGCGTAAATCAAGTGCACCCTTTAAGCCCTACACATCAAATATTGCAACCTAAACCGTCCACCACTTTACCAAGACCTTTGCAGTTCCATTGAAATGGTTTCATCCCTTCAAATTTTCAAGATACTAGAGGGAGGGGGTCTCAAGTTAAAGTGGTCGACACACTCACACATTGGAACCGTGCATAAATAAAATGTTGTTAATGTGTGTGTGGAGGAAAATCTTAAGACTATTTTTGTAATAAAAGAGAGATGTTAATCATCTGATGTTTTAACAAAGGCGTTCTTTGGAAATTCTTGGTTTTAGATTTCATTTGGAGCCTAGTGGTAACAACTCCAACTTGTAAATACTTAGGTAGTAAGTTCAAAGTCATACGATGCCGTATGGACTCTGCATAAGCGTCGAAGCCTACTGGGGCCCAGGGTCTCTTTCTGAAAGGTAGGTTTGGCAACAATGCGAGTGGTAAAGAAAGAATCGGGGTGGGGTGTTTGTATAGTCGGTAAGAGTCTGACACTGTTTTCCGCTACGCCCAAGAGTGGGATTCGTCATTGGATGATTTTTGTTCACCATAAAAAATATAAGACGCACGGAGGAAGACAGCTAAAATGAATTCCAGTAAAATCAAATTAGTCAGGCAAAGGATACGGACATGATTCATTTACGAAAGCACAACAAAAGGAATAAAGGTAGATTTAGTCAGTTAGTCAGTAGATAAGAGTCTTTCCCGAAAAGAAGTCTTTGCCCACCTGCTTCACCCAAGATAGAAAAGTTTTTTAATGATTTCACACTTCAAGTCTTCACAATCTGCAGTGATGCCATCAATGATGGTGAGGCGCACTAGTTTATTAAGAGCCTATTCACTCTAGCTTTGAAAACACCTAAATTATAATCGGACGGAAAGACAGCAGCCGGCATACTGTTCCAGTCCCTCGATGTACCTACGCGGTATAAACGACGAGGCAAAACGCTTAATTCTTACAGTAGATGTTTCAACAACATAAGTGTGTAACAATGTTTGTTTCAATTATTATTTTTTACCCGACTACGGCGAAGCAAAAGGAGGGTTATGATTTTTTGTTCGTGTATTTTTACTTTCTATCAGCAAATAATTAAATTAAGAGCCTTGGACTAGAAAGAAAAATGTTAAACGGCATTAGTTTCAGTATATTATGCAAAACTCGAAACATATATCTAGTATTTTTATATAAGGAATGTATGTATAAACTTTCACAGCCATTTCAAATCATGAAAAATTACATACAATTCAGATCTCAGATCAGCTTTTAAGTAAAATCCTAACATATAAATCGAATATTTAATTTTTTAAATATTTTTTTTTTTTTTTGACTGACCTGGTCTAGTGGTTAGTGGTCCTGACTGCTATGCCGGAGGTTGTGGGACAATAAAACAAAAACATTTGTCCTCGGTGAGAATAGAATCTCACCGAGGACAAATGTTTGTGTGATGAGCTCAATCATTTGTTCTTATCTATAATATGTAGATATGTATTTAGGAATATAGAAGTAGGTATGTTTATCAGTGATCTAGCACCCATAACGCACCCATAGCTGTGTTTAGCTTGAGACTAGACGACGTTTTGAGACAGTTGTGAAATATATTTAAAAAAAAAATTAGAAATAGGTACATAAAATTTAAATATATCCTATTTATAAATTAGTATAGTTTTTTCAGCAACACCCCATGATCACTCATGTGCACAAAAGCACATTTCCAGTCACGCGTGAGACGGTTTTCTGTAAACATAATCACTAGTTTAACAATTCTAATCAACATTTTTACAAACGACCAGTCCAAAATGGCCGCCGTGAAACGTCAAACGCATTTCAAATTTAGAACATTAAGGTCCGTGCTCCCATTTTGTGCTATGAAACTGTAACTGTCTGAAGTCTTAGTCCCGGAATCCACCAAAGCGGAGAGGAGAGGAGACGAGAGGAGATGTGTTTGAATAAACCAATCCGATTTCGTTATTTCCACATCTCTTCTCCGCTTAGCTTTGGTGGAAATGGGTCAAGCGGAGAGGAGAGGAGATGTCTCATTTTTCTATAGAATTTTGTGCAGCGAGAGAGCAAGCGGCGCGGCAGAGCGGAGAAGTGTCTAGTCACACAGCTCACATCTCTCCGCAACGCATCTCTTCTCCGCTTTGGTGGAAATAACCTGCCAGCTTCGCGGCACATCTCCTCTCGTCTCCTCTCCTCTCCGCTTTGGTGGATACCGGGCCTTATCCTTCGGTAACGGTTGTGTTAATATGTTTGAAAATTTATTTGTTGAGAAAAAGTATTATAACACCTTTACAGACGCGTCCAAGGCGATGTTATAACCAACACTAAAAGTACATGATAGTTTTCTAAATGTCTCGTCAAATCGTTGAGCTCCTTAGTTTTCCTAAGTTGAGCTATACGAATACTGACAAATGCTTGCACTGACTGGACAGGTCCACTCAAATCTGTATGGTTCTTTCCTCAAAAGACCATCTCAGACGCTAATCTGCATTGTTCTCATAAGATTTGACTATTACTGTATGGACTTTAAAAGAGACTTTGACCCCTGAGTTTGTTTCGGTGTTTCTTCTCAGGGTAGTCAGCTAGGAAACACCGCCTCATCTAGTTTAAACTGACAAAAAAAAAAAAAACAAAAATGACGTGTAAAAGTGTTTTGAAAAACCTATTTACAAAAATAAATATCATTTATCATATCATTTATCATTTATCATTGTCTACTTAATTGCAATTATGTATAAAAATTATAATAAGTCCGGGCAATTCTCAATAATTTACCTGAGCTGCTCAAGGGGCAAACTTTAGGAGGTTAGTCCTCGCAGATTTTTTTTATATGTGACTATAACTAATGCCAAAAAAATAACTATACAATATTTTTTTGCAGGTTTTCCTACTTCTTTCAAATGGATAGAAATATGTTTACGCAAAAAATTGCTGGTTATCTAAGTGTTAAGTAAATCGATCGATATTCTGCAAAGAATTTTGTTTTATATATTTTTCACGTACATTTTTAGCATTCGTCTAACATATTATTTACAAAAAAAATATAGTTTGATGGCGAGACACGCTCACTTATACGTTATACAATCACTTCTGTGTCGTCATAATAAATGAAATTTAAGTGTAAATTAAGGGTAAACATATATGTGGTTTTTCTATTTCAGAATCTTTACAACATATAAAGTAAAGTTTATACGTAATTTATATATACATAATTATGTTAGTTAGTTTTGTACATTTATTGTTATTTAATTTGTGACTATTTTTTAAATAGTTTTTTTGTGTTTATGGTGTACCTACAATAAAGAGTATATCTATCTATCTTAGTTAAACGGTTTTAAAAACCTGGGGATTCAATGCATGCGCTGGCGGCAGTACGAGTATGGTCATCATCATCATCATCATCATCATCATCCTACCCTTATCCCATATTACTTGGGGTCGGTGCAACATGTTTTTTTCTTCCACTCTGTCCTGTCACCCGACACACTATCACTAACTCCCTTTTCTTTCATATCACTTCTCACACAATCCATCCATCTCTTCTTTGGCCTCCCTCTTTCTCTCCATCCATCTACGTGTAAATTCAAAACTCTTTTTGTAACATGCGTTTCATCTCTCCTCGGCAGTACGAGTATGGTATGCATAATTTATTTACGGGACTATACGCTTTAACATTTTCCACGGGGCAACTCACGTTGGTTTTTCCGATGTAAAAGGAATGTGAAAATGTCGTTGTAGATAAGGATTGAATAGCACGTTAGAGCACGTTTCTAGTCGTGCGTTTTTCTTGATTATCGTATTGTTGAAAAATGAAGGAATTTCAGCGCAACAAAGGTTGCGATTGTAGTTTACGACATGACGTTTTATTCAACTTTTTCTCCATAGTAAGCATAATATTGGACAAGGTAATACAAAACACGGATGTTTGGACTTTTGCGGTCTTTGTACTATTAAACGTAGTTTTGCTGTTGAGAAAGGAAAAAATAGTGAATGAATGATTGATTGAATGGAAATTTTTGACTTTGGTCACTCTACTTGTTGTTAATATTTTATCATGGGTAAGTAAGTAGCAAAAGAGGAATCTCGTCATCATTATCATCATCAGTCTTATGTTCCCACTGCTGGGACATAGGCCCTTTCTCTAGGAGAGAGAATGGGCCATCCCGACTCGGATAGGTTAGAAGAACTTTTTGCTCACAAAAATACAGGAATTAATACATTATATCCACATATACACTTTCTATTCGTAGTGCAGGGTAAAATTGAGGGCCTGGTCAAGTGGTAGATCACCAATGAGATGGACAGACCAGATCAAGGCCGCAACTAAGAGCTCGGTCTACGAATGCACCCGGAAAGCTGCAGTCCTCGATGAATGGCGCCGGAGGATCAAGATGATCACTCATCGTGATCCACAGTGATGATCACGACCACTTCAGAGTGTTCCGACTGAGAAAAAAAAGAATTCTACATCCCACGTCATCTTTAAAAGATAAACAATGCATGTTCTTCTGAGTAACACGGAGCATTGAACAAGCAAGGTTGTCGGTTCGATTTCAGTTAGCGAATTTTACTCGTCGCGTCATCCGATGTAAAATTAAGGGTAATAAATATTGTACTATGAGTAATACATACTAGTGACGTCACCTTTAACATTGGGAATGTATTACCAGCAATTGTTGAGACTGAGCTTTTTACTTGAGAAGTATTCATCATCATTGTCTTCCTGCCTTTGTCCCGTTTTATTTGGGGTCGGCGCAACACATTTTTTTTCATTTCATCTCATAGTGAACTGTTGTAGTGATAGGTGTATTTTTTTCTGTCATACTTTTTTATTTCATTTTAAGTAGGTATATAAATTTCTTTACTATGTGAATGTAAGAACACTGTAGACTTCGCAAATTCCTATTACGACTCATCTTTATTTTTATTTTTTGTTATTATTTTTATTGTCCTTTTGGGTACAATATTGACTGGTCTACATACATAATTATATCAATACTGTAATTTTAAAATATTGTAACAAACCATTTTTTCAAAGAGTATCTAACCATGCAGTTTCTTACCGGTTCTTTTCCATAGGAAACGACTAATTTGGAACCGTGCTTTTGAAGTTTTATAAGTACCCATGTAAAATGACAGAGACGCCTTTTCTAATATTCCTGTATGTTATAATACCCGTAACAATAACAATAGAAAAAATGCTATTCTCTGTTATTTCCTTTAGTCTGTAAAGCAGAAGGTTCTTTGTCCACTCAACAATATTGTACATTACTCAGACTTAAAATATTATATCAGACCATCAGACAAATAAAATTACATGCGTAATTTCGTGCTCAGCTGTGATTGGTCCACTTTTTATATCAGCGTTAGGGCTGCCACTACTAGCTACTGTCTATGTTGATCGATGAGAATTGTTTTTATTTTGTTTTTGTGGAATTATTTATTATAATACTAGCCTTCTGCTAACGGCTTCGCCCGCGTTAAAGTAGGGTTCTCCATACAAACTTTTGACTCCATCACATCCCTTTAGGAGCTGAATTTAGAAAAACCCATTCTTAGTGTTCGTCTACGTCATAAAAGGAAGCCTTGTGCAAAATTTCACGCTCCTAGTCCAAGTAGTTTCGGCTGTGCGTTGATATGTCAGTCAGTCATTTTCTCCTTTTATATATAGTATAGATTGTTGCTTTCTTTTGATATAAGAAAACTAGAAGTAAATTTAATTAGCAGCCACAACTTCTGGCTTACTCACTTCTCCAATTGAACACTAAAAAGAAAAAAAAGAGACACCATATTGGTATAATTAATATTATTGGTATATATACAGGTATAATTAATACAAAAAGGAATATAGTTAGTACTTTAGTATGTATATGTACCTATATGTAAATAGTACGCAACAAACTACCCGTGTATCTCTATTTATCTTCTGGCAAATCCATCCAAAGGTTGTCTTTAAAAAATCGCTTTTAGCTATAGCTTATACCTTAGTAATTTTAAGCTCCTAATGAGCCAAATTAATTAACGGTTGAAAAAAATATTTTCATTGAAATCTTGTTTTATATAAATATCATGACATAGTATAAAACAAAGTCGCTTCCTGCTGTCTGTCCCTATATATGCTTAAATCTTTAAAACTACGCAACGGATTATGATGCGGTTTTTTAATAGATAGATTGATTTAAGTGGAAGGTTTATATGTATAAATAATATATATATATATATAATGTATAATACATACATAGCATATATAATATCATAAATAAAGAACACTTAAAATTAAAGTTCGTGACAGCCCTAACCATTGATTCACAGCATGCATTTCTGCGCAGTGATGCAATTGCTTACGTAAGCGGTCGTTCCCCCGAAGGTGACCCTGGCTGCCGCGGACCCTTCCAAGGTCATCAGATCGGCTGCGCAGGGATAGTAGCATTTATATTGAGATAGTTGATCGTTCAGGGCATCTAATTTGTGTTTGTTTTTTTTGTGAAGGCACCTCGGTTGACTAAACAAGATATATATTTCCTTAAATAAAAAGAAGTAGTAGTATCTTTTTTAAATTAAAAATTGATTGGACTATGTGGATTAGATTAGGCTATTTGTCTTTTTTGTTTCTTTCTATCTTTTCTTTTCATTAGAATTTGATTAGAATTTGAGTATTTAACGGTCTACTGAAATGTCCTTTCATTGGTATTGTTCGTCGGGTCGTGGAGCTCCTTAGTTGTCCTGAGTTGAGCTTTGCGAATACTGACAAATGCTTGCACTGACTGAACAGGTCTATTCGTATGGATCTTTCTTCAAAACACCATCTAAGACAAATCTGCATGGTTTTTATGTGATTTGACCTATACATATTTTCTGTATGGACTTTAAAAGAGACTTTGACCCCTGAGTTTGTTTCGGTGTTTCTTGTCAGGGTAGTCAGCTAGGAAACATCGGACTCATATCATCATCATCATCAGCCTTTTAATGTTCCCACTGCAGGGACACAGGCCTCCTCTCTCTAGGAGAGGGAATGGGCCATAATCCACCACACGGGCCCAGTGTGGATTGGTGGATGTCACATGTCTTCGAATTTTTGGTTCTAGGACATGCCGGTTTCCTCACGATGTTTTCCTTCACCGTTTTGAGAGCAATGGTGATGAAATAAATTACACAAAGTAATGCGCCTGGTTTGGTTTGAACCCGCGACCTACGACTCGTAAGTCGGGGCCGTTACCACTCGGCCACCACTGCTCTCGTCGGCCACCACTGCTCTCAGGACTCATATAGCATCGAAAAAAAAAAAATTACGTGTAAAAGTGTTTTTTAAACCTACTTGCAAAATAAAGATCATTTATCATTATCACTTACAACCCAGTTGTAAAAGTATTTTCCAGATAGCTTCCCTGTATAAAAAGTAGTGATATGAAAAACAAAATGCAAAAAAAAATAATAGGAATAAAAAAAAACAATATTTTGCCCATCCCTAAACACCAGCCATATTTATTCAAACTATAAATAGTCGTTTATTATCGCCACATTATAACCGTTTTCTTTTCATTTAAATACATGTTTTATATAAGTACGATGACTCTAAACTCTATGCGTTGTTATGTCAATGGAAACAATGTATTTATTCATGGTAATTACCTAACAAATACATTCTGAAATAATGGACAGTATGAAAATAAATTAGACGTCATGTTAAGAGCAGTGGTGGCCGAGTGGTAACGGCCCCGACTTACGAGTTGCAGGTCGCGGTTCAAACCCAGCCAGGCGTACTTTGTGTAATTTATTTCATCACCACAGCTTAAAAAACGATGAAGGAAATCCTCATGAGGAAATCGGCATGTCCAAGAATAAAAAATATGAAAACATGTAACATTCACCAACCCAAACTGGGTAGTAGATTAAAACATAAAATATTGTTTTATTTTAGTAATCCCAGACAGGATAACTTAGCCTGTAAACTACAATAATTTTATATTTAGGTGCCTACCCATTGTTATAAATAATATATTATGTAGTATTAATGTAAATCTGCCTAGGTAAGTAAAGTGACTATTAAGAAGCAGAAAAAAAGAATATAAAATTTACCAATAAATAAGTTGGACTATACTTATCAGACATGAATTTATTATTATTTCTCTAGCCTATACTGTCCCACTGCTGGGCAAACGCCTCCCTCCATTCTTTCCGGTATTCTCGGTTTTGAGCTATTTCTTGCCAAGTCCTAAGGAAGGTATCAAAGTAGTCCCGTAGCAGACACGACCGGTCCTGTGCATCTCCCATCCATCGGATTCCAGCAATCCTGGCCAGGTCATCTATCCACTTTGTGGAAGTCTGATTTATTTTACTTAATATTTTTAATTATTATTATTTGCTATAAACTAATGCTTAACTGCGATAAATTCGTGATGGTTAGCAGTGATGCTATCGTTGATGGTGAGGCGCATTAGTTTATTAAAAGTCTATTCACTCTAGCCTTGAAAACAAACAAATTATAATCGGACGGGAAATTTATTGCATTTTATTTTAATTATGGTCATATAAAGAGGAGGAATGAAGAACATTTTGCTAAAATAGTTTTGTAGGTGGATGAAGATGAGGGGAGGCCAAAGAAAAGGTGGATGGAGTGAGTGATATGAAGGAAAAGGATGTTAGTGTTAGCATGACGGTTTATAGGGTAGAATGGAAGAAGAAAACGTGTTGATAATTGCTTTTATGGTGTAAGCGAGCATTAAGAAGGAATTTAAGGTGAGTAAAAAGAGGAAAATATGCAAATTTTATTCCTAGGGCTGTTTTTTGGCCAGAAAATCATCCAATGATATCTCCCGCTTCGCCCAAGGGCGGGATAGTGACAAGCTTTTACTGACTAAAAAACCCACTTCTGTTCCTTCAATGCAGAGCTTCGGGGTTCACTTTCACATAACCCATGGCCCCAGTAGGCTTCGATTATACGGCGTATTGAAGGCGATCTACTTACAATGCACCGTAACCAGCATAGATCTGTGCGTGACTATAGCCACGACGGTAATTTTAATTCAACTTACTTGACGTCTGCAATACTTATATGGCAATTATAATTTATATTATTTGTAAACTTAAGATCGCCCTTTAAATGTTTTCTACATATTTTGCGGTTTTAACAGGAAGCGACCATATTGCAAAATAAATGATTCATTGGCGCCGCTATTCCTTATGTGATATTTTGTCTTAATATTATGTATTTGTATTGTAGTTATTTTAAATAGTTGACTGAAGAGATGTTTACATGATGATTAGTTTAACTATAGTGAAAAAAAAGCGTTACCAAGCGTTTTACCTCGTCATTTATACCGCGTACATCGAGGGATTGGAACAGTTTGCCGGCTGCAGTCTTTCCGTCCGAATATAATTTAGGTGTCTTCAAGGCTAGAGTGAATAGGCTCTTAATAAACTAGTGCGGCTTACCATCAACGATTGCATCACTGCTTTCCTTCAGGTGGGATCGCAGTCGAGCACTAGTTTATTGCAAGTAAAAAAAAAAAGTGAAAGATAAAAGAAAGAAAGAAAACTAATTAATATGGTACATCACAAGGGACACAAACACAATAATTATTTTAATAATTTGACAAACAGTTTCTATGAACTTGCTTGTCTATCGCTAGGACCTAAGTCAATGCCTTAGGATAATTTTGCCGTATTGGTTCCACTGTCAACAGCCAATACCTTAATAAATAAGTTTTATAAAAACCACTTAAGAACAAAAACATCCTTGACGATTTGCCATGATTCAATAAAGCGGCGCAGTTCCCGAGATCGGGTCGAAATACGGACAAAAAAACATTATGCAATCGAGCAACGACTGACAAGGTGACCTGCCATTGTCTGGCCCTGCATGCCAGCTCTTCATGAGGTAGGATGACACAGAAGTACCAATACATTGTTTATTAACCTCTGCTCTGCTTTTACTCGAATATCAGCCATAAAGTGAACTTTCTTAAAAAAAAGCCTGTCCCATTTCCATTTTTTTTTCTTAAAAAACCTTGCCCTACGCTAGGAATTACTCCTGTGTCATGGGTGCATTCAAACTTCTAAAGTCACTTAAACAAGATACCCAGACCAGGAACACCTATCTTTAGGCCATACAAAATAATGTTTGTTCTGTGCGGGGACCGAAACCGCGACCGCAACAGTTAATCGCTCAAGAGAGTCAGTCTAAAATATTAATTAAATTAATTGACGTGAGTGTGTAATATAAACTAACTAGCTTTTGTCAGCGGCTTCGCCCGCGTACATAAAATATAGCCTATGTCACTCAGGAGTAAAGCAGCTTTCTATTATTGCTAAAATTTCTCCAATCGGACCAGTAGTTCCAGAGATTACCTCCTACAAACAAAAAAATAAACTTTACCTCTTTATTATATTATTAGTGTAGATAACTAGCCTTCTGCCAGCAGCTTCGCCCGCGAGAAAATAGGGTTCTTCATACTAACTTAGACCCCCATTACATCCCTTTAGGAGCTGAATTTTGAAAAACCCTTTCTTAGTGTTCGCCTACGTCATAAAAGGAAGCCTTGTGCAAAATTCCACGCTTTTAAGCTATGCGTTGATATGTCAGTCAGTTTGTCCTTTTATATATATAGATAATATAATGTAACAATTATATTATTATTGACTCAAAAACTAAACCTTCTGAAGCCACTCTATATAACAACACACGTCTGTCAGTTTGTCCTTGCAGACTATAAACGTAAACTATGCACCCTCAAATTAAAAGCTAAGCCCATTTAATTCTGTGCTATAAATTATAGTTTATGAACCCTTTCAGCACTATTTTATATATGTAGCTATAAAGTATCTTATTATATATTCATTCACTCATTTCAACTTGAAAGACGTCCGCTGTTGGACATAGCCCTCCCCCAAAGTTTCGCCACAATCACTATCCTGTGCATCTCTCCATCCATGTTAGTCCGAGTCCACACGGCGCGTTGCTTCAGCGGTGCGTCGACGCAGCGCTGCCGTTGCGTTGTTTTACGAGTACATACAAATAACCAAGGTGTTCACACGGCACGCTGCGTCGCCGCAACGCACACATGACGGACAGCAGCCCCTGAGACGAAGCAGGAGGGGGTGTACTCATTGCGGCGACGGAGATGCTTGCCGCAACTGTGCGTCACCGCTGCGTCGACCGAACGTTAAGACTGCGTCGTAGTAACGCTGCGACGACGCAGCGCCTGTGTGGCCGACTATGCGTCAAAATATTTGCGTTGCGACGATGCAACGCGCCGTGTGGACTGGCTCTTAGTGAATAGGCTCTTAAACTCTTGAGCCCCCGGTGAACGCCGGCGTTCGCACACCTATTGTTTTTATATTACTAGCGACCCGCCCCAGCTTCGCACGGATACTGATATTGAATATATTATGCATGTATTATACACAAAAACCTTCCCCTCGAATCACTCTATCTATTAAAAAAAACCGTATCAAAATCCGTTGCGTAGTTTTAAAGATCTAAGCATACAAAGCCGTAAGCAACTTTGTTTTATACTATGTAATGATGATGTATCTAATAAAATTTCAATATTATGTCTTTAATAATAGGTATTTAAATATTCAAAAAGTTAATAAACTAGTGCGCCTCTTCATCAACGATTGCATCACTGCTTACCATCAGGTGCCGCAGTCAAGCATTAGTTTATAGCATTAAAAAAAAATACTTTCCACCTCCAAAAAATACTATCCTCATAAAGCTACGTGACGGATATCACAAGTCCACACTTTCAATCTGCGTCATTACAGTGTCAGCAGCAAAAGAGGGTTTACCCCACGTTAGTAATAAAAAGAGGGAGAGTGATTCTATTCATATTTTTAATAGTGGCTCGTAAGGGCGTTTCCTCACTTGGCGTTTTAACAGCGGCTGTTTGCTAAAATTGAGAGCTGACTGAAGGAAGGTGAGGACTGTTTTTATCATCAAGAGTAGAGGGTAGAGAGATGATGATGATCATTGTTATATGTTACACTGACACGAAGTCAGCGTAATATTTTTTTACCATTCGTATTTTTGCAATAAACAGTTAATTTCAGCAACAGTTTAAATTAGTTTTTGTTTAATTATTATTATCACTACATAATACATGCAAGTATATACTCGTACTTCCATTCATATTCATATTTTTTTTCCAATAAACAATTAATTTCGACAATAGCTATAACAATAGATATAACAATTATTTTCATGTTTTGTTTTCTTTAATTATTATTAATACTACATAATACAAATTTTATTGATTTAATAAGTTGTAGGTTCTTTACTTTCATAAAAATATATACGAAAAAAAATCTAAAAGTTGGAAGAAAGTCTTATGTCTTTCTTTTTTTTTCCTTACGGTTTTTTTTTGGTCATATCCTTACATGAAAATTACGACCTCCTTGTCAAAAGAGCCCTAAATATCTCCGACAAATCACAAGGAAGAAGACGACTACCTGGCACCTGGTGATCAAAAGAGAGCCAGCAATCGAATCTGATCCGAGAGAGACCCGACTTCAAATAAACTAAGAAGATGAAATAAATGTGAATAATATTAATAAATATAAAACAAAATAATATTTCTACTTAATCTACAGCATTTCACAAAACAAGCGTCAAACACGCCCCATCTGTGTACTGCCTTAAAAGGTCACCAACTAATTACTCACAGGCCTACCAATAGGTATGATATACTATTACAATACACAACACAACTCATCAACTATCTTACTTATATTATAAATGCGAAAGTTACGATGTTTGGATGTTTGTTACTCAATCACGCAAAAACGGCTGGACGGATCTGGATGACATTTGGCACAGGCATAGGATACACTCCGGAATAGGACATAGGCTACTTTTTATCCCGGAAACCCCAACCCCAATACCACGCGGGCGAAGCCGCGGGCAATAGCTAATGTTTCTACTAAATCTACAGTATTTCACAAAGCAAGCGTCAAACACGCTCCATCTGTGTACTGCCCTAAAAGGTCACCAACTAATTACTCACAGGCCTACCAATAGGCATGATATACTATTACAATACACAACACAACTCATCCACTATGAACAATACTATGATGTAAGGCTAAATGTTATTGAATAAGCCATTTTTGTATTTACTAGTTACACTAAACTATAATATTGAGTCATTTTTTTATCATAATTTAAATTAGTTTATATTACACACTCATGTCCTCAGTGTCTCAAGGCAAAAGTCTATGACCAGTGTGGGTTGCCAGTGATGACATATGGCTCCGAAACGTGGTCGCTTACAATAGGCCTCATTAGACGACTCAAAGTCACCCAAAGGACAAAGGAAAGAACTATGATCGGAGTTTCCATGCGTGATCGAATCAGAAATGAAGATATCAAGAGAACCAAGGTTACTGACATAGCGAAAAGAATCGCCAAACTTAAGTGGCAATGGGCAGGGCACATCGCACGCAGAACAGGTGGCCGCTGGGGCTGAAAGGTTCTGGAGAGGCGACTGCATACCGGAAGATGTAGTGTTGGAAGGCCTCCCACAAGGTGGACCGACGACCTGGTAAAGGTTGCTGGAATTCCATGGATGCGTGACGCACGGGACCGGTCGTTGTGGCAAAGTTTGGGGGAGGCCTATGTCCAGCAGTGAACGTCTTTCGGCTGAATTGATGATGATGACACAATTACGCGCACAAAAAGATTTGGGAACACATTTATTGTGCATAAGGCTAAGGAGTAGAATTCCTCCTTCCAGGAATTCGGTAAGGAATTTGTTTGTAAAACCTTTCTTCGGGTCTTTAAATCAAAAGCGGATAGGTTACTTCTCTTCTGTCTCGCCTTCGTCATCGCTTGCCTAGACAGAAGGGATCTGAGTAAGCAAGCGAGATAGGTAGGTAAGTGAGGTAGTGTCCAAGTCTCATAATAATAAAAAATATTAACAAAAAAAATAACAACTTTGTAATATCCAATAGCTAGAAGCAAGATAATGTTAAAAATAACAAACTTTTTAAAATATTAATAAATATTGAATTTATTTTGACCTTTTTTTATAATTATTTTGACCTTTTTTTATAATTATTTTGGGCAGAGAATAAGCAATGTTATACAGCGTGGCAATGCTGCCAGCCTTTTGGGCACTTTACCAGTCGACAGCGATGCGGAAGAGTTTTTTGACGCCTGATTTTATATTACTTTTAGTTAGTTCTTAAGAGTTGTTTATTTATGTATTTACAGTAATTTATAAGGATTGTAAATATATTAAATCTTATTGAAAAAAAAATATAATTTTTCACATTCTTTTCAAGTAATCCTTTTAATTGATTTACTTAACATTCAGGTATAAAAAAATGACGTAATCAATGTATAGAAGTCCGCCATATTGGATTTAGAATGACGTCACTGAAAAACTTAGTTTAGTGATTACAATATTTTCATCCAAATTGAACACGTCTACAAAAATCCAGCTCAGGCAATTAAAGTTATCTGGTTTAAAATTGATTTGCATAAAATGTACTCGTACACAAACTTAATGTACCTTACAAGTTAATAAAACTTGTAAAAAAACCTTAAGTTTTGAAATAGGAACTTTTAAAAACTCAAAAAAATAGCTTGAGCAACGTCCTGTGCAGTAGCCTTAAAAATAAATTCTTAATCTCCACACTTTCACACTTCATAAACAAAAGCGAAACCTGCCTTAACAAACAAAGATAAAAACAAAACACAATCTAAAATCTAAAACCTAAACCCTTTACCAGAACTCCAAAAAAACAAAAAAAAACCTAACGCCTTTTATCCCAGACAGAACCATACATGCAAACAAAAAACCGCTCGAATTTCTTTCCTATTACGTCTTCGGTCACACAAGGTCCCCGGTTCATCGCCCCCAAGGTGACTTGAAAGTCCTCCTGACCTACCCCAAAGTCTGGCGTGTTTCTAGAACCCATAATAGCCCGAATATCATCCGGTTTCAATATAAAATCGTTGAAAAGTAAGTTACGTAAGGTCGGGTTCTATAGTTTAGTATAACTGTCTGTCTGGCTCTGGCTTTAGGGTTGCGCATGAGTTTGAAAAGGGTACTCGTTTTGTGGGTTTTTATTTTTATAACCCCTTTTGTTGGTATGTTTTTTTTGGTTCTGTTTTTGTTAGAGTACTAGTTTGTGTAAATTACGAGCTTTTGAGAAAGTAAAAGCTTTTTGTGAACAGATTTTAATGTTATTTTTCTATACCTATTTTATTTCTGCTGTTACTGTTTTTTCTTAGTATATTTTCTTTTGTCACTACTACTACATATAATACTGCATTAGTAAGTATCTTTTTCCTCAGTATGTAACTTCCTCGAACTTGAAAGTAAATATATTCTACTAATACGCAACTTAGACTCAAATAATTTATTTCAATCATCATTTACAGATCATATCATCATACATTGTATAGATCATTTACAGGCACGTTTGAATAGTCAAATTATCGGTCAGTCAAAAAAAGGAAGCTAATTTGCATAATTATTATGGTAAAAAATAATTTGACAGTATATGATAATTAATAATTACTATCTACTGCCAGAGGTTTCATTGCACTCGCGTGATAATAGAAAATTATCCCAAAAGAACATACTTTTGTTACAAAAAGTGCCGTGTAGTGCCGGCACGTAAAAAGAGCCGACAGAGGGAAAACTGGCATCAGGAGATGGGCAGCAGCGTCTCCAAACGACAGCAGGCCATACTGCGATCGCCAACCCGCCTGCCAAGCGTGGCGATTACGGCAAAACCCCCTATGACGACACAAGCAAAAAATCGGCCCCCAGTCCCCGGCAGTCCCGCTTTTCCTAGTTACGGTAGCGGCTATGGTAAAGGCGGGGCAGGGGGTGCTAAGAATCTCCGGGTGAGATTCGGCTGCCAAACACGACGACTCGACCTGGCAACATACAACACGCGCACACTGAGGCTTGACGCGAAGCTCGTAGAGTTGGAAGAGGCAATTAGTAAGTTACATTGGGATATCATTGGGTTATCTGAAGTCCGAAGAGAGGGCGAGGATACGATAACCCTGCAATCCGGTAACTTACTATACCACCGGGAGGGCGACCAACAGTCCATAGGTGGTGTCGGGTTCATCGTCCACAAGTCCCTTGTCAACAATGTGATCACTATCGGAAGTGTTTCGGGCAGGGTAGCGTACCTGATACTCAGAATATCGAAACGATATTCGCTGAATGTCATTCAAGTCTACGCTCCGACCTCGAAACACGACGATGTCGAAGTGGAGGCTATGTATGAGGAGATCTCTGAAGCCATGCATAGCTATAAAACCCACTACACGATTGTGATGGGGGATTTCAATGCGAAGTTGGGGCAACGTTGCGGTGATGAGTTGAGAGTGGGGAAATTTGGATTTGGGCAACGGAACGAAAGGGGCCAGATGCTGGCGGACTTCATGGAGAAAGAAAACCTCTTTATGATGAACTCCTTCTTCGAGAAGCCCGCAAGCCGCAAATGGACCTGGATCAGTCCGGACGGTAGAGTCAAAAACGAGATCGATTTTATCATGTCGACAAAGAAGCATATATTCAATGATGTCGCTGTGATCAACGCTGTTAAGACAGGAAGCGATCACCGTATGGTCAGAGGCACATTGAATATCGACGTAAAGCTTGAAAGAGCGCGACTGATAAAATCCACGCTCCGACCAATACCGGCTCAAATTCAAAACCCCGAGAGCTTTCAGCTCGAGCTACAAAACCGCTTCGAAGCCTTTGAGAACAGCATCGATGTGGACGATCTATACAACATGGTGGTGAATACTGTCCGTACGGTAGGGTCCAAGTACTTTAAAACCCGCCGTCCTAAATTAAAGAAACTCTCCAGTCAGACTCTCCAACTCACGGATCAGAGGAACGAAATGAGGCTACAAGACTCAACGGATGCCCATCGTTATCGGCAACTCAATAGACAGATATCTAAATCTTTGACGAGCGACCTTCACCAATTTAATACACAGCGCATCAAAGACGCCATTGAGCGGAACAAAGGCTCCAAAGTGTTCGCCAGAGATCTGTCTATTGGGCAGAGCCAATTGACGAGGCTGAAAACTGAGGAAGGTAGCATCATTACGTCAACACCTGAAATTCTGAGGGAGATTGAGAGTTTCTATGGACAGTTATATTCCACGCAAACACCTGTTGAAAGCAAGGCTAGGGATCCTAGAGCCAAGCTTACCCGACACTATACCGAAGATATCCCGGACGTCAGCCTGTACGAGATTAGGATGGCTCTGAAGCAGCTTAAAAACAACAAGGCGGCGGGTGATGACGGAATTACAACAGAGCTCTTGAGAGCGGGCGGTAAGCCAATACTTAAAGTCCTCCAAACGCTCTTCAATTCTATCATCCTCGAGGGCAAAACGCCAAAGGCATGGGGCAGAAGCGATGTGATGTTGTTCTTCAAGAAGGGTGACAAAACTCTCTTGAAGAACTACAGACCCATCTCGCTTCTGAGCCATATCTATAAGTTGTTCTCTAGAGTCATTACGAATCGTCTCGCTCGCAGGTTTGACGACTTCCAACCTCCCGAACAAGCCGGGTTCCGAAAAGGCTATAGTACCATAGACCACATTCATACGCTGCGGCAAGTTATACAGAAGACCGAAGAGTACAACTTGCCACTTTGTTTAGCGTTCGTGGACTATGAGAAAGCCTTTGATTCGATTGAGACCTGGGCAGTTCTGCAGTCTCTCCAAAGGTGCCAAATAGACTACAGGTACATCGAGGTGCTAAAGTACTTATACCAAAACGCCACCATGTCGGTCCAATTACAGAACCAGAGCTCTAATCCGATACAACTACAGCGAGGCGTGAGACAAGGAGACGTTATCTCTCCGAAACTATTCACAGCTGCGTTGGAGGATATTTTCAAGCTTCTGGACTGGAAAGGACGCGGCATCAACATCAATGGCGAGTACTTAACACACCTGCGATTTGCCGATGACATAGTTCTTATGGCTGAGACCTTGGAAGACCTGAACATAATGCTCGATCTCGGTAATGCTTCCAAAAGAGTGGGTCTTAAGATGAACATGGACAAGACGAAAATCATGTTAAATGCCCATGTTGCACCCGCTCCAGTTAACGTTGGGAACATTACACTCGAAGTTGTTGACCACTATGTTTACCTGGGCCAGACAATCCAGCTAGGTAAGTCCAACTTCGAGAAAGAGATCTCTCGTCGAATCCAACTCGGATGGGCAGCGTTCGGGAAGCTCCGGCATATATTCGCGTCCGAAATACCTCAGTGTCTCAAGACAAAAGTCTTTGACCAGTGCGTGTTGCCAGTGATGACTTACGGTAGTGAGACGTGGTCGCTTACTATGGGTCTCTTAAGAAGGCTCAAGGTCACCCAGCGAGCAATGGAGAGAGCGATGCTTGGTATTTCCCTGCTTGATCGAATCAGGAATGATGAGATCCGCAGGAGAACGAAATCAACCGACATCGCTCGAAGGATTGCATCGCTGAAGTGGCAGTGGGCGGGACACATAGCGCGGAGAACCGATGGCCGTTGGGGCGGAAAGGTTCTCGAATGGCGACCGCGTACCGGACGACGCTCCGTGGGCAGGCCCCCTACAAGGTGGACCGACGATCTGGTGAAGGTCGCGGGAAGCCGCTAGATGCGGACAGCACAGGACCGATCGTTGTGGAGATCCTTGGGGGAGGCCTATGCCCAGCAGTGGGCGTCGCTCGGCTGACATGATGATGATGATGATGATGATGTTTCTTGGCACGTGTTTGCAAGCAAGTGACACAAAGGACATGTAACAATCATAAAAATACTCATAATTCTTACTCGTTCCAGGTACAATGTCATGTGTCATGTTTGTATTTACAACTCGTAAAAAAGGAGAAACTGACTGATATAAGTATATAAATGTACATAAAAACTACTGAGACTTTTTAATGACAAATCTCGCACTTAGGCTGAGCGGGAAACAGTGTCGGATTCTTACTGACTAAACGACCCACTTCGTTCCTTCCATACCTTGGCCTTGATGTTACGATTTCGCATCAACCATTGGCCCCAGGAGGCTTATTGGGACTTGGAGTATGAAAACTTGTACAAAGTTTCGTTTTATAACGAAAACGGCACTAACAACGGGTTTCCCAAAATTCAGGCCTTTTTTAATCCTTCGATTTTATCGGGACTTTTATAACGTATTCAATTGCACTCCCATCGTACCCTAAGACAATTATTACGTCATAATGGATCAATACATAGATCAGAGCCATAAAGTCGAACAACTTTCTGGCATCATCAGAAGTCGTTTTTTTTTTGTACGGAACCCTGGATGTTACATTCCGACTTACACTTGGCCAGTTTTTTTTATCACCGATCTCTATAGTGACAATCAAATAAATTGGCATTTAAACGTGAAACTCTTTCCAAGCGCCATTTTGTACCAATCAAAACAACAAACATATATTAAAAAGACAAACGGAGAAAATACCTGCCCTCGTCTGGCAACTAGCCACAGCTAATGTACAAACATTATGATATCAATTACAACTCCACATTTCTGCATGTCATTCTCTTTGCTTATGCAATCATGAATTTATTTGCAAATTAGCGACCCGCCCCAGTATTGCACGGGTGCTATATTATGCATGTATTATACACATAAACCTTTCTCTTGAATCATAGATAGAGATCTATTAAAAAAAACCGCATCAAAATCCGTTGCGAACTTTAAAAAATATAAGCATATATAGGACATAAGCAACTTTGTTTTATACTATGTAATGATGTACTGATTAATATATTCATCATCATCATCATCGGAACGATACTTGTGCTCCTGATTATTTAAAACTAGCTTTTTCCAGCGGCTTCGCCCGCGTTCATAAAATATAGCCTATGTCACTCAGGAGTAAAGCAGCTTTCTATTGTTGCTAAAATTTTTCCAATCGGACCAGTAGTTCCAGAGATTACCCCCTACAAACAAAAAAAACAAACTTTACCTCTTTATTATATTAGTGTAGACAATATTTTAAAGTATTGGGCAGTTCTCATAATCCCAAACTTCGAGCTTCCAAAAACATTATTTAGGTTTATTGCTAATTCTTTTCGTCTCGTACCATAAAGCTCTGAAATAAGCTTCCTGATGTGAAGAACATCAAAGAAGCAGAATATAAATTTTCTTTCAAGCGCAAAATTCTGAACTTTTGTCATTATTTGGACCAGCGCGTCTCGAATCCATTGCATTCCTATAACCCTTACCAGGTCCTCGTCCACCTTAAGGCCTTCCAACGCTACGTCTTCCGATCTTTCTATAAGGTGGACCGAAAACCTGCTAAGAGTGATGGGGATCTCCGATAGATGAGAAACGCACAGAATCGTTCACTGTGGCAATACTTGGGGAAGCAGTTCGTGCATTTTGGTTGTAACGACGATGATGATGATGATATCGGTATAGCCTTGTAAGGCCCAACCTAAATTTAGGTCGATATATATTACGGCTCAATGTACTAAAAATAGGTGCAAGTAGTTGCGGCCCAGAACTTTGATTTAGTAAAAAAGTGTTTAAATGTAATGCTTTTGGCAAAACTCTTTTATGGGGTATTTCTTATACCAAATAGGTATAAGAAATAACCCCATAAAAGAGTTTGCAAAAAATATTTTGAAATAGTCAAAATTACACATGCGTTCAAAATTAATAATTTGTCGACGGTAGATTTAAATTGGGCGGGATTATTTAAACCAAAAATACGTTCAAATATCATGTCATAATTTTAGGTCGCTGGGCCGTAATTCAATGTTTTTAAAAATTGTCTTGAGCCGGAGTGTTAAAATTTTTTTGTCATTAAATTAGGTTGTTGGGCCTTACGAGGTTAACCACTTCAAAACTAAACAGTCATCACCTTACCAACATAATAATATACTAGACTACTACCTGGTTTCCTAGAGCCCAATCAACATGAATATTTATTATCTAGGTGTCAATTTCTTATCAAGTGTCAATTGATGTGCTTATAGCATGATCAGCGACTTTGATTTGATCATATTGTTAGTTGACATCTTCTATTGGCATGGCATTTGACATGTCATTCTAATAGAAGATTTGACTACGCTGTCAATTAATTTACATTTGACTCTTATATTCTTATATTCTTTATTGTACACATATTAAAAATGACAAATAAAAGAACAGGTGATGTACACAGGCGAGCTTAACCCATAGTTGGGTTTTCTTACAGCAAACCTTATATAAACATAAAGAAATTTGAAACATGAGGATAATCCATCCATTCATTATGCGTACAGCCAAGGAGTGGAATTCCTTGCCGGAGTCGGTGTTTCCTGATAGCTACAATCCGGGTATCTTTAAGTCAAGAGTGAATAGGTTACTTCTAGGTAAGCGCGTTCCATCGTCGACTGCATCGTCGCTTTCCATCAGGTGAGATAGTGGTCAAGCGCGAACCTATAATCAATAAAAAAAAAAAAAAAAAAAATGTGCACAACTGAACTTAAATTATTACAAAACATAAATTTGCTATACTTAAAACTAAAACTAAACTACACAAATACATAAACATACTATACAACTCAACAGACTCACTTTAGATCAGTAATTTTTTTTCTAAGCATCGTTCCAGCAACCCAAATTAATTTGACACATCTGTTAATTTAACAGCTATGTTATTTGAATAAAAATTTGATCAGGCTTCAGAAACTCTGCGTTAGTTTGATCTTAACGTAGTAATAGAAATAAACAAATCCAATCTTGAATATAAGTAGGATAACCAAAGCTATACCCATCAAAATGCAATGGCATTTAGACCAGTTTTTATGTTCCACAGGGCCCCTTTGTGGTCCAAGGTCCGACTCAAATAAAAGCTGCATGGGAATAAATAAAAATAGACCTATATAATACTGTCTGGGACTTTCAAAGTGGAGTTCGGTGATGTATTTATTATTATTGATAAGACTCCTGTTTTACCTAGTGACTGAAAAGTTAAAAGGCAATCGTTCCATTCCCAAATTGAATTATGAATTACTTATAAGGAGGGATCGTAGTCAAGCATTAGTTTGTAACAAATAATAAAAAAAAAACGCTGAATTTTCCAAAACGCTTTTTTTGTGCTGTAACTATAAATTTACAGTTTTCAGATTTTTTCCTATATTTGTGCTATGAGACCTTACTTCTTGAAAAATGTTAGGATTCTAGGTCAGCGAGGAGTACCCTATGAATTTCGATTCCTTGAGCGTGTCGAAAAATATGTTTTTTTTTTTCTTTTTCCCCGTTAACTTAAACAACCCGAGTAACATGGGATAAGGGTAGGGTGATGACGATTTCCCTGTTAACTTAAAAGGTTGATTTTTTCACAGCTTAAAGAAACTTTAAACCTAAATATATGGTTTGAATTTCAATTTGATACCTAGACGCGTTTCCGAAATAAAAGGTCTTGAGAGACATACAGACGGGCATCAAACTGATCCTTTCTTAAAACTTTGAATACTTGTTATGTTGCGAAAGTAAAAACCAAAGTCTGACTAAGAATTCATCTACTCCTTAGCACTACAAATAACAATGAACAACCATTTTAAAACTTGTCTAAACCATGTATTGTGACAAATTTCTTGAAACCATGACTTGTTGCAAAGCAGAATTGTCAACCATACCACCTGATGTGGTTATTTTGACGTCATACGAGAACTATAAAAGATGCACACTCACTGCACAGCCTGTTTTTAAACACAAATATGGGTATTTTCAAGATTATAGTGAATCAGACCTTTCAAGTTTATTATTAAAGGTAATCATGCTTAAAGCTTACGTGAGGAAATCTTTAGGAAATCCCAAGCTATGACCAGTTTTCATTCCTGTTGATCCTCAAGCGAACGCATTCGTGGGTGATTTCGCGCCATTTGGTAGAAAAACAAGTGTTCGCATAGATTATAAAATCCTAGCTTTTGCCCGCGGCTTCGCCCGCGTAGTGTTGGGGTTGGGGTTTCCGGGATAAAAAGTAGCCCTTGTCCTATTCCAGAGTGTATCCTATGCGTGTGCCAAATTTCATCCAGATCCGTCTAGCTGTTTTAGCGTGATTGAGTAACAAACATCCAAACATCGTAACTTTCGCATTAATAATATTAGTAAGATTGAGCGTTGTTTTTATAGGGTATTTTGATATTTATCTAAGAACGTAAATAAAAAGTTTTTATTAGAAATAGACAAATAAATTTAAATATGGAAAATTAGCAATGCCCGCGCGGTCGCCGGTGTTCGCGCAAGATCAAGGAGTAATCCTTTCGACTACCGTAATTAGAAACACAATTAAAAGACAATAATTTATATATTCTTTGACACATTATTTTTGCAATATTTTTTGCTTTGCTTCAAGGGACCGCAGACCTGAGTACATGGTTTAAATTTCAACTCAATATCTTTACGCGTTCCCTAGGTAAAGGATCTGGACAGACATACAAACAAACAGACAACAAATTAACCCTATAAGGGTTTCCATTTTTTTTTCAACAAAATGATCATATCTTCTCGAGAAGAACACACACACACACACACAGAGTCGTACACTCTTGTCAGAGTGGTCGTGGTCATGTAGGGTCGCCGACTGATGCATCAGGTGCGATCGCTGCCTTGGCGATTATTCTCCATCGCTCCCTGTTGGTCATATAAGAGTTACGTTTTCCGTTTTGAGGTACTGAACCCTAATAAAAGAAAGTTATCTAAGGCATTTACCTTAAGTCTGGTAACAGTCCGGACCAAGCCCAAGTCGTCGACGGCGCGCTCTGTTCCCGCGCGCCTCAAGGTGTTGTCAGCAAAGCCGTAGGGACTCTGCAAAAAAGTCGAAGCCTACTGGGGCCCAGGGTCTCTTTCTGTAAGGAAGGTTTGGCCTCAGTGCGAAAGGACCAAGAAGGAACGGGGTGGGGGGTTTAGTCAGTAAGAAACAGACACTGTTTTCCGCGGGACTCATCGTAGTATGACATTTGCCCACCATAAAAAAGTAATCAAATTTTAAAAAGGGTTACGTTTTGGCGAGCTTGTTCCATTGTTGACCTCATCATCATTTTTACCATCGACTGAAGTACCTAATAGTCATACACGAACTTAACACATTTACTATCTGCCAAGGAGCGAACGAATTCCTTATATAATAAATAATAATATATTATTATTCTTATTTTTAATATTTATTTATTTAACAATTTTGTACACACGAAATAATAAAAGAAAAGAAAAGGAAACAGAAAAATAGGTACAGAGGTGATGCTTATTTCTAAAGAAATCTCTTCCAAAATAATAATATATTTTTTATTATTATATTATTGGTAATTGGCTCAATGTTTTTTATACAATTGTTATTGTATTTGGTTTTGCTTCGAATAAATAAATATATATGCAGAGTTTAGTTTTTTTCGTTTTCAGGAACCTGAAAAATCGAATGTTACCTGAACCACTTACCTCAATAATAACCTGTTATATACAGCATGGCCGACACTTAAAAAGAAAGTCATAATATTTACAGGAATTACATCACAAGCTCCCAGAATTTAATAGTTGTCTGTATTAAACTCACAATTAAGGAATTAATTATAATTATAAAATTATAATTTAACGTCTCTTTTACCTTATACAATCGGGATGTAGGGAAGAACCTTCGGCCTAATGGTTTTCTATGACCATTAGTCATACAATTATAGTTTGCAGTAATTACACCAATATGAAGGCACATTTGTGTATGTATAAATTACAACTTTTTTTTTTGTATACCTAAATATTCATTTGGTCAAAATCAGTAACCAAAATTTCATTTTGGTCAAAATCAGTAAATAGTTTATTTTATTTACATTTAAATTTTTTTTTTCATAATTAAACTGAATTTTAAAAATATCTTGCCTTGATTTGACAGTAAATCGTGACGTCACAACATGGCAATCGATCCCATTCTCATTTGGAACGCATTGTACCTACCATGTATTATACACCCTCGCCGTAGCCGTCGCCGCCGCGATCCCGCCCATATCCGGCCACCGTAGACAATGGCTCGCGGACGGTGAGCAACGGGTAGCTCGCCGTCCCGTCGTCTGGTAACTGTCCAGACCGAGTCCAAGTCGTCAACAGCGCGCACTGCTTCCGCGCGCCTCAAGGAGTTGTCAGCAAACTGTAGGGGCCCTTCAGGGTCGAAGCCTCCAGGAGCCGAGGGTTGCTGCGAAAGTGTTACCGGGGCTCTGGGAATAAGGCAAGGAAGGAACGGGGTAGGTTCTTTAGTCAGTAAAAGTCTGACGCTATTTCCCGCTCCGTCCAAGAGCGGGATTCGTCATTGGATTATTTGTATCTACCATAAAAAAACCATGTATTATACAGATTCGAGCTCCATTTATTACAAGATCGTTAAAACAAATGAAATGATCTGACGCAATGGTCTGCGTTAGTGGTTCATTTCGACGGAGTTCGACTTAGCTGTACCCTTCCCGGAATTTAGTCTAGACTAGCTCAAGCCTAGGACATAAAATAAGCGGAGCGGAAACGTAGGCGACCTAACTACCAACCAACATTTTTTAATGTAGGAACTTATACAAAGACCTCTTGAACCGCAAGCGACCTTTTTTAAGTTAAGAAAAGCTGAGCGGGTTCAATGACCGTAGGTAATTAGTACGCAATACGTCATTTTTGAAGCTGATCAATTTTATTTCTGCAAATCAATAGTGTTTCATGTTCCGGATCGTACCTTCACGGAATTAAAAGAAAACATATTTAATGGTGTATATTTCAGCTAAGAAAATGGAGGCTTCAAACATTCTTGAGAAAAAGTGTTTTGACAGACAGAAAAACTAACAACAGTGTTCCGTTTTTTCCAACTGATGTAAGGTATGGGACAGCTCCAACAGTATCCTGGGCATGATTTCAAGTCGCCTAGACTATGTTTTTGTGAGTCACTATTGTGCCATCTCACATGGGTTGCCACCGCAATGATCCACTATTATGTATATTTGTCTTTTTTGTTACTATCTTTGTTTTTTATTTTACTAATATAGTTTTAAGTCTTACTTATATTTTGAGTCATGATACTTAATTAAATATATATTCTATTCTAAGGAACCCTAAAAATAGACCAAGATAACATTGATTCGACCTTTAGTTGATATAGTTCTGTTTCTTTGTTTTGCGAACCCTTTCCTGGAATTGAGTCTAGACACAAATAAGCTTAGGACACGGTATATGCACCGCGGAAGACTGTGAAGAACTGGTTGGTTATTTGGTACTTTTAGGAATTAAAAATAAAAACAAAATCTATACAAGGTGTCAGTGACATGTTAACGCAAACGAATACCATGGATCCAGTACATGATTCTGGACGCCCAGTGGTGGAATTTTTCGTCGGTTTTTGTTCAAATTTTTGAAAAAAAGTTTTGTTTTTTTTTTAACCCGTATAAAATCGTTATTCTGACCATTCCCAATTATATTTTTAGAAAAAAAAAGAAAAAGATTTTTTTTTACAAAAATAATTAATAAAATGTCATCGAGGCAAATAAAGTCGTTATTCTAAGCAAACCCGATGACACTTTTAATTTGGAATGTACTCATTTCTTTCGCAAAAAATGTTAAATTGACGTTTTAATACAGTTTATTTAAAAAAAACATTAAAAATTCATTAAAAAAAAAAGAAAACCCGACAAAAAATTCCATCACTGGGGGTTCTAGAATCATGTACTGGATCTATGATATTCGTTTGCGTTAACATGTCAATGACACCCTGTATAATAATATGTATAGTTTAGCGATTTTCGCTTTTATATAAAAGTAAAATATCACTCACTGATTAGTCATGAGATCTCAAAAACTATAACACCTACAAACTTAAAATTTAGCAGGTAGGTTTTTATGGTAGGTAAAAATCATCCAATGACGAATCCCGCCCTTGGGCGAAGCGGGAAGCAGTGTCAGACACTCGAAACGAAATTTAAATCTTGCATTAAACGACTGTGACTGACTAAACAACCTGTCTGACTAAACAACCCACCCCATTCCTACTTAGCCTTCATACCAGGGTCCCCAGTAGGCTTCGACCCTTTTGCAGGGTCCCTACGGTTTGCTGACAACTACTTGAGGCGCGCGGGAACAGTGCGCGCCGTCGACGACTGGGCTTGGTCCGGGCCCATTGCTAGTCGTCGAGCTATGGCTACGGTGGACAGAAGTCGGGATCGGAATCCCGGCGACACATTGAACAGCTTCAAAAACTGTCTTTTGGTATCACAAATCGCTACCAGGACAGTGAGTCTATGCTCTCACCTTTACCTGCAGTCTAAGGTCACCAGCCACCGCGTTAAACAATTATGCAACTTCCTTATTGTCTTATAAAATAACAACACGTAATAATTAATGCTTCAAGATATTGTCGTAGTAAAGTGATTTAATTTTTCGCAAGTTTTTTTTTTTATTGCAGGTAAAAATCATCCAATAACATCACTAGGGAGATAGTGTCAGACTTACTTACTTACTTTTGTCAGCGGCTTTGCCCGTGTACCTACATATAATATAGCCTATGTCACTCAGGAGTAAAGGAGCTTTCTATTGTTCCTAGATTTTTTCCGATCGTACCATTTACATCCTACTAACAAAAAAACAGCAGTGGTGGCCAAGTTGAGCAGTGGTGGCCAAGTGGTATCGGCCCCGACTTACGAGTTGTAGGTCGCGGGTTCAAACCCAGCCAGGCGCATTACTTTGTGTAATTTATTTCATCACCACTGCTCTCAAAACGGTGAAGGAAAACATCGTGAGGAAACCGGCATGTCCTAGAACCAAAAATTCGAAGACATGTGACATCCACCAATCTACACTGGGCCCGCGTGGTGGATTATGGCCCATTCCCTCTCCTAGAGAGGAGGCCTGTGTCCCAGTAGTGGGAACATTGAAAGGCTGATGATGATGATGAACAAAAAAACAACCTCTTAATTATATTAGTGTAGATTACTTATTAAGATTTATTTTGGCATCAAACAGTAATACACAAAAAAGTCATTCTTGTACTATTTGGTTTCTCATAAAAGACCTATATAATTAGTGCCGACAATTTGTTTTTTTGTTATATATCAGAAAATCTCCGGTTTTATCTGCTAAAACCAACTTCCGATGTTTTATTTTAGCATCAACTTCATCTAACAATAATACACTTAACAAGTTTTCCCTGGAAGTGACGCGTTTAAACGAAGGTGATTCACTCACATGGGGTAGATATTATGAAAGTTAAGGAAACTGTGACTCATGCGTTACGCTACTCACTGTTCACGTACGTAAGATCGCATGGGATTTCCGTATTGTTTTCAACTGACTTCAAAATAGAGAAGATTCTCAATGTAACAGAAGCAGTTCATAGGATTGACCATCTAATGCACCTATACATAGGATTATTAATCCAATGTATAGGTGGCTGACTGACTGACCTGTCAGTCTAGTAGTTAGTGACCCTGACTGCTATGCGGGAGGTCGTGGGTTCGATTCCCACCCAGGACAAATGTTTGTATGATGAGCACGATCATTTGTTCTGTGTCTGGGTGTAATTTATCTATAATATGTATGTATTCAGAAATATATAAGTATGTTTATCAGTTGTCTAGTACCCATAACACAAGCTCTGCTTAGCTTGGGGCTAGATGGCGTTGTGTGATAGTTGTGGAATTATATTATATTATTATTATTATATTATTAATGTACCTATTTGGATTTCGCCCAGCGCTGTGCTCAAGACTGTTTTCCTACAGAATCGCTCCCTAATACATATTGGAAACCCCCCACAAGGTGGACCGATGACCTGATGTTGATGCCGTATGCGCCATTAACAAATACGGCTCGGTCCAGATGATAACTAAACTAAAATTTATACAGAACAGGTGACACATGACAAAAAATATTATAATATATACAAAATTATTTATATAGTTAAACCGCAATATATTTATATATAATTATGCAATATGCTTAATTACAAATGTATAATTCCAGTAGTGAGATCATTATGCGGCTGATTATGTACATATTTTTATAAAATAAAAATAATTTAATTATCTATTAAATACTATAATTATATATCGTAAACTAGTGAGTCAGTCAGTTTTTAGCTAGATTCCGTTGAGTCGAATATTCGACCATTTTTAGTTCGAAACCGCTACTCCAACCGAAATTAGTTTTTTCCGAAATTAAAATCAAAATCATTTTATTCCAAACTAGCTTCTGCCCGCAACTTCGTCCGCGGAAAATTTGTGAGACAAAAGTTGTGATAGCTCGGTTAATATCCATGTTATATAAATAATTTAGCCTATGTCACTCAGGAGTAAAGCAGCTTTCTATTATAGCTTCAATTTTTCCAATCGAACCATTAATTACAGAGATTACCTCCTACAAACAAAAAAACAAAAAAAGTAAAAAAACAAAAAAACAAACTTTACCTCTTTATTATATTAGTGTAGATAAACCATTTATAGGCACTTTTGAAACTTCAAGTCTGTCTGTCGTAAAAAATATTAAGTATGCTAATTGCACATTCCAAAGCGTAGATCTCTGTGGAGAAGAATGTGCAAGAAACTCTATGGACACTCTTTTTAATCATAGTAAGTATTACAAATATCTCGGTTACATGTTTCTTGTCAGTAATAGTTTGTGAGAACAATGTAAATAATAATAATAAATGAACACAATTCTAAATATATATAGTACCTAATCAAAACTAAACTTTCGGTTGGTGTCTAATGATTAATTTGAATGTGTGTGTATATGTGTTTTGACGTAGGTACCTAATCAATTTACCTACCAAGAAATGAAGACCAATCAAAGTCCAAAAAATACCCGACCAATATCACTTTAGCACCAGGAAGGTTTCCACAATATTTACGTAAAATTCCATAATTCTGACCTAATTAGCAATAAAACCACAATAGTATATTTCCATCATTTTAAACTAAACATTTCCCATGATCTACATTACGTCATCAATGTCAAAATTGGCTGATGTAAATTTTACATAGCAAACAAGATTTCAATGAAAACATTTTTTCATAACAAGCTTTTATAGCTCGGTATACACCGTGAAATTTAAATGGTTGTTTTCCCTCAGCGAAATGGTTGTTTCTTGGTAATACAAACGTTTGATAAAGAAATAAAATATTAAAAACATTAAATGGACCTGTAGAGTACAAGCTAATTATGACATATCACAACGTGCGAGAGCTTATTTTGGTTTAAATATTTAATGAATCGGTTTCCTTTGACGGCGGGCTGCTCATGCGACTCTAGTAGTACCTACAAATTACGTCTAATGTTACTATTGTTTTCGCTTTTTTGAGTTGATAAATATTTTTAATAATTATTTATAAAAAAAAAAATATTTTTTCTGTATGCTTCAAAAGTACTCCTTATGGCAAGTCATTCTGCCGCGGGAAAACAACCATTTAAATTTCACGGTGTATACCTTTATGATTAATTCTCATCATCAAGACCTTCCCGAGCAGTACAGACACGTTAGGGTTATCTTATTGCAGGTATTCGTATTACCAAGTTTTTATGGCCTTTCTCCAGTTTCTTCATCAGACCTTGGTTACCATATAGGATTAAAGTACTAGTCATTGCAAATCCAATGAGCTTAAACACGATTCCGTTGAGTTGTTTTATGGCTGATTTCCTATGGCTACCCTCGAGCTCCATCATCAGATCAGCTTCATATCATTATAATATTGCATTGTCTTGTGATTTAAACCTGCATGCAAAATTGCAGCACAATCGATTAAAGATATCTGCTTCAAAATTGACTTCACAAGTCGTCGACGGCGCGCTCTGTTCCCGCACGCCTCAAGACCACTCCTTAAATCTCGCGTCAAGCCTTTATATCATACTAGCTGGTACCCGCAACTTCGTCTGCGTCCTTTTCCCATACAAACTTTCAACCCCTATTTCAACCTCTTCATCCCTTTTTTTCGCAATAAAAGGTAGCCTATGTCCTTTCTCAGGGTCTAAAGATTGTCTGTGCCAAATTTCATCAAAATCGTTTGAGAGATTTAAGCGGGAAAGCGTAACAGACAGATAGACAGACAGATAGACAGACAGATAGACAGACAGATAGACAGACAGATAGACAGACAGATAGACAGACAGATAGACAGACAGATAGACAGACAGATAGACAGACAGATAGACAGACAGGCAGACAGACAGACAGACAGAGTTACTTTCGCATTTATAATATTAGTATGGATAAATTGTGCAATGACGTTGTAAGTTAATACAGAACGATAATAAAATATTTTCTTCCTTTTAGCTCTTTTACTTAAATTTTTACAGTTTTGCTTAGTTACTCTAATTAGTTGTTCTAACAGCCAATTACAGTAACCGTTGTAATTAAATAAATAAATGTTATTTAATTACTTTGTTGTGGTGGTCGTTAACACAAAAGTGAGTAAACTACTTCTAGTCAACCGTGGTCCCTTGTCAACAATAATCTCACTTTCCATCAGGTGAGATAGAAATAAGGCGAAAACTTATCAACTCATCATCATCATCATCATCAGCCTTTTTTATGTTCCCACTGCTGGAACACAGGCCCCCTCTCTAAGAGAGGGCATGAGCCATAATCCACCACGCTGGCCCAATGCGGATTGGTGGATGTCACATGTCTTCAAATTATTGGTTCTAGGACATGCTTTCCTCACGATGTTTTCCTTCACCGGTTTGAGAGCAGTGGTGATGAAATAAATTAAACAAAGCAATGCGCCTGGCTGGATTTGAACCCGCGACCTACAACTCGTAATTCGGGGCCGTTACCACTCGGCCATCACTGCTCTTCATCATCATCAGCCTTTTAATGTTCCCACTGCTGGGACACAGGCCTCTTTTCTAGGAGAGGGAATGGGCTATAATCTACCACGCGGGTCCAGTGCGTATTGGTGGATATCACTGCTCTTATCAACTTAAAAAAATCCCTCAAAAAAAGTATTATTGAATGCTAAAATAATGCTCCGTTACATATATTCTAACTGGTGTACGTGGTGACGAAAAAACAATACTTATTAATTAACTATTTTATCTTAATTGACGCACGTGAATAACCTTTGTAACCGAATTCATTGAAATCCTTTATACAATTACATTGCAACAATAAAATTTTCCTCCTGAACTAAAATACTGTTTGTTTTAATTGGAATTATATAGCTAATTAGGGTTATTGTTGCAAAATATGATTCATTAAATGCATGAACATTTTGTTCTATGTTAAATAAAACATTTAGGTATTTAAACATTTATATATTAGCATATCATTACATAGTATAAAACAAAGTTGCGTTGTCCATATGTATGCTTATATCTTTAAAAGTACGTAACTTATTTTGATGTGTGTGTTTTTTTTAATAGATAGAGTGATTCAAGAGGAAGGTTTATATGTATAATACGTGCATAATATATTCAAAATCAGTACCCGTGCGAAGCTGGGACGGGTCGCTAGTGCCTAATAAAAAGGCAAGCACATACCTAATAATGAAGGAAACAGAAAATAAGATATAAAGGTTATACTTATTTAAAAAAAAGGTAAGGGAAGAGTACAACATACAAAATATAATAAAAATACAAATAAATTTATTTCATTTCACAAATTAGTAGTTGCAGTGACCTTTTAGACAAAATTTGCCTAAGTTAAGGCACTTCGCTCTTCGGAAACTTAAAATTACAACCGTGTTGTACCTATTAACAGCTGTTCTTACAAAAAAAGAAAAAAAAATCAAATTAAAAATGACAAAAATAAACAACAGCAATTTTTTTTTCTTTATATCTAACTAGCTTCTGCCCGCGACTTCGTCCGCGGAAAATTTCTTGTAGTGATAGCTCAGTTAACATCCATGTTATATAAATAATTTATAGCCTATGTCACTCAGGAGTAAAGCAGCTTTCTATTGTTGCTAAAATTTTTCCAATCGAACCATTAGTTCCAGAGATTACCTCCTACAAACAAAAACATAAAAAAACAAACTTTACCTCTTTATTATTATTAGTGTAGATAAAAACTATTGTACTATATATATTTTTTTCTTAATCTTTTTTATTTGAGGTGGGTATTCATCAAATGTATGGCATGTCCTAGAACCAAAAATTCGAAGACATGTGACATCCACCAATCCGCACTGGGCCCGCGTGGTGGGTTATGGCCCATTCCCTCTCCTAGAGAGGAGGCCTGTGTCCCTGCAGTGGGAAAATTAAAAGGCTGATGATGATGATGATTCATCAAACAGTTTCTCCTGGTTTGGGTAGAGCTAATGTAACACGCCTTCGTGTAAAACTTTTACTGACTAAACCCTCCTATGTTAATTCAGCGGGGAATGCACCAAAGTGATCTTCATTTCGATCAATTCCAAAGACTGTTCCCGCTTGCTTTAAGGAGCTGTCAGCAAACTGTAGAGGCTCAATCAGGTCGAAACCTCCTGGCCCTGGGGTCATGTATAAATGTGAAAGTGTCACACAGACAGAGCCCTGGAACTAACTCAGATAAAATCCGAGTGCACGTCCGTAATTCTCACAAATTGTAAAAAAAAGACTGTTGAAACCTCCTGTTGACACGTGACCCAAGAGCACACTTTTACCTTGAATAGAGGATAAGCGTTGCCAATGTGTTTCTTCACCAGTATTGATGATGAAATTCATCAATCACATATTGTAAAGTCCTGTCTAGATAGGAACTTACGACACAACTCGTAAGTCGTGGTAGTTATCCCTGATCCACCATACTGCCGCGCTTATGATAATGGCAGTAAGTCACATTTTGGTCGATATTGGGTTAAGTATACAGGAATTTAGATCTCGATCTCTACATTCCAATATTTATATTATACAAATACATACTTAACTCAATATCGACCAAAATTTGACTTACTGCCATTATCATAAGCGCGGCAGCATAGCTCTCTACCGAATGCCTATCTAGCTCAATTCATCAGGAGTTTCTGAAACAATAAAATGATTTACATTCATCCATAATAAGCACATTATTTGTAACACATTATTCCAATCCTGACATCTCTCCTTAACTCCAGAAATTATTATGCACAATGACATCCCAAAAGGAAATAAATAAATGTCCCTTCTTCCAGCTGCTCTGCAAATATATTTAATGATACCTTTTTAGCACATTACTGGGCTGCAGACAGACAGACAGACAAACAAAGCATTAAGAAAACTGTGCGTCATTGTTTGAATCACTTTCTGAAGCATTGTTTTGAGTATTGCATGGTTCATTAGATGGGATTATTAGGAAGAGGGAATGACTGTAACATGATTAGAAGCCGAAACCGAAACAATGACAGAATTCTCGGCTCTTGTTCTAGTTTCGGCCTAACCGTAAACTGAGACTGATGTGGTAATAAAAAACTGTCAATAAAACTGTCTTCGATATAGTAATTCCTATTTTTTTACGGTGGACAAAAATCACCCCATGACGAATCTCGTTCTTGGGCGGAGCGGGAAACAGTAACGTCGACGATTTGGCTTAGCACGGACTGATACCAGAAGACCACCACCACCAGAGCCCACGCCCACGGTACGCAAACACGCGCGAAGCTGGGGCGGGTCGCTAGTATAGCATAAACAGATGTTGCTAGATGAGCAGTCATACATTAAACGACATTTATGTAATCTCTGGAAATACCTGGACGCGATTGACGCAGATCGGATCATTCGAATGACGCACTGGAATTCTTCTTCTTAAGGTGTCTTTAAGAGTTCACTCACGTTCATTCACTTAATAATTTACAAGAAAGTTTTTGTCACTGCTGTATTCCCGTTGGTTGAAGCGTAAAGTTATCTAAAAGACTTTTTCAACGAACCAATAGTTCTGAGATTAGTGCGTACTAATAATAATGATAACCTCAAAAAACATTGCTATTTCCAAACAAAAATAATACGACTCAATAACATAGTTACACATTAAAATAAACAAAAAACAACCAATTAAATTCAAATATAATAAATCAAAATCAAATAGAACAATTTAAAATCAAAATATCAGACATACATACAATTCTTCAGCTTTGTAAAAATTACATAAGTAGTAATAAAACAAAGTTGCTTATCCCCATGTATGCTGAGCTCTTTAAAAGTACGCAACGGATTTTGATGCGGTTTTTTTAATAGATAGAGTGATTCAAGAGGAAGGTTTATGTGTATAGTACATGCATAATATTTAAACAATATCTGTACCCGTGCGAAGCTGGGGCGGGTCATTAGTATGGACTAAACAACCTACCCTGTTCTTTCGTTGCCTTAATCCCAAGGCCCAGGTAACAGATGAAGCTCCTAGCAGAAGCTAGTCATGTTATAGACACGCGAATTATGACCCCTACACACCAGACATTATACGCTATTATTAACATAACTGAATACCTTATCAAAAACAAAACAGCTAATCAACAAAGCGTTCTCTCGCCCTACTACAGACTAAAGATTAGCAAGTCAAACGCGCGTTACGTTCCTGGAACGCTGACTCACGCGACGACGGTTACCCCCCCTCCGGCCCCCTCCTTCAGACGCCGACGTCTGGCGCCCCCCGTGACACTGACATTGTGAGTCAGCGCTTATGCAATGCATGTGCAGTGTGTTAGGGTATGAGTGTGTAGAAAAAATTGGCAAAATGCGAGTCGAAGTTACATACCGGGGGTTACGTACTAACTTAAGTAAATAATTTAATTAGGTACCGAATCGAGTGTCGATGATTTTACAAAATTGAAAAAAAAAAATTGAGTTGTCACTAAAATTTTGTTACATACTTGTACTATATAACCTTATTTCTTTCCAAATTTCAGAGTTCTAGGTCAGCGGAACATGTCTATGAACTTGGGATCCCTTGAGTGTTGTTCGACACAACTGCAAATTGTATTTATTTGTACTGTAAACTGAAGCGTACTGTAAGTGCGCTCCATCGTCGACCGCAACGTCGCTTTCCATCAGGTGAGATAGCGATCGAGCGCGAACCTATAAACAATTACAAAAAAAATAGCTTCTACTGATGCGATGAACAGCACAACACACAGCGGCAGCGCTGATTTCAACACCAGCCGACTTGAGAGATTACGTTGAAATACATTTTTAATTATGTAAGTATATCAATGATTTTTTTACCCCAGGTAAAAATCATCCAACGACAAATCTCGCCCAGAGTCGGACTGGGAGACAGTGTCAGACTCTTACTGACTAAACAACCTACCCCGTTCTTTCCTTGCCTAGAGCCCAGGACCCTGGTAATACGCTTTCGCATCAACCCTTGATCCCAGGAAAGTATCAGTGGTGGTACTGGGGATTTAGGAGAATATAGATAAATTAGAGCAGTGGTGGCCAAGTGGTAACGGCTCCGACTTACGACTTGTAGGTCGCGGGATTCGAACCCAGCCAGGCGCATTACTTTGTGTAATTTATTTCATCACCACTGCTCTCAAAACGGTGAAGGAAAACATCGTGAGGAAACCGGCATGTCCTAGAACCAAAAATTCGAAGACATGTGACATCCACCAATCCGCACTGGGCCCGCGTGGTGGATTACGGCCCATTCCCTTCTAGAGAGGAGGCCTGTGTTCCAGCAGTGTGAACATTAAATAGGCTGATGATGATGATAGATAAATTACGCGCGCCACAAGGAGTTGTCAGCATAACCGTAGGGGCCTAACCTTAGAGCATTTAACCGCTAAGCCTACCTTGTGCGGCTACCTTGAATAAAATCTTCCATATTACCTGCAAAAATGCATGATACCTATTCATGTTTTTGTAGACATTGACCGTGGCATTGACACGCTGAGTCATTAAACTTATACAACAAATGCAGTTGTTATGTCTGCATTAGCAATAGGTTTATATGACTGCATTCTAAGTGCCTACAACGTCTGGGATTAAAACCGCAAACTAAGCAAGGTGGACCGGGAAAAGTTGAAGTAATCTGCTTTAAGGTAAATAATAATGTGTTCAAAGGTAGCCTGTGAAAGTATGTAGGAAAGTTTTTTGGCTGGCCCAGCGCTGTGCTCAAGGTTCTTTTCTTAGAGAATATCACCCCTGGGGTGCAACCCTGCTTCCCTGGGGGGCCAGGGAGTGCTAATCTAGTCCTATGCCGTATGTACTCTGCAGAAGATTTGATGTCAACTGTGGCAGGGTCTTTTTTTTAAAGGAATGCTTGCTTGGGTATGCTGTGTAGTCAGTAAGAGTCTAACACTGTTTCCCGCTCCATTCGAGGACAAAATTCGTCATTGAATGAATTTTTACCCACCAAAAAAAAACCTGTGCATCTCGCATGAATTGGGTACTCGCAACTTTCCAGATCATCGATCTACCTTATGGCAGACCTTCCTATGATAAATTAAATATCCTGCATAATTATGTTAATTAAGTCGTCGACGACTTAATTAACATAAATGACATTAATGACGGTCGTTGTGGCGACGTTTGGGGGAGGCCTATGTCCAGCAGTGGACGTCTTTCGGCTGAATTGATGATGATGATGATGATGAAGTCGTCGACGGCGCGCTTTGTTCCAGCGCGCCTCAAGGAGCTGTCAACAAATGAAGAGGCCCAACTGCAGGGCCAAAGCCTACTGGGACCCCGGTCCGGCTTCTGAAAGGAAGGTCGGACCCTAGTATGAAAGCTAAGAAGGAAAGGGGTAGGTCGTTTGGTCAGTAAGAGCGTGACACTGTTTCCCGCTCCGTCCAAAGGTGGGATTCGTCATTAGATGATTTTTTCCATCATAAAAAACTGTCACAAAGTTTAGGTACTAAAACGGCAAAGGTGAAAAATTTGCATTTAAAGTTATTCCTAAACTAAGAACTGAGATGCAAAAATACCCATCAGGTATTGGTAAATAAACCGCATTTTTGTGGTATGTATTATTTATAAGATATAGATATACCACCATTAAAACAGCTGCATCAAAATTCGTTGCGTATTTTTTAAGATGTAAGCATACATATAACATATAATATAAGCAACTTTGTTTTATACTATGTAATGATAATGCGAAAAAAATATTTTTAAATGCATTTATGCTAGTACAGTATTGTGAAGATGATGAGCAGTGATGGCCGAGTGGTAACGGCCCCGACTTACGAGTTGTAGATCGCGGGCTCAAACCCAACCAGACGTATTGCTTTGTGTAATTTATTTCATCACCACTGCTCTCAAAACGGTGAAAGAAAACATCTTGAGGAAATCGGCATGTCTTAGAAAAAGGAATTCGAAGACATGTGACCTGTACTAACCCTGGGCCCGCGTGGTGAATTATGGCCCATTTCCCCTCCTATAAAGAAGGCCTGAGTCCCAGCAGTGGGAACACCAAAAAGGCTCATCATGAGAACTGTGATGTGTCTCGGCAGGGATCGTTAATAGCAGTAAAAGTAAGTAAATAAATTGCTGATTATCTGGAACAATTTGCCTGTTGTGAAGTTCTCGTTTGATTATAAATTTGGTTTCTTCAAGGCTAGAGTGAATACTCTCCTGATAGCATCACAGCTCTCCATCAGGTGGGTGCCTAAGTAATAGAGTTGTTGTCCCTGACAACAACTCTATTACTTAGGCGAAATTATGTGTCATTTTGTTTGCCCACTTTAATGACAATAAAAGTGGTAGTAGTCCTGACGCTATTGCAAATCCTCCTAGAAGTTTCTTTCCCATTCTAGAAGGATTTTAATCATTGTTCAATGAAACAGTGAGACAAATAAGCGAGTTGCTTTTATTGCATCGCCGTTGAATGATCTCCAGCGCTTCTGATGTTCCCATATATTTTTAGAAATACCTACACCACTGCTTCATTATGCAAAATCATACAGAAGTTACACTTAGAACAACACAAATAATTTCCACGGTGCGCACTGTTCCCGCGCGCCTCAAGGAGTTATCAGTACCGTAAAGATCCTGTAGAGGGGTTAAAGTCAACTGGGACCAAGAGTTCGCGTCTGAAAGGAAGGCTCTGGCCCTGGTATATATAGCAACGTAGGAATGGGGAAGGTTGTTTAGTCAGTAAGAGTGTGACACTGTTTCCCGTTTCGCCCAAGGACGGGATTCGTCATTGGATGATTTTTACCTACCACAAAAAAAACAACACAAATACTTCCTGTCTCTGCATTCTTTAATCATGCCTCTCTATACATACTAAAGATTTTTTTAGGTGGGGTAATCAAACAATGATATACAAAATGGCAGTTTCTCTAGCGCTACTTTATGGGTCCAAACTCCGAATGTTGTACAGCAAAAAAGACACATGAGAAAAAGGTCCATACCAACGAAATGAAGATGCTAAAATTTGGGGTGACAGATGAAAAGAAAACATTCAAGGAATCTTCAAAGTCACACCAACCACCAAAAAGATGACTGAAATTCGCAATTGTTATGAAATTCGCAGTCAGGACGCATGTCAAATCGCCCTATGCCTACCAGAAAAAAATAAAGAGGTAGGTTGCTCAATATCGACCTGGTGGTCAAATAAAGAGAGAGATCTCAAAAAAACCCAGTTGCCAAAATTTACAACACAAGACACTTGGTGCATAAAAGTGAGGAGATCCGACTCCCAATAATAGGACTAGGGAAGGAAGAAGAAGAAATAAACCATGGCTTCTCCTAAAACTACTCGGAGTGAAAGGGTGTGTCAGACTATTATTATTGATTAATTACACCTGTGTCTTTCAATCGCCCTTTACGTTCTAGGACTACGGGTTTCCTTTTTAGAAAATCCCCTGGGCCCTGCTAGGCCCTGGTAGGTGCTTTAATGGCCCTAAAGGTCCTGAAGTGGCCCTGCTAGGTAAATAATAAAATAAAAAGGCCCTAAAATGGCCCTGCTAGGTGCTTAAGATATGCCGAAGTTCGATGCAGGAACGTCCCGAACTTACCACTATCGGTGAGGACCGGCGATCATGTGAAAGGCAGGGATGCCGTCAAACCTCTCCAGCCACTCTTCAATTTTTTATTTTTATTATTCGCTATAAACTAATGTTTGACTGCAATCCCACCGAATGGTAAGCACTGATGCAATCACAAATCACACTAGCTTATTAAGAACTAGTTTTTTAAATAAAGGCCTTACCACCATGATTTTTTTTTTATGGTGGGCAATAATCATCCAATGACGAATCCCGCTCTTGGGCGGAGCAGGTGACAGTGTCAGACTCTTACTAACTAAACACCCCACCCCGTTCCTTCTTTGCCCTTCGCACTAGGGCCAAGCCCACTCTTTCAGAAAGAGACCCTGGGCCCCAGTAGACTTTAACTCTTTTGCAGAGTCGCTACAACTTACCACCATGATTATGGCGTGCTTAAACCTTCTGGCTTGTCTGTGACGTGACTGAGCATTGAACCCACCGCCCTTGAGTCTCCCTTTACTTGGCGTTGCGCCGGCGCAGCTTTTTGCGACACGCCCACTTTTTGCTTTTTTCCCATTTGCACAGACAAATGAATTTTCGTGACTGACAGCTGGACGGTTCTGGTTAGTCCAGAAATAATAAATAAGACTAAAACGTTGATGCTGACATTATTAAATGCATTTCTGAACGACCCGTCATGCAGTTCATGTATGATTTGACACTGAAAATAACTTCCTTCTGCAATTTTATACGTTCTTTGTTCTCTTTTAAATATCGTTTTCTGTAAATTCTTTTTTATTCTACTGCTTTTTGATATTTTTTTTCAATTTTACTTCTTCTACTGCTTTTTGATCTCATTTTTTCATTTTACTTCTGGAAAAAAATAAGTCCAAAATATATAAGTAGTATTTTTGATAAAATGAACCGATTGCAATGAAACAAAAACTAATTGTCACTTCAAGATACGCTCAATCTTTTTGTATTAAATTTATCTATCTATGGCTCATTGACTCGCTCAGCTGGTGTTTACTTAAATAAATGAATTTCATATGATATATGCGTACATTAATCGGGGTTTCAGAAAAAAAAAACACAATCTTTTAATTATATCTTTTCAATTCTATAGAGTTTTAAGTACCGGATCGACCCTTCATGGGATTATAATAGGTAATCAAAATTTAGCAGTTTATTGAATCATTTAAACCATGAAATACCCTCATAATTTTAAACAGCCTTCGGATATTAAAATCTGCATAAAATAGTGATAAAGACGACCTTGTTTTTCAAACTGACTCATGAGGAAATTGCCGTGAGATGACTCTGCTAACCATCTGACCCCCTAGTAGTCACCATCGTCCAACCTGGTTATTGACCCCAAATAAATTATTAAGAGTGGCCAACCCAAGGTACATTTTTATACAACCGCTCTTACGTGATTATGATGTTATTACCCACCTTTCTTCAGATATTTTGTACACACAAGATATCTTGTGGATATTATCTAGGCTTCTACAGAAATCAAAACATAAATTTGTGTAAGACTAATCCAGTATAACCTCTGAAAAACTGCCATTTTACTTGAACTTTGACTCTTCATAATGTCATTCTATATTAAAAATATAAAAAAGTAAGTACTTCTGTGTCTACTATGTCTTCTGTTATTTAAACAAAAAAACTTTAAGGATTTGATAAAAACACGTACCTATTTCCTGGAACAAGTTTTGTGAAACATTGGAGTAAATCGTAGAGTTACCGAAAGCCAACAGAGTTATCAGGTTTTATCTCTCTTATTTCGCATTACTTTTGCATCAAACATCACTTTGGCTTGCGTTAAATGAAGCAACAAACATTTAAACCATGCGGGACGTTCACAATAGGCGAGTGAGGAAGGTCCACCTTAAATAAAATATTAACCATCGGTTTTCCAGTAACTTCTTGGTGATAACCTAGTTATGTACACTTTAAACTTACGTAAATGTTAGATGTAAAACCACATATAATATAGTGACCCAATATACAATAGATGATTCATAAAGAGACGCCTCATAATCAAAATCTTGACAGCTCTAATGAGTGTGGTGAATCAATTGTTTAGTCACCTATGTTATGTCAAATGTTTGAGTAACAGTGGCGGTCCCTTCATACAAGCCCAAAAGCCCGGCATGCCTTACTAAAATGCTCGATAAGAATCAATATGAAACCCGAACTATTTAAAAGTTCGCGCGCTTAATTCTTATCAAAATAACACAAAGTATCTACTCGTACTTAGGCCCGCCCGCTGCATTACACATCGCGATTGTTCGCGCGCTTCGCATACATATAGCTATCTCGCTTACACTTACCGGCTTTTACCGGGCTTTCAATGTCTCTTTCGCACTCATAGCGATGTGCCGTATAAGTACTTAGGACGTTTTGCGACTACAAATCGATCAGTATAGAAGATTTAAGCCTGGCTTGCGCATGAAGTTGCACGCGAATGCGTGACCTTGTCAGCTTGCCACTAAAAAGTGTTGCCGTTTTAGCAACGTTGTGAGATCTTGGAGATTCTTAACGAGTTTGGAGACTTTTTTTAAGATTTAGCAACAGTAAAAACTAGCGACTTTTTAAAATAACGAAATTAAATATTCAAGCATTAACTTAAAAGTAAAAAAAATGCGACATTTAGCTAGATTTTTCATATACCTGGCGACTTTTTTTGCCTAAATGACAACACTACAACTTTGCGTAAATCGTTTTTGACACTTGAGTGCAACTAACTTCAGCTTTATTTGCTTGAGTTTTGTTTTTTATGTGTTTTCTTAGTTTTCCCAGTGTTATATGTAACTGTTTTGGTGACTTACCTACAACAATGGAGCTAATTGTACCTTGTGAGGATTTAAAATGCGTTCAAGTTTTGTTTTTCGAAGATAAGGTAAAATCTTTAAATTTTTCTCAGAAAAACAGTTAATTTTTTCATTAAAACCGACGCCTAATCTGTGTATTTCTCAGTCTAGTAAATCGCATAAACGAAAATTTAAAAGATACAGTAAAACTGTTAGATTGTTGGCATTAATTGGAATTCGGATTTAATTGATTTCATTCATGAAAATAACCTCGAAGATCTCTTTCGCGAGTTGTTAAATCAATGATAGCTATTTTATTTCTGAATTATCAATGATAGCTATTGAAAAACATTTGTTGGTAGAATTAAAACAATCACCAACATTCTACTCTGATGTAATTTAATCATTTCTTAAGAAAGATAGACGATTCCAATTAGAATATAAATAATTTATTTAAATTCCTTATTATATTCTATGTAGCTATTTTACTTTTGTTTTGAAACTTTCTGTTTTGTTTTTTTTGTCTGTGACCTGTTAGTCCTGTTAGGAAGCAAGCAACTACTTACCATAACTTTGTTCCCTCAAGCAATAAAGCAAACCAAATGGCTTTTTTCAAAGCCAAAGGAGGTATGCAATTGCTGATATAATTATTATATTCAATCTAGTACTAGCATGCCTTCATTGAGAGAAATTGAAGAAAAAAGGTTAAAGAACATGGATGAATTCACTTTTAATTTATTGTATCTAACCAGTAGTTTATGAGAGAGTACTTACATACTCAGTCCAAAACTGAACTTTCTTTTTTTGAAATCGGTTAAAATTTTTGGGCTTGCCTTATATTGAAACCCTAGGCACGCCACTGTTGAGTAAGTACTGTCATAGAATAAACAATAGTACAAAGTACAGTACAGCCGTCGGACTTATACAAAAATATATGGCTTAAACAAATAAATGCAATTTTCAGTTGTTATTCCTGTTAAAAAATGTATTGGCTTTTTTTTAACCTTTATTTCTGTACGAGTTTTCAAGCGCTAAAATTCGTTGAGCCTTACGTCAGACTCGCCAAAATCCGACGGCTGTATTATATGTACTGTTAGTAATGGTATGACAAGTGACAGAACGAAATGGAAAAAAAAAAACATCTTGCACCGACCCCAAATAATACGACCCCGACTTAAGTGTTGTGGGTTCAAACCCAGTCTAAGCGTGTTGCTTTGTTGGTCAGAACTTGCGTATTCTACTACTATTATTTATTTTTGTTTGCATCTTCCGTCTTGGGTTTTTTTTCGTTGGGTAAAATTCCGATAACATCTCCAGCCTTTGGGCGGAACAGGAAATAGTGTCATACTTTTACTGACTAAAAACCCACTCCGTAAAAATGGCTAAGGATCACTACTTCTCATCTTGAACATTAAAAAATAAAATCATGAGCATAGTTATTCTGACTTTTTATATTCTATTGCTTATAACAGTTTTTAACAGCAATAACAACTGAAAATTGCATTTATTTGTTTAAACCACTTATTTTTGTACGAGTGCACAAGCGCTAAAATTCGCAGAGCCTAGCTTTGGACTCGCCAAGATCCGACACCCGTACTATAATTTACTATGACTGTACATAGACATTACATATTACAATTCAAATAGTGATTTTATGGTATTCTACAAATTGTAAATACCTATTGAATATTAGTCATCATATATTATATATGTATGAATAATATATGATTATTCATTTTACCCGAAGTGATAGTGTTTGAGTCAGCAAATGATTTAGTGTCCTCCAAAGTGACTTTTTTTTGTGGGAGATTATATACTTCGCCAGTTTTGAACAGAAGAAGACGGCGAGTTAAGATTTACTTACAAACCCAGCTTTAAATACATCTGTCCACCTAACCAAGTTACAATCATTTCGTGACGAGTCTCTTTCTACAATCGAAACGCCTCAGCGTAAATAATTAATGATATCATAAAACTGCAGGAATTAGCGATGATCATTGTAGAAATGAATACATTTCATTATGTAATTTGAATGATGTGAACTTGGCTACTAATTTTGTTGAAATGAAGTCATTCCCATACAGTAAACTACTGTTTACTAGCGTTTACTTGGCTAGGGGTGCTGTGTTCCTTTAGTTAGCCTTTACGTTCCAGAAGAGCAGTGACTATTTCGAACAGTCCAGAGAAACCCATTGTTCCCTTCCGGAGCGTATGGTGGAGGTGCTCTAGCGTAGGCCCTGGTACAGACCATGATCGGGGGCGAGGGGAGATGGGCGATGGCTTCACCATCTCTCACTATTAATGGCACCTCGTGTACATTCAATGAAAGAAGACTTTGAAGATGTTTTAATGAGGTCTGTCTGTTTGGTAGGAGATCGGCCGCGAGAACCCTGGCTCTCTACTCTTCCCTGTACCACTAAACGTTCCAAAGAGACACTGTGGTATAGGTACGAAAAGACTGATATGAAACAAAACATGACGGGTGACAGGATAAAATGAAAGAAAAACGTGTTGCGCTGATCTCAAATACCATGGTCCGAAGGCAGAAAGAAGAAGAATTACCTTGAAATGTCTAACGGATTAATTTCAAGGTTTTGACCCCCTAACCCAAAAAAAAACCAGTTCATAAAATTGCCGAGTCATTATAGCCTAGAAAATGCAATGACATAACATTACAAAAAGAAATAAAAACAAAACAAAATCTCCGTACATTGTGGTCACTATTCGTCCACGTAAAGGTTGCCCCACATTGCATCGTAACACTTATGACATAATTGCATATAACGACACACTTACACTGAAGTGTAACAGAGTTTTTTGCGAACACGTAACCTGTTGCTATGCCCATCTGTTTTGTAATTTACCGTAACGGCTGTTTTTGTTCGCTTTAGTTTTCTGAAGTACACAGTATTAGGCACTTTCATGGACTATTGAACGTGTTTAGGTAACTGCGTCTAATGTTTGTTGCGCACGAGTTTTTATTGACTCGTTAATGACTTTGTAAATGTACTTCTTCATCATTCTCAGCCTTACTTTGCCCACTGCTGGGCATAGGTATCTAATTTTTTGTGCTAATTCGAAAGTTCCTGTGCCATCTCTTGGTTTTACCTTTTTTAGGTGAGAAAATCGAGACATCTCCGGTCCTTAGTCGAAGCGGGAGATAGTGTCAAGACTAAAGCCCGATTCCTGTTCCTTTTTTTTGTTTTGTTTCAGGGCCCCAGGTTTATTTTCATATAATTTATGGCCCAAGTAGGTATAGGCGTGTTGGAACTACCCAAAGAAACCATGCTCGGTGAGTACCTGCTACATGCAGAAGGTTTTTTTTTTATGGTACGTAAAAATCATCGAATGACTACATGCAGAAGGTGAGGACGCCGTGAAGTCTCGGTTCTACCTTCAATGGCAACAATATCGTCAGCCTATCACATTATCGGATGACTTACTTTCTAAAAGGAAAACAAAGAAAGAAAGAAATAAAGAAAAAAGAAATTATTTTATTTGACATACGTAAATATAAAAGTATTGAAAGTACTTCCTGCATTTCACGGTTACGCCAAATAGATCCATTTGTTGTTGTTAGACTTTATTAACTCTTTCTACTAGTCCTTGAAAACCACACGATATCATTACTCCAACATGCCAAAACAAAAATGGTGTTTTAATGTTTCACGCACCAGCTGCCTTACTTAAAACCTGGGTCCAGAAATCAAAATATTATCTCAAAAACTTAAAATAACACGAAATCACAAGCAATCTCAGATATTTTGAAGACAATTTGCATTCTTATTACAGTCTCAAATAGCAGAAAAACCAATAATTTATTTTAATTTCTGACAACTTTATCGCTGAGATGAGATTGCAATTTAAGCGTAAAATGTTCGTAACATCAAAATAACAAAGTTTAGCATAAAATCTTAGTTAATTCTAATTTTAAACTTTGAACAAAACGACAATAATTTACACAATAGAAGCAACGTTTCGTGAACAATTATTTTCACAATCCTGCAACTACGAATAGTAATTAAGCGTCTTACGAAAGACTTATAAAACAATAAAATGAAATAACGAAAAAACTGAAGAAACAAATACAATATATTTGTAATGTGTTACTTTATACACCTAATTCTACAGTTTCGTAATGTATTGTATGGTCTGATAATGTACGTACGACATTGTTTGACCTATTTCCATAAGATTAACCATTCGACGTAGGTGAGCCGTACTTGTAATTAGTCATCGTTGAGACATTATTTGTGAGAAAGTGAGATTCGGCGTAGGTGGACTTGATATAATTACTTAGTAGTTTGTTTCTTGTCTAAGTGAAGACTGTGGCAGTTATTTTATTTTTTATTTATTAAAATGATTAAATTTATTGCATCATCCGTTAGCAGACAATGCAATTTTTTTATCAGAGGATCTTGAAGTATGAGATGCTGTACTAAAGATTTTAACACAACTTTGGTAATTAACTAAGCAATTGATCATATTTTTAACGTACCATTACGTTAAAAAAAATCTGTGTGTGTGTCTGTGTGTGTGTGTGTGTGTGTGTGTGTGTGTGTGTGTGTGTGTGTAAATCTGTGTATATTATAAATAGAAATATTTTTTGTTTTTAAATTATTGGACTAATTTAAATAGTAATTATTTTACTTATTACTGATTAACTTGAGCTATATATATTTTCTGCTTTTATGCAAGCAAATTCGGTGGCAGAAGCTAGTAACAAAATGTATGTACCTACAGAAATTACTTAAATACTAAGTATCTAAGAAAATTTATGTTTTAAATTAGCTTATCATTTTTGTCTACGATAAATCAACTCAGTTACATTGCTACACTGCACACTGCAGTAACAATTTTAATTAAATAGTATTAATTTATGTGTTCTGTAAAATATATTAGTTTTGTTTAGCATCTGCCTTATAATGTTCCCATTGCTCACTGACTCAGGTCTTCTCTCTAGGAGGGGTAATGGGCCGCAATCCACCACACGGGCCCTACGCAGGTTGGTGGATCTCACATGTCTTCCAATTTATGATTCAGGACATGCTGGATTTATTGTCTATTGTCTTTCTATTATCTCTCAACCGTACCGTTCCCGAAAGGTTAATTTATTTTAACTAAACAAAGTAATGTACCTGGCTGAGTTTGATCCCGCGACCTATAGGTTGTAAGTCGGGTCCTTCAACACTCGGCCATCGCTGTTCACGTTGCCACCACTGCTCATATAGATATTATTTCTAGGCTATTGAACAAAAGAAAAAAACTTTAACCTTCCGCAGGTACCAGAAAAAGATAGCTTCAGTTTACAAAAAATACCTATATTATAGTACAGTTGAACTATTCTTAAATATGAGTACATATTGTAAATCGAATTTTTGTCACGGAAATGAATATGCTGCGCTGGATGTCTGGAGTTTCGCGGAAAGACCGCATTAAAAACTCCCGCATCCGGGGCAGCCTTCAGGTCCGTGACATAGCGGATAAACTGCAGAAAGGTCGCTTACGCTGGTATGGCCACGTTTTACGAAAACCGGCAGACTACGTGGGTAACAGATGCCTCGCCATACCGCCTCCACCGGGACCCGGAAAACGAGGTAGGCCCAAGAGGCGTTAGATCGACGTCGTAAGGGACGATATGGGTGCTAATGGGCTTAAGGCAGAGGACGCAAAAGACCGAGCGAAGTGGAGGCGTCTAGGCAGGAAAGCGGACCCCGGGCACCGAGGTGAAAGCCAAGGTAGCAACCGGGACTTACGCTAGGTTGATGATGAAGATTGTATATCGAATTTTTCCGCAACAAATGGATAGCTCCAAATAACATACTTTTCGCAAAAAGGAAAGCAGCGTAGTTGTGAGCAGTGGTGCCCGAGTAGTAAAAGCCCGGACTTATAAGTTATAGGTCGCGGGTTCAAACGGAGTCAGGCGCATTACTTTGTGTGATTTATTTCATCGCCATTGCTCTTGAAACGATAAAGAAAAACACCGTGAGGAAACCGGCATGTTCGAAGACGTGTGACATCCACCAATCCACACTGAGCCTACGAGTCAGATTACGGCCCATTCACTCTTTCTCCTAGAGAGGAAACCTGAGTCCCCACAAGGCCAAAAACTAAGCAAACTGTTTTAAAACAATTTTTATATGCATTAAGTCTTTTTGAAAACGTAGTATACAAATTTTGAACATCGAAAGAACACGAAAATCGGAGTAAGGGTGTATAAAAACTCCATTTCTCCAAAATGGTCTTTACACCCATCGTTCAAAGAGTCGATATTACACATTGCATAATACATTACCGATATTTGCACACAATTACAATTGCCGTGACCCACTTTGATAAAGAAATGTAAAATACAGTATAATTCAATTATGTTTATATAGGTTATCGAATTTGCGTAGATAGGTAAAAATATATTGCGTATAACTCTGATAATGAACGTTCTTGAAGTATTTCCTTTTGCGATTGCGATGATAACAATTATTTTGCTAAAAAGTACAAGGTAAAGGCAAGATGAAGACCAGTAAAGAAGAAAATCTGTTTTTTTTTTTAAACTTTTTCCATACTAGGAATCACTTTTACGATCTCTATGTTAATGTCGGACGCTTGGAATTGGCCACGCCTTCAATTACTTTGTTTTGAACACGTGACTGAGCGTTGTGATGACGTCAAAACCAAGAAATTGGGGGCGTGGCCAACTCGAAGCGTTCGTCGTTAACGAAAAGATCGTAACTTGGCTAAGGGGGCGGTATCGTGTAAATGATATATGTGAAGAATCATAGAATTTCGAAAGTTCGTCAATCAAAGTTCAGATCAGATCATTATCAAAGTTTTTTTGGTACAAAGTAATAATGCCTTCGATCCCATCTGTTGGTAAGCAGTGATGAAATCGTTGATGGTTAATCGCATTAATTTTTAAGACCCTAATCATTCTAGCCTTGAAGACACCGACTATAATTTAGGTGTATCTTATTACCCTACTGGACCGAGGAGAGACTTGAAGACACTTGGTTGTAGAGAGTATATCAGTCGCCCTATGTTCCACAAGGGAGGTCCTAGAACCGATCCCTGTGGAACACCGCACGACATCTCTCGTCGTCACCGCTCTCCCTGGTGATCAAGGTAGATTATGTACCTCTCGGACAGGTTAGTAGGCCTCGATTACTCGACAGAGGTAACCAGTCCGACCCCTATATGAAGGCTAAGTAGGAAATGGGTAGATTGTTTAGTCAGTAAGAATCAGACACTGTTTCCCTGAATGACACCCACCTGATGACACCCTGTATAAGCCTTAAGAAAACATCAAAAATCAATTTACGCAAATTATATTCATTTTCATATTAGATTTTGACACATTAATAACGTTAAAATTGATTGAAAGTTTGCTTTACCGACAACGACAGTGATAAATTAAAACAAAATAAGTACCTAGATACTCGTAGGTCATTATTTTAATTAATCATACGATGACATAATTTTAGTAGCAAACAGTTGTGCATATATTTCCCAACGTAACTTCCTTCCACATTATGATCTACAATATTACTTCATTTACATTAGCTTCTGCTAACGGCTTACTTGCGTAATAGTAGGTTTTTTTATGGTGGGAAAAATCATTTAATGACAAATCCCGCCCTTGAGTGGAGCAGGAAACAGTGTCAGACTCTTACTGACTAAACGACCCACCCATATCCTTTTTAGTCTTCATACCGGAGTTGACCTTCCTTTCGGAAACCGGGGCCCCGTAGGCTTCAGCCCTGAAGTTGAGCCTCTACTTTTGCTGACAACTCCTTGAGGTGCGCGGAAACAGCGCGCCGTTGACGACTTGACTTGGTCCGTACTGTTACCAGACTACCGAAAGGTGAGCTACCCATTGCTCGCCGTCCGCAAGCCCGCGCCTATGGTGGAGGGAAAGCGGAATCCTGGCCGCGTTTGGGCGTGAGCGCAGTTGCCTATGTGGTCAGCCTTCTCCTTTGCTAGCATTACTGCTTAGCAGAAGCAGGCGACCGCCTGCCACTCCTCGCTCCGGACCATGGCTAGAGGCCATGCCAAGGCCAAGGCCCGGTGGAGTAACCGCCGGTGATAGTAATTTGTCCTTACAAAGGGCACGCATTAAGTTTCGAAAAATCTTATTTCTTTAGCAGCGAATCATTAAATAACATTTCCACTCTGGGTAGAGTGAAAAATGTGAGACGTTGAAATCGTGTTCTTCTAGTGCCTATTTCTGATGAAACTCCTCATGAAATATCAGCTCGAAAAAGAGGTAAATTTATTCATAAAATAATATTTTACAAAATAAAACGCAACTAAAACATTTCATACACTCTTATCAAACGTAGTTTTTATTACATCATAGTTTATAATATCAATAAAAACACTACAATCTCGTGTGACCGTGTTTTACGAAATAATCGTAACATGCCCCAATTTCTATATCTGACAATCAATACTTTTATTATCTTATGTTTATATTACTCCCATATGCCAACATTGCTTATTATTTTATTGTATCATAATATAAATATCAATATTCAAATGAAAATATTACTTACTATTTGTGTTTTTAAAGTTCGTCGTATGTAAGCGGCAAGTGTTAGGGTTTATGAGGTTTTGGAGACATACATACTTACGTCTATTTTTTTTTTTGTTAAAAATAATAATGTTAAATTGCTCTCGTTACATATGTCAGTTTTTATTTTACACTGCCTTTAAAAAGTAATACAACTAACGAAATCATCTCAGCACTTCTAGTTAATACCTACAAGTAAACCATTTTACATACATAACTAGTCAAGATTAAGTTCTTTCTCAATAGTTGTGTAGGAATTATCATAAGTAAATCACGTAATGTATTCATTAGATACAAAATAACTGCATAATCGGATATTTCGTGTGAAATACGTAGCTATTTACACGAAAACAAGGCGTCCGCATTGCTTCAGTAGTGAAGCAATGTGACTACCTTGTAGAAATGTAGAATTTATAACACTAACATTTACTAAACATTTCTAAAAATATTATGATTTCCAAATATTTTGTTTTACCAAGGACATTAAGCCAATATTATTTTGATGACAATATTATAAATTATTTTCTTTTGCCGGAAGTAATATGAAATATTGAATTAAATAAGTTTATTTCTAAGCCTGTGTTTTTTTGTAAGCTTTAATTTAAAAAAAAAATAACAAAAAGATGTAACTTCTTTTAGACATAATCTTCCGGCATTATGCCACTCAAAAATCTTAATACACCAAGATCTTAAACCAGGTCATCGGCATACCATATGGGCAGACTTCCGACTCTATCACAGTCACCACTCCTAAACCTTCCAGCCCCAAAGAACATCTGTTCTGCGAGCAATACCACCTAGCCGCTAGATGCGAAAGACCACAGATTTATTAAAATAACGAAAATACCTAAATATAAGCAAGCAGCTTGAAAAATAATACTCGCTAAACTATTTCTTTTTAAAATTACTTTTATTGCTTTTAAACCTACTAAGTTTACACTTTGAACCTTTTCTTGTCTCATTTTATATCTCATTCCTTATAGACTGTCTGCCAAAAAGTAATACCTTTTAGCTAACGAACCGTAAATTAAGTACCTAGTTTTTTTTTTTGTAATTACATATAAGTAATATTAAAACCTTAGATTAAATTAAATGTTGCATCTTAACTAATGAATGTTTAGTGTTAAATACCAACCGATCAGTTACACCAAACGAACATTCGCCCCAAACACGTTTCCCAATTCGTCGTACAGACACCGCACTTGCCCCACTTCTAGATCTAAGCCGGCTTGCGCCACCGATACTCCCTTGCATAACATCGTGAACTATTTCGATAGACTATTGTTGACGTTTGGGCAATTGTGAACTATGTGTGTGTACCCCATTGTGGACTCGCGATTGGCTTAAACTTTGTGAGCTGATGTCATTTGATTTTCTACTTATGAAAGATTATCTTAAAATGTTGCAAAAAACGAACTTTAGCACTTCCTTGGGTGGGGGTGATCGGCGGCGGCGACCTCTCGCGCCGGGCCCTGGTTCAGGCCATGGTCCGCAGCGAAGAGGAATGGCAGGCGGTCGCCTCCTTCTGCGAAGCAGTAACGCTCGTAAAGGAGGAGGCCGACCGCATAAGGCAAAGGCAACAGCGCCCTCGCCGTAGCCGTCGCCGCCGCGATCCTGCCGATATCCGGCCACCGTAGACACTGGCTCGCGGACGGAGAGCAATGGGTAGCTCGCCGTCCGGTCGTCTGGTAAGACCGAGTCCAAGTCGTCAACAGCGCGCACCGTGCCCGCGCGCCTCAAGGAGTTGTCAGCAACTGTAGGGGCCCTTCAGGGTCGAAGCCTCCTGGAGCCTAGAGGTTGGTGCAAACTGTTACCTCGACTCCAGGAATAAGGCAAGGAAGGTACGGGGTAGGTTTTTTAGTCAGTAAGAGTCTGACACTGGTCTCCCGCTCCGCCCAAGAGCGGCTTTCGTCATTGGATGATTTTCACCTACCATAAAAAAAAAGCACTTCCTTGGGTAAAACGGGAGATAGTTTCTGACTTTTACTGATTAGGTATACATACCGAGGTCGGACTTTCCTTTCAAAAGCTGGTCTATTGCCCCAGTAGACTTCGGCCCTGCTAAATGTTATTTATTTTGTAAATAGGTTTAAAAAAAAAACACTTTTACACGTAATTTTTTTCTCTTTTCGTCTGTCAGCTAGGAAACACCAAACTCATCTAGTTGCTCGCAACTCCTTGATACAGTAACAATGTTTAGATGACTCTTTTTGTAATTATTTAAACTAGTGTGTCCTACCTGATGGTAAGGAGTAATACAGTCGGAGATAGTGAGACTCATTACTTTGTTTATTAAGAGCCTGTTCAAGTTAGTTTTTTTTTATTTTGATAGGTTTTTTGCTTGACTGCTATCTCACCTGATGGAAAATAACGATGCGGTCGACGATGAAGCTCGCTTACGTAGAAGTAACCTATTCATTTATTCACGTAGCTTTCAGAAAACACAGAATCTAACAGGGAATTCCATTCCTTGAAAGCTGTTACGTCACGAAACTGGTTCAAGAAAAACCTTAGAAACACTATTAGTATCTAACAGACATTTCAGCTAACAAGTCACGAAAAACAACACTATTTATATACCAGGGCCACTTTAATCCTTCTTCCTTTTACATAACCTTCTTAAACACATGACTAACACTATGCTTTGTTTACACTCAATTACATCACTAGCACGCAAGGGTACTTGCAACGTGCTCCTACTTCCGATTAGCTCACGGCATTTCCGGATGGCCTTACAGCGGTCATGCGGCCGTGTGCTTAGCGCGTGCATTGGAATGTACAAGTGTTTTGAGCTAGGAGAGTAGACAGCTGTGGGGTTTTGAAGGCTCCTTGAACGTTCTTTTTGGATTTAGTGTACCTATGATTTAATTAGAGCCGGTTCTAATGTGATCTATTCACTTTACCTCCACCTTTAATACATACTATATTAGAACAACACATTTTTCCCCATAACTCAAGTAACAGATATTGAAAAAAAAATGAAGTGGGAGTGGGCTCCGTAGGAACCCTGCAGAAGGGTCGATGCCAACTGGAGCCAACGGTTAGCGTCTGAAAACAAGGCTTTAGCCCTGGTACATATGGCAACGTAGGAATGGGGTAGGTTGCTTAGTCAGTAAGAGTCTGACACTGTTTCCCGCTCCGCCTATGGCCGGGATTCGTCATTGGATGATTTTAACGTACCATAAAAAAATGAAAGTGGGTCACATTTCACAAATGAACTCGACGAAGATAAAGAACATTTCTAATTAGACGTCATGGTGATGATGATAACGTGTTAGATTTTTTTTTATTGTTTACCGGTTTGCCAGTGATCGATATCTCAGCAGATGGAAAGCGACGATGCGGTCGATGAACGAGCGCGCTTACCTAGAAGTAACCTATTCACTCTTGACTTAAAGATTCCCGGATTGTAGCAATCAGGAAATACAGATTCCTTCAAGGAATTCCACTAACTTAATTACATTATATTTTAGTAAATAATTTCATAACTTCATGCTCGCCATTTTAAATGCAACATAATAGAAGCAGTTTGTAATAGTGTATCAGGGGATATTTTTAGCAACAAATATTCAAGGAATAATTTCCGTAATAATGATGACTAAACTTAGTTCACTTTCGGTCATCTTCCGGATGTTCAGTGATGAACAATCCCAAAATAATAACATAATAATCATTTAGGTATGAAATAACATCGTGTGCTACTTGGCATTCCGCCTGCCTGTAAAGGGGAAAAGCGTGGCGATTCATATATGGTATCTTGAGATTTATGAACATCTCCAAATAAATAGCTAAGCTTTTTTCATTACCTACCGGTAAAAATCATCCAATGACGAATTCCCTTGCCCTTGGGTGGAGCGGGAAACAGTGTCAGACTCTTACTGACTGAACAAGTTACCCCGTTCGCCTTGATCCTAGGGTCCAGGTAATTCGCTTTCGCATCGACCCTTGGTCCCAGTTAGCTTCGACCTTTCTGCACGGTCCCTACAGTTTGACAACTCCTTGAATTCAACAGTGAGCGCCGTCGATGATGTGAGTTCGGTCCGGATTGTTAGATTTGAAAATAAAGATCGGAGTCGCGGGAACGGCGCGGCTGCGGCGTGAACGCCGTTGCCTTTGCCAGATGCGGTTGGCCTCCTCTTTTGCTAGCATTACTACTTCGCAGAAGGAGGTGACTGCTGCCTACTTCCGGACTACATTTGAGCTCTTACGGGCCCCCACTGGTCCGCTCACATGTTGGGAACCATTGTTCAACAAAATAAAGCGCACTATCAACAAAACATTTCTAAAACGCGTGTCAACAACACGTTTATAAAGTTGTGTGCACCAACCGCATCTATTTATACACTATTACACACGATTCATTTAATAATGAATCAACATACAATCAGATAATTATATAAATAATATTTGCCCTATGAGGAAATTCCTAACAAGGCGTTATCAATGACACTATAAAGTATTTTAATACTACCCAGAAGTATGTTCATCGTAAATACTAATTAGTCAACAGTTATAATGAGATAGATTTATCAGAAATATGGGTAAATCTATACTGGATAAACCTATGTAAAGGCCCAATTGCAGGGCCGAAGCCTACTGGGGCCCCCCCATAGAAATATAAAAAACAGGAGAAGTGGCAAGTGGGCGTGTTCGTGTAGATCGCGACTTGTGCAATAAGCACACTTTCGGGCAAACGGCCGTCGTGCGGCACTCAGTTGTAAACTAGTGAGACTCGCGGTACGTGCTCATAAAATATTTAAAATGCCGTGTTGTTCAGTGCTTTTTGTAAGAACTGAAGTGATAAAAGTAACCTGGATAATCACGGAATCTCTTACCATATGTAAGTCTAAGTTTAATACTATATTTGTCTTTAAAATCAGTAAAAACAATAATTCTTATAATGTTTTTGGCTGTTACTACGTTATTTTTGTTTTCAAATTTTAAAGCGACTGTATTACTTGTGCAGTAAATACATTGCTCTTTAACCACTACTTAATTTTGACGCTCAGTAACTAGACCAGCAATGTAATAGGAACATAACGATACTTTATCAATGCGGCGTGTTTCATAGTACGGCCGCTCTGAGCGGCGGTTAGCTAGTGATGCCACTATTGCACTTGTTGTAGATCCATTAATGTCGACTTATCGATAACAACACAATATTGAATGGTCGGGTATCCGATGTGAAATAATAATAATATAATAAGAATAAATAAAGTACCTATGTATCTGTATTTACATGTTTTGATTATTTTACAGAGTTGTAGAGAAATAATTATGTAAGTAACTGTCATAAAGTGAGTTGGTTAAATTGTAAGTTAAATTCAGTGGACTATTTCATGGTGTCTGTGTTATGCCTTACCTTTTTGTTATTTCCTTATTTTTTCTGGATTTAATATTTTTACTATTTTGCTTAAGGGCTTTAAAAGCTTCAAATGTGCTTAATAAAGGGCATGATTCAGAATTAACAACTTTTGCTTAAAATAAGACAACATGTATTACCTCTTTATTTTTTATTTATGGGTGTGTTGTATTTCATATAATATGTATTTAATATGCTCTACTACGTACTTTTACAAAAGCTTTTAAAATGGCGCATGGCGTGGGTAAGCGAGTACTAAGCTTAGGTAAAAATGACGATTAAAACGTTGTTTTATGTTTTCAGATTCCCGAAAGATGCAATTAAAAATAAATAAATGGATTGATGATACTAGAAGGCCACCTAATTGGTCCTCTATTAAAAATAGTACAATATGTTCAAGGCATATTTTTGCAGAAGTGAGATAAAGTTGATCTTTTGATTTTTAAACATATCATTTTCATGGAATAATTCTTAATATTATTGAATAATACTTATTAAAGTAGTCATGGAAAAATACACAAATTTACGATTGCAATATTTGACTAAAAAAGTCACCCCTCTAATATCAAAGCGTCGTAAATAGCTTAATTTCACAGGTCAGTGAGTAATATAGGTAACCAACAGCAGTACATTAATTGAACAAACGATTTTCTTGAGAATCACCATAGTTATCCGGTGCGGAGATAAATTTCGTCGTTACGGTATAATAAGGAGTTCTAACATGCTCAAACATTAATTAAATTTATTAGCTAAAATTAATTTTTGAGCTTTATGAAAACCATTTTTATTGTTTTATTATTAATATATTATTTTCTGGACATATTGATTTTTATTTCATTTATTTTTTGGGACCCAAAAAAATAGCACAAAAAAAATCGATATCTTTTCTATTTAGTCAATCACTAGCGTAAATGTAAAATAAATTGCTTTTGCACAGCACATCGACGTTTGTTTGGTGCAAATGTGTGCGCAATTTGTTCGGTGAATGGAAAATATACGCTGTGTAAAAGCAATAAAGTTTAAAATTCACTGTATATTATGATCGGATTTATAAATTGCGGATGTGTGCGCGAGTGCGTAAGTATATTTGCAAACGTGCGAGTGAACGTAGAAGTGGGGATGACTGCAGACAGCGGGTTCCCGTACATTTTTGACTACTCAACATATCTCCTCTTTTCTTATATCTATGGGCCCCCCGGTCCGGTTTCTGAAAGGAAGGTCCGCCCCTGATATGAAGGCTAAAAAGAAATGGGGTCCGGTCGTCTAGCAACAGTCCTGACCAAGCCAAGTTGTCAATGGTGCGCAGTGTTCCCCCGCGCGTCAAGGAGTTGTCAGCAAATGTAGAGGTCCCCGGTCCGGTCTCTGAAAGGAAGGTCCCACCCTGGTATGAAGGCTAAGAAGGAATAGGGTGGGTCGATTAGTCAGTAAGAGTCTGACACTGTTTTCTGCTGCACCCAAGGGCGGGATTCGTCATTCGATGATTTTTCCCACCATAAAAAAACTGGATAAACCCTAATCCTGATCTTTGTTTCATTACTTAGTTGGTGTCCTGCTGCCGGGTACATTATTCAGGTGTATTACTTTATGTAATTTATTTCATCACCACTGCTTTCAAAACGGTGAAGGAAGACATCGTGAGAAAACCAGCATGTCCTAGAACATCTCATCCACCAATCCAATTTTTTTTTTCACTACTACCACACAACGTCTTCTAATTCCAAGCTAAGCAGAGCTTGTGTTATGAGTACTAGACAACTGATAAACATACTTCTATTTTTCTAAATACATACATATTATAGACAAATTACACCCAGACACAGAACAAATAATTGAGCTCATCACACAAACATTTGTCCTGGGAGGGAATTGAACCCACGACCTCTGGCATAGTAGTAAGGGCTACTAACCCATAGACCAACAGGTCAGTCAATGGGCCCGCGTGGTGAATTACGGCCATACCTAGAGAGGAGCATAGCAGTGGAAACATTAAAAGGCTGATGTTAAGTACTACGTGGACGCTCTCCAACACGGTGGACAGACCTCATCAAATCGGTGACGCATTACAGTGACAATGAAAACTCCCAAACCGCCAAACACAGAACTTCATGGCGTCGCATCGCGAGTGAGGCGGTGGCGACACATGACCACAACCACTCTGTCAAGAGTGCACGACTATGAAGAAAAAGTACTACCTAATCCAATTTCTTTAAAAGAAACGTTAAACTCTTTCCCACACAAACAATAACATTAAAACTATCGGTTAAATTAGTTTAAACTGCGTGCCCGCTAGCAACCTTGCCGTAAATAGCTCTATCGCCATTACATCACAAGTTACGCAATGTCACAATCAAAATCAATCTGTGCGTGTGTGCGTACGTGTACATATACTATGCGTTCCAAATGAGAATAGGATCGATTGCCATGTTGCGACATCACGATTTACTGTCAAATCGAAGCAAGATATTTTTAAAATTCATTTTATTTACGAAAAATTTAATTTATTTACGAAGTGTGAACGAAAAAAGTTTAATCAGAATCCAGTTTTTCGATTTTACTCATCTCAGAGTTCTTCAATTTTGCAAAAATATCTTCGATTTGACAGTACGGCGGACGTCACATCCTGGTTATCGATCCTATTCTTATTTGGAACGCATAGTACGCTACACGTACATACGAAGCTTGCGCGTACGCATATTGTTCTATTTGTTTGTAGATTGAGGTTTGTTGACTGTGTGTTGGGGAAATGATAAAATTGATTAAGTAGTAGAGGTACAGTACGGCCGTAGGATCTTGGCGAGTCTGAAGTTGGGGTTTACGAATTTTAGAGCTTGAAAACTCGTACAAAAATAGAGGTATAAAAAAATGCCAAAAAAAAAAAAAATGTAAGCAATGGTGAAGGAGCATTACCTTTCACTATAATACGTCTATAATCTCCTTTCTCAACCTTATTTATTTTTATTATTTTTTAAATATTTATTAGTATATTAATTGATATTGTTTATGTGTATTTTTATTATTAGGTATATGTAATTAATATATTATATTTACGTTTTTTGTACACTGACCGCCCCAAATCTATCTCCTTTCATTTTAGTCCATCCTAAGGTTGTCTGTCAGAGATTGCCCTGTGCGATAAGACCGCCCATTGTACACTTAGTTTTTATATTTGTATATCCTGTCCTCATTTTGGTGTGCAATAAAGTTTAAAATAAATAATGCCAATAACAGTTTTTAACAGCAATAACAACTGCAGATTGCATTTATTTGATTAAATCATTTATTTATTTTACGAGTATTTAAGCGCTAAAATTCGCAGAGCCTAGCTTCAGACTCACCAAAATCCAACGTAGTGTACTGTACAAAAGCGGTCTTATCTGGATGATCTCAGATCTAGTGGGTTTTTTTTTAAGGTGGGATACCATTCAATGACTCCTTACGTTTTAGGGCACAGCGTGAGTGTGTTTCAGACATTTACTGAATAAAAGCTAATCCTATGTTCCTTCTTTTCCTATGTTCCAAGAGGGTTCTCTTTCTTCTAATCCATGGCCCCAGTAAGCTTCGAACCTGCTGGGCTCCTACAGGTTTGCTAGCATCGTCTTGAGACGTGCGTTAAAGACTCGGCCTGCACTCCGACGGGAGCGCTACCCATATTGCTCTATTTAACAATCAATAATTTTCTTGAAGATAAACGATGGAGTTTTTTACCGGTTCTTCTTCTTAGGAAACCACCAATAGGAACCGTGCACTAGCTTCTGACGTTTTATAAGTGCCCATGTGATTTTTTTTTCTATTTGTTATAAACTAATGCTTGACTGCGATCCCACCTGATAGTAAGCATTGATGCAATCGTTGATGGTGTGACGCACTAGTTTATTAAGAGCCTATTCGCTCTAGCCTCGAAGACACCCAAATTATAATCGGATGGGAAGACCGCGACACGTAATTTGAATTCAAAATCTGTTCGAGCTTGAAACAAACAAGCTGTTAATCTATATATATAAAACAAAGACAGGTTTGTTACAACACTTATAACTCGAGATCAGCTAGACCAATTTTCATGGTTTTTGGTTCTTTGGATTTTTCCCCGCCCCGAATAGCAGAAAACATCTTAAAAATAATGAAAACTCGACCAAAACATAAATATGAAATAGGGGTCCAAAGTTTGTATGGAAAAACCTACTTTCATGCGGGCGAATCCGCTGGCAGAAGCTAGTTTTATAATATTTCTGTGACAAACATTATTCGAAGAGACATAATCTATTTACAGCAGACCGGCTAAACATAGATGTTTCAATTTAACGATGAGTCATTGCATCACCTGATTGATTGCCACTTGCGACTAATTTGAGTATTTACGAGTATGTGAATCATTTGTTTAACATTCTAATTAGTTTATTATTTACTTTAGCAGTTTGGAGAACTTCTAGACAAACTGTAATTGTTAATGTTTGGTTAATAGATTATGTACGAGGGGACAAATTAGTGTCTAAAAGTAACGGGTGACATGGTGAATGGCGAATGAAATAAAGGTTTCTAAGTTTTAATCCCGAACGCAGTGAGGGGTTTATACAAAAACCCGAGTTAAGTGAGGGTTTCAGGCCGACTAAGACAAAGACACTTTTATCCCCGGATTGGATATTCTGCGTTTTAAACCTTCTTGGAGATATTAAATGATAATATAATGAAACAAACTATTATATTAGAGAAATATCTTGTTTTATGATTTGAAAAAAGGCAGGTACTCACTGTTCGATCCTCAGCTCTGTAGTTCGCGATCAAACTCTGATATTCTGCATTCTATAAAGGAAGAGACTTTTCTGAAATATTATGAATATTTCTAGACCAAAATTATAGAAGAATAGTCGAGTTTTAGAGAGACTAACGTACAGCTAATCATTTTTATATAAAAGAAGATCATTTTGTAAATATATTATCTCTTTCCTGTTATACAATATAACACCTAGTGCTTGTCCCATCGCTCCCCTGTATTACGCAATGGTTAACACGTTGTGAAACATAGGATGTCCCGGTGAATGGTGATATACCGAGGGACGACATGGTAACTGGAGTCGATGGTTGCGTCATAATTGACGAAGATTTGTTTGAAGTTTAACGGACAGGAGTTTGATAGGAGACTGTTAGATTGCGCCATGTTTTGGAAGATTTCTACAAGTAACTTTGTTACGCGTAAGCACTCTGTAAAAGGGTCGAAGCCTACAGGGACCCAGGGTCTTTTTCTGAAAGGAAGGCTTGGCCCCGGTGTGAAAGGCAGAGACGGAACGAGGCGGAGTGTTTAGTCAGTGAGAGTCTAACACTGTTTCCCGCTTTCGTCATTTTCGATTCGCCATTGGATGATTTTTACCCACCATAAAAAAAACTAGCAATATAATGTCTACGCAATAGTCATAATTCATTTAAAAAAATTACATATCATTACATAGTATAATAATACATTGAGAGCAGTGGTGGCCGAGTGGTAAAGGCCCCGACTTACGAGATGTAGGTCGTGGGTTCAAACCCAGCCAGGCGCATTACTTTGTGTAATTTATTTCATCACCACTGCTCTCAAAACGGTGAAGGAAAACATCGTGAGGAAACCGGCATGTCTTAGAACCGAAAAATCGAAGACATGTGACATCCACCAATTCGCACTGGGCCAGCATGGTGCATTGTGGCCCATCCCTTCTCCTAGAGAGGAGGCCTGTGTCCCACTGCTGGGACACAGGCCTCCTCTCATTACAAAGGCTGATGATGATGATGACATAGTATAAAACAAAGTTGCTTACCGCTGTCCCTATGTATGCTTAAATCTTTAAAATTACGCAACGGATTTTGATGCGGTTTTTTTTTTAATAGATTGATTCAAGAGGAAGGTTTGTGTGTTTAATACATGCATAATATCAACATTGCACCCGTGCGAAGCTGGGGCGGGTCGCTAGTAAAGAATAAAAGACATTTATTTATTTATTTCAAAGAACCAACAGCATCCTATTCCGTCATCTCATCATTCAACACAACTGCACCGCATCAAGGGCACCGCAGTGCGCCTGCGTCGCTACCAACGATGATTTATTGATCTCTGAACTTACACAACTCGCTGCTCAAGTGGGACTCGTTCCGTACAATTGTGTGATGTGTATGCCTTATAAATCATTGTTGAATGGTGATTGTGGAGAGACCTCTAACAGACGTTAGTGATCCAAGTTTAGCCGTTTATGAAGCAGTAAAAATCTAAGAAAATATATAATTTAGAAGCAGTATCTTGCTTCTTCTAGCTAGTAGTGTTTTACAGGTTGCTTTTTGAACAGTGTGCGCAGGAATTGCACAAGTTGATTCCTTCAACTCTTTTCTATCATCGGACAACCCTTCGCATGGCGAGTATCCATGTTACGTTGTTGAAACCTCCACGGTTCGGACTAAAAGTTTCGCTTCATCATTCATTTCGCAGGACGAAGGATTGGAATAATTTTCCAGCTGTCGTCTTCCCATCCAGTTATAATTTGGGTACCTTCAAGGCTATAGTGAATAGACTCACTATCAACCATTGCATCAGTGCTTATCATCAGGTGGGATTTCCGTCAAGGATTCGTTTACAGAAAAAAAAAAAAGTAGGGAACGGCTTTGGTTACTGCGTCACTCTTGTAAGTCGTATTGTAAATATTGTAATGTTATATTATATGCTTTATAACCAGAGCAGTGGTGGCCGTGTGCTAAAGGCTTATGAGTAATAGGATGCAGATTCTAACGCAGCCAGGAGCATCAATAATTTGTAATTTATTTCATCACCACTGCTCTCAAAACGGTGAAGGAAAACACCGTAACAACAAACTCTTCCAAGGGCGCCAAGATGTCATCAGATGATTTTAACCCACCGCAAAAAACAAGCTAACACATTTGTCTGTCTTAGAGCACAAGATTTTGGCTATTAACCTTTTCAATACTATAATTAGAGACATAATAGAAAGACAATGGGTGCGCAAACTCCGGTGTTCACTTGGGGCTTAAGAGTTGCTCAAGAGACCTTAATTTCAATATTATGAACAAATATGATACAAAAACATGCACCAGAATAGCTAATACTACAAACTGAGCAAACAAAGACACTATTACGCAATACAAACTGTGATAACGTGTTCAATTTATCTATAAGGAAGTAACCAACGCCTTATTAAGACTGTTATGACACACTGATTGTGTTATCCTGTTGGCTTTATTGCCTTTGAAGTGGGGAGAAAAATGTTGGTTAACTGATTTGTACTTAAAATTTAGTTGATTTAGAAAAATATAATCGTGTTCAGCGACTCACACTACATCCCGGCTTGCGAAAAGCATTAGGTACTGTGTTCTCGTGGAGACGGACTTTGGTACAGGCCATGGTCCGAAGCCCGAATGAGTGGCAGGTGGTCACCTCCTCATGAGGCAACAATCCTCACGTCCCAGCCGCCGCAGCAATCCCGATCCCGATTTCTGGCCACCATAGGCCGTGGGTGAGGGCTTACGGAAGGCAAGTAATGGGCATCTCGCCGTCTGAACTTCAGGACAGGGCCCAAGTCGTCAACAGCGCGTATCTTTCCGAGCGCGCCTCAAGGCCCAACCTGTGCCAGCAGCCATCGAAGCCTACTGGGCCCAAGGGAAAGCAAGAAGGTTCGGCCTTAGTGTGAAAGACAACGTATGAGCGGATTGGGTTTTTTAGTCAGTAAGAGTCTGTCGAGGCAAGCCTAGAAAGTGGTGGCGGGATGATCTCGACGCGTACCGAGAGGACGCGGAAAAAGAAGATTTGGAAAGACTTGGGGGAGGCCTTTACCCAGCAGTGGGACAGTAAGGACTGTTAAAAAAAAGTAAGTAATGCGCCTGTCTACTCGTCTGACTGTCTGTCCGGTTTGAGCCCCCGACCTAACACTCGTAAATCGGGGCCTTTACCACTCGGCCACTGCTCTCAATACAACTCACTTATATAAGGATAATCTTAGTATATAAATAGCCGTGCGTCTGTTACATCGACAAAGGATGTAGAGAACTTCTCTCAAGGATACTTCCTGAACTGTTGCGAGAATGTTTAGTATTTTTACTCCGTTACGTAAGCCTCTTCTGAGTCGAGGTCGGTACTATTTCTAGTTGAGATAAAATCATTTGTAATTATATAAAAGTATGGATGCCTTTTTACCTTGCATCGGAAGTAGGTTTTTTTTTTGTCGCTGGGGAAAAATCATTCAGTCAATCAGCTTGGGTGAAACGGGAGATAGTGTTAGACTCTTAGTGACTAATCAACATACCCCATACCTACATTGCCATACATACTAAGGCCAGAGCCTTCCTTTCAGACACGAACCCTTGGCCCCAGTTGACTTCGACCCTTCTGCAGGGTCCCTACGGTTTGCTGACAACTCCTTGAGGCGCGCGGGAACAATGCGCGCCGTCGACGAGTGGGCTTGGTCCAGACGGTTACCAGACAACCGCTCGGCGAGCTATCCATTGCTCACCGTCCGCAAGCACGCAAATCGAAGACATGTGGCATCCAGTGACTTGCACTGGGCCACCGTGGTGGATTACGACCCATTCCGTGTTCCAGAGAGGAGACCTTATTCAACTCTACTTCATTTTGATACCGACCATGCCTGAGATTGAACAACATTAAAAAAAAACCTAATCTTGCCATTTTACCCCATTTTGTGTCATGTCAATTTCTATCCATACAGGAATGCCTGGAAGAAATCGCCGAGTGCGATAAGGACGCCGATTGTATAATTTTTATTATAAGTTTTCCTTTCAACATATTTTAGTCTTGGCGTACAAGAAAATGTACAATAAATAAGTCGTAAAAAATCATTATAGTTGCTTAGAGGAAACAAACCTAGGAAAAGCATTGAAAGAAACGACAAATTATATTCTTATTTCCATTACCACATCATCGTTAACGATATTGACACTATCCATTCTAAAAATAACTTGTATAAATGAATATTTAATGAGTATGATGTAAATCATTCAACTGGGTATAAATTCGGCGCTTAAAATTATGATGAAACTTGCTGCAAGCGGTTTTGTCTATGTCATAGAAAATTATCCCAAGGGAACATAATGTGTAATTTATCTATAATATGTATATATTTAGAAATATATAAGTATGTTTATCAGTTGTCTAGTACCCATAACACAAGCTCTGCTTAGCTTGGGACTAGACGACGTTGTGTGATAGTTGTGGAATATCTACACTAATATAATAAAGAGGTAAAGTTTGTTTTTTTGTTTTTTTTTGTTTTTTTGTTTGTAGGAGGTAATCTCTGGAACTACTGGTCCGATTGAAAAAAAATTAGCAACAATAGAAAGCTGCTTTACTCCTGAGTGACATAGGCTATATTTTATGTACGCGGGCGAAGCCGCGGACAAAAACTAGTATAAAATATAAATAGTCGTCATCATTATTTCAGCTGAAAGTTGTCATAGCTGTGGTTGGGCATAGCTCTCCTCCAACTTCTAATCTTAGACAATTTACACCAATTTTCACGTCATCTTTCTGCCCTTGTCCGAACACACAGGAACGTTCATTATGGCTATCCTAGGGGAAGGTTTATATCTAACAGTGGATGGGTATCAGCTAAAATGAAGATGTATGTATATTTCTTTCTTTTTTTGTTAGATTGGTCTTAACCTACCGTAATTAGAGACAGAATAGAAAGATAATAGATCTGCGAACGCCGGCTTTCACGCGGGCCGCAAGAATTTACTCGTAATGGGCGCTACGCATATGTTTCTTCTCACACAATCCATCTATCATCTCTTTGGTCTTCCTCAAAAGAGTTTTTAAGCAATTTGAAACCGTGCATTAGCTTTTGACATTTTATAGGTGCCCATGTCTGTCTCTTCTCAGTCGGTACACTCTTGTCAGAGTGGTCGTGGTCATCACTGTGGATCACGATGAGTTATTATCTTGGTCATATGGTGCACATGTAGACCTATGTGAAATAAAAATATTTTGACTTGAAATAATGAATCAATGACCATCTGTCTTCACATAACCATATCAAGAATTTTCCTTCTCGGTTAGTGACCGATTCTCATTTGTTTCGAAGAAATCAGAACATAAACCACATTTTGTAGTACCCCAAGTACTTATACCCCTGTCTCAGAAAAACTGAAGGGGCCCAGTAGAGCCGACGCCTGCTAGGGTTGTGGGAACATTTGAGAGAGGGACCATCAGCTAGAACGCATAAGAAAGCACAGGTGAATTTTAGTCAGTAAAAGTCTGGACACGTTTTCTCGTTCCACCCTAGAATGGAAGAACTTATTTGACGATTTCACTCCAAAATCAAATAGCTCTTTTAAGGACTTTTAGAGGGTGGCATTTATTCTATAGGAACTCTGCAATAAGGTTGACAGCCGTACTTTTACGTAAGGTATTGTACTCTGTATCATGTAGGCGCACTCTATAATCTATAACACTAATTATAAAGGATGCTAAAATACGCAATATTTACTATAGCTAGTGCCAGTCAAGCATATATTATGATGCCTACTTAAAGAGTTTTTAGTCCATTCATTGACCTAAAGACTCTCAGTAAACTTGGCTTTGTAGTAGTAGGAAGAGAGAAACAGAGCTTCATTAAATGTTTAAAAATGAATTCCTAGGATGTTTGAAGTCATAACATTATTTTGAAGACAGTGAAATATTGTTATATGCTGTTAACTGGTATTCTTTTTTATAAGTCTGTATTCTTTATTTATCCCTTTGAAATGAGATATACTCTATTTTTTCTGATAAAAATTGGCAACCCTAGCTGCTGTCGACGAAGCCTACTGGCCCAAAAAAAATATAAAGTTTACCACCTACTCAAAAAGAACAATCGTTTCAAATAGTCTTCAACTCATTTTCCATTATCGAACTGTTCCAAAATACCCCAATTTCTATCCCAACCTGGCATTTAGGCCAGATCCCATTGGCCAACAAATGGAAAGGCGTTCTGTTTCCACTCCGAGACGCCTTGACACGGCTCCACTCCTTTCCTAACTCGACATTTGAGTTGCGCAATGAAACGCTACGCTTGCCTGCACTATCCTTGAATACCTTGCGTAAGACTTACCTCATGTAGCTAGTGGATGTTGACACTAGTTCTGTTCTAGATGGCGTTGGTATCGGGGAGTGGGTATGGAGGAATTTGAATGTGGAACGGACGGAAAACAAAATGGCTGTTTTGAAAATGGCGGGAATACTCGTAACTGACGTACAAAGATGCCACAATCTATCTTCTACACTAATATAATAAAGAGGTAAAGTTTGTTTTTTTGTTTGTAGGAGGTAATCTCTGGAACTACTAGTCCGATTGGTAAAATTTTTGCAACAATAGAAAGGTGCTTTACTCCTGAGTGACATATGCTATTTTTTATGTACGCGTGCGAAGCCGCTGACAAAATCTAATAAAAAATAAACTTGTAATGACAGTTTTGTGCCAGTACTTTGGTTTTTTTTTACAGTATTTGGATGTGGATACTGGAGAGATTTTGAATGTGGAACACAAAATGGTGGTTCAAGAAATGACAAATTAATTTTTTAAAATAAGTTTGGAATGTTGAACTTTTGATTGATTGTTTTAATTTTTCTCTCTTGTTTCTTGTAAAAGGTGAATGACCTACAAAGTCGTACAGTATTACAATTGCTTTTGTAATAGGAAAATTACTCAATTTATTATCCTGCGTAATTTTATCTACCAAAATACTGATTGGTAGATAAAAGTAATAAAAATAACAAAGATATTTCGTGGTGAATTTCCTTAGTTATTGTAAGATAACGATCTTAATCTTTTGGCAATTTCCCCAATATGTAATTCCAATATGTAATGTGCATTAGGTACGTAAGGTAATTCATTTCAAAGCATATTCGCGCGTACATGCGTGAGTGGAGATTCTGCAGAAGGGTTGAAGCCAACTAGGGCCAAGGGTGCACATCTGAAAGGAAGGCTCTGGCCCTGGTATATGTAGCAACGTAGAAATGGGAAAGGTAGGTTGTTTAGTCAGTAAGAGTCTGACACTTTTTCCCGCTCCGCCCACGAGATTCGTCATTGGATGATTTTTACCTACCATAAAAAAAACCTAATGTGCATTCATACATAAAAACAATCCTATATTCATCTCAAATCTTATCACATCACACTAAAATAAAGGCTAAGGATTGGGTCTATGTGTGTGTATGTTTGCCACTCTTTCGTAAACAATACGACTGAATAGATATGGATGAATTTGTCACAGTGGTAGACCATGACTTGGCAGCAAATAGCACATAGAACAGAACTTTTTTACCCTGGGAGTATATTGGGATCATCGATATATATGTACTACGCACTAGATTAGGCGTAGGTACTGTACAGTCACTTGACTTAGGTGATCTGCAGGCCATACACCTATACATTGATGACATTTTTTTTTTTGACTGGCCTGTCAGTCTAGTAGTTAGTGACCCTGACTGCTATGCGGGAGGTCATGGGTTCGATTCCCACCCAGGACAAATGTTTGTGTGATGAGCACGATCATTTGTTCTGTGTCTGGGTGTAATTTATCTATAATATGTATGTATTTAGAAATATATAAGTATGTTTATCAGTTGTCTAGTACCCATAACACAAGCTCTGCTTAGCTTGGGACTAGATGGCGTTGTGTGATAGTTGTGGACATATTATTATTATTAGTGCAGTTTTGACGTTCACGCAGCGTCAGAGCACTGTAACTTTGAAAAGTTTTGTGAGACGACATAGTGCCAATGAAGCGCTGAAGCGGACTTTTGTATTAATTTTTTAGTATTTTGACAAATAGTTTCTATGAATGTGCTTGTGCACATTCATAGAAACTATTTGTCAAAATACCTATTATATATAATTATATTATATCCTAGCGATAGACAACTATCGCTAGGATATAATTCGATGATTGAGGTAATCTTTTACTTTCATAGGACGTGAGCAATGCCATTAGCAGTAACAAGTGTAACTGACAACCCTAGATCTATCTCCTTTCGCGCAGTCCATCCAAAGGTTGTCTGTAAGAAATTGCCTTGTGCGATAAGACCGCCCATTGTACCCTTATTTTTATAACAATGTTTGTCCTATATTTGTTTAATGTGGTGTACAATAAAGTATAAATAAATAAATAAATAAATAAGTGTTATAATGAAAATACGAACTATATATAGTACGGCCGACAGATCATGGCAAGTCTGACGTTAGATAAAAATAATAAATGTTTAAAACCAAATAAATGCAGTTTGCAATTGTTATTGCCGTTAAAAACTGTCATTAGTATTTTTTATTGCTGTTAAAAACTGTAATTCATTATTTTACTAGCGACCCGCCCCAGCTTCGCACGGGTGCATTGGTGATATTAAATATGTTATGTATGCATTTATTATACATATAAACCTTCCTCTTGAATCACTCTATCTAGTAAAAAAATACCCATCAAAATCCGTTGCGTAGTTTTAAAGATTTAAGCATACATAGGGACAGCGGGAAGCGACTTTGTTTTATACTATACTAGCGACCCGCCCTAGCTTCGCACGGGTGCAATGGTGATATTAAATATATTATGCATGTATTATACGTATAAACCTTTCTCTAATAAAAAAAACCACATCGAAATCCGTTCCTTTTTATAGATCTAAGCATACATAGAAAAAGGGGACTTTTTATACTATGTAATGATGAGTTTTTAAGCCTAAGAGGCGTTGGATCGACGTCGTAAGGGACGATATGCATGCCAATGGGCTAAAGGCAGAGGACGCGAAAGACCGAGCGAAGTGGAGGCGACTGTGTAGGAAAGCGGACCCCGGGCACCGAGGTGACAGCCAAGGTGTGCAACGGTCGCCAAGATGATGATGATGATGATTATGATGAGTTTTTAAGCGCTAAAATTCGTAGAGCCAGTTTGAAGTTATTCAGACTCACCAAGATCCGACGGCCGTACTGTAGTTGTTCAGTCTCTCTACATGTAGTCAACTTCACTTCAAACTGTATGTGCCAATCGTGGTTCTATTATGGAAGATAACTCTGTCATTATCTGCTCTATCCTTGAATGCCTTGTGTAACTGTTACCTCATTTCGTTTACTGGCTTATAGCTGTAGATTGTACTATTCTAGTGGAATGAATGGATGGATGACTGTTTGAATCGTGAGTACGGTAATTTTTTGGTAAATGTCATGTTTTAAATTTGGGAAGCGACAGCCTTTCTTTAACTTGCGTGAAAATTAGGGACCCAATTCGCATAAACGGGGAAAAAGAAACTATAGTAGATAAAAAACTTATTTTTTTAGTTCAAAAACAAAGCGACCACTAAAATTGAACAAAGACTTTTGAAGTGTCGTCGAAGTATGAAAAAGGTAGTAAAATGGAGGAGCAAAGATTAACAAAATACCTTGGCCTTGGGCGAAGCGGGAAACAGTGTCAGACTCTTATTGACTAAACACCCCGGCGCCTTCCTTATTTGCCTTTCGCACTGGGGCCAAGCCTTCCTTTTAGAAAGACACCCTGGGCCCTAGCAGGATTCGACCCTTTTGCAGAGTTCCTACGATTTTGCTGACAACTCCTTGAGGCGCGCGGAAACAAAGCGCTTCGTCGACGACTTTGGCTTGGTTCGAACTGTTACCAGACAACAGGACGGCGAGCTACTCATTGCTTGCGATCCGCAAACCTACGGTGGCCGGGATCGGAATCCCGGCGGTATCTGGGACGTGTGCGACGTTGGCTTATGCGATCGGCCTCCTCCTTAGCTTCGCAGAAGGAGGCGACCTCCTCCCACCCCTTGCTGTAGTTAGGATAAGGATCTCGGCAGCTATGGCATGTGAACGCCCGATCCCTCTAGAGTCATTTCCATGTGTAGTGTCATTCGAACTTTAGTGTTACGATTGGAGGTGGACCGATGACCTGGTCAGGGTTGCTGGAATCCGATGGATGCAAGACACACAGGTCATTGTGGCGGCGCTAGGGGGAGGCCTAGGTCCAGCAGTGGACGTCTTTTGGCTGAAATGATGTTGATGATGATGCTCTATGATTAATTTGTTGTTTTATTTTGTCAAAATTATATCGTGTGATTTTTATTGAAGATAATGTTTTTTTGCATTAACTCCGTAAATAGATCTATTAGAAAACATGAGTGATGTTTTTAATTAATTGTCAGTTATTCTATGATAAGGTAATTTCCGCATTTACCTTTATCTTTTTGAACATACGATATTCTTGGTATTAAAACAATAAAAGTTATCTTGATAGAGTAGGTTGTACAATAAGGATAAATGTTACAATAATGATAATATCTACCGACATCGTAAATAATCTCTCTTTAAGGAAAGATTATAGGTGCGTCACTGCTTGCTCGTCTTCTGCTTGACGCAAATCCTTACCGGACATGGTTAGTTCAGAAGATTTCTGTCCTGGATCCAGGTGGGAGATACGCTTGGGTGTTACCATTATCCGAACGGCCAAGAAGTTACACACTATATTATGGCGCACTGCATTTTCTTGGACCCCCGGCGAATTCGTTGGATCCGCCGTTGCTACCTAGGCTCCACTAGTCCAGATCGTCGACGGCGGGTAGTATTCTATGCGTACCTCAAAGAGACGTCAGTCAAAAAAAATAAGAATTTCTCAAAAGGAAGCCTTAAGGCAACTGAGGGGTCAAAAGATAGCTTTTGGTCTGTAATAGCCCGACACTCCTTCTCGCTCCACTGATAATTTGTTTGATGATTTATCACCCTAAAGAACCCTATGTGCCGCAACCCCAAAATAAGATTAGGTAGTGCTTACCCAATCAAATCTAATTAAAACTCGACTAAATAAAATACTAAATAAACTAAAAAAAAAACAATACCACTAATTAAAAAATGGCAACAACAAGAAATAGCGTGCCAGGTACAAATTAAAAAAAAAGAAATTACAAAAGAAAACATTTCCAAAAAAAATCTGTAACCTTTTACAAAATAGGTATCAAACATTTCGACAAAAATATTAGAAAAGTGACGCAAAATATTTTGAGTACAAAGCAAAATAAATTGCTTAATTACTAAAAACAGAGCCATATTGATTTCATGATGGCGACATGTCACAGAGTATAAAAGACAGAAGTGCCACTTGAGGTGTGCACGTGAAAAGATACCTTAATAACTGAGTATTAAATACTGTTTTTCATTGATACTTTGCTTCTATTAAAATCGTATATTTTAGGTTCTTAACACATGTTTTTCGTAGTGAACATTCTGTATTTTCATTCTCAATGGTATCATGGCGCAAATTGTTAGGTCTTGCAAATGATTTCGCACAGACCGACTCAGGCGCAGTCATGGCAATTTATACGTGTTTCGAAATGTATGCATTTTGTATTGCACGATAATAAATTATTATCTATGAATATATATCAGTGTTGTGCTGGAGTGACGAAAATTGGGTGCATGGGTTAGAAATATTATGTTTCATAAATATTTATTAGTTAGTATCACGATTTTAATTTCCTGGTTCATGTTAAAGGTATATAACAGAAAGTGTGTACTTGCTACGACAGACATAATATTTTGATCTCTCCAGTGTTTTTTTTATGATGGGACAAAATCATACAATGACAAATCCCGCCGAGCGGAGCGAAAAATAGTGTCCCTGTAACTCTTACTGACTAAACAACCAACCCTACGTTGCCTCTACACCAGGGCCAGAGACTTCCTTTCAGACGCAAACGACCCCTTGTCCCCAGTAGGATCACTGCACCAGTGTTTATATTCTGCTATCATCACCATCATGTCCACAGTTGGACAAAGCCACCCCCCCCCCCCCTCCTCCGAGTGTCGCCACAATGACTGGTCCATGCCTCTCTTATCCATTAAATTCCCGCAACTCACATCTGATCATCAGTCTACCTTCTAGAAGGCCTTACAACGCTCCACTTTCGGTACGCGGTCTTCACTCTAGAGCCTTTCGGCCGCTTCGACCATCTGTTCGACGAACTCTGCCCATTTCTACTTATGTTTGGCCATTTTTCTCCAGCGAATGATCCACTAACCATACACAAATACAAATAATACACGTGGAATAAAAAACAAACAACTTAAAAGTTGAAAGTTCATTTATTGCAGAACAGGATTAAAACATGACAATAAACAAAGGCTATCTAAATCGCAAATTACATTATTATAAAAATCTTATATATTTCAAAATTTGCAGATTCTTACATACTGCTTTTAAGAAGTGGGTTTTTTATGTCAAAAGTTGTATACTAAATGCAATCAGTTTCATTTAGCAACTAGGATACATACCCTGATAATTAGGATACGTTTGATAGCCCTGGCTTACTGCAGAATTAGTTGGGTATCCATTGCTCCCATAGCTGCTACATACACAATATACCATTGGCTTGGAATCGGCAATAGAACAGCAACCAGTCCCATAGGTTGCTGAAGAACCACCGTACACATATGACGGGTAATTCACTTTAGAAACACAAGTGCATTCCGTTTCATAGCAACCATTTTGTTTGTATTTACCACAGCTACCAACACATTGGTTGTCACAATTGCAATGGTTACGGCGTTGCTGGTTGTCGCAATAGTCATTGTTACAGCGTTGCTGGTTGTCGCAGTTGCTCGCAGATTTATGCAGGATGATGGGTCCGTCGTAGTTTTGGATGTGAACGTTTATTGGTTCGGAGCATGCTTGCAGAGATGCAAACTGAAAAAATTTATCGTTGTCTTATTTTTAATTTTTTTTTTAAGTTGTGTAAAAAAAGAATCAGTTTTGAAAAACTTTAATATTTATAAAAGAAACTATTAATATTAAGGAAGAAATTGATTACAGTTGCGTTTAAATTAATTTAAGTTCTGAAATAAAGATATGTGATATATAAAAAATCCTAAATATAAAAAATATATATAAACTAAACTAAATAAACTTCTCATCAAAAAAATCGAAACACTTCCGTTTTCATTGTTTCTGTCCGAATTTAACACAAAAAAGAATTCATACGATGAAAAAAAAATACATATATTATAGCTGGCAGTTTGGCCATTACAGTAATAAGCGAAAATTCTAAATTCAAAATTAGAATTTCATTTGTTTATCTTATAAACGAAATGAATCACTGTTTTGAGACAAATGTGTGTTTAGGGTTGGAGTACATTTAGCGTTTAAAAACTAAAAATTGGCGCCTATCCTTAAACTTTTTGTTTTTTATTTCAATACTGTGACTTTGGGACGTCTGAAAAAAGGTTTTTTTTCTAAAACGTATGGATACTTCGCCCACAGAAGCCGCCCAAGTTGTGGCATTGCTGGATTCTGGCCTTAGTCAGCGTGTTGTGGCTGCAAGACTGCATCTAAGCCTGTCATCTGTTCATAGAGTCTATAAACGTTATCGGGAGACTGGTTTGTTCACGCGCCGTTCAGGATCTGGCAGGAATCGGGTCACTTCTGAGCGAGATGATCGATTTATTGTAACAACTTCTTTAAGAAATCGACGCCTTAACGCTTTTCAACTGCAGCAGCGGCTTCGTGTTGTACGAAGGGTGGCTGTAAGTGACTCTACAATTAGAAGAAGGTTGAAGGATCGTGGACTGGTACCGCATAAGCCAGCAAATGGGCCGAAATTAACTGCAGACCATCGAAGAGCGCGCCTTAACTTTGCACGTGAGCACCTAAATTGGTCATACCTACAGTGGAGCAAAGTTCTCTTTTCTGATGAGTGTAAAATTATGCTGTATGGTAACGACGGAAGGAACAAGGTCTACAGAAGAGACGGAGAACGCTATGCACAATGCTGCATTGAAGAAAAGGTCAGCTATGGTGGCAGTTCGTGGACGGTTTGGGGAGGAATCAGCGCCGACGGTAAGACAGAGCTTGCTTTCGTGTCTGGGCCACGTCTGCCTGCACTAAACTGTCATCGGTACGTCGAAGAGTGTCTCGAGCCTCATGTGATGCCCTATGCACATTTTATTGGCAACGGCTTCATATTCATGCACGACAATGCTAGGGCTCACACCGCGGGCGTCGTACGAGATTATCTTAACGAAGTCGATATCTCTATTATGGAATGGCCAGCAAGAAGCCCGGACATGAATCCCATTGAACATCTATGGGATGAATTAAAGAGACGAATTCGAGCAAGAGATCCTGCCCCAGAAACACTTAGCCAGCTGCAAGATGCAATCCAAGAGGAATGGGACAATATACCACAGCATGTGATCGTGACTCTCATCCGATCGATGAAGAACCGTATGGAAGCAGTAATTAGAGCTCGGGGACGGAATACAAGTTATTAAATAAACGTTTTTTAGCTTTTTTTTTCATTTACGTGTGTTGTTTTATCCATTTCCTTTATACTCCATACGGAATAAAAATGACTCATTTAACAAAATACGAAACCTATGAAAAATTCATTTAAATTTAGAACATTAACATTAAGATTTGATAAGCTCATATTACTCACTATTAAACGACATTTAACATTTATTCCTAAATGTACACATTTTTCTGATAATCCTGACAAAACGTAAACTTGCAAGGTGTTTCGATTTTTTTGATGAGAAGTGTATTTACACTAAAGCTGTAAGTAGATACTGTATCACTACATAGTATGAAACAAAGTCACTTCCCGCTGTCTGTATCCTTAGACTTTTAAAACTACGCAACGGATTTTGATGCGGTTTTTTTTTTAATTACAGTGTTTTAAGAGGAAGGTTTTTGGGCGTAACATGAAGCCGGGGCTGGTCGCTACTTTTATGTATATCTAGACTAGCGACGGATTAGACATCTAAAATTCAAGTCATATTAAGATGAAACCCCTTTTAGTTATATAATAAATAAAATTAATTAAACTTACAAAAGCCAAGAAGAGAGTCAGGAAAAGGCACTCCATTTTGTTTAGCACGAAGGAAAGGCTCCATACAAGAATGGTTTTTCAGCAGTCAAAATTAATATTTTATACCCAATAATAATCAGTTTTGAGAAAATTGCACATATACCTAATACCGAAAATTACCAAAAATTTACTAATTTCTTGAAACAAAATCACGTACAGAATTTGGTTAAACTTATTTTTGGAATTATTACGGAATTGTTGCTACATATTTATTTAAAGAACGATGATAAAATACTTATTAATTCGCTAATCAAATATTCTTTTTATAATTTTGTCATAACTTCTGCTTATGCCATTCGATATCTTGTTGCAAAGAATTAAATTAAAACTTGCAGTTAATGTGGAAATGTGAATATTTATGTTATTCTAATTTTTTTTCACATTCATTCAAGAGCATTAATATAGCTATTTGCACTATGAATCCTAACTAATTAACATTTTATAATAAACAACAAAAGCCTAACAAAACTAAAAAGAAATCGTTCAAAAGATTGCCAAATGTGTCAACAAAAATAAATGATTTTGGAAATTACAATGTTACTTTTTGTGGATGTAGGAATTGTTTACTATTTATTAACATTGTTATATTTTTTAATGTGAGTAAAAAAATCAGTACAATAGTCACATAAATAAAACATTACTTTTTGGTAACACTGAGATGACAAGCCCTTTTTGAAAAACTTGTATTTAGGTATGTAAATAATGGAAATTGCAATATTCATCAAAAACTAATTACATTTATTTATAGACAGTAATAAAAACTGTAAATATAAGTCAAGAGACCTCACTAAATTGCCTGGTATTTGAACTATGTATTGTGTTATATTTTTATCGTTCGCACGCTTGTTAGTTTCTTGCAGTAGATTTTTGAAGCACTATAATTTATTTTGACACCCATTGTACCATTATCTCTAGTGAAATAAATGATTTATGATTTCACAAAATAACGCTCACTTAAAAATTGTCTTCAAATATGTATTTGAAGACAATTTTTAAGTGAGCGTCTTTGTTCAATTGAGATTAATACGTATGTACGTATTAATCTCAATTGAATAAAGATAACTAAATAGGTGGCGATTCATATATGCGGCCCGACGCGCGAGTGTACAGTCCTCACGACACGGTCGCTGGAATCCCGAACCCGATTTCCAGCCACTGTAGAAAGGGTAGCTCGCAGTCCAGCCGTCCGTTAACCATCCGGATCGAGCCCAAGTCGTCGAAAGCGCGTAGTGTGCCCCAAGATATCAATCGTAGGAGTCTACTAGGGTCGAAGCGTACTGGGGCCATGGGTTTTATGAAAGTGAAACGAAAGAACAGGAGAGGGTTTTTAGTCAGTAAAAGTCTGACACTATCTCCCGTCCCACCCAAGGGTGAAAGATGTCCTGACCTCATCAATTCAGCCGAAAAACATCCACAGTTGGACATAGGCCTCCCCCAAACGTCACCACAACGACCGGTCCCGTGCGTCTTGTATCCATCGAATTCCAGCAACCCTGACTAGGATGTTGGTCCACCTTGTGGGAGGCCTTCCAACGCTACGTCGTCCGGTATGCGGTCGCGGTCGCCACTTCAGAACTTTTCGGCCCCAGCGGCTATCAGTTCTGCGTGCAATGTATCCCGACCTTGTCAGAACAGTTCCAGACTCTTACTGACTAAACAACCTACCCCGTTCCTCCCTTGCCTTATTCCCAGAGCCCCGGTGTAACGCTTTCGCACCAACCCTCGGCTCCAGGAGGCTTCGACCCTGTACCCTTAGATTTCAAATGAATTATTTTATTCTTAGTGTCATTGGTTTACTCTATTTTACATTGTTTTGGTGTATTCTATCTTATATTATTTTAGTGTATTCTGTCTTACATTGTTCAATCTTCTCGGGCTACAAAAGCCATACAGGTAAATTAAACCATTTCACATGTGTAAATGTAACTATAACCCAGATTCTCCTACCAATGCCAAGCTCAAGATGAACAAATACGTTACAATGTAACATGTTAAGTATAGTAGTACAAAAAGACGTTATCTTCGGTTTATCAATAGCAGCATGTAGAGTAGTGGGCCAGCACGCGACATGGTATGTACGGACGAGTGTTGGATTAGTATGGATATGACGTGAGATCTTACTACATCATACTAACATTATTAGCGATATGTAATGCAAAAAACTGTGTTTTTTTTCAGTTTATTATTTAGCTATTCGTTAATAATATTATTTATTTAAATAAGACTGGAACATATAATAATTGTATATGAAAACGATAGATAGATAGATATACTCTTTATTGTAGGTACACCATGAACACAACTTGGTACATTAGGAGCTTAAAATTACTAATGTGTTACAATGGACGGTTATCGCTAAAAGCGCTTTTTAAAGATACACGGGTAGTTTGTGGCGTACTATTTACATATATACAATATATAACTAATGAAATTCATATACTACAAATTATTATTGGTGTGTAAATTATAAACTATGTGATTGTAAAATAAAGTGAAAAAAAATTTTTTTTTTTACTATATAAGACACGGTTTACGTTTGAGATTTATAAATTTGGATGTGGTTATACGAATTAAATTAATCATAATATATCGAGCAATTTAAATGTTAATAAGTTTTATTACATCAACTTCCCGCGATCTTAATGCATCGACGAATTAGGCTCGCGTTTTTACTGCACGGCCGCACGTTAAACTAGCCATTGCTCTTCGTCCGCAAGCCAAGTGCAAATCGACTCTAATGGTTTTGGAAATATCTAGACTAATTATATTATCAGTCTTTTCAAATCAGCCTTCAGAATAAACAAATAAAATCAAATCGTAAAAAGAAGTTTCTAAATAAAATATAAAAAAAAAGTATCAAGATTAGGCAGAGATGAGTTCATAGCAACAACTTGAAACTTGATAATAAAAGAAAGAAAAACGGATTTTTTGTTTTGATTAAAAAACATTATCTTTGCATCAGAGTTTACTTAGCTGCTTGCATGAGTAAACAATACTTCTAGTTTTTGTTTCGCATTGCATAAGAAAAAACTACGGCAAAAATAATCCAGCAGGTAAAAAAATAGAATTAATTTCCTCAGCTTGTGACAAATTCCATCATACTAACGCAATATTTGGCCATCTTTCGTAAAATGATTTGCAAAGGTTCTTTAGCAGATGACAAATATCTTCAATGTCAGACATTTAGAAATGATTTTGAATCTTCTAATAAATGCTTACTAATGCTGTTTGTAAGATTGTATGTGCTAGTTTTTAGTAGCAACGTATCTACTAGAATTTGCAATCGTAGGTTGCCAGGTTAATCCTGAAGTGCTTTTTGCACTCCAGAATCACCTCATCAACCTCTCTCTGGACTCTGCAGATGGATCTTAGACAACTAGGGCCAAGGGTTAGTGTCTGGAAGGAAATCTCTGGCCCTAGTATGTATGGTAACGTAAGAACGGGGTAGGCTGTTTAGTCAGTAAGAGTCAAAGACTGTTTCCCACTCCGCCACATGGCGGGTTTCGCCATTGAAAGATTTTTACCTACCACAAAAAAACCCCTTGGAAAATATACTGGTGAGTTTTAGTCATACTCCAACTCACTCTATCTAGAACAGAAATTACTTGATGATATTTTACTTAAAGATTACAACGTAATACAATATGTACCTACTAGGTTTTGCTAGCAGCTTTGCTCGCATGGAAGTAGAAAAAATGTACCTGTATGACTCAGTGACAAAGCAGCATTTACTGGAGAAAGAATTGTCAAGGTTTTGTTTTTTTTTATGGTGAGAAAAATCATCTAATGACGAATTCCACCCTTGGACGGAACGGGAGACAGTGTCAGATTCCTACTGACTACATTCCACCCCATTCCTTCTTAGCCTTTATACAGGGGTTAGACCTTCCTGTCAGAAACCGGGCCGGGGCCCCAGTAGGCTTCGGCCCTGCAGTTGGGCCTGCTTTTGCTTACAACTACTTGAGTCGCGCGGAAACAGAGCGAGCCGTCGACGACTGGGATTGTTAAAGTTAGTGTAGTATAGTTTTTACGTTTATTTATGTGATGGAACCGATGGCGAACCTGTGCAAAGCCACTGGGACAGGATTCAGGTTGCCATCACTGAAGCGGCAAAGTCGGTGCTCGGCTTGTCCAGGGGCGGCCGCAGGTGTGACAAGGAGACTTGGTGGTGGGATGACACAGTCCAGAGGGAGATCAGAGAGAAGAAAGCCCTCTTCAAAACGTGGCAAGCTTCCAAATCTCCCGAAGACCGCGACGCATACAGAACCGCAAAACGTGCCGCCAAGAGGGCCGTAGCCAGAGCCAGACGAGACCACTTACAGCCACTTTATGATAAGTTGGAATCGTCTGAGGGGCAAAAGCTCATTTATAAGTTGGCACGTTCCAGGGTCAAAGCGGCACTGGATATCTCTAAGTGCCGCTGTGTAAGAGACCCTGACGGCAATCTGTTATGCGAGGACCTCGCGGTGAAGGAGAGATGGCGCTCGTACTTCCACGAGCTGCTGAACAAGCAGCACAAAGAGGTGCTGTCTCCGGTTCTCCCTCCAAATCAGGGACTTGTGCCCCCGGTTACGCCTGAAGAAGTGCATGTGGCTCTTCGCCGCATGAAGAACCGGAAAGCTGTCGGTGCCGATGGAGTCCCCATTGAAGCCTGGAAGGCGATGGGCCCTCATGGTGTGTGCATCTTAACCCACCTATTTAACCGCATGCTCCTCACCGGAAAGATCCCGAGTCAATGGAGACTGAGTATTATCACTCCAGTCTTCAAAGGCAAGGGATCGGTGCAGGAGTGTGGCGACTACCGGGGGATTAAGGTTATGTCCCACACCATGAAGCTCTTCGAGCGGGTGATTGACTCTCGGATCCGACAGGAGTGCACCGTCTCGGGATGTCAATATGGGTTTCGACCAGGCCATGGCGCCATGGATCCCATCTTTGCCCTAAGGGTTACCATGGAGGGATACAGATCGAAGAATACGCCTCTGCACCTCTTGTTCCTAGACATGCAGAAGGCCTTCGACTGTGTCCCCCGTGATGTGATCTGGTGGGCGCTGAGATCCAAAGGAGTGCCCGAGACCTATGTTGACATCATCCGAGATATGTACCGAGACTCCGGTTCTGTGGTTCGGACCGCTGTTGGCGATACGAAACCCTTCCCCATCACCGTCGGAGTTCACCAGGGCTCTGTCCTTAGTCCGTTTCTGTTCAGCGTGGTGCTGGACGTGCTGCCCTCCACCATCAGGGACTTACATGAGCAGCCGCCATGACTGCTCATGTATGCAGACGACATCGCGCTGGCGGACTCGGACAGTGGGCGCTTGGTTCGACGTGTGGCAGCGTGGAAGGAATCGCTGGAAAACGGCGGTCTGAAAATTAATGCGGCGAAGACCGAGTACTTGGCCTGTAACACAACTAACGCTGTCCTGTTCGCATTGGCGAAGACACAGTTGAGCGCACGGAACAGGTCAGGTACTTGGGATCGGTGCTCCACGAGTCCGGGGACGTCGACTGCGACGTCGAGTCTCGTATCTCGGCGGCCTGGGCGAAATGGCGTGAGGTGGCGGGGGTTATCTGTGACCCCAAAATGCCGGTTAGGCTCAAAGGACAGGTCTATAAGACCATCATTAGGCCTGTCCTTTTGTATGGCAGTGAAGCGTGGCCTGTACTTGAGCGACATAAGCAAAGTCTGCGTGTCACGGAAATGAATATGCTGCGCTGGATGTCTGGAGTTTCGCGGAAAGACCGCATTAAGAACTCCCGCATCCGGGGCAGCCTTCAGGTCCGTGACATAGCAGATAAACTGCAGGAGGGTCGCTTACGCTGGTATGGCCACGTTTTACGAAAACCGGCAGACTACGTGGGTAACAGATGCCTCGCCATGCCGCCTCCGCCGGGACCCGGAAAACGAGGTAGGCCTAAGAGGCGTTGGATCGACGTCGTAAGGGACGATATGCGTGCTAATGGGCTTAAGGCAGAGGACGCAAAAGACCGAGCGAAGTGGAGACGACTAGGTAGGAAAGCGGACCCCGGGCACCGAGGTGAAAGCCAAGGTAGCAACCGGGACTTACGCTAGGCTGATGATGATGAGTTTTTACGTTTATTCATTGTTATAAACATATTATTTACTACTATTTTTAAAAGGTAGCAAAGTTTAACGAATGCAAAATGTGGTAATGAATTGAATAACGAAATTCAATTTACAACTGTAACTGTCAACATTAGTAATTTAGATACCACAATTTTTTATAAAGAAAATTACTTAAATTTCGTACAACGACCAATTGTCCTGTTATAAACTTTTAAAATCTAGTGCACAATAAAGTACTATTTTTTACTTACAACAATGAATGATTCTAGCAAATAAAATTTAAAATATAGTTTTTATACAAACACGAATCTCTTGTACTACAAAAATTCTCGTAAATGCATTACTAGTTTATGTAAAGTAATGCATTTACAAGTATTTTAAAGTTACCACTTAAATGTTTATTCTGTGTAGCTAAATAAAATAAAATTTTAAGCAGTAAAAAAGAAAACTACTAAAAATATTAACTCGCAACAAAACCTTCAGACTAGAGCTAGATTGTAGGTACACGTACAGGCTCTTAATAAACTAGTGCGATTATCTACTATTAACACGGTGGAGCACACGGTGGAGGTGTGCCCTGCTTAGGAAGAGCATCGCCGTGTCCTCGTGGGGGTGATCGGCGGCGGTGACCTCTCGCGCCGGGCCTTGGTGCAGGCCATGGTCCGCAGCGAAGAGCGCAGGCGGTCGCCTCCTTGTGCGAAGCAGTAATGCTGGTAAAGGAGGAGGCCGACCGCAGGAAGGTACGGGGAAGGTTTTTTAGTCAGTAAGAGTCTGACACTGGTCTCCCACTCCGCTCAAGAGCGAGTTTCGTCATTCGATGATTTTTACCTACGATAAAAAAAAACCCGCCTTGGTGACGCTCACTTCGCAACGGGCCGTGCAGCATAAATCGTAATATTTTAATTTCGCTATAACTTTTAAACCAAACGTCCAATTTTAATCATTCAAAGACCAAAAATTGGAAAACCAGGTGGGATCGCAGACAAGCACTAGTTTTTTTTTAGTTGCGTTTTTTATTCTTACGGCGTTGAACTTTGCTTTTTGTCATAATACACCCTCGAACGACCCGGCGCTCGGCAAATATCCACCCTTACGTTGTTGAGATATCTACGGTCCGAACTGTGTCGACCGTCTGACCGGACGGACTCGTTTGTACCGCGTACATGGAGGGACTGGAACAGTTCGCCAGCTGCGGTCTTTCCGTCCGATTATAATTTAGGTGTCTTCAAGGCGCACTAGTTTATTAAGGGCCTATTCACTCTAGAATAGGCCCTTAATAAACTAGTGCGCCTCACCATCAACAATTGCTTCACTGCTTATCATCAGGTGGGATCGCAGTCAAGCACTAAAATATAGCAATAAAAAAAAAGTTAAGAAAGAGCGGTCCTTTTTTTGTATTCAGGAACTGTGTGTAAATTTGACATATCTATAGTTTGTTTTTTTAATTCTAGACTACGATTTGACAACTCAGAATGTCACATTCTAGAAGTAAGTTACCAATTTTCTGGAGTTTGACATTTCAAGTTGTCAAATCGTAGTCTAGGACTAAAAAACGAGCTATATAACGCATACAATGAACGGCGTGTATATCTCGGGCAGGTCCACAGTTACCTCGCGTGGTTGTCCCGTTACGTTAGCAGTGTAGGTTAGCATCACCAGCACATCCCTGTGATGCTGTGTGCTAGGGTTGTTACGCCAGGAAATATCGATTAATTAAGTAATTTGTATATAATTAATTAGTAAGTGAATGGGTTGTATAAAGATTTATAGGGTACTAGCGACCCGCCACAGCTTCGCACGGGTGTAATGCTCTGATATTAAATATACTATGCATGTGTTGTACTTATAAACCTTCCTCTTGAATCACTCTATCTATTTAAAAAAGCCGCATCAAAATCCGTTGCGTAGTTTTAAAGATTTAAGCGTACATAGGGACAGGAAGCGATTTTGTTTTATACTATGAAATGAAGATAGTGTTATATCAATAACATGTAATAATTTAATTGGATTGTTTTACAAATCATAGAAAAAAATATATGGATATGATTGATGAAATATAAACTAACGAATAAAAATAAATTTCTAAAAATTTAATCTATTATGATTATTTAATCTATTATGATGCACTATTATTATTAGCTTTTTAAAAACTCTTAAATAGTTATAATCTCTGAAACGACTGAATTGATTCTGAAGAATCTTTTTGACTCTGAGTGACATAGATAAGGCTCATTTCTCTGGAAAAAGATAGTTATTTACATGAAAACTAAATGATAATAAAAATCCTTAACTAATTGAAACTAAGTAACTAAAAACAATGAAACATCAAATAATTATCTTTATTTTACTCTAAACTCCTTAAAATAAAATATGTCGGTTGTTTTTTGACAGATTTAACAGACTTCTGACAGACTATATTTGTTCAGTTAATCTATTTATTTAACAGAATTTCTGGATCAGACTTAAAAAAAAAATCAAACGACTGTGTTAGTCAAAAAACTATTAATACGGAAGTCTTTATTATCTACTTTTTTGCAAAACTTGATTGCAATAACGGCTATAGTTTCAATCAATTTAGTATTTTAATTTCATGCACAATTCTATCGTTAGGTAATGAAGTCTTTCAATTTCATCCTTTATAAATTTATTATTTATTTTTCGCAAATAACTGTTTCAGACGGTGATGGAAAACATCGTGGGGAAACCGGCATGCCCGAGAACCAAAACACCAAAGACATGTGGCATCTACCAACCCGCTTGGTGCATTATGACCCATTCGCCTCTCTTAGACCTAGTCGGGTAACAGTCCGGACCCAGCCTAAGTCGTCAACAGCGTGCACTGTTCCCGCGCGCCCAGCGGGGGGCCCAGCAGGGCTGAAACCTCCTGGGACCAAGGGTTGATGCAAAAGCATATTTCATTCATATAGCTGCATTCAAATTCAAACATTCGATAAGTGATGCCTTCTGCAAGTGACTCAGAACCGTTTTAACACTTCCTTAAGGGCCCAAATTGCGTTAAGCGAACACCTGCGACAAGCACCCGTCCCGTGACATAGAACGTGATCGTGAGCTACGATCTCCGTCACGAAACTGGATTATTACCTGCACAGTATCGCTAGTTCAACGTTAAAGATGTGCATGTAGTCATTTCGATGGTCAACTTAATATATTAGAGCACGTTTGTATGGGACCGTACAACCGTCCACTTTGCGCAGTTTCGGCCCTAATAATTTAAAAAAGAAACGAGAAGTCGTTATTGTTGGAAGGAATGAAGACAAGCCTTTTGCCCACCTGTGGAACCATAAGGGCTAGTGATAATAATCTGCCAATCTTGGTAACCACTCCACTTAAGGTTCCCAAAACCACAACCCTTTTTTTTTCCCACCCTTGGGCGGAGCGGGAAACAAGTGTCAGACTCTTACTGACTAAACAACCTACCCCATTCCAAAGTTGCCATATACACCAGGACCAGAGCCTTCCTTTCAGACGCGAACCCATGGCCCCAGTTGGCTTCGACCCTTTTGCAGGGTCCCTACGGTTTGCTGACAACTCCTTGAGGCGCGCGGGAACAGTGCGCGCCGTTGACGACTGGGCTTGGTCCGGATGGTTACCAGACGATTGGACGGCGAGCCACCCATTGCTCGCCATCCACAAGCCCGCGCCTACGGTGGAAACCACAACTCTATTGTCTTTGTTTTCCTTGGATACACTTGCATTCTGCGTATGGGGACAATCGTTGGTTAGGAGCACAAAAGCGTCAAAGGGGCTTCTGCGAGTTGTTCGTAAGCTTTCTAAAAATCTAGGACCCCGGGGTCCTGAGATATACATAAAACTATATTTACTAATTTTACCTAGAAGTTTATTTCGAAACTTCGTCTAAGCAGCTACAATATCCCTGAAACGAAAATAATAATGTATTATAAATTTACTACTTTCAAGTTTTTCATGCTTTCTTTCATTATAATAAACAACCCATAACCCATGTTTAGCGGAGAATTCCACGTTTTTAATTTTTCCATAACTCATTGTTAATTTTTTTCTTTATTTTTTTTTGTCAAATTATTTAAATTACTTTTAGATATGCGAATAATGTCTAATGCCAAACATCCAAATCTCCATTTGCAACACTTATACGTAATTTGATATACTGAATATACATAGTTGACAAGTGTTACCATGCCAACCCTACCCAGTATCCGGCTCTTAGTGGGTAAGCAGATTATGTCACGGCACAAGTGCGGGTAACGCTCGTAACAGGCGGCTAACTATGGGAACCGCGCGGGCGCACGCGTGCGTCAGTGTGTATGTGTGGGTAGGGTGACCATGCCATACTGTAATATATAAACAATATTTTTTTTATTGATTATAGGTTCACGCTTGACCGCTATCTCACCTGATGGAAAGCGACGATGCAGTCGACGATGGAGCGCGCTTACCTAGAAGTAACCTATTCACTCTTGACTTAAAGATACCCGGATTGTAGCTATCAGGAAACACCGACTCTGGCAAGGAATTCCACTCCTTGGCTTTGGATTTTTTAAATAGAGTAACCATAGAATTTCTTCCGGTTCTTCTCGACGACGACCAATTTGGAACCGTGCACTAGCTTCTGACGTTTTACAAGGGCCCATGTAGGTCTATGTGAAATAAAAAGATTTTGACCTTTGACATGCGTTTGGGTATTTCAGAAAATAAATTACTTAGCAAGGAACGGACGCTATCAGTTGAGGTTGGCGATTTCTTGGCTGCCAGTGGCTTATTTAATTTTTTATTTACCTTTTAAGTTGTAAATATACAGAATAATAAAATAAAATATATATATATAAAATAATAAAAGAAATGACGACATTTTCCACAATATACTAAGAAATATATGTAGTTTTAAATTGTTTTTGTTTACTTTCTTTACAATGTTCTTACGTAATAGATATTTTTGTAATAGTTTATATTATGATTTATAATTTCAATGGAGTTTCTTACACATTCTTTTCCACAGAGGTCGATGTTTTGGAACGTACAAGTACAGTACGGCCGTCGGATCTTGGCGAGTCTGAAGAATTTTAGCGCTTGAAAACTCGTAAAAAATAAATGGTTTAAACAAATGCATGTAATATACTGTTGTACTAATGTACTGTAACATCATTATTCGTTCTGACCGGATGCTTGATAATTCAAATGTGTCTAAATTGCTAATTCATTTTATGAATGACTTGATACTTTGAATTTTAATAAGTCCATTAAAATTGGTGCTAATTGTAGGTAAATCAAATTACATAAATATTAATTGATGACAAATGTTGCTACACAATAATAAATCATAAAAAATCGAAACATTAAATTATTTTTTCAAATTAATTTCAGTGTCGAAAAACTGATTAGTCGAAAAGAAAAGTCTTACACAACGAAATCTAGCAGATAACTGTTTGAGTAACTCGAGGTCCATTGTACATTAAAATTACTTTATTGTCATTGCTGAAGTTTCGAAGAATCGATCATTATTTGAACAATATCGTTAAATCAAATGAGGAACAAAAATAAAGTAAAATTGTAAGAATAAGAAGAACCCAAGGTAAGAGAAAACCACAAAAGTTATTAAATAGTATTTGAACTGGATTCATCTTAAACGAACTCGTTGTTCTATTATTTACTACATACCTAAGCCTTTTTAGGGGCCACAGGACGAGATCACCGACCACGTATGCGCGATTACAGACGATGACCAATAGGTAACTCGCCGTCTACTAGTCCTATAAGAACAAAACCCGAGACGTTAACAATACAAATAGTGTTCTAAATACTCCAGCAGGATCAATACCTGCTAGGGCCATGGGAAAACTCATGGTTCTAGAATACAAAAAACAAGTAAGGGATCATAAGTATCTACTATAGAGCTAAAGAAGTCTTTGGATGATTTCCCCTTTCAATCCATCCTTTTGAATACCGTTATTAGAGAGAGAATAGAAAAACAATAGATGTGCGAACGCCAGCGTTCGCTTGGGTCTCAGGAGTTTAAACATTGAAATTGTCAATACCTACAGATGTTCTTTTATTTATTTTCATTAATCTTTCGTATCTCTTCGTAACGCATGTTACGAAAAGAGTTTTGAGTATACACGTAGATGGATGGAGAAGAAGAGGGAGGCCGAAGAAGAAATGGATGGATTGTGTGAGAAGTGACATGAAAGAAAAGGGAGTTAGTGATAGTATGACGGGTGACAGGACAGAGTGGAAGAAAAAAACATGTTGCGCCGACCCCAAGTAATATGGGATAAGGGTCGGATGATGATGATGATGATGATCCTTTCGTATCTATATTCCGGAACGCAGATCTATGCGAGACACAATAACTTTTTATTGTGTCCCTAATTACGGCATAGGACGGTTAAAAATAAAGTCCGTAATTTCCACTCCATCATGGTCACCCGACAGCAAGTGGCCTGCTACGACACGGATGGCACTGAGAATTGGTTTAGTAAACTGTGACGCCGGATTGTATGGGTAACAGATCTACTGACTGACTCCGAAGATGGATAACCTGATGATAAAGTGTCATGAACATGAGAATTAGGGCACGTACCCTATTCTTCTTCTTTGTCGGTAGCACTCTTTACAGAGTGGTCGTGGTCATCACTTCAGGTGTTGGTAGCAAGCTTCACACGAAGCTACTCCTCTCCGATGGCCGCCTTCCTCGTGCATCCATACAGTGATGATGAGCCATTTACTGCCGACTTTATTTTGTCCACGTCATAGGAGATCTTCCTCGTGGCCTGGTACCCTCAACCTTTCCCTATACCACAGATCATTCAATAGCCACCTCTCCTCGACGACATACCCTAATAGGCCACTGCAAATAAAATTTTGAGAAGAGGGCGCCTGATCAAAAAAACATTAAGTGTGGTTTAGACTAGGACCCATTTGCTCGAGTACCCCAAATGTCCAATCACCTTTTTTGCGGCTTAAAGGTTTTTTTATGGTAGGTAAAAATCATCCAATGACGAATCTCGGCCTTGAGTGGAGCGGGAAACAGTGTCAGACTCTTACTGACTAAACAACCTACCCCATTCCTTCCTTGCCTTAGTCCCAAAGCCCCAGTGTAACGCTTTCGCATCAACCCTCAGCCCCAGGAGGCTTCAACAGACACAGAAGAGTAAATGATCGTACTTATCACATAAACATTTGTCCTTAGTGGGAATTTAACCTCTGGCATAGCAATCAGAGTCACTAACCACTATACCAACAAGCCAGCCACGATGCCAATGAATCAATATTGGCAACGTTTTGACAAATCTCGGCAATTTCAACGGTAAACCCCATGTACCCTTCGAACCGGAACCCATCAATAAGTCTTCAGAATAGGCAAAACTCCGAGAAAAGTTCAACGTTCGATACATGGGCCTAGCTCAAAAACGCCTGTTGCAATATCTCCTTAAGAGGACTACTAAAGTTAATCACGAATTTGTAATACACGTACGGCATTGCGCCACCGGTACATGGTGGATGTCCCACATATACGTACAAAACGTTTTGGGAGCACATTCATTATGCGTACAGCCAAGGAGTGGAATTCTTTGCCGGAGTCGGTGTTTCCTGATAGCTACAATCCGGGTATCTTTAAGTCAAGAGTGAATAGGATCAGGTGAGATAGCGGTCAAGCGCGAACCTATAATCAATAAAAAAAAAATAAAAAAAAAACGAAAGTTAATACACCGTGAAATTTTGATCGGTTTAATTCCGTGGAGGGTTGATCCAGATAAAACATTATCGATTGGTAAAAAAAATAAAGTACATTTTTTTCTTAGACTAAAATTAATTTAGTAGCAGGTTCAATGGCCATAGGTACGCATCAACCGATAACTACCTACGGTCATTGAACCGGCTCAGCTGTTCTTTTCTTGGTTACGGACAGGTTTTCAGCCAAGTCTTGTGACTCTTTTTTACCGATTGTAATGGTTATTGTAATATTTCTTTTATGTTTAAAACTACTCATGTATGTCATGGGAAACCATTTATGAAATAAATATTTTTATAACGTCTTTTTTTAACTTAATATTTGTTTTTAGATTTTTAGCAAATCAATAAAAGCCTTTATATTTGCAAACATTATGTCTTTGCACATCTTTTTTTTTGTCTGCAATCTGAGAGTGACTGCGCTTTAAGGCGTCTCACCCACGGCGAATTTTTATAGCGATGCTGAAGCGCATTCGCATCGATATAGTCGCGTTGCAGTAACGCGTTAGTAGCACGTTGGCATCTCTTCTATAGCGCGTTGCAAATGCGACTAACGCGCGATAGCATCGTTAGGGGGGCCTAAGAGCTGTAGTCCTCTTAAGGTTAAAGGTTCATATGCATAACTAGTCAACATTAACCTGTAAAACATACTGGTAATAACAGATTACCCTCAATTGACTCTTAGGGCTTGCGCAGACAATCTATCATCAACGCAACTGACGTTTATTGGCAAAACAGCGGTGAAGATACGAAATATTACGCGTCATCTTTTTTAGGAGAGGGATGTCATCTAATGACCTCCGATATAGCACTCTATAGCGGAGGTCACTACTTCACTAAATGACACATCTTCCCGCTGCACTCAGCGGAAACACATGTCAGACTTTTACAGACTAAAACGATGATCCAGGTTCAGGCAAGGTTTCTTTTTCAGAAATTTGCCGTGGCTCTAGGGGGCATCTTTTGAGAAGCATGTGAAACACAACCTACCATCGACAAGCCTTCTGGGGTCGCCGGTTGGTGTGAAAGTGTTACCGCGGCTCTAGAAATAAGGCAAGGAAGGAATGGGGTAGGTTTTTTAGTCAGTAAGAGTCTGACACTGTCTCCCGCTTCGCCCAAGAGCGGGTTTCGTCATTCGATGATTTTCACCTACCATAAAAAAACCTACCATCGACAAATCAGTTTTGGTCCGGACGGTACTGGACGGCGATCTAATGTTGCCTTTGTGTAGACTTCCCAAAGGACACGGTGGAGGTATGACCCGCTAGGAAGCTAATGCACTTCACCATCAACGATTGCATCACTGCTTACCATCAAGTGGGATCGCATTCAAGCATTAGTTTATAGCTAATAAATAAAATAAAAAACTGCTCTGCCCTAGAGAGAGATGTCAGATGAATTTCCACTATAAAAAATAGAATATATCAACAGATCCATATGTATAGTAAGTACCCATCGGCTTCCATGAAAAGTTCAACTATATCTGACAACCCCGGTAACTTACTGACTGTACTACTTCCCAGTATAAGTCTTAATACACTTTTCCTAAGAATTTACTAATTTAATCTAAATCTTTCTCCAGAATTGGCAAACCAACTTACTTTACAAAGTAACTACGACCGATTATCATGAGAACTAGACCCGATATCCTAACATTATCGTTTCAAAACCAGCATTCTAAAATTAGCTAACACAAATCAAGTATTTATCCACATAACTTGATCCACCACTCCCCCCTTGAAACATTGAAAGCTTTAACAAATTCTGGTCTTACCCTACATTGCAAGAGACCTACTTACACTGGTTCAGCTCATTGAGGTGTTATGCAACCACTATGACCTTAAAAACTTACGTAACGTATAACCAAAACTTGGTTTATCTGCGATTGAAATGCAACTCTATTTTGTAGCAAGTATAGTTGAGTTTCAATTGATAAGTTTCTCAGTTATAGCAAATTGGGTTACTCAAATGTGCCATTTGCAACGCTTGTAGAGTTATGTATGTAGATTACAAATACATAGAAGGTATTACTTCATATATTTTTGTACATAAAGACATTATGACAACATTTTCAAGGTTGAGTTTTGTTGGGAGGCGTGAAGCGTGGAAATACTAATTTGACGATAAATTGTCAACAGATCATTTACATTTTACCTTTTTTTTTCGTTCTAAACTAATTTTGTAGATTCTAGCTTCTGATAGCGGCTTCGTCAGCGTTAAACTAGAATATTATCCCAACGGAGAGTACGTCTCTTGGGATAAAAATGACAAATCCCGCCCTTAGGCAGAGCGGGAAACAGTGTGAGACTCTTACTGACTAAACAATCTACCCCGTTCCTTCCTTGCCTTAGTCCCAGAGCCCCTGGTGTTACGTTTCGACGACTCTCTTTCTACTAGGTATCGAAACGCCTTAGCGTAGTTATAATTAAATACCATAAAACTTCCGGATTTAGCGATGATTATTGTAGATACGATTACATTTCATTCTGTAATTTTGAACGATCTGAACTTGGCTACGAATTTTGTAGAACTGATATCATTTCCATATATTTTACTAGCGACCCGCCCCAGCTTCGCGCGGGTGCAAAGGTGATATATTATACTAATGAACCTTCCTCTGGAATCACCGTATCTATTAAAAAAAACCGCATCAAAATCCGTTGCGTACTTTTAAAGATCTAAGCATGCATAGGGATGAGCAACTTTGTTTTATACTATGTAATGATTAGTTTTCTTCTAGCGTATACAATTGTAGATTATCAACTTGGCTAGGTGCTGACAGTTGCTGCGTCTGCTTTAAACTAGATAATTATTGCAAAGAAACGTAGTCTTGGGATTAGAAAGAAAGAAAGAAAGAAAGAAATAACATTTATTGGCACAGTCACAGGGCATAACACAACAAACAACAAGTTAAATTAGTAGTATTAGTAGTATTGTAGCTATTATTTGTAGGTACAATAATAATAATTTGTTGTTTGCCCCACGGCTGCTCCAAACAGGCCCAGTTCAGCATAAATGTCAGGCAGCTAAGTGCCTGACGCTGGTTTTCAACTGGATTTCGCTGGATTAAAAGTATCCTATGTTACGATATTCCAAATCATGGTCTATACCATCAGCCTTACAATTTTCTCACTGCTGGGACTCAAGCCTCCTCTCTAGGAAAGATAGGGCCGTAATTCACCACGTGGGTCTAGACCGGGCTGGTGGATGTCCCATGTCTTAGAGGTTTTTGGTTCTAGGACATGCCGGTGTCCTCACGATGTTCTCCTTCAACGTTTTGAGAGAAGTGGTGATGAAATAAATTACACAAAGTAATGCGCCTGGTTGGGTTTGAACCCGCGACCTACAATTCATAAAACGAATGTTGTTAGTATATTGCAGAAACCATAACGTACAATACAGTATTAACAAAGACATAAATCAGTTCCAGTACATGTAATTATTTAGTTATGACCTAATCTTGAAGCCTTGGTCTCGGGCATTAAAAACTGGGGCGACTGTGATGCAACCATTTGCATCACGACGCCGTGGATCGATCTGCTAACTGACCCACATTTCCATATAACCATATTGTGATTCATAATAATCATGTACATATACGTACTTATTATGTGTTAAAAAATAAGATGTTGTAGAACCAAAAATTCGAAGACATGTGACATCAACCTATCCGCACTGGACCCACGTGGTGGATTATGGCCCTCTCCTAGGGAAGAGACCTGTGTCCCAGCAGTGGGAACCTTAAAAAAAAGGCTGATGATAATGATTAGTTTTAGTATATTTAAATTTTTCCGTTTTTATCCCGAGGAGGGTTGATGACACATTATCTATTTGTTAAGATAAAATTAAAAAATAAAGTAGGTAATTTTTTTCTAAAACTTATTTAACTAATTTCTTAAAGTAATTATCAGCTGATCGAGTCCAATGACCTGTAGGTAGTTAATACGTAATGACCTACAAATAAATGCAATTAGCAGTCGTTATTGCTGTTAAAAATTGTTATTGAGATTTTTTTTAACTTTTATTTTTGTGCGAGTTTGCTAGCGCTAAAATTCGCAGAGCCTACTTCAGACTCGCCAAGATTCGACGGCCGTACTGTACAACATAGGTCAGGGAAATTTATAGGGGATATTAAACTATGGAGCACAGGTGAGTGCGGGAGCAAAACTAGTCTCAGTCACCTAGATGGCACGGCGCACTCTGTTTCCTCGCGCCTCAAGGAGTTCTCAGCAAATGTAGAGGCCCAACCACAGAGCGGAAGCCTACTGGGGCCCCGGTCCAGTTTCTGAAAGGAAGGTCCGACTCCGGTATGAAGGCGAAGAAGAAATGTGGTGGGTCGTAAAGTCAGTAGGAGTGACACAGTTTCCTGCTTCGCCCAGGGTCGGGATTCGCCATTAAACGATTTTTCCCAAAATAAAAAAGTTGTCTAGATGGCCTGGTAGCATTGGCAGTTCATATGTTGTACAATTCAACTATTTGATAGTTTTTGGACAAACGGGTCTTTAGGTAACTGCATGGAACTTTGTCTTTGAAGTTTTCTACTTTGAAATTATAGTTCTCATTTTTCAAATTTTGGCTTACAAGTTCTAAATAATAAAATTCAAGGCCACGTATTGTGTGTTGATAAGAAGTGAATCGAAAATTACAAATAGATTTTTGCACCTGTTGAAACAAAAATCTTGTTTGTTTTGTTATAACTCAAATTATGTGCAATTTTTAAGGATGGTATTGTATGTCTTGATGATCTTATTTATTGTCTTGATAAATTGTTTTTAGGTATACCTAAAATATTATTAATCTACTCGTATAAAATATCAACGCCGAGGAGTTAGTTGGTTTCAATACAATAATTTTAGAACTTTAGGTTCGAATTTAAAAAGTATTAGGATGTTGGATGGTAAAATTATTGAATAAATATAACAAACGAAACTATATATATATATATATATAGTTTCTTGTCGGTTCTTCTCCATAGGAAACGACCGATTTGGAAACGTGCACTAGCTTCTGACATTTTACAAGTGCCCATGTGAAATAAAAAGATTTTGACTTTGACTAATTATTTTTGGATTTTTGTAACTTTTAACGTGTTTTTAATTTCAGATACAATTTATTGTTAATGAATAAATGACTATATTTTATGCTAAGAGGAATTAGGTACTAAGGAATGGATTCCCGGCCAGATTCTGTTTTCTGATGGCTACGACCTATTAAATCAAAATTGAATAGGTTAGGTACATCTAGGCAAGTGTGCTCCATCTTCGGCCACAGCATCACTTACCATCAGTGAGTGAGATCATCGTCATCAGCATTTTAATGTTCCCAATTCTGGGGCACAGGCCTCCTCTCTCTAGGAGAGGGAAATGCAGGTGAGATGCGTGTGATTAATAAAAAAAACACGTAATATTACGCTGTCACTTACAGAAGCGCGGTAACTTAAAACAAGTAAAACCACGGAGGACAGTTAAATTAACATATTTATTTTTTATTTTATTGATTACCTATAGGTTCGCGCTTGACCGCTATCTCACCTGATGGAAAGCAACGATGCGATCGACGATGGAGCGCGTTTACCTAGAAATAACCTATTCACTCTTGACTTACAGATTCCCAGATTGTTGCCATCAGGAAACACAAACATCGACACATATGTCGAAGTCTGTGTTTTTTGATGGCTACAATTCAACTCGATATGATATATCATATCGAGTCTCTCGGAACAAATTGGGTCATCAAAAACTATTTAAGTAAATAACACAAACATCATCTTATCTCAGTTTCCTAACGAAACCAAACAATGGAGGGACCTTGACACACAATTAACTGTTAGTAATACTATTACATCATGTAGTTACTATCTGACAGATAAAAGCAACGATTACTGTGATGTAAGTTGTATCTTATTGTGACATGGGGACAAGAGGAGATAGTAAATGGATAGCTAAGTTTTCTGTCTCATGTGATGACAAAGGCTCTTTACAGCAGCTCTCGGTGTAACTTCACACCTGGACTTATTTTTTGTAGTTTTGAGTTGGAAAGCATAAATTATTTTTTCTAGTTTTAGATGAAACGAAAAAAAAACGTGTTGCGCCGACCACAAACAACATCGGAAAAGGGGAGGAAGAAGATGATAAGATGGAACGAGAGAGAGAGTGTCAGTATTTTACTTGCCAAAACCCCACCTTTCATAATTTTGCTTTTTGCGCTAGACCCTTGGAAGCTCTTTTTAACCATTCTGCACCAACCCAGAGACACAGGTACCGATCTACATGTAGATTTGCTTTGCATGAAAATGTTAACGCATAGGCTACATATGAATCTGGAAAATTAATGGGCTTCTTTGCTAAAGTAAGCCATCTCTTCTTGCACTTCATAGCAAAGAACTTTATCGTAATGCCCATGTTTCCCATACATGCAGTTTCATTAAACTTGAGCCCCAAGCAAACATCTTGTCTCGTCGCACACCTCTTGTCTTTCCATTATGTATCTAATTACGGTACTCGAAGGGTTAATATTATAGTAGGACAGAAAATTTCTATCCCAAGCTTATTACCGAGAAAATCAGAATAACACTATAACAAAGTGATTGAGCCGGAAATTTAAAGCATAACTCTTTATCTATCTAACTAATTTATGTATCTAAATTATAATTTTTAAAATCTTGTTTTGATACTGGTGAACACAAAGTGTAACTTCATGCATAAAGCTATTATTCCACGTAGTGCAATATGGTACTTAAAAAGCGAACGAATCTCGGCCTCTGTTACACTACCTCCTCTTTGTGACGACAAGACGGGGATCAAGTTCAAGAAAGTGGGGATAATTTGCAATTCAAATCGTTCGTGTATACTTACTACTTCTTTTATAATATTTCATAATAATTATATGTAATTATATATCGTATTAGGTCCTCACATATGAAATTAAGTAACATAATTACAATAAAAATAACACTTTTTTATTATTATAAATTTATTTTATTTCACATCTTAACATTGGAGAAACAGTTACAAAAATAAGTGCACAATAGGCAATCTTACCGCATAAAGTAATTTCTTACAAGCAACCTTTGGATGTACAGTACCGGCTTTCTAGAATGAGAGAAAGAAAGGCGAGGGATGTTTGCCAGGTAAGATGTGTAAGAGATGAAAGTGGAATGGTTCTATCGGATAATGAAAAAATCAAAGAGAGGTGGAAGGAATATTTTGAAAGACTTATGAATGAGGAAAATAATTGGAGTAGAGTTTTAGAGAATAAACCAGTGAATGTGAGGTTAGTGAGAATGGTTAGTGTGGAGGAAGTCAGGGTAGCAGTGAATGGAATGAAAAATGGTAAAGCCATTGGTCCAGATGGAATACCAGTTGAGGTGTGGAAGTTATTAAGAGTAGATGGATGGGTGTGGCTGGCTTTGTTCTTCAATAAGCTGTTGCAGGAGGAAGCAATACCTGATGAATGGTGCAACAGTTCTCTGGTGCCCATCTTTAAAAACAAAGGTGATGTGCTTGAGTGCAACAATTATAGAGGAATAAAGCTAATGTCGCATACCATGAAAGTATGGGAGAAAGTTATTGAACGGCGGCTGAGAGAAGAGAGTGAAATTTCACAGAACCAATTCGGTTTTATGCCTGGTCGTGGTACAACGGATGCCATATTTGCTATACGCCAGTTGTGCGAAAAATACAGAGGTGCACATAAAAACTTGCACATGGTATTCGTTGACCTCGAAAAGGCATACGACCGGGTACCTCGTGAGGTTCTGTGGTGGGCCCTTAAGGAGAAAGGTGTGCCTGGGAAGTATGTGCAGTTGATCCGATCAATGTATAGTCGCTGCAGTACACAAGTCCGGTCTGCAGCGGGCACCACTAACAACTTCAATGTGGCTGTCGGTTTACACCAAGGGTCGGCTCTTAGCCCTTACCTCTTCCTGATAATAATGGACGCTCTGACGTCGGACATTCAGGAAGAGGCTCCCTGGTGTATGCTGTTTGCCGATGATATTGTGCTGGTTGCCGAGAGTGCTCTAGAGGTCCAGAGCAGATTGGAGGTGTGGTGGCAAAGACTGGAGAGTGTTGGCCTAAAATTGAGCAGAACTAAAACAGAGTACCTGTTCTGCGATTTTGGCGGTCTCTCTAGTCCTGTGCCCATAGCTCTCGCCGGAACGCCCATACCAACCTGTTCCGATTTTCGGTACCTTGGGTCGCTTATCCAAGGGAATGGTGAGATAGACCGAGACGTGGCACATCGGATCAACTCAGGATGGATGAAATGGCGACAGGTCACTGGAACAACTTGCGACCCACGGATGCCCCTCAAGTTGAAGGGTAAAATCTACAAGTCCGTGATAAGGCCTGTCCTACTGTATGGGTCAGAATGTTGGGCTCTGAAAAAGACGGATGAAAAGCGATTGCATGTAGCAGAGATGAGAATGTTGAGATGGATGTGTGGTGTGACGAGAATGGATAAAGTGAGAAATGAGTATATTAGAGGAAGTTTGAAAGTGGCGCCAGTGACTGAAAAGTTGAGAGGGAACCGTTTGTCTTGGTATGGCCATGTAAAAAGGAGGGATGAAACGCATGTTACAAAGAAAGCCATGAGTATGAATGTGGATGGATGGAGAGGGAGAGGGAGACCAAAGAAGATATGGATGGATTGTGTGAGAAGTGATATGGAAGACAGAGGAGTTAGTGATAGCGTGACGGGTGACAGGACAGAATGGAAGAAAAAAACATATTGCGCCGACCCCAAATAAAACGGGACAAGGGCAGGAAGATGATGAACCTTTGGATGTACAGAACGAAAAGCAATACAGGTTTTATTCAAAATACAACGAAGGGAGTTTTTTTTTGTAGGTAGAAAATGCTTATAGCAGCGAATCAAGATATTTGCAAAACATAACAAATGATTTATTTATAGTACTGCCACATTAACTACATTTAACAATATTGCAAACATTGAAAAAATGTCCAAGGAGTCTTGCACATTCTTCTCCATAGAGATCTACTCTTTGAAATGTGCTTCTTGACTTTTCAGAAGTGCATGAAATAAATGCTTTGTGTCTTGAATCTCAAATAACGACTCCAATTTTAGACAAAGTGAGATGGAGTATAACACTTTTACTGACTAAACTCATTTGTGTTTTTCATTTTCCCTTTGCTTTCATCACTCTATAAGAAAACAGCCTTGAGCGCAGCGCTGGCCCAGAGGCGGAATCCTTTATTTTGGTACGTAAAACCTTTATTCTTGTACGAGTTTTCAATCGTTAAAATTCGCAGAGCCAACTTCAGACTCGCCAAGATCAGGCAGCCATACTGTATGTGATTTGAATATATGAAAGTTCAGCGCTGTGTTCAGAGCTGTTTTTCAGAGTATAAGGAGCCAGGTTACTCTGCCTAATCACCTCACAGAAGCAAGTATAACTTTGCAAATCCTTCTAACTTAATTATAACTTACAAAATATTTTTAAACTCATGCCTACATCAATTTAGTAACACCTAAATGTCAATCATATAATAACTTAAGTGGACTGTCAGATAGCAGTTCTTACGTAAGTCCTAAGTAGGTCAGACGACGGGAGATAAGTTGAGTACCTATTCATTTAAAAGTTATCGTAAAGGTGCTGATAAACTTGAGCATTCACTTGTAATAAGCATTCTATGCAATCCTTCAAGCGATGTCGATTGACTTGGTTCTCCTACGGATCTCATCATTCCTGATTCGATCAAGCAGGGAAATACCAAGCATCGCTCTCTCCATTGCTCGCTGGGTGACCTTGAGCCTTCTTATGAGACCCATAGTAAGCGACCACGTCTCACTACCCTAAGTCATCACTGGCAACACGCACTGGTCTATGACTTTTGTCTTGAGGCACTGAGGTATTTCGGACGCGAATATATGCCGGAGCTTCCCGAACGCTGCCCATCCGAGTTGGATTCGACGAGAGATCTCTTTTTCGAAGTTGGACTTACGTAACTGGATGCGGACAGCACAGTACCGATCGTTGTGGAGATCCTTGGGGGAGGCCTATGCCCAGCAGTGGGCGTCGCTCGGCTGACATGATGATGATGATGATGATGATGAGCATTCTATATTCTTTTTTTATTCTGTTTGTTTTTATTCTATTTTTTTTTTTTCTAAAAATACGAGAACATTTTAGCGGGCATTCTATCGAGCGTTCTGGAGATCATTCTAGCGAGCCTTGCATTGCATTGCGCACACGCGTCCCTAGAGTGCTCATCATAACGTTCGAGCGTTCATAGCAATGTTTTGCTCTATGCTTTGCTCGGCTCGTTGTTCAGTTCGACAAATATAAAAACGGCGAATGCTCGATGTTCTGTTACAAGTGATCGCTCAAGTCTATCAGCACCTTAAGAGTTATTAATACGCCTTTATAGGAACGCCCATTGATGGACGTGAACTTTATTGATAGACTGTTATTGCATCTCTAGATATTGATCTTCGTCAAGGATATTATGTATTGCATTTGAATACGATACGAATACGAATAAAGGGAAGTAATTCATCACTCATCGCAGTCATGCTCTAGTTTATATTAGTGAAAAAAAAACATGTTTTTTTGGAACACAGAACAAATAAGTACTGAAAACTAAAACATTAAAAAATCAGCAATAAAAAAAAAACAAAACCAATGATTAATAGGCTGGCATTTGACCACTATCCCGCCGGAAAATAAGCAACACAAATTCGTCAAAACAAATTGGCCCATTGCCTCTCCAAGGAAAGGCCATCACTGAAAACGTTATAAGGCTGATTATGCTTCCCTGACGGAGGTTCTTTCTTGATAGCTAGGATCTAGGAGCCTTTAAGTCTAGAAGAAACCACTATTCACTCTTAACATAAATACCTCTAGGTTGTATCTATCAAGAAACCCAGAATCTAGCAAGGAATTCCACTCCTCAGCTGTACGCACAATAGAATAATAAATCGTGACACCACTGGACTGCTTTAAAAAAAATCCCACCAATTTTTTTTTGGACTTGTTCCTCTCTAAACTTCTCAACCCTTTAAATATGACAAGCTACTTCAATAACCTGACACACACATCACACCTTATCTACTTTCATGCACACAATACTGTCTCGGTCACCACATACAAAGAAACCAACAATAAAACATTTCTCCATTTGCATATCAAAGCAAACGAGTTCCACATTGCCACACCAGTTCTTTACTGGCCAGACACCCTTCAAAATGCCTGACCTTGGTCCTCATTGGAGTCCGTTACATCAGCTGTTAAGCTGATCTGGTTACTGGTTACTTGTTAGATAAGTCATGATGCAAAGGAGTTGAATAATATTACTGTATCATAGGTGAGTAATTTTACTGGGTCGAAGATCTTGATGATTCATACCTTATGGTTTAACTCTTAGATAGATAGATAAACCATTTATTTGTAACAACACAAAACATACACGAAAGCACAATTGAACTTTAAAACTAAGCACCTATATAAATACAGACAACAGAAACAACAAAAAAAAAAAACAAAAAGCACTGCTCTTGGAGTATCCTGATGACCTAGTGGTTTTTTTCTATGTGAAATGACATCCAATGACATCTCTGCATCCTTGTACGGAGTAGGATATAGTGTCAGACTTTTACTGACTAAAAACTTACTCTTGTTCCTTCGTTGCTTTTCATACCGAGGTTGAATCTTTCTTTCAGAAAACGACCATTGCCCTCATAGGCTTTGATTCTATTAGAGCCTGGAACAACACGCGTATCACCGTAGCCACCGTAGGCGTGGACTTGCGGGTGACGAGCAATGGGTAGCTCGTAGTCCGGACTAAATTCGAGCCGGTGACGACACGTAAAGCAAGCCACGCGCGCTTTAAAGAGATGTCAGCAAAACCGTAGAAACCCAAGAATTAAAGACAACTGAATATATGCATAGTTTTAGTTAATCGAAAAGGAAAGTAAATCGGAAGTTCTGATGTTTGGAAATCGGAACCGAACCTCCGCAGTTTCATGAAAACCCTGGTTCGTAATACACCATTATTTTATTTGGAAGACACTCTTGTACAACACTCTGTAACACCGGATGCTGAACTGGTTACCAACAAATAAGTAATGATGAAAGCATTTTTTTTGAAAACGTGGTAACCTTTTTAAAATCGATATAAACTAGGCTTGACTGTGATCCCACCTGATGGTAAGCAGTAAAATAAATGTTAATGGTGAGGCACACTAGTTTGTTAAAAGCCTATTTTAATCTTGCCTTGAAAACAACTACATGACAATCACACGGGACGACCAGCAGGCAAATTGTTTCAGTCCTACGATGTACGCGGTATAAACGACAAGGCGAAACGCTTACCATTGCGGTTTGTGGTTGAAATTGAACGATTTTTTTTTAGAAAGTATTTCGTTTTACGTAGAAAGTTTAAGTATTTATTTCATCACCACTGCTCTCAAAACGGTAAAGGAAAACATCGTGAGGAAACCGGCATGTCCTAGAACCAAAAATTCGAAGACATGTGACATCCACCAATCCGCACTGGGCCCGCGTGGTGGATCATGGCCCATTCCATCTCCTAGTGAGGAGGCCTGTGTCCCAGCAGTGGGAACATTGAAAGGCTGATGATGACGATGATGATTTCGTTTTACAAACATAAAACTGCAACTTTGTTTTTCTTTAGAATATTTTTATTAGTATTTGGCCGCACTGCGATTCACATCAAGATGCTGCAGTCCCCCATATAGTGATCAAGATAAATTAAGACACAAGAGCGGTTTAAGACAGTACAACACGCCCGTCACACGCGTCTGACACGCCCACCCGCTTCGTCATAGAGCGGGAATAGTTTGGATGATATTTCGCCTCACAAAGTAAGCATTTGGTACTAATTATAGAGTCAGCCTTCTTTGTAAGTTTTGCTGAGGTTGGCAGAAAACATACTAAAATTCACAAACAAAAAAACTTCATTTGCAATCAAGCACTGAATCTTAAATTAAATTAAAAAAAAAACTTCCAAGGTTTTTTACAAAAAAGACCACTTTTAATTTTTTCATTATCATTTATTTTACAATTTATGTACATACATAATTATAATTTATAAAGAAAAATAAAATATAAATATTATTATAATATTATATTTCTCTTATACATTAATTGCATTTTTGAATATTTAAAAAATAAAGAATATAAACATATCATATTGATATTTATTATTAAATGTTCTTTTTTATAATCAATCGCTTAAAAATTCACTAACAAAAAGCTATATGCATACACAATTATCTAAATATAGTCATGTACCCACAATATGCACCAAAAATGTCCACACACAACTCGTTCCCACATCATTACAAAACGCTATCACACGCTGCAAGCATTTCTACACAACGCGTCTTACAAACCTTGACACATTACGTCACCAAGGTGAAGAGCGGTATCTGTAACGTTATACAGTTATATCGTTACGTTATGTAACCGCTATTGAGTAACCGGTCTCTGATCGATAGTGTTGCGCAACGATGCAGTCCGAGGGTTATTTTTGATTACCCTTTTGTTTTTATTTTCTTTTTTTATAGCAGCTCTAGGTGTAGTGATAGTCAAAGTTGCTTGATTATTCGGACTTAGAATATTTGACGCAATTGAAGGAATACTGGTGAGTTATAAGTCTAAAAAGTCTGATATTGGCTCTCAATCCACCCGAGCGGGAGAGGAGTTATTTGTTTATTAGCGACCAATGAAATGATTTTTTATTACATCAGTGATAATAACTATCTCTGTCTGTTTTTTTTCCATAGCTTCCATTTTAATACAATAAGAGCTAGCCTAAATCTAAAAGGTCAGTAATCTGTTCTGCATTTGTGAGGGTTACCGTCGTGTGTAAAACTCATAGAAATAAGAAATACTTCATCCGATCCCCGTAAAGGCAGGCATGGAAGTAATCACCGTATGGCAAGAGTCACGTACACTGAATATCAATATCATATTTCAAAGGTCTCGACTGGTAAAGTCCACTCTCCAACCAGCAAAGAACCAGACCTAAAACTCCGAGAAATTTCACCTTGAACTCCACAATCGTTTCGAGTGCCTAGAAAAAAGAAAGAGTGCCGTGGACGAATATAACGATGGATTCGTGGAAACTGTCCATACGGTCGTATCGACATTTTTCAAGGCTCGTAAATAAATAAGAACAAATGACTCTCTGATCCGACCCTCGACCTCATGAGGAAGAGGCGTGAGATGATTCTGCAGTCTTCAGACGATACGTACAGATAACGGCAGATCATTACTTGCCTGTTGATCAAGTGTTTAGTGGCCCTGACTGCAAAGCTAGAAATTGTTTTTTTTTTTATGGTAGGTGCAAATCATCGAATGACGAAACCCGCTCTTGGGCGGAGCGGGAGCCTAGTGTCAGACTCTTACTGACTAAAAAACCTACCCCGTACCTTCCTTGCCTTATTCCTAGAGTCGAGGTAACAGTTTGCACCACTAGGCTCCAGGAGGCTTCGACCCTGAAGGGCCCCTACAGTTTGCTGACAACTCCTTGAGGCGCGCGGGAACGGTGCGCGCCATTGACGACTTGGACTCGGTCTTTACAGTTACCAGACGACCGGACGGCGAGCTAACCATTGCTCACCGTCAGCTAGAAGTTGAGGAGTCCGATTCCCACCCAGGACAAAAATGTTTGTATGATGAGCACAATCATTTTTTTTTTCTGTCAAAGTGTAATTTCGTCTATATTATATAAATTTTATATAGATTATCAGTTGTCTAGTAGCTCTGCTTAGCTTGAGACTAAACGGCATTGTGTGGCTGTTGTGGAAAAATAAATGAAAATAATATAGATGGATCTGGAAGGCGACCTTTTAAAAAATCCAAAATCAAGAAAACTAATATATCTACTACTAACCTAATCCCTATAAATTTTAACTTGCAAAATAATATATATTTTTTCTAAATCAATCAAAAGTTTCGTATATATCATCATCACCACTTTTCGTTGTAATTTTATAACTCAAGAACGGGCTCACCTATCCAAATTAAATGTTTATGTTTTATACGGACTATTAAGAAGGTGGTTTACGTGAAATTTGCATAAAATCGGTCAAGCGGTTCTTCATTTATTATTATTATTATTTATCACATTTTTCGGTTGCCGAGAGCGAAGCCGCGGGTAAAAGGTGGTACTGCTATAAAATCTACAAAAACCGCCATTCACCTAAGTAAGGCTAGAATTACATTCAAAAAGCTGCAAGAGTACATAATGTACACATAAGACGTACATAAGGTAATATGTGGTAACTTGTCACCCGGGATAGTTTGCAACATCGGACGTTAGGCCCTGACCACACGAGCTGATCAAATACGACGGCTCTTTTTTATAGAAAGAGAATGTCAAAGTTTATGGTATTGTTTTTTTATGTATAGAGGATGATTAGAAATGCAGTAAATTCGGAGACGATTAACAATTAGCTTTATTAAATAATATAGTCTAATACGTATAGCGTGTAGCAAAATTTATCACGTCAAGAGAACTAAGCGATAAAATCCGGCATCACGCAATTAGAGTTCACCGTGTAATTTAAACCAATCCAATTCAGGCAAAACATCCGTCTGGTTTCCGGCCACCGTAGGCACGGACGTCTGATAATCGTCCGGACCAAACCTTTCCCGCACGCCTAAAAGAGTTTTCATCAATTGTAGAGGCCCAACAGCAAGGTCGAAGCCTAATAGGGCCTTCGTTCAGTTTCTGAAAGGATCTCGACCCCGGTATGAGGGCTAAGAAGGAATGGCGTGGGTCGTTTAGTCAGAAAGAGTCTGACACTGTTTCACGCTCCCCCCAAGGGCAGTATTTATCATTAGACGATTTCCCAAAATAAATAAACCCTTGTAGAGCCAATAAAATCCTCGTGACCCTAATTATTTTCTACAAAGTAAACTACATGGTCCTAGATCACAAAATATAACTGACGACATAGGTGTGATTTTAACTCCATGGGTTGTCCGAAAGTGAAAGACCCCAGGGTTCTGAGGCAGAGGGTTCGTATCTGAAAGGAAGACTTTGGCCCTGGTATATATGGCAACGTAAGACTGGGGTAGGTTGTTTCAGTTAGTAAGATTCTGACACTGGTTCCCGCTCCACCCAAAGGCGGGACTCGTCAATGGATAATTTTTACCTAACAAAAAAGTAACCCCCCAGAGTTCACTTTCACCTCAACGAAACCTAGAAAGAAAAAAGAAACAGGAGTAGATTTTAGCCAATGAAAGTCTTACGCGCTCTCCGGCTCTGCCCAAGGGCGGGAGATTTCATTGATTTTCATGATTGATGAGATTTAAAAAGAAGTGTGATTTTAGTCAGTAAAACTTTGACACGCCTTCCCACTCTACTAATAAAGCGAAAGAAGTCTATAATTTTTTTTTTTCCTAAAAAAAAAGTTCATTCTCCTTTTTAAATCACTCTGTACATTCAAAAATTCCGCAATAACGATCTATTGATTTAAAACAAAAGAAGGTGTCAATGTGAATAAATTTAGCACTTTCCGAAGATATCACACTATTTCTCAGGACAGTGGAAATGAGCGAAAATGGGCCAAGGTCACGCTTAAGTAGAGTGACATTGCTTTCAAAATTTAACACCTAACCATACTTTCAACATACTGAAGTATTTAGATAACATATTTAATAACTCATCATCATCAGCCTTTTTAATGTTCCCACTGCTGGGACAAGGCTTCCTCTCCAGGAGAGAGAATAGGCTGTAATCTTCCACGCGGGCCCAGTGCGGGTTGGTGGTTGTCACATATCTTCGATTTTTTTTTGGTTCTAGGACATCCGGTTTCCTCACGATGCGATGTTTTCCTTCACCGTTTTGAGAGCAGTGATTTTTTTTATTTCTACTGAGGTACGAATAAATTGGTTTTCTTTCTTTCTTTTACGAGGCGTAAGTGTATTAAAAACGTCGCTTGACGCACGTGCAAATTTGTCACTGCATGAACTCCACCTCGGTCGCAAAATTTCTGCACTTGTATCAAAATGTACAATGTCTATCAAAGAATATTTTCAAAATGCTGACTATAATTATATGTAATGCTGACTATAATTATATAATTAACCGACTATAATTTTCTAGTGTATCCTAGGGCTTACTCTAATGCAATAAGATGCCATTGATTAGACGAAGTCCCTAGCATTTGGGCTGAGGTCAAGTTATGTCCACATCCAGTAATGAGGATGCGGCTTAGGAAATCATGCTTATACTTACTCACTTACCAAATTAATACAGGTGACGAATACTGCTTTACCTTACTGATGGCTTGTAACATTTCGACTACCGTAATTACGAACTTTTGTAGTTTGGTGAGTGACCAAGTCTGAGCACCGTAGGTTAGGATGGGCAGAATACACATGTCGATGAGTTTACGCTTCAGGAAGATCGGTAGATCACCCTTCATTCATTGACCAGTAGCTTTTCCAGGCGTTCTGGATGCGTCTATCGATTTTCCTGTCTACTTTGGAAAGATACCAACTGCATGAGGACCGCTGGGCAAGAGTCGCCACACAGTGGGCACCAGAGGGAAGAAAGCGTTGTCGAGGTAGGCCGAGAAAGAAGTGGCGAGATGATCTAGACGCCTACCGAGACGACTGGTTCGAGACGGCGCGGGAGAAGAAGGTTTGGAAGGACTTGGGGGAGGCTTTTGCCCAGCAGTGGAACAGTTAGGGCTATTTAAAAAAAAATACAGACACAATTAAAAGACAATAAGGTGTGCAGATACCGGTGTCCTTTTGGGGCTTAATGAAACTCTATTGAGCTCCGAGCGAACGCCGGCGATTGCACAACTATTGTCTTTCTATTATGTATCTAATTACGGATATTATTATTTCATCGTTTGAACTATTTAACCGTCTTAATCGTCGGCTGAACATAGGCTATATGACGTGTAACATAACTCGATGTAGCGCCCTCTAGCGGACAAAAAGTAATGTGTTAAAAAAAATACAAAATAAATATTTATTTATTTATTTATTAAAACTTTATGCATATAACACAGTACAAAGGCGGACTTAATGCCTTAGGCATTTTTTTTTTTAATATTCTGTGTAAGTTTGGTATCATTTTATCAATAAACTAGCTTTCTGCCCGCAACTTCGCTCGCGTGAAAATAGGTTTTCGCACAAACTTTAAACACCTGTTTCACCCCTTTAGGGGGCGAATTTTGAAAAATCCTTTTTAGTGTTCGCCTACGTCGTAAAAGGAAGCCTTGTGCAAAATTTCACTCTCCTAGTCCCAGTAGTTTCGGCTGTGTGTTGATATGTCAGTCAGTCAGTTTCTTCTTTTATATGTAAAGTTCCTTTTTTATGTATGTTTTCGTTTAAAAAATGCAAAGACAAACTTCAAAACCCCCACATTTATTCGTAATAAAACTACACAAACCATAGTCCACGGCCACTCGGGCTTAGATTCAGATATTGCGCGAGCGCAGCGAAGGAACAGGTTCCGTTGGCTCAGTAACCCATATTCACAGCCGGTTTGTAAGACTGGGTCGGGAATAGATACAGCGTTAGAGCCTTCATAACTTGTTGTCTATAGGATTAAAAGAATATGTTTTAGTCAACATCCTTTTTTATTTTAAGTAAAAAGGATGCTGACTGAAACATTATTATACTTCTCTTTATTTATTACTAGCTTTTGCCCGCGGCTTCGCCCGCGTACATAAAATATAGCCTTTGTCACTCAGGAGTATAGCAGCTTTCTATCGTTGCTAAAATTTTTACAATCGGCCCAGTAGTTCCAGAGATTACCTCCTACAAACAAAAAAATAAAAAAACAAACTTTACCTCTTTATTATATTAGTATAGACTAGCCTTCTGCCAGCGGCTTCGCCTGCGTGAATGTAGGGTTCTCCATACAAACTTTTGACCCCCATTATATCCCTTTAGGAGCTGAATTTTGAAAAACTCAGCTGTGTTCGCCTACGTCATAAATGGAAGCTCTGTGCAAAATTTCACGCTCCTAGGCCCAGTAGTTTTGGCTGTGCGTTGATATGTCAGTCAGTTTCTCCTTTTATATATATATATACTATTTACATTTTTAAATATTTTCTTTAAAAAATCATTAAAAAAAATAGTAGTCCGCCTGTGTCGGGAGCAGGGTTCAAGCTGCCGGTGGTTAGGAATCCAGAGACAAGAAGCTCCTCACAATACGGACCGTGTCGAGGAGTACAGCCTTCTGTATCAGGCCCTTGACCTGACCTGACCTGACAGGCGCCTAACAAGAGCCTCCTAAGGTGATTATTATTATTATTAAATCTCGCTTTTTAGGGTTATGTACACTTTTTGAAAAAAAAACGGAACCCTTATAGGATCAAGGTCTTGCTTCATCCCCAATTACAAGGTTATTACTATATTTATGTACAGAGAGAGAGATTCCCTTCTCCTAGAGAGGAGGCCTGTGTCCCAGCAGTAGGAATATTTAAAAAAAAAGCTGATGATGATGATGAATATACAGAGAACTGAAAATTTCTGATTACGATAAAAAAAGCTTTTTTTTGTTGATCCGAAAAAATCTTCGAAATTCGATTCGGAAATTGAATTATTATAAAAGTTAGTCTTTACGGAATCCTTAATGAGCGTTTCCGACTCGATGATCCGATGAAGAAACGGACTTGGCGGGACTAGGCTAAATTTTTGTTATGGTGGGAAAAATCATCGAATGACGTTTCCCGCCCTTGGGCGGAGCGGAAGACAGTGTCAGACTTCTACTGACGAAATAACCCACTGTTCTTTCTTGCCTTAGTTCCAGGGGGATTAGCCTATGTTCCAACGCACATTCCCAATCAAAAAAATCAAATATGGTCAAGCAATTTCGTAGGCGTTCGATAAAACTTTCAAGGTCACTCTTGAACAGCATAACTTTAAATCATATAATTATTACTTAATATTACACGTAGACCAACGAAATCGTTAAAGACCTCTTAAACCCAAGCAACTAAAGGTAATTAACGCAAAATATTTCACACAAAACATTATTAGATTATAGAACATGTCGAAATTGAGTCCCGGCGTCGGCAGCCATTTCTTGCGCGGTGGAAATGCAACAGGTCAACTAACTTCGTGATGAAATAACTCCGGAAGGTCTCGAGTTCATTCGCTAGAACAACGTGCAAGCTTTGAATGTTAGTATATTAATCAGTGAGCAGTGGTGGCCGAGTGGTATCGGCCCCGACTTACGAGTTGTATGTCGCGGGTTCAAACCAAGCCAGGCGCATTACTTTGTGTAATTTATTTCATCACCACTGCTCTCAAAACGGTGAAGGAAAACATCGTGAGGAAATCGGCATGTCTTAGAACCAAAAATTCGAAGACATGTGATATCCACCAATCCGCACTGGGCCCGCATGGTGGATTATGGCCTATTCCCTCTAATGCAATTAAAATTCACCAATAGTATATAAATACTTTATTATTGAGTTACATGGGGACATGGGCAAAGCCACTGGCAGAAGTCAGTTCAAAATTATTGTGCAAACATGAAACAACTGCGTAAGACATGTAATCATCAACCACGAATGTTTTTTTTGTAGTAATATGACAATGCAGTGTGGTTTCCATATATGGACATTAAATACTATTATATATAATATGAATGAGTGTGGAAGCCTTCGCTGGAAAATGAAGCGTGGTTGGATTAACCCTTGGTCGAAACGGAAAATTAAAAGAGGTAAAAGAGAATATTATGAGACAGGACATTTTTTATGGTAGATAAATGTCATCCAGTGTTAAAACTCGCCCCTGGGCTGAGCAGGAAATACTGTCAGACTCTTACAGACTAAATAACCCACTCCGTTCCTACGTTACCTATACCAGGGCTTAGATTCTTCTGCAGAGTCCCTACAGTTTGCTGACAACTCCTTGAGGCGTGCGGAAACGTGCGCGATGTCGACCACTTGGGCTTGTTCGGGACGGTTAGTAGACGATTGGACGGCGAGCTACCCATTACTCGCCATCCGCAAACCCACAGGCTACCCATTACTTGCCATCTGCAAGCCTGCGACATAACATATGTTATTTTCTACTGATATACACTAAACGATGAGGCCGAAACATTCTAGAGTGGCGATCGCACACACACGCGGTATTGGAAGGCCTTTCATAAGGTGAAATTATGCACTGGTGAAGTGACGTTAAACAGGTCGATCAGATGGTTCAGGCCATGGTCCGCAGCGAAGAGGAATGGCAGGCGGTCGCCTCCTTCTGCGAAGCAGTAATGCTCGTAAAGGAGGAGGCCGACCGTATAAGGCAAAGGCAACAGCGTACTCGCCGTAGCCGTCGCCGCCGCGATCCTGCCGATATCCGGCCACCGTAGACACTGGCTCGCGGACGGTGAGCAATGGGTAGCTCGCCGTCCGGTCGTCTGGTAAGACCGAGTCCAAGTCGTCAACGGCGCGCACCGTTCCCGCGCGCCTCAAGGAGTTGTCAGCAAACTGCAGGGGCTCTTCAGGGTCGAAGCCTCCTGGAGCCTAGAGGGTGGTGGAAAACTGTTACCTCGACTCCAGGAATAAGGCAAGGAAGGTACGGGGTAGGTTTTTTAGTCAGTAAGAGTCTGACACTGGTCTCCCGCTCCGCCCAAGAGCGAGTTTCGTCATTGGATGATTTTCACCTACCATAAAAAAAAAAAAAAAAAAAACAGGTCGATGGATGCGAGATGCTCAGGATCGTCAGTTGTAGTAACACTTGGTGGAGGCCTATGTCCAACAGTGGACATAGGCCTCCGTAGACAGTGGAGTAATGATCATCATCATTTCAATCGTCAAGTCGTCACTTTCCACTGAAATGATGACGATGATAATTATTATGACCATTTTTTGCCAACTTCCATATTATACAGCCTAGTCCCACTTAAGATGGAAAATCAATTATAATGTAAGAAAACAACACAATACCTATTGCAAAAACTGTTTTCTATTACATCAGCCTTTATCAAATTAATTTAACAAGAACAGCATTACAATACAATACCTTATCGAATTTTGTTACAATGACATTATAATGAAAATAAGATGGATGGATAGAGAGGAAGAGGAAGGCCAAAGAAGAGATTGATGGATTGTGTGAGGAGTGATATGAAAGAAAAGGGAGTTAGTAATAGTGTGACGGGTGTCAGGACAGAGTGGAAGAAAAAGACGTATTGCTCCTACCCCAAGTACTACTGTAGTCGACGGCGCGCTCTGTTCCCGCGCGCCTCAAGGAGTTGTCAGCAAACTGTTGAGGCCCTACAGGGTCGAAGCCCCTGGGGCCATAGGTTAATTCGAAAGTGTAATGCCTTGTACAGTGTAAAGCCTTTGTACAGTGTTATGTGCATAAAGTTTTAATAAATAAAATATTAAATAAAAATAAATAAATAAATAAAATAAAGCAAAGAAGAAAAGGCTTGCTTAGTTAGTAAAAGTCTGACACTATTTCCCGCCCTCTCCAAGGTCAGTATTTGTCATCGGATGATTTATATCATCATCATCATCAACCTAGCGCCCGTCCCGGTTGCTACCTTGGCTTTCACCTCGGTGCCCGGGGTCCGCTTTCCTTCCTAGACACCTCCCACTTCGCTCGGTCTTTTGCGTCCCTTGCCTCAAGCCCATTAGCACGCATGTCGTCCCTTACGACGTCGATCCAACGCCTCTTAGGCCTACCTCGTTTGCCGGGTCCCGGCGAAGGTGGCATGGCGAGGCATCTGTTACCCACGTAGTCTGCCGGTTTTCGTAAAACGTGGCCATACCAGCGTAAGCGACCCTCCTGCAGTTTATCCGCTATGTCACGGACCTGAACCTAGCTATGTCACCGCCCTCTCCAAGGTCAGTATTTGTCATTGGATGATTTATATACCCAACAAAAAAAACCCAAATAAATCTAGAATAAGGGCAGGAAGAAAAAGAAAAAAATATCATCAAAATCCGCACCTTCATTCGCCGAACAAATCATACCACTTATATGTATATTTAGCTTGCATTAAGTAATAGTATATGTATGTATGTTTGTGTTGACATATCTACGGAACTATGGTTACGACAGTGTTGCTATTAGCAAAATATTTCGCTAATTTTACACTTGGCCATTACATCAAAGTTTTGCAATGAGTAGCGGTATATTGTGTTCATTATGTTCTATCAAAATGTTTTTGTAATTTGTAATGTAATTTAGTATTAGATAATTTGATGTTGATAATTATATTGGATTAATAAATATTTGGAGGTTACACATTCTTTTTTAGTAAATAGTTATTTTTAGTTTAGTAATATTTTGTTTTTTGACCTTGACTTAGTGTCTTTTATGAGTTTACCAATACGTAGGTGCGGGCTTGCGGATGGCGAGCAATGGGTAGCTCGCCGTCCAACCGACCGAGCCCTAAAAGTCTCTCACGCCTCAAGTAGATTAACAAACCGTAGGGGTCCAACAGGATAGAAGCCTACCAGGATCAAGGTTCTTCTGAAGGGAAGACTCAGCCCTGGTATGAAAGGCAACCAAATGAAAAGGAGTGGTTTTTTCGTCAGTAAAAGTTGGACACACTCTCACGCTCCGCCTAAGGTTTGGAGATGCCATTGGATGTTTTTCCTAACTAAAAAAAAATATTCAAGTAACCTAGTTGTTTTGTAGTAGATAATTATTTTAGATTTAGAAATTAATATATCCTTTTTTTATAAATATATTTCTTCGCAGATGTAGACTGACAATTTAGTGATAATCAACAGATGACTGATTGTGAATGAAACAAAAAGTACCTACTAAAAACAAAAAAATATATATATATCTCAAAAACGTCGATGCGTCTGTCATCTGCAGCTGTCAATGTTCAAGTCAAAACATAAATCTCTTGGTAAATGAACTGAAAAAGGCCATAATAGCTGCGGACCTCTTCAGCAACTCTTCAAATAACCTTGTAACTGTAAAGTAATCTACCATTTGAGTAAACAAAGCTTCAAATGACTCAATCCAGCCAATCTCCCTAACTATGAACTATTACAAAATCGATTGTCAATTTTCGAGACGATCAATTCGATTTCGTATCGATTACGTTATCGATTTCGTTAGTGTTGTATCTACACCGGAAAGTATATTCAAGGACAGATGTTTTTTTTTTTCTTATTGTTTGAATAATTTTAGTTTGACAGTGCAATACTTGACGGTTGAGCTGGCCCTTTTGGAGGGGGACACGATTTCTATTTTTTTCTTATTTTTTTTTATAAATCACTAGCTTTTCCCCGCAGCTTCGCCCGCGTACATAAAATATAGCCTATGTCACTCAGGAGTAAAGCAGCTTTCTATTGTTGCTTAAATTTTTCCAATCGGACCAGTAGTTCCAGAGATTACCCCCTACAAACAAAAAAACAAACTTTACCTCTTTATTATATTAGTGTAGAAGTGTAGATAATTATTTTGATAGGGCTAATTTTAGCCCAACAAGCATGAAAAACGTTTATCAATAATCCGATGGGTGCGAGACGTACAGGATCGGCCGTTGTGACGGAACTTTGGGGAAACCTATGTTATTGGACACGGATGTCTTTCGACTGGAATGATGATAATGATGCTTGCACTACCACCTGCACCTTTAATGACTTGGACGAGGCCAACGAGAGAGCTGTCCAGGTAGCTAAATATTGGTCGGACAAAATTTGAGTCGAATCGACACGAAAAGAAGAAGAAGAAGAAGATAATGATGAGGCATTGGGCATGACAAATTATACGCAATAATGTATAATTTAGTTGGTGTAGTATTTCAGTGTCGTGGGCTTTTTATGGTAGGTAAAAATCATCCAATGACGAATCCTGCTCTAGTGCTTAGTGAGAAACAGTGTCAGACTCTTATTAACTGAACACTCCATCCCGTTCCTTCTTTGACCTTTGCACTTGGGTCAAGCCTTCCTTTCAGAGAGAGACCCTGGGCCCCAGTAGGCTTCGACCCTTCCGTCCCTCAATATTTCTTCAGAGACCTTTTAAAAGTACTTCTATTCCGTAATACCTTTAGCCTACACCTGTTCAAAACATTGAATCTAAATCTAGATTAAGACCAAACTTTCGATATCGTACAAACAGGTTCAATTTTAGTAATACTATACTACTAACTGATAGTCGCGACTTTGTCCGCATCTGAATTTTTCTTTTTCGGCGAGTAAAAGTTATCCGATGACATTTTTTTTTTCACACACACACATCTCCGCGACCTTGGGTTTTTGTTATGGTAGGAAAAATCATCTAATGACGAATCCTGCCCTTGGACGGAGCGGGGCCAGTGTCAGACTCTTACTGACTAAACGACCCACCTTATTCCTTCTTAGTGCTCATACCGGGTGTTTTTTGTGCAGTTTTCTAATTATTTTTCTAAAATAAAAGTAGCCTTAGTTACTCTTTATAACATCAGCGGTCTACAAGTGAGGCTCCATCAAAATTAGCACAGCTATTTTGGAGATTAGCTGGAATAGACAGTCAATTTTTTTTTTCGTTACAGGTATCGCTTATTTACAAACAATTTTTTTATCTGACAAAGCAAAACTATTACTGCATAGTTTTACTTTGTCAGATAAAATTATTGTTTGTTCATCAACAACATCGTAAAGACACCAGCATGTCCTATAACCAAAAATTTGAAGACATGTAACATCCACCAACCTGCACTGGGCCCGCGTGGTAGATTACGCCCCTTTCCTAGAGAGGAGGCCTGTGTCCCAACAGTGGGAAGATTATAAGGCTGCTGCTATGTTATGCTTTAGTTATTCATTTTACAAACAGAAACTTCAATTGTATGTATATATACGTATAGATAACTATTAAATCAGACATAAATATATATTTTCTGTAATCTGTCTCTCTAATCAAACGGGCTAGTTATTAACATTGCTAACTAAAACTATACAAAACCTTTTACTTCCTCACCAAATTAAAATTCAAACTATTTTGAACCTTATTTTTTGAGTGCTTAGGTATTTTGTAACGTCTAGGAATTGCAAGCTGAACTTTGTCGTAATGTAAAGGAGCATATACACTTGATTAAGTTAGCTTCGATTACTTGAAAAAAAATACGCAAGGAATTTTCATCGAATTTTGACGTTTTACGTTAGTAGAGAATAAGTAGTTTTTGTCAGTAAAAATCGGGAGTGTCAGACTTTTACTACCTACTTTACCCAGAACAGGAAAATTATTTAAGTTTCATTAATATCTCTTTTTTTGGTTTGGGAAAGTCCAACGGAAAAGAAAGAGAAAGACTTGATTCCGCCATCACCTTATTATGATTGGATAACCCAACTTACGGCGAGTGTCCACCCTTATATTGTTGAAACCTGCGGTCCGAATTAAGCATTTTGCTTCGTCATTTATCTATAGGTACATCAAAGAACTGGAACAATTTGCCTGCTGCGGTATTTCCGTCCGATTATAACTAATAGTTTTCAAGGCTACAGTGTAGAATTTTCAAATTTTCGGGTTACCAAGATTTAGGCTTTGCCTAATTTTTAACCCAATTCTAATATGTTAACGATATCTCTAGTGTAATTTCAGAATATTCTTATGTATTTGTTGAAAACTTTATGTATTTTTTGATAAATAAAATAAATTATATATATGTTTTTAATAAAGTATTGTGCTTCTCCACTTACCTTTAAGTGAAATCACAGTCAAACACTAATTTACATCTTAAAAAAAAATCTTACAAAAGCAATCGCAGCGACACGCTATCTCATATGCAAGGTCCTTACGATGCATTCACGAGGGATGTCGCAAGTGAACAACCTTGCGTGGTTGCAACAGACGTTGCGTTACCGCTGCGTTCATTACAGCTGGTAAGTAAAGCTTACGTAGGTACTAGGTGGAAAAACTTAGTGCTGTTATGTTGATAGAACGGGTTTTTTTGAAGGGTTACTTAAGGGAATTGTTATAGGACCACCTCTGTTTTTTTGAAGTGATCATCATCATTTCCAAATGATGTTTACTGCTGCTGATTTGACAACACAACTGATCGTGTGCGTCTCGCATCCATTGGAATTCCGCAACCCTCGTCAGGACATTGATCCACCTTGTGGGAGGCCTTATAACGCATAAGTATCGCAGTCGTCACTTTAGACCATTTCTTGCTCATCCATTTCAGACCATCCATTCTGTGAACAATGTACACTGCGCACTGCCACTTAAAGATGATTCTTCGAAATACATCGGTATTCTTGGTTCTTGTACATTATCTCTACAACTGTTTCAAAATATTGTGTTTATGTGCTCGTAAGGCGAATAGCATAGCATCGGACATGCCTGTTGCTGATGTTTTAGGGTTTCCTCACCGTTTAAAGAGCAATGGTGATGAATTAAATTACACATAATAATGCGCTTGGCTGGAATTGAACCCACGACCTGCAACTCGTAAGTCGAAGCCTTTACCACTTGGCCACTACTGCTCAAGTTGTTTCTGGGTCGAGTTATTTGATGAGAAAACTGGTATATCCTCTAGGACATGCCGGTTTACTCACGGTGAATTTTTGGTTGTAACCAAAAATTCGAAGTGACATGTTGTGTCACATTCATGTGACATCCACCAACCCGCACTGAGCAAGCGTTATGGATTATGGTCCATTTTGTCTCTTAGAGGATACCTGAGTCCTACCAGATGGGAACATTATAAGGCTGATGCTAACTTGACCCGCTCTGAGAGGAGCGAGAAAGAGTGTCAGACTCTTACAGAGTAAATCCCATCTCTGTCCCTCTAAATGCTCTGTAAATTATTTTGTGAACACATAATTGTAATTGCGACGGCACGGTTGGCGCAGTGGTTGAATGATTGGCTACAGCGCTGCATGGCGTGGGTTCGATTCCCTTACGGAATAAATATTTGCATAGCAAATTGATAGTTGTTTAAACTCTTGTACCGCAAGCGAACGCCGGCATTCGCATATAAATTATTGTCTTTCTTAATAGAAGTTAAGTTTGAGTATCTAACATGAGTTTACAATTACGATTATAAAATTAATATTAAGAAAATGAGTAGTAGTTGACACTAGGCAGGCTAAACCCTATATAATGATGATTGCCCAAGTAACAAAAAAAAAATTTTTTTCTCAAGCTTTCAAGTTAATATACTAAAATGAAAATTTCAAAATCTCTTGTCTCTAAAAACCTAGAGTTTGACATTCTAGTCAAAAAATGGACTCTCAAAAAACAACGTAATCCTACTGAGACATTTTAAAAAGAAAACAGTTTACCGCAATGGAAGCATAAGTTTATTTTTTATTATTCCAAACCAATGGAAATTGAATAAAAGCAAGCAGATCTGAACCAACGTAACCCTTTTCAAAACGGATCAAAGGTTTCAGTATAAATATACCACTCGAACAATAAAATCGCTTACCCTAACCCGTCCTTACACAACAATTTTTTAACAGAACCATTTTTTCGCGAAGTTTTACCTTTCTAAACACCGCAAAACTTTCCACCAATCCGTCCATTGAAAGCGAGTTCTTTTCAAATCGAGCCATCGGTAGAAACAATAAGTAAATTAAACAAAAGTTAATAAAAGAAAAACAAACAAGTGTTTGAAAAGTTTTGACGAGAAATGCGTTTCGTTAAGGGTGGTTTTACATCGAAGAATGTAAGCTACGTTGCTATAGAAGCTATATATAGCAACGTAGCACTACATCTTTCAACAAATCATCGAAACGCTTTTTTATGTTGGGTGAAAATCATCTAATAACAAATCCCGTCATTGGGTGTAACGGGAAATAGTGTCAGACTGTTGTCAGATTGTTACTGACTTCACAACCCGCTCCGTTCCTACATAGCCTTTATACCAAAGACCAGAGTCTCCTTTTCAAAAACAAAACGAACCCTTGGCCCAGATTGACTTCGACTCTTCAGCAAGGTCCCTACGATCTAGATAATAAAAATTGTATTATCCTTTGCATTAATGTGTGGAAGGAAACGACTGTATTCCTCCTCACTCCAAAGCATGGTTACTACCAGAGCCAGAGTCAGAAGTCATTGCCGTCGATCGCCTCTACGAGGAGTCGGCGGTGCTCCGCCCAAGAGTTACCAACATTTATTGTTCGTACAGTTAAGCAGTGTAATCCCCTGCCGGAGTCTGTGTTTACTGATAGCTACAACCTAGCCTCTTTAAGTCAAGAGTAAATAGGTTACTTCTAAGCTAGCATGTTCCATCATCGGCCCCATCATCACTTATTTATCACTAGCTTTTGCCCGCAGCTTCGCCCGCGTACATAAAATATAGCCTATGTCACTCAGGAGTAAAGCAGCTTTCTATTGTTGCTAAATTTTTTCCAATCGGACCAGTAGTTCCAGAGATTACCACCTACAAACAAAAAAACAAACTTTACCTCTTTATTATATTAGTGTAGATTATGTGAGATAGTTGTCAAAAGAGTCTATATCTATCACCTGCACTATATCTCACACCTCTCTAATGGGACGGACAGACCGAGCCTGAGCCTTCCACAGCTCGTAGTGTTCCATAATGGAATGGAATTTAATCAGTAAAACTTTAACACATAACATAAAAGCAAAAAAGTAGCTTTCACATTCCCGCTATATAGCACATAGTGGAAAACAGCCTTTACTGTCGACTTCTCATAAACTTTTACGTAAGCAAGTTATATGATTTGTCGTCTGTGGCTGATTTTTTTTCTTTCAGGCTGAATCCTCCAAAAGGTAAAGCTTTTGAAGAACAGACTTTGGAAGTTTTTGGAAAGTTTGGAATTTTCTTCTCATTATAACGACTCCAGTGCTCACGTTTGAAGCTTTTTAAAACACCCCTTTTTTGTTTTTTAACTTGATCCAATTATCAAATAACTTTTCCCAGTCCGAGTGGACTAAAACTTAGTGCCCGATTGTCCTTTTTACAGTTCCGTTTTTTTTTTATGGTGGGAAAAATTATCGAAAAACAAATTTATTTATTTATTTATTCTTCATGCAACACAAGGTACAAAGGCGGACTTAATGCCTTAGGCATTCTCTATCAGTCACAGTCACAGTGTCAGACTTCTACTGATATAACGACCCACCGTTCCTTCCTGCCTTAGTTCCAGGGCCTTGGTATTCCACTTTCGCATCAACCCTTGGCCCCAAGACTTTCATCAGCGTTCGATTTCCTCCTTTATGGTTCCGCTCTGTAAATGCTCATGTAGTTCAGAGGTTTTGATGAAGCACGGAGCGCTTGAAATAGTTCTGAGTGCCGAAATTTTTGGCTGAAATGATGATGAAAAGGGGCGTTGGAAGGCCTCCCACATGGTGAACCGATGACCTGGTCAGGGTTGCTGGAAGCCGATGGATGCAAGACGCACAGGACCGGTCTTTGTGGCGGAGCTTGGGGGAGGCTTATGTCCAGCAGTGGACGTCTTTCGGCTGAAATGATAATGATGATGATGAAAAATGATGTAATGACAAGCAGATTTTATTTCGGCTACTTCCAGGAGTATTAAGGTCAACAGAAAGTAGGTTACTTCTAGAGGTATTTTAGTCAAGAGTTACTTCTAGGTAAGCGTACTCAATCATCATCCACATCATCACGCCCAACGGGGTGAGGTAAAGTTATAAGGTATCTTTTCGACTTCCGTAATCACAGATGCAATTAAAGAACAAACCGGCGAAAACCGGCGTTCGCGTGGGGCTGAAGAGTTTAATACTAAATTTTACTAATATTATAAATGCGAAAGTTACGATGGTTGGATATTTGGATGCTTGTTACTCAATCACGCCAAAACGGCTGGACGGATCTGGATGAAATTAGGCACAGCCATAGGATACACTCCGGAATAGGACAAAGGCTACTTTTTATCCCGGAAACCCCAACCCCAACCACAATACCACGCGGGCGAAGCCGCGGGCAAAAGCTAGTTAAAAAATAAATATACCTACCGTGTCTGTCTGTCTGTGTCTGAACGTGAAAAGGTTAAAAAGTACTGAATGAATTTTCACGCGATTTTTTCATGTATCTCCCGTGTGCGAATCGAAAAAGCAACAAATACGAATGTCAGTAATTCAAAAAGAAATTTCTAGTTAACTTCTTTAACCTTTAACGAGCAGTTAACTGCTATCGGGGTTAAAACAACCGGAGTATCGTCGGTCGGTAACCCGGTCAGCTGACGATTTAACTTCTAACTACCGTTTGCTGACTCGATCAAATGGGTCAGTGAAATTCTTTGCGGTAGAATTAAATTTACTGTTGGTATCTTTAATTCCTAGGTGTTTAAGTAAAATACCCTTTCTTGATCGTTTCCTTCTTAATCGCTTAGGTAGCTTTGTTCTTAACTAGCGACCCGCCCCAGCTTCGCACGGGTATTGATATTGAATTTATTATGCATGTATTATACAGATAAACCTTCCTCTTGAATCATTCTATCTATTAAGAAAACCGCATCGAAATCCGTAGCGTAGTTTTAAAAATTTAAGCATACATAGGGAAACCGGGACTTTGTTTTATACTACCTATGTAATGAAGTTTTTTTTTTATATTTGACGACAATCACACAACGCCGTCTAGTCTCAAGCTAAGCAGAGCTTGTGTTATGAGTACTAGACAACTGATAAACATACTTATATATTTCTAAATACATTCATATTATAGACTAGCTGTGCCCGCGACTTCGTCCGCGTGGAATAGTTATTTTGGGCATCATATTTATTTTTGCAAACAACCTCCTCAGCTTTATAAATTATAGCTGTTACCCACGACTTTGCCCGTGTCAATTTTTGTTATTTTTTTTTTTTGACAATTTAGTTTTTAAAAGAACATAATTATCTAAAAGTACTTCATAGAGCTACACCTCCCTTGGGCACGCCATAATCTCGGCGGTAAGTCAAAGAGGGGTCTTTGAGGCGTGGTTGGATAGACATCACGGTGTCCTCACTTACGCATGACGCAGGTTCTCACCGAACATGGCAAGTTCAGGAGATTCCTGCGCCGGATTCTTGAGGAAGAGACGCCCGGGTGTCGCCACTGTGTGGCCAGCCAGGAGCACACGGTGGAAGTGTGCCCCGCTTGAGAAGCATCACCGTATCCTCGTGGGGGTGATCGGCGGCGGCGACCTCTCGCGCCGGGCCTTGATTCAGGCCATGGTCCGCAGCGAAGAAGAATGGCAAGCATAAGGCAAGGGCAACAGCGCCCTCGCCGTAGCTGTCGCCGCCGCGATCCCACCGATATCCGGCCACCGTAGACGCTGACTTGCGGACGGTGAGCAATGGGTAGCTCGCCGTCCGGTTGTCTGGTAACAGTCCAGACCGAGACCAAGTCGTCGACGGCGTGCACTGCTCCCGCGCGCCTCAAGGTGCTAACAGCAAACTGTGGGGCCCTTCAGGATCGAAGCCTCCTGCAGCCGAAGGTTGGTGCGAAAGCGTTATACCGGGGCTCTGGGATTATTCCCAGAAAAAAAAAAACCTACCCCGTTCCTCCCTTGGCTTATGGCAAGGGAGGAACGGGGTAGGTTGTTTATTCAGTAAGAGTCTGACACTGTTTCCCGCTCCGCCTAAGAGCGGGATTCGTCATTGGATAATTTTACCTACCATAAAAAAACCCCTCCGCGCTGCCCGCAAGCAACCCTTCTCGCCCGCCGGCCAGGCAGGCGCAGCGTCATATTTTGCACATCATGCGTCGCGTGTGAATTTTATATCGGAGTTATTTTAAAATTGTAATATCTTCTAAGATGTTTATTGAAAATAAGTGATGTAAAAGACAATTTTGTTCACAATTACATACTCTTAATCAACAACACATTTATTTGGAAAAATTATAATATTATTATGTTGATGTTCAACTCTAACAAATAATTGGTAAAAATTGGCTAAATTTGATTCCCATAAAAACGGTTCTAGTGAGTTAATCTTAAAAGATAGACATATACTGTCGCGGACATTTTTTTAGATCATTTTAAGAGGAATAATTCTTTCATACATATTTTTTTAGTATCTTGAACCGTTTACGCAGCGCACGCAACGGAAGCCCTCAAAGATGAATAATTTTCCCCGTTTTTTCCACATTTTCCGTTATTTCTTCGCTTCTATTAGTCGCAGCGTGATGTTATATAGCCTAAAGCCTTCCTCGATAAATGATCTATTCAACACAAAAAGAATTTTTCAAATCGAACCAGTAGTTCCTGAGATTAGCGCGTTCAAACAAACAAACAAACAAACAAACTCTTCAGCTTTATAATATTAAGTATAGATTAGTATAGATAAATTAGGTACACCCAGACACAGAACAAATGATCGTGCTCGTCACACAAACATTTGTCCTGGGTGGGAATCGAATCCACGACCTCCGGCATAGCAGTCAGGGTCACTAACTACTATGCTGACAGGCCAGTCGAAGTTTAGTTTTTAAAATCTGAACTGTTTTTAGGGTGTACCAAAAAAAATGAGACCCTTATAGCATTGTCGTCGCGGCGCGCACTATTCGCGCCTCAAGAAGTTGTCAGCAAACTATATAGACTCTGCAGAAGGGTCGAAGCCAACTGGGGCCAAGGGTTCGTATATGAAAGGAAGGCTCTAGCCCTGCTATATATGAAATTGAGTTTAAAATTTGTCATCTTCCGGTTTTTCATCAAATACCTAGGTTTTTTGAATAAACTATGTATATCAGCCCCCCTAGACAAGTTAGTATCGTTTCGTAAACGTGGAAAATAGGCCACGTCTTAATTCTCTTAGTTCTGACCAAGTGACTGAACAGTGAGATGACGTGAATAGACGAATTGGGGGCGCCAACTCAAAACGTTCGACGTTATCGAAACGATCGTAATTTGGCTATGGCAAAGTTTCGCATATAGGTACTAAAAATAATGTTATATTTACATCTCTGAACAATACTCGAATAATCTTTGTCAAATTGATTTTTAGCAAAAAATTCGTACTCGAAATGCCTGCCATTTTTACCAACTGTGTAAACTTACAAATTATTATGTACAAAACAAACATTGAAACCATGTAATGAAACAAAAGGAGATAATTAATACAACCGGCACGTGGACATTTGTATAATTAAATAATAACTTACACGTGAAAATTCTTAAGCAAGTGTTCGAGTGATAGAATTACAAAATAATTATATTATTTGTAACTAATTATTATGAGATAATACGTTGAAGACGAGACTTGACAATAGATAATGAACTCTAAGTAAAGTTATTAAAGTTTATTTTGCAATAGAAAGCTGTAAGTCGTTTTTTTATGATGCTACTTTTTATTTTGCGAAGTGTTTTTGTTTGTTTTTTGAAAAATCACGCAGGTTTTCTTTTTTTCTCCTTGAGTGTTTATTTTACATACGTCTGTACAACAACTCACCTATTCACTCGACTTAACGATCTAGCGAAGATTGTGGGAAGAAACAAGTCCAGCAGAGATTGTACTCCTTTTTTTTGTGATAGGTGAAAATCAACGAATGACGAAACCCGCTCTTGGGCGGAGCTGGAGACCAGTGTTAGACTCTTACTGACTAAAAACCTACCCAGTACCTTCCTTGCCTTATTCCTAGAGCCGCGATAACAGTTTCACAAAAACCGGCAGCTCCAGAAGGCTTCGACACTGAAGGGCCCCTACAATTTGCTGACAACTCCTTGAGGCGCGAGAGATTGTACTCCTTAGCTTACGCATAATGCCAATGCTCTACAAACGTATCTATTTATTAATGTAGATCAGGCAATTAATTTATCACGTCATGTCATCTTCATTTGCCGTCTGCTGACCACGAGTCTTCGACAGCGCTTAGTCTTCCACATGCCCTAAAGAGATGTGAGCAAACCATAGAAGCTCACCGGGGCTGATGCCTGCTAGGGCCGTGGGGAAAGGAATAGTCCTGGTCCTAGAATGCAACTTTCAGTTGAAGAAACATGCTTTTTTTTAGGCAGTAAAAGCCTGCAAATTAATAAGATCATTTTAAGCTTTCTGGGACCAAGGGTTGATACGAAAGCGTATTACCGGGGTTCTGAGATCAAGGCAAGGAAGGAACGGGGTAGGTTGTTTAGTCAGTAAGAGTGACACTGTTTCCCTCTCCGGCCATGGGCGGGATTCGTCATTCGATGATTTTTACCTACCATAAAAAAATACCTAAACAAAAACTAATTTATTTTTTTCATCCTAAAAAAAGTCTTCACGGAAAAAATTATCAAATTAATCTAACTTCATGCAGTCGTTTTCCAGGAACTTCTTTATAGGTCGATCGATTTTACAAACGTCACAATTAATGGGTTTGTGGTCAATGACGTGTCACAGATATAATTACGTTTTTATCGTAAAACCAAAAACGTAGGTAACAAAATTGACGTCAAATCATTAAGAATCTATGTAAAGGAATTAATTAACTGATTATTATTATGCATTCATGAATTTTTCCTGTTGCAGTCTTCCTGTCTGATTATAATTTAGGTGATTTCAAGGCTAGAGTAAATAGGCTCTTAATAAACTAATGCGCCTCACCATCAACGATTCCATCAATATCAGGTGGTATCACACGCAAGCACTAGTTTATACAGTTAAAAAAAAAGTCAGTTCATATAGATATATATAAAAGGAGAAACTGACTGATTGACATATTATTATCACCGCACCGCCGAAACTACTGAGAATAGAAACGTAAAATTTTGCATACGATAGCATAGCCTCAGCCTTATAATGTTCCCACTGCTGAGACTCAGGCCTCCTCTCTAGGAGAGGGAATGGGCCTTAATCCACCACGCGGGCTCAGTGCGGGTTAGGGGATTTTACATATCTAATCTTCGAATTTCTGGTTCTAGGACATGCCGGTTTCCTCATGATGTTTTTCTTCTTCAGAGCAGTGGTGTTGAAACAAATTACACAAAGTAATGCGCCTGGCTGGGATTGAACCCGCGACTTAAATATAATTCAGGACCGTTATCACTGGGCCACCACTGATTTCTTTGAAATTGCATAGGCTTCTTCTTCTTAATTCAACTTTCCATAGTCATCGTCATATATATGCAAACTAGAGTATAAATATAGCAATGACTTGGCATTATTTGCATATTATTATATATCCGTCATGTTTTAATGTTGTCAGAAGTTTCATCACGTCATCTTTATGACGTTGTCAGAATATGACTGCATTACGTTGTTTGAGTTAACTAAGTTAATGACATCATAATATGATTCGATTCTTATGGCGTCATATAGAACCGTAATGTGATGAAGAATGTACATTCCTACTAAGGATAAAAGCAAAATGACGTTGTTTGACGATGTGATCATAATTTCAATAATAGGTATTATATAGTCATCATCATCCTACCCTTATCCCATTTTACTTGGGGTCGGTGCAACATGTTTTTTTCTTCCACACTGTCCTGTCACCCGTCAAACTATCACTAACTTCCTTTTCTTTCATATCACTCTTCACACAATCCATCCATCTCTTCTTCGGCCTCCCTCTTCCACTCCATCTATCCACGTGTAAACTCAGAACTCTTTTTGTGACAGGCGTTTCATCTCTCCTCTTCACATGTCCATACCAAGACAAACGATTTCCTTTCAACTTTTCAGTCACTGGCGCCACTTTCAGACTTCCTCTAATATCCTCATTTCTCACTTTATCATTTCTCGTCACACCACACATCCATCTCAACATTCTCATCTCCGCTACATGCAGTCTTTTTTCATCCGTCTTTTTCACAGCCCAACATTCTGATCCATACAGTAGGACAGGTCTTATCACGGACTTGTAAATTTTACCCTTCAACTTGAGGGGCATCCGTGGGTCGCAAGTTGTTCCCGTAGGTATTTTATAGTATTCTATATGATTTAGCAATATTCAAGGCTAGAGTGATTATAGTTCTCCCTTAACAAACTAGTGCATTTCACTATCAACGATTGCATCATCATCAGGTGTGATCGCAGTCAAGCATTAGTTTATATAATTTAATAAAAAATCTTCAATCCTTGTGGGAATATAAAAGGAAAAGTGACTGACTGACGTACACGGAAAAACTACTAGGAGAAGGCACATGTAATTTTGCATAAAGCTTCCTCGTTCAAAGTCAAGTCAAAGTCAAAATATTTCACATAGGCTCTGGTTTGTTACAATATTCCCATATTACAGTATTAACCTTTTGAATACCGTAATTAGAAACATAATAGACAGACAATATGTATGTGAGAGGTGGCGTTTGAGCAAGAGGCTCGAGAGTTTTAATTTATTTCTGAGGACACATTTAAAAAAATAGCCCGGATTGCTCTCTTTTGCAATATGAAAATTGAGTCTACATCTATTCTGCTGCAGAGCCTTACAGCAAAATGCCATAAGACGTAATACTGTGGAAATAAGCATAATCATCATCAGCCTTTTTAATGTTCCCACTGCTGGGACAGAGGTCTCCTCTCTAGGAGAGGGAATGGGCCATAATCCACCACGCGGGCCCAATGCGGATTGGTGGATGTCACATGTCTTCGAATTTTTGGTTCTAGGACATGCCGGTTTCCTCACGATGTTTTCCTTCACCGTTTTGAGAGCAGTGGTGATGAAATAAATTACACAAAGTAATGCGCCTGGCTGGGTTTGAACTCGCGACCTAAAACTCGTAAGTCGGGGCCGATACCACTCGGCCACCACTGCAGTCACTCGGCCAGCACTGCAATATATACAAGCATAATAAACTAACCTATCTGTATCAAGATCCGTTAATTGCCTAATTTTTGTTGTTGAGCTTAGTCTACCTGAGAGAGTTCTAATATGGGCTCCCCACTGCAATTTAGAATTAATAGTAATGCCTAAGAATACAGCTTCCGTAATAACATCAAGTTTTCTGCTGTTAAGAATCAGACTGACACCAACTTGAGGGACATTCGGTAATGAAAACTTTATACACTTACTTTTATTTCATTCGTCTAATTGAATTTTCGAAAATCTCTTAAGAAGAGTTAATTTTCATTTATCCCTGTACCACTAAACTTGAAAGTTAGCAATAATAGTAACCTAAGTAAGTGTATAATAATGATAGTAATTTATTTGTTTTCAGAACAAACCTAAATATAAAAATTCAACTTAAAATGAATAATTTAAACCAAAAGCTGTGTTTTAATGAACTATTATGTTATATACAGTTTTTTTTTATTTATGTGTATATATGTAGTTTTAAGGTTAATTTATTATTTGATTCTAATTTCATTCTATGATTAAATAAAATATTTTTATATTACATTACTATTATTATATTAAAGGTTAGGTTAGATTATTATTACAATTATTATTTTTAAATATTAAATCATCCTCGCGAACGCTTGTAAAATTCTTGGTTACATAGTTATGTAATGACTTGAAGTTATTTGTACATCATCACGTATTTAATTCATCAACATGACATATTTAAATTGTCAGAAGTTATAACACGTCATCTTTATGACGTTGTCAGAATATGAGCGCACTACTTATGAGTTTACTAAGTTAATGACATAATATGGCTTGATTCTTATGGAGTCATATAGAACCATGAGGTGATAGAGATTATACATTCCTGGAAATGGAATAAAAATAAATATGATGTTATTTAGCACTGTGAATATAATAATAATATAGGGTAAAAACTGAGATCATGCTCAATTTGCAAACTAATTAAATTATATCAAAGTATAGGGGAATTAATGCTTTTATACTACAAGGAAAATGGTTGAGGATTGTTATTTTAGTAATTAAACTCAACTAACTTATTTTTTAAATAACAATTATACACATCTGGATGATAAACGTTGTTATTCGTTTTTACTTACTCTAAAAAAAAACCACAACACAAAAAACATCATTTTACTGGATAATGTTTAAAGAAAGACAACAAAAAAGGTCCGTACTATTTTTTTTAAACTATCGCACAACGCTGTCTGGTCCCAACCTAAACAGAGCTTTTGTTATGAGTACTGATAAACATACTAAAAGATTTCTTAATACCTATATATTATATATAAAGATTTGAGTGGACCTGTCCAGTCAGTACAAGCATTTGTCAGTATAGCTCAACTTAGGACTACTAAGGAAGCTCAGCTCATTGCTCGGCTCTTGAAGATACCAAATGTTTATTTTTTACGGCTTTAATCGGTCGGTTATTTGGGCTCACTGTGCATTTCTTTACTTCTGATGGCTGGATATTAACTAATTTTAGTTTCAAATACTATGAATTTTATTATTTTTCATTCACGATCCTCCATAGAATAATTTGAAAACTTCATAACTTCAAAGTAACCTATGCAATTCAACTGGGTATATCTGACGATTCTAGTTACTTATCTCCTTTGTTAATCTGCTGTTCTTTATTAACTTTAAGCAAATTCATTTGCCTAGGTAATTAATTGTAACAAGCATATTACCATCCAAACAGTTCATTAGATTTAACGCCCGAATATACTATCGCGGTCGTTTCTAAAATCACTAGTCAGGCGGAAGTCTAATTTATTTATTTAATCATCATGTACAGTAGTGGTACAAAGGCGGACTTAATGCAACAAGCCATTCTCTACCAGTCAACGTTTGTGTTAAAAAAGACAACACTTCGACTTCGATGGTACAAGTAAATTAAACAACAATAGCTTTTGTCAGCGGCTTTGCCCGCGTACATATTACATAGCCTACTAGCTTTTGCCAGCGGCTTCGCCCGCTTACATAAAATATAGCCTATGTCACTCAAGAGTAAAGCAGCTTTCTATTGTTGCTAAAATTTTTCCAATCGGACCAGTAGTTCCAGAGATTACCTCCTACAAACAAAAAAACAAACTTTACCTCTTTATTATATTAGTACAGATAGTATAGATGTCACTCAGGAGTAAAGCAATTTTCTATTGTTGCTAAAATTTTTCCAATCGGACCAGCAGTTCCAGAGATTACCTCCTACAAACCAAAAAAACAAACTTTCCCTCTTTATTATATTAGTGTAGATGTAGATAAAAAGTCAAAGAAATAACTAACAGAAATCATGACGTCATTGATACGTCATAAGAAAACACACCCACTGTTATAAGTCATGGAATAGAAACTTACTCAACTCGAGTTTTAAGTTACATCATACAATGAAATATGTTTATTTCCAAACAAGGTAATTCCCTTTTCCTTTTGTATCATTTCTGCAATTGCGTCGGTTCGAACGATATTTATTACGTCGTTTTTTTTTTTCCTCGTAGAATTTTCTTGGCCTTGAAAAGATTATTGACTGAGTATGACAACGTAGTACCTGCTAAACAGTGGTGACGTACTTCAGTTTTTGTTAGTTCAATTATAACCTAATTTAATTCAACAAGATTTCAATTCATACTCAATGCTCAATTCTTGAGCAGTGCTAGCCGAGTGGTAAAAGCCTCGACTTACGACTTGTAGGTCGCGAGTTCTAACCCAGCGAGGCGCATTACTTTGTGTAATTTATTTCATAATCATTGCTTTCAAAACGATGAAGGAAAACATCGTGAGGAAACCGACATGTCCTAGAACCAAAAATTCTAAGACATATGACATCCACCAATCCGCACTAGGCCCTCGTGATCGATTATGGCCCATTCCCTCTCCTAAAGAGGAGGCCTGTGTCCCAGCAGTGGTAACTTTAAAAAGGCTGGACATTCAAGCCGCTGGCAGAAGCTAGATACAAATATAAGTTTCCAAAGTTCAGCCAAAAATTTTTGAACAGCTTTTCTTCATAATCTATGTATAGGCTTGCGTCACCCTCTATCTCACCTGATGGTAAGCGATGTTGTGGTCGACGATGGATCACGCTTGCCTAGAAGTAACTTGTTCACTCTTGACTGAAGAGTCTCCATGGAGTTTCTTGCACATTCTTCTCCGTAGAGATCTACACTTCGGATTGTGCAATTAGCATCTTGTTTTAGGACTGATAGACTTCTTGACATTTCAAAAGTGCCAGTAAATGGTATATTTGGAACTAACTATCTACCAGCGCATTCGCCCGAGAAAATCGGTTTTCGCACAAATTTTGGCCATGCGTTTAGTCCCTTTAGGACGTCAATTTTTGGAAATTCTTTATTAGTGTTTGTCTACGTCATAAAAGAAAGCCCTGTGCAAAATTTTACTCTCCTAGTCCCAGTAGTTTTGGCAGTGCGTTGATATGTCATTCAGTCAGTTTCTCCTTTTATACATAGTTTAAAACAAAGTTGCTTACCGCTGTCCCTATGCTTAGATATATATATAGATAGAGCGATGCAAGATGAAGGTTTATTATAATACGTGCACAATATATTCAATATCAATACCCGTGCGAAGCTGGGGCGGGTCGCTAGTATATCATCGTTACATAGTATAAAATAAAATCGTCTGTCCCTATGTACACTTAGATTTTTAAAACTACGGTTTTCGGTTTTCTTTAATACATACAGTGATTCAAGAGGAAGGTTTATAAGTATAATTCATGCGTAGTATTACATGTATAGTATTGCACCCGTGCGAAGCTGGGGCGGGTCGCTAGTAGGATAGATAAAATTATTTTGACTTTTACTTTTGACTTCGACGTTAAGTTTCCAAGGTAATAGCCATCAGGACTGACTCAGGCTTCGTTTAATTAACCCTATTTATATTTTGAGTTACCGCAAGCCAATCAGTTACTTATGTAAACCATCAAATTAAATTTCCTGCCACGCGATCATTCCGTAACCATCGACTAAGAAATTGTTATCGGGAATAAAGGTCGATCATGTAACTTACCCTTATTCCACTTCTATAAGGGTGCTTTTACATACACGTTTTACGATGGCTCTAGGATTTTTACTGAGTAAAACTTAATTTATGTTCTAATCAGCTGGTCCTCGTAGACCGTTGTTAATAACAATCACCCACTTTCACAGCATTCAACAGCGCCCTCGCCGTAGCCGTCGCCGCCGTGATCCTGCCGATATCCGGCCACCGTAGACACTGGCTCGCGGACGGTGAGCAATGGGTAGCTCGCCGTCCGGTCGTCCGGTAAGACCGAGTCCAAGTCGTCAACGGCGCGCACCGTTCCCGCGCGCCTCAAGGAGTTGTCAGCAAACTGCAGGGGCCCTTCAGGGTCGAAGCCTCCTGGAGCCTAGAGGGTGGTGCAAACTGTTACCTCGACTCCAGGAATAAGGCAAGGAAGGTACGGGGTAGGTTTTTTAGTCAGTAAGAGTCTGACACTGGTCTCCCGCTCCGCCCAAGAGCGGGTTTCGTCATTGGATGATTTTCACCTACCATAAAAAAAAAAAAACACTTTCACAGCATTGCTACGCATCCTCGCATAGCTTTGAGAATAGCTATAACAATTTCATTTATTTTGCTCTCAAAATGGTGAAGGAAAATATCGTGAGGAAACCGGCATGTCCAAGAACTAAAAACTCGAAGACATCCACCGACCCACACTGGGCCCGCGTGGTGTATTATGGCTCATTCCCTCTCGTAAAGACGAGGCCCATGTCTCTGTAGTGGGGACATTAAAAAGGCTGATGATGATGATGATTTTTACAGAACCATTACATTTATCCTTGCATAGTTTTGATAGAAACACTCATACATATCCTCACATAGTTTTGGGTAGAAACACTCATACATTTTCCCAGCATCGCTATAAACAATCACATACCTTCTATCAAAGAAGGAGGCCGACCCCATCTGGCAAAGGCAATTGCGCTCTCGCCGCAGCCGCCGGGATTCCGATTCCGATTTTCGGCCACCGTAGGCGTGGGCTTGCAGACGGCGAGCAATGGGTAGCTCACCGTCTGGCCTTCTGGTAACAGTCCGGACCGAGCCCAAGATGTCGACGGCGCGCATTGTTCCCGCACGCCTCCTCCTGCAGGGTCGGTGCCTCCAAGGGTTGTTGCGAAAGCCTAACACCAGGGCTCTGGGATTAAGGCAAAGAAGAAACGGGGTAGGTTGTTTAGTCAGTAAGAGTCTGACAATGTGTCCCGCTCCGCTTAAAACTGGAATTCATCTTTGGATGATTTTTACCTACCATAAAAAAACACTTTAACAGCACCACTACGCATGCTTGCACAGTTTTGGCATAAACAATCACAATTTTTTCACTAATTTCACAGTACCACAACAAATCCTCTTCCCTAGCTCTATCTATTCGAAAATCACCCTTACATTAAGGCAGGTTACACGTGAACAATTCACGTGTCCCATTATACAACACGTTCCAAATATAGAAAGCTAAGTATCGTTAACTGTACGGTAACTTAATAACCAAAAATAAATGTTTCCTTCTCTGAGTTACGCAAATAAAAACTTTGTTCGTCTGGTCTTTTTCTGTTTCGTTCTATATTTGAAACGTTCGTTTGTGTAAAGTAAAATTACTCTCAAGTACTGTGTAGTTTGGTTTTAAATTTAGAGCATGGGTTTCGTAAAAGGAAACCCAAATATATCTGATTCGCTTGGGCTATGGAGAATTTAAGGGGAGATTTGAAGGAAAAGGTCAAGTGAAGGACTCGAATGGGTTTTGGACAAAAATGTGGGGTTTTATTAACCCGTCGGATACTCAGGGTGAGAGCGATGATATTTAAAAAGTGAGTCACACGTTAGAGTGTTCCAAATGCTCATACATCTGCACTTTGGAAGATTTAATATGTGTTAACTTAACCTACTACTTAGCTCTGGTCTGCACTGTCCTTACATAATTTATCTGTTAATGCTCTAATGTGGAAATATTGTAACAAACCATTTTTTCAAAAAGAGTAACCATGGAGTTTCTTGCTGGTTCTTCTCCATAGGAAACGACCAATTTGAAACCGTAACAGTATGACGAGTTTACCATTGATTCAGGAAGAAGAAGAAAAGTCTAACAAACATCGAGAGTTCCCTCTTGTTCACCCAGAATGAAAAAAAATGGTCGATTTTACACCCCAAAAAAAGTAAAGCAAATAAGTTTAACCCGTTGCTATGGTTACACTTAGCCCCTACTTTGATTGAGACCCAAAAATCGGTTACTACCTGTTCAAGGTCGATCAACATGATGGTTCAAATTGTGTGCCGAGAATTATATGTATATAGAATTGACAACATGGTGGGTAAGTTGAGCTATTGACTGTGAGCGCGGTATAAACGAAGAATTAAAAAATAAAAACATTTTTTTAATTTTAAATTCATTACCCATTAAAATTATTACAAAACAGAATAATTAATAATGAAATTACTCGCTTTAGTAAAAAGCCCAACCTTGATAGTTCAACCCGCAAATGCTGACGTCTGTACGTCAGTATTTGCAGGTTCACACGAGTGCGGGTGAGTGTTCGCACGTGACATTTCCACAACGTGAGTTACATAATGACATAAGCCCGTGAACACATTGTTTACACAAAAAAATGTACAATTTATTATTTTTTATTTTATTTTGTGTTACATAAACATATTTATATTTTCTATTATAGGTATAGACATTTCGGGTCACTGTCATCGCAGTAGCTATCGAATAAAATTAAAGCATTTATTTCAAATGAATAAACAGGCACTTTTGAAATGTCAAATGAACTGCTCCGAAACCGCTGAACGATTTCTTTTTGTGTATATTTATTTGGTTGGTCTTCGAAAGACCGAGCGAAGTGGAGGCGTTTGAGTTGGAAAGCGGGCCCCGGGCACCGAGGTGAAAGCCAAGGAAGCAACCGGGACTAGCGCTGAGATCATGATGATGATATTTGGTTGGTCTTAGAACTGGCTTTAGGCTATTTTTTATCAATCATAAATTATATTATAGAATCCTATTTTTTTATAAAATTTAAAATCGATTCAGTTACTGATTCTGGACAAACTATATTATTTCGTTTATAATTTTTAATAATATTTTTAAAAGATACAAAAGTTATCTAAAGTTTGGAAGACCCTTCTTTTTCAGTCAGTACCCGTCCTTTTTTTACTTTTTGAGGTTTTAAAACCCATCCCTGTGGTAGCTACAATTGATATCCGTTTTCATAGTCATAGTTACCTACTCAAATAAAATGATTCATCATCATATCAAAATGTAAACAGGGAAACATATACATATCTCTCAGCCACTCAATAGTGCAATGTCAATTCATATATTATTACATATGGCGCAATAATAATTGTTTATTAATGTCTTAATAGGTATCACGTGTCTAACCACATGCGTAATTTGACATAAATGTCTTGAAATGTTTTGAAAACTTATTACACAAATGTCAATGTTGCACAAATGTCACGTGAGCGATTGGAGGGTTAGGGATTGACAACATTAAAGGTAGAAATACATTGAGCACACGAGTTCCACGTACGCCGATCTGGGCTCTTCTTCTTCTTCTTTTCGAATCGATGGATTTCGCTTCCCTCAAAGTTTTTGGGCCGAATAGGTTGCCACGTTTATAGCAGCTTCAATGGCATTTTTAAGGAATTCCAGCGTGCATTTGTAGGGACATTTTGGGCACTCTAAACTAATGTAATCTGGGCGCTTCATTTTACATATTTTATAGGGAAACTAAACTTGTAGAGCTACAGTAGATCTACTCTAAAGTCAGGCGTAGCTCACGTGTACGCTGGCAGTCTCTATTCCGCTTTTGTCAAAATATAAATTTTATTTTTATAATAGCGACCCGCCCCAGCTTCGCACGGATACTGATATTGAATTTATTATGCGTGTATTATGCACATAAATCTTCTTCTTTAATCACTCTATCTATTAAAAAAGGCCGCATCAAAATCCGTTGCGTACTTTTAAAGATCTAAGCATACATGGGGACAGTGGTAAGCAACTTTGGTTTTATACTGTGTAATGATTTTCAAAACCGACCTATATTTATATTTATTGGGTATTTGATTTTACCGACCTAGATTTATATTTATTGGGTATTTGCTAGATTTATATTTTTTGGGATTATATTTATGGGTATTTTCTCAACACGTAGATTCTTGCGTCATAAATATTTATGACGTTAAATTTAAGGATATTGTAAGGAATGCAGGAATTCACGAAATAGTTTTATAATGACAAATTTAATGTCGTAAAAAGTGTGCTTAGTTCCAATCACGTAAGTTTAATTATGTACATTGAATCTTATCTTATGACTACAGTTTTTTTTTTTTAATTTCTATAAACTAGTGCTTTACTATGGGTCGCTTACTATGGGTCTCTTAAGAAGGCTCAAGGTCACCCAGCGAGCAATGGAGAGAGCGATGCTTGGTATTTCCCTGCTTGATCGAATCAGGAATGATGAGATCCGCAGGAGAACGAAATTATTGATTGATTGCATCGCTGAAGTCGCAGTGGGCGGGACACATAGCGCGGAGAACCGATGGCTGTTGGGGTGGAAAGGTTCTCGAATGGCGACCGCGTACCGGACGACGCTCCGTGGGCAGGCCCCCTACAAGGTGGACCGACGATCTGGTAAAGGTCGCGGGAAGCCGCTGGATGCGGACAGCACAGGACCGATCGTTGTGGAGATCCTTGGGGGAGGCCTATGCCCAGCAGTGGGCGTCGCTCGGCTGACATGATGATGATGATGAGTGCTTTACTGCGATCCCACCTGATGATAAACAGGTGGGATCGAACTTAACAGTTACTTTTGTACCTACATGACTGATACACGACTTTGGCATTCGTTACTGAGTATCACAAATTTCCTGTAACTATGCTACGAAAACTTATATTAGGTAATTTTATACGGGTATTTTCTCAACACGTAGATTCTTACGTCATAAATATTTATGACGTTAAATTTAAGGATATTGTTAGGAATGTAGGAATTTACGAAATAGTTTTATAATAACAAATTTAATGTCGTCAAAAATTGCGTAAACACCTACATTAGAATTAGTCAGTTATGGAGCCGTTACGTTTTAAAAGACCTGAACCCCAATGGGGAATGGGTAAGCAATGATTCCGGCGGTAAGTTCCCTCTTTGAGTAGTGACTGAAGAAGTGCCATGGTTTCGACGACTCTCTTTTAGTCTGCCCAAAGTGAGTAAAGCTATTAATTATTTTGTACAGGCGATTATTTGTATGTATGTTTGTTCAAACACCTTCTCGCTCAAACTTTATGCTAAAATCAGGGAAATAGGGATTTATTTTTATAGATATGGATTTTTAACTAATGAGTGGAAACTTACTAACTTATATTGGTTTTGAACGTAGAGCAAACCCGAAACTAGTTATTTGACCATTAAATGTTTACTGTATGGAATTAAAAAGATACTTTGACCCCTGAGTTTGTTTCGGTGTTTCTTCTCAGGGTAGTCAGCTAGCAAAATAATTATCTAGTTTCAAGTGACGATAAAAAAATTACCTGTAAAAGTGTAATCTTAAAACCTATTTTTACCCGACTACGGCGAAGCAAAAGGAGGGTTATGATTTTGACCTGTATGTATGTATGTATGTATGTATGTATGTATGTATGTATGTATGTATGTATGTGGGTATGGATGTTCATCTGTTCCCTCGTAACTTCTAAACTACTTATCAGAATTCGACAAATGACATATCATTAGAAGCGTCTTAATTGTCCGCTGGTTATAGGCTATATGGGATTTCACAAAATCTCCCTCGTATGTTTTGCCCTCTAGCGGACAAAACATACGAAGTAAAAAAATAAAGTTAAGATAAATATGCCGTGTTTGGTATCATTTGAAAGCGCTTTACTTGTACATTTTGAATATATATATATTACTAGCATTTGCTTGTGACTTTACCTGTATTCATGGGCTGAGAAATCAATGAACCCAAGATTAACCTATTTAGAACTCCAAAATATGTTAAATAAAAATAAAGTTTAAAAACTAACACCCGACTACTTAAAAACACGCTCTAAAAAGTACGAAACAAGAAAACAAGAAAGCCGTGGTCGTATGCCATAAGAATAATAAATTAAAAAAAGTGGTATACGACCACGGCTTTCTTGTTTTCTTGTTTCGTACTTTTTAGAGCGTGTTTTTGAAAATTGATATCATTTATCGAACTATGTTTTTTTTAATATATAATGTAAGTTTTGCTTCATTGGCATCCAAAAAGCAACACTGTTTCATAAGCTTTCGTATTCCAAAAAAAATCACAAATATTTCTTTAACGTTTTCACGTGGCGTCTGTCGGCCGATACAACTCGCCATAATATCACGTGTACACTAAAGATATTGTCACTGGCAGCTGTCAAGCTCACCTGCGTTACTTACCCAACGTAATCCTGTTCTACGAAGGTACTGAAAAGTCTCGTGTAATTTTCCGAGGGAAATATTGCATAAAACCTAGATATGTATATAAAAAAATCTTAACGGCTCAAATACAGTAACCTTATTGGTAATTATAGTTTTGAGCCGTTTGGGGTCGAAACGCTTGGGCCATGGTGTCCGAGTGCGCGTCACCTTTTTAAAGAAATATCACGCCGTCTAATCGATACTTTGCGTGACCAGAGGGCTGGCTCTTTCTTTGCCCAAAGAATTAGCATTGCCATCCAACGTGGCAATGCTGCCAGTCTTCTGGGCACGTTTCCAGATGACAGCGATGTGGAGGAATATTTTGACGCTTGAGTATTGTGTTTTTGTATTATATGTACATATGTAGTTATGTTTGGTGTAAATATTTATTTTAGTTAAGTTTGTTTTGTAATTACTGTTCATTTCAATGTTTTTTAATCAGTGAAATATATTATAAAGCATAGGTAAGTTAAATTACAATTACTTAAAAAATCTTAGTAAAACAAAAAGTGACTGGAATACTGCACACTCATATGCAAAGTTGATAAGACAGATGGGCTTTCCTTAAAAAGGAACATTATACACACCAATGTCTTTTACTGTGAGATCAACCTAAAAATCACGAAAAAAAACCCGCTGCTCCATACATTCATATGACTTGACTAAATGTATGGAGCAGTGGGTTTTTTCGTGTTTTTTTTTTGAAGATTCTTAAAAAATTCATTTTGGCTTCTTTTTTATTTATATTATTTTAGGTACACGTATTTCTTGTATTATTTTTGGATAAAAAATTAAGCATTTTAAAAGTAGGTAATATATAAATACCAATCCGCACTGGGCCTGTGGGATGGATTACGGCCTTTATCCTCTCCTAGTAAGGAGGCCAGAGTCCCAACAGTGGGAACATTACAAGCCTGATGCCATGTTTAAAATAAGCCTTAGAATAAGTAAACAACATCTTTTAACACACTTGTTCAAACAAATTGTACGGAAAATGTATAACTTCATCATAAATAAGTAATAATGAATGCAATATACTAATATGTATACTAATTATCTCACATTTAAATGTATGAAAAATACAAAATATCATTAATATACTTATTTGTTTATATTTGAGGTCATAGTTTTCAATAATTTATTTTACTGTATATTAAAAAAAACTAAACTAATCGATTACCATCGTATATTTATTTATTTGTTTTTTTTTTTTATTAAAATACAAATACACAATACAAGTACACCGCATTAATTAAAAAGTATTGGACAATCATGATTAAAAATAAGGGTACAATGGGCGGTCTTATTGCACAGGGCATGCTCTTACAGGCAACCTTTGGATGTAGGAGATATATTTAGGGTTTTCAGTGTGCAAATATCAGAAATAATATTAATAACACAAACACATAATATTTATACAATACAAAATAATATACTAATAAATATATAAATAAGCTGTTTTTGTTAGAAATAAGCAGTACCTTTGTACTCTATCTGTATGTGTTCTTTTCTTTTTGTAAGTGTTTTCTTTTTTTTGTTTGTTTGTAATAAATATAATTGAGACCGGAGAAGAAAAATCAAAGTGAAAGGGCACCTTCTCCACTATTGTATACCTAATTATTATCATAGTATGGCTGAAATAATAAAATATACCGGCCAAGTGTAAGTCGGATCCGTGCACGAAGGGTTTCGTACCCATTATGTATAAAGCTGAAAAAAAATCCTAGGCTCTGTAGTTTCCGCAGGACGTTGTGTATGTCAGTTTCTCCTTTTATATATACAGATAGAAAAGCCAGTCACTTCCTCTCACTCCACGGAGAAGAAGAAGCTAATTGATGGGAAAACACACTTAAAAATAATAAAATAGAAAGAAAACTCAATGTAACATCCAACAGGCAACGTAGTGGTATCACGCGATAAAAAAAAAAGTTATTTAAAGAATATTACAAAATTTTTTCTTTCAAACATTTGGGTCATCAACTTATGACGAAAGTTATATATTTTTTGGACGCATTCAAAGGGTTATATAACCCTCTAATTTGCCTGTTAACTAATAAATTTATAAAAAGTTCTGTAGTATCATAATAGAAATACGTCATAATTTTACAAGGGGATAAAGTATGGCGTAGGGATTTTCTATAGATGGGGTAATGTTACATGAAAGCAAAATCGTGACTCATAAGAAAAATATAACAAGTTATAAATATACTTCTGTATATAACTTGTTGAAAAGTGTTGGGTAAGTTTGTAAAACTGTAAGAAATTCATGTGAAATCGTTCATGCAAGTTTGACTTGCGTAACTTAGCATTACTAGCTTATATTATTCCCACTACTGGGGCTTTGGCCTTTTTTCTAGGTAAGAAATGACTCGTAACCTAGTGGGTGGTTTCATGTCCTCGGAATCCCAACTTACGTAAAACTAAACAAACCTACCTTCAATGGTTTTAAATGAAAAGCGAATTTACGTAAGTACAATTTGTTTTTATATAAACCCTATGATTATTTTCAGTACCTTACCACGGCAAAGTTTTGTTATTTTCATCCCAGAAACCTTATAAATTTTCCTCATTTGTATCAAAGAAACCTTAGTAATGTCACCATGATTCATGGCAAAGATCCATAAAGGATTATTTTTGTATCTCGAACACAAACCATTTTCTACGTCCCCTGCGTTACGTCGACCGTGGAAACGTGACCGTTACGCGGGCGGACCTCAAACCAGCTCGACTCACGTGCAACCATAGAAATGTCAGAGTCACATGACCACACGATACTGAAAATGTAACACAGCGGTATAAACGCAGTAGTAAAACGACGTAAATCAACACTGGGTGGAAACAATTTTCGTCTCTAACTATCTAGAAATTGCCCTACCATAAAGATGGTTTTTGACGGTTGAATTTGTAGTTCAAACGTTTTGTTTTTATTGATAATTAATTTAAACAATGAATAAATGAGACGTTATATAAAATGTTTGTATCTCATTGTTGTGGATTTAACAATGCTTACCTAATTGATTTTGCTGTGATAGTTACTATAAACAAATTCGATGTTTTTAACTTATTTTTTGGGCAGGATTGTCCGATTTTTTTTCTAAAATCGTGGTTGTCCTAATGTTTTCTCTGTTTGAAGGAAAAAAAGTCTTGCTTCTTTTTTTTAACACGACTTGGGAGACCAGGGGAGTGAATATCATTGTTAAACTTTTTTAAATACGTCAGTTATAAGGCATTTTCTTGACGCGTGAGATTTGAAAATAATTCGGTAGGAGCGGGAATCATTATAAACGAAAACTCGTCACGAAGCAGGAAAAATTGTATTTCATTGGGATAGTCTTTTTTTGTTGCTAAGAGGAAATGTCAACGCTGGTGGAAGGATTATTTACATCGGTGGAGGTTTCTCAGCTGTATGATGATGATGATGATGAATTGAAGAATTTATTCAGTATATTTTTTTTTAGGCTCACGTTCAACTACTATCTCATTTGTTAGTAAGCTATGTACACCTATATGATATAATTTAAACATTATATATAGTAAAGACTTTAAAAGAGACTGAGTGCTGAGTTTGTTTCGCTATTTCTTTTCAAGATAGTCAGCTAGGAAACACTGGCTTCAAATATTTTAAACTGACAAAAAAAGAACGTAAATATCATTTAACATCTGATCAGATTTTTTGGTCCTATTAATAATAGAAGAAGAAGATGATTTGGAAGGACTTGGGGAGGCCTTTGCCCAGCAGTTAGACATATAGGGCTTTAGAAAAAATAATATAAAATTATGTAGTCAGCGATGAAGCTTAGGTAAATAAATAAATAACAGTAAGTACTTTTCTTCTGTTTTTTTATGGTGGGCAAAAATCATCCAATGACCAATCTCGCCCCTAGGCGGAGTGGGAAAAGTGTCAGACTCTTACAGACTAAACAACCTACCCCATTCCTACGTAGCCATACATACTAGGGCCAGAGCCTTCCTTTCAGAAGCGAACCCTTGGCTCCAGTTGGCATCGACCCTTCTGCAGGGTCCCTACGGTATGCTGACAACTCCTTGAGGCGCGCGGGAACTGTGCGCGACGTCGACGACTGGGAACGATCACCCACTTCAAAAAAGGTCTGAAACCATATTGAATGCAATACAAGCTAATTTACCACAGTAGGGAAACTCTAGGTTTTTCCGATAATTCCTAGGTTAAGTCTATAAACCCAAGGCTACACTATTATATATTCTAGTCGATATTACGGAAACGCTTAGTTAATGACTATATGTAATCGGCTTACCTTATTAAAGCCTTGTGAAAGAGGAAAAAAGTACGCTATTTATAGCTTGTGGTAATGACAATTGTATATAAGTATGGATGCCAAGAAATGTTGAATAATACAGCTTATTTTATGCACTGCTGTTTTAGCTCTTAACTCCACTTTGGAGAGTATCTCTTCTGATGATAAATAATCTACACTAATATAATAAAGAGGTAAAGTTTATTTTTTTGTATTTTTGTTTTTTTGTTTGTAGGGGGTAATCTCTGGAACTACTGGTCCGATTGGAAAAATTTTTGCAACAATAGAAAGCTGCTTTACCCCTGAGTGACATAGGCTATATTTTATGTACGCGGGCAAAGCCGCTGACAAAAGCTAGTGATGTATATTTGGCAATCACAACACTTGCCTAGCAAATCCATAAGTAGCCTTATAATGTGAAAGGAAAAGCCGTCTGCCTGCTGGGCCCCTATAGCCACATGGGGCTGTAGGGGCCTAGCAGGGTCAGCGAAGCCTTCTAGGGCGAAGGGTTGATGCAAAAGCGGACGACCAGGGCCCTGGAACTAAAACAAGAAGGAACTGTGGGTCCTTTAGTCAGTAAAACTCTGACACTGTCTGCCGCTTTGACCAAAGGCGGGATTCGTCATTCGATGATTTTTCCCACCATAAAAAAGTACATCAATCATTTTTTTATTGATTATAGGTTCGCGCTTGACCGCTATCTCACCTGATGGAAAGCGACGATGCGGTCGACGATGGAACGCGCTTACCTAGAAGTAACCTATTCACTCTTGACTTAAAGATTCCCGGATAGTAGCCATCAGGAAACACAGACTCCGGAAAGGAATTCCACTCCTTGGCTGTACGCACAATGAAAATATGGTAAAGTATCTTAATCTATGGCTACAATAGTGGCTGATAGGGATATCTTCTAGACAACCTTCGGAAGGATCGTAAGAACTTAATAATAATGCAGGGGGTAGTCTGCACTGTTCTGTTAACAAAGTTTGTCTAAGACTGCGTAAAGTGAAAAACCTAGGAGAAGATGTGTTCTCGTGTTGCTAGAGCTCAACTTCCTTCCCACATTCAGCCATCAACACCCCAACCACATCACGCAACTACCTCAGACACCGTCTCAGTCACGGTAAGGCCAATATTCTCTAAGATATTGAACTCATTATCCCCAAAACGCCTTTACATAATAGACATTACTGATTCTTGTCACCCACTCTTCGAGCCAATGTAAGGTCTTTGGCCCGCATGAGCCTCACATGCATGGAAGCAAGGCTTATATAAGTGAACTAAAAGTGATGGAAATGATTCATTACATAAAGAACCTATTTCTACCATTTTTCCTTGCTCTTACTTGGAGTAAAGTGGAATAGTAGAGTAGATCAGAACATAGATGAGTTGCGCAAAAAGGAGTAAAGAGTCCACTTTGCATTGCACAGTGGGATATTATAGAGAAAAACGAAGCAGAGCGGAGCAAATCGGCGCAAAGCGAAGCAAAGTGGTTCAGAGCTGAGTAAAGCGAAGCAGAGCGGTTCAGAGCAAAGCAAAGAAAAACCGAACAAAGGAGAGCAAAGCGGAGCAAAGTGGAGCAATGCGAGTCAGAGTAAAATTACCTGGAGCCGGAGTGAAACAAAGGCAGGCACGGCGTAACGATGCATAATTATTTAGAACGATGATAAAGGAAACTGAGCTATGCAGACCAAAGGTATTCCTTCGCACAAATTCAGTCATCTTATAAAGTCATATTGTATAGCAGCTTCACTATTCGATTAAAAGAGTAACCATGGAGTTTCTTGCCGGTTCTTCTCCATAGGAAACGACCAATTTGTAACCGTGCACTAGCTTCTGACGTTTTATAAGTGCCCTTGAAAGCCTATATGAAAAAAAAAAAGATTTTTTGCTTTTCGAGCCAAACTGTACGGATTCATACAGAAATCTAAAAAATACTTATGACAAACGGACGTCATTGTTGTAGCAAATCTTTGTTCCTCCTGAAAAAATCACACTTTTCAATGATATTACAATAATTACAGATTCTCGTCAGCCATTCTCCGACCTGTCACAGGGTCAGTGTAAGGTCCTCTGCCCGCATTCAGCTCACACGTGCGGAAGCGAGGAGGATGTGTGTCAGAGATGATATCGTCAGACCTTCGATTTGACATTGAGTTGGGAAGTAGGATAATTTTGGATAGACGAGTAAAGAAGGTTCTTTATGTAAGTATTTTTGTGAAGAATTAGCAAAATAGCAATGTTTTGAAGTTATTGTACCACGTAGTTCTTGAAAGTTTAATCTGAATTGTGTGGTTATCATTATTGCGGACAATCCAGGGTGTAAGAAGCCTTGGGCAGCATAATCTGCCTTTATAATATTCGCTCTGCAGGTAATTAGGTCTCCTTTATAGAAGAGGGCCTAGGTTATGATCCTCTTCTATAGAGGAGAACACGCGGGTCCAGTATAGGTTGGTAAATATATCTTCAACAACAAATTATTGGTTTCCTCACAATATTTTCCTTCACCTTTTTAAGAACAGTGGTAATGAAATAAATAACACGTTTGCCTGGGTTTGCGGGTTTGTCCTCTAAAAGTACAAATTCAAATTCGAGGATAATATTACCACATGGACAATTTCTTTCCAGGCTCCAGGCAAAATAACGACAAACGAAAATATTATTCACAAGAATGTTTCACATATTCGCACAAATATTTATTAAATACGTACTCGTAAGAATATTAAAAATATCAATGTCTTCCGATCAGGAAGTAGCTCAAAGTTGCATATTATTATGCAAGCTACAACTTTGCCAGCATGACCTTCCGGAAGGTCAGTGGCGAGGTTCTCGATAAGGATGACATGTTTTCCTAACAGGTTTAATTATTACGTGTGAGTCGGGGTCAGAGCCCCTACTACGAGCTCAACACGATCTATTTTACGACTTAACAAGTTCGCTGCCAAGCCATTTTTCATGATTTTTAACCAGAGCCTATGAGGTCTTTTAGAGGCAAAGTTGACCTTCTTTGCAGTGCATATGAGATCTTTCAGACCTCACTATTTAAAAAAAAAAGACCGCCGCATAGATTCGTGAGAGAATTAATTTTATATTTGTCTTTTTGTTATACCGTTATTCCCTTAAAAATGTTAACATAGCTGTCCTGTCACAGAATAAGAGAAAGCGATTTTGTTTGCCGCACCTGCGAAAAGATACGCAGGTGTGGCAAAGATAAGTGGCTTGTTCGACCTCATAACGGAACTGTTAAAGAGGTGGAGGTGTATAGCTCCATCCCTCTTTCTAGTTCACTCGCGTAGCATGTTAATACGTCATGGTAAGGCCCAAGTACAAACAATGATATTAAAGTCAGGTTTAAATTGTTTTGCTGAGCAGATCTTTGGTATGAAATTACACATGTCAAGGTACATCTTCAAATGGGTTACCATTCTTCTGAAATAAACAGAGGATTAAAAAAAAAAATATCAAACCTTTTGAGGACTAAAACCCACTTCTATGTTAAGTCGAGCCTTTACTATTGTACAATCACTAGTCTACGCCATAACTGCAGTAGCATCAGCGTTTTTAGGTCCCCACTGCTGGGACTAAGGCCTCTCCTGTCGCAGGTCTGCTGGAAGAAATTTCGTCAGAAATATGCAGTATCTTTGTACTCTTTTATCAGTATAACTAGCTTTTGCCCGCAGCTTCGCCCGCGTACATAAAATATAGCCTATGTCACTCAGGAGTAAAGCAGCTTTCTATTGTTGCTTAAATTTTTCAAATTGGACCAGTAGTTCCAGAGATTACCCCCTACAAACAAAAAAACAAAAAAACAAACTTTACCTCTTTATTATATTATAAGTGTAGATGTAGATAATGAAGTAGTGTGAGTGTGTGTGTGTGTGGTGTAGTAGTGTGTTTGTAGTATAATTGTTACTTTTTTTGGTGTACAATAAAGTATTATTCTATTCTATTTGTTTTTTTTTTCTTCTTTTTAAAGTATTTGTGAGTAAATAAATAATAACTGCATTGCTGCCGAGCAATCTGATATAATTGATCTTACGCTACACACCCACGGGAAGAGAGTGCGCTATTCATAGTCAAGGCCGGCAATATGATTGTGTAATCCAATTACTTGGCACAGATTTGGTCACGTTTTGCATATCATCATGACTATACATGCGGTCAACCCCTCACGAATATATTGAAGAGGGGATTTCTTCTTTTCACTCCTTTTTGGGATACTAAAAAGATACGGAAAACAAACGGCCATTGACAACTGAGTCCCAGCAGTAGGGATATTAAAAGGCTGATGCTAATGCAGTTATGTCATAGACCAGTGATGGTCCAATGGTTTTTTTTTATGGTAGGTGAAAATCATCGAATGACGAAACCCGCTCTTGGGCGGAGCGGGAGACCAGTGTCAGACTCTTACTGACTAAAAAACCTACCCCGTACCTTCCTTGCCTTATTCCCAGAGCCGCGGTAATAGTTTCACACAAACCGGCAGCTCCAGAAGGCTTCGACCCTGAAGGGCCCCTACAGTTTGCTGACAACTCCTTGAGGCGCGCGGGAAAGGTGCGCGGGAAAGGTGCGCGCCATTGACGACTTGGACTCAGTCTGGACAGTTACCAGACGACCGGACGGCGAGCTACCCATTGCTCACCGTCCGCGAGCCAGTGTCTACGGTGGCCGGAAACTACGGCAAGGGCGCTGTTGCCTTTGCCTTATGCGGTCGGCCTCCTCCTTTACGAGATTGGTCCAATGATAAAGGCCAGACTTAACATAGGAGTTTGTTTTAATCAGTAAAAGTCTGCCACGCCCCGCTCTGCCTCTCCACCCTTAGGCGAGATCTTTGGTTAATTTCCAACCTAAAAAAGGGGTTGTAAGAGCTTTACTTTGTGTAATTTTATATAGTACTTGACTGCGGTCCCATCTGATGGTAAGCAGTGATGCAATCGTTAATGGTGAAGCGCACACTCACTTACTTACGATTATAATTTAGAGTGAACTTACACGGTCACTCTAAATTATAATCGGACGGGAAGATTGCAACAGGCAAATTGTTCCAATCCTTTAATACGCACGGTATTTCATTTCATGACCCAGTTCTTAAAATAATGAAAGAAAACATCTTAAGGAAACCGACATATAGGGCATCAATTATTTGTAGATAAATATATTAATAAATATTATACATCAAAAGATATTACATAAGAAGCTTAAAGTTAATTATTTATTACATTTATCATATCAGACTGGGCGCTAAGCGACCCCCACGAGTCGCATAACAACCGTCGTTTGTTTACATCTTCGTAAGTGTATTGAAAAATGTCCTTTGATGCACGTAGAACAGCACTGGGCTCCATAACACCCTCAATTATAACTCGGGCGAATCACGCCTCAGTCGCAATTACAAACTTTCTCTATTTCTATCAAAACGTACTATAGTAGCTGGAAATTGAGTCACACCACCCACAGCACTCCAAAGAAACCTCTTCCCTCCACAACACGAGTCACCAACACGAAAACACCTCCCAACTCCTTAACCTCAGACTCCTAAATCAATAAACTTACTCAATACCATCACACTGACAAATACACGTGCAGAGGCGTAGCATGGACTAGTTTAGACGTGGGCGAAGTGGCCTCAAAAGGAAAAATCGGAACCCTTATAAGAACACTTTGTTGTTCATCGGTCTGTCTGTCAAGGACCTATATCTCTAGAACGTTTGGAGATATCTAAAAAAGAATGAAAACATAATATACTCAGGTAGGCAGTGTCTTGAAGTTTAAAAAAAAAACAAATATGTATCTAATATAAAATAAAATAAAATATTTTCCAATGATCGAGAAACTTGAAATTTGGCATGAGGCAAGTCTTTATAGCACAAATATAATACAAAATCTAAAATCGTAAATTTCTTTTGACACTTTTTTCACAAAAAAAAAAACCTCGTACTTAAGTACGAGGTTTTTCTTTAAAGAAGTGAGGGCTTCCACGAGGCCTTTACGTGCGAGGCCGTGGACGAGGGCCTCTTCACCTACGGCTATCTACGGCACTGTACACGTGTTTCTTCGTACCTACCCCACACGTGGTCTCGATTGTACTTCAAACGTGACTTCTGTTTCAGCCAAGTACTCGATACTTCACAACTACAGTACATTACCCAACTACTTTGTATTCGCTAAATATAGAGCTATGTCTTCGCCATGTGAGGAATTGTGGGCTATATTTATAGCTATTGTTTATTTAGCAGTACGAAAACTTTGTTAAGATTTGTAAGCATTATATTTTTTGACGAAACACATACATTTATTTATTTAAACTTCATGTACAGTGTGTACATACTTAATGCTAGAAGGCATTCTCTACTAGTAAAACTTTGGGCTAAAAGAGACAAAAATGTGGTAGATGTGCACACAAAAATGAGAACACACATAGGATACATGATTAGAAACAACAATTTATTCACAACTAACGACCCACCCCAGCTTCGCACAGGTCATCATCATCATCATCACTTCAGCCGAAAGACGTCCACTGCTGGACATAGGCCTCCCCCAAGCGCCGCCACAAAGACCGGTCCTGTGCGTCTTGCATCCATCGGCTTCCAGCCACCCTGACCAGGTCATCGGTCCACTTTGTGGGAGGCCTTCCAACGCTACGTCTTCCGGTACGCGGTCGCCACTCCAGAACCTTTCGGCCCCAGCGGCCATCTGTTCTGCGTGCAATGTGCCTTGCCCATTGCCACTTAAGTTTGGCGATTCTTTTCGCTATGTCGGCAACCTTGGTTCTCTTGGTTCTTGGTTCGCACAGGTGCAATGGTGATTTTAAATATATTATGCATGTTATATACAAAGTTGATAAGACATGAGCTTTCCTTAAAAAGAATCATTGTACACACAAATATGAACAACTTTTACTATGAGACTAAAACAAAAAACCCGCTACTCCATCCATTATATTCACATAACTCGACAAAATGTATAGAGCAGCGAGTTTTTTTTTCGTGATTTTTGAGTTTGTCTTGCAGTTAAAGTCTAGACTGACAAACTTTTCCTAAATCTGCCATAAATACGTCCAAATGGGACCCACCCCAAAGCGCAGGACCATTTGTTAGCTCAGTGTCAACTAGACGCTTCGATTAAAGCCCGCTGCATACGTGACGGGTTTTTTTCACGGACGGGACGGGACGGGACGGAACAAGAAATTTTGGAAATATCGTTTTCATACAAAATGTATATGGAAGCACATATGTCACGGAGACACGGACGGGACAGGAACGTGGTACTGACGGGGCGGTCTTGAACGAGGCAGTCACGTCCCGTTACCGTTCACGTCCCGTCCGAGGTATTATCCCGTCACGTATGCAGCGTCCTTTACACCTTTTTCAAATCTGTTTGTGGGTGGGGCCGATCACCATACAAATTCAAGCCATACTCCTGTAAATTGTATTTTTTTTTTCAATAATTCTGGCCCCTCCTTCTAAAATTTATTAAACTTTCTGGCCCCACATTAAAAAAGTCTCCCTGGCAATGTATTAGATCCGCCACTAGACAGACCTACATGACCCAACGCACGCGCACACAACAATCACAGTTAACTAGATAACACAAAACACTATATCTAATGAATATAGTAAATATATTACACTTAATAAATAATAGGAAGTGCATATTACGTCGGTTTCTTGATAAAGTTATCGCGAATGGATTGCGTAATGAAAACACATGCAGTTGGCTTTGGGTCACGTTTTATAGACCAGTAGTGGTCCGCCCCTGCTTTTCATACGTAACTGGGGTTGGGTGTATCTTGGAAATTCTCTGTTTTTCCTTTATCATCTGATGATGATGATTCTTCAGCCTTATTAATGTTCCCACCGCTAGGACTCAGGCCTCTTCTCTAGTAGAAGGTATGGGCCATAATCCACCACGCGGGCCCAGCGCGAATTGGTGCATGTCACACAAATTTTTTGGTTCTAGGACATGCCGGTTTCCTCGCGATGTTTTCCTTCACCATTTTGAGACCAGTGGTGATGAAATACATTACACAAAGTAATGTGCCTGGCTGGGTTTGAACCCAAGACCTTAAAACTCGTAAGTTACAAGGGAAATGTACCACTCGGCCACCACTGCTGCAGTTAAATCAAAACAAGAAGATAGGCGACTCGCCTCTAGTCAAATTATTTTTATTTCACATAGGCTTACATGGGCACTTATAAAACGTCAGAAGCTAGAGCACGGTTCCAAATTGGTCGTTTCCTATGGAGAAAAACCGGCAAGAAACTCCATAAAGGAATAAATCGTTAGGAAACTGGCATATCTTAGAACCAAAAATTTTAAGACATGTGACATCCACTACTCCACACTGGGCCCGCGTGGTGGTTTATGGCCCTTTCCCTCTCTTAGAGAAAAGGCCTGTATCCCAGCAATGGGATCATTAAAAAAGAGGCTGATGATGATGAAGCAAAAATTGGTATATAACTTATCAATAAGTGTTGTTTAATAAAAAAAGAACAACCTATCCGCTGGTTTTCAAAACAAACATGTTGAAACTCAAACACCTGTATTACTAATTTCGTGTTAATGATAGTATCTTTATACTTTGCTTTTTAAACCATTGCTGGCACGTGATCACAAATCAGTTCTTACCACATAAACGGCGCCGGAACTCTGTAATATCCGTGATTCATTAACTTGGCTCGTCACGTGTTGCATAGTTAAATCAAGTGCACGATAAAACGTCACGTGACTTTTATTGTAGGTAAAAATTATCCCACCCTTGGGCGAAGCCGGAAATAGTGTCAGACTCTTACTGACTAAACAACCTACCCCGTTCCTACGTTATTAATTAGGTTTTTTTTATGGTGGGAAATATCATCGAATGACGAATTCCGCCCCTAGGCAGAGCGGAAGACAGTGTCAGACTTCTACTGACTAAACGACCCACCGTTCCTTCTTGCCTTAGTTCCAGGGCCCCAGTGTTCCGCTTTCGCATCAACTCATGGCTCCAGAAGGCTTCGACCGTTCAGCAGGATTCCTACATGATTTAAGACGGTCACATTTTTGTAACCCTTGTTTCAGCATGGACGGAGATGATAGTCGTAGAATCGCACAGCGATATCCAGCCACTCATTCCGCCAGCTCCACCCAAGAGCGCGGGAATCTCAAAGTGCGAGAAAGATATTGGATGTTTTCCTACCCGAAAACAATAAACTAATAAAAGTACACAAATAATAACTAACAATTGGAAGGAAACAATTTTCCTGCAGCGGTCTTAACAGGTGCACTATGTTAAGACCGCTGCAGGAAAATTGATTAAGTAATTAGGTTACTTTTAGGCAAGCATGCTCCATCTTCGACCATATCGTCGCTTACCCTCAGATGAGATAGCTTCGATAGTAGTCAAACGCGAGCCTATCAATAAAAACTAATATATAAAAACAAAACTAAAAATAAGTTTGCAAATCTCAAAATCAAATACAAAACGTTTATTTGTGCACACATGCACAATTTAGATGTTATAAAATTTTATATTTTATAAGTGTCTCAGTGTTCTGGCGTACAGTAAGTGGCATACAAATATCAATAAAATAATAAAAAAATCACTTTACTAAGTACTAAATGGTAAATGATCTTTATTTTGCAAGTAGGTTTAAAAAACACTTTTACACGTCATTTTTTTTTTATGCTAGATGAGTCCGGTGTTTCCTAGCGGACTACCCTGAGAAGAAACACCGAAACAAACTCAGGGGTCAATTAAAAGCCTTTTATATAGGTAATCTAGAAAGTTCTTTCTGTCTTTAAATCACAGTCTGTCCTATAGTGAAAGTTTCATGTAATATTAATGAGCAGTTTTTTGTTTTTCATGAATTTCAGATACTTACGCAATAGTTTTAATTTTCTCATTTTGCCTTTATAATTCGAATTCACGTGTAAATACCCACTGTAGATAGTTACATAACATTATATTTATATATGATAATACAAACAGCATATTCTTTTATTTATATTCGGTATTTTTCAGTTTAATTATTGCTTATATTATTACTGAAATATTTTTGTTGGAAATGGTATCTTTTTGTATTATTTTGTGTACAAAGCTCATAAATATTAACCGAAAATCTCATTTTCTTAATTCTTTCTTTATATATACCAGGGCCAGACCCTTCTTTTCAGACGCGAACTCTTGGCCCCAGTAAGATTCGACCTTTCTGCAGGGTCCCTACGGTTTGCTGAAAACTCCTTGAGGCGCGCACCGTTAACGACTTGGGCGAGGTCTGGACGGTTACCAGACGATCGGACGGCGAGCTAAAGCACAAGCCCGCGCCTATAGTGGGGAGGGCCATCGTTAATATATAGTACTTAGTTAGTTTGCATGCTAAAGATCTATAAATCGTAGAACCAAAGATTTAACGTGCTTTCCGAGGTTATAAAAATCTCTGTAACTTAAAATGGACACCCATCTACACACCGACTTTATCAAACGTTGCTTAACCTTGAGCATTGTTTAACAGTATTGTATCAACACTTACACTACTACAACCAACTTTAATCTCCAAAAAAAGAACCATAACTCTCTCCGATACAATTTCATTCATACGAGTTCTACATACATTCATGAAAACCGACCAATTGTATGCTTATCTGAAAACATGCAACGTTCATGAACTGTAAATAAGTATAATGTAGTAAAAGCATAAATTAAAAAAAAATATATAATATAGACTTCGATTATGACAAAAGAAGAGATAATATAGTTTGGAAGGAGATATTTAAAAATTCAATGAATGAGAAATATATAAAAAGAGTGGATGGAATGCAAAGAGCAACTGAAAGAATAAACGTGGCTTTTAGGAAGTAAAAAATCTATAAAACCCTGAAGGGATTTATAGAATTTTGTCCCGCCCAGAACGGTACACGCTACTTGATGACTCCTATTCTCAAAAAAAGCCAATCAAGAAAAGCTAACATAAAAAAACCCTCAAGGTGAAAGAAAACTCCTGATCATCATCATCATCAGCCTTTTAATGTTCCCACTGCAGGGACACAGGCCTCCTCTCTCTAGGAGAGGGAATGGGCCATAATCCACCACGCGGGCCCAGTGCGGATTGGTGGATGTCACATGTCTTCGAATTTTTGGTTCTAGGACATGCTGGTTTCCTCACGATGTTTTCCTTCACCGTTTTAAGAGCAGTGGTGATGAAATAAATTACACAAAGTAATGTGCCTGGCTGGGTTTGAACCCGCGACCTACGACTCGTAAGTCGGGGCCGTTACCACTCGGCCACCACTGCTCTAATAAATCATAATGAGATAAATAACGGACCAAACCTCCCCAACCCAGCAACCGAGCGCCGGCGCTCGAAAATCTGTTGTTTTTTAATTGTGTCTGTAATAAAGGTAGTCAAAAGGTAGCCATGAGTTGGTATGAATAGTTTATTTGTTTACGATTAGAATATGGAGTTCACCTTTTAATGTTTTTTTTTTTATTATATTAAGTCAACCTTCTCGGCAGTAATCGACACTACAATAAAATTTTCAATAATTGCACATTTGTCTAGTTGCGTAGATACTTAAGGTACAAAACTCTACTAATTATACATAAAATATCTGCTAATTTATAAATACATGATTAAAACAACTACTGAATCTCCAATCTCTCTCCAATTAATTTCATATTAAACACAACGAACCCTATTTAGTCTAAAAGGGTTCCGTGACAACCCTAGTCTATCGCATAATAAGCGCAGCGCAGGCGCACGATCATGTACACGTGAAACAAGCAAGCACGTGCGATGGCATGCGCTCATACAATCATCCATACATAATATATGGTGTAAGCAATAACACCCATACATATTTAACATCCAAATTTTCTAGAAAATAAGAAATTGTAATTTCCCAAAAAAAAAAGCGAATTTTCATGAATTTAAAACAGTGTTTTTTTAGCAACAGGATGTTATGTATTTGAATTTCTTTTATTCAAAACTTTATGTATGAAGTCGTTAACAGAATATTTATGAATGAAGAAGTAAGAACAATACTTTTTCTGTTTAAATTACTAATTCTTATAAATTTTAATGGAAACCTATTAATAAAATAGGTCATCAATGATTCAGACTTTGTTTCTACGAATTTTAGGAGGAAATGCTATCGGCAGTCGGCTATTCCTCCTGATGATGTTATGATGGCGAAAGTTTATATGTACGATATATATTTATTACTCCTATATGCTCAAACGGCTGAGCGGATTTCTATGAAGTTAGGCACACAAGCCAGAACTTGGAATAGTACATAGGATACTTTCCATCCCGAAATTATATCTCGTTGGGATAAATTTAAACTTCCACGTAGAAGACAGAACAAGCAGAATCTAGTTGATAATATGTAAAATATACAATGATGTACAAAATCCACTTGCAAGACACCTAATTTGTATTTCACAGAACCCATTAAAGTAAGACCAAGGTAGACTGACGACTCGATGGAGGTAGCAGGAATCCGAGGGATGCAAGACGCACAAGACCGGTAATTCTGAGGACACATGGGCAGGCATATCCAGCTGTGGACGAGTTGTATGATCAGCCTGTAATGCCCTATTTCGAGGCAGGAACTTCTTTCTAAATATCTCTCTCAACAAAATCTCTCACACAAATCATGTCTGTTTCCTTTAAAATCTCATCATTTCCCTTCACTTTTAGAGAGCATTATGAAAATTGCATGATTTGATTTCTCATTTCTACCATCGAACAAACTTCCGTTGTAGAAGTTTTGTACTGTTCGGACTAAGCTTTTCTCGTCGTTTATACCACGTACATTCCAGTCTTTCCATCCGATATAATTTAGGCGTCTTCAAGGTTAGATTGAACAGGCTCTTAATACATTTATGCACCTCAAAATCAACAATTGCAAAACTGTTTACCGGTCGGATTGCAGTCACCCACTAGTTTGTATCCATTAAAAAGAAACTCTTAGTAACATGCGTTTCATCCCTCCATAAACCAGTTCAAATCCATTCAGAAATCTTCAGAGACCTGCCCTCTCAAAGGCCGATGAACGATTACCTTAGTATAACCAACAATGCTTTAAATTCTACAAATACATTGAAGATCAATGTTAAGGTTAACAAAGAAACTACAGTATTATATAATCGAAGAACGTGCTTCGGTCGTTAATTCTACGGTTACACGGCACCTCACGTGGATCTAGGCTTACAATTTACGCGTGCTTGGGTTGGGTCATGTGTCTTAAGAAATTGTCACGAGTATTCAAAGATGGTTTAATGGTTCCTGGGAATAGTCAACCTTGAAAATTGAAGCTTTCCTGGAAGAAAATGTTACTAACATCATAAAGGCGAAAGTTTATATGTATGGATGTGTTACAACGCGGGGAATAAGTTGAACCAAAATGGTGAGCGACCCGATACACAATAACAGATTTTCGACTTTCAATTAAAGTGTTTACAATCAGTGTGTATTACCAGTGGTGACTGTATATGGCTCCGAAACGTGGTCGCTTACAATGGGCCTCATAAGAAGACTCAAAGTCACTCAAAGGGCAATGGAAAGAGCTATGGCCGGAGTATTCATGCGTGATCGAATCAGAAATGAAGATATCCGCAAGAGAACCAAGGTTGCGGCCATAGCGAAAAGAATCGCCAAACTTAAGTGGCAATGGGCAAGACACATTGCACGCAGAACAAATCGCCGCTGGGGCCGAAAGGTTCTGCAGTGGCGACCGCGTACTGTAAGACGCAGCGTCGGAAGGCGTCCCACAAGGTGGAGTGATGACCTGGTCAGGGTTGCTGGAATCCGATGGATGCAAGACGCACGTGACCGGTCTTTGTGGCGGCGCTGGGCGGAGGCCTATGCCCAGCAGTGGACGTCTTTCGGATGAAATGATGAATCAAAGTGTGGTACGGCGAGGGTTACGTAACTATAGCAACAAAAAATCTTAGTTCAATTTATTTGCTATGTACTATAATAAGTTTGTTTACAATACATACAATGATTGATAGAATGATCACTCAATATTATATTGCGCTCCTATTTATTTCCACGTGATAGTTCTTGAGCACATGTGCATCAAAATAGCCAGCTAATATAGTACATAAGTAAGTATATAAGTAGTTGTGCAATACCGCAACATGTGTACAAATAAGAGAACATTATGTGTTCATTATATTACATGTTTTATTATTGTTTATATTATTGTAGGGTTATGTTTGTGCTGTGTTTTCGTAGTACATTTATTTTATTTAGTTTGCATTTTTCTTTTATATGTTGTAGCGTGTGATACATTTTTTTTTTTATGGGACTTAACTGCTCCCACTCTGGATACAACAAGATTAGAGTGATTGTCAAATTTTTCTGACTAAAACCAACCTAGTATCCTGTGGGTCCCTTTGTGTTCTAGGACCGCGGATTTCATTTTCAGGAATTCCTAGCGGATCCGCCCCCCTACCAAGTTACGATCGTTTCAATAACTTCAAATGCTTTGAGTTGGGTCACGCCCTCAATTACCTTGTTCTGATATCATCTTAACGCTCAGTTATGTGGTCATTATCATTACTTCAGCCGAAAGACGTCCACTGTTGGACATAGGCCGCTCCCAGGCGTTGTCACAACCACCGGTGGTGATGTGCGTCTCGCATCCATCTGATTCCAGCAACTCTGACCGGGTCATTGCTCTTAATAAGGCTAATGATATTCTATGCTATGCTATATCATTACATAGTATAAAACAAAGCCGCCTGTCCCTATGTATGCTTAAATCTTTAAAAGTACGCAACGGATTTTGATGCGGTTTTTTTTTATAGATAGAGTGATTCAAGTGGAAGGTTTATGTGCATAATACATATATAAATATATAAATATATTCAATATCAGTACCCGTGCGAAGCTGGGGCGGGTCGCTTGTATAAAATAAAAACGTAAAAAGTATTTAGTCCAGTAATTTAATTTTAGAAGAAGTTTTTTTAATCCTATTTTACTGACTCCCACGAAGTTTAGATAGACTTTTGACTTTAGTATTTTTTGACATATTATTTTTTACGCAATTCTTTTTTGTCGTCCTTGTTTTAACATTTTTAATTGAGTTTATTGCCATTTTTTCAACTTAATTAACATGTTATATTTTTTTGGTTAAAAATAATTTAGATTCATGCGCATGTATACGAGATGAAAATATGAGGCAAAATATAAAATAAATAAATTTGCCGCTAAATTTTGTTTTTTTTTAATCCCGTCGAGGTTCGACGGTACATGAAACACTCGATTTGCAAAGATAAAATTTTAAAATAAAGTTCTTTTTTCTAAAACTTGAAATAATACAAGCATGTACGAAATACGAGTCCAATGACCTGAAGGTAGTTGTCGGTGGACAAATCCCGCCCTTAGGTAGAGCGGGAGGCAGTGTCAAGTTTCTACTGACTAAACGACCCACCGTTCCTTCCTGCCTTATTTTCAGGACCCCGGTGTTCCGCTTTTGCATTAACCTTTGGCTTCAGAAGGCTTCGACCCTGCTGGGCCCTTACAGTTGCTGACAACTCCTTGAGGCGCCGGAACAGAGCGCGCCGTCGACGACTTCGGCTTGGTCCGGACTGTTACCCAACAACCGATCGGACGGTAAGCTACCTTTTGCTCGCCGTCCGCAAGCCCGCGCCTACGGTGAAAACTAGAGTTTGAAATAAATTCACTCTTAAAATGTTTTGAATAAACACGTAGAAATACATGATAATAGTCTAATTTAGTTTTTTTGTGTCTCCGAAAAAGTTATGTATTTTGCACTTACGAAGTTATTCACTCTAAGCCATGGAAACCGTCCATCAAATGACAAAATAACAAATAACAATCATCATCATGATGACATGTGCTCCTCAAACGGATTCGTCACACCATAGATAAGTAGAAAACTTTAAGTTGTAACGTTATATAACAATCGATCCTTGATACTTATGCTCTATGAATAGAAACGTCGCAAATAGTGATGTGCCTTGTATTTTTTTTATATTAAAAAAAAAATAACTTCGCTCTAAAAATTATTCCTCTTTTTTTAAGGTGGAGAAAATAATCTAATGATGAAATCCCGAGCTTGGGCGGTGCAGGAAATAGTGTCAGACTCTTACTGACTAAACTATCCACCCCTTTTTCCCCAGTGGCCCCAAGTAATCTACACTAATATAATAAAGAGGTAAAGTTTGTTTTTTGTTTGTAGGAGGTAATCTCTGGAACTACTGGTCCGATTGGAAAAATTTTAGCATCAATAGAAAGCTGCTTCACTCCTGAGTGACATAGTCTATATTTTATGTACGCGGGCGAAGCCGCTGACAAAAGCTAGTATGGAATAAGGTTAAAAAAGAAGAATTAGACACTTTAATATACTCTTCTTCTTATTTTCTACACGCTATCGTTTCCATTTAATCTCTCCTTTTACAGCAGAACCTTCAAGCTAACATCTGTTGACACGATGTTTATTTTGCAAATCTACATCTACATCTACACTAATCTACACTAATATAATAAAGAAGTAAAGTTTGTTTTTTTTATTTTTTTGTTTGTAGGAGGTAATCTCTGGAAGTACTGGTTCGATTGCAAAAAATTTTTCACTCATAGAAAGCTGCTTCATTTCTGAGTGTCATAGGCTATATTTTATGATTATGAATAATAAAGAAGTAAAGTTTGTTTTTTTTATCTTGAGAAATTGTATAGGAACAGAGTTAAATATGTTAAAACAAGAAATTTTTCGCGGACGAAGTCGCGGGCAGAAGCTAGTAGTTTATAAATAACATTTTTATACGTCAATGAGGTAGGTATTTCTTAACTGACTTCCCTGAGAAGAAACACCGAAACAAACTCAGAGGTCAAGCGGTCAGTGTCTTTTAAAATCCATCCAGTAAACATGTAATACGATAGGTCAAATTTTATGAGAATTTGTCAGCATTCGTATAGCTCAACTTATAGGGCATGTAAAAGAATTAAATTCGAAGAACAATGTATTATCTATAAATAGAACTATTAATATTTATCATGTATTATTTATTTTTTTGTTTCATTGTTTATATGTATATAAATAGTAAATAATAAAAAAGGTCAACTAATTATGATGTTGATCACATCACTACATAACATAATCACGTAACACGTATTATATTATTATTGTGTTGGTCGTGGAAATAACAGATCGGTATCTTTAGTTCAGTACTTGCTTTACGTAATATTTAACGTCATTATACTGGAGTATCATCAAAGGAAACGAGGAATAAAGATTCTCATTTATTTTCCCATAAATATAATATTGCGCTCCAAAACCAAAATTGTGGATGGGGCTCAAAAGGCTGCCCAAATGAAATGGGGCTGGGCAGGTCACGTCTGCCGCATGTCCGACAAACTGTGGGCCAAAGTAACATAAATTTGGTGCCTTGAGACAGTGCGTCGGGGTCACGGCAGAACACGAAGGAGCTCGATGAGCTAGACAGATTCCTCCTAAACTGGCAAGAGGAAGCGCGGGCTCGCGATAGATGGAAGGAGTGGACCTCCGTCCACTCCACCAACTCCAACTAGGCCTTTGCCTAGGAGTGGACAAAAAAATTTATTGCCACAGTTGGACTCAGGCCTTTCCTCCAAACAGCTCTGTCTTGAACGATCTCTGGTAAAGTTCAACCCGCGAACATAATCATATCACGATGTGATCAAGTCCTCGACAAAAATATTGGTGCCAGGGCACCATCATCTTCGCCAAAGTCGACCTCGACAGGATCGTCGTTTTAAGGCCTTACATCACTAAAGGTTAGGCCAGATATAACTAGGGACAGTGAAAACTGGAAGAAAGAAGGAAAGGCTTTTGCCATGCAGTAGGACACAACAGGCTCATAAAGTGGAATTCCTTATCAGTGTCTGTATTTATAATAGTCAACCTGAGAGTCTTTAAGTCAAGATGTAATAGTTTACTTCTAAGCAAGCGTGATCCATCGTCGACCACATCGTCGCATTCTATCAGATGAGATAGTGGTTTTATTATGGTGGGAAAGATATTGACGAATCCCGCTCTTGAGCGCAGACCGGAAACAGTGTCAGACTCTTACTGACTAAATGAGCCACCCCATTCCTTCTTAGCCTTCATACCAGGGTCGGCCCCAATAGGCTTCAGTTCTGCAGTTGGGCCTGTACATTTACTGACAACTCCTTGAGGCGCGTGGGAACAGTGCGCCCCATCGACGACTGAGCTTGCCCGCCGTCCGTACGCCCGCGCCTACTGTGACCGGAAATCGGGATCAGAATCCTAGCGGCGTCTGAGGCGTGAGCGCCGTTGGCTTATGCGGTCGGCTTCTTCCTTTGCTAGCATTACTGCTTCGCAAAAGAAGGCGACCGCTTGCCACTCTTCCTCGCTCCGGACCATGACCTGTACCAAGGCCCGGCGCGAGAGACCACCGCCGCCAGGTGAGATAGTGGTCAAGCGAGAATCTAACAATAGTTATAAAAAGAACAAAACAATAGGAGAGGCACTCACGTTGCCGTAGATCTTTTTAATTATTTTTATTTTTATTGTAGATCGCTAACTTTAATAAATATTATGAGTTAAAACGTAAATAAATTAAAGTTCAAAACTATGTAATAATTTCGAAAACTATGCAAATTCTAAATGATATATTTTTACGACCGTTAGCAAAAAGTTTCTATTTAACAAAAATAAATGAGAAACGTGATAGGATCACGTTGTGTTATTCAATAGTATCCATGATAATTGAATTAGTATTTTGTGCGTCATACTGTACTAAGACTGTTATTGTAGACTATGGTAACTAGGAAAATAGTCCACTCGACTAGGGTTGGCAATTGTACTCTAACATACAGTATTGTATTTGCAGCCAGCCAGACGGCGAGCAATGAGTAGCTCCGATTGTCCGGACCGAGCCGAAGACGTCCACGGCACGTAGGTACTGTTCCCACACTCCTCAAGAAGTTATCAGCAAACTGTAGGGGCCCAGCAGGGTCGAAGCCGCTTGCGGATATGCCATGGATAAATGTGGAAGCATAACACTAAGGCCTTGGGACTAAGGCAAGGAAGGAAGGGGTTGGTGTGCGTCTTGCATCCATCGGATTCCAGCAACCCTGACCAGGTCATCGATCTACCTTCCAACACTTTCACTCCACACAACCTTTCGGCCCCAACGGCCATCTGTTCTGCGTGTAATATGTCCTGCCCATTGCCACTTGAGTTCGGCGATTCTTTTTACTATGCTGGCAACCTTGATTCTTTTGCGGATATCTTTTTTTTTATTCGATCACGCAAGAATACTCCGACCATAACCCTTTCCATTGCTCTTTGAGTGACTTTGAATCTTCTTATGAGGCCCATTGTAAGCGACCATGTTATGGAGCCATAATTATGTCATCACTGACAACACATACTGATTATAGACTTTTGTCTTGAGACACGGTGGTATATTAGATAGATAGATTAAACATCATTGTACTCCAAAAAGTAACAGAACTTATACAAAACTTAAATCTATGGGTATAATGGCAAATGGAATGGGTATTAGACGAGAAGACACCACGTAGCTTCCCGAACGCTGCCCACTGCCCCCTGTTTCGCACATACCTACTAAAAATAATGTCGTAAACCACTTGCTTACATATACCTTACACAAACCAGTACCCACACAAACAAAAATAATTATGTCCTTTGAACATAACTCTGAAATCACCTTCAAAAAACAATTAATGGGTACAATGGAAAATTCGGAATAACAATATGTTAACACAATTATGGTATTTTCCTACACAAGTTGACGAAAATATTATGTTACATTTAGTTATATGTTGTAACAATGGAGTATTTACGTTAAGATTTCAAGGCCATCCCTGAAAATCTATTCAAGACTGGAGAATTAGTGACCAATACTTAAACACGCACACGTGAGAGCAGTGGTGGCCGAGTGGTAACGGCCCCGACTTACGAGTCGTAGGTCGCGGGTTCAAACCCAGCCAGGCGCATTACTTTGTGTAATTTATTTCATCACCACTCTCAAAACGGTGAAAGAAAACATCGTGAGGAAACCGGCATGTCCTAGAACCAAAAATTCGAAGACATGTGACATCCACCAATCCGCACTGGGCCCGCGTGGTGGATTATGGCCCATTCCCTCTCCTAGAGAGAGGTGGCCTGTGTCCCTGCAGTGGGAACATTAAAAGGCTGATGATGATGATGACTTAAACACGTGATTTTAGTCATGATAACAAACAACTCTATGAGACCAAATCTGAAATCACGAAAAAAATCAGCAAGCTCAGTGCAATTTATGTTCAGTTAGACGAACATAAATGTGCTGACCAGCAGATTTTTTTCGTGATTTTGTGGGTTTTTGTATGGTAGGTAAAAATCATCCTTGAGCGGGCGAAAAACAGTATTAGACTCTTACTGACTAAACAACCTACCCTGTTCCTTCCTTGCCTTGATCCTAAACTACACTTTTGGTCCCAGAAGGCTTTGACCCTTCTTGGCCCCTTCAGTTTGCTGACAACTTTTTCAAGCTTATAATAACTGTGTGATTTTTCATGACAGAATTATGAAATTTCGTACACACATAATTATATCATCTGGCTAACATCATATGACCTATACGCATATAAGTTAAACATTCTCACAGCTCCAAGAGACTGCAGACCTAAGTAAACATACATAATATAATTATGGTCAATTCCAACGCGATACCTCCATGCGCTCCAGAGATATGTGTCTTGACAGACAGACAGACGATTAAGTAAGTAATAATCATAATAAATCATTTATTTCAGACATAGTTCATAATTACATTAGAATATATATATGAAAAAATTAAAATCAAAATAAAATCACATTAAAATTAGAAAATAAAATTAAAATCAAAATAAAATTACATTAAAATTAGAAAATAAAAATTAAAATCAAAATAAAATCACATTAAAAATTAGAAAATAAAATTAAAATCAAAATAAAATCACATTAAAATTAGAAAATAAAATTAAAATCAAAATAAAATCACATAAGTGACCCTATAAGTGTTCGTATTCTTCTTTTTGAGGTACATAACCCTATAAAGCCTCCTTCTTAAAGAAATGAGAGCTTGCGCAAGGCCTTTTAGGCTTATACGAGGGCCTACATGGTCCACGCCTAGCATTTTTTTTTTTTTTTATTGCTATAAACTAGTGCTTGACTGCGATCCCACCTGATGGTAAGCAGTGATTAAGCTACAATTAATAATCCATACAAACCTATTCCATCGAACTAGAACATTCCTCACGTGATTAAAACTGCGTCACACAGAACGAGAGGTTTCTCGAAACTAAACCATGGCCATAACATAACAATAGGTTACTTAAGAGCGCCCAACCCGAGATACATTTACATACAACCACCCGTACGTGGTTCTAGAATGATTAGTTCGAAGACATGTGACATCCACCAATACGCACTGGGCCCACATGGTGGATTATGGCCCATTCCTTCTCTTAGAGATGAGATTTGTGTTCCAGCAGTGGGAATATTAATAAATCTGATGATGATTCTTAGATCTTACATTGTTATTACTCATCTTTCATCAGAATTTTGGATACACTGATATCTTGTGGATACTATCTAAGCTTCTATAGAAATCAAAACATAAATTTATGTAAATATAATCCTATAAAGACCCCTGAAAACCTGCTTTTTTAAGTGAAACTTGATCCTCCGTAATGTACTCATATATTAAAAATATCAAACAAAAACTACTTCTAAAGATTTAGCTTCTAGAGCTTTGCGTTTGATTGATTTTTTTTAATTACGTGTTTTAAAAAAACACGTATTTCCTGAGACAAGTTTTGAGTGAAATATTGGAGTAAATCACGGAATTGCCGAATTAAAAAAAAATTCTAAAAGAGTTTTCAGGTCTTATCTCTCCTTTTCGCGTTGCCTCTCCATCGAACGTCGCCTTAAATTGTTTTAAATGAAGTAACAAGCTTTTAAACCATGTTCAACGTTGTCGACAGGCAAGTGGGGAAGGGCCATTTTAACTACCGTACTTCGCTAAGTACGCCGCGTACTTGTACGGTACTTACTTTGTTGTTTTCACGTGTTATAAACTGAACTATTAATTGTTTTAGCTTTCACCTAATTTTCTAAGAAAATGCTTTAGTTTGAAGTACTTTGAAAATGGAATATTTCCTTGAAACTGCTGTTGTAAGGTTATAGTTTCATGGTGAATTGGAAATTAATTTAACTTAAGTACATGTATTTTTTTTTTGGTGGAAAATTATCAAACTACCTTTCTAGTTCTGGGCGATAGAGGAAAGAAAGAAATGAAAAAAATCTCACCTGATGGTAAGCAAAGATCTGACTGACGATGGAGCACGCTTGCCTAGAAGTAACCTATACAGTCTATTTTTCCCTTATAATAAATTTCTAGTTCAACGCGAACGAAGCCGCTGGCAAAAGCTTGTATTACTATATTTACGTAAACGAAGCGCATTTACCTCTCATTAAAACAATGTTCGTCAAAGATGTATCTATCTATATTTTCGGCGTAATAACAAACAGTAAAGGAGCCTATACATCGGCCTCAACATAGTCACTCTAAACTAAAAAACTCAACATAGTCCTACTAATATTATAATCGCGAAAATGTATGTATGGATGTCTGTTAGTCTTTCATGCAAAAATTTTTGAATGGATTTTTATGAAACTTGTGAACTGTGGTGAAGGCGCTAGAAGCAGGTTCCTGCAGAAAGGTCGAAGCCAACTGAGGCCAAAAGCGTCTGAAAGAAAGGCTCTGGCCCTGGCATATAATTAAGGCAACGTAAAAATGGGGTAGGTTGTTTAGTCAGTAAGAATCACATTGTTTCCCGCGCGTTTTTTGTTGTGTTTGATGGGATTCGTCACTGGATGATTTTTAGCTACCATAAAAAATCTCGGGTAGACCATATCCTGGAATAGCACATAATTGATAGATGATAGATGTAAAAAAAAATATTATTTTGGATAATTTACATTTTGTTACCGCTTAGGGAAATCATCAATAACTTCTCTAAATTCGTAAGCGAAACACAGTGTCAGACATTTACAGACAAACACCTACCTGCTTTTTCTCTCAGACTTTTACTGACTTATCTCCACCCACTCGTATTCTTTCCATTGCTTACATCGCAGGGCTACCAGTAGCCTAATTCTCGTAATCAAAACCGTAGCGATACCGTAGCAACTTTGACATTTTCGAATTCACATCCATCAATCGAGTTTGAACGACACCGATTTTGAACTCGTTCTATCGAAGAGTCGTTAAAGCATATTCAGCTACTTCAATCGTCTTTCAACCGTTGGTTCTACGTCATAGTATAAAACCGTTAGATTACACTTGGGTTTCGTTATTAATAACAATAATATTAGTAACAAAACATAACAAATACCGGTGTGAAAGCACCGTTAGGACATGTGACAATCTGTGTGTGTGTGTACGCCTGAAACGTGACTGAGTGTGACGTAAAGTGTGGTGGACGGTCGATATACAGTTGCACAAAACTCCTGTAGTTGATAGATATTGTAGGAGGAAGTTTGTGAGTCTGTAAGTATAATATAGCTTGTAGCTTTTGCCCACGCATTTGCTCACGGCAATAGAAAAATGTCATAAATTAAGAACCGCTTAACAATCTACTAGATATGTAGTCCAAACAAAGTCTAAACATTTATTTTATTTATTTATTTATAAAAACTTTATGCACATAATAAGAACAAAGGCGAACTTAATGCCATAGGCATTTTCTACCAGTCGACCTTTGGTTTGCTCAAGAACGGGCTCACCTATCCAAACCAAATGTTTAAGCTTTGTTCGGACAATTTAGTAGATGGTTTATGTGAGGTGTGCACAAAATCGGTGAAGCGGTTTTTTATTTATCACATTTTTCTGTTGCCGGGAGCGTAGCCGCGTACAAATGCTAGCATAATGTAATATTCCATAACTATCACACAACGCTTTCTAGTTCCAAAATAAGCAGAGCTTTTATTATGGGTACTAGACAACTGTTAAACATACTTATATACTTCCAAATACATACATATTATAGATAATTTACACGCAGATACAAAACAAATTTGGAACAAACAAAGATCGTGTTCATCACACAAACATGTACCCACGACCTCCGGCATAGCAGTCAGGGACACTAACCACAGACTAGACCAACAGAACACACTGATGACTTCTTCAAATCATGCTTGAACTGCTGCACAGCTTTAGATGAAACTTTGTTGATAGGTACACAAGTAGACGGTTTTGTGGAATAGCATATAGGAAGCTTTTTTTGCCTGGGGAAGGCTTCCTTGGGATAATTTTCTACTATCACATGATATGGTATGATAAAGTCACTGCCTGCATCACCTTTATAATAGAAATGAAACTTTTTTAATAGAAATGACCGCGATAATACATCATTACATAGTAACAAAGTGGCTTCCTCCCTATGTATGCTTAGATCTTTAAAAGTTCGCAACGGATTTTGATGCGGTTTTTTTTAATACATAGAGTGATTCAAGAGGAAGGTTTATGGACATAATACATGCATAATATATTCAATATCAGTACTCGTGCGAAGCTGGGGCGGGTCGCTAGTAATAACTAAATGTAAGCTTCTACAACCTGTAGTGTGTTACCCAACTGTTATACATAATACGATTGTAGCCTATTTTATTACCGAACAACGTTTGTATGTCTGTGTGCCGCACGTGATATCAGAAACGTGAGCAAGTCTCGTGCCCCTAGTAATTGTATAGACGCAGATAGTACACGTAGGAGCTACTGGCTAATCCTATTTGGATGTGACGTTACGAAGTTATTTTGTAGTTGTTTTGTTAAAGATTTTTGTTTCTGGAATTTCAGTGACATAAAAGAAAAGGGAGTTAGTGATAGTGTGACGGGTGACAGGACAGAGTGGAAGAAAAAACAAAAAAAAAAAAACATGTTGCACCGACCCCAAGTAACATGGAATAAGGGGAGGATGATGAGAGCAGTGATGGCCAAGTGGTAACAGCCTCAACTTACGAGTTGTAGTTCACGGGTTCAAACCCAGCTAGGTTTTGGAAGAACTTTGTGTAATTTATATCATCATCACTGCTCTCAAAACGTTGAAGGAAAACATCGTGAGGAAACCGGCGTGTCCCAAAACCAAAAATGCAAAAAACATGTGACTTCCGCCAACCCGCACTAGGCCTAGTACAAGATGTACCTGTCTTTGATTATTCTTCTAGAATTTCAAACAGATGACAATGAAAATTATAACGTCGTGGAGTTTATCTGATGATGGAAGTGGAATGTGGCCACTCTGTAATTAAATGACACAGCCTCATCGAGTTTAGGCTCGTGTGATTCGTCTTGACTTGTTTTAATTGTATAGGTATCGCGCTGCAAAAGCGTGCCAAAAAAATATATATATTTGAAAACTTGTTTACAGTACGGTCGTCGAATCTTGGCGAGTCTGTAGTTAGGTTCTGCGTATTTTAGCACATGAAAACTCTTAAAAAAATAAATGGTTTAAAACAAATAAATGCAGTTGTTATTGCTGTTAAAAACTCTTATATAATGTATTATAAACTCGTAAGCCGTTACCACTCGGCAACCACAGCTCCGCGGTACCTGGCCAAAATCAATTGAAAATAGAGTTAGAGCATATATATTTACCTAAGTACTAAAACATTGTCAACAACAACAAATTAAGCTATTAAGTAATACATAACCACACATATACTTAGCCATTTGTAAAGCCAATCACGAGTTTAAATGAAGACTTAAAATGACTTAAGAACTTGACTTAAGCTCCATTGTTATTTCATAATACCCACATTTTTGTAATGTATTGTTTAAATATGAATTACAATATTGTTAATACATACCTTGTTTACTGTTTTCGTATCGGAAACGTCTTTGGCAAACAAACTAACAATGGGATTTTGTATGTTTTTGTTTAAAGGTAGGAAAACAAGGTTATTATTTAAGGATTTTGGGGATTATATAATATATGTGTAACTGGATGTTGTTGTGATGTAAGAACAAGTTTTCTGCACCCATTCACGACATCTGGTTCATCATCATCATATCAGCCGAAAGACTTATGAACGTAAACCCCCCTAAAGTGTTTCATCATCATCATCATCATCATCAGCCTTTTAATGTTCCCACTGCAGGGACACAGGCCTCCTCACTCTAGGAGAGGGAAAGTGTTTAAGTGTGTTAATTTGCTCCCCTTTGCGTTCCAGGGTCGCGGTGACCCTTAACTTCTCTCGTTCTAGATACAGCAAGAGAGCGTATCAAACTTTAACTGATTAAAACCCATCTCTGTCTTTCCGTTGCTTTTTGCTTTGTAGTAACTGTAACTCTATGAAACATTTTCGCATCTTGAACATTCCAAGGGCCCTATTTTAGGTGGGAAATCATCCAATATCTGATATTCGAGTGTGAATAGTAGTCGAGTAGGAAGAATAGAGTCAGCCAACCGACCGACAGACTCCTGTCTTTGCCTCAGACTTTTAACTTGTTCCAGGGTCCTGGTGTTCTCTTTCGCACAATCTATGACCCCAGTAGGCTTCGCCCTTGCTGGACCCCTGCAGTTTGCTAACATCTCATTGAGGCTCCCGTGAAACACTACGTAACATCAACGATTCGACCTTGCTCCGGTTGGTTACCGGACGGCCAAACGGCGAGCTACCCATTACTCCCCATCCACAAGCATTCCAAAGACTTATCTTTATCCTAACTAAACACGTCTTCAGAATAAATGCAAACACAGCACATGCGTCTGCGCATTCCAATTACATGTAAATATAATACGTGCGATATAATTACACGAGAATTTAATTATGTCACGATCTAGATAACTTATCTCAATTATTTAACAGATAATATAATGATTATTCAATTTATACCTGACTAAGCTTGTTTTAAAGGTGGGATATTGTCAAAGAACTTGTTTCTGCTTCTTCCTCTTGTCGAGTGTTGTTGTTGAGTGTCGATGGCAAAAGAAGTTAAATTCCTTGCCTGGCCCAGTATTCGTCCAGGCAATCCTCATTTCCCGTTTTGCTCTGATTCGCCGGCTCATCGGTCCAACTTGTAAGAGACCTTAATGGTGCGTCTTCCGATACGTGGTTTTCTTTTTATGGTGGGAAAAATCATCACCAGCCTTGGTTGGAGTGAGAAATAGTGTCAGATCCACCCCATTCTTTCTTAGCCTACATAGCAGGGTCGGACCTTCCTTTCAGAAACCAGTATGTAGGCGTCAGCCTTAAAGTTGGACCTCTCCATTTGCTGACAACTCCTTGAAGAGCGCGGGAACAGAGCGCGCCGTCGACGACTGGCTTGGTCCGGACTGTTATCAGACGAGCGAACGGCGAGCTACCCATTACTCACCGTCCGCATGCCCGCGCCTATTACGGTACGTGGTTGCCACACCAGAACCTTTTGAGTTCGTCGACCATCTGTTCTGCGAGATATGTGCCACTTAAGTTTGACGATTCTCCAAGCTATGGGCACTAATAAGATTATAATGATGATTGGATAAGTATACATGTATGTTGACAGATCCACTAATATTCAAAACAAATGATATTATAATGGCATGTAAGTATTAGTAGGCGCGGAAAACCGATGGCCGTTGGGATGGAAAGGTTCTCGAATAGCGACCGCGTACCGGACGACGCTCCGTGGGCAGGCCCCCTTACAAGGTGGACCGACAATATGGTGAAGATCGCGGGAAGTCGCTGGATGCGGACAGCACAGGACCGATCGTTGTGAAGATCCTTGGGGGAGGCCTATGTCCAGCAGTGGGCATCGTTCGGCTGACATGATGATGATAATGTAAGTATTAGGTAGCCCACCGGCCCACGCTGAAAACCAGCGCTGTGGTCCTTCGCATTATGCGTGAAGACACAGCTTTATGCTGAGTGTTCGGTTTTTATGTGGCGCATATCTTCCTTATGTAATTGGTTGTTTGTTAAATAGTTTTAAGTTGGCGTCATTACGCGTAATGAGACTGTTTTTCTTTCTTTATTTCTTTCTGAATATCATAGTAAATATAGTAGATAGGATTTTCAACTATATCAGTTGAATATTATAGTTTCAATAGTAAATTGTAACGACGTACTATATTTAAATATTGGGGCCAAGGGTTGATGCGAAAATGGAACACTGGAACCCTGGAACTAAGGCAAGAAGGAACGGTGGGTCGTTTAGTCAGTAGAAGTATGACACTTTCTCCCACTCCGCCCAAGGGCTGGATTTTCATTCGATGATTTTTCCCACCATAAAAAAACTATATTTTCTTTTTCTTTTTTTCTGTTCTTTAAATCACTATATTATGAACTGTCTTCTACCAACGGCTTCGTCCGCGTGAAAGTAGAATTTTCCTTACTAATTTTTACCCCCGTTTCATCCCCCTAACAAGCTTATAACTGTGTGATTTTTCAAGATACAGTATTGAAATTTCGTATATAGATTCTTTACATAAAAATAACAGATACGTGTTTCGGGTTTCGCAAATTTTATTTAAAATAGTTTTAGTATTTCTGTATAAAAACACGTCTCCTTGCTATCTTCTTGTTGCATTGCCTTCAAAATTACCTTTATAAAAACTGCTTACGTATAAAAAAAAAGAACTCTATCACTAACTGCTCTTAGCCCTAATCTAATTCAAACACTTACCGATTAAAACTAATTGATAATTGTTATCTGTTGTGTAATAATCGATTTGTTTTATCGAGTATTATAATATCGTGTTACATAAAATAATCCTGAATAAACAATAAATGAATCTTATATATAAAATCACAGTTTCCGTTCCCATACTCCTCCGAAACGGCTAGACCGATTCTCATGAAATTTTGTGAGTGTATTGGTCTGAGAATCGACCAACATCTATTTTTCATCCCCCTAAATGTTAGGGGTAGTGCACCCGTGCGAAGCCGGGGCGGGTCGCTAGTACTTATATATAAGGTGTAACAAAAATAATGCACAATATTTTAACAGGTGATATAGTACATGATAAGGATGTAAACAACAACATGTTTAATTAAATTTAGCATCACATTTGCAAAATTGTAGTTGTGTTTTTACGCATAACGCCAGCCGTATGGATGCGCGCGGACGTTTATCTTACGGGTCAACGACCGAGCTTTTCGATCGTTATCGGTTTATTCTGATTTTCCATCACAACTTGTGCAGACTTTGGACTGTCAAACTACTGTAAAATGCTATCATACCTACTTTAAAGAAAGGTACCTTCTTGTCTTGAGATTTTGATAATTATAAAAATTTTACAGTAGTTTTTTTTTTAGGTAAACATAATCCTTATCATGTACTATATCACCTGTTAAAATATTGTGCACTATTTTTGTTACACCTTATATAGTTATCGATAGTTATATTTTTTTTATATAAAAATTTTTCAAAAAAATGTTGGTGTGCAAAAATAATCCTTTGACATTTTCCGCCCTTGGGCGGAGCGAAGGTTTATGTCAGACTTTTACCGACTAAAAACCCACCCCGTTCCTTCGTTGTCGAACGACTTGCTTCGGTCCGGAAAAATACCGTACAGTCGGCCAGCGAGGTACCCATTGCTTGCCGTCTGCAAGCCCGCAACATCGGCTGTTGCGGTGGGACTGCCGGATCGGGGTGGCTGGTTGGGATCGAAATCGCGACGGCGGGGAAGGCGTGAGCGCCGTTGCTTCATGCGGTCATGCATTACTGTTTCGCAGGAGGTGACCGCCAGCCACTCCTCCTCGCTCCAGACCATGGCCTGTAAAAAGTCTCTATCGGGGGGATTCACGGCGCGAGAGATCGCTGCCATGAATCGCCCCCATAACATAGATATTTCCCATAAAAATAATAGACACGTGTTTCGGATTCCGCATAATTATATTAAAACTAATGCTCTTGATAGTAACACAAATTAATAATCGACCCTCAACTCTTAGGCTAACCTTTATCAAAGTAAATACCAATTAATTAATATTACTTAACGCACGTAATTAGAAATAATACTAAGTTATATAACGGCAACTAATTACAGTTCTGATGACTAATAAACTAATAACAACTCATTAAGATGTTTGTTTGTTTTTAAATATAATGTAATATTCATTAACTTTGTTTTAAGGTGGGTAAACATCCAGTGACTTTTCCAGTCAAGCGAACCATACCTTAGCCTTCTTTTTTAACTTTTTTTTTTTTAAGTAGCCCTAACTGTCCCACTGCTGGGCAAAAGCCTCCCCTAAGTCCTTCCAAACCTTCTTCTCCAGCGCCGTCTCGAACCAGTCGTCTCGGTACAAGAAACTTAAAAAACTTTTAAAAATACCACCAAGAAGAAACAACAATTTTTATGTGGGAAATCATCAAGTGACTCTTCCCCCTTTGGGTGGAGCGAGAAAGGGTGTCAGACTTTTACGAACCAAAACTAATTTGTTCCTTTCGAGCCGCTGCAATCAAATAATCTCGCCACCCTCGTCGGCATCGGAACACCGTGGCCCTGAAACTTAGGCAAGAAAGAACGGAGGATTGTTTAGTCAGTAGAAGTCTGACACTGTCTCCCGCTCCGCCCAAAGGCGGGATTCGTCCCTAAAAAAACCCTTGTTGGCATTTACCCTAAAGGGCTGCATTCATTTTGCTCACATCTATCAGCTCGCTGTCCTCAAAATCCAGATTTTTTAAATTGATATAAACTAACGCTTGACTGCAATGCCACCTGATGGTAAGCAGTAATGCAATCGTTGATACTGAAGCACTAGTTTATTAAAAGCCTATTCACTCTAGCCTTGAAGACACCTAAATTACAACCGTCGAGAAGACTGCCGCAGGCAAACTGTACCAGTCCTTCAATGTATGCGGTATAAGGGACGAGAGAAAGTGCTTAGTTCCTTTTTCCTGCATTTTTCTTACAATGTAAATCAATTGTCTAGAAATCTAGACCTTAACCCTGACGATGTTTACCAGGAACCAAGATATGACCAGGTCGCGACCCGGTAACTAGAAAACTGAATTACATAAAACATTGAAGTAATTGGACTGTATCATTATTTTGCACGCCAGTGTACCGTGTATGTTGCTTTATGTAACCAATTGTATTCATATGTATGGAAAAACGTGATGTTCAATACATATGTTATCTTCTTATGTATTTTCAGAGAAACGTGAGTGAATTTTCCATATATCTGTACCATCGTCGTCGTCTAGTACCCATAACACAAGCTCTGCTTAGCTTGGGACTAGATGGCGTTGTGTGATAGTTGTGGACATATTATATTATTATATTATATTATTATATTATATTATTATTATATCGTAGGGAGTTTGCAAAAGGGTCGAAGCCTACTGGGTTCCAGGGTCTCTATCTGAAAGGAAGGCTTGGTATCAGTGTGAAAGGCAAAGAAGGAAGGGTGGGGTGTTTAGTCAGTAAGAGTCTGACATTGTTTCCCGCTCCGCACAAGAGCGGGATTCGTCTCTTCATGATTGTAGCCCACCATAAAAACATTTGTACCATCATCTTTCTGCCTTCGTCCAGTGTTATTTGGGGTCGGCACGACACGTTATTTTCTTCCATTGTGTCCTGCTCTCCTAGCCAAGTTACGTTCGTTTCGTTTACGTCGAACACTTCGAGTTGGCTACGCCCCCAATTCCTGTGTACTAAAGTCATCTGAAAGCCATGTATTGCCGAAGCCTACTGGGGCTCCGGTTTAATTTCCGTAAGGAAGGCCTTCGGCCCTACTGGGCCTCTACGTTTGCTGTCTGACAACACCTTAAGGCGCGTGGGAACAGAGCGCGCCGTCGACGACCTGGCTTGATCTTAACCGTTACCAGACGACCAGACGGCGAGCTACTCGTTAAACTCGTTAAACCTTAATCTAGTTAAACTTTTAGGGCCCAGTAGGTGGCTACATTAACTGCAGCATCGGTGGCACTAATTAAATCCTCCATAGTACAGGTGTATGAGCACTTAGGGCACTCCAGCAAGTGGCTCATGTTTTGAACAGGGGCACCGCACTCATATTGAGTTTTGGACCGGTCTATAAAACCCCATTTTGCCAAGTTGTATTTATATATTCCTACATAAATACCGGATATTGGTGTTTTACGTTATAAAACACCAATATACAATACCTTAATAAATACATAAAATTTTTAGTACCTTTTTCCTACATCGATGCTGAAATATTGCAAGTGTATTACATCCGTTTTTATAACCATACGCAACATAAAACCATTTGCACTTTACTTGCACGAGTGCGGAAATACTTTATCATATCAGATTGGGCGCGGGAGTCATCTCCCACGAGCCGCAGATTGACCCCCACGAGTCGTATATTAGTGTACTTATTTAAAAATCATCGTTTGACACGTGCTTTGTCACTGCAGTCCTCGGTTCCATAACACACTTGCCTACCTCTCATGAAAATTCCGCCTTAGTAGCAATTACATACTTTCTGCACTCGTATCAAAATGCACTACCTATATTATTTTAATGTTACTACCAACACAAAAAAAAACCGTCAAACACCAATACAGGCAACCTAACGTCAACATAACACTGTTATCAATTCCAATTTCAAATAAAAACGTGCCATTCCATTGCACGCTAGTGTAACATAGTTGCAGGGACGAGAACGTGATACACTGGCGGCCAAGGTCACCGGTTCACCACATGCTTCACGTGAATATGTAATCCAATTATGTGTAATTCGTTAAGTACTTATTACATTACACTTCTGGCAGTAATTCGAGAAGGAATGTTGTAATTTCGTGGCGTTTTAATTGATTTGCAACGCAGTGTAAAGGAATTTGAAATTGTGTTATGTAATTTTATTCGCACACGTGTATTATTTCAGGAATGCTCATTGCTCAGCTGTTTTAAAGTTTTGTTTATTTACTAGCCTTCTGCCAGCGGTTTCGCCCGCGTGAAAGTAAGGTTCTGTATACAAACTTTAGACCTCCATTACACCCCTTTAGGAGCCTAATTTTGAAAAATCCTTTCTTAGTGTTCACTTACGTCATAAAAGGAAGCTTAGTGCAAAATTTCACACTCCTAGGCCCAGTAGTTTCGGCTGTGCGTTGATACATCAGTCAGTTTCTCTTTTTATATATATTATATAGATAGATTATATTTAAGGACAACTAACAAAGCATACACAATACATGCAAAAGATACAAGATGATTCTTACATTTTGTAGTGCAGCCTTAATTAAAAGTTAAATGGCATGCATTAACAAATAACAATTACATCTAATAAACAGAAGGAAAAAAAAAGTTAAAAACAAAAACTTTGAATACCTAGTGCACACAAACGGCCCAGCACTAAACATAAAGCCGAGGACACACACACAGTGCGACGAGTCCACGGCGCAAAGTAGAGCTGATCAAGCTATACTATACAGTATTGTGTATGTAAACAGAGATATTTCATTAATAAGAATAGAGAAGAAACTGGTAATGTAAATTGTTCTTGACATAACAAGCATTTAAAAAATCCTTTTAGGGCCATCACTGCGTAAAGCGGAAGCCCGCGCGATTCCATACAAAAGTGCTCCGTCCGGGCTTCACGTGCAGGGACCCATCGCAAGTCGCTCCTGTCACTACGTAATAATACATTAAAGTTCTCCATCAATATGATGCATGCACACTGTTAAAGTTAAACTAGCGATACTGTGCAGGTAATAATCCAGTTTCAAAACTACACACGCGACGGGTTTCCGGATGGGCGCCCGCAAAGGCTTTACGTAGCGTTAGCCCTTAGGGCCGAAACTACGTTACGCCCGTTCCCATAAAAAAGTGCTCTGTCGCGAGAATCAGACCCCGTGCCTGTTTTTCTACGTAATAATACAATAAATTCTCCATCGATACGACTACATGCACACCACAGTTGAACTAGCGACACTGTGGAGGAAATAATCCGGCTTATACCACGGAGACCGTCGCACACGACACAAACGCGACGTCACGCGACGGTAACCCGTCGCGGGTGCCCGCTTAACACATTTCCACCCTTATTCCTAACCGACTTATATTATTACATATGTATAAATCTATCGTGTCAAAACAACACTTTTTTTGTGACTCGTTTTTCAACTCAGTGCAGTTGTTTACGATTTTCTATAAACTAGAAACACGTGACTAGCTGAATTATGTATGACGACTAAAAAAAACTATGACCTTGTACGGTCATTATAATTGTATGTCCTTATGTAATATTCAAAATCAGGTTTTTGCGATAACTTCTACTGTTTATGTGAATTTAGTTCTTTGGAGATATAGGATTTTCTGAGGTTTTACTACAGAAGCGGACGACGAGCAATGGGTACTGTACGGCCGTCGAATCTTGGCGAGTCTGAAGTACGAGTTTTCAGCTAAGCGCAAAAATTCGCAGAGCTAAATTCAGACTCGCCAAGATCCGACAGCTGTACTGTAGTCGCCTGATCGTCTAGTAAAGATCCAACCCTAGCCGTCAACGGTGCGTAGTGTTCCACGGGCACATTGAAGAGCCACCAGGGCTCATGTCCTCCGGAACCGTAGAGGATTTCTCAAAAGGGAACCCAAGGTCTTGAGTAATGCTCGTAAAGGAGGAGGCCGACCGCATAAGGCAAAGGCAACAGCCCAATCGCCATAGCCGTCGCCGCCGCGATCCTGCCGATATCCGGCCACCGTAGACACTGGCTCGCGGACGGTGAGCAATGGGTACCTCGCCGTCCGGTCGTCTGGTAAGACCGAGTCCAAGTCGTCAACGGCGCGCACCGTTCCCGCGCGCCTCAAGGAGTTGTCAGCAAACTGCAGGGGCCCTTCAGGGTCGAAGCCTCCTGGAGCCTAGAGGGTGGTGGAAAACTGTTACCTCGACTCCAGGAATAAGGCAAGGAAGGTACGGGGTAGGTTTTTTAGTCAGTAAGAGTCTGACACTGGTCTCCCGCTCCGCCCAAGAGCGGGTTTCGTCATTGGATGATTTTCACCTACCATAAAAAAAAAAAAAAAAAGGTCTTGAAACACAAAGGGTTTCTGAAAGTCGTTGGCAACATCATCGTTTGTGTGTGTGTAAGTGTGTGCTCAAACGCTAGGCTTTCCACAACAGAAAGGTACATTCATCATCAGCCTTTTAATGTTCCCACTGCAGGGACACAGGCCTCCTCTCTCTAGGAGAGGGAATGGGCCATAATCCACCACGCGGGCCCAGTGCGGATTGGTGGCTGTCACATGTCTTCGAATTTTTGGTTCTAGGACATGCCGGTTTCCTCACGATGTTTTCCTTCACCGTTTTGAGAGCAGTGATGATGAAATAAATTACACAAAGTAATGCGCCTGGCTGGGTTTGAACCCGCGACCTACGACTCGTAAGTCGGGGCGGTTACCATTCGGCCACCACTGCTCTCAAAAAAAAAGGTACATTATTAATATAATATTAAAATACATAGATACATTCTAAAATAAATACAAAAAAAAAATGTAGTTATGTAGACCGTATCTGTTTAGTATATTTTGACCAGTTAGGCAAATATAAATGAACTGACCAGCATATTTGTCTCTTATTAAAAGTTGTTTGTTAACTTGACATACAGTCACGTGTTTAAATACCGGTCACTAACTGCCAGTCACCCTTTAAATAAAAATATAAAATACTAGCTTTTGTCAGCGGCTTCGCCCGCGTACATAAAATATAGCCTATGTCACTCAGGAGTAAAGCAGCTTTCTATTATTGCTAAAATTTCTCCAATCGGACCAGTAGTTCCAGAGATTACCTCCTACAAACAAAAAAATAAAAAAAAACAAACTTTACCTCTTTATTATATTAGTGTAGACTAGTGTAGATAATATTTTTGACTAGTTAGTGATAGTGTGACGGGTGACAGGACACAGTGAAAGAAAAAAAATGTTGCACCAACCCCAAGTAACATGGGATAAGGGTAGGATGATGATGATAATGAATATTTTTGACTAAGGTTGAGAGGACTTAAAATAGTTCCAAAACCTTTTGAATGAAATAAAAATCTGTGCATTCTAAAGAAGCTAAATCTACGTACACGTTCCAGACAGAAAGTCACCGAAATACACGTTTTTTGGGACCAACGACTTCACGTGCTGCCATAGTAAATTAATTCGCTCCATTATTAGGGAATAAGCCAGACTTTTGTATAGAAAACAATGTTAAAACAAAGCCCACAATTACATTGTCATAGCCATAACAATATCATCAAAACAACGTGATTTTGTTCACGTGTACGAAAACACGTGATTCGTAAACCAATTCTATAGTTTGTTATATAATTTTTCTTACTAAAATCACATTTTCATCATCAGTAAATTCTATATCTTGTCTAACTTTTGCATCCATTGACGACTTTTGACATTCAATTCTGTCGAAATATCGTTCTTACAACGCAATGTACTGTGAAATGTTTTTTAGGTTCGATGAAGTACGTTTTTTATGGTAGACAGGTTTTATTTTGTTATGTAACTTGTTCTGTGATTACGACATAGGAAAACGTTGGGCTATATAATACTAAATGCTGACTACGGCTTCGTTCGCGCGATTGTAGATCATTATCCTAAGGGTACACAACGTAGGCACTCTGCAAAAGGGTCGAAGGCTACTGGGGCCCAGAGTCTCTTTCTGAAAGGAAGGTTTGGCCCCAGTGCGAAGGGCAAAGATGGAACGGGTTGGGGTGTTTAGTCAGCATAAGTCCACCATAAAAAAGGGTACATATTCCCGGGGTAAAAAGTATTTTATGTGCTATTCCAGGACTTGGTTTACCCGTGGACAAAGTTTCAACGAAATTCATTCAGTACTTCTTGCGTGACAGAGTAACAAGCATTCATACAAATTATCACGTTTATAATATTCGTAGTTATTTTATTTTTGCTGAGCTTTTATTAATTAATTTTACAGGTTTTTTTCGATTTAAAGTCTGAGAAATAAAACCATTAAACCACTAGTGATTCAAACTGAAAATAATCTATTTCAAATAGACCATTTACAGGCACTTTTGAGTTGAAAATTGAAGCGAATTTGCACGTTCCAAAGCGCAGATCTCAATGGAGAAGAACGTGCAAGAAACTCTACTTCAAATATCTTAATGACCATGATTGGTAGCCCGAAGCATCACCAAACGGCAGAACGAAAAGGACCTCAAGGTGATGACTGAATAGCGACCGCGTACTTGAAGTCTCAGTTTTGGAAAGCCCTCACCTGGACCGAGGACCTGGGGCCCTAGACAAGTGGCAATCGCTCCGTGTCGAATCCATTTCTAAGTTCGATTTCGCCTTAACGATGTCGACCACAAAATGGTAGACAAAGTTGCATCGACTAACATATCGATAAGTCGAAGTGTTGGTTCGATAAAATAACAACTTCTTGGCTATGGTTATCGAATTAAAACGTCCAATTTGACGTATAAACAACTAATAACAATTAGCGAATCGAAAACGTTTGACCACGTAACTTTTCGAAGGCATATGTCAGTTCCATACATTTCGGAGTTTCGAATTTCGTTATCGTTAGTGAGAATGTGACTTTGTCTAAGCCCCCTGGTGAGGGTTGTGGACTTCCGTTTCGTAAACACTTGGCCACCACTGCTCTAAAAAAATATAGGTAATTAAAACAAATATTGAAGGAAGATACTATTTACCACAAAAATAAAATAATGAAAAGTCCTCATAATTAGCTTAATTAACAGCTAAAATTAAACAAAAACACTAATCAGCTTTGCCGATGACGTCGAGACCACCTCATCCGATACGAACAAATGTCATAATGACGTTTCAAAGAAATACCACAAAAAAAAGATCAATATTGCCACTTTTATGACGTGATAATAATCTATATAAAAGAAGAAACTGACTGACTGAATATCAACGCACAGCCGAAACTACCGGGACTAGGAATATGAAATTTTGCTCAAGGCTTCCTTTTATGACATAGGCGATCACTAAGAAAGGATTTTCTAAAATTCACCCCCTAAAGGGATGAAATGCGTGTCCAAAGTATGTGCGAAAACTTATTTTCGCGCAGGCGAAGCCGCTGGCAGAAAGCTAGTTTAAAATAAACTCTAATCACCCGAACTTTGCCTATGACGTCAAAACACACGTCATCCGATAAGAGCAAATGTCATAATGACGTTTCAAAGAAATACCACAAAAAAAGATCAATATTACCACTTTTATGACGTGATAGTAATATTAAAATAAAACAACAAATTGCAAATTAAAATGACGTGTACAATTTACTATTTTGAGATGAACATGTCTAAACATGGGCAGGCTTGACGAATAACGTCACAAGTAAACTTATTCATAAAGATGATAAGTTTTCCCAAAGATTTGCGGCTTTTTACTACAAGAAAATTAATAATAACAATTATTTCAGTTAAGTAGACTGCGGTAAGTATATTAAAATAGAATTCAAGAGTGACGACATTTATATAAAAGTAGGAAAAAGGACAAATTTTGTCAATTCTTCATATAGCCATTTAATTTATCACACGCCGTTCTAGAAAAGTGTACCTACGGTAGATTAAATCAAGCGATGCATTCGACGAAGGGCTATGCTCAGAGTATCCTTGCGTGATCGAATCGGAAATGAAAATATCCGCAAGAGAACCAAGGTTGGCGACATAGCGAAAAGAATCGCCAAACTTAAATGGCAATGGGCAGGACACATTGCACGCAGAACAGATGGGCTCTGGGGCCGAAAAGTTCTGGAGTGGCGACCGCGTACCGGAAGACGCAGCGTTGAAAGACCTCCCACAAGGTGGACCGATGACCTGGTTAGGGTTGCTGGAATCCAATGAATGCAAGACGCACAGGACCAGTCTTTGTGGCGGCGCTTGGGGGAGGCCTATGTCCAGCAGTGGACGTTTTTCAGCTGATGATGCATTCGACGGCGCATTCCGTTTCCACGTGCCTCAAAGAGTTGACAGTCAGCTAACGTAGAGGCCCAGCTGGGCCGAAACCTATTGGGGCCATGGACCAGCTTCTGAAAAGAAGGTCCAGCCCGGTATGAAGGCTAAGAAAGAACGGGGTGGGTTGTTTAGTCAGTAAGAGTCTGACACTATTTCCTGCTCCGCCCGGCTTGGATTGGTCATAGGATGATTTTTCCCACCATAAAAAATCAAGGGATATATTCGAGAAAAAAAATCTCATTCAGGAAAAAAGAAAATTTCATATCAAGAAATACGTGTAAGAAATGTGTGCTATATTTGGAAATTTTATTTGTTTTTATACGACGTTAAAATAGAGAAAAACGCTGCCTCACAAACTATACACCTCTCTCTGATGGATAGTTCTTTGCTACTCAGCTTACCCAAATGCAACACTATCAAGTAATCTTAGTAATTTTCATTTGTAAACCACGAACTTCTAGAATGAACAATTACAAGTTATTTTCAAAATATTGTCAAGAATATGGTTTGTCTGAAAAATGGAGAAGAACATGCAAGAAACTGGATGAATACTCTTATAAACTCTTTAGCCTTGAGCGGTCGCACACCTTTTGTCTTTCTACTAGGTCTCTAATTACGGTATTCAAGAGGTTAAATCATGTTCTGAATAAAGCCATTACTATTTCTTACAAATTTCTAGAACCATCAAGAATTCGGTAAGTCACAAAAATGAACCCAATTGCACATTCCAAAGCGTAAATCTCTATGGAGAAGAATATGCAAGAAAGTCCATGGACACGTGTTACGAATACACTAATTACCATTACTTTGATAATAAAACTAGGACGAACAGATAACAGTCTTTTTCTAAACCGCTTTATCTATCGTTGAAGAATGTAGGTCAATATAGAGTTTGTCATACCCGAAATGTATGATTACATTAACTTTCATGGGATTCCGTTTAAACAAGAGATAAGAGAGAGCATGTTCTTTGAGATGGGAAATCATCCGATGAATTTCCCCGCTGTAGGGCGGAGCGTGAGTGCCGGTCTTTGGTAGCGACCATCGTTCCTCGCGAGAAGGAGTGGCAGGCGGTCGCCTCCTTCTGCGACGCAGTAATGCTAGCAAAGGAGGAGGCTGATCGCATAAGGCAACGGCTCCCACACTACAGCCGCCATCGGGATCGGAATCCCGACGGCGGCTTGCGGACGGCGAACAATAGGCAGCCCGCCATCCGACCGTCCGGTAACCTTCCGGACCGAGCCCAAGTCGTCGACGGCGCCCACTGTTCCCGCTCGCCTCATGGAGTTGTCAGCAAACCGTAGGATAAAAGCCTCCTGAGACCAGGGGTTGATGCGAAAGCGTTTTACCGGGGCATTAGGATCAAGTCAAGGAAGAAACGTGGTAGGTTGTTTACAATGCTTCCCGCTCCGCCCATAGGCGGGATTCATCATTAGATGATTAAAAAAAAAACCTACCATAACAAAAAACTTATATTGACACATATTACATTTATTATTATTATTAATTACAGGGCTAAAAAAAACCCTAGAATAGGCTCCAATCCAGTCCACTCCATTTATGAAATCAAAAAAATCTTTAGTAACATCGTAACATGTTACATTAATGTGAAAAATAAAGAAAATACTTTTACATAAGTACCGGAAAGATAAGTTCTTACGAAAAAAAAATTAAAGTTACAAGAACAAATGTTGTAACTAACTCCATATTCTGCTATCTAACTATCAACTTATCTTGAATGATGTAATGTAGGTTAATCTAACAGATAATATGATAGATTATATACTTAGCCGAGTTATGTATGATTTTAATGTGTCACACTATACGTTACGGTTACGAGATCCATGCGCAATTTGATTAGGTTCTTAACTAAACATAAACCACCCTTATATGTTTTTATATGTATATATATAGTTTATGAAATTGTGTTTATATCATATATTTTTATTGTATATTGATTATCTATTATATTCACATGCTTTTTCTTTCTTTTTATTGCACCTGCCATCATGATTCTCTGCATCACCTAAAGGAAAATGCCTTAGGCATTAAAATTAATTAATTTAATTAATAAAAAAATAATTTGAAGAATTTAATTTTAATTTGGACATTTTACTGACATTTTTATTTGTTTTATTTATTTTAATTTTAATGTGGTAATTTAATTTTAAATTGGACATTCAATTGTGATTTCAATTTGTTTAATATGATTTGAATTATTATTTAACTTTATTTGGCGATTATAATTTGTTGTATTTTGGACATGACTGTATTTTAAAATTGTAATGGGTGTATTTAACCTGAAATAAATGGTTATTATTATTATTAAGTCCGTCTTTGTACTGTTAAGTGTATGAAGTGATAAATAAATAAATGTCTTTTTATTTTTAAAAAATCATCACACATACCATTATTTAAATTTAGTTGATTGTATAACATCGGTTTAAGACTTTAAGTAAATAGCTAATAGTTAACATTTTACCTGAGCGCCGATTGTACATAAGTCTGTACGTACAACTTGATGGCCTTCAAACAATTCTTAATTGTCGTTTTTTTTTCACACATTTTTACGAAATATTTTGCCTTAAATTTTGATTTTATGGTTTATTTTTTTCTAGAAAAAATCAGTATAAGTTTTTATTTACTTTTTTTGTAATATCCAGGTGAAATAAATTACACAAACTAATGCACCTGGCTGGGTTTGAACCCGCGACCTACAACTCGTAATTTGGGGTCTTTACCACTCGCCCACCACTGCTCTCTCCCCTCTGCTAAATTTAGTTAATGTTATTTAATTTCATTTCCTTATTTTGAAATGTATCCTGCATTTTGTGAATAACCAAGAAGGAATGCTGACAACTACTAACGCGGCTCCTGATTTACATGACGAATTTTCTTATTATGAAAACACACAGTTTATCCATGCACAAAACACATAAGCTACTCCTCTACAAAGAACGAAATAAGTAACAAATATAAAAAAAAAAATCTCTTAGCTAGATTTTATTTAAATGTCAAACGATTTTCCTCAAAGGAAACCTAATCCCGACCCCACCTTATATAAGAAAGTCGTTGAAACAACTTTCAATTTAAAAGACGAACGACAAAATTAGCATTTTCCTATAGAAGCCAACAGTTCGAAGAAATCTTTTCAAACTACCCTCGGACAAAATTCTATTTGAATTTTCTCGTTGTATAAGAAACTTTTTTTGGTTTCATCCCCAAAACTTGGAGGGCATGTGACTGTGCGTCACGTGGCTAAGAAAAAAATTCAGAATACTTACATAAACATCGGATGAAAAGACTTGAAAAAAAAAAGTTTTGGAAAATTTTCCATGTAAAAATAATAAGCCATGAAAAGATGGGAAACCTTGTAACTTCGTACCGTGTTCGGTAACATTCGATTCAGTCGGATAGGGTCTCGTGAACCGTGAAGAAAAAAGTCGCAGGTTTTTAACTAAAAGTCTGGGATGCAAATAGATTGAACCTACCCCTTTTCCAAAAATGCTGTAATTGTCTTTAGGGCGTTTGCGCATTTCTAATCCTGGTTGTAAATGCGGTCATATTGTTATACAATTCTTGTAGGTTTTCTCGGAAGAGAATTCAAGGGGTTGTCCCAAATCATTCCTTTTATTGAGGTAGGGTTTTGTTTAAGTAGAAAATCATCTAATGCCTTCTTCCGCTTCGAGGTAAAGTGGAAAAGTGTGTCAGGCTACTCACTTTTACAATCTAAAACCATACTTAGGACCTAAAATTTTGTGCTGAATTGGACTTCCACATTTGACTTTGTCGTGAGGCTCACAATGTGCGGGAATGTTCTTTTTTATCATTGTATGTGTATGTGTGTCAAATAAATATGGTTTTTTCCCTTCAAAATTTTGGAGTAGGTATAATATTAAAATAGAACAAAAGATATGTATTGGACTCAGACGCAGCACACAAGCAAATTTCAGGCAAGTTACCTTGCAATTTAACGCGACTTGGAAGTAATGTGCTTGCAGGTATAAACGTAACTTGCATGCAATGTACTTGCAGGTAGAAATGCAGCCTTAGATTTATTAGGCCTGGGTGCGGAAGCTTTTCTAATCTACTAGAAAGCTTTATAAAAATGTAGCATTGTGTTAATGCTTCCCTCTCCTAGAGAGAGGAGGCCTATGTCCCAGCAATGGGAACATTAAAAGGCTGATGATGATTATTTTAATATTTTAAGCTACTTTTTTATTGTACAGATTTTTTTAAGTATCAACAGTGTTTGTTTATTTTTTAAATTATGTGGTACCTATGTGATTATTAAAATTTCATTATTTAGAGATAATAAACAACTAAAATAGGGAACTTGTGAGTAGAATTAATACGTTCTTAAGAAGTAATGTTACAGCTACATAACTAATACTAAGTGCTAATACTAATATATTAATGAATATTTCATAAATAATAAGAAAATTAAGTATTTTTTTAAATTGTTTATAGGTTCGCGTTTGACCGCTATCTCACCTGATGGAAAGCGACGATGCGGTCGGTGATGGAGCGCGCTTACCTAGAAGTAACCTATTCACTCTTGACTTAAAGATACACAGACTCCGGTAAGGAATTCCACTCCTTGGCTGTACGCACAATGAATGTGTTCCCAAAACGTTTTGTACGTATAGTATATATGGGTTGCGTTAGTGATTAATTGAAATTTCCATAGCACTCTTTTAATTTTCCCACTACTAGGACTCAGGTCTTCTCTCTGGGAGAGAGAATATTCCAAAGACCACACGTCGCCCGGCCCGCTTTATTTCGATTTTTCCCTTAGCTACCGATATGAAAGAGCGACAATTGAAGCAATACGTCACGAGTATCAAAGCTACATAATACGAAAGTTCTGGAACAAAATCCTAAGACGCAGCCCTGACTTGAAATGCAGAAATAGACGAAACGAGGGCTCGCCCCTATTATATTCTTACTACGTCATTATTTAACAAAAAGTTGGTGCATAACATTTATGCGTTCGTTATGTAAGGTAATTTTCTTCATAATTATACTTATTTTCGTCCTGTTCGAGACTTCTTGAGAAATTTGGTTTATGATCGAAATAGTAAGTTTGAATTTCGTTTTTTTTTTTTTTCGTAAACATAAAGTGGTATTTAGGAAGTTGAGACTTGGGGGTGAAATGCTTGCGGTAATATAATTAGTATATTATGGTAGAGCAGTGGTGGCCGAGTGGTAACGGCCCCGACTTACAAGTCGTAGGTCGCGGGTTCAAACCCAGCCAGGCGCATTACTTTGTGTAATTTATTTCATCACCACTGCTTTCAAAACGGTGAAGGAAAACATCCGTGAGGAAACCGGCATGTCCTAGAACCAAAAATTCGAAGACATGTGACATCCACCAATCCGCACTGGGCCCGCGTGGTGGATTATGGCCCATTCCCTCTCCTAGAGAGAGGAGGCCTGTGTCCCTGCAGTGGGAACATTAAAAGGCTGATGATGATGATGATGATGATTATTATGGTTAAGAGCGGCCAACCCGAGGTACGTTTTCATACAACCGCTCTCATGTGATTATGATGTTATTACACATCTTTCTTCAGATATTTTGGATACACAGATATCTTGTGGATGTTTCTATGGAAATTAAAACATAAATTTGTGTAAGAAAGACCTCTGAAAGTATATTATTTTAAGTGAACTTTGACTCTCCATAATGTACTCCTATATTAAAAATATGGGAACAGAACGTGCCGTCGACGACATGTGCTCGGTACGAGCTGTTACCAGACGACCGGACGGCGGGCTACCTATTGATCGCCGTCCGCAAACCTGCCGGATGGAAATCGGAATCGCGGCTGCGGCGAGAGATGATGACGATGGTATGTGGTAGGGAATTTTGATTTATTACATAAGGAAGTAGATTTCCATTCAGGAACAAACCAGTATACTTCATAGAACTTCTATGACATTAATTACATTTGCGGTTGAGTAATTAATAGGTTTATTGTGTAAGAATCATAGAAGCAGGCTGAGGTAACTAGCTTTGACGTAATTATGGCAGTATTATATTATTAATAATTGTTATGTTTTTTCCGTATAATTGCTGATGTGTTATACAATCCTTAATACCGCGGCAGAGCACCGCCGTGTCCTCGTGATCGCGGATTTTTTCTCCTGTTCCAACCAAAAGAAGGTGATTACAGTGGATGATTTTTACCTACCGAAAAGAAAGCCACTTCTTGCCAATTCCAAAGGAAGACATCTAAGTCGGCCCCCTCATACAGTACACAAATAAACAAAAAAAATAAAATGGATATAATCACACACATCTTCTAAGTATGTCGCTATCATCTTCCCGCCCTTTTCCCGTGTTATTTGGAGTCAGCACAACATTGTCGCCCGTCATGCTATCATTAACTTCCTTTTTCGTTCATATCACTCCTCACACAATCCATCCATCTTTTCTTTGGCCTCCCTCTCCATTCATCCATATCTACACTCATAATGCTTTTAGTAACATTTCTTTCATCCCTCCTCTTTACATGAACATACCAAGATTAGTTCTTTTTAAGTATATTATATTATTATGATCATTATTCAGTATGTATTATTGCGATATTTATTATACTATACGTATGTATGTACTAGGCTTCTGCCAGCGGCTTCGCCAGCGTGATAGTAGGGTTCTCCATACAAACTTTAGACCCCCGTTACATCCCTTAAGGAGCTGAATTTTGAAAAACCCATTCTTAGTATTCGCCTATGTCATAAAAGAAAGCCTTGTGCAAAATTTTACGCTCCTAGTCCCAGTAGTTTAGGCTGTACGTTGATATGTCAGTCAGTCAGTTTCTCCTTTTATATATAGAGATATATTTATGATACTTTCATCTACACTAATAAAATAAAGAAGTAAAATTTGTTTTTTTTTTGTTTTTTTGTTTGTAGCAGGTAATCTCTGGAACGAATGGTTAACATAGGCTATAAATCTACACTAATATAATAAAGAGGTAAAGTTTGTATAGGAACAGTGTTAAATATGTTAAAACAAGAACTTTTCCGCGGACGAAGTCGCGGGCAGAAGCTAGTATTGTATATTTCATTGATAACTGTTTTATTTGTCGGTACTTTTCCTTTTTGTAATCACGTTTACACACGATGTCTACATCTCTTTTTTTCCAATTCTCCAATCACAGATCTGCTAAAAGAGATTTCTATAAAAATAAGCATCACCTATGTACTTATTTTCCTGTTTCTCTCTTTTATTATTTAGTGAGTACATGAATTGTTAAATAAATAAATCAATACACAAACATGGGTAGTTACTTAGTTGTTTATGTAAATGTTATATATAGCAATTCGAACAAGATAGCCATAAAAATTGAGGTAAACAACACAGGCCGAAAACCTTAAATTAATATAGGAAACAATGTTCCATTAATTCATTATATTTATTCATACCTATGTATTGTATTATTGCACAATTCTTTTGTTTTTTGTATCACAATATTTTGTGTACGTGACAATAGTCATGAGATGATCAATTACAGGTAATCTGATATATTACAAGCTTTTTATTAGCTTGCAATGTAACTATGTATGTTCGGTTCAAATCTTGCAACTCAATTTTGAAGCAGATATCTTCAACCGATTGAGCTGCATTTTTGCATGCAGGTGGAAATCGCATCACAATGCAATATTATGATAACATGGAGCTGATCTGATGATGGAATCGTGAGGTAGCCATAGGAACTCTGTAATTAAACGGCACAACCACGTCGAGTTTGGGCTCGTGTGAATCGTCTTGACAAGTTTGATTTATATAAGTATAGACCACCGCTATAAAAGCATGTATGAAAAAATAAAAAATTGAAAACTTAGGTACCAATTTGACTGGCCTAGTGGTCTAGTGTTAGTAGCCCTGACTGCTAAGCCGGAGATCGTGGGTTCGATTCCCACCCTGGACAAATGTTTGTGTGATGAACACGATCACTTGTTCTGTGTCTGGGTGTTATTTATCTATAAAATATGTATGTATTCAGGAATATATAAGTATGTTTATCAGTGGTCTAGTACCCATAACACAAGCTCTGCTTAGCCTGGGACTAGACGACGTTGTGTGATAGTAGTTGTGGTACATTATTATAATTCAAAATTGTATTAGCTAACAAACTTTAGGCAATGTTTTCTCTATTAATATTTAACTAGCGACCTGCCCCAGCTTCGCACGGGTGCAATAGTGATATTATAGTACATTATGATACAAGTATGTAATGTAAGAGGTTACCGTCGAGACCGATTCCTTATATATTATTACCATTTTATTGATCTTACTAAGAGTTGTAATTATTTTTCTTGCCTTTATATAGCCTCTTTCAATAATGTGAATGTGAGAACATTGTAGACGAAAATTGTAGGATGAAAAAAGACTGCATGTAACGGAGATGAGAATATTGAGATGGATGTGTGGTGTGACGAGAATGGATAAAGTAAGAAATGAGTATAATAAAGGAAGTCTGAAAGTGATGGATTGAATGAAGAGTGATATGAAAAAAAAGGGAGTTAGTGATATTGTGACGGGTGACAGGACACAGTGGAAGAAAAAAACATGTTGCGCCGACCCCAAGTAATATGGGATAAGGGTAGGATGATGATGATGATGAAGGTTAGAGTGAATAGGCTCTTAATGAACTAGTGCGCCTCACCATCCACGATTGCATCACTGCTTACCATCAGGTGGGATCGCAGACTAGTTTATTGCAATAAAAAAGTGCCTCCTCCAATCAGTTCACTCGACACGGCTAGAACACTAGAATTCTAGATAATAGCCTAGTCCATAGACTCGTATTACGTAATACGACCTTGTCTGTTACATAACCGTCACGTTTCCTTGCGTAAGACACACGAGCTGCGCCTGCGCACGTGGCGGGCGCACGCGGCGGTGCTTCGACCGTGGTTGGTGAATGAATTAGGGTGGTGATTCTGTGGTTGTGGTGATTGGGGTGGGGTGGGATGTATTTTATGCGGCAAACAAGTTGATATTACAGCCCCTGGGTATCGGGATTGTTTAACAGCTTCACCTAGGTTTGCAAACGCTGAAGCTCGTTGAGTTCTATCGTTTCGTTAACGTCGAGCGCTTGGAATTGGCCATTGCTTAAATTCCTTTATTCTGATCACGTGACTGAGCGTTAAGATGACGTCAAGCATTGGAGGCGTGACGAACTCCAAACGTTTGATGTTATCGAAACGATCGTAACTTGGCTAGGTGGTGGGGGTTACGGGCGGCGAGCTTTAGTTAAAAACTAATTTATCTAAATGGTTGCGGAAACTGCCTTATGATAATACTGAAAATAAGAAGAATATTTAGATTCACGTCTGTATACCTAAAAACTATCTCGATTGTACTTTGCATTTTATTTCTGATCATCTCCGAAGAGGAACTGGCTCCTGAGATACAAGGTATTTGTTTTACTTAGTTTAGGAGTCAAATATTCATTGTAAAGTATTATATACTAGCGACCCGCCCCAGCTTCGCACGGGTAAGATATTATGCATGTATTATGCACATGAACCTTCCTCTTGAATCACTCTATCTTTAAAAAAAAAACGCATCAAAGGGACTAAGCAACATTGTTTTATACTATGTAATAATGATACAGGGTTATTCAACCGTTATTCGCGAGAGAGGCGGTGGCGCAGGACTCGACCGACACATGACCAAGACCACTCTATCAAGAGTGCACCTGCAGGGGCCCTTCAGGGTCGAAGCCTCCTGGAGCCTAGAGGGTATGTGAAAATTGTAACCTCGACTCCAGAAATAAGGCAAGGAAGGTACGGGGTAGGTTTTTTAGTCAGTAAGAGTCTGACACTGGTCTCCCGCTCCGCCCAAGAGCGGGTTTCGTCATTGGATGATTTTCACCTACCATAAAAAAAAAAAAAAAAAAAAAAATCAAGAGTGCACGACTAAGAAGGGACCCTGCAGAAGGGTCGAAGCCAACTGGGGCCAAGGGTTAGTGTCCGAAAGAAAGGCTCTAGCCCTGGTATATATGGTGACGTAGGTACGGGGTAGGTTGTTTAGTCAGTAAGAGTCTGACACTGTTTCCCGCTCCGCCCAAGGGCGGGATTCGTCATTGGATGATGTTTACCTACCATAAGAAAAACGACTGAGAAGAGAGAGATCGGTAAAACACTAACAACCTCTTAAGAGGTCATACTCGTCATTATGAACAACTTTTAGGTACTATAAGTACTATAAAATTAATCAGCTGTTCCCTACATTTATGGTCGTTTAACTCGTCCAAATATAGGGAACATCTATTTTTTTTTCGCAATTTCAGGTATGGTCTCATACTCGTAGTAAAAATTTGTTTATAACGATGAGCATATTGACCTCTTAAGAGGTTGTCAGAAATGTGGCAATGGGCAGAACACATTGCATGCAGAACGGATGGCCGCTGGGGCCGAAAGGTTCTGGAGTGACGACCGCGTACCGGAAGACGCAGCGTTGGAAGGCCTCCCACAATGTGGAGCGATGACCTGATCAGGGTTGCTGGAATACGATGGATGCAAGACGCAAAGAACCTGCGGTTTGTGGCGGTGCTTGGGGGAGGCCTATGTCCAGCAGTGGGCGTCTTTCGGCTGAAATGGTGATGATGAAGAGGTTGTTAGTGTTTTTTTTTTGCAATAAACTAGTGTTTAACTGCGATCCAACCTGATGGTAAGCAATAGCCACGTATCGTCATGAGGGACCGGTATACCAACAGTCATTGTGCGACGCCTTAGTCGATCTATCACCACTATATCAAGTTTATTGACAACAAGCTTGTCAGTAATGATACATTGGTCCCAATGCAACAATTATTATTAGTTTTCTAATGGCGAAAGATTTTTTTAATCTGTCTAGGAGTTTTTAAGTTAAAGCATAACGTATAAACAAACAAAATCATTTTTTCGTCTTTATAATATTAACTAGCCTTCTGCTAGCGGTTTTGCCCGCGTGAAAGTAGGATACTTTTAGGACCTGAATTGTGAACAATCCTTTCTTAGTGTTTGCCTACGTCATAAAAGGAAGCCTTCTGCAAAATTTCACGGTCTTAGGCCCAGTAGTTTTGGCTGTACGTTGATGTGTCAGTCAGTCAGTTTCTCCTTTTATATATATAGATTTATACAACTCAAAATTAATTATATTTTTTATTTAAAAAATAAACAAAGCTAGCTTAAACAAGCCGTCATCACGTGTCATTACCATTAACATTATGATTAGAATTAAAAAAAAACTGGTAAGAAAAACAGGTTTTTCAAGCCTCACACAAACAGTAATTATGCACTATTTTTATATTATATTCAGTCACATAATTAAATAGCATGATGTAATATATGAATATTATTATTATTATCTCGTTTAATGGGAAAATTGTATAATAACGGCCTTATAATATTCCTACTGCTGGGACTCCTCTCTAAGGGAGGGAATGAGCCGTAATACATCACGCGGGCCCAGTCCGTGTTGGTACATAGATGTCACATGTCTTCGAATTTTTGGTTCTGGGACATGCGGCTGTAAAGCCATTGGTCCAGATGGAATACCAGTTGAAGTGTGGAAGTTATTGCAAGTGGATGGATGGATGTGGTTAGCTTTGTTCTTCAATAAGTTGTTGCGGGAAGAAGCCATACCTGATGAGTGGTGCAACAGTTCTTTAGTGCCCATTTTTAAAAACAAAGGTGATGTGCTTGAGTGCAACAATTATAGAGGAATAAAGCTAATGTCACATACTATGAAAGCCTGGGAGAAAGTTATTGAGAGGCGGTTGAGAGAAGAGAGTGAAATTTCACAGAACCAATTCGGTTTTATGCCAGGTCGCGGTACAACGGATGCCATTTTCGCTATACGCCAGCTGTGTGAGAAATACAGAGGTGCACATAAAAACTTGCACATGGTATTCATTGACCTCGAAAAGGCATACGGCCGGGTACCTCGTGAGGTTCTGTGGTGGGCCCTTAAGGAGAAAGGTGTGCCTGGGAAGTATGTTCAGTTGATCCGAGCGATGTACAGTCGATGCAGTACCCAAGTCCGGTCTACAGCAGGCACCACTAGCAGCTTTAATGTGGCTGTTGGCTTACATCAAGGGTCGGCTCTCAGCCCTTACCTCTTCCTGATGATAATGGACGCTCTTACGTCGGACATTCAGGAAGAGGCTCCCTGGTGTATGTTATTCGCCGATGACATTGTGCTGGTTGCCGAGAGTGGTCAAGAGATCCAGAATAGATTGGAGGTGTGGTGGCACAGACTGGAGAGTGTTGGCCTGAAATTAAGTAGAACCAAAACGGAGTACTTGTTCTGTGATTTCGGCGGTCTCTCCGGTCCTGTGGCCTTAGCTCTTGCCGGAACGCCCATACCAATCTGTTCCAACTTTCGGTATCTCGGGTCGCTCGTCCAAGGAGATGGTGAGATAGACCGAGACGTAACGCATCGGATCAACGCAGGATGGATGAAATGGCGACAGGTCACGGGAACAACTTGCGACCCACGGATGCCCCTCAAGTTGAAGGGTAAAATTTACAAGTCCGTGATAAGACCTGTCCTACTGTATGGATCAGAATGTTGGGCTGTGAAAAAGACGGATGAAAAAAGACTGCATGTAGCAGAGATGAGAATGTTGAGATGGATGTGTGGTGTGACGAGAATGGATAAAGTGAGAAATGAGTATATTAGAGGAAGTCTGAAAGTGGCGCCAGTGACTGAAAAGTTGAAAGGAAATCGTTTGTCTTGGTATGGTCATGTGAAGAGGAGAGATGAAACGCATGTCACAAAAAGGGTTTTGAGTTTACACGTAGATGGATGGAGAGGAAGGGGGAGACCAAAAAAGAGATGGATGGATTGTGTGAGGAGTGATATGAAAGAAAAGGGAGTTACTGATAGTGTGACGGGTGACAGGACAGAGTGGAAGAAAAAAACATGTTGCACCGACCCCAAATAAAATGGGATAAGGGTAGGATGATGATGATGATGGACATGCCGGTTTCCACACGATGTTTTCCTTCACCATTTTGAATGAATGTATAGCGTCTAGCTGGGTCTGAACCCGCGACTCACAACTCATAAGTCTGGGACTTTACCACTCGGCCACCATTGCTCAATTTTCTGCACAAAACAAAAACCAGAGCAATTTAATTACTTTCTATTCACACTTAAAAATAAAAAAAAGGAATTTCCTTTGTAAGAAAGTCAACAAAAATAGATTATTATCAGTTTATCTATAAGTGACGATTGAGGAAAATTATTACAATAAATAGCGATAGTAATAATAATTTTAATGACGTCACGAAATATTACTAACCAACATTGTAATCTGAAAAATGTTAAAATGTCATTGTTTTTTAACTCACGTGCTGTGAATACACGTGAGTTAACAAGTTTTTTTGTGCAAGAAAGAAAACAAAGATATTTTCAACAGAAATAATGACGCAAGAAGAACACAGGGTTACGGGGCGCTTTGAAACGGAACCGTCTTCCCAAGGCAATGGGTAGCTCGCCGTCTGGTTGTCTGGCAATAGTCCGGACAAAGCCAGTCGTCGACGGCGCACCCTGTTCCCGCGCGCCTCAAGGAGTTGTCAGCAAATGGAGAGGCTCAATTGCAGGACCGAAGCCTTTTGGGCCCCGGTCCGGTTTCTGAAAGGAAGGTCCAATCATATATATGAAGTAGGTATGAAAGCAGTGGTGGCCGAGTGGTAACGGCCCTGACTTACGTGTTGTAGGTCGTGGGTTCAAACCCAGCTAGGCGCATTACTTTGTGTAATTTATTTCATCACCACTGCTCTCAAAACGGTGAAGGAAAACATCGTGAGGAAACCGGCATGTCCTAGAAACAAAAATTCGAAGACATGTGACATCCACCAACCCGCACTGGGCCCGCGTGGTGGATTACGGCCCATTGCCCTCTCTTAGAGAGGAGGCCTGTGTCCCTGCAGTGGGAACATTAAAAAGGCTGATGATGATGATGAGGTATGAAGGCTAAGAAGGAATGGGGTGGATCGTTTGGTCAGTAAGAGTCTGACACTGTTCACTGGCGGGATTTGATTTTTCTCACCATAAAAAACCGTCTTCTCAACCTCTGCACAGGATTCGCGCGGAAATAACGCTCGGGTGTTGCTACTAAGTGGACTACTGCCCAGAGGACACGGTGGAGCATACGGTAGAGGTGTGCCGCGCTTGGACAGAGCATTGCCGTGTCGTTGTGGCAGAGATCGGCGGCAGCGATCTCACGTGCCTGACTTTGGTAGAAGCCATGGTCCGGAACGAGGAAAAGTGGCTGGCGGTCGCTTAATTCTGCGAAGCAGTAATGTTAGCAAAGGAGGAGGCTGACCGCTTAAGGCAACAGCGTTTGTAGAGCATTACCGTATCCTTGTGCCTGCCGTGTGGTGTGATCTCTAGCGCCGAGCCTAGATACTGGTCCAAAGCGAGGAGTGGCAGGCTGATGAGTCATTTCCTGCATACCACCACCACCCTTTAATGGTGAAGGGTGGTGGTCATCATCAACCCTGAAACATCTAAGAAACCAAATAAACAAAATGTAATAGTAAACAAACATTTCATAATGAGCCCTTTGGCAACATTCAATCAACACAAATAAGTAGTATCGTAACTAGCATTTTTTAGACTCAGTGCGACTTTCTTTTAATAACTGCCTCCTTTGAAGAAAAAAAAATGATTTAACTGAACCCGGCTCTAAAAATTAAATGATAACTAAAGATAATAATCTTCAATCCAAGCCGCGTCTGGACTCAGTAGAAGAGCATGCAAAGAGGCTAATTGGTGATCCAGATTTGGTTAAGTCCAATCTACTAAGCCTGCATAGGCCTGGCCTGGATTGCTGGCCTTATGGAGATTGTGCGTGCGGAAATTGCATGACTTAATTCTGCCTTCTCTGTTCTACCACCGGACAACCCGAAGCATCGCTGGCCAGCGGGGCCGGTTTGATCATTTCTTCGCCCAGCACCGCCGGCTTTGCCCTAGTTACGGTACTGCAAATACGCAGTGATCATTAAAATTGGCACCGTTACCAAATGAAAACTAAATGTCTGGCGTTCTCTCAAAACTCTCATACTGAAACGTGGGAGACTATAATTGGCATATTATCTCATATGATTCAGGAAATGAGTGGCGTTCCTAGGAAATTTCTGATCGGATTGTCGTTGGCACTGAATTGGCATTGGAACTTTGTATGTGGGCTTTCCCAAGAGATCACTAGCGGGAAATGTATCTAATGTTTTTGGGCACGTGTAGTTTTCTGGCTAAAAAGAAATAATTGGAATTTGTTCTAAGTCTGCGATATTTTTTGAAAGAATAACACAAGTGGGTTTTGGTTAGTAAAAATCTTCCTTTTTCTTCTCCCAGAACGAGAGAAGTCAAAACAATTTTGCTCAAGGAGACTTGAGGAAGAAAATCTGTCTGCTATTTTTTAATATATATAGAGGTGCCCTGGAATGCAAAGTTTGTCTAAAAGGAACACTTATGGGTCGCACTTCACCTACAGCGGGAAAATTTATTTGAGATTCTAACGCTCAAAATAATTTTTCAAGTGTATAAATTAAATTGCAACTACAAAAAATTTAAAGAAGAAAGACGACTTTATGTGTAAGATATTGGAAAAAACAAACTAAAAAATTAAGCTAGTGCATTTTATTTATTGTATAAACCATTGCAGTGCTTGACTGCGATCCCACCTGATGGTAAACAGTGATGCAAATAATAATTAATTTAAAGATTTTTTTAATATATAGGCTTACTGGTAGTAATTAGTGTCAGATACTTACACCCGTATTCACAAACGTTACTATGCGGTCTCACAGTGCTCGCGAGCGCACAGGGCAGGGTTTGTGAACTACGCAACACAAACGAACCAATCACAGAGCTCTATTTCAACGCTGTGCGTTTGCTTAGTCAAGGGTCGTTTGAGTATTGTTTGTGAATACGGGTGTTAAACACGTGATTGTAGTCATGATAACAAACTTTTAGTTTGGGACCAAACATGAAATCGTGAAAAAAATTCTGTTGGTCAGTACAATTATGTTTACCTAACTGGTCAAAATGGACTGGACTTACCAAGTTAATTTTTTTCACGATTATAAATATCACAATGATTATGGTCCTACTCCTCCGAAACACCTCAACCGATTTTGAGGCTTTTTTGTTATTTTATAGTTTATATGGCAAAACTACGTTTACCGGGTCAACTATTAGCTTGTATAAATATTTACTACATAAAAATGAGCTCACTTACGATTCTGCGTACCATAGAAAGGCATAACGCGAATAAACTTTATGCAATATCCCGTACTGTGTTCCCAACATATCCTGAACTATGGTGAAAAAAGGAACTATAAGAATAAATACCGGAATTAGAATTTTCTCTTTGTAAGAGGCGCCACGGAGAGGTGTCAATGTATCCTGGTCATCCAATGTAGTTCACTTTTCGCAGTTGGCATTGTTTCAAGCTTCCCAGTTAGGTATTGCTCATATATTTTCCACGTAATTTTATTCGTAATTATTGGGCAATTCTCGAAATCATCAGTTGTAGTCGGAACGTAAACGTTGGCGTATACGGTTTACGTTTAAGGTTTACGGTTTACGTCTATAGACGGTAAATTTCGACCTGCGAAAAGTAACTTTAAAATTATAGCGTCTAAATGAAATACATGAGAGAATTATCCTATACTAGCGACCCGCCCCAGCTTCGCACGGGTCTATTAAATATATTATGCATGTATTATACAATAAGCCTTTCTCTAGAAATACTCTTTCTATTAAAAACAGCCGCATCAAAATCCATTGCGTAGTTGTAAAGATTTAAGCATACATAGGGACAGGTAGCGACTTTGTTTTATACTATGTAAGGACTATAAACTTAGGTACTTTTATTAAACAGATTTTTTTATATATAAATATAAGCACCTAATTAACCAATCAAAAGTTAGTTATATGTTTGAGCCGTTTGGTGTTGAAACACTAAGGCCGTAGGGTCGGAGCTCTCATCGAGTTGTACGCGATATCAGCAAACAGCTGGTCGACACTTCGCGTAACCAGAGGGCTGGGCTTTATTTCTGTCAGTGAATCAGCATTGCCATCCAGCGTGGCAATGCTGCCAGCGTTTTGGGCACTTTTCCTATTGATATCTATCGATGTGGATGAAATTTTTGATGCCCAATAAATTTCTACCTTTATTTTACCATTTGTAAATATTAATGTATTTTTGCATGTTACTATTTGATTCACTTAAAGGATATTGCCATTCTTTGTATGGGAATCGGACAAAGTCCTGCCCAGAATGTACACATAGTACATCTTGTTCCTCAGGCCAACACCAGTAACCAAATAATACACCTGGCTGGGTCAAACCCGCGACCTACAACTCGTAAGTCGGGGCAGTTACCACTCGATCTGACCAATGCCTTGAATTTATTACTAGAAAGACAGTAAGTACCTAAGTACAACCTTTTGGCTCTGGTATATAAGGCAACGTAGAAATGGGGTAGGTTATTTAGTCAGTAAGAGTCTGACACTGTTTCCCGCTCCGCCCAAGGGCAGGACTCGTCATTGGATGATTTTTACCTACCCTAAAAAGTACATCCTTTTAAAAGAAAAAAATACAATACGCACAACACAAGATTTTAATACAGGACCTCACGCATTAATCCAAAAAAAAGGTGTTGGAACAATCACAACATATTTTCCACTTAAATAACCCAGCAAGTAATCGAACCCGGAACAAATCATTTTAATCTGGCGCTAAACTGACACGCAAAAAAACAGATAATAATATATAAAAGTTTGACAAAAACTAGTCTGGGTAGAGCTCAATGTCATGACGGTCACTCATGACAAATCGAACGTCATGAACCAACAAATATGCATAAAGTTCTTTTTAACATTTTTGTCAGATAGATTTGATGACTGACGGCGCATATAGCACTAGGTATTATTTAAATTCAACGACCTACTAGTCCGTCTCAGCTTCCTAGAGGTGGTACAATTCTCTGAAATTATGGGCAAACTAGCTTTTGCCCGCAGCTTCGCCCGCGTGGTATTGGGGTTGGGTTTAGGGTTTCCGGGATAAAAAGTAGCCTATGTCCTATTCCGGAGTGTATCCTATGCCTGTGCCAAATTTCATCCAGATCCGTCCAGCCGTTTTGGCGTGATTGAGTAACAAACATCCAAACATCGTAACTTTCGCATTTATAATATTAGTAAGATGTAAGTCGGACTCCACTTCTTAGGTATTTCGTCGACCGCGCGCACTGTTCCTGCGTGTCTCAAGGAGTTTTCAGCAATTTTAGGGGCCCAGCAGGATCGAAGCCTTCTGGGGCCAAAGGTTGATGCGAAATGGGAACACTGGGGCCTTGGAAGTAAGGTAAGAAACAACGGTGAGTCATTTAGTCAGTTGAAGTCTACTGTCTCCCGCTCCGCTCAAGGCCGGGATTCGTCATTCGATGATTTTTTCCACCCACAGTTTTTAACAGCAATAACAACTGCAAATTGCATTCATTTGTTTAAACCATTTATTTTTGTACGAGTTTTCAAGCGCTAAAATTCGCAGAGCCTTCAGACTCGCCAAGATCCGACGGCCGTACTGTATTTTCAACGCGTTGTCTCCACGCGTTCCCGAGATAAAAAGTCTTGACACACAGTCGCACAATAAAAGTATCTTCTAAGGGTTTCGTTGTAGCTCGCCGTCCGGTCGTCTGGTAAGACCGAGTCTAAGTCGTCAACGGCGCGCACCGTTCCCGCGTGCCTCAAGGAGTTGTCAGCAAACTGCAGGGACCCTTCAGGGTCGAAGCCTCCTGGAGTCTAGAGGGTGGTGGAAAACTGTTACCTCGACTCTAGGAATAAGGCAAGGAAGGTACGGGGTAGGTTTTTTAGTCAGTAAGAGTCTGACACTGGTCTCCCGCTCCGCCCAAGAGCGGGTTTCGTCATTGGATGATTTTCACCTACCATAAAAAAAAGGGTTTCGTTTATTCCTTTCTGAAGTACAGAACTCTAAACAGGCAAAAAAAACATTTATTTCTCACTAGCGACCCGCCCCAGCTTCGCACGGGTACTGATATTGAAGATATTATTACACATAAACCTTCCTCTTGAATCACTCTATCTATTAAAGAAAATCGCATCAAAATCCATTGCGTACTTTAAACCGTTGTTGTTTTATACTATGTAATGATGTAACGCTGGGGCGAATCACTAGTATCTTAATAAAATACTTACAATCATGGAACCGGTTATAAATACAGATGACTTAATAAACTAAATAATTTTGATCATCAAAACGTGCGACACAGATGATGGTAACAATGACGTCACTCTGTAAGGAACTGAGGATTTACCTCACAATTCGGATAACAGGTAAATGCGTCGATATATAATGTACTACGCACTAGATAAGGCGCGCCGTACAGTGACTTTAGTCCATTTAAGTGATCAGCATGCCATACACTTTTACATTGATGACGTTAGTGCAGTTTTGACGTATCAGAGCTGTAAGTTTTAAAAGTTTTGATAGACGACAGAGCTAATGAAGCGCTGCAACGGAGTTTTGTATTAACTTTTCAATATTTTGACAAATAATTTCTATGAATGCTTGATCTACTCGTCTTTGGCCTGGATATAAGCCGATGGGTAAATGTAATTTTATATGCAATACATGTACCTATATGTATATTAATAACCGCTAAGCACCTTTATTCCCTGCCGCTGGAATCCAGCCTCAATTTTTTTTTTTAACTATCACACAACGCCATCTAGTCCCAAGCTAAGCAGAGCTTGTGTTATGGGTACTAGACAACTGATAAACATACTTATATATTTCTAAATACATACATATTATAGATAAATTACACCCAGACACAGAACAAATGATCGTGCTCATCACACAAACATTTGTCCTGGGTGGGAATCGAACCCACGACCTCCCGTATAGCAGTCAGGGTCACTAACTACTAGACTGACAGGCCTGTCAAATTTAACGTAGGCTTGCGGACGAGCCGCCATCAGTACATAGTAAAACCGTAGGGCCCAGAAAGGCCGATGCCTACTAGGGCTATGAAATGACTCCTGAAAAAGTAACCTGTGGTTCTAGAATGCAAAGAGATAATGAAAATAAGTCAATCGGTAATAGTTTGACACTCCCTCCCACTCCACCCTAGAGTAAGAGAAGTCTTTAGAATTACCCATCTTAGAAAACCGTAGGAGCCAAGCTGGATCGAAGTCTACTGGCTTACTACAATAGGGCAATGTCAAAAAATTACACCCGTAAACGAAAGCAAAGAAGAAACGGAAGTGAGATTTTTAGTCAGTTAAAATCTAACACTATCTCCCTCCCCACCCAAGGTCGTGAAGACGATTTTAAAAACCACCTCAAAAAAAACAACTCATAAAAAATCCTCCAAAGTCACGTTTAGTCAATGGCGCAGTATACCGTACGTATATAATATATGCCCATAATTATGTAATAACAATTAATATTTATGTATTTCCTAGTACGATCGAAATGATCCGGTTTATGTAAGAAACTAATTTGCACACACATACTCTTGTTTTGACGTCATGCGCAAACCCGGGTTCTAATATTCTGCGAAGTTATAAAGGACCTCTGCAAAACTTAGGGAACCCCTCTGTTTTAGTATTAGTACTCTGAATAAAATATATCTATGACGTAGCTTGAGGTAAAAGTCTTCTTGATGTGACCGGCCATTTTTTTTTTGTTATCTTACTAATCTTACTAATATTATAAATGCGAAAGTTACGATGTTTGGATGTTTGTAACTCGATCACGCCAAAACGGCTGGACGGATCTGGATGAAATTTGGCACAGGCATAGGATACACTCCGGAATAGGACATAGGCTACTTTTTATCCCGGAAACCCCAACCCCAATACCACGCGGGCGAAGCCGCGGGCAAAAGCTAGTTTGTTGATAATTTGCGCTTAAGGTGGGCCTCCCTCTCTCGCCTATCGTCAAAGTCGTGCATGGTTAAAAGCTTTTTGCTTTATTTAACGCAATCCAAAGTGACGTTTGATGCAAAAGTAATGCGAAAAAAGAGAGATAGCACCTGAAAACTCTGTTGGCATTCGGTAACGTTACGATTTACTCGAATGTTTCCCAAATCTTGTTCTAAGAAATACGTGTTTTTATTAAAATTTTAAGGATTTTACAAAAAATGACATTATTTAGACTGTCGATTAAATGCGCAAGGCTTCTATAGAAGTACTTTTTTATATTTTTATTATAGGATTAGGTAGATTAGGTACATTATGGAAAGTCAAATTAGTTAAAAACGACACACGCTTTTGACATTACTCAGCGGGGAAAAAGTATGAATAAAAGCGATCAAAGGTTAGTTATGATTTCAAAGTCTTGCAAAAACCAGTGACATGCGCTTTCATCAGCTGCCAAATATTTTCCTTATAATAATTCAAATTCCAGTATTTTACGTGAAGCGACTGTTTTAAAACCGCCACAACCTAGTATATTAAGCGAAAAATAAGTTATGTTTACACTTATGTACACTACTAGCTTTTGCCCGCGGCTTCGCTCCCGGCAACAGAAAAATGTGATAAATTAATAACAACTCGGCCGATTTTGTGCAAACTCCACATGAACCCTCTACTAAATAGTCCGAACAAAGTCTAAAAATTTGTTTTGTATAGGTGAGCCCGTTCTTGAGTTATAAAGTGACAAAGAAAAATGCCACTTATTTTTATGTATTACTAGCGACCCGCCCCAGCTTCGCACGGGTACTAATATTGAATATATTATGCATGTATTATGCACATAAACCTTCCTCTTGAATCACTCTATCTATTAATAAAACTGCATCAAAATCCGTTGCTTAGTTTTAAAGATTTAAGCATACATAGGGACAGCAGTAAGCAAGTTTGAAATAGGGAGAATAAGGTGGAAGCGACTTTGTTGTATACTATATAATGACAATGAGTCAGAAAAAGGATTCACCTATAATCTTTTAGAACAACAAATACCTACTCATTTTTACAAGTCATATGATAAATATGATATGTAAAAACGAGAATTTTGATGTAAATATTATGCAATTCAATGATCAAGCTGTGACGTTACAAAAGTCGTGTTCAGGTACAAAGTTCGTAGTCCAATCCATTCACTAATTTGATTATGCTTTAATGAGTAATCAGGACTATCTGCATACTTTTCTTGGCAGGGTTGAAGCCTCCTGGGACCATGGGTTAATGCGAAAGTGGAACACCAAAGCTCTAGAACTAAGACATGAAAGAACGGGGTGGGTCGTTTAGTCGGTAAGAGTCTAACACTGTCTCCCGCTCCGCTCAAGGGCAGAATTCGTCATTAGATGATTTTACCCGCCATAAAAAAAGCCTAGTGGATTTGAGACGAAAAGGTCGTGGGGACACTTGTGGGAGGTCTTTGCTCAATCGTTGACTCAAACGTTTGGCTGAAATGATGATGAATCAGATAACTACTACGAGTACATAAAACTTATAAATAACTTGTGTAATTGTTACTATTTTTGGTGTACAATAAAGTATTATTCTATGCTATTCTATTCTTATAATTACCCACAGTGTGACTTTTTGCAAACATTCTCTGATCTTTGCGAAGATTTCTAGCTTTTAGCAGCCAGTTGAGCCTTTGCTTCAATATATTTTTTTTATAATTGATAAGCTCGCGTTTGACCACAATCTAACCCGAAGCCCTGATGGTAAGCGATGATGTTGCCAACGATGGAGCACGCTCGTCTAGAAGTAACCTATTCACTCTTGACTTAAAGACACCTAAGTTTTAGCTACCAGGAAAGACAGACTCCGGCAGGGAATTCCACTCCTTGGCTTTACGCATAATGAATGTGTTCCCGAAATGCTTTCTCAGTGTGGGTGGTCAAAGTTGAGTCATCGTTACACCGAAAAGATCAAAATGGTCGGATATCGGCAGTGTAACACCCCTAAAAGTTGTGGCAGGGCTGAATTGGCTCCTTTTAGCGGAAATTAGACAACCTGACCAAATTGGATTATTTATTTATATTTTATTGTACACCGCATTTAATACAAATATACATAGGATAACATTTTTTCAAAATAAGGATACAATGGGCGGTCTTATCAATTATTCTCTTACAGACAACCATTGGATGGACTGCGTGAAAGGAGATAGATTTAGGGTTGTCAGTGTATAATTATTATTATGGGCTTAGCCCCATTCAGAGACTGCTTGCAAGGTATAAATACAAAAGGTATGAAAAGGAAAACACATTTTACCTCATTATAACCAAACCTGATTGAAATGAAGCAGATAATTGTATTAATGGAATTAATAAATCGAATTTATTTTCCTCAAAATGACATTGATAATATGAAATAACTAACTGAGTACCACCCGGAATTTCCCGAAAAATCTTTCAATGCTCGGGAATATCGCGAAAACTGTGCCAAGAGCAAATTCGTTGAGTAATATATATGCGAAAAACTATTCACCTAAATATTTTCTTAGTGATTTGGGTTTTTAAAAGTAAAGCATCATTACTGTTTTTTTCATAGTTTTCAGTATGACTCTTACGTTAAACAATTTTTTAATGATTTAAACTAGTGCTTGAATGTGATCCCACCTGATGGTAAGCAGAGATGCAATCATAGATGGTGTGTACCACTATTTTATTATACACTAGCTACTGCCCGCGACTTCGTCCGCGGAAAATTTGTGAGACAAAAGTTGTGATAGCTCGGTTAATATCCATGTTATATAAATAATGTATAGCCTATGTCACTCAGGAGTAAAGCAGCTTTCTATTATAGCTTCAATTTTTCCAATCGAACCATTAGTTCCAGAGATTACCCCCTACAAACAAAAAAACAAACTTTACCTCTTTATTATATTAGTGTAGAAGTGTAGACTACTCACTCTGGCCTTGAAAACGCTAAATTATAATCGGATGGGAAGACTGCAGAAGGCATGTTGTTCCAATCCTTCGATGTAAGCCGTATGAACGCCGAGGCGAAATGCTTGTTCGAGATTGTGCGGTCGCGCTTGACCACTATCTCACCTGATGGAAACTGACGATAGGATCAACCATGGAGCATCTAAAAATGATCTATTCACATTATTATTCCATGTAATTATTTACATACTCATTTTATTATTTAATAAATCTTTAAAAAAACAGTTTGAGCTTCTCATCTAGATTATAGCTTCATTTTGCGTACAAAACTTTACTAAACTTTAATTTTAGGGCAAAAACCAATGAAAGTAGTAAAATAATTTGCATTTGGCCCTAAGGTCCCCGGACACCGGGACCCGGACACGGACATCGGGAACCGGATCCAAGCTACTGGTTGTCAGGGCTCCTGGGCTAGGAAACTCCTAACAATATGCACCATGTCCAAGAGTAGGTACCTATTGCTAATTGATTCTATCTTTCGCAGTTTTCACGAAATTCTCGTCATGGACGACCACTAGATTATTTTTTTTTACCTATTAGGAAACACAAGAAAAAATGTCTCGATGATGACGCCTCACATTATTGCACAATTATTTTAATTACACAAGGACAAATCCTTTATTTTTAAACTTGTCCAAACCTGTTGATGACGTGTCTACAAATGCCTCGTGAACTATTGACGTAGGTATGGAAATTGAAGACAATGAACATTTGCGCCTATAGCTGTTAAATTGTGCAATAATAAAGAACAAAGCTTTTATGAAAATGAACTTTGATCTCTTGCGCCAAATTGTTCACCAGAGTCTTGTGTTTGTGGCCAAGTACACCATCTCGTAGTAGCCGAGCAAGCAGTAGTGGCCATGTGGTAAAGTCCCCGACTTACGAGTTATAGGTGCATTACTTTGTGTAATTTATTTCATCACCATTACTCTCAAAACGGTGAATGGAAACATAGTGAGGAAACCGGCATATCCTAGAAACAAAAATTAAAAAAAATAGGTTATATCCACCAAAAGTAAAATATAGTGAGGAAACCGGCATGTCCTAGAATCAAATGTTCGAAGACATGTGACATCCACGAACCCACACTGGGCCGGCATGGTAGATTACGGCCCATTCCCTCTCCTAGAGAGCAGGACTGACTCCCAGCAGTAGAAACATTATAAGACTGATGCTAAATTATACTATGCTTAAGGCAGGCTGCTAAGGCAGGTCCATCTGGATATTTTAATGCTGATTCATCAATAATCATATCTTTTGTGATGACGTGTATTAGGTAGCACTAATATAATTATATTTACGGATATGTAATAGGAAAAAGAGGTGTTGCGTACTATATACTTGATAAGCCAATATGACCAAAATTTATCAGTATGTCGTCATCATCATCATCATTAGTTCAGCTGATAGACGTCCACTGCTATAAATTGAAAAATGGCAAAGTAAAATATTTTATAACAATTTTTTTTAAATCTCAGGGCACCAACTTTGTGTTATTTTGGCCAGTGACAGTGCGATGGGGTCGCGGCAGACCACGAAGGAGATGGCACGATGAGTTAGACAAATTCCTCCCGAACTGGCAACAGGAAGCGGGGGCCGCGATGGATGGAAGGAGGCCTTTGCCCAGGAGTGGGACAGAACAGGATAAAAAAAATAAATTACTTTGCCCCACGCTAGTGGGTGTGTTTACAAATAGGTAAACTCACATACACAAGACACCACCACGTGAGGAGGGTAGACGCGGGCTAGCAGACAGCAAGCAACTGGTAGCCCACCGTCCGGTCATCTGGTAACAGTCCAAAAAACATTTTTTTTTTGTGACATAATGACAAATTTCAAGTAAATTCTTAAATGAGTTATGAGTATACACATAAAGGAAGAGGGATGACAAAAAAAGATGAAGGGATTGTGTGGGAAGTGATATGAAAGAAAAGGGAGTGATAGTGTGACGAGTGACAGGACAGAACGGAAGATCAAAACGTGTTGCTCCGACCCCAAATAAAGAGCAGGATGATACTCAATACTTTATTGCATTCCATATTATGTACAATAATGGTATAAAATTTTATAAGATCAATATGGACCCTGTCGGGCACAGCAAAATTAGGAGAGAGGAGTCATAATATTATTGGAAATAATGTTTAATTATTAAATGTCATGAAAACAAAATTTTAATGTCACAACAAAAATAAGTCAAATAATGATGATGATATAATACGTACATGTGTGTCAATTTGGACACAGTTGAAATAGTTCTATGTTCTATTGCCTGCTGCGGTGGCTTTTAATAAACTAATGCGCCTCACCATCAACGATTGCATCACCGCTTACCATCAGGTGGGATTTCAGTCAAGCATAATTTTATAGCAAAATAAAGGATAAATATTACATAAATATATCATAATTTCCCTGTTCTTGTCCCGGTTTATTTGTCAATTCAGACACAGTTTCGGATTTCAAAAGTTCGACAGAACAGGCTAACAAAAAATAAGGAAAATATGGTTAAAAATTAAAAATCCTTGAAATAAATAAACACTAAAAAATAACAGTTTTAAAAAGGCCATCTAAGATGGCTTACTTTTCTTATCATGAAAGTTTCGGGAAAATCCCTTGCGGCCATATTTAAAAAAATAATATCCTTGAAAATTAATAAATTTCAGTAATTTCACCCACAAGGCCATCAGTTTATTATCGGGAAACGTTCGATAAGACTAATTAGGTAATGCTTAATAATAAATATTTTGAACACTCGAAGGTCGTTGAAACGTAGGTAGAAAAGATATTTTTGTTATGTACTGTGATAAATTTGAGATAACAGGCAGGCCCCCCGATATATTATTATGCCAAATATAACACTTTATCATTTATGATCAGTAAGAGCACTGAGAAGCAGTGGTGGCCGAGTGGTAATGCCCCCGACTTACGAGTTGTAGGTTGGGTTCTAACCCAGCCAGGCGCATTTCTTTGTGTTATTCCATCACCGCTGCTTTCAAAACGGTGAAGGAAAACATCGTGAGGAAACCGGCAAGTCCTAGAACCAATAATTCGAAGACATGTGACATCCACCAACCCCGCACTGGGCCTGCGTGGTGGATTACGGCCCATTCCCTCTTCTAGAGAGGAGGCTTGTGTCCTAGCAGTGGGAAGATTAAAAAAGGCTGATGATAATGATGATGATGAACACTGATGGAACACTGGTAATGCCCCCGACTTAGAAGTTGTAGTTCGAAGGTGTAAATCCAGTCTGGCGCACTACTTTGTGTAATTTATTTCATCGCCACTGGTCTCAAAACGGTGAAAGTAAACATCCTAAAGAAACTAGCTTGTCCTAGAATTAACGCATCCCTCTGACTCCCGCAACCCTCACCAGGTCATCAATTCACCTTCTGGGAGACCTTCGTCTCATCGATCATTTTATCTACGAGCAGTGAGAAGCGCACCCTACTCAGGCCCAGTGCGAGTTCGTAGATGTCACACGTCTTCGGTTTTTTGGTTCTAGGACATGCCGGTTTCCTCACGTTATTTTCCTTTACCGTTATCGTTTACCGTTTTGCAGTGCTGATGAAATAAATTACACACAGTAATGCCCCCGGCTGGGTTTGAATCCGCAACCTACACTCGTAAGTCGGGGCCGTTACCTCTCGGCCACCACTGCTCATGTCCATTTGGGGAAAGCTTAAATTCAACAGTGGATATTTCAGCTGAAATGATGAGGATGTGTCCCGCCCACTGCCACTTCAGCGATGCAATCCTTCGAGCGATGTCGGTTGATTTCGTTCTCCTGCGGATCTCATCATTCCTGATTCGATCAAGCAGGGAAATAACAAGCATCGCTCTCTCCATTGCTCGCTGGGTGACCTCAGTGATTACTGTTTTTGTCGATTAAAATATTTTGTATTCTATTCTACGAGTAGCTACTAAACTGCCAATTGGCAGACCGTATTTTTTTGAAGCTGGGAAGATGACAACGCCTAAAAAATGTTAATTACCTACATCTGCGCCCTACCATCATAACAGTGTTGACAAAACCGAAGATTTTTCCACGAAATCCAACGGACATTGATATGACTAACGCATTTCAGTTTTATGCGCATAAAAACAAACTCGGCTGTTATGAAAAACAAAATTTTTGTACGTACCTAGGTACCAGTAATATCTGATAAGGCAAAATAAGACTAATACATGTCGCAATACAGTAAATCAATTGCGCAGTTTCCGTAGCAGCCCTTATTGATAAAATAATCCGTTATTTCCTGAGTTATAAAGTCGATTATCCCTCAGCTAGAAGCTTGTAAACACAGGTATTATCTTGGACGGAACTGCAATAGCGTATGTGCCATCACTGTGGACTGTATGTGTATCTTTCTAGAATGAAACTTATTTATATTCTTTCATTGGACATCCCGACGCATGGTGAGTATCCATCCATACTTTGTTGTCCAAGTCGTCAACGGCGCGCACCGTTCCCGCGCGCCTCAAGGAGTTGTCAGCAAACTGTAGGGGCCCTACAGGGTAGAAACCTTCTGGAGCCGCCGGTTTGTGTGAAACTGTTACCGTGGCTCTAGGAATAAGGCAAGGAAGGAATGAGGTAGGTTTTTTAGTCAGTAAGAGTCTGACACTAGTCTTCCGCTCCGCCCAAGAGCGGGTTTCGTCATTCGATGATTTTCACCTACAATAAAAAAAAATCCATACGTTGTTGAAACCTCTACGTTTCGAACTAAGCGTTTCGCTTCGTCGTTTATTCCGCGTACATTGAGGGACTGGAACAATCTGCCTTGTGCAGTCTTCCCATCCGATTATAATTTAGGTATCTTCAAGACTAGAGTGAATAGGATCACCATCAACGATTGCATCATTGCTTACCATCAGGTGGGATTGCAACTAAGTATTAGTATTTAGCAAAATAAAAAAATAAACATAAGAATATGACGTTTAGGTTTTATTTTATTTTATGGTAGGTAAAAACCATCCAGTGATAAGTCCCACCCTTGAGCGGAGCGGAAAACAGAGTCAGACTCTTACTGACTAAACAACCTATCCCGTTCCTTCCTTTCCTTGATCTCAGTGTTACGCTTTCGAATCAACCCTTGGTCCCAGGAGGCTTCGACCCTGCTGGGCCCCTACAGTTTGCTGACAACTCCTTGAGATGATCTTTAGGTTTATTTTGATTGCATAATATTGTTTGAAAATATTGGTAATTGGTTGTTATCCAATGAAAACAATTGCGATGTGTATACATGTATATGTTTGTGAATATAATCCATTATGTGACTAAAGGCTTATTAGTTTACTTTTTTTTATTGATTATAAGTTCGCGCTTGACCGCTATCTCACCTGATAGAAAGCGACGATGTGGTCGACAATGGAGCGCGCTTACCTAGAAGTAACCTATTCACTCTTGACTTAAAGATTCCCGGATTGTAGCCATCAGCAAACACAGACTTCGAGAAAGAATTCCACTTCCACATTTTTTCATTTCTTTGTTGTTTTTTGCAGTTTTTTTTTTTTGTTTTATCGTTACTATTTGTGTTTTTTAGAGCAGTGGTGGCCAACTGGTTATGGTATACCGACTTACGGGTTGTAGGCCGCGGATTCAAACCCAGCCAGGCGCTTTACTTTGTGTAATTAATTTCATCACCACTGCTCTCGAAATGGTGAAGGAAAACAGCGCGAGGAAACCGCCATGTCCTAGAACCAAAAATTGGAAGACATGTGATATCTACCAATCTGCACTGGGCTCTCGTGATGTATTACAGCCCATTCCCTGTTCTTGAGAGGAGGCATATAATATAATATTATTATATTATAAGTCTGATGGTATGCTATTAAGTCCACTATTGTAAACTAGTGCATAAAGCTTGAATAAATACATAATGTAATATAGACGGTTACATAACGTAAAAAAGGTCAAAACGGGCCTTTTATACAAATATAAAAGGCCCGTTTTGACCTTTTTGTACGTTATGTAAAAAGTTGTCAAAACAACTTTATTGAAAATATAGGATAGGCGTTCATTCCATGAATTATGTGTAGTATGGAAATAAATTAGTGTTACGTGCGGACTCCCACGTACGGAGTGGGGCTGATGCGCGCGTCATGCTCGTGAACGGGTGCCATCAGTTGAGACTGGTCATCTCTTGGCTGCTAGGCGCTTATTTGAAATTCTTTTTTTTAGTTATTATCTTACTTTTTTTAAATACTGCTACATCGTGCTCGCATAATAGAAGCAACATAATTTTGTAACCAAGTACATAATATGTAAATATATAAATTTGATTTAAAAGAGTGCCCATGGAGTTTCTTGCACGTTCTTCTCCATAGGAGTCTACGCCTTGGAACGTGCAAATTAGCTTCAATTTTGACATTTCAAAAGTGCCTGTAAATGGTCTATTTAAAATAAACGATTTTGAGTTTGAGTTTATGTATATCCATAAAAGAAATTGGAATTAACCATAATTTATACTGTTGTATTAAAACGGACTTAAATGTTAACTAATTATTATTGGGTATTTATAAACTAACTGCGTATATGCATTACGACAGAGGTGCAAAGAAGACTGGCAGTATTACTACGTTCTTAAGTTTCCTTGTGTGATCGAATCAGGAATGAGGATATCTCCAGAAGAACCAAGGTTACCGACATAGCCCGAAGAATTGCCAAACTTAAGTGGCAATGAGCAGGGCACATTGCTCGCAGAACGGATGGTCGTTGTGGCCGATAGGGTCTGGAATGGCGAATACGTACAGGAAGACGTAGTGTTGGAAGACCTCCTACAAGGTGGATTGACAACCTGGTAAGGGTTGCGGGAACCCGATGGATGTGAGTCGCACAGAACCGCTCGTTGTGGCAACATTTCGGGGAGGCTTATGTCCAATTTTGACGATAACCCAATGCGAAAAAGTCATGCCATGGTCCTAGAACGCCAAAGGTTAGTCATCGGTAACTTTCCAAACTGTTGACTGTTCCAAGTCGTTGACGGTACTGTTCCACAGTCTCCTCAATGAGTTGTCAACAAATGGAAGGGCCAAGGGCAGGACCAAAGCCTACTGGGACGCCGGTCCGGTTTCTGAAAGGAAAGTCCAACCCTGGTATGAAGGCTAAGAAAGAATGGGATGGGTCGTTTAATCAGTAAGAGTCAGACACTATTTTCCAAAATCAAAGAACACAAGAAAAGTGGGTTTTTAGCCAGTAAAAGTCTGGCACACCTGGCTTCACAGCAGGAAAAAATGCGGATTTAGACGTCCCTGATCTCCGCTTGGTTGGTGATTTTACCGCCTAGAAACAAAATAACAATTGGCATTGCTGTAACAGTTTATATCACATGATGGGGCAACCCATAATCCCACCACGCCCCCTTACGTATGACAATAGTCATTAACCGCGTGATGGGATATTTTACGTTAAGTTGTTGACTTTACGTTATCCTGTAACGTGTGCGTTTACGTTTTCGCATAGAACGTAATCAGACAATGAGACTAATATTTGGGATAGTTTGTTACCTCATATACACACAACCACTCGTCGACATGGTTATCTAGTGCCACAGCCATCCTAGGCAAGTTACAATCGTTTCGTTAACGTCGGTCGCTTTGAGTTGGCCACGTCTTCATTTCCTTTCTTTTGACGTCATCAGAACGAAAGAATTGGAAGCATGGTCAATTCCAAGAGGTAGACGTTAACGAAACGATAGTAACTTGACTAGGGTATAGTAGTTTGAACAATATGAACATTGGTTACGAAGTTTGTTGAGATGATATCATTTCCATACATTTGATTAGTTTTCTACTAGCGATAATCACTGTTGATTATCAACTTGGCTAGGGGGGCAGCACAGATATCTATATTTTCCGTCGATGGCCCTGTGGTTGACCAGTTAGCTGCTACGCTGCGGATAGCGGGTTCAAAATAAGCCAGATTGAAATATCAAAAAGTATGTACTTGATGTCTACCAACAACAGTCTAGAGTGATTATAGACTCGTAATAAACTAGTGCACATCGTCATCAAATATTGCATCACCACTTAAAAAATGTCATCAACAAAAATAAATAATTAGTCAAACTTCATGACAAAATAAAGATAAGAAAAAAATACTTTCTCATAGATAATCAAATCAGTATTTTAATCTATTATTGTATATTGTGTACCAATTACCTCTAATATTAAGTAGTTTAATATCCTAAATCACACTAATATGATAAATATACTAATTATATAAACATAATATAAATACCTATAATTTATGCTTAAACTTTTGAGCACCAAGCGAACGCACATCTATTTTTCTTTAACTGTGTTTGTAATTACGGTACTCGGAAGGTTAATAGTCCTTCACGCTTAAATGGCTAAACTGATTTGGGTGAAATTTGCCCCACGAATAGACCTTATTTTGGAATAGCATTTTTGATCCCAGAAGTATTTAACGTAGAATTGTGTTCGACTTCGACGTGTAAATTCAGAACTCTTTTTGTAACGTGAGTTTACCAAGACAAACGATTTCCTTTCCTTTTTCCTTTTACTATACCATACTCTACCCTTTTTTTTATTTCATAAGAACCTTCTCCTAATAATAAAAAACACAAAAAAAAGAGATAGCAAAATCAGTTCAGCTGTTCTCGAGATTTGCGCTTAGCAACACATTCAGCGATTAATTTTTATAATTATATAGATGAAAATTATATTTAAATTAGTTGCTATAATAATATTTGTTTATCTTCTTAGTAATAACAGTAAACATGATTACTTAAGTACTTATTTTGTGTTTAATAAGGAAAATCCAAGTTTTCATGATTAAAAACTAGGTAAATCCGGTTTTTCGAAGCATTTTTGCAATTGATTGCTTGGGTGATAAGTAGATAGGTAGGTATCACGTAGCGTGACGTGCGTAGACTAGAGACAAAGGGATTGAAGCATGAAAATTTTAATGTGATGTATTACGCCATTTATACCATTTTATATCTATCCCAATTTTACCATCGGATATCCCGGCGTACGGCAAATATCCACTCTTACGTTGTTGAGACACCTGCGGCCCGGACTAAGCATTTTGCGTCGTCGTTTATACCGCGTACATCGAGGGACTGGAACAGTTTGCGGGCTGCTGTCTTTCCATCCGATTATAATTTGGGTGTCTTCAAGGCTAGAGTGAATAGGCTCTTAATAAACTAAGTGCGCCTTACCATCAACGATTGCATCACTGCTTACCATCAGGTGGGATCGCAGACAAGCACTAGTTTATTGCAATAAAAAGTCTAGAAAATCGTTTTTAATGTAAAATTTAATCCTTCTTAATTCTTTATTATGTGACACGCATGAACATTTTGTCATTGCATTTTCCGCTGCCTAACGCGAAACCCTGCCTAACTTTGTGCAGCCTAACTAAAGGCTTTTTTACATAGCTGGAGTAAGATGACAGCAAAAAATATGCATTTTTGAGATTTTTTTGGTGGGTAACAATCTTCTAATGACATCTCCCACCCTTGGATAGTGTCAGACTTTTATTAACTAAAAACCCACCCCGTTCGTACGTTGCCTTTTATACCAGGTCCGAACCTTCTTTCAGAAGTGAACCCTTGGCCTCATTAGACTTCGACCCTGGTGGGTCCCTGTTTGCTGACAACTCCTTGAGGCGCACGGAAACAGTTTGGGCTGTCGACGACTTATGCTCGGTCCGGACAGTTACCGAACGATCGGACAGCGACCCATCGTTCACCGTAATTTTTTAGATGACAGAAAATGGTAGGTAATTACACTGTACTAATCTGACACTGACAGCTGTCATCCGAACCATACTATATAGTTTGTTTTTTAATTCTAGACTACGACTTGACAACCCAGAGTGTCACACTCTAGAAATATGTTCCCAATTTTCTGGAGTTTGACATTTTAAGTTGTCAAATCATAATCTAGGACTAAAAAACGAACTATAGCGATTGTACTGTGGTGACTGCGTGTAGGTCACATATCATTCTAACTGGCACAATATATTTACTTTTAATCTTTATGGTAAAAAAATAAGAATATAGATGGATAGATGGTTTTTGTAAAATGTCAGAAACATAAAACGATTATAAAATATTTTTATATAAACTAAGAGCCTTCGAAATACTTACAGTAATAACATATAGATAAAATAAACCTTTATTATTGTCGCAGGACTATAACGCTACAGTATTATAGATATTATAATATGTAGTAACTCCGGATATGATATAATACAGCATTAATCTACACTATGTATATATATATATATATTATTTATATATATATATATATATATATATATATAATATATAAATATAATAAAGAGGTAAAGTTTGTTTTTTTGTTTTTTTGTTTTTTTGTTTGTAGGGGGTAATCTCTGGAACTACTGGTCCGATTGGAAAAATTTAAGCAACAATAGAAAGCTGCTTTACTCCTGAGTGACATAGGCTATATTTTATGTTACGCGGGCGAAGCTGCGGGCAAAAGCTAGTACATTATATAGTGGAAGTAACTCGTATATTTACGATCAAAGGTTTTCTCTACATCCTGTTACAAATAAAAGAATGTCGCAAAGTTATTACGAAACACGTTATTATTGTTTTATCGTTTACCTTTCGATAAACGTTATCGCCAATATTTGTCATCAGGTCGTTTGGGTCGACATGAGAAAATCGCTGAAATACCTTAGTGGATAATTTGATAAAGATTTCTTCTATTACCCACTTGGTCAACGGATTTTTCTGGTTTATTAGCTCCACAACAAGTTATATAGAACACGCCCCAGTCGTAGAAAGTGCTGAAACTAAATCTTTTAAATCTAAGGCCTTTCTTATTTATATGTATGTATGTAAGTATGTATTTATTATTATTATATTTTTTTTTCTTTTTGTCTATCTTTTTGAGTTGCACCTACCATGTTACGTTTCTGCATCACCCTAAGGTCGACTGGTAGAAAATGCCTAAGGCATTAAGTCCGCCTTTGTACAGTATTATGTGCATAAAGTTTTAATAAATAAATAATGTACATACCTACCATGTTCTGACAAATAATTGATTACCATTATGATTACATAATATAGACCTTCCCAAAGTGTAATAGCGACAAGTAAACCTATGCACCTCGTGTCTATCGCAGGACCACTAACCATTAGACTAACATGCCAGTCAAAGTTATCTTGCAAAGGTCAGAAAGATAAAATAACTTTTTATTGTCACGGTGGGTAAAAATCATCCAATGACGAATCCCGCCCTTGAGCGCAACGGGAAACAATGTCAGACTCTTACTGACTAAACAGTCCACCCCATTCCTTCTTAGCCTTCATACGGGGGTCGGACTTTCCTTTCAGAAGCCGGACCGAGGCCCCAGTAGAAAGGGAAGCTTGGATCCAGTCTAAAGGCAAGTCCTTTCGTACTGGATCCTAGCCTTACTTTCAGAAAGAGACCCTGGACCCCAGTTGGCTTCAACTCTTCTGCAGTGTAACTACAGTTTTGCTGACAACTCCTTGAGTCAGATATGACGTCAAAATAAAAGTATTGTGTATGACGCAGTAAGACACAGCGTCATGAAACGAAAATCTTCGATGAGTCATTTATACCATCAGACACCTAATCAAAAAATGGTTCCAAAAATGAATCTTTTTATCTGAATCATGACCATTTTTCCCAAGTATTTTAGCGTCAAACCTGACTACTACTCGTATTTAATATGACTAATTCGAGACCGGCCCCCGACGTAAAAACCAGTCTTCAACCGATCTCGAAAGATAATGTAATCAAATCGATGTTTTTGCACTTTGGTCGCTACATTACTTGTTATTGTTTAGTGAATTTTTAAAATTTTGATAAATTAAACACGTGAGTCTATATTTATGCACACGAATGATTAAAATCGAAAGGACAAACACAGATTAGGGTTTTTTTTACAGTAGGTAAAAAGCATCCAATGACGAATCCCGCTCGTGGGCGGAGTGGGAAACAGTGTCAGACTCTTACTGACTAAAGAACTTACCCCATTCCTCCCTTGCCTTATTCCCAGAGCCCCGGTATAACGCTTTCGAACCAACCTTCGGCTCCAGGAGGCTTCGACCCTGAAGGGCCCCTACAGTAAATACAGATTAGGGTACGAATATGGTTTTTTTAGGTGGGTAAAATTCATTCAATGACATCTCCTCGATCTCGGGGAGGGTGGGAGATAGTGTCACACTTTTACTGACTAAAAAAACTACTCCTGCCCCCCAAGCCAAGTTACAATTATGTCGTTTAGAGTTAGCGCTTTTGGATAGCCAAGCCCCCTATTCTTTTGTTGAGATGACATCCGAAGAAGGGAGTTGGGGGCGAGGCTAACTGCAAGCACTCAATCTAAACGATACGATTGTAACTTAGCTAGGGGGGCTGTTCCTCCTTCGCCTTCGTTTCACGGCCCCAGGTGTCGTTTTCACATTACTCCATGGTCCCAGTAAGCTTCGACCACGCTGACTCCCTACGGTTTGCTGACCACTCTTTGAGGCGCGTAGAACGACATGCGCCGACGACGACTTGGGCCCGTTTCCGACGTTTACCGGACGATCGGACAGCGAGTTACACATTGCTCGTTGTCCGCAAGCCTGGGCCTACGGTGAGCTGAGATCGTGATCGGGATTCCTACGGTAGCTGGGGCGTGAGGCCTCCTCCTTTGCTTGCATTACTGCTTCGCACAAATGTGTTTCTTATTTCAAACGAACATTCTTCCAATAGACCTTACGACATGATAGTTGACTGAAAGATGATTTTATTATTGCCGATTTTTATTTAAACTTACATAAATCACCGTTTGTGCATACCACATTAGCTACGGTGAGAAAAGAAGAAATACTATTATTTTTTTTAGATGACCATCTCACTGTCTCAAAGTTATTTGAAGATTTTACACATAAAAAAAACTATGTCATACAAAAATAGAACTGTCAAAAGGTGAAACATTGACCTGGTCGGGAAGGTCATGCGAAAATGATGTATGTGAGACACACAATAATAGGTAGGTGTGACGGCGTGGGTGTGGTTTTTACGTTTATTTTTTTTTACCGATATTACATGTTTAATTTAATTTTTTCTAGGTAGCCACAATTTTTTGGATCCCCTATCTAATAAACATTGTATGCTCTTATAATATGCTTCTAGGCCGATAATATTCTAATAAACATAATTTGTTACCCACTCATAAACAACTGATATTAATCCCCTATTCAATAAATATTATACCTACGCGCTTATAATATGCTTCTATGCCAGTGATATTCTAATAATCAGATATGTTACATACTCACAAAACTACTGAAAAATGTGTTCCACGCAGCTGGGAGAACAGACGTTTTATATTCATTATAAATTTCACTACAAGTAAAGTTATTGGAAAAGGGATAGCATAATAAATTTAATAAGAAAAAAAGAAATAGCTATTGTTATCAATTAAGCGTAAATATAAACAAAAATTATTTTGGCCACCAATACATATTCTAAAAAGACCCTAATTAGGACTTCTTCGAGTCTTCACGATTGCGCGCTCTTCTTAATTCTTTATTGTACACAAACAAACTTAAATACTTTTTTTTTTACATTTTTATATAATTTTGAATTTTTTATTGCAAGTCAATTAATGATTTTTGATCAATCAAAATTTTAATGCGTTGCGTTTGAGATAGAAATTTAATTTTATAATTTGTAATTTAATTTATAACATGGGTAATAATTATATAATAATTTCCTGAAATAAAATGATTATTATAACTTATCTGTTTAATATGTTATATTTGTTCTAATTTAATTCTAATTTGTTTTAATTTCTAATCTAAATAAGCCAAGCTTTTCTTTTTTCCATTATAAACTCTCAAGCCCCAAGCGAACGCCAACGATCGCACATCTATTGTCTTTCTATTGTGTCTCTAATGACAGTACTCAACGAATATCCAAGACCACACAACATGTAGGGGCCCTACAGGGTCAAAGCCTCCTGTGGTCAAGGGTTGATGCGAAAGCGTAACCTCTGGGACTAAGGCAACAGAGGAATGGGGTAGGTTTTTTACTCAGTAACACTGCTTCCCGCTCCGCCTAAGAGCGGGACTCGTCATTCGATGATTTTTACCTACCATAAAAAAGACCACACAGCACGCGAACGAAATCGTCACACTTTTTGACATTCACCTACTAATTAATGTTTATTTATGTAAACAAAAAACAAGACCCTCGACTTTTACAAGAAAGTGAATGACGCATCAAAATTTTCAAGTTCGTGAAAGTTCTCTATGACTCAATAGAGAAGAAATACATATATACAATATGTAAGAATAAATGCTAACTACTAAGAAACTATTTGCACGAATAATTTCATTCTATTTGATTCATCGGAACTGAATGACTCACTTGGCGCCAAATCTGACATTCGGCCATCTTGGAATCTTTTATTTTTTTTTCTGAATGTCAGTGACGCGGTGACGCGTTTAGTTATTCTGCTTTATGTAATACGTTTTGTTCATTATATAACCCTGACGTAATGTTAGTTCTTGTTACACGATTATAACCTGGTTATGTTTACAGATAAAATTGTAGACTCAAGTGGTTTTAGTCATAGTTTTCTTGTCTGTATGACGTTAATATTGTAACACCTCTTTGGTAATTTATTGATTGATTCATAGATTAATTACGCTTGTAAGATACATAGTAAATTCTCAAATCCGAGAGTCTGTCTACTTAGTCTTTTCTCAACTATTGTTTTTTTTAGGGAAACAGTGTCAGACTCTTACTGACTGAACGACCCACCCCATTCCTTTTTAGCCTTCAAACCAGGGTCGGACCTTCCTTTCAGAAACCGGGCCGGGGCCCCAGTAAGCTTTGGCCCTGCAGTAGGGTGTCTCCATTTGTTGTCATTAAATACGAGCCAGAGAAAGGCCGCGTGTCTTCCGAGGAATCCTCGCGTATTCTCGAGAATTCTCCTAGCTGCTGTCGAACTACTGTCTCCTAGCTAGAGGCAAAATTGACGTTTTGATTCCATTCCACGGCGGTATAAATTGACCCTATCACTCCACTTACGAGTTGTAGGTCGCGGGTTCAAACCCAGCCAGGCGCATTAATTTGTGTAATTTATTTCATCACCACTGCTCTCAAAACGGTGAAGGAAAACATCGTGAGGAAAGGAGCATGTCGTAGAACCAAAAATTCGAAGACATGTGACATCCACCAATCCGCACTGAGCCCGCGTGGTGGATTATAGCCCATTCCCTTTCCTAGAGAGGAGGCCTGTGTCGGAAGTAGTGGGAACATTAAAAAGGCTGATGATGATGACTCCTACATTCTGCCGAGCTAATATCAAAATCTAGATTACGGCAATAAAATTTTCCTTATAGAGTAGGTAAAATTCGTTATCACTTTCTTATTAAAATTACAGGAAAAGATACAACGCAGTCGGATATTTGACAATTAAAAGATTAGTTTAATCGCGTAGTATTATTCCAATCTTTTGTTTTCGTTTGTAATAACTTTGTTTTTGACGCAATCTTATAATATATCGGTATCTATTATGAGGTAAGAAAAGTTAACATATCTATATAATAGTAGGTAGCAGATATAATACACGCCCCCCTTTTTTAGCCTACCGGCAGTGGGTTCATTTCTGATTGGAAAACTCGACGAGGCCCTGGAACATAGATGTTGGTTTTAGTCAATTTAAGTCTGACACGCACTCCCGCTCCGCTATAGAGCAGGAAAACTCATTCGATGACTTTCCACCTGAAAAAGAAAAACCTTTTTTTAATGTGAAAAATTTAACCGATGATTTCTCTTGCTCTGGGGGAGTGAGAAAATCAGACTGACTATAGCCAACCTGTGTTCGTTCAATTACCTGTTACGTTCCAGGGATACCTTCAATGACTCTTTCTAATAACCCCATAGGTCTCAAGGAGTAGTCAGCAAATGTAAAGGCCCAACTGCAGGGTCAAAGCCAACTGGGGCCAAGGGTTCGTGTCTGAAAGGAAAGCTCTGGCCCTGGTAAATATGGCAACGTAAGAACGTGATGGGTTGTTTAGTCAGTAAGAGTCTGACACTGTTTCCCGGTCCGCCCAATGGCAGGATTCGTCATTGGAAGATTTTCGCCACCATAAAAAAATACCCTCAACATTTTTGACCTCTCAGAAGTCGCCAAGCCCCCAACTATTGCAATGACCCCCAGTGCCAATAGTTACCGTAGAGACAGCTACTATCAAACGAGATAAGAGTACATAGTGACGTATATTATGTAATGTCAGAGATAGTTGCTCTTTGTTTAACAATGAGTAAGTGTGAGATTTGTTATCGGTATGCGTGATCGAGTCATGTATTTTAAAGTTGAGAGTACATGTGTTGTCTTTTATGTAATTGTTGACGTGTATTTTTTTCAGTTTCTAGGAATTCAACGTTCAAAGAACCATTGGGAATACTCAGTACTTTATTGCATTCCATATGTACATATAGGTGGTATAAATATTGTCAAGATCAATATGTCCCTGTAGGCAACGGTGGGTATATAGTACATAATTAAAAAATAACGATGACAAAAATAAATTAAATTATGTAACATAATTCACCACATAATAGTATACATGTTTTTTTATGGTAGGTAAAAATCATCCAATGACGAATCCCGCCCTTGGGTGGAGCGGGAAGCAGTGTAAGACTCTTACTGACTAAACAACCTACACCGTTCCTTCCTTGCCTTGACCCTTTCGCATCTACCCTTGGTCCGAGGAGGCTTCGACCCTGCTGAGCCCCTACAGTTTGCTGACAACTCTTTGAGGCGCTCGGGAACAGTGCGCGCCGTCGAAGACTTGGGCCGGACTGTTAGCAGAAGACCGGACGGCGAGATACCCAATGCTCGCCACCCGCGCCTACGGTTGCCGGAAATCGGGATCGGAATCCCGGCGACGGTGGCTGCAGCAAGAGTGCCCTTGCCTTTGCCTGATGAGGTCGGCCTCCTCCTCTGCTAGCATTACTAAAATGCAAATAAAAATAGCATTTTTAAAATGAAAATCATCTAATTCTTCCACTCAGGGCGGAGTGAGAGGGGGTGTCAGACTTTTACTGACCAAAACGCACCTGTGTACCCGACACGTCCTCTCACTTCAGTAAGGTGGAGAACGAACGAAGAACGGCAGAAGTCACTTGATGTTTTCCCGCCTCAAAAAAAGGATAATTACCAGATCATAGATAAACATATCATACATCGATGTTCTTTCATCGAGAAATTAAAATGGCTACGTGATTTGTCGCACGTAATCTTCACCCAATTTGCTATCACTCACCACGAAGTAACTGGAAATTATTCCTTTAAACCAGTGTTCCACGTACATACAGTGCGGCCGTCGTATCTTGGCGAGTCTGGAGTAAGGCTCTGAATTTTAGCGCTTGAAAACTCGTAAAAAAATAAATGATTTAAACAAATAAATGCAATTTTGCAGTTGTTTATTATTAAAAACTGTTATTGGCATTTTTTTAAACCTTTATTAAAATATTATATAGCCTTAATAAAGGTTTTAAAACGATTTTTTATAATAATATAATAAATAAATAATTTTTAATAATAGTCAATAAAACACATCGTTTACAAAAAGTCCTAGTAAACAAATATTAAATTGTTATGTCATCCGTTCAAAGTCTAAATATTTTATTTCACATAGGCCTACATCATCATCAGCCTTTTTAATGTTCCCACTGCAGGGACACAGGCCTCCTCTCTAAGAGAGGGGAATGGGCTGTAATCCACCACGCGTGCCCAGTGCGTGTTGGTGGATGTCACATATCTTCGAATTTTTGGTTCTAGGACATGCGGTTTCCTCACGATGTTTTCCTTCACCGTTTTGAGAGCAGTGGTGATGAAATAAATTACACAAAGTAATGCGCCTGGCTGGGTTTAAACCCGCGACCTACAACTCATAAGTCGGAGTCGTTACCACACGGCCACCACTGCTCTAAAGGCCTACATGGGCACTTATAAAACGTCAGAAGCACGGTTCCAAATTGGTCGTTTCCTTTGGAGAAGAACCGGCAAGAAACTCCGTGGTTACTCTTATAAAAAAATGGTTTGTTACAATATTTCCATATTACAGTATTAACAGATAAATTATGTAAGGACAGCGTAGACCAGTCAATATTGTATTCAAGAACACAACTAAAATAACCGTTAAAATAGGTAGGAAGTAATTTAAGATTTGCGTCTACAATGCCACATTCATATTATTGAAAGAGGCTATATAAAAGCAAGAAAAATAATCAAAACACTCAGTAATATAATTACATTATAAGATGTAAGATGGATCTATAAAATGGCAACATAAGGAAAAAGCAATGTGTCATAATAAATTCGCTAGTCAAAATCATGCTTGTTACTCTTTTATTAAATCTCTATTATGGAGACTGGGTTGCAGTGAAAAATTTGCACGTGTATCAACGACGTTTTTCAATACATTTGTCGACGCACACTCTGACTAATACGATATATGTATTTATGTAATGTATTGAAATAAAATTGTAAATAAAAATAAAACGGGACAAGGGCAGGAAGATGATGATGATTGAAATAAAATTGTGGCGGGGGCGAGCACGTACTTTTCCGAACTAGTACGAAAAGAAAACAGTATATTACGTGTCTAAAAACGATAAGTGAGTTTTCAAGTAAGTCTATAGAAAATATATTATGTGGGTGTGATAGTGGGTGGTTTTTTCCCAGACAAGTTCCATCACAAAGTACTATAAGTGAATACCTAAATATAGATAGAATTTATACCCAGTATTTCCGAGAATTTTCCTTAAATTATGTAGGTTAAAAACAATATAAATTATTATGGTAAAGCTAGTGACATTGCTTTTAAAACCGTTCGGCATTTCCGGCGTCCCATCTGAGATTACATCACCGCGGACATTGCCTATTGTAAAGTTATAAATAAAATAAATTGAAGCTTCTCAGTAAACCTTGTTGTTTAACCGATTGTTTCATATAGTTCGTTTTTTAATTGTAGACTACGATTTGACAACTTAAAATGTCTTCTTCTTCTTTTTTAAAAATAATATGGCTCCATCGACGGACGTCAATGATTTTGCCAATGTCAAGTAATAATAGCTATAATATCAAAGCAATCAAATCAAACTAAAAAATCATGAAAACAAAATGTCTGTCCTAAAGCCCAGACATGATGATCACTGGTCAACTTAAAATGTCAAAATCCAGAAAATTGGGAACATATTTCTAGAGTGTGACATTCTGAATTGTCAAATCGTAGTCTAGAATTAAAAAACGAACTATAGTTTTTTATTGAGAGGACCAATAAGTCCCGTAGGTATCTACCGTGGGTTTTTTTCCCGTAGGTATCTACGGGACTTATTCTACGGGACGGGAGATGGATGGATTGTATGAGAAGTGATATGAAAGAAAAGGGAGTTAGTGATAGTGTGACGGGTGACAGGACAGAGTGGAAGAAAAAAACATGTTGCGCCGACCCCAAGTAATATGGGATAAGGGTAGGATGATGATGATGATCTACGGGACTTATTGGAGTACAACAGTTGAGAATTGGAGTTGTCCTTTAATTACGCGGGATAATAACTTTTATACCACATTGTATTTTTCTCCGGGTCAAGGCCTGTGTCCCAGCAGTGGGAACATTGAAAAGGCTGATGATGATGTATTTTTCTCAAAAATATTTGAAAAACGCCCAAACATCTCATCTAAATATATTCAGAGAGCAGTGGTGGCCTCCTAGAGAAAAGGCCTGTGTCTCAGGAGTGGGAACATTAAAAAGGCTGATGATGATGATGATTGAAACTATGCCATCATATTATTTTTCTTTTCCACGTGTATTTCCTAAAAAAATGTCCTGTATACATTCAGGTAATATTTCTATCAGTCTCATTTCCTTATACGCCTTACTATATAGGTATGTACTTAATAAAACGTAGTAAACAATATCACATGCCGACAATCACGTAGGGCTACGGGAGGAAAAGTTACCTACCGTGGTTATCTACACTAATATAATAAAGAGGTAAAGTTTGTATTTTTGTTTTTTTGTTTGTAGGGGGTAATCTCTGGAACTACTGGTCCGATTAGAAAAATTTTAGCAACAATAGAAAGCTGCTTTACTCCTGAGTGACATAGGCTATATTTTATGTACGCGGGCGAAGCCGCGGGCAAAAGCTAGTAGATCATAAAGGGCAACTGAAGGTTACAGACGGGTTTTAGTCTGCAAGTCTAATGGTAACTACACTGGGTACACTGCTGAGACTCAGGCCTCCTCTCTAGGAGAGGGAATGGGCCATAATCAACCACGCGGGCCCAGTGCGGATTGATGGACGTCACATATCTTTGAATTTTTGGTTCTAGGACATGCCGGTTTCCTCACGATATTTTCCTTCACCGTTTTGAGAGCAGTGGTGATGAAATAAATTACACAAAGTAATTCGCCTGGCTGGGTTTGAGCCTACAACTCGTAAATCGGGGCCGATACCACTCTACCACCACTGCTCTCAATATAGTTTCAATAACATAATAATAATATTCCACAACTATCATACAACGTCGTCTAGTCCCAAACTAAGCAGAGCTTGTGTTATGAGTATAGACAACTGATCCTGCAGCTCTTTCGAAGACCACGACTTGAACCTATACAGACTTGACTGGCCTGTTGGTCTAGTGGTTAGTAACTCTGACTGCTATGCCGGAGGTTGTGGGTTCGATTCCCACTCAGGATAAATGTTTGTGTGATGAGCTCAATAATTTGTTCTGTTGTCTGGTTATAATTTATCTATAATATGTATGTATTTAGAAATAGTATGTTTAACCGTTGTCTAGTGTCCAAGACACAAGCTCTGCTTAGCTTGGGACTAGACGACGTTGTGTGACAGGTGTGAAATATATTATACTAACGACCCGCCCCAGCTCCGCACGGGTACTGATATTAAATATATTATGCATGTATTATACACATAAACCTTTCTCTTGAATCACTCTATCTATTAAAAAAAAACCGACGGAAAATCCGTTACGTACTTTTAAAGATCTAAGCATACATAGGGACAGCGGTAAGCAACTTTATTTTATACTATGTAATGATGTACAATTGTACATATTCCTATTGTTTCATAAGGTTACTCCCAAACTATATGTAATCGGTAAACTGTTGTCAATTAAAATGATGAAACAATTGAAATATGAAAACATCATTTTCTAGACTACAAAGATAATTTCGTCTCGTTCGTTATCTCAAAAAGTTATGTAAAACTTACCTAAATGTATTGTTTACATGTAATTTATCAATGGAATGTGTTGATAGTTAAAAAATGAGTTAGGTATTATTTATTTTTCCTCATATTCAGATGTAGTTATAGTAGATAATTATAAAATTAGTTAGATTTAAACTGTTTTTTTTATTATTGATAGGCTCGCGATTGGGCACTGTCTCACCTGCTGGTAAGCGATGATGTGGCCGACGGAGGAGCTCACTTCATCATCATCATTACCAGCCACCACTGCTTGGACACAGTCCTCTTTTTTATGTGAGAGAATGGGCCATAATCCACCACGCGGGCCCGGTGCGGATTGGTGAATGTCACATATCTTCGAATTTTTGGTTCTAGGACATGCCGGTTTCCTCACAATGTTTTCATACACCGTTTTGTGAGCAGTGGTGATGAAATAATTTGCTTAAAGTAATGTGCCTGGCCGGGTTGGACCCGCGACTTACAAGTTGTAAGTCGGGACCGTTACTACTCGAGCACCACTGCCCTCTTTGGAGCTCGCTTGCCTAGAAGTAACCTATTCACTCTTGACTTTAAGACCCCTAGGTTGTACCTATCAGGAAATACAGCATAATACAGAATATTAAATAATAATAAAGAAGAGGCTAATTTGTGATCCAGATATGGTTAAGTCCAATTTATAAAGCCTTGAACACAGGCGTGGAATAGCCAATCTTTCGGTATTTTACAGGATGCATTTTGCTGGAATTGCATGACTTCATCTCATTGTACCATTGGGCAATCCGAATGTACAGCGAATATCCACCCTTACGTTTGAGACTTTTACGGTCCGGATTAAGCGTTTTGCCTCGCCCTTTATGCCGTGTACACAGACTGGAACAGTTAGCCTACGGCTCTCCCGTCAGGTAATAAATTGTCTTTACGGCCAAAGTGAATAGGCTCTTAATAAACTACTGCACCTCACTATCAACGATTGCATCGCTGCTTACCATCAGCTGGGATTTTTAAGCGCTAAAATTCGCAGAGCCTACCTTCAGACTCGCTAAATCCGAAGGCCGTACTGTACCTACACAAGGTATGGTAAAACTTATAAATAAAATACATTAAAAATATAACTATAATATTGTTGCAAAAATAAATATTACAGAAAGGTACATAATAAAACAGTGTAATATTTTTTTCCTGTCTATGAGTAGGTAGTCATTGTTATAGAATAATAAGATGGCCTCTTTGGTTATTTAAGGCATATTGTTACGTGACATACCTATGTGTATATTCTAATTTCCTCTCAGTACGTGATTCAGTGAATACCGAATTCCCTGAAAATTAACCTTCCTATGTTCCAACAAAATTACATAACTTTTTTTTATAGTACATAAGCTCGCGTTTGACCACTATCTCACCTTATAATAAGCGATGAGTGGCCGACGATGGAGCACGCTTGCTTAGAATAAACCTATTCACTCTTGACTTAACGTGATTGAAAAGAGTGTCCATGGAGTTCCTTGCACATTCTTCTCCGTAGAGATAGATCTCTTTTTTCTTTATTCATCCTTCTCCGTAGAGATTTACCTGTACGGAGAAGAATGTGCAATTAGCATATTTTTTTCTGACAGTTTCACTCTAACTATAGCAGCGATGACAGAATCATATCCGAATTTAACGTAAACACAATATAATTTTTATGATCTACCCACATATATTTAGGGGAATACCTTTTTTATCCTCTGGTCTAGATAATTCCAGATAACCAGCGTAAACAAGTCTGTCTGTACAATCCTTTGTTTAGATTATCAAAACTGCCTGATTACCGTCTGATAGATAAAACGTTCAATGTCGTAGTAACCTAGAAATGAGGAGTTAGCGTTATTTGAACAGCATTACTAACATCATCATCCTACCCTTATCCCATGTTACTTGGGGTCGGTGCAACATGTTTTTTTAACAGCATTACTAACTATACACGGCAAATAAGTTGAACCAACTGCTATGGTGACGCGCAGCCCAGTGCGAATCGGTGGATGTCACACGTCTTCGATTTTTTAGTTCTAGGCCATGCCAGTTTCCAACGGTGAAGCTCACATACAAGCATGGCATTATGCTTAGCATAGCATCAGCTTTATAATATTCCCACTGCTGGGACTCAGGCGGAGGCCTCCCTTGGCCTAGGCAACGGGCCATAATCTACAACGTGGGCTCAGTGCGGGTCTGTAGTTGTCACAAGTCTTCGAATTTTCGGTTCTAGGACATGCCGGTTTCCAAACGATGTCACCTTAACTGTTTTGAGAGCAGTGGTGATAAAATAAATTACACAAAATAATGCGCCTAACTGGGTTTGGACCCACGTCCTACAACTCATAAGTTGGGGCTGTTACCACTTCTTTTAGCGGTGAAAAGAAAAAAAGAAAAGAGAGCTTACCAGATTGTGGTCAAACGCGAACCTATCTAGAATAAAAAGTGGGAAATAAAATGCTGAATAAAGAAAAAACAAAACCGCAATTGAACCAATATCAAATAGGGCGACACCAAAATATTTAAACATTTTTTGAACTAAAGAACTATCCTTAAAAAAGACTTTAACACAGTTCGTATTTAAGTCTACCGGATAAATTAAAAACATAATAAATTTGTCCTTAAAGCAACATGAATTCAAAATTCCATATTCACATGAATTAAAAACATAATTGATGGAATTCTAATATCTTTTCCGCTTAACAATATATAATGTGACCTGAATTCATTTAGCCTACTCTGCGTAGCATAAAACATTACCCAGGTAAATATATTTTCCTTAAAATTATAAAACTACATCCCCAATGAATTCCCATCTGTTATAATATCAATCAATTATATACTGTAATTAGACACATAATAGAAAGACAATATGTGTGTGAACGCTGTCTAGTCTCAAACTAAGCAGAGCTTGTGTTATGGGTACTAGAGAACTGATAAATATACTAATAATTTGCTAAATACTTACATATTATAGATAAATTACACCTAGACACAGAAAAAATGATTGAGGTCATCACACAAACATTTGTCTTGGGTGGGAATCGAACCCACGACCTCCGGCGTAGCAGAATAAATTTGTAACTAAGTTATATGTAAATCTAAATTTGATTTAAAAGAGTGTCCATGGAGTTTCTTGCACGTTCTTCTCCATAGAGGTCTACGCCTTGGAACGTGCAAATCAGCTTCAATTTGGACATTTCAAAAGTGCCTGTAAATGGTCTATCTACACTAATATAATAAAGAGGTAAAGTTTGTTTTTTTGTTTTTTTGTTTTTTTGTTTGTAGGGGGTAATCTCTGGAACTACTGGTCCGATTTGAAAAATTTAAGCGACAATAGAAAGCTGCTTTACTCCTGAGTGACATAGGCTATATTTTATGTACGCGGGTTTGAAATAAATTATTTTGAGTTTGAGTTTTGAGTTTGAATCTGCATTCAGGGCCACTAACCACAAGAGCATAAGACCAGTCAAGTTAAGAGTCAGTTTAAAAAGCTTGCTTCTGCCAGCTGCTTCTACAGCCTTCTGATTCTACCAGAGAACAGTTTTCAAGGAATAAATTGTCCAATTAGAAGCTAAATACTTAGTATGAGCCCTCCTACTTGCGTCGTTTATCCTCGATGCTGAGGGTCGTGACCTCGACGAATAACTTTTTGATGGACTATATTTCGCCATGTTGCCCTATCTTCGGCGATATGGATGGCGTCGGAGACTGTAGTCTCCAATGTACTACGGATTTGGTCTGACCAACGTAATGGACTCCTGCCCCTTGATCTTTCCCATCTACTTTTCTTGTAAGCAGCATCTTTTCCAGGTTATCACCTCTCTTCCTGGCAATGTGGCCAAAGAAATAAAAAAAATCACCTTTGGCATATGGTGGTCCTCTCCTAGAGAGAACCCTGCAGTGGGAACATTAAAAAGGCTGATGATGATGATATGGTGGTGAGCCTCATTGGTGACGTTAGTATGAGCAACAACACACTATATTTTTAGCGCATCGTTACTGGTAGGTAGATATCATAAATACGCTAATGACGTAATGAAGGCTTATCAAGAACTTTATTTTTTTATTATCCAAACATACTTCTACACTTGCCGGGGATTTTTGAAACCGTTTTGGGAACACATTCATTATGCGTGCAGTTAAGGAAAGGAATTCCCTGCCAGAGTCTGTGTTTCCTGATGGCTACAACATCAGGAAACCCAGATTCTTTTTTTTATTGTTGATAGGTTTGTGCTTGACCGCTATCTCACCTGATGGAAAGCGATGATGCGGTCGACGATGGAGCGCGCTTACCTAGAAGTAACCTGTTCACTATTGACTTAAAGATTCCCGGGTTGTAGCCATCAGGAAACATAGACTCCGGCAAGTAATTTCACTCCTTGGCTGTACGCGCAATGAAAGTGTTGCCAAAACGTTTTGTACGTACCTATATGAGGGATGTCCACCTTGTACCGGCAATTCCGGCAAGGAATTCCTGATACTCAAAATTCCTTGCAAAAATCTAGACATCAATCTGGAATCTAAAATAGCAGTTATAATGCTAAAAACTACTCAAATAACTCGAATGTTATGTGGGAGATGACCTAGTCATGACGTCAGAACTGCTTTATGTACTTTTTCACCCAAATAATCGCCATGTCAATGGCCGGAGCTTCCGTTAACATACAATCGTTATAAATACCTATGTATAAGAATCGTTGGTATCGAATTCACGTTTTTTACAACTCTCAAAGCATGATCGATAAGAATTGTACGGTTCTATTTAAATAACTTTACTGTTTGTTAATAGTGACAGAGTAAAAAGTCGATGAATGTGCGCATCCCTATTGTTGTCTTGTCGTATTGCCCCCGCACTAGTCTGTTTGACAGTTAAACAGAGAATAAGGAGTTTTAAACGTGATTTTTTTATTTCAAGCTTTATATTCATTTCATCTGTCCCGATGTTTGTGATCAAATATTTTTTTCTTTTTTTTTATGGTAGGTGAAAATCATCGAATGACGAAACCCGCTCTTGGGCGGAGCGGGAGACCAGTGTCAGACTCTTACTGACTAAAAAACCTACCCCGTACCTTCCTTGCCTTATTCCTGGAGTCGAGGTAACAGTTTGCACCACCCTAGGCTGCAGGAGGTGTGATCAAATATTGCAGAATACATTTAATCCACTTCTCGATTACCGATTGAGCTGAAATTTTGGATACAGATGTAAATGGCCATAGGAACTCGGTAATTAAACTACACATTCCCATCAAATTTGGGCTCGAGTGTTTCGTCTTGACTAGTATTTTGGTGCTAGATGATGATCAGGGTGTACACACCCTCATCATCATCCAGTTCCATCTGTAGATGGCCATAGAAACTCGTTAATAGAGTAACTCTAACGTGTTTTTTTATGGTGTGGTAGGTAAAAATCATCCAATGACGAATCCCGCCCTTAGGCGGAACGGGAAACAGTGTTATTAAACAATCTACCCTATCCCTACGTCGCCATCGAAACGAGGGCTAGAACCTTCCTTTCAGACTCAAACCCTTGGCCCCAGTTGGCTTCGACCCTTCTGCAGAATCCCTACGGTTTGCTGACAACTCCTTGAGGCGCGCAGGTACTAAGCGTTTCGCCTTGTCGTTTATATTGCAATAATTCGCCATAGACATTTTTCGTTTTAAACCCATTCTGCGCAATCTAAAATGTCCCCATAACGCTTTAGAACTGCAAATTTAGTATCCTGGCCTCCTATTATCATTTCAGTCGAAAGACGTCGTCTGCTGGATATAAGCCTCCCTGAAGTGTCTTGATAACCACTGGTCCTGTACATCTCGCATCCACCGGATTCCCACGACCCGCACTAGATCATCGGTCCACCTTATGGTAGATCTTCTACGGTAACATATACACTCTTGACTTAAATATTCCCAGTTCGTAGATATCATGTAGGTAGGTTTGCTTTCTTTTTAAGGTGGGCAAATATCGTCCAATGACGTCTCCCGCACTTAAACGCAACAGGAGATAGTGCTAGACTATTACTGACTAAAAACCCACTTTCCTTCTTCGCCATAGTTCCAGAACCTTGGTGTTACACAATGATCGTTTTATGTACATTACATATTATAAAGTACAAAAGTCGATCGTCATGACAACTAAAAAAATCTTTATGTAACACATACGTAACATACAGATAAATATGTCACTATCCAAAAATATTCTATTATTATCAGTATCAGGCGTTCCGATACTTATTTGGGTCACGATTCACCAGCCAATCGCCATTCCTTTATCGAAAACGTTACAAATATTTTGCATGCGTCCGCGCATATATAAAAAAACCAGGGTTTTTATCGTGAAACGTATTATATCGTAAACATACATGTGACATAATTGTATTAAAAATAAATCGTATTTAATTATTATTTGTGGTGATAAGATATATGTACTGTGTATTGTCAACTTTGTACTTTTGTATCAGTATAAAAAAACCTCGGTTTTTCTGCGATTTCTTCTACACTTTGTTTTCTGGAGTTCACATCCTAAAAAACCCTATCTTAGTAGAAAGACCTGCTTCTTATCTCTTCTTTGAAGCACACGGTTGAGGTGTACCCGCTCGGGTAGAGCTCAACCATGTCCTCGTAGGGGCGATCGGCAGCAGCGATCTCTGGCGCTAGGCCTTAGTACAGGACATAGTCCGGAGCGAGGAGGAGTGGCTGGCGGTCGCCTCCTTCTGCGAAGCAGTAATGCTAGCAAAGGAGGAGGCCACATTAGGTGCGGGCTTGCGGACAGCAAGCAACGTCTATGGGTGCGGACGGTACCGTGTTTCCCTTTCATGTAAGCATAAGCATAATAATCAGCCTTATAATTTGGGTCCATAGGCTTCAAGCATCAAGGAGAGGGAATGGGGCTTAACTTGGCCTAGTACACCAGGCCTAGCCAAGTTACGAAACTTTTTGTTTAGATTCTCTTTTGTCGATCGCCTCGATTCGGCAACGCCTCCGATTCCTTTGTTTTGAATTTTTGACCAAGTGACAGATCGTTGAGATGACGTCATTCCCATATATTTGAAGTTTTCTACTAGCGTTCACGACCGTAGATTATCAAAAGCGTTGGTGGATGTTACGTCTTTGAATTTATGGTTTTTTTTTTTTTATGGTAGGTGAAAATCATCCAATGACGAAACCCGCTCTTGGGCGGAGCGGGAGACCAGTGTCAGACTCTTACTGACTAAAAAACCTACCTCGTACCTTCCTTGCCTTATTCCTGGAGTCGAGGTAACAGTTTTCCACCACCCTCTAGGCTCCAGGAGGCTTCGACCCTGAAGGGCCCCTGCAGTTTGCTGACAACTCCTTGAGGCGCGCGGTTGAATTTATGGTGGATGTGCCAGTTTCATCATCATGTTTTTATTCTGTTTTGGAAGAAGTCGAGATAAAATAAATTACACAAGATATAGTCTACCTAGAACCCAATAAGTGACTAACAATGACAAAAATATTTTGTTAAGATTAACTAGAACTTTTTTCATGAAATTCAGGAAATAAATTTATTCTTTGTTATCGGTCTTACGTATTCTTATCGGTTTCAAGGCAGAATCTTTGATTACTGTTGCCCTAGATTCGTTTCAGCTGAGAAATAAAACGGTTATACTTATTGCATGAAGGTTTTCTAGTTTAATTATCGTATTAATTTTTTCTTCGTTTTAATGAATAGACATTAATATTGACTTTTTTATTGACTTCGATGAATAACGCACAGTAAGGCTGTCGGATCTTAGCGAGTCTGAAGTTAATAATTGTTTAAAAAAAATAAATGCCAATAACAGTTTTTTCAATACACTTACTCGAAAACTGCCTCTTATCGCACTCCTATTAGGTTCAATATAGCATGTATATCACCCAAGTGCTTTTTTGAGTTTATCATAACAAGGGCTTTTTTATTCCTTCCTTATCGTCACGATCACGGGGGATTATTTTGTTTTACTTAGTTTATCGAATCAGGCGCGAGGCGTCCCCCAGAGTCGCTGGACGACCCCACGAAATTAGAAACTGAGCAGAGCAGATTTGAATGCTGTACTTATATATTTCTTATATTTCTACTGTATGTTTGAGATACGATTAATTTTTTTTCTTTCTTTCTTTATTTCACAAGTCGTAAGTGTATTGAAAAACGTCGTTTGATACACGTGCAGATTTGTCATTGCAGCCCTCGGCTCCATAACACACTCGCCTACGGCTCGTGCGAATTTCGCCTCGGTCGCAATGACAAACTTCCTGCACTTGTATCAAAATGTACTATTAACAGCGGACCCCGGGCACCGAGGTGAAAGCCAAGGTAGCAACCGGGACGGGCGCCAGGTTGATGATGAACAGTTTTTAACAGCAATAAGAACTGCAAAATGCATTTATTTGTTTAAAACACAGAGTTTTCAAGCGTTAAAATTCGGAAAGCGTAACTTCCGACTCGCCAAGATCCGACATCCGTACTGTACTAGATATGGATTAAGAAAAAAATCATATCGCATATGGTGCCCAGAAACACTGTAGGTACACAGGCCTCCTCTCTAGGAAAAGGAATGGGCCATAATCCATCACGCTGGCCCAGTGCAGATTAGTGGATGTCACATGTCTTCAAATTTTTGGTTCTAGGCCATGCCAGTTTCCTCACGATGTTTTCCTTCACCGTTTTGAGAGCAGTGCATGGTGATGAAATCCAATGCTTATATCCTTTACGAACCTTTCGGTCTCAACCGCCATCTGTTATGCCCAAAATGCGTTATCAAAGACAAAATGTCAATAATGTACTTTCACAGAAAAGTACCGATATTTCAGTCGATGACATACATACATACCTGCTGTAGTACATAATCGTGTTACTCTAATTTATCAATCGACATTGCACAAGATTACCTCAATGTCGTGACTTATCGAAGACGCTCAAGGTACCACATATATAATATATACTTATATGTACTACTTATGTATATCGCGTCCTTCAACATGCGCCTGTTTCCACAATTATGGCGGTAAGTCCCCTCTTTGAGGCGTAACTAGACCTCACGGCGTCCTCACTATCCACTTTAGACAACTGTCTTATCTGTGGACTCTGTCTTTGCTCTTTGCTGCACCCAAAAGAGTGTAGTTTTCTGAGTTGGCAATGACAATTCGTGTCCAGGAGAGAGGCTCTCTGACGGCTCATCAACGACATCCTATACAAGCTCCATCGAGATTTTCCCTCTTCCTCGCTTGAACGCTTGACATTTTACAAGGTTTTATTTAATTCCACCGATGCACTTCCTGGTTACCGCCTGAGGTAAAATTTTGTATGCATGTGTCAATCAAATGACAATTCAAAATTATTCCTGGTATAGTCGTGGAGTTCTTCTTCTGTTGGAACCGGAAGGTGGCCATAGGACCTCCGTAGTTAAACGACAAAACTCCCATCGTGTTTGGGCTCGTGTGGTTCGTCTTGACGAGTTTTAAATACATAGGTGTATACCGCATTAAAAGAGCTTGCTATGAAAAAAATATTTTCATAGAAAACTTGTTAACACATCATTTTAATGCCCCAGAACATTCTAATCTAACTCACAATGACATTTCAACTAACAAAGATGTACAATAAAAGAAATTGACGCACACAAAACATTACTACTTTTGAACAACACATTTTTCATCGTATTGTTTTATAATATCTAATGAGCATTCCGATCTCCTAACATAATATGGACTGAAACAAATGCCGAGGCATACAAACAGCATACAAATGGATATTTAGTAAACTATTATTGCCATTGTCTATTGAGCTTGACCTGTAAACATTGTTATTTGTTTTTCATTGTTGATACTAGTCTCAACCCTATTGTATAAGCCCTAGTAGGGTCTTATTCAAGTCCTGTTACAGGGCATTGCGTTACTATGAAGTTGTAATGCCGAGAGATGTGAGAGTAACGCAAGGACAAGCGCCCGAGTATAGTGAGGGAGGCGGTGATTTAGTTTGTAATTGGATTCGGAAACTTGTGTGGGTTGAGGAAAATTTTATAAGTCGGTAAATGAATCAAAAGTCGAGGTTGAATAATCGGATTTGTGGAAATGAAATTAATATAGTTCCTCTTTATATTTTAGGATACCGTAGTTTTCATCTGTTCAAAACAGATTTAACCTTTCGAATACCAGAAAAAATACTTAGGCGATGAAAATGACGCTGATTTCTGTTAAAAAATGTGGCATTCAGTGAATTACAATATATTAAAGTTCGTAATACAGAACACTCATAATACTCTCATGCCATTTATAATTATTTCCCCTTTTCCATGAAATAATGGTATCATAACAAAAATGACTCACCAATCGCAATTCAAAAAAAGAATCTCCCATAGACCAATTTCCAAGAATACCAACCTAACATTCACGAACTATATGACATTATGACGTCATGTTTCAAACATGGCGCCGAGTCACCATAAAATGACATAACAAGAACAGGTATTTTTATTATTATGTAAAGATTATTCGATAGCCATACACGTGATACTAATAGGTTCTTCTATTATCATGATTATTAATTGTATTTCCTTGAATCTTATTAATTTGTTTATGTGTGGTTCAGATAAAGCGAATTAATGTATATAGATAAAATCGGAGGACTGTTGCGTTTGTTTTGGCGTTCATATGAAGGTCATTTGTGTTTTTTTGCGAAAGGATATTTAATTTTGTTTTGGTAGATAACGTTTGTGTGGACACGCTGCACTCCAGCCCTCCTAGAAAAGTTTTTATAATCTACAATCGTTAAAGCTAGTAAACAACTAATCAAATGAATGATAATTACTTTGTTTTAACAAAATTAGTAGCCAAGTTTACATCATTCAAAATGACAGAATGAAATGTAATCGTTTCTACAATGTTCATCGCCACATCCTGTAGTTTTATGATATAACTAGCTTTTGCCCGCGGCTTCGCCCGCGTGGTATTGGGGTTAGAGTTGGGGTTTTCGGGATTAAAAGTAGCCTATATCCTATTCCGGAGTATATCCTATGCCTGTGCCAAATTTCATCCAGATCCGTCCAGCCGTTTTGGCGTGATTGAGTAACAAACATCAAAACATCGTAACTTTTGCATTTATAATATTAGTAAGATTAAGAAGTAAGATTAACACTTACGTTGAGGCGTTTCGATTGTAGAAAGAGACTCGTCACGAAACGATTGGAAGTTGGCTAATGGGGCAAGACGGTTATAATAGACGTGGGCAAAAAGGCTGCCAGGTTTGATGGGATTGGGCAGGTCTCGTTAGTCGCATGCACGAGGACCGCTGGGCAAGCGTCGCCACACTGTGGGCATCAGAACGAAGAAAGCGTTGTTAAGGCAGGCCTAGAAAGAGGTGGCGGGATGATTTACGACTGGTTCGAGATGGCACGGGAGAAGGTTTGGAAGGACTTGGGGGAGGCCTTTGCCCAGCAGGGGGACAGTTAGGACATTGTAAAAAAACATAACGTCTGAAGTGTCTGAAACTCTACTATTTAGTGCCATAAGCCACTAGGCGTATATTTAGAACCTTTGATACTACATAGTAATCGAGGAAAACGAATGTCAAATTTAAAGAAAAAACTAGACTAGAAGAATGAGACACCCTCTCAGTTTCAAAAGGAGTAATTTATTGAGTGAGAAAAAAGGTCCCATCCTTACTAAAGAGAGATTTATTAAGTTATGTGACCTTTAAAACTCATCTAATTCCCAGAAATTAAAAAAAAAAAACTAACCATACATTTTTCCTCTTCAAAAACAGAATGAGTATAGTAGTCTTACATAAAATATATTCCAGGGTTGGCACTGTCATACAAATTCCTCTAAATGACACATAAGTTTATGTGAAAAAAAAGGTTTTAATCCATTAGTTGGCATTACAGCGAATGGAAGAATGAATGAAAAGTTGCCTGTGCAAATATAGGAGGTAAAACAAATGTAGTAGTGCTTTCATTGTGGTTTTTGGTAGGTAAATAGTAAAATGGATTTATGAATGACATTCTTTATGGGTCAAAGTATTGTGTCATCTATACTTTATGACATATCCTTTACTTAACATCGTAAGAAAACATTGACTAATTAGACCATGATGTAATTTGTAGTAGGTTTTTTACGGTGGGAAAATGTATTTTATTTATTTGTTATAACTTCATGCAACACAACGGTAACGGCGGACTTAATAAAAAAAAACTTTTATTCCAGACAAAACAGTCCATAAAAGTTGTTAGTAACAAGAATTTAACTTATAACTAATGTTAGTAAATAATGCCTTAGGCATTCTCTACTCGTCAACGAAGGGTAGTGAGGAAAAAACATGAAAAATCTCCAATGATAAATGCCGCCCTTTTTTATGGTGGGAAAAATCATCTTATAACGAATCCCGCCCTTGGGCGGAGCGGGAAACAATGTCAGACTCTTACTGACTAAACGTGTCACCCCGTTCCTTCTTAGCCTTCATACCAAGGTCGGACCTTCCTTTTAGAAACCTGACCGGGAGCCCAGTAGGCTTCGGCCTTGCTGGGTGGAGCAGAAATAGTCCATACCAGGTTGCCTGGATGAAATCGAATAGTGCGATAAGGCCACCGATTGTATGTTTTATTTATTATAAGGTTTTCTTGTAATAAATAAAACATATTACAATAATACATATGTTTTCCTCACATACACAAGGCACTCAGATTTGGAACAACTATCTGTCGTCCATGTAAATATTAGTTTTGTGCGGGAATCGAACCATATATGTAGTCAATCTCTCTACGACTGCGTCATTCTTCCCATTCCTATTATTTTTTTTAATTTAAATATTATCCTACACATAATTTAAAAAAAAAAAACATTTTAATACGAAAAAATTGAAAAAATCTTTTAAAATTCATAATACCTCATAAAGTATCAAAAATCGCATAACATGATGGACATGGCAAATGTATTTTTTTTATTGGATATTTGGTCCAAATAATGGACTAAAAATCCTGTCTACAAAAACGAAACAAAATAAAATTATCAACTACTAAAAAAAAATGAAACATAATCCTGATGATTATGTTTCATTTTTTTTCAGTAGTTGATTTTATCCTAAAGATACAGTGGAAAGACTTCCACTGCTGGACATAGGTAAGTCTAAGTATCCAAGTATACGGCAATCGACCCTTTACTTCTCACATTAAGGGTTTTTGCGAACTTTCACTTAATAATAAAATAATTTATTATTATTATTAAAAAAAAAATAATTAAATTATTACACTTAATTCACTTTTACTACTTAAACAAATCAATATGACGATAAACAAACACAATTTAATTCTACATTCCTAAATATTCATAAAACTTACTGTTTTAATTTTTCAGAAGAAAATATTCGACAAAAAAAAAATCGCCAATAATCTCCTTTAATCAAATTAAAACAGCTAAAATATCTTTACCAATACTCCTTAGTTGAATCAAAGTCAGTATAAACCTAAGAATAATGAGACGCCCATACTTTAGCTAGCGAATACGGACTTGATCGACCATCAGCGCCATCTAGTAGCGGCGAACCGTAAACTTAGCGTGACTTAGCGTTTTCGTGAAAAATTGTGTCTAAGCAAGAAAACTAAGTTGTTTTTAGGTTTTTTATTGACAAAATGGGTTGTATTTTTTTATTTATTACGTGTATTAAGGTGTTTAAAATAACGTATTGTACAGTTATTTGGTGTTAAAAGTGAATGTCTTGAAACCAATGATTATGAATTTTACTATAACAAAAATTTAATCTAGTTTCGATCATTTACGTTTAATTCATTAAGCCCCAAGAGGACACCGGTGTCCGCACACCTATTGTCTTTTAACCTAGAGTACCGTAATTACAGACATAAATAAAGAACAATAGGACGCCGGCGTTCGCCTAAGGCTCAAAAGTTTAATTGTGTCTGTAAATTTGGTAGTCGAAAGTTTCAAGGGATATTAAAAATACGAAAAAATATTTTTGGCTTCATATTTCAAAATTTTTGAAGCACATGTTACCTACAGTTTTTTTTTTCAGAACACTGCATATAATAATAAGATAATGACGAGTAAAAAAATAACACAAAGCAACTATTAAAATTCTTATTACTTCTATAAATATTTTACTAACAAAGCAATTATCGTTAACCAAATAATTAGGTATACCTATTACATAAATTAATTGTTTCCATGCCATTTAAGACAACAAAATGTACATCATTAGACGTCCTGTCTTTTATCTTGTCTTAATTAGTTTATGTTTTTAAAAATAGGTTAGCGACCTGCAAACCAGTTTATTTACTTTTACCACAAAACTTTATTTACAATAAAAGTTAATAACTAAAATTAATAATAAAAGTTATTCACTAAAATAGTTATAATTAAAATTAACAGTTAAGTTAAAGTAATAACTTAAAGTAACAGATTTTTCTCTTGGCGGCTACGGTAACTTTCGAACTATACTGCAGTCTACAGAGATAAAAAGATTTACTGACAAATCGGACACTGTCCGAATAAACGTATTTTAGTTTTCAAAATTTTAACACTGACTATTCGGACACTAGGTATCTTTAATTCTTTATTGATCCTGTTTAGTACAATCACTTAAAAATGTTTTAATATATAATATAAAAAAATTTATTACCCGAAGTTGTCGCTTTGAATCCAACCCAAAATAGTTTTGGTGACGCTTTATAATATTTAAAAGAAAAATATAAACTACTGCTGAAATGTCAGCGAAAAATATGTTAAAATAAAGTATGTCAATTCGAACACTGTCCAAATCGTCAGCAATTCGAAAAAACTTTTTTATTTATTTATACAAACTAGTGCTTTACTACTATCCCATCTGATGGTAAGCAGTGATGCAATGCAAAGTAAGTCGATATTTAAATATGTCACAACTTTAAGTGAGTATATCCTTCAGAAAACATAAGAAACAGGATAACGCCTAGTCAAAAATCTAGTATTCACGTAAGCAAGCAAAAAAAAACGCACTGTTTTCAACCAAAAATTCTCGGAAACTTATGAATAAATTTAGATTTATATGCACACGTGATAATATGTACGGACAATGTCAAGGTGAGGTCCTACTCATGTTTATTTGGTTTTTGTATATTTTTTTAAATGCATTATTTATCGTAGTTTTAAATCTAAGGCCGGAAATGAATTATTTTACAATTTTTTTATTAAATTTTATGTTATTGAAATAAATGCTATATGAATTTTAAAGTGACAGTGTACACAATACAAGTGAGATAAAAACATTAAAAAAAGGTTTTTATTTTATTCTGCGTTATAAAATATCAAAAAAGAAAATGGGGTTTGAAAATAGAAGAAAAAATAACTTACTATTTTCAAACCTACCTAAAGACACAAAAAAAAATCATAAGTGTTGATCAAGTTGTTTTAGAGGAGTTCGAGAAATTTTTATATATTAGGTGGGTATATAATGGAAAAAGTAAGTTCTAAGTATCAATATAGCGTACCTTTACTTAAATATCTACCTATTATCCTTATTACAGTTAATAAAATCAATCAGTGCAAAGTTCATTGACCCTCACATTTCGACAAAACTCGCCAAGAATGACTCATCAAACCTCTGCGGCTTAAAAACTTCCCCTGCTAACTATTTACAAGAACTCATTAACTATTTCAACTCTAAAATACCTGGAAAAACCAAGAAAATAGTTCCGGATTTTTCTCGATTTCGACAAAACGATTGAAATCATAATATCTTTATTTTTATCACGTCTTAATCTGCAGACGAGATAACATAATCAATTTGTCATAATAATAAATACACTTCAAAATACAATAACAAGAAATAACCTTAAAATATACATACAAACAACCAACCTCTATGATGACCGATATTATAAAGCTATGACGTGTCACGCGACTCACACTTGACTGTTTCGCAACAGTTCCCTATTTGACGTAACAACAATGAGTAATAAATAATTGGAATAATCTAGTTGGTACATGTCTTATTTACTTATATCGGAAACTGGAAAAAATCCAAACAAAAATAATGTTTGTTTACCTAAACTGAACTAAGTTTATTTTTATGTGATACTTAGAGTACAATAGATCTGTACTTTATTTGGCTGTATGGTTTAATATGCAGGTTGTAAAAAAATAAAAATAATAAATCAATTTTCGTAGCCGTGGCATACCGCGTATGGCGCAGCACGTATGGCGTAGCATCAGAAAAACAACAAACAAAACGCAACTACGCAAAATGATATCCATATCTTGTTTACGTATTCCAATAAAAATAACTCAGACATAGGTAACACAAAGAAAGATTACAGATAAACGTCAAAATAGAACACATTATTGCAAAATAAAACAAAAGCTAAAACTTATTCCGTTGAACCATACAGTTCAGTTCAAAATGATCAAGTTACAGTAATCGGAGCAATTTAAAAATTTACATTTACTCAACCACCCAAATTGTAATGTTAACTAAACCGTCAAAATCTTACAGTTTAAATTACGCCATATAATTGCCCAAAACTAAAGCTAACGCTTTATCAATCGATTAAATTATTTCATGGAAAACGCGACAAACACATGACTCAATAGCGAATTAGCTAAAAAAAATCGGATACATTGACTCAATACTAGCAAAGTGATTACACGGACATAGTTGGGTTGCGTTACGTAAATGAGCGCACACTACCACAACTTACGCCCACAGAGACAAATACACGCACACAGACAAGAGTGTGGCAGTGTGAGTGCCGCAGGCTGGGAGTCGGGCGACCCCACTACAAAATTTAGTCGCACTCGAGACTTCATACAGTACAGACCTGTCCAAGCGAGTGGAGTTACACAGCGCCATACGCAGTGGATATTTCGTCATAACAAATATTGTGATAGTGACAAAAATAATTTAGGACGTGAAGTGGGAGTGATACAATTTTTTATTACATTTGAATATTATTTAAAAACTAACTGTGAACGAGAACCTTGTGAATTACTGTTCAGTGGATTATGACATTGTACCCACAATTTGGATAATTCCGGATAAGGAGTGCAAAAAGACCGCAAATATTTTTGTAAGTATCTTTTTGGATTTTTCTTGTGTTATTTGACAGGATTTTTTGCAAAAACTGAATGTCGGATTTTATTTTAACTTGTTTTTTAATAAATTACAAGTTTGAGAAAGTTTAGCCAAAATTTTTCACTTCCCTTCCATTTTGTTAAAATACCCTTAATTTCGAAAATGTAATAAGTTGTAATCGCGAAAAAATAAAATTAGTAATTCAAAATTAAAAATTACAAGTTAAACAATTATAGTTTAAATCAAAATTTTTCATTTCCTCAACGATCTTATAAAACTTTCGCTAAATCCCAAGAAAAGCAAACGCAAAACGCGAAAAATCAATTATTAAAAGTTAAAATTTCAGAAACTTCAGAACTTAACAGATTAATCATAAAATCAAACAAAATAAAAATGTTAATGAAAACAAACAACGTTTTCCAACCCGAAAAGGAAAGTTTGTAAAAATGCGCATTTAAAACAGCCGTTTGGAAAAACAAATCCTTTCTTCAGAACATAGAAATTTCTTGAAAATTTTCTCCGAATTTGAAATTCAGTTGAAACATTATCTCTGAATAAATCGGAATTTATGAAAATTGAAGCAGATGTTTCATCGATTTTTTTCGGGTTTCCTCGTAAGTACCGAGTCATTGACTTCGCTTCCAAATTTGTTTACTGATCTCCTCAGTGGCGTGCCAAAACGGCAGAGTTAATCATTTTATTTGTTGAATTCTTACGTTCTTGAAGATTCTCAATGACGCCCCTCGGCGTTTCACCTTGTTTTAATTCTTTTGTTTGCATTTCTGCTTCCTCGGTAATTTCGTCACTGTTTGTGTACGAGCACAACTCATTTTACAAATGTTTACGTGTCCTATCCTGTGTTTCTTTTATCTATAAGTTGTATTACGAAAGACAAAAGACGGTAGCTGATAAAATTTAAATAGTTCTAATTTTGAAAATGCTGTGTCAGAGTGACTGTCAAATTTTTTTTTAAATATTTTTTTTTTCGTAGAGATTTGTAAGTGTTTGGTAAAAAGCAAAATATGGTATGTAGTGATTTTAATTGCGGGATTGCGTTGGTCGGTGTTGTAAGCTGCCTGGCACGGTTCTGTCGTAAGCTATTGTGAGTCGCTTACACAAGTGGTTCAAGGTTCCAATCGGGCGTGCATTCGCCCGCGGATGTACGGAAACTAGTTTTTTTTTTTGTTATTGCGTTTTGATATATTTGCAGTTTTAATAGATAAAAAAATATTAATTTGAAAAAATTGTGAAATATTATTTGTAATTACTAAACCGCACTGTAAAAATCTTTAAGACGACTTGCCAATAAAATTATTTAAAAATAAAAATTTGACGTCCTTAAATAAAAATTAAACTAGAAAATAACCTTTAAAGAAAACGATTTTTTTTCTCATTTCCACATACCGCATACGTTGTGAATTTTTTATTGACATACCTAACATAAATAAAACCAACCCTTAGACAATAAAAACCTATTCCATACCATAAACAACGCAATATGTCTCGTTTCCCACCCTCCCGCGCCCACCACCTGTTCCATTACATGCAGTAGTCGAGTGCAACAATCGATCCGCCCGTAAAGGTCGCCAATACATGACGTAACGGGGTAGTTGTTGCGCAATCAGCTGCAATACATGCCAGACAACACGTTCTAACATTTAGAACACAAATCGAACGAGCCCACGACAAACTTCGTGCGACTTCGGAAAAATTCGTGAGTTCAATGAACTCGCATGTGTCAAAGTTGGCGAAAATTCGCAAAACAAACGCCGATCGCTTCGTAGTCGCTGTTTTATTTAAACAATTGATTGATGTTTAGAAATGTTTTCATAGTCGGAACCAATAGCATTTTTTACTGTTAGCTAAACTTCCTCAAACAAAAATTGTATTAAAACTGTCTGGCTGTAACAATTGAACACAAAGGCGTTACTAATAAGTAAATAGATTTATCACGAAATGCATTATAGGCATATGATGTAATACGGAACTAAACGCAAGGTTGAACGGAAAGCAATACTGAAGACTGGTAAGGCCGCGTTTATTTAATCGCATATCGACATGGAAGTTATCTGATCTATACAACTGAGTCATACATTAAACGCGCACAATGCTAGATAAACACATTCTGACACCGTTAACGAAGACCATCACCTAATTAACCCAAAAGCTTTGTAAATATTGGCAAAAGATAAAGAATCTCCAGCCAGGGTTACCAAACTTAAAAATGAACGGCATTGGGATGTAACCCTCAGTTTATTTGCCTGGATTACGCTTTTCATACAACGTACGAGTTATGTAAGTAGATTTTTTTCACGCGCAATAACAAGAGCGATAATTTCATTGGCGCGAGGACAAGCAAAGATAACTTGACCTATTTTTTTTATCTCGCTGACTGCGTAACTCTAACCTACTTAGTGATGCGCACGTGAATGTATGCGACCAATTGCGGTGAAGTGGACCATCGTGACGTGGCCATTGTGTGGACACCAGCTCCCAAATGTGAGTGATTGATGAGTTGAACGCTGATACGAATGTGACGCAACTGAACGACAGGAAACTGGAACGAATACCGAAAATTCTCGCTGCATCCGTAATCTGTTTTTGTTTTTCTACTGTCAAATATATATTTGTCTTACTGGGAATCCCCATGACTCAGTAACGATAAAGTCAGGCGATATTATGACTCCCGATAATAGCCTCCAAATATTATCTTGCCTCGCATGACCTCACAGCATGGAACAAAACAGCGCACTCCTCTTTCAGTATTTCCACGAACAAGGCCTGTTATGTAACTCTAGCTGCTCCATTCGACAAATCTAGCACAAGGAAATAGGTTAAGTGTTTCTTAATAATGTAGCAATTAGCAGGTAGAGCAAGGCCAAATAACTAGGTCTGTCTTTGTTATAAAAAATGATTCACTCAAACACCTGTTATCATTCTTATCTCTTATTTAAAAAGACAATTTCTACCGGAAAAGCGGAAAGGCCTTGGCACATTTATAAATCGGAGTTACGAAATGTAACCTTGACACCAAACCATTATCGTGAGCCGACCGATAGAGGCCGTCGCACAGAAATAACGCTCCCGCCTTTAATTGGGTCTTACGCGCGAAAAATCGGTCAAGTATACATCATTTCTGCTGTAAAAATGTCTGAAACGAACCCAGAAGACGACCTCTAAGTCAAAATAACTTGTAGTTACTGCAACACATCGCTTCTAAGACATAACATATGACTCGACGCGTAGCAAGTTTTCAAAACATTCACATCTTGACATAATTCATAACCACAGACAATGAGCCATTGGCGCCAACAGGAACGTCATGTCAATTATGCAACAGTTTTTTTTTGCCTTGCTAGCTTCCATCGAGACGTCTTCCGGAAAATTATAGAGACATTTCTCACAGTTCTATTCAAATTTTATGTTAAAAGGTAAACAGACGCGACTTCTAACAGTATAATAGCAAAGAAATTATACTTAATTTTGAAAACATTTCTATCATTTCATAGTTGGCGGTAAGCGTCAAATCAAATATGGCCGCCGTCCCACTTTTCCCGCGCAATAAACGGCAAGCGCGTGGAAAGTTACCGCTGTACTACTTTCTCTACTTTTTCCAAGATGGCGGCGATTATATATTATTTAAAGTAAGGTCAAGAGCGCAGTTATTTATTTCAAAACCGTCACAAATGCTACAATTAAACTTGACTTTGCCTCGATATGTTCAAGTTATTCATATGGCTTCTTTCGCATTTTACGGTTCAAAGTTTTAGTTTACGGTTGATGCTTCTAATGACATTGACTTTGGCATTTGGCGAAATGTTTGGTATATAAAGCAGTAGCGCGTCAGAGATTTTCCGCTCGCGCCAAAGAACAGAAAAACGCGCAAAACAACGTAAACCCGCCCACGTCTTTCATCAAAACAATAGCCCCACTGTCAAAGCCAAGGGCAACACCATTAAAGGCAATTAATAATTAAATTTCACGTTCTTCGATCACGTTGCAGTTTATATAACTATGTAGAGAGGAGCAAACGTGCTTGGGTTGGTTGGTTGCGCAACACAACGTGAGGTTCAAGAACACACGTGTTGACGGCCGCGTGACCTGAACGCTCTCTGGCACGTGTGATGCAGGTAGGACAATCACGCCGCTAAGGTCACCAGCACAGGGCTGCCTCTGTGAACTTTGACATGGAGTTCCCTAGCCTCGAAGCAAAAAGTAACCACTTATCGGAATTCGGGGAACTGAAATACGATAACAAAGATAAGCAGAGATATCGGATGGGGTCATGTGAAGTGTAAATAGTGATTTCTGTTACATGACTGGTTAGATATCTGCAGATTTAGAATTCGTTAGTGTAAAAAAACTGAGAGGTCATCCATTTATATCTGGTAATCCGATTAATTAGAGTATTTTATGGTAATAAAATGTTTACTATCGCATAAACATTAGATATTTCCATTAGCTGCACGAGACGAGTCTATTTCTAATTCAAATGGTCATTCTAATGACATAATCATAGACAACCTCGTGCCCTAGCACGTGCTTATTGTCTATGACGCTGCAGATAATGTATGCAGTTGCATTATTGTATAACTGTTCGTAGAATTTCAACAGGAACAAAATAAAATTTAACTAATCGTATTTGGGGATTGGGTAATACTCTAAAATATGCTCTATGTTAACAAACTATATTATCAGTGTTTGTAAAATCGGAGGACTTTGTACAGTGAGTCAGTATGACACCTCACATCATTACGAAATGCGTCAGATAAAGAAATAATAGGAACCTTTTTAGCTGTTTTGTTCTACACACGTGACTCAACAAATAAAGACTCGAAATAAATTTATGCGAATACTTAAGCGAAATAAATTGAGTTTTTTTGTTCTTGAAATTGAACTACAGGTTTTGAGGAAAACGTGTTTGAAATGAATTAACTGAACTATTATAAACCATTCAATATATCTAAGTAACAAGCGACAACCTTATATGAAAAAAATACACATTATTTTCCATAATAGAAGTCACTGATCTAAAAATCAATACAAATAAATGATACAATGCACACGTGACGCGTTTTGAAATAAGAAATCCATAGACAGTAACTATTCTATATTTAGCAAGAGGGGATCGACACGTGTTTAAAACAAACGTGTCCCGAGACCTACGGGCACGTGTCTTGTTGCGTAGGTCGTGCCCTATCTCCAACGTGACCAGCTGGAAGAAATGAAGACCTGAAATGGTATAGGCATCAAGACAACTCAAACAATATCCTCATATTACTGATTAGACATTCCATTCGCCGTTACGGTAACTAAAACAGCAAACATATCGGTATTTCTTCGCACAGTTTAAACGGAGCCACAATTTTCCCATCACTCCTGAAGATAGACGAAACTATTGACTATTGACTAACGGTTGCACAATACATTGCTAACAACTAAAAAGCGGGTTTTGACTATCGACAGTTATCACTAATCAAGAACTTTCTCGCGACGGGCCCCGTTATCCGAAAACTGGGACTGTACGGTACAACCGAAAACGGTTTATATGCTCTTCAACTGCCGTCTAAAACTCGTAATACTGTTATGAAACAGCTATTAGGGTGTCGTCATCGTTTTAGCGGTTAAATTTGGTCTCGATGTGATAGTCAAGGTTGGGATTGATTAATGGGACGGGCCCTTTGCAGTGGTTGAGTTAATTGACTCAACAATTTGTTATAATATCCCCGTTTTTGTAAACATTCTAGTCACGTGAACTACTTTGTGTATTATATGATACTAAGACATAAATAACCACAACAATAGCTCATAAAACCCATAAAAGACGTTCTGACATAAAGCAACGAAACACAGAACGTGCCATAAACAAATTTCCTTATTAAAAACCTATGACAAAAAGTTAACAATGCATATATTTTTATAACCAATGCTAAATAGTAACAGCTCGGTTTGAAACGGTGTTTAACTGTCAGTGCGCCGCCAAGCGTCACCGGAATAACGGACGGTTACATTTTTCTGTTAATCTCTTTGCAAATGGAGCAAAAACATCATAATTTACTGTATAAAAATGCTGTTTTTAACAGCCAATCGATTGCTAATTTTGCAGCATTCGAATTTCGAAAATTGGACATTTCAATTTTGAACAAGGTCAGCCATGTTCGAACCATAGATTAAAGTAGGTTTATTTGTTTTAACGTCCCAATTACCAATAAAGTACCGTACTAGAGTTATGACGAAACATTTTCCATGTAAGTATTACGATCACGAATACTGTTTTAAATTAACACCTAATAAAGTGGGCGAGCTGAACAGGGCAGCCAACAAAAAATGTTTGAATAGTTATATGTAACTGTACAATATAGTATCTAATATTGAAGTAACGGAACTTGATTTCATTAATACAAATGAACGTTTAGCGCGACGAAACCTAGTTTGAAATTGATTAACCTTAATCCAATTTAATTAAGAACAACCAAGTTCTACAGTCATTTTTCAATAACAATGTATACCAATTAAAGTTGGCGCAATTATTTGAACAGTTAGACGACATAACGGGGCGCCAGCGCATCTGGACCGACCTACTGACACCAATCTGATAGTGTCGTGGAACGGAACGTATCAATAACACAATCATACTCTTTAGCGGCCATGATTTATGACGAAGAAGAAAATATCTTCTCTCTAAATTGGCAGTTATACTTTTAACAAATTGGTAGATAAAACCATCACGTCAAATAAAGTGTTTAAAAAAAAATGCGACTTAAAAAAAAATGAAACCACCGGACGTCAGTTCGAAATTTGAATTTATTTAAAAGCACATTCGAAATTTAAATCAAACATTTGGCGTCCAGAAAGTAACACACGTGTTTTGACACATTAAACATACAAACAAATTCTTATGGGAAAACGTATAATTTTCATGGAAAACTAACTCTCACGTTGCCTACATTAAAACCGCATGTTATCAAACGTGAACGACATTTTTTTTCAGTGCACAACCGAGTGCAACTCTCATTGTTTTAAAATCATTGAAAAAACAATCAAACTTAGTCGCCACAATAGGCACTTACAAAATGATCCATACCATTGTTAGTTTCGGATAATAAACGTGATAACAATGTGCACTGGCACATTTTTTTTACACTTCCTGCTTTCGCACTTATCGATAAATCGAATATTAAATCGATTAAAGAATCGATTGTCCTAATGACAAAAGTCGACCGTTACATAAATCTGTTTAATGCTTTCGATACAAAACGATATTCAGCTAAATTAAGTCCACGATGAAATCAACGTGATTCTTGCTAAACGTAAATGTTATTGTTTGCTTAACCCCAATCATTTAAAGTTATTAACTAAGTCACATGTTTGAAGCATGGTAAGGAATTTCGAAACAATCTGATCTAAATTAGTCTTTAGTCAGATAAAATAATCAACCTTGGTATATTTGTCGTGTAATCAACCGTCTTCAACTATCAATAGTGTTCTGCAATCGTTCAGTTTTTAAATTTTCATCGTAACGTTAGCAAAAATCAACGTTCGCCAATAGGAAGCCAGTTTTGTAACGATATAAATCCGGTGTTACCTTAAAATTGGATTGCTAACAATATAACACGCTAAAATTAAGAAACACGACTTATTAATGAGTTTGGCTAACATGAAGGGAGTAAAAAGCGTTGCAATGTGGCAACATTATTTCACAAAGGTGATCCACGTGCAACAAGTTTGCAGCGGCGGGATCTTGCGACATTCAGTTTTTGCAACCGAACGATTTTGTAACAGCGACATTATTTAGACAACTGCAATGGTTCGCGAATTTGTTTTTAAACTGTAACTAATTTAACCTTTTCCTTGTTTCAGAACCACAGTGATAATTCGTGCGGACCCGTCGACGTCCGCCGAAACATGGTTGCCGAGTTCATCCTGAGTCAGCAGCAGCTGCTGAGCGGAGCGGGTGGCGGGGGCCTGGGGCCCGCACCGCCCCCCTCCCGCGCGCCGCCGCCCAACCGCGGCCGCCAGTCCGTGTCCCCCTACCCCATGGACCACAGCCAAGGACCCGTCGGAAGCCCCGGCGATCCTAATGACTACTCACCTTTTGAATTCAACAAACGCAAGGAGTTCTTCGGACAGCGCAAACAGAGGGAGTTTATCCCTGACAGCAAGAAAGACGATGGCTACTGGGACCGTCGCAGGAGGAACAACGAAGCTGCCAAGCGCTCACGCGAAAAGAGGCGCTTCAACGACATGGTCCTGGAACAGCGCGTCGTCGAGCTGTCCAAAGAGAACCACGTGCTCAAAGCACAGCTTGATGCGATTAAAGAGAAGTACGGAATCTGTGGAGAAACCCTTATAAGCATAGACCAGGTGTTGGCTACACTACCGACTTGTGACCAGGTCCTTTGTGTCACGAAGAGGAGTAAGCTTGCCACTAACACGCTGTTCCCCGCACCGCCGCCACCACCCCCGGCTCAACCTGCCTCTCCCCCATCGCCGCCGCCCCAGCGCCAACCGGAGCCTTACCAAGAGAGGCTACCAGCCCCTGAGGCATACTACCCACACCCCGCACACTACGAGCCCCCGGGCTCAGTGCTCAACCTATCCAGATCTCGCCGCGTACCCTCCCCCTACGAGCTGAGCTCCCTGTCCGGCTCCGGGGATGAGACCGCCGAACAATACGCACCCGAAAACAATGGGCTGCCGCTAAAACTTCGCCATAAATCACATCTGGGCGATAAGGACGTCGCCAGCGCCCTGCTCTCCCTCCAGCACATAAAGCAGGAGCCGGGCCCTCGGTCCTCGCCCTCATGGGACGGAGAAGGCTCCAGTGACGAGCGCGACTCCGGGATCTCCATCGGGGCGGAGTACAGGCCGCAGCGGCCGGAGGACCGGCTGGCGGCCGAGGAGGAGGATGCGCACCTGAAGGCGGAGCTGGCGCGGCTCGCCACCGAGGTGGCCACGCTCAAGAACATGATGCACCAGAACAAGTCGCGCGCGCACGAGCACTGAGCGGCCGCCGCCTGCGCCTGGACCGCGCAGCCTCCCCCCGCGCCCGCGCCGCGCGCCCGCCGCGCCGCGTCACACGAGCTCGTACAAACTGTCTCCCCTTCCAGTAGATGAAGTTACCACGTTGTAAAGAGATGAATATTATATTGTATCATATAGTGCAGCTGTAAGCGGCTAAGCCGCCACGCCTATTCGTAATCCTTCCTAGTAGTTGTATGTCGTGGTCGGTGTGTAGTACTCGTGTAGGGCAGACAGCCGTAGTGGCGGTCGTCGTAGACGCCTCCTGGACCCTTTCATATGAAAATGAGACTAATTATTTTCGGTTTACAGACTTTTCGAACAGATAAAACTTGTCTACTCAGTGATAGGATATAAAAAAATGCATTTTTAGTGATGAGCTATGTATGTAAATGTAATTAAGTTAAAGAAGTAGATCTGTTTCATCTTTTCGAAGACTCGATAGTGAAAAATCGATGGCTAAAGACTATGTTCTTATAAGAAGTAGTTCGTAAGTTTTGATCTAAGTAAGTTTAAGTCCAACTTAGATGGTTATTTATAAAAATTAATGTATATTTCTCATTTCGGATTGCCCCGTTAAGTTTTGAACCAAAAAGATAGGTCCTCTGGTTAACTGATGAGAAATCGCAAGTAATTTGTAAGACATAGATTCTACATTTAAATCCTATAAGAACAGAATGTATTGATTAAAAAAAACAAGATTAAGAATACCAGTGCCTTTGACAATACACATACCTTTATAAATAGCTACCTAAAGGAATATTTTTGTACACTTATTAGAAAAAGAAAAAAAGAAAATGGCGATTTCATCTTTCGGAAACCATGGTCGTTACTTCGTGTTCTCGACTTCCAGCAACTCGTTAGTTGATTGTTTTCTTTAGAAAAGTGAATGAAAATGCTAGGCATTAGTCCTTCTTTGTGCGAAGAGACTTTCGAGTTGCTGTGAGAAGTGGACTCGTGGTAGACACAAGATTAAAAAATTTATAAATGTATCGAATCCTAAGAAAGCTAGCTCGCAAGTATTTCTGTTATATTGTAAGTTAACTCCTAATAATGCTCTATAGGGCATGTGATAGGACTGAAGAAGGAAGTATACTAAGTATTTATTTATTATTCGGACCGTGAAAGAGGATTTTACAATTTATTATCTTTGTATAAGAAACTCTATACGATATGAATAAATTGTGTACATTACAATTATTTCATGAATTTTATTTCTATGATAACCCTTACACACACACATAAAAACACTACCTATCTACTACATCCAGAATAAAAATCTACCCTCCGCCTCCTAGTCAAGTTACGGTCGTTTCGATAACGTCGAACGCTCGTTCAATTCCTTTATTAAGATGATGTCAGAATAAAGGAATTGAGGGCATGGACAACATAAAGCGTTCGACGTTTACGAAACGAATACGTGAACATGGAAGAATGGACATGGAGGGGGGTAAGAATAGACTAAACCTACATAGCTATACTAGGAAGAACAGTGATGGCTTAGTGGTAAAGGCTTTTGACTTGGGCTGCATTCCCGCCAGAGATGAGCGAGGGATGTGTTTGTAAATAACCATCTGTTGACCGAGGCGAGGTAAATGAAGCGATATTATTGGTTCTTTACAAATCCCTCGCAATTCATCCTCGCACATCTCGGGCGGAAACTCCTCACATATCTTTGGTGCAAACGTAGCCTTAAGAGTCATACTGTCTTGTGTTCAAACCCAAGCAGGCGCTTTACTCAGTGTAATTATATTAAAAAAAAAATCACATTTTTAAGGAACTGACATTCTAAAACAGAAAATTTGAAGATATGTGACATCCACCAACGCGCACTGAGCCCGCACGGTAAATTACGCCCCATTTCCATTTCCAGAGAGGACGCCCGAGCTCAGTAAGGGGAACTTTATATGGCTAAATATCCTATTAGAATACCGTACATCACACTTTTCAACTATGTCTTCCGATTTGGCAATGTTTTTGACACTACCGGTGTCTGTAGGATGACTACGTGGCTGAAGATCATCTCTTGCTACCAACTGGATCGTTTACCAACAGTGTCATCACAAGGAAAAGTTTAAGCAACACTCCAGGCTGTTACTGTGATTGCTGGGGCTGCGGACGACGAGTAATATGAAGCTTATCGTGCGGCTTCTCGATAAAGACAGAGTCCGAGTCGTCAGCGGCGCGTTGCGTACTACGGATGCCTCAAAGAGTTAAAAAAAACCGCAGCAACAAATGGTTCCAGTCTTTCGATAAACAAGGTACAAACGACGAGGCGAACAGCTTATTCCGGACCGTATCTCGCGACTATACTATAAAATTGATAGGAAAAGGCAACGATCATTTTGCTGACAAACTGAAATCGAACTTAGGACCTATAAAGTAACGATGGGCACTAGATCAACGACCACGTTCATCATATAACAATAAAAAACTGCCCCCCGTCAAATTACTGACGTTTTGTTAACGTCGGACGCTTGGAATAGGCCACGCCTCCATTCCTTTGTTCTGATCACGTAACTGAGCGTTGAGGTAACGTCAGAACAAAGTCGGGGGCGTTGTCAGCTCAAAGCGTTCGACCTTAACGAAACGATCGTAACTTGGCTAAAGGGGCCTAAGCAAATGTGAGTCGTACTCGCGCACTGAGGGTACGGGTTGGACCCACGGGAAGTACCCTGTAAATTTTGATTCGCTTGAGTGTCGAAAAACGTTTTTGCGAAATACGGCCTCAACTTTTTTTTCGTTAACTTAGAAGTTTGTTTTATCAAAATTTACGGGTACTTTCTGTTGACCTGGAACCCTGAAATTTGTTATGAGGCAAGGTCTCATAACACAAGTACGGGAATAAATCTGAAAACTGAAAATTTTTCATTACGTCACAAAAAAAAAACTTTTTTTAATCCCAAAAATTTTACCAATTTTTTTTGGTAATAGAATTATTGTCATACGGAACCCTCAGTGTACGAGTCTGACTCGCAGTTTTCATTTTGAGTTACAGAACCCTAAAAATATTAATTACCAGCTTAAAAATGTATAAACTAAGCAAAATCAAGACAAACGTAATCAACCTAGTTTTCAAATCAATAAGTCAGTAAAATTGATAGCGTGTTAGACCACGTGTTAGAACAGATCATAGAATAAAGGATTCTGCCCACTATAGCGCGCACCATATCGTACCATGCCCTTGCTCTGGGGCCATGGGTTATGGGAAAGTGAACTCCAAGGGCCTCGAACAAAAGCAAAGAAAGAATGACTGGCCTGACAGTCTAGTAGTTAGCCTAATTGCTATGACGGAGGTCATAGGTTGTCAGTCAATACATGGTTTAAATCGTACGCCCCTTTGGTATTGTGACGTGCCATGCGTAAAGAAGAGAGCGTATCAACACCGGCAAAATATTACGCTACGTTGTTTGTTGGCGACGGAACGGTACTAGACCGTTTTTTATACGGCCATCGTCTTGTAAGTTTGAATAAAAAGATTTATCGTACGCCCCTTTGGTATTGTGGCGTGCCATGCGTAGAGAAGAGAGCGTATCAATACCGGCAAAATGTTACGCTACGTTGTTTGTCTGCGACGGTACGGTCTGGGCTACCAGACCGTCTCGTAAGTTTGAATAAAAAGAGTTTTTTTATACTAGGTAGGTAGGTTTCCTACTAGGTAGGAATAAAGTGTAAGAGAAAAAAAAGCTGTCACGGTCATAGAACGGTACGGTCTAATGGACAGACTCCTTTAAATCTGCATAGTACGAATTATAACTTAATTATTACGAAATTAATTTTCATATTGAGTTAAGCAATAAGTTGTTACCATGCTACAAGTATTTCACGTTGACAAACCCGTCTCGTTTTATTTAAAAAAAAAAATATCCAATGACATCTTCTCGCCCTTGGGTGAGGCGGAAGATAGTAACAAACTTTTACTGACTAAAAACCCACAACGTTCTTTTGTTGCCTTAGTTCCTGGGCCTTGGTCACTTTAAAATTGACGGAGGGCCCCATTAGGCTTCGACCCTACTGGACCCTTACAGGTTGTTGACAACTCCTTACGGCGCGCAAGAACAGTACGCGCCGTCGCCGATTTGAGGTCGGACCGGACGGTTAAGGGAGGGCGGTACAGCGAGCTATTCATTGCTCGCCGTCCACAAGCCCGAGCCTATGGCCGGAAAACAGTGATGGCCCCTCGTTAACGACCCTGACTTACGTACTGTTGGTCATGGGTTCAATCCCAGCAGCTCTAAGTGCAAGATCTTTTGACAAAACCTATAGCATAGCATCCATAGATATTATATTTCTATGATAGCATCAGCCTTATTTATACTCGTAATGTTCGCACAGCTGGGAGTCAGGTCTCCTCTCTAGGTGAGAGATTTATGCTTTCGAATTTTTGGTTCTAGGACATGCCGGTTTCCTCACGATGTTTCCCCTTCACAGTTTTGAGAGCAGTGGTGATGAAATAAATTACACAAAGTAATGCACCTGGTTGGATTTGAACCCACGACACTACAACTCGTAAGTCAGGGCAGTTATCACTCGTCCACCACTGCTCGGTGGTGACAAACACTATAGTCCAGTAATTACAACAGCCTTATAATGTTCCCACAGCTGGGACACAGGCCTCCTCTCTAGAAGAAGAAGTGGGCCATAATCCACCACGCGGGCCCAGTGCGGATTGGTGGATGTCACATGTCTTCGAATTTTCAGTTCTAGGACATGCCGGTTTTCACTGTTCACTGTTTTAAAAGCAGTGGTGATGAAATAAATTACACAAAGTAGTGCGCCTAGCTGGTGGCTGGGATTGAACCCACAACACTGCAACTCGTAAGTCGCTCGGTCGGTGACAAACACTATAGTCAAGTACTACCGGAAATCAATAAGACAGCTATTATCACAACCTTGTAACAATGTACAAATAACAAAGGTTCGAAGTTAATCATTAGTAGCTATGACGTCACGGTTTAATTGAATTTTCTTAGAAGAGATAAAAATAAATGGAGCATCATATTATATTGGTAGGTAAATATGTAAATGTTAGCTACATTACAAGTTGGGTTTTACCAAGGTTTTGGTGGCCCTGGACCTCTAAAAATAATAATATACTTATTCAATTTAATCTACACTAATATAATAAAGATAGAGCAGTGGTGGCCGAGTGGTAACGGCCCCGACTTACGAGTCGTAGGTCGCGGGTTCAAACGCAGCCAGGCGCATTACTTTGTGTAATTTATTACATCACCACTGCTCTCAAAACGGTGAAGGAAAACATCGTGAGGAAACCGGCATGTCCTAGAATCAAAAATTCGAAGACATGTGACATCCACCAATCCGCACTGGGCCCGCGAGGTGGATTATGGCCCATTCCCTCTCCTAGAGAGAGGAGGCCTGTGTCCCTGCAGTGGGAACATTAAAAGGCTGATGATGATGAATATAATAAAGACTTAAAGTTTGTTGTTTTGTTTGTAGGAGGTAATCTCTGGAACTACTGGTCCGATTGGAGAAATTTTAGCAATAATAGAAAGCTGCTTTACTCCTGAGTGACATAGGCTATGTTTTATGTACGCGGACGAAGCCGCTGACAAAAGCTAGTTCTAGTATAAGGACGGGCAAGTATCCTTATAACTAAAGATGACTGGCCTGTCTGTCTAGTAGTTAGTGACCCTGACTGCTATGCGGGAGGTCGTGGGTTCGATTCCCACCCAGGACAAATGTTTGTGTGATGAGCACGATCATTTGTTCTGTGTCTGGATGTAATTTATCTATAATATTATGTATATATTTAGAATAAGTATGTTTATCAGTTGTCTAGTACCCATAACACAAGCTCTGTTTAGCTTAGGACTAGATGGCGTTGTGTGATAGTTGTGGACATATATTATACTATAAAGAATTGAATAAGTATCTATAGTCGTGTAAGCCAATGTCTTTTTTATGGTAGGTAAAAATCATCCAATGACGAATCCCGCTCTTGGGCGGAGCGGGAAACAGTGTCAGACTCTTACAGACTAAAAAATCTACCCCTTTCCTTCCTTGGTTTATTCCTAGGCCCTGGTGTCGCGGTTTCGCATCTACCCTTGGCCCAGGAGGCTTCGACCCTGCAGGGCAGTTTGCTGACAACTCCTTGAGGCGCGCAGGAACAGTACGCGTCATCGACGACTTGGGAAGTTAATGGCTAAAGGTGGGCCTTCCCAACTCGTCTATCGCCTACGACGAGCATGGTTTAAAAGCTTGTTGCTTCATCCAATAAATGTGATGTTTAATGCAAAAGCAATGCGAAAAAAGAGAGATAACAACTGAAAACTCTGTTGGCATTCAATGATCACAAAACTTGTTCCAGGAAATACCTGTTTTTATTAAACCCTTAAGGATTTTTGAAAAAATTTTCGGCACTAGTGCGGAAAACAATGACTAAAAGCGGTTCAAGTTATGAAGTGTTTTGCATAAAGGTTTGTATTTAACCTTTCGTCTACCGCATTTACAGACACCATTAAAATATAATACGTGTGCGGACACTAGTGTCCTATTGGGGCTTAATGAACTAAAAGGAAAATGTCTAACATAATACGAACCGTAGGGACCCTGCAGAAGGGTCGAAGCCAATCAGGGCCACGGGTTTGCGTCTGAAAAGGAAGGCTCTGGCCCTAGTATGTATGGCGATGTAGGAACGGGGTAGGTTGTTTAGTCAGTAAGAGTCTGACACTTGTTTTCCGCTCCGCCCAAGAGCTGGACTCGTCATTGGATGATTTTTACCTACCATAAAAAAAAAACATAATCTATATCTACACTAATATAATAAAGAGGTAAAGTTTGTTTTTTTATTTCTTTGTTTTTTTGTTTGTAGGAGGTAATCTCTGGAACTACTGGTCCAATTGAAAAAAAATTAGCAACAATAGAAAGCTGCTTTACTCCTGAGTGACATAGGCTATATTTGATGTACGCGGGCGAAGCCGCTGACAAAAGCTAGTATGAACTAAAAGGAAAATGTCTAACATAATATGTTAGACATTTTCCTTTTAGTTCAATATGTGACACAAACCTTCAGCTACTTAGCCGCTAATTACAAACAATTAGTGGATAGTTATCTGTGAGAACACCACAGTAACCCGCTTCCCCAGTTGGCGAGCAACCAGCGCGTGAAGGTAGCCCTGATACCATCAGCGATGTGGATCAGCATCACAGGCATTCTATGGTAGTGTGAACAAATGCGTTAAGTGGATGGATTATTTTTCTTTATATCCTGTTTTCTACACTAGTGCGGAAAAGTGCATGTGTGTCTCTACTTCTTAGGTGCCATTGAACGCAAAGCCACAACGTGACACTGTGTAGACACTGCGTAGACACTTCGTAGACACTGCGTAGATACTGCGTAGACACTGCGTAGACACTGCGTAGACATTGCGTAGAAGTCACGTCGACCCACGTAGAAATCGCGTAGTCACTGCGTAGAAGTCATGTAGACATGCGTAGAAGGGTACAATGATCACTGTACGCATAAATTGTACAAGTTGTAAATAAATAAGTTAACGATCACGGCCTACGCTGGAAAGCGGTGTAGGCGTTCACGTTTAATATTGAAGCACCTACGCCACCATATGGGGTTGACTTATTTCATCCTTTATTTCCTGGAATTAAATTTCTTAGCCAGGCTTTGTGTAATTTATTTCATCACCACTGCTCTGAAAACGGTGATGGAAAACCTCGTGAGGAAACCAGCATGTCCATGTACACATATTCGAAGCCATGTGACATCCACCAATCCGCACTGGGCCCGCGTGGTGGGTTTTGGCTCTTTCCCTCTCCTAGAGAGTACACCTGTGTTCCAATGGGAACATTAAAAAGGCTGATGAAGATGATCTTCTTTTCTTAATTTTTTTACGGAGAACAAAATAAAATCGCTTTTTATGTCTGTTTGTTTATGCACTGGATTTAGAAGCGGTTTCCATAAATATAATATACGTCTATACATATTTATAATAAGTTAATTATTAATTAATTTATATAATTATAAATGGTCCTGTTTTCTACGAGAGATCTACGCTTTAGTACGTGCCATTTGACTTCAGTTTTTTTGACTGACAGACATTTTGACAATTCAAAAGTGCCTGTTAATTGTCTATTTGACATAAAATATAATAGTTCATAAACATTTTTCAATACATTTAATTGGTATCCCGCTCTTATCCTACCGCTTAAAGGCACGCAATGGACTGTTTTCCGCACTATTGCGGAAAAATGCGCGTGCTGTCCCCCGTGCAATTTTTTTTTAAATAAAATTGTTTATCATGTCAGGCTGGGCATTCGTCGACCCCCAAGAAGCACGGGTCCAACTTCCATGAGTTGAAATGTATTGAAAATCGTCGTTTCGGCATCATAACTCATTAGCTTTTGGCTCGTGCAAAGTCCGCCTCGGTTGCAATGACAAACTTTCTGCACTTGTATCAATTACTTGCAATGTATGCGCTATGGACAATTTTTTTTTATGAATTTATGAAATGTCATTTTTTCAATCGTAGCAAAATGTAACATTGTTCCCATTATAATGTTTGCTCATCCAACGAGATGATTACAAGAATCAGGCCTTGTGTTCAATCTTGAAGGAGACAGTCATTTCTGAGGAAATGTAGACAAAACAAACATTGTAGCACTGGTTTAATGTTTTTAATTACTTCAACTCTATTTAGAAAAAGGCTTCATTTTCATGATGTAATTAGTATAATTCTAATATTGGAAGTCGGTCTCAAAAATGAAGAAACAAAACTCACAAAAAAAGTCTGACACTGTTTCCCGCTCCGCCCATGGGCGGGACTCGTCATTGGATGATTTTAACCTAACGTAAGTTTTATTTAGTCTATTTGTATTTTGTAGCTATTGTATTTTCCCATAAATAAAATAACCATAAGAAATAGAGAGTTGATATTTTACAAAAATTTAAAAAAAGGTACTTCAAAATAATATTATGTCAGTGTTTATTATTGTAATACAGAACCCTTCGTGTACAAGTGCGACACGAACTTGATAATATATTTTTATACTCATTCGTATTTTTTTTGTAAAACAATTTTTTTGATAACTTTAAATCAGTTTAAAATACATACTGATGTCAAATAACCTCGATTACTGAGTTGCAGACGTAATTTAACTATTTTTATCACGGATAGCATTTTAACACATCATGAAATCTATGTGGGGATCTCGGTCAAGGCGTCGAATCGTGTGCTTTCTTCTCCATTATCTGATCTGCAAAGTATTGAGGCTTATAATGTGGGTAGACGGTATGTAATTATAGGTTTTGTTTCCCTTTTATTGGGTCTATACTAGGGGCGCCGGCTTTTAGAAAACCCCGTGGGTGCTCATGCTCATTTGATGAATCGAAGTGGCGAAGTGTGAGAAGAGAAATGCACAATGATTGAGCGACGATCAACAGATGTTGGCCGACTCTATGCCAAAATTGAAATTGATTTTTTTTTTATTCTGGGTTTCTACCCAAAACAGTGTTATTTAACTTCTAAGTCCATTGACTACCTATGCAGTCAATGAACAATTTTACAGTAAGGCCGTCGGATCTTGGCGTCTGAAGTTAGAAATTTTAGCGCTTAAAAACTGGTAAAAAAATAAATGGTTTAATGGTTTGGTTTATGGTTTAATGGTTGGTTTGGTAATGGTTTTTTGGTTTTCTTCAACACCGTACTAGCGATGATTTCTGCCCGACTAGACTGTCCTTACATCCGGCATTGTTCTAGCAGACATGTTCCGTTGCAAATGCCGGTGAGGGATTATTAGTTTTAATTTTTTTTTATTTATCTAATTTGTTTTGTTTATATGAATAATTTAATTTAATTAATGTATTATTTTATTGTATTAACTTTTATTTTGATTATTTGATTTGTTTTTATATGATTTTAATTTAGTGACATGTTTTATTATTTATGATTTGATTATGTTTAATTGTGAGTTTATATTTATTCGGTTGCAATTTTATTTATTGTGTTGGCTTTTAAAATGTAAATGGGTGTATTTGGCCTGAATAAAGATTTTATTATTATTATTTTTGGAAAGTGTATTTTTTTTCTCAGCTTTATAGCTGGTTTTTAACCACATTTACGGGCCTAAACCAAGTAAATGCAGTGTGTGGTGTGTTATGTTGAGGGTGTGTAGGGGATTAGTTCGTTTTCATCTATTTGCATGAACTTTCTGACGATTCGACAAGTATTTAAGATAACAGCTTTTTGTAAGGTGATATAGAGAGTTTCTTTTAAGTTTAGTAACTTCAGACTGTGTAGTAGACAATTCGGAATAATACCTGTTGTAGAGAGGACGATTGGCACCACATAAACTTTTTCTTGTCGCCAAATTCTGGTAACTTCATCCTTAAGTTCTGCGTATTTGCTTATTTTGTCAGTTATTGTTCTCTTTACGTTGTGAGTGTTAGGTACAGCAATATCTATTAAGTATGTAATCTTATTTATTTTATCTTGAAGGGTTATATCGGGTCTATTATAATGTATCGTTCTATCGGTTAGTATGGCGCGGTCATAGTAAAGTTTATGTGTGTCATTTTCTAGTACAGTTTGAGGTGTATAGTTATAATAAGGAGTGTTTGTGTTCTGTATAAGTCCGTACTTAATTGCAATTTTTTGGTGTATTGCATTTGCTACTTGATTGTGCCTATGTGTGTAATCTGTTTGCGTAAGGGTGGTACACGCTCCGGTGATATGCTGGATAGTTTCGGGTTGAGTGTGGCATTTACGGCATTTATCATCTGTAACTGAAGGGTCTTTGATGACATATTTTCTGTAATTTCGTGTGTTAATTATCTGGTCTTGTATTATTATTATTATTATTAAACAAATAAATGCAATTTGCAGTTGTGATTGCTGTTAAAAACAGTTTTTTTTTATCTTCATTTTTGTACGAGTTTTCAAGCGCTAAAATTCGCAGAGCCTAACTTCCTACGAGCCAAGATCGAACGGCCGTATTGTACTTCAGTTATACATCAAATACTACGCTAGAGGAAACTTTTATACTCGTGTTGAAAAAGCAATGAGGATTTTCTAAAATCACGTCCACCAGGTGGCAGCATTGAATCGTCAGGTCCAGGCACTTGCCAAAGCACTTATTAAATGTTAATGGTTCTATGAAATCGAAATAATCATTAATCTCATTATCTGGCCTAGTTTAGTTCCTTACAATTTGTTAATTTTATTTGCATATTAGTTTAATTAGCAGTGATGGCTGAATGGCAACGATGGTCTGAATTACGAATAACGCAGGTTTAAACCCAATTTGTGTCATTTATTTCATCACCACTGCTCTTGAAACACTGAAGGAAAACATCGTGAGGAAATCGTCCAAATGTCCTTTAACCAAAAATTTGAAGACATCTGACATCCACCAACACGCACAGAGTGGTAGAAGCCTGAGTCCTAGCATTGGGAACATTATAAGCCTAATGCTATGCTCTTAGTTTTCCCCGATCACTAAATGTACCAGAGGCACTCTTTGCGCCCAGAGGCTTACGACACAAAATAGATCTCAAAACCATCGGACATTCGTACGGCAAATATTCACCCAACGTTGTTAAGACATCCACGGTCTGGACTAAGCGTTTTGCCTCGCCGTTTATACTGCGTACATCGAGGGACTGGAACAGTTTGCCGGCTGCAGTCTTTCCGTTCGATTATAATTTAGGTGTCTTCAAGGCTACAGTGAAGCCTATTCAGTCTAGCCTTGAAGAAGTTAATAAACTAGTGCGATTCACGACCAACGATTGCATCACTGCTTACCATCAGGTGGGATCGCAGTCAAGCACTAGTTTATTGCAATTAAAAAATATATATACCTATATTAAAAATTAAACTCATGTAAATTATTACGTGTCCAGGTGTTTGTGACATAATAAGTAAATGTTAGAGCAACAATTGTTTGCCTTGGCCCAATTACGGTGATCGATGAAACGCCGGAAAAATGGTAGCCGTAACCTGGTTATTGTTCTGGCTGGGAAATTTTATTATTTTATTCAGTCACTGTTGTATTTAGCCAACGACTATGCCTAGGTTTTTTGACAGGAAATCATTCAATGACATCTCGTACTCTTTCGGTGTATTGGAAAGGCCTGTTTTTTTTTATGGTAGCTAAAATTCCGCCCTTTAGCGAAGCCGTAAACAGTGTCAAACTCTTACTGACTAATCACATACCCCGTTCCTACGTCGCCCTATGTACTTCCTTTCAGACGCGAACCCTTGGCCCCAGTGAGCGCCTACAACGACTGGGTTTCGTCCGGACTATCCCCAGACTATCGGACGGCGAGCTATCCATTACTCGCCGTCCGGAATGGGAGGGCCTGTCTAACTTTTACTGACAAGTGAAGAATAACAAGTAAATGAAGTAAGGTTCAACTGAAAACCAGCTTCAGGAAACTGCTACGTAGTTGTCTGGTATAATATATTATGCTGAACTGGAAAACATTGCCATATATACCAAGGCCTGACCCTTCCTTTCAAACACGAACCCTTGGCCCCAATTGGTTTCGACCCTTCTGCAGGGTCCCTACGGTTTGCCGACAACTCCTTGAGGCGCGCGGGAACAGTGCGCGCCGTCAACAACGTTCCAACGACGGTTACCAGAAGATTGGACGCCGAGTTAACCATTGCTCGCCATCCACAACCCTGAGCCTACGGTGGTCGGAAATTAGGATCGGAATCCCAGCTATTTTAGTAATATTACTTCTTCGCAAAAAAAGGCAACCGCCTGCCACTCCTCGCTTCGAACCATGACAAGGCGCGAGAGATCGCTGCCGCCGATCGCCCCTACGAGGACACGGCGATGCTCTGCCCAAGCATGGCACATCTCGACCGTGTGCTCCACCGTGTCCTCCGGGCGATCTAATAAGAGTTCCGTTTTTTCCCTTTGAAGGTTTTTTTTATGGTAGGTGAAAATCATCGAATGACGAAACCCGCTCTTGGGCGGAGCGGGAGACCAGTGTCAGACTCTTACTGACTAAAAAACCTACCCCGTACCTTTTTTGCCTTATTCCTAGAGTCGAGGTAACAGTTTGCACCACCCTAGACTCCAGGAGGCTTCGACCCTGAAGGGTGCAGTTTGCTGACAACTCCTTGAGTTCCCTTTGAAGGTACGGTACCCTGAAAAAGGGCCCTTTGAACTGACAGCTCCAAAACAACCAACAAATCATCGCCTGCTAATGATTGTTGACAACTTAAAATACGAATTTAAACACGAACAAAAACAAAGGTAAACGTTTGTGAGTATTTCCGTCGAGAACCAGGTTAGTGTTACGAGGCGTAGGTATTCGCAACCGGGAATGTGATGTCACCTAATAATAGATTAGTGACTAACAGATAGTTATCTTGGGGTAGAAGTAGTCTTTGTCACGCCTTTGATGTGTCTTGTCGTAGTTTTTACGATACATTATTTATTTATTTATTTTTACTTTTACATAAACGGCTATTCGCCCGAACGAAGAGGCCGACCACATAAGGCAACGGCGCACACGCCCCAGACGCCGCCGGGATTTTTCCGATTTCTGGCCACCGTAGGTGCAGGCTTGCGGACGGCAATCAATGGGTAGCTCACCGTCTGGTCGTCTGGTAACGGTCCAGACCAAGCCAGATCATCGACAGCGCGCTCTGTTCCCGCGCGTCTCAAGAAGTTGTCAGCAAATGTAGAGGCCCAACTGCAGGGCCGAAGCCTACTGGGGCCCCAGACGGTTTCTAAAAGGAAGGTCCGACCCCGGTATAAGAGCTAGAGAATTGTTTGAGGTTGTTTAATCAGTAAGAGTCGGACACTGTTTCCCAACCCGCCAAAGGAATCGTCCTTAGAAGATTTTTCCCACCATAAAAAAAATCGGCTATTCGCCAATTAATTAATTATTACTTTTCACACAATCCCCGAAAAATGGCGCTGTACAATGGGCTTCTTCCCGCTGTTAAATCGTAGTTTAAGGTTTTTGTTACATTGTACCAGACGGGAAACTACGGAATCCTACACTGTCCGACATGCTCTTGGCCAGTTTTTATTTACATAAACTAGTGCGTTATTGCGATCTCACTTGATTGTAAGCAATGCCTATTTGCTCTAGCCTTAAAGATACCTAAATTATAATCGGACAGAAAGACTGCAGCAAGCAACTGGTTGGTTCTTTCAAGTCAAGACTCAAGATTTACTTCTGAGCCGTCGTCCACCACATCATCGCTTACCATCAGGTGAGATAGCGGTCAAACGTGATTCTGCCAATAAAGAACAAATTGTTTAGTTGCCTTATCGTTAATGCATTGTTAGCATTACAGCAATTACAACTTATCTACCTTACAGCTGTTTACAACAACGTCTGCTACAAATATATTTTATCTATAGATTACACTGCTATAGGTATGTTATTATTGCATAATGATTTTAGTTGGCATGTAAATACATTTCTTATCATTGTGTATTTGTATGAGGGGAAATCCCTGAACTTTGATTTATGTCCCAAGATATACCTAAATTGTTGAATACCGAGCATGAAGGACCGAGTAAATAGGAATAATTTTGACCTTGGGGTATAACTTTGACACAGCTTACCAACCAATAGAAACACAGTAAACACAGTTTATCATGTTCGTATTGGTTATTTGGCTTGTCCAAAGTTATGCCCCAGGGCCAAAGTAACCCCACTTTACGGTACTTTAGGTCTTTTCCGTTTTTAGGGTTCCGTAGTCAACTAGAAAACTTTATAGTTTCGCCATCTCTGTCTGTCCGTCCGCCGATAATCTCGTTGTAATTGAATGTTAGCACTAAAAAACTGCAATCTAAAATTACCACCGGGTACAACGCCATCTCTCGGGAAATTGGGTAAGTAACTAATTTATAAATGGGCTACTTCGCGCTGTTAAGTCCTAGTTTACGGGTTCTGTTACATTGTGAAAAAATAATAACGGACGGGAAACTACCGAACCCTACGCTGAGCGTAGCAAGACACGCTCTCTCTCGCTCTTATGACGCCGATTTTTTTTTAGTATCTAAAAGGAAGTTTGGGTGTGGAACCGCAGGCCAAAATATATGCGATTAGTTAAGGAAAATTCCTAGGAAAAGTCCTTATAAGTTTACTACGATAAAGTATTCATACGTCATCATTTATACGGGACTTCCCCCTTTTTTCTGTCACCTGTTTCGTCATCACCAAAATTCGACAAATTTTCGCGTTTTTTAGTAAAAAAAAACCTAATAATTGAGGAAACCCCTCGCTCCCTCCTCCTAAAACCACTTTTTTATGTTGATAGGCTTATGCTTGGCCACCATCTCACCTGATGGAAAGCGATGATGCGGTCGACGATGGAAGGCGCTTACCTAGAAGTAAGCTATTCACTCTTGACTTAGACCCCTAGGTTTGTAGCTATCAGGAAACAGGCTCCGCTAGGCAATTCTTTAGCTGTACACACACTGAAAGTGTTCCCGAATTATTTTGATATGGGCTTTATTTATTAAAGTTGTTTTTTTTTTATTGATTATAGGTTCGTGCTTGACCTCACCTGATGAAAAGCGACGATGCGATCGAGGATAGAGCGCGCTTACCTAGAAGTATCCTATTCACTCTTGACTTAAAGATTTCCGGGATTGTAGCCATCAGGAAACAGACTCCGGTAGGCAATTCCACTCTGTAGCTGTACACACAATGAACGTGTTCCCGAAACATTTAGGTATAGGATTTTTTAAAGTTGTTAATCATCTAAAGACTTCTTTTGCTCCAGGGCGGAGCAGTGTGCGTTACCCCAGCAGGAAAGTTGCACGTAGAGCGATGTGAGTGGGACGTATGATTAGAGCGCAATCTGCTGTAAATGTGCGCCGATTATAAAATTAGTGCGTGAAGAGGTCATGCCAGACTTTTTGACTAAAACCACACCTTAGTTCCTTCAGTGTTTGGGTTGTAGGACCACGTGTATCATTTTTTACTTTTCCCCATAGTCCTAGCCGGCATCGACCCTGCTGAGTCCCTATGGCAGGGTTGGCGAACCAATGGCACACGTGCCATTGACGGCTCGCGACTTAATATTTTGGGCACGTCGTCGATCATAAAACATTTGCAGCAACAAAAATCAAAATCGAAAACAATCTAAAATGTATCTCTTTTGTTTATTTTCTTTAGTTTTGATAGTATTCATTTTTTTTCTAAATAATCAGTAAGTCAAAATTATTTGATGGCACCTCAATGACCCCATTAAACTTTTTTTTGGAAAAAATGGCACGTTGATGCGAAAAGGTTCGCCTACCCTGCCCTATGGATTGCTGGCATCTCTTTGAAGCACGAGTGGTGAACACTATACGACTTGGGCTCGGACCTTAGAATATTTTTAATATCGTGCGGATTTCATCACCCATGCGGAATTGCTCCGCACGCGTAACCGAAGATGTCCTTTTCAAACAAGTATTTATTGTACTGCATGGAATACGCACGCGGGATGGGGGGCGTGATCCCGGGCAGTAGCACCGCATGCGGAACAAAATCCGCAGGATATTAAAAACATGTTTTTAATATTATACGTAATTAATGAACCCTGCAAATCTATGATGGGTGATATTAAAAACACTCTCAGACGCAAAGAATGCCCCCAAATATCTGCAAATAAAAATCCTTATAACTCATTTAAACTTTATTTTACTAGAATAATCATATAATGACAATAAATTATATACATTTATAATATATAATATTTTACGAAGATTTTTTCTTTAGGGTTGGTACACACTGAGTCAATTTGAGATAAGATGCGCATACGCAATTAGGAAGATGTGATTCACGAGGTACATATTTACTAACAGTAGGTTAATATCCTATAAATAGAGGAGATAGTGAGGTCTATTTTAAGAAATACTAAGAAACAGAAATAGTAAGCTGATTGTGTTTATTTTAGTTTTAGTTCAATGTTTTGATAAACCAACTTATCTTATTTGACAGTTTGACAGTAATGAAATCAGTAGTGGCCGAGTGGTAACGGCCCTGACTCAGGAATTGTAGGTCCCGGGTTCTAACCCAATCAAGTGAATTTATTTGTGTAATTTATTTCATCACCACTTGCGACGCGCGTGTTCGGCGTCAAAGACATTCCAGTAACCGTCCAGACTGTGCCCGAAGTCCGGACGGTTACTGGAATGTCTAACGGCAAGCTACTTATTGCTCAACGTCCGGAGATCGGGATCTGGGGCCCCGTGGCTCAGGGTGATATGTGACTTGAAAATGCCTTTCTTCTATCGACAGTCGAAAATTTTCAACCGTGTACACGATACCACTACATAGTATAAAACAAAGCCGCTTCCCATTGTCTGTCCCTGTATAGGCTTTAGATCTTTAAAACTACGCCGTTCTTGAGTTATAAATAGTGTAACTAATACGACTTTCTTTTATATATGCGCATTGCACCCATGCGAAGCTGAATAGGGGGCTAGTATACAATATTTTACGAGGGGACAAGTATTAAAAACAAAGTCACCGTGCAAAAGATGATTTCCAAAACTTATACTCAATGTGTACATAGCCTATAATCTCATTACAATAATCTATTTAACCTAGCTTAGCTAGGAGATCACATAGTTCGACGATATTATAATTTCCAAATACATTTAACAAACAATTATTCAATTAAATAAATACACATGTATAACAATTAAAAGCATGACATTCAAAAGATTTGTTCCATTATATTCAGTATCCTGTTAAGAGTGACAATAACATCAGAAAATACACGTCCACCAAAAAACAATCGCACGACTAATATAAAGGTGCTGAAAAACTTGAGTATTCACTTGTAATCAGCATTCTTGCGAATGTTATATCATAGAAAAATACAAGAACATTTTAGCGAGCAATCTATCGAGCGTCCTGGCAAGCATTCTAGCGAGCATTGCATTGCGCACACGCGACCGTCAAGTCTGACATCTTCGTAAAGAATGACGCGCATCGACTAGAGCATTCACTAGAATGATCATGAAAACGTTCATAGCAATGTTTGGCTCTATGCTTGGCTCGGCTCATTGTTCAGTTCGACAAATATAAAAACGGCGAATGCTCGATGTTCTGTTACATGTGAATTCTCAAGTCTATCAGCACCTTAATACAAACACAACATCAATCTGCAAGTGAGTAAAGGTTTCCAAATATTAAATAAATATAAGAAGCTTCCGTTTAAATATTTTATTTAAACACTTATAAATACGGATACATTTTATGTTTAACACACAAGCACCTCTGCTTATCCTCACGGATACAGCTTCAAACATTTGTCCTTCCAATCCAATAAAGAAATTAAAACTAACAACTGTGCTGTTAGCGTTAATTTTTTTTTTAAACACACGTCTTTACCGCGCAGCGTCCGCGCGTCGTCTGACAAAAATTTCACTGTCGAGCAAGCATACCCTATTGCTATCTCATTCGCACTTGTCGTGGTGGGGTGGGGATTGCTCGGCTGGACAGTGAAAAGGGTAGCTTCACTCAACTGAAGCCGGTATCATTTCCCCGCAGCCCAGGTTCTGAGGAGCTTCCAGTGTGGGAAGTGGAGCAGTGGACCCTCGCAGCCTGGCTGAGCTCAGCTCGTTGCATTGGACCCAGAGCTCCAACTGGAATTTTGAAAAAAAAATAAAAATGATTTTAGATGAAATGTTTCAGGAGTTTTGTGTAAATGGTCGGTTTTGAGTTATCATATCGTGGTTTCGTCAATTTCGACTTACTGGTCTCAGTTTTGAGCAATTATGGTAATCATTTTCCTAACTAATTAAATAACACTACCTACTTCACACCTACTTACTATCAAATAACAAAATACCTACTTTTACAATATACATTACTATTCCAAATAAATAATGGATTAAGTCTAAGTACCTAACTATCAAATGAGAACAGTGGTGACCGAGTAACGGCCCCGACTTACGAGTTATAGGTCGCGGGTTCAAACCTAACCAGGCACATTACTTTGTGTAATTTATTTAATTACCACTGCTCTCAAAACGGTGAAGGAAAACATCGTAAGGAAACCGGTGCGCTAGAACCAAAAATTCGAAGACATGTGACATCCACCAACCCGCACTGGGCCCGCGTGGTGGATTACGGCCTATTCCGTCTCCTAGAGAGAAGGCTTGAGTCCCAGCTGTGGGAACATTATAAGACTGATGCTACAGTATGCTATGCTACCTAACTATCATCTTCTCCAACAGCTTCCTGCGACTCGGTTAAAACCAAGTTACTCATTATGGCAATTTTTATTACTTTACATTCTAAATACATAGTATTCTCGACGATTGTCGGACTAACACCCGTATTCACAAACGTTACTATGCAGTCTCACAGTGCTCGCGAGCGCACAGGGCTAGGTTTGTGGACTACGCAACACAAACGAACCAATCACAGAGCCTCTATTCAACACTGTGCGTTTGCTTAGTCAAGGGTCGTTTGAGTATTGTTTGTGAATACGGGTGTAAGATACTCATATACATTACCTTGCCTTTTCTGCTGCCTAATTCTTGAATTACGATAACTGAAAACATTGGCTTAGACTCCGTCCTCAGTGTACTTGCATTTTAGGCATCTTTTCATGTATTTTTAACTCTTTCTACAAGTTAAAGCTCTGGCCACACCAAGAGATTTTCTTTCGAAAAGCTATTGACACCATCACTGCTTACCATCAGGTGGGATCGTAGTCAAGAACTTGTTTTAAATACTTATCAATTAAAAAAAGAAACATCACATCTGTCTATTGAACATAAAAGCCCTTGATGTATTTTAAGAATGAGGGACATTCTTGGAATTAGAAAAGTTATGTAAGATGTGAATACTCACATTAAAAATAGTAAAACTCCTATAAAAAAATTACAGCTCGAGTATTCTACGAGACTGATTGCTAGTCGTGTAGATGTAGGCGCTAACAAACTCCGTACAATAAAATTTTATTGGCGCATTAGCTAGATAGATTATACTCTTTATTGTAGGTATACCATAAATATAATTAAAGTAGGAGCTTAAAATTAATAAGTTGTTACACGATCTTATCGCTAAAAGCGATTTTTTAAAGACATTCTTTAGATGGATTTGACAGAGGAGAAAGATACACTGGTAGTACGTGGTGTACTATTTACATAAATGCAATGCATAACTAAGGAAATTCATATACTAAAAGTAATATATAATATGTACGTATGTAAAATATATATTCATGCAGAGAAATATGGGAGAGGTAGTGTTAGTGTGTTGTTGTTGCACTAGTTTCCTTTACCCTATTCGCGTCAAGATTAGAGTCCCAAACAAACCTTTTTTTACTGGCAGTTCAACCGGTTTTGAATTCTATTCCGTAGATATAAAGATGACCTTAAAAGCAAAAAAAGTGGTTACAAAACCAACTATGTACTGCAGCTGCCATTTGTCATTCCACCAATGAAATAAAACTCAAAATCGGTTTAACGGACAGTAAAAAAGGTTTGCTTAAATTTCTAATGTTATGTCATCACACGAAGGGGTCGCGGCAGACCAAGAAGAAGATGGCGGGAAGACTTGGATGCCTTCCTTAGGAATTGGCCAGAAGTGGCTCAAGACCGAGAACACTGGAAGAAATGGAGGGAGGTCTTTGCCCAGCTGTGGGACAGTATGGGCTAGAAATAATAATAATAATAATGTTCCCTGCTCCCGACACCGGCGGACTACTTTTTTATATTTTTAACTACTGTTTTTTTTTTATTTTTTTGCTCTTCAGTTTGGCCAGAGCATTAAGTCCATAGACTACGTACCTCAGGAGGCATCTTCTCCGGCGGATGCCTGCAGGTCCCTCCACAGTGCAGCTGTAGCAGCAACTCTGCTATAGCTGCAGCAGAAGTGTCAATCACGCGCTGCCGGCACACGGCCACTGCGTGGACGAAGCCTCCAGGACCAACGAACTCATGCTCCATGAAGACTGTCTTGTCATCCCAGTATATTGCCTGAAAATGGAGAGAAAAGGGAAATACATTCAAGTACTCATCATAATCATCACCAGCCTTTTTTTTAAGTTCCACTGCTGGGACACAGGCCTCCTCTCTAGGAGATGGAATGGGCCATAATCCACCACGAGGGCCCAGTACGGATTGGTGGATAAACTCACATGTCTTCGAATTTTTGATTCTAGGACATGCCGGTTTCCTCACGATGTTTTTGACCGTTTTGAGAGCAGTGGTGATGAAATAAATTACATAACTAATGGCTGGGTTTGAACCCGCGGCTTACAATTCGTAAGTCGAGGCCTTTACCACTCGGCCACCACTACTCCATCCTTTTCCAAGAATAAACCAAAGCAAATAACCAATAAAACCCACCTTAGATGTGATGGTAAACTTGGTGAAAGGCTTGAGGAACCGCCTGTATCTGATAGTGGCAGCGGCCTGCACCACAGCTCCGCCTGCTGCCTTGATGTTGTTGTACAGACCAGTTCGCTCGTAGAAGTCTGCCCGAGCGAAGTCCAGCTCCCGAAGGTAGCGTGCGTTGTTCATGTGGTAGAGCAAAGTGTCTATATCGTTCATTAGACACCAGCCTGAAAAAAAAAACTACAGTGAATATCCAATCTAAAGTTTTTTTTTATGGTGAAAAAAATCATACAATGACGAATAAAGTGTCAGACTCTTACTGACTAAAGGAACCACCCCATTCCTTATCAGCCTTCATACCGAGGTCGACCCTTCCTTTCAAAAACCGAACGGGAACCCCAATAGGCTTCGGCTGCAGTTGGGCTACGTTTGCTGACAACTCCTTGAGGCGCGCGGGAACAGATCGCGCCGTCAACGATTTGACTTGGTCCGAAATGTTACCAGACGACCAGAAGGCGAGCTGTTTGTTTAACTTGGTGTAATTTATTTTTAAAGTTATGACTAACATAGACAAAAAAGCGAAGATCAGACAAAAACCATTGGGAACTTCCACTAACTATATTAACAATCTTTTGATATAGTATCCCTATAAGTTATTATTCGAATTATCTTGATGCGTAGGCAGTGCCGTTTGTCCGCTTAAGGTCGCTGGCGAATATCTGCCCCTTAATCGTCAATCGCCATTTTGTTTCAGCTTACTAGCCGCGTATTGTATGAAGAAACTTACCATGAATTTCAGTAGTATCCATAATGCAGCTCTTCTTCTTGAAGTACCGAGCTTTAGCGACTGTGTACATCATCCTGGCGAAATAGGCAACGTCCAGACTGCTGTAGAGTATCAGGGCACCTGCCACCACAGCGGCCGCCCAGCCGGGCACGCACACCGTCCACATGATCACCTGGAACAGATCACCGTTCTTTGACTAATACCATCTCTGGTAAGCATATCACTTAGTCTGGACAGCTTGGCATGACAGTATGAGTAGCTGGAACGAAGAGGTTTTTTATGGAATTCCTCTCGCTCGTTAAATTAGGTTACTAAGTTAGTTAGCTAGCAAACTAAGTGCCTATGCTTCTCCCATCAGAAATCAGTTTTGGTTTGTAATTGGAGTTTTCTTGCTTGATTGAGTCAATAATGAAGATATAGCACGAAGAATCTGCAAACTTATGTGGCCAGGGCACATTGCTCGCAGAACAGAATATGCCCTTGGGGGGCGAAAGGTTCTGAAGTAGTGACCGCGTACCGGAAGATGTAGCGATGGAAGGCCTCCCACAAGGTGGGCCGATGACCTAGCCACAGGATCGCACAGAACCCGTCGTTATGGTGGTACTTGAGGAAGATCTATGTCTAGTAGAAGACGTTTTTCGTTTGACATTATGATAATGGTGATGTTCAACGTCAGTTTATTATCAAGTACCTACTTTATAGCAGCAATTAACCTTTAATGAAATGATCACGGCGTGATTTCAATTCAAGTTATCCGCTAAGAACAATCAGATTTTTACGAAACAAAACTAAAGAGGTCGTAGCCACTCTGCAAAAGGGTCGAAGCCTACTGGGGCCCAGGGCCTCTTTCTGAAAGGAAGGCTTGGCCCCAGTGCGAAGGGCAAAGAAGGACGCTGTTTCCCTCTCCGCCCAAGAGCGGCGGGATTCGTCGTTGGAGGTTTTTTGCCCATCATAAAAAAAACTCCTAAGGTGGTAAACCGACTATTACGCAGGCGAAGCCGCTGGCAAATTAGTTGTTTAATATAAAAGAATCTTAAGAATGCTTTTAACAATTTACTAATTACCAATTAGTAATGTGGCGCTAAAACTGATCCAGCATCGGCCATTATGTGAGTAGCCATTTTATTCTTCGCTCAGTTTATTACCAGCTTCGCTTGTGGTATGAGCGTTTCTATAAATACCAAGCGGCAGGGACGTAAGTTGTACTGGTTTAAACGCGGGCAAAAGCGCATCAACGAGGCCAAAAGGCCTCGTTGATGCGCCTTTGCCCGCGCACACGACAATGGCCGTCTCATGAAAAATCATGAGACGGCCATTGTCGTGTGGCAACCCAGCGTTCGACCACAATGTCACTTCATCATGTCAGCCGAACGACGCCCACTGCTGGACATAGGCCTCCCCCAAGGAGCTCCACAACTATCGGTCTGTGCTGTCCGCATCTAGCGGCTTTCCGCGATCTCCATCAGATCGTCACCAACACGTTAGAGTGCTCAATTCAAAACACCCGAATGAGAATTTTGATTCCTTTGACAGTGTCGAAGTTTTTTGCAACATAAACGACCTTATCTTATTTTTTCACAAACTTCGAAGTTTAATTTGTTCACAGCTTCAATGGTTCGCAGGTTTTCAATATATGGTTTAAATTTAAACTCCACGCGTCCTAGAGATAAATGGTAACAAACAGACAACAAAGTGATCAATCCTTATAGGGTTGTTTTGTACTTTTGAGGTACGGAACCCTAAAAACCCTTGTTGTTAAAAAAGCGAGGGCTTGCGCGACGCCGTGGGCGACGCCGTGGGCAAGGGCCCACCTCGCCCACGTCCTTGTTACTCTACTGCCAAGCAACAAATGCTTTCAAGGGTAAAACCAATCGATATGGAGGGTAAATTACTAATGAACTAGGTGTTTTAATAACTTTCCTATCAACGCATTGCTTATACCGTTTTTGTGACATGTTCCACAAATAAGGTTTAGTACTAGTGCACTATGATGTCATTTATAAAGAAGGAGAAACTGACTGACTGACATATCAACGCACAACCAAAACTACTGGGACTAGGAGCGTGAAATTTTGCACAAGGATTCCTTTTATGACGTAGGCGAACATTAAGAATGGGTTTTTCAAAATTCAGCTTCCAAAGGGATGTAACAGGGGTCTAAAGTTTGTATGGAGAAACCTACTTTCAAGCAGGCGAATCCGCTTGCCAAAGGCTAGTGAACATATGAGACGGGACTACCCGACTAACTTGCTTTACCTTTGGCTTTAGTATAAAGATACCCAACTAGGTATTGTGTATTCGCGATTAGGAAATAGTGATTCATCGTTATCACTCAACTTAGCCACGCCTCTTGACCTCTTGTTAAATATAGAGTTTTGAGTATGAAAATAAGTAGAAACAGTAAAATTGCTGTAGTATTGCATCTCAAGCGTCCACACAACTGGACAATCTTCGATTGAAATGGGCGTGATGTCGATAAAATTGAGATGAGAATTGTATTGTTGATAGACTACGAGTACCTTATCAAGCTTTCCGAAGAAGCTGTTTCGATACATCTACGTTCCAATGGAAAATAAAACGACTGTATTGTCTATCGTTAGTAATTCTTTTTTATTTTATAATCTAGTTGAATTAGCTAACACAATCCTGTCATTTACTGTAGTTTCATGAAAAACGATGACTGCTGCTGCCATCATCGCAGAATACTTCAACTTTTCTAACAAAGGAGACATTCTACAGAAAATACAGCATGGGGTCTAGAATACTGCCTTGCGGAACACCAAATGTTATTGGGAAAGAAATTTACTTTGAAGACTGCTTATTTAGGAGTAGGTATTGATAACATATACATGATAGGTATACATGCCAAGCGAGTACGATACTAACCTAGAAGTAAGTACATCTCTTCCACCTTCTGATTCTAAAGTATAAAAGAAGACCAGCTACCATTGTATCGGTAGTTTTTGCCATATCAAGGAACGATTTTTCAATTCGATTATTTATTGATATATCACATGTGTTTTATAGGATCTTAACAATAGCGGTACAAGTCCACATGGGACCTGTCGGGCACAGCAATTCGCTCTTGAAAAATCATTCTTCCGAAATCGGAACTGCCAAGGAGAGACAATATGTTGTGTTTCTTTACATTGGTGTCTTCAAGGCTAGAGTGAATAGGCTCTTAATAAACTAGTGCGCCTTACCATCAACGATTGCATCACTGCTTACCATCAGGTGGGATCGCAGTCAAGCACTAGTTTATTGCAATAAAAAAAAAATTGGCTTTATCACTTCAGAAGTTTTGGTTTTTCATAACATTGGACGTTAACGCCTGATCAGAAAATGATAGCACGTTGAAGAAGAACCACATTTTGCTCTAAGTATTTATGACATTTGGAGAAAAAAGAGCAAACATCATTATGTTTGATATACATTTGTATCAAGGTTTTCTAATTTCAGCGATATTTCAATTAGATAACTAAATGTACGTTTTGAGTAAATGGTTAAAGCTATTCCACGCACATTAAACTAAATTGTTAGAATTCCCATACATCAAGGCCAAGGCAAATGAAAAGTCAATAATAAAAACCTTGATTTTTGAAGTAAAGGATTATAATAAACGAGTTTATCAATTAGTTCACGAATGATATTGAAACCTGGAGATACCGGAAGACAGTATAAAGCCTAGGACATGTATCTAAAAGTAAAGAATTAGAAATGGCTGCGAAAAGTATAGAAATTTATTTGTAATATTCATAGGGCGTGTGTATGTTGATCGAATTTCATACTTTTCATGTATGTACATACATAGCACCCGGATTAGGTCCGGCTAGTCGGGATGAAGCACCTACTTTATCGATCAGCTGTTGTGTGCCCTACTGTGACAGTTTTGTTATTTCATCCAAGAATTAAAGCTTAAATAGCCCTTTTTATTTTATCTATTAGTATGATAGCAGTTCTATATTAACTGCGCTAAGTAATAAAATGGATATAAAGACATCAAACTTACCTTTGGCCTCGAGCCGGCAAAATTCTCGTAAAAAATTAAAACATGATATCCGAAAGGAAATTAGTGTAAATCCATCACAAATCACTGCTTTACTTCAAAAACCACCAAATGATTATGATTTAAACAATTTTAATATCCAAATTACTATAAAAATTGGATAAATACAACCGGAGGCGATGTCAGTACGAATTTTTTCTCGCACAAAATAGAATGACAGTTTTCCATGCGCGCGCATACCGATCGATACCTCCAGGGAACTCTTTGGACGGTTGCCGGTTGCCGCGAATTTTGATGGCTTTTTTTCAAATTGCTTGTTTAGGTAACGGATTTCAGTTATAATAATCCCTATTTCCCTTGGTCATCACGCCATTACGCGTGGACCGATTTAGCTTTTTTTTAATTGCTATAAAATTATGCTTGACAGCGATCACCTGATGGTAAGCAGTGATGCCATCGTTGATAATGAGGCGCACTAGTTTATTAAGAGCCTATTGACTCTAGCCTTGAAGACACCCAAATTATAATCGGACGGAAAGACCGCAGCTAGCAAACTGTTCCAGTCCCTCGATGCAATTTTTTTTTGTTGTTTTTGTAATGTATTAGTACCCACATGTATAAATTATCACCCACTATTAATAAGATGTCACAGTTTGTATCGCTTCAGTTTGCATTATACGCTTGCTAAAGAACTACGCTTTCATTTACTTACCTGAGTACGGACATAACAGTGGCGACGAGGATAACCGTATAGTACTTTTCGTATATTGTGTGTGCAGTTAACGTATTAAAGACAATAAAATGGCGAGTGGACAGATTGGTAAAATCAGAGACTTTGATATGACGTCAGGAAATTGGAGAACGATTGGAGATGTATTTTAAAGTCAATAACGTAGACAAGAACATGTGGTTGGCGATTTTAATCACCGGCATTGGTGATCAGACGTACGAGCTACTGAGCACGTTGTGCAGCCCAGACAAACCGTCGGAGTTAACCTACGAAAAAGCCGTTAAAATGTTGAAAAACCATCTTCAACCGAAACCGGCTGTCATGGCGGAGCGTTTCCGGTTTCGTCAAAGAAGACAAAAGGATGACGAGAATATAACTCAATACCTAACCGAGATTAAAAAATTATCGAAAACTTGTGAGTTTGGTGGCAATTTGGAGGAGAATCTACGGGATCAGTTGGTATGCGGAGTTAAAAGTGAGGTCATCAGACAGAGACTATTCGCAGAGGACAATCTGACGTATTCAGGGGCCGTTAAGTTGGCGTGTGGATTGGAAGCGGCAGAGCGAGATGCAGCCGTGGTGGAGCATAAAGCAAGTGCGGAGGTACCAGCAAACGTGCATGTGTTGAAGACAAAACTTCGGGAGCGTGACCAGCGTGGCGGTCGAAAGGTCGCGGCACAGGGAACGGGCAAGGGTGCCGGGAGCTGCACGGCGTGCGGCTGGCGCGGGCATGCCATCGATGAGTGCCGCTATAAGCATTTTGTATGCAGTAAATGCAAACAGAGTGGACATTTGCGGCGCGTGTGCCCTAAGGCACATTCGAGCGCAGGAAGAGGGAAGAGGCGCGGAGTGAACCACGTCGAAGCTGCGGGGCGAGGGCAGCCGGGTGGATCAACAGGCGATTCTAGTTCGGACGAGCTGGAAGAAGAATTACACCAACTGTGTTTGAACGAGTACAACCCGGTAAGCTTATCGTTACGGGTTGATGACCATGTGATCAAGATGGAGATCGATACAGGCTCAGCTGTTTCTTGTATAAGTAAAAAAACCTATGAAAAATATTTTAGTACAAGACCAATAGAACCATTTAACTTAGTGTTAAAGTTTTATGACGGAAGTAATATTAAGCCGTTGGGTGTCATAAGGCCGGAAGTTCGGTACAAAGACAAAATTAAAAACTTAGAACTTTTTGTGATCGATGGAGGTACAACGTCATTATTAGGCCGCCAGTGGTTATCTGAAATGGAAATAAAAATACCCCCATTCCAACAAAATATTAATTACGGCCAAATCTCGAATAAAAAAACTGATCCTGTCCTTGTTTTGTTAAATAAGGAATTATTCAGCGGCGGATTGGGACGGTATACAGGCGGTAAGGCGACACTCCAGTTGCGGGAGGGGGCGACTCCCGTGTATTGCCGGGCGCGGCCACTGCCTTACGCTCTGAAGGGTCAAGTGGATGCGGAGCTGGATGCCATGCTGCGCGCGGGCATCATCGAGCCCGTTGATTGCTCGGACTGGGCGACACCATTGGTACCGGTACGTAAAGCTGACGGAGGACTCCGTATCTGTGCCGACTACAAAGTCACGTTAAATCCTGTATTACTGGTCAATAGATATCCGCTTCCTAAAATTGATGACGTGTTAGTCAGTTTAAACGGGGCTACGTTTTTTTCGAAAATTGATTTATCCCAAGCGTACAATCAGATAGAATTGGATGATACTAGAGAATTAACAGTAATTAACACACATCGAGGTCTTTTTAAATATAATAGGCTCGTGTTTGGGTTGTCCTCAAGTCCAGGCATCTTCCAGCGGATTATGTCCAATCTTCTTAATGGTATACCTGGCGTGGAAGTGTTCCTTGATGATATAATCATAAGTACGTCAGGGACACAAAATGAACATTTAGAAACCTTAGAAAAAGTGCTAAAAAGGTTACAAGATCACGGAATGAAGCTCAAAAGAAGTAAGTGTCAATTCATGGTAGATGAGGTCAAATATTTAGGGTATGTCATCTCTAAACACGGTATAAAAGTAGATACGGACAAGGTAGAAGCCATTGTAAAAATTCCTAGGCCGAGAGATGTTACCGAGTTGCGTTCATTCTTAGGGTTAGTAAATTTTTATGCAAAATTTGTCAAAAATTTGAGTAGTATACTGTCACCACTTTATGATCTTTTAAAAAAAGAGGAAAAATGGCATTGGAGTAGCCGGTGTGAAGAAGCAATGTTAAGAGTAAAAAAAATATTAACAGGTGCTGAAGTTTTGGCTCATTACGACCCAAATAAGCCGTTAGTGTTGACATGTGACGCCAGTGCGCGCGGTATAGGCGGGGTGCTCACACAGCCGAGCGCCGACGGCCGGGACCGACCGGTCGTGTATGTGTCACGCGCATTAAACAACGCGGAGAAACATTATTCTCAGATAGATCGGGAAGCGTTAGCTATTGTATTTTGTTTAAAAAAATTACATCAGTTCGTTTATGGCCGGCGTTTCACACTGCGTACTGATCATAAGCCATTAGTAAGCATATTTGGTCCCAAGCACGGCGTACCAACCATGGCGGCGAGTAGGTTGCAGCGTTGGGCGATCATTTATCTGCTTATACGTACGATATTGAATACGTCAACACAAAACAAAACGGTGCGGACGGTCTGTCGAGATTACCCGTCCCTTGTAGTAGCGATGAGTCATACGCACTACCTGAGCAAACCTATTTACATTTCGCTCAGAATGCGTTGTTACTTGATTATAATGTAATTAAGCAACAGACTGGAAGAGATCCGATGTTAAGCAGAGTTATAAGTTATATACGAGATAGGTGGCCTACGGAAAATGAAACACGGGAATTACAGCCGTATTTTAACCGTCGTAACGAGCTTTACGAAGAGCTAGGCTGTGTCATGTGGGGACACAGAGTAGTGATTCCGGAAGGGTGTCGAGCTAGGGTATTACGCGAATTACATGTACCTCACATGGGCATTGTAAAGACAAAAGCGTCAGCTAGGAGCTATGTTTGGTGGCCGGGCATCGACGAGGCGGTGGAGGCGACGTGTCGGGAGTGCGCGGTGTGCGCGGGGGAGGCAGATTCGCCGCAGCGCCATGCCGTAACACCGTGGCCGTGGCCTTCCAGACCCTGGGAGAGGGTACACTTAGATTTCCTAGGCCCTATTTGGGGTAAAATCTATTTAGTAATGGTAGATGCAAGGACTAAATGGTTGGAAGTATTTCCTGTACCCAGTACAGCTGCTAGTTATACTATAGAAAGGCTCACGGAGGTTTTTTCTAGATGGGGTTTACCTAGACAAATAGTGTCTGACAATGGCCCCCCATTTACGAGTAAAGAATTATCTGACTTTTTAGCAAATCAGGGGGTAGAACATGTATTTTCTGCCCCATACCACCCAGCTTCAAATGGGGCAGCAGAAAACGCAGTGCGCACGGTTAAAAAAACAATTAAAAAAGCGGTAAAACAAAAAGAAAATATACTTACATTTTTGAGTACCTTTTTATTACATTACCGTAACACGGAACACTGTTCTACAGGGGAAAGTCCAGCGACACTAATGTTAGGTAGAAGTTTACGTACAAAATTAGATGCTCTAAGACCTAACAGAGAACAGAAAATGAAAAGGGTGCAGGAGCGACAACAAAGGGCCGGTACAAAACGTTCCTTACAGTTAGGAGATGAAATATGGATGAGGCAGTATAAAGGTAATGAAAAATGGCTTCCTGGGAAAATAGTGAAAAAAATGGGAGCTACAGACTACAGGGTTGTAGATGAATCCGGGAAAGAAACACATAGGCATATTGACCAGATAAGACAGCGATCTCGTAGTTCTTTGATTTGTCCCACCAGTAATACTGAACGGAGTTCTCTAGGACCAGTGTCTCCCATGGCGCCGGAGGTGACGCCGGCTGTAGTCAGCACAGAGTTACCGCATCCACAGGTTGAGTCCCGGTCCCCCCAGAGCGTAAGGGGTGGTAGTCCGAACCGAGCCACGACAGACGAAGTGTTACCGTCCACATCCGCGGCCAGTCCCGTTCCTCTCCTCAATGTTTCCAGCCCCGATATATGTATAAGTGCTCCTAATTCCGACAATGTTCCAGAATTAATTCGTACCCGTCCTATACGGGAATGTCGTGTTAAAAAGAAACTGAAACGATTTACCAACAGTCGATTGGCCCATGAACCATTGGTCAACATTATTTTTGACCCATTATCTTTTCGTCCAAAGGACTTTTCATCCACGAACGTTTCGCCCACATAATTCTTCGTCAGTGAATGCTTAACCAACAGAATGTTTTGACCAATAACTTTTCACCCAAAGAACAATTGGCCCATGGACTGTTCCCCGAGAGAACTGTACGTCAGTGAGTGCTTAAATAGCCTCTAGAAGCAATAATAGCCTAGGGATACGACCGTTGGACTATCAAGTCACCGGTCGTAGGTTCCAATTCCGACATGCGTCAATATCTTGAATTCACGTGCGTATTACAAATAGGTTTTTCGGGATCAGGCAAGAGCATGTGTTCATGATTATGTGGCATTACGATATGAGTGTTATCAATGAACAGAGTAGTGATAAATACATTGCAACTAGATGTTCTATTCACACAACGCCAATAATACTTAGTATCCCGTTTGCTATGTAAATGATAAGTTGTTTTGTAGGTAGGTTGGTTGGAACCTACGACCGGTGACTTGATAGTCCAACGGTCGTATCCCTAGGCTATTATTGCTTCTAGAGGTTATTTAAACACTCACTGACGTACAGTTCTCTCGGGGAACAGTCCATGGGCCAATTGTTCTTTGGGTGAAAAGTTATTGGTCAAAACATTCTGTTGGTTAAGCATTCACTGACGAAGAATTATGTGGGCGAAACGTTCGTGGATGAAAAGTCCTTTGGACGAAAAGATAATGGGTCAAAAATAATGTTGACCAATGGTTCATGGGCCAATCGACTGTTGGTAAATCGTTTCAGTTTCTGTTAAAAAGCCACCAAAATATTGTGATCGTTAAATTATCATATCATATGTGTTAGATAGCAAGTACTAGTAATAACGAGAGGAACCGGTAAATAGTACCTACATATTATGTCGATTGTACGGAAGGTCACCGATGTTTTATTAGCTTAGTATTACCCTATTTTGTGAAATTGTATTGAGTTTAATTACATTGTATTGCATTGTTGTTGCAAAGATTGTGTTATAGTTTTAACGATTTAGATATAAGGATATGTATTGTTTAGGGTGGAGAGTTGTAATGTATTAGTACCCACATGTATAAATTATCACCCACTATTAATAAGATGTCACAGTTTGTATCGCTTCAGTTTGCATTATACGCTTGCTAAAGAACGACGCTTTCATTTACTTACCTGAGTACGGACATAACAGTTTTTTATTGTCAGGAGAAAGTTCTTAGATTTTTTTATGGTAGGTAAAAGTCAACGAATGACGGATCCCACTCATGGGCGGAGCGGGAAACAGTGTCAGACTTACTAACTAAACTACTTACCCCGTGCCTTCCTTGCCTTATTCCCAGAGTCCCGGTGTAACGCTTTCGCACCAACCGTAAGCTCCGGGAAAAAGTTTTTAGGATAGGGTGGGCAGGTAGGTAGAGTAGAGTAGATTAGGATAGAGTAAGGTAAAGTTCAGCAGAGTACATTGTAGTATTGGGTATACTAGTAGTAGAGAAGCCGCGGGCAAAAGCTGGTGCTTGTATGTATAACAAAAGGACTTGTTTCAAATTCGATTTAACAGGTTACTTCTAGGTAAGCGCGTTCCATCGTCGACTGCATCGTCGCTTTCCATCAGGTGAGATAGTGGTCAAGCGCGAACCTATAATCAATAAAAAAAAAAAAAAAAAAAAAACAGATTCTTGAAGTTCCTGATTGTAATTGTGAGTCATACCATTTTATTAGGTTTCGCAGCTAAGAACTTTTCAGTTTTAGTGGTAGACCCTTTTAACGTTTGTTTGATACAAAAATATATTCTATATACTTACATCCATACCTACTAATAAGATAAATGGGAAAGTAAGTATGTAGCTAGCGAGACTATGTCTGTTTGTTTGTCCGTCTTTCACGGCAAAACAGAATAACCTGTCCTTGTCAAACAGAATTACGTGATTTTTTAAATGGAGATATTTGAAGGCTCAGGTTGAAGGGATGGAGAGTGACAAAGGATAATTTTGTCTGGAGTTTGTATGGAGCATGCCGCAATTTTCTAGTTACAAAGCTAAAAATTTACTATAAGACTATTTGTGACTAACAAAAAAAATCGTGCATCATCTTTTTTTTTGTAAATCTGCCCCCAACCCCTTAAAAGAAGGGGAAAAATTTTATATGGGACTTTTCGCAGTTTACATGGTAGGAGGCTAAAAATTGGTACACGGACTCTTTGTTACCAATTAAAAATACCTGTCTCATTTTTTTTTTGCAATCTTTCCCCAATTCCTAAAATAGGGGATAGAAATTTGTGTGAGATTGAGATATATTATTCTGTTCCGAGTTCTCTTCTGTGTACTAAATCAGGAAAGGGGAACCGTGTTACCCCAAAACCATGAGCAAAGCCGTGGGCAAAAGCTAGTACCATATACATAGTAGTATCCACCACTATATTATGTACCTACAGTACGGCCGTTCTAACTTGGCCTCTCTGAAATTAGACTTTGTAAAGTTTAGCGCTTTATTTCTTACGCCTGGAGTTAACGACACGCAAACTACTTATCTCAACAATTGCTAATGAATTTCTCACAGGCGTTTGAATACAAAACTCGAAGAAAAACTATAAGAGCATAATCTTCCAGAATCAATCAATAGATGAGATACATTATACCGGTTTTTTTAAACTAAGCGACACCTAGGTAATGCGGTTACAGTTTTCTGCTACACGCTACGAAATAAACATGTGCACTTTTATTTACGCTTTACATTTAGGTTTCAACCGATATTAATAATGGACACCAAAGGCCGGGCTCCCATTTACACTAATCAGCCCCGGATCTAGGGGGGGGCAAGCCGGGGCCCATGCCCCGGGCGGCAAATTCAGGGGGCGGCAAAATCAGGGGGCGGCCAAATTCACACTTCACAGACCAATGGACAACTCATCATTTATTTAACTTTGACCACGGAATAAATAATAGCACAAGTACAGTAATTTTATGGCCATGTCAACTTGACCGATACCCTGAGTGCGGAGTGAGATATGCTGCACGACTGCACGAACATTTATTATTCGCGAGGCGCGTAGGCATAGTTCAAAATACGCGCCCGGCTCCCGCTCGCCTGCAGAAATCGCAGATCGCTGCAGGCGTCTGGTTACCGTGAGTGCGAAAGAGATAAAGCTATATTCGAAAACTTCCTCGTCGATCTCTCTCCAGACAGTGTTTTGTTTCAAGGCCAGACTCCGTCGGCACGCCACCACCACCGCCACCGCCGCAGCCGCTTCTAATGCCGCTGCCGCTGTCGCCGCCGCCGCAACCACTGCGGCAGTGCCCTCATAGAGGGCTCGCGAGGAGACAATGGACTGCCAATTTCGGCGCCATTTCGTCTCCTCCAGGCGAATGTCAACCACTGCGCCCCCGCTCAGGATCTGTTACTCCAGAGCATGGCGCGGTGGTCGATAAACGTCACCGTGGTCTCCAAGCCATACTTTTTCCTGCCCAGAGCTGACTGGGTTCAGGACCTGAGCGGCTCGGTGATCCTTATCTCGTCGGCCGCCGCCGGTACCCCAACCCTTGATGGTCATGGCCGTCCGGATGGTGCGGGGATACCGCACGGTGTCCCGCGAGGCGGCGAGCCTCCTTGCTGGCCTGACCTTAGGATTTGGACGCAACAGTCCTTGCACGCATGCACGATCTGCGCGTGGAGATGCAACGCCAGGGCGAAACTCCGCTGCCTGAACATGTCGAGGCGTGGCGGAAAGAGCTCCGGTGGGATTTCATGGAGAAGTGAAAACAGCCACTGTCGCAACCCAGGCCATAAACTCGGCGGTAAGTCCCCTCTTTGAGGCGTGGCTGGGTAGACCTCACGGCGTCCTCATCTTCCGCATGACGCAGGTTCTCACCGGACATGGGAAGTTCGGGAGATTCCTGCACCGGATTCGTGCGGAAGAGACGCCCGGGTGTCGCCACTGTATGGCAAGCCCGGAGGACACGGTGGAGGTGTGCCCTGCTTGGAAAGAGCATCGTCGTGTCCTCGTGAGGGTGATCGGCGGCGGTGACTTCTCGCGCCGGGCCTTGATTCAGTCCATGGTCTGCAGCGAAGAGGAATGGCAGGCGGTCGCCTCCTTCTGCGAAGCAGTTATGCTTGTAAAGCAGGAGGCCGACTGCATAAGGCAAAGGCAACAGCGCCCTCGCCGTAGCCGTCGCCGCCGCGATCCCGCCGATATCCGGCCACCGTAGACACTGGCTCGCGGACAGTGAGCAATGGGTAGCTCGCCGTCCGGTCGTCTAGTAACTGTCCAGACCGAGTCCAAGTCGTCAACGGCGCGCACTGTTCCCGCGCGCCTCAAGGAGCTGTCAGCAAACTGTAGGGGCCCTTCATGGTCGAAGCCTTCTGGAGCCGAGGGTTGGTGCGAAAGTGTTACTGCGGCTCTGGGAATAAGGCAAGGAAGGAATGGGGTAGGTTTTTTAGTCAGTAAGAGTCTGACACTGTCTCCCGCTCTGCCCAAGAGCGGGATTCGTCATTGGGTGATTTTCACCTACCATAAAAAAAAAACATATTGATAGCTGAAATTATATGGATGATCAAGGTGAAAATAAACATAAGTAGGTAGGTGGGGCGGCATTTTTCAATTTTTGCCCCGCCTAAAAAAAATTGAAGATCCGGGGCTGACACTAATATCTTAATAAGTATTAAGAAAACTTCAAACTTACCTACCTACCTTCTTCAGTCCCTTTCTTCTTACGCTCCATGGGAAAAAAGCGTGAGTATTTACAGGTCTGTTACTTTGCCGACGGTTTTATATGCTAAACTGTAGCTAAAGTGCTAATTGTTTCAAAAATGTAAATAAAACTGATATAGGTACCTAGGTACTTAGTAATTTCGTAGTGGATAAACTTGATGAAAATTAATGGGATAAACTTAAATATCCAGTTTGTTTCGCTATATTTTATATCGAAACTCCAACCAACTGTCGCTCCAAACGTAAAGTATACAATCTCTTCTACGGTTCGACATTTTGCGACGCACAATGATCACGAAAACCAACAAACCAATCTCGTTTGACCTCTAAAACTCCTATGTTTATATGTAACGGAAGCTCAACTATCGCAGGCCTTCGAAACGCCCGATGCAAGACACGGCGAGGGGCGAGGCGCGTCGACGCCATGTCGGTGACCTCGCGCCGTGAATCTTTCTCGCTCACTCTTACGTCCGAAGACAGAGACAACGATACACTGTCCGATCCGAGAAATGGATAACCGTAGCAACCGTCAGCAGTGACGTGTCAGACGAAGGAGTGTAAACAGCTCGTAATAAAAGTTTTTGTGATTATTTGATTAAAAAATACTTCAAAATGAGGGAGTTTAAATACAATGTGATTGATTTAATAAGTTACGTGAGGGATCGGCCGTGTTTGTGGGACAAAACTATTGAGAATTATAAAGATCGTATGGAACGACGAAGCGCTTGGGAAGAAATATTCAACAATTTAGATGAATCGTACGAGGAATTGGCGCCGGAAGAAAAAAGGATTACGGGTAATGGAAACAAACATCTTTCATAAGTTTACATTGTCTAGTTTATTTATATATACTTAGGTACAGATATATTACATTATCTGGTTTACATGAAGTGCATCGTGTTGTCAGTCGTCACGACTATTTTGCCGTTTGAAATTTCCTCTCAGCCTTGATGACATGCACGAACATAGCGCCGAGTGCTCGGCCGAGCGCTTATTTCACAGTCTCGGCCGAGCCCAAGCACCATTTTACTGTCTCGCCCTTGTCTTTGCCCAAGACAAAAGAGCATTTATAGCGACGTTTCACGAATTTTCACGATAAGTAAAACAAAATAAAGAGTATAAATAATGGCAATCTCTATATTGTTTTTAAAAAGTAATATTTGTGATTTCCGTAAGTTAAGTAAGTAGGCAGGTCGGTTGGAGTGTAGCCTTAGGGGCGCTATGGCGCGGGACTTAGAAAATTTTTCGATTTTCTTTTTTTCAAATTGGTACCATACGCTGATAGGCACCATGAGCCGTGCAGAAAACAAAAAAAAAATTTTTTGGTTAAAAAATTTTTCCTTACTTTTCACCTTGAGTATGGTTAGGGGCAAACACTTAGAAAATTTATAAAATTAAAATAAAAAAAAAACTAAGACTAAAAAATTAAACAAATTAAATCTTACTAACTAAAAAAACACGAAAAAAAAATCAAATAAAAAAACCACTAAAACAAACTAAAATTAAAAACTAACAAAACGAAAATAAAAAGAAGCAAAGTAAACACTAAATAAAATCAAATAACAACAAACTACAACGATTTATCTAACGACAGCAAAAACTTTGGATCGCCCGAGTATTGAGAATTCCCAATAATTCGCGTATTTTTAGCATAGTTGAGGTAGGGTCGAAACTTACCGTAACGAGAGCCACCTGTTATGGAAAAATTTTGCAAGTCCCAAAAATTTTTAACCAAAAAAATTTATTTTTGTTTTCTGCACGGCTCATGGTGCCTATCAGCGTATGGTACCAATTTGAAAAAAAAAAATCGAAAAATTTTCCAAGTCCCAAAAATTTTCTAAGTCAAAAAAATTTTTTAACCAAAAAAATTTTTTTTTCGTTTTCTTTGATTCTCATAGCGCCCCTAAGGATATACTCCAACTCCTAAAAATCCGCCCCTAAGGCTACCCACTGACCGGCAGGTCAAACAGGGTGACTAGAAAAGCAGGAGTGAATAAGAACAAAAAATCTAAGGAGATTTCCACGTTGTTTAACCCTAATTTATTTTTTTCCTGTATCTACCACATATTGTAGATACGAATAGTTACTAAAACAGTTTTGCCCATAATAGAAAAGTACCCCATACATGGGGAGCGTTCGTTAAAATAACTAGCTGTAACTCTGAAACAAGTTTCAAACTTTTTTGTCTAACTACGATAAAGTTTCCAACTTCCGAGAGCCCATTCGTCCATTTGGCAAATAAAATAATCCAGTAATAAAAAAATAAAATTAAAATTAAAAAGTGTAGGTACGAAGGGTGACCACTTTCCAGCTAGACCTAAGATGGAAGAAGTAGTACCTATTATAAAACAAAGTCGCAGTCTGTCCCTATGTAGGTACATATCTAGATCTAGAGCATTTAACCTTGCTCTAAGCTATGTATGCTTAAATCTTTAAAACTACGCAACGGATTTTGATAGTTTTTTTTTAAATATAGAGTGATTCAAGAGGAAGGTTTATATGTATAATCTTAGATTATAAAACGTAAAAAAAACTTTTTACAAAAAAAAACCGCCTTCAAAAAAAGCCAAACGATAAAAGTTCCTACACTAAAAATTTGAAAATAAAAATTTGAATTGCTGTAAAGAAACTTAATTTACCTATAGGTAAACTTATTTGACATTAATATTTTGCAAATATTCAAAATTTATTACTTCTTTGATTTCGTGGAGAGATGATATGATGCATGAAATACTTATGATTCATCTCATGGGTACATCTCATAACAGCTCTCATCATCATCATCATTTCAGCCAGAAAACGTCCACTGCTGGACATAGGCCTCCCCCAAGCGTCACCACAACGACCGATTCTGTGAGACTCGCATCCATCGCGTTCTCGTGATTCTCACCAGGTCGTCGGTCCACCTTTTGGGAGGTCTTCCAAAGCTGCGTCTTTTGGTGCGCGATCGCCACTCTAGAACCTTTCGGCCCCATCGGCCATCTGTTCTACGAGCAATGTGCCCTGCCCACTGCCACTTAAGTTTGGCAATTCTTCGGGCTATGTCGGTGACACTGGTTCTCCTGCGCATTTCTTCATTTCTGATTCGAACACGCAAGGAAACTCCGAGCATAGCCCTTTCCATTGCCCTTGACAGCATTGCCCATGACAGCTCTAATAAGCTCAAACAATGCTAGGATACATTATTTTGTTTTGAAGTTCCCATGCCAACCTTCCACCTTCCAGCTTCATCATCACATCAGTTCAATAGTACCTTACAGCCAAAGTGCATCTTATGACAATTCTAACAAGCCCAAACACGGCTAGGATATAATAATTAGTTACGCAGTTCCAGTGCCTACCTTTCAGCTCCATCATCATCATCAGATCAGTTCGATGATAACATTTTCAACATAATTATTTAAGATCATTGGTTTATAGTGCATTTTCATAGTTGCTTAACTACCTTGATTGTGATATCTATGCGATTGTCAAGTTTCGTTAGCCATTTCTGATCTTCTTCACCAGTTCCACCTCATCAAATGTTACTTTTTGACTGTAAATGCTTGAGTTCTCGATGAAAATATAAAAAAAAAACTATATAGTTGCCTATAATATTTGAGGAGTTCCCTCGATTTCTCATGGATCCCATCATCAAAACTCGATTTTGAAGAAAAAGAAATACAATCGAATTGAGAACCTCCTCCTTTTTTTGAAGTCGGTTAAAAATGAGATTATAAAACAACATTTTGTTTTATAATCTAAGTGTATAATGCATCCATAATATATTTAATATCATCATTGCACCCGTGTGAAGCTGGGGAGAACACCTTGCACTTTGCAGCTTACGTCTGAATGTGGCCTGACGGAAAATTATCGGAGAAAAGTTATCTTTGTCTTACAAACGTTGTCTTTCACGACCAGCTCGATTCAATTTTTTTTAGTCTATAAACAAAATGTTGTTCATAACCTGTTCTCCAACAAGTTTCTAATTAAATCTCAGGTGTGTTACCTCTGTCGTACCTTCTTCTCTCTGGGTCCTTCCGTTGGTCTCTGGGTATTATAACCTTCCCTTTCCATCTTAAGCTAAAACTGAAGTTATCCTTCTGACAAGGAAATCGTCCTTTAGCGTTTAAGAAGCAGAACCGCATGGACAAAAGCTAGCGCTTTTGATTCGCATTTTCGATATTTTCTTCAGCTGGTTTAGGGCTAGTGCTACTGAGTATATTCTAAGCCTTTCTTTACATAGTATTAATATATTGTGTAGCAATGTTCAACGTGTAAATACTATCTATTATTTCGCTGCCATTTCTTTTTTTGGACATTCACCACGGCGATGATCACATCTAGTTCATGCCTTGACTTTACAATTAATAAATTCTTTTTGTTTCAGGGGAAATGATACTGCACAAGTGGACAAATATTCGGGATACATTTCTAAAAAGTCTTAAAACAAGGATGGGCAGACCTAAAAAGAAATACCTGCTATACGACCATTTACAATTTTTAACCAAAGTATTACCAGAGAGTGAACGACCGGCTGAAATAAACAACTCCAATCCTACTTTTATGAAGCAAGAAGAAATAGACTCTGGCTTTAGTATAACTTCTGAAATAGAACCAGAATCTTCTACAAGTTTTGCTATGAGTAATGACACAAGTTTCGGGAACAAAAAGTCTTCTAACTCCAAAACAAGCGATTTCGATGATGCAAAGTCGACAGACTACGCCAGTGAGGCCAGCTATAGTCGAAAAAATGGTAGGGTAAAACGAAAAAATCGATTCATATACGTCGATGACACCGATTCAGGTTCTAGCAAGAAGAAAAGTAAAAAGAGTAGCACAATTAATGATGATGTATCGGTAAATGATCAATTAAGTGCTATAGATTTTATTGAAGTTGACAATAATGATCCTCGAATAATGAATGAAGATGAGGCGTTTTTCGCGTCATTATTGCCAACAGTTGTAAAGTATACTGAAGACGAAAGACTAGAGTTTAGGATCGAAGTTCTTGGTGTAATGAAAAAGTTGAAGGAGAAGAGAACTTGGGTTGCGGAGTAGGCGATTGATTAGGTACCTACTAAGATATAATGAGATCCTTTATGCGCCAATCTGTGCCACACACGGTGTGTCCTCCATTGTCAAGTTATACAGCAGACAACATAGCATTTATAGAAATGCAAAATAATACTTACAGTACCTACGGCAGTACCGCCGACTCGTACGAAAATAAAGGTTTTAAAAAAATAGATGTCAATAAACAGTTTTTAACAGCAATAACAACTGCAAATTGCAGTATAAACCATTAATCTTTTTACGAGTTATCAAGCGCTAAATTTGGAAGAGCCTAAGTTCAGACTCGCCAAGATCCGACGGCCGTACTGTACCGTAATTTTTTTTTTTTTTTTTAATAAATCCCGTGCTTATTGAAATAACAATCGAAGGTTTTAGGCAATAGTAACAGAACGCAAAGACAAACGAAATAAAACATTTTTATGTCAGATATAAATCAATTAATGTTAAGTTAGATGTTGTCTTGTAATAAAGACATGGCGTGGAGGGCACAAAAATGTCTCCTATACAAGACTGTGGTGCTCAAAAGGTTAATTAAAAGAGATGTAAGTAAATGTGGAATAAATGAAGACTGAATAAATATCATAGTATATAATTATAAATCTATGATAAATATTATGTAGATAAGGATTACACTATTATGATAAATAATATTAATATTATTATAATAAATAGTATAATGAAAATACTTTATTGTTAGAATGGCAATGACGCCAGCATGACATGTTTTTTTTTTTAATTTTTGATTCACTTCCAATATTAGAAGCGTGTACTATCGAAGCCACTTTCGCCTGACGACCGCTAAGTTCATTTTCGCTTGCACTCGAAACGAAAACTTCAAAGGGTTTGGTTTGACAGCCCCCCTCCCCCTCCGGCTTTTTTAAAATTGATCAGGCAGAATTGACCGTCGTGGTACCGGGTGTACTACGCCAAATCGAATAACAAATAGTCGAATATCAATTGATCGACCACTATAAATCGAACGTCTAAATACTCGAACGTTCATAATATCGAATTGTTATTAAATCGAACATTCAATACATCGCACACTTAATACATCGAGTGTTCAAAATATCGAATGTTTGTTTGATCGAGCGTTCAACGCATCATCTTTTGCCTCTTTTTTGTAGAGTAGGTCTTCCCAATCCCGCGTTTACCTTATCAATTCTCCTATTTGTTATAGTTTGCTCCTTAACTAAAAATTCACACTTCACAACAGTAGGAAATAATAAATAATTATCGCACTTGCTTATTTACCCCAAGAAGAAATACCAGATGCTTTCAATAAATAGAGATTGCAGAGTCCCTACTGTTTGTGCTACCATAGAATTTTTAGTTAAGGAGCAAGCTATAACAAATAGGAGAATTGATAAGGTAAACGCGGGATTGGGAAGACCTACTCCACAAAAAAGAGGCAAAAGATGATGCGTTGAACGCTCGATCAAACAAACATTCGATATTTTGAACACTCGATGTATTAAGTGTGCGATGTATTGAATGTTCGATTTAATAACAATTCGATATTATGAACGTTCGAGTATTTAGACGTTCGATTTGTAGTGGTCGATCAATTGATATTCGACTATTTGTTATTCGATTTGGCGTAGTACACCCGTGGTACCTGTTTGTTTGGAAATAATTTACTCAAAAAAAATTTGATTTTTTAGAAAAAAGTTCTTTCTTCAACCACACAATTACCATCAGCCTGTCTAGTGTGCCTAGGATAAATATAACACAAGGACTGTACGTTTGTATCATCTTAAAAAGCATGTATATTTCAAGCATAATTATTTTGTTTCACTGTAAATAAACAGCTTTTATAAGTGTTCTAGTTTTATTTTGTCTTTTTGAGTGTTTTGGGTACTGAAACCTATAATCACACTTAATGCTGTTGGCAAATTATCGCATTAAGTCGTGGTCACACCTAACGTTAAATCGATTATCGCGATAATTCTCGGCATTTCTCGTTAGTGTGGTCTGATAAGAATGTACTGTATGAACAGTGTTCTTCGTGAATCACTGTGAGCAAGAAAAACATCCGCTACTTCACAATGAAACATCTCGATTTATTAGCAGACCTGACTCAATCTATGTCCGAGTTAGTGTTCAAATATCCACTTCATACGAACGAATCAAATGTTCAAGTTTGATTTGTGTTCACTATATTCGTGTTCGCATATGCGGCTTTATTATAAAGGCCGAACATTTGTGCTACTTGTTCACGCTCGAGCGACTAAACATATTTGAATGAAATTCAGCACACTGGCAGATCCAAATTCTGGAATAGAAGATGCGATATGTTTTAATCCCAATAGGCTGTTTCTTATGATAAATTCGCTTTCAAAGAGGCCAAACGCCGGCAGAAGCAAAACTAAAATTATAAAGAGGATCTGATTGTTTTATGTTACGTTAATATACTGGACTGATTTTAGAAAATCTTTCACCATTAGATGTGTTGTAACTATTACTTATTCTGTGCCATTAGAAAGCCACTTTATCACTGAGTAACATACGCATGTATTTTCGATTTTCACGCGGGCAAAGCCGCAGGCAGAAGCTGGTAAGGAAACAAATAAAAGCCGGCAAATGTTTAATAGATAAGTTTTAATGATCATTTTTTCTGTAGCACTTTTAAAAATAATGTTTACAGTATGTAATCACAAAAACACAATCCGTTTAATAAAAATAATGATGAAACTCCTAAATTTTAATTATTAGTTTCCCTTTACAGCTAATAAATTTAAACTTCTAAGTGAAAAATATAACAAAACGCATTTGAAATACTGTATTTTTCCATTCAGACAATAATATCGGAGGTACGACGCTACCTACAATATTATACGAACAATAACAACTCGTTGGAATATATAAAAAATTCGAACCTTACTTTTTTTAGAAATGGCAGATTTTTTTTCTTCCAAAACGAAATAATACATAGGTTTCAAAAACTCTCAGATAATAAGTTAGTCGTAATATTGGATCTGTTTTATTTTAGTGTCTTTAGCGGAGGCTTAGCAAGCCGGTCGCGCCTCGCAGCGGGCGCGGAGCTATACTAACGCCATCACACGACCTTACGACTAAATTAAGTTGAACTATGGGTTCATAAACCACCCATCGAGTGCACATAATTACCCCAATACAATTTTCACTATACGACCCAAAACAGGTCGGAACTCACTAAATTCACTAAAATGTAAACACCCCCCCATTCCACTATTTACAAATTCGAAATGAATCTTGCTTCTAGACGCGGGTAATTTTGTTTTTAAACATTATATTTTTTTTTTTGATAATTTTTCACACTTTATTCTGTAGTTTATAAGATACAACTGAACCGTTATTATCATCATTATCTATTATGGCGTTTTATATACACAAGCTGTAGAATACTGCAAGGAAAAGTAATGATTGGCTTACAGCCGTTCCGGTGAGCCAGCGCGCCGGGGGCAGTGGCCGGGGCCGGACACATAACGCTATCATATCGGTACTATAGTGACTAGACGGTCCCCTAAACAAAAAATTGGGGATCAAATATTTACATGTTTTACACTATGGATATCAAATTCACACTAGCTTAACACATTGCTACTATTAAATGTTTATATATTTATTTATTAAATACAGCGATATTAACGCCCTTTGGAAACGTAATGTAAAGCACAGGTGAGTATAGATAGCCACATAAACTATTGGCACCGAAGTATTTTGATAAACGTAATCTCAAAAATAATTCAAATCACCCGAAGTTAAAGCTCCCATCGTCTTTTATTCAAAAGTTCACTTTGTGCTGTGTCACATGGAAGTCGCTTACAACTAAAACTATGCGCATACACTACAGTAGTAAATCAAAAATACATATTGGCTCGAATCAAAATGACAACGCGCTAATGAATCAAATCGTTTACTTCAACATCAGTCTAGCATCGTTATGAAGGGCTATGTTATAAATTAATACATCTACACAGCTAAAAGACGATTAAATTCATATTTGAGTATGGCTGTAATCACTAACGGAAACACTTACGTCTATTAAAGGTAACCTATAGAAATACAGTTTTATACAGTTACATATCGATACAAAATATGTTTATGGATAATATTTTACAAGACGAAAAAAATAACAATACAAAAGAAATCTTCATTTCGTACTAGAAATAAAAACGAATTTGAACTTATCGGTGTCGTAACTTAGAAAATAATAACATGTTAAGGAACTCACGAAGATCGATTAACATCAACAAAAATAAAATCGCGTATCGAATCTGGGGTGAACTTAGCTACCGGTTTTACTTATAAAATTATATACAAAACAATTTCAACAACGTTTTTTTCATTATATTATACACCTAAGGAGTGAAACCTCGTCAGTGAAGAGATCGCGTTTCAGTCTGGCACGTGGCAGACGGAGTATAATAATCATAATGCCACAGCCTTTAACGTAGAAATCGGTAATCACAATGTGTCGCAGTTCAGTTAGTGGTGAAGTCGATGTTGGGCTTGCGCTGGCGCGGCTTCTTGGGGCGCGGCGCGGCCGCGTCGCCGCTGCAGCAGTGGCAGCCGCGCTTCACCACGCCGCGCCCCGACGCGCGCCGCCGCGGCTCGGCCGGCGCCGACGCGCGCGTCTTGCCCGACACGCTGCGCGCCGCGTCCGAGTGGTGCAGGCGCTTGGGCGGGTACGTGCGCAGCGGCGGCAGCTGGCTGTCCTCGGCCGACGAGCCGTCCGCGCTGCCGCGCCGCTCGATGCCCCGCGCGTCCTTAATCACCGAGTCCAGCCTCATGTGGGCACCTAGCCCGCTAGAATCTGTTGAATTATTCTCCTCGAACGAAGGACTCTTGCAGCATTTGTCACTATCGCTGCTGAAGTCCAACGGTCGTCGAGTCTCTCGTTCTGAAGCGGAGTTTGACTCCCAAAATAGTTCTGTCCGGTCAGGAGACGACTCATCATCGTCTACATCGCCGAAATCTCTAGAATCTTCCATCATTTTGGCGTGGTGACTTGCCATGATGTTGTCTGACTCATCCATGAGGAACCGAGAGGTTTGTTCTCTCTTATTGCCGTAGCAGACACGTCTAATGACTTGTGTGGTGTTGTTTCCTGTAGCGTGTACGATGTGAGACGCTGTGTTAGAGAGATGTAACTCTCTGTTGTCATTGAGAATGCTGTCAAATCTTGTTAAGCCGTCGTCTTTGACGAGAACTGATGATAGGTTGATGTTGGCATGGTGTGGTCCGGGTAGAGAGTTGATCATGTTGTCTATATCGGCGTATTTGACTGTGTTGTGCACGCCACTGCTTTCCGCCGTGGCCTGTGAGATGACGGTGGTTTGAGGGGCGGTCATCAGAACGGTACCAGGCGCGCGGTTCGCGTGGAATATCGTTGATGTTACGTGTCGGCCTTTTAGACCGCTTATTGTGAATGGTTGGACCTGGAATAATGGGAATTTACTTGTCAATTAAGAGTAATTTCATAGTATGGTTCATGTGTGAGAGATCAAGGCAAAAACACATTTACTGTGGCCACCTTCAATGTTTAAAATTGCTTCGAAATACACATTATGCACCGAAATAAGATAAATTAGAATAAATAAAGGCGACCGTAGCAATTTTTTTCTCCTCCAACATGATTTCGGTACCAAAAAAAAAATACTAATTAATTACGAAGAAAATAAGGAATTAAAGCTCACCTCCCCGTCATCAGTCGGCTCACTATGGAACGTAGTGTTAGGATGTGACCTCGCGAACTCCTCCTGGTCCAACGCTATAGTCGCCTGCATGCCATCCTCACTCACGGTGACGATGCCGACGTCTTCCAACCCTGTGATGCCGAGGTCTGATCGGCCGTCATGCATGTCTGCACGGGGAAGCAGCTGGTCCGTGGCTATCTGGTCGTCCAAGTCCGGCTGGGGTATGCTGCTGTGGTGGAGAAGGGGTTGGGCTGGAAAGGAACAGAATAATTGGGTACTTGCCTGCTTTAGATTAAATTAATCAACAGCGGAAGATAAGTGACTCGCTTCTAGCGTGTGAATCGCTGAAATACCTGATTTCAGCGATTCACACGCTACACCGTTAAATTTTGGTCGTTTTGATCCCGTAAAGGATCGATCCGGTACATGAAATACTATCGATTTGTAAAGATAAAAATAAAGTACTTTTTTTTCAAACTCGAATATACGCAAGTACGAAATTAATTTTGTTTAAGGAAACATCAGCGGAGTGAGATCAATGACCGTAGGTAATTAGTACGCAACGACCGACACCTACCTACAAGGTCTTAAAGAAATTAATTTCGTACTCTGAAACAGTACTTACGCGTGTGAGAATGGTGTCCATGGTCTTGCGTATGGTCATGCGCAGGCGACGCAGCGAAGAGCAGCTCAGCTTCGGGGAAGAGTTCCGATGCCGACGGGGAGTCCACACCCAGATCCTCACACTCCTCCGACAAGGATTTCTGTGAAAGATACTCCTATTCGATACATGCGTATTATATTAATAAAACAGAAATAAAACATAGAAAAATCATAAAAACAGAAGGTAAGAAAAAAATGTCGTGTGGATGTATGGGCTTGGACTGATCCCTGAGTTTGTTGCGGTGTTTTTCTCAGGGTAGTTTATTTTGTAACACTGGCGTTTTCTAGTTTAAATTGATAAAAATAAAATGCCGCGTAAGTGTTCAATTTTTTTTTTAGAAATATCATTTAGCTGACGTTCTTCTGGGTGATATTTCATTGTTAGAAAACAAATACTTAAAACCTTGAGCAGAACGTCGTGATGTGAGATGGGTAAAAAAAAAACATAACCTTCTTACAGGCAGCTAATAACTTTAAAACTGAAATGAAATGATGAAAAAGAAATGAAGATTTTTTAATGACTGTGCTTGTAGTCTTTTCGATATTGGGATTTTGTAGTTGCTGGTGTCCCTATTGATAATGTAAAAGAATAAAACGACACATTACCTGTAATCGTAGCTCATGTTCTAGTATGGCATATTTATGACGCAAAGCGGCGGCAGACACGTGGGTGAGACGGTGCTGTCTATGGTGCGTGCCGTCCTTCTTCTGCACAACCTACATCACAAAATATAAGTTAGTTTTGTGTATAAGTTACTAAAAAAAAAGAATATGTTTCAGAAGGAAGGATTTTTATCACTTTTGTTCTATATAAAATTAATTCATCTGATATATTTTATTAATATACGTAATTTTTCACGAAACAGACTTAAATGGGAGTATAAAAATTTTGCATACCTTGTTTTTTTTTAAAACTTAATTTTCCAATACAGACGAAAGATTAATTTTTAAGCATGAAGCTAATGATGAATCGTTTTCAAAGCCTACAAAAATGATATACCTGCCCAACAAAATGAATGGTTCCGATGACGGCAAAGCGAAGCTTTCCATTTTAAACACATGTTTTATAAAAAAACAATAATATACCTTATTACTAAGACATTAAGATTGAATTCCACAACAACTAATGAAGGAAACTTCAATTACAATGAACCGAATGAAGGGACATGCGTTATAATGCGGGAAAAGACTTGACAATGGATAGTATAGTTTGGATAGACGTTTGTTCATCATGCAAAAATTATAATAACTAGTCGCTAGAAATTTTTTGTTTAAATGAAGCTTACTCCTAGATCGGGAGTTATGACAAAATAAAAGACAAAGACTATTAATGAAGAGGGGAGGCAGTAATTAATAAACACCTAGTAATGTATCGTCCATGTTCCATCCGGCGAGGCCGAACACATCGTGTAGAAGTGAAGTTTGCGAACAAGTGTTTTTAGAGACGATTTTTCAATAGGTCAGTTAATTTTTATTGAAAGATTAATATGAATAACATACAACTGTCACATCGCGTTTTTTTTATATTTTTCAATTAAGATGTTATCTCACGATTGAAAAATTTACACTTACTAGTATATTGGCGTTAAGAAAATAGTGACACATCTTGTCAGTAAAACTAAACGCTCTTTGACCAGTCACAAAGATCACAGTATAATAAATGCAGTGTTCACATTGACCAGTTGAAGTCGGCTTTTTAGGCAGTATGCAGAAAGTGTTTTGTCAGTTTTAAAAATAAATAACTCGTCTATTCGTAAAAAATAACAGTGAGCAACATGTTGAAAAGTTTAAAATAATCATCTAATATTTGAAAATACTGTGTAGTGTTTGCAATTGCAGTATTAATGGTCTAGTTTTTATCCCGCTTTACTTTGAAGTTCCACTGATGAGTCATTTTTTTCTTAACGCGAATAGACTATAGTTTAAAACAATATTTATTTATAAAAACTTTATGCACATAATGCCATAGGCATTTATTTTGGCAATACTGTTATTGTTTTAAACGACATTGACACTGAAATAGAGCATTGTTCTTAAATTTAGTTTTTTTTTTTATTTATGGGTTACAACAGTGCTATAATTGTTGCCATTAATCGAGTGACAGATAACACTCTACAGAGTTAAATACTTTCTAATGAAATCAAATTGCTATATCGACGGCTGCGTACTACACTTTTTATTTCAACATTAAAAACGTCACATCTACACGATGCAAAACCAAAACGGCACACCAACGAACGAAGAGAACAGCTGACAAAAATAAATCGATGCGTGCATTCTACTAAAGAGGCGACTAAGTCTTTAGGTTATCAGCGTCGGTTCTACGATACGGTGTACCTGATGGTAGCCCTTATCGTCGACATCTGACGCGTCAATATCGTAGCCGCAACGCGGCGAATCGTCGTGCGAACCGACCATGTACGACCTTTTCGAATCGACGTCGAACATCTTATCAAATATCCTTTGCGCCTCCATATCGGGACTGTATCTATCTGGGATCGGGTCCTGAAGTTGCAAAATGTGTGTCATACACGATTTGGACGGTTTGTTTAAATAAAATTTGGAACTATGAATGGATATCATACATATATTAAGAGATATAGTTCCAAAGTATAAAGAAAAAAGGTTACTTACAAGAACAGTTCGATCCATGTTGTCAGTTCGGACGACTTCTTCGTAGCTGTAGTCGTGTGGATTGGCCGTTGCCGGAAGATGCCATGGTTCTCCTTCAGGACTCGACCCTCTCTCTGGCTTCACTTCCTCTCGACTTTCGGTTCTCCAGGGGGAACTGTTGGCTCTTGTCTCGATCAACTCGGGTGGTGTTGGAGCAGGCGCTGGCGAAGCCGTGCTGTCTGGCGGTTGTACAGTTGTTGCAGTCGCCAGATTGAACGCTTGGAGGTTATGAAGCGCTGCAGTTGGTAAGCGAACGTGTCGCACTCCTGGTCGTGTCAACACTGGCTTCAATCCAGCCGGCCCGATAAGACGTTGTAGTAGCAAAGCATTTGTGGCCCCACCCTCTCCGCCCCCGACTGTTAACAACTTCGGGCCTCTGTTTGTGACAATAGCAATCTGCTGACCACCTTTGATCATAGATACTGGTAAGATGTAGTTGGCAGGCATCAGGACGGCTGTGGATGGTTTTCCAGCTGTTCCTCTAGCTACAGTGATCGTTTGACCATCTGCCACGATGACGTTTCGAGGTTGGGGTTGTGGTCGAGGACTCGGGGTTGGCGGAGCTGATTGTGCATTCGAGTTTTCGTGATCAAAAGTAAGCTTTCGAACGACCTTACGTGGGCTGTCCTGCGGTGAATGGCTGTCAATACAACTTTCATTGCAGTCTCCTTGAGATGTTCCACAACTACTGTCTTCTGATCCCATCGTCCTGCACGAATCGTCTGTAGGGCTCAAGTCACGGTTTCGACGGTGACTAGAGCTCTTCTTTCGTTTTGAGGATCCTGGATTCGACGGCGGATTTGTTCTTCGGCGAGGCGCCGGTTTATCCTTGTCCGGGGAATTTTCTACTTGTTCTTTGTACTCAGCTAAGATGTATAGAATCCGTTGCGTGGTCTGCTCATCCTCTGCTGGCTTCTGAGTGGATGGCTTTGGTGGTGCAGGCGTGTTTAGTTTTAATGTGTTTGGTGGATTAGATGACGCTTTTGGTCTAGATTTGGATTTAGAGCTAGACTTAGACTTTGATTGAGCTGGCGCGTCTGATGATGTTGACGGTTCACTGGTGACCGTGTGAGGAATCTGTGACGATGATGACGGAGATGAGTCTGCTATGCCTGAAGAGTCTGGAGACCGCACAAAGGTAGATGTAGTAGGTGTCGGAGTCGTAGATGGGGCTGGAGTTGAAGCTCCTTTTCTGTTCACATAAGCAACGTTTAAAGGTTGCGTGTTTCCTATAGAGTATAGAACTTGATGTTGTTTGTGGGGTGCTGGCGTTGACCGAGAAGACTCTGCGGCCGCTGCACTAGTAGAGGCTGCAGCTTCTGCAGCCTTTTCTTTCTTCTTTTTAGATTTTGATTTCGGCTGTACTGTGCTCCTTTCCTTAACCTGCTCTAAGACCAGGTCGAATTCTCTGAGCTGTTCCAGCGTTGACGAGCTCATGGATTCAGTTGAAGACTGACTTTCACTCGCAGTAGCTTTCACAGCTGCTGGTCTGGGAGTTGGAGCGGGTGTTGGTGCTTGTGTTGACGTTTGCGGTGCGCTTGTTTGAGCTTGCGGTTGAGGTTGCGGTTGCGGTTGAGCCTGTGCTTGAGCCTGTGCTTGTGGCAGCCTTATAGTCTGCTGTCCAAGTTGTGGTGCTGCTGTTAAAACCAACTGTTGGTAAACTGGCTGGTTCGTACCAGAGATGACATTGCGCTGTATTTGGAAGAACGATGGTCTTACAACTCTTCCACCAGACACCATTTGAGGTGCTTTACTCAACATTGGCAGCTTTATTCGCATTTGCGTTAACACTGGTTGTGGTTGAGGCTGAGGTGTATGTGCGTTTTCATTAGCTGCCCCCATAGCATGGGTATTATTTTCTTCAGCACCGTCTGCATTAGAATGAGTTTGAGTTTGTGGCACAATCTTAATAATTGACGGCTCCATTTCGCCCTGTTGTTTTTGGTTTGTTTCATCGTTGAGCTCTGAACTAGGTACTGTGATCAAGTTGATAGTTTGGCCACCTGCAAGGTTTACAGGTATTTGTCGAGTGTAGATCACGCCACCGTGTAGATTCATTGGTGACATAGTTTGCTTTAGTTGTTGGACTAAGTTGGGCTGAGCTTGTGAAGGCTTTCTCAACAACAGCGGTGGGCTTCCAATCTGACTTATATGGTCTAAGCTCATAGCATTATCATTTGCTTGACAATCCGGGTTTTCGTCATTTGGTGACATTGCATTTCCATTGCTGATTTCGCTCTTCTGGCTACCATCTTGGTACACTTGTTTACCAAAAGCTTGTCCGAATTTCGGTAAGCTAGTACCTTTCTCGGAGCCAGGAGTTTTGGGTGACGAGTTTTGTATGAATTTTGCGTAATTTTCTTCGTATATGGAACGTGATTTAATTTCGGCATCTTTACTGTTAGCAGAGCTGTGTGTAGGACTAAGATCTTGAGAGTCTATTTGTTTTGGCTGTGAGGGTTGAAGATTGGGTGTTTCAACAGGTTGCAATCTTAATACCATGCTACGTTGATGTGGTCCATTTAGCTGTATAGATTTTCCGTCAGCAGATTTACAAACAAACTGCACCATTTTCTGTTCGTTTCCTCCTTGAGCATTAGTTAGGTTCGTTAGAAGATTGACTCTTTTAAGGAGCTGTCCGGTGTTTGCGTTCTTTTGATTTCCTGCGTTTACGATATGGAGAAGCTGATTGCCTTGTTGTAATCCGCCATCGACTAAAGATAGGCCACTGAAAGAATTTCCTTGTTGTGCTGGTGATCCGTTTGACGTTGGGCCAGTTGGTACAGTCTTGTTTTGCACAATATGTAATACTGGTGCAGAATTCGGTGCGTTTATAACAGACTGCTGGGAGTTATCAACTAGAGTTATTTGTTGGTGGTTACCCGAAGCACTTTTTCCTTGCACAATATGCAGAACTTGGGGCGTATGTGAATTTGACGATTGTTGATTATTTTCTGAAGTATTCGTCTGGTTCAGTGGCGGTGGCAGTATTTGAGCTAAGGCCTGTTGCAAGGACATGGCATTGATTGATGTTTTTTGGAAGTTGTTCGAAGATTGGCCTGTAGTGACGGTGCCTTGCCTTAGTTTTTGTGATATCATATTGACAAGAGCTTGTGCTCTGTTGTTACTTGATAATGCTTCAGCAGAAGGAATTCCTGCAGCGTTCATTGCATGGGCAATTTGATCTGATTTATCTTGAGAACCATTCTGTTGCTGTCGCAGCTCTTCTTGTTGTTGTTGCTGCATTTGTTGTTTCTGATGTATTTCTTGTTGCATTTGTTGCTTTTGCTGTAACTCTTGCTGTTGTTGCATCTGCCGTTTCTGATGTAACTCCTGTTGTCGTTGCAATTGTTGTTGCTGCTGCAACTCTTGTTGCTTTTGCTGTATTTCTTGTTGTTGTTTCTGCATCAGTTCTTGTTGTTGTTGCATTTGTTGTTTTACTTTTAACTCTTGCTGTTGTTGTAATTGTTGTTTCTGCAGTAACTCTTGTTGTTTTTGTAGTTTCTGTTGTTTTATTTGCTGTTGTTTTAACTCTTGTTGTTGTTGTTTCTGTAGTTTTAGTTGTGCCTGTTGTTGTTGCTTCAATTCCTGTTGTTTTTGCTGTTGTTGCTTCAGCTCTTGTTGTTTCTGCTGTTTTAGTTTTTGCTCTAGTTGTTTTTGTTGTTTCAGTTCTTGCTGTTGTTGTTGTCTTAATTCTTTTGCTTTTTGTTGCTGTTGTTTTAGCTCTAGTTGTTTCTGCTGTTTCAGCTCTAGCTGTTGTTGCTTCATTTCTTGCTGTTGTTGTTTTAGCTCTTGTTGTTGTTGCTTCAGCTCTTGTTGTTGTTGTTGCTGTTGTTGCTTAAGATCTTGTGCTCGTTTCAGCTCTAGTAGATGCTGCTGATGCTTTTTCATTTCTTCCTGTTGCTCCTGTTGCTGTTTTAACTCCTGTTGTTGTTTCAGTTCCTGTAAACGCAGCTGTTGTTGTTTCTGTTCCTCTTCTTGCTGTTGCTTCAGCTGCAGTTGTTGCATCTCCTGCAGCTTTTGTTGTTCTTGTTCCAACTGCAGTTGTTGCAATTCTAATTGCCTCTGTTGAAACTCTTGTTGCTGTTGCAACTGTTGCTGCTCCTGTTCAAGTTGCTGTTGAATTAGTTTTTGTTGTTGCTGATACTGTTCTTGTTGCTGATATTGTTCCTGCTGCTGTTGTTGTTGCTGCTGATGTAACTGTTGCTGCATTTGAAGATGTTCTTGTTGCTTCAAATGGGGATATGTCTCAGGTACAGATTGTTTGTCTGTATAATTGTACATCATCGTTACATTAGAGTTCGGCTCCAGTGGGGTTATATGAGAATAATCAACGTTGTTCATCATATTCTTGTCAAACAATGGAGGATACTCACTGTTTTCGTAATTTTCATTTATTTCTTCTTTAATGTCAGGTGCCTCTTCCATTTCTATTTTGATTTCTGGTTTAATATCGACATCAACTGTGTAATTACTACCCATAGGATAGTTCATGGCTTCATGACCATGAGGAGGCATGGGCATTGATTGGATGTGTTGCACGTATTCTTGCGCTAAAGGTATACTTAGATCAGCAGTCGTAAGTTCTGTATACTCTGTTTTTATAACTGACTGATCATCACCGGGACTGTTTTCTGCGGAGCATTGAGATGGGCTAACATTGGACACTTGAGTGACCCTTGGATCGCATGTCACTGGGTTTTGCGCGCCTGCGCTTACTGGTAGTTGGCCGACCTGAACAACTTGCACAATAGCTGCAATAGGTTGAGGCTGTACAAAATCAGGTTTCGTAAGCCCATATGGAAAATCAAACATTCCATTCAAATCCGCCACATCATCTTTTTCTTGTTGTTTCAGAAGTTCGAAACTTAACTCAGTCATAGTTCTTTTGAAAAAGGATCTCACTTTATCCTTCATTTGAATGCATTTGATGTTAGTTTGTAACTTCTCTTTTTCTACTTTGTTTATAAAATTAATTGTATTATGCACACGTTTACAGTTACCATAATTTGCGGACAGTAAAAGCGGCTGAGTTTGTTTTACGTCCGACAGAGTCGCAGCCGAAAATTTTGTACCACATCCGTCCTCCAAATTTTGTATGACTCTGCCGGACCCCTCACCAAAACCCATATTGAAATTAGTTTCGATGACGTCGCTAGATTGATAGTCTAATTCGTCGTAATTTGAATCGATTTCTTCGGCCAATGTCTGTGTACTTCGATCATTATTAACTTTTTTTTCCATGTCAGTAAACAGAGTTGCGTCCTTTAAAGTTTCTGGTTGCTTGACGTCGCAAATACCTTTTATAGGCCATGATTGTAAAATTTCTTGAACATCTATGTATTCTTTGTGGAACGGCCGCGAGTAAGAAAATTTTACGGAACTGCAATATTCGAGAAGTTGTTTGAATTCTTTACTGTATGCAACCTCTCCCATGGCTGTTGCAGTAATTTTAGGAAAATCTATATTCTTGCCTTTTCTGTACTTCTTCTGATAAATCTTTATGTCTGTCATGTCAATTTTGCGCTTCCTACTGTTCATTTCACCCAATAAGTAACCAAAAAATAAACCATGTGGATATTTCTTGGAATATGTTATGGTAGGGACATTAAGCCTAATATCGATTTCTTCTATTTCACCATCGATGCCTATTTGTTGTGTTATCAGTATAGTTTCTTCGGGCGATTTATCATCTTCGCAATCCATTAACATTGACCCCGATGGCAGATTTAACAGGGCGTTATTCTGACGTGTATTTAAATTCGTATTTTGAATAAGTACAATTCCCTGTGGTTCTGATTCTCTCAATTCGTTATCGCTGGAGGAATCATTCACTTCACTTACAGCATTTGCGAGAACTTTTTTAGCCGTGTCATCGTCAAGAATTTCATCACTGTGCATATCAACGATTTCTTCGATTAAGTAGTTATCGTCGTATTTGTTCACCCCGAAACAAGCATCTTCTTCCAATGGTGTTAAAACATGTTGAGATTTATAACCAGTATTTTTAAGTTCAACTTTATTATTAAGTACAGTTGCGGTTTTAAATATTGTTGGACTCAAATGTTTATTAAGTACTGTGATACCTTTTTCATGAGATACATTTACTTCGGGTCCGGGTTCGGTATCTTCTTTTCTATCAATAGTTTCATCAATTTCACAAATAACTTCGACATGAAAATCTCTATTATTCTTGCCATTTTCAGTAATCATGTTCTGTTTTGTAGTTATCTGATCAGAGTGCTCGACCAGACTTTCACCGAGTTCTTCGCAAATTCTACGCAGACCTAGGTCTGTCTCTTCGTGTTCCGTACAAGCATTTCCAATAGTCATTTCTGTCTCTTCTAGCATACTGTCTGTATCTTCAAACATACTTCTCAATGTTGATTCGATCTCCTTGAATTTTCTATCGATATCGTCATAATTATGTTCCAAATCTTTTGCGGATATTTTTGATTTTATTTTATCATTGCATATAATATCCTCGTCTTTTTCTGTTTCAGTCTCTTCTAAATTGTCATTAGTATGTTCATAAATACTTTCTTCCACTGACGATTTCGTGTCAAAAGTGTCTTCTGTGTCTATTTTTGAATATTCTATTTTAGTTTTGCTTTCCTCCTCTTCTTCAACACAGATTGTCTTATCTGATTGTACCAGCGCTATATCTTCAGAGCTATTAAGTAAAGCCATTTCAGACTTCTCAAATTCTGTATATTTGGTATTGCCAATGTCATCGATTATAGCTTCCGGCTCTTTTAAGTCTGTATTATTTTTTTCTGTTACTGGTAGTATTAGCGTTTCATCAGCGTATTGACAAACAACTTCCATAACTATTTCAGGCTCTTCTAGGCTTGTATCGGTTTCGGAATGATTTGCGTTAATGTCTTCACTAGTAATACCTTTCGACGTCTCAATTACTTTTGGGTCCAATTCAATCTCACCTTCATTTTCATTTGTTGGCAGTACTAATTTTTCATCGGCGTATTTGCAAATTACTTCCATGACTATTTCTTCAAAATTATTATCAGCTTCATTTACTATATTTGTGGATTCCATGTTTTTGTCATCGTTGTCACATATATTTTTCGTGGCTGTTTCATCCGGCTCAATCAATGTTGCACCAGCATCTTCATCAGAGCTTTCAATGATAATCCCTGTCTCTTCTTGAATTACCACAATTTCTTCTAAATCTCTCGTTTCAGTTTCTATGTCAGCGTCTTCACAAACACCTCCCGAAGAAATTTGTGGATCTTCTAGATTTTTATCCACTTCGTTTAATCTGTCAGAAGTTTCCATATTCGTGTCAGTATCTTCACCAACATTTTCTGAAGGTGTTTTTGACACAGCCAATATTGTGATAACGTTGTCATTGACGCCTTTTAAGTTATTATCTGGCTCTTCTCGATTTGTATTAGTCTTTTCTTCTAAATCTGTCTTTTCAATCTCAACGTCAGCGTCATCACAACCTTCCAAATGCACATTTATTTTTTCTAAATATTTGTCAGCGTTGTTTAGTCTTTCTGATGTTTCCATATTTGTGTCAGTGCCGTCACAAACGCCTTCTGAATCAATTTGTGGCTCTTTTTGATTTCTATCAATTTCTTGTAAATCTGACGTTTTGATCTCAACATCAGCATCATCACATTCATCTCCCGAGTGCAGTCCATCTTCATCATCAGCTTCACTTAGTCTTTGTGACGTCTTCATATTCACGTCAGTGTCTACACAGACATTTTCTGAAAGCGTTTCTGATTCCACCAGTATTGTATCAGAATCAATATAAACTTCTATTTCTGGCTCTTCTCGATTTGCATCAGTTTCTTTTGAATATGTCTTTTTAACTTCAATGACAGCGTCTTCATAAGTACGTACCGAAGGCATTTGTGATTCTATTGTTTCGACATTTATTTCAGCGTCACCACACATATCTTCAGGCATTCGTGACTCAATGCATTTTGAGTCAGCATCGCCACAAATACCTTCCATGACTGTTTCAGGTTCTTCTATATTAGTATCGGCTTCTTTTTCTATTTCTGTCCTTTCAATTTCAATGTTTGTCTCTGTTAATTTTATGTCAGTACAACAAATAAGATCCAAGGAGATAACTGGTTCGGCAGGTAAAGCATCAGAGTCTCTTTCTGAAGTTTCTATTGCAACGACTTTATCTTGGCAGACATTTACCAAATGCATTTTCGTACTTGTGTCAGTTGTCTCTTCTAGATTTAAGCTAGTTTCTTTTTCTAATTCTGTAGTTTCAATTTCAATGTCAGCCTCTTGGCTGACTTCTTTCGAGGACATGTCTACTTCAATCAATTTTGTGTCAGTATCACCAAAAGTGCTTTCTTCCATGGCTACATCTGATTCTTTAAGTTCCGCATGGGCTTCTTTTGCTATTTCAGTAACTTCTAACATTGAAACTGTGTCTTCACAAACCTTTAATGATGGCATTTCTGGCTTTGCCATTATGTCATTGTTGCAAATCTCATGAATTTCTTTTTCCACCATGGTATCAGCATCGTCAATGAAATCGTCTACAGGCATTTCTATATCAACCGATTTTGAGTCAGCGTTAAGGCTTTCCGTGACTGTTGCCAGCTCCTCTGATTTTGTTTCTAAGTCTTTTTCTGTTTTGTTATCTACAAACATTGTATCATTATTTACAATATTTACCGCTGTCATTTGTGGCTCCGCAAGTTCGATATTGGCGTCACCAGTAATGTCATCTATGACTACTTCTGGCTGTATTTTATTGGTTTCCATTTCGGTTTCTAATCGTTCTAAGTCAGTGTCTTCACATATATTATCTGCACGCATTTCTAGTTCTTGTTCAGTATCAATGATTTCACGAATATTTTCTGTTAACATCTCTGGCTTTTCTAGTTTCGTTTGAACTTCACAAATACTTTTTGCTTTCATTTCTTGCTCTGCCATTTTTATTTCGGCGTCTTCATTTATATTTATATTCTGAAATTCTAACGTTTCGCAAGTATTACCCATTGGCATGTCTGGCTTTACTGTTTTTGGTTCAGAATCTGTACAGACGTTTTCAGTGACTATTTCTGTTGCATCCATGTGAAAAATTGGAGACTTTTCTTCATGGTCTACCTCTGTTTCTTTCAATACTTTATCAGCGTTTTCACAGATATTTTCACAACCTTCTTCAGGCACAGTTTCTATGTCTAGTTGGGTAACTTCATGCGACGATGTATCTTTAGGAACATTTACAATGTTAGCCGATATTTCAGCAGTTTCATCTATATCCTTTGAAATTTCGTGAGAGTTATCAGTGTCTACACAAATATTTCTATTATCTTCTTCGGATTTTTCTTTTGCATCCAAAAGACCAACTTCGGATATTATATTGCTATCTACAGCAGCATTTATTTCAACATCTATACTAATATTTTCAATTTCCGATGTTGTATCTTCATCAAAGATTTCTATATCTGAGCCTTTTGTTACAACGTCGACAAGAAATTGAGGTTTTTCAGTGTCAATATAAAATTCAGTCTGTGTCAAACCTTTTTTATGTAATATAGAAGCACTAATGTCATTCTCACTTTCGTCTAAGGTAGAAGTTCTAGAATCCATTTCAAAAACATTGTTTTCAAATGATGAGGCTTCAATTGTTTTCACATGTACAGCCTCACTATCCTTGTTGGTATCTTCAATAAATTCAAAGGTATTATCAGTTACCGAATGTGTATTGGCAAAAGCAGCTTCATTTCGTTTTTGGAATGAATTCTCACTAGTCTTAGCTATTTTACTGTCTGTTACTATGGTCTCAAGAGACTTTCTTTTTCGGATTGGTGTAAGGCGTCTTGTAATTCGTTTCGTTTTCAGTCTAGCAGTATTTATTTGATCTAGTAATGTGCCATTTTGGAAGAGCTTTAGTACTAAAGCTTTGAGCGGCATTACGTTGTTTTGGTTTGGTAAAAGATTGATACTTTTATGATCTTGTCCTGTACTATGTTTATGTTGCGAATGAATCTTAGGCTTAGTGGCCAAATATTGACTGTCGCACATCAGTCTGTCATGAATTGAAACTTTTTCTATTGTCACTTCACGATGATTACTAGACAACGATGCAATTGTATCGTATACTTCCATTACTGGTGAGTTACTTCTGTCAATTTCATCAATAGTGGCTAGAACTTCGGTTAGGTCACAATTGTCAAGAATCGAAAAAGATCCACAGCGTGTTAACGGCGCCACATTGACTGCGGCATCTTCAAATACATCATCTTCAAGGTCAATGTCAATTAGGTCATCAAACTGTTCATCATCTTCTTCATTAGTTTCTTCAGCGTAGCGTTGAACAAGATCATCACATCGAACTAATGTAATAAAGCACTTTTTGAGCAATTTCAGATTTTCATATTTTCTGACAAGTTCGTCGCATCTCGTTAGATTCACAAAGCATTCTGGTAGTGTTGGTGTTTGCGACGAAATTTCGCTAACAGAATTCCCGCTAGCAGTAGCAAGAGGTCTGCAAGCCACGGAAAGAGACAAGTCGTCAGATTGTGTTGAATTCTGGGCAAGATCTTCTAAGCCAAGATCTTTAAACAGTAAGTTTTTGAATTCGTTGATCTTTGCCTCGACTGGTATCGGGCTCTTCCTCTGAATTGGTTTAAAGAGTTCAGCGGGTATAGGTTTATCTAAATGTTCTAAGAATGGCACCAAACCTACAATTGTATCTTGTTCATCGCTTCTACCTAACTCGTTAACATCTGCATCATCGTTGGATGAATCATCAATTTCAATTATTTCTACTGGTTGCTGAACAGGTTTTGTTAGCATTGACTCGGCTACTAGAGGCACTGGTTGAATATCTGGTACAATCATAAGATCTGACTGTATAATAGGTTGGACACAAGATGGAATAATATATTCATCAGTTTGAATTACAGGTATAGCCTCAGTTTTAATTACATCAGATACAACCACAGGATGAATTATAGGCTCATCATCGGTTTGAGATATAGGTTGTACAATAAGTTCGACTGTAGGTTGGACAACAGGTAAAATCGCAGATTGTTTGTCCAAATGAACTTTTGGTTGAACTTCAGGTTGTTCTTCAGACTGAATAGGTAGTTCTTTAGACTGAATAGGCTGTTCTTCAGACTGTTTAGGTAGTTCTTTAGACTGAATAGGTTCTTCTTCAGACTGGATAGATTGTTCTTCAGACTGAATAGGTAATTCTTTAGACTGAATGGGTTGTTCTTCAGATTGCATAGGTAATTCTTTAGACTGAATAGGTTGTTCTTCAGATTGAATAGGTTGAACTTCAGTCTGCATCGCAAGTAATGAATCGGTAGTAATCACAGGTTCAACAACCCGTTCTTTAGGTTGAATTATAGATTGTTCATTAAGTTTATTTACAGATGGAGTGTTTATCTGAATTGCAGGTAGCACATCAGGCTGACTGATAGGTTTATCATCTGGTAGAATCATAGGCTCATCGTCACACTGAATATTAGGCTGACTATCAGACTGACTAGTAGTACGTTCTGCAGACTGAATCGCAGGTTGTATGTCAGGTTGAATGTTAGGTTGTTCATTACACTGAATCTCAGACTGTACAACTGGCTCATTCTCAGTCTTAGCAGTTTCAGTTATGGGTTCAACTACAGGCTCAATTATGGGTTGAACTATAGATTTAACTGCAGACTCTTCTACATTTTTTGTTGGTTTAACTGTTTGCAACGACAGATCAGGTAGATCTTTCGCCAGATAATCGTCAACTGAAGCATTAACTGTCTCCTCATTCTCTGACACGTTCAAATACTTGTGCAAATCTTCTTTTTTTAATTTCACAACACACTTTTTATTGAATAATTTCTGATGATTTTCCAATATGTTTTTCACCATAGTTTGTACCGGATATTTTCCAAATTCAGTATTGAAATATTGGCGTTCAACTTCTTCGTCGGAGTCACTAAGCAAATCTATAGTTTCAAGAATGCCCGGTGGGTTTGGAGGCCCCTCTTTAACACTAATTTCTTGTATATGCGACTCTACTAATTTGTCTGATAGCGACTTTGAAGTAGTTGACATTTGTTTTATATTTAAAGTGTATCTCCTTCTTTTAGATACGTTGCTTAAAAGAACTGATTTCAGTGCTGGGTCGGAAAATAATGTGTTAGTATCAACATTCACTTGTCCATGTACAGTCGCCTTGAATACTTTTCCACAAGGCAGCTTAATCCGCACGCATTTCTTATTTGGGTCTCCTGTATTTAAGCGTGGCATGTCTTCTATCAATATAGCGTCCATATAGGACTGTGGAATATCATCTTTTTTCCTAAAATTCCTTATGGAGTTACCATCTTTTAAAACTGTACGCTGATTCAACGGTTCTTTACGTTGCTGTTTATTTTGATTATAATGGTTTATTTGGATTGGTTCTTCATCATCATCTTCGTCAAGACAGATGACATCTTCCTCAATACGTATTGCATTTTCCTCATGTACAGCTTTATCATTTATTTTAGACTCTGTAGTATTTTCTTTTGGTGAGTTATCAGGTTTTATCACGGTAGAAACGGTAACTACCGAAGTTACCGTTTCTGACTGACACAAGGTGCTTTCTGACTGACACGGTGCACTTTCATTAGAGTTGTCTGCACTAAACATGATTTCATTGCACTCCAACTCCAAGCGTTGGTCATTAGAAGTTTCTTTTATTTCATCTTCTAATTTCTTCACATAACTTTCGATTTCATTAACGATCTCAGTATTTGTCATACTCTGCTCGGTCGTGTTATTTTTCTCTATGTTTTCGACGACTGGCTCTTCAACAGGTTCTGTTATATTGACAGATAAGTCATCCTCTTTATTTGAATCTACGTTTTCCTCTTTATTTAAAACTATTTCATTATTTTTAATTGCGATTTCTTCAGTAATGTCATTAGTAGGTTTAACAATGACCTCAGTGGGTAAAAGCTGGTTGAGTGGTACATCATTTGGACTTGTACAGTTTTCAATTTGTGTGGCCTCCAAAGTAGGGTTTTCTTCAATATCTCCTAAAATTTCCTCGACATTAGGAATTTCCTGTAGAGGTTGTATAGGTTGGTACGGAGACATTACCTGCAGAATTTTAGTTGCGATAATTTCATCTTCGATATCCATGAAATCTGTCATTTCATTTGTTATTGCTACCTCCTGCGGTTTTGATTCTGAATTTTTATCAATCGGTAATGCACGTTTAGCGTTTCTCTTAGGCTGGATTTTAGTTGCTTTCTTCTTAGCTTCCACTTTTTTTATGGTTTTATTCAGCGTCTTTTTCGTTATTGGTTTCTTAGTCTCTTTATGCTTGTTTAAGCAATTTCCATTGGTAACATTTTCAATAGTTTCGATCGCAGTTTCAGTAGGCGTAGGAGTTGTAGGTTTTAGCCTGACTTTCGTTTTCCTAGGCACTGAGACTTTCTCAGGTACTTCTGTTACTAGTTTTACGTCTTTATTTGAAGATCGTAATAATATGCGACGGCAAGAAGGAGATCCCTTGTTTTCTTTGTAATTTTCTGTGCTGTTTGTTTTTTCCAGTTTGTCAACTTTAGCGATTAACTTTGCATCAAGTGATTCTTCTGCAGTCTTTACTTTGTTATTAACAGGCTGTTCTAATGCAGCGCTTTGAGTTTTATCGTCATTACCAATATCAGAAGTAGATTCAACCTTCTCATGATATTTTTCTTGGTTCACACGTGGCACTTTTAGTATAATTTTTAAAGATCTAAGTGGCGCATATGTTAATGGAATTGGTTTTTTGTCACTTCGATGACTAATATTTCGATTTATAATAGACATACGTTTCTTGTGCAAACGTTCCTGATCTTTTTTTATAACCTCGTTCATCAAATCTCGTTCGAACGATTTCCTTGTTTGACTTCTAGTAATCTTCGGTTCAGTTTTCTCCAGCTTCTGTTTTTCTTGTACTTCAGATAGTACTTTCCTCTCACACACATTTTTATTACAGTTTATGTCGACCTTTTCTGATTTAGACGTATCGTCATTCGGTTTATCAACTGAATTAACTTTCGATTCAGATTTGGCTTCTTTCGAGTCATGGATAACAGTCTTATTTTGAATTTCGTCATTTTTGGATTGTTCTTTACTTTTAGGAGTTGGAACGTCAATTACAGGTTTATTAGTAACCGTCGTCAACGGTGCTTGAACTGTTGTGGTTTTAGCTACTGTAATAGCACTTCCTATGATCAGTGGGTTCACAACGGGAGCAGCGAATTGCGTCGTTTGATAAAGCGCCATGTTTGGCTGGGTATTATACGTGACATATGTATTCTGAGCCACACTGTTCGCGATTACCGGAGTTTGTACCGTGCAAGGTTGGTAAACTATATCTGATCCAATAAGAACTACGTTCGTTAAAGCAGTTTGCCGAGGCACTGTCGCCACAAATGTGCTTGTCTGTTCAACTGTGCGCAGTTGATCAGTAGTGGTGTGTAAGACTTGCTTTCTGCTATGCTTAGGAGGTGGAACTACACTTTGAGGCATTTTGTGAACAGCTACAGTAGGCTGAACGTTCGTTGTATCGTTATTTTTGTATTCAACAGTCTTAATCACCGATGATTTCGCTTTACTGAATCCTGGAGGATACTGTTTTGGTATTGAAGAATCTAAAGCAGTCTTTGGGGCATCACATCTGACTTGTGGCTCAGATTTTTTATGGGTAGGTGCAGTATTAATCACTGTTGGATTTAATCGTTTTTCCTCTTGAGTCACAGGTATTGCAGGCTTATTTATGCTGTAATGTTTGTCTTTTAAGCCAAGCATTGGTCGTGTATAATTGTCTTCATCTGAAGACAGTTCGCCGATTTCCTGTCGCAAATCATCATCCATCAATTCTTCAATAAGATCATAATCAGCATTAGGTATTCCAGAAATGAATGGATCTACTTCTTTGTGATATGGAGCAGTAAATTGTTTCTCGTGAGGTTTGAGTGGTAATTTTTTAAGAGAGTCTGTTTGGTCTTTTGTTCCATGGCTTGGTCTTTTTTCAGTCTGTATTTGTTTTGGTGTTTCTGGCTGTATCGGCCTAGTTACGTTTGGATTGGCATGAAGTACAGTAGTGTTTACCAAAGATTTCTGAGTCACTTTCGCTGGTGTCTTAGATTTTCTCACAGTCTTGATTACACTCTCCGTGTTCGATCGGCTCAGTACGGGAAGATGTGAACTCTTAGTTGCGGTATGAGTACTCTGTGTCACAATGTGTGGAGTCTGCGTCACGGTGTGCGGACTCTGCGTCACGCTAGCGGCCTGGGTCGGCTTCGACTGACCTTTTGCTATTACGTTTGTCATTTTTATGAGATCTCCAGTTGAATTAGCCTTTACTATCCTTTGGTTCCGCAAACTTTCTTCAACCGTTTTTTTATAAATATCTTTATTCAAAGCCATATCGAGGGCGCTAGGGCCTCTGTTCGGCGTTTTGTGAGACAATATGGCATCCATAACCTTCTCCCAATTCGTTTCTTCCTTAGGTTTACTAGCCGATGTATGCTTGTTGCCGCTTTTAATTTCAATGTTACTTAGTATTTCAATCTTTTTAGAAGGCTTTGGGTCTATAGTCTTAGTACAATTAAGTTCAGTCTTGACCATGTTCAGAGGTTTTGCCTGTGGCATTCTTAAATCAAGGTTAGCGTTTGATGGCGGTTTTATGCTTGGACTAGGTTTCGTTAGTTGTTTGTTATTAATGTTGCTATATGTTATGGTAGGGGCATCCAAAATCTTGTGCTTGGATGACTGACTAGTGCAAGGAATGGGATGGTTTGTTGTAGGCAGTTGGCTTGTTATAGTTTGTGGAGGCTGGATCTTCTCCTTGACATGTTCAACCTTCGACCGATGGTTCAGTTTAGTCTGCTGTCGCAACAGAGCAAGCAAGTCATGTTGATCTCTCTCTGTTAGAGATGAGACCTTATTTGGTATCGTCGACGTTTCTCGTAATCGTTCTGCTTGAACGTTTTTGTATACATTCTCAGGCGTAGCTGATTTAGTAGTGTTGCTGGACAGCAAATTGGCAATTATAGGATTTTGTTTAGCTGACGTAGATAAGTGTTTTACCGTGTTACTAACAGGCTTTTCAATCTTTTTCAGTATGCTATGGCTGTTATCTGGGTATTGGTAGGCGGATCTGTCATTTTTAGATGAATGTGGCTCTTGTTTTATTTGCAGAAACTTGGCAGTCGCGAGTTTCTGTTCCTGTACCATTCGATTAATTTCCACATCAGTTGGGGGGGTTTGCAGTGCTTTACTCTGGTACTCTATTAGAGCGTCCACAACGGGTTTTGTTCCATTGCCAACTTTGTTTTTATGTAAATAACTGAGGCGCGAAAACGTGTTTAAAAAGTCTGATTTCTTTTGTGATTGTTTGGCACATTGTGGAGATGACTTGGGATCAGCCTTACTTGTTGGTACGACGGGTGTCACCCTGCTGGCTGGTTTAAGGTCTTTTTTGCTTGCATTATTTGCATGTGCACCTGCTCCTGCATTTATAGACTCCTGTAGCTCTTTGAGGAATTTGTGAAAATTCTGCTGACTTGGCGTGTCTACATTTTTTTGTCTACCCTGCACATTGGAACGTGACGGAGTGGCTTTAGTATCGCTGCTGCCAGCACTAGGTGTTTGAGGCGTTTTATAAATATTCTGTACGTTAGGGTTTGGTAACCTAACTCCGCTTTGCTGAGAGTTATTCAATAAACAGTTGTTGGTCTTGCCATACTGTATGCCCGGCCTGGCTATTCCAAAAGCTTTTGAGCTCAAAAGGTTGTTGACTTCATTCCTTAGATCACTGAGTTGATCAGTCTGTGTTTTGTTCATATAGACCTTTGGATTCTCTGATACATTTGCCTTTAGCTGAGGGCTGGCTACAGGAGTTACTGGCACAGGACTTGGTGACGGTACTATTGTTGGGGTAGTTGCCCCTTGATTGTAAGTGTATGTGTGTAGCACATTGGGCTGTAAATTTATCCTCTGTTCATTCTCCATGGCTTTCTGTCTTCTATAGTGTAAAAGTTTAGTCAGACTTTCTTTAACCAGCATATTACTTGGTGATCCGGTCCTAGAATGTGGCGAACTCGGTGCTTTATGTTTAGGTGACATACCTACCTTTCGACTTGGACTCTCATGAGTATGATGAACAACAGATGCACTAGCTCCGACAGAGCTGTTGGCAATATGAAGTTCACTATTGTTGGCGAGTACATTTTTGTCTTGACTCTTTTCTGGTGATTTTATTTCGTCCATGGAAAATAGGCCATCAAACAGAACGTCACTTTCGTTGTGTTCTGTTAGAATAGAGTTCAGTGAAGACCTTCCTTGGCTGTCGTAATCACTATCACTGACTGAGGGTGTGCTGGGGACACCAGGAACGCCTGGCTTTTTCGTTGTATTAGTCACTTTCATTCCTACAAGACTGGATAAAGAACTCTTCGGAGCAGTCGTAGAAGGCGGTAGTTTTTCCTTCTTTTTCTTCTCCTTTTTCTTTTTAGGTTCTTTCGGTTCTTTCTTCTTCTCTGTGCTCGTCTGCTGGTCGTCGATTTCTAGAGGATCTTTGGGTTTGGACTTCGATTTTGATTTCTTAGGTTTACTTCTTTCCTTGCTGTGTGGTCGTTCCTTCTTCTTCTCTACTCTCTTGGCTTCTGCGACGAGACTGAGAGGGTCAGAATCGTCTTCTGAGGACAGGATCTTTTTAGTCTTTTTATGTGATTTCTTTGTTCTCACTATGGAGTCTGATTCTTTGTCGGTTGAATTAGCACTTTCCGTTCTTTCGGGGTCTTCAGCGTCTTGCCATATTTCCTCTGGCTCTTGGTATTCTTCAACTAGATGCTCATAGCCTTTTGACAAAGTTTAACTATCAGATATGGTTTTTTAATACAGATAAGTAGTATAAAACATTGTTTCAGATAAAAAATTACTCTTAAACGCACATAACGTAATGGCGGTTGATATTTTAATTCATATTTTAATTTCTGACAATATCCCTTTTCATCAGATTTGAAAAGGTCTTAGATTTTTGTCAAATTATTATTTAACTTATTATTAACTATTATTTAGTATTAACTTATTATGATTTTGATAAAGTTACTTTTCACACTAATTTAAAAAAAAAAAATGTCTAATAATCTATTAAATTGTTTATACTTGTAGTATAAACAACGAAACTGTCTCAAAAGTAAAAAAAAAGCATATGATCGAGTCATACCTTTCTCAATCCCATAATACATGTCAGATTCGTCATCCTCTTCCTCGGGCAGGTGCTGAAACTCCCGGGGGTCCAGGTTCAAGTACTTCAGCTCCGTCGTGAGCGCGCGGGTGCCGTAGTTCGTGCGCTCCATGTACGTGCGACAGTTTTCTAGAAGTACCTCCCTGGAAGTTACAAATGGTAAATGAGCAAATATCAATGTTAAGTAAAAAACTGGGCAATTGTGAGTCAGACCGTTGACAGTGTCGACATGTGTGTATTTTCCAACATAAATGGTAACTTAGAAGAGTTTTTCACAGCTTCAAGGAACCGCAGCCCTGTGTATATGTATTTAATTTGAATTTCAACCCCGCAACAGGGGCATCTGTCAAACAGCAAAGAAACCTAGACGAGCTATCTAGTTGGCTAAAAGATTGGCGAATAAAAGCCAATGAAACTAAATCAGTGCATATTACATTTAGTTTGCGACGCGATACATGTCCTGAAGTCGAGCTAAATCACATCAAAATACCACAAGCTGATGACGTACGATACTTGGGCGTATACCTTGACCGTAAACTGACGTGGAAAAAGCACATACAAACAAAAAAAAAAGCACTTGATCTGAAACTCCATAATCTGCACTGGCTTATGGGTCGAAAGTCACAACTAAGTCTGGAAAATAGGCTTCTTCTCTACAAAAGTATCCTAAAGCCTATTTGGACCTATGGCATTCAGCTGTGGGGAACAGCATCCTCGTAACATACGAGATTTTTCAGCGGTTCCAGTCAAAGACGCTGCATATGATAACTGGAGCACCCTGATTCATAACAAACATGCATCTCCATAAAGACTTGAAGGTTGAGTGAAGGAGGAAATAAAAATCTGTGTCCAGAAATACTCTAAAAGACTTAATTACCACCCAAACCTTCTAGCTAGGGAGCTGATGAGCATAGTGCCAAACTCGACCCTCAAATGGCTGAAAAGACATGCTCCCCAAGACCTGATTGCATGAGGAGCTAGCAACAATATTGACACAATCATTGGATAATGTGCCATACACGCCCATAAAAACAAATATTAAAATCCAGCTCAATGTCGAAGAAAATCTTTTTTATGGTTAACTCGAAAACCAAGCAGAAAAGAAATAAGAGCTAATTCTTTACCAAAAAAAAAATGTTATTTACCTGTCTGTATCCCAGGAAAGCGTCTTCAGCCTAGGTCCAGAGAGCAACACCGCAATATCCGTGCACAGCTCAGGACTGATCCCTAGGGCTTCGCCCTCAGCAAATATCGCAGTGGACAGCACATTGGCCCGGTGCTGCGTGTGCTTGAGGTTCAGAGTCTCGGAGGTCTTCACAAAGTTGGTCTGCCCGCGAGAATCGCTGGCCCAACTGCCGAATTCTTTATTGGGTTCTTCTTTTGTTTCTTGGTCGTCCTGTAATGACAGATAATATAATTATTGGTCTAGTTGATATAGACTCGTGCTTGACTGCGATTCTAACTGATGGTAAGCACCGATGCAATCCTGGATGTTGAAGCGCACTAGTTTATTAAGAGCCTATCTATTCTAGCCTTGAAGCCACCTAAATTATAATCAGACGCAATGATGCCACATTCGGCATACCCACTGTGGCATCGTTCTGCCCACTCTAAAGAAGTGAACATGGACTGCCGTAGTCAATCTGGAAATCTCTTAACCAACTGCGAACCCAGTGTGGCCAAACGAGGCCAGATTGTTTTTGCAAACACTGTGCCAGTGTGGAGCTGTTAGACAAAACATGCGTCGTTTGCTATGCTTCCCCTATCCTACAGAGCAACCTACACTTTCGGGGTTTTCTACGAGGCTAAAAACAAAAGCAGTGAGATGTACCAAGAAGGCCATACAGTTCGCCAAATACTGATTTGAAAAATTAAGTTCATTAACTCTTGAACAGTCGGAACAGAATCAATTACAAGAAAATTCAATAAAAAAAAATATATATTAATTTTTTTTTTTGCGTTTTTTTGGTATTAATTTTCAATTTTGTAAAAATTTAATTATAATCGTAAGAATAATTACATTTATTATTATTATAAAATACACAAAAAACGCGTACGTATTGAAAGGCTTACGTCACCTAGCTATATGAATAAGTCTTTCCAATTTGCTTTGGTCTAATTGGTAAAACGGCCTGACTAAGCAGAGTGAGAACGATGAGCCACTATTTTCTTAACGCGAATAGACTATAATGTCCGGCTAAGACCTCAACACACCGACGCCGGTGTGGTGCACGGAGAAGGCGGTGAGCGTGCACTCGCAGCGGATGCGCTCGCTGAGCACTTACCAGTACTAGCGGCGGCAGCGCGGGCGCCGCCTTGATCCGCTCGTACATGGCGGGCGTGGGGTGCACGGAGAAGGCGGTGAGCGTGCACTCGCAGCGGATGCGCTCGCTGAGCACTTACCAGTACTAGCGGCGGCAGCGCGGGCGCCGCCTTGATCCGCTCGTACATGGCGGGCGTGGGGTGCACGGAGAAGGCGGTGAGCGTGCACTCGCAGCGGATGCGCTCGCTGAGCACTTACCAGTACTAGCGGCGGCAGCGCGGGCGCCGCCTTGATCCGCTCGTACATGGCGGGCGTGGGGTGCACGGAGAAGGCGGTGAGCGTGCACTCGCAGCGGATGCGCTCGCTGAGCACTTACCAGTACTAGCGGCGGCAGCGCGGGCGCCGCCTTGATCCGCTCGTACATGGCGGGCGTGGGGTGCACGGAGAAGGCGGTGAGCGTGCACTCGCAGCGGATGCGCTCGCTGAGCACTTACCAGTACTAGCGGCGGCAGCGCGGGCGCCGCCTTGATCCGCTCGTACATGGCGGGCGTGGGGTGCACGGAGAAGGCGGTGAGCGTGCACTCGCAGCGGATGCGCTCGCTGGCCGCCAGCAGCGCGCCCAGCTGCGTGAACCACGACGCCAGCGTCTGCTCTGCTGAACGGGCTTCCGCTTCCTGTAACACATTTTATTCCTTTCTGTTCTACGAGAAAACGGAAAACATTTCTATGTAAGTTTGCAACTATAGGGTAGTCAATGTGGTCATCTACAGGCTGTTAGTGTAAACACCGTTATCCTTAAAACCAGTGATTTGGTTTCAGTTATAGAACGTAAATTCAACGAAAAAAAAAAAGAAATTTTTTTTTAGGAAAATCTCCATTTCGCCTCAAAATTATTTTACCCTACACGCAAAGCCAAATACGACGACTATAACGGAGCGCGGGAACACACAGAGCGCTAGTCCAATCAGGCCGCCGCACCGCGCGCGGTGGTGAGCGAGCCCGCCGACACGACACCCCTTCGGCCCCTCAGTCTGTCGGCCGCCTCGCTATCGATCGCACGTCACGTTACGGTTGCTCGCAGTGCTCAGAGTGTCGTACACAATCACTAACTAGACAGTAGACCAAAATGATTCGGCTTTACGCCGCGTCGGGTGATAACATAAACGACGCTTGAAGAATGTACACAAAGTTATTCCCTGGACAACCTCTGCCAAACAGAGAAACTTGTAAAAAAGTTGGCGGCTACTCAAAGTGCGAAAAAACCAATAGCTGCCAGTTGACCTTTAGGAACGCATACTGAATTTCTTCGCGGAGAACCCAGAGGAGAATATGAGGTACCTAATGATATGGTTAGTTAAAACTTATGTTGAAAACTTGTTGTTAGGTCAACGTCCTTTGCAGTGGTTACGTAACTCAAGTTAAAACTTATGTAGGTAATTATAACGGAGCCCCAGGTCAACGTCCTTTGCAGTGATTACGTCACTCGGGCGCATAATATCCATGAATTTACGGACGGTGTCGGACAGAAACTTTTTTGATTTATTAAAGAAAAATTAATTTATTCATTTATTTAATTCAGGTAAACATTTTTATAATTAAATCAACTACCTATGGTTTTAGTGACAACGGTGTTTACCCTTACAGAGTGCATACGGTATAAGAACAAGGAGTTAGAATATCTAATAGTCACCGTTCCAACAGAATATAAAAAAAAAACAGAATATTTTTGCAATTGAAGACAACAATTTAATATAAACTTTAACTACCTTGACATATGGTCTACAAACACTCACTCGCATGCTATTGTGTAGCTTGAAGGCGCTTTGAGCGCCGCATGCGAATTTATTATTTTGTAGACCGTATGTTAAGGTAGTTAAGGTTTAAATTGTTGTCTAAAATTGCGCTCCGCCGCGCCTCCAGCGGTGTACGCTGGGCCTTAGAGGTCATCCCTGAGAAAAGACAAATGATATCCGCCAACCCTATAATAAATTAAGAATTAAAGTCACCCCAACCCCTCTCCGAGAAAAGATTATTATGCCAGCAGTAGGAACAATAATCTATATATCTATATATATAAAAGAAAGTCGGGTTTGTTAGTTGTAACAAACCCGACTTTCTTTAAGTGTTGACTTATAACTCGAGATCGGCTGAACCGATTTAGCTGAAAATTGGCAGGGAGGTAGTTTAGAGCCAGGAGAATGACATAGGATTATTTTTCTTTTTTTTTTTAGAGTAGGGTACAATAGGGTAGAGTAGCGTAGAGTAGGGTAGAGTAGAGTAGGGTAGAGTAGGGTAGAGTTGGGTAGAGTAGGGTAGAGTAGGGTACAGTAGGGTACAGTAGGGTAGAGTAGGGTACAGTAGGGTAGAGTAGGGTACAGTAGGGTAGAGTAGGGTAGAATAATCTGTTGCCGGGAGCGAAGCTGCGGGCAAAAGCTAGTTCTAGATATAATATAATATACATATATAATAATTCTATATAAGTAAACCATACCTTTTCAGTCTTAAGTTTGAGCCTCTCCAGTTCATTCATGCCAGCGGTGATCGCTCGCACATAGAGCTCACACACGAACGGCTTCATATCCTCTTTGCTCTGCAAACAACGTGTTTAATGTTATACATATAAAGGGACCAGCAGAACCAATAATGTTTTTATTAGTGCAAAATTTTATTACACACGTACACCGCATCTCAGACATCAACGCACAAACGTGTACCATAGTCCATTGCATGCATGCATTGGTGTTATGCTAATTTTAAATCTGTACTCTTAAAATTAAATTTGTATATTCTAATGTCAAAAAATCAGCTGAGTAGATGCTCTTGCTATAGTCTATACGCGTTAAGTAAATAGTGATTCATTAGTACAACTATCAAGTATAGGCGTATTCATACTGGAAATTATTATTAAAAATATCAGTCTAAAAGCTCACGATAAATAATAAATGCACCTTGGTATATCACCAATGAAAGGATCCACAAACGTAAGAACTGTCAATGAAGAAATACTAGGCTAAAGACACACCAAATCAGCTGGCAATGGAGCAGGGGCCCAAGTCTACTATTTTTAAAATATTGTCATCCCCACTGTCATTCCAACACGATTCCATTGTCATTTTGCTAAAAGTTCGTAATCTATAATTCATAATGGCTGGCGACGTAATAGAATTTTGGTGCGAGCTGTCTTGTTACGAATTAAAAACTATAACTGCACAATAACATTCTAATCGTAAGTCACTCATTAAAGGAACTGTGTAAATTTTAGTAATTTACCGCATATATCAAACAATCTATACAATCAATCTAATCGTCTTGATGTTCGTACCATTAAAAAAAAAAAATCTCATTTCACTGGTTGATCATTGGAAAGTCATAATGACGCCATTATATTAGTAGATTACCAAACTAGTCAAAATCAACAATTATGAAATCAATGATCGACTATTCTGACACTATTGTAACAGCAGGCCCTGGTGTCTAATACAGTGACGTTCACTAGGTTGAAAAGACCTAGAAATTAGCAGCTTGAAAGAAGCAGTGGCTCCATCATACAGTGCAAGATCGCTACGAACACCACATAAGTGTTGCTGAATGTTTTAGGACATAACACTAAGAAGAAAAAAAATAAGTCTTAATTTATCCGAGAATGATGTGAACATATCTATATATATCGCAGTTACACTGATGAGTCACTATTTTCTTAACGTTAATAGAATATAAAGTCACAGCTTGCCCGGATAACGCGCGCGAAGGCGGTGTGGGCCCGGAGTGCGCGCAGGGTCGTATGCTGCGCCATTACGTTGAGCGTCATCAGTTACCTGCGCGTCCACGGCAGCCGCCAGCGTGTGCAGGTGGCGCGCCGTGGCGGCCGGCGCCGCCAGCGCGCGCGCCGCGGGCGGCAGGCGCGGGCCCAGCGCGCGCACCAGCGAGCGCGCGCAGCAGTACAGCGCCGTGCGAGACGCGCCGCTGCACACCGGCACCACCATGCACCGCGTTATCACCACCTGGGAAACGTCACAAAAGAAAACTATGTTACAACTGTTACTTATGTCTGCTATATACTATTACAGTACTGCAGCGGTGAGCAGTGGTTGCCGAGTTGTATCGGCCCCGACTTACGAGTTGTAGGTCGCAGGTTAAAGCTCAGCTAGGCGCATTACTTTGTGTAATTAATTTCATCACCACTGCTCTCAAAACGGTGAAGGAAAACATCGTGAGGAAACCGGATGTCCTAGAACTAAAAAATTCGAAGACATATGACATCAACCAATCCGCACTGGGCCCGCGTGGTGGATTATGGCCCATTCACTCTCTCTCCTAGAAAATAGGCCTGTGTCCCAACAGTAGAACATTGTAAGGCTTGATGCAATACAATGCAATGAGTACTGCAGTAACACATTACACAAGACAGCACTATTGCCGAGAGATTCGTGTCCGATGCACGAGCTACAACTACAAATACTAACATAGGATAGTGTGGGTGTCATCTGTCAGATTCATACAATGTAACATAAAAGTATCCTTTTCTCTTTTTAAAAATGCTTATTTTCGTCCTTCTGTAATCCTAACCATGCTATTGAAAAAAAGACGTTATTAGGTCATAAATCCAGTCTTTCCGAGAGATTTTAGTTAAACACTTGTTCTAGTAGGTGGTTCAGATTGGAGCTTTACCAATCCAGACAAATTCTATACTAGTAAAATGGCATATCTTTTTTCCGCTTAACGGAACCGAAACCTTTCCGAGGTAAGACCGTGCCGATAACGTTGACACAAAATATCAACTGGCTTACAAAAACATTTGAGACAGTAAAAATAAAACAATACTTGACGCCGGAATCTCAACCTTATGAACTTCAGTGTGCTGAGTGAGAGTTGTTTTTAAGTTATCGCGATCGAAACGTTGAGCGTGTTTAGCTAAACTACTAGGAGGGCCGAACGTCATAAACGCGTCGTAACGTACAATAAACTCACACCAGGCACTCAGTTAATCTAAGAAAACCAAGCCAGTAAGAAAAGGAAAGGACGGCTATTGTTTACAATATAGTTATTGCACATTAAAAAAAAGAATTAAACATGCCTTTACGGCACATGCATGTCGGACCACACATTAAAGTAGATTTTAATATTCATATTAAGAATGTACAATAAAGATTTATTCGTTTTCTTTGTTTTCGGCTGCCTATACTACCATTCTGATAATTATTTAAATCTTTGCAAGAAATTTCACTTACAACCGCTTATAAATCTTTATTTAGTAGAATGCACTTTCTTAATATATCTAATGATATTGACTGTTCTGATCTCGTACATAAACTACGCTTTAATGTCCCCCAGAGATCGGTTCGATTTAATCCGCCTATCTCCATCAATTCTTCCTCTTCTAATTATAGGCGAAACACTCACATGATGCGAGCGAGTAGACTTCTCATTTGACCCATTTACCACTAAAACATACAAAATGAACCAAATGATATAAAAATGTGTTTCAAATTTTCTGGTACTTTTTCAGTTTCTACCCGTGAGAACCTGTAATTGGCTTAATGTTCTCCTTCGATTAAATAAATAAATAAAATCACTCACTTTCATATTTCAGGTAATATTTCAAACTAATATTACTATTGGGTCAGAAATATTACAATGACTGAACGTATATAATTCTGTAGCTTACTATTCGACGTGCATTAACTAGAAGTATCGATCGTATTGACCGAGTTACCCACCGTGGAGCATACACTGATGAATTAATAACGTATTCCTAGAGTCTCCGTACCGAAAATAGCGCATTAGACGGCAGAGGGTCAATATACAATAAACTCTGTCAATAGCATTGCATGTTGCATGCATTACTAAGTACTATTTATGGGTAAAGTGGGTAAAAATCATCCAATGACAACTCCCGCCCTAGGGTGGAGCAGGAGATAGTGTCTGACTCTTACTGACTAAAAACACCACCCCAGTCCAACGTTGCCTTCATAACAGGGCCAAGCCTTCCTTTCAGACGCGATCCCTTGGCCCCAGCAAGACTTCGACTCTTCTGCAAGGTCCCTACGAGAATCAGTCTTGTAATGTTCCCATTGCTAGGACTGAAGCCTCCTCTCTAGGACAGGAATGAATCCACCATGCTGTTCATGTTTTTAAATTATTGGTTCTAGAACACTTTCCCAAGATGTTTTTCTTCGCGATTTCAAGGACAGTAGTGATGAAATAAATTAATCAAAGTTATGCGCCTGGCTGGGTTTTAACCCGCAACTTATAACTCGTAAGTAGTGGCGGTTACCACTTGGCCACTCTGCTCTCCATTTTGCGTTGATTCTCCTCTATTGCTTGTCCATCAAATATAGTACATCTATACTTATAATTTAAAGCTGATGAGTTTGTTTGAATGCGCTAATCTCAAGAACCACAGATTCTAATTGAAAAAGTTATTTTCTCTGATATTCCATTTATTGAGGAAGATCAACTCGACATTAGATTCGCTACAATCCTCGGCAACGAAGTAGTAACTAAAAACGCTGACAAGGTTCTATCCCGCTTTCTCAAGCGCTTGATATTTTAACACGTGTAGGTAAGGCCCTCCTGTAATCCATGAAAGTTCTTGTAGAACTGTAGCTCAGTTATTTTGCAGTCACTCATAATATGGGTTAAAACATTGCATTCAACCAGGCACAAATGTACAGATTTTTGTATGTACCTACTAATATATCAATATCATATAAAAATCATTGAAATAATAAAAAACCGCGGCAAATAAGTTGAACCAAAATAGCAGTCGTTACTACGATTATACTCTCTCTATTACTAGATTACTACGCATTCAAGGCCGATAGCTATTCTGGTCAAACTTATACACCGCGTATTGTATGTAGTGAGAACTAACCTGTGCTATAAGCGTAGCAGCTTCTTTGGCGTTCTTCCACAGTTTCTTCTCCCGAGGCGAAGTCTCGAGCCGGCTCTGAAGCCTCTCCACTAGCTGGTAGCCATTGCGGAGGGGCGTTTGTTTGGCCTACGATAAACAACAAAGAGCCTTCATTATAAAATTGCTTTACTAAATATAAATATGCTGTACAGTCTCCATATTGGGGATACAAAAAAATATCCATTAGTCTTAACTGTTGATATGCCAAAAACATCAGATATCTCATGAAGCTCAATCTACAGTAGGTACGGCCGTTCTAACTAAACGTGTCTGAAGTTAAGCTTTGTGTACACATGTGGACTTTTACAAAAATAATCATTTAAAAATTTTTTATGCCATATGCAGTTGTTATTGCTCTTAACAACTGATCATCAGCCTTTTTATTGTTCCCACTGCTGGGACACAGGCCTCCTCTCTAGGTAGTAGGTTGCCTACTGTTTCTGGGGCATTATGCAACAAAATCTTTAACATCAACAACAAAAAAAATGTAGGGGTACGATTTTCCTGCTTCACCATAATTACCGTAATCTTCTAGCTAAGCGCCAAGTCACCTAAATTTCTATTTAATTGATAGAAACTAGTACTTGACTGCAATCCTTCTATCTATCCCATCTGATCTATCCCATCTGATGGTAAGCAGTGATGTAATTGTTGACGGTGAGACACACTAGTTTATTCACTCTAGCGTTAAAGACACCTAAATTATTATTGGATGTGATAGCAAGGGGCTGCCATCAGAGATGTATTCACCATTACTTCACTTACCAGTTCGATACATCGCGATCGTTTGTCTCCTTTGTGCAGCAACACAAACTCCATATCAATCAGCAGCTCCCAAACGTCCACTGTGAACCCCGCCTCGGTCTTCAAGATGTCTTCAAACGTCGGCTTCTTGTCTGCCTTTGGTTTTTCTGTAAAAGAAAAGATGTATAAGAGAGTGACTCCAAAGGTAAGAGTCTCCTTCAACGTCAAGAATTTCTACCTTCATCATCATCTGCCTACTCTTATCCTAGTGTGCGCCTAACGTTATTTCGGCTTTCAAGGGGATGTTGCTTTATATCTGGCGGTTACTGGGTGACTCTTTGAAACCGAAGGAATATTTAACCGAAGGACTCATTGATAAATATGGTTTATATTTTTATTTACATATTAGTTTTTTCCGGTCCCTAAACGTAAAATAATATACAAAGTTGATACGACAGATGGGCTTTCCTTAAAAAGGATCATTGTATGAACAACTTTTACTACGAGATCAGCCGAAAAAAACCTGCTGCTCCCAATATTTATATTCACATATCTCGAAAAAATGAATGGAGCAGGATTATTTTTTCGTGATTTTTGTCTTGGTCTCATAGTTAAAAAGTTGTTCATATTGATGTGTACAATGATCCTTTTTAAGGAAAGCCCATCGGTCGTATCAATTTTGTATATTAGGCATTCATTTGAGCCTGCGGCTTGCGACAAAAAAAAGCTAGGCAAAATATAGGCCAGATGAATGACGTCGTAATCCTTCGTATTATTCGCAGCCTTGGAAGCAAAAAAACGGCGACGGTGGACCGCAGCTCTGTCCATCTACAAGAGCACACATCCTTTATGTCATGTCGTCTCCTACATACAAATTCATTGTTTTGGCAAATAACTTATTTTGAATGTCTTAAATGTTTTTTAGGGAGATAAATAAACTTGTTTTTGATTGATTGATTCCTCACACAATTTTTTACTTTTTTTTACCTTTTTCTCCCTCTACACCCAAGTGAATTAAATCAGAATAAAAAGTCAGATCTTCAGTTTACTGTCGAAGTTACCTTTGACATCAGTGGACTGGTCGGCGTCGGAGTCCTGCGGCGGAGCGGCGGCGCGCACGCGGTCCATGACGGCGCACGCGAGGGACAGCGCCAGGTCGTCGCACTTGGACGCCGCCAGCTGCCGCAGCCGCGTCACGAACATCACGCCGCGCTCCTCCTTCAGCCATTCTAGTACTGCAGCAACGGAGATTACATTGTTCATTTATAAACTTCAAATTGTGACCAAGACGATCCTCTGGTTGATAGAGGATAGAGGTAGCCTGTGCTTGGTGGCAGAGACTATAACCAGATACTGCACAATGAATAAACACTTTCATATAACACGAATCGTAGACAGTCCCCTGTGCAGAGAATGCTTGCAGAATATAAAGACAATAGCACATGTGCTCTTTTAGAGCATAGGTGTCACTGATAAACGCATGCAAACTCTAGGATCCCTGAATTCCCTGAAAGAGGCCTGAATAGTCTAGAAGGCCAGATCGTTGGAATTAGCACACCAAAGTCGCACACAAAAGATCGACCCTCCACGGAATTAAAACGACCAAAATTTAACGGTGTATATAGTCCATTAAATACATAATAATATTTGCATGTAAGCCAAAATCATGCAAGATTATTTGCACCATGTATGTTTTTTGATACTTGAGTATACTTTCAAATAAGCATGTGTACAAACCTTCCTCATCCGAAGGTGGTTCCCCTCTAGGGTCCAGCAGGACCCTGAGCACAGGATGCCCCCATGGGTTCCCAAGGATCTTCTTGAACCACTCCCCCCTCGCCACCAGCTGTGTCTCCCAAGGCGGAGGGCCTGCATCTCTGCTGCCTCCCGAACGATTCTTGCACTCCTTGATGAAAGCATTGATAGCTTCTTCAAGGTTTTTGTGTTCTTCTTTGCTTTTTGGTGACTGCCATTCTGTCTGTTGGGTTAAATAAAAATGTTAGTAAATCAACATGAATATAATAAAGATCTGTCATGGTTTGGGGCCTTAAGGGATGATTTGGTAACAGTGAACCTGGATATCTTTAGAGGGTAAAAATAGGTAAAAATACCCAGAGGAAAGCATCTCATTGGTCATGAATACATTTTTTATCCAACTTCGAAAAAGAGGAGATTCTTTGTTCGGCTGTGTGCATTTTTTCAGGTAAAGATACCAAGCATTTGTCAAACTGTAACAGAATTAAAGAAGACCAAAGATTTTCAAATTTATGCCATACCCTCAATGCTCTATCACCTGACTTTTCAGACATTGAACTTGTTTGAAACAGCTTGGATGCACATGATAATTCGATGTTCAAACATATTTGGATATTATTATAATGCCTAAACTACGTAGCAAGTGTAAATAATTAACTAAAAGGTGGCCACTTCACTTCGATGAAAATCTCTAGTTTTATTTTTATGCTGCTAAACATTTACTTCTTTTTTAATGTAGTCCCACACTTAGCACTACTCCTGTATCTTAAGCCATAGAAAATTTGTACCATGCGGGAATCGCACCCATAACACACCAAAGGCGTCAGCGACCATCGCAGCCCACTGCTGGGCACGCCACATTTATGGCGGTCAGTACCCTCTTTGTGGCGTGGCTGGATATACCTCATAACCTTCTCTTCTTCTTTTCGCATGATGCAGGTCCTTACCGGACATGGTAAGTAAGGAGGTACTTGCACAAGATTCGTGCAGAAGAGATGCCCGGGTGTCACCATTGTGTGGAACGCCCGGAGGACCCACTCAATCGCTTAACCACTACAGCTACATTAGATTTAGGATGGTCACTTTTGATGTCTCACCTGCAGCACAAGCCTGGCGGTGTGCCTCTGCAGCCAGTTCAGCAGATGAGGGTGCGTCGAGGGCGCCGAGTGCTGGCAGAGACTGTGGATGCGCCGCCAAGCCTCGCACAGGTGCTGCGTGCGTTCGCGAAGGTCACAGTCGCTGCTCAGCCCCGCCTCGAGCGACTGTTGAAGGAAATACACATGTTAGAACACTAGAAGACACAGAATACAGCTTCTATTATAGATATGACAGGAATTAAGGAAAACGAAGTTGTCCTAACCTACTGTGTTGACTGTTTTTGTAGTCTGTCACTGTATCTATTAAACTTTTGAACCCCTATCGAACGCCGACGTTCGTACACCTATTGCCTTTCTATATGTCTCTAATATGGTATTTAAGAGGTTAATAATACTGCCGCGCTTATGATAATGGCAGTAAGTCAAATTTTGTTTGATATTGAGTTAAGTATATATTTGGAATGTAGAGAGATCGCGATCTACATTCCTGTATACTTAACTCAATATCGATCTCCATTTAAAAATTCAGCTTAGTATAAAATTTTCTTGACTAAAACAAGAACTAAAAATGAATCATACTGTTTTTTTTTATTCGGATTTGAGCGTGGTTCAGCGGATTTGTCTAATTGCTGTTACTGACCTTGACCAGCTTTTTATATGTATGAGTAATTACAAACCAGATAAACTTAGTACTTATTAGTTTTACTTCAACTACATTAGTATTAGTATATGCAATAACTGAAACACACGACTAGTGTTTTTATGGAAACCATCTATGTAACATTTTGACTAGCCTGTTGGTCTAGTGGTTCTGGACCTCTGGCATAGCAGTCAGGGTCACTACCCTGACTGCTATGCCAGAGGTCGTGGGTTCGACTGATGACCTGGTGAGCGTGGCGGGTTTCCGATGAATGTGACATGTACAGGACAGTTTCTTCTGGCGACACTTAGGAAAGGACTATGTCCAAAAATATAATTAACTAGCTTTTGCCCGCGACTTCGCCCGCGTGGTATTGGAGTTGGGGTTGGGGTTTCCGAGATAAAAAGTACCATATGTCCTATTCCCGAGTGTATTCTATGCCTGTGCAAAGTTTCATCCAGATCCGTCCAGCCGTTTTGGCGTGATTGAGTAACAAACATCCAAACATCGTAACTTTCGCATTTATAATATTAGTAAGATGATGATGATATGAAGGCCAAGCCAAGGGATGTGTAAAATTTTCTGACTTCTGACTACTCATAATAACTATGAAACCGTTCAGAAAGCCGTTACAGCAAGGAAATGTGACGTACCACATGTCGAAAGCAGTATTAAGTTTATAAAACACATGGTGGCCATTCAAACTGGAATACATAACAACTGACGCTATAAATATATACATAGTGACAATGAAAACTCTTCAACACTATACTCCATTCAAAATAACATTAGCTGTCTAATGTTATTTTGAACGGAGTATAGTGTTGAAGAGTTTTCATTGTAACGTACGTTACGTTACGTAATAAAACTCAAAATCGGTTGAACCGACAGTAAAAAAGGGTTTGCACATCTGTATGTGCAAACCCTTTTTTACTGTCGGTTCAACCGATTTTGAGTTTTATTACGTTGGTGGAATGACAAATGGAGCTGCAGTAAATATTTGGTTTTTTTAACGAGTTTTTTGGTTTTAATGCTATTCATAATGCTAATGCTCTCTAGGAGAGGGAATGGGTCATAATCCACCAAGTGGGCCCAGAGCGAATTGGTGAATGTCCAATGTCCTCGATTTTTTTATTCTAGGACATGCTGATTTTCATCAGTCAAAAAATAAAAAAACAATGGCAAATTCAACATCCACAGTATAACAATCTTAAAACATGCAATGTCTAGAACGATTATATTAAATCAAACGGTATCTATTGTAATACAGCAACTGTCTTTAGTCATATAATAACAAGTAACTAATTAATTTACAATTCAGTAAAACAATTGAAAAGTGGAAAGCATCATCATTTCAGTGCCATTCTGTCACATAATCACCATTTTCCTGCCCCTTTACCCATGTTATTTGGGGTCGTCGCAACACCTTTTCTTCGTCCATTCCGCCCTGTCACTAACTGCTTTTCCTTCATATCACTTCTTACACAATCCATCCATTTTGGCCTCACTATCCATTCATCCACATGTATACTCCTAACCCTTTTGGCACTGCACTGCATAGATGTGCACTGGTCTATTCCCTTTCCTAGAGAAGAGGCCTGTGTCCCAGCAGTGAGAACTTTAAGAAGGCTGATGATGAGGAAATCTTTTGGTAACATGTTTTTCATCCCTTCTCTTTACACAACCATACCAGGACAAACTATTCCACTTCTAGTTATTCTGTTACATATAAATACAAAAAGATATAACAAAATAACAGAAAATTATTATTGATAGAGATAACAAGCTAAGTAGTTTTATCTTTAGCAGAAGTCCCAGTGGCTGTATTGTTTGTTTTGAGTACTTTGCTCGAGTGCTTTCATTCAAGTTGTATAATAAATTGACGTTTCAGCAGACATTTTTTCCAATTGGCGTAGATAAAGAAATTGGAAACTATGAGGGCTCGATTCTAAAACTATAAATCAGTTGCTTGAGTTTTTATCAACATCGTTACAAAACTTATTTTGATTGTTTTTCCAAATCAGGCGAGATAGTGGTCAAACGCGACCCTAACAATATTTTTATACTCTACCCTACCCGGTGAGAGAGTAAAGTTCAGAATTAGCAAATATACTACTTAAAAAAAAAAACCTAAAAAAAAGTATCCTGTCCTTCTCCTAGCTTTAAACTACCTCCCTGCCAATTTTCAGCTAAATCGGTTCAGCCGTTCTTGAGTTATAAGTGGTGTAACTAACACGACTTTCTTTTATATATAAAGATTGTAGGGTTCGAGTTTACCAAAATGGTTTTGGATTTGAGTATCCAGGCCTACTTTTAAAAAATCAATCTGTCGATTATGCCTTCATTATTTTGGTTCTATAGTATTTTTTCAAACATACTAGAGCAGAAGCTTTTACCATAACGGAAAAAGCTTACCACCGTATGGTGGCTAAGACCTCATGGTAGGATTTTTTTATTAAGGTATAAATATTTTTGAAGTTATTTTTCTCTTTAAAAGAAATTCAATTAAATATGCCGTCTAGTTTCAAGTCACCTTGTAGAAATTCTTATTTCTGAGGAAACTGATGAGAATCCCATATCAGATCGAATTCAAACTCATCATTTGGAGACCTTCAAAGGAAAGTTTTGGCCAAAGGGTGTCGTGTATGGACGATTTCTTGGAAGGATACCGACTTCGCAGCGAAACACGATGCCGACACTTCGTGTGCAAAAAGAAAATAAATAAGTAATGGTTTACAATATATCTGTGTAATTTAAAATTGTGTATTTTGTCACAGTAGTACAATCAAAGGAATAATAAAATTTGGTTCGAAAAATACATAACGGTTAGATAGAAAGTTTTCGGTGAGTTTTGAAAATTGGTCTATAGATTAGATGTACTCTTCCTGAATTTCAAATTTACCACATCGTGTTTGGCTTAAAAATGACGCCCAAAAGCAGTTAATTGGCTTGGCAATATTTCCTTTCCGACGCATTTTACGAAAAATAATAACACAAAATGAAATAAGAGACCATTTCCTAAAAAAAAAATAGTATTTTTTTTCATAAAGTCTAGTTTTGGCGTACGAGCACCGTAAAGAGTACTCCAACACTGTTTAACCAAAGAACTCTTTCATCCAGAATTTTTATTCATTCATATAATTTAATCATTGATGTGTTTTTTTTTTTTGTGGATGCAGGACAGCTGGTTTGACGTGTTCGATTATTATTTGTATTATATTATGCACGAGTTGTAGCAGTACCGGTGATAACTCGTAAATTCTATCACAGGATAGCGATGAAGAAACGGAGACTATTATTGCAACAAACATATGATAAAAGAGAAAACGAAGAAACTGATAACCCCATCGCGGATGATGTGGATAAAATTAAACAAAAACTGCATAGTATGACTATGCTAATGTCTCAGTACACATTAGATTTACTTGGCATTTTCCTCAAAAGACTTGATCATTTCCACAATAGCTCAAACACAAAATACGCGCTTTAGACATGCAGTTGCGGATATACTATACTACTATAATCAAACACGCGCAAACACAGATTATTTTAAATCAACTGGTAAAAACTAAACCAGCAATTTATTTATCTGCTAAGTTCAGAAGTTAAAGACTTCGTATCGCTTTCAATAACCCCTGATACTAATACTACGTTAAGTTTATCTCGGTCCATTTTGTCGGAATATACCTATTTATGATTAAGTTTAGTCATAAAAATAAATGAATGAATAATATTACATAGTATAAGACAAAGTCGCTTCCTGTCCCTATGTATGCTTAAATCTTTAAAACTACGCAACGGATTTTGATGCGGCTTATTTTAAATAGATAAGGTGATTCAAGAGGAAGGTTTATGTCTATAATACATGCCCAATATATTTAATATCAGCATTGCGCCCGTGCGAAGCTGGGGCAGGTCGCTAGTTACCAATAAAACTCATCATCATTATTTCAGACGAAAGATTCCCACTGTTGGACCACTGATGCCTGCCCCAAGTGTCACTGCGGTCTCGTATCCATCCGATTTCCGCAACCCTCAACAGGTCACCGGTCCACCTCGTGGGCGACCTTCCACCGCTCTCTTTGAGCACGCGGTTGCCAAATTAGCCGTACGCAAAATACGCGTTTTAGTCGTGGTGTTGCGGATATTAGCCCGACATACAATACAATAGTAAAATCAGCCTTTTAATGTTTCCAAGGGTGGCCATCAGGCGTCCTCTCTAAGAGAGGGAACGGGCCGTAATCCACCATTAATGTCATCCTGAGGGTTGGTGCGAAAGCGTTATACCGGTACTCTGCGAATAAGGCAAGGAAGGCACGGGGTAGGTTGTTTAGTCAGTAAGAGTCTTGACACTGTTTTTTTACATACCATAAAAAAAACACTAATGTCTTAGAACTTTTTTGGTTATAGGACATGTATTCCTTCACCGTTTTGGGAGCAGTGATAATGAAATAAATTACACAAAGTAATGCGCCTGGCTGGGTTACTACTCGTTAGTCGGGACCTGTACCACTCGACCAGTGTTCGCCAAGACAATACCTCGCAGTTATCCGAGCGCTGCCCTGCCGAGTCTAAATAAATATACAATACACTAAAAGCACTTACAGGTCAATGAACTTTGAAGCTTTATGCTGTAAGCTTTATGAAGACTGAATGGAAAGTTTACAATTCTCGGAATTTTCCGCCAACAAAACACACATTTCACATATTTTTCAGGTAGCCTGGGAGTGATCGCGGAATGTATAAAGGTTGTAAATTATATAAACATGTATTTTTTATAATTTATGGCTACAATTGTGTATTGTTCTATCTTCTAATTATCATCACCTTCCTGCCCTTGTCCCGTTTTATTTGGGGTCGGCGCAATATGTTTTTTTCTTCCATTCTGTCCTGTCACCCGTCACGCTATCACTCTGTCTTTCATATCACTTCTCAAACAATCCATCCATATTTTTTTGGTCTCCCTCTCCCTCTCCATCCATCCACATTGACATCCACATGAAACGCATGTTACAAAAAAAGCCATGAGTATATCATGGCTTTTTTGTAACATGCGTTTCATCCCTTCTTTTTACATGGCCATACCAAGACAAACGGTTCCCTTTCAACTTTTTTGTCACTGGCGCCACTTTCAAACTTGCTCTAATATACTCATTACTCACTTTATCCATTCTCGTCACAGTCGTCACACCACACATCCATCTCAACATTCTCATCTCTGCTACATGCAATCTCTTTTCATCCGTCTTTTTCTTAGCCCAACATTCTGACCCATACAGTAGGACAGTCCTTATCTCTAATTATATAAATAATAAAGTTTGCTGACCCAAATCTACTCATATGAGCATTTCATACCATCAGTCTTATAATGTTCCCACTGCTGAGGCTCAGGCCTCCTCCCTAGGTGACGGATCAGTCGTAATCCATCACACTGGTCCACTGCGGGTTGGTGGATGTCACATGTCTTCGAATTGTCGTTCTAGAACATGCCTGTTTCCTTTAAAGGTTTTCCTTCACATATTTGAGAGCAGTGGTGATGAAATAAATTGCACAAAGTAAACCCGTGACCTACAACACGTGTACAAGTAGGGGCCTTTACCAATCGGCCACCACTACTCTACTACACAATCATATGAAATATGGGTTACATACATAACTGTGAATACCCAAATACAATTCTATTCTCACATAACACTCCCCCACCTAAAAATTACGTACATTCACACATTACAAACCTGAATTAATTCATTAAATCCCAAGAGGACACCGGTATCCATACGCCTATTGTCTTGTAATTGTGTCTGTAATTCTGGTATGCGAAAGGCTAATGAAGCTATTAATCTATAGTACACATATTTATATAAACATAGGAAGCAACAGTTTTAAAGGAATGATATCAACTTATCATAGTAACTGATAGACATATAAAAATTAATCAATCATAAGATTAATTATTACATAAACAATATATTTACATGATATGAATGAAATTTTAGTAGTAACATGTATGCTACTAAAAAAATTATGAGTACACAATTAGATGGATGATCAGAGAAAAGATGAATAAAATAAAAATCATTATTTTGGACTAATTTCAAGGTCCATATTATGTTATGATATGTTAATGTTATGTTATTTTATTATGTTTATGAATGAATGGATTGTGTGAGGAGTGATATGCAAGAAAAGGGAGTTAGTGATAATAAAACTGTTGACACTACAGAATGGAAAGAAAAGTGTGTTATATCGACATCAAGTAATAATTGTGGGACAAGAGAAGATACAGGACACTACCAACAAGATCTAATAAACTATAAGCTGTACCTAAGTTAAAAAGTCTGTGAAGTTCAAGATAAGGTCAACAACCTAACCTTTTCCTTAATTAGCTAAAGTTTTGGGAAAAGTCACTGAACTGTGCCTCTAGGAGATAATTTGACACTATAATAGTGTTAAATTATCTCTTATGTCACAGTTCAGTAAAGGTTACTTTTGATGTGTAGTGGTAAGCTAGCAGTAATGGCTCTAACTTACACAAGTTGTATGTTATGGTCTTAATGTTGTGTTTTGTTGTTGTTGTTGTTATCTATTGGTGCCACCAAACAAAAACAACAACACACAAAACCAACCACCGACTTGGTGTGGCTTTACTTGTGAAAAAAGAAAGAATTTATATTATTAGTGCGTCAAAAATAAACATAAACCTAAATCAATCATTTTGTTTTTTGCTAAACCAAAAAAAAAAACCCAAATTCATCATCCATCCATCTTCCTGCCCTTCTGCCGTTTTATTTAGGGTCGGCGCAATATGTTTTTTTCTCCCATTCTACCCTGTCACCCGTCACGCTATCACTAACTCCTCTGTCTTTCATATCACTTCTCACACAATCCATCCATATTTTCTTTGATCTCCCTCTCCGTCTCCATCCATCCACATTAATCATATGCTATGATATTTAAAACAATAATAATGCAGCTTTAGTATTCTGTTACAGATAGACAAGAGTATTTGAAATTATTGAATTAAGTAGAAATCAGCATTTCCTCTTCAACCAATATTATAAAACTCCTTTACATAACCTAGTCTCTAGCCCACACACTATTCTAATAATATTATAACCACAAGTTTGGAAATGATAGATATACTCTTTATTGTAGGTACACCTTAAACACAACTGGAAATGGATGTTCGATATTATTGCAAGCAAAAACTACAGAATGGATTCCAATGAAACAAAGTACACAGGTAGTTAAAGTACACATTTCCTGGAATAGTGCATAAGATACTTTTAATCCTGGAAGAATGTTCCTTTGGGATAATTATTTACAATCACATGAAGCCGCTGACAGCAGCTAGTGGTTTTATTATTCCATTTATTCATTAAAATAAACATATAAATTATATTTTTAAACATTTCAATAAAAATGCAATCACTCAAAAATATAAAAAACTGTGTCCCAGCGATATCGGGAACAGGGTCACGGTTTTTTTTTGTTATTATTATCATAAGTTAATACTATGACTCATCACAGACATGTGCTTTTAATAAAATTAAGTAATAGTACACAGTGTTATCATTTAAGTGATAAGGAATTTGGCACTCATATTTGTTTTGGCAATATTTGGAAAATAAACAATTTAAACTGTATGTTTTAGTATTTATGGGTGTTTTTCCTTTACTAGTAGAAATAAATAACAAAAAATAGTTGATAGTCATTGATAGTATTGGTTGCATGATATACTAATTTTATGATTGTATTAAATATTAATGGGCAATATAATTTTCAACAATATAAAATGGAAAACTCAAGATTGTATCTTTTCCGGAGGCATGGAATTTTGATTTGCCCTAGGAAGAATAAACTTGAATATTCCATTTACACCAAAAACGCTATAATAAAGCATATTTTATAATGAAACACAATCAAGAACATATAGAAATATGATAACAAAAACCTTTTATGAAACACATCTGCGGACATGGCAAAATAAAAAATACCCAGAATGTAATCTGAACTGGCTAAGATCAGCAACACTAGTGCAATATGATAACACCGAAGCACTTTGAATTCAGTCCAAAAACGCGAGTCAGGACAAAAGTTATGCCTAGTCTAATCAAACAGCTGATAGCTCCAATAACTCCTAAACCTCCCACGTGCAATGGGAACGACGCAAAAATAGAACCGACATGTTTTTTATACTAAAATAAATATTGAGGAGCTACGTGACTCTCCGATGTTATGATATGGCTGACAGTCATCATTACCTACTGATGATTACAAAGTACCTTCATGATCACTCGTCTCAATTACAACTTACACGACTAATTATAAAACTAACTACTTAGGGTACGAAATTAGATGTTTTACCACACCAATACACATCAATTTCCATTATTATTAAAACAATAATTATAACTACTTGCCATGATTTTTCACTGTACATACCATAGCAGCATCTATGGAACTTAAACATTCCATACACTTTTTACGACCCAATTATTGTTTCAAACATATTGGTCTTGAAATAAATCGTGTATTTTATCGAAAATAGCGAACAGATCACCGAAATATACGAAAACAAGAGTTTACAGAAGACAAATATGGCGGCCACAGTGAACTTTACCAGCACAACGGCGTCGCGTTATGTATGGTAATCCTGATGATTATAAGAATAAAACTTACCTTATAAAGTTCAATGTAATATGTTTTGCCTTTTGGGCCACTTGTTTGATTACTTTTCACGTCTTTTCCATCATTTGTAGAAGTCATTTCTTACGAAAATATCGCGGGGAGACATTTATGCGCTTGTGTTTTCGTAATTGTACTGTCAAATTCAATGTTGCAACGCTAAAATGAACCAATAAATTATAATTATAGCACAGCAACCCTAAAAGTACAGATTAAATAATTTGTATAATAAAATAAGGCAGGTTATGCACTGTCTTATCAAGAAAGAAGTGGCGGGATGATTTGGACGCGTACCGAGACGACTGGTTCGAGGCGGCGCGGGACAAGAAGGTTTGGAAGGACTTGAGGGAGGTCTTTGCCCAGCAGTGGGACAGTTAGGGCTATATTATAAAAAATATAAATATTGCACGCATTCTGAGAAATAAACATTTAAACGTCCACAAGGAAGGCGTCGCGTTAATAATATACAGTTGAAATATGCCTAAACCAGGGTGATGTACCATTAGGACCTCCGCTGATGACACAGATCTCATATTTGTAGAATAAAATACTGCTTCGAGCAAACATTAGAAATATTCAAATGGCAATTAAACGAATATCATAAATCCAGTACATGTTTCTGGACCCCCAGTGGTGAAATATTTTGTCAGTTTTTTCTTATTTTCTTATATGGGGGGTCCAGATTCATGTACTGGATCTATGGTATTCGTTTGCGTTACGATGTCAATGACACCCTGTATGAAAATGTTCCTTTTACACCAGGGATTAAAAGAACTACTTTCAACCCAGGCTACTCCGTAGGCAATTTCACACCTGCTTTTAGAGTATTAGTAATGAAAAAGTAATTAATGAGCGGGAGCGTTATAGAAAATTAAAACTATAGTATCTTGGAGTATTGAATTCTCACAGATGGTGTAAAAAATATTTCACTGAAGGTGTAGAAAGTTGAGTATTCAACACGGGGAAAAGCTGTCTTTGTCTTGGGCGGAATGAATTCCTCACTCCACTCAGGTTTTTCCATTAACTCCCTCACATTGCTCGGGAGTTAATTGTGTAAATCCCTCAGTGACGTTAAGGATTAAACTTTTGAAACCTTCGTTTCGTTCGGAATTCAATATATCACCCTCGACTTAAAAACACTGCTTTATCCTCTAGTCAGATCATCATCACCATCAGCCTTTTAATGTTCCCACAGCTGGGATACAGGCCTTCTCTCTCTAGGAGAGGGCATGGCCATAATCCAACATGCAGGCCCAGTGCGGATTGGTGGATGTCACATGTCTTCAAGTTTTTGGTTCAAGCACATGCCGGTTTCCTCACGATGTTTTCCTTTCAGTGGTGATAACATAATTACAGAAAGTAATGCGCCGTGTTTGAACTCGCGACCTACAACTCGTAAGTTGGGGCCACTCGGCCACCAATGCTGTCTACTCACATAATCTACTATTATTACCTTATATCTGCCAAACTGTTGGACGGATTTCTGTAACTAATATTATCATTAGATTCGTTTTGATAACCCAATATTGTTCTACACGTTACAAAAATTCTTACAATTTCTTACGTTAAGAATGGCTACCAAACTGAAGAGCTCATCATAAGAATTTCAAAAGGACATATCTATTAATTAATCTAATTTTTCCATTGTATTTTTGAATTTAAAAAAAAATACAATAAGAAAATTACGTTATTTATTATCGACAAAATCTTATTCGACTTCGTTACTCCTTTTTTTAAGGTTCCGTAGTCAACAAGGAACCCTTATAGTTTCGACAAGTTTGTTTGTCTGTCTGTCAGTCCGCGGCAAATCTCAGCGACCATTAGCACTAGAAACCTGACATTTGGTACGCTACCAATATGTTTATCAATCACGCCGACAAAGTGCTAAGATAAATAGTGGAAAAAAGGTTTTATAATCTCTCTACACGTAAAGTGGGGAGTGATTTTTTTTCCTTTCTACCCTAACATGTGATATATTGTTGGACAGATATTTAAAAATGATTAGGAGTCTGGCAAAATATTTTTTTAATGTTGTTGTTTGTTGTTGTTGTTGTTGTTGTGTGTACATAAATAAATAAATATTTTCGAAAATAATCACTTCAAAAGTAAAAAACAATGCCCTCTAACTTTTGAACCATAAGTTTTAAAAATATGGAAAAAATATCAAAAGTAGTAAATTTATAAAACCTTTCTAGGAAAATATTTTTGTACGTGATAGGATGAACAGTTTTTGGAAAATAATTTCTGAATTAAAATAGTAATTTAACCGAATATGCAAGCATTTTTAAAAACGTTTTTACACATTTTATTATCCAAAACGTATCTTCTTTCAAATCAAAATAAAAACAGATTAAAATCAGTTCACGCAATCCAAAATTACCACCATCGCCAGAGTAAAGCGCCATCTCTCGGCAAACTGAGTTACTAATTTATTGCTTTTACTAAAACTGCTGTTTTACTAAAAATGCAGAGAAAGAGAGACTTTATGTATTAGATTTTTGGTAATATACGCTAAAATATTTTTGCCTCTTGTGTGGATTTAGGGACTCCAGATTACTCATTATATATTTTTATCTTTGGTATTTTGTGGTCTGCAATTCAGTAAATATCTTTACAAATACTTTACTTAAGGGCTGTAGTCATATTTCAGGACTGACTGAGGGACCCCAACAAGAGTTAATATTTTTAAAAATTTCCGGATCTGTTTTACATTTTATTTAATGAATTTTGCCCTTTTTATACAGGGCTAAACACTGTATAAAAAATTTTAATGTTTTTTTACAAATGCTTGCTTTACCCTACGAATCGGTTGTGGATAGCATGTTGCGAATTATTGCCTATGGCGGGGCCTCTCTAGTGCGTATCATTATTACTACGGCAGGTACGGCGGTAGCTGGTTCTGGCCATGCTCCGGAATGAGGGGAATGGGTGGAGGAGCCGAGATGTAAACAAAATCGTGGGGGTCAGCAGGGCATAGGCCTACTAGGATTTCGGCCGACACAAGAGTGGTTTGAGTCGCGCGCCACTTTAAAGTGGGAGAAGTCACGATGATTTACTTCCAGAAAAAGCTATCCTAATGAGAGTACCATCAAATTTTGTTTCCAAACCGTTTTAGAGACTTATCTAGCCTATGTAACTGCTTGTTGTGCTATTCGACAGTGAATGTCCCATAAAAATCGGTGCAAACGTTTCGGATATTAGCCGAAAAAAACCGATAGATAGTCAAAAATTTCAATATGTTAAGCATGAAAATTTGTGTTATTGAAAAAACGAATCCAATTTATCTGCAATTTAGATGCTCATGAAAATGGTCTAATGAAGAGTGAACATCAAACAAATGAACTTCTCGACTACACAAATGAACTAAGAGAACCGGACCTCAGGTTTTAGTGGTTTAGCGAAAACGGTAACGAAGTGCAAGGTTTACCCAGCAAACTAACAAAAATGATTGTATTCACCTAAATAGAGACAATAATAAAAACACTGTGAACATAACACTGTAAACATTCTCAGTAAAAGCAGTTTATTAGTTTTGCCCTGACATTTTAATACCCTCTTGGTGGTCACCCTACAAAGCATGTTGGTCCTTTGACAAAGTATGTGAATTCAATGAGAGTGCACAATTTCGGTAAAATGGAGTAGACAATTGAATGTAGTGTTAATTACCTTAGCGAAGGTTATTAAGAATGCTAACTTGATTACTTGACCCATTTTCTACAAAAAAACACAACAATACAAATTGAATGTCTTACATCCGTATAAACAAAGAAACCACATCTAGGCGTAAAGGCAGATTTATATTGAGTAAGTAACTGACGTCAGTCCACTGACGAGTCAGTGCTGACCTGGCACTGCTATAGTGTAAATTGATTTCAAGTCAGTACAGCACTGTCACGTCAGTACTGACTTCAATATTCGCGCTGCAATATTTTCGGCGTCAGTCCACTCCCCCGCCACCCGCGCCAGCGCTACTGACAACGTGTAAATTGCCCAAGTCAGTTCCTGCCGCTCTGTTGTACGGTGACCACGATTCGTCGTACCGGATCACAAAGTGACACGAAAATTGAGTGACACGGAAAACTTAAAACTTGTACAACTATACCGTGATAATTAATGCCTATGGGATTTCAAATCACAAAATTATAGAAACAAAGAAATGTGTGCAACAGCATTGCAGAATATTGCACAAAATTCTTTGATTATTTGCTGTTTTTGAGAAATCATTTTTCCGCACTGACTTTACAAACGTGTGTACACCAAAAGAAATATCTTCGACTACTGACTGCTTGTAAATAGTACGCGTCAGTTTTCGGCGCCAGCATTGACGACAGCTACTGACTCAATGTAAATCTGCCTTAAGACTGTGCAATATGGTCGTAAGACTTTAGCCTTCCTTTTCAGCGATAAATAAAAAATAAACAAAAATATTTTTTGTGTTGGCAGTACTGTAGTACAAAGCAAAGCGAGTTGTGTCAAGAATTACTGCGTTTTTTACGAAAAATAATCTCAAAATATAGTAGGAAAATGTAGAATTCATTGTTAATATAAATTTAATTAAGTATGTAATAAATTCATTCATAATTTGTCTAGTTATCATCACCAACACCGACGTGCTCGCTAATAAAAATTGATGTGTCAAAGTGCACGGGAATAGAAGGGAAGATAAATTATCGCTTTTTAAGCTTAATTGGACAGTGTATTTTATTTTATTATCGTTATTTTGCGTTCAAAATGTATAATGAAGTGTAATTGAGGGATTTTGGCGACAAGGGTGGAATAGGGCGTGTGATCCGACCTGGCACATCTGGCGAGCCTTTAGTATCATTTCCCTTCCTTTCTCACTAATTGGCAAACTATTTACTGTTGTCTGATGTCCTAAACCCACTCATATCAGTTATTTTAACACAAAAATCTATATTTCTAGAGATTATCTTTCATTAAACGTAACATTTATTAGAGCTAAGTCTCCAAAATTTGGTGAAATTATAATTAAATGTTTAATTTCAGTGATTTTAAAATATTAAATGTATATATTAATTAGTTCAGTGTTGATAAGCGAACAGTCTGCTTAGTGTTGTGATGTGTGTATCAAGTAATTATAATATTTTAACATATTGTGAACCAATTGAGTGATAAACTGGTAAAATGGCTAAGAAATCGGATAATACCGGCGGAAAGCTGGTCACAGTTTCAGTCGTCGGTCTCTCTGGTAAGAAAAACATTATTTTTTATATTTTTTTGTCCATAGTTTTTTTTTTAGAAAAAGAATCTTTGTTTTTTTATCATATTCATTACTAACACACAGGCTTCATCATCAAAATTGTCCTAAAATTCGGAGACTGTTCTTTTTTCAAAACTACATTGATCTTGACCTTCAGTACTAACATTGTTATTGCAGATACACTTTACTTAATGTTCTATTCATAGACTATTATCATACCTTTTTATTACCTATTATTATTACCAATCTATTGTTTTTATCTTGTAATTGAATTAATAACTCAGGATTATCAGGAAGCATAAAATCCAATTAATGTTTTTATAGTCATACCATGTCCCAATACTTACTTACATAAAAGGAACTGATCACATTAAGTTACTGATCAAAATCTAATTGGATTAGAGTCTTATTTACCAAGTAAAATGCTTCTTTTTCTATAGTTTTGGTTTATCTAATTAAAGTATTATTACATTATCATGAGATTGATTGTCTGTTACAAAAAATATCATCTTTTTAGATGTGTATTTTTAGGACATTTGCAGAATTCTAGGTAGATGTGAGAGATTGCCCTGAGACAAGATCACCCAATTGAACAATGCATAAATGGTTATCCAGCCCTGTATTCCAGAGTAGGACAGAGTTGCAACCCAGAGTTGTTCTTTTATAGCTGGAGTAGCTATACTAGAGTACACCCAACTAACTGTAACTCTTTGCAGGGAAGGTTGGTATAAGCCATTGAAATTAAATTCTATGTTTGAATATTATAAAATGTGACTGTAGGGTATCTACCTGATGATGTCATTAGAGTTCATTCTAAATTCAAATTTGAAACACAGGGTTGTACTAATTATATGCTACATCTATGCTCAACCTTTCGAGTACCATAATTAGAGACATAATAAAAAGACAATAGGTTTGGGAACGCCGGCGTTCGCTCAGGGTTTAAGAGTTTTAAGTACATGTATAAGATACTCTTTGGATGTTGATACAATATAAAAATGTTGTATTGCATGTCAGGCCGGTGTCCACAATTTAAGCAAATAAAAATATATAATAAATAACTAAGAAGCCTAATAGCTTCAATGTAATATTCTTTTCTGATTTTGCTATCAAACAAGCATAAGCTCCTAAATCTGTTAATGTGCTAACCAACTATATTGACCTTGGAGAAGAACAGTATCTTATATAGGTATCTATAATTTCTGAGATTATGTCATATGCAGTATGTACATAGTATATGTAGTATGCAATACTTACAGAGGGCATAATCTCTACTTGTATTGTCTTTCAGTAGATTATAATGAATCACTATCTTATTAAACTTTTGAGCCCCAAGAAAACGCCAGTGTTCACACACATATTCTTCTTTAATTATATCTGTAATTACCAATGTCCAAACAGTTAAAAAAGACTAGTAAACATTGTTTTTCTCTGTATCTCTATTTGTTACAATATTACTTTGGAAAGAAAAATAATCTAGGTAAAGCACTGCCTTCCGATCTTAGTGAGACTGAAGTTAGGCTCTGTGAATTTTAGTGCTCGAAAATTTAAAAAAAAAATCAATGCTTTAGACAAATAATTGCATATTTGCAGTTTGTTATTGCTGTTAAAAATCCGACAGTGGTACTGTACATTTGAATTGAGCAATAAATATTTACAGTAAGGTGTGAATCGAATCTCCAATCAATCAATCATAAATTCAATCCCGTAGCACATATGCTTAGATGTCGTAAAACAAACAAAGGAGTAAAGTTCATAGCAGGTTCTGTATTTTCTGCCTACCTCATTTCCAGTCTCGCCTTTTGTAAACAAACATACAATTTGTACCATTCATCTGGAACAAGCCCAAGTCGATAATGGCACATACTGATCCCGTGCGCTCAAGGAGTTGTCAGCAAACCTGCTGTCGAAGCCTACTGGGGCCAAGGGTTCACATCTAACAGAAGCTTGGCCCTGGTATAAAGGCAACATTGGAATGAGGTGGGTTGTTTAGTCAATTAGAGTCTGACCCAATCTCCTGCTCAGTCATTGGATGATTTTTACATTCCACAAAAACTCAACATTCTAATAAGTCAGCATCCTCTTGATTTTAACAGTTCTGGACAAGTAAATCCATACTTCCATACTAATATTATAAAGGCGAAAGTAACTCTGTCTCTCTGTCTGTTACGCTTTCCCGCTTAAACCTCTCAAATGATTTTGATGAAATAAGGCACAGACAATCTTTAGACCCTGAGAAAGGACATAGGCTACCTTTTATTGCCAAAAAAAAGGACGCAGACGAAGTCGCGGGTACCAGCTAGTCTGTAATATTTTGCAATCAATGAACTACTTCAAATCTCAACTCTCACCTCTGATAAAATAACAGGAAGGATATCTCAACAATGTTTACATTATTTTAAAAACTTTATCATGACAATATGAGTGAGACAGATTTGTAAGTAGCTGTTGTCTGATGAATATCACACGTAAACATGATATCATCTGCTATTAGGATTGTTTCTTATCTCTAGTTATATATCATTAAGGTGTTAGGTAATACTTTATCAAGGTAACAAATGAGAAAGAACTTGCAAGTGCATCAAATCGTCTATGTAATTCATTTAGGACTAGTGGATACTTGTGTTGTGTTTTTTATGGGAAAATCATCCAATGACGAATCACGCTCTTGGCCGGAGCGGGATACATTGTCAGACTCTTACTGACTAAACAACCTGCCCCGTTCCTTCATTGCCTTGATCCTAGAGCGCTTTAAACCTTGGCCCAAGGAGGCTTCGACCCTGCAGGGCCTCTTCAGTTTGTTGACAACTCCTTGAGGCGCGCGGGAACAGTGCGCGCCGTCGACGACTTGGGCTCGGCCCAGACTGTTACCAGACAACCAGACGGCGAGCTACCTTATTGCTCGCCGAACTTAAGCCCGCAGTGGATACTTGTGTGAATAGTTTTTCCCAGTTTTTGTCGCTTGTTAGTCAGCCACATTATTTGGCCAAGTTATTTTCCAAGGGTCAAAAACCCTTAAATCAACAAGACTAAATATGTACAACGTGATACATTTTTTTAGTAGTAGAATGTACATATTTCTTGATCATTTAAGTACCACAGTTGGGTTTTCTTTTAATCACACCTTCTTGTGTCCTAAATACTTTCAAATTTGGCTTAGTGATAAAGCAAATAGGTGTCTTATCTGCCACGTAAGCTGTTGCTGTTTATTGATAGTTTATTTTGGTGGTTTGATAATCATTGTATGGTATCTGAAAGAGTGTTGTTGTGGACAGTATGAGGCCCGGTATCCACCAAAGCGGAGAGGAGAGGAGACGAGAGGAGATGTGCCGCGAAGCTGGCAGGTTATTTCCACCAAAGCGGAGAAGAGATGCGATGCAGAGAGGAGATGTGAGCTGTGTGTAGCAGAGATGTGAGCTGTGAGAGATCCAAAACAGTCAAGTTCTGTCTTCACGCTTGCATTCAAAGTCAGTCAATCGAATGACGTTTCGGGACGTGTGAGGAGCGAGGGGAAGGCAGCGGGGTGAGGGGTGCGCGAGCACTTGCTCAGCCCGGCCGCCCGACTACACACTTCTCCGCTCTGCCGCGCCACTTGCTCGCTCGCTGCACAAAATTCTATAGAAAAATGAGACATCTCCGCTTGATCCATTTCCACCAAAGCTAAGCGGAGAAGAGATGTGAAAATAACGAAATCTGATTGGTTTATTCAAACACATCTCCTCTCGTCTCCTCTCCTCTCCGCTTTGGTGGATACCGGGCCTGAGATATAGTAAGCGTAAAGTACAGTACGGCCGTCGGATCTTGGCGTGTTTGAAGTAAAGCTCTGCGAATTTTAGCGCCCAAGAGCCTAACTTGAGACTCCAAGATCCGATCTCGGGTACTAAGTTGATAATCCCAGTTTTTGTAAATGCAGAAGAAAGTCGTAATTTGTATAAAAAGTCACTGAAAGGCTGATCCACTCCCACTCTCTCCACTAAGAGCAGGAGAAGTTATTTTCCTAAGAAACCATAAATACACAGCCATATATTATTCTTATGCAGCAGTGGTGGCCCCGACTTACGAGTTGTAGATCGTGGGTTCAAACACAGCCAGGCGCATTACTTTGTGTAATTTATTTCATCACCACTGCTCTCAAAACGGTGAAGGAAAACATCGTGATAAAACCGGCATGTCCTAGAACTAAAAAATCAAAGACATGTCACATCCACCAATCCGTACTGAGCCCGCGTGGTGGATTAAGAGACCCATTCTCTCTTTTAGAAAGGAGGACTGAATCCTAGCTGTGGGAACATTATAAGACTGATGCTGTGCTATATTTATGTGAAGTTAATAAATCACTTAACAAAAGCGAAGAAAACCAAAAGTCGTTAAGTATCGAGCTCAGAAATCAATGGCTATACCATAGTATAAAGAGAAGGGCAGTAGGCTATCTCCGGCCCAATCCGCGTTATAATTGCCTACTGTCTTAAGGTTGTCACTTTTAGCAAAATTTTAATTCAGTGCCTATAAATTGGCAAGGGTCGGAAAGTTGTATTTTTTACTTATATAATAAAAATAAAAAACTGGTATAAAAAAATATGTTTTTTTTTGCGATATAAACAGCCGTATCTGTTTTATTCGTTAACTTAAAAGTTTCGTTTTTTCACAGCTTGAAGGGACTATGGTTTTAATTTCAACTAGATACATCACGCATTCTCGAGATAAAGGGTCTTAACAGACAGACATACAGATAGACGAAGGGACAACGAACTGATCCTATCTGAATAAATAAATAAAATAAATAAATAAGGGTTCCGTTTTTTTCCTTTTGAGGAACGGAACCCTAATAATGAATAAAGAAACACTAAAACCACATTAAAAACTAACGCCTATCTCTTAGACTATAATCGAATTTGTTGTTATGATTCGAACTTTGCTTTATATGTAGGTATATCTGATTTACAATTAGTCAATTATTTATTATGAATTACGATTTTCTAACTGTAAGTAGGTAAGAAACTAAAGTAACTGAGAAATCGGCATAACCAAACGTAAACAAAGCAATAGCAGCAAATCAATTGACAGATCAAAAGTAGAAATTAAGCCTACCTACCTACTTCCTCTGTGTGATAGAAAACTAAATAAAAAAAAAGTAAGTAGGTATCTCAAAATCAAGTAAAAATTATATGCTAGAATGAGTGACTAGCTTACCTTTCTTGTTCAATAGGTAATTTTAAACAGAGACAATTCTAGAATCTATGAATTATTAAGACACCCAAACACAGCAATACGTTCTCATGCGATTATCAGACATTTTGTTTTGATTTAGCGGTGCCGAAAAGCAGTGACGCGCGAACCTCGTGCAGTGTTAGCCCCGACTGGCGCACTGAGTAACGGGTCGAGATTTTGTTACAGTGTGCGTGCGTCGACGCGTAGATACTATGGCGCACACATACAAGCCGCGCGCGGTGCGTTTGTATGAAGATAACCTACTTCCCTTCTCTTTATACTATGGCTATACAATCAGATTGAACAAACGAGGTCCCCATTCAAAGTATTAGAGCCAGTGATTGTCAATAGTTAGTCTATTGTGGTATTGTTATCTACGCAACTTCCTGTTATCACGCGTAGGTGTTAGATTGTTTGTTTGCTGTAGAGAAAGTTGATAAAAATTGTGTTATGTAAATAAATTATGACTATGTTGTGTTTGATTTTTGTCAGTGGCTATGGGTGTGTTAAAATCGTGGTTATGAGGGACTGACCAAAGGAACCGATCCTTTGGTGGTTCGGGCAAGAAAACTAGGTTCGGCTGGAGTTCCAATTTCTGGCAAAAAGGGCTCGAATATTTGGCTCGTCTAGACAGAAACTAGCATCTTCCGAGTAGTAGTAGTAGTAAATCCGAAACCTATTCAGGTTTATGAATATACCTAAGTAGTTTGTTCAGAATCAATAACTGACTAGATTCTCTCTCTGAGTTAACGTAAAAACAACTCTCACTCAGCACACTGAGTGCCCAGTGTGAGTTTGTTTTTCGCTAACGCGATCGACGCGTTTATGTCGTTCGTCGCTCCGATTGGCCCGCTCAGAGCTCTTTAACCAATTAGAGAGCCAAACGCGCTAAACGTTAACGTAAAAATAACTCACACTCATGACACTGATTCAGGGTTTTTTAAAAACAGTTAGTGAAAATTATTGCATTATTGCAGAACTTTTCTCTACAGTTTTGGCCTCGATTCTCTCTATGCTTAAGGAAAATAAGGACACTTGTGTTGATGTTATACTAGGTTAATTGACTCACTGCAATGAATTATTTTTTAATAATATTCACGGTAAATTCGTGAAATGTCACAGCACTTATGACTTACGCAAGATCTGACATTTAATGGGGTCGATGACTCAGTTAAAAAGTTGGTTTATTATGAACATTTTACTTAAATAAATGACCCTGTTATCATTTATTTAAGTAAAATGTTCATGATATCGTCTTCCTTGGTTTTATTATTATTTTTATCATCATCTTCCTGCCTTTGTAATACTTCCTATTGTAATTTGGGGGCGCAACGCTTTTCTTCGATTCTGATTGATAAACCATCGTTTTATCACGTATCACCGACTAGACACTCTCTTTTCTTTCACGTCACTCCTGATGCTGAGTGCAACCCAACCATTTTATCTTGGGCATTCCCCCCTCTCTATTCATACACATCTTTTAATTTTGGAAAGCAACAATTTTCTGGTTTCGGTTCTGATTAATTAACCGTCTCCTTCTCCTGCCACATTTTTAATTTTTTTATAGCTTATAAATTGTGGACCCATTCACTACGTTATCACATCGCTCTTTATCGCTTTCTAACCTGTTGTCGCTTTTTTTTCGGGTGTGGAAAATCATCAAATGACTTCTCAAAAACCCACCCGTGACACTTCACTTGCCCTTTGTGTTTTAGGACCATGGTGACTATTTGGAACCATTCCGCAGCAGCTCCACTAAACTGGCTTCCGGACGAAGAGCAATGGGTAGCTCGTCATCTGGTTGTCCGGTAATTGACCGAACCGTGCCTTGAAGCACAGTGTTCCACGTGCTTTTGAAAGAGATGTCAGCAATAGGCCCAGTAGGGCCAATGCCCGCTAGGGCCGGCCGCGGGTATTTTTGAATATGAAACCCGTGGTTATAAAATGAAAAGCAACTGAACGACTCAGGAGTTGTTGTCAGTAAAAAATTGACGCGCTCTCCCCTTCCATAAGAGATCATCATCCTACCCATATTACTTGGGGTCGGCACAACATGTTTTTTTTCTTCCACTCTGTTCTGTCACCTGTCACACTATTACTAACTCCCTTTTCTTTCTTATCACTCCTCCATCTCTTCTTCGGCCTCCCTTTTCCTCTCCATCCATCTACTGTAAACTCAGAACTCTTCCCTTCTTTAAGAGATATCCCACCTTTAAAATAAAGAGCCTCCACTAAATTAATTATTGATTGATTGATTAAGGACCATTGTCAAGACATTTCTGTACAACTTGAGAAATACTTACATTTCACGATAACTCATATCTCTAAATCATCGATTGACCGATTTACTAGTACGTTGAACTTCCGATCAAAGCCAGGTAGATAAACATTGGCAGCCCAATGTGACAAGTTTCAATTATCGAGTTCAAAGCAGCTTGACATTGTTTGAGATGATCGGTGGTGGCGTAATGGCGTTTATGTAAATACAGCTTTGGTAACGATGTAGGTGGGCTGGGGTTTGTTGGAAAGAGTAACGCGGCAAATAAGTTGGACTATCTGCAATGGATGTGCGCTGCCCCTATCTCGACTGAGACCCGAAAATCGGTCGTAATCCCCATTATACAAATTAAAATCATAATGGTGGTCGACCCTAAATGCGTATTAACAGATTTTTGGGTCCAAAAAACAGCTGGATAAGAAATTCACACTTGTCACACGGAAATATGGCAAAAGATTGTATACCAGCTCAGAAGTTGATGATCTCGTGCTAAATCTGTTGTCTAGCTTAGAGTGAGGGATTGACTCCGCAGTCACGGAAGAATCTAAGGCTCAGTTAGCAGTTACGCACAGCACATGCTGTATTTATTTTTCATTTAGCCTTTACTGTCTCGTTGCTGGGCAAAGGGTCCAGGTCCAGGCACCAACCCAAACCACTCCTCGCAGTACGCGTCCAGGTCATCCCACCATCTCTTTCTAAGGCAGCCTGGTTGGTGTTTTCTCTATTATACTGTATTTACAAATCTATTAATTCTTTTATCTTCTTCTGCAGGTACTGAGAAGGAGAAAGGGCAGCTGGGCGTTGGCAAGTCTTGTCTCTGCAACAGATTTGTGCGCACACATGCCGATGACTATAACGTCGACCACATATGCGTGTTAAGTCAGGTAAATAAATCTACACTAATAAAGTTTGTTTTTTTGTTTCTTTGTTTGTAGGAGGTAATCTCTGGAAATACTGGTCCGATTGGAAAAAAAATATCAACAATAGAAAGCTGCGTTACTCTGAGTGACATAGCCATATTTTATGTACGCGGGTGAAGCCGCTGACAAAAGCTAGTAATACATATTTTACTTACTGGACCTTGTAATGTTCCCATTGGGACTCAGGCCTCCTTACTAGAAGATGAATACGCGGATCTAGTATGGGCTTGTAGATGTTACATGTTTTCGAAGTCGTAGGGGCAGAATGGTCGAACCCTTTTGGGGCAAGGGTTCGCTTCTGATAGGAAGGCTCGGCCCTGGTATGGAAGGTAACGTAGGGTCGGGGTGGGTTTTAGTCGTTGGATGATGTTTATGCACTGGAAAAAAATGTCTTCGAAGTTTTGCATTTGCCGGTGTTTCCTCCCTCTATATTTTTCTTCACCATTTTGGTCGCTACCACTTCTACCAAGGCTGCAAGATTGTTCGTAAGGATTTTGTAAAAGTAATTCTTAGAATTGAATTAAAAAAGATATATGATGAAAATGTGAAGGCCTGGCCCCGGAAAACGAGGAAGGCCTAAGAGGCGTTGGATCGCCGTCGTAAGGGACGATATGCGTGCTAATGGGCTTGAGGCAAGGGACGCAAAAGACCGAGCGAAGTGGAGGCGACTAGGCAGGAAAGCGGCCCCGGGCACCGAGGTGAAAGCCAAGGTAGCAACCGGGACTTACGCTAGGTTGATGATGATGATGATGAAAATGTGAGACTCACCGCATAGACACTCCCTCAGACGCACTGCACATCTTACGTCGATGGTAACACCTTAACCTTGGTTAGAGTAACACCACGATCTCCGGCTACTGTAGGCCTTCGGACGAGGAGCAATGGGAAGTTCCCTCCGACCGTCCAGTATCCGGACCAGGCCCAAGTCGTCGACGGCACGTATCGTTCCACATATGCCTCAAAGAATTGTCAGCAAACCGTAGAAGCTCAGCTGGGTCGAAGCCTACTGGGGCCATGGGTTATTGTGAAAACTTCACCCGCGGAGATGTCATTGGATGATTTTTAACCCCCTAAAAAAGGGTACTGTAATAGTTTCATAAGAATTGAAGGCCAGCTTTTAAGTGCTGTTTATTCCTCACTGACGTGCAGCGTTGTGGCTTGATAACTGTACGAGTTTTAGTCAACCGGAAGACTGTGGTAACAGTATGCCCTTGAAGGTGCCATTGTTTGATAGCAGAAAGCGTGGTTTTCGTGTACGAGAATAGCTCGTGGCGTGATGAAAGTATCAGCCTAAAATGCTATTAAAGATATATCTTTAATAGAATTTTCTGGTAACCACAAATGAAAGAATCTTTACAGTTTCATCGACCGACTTGAACATTTGGTTTGCAGCGGTCTGCCCGTCTGATTATACATAACTAGCTGTGCCCGCGACTTCGTCCGCGTGGAGTAGTTATTTTGGGCATCATATTTATTTTTGCAAACAACCTCAGCTTTATAAATTATAGCTGTTACCCACGACTTTGCCCGTGTCAATTTCTGTTATTATTTTAGACAATTTGGTTTTTAAAAGAACATAATTATCTAAAATTACTTCATAGAGCTACACACCCCCTTGGACACGCCATAATCTCGGCGGTAAGTCCCCTCTTTGAGGCGTGATGTCTATCACGGCATCCTCACCTTCCGCATGACGCAGGTTCTCACTGGGCATGGGAAGTTAAGGAGATTCCTGCGCCGGATTCATGCGGAAGAGACACCCGGGTGTCGCCACTGAGTGGCCAGCCCGGAGGACACGGTGGAGCACACGGTGGAGGTGTGCCCCGCTTGAGAAGAGCATCGCCGTGTCCTCGTGGGGGTGATCGGCGGCGGCGACTTCTCGCGCCAAAGAAGAATGGCAAGCGGTCGCCTCCTTCTGCGAAGCAGTAATGCATGTAAAGGAGAAAGCCGACCGCATAAGGCAAGGGCAACATCGTCCTCGCCGTAGCCGTCGCCGCCGCGATCTCGTCGATATCCGGCCACCGTAGACGCTGGCTTGCGGACGATGAGCAATGGGTAGCTCGCCGTCCGGTTGTCTGGTAACAGTCCAGACCGAGACGAAGTCGTCGACGGCGCGCACTGCTCCCGCGCGCCTCAGGGTGTCGTCAGCAAACTATGGGGCCCTTCAGGGTCGAAGCCTCCTGCAGCCGAGGGTTGGTGCGAAAGCGTTATACCGGGGCTCTGGGAATAAGGCAAGGGAGGAACGGGGAAGGTTCTTTAGTCAGTAAGAGTTTGACACTATTTCCCGCTCCGCCCAAGAGTGGGATTCGTCATTGGATGATTTTTACCTACCATAAAAAAACCCCTCCGCGTCGCGCGCAAGCAACCGCGCAGCGTCATGTTTTGCACATCATGCGGCGCGTGTGAATTTTATATCGGAGTTGTTTTAAAATTGTAATAACTTCTAAGATGTTCATTGAAAATAAGTGATGTCAAAGACAATTTTGTTCACAATTACATACTCTGAATCAACAACACATTTATTTGGATAAAGTTTAATATTACTATGTTGATACAACTCTACCAAATAATTGGTAACAATGCAATTTCGGCCAAATTTGATTCCCATAAAAATGGTTCTAGTGAGTTAATCTTAAAAGATAGACATATACTGTCGCGGACATTTTTTTAGATCATTTTAAGAGGAATAATTCCTTCATACATATTTTTTTGTTATCTTGGACCGTTTTCGCAGCGCACGCAACGAAAGCCCTCAAAGATGAATATTTTTCCCCGTTTTTTCCACATTTTCCATTATTTCTTCGCTCCTATAAGTCGCAGCGTCATGTTATATAGCCTAAAGCCTTCCTCAATAAATGGTCTATTCAACACAAAAAGATTTTTTCAATTCGAACCAGTAGTTCTTGAGATTAGCGCGTTCAAACAAACAAACAAACAAACAAACAAACAAACTCTTCAGCTTTATAATATTAGTATAGATTTGTGTGTCTTCGAGGCCAGAGTGAATAGCGTCACCTTAGGCCTCCTCTCTAAGAAAGAATGTCCCATAATCCACCACTCGGGCCCAGTGCGGGTAGGTGGAGGTCACATGTATTCGTTTTTTTTTATTCTAGGACCGTTTCCTCATGATGTTTCCCTTCACCGTGTTGAGAACAGTGGTGATGAGATAAATTACATAAAGTAATGCACCTGGCAGTATTTGAGTCCGCGACCTGTACCATTCGTAAGCTACTCGGGCACAACAGCTGTCCAAAAGAAAAAAATAAGCAATGTCCATTTTTTGAAGAAGTATAAAACAAACAGACGATACACTTACCTATTAAACCAAACAAATAACTGTCCCCTAACAAATATTCTACCCTGGCGTGGGGTGCTACCGACCCCTACGCTGAAACTGGACACTTCAATGCACGATGACACGAACTCAGTCAATTGGAAAATTGTAAAAAAACGAGCGTTTTAAAAATAGCCTATTTACAAAGAGTGTGTTAGCAGCGTGGCCAATTATATTCGGTAAACTCGGTCTTTATGACTTGAAAATTTGTAAATGATTCACGATTCCTAGTATTTGATACTATAGAACAGTGTTCAGCCAATTTTTTTTTTTCAAGACATCTAGGAAATCGGAAAATTTTAGAGGTACAGCTAAATGAAAAATCACTTATTAATTCTTTATTGTACACAAAACTTACATTAATACAATTATTTGACAATTGATTTACCTGCTAAGGCGAGCTTAACACATAGAATGCCAAAATTTTCAAGGAAAATAAATTCTTTTTGATAGTGTCTTTTTAACCAAGTAAACTTCAGATACGAGATGTTCCGTAGAAACAATATTAATACTTTAATTAAAGGCCATCTATAGCCGTAGAGGTCCTACGATACATTTCGTATGCAGCATCTGAGAAAAAACCATCTACAAAATATCTCGTAGTTAGCATTCAATGAATACAAATGTGTTAACAATGAATTTCTGCCAGCAAACCTTTGAGTGGCAGAGATCTTAAATTGCAGAAAAGGTGTTCAATGCAAAATATGAGTTTTTTTTTAATTGACTATATGGTAGTGGTCCAAGTTTAGAACAATCGTTGAAAGACTTTGAAAGATGACTTTTCTTCCGTCATAACTTTGAAGATAACATTATTTTTTTAGGTACACCAACTAATTACTATGGTACACTGTACCGTGGCAAACCCATTGGGGAACACTGTTATACTGTGTCCTTTGTCCATCTAAAAGAAAATTAACTACTGACGCGATACTCATAAATTAATTCAAACACATTCCAACCATTTGTCGTGATAAAAACATTCGTTTCATATCTGTCTGAAAGCATGAAGGGAAATATCCCTTCGCACTAATATTATATGACCGAAAGTTTGTGTGTTTATTTGTTACTTCTTTACGGTCGAACGGCTGAACGAGTTTCGATGTAACTTAGTACTCGTTTACTAAGTTACAGTAGACCATATCATATCTTTTAATTCGGGTGTATGTTCCCTTAGGATATTTTTCTACTGTGACGTATGGGAGTCGCTGGCGGCAGCGGGTATAAAATATTTATTTAAATATTGAAAAAAATGTACAATATTTCTTACTAGTGCATTAACACTAGTAAGAAACATTGTACATTTACTTTTTTGTTTGATATAAACTAATGCTTGATTTTCTTCTTGAGCTTTTGCTTACCATCAGTTGGGATTTCAAACCTACGTGATGGTAAGCAGTGATGCAATTGTTGATGATGAGAAGCAATAGTTTATTAGAAGCCTATTCACTCTAACGTTGAAGACACCTAAATTATAATCGAATGCGAAGACCGCAGCACCCAAATTGTGCAATCACCGCTTAATACTTCCAGCTGCAGTTATTAATTGTAAGAGTTACCAAGCAAGGGTAGGTTTTAGTAAAAATCTGAAACTTCCTCCACAAATGTAGGAGTTTTCTTTTTTTATGGCAACTGAGCCGGTGTCGACTATTCTGCCAGTGTCTTGTGGTGAAAAAATTTAGGAGTGTTTTAATAATTTCTTCTCAAAGCATTCTAAGTGACACTGGTAAAGTTTGCTTTGCAATGTCATTGAATAATTCATAAATTGACGTTGAAGTGTGACTAAAGAAAGTCATTACAAATTATGACAAAGATCTTTACGTCCGCAATTCAGAGTAGACGGAAGACGTCCATTGCTGAACATGTTATTGTGTTCGCGAAGTTTTAAGTAACCGAATAAAGTGCTTCTAGCACATTCCTCTTCATAGAGATCTTTTTTCCGCTGTTGGTAGTGTCAGAAAGACAGAAAGTGTTACTTTTATATAAAAAAAAACATTTTGCCACATAAAAAAAGGAAAATCATTTTTATTTTAATATGGCAACTTGTTTTTTTTTTAACGTTTTTAACACTACTGCCAGTTTCCAGTCTTGAGAGTTTCACGGTAAAATATAAGAAAGAAAATTGAGGGTAGATAAAAAAAAACAAGAGAATAAAGAGTAAAAAGAAAAGGATCAGGTTTCAGTCTCCAGTTTACATGGAATACGATAAAAAGGTTAGAAAAATTTTGTAATAATTTTAAATAATAAAATTCAATAATTACAATATTACAGTTTTATATTATTCTCTTTATTATAATATTGGGACAGATGATAGTATGGAATTATTGATATAGATACATGTAATAATGTAGGACTATTTAAAGGAAAAGGATTATTTAATTCTGTTAGGAAAATTTAACATTTCTGACCAATCGAAACGTATATGGTTAACGGTTAACCTCGCCTTCATCTAAACCACATTCGCACAAAGAAGAATCTTTATTTTTTAATTTTATCTAAAAATAATACTTTATTTTTTAATTTTATCATAGAAATTGATAGTGTTTCATATGACGTAGGTGACCACTAAGAAAGGATTTTTCAAAATGGAATAAAAGGGAGGTAGATAGTGTTTCATGTACCGGATCGACCCTCCACGGGATTAAAACCATCAAAATTTTGCGGTGTACATATATGTATAAGTTCATTCGTTTGTCTGTGAATAACTAATGGGCGCGAACGGCTATCCCGCGATCTTCACCGCACTAAAAACATGCAATGTTTACGTAGACCTAAATAAATAAAACTTCTACACTTATGGCTTCTCCGTTATTCACTACGATATTCGTTTCTCTGGCTTTGCAATGAAGCTCTCATCGTTTTTGGGGTTAAGTACTTAAAGTCTAAAACGGGACTCTAATACTAAGACTCCTCTACGCGCTGTCTGTCCGTCTGTCACCAGGGTGTATCCCATGAACCATGATAGTTAAATAGGTGAAATTTTCACACAAGATCTATTCCTGTTGCCTGTACAACAAAAAAATAAATAAAAAGACATTATAAACAAAAAAAAAACTAAATAAAACAAATAAATGGGGCTCCCATGCAGCAAACGTGATTTTATGCAGTTTGTTTTTGCTGCGGACAGTGCGGAACCCTTGGTGCGCGAATCCGACTCACACTTGGCCGGTTTTTATTGTTCGTTTGTTTCAAGGACGCTGCTAGATAACAATCTAGCTATCTAGTTTTAGCGTTATTTTATTGGAAATAATTCCGGTTTCTGGGACCCTTATCGTGTCTGTGATCGGTAGTAAAATTTGACAAATTTCGTTTGAAATATCATCGAGACGTTATAGGGCCCTAGCACATTATGTTATATAAGCCTGAGAAAATGTCTCGAATTTCGTCCAAAAGATCTGATGACTAACTGAAATGCGAGGTATGAGTTTAGCCTTTTCTGGAGGCTAGAAATTGATGTCATGACACCCCTCGCGCGCCTCAAGGAATTGTCAGCAAACTGTAGGGGCCCTATATGGTCAAAGACTTCTGAGACCAAGGGTTGATGCGAAAGCGTATTACCGGAGTCCTGGGGTCAAGGCAAAGAAGGAACGGGGTAGGTTGTTTAGTCAGTAGGAGTCTGACTTTGTTTCCCTCTCCGCCCAAGAACGGGATTCGTCATTAGATGATTTTTACCTACAACTACCATAAAAAATGGCACCCCTGTAACCACCTTTAAAAGCATGTGAAGCCGTTACACCTGCTCCTGATCTCTTAACCTTAGTGTCGGTCAGATTGGCACAGACGAGAGCAAAGGCAAAAAATATTTTTGTGTACAATAAAGAAAGAAAAAGATCTACGAACGGTAAACCTTTTTTGAGCCTGTTCCATGGCTTCAACCAGAGCCATATGCGTAGTTTGCAGCCACCATTCAGCCTCCATGAAGACACTGAGGAATTCTACCGTATACTCCAATGTCACCATTGAGCGGATCGCCCAGACTACAACCTGGAGCAACAAGTTTACGTCATAGCCTTGATATTGAAGAGTCTCTCTGTGATGGATTGTCACGACTTCAGAAAGCGTCGTTCAACTTAATATTATTAAGACACCTTGTCCTGTAAAAACTTATTATTATTTTTTTCTTCACAGTCGGACTTCAGCGGACGCGTGGTGAACAACGACCACTTTCTGTATTGGGGCAGCGTGCAGAAGGAGAATGATGACCAGGAGTACAGGTTCGAGATTGTGGAGCAGACGGAGTTTGTGGACGACGCCTGCTTCCAGCCGTTTAAAGGTTAGTTCTTCTAAAGCTGAGGATCGAGGACAGTTACATGTTAGAAAAATTACAGGAATGAAGAAATCCTTAAAAGGAGAAGATGCCGCAATGTGGTATTCTGGCCAGGATCTGTGCCTCATTGAAACAAATGATAGGCGTCATCGCGGCAGACCAAGACGAAATTGCAGACATTGACTTGACTGTCTCGCTATGGCCGAAGACAGAATGTGGGGAAAGGGGAAAGTGAGGCCTTTGTACAGCAGAGGGACACAATGGGCTGAGTATAGAGAACGTATTTTTTTTTGTTTTGTTATTGGCAAAAAAAAAAAGAAATCTTTATAAGCGGTTCATGTCGCACCGTAATAATGTAACTAAGCTCTAAGTTTTCATGCTCTTATTGGGGCCCATTCAATGCTAGGCGATATTACAAAGGGATTAGCCGTCCTTCCACAGGCAAACTGCCCCCGATAGGAACCTATATCGTAACCTCTGTTATATTTACTAGCTTTAAAATCAACAGAGATATATCATTTTGAAAAAAGTCGTCTCGGGACACTTTTTCAAATAGCTCCTGAATTAACTAAAATGCTGAGCTAATATCTACTCGATGAACTGCTATTAGTACCCTCTACAATATAACGTAGGTTACGATATAGGTCCTTATCGGGGACAGGTTGTCTGTAGAAGGTACAGCTAAACCCTTTTACCGGAGGAACTGGTCGGCAAAGACCGAAAGCCTGTGTGTGGACAAGAAGGTTGGCTTCGACCAGCAATGGGACAACGGATTTATTAGATTAGACGAGCTCTCGTAATGCAGTTGCTCGTTTCGGAAGTACTGCCACTAAAGATTCTATCGGCGATAGTAGCATTACCTATACCGATATGAAGGGTACTGCCACTACTGTAAATTATGTATTCATGAGATATTCGAGCTTTGTTGAATGTCAAATTCACGAGCCATCCGTGACCCTGTGATTTTAATTACATAATTTTTGTGTTATTTGATCCTTCTTGGAGTAACTTTAGTAACGTGGGAATTTGGTATTTTTTATTCTCACAGTTTCGTTTTGTTGAGTAAATTGAGTCTGTACGAAGCTACAAGAATAATGCGGAAATATATAAAGATCATCTTGATAGTTTACACTAAAATACAAGTTTTTTGAAATTATAATTAACCAAATAAAGCTGTTATGAAACCACAGCAATTGGAAGTAATATCTCATTATCTTCAAGAAGTTGAGTTGTCAGCAAACTGTAGCGACCCACCAGGTTCGAAGCCTCCTGGGACCTTGGGTAAATGTAAAAATGTACACCGAGGCCCTGAAACTAAGGCAAAGAAGGAACGGGCTAGGTATTTTTTGTCAGTAAAAGTCTGACACTATCTATCGCCCTTGTCAATTATCTTAGAGTCCGAACAATATTTTTTTTTCTCCGTTCTGCCTTCACGCTTTTACTCCCTTTTCCATGCATGTCCCACGATATTATATGAGTTGTAAATCAATTGATATTTAATTTTACCCGAGACGATTTTTTATGGGCACGCTACTAATATCTTTTGCTCATGAGCTCCTTTTTCAGTGTTTTGATTTAGTTGTGATAATACACTGATAGATCTGTCAAAATTATAATCAAACTTATATCCGCTTACACATAAGTTAACAAATACTTTTTTTTTATTGCAGTCGGCAAAACGGAAGCCTACGTAAAAAGATGTGTGGCCACAAAGCTTCAGTCAGCTGAGAAGCTCATGTATGTGTGCAAGAACCAGCTGGGCATTGAGAAGGAGTACGAGCAGAGACTGATGCCGGACGGGAAGCTGTCCGTGGACGGGTTCCTGTGCGTCTATGACGTCAGTCTCGTGCCCGGACGGACTTGGGAGAAACAGGTGAGATAGATAGATGGATTAAGGAGATTAGGGAGATATTAATAAATAAATAACGACGAAGTTATGCGCGAACACACTTACAAAAAAAAAAATAGAAACATCCAAATTGTTAACCTCCTCATTTTTTAGAAGTCAGTTAATAAAAAAAAAATAAGTCTATGGGTACAGTGGTGGTCTTATTGCTGCCAGCGATATCTACCAGACAACCTTAGGATGGATCGTAAGAACTAAAATTAATATAGGGGGTGAGTTTGTTAAGTAGATTATTGCCCTGTGCAATAAGACCGCCTATTGTACATTTATTTTTATTAATGTTTATCATGTGTTAAGCTAAGGTGTGCAATAAAGTAATAAATAAAAAAAATTACACCAACATCATTTCAGCCTAAAGACGTCCACCGCTGGACATAGGCCTCCTCCAGAAATAGGTGTAACTAAGAAAGAAAATACATTTATTTAGCACAAAGACGCATGTACATACGAGTATTTGACAATAATTAACAAATAAGTATTTATGTAACAAGGTAATTTGATAAAAAAAAACTACAACATTGTGTGTCTTACGTCTGTATCTGATAAGAGAGACGAATCCCGCTCTTGGGCGAAGCGAGAAACTGTGTCAGGCTCTTGCTGATTAAACACCCCATCACGTCTCTTCCTTTCGCACTGGGGCTAAGCCTTCTTTTCAGAAAGTGACTCTGGGCCCCAGTAGGCTTCGACCCTTTTTGCAGAGTCCCCACGACTCTAACTACTGGTGACGTAACTATCCAAAATGTTCACCTACTGTGTAGTAGACTTGCTACAGAAGTTATTGGCACTGCACCGTCAATATATGTAATGATACAACTAGGCCATTAACCAACCTTGTAACATTTCCAGAACGAAGTCCTAGCAGCGATCCTCCAGAACATCTTGAAGTTAAAGAAGCCAGTAGTCCTGGTGACTTCGAAGAACGATGAGGCTTGCGAGCAGGGAGTGCGGGAGGCAGAGAGGCTGGTCCAACGGAAGGAGTTCAAAGGCAGCATCCCGATTGTGGAGACGTCCAGTCATGATAACGTGAATGTGGACCACGCTTTCTTCTTGTTGGCGCAAATGATTGACAAGTCTAAGGCTAGGATTAAGGTAAGATGGAGTAATGTGATTTTGTTTGCCTTATATTTTTTTTAAATATTTATTTGTTGCATGCCTTCTTTAGAATTCATCAAGAAGTAGCTCGAAAGCCTAGAACACTAAAAGGAATGGAGGGCGGCCTTTGCCCAGAATTGGGACAGTATAGACTAGTTAAGAATAAGAAATTTCCTTTTTTTGTTATTCAATCATTTCGGGCGACCGCCCAGAAGGCACGGTAGAGCATTTCGTGGAAGTTGGTACCGCTTGGGCTGAGCACTGTCGTGTCCTTGTGAAAGAGTGAGGTGGTGGCGACGTGAGCAACGACCCCTAGTTTCAGCCATGGTCTGGAGTGAGAAGGAATAGGGTGCAGTCACCTCCTACTTGGTGTTTAAGAAGTAATTTGTGGATAAAAAGACAGACGCAAAAATTTATTTGATTAGCGACAAATATTGTATGGTAAAATTATTTGCGTATTGAGAATTTTTAATTATGTATAGAAAGTTTGTTTTGTACAATTTGAACTTATAAGTGAAAGTATGCATAGTGTGTTCAAACTTTCTATGATGTCATAATGTGACATCAATTAAAATACAGAAACGATTATTGAACAATTCTAATGGTTAAGAATGATCTAACATTGACTTCATGTATTCATGGGAGGTAATTTGTAATTGTTGTCTGTGGTCGTCAGGGACCCTGCAAAAGGGTTGAAGCCAATTAGGGCCAAGGGTTCGTGTCTGAAAGAAAGGCTCAGGCCCTAGTATGTATGAGTAGGACAGTGTAGAAGCGTGGTAGGTTATTTAGTCAGTACGAGTCTGACATTGTTTCCCGCTCCACCCTAGGGCGGGATTCGTCATTGGATGATTTTTACCTATCATAAAAAAAAATGTCTGTGGAAGTTTGTAATCATTATCATTATTATTGTATATAGTATAAAACAAAGTCGTTTCCTTCCTATGTATGCTTATATCTTTAAAACTACGCAACGGATTTTGATGCGGTTTTTTTTAATAGATAGAGTGATTGAAGGGGAAGGTTTATGTGCATAATACATGCATAACATATTCAATATCCCCGGGCGAAGCTGGGGCGGGTCGCTAGTTACTAATAAGTAGTGATGCACTGAACGTTTCTCTGAATAAACGAATACCAAATAAAATAGCCGGTTAATTTAGCCCTAAAGCTTGATTCACAATGATCCATTAGCTTCCGCACCGCAAGTATTTCTATGTATTGGGGGGCCGTGTGAGCGGGGCAGCTTCTCTTATGTGCCCGCTTATTTGTCGAAATTATTGCAGTCTACCTCTTGTAAGGCCCAATTATCGACTTCTTACCATAAAAACTCACAACATTTTCGTAATAATATATGTTTTTTCTCAGGTGGCTAACTATGCAGAGGCTTTACGAATAAGAAGAGAAACGCTCGACTTCGTCACCGAAGCGTTCACCCAGCTCATCAGGATGCATGTCCAGGATCACAAGTGAGTAAACTAATTATGTTACACCAATAAAAACATGCGAGGTACAAAAAGTGTGCAAAATCTTTTATTTCGCCCGATTTAATAATAAATGTTTTTTACAGAGAGATGTGGTCGGCAGCTAGCAAGAGATTATGTCATTACCCAGAATGGATAAAGTTTGTGCAGCAGTTTGGAAATGATGGGACACAAGTAAGTTTAAAAATATGTACTGTGCGTTTTTTTTTTCAAAAACAAGTTGAGGTACTAATCAGATTTCTAAAATGATAAATAGTATTAATTTTTTAAATCCATAGTAGTATTATAAATGTGAAAGTAACTCTGTCTGTTTGTTATGCTTTCATAGTTAAACTAATGAACCGATTTTGATGATATTTGTTATGGAGTCCCTCCTAGGGGGTCAACATTCCTTGAAAAATATTATAAAATACAAATTTATTTATTTTATAATAAAATAAATAAATATGTATTTTCTTCAAGGAATGTTGACCCCCTATGCTACTTTTCATCTGGTTTCGACTTCAACATTCATACGAAGTTTAGAGCAAAAGCCAGTAATATATATATATATATATATATTCTTCTTCATATCTAAAATACCATCTCAATACACTGTCCCATCGAGAAATCGCTACGGGCAAGCGTGCGAGACCCAAGTAAGGACATAAGGCAATTTTTTCATCTGACATCGACTTTCTGTCCGCAATTACCGACATTCACGCAAAAAAACATGTTATTTTTTTTTGTTAATTATAGCTAGATGAGATGTTGCGCCGACCCCAAGTAATATGGGATAAGGGTAGGATGATGATGATGATGATATAGCTAGATGAGATGAACTGAAATGCTTTAAAAATCGATTTAACAGACTTAATATCTCCAAACTGTATGAAACACATGCATCAGCTTATAAGCTGCTAGTATGTCTTACCAAATAATAATAACAATGTAGAATTCTTCTAATTTTGGCTATGTTTCACAGGTGGTATACCGTCGTCACATCCGAAGACTGAAAGAAGAACGCGCAGCCAAGAAACTTCGGAAGCAGCTGGCGAAGCTGCCGCAAGTTCTGTCCAGGATGCAGCTACCCACTGAGGACTTACAAGAGAAGTAAGTTGTACTGCTCTCATCTTATGGCAGATGCTGATGCATTATCATCATCATCATCAACCTAGCGTAAGTCCCGGTTGCTACCTTGGCTTTCACCTCGGTGCCCGGGGTCCGCTTTCCTACACATACGCCTCCACTTCGCTCGGTCTTTAGCGTCCCTTGCCTCAAGCCCATTAGCACGCATATCGTCCATTACGACATCGATCCAACGCATCTTAGGCCTTCCTCGTTTTCCGGGTCCCGGCGGAGGCGTCATGGCGAAGAATCTGTTACCCACGTAGTCTGCCGGTTTTCGTAAAACGTGGCCATACCAGCGTTAGCGACCTTCCTGCAGTTTATCCGCTATGTCACGGACCTGAAGGCTGCCCCGGATGCGGGAGTTTTTAATGCGGTGTTTCCGCGAGACTCCAGAAATCCAGCGCAGCATATCATTTCCGTGACACTCAGGCTTTGCTTGTGCCGTTCAAGTACAGGCCACGCTTCACTGCCATACAAAAGGACAGGTCTAATGATGGTCTTATAGACCTGTCCTTTGAGCCTAACCGGTATTTTGGGGTCACAGATAACCCCCGCCACCTCACGCCATTTCGCCCAGGCCGCCGAGATACGAGACTCGACGTCGCAATCGACATCCCCGGACTCGTGGAGCACCGATCCCAAGTACCTGACCTGTTCCGTGCGCTCGACTGTGTCTTCGCCAATGCGAACAGGAGCAGCGTTTGTTGTGTTACAGGCCAAGTACTCGGTTTTCGGCGTATTATTCTTCAGACCGCCGTTTTCCAGCGATTCCTTCCACGCTTCCACAAGTTGAACCAAGCGAGTCCGCCAGCGCGATGTCGTCTGCATACATGAGCAGCCATGGCGGCTGCTCATGTAAGTCCCTGATGTGGGAGGACAGCACGTCCAGCACCACGCTGAACAGAAACGGACTAAGGACAGAGCCCTGGTGAACTCCGACGGTGATGGGGAAGGGATTCGTATCGTCAACAGCGGTCCGAACCACAGAACCGGAGTCTCGGTACATATCTCGGATGATGTCAACATAGGTCTCCTGGCAGATGCTGATGCACTTGAGACAATTGAGAAGCGAGCCAAAAGGATAATTGGCAATGATGCACTCGTTGAATTGAGACATCAAAGTCTTCAGCATTGACTGGCCTGTTGGTGTTGTGGTTAGTGGTCTTGAGTGCTATGCCGAAGGACGTGGGTTCGATTCCCACCCTAGACAAATGTTTGTGTGATGAGCTCAATAGTTTGTTCTGTGTCTGGGTGTAATTTATCTATTATATGTTTGTATTTAGAAATATATATTTTTATCAGTTGTCTAGTATCCATAACTCAAGCTTTGGACTAGACGACGTTGTGTGACAGTTGTGGAATATATTATTATTGACACCGAGTTGCTAGCCTGTCGGTTTTCTACCGATTGCATTTCGGGGTGTGTGCATTGGAATTGCATAGCCAATCCCGCCTGTGCCTGTTCCATTATCGGACCACCAGTCTACATTGTTGCGCCACCAGTACATGGTTGACATCCTACCATCACATGATTGGATAGAAACAACGCAATCGAAGAGTTATTGTACGCTCATAACCTAATAACTACTCTGTCACCATTGGTCGTTATTTTTCTTGAAACGGTACCAATAAAGTATAAAATAAAGAAATATCACTCTAAAACTCTTGAGCTCCGAACGAACGTCAGCGTTCGCACACCTATTGTCTTTCTATTATGTCTCTAATTACTGTATTCGAAAAGTTAAGACTTTTTTAAAATGGATTGGTAACGGTTAAAATCCACTCATGAAGTTTCAGGGACGGATTTATGATACGAATTCCACCTTTATGATTCTTAACCACCATCCTTATCACTTGCAGCGACTGGCCCATGGTAGTCCGTCAGCTTCGAAGTCACCGCGACTTCTCAGTCTACTTCAGCGAGGGACGGCATCAGGACTCGGGCTCCGAGTCAGGGTCTGAGCTGGACAGTCCCCTGGCTATAGACACCACGCTTCGAGTCGGCGAGAGAGCGAGATATCAGGTAAATAAATTATAAGAGGAACAAAATAGATACTTAATTTACTCCTTCCTCTGCATCCGTTTTCCGTCCTCTGTCCGAGTCGTGTTTTATTATATGTTGTCTATATGTCCGTCCCCTGTCTCTTCCTTTCTCCTGTCTCCTACTTTCACTGAGCTGCTGAGCAATTAAAAATTTGTCTATTGCAAGCACTATTTTCTTCCTAGAAATCTATCTTCGTGTTTTTTTTTCTATATTTATTTATTTACTAGCTTTCGTCAGCGGCTTCGCCCGCGTACATAAAATATAGCCTATATCACTCAGGAGTAAAGTAGCTTTCTATTGTTGCTAAAATTTTTCCAATCGGACCAGTAGTTCCAGAGATTACCCCCTACAAACAAAAAAACATAAAAACAAAAAAACAAACTTTACCTCTTTATTATATTAGTGTAGATTTAAATAGGTTAGCCAACAATTATTACACTTTTTCATCACTATTCCTAATTCTCAGTGATTCTCTTTCTATTGGCAAAAACTGCATTAAAATCTGTTCAGTAGTTGAAGATGAAGGATGGAAGAAAAAGAGACATGCGTGTAGTGCGCCGACCGCCAATCAAATTATAGAACGATAAAAGAATGATGACGATCCGTTATTTGACTTGTAGTCTTACTTGCAGACCCTGGGCCAGTCGCAGAAGATCCCCTACGAGATCCTGGAGTCCAACGAGGCAGCTGCCGTCTTCAAGACGTTCTTACATGAAGCGCAGGAGGAACATAGGAATTATGAGTAAGTTTTTTTTTTGTATACAGGTAGCTTATTTTCATAGACTTGTTTATATAGAAAAGATTTTAGGATTTTTGCTTGTACCGCGGGTGCGTTACTGCTCTTTCCTTCTCATAGAACTACTTTTTTAGGTGGGAAAATCATTCAATGACATCTCCGCCCTTTGACGGGGAGATAGTGCCAGACTTTTATTGACTAAAAAACCTTCTCTTGTTCTTTCGGTGTTCTTCATACCGGGGCTGAACCATCCTTTCAGAACGCCATCCTTGTTTTCAGTAGGTTTCGAACCTGCAGCAATTCAAAGGGGCCCACCCTTTGAATTCCTGACAACTCTTGAGGCACGTGTGGAACTTGGACTTGAGCTCTGTCCGGACGGTCACCAAACCTCCACCTACTTGAATCTTCTAATCAAAACCTCGTCTTGTAGATGGTGCCAACAGTTCAAGCGGCTGCTAGAAGAGACCGGCTACGTGACGCCCGGCAAGCAGCTGTCAGAAGTGAGAGTACTGCTGATGGGGCGCGAGTGCTACGAGGCGCTGTCGGACGAGCAGCAGCAGCGCGTCTACGACCAGCACCAGCGGCAGATACAGCGCCGCGCCAAGGACAACTTCCAAGTGAGTGGATCATGGACTTTGCAAAAGGGTCGACTGGAGCTCAGGGTCTTTGCCTTTCGCACTGAGGCCAAGCCTTCCTGGCTTGGTAGTTTCAGTACGAAAGGTAAAGGAGGAACAGTCTCAGATTCTTATTGAATAAACAGCTTAGTAAGTAAGAATCTGAGACTGTTTACAACTCCGCCAAAGGACGAGATTCGTCGTTGGATGATTATTACCACCATAAAAAATCCATTTTCTTTCATGTTACTTGTCACTCAATGCATCCATATTTTTTGTGGCCTCCCTCTCTATCCATCTACATGTCACACACACACTTAATTACTTCTCTTTTAATAAGAGTGTTTCATCCCTCCTCACATGATGATACCAAGACAACCGATTTACTTTTAACTTTTAAGTCAGTGGCGCCACTTTCAAACTTCTTTATAATGTTACATAATAAAATCTATAAAATATACTTGGCATATTGTTAACAGGAACTACTACTGGAGCATGCAGATCTGTTCTACCACTTCAAAAGCATATCGCCGACTGGGACGATCACTCAAGAAGACATCAAGGAGATCACTGACGTACTCCAGGATGATTTCAGGTGAGTTTATTAGAAGACTAGCCTTCTGCCAGCGGCTTCGCCCGCGTAAAAGAAGGGTTCTGCATACAAACTTTAGACCCTCAAACCCGTTAGGAGCTGTATTTTGATAAACCCTTTCTTAGTGTTCGTCTAAGTTATAAAAGAAAGCCTTGTGCAAAATTTTACGCTCCTAGGCCCAGTAGTTTTGGCTGTGCGTTGATATGTCAGTCAGTCAGTTTCTGTCAGTCCTTTTATATATATATATATATAGATAGTCAAGTTGAACTTGGTGATTAGACAGAGATTACAGTTCCGTTAGGTAACGGATGCGAGAAGTGCAAGGCCAAAAGAAAGTTGCTTCTCCTAATAAACTTCGGTTATTACTAATAAACTATTTAATATGCAATTATTTCGTTTCTTTAAAAAGTCACTACAAATATCTTCTTTGAGGTTTTGTCCAGTGAAGTTCAGTGGCTGCTTTAATTAATTGAATATTGGATCTTGTGATGTAAACTTGGTGTAGTTTTCAAAACTCAAGTATCTGTGTAACTGACCAATATTGTGGAATCATTGAAACAGCCGTTATCTCGGTAAAATAGAAATGAGTATTTTATTGTTGTTTTGAACACTACATCGAAGTTTGGCGAGAAGATTGACTTGATCCATTTAGTGCCAAATACTACAGAAATATTAGAGTATGTCAGTCAGTAATCATCCTTATTCTAATAGAAAAAAAAAATTAACTATTCGTACGAAAACGTGGCTCAAAGGACTTGGTATCCATCTTGGTTCTTATATGATTTTTGTTTACTTTTGTTTTTGTGCCCTGGCCATTTCTATCTACACAGGGTTGCCTGGAAAAAATCGCTGAGTGCGATAAGGCCGCCGATTGTATGTTTTTTACTATAAGTTAAATAATAATAATTTAAGGTAACATGTGGATAACGCTGTGGGTTACACATACACTACTAACTTTAGATATTAAGGATTTTATTACTAACAAATTTTAATTGTTTGTTTTCCCAAATAAATAAATAAGTTTTCCTTTCAATGTATTTTAGTCTTGGTTTACAAGAAAGTGTATAATAAATAATTTCCAAGCAAAAAAAAATGTATTTTTTTCAAAACAATTAAAAATAATATGTGTTATTTTTTTTCCAGATACAAGATGCTAGACCGCATGGAACAAGACAGGAAGCTGATGTTATTCCAACATCTAGGCTTCGTGCACTGTCCCATGCGTGAGCACTGTCCCGCTGGCACCAACTGTCTGGATGCCACGCTGCCCGTCATACTGAACACTAGAGTAGGGTGAGTATCCGTGCGGATGGCGAGCAATATGTAGACCCCCGTCAACCTGGGCCGGGGCCCCAGTTTCTGAAGGTCCAACCCCGGTATGAGGGCTAAGAAGGAATGGGGTGGATCGTTTAGTCAGTAAAAGCGGCACTGTTTCCCGCTTCGCTCAACTGTGGGATTGGTCATTTGATGATTTTTCTTACCATAAAAAAACCCAAGCCTGGGTCTCAAAGATATGCCAGCAAGATTGACGAGGCCTGCTAGGACCAATTTGTGCTACGGGTGTGTTCTAAAGACTTATCATGGTTCTGGACCGAAAATTATGACTTGGTATTTTGTTACCGTAATATACATATTTTTTCTGGTTCACTCATTATGATAGCACAGTGATTAAACGATTGGCAGCTCCACGGTGTGTCGCGGGTTCAATTCTCTCACGGAACAAATATTTGTATGGCCTACAGATAGGTGACACCTTTTCAATTCTTGTATATTTATGTGAGTTTACACGTTTGTGAACGTATCTACGATACCGGAGTTACTCCTGAAATGGAACAACGTTTATAAAAAGAACCTTAACTGTACAGTCGCTACACACTCAAAGTCAAAATCTTTTTATTTCACATAGGCCTACATGGGCACTTGTAAAACGTCAGAAGCTAGTGCACTAATGTCAAAATCCCTTCTACAGGTCATTGACATCGACAGGCGAGTCACAATGTCACGCGGGTCCCCCCGCGGCGCCCTGGGCATTAACTACAGACTCGAACCAGATCAACGTCATCATACTAGGTGTAAGTACTTCAGCATACTAATATAAGATTAGTGCGGTGGAATCCTATGGATGGTGATAGGACAAAAATTCCAGTAATTTAAGTGGACTGTATATTGATCCAATGAGTTACGTTAAGGAATCAATAATTCGCTGGGTTTAAAATTACGATGCGTGCGGTGGAATGTGCAGTCCCGGGCGGCGCGCGGCGGCTCGCCTGCGCTCCGGTGAGCGCGTCTCCCGCGACGTTGCTCCCGCCCGCACTCGTCCGGCACGTAGTGATGTCACGCGCGTTAGTGATGTCCAAACAAATATGGAACATGATTTATTATGTGCACTATTATTTAATAAGGGACTGCCAATGGTCTAAATGGTCAGGAATCTCTAAAAAATTACGATTAGCAATGACTTTGTTTGAAAAATATTAATGTATAAGAAAATAAAGCCCTAAATTGATTGCTTATACACCGTTAAATTTTAGTCGTTTTAATCCCTTGGAGGATCGATTCAGTACATGAAACACTATCGATTGGTAAAGTTAGAATGAAAAAACAAAGTACTTTTTTTTTAAACTCGAATTAATTTACGCATGTTCTAAATTTATTTCTTTAAGTAAACGTCAGCTGGGCGAGTTCAATGACCTGTAGGTAGTTAGTACGCAACGATCGACAACTACCTACAAGGTCAATGACTCGTTTACTTAAAGAAATTAATATCGTAAATGCGTATATCAATAAGAGATTTAGAAAAAAAGTACTTAATTTTTTTATTTTATCTACACAAATCGATAGTGTTTCATGTACTGGATCGACCCTTTTCGGGATTAAAACGACTAAAATTTAACGGTGTATTATAGAGAGAGCGAGTAGAGGATTTGTTCATATAATTATTTCATGCCATGTAATGAGAAAACATACTATTAAAATTTGGAGCCTTTTAATAGTATGTTTTCTTTTTTTCTTCACATCAAAGATTTTTTATGATATAATTATGATATACCCATCTATAGTGTGAGTTTGGGCACGCTCATCCCGATACAAATGAAGTGCTATGTCATTTCTAACTACATTCTTTTGTACTGTGTTGAAGATAGTTTAAGCGACATCTAAAGACAATAGCCGGTAGCCCGTTCGGACGAATTATGTTCACGTCAAGTTTACGCAGTATCCTTAGTATTCGTCTCCCTTCCATGGTCCACATATCACTAGAATCTAGACGCGAAAATTCTGCAAAAAGTCAAGAAAACTAGTTGGCTTTTTCTCCAGCGGTGTGGGCCAGTGACCTATTCTATCTGGTTTCAGTGACCAAAATGCCTTGCTTAGGTCACAAGGAAAATAGTCTGGAAAATAGTCTTTGAGGTGGACGACCAAATAAAAGCTGTAGTAAGTGGCTTATTTATGATAGTAATGTTGTTTGTTTGCTCAGGTGGAAGGTATCGCGGGTGAGTTCGGCAAGCGGCTGCTGGCGGGCTGCGACTCGGAGCGTCGCATCAGCGTGGCGGGGCACAGCTGGCGCGTGGAGCAGCGCGTGCGCACCGACGACTTCAGCGCCGACACCACCACCATCGACGACTTCGCGCCCAATGGTAAGCACACCACACCACGCCACTATGCTTTTTTTTATGGTAGGTGAAAATCATCGAATGACGAAACCCGCTCTTAAGCGGAGCGGGAGACCAGTGTCAGACTTTTACTGACTAAAAAACTACCCCGTACCTTCCTTGCCTTATTCCTAGAGCCGCGGTAACAGTTTGACTCAACCCTCGGCTCCAAAAGGCTTCGACCCCGAAGGGCCCTACAATTTGCTGACAACTCCTAGAGGCGCGGTGGAACGGTGCGCGCCGTTACGCCACCATGCTGCCGTTTCTTATTACTTTTAAATTTTCCATTAAATTGTGTAGTTTATTTCATCACCCACTGCTCTCAAAACGATGAAGAGAAACTTCATAAGGAAACCGGCATGTCCTAGAATCAAAAATTCTAATACATTGTGTAATATCCACCAATCCGCACTGTTGTCACGTGATAGATTATGGTCCATTCCCTCTTTTAGAAAGGAGGCCTGTGTCCCACCAATTATAACATTAAAAAAGCTGAACGTCAAGTCTATGTAATTATTGTGCTACTAACATCTTGAATTTCTTTAGAACAGAACTATCCCGTAATACAAACTAGTCTATGGATACACTAGTAGAAAGAGATGGCATACCCCTTTGGTATTATACTCTTCAGTACGTTTTTGGGGTCTTAAACTTAAGGGTCTTTTTTCTGTTACAGGATATTTCTGCGTATACCAAGATCAGGAGTCCTTCGAATACATCAGAGGGTGTGCCGAAAAGACACTTTTATCAAGTTTGGAGCAAGAAGACAAATTGCCTTTTCAAGTAAGTTTAATATCAATTCACTCAAACCTGGTGTCTAGACTTGATCCTCTACATGTGAATCACTGGTTGCCTAACCCAGTCCGCCCTAGCTGACTTTCTTCCCATCTCTATCTCAATACAAAGGGCTAAATTTTAAAGCTATATTTGTATAACTTTAAAAATAAAAAGAACTTTTCGAAACCTGTTTTAAATTTTTTTTTTTTTCTTCAGGGCTTGCCGTTAGTGGTGATGTTTGTTCAAGACGAAAGTATGGATAAAAAGGAATTGACGAGGCTGCAGGAGGAAGGACAGAATCTGGCTGACAAGTAAGTTAGAAGATGTTTACATCATTATATAGTATAAAACAAAGTTACTTACCGCTGTCCCTATGTGTGCTTAGATCTTTAAAAGTACGTAACGGATTTTGATGCGGTTTTTAAATAGATAGAGTTATTCAGGAGCAAGGTTTATGTGTATAATACATACATAATATATTCAATATCAGTGCTCATGCGAAGCTGGGGCGGGTCGCTAGTTAAGTTATAAAGCTTGATATTTTTAGATCTGGCTTCTTTACATCGTGTGATTAGGCTCAGTAAAAGAAAAGAGTGTATATTCAAAGGGTTTATATTACAATAACTTGAACGGACAATTAAAAGAAATGCCTATATCAATGACGTGCTTGTACGGCTGTCGTCGGCTGAGTGTGTGGCCCGGCAGCAAGCTCCGTCCCCCGCGCCCGCGGCGTGTCCGTAGTGGCCTGTCCTCCTACGTTGCTGCTTTGCGCCGACATAGTGAAAAGTTTTTGCAAAACCTGAGTTCAAACTTTGACAGTGTACTTCAGATTTCTTGATAAAAGTGCGGTTGTAAAATTTGTAGGGGTTTGTATTTGTATTTTGTGGTTTAGTTTCCACACTTAGTCCCCTAGCGACCATTGTGCTTGGGCCATCGCGACTTTTACTCCAACCAGCTCACCTCATTCCAAAAGCAGATGAGCCTCTTCAGTTTGTACAAGTTGTCTTTGATATAAATGGACTCTGTGCTCCCTAAGTTCGTGTTCTTCGGCTGTGCACTCGAGAAGCACATGCATGACAGTTTTTTCTAACTCCTTGCAGCATCATTACAGAGGACTATCTGTCATATTCATTGTGAAGAAGTGTTTGTTATGGGCCCTGCCACCAGAGATATTTGGAGGGGTTTTTGGTTTTACTATTCATACAATAGTCGATCGTAGCCCTATAACTCACGTTCATGAAGCTGACCTATTTTTTTTTATAAAGCCTTAACTGTTCCACTGCTGGGCAAAGGCCTCCCTCAACTTATCCAAAACTTCTTCTCCCGCGCCGTCTCGAACCAGTCGTCTTGGTACGCGTCCAAATCATCATGCCACCTTTTTCTAGGTCTGCCTCGAAGCTGACCTATATAAAATTCTATTATCACGTGATCGAAGCCTCTCATAGTTGCTAGTAGATTCATAAAACTGACATCTATATATGTAATAAAAGGATAAACTGACTGACTGTCATATCAACGCACAGCCAAAACTACTTAGCCTAGGAGCGTGAAATTTTGGACCAGGCTTCTTTCTATGACGTAGGCGAACACTAAGACAGGGTTTTTCAAAATTCACCCCTTAAGTGGAGGAAAAGGGGGTCCTAAATTTGTATGGAGATACCTACTTTCACACGGGCGAAGCCGCTAGCAGAAGGCTAGTTTTAAATATTTTCCTGGCTGCCAGCTCATCTCAAAAGAAATCAAGAAAAGTAGAGTTTTATAACAACCATCTTTTATATCTCAACTAATTTCACCATTTTATTCCAGCCTACACTGTTCGTACATGGAAGCTTCGGTCAACGAGCTCGGGACAGAAGCACTGACATCGGACGCCGTGCAGGAGCTGGTGCGAGCCAACAGAGAGAAGGCCAGCTACGCACATTTATATAGAGACGTTATTGTGTGCTTCGATTCTGATATCAGGTATTTATTCAGAAAGAAAAACAGTTCATTCATGTGAAATGACGCAACCTTAGAACTAGCCCACAATGACCTAAGGGTGTAGGAGACCTGTCTCTTACACACTACCTCAGAGGTGGTGCGGAAATGTGTGGCATATACTTGAAAATACGACTTTCCTGCGGTCTAAATCTCGAAAGCGATGCTTTGTAGAAGAGAAGTGTTAAGATCTTTTTTGTAGACAATTTTATGATCTACAAACTTTGTTGAACCATTTTTCGATAGCTCTCGTTGTTTCAAATTCGTGACCTTTGACCTCGAATAAAAAACAACGCACAAGTGGGATCGATGGGGACTTTTGACATATCATTTGATTTTGACTGGAGTATTTATAAATTTTGTATGCAATAGATCCATAAGAGCCTTATTTTAGTATCTAGTGTACGACACAAATGTAAGTTATAATAAAGCTCTCATAGTCGAATTACGACTAAAGCGTCTAAAAACAAATAAAAGAAAAAAAAAGCACTGGATTGTACTCAAATGTTGTTTTAAAGTCATATTACACTCCTGAGTTCCAAGCGATATCGCATACCTATTGTCTTTCTATTGTCTCTAATTACAGTACTCGAAAGGTTAATGCAACATTAAAACCTTGTTTCAGAATAATGGTGTGCATGTTCTGTGACGACCCGTACTCGCCCGAGAGAGTGCTGAGCCCGCTGCTGCTGCACCGCGCCTGCTTCCTCACGGGAGACCGCTCCATCGTCATTGAAACGTTTCTCGGAGACTCCAAGAGGAAAGTTGAGGTGAGAATGTGATAATGTTACTCTGTAATTTATAAAAATAATCATACTGGTCGATTCAAACTTATTGGCGGTTCTATAACTTAAGACGAGTGCAAAATTAAATTCAACGATAAAGTCGATTTTGTACTGCATAGTTCTTCGTTTTTCTACGAAGAACATAAGTTGATTAGGTTTGCGGGTTTGCTCCCGGCGACAGATTATTCTACTCTACCCTACTATACATTTTTTCTTCATAAGAACCTTCTCCTGACAATAACAAACACTACAAAAAAGAATTAGCGAAATCGGTTCAGCTGTTCTCGAGTTTTGCGCTTACCAACACATTTTGCGATACATTTTTATATTATAGACGTTCGTGTATTTACGCATCTTTGTGTACGGATGCCAAGAAACGTCAGTGTGATACTAGCATGAAGTTCCACTCGACTATTCTCATACTTATAGAAATCAAATTTTACAGGTGATAATATCCAGTTTCCACGGTGCGAGTCAATTCCGAGAAGAGCTGATCCACGGGTTCATACTCATTTATTCAGCGAAGAGGAAGGCTAGCTTGGCTACCTTGAAGTAAGTACTTATTTTTATTCAATTTATAAAACTTGTTTATATATGAAGTGATAAACATCACCCGAGGATTATAATTAATAAATGTTCAAATTGGAAAAATTAAATTATAATAATAATAAAATCATGATTAAAAATTTTTTTCTATAAATATATAATCTAGCTTTTGCCTGCGGCTTCGCCCGCGTGGTGTTGGAGTTGGGGTTTCTGGGATAAAAAGTAGCCTATGTTCTATTTCGGAGTGTATCCTATGCCTGTGCCAAATGTCATCCAGATCCGTCCAGCCGTTTTGGCGAGATTGAGTAACAAACATCCAAACATCGTAACTTTCGCATTTATAATATTAGTAAGATACGTTTAAATTTCAATTTCATCATTTAATTAAACAGTGTCTTTAAATTTCAATAAATTGATATAACGATATTAATTACTGGTATGGCCACGTTTTACGAAAACCGGCAGACTACGTGGGTATCAGATGCCTCGCCATGCTGCCTCCGTCGGGACCCGGAAAACAAGGAAGGCCTAAGAGGCGTTGGATCGACGTCGTAAGGGACGACATGCGTGCTAATGGGCTTCAGGCAAAGGACGCGAAAGATCGAACGAAGTGGAGGAGTCTAAGTAAGAAAGCGGACCCCGGGCACCGAGGTGAAAGCCAAGGTAGCAACCGGGACTACCGCTAGGATGATGATGATGATGATTAATTGATGAATATTTCTTTTTTTTTCTTTTAGCGCGTTCTCGATGAACATCCCGAACCTGCCGATCCAGATGGTGGCGGTGACGGACGGCGGCGGCTCGGCGGCGAGCGCGTTCTTCGGCACCGACGTGGGCCACGCGCTCATCACCGACGGCAACGCCACCGCCGACCGCCTCGCCGCGCACTTCACCACCTACACCTCCAGCGCCGAGAACAAATGTCAGTCATGTTAAATATTTTAAAAGACACACTAAGAATCATCGACTTCTATCCTAACGATAAACAAGCACGTTCATACAAACTATTTGTCAAAATACTAAAAAGTAAAACATAAGTTCGATGCAGCGCTTCATTCACATTATGTCGTCTAACATAACTTTTATGACTTAGCACTTTTACTGCGTGAACGTTAAAACTAATGTCAACAATGTAAAGGTGAATGACATACAGATCATTTGAGTGAAGTAAAGTATGTACGGTACACCTAATCTAGTGCGTAGTACATGTATATCGATGGAGTCGTACAAGTGAGCCATGCAAAAAATCCCTTAACAGCAGATTCTAGACGTAAGTTATCTCCATCGTCGAGTCACCGTAGGCGTGGGCTTAGCAAATGAGTAATGAATAGCTGCAGCCGTCCAGTAACCAAGTGAACCGAACCCGAGACGTCGAATGCGCGTAGGGTTCTACGCGAGCCTCACTGAGATATCAACAGAACCTTACGCGCCCAGCCAGAGGCCATTAAAAAAGAGAATAGGTTGTGTGGGGAAATATGAAAGAAAAGGAAGTTAAGGATAGCGTGACGGATGACAGGACAAAATGAAGAAAAAACATGTAGTGTCGATCCTAAATGTTACAGGACAAGGGCACGAAGGCGATGAACATGAAAAAAAAATCATTTAATTCAGATAATCAAGATCTATAATTACAATCAGAAACATCTTAAAAACAATTCCTCACAATTAAAATTATATTAATAAAATAATTACAATTTAGAAGATAATCATTAAAATTAAATAAAATCAGAAAAAGAAATTAATATTAAAAAAAAAAATACATTTAATCTAATATTTAATCAAAATTACCATTAAAATTAAAATATACATAGTAAAGTCACGTCGAATTAGATGCATAATTACGTCTAATAAAGGCTCCTGGCAAGAGTGGCGAAGAGACCCTGTCAGCCACAGTCGTCAATTTGGTTGCCACGCATTCTGGAGATCAGGGATATAGTTTTCTTGCGAATGACAGCATGAAAACCATCAGACTGAAAACGCCATTAGACTGAAATAACTATATCGCAAACTCTTCTTAATACGTATATCTGAATGCGTTTTGTTCTTTCACAGCGGCCTTCTATACGCCATTCTTCAAAGAAGTATGGGAGCGCAAAGGCGAGATCGAACGTGCCTTCCGCATGGAGCAACCTCACAACCTGCCCGACGTGGCGGCGGCCAGGCCGGCGCCTCCGCCCAGGAACCACTCTTATCATCTCAACCATATGTAAGTATATATTTGAGCTGTTGAAAACATAAAAGACTCAACAAATGCGAAATAAGGGTGGTTTATGTTAGTTCTTCGGTAGTGTAAAGTGGTGCGTTCCGAATTACCGCGTTCTAAATTCCTTAGATTCTGCCACCTAACGAGAATCTCCTAAGATGTTGGTAGAGGGTCGAAGTCAATGCCGCAGAGTCCAAAATTAATATGATTTTCTTGTTTCTCGGCTTCCACGAGGTTCTTGACATCTACACTAATATAATAAAGAGGTAAAGTTTGTTTTTTTTTTGTTTGTAGGAGGTAATCTCTGGAACTACTGGTCCGATTGGAAAAAATTTAACAACAATAGAAAGCTGTTTTACTCCTGAGTGACATAGGCTATATTTTAAGTACGCGGGCGAAGCCGCTGACAAAAGCTAGTGTTTTATATTATTATGTATGCTAATGATAATGATTATCTAAAAAACTTGTATGAAAAAGTGAACTACAGTAATGGTAACCGTTTGTTTCCACTAGGAGAGAGCACAAGTTGACCAACTCGCTAGACTTGCTGATCGGACCCGAGTCGCGTGCAGACATCGACTCTGAGTACAGTGATACGCTCAACAACTCCAAGAACAGAGGGTTTCTCAAAGGTAAGAACTTTGTTCGTGCGTATTCTCTAAAAAAACGCGCTCATTTCTTTATTATAGTATTTTCGCGCAATGATGAGTTCCCTGACAGTTCATTTTTTTCCGTGGCACGCATACTACTTTAGACTAAAAAAAAAATTCATCATCATCATCATCATCATCAGCCTTTCAATGTTCCCACTGCAGGGACACAGGCCTCCTCTCTCTAGGAGAGGGAATGGGCCATAATCCACCACGCGGGCCCAGTGCGGATTGGCGGATGTCACATGTCTTCGAATTTTTGGTTCTAGGACATGCCGGTTTCCTCACGATGTTTTCCTTCACCGTTTTGAGAGCAGTGGTGAAGAAATAAATTACACAAAGTAATGCGCCTGGCTGGGTTTGAACCCGCGACCTACAATTCGTAAGTCGGGGCGTTTACCACTCGGCCACCACTGCTCTCAAAAAAAAAAACCAGTCAAAAAAAAAATTCAGTTAAAAAAAAATTAACTGGCAAAATAATTACAAATTGAATGATAATAAAAAAATACTGCCTTTATTAAATTACAAAGTAAATTATCGTGATTATAATTGAAGTACATAAAAAAGTATAAGTTTAGAAAATGTGTAATGCGTTGAACGGAACTTCTGACTATAGAGATTGACACTACTTAATCGACAAAAAATAGATGAATCGGAATGGCCATCTTGCAATCGCGACCGCATCGCGTCAGTACGAGTGCGTCTGCTTTGTATCCTTCCGATATGGATATAAACTCTAATCAAGAATCAAGTTCTGACAGTGAAGAGTAAATAAATTATTAACATTTTAAGCATACTACGTTATATCAGGTTTTTGCTCTGCTCCCATGATGTTATGTAGCCTTTGTCTTATTGTGATGTATAAGCTACATATATTACTGTACAGTTTTATCAAAATCCGTACAGTAGTTTTTGCGTGGAAGTGTAACAAACATCCACATACACATCCTTCCACAAACTTTCACATTTATAACATTAGGATATTAGTAGGAAAAAAAATCGAAAATTAGCAATCTGATTCTACTTTCTTTGCCAACTGAATCAAAAACAAAAGTGTGTAGTGAGTAGTAGTTATTGCCTCTCGTCTCGCACATGATGTTGCTTAACAAAATAGCAAAATTACTTTTTAAGGTTTCGAGCCTCCGACTTGTGTACCTTGTTTTGTGGTTGTCTTTTTGTATTTGTCTTCTTTTCGATTCGATGGTAAACTCGTTAAATTTTCGGGTCCGTATTGAAAATAAGCAATAAAAAATTTCTTTTCTTTTTGTAAACTGGGATTTTTTGGATGCAATTTCGTATTTAATCATGCTGAAATCAGTAAAAAAAATGTTAATTATATTTTTGTGTCTGCACACTAAGTAAATTGTAGTCAAAGTGTTCAGCTATATATAGTTAGAATTCATATAAAAATAGATATTCTCTCCTCAATATTCTTTCTCATTACCTTGGGTGTAATTTTGGTACATATATGCGAGAAGTTTAACTATCTTTTTACTGTTACAGGTTTTAGCGTATACCCACCACCGAGCACCCCACCAGAACCCGCTCCCCCAGATCACAGGATGCATGCTGATTTATCACGTGAGTCATAACACTTACTTTTAATTTCTGTTCATAATATCTATGTAGTAAATAATAAATGCGTTGGTTGGTAAGGCGACGGCGATGCGAAAAGTACATTATTGAATGTAGTAACGCATTTTCTGAAGTTTCAAATATAGTAAATTGTTTCGCCATTACCTTACGTTACATTAAATAAGTCTACATCCAAAATCTTAGTTGAGTAATGCGTTGTACTATTTTTGATCAGCATTTTGATGATATATATTTGAATTTTGATCAAATAATACGAATACAGACAATATGCATACAAGGAGAATTGACAGTAAAATTAAATTCATATAGTATGTGAAAATGAGTTGTTTCCAGACCCTGGTACCCCTTGTATTGATCCAAGTTATGAGATAAATGATATAATACCATCTTATAAAGGTTTTACTACAGGGTAATAGCTCCTACGTCAGAACGAACGTATCATAAAGCGGTTAACTTGATGTATTACTCCTCCGCGTTCCGGCTCACGACAACGTCACTAGCTTCTGACGTTTTATAAGTGCCCATGTAGGCCTATATGAAATAAAAACCATTTTGATTTTGATTTGTCAATGTTACCTCGCCAACACTCGTTCCCAGTGGTCGTAAGCGCCTCCATAAGGCGTCCAGCGACGATTTGTTGACGCGGTAACAGCGACGACATCGTGAGTCGGAACTCGGTGTGCACAACGCGTTACTCAACTGAGACACATGTATACTCTGTTCATTTTATAATGGTTTCTGTGACACATCCAAAAATAACGTTTTGCTTATTAGATAATAAAATAAACTATAATACAAAGAAATATTAACTTTTACATTTTCAACAACAACGACGTCTTTCAAGTTTTGAAGGCTAATAAAAAAAACAAATCTAACATAGATTTTGACGTCGTAGTCTATCACGTTCTTCCTGCCGAAAAAATCAAAAGAATTTCTTAATTAAACATTTGACATGTGTCACGCGTACCATTTTATAATGAACAGACTATAGTAAAACACCACCACCATCAGAAATTACGACCTCTGAATATAAATAAAAGTACAAATGTTATAACGCAGCGGACCTCAACTGTTCGGAGGATTCCCTCAGCACCCATGAGTCAGGTGATTGCATGTCGAACGATTATCAACCTTGTTACTATTGAGGACGGTATCTTTTTGTTTGTAGATAGATAGGCAGTTTTTTTTTTTTTTTTTTTTTTTTTGTTTGGAGAGGTACTCGGGCACAAAAATTACTCAAGGTTTGTAAAGAGGTTTATAAGAGTGGTACGGGAAACTGTTTTTCAGTACAAAGTTTGGCTTTTATATTGTTGGTAATCTTTCAAGGATGTGATAGTTTTCATAAATATATAAACAAAACAGCTTATTATTATCATTTTATTGAGCTAGTTTACATATATTTAAATATTTTCGTGTTATGTTTCTGTACCACCCCAAGGTCGGCTGGTAAAAAATGCCTATGGCATTAAGTCCGCCTTTGTACTTATTAAGTGCATAAAGTTTTTATAAATAAAGTATTTTTCAAAATACAATAAAAAAAAAAATAATAAAATATAATATTTCAAAATATAAATAGTAGTCCGCCAGTGTCGCGAACGGGGTCCAAGCTACCGCGGCGATGGTTAGGGCTCCAGAGACAGGAACCTCTTCACAATGTGAGCTGTATCAAGGAGTATTGCCTTCTTATTATATATTTTTTTAATGTACGTACTATACGTATTTGATCAAATTCATCAGTACATTTTCTTCGTCTTTATTAATAGTCGACGATAAAGCACGTTTGGCATGGATGGGTTCTCAGAATGTTTTTGTCCGTACTGGGTGGGATTATTCAGTTATTCACGATATAACAGTGTCTGCGGTTTGCCTGAAAGTTTAATGAAAAAGTCTGTATGTACCATTTTTGCGCCCAAGAACTCTCCACGTCTTATATTTTTGTATAAGGAATGTTTTTTTGCATGAAAACTAGTGTTAAGTACGACTTCCATCGACCGCTATGTGATGAAGAAAGTCGAAACTATTATGAAGTGGTTAAATATGCATGGAATCGAAATAATAAATGAAAGTGCCCGATGACTCGGCACGCTGCTGCAATGATCACTCAATTGAGGCTGTTGGTCTCATCTGTCATTCGTAGATCTTTGACAGTAGTCAGGGATAGTCAGAAGCCAGTAAATTTGATACCAGTCTTGTCAGATTCAAACTCATACAAAAATAAAGGTTTTCAAAAAATTAATGCCAATAACAGTTTTAATCTGTGTATATAAAAGGAGAACCGTCCGAAACTGCTGGGACTAGGAGTGTGAAGTTTTGCGCTTTTTTTTGTGATGTAGACGAACACTAACAAAGGATTTTCTAAAATTCACTCCCTATGGGGTGAAATACGTGTCCAAAGTTGGTGCGAAAACCTAATTTTACATGAGCGTACCCGCTGGCAGAAAGCTAGTCAGCAATTCAAACTGCAAATTGCATTTATTTGTATAAACGATTTATTTTTTACGAGTTTTGAAGCGCAAAAATTCGCAGAGCCTAATTTTAGACTCGCCAAGATCTCCAAGATATTGTACTGAATTATTATGTTATTTATGAAGGCAGGCTGATCGCTTTAATTTACTTCATAGACATTGCAAAATTCACGACGCGGTCCGTGGAAGTCGCACAATGTTTTTGTAGATAAGTAGATTTTCAAACAGTTCCGTTTAATATTAAGTTTCAAGGTTTTTTTTTTTTATAATAGGAAGTTTTTATTTTAGATCTTGCAAAGTTTTTGTTTGTAAATAGAATTTATGACTTAACATACTTGTGTTTATTATTGCAACAATGTATTTGTAATTTTTTGCATGGTTTATATTAGATATTGGGAAGTATTGTGATATATCATTGTACAAGTGATTGCCCAAATTTGTTTGTTGCTCCATACCAACTTGTGTCAAACTAAAATTTTCAAAAGTATAGTTATTATTTAACTTTTCACTAGGTACCTAAAATACTTTAACCTTTCGAATACCGTAATTAGATACATAATGAAAAAACAATAGGTGTTCAAACGCGTTCGTATCAGATTCAAGAGTTGGTTAAAAAAAAACAGTAGTTCAAAATCAGTCCATTATACAGAATAAATGCAACATTATTTTTGGTATTAATATACATGTGATACAATTTTGGGGCATGGGCAATCTCTCGACACACAATCTCGATATCTCGATAATATGTGACGTATTACTATCTCATATAAAAATCAATTAGTTTTTGTTGGGTCTTCCTAAAATTAAGCACAGATTTGAGCGACTTGAATATGTTTATATTTTTTTTTTTATACACTCATGCAAAGATAGTTTAAAAAATAAAATAGGGAAGCCTCACAAAAACAGTTGGAAAATAAGTTTTTTTTTGTGGGCATCGCCTCGTACTAATTACAAGGGCACGGATTCGTAGGGGCAGTTAATAATAACTACTACAAACAATAGTAACTTTGAACATCCCTCATCCGTACACAGATGGTGGAGGTCTATGGCAGCCAGCGAGCTATGGCCACCGAGCCTTCACAACGGGCCGCACCAGGCCGCACCAACCTCCGCAACGACCACGACACTCACAGACTTTAAAGGTAACTATCTATTTCTTCTTTTATAAGATAACGAATAATATGATATGATGTAGTAACGTTAATAGTTTGGGTGTCTTCGAGGCTAGAGTGAATAAGCTCCTTAATAAATTAGTGCGGCTCACCATCAACGAATTGTGTCACTGCTTACCATCAGGTGGGGTGACATTCAAGCTCTAGTTTATCTATATAATATAAAAGGAGAAACTGACTGACTGACATATCAACGCACAGCCAAAACTACTGGGCCTAGGAGCGTGAAATTTTGCACAAGGTTTCCTTTTATGACTTAAGCAAACACTATGAAATGGTTTTTCAGAATTCAGCTCCTATAGAAATGTAATGGGGGTCTAAAGTTTGTATGGAGAACCCTACTTTCACTTGGGCGAAGCCACTGGCAAAAGGCTAGTATCAAATAAATAAAAAAAAATAGTTTTTGATACTGTTGCGCAATAAAGGTTTTTAAGGTATTTGTGTACAGTTCATATACTACGTACTTAGTGAAACTTCGTCAAAAAAATAATTAAAAAATGTAAAATTTATTTAGTAAACTGTACAAATAATTAAATATCTAACCTTAAAACTACATAAAACTATTAAAAAATTATATCGCAAATATGGCGTCAAAATCTAATTTCTTTGTGATGTGATTATCCGCCACTACTCTTTTTTATTATCTATGTAAAAATCGGTCGAGCGATTCTTCATTTGTAATATTTTTCTGTTTTATTATGTTTTTGGCTTGGACGCTAAGTCCAGTGAGTGAGAGTCCGCTAAGTCATGTTGGAATGGTAAATTCCAACATGGATGTAACTCACACTCTTTACTCTTTCTTTTTGTAAATCTATACTATGTTCTTGACCTAACCAATTTCCTTTACTAATACCGACCTTACTAATGAGTGATAGATGTCCGTTTTCGCGCAGCAACCCGGCAAGTTGGACATGAACAACTACACGATGGTTAGTGATGCGCTGCAGCACATCACTATTGGACCTCCGGCGCACTCTAGATCTGATAGAAAGGTAAGGGATGTTTTAATGTAGTGTTTTATTTAGAGTATTCTGCATATTCTAGTAATCAAATGTCGAATCGCCAAAATAAAGTGGCTGTGGGCAGGGCATTCCTCGCCGAAAGTCAAAAGTCAAAATATTTTTATTTTACCTAGGCCTAAAAGATGCAGCGTTGGAAGGCCTCCCATAAGGTTGGCTAATGACGAGCCCCCAAGATCGGTCGTCATGACGACATGTGGGAGATGCTTACGTCTAATAGTGGACGTCTATCGGCTCAAATGATTTTCAATAAGCAAGGAGAATGCATAAGAGTCACAAGGTTCTGGCCTTGACGTGTGAAATTGTCAGAGACAGTCATGGAGCTATACACCTTATATAGTTCCATCCCTTTAACAGTGCAGTTTAGGTTGTCAAATGGATCGCGTTATCTCCTGGTAGCATCTTTGGCCAACATTAAGAACACGTTTATTCAGGTTAATATTTTTTTGCAGACTCAACGTACAAACTGGACTCACTCGAGCGGTCAACAAGGAGGCCATCACCATCATCCTTCAGGAGTTAGTTCGGAGACTGAACTGGACGCGCAGTATGCACAGGTACTTTATAACATTACATACATAGTAAATCTGTTCTTTATTCTGGCAATAAAATGAGAAGCGCTTTACATAGTGTAATTTATTTCATACTTTTAAAATGGTGAAGGAAATCGCCATAAGAAAATCAACATGTTTTAAGTCTAAAATAAATCGAAAACATTTGATATTAAAGCGGGGCTCTCAAAGTGAATTATGACCCTTTTCTCTCCTAGAGAGAAGGCTTGAGTCCCAACTGTGGGAACCACAGATATAGATGTACCTAGATAACGCAAGAGCAACTACTTCGCCTACTATGACAGGTAGTAAGAAAAATGGCACGCTTAGTTTCTATACAGATCGTGATACTTGCGTTATCTAGGTATATCTATATCTGTGGCGGTAACACTAAGGCGGATTATGCTTATACTATGTATGTTTGACGCAGATCAAAGAAACAAACGAATACATGGATGCCCCATCTATGATGAGGTTAAGAAGACACAGGAGGCATGAGAAGACGCCATTACATCAGCCATGTGAGTATCGATTATTTTTTTTATGGTGTTTTCTTTTTTGTGTTTAGATATAGTCAATGATCAAAAGTGCAGTAGTTATAAATCTAGAAATAAAGGGCTTGCAATAGTGGAACAAAAAATAATAGAGGAAAAATTTTGGAATCTTCAATTTACAGTTCTCAATGACAATGTTTGCCGTTTGCTGCTCAATGATACATATGTATCTGCTAATTTTCGTGTGATGTGGATCGAAATAAACTAAAAAAAAACTATTGTTACCCAACCTCTCTTACTCCTGTACCACGTTATATATGGGGGGAGGGGTTAAAAAATAAGCAAATCAGAGATTCATCCTCCTCTTGTAGAGCTTATATAATTCTTGAAAAGCTTCACTCTAGTCCATTGACTGTATATTTGATTGTTTTTCGCATAGGTACAATTAGTTTTTTTTTGTGTTGGTCTTATTATACCTTATTCGTTTGTCAATAAACTTGTGATAATAAGTGCAGATCTGCCCCTAGCATTCTCGGAGACGGACAGCTCGGGCTCCAGCTCGGGCTCGGGCGGCGGCAGCGCGGGCGCCGCGCGCGCACACACCCGCCGCCGCCACAACGCGCACCACGCGCCACGCCACTACAAGAAGAGGTTTGTAATACTCCTTCAATATCGACGTAATAAGGTGTTACTCGTGCGCGTTTAGGAAATAGTGATTCGTTGTTGTCACACAATTCTATACCGATTTTAAACCTTCTCTTGAATTACTTATTCTAATAAAAAAAAAAACTGTATCAATATGCGTTGCGTAGTTTGAAAGATCTTTAGCGTACATAAGGACAGACAGCAGGAAGCGACTTTGTTTTATACTATGTGCGTACGGTATAGCCGTCGGATCTTGGCGAGTCTTACTAAGTTTACTCGTAAAAAATTAATGTTATAAACAAATAAATGCAATTTGCAGTTGTTATTGCTGTTAAAAACTGTAATTGGCATAAAAAACCTTCATTTTGTACTAGTTTTCAAGCGCTAAAATTCGCAGAGCCTAATTTCTGATTCGACGGCCGTACTGTACTGATGGTTTAATTTTTAACCCAGTATGATACATGCTTTACTTTTAAATTGCATTGATGAGTCACTATTTCCTTAACGCGAGTAGACTAGTGTCAAAATAGTTTTAAATAATAAACTTTTGTGTAAATTGAAACATATTGACGTTTATTTAATGTCCACAGATCGTTAGGCAATCTGGTAGCCGTCCAAAGTCCTCGCGTGCCGAAGCTGGGCATGTTCGTGGGACCTCCTGAACTGCCGACCGGTTACAGAGCTAGGACGCAGGAGGATAAAGGTAATTTCATGAGACCATGAGGGTTTACTGCTTTGATTTAGATGCTAGTGTCTCATATTGTTATGTGAGATATATCGACGCCTTGAAGGTCAATGGAGCTAAGCCACAATTTTTTCGAAATGGAGTTAAGTGCATTAACGTACTCACAAAGAACCATACTATATATTAGTCAATACATCTAATAGATATCTTATCTGTAAGCAGGTTATTTTTCAATTTCCAATAAATTTAAGTTTAGCTATAATAAGAGTTAATAAGTATATAAGCAGCTTAGATTCATTGTGATTACAATTATAGAAAATAAGTATTGAGTGGTCAATAGTTGTAAGAACTCTTGACCTCCAAAACTACACTAATTTATGTTAAAATAACTGTTTTCTCCCGCATCCTTTATTTTTTTAACGTCCATAACTCAGAAGTGTAGTTCTGTGGCTTAGCTCCATTGACCTCCAAGGCGACGATATGTTAAAATATAAGTGTTACATAAGTTAAAATGTTGTCAATTTTCTGTATGCCCATTTTATTTTCTGCCTCCATAGCTGCGAGCGAGTCCAGTGAAGGCAGTTCGGACGGTGAGACGAGGAGGCCCAGGCCTCTGCCCCCACCACCTCATCATGAACCACCGCATAAGGTAAACTATAATAATATTTAAATCTTAATCTATCACCCATTTGGTTCTTTCTTCTGTTTTTGATTTTTTATACTTGAATTTAAGTAATTTTGTCAAATTCCGGTTACCTTTGCCTGAATACTTGCTCAAGCGTGGCTTTGAAACAGGATTCGACACGTTCTTATATACAATTAAGCAATCTGTAGTAAAAACTGTCAAAGATCTACAATTTACAACCGAGACGAACGGTTCAGCTTGTATTTTTTTTTAATTTGATTTATTCAAAATTTGCTTATATTATTACATTACAAAATTCTGTCTAACTGTAAGACAGTTTATCGGCAGTTGTTCTCGTTTCACATTTATACATATTTTGTTAAGACGTAATCAATAAACTTATGCTAAACTAACAACACACATAGAAATCAAACAAACAGTCCCACATTCTACATCCATGGACATTTTGTATAATCCTATATTGAAAAAAATAGTTAAAGAAATACTCTTGTTCCATAGATGCTATCGGGAGAATATCCATCATCAGCTCAAGACAACTCGTCGTCAAGCGCAGCAGACACGCGGCGACGTCACCATCCGTTCAGCAAGCATGACCGTAGGCATAAGGTGAGCTCTAAATCTAGAATAGAATAGAATAATATTTTATTGTTTGTAGAATGTACACAAATAAAATGCGGTTCTGCTGTTAGGACCGTTTACTTTAAAGTTTCACAATAGTTTTACTTAAAATTATAAATAATTATCGCGCACTGTCTGGCAGTTGCACCGGTGTCGTCTCGAAAATATGTATTATCTATGGTCTCGAAGTGAAGTCTGTAGTCTCATGTGTCGCAAGCGCCGGCCGCGGCTCGCTTGCGCGGTTCCCCCTCCGCTCTTGCCTCGCCGTCGTGTTAGTGATGCGGGCCGGAACATATTGTACACCTAAAAAGTAACAATTTCAAATAAACTTATATGAATGGGTACAAAGACGGTCTTGTCGCTGACAGCGATATCTACCACACAACCTTAGGATGGAGTATAAGAGCTTGAACTAAAAAACGAGCTACATTAGAACGACGCACACGTGGACCACGCCTGATTTGTACGTAGAACGACGTCACGTGGCGTGGAACTAATGTAGCTCTACAAGCCTAGTTGCTATATAAAATGTATGGAGGCCGCCCCGCTCAGATCGGCGTACGTGATAGTAGAAAATTATCCCAAGGGAACATACATAAATGATCCTATGTGCTATTGCCACGTCGTGTCTACCCGTGTACCAAGTTTCATCGAAATTTATTCAGTAGTTTTTGCGTAAAAGCATAACAAACATTCATACGTCCGTATACACAAAAGTTTGATGAAAATTCGTCTCTATGTGTGTGTATATGTTTCATCTTCACGCTCAAGCAGTTAACGGATTGTGATCATGTTGGCACACGGTTTCAATTTCAATTCAATTTTATTATCATCAAAACAAAAAACAATTCAACAAAATGACCAAACTTACATATTAACATTGTTGCTGCTCACCATATGGGTATATTTGTTTGGTTGCTTGAATCAGATTCACACTGTACTCCGTACTAGTGTACACTGTATCACGGTTTGACCATATATTTGGAATAAAACAGGATATTTTTTATTTAGAGAATATGGGAATATTCTTTTGGGTTAATTTTCGACACACTCTGGTGAAATCGTTGACAGATACCAATGTAATAATATAAATACCGGCACTGTATTCTATGGCCCGTTTTTATTATTTCTTGTAACTCTTTCGAGAACATCTCAGTTTCTTAGTGTCTGTTATCGACTTCTTCTGTTTATTTTTTAATTTATTACAATTAAATAAATTGGATAAATGTGTTTTAGGAATTCTCAAAGAGCAAAGATTCAAAGAAGAATGCGGCACAAGTAAATAACACGCAGTCTGCACAAAATTGGGGTCCACAGGTAAGTGACCAGTATAAGTAATTATTACTATTTCAGCCGAATTCTTAAGGTAACCTTTCGAACTAAGCGTTACTGACGCAGCGTTTATAGTATCTATGAACAAAATAATTTTGATAACATATAGGGGTCTGTTATAAAATGCTGCCATTATATAATGCCGACCGTTGAAAAGTAACTAGTAAATGGCCGGCATTGTATGACGACAGCATTTTATAACGGTGCCTTATATGTTATTTATACATAGACGCTACAAACGCTGCGTCAGTGACGCTTAGTTCGAAAGGCTACCTTTAACCTTTTAAATACCGTAATTAGAGACATAATAGAAATACTATAGATGTATGAGCGCCAGCGTTCACTTGGGGTTCATGAGTTTGCCCCTTGTTAAACGTACGTTTGTACAACTTGATGACCTTGGTAAATTCTTGATTGTCTTTTTTTTTCCACACATTTTTGCGAAATTTATTTTACCATAAATTTTGGTTTTTATATATTTTTTTTTTGTAGAAAAATTCAGTGAATATTTTCGTATTCCAGGGCAACCACGGCATCCCTCTGTTCGTGGAGAAGTGCGTGGAATTCATAGAGAGGGAGGGACTGGCGTCGGAGGGACTCTACCGCGTGCCCGGCAACAGGGCGCACGTCGACATGCTCTTCACCAAGTTTTATGAAGGTCTGTATGCTGCAGCAGAGTCTGACACTGATTTGCAAAATGCATAGAAACTTTAAAAATAAAATTGACTGGTTGCCTTCATGGCGCATTGGAATTTTAAGACCAGCCCTTCTAGCCTAGTTACGAACGTTTCGCTCAATCTTTTATGTTGGGCCGCATATATTTCTGAAAATTAGAATCTACTAAAGTACAATAAAATAACTTTTTTATCTTTTCCCAGATCCAAAAGTAGACCTAGACTCGCTAGACATCCCAGTGAACGCGGTGGCGACTGCGCTCAAAGACTTCTTCTCCAAGCGGTTGCCGCCGCTGCTGGACGAGGCCAGTATGGCGCAGCTTGAAGATATTGCGAGTAAGTACGCTAATTTGTACTTTAAAAGCTATCGCGTAAAGTTGGTTTTAGGTTGGATTGGTTGAAGTGAGTGTCGAAAATTTGTCAAAATAAAGTCACTGTGTCGAAAGATTTTTTGTATTTTAAACTTTTTTACAAGGTTTATTGTAACGTTAAACACTACAATTATTGTTTTGCTTAGAAAATATTTTATTTATTTAAAGGAGATGTTACATTTCCGGCCATGACGTGTACATTTATCGCAAAAGAGGAAAAATTACTCTGAATTGAAGAAAAAATATTCTCTGGTGAATTTAGGCCTTATAAGTTGTGCACAATTTTTTTTTCCAATTATTGCCATGCTTTGTTCAACATGGCGTCTCATTTGCTTGCATACTTCAATCGTTCTGAAATCGTGTCTCATCAAATCAATATTACGTAGAAAATAAATATTAAAAAGTATGTATTTTTGAAGTGTTAAAAATATATTAATATTATTCTTTTGCATGTTTTGAGGAAACCTAATTAAATGAGACGATTTCATCGTTACAAAAAATCTTTACTCTCTATTTTTGGCGTGTATTTCTGAACGAACTCAATATAACCGCTTGTTGATTAAACTCTGTCAGTCAAATCTCGTTCGTCTCGACTTGATTTTGGCTTTCGTGATTTTTGGTGTTGTGTTCTCATTTATTTACTGCCGTTATACAAAACCAAAGTCGTAGGCACTCTACGACTTTGGTTTTGTATAACGGCGTAGTCTTGATTATGTCACGGCTGTCATTACCTACTCGTACGACAAACGTCAAACATTTTTAATTTTGTGCAATAAAAAATATTTGATATTATGAAAAAAATGATGCTTTATTCTATTCAGGGGTACGTTTCCCTTCCTCGCTAAAAGGTACAAGTTATGGCCGGAGTCCCCAGTGGCGGTCCCTTCATACAACCCCAAAAGCCTTACTAAAATGCTCGATAAGAATCAATATCAAACCCGAACAATTTAAAAGTTCGCGCGCTTAATTCTTATCAAAATAACACAAAGTATCTACTTAGGCCCGCCCGCTGCATTACACATCGCGATTGTTCGCGCGCTTCGTTTTCACTCGGCACTACATATAGCTATCTCGCTTACACTTACCGGCTTTTACCGGGCTTTCAATGTCTCTTTCGCACTCATAGCGATGTGCCGTATAAGTACTTAGGACGTTTTGCGTCTACAAGTCGATCAGTATAGAAGATTTAAGCATGAAGTAGCGCGCGTATGCGTGACCTTGTCAGCTTGTGACTCTTTAGTGTTGCCGTTTTAGCAACGTGGTGAGATCTTGGAGATTTTTAACGAGTTAGGAGACTTTTTTTAAGAATTAGCAACAGTAAAAACTAGCGACTTTTTAAAATAACGAAATTAAATATTCAAGCATTAACTTAAAAGTAAAAAAAATGCGACATTTAGCTAGATTTTTCATATACCTGGCGACTTTTTTTGCCTAAATGACAACACTACAACTTTGCGTAAATAGTTTTTGACACTCGAGTGCAACTAACTTCAGTTTTATTTGCTTGAAAGAAAGAGGAAAGAACATGGATGAATTAACTTTTAATTTATTGTATCTGACCAGTAGTTTATGAGCGAGTACTTACATACTCAGTCCAAAACTGAACTTTCTTTTTTTGAAATCGGTAAAAATTTTTGGGCTTGCCTTATATTGAAACCCTAGGCACGCCACTGGGAGTCCCATATAAAAATGAAACATCTCCATTGTCAAATATTTGCTAAAACTAAACTAAAAGTAAACTGTTCAGATGTTGCATTCATATTTTTAAATGATGAATATAAACTAAAGCCTTATGCACGTTAAGAACATAGTGAGACATCAGCGCTATTGTACAGGCGTATTCAAATTGTGAAAAAAAAACCATTATAAAATTAAAGCATGGTTTTTTATTACACAGTAGATTAGATTTTAAATATTAGTATTGATTTAAAAATTAATCTGTTCCCTCAAAATTTTCATTAACATTTCATAATAAAAGAATTCTGTTCTAAGAGTATCATAACATGAAACTACATGTTTATTGTTCACTATCCACGTGATTTACACATTTGTTTGTCTTCGGGTAATATTAGAAGTGACTACCGCATGGTAAGAGGCGCATTGAATATTATCTGTACCAAGCTTCAAAGATTAGACGATTCTGCAGTCGTGCATTTTCGGAGTGAATCTTAAAATGAACATGAATAACACCCGTGGTAAAGATCGTGGAATCCAACGAATGATCTGCGTTGGGAAGCGCGGTATCATCTTGTCCAATAAATATACCATTCTAGCCAGTGATGCCATAAGGTTCTGAAACGAGATCGCTTACAATGGACCTCATTAGGAGGCTTAAAGTCACCTAAAGGGCAACAGAAAGAGCTATGCTCAGAGTTTTTTTGCGTGATCGCATCAGGAATATATAGATAAGGAACAGGAACAAAGGTTACATAGACCGAAAAATCGCCAAAATTTACTGGCAGCGGGAAGGCCACGTTACTCGCAAAACAGATGGCCGATGGGGCTGAAAAGTTCTGAAGTGTTGACAGCGCACCGGAAGACGTAGCTTTAGAAGGTCTCTCACAAAGCAGACCGAAGACCTGGTGAGATTAGCGGGAATCTGATGGATACGAGACTGACAGGACTATTCGTTGTGGTAACAATTGAGGGAGGCAAAGGTCCATCAGTGGATGTCTTTCGATTCAAATGATGATAATGATAATGGGAAGTTGATGATCACGTTCTAAATTTTGTTTTTTATTTTTTTTGAACTTTTTGTAATTCATTTGTTTTTTATTAGTCTGCATATCTGTGGTTGAAGTATTAATAAGTAAAGGAAGGGTGTATTCCAGCGATGCGAGGCTGCATCGCGGGCGGCGTGGAGCTGAAGGACCGCAGCTGGCGGCTGCTGGCGCTGCGCTCGCTGCTCAACACGGCGCTTACGCCGCTCGCGCGCGCCACGCTCGACTATCTACTCGACCACTTCGCTAGGTAAGTGTATCCTGCAGCGTGGAGCTGAAGGACCGCAGCTGGCGGCTGCTGGCGCTGCGCTCGCTGCTCAACACGGCGCTCACGCCGCTCGCGCGCGCCACGCTCGACTATCTACTCGACCACTTCGCTAGGTAAGTGTATCCTGCAGCGTGGAGCTGAAGGACCGCAGCTGGCGGCTGCTGGCGCTGCGCTCGCTGCTCAACACGGCGCTCACGCCGCTCGCGCGCGCCACGCTCGACTATCTACTCGACCACTTCGCTAGGTAAGTGTATCCTGCAGCGTGGAGCTGAAGGACCGCAGCTGGCGGCTGCTGGCGCTGCGCTCGCTGCTCAACACGGCGCTCACGCCGCTCGCGCGCGCCACGCTCGACTATCTACTCGACCACTTCGCTAGGTAAGTGTATCCTGCAGCGTGGAGCTGAAGGACCGCAGCTGGCGGCTGCTGGCGCTGCGCTCGCTGCTCAACACGGCGCTCACGCCGCTCGCGCGCGCCACGCTCGACTATCTACTCGACCACTTCGCTAGGTAAGTGTATCCTGCAGCGTGGAGCTGAAGGACCGCAGCTGGCGGCTGCTGGCGCTGCGCTCGCTGCTCAACACGGCGCTCACGCCGCTCGCGCGCGCCACGCTCGACTATCTACTCGACCACTTCGCTAGGTAAGTGTATCCTGCAGCGTGGAGCTGAAGGACCGCAGCTGGCGGCTGCTGGCGCTGCGCTCGCTGCTCAACACGGCGCTCACGCCGCTCGCGCGCGCCACGCTCGACTATCTACTCGACCACTTCGCTAGGTAAGTGTATCCTGCAGCGTGGAGCTGAAGGACCGCAGCTGGCGGCTGCTGGCGCTGTGCTCGCTGCTCAATACTACCAGTAACCATTGCATGGCCTAGCAAAGATTTGTCAGCAAATCTCTGCAGGGCCGAAGCCTACTGGGGCCCCGCTCCGGTTTCTGAAAGCAAGATCCGACCCCAGTGTAAGGGTTAAAAAGGAATGGGGTGATTTGTTTAGTCGGTAAGAGTCTGACACTGTTTCTCGCCCCGCCCAAGGGTGGGATTCGTCATTAGGTGATTTTTCCCACCATAAAAAACCCCTTCAACATTGAGAAGTACGATTCAAATAGGGAATCTTGTATGTTGGTACTAAGACTTCCAACTCCTCACCCAGGGTGGCCGACAACTCCAAGCTGAACTCAATGGACAGCAAGAACTTGGCCATCTGCTGGTGGCCGACGCTCCTCCCGGTGCAGTTCTCGGACATGGGCCGCTTCGAGATGACGCGGCCGTACCTCGAAGACATCGTGCAGACCATGATCGACCAGCACCCCTTTCTGTTCCGGGGGCAAGAGGCTTTTGTTATGGTGTGAGGACAGTGTGTGAGTATCTGGTATATTTATTATTAAGATGAGTTTTTTTAATGGCAATTGTTGTTTTTTATAATACTAGGTGACCCGGCAAACGTATTAAAAAACAAGGGGCGGGGAATTGGGGGATAGAAGAGTATGATATACTTGACGAGCTTTTTTCTACGTATATCTACAAAATATACAAAAAAAAAAAAAAATGTTATAGATCGTTTAATCAGTTTTGGAGGAGTAATCTCCACTAAACCTGCTTTGAAATTAGGAAAGTCAATAAAAATAAGGGGTTATAAATATGATCCCCAAGTAATACAATCGATATTCCACCAGACAGCTATCCTCAATAACGCAGGACTCGTTTTTATTTCCAGGAACCCACAATGCATGTTGCATTCGTGATGGACGACGTTTGACGTCGCCGCGCGTCGCCGGACGTTAGCGGCTAAATGCGGGCCCCGCTTACCATACGATAGTTAGCGCGTAAGTTTGGCTACTGTGTACTGTGCCACGTGGCCGCGACGTGACGTCATCTGGCATGACGTGGCACCAAATGACGTCACACAAGACCACTCTATGGCAACATTGCGATTGCATTACTCGGGACAAACGAGCTCCGATCACATCGCAATGACGCTACTGATTATTGGCAAGCTATTGTTGTTTTAACGTAGGTTTTTACTATATAAAAAAAAATGTCTGTCGGTATCCAGTAAAAATAAGTACGATAACCTTATTTTTCCATGCGGTTTTTCATATCAATAACGCTTAGTGATCGTGTAATGTCGTTGCTTGCATTTTTTCCAAACATTATATTTTTTATTCGAATTATTTCATTTTTAATACGATGGACTAGTAAATCAGTATTTTAAATAGATGTTATTTCAAAATTGTACCGCATTTGTAATAGGTGTAAGTGGAAATGCACAAAAAGTATTTAAACAAAGTGTTTTCTAAACTTAAGTAATACTGGTATGAATATTTAAACGTTTATATTTGTAATCAATTAATGGCAACACCATGTAATGAGCACATTCCGTTCAGAAATATTAAGTGTTAATAATTATTGGATATTAATGAGTATGATTAATTATAGTGATTACTTAACCATGGGTTTAATCGATCGAATAAGAATTGGTATAAAGAAAAGCTTGCCGGGCGCTTATTTTTTTTATGGCAATAATTTTTGGTGATGACATTTGTGTCTCTTGGTATATTTTGGCTAATTCGAGCCAAGTTTGGAGTAAGTGTTGTTATATTAAATAAAACTAAAAAGGTTTTAAAAGCAAGGTTTGTTTTGCAAAACCAATTTGTTGTAAATTTGCAGCTAAAAATAAAATTAAAAATCCAAGGGACACGTTTAAATTGAAATGAATTCGAACCAAATTTCTTTTCGATGTGCATACACTAAATATAATATTAAATTAAATAACGCTTAATAATTTGTTTTCCGATGCAATTTATTACAAAATAATCTTGCCATAATCATAAAACGTATTTATCATAATAAAAAACATTTATTGGAAACGGTAGTCATCACAACATGTCATATGGTTGATGCATTTTACGTAAACAAGTTATTATGGGTCTTATTTCAAATGTTTTAAGATTCAAATTGAATTGTCGATTTTCAAACGCTAACTTATACATAAAATGATATTTGTGTGTTGTTTTGGACTATACAAAGTTGATCCCACAGATGGGCTGCCCTTAAAAAGGATCAATGTACACATCAATATGAACAACTTTTACTTTGAAACCAAACCAAAAAACACGGAAAAAAAAACCCGCTGCTCCATACATTTTATCGAGTTATGTGAACATAAATCTAATGGAGCAGCGGGTTTTTTTTTCGTGATATTCGGGTTGTTCTCGTAGTAAAAGTTGTTCCTATTGGTGTGTACAATCCGTTCCAAATGAGAATAGGATCGATGGCAATGTTGTGACGTCACGTCGAACTGTCAAATCGAAGAAATTAGGTAGAGTGAACAAAAAAAGATGTTTAAAAAAATAATTTACGTACGAATCGTGAATGAAAAAAGTATAATCAGAATACAGTTTTTCAATTTTGTTTATCTCTGTTTCACTGTGTGATGTGTTTGAGTAGTGGTAAATAGAAGAAATAGGCGCATTGTTTCTAACAATGAAAATAAGAAAAAAAATAGTTTTTCTTGTAAACTATTTATGACTTAAAACAATATATTTGGCAACTTTATATTAAACCCTAACGTTTTTACTTCAACTAGAGTTAACTAATTTTTAGTAATAAAAAGCAAAAAAGAACTTTTTATTGATACGCAAATAAGATTTTTTTGCAAACCGTTCTTTTCACTCAAAATTTGACAGATCGAGGTTATTGACTTTCCTGTTCTTATTTGGAACGCATTATACAATGATCCATTTTAAGACCATCTGTCGTATCAGCGTTGTATAGACATTTGTTTTGCAATATGTAACAATAGATCATGCAATTGATTCACGACCTAGGCTTTGGACAAAATTTCTGTGTTTACGTGGCCTTTTTCAATTATACAAAACAAGTGCTTGACTGTGATCCCACCTGTTTGTCAGCATTTATGCAATCGTTGATGGTAAATCGCATTAGTTTGTTTTAAGAGCCTTGAAGACTCATAAATTATAATCGAACGGGAAGACCTAAGCAGGCAAATTATTTCAATCAATTTCAATGTTGTCTACGTAAAATGCAACAGCTATAAAAACAAAACGAGTATTGTATTAAAAATGCAGCTTTTTTTTCTTAATTTTCGAGACTGAAATCCAGCTAGTTCCTTTGACAATGAACCCAAAATGCGCACTTAATTAAAAAAAAAATTACTTAAAAACTTATATTTGATTAGCGGGTGGTATGATGATTGTTTTGAACACCAATGTCTTGTATGTCCTTCGAAGCCTCGGAATAATTTAATATTAGCTTTATTTTTCTATTCTAAAGTTATAAAAAAAAATTGATTACTTTCGGTCTAGGTCTTGCTCCTTGTTCTGCAAAGTTTAAGCTTGTTCAAAGTATCTTGATATTAAAGGCATTTTGGGAACTGCCTAAATGTTTGAAAGAGTTAGGACTACTGCTACCAGACGCTTATTCGTCATTATACGTTTGTTGTATGCCTGCCCTGTCTTTCTCTAAAGGCTTTACGCAGGCGTACACTTAGCGTATATGCACTATGCGTCCGTGGACAGTACGCCTTACGGTGATCTTGGGACGTAATGGGCAACAAAAGAATGTAGATGAGGTTAAGAGAGATCTTGTGATATTGAGATACGCCCTTGAGGGGACATTACTTGAAAAATATGGGTGTTGTATATATTATATGTATCCCTTCTTGAGAATTCAACCTTTTGATTACCTTAATTATAGACACAATTAAAGAACAATAGGTTTCGAGTGCCGGCGCTCGCTTGGGGCTTAATGAACTAAGCGTGATTATGAAGGATGTGTACAAGAATTGGTGTTTAAACAAAATGTAATCTACCAAATTGTATAGCGGATGGCCTATTTTGTATATTAAGTGTTAGATAGACTGACGTAGCGATATGTGTATCTCATTATTGTTTAACACTTTTAAAAACTATGTACACTTTCTTTATATCTTCCATATTTCCATACTAATCTTATGAAATGTCTTTTTAAATAATTTGTAAGTCGTTGGTGACTGATGATGATGAAGTAGTGATAGATTCACTCTTTTTAGGGTTTCGTATCTCGGAGGATTTTTAGGTTTTATTTAAACTGCGTTATGAAATTTGCTGAAAAGTGAAAGTATTCCACATATAACGTATTCTAGCGATGAAATTGAAAAAAGTGAAAGGTTTGTACTTTCTATATCAGCAGGCAGCTCAGATAAACACGTCTTTTTTATAGAAGCTACTTTAATTTTCGTGAAACTGGCGTTGTGTGGGTTAACTATAGGTGGTTGGAGAGCGGTGATGGGGTAGAGGCTTAATGTTATTTATTACGAAGCGGATATATTAGCAGATCGTGCTCGAACAAAAGTCTAGGCTTCATAAAAACGCACTGTGTACTGGGATACACTCAATCTGGGGATAGGTGGTCATATTTATGTATTACTTCTGCCTATGGAATCGTAAACGAAATTTGTTCGAAGTAATCATAGCAAATTCGCAGCAAAAATTGCGTCTTTCAATAATTTCGATTAGCTAATGATAACATTGTACAAACATACTTTTGACAGGTGTACTCGAAATATAAAATTAATATATTTTTTTAAAGAGTTGCCATGCATTTGGCATGCAGGCTCATCTCTGAACAGTTGGAATCGATAGTCTATCTTTTTATGTATGCAGACCTGTATGAATTAAAAATATTTTGTGTTTGAAGAGTCCTATTAGTTTTTTGGTCATTCATTATGACATCCTTGAAGACAGTTGTTTATTTACATGGGCAGAAGCAGTATTTAAAATATAATCACTCATAAACACGCATATGTACGTATTAAAAAAAAGAAAGCAATTGGTCCTTAAAATTATTCTTAAATCGGATACGGAACCCAACGAGTAAAACTCGACCTTCGAATGTAAATTAAACTTAGTTTTGTTCAAATTATAATCTAACGAGTATTATTGGTTGCAAAGTTATGCCATTAGTCAATAAGAATCAATGTGCACTTTAAATTGTACTTTTTAATTTCAAAAACATATATTTCTCTATTTCAAAAACATTTTTTTTTAAATGTATTTGCTATTGTAATGTGAATCGCTTACTTATTTCAGTGTTTAAAGTACATTGTTATATTCTTAATGTATTTTTTTATTACTAGGGTGAATGTAATAGTTATTGTCCAATTGTTGTTTGTTGGCATTTGAAGTTTAACTAAAGAAATTAAGTCAGTCTCTCACATATTTATTTTCGCGATACCAATATCACAAAATGAGATTACGTATATGTATATTTCTGTTATTTCAAATGCCAATAAACAGCAGAAGAGTTTCTACCTTATTTTACGTCTATATAAACAATACGACTTCAGCTATTATGAACTTTGTTACGTATGTCGTAAGGTAGATTTTACTCAATTCCATTACGTTGATTTGCAAAAGCAATTTCGGATTTGTATTAAGCGTCGCGAGTAAACTATATGTAACTATTTAATAAGTATATTTAATATATTAGGTGTCTTCATTAAGCATAATTAAGAATGTACGTAAGTTTTTAACGATATAATGTCATTATATCTCTGTCTCACTCGCACGCTAGCGATGTTCGTCCGGCCGCCAGAGTGCGAGGGAGACAGCTATCATGTCCATTAGGGGAATGATGTGAGGGAATTTTTTATATTTTACTATGAATCGAAAAAGACATAGAGCCTACCTGTGTTTAAATATTATTTTTCTAGAATTTTTCGCTTTTCTTGTAGATCTCACTGGCGGTGTTACACCCTATATTTTTAAAGTGTTTTATTTTTTTAAACGTAATTTTTCCCCTAATGTTTTTTCGAAAATGCAATTTCTATATAAATATTCGATGTAAATATTGTACATTCATTCATTTTTATGATTTTTTTTTGCTTAATTTATTTATTGAGATATTTTTTTATCAAAGAGTTTTAAAGCCATATATTTGTTACTCCATGCAATATTATGAGTGTTTTTTCTTTAAGTTGTAAACATTGAATTTTTTAATTTTATTTTGGAGCACATGTTTTTCTAATGGATTTCGTGAACGTGCCATTTATTTTAAACGTGCGGTGATTTCGGAGATTCCTAAAGTTTATTGTAATGTCATTTTTGGTAGTAAACGCTTTTACGTTCGAAATTCTTTCCTGTAGGTTCTAAATGTTCTACAGTAGATATCAATGTACGCTTAGCCCTGTGTCCCGTCGTTGCCTGCGTATTTGGTCTCTGTGACTAGATATTGAGTGTTGTGGGAGGTTGCTTGAGTTAATGAGTAGGATAATTATCTAAGGAGTGAGATAACGAAGATTGTGAAGAGAAAACTTTGATATTTTTGCTCTTGCCATTGTAGGATTAAAGTGGGGATTCCAATTAAACGTGAGGTGCGGTCTGGAGTAATTAAGTATATGAAAAAAAAACAGTATTAAAAAGCATTTAAAGTGTGTTTTTTTGGAAACTCAAGACTGCATTTAAATGATGGAAAAGTCTTGGCCGTTTTGTGAAAAACTTGTTAGCTAGAAATCGATGCAACATGAAATGAAAATAATCCTAGTGAGTTTTTTTTTGCAAAAGTCGGCTAAATATAACCAAATAAGTTTCTTTTATACCAAACAGACTTAAATTACATAAATTCAGTCTGTTAGTACATTAGAAACGGTGTCTATCTCAGCAACTAAACAGCCGCACTTCACAAGACCCCGTAACAAGTATAATAAGAGTAGCGTGATCAATGTTGTGATATTATTGGTGGTGAAGCAGGCGGCAGCGGGTCCCAGGCGCAACCATTTTGCTCTGCGTCTCAATTGCTGTAAAACACGACTCAAAAGGAATGTGTCATATTTTATAATAAATAATCATCTATGTAATGAATTTGTTGTTTTATTTTACGGTTTTTGTAGTTTTATGGTGGGAAACATCTAATGACGAATCCCGCCTCTTGGCGGAACGGGAAACAGTGTCAGACTCTTACTGACTAAACGAGCCACCCCATTCCTTCTTAGCCTACCTACTAGGGCCGGACCTTCGTTTCAGAAAGCGGACCGGGGCCCCAGTAGGCTTCGGCCCTGCAGTAAGGCCTCTACATTTGCTGACAACTGCTTGTGCCGCGCGGGAACAGAGCGCGCCTAGTTTATTTTATCTACTGCTTCGTCTATATTGCGAGTCGATGGTAAGTAAACACTGGACCGGTTTTGCGAATTGAGTATTTGGAACTAAAAATGTGGTAAACCCATCTTTTAATCGACTTCAACGCTTTCTGCGAACTTTAGCATCTGAAAACTCAAAAAATAATGCAATTTGCAGTTGTTATTGCTGTTAAAAACAATTTTTTTTAAACCTTTATTTTTGTATGAGTTTTCAAGTACTAAAGTTCGCAGAACCTAACTCAGCCTCGCTAAGATCCGATGGCCGTACTGTACGTACAGCTCGTAGCACAAAAAAACGCCAAAAAAAAATCACGTTGGTTGATGAGAGCACCGTGGGGAGTCCTTCGCAAATATTTGTTTTTATTCTGATTTCAGTATCTAGTAGTACCTATAGCGGCAACAGACAGAAATACATCTTTTCTGAAAAAATATTTTAGGTACTTGAAATAACTGTCTAGCAGCCAGATATTTCTAGCTATCACGGTTAATTAGTCGATTAAAAATACTAAACCGTCGCTTTTTAGTGATCATTCAAATTTGGTCGGGTGGACGGCCATTATCTACAGTTTTGGTATTTCGATTATATTTACTTATTTGCGAAATATTCGAAGCTGAATTTTCGCTACAAATCACTTGACTAAGCGCTCTAATTATTGTTGTAGACCTACACATCTCAGGTTGAGCCGGTTTCTTGTATGTTGACGTCAAACTTAGGGCACTGTCGACTCGACTTTTCGGCAATATTATTCAATAACGTATATATGTGCGCTTTTGGAACTAATTTGTGCGTATAGTAAACGTTTAGCAGGACTGAATACCGTTTTCAGGGAGCTTGTTCGTTTTCTCATTACAGCGCTGTGGCATTTTTTGAATTTTCAAAGAAGTGCGATTACTCGAAAATTATAAATATTTCTCGAAATCTAATTCTATCACAAATACGCACATTGCAAGAGCTATCGGTGTGTAGTTATCGTATAGCCGCACATACTATGGTTTTAGAGATCCGCGATTTTGCAAAACGTTACTGCAGCAGGAAACGCAATATCTCGAAAACCTGAAGACGCACCGACTCTATTTTTGGGGCACATTCTTGCATAAGCATAAGCTATCTGCCTATATACAATATTCGTCTCTCCGACAAGTATTTCAAAATTTTCTTGCTGGGGTAACGTTACCGCAGCAGGAATTGTTTTTTCCATTTTTTTCCAAAACTACAAGACGCACTAATTTTATAATCGGCGCACATTTACAGCAGATTGCGCTCTAATCATACGTCCCACTCACATCGCTCTACGTGCAACTTTCCTGCTGGGGTAACGTACACGTCTTAATAATAGGGTCCGGTTTTAAGGGTTCCGTAGTCAACTAGGAACCCTTATAATTTCGCCAAGTGTTATCTGTCCGACCGCGGATAATCTCAGTGGCTGTTAGCGCCGCTAGAAAGCTGAAAATGTGTATATCAATCATAGCAATAAAGTGGTAAAATAAAAAGTGGAAAAAGTGTTTTTATTACGGTACACATAAAACGGACACTGATTTTTTTTTCACCGAATACGGCAAAGCCAAAGGAGGGTTATGATTTTGACAATCTATGTATGTATGTGAGTATGTTCATCTGTACCCTCACAGCTCCTAATCTATTATCAGAACTCGACATAAAGACAACATAACATACAACATAACGTGGTAATGTGGTAAAAAAGAATATAAGTAGATATTATTTCATTTTTATCCCTTTTTTCAATATTCTAAGACACTTGTCGTGTAAAAATAGCAATCACTAACATGTTTTGAAGTATTTTGAAGGCTCTCCCTGCAACATAGGAATTTCAAAAACTTATCTATTCTTTACTTTTTATACACTTAAAATCCCATGTAATAAGAAATACAACACATTTGAGGTATCCACGAGTTTTCAAGATCCCTGATCCTGAATCCAAAGTAGGAAAAATAAATTATTTCTACCAAAGCTATGTATTTGTTTCTGTTTATGACCATCTGCACATTTAAAAACGAAATTGGTGAATTTTTCCAACATTTTCTTTGATCACTTTCATAGTTTTATGCATAAAACGATTGTATGACTTAACTTTATAATTTATTGTGAAGACTTGCTCAATTTCTCTAACATTACCCTGCTATATGCAGTGTAATTATAGCGAAATTGGAACTTTAATAAAACTAATATTAGACATCAATCTAGTCAGTCACATCAAGTTATCTAAGTGATGACTTGATGTGTGAAAGGTGAGGGTAGTGTAACAAGAATATATGATGACGATTCTGCTTGCCAAAACTGTTCCCTTGTGTAATTTATGCACAGATTTCTAAACAGACTACAAAATCGATAATTTCTCCTCCCCTCGAGCGATCATTGGACCCGACATTGACCCTCTCTTGAAATAAACAAATAAATAAGTTAAAAAAAATCACTTAATTTTTCTAGGAAAAAATAAAATATAAAAAATTAAAAACCAAAATTTACGGTAAAATTAAATTCGTAAAAATGTGTGAAAAAAAACCACAATTAAGAATTTTTCAAGGTCAGCAAATTGTAGATACAGATGGGTAAAAATAAAGAAAGGATAAAATTCTCTAACAAAGGAATAAAAAAATTATCCATAGGGATCAACCCCAAGGCAAATAGACGCAAATCCAGGCTCTGTCTCCAAGCTGATATTGTCCCTAGAAAACTGTGGCGAATATAATGATCGCTAGCGTTACGGGGCGAACAAGTCGTCAACGGCGCGCACTGTTCCCGCGCGCCTCAAGGAGTTGTCAGCAAACTGTAGGGGCCCTACAGGGTCGAAGCCTTCTGGAGCCGAGGGTTTGTGCGAAAGTGTTACCGCGGCTCTGGGAATAAGGCAAAGAAGGAATGGGGTAGGTTTTTTAGTCAGTAAGAGTCTGACACTGTCTCCCGCTCCGCCCAAGAGCGGGTTTCGTCATTGGATGATTTTCACCTACCATAAAAAAAAAGCGTTCCGGCGAAATAATAAGTCCGTTGCAATTTAGGTACATTTTGAGCGACTTTTAGGTTGCGGGTTCAGACTCAGGCAGGCGCATTACTTTGTAAAATTTATTTCATCATCACTGCTCTCAAAATGGTGAAGAAAAATATCGCGAGGAAACAGGCATGTTCAAGAACCAAAAACAAGAAGGCATGTGGTATCCAATTCGCACTGGACCCGCGTGTCAGATTACGGCGGAGAACAAAAATATAATCAACGTGTCAGCATTGTGGAACCGTGGCCCGAACATAAAAGAATCATTTGTAAAATAGCCGCAAACACTTACCCCGTTTCCTCCATAACTAGTACTCAATACGCCACCAGATATTCACACACGTAACTCTTGAGCTCCGAGCGAGCGTCGGCGTTCGCGCACCTATTTTTTTTTTTTTAATTATGTGTCTGATTACGGTACTCGAAAGGTTGTTAGGTATATTCACCAATATTAATTATACTCGATACATCACCAGATACACACACACGTATTAAGTAATGGTATATTCCAATAAAATTAGTTCAATTAGTAAAAATAAAACTTATAAGTTCCTTCGTCTCTTTGTTCTGTCGATTTTCTTTCATCATGTTAGGCACGGTGTCACTAATTTCCTGCCACCATCATTTTTTATAATACGAGTATCTATGCTTCGTTCAAAATTTCATTAGATATTTAAGAAAACGTTTTTAACGAAACAATTTTGTGTTTTATTAAGTTGGTAGAATGAAAAATGGCGGCAGCAGTAAATAGTTGGTTTTTCAAATAAAAAAAACAAAAATGCTTATTTGTCAGAATATGTTATGGTGGATCTTAACGACTTTTTTACATTTAATGCTCCTTACGCCTACAAAATGAAGTTAAAATCGATTTAAGACAGTACAAAAGTTTAGGAGTTCGTGCTGGTTTCAAAGCCACTGTGGCCCTGGAACGCATAGGGCAACTGAAGGGAGACGAGCGAGTTTTGGTCAGTAAAAACTTGACACTACCTCTCGCTCTACTCAGAGCGTGAAAACTTATTACTAGGAGATAGTCACTCAAGGGGACATTATTGGGGAAAATTTGGTATTTTATACATAGGTAGGTATGTACTCGTATCACAAACATAAAAACTCGTAAGACACTCAGATTCGGAAGTACACTGGCGTAGTTAGACTAATTAGTCCCACAGGGGCCCCGCGACAAAAGTCCCACGAAAACCCCGTTTAAAAAAAATGGTGATTTTTTAGAAATGCTTCGTTTACCCTAAATTAAATATTAATACTATTAGACAACCATCACACAACGCCGTCTAGTCTTGAGACTAGACATAAAGCACATAGTCATAAAACAAGCTCTGCTTAGCTTGAGCTAAGCAGAGCTTGTTTTATGAGTATCTACTAGACAGCTGATAAACATACTTATGTATTTCTAAATAAATACGTATTATGGATAAATTACACCAAGACATAGAACGAATGATCGTGGTCATCAAACAAACATTTGTCCTGGGTGGGAGTCGAACCCACGACCTCCGGCGTAGCAGTCAGGGTCACTAACTACTAGGCTAACAGGCCAGTCATATATGCAAATACATGTACATGTGTTACATGAGGTATGGCTAAATTGTACGCTCTAGAGGCAAAACAGCGCTCCCAATGTATTCAATAAGATCTATGTAATGTAGGTAACCTATGTTTTACAATTAATAAATGATTCTTGAATCCCTACGAGTACGAGACGGTTGTGGATGACCTGTTGCGAATTTTTACTTACGTCGGGGCCAATTTATTGCGGGGACCCTATTGGTATCATGGATGCGGGGGTAGCTACGTCCCTGCCGGAACCTATAACACGCACTACTGCAGCCAAACGTTCATCATTACGTAGGGACTCTGCAAAAGGGTTGAAGCCTACTGGGGCCCAGGGTCTCTTTCTGAAAGGAAGGCTTGGCTCCAGTAGGAAGGGCAGAGAAAGAAGGGGGTGGGGTGTTTAGTCCCGACTCGTCTCAAGCATGGTTTAAAAGTTTGTTGCCTCATCTAAAGCAATCCAATGTGATGTTTGATGCAAAAGTAATGCGAAAAAAGAGAGATAACTCCTGAAAACTCTGTTGGCATTCAGTAATTCTACGATTTACTCTAATGTTTCCCTTAAGGATTAAAAAAAAATGTTATTTAGAATCTCGATTAAGTGCGCTAGGCTTCTATAGAAGCACTTTTTTATATTTTTAATATAGGAGTACATTATGGAGAGTCAAAGATCACGTAAAATAGCAGTTTTACAATTAATAAATGATTCTTGAATCCGTACGAGACGGTTGTAGATGACATGTTGCGAATTTTTACTTACGTCGGGGCCACTGTAGTGCGGGGTCCCTGTATCATGGATGCGGCGGTAGGTACGTCCCTGCTGGAACCTATAAGCACGCAGTACTGCATCCAAACGTAATATTACGTAGGGACTCTGCAAAAGGGTTGAAGCCTACTGGGGCCCAGGCTCTCTTTCTGAAAGGAAGGCTCGGCTCCAGTGGGAAGGGCAGAGAAAGAAGGGGGTGGGGTGTTTAGTTATTAAGAGTCTGACACTGTTTCCCGCTCCGCTCAAGAGCGGGATTCGTTATTGGATGATTTTTGCCCACCATAAAAGAAAAGTTCAACATTACATTACAGATTTAGAGTTGTCGGACCACCCAAGAAGCCATTTGGGCCCCATACAAGGTTGTACAACCTTGTATGGGGCTTTGGAATTAGGATGCTCATATCCTAGCGGACGAATAAAACGACACTTGAATATTTTGTGTAAAATGTATTTATTCATTCAACAGGCATGCCTTTACATCATACAACACCAAGTGAATCACAGTTTCCTTTACTTACATCATGTACTATGAGTTCCAAATGAGAATAAAATCGATTGCCATGTTGTGACGTCACGTCGTACAATTAAATCGAAGAAATTTTGGCAAAAATTAAGAAATAAATTCTTTTTTTAATTCTAGATAGGCTCGCGTTTGACCACAATCTCATCTGATGGTAAGCGATGATGTGGTCGACGATGGAGCACGCTTGCCTTGAACTAACCTATTCACTCTTGACTTAAAGAACCCTAGGTAAAACTTTTTCATATAAAGTTCGTAAATCATTACATAGTAAGTATAAAACAAAGTTGCTTCCCGCTGTCTGTCCCTATATATGCTTAGATCTTTAAAATTCTGTAATGAATTTTGATGCGTTTTTTTTTAAATAATTATGAAAGAGTGATTTAAAGAGGAAGGTTTACATGTATAATACCTACAGAATAACATATTTAACGCATTCACAACTGAATTATTAAAAAAACTATATAAGTGCAAGATAAATCGCTTACTAACCCCATGCGGCAAACGCCTATGCGCGTTCAATAGATATATCGTGTGGTGCTATGAACGCTTATGCGCGTTTGACGAAAGTCTAAACAGTGCGGCTGGACGCATTAGTGCGTTGTACTTGTACGTCTCTTTGTCCAAGTGCGGTACGGCGCTTATGTGCGTTTGACAATTCTCGAGTTTTATGACAGTCAGAAAACAATTACTATGTCAAGGAAAGGGTCTTTTACACAACAATCATTTTGTTTTTTTTTTCTTTATTTTGGATTTAAACCCGTGCGATGCTGAGGCGGGTCGCTAGTAAATTATAATTATATTTTTTCAATTCGTCGATTTGACAGTATAAATCGTGACGTCACAACATGGCAATTGATCCTATTCTAATTTGGAACGCATTGTACATACTCGTGCATGTGATGTCAACTAAGGACATCTTTATATTCTAATTTATGCTAAAATACATACCATTTGATTTATCTTTCAATCAGTTATGGAGAACACATTAGGTATTTCTTTTATTTAGGTACCTAAGTTTCAAAAAGAGCTATTGTACTTATTTGATTTCCTAATACCAATACATTAGGTACCTACTAAAGATATTAAAAATAAAAAAAAAACACTGTTAAATTAATTGTCATGTTTTTTGCAGTGATTGGGTAATCTTAATGATTGAACATTAAGTTAGTTTAAAATGTGTTATGGTCGAAAATATTATGTTTGGAAAATTTGGGATATTAACAGCGTAGCTTGTCCCAAAGTTTTAGTAGTTTTTTTACAAATGCTTGATTTACCTTACGAGACGGATGTGCTTTTTATATTATAGTATTCTGTGCGGATGTGGATCGACGCCCCAGTTGGGAAGTATGCTAAACAGAGTAAAGTCCAGCAAAACTCCATTGAAAAGGGTAGAACAATTATAAGTTGTACAGTCAAAATAATGTTGTTCGCTCTGAAGGTGGCGTCCCGAACTACTCATATTTATTTACTCCTTATAACCTACTCAAAAAAATACGCAATAGGTATTGCGTATTCATTGCATTCACCATAATTATTCGCCGAAAAAAATAATACAGCGCAAGCAATTGCTCGAAGTTCAGAGCGGTCAAGGTACAAGTACCTACAGTACGGCCGTCGCATCTTGGCGAGTCTGAAATTAGGTTTTGAAATTTTAGCGCTTAATAACTCGTAACAAAATAAATGGTTTAAACAAATAAATGCAATTTGCATTTGTTATTGCTGTTAAAAACTGTTATTGGCATTTTTTTTACCTTTATTTTTGTATGAGTTTTCAAGCGCTAAAATTCGCAGAGCCAAGATCCGACGGCCGTACTGTACAAATAAATATCTACCGGACCTAATAGACTTGTGAGGTTGACCAATTCTTGTCCTCATCATTCTAAACAATTCTTTAGCCATAAAGTTCTGTGCGAAAGTACAATCATGAAATCATGAAACTTGCATGGTACGGTTCTATTCCTTGGCATTACTTTAAGGGGTCGATATTTGTATAAGATCTTGAATATGAACAATATCGCCCATCGAAAATGCCCGTTAAAAATCGCTATACCAATACACATAGCTTTTAACTGCTGATTTCCACTACATTTTAATATTGAGCCTCTCTAATGATTCTCACCCCTTGGCCAACCACCAATCGATTAAGCACACTCCGCGCACCAGCCGCTACGTAAATTAATCAAGTTCTCCATCGATATGACTACATGCACACTGATAAAGTTGAACTAGCGACACTGTGCAGGTAATAATCCGGATTCCACTTCGGGGACTGCTCCAAACTACACACGCGCAACGGCACGTGACAGGTGCCCGCGCGGACGTCCGCTCGGTGTCCCGCTTACACAGCGTTAGTCCTTATATATTAAAGTTTTCCATCGATATGACTACACGCACACTGCTAAAGTTGAACTAGCGACACTGTGCAGGTAATGTTGCAGTTTCCTCTGCGGGGACCGCCGCCATATACACACACGACGGATACCCACGCGGATGTCAGCGCAGGAGTCTCGCTTTTCGCAAAATCAATTTCTAAAATTTTAAGTCCAATTCTGTAACTATCAAAATATAATAACCTTTTAACTGTCTTCAATATTGCACTATTATTCATTCATAGTTTTATGATCCTCTTCATACGCATCCAGCCCCCCAGCATCCGCACCAGGGTATAGACCCGTCATTGACAGGCACAGAGAGTTTCCGCACAGACTTGTGTGTGCAGGCAGAGTTCAGAGAATTCACGGAGGAACACATGCTGTTGGTCCTCTCGTGCTCCGAGTGGGAGGTCGTCATCTCCTGGGAACAAATATGGTGATTGTAGAAAGAGAATGAGGGTTTGGGAGTGTTTTGGTGCTTGCTGATAAAGGTCTTGATGAGTCTTTTGTTTTTTATATTAATCTACGTGTAGTCAATATCAGATCCCATGGGTTGTGCGAAAGAGACGAGGGTTCAGGAACAAAACACTTGACTTTGACTTCGAGAAGGTAAAAAAAGAACATAGAGATTTTAACACAGAAATAAACCCTACTAAACGCTTCTTCATCAGCAAATTGGGCTTTTTAACAGCAAGTGACCAAACAGTCCCAAAAATTTATTCAAAAGAAGATTTAGAGTCAGATAGAATTTAGTCTACTTGAGACTTGTTTTATTTTTTTGTACAAAAATCAAATATTCATTTTAGAGAGTATGACTTTTCTTTATCAATAACTTGAGAGTCATATTCATAAAGCCCACCAGGTTTGTCTATAAGATGAAACAGAAGATTAGAAACCAGGTCACAAGAGAAATACCTCATTTGAAAGTTAACATAAAGAAACTCTTTCTAAAGCGTTTTACCTGATAACTATCCCGCTTGTACCGCGGGCCTGAACTTGATGACGACAACGTATTCCGCGGCCTGTGCCTCGTACAGTGTTTGTGCTTTGATATATCTTGCACCTCCCCTTCAATCAGCCTCTCATTGTCACTCTCCACTGTCCCTCCGTTCTTTGTAGCTCCATTCTTCGTCTCTTTCTTCTTATCCCTTCTTTTTCTTTCTCGCTTTTTGAAGGTCAATGAAAACCTTTTGCGCTTTTTTATCTTCGGTGAGTCTGGTCTTTGTGGAGCGGTTGATTTTTCTCTGTCAGATCGACTTGTGTCATCGTCTGGCGGTGGCACTTGAGATTCTGAGTCGGTTTTTAAAGTGATCTCTGTTCGTGTAGAAGAATCTGGTTCTCCAGATTTGTATGCTACTTCTTTTTCAAGGTTAGCGAGCTCCATTCTTCGTAACCTCTTTGGTAGTTTATTCACAGTCGCGTATATCGGTTCCTCATTCTCGCCGACGGGTGCTGATCGTGATCGGGAGAAGAAGTCGAATTTCTTTGGCTTGACTGGTATTCTTCTTTCAACGAAGACTACCGTGCTAGCGACCTCTGTTGTCGTTGTTTGGACATCGTCCCCAGACTTCGGACTGGGGCTGCTCGGAATGGGCGTACCTCTCGGATAGTCATACGTTAGTTCAATGTTTTTCTCAGTGACATACTTCTTTGGAGGCTCCTGTTCCTCAACAATTGGTACGCCTGAGATCTGTACGTTTGTTATCGGTATTCCTGATACTGGTTCCTTTTTTTGACAGCAGCATTTCTGTGTGATTCGCCTTGTATTGCACATGAACACTGAGTTCTGTTGTATGAATGTGGTCTGAATGGTGGGCGAGGCCTGGACTTCTCCGAGGAGGTCTTCGACGTTCCCGCCGGTGTGGAAGCGGGGAGGTTGGTAGGGGGCGATGACGAAACCTGGTGGCGGGGGGGCGGCGACGTGGTAGGGGGGAGAGGTAACGGATTGGAAGAACCTGGGTACCTCGGGGGGCGCGTCGTGCACGAGCACGTCGACCACTCGCTCGTGCGCATTGTCCGCTATATTTGGCTGCTTATTGTTCGTGCTTTGCGTCATTTGTGCCGGTCTCAGGACGTTTGGCATCTTGCGCGGAGCCTCCTGTTGGCATTCATCGCATGTGCATGGTGACTCGGCGCCGCTCTGGAAATACAGACAGATATTATAAGATTTTGCAACTTGATTTTTGTCAAAACCTTGACACCCCGCTTTTTCAAATTGAAAAAGTACAGAAACATGAGATTGGACAAAAATAAACGTAAAAACGTTTAATTAACAGTAGAGTAAAGAAAAACATTTAACAGTTAGCGGGCTTTCGCCAAAATAAACACAATATGTTGGTCAGAGAGATCAGAGACCTCGAAAACACTAGAAGCTACAGACATTTCTTTTATAGTTTTATTACCATCAAGTGGGTAACAAAATAAAGATAGTGGTTTAAAAATCTCCGGACAAGTTTATCAATATTTTTCATCATCATCATTTCAACCGAAAGACGAAGACTCTTGGACATAGGCCCCCCCAAGTGTTACAACTACCAGTCCTGTGCGACTCGCATCCATCGGATTCTAGCAACCCCGACCAGGGTCATTGGTCCACCTTGTGCTGCATCTTCCAGTAGGCACACAGTCGCCACTCCAGAACCTTTCGGCTCCAACGGCCATCTTTTATGGTGACTAACTGACCACGTACTGGAATGCTGAGCGTTGGGAGCCTTAAATTTCAACAAAGTAGAAGGATGACCAGGTGAGGGTCGAATCCGATACGTAGATACAAGTATACTCTGATGATTGATTGTTATGGCGACACTTGGGTAATATCCAACAGTGAACGTCATTTGGTAGAGAGGTCACAGGATCAATGAATTAGAATGGATCTTCCAGAATAAGTGCACTAGCTTCTGATGTTTTATAAGTGCCCATGTAGGCCTATGTGGAATAAAAAACATTTTGATTTTAAAACAATATATGTTGTACTATGCGTTTCAAATGAGAATAGGATCTAATGCCATGTTGTGACGTCAAGTCGTACTGTCAAATTGAAGATATTTCGGCAAAATTTAAGAACTCGGTGATGAGTAAAATTGAAGCCTGGATTCTGATTGAACTTTTTAGTTCGCAGTTCGTAAATAAATTAAATTTATCGTTAATAAATAAAATTATAATCATTCTTTCCTCGATTTGACAGTAATTCGTGACGTCATAACGTGGCAATAGATCTTGTTCTCAATCAGAAAGTATTATAGGTATGTTTTGAAGTTTCGTACTTTGTACCACGCCCACCAAAAAAGTGGTGGTGTCTATTCTTATCCAATCATGTAAATAAATAACAAACCAAATTTTATACGGTTGTATATATTTATAATATCTACATCCACGAGACTAGTCATCAAGATTTATGGTCGTTCCATTTGCCGTTCAGAAATATTCAGTCATGACCCGATTTGCGTCATTCCCCCAATCTGTCGCATAGTCGTAAAACATCTGAATTTGTCTTAACGTTTCGGCTTATAACATTAAATTAATTCGCTGTAAGATATATTGAGAGCATCCTACGATTTACACGATTCAGAAATATGGCAATAGCTGTTGGTGGTCAATGGCCTAGTAGCCAAAAACTTCGAGGTACGAGCTTGCGTACGGTAAGCAATGGGTAGCTCGCGTTCAATAAAAACCATTCCCAGGTCTATAACGCGTTGTAAAACACCGGCATTCAATTGGATGCCTAGGCAGATTGTTGTTTGAATTAAAATCACTCAACGTTTAACAGCTTGGCGTTTTGAAAGTTAACCATTTCGAAAGGACTGATCAAGACTTGGCCAAGTGATTCAATTTTACCCTACTAAAGTAAATGACTACACAACGTTCAGCCATTTGGTTAAACGTTGTGGTCAACAACATGGCTAGTTGTTCTTCAGCCATTTAATTGGATGCCGGCTTTTAACGAACGTCCTAGGCGTTCAATTGGATGGCTAATTTAACCAGATGGCTGCGACATATATACGAAGTATATCAAAATATAGATATCCACAACATGATTGCAAAGCAGTCTTCAAAAAAGACTATCTATATATTACATAGTACGGCTCATGAATAAATAATGTATCTGTTATTGTATCGAGCTTTATTTGATTGATATGGATCTATAAACGTGATTGTCTGGAGTCTGGCCGGCAGACGTTACTCCGTTCAAGGAGGCTATTCTTGTTGTTGCGGTGGTAAATATTAGCAGTTACATTGCGCTGGAACGAGTTTCCTCCGCCATTTAACGTAATGGGTAACTAAAGGAATACAAGTGAATTTGTAGCCTGTAAAAATTTACGCTTCTTCTCGTCTACCCAAGGCTAATGGTAGTTAATGAAGAAATAATTAACTAACGTCTTTATAATATTTAATAATTTTTGTTTGAATAATACACTAATATTACACTTGAGACAATTGAAAAGCGAGTAAAGAGGATCATTGGCAATGCACTCTCGGCGAGTTGCGGCTTCAAAGTCTTGAGCATCGACCCCGAGGAGTGTGTATCGGAATTACTTTGCCTGATTCCGTCAAGCCCGTTTCATCTTTGAGCTACCTGTACAGTTATGCGTCACCAGTACATGATAGACATCCCACTTATATGCACAAAACGTTTTGGACAGATAATTTTTGTGCTACACCTGCCTATGCCTGGTGTGGTCTGCCTCCTTTTTTGCAAGCATTACTGCTTCGCAGAAGGAGGCGATCGCCTGCCACTCTTCCTCGCTCCGGACCATAGCCTCTACCAAGGCGTGCTACACTTAAGGTGTAAATTCTCTGTCGGTGTGTATGTTAAAACCTGGGAATCTTTAAGTTAAGAGTGAATAGGTTATTTCTACGCAAGCACGCTCCATCGTCAACCACATCATCGCGTTCCATCAGGTGAGCAAGTGGTGCAAGCAAGTCTATCAACAATAAAAATAAACCAGATGCATCTTCCAAATGTCAAATAGCTTGATCGCTATGGAATGGGATACCTGTAATATGTACAATATGTGCTTTAAATCCTGAAGGCTTTGAGTGTTATAGAACGTGCCTTCTAAATCTTCGCAAAGATTAGCCATTGACGCAATATCTTCCAAATTTTAGTTCACAAGCGTGTGCGCAGGATCAATGACCTATAATGATTTTTGAGATACGAGTATAATCATTCCATTAACGTCTAGACTTCGAGCTGTGGCTGAGAAATGCGTGAAAAATTCTTTAGCAATAATTGTCGCCCGATCTGGAAATCCAACCCAGGACCTTACGTAAAGCAGTCGCTATCTTCTTCTTAGCGTGTCGATGGCAAAACCGGCTAATTTCTTGTCAGGCCCAGTATTCGGCCACGGCTGCTTGCTTTCCACTGACGCTCTCATTAGGTCCTTACGAGAACAGGTAATAGGGCACGTATTGTAGGATGGAAGATGGGACATGGTCTGCGGAGAGATGCCACACAAACATTGAAGTGCAGCAAAGACGGGGGACGGACCTCCATAGATGGGGGTTCTCGGAAGGTTCTGATTTTCAGTGTTTGAGCAGTCACTATGAGACACTTGGATGGAGCAAGCATCATATTTTTAAAACTAAAACCCACCTGAGATGAAGGTCAAACAATGACATCAGTATGTGTAAAATATTGATAAACAGAAGCATCTGTTGCATTGCGTTTCTTAGAACACTTTAAAAGCAATTCTGCAGCTATACCTGTACAGACTAAGTAGTCTGGGAATAAATTTTGTTACACAGACTTTTCAGAATGGCTTCTCAGCACTTGGCCATAAGAGACGTATCACCCAGGCAGCCAATGCTTCGCACTTAATTAATTCAGATGATTAGACCTCAGCTAGCCTAAACCTAGCTAGTACCAAAAATTCAAAGATGTGTGCCATCTGCCAACTGCCACACTGGGTTTCCGTGGTGCATTACGGCTCATTTTGTCTCCGAGAGTAGGCCTGAGTCCTAGCAGTTGGAACATTGTAAGGTTGATGGATGCTCTGCTATGCTACGCTAGCCCAGATCTCAACCTCCTGTACTACAAAAGGTAGTTTGTGTCCTGCTCTAATAATTTGGAGTCGTTAAAAATTATTTGCGATTAACAGTGTACGTGAAAAATTTTCAACATCCTTATTATTTTTGTAGGGGATAAATGATTATCGATAAAAAAGAACGTATAGTGGGTTCTACTCACGATGGGGGAAAAATACTCAAATTTTGTGTTTTTTCTTTCCTCAAAAGCCCATCTCAGAGACCAATATGCCTGGTTCATATATGATTTGAATTTGAATGTTTGCTGTATGAATTTTGAATCAGTTGGTTTCGGTGTTTCTTCTTAGGGTAATCAGTACATAGTCAGCCAGAAAGCACCGGCCTCATCTAGTTTAAATTGACATGCAAAAATTATTAAAAAAAAACCTATTTGCAAAGTAAATATCATACCATGCTGCTGAGGGTCCCAATATATTTGAATACAGAGTAGAAAGATAATGATTTATTACGGTATAGAATATTGATAATCTTGTACAGTACGGCCGTCGGATTTGGCGAGTCTGAAAGTTTAAGCTCTGCGAATTTTGGCGCTTGAAAACTCATAAAAAATAAATGTTTATTATATATATTTATGTTTATTTTAATTTGTATAGAACATGTACTTTTTTATTATTTTAGTTACATTGTTCTCGCATCATAGCAGCGACAAAAATATGTAACCTATACATTTGTAAAACACAACATGATTAAAAAGAGTGTCCATGGAGTTTCTTGCACATTCTTCTCCATTGAGACCTACTTTTTGGAATGTGCAATTAGCGTCATTTTTTTCCTGACAGACCGACTTTATGACTTTTCAAAAGTGCCTGTAAAGGTTTATTTGAAATAAATGCTTTGAATTTGAATGATTTAAACAAATAAATGCAATTTGCAGTTGTTATTGCTGTTAAAAACTATTGCAATAATTTTTTTTAAACCTTCATTTTTGTACGAGTGCACAAGCGCTAAAATTCGCTGAGTGTAACTTCAGACTCGCTAAGGTTCGACGACCGTACTGTACATCCGGTTAGAAAGAATTAAAAGTAGGTAGCTAAATGAGAATAATGCAAATGTGGAAAATGTAGTTGATGCAAGACGTGTATAAACCAACATCTTATCCATGCTATAAGTAGTTTACATGTTTGGATTGGAAACAATTCAATTCATGAAAACGAAAGTACCTAGTGATTCATGATTCTATTATTGTCATGAACTCAATCAATAATGATCTATCAATGAACGTAGGAGTGCTTTTACAAGGCTAGAAGAATTGGATTAGCAAAAGGTGTGCTTTAAAAAATTATTTTTTTTTAAGCTGTATGTGATCAGACCACAGCTTTGACCCCTGAGTTTGTTTCGGTGTTTCTTCTCAGGGTAGTCAGCTTTGAAACACCGGACTCATCTAGTTTAAACTGACAAAAAAAAGGCGTGTAAAAGTGTTGTGAAAAACCTATTTGCAAAAATGAATATCATTTATCACAGCCTGAGAGTCATTACAACAAGTTTTCGTCGTATTTCAGTGTTCCCAAACCATGGTATACGGCGTGGCTCTGTTTGTAAGGTACCAGGTTCCTTTTTTTCGTTTGTATGTAATAGATCCATAAGAGCCTTATTTTAGTATCTAGTGTAAGACACAAGTGTTGCCTCAAAAAAAACGGTGTGGTGTTTCTGAATTGTGTATTTTAAATTCTGAATGTCTCAAACAAAATTTATCATAGCATTGCCCTTTTAATGTTCCCACCACAGATACTCAGGCCTCTCTAGGAGAGGGAATGGGCCGTAATTCACCACGTGGGCCCAGTGCGGGTTGGTTGATATCACATGTCTTCGAATTTTTGGCTTTAGGACATGCCTAGTTTTCTCACAATCTATTCTTTCACCGTTTTGAGAAACCATACTTAAATGCGAAATTTTAACAATTGTTGGTAAAGTATAAAGTAGAGTTTGAGTAACACTCAGCTTCAGATGTCAAAATGACAGATCTGGGGTTAAAAGGCATTTCCCTTAGAAAAACATTAAACTTGATTGCACTAGTTGAATAAAATACAGCATAATCTCAGAATGAAAAATCGAAAAGAGACAAAAACACTTTCAGAAGACCCGAAAACAACAGAAGAGTTGAATGATCAGGTATTAAAAATAAACACAACAGCAATGACCAAATTCCAATTGAACAATACAACAACAAAAAGTCACAAAGATCACTCACAAATTTCCACATAAATGCACTTAAAAACGGAAAAACGGGACATATATTTATAAAGAGGATGCAAACACAGGTACCTTCATTACAAACTGTCACTCGAAAAATTCACGGACCGCCAAGCGGCGCTCGCGCAGCTCAAAACGCTACTGAGTTTATTTATAAAACAACATTACGTTTGTACAATATTTTCTTAGACATGATTTTCTTGGCCGACCTTGACTCATTTCCTATCTATAAAGCTAAAGTATTTTTTAGATGAACTGCGGTTTGACTGTCGTATCTTGTTTGATAGATAGACTAGCCTTCTTGCCAGCGGCTTCGCTCGTGAAAGTAAAGTTTTTCATACAAAGTTTAGGCTCCCTTTACATCCCTTTGGGAGATGAATTTTGAAAAACCCTTTCTTAGTGTTCGCCTACGTCATAAAAGGAAGTATTGTGCAAATTTTCACGCTCCTAGGCCCAGTGGTTTAGGCTATGCGTTGATATGTCAGTCAGTCAATTTCTCCTTTTATATGTATATATTGATATACCTACTTTTTGTTGTAGCCTATAAAAATTACAGGAGCTTAAAATTAATAGTCTGTAAAAATGTGTGGTTTTATCGCTAAAAGCGAATTTTTACAGACCATTGGATGGATTACCGTATCTTGTTGAAGGATTTTTAGATAAAGGGGAATTTCGGATAACCTTCTGTCTCTTTCTGCTATCTTAGCACCTCTATGCAAATACATACATTCTCACGAAATCCCACTGAATAGCGATCATATGAAAAAGTAATTTCATATTAAGTAAGATAAGACAAATTGAGGGGGTAGTGTTGATGATTTTAATGATTATAATTTCGAAAATAAATACGTATGTAGTTGTATATTAATAATAGGTGTATTACAGGACTATACTATAAACAGATATAACCAATATATTGTCGATATTTTAAATATTGAACATCGATATTTAAACTTTAATAGTAACTTTTATTAATAATAATAACCAAAGAAAATAAATAAAGACACCTGACGTAATTTACTACAGGACTATTTGTATATTAATAATATACAACTTGATTCTGGTAGTACAGGTTCCCTAGTACATTGTTTGCACTTGATTAATATATTTTGTAGGACAACTACTTTTTCAAATAATTTAGTTATGTAATTGAGATTTAACAAAAAAAAAAATCCAGTTAGTAATTTTTTTTTTTGAATCATCAAATCGACATATATTCTATCCCTGCTACCTTTGTTAGCTAATAATCGAGAGTTTTGCATCGGAAATTGCTGGGCGTCTCACCAAATTGAAGCTACTCACAGAAAATTTTCTTAATAATCAAGTGCAAAAAATGTACCAGGTAACCTAGACTATTATATGACATGGAAAAAGGTAAATTTGAATTTCGCGGGCTGTCTTTACGCATCCCCCTTAAGAGGGGCTTTCCGCACTCGCCTATCGTCCATGTCTTGCATGGTTTAAAAGCCAGTTGCTTCATCTAACGAAATCCAACTTGTTTGCAAAAAAGAAATAACACCTGAAAACTCTGTGTAAATATAAAAAATATGTATAAATTATTTAAAACAGTACCCATATCACCGACAAAAGGAAAACTGCCAGAAAGGCTAGCAGTATTGGCACGTTAAATGCAAATGCTTATTTTGAGGTTCAATCCTTGGATTACTCCAGTGTTTGAGCCCTGGGCTACTTATTCGAAAGAGTTACTTTGGCCCTAGATCTCAAAAAGTAACAGGTTTTTTTTATGGTGGGAAAAATTATCCAATGACTAATCCGCCTGTGGGCGGAGCTGGAAACAGTGTCAGACTCCTGACTAAACTACCCACTCAGTTCCATGATTAAGATAACGAACCTTGATCCCAAAGCCCTAGTGTTATGCTTTTACCTCAACCCTTTGCTTTAATTTAGCTAACTTTTAGGGGTTTTAGTCAGTCCAAATCTGATATACCCCTCATTACACCCAGGGCGAGTGGTGTTATTTCATGCTTTTCCATTTAAAAATACAGCTTATAATAGTTACAAATTTTCGCTGAAACTCAATAAGGAAATACATATTCTCCATGATTCAAGCTCAAATATCCGTTATGCAAATCCATGACTAATTAGTCCCGTAAGTGTCTTGCATACTTCCAGGCTGGCTCAGTTTGTCAGCCGGCTATTTGCGTCGTGTCGGCTATTCTCGGCAAATGGTTATGGCTCGTGGAAACTGATTAATACGTCAAACATCTTGATGGCTTTCTTGAGCTTTTGACGTAAGCAGAGGTAGGTATGTTAATTATAAAGTTATTTTGCGGTGTTTTGAAGAGTTTAAAAACATGTGTGCAAGTTTTGCAGTGCTTTTCTTTAAGAAAACATCCTTAATCGCAACGTTGGCCGCAACGATGAAATCCAAATAGGTACATTTGATTAACAATCCTATGTATTGTAACATTGGGTTTACAATACAATGTAGCTATTTCGATTTTTCGACGAAATTGCGGCCAACTTTGCGCGGTTGTTTTCTTAAGGTCTCTGCACACAGCGGGCGCGGCGCGGCGTGACGGGACGGCGACGCGACGCTGAGCAGTTGTAATGTACTAGATATTACGGACGACCCTACACAGAGCCGTCCCGCTCGACGCGCCGAGCGGGAATACAAGTCAGAAGCGGCTCCCCATAATTACGACGGTTTTTTATTTATTTCATGCACCCATTTCCGTTTACGTTGTTTTTTCTTAGCTAGCGCAAATAAGAGTAAAAGCGTTCCCACGTCTGAATCGCTCAACATCTTTTTGATGAATGAATAGCGTCGCGATACGGTCGGCGTGATCGCGCCCGCAGTGTGACCGATGCCGCCGCGGCAGCGCAGCATCGCCGCCCCGCCACGCCGCGCCCCGCCGCGCCGCGCCCGCTGTGTGTAGAGACCTTTAGAGAAGGAAGAGAAGCACGCCTGCTTGAAGCAGGAGATTTTTATGGTTTCTTCCCTATACAGGAACGCAGTGTATGAATTCAGTTTATTGAAACCTATACTAGTATTATAAGACCTTGTTTCATGTCAAATTTCAGGATTTTAAGCCAACGGGAAGTACGCTATGAAATTTGAATCCTTTGAGGGATCGAAATGTTTGTATGTTTCTACAATATAAACGGTCATATCTTTTGTCCGTTTTTTTTACCTTGATTTAAGTTTAGTCTAAATTTTTTTTTACAAGGGGCCGAAGATTTTAATGTATGGTTTAAATTTCAACTCGGTAACATCACGCGTTCCCGAGATCAAAGGTCTTGACAGATAGACAAACGGATAACAAAGTGATTCCGTTTGAAGAGGGCTCCATTTTTCCTTTTGAGGTACGGAGCCTTAATAAACATATGTACATATACATACAAACTTTAGTATTTATAATATTGAAGTGACATGAGATACATGAAAACAAAAATTGTATTATGTATAATCTATCTACTATTTATATTATAAACTGGGCAAGAATATCAATACCATTAGTTAACTAAATATATAAAGTCATATATATATATACATAAATTATATATTTAAAGTCAAAGTTATTTATTTACAATGAATGCGATACAAAAGATGCGTCATGAGTTACAGCACTTATGGTATGCAAACGTTCAAATATTTTATACAGTCTTAGTGAGAAAATCTCTACAAAATTTAATACAGATTGATGTTTTTAAGTATGAAAAAAAATCCAGTATAAATGTAAATTGACTTCAACTGTAGGTATTCTAGATGCTAAGACCCTTCGCCCACGGCGCGCGGCGACGACGTGAGCGCGTTCGCATCGATACAGTCGCGATGCTGTAGCGTGTTCGTATCGATACAGTCGCGATGCTGTAGCGCGTTCGCATCGATACAGTCGCGATGCTGTAGCGCGTTCGCATCGATACAGTCGCGATGCTGTAGCGCGTTCGCATCGATACAGTCGCGATGCTGTAGCGCGTTCGCATCGATACAGTCGCGATGCTGTAGCGCGTTCGCATCGATACAGTCGCGATGCTGTAGCGCGTTCGTATCGATACAGTCGCGATGCTGTAGCGCGTTCGCATCGATACAGTCGCGATGCTGTAGCGCGTTCGCATCGATACAGTCGCGATGCTGTAGCGCGTTCGCATCGATACAGTCGCGCTGCTGTAGCGCGTTCGCATCGCTGTAGCCGCAATGCTGTAGTGCGTTAGTAGTGCTTTTCTATAGCACGTGCAAACTGCGACTAATGCGCGTTAGTTGCGATACTGTCGCTCGTTTCGTAAGCGAGCTACAGATACAAAAAGTCGCCGTGGGCGTGGAGCCTAGGAGTCACTTCCCCTTACTCGGTAGACAATAGTGTATAAATAATTCCATTTTTCCGTGCTACTTTTAGAATATCAATAATACAATAGATAGAAGCAGGTCAATGTTATTTACTATAAATAAATGTTTTCGACATTTTCAATAGGTATGACATTGAGGTCTTTATAATACATAATGAATTAATTGATAAAGGTAATAATTTTGTTGGTAGTTATATTTTTGAGCTGTTTGGGGTTGAAACTCTCGGATAGTGGAGTCTGAGCGCGCACAAATTGTTTAATGAGCTTTCCAAACCCTTTGTTGGGACTTGGAACTTTGTGTGACCCAAGGGCTGGCTTTTTTATTGCCTTCAAGTGTGGTTATACGGCCAGTCTTTTGACATTACCAGTCGACAGCGATGCAGTTTTTCGACGCCATGCTTTAGATTAGTCTTATTTGGATATTAAGGGGCATTGTAAAATCTATAAATATTAAGAAATTAAAAATAAGATTAATTACTGATAAATGGGAGTGCACTATACACAAGGGGTTTTTACAGAAGGAACTATAAACAAAAATCCAAAATTATGAGATATGTCCATGTGAATTGTCAGGCTTAACACGCTTATATGAAATGGGAAAAAGAGACTGAGTGCATTACTCACATAGGTATAGGTCTCGCAGGACAGAGGACTGAGGGAAAGCAAAGGTTCTGAAACGCCAAACACATACCAGAAAATACTGCAAAGGATGACTTCTCAATAGATAGACCGATGACCTAGTGGTGGTCGTAGGAATCTGCTGGATGCGAAAAGCAGAGGACCGGTCCATGTGACCAGGTGAATGGGGAGTCCTTATCCGGTAGTGGACGTTTTTCTGCTGAAATATGGCCGAATAACTATGACCCTTCAATCTTTAAAGAGTGGTGGTGGACTTGCTCCACCCAAGCAATCACCTCATCAATAGTTTACTATCTAGCCAGATCTAGGTTAAAAGCATGATCTTAAGATTTTTTTCTTTGTGTTCCTTTGCAATCAGTCGTTGACTATAATCTAGTCAATTTATGACGTGCGTTGTATTATGCTGGGTTTGGCTCCCAGTGGAGACAGTTCCTCGATGGAAATAGCAAAACTCGGACTAGTCCCAGGGCCAAGTCCGTTTCAAGCTGATCTTAAGATATAACACCAAAACAAATATTTTAATCATGACGATGATGTTTCCGCCTAATGGCTAATAATCCTCGATGATAATCGGCTACTGACAAAGAAGGCAGTGAGTGAGGCTTTCGACACTGTCTTTGGGGTTCTGACCACCAATAGCTTACCATGCTTGTTTGCTTTGACTCCCAATATTGATAGAGTCCTATTTTTTGATATTTTCTCTTTTATAAGTTCATTGTTTCCAAGACATATTTGATAATGTACATTCATTCAAATAAAAGGTATACGATGATGACAAGGCCTCCCACAAGGTAGATCGATGAACTGGTGAGGGTTGCGGAAATCCGATGGAAACGAAACGCACAGGACCGGTCATTGTGGCCACGCTTGGGGGAGGCCTATGTCCAACAGTGGTAGTCTTATGACTAAAATGATGATAATGAAGCTACGTACCTTTTCTTGTTCCCCCTCCTCAGGAACGACGCTCAGGTCGTGGAAGTTGACTGCTCGAACTGAGTCGTCCACGCTGGCACAGTCCGGGCATGCACTGCATACAGACACGCTGTCCTGCCAACCGATAATGTGCTTTATTTACTCCACATTTAATGTTCGTTTTATTTTATGCTATCGTTATTATTACTATGCCATTTTGGTGTATGTTTCAAAGATATTAGTTAGTTACAGATAAGTTGCATATTTTGAATTTAATTAAATATTTTGTGTGGTAATCTAATATAGCTTCAGCACATATTGATCCACTAATTTTATTGTAACGATGAATGAATAAACAATGATCGCGAAAAGTAGGCTGCTGTGTTTGCAAATTCTTGACTGTAGAATAAACTAAGTAGATCCTACGTAATCAATACTGTAGAAGGTGACAAAACCTTTTTGTTCGATGTGTAAAAAAGGCCGAATGACATTTAATTTGAAAAATATAAAACACCAACAACGTTAATGTCAAAAATAATTTTTCGGCAAAGTTTTTTTATAGGATAAATTTTTAGAAAACAATCTTTAAAACTTTTAAACAAAATCAGCCAAATGAATTTTTTAGATTTACCCGTTGAAGTGGGCGTGATAATATTTAATTATTTAGATACTAAGACGAAAATCAATGTCTACAATAGTTCCGAGCAGATTAGAGAGTATTTTGCATCAGGATGGTGTCACTTAAATAGTGTGGTTCTCTCAAGAAGTACTATTGCAACTGTTAAAACTTTAGACGAAAACTTATTTGTCAATCTCGGAGAATATATCCGAGACTTGAACCTGAGTGGGGTGCAAGATCTAACCGTGCAGAACCTAAAGCCTCACATGTATAAATTTAAAAACCTAAAATCTTTGGATATAACCTTTACTAATATCTATCTACCAGATATAGGAGAAGTCTGCCCACCAAGTGTTAAAAAAATCGCCATAAATTTCTTCAAATGTCCCAACAGTTACAAAAATGAAAGCACACATATAAAATGTAGAGAAATATTTAAAGAGAGGCAGTTTGAAGTGATACACTTCGTGATCTTCGAATTTGTTGTGTCAGCGTCTCCACTGAAGTTCCTTAAGGGTGTTCCTCTAATAAAAGATTTGAAATTAACCATATCAGACAATTATAAAGACTTTTTCGATTTAAGCCACCCTGAATCGAGCAATTTTGATTCATATGAAATTGATACAAATTTCAGCAAGTTAACTTACGTGTTCAGAGACTGTGCTGTAACTCACAAGCTATCTACACAATTGGATGGAATTTCTAAGCTAGATTTCAATCAAGTCGAGTATATTTTTATTATGTATATGGAGAAAATTTCAATTTACGTGTCGCCATTATTTGCAAGTATGTTTACTACATGCTGCAATGATTTAAAAGTTGAAGTTAGTGCTTGTTTACCAAAAAACTTTATGCTTGATGGAAATATTATCTTCAAGGCTTGGAACAAAGCTACAAACAAGTTTAATGACGATTTTTTCAGTAAATTACTTTTAGAGTTAAAAGATTACTTCCCTACTTATGTTTGCATGCACAACCAAAAAAAAATGCAAATTGTCAAGGCTCCAAGCAGTTGGTACTGCATCGATTGTTGTGAGAACTTTGAGAAAAAGTTGAATGATTTACCAGACAAGGTAACATTAACAGATTTCTGTCGCCATGACGGTATTGTAAGGAGGTGTCGTCGACCGATTAGCTTATCGAAGGAATGTAAAACGACAAGGCATTTAACGTTTTTAAGGATAAATAACGTACCGCTCAGGAAGGACTTCTTTACTAATTTGTTTACTGCTTGTCCCAAATTAGTCACTTTAGACATTTATGTTGAAAAGTTTGGAATGATCCGTGGATTTACAGAATCTTTGTCAAAGGCGATACATATAGCGAAGTTGAAGAATTTCATGTTGACTTCAGAAGACATTGAATACGAGATTATTTTTGAGATTCTGAGCCACTGTGTCAGTTTAGAAAATGTTCATATTTGCGAGTATGAGAGAGCAACTAATGATGATGAAGTAATTACGACCAATATTGTAAATTTTATAGAAAAATGTGTGAATTTGTACAGTTTATACATAGAAGCGGACATGACTGGACAAGGCCTAACGATGCTCATGGCTCCTCTTAGAATAGCAGCCCAGACTCTAGAGAGGGAGTATCTTTGTGTCGAAGTGTGCGAGTCATATTGTGGTTGGAACCCATTTGTAGATGTGTTTAATCCAAGTCCTTTACATATTCTTAACTAATGTTTTGTTTGATATAACTCTGTTGACGTAAATAAATATACCGATATCATGGTGCCTGGTAATTTTCTTAATATTGCAATTAGGGCTGTGACTCACTAGGTCTCTATGGCGCTACTGCCAGTGTTGGCTATACAGCCAATCCTTACATGTTTTGGGCTTCAAGTCCTGGATACACCGCCATGGCGCCCAAGTGACGTACATATACCCGCTTCTAGGATCAATTATTGGTTAACCTTTACGTGCAAAAGAAAGCCTATCTAATAGTGCACTAGCTTTTGACGTTTTATAAGTTCCCATAAAGGCCTATGTGAAATAAAAATATTTTAAACTCTGTTTTCTTTTTTTTTAAGTAAGTCCCCCTTTTTATTTTACCAATTGTAATCAACTATAGCCATTATATTTATCTTTGAAAGGATGCAGTAAAAGTTACCTTATTTTTATATAACATTTAAATTTAATGTTTTATTTTGTTTTATTACAGGCTTGTCTCTTTTCAAACCTTTTTACCTTTTTCAATAACCGCAATCCAATCTAACTAGTCTCTCTGCATTTATCCTAAGTTCAACTCTTATTGAATGGCCTTTGTGGAAGAGACTCCACAATTTTGTCAATAACACATGGGAAATAGACTATCAAACGCTAGAGAGTATTAAGCATGAATTAAATTGTCCTAAGTTAGGCTAAAAGTATATAGTCTTTATTCTTTTCACCACGAGTCTTGGCTAGTCTAGATCTTTGCAGTTCATCATCAGCCTTTTTAATGTTCCCACTGCAGGGACACAGGCCTCCTCTCTAAGTGTCATTGAGATCTGAGATCTTTGCAGTAGCAGTTTATATCTGTCTTGCATAATTCACCTTGGTCATTTTCAATATCGACTTTGATAATTACATTAACTACAAAATGACGTCAATTACCTTTTCACATTTTGACTTCGTTTAAAATAATGATTTGTGAGCTTTTAGCATAGCATTAGTTATGTATTGTATACTAGCTTTTGTCAGCGGCTTCGCCCGCATATGTACATAAAATATAGCCTATGTCAAGTTGTGTTTATGATGTACCTACAATAAAGAGTATATCTATCTATCTAGTCTACACTAATATAATAAAGAGGTAAAGTTTGTTTTTTTGTTTGTAGGAGGTAATCTCTGGAACTACTGGTCCGATTGGAAAAAAAATAGCAACAATAGAAAGCTGCTTTACTCGTGAATTCGTGAGTGACATAGGCTATATTTTATGTACGCGGGCGGAGCCGCTGACAAAAGCTAGTACATAATTTATTCAATATCAGTACCCGTGCGAAGCTGGGGCGGGTCGCTAGTGATATTATAAAGTAAAATTGTAACGTACGTCCGAGTGTTCAGGCGAAGATCGTCGGTCTCTCAGCATGCTGTCCAGGCGGTCGTACTCGTACCGTAGTGCTGATATCTCTCGTTTGAGCTGGTCATTTTCTCTCTTCAGCTTCTTTATGTCCGATTGACCTGTGAAATAATATCACTATCACTACATAGTATAAAACAAAGTCGCTTTCTCTGTCCCTATGTCCCTTTGTATGCATAATTCTTTGAAATTACGCAACGGATTTTGATGCGGTTTTTTTAATAGATAGAGTGATTCAAGAGGAAGGTTTATAAGTATAATACATGCGTAATACATAAGTATTGCACCCGTGCGAAGCTGGGGCGGGTCGCTAGTAATATATAAAATAATATATTCCACAATTATCACACAACGTCATCTAGTCCCAAGCTAAGCAAAGCTTGTGTTATGAGTACTAAACAACTGATAAACATACGTATACACTTCTAAATATTTATATATCATTACATAGTATAAAACAAAGTTTGCTTTCCCTATGTATGCTAGATCTTTAAAAGTACGCAAGGGATTTTGATGCGGTTTTTTTAATAGATAGAGTGATTCAATGTAAAATGGAAATTTTATGTGTATAATACATGCATAATATATTCAATATTAGGACCCGTGCGAAGCTGGGGCGGGTCGCTAGTTATAGATAAATTACACCCAAACACAAAACAAATGATCGTATATGCTCATCACACAAATATTTGTTCAGGGTGGGAATCAAATCCACGACCTCCGGCATAGAAGTCAGGGCCTCTAACCACTAATCTCTACTAACACGGTGTGATTTTGTTTGAATTCACTTTTTTCTCCAGATTAGTTAAAATTCACGATTTAAACAAAGTGAAAGAGAAATTCAACTTTTGCCATTCATTTAAGTTGAATTCCTCTTTCTTAAAAGATTGTATAGATTACGTCTTCCAACCATAACCAAACGAAGTTAGAGACTATTTAGTAGACTGCTATAGTTGGCCGACCGCATAAGGAGCAGTGGCGTAGCTAGTCCCACAGGGGCCCCGTATCAAAAGTCCTTCGGGGGCCCCGTATAAAAAAAAAAACGTATTTTTATTACAGATGCTTAGCTGCCCTATGAGACGGTTGTGGATAACATGTTGCGAATTTTTGCCTAGGTCGGGGCCCCTGTACCGCGGGGGCCCAGTATAATTGATACGGCAGATACGGCGGTAGCTACGCCCCTTATAAGGAGCGCCGTTGCGCTCACGCCCCAGACGCAGCCGGGATTCCGATCTCGATTTGCGGGCTCTTGGACGGCAAGCAATGAGTAGCTCGCTGTCCAATCGTCTGGTAACCGTTCGGACCAAGCCCAGTCGTCGTAGGTGCGCACTATTTCCGCGCGCCTCAAGGAGATATCAGCAAATCGTAGGGACCCTGCAGAAGGGTCGAAGCCGACTGGGGCCAAGAGTTCGCGTCTGAAAGGAAGGCTCTGGCCCTGGTATATATGGCAACGTAGGAGTGGGGTAGCTTGTTTAGTCAGTAAGAGTCTGACACAGTCCCCCGCTCCGCCCAAGGGCGGGATTCATCATTGGATGATTTCTACTATTGATAAGAAAAGACTGCTATAGTTTTTTTTATCAGTTGTTATTTTTGGTTTTGGTTTCGGTATTCATGGTGTGCATTTTGCTATTCATTATCATACACTGAATTACTTTTTGTGAAGTTATCAGAATTTTGGCATCCATTATAGAATACCTATATACACGTATAGGTTTATTAAGAAAAATTAATTACCTCTTTCAACTTCGGCATTGATGTTGATAGTTCGTAGACGCAGCTCTTCGTTCTCGTATAGCATGCCCCGGGAGGACTTCCGGTCCAACCTGTGGGCAAATTTCTTATTAAACACACTGTCTTAGCCTGGACATCCCTTTTTAGATCCTGGCCAAGTATCTTGAATGCAGAGTTCATTATTTTTGTTCTGTCCCTTTTTAACTCTGAGACTTCTTTATATAACCGTTGAGTGTAGTAAACATTTCTGTGTTGTTTTCTACTTTTTTAGTGAAGATGTAAGGTCATGTTTATGTCTGTAAGAATGTCGAATGGCCATGAGAATGACACGTGAAATGGCTGCATGATATCTATGCCTAGCTTAAGTGGCTAGCCATAAACGGACTGTTCAAGTTGTTAGCTAATGATGGATACATGGACCTATCGTGCAGTTTTTCAACTGCTTGAAGCTACTATTGAGACTATCCATAATTTCAAATCAGTAGGAAAATGGATTTTAAGAAAGAAACAATTGCACTAAACATGTCCATGGCATGGCAGCAAAAGTGGAATTGATATTTTGTAATTAACACGTATGTAAGTATTCTTATGTGTAGCAAAAAATTAATTTAACTTAGGTTTTGACTAATTAGAGCTTTATTATCAACATCTTCAATTTTGCTCAACCAAATAAGAAGCGAAAGGGCGGGAGGCGTATGTGACGTGGAATGGAGAGCGCGAGTGCAGAGAGGGTTGTTGCTCTCTCTGCTCTCGCGAGAGCGCAATTTCACTGTGCTATCCCGAAGTAGATGAACTGTTTAACTCCAGCAATTACGACCGTGTGTGTAAATAGAGACCGTTAATATTTCAGTAGCGGCTTGAATCTGTCCGCATATGGCTAGCCTAAGATGTCCATGCGTACAAATGCGACAATTTCAACAGAAGAAGACAATACATGTTAAAATTGATGCTTAACTCGAGGGCAGGCCTTGTCTTGGCTATAACCTCCTCAAATAATATTTAGATGTAAGTATAATGAAAGCAGATGATGCGACGAATATGCAAGCGAAATTTGAGAAAGGTGCAGTACAAAGTGTGACATGGAAGGATTTGGTATAAAATTATAATTTTGAGGTCGATTATGTAGACATCCACTGCGGAACATGGTAAAAACACTCAAGACAATGTTACATTATGGTTCTTCTAAAATGCTTCAGAGAATCTTAGAGGCTAGAGTGAATAAGCTCTCAATAAAGTAGTGCGATTCGCCATCATCGATAGCATCAGCTTAGATATTTAGTAAGCAGTGAAGCAATTCATGATTTTGGGTTGGGATCACAGACAAGCACTAGTACATATCATTAAAAAAAAACTGTGGTTTTGCTCCTCTTTTTATTAAAATACTTTTGATCCTAAGAGATAGTATTTAGTTTTTTCGAAAACCTTCTTCTTATGTTAAATAAAGGAGGGTTTAAGATAAATTGGAGACATCCTTTAAGCCTTAACACTTCAAATGGGAAAAGATACTACGAAAAATTTGACTATTGATGATGAATTTGATGCCCTATATTGTCAAAGGTCCATGTCCAGCAGTGAAGCACAAGAAACTGAGAAGAGGATACACAAAATTTAGTGCGTTCCAGCCTCAAGGGTGCTAACAGAGACATTCCTTTCATACACCATTTACAGTGCACATAATAGGGACACCATTTTACCCGTCTTCTTCCTCCTGTAATTCTTTGGCTCTTGCCATGGATCTCTTGAGTCTCCACAAGACGCGTTCTTCTGCCAATTGAAGCCAGAAAGTGGTACCACCGAATCTCCTGACTCCTGCCATCCCTGGATACGCCCCAAACACCTTTTGTCTGTCTTAAGTTTATGAATGTTAGGCACTGGAATGTGGATCTGTCTCTTCCGAATGTGCACTATAAACGGTTTTTTTAACGTCTTGGTTGGAGATGGTGGAAAGTTAAAGAAGCTACTACTATGGGTCATGCGTGGATTGGCAATGGTGATGATAGGGTGTGCTTTTTGTATTTGTATTGAGAAAATCATTGGCTGAGACATCATTTGTAAATATATACGTAAAATAAAGGATGCGTTGAGGTGAATGCGCTCAAGTAGCTTGCGGTATTCAATTTAAATTCGCTATTTCTTTTGTTTTTGCAATTTACAGCTCGATACCTATTAATTTGAATATTATTAATACGTTAAAAATGACAGAAATTTTTGGACTATTTCCATTCCTATGCTAATGGGGATTTAAGACCCCGTTTGAAAATTTAGTTAAAGTAAGGTAAAAAAAGTAACTAACTTATTAGTAAGGTAAAAGTAAGGAACTTATTAGACCCCGTAACATTTAAGAAACTAAAATATTTTTTTGCTAAATGCGGTATGAGGTTAATAAAATGACCCTATATTAAAGTATACCTGTACATTTCTGTTTTAAATAAGCATCGTAGAAAAATAATTATTTATTTAAATATTCTTCTTTTTCTTAGCTTGTCGATAACACAGTTAAATTCCTTGTCTGGCCCAGAATTTGGCCATGGTATTGCCATCCACCGACGCTGTCGTTAGATCTCTACGAGAACAGGTCATAGGGCACGTAATATTGAAGTTAAGGCTTTCGCACGGTAGAGAAGACTATGTTTCTCTTAGTCGCACCGCAAGGAAGATACATACGAGGCGTATTAGACCCCGTTCTCCATTGTATGTGACAAATCGGTTGTTTACAACCGCAAGTGTAATTCCAATGAAATCAATATGTCGGTATATTTATCTAAGTTAGCTTTACAATCAAATGTCACAATTTTATGAAATACACATTATGACGGGTAAGTAACTTGAATTGAATGACTGTATTGATGATCTTATCAAATACATCGATTGATAACAAATTTATTATAACGTTCTTTCTGCAAAGTTTTCATTTCGTGAGAGTAAGACCCACTTCCTCTCACTCAGTGATTTTATTTTCACGAGGCGTTCAGCTTCAGTGCGGGGTAGTGAATGTGAAAAAGCTTTTTGCTTTTAATGCTTATACTTAGGTAAAATATTTTTTTAAATAGTACTGAACGGTAAATTGCAAAAAAAAAAACACATCAGCAGGCTTGTTTCGTAAGCTAGATGAGCGCATCCCTCCTTGAATTCCACGCTAAGGTCTTTTTCATATAGCATGGGTAGGATGACAGTAGGAGGGAAATATGCACCTTTACAATGAGAGAGAGATAGGTTATATTGTATTGTGTGAATCTGACAGCTGTCATCCGCACCATCCTATAGTAATGAGGGTGCGTTTATTAAAATACCATTCACTAGGGGTTCACTAAGTCGTCAGATCCGAGCTCCTATCAAAATACTTAAGCCTGCCCTACACTACTCGCGAAGTTGAACGAATACGTTAGTGTAGAAGGGTACTTCGCTTCGCTTCGTGCAACCTCGCCTCGCTTCGGGCGACTTCCAGTCGTTGTCGGTTTTTGCGCCCGAGTCAAAGGACTTGAAGTGTTCCTCGCGAGGTTGCACGTGTGTGGAGTCACATACTTCGGACTTCGATCAACTTCGATGAGTACTTCGTCGAGGCAACTTCGCGAGTAGTGTAGAGCAGGGTTTATGTTTTTGACATAAGGTCACTGACCTCTATAGACCTACCACTGCACAGGCTATTCCGTATGTTCGACAGCCAATTTCTCCCTATTTGAGGCTCCATTTGACTGAATTAAAAAAAAAATTGAATTGATTTTTTATTTTCTGATTTTTTTTTAATGTTTGCCGCGCGACATTACCAGTTTTAGTGCCGTAGACACTCACTGCAGTTACTGTGGCCGACAGCGCCAATATGGCGGATATCAAACGGTGGCAAATGCACTTTTATGGTAGCCTGTCCAGTGTGATAAATAATAGAAGTCAGTGTAAAAGGTAGACGTTAACCTCATGTATGTGTTTTCAAAGGACCCGACGCCTAAGTGTCGCCATCTAGTGTAATTTTCGTGAACACCCCTCACTGTAGTGTATAGTTCGTTTTTTAATCCTAGACTACGATTTGACAATTTAAAAGTCAAACTCCAGAAAATTGGGAACATATTTCTAGAGTGTGACATTCTGAGTTGTCAAATCGTAGTCTAGAATTAAAAAACGAACTATAGTGAAGTTATTTTAACTAGTGTTGCCGGATATGTGTCACTGGCACTCACTTTCGGTTGGGTTTGACGTTGACATCTTTCCTGCGCGTGCGCAGCATGCTCGCTCCCGTCATGCCCGACATCTTGCCGGTTGTCAGCCATGCGACGAGTAACACCTGGAACAATAGATATGATCTTTTCATATTTATTTTAAAATGATTTATTTATAAATACTTTATTGTACACCATGTTAATTTTACAAATTTTGAGCTTTAAAAATAGAGACATGCAATGGGCGGCCTTATCGCATTCTGCGATCTCTTCCAGGCATCCTGGGATGGAAAGAGATTGCCTGGACATAAAACGGGGTTGCACTCGGTGCATAACAAAACATGTAAAGTAAGATGGTGGTGAAAAATCTAAGGGCATCAGTTTTACACTAGATAGAAACATAAATACATATTATACATACTAAAATAGTATAAGCAAGAAAACAAGTGACGACTACAATTAATTACATATAAGTATAGTTCGTTTTTCTAGACTACAATTTGACAACTTAAAATGTCAAACTCCAGAAAATTGGGAACATATTTCTAGAGTGTCACATTCTGAGTTGTCAAATCGTAGTCTAGAATTTAAAAACGAACTATAGAAAAGAAACATAATTACAAGGATAAGTAATATTCCTTCACGCGCGCGTTTAATTGACACCCGCAATTCCTACATTCCATAGACGAGCGGCTTGGACAGAGAAATATAATTTTCTAATTTTCTATAATTAATAAATATAAAAAATAAAATTTCTGAATTTTATTTAAAAAATGAAATTCCTGAATTTTATTTTGACCGTAACGATTCAATAGTCACAGTAATTATTTTCATCGTCACCTTAATTAGTCAATCGTTCTAGGTACTTCCCTGAACGAACTCATTACCTACTACATAGTTATTTCATCATGATTTCAGCCGAAAGACATCCACTAATGTTGGTTAGCAGGGAGGCTATGTGTCGCCTCAAGCCTCAAACAACGGTCCTGTGCGTCTCGCATCCGTCGGATTCCCGCTACCCTTACCCTTGAACAGTTGGGTTCTTCAAGAGTAAAGGTAGCGGAAATCCGAGTTGGGCTCTTCAAGGGTAGAGACTAGGCTGGTAGAAGTGCTCTAAAAAGGTGGTAGTCCGTGGGATATCACCTTATTAAGTGATAAAAACATGCTTAAAACTTCTTGAGTGACTCGCTTATAAGAAGACACTAGTGAAGTTTCAAGTGAGCATTTATCATTTTACTAAAAGGGGGTCGTCCCGTGGACTACTGGGTAGTAAGGATGATTCCGCGAGTATGAATTTATCATTTTAAAAAACGTTTCCGATACGACACGTGATGACCAACGTGATGAGCTGTGGATTTAGTTGCGTAACAGCGGTAGTTATCACGGCACAAGGTCTTGACTACATGGCTTCATATAATGCATCGTGTGGCTTCCTTTAAAGTAAACAGAAAACCCTTGCTTGCATGATGACTTGGTAACAGTTGTGTAGTACCTATACATAAAATATGTATACTTATATATGAGCGAAATACCACTCACTGATTAATCACCAAATCTCAGAAACTATAACACCTACAAACTTAAAATTAGGCACGTAGGTTCGGATAGGATGTAGACATCCGCTTCACCCCTAGTGGAGTAAACCGACTTTTATGCTGGCCGAAAGTTCATCATCATCATCAGCCTTATTAATGTTCCCACTGCTGGGACACAGGCCTCCTCTTTAGGAGAGGGTATGGGCCCTAATCCACCAAGCGGGCCCAGTGCGAATTGGTGGATGTCACATGTCTTCAAATTTTCGGTTCTAGGACATGCCGGTTTCCTCACGATGTTTTCCCTCATCGTTTTGAAAGCAGTGGTGATGAAATAAATTACATAAAGTAATGCGCCTGACTGGGTTTGAAACTCGCGACCTGCAACTCGTAAGTCTCTATACTCAACTCCTTCTAAACAGCTTAACTAATTTAGATGAAACTTTATGTGCATATTTAAGTGAAGTACCTGGATGGTTTGAAAAAAAATTAGGGTAGTTGCGGCAGAATGTGTATCTACATTGCGTATAATTCCTATGTTTTCCACGAGATGTGCATTGAAAAACAATATGCAAATAGGCACACCTTTTAGCCAACACCGCTTATACAACTGTTTGCCATCAAGTATTTGATAGGCGCTTAGTATATCAACAATAAAACGTGCTATAAGATTTTAAACCAAAAAAGCGGAGCTTATATATATATCTTCTTTTAGCCAACACCGCTTATACAACTGTTTGCCATCAAGTATTTGATAGGCGCTTAGTATATCAACAATAAAACGTGCTATAAGATTTTAAACCAAAAAAGCGGAGCTTATATATATATCTTTGCTTAAACAAACATACTTAAACAACTATTTTTCATTATAAATCTACGAGTGCAAAATCTACGTTTACTATCTTTGTAATAAAAACATTATTCATACTTCCAGTACTAGTACTTCAGTCAGTACTCGTAAGTTCGTCAGTGGGTAGGCAGGTTCGACTTACTCGTGTTACAATATTAACTGTTTAGGGTCTTTCCAACTATATCTGTTGGCGTCATCTTAACTAGTAAATAATTCTAGGTACTTCCCCGAACGAACTCATTAACAACATAATTATTTCATCATCATCAATGATATTATGTTAGGAAACAGATATGTTAGATATTTCACTCTAAAAAACACTGAAAAATGTGGTGCATGTCACATCCATCAACCCGCACTGGGGTCTCGTGGCGGATTACAGCCCATTCCCACTACTAGAGAGGAGGCCTGAGTCCCAGCAGTGGGAACATTATAAAGCGGATGCTATGGTATATGGTAGGTATACTAATATAATCAGCGTGTAAGAGAGATAATGATCACAGTAAACCAAATGCCTTTTAACGTTTACTTTTACAGTGTTTAATGTAACGGTTACGAAATAAATTACACAAAGTAATTGAACACTATCTACTACAAATCGAACATTTCAACTTCTATAGCACTTACAATGAAACACGAACCAAACTATCACTTTTGTAAAGTTTGTAATTTCGATTTAAGGCTCTACAGCTCAACTACTGTTTTGTACAGTACGGCCGTCGGATCTTGGCGAGTCTGCAAATAGCGCTTGAAAACTCGTACAAAAATAAAGGTTTAAAAAAAAAATGCCAATAACAGTTTTTAACAGCAATAAGAACTGATAAGAACTGCAAATTGTATTTATTTGTTTAAACCATTTTAATTTGTTTATGGTGGGCAGAAATTATCCAATGACGAAACCCGCTCTTGGGCGGAGCAGGAAACAGTGTCAGACTCTTACTGACTAAACACCCTTCTTTGTATGTTTTACTCGCCAAGATCTGACGGCCGTACTGTATAGTACGCGGCAAGTTAGTTGAACATTTGCTACTGTAGTTACGCATAGCCCACCGTTTCAATTGAAACCCGCAAATTGGTTACTACACATTCAAGGTCAACCGTCATGGCTTTTCAACTTGTATGACGAGGATTATAACCGATTGTGGAGTCTCGATCGAAGGGAGGCAGCGCGTAACCATAGCATATAGTTCTACTTATTTGTCGCGTTAGTAGGTACGCCGCAAATAAATTTTATCATTTGCATTTGGATTTGTGTAGCATCACTACATAATATAAAACAAAGTCGCTTCTGCTGTCTGTCCCTATATATGCTTAGATCTTTAAAAGTACGCAACCGATTTTGAAGAGTTTTTTTTCAGATTCAAGAAGAACGTTTAGTTTATATGTGTAATACATGCATAATATACCACTATTATATAATTGCACCCGTGCGAAGCTGGGGCGGGTCGCTAGTTAACTATATCTGAATCTTTTAAACATTGTAAGTATTTGCGAACTCTTGCGTTCAACGTTCGCGTTCACTTGGGGCTCAACAGTTTAACTATAATAGACAACCGTTCCACTATGGATAATTGTATATTGTAGTTTATAGACAACTGTCTACTATATGCTAATCATCATCATCATCATCAGCCTTTTAATGCTCCCACTGCAGGGACACAGGCCTCCTCTCTCTAGGAGAGGGAATGGGCCATGATCCACCACGCGGGCCCAGTGCGGATTGGTGGATGTCACATGTCTTCGAATTTTTGGTTCTAGGACATGCCGGTTTCCTCACGATGTTTTCCTTCACCGTTTTGAGAGCAGTGGTGATGAAATAAATTACACAAAGTAATGCGCCTGGCTGGGTTTGAACCCGCGACCTACGACTCGTAAGTCGGGGCCGTTACCACTCGGCCACCACTGCTCTCAATATGCTAATATGCTATGAATTTAACACAACAACTTCTATAGTACTTACTTACTTTGAAACACAAACAAAACTAACACTATTGTCAACTTTTTAATATCGCTGTACAGCTCAAACAAACACCGCGTAGTACAGCAATGTCCAGCCATCTACACCGTTCTAAAAGCTAATCCAACTTACACTACTTGACATAATCAACTAAATCGCCTTACCTTATTCTCTAATAAGATTACGGCATGCTGACTTCTTCGAGATAGAGAGTGTACTGAACCCGACTGGTAAAAGCCACTTCACTTGGCTCATGCGCAGTAAAAAACGCTGACATCGTAAAGACAGGTAAAATACGCCGTTCGTCTATAGTAATAAATAAATTTGACTTAGTAGTGTCTTTATTTCCTTGTTATAAGGTCGGTTTTCGTAGGTCACGATTGTTGATTTGTTGACTATACTTTGGTGGTTTTGTTGTTTTTAATTTTAGGTTTATGATTAGGGTGAGCTGATTGATAGATAAGGTGTTTAATCAGATAATTATAAGTTGTAAGGTATTCCTCTAAAATCATTGGCACATCTGTCATTGAAAAGTAAATCATTACACAGTATAAAACAAAGTCGCTTCCTCCCTATGTATGCTTAAATCTTTAAAACTACGCAACGCATTTTGATCCGGTTTTTTATTAGATAGAGTGATGCAAGAGGAAGGTTTGTATGTATAATACATGCATAATATATTGAATATCAGTATTGCACCCGTGCGAAGCTGGGGCGGGTCGCTAGTTCTATATAAAAAAAATGTGTCGGTAATGCCTACCACACAAAAATGATTTCCGGATTAATTGGGATGTGAACTGTATTAGTAACTATTTAGTAGGTAATCTGTGACTGTATTCTGTTTAGTCACAAATACGAAATTCAAAATAAAAAAAATATCGATCGTGGGATAATCAAGTATGATTCATCGAACTTATCGGTTAACAAACAAACCACAATGACGACTTTCGGTCAAAGAAATGATTTTTATTTTGCAAATAGGTTTATACAAATTCTTTTACACGTCAATATTTTTTTCGTCTATAGAAACTAGATGAGGCCGAAGTTTCCTAGCTACATTAACATTAAAATTATGAAAATTTTAATATTGAAATTCGGGATAATATATTTCGGGTGTTTTCATTCTTTTTAAACCAGTTGCTGTATACCGTGAGGTCCTAGATTCTATTATCATTTCAAGAATTATACAATTACATTAGACATTTGCTACAATTGTAAACTATAATCCGTACTACTGCTAATCCCCCAATACTAACATAATACTTTTATTAAAAAAATATATACAAGTATTAATTATGGCTGGCGACGCTCTTTGCCCATTCCCTCTCTTAGAAAAGAGGCCAAAGTCCCAGAGTCCCAGCAGTGGAAAAATTATAACGCTGATACTATATATGCTAGCTATTATATCAATAGCAGCTTGGAAGAGCCCACCCAGGTTATAGTAATGCTCTCGTTTCTTATTATGTGATAGGTTTAAATACAGCTCGGTTTTCCACCAAAGAGTAATATAGAGGCGTGAATGACTAATCGAACGAGTACATGTAGATATTCCCGTATGCTTCTTGACTGGACTAACAAGAGTCCAGAGCAAAATATTAAAAGTTCCAAGAAAACGCAATAAAATCAATAATTTTTACATGAAGAAAAAAAAGAGCATCAATGACACTTCACGTCATTTAAAAAAAGAACATCTTATTGACTGCCAGCCATCAGTTATATATAAGACAACTTAAAATGTCAAACTCCAGAAAATTAGAAACATATTTCTAGATTATTCAGGGTCTCTTTCTGAAAGGAAGGCTTGGCTCCAGTGGGAAGGGCAAAGTAGGAACGGGGCAGGTTGTTTAGTCACTATGATTCTGATACTGTTTTCTGTTTTCAAGAGAGGAGATTTTCGACGTTGGATGATTTTTGTCTACCATAAAAAAATGCCATTCTAGAAAACTTTGTGTCATTTTTGCCGTTAGACTCAGTGCCAGTAGGTCTTTCTGGATGGTATAGCTATAGATGAGGGCAAAAGAGAAAGAGATCGGCAACCGAGTACCTTAGTAGTAGGTGGCTGATCTTTTTCTCTTTTGCTCTCTTCTATAGCTAAAACGCGACGGGTCATGTGGTCCTCGTTTTTACATGCCCAAGCCATGCGGCTCTCCTGCATTTTATGCTGTATTTCAGCTACTTTGAAGCTGGCTTCGATTAGCTTATTGGGGACTTAATTCAGTCTCGTGATATCACACGCCCATCGCAGCATCTTCATCTCTGTGACAAGCATTTTTTGCTCGTCACATTTTCTGATTCCTCAGCACTTGGAACCACACAACATAGCGGCTCTAACTGATTTTTGGGAGTTACAATGTCATAAAAAATAACTGTAGTCATTGTAGTTACAAGTATTGTTTCTAATTTTAGAACGCTATCAGTAATTTCGGTTTTACCTACAAACAATAACAGTAGGAGGAAAAACAATATATTTATTGTTATCGTGTAAACGTAAAATGATGCAACATACAAGTTTCATACGTGATGCATGCTCTACATTGCATCAAAATTATTGTGGAGTTATTAAAAATATAACTTAACAAATATTATGTAAAGTAAGTACACGTATGGTTTTCACAAGCTTTTTATTAGCTTGCAATGTAACTACGAGTATGTATGTTCGGCTCAAATCTTGCAACTCAATTTTGTTTGAAAAACAAAATGTATTCAGTTTTTCTTCTTGTGATTTTTCCTTGCTCCCGCCCTGAGATAGATACATAGATAGATATACTCTTTATTGTAGGAACACCATAAATACAATTTGGTACATTAGGAGCTTAAAAATAACTAAGGTGTTACAATGGGTGGTCTTATCGTTTGAGATCTTGAGACGAAAGGAGGGTCGGAAGAGAGATTCTTCTTACAAATAGTGTACTCCTCAGTAATAGCTGCTTTGGCTACTATGTAAATATATTGCTGCTTGTTTGTTTAGGATTAGGTAGGTAGATTTATTCATGTCGATAAGTCTTGAATCTCGAGATTAATTTATATCTTTTTCATTGCTATATCTGTGTATAGATCCGATCCTTTATCATCTCTATGACACACCTTCAATGCAGTCTGAATGTAGTCTCCTACACATGTCGATCGCCGTGACACGCAGACGACTGGGCTGTACCCACTCCAATATAAGTCCTAAACCTAACAGCCTGAGGTGGGCAGTGGGTGCTACCACTGCTCACCTCAGGCTGTTAGGTTACATATACCTACGAGATTCTATGAAAGATGCCCTATTACCAATTATCAGCTTTTTTAATGTTCCCACTGCTGGGATACACGCCTCCACTCTAGGAGAGGAAATGGGCCATAATCCGCCATGCGGGCCCAGTGTGGATTGGTGGATATCATATGTCTTCGAATCTTTGTTTGAGGACATGCCGGTTTCCTCACGATGTTTTCCTTCACCGTTTTAAGAGCAGTTATGATCAAATAAATTATACAAAGCAATGCTCTAAGCTGGGTTTGAACCCGTCACGTACCACTTGTAAGTCAGGACAACTACCACTCGGCCACCATGACATAAAAATCAAATACACCCACCAACACTTTATTTTTCTATTTAATGAAGTTTTTTAACCTCAAGTAATGACAATCAGAAATTAGTTTGCAACAAGTAATTACTTCTTTATAAATACTGGTATTAAAGTTTAGTAGAATAGGTACATATTTTTAACTTTATGATTGGTTAACCATTAAAAGTAGTGACTAATGCTAATTTTATAATTCCATTCTAGAATAATGGGAATGTCCTATTGTTACATATTTTATTTAAAGTGGATGATCAACGACTACGTGGAGCAGGAGGGCGTGGCAGACGTTTACTGACTAAAACCACACCAAGTTCTTTCAGTTGCTTTTTTATTTAATTTTGATTTAATTATCGTTTAATTTTCATTTAATTCGGATTTTAATTTGATTCGATTTCATATAATTTTAAATTTTAGAGACATTCGCACGCACGTGAATTTTAATTTTATTTACCTACTGTTTTATATTATGTGGAAAATGTTGTTGGTTATAAAATTTCATTTATTGTACCGCATGCTTTCTTAAAATTTTAATGTATCAACGTTTGTTTTCCCGAATAAATAAATAAATTCTAGGACTACGAGTAACCATTTCAGAAACCGACCCATGACTCTACTAGTAAGCTTTGGCCCTGTTAAGCTCTACGGTTTTATTTACATAAATATCTTGTGTAAGTGTGTGTGGAACACTACGCTTCGTTGACGATTCGTTCGTGGTCCACACGGTTAGTGGACGGCCAGACGGTGAGCTACCCATTGCTCGTCGCCAACAAGCCTGTGCCTACGGTGACTTGTAGTCGTGTTCAGGGTTTTGCCAGCTTGGGCGTGAGTATGTGTGTTTCCACATGCATACCGCGTGCAGAAGTCTCCTTTGTTGCATCATAGGACTGTAACATGACTGGCAAAATATACACGTACCTACTAGCTTTTGCCCGCGGCCGCGTGGTATTGGGGTTGGGCTTGGGCTTTCCGGGATAAAAATGTCCTATTCCGGAGTGTATCCTATGCCTGTGCCAAATTTCATCCAGATCCGTCCTGCCGTTTTGGCGTGATTGAGTAACAAACATCCAAATATCGTAACTTTCGCATTTATAATATTAGTAAGATATAGGTATTTATCCTGTAGTATTAACTTATATATCTGCTTATCTTTGCGGAATATAGGCGTGATGTTTTTAGTTTTTGCTTTTTACATTCCCTTTATTTTATGACACCTATCAACTTCTTTTTGTACTAAGAAATTAGAGGTTTTTAGAAAAACTGAATCAGAACTCACTTTTGAAAATTACTTTGTTCTAAAATCGCATACTGTGGTACTGAATGACATTATTTTTTTTATTTGCTATAAACAAATGCTTGACTGCGATCCCACCTGATGGTAAGCAGAGATGCAATCGCTGATGGTGAGGCGTATTAGTTTATTAAAAGCCTATTCACTCTAACCTTGAAGACACCCAAATTATAATCACATGGGAAGACTGCAGCAGGGTCTTTGTTCCAGTCCTTCGATATGCGTGAAATGAAAAATGAAGCGAAACGCTTAATCCGAACCGTAGAGATGGGGTGTAGGTAGAGTTATGACTAATTCAATATGATATTTCAGGAAAGAGCAACAAAAACATCATGATAACAATTACTAAGAAGCATGGAAAAAGATAATAGGTACTAAAGCGATCCCAAATATTGAATGGGGAATTTAACAACGATGAGTCATTGTGACGTCCTTGGAATAAACCTATCTACTCGTATTTACTACTGCACATGATTAATGGAGTTAGTACAATGTTGCGTCAGAATCGCGCAACACTCTTTTATCAGTGACGCAATCAATAGATACTTCTCTAAATGCTTCGTCAGAAATTCGACACCAAATCATACAGATAGTACAAAATCCCCTCCCATACAGCTTTCTTTTCGACTGCAAAATATTACGCAATAACAACTAAAGTTAACGCAATATGACTCCGCATTACACACAAAAACATTGATGTCATCGACCGACTATTGCATATGTGTGCGTCAGAATTCTCGCCTCTCATTGGCCGACGCGTCTATCGTAAAAGCAACAACGCAATATTTCCGCCATTTTAAGTTTCACGCCAATGTTGCTTCGCAGTTGCGCACTACGCTCCGAGACGAACGGATGTCGAAGTTACGGATAAAAGAATATATTAATTTTGCTATCATGGAAAACAAACATGATATTATGTTTCCGAAAAGTGATAACAGTAGAAAGGATATTGTGGAGTTTGTGAAAGAAGTGGAGAAATACCCGTGTTTGTATGACAAGACTTTGCCTGAGTATGCAAATAAGATGCATAACAGGCGAGCTTGGTCGGCGATTGCGAGAAAATCTAACACATCAGGTATGGTCCTTTTTGTTTTTTTTTCTTAATCAATAGTTTGGTATCGATTGGCTGCTCTAGTTGCAGCGCTTATTACTAACTAGGTCAGCAGTTGAAATGTTTGCATTGTTTTTGGCGCGCTTTTCGATTTGTAGGTCACGCATATAATAATCTTCTTATACTTTTATGTTTTGCCACATAAATAGTATACCAACATATATTTGACTTTGGACATAACAGCTTTCAATACGTAAATACTTTTAATGTCGAAATGAGTTGCACTTGGCAACGGTTTTTTTTAAGTTAACGTTGGTTGCATAAGCGAGCCAATACCTACGTGCGAAGACGCGAGTATTAACTTAAAAATTATATTTTATATATTTTTAGAAATGGCTTATGAAATAACAAGTTTTATCATGATTAGCAGAACTGTTGGCTCAATGTTTTTTATGTAATTTTTTTTTAGTCTAAGTTTAGAAGATTATTCCTATTGTTTCTCTGAAGGCTCTGATATGCTTCGGTGATCCTCAGGATACAAATTTCTTTGACAAGGTTTAACTTTAGTTCTTGATACTTGATTGCATTCTACACAATAGTTAATATAATTGTTCTCTTTCCGCTTTTAAAATTTCTGGCTATGATAATAGTTTGGTAAGATACAAAAAAAACCATTGTCTATTAGTAACTCAAGGATAAAAAAACTCGTAAACAAAAAAACCGCTTTGTGGTAATAACTCTACAGACAGTTTTTTTTTGTGTTCAGATCAACGATTATATTGGGGATTAGGTAAAAACTAGCAAGTAAATTAAATACCTACTATTTATGACCTTAGGGAACTTTGACCTACTATTAACTAAAGCCATTGAGTTTGAGTGATAGGAATCTACAGTACGGGCGTCGGATCTTAAAATAAATAAATGGTTTAAACAAATAAATGCAATTTGCAGTTGTTATTTTTATTAAAAACCTTTATTTTTGTACGAGAAAACTGGGAAGCGCTAAAATTCGTAGAGCCTAACTTCAGACTCCCAACATCTGACGGCCGTACTGTACTCTTGTTTTCCTCTTTCCCAACGAGATCAAGTTTTTTCTTGAAAAAAATCGATAAAAGAAAACTAGTTTCAACATGTTTAAAAAAAAAAAAATTGTGTTGCAATAGATGACGTCATAAATGTAATAATTTATTCTTAGATGTTTCAACATGTGAAATATGATGAAATACCGTTAAAAATTGGCCAGGCAAAAATAATCATAAAAGGCGTAAAAATAATCTAGAATCTATAAATAAAGTCTGATATTTTTTTTTTAGTATTATTGATACGTGAGTTTGACCACTAACTCACCTATCAATGTGGGTATGGTATGTCAGGTATGCATATGTCACCTGATGGTAAAAGATGATGTAGGTTAATGATAGAATATGCTCATCTAGAAGTGGTCTACCTATTTAACCTAGACCCAAAGTTTCCCAGGTTGTAAGTATCAGGAAACTGACTCCGACAGAGAATTAGCTATACAATGAATATGTAATTATGTAGATGTAGTTTTCTATTAAATAATATTTAAGTAGCGAGAATTAGAACGAAGACTGAGATGACGGCTTGTACAGATATAAAAAGAACAAAGAAACAGAACAGAGACAGAACGAAGACTGAGATGACGGCTTGTACAGATATAAAAAGAACAAAGACACAGAACAGAGACAGGCCCTAGAATGAGAAAGATGACAATGGGAAACAATACAGAACCTTATAATTTATTTTAGACTATAATCATAGTTTTGACATGTTTTTTTTTCTTTGTTACAGTACCAGAATGTCGAGACCGATGGAGAAAAATAAGGATATCTTTCATGAGATCTCTTAAACAACAAGCCAGCACCAAACCTCCTATGAGGCCATACTACTTGACAGATGAACTACATTTCTTACACCCCTTCCTTAGCATACGACCGAAGACTTATGAAAAAGAAAAACTACCCAGTGATACTAAAATGGAAATTGAATTAACCTCAGTTGAAGACAACGAGATATCCGACGACAGTGGAAGCGTGGCTAGTTTCGAATCAGATCCCATTGAAAACGTTCAAGACACCAACAGAGAAGCAGAAATGAACAAAATAGCAGAAAATAACAGAATCTCAGATCTGAATAGAGTTGCAGAAATGGACAGAGTTGCAGAAATAAACAGAGCTGCAGAAATGGATAGGGTTGCAGAAATGAATAGGGTTGCAGAAATTAATAGAGTTGCAGAAATGAACAGAGCTGCAGAAACGAATAGAGTTACATATAACGACAATACTATACCAAAAATAACGAATGTACGTACTATAGAAAATGGTTACGGTAGACTACATGGCAGTAGGAACAGTTACTCTGAAGATATCGAGTGTAATCCTAGGAAGATGTTCCTTTTATCTCTGTTGCCTGATATCGAACAACTGACGGAACCAGAGATGAGGATATTCCGCCGACAGGTGATATTATCGATAGACAAAATAATAAGTGATCGTAGTATAGGTGATCACAGAGTAACAAAGGAAAGTATTCTGGGAAATTAAGAGTATGTTTGTCTGTACCATGGTCCATGGTATGAAGTCAAAATTCAAAACAGGCGTGAAACAATATAATTTGCACAATCGCGTCGATCGCCATTTGTTAAGTTTGTTAAGTCAATTTAACAATATTTATTGTTTTTGTTACATTGTCGAATTGACGATTTTAAACGTTGGATTAATTAACACCTGTATTTATAAACAAGTAAAACTAATTACTTGAGTAAAAGCAACTAGTTAACCTATCAACTACCGTAGTTACAGACACAATTAAAAGACAATAGGTGTGCGGACACCGGTGTTCTTTTAAGGCTTAATGAACTAAGTAACAATTTGTATTCTATAGTTAAATTTTGAATGAAGATTTCGATTCTCTAGCAATGACTTAATTAAAATGACTTCGAAACAAGTAATTACTTCTTTCTAAATACAGGTGTAAGAATTCACACTATCAATCACAACCAAAGAAATGGTTGTGATTGATAGTGTGAATTAGTGTGCAGTTATGTATGGCATGTTATAAATCTTCTGTTGTCTCAATGGGCGCCAACAGTGCTCTAACCAATATCGAATTTGTTGTTAAAATTACCAGTTTAAATCAATATTTATTGTAATTGGGCCAACGCTCCATAAAGCGGGAACCCGGTGTGTATCGTCGCGTGTGTGTAGTTTGCGGCTATCCACGTAGCGCCAAAACCAGATTATTACCTGCACAGTATCGCTAGTTCAACTTTGGCAGTGTGCATGTAGTCGTATCAATGAAGAAATTTAATGTATTGCTATATGCTGCCCACACCCGGAAGGAGCACGTTACAGTGGAACCGCGTGGTCTCCCGCTTTATGCAGTTTTGGCCCTTAGGCTTAGATTATTTCCAACGATGTTGGGACGGCTTCCTGTCTATAAACTACTTTCTATAAACATAGTAAACTATATGACATATAGTTGACATAATACACATTGTATAATGAATTGTTTTACTTGACTACGGTGCACGGTGTTGTGAATTCTATAGACTATGATTGTATAAGTTTCTTTTTAAATATAAATGAAAATATGACAGACTTTGGAAATCGGTATTGAAATAATTATATAAATGTTTATTAGTTTATAATTTTAATATATATAGGTTGACTGGTATTGATAAGTTAAAACAAAAAACTTTTACTATGGGACCAAACTATTTATGTTCGATTAACTGGTCAGAATACACTGGTATTTTTGATATTTTTCGCAATATCAGGTTTGGTCCCATAGTAAAAGTTGTCTGTTATCATTACTACAAGCACGTGTTTAATCAGTCGCTATATATATATATATTTAATTATTATAAGAGACATATCGATTGTTCATTATATTTTGAAATATCTATTATTTATTTATTGTGAACACCAATCAAAGTGTTGTTTTTTTTAACCCAAAGGTTGAAGAAAATGTTTTGTTGCATTAAAAGCGGTTTCGCACTACGTCCGATACGAACCCTACTAGTTACTACTACTACTATAAATGGTTTGTTATCTAGTTATTAAAAAAATATCTAGTTATTGAGACCATTTGTTTTTAAAGTAAAGTAAGTTAGAACTTCTCTGAACAAATATATAAAGTACCATAGAAATAGCTCTACGCATGGACCATATTTTTACGGGTTCGGATCGGATCCGGATCGGACGCAGTGCGAAACCGCTCTTAGTCTGTCTATGTACCAGTACTGTAGCAGAAAATAACAGAATCTCAGATATTAATAGAGTTGCAGAAATGAACAGAGTTACATTAAAAATAAAAAAAAAAACATAGTTACAAACGAAAAAAGACACTTGAATATATATTTTCAGAAGCAGTAGCAGTGTAACAGTATTTTTCCATTCATTAGTAGTCATGAAAATTTTTCATGACAACTAATGAATGGAAAAATACTGTACTACTACTGTGTGAAAATTTGTTTTTTTTTTAAGTTATTAAGAAAAATCACGAATACGCATAAAATATGAAGATTGTAAGTGCACAAAAGCCCCAAGAAAATGCAATTATTACCAATCAAACCAATTGGACTGACTTCAGTGTGATTCTCCGTAGTCGGGTTTTTCAACCATAAAACTAATGTCCGAATATAAAAATAAAACTATTGCAAATATTTACACGTGCTTTATTTTTCCTTATTTAGAGAATATGATAAATTCAATGATGATTCATAGATAGACATCATTTCATTAAACTGAATCATTTTTAGTAAGAATCAAACTTAGGCTGCGTTTCCACCAAAGATGTGTGAGATGATGCGTAGCGAGGGATATGTTTGTGAAGAACCAATAGAATCGCTTAATTTACCTCGCCTCGGTCAGTACAGCTCTGATGGAAATGGCTCAACAGAGCTTTTTTTTATGGAATGATAAATCCCGCTATTGGCTGGAGCGGGAAACAGTGTCAGACTCTTACTGAATAAACAACCTACCCCGTTCCTTCCTTGCCTTAGTCCCAGAGCCCCAGTGTAACGCTTTTGCACCAACCCTCAGCCCCAGGAGGCTTTTACAGTTTGCTGACAACTCCTTGAGGCGCGCGGGAATAGTGCGCACCGTCGATGACTTGAGCTCGGTCTGGACTGTTTTTGCGTATCATTACATAGTATAAAACAAAGTTGGCTGTCCCTATGTATGCTTAGTTCTTTAAAAGTATGCAACGGATTTTGATGCGGTTTTTTTAAAATAGATAGAGTGATTCAAGAGGAGGATTTATGTGTATAATACACGCATAATATATTATTCAATATCAGTACCCGTGCGACGCTGGGGCGGGTCGCTAGTACTAATAAGCGAGGGATGTGTTGAGAAGGATGTGTTGCGTGCGAGGTTTGCCACATACTATACAGTACCGTACGGCCGTCAGATCTTGCGAGTCTAAAGTTAGGCTTTAAAAAAAATGCAAATTCAGGTGTTAAAAACTGCTATCAGCATTTATTTTTTTAAAACCGTCATTTTTGTACGAGTTTTGAAGCGCAGAAATTCGCAGAGCCTAACTTCAGACTCGCCAAAATTGTACCAGTATATCAATAGACGGAAACGCATTTTCGCATCGCACATTAATGAGCATTTTCACAGCTCCGCTACACATTCTCGTATAACAATTTTTCCTCGCACAATTTTGGTGAAAACTCTTTCACAGCACAACTAGACATTTTCGCACAACGCTTTCCCTCGCTCATGTCTGATGGAATCGCAGCCTATAATGGTTCACAAATAAATACTTGAAAATTAGTCAAAATTAGTCGCCAGATATTGGAATTTATTAGTCACTGGCTCAGAATTTATAAGTGTATATATGATAATCTTCCCAGCTTAGTCAGATTTATATTTCAAGAACTAGGGCACATAATAAACTCTGTTTTTCCTCAAATTAAGTAGTTAATTGGAATCAGTCTCCAAATTAAAGAATGTGTCGATTATATGATAGCTGACTTTTTTTTTTTTTTTACCTTACCTGCCACCCTAGCTAAGATACAATCGTTTTGTTTAGAGTTAACGCTTGTAGTTAGCCACGCCCCAATTTACTTTATTGTTATGACGTCCAAACAAGGGTATTGGGGGCGTGGGTAGCTAGAAGCGCTATCTCTAAACGAAACGAAAAAAAAAACGTGCTGGTTAGGTTAGGTTAGGTTACGCTGGTAATAAATTAGTGTTTTTTGCTGAAAATTCAAAACACTTTCCTGAACACAGCGCTAAAAACTGCAAGTCATAAAGACTTTGTACTATATGATAGCATTTATAAGCTGAGTAAAAATATGATTAACTTGAAATACAATGATTTGCAAAGTTGCAACTTATGAGTGAATCATGATGCGCTGACTCAATGAAAATTCTAAGCTGAATAATATTAGGTTTCCTTTTTTTCGAGTTTCAGCGTTTTTCATCAGTAACCATGATGCCCCTGATCTTGACCTCAATCTCGCATATTGTATTAGCCTTATAATGCCTTTTGTCTCCTCTCTAGGAGAGGGAATAGGCTGTAAGGCCGGTAGGGCCCAGTGCTGGTTGGTGGATGTCACATGTCTTCGAATTTTAGATTTCAGGACAAAACTAGTTTCAAACGGATAAAGTGTCAATTTTTTACCTACTAAAAACCCACCCTGTTACTTCTTCACGGTCGAGGTATGCCCCGCTTGGGCAGAGCATCGCCATGTCCTCGTGGGGGCGATCGGCGGCGGCGATCTCTCGCGCCGGGCCTTGGTCGAGGCCATGGTCCGGAGCGAGGAGGAGTGGCAGGCGATCGCATCCTTTTGCGAAGCAGTAATTATAGCAAAGGAGGAAACCGACCGCTTAAGGTAACGGCGCTCACGCCCGAGACGCCGCCGAGATTCCGATCCCGATTTCCGGCCACCGTAGCCGCGGGCTTGTGGATGGCGAGCAATGGGTAGCTCGCCGTCCAATCGTCTGGTAACCGTCCGGACCAAGCCCAGTCGTCGACGGCGCGCGCTGTTCCCGCGCGCCTCAAGGAGTTGTCAGCAAACCGTAGGGACCCTGCAGAAGGGTTGAAGCCAACTGGGGCCATGGGTTCGCGTCTGAAAGGAAGGCTCTGGCGTTGGAATGGGGTAGGTTTTTTAGTCAGTAAGAGTCTGACACTTGTTTCCCGCTCCGCCCAAGGGCGGGACTCGTCATTGGATGATTGGTCCATGGCCCCGGTAGGTTTCGGGCTTGCAGTTGGGCCTCTGCATTTGCAGGCCACTCCTTGAAGCACGCGGAAACAGAGTGCGCCATCGACGACTAGCTTTTATGACGACCTATTAATCGCCGTCCGAAAGCCCGCTCCTACAGTGGCCGGAAATCGGGATCGGAATCCCGACGGACCCCTTGGATGGGTTAAGTTTTGGAGCATAAATCCTTAACCCTATTTGGATTTCGTCACTGGGCGTTAAGGCTGTTTTCTTAGAGAAAAGCATCCCTGTACGAATAATATTTAAGTACAACATATCAACAATATTGATGCCAAGAATTTCTCAATTTTAAATTGTGGTTATATTATTACCTATTTGTTAAGCATAGTAAGACCGAGGTAGACCAAGTAGTCCTATAATGCAATAAAGGGTAAGTGGTGTGACCATGCGGCATGTTGCGTTCAGGACCGTAACTTGTACTAATAACGATTTAAATTTGAGTCAGTATACCTGTTCTCATATCATTTATTATCAGAGTTTAAATACAATAAGAGCCACGGCCCCGACTTTCAAGTTGTAGGTCGTGGTTTTTTTTTATGTTGGGAAAAAATCATCCAATGACAAATCCCGCTCTTGGGCGGAGCGGGAAACAGTGTCAGACTCTTACTAATTAAACATCCCACCCCGTTCCTTCTTTGCCCTTCGCACTGGAGCCAAGCCTTCCTTTCAGAAAGAGACCCTGGGCCCCTGTAGGCTTCGACCCTTTTGCAGTAACCAAACCCAGCCAGGGGCATTACTTTGTGTAATTTATTTCATCATCACTGCTCTCAAACCGGTGAAGGAAAACATTGTGAGGAAACCGGCATGTCCTAGAACCAAAAATTCGAAGACATGTGAGGATGTCACATGTCTTCGCAACCAGTCATTGACCAATCGGCACTGGACCCGCGTGGTGGATTACGGCCCATTTCCTCTCCTAGAGAAAAAGCCTGTGTCCCAGCAGTGGGAACATTAAAAAGGCTGATGATTAAATACAATAAATCATAATTCACGTACAAGACACCTAGATAGTGTAACAGTCTGGACTAAGCCAAGTCGTCGACGGCGCGCTCTGTTCCCGCGCGCCTCAAGGAATTGTCAGCAAATGTAGAGGCGTAACTGCAGGCCCGAAGCCTATTGGGGCCTAGGTCTGGTTTCTGGAAGGAAGGTCCGACCCCGGTATGACGGTTAAGAAGGAATGGGGTGGGTCGTTTAGCCAGTATGAGTATGCTGTTTCCGCTCAGCTCAAGGGCGGGATTCGATGAGATGAATTTTGCCACCATAAAAAATTAAAAAAAAATTATACCATAAAATTTCGGAATAGTAGGCAAATAATATGGAAATCAAAGCACTGCACGCACTGATATTTATGCACGCTCACGTAAACACTCTATTAGTGCTTTCAGGAAGTGCGATTTTTATGTTAAATGTAAAAATTTACATATATATAAAAAGACCTCACGGCGTCGTCATATTACGCAGGCAGGTTCTCGCCGGACATAGCAACTTCGGGAAGAAGCCCCCCGGACCCTACACCGTGTGTTCGATTCCGATTTCCGGTTAACGTAGGCGCGGGCTTGCGGACGGTGAGCAATGGGTAGCTCCAGGAGGCTTCGGCCCTGCTGGGCCGAAGCCTCCGGGAGCCATGGGTTGATGCGAGAGCGAAACGCCATGGCCTTTGAATTAAGACGAAGAAGGAACTGGGTGCGTCGTTTAGCCGGTAATATCAGGGGCCGGATTCGTCATTAGATGATTTTTCCTACCTTAAAAAAAAGACATAAATAGGCCTATTTTCCTTGTCACCCTACTGCAGCTTGCTTTCCATTCCAACGTCAAAGTGTCAGTAACAAATGAGTAGCATTGTATCACAGTCTGTCACTAACTAGTGTTATCTTAGTGCCTGACACTATTGTGGCACTAAAGTGTTACAAACGATCTAGTTAAAAGTGGTATTGTTGGGGTTTGAGGGGTGTGTGATTTTGTTAAGTTTGTGTTAAAGTGTTTTTGTTTAAAATTAAATAATAATTAATTATTGTTACAATACGATAATGAATACACTCCACATATTTGTACAATACGAACAAATATGTGGAGCCCTGATTCAGGGCTTCACTTATTTTTTCACGTATTGTAACAATAAAAGTAAAGTCACTGGCTCCTGAAATACAGGGACTTAGCTCAGGAATCAGATTCCTGAGCTTAGTCCCTGTAGTTCAGGAGCCAGTGACTTCTTCCATTTACATTGCAATAAAGTACTTACCTAATAGATATGTAATTGACGAAATCATTTTGATAAAACGTTATTTATACAACTTGAATATAAAATTTAGAGAAAATAAATTACATTAACATTATTTTATTACCAATAAAAATATACATTTAATTAATTGGGATTTAAAATAAATATTGATACAACTTTGCTATAGAATTAAAAACGAAATACAAAAAATAAATAGGTTATGGATTAAAGTAGAACTTAATTAAATCGTTTGTTAGGTTATGCAACTATGTATATTATTGGAGATCCCCCGTAGCTAAATTATTGGATGGGGCCTCAGGAAAATCGCCTTGTTTTGATTTAATTTGAATAAATATTGTAAAATAGATTGCGTTAATTCTTCTTTTTATGAAAGAAAGAAAAACAGTTTATTTAAGTGCAATGACGCAAACTTAAAGCTTGTACTAAACATAACAAATTACATAAGGAAGATATGCGCCGTATACGCGCAAAACGGCCGAACGCTCAGCATACTTAGAGCATTATTAGCATAAGGCTGTGGCTTCACGCACAATGCGATCCTCTTGAACCGGAGGCCCGTGGTATTTAGCCAGCCTTATCACTCTATAGTTTCTCTACCACCCATGGTTTGAAACTTTTTTTGCTGAAAAATCATCAAATTCTTTAATTATCCCTGTCCGTTTCAGGACTACAATTTTTAAAAAAATATTCTTGTTGGATATAGATAATTTAGTCAGGGAATCATTTTAGACTGAACCGCAAGTTTTATTCTATAGACAAGTTATTTTATTATTGAAAAATCTGCAATTAAAAGGAATAAAGTACCTAGCTTAATTTCAGTGAAAAATTTTTTGCAATCGGACCAAAATTATCTCCTACTAGCTAGTGACCCGCCCCAGTTTTGAACGGGTACTGATATTGAATAGATATATTATGCATGAATTATACACGTAAACCTTCCTCTTGAATCTCTCTATCTATTAAAAAAAACTGCATCACAATCCTTTGCGTAATTTTAAAGATCTTAACCATCTACACTAATATAATAAAGAGGTAAAGTTTGTTTTTTTGTTTGTAGGAGGTAATCTCTGGAACTACTGGTCCGATTGGAAAAATTTTAGCAACGATAGAAAGCTGCTTTACTCCTGAGTGACATAGGCTATATTTTATTTACGCGGGCGAAGCCGCTGACAAAAGCTAGTACTATATATAATAATTTTAATGATGATTTACAAAATTATTACAAAAATTAACTTTACCTCCTTATAATATAGTGTAGATGTGTTTAGACTTACATAACAGACGTAACAGTTATATTATCAGTCAAACCATCAGTCTAGCTAAATCATTACATAGTAGTAGTATAAAACAAAGTCGTTTTGTTCCTATGTATGTAATCTTTAAAACTACCCAACGGATTTTCATGCAGTTTTTTTAATAGATATAGTGATTCAAGAGGAAGGTTTATAGTTATATCACCTTTGCACCCGTGCGAAGCTGGGGCGGGTCGCTAGTATTAATATAAAATTAAACTATATGGTTAACATGTAAATCAACATATAAGAATACATAAGCAATTGGCTCGTAAAACATAGTGGCTTGTAGGTTTACGAGAGCTATCGTAGTCTGAGTGGATAGCCTATAAAAACTAGCCATCGATTTTATGAAAATGTAAGTTTTATGAGAGTACTGACTTCCTGCGGCTCCGTTCTTGTCAAATTAGCACTTCCCTCCTTTATAAATTTACGGTTGTTTGCAATGGAATATAATAATTAGTTCAGTTCTATGTGTTGATCAAGAATATAAGCCATCCTGTTACCCTATTTCATCTTAATCTGTTCAGTCGTTAAAGAGTAACAAACGCATACATACAAACTTTCATCAGTATATTGAGGTACCTATGAAGTGTAGTGCCCAATATCTAAACAATAATATTGTGAAAAAAATATGTGGATGAGTTTTGTTTTCTGTTTGTACAGATTATTATTTTTAGTCTGTATATAATATACCTGGTCAGCTTTAATATAATTCCTTGTACATAATTTGACAAATATAAATTACTAGCTGACCCCGCGTACTTTGTTCCGTCTCATAGGCAATAAATGACCAGTTTTTTTTTAGAATTTTAGTGTAGTACCCTATGTCCTTCTCCTGGTTCTTAGCTACCTTCCTACCAGTTTTCGTTTTTGAGTTATAAATAGTGTAACTACCACGAATTTTATTTATATTATATGATTACGATTGAAAAAAAAAATCTTAGTTGGAATGTATCTCGTATACTGTACCTAACAGTATAAGTACTCAACTTTCCAAATAAAACCGTCACGTATTTATTAAGAAACTAAGTTGCGCAACACTTCATTGTATTGTCTTAGCAACATTGTAAATATTTGTTGGGAAACAAAAACCAACATTGTATTTCCAGTAAAATTTGCTGTTGCTGGCAAGGTAAGGCAAACGATATTGCACATCTTAAACCAGGCAGAATGGCATAAAACAGTATAACAATAATGTAACCTAACTGTAACAAAATAGAGTCGATATTTGACTGTTAACTTGTGATATGAGTGAAACAATGGTGCAAGACTTTAAAGTCGTCGGTGCTTCGATACTCATCACACGATTCAACAGTTTAAAAAAAAAGGTGAGTCTTTGAACTTTATTTGTAGAAAGAACTGCTAGATTTTAGTGTGACAAGTAGAGTTACTAGGGGTGCTATCCTCTAAGAAAACAACCCTTAAAATGAAGCGACATGAGTAGAGTTCTTTTGGAAGCATAAATTAAACAGAAGTGACATTGGAGTAAGTATTTTATCTAGTCCAACTTCGGAAGTGACAAATGCGCTTCATAAATTTTGTATGCAATAGGTCCATAAGAGCTTTAGTTTAGTATCTAGTGAAAGACACAAATGTAAGTTATAAAGAAGCTATATAGATTAAAAGAAAAAAAGGTAACAGCCTTGAGCACAACGCTAGCCCAGCGACGAAATAAATATAGGTAGTATTACACCTATTTGGATTTCGACACTGGGCGCTCAAGGTTGTCTGAAAGAATAGGGGGCCTAGTCCAGCAAGCGAAAATTCGGGATAAAAGATGAAATTAATCGGGATTCTATTTAGTATTCAAGTTGGGACACCTGCTATAATCACCACAAAAAGACAGTAAACGGGAAATATTCAAAAGAGATTACCCAAAGTAGTATGTTGTAAATTATAAATATCAGGACTGGATGCATTGGATGAATTTCACAACTTAGGCCTTACGTATGTGGTGACAAGCTATTCCTAGAAAATAATTTAGTATAAGGAAAAATTGTTATCAAGTGACTTTGTGTCTTTTCTGGGAAATAAATACTTTTTTAGGCCTTTTTCGGAAATGACAATGTTATTTATTTATTTATTTATTTTATTGGTTATAGGCGCAAACCTGCGCTTGACCGCTATCTCACCTGATGGAAAGCGACGATGCGGTCGACGATGATTAGATTATGATGATTATTGATGATTTAGATTTTTTACGGAAGTAGGAAAGTTTTTACCATTTATTACCATTTTTATAGGTTTTCATATGGTAAAAAATCAGTATATTATACACATAAATGAAAAAATATTTTTATTATTAATAACCCGTAAATAGGCCTATTTTCCTTGTCACCCTACTGCAGCTTGCTTTCCATTCCAACGTCAAAGTGTCAGTAACAAACGAGTAGCATTGTATCACATTCAGAGTCTGTCAGTAACTAGTGTTATCTTAGTGTCGTGACACTATTGTGGCACTAAAGTGCTACAGACAATCAAGTTAAAAGTGGTATTGTTGGGGTTCAAGGGGTGTGTGAACTTATAGAGTTTTTTATTTGTGTTGAAGTGCTTTTGTTTTAAATTAAATAATAATTCTTATTTGTTGCGAAACGTAAAAAAAAATAAGTGAATTACCGACTCTTGAGCTATGTTAGGTGCCTGTATTACAGAATCAGTGATTTTTTCCATTTTTATTGAAATAAATTAATAGGTATCAATTTACGAAAAAAACAAAATTTACGAAATAATTATGATAAAACATTATTTATACAACTTTAATATAAGAGAAAATAAATGAACTAACTTATTTTATTACCAATAAAAATATACATTTAATTAATGAGACTAAAACTTTGATAAACAATTAAAAACCAAATACAAAAGAAATAGGTTAAAGATTAAAGTAGAATTAAAATTAAATTGTTTGTTATATTAAGCAGTGACATAACTAATCGTCGGAGACTCCCCGTAACTTTATCGGATAGGGGCCTCAGAAAAGCCGCCTTGTTGTGATTTAATTTGAATAAATATTGTAAAATATATTGCGTTAATTCTTCTGAAAGAAAGAAAAACAGTGTATTTAAGCGCAATCACGCAAACTTAAAGCTTGTACCAAACATAACAAATTACATAAGGAAGATATGCGCCATATACGCGCAAAACGGCCGAACGCTCAGCATACTTAGAGCATATTAGCATAAGGCTGTGGTTTCACGCACAATGCGTTTCTCTCGAACCGGGGCCCCGTGGTATTTTGGCAGTGGTGGCCGAGTGGTAACGGCCCCGTTTTACGAGTTATAAGTCGCGGGTTCGAACCCAGCCAGGCGCATTACTTTGTGTAATTTATTTCATCACCACTGCTCTCAAAACGGTGAAGGAAAACATCGTGAGGAAACCGGCATGTCCTAGAACCAAAAATTCGAAGACATGTGACATCCACCAATCCGCACTGAGCCCGCTTGGTGGATTATGGCCCATTCCTTCTCCTAGAGAGGAGGCCTGTGTCCCAGCAGTGGGAACATTGAAAGGCTGATGATGATGATGATGTTTCAGGACTACAATTTTTTTCAAATATTCTTGTAGGATGTACATAATTTAATCAGGGAATCAATTTAGACTGAACCGCAATTTTTATTTTATAGATAAGTAATATTATTATTGAAAAATCGGAAATTTAAAGGAATAAAGTAGCTTAATTTCAGTGATAAAATGTTGGCAATAGGACTAAAATTATCTCGTACAAACCAAATTACCACCATTATCACTAATATTAATTTTACCTCCTTATGATATAGTGTAAATGTGTTTAGACTTAAACCAATAGTTATATTATCAATGAAACGATCAGTCTTGCTAAATATTGAGATAAAATAAAACTATATGGTTAACATGTAAATCAATATGTAAGAATACATAAGCAATTGGCTCGTAAAACATAGTGGCTAGTAGGTTTACGAGAGCTATCGTAGCCTGAGTGGATAGCCTATAAAAACTAGCCATCGATTTTATGAAAATGTAAGTTTTATGAGAACACTGGCTTCCCGTGGCTTCGTTCTTTTCAAACTAGCCCTCACACACAGCACTCACCTCCTTTATAAATTGGCTATTTGCACATCGGAACGCCCTTAAAGCAATGACACCAATGGAACTTAATTAGTTCAGTTCTCGTTGATCAAGAATATAAGCCATCCTGTTACCCTATTTCATCTTAATCTGTTCAGTCGTTAAAGAGTAACAAACGCATACATACAAACTTTCATCAGTATATTGAGGTACCTATGAAGTGTAGTGCCCAATATCTAAACAATAATATTGTGAATAAATTATGTGGATGAATTTTTTGATGCCCTATGAGTTTTGTTTTCTGTTTGTACAGATTATTATTTTTAGTCTGTATATAATATACCTGGTGGACTTTAATATACAAATATAAATAACTAGCTGATCCCACGAACTTTGTTTCACCGAGGCAATAAATGAGCAGTCTTTTTTAGATTTTTAATATCCTATGTCCTTTTTTCTGATTCTTAGCCACCTTCCTACCAATTTTCAGCCAAATCGGTTCTGCCGTTCTTGAGTAATAAATAGTGTAACTAACACGAATTTTATTTATATTATATGATTACGATTGAAAAAAAAAATCTTACTTGGAATGTATCTCGTATACTGTACCTAACAGTATAAGTACTCAACTTTCCACATAAATCCGTCACGTATTTATTAAGAAACGAAGTTGCGCAATACTTCATTGTATTATTATTATATTTCCAGTAAAATTTGCTGTTGCTGGCAAGGTAAGGCAAACGATATTGCACATCTTAAACCAGGCAGAATGGCATAAAACAGTATTGCAAGAATGTAACCTAACTATAACAAACTAGGGTCGATATTTGACTGTTAACTTGTGATATGAGTGAAACAATGGTGCAAGACTTTAAAGTCGTTGGTGCTTCGATGCTCATCACTCGATTCAACAGTTTAAAAAAAAAGGTGAGTCTTTGGACATTATTTGTAGAAAGAACTGCTAGATTTTAGTGTGAAAAGTAGAGTTACTAGGGGTGCTATCCTCTAAGAGAACAACCTTTAAAATGAAGCGACATGAGTAGAGTTCTTTTGAAAGCATAAATTAAACAGAAGTGACATTGGAGTATTTTATCTAGTCCAACTTCGGAAGTGACAAATGCGCTTCATAAATTTTGTATGCAATAGATCCATAAGAGCTTTAGTTTAATATCTAGTGAAAGACACAAATGTAAGTTATAAAGAAGCTATATAGATTAAAGCTATATAGATTAAAAGAAAAAAAGGTAACAGCCTTGACCACAACGCTAGCCCAGCGACGAAAGAAATATAGGTAGTATGCACACCTATTTGATTTTCTACGCTGGGCGCTCAAGGTTGTCTGAAAGAATAGGGGGCCTGGTCCAGCAAGCGAAAATTCGGGATAAAAGATAAAATTAATTGGGATTCTATTTAGTATTCAAATCGGGACACCTGCTATGCCACAAAAAGACAGTAAACGGGAAATATTCAAAAGAGATTACCCAAAGAGTATGTTGTAAATTATAAAAATCAGGACTGGATGCATTGGATGAATTTCACAACTTACGACTTACGTATGTGGTGACAAGCTATTCCTAGAAAATAATTTAGTATAAGGAAAAATTGTTATCAAGTGACTTTGTGTCTTTTCTGGGAAATAAATATTTTTTTAGGCCTTTTTCGGAAATGACAATGTTATTTTTTACGGAAGTAGGAAAGTTTTTACCATTTATTACCATTTTTATAGGTGTTCATATGGTAAAAAATCAGTATATTATACACATAAATGAAACATTATTTTTATTATTAATAACACTGGTGACATAATATGGTATGGTGTATGGCCATTGTCATTTGTCCTCATTACATGTGCCTATAGATCTAAGTACATGTAATGTGGATCTATCTAAATAAAAAACGTTCCTTTGTTGCGTTGTAGTCTGTTTAAGGCAGTGGTTACCAACCGTTTTTTGACAGCGGTCCACTTTCGATTCTGCGTCGTTAGCAGGGATCAGAATTTCAGAAGATTCATTTGTACTTACATATAAATATTTATAAAAAAAAAGTATATAGTAAATTTAAAACTTGTAGCAAACCAATGTAATATTCGGTCATTTCTGTCTGATCACTCAAAAACAATTTCAAACCAATCTTTTGAAGTTTTCGTTTCTAGTGCAAGCAAAAATGAACTTAGCGGTGGGTTTATTATGGTTGGCAAAAATCATCCAATGACGAATCCCGCTCTTGGGCGAAGCGGAAAACAGTGACAGACTCTTACTGACTAAACACCCCACACCGTTCCTTCTTTGCCCTTCGCACTAGGATAAAGCCATCCTTTCAGAAAGAGATCCTGGGCCCTTTAACACAGTCCCTACAAACTTAGCGGTGGTCAGGTGGAAGTATTTTCGATATTACCTATTCTTAAAGAAATTAGCATTATTATTGAAAACACAACTTTTCTGATAACTTTTATAATCAATGTTAGTTTTCAGTGGAAAATTTTAAGATTTTCACCCTTTCGTGGATCATATTTTACCATTTGTGGATCACCAGTGGGTGACTACATATATGGGCCGCGGACCACAGGTTGGGAACTCCAGCTTCAAGGGAATAAAATAATACAGCGGCGCAGTTGGTACTCGATTTAAAGAGACCATCTGTTGTTCCATTTGTTTTTATACTTCGTCGTAAAGTCTGGAAACAAGACGAGCACTGTAGGCATAGTATTGTATTGTGTTGCACTTTATTTTGTCTTGATTCCGTAGGTATATAAAGGGATATCGCAATATTGTGGACCACATACTTTGCTAGAACTATTAACTAAACTTCTCATCAAAAAAATCGAAACACTTCCGTTTTCATTGTTTCTGTCCGAATTTAACACAAAAAAGAATTCATACGATGAAAAAAAATACATATATTATAGCTGGCAGTTTGGCCATTACAGTAATAAGCGAAAATTCTAAATTCAAAATTAGAATTTCATTTGTTTATCTTATAAACGAAATGAATCACTGTTTTGAGACAAATGTGTGTTTAGGGTTGGAGTACATTTAGCGTTTAAAAACTAAAAATTGGCGCCTATCCTTAAACTTTTTGTTTTTTATTTCAATACTGTGACTTTGGGACGTCTGAAAAAAGGTTTTTTTTCTAAAACGTATGGATACTTCGCCCACAGAAGCCGCCCAAGTTGTGGCATTGCTGGATTCTGGCCTTAGTCAGCGTGTTGTGGCTGCAAGACTGCATCTAAGCCTGTCATCTGTTCATAGAGTCTATAAACGTTATCGGGAGACTGGTTTGTTCACGCGCCGTTCAGGATCTGGCAGGAATCGGGTCACTTCTGAGCGAGATGATCGATTTATTGTAACAACTTCTTTAAGAAATCGACGCCTTAACGCTTTTCAACTGCAGCAGCGGCTTCGTGTTGTACGAAGGGTGGCTGTAAGTGACTCTACAATTAGAAGAAGGTTGAAGGATCGTGGACTGGTACCGCATAAGCCAGCAAATGGGCCGAAATTAACTGCAGACCATCGAAGAGCGCGCCTTAACTTTGCACGTGAGCACCTAAATTGGTCATACCTACAGTGGAGCAAAGTTCTCTTTTCTGATGAGTGTAAAATTATGCTGTATGGTAACGACGGAAGGAACAAGGTCTACAGAAGAGACGGAGAACGCTATGCACAATGCTGCATTGAAGAAAAGGTCAGCTATGGTGGCGGTTCGTGGACGGTTTGGGGAGGAATCAGCGCCGACGGTAAGACAGAGCTTGCTTTCGTGTCTGGGCCACGTCTGCCTGCACTAAACTGTCATCGGTACGTCGAAGAGTGTCTCGAGCCTCATGTGATGCCCTATGCACATTTTATTGGCAACGGCTTCATATTCATGCACGACAATGCTAGGGCTCACACCGCGGGCGTCGTACGAGATTATCTTAACGAAGTCGATATCTCTATTATGGAATGGCCAGCAAGAAGCCCGGACATGAATCCCATTGAACATCTATGGGATGAATTAAAGAGACGAATTCGAGCAAGAGATCCTGCCCCAGAAACACTTAGCCAGCTGCAAGATGCAATCCAAGAGGAATGGGACAATATACCACAGCATGTGATCGTGACTCTCATCCGATCGATGAAGAACCGTATGGAAGCAGTAATTAGAGCTCGGGGAGGGAATACAAGTTATTAAATAAACGTTTTTTAGCTTTTTTTTTCATTTACGTGTGTTGTTTTATCCATTTCCTTTATACTCCATACGGAATAAAAATGACTCATTTAACAAAATACGAAACCTATGAAAAATTCATTTAAATTTAGAACATTAACATTAAGATTTGATAAGCTTATATTACTCACTATTAAACGACATTTAACATTTATTCCTAAATGTACACATTTTTCTGATAATCCTGAAAAAACGTAAACTTGCAAGGTGTTTCGATTTTTTTGATGAGAAGTGTATTTGGAAAAAAGTCTCTAGGTTTTAAGTACTTATCAGAAAAAGAGTTAAAGCCTGCAATTCACTTTTCTTGGTAATGTGAATTTTGGTTCACTCAAATTTGTATGGTTCTTTCCTCAAAAGACCATCTCAGACACTAATCTGCGTGTTCTCATATGCGGTGGGTTTTTTACTCAGTAAAAGTTTGACTCTATCTCCCGCTCCACTTAACGGCGGGAGATGCCATTGGGTGATTTTTACCCACCATAATAAAAAAAAAACGATGACGAGCTTGGTTACTTATCATCACTGTATGTACCTGTATTGCTCCAGACAGTGTAGAGAAAACTCTTGTTCTGACTTTACTTTTCGCGAACCCATACTGCGCATGCGTGACCAGAAAGTCGTTATCATGTCTAGACTCACGTGTCTACCGGTTTTTATATCAGACTTATGTTGTTTTTAGAACGAAAAGTGGCTAGGTAAGGTTCTAATCAGTACCTCATTTAAAAAAATAAGATAGTACTTTAGTAGTATTAGCATCTCACACTGTAGACTTCGCAAATTCCTATTACGTCTCACCTTTTATTATTATGATCTTACTATAGAGCTAGACAGCGATCCTACCTGACGGTAAGCTGTGATGCAATTGTTGATGACGAGGCGTTCTAGTTTATTATGAGCCTATTCGCTCACAATTATGTTATATTCATACCAGTCCTAAAATTTTTGTGAAGATTTCAAAGTTATTACAATATTGACTGGTCTACACTGTTCTTATAATTATATAAATACTGTGATTTCGAAATATTGTAAGAACCATTTTTTTAAAAGAGTAACCGTGGAGTTTTTTGCCGGTTCTTCTCCATAGGAAACGACTAATTTGGAACCGTGCACTAGCTTTTATGTAGGCCTATGTGAAATAAAAACCATTTTGATTTTAATTTAGTAAAATTTATTTCATACTATGCCAGGGTATAGATTATTTAGGTAGTTTATACTTAGTTATGAAACAAAAAAAAACCGCGTACCTAATTATTATATTATGTTCATGATATACTTACGTTTGATAGTCCATAACTTTGACTAATTACTAATATTGTAAATGTTTAAACTAGTATTAATAATAAAAATTGAGTCACCAATATGCAATCTACCATCTACCACACATTGTAGGTTCAAAGTTCTAAGTACAACTTCCATCTTTATTTTATTGAACTTTGAAATTATGCATCAGGCAAAATCAGTTACAAATTCATCAAGCCTAAGCCCGAGCGATATCTCAATTTAAAATCGCCAAAAATATCTCCGCATTCGATAATCAGCGATTTATACGCTTTTAGCTATAGTCCACATTACGTTATCGAGCGAAAACAACTCGACACGAATGTACGCCAACGCGCTGAATCGCTTCTACTGCGCCCATTGTTGTGAACCGGTAACGACCACGATATCTCCACGCCTTTAGATATGTCGAAAAAATCAAATAAAGTTATCTACAATACGGTCGAACAAGGCGAGCGAAGTGTGTGAGTGAAATGTTAACACGCCATGGATAGCGAAGTCTGGGTCACGACGGAAACGTGCCAGACGAAATAGCGGATTAAACCCGGCGAGGCGTATCGCATCGAGAGGGGAGCGAGGCGTCGAGCGAAGAGGACAGCGATACATTCGGAGCGGGCGACGGAGCGAAGCGGACTCTACCGACGGGCGCATGGGAAGGGCGCGGGCGGCCGTCGTCAGTTCCGCGCCGCGTCTCGCTCGCAGCGCCCGTCCTCGCTGCCGCTCCCGCCTGCGCGCCCGCTCCACATCCACAATGAAGTCGAAAGTCAAAGGTGCCAGGACCAAGAACATGGACAAGCTGATAGCAGCTGTTCAGGCACGCGAATGTTTATGGGACAAGAGCTATAGAGGACATCGGAATCGGTTTAAATTGGAGCGGTATTGGAACGAAGTGGCGGCTGAGGTTGGGACTACCAGTGAGTATTGGTAGCGTTTTGCGTTTCACTCGCTTGAAGGTTAATGGCCGACGGAGCGGACTGGCTGCGCTATTGATATTGTTCGTTTGTTTTGGTTCCGCGTCACACTGCGCATTTACCAGATGGCCGCGATGGGTGGTTATGGCGGGACATTCGAAGCGACGGCGACGGTCATTAATCTTCTGTAATTACAAGTTGGTCTGGTATTGCTATTAATTTTAGCACAATATTATGGCACTATGCTACTTTAGCTTGTGTGTGCAGAACTGGGAATTTGTTGTTGGGTAATGTTTTCTTATTAAAACAATAAGTAAACTTTTTAGACGATCTGTTAAAAGTAATAAGACCTAAGAATGGCTACCTTGACCTAGAAGGGAAATGATTTCAAGTACAAGGCTATATGAGTCTGATAACAGTATGATAACTTTACTCTAGTTTGTTTACCAACCTAATTTATTGCCTTTTTATCTATAAGTTTCCAAAATTATAAATTATGTGTAGATAAGACCTTGGGTATTGTGTTTTTCTTCTTTATCGACTATTTGACTGTATCTAATACTCATTTTATATGCATAAAAAGAATGAAAATTTGATATAAGTTGATATTTTTCTGTAAATTTAGGACAATCTAAAGCACATAGTAAGAATTATCATAATTATAGTTTATAGACATATCAACAGTAACAATGTACAGCTAGCTAGAAACATAAATAAAATAATGCTTCCAAAAAATTTATTCCCCACTTCAAAATTCCAGGTCTGAATTGCCGCAAAAAATGGAAGAACCTCAAAGATCAATGCCGAAAGGAAATGAAGAAAAACCCAACAGAGTCCGAGTGGCCACACTTTCAGAAACTCAAGTTTATTCACCATCAATTTATGGCAGAAGACGAAGAAGGAGATGAAGATACTACAGATGAGGTTTTCAATGCCTTGGACGAGTCCATCAAACGGCCGAAGTTAGGATACACGATGAGGAAGAAGCTGCTGATGAATAAGAGAAGAACTATTGATGTGGATATGAACAAGCTGATAGATTTGGTTAGAGTAAGGGAGATCATTTGGAACAGGTCGCTGAAAGGACATCACAATTGGTACAAACTTGATGAGAGCTGGAAGGAGATTGCACAAGAATTAGATTGTACACGTGAGTATTTATTTCTGTTTGTATCATTGTTGTTTGTTGTTTTCATTTAATAATAGTAAGTAATGATCCGGTTAATGCAGTCCGTTTTGATTTGATCTCTTCCGAGATCGTGAGTCTAGATATAGATGCAGCGATACCTACTGTTTTATCCATATTTCGAGTACCTATTATAAATTTCATGATCGTAATAACTGCATCTAAACCGAAATGTCTATTGATTTAGAGTTGTTCGTAGTTGTTTAAACACTGTTTTATGAAGGAATAACTTTGCGATTTACTTTCCTAAATAAAAGGAGAAACTGACTGTGAGAGACGAAACTACTGGAGCTAGGAGCGTGAAATTCCCACAAGGTTTCCTTTTAGGGCGTAAGCGAGCACTAAGAAAGGATTTCCAAAAATTCACCCTCTAAAGTAATGAAACAGAAGAAGAAACCTTCTTTCACGTGGGCAAACCCGCTGGCAGAAGGCTAGTCTGATATAAATTTAATTTCTATTAATCAGAAACCCTTTGCAAATGAATGCCTGTTTAAAGCCTTTGAAACTTCGGTCATAGTTTCGCTCAAGTGCTCTACCCATTTTATGGCGGGGCTGAAAATGGTAGTTGGTCTCGGCATTAATTTCAATATTGCCGACAGGTTTGACTGAGTGTAATTTTCGAAACAATTGATTAAGTTTACTAAATGTTAATATTATTGATTCTTCCAATTCCTCATTGTATTTGTAAGGATAAAAACCTACATACAAAATGATTTGATTGATTTATGTCACGTTAAAAAATACAGTCAAAATATATCCGCTATTTTTGCTCCTAGAACGCCGATTGTACTTACATACGTTTGTACAACTTGAATGACCATAGAAAACGTTAATTGTCGTATACACACAGGTGCACGAATTTCATTCGGGTGAAATTGTTGGCTTCTATATTTTCATTACGCTTTGAAAAATACAGACAACAGTATTTTTTACTATTCTTTTTTATATGATTTTCTAAAAAGTGCGTAATTACTTAATAATAATACCGCGTGTGAGACGATAAATCTCTACATTTAAGATTAAAATCATATCTATTATTTTTTAGGTGACGAAGCCCGACTTAAATGGAAGTACCTACGAGATCAAGCGAGGAAGGAAGTAAGGAAACCAATGGGATCCGATTGGGAGTACCTCCCAAAACTGCAGTTCCTCACAAATCAGTTCAATGATTACGAAGGCAATGAGATAACTGATGACCAATACACTCAAGATTATGATGCTGATCAAGGCAGCAGTACTTTCTACAATATAGAACCTACAAATGAAGTCAGTGTCAAAGAAGATGATTTTGACGAATTTGACACAAAGCCAATCATAATGGAGACTGATTTTTACGATGATGACGATGATGCTCAGAAAAGCACTACTGCTGAACCCAGTGAGCCCGCCAAGGATGAAGATATAGGCTTCTTCAATAGCCTTCTGCCTCACGTGAAGAAGTTATTACCAGCCAAAAAGCTGATGCTGAGAATGAAAATCCAGGAACTGGTGTATAATACGGTTTATAACGAAACTTAGTATAAGATATAGATGCATATTATAAGGAATAATGAGAATATTAAGATATCTATTCTGACCGATTTCGAGAGTTAATTTTTGAGATCAGCCTGAAAGAAATAGAGTTGCCTTTAAAAATGGATAGAATATAAAACCGTTTTGTGCATTATCTGAAATATTATTCTTGTCTGATGATACAACACTAAATTATTTGTGCAGACTTGTTGATATAGTATGTAAGGAACATAAAGAAAAGGTATATTGAGTATATTAGTTTTTCTGAGCATGTATTTATATATATTTTGTATGCGAAATATCAAGCTCTATTTCTGTCACGGTTTGTTGTAAATTTCTTTTGTCGTATTACTATGGTGTTTACTATTATGAAATGACGTGTAAAGATTTACGATTGTTGTGTGATTTCAACCAATACCATCATCTACCTAAGATGTTGACTTTGGTTGGATAGGAAGTGTCTGAGAATAAAATTTTCCAAATCATTATGAAACAGTAGTTCTTCTAAATTCAATAGATTTTCTGAATTCTAAAGTTAATATCTTCTTTCTTGAGAATATATATATAAATACCGGTTCTTGTGATGGAATTTCAAATCAAAAACGCAAATTTGTAAAAGAGAGAACAAGGATTCGATACTGCGATGCCATCACAGATTTAATAAAAAATTGGCTCTTGACTTAATTTTTACATTGAAGATTGAAAGGTTGTGAACCCCGAGGAGGTTACTTATGGAAATATATATAGATACAGAAAGCAAGAAAAAGATAATACATAAAAATAAATACATATTTATGATTATAATCATAGCATTAAATTATAAAGCAGATGAAGTAGAAATAAAAATACCTAGTATTTTAAACAATATAACACCAAACAAAATATTAATAAGTAAGTTTTTTGTAATTTCGTAGTAAACAAAACTATTATAATTATTATGCTTCTGCCATAAAGGTCGTGAGTCATGATCAATCTATATATCTTGTACTAAAAATTTTAACAATATGGGCGTTTCAAATGAAGCGGACAGCTAACAGATTTCCATGTATGTGATTTTAGTAATATTCGAGAATGATAAACATATCTATGTTCTTGATATACGTACAAACAGAGATTCCGACTGTTGCTCGTTCGCTTCGTCATAATACACAGAAATTGTGGAGCGTCTCTGTGAACATCTTACTTTTATTGTTACAAGTGTCATCATCTTACATTTATAACACACTCGAATACATATTACTAAAATCGAAAACATCGTTTTTTTTTAGTTGAAGGCTTCACGTGAAATGCCTTAATGGTAAATTGGCTGATAGAATATTGCTTGGTCGAGAAAAGATTTTAAATATTCATTGTTTGCATCTCATACCCAATCTTCAAGATTGGGTATGAGATGCAGACCTCAACGACTACACCATCCTCGTCCATCGTGGTATTTTTCGAAATTAAAGTATCATGTACATTTTTGACGATATAAACATCATTATTATTTCTTAAAGCAACGTTAGAAAAACATACATGTGTATGAGGCCTACTAAAATTATAAGTCTCCTTTACAGCTGACTCACGGTAATTTGAAAAAGTTTCACAGGAGAATCGATCTTGAAATTTGGGAGTGGAAAATTTGTCAGACGATGGTAATAAAAAGGTAATATCAATCTGTAATGTACTAGGTGTACTAAAGAGACCTATGGTTTCTCATTTTCAGCAATGTCCATTATATCGTATCGTTATATAGACATGCTAGATTATAAAGGGTGCCAGATTACCGCGGGTTAGCTTTATTAAATTTGATCATTCCAATATGTTTTGATTTCGTAGTTTTTTAGTAGAGCATTTATGCTAAAATATATTTATATGCATAAATAAATACTTAAAGACTTTCGTGGAGTTGTTTTTTTACCTGTAAAATATACTATTGTAGAAATTTGTGTGAGCAGAAACAAGTGGCTGTCCTATGCTGTGACCTGTCCAAAGCATTCGATGTTGTTGATAGCGCCGTTTTAGCAATAAAATTACAGCATTATGGAGTGTTGGGACCGTCATATGCTTTAATGAGAGATTTGTTGCATGACAGGACTCGAATCATGATAAGTGGCCAAGAATAAGTGAGGTTCAAGCCTTTGAATACGGAGGTGGGAGTGGGTCAAGGGTCGTATGTATCCAACATACTCTTTTCGCTGCTGCTGAATGACTTGCCCAATGCTGTGACTGACGCAGAAGTACTCATGTACGCTGATGATGTTGCATCGATGGTAACAGTTAAATCAGTTAGAGCAAAAGTTGAATGATGCCATGTATCAATTGGCGATATGGTCACTTTGTAAATTCAGGGCAGTTATCACGACAACTGACGGTGTTTGCAGATAGAGTAGCTCTGGTTCAGGTGAAGACCTTTCTTGGGTTTGAAATTGACAGGTACCTCAAGTGGGCTAGTCAGATTAGTAAAGTGAAAGGTAAATTGGGTAGTGGATGTTTTGCTCTTGGCAGAATATCGCGCGTCATAACCGAACTCAATGTGCGATCATGTTATTTCATGACGATGCACTCGCTACTTCAATACGGCGTTGAGAAATAAAATACAACCTACTTCAATGCAAATCAGTTTATCTGTATTTTTTTTTGTTAAATTTTTTTTGGTCTTGTTCAACTTCTATTTCAGGACAATTAGGATCATTTTCCTAGTTTAAAAGATTAATAATTTGTCTATCTTCAGTTTTGTTTGAAATAAAGACCACCCAGCAAGTTTCCTACTCCGCTTACATCCTATAAGCGGCCTAAACACACGGCTTTACGTCACAGGCATACAACTGTGCCCTGATTTCCATCACCATCCGATATTATGCACATCCGTTGAAAACGTAAACACAATTAAAACCTTATTTCGTGTTCTTATTGATTCCATTTGTATTGTTATGTGTTCCGTGACAAAATATCCGGTAAATAATTTCGTAATGACCTAAATCCAGATGTTTTTAGCTTGTTACATTATTAGCCACTGCTTTTACTTGAGCCTTGTTACCAACGTAATTGTTTATGATTTACGCTCAATTTATAATGGCAGCGAAATGTTTACGTTGCGCCTAAAATCACTTTAGTACCTATATCGATAGGTAATCTGTATATTATAACGTCAAAGTCGCGGGCAACACCAGTATTAGGTGATTTTGGGTTAGTGTTAAAATGTAGGTCCGTGTGCTCATCATCTTCATTATCATTTCAACTGAAAGATATTCCAGCTGGTCCTCTCTCAAGCGTCACCACAAGGACCGGTGCTAACCTTCTAGAATCCATCAAATTTCCGCTAACCTTACCAGGTCCACTTTAAGGAAGGTCTCCTCACCTCCAACACCTCCTTTATCCATATGTTCAGCAAGGTAAATACTTTATTCACTACTACAAGTTTGACGATTCTTTGCTCTATACCGATAACCTTGATTCTTCTGCGGAAGTCTTCATATTTGATTCAATCACGCAGGGATACTTGGGCTCTCTAAGTCATAATTATTTTGTAGTACTGTGTCTTTGCCGTCATGACTTGTCCTCTCTCTTGTCTTCCCATACGGGTTGTCTTTTCTCAGTTACTCTTGGTTTTGTAAGATCACGCATTTCTCTTTCAGAAGTCAACTCATAGTGCCATTTGGCTTCAGCCTAGCTGGGCCCTTAGGTACGGTTTTGCTGACAAATCTTTAAGGCGCGTGTGGAACACTACACGTCGACGACGACTCTTGTCGAGCAAGAGTCGTCGTCGACGTGTCGTGCCGGTCCGTTGATTGCTGTCCGTTAACCCACGGCCACAGTGACTGGTAGTCAGGGTCGAGGTCTTGGCCGCGCGAGGATATTCGTTCCTTCACGCAAGTGTCCGTTTTCTTCGCTAACATTACTGCTTCACGGAATGAGGAACCGTGGAACCGTGCACTAGCTACTGACGTTTTATGAGTGCCCATGTAGGCCTATATGAAATAAAAACCATTTTGATTTTGATTTTGTGGCTACTGCCAACCCTTTCCTTTCGTTTCTTGAACATGGCTTGAACCAACTTAAGGAAACTAGTCACCCACCCCGGATTCGCATTCGTGCGAATGTAAATAAATTAAAATATAAGGGGAATTAGCGAACAGTGCTGTTGAGGCGTACTAGTTTATTTAGAGCCTATTCACTATAGCATTGAAGACACCCACATTATGATCGGATGGGAAGACCGCAAAAAGCGAATTGTTGCAGTCCTTCGATGTACGCGGTATAAACGACAAGGCAAAATGTTAAATCAGAAAAATGCCAAACAGATAGATAGACAAGGAAAATTACTTTATACTACGAAGAAAAGAGAACTAATTTCTTTCTATTTTGATCTCTATCAATAGTTTCTGATTGTCTATTCTGTGATCTGTGCTCGTTGTTTTAACCTGTTTGCAAACGTTTATAAAATAAACTACGAGGTGTTTATTTTTCTGAGTTTGATTGTTTAGCTTAGTTAAAAGTGCATCTGTCTGTTTGCAAACACTCGAAAGTTTTGAAGAATTAATCAGTTGTAATTAAGAATTAGAACGAGTAGTCTGAGTCACGGTTGATGTTAGAAGTTTAACCCTAGAAGCCTAATCTATTTCAGACATACACAAAGCCTTAATATACGTCTCAAAGGCGTACACATATAAAAACCCTTTTTATAGAAATATTATTTAGTTAATATTTTTATTATTTAGCGAAAATTAAAATTTGGAATATAAACTAAAAATAAAACAACACTGTTATAAATTATAACAATAACCACAGTTATTTATCACAAAGACAAAATAATTTATATAAATTGGACCAAAAAAAAATAACTTCTTCAAAAACAACTAAAACATATATTATTTTTTTTAGAAAATTATTCTATAAATATACATTGTTCATAGCTGGAATTCTCTGAGATGTTTGTGCTTTAACAGTTAACCAAATGTGTATATTTATATCTGGAAGAGTATTATCATGAACATGATAAATTCGTCCCGAGTAGGCAGGTCGTGAAACATGGTCTTAGCGCCAAATGATGGAACAATTTTTGAAACAAGATCTGTATAGGTTTCTTCAGAAGGGCCATAAACTTGTAAAGACGAAACATAATTATTTTCATGATCACTTTGAACGTTGTCGATAATATGGACATCAACACCTTCAGAATCTGAATCTTTCAAAGAAGGTCTATCTTCCTCGTTTATGATTGTTAAAATATGGTCTTTGTTTAATATATTAGACTGAATATATTTATACATGAAACCACGTCGAAAAAAGATATAAAATATACGAAAAACAAACAAAAGTAAATCACAACAAACCTAGTTGAATGTTACACAAAGCCTAAACATACGTCTCGGAAGCGTGCTGTACATCGATTGGTCAAAAATGGCAGGACTTATCTTAACGAAAAGAGCATCATTAGTTAGATCCCGTCGGCCAGTTAGTTGGCAAAACAGCACGACGCGCTCGTTTCAACCGTTAAAAAGAAACAAACGATTTTCGATTTCATGTACGCCTCGCAGGCGTAGATTAGGCTTCTAGGGTTAATTTTATTTTTTAGATAGTCTGCGAGATTGTTCAAAAAAAGCCTGGAATGTAATCGACAATTATTCTATATCCTTAAGTTATCAGGAATATATTACAGGAATATATTATAAGGAAGGTACAGGTGATTTGGAATTTTATACTGGAGTCTGTGGTTTTCAAGTAAAGAGTGAATAGGATACTTCTAGGTAAGCGTGCTCCATCGTCGGCCACATCATCGCTTACCATCAGGTGAGATTGTGTTCAAACGCGAGCCTATCAATTATAAAAAATATTTAAGGTAGCTTAAATATATATGTATAAAGTATATCTTACTCCACTCAGAGCGAGAGAAGATATTTTATAAATTTCCACCCCTGAAAAAAGGTCTTTTTTTTTGTAGGGAAAATTATCCGTTGACATCCTTCGCCCTTTGGCAGAGCGCGAGATATTGTCAATCTTTTACTACTAAAAACCCACCCCGTTCCTTCGTTGCCTCTCATACGAGAGTCGAGCCTACCTTTCAGAAGCGGACCTTTGAAATTGGACGTAGAATCATCTGATTGTGGGTTGGAACGTTTTTCAGGAACTACGTCCAATTGGCCTCAGTAGACTTCGACCCTGTGGTTTGCTCACAAATCCTTGAGGCGGGCGTGGAACAGTACGCACTGTCGATGATCTAGGCTCGGACCGGACGGTCGGACATCGAGTTAGGTACCCTTTGCTCGCGCTCCGCAAGTCCGCGCCTACGGTGACCGGAAATCGAGATCGGAATCCCGGCGTCGGCCACTCCTCCTCGTTTCGGCCAAGGCCCGGCGTAAAAGATCACTACCGCCGCCGATCCGCCCCATGAGGAAAAATGTAACGGTTTCGGTCTAATTTATGCGTCTGGAATTTTTATAAAATTTCTACACTTTCAATCAGTTATTTCGATTCAGTTAATGGAATCGTTTTAAATCATTCATGATCCGTGAGAAAACAAGCGTAGGCGGCAATGGCCGTCCGGGAAACGATACTACAGTGGCAGAATAGTAAAATATTGCACCTGTGTTAGATTTGAGGAAACAAAAGCTTTCGTTTGTATTGTTCTTTAGTTAATGCTAGACTTGTGAAGAATACTAAACGCACTCAATGAACGAACCATTAAAAAAAAAAAGAGTTACCATGCAGTTTCTTTTTGGCTCTTCTGCATAGAAACGACCAATTCGGAATCGTATACAAAACAGCTATTTAATTTTTTTTTATGTGATATAAACAAGTGATTGAATGCGATCTCACCTGATGATAAGCCGTGATGTAATTGTTGATGTTGAGGCGCACTAGTTTATTTAGAGCCTATTCACTCTAGCCTTGAAGACACCCACATTATGATCGGATGGGAAGACCGCAGCAGGAAAATTGTTCCAGTCATAACACGGACGCGGTATAAACGACAAGGCGAAATGCTAAGTCCGGACCGTAGAGGTTTCAACAACGTGAAGGTCTGATGTTAGAAATGAGATCATTCAAACTCTCCAAAATGCAACCTGTAAAATACCGAAAGGTTGCTTACTCTGCGTCTGTGCTTTGAAGATTAGATTTAACCACATCTGGATCACCAATTAGCCTCTTCGCACGTCTTTCCACTGAGTCCAAAGCCGAATTTTGCAGCACCAGCCCATATGAGGCTGCAGTAGGTACTCCACACACAATCGGACCTGTGTTTTGTGTGAGGTGTAACATTAAAAATTGTCCCGTCTGACCTTTGCAAGAACGAAATAATAAAATAAAACAAAATTAAATCCTTACTTAAACAACAGAGATTGACAAAGAAACATAAATATATTAATTGAAAAGCTTCCCGTAAAACTGGCGGCAGTTAATTGAAATGGAACGGCGCGATAAAACCGTCCTCGCTTCGCTGCGAGAGAACAATATTGACAGAAGGTCGGGAATAACCGGGTTTTATTGCACTAGAAATTTCATACGCGACATTTTCAGATTTAAGTTGAAACGCTGAAAGTATACAATAATTGAAATTAATCCTGAAATACAATCCATAATTTAGCAAAATGGGGGATCAAAGACCCCTGCGACACACGGTGCGAGTGCGGTGCTTCTGATCAAACAATGGTCCACCTATTAGAGTGCCCAAAATGTCCCTACAAATGCACGCTGGAGGATCTTACAAATGCCACTGAAGCTGCTATAAATGTGGCAACCTACTGGGCCCAAAAACTTCGAGGGAAGCGTAATCCATCGATTTGAGAAGAAGAAGATCCTGAAATACAGGCTCGGCCTAGCTCAGACGCAGTTGCACAGTTATATTTCTTATGCATTTGTAATAAGTCATCTTATTTTCATTGCTCAAAATTTGTACATTATTATGGAGAAATAAATAATTATTATTAAATCTGTAAAATAACAATCCAAATATACTGTTACGCCGTAAAAATAGAACACGTCGTTTCTTCGACAAAGCTGAAAGTATCACCGAATAATTAAAACGCATTGCTAGTCGAAACCTCCAGAATAGAAGTACGTACCAGGGCCTAGCAAATTCTAGAAAAATCCGACACGTATAAGTAGGTACTCAATAATTCTGAGAACTTTTGTAGGTACTTAAGTAACTTGGTAAAGGAATTTGTACCTTCAGTCTTTTACTATAGAGTCGAAATTCGTATGAGTCGTGGGGTCGAGTAGTTACCTACCGGTTGGTAATAAGAATAATTTATTGCTTCGCGGAAACGGTTTCTTTTGTTCTGGTGTGGCCTCGAACCTTCGGTATCTAGAATTTTCTTGGCTCTGAGTATAAATACGTGTTCGCTGGCCGGACGGGAGTCAGTTTGATTTCGACTGCGATCGAGTGCGAATATCCAAGTAAAGTGAAGAACGTTTTCATCCATACGACGACCTAAGCGATATTTCTACGGATCTCTAGAGTGCATTACGAAGTGGTTTATTGGCGATTGGACTAAATTGGTGTTTTGTTTGTGGAAAATAAATCTCTCTATTAGTAAACCGGCATTTGATTACTCACGTTCGTAACAACTGGTGTCAGAAGTGAGATGCCATTACTACAGAGGGACGACGAACAGCGACCACGAACAAGGAGACAAACGGAGATGGATGCTGCGCGTCACCGACTGGAGGAAGAAGATCCGGCTGGTGTCGGAGCAACGGCAGCTGCTGAGATGCCAACAGGACCAACTTCAGAAATGAGCCTCGCTGCGGTGTTGGCTGCCATGCAAGCTAGTATGGAAGCCGTTCGCCGCGAACAAGAAACCGCTCGCCGCGAACAAGAAACCGCTCGCTGCGAACAGGAAGCTAACCAACGCCAGCTCCAGGACCTAATCGCGGCTAACCAGGAAGAAGCTCGCCGCGAACAGGAAGCCGCTCGCCGCGAACAGGAAGCTAACCAGCGCCAGCTCCAGGACCTAATCGCGGCTAACCAGGAAGAATCTCGCCGCGAACAGGAAGCCGCTCGCCGCGAACAGGAAGCCGCTCGCCGTGATCAAGAGGCTAAGCAGAACCTTATCCTCGAGAAAATCGATCACGGCCTCGTCACGCTGGGCGAGAAAGTAAAGAATCTCACCTTAGAGGTCAAGGAGGTTTCCGCCCGAACTGATACTTTGGAAACCCGAATAGATGGCCATGAAGATCGCCTGCTGGACATCAATAGAAAAATTGTCAAGCTGGAAGCACGCGAACCCATTGCCATTGGCTCATCAGCGCACACCCACTGTACGTCGGCCGCAAAGTTTGATGTGCCACGTTTTGACGGCACGTCGTCATGGACTGCCTTCAAATACCAATTCGAAACGTTGGTGAAGACAAACCGCTGGGATGATGAGCAGTCTTTCGCGGCGTTAACCTTAGCTCTACGTGGGGACGCCCTACTGGTCCTAGAGAACCTTCCTTCGGACGGTAGGACCTTGGAGCGTCTAATGGAAGGGTTAGACACCCGCTACGGTGACAAGCACCTCGAGCACGTATTCCGCGCGCAGCTTCGCGAGAGAACACAAAAGCCCAACGAGAGTCTCCAACAGTGGGGTGTCGAGGTTGAACGGCTGGTGCGGCGCGCATACGTGTCGATGACACCGGAGACCGTGGAAGTATATCTGGTGCAGGCATTCATCGACGGTCTACGGGATACTGAAGTAAGAGCTACGGTGCGACTTGGACACCACCAAACTCTGAAAAGTGCAATGGCTCACGCTTTGGAAGTGGAAGCCGTACGACAGGATTCACGCATGCACAGAGTTCGAGAAGTAGTGGTTTCGCCTTCAGTGCAGCCGCGTCACCGCGAAGGGATGGTTTCTTCTTCGGCAACGTCCCGCTATATTCCGACGTGTTACGGGTGCAGAGAAAAAGGGCACATTCGTACTGATTGTCCCAAGAGGAAGAGGGCAAGTGTGGACTCCGCAACCCAAGTTAACGAGAAGACGATAAAACTTAATGTCGCTAGGGCCGCGGGGTGCGTGCCGGTTGGTCAAGTAAAGGCCCCAGTCATCACTATCAATCAAGTCCACACCGGAAATAGTTTGACCATCGAAGGAACACTGAATGAACGTACTTGCAATTTCACCGTTGACACCGGGGCGTCACGGACTATTATAAGACCTGAGTTGCTGAAACGCACGATCTTGTGGCAAAGAAAGTCTCCATCCTGCCGACTTCAGACAGCAACCGGCCAGCCAGTCTCCGTCCTCGGTGATACAGATATAGAGTTAAAAATCGGTGATCAAGTGTACACCCATTCTGTTTTGATTGCGAATATTACCGATGATTGCATTCTGGGTCTGGACTTCTTGCAGAAGTACCGATGTGTTTTAGATATTGATAGGGGAGTATTGAAGTTCCCAGACCAAGAAGTGTTCCTGCGAGGAGTCAACACATGTAACCTCTATTGTGTGAAAGATACTACATTGGCTCCGAGAACAGAAACTTTAGTTGAAGTAAAATTTCCTAAGAAAATCAGGCAACAAAGATGCGTAATAGTTGAGGATACTGGCCGGCATCCGGAACTCATCACTGCGAGGACATTGGTAATGACGAAAGGGAAATCTAAAGTGCGAATTGTAAATCTTGGGAAAAAGGAGGTCCACTTGAAGAAAAACAGTGTTGTTGGGAGATGTGAAGAAGTGAAGTATCTCCGCCAAATCAACACATCTCCAGTGAAGCAGGACTCAACGAGAGATGAACCTGATCACATCCAGCAACTTCTGGAAAGTTCTAAGAAGAATTTATCGACCTCAGAACTACAGCAAGCCAGGGAATTTCTGCTACGGTTTCAGGATATTTTTGCTACGGGAAAGGACTGCGGAAGAACAGGTCTCGTCAAGCATGAGATAGACACAGGTGATGCTAGACCAATTAAACAGAGACCGCGTCGCATACCCTGGGCTAAAGAAACTGAAGTGGCAGAAATGGTAAAGGACATGGCTGACAGCGGAATAATTGAGCCTTCTACGAGCCCATGGTCTTCTCCAGTCGTTCTGGTGAAGAAGAAGGATGGCAGTACAAGATTCTGTGTAGACTACAGAATGCTGAATAATGTCACGAAGAAGGACAGTTACCCCTTGCCGAGGATCGACGATACGCTGGATATGCTCAGTGGTATGAGGTGGTTTTCAACCATTGATTTGAAAAGTGGCTACTGGCAAGTGGAAATCAGCGAGAAGGATAAAGAAAAGACAGCGTTCAGTACGGGCATTGGCAATGGCCTGTGGCAATTTAACGTCATGCCTTTTGGGTTGTGCAATGCTCCAGCAACCTTTGAACGCCTCATGGAACGAGTCATGGTTGGTCTTCTTGGTGACGTCTGTCTAGTATATTTGGATGACGTCATTATAATGGGCCGCACTTTTAAGGAAAACCTAAGGAACATGGAAAAAGTGTTCACCAGAATACGAGGGGCTAACCTAAAACTAAGCCCAAAGAAGTGTGCCCTGTTCAAGAAGGAGGTCAGCTACCTAGGACATGTGATTTCCGCTGATGGAGTGAGAACCGACCCTGAGAAGATAAAGGCTGTGCAACAGTGGCCAGTTCCAAAGAATAAAACAGAAGTACGTGCATTTCTAGGGCTATGCACATACTACAGAAGGTTTGTTATGAGTTTTTCTGACATTGCAAAACCTCTACATCAACTGACTGAGGATAAAAGAGAATTTATCTGGGACAACAACTGTGAGTCAGCGTTCAACGAGCTGAAGCAGCGGCTATGTGAAGCACCTATACTGGGGTATCCGAGCAGAGATGGAAGATTTGTCGTTGACACAGATGCCAGCAATACGGGAATTGGTGGCGTATTGTCACAGGTGCAAGATGACCGACAGATCGTGATCGCTTACTTCAGTAAGGCACTTTCAAAGCCCGAGAGGAACTACTGTGTTACTCGACGAGAACTGCTGGCTGTAGTAAAAACCTTGCAGCACTTCCATAAGTACCTCATAGGAAGGCAGTTCACGTTAAGGACCGACCACGCTGCACTGAAATGGCTGCTACAGTTTAAAAACCCGGAGGGTCAAGTTGCAAGATGGCTCGAGCAGCTGCAGGAGTTCAATTTCGTGACGGAACATCGGAGTGGAAAAGGGCATAACAATGCTGATGCCCTGTCGCGACGTCCGTGTGATGAAGACTGCAGACATTGCCAGCAAAACGAAGCCAGAGAACACGTGAACTTGATTAGAACTGAAGGCAACTTCAAGAAATCCCAGGAAGAAGATGACGATATTCGACCGGTACTGGACTGGTTGCGTAGTGGAGCTAGGCCCCAATGGAGTGAAGTATCGTCACTTAGTCCCGTCACAAAGAGCTACTGGGCGCAGTGGGACAGTTTAGTCCTGGAGAATGATGTGCTCTGTAGGAAATGGGAATCGAACGATGGCAAGGAGGTGACCACACAAGTGATAGTACCACGAAGTGAAGTGGTCCCCCTGCTACAGGAAATACACGATGGTGCTTCTGGTGGACATCTGGGGATCAAGAAGACTCTACTGAAAGTGAGACAGCGGTATTACTGGCTCAATTGTAGAGAGGACATAGAGCAATGGTGTCGGAAATGTACAGCGTGTGCATCTGTGAAAGGACCACAGACTAGAAGCAGGGGCAAGCTTCAGCTGTACAATGTGGGAGCCCCATGGGAACGCATTGCCATCGACGTTGCTGGACCATTTCCAATTACAAATGATGGAAACAAATACATAGTGGTGATCCAGGACTATTTCACAAAATGGCCAGAAGTCTTTGCCATTCCCAATCAGGAAGCGACGACAGTGGCGAAGAAGGTGGTCGAAGAAGTAGTGTGCCGATATGGCGCACCTTTGGAGATCCATTCCGATCAAGGCCGTAACTTTGAATCTGCGCTGTTCCAGGAGATGTGTACCCTTCTGGGGATTTACAAAACACGCACAACACCTGCGCATCCACAGTCGGACGGAATGGTGGAAAGATTTAACCAGACCCTGGAGAATCACCTGGCTAAGGTTGTCGATGACCATCAGAAGGACTGGGACCGGTATATTCCACTATTTCTGATGTCTTATCGATCGGCAGTGCACGATAGCACGGGATATACTCCAGCAAGAGTGAATTTCGGCAGAGAGATGAGACTTCCAGTCGATGCTATAACTGGCGTGCCACCTGACAAGACCAAGCCAGTTACGGACTACGTCAGTGACCTTCAAGATCAATTGGACGAAGTGCATAAACGAGTACGTGAGAATAGCATGAACACCAGCTCCAAAATGAAAACTAGGTACGACCGTAATGCCAACACCAAGGGATTTGAAGAAGGTGCACTAGTCTGGCTCCACAACCCGCTCCGACGAAAAGGGAAGTCGCCGAAACTTCAAGCTCGATGGGAGGGACCTTACACCGTGGTGAAACGGATCAACGACGTAACCTACCGCATCAAGAAAGGGCTAAGAGGGAAGCCTAAAGTGGTCCACGTGGATAGACTGGCGCCATATCAAGGATCTAATAATGCTCGGGACGAGCATGACTAAGAGGGGGGCACTGTTACGCCGTAAAAATAGAACACGTCGTTTCTTCGACAAAGCTGAAAGTATCACCGAATAATTAAAACGCATTGCTAGTCGAAACCTCCAGAATAGAAGTACGTACCAGGGCCTAGCAAATTCTAGAAAAATCCGACACGTATAAGTAGGTACTCAATAATTCTGAGAACTTTTGTAGGTACTTAAGTAACTTGGTAAAGGAATTTGTACCTTCAGTCTTTTACTATAGAGTCGAAATTCGTATGAGTCGTGGGGTCGAGTAGTTACCTACCGGTTGGTAATAAGAATAATTTATTGCTTCGCGGAAACGGTTTCTTTTGTTCTGGTGTGGCCTCGAACCTTCGGTATCTAGAATTTTCTTGGCTCTGAGTATAAATACGTGTTCGCTGGCCGGACGGGAGTCAGTTTGATTTCGACTGCGATCGAGTGCGAATATCCAAGTAAAGTGAAGAACGTTTTCATCCATACGACGACCTAAGCGATATTTCTACGGATCTCTAGAGTGCATTACGAAGTGGTTTATTGGCGATTGGACTAAATTGGTGTTTTGTTTGTGGAAAATAAATCTCTCTATTAGTAAACCGGCATTTGATTACTCACGTTCGTAACAATACGTTTCGACGTTACAACATAAGAGTAGATCCAGGTAAAGATGGCGGCATAAGCTTAGAATTTACAGTGAATCAAATCGTTTTTTTTTAAGTATTAATCCAATGTCTTCTCTCATGATTACTAATTAAAACCATAGCTCTGTTCCTTATTTGCTCTATGCATTCTAGAAACCAAAGTTTCCCCTTGGTGAATTGAAACCCCATAAGAATCATTGGGCTATGTTCGGAGTATCCTTCCAAGATAACGAAGGTTGCCGACATACCGAAAAGAATCGCGAAACTTAAGTGGCAATAGGCAGGACACATTGCACGCAGAACAGACGGCCGCTGGGGCTGAAAGGTTCTGGAGTGACGACCGCGTATTGGAAGACGCAGCGCTGGAAGGCCTCCCACAACGTGGACCGATGACCTGGTCAGGATTGCTGGAATCCGATGGATGAAAGACGCACAGGACCGGTCTGTGTGGCGGCGCTTAGGGGAGGCGTATGTCCAGCAGTGGACGTGTTTCAGCTAGAATGATGATGATGAAAATGAAGAATCATTATGATATTCTTAATACTCCCAATTTTGTTTTAATTGTCAATCATAGTAACATAAGTTTTTTATAAATTGAAACCTGGTTTATGAGAATGTAAAAGAAAATTCCTTGAAAGAAAAAATATTTCCTTGACAAAAACTGTTTCTACTGCTATCTAGGTAAAATATAACTAAAGCTGGTCTTATAGTTTGCCAGATAAACAAAATATGCAATACATCATTTATGAAAGCGCATAAACATTATTTGTTATCGTAAACAGAATATTTGGTGCATGATGCATCTGTTAGTTTTAACGATATTCAGAACTTTATAGTAACCTATATATTTTATATAAGTTACTACTATGTAAAATATAGGCATATTTTTCTACCGTCGTGTGTCGGGTGGTACCCGACGCCAGTGGCGTGCCTAGGGTTTCAATATAAGGCAAGCCCAAAAATTTTAACCAATTTCAAAAAAAGAAAGTTCAGTTTTGGACTGAGTATGTAGGTACCTACATATGGATCATCGCAATTTTCTCATAAACTACTGGTTAGATACAATAAATTAAAAGTGAATTCATCAATCTTCTTTCCTATTTTTTATTCAATTTCACTCACTGAAGGCATGCTAGTACTAGATTGAATATAATAAACATATCAGCAATTGCATACCTCCGGTGGCTTTGAAAAAAGCCATTTGATTTGGTTCATTGCTTGAGGAAACAAAGTTATGGTAAGTAGTTGATTGCTTCCTAACAGGACTAACAGGTTACAGACAAAAAAAAAAAAAAAACAAAACAGAAAGTTCCAAAGCAAAAGTAAAAAAATACCTACATAGAATATAGAAAGGTATTTAAATTAATTATTTATATTCTAATAGGAATTGTCTATCTTTCTAAAATGATTAAATTACATTACAGCCGGAATAGTTATAACAAGATACACTAATTTTAACAATTCAGGAAAGGCATCTTCGAGGTTATTCTCATGAATGAAATCAATTAATTCCAAAACATTACGATCTTTTAGATCAGGACTAGAATACAGGCAAATCAATTAACTTTTTATTGTTTTTTTGTCGAAATAGTTTGCATAAATGTCAAATAATGAATCTAATCCCTCTGTAGGAAAATGTGAGTAATTTATATATACACTGATCTATTAAATTTTCGTTTATGCGATTTACTAGACTGAGAAATTCACAGATTAGACGTCGGTTTTAATGAAGAAATTAACTGTTTTTTTCTGAGCAAAGTTTAAAGATTTTACCTTATCTTCGACAATCAAAACTCGAACGCATTTTAAATCCTCACAAGGTACAATTAGCTCCATTGTTGTAGGTAAGTCACCAAAACAGTTACATAAAATATAACACTGGGAAAACTAAGAAAACACATAAAAAAACTTACTAACTAAGAAAACAAATAAAACTGAAGTTAGTTGCACTCGAGTGTCAAAAACTATTTACGCAAAGTTGTAGTGTTGTCATTTAGGCAAAAAAAGTCGCCAGGTGTACGAAAAATCTAGCTAAATGTCGCATTTTTTTTACTTTTAAGGTAATGCTTGAATATTTAATTTCGTTATTTTAAAAAGTCGCTGGTTTTTACTGTTGCTAAATCTTAAAAAAAGTCTCCAAACTCGTTAAAAATCTCCAAGATCTCACAACGTTGCTAAAACGGCAACACTAAAGTGTGACAAACTGACAAGGTCACGCATTCGCGTGCAACTTCATGCGCAATCCCGGCTTAAATCTTCTATACTGATCGATTTGTAGACGCAAAACGTCCTAAGTACTTATACGGCACATCGCTATGAGTGCGAAAGAGACATTGAAAGCCCGGTAAAAGCCGGTAAGTGTAAGCGAGATAGCTATATATAGTGCCGAGTGTAAGCGAAGCGCGCGAACAATCGCGATGTGTAATGCAGCGGGCGGGCCTAAGTAGATACTTTGTGTTATTTTGATAAGAATTAAGCGCGCGAACTTTTAAATAGTTCGGGTTTGATATTGATTCTTATCGAGCATTTTAGTAAGGCATGCCGGGCTTTTGGGCTTGTATGAAGGGACCGCCACTGCCCGACGCACGGCGAATATCCATCCGTAAGGATGTTGAAACCTTTAAAGCGTTTCGTTTCACTTAAAAAAAAGGTTATAAAGATTATCTATACATATTATTGAAAATATAATAGACAGATGCTTAAGCTTCTCAATGAACTTTCGCCCGTTTGAACGCCAAAAACTTCCCCAAGGATAAGTAATGCCCCGACATAAGTATCATATGTCTTCTCTAAGATCCGATATGTCTGATATGTTCTAGGGCAGAGCGGGAGAAATTATTGGTTAACTTCTAATCTGAAAAAACATTGTTTAGCAATAGATGTCTTTCAGTTGAAATGATTATTTACAAGTCCGGTAGTTTAGATGCACAACCAACTTAACAAACAAACAGACATATACTTTAACACTGATAATATTAGTATGGATATAACTGCCCCGTATAAAACGGTTCCAAATGCATTTTCCTCAACGAATCCTTCCAAAGCTAACAACTTAGCGGCGAATGCATTAAACTGTCAATTAAACATTAGGGATCGGACAAAACTAAAATAAACAGTTGATTAAATCCACATTCAATTTATACTGTAATAGATTGTTCAGTATTTATGTCGTGATCTCACTCTATGAGATAATGGAAAAGCTATGAGTAATATTATTCATAATTTGTGCATGCGCAGTGTGGGCGGGGTACTAGTTTCTCAGTTTTCTAGATCGGTAGAGGCGATTTGGAGCGAGGAGGAGTGGTAGGCAGTCGCCGCCTGCTGCGAAGCAGTCATGCTAGCAAAGGAGGAGGCCGATCGCATAAGGCACAATGCACAACGTCGCACACGCCCTAGATTCCTTATCAGGCCACCTGGCGCAGGCGCAAGCTTGCGGACGGCGAACAATCTGTAGCTTGCCGTCCGGTCGTCTGTTGACGGTCCAGACCAAGCCCGGTCGTCGACGGTGCGCTCTGTTCCTACACGCCTCAAGGATTGGTCAGCAAATGTAGAGGCTCAACTGCAGGGTCCGACCCCGGTATGAGGGCTAAAAAGGAATGGGGTGGGTCGTTTAGTCAGTAAGAGTCTGACACTGTTTTCCGCCCCGACCAAGGGCGGGATTAGTCACTAGATGATTTTTCTCCACCATAAAAAAGCACTCTTCCTGAAAAACTTTCTTGGCTTGGATCTTAAAGAGAATATAGGATATTTTTTATTTATTCCAATTTCCTGATAAGTTTTCGTTGTGTTCATTAAGGAAAAATGGTACCTATATAGTTTTGTATCTGAAGTACCTACATCAATTTATCTGAAAAATATGTGGAATCATACAAAGAGGCGCGATCTCATTAAAAGCTCAGAATTTGATGTATTCAATGCTACATGGTACGGCAAGCTGATTCGATACATTTGCTGCCAAATATATTAAAACCATTAGAATGTGTTATATTGGCAATTTAATGGCGACAGAGTTAAGCTTTAACTAATTAGACCGATGCACACGAGTACCACGCCTGATTGGCACGTAGAACGACGTCGCGTGGCGTGGAATCAAGTGTAGCTCTACAAGTCTAGTTGCCATATAAAATGTCATCACGCCACAAATGTACCGCCTGACATTAGGGACTGCCAAACTCTTGCAATTTTGAAGAGTTGTAGAACACTATATTTCTCCTCCTTCATAGTTGCATATTAGTATGTAATATTTTTTTTTGTATTATATAGTACTAGCGACCCGCCCCAGCTTCGCACGGGTACTGATATCATCATATATATAAATGATTAGCTGTTCGTTAGTCTCGCTAAAACTCGGGTACGGCTGGACCGATTTGGCTAATTTTGGTTTTGAAATATTCGTGATAGCTAAGGGATGGTTTAAATGGTGAGAATGAGAAAAAAAATCGGCGGTACGAAGTTTGCCGGGACAGCTAGTATTGACACATATATTACACACAAACCGCTTTCATAAAAAAAAACCGTATTGCAAAAACCTATTAAAAAAAACCTATTGCAAAAACCTATTAAAAAAAACCGCATCAAAATCCGTTGCGTACTTTTAAAAATCTAAGCATAAATAGGGACAGCGGTAAGCAATTTAACTTTGTTTTATACTATGTAATCATGTATTTTTGTTATAGATATTTTACTAAGTGTATTTTATATAATTATAATGTATATTATTTCATTGTCAATTATTGTGTGTGTACAATTTTCCCTTTTACTGTTACACACGGTCTACAACTCTATTTTTCTAACTCTCCTTTCGCAGGGTATGCTAGAAGAGATTTCTTTAGAAATAAGCATCACCTCTGTACCTATTTTAGTGTTTTTCTGTTTCCTTCTTCTTTTCTTTTATTCTTATTTGTGTACATACATAGTTAAATAAATTAAGTAACAAAATGTATGGAAATCGAGGCGCTCAGATCGACGTGTGTGGCTCACGTGTGTGCAGTGTAGTTCTAGAATAACTGTATTTTTTTTTTGAAGCCCTAACTGTCCCACTGATGGGCAAAGGCCTCCCCCAAGTCCTTCCAAACCTTCTTCTCCCGCGCCGTTTCGAACCAGTCGTCTCGGTACGCGTCTAAATCATCTCGCCACCTCTTTTTAGGACTACCGCATAACCCATTATGTATCAAAAAGTATATATTTTCTAAATTTGACAATGGCAAACGATACGAAACAAAAAAAAAATAACGTAGGTAGGTAAGAATCGATATATATCGAGATACAAATTTGCGAGCAATCGAATCCATCACTCGATCATTGCACCGTATAAACTGCATTATCCTGCACTCGGGTCATTCAACTTCTTCTGAGTAATTCTGGGTTCAATATTTCAGGATTTAAGATGCTGTGTTGATGAAAACGGGAGTGAAAGGATGGGTTTATGGAAAACAAGGTGTTGAGTGTATTGGCAATTTTGGGTCAGCACTTAGCGGCAAGATAATATACACTGCTAAATATTGATCGTTTTAATCCCGTGGAGGGTGGATCTGGTACATGAAACCACTTGTCGATTTGTAAAGATAAAATTAAACATTAAAGCCCATAGCATAATTTTACTGAACTAAAAAAATAAGAAAAAACCGACAAAAAATTCCACCACTGGGGGGTCTAGAATCATGTACTGACTCTATGGTATTCGTTTGTGTTACGATATTAATGACACCTTGTATATGTATATATCTTTCTCGTTTGTCCGACTTAAAGTCCTCTGAACTAAGATTTTTACAGGCAGACTCTTATTAAAACTACTTTTATTAATATGAAATAAAGAGAGTTCTCTGTTCTGTGTTTTATGCACTAAAAAGTTATTATTATCACATCCGTGGGTAACAAAGGCCTCTGTCTCGTATACAACGTTAAATTTTGATCGTTTTAATCCCTTGAAGGGTCGATCCGGTACATGAAACACTATCGATTTGTAAAGTTAAAATAAAAAAATAAGCACTTTTTTTTTAATTCGAATTCGTTTATGCACTTTCGAAATTGTTTTTTTAAAGTAAATATCATCTGGGCCAGTTCAATGACCTGTAGGTAGTTAGTACGCAACACCCGAAGACTACCTACGCGGTCATTGACTCGTTTACATAAAGAAATGATTTTTTTAATTCGTATTACACTACGAGATTTAGAAAAAAAAATACTCTATTTTTTTATTTTATCTATATAAATCGATAGTGTTTCATGTACCCGATCGACCCTCCACGGGATTAAAACGATCAAAATTTAACGGTGTATACAAAAACTCAGTTCCGGGCACTTCCATGCAAGAATCGAATCGGCAACCAGTATATAGTGAAGCTCAAAGGCAATAACTTTGTAACTGCGCCATCAAATGTATTATTTGAACATTTTCCACGCTCTGTAAAGAATTTCATATTCCAGAGAAATTGCAATAAGCTGCACTTTCTATGCAATATGTAGATATTTTTTAGTACGTACAGTACGCAAAACTGTTTGGTATGTGGTCATAAGTCTCTGCATTTTTTTGTATTATTATTTATAGGCTTGTGCTTGACCACTTTTCCCCTGTTAAGCGATATTGTTGTCGACTCTCACCGATGTTGTTGACTATGGAGCACGTTCGCCTTTTTTTACTTATGTTTTTTTTTTGTTATGGTAGGTAAAAATCATCCAACGAAATCCCGCTCTTGGGACGTGAACATATGCACTTTTTTAAATACGTCATAAATCGTAAACCGCAATATATCTTTCACTCAATCATCTGAAATATAAAAAGAATATATATACATAAATCATAAATCTTATGCATAAACCGTGAATAAAAGATTTTACACGTTTTTATTTATATATTTTATACATTACATATTTGTATTACGTTACAAAAACAAAAATTGCGATTCGGAAAAATCTTCGCAACTCAATTCGGGAATTGGACTGTTTTCGTATCTAAGTTTTCTAAGCTTTGTATGGAACCCTCAGTGCGCGAATTCGACTCACGCTTGCCTGGTTTGTAATAACTTCTACCATTATAATTAAAATAAATGAGTAGCTCATTTTTTAAAATAAAACTGATTAAACAATGAGCGTTTTTAAAAACAACATTTTGATGCCGAAAACAGAAAATTTTAGATTTTATTTTTGTTCAACAGTAAAAAGTATACTACTGTTTTTAACAGTAAAGTCCTAGTAAGGCCCAGTACGTGATGATGGGTGCCACTTGTCTTGTCTTAGGGATTTTTTAAGACGACATGTCCCATCTATTTACCACTTTTATCGACTGTACTTTCAAGAATATTAAAACTAGTTTATTAAAATTGTATCTTTTGAATAAAGCTTTTTGCTTTAAGATCCTTGTAAAGTGCATCCCTTGGGGGTACGAAGTAAATAACATCTCCGTTACTACGCTAAGACCTGACCTCCTTTAACATTGTAAGCTTGAGTTGATTTACTTGGTACAACTCTGTTTTTAGGGTTCTGTTGCCAAATGGCAAAAAATGGAACCCTTATAGATTCGTCATGTCAACGTCACAGCCAATTTATTCCGAAACTATGAGAACTACACTGTTGAAATTTGATAAGTAGATGTATGCTGTAAACCGCTTTAAGATTTGCACACAAAGAAAAAAAAAATAAGTTTGGGGTTCCTCATACATAGAACCGAAACTCAATTTTTTTTATTTTTCATCAAACCCATTCGTCTGGGGTATCTATGGATAAGTCTTCAAAAATTATATTGAGGTTTCTGGTATTTTTTTTTCTTAACTGTATAGTTTGTGCTAACGACACTTCCAAAGTGGTAAAACGTCTGCCTCCTCTCCTGTAACTTCTAAAATAAGAGAATGGTGAAACTAAAAAATATATGATGTGCACTTAACTACATGTAACTACCAACGAAAATTGGTTTGAACGAGATCAAGTAAGTAGTTTTTTTTTAATACATCATAAATCATAAGCCGCCATTGGTACGGAACGCTAGGTGTGCGAGTCTGGCTTGCACTTGCCTAGTTGTTTATATAAAGTGGTTAGTATGTACGTATCTTAATTCGAATGCCTGCGCTATGAATGGAAATTGTTTACTTACATACCTACTCAAAGATTTTAAAGTCATTCGACTGTTTGTGTGAATATTAATACAATCGCAAGGGAAACCGTGATTCTATTACCATTATTGAAACTTTTACGGTCCAGACCAAGCCTATGTTCCTATTGCTGGGACACAGGCTTCCTCTCTAGGAGAGAGGATGGGCCGTGATCCACCCCGCGGACTCAGTGCGCATTGGTGGATGCCGATTTCCTCACAAAGGTTTTCTTCACCGTTTTGAGAGCAGTGGTGATGAAATAAATTACACATAGTAACGTGCCTGGCTGGGTTCGACCTACATCTCGTAAGTCTAAATGATATGGAATGAATACTAATCGGTATTCGGAAACCAATATTCGACACATCTCTAATAGTTTACTAACGCAAGCAAACAAACCAGTTTGCGTTGCAACCAATTAGTCACTTTTACGATCAATTTCCAAACGTTTACAACGTCATGACGTATGACAGGCCATTGTTATTCAAGATATTATCAGGATTTACGGAACCCGCTTGGCAGACATCCAAATTGATACGTGGCTACCACAGTATCAAAAACTTTAGTAATCTCTTTGTACTAAATCATACTCTGTTTAAAATAACGTTAGACATTTAAGAAAACCTTTTTTACTGTCCGCGTCGTCTACTTGGGCTCGTTCCGGACTGTTACCAAACGACCGGACGGCGGGCTACCCATTGCTCGCCGCCCGCGCCTTTGGTTGTCGGAAATCTGGATCAGAGACACGGCGACGGCGGCTGTGGCGAGAGCGTAGTTGCTTTTGCCTGATACGGCCGGCCTTCTCTTTTACTTGCATTATAGCTTCGCAGAAGGTGACACAGTTGGGTTTGAATCAGGCGCACAAAAAGAAAGCTTTATTTAGCCAAAAAACATTAACATTTTCCTCAACAACAGTTGTTGAATGACAATGTCAAGTAAATAAACTTTTAGGTCGAAACATCAAAGTTTGTTAATAACCCCATTGGTTGAATACATTAAAGAGATTAATGGGTTTATACAAATTCTCATTTATATGAAGATGAAAGGAACGTTTAATGGTCTATTAAATGATGGTCACATTAAATCTGAGTCATCTCTTAACAAAACGTAACATAAAGTCATTCCTCATTTCGTCTGGAACACGTGGATAAATTAAGTACCTTTTTTATTAAGGTCGGTTCATGGATGGGTGACCGGCATGCACAAACATGTACAGTAAGGCCGTCGGATCTTGGAGAGTCTAAAGTTAGGCTCTGCGAATTTTAGCGCTTGAAAACTCCTAAAAAAATAAATGGTTTAAACAAATGAATGCAATTTGCAGTTGTTATTGCTGGTGAAAACTGTTATTGGCAATTTCAAGCGCTAAAATTCGCAAAATCTAACTTCAGACTCGCCAAGATCCGACGGCCGTACTGTATACTCACATACAATACACCCACATCCATAAAAACTACATACATACACACAAAATCTGTAGGCAGAGAAGGGCGTAGTTCTACTATTTTGTAATCAGATTACTCATTATGATTAGCATAGCATGAGTCTTATTATATGCCCACTGCTTTGATTCAGGCTCCCTCTCTAAGAGAGAGTAATCCACCAAGCAGGTTGGCGGATGTCACATGTCTTTGAATTATTGTTTCTAGGATTCATGCTGGTTTCCTCACGATGTTTTCCTTCAACGTTTTGATAGCAGTGGCAGTAACTATTTAGTAATCGGTGGCAGTGGTGATAAAATAAAATTTACACAAAATAATGCGCCTGTCTGGTTTAAACCCGCAACTTTCAACTCGTAAGTCAGGGCCGTTACCACTCGGCCACCACTTCTCTCACTAGCTCTGTATTATAATATAAAATGCACGTCTGTGTTAGCTAATTACCATCAGACCAGACAACATATATCCACAAACAATTATCACCGTTTAGAGCCTTATAGACTTATACTCTATTGGCGTTAAGATTACACATTTAAAGAAACATTTTTTTTACAGTCTATTCAACCGATTTTAACTTCTATTCCATAAGCATAAATATGGCATTGAAAGAAAAATAGTCGTTAAAAAACCAACAATTTACTGCAGCCACCATTTGTCATTCCACCAACGTAATAAAATTCAAAATCGGACAGAGACAATCTTCTTCTTTTCGTGTCGATTTGATTAAAATTTTGTCCGACCAATATTTAGCCACCTTATTTATGGTGAAAAAAATCATCTAATGACGAATCCCGCCCTTGGGTGGAGCGCGAAACAGTGCCAGACTCTTACTAACTAAACGACCCACCCCTTTCCTTCATACCAGGGTCGGATCTTCCTTTCAGAAACCGGACCGGGGCCCCAGTAGGCTATTATTATTATGATATTTAACCACCTGGAAAGCCATTTCGAAGACCTCGTACAAGTCATTAAAGGTGCAGATTGGTGCAGATGGTAGTGCACGCTGAGCAGAAAAGGAGGTGACGCATATACTGTGAAGGGGTTCCCCACTGGCACTGTACTTGCGATGGATAAAGGCAGCCCTATGTGGCCAGATTATCTCTGCAGCGACCAACTTGAAACCGCGATCGGTTCAGGGATTTGGAACGACCGCGACGGCGCGCTCTGTTCCCGCGCGCCTCAAAGAGTTGTCAGCAAACTTAATAAAAAAGGTGAGTCGTAATAGGAGTTTGTGAAGTCTAACGTCACATCTCACATTCAATTTGTAAAGAAAAGTTATATATAACATAAAAAGTATGACAAAAAATTACAACTACCACTACAGCAGTTTCACTATCGTTCATATAATATCCTCATTTCTTGTCTAACTAACTAGATCCAGCTGAAAAACTCCGAGGTATTTAGCTGGTCGATTAGTTAAATCCAAAGTCTACGGAACCAGATGAAACGTGCGTGCATATTTACGTTACCCACACACACGCAACTGATCATTGAGCCAGATCGTTACATTTTGGCTCCGGTTCAACTGACCAATGACTTATCTTGATCGATTTCAACGAACTACGATTTTTGGAGATAGCCAATGAGTGGGTAGGTTTTCTTTAATATTTGTCTACTTTAATTACTAACAATTTGTCATCGATGTTTTGGAACAAACTGAACAAAGTCACTTTTTGTTTTGTTCGTTTGTTTTCTCATATCAATGAACAAATAGACATAAAAGGCATAAGGCTCAGCAAACAATGAGAGCTGATTAGATATATCTTATACGATATATCCTATCACCATGAATTAGCTATAACCATGCTATATTAAGTACATAGTTTCATATGTATGTACATAATTTTGAGTATGGACGTTATCAAAAACTCAACCAAAATACAAAAAATGGCTGCCGTTCAGAGGGGGTTGGGTTTAGACCTCATATTATTATGTAGTATAGTTTTAGTGATAAAATAATGCAAACTATCACCCCCTAAAGTTTGTACAGTCTGAACCCGGACATATTGTATAGATAACTATTAAATTATATATATAGTATATATAGATAATTATTAAATGACCATTTCTACCAACAAGGACTTAAAGGTTGCGATACAATCAGTACTTGAGTATTGCATTGTTTTGTTGTACATGTGTATTGCATTAAAACATAGAGGTAGAGTTTCAATAATTATTTCTAATACTAAATTCAATTAAAGACGCGTGTGTGACGTAAAGTTTTCATTTTTCTTTTAGCTTTGACTCGATTTTACAAGTAAACCCAACGGTATCTTGAATTCTCGATAGGTACACCGCGCGATCATTTCTAGGTACCGCACTGTGATATATAGGTAACTGGTATACATCTATATATGTATGCTCTCACTGAAATATTTACCTTTTTGTAATATTCAATACAGCTCTATAATGGATCACTGTCTAAAATAGGGAACGACGCCTTGTCTCAGCGTAAGCTTGCTCTAAGTATGTCTGCAATTAGTATGTAAAGTATGAGTTTTTCTTTCCCTTTTTTGTAAGTCTTAGGTAGGTATCTGAGTACGTGGTTCACCTAAGCTGGTTCTTATTATCTCAAGTAAACTAACACAAAATTTTAAATGACTAAGCTTAAATTGGTTATTTCTAGGCAAGTGTATGTATCTTTTTTTTTTATGGTAGGTAACAGTGTCAAACTCTTACTGACTGAACAACCTACCCCGTTTCTTCCTTGCCTTAGTCCCAGAGGCCCGGTGTAACGCTTTCGCACCAACCCTCGGCTCCAAGAGGCTTCGACCCTATAGGGCCCCTATGTATGTATATGGCTCCATCGTCCACCACATTACCGCTTTCAATAAGATAAGGAAGAGGTCAAAAAGCGTCATCCTATTATTAAATTTAAATAAAAAACTTACTTCAACATTTCCCTAACCCTCAATAGCATCAGTTGACCCCTGTTCAAAAAAAGTCACGGGCATTAGTTTTTTATAGTTACAACTAGGTCAAAGTCCTTTCAAAAAGAGTGGTGACCATCGCCTTGACCTGAATCGATGTCCATCGGCCTGAACTGCCCGATTCGCCAGTTTTGTAGATAAACACATAAAGATGGACAGACTTTAGTCATACTTGTGACTATGTTTACTAAACGTTAAGTCATGAAAGTTATGGTTATGGTAATAGGATCTAAGAGTTACAGGATTCCATTAAAAGATAAAATTATTAGATAAACTATAGCATTTCCCGGTGACTTCTTTAGCATAGAAAATTGAACTCTAGCTGGTTCTGTTTAGGGTAGATTTTCAAAGGAAAGTTTCTAAAATCTGCAGGAACATAGCTTTCAGATTTAATGTTCTTGTCTCAGTAATTTTGGCTTTGTGTTGTATGTCTTTCAGTTAATCACAAATCTGTTTTCTAGCTATGCTATAAACATAAAGAATTTGATATAATCAGTTCCTATTTCATCATCATCAGCCATATTGATGTTCCCACTGCTGGGACACAGGCCTCCTTTCTAGGAGAATGGGCCGAAATCCACCACGTGGGCCCAGTGCTGGTGGATGTCACATGTCTTCGAATTTTTGGTTCTAGGACATGCCGGTTTCCTCACGATGTTTATCATCACCGTTTTGAGAGCAATGATTATGAAATAAATTACACAAAGTAATGCGCCTGGTTGGGTTTGAACCCGCGAGTTACAATTCGTAAGTCGGGGCCATTACCTTTCTGCCATCATTGCTCGACCTTTTGGGTATAAAACGTTAAATGAGTGAATATTAGTACAGTCTGAACGTAGCCTAAAATCTAGGTTATTGACCTTAAAAAATAAATGCCACGAACAGTTGTTAACAGCAATAACAACTGTTATTGCCATTTATTTTTTTACGAGTGCAAGCGCTAAACTTGCAGTTTAGACTCGCCAAGTTCGTCGGCCGCTGTACTTCCATTACGATAGCATACATATACATACATACAATCAATACATATTGCTGCCCAAGTACAATAGTAACACAGGTATCTTAAAAAAAAAAAACGCCAAATTGACATAAAATGTGTGTCATATAAAAAAACTAATCTTGTATCTGTTTAAAAAATAGGATATATGAATAACGCCACTTAGATGCCTAAAATTCAACAATTCACCGATACATTTATGCATAATTATTATTACCGAATACTAAAATTCTCAAAATTAAAATCTCAAAACATATTTTTTTAACCTTTCGAGTACCTACCGTAATTAGAGACATAATAGAAAGACAATAGGCATGCTTGGGGCTCAAAAGTATAATTTAATCTGAGTATAATATGACGTTATCCTTTAAGCATTAAAACTATTAGGTACTTATAAAAAATATTTCATTCATATTGAAATATAAATGAATCTTATCACAATAAACAAAGTTATTCCATAGTACTAGGTACCTAATAAACCAACCACATTTCAATTTGTTATTCATCATCCTTTTTAATGTTCCCACTGTTGGGACACAGGCCTCCTCACTAGGAGAGGGAATGGGCCATAATCCACCACGCGAGCCCAGTGCGGATTGGTGGATGTCACATGTCTTCGAATTTCTGGTTCTAGGGCATGTCGGTTTCCTCACGATTTCAATTTATTAACGACCAGTTAATTAGTGACAATAAAATCAAAAAGTATGATTAAGTAGTAAGATACTTATCTCAAAACATACGTACTTCGATCAAGATATCTTACAATTGAACTAGCAGCTGTTCGCAGCGATAATAACTATGACGCGTCGGTGCACGTTCAATATGGCCGACCTAACTTGGCGAGACAGAACTTTGCGCACAATATTGCGCAATAACTTTTTTTACGAACCGGTTGGTGGCATGAGGCGACGTGCGCGGGGCGGGGGTCTAACCTAGTGATGTACCATAATGTAAACACTATCGACTTATTCAATCAAATATCGCAATCGATTTTTATTGATTTAGAATTTATTGATTTTTGTTTAAGTAGGTAAGTATATGAGATTTTGAATGAAATAGGTTTACAAATTTAGTGAATTTTATTAAATGTGTAATTTCATTTACTAATTTACGTAAATAAAATTACTAATTAAGTGAAGTAAAACATTTTTTTTTAATTACGCTTTTTAACGAAAAAAAATTAAAAATGTATTAAATCATTATGTACTAAATGGAAATAAATGGAATAATAATTAAATTTCATTTTATAGTTTTTCAAAAACGATTTATTTTTTATTTTTATTACTTAAAGTCTAAATCTCATGATTTAGTTAAAAAATATTATCAATAAACAACAACTTGAATAGCGAATTGAATATAAAAAAAATTAAATTTATAACTTACTTTCAATTCATTTTTAGTAAATATCGATTAAACAACACTCTCAGACACGCGTATTGGACATCCCTTTTTTATCGTTCGTAAAATTTCGTGCTTGTTCGGGAGTGCTCGGTACGCGGTAAGCGGTAATATGTCTCAGTCACACGTTAGCATTGGTGTCGTGTTCGTGTCGCTATCTCTCTCTGGAGCACTGGCGGTTACAAAAGTTTTCGTTGGTTGTGGTTACCTAGTTGTTATTATTGTAGTGTTGATTTTTTTATGTAGTGTGAATTTTGTTTCTGTTTCTTAAATTTGTTTTAGTGTTACCTGGCACTTTTATTATTCGCCAATAAAAATGCCAAAGCATAATTGTGTGTTAAATCACCAAGCGAGAAAAATTATTTACGATCTAACACAGTATTTTAAAAAAGAAAAAGAGGACGGAGTGAAGGATGTAGATAAGGTTTATTTAAGAGTTTCCAACGCAACTGGTGTGTCCCAACGCACAATACAGCGGATTGTAACAGAAGGCAAACTTGCAGGCTCACTTTCGGAGTTCCGCACGCCTGGTAAGAAAAGGGCTAGATCAAAGCCTATTACTGACATGGATAGTTTAGACCAAGGTGTAATGAAAAGATACATACACAACTTCCATAAATCTGAAAAACAAATGCCAACCATACATAGATTATTAGCGAAACTCAGACAAGATAATACAATACATTTTCAAGGAGCTAAGACGAGTTTAAAAACAATAGTCAAAAACTTGGGTTTCAAGTGGCGAAAGACAAAAGGCAATAAAATGGTTCTCATAGAGAAGACCAACATTCGCTTAAAAAGGATTTTGTACCTGAATACAATAAAAAAATGCAGGGAAGAAGGGCGAACAATTGTATTCACTAGTGAGGCGTATGCCTACTCATTACAAACTAAAAGTAACCCATGGACAGATGGCTCCAATGATGGACTAAAGGGTCCGATAGCAAAAGGCCAGCGGATAGTCATGATGCACGCAGGATCAGAAGCAGGATTTGTCCCGAATGGCCTACTAATATTCAAATCTGTTTACAAAACCGGAGAGACTCATGACATGAATTTCTCTAGCTATAAGAAATGGTTAGAGACCCAACTGATTCCAAATTTGAGCCCGAACTCAGTGGTGGTACTACATAATGCTCCATACCAAAACAAAGTTTTGGATCCTACCCCCACATCTAATGACAAGAAGTCTAAAATGGAATCGTGGTTAGCAGAAAAGGGTATACCATTTGAAAAAAACATGCGTAAACCACAACTTTACGATTTAATTAAAAAACACAAAGATGTGCATAAACGATACGTGGTAGATGAAATGTTTAAACAAAAGAACCACGATGTCCTTCGTTTACCACCATATCATCCAGACTTGAACCCACTCGAGATGGCGTGGGTTGCCGTTAAGGAGTATGTAGCAGAAAAAAACGTTGATGGAAACGTAAACAAGACAATGGAGCTGATCCAGGAAAAAGTAAAGGCAATAGGTCAGGAAGAATGGAGTCTTTTTTACAGAAAACTTCATGACGTCGAAGAAGAATATAGGCAGAGCGACCATATCATAGATGAAATGACGGAACAATTCGGCGTTAATATAGGATCAGATTCGGAAAGCGAAACTGAGAGTGAGAGTGAAGAAGATGATGAGGATGAACCTATGCCCAGTACCTCACGTAATACACAAGGAGCTGACGAGTCCATGTTCTCAGGGATGTTCCCTCTCAGTGGCGGTGATTAAATACTTAAATAAGTTTTTATATGTATTTAAAATATATGTATTTGGTGATTAAAATTTTGCTACATCATAATTGAATTTTTAATTTATTTTTTGCCTTAGTCTTTTGATAGGTATTTTTTTTTCTTGGTCAAGGGACCAATTAGGAATTTTATACAAACTAATAAAGAGCAAACTGCGAAAGTGGTTGGATAGTACAGAAAAATAATCGTGAGAAGGTAGGAAGGATAAGGCCATCTATCGTAAAATCAGAAAATGTTGTTATCAATAACATTACATTATATTGTTACTAGACGGCCTTCTTGAGCCTTAAATGCTATTTTAATGCTTACTTTTGTAGTTTCTTTTTGTTTCTTCAAATATTGAAACAATTTATAGTCTTGTTTTTTAAAGAAATGAAAATATTAAAATAGAATATTGTTTTATCTAAAAATAAATATCTAATTATCTATGTGTTAGTTTTCAAACTTGAGAGGGTAGTCGAATATGGATTTATAAATAATAATTAGCAGGTAGTACTTAGACTGAAGCCTTGCAATTAAGCTCAATCGATTGTTTGCTGAGTTTCTTTTGTTAAATTTTATTTTTAATCAGGTTAATTTTATAAACTTATTTTATTACAATGAGTATGAATTTGAAATATAGATTTATAGTGACAAGAGCTCAAATAATTTTATTGCTTTACATAAACCAGGTAAAAACTTGTCAGAAATAGTCAGAAGGACCGGTGTAAACGTAAGTAGTTTTATTTTTAATCTTTTATAAAAAAAACTCCTATAAATATTATAATCATTATTGGGTATAATATATTTCTGTTTTATTTTTGCAGAGAAAAACAATAGTAGATACGATAGAAACGACGATTTGAAGAAGAGGGTATTTTGAATAACCATCAAAGAAAAAATCCAAAACTTTATTTTTCTATTTACATATTTTTGTTATTTTTAAATATTTCTTAAAACAAATACGTAATAAAATAGACAACTTTCGGCCATAAGACCAATATTTATTACGATTATGTTACAAAAGATCGTTTTTCTCGGTCCTTTCTCACCTTTTCATGGGATGTGGTGTTAAGAGGAAGGGGTCAAACCCACCTCTCAATCTCCTGCCTTCTGGGGCCAAGGGTTGACGCTAAAGCGGAACACCGGGGCCATGGAACTAAGGCAGGAAGGAACGGTGGGTCGTTTAGTCAGTAGACGTCTGACACTGTCTCCCACTCCGCCCAAGGGCGGGATTCGTCATTCGATGATTTTCCCACCATAAAGAAAAACCTCTCGATCTCCTCAACTACCAACTCCGACCTTCTGCCAAACGGTGCTAAAGCCAAGTCGAATATATTTACGGACGACAAGCTGTGGGTAGCTCGCTGGTAAGGACTAGGCTCAAGTCTACAGTGTATCCGGGGCCCTGGGACGAAGGCGAAGAAGGAATAGGAGTGAGTTTTTAGTCAGTAAAAGACAGACTCTATCCGCTCAAGAGTCAGGCGACTGGCTAGGGGATTTTCTCACTTAAAAAAAAGTCGACGTGGCGTTGAAGGAGACGCCAGCAAAATTGAACGGGACCCCAGTAAGGTCAATGCCTTCTAGGGCTGCAAAAATGTTCGAAAGATCGTGACCCTGGAACGTAAACCGCAACTGAAGGATCTCAGACTGTCTTTAACAGATAGGTTTAGTCTGTAAAAGTTTGACATGCCCTCTCTAGAATGGGAGAAGTCATTTGATAATTTCCCGCTTCAAAAATTTAGACAATTTTATGTAAAATACTATTATTGTTTAAACTCAGGCGCTTTAATTAGTGAAAATTATTTTATCACTACTGCTTTCAAAATGGTGAAGAAAAACATGGTAAGGAAACCGGCATATCCTAGAACCAAAAATTTGAAGAAATATCTGCCAAACAGCACACTGTGTAGTGGAATACGGCTCGTCCCTTCTCCTACAGAGGGGCTAGAGTTCCAGCAGTGGGAACATTATAAGGCCGATTAAATAATGTAATATATTCCACAACCATCACATAACGCCGTCTAGTTAAAAGTTAAGCAGAGCTTGTGTTATGGGTACTACACAACAGATTAACATACTTATATATTTCTAAATAGAGAAATTACACCCAGACACAGAAAAAATGATCGTGCTCATCACACAAACATTTGTCTTGGGTGGGAATCGAACCCACGACCTTCGGCATAGCAGTCAGGGTCACTATCTACTGGACCAACTGTACAGGCTACTCAAGAAGATTATGCTTATATTATTATGATTATATATATATAATCAAAGTATACGCATAAGCGTATACTTTGATTCAGTATATTTTTACATTCCATTCACTATGTAAATGAAGTAAATTTCCATGTTACGAATATACCGACGAGCAATAAATATCTTTTCACAACAATTTATTTCGTAAGAGCCGTATAACAAAAAAACAAAAACATCTTCAGGAATTCAACCGATCGAATTCCACCAGTTTCTTAATGTGACCTTAAAGAAATATACGCTTGTTTATGTTTAGGAGTATTCTTAAACGGAACGCTTTTAGATTGTTTGTTTGTCTATCCTGCCTAATCTCGAAAACGGCTGGATCTTCATCGAGATTGCTTCTACGATTTACGATGCTAATAACGTAGGTATACCTATTAAACTAACTTGATATCTTCAGGCCATAAAAAAGGGCAAGAGCGAGTCGGATACGCAGACTGAGGGTTCAGTACCATTTAACTCATGCAAATACATAGTTCAATAGGTACCCAAATTGAGTTTCGAAAGATTTTTTCGAAAAAAGTTTTTTTTGGTGTCGTAAGCACTTTGCAGTTTTCAGATTAGTCCTATACTTGTCCTATAAGAGCCTTATAGCTTCATGTTTAATTCCAGGGTTCTAGGAGAAAGAAGAGAAAATGACAAGTGCCTAAGAGTTTTAATGCCTTTGAGAGTGTCGCAAATATACGTTTTCTTTTTTGTATTTGCGACTCTCTCATCGACGTAAACGGTCGTATCTTTTTTTTCATTAACAAGTTTGATTTTTCCTTCATCTAGATACCTCTACACATTCTCAAAATAAAGAGTCTTGTTAGACAGACGGACAACAAAGTCTCAAAAGGAAAATCTCATTGTATAATTTATTATAGGTTCGCGCTTGACTGCTATCCTATATGATGACCGACCGACTGTCGATCTCTTTAAGGATTTTAAGAGTTTTTTTCCTTTTGAGGCACGAATCGAATTGTATTTATGGTATACCTACAATAAAGAATATATCTATCTATCTACGAATTAATCTTTATTGTGGGCATAGTTTACATACAGATGTTAGAGCTTAATAATAAATTATACGGAACCCCAAAAACCGAGGGTCGTGGAAAATTTATGATGTCAAAGTCGCTTACATTTTCAGTGTTAAAAATTATGCCGGTCGTAAAGAAAAAAAATGTTTATTCACATCTCAAGCGTCGGTACGAACTAAAAAAACCACAAAAACAAATAATAAAAAGAAACGTTTTAACACACGTTGTCAACGAGATTTAAAATTAAAACAGCTATTTTTATAAAAAAAAGATTAGTCACGTTCTTAAAGAAAACGGGCGTATTCTGGATTCACGGCGGAATATCTCATCGTCATATCACTCGAAAACGCATTTCCAAGCGAGATGACAGATATAACAAATTTTGTGTAAGTGTACACTGAATTATTGGATAAACATGTGTCGAAATAATGTAAAACATTCTTCAAGTATTGTGCAAACGTTTATTGTTATGCATTAATTTCGTTTTGAAAACTATGCGTTAAAATTGTTTGTTTAAAATGAGGGAAAACTTACGTGATGTTTATTTTGAGGTTATGTAAGCTCGTAATAGGGATTATGTAAGAGTTGTATTGTTTTAGTGAGTAATTTTGTTATGTAATACTTATTGGTTTGTTGTTAACCCAGTAATATTAACCATGAAACGTTATATGGGTTCTGTACAGGTCTAAAAGCTAGGCAGTTACGTTTATTAGTTCAATTAATCTAGTTTTATATGGTAATGATAATGGGATAAAGGTAGAGGTAGAGGTAGCTATACCGCGATATGGTAAAAGGATTTTTCCTTAACAACATTCAGATAATATCCAATCAATTAATTGAAAGCATTCCATTAAATTTATCGTTGCCGCCATTGTATTTGACTTACATTACTCCAACATTTCATGGATTGTTGATTTTACAGATTGATTCCGGAAAAATGGACGATAGAATAGCAAATATGCCAATTGACCCGTTAATTTGACAGTGCTGAAAAACAATTACTTCATTAAAGAATTCGTATAAAGAACTTGCTAAAATTCATCGACATTTTGTGAATGCGATACTAAGTGCTAAAATTCGGAAGAAATCAAATCTTTACTTACACTACTTACTTATTATGTGTAGTCGTGTAGGAATTGATAATTCAATAATTATGTAGAATTAATTATAGAACGGCTGAACACTGACTTGTGTTAGTAGTTTGTTCGCTTCAAAATAGAAAGTATATTGTTAAGACCCCTGTAACGAACTATAAAAATTGCATGTAATGCAATGTTAAGTAAAACTAATTAAATAATAATGATAAGTAAGTAATTAAACTAGACTAAACTAGATTAATGCAATTGTTGCTTTGTGCTGAGCGATATAATCAGCAACTTGCCGGCTATAGAATTGCAGCAAGAAATTGTCACAAAACTAGCCTATGTCACACAGTCATAAATTAACATTTTACTTGAGAAATATTTTTTTAAATCGTTACGATGTTATCAATACTATTATATTAATAATATAATAGTATACTAATATAATAGTATTGATAACATTCTTAAAATTTATTACTGGAGTTTCTCAAACTTTTTATTTTAGTCACTTTATGTTCAGAATCAGGCGCCGATATTTTTAGTCACAACGATAAAATGACAAACGCCAAGAAAATCACATCAAAGCACACTTAGGTATAATTATTTATGTAACGATCTGAATAATAATTGACTAAGACATTAAAATTTTACATAAATATGTCGTTTTGCTCTTTATATATTTGTGCTGGTGTTTTATATACTGAGGAAATAAAATCATTAAATAGATGCTACGATAATTAAACTGTTTCATGTATTTGCGTGATATTAGTTCTTTTTTAGGGTGAGTAAAAATTATTCTTCTTGTTCGGAGCGGGAAATAGTATCAGACTCTTATTGACTAAACAACCAACATAAGAACCAACATTGGTTTCCAGTATTTATATCAATCTAATGCCAATAACTTTTAAAGGCCGAGGAATTTTTTTAAAGAGTTCCCGGGGCTTTGGAACGCAAAGGGCAACTGAAAGAGACGGGTGGGTATTAGTTAGGTAATAAAAGTCTGACATCCTCTCGTATCAAAAATCATTGGGTGTGTTTTTATGAAACTTTCACAAACAAAACGATAAGTTATTATAATTACCAATCTTTTGATATACGGTTTTTATTCATATTTTGTTTAATAAAAGACAAATCATTTCCAAATAATCTTCATGCGCGGGAAGTGATGTTAGTTTCTCTTTTGTTCGCTCCAAGTCGCTGGTGTTTAGTATCGCCTTCATCATTATCATCATTACAGCCGAAAGACGTCCACTGTTGGACATAGGCCATAAAAAACCGGTCCTGTGCGTCTTGTATTCATCGGATTCCAGCAACCCTGACCAGATCATCGGTCCACCTTGTGAGACACATTTCAACGCTGCGTTCTTCCGATACGCGTGTCACCTTAAAAAAAAAATGTTTTCTAGGTACAGAACCATAGGTATGCCATGGAATGTGTACTGATATGCCATGGAATGTGATACTTGAGTTCCCATGTTTGTTAGCCATCAGCGTGTAGATAATCAGACCTTTGTTGTTTGCGTTCCTCTCAAGACATTGTGAAATGTATGCAAAGTGATGCTAAAATGTAGGGCGCAGGGATTATAATGATAAGATTGATGCTACTTACGACAGAGCGTCAAGTGGTCAGGCTAAAAATGTTTTTAATAAATCAGATACCTATGTTATATGATTGTCGTAAACAAATTTTTTATAATTTTTAAATTGCTATAAACTAGTGCCTCACAGCGAACGCACCTGATGGTAAGCAGTGATGCAATCGTTGATGGTAAGGCACACTAGTTTATTAAGAGCCTATTCACTGTAGCCTTGAAGACACCTAAATTAAAGACTGCAGCCGGCAAACTGTTATGATTAATTAAACTCGTCATTGGATGATTTTTACCTACCATAAAAAAAAAACAACTGTTATGATTTATTTTATCTATTTTAGTATCAAAACGGTGAAGGAAAACATCGTGAGGAAACTGGTATGTCCTAGAACCAAAAATTCGAAGACATGTGACATCCCCAATTCGCACTGGGCCCGCGTGGTGGATTACGGCCCTTTCTCTTTCCTGGAGGAGAGGCCTGTGTCCCAGCAGTGGGGACATTAATAAGGCTGATGATGATGACTTGATGAGTATTAAATACCCATTTAATTTTTATTTACTTTATATTTGCACTAAGTGCAACCCCATTTTGTGTCTTGGCAATTTTCGGTAAAAAAAAATCATATCAGGTTGTCTGGAAGAAATCGCCTAGTGTAAAAGGCCGCCGATTGTATATCTTTATTCTTTATTATAAGGTTTCTTAGTGTCTTAGTGTACAACAAAGTGTAAATCTACACTAATACAATAAAGAGGTAAAGTTTGTTTTTTTGTTTTTATGTTTTTTTGTTTGTAGGGGGTAATCTCTGGAACTACTGGTCCGATTGGAAAAATTTTAGCAACAATAGAAAGCTGCTTTACTCTTGAGTGACATAGGTTATATTTTATGTACGCGGGCGAAGCCGCTGGAAAAAGCTAGTAAATAATAAATGGCTGCCAATAAATTTGGGGTGTCAGTTTGATCAATTTTACAAAGCTCCAGGGTTTCTTTCTGAAAGGAAAGCTTGGCCCCGGTGCGAAGGACCAAGAAGGAACGGGGTGGGGTGTTTAGTCAGAAAAAGTCTAGATGGGGTGTTTAGTCAGAAAAAGTCTGGGTGGGGTGTTTAGTCAGTAAGAGTCTGACACTGTTTTCCGCTCCGTCCAAGAGCGGGATTCAACATTGGATGATTTTTATCTACCATAAAAAAGCTTTTCGGGCTGTTTCGTGTCCTACGAACGTACTATTACACAAATAAGTTATTAGTAACGTTGAGTATAATATTTTTAAGCGCTTTATTTAATGTTTTTTGGCGTTTAAGCGATTTACATAACGAGTATTTAATTGATTCCAGGAGTCGCATACTGGTGAGACTCATACAATTTTAATTATTAGGTGGAACTTTCTGCTTCTGAAAATCCATTGCGTGCTTTAGTTTACATGCTTATATTTTGGTTTAACCTACGTTTTATAGTCATGGAATTTCAATATAATAATAAATAAAGAAATAAATAAAGTTTAAATGATTTTTTTCTGTTAGGATATCATTAAGTAATTTCTGCTCTAAGTGGGTCTAAAGAGAGTGTCAGGCTTTTACTGACTAAAGGTCCATCCCACTGCTTATTGGAGTAAAACTAGATTTTTGTTGTTCAAACTAGGTTTGGAATGTGAAAAATGTAGCAGACTGTGACTGGCAAACATCAGTTTTTTTTTTAATAATAATTTGCACGTTATGCAATGCATAGCATAGTAACAGCCTTATAATTTCCCCGCTGCTGGGATTCAGGGCTCCTCTTTAGTAGAGGGAATGGGTCGTAATCCACCACGCAGGCACAGTGCGGGTTGGTGGATGTCACATGTCTTCGAATTTTTGTTTCTAGGACACTGCTGGTTTCCTCAGGATGTTTTCCTTCACCGTTTAACCTTCACTGTTTTGCAATAGGTATGAATACAATAATTCTGACGCCTATATCCTGGCACTGGCAACCTGTCAAGGTATATTTTTCCGGATATGGAAAGGTATGTGGTTTGTACGTGAGCTTTATCATTATTCAGTGTACCTAGTTCCCAAGTATCATGCTGTGAAGCTTCCGTTCCATCGATGGATAGGTATATATTGAGCTCTAGATTAGGCGTACCGTACAGACACTTTACTGGACTTAGGTGATCTACAGGTCTTTACATTGATTCACACAGAATGAGAAGTTCGGAGTAGGTCTTTTAAATTCATACCTCTCTATATCGCCTTAGTAATTTTCCTTTTCATCATGGTCTTTTTTGTACAATTTGGTGATAACTTTGACACCAATTCTTAAGAACTGCTCATCTTTTTTATTTTTATCTTTGTGTTAAACATCTCATATCTGTTATAGTTCCTTTCATTTAATCTATCTCTTTGATCACTGTTACCTTACTGCCATCAACATTCGTCCTAAGGTTATCTTCATCATCATTTTAGTCGTAAGTATTTACTGCTGGACATTGACTGTATCCAAGCGTTGTTACAACCATAGGTTCTATTCATCGGATTTCTGCAATCTTCTCCTGATCATTGGTTCACCTTTGCTTTGGAACGCTACGTCTTCAGAACATTTTGACCTCATTTTGTGTAAGTTCTTTTTTATATTACTGTATTAAGCTTCTGTGACTTATGTCACATGTGATTGTCGTTGTTTTTAGGGCACGTTAAAGAACTTCAAGGTGCAAACGAGACAGATGGTGACGTAGACATGGAGAACAGTGGACTAGTTGTAAATATAGCGGGTGTTGCGCTTGCACGGGGTCATTGGCGTGCATCTATTCTAGGGTTGAGAGAAATAGCTGGACTAGTCCAGTGAGGGCATTCTCAGACCAGTATTAAATTTAAGATTACTCGTAACATTTGCGACTTGCAGTGCTGATTAGATATTATTTTGATTGATGTTGATTAATTCAGCAGTTTTCAATAGGGTATACCGACAAATCCATTAGATCAAAATAATTTTATTAGTTTTCACATATACGCGCATCACACTTGCATGGTGCAGTTGTAACGGGTAGAATAAAATAAGTGCGAATTATTATAGTTGGCATAGAAAGCGAAAACCCCTGAAAAGGATATGATAAAGATGACATATTACAGAAGGATGCTAATGGTAAAGAGAGACAAGATGATATGGATAGAGATGGGGTGACTGCTGAGAAGAAATAAGATAAGAGAAGTATGGAAGACGAAGAAATGTTGCAGAACTACACACAAATAGCTTAGACGTCAGATAATAAAGAATATACACACGATGAAGGTCATGAGTGAAATCTATTCAACATTCTGTTACGATGTAACATAGCTATTACATCCATATTGCTAGAAATTAAATTGTCACTATCTCTCATCGTTATACTAGGTCATCGACGTATGAAAATGGGTTAGTCGAGCTATAAACGTCAGCACAGCTGTTATCATGCAGATGTCTGCTGCCAACAAGCCGAGATTAGTTGCAATGCTCCTGATTATTATCATAATTTTATCTCTGGTCATTTTCTTGAAAGCTTTGGTCATGTGGTGACGTTTAAATGATTTTGAATGCCATTGATAGTGCTTTGACTTCTGCAAACACATTTATAGGTAATTCATACATGCTTATGACTTGATTTGAAGTGTGATATCAACAAATGGGTACTTCTCCTGCTTTATAGTAGACACAGATTCTAGTAACTCCCCTATTATACATAAAAGGTTACACATCATTGATCGATGCCTAAAGTGAACCTTTCGTATGCCGTAATTGGAGACACAATTAAAAAGCTGTTAACTCTCGCGTAGATCTGCGCACTGGAATTAAAAGGTTAGTTAGGTCTCTTACTGACAAAACAGCACACTAGGACCAAGACTTCCAGTGTGAAAAAAGAGAAGAGAAGTCCTAATTGGCTTCGACCTTTCTGCAGGGTCTTTACGAACAACGTTAGGGGGGATATTCACTGCACGGTTGCCCGATGGTAGAATTGAGATCAGATGGCGGAATCAATATAATCTACACTAATTTAATAAAGAGGTATAGTTTGTTTTTTTGTTTGTAGGAGGTAATCTCTGGAACTACTGGTCCGATTGGAAAAAAATTGCAACAATAGAAAGTTGTTTTCCTCCTGAGTGACATAGGCTATATTTTATGTACGCGGGCAAAGCCGCTGATAAAACCTAGTAATAAATAATTCATGTGCACACTCTCAAAAATGCATTCTGTAAAATACCGAAAGGCTGGCTACGCCTGTGCTCAAGGCTTTAGGCTTTAAGCTACATATGTTTTAAATGCAGCATGCAATTAAAACATATGTAGCTTAAAACGTAACAGTCTACTGAAACCGCTTCTCTGTTTTCAGTTAATATTCCGTGTACACTTTTTCCGTGCATCTGAATCATTTCAGTGCTCATAAATTTTAGCAGATAATTACTTTACATGACTTTTACGAGCGATTCTAAAGGCTACCTGTGTACGTTATGTTTTTGATGTTGGAAACAATTTTGGTACGGATTTCTGGTTGAACATGGATATTATGTGTTAATTTTGTTACTAGTTTTGGTGTTTTTGGGTATTAAAGGTCGTGGTGTTCGTGAGAAAAATGAAGAAATAATGAATGATGATAAATGAAGAAATTAAGAAAGTCTTCTACTAAAGCTTCTTTTGTAACTATCTAATGCTTGGATTATATCAAAACAACGAAGGTGACTTGGTGTCACGATTTCTCATCGGTCGCGACAATCGCACAAATACAGCGTCTAACGCTACGAGCATTTTTCTCGCACGACGAAGTTTTCTGATTGCTATGTTATTTCGTAACGTAGCTGCCCTTATAATAAATCAATTGTCTAATGTCATACAAATCTATAAGCACTCTTTGTAGCTTTTAAAACTTTGGAGACCTTTTTTTGAGTTGTCAGCGAACTGTAGTGCAGCAGGGTCGAAGCCTCTTGGGACGAAGGGTTGATGCGAAAGCATATTACCGGGGCTCTAGGGTCAAGGCAAGTAAGGAACCGGGTAGATTGTTTAGTCAGTAAAAGTCTGACACTGTTTGACGCCCAAGGGTGGGATTCGTCATTGGATGATTTTAACCTACCTTAAAAAAAATCGAGACCTACGTACCTACTGTCTAACAACTGCCTTACTCTGCACGGAATGGTTTGTTTTGTGTTTGTGCACACAAAACACACGCACTGGACTAACGTGATGCATAACCTGCAACGCTGATCCCACCTTGCTGCGAGACGCAAAAGACCGTCCCTTATGATGACATTTGGCGGAGGCCTATGTCCAACAGTGGACGTCTTTGGGTTGAATGATGAGATCAATTTGTTAGAAAGTTGCTTTGTAAGAAAAGACTACTAGTACAATAAACGATCGGTCTGGTGGTATCTTCCAATCTATCTTCCTGTAATTACCAATATACTTGCCAAATGAGGTTTTTACAGTCAACTTGGATACATTGTAGCTCGATTAATGTAGACAGATTACTATATACGGGAAAAGCCCATATGCTCAAGATGTTTATAGATTTCTAATGGCCCATAACATAAATTGCTGAATAAATGGGTTTCATTTGTGTTTTGTGTGAGTCTGGCGCAGTATCGTGTCGAGCCATGTTACGGTCGAACGCTTTGAGTTGGTACGCCCATTACGCCCCCAATTCTGACGTCATCTCAACGACCAGTCACGTGGTCGAAACAAACAAACTGGAGGCGTGGTCTATTCCAAGCGTTCGACATTAACGAAACGATAGTAACTAGGTTTGGGGAGCTGAATCCGTACCGAATTTAAGATAAGTAGGTAGGTTTATCCACATGGAAAACATTTCCGCCTTCGTAGATTATAGAAATTTCTATACCCGCTTTAATTTAGAGAGGAATTTATTCTAAAACCAACACATGTTTACATTATTTATTTTATTACATTACCATCATTCAGTAGCCTAAAAGCCAGAGGTATTTATATAAATATAAGCTTTTAATTACTTTAGAAATTGATGCAAATAAATCCGGTTTGTTTATGTTGTGGACTCGTCAAAATATTCAGGTTGAATGTATACTGACATTATTTTTGACTGTACTTAATGTTTTTTTAAAGCATTCCTTCGAATGAAGCTGGGTGTATTTTATTTGTAATAAATGTGTCGAAAAGTGAACCACATCAATCTTTGGTATGGATAGGGAGATCATCATAAATATTTTAGTTGTAGGTTTATAGTTTTTCCGGAATGGTCTTTTGATAAGTAACGGACCCCCTTCTACGTACTACCGGGGTGGTTTTAGTCCCCGGACTTATCCCCAAGGTCAGCCTTTTGAAAGTTTCTCCTCGTCAAAAAAAATAAAATAAAACAATACAGTACAGCCGTCCGTTCTTGTCAAGTCTGAACTTAGGCTTTGCGAATTTAAGCGCTTGAAATATCGTAAAAAAGTGTTTTATACAAGTAAATGCAATTTTCTGTTGTTATTGCTGTTAAAAAATGTATTGGCATAAATTTTTGTAAACTTTTATTTTTGTACTAGCTTTTGTCAGCGGCTTCGCCCGCGTACATAAAATATAGCCTATGTCACTAAGGAGTAAAGCCGCTTTCTATTGTTGCTAATTTTTTTCCAATCGGACCAGAGATTACTTCCTACAAACAAAAAAACAAAAAACAAACTTTACCTCTTTATTATATTAGTGTAGATGAGTTTTCAAGCGCTAAAATTTGTAGAGTTTAATTTCAGACTCGCCAAGATCCGATATCCGTATTGTAATTGCGCTCTGTTTAATTTGGCTTATCCTCATAATTATTTTCACCAGCCCACATAAAAATAAAACTCCCAAAAAAGTCTAATTTATCTTTTCCGTTTCGATTAATGATAGAATTTACGTTCTGAAGATAAATATTCTAAATCCGCTTCAATCTGGCACAAAATCAAGGAAAATTCTAATAGTTATATTGGGCTTATTAAAAAATGGTGCCCCACATAATATTTGTTTCATCAACATTGAAATGTTGCGTCGTAAATACGAGGCAGATAAAGTTGTTATTGATATTATTTACCGGTGGAAGTTTTTTCATTAGAGTTTGATAGTTGTTTAGGATATAAGAACTATGACTATGTTTGTACGTAAGTACATATCATCGATATGTACTTACCTAATGTAGCCCGTCATCTAGCTCCTTTTTTATATTCTAGGTAGGCTCGCCTTTGACCACAATCTCACCTGAAGATAAGCGATGATGTGGCCGACGATGGAACAAGCCTGGGTCGTGTGATTAGTTTTGGAAAGGATATATTCATGGACTAGCTTTTGCCCGCGGCTTCGCCCGCGTGGGTTTGGGGTTTCCGGGATAAAAAGTAGCCTATGTGCTATTCCGGAGTGTATCCTATGCCTGTGCCAAATTTCATTCAAATCCATTCAGTAGTTTTTACGTGAAAGAGTAACAAACATCCATACATCCATACATCCATACATCCATACTTACAAACTTTCGCCTTTATAATAGTAGTAGGATATATGTATATTCCTTAGCCTGATCCAGTGCGTAGTATCGTAACTATATGTCCCGCGCACTAGATTAGGCATACAATACAGTCACTTTACTTGAATCAGGTGATTTCCATTAATGACATTAGGCATACAATACAGTCACTTTACTTGAATCAGGTGATTTCCATTAATGACATTAGTGCCGTTTTGATGTGCATGCAGTGTGAGAGCGCTGTAAGTTTTAAAGGTTTTGAGGCGATATAATAAAATAGTTCGCTGCAGCTGACTATTAACTTTCAGTATTTTGACAAATAGTTTCTACGAACAAGCTTCTAGTCTATCGCTAGGATATAAAGTCGATGTTTTGTGTGTTGTTATTTTTATATTATTTTGTTATGCTCAAACAGTACATCATACATAGAATATTCAATGTACTGCAGCATAAAACTGAAAATTTTGTGAATGTTTGTTTTCCATTTTTGGGTTCCGTAGTCATGTGGTGAAATTGGAGCCCTATCGCGAAATGTTTTACCATAAGGTATTACTACTCATGGACTCGCTCAGCTGATCTTCACTTTTCGAGTTTTAGAAAAAAAAGTAGTGTACTTTATTTTTTAATTTTATCTTTACTAATCAATAATCTTCTGTCATACCAAATCGAACCTCCACGTGATTGAAACAATTAAAATTTTGCCCTGTATATGTTGTGCGTTGTAAGTCAACACAAGAGTATAAAGTAAAGTAAGTACAAGAGCAAATAACAGCCCATTTTAAATACATAAGTGTAAGCAATTACTTATCTTCCAGAATACATTATGTCAGTAAAAATAACAATGTTGCACTGAAAGTATTATGATTGTTTTATTGAACAGTAAAATTTGTGGAAAGCGGTCGTGCGTGTGATTTTTATTAGCCATATATTTTACGAGCAGTGCAAAGCATGTTCTTAAACGTCATTAATATATATTTTTATACTGATCTGGTGGAAAATTATGTGGGACAATCTGCAGTGACTTCGGGCTTTACCATAACCTGATAAAATGGCTGAAGTGCGAGCGAGAAAGAGGGATAAATATACTATACTATCCACTCTGACTGGTAATTAGTGACCGATACTTAAACATGTGATAGTAGTCATATTTCTTTTAGTCATTTTCATCATCATCATAATTTCAGCCGAAAAATCATTTCAGTCCACTTCTGGACATAGGCCTCTCCCAATTGTCGCTATAATGAACGATCCTGTTCATATCGCATTCATCGAATACCCGCAACCATTGCTAGGTCATCGGTCAACCTTGTCGGAGGTATTCCAACACTGCGTCTTCCGGTACGCAGTCGCCACTCCAGAACCTTTCGACCCTAACGGCCATCTGTTGTGTCTGTGTCATATTTTACTATTAGGTATAGTTTTACTATGGAAACAACCCTAAAATTGGGACAAAAATCAACAGGTCCAGTATATTTTACCCAGTTAGGCGAACATAAATGTACTGACCTAGAGATTTTTTGGGAAAAGGCCGTAATGACACCACCTGGTTACGGTCTTTTCCCAAAAGAGTTTTTTGAACCCCTTCAGGAGTCTGAACATCATCATCTGAAGATATAATTAGTGCGCAACATAAAAGATATGTTCGTACTTAATCCTTTGTTCATTTTACGATATAATTCATATACAGGAACATAATTCGACTTGAAATCTCTTTGGTTTCAGCACTAAAATGTTGAAACCTCTCAGTAAATATTCTCAGTCTCATTATATTTTAATTCCCACTTCATTTACAAAGGGAAAGCAGCCAAGCCAGAAAGGCGTCTATGCTGTCACTTGAAATGCTAGCCCCGTAATGGGAAATTCCGTAGCGTGCATTCCTATAACCTATTGATATGGAGAATGGACTGAGTAGGTAATATAGATATTTTCTTTTTTCACTCTCTATTAGATTTTATCAAATCCATATAGGTATAGAATATTGAACAATTTCAGAAGTGGGAGCTTTTTACGTTTATATAGAAAAGCAGATTTTATATCAGGCAAACTTTCAAAACACTGTGTATCGTCTAAATTATGTTCAAAGAAAATATTTTTCACAAACTTTAGAAAATATTTGACACTTTTTGCCAGGTTGTGGTGATAAAGTGCCATTGCAAGTCTGCTACGTGACTTAATCGGAAATCTAGAAAGCGACAACTACTGGCTCCACGCACGATCATTTTGTCTCTCTCACTCGTATCCCTGGGGAATATTACATAGGCAAGTTTCAGTCCATTCTCTAACGCATGTTACTAAAAGAGCTATGAGTGTAGATGGATGGAGAGGGAGTGGGAAACCAAAGAAAATATGGATGGATTGTGTGAGAAGTGATATGAAAGAAAGAGGAGTTAGCGAGGAACGGATGATAGGAAAGAAAGGAAAAATAAAGCGTAATTCACCGACCCCAAATAAAACAGAACAAAGGCAAGAAGATAATAAAGTCTCAGTCCATTGTCTATGTTAATGCCTATAACCACACCAGTAATAGGTCCTATTTCATAGTGACAGGGCATTGGCCTTTCGCCTGAAACAACTGGCTATTTAATTCAGTACCCTTATCAGTAATGTAACGTGTTTTTTATTAAAAAGTTTTATGTTACCAACTCGTATAACTTTTATATGGTTTAGTTTCCGTTTTTTTTCTGTAGTTTATTTATTTAAAGTTGGTATACATTAGTGGTACGAAGGCTGTAGAATTTATGCTAGTTTCAAATATTTATTTTTGACTAGTTGACCTGGCAAACTTCGTATCGTCTAATACAGATAACAGCGTCTTCGGGCGTTACCAGAATCAGCAAAAATATTTTTAAAATGACATTGATAAGTAGAGATGACGTTGCATTTGGATTCTTTTTCATGTATTTTTCCATATATTATTGTACTGTTTGAACCTTCCTTAAAGTATTACAAATATTTTTAGATTAAAACTAGCTTTTGCCCGCGGCTTCGCACCCGGCAACAAATTATTTTACTCTACTCTATTTTTTTTCCTCTAAGAACCTTCCCCTGACAATAACTAACAAAACAAAAAAAGAATTAGCGAAATCGGTTCAGCTGGTCTCGAGTTTAACGCTTACCAACACATTTTGCGATTCATTTTTATATATAAGACTAGCTTTTGCCCGCGGCTTCGCCCGCGTACATAAAATATAGCCTATGTCACTCAAGAGTAAAGTAGCTTTCTATTGTTGCTAAAATTTTTCCAATCGGACTAGTAGTTCCAGAGATTACCTCCTACAAACAAAAAAATAAAAAAACAAACTTTCCCTCTTTATTATATTAGTGTAGATTAGCCAAACTGGTCTAGCATCTCGACTTCTAGCGGAACGTGAAATTTTGCCCAAGACTTCCTTTTATGGCGTAAGCGTGCACTAAGAAAGGATTTCCCAAAATTGACACCCTAAGGGGATGAAACGGTGGTCAAAAGTTTGTATGGAGAAACCTATTTACACGCGGGTGAAGCCGCTGGCAGAAAGCTAGGTTTTACATATAAGAACAGGAGCCATAATTATTATGTATCATTCTTGATTTATTTGTTTATTATACTTTAATGTACCTACAAAAAGAAACAAAAGAAAAAAACACTTCTTAGAAAATAAAGTGGCCAATCTACCTTACTAAGACATCTATTGATACCAGAAATACCTCCATGATGCTATAAATAATCCATTTATATGATATCGAACTCTTTACGCAATAAATTTTTTCGTGTTCCAATTGAACAAGGTTGAAGATCCCATGGAACTGTTAACTAGAACTTGACCTGGATGTCATGGGATAGCTTTATGAAACAGTGGTTCAAGAAATCATAAAGAAATTTATTTTTTTGATAATATTGTTAAGTACCTGAATAGGCGATAGAGCAGATAAGATCCTTGCAAGGATCACCAAGAATAGTTTAAAGGTTGAACCAAAGACAGAAGAAAGTTTAAGGAGAATTGTAGAAACATTAGAATAATGTTGTAAATAAGAAAAACCATTTTATTACAGGCCATGTGGTTTGACACTAAAGACGTTTCCAAAGAAGTTCATGGGAATGTAGATGACGAATACATTGATAAATAATATGTATAATTCAAACCTGATAAAAAATATCCCTCAGGAATACTGACAGCTAAACTGTTGTAGCTTCTGTTTTTACACAAGTTCATAAAATAACGTAAACTGTAAAACATATTCGATTGCATCGTCGAACTAGTTCTTAACACCTCTTAAATCTTCGCTAAAAGAAGCAATGATAGAAAAGTATTTGGACAGCAGTGCCAAAACAAAAAAAACTTCATTCGACGCATGCATAATTGTATCCAATTGTAACATAAACACTGGCGGGTAATTTATTAGTACATAAAGCTGTGATGAAACTACCCAAGGTGCCAGCGCTGCTATCCAGATATTTATATTTTAAATGTTTATTTGATTTTTCATATATTTCCTGTTTTATATAGAACTACGCTAGATTGGTGTGCTCTTTATAGCCCAGTTGATGTTTTTAGAGTAAAATTAAGTTGATTCATGAAAATAACAGTAAAGGTGTCTGCTCCTTGATTTGTTTACGATCAATGAGATAGGAAGTAGTAGATCGAAGAACGAAATAATGTTTGTTTGCTGACAACTTGAAGGAGATTTAGATCTGTCATGTAATTTTAGAGGTTTTGAGTAATCTGCTAAATATAAATGAGCAAAAAGTATGAGAGGATGTAGATAAACTTTGGCAGCAAACTTCAGAGATTATTAAACCAATGACCTATGAAAATTAATGAGTGAGAGTACTTATAGATGAAGACAGAACTCAATGTCACAGGCAAGTCTATATCTAAGATAATGGAAGACAAACTGACCGAGAGAAACTGGAAGAGAACTAAAAAGAAACGAATAATAAACTAGAACAAAAACAATGAAACAATATGAGTTGAAAATATAAACCAAATGTAAAATAACAAGATAAAAAAGCTACATAGTAAAGGCAACATTGATGCTATAGAATCGGACATTCACCTCCAAGGCAACTTTCAAAGCCCCTAAAGCAATTCTATTGTCGACATTCATGTCGGAAATATTACCAGTGGTAACCGTAAAATCCTTGACAAAGGGTGAGTTTAGTTAAGTTTAAGTGGTACCGGGTTTAGTTCAGTCTATTAAGGGGTTTAAAACGTTTGTTGTGCATTTTGTCGAAGTGAGCGATGGTTATTCCAGCTTTGTTATACTGTAAGTGGAACATTGTACTAGGAACGATTTTATGCGTACACTACGTTAAAATGAATAATGTTACCATGAAGACAATTTAGTTTTCGTTCGTTTATTTGATCCAAAGTAGATAATGGAGGGAGTAACTCTGAAAAGATTTTCTTTTGATCCTAAGACAAAACATTTACATCTAGACAGAATATGAACAACCTACGCACGGAATAATACAGACGAAATATGTTTAGTCTGTAGTAGAAGAAGGCCAAAGAGAAGATTGGTAGATTATGTAAGGAAATATTTGAAATTATGAATGAAAGTATAGATAGTGAAACAGCTGAGACCAGAATGGAAGAAGAAAACTTGACCCCATGTAACGTAGGGAAAGGATAGAATGATGATGTTGATTGTCACCGTATGCATGCGAATTCTCAGATGCCTTGTACAAGCTGAGAGGCCTAATCTACTTACTTCTGAAGAGAGGTAACATGGTTTCCAACATCATCATAAAACTGATCCATCATAGAGTACGTGCGAAAACTACAGTCAAAAGTAAAGAACAATTAAGTGTGTATTTTTTCTATAAACTTTGATGAAAGGTTGTTGCTTTAATATTTTATCGACGTGATCTTGAATTCATAGTTTTGGAAGTCAGTCTAGTCCTTAATCAGGTCTGCAAACAGATTATATTCAATCATCACTAGCTAAAATAATATGATTATTTACAACCAATCTGCTACGTGAGTAAGGCCAACTATACAATGACTAACGTAAAACGTATGTGCAATGAAAAGGCTATAAAACAGTGTTACTATACTGTTTAGGCGTCCAATTGCTGCTGATTATTTAGAATTTACATTCATGATTAGTTCTGACGTCTTTGAATGTATATTAGTTTTTGGATTTGAAATTTTTACGACTCGGTTATGTGGAAAATTAAGATTATTTGTTCGAGCTAAGATTGGACTCATTTTCTACGTCATTATAATAATATATACAGTCTTTCATCAGCTCATATATATAATTATATCAGTGCTCCCGGTACAGGCCTGCCCGAAAGCTGGAAAAACAACACAAAAAAATTGAGAACCTGATAGCAGCGCCACCTGATCTAACAGGTCCAATTGTATTTTGAAATCATCCAGCGACCCACACAAAATGCTATTAAAATCGGTCGACCCATTTAGGAGTAGTTAGATGACAAACACACGTACAGAAGAAGCCCTTTATAGATATAAAGATAAAAGCCAACTGTTACTGACAGCAGTTAGCCAGTCAGTAGCGTGTTGATAGATCGTTATCTATCAACACACAACTCAAACAACAGAACACATTATAATGGGCCAAATTCCAACGTATACATATAGTTATAATGACGCAAGCAAGCAATTAGAAAGGATTTTCCAAAATTTTCCCCTTAGGAGTTGAAACGGTGTTAAACGCTTGTATAAATCCTATGATCCTATTTATTTTCTTGACAGTAAAACCGCTGGCAAAAGCTAATAGCTATACAAAAATATGCTTACTAGTACTAAGACATTTAAACTTTACGTTTCATTTTTAATGTATATTTAAGACACTTAAAAGGTTAATGATGGGTTTAGATATCAGAGAATTAGATATACTAAATCTTATGTCCATTGTTAGTGCGTCACTATGTCTGGTAGGGGTACGGGTTTCCGAAAAAACCAAAAACTGCCTAATCAATAACTCCTAGGTCGCGTAAAAGTTTACTTTTATGAGTGCTCTGTTATCTGAGGTTCGAATATGTCGTGGTGAAATCATAGAATTGATTGAAATGATGGCATTTTACTCGTATGATATGGCCGCTACATTGATGATGATCGAAACCAGCAGCTAGGCATAAACATATTTTGATAGATACTTACTCTTTGATGACACCACAAACAAATACTGTAAGTGCTTAAATAAAGAGAACGTCACAATGGGCGGTCTTATCGCTAAAATAGAACACCATCAGACAGACAACCTTTTGATACATTTGACATTAAAATGCAATATTCCATATTACTACTTGTACTTTATAGTACATCTTTAGTACCGGAAGAAGTAGGTACATTTAGGAGCATTACGTTCAAAGATTTAGATTCTGCCCAACATTAACAGGATGTTTGCCGTACAGTTACGAGTTTCATAGTAATCCATCTGATTTGGTGAACTGAAATAACTTTGTGTGTATAATTGCAAAATTGGCGCCTTGATAGTCTAGCGCAGACCGCGAAAACTACGTTATTAACATCTTGTCTTGGTTAAATGTTACTTTGGATCGGTGTCACACTTTTTTTTTCCGTTCCAAGACAGAACGGCAAGTCTCGCTATCACCGCCTCTGTTTTCTTTTATATGCATCATCATCATTTCAGCCGAAAGACGTTCACTGCTGGACATAGGCCTCCCCCAAGCCAAGCCACAAAGAACGGTCCTGTGCGTCTTTCGCTAAATATTGATCCTGCGCATCCATCAGATTCCTGCAATTTTCACCGGGTCCACCTTGTGGGAGGTCTTCCAACGCTGCGTCTTCCGCTACGCAGTCACCATGACCAGTCGAAGTCATTAAGACAGTAAAAGGAATTCATTGTAACAGCATTGACGCGCTATTGTAATAAATATCAAAGCGATTGCTATCTCGATCGTAGTTCCAACAGATATGCATTCCATTGCTGTGCCGAGTGCCAGATTATTGTGTCATCCAAATATATAGGCTGCATTGGAATTTAGAACAATACTTAATGGCTTTGTATTTATAATATGTGTACTAGCTTCTGCCAGCATGCGCGTGAAAGTCGGTTTCTCTATACAAACTTCTACCCTTTTTTTACGCCCTTAGAGGTGGAGTGAAGTTTTGTAAAATTCGTCTTTAGCGTGTGTTTACATCCTATAAGGAACCAACATGCCAATTAAGATTGTAGGTGTTATAGTTTCTGAGATTTTGTAATTAATCAGTGAATGGTATTTCGCGTTTATAATAAAATAACTAAATAGATTTGATGACTGGACACCGAAATAAAAATAATTAAGTAATATTATTTTTTGGGAACCTGTTTTTTTAGCATTTTCTATTGACTTTTTGATGTATTATTGCATTCAGTAATTGCAAGAAATATTATTATATGAGATGTCAAATTGAAAAGTATGCTATTTTCGCAGATGTAAAATCTGGATACTACTAAAAACAAGCTTACCTACGAAGGATATACCTTCGTAGGTAGGCTTGTTCACGTTTATTGTATGGGAGATTTAAATATCATGTTATTTCGTTTTTATTATTTCTGGTTATAACGCTACCAAATATTCATCATTTTTGAACTGCCTATCTATCACGGTTCATGAGATACAGTCTGACGACAGACAAACGGACAGCAGGGTCTTAGCAATATGGTCCTGCTGTTCCTTTTGTTTTTACCCTTTGGGTAAGTAAATAATGCGAATACATACAATCTATCTATTTTAATTAATGAATTAACTGTGTCAACATAATTCCTTGTATCTTATTCGTAGTTCATAAGATGGTTATGTGTAGGAATCAATCTTGCGTTAACATCGTTCTTAGTATATTGTTATCTCGGTCTTTTCTCAGTTTATTTTGGCGGGTCAACATGTTTTTCTTCTTTTTCTATTTGTGTTATTATTATTTGTTAAGCTTGACTATCTCCTTTCTTATTTGATATCCTGTTGTTTACTTGTTGAATCATAACCATATGTGAAAAAACCTAACTTTTAAGTAGCATTATTCATAAGATACTAAATCCTTTTTAAAGTTTACGCTGGCAAAACGAAAAAAAAACAAAATAACTTTTAAAATTTAAAAGTAATATCATGATTAGCGTATTCTAAATTCAAATGTAACGTAGACTTTTTTGAATTAAGAACAAGTTAAATAATAATAACATACTAACCAATTTATTTTAAAAGTAGACAAATTTTAGTGTTTGAAAATATTTTTCTTCGAAAAGTAGAATGGCCCAGGTGTGTTTTTACCAAGTACAGGTTTTCTTTTTTTTTTGGTTAACAAAAAATTAATATAGGTGGTACGCAATTAGGTTTTTTTTTTCGAATTGCGGACCGAAATACAAATAGCCTTATATTGCTTTTTAACCGTCAAAACTAAGAGCCATACTCTAGGTACCTCAAAACCTACGTCACTGTTCTTAAACTGAATTTTGCATGAGACAACTGTTAGGTTCCAAGTCCAAAACTGAAATATTTAACTGGCTTACATAACTAGATCAATACGGTCAGACAGCAACACATACATATATCGATGTAACAGGTGAGGAAAAGCAAACGAAAATAAAACTTCAGAATGGATACTCCAAACATATAACTAATAGGTAATGAAAATCACCTAAAAATACAACATTATAGATAATAATAATAAACATTTAATTCAGAATCAAGTTCCATATTTTGTTAGTATAGAAAATTATACTAAACATAAATTAATAGATAATTAACTAGGTACATACCAGGCCGTTTGGAAAACTTTGTTTTTTATTTAAAATTAAAAAAAATACCATTTTTTGAATTTGTATTTCCTTGTACATTTTTTCGACAGTCAAACCAAATTATAGTGCCTCATTTAAAATTTGATCTACATCAAGAACATTTTTGTGCTATGTTTTTTTTTTATTATTTTAAACACATTTTAAAATATATAGGTTTTAGCCCAAAGACGGCCACTTTTGGACATCTCTCATCTCTCAAAAGTCGTCTCAATGAACGGTCCTGTGGGTCTCATATCCATCGGATTCTCGCAATCTTTACCAAGTCATCACTCTTCGGTCCACCTTGTAAGATGGATCTTTCATTGCGGATATAAAGCTAGACATCTATTATTGATTTTGGCCCTTCTGCCATTTCTTTTATCTTACGGCCGTTGTCTAGGGCTGACACTACAGCTATTTGCGGCTACAACCTTGACACGCAGTTGCCACACGAAACGAAACGTTGCGTTTATTAGGGCATCCATATCGAGGCGTTACATTAGTCGTACGTATAGCCGTACCTAGGGCATCACACTAGTATTATAAAAATGAAATTTTGTGAGTTAATGAATTCTGCGTACCGTAGAGACCCTGCAGTAGGGTCGAAGTTAACTGGGGCCAGGGGTTCTCGTCTGAAAGGATGGCTCTGGCCCTGGTATATATGGCAACGTAGGAATGGGGTAGGTTGTTTAGTCAGTAAGAGTCTGACACTGTTTTCCGTTCCGCCCAAGGGCGAGATTCGTCATTGGATGATTTTTACCTACCAAAAAAAGTACTTGTAATGAAAATATGCTTAGGTAGGTACTCTCTAGTGTGGTGAATTGTGGCCGATTATTTTTCCTAGAGAGGAGCTCTGAGTAGTACTAGTGAGAAGATCATAAGGCTTTTTTTGCTATGTAAATAAACTTCTCATCAAAAAAATCGAAACACTTCCGTTTTCATTGTTTCTGTCCGAATTTAACACAAAAAAGAATTCATACGATGAAAAAAAATACATATATTATAGCTGGCAGTTTGGCCATTACAGTAATAAGCGAAAATTCTAAATTCAAAATTAGAATTTCATTTGTTTATCTTATAAACGAAATGAATCACTGTTTTGAGACAAATGTGTGTTTAGGGTTGGAGTACATTTAGCGTTTAAAAACTAAAAATTGGCGCCTATCCTTAAACTTTTTGTTTTTTATTTCAATACTGTGACTTTGGGACGTCTGAAAAAAGGTTTTTTTTTCTAAAACGTATGGATACTTCGCCCACAGAAGCCGCCCAAGTTGTGGCATTGCTGGATTCTGGCCTTAGTCAGCGTGTTGTGGCTGCAAGACTGCATCTAAGCCTGTCATCTGTTCATAGAGTCTATAAACGTTATCGGGAGACTGGTTTGTTCACGCGCCGTTCAGGATCTGGCAGGAATCGGGTCACTTCTGAGCGAGATGATCGATTTATTGTAACAACTTCTTTAAGAAATCGACGCCTTAACGCTTTTCAACTGCAGCAGCGGCTTCGTGTTGTACGAAGGGTGGCTGTAAGTGACTCTACAATTAGAAGAAGGTTGAAGGATCGTGGACTGGTACCGCATAAGCCAGCAAATGGGCCGAAATTAACTGCAGACCATCGAAGAGCGCGCCTTAACTTTGCACGTGAGCACCTAAATTGGTCATACTTACAGTGGAGCAAAGTTCTCTTTTCTGATGAGTGTAAAATTATGCTGTATGGTAACGACGGAAGGAACAAGGTCTACAGAAGAGACGGAGAACGCTATGCACAATGCTGCATTGAAGAAAAGGTCAGCTATGGTGGCGGTTCGTGGACGGTTTGGGGAGGAATCAGCGCCGACGGTAAGACAGAGCTTGCTTTCGTGTCTGGGCCACGTCTGCCTGCACTAAACTGTCATCGGTACGTCGAAGAGTGTCTCGAGCCTCATGTGATGCCCTATGCACATTTTATTGGCAACGGCTTCATATTCATGCACGACAATGCTAGGGCTCACACCGCGGGCGTCGTACGAGATTATCTTAACGAAGTCGATATCTCTATTATGGAATGGCCAGCAAGAAGCCCGGACATGAATCCCATTGAACATCTATGGGATGAATTAAAGAGACGAATTCGAGCAAGAGATCCTGCCCCAGAAACACTTAGCCAGCTGCAAGATGCAATCCAAGAGGAATGGGACAATATACCACAGCATGTGATCGTGACTCTCATCCGATCGATGAAGAACCGTATGGAAGCAGTAATTAGAGCTCGGGGAGGGAATACAAGTTATTAAATAAACGTTTTTTAGCTTTTTTTTTCATTTACGTGTGTTGTTTTATCCATTTCCTTTATACTCCATACGGAATAAAAATGACTCATTTAACAAAATACGAAACCTATGAAAAATTCATTTAAATTTAGAACATTAACATTAAGATTTGATAAGCTCATATTACTCACTATTAAACGACATTTAACATTTATTCCTAAATGTACACATTTTTCTGATAATCCTGACAAAACGTAAACTTGCAAGGTGTTTCGATTTTTTTGATGAGAAGTGTATGTGTGTGTATGTTCACCATAAAAATTAAATAAATTAACTAAGTACTTTCTCACCACTTGTAAAATTTAAAGATGATTTCAGTTACTAGAAATTTATGACTTTTAAGTATCTCTCTGCACTAATACGATCCAAAAAACAGAGGACACATCTGTCTTTTTGTACAAAACCTAACCATACTCAAGTTACATTATAAAAGAGTCTACTATGAGAACAAATGTATGTTAAAATTTATTTATTTATTTAATCTTCATGTACAGTAGTGGTACATAGGCGGACTTAATGCAACAAGGCATTCAACATTAAACAAACTGTTCAACAATTCAGATATTTTTTTAGTTGTCTATTTTCATCAGATGCGCCCTTTTATTTTATACGGTAGAGCTGTCCACGTTATGTTTACAAACTGTCACAAATTGAGATATAACATTTTGGCTTCCAAGGGCAGTATAATAGGTATCAAACATGAAGAAAAAATATAATACACATCATTTCGAACCTAAGAAAATAAACACCAGTGCGCTAGCAAAACATTTCTTCAATTTTTAACAAAGAGAAACAGATTTTATTGTACGACTCATTTTGACAGCTGAGTTCTGTCCAACAGAAAGTACTCGTAGTAGATTGAAACTGTCTTATAATGTAAATAAAGAAAAACATAAAGTATCTTCGCTAGTACATAATATGCCTTTTCGATTTCGCCATTCGAGGATTTGCTAAAAGCTGGTCTAAATCATCACTAGAGGCTAGAGTGAATAGGCTCATAATAAACTAGTGCGCCTCACCATCAATGTTTGCATTTAATTCTTTTCATAAATATAATGCAAGTTAAACACTAAGTGACATATATATATATATTCTAGAAGGCAGTTCAATAAATAGTAATCACCAATTTTATTTATATTGCTAAGCTTAGTAACCACTTCCATCATCATAAGTCCATATTTCAAAACAGATTTACTAATCAATTTCATTAAACCCACATGTCTGCATCACCAATGTATTTTAAGCCATCTATTTCAGTAAGAATTACATCAAATACATCTGAGAGCTAAAAGCATCTTAAATCCCAATTATCTCCTTAAAAGATGATCAAGAGTACAATGACCCTTGTCCTATCTGTAACGCGGGGTTTGTTCACCTGGGTGACCTATAAAACTTATTTGTTTACGTTATGAACCGGTTTGTATCTAACGTTGGTTTCTGAGTAAACCATAGTTGTGTCTGTTTTTCATCCTGACTTAGTTGAAAAAGTTGATGGTAGATTGATGATGTTATGACCTATGGATCAAAGTAAATTATAGGTCAAATAAATCTTTCTAAGGCTATGTTACGATGATATTAATGCAGTGGCTAAACAGTTTCTTGTTCTTGGAACTAGAAAGATAAACAAAACCATTTTTTCCCATACGTACAAAGCGTTTTGGGAACACATTTATTGTGCGTACAGCTAGCTAGCTAAGGAGTGGCATTCCCTGTCGGAGTCTGTATTTTCTGATATATAACTCTGAGGTTTTTAAGTCAAGGTTGAATATGCTACTCCTAGGAGAGCGCTCTACATCATCGTCATCTGCCATCAGACGAGGCCTCGAACAGGTAGTGTAACGCGAACTTAGGCGCAAAAAAAAAGCTCCAACCGTGTACAGTGGGGACTTAATAAGACTGTTTATGTTATTATACTGTTGAATGTGTGGTGTGAGGTGAATGGACCAAAGTGAGAAGTGAGTATATTAGAGGTTGTTTGAAAGTGGCACCAGTGAGTGACTGAAAAGTCGAAGAGACATCGTTTATTTTAATGTGGTCATGAGAAAAAGAGGGATGAATCGTGTGTATGTTATGAGTATACATGAGGATGGATGGAGAGGGAGAGAGAGGAAGGTCAAAGAAAAGATGGATGGATTGTGTGAAAAGGCTACACTCAGTAGTAAACATTAAGGGCCAACACTGCGTAAAGCGGGAACTGCGGATACCCGTCACGTGTCGTCGCGCGTCTGTAGATTTCGGGGCGTCCTCGTAGCGGAAACCAGATTATTAACTGCACAGTGTCAATGTATAAGGGCTAATGCTGCGTAAAGCGGGAGACTGTGCGGATGTCTCTGCGAGCACCCGTCAAATGCCGTTGCGCGAGTGTAGTTTGGAGCAGTCTCCGTAGCAGAAACCGGATTATTTCTTGCAGTGTCGCTAGTTCAAATTAATGGAGACGACCCGAAGAAGGACTTTTGTATGGGAGCGTGAAGACTCCTGATTCACGTAGCGTTGGCCCTTATTACGTAGATAAAGTGGCACGCAACAGGACCCCGCATGGCGAGCCCGGACGGAGCACTATTGTATGGGACGCGCGGGCTCCCGCTGCACGCAGCGTTGGTCCTAACGGCCGGGCAACGTGACTCTACGTTAAGAACGATCCTGTTATTTTTAACTTCTCATTACTGTCTTTAATTAGTCTTTGGCATAGTCTGTTTAACTAATAAAAGATTACACGTATGATGTTATACGTATGTTGTTTGTCTTTAGTGCTCATTAATATGCTGATAATTATATCATACAGTATGTAATGTTTCCACTGCTGACTCATGAGCCTATTCTTTGTGATATATATACTTTTTAGCTATAACAATGTGAAAAAATACTTTTGTTTTATGTCTGCGGAGAATCGGAGAGTCGGGATCCCAGTGGCTGCGAAGTGAGGAAGTAATTATGTTCACTGACCTGTGTGGCAGCTTCCTTCGTAAGCATTAATTACTGCTTCGCAGAAGGAGACAACCTGCCAATCCTCTTCGCTCTGGACTACGGTCAAGGAACACAGATGATTTTTGGCCAGTAAAAGCCTGACTCTCTGACAGATTGGCAGAGGGGGTATTTGATGATTTCTCACTGTTTCGCAGAAAGAGCCTAGCTCTATAGCTCCAATCAGATTTGGAGAAAAGATGTTTGATTCCAATATTACGGAATTTCTTGCTTACATAGCAAAGCTGCTTATACTCGTATGCTTAAATTTACCTTTGAAATTGGTTTTAGCAGAAACAGAAGATTTTATGAACGATTTTACGATAATTCCCAAACCTTTACAACTAGTTCTGTAAACGGCTTGGAAACTTAGCCATTAAAATTCACACTGAATCAAAGGATTTGACTCGTAAGCCATACAAACTTTTGGTAGGAACAAAGTTTATGATCCATGTTGAAATCTATAAAATTACACGAAATCAGCAGTTCTATTTGCAATATTTGAAACTCAATTTTATATTTTAATTTTAAAGTTATCAAGTTTTTACTACTAATTAATTCTAGTTTGAACTAAAAAAATATTTTTAGTCAAGTTTATAAGGGTTGTTTTTAATTTATGTGTATATACTTATGTAGTTTTAAGGTTACTTTATTATTTGATCCTATTGTAAAATAAATAAGTACATATTGAACTCATCATAAAAAAAGCAAATTGTAGATAGGAGGATATCTCCAAAAGCATTTAAAAAACCATTAGGCTCCGGAGAATTTTTGAAAAGGGAACCCGTGGTCATAGAAAGTAAAAGAAAAGAAAGAAAGAAAACATGTTTATTTGGCACTCCATGAAACATGCACAAGAAAATACAAACAAACAAAAAAAGAAATAAAATAAGTAATGGGCAACTCAAATACCTTATGCAAAATTTAGTACGTGACTGACACTTTTTGTGCGTTGATATGTCAGTCAGTTTCTCCTTTTATATATAAATAAATCACAGACAGACATGAAGAAACACTGATTTACCTACGAAAAAACTCATTATAATTCTGACCGAGCCAGAGCAATTAACACAGTCCAGCCATAAGTACCTACTAAGTACAGTTACAAGCATAATACGTTACACTTAAATAAAATTAAAAAGTAATCTTCTTAAAGTTAGTGTAACTTAATAAAATTCAAAAGGATCCTCCATTATGGTTTTTTTTAGTTGAGAAATCATCTAATGACTTCTTTCACTCTTGGGTTGATCATAAGGGTGTGTCGGACTTTAACTGAACTTGACTGACAGGACGGCGAGCTACCCATTACTTGCCGTCCGCAAGCCTACGCCTATGGTGGTTGGAAATCCAGATCAGTATTCTAGCGGCTGGGGAGTAAGGGCCGTTACCTAATGCGTGTGGCCACCCCTTTCGCTAAGATGACTGCTTCGCAGAAAAGGGCAACTGTCTGCCATTCCTCCTCGCTTCAGACCATGACCTGTACCAGGGCTCGAGGGTCCTTTACTGCCGATTGCCACCATGAAGACAAGCACGTGATACACTAGTAAGGAAAGAATCAGATCTCTCTTCAGAGTTGCAAACCGGAAAATCCAATAGATTTTACACTTGAATCTGGCTAGTGGGCACTGTGGTATTTCTTTTTTTGCGATCCTTAAACTGGCTACTATCTTAATATGATAAAACTTAGTCAACTATTACGTTGGTATATATCATGGTAACTTATGTAGACCACTCAACAATTTTATAAACAACTAGCTTTTGTCCGCGGCTTCGCCCGCGTACATAAAATATAGCCTATGTCACTCAGGAGTAAAGCAGCTTTCTATTGTTGCTAAAATTTTTCCAATCGGACCAGTAGTTCCAGAGATTACCTCCTACAAACAAAAAACAAAAAAACAAACTTTACCTCTTTATTATATTAGTGTAGAAGTGTAGATTTCCTCGCTGGTGTTCTTTGTCAGACTTTGTCTTTCCCTTCCCCTTGAGAGGAGGCCTTTGCCCCAGCAGTGGGAATATAAACGGATGATGATGATGTTCTTTGTCAAAATAGTATGTATTTCCTGATGGCTACAATCCGGGAATCTTTAAGTCAAGAGTGAATAGGTTACTTCTAGGTAAGCGCGCTCCATCGTCGACCGCATCGTCGCTTTCCATCAGGTGAGATAGCGGTCAAGCGCGAACCTATAATCAATAAAAAAAAAAACGGTACGCAATCCTGAAGTGAATGACATTTATGTTCATGTCTGTACATATGAGTACAACTGAGGAATATGAAAGTGGAACAGAGGTCTACCATGGCTTTCCTAATTAGGACTAATATTATACGAAGGACTAATTATGCAATTTCGGCGGTTTTCGACGGCAGAGTTGATTTTAGAAATCATATAAAACCTTCACAAGTTGAATACGTTCAAACGCTTTGACTTCTAATTTTATTATCACGGGTTCTAAAGGCAAGAGGGTCTTTTAAATTCAATTAGAAAGTTGGTATTGCTTCTTGTGAAAAGTGTGGTTTACGAGAAAATATAAAGTTGATAGGTAAATTAAAATGAGTGGGAAGAAAGTAGGTTTAGAAGATAAGTCTCTAGGTAGTTGGTGCTTATAAAAAATATCTCTATATTTTGCATGGCTGGTTGTTTTGTGGTTGCCTAGACGAAATTGCGGAATCCGGTACAGCCAGTACTTAATTGTGTGTTTTTTAGTTTAAGGCTGACATTATTGCGATTATTATCTTGATGTATTGCAAAGTATACATAATATAGAGTGACTGATAATTAGTGACCAAGTTCAGTACATTTTGAAAAACCTTAATCTTGACCATTTTTTACCTTTCGAGTACCGTATTTACAAACACAATTAAAAGACAATAGAATTAACTATAATATACCTGATATTTGCAGAACTTTTACTTCATTATGCCCATAAAATTAATCTAAAGGATATTTTGCCTCTTTTCTTACTTGAATAAAAAAAAAAAAAAAAACTGAACTAAAGAAAGCCACAAAACTAATGCTAGTAGACCAATATTTATCGTTTTAAAGCTAGGTATGTTATAAAAGTTACGTTCTCGGCTATGAAACGGTTTCATTAGGTTAGCAACCCCATAGCGAACTTTATGACTGAAAATGTAGGTTTTACGTATATAGGTATTATGTTTATTCGCTGTAAACCTAGTTTAGTAAAATCTATATTTTAAGCAAATAAATACCACACCTGTGATCCCTGTTCTCCTAGCCAAGTTGATAATCTACAATTTGTTATCGCTAGTAGAAAACGAATAAACTGCAATATCTTTATTTGTATTATAATGTGTCGCTGTTAAAATAAAAATAAAATAATCAATAGTATGGAAAAGACATCATCTCAACAAACTTCGTAGCCAAGTTGACATCGTTCAAAATTACAGAATGAAATGTAATCGTTTCTACAATGATCATCGCTACATCCTGTAGTTTTATGGTATTTGATGATAACTGTAGGTACTGAGGCGCTTCGATAGTAAAAAGAGTTTTTTTTTTAATTGCAATAAACTAGTGCTTGACTGCGATCCCACCTGATGGTAAGCAGCGACACGAAAGGTTCGTAACTTGGCTAGGGAGGCTGAAGAGATAAGCAGAGGTGAGGCTGACATTTTTTTTTTAATTATAAGACATCTTCACCTGCTTCTTCTTCTTCCTTGTCCCATTTTATTTGGGGTCGGTGCAACGCTTTTTTCTTTAATTCCGTCCTGTCACTCGACACGCTATTACTAACATCCTTTTCTTTTTATAATAACATTTTTTCACAATTCATTCACCTTTGGTCTCTCTCTCCTTCTCTCTCTCTACGTTGCGCCGACCCCAAATAAAATGGGACAAGGCAAAGAGGCTGACATTTTTTTTAATAATAAGACGTCATCATCCTCTTTCTTTTGTCCCATTTTATTTGGGGTCAGTGCAACGTTTATTTTTTCTTTAATTCTGTTCTGTCACTCGATACGCTATCAATAACTCTCTTTTCTTTTTATATCACTTCTCACACAATTCATCCATCTTTTCTTCGGTCTCTCTCTCCCTCTCCTCTCTCTTTAATTATAGGTACATATAGATGCATTACCAAGCCGTATTGCCCGCGTGGTGGATTATGGCCCATCCCCTCTTCTAGAGAGGAGGCCTGTGTCCCAGCAGTGGGAAAATTAATAAGGCTGATGATGATAATGACATGTAGATGACTATACGATGTTCCTCCATCAGTTCTTGTCTCTGAGAATCGTAGCTTTTTCCATCTACTTTTCCAGTCACAATAAGCCTTTGAAGGTTGTTAGTATCTTTCCTAGCAATGTGACCAGAGTATTGCAATTCATACTAATATAAAGACCAATAAAAGGGTAAAATTGGTCAATATAATTTGCATCTGTGGGAATCCGGAGCAAGTTGCTAGTACTACATAAACGGCACGGCAGATGGTTTTAAACGACGTAATGAAATACTAGGATCGTAGGCGGTAGCTAATTTAACTTAATATATTATGTGCTTACGAGTATGTAGGTACGCTCTTAAAGAAATAAAAGACTTCCTTAATTAAAGCCATTTAGAGGTAAAACAATAGCACTGATTGAGTTTAGAAGGACAACCAGAGTAGTATATGAAATAAAATTATAACTAAGTATATATTTTTTTTTATGGTAGGTAAAAATCATCCAGTGACGAGTCCCGTTCGTGGGCGGAGCGGGAAACAGTGTCAGACTCTTACTGACTAAAGAACCTACCCTGTTCCTTCCTTGCCTTATTCCTAGAGCCCCGGTATAACGCTTTCGCACCAACCCTCGGCTCCAGGAGAAGTATATTAAATGTGCATATATTATCTGGCTATTTTTCTAGCTGACAAGTTACTTGTTAGCTAGTAAAATGGTGAGATAGTACCTACTCAAACGCAAGCTTATCAAACAAAAAAAAAAAGATAGGCGCGAACGAAATTGTTCTATGTACGGAGTTATAGGAGAGGAGCTAGATGAAAAAAAAGGAAATTGCAGGAAAATGTGCTTACATTTTAAGAATTAAGTCAATTTTTATTTATGAAATTACAACTTTTTTTTTTTTTACTTGCAATAAACTAGTGCTTGACTGCGATCCCGCCTGATGGTAAGCAGTGATGCAATCGTTGATGGTAAGGCGCACTAGTTTATTAAGAGCCTATTCACTCTAGCCTTGAAGACACCCAAATTATACTCGGACGGAAAGACTGCAGCCGGCAAACTGTTCCAATCCCTCGATGTACAACTACTCTAACAATGTCTTAAATTGTTATTTATTTTAAGGTAACTGATAAATTAGTGAGTGATATTTAGACACGTGATTGTAGTCACGATAACGAACAACTTTTACTATGGTACCAAACCTGAAATCGCGAAAAAAAAAATAAGCGTAAAAAGTACCTACATCTTTTAGGCGAACATAAATGTACAGAGCAGGCGAATTTTTTTCGTGAAATTTGTTTTTTATCATGATTACAATCACATGTTTGTATCGGCCACTAATTACCAGTCATCCTATGTACCGATCCCTTTTAACAGACAATATAAGCTACAGATAAGATCATGTAGGTTATCTACCAAGCTGCACAGTTGGATCTTAGTAAAAAAAAGCAAATTAAACAGGAAGACAGCAATGCTACAGATCCGAGTGACGCACGCGCCGAACATTCTAACCCGACACGTTTCTCATGTTTACAAATGTAATTCAAACACCACAAACTATACAGTTTCCACACTTTTAACATATACACGCAGTTAAAGAAACGTTTTCTGTCGAATCAGTTAGAACTCTTTGAATAAATAAAATGGAGTATCTTTGCTAGATAGTTCTGGTTCCTTCATGTTGGAATGTTATGAGCTCAGAATGTTATGAAGTGGTGGAAATATTTACCAGTCACATAAAGGTGCTGTAAATAGGTACTTTATTAACTACTAGCTTTTGCCCGCAGCTTCGCCCGCGTACATAAAATATAGCCTATGTCACTCAGGAGTAAAGCAGCTTTCTATTGTTGCTAAAATTTTTCCAATCGGACCAGTAGTTCCAGAGATTACCCCTACAAACAAAAAAACAAACTTTCCCTCTTTATTATATTAGTGTAGATGAAGGTTGCATACTGTAGAAAATAATTCTGGCTGTTTTTGAAGTATCATTTAAATTTTCAGTCGATTTTAAATTAAAAGGAGAATAGAATAGTCAACCGCTTCTATAAATCTTTCTTATAATGTTTTTGGCATGGACACCAACTCCTTTAAGCCTTGTCTTCGTATGGAGTCTTTTCAATTAGAGAATTCTAATCTCTTTTTGATTTATTAGTACAAAATTCATAGGGGTTTTCAGTCCTGTAAGCGGTAGCTATAAACATTTTAGTATGCAGCGTAATGCTTCTTTGTTTTAAGAAAAAAGAAAATAACATTTTTCTTTTGAGAATAATCATTCTTTTAATATAATTTTTCCAAAATATTTTCCGTCATTGTTAGAAAATAAAGAAAGAAAAACGTGTTTCTTTATCACTTTAACTTACTCGTAAACCAGCAAGAAATTTCAAGTCGCGTTTGTAGTAATGAAAATTAATGATCACGGCTCCCAAGCATCTAAAACTAGGTGTGGAAATATTTAGTCCAGGATTCCTAAAAGTTTGTTCCGAAAATTTTCATCAATAGACAGTAAGTAACTACCACTTTAGAATGAAGTCGGAAATTAGGCCAAGAAAAATACTCCCGGGATAAAAAGTATCGTTTGTCCTAAGACAGTAAAGTTTATTCTATTCTATACTAAGCCAGGACATGGCGTGTGTGGCGTGCATACTCGTGTGCTAAGTTTTACGCAAAACTGTTCAACCGTTAAAACGTGAACTGCATCAAACAGATAGACAGCGTTAATTTCGTACTTAATTTAAATAGTATGAATCAAAAGACACTGTGCAGATTTTGAAAATCCATACCTAAAACATTCCATTTTCGGATACATCGGCATGCTAATCGAAAACAAAATGACTATTAAAAGAAACCACGACTTAAAAGACTTGGTATCCAAACCAAAAAAAAATATATAATTTTTTAATATAGCTCTAACGAATGGAACATGTAGGTATAACTAGAAGAAAATTCATTAATGGAAGTAGGAATCATTTCGTCCTCTTTATGCTGTACCTAAAGTTCTAAGTGCTAGTAATAAGGATTTAATTGCCCCGTCTCGTTCCGCTGTTACTAATGTTATGGGAAAGCAATGATACTTAAATATTGATACTTCATAAAGACGTAGAACTGGGACGTTAAAATCTGGTATGAATTTTATGTTCAGGACATTAGGGAAATAGGTATCTTTTAGTTAAGATAACGTAGGAGTTTAATGTTGTATGAGTATGATAACAGACTTGATTTATATTATAACTACCGACCCGTCCCAGCTTCGCACGGGTGTAATGGTGATTAATAAATATAATATAAACCTTCCTATTGAATCACTTTATCTATTAAATAAAACCGCATCAAAATCTGTTGCATAGTTTTATTGATTTAAGCATACATAGGGACGAAGCGACTTTGTTTTATACTATGTAATGATAATATCTAATTTGAAGTTTTTAATTTTTTTCAACTTGGACATTTTTATTTTATTATGCAAACAACATAAAGGGCACTTAAAATTTTGCTTTTAACTCCTCTCCCCTCAAGCGAACGCCGGCGTTCGCGGGTACTACAGCGAACGCCGGCGTTCGCGGGTATTAACGGAAAGTTATTTGTCTATAAAAACTTTTTTTTTACGTTCTTGGATAAATATCAAAATACCCTACAAAAAGAAAACAAATATTGTACGTTAATAGTTTCCGTTAATACCCGCGAACGCCGGCGTTCGCTATAGTACCCGCGAGCGCCGGCGCTCGCTTGGGTGTCAAGAATTGCGAACTCAGGCTTACAATATTTGAAAATCGAATCGCTAAGAATTTTCGAATGAAAAAAAATTTGTTTTGAAATTCAAATTTCGAACAGCTGATTGTTATTGTAAACGAAGATTCTTATACTCGTGTAAAATTTTACATTCCGAAATTTTCTCACGTCAGAACTTTGCTACCGTAATTCACCATCCATATTATAAACACACAAAAAACGTAAACAATCGTAAAAAGATGACTAAAAAAGTGTAAACAAAAAAATTAAATTACACATACCTGAATCTTAAAAAATCTCGGCGAAAAACAGCCGAAGAAAATCCAAGGAGACAGAAAAAACACTTTTAAAACCAACAAATAAAATCCACCACAGATATCACTAAACAGACGACGATATAAAACGAGGAATGGCAGTCGGAGACATCGTTTTAAAGACCGATAGGAAACCGATGGAATAAACTTTCGAAACCGCTACCGCAGCGTTACTGAACCAACTCACAGCGTGTACAACAGAATACGTTGGATTTTCACTCATAAAAATAACTCAGAGTACCTAAACGTTGATGAAAAACATCGCTTTTCCGTGTAAAGCTTATCAACGTGCGTTAAAAACGATCACTCGACACTTTACGTTCGTACCCAATTTACGCGCCATTTTTATTTGCATGTTTTTTTTTTATTTAACTATACGAGTAGCTGTCATTTAGCGTTAGTTGAGAGCGAATATCACTAAGCAAGCTCTGATTAAAAATTAGTTTTATTCACTTTACACGCGCGATATGTTCTTTTTTTAAATCTGTCACCAGCTTATGACAAATGCGCGCGCAAATCACTATCACTTTTTTTTTTCTCGAAGTATTTTTTTTTTTCGTTCAGCCTAGTTGAGATTTTTGTACGCGTTTATCGTACGATATCTTTGACATCGCGTGTACGACTGGCTAAAATTAACGCGTTGGTGCATCGCGTTCGGCCGTTGCCGGCTTCGGTCGGTGATGCGCCGTCGATCGATCGATGGATCCAGAGATCGATATTGTGCAGATATTATTTTAGGGTTCCGTATGCGATAAGGTTTGGGACGTTTATTGTGTTTAGTATAATTTTGTGTTTCAGAAACATTTAGGTTGTAAAGTCTTGATCAGTGCAAATCTTAATTTGTAGTAGAATAATGGGCATTGGTGGCTGAGTGGTAGCGGCCCTGACTTACGAGTTGTAGGTGGCAGGTTCAAACCTAACCAGGCGCATTACGTTGTGTAATTTATTTCATCACCATTGCTCTCAAAATGGGAAAGGGAAACATCGTGAGGAAACCGGCATGCTCTAGAACCAAAAATTCGAAAACATTCACCAATCCACACTGGGCCCGCGTGGTGAATTATGGCCCATTTCCCGCTCCTAGGGAAAAGGCCTGTGTCTCAGCAGTGGGCACTTTATAAGGCCGATGCTAGTGTAGTACTATGAAACTTTAGAGCCCAACGCGAACGCCGACGTTCACAAGCCTATTGTTCTTTAATTGGATCTGTAATTACGGGAGTCGAAAGAAGATTAAAAGATTCATAATTTTGTTTTTCCATGTTGTGATTTCCCAGTGAGTTTTAGTAGTAACTTAGCCGATGTTAAACACAAATAGAGACAAATTACAGCCTCGAGAACTGACATTGTTATTGATGGCTCTCAGTGATCATAGTCTAAGACAAATGTCTCTGGTCAGTTCAGGCAAATTTTCTTTATGTAATTTTGACATAACAATGACAGATTGCTACTGATTCTGACGTTTTGTTTACAAATGAGGTAACATCGATATATTTATGTACTACGTTCTAGTTGAGTCGTGCTGTACTGTGACTTTTTACTCCACTTATGTGATCTGTAAGCCATACACATTTACTGTAGGGGCCCTACAGGATCGAAGCCTCCCGGGGCCAAGGGTTGGTGCGAAAGCGTTACACCGGGGCTCTGGGAATAAGGCAAGGAAGGAACGGGGTAGGTTATTTAGTCAGGAAGAGTTTGACACTGTTTCCCGCTTCGCCCAAAAGCGGGATTCGTCATTCGATTATTTGTACCTACCATAAAAAAGCCATACACATTTATATTGATGAGATTAGTGCAGTTTTGACGTTCACGCAGTGTGACAGCACTGTAAGTTTTGAATGTTTTGTTAGACGATATAATATCATTGAAGCGCTGCAGCGGACTTTTGTATAAATTTTTCAGTATTTTGACAAATTGGCTATTCACAAAAACTATTATCACGACAAAATGATACGGACTCCTTTCTTAAGTCTCATGGGTTCTTAATTTTAACCCAGGAATGCGGATCTCCGAGAATGAACGACGCGTTGCACCATTCCCATAGATAAATGTCGAATTATGAGGAACGAATGAATGATAGATAAATATAATCATCTCTATGGCATTTTAATTGGGTCATTGTACGCAAATAGTATTGAGATTGGAGCACTGTGTCACAAAATAAATAGGCACAGAAGTCAAACTCATGTATGTACTTCACTTTTCATACCTACGCACGGCGGTCGCGCGCGCTAGGGTGTCAACTGGATTACGCACAACAAATTATCGTGGTAGGTGCAGTCGTATTCAGTTGATTGATTTATTGTTGGGAATGAAATAGAAAAATCGATATAGCATTAAGAAACATTTCAATTTTATTGTGATATTACAAACAAGCTACCCACCCCAGCCTTACCTGGTTCCAATTATATAGGTTTCTTGCAGTTTTCTTTTTTTTTAAAAAAAGCCCAATCACTGTTTAATGTTGAATTTAAACAACCGTAAACTGAACAGTTATTATAGGGTTTTTGTTTTTGAGGATCCATTTTTTTTTTTACAAAAATTTCAAAGTCGCGCGTCTCAAACGTGACACCCTCGCGGTCGTAATGATCCTCGTTGAGCCCGGTTTTCGCGTCGGTGAACGGTGTCTATGTGTGCGTTGCTCGAGCGCGCTTTGTACGTAGATTGACTTCTGTACCTATATCATTTGTGACTGTGTTTTATGATATTTTTGATTGTAGGTGAGAATGAATCATTGAATAAATGTTATGTTACAATGAATGGTATTTGTTTTGATGCGTGTCTTGTGATTGAATGTCGAGTGTTGAGTAATGGGTATAGCATCCTCTTTGTTTGTTACATTAATTTGTTGCTACAATTAGAAGAGATTGACGTAATAAATTAACATTAGGTACACTTTTAGGGTTTCGTTTATCCGAATTCATAATTCAAACCCTTATGGATATAGGCTTGCTAGCGGTTTGAGCGATTAATGGGTCTAATTCGCCGAAATCCTGTCCGGTAACCAACCGGATTGGGTCCAAGTCATCAACGGTGCGTATCGTTCCACGCGCGCCTCAAAAAGTTGTCAGCGAATCGTAGAGGCCCACCTAGGTCGAAGATTATTGGGCCTTCATGGGATATTGTGGAAACGTCACGGAATGGGTTTCTAGTCAGTAAAAGTTTGACACTAAATTTGTACACTATCTTTCGCCCCTCCCAAAAGCGCAAAGATGTTATTGGATAATTTTCCCATAAAAAAAGAACCATTACAGGACCTCTCTTATTTTTATTAGTCTGTTGAAGGCTAGTTAATTATATAGGGTGACTATGACAGTGATTGATCCTTGAGCACGTGATTGTAGTCATAATAGCAAACAACTTTTACTACGGGATTAAACCTGAAATTGCGAAAAAATCAGCTGTTCAGCAGCTAAGTACATTAAAATTTATATTCGCTTAATTCAAAATGCACTGAACTTGGCTGAATTTTGTCGCGATTTCAGATTTGGTCCCATAGTAAAAATTGTTCGTAATCATGACTAGAGTCGCCACTCCAGAACATTTCCGCGTACAGGAAGACGTAGCGTTGGAAGGCCTCCCACTAGGTGGACCGACGACCTGGTCAGGGTTGCTGGAATTCGATAGATGCCAGACGTACGGTACCGCTTGTTGTGGCGACGTTTGGGGGAGGCCTATGTCCAACAGTGGACGTCTTTCGGCTGAATTGTTTGATTGATGACTAGAGTCACATGTATATCGGTCACTAATTATATCAGTCACATATACTTCATTATTGGTCTGCAAATGGACATTGCTTTCAATAGACAGTTCTTGGTCAACTTAACTTAGCTGCGCTTAATCTTAGCACATTTTTATCCATTGTATTTATGAATTTGGATGTAATTTATTGTATATCGAGGAATATCATTACATATTAGCGCGACTTTGTTTTATAAAGTCACTTCCCTCTATCTGTCCCTATATATGCTTAGATCTTTAAAACTAAGCAACGGATTTAATGCGGTTCTTTTTCTTAGATAGAGTGATTCAAAAATTCGAAGACATGTGACATCCACCAACACGCACTGGGCCCGCGTGGTGGATTACGGCCCATTCCCCTCTTTTAGAGAGTAGGCCTGTGTCCCTGCAGTGGGAACATAAAGAGGCTGATGATGATGACGAGTGATTCAAGAGGAAGGTTTATATTAATAATACATGCATAATATCTATATTTAATATCAGCATTGCACCAGTGCGAAGCTAGGGCGGGTCGCTAGTAATCTAATAAAGATTAGCAAAGAATTAGCGAAATGTGCCCAGAATGCTGCCAACCTTCTGGGCACATTTCTGGATGGCAGCGATGTGCATACATAGTTACAGCAAGAAATAAACGAAATTGTTTGTCTTCAAAGATTTATTATCATCATACAGAGTCTGCAATTTTCCGGAGACACGTATTATATTCAGACATTATGAGAGTTCACTCGACGGCGGCGGAAGTCAAGACAGACAGTTATTCGTCTACCAAACTTTATACGTTTTCATTTTGACGTATATTTGTCAGACAATTTTTCGGTCATTGTCCTCAGAAATACCTCTGATTCAATTTAACTGTGTAGGCGTTTTTTAATTACAAGTAAACGTATTTTTTAAATGAGCTTATCTAGCTTCTCCCAGAGGCCTCTGTTATTTGCACTCGTAAATTATCCCTAGGTTTACTCACAAGATAAAAAGTTCACAAATTTTCTATTCTGGATCTACGTGTGTGCTAAGAATCAGGCCCCCTGGTTCGATCAGTGTTGGCCCCGACTTACAATTTTTAGGTCGGTACAAACTATAATTATTTCATCACCACTGCTCTCTTAAAACGGTGAAAGAAAACGTCATGAACAAGTCCTAGAACTAAAAACTCGATGCCATATGACATTCTCCAACCCGCATTGGGTCCGCATGGTTTTTTTTTATGTTAGGTAAAAATTATCCAATGACGAATCCCGCCCTTGGGAAACAGTGTCAGGCTCTTACTAACTAAACAGTCTACCCCGTTCCTTCCTTGCCTTGATCCCAGGCCCCCAGTGTTACGCTTTCACATCAACATTACATTGAAAAGCTGATTATGCTTATGTGCCAAACTTCATTCTAATGCGTAGAGCATAACCAGGTGGATTTTCAATAACGTAGAGGACGGCATGATTAACGTAGTGGTTGAGAGATTTACTGCTGTGTCACGGGTTTGAGTTCCACGCGGAACAAAAGATAGTGTTTCGGATCTGGGTGCATCGTGTATGTAAGTTTACACGTTTGTGAATGCAAACATTATACAGGAGTAATTCCTAGTGCGGTGCAAAATCTATTATATAGTCTGGTTTCCTACTTTGGCCCAAACTCTTTTAACAATAGAAACACGATATCCTGTGTTCCTACGAGTTAATAAGCTTGGGCTAAAGTTATACCCTAGGGCCAAAGTAACCCAACTTTACGTTACCAAATCGCACAGCTGCAAATAGATAACTATACACACTATTATAATTATAGAACAGATAGTAGGGGTGGAGGAGTGTCAGCGTACGTACACAACGATCTAAAACATAACCTAATAAAATCAACATACGAAGATGGAAACAATTACCTATGGGTACAAATTGAGAAACTCGCGCTAGATATAGGTGTGGTCTACAACCCAGGAAACACAAATTTTGAAAGGTTTCTGGATGTATATGACACGCAATTACAACAACGAAAAAGAGCAATAGTGTTTGGAGACTTTAATATTGACCTTCTGACAAAAAACAAACAAATGAAAACATATAAACAGACAATAAATGAATCAGGATACAAAATGTTAAACAAAATCCATAAAACCTACTGTACAAGAGATTCCCCAACTAAAAAATCTATTCTAGACCATGTCTGTACAAATTTAAAAGGTGAACATTTCAACATGACTATTAGAAATTCGTCCATGTCAGATCATAAACAGATATACTTGCAAATACCTAAGATGAAACCTCCCCCTAAAGCACACATAAATTACGAAATAATGGATTATAAAAAACTATACACTTCAATGGAAACATATGGAATAGAAGATATCTCAAACTAGTGTGAACTAGAATCAAAGATAAAAGAATGCGTGAATGAAAACAAAGTGTCGAGAAAAAAGGTTCTAAACCCACCCCAAAAAGACTGGATTAATAGTGATATAATTACCGGAATAAGTCAAAGGAATTATCTATGGATACAGTACCAGAATGATCGAGGAAATCAATTATTAGAAAAAAAATACAAGGAGACAAAAGAAAAAGTTGCTAAATTAATACAAAACACGAAAAATTCATATTACTACAAATTATTTACAAATTGTGCAAAGAACCCTAAGAAATCATGGTCACTTATAAATAATCTAGCTAAAAATAAAGTAAAACAAAATAGTGCTCCTTCAAAGCTTATAGTGGATGAAAACATAGTTACTGACATAAATGAAATTTGTGACGTTTTCAACAAATATTTCTCTAGCATAGGGTCCATATTAGCAGATAAAATACCGAAAAAATATCACGACACCTCTACACACTCTTTATTTAAATTACATAATAAAAACGAACAAGAACTCTCGACACTAAATCCATGTAGTACTGATGAAATCATTAAAATTATAAATGATCTTGACCCTAATTCAAGTAGTGGTATAGACAGAATAAGCACGAAAGTTATAAAATGTATTCAAAATTTAATATCAAAAAGTTTGGCAAATTGTTTCAATAAATTATTAACTGACGGGGTATTTCCGGACACTCTAAAGATAGCGAAGGTGACACCAATCTATAAAGCAGGGCTTAAAACCGATCCTGGAAATTATCGCCCGATCTCTGTACTTCCAATTATATCAAAGATCTTAGAGAAAATAATACATACTCGTCTGTTAGATTACTTGGATTCCAAAAATTTTATATCGGAGCGCCAATATGGTTTTAGAGCAAAGAACAATACCACTGCGGCAACTATTGATCTATTAACAAAAATCAGAGATAATATAGATAAGAAAAATATTGTTGTTGGTGTTTTTATTGATTTAAAAAAAGCTTTCGATACCGTAAGTCACAAACTGCTATTACTGAAACTAGAAAACGTTGGAATTAAAGGAAAAGCGCTTAAAATGATCAAATCATACCTAACAAATAGATTCCAAATAGTCAAGATAGATAATGGTGAAAGTAAAGCTTTACCTATCACATACGGAGTACCACAAGGATCCATATTAGGACCATTATTGTTTTTGATATACATTAATAGTATAGTAGAACTAGGGCTGCATGGTCATTTAACTTTATATGCAGATGACACATGCTTATTTTACTTTGGAACTAATGTTCAAGACGCTATCTCACGAGCCCAACAAGATTTGAATATTCTGTTTGAGTGGTTTCAACATAATTTGCTAACTATAAACATTTCGAAGACATGTTACATTATTTTTAAAGCCAAAAATAAAATAATTGCACAGCATGACCCTCTAACTATAGATAACATTCCATTAGAAGAAAAAACTTATGAAAAATATCTAGGCCTTAGAATTGAAAACTCCTTAACATGGAACAAACAAATTGACTACATTATAAATAAAATTTCCTCACTTATTGGATCCCTCCGCAATATAAGCCAATGTATTCCCAAGAAACTACGTTTTAGCATCTACAATTCTCTTATTAAATCACATTTATTATATCTGATAGAAATTTGGGGTAGCGCCGGTAAAACTAAGCTACAGGAACTGCAAAGAATGCAAAACAAGATCATAAAAACGTTGTTTCGCTACCCATACTATACACCAACTCACAAAATTTTTGAAGACACAAAATTAATGAATATAAAACAAATGTACATTTATAACACCTGCATTTTGATCAGAAAGATTATAGATGGAACCATTCACACTACCTTAACTTTTATCAAAAAGTGTCAAATTTCTACTCGCAGTCTTCGTCGACCTAGCTTACTTGTCCTACCAAGGACAAGAACAAACTATGCGAAAAAAAACATAACTTATGAAGGAGCACAATTTTATAATAACTTACCATCTTATATAAAAAATATACGCTCTTTCAGCGGTTTTAAATCCCAATTATCAAACTACATTTTAGAAACTCCTTGTAATCTGCTTGTCAAGAAATAGAATGACCAATACGTGACCAATAATGTATTCCAAATTTTATAATTGTTTTGTATCGGTGACCTTAGAATAAGTTTATTAGATTATCTTGTATTCTCATGTAAGTGGCTTGTGTCTTTATGAGAATAAACAATTTAAACCTTAAAAATGTAAAAGTAAAAAAAGGGAAAGTGCTCATAAGCCATAAAAAATTCGTTTACATCGCTGTAAATGAGAAAAGTGCCCAAAAGGCTGATGTTTAAGTTAAGAAACTGTAGCCGAAGGCACAATGGTAGATAGCTGAGGTTTTTGGCGGGATTTCGTCGAGTAAAGTTCAGTGTCTGTTAATGTGGTTTGAAATTATTGTAGTTTTTATTTTAAAAGTCTGTGTAAGTGAGGAATCCGTGGAATCATTGAAACAGCCAGGTTGACGGTAAAATGATGCATTTGAAGAATTGAAAAATGATGCAATTGAAAAAAAAAGAAACTTTTAGTGTAGTGTTGACTATCTCTGCAAAGTTTACCGAGCAGGTTGACTTGAAGTATTTGGAATCAAATGTATTGCTTCCAAATATAAAAAAAAAAACATTAGAATTTCTACATCAATATTCTAACGTTAAACAAATTAACTATTCATACGAAGACATGGTTCAAAGGACTTAGTATCCAAGCTAAAATAAAAATGGTAGGTAGCTTTTTCCTAAATTAGGTTTGGGCTTTCAGGTTAAATGTATGCACAAATACTACGCTGACTATTTACGAATGAATTTATTATTCTGTTTGTCGATAGATAGGATTGGATTAAATAATCATTTATTCAATATGTACGAGTATGTTTGTTGAGAAAAATAAAGTGAATTTGGTATTTCCAAATCTTTGAACATAGATAAGAATGGGTTTTTTTAAGGTAAGTAAAAATCATCTAATGACGAATCCCGCTCTTAGGCGGAGCGGGAAACAGTGTCTGACTCTTACTAATTAAACGTCCTACCCCGTCCTTCCTTGCCTTATTTCCAGAGCCCCGGTGTAACGCTTTCGCCCCAACCCTCGGCCCCGGGAGGCAGATTAGAATGAGTAAAAGTATGATAAGTGAATTCGAATTCTCATGTTTTTGTAGTAGCCAAAAACATATATATCTTTTCACAAAACACAACGGTTATTGTGTAATGTGAAAAGATACTTTCCTACATATTACTGCTAAGTATTCGAGAATCGCCAAACTTAAGGGGCAGTGGGCAGGGCAGGGCACATTGCTCGCAGAACAGATGGTCAATGGGTACGGAAGGGTCTGGAGTTTCGACCGCGCACCAAAAGACGGAACGTTGGACGATCTCCCACAAAGTAGGCTCATGATCAAGTGGGGGTCGCGGCGAATCTGATGAATGCGAAACGCATAAAACCGGTCGCTATGGCAACGCTTTGGGCCTATATCCCACAGTGGACGTCTTTAGGGGCCCTACAGGGTCGAAGCCTCTAGGCCGAGGGTTGGTGCGAAAGCGTTACACCGGGGCTCTGGGAATAAGGCAATGAAGGTACGGGGTAGGTTTTTTAGTCAGTAAGAAACTGACACTGTTTCCCGCTCCGCCCAATGCCAATAACTCATACAGTTTTTAACAGCAATGACAACTGCAAACTGCATTTATTTATTTAAATCATTAATTTTTTTACGACTTTTCAATCGTTAAAATTCGCAGAGCCTAACTTCAGACTAACCAAGATCCGACAGCCGTACTATACTCCTCTCCCCTCAAGCGAACGCCGGCGTTCGCGGGTACTACAGCGAACGCCGGTGACGCCGGCGTTCGCGAGTATTAACAGAAAGTTATTTGTCTATAAAAACTTTTTTTTTACGTTCTTGGATAAATATCAAAATACCCTACAAAAAAAAAATCAAATATTGTACGTTAATAGTTTCCGTTAATACCCGCGAACGCCGGCGTTCGCTATAGTACCCGCGAGCGCCGGCGCTCGCTTGGGTGTCAAGGAGTTAAATCTTCGATGCTAGCCAAAATTTTCAACAACTTCTAAATTAGAAGTTTACCCTCTCTTCAATTTCACTGTTTGCAGCTAATTACAAATCTTTCCCCCAAAAACAAATAATTGACGTATCCCTGTCATTCTCGACTCAAATATCGAATTTCTATCCGACACCAAACACCCAAGCGATCGCTTACAAAATACCATAGACTAACCCTAAATTGACGTTTGTTTGCGTGGGAAAACGCTCAGCTGTCAAGTTCCGCTGTTCTTATTTCAAAGAATACGAACCATAAATACTTATAGCGTGGAATTTTCCGAGTACTAAAATGAAATCCTCAGTAATAATCTATGGCTATAAGTATCATTACGTTCTATTTTTGTTTCATTCATGAAAATAAGTAAATCTCAGTGATTATGGAGTATTGCCAGAATACATAAATACAATTTATTTTTGCGTTGCGTATCCCTACGTTTTTTTTCAGATAACGGCCAGGATTTGTTTTGCTGTTCGTTTTCAAAACAAGAACATAACATTTTGATACATAAATACAATTTATTTTTGCGTTGCGTATCCCTACGTTTTTTTTTCAGATAACGGCCAGGATTTGTTTTGCTGTTCGTTTTCAAAACAAGAACATAACATTTTGTACGGCTAATATTTTGTGAATCTAGTTTTTACAGCGGTTCGGTCATTTTTTATGATTCCATTTTTTATTTTTGTGAATAGCGTGGATTGTGAAAATGTTCTTTGTAGGGTTCCGTACTTCAAAAGGTAAAAACGGAACCCTTAGACTTATAGGATCACTTTGTTGTCCGTATGTCTGTCAAGACCTACCGCATTGGACGCATGTGATTAAACTGTGATATTTTGATTACCATTACGCACAAGTGCGATAATGTATTTAACATAGCATAGCATTAGCCTTACAGTTTTTCCAGTGCTACTGACTTAAGCCTCCTCTCTAGGAGAGGGCCGTAATCCAACCACACGGGCCCAGAGCGGGCTGGTACCTGTCTGAATTTTTGGTACTAGGACATGCCGGTTTCCTCACGATATTTTCCTTCACCGTTTTGAGAGCAGTGGTGATGAAATAAATTACACAAAGTAATGCGCCTGGCTGGGTTTGAAAAATGTAGTTGAAAACTTTTAAACTCTTGAGCCTCAAGCGAACGCCAGCGTTCGCACACCTATTTATTCTATTATGTCTCTAATTACGGTATTAGAAAGGTTACACCAATCTATGCTATACACTACGAAAAGTAACTGGATCTATTCAACCAAGTAAATAATAAGTAGAGTCTATCCCTCACCAAAATAAACTCACGAGGGTGTTTAAAAGCGTAACAATGCCTGTTTACAGTCTATGGATATCTTCAATCTTTATCGAAGGGCTCTGAGTACCACTTTAACCCTTCCGCTTCAAGTGGCAGGGCTTATAGGTAGATAGAGATAGAGTATTTATTTTAAGTACGGTACGGCTGTCGGACCTTGGTGAGTCTCAAGTTAGGCTTTGCGAATTTTAGCGCTTGAAAACGTACGTTACAAAAATAGAGGTTTTAAAAATGCCAATAACAGTTTTTAACAGCAATAACAACTGCAAATTGCATTTATTTGTTTAAACCATTTTTTTACGAGTTTTCAAGCGCTAAAATTCGCAGAGCCTAACTTCTGACTCGCCAAGATCCGGCGGCCGTATTATAGCAGGGTTAAGTTTTGGGGTTTTAGGGTACAACGCGCGGGAAGTTAGGCGCGTTCGTAGTACGAGTCCCCAAAAGGTCCCCTATTTTCTAAGAAAATCATCTTGGGCGCAGCGCTGGCCCAGCGACAAGATTTGATTTTTCCGCAAGAAACCAAGTTTACCGACATAGCGAAAAGAATCGACAAATTTAGGTGGCAATGGGCAGGGCACATTGCACGCTGCTGCGGCTGTTGGGGGTGAAAAGTTCTGGAGTGGCGACCGCGTACCGGTACCGCGTAGCGTTGGAAAGCCTCCCACAACTGCACAAGATGGACCGATGACTTGGTCAGGGTTGCTGGAATTCGAAGGATGCGAGACGCTCGGGACTGTTCTTTGTAGCGACGCTTGGGAGAGGCCTATGTCCAACATTGGACCTGTTTTGGCTGAATAATTATGATGACATCGGATTTGTATGTGATTTGAATGTAACTACTTGAATTTCGTCGCGTTGTGCTCAAGGCTGTTTTCTTAGAGGATAGTACCCCAGTTTTCTGCCCCTCATGTTGAAGGAAGACTTTTGGCTCATGTCGTGGAGTTCCGTCGCTTTCCTGGACGGGTGCCACCGAACATAAGCTTTTTAATGTTCCCACTGCTGGGACACAATGGTTTGTGTCCCAGCGTGGTGGACCACGCGGGACCAGTACGAATTGGTGAATGTCTCACATCTTCAAATTTTAGATTCTAGGATATGCCGGTTTCCTCACCATGTAAGAAAACCCTTGTGTTTTTACTAATATTTTAAGAAAATCATAAAATGAATCTCGGTTTGAAACCAAAAGGGGAACAGCACTATAATATAGTGCTGTTCCCTTTTTTAGTTTCACACCTAAAACAACAGTTTAAATTGAATAAAACAGTACAACGGGAAGCAACACCGCATATACAGTGAGACATGACAGCAGACGGTAGCTGGCGCGAGTACTGGACGACAAGTTATGACTGTCCGCACCCCTTCCTCACTGAATATTCAAGAGCGGTGTCTGCACCGGACATAGGTGCTGGAATCCGGACAGGAATGCAGTACAAATAGTCGAGTGTATGAATTTTACAAGTTTTTATTTAATTTACTCTGTTAGTAAGAGTATTGTATTGGTCAACTGGCGACCTCTTGATCCCCAAGCGTTTGTGCGGTCGGAAAGATTTGCTAATTTTCCATATTTAAATTTATTTGTCTATGAAAACCTTTTTATTTAAGTTCTTGGATAAGTATCTAAATGCCCTATAAAAAAGAAAAACGCTCAATATTTTATAATCTATGTGAACGCTTGTTTTTCAACCGAATGGCGTGAAATCACACGCGAACGCCGGTGTTCGCTTGGGGATCATGAGGTGTTGTAGTGACATCTATGGCGCTATAGGAAATAACTACGAAATTTTACAACTACACGCGATCTTAAAAGGGATATTTTTAAATGTCATCACAAATATTGTTCTTCGCTCTTAATAACGTATATAATTAATGGACTATTATTAAGTAATTATTATCGAGAGACTTTTAGCACCCCGACTCAGACAGTTTAGTTTAGAAAGGGATGAAAGAAAAAAAAGAAAGAAAAATATGTCCATCTCCTTTGTGGTTATTTTATTTTAAATCACTCAAAAGGCATACAACATCCCGCACTGGGCCTGCGTGGATTACAGCCCGTTCCCTTTCCTCGAGAGGAGGGCTGTGTCCCAGGACATTAAAAAAAGGCTGATGATAATGATAATAATCAGTAAAAAAATAATATTAGTTCTTACGAGTAATTCATTTGTTTCAACTTAGCAGCACCTTTGTGGATTTCTATTTATTTGTTTGTGTATCTACATAAATAAATTAATATATTTACTACATTATGACCAACAGAGCCATCCTAGTCTAACTGTAACTTTTTCAATACTGACCCAGTTTGAAAATTCCTTTTTTTTTCAAATAAAATCGGTATAAAAAACATAGTTAACCAAACTGGCTTGGAAGCCATAAGAGCCAAAAGTTGCTGTTTTTTTTAACTCTTGTCCCCCAAGCGAATACCTATTTGTTTGTTATTGTCTTTCTATTATGTTTCTAATAACTGTATTTACAAGGCTAACTAATCCTCTTTTTTAATGGTTTTTTGAATTCAGTATTGAAATAGGCCACCCTGGCTCTCATGGCTTCTACCACCTACCTGTAAAGGAGGTAACCTAACCGTCAAGGAAATTGGATAATTTAAATTTAATAAATGAATATCTGAATAAGTCCAGACGTTTCTCACTTTATTGCTAACTAGCTTTTGTCCGCGGCTTCGCTCCTGGCAACAGATTATTCTACTCTACTCCACTCTACCCTAATTTTTTTCGTATTAACTTTCTTCTGACAATAATAAACACAACAAAAAAAGAATTAGTGAAATCGGCTCAACTATTCTCGAGTTTTGCGTTTCATTTTTTTATATTATAGAAGATTTGCGCCGCTTTAATACAATGACATTTCGAATCATTTTGACCAAATGTATCATCCGGTAGCTCTATACTACTTATATAGAGGTTGGTAAAAATCATCCGATGACGAATCCCGCCCTTGGGTGAATATCAGACTCTTACTTACTAAACAACCTACCCTGTTCCTATTTCCACGATCCCAAGGCCCCGGTAATACGCTTTCGCATCTACCCTTGGTCCCAGGAGATTCATGACAGGTACGTACGTTTCGTAAAAAAAGGGGTAAAATGTAGAAGGGTAGTCTTAACAGACAAGCAAAGTGTGTATTCATTACGAGAGACATATTTAGACAAAGGTGTTGCTACTGCCGTATTAGCCGATGCCCCGATGCGACGTGGGCAATATATTTATTTACAACAAAACAATTTAATATTGTTGACATGTTTTTTTTATTTAAAAAAAATTGTTTTGTTGATAAGAGGCTTGTAAGTTGTAGTAAGTAAATAATTACTATATGATAGGATGTTATACACTTTTACATTATGATTGCAATATTCTCTAGAATTTCTCACAATTAAGAAACCTACGGAACCGTAAAAAAATATATCGTATTCATTTTCTTCAAGCGGCCTCTTTGAAACTTTTTTTTAAATAGTTTTTTGCTTTCATGTGACTTAGGTATGCTACGAACAGGTTTTCAATTTTGATAGCTTCAAACAAGACAGATAATTGTAAACTTCTATATTTTCTTTTCTATTTTTATGTAGATAAAGTCTACCTCAAGCTTAGGTAAAGCTACCCATTGGGGTGGGGATTATTCAGAAGATTTATTGAACGCAAAAGGCAACTGAAGAAACGTAGATGAGTTTTAGTTAGTAAAAGTTTGACAGTCTGCCGCTTCTGAGTCAGCACAGCAGAAGGGGAGTAATAATCGAGGATTCCATACTAACCAATGCTAGTTCAATTCCCGGCTCGAGTCATGAAGTTTTTTCCGAAACGCAGAAAAGTACTTTTTTGTACGTATTTTCTTTAAAGTGTTCAGAGGTTTTCTTTTTCTATACTTGCGTTCATGTTCATGAGACCTAGCTCAAAATTCTAGGTCAACAGGAAGTACAAACTTATAGGTTGATTTCCAAGCGAGTATCAAATCAAAATGCAAACCAATGCAGGAAGAGTTTGGAAACTGTGTGTTAGTAGTTAATAATATTTAATGAAAACCAAATGTTTTAGTTATTACCGACACTCTGTAAGTTGTACCTTACCTTATTTATTACATTTATTGTTATTATTAAATTAATATGTACCTAAACTGAGCATAAACGGCCATATCTACTTGAATTTTATTTTAATTTCAGCTGTATACCTCCACATGTTGCTGAGAAATAAGACCTTGACGGACTGAGAACGAAGTGATTCTACATGGGTTTTTTTATGGTGGGCAAAAATCATCCAATGACGAATCCCACTTTTGGGCGGAGCGGGAAACAGTGTCAGACTCTTACTGACTAAACACCCCACCCCGTTCCTTCTTAAACCAAGCCTTCCTTTCAGAAAGATACCCTGGGCCCAGTAGGCTTCGACCCTTTTGCAGAGTCCCTAAGATCCCATATGGTTTCCGTTTTTGGCAATTTAGGTACGGTACCCGAAATAAAGGTATCTTTTTCTAAATCGTAGCTATCCATCTTACTAGCTGAACCAGAGTCTGAGTTTAATATTCAGCCTATGCTGAATAGCATAGGCTGAATATTACAGATAATAGTTTATTCTCGTCTCCTCAGGATCTATAATAGAACAATGAAGAAAGGGATTCATCATCGTCATCATTTCAACCGAAAGACGTCCACTGTTGGACATAGGCCTCTCCCAATTGTCGCCATAATGAGCGGTCCTGTGCATCTCGCATCCATCGGATACTCGCAACCCTTGCCAGGTCATCGGTCCATCTTGTTGGAGGCCTGTTTTGAGAAAGGGATTAGCTCAGGATATTGTCACTTTTCGTGTCTCCTGATCATATTATAAGCGTTTCATAAGTCAATGCAGACAGTTTCATTAGATCGCAGACACAATGGCGCGACTTGTCAGAACAGTTTTAATGCAAATTCTTCAGCATATCGTTTTGTTCGCATACGTCCAAGCTTACCCAACTAAGCCTGTAATCTAGGTTATTTTTCACCTTTTTTAGCATAGCCTTTCGTCCATAAACGCTATTGTCTGCTGTGCGATTCTCTAGTAAGCTTTGTAGGCCCCTCTCTGTCTGATATTTCCTACCAACTGAGTCTACAATATCGATTGTATTAATACATAGAACTAAACTAGTTTACTTTGATACCCAGTACCGAGAATCGATACCCCTAATCACATCCTCTTGTCCTGTATCTGAGGGGGAGGTAGAGATCATGTTAGCCTGGTAATGATACACGCAAATCACGCACACATAGACACTCCCCCGCGCAGTCGCAGTAGAGACGTACCACCCCACCCAACTCACTTGCCCGAACCGGCAAAATTCTTCTACACCCCCGTGGTGAACAACCAAACGCAACAACTTGTACGAAAAACATTTATTTAAACCGTTTTAAACGTTTCTATTTATATCTATAAAGCAGTGTATAGTTTCAGCTTTAATTGTCGCTTAGTGTTTCGTAGTTTTAGCGCCCATTTTCCAAAAAAATCAACAGTGTAGCGTCCAATCACGGAATTTGAATACGGAAGGAAAATGGCGGAGCGCGAGCCGCGCATTTCTTTTCGAATATAGAACTCAATCGATATCTTAATTATAATTCTTTTTTTAAATCTTTTCTGGAGCGAGAATGCTAGTGAGGACTTTGGATTGACAATTTAGTACGCGAGTGGTGGGACGTTGAAAAATCGATATTTTGGCGATGCCGGTTTGATTCAAGGGTAGTTTTACGCTGTCCTCATTCGTAGACTGTTGTACATGTCACAAAAGAAAGAAGAGGAGTAGATTGGCGTCGGTGGAGGTCGACATGACGACGGAGACAGCGACGCCGAACCAGGTAAGTCTTGGTGTGATTTTGCCGCAATGTCGCGGCAGGCGCTGGCTATAGTGCGTCGTGTCAAGGACATTGGCCTCTAGAATTTGGCCACCTGGGGTTATGTAATAGGCCACTATTTTAGTTTCTTTATGGCTTATAAAACGGGGTTTTACTTAATTTATGTGAATATTTTCAGCTGCTTCTGAAATTCATGAGCAGTTCTTTTTTTTGTGTGTCGTAAAATAAATTCATGGATGTTACTATACCGGTGAATTTATTTTTTTTCTGGTCATACATTTTTTTATATTGGAAACTTATTTAAAAATCTTTGTTCGAATTTTAAACGTAACCTGGACAGTCAAAGTAATGAAACGTCAGCATTTTTTTTTAATTTCCAATGTTTATTGTTTAACTATACATTATTATTTTTATTTACATACCTTTTTACTTTCTTTTTGTCTGGATTTTATAATTAAATACATCACATATATTACCAATACTGAACATGTATTGTTTTATTACAATATAAAGAATCAAACATGTTAGCTTAAATTTCATGAAATTTAAGCTACATTTTCATGAAATTAAAGCTGATTTTTTTTTTCATTTAATTCTAAAATCGTTATCATATTTATTGGTAACACATATTCTTACTATTTCGAACAATTAATAATTTAATTTGATAATTGTTCTTTTATTAATATTCTAAAAGTATTTTCTTCATGTTCAAGATATAGGACTACATAGGCACGTTAATCGGACAAAGCCACTAGTAAAAGCTAGTGTTTTTATTAATTCGGTAATAATAAGAAGGTGTGGTTTCACATAAGGTAGACTTTAAAAGTCATTATCAGTCGAAAGACACTCACTCTTTGACATAGACCTCCTCCAACTGTCGCCACAATGACCGGTCCTGTTTATCTCGCATCAATTGGATTTCCATCATGGACCAGGTACCGTAGGTACAGGTTTGTGGCCGGCGAGCAATGGCTTGCTGTCCGATCCTCCGGATCAAACCCAAGTTGTCGACGGCGCGTACTGTTTCCGCGCGCCTCAAGGAATTGTCAGCAAACTGTAGAAGCCCAGTAAGGTTGAAGTTTCCTGGGGCCATGGGTAAATGCGTAAGCGTAACTTCAGGGCCCTGAAACGAAGGAACGGGGTGGGTTTTAGTCTGTAATAGTCTGACACTATCTCCCGTCCTGCCTAAAGGCGACGTGGGAGATGTCATTTTTGATTAATGACGATTTTTGCCCAACAAAAAAAAATCAAACATTTCGTTTTTTGATAGGTTATATTGTTAACAAGGTCGTTTTTTTTTTTATGGTAGGTGAAAATCATCCAATGACGAAACCCGCTCTTGGGCGGAGCGGGAGACCAGTGTCAGACTCTTACTGACTAAAAAACCTACCCCGTACCTTCCTTGCCTTATTTCTGGAGTCGAGGTAACAGTTGTCATTCCAGAAATTTTCGGACATAAACACCCTTATTTATAAAAATCTTGAGCCCCAAGCAAACGCCGGCGTTCGCAAACATATTGTCTTTCTATTATGTCTCTAATTACGGTACTCTTTTAACCTTTTGACTTGATCACAGACACAATTAAAAGGAAATATGTGTGCGGCTTTATGTGTGTCCTCTTAAGTCTTAATTAATTACCTAATTATTGTTATTCGGCTAAAAAATAATCTTGAACTTTTTTTGAGATATACTTCATCTCTCCCCTATATTGTTAACATCTTTGCGGCCCGGACTAAGCATATCGCCTCAAAGGACTGGAACAATTTGTCTGTAGTAGTCTTCTCGTCCAATTACAATTTAGGTGTCTTCAAAGGTAAAGTGAATAGGCTCTTAATTCCTTAAGCCCCAAGAGGACACCGGTGTCTGCATACCTATTGCCTTTAATTGTGTCTGTAATTACGGCTTTTTTATGGTAGGTAAAAAATCATCCAATGACGAATCCCGCCCTTGGGCGTGCGGCAAACAGTGTCAGACTCTTACTGACTAAACAACCTAAACAACCTTGTAAGGCAAGGAAGGAACGGAGTATCCCATAGCCCTGGAGTTACGCTTTCGGATCAAGAGGCCCCAGGAGGCTTCGACTCTTTGATGCGCGCGGGAACAGTGCGTGCTTTGTAATTGCGGTAGTCGAAAGGTTGATAAACTAGCGCGTCTAACCATCGATGATCGCATCTCTGCTTACCATCAACTAAGATCGCTATCTAACACTAGACACACACTTAAAAAAAAACAACGTTAAAGCATTATCTTCTTGCCTTTGTGTCAAATTACTAGACCTGCGTGCTGGATTACGGCTCATTTTCTCACATAGAGAGGAGGCCTGAATCCCAGTCCCAGTAGCGAGAACATACATGCATAACCAACCGTATAATGGTTCAAGCAATGACCTTTATTGACAAAATCAACTCTCCTCAATTTACTTAAAGTTCATATTGCTTTGAAGCATGAAATGATGAAGAATGCTTATTTGAAAAATGCTAAGGGTTAAGTACCCACTTAACCCAATACGCAATGGGCGTTGTTACTTAAAAGAATTTTCTTCAAAGCTTTTCTCGAGAAAATGTTTTTAAAATAGCTCCTAAATTAATTTAACTAAACTTTGGCTTTAGAACAATAGAATACTTCGAAATTACAAACTGATTAACCGCCGTTATTAAGGCGTTTTTCTCTTGATTTTACTTTTCAATTAGTTTTAAAAAAGAAATGTAGACCTTTTTTATGGTAGGTAGGTAAAAATCATCGAATGACGAATCCACTCTTGGGCGGAGCGGGAAACAGTGTCAGATTCTTACTGACTAAAGATCCTACCACGTGCCTTCCTTGCCTTATTCCCAGAGCCCCGGTGTAACGCTTTCGCACCAACCCTCAGCTCCGGGAGGCTTCGACCCTGTAGAGCCCCTACGGTTTGCTGACAACTCATTGAGGCGCGCGGGAGCGGAGCGCGCCGTCGACGACTTGGGCTCAGTCTGGACTGCTACCAGATGACCGGACGGCGAGCTACCCATTGCTCACCGTCCGCAAGCCAGTGTCTACGGTGGCCAGATATCGGCAGGATCGCGGCGGCGACGGCTAATGCGAGTGTGCCGTTGCCTTTGCCTTATGCGGTCAGCCTCCTTCTTTACGAGCATTACTGCCTCGCAGAAGGAGGCGACCGCCTGCCACTTCTCCTCGCTGCGGACCATGGCCTGAACCAGGGCCCGGCGCGAGAGGTCGCCGCCGCATATAGACCTGGGTTTTCTGGTTTGGTTTGAAAAATGTTGGTACGGTGCCCACATAGCCCAGTGAGAGTGAGTAGATGTCACATGTCTTCAAAGTTTTGGATGTAAAACATGCCGATTTCTTCTGATGTTTTCCTTCACCATTTTGACCCATGATCTGACTTTTAAATTAGGGCCTCGTAGCCACGTCTGGGGTAACACTGTTCTTCATTGTGAGCCATTCCACTTAAATATAGATTCCAAAGTTGATGGTACTCATAGTTCTGTTGAGAAACTTTGTTGTCTTAATCTGGCAACGTTGGTAGACCTCCCACCAGGTGGACAGGTGATCAGAAACGACAAGGAAGGCTATTAGAGTCCATTGAATGCGAAGAATACAAAAGTAGTATATGTAATCGCTACATTAATCGTTCAAAGAGCTTTTCCAGTGAGGCCTATGTCTTTGAGTGGAAAAAGTTTGGGTTTGAATGTTGGACTCTAGAGTCTGACACTGTTTCCCATTCCGCTCAAGGGCAGAACTCGTCATTGGATAATGTTACCTACAAAAAAACCTCTTTCTCTCTTTAACAAGTATAGTTTGTTACATTCTAATGTTACCAAATCGACGGATTTTTCCGTTGTCAAGACGATTTCGTCGAGTAGAGATCCATTAACTGACTTGAAATACGAGCCGAATTCGTAAACGGACGTTTCCATTTGATTTAGTTTGAACAAAAGAAAATAATGATGGCTCTGTGTTTTTTTTGTTTGGGTGGTAAAAAAATTCCAATGACATGCCGTCTCTTGTTTGGGGTGAAATATACATATTATCAGACTTTTAGAGCGCTTATTCTAATACGCAACGTGCCCCGCGACAGCAGCGCTGCTGTCTATTGAGTGCTTTCTAGTGTTTACCGCAGATTAACATTATTTAGACCGGGCAAGAAAAACAAAAACCTATCGTAATCCATAGATACTCCGTCTTTAACCGAAATCATCTGAAACTGTTTTGTCGGTTTCGATAACTGTTTAATATTTCGCACTCCATACTTCCCAGCACTAAATTCTCGTCGCAGCGAAACAGCATAGTCATCATCATCATCATCAGCCTATTTAATGTTCCCACTGCAGGGACACAGGCCTGTCAGGGATGTCACATGTCTTCGAATTTTTGGTTCTAGGACATGCCGGTTTCCTCACGATGTTTTCCTTCACCGTTTTGAGAGCAGTGGTGATGAAATAAATTTCACAAAGTAATGTGCCTGGCTGGATTTGAACCCGTGACCTACAGCTTGTAAGTCGGGGCCTTTACCACTCGGCCACCACTGCTCCCACTGTTCGAAACAGCATAGTATCAGCCTTATAATGTTCCCACCGCTGAGATTTAGGCCTCCTCTCTAGAATAGAGAATAGACCGCAATCTTCGGGCCCAGAGTATAGACTTGGGCAAAATGTGTCATTGAAAAGAAAAGATAGATATGCATCTTTCAATCACTGGGATATGAATCACTCTTTCATATCTTTATATCAGTAGCTCAGTATGACTCAGTAGGTCATTCAAACTCGCAACTCGTGTGCGGCTCACTCATTCAAATAGATCATTCAGATATAGTGATAGGTTGGTTGTTTGCACATTCTGACATATTGAGCAGTTGCGATTGAACAACTTTTTTCTAATTAAAAAAATACTATTCTTATGACTGTAGGTATAACCTACTTCTTTTTCAATATGTTAATTAGTTCAATGAATAGTAAATCGCAATCAAGTATTGAATTACAATTCGGCAAAATTCGGCTTGCTTGACGTTCAACCAATGGCGCGCGACGAAGCTATCCGACGCCACAGATTACTAAATAGTACCCGACGCGATGACCGACGAGTGAGTGAGGTGTAAAGATATACTGAACTACTGACACATTCGGATATGTAAAGATATGAAGAGTGATTGATTCAAATGGAATGATTCATATCATTTGTATCTATCACTCCTGAGTTACCCATCTCTACCAGAGTAGGATGGTGGATGTCACACGCTCTCGAATTTTTGCTTCATTCCTCCTATACCGTTTTGAGAGCAGTGGTGATGAAATAAATTACACAAAGTAAAGAGCCTGGCGGCGTTCGAACCTACATATACCACTCGACCACCGCTACTCCGCATTTCCCAGCTATATAAGCACAACAATTTACCGATAAAATAATAATAGCCCTTAATAAATCTGGTCCTAAAGGTACTGTAACCTGATTAGGGGCGCGGCGTGTGCGTTGAAACAATTTGTCAAGCCATTAAGCCCGGCCTTGACTCCATCGGTAGCCCCGCACAAGTATGGCTTCGGTAAAGTACTTATATATTGTACTTTGCCGGTAGAAGCGATTTGATTGGATATAAAACTGCATGAAGTTCTTGTAAACAGTTGTATGGTTTGAAGAGATTTTTTAATCTGTGGTGGTTGTTGCATGTGTTTTTTATTTAGTAGACTAGCCGTCTGAAAGTAGGGTTTTCCTTACAAACTTTAGATACCCATTACATCGCTTTAGGAGCTGGATTTTGAGAAACCCTTTCTTAGTGTTCGCCTACGTCTTAAATGGAAGATCTGGGCAAAATTTCACACTCCTAGTTCCAGTATTGTCGGCTGTGCGTTGATATGTCAGTCAGTCAGTTTCTCCTTATATATATAGATTTCCCTGGGGAAGTAGCACAGTCATATAGAGCTAGAGCATAAAACTTTAATAAATAAATATAAAAATAAGACTAAAGTCATGTCAAACAAAGAGCCAAAGTCCGTACAAATACACGGGAAGGCTATACAACATGTCTAAGAATGTATTTACTTGGGCCAAGTTGTCTCTTTCCAGGCTGCCTGGAAGAGCTACTGGTCCATGAAGGACTTATTCAAAGGTGCCTATAGCACTAAAACAAAGGCACATGTGTATTATCCCTGTGTTAACCTATAGCGCATAGATGCAGTTCAGTAAAATAGCTGTCAAATTAACGGATCGAGTTCGAAACCAAAATAGGTTTGTGTACTACACTAGTTAACCCTACTATGTAATCTCTCTCTGTCACTTACAGGTTTGCTGAGAGAAAACTCATTCTTGAGTTAAGCTCGCTTTTGTACATAAATTGTCAAACCATTGTCTCTATGTTTAGTTTTTGTGTACAATAAAGAATTAAAGAATTCTCTCTCAAATTCTGTACACTAGTTCTAGTCCTAGAAAACGAAATGAACAGATTTGTCAAGAGAAAACTAAAATCCGTACTCCTACATGTTTAGTAATGACTAATTACATTGCCTTTAGGAATATTCTACTAGAAACTTTCCTAGACATTCTAGAACAAAGGCCGAATAAATGACGTAACACAACCCAACCTTGGCAAATGATAACACAAAAAAAACACAGAAAATTGACCCTTAAACCAATCCCTTATTAACCGACCGTTAACGTAAAGTAGGCGTCTAAATATGGCCGCTAACGTGCGTTTTAATTAAATGAAAGTTAAATATGAACTCATAACCGGGCGTCATCGAGGTGTTGTCAAGGTTCAGTGGGTTAACGATCTGGCGACATGATATTAATCGCTAATTATATTGTTTTGACTAAACACGATCAGTGTAGGGTTCTTGTGGTAGGTTTGATGTTTTGCAGAATGAGTACCTTATGTGCTATATTTTCTTTTTAATCTAAAATCATCAAAAGTCTCCCATTTGATCAATATTTCACCTGATGGTAATCGATGATTTGGCCGTAGAAGCTCACTTGCCTAGAAGTAATCTATTCACTCTTGACTTAAGGATCCCCAGGTTGTAGCTATCTGAAAACAGAGACTCCGGCATTCAGTCCTACTCCTTATTTGATTATGGAAATATTGTAAAATTTTGATTTTACAAAACTTGAGATTTTAAGACTCGACAAAATGACAAATTAATATTCAGGTATTAATTTATCATTTTGTCGAGACATTCTTTTTAATTTTATTGATTTAATCCACCTATGTTTCTTCATCTGAGCATTCCCTCAGTCCAGAAAATTCATTAACATTTTTAAATATCTTTATTAATTATCAAACATTGACAAAAATGTACTTACTCCAAGATCCACTCTACCACTTACATATATAAACATTTTGTAAGGCTAGTGATGAGCTACACAACATTTTTAAAACGATTGTTTTTCAGACGATTAAGTCTTATGGAACCAATCATTAACTCGAAGATAAATTACAGAGAGTTTACAAGTTTTGTGTAAGTTTGCGAGCTTGATACTTTGATACCAATTAAGATGGAGAATCTGCTAATTGGTCGAAACGCCTTCTCACTTAAAAGCTACATAAAGATGTACAATAAAACTTAAGTTCTCTAAATAGAGTTAAATTATAGCATAGACAGTTACTAGTAGTTATACCGGCTATGGTATGGAGCAAGGAGGAATGGCAAACGATCGCCTCTTTCTTTAATTCAGCAATCCCAATTTCGATTTCCAACCACCGTGAGCATCCAGCGTGAGTCTCCAGATGGCGAACAATGGGTAGACCGCTGTCCAGGTGTCCGGTAATCGTGAGGATTGAGATTGAGTCGTCGACGGCGCCTATTATTTCACGCGCACCTCAAGGAGATGTTAGCAAACCTACAGGGCCCAAGGGCGGACCGGGCAAGGGCCCAAGAACGAAAGCAAAGAATGAGCATTAGTGGGTTTTAGTCCATAAAAGTCTGACAGGCCTTCCTGCTCTGCCTAAAAGCAGGAGAAGTCATTGGACTTCCCACCTAGAAAAGACAGTTATTAGCTTATTATTATAGGTTGAATTTTCCCCGAGTGAAAATGTAGAATTAGGCAATTAGCTAGTAAAATATTAGGAACGATCTAGGCAATTAATTAGGCAAATATCAAGCTTAACCTAAAAGCCTTAATAGCTCTTTATTTACCACATTACTCTATCCACAATATAATGGAAACGTGAGTCATTTTTAGAAAGGACTGGATCATAAATACTAGTTTTTATTGTTGGTACTTATTGGATATGAGGTGGTCAGATTATAAAAATTTATCACTTCGAGATATGGCCAAGTGAAACTGGCCAGATCGTTAATTAATCGTTAACGTTTGATGATATTTCAATCCTCGATTGGGCTACTTTTTTTAGACCTTTTCATCATCAGCCTTTTTAATGTTCCCACTGCAGGGACACAGGCCTCCTCTCTAAGAGAGGGGAATGGGCCGTAATCCACCATGCGGGCCCAGTGCGGGTTGGTGGATGTCACATGTCTTCGAATTTTTGGTTCTAGGACATGCCGGTTTCCTCACGATGTTTTCCTTCACCGTTTTGAGAGCAGTGGTGATGAAATAAATTACACAAAGTAATGCGCCTGGCTGGGTTTGAATCCGCGACCTACTACACGCAAGTCGGGGCCGTTACCACTCGGCCACCACTGCTCGACCTTTGCTTAGACCTTTTAGTATCGTAGAAATCCTACGTCAATGATATGGCTACACGAGTATTGACATATGACGTATTAACGTTTAAACGATCTAATCAATTTCTATGATTTAGCCATGAAATATACACCTTCTTTTTACGCAGTTTAATATGCGCGGTGTGATGTCTGAATTAGATAAATTTAGAGACATTAATATAAGTAAGTTCAGCAAAACAGAATGTCCAATTTCTCAACTAATCTGAGTTGGCCATCCTGTATACTCCGATAACAGTCCCGACCGGGTGCAAGTTATCGACACGGTGCGTATTGTTTAACACGCGCCTCAAGGAGTTGTCAGCAAACCGTAGGCCTACTGGGGCCATGGGGCAATATGAAAATGACACAGCCGGGGCCATAGAACAAAGGCAAAAAGAAACAGGAGGAGAGTCTGACACTATCTCCTGCCCCACCCAAGGCCGCGGAAACGTCATTTTATGCTTTTGCCACTGGAAAAAACCCTGTACACACAAAAATATTACTTTTCACTCAAAAATGCTTTTCTAATGCTCCCTAGAAGCACTAACTTACATGCAATAACAATAAAAGTCAATTTAAAAAAGGAAACTCAAAAAACCGCACTCTTCATGCATAAACCATAGAGTTTTCACTTGTAACTAGATGTTGGCAGCACTGTTATTAGAGAACGCCATCTTGGTAATAACAGGGGGGAGTGGTTATCGGTTTAAACATCGTACAAGAGTCAATGTACTTAGGATATTTATATTTTATACATCTTTTACATATATCCTTCACCAATTTCTCTCGCTTTTGTTCCTCTCCATTTAGTCTCTTGTAAGCACGCTACGTTTATTCGTCTTCTTTTCAATACGTCCGCTAACTCTCTGGACCTACCAGTCATAGTCCCGACATTCCAACTTGCATACCTCAATCTCATTTCCCGAGCTAACTTCTTACGTTGCCCTCGCCCGGGAAGGTGCAACAACCCTGGTCCATTTCCCACAGGAGCCGGGTGCTGCCCCTGCGCGTCGCCTTATACATGCAATAATAGGCATCAACTTATACATGCAATAACAATAAAAGTCAATTTAAAAAAGGAAACTCAAAAAACCGCACTCTCCATGCATAAACCATAGAGTTTTCACTTGTAACTAGATGTTGGCAGCACTGTTATTAGAGAACGCCATCTTGGTAATAACAGGGGGGAGTGGTTATCGTGTTAAACATCGTACAAGAGTCAATGTACTTAGGATATTTATATTTTCTTTTATACAGGAACCAGTGCGCAAATTTAGACATAATAAACTTGAATACACTTTAATAAACAGGTATTTTTAGGGTTCCGTAGTCAAAAAGGAACCCTTATAGTTTCGCCATATCTGTCTGTCTGTCTGTCTGTCCGACCGCTAGCATTAGCAGGCTGAAACTTGGTACATATGTATATCAACCACGCCGACAAAGTGCACAAACAAAAAGTGGTAAAAAATGTTTTGTTAGGGTACCTCCCCTACACGTAAAGTGGAAAGTGATTTTTTTTTCATTTCTACCATAACGTGTGATATATTGTTGGATAGGTATTTAAAAATGATTAGGGTCTCGTAAAATATTTTTTTGATAATGTAAATATTTTCGGAAATAATCGCTCCAAAAGTAAAAAATGAGGCGTCCCCCTCTCTAACTTTTGAACCATAAGTTTAAAAAATATGAAAAAAATGTCAAAAGTAGAACTTTAAGTAAACTTTCTAGGAAAATTATTTTGAACTTGATAGGATGAACAGTTTTTAAAAATTAAAAAAAAACTTTCTGAACTAATTTTGTAAGTTAACCGTACATACAAGCATTTTTTTAAACTTTTTTACATATTTCATTTTCCTGAGCGAATCTTCTTTCATATAAAAATACGAAAAGCATAAAATCGGGACACGCAAATTAAAATTACCACCGGGGACAGCGCCATCTCTCGGGAAATTGTGTTACTAATTTTTTACATGGGCTACTGGGTTCTGTTACATTCCGAGAAATTTGTGACGGACGGGAAACTACGGAACCCTACAATGAGCGTGGCCCGACACGCTCTTGGCCGATTTATTTATTTAGATATGTGTCAATAGTAAAAAATTAAGTTAACGCTTACGAGACTTGTTTACTCAGAAACTTATTCTATGGACGTCGCTTGGGACAAAGGGACAAAATGGAAAAATGTGAAAAAAAAGTAATAAACTAAATATGGAAATGTGTTCTTTTGCTTACACTGAGCCACCTAAAAAAATTTACGCAGTGGTTAAAAAATTACCCGGTATATGTATATTTTCTGACGATTACTTTGTGTTTCACTGGTACTGGTAGAAAATTTCCCGGTGTGTTTATTTTTTATTCATGTAGAGGCTTAGATTAAATATACATATATCAATGTGTTGGAATAAAACCTAGAGTTGGTACTCAATATTTATTTTATGTGCTTACATAGGACTGTTTTTGACTGTACTGAAACCTACTTAATATAAAACAGACAAACCGTGAAACCGCTGCTCGTTAAGTCATTCCGAGTTCTAATTGCAGCCTGAACGAAAATAACAAAAATATAGTATAAATTACAAACAGACACTTCAATTTTATTTTAGCTTGAAGAAGAAATTATTATTATCTTTTTCCAGCGGCTTCGCTCGCATCAACTGATTACTCAGTTCTATTCTGCTCCACCCTTTTCTACCTTGCTTTACCTTGCTCTACCCTACTCTACCTTAGTCTATTTTTTCATTGTAGGCTTCTACTAACAATAAAAATCACAACAAAAAAAGAATTAGCAAAATCGGTTCAGTTGTTCCCGAGATTTGCGCTTACCAACACATTCATCATCATCATCATCAGCCTTTCAATATTCCCACTGCAGGGACACAGGCCTCCTCTCTCTAGGAGAGGGAATGGGCCATGATCCACCACGCGGGCCCAGTGCGGATTGGTGGGTGTCACATGTCTTCGAATTTTTGGTTCTAGGACATGCCGGTTTCCTCACGATGTTTTCCTTCACCGTTTTGAGAGCAGTGGTGATGAAATAAATTACACAAAGTAATGCGCCTGGCTGGGTTCGAACCCGCGACCTACGACTCGTAAGTCGGAGCCGTTACCACTCGGCCACCACTGCTCTCAAACACATTCAGCGATTCATATATATATTATAGACAGTAGGTATGTATATAGAAGATATGAATCTTTCGTGCCAATGGGTACTCTTCGTTGAGATTGGACACCGCTGTGACCGGAATCCGGTCTGGAAGATTATAATGAAAATATATATAATGAAAACCTTTTGGATTAGATTCGATACCAGCTTTCTCACAGACTTGATGTCGTCACGTAAAGTTGGTTGATAACGAATTAAATTTAGTAAAAAGAATATTTAGGAATAAATTAGAATCAAGTAATAAAGTAACCTTAAAACTACATATAACTACAACGTGGCAATGCTGCAAGCCTTTTGGACACTTTACCAGTCGACAGCGATGCGGAAGAGTTTTTTGACGAATTTTTAGATTAGGCACTTTTAGTTAAGTTCATAAGGGTTTTTACGAATTACATTTTATTAATAATATGGCGCTATCGAAGGATATATTTGACTAAAATCTACCGAAAATTGAAGAGACTCAAATAATAATTAAAAAAGGAACCCCATTAATTGTTATTGAACCTATAGTTTTTTTTTCCTTAATCCTATTGGATGTGCTCGTAGAAAAATACTACGCCAGGGTGTGGCCAGGGCATGGTATATTTGTATACCAAATCTCAAACAAATCCGCCGTTTGAATATGAAGAATTTATGTACCTAAATACACCCACATACAATACAAAGTTTAGCTTGTATAATATTAGTGTTATTCTCTCATTTTGGTCTGACAGTTTGTATAAGCATATCAGATTAGCCGTCAGGACTATATCCCCTCAGATAAGTATACTATTGTTTAGCTGTGGCGGATTTATGTCCAAAGTGAAATGGGGTGAGTCCGTTCATTAGACTGGATATCAGTATTGGGGCTGTGAATATTGATTTTGCGATATAATTTGACCTTTTGAAAGCTATGCATCATGTTGATGAAACTGAAGCCGCGAAGATTAGGGGAAGTTTTAGAGCCAAGAAACTGCCATGCTGAAAAATTTTCGAGTGTGTTGAAAAACGTCATTTGATTAAGCGACATTTTTCAGCACACTTGAAAATAGTAAACTTTTGAACAAAATGTTTTCATGTCAAATCAAACGCGTATAATAACAAATACGCGTCTTTGAAGCAACGCGTCCATGAATATTAGGCCTAGCCTTAATCTTCTATAGATATCAATTTCAACGTCTGAACATATCACCTGTGACACCAATATCATTTCTATTTCCATCAAATAATATGACAATAAGTGTCAATACTCCGTGCGCTCTACTTTTACTTCACTGCCCGCCCCGTGACGTCAGCAAGGGATGATCATTATATCATCAGACAAGTGTGTCTGTTTAAAAAAAATACTTTTGTTGATTCTAAATTCAGTTTCTGAGTTATCACAAAAAAATCAAATTAAAAATCTAAAATAATCGATAACAAAGATCAAATCAAACGCTTATAATGACAAATACGCGTCTTTGTACCTACGCGTCCGTGGATATAAAGCCTATAGTTCGTTTTTTAATGCTAGAGTACGATTTGACAACTTAAAATGTCAAACTCCAGAAAATTGGGAACATATTTCTAGAGTGTGACATTCTGAGTTGTCAAATCGTACTCTACAATTAAAAAACGAACTATAGCCTTAATCTCTTATAGATATCGATTTCTACGTCTGAACATATCACCTTTGACACCAATATCATGTCTATTTCCATCAAATAATATGACAATAAGTGTCAATACTCCGTGCGCTCTACTTTTACTTCACTGCCCGCCCCGTGACGTCAGCAAGGGATGATGTATGTCGCATTGTCCTCGATCGTAACACAATAGCAAAGTTTCCTTTGTAATACGTCCGATGTTTTATTGCTATTGTTGGGTATGAGGGCAAAGTGTGTTTTATTTGTGATGTTTTCTGGATTAAAATATAGACATAGATACATATTGTTTATACTGGGGACGTTCAATAATTACTTAACTTACTCTCCAAAAATGTTGTCTTTAAAAAATCGCTTTTAGCGATAAGACCGCCCATTGTAACACCGTAGTAATTTAAGTGTCCTTATGTACCAAGTTGTGTTTATGGTGTACCTACGAGTACAATAAAGAGTACATCTATGTATCTATCTCTCCCTTTTTTTAATTGCTATAAACTAGTGCTTGACAGCGATCGCACCTGATGGTGAGGCGCACTAGTTCATTAAGAACCAATCCACTCTAGACTTGAAGACACCTAAATTATTACCGGAAATAAAAAAAAATGAATGCCTAGTACGAGTTTGATTTGTATTTTTAAGATCAGCGCTCAGATTGGCCCTCTCCAAGCTTATAACTAATCAGAGTCGAGCGCGGTAAATTAAATTTTCTCAAGTAAATTCTCTTGTTCTCTTCTAGAGCGAGAGTTGTTTGATGATTTCTCAACCTAAAAAAAGACAAAAGAAGTTAAGTTAAGGAATAGTAGACAAAAATGTATACCGGTACATTTTTGTCTACTATTCCTGTTCTTAACTTAAAAAACCGCCTTTTTTCGGGAAAAAACCGCTTTTCCCCGAAAAATGGCAGTTTTTTTCAATTAATCGGCTTGCTGTAATCAATCAATTAATATACATAAAGGCTTATTTATTTTTTTTTCAAAAAAACCGTCTGTTTCGCTACGCACTATTTTGTCCTATATAAAAAAAACAAGACTTAATTTAAATTACCATGGTTTTAATAAGCAATAAAATTAATAAATATGTCAGGGAAGAAATAATTTATCTCACGAAAGAAATAATTTCTTAGGATTTTATTAAACTAAGTAAATATTAAAAATCTAACAATAGTTAAAATCTTTTTCTTCTATCAAAACTTTTCTTTAACAAATTTTAATCAAAACTACCCTCTATTAAAATTCGGTTGACATGCTTTGTCAGTCAGTCCCTTTAGGGGTGCATAATGAAAATGCTATGACATGACTGATGTATTTAAATTTATTAAAATAGCTTCAAATGGCTATGTAAATTACTATCTTTATGAACCTGTACTTACTCAAGATTTTATGATAGGGATTTTTTTTAAGAACGTGATGGGTTGCGACAGCGACTTTTCACTTTTTAGGGTTCCGTAGTCAAATTACAAAAAAATTAAAATCGGTTCACGCAATCAAAAATTACCACCGAGTACCTACAGCGCCATCTCTCGGGAAATTGGGTTACTATCTTAAACATGGGCTACTGGGTTCTGTTACATTGTGAAAAATTTGTGACGGACGGGAAACTACGGAACCTTACACTGAGCATAGCCAGACACGCTCTTGGCCGGTTTTTATTCAATTTAATATTTTTCGTTGTGTGCTTTATGTTATTGGGTAGATAAATTTTTAAATATATAAAGTAATGGAAAAGAAATTTATTTCAACCTTAATGTTCTTTTTTACCATAATCTTCATAAAGTTATACAATCAGGGCTGATTGTCTAAGAAAAGTCAAAGAAACCCATTTAAAAACTGTATTTTCATAGCCTATCTATTACATATATGTACACTGATAACTCTTTGTCTTTTGAACAACGTCAAGATACATGTAAACCTCACAACCAATTACCAACAACACTTCTTGACATCCTTTCCAAACCCTATTTGTTGTCGAGATGTCGATAAAGGATGCCGGAGGCTGTGGCAGCAAATCGATATCCGGGGAGCGTCCGGTACGTACGTCACTACACCACGTGACCCACTTGAGCTAACTTTGTTTTGTGGGCTGTTTAGAAATAACCGTGTGGTTTAGAGATGTAGTTTAGTTAGGTGTTGGTTGGGACGGTTCTGGAAAGGTAGTTTAAATTTGGCTTTGACATAGTATATATGTTACGGGTAAAGCTAGAAGATGGAGTAAACCTAGGTTTACCCGGGTAAACTTAGTATTACCCAAGCTTCTTGGGTAAAGTCCGAATAATAAGTAAAATACATTTTAATTCGGGGTTTACCCATGCTCACCTAGGTCTACCCAACTCTGGCTGGGTAATGTTAGGTGTTGCGTTATTTTCGCACCCGTGGCGTAATTCTGGGGGGCCCGCGTTATCTGTTCATTACTGAGTAGCTTGCAATATTACATTCGCCTTTGTATGTTTTTTAAATAATAAATGTTTAAATTGCACCCAGATTTTCATTTCACTAATTAATTAGACAAATTAATTTAAAATATTACCCCGCCATTATTTCAGCAAGATAAACTGATGTGACATTTTGAATCGCAAAATTTTGCCGCCGTGTCCTCGTGGGGGTGATCGGCGGCGGCCATCTCTCGCGCCGGGCCTTGGTCGAGGCCATGGTCCGGAGCGAGTGGGAGTGGCAGGCGGACGGCTCCTTCTGCAAAGCAGTAATGCTAGTAAAGAAGGAAGCCGACTGGGCGCTCACGCCCGAGACGCTGCCGAGATTCCGATCCTGTTTTCCGGCCTAAGAAGGCACGGGCTTGTGGATGGGGAGCAATGGGTAGCTCGCCGTCCAATCGTCTGGTAACCGTCCGGACAAAGCCCAGTCGTCGACGGCGCGCACTGTTCCCGCACCCCTCAAGGAGTTGTCAGCAAACCGTAGGGACCCTGCAGAAGGGTCGAAGCCAACTGGGTCTAAGGGATCGCATCTGAAAGGAAGGCTCTGGCCTTGGTATATATGGCAACGTAGGTAGGAATGGGGTAGGTTCTTTAGTCAGTAAGAGTGACACTGTTTCCCACTCCACCCAAGGGCGGGATTCGTCACTGGATGATTTTTGCCTACCATAAAAAAAAACCTAGCCTCCTGAAATCGACTGTTCATTTGCAAGCTCTCGTAAGCTTTCTTCTGGTGATATATTTGCACTTTGCTCGGTCGCCATTATGTCACTAAGTAAGCGACGTGCGTGGCCGCGTGGGCAGATAAGGCGGGCCCCCCAGAATTAAGCCACGGGTGCGAAAATAACGCGACACCTAACATTACCCAGCCAGAGTTGGGTAGACCTAGGTGAGCATGGGTAAACCCCGAATTAAAATTGATTTTACTTTTTATTCGGACTTTACCCAAGAAGCTTGGGTAATACTAAGTTTACCCGGGTAAACCTAGGTTTACTCCATCTTCTAGCTTTACCCGTAACATATATATGTACACGTCCCTGTGTCCTTCTCCTAGAGAGGCGGCCTGTGTTCCAGCTAATGTTCCCACATTGAAAAGGCTGATGATGATGAATATACACGTTGTATAATAAAAAAGTATGATATTTGTAAGGTTTCTGTTACTAACAGTTTTTATTATTTTTAGGGATCCGTAACTTAAAAGAAAAAAAAATTTGTTGTTCATCTGTCTGTCTATCAAGATCCTTATCTTGAGAAAGCGTAGAAGAATCGAGTTGAAATTTGGCAACGTAGGAATGGGGTCGGTTGTTTAGTCAGTAAGAGTTTAACAACGTTTTCCGGTCTGCCCAAGGGCGGGATTCTTCATTGGATGATTTTACCTACCATAAAAAAACCATAAACTTAAGTCTGCGGTTCCTTTAAGCGGTAAAAAGGCAGTTAGTGGAAAAAATAGATACGGCAGTTTATGTCGCAAAAAACGTAAATTAAAAACTGTCACAGGAATATAAATTCACGGGTAAAAGCAACGAAACGACCAATTTCGAACTTTCTAAGACCACGTTACCTAATCATATTCTGGTTTCGCAAATTTGTAAAATGCGCAAAATGTTTTTCCAAAATTAAAAAGAAAACCTTCAGAAAAGAGTTGACAAAAAAAACAAACTCCGAACCCACACAATACTTTCGCCGTTTAAAAAAAAACATTTAAAAAAGGAATCCTTACAAAACCGCGCCAGCCGCCATTGCTGTACCATAGACAAGTACGCTATTTGTCAACCGTCAACCGTTTGTAAAGTCTGTGGCTCGTGAAACAAGGAGTTTTGTTTATACTAGGTACCACTCATTTGTCTTGCTCGCTGTACCTACGAGTATGTAGATACTTTAGTTTTTTAGTCTCGTCTGGCTTGTTTAAATATTTATGATGGTTTTGTTTGTATTTTGTAGGTTGGTTTATGGTTAAAGATATTTTTATAGCATGACTGCATCTATAGCCAAGTTATAATCGCATCGTTTAGAGTTAGCGCATGTAGTTGACCACGCCCCGAATTCCTTTGTTCGGAAGTCATCTCAAAAAAGGAACTGGGGGTGTGGCTATCTACAAGCGCTAACTCTAAACGAAACGATTGTAACTTGGCTAGGGGGACTAGTAATTAAAAAATCTGCTGGCCAGTAAGTACAATTGTAATCCCCTAACTGATCAAATGCACTAAACTTACTGATTTTTTTCGCGTTTTCAGGTTGGTCGCATAGTAAAAACTGTTTGTTATCATGACTATGTGGCTGTCGTCAGTGCTGGCGCCGAAAACTGACGCGTACTATTTACAAGCAGTCAGTAGTCGAAGATATTTCTTGTGGTGTACACACGTTTGTAAAGTCAGTGCGGAAAAATGATTTCTCAAAAACAGCAAAGAATCAAAGAATTTTGTGCAATATTCTGCAATGCTGTTGCACACATTTCTTTATTTCTATAATTTTATGATTTGAAATCCCATAGGCATTAATTATCACGGTATAGTTATACAAGTTTTAAGTTTGCCGTGTCGCTCAATTTTCGTGTCATTTTGTGATCCGGTGCGACGAATCGTGGTTACCGTACAACAGAGCGGCAGTAACTGACTTGGGCAATTTACACGTTGTCAGTAGTGCTGGCGCGGGTGGCGGGGGAGTGGACTGACGCCGAAAATATTGCAGCGCGAATATTGAAGTCAGTACTGACGTGACAGTACTGTACTGACTTGAAATCAATTTACACTATAGCAGTGCCAGGTCGGCACTGACTCGTCAGTGGACTGACGTCAGTTACTTACTCAATATAAATCTGCCTTAAGTGTCGGTCACTAATTAGTATCAGTCACCCCATATGCTTAGTTTTTCATGTACTGGAAAACTGTCTATATATTTCTGATTTTGAAGACAAGAAGAAAAATCATTCAAATTTCCGTCTTAATCTCACCTTACATTAAAACATTTTCTCGAGCATTTCTATGTAATATAACGTTGATACATAACAGGTAAATGCTAAGTTTCAAAAGCATGTCTATGTAATGTAACGTTCTTACAAATAATCGGCGCTCTGTTCGCCGTCTTAAAAAAACGAACCTTCTAGTCCAGGGTAGGCTTACCAATGGCACACGTTCCATTGACGGCACGCGACTTATTATTTTGGACACGTCGTCGATCATAAAACATGTGCAGCAACAAAACTCACACTAATTTTACAGTAATTTAATTTAAGCGTGAAATAAAAACAATCCAAAATGTACCTCTTTTGTTTACTTTATTTCATAGAGAGTTTTGATAGTATTAATATTTTCCAAATAATCAGTTAGTCAAAATTATTTGATGGCACCTCAATGACCCCGTTAAACTTTTTTTTGGAAAAAATGGCACGTTGATGCATAAAGGTTCGCCTACCCTGCTCTAGTCTAAATCATCCCGAGTTTGTATCTTCAATATCAGATTTCTTACCAATATAACTTTTTAGTATCGCTGGAAAAAGGTATAAGGAAGTTAATGTATGTACAAAAGAAAGCTTCCCCTCCCATTTGTAAAGAATTAAAAATTTGTTGGCAATTACCGTCGTGAAAGGTTTCAATGGAACAAAAACCATTAGTCTTGTCAACTGAGTTGTGTTGTTTCTTTACAAAAGTTAACGTATATCTGAATATGTTAGCATAGCATCAGCTTTATATATTCCCACTGCTGGGAATTAGGAATCCTTTCTAGGAGTGGGAATGGGCCGTAATGCACCACGCGAGCCCAGTGCGGATTGGTTAATGTGACACGTCTTTTTTATGGTAGGTAAAAATCATCCAATGACGAATCCCGCCCTTGGGCGGTGCGAGAAACAGCGTCAGACTCTTACTGAGAAAACAACCTACCCAGTTTCAACGTTACCATCATATCACCATACCAGGGCTAGAGCCTTCCTTTCAGACACGAACCCTTGGCTTTAGTTGGCTTTGAGACTTTTGCAGCAGGGTCCTAACGATGTCACACGTCTTTGAATTTTTGGTTCATGCCGATTTCTTCACGATGTTTTCCTTCACCATTTTGAGAGCAGTACTGATGAAATATATTACACAAAGTAGGTAATGCGTCTGGCTGGGTTTGAACCAGCGATTATAACTCGTAAGTCGGAGCCTTTATCAGTCCTCCTTTTCACTTTATCCGAATAATCATTACATAGTATAAAACAAAGTTGCTTACTGCTGTCCCTATGTATGCTTTTTTTTTTAATAGATAGAGTGATTCAAGAGGAAGGTTTATGTGCATAATAAATGCATATTATATTCAATATTAGTACCGGAGCGAAGCTGGGGCGGGTCGCTAGTTATGTTAAAAAAGTAGAATTTTAGTCTAAATTCTGGTTGAGATTGTCTTTATGGAAAGTTTTGCACGTTTTATTTTTAAAACTGCTCCTTCTTTTGACAAGCCAACTTTTTGTGTATATTTAGAGCTTCCTTTGTAAGTAAAAGTGTAGGAGATACAGTACTTCTGTTGTTGATATTTTTGGTAAGACATTATTTTCAAGTTAGTGTCAATGTGCTATAATTGGCTCTTGTCTGAGTCTGTTAGCAATATTGATTATTATTTCTAAGGTTATCTTCAAGGTTGCTTCATTATTCCGAACATTAAAGAAATGTAATTTAGCTATTTCATTTCATCACTTCTTTTTCTTCTTTTTTTCGATAAAGTCTTTAAACTCTTGGAGCCCAGGAGGTGGCTACGTTAACTACAGCATTAGTGGCAGTGGTCCATAGTGCAAGTGTATGATCACTTAGGGCACTCCACCTAGTGGTTCATGCTTTAGACAGGGGTACTATTTCCATCACTTACTCACCTTTATTTTATATCTTGCCTTCTTGTTTTTTGCGTTATCTTTTCTTTTTCGTCATCTCTGTTAATTCTGGCTTTCAGCAGTTGTAGTGCTACAAATTTTTTTTAACATATAGGTCAACCAGTGCTTGACCGCGATCTCACCTGATGGTAAGCAGTGATGCAATCGTTGATGGGGAATCGCACTAGTTTATTAAGAGCAGATTCCCTCTAGTCTTGAATACTCTTAAATTATAATGGGACGATTAGACCGTAGCCTGCAGGCAAATGCTAAAAAAAAACCCAATAATTATATCATATCCTAGAACCAAACATTCGTAGACCTGTGACATCCACCAACCCGCTCTGGGCCTGCGTGGTGGATTGGGGTCCATTACTTCTCTTAGGGAGGAGGCCTGAGTCATAGCAGAGAGAACATTGGCTGATGCTATGCTATTGGAAGTCAGCCTCAGTTTGACTCGCACTCTTTAAACTTGAGCTCCTAGTGAACTCGCACACCTATTATTTTTCTAATTACAGTATTAAAAAGGTTAAGGGTCAAAGCTCAAGCTTTGTTTTTTCTAAAAGACACCATAATCTCCTGCTCGTGTTACAAGTCAAAATAGAGATATCAAAGAGCATCCGTTAATATTAACCTAAGTATAGTTCAAAAGGGAAGTCTTTTGAGTTTGATTGATTTCCTAAGTCCCTTCTTTTCTTATGCTTTCCTGATTTTGTTTGTCTTTAATTTTGTTGGATTGACATTAATAGGCAGAGTTTTCGGATTTTGTTTCTGAAACAAAATCCACACTGACGGATGGCGTTTAATCTAAATTATTACTGGAATATGAATCGTATTCTCTCCTTCTCTCATTTTTCAACATTGTCATCTTCTAAAACACATTTTCTTTCTGTAAACTTTCTATCTATTGCTAAACAAATTCTTATAGGCTGAAAATATATATATATTTACTTTACTATACACAAAGTTTTGTCCTCTAGTTAAGTTATGACGTTTCATTTCACTTGCGTTGAACTCCTCGAGATGGTCACGCCTCCGATTTCTTTGTTCTGAAGGCATCTTAACGTAGAGTCACGTGATCAGAACAAAGGAATCAAATCTTATACAAGAAGTTCGACGCAAGAGAAAAAAAAGCTCAATAGATATTATATAATATTTATATTCACACTAGCTTTTTGCCAGCGGATTCGCCCGCGTGAAAATAGAGTTTTCGCACAAACTTTGAACACGCGTTTCATCCCTTTAAGTGGGTGAATTTTGGAAAACCCTTTCTTAGTGTTCGCTTACGTCATAAAAGGAAGCCCTGTGCAAAATTTCACTCTCCTAGTAATAATAATTTCGGCTGTTTGTTGATATGTTAGTCAGTCAGTTTCTCCTTTTATATAAATAGATAACTCGACCAAATGTATGGAGCAGCGGGATCTTTTTTCATGATTTTTGAGTTGGTCTCAAAGTAAAAGTTGTTAATATTTGTGTGTACAATGATCCTTTTTAAGAAAAGCCCATGTGTCGTATCAACTTCATATACTACTGGCTTTTGCCCGCAACTTCGCTCCCGGTAACAGAAAAATGTGATAAAAGAAGAATCGCTCCACCGACTTTGTGCAAACTTCACATAGACCTACTAAATAGTCCTAACAGAGCCTAAACATTTGGTTTGGATAGGTGAGCCATGGGTGAGCCCGTTCTTAAGTTATAAAATAACAACGAAAAGTGGCATTGATTTTTATAAATATACTAGCAACCCACCCCAGCTTCGCACGGGTACTGATATTGAATATAATTATTATGCATGTATTAAACACATAAACCTTCCTCTTGAATCACTTTATCTATTAAAAAAAGCCGCATAAAAATCCGTTGCGTAGTTTTAAAGATTTAAGCATACATAAGGACAGGCGACTTTGTTTTATACTATGTAATGATGATAATTTCACGTCGTCTAATCGATACTTTGCGTGACAGAGGGCTGGCTCTTTCTTTGCCCAAAGAATTAGCATTGCCATCCAACGTGGCAATGCTGTCAGTCTTCTGGGCCCGTTTCCAGATGACAGGAGGAATATTTCGATGCTTGAGTATTGTGTTTTTGTATTATATGTACATAGTTAGGTTTGGTGTAAATATTTATTTTAGTTAAGTTTATATTTAAGATTTTATTTTATATATTATGTTACGTATATCTTTGTTAGTAGTTCATGATGATAATGATATAGATGTGTAGTGATTACGGATTTACAATAGATGATGTGTAAAAGTAGCAGAGTGTTTCGCTTGTTGTTGTTTATTGTACATATATGTATGTCCGTAGTAGGTGATAAAACCCAGGGACATTTTCGACCCTTCGACAGGATATTGAATGCCGAACCCTTGACGAAACGCAGACTGCGGTTCAATTTCGTTAGAATAGTTTACCCCTAGTCAAGGGTAGTTATCGAATTGTATTATTTTGTGTATGAATGTAGATACGAGGAGGGTGGAATGAAAGGAATGTCTGATGGACATGCGATGTGTGAGAGATGATGTAGCTAGAAAAGAGGTGTTTTTTTTTTTGGGGAAAAAAAGGAAATTATCAAATTATTTCTCCCACTCGAGGCGGAGATGGAGTGTCATGTTTACTAAAATTCGCCTTTTTTTAGGTCGGATAATATCTAATAACTTTTGCTACCCCAAATAGGAGTGAATAGAATAGAAGCATTTCTATTCGACACAGACACAATAAGAACAAGTACAGAGATGAGTGAGAAGGCGTGTCAGACTAAAACCTACTCGTACTCGAATGTTCCTTTGTTGCCTTGCATTTCAGGGCCTCGCGATGTCCTTTTAGAAGTAGATTCGGAGGTTTTTGACCCTGTTAGGCCCTAACGATAAAATTTACCTGTCACATCACACTAATATTAGCGAGAGTTTTTGTGTGTGTTTATTTGTAATTTCTTCTACTTGAAGACGAGCTAAGTCGCTGGCCGAAACTAGTGAAACTGTACTGTTTATTTATTTAAACTTAATGTACAGTTCAATTCATTTAGTCTAAACTAAATGAATTTAGTCCAAGATAATTGTGTTCTGCCTAATATGCGATGGTGCCCAGTAATGCCCAGTTCACTGTTACACGCCAGTAAATTTTGATTGTTTGTCACAGAAGTGGAGGGTCCATTATTTACCTACAGGTCTATGAACTCGCTCAGCTGATGTTTATCTAAAAAAAAATATTTCGTAGATGCAGAGAGAATAGTAAATTAATTCCAGTTTTAGAAAAAAAGTAATTTATTTTTTAATTTTATTTTTACAAATCGATAGTATTTTATTTTAAGTACCAAATCAACCCTCTGCGGGAATAAAACAATCAAAATTTTATGGTATATTTTATTCAGCATCTATTTGGGAAAAATAAACACGTTTTCTTTCGTCTTTAATGCAACAAAGCCAACTAACACCACAAAGCCTGTCTGACCTTTTCAAAGTAAAAAGGACTTAACTTTGACGGATTATAAGGCACAGAGCCGAAATTTTTCTCTCTGACAAATCCAATGTTACGTCTATAAATCCCACAGTTAGTCTAAGCTAAGACCGCAGATCCCTTAGTAATTGGCTTTCAAAGGTCAAATGTCAACCGCACGATGCAAAATCTATTCGAGCTTAATGTCATTTGAATCTGACTTCGACAATGGATTTAGGTAAATGCTTTGTTACCGATTGGGTTTTGGGTTAGGAAATCAAGTGAGGATTGCTTTACCGGGTGGTAGAAGAGGGAGTGGCAGATTTTTACTAAACTACACTTATGGTCCCTGTGAAGGGCGAAAAGAAACTGGTGTGGTGTTTAGGCACTGTTTCCCGCTCCGCTCAAGAGCGGAATTCGTCATTGGATGGTTTTTGCCCACCATAAAAAATAATACCTATGGTTCTTTAGTGGCCCTTTGTGTGTCACCACCTCGGTGATTCTTAAAAATTCAAAAAAATAAATCACAACTTGATACAATAACAAGAATGATTTGATTTACATATGGCCAAAAATTATAAATAATATTTATTCCGCGAATAGGTTTTAAAAATCTTTTTACAAGTATCTACATGTTTTCGTCAATTAAAACTATATTATGACGGTATTTTCTAGCTCACTGTGTCACTAAGAAGAATCACCGAGATAAACTTAGAGGTTAAAGTCCTATCCAGATCCTAATTTTAATTCTAATTATTTTTTTTTAATTGTTTTTATCCATGACATATTTTTATCCCATTTTAACCAAAATATTTAAATTATAATTCCATTTATTTGCAATTACACCATATTCTATACATTTTTAAATATTTTCTTAAAATAAAAAAAATATAAAAAAAAACATTTAAAAATATAAAAAATAGTAGCCCACCGGCATCGGGAACAGGGTCCAAGCTACCGGTGGTCAGGGCTCCTGAGAGAGGAACCTCCGGACAATACGCGCCGTGTCCAGGAGTACTGCCTTCTGAATCAGGCCCTTGATCCAGCTGCCTAACGAGAGCCTCCTCAGATGTTGGTCGAGGCTCTTGGCTATTAAGCCATTGGCCCTCACAACATCAAATTATAATTATTATTATTTTTGTGATTTTTGAGCATTGTTTGTAAACAAACTAAATTGTAATGTGTAAAGGAAGGGAACTGTCTCCTGAGATACAGGTTCACTACCTAGTTCAGGAGGCAGAGCACTTATGCGTTTGTGAAACTTGTTTGCAAATAAAATTATTATTATTTATTTATTTATTTAAACAGTTTCTTTTGAAGTTCATGCAGCTAATATGTAAAGGTTTTGACCTTTGAGAACTATGCAGTTTAAAAAAAAGATAAACGTGCATTTGAAGCCCAATTTGGTCTATTTAAAAAATAGCCCTAAATACTCTGACTAAACTTTTAAAAATGTTTGACTTAAACTAAATAGAAACCAGTTATACCACTATATCTTTGGAGATCGTCAACATTTCTATAAACCTCGTCATCAGTTAAATCAAACCAATACCCCGTCCACCTTAAAAAAAAATTGCTCACACACAAATTAATTGAATCACATACGACTTCTAATAAGTTATACTCACCCTCTACACACTTAAACACTAAAAAAGGCGTAGAAACTTTGATCAATGATCGTCCAGTGACAACGCCGCTAACTTTAAATAAAAGTCCCTTTTTTCCCATCAATCACGAACCACCCCTTATCGTGACGTCACGATATGACGTAGGCGATATCGTCTAGGAGGCACTTACAGAGATATGACATCGGACAGTGGCCCTCAACCTTTTTTCTGACCTGGGGTTTCCGTCTAAGTTTGTTAGTAGACAGATGGTCGATTTGGTTAAGAAAGGAAGAAAGAAAATAATGTTTATTTTGCCCAAAATTTCGGCTATGTATACACCGGGTATTACTCTATTGTACCATAAACACTAGGCAGAACACAGTTTCTTTTGTCCGAGTGAAATGTTATTTATTGTCGTCTATGTTGACACTTGTCACAAATGTTGAAATGGTGACAACGTGCCAGAAAATCCTCTTTGGAAGGCCCCTCACAAAGTGGACTGACGACCTGGTCAGGGACGTGGACATTCGATAGATGCGAGATGCCCTAGACCTGTCGTTGAGGCGACACTTGGGTTAATCCTATGTCTAGCAGCGGACATCTTTCGGCTGAAATGATGATGATATTTTTTTTCTATCGGTATTAATTTTTCTGTGATAATGCTCGCTGTTTTTAGTTTCCAAGAATAGCTAACTACTAACTACTTAAGCACGCTACAAGTTTTGAAAGTGGTTACTCTGGGATTAAAGTTCAGGAAAAAAAATGACTAAGATAATTAAGATAACTAATATATTCAAATTCAACACTTGCAGCACTCACATTGTGTTAGTAAGGTTAGGTTAGATTTTTCTTCAGGTAGAAGCTGAAAATAAGTACTCATCAATATTTTTTTCTTTACCTTTCGCGTACTATATTTTAGCTCTTACAGAATTACCGATAAGTCAACATCCATTGATCATGCAATTGCCACACAGTGGCTTCATTACAGTATTGTGACAACGTAGGCATACGACATCTAAAGTTCTGTTACAAGCGCCAGTGGTCCTCGAACCACAGGTTTTTTTATGGTAGGTAAAATCATCTAATGATGAATCCCTTGAGCGGAGCTGAAAACAGTCTCAGACTCTTACTGACTAAACGACCCACCCCGTTCCTTCTTAGTGTTCATATCGGGGTCAGATCTTCCTTTCAGAAACCGGACCGGGTCCCAGTTGGCTTCGGCCCTGCAGTTGGGCCTATACATTTGCTGACAACTCCTTGAGGCGCGCGGGAACAGAGCGCGCCGACGACGACTTGGTTTGGTCCGTGACCAGACGAGTCCGTAAGCCTGCGCCTATGGTGGCCGGAAATCGGGATCGGAATCCCTGCAGCGCCTGGGGCGTGAGCGCTGTTGCCTTATGCGGTCGGCCTCCTCCTTTGCTAGCATTATCGAACCACAGGTTGGCAACCACTGACGTACGCGATATCACCTAGGAGGCACTTACAGTGACATTTACGACCCCTAGTGGTGATATCGATTGCTTATACAGAGCTCTTATGAGTCTATTTGGGTAATAGCCGCTCGGGGTGGTCACGAATGGAATTATTTGAGGTATCGTAGTGTTTATGAACCTAATGGCTTGATCACACGAACCGAATTAAATGGCCAGACAGTAAAATTATTATTAATTTATTTATAACTTTATTGCACACCTATGCTTATCCCAGGACAAACATTATTAAATGTACAATTATAGGCGGTCTTATTGCACAGGGTAATTTCTACCAGACAACCTTTGGATTTACTGATCAAAATAAAAATATTTAGGGTTGTCACTGTCTATTTAGGCTGTCTATTTACGGTGTACATCATCATCATCCTAGCGGTATTAGTCCCAGTTACCAACCTTGGCTTTCACCTCGGTGCCCGGGGTCCGCTTTCTTACTAAGACGCCTCCACTTCGCTCGGTCTTTCGCGTCCTTTGCCGTAAGCCCATTGACACGCATATCGTCCCTTACGACGTCGAACCAACGCCTCTTAGGCCTTCCTCGTTTTCGGGTCCCGGCGGAGGCGGCATGGCGAGGCATCTGTTACCCACGTAGTCTGCCGGTTTTCGTAAAACGTGGCCATACCAACGTAAGCGACCCTCCTGCAGTTTATCCGCTATGTCACGGACCTGAAGGCTGCCCCGGATGCGGGAGTTTTTAATGGGCGGGTGTACAAAAATATAAATAACTAGCTTTTTCCAGCGGCTTCGCCCGCGTACATAAAATATAACCTATGTCACTCAGGAGTAAAGCAGCTTTCTATTGTTGCTAAATTTTTTTCAATCGGAGCAGTAGTTCCAGAGATTACCCCCTACAAACAAAAAAACATAAAAACAAAAAAACAAACTTTACCTCTTTATTATATTATGTAGATGTAGATATGTAGATGTAGATGTAGATGTAGATGTAGATGAAAAAAAATTAAAATAATGTTGCTTGGCCTATATACTCGCTACTTGGCCTATACTGAAGAAATGGAAGGAACTGGGTGGGGCGTTTAGTCAGTAAGAGTCTGACACTTTGTTTCCGCTTCGCTCAAGAGCAGGATTCGTTATTGGATGGTTTTTTCCCACCATAAAAATAAATACATAATTATTTCATAATATGGTATTTTTTTATGGAAATATCGTAAAATTGTTGTTGTCTCGGTGGACAAAATCTTTACTTTTTCAGTGGTTTTGTTTTTGTGACGTAATATAGCTGCAGTAGGTTACCACGTGGCGTTTTTTAAGTCTTTGAAAGTGCAGATTCAGGAGCACTTTGGCCCTTCTAATTTACCCTAAGAAGTATACTGAAACAACCCTAAATAAAATATTCATGAAGAGAACTCACATTGACATTTATGACCCCCTCTGGCGTTATCGTTTTCTGTTTGTCGGGTAAATAAATGAATGTAACATATGTATTGTATAATGTATATACCGTGTTTATATAGCTTTTCTATTTAGTTTATTCGTTTGGCAATACCGTTGCTAAGTACCTTTCAATATTTTTGTTATATTGATAGAAGTGGTTTGTTATACTGATAAGCAATCTTCTACCAGCAACTTCCAGGTTTCTGTATTCAAATTTTTGACCCCCTTTTCTCTTAGGGAGTGAATTTCCAAAATTCCCTTCATAGTGCTCGCTCTTCTCCTACAAGGAAACGCTTCTACTCTTTTTTTGATGGTAAACAGTGATGCAATCGTTGACGGTGAGGCCTTGAAGACTCCTAAATTATAATTGGACGGAAAGACCGCAGCTGACACGGTTTTAGTCCCTCGATATACGTGGTATAAACGACGAGGTAAAACGCATCAATAGATTCGGCTGTCAGTTGATATGTCAGTCAGTTAGTTGCTCACTTTGTATCTATAGATGAGTATATTAGAGCAAGTCTTAAACAAGCAACAGTAGTTGAAAAGTTGAAAGGGAATCGTTTGTCTTGGTGAGAGGAGTGTCATGTGAAGAGGAGAGATGAAACGCACGTTAATAAAAGAGCTATGTGAAGAGATTGAGAGGAAGAAAAGAAAAGATTGAAGATTATGTGAAGATTGATGTAAAATAGACTAAGATCCCAGAGCTGTCTGACATGGAAGAAGCCTTAGGTTGGAACAGGAAGCCTAAGGAAGGAACGCATGTTACAAAAAGAGTTCTGAGTTTATACGTAGATGGATGGAGAGCAAGAGGGAGGTCGAAGAAGAGCTGAATGGATTGCGTGAGGAGTGATATGAAAGGAAAAGGAGTTAGTGATAGTGTGACGGGCGGACGGGATAAGGCAGAGTGGAAGAAAAAAACATGTTGCACCGACCCCAAGTAACATGGGATAAGGGTAGAATGATGATGATGGACGAAGCCTTAGGTTCTCAGTAGCGTTTCTCGTCTATCGTTGACGATAAATACACAACAGTGAAGATCTCAAAATATACAAAATGGAGTAAATCCAAATCACCCAACCAAAAAAATATATATCGACACAAACCAAGCAGTCTGTAATCTAAGCAAACACGTCTATTGATTCACAAATCACTAAGGGAACCCTCTTGCACACAGAGGGTGGCACCCCTAACTAGGGGTGTGTTATAATTGCTCGCGTGCATTCTGTGCTCTGCAAGCAAATAGGGTTGCTGACTTTTTGTTTTTTTGGAATTAATTTGAGATATTTTTTTGATGAGTGTTTTTGAATTCTTTGGGTGCACGTGGTCTTGTTAAAATTCTCAATTGAAGTGGAGGTGTGAGTTTTCTAGGTACGTTTTTTTTTTTAACAAGTGATTGACAACAATCCCACTTGATGGCAAGCAATGACGCTATCGTTGATAATGTAGCGCATTAATTTATTAAGAATCCTGTAGCCTTATTGAAATAGGCATCAACTGGTAAATTATTCCTGTCCTTTGATATACGCTGTATAAACGTCGAGGCGAAACACTTATACGTTGAAGTGTGCTGAATGTGTTGTTTTACGATAACGCGATCGACGCGTTTATGACGTGGCCCGACTGTAAAGGTTTCAATAACTTTTTAAAATATTTTCTGAAACAAAAATAAAATAAATATTATTATTCCATTCATTTATTTCAAATTACATATTATATTTATATTTTTAAATATTTATTTAAAGAAAAAAACTTCAAAAAATATTTAAAAATATAAAAAATAAAATCCCACCAGCATCGACACACAGGGTCCAAGCTACTGGTGGTCAGGGCTCTTGAGAGAGGAACCTCCTAACAATACGCACCGTGTCCAGGAGTACCTACTGCCTTCTGAATCAAGCCCTTTATCCAACTGCCTAATAAGACCCTCCTCAGATATTGGTTGAGGTTATTATTACTATTAATAGGCATAGCTTCGGAGATACTTTATGAACAAACATAAAGTCAAAAGTCTCAATGCGTCTAAGTATGTGTGTGTGCGCGTACGTTTTCACCTTTTCACTCAAACGGCTGAACAGATTTCGATATTTGACACATAGGTAGAAAATATTTTAAACAGTTTTATCCCGGGAGTATGTTCCCTCGGAATAATTTTACGCAGGAGAATTCTCTGACTAAAGCTAGTTCATTATAAAATGGACTCACAAAATGATTATTCATAGACTTTTACACAAGTCTGATCAAAGTAATTTTGAAGTCTGCAATGCAAATTGCTTTTCGTCTAAAATTTAATTACTAGATGTATCTCATTAAATAGTTTTGAGTTTAAAATTAAACTAAGTTTGAACATTTTAGTGTGAAATTTGTGTTCAATGCAAATGCTTTATTTGCAGCTTCTTTGAAGAATGTTTCATGAGTTTTGTTACTGAATTTTTAAGATATTAGAATTATTTAACAAAACATAATTTAAGAATTGCAGATTAACAGAGAATGCATAATGAAATGTCATATACTTTGTTTTCGTGAAGAAGGTCAAATAAATATTCTCTTAATTAAGATTAAAATATACGATAAATACTTTTATACTTCACCTAACTATGTACCTACTTATAACACAAAAACACAAAACACACTTAGGCGTAATAAATTGTGTTTAAAATTCCAATCCATTTTGGTAAAATTAAATTATAGGTTTTAATCGATTGTTTTTTTTTTTCAAAAATACTAGTTGTCATAATTTACTTCCAAATTTGAAATTCTTTTGTCCGTAACTGAGAGTATAAATACTGTCTATTGTTAAGTTCTAAGCTTAGTAAGTGACAAGTGTTCGGTAATTCAATAAAATATATATATTTCATACATTTTTGTCATTCCTTTTTTTGTTTTCACATGACCCTAACTAAATGCACAGTAAAACCTTTAAAGCCCATTATAGCTATACAATAGCTATTAATATGAATGAAAATATAAAATTTTCTTTGTGTTTTGCACCCCTCTAAATAGGGGTGCAATTTCGCCAGAAGAAAGCCGATGACAAATCAATGATTTATTTCTTTTAAATGTAATAAAAGGATATAATAAGATAAATTTGGTAGGGTTACGTTTTTTTTTTATTGGACTGCGGTAGACTGATTTTAGAGCAGTGGTGACCGAGTGGTAAAGGCTCCAACTTAAAAGTTGTAGGTTGCGGGTTTAAAGTTTTTTTAAGTTTGCGGCCAGGCGCATTACTTTGTGTAGTTAATTTCATCACTGTTACTTCCAAAACGCTGAAGGCAAACATCTTGAGGAAACCGGCATTATATTGAGGAAATGACTTCTATGTAATTTCCTCACATATATATTATCATAGCCAGTCATCTATTTCCGTGTGGTTTTTTTTTCATTACTTTTGATACAGTCTCTTTCATCCCCTTTCCATCATTCTTTACCAGTATCTTTAACATTATCCATCCATCTTTCTTAAACAGTAATAATATTTTCTAAGGATAAGCAAAAACCTTCGATCAATCAAATCAGCCTATTTCAATCAAGTTACGACTCACGTCTTGGGTTTTTTCTCTCCAGTTTGTGTGTATATTCTCATAATCCATACTAATATTATAAATAAGAAAGTAACTAAGTAACTATGTCTGTTTGTTTGTCCTTCTTTCACGGCAAAACGGAGCGACGAATAGACGTGATTTTTTAAATGGTGATAGTTAAAGAGATCTTTCAAACTTCCCACTTCTCTACAATAGGGGGTACAAGTTTGTATGGAGCATTCCGCAATTTTCAAAGTAGACATCTAAAAATTGATTTGCGGACTATTTATGACTAACAAAAAAATCTTACATCCTTTTTTGTTTTGGATATCTTCCTCCAACCTCTTAGCCAACTGGAGCCAAGGGTTCGAGTCTGAAAGGAAGGCTCTGGCCCTGGTACATATGGCAACGTAGGAATGGGGTAGGTTGTTTAGTCAGTAAGAGTCTGACACTGTTTCCCGCTCCGCCCAAGGGCGGGATTTGTCATTGGATAATTTTTACCTACCATAAAAAACCCCTTCAAGATTAAAATTTAGCGGTGTATATTTGTTGTTCTACGAAAACTCTGCATATTATACTGGTTTAAGACTTGATAGTAACATACTATATGTCACCCTGTAGGTATGTCACCCGATAAAACTATTATCAATAAGTTTTTTCTAACACTGATATAAAATTCACGTTTTAATGGCTGTTTGTCATGCACGTACTAACTGAATATGGTGATAACATCATGTTTGTGACATGGGTGTGTACGAAGTATGAACAACCATATTAAACTAGCTTTTGCCCGCGGCTTCGCCCGCGTGGTATTGGGGTTGGGATTTCCGGGATAAAAAGTAGCCTATGTCCTATTCCAGAGTGTATCCTATGCCTGTGCCAAATTTCATCCAGATCCGTCCAGCCGTTTTGGCGTGATTGAGTAACAAGCATCCAAACATTGTAACTTTCGCATTTATAATATTAGTAAGAAGTAAGATACTAGCTTTCTGCCAGCGGCTTTGCCCATTTGAAAATAGGTTTTGGCACAAACTTTGGACACGTGTTTCATCCCTTTAAGGGGTGAAGTTTTGAAAATCCTTCCTTAGTGTTTGCCGCCATCATAAAAGGAAACCCTGTGCAAAATTTCACAGTCCTAGTCCCAGTAGATTATATTGTACTGGTAGTACTTAACCTACAAAAATGTTATTTCACAAAAAATAAGATCTCCCAATGTTACACAATAATTAATTTGCAAATAATATATTTCCTACACTTGCCCAGTATTTATTAATTAAAATTTTAATGAATTCATTAAAAACCCTTTTAATTTTTAATTACCCGTTTTAATTTCTAAACAAAAAGGGCCACTGCGTTTTGGCATACCTCGGTAAATAGGTACCCACCAAGTTTGTACGCTTTGTGTTTATAATTTTAGAATGAAATATGTTCTGAAATTACATATTATAAACCTTTATTGTTTAACGGGTAGGGCACATTGCTTGACAACGGACGGTCGATGGGGATGAAAGATTCTGGAGTGGTGACCACTTACCGGAAGACGAAGCGTTGGAGGACCTCCCACAAGGTGGACTTTATGAGGGTCGCGAGAATTCAATGGTTTCGAGACGCACAGGACCGGTCGTTACAGCGTATCTTGAAAGAGGCGTTTGTCCAACCGTGGACGTCTTTTGACTAAAATGGTGATGATTATGATAATAATAATAATATTCCACAACTATCACACAACGCCATCTAGTCCCAAACTAAACAGAGCTTGTACTATGAATAGAGGCAACTAATAAACATACTTATATAGTTCTAAATACATATATTACTGCCAGGACAGAATTTAAGAAAAAACTTGGTGTGCCTACCCCAAATGAAACGAGATAAGGACAGGAAAATGATGATGACATAGATAAAAACAATGATTGTGCTCATAATAATTATTTATCCTGGGTTGGCATTGAACGACCACCGGCATAGCAGTCAGGGCTTCAAGTCAGCTATTACAATAGTGTCAGAATGGTCTATCATTGGTGTCATAATTATTTATTTTAATTTTGGTAATCTGCTAATATAATGGCGTCATTATAACTTTCCAATGATCAACCACTTACACTTCATTGAAAGAAATGGCATAGAATGGTAATCTTGTACGCGGTAATTTGTTGAAATTTTGACAGTTCCTTTGATCGGTGACCTAGCACTACAACCTTATTGAGCTTGCATCACAATTCTATTACAAGACCACTGAACAGATTACAATTTTTTAGCAAAATGGCAATGGGATCGTGTTGGAATGACGATGTTATAAAAATAGCAGACTTGGGCTCCTGGAACGCTGAACTAACAGTCCTTCCAAACCTATCATAAGTTGAAAGAATTAATAAGTACCCCATGCTATTTTCTTCCATCATTATTTTATCCATACCCAAGACATCTGACCCTTCTCCATTATATTTTACATAGTAATTAAAAAGTACATGCCACGAGTTTTAGTGGTTAAAATAATTGGGTTTGAAAACCCCCTTTTTACAGCTTTTTGAGATTGGTATGAGAAACCATTCGGATGTAAATTTTGTGGGGTAGACAGCATTTGAAGTCGAAATACTTGAATATTGAGTGTCAGGCATTGGTTTGAAGTCAGATTGAAGAGGGAGTAATTACTATGGTTAAGATTTTTAGGGAGATATTTTGTGTTTGTTAATTCATATGGAAAGAAAGTTGTGGGGAAGGGGTCCAAGATTTTTAATCCTGCTCAAAACATGAAGGGTAGTATTGAATACAACTTTCGAGATGGGGGTGTTAAAGCAGCTCTGCGTATGAATCGTTAAAGGGGATAGAGTCGTCATAATTATGATGTCTAAGTAGGCATTTAAGTTTGGAAGCAATGTGTTCAATTTATTTTTGGCAAATTTACCTTCATGAACTTCCTATATTTACCACTCTGCGGTTAGAATAGTAACCTACGTATACCTACCAATGGGATAGGTCGTAATTTACACTGCTATTTTGCCCATTTGTATATATTTGAAATGTTAGATAGATAGATATACTCTTTATTGTAGGTACACCATATATAAAATTTGGTACCTATATTAAGAGCTTAAAATTACTAAGGTGTTACAAGGGCGGTCTTATCGCTAAAAGCGATATTTAAAGGCAACCTTTGGATGGGTTTGACAGAAGAGAAATATATACGGGTAGTTGGTAGCGTACTATTTACATACGAGTATATACAATACATAACTAATAAAATTCATATACTACAAATAATTTTTACGTATATATAGGTATATGTATATATAAACACATGAAAGCAGAGAATGTGAATGTCCCTCATGATGAAGACGTAAGAAACACGAATCAACTTGCATTCTGGTTTATTGTTCTCTTTATAATCAAGCTTAGATATATAGAAGTGCCATTCTAGATTTGACATGTGTCTACAAATAATTATTATAAATAATTTCTCCAGTACAGAAATGCGTACCTTTACACTGGGTACTTACTATCCACGTGTAGCACTCGCCAACAATATGGATTTAAAAGTCAAGGAAAATAATTGCTTAGCAAATCAATTTACTGCCTTTCCAATTCCATACATGGCTCTTAAATTTAATTTTTCTTCTTGAACTTACAGACAATCCAAATCGACAGTTATTGTGATTCGCTAAGTAACTGTTTTCGTTGCTTTACTTGTATATATTTATCTGATTTCTTTGCGATTTACAGTTTTATACGGTATTTTGAAAAGTCAAAGCAGAATGGGATTTCTTTGTTTTTCTATAAGAAAGATGATAAAGATGATCTTGATCTTTTTCTGAATCAAAATATTGAGGTGTCGAGCAGTTTTAAAATGCCTATTGATTTCTTACGGGGAATAATATCGTCAATTCGAATATGCGAAAATATTATTGTAGCGAAAAATATATAAGACGTTATTTCACTTAAGAAACCAGTAGATATTCTTTTCTTCCGGCACCCAAAACTTTTATGTACAATTACGACCATTGTCCTTATGCACATAACCCATATTCATACTTCTGCTCAGCATGGTAGCTGGCTATCAGGCGAAGTCAGTCAAAGCAGCACGGCAGGCTTATACGGCCGTCGTAGAGAGACCATAGACGCGCTAGGACAACTGCAGCTGCCGTGTGACGCAGTCGTATGGCTCCTGCCGGAGAGTACGGAATGCCTCCGGTACCTTAACTCACTGCACCAATCCACGCTACATTCCCAAGTATGTACAACTTTTGGGGGATGGAGCAAAACTGCTCAATATCCTTTCTAATTTGATTTATTTGGAGATGTCGCAAGCTAGATTCATCGTTACTTCCAAATTGGTTTCTGGATCGATGTGGTGTCCAAATTGGCTTTCGCGAAGATACAGGTCATTGGCCCTTGTGTGGGTGTTGTATATTGCGACTAAGTGATTTTGTTTAGAAGGTTGGCAGCAGCGTTCTTCTATGCCCCAATGAACAATATAATTGTTGTCTTAAATTGTATTTAACTTTAGTGTTGTACTTAAATGTCCAATGTCAATTCTTTTATCTGCTGTGCCTTTTGATTTGCTTTCTCTTCAGCTGATTCTTGTACTTTCTTCTTTCTTTCATTTTGAATGAATGGAGTAAATATATAAATATCTTCTTAATCTGTTTTGTGTACATTGTGCTTTTGCCCGTATAAAACTGCAAAACTGCACAAATCTGTTGTAAACTAAAGATATTGTTAAAAGTTATACATATATTTTCATATTGAGTGGTTAAGATCAAAAACATAATTTTAAGGAAAATGAAGCAGAAGAAGTATTCAAAAAAGGACAAAGTTATAAAAAACTTTTCGGTACACCACGTTTGCAGTCTTGCTTTCAACAGCTAAAATTTACAGAGCCAGGATTAGTGACGTATAGTTATCTCGTGTGAGAAGCAGTTGGTCCAAAGGTTGACAATCGAAGCCTTCAGCGACTGGGATGCGTTTATGGTCTTTGTGAAAGATATACACGTTGAGATGCAACATATGTCCAAAAATTCGAAGGGGTAATTGTATAGAATTTGTGGAAACATGGTGTGAGCAGTTTCGTCATCACATGCTTGAGACAAGCTTGTATAGAAAGTTTTTGTGGCCTTGAATTGCCGAGATAATGCTCTCATAGAATACTGCAGCTTGATCATTTTTAGACTTTTACATATTCCGATTACACATCCATAAATTTTCTTGGTGTGGCAATTGATTAATGTTCCTTTGCATCAGATGAATAAATTCTTCTAAAATAGGAAATTAATATTTCTCACTTGTCTTGGTAGAGTTATCGAAAACCTCTTGTACAGTGTCTTCACCAACTTTTAAAATATCTTAACGTAGACTGTAAACTCGCGACCATCAAGGTGTTAGTTTCAACGAAACATTCTTATATTAGGTTTAGGTCGTCACGTTACCACAGATAGAGATTGTGGAAAATCATCACTACAATGTAATCCCTGTGTATGTCATGTCGGGTTCTATTCACCTTCTCTACTTCTTTTCTATTTAGCATATCTTAGTGTATTCATCCCATACGATCAACCATCCTTTACTACCCTTAGTTCCAGCCTTTTTCCTGAGTGGACTGTTACACAAGGGGCATGGTGGCCTTCCTTTGGCTGACTTATTTCATCCAACCTTCCTCCTCCTTCTTCGGTCGTGTATCCTCAATGCTGAGAGTCGTGATCTTGACGAATAATTTACTTGTGGACTATATATTGTCAGGTCTATATTCATCCTATCCACCAATCTCTAAAAACAGATCAGGCCTCGCAGGTTTGTAAGGGTGTCTGTAAGCGAATGAGAGGATCCTAGGGTTCGTGTTCACGAGTTAATGACACCTGTGCAATTAACCTTTCGATGTTGTAATTACAGACACAATTAAATAACTATAAGTGTGCGAACGCTGGCGTTCACTTGGGGCTTAATGAATTAATGATAATTTTAATTTTTCTTTCAATAGTTAAATGTGAAAAATTGCAAATATATAAAGTATTTTTTAAATAAATTAAACTAAACGAAAAACAATTAATGAAAGAATCGTAATTATATAAAAATGCGAAGTCATTTTTCAAAAGATTATCGTATCATATATCTATAAAAAAAGATAAAATAATCAAAAAGATTGTAACTAAGATTTAACTCGTGTATTGCTTAATTTTGATTTTTGTATTACAATATTGCTCACCCTCATAGCCAATGGTTTGATAATTTATAGCTTAATTTATGACAAAATCTGTAATAATGGTATACGCAAAATTCGTATAGAATTGGTTCAGTACTTTTTGAGTCAATATAAAAACAGCTTAATAACTTTTTATTTTATTATAATAATATACTCGTACAATATAGATTTTGACTTCCCCGAGAAATCTTTGTCCACCATTTTCCTTAACTCACCCAAAGTTAGGATAATAAATATAATAAGATACCATTAGAAGGAGCGATAATCATAATAAAACAGTATCTAGGTGCCTCTGACGTCACATCGCCATGGGGATGTATTTTATTTGCGCGGCCTTGTCTGTGTTATGTTGTCATAAATATTATTAGGTGTATCGATAAAAAAGTTTGCTTCATAGGTACGTATGAAGGTATATGTATATGATATGAAGGTATAGGTTTATATGAAGAATGGTTATTTATAAAAAATACGTTGCCCGTCATTAGGAATAACTCCTGTCTCGTAGGTTCGTTTATGAACATGCTCAGTTTAAAGATTTTTTCTAAATCCTCAATGTCCCATGTTGGGCGCCAAAATTTTTCTTAGTAAACTTGTTGGGCGCCAAAATCATGCATAACAAACATGTTGAACTTCAAATTATGCTTAGTAAAAAGGCTCCACAAGATTTTTGAAGTGTACCTAACACTTCAAAAATCAACTTATTATTTTATTAGAACAGTCTCAATTTAAAAAGTCCAATTAGTAATTATCTTACCTATAAGTTGAATTTGAGTGAGCATGAGGCAAATCTTTTGTTTTTTTTTTTTTGTTAAAGTAGGAAATTATCAAGCAGTAACTTGACAATTTCCTACTTTAACAAAAAAAAAAAGAAAAGATACGCGGGTGTTTGGACGGATTAAAATTGATCTGTGTTTCTCTGTTGCCATTTGCGATCCAACTCTCTCAAAATATCTCACAGCCCAAATCTTAAACCTATTTGGACTAAGTCATCATCATCCTACCCTTATCCCATTTTACTTGGGGTCGGTGCAACATGTTTTCTTCTTCCACTCTGTCCTGTCTTCCGTCACACTATGACTAACTCCCTTTTCTTTCATATCACTCTTCACACAATCCATCCATCTCTTCTTCGGCCTCCCTCTTCCTCTCCATCCATCCACGTGTAAACTCAGAACTCTTTTTGTGACATGCGTTTCATCTCTCCTCTTCACATGTCCATACCAAGACAAACAATTTCCTTTCAACTTTTCAGTCACTGGCGCCACTTTCAGACTTCCTCTAATATACTCATTTCTCACTTTATCCATTCTCGTCACACCACACATCCATCTCAACATTCTCATCTCCGCTACATGCAGTCTTTTTTCATCCGTCTTTTTCACAGCCCAACATTCTGATCCATACAGTAGGACAGGTCTTATCACGGACTTGTAAATTTTACCCTTCAACTTGAGGGGCATCCGCGGGTCGCAAGTTGTTCCCGTGACCTGTCGCCATTTCATCCATCCTGCGTTGATCCGATGCGTTACGTCTCGGTCTATCTCACCATCTCCTTGAACGAGCGACCCGAGATACCGAAAGTCGGAACAGATTGGTATGGGCGTTCCAGCGAGAGTTAAGGCCACAGGACCGGAGAGACCGCCGAAATCACAGAACAAGTACTCCGTTTTGGTTCTACTTAATTTCAGGCCAACACTATTTGGACTAAGTAACAACCATATATATTTTTAACCACGAGTTGAGACTGGTAAAAAATGCTCTATGCAACAAAACCGCTTATTGTACACTTATCATCTTTTTAACTTTTGACAACGAAAAATAAGTGGCATTTTTCGTTGTCACTTTATAACTCAAGAACGGCCTCATCTATCCAAACCAAATTTTCAGGGTTTGTTCGGCCTATTTAGTACATGGTTTATATGAAGTTTGCACAAAACCGGTCGAGTGGTTCTTTATTTATCACATTTTTCTGTTGCCGAAAGCAAAGCCGCAGGCAAAAGCTAGTTTTTTTATGAATGTTTCTCCTGTGATAAACTAAGGTCTGCAATAAAGAAATGTTTATTTATTTCTTTATTACACACCGTCCACAAAGTTCAACCGTGTCACACCCCTGTTGCCACCCCATGCCCTGACCCATGGAATTCTCGGAAAGTTTAAACGATTTATAATACCGCTTGCTTCGGGGAATCCCTATAAATAACTTAAACCGTTATGAACATTCAATATCTGGAATACAGCAAACTGCAAAAACTTTGTTTTCGCGAATAGAGCGTTTTGATTTTTAGAATAAATACTGATATTACCCATATGTATATAATTAAAGTTATAAAGGAAAATAATAGTAAGAGAGCCTAAAAACGTACTGGTTGATAAAAAACACACAACTTTGAATATGTAGAGGTAAATTGAAATTGAAATATTTATATCAGACCAAGCATACATTAATCAATACAAAGTCCATATTATGTTAGTAGATATTAACTTATGTTATTGAAATTTCAAATAATTATTATTTTGGACATGAATAAGCGACCAGCGTGAAACAAAAAACAAACTCTGGGAGTACTAATCAAACTATACAAAATCTTCTGCTAAAAGGTATTTAGATTTTATTTTTCTTACTTAGCCAGTGTCACACAACTGAGACTGAGCACTGTGTTCTATTTTCAAAACTCTTTGTTTAGATTAATCTCTGGCCAAATTTGCCCTGCGAATATGATCAGATGGTTACACAACCTTCACAGAGGTCTTTTTTCTGGGGTTTATTTTTATGGTACGAATAGGTAAAAATCATCCAATGACGAATCCCGCCTTTGGGCGGTGCGGGAAACGGTGTGAGTCTCTACTGACTAAACAACCTACCCCATTCCTACGTTGCCATTTATACCAGGGCTAGAACCTTCCTTTCATTCTTCTGCAGTTTGCTGACAACTCCTTAAGTGCGCGCCGTTGGACGGTTACCATACGATTCTTGTGTACATGATCAGATGGTTACACAATTTTTACCGAAGTCTTTTTCTGGGGGTTAGGCTACAAAAATCATTAATACATTAAGACAAAAAGAACATGTTACTAATTAAACAATGGTCCACGCATATAAGTGTTAGAGTGCCCAAACTTCCCATATAAATGCACCTTAGAGAACCTAAAAAACGCCACTGACGCCGCTATAAAAGTAACTACCTACTGGGCCCAAAAACTGAGGTATACTACTTTGGGCACCCGCTAAAACCGCACCTGAGTTAATGGCACCTATTCCACTTTCGGTACCCGTTGATGTTTGAATCTTGTTGCGAAAAAACTTACAATGATCGCTCATAATAGTTTGTCGGTTCAAAACACCTACTGTTCCTACCATAGGTATTCCATACCTCCAAAAACTGAGAGGAAGAAAAAGAAAGAAATAAGAAAGAAGTTACGGTCCTCTGTCTAGTAATATTTCAAACACTTCAAGCAACATCGGCGAAACATAAAATGGTGGGCTATTTATTAAAATAACACGATAGTTGTTGCTACGAGACTGACTTTTATTTATTTATTTATTTAAACTTTATTGCACACCAAAATGAGGACAGGATATACAAATATAAAAACTAAGTGTACAATGGGCGGTCTTATTTTATTTGATAGGTAAAACATAATCAAAGACTATTATAGTTACAACCAAAGACAATTTATGAACAAAAAACTGGATTAGTTTGATACTATTTTAACATCTCCACTTATCAAAATAATCTCATTACTATCAGACATAAAAAAATAATAATTTAGGTGCACTTAACATTCTCCACATTATGTATGCCTTCGTGTATCAGAACAATTAAAATATTCTATGATAACAACATACCTATAAAATTAATTAACAATATCTAAACAATACTTTCTATACCTAACCTTTTAACAAAGTCATTGTGTTTTATTCTGCTCAGACCTTTTGTTAACAAGTCAGCAGGCATTTCTGTAGTTGGAAGATGTACAATCTTTACTACATTATTAGCAACTACTTCCCTGACGAAATGATGGCGTACGTCTATGTGTTTTGACCTCTTATGATACAAAGGGTTTTCTGTCAATTTTTGAGCACCTTGGTTGTCATTGTACATAACAATAGTATAATTACAATTTACAATTTCTGATAGTAAATTCCTCAAATATATAGCTTCCTTACAGGCTTCACTTATTGCCATATACTCGGCCTCTGTACTGGACAACGCTACAGTTGGTTGTTTTCTGCATTCATACGATATTACTGTACCAGATAACTTAAAACAGAAACCTGTATAGGATCTCCTATCAATACTGTTTGATGCCCAATCTGCATCCACAAAACCTTCTAAATGTTTATTATCATTTCTAAACATTAGACCATAAGATTTTGTTTTATGTAAATACTTTACAATTCTTTTTGCAGCTTTCCAATGAACTGCTGTGTAACAATTATTAAATTGGCTTAAGTAACTGACACTATAACTGATATCTGGGCGTGTAAGAACAGATAAGTACATTAAGCTTCCTAACAGCTGCTGATAAGGATATTGCTTTTGAACTTTTTCTGATTTCTCTAACTTTAGATTACATTCAATTGGAGTATCTACATAGTTACAGTTAGACATTTTGAATTTATTCAAAATATGTTCAACATAATGCTCCTGATCTAGAGAAATACATCCATTCTTATACACTTTTACCCTCATACCTAAGCATCTCTTAATTTGCCCTAAATCTTTAGTTTTAAAGTTTGACATCAAAACACTTTTTAATTCATTTGTTAATACCTTACTATTTGAAAATATAAAGAAATCATCAACAAATACAGCTATCAAAATTTGTTCCTTATTTACTTTCTTGCTAAATAGACAAGGTTCTAATTTAGACTTAATGTAACCCTGGCTTAGTAAACAATCATTAACCCTTATGTTCCATTGCCTGGCAGATTGTTTTAGGCCATATATAGCACGTTTTAACTTCAGTACACTGTTACTTTTACAATCTAAATCAGGTGGAACCTGCATGTATACTTTTTCATCAAGATAGCCATTCAAGAAAGCTGTGCTTACATCAAGATGGAAAATTTTAAATTTTAGTTTCACACTTAAAGCAAATAACAACCTTAAAGTTGAGTATCTTAACACAGGTGAATATGTCTCTCTAAAGTCTACCCCTTCTACTTGGGTGAAGCCCTTAGCCACTAAACGAGCCCGATATCTAACTTTGTTATCGCTTTCAAATTTTTTCTTAAATACCCACTTGCACTTAACCACTCTATCTGCTTCCTTATCTGATACGATTTCCCAGGCTTGGTTTTCTTCGAAGGCATGTAACTCTTCCTTCATTGCCTGTTTCCACATTTCACTCTCAGGACCTGTCGTTGCCTCCTCATAAGTGATATCTTCATCGCAAGCCCCTAACTCGTCCACAACACAGAGGTTAGATATGCCGTACCTCTCAACTGGTTTTCTGACACGCTTGCTAGTTATGGGTTCTTTTTCTGCGCTTAAATCACTTTCTTCTCCACACATTGTATGGTAGGAGTCATCTGATGTCGAATCTGAACTACCATTTATGTAAGTGGGATCATCTCCACTCAACATGGTATTATTTATCTCAGTTATATCTTCTTCTGACAGTTGATCCTGCTCTTCATTTTTATCCTGTACTACAATCTTAGCCATCTCGCAATCTTTTTCGTTCTTTTCCATTATAGTCACATCTCGGCTTGTAGTAACCTTTTTAGTTTGGAGATTGTATAATCTATATCCTTTTATATTGTCGGGATAGCCTACTAAAATGGATTTTAAGGCTTTCTTATCCCACTTTTGTCTCTTAATCTTAGGCACATGCACCATTACAGGACTGCCAAAAACCCTCACATGACTGAGATCAGGCTTTATCCCTGTCCATTTCTGAAATGGTGTCTTCTCTCCTAGATCTGAAGCTGGCGACCTATTTTTAAGGTAAACTGCCGTATTAACTGCCTCTGCCCAGAAACTTTTATTTAGTTCCGCCTCAAAGAGTAAACATCTCGCACGTTCGACCACTGTCCTATTGAATCGTTCACATAGGCCATTTTGTTCGGGAGTATAGGGATTTGTCTTTTGATGGACTATGCCTTGTGATTTCAAGTATTCTTCCATCTGTTGTGAGCAGAATTCTCCTCCATTATCTGTCCTCAGACTTTTAATTCTATTTCCAGTTTGTTTTTCAACCATATTTTGAAATTCTTTGAAAAACATAAGAACTTGATTTTTCTCTTTCAGGAAATATACAAATGCCATTCGGCTAGCATCATCCACAAAGAGTAAAAAATACTTGGCATGGCCCAATGATTTTGTCTCCATGGGTCCACATAAGTCAGAATGGACAACTTCTAATAATGTTTCACTTCTTTTGTGTGAAGATGAGAATGGTAAACGAGCCTGTTTCGCCTCACAACATACTTCACAGTTTGACTTGGTTATGTCAGCCTTCTCTGTGTAGGTAATTTCCTCTACTGCTCCATTTTTCATTTTCTCAAGGTCGATACTGTTGATATGCGCTAGTCTCCTATGCCATCGCCTTGCGTCTGCTGTGTGAACTGCTGCTGCTGCAAGCACCTTCTCTGACTTCACTGATTATGTTTTACCTATCAAATAAAAGTCAGTCTCGTAGCAACAACTATCGTGTTATTTTAATATTAATTTATTTATTATTATTTTTTTTTATTTATTTATTTTATTATTTTAATTTTAATCAATTCAGCGCCTCCTGTTTCACGCCTGAAGACAGATCAATACAAGTCTAGATTTAACCCAGACGGATTTAACGGATTTAGATACCGCCCGCCGGCGTTCAATTGAATCCTGTCGAATTTCCTTCCGTTCCTGCCGGATTTATTTTTAAAACGGATATATTTCATTCTGCCTTTCAATTGGTTTTTATTTTGGGAAGAAGCTTGGAATTTGTCTGATGTTGAGAAGTTTGAGTTACTAACCCGGTTTATGTTATTTATTATCTTGAGTAAGTTTTCATTTTGAGACTTACAACATTTCAATTTATTTTATTAGTTCTTTATAATATTTTTTTTTTACAAAGTAAAACATAACAGTTATATATAGTAAATTACAAATATGAGTGCAAAGAAACTGCTTGTTTATGAAAAGTTGACTTTTTACATATTAATACAAAATCAAATTCTATACAAAACTAGCTTTTGCCCGCGGCTTCGCTCCTGGAAACAGTTTATTCTACTTTACTCCCGTCTACCTTACTCTACCCTGCTCAACCCTACCATACCCTCTTTTTTTTATAAGAACCTTCTCCTGACAATACCAATCACAACAAAAAAAGAATTAGCGAAATCGGTTCAGCCATTCTCGAGTTTTGCGCTTACCAACACATTTTACGATTCATTTTTATATTATAGATCTTTTAGATTGTTCCTTGTAAGGCTGATTATACTAATGTACTATTTATTGACTTAATCTCGGCCCAGTGCGAGTTTTTGGATGTCACATGTCAGAATTTTCGATATACCTATATCGCTTTCTTTATGATGTTTTCAAAACCATCAAAAAAAGGAATCAAACTCCTTACAAGTCGTATGCCTATTTAGCCTTACAGTACGACTTTATACTTTTGACCTCTAGCCCCGGATCGATCCAGGCTTATACCAGACGCTTTTAGACAAGGCCAACGCTGTACAGCCTGACCTTTACCGTAGTTTATAACACCAGTTAAAATCTTATATACCTTCTTCAGGTTATGTAAGATAAGTTTATGCCTTGCTTAGTTACTGGCTGTTTATCCTTTGCTCACTGGCTGTGAGTAAATTTTTCTATATTTAGTTTTATTTTCTTTTGTTTTATGTTAGGTAGCGACATCTGTGATGGTACATTGGAACTAAAAATTGAAATTGTGTATATTGGAATGCTGTATTGGAATTTTTAGCGTGATTAGATTTAAGTCAATTTACATTAGATAATGTTTGCGGGATTTTAGAATCTGTTACACCCCTGAAACTAAAGATATTACTTTCAGCTCTAGAAATATTATTAGTAATGACAATATTTCTGAAATTAATCATCATGCACTATTATAGCGTGGTGGATTGCGGCTCTATCTCTCTACTAGGAAAGAACCTGAGTTTCAACATGATAAGACTAATCAACCTTATAAGGTTCAACTGCACAACAGTATATATCAGCCTACTGCATAGTATAGCATAATCATGCTGTGTGCGAATCATGCCTATGTCCCTTTTGATAATGTTTTATCAAGTTTTTAAAATAATTGTGTACCCAAAGCAGAAAGCGTTTCCAAATGTAGGTACAGACTATCGGTTTTTCAAAATTCGTTTTGATGGGATTGTCAAAACGAATTTTGAAAAACCGATAGTCTGTACCTACATTTGGAAACGCTTATATTCATATCCTATCATGAAAATCGTCAAAGATTCTTTGGCCGCATTACGATACATATATATAAACTTTGAAATTGTTTTCCGACTCCGCAGTCTAGAATTACTGTCTCGTTTATATAACAGAAAGTTAGAAAATATAACAAGGTTCATCCATCGATACAACATTACTTTTATTGCAAAATGTAAAACTAACCGTGCCATAGGTGTACTGTTGTGCTTCTTTATTACTCACAAAAAAATCATCATCTACCTACCCTTGCCTTTTTTCCATTCTGTCAGAAAACTTAGCATTTGTTTTACAGTCAACCGCCATTCTGACACTAATCCTCCTTGGAAATACTTTTGCTGGTGATTTAACTACCACCTCACAGTGACACACAAAAACATACAAATACAAAATGACAAAAGGGTAATTAGTGGGCGAATATGAGATTAACACAGAATTTGGGCTTTCTCTGACCTATGGGTGAGAGATAGGATTGACACACAATTCTCTGCTATTTGTGTCTGCAGGGTTTAACACTTCCATCTATCTTTTCTCTGACCAAAGCAATGATATTATTATCATCTTTTAAGCAACTTTTGCTTTAAACATCACAATTAGCAACATAGATGGCATATTGTTGTTCAAAAACGCTGTGCTTGTTCCATTATTTCTTTCTAATCTTTAATGTTAGCATCATCATTACTAACAATTTGTTCTAAAAACTAATCTTTATATTTATCATTTTCCTTTTCATCCCTTAAAAGCTTTTCTACCTTCAAGTCCTTAAGTCCCAATCAATAAAGTTCCTCATACACCAGAAGGGTCAGAAACCGTGAGCATAAACCACTGGTCCCTTGAGAGATCTTTTTTGTACCTTCGATGGCTTTACCTTTAGGCTCGTGGGTAGTGACTTTTTATGTATTCTGCTCAAAATAAATTGGATTCGTAGTATCGAATTTGGAATTCGGATCAGTTTTTTTTAGGTCTTCCAAAGTTATATTGAGTTTTGAATTTATCGTTGACTGCTATGCTGATATGTATTGATCGACCCTATTGCTGAAGAACGACGGAGGGCAATTTGTTCAAAGTTTGTAACATATGCGTAAAGTTTTCGTATGTTTGCTACTAGAAAAACTTCAAATTATATAAAGGTACATATATAAATGCAAATAGTGTCCGTGTAGTATCTTGATTTAAAACTGAACCTTATTTCTTCCCCGTTAAAGTCTTTTTTGTTTACTGTTACATCATCCTGAAGTATTTCTATCCCCTCTTCGTACTTCGTTCTACTGTGCCTTTCATATTTTCCAACTTTGTATTTATCTTGCTTCTTCAAACAAAGGCCTGTTATTTTTGCATTAACAGTTACACAAAGCCTTACTTGCTCAACTATATTTTGTATAAGATTAGCAACAGTGTAACTTATCTCTTTAACTTTAAAGTCGACATTTTCTCAGCAGCTCTAGTAACCAACTTTGGCGTTTCCAACCATGCATGCTAAATTAAACCTTTTCGATTTGTGTTTAAAGTTGTAATTTCTTTGTCACCAGGCGGACGCGAGTACCGCATTTCTGCGGGCTGCGCGCGCCGGACAGATCGAGAAGATCATAAGCCTTCTGGAGCAAGGCGTTGACATCAACGTCAGCAATGCTGTAAGTATATACGTGTAATGACATGATGTGACATCTGTGTGTGTGACTTGACGCTTTAGTAGATTGGATGAGCTCAAGGAAAGGAAGGATAATAAATTTTACCTACAGTCATTTATTCCACACGACTTTACGTTCGTTTCATTGAGAAAGGTTTCAATGAAATGCCGGTTTGAAAGTGTTTTTTCCTTCGTCATAGCTATTGAATCAAGCGGATTGGAGGAAGTTTCCTTCATATGGGAAATTATTAGGTACTCAGTGTGTTTATTTGAAAGTGAAGTTAACTTTTTACGTCCTCGTGAAAGTCGGTTTCACCATACAAACTTCCAACTCCTATTTTACCATCTTAAAAATAAAGTTTCTATTTATTTGAATTTTAAGTTTTTAGGTGTTTACGTTTTTGAATAGTAGAAAGACAAAACTGTAAAATTAAAGGCGCTAAAACTATAAACTACTAGCTTTTGCCCGCAGCTTTGCCCGCGTACATAAAATATAGCCTATGTCACTCAGGAGTAAAGCAGCTTTCTATTGTTGCTTAAATTTTTCCAATCGGGCCAGTAGTTCCAGAGATTACCCCCTACAAACAAAAAAACAAACTTTACCTCTTTATTATATTAGTGTAGATATTGCGGAGAAACGATAACTGCAAATTGTAAAACTTAAGAAGGAGCCAACCGCACGAAGAACTTAGATTGTGCGATGCAGGATTAGTTCTTATGTGACGCCAAAGATGGCGCTGCACCGATATAACTGAATTTCATAATATTTTCACTTTGTCCGTTATTAAGATTTTTATAGCCTACTTCGTATCCCACAGCTGGCCAAAGGTCAGCCAAAAAAGGCCTCCCTTTTTTCCTTCCAAACTTCTCTGTCTCTCTTATTAGGATTTTTTTTTTAATATGGTGTATCTACGTGTAATTTTCCCGTAATACTTATCCTTACCTTCATGTTTTGCATAGCTCACACTTGCCGACATGTAAAGAGCTCTAAAAAGATCACGAACCCGCTTATGCTCACGCATAAAACGTGTGTAATTCAGTGGCGTACCGTCGTACGTCCACGTTAGCAACGTTGCAGTCGTGTGACGTCATTTGACATGAGCAGCACTTGAGACGCTGGCCCCAGCGTCATTAGACGCGTTCGTATTTATATTTACTTTACATTTTGTAAAGGACAATGACGATAGATAGACTTCTTTTATTTGTATTTAAAGGGACATTATTTGTTTATCCTTACCTGGCTCAATATCCGGCTACAGCAATGCTGTCCACGGATGCTGTCATCACAACACAGAAGACGAGAACCGTCTGAGAGCCCCATCTGTAGAGATCGTCTTTGGTGGTGGCTGATTCGGCTGGTGCTGAAAATCAGCGCTGTGGCTCTGTTTCACACATGAGCCCCAGCTTTTGCTGAGCACCAGCCGTTTTGTGCGGGTGTGTCGCATTATTATTATTATTTTTTTTTTTTTTTGTATTATTACCTATTTAGTTGTTTTTGTTTTTTATTGTATGCTATACTCTCGCACAAATAAACGTTTTTTCTTTCTTTCTTTTCTTTCTGGTGCGCCCAACCTGGGTGCGAAGTGTGTTTAAAGTTTTCCAGGTTGGCCATAGTAACTCGTGTCTAGAAGAAAGGCTCTCCGACGCTTCATAAAATCATCTTTGAACTTTTCCCTCAAAAATTCACATATCTCCGAAGACGCGTTGCTTTGAGGTGGGGTCACGCTTACAACAAAGCTTTTACGACTTTTAAGTATCAGGGGTAGTTTTTATCCTATAGAAGGTCAGTGCGTTTGACTTGCGTGCCTATCGCGTCTGTATCGCTACAAACGGGCGTCAACTGCGCGTTTAAAAACCGTGGTGTGTACAGGACCTTAGCAATCAGTTTTTAATATTACCAGTTTGTGCCTGCGATTTCGCCCATGTAAAAATAGCAAACTATCCCAAGACAACATAGTTCTGGGAAAACAAGTCCTTTTTACCCTAGTCCAGGATATGGTCTATGCGTGTGCCAAATTTTTATCCCGTATCATGCACAGTACGTGGCAAATAAGTTGAACCATTAGATAATGTTACGCGTAGCCTCCCATTTCGATTAAAACCCCAATTGACTATATTCTGTATAAAAAACGAAACACTTACTAAACTTGGCACTGGCTAAATTTACAAACAGTGCGAATTCAAAAAGGAAAAAATAAATAAATACAAGATGTCCAGACAAGAATAAAGAAAAACATAAGATAAGTTACGTAAAAAAGCTTATTTTTTGCCAGTAGCCAATTTTCCTTTTTTATCTTAACATCATGAGAAGTATCTACTTTTTACACAATTCAAGGAAAAATACAGACAAAAATATTTGACCCGATGTCCCTGATTACGTAATTCAGTCTGCTTATGTATTTCAAAGAGATTGAGAGCAGTGGTGGCCGAGTGGTATCAGTTCGGACTTACGAGTTAGGGGTCGCGAGTTCAAACCCAGCCAGGCGCATTGCTTTGTGTAATTTATTTCATCACTACTGCTCTCAAAACGGTGAAGGAAAACATCGTGAGGAAACCGGCATGTCCTAGAACCAAAAATTTAAAGACATGTGACATCCACCAATCCACACTGGGCCCGCGTGGTGGATTATGGCCCATTCCCTCTCCTAGAGAGGAGGCCTGTGTCCCAGCAGTGGCAACATTAAAAGGCTGATGATGATGATGTATTTCAAACCAAAGCCAAGACGAGAGAGACTAGGCCTTAGTTTATATACCTATACAAAGTAAAACCTTTTTGTAATGTATTTTATCACAACTGTCAATCTCTGAGAAAAAATCGATAACAAACTCAGTGTCCAGAGATTCTTATATATAAAACTAGCTTTTGTCAGCGGCTTCGCCCGCGTACATAAAATATAGCCTGTCACTCAGGAGTAAAGCAGCTTTCCATTATTGCTAAAATTTCTCAAATCGGACCAGTAGTTCCTCCTACAAACAAAAAATGAAAAAACAAAAAAAACAAACTTTACCTCTTTATTATATTAGTGTATATAAAAGAATAATTTATAGGAAAAGGAAATTGTCCAATTCTGGCCATTTTTAAACACGCTGCTCAACAAAAATCTAATATATCAATAATTTTATTTATATTTTAGCAAATGTCTGATGCTAATAACTTTGTATCAATTAGCACTGTAAAAAATGTTATTTTTTTGGTATTTGTTTTGATTTTAGAACTTTGATGAGCTTTAGTGTTGCCAAACAAAAACTGCATAAACAAAAATTCAAATCGATTTATTTTAGATCGATTTGGTAGGGTAATCTCTCCACTATATTTAACGCACTTCATATGATCATTTTATTAAAAAATATGAGTTAACTCTAAAATAAATGTTTAAAGATTTTAGAATAATAAATCAAAGAGTAAACTCTTTGATTTATTATTCTAAAATCTTTATAGGTACCAGAAGAACAACAAATTATGGTATCGATTATTGATTTTAAAAAATCAATTGTCAATTCCTTATTTATTGATATAATTATAAATATTTTTAATTGACAACACAGTACTTAAAAAAATGTGGTGTATTGTCAAAATGACGTTTATTCGTTTTGTTTCTTTGCGTCGTGAGTGTTGTTTTTCCAAGTTTTATTGCGATTACTTTGGCTTTTCGTAATGGATTCTGATTCTTGACGACCCTGGCACTTCCTTGGAGACTGAACCTTGTATTTATGATGAACCAGGCACATCTACGGACACTGTACCTCACCCAAACCAATTTTAATAAAATGTTAAAAAATATGTAAATATAAAATTTTGATACAAAACTAAGTGTGTATCTTAATTCTTATTGATTTGAACTATTAAATCACACATATATTATTAGCTGAACTGTTTGTTTATAACTGACCAAAGTCCCATACAATTTGGTCAATCTCCTTTAGGCCTTAGAATTCTTTCAAACAATCCCGCAAACTATTGCCCCCTCTAGCAGATATGTAAAGCAAAATTGTGTTTACATTTTTACTTATATTCCCCAAACAAATGATACGTAAACAAATAAACATTATTCAAACGAAAAAAATACATTTTTCTTGCAGATATGACCGCCTATAAAGACATAACTAATAATCGTGTATTAATTTGCGAAAAAAAACTCTACCTCGTCAAAGCTCTTTTCCTCAACAGAAAAACAACCCTACAGGTTTACAAATAAAGTTTATTTTTACAAAACTTTGTTTTGCGCGTAATTTATGTTCGTTTTCCGTACATTTGGGCAAGGCACGCGATTTTGTCACGAATACAGATATCATACGGTAAAGAGGAATGAAATGTACAGAATAAAATGAATGTGCTAAATTGAGTCAGTCAGGTGTAATTTTAACCTATTTCAACAGAAGAAAGAGGTTTTTTTATGATATGTAAAAATCATCTAATGACGAATCCCACCCTTGGGCGGAGCGGGAAACAGTGCCAGACTCTTACTGACTAAACAACCTACCCCGTTGCTTACTAGGGCCAGAGCCTTCCTTTCAGACGCGAACCCTTAGCCCAAGTTAGTTTCGACCCTTTTGCAGGGTTTGCCAAAAACTCCTTGAGGCGCTCGGGAACAGTGCGCGCCGTTGACGACTGGGCTTGGTACGGATTCGCTATCCACAATCCCAGAAGAAAGAGGTTCAATTTGACTAAGTTATTTTTGTTTGAGCACCGGTGGCCGTTACCACTCGCCCTGCTCTTTGCTCTCGTTACTAATATTATATTGTTAAAAAAATAAATAACTGCTAGCTCTAGATGGAGCTAAAGGTCATTGCAGATTCTCTCATATTCATAAATTTTCCTCAATTCCATAATTCATCCGTTTTCCTCCGTCCTCTTAACTTACACGTGGTTCAGGTAGGTTTACCTTTCAGCAAATTTATATTTTCATGATTACTACCTAAAATAACACCATAAAAACTCCTTTTCATTACTACCTACACAGCAGAGGTTGCCAACATTTTAATGAACTTGGACCGCTTTGATCTCTATGTTACTAGTAGGGCTTGAAGTATAGAGAATATTAAACTATATTATTAATGTTTAAAAAAAACCGGCCGAGTCTGAGTCGTACTTGCGCACGCTGGGCAGAAAAAACAGGAAAAGATCATATTTGTTGTATGGACGTATTTAAGTAGGTTTAGATTGTACACTGGTTTCTACCCTCATAATTATGTAATCTCTTTTTGTCATTTAAAGGTTTGCTGGGAGAAATCTCATTGTTGAGTTAATTTCGCCTTTGTTCATGAATTGTCAAATCATTGTATCTATGTTAAGTTTTTTGTGTATTGGAGAAATCTGACAGATTTGTATAGTCTGGTGTGCTGCTGACCGTACAATAAAGAATTAAAAAAAAAATGTTTTAATCTATTTCAACTATTTTTTGTTATAGTTGCAATAAAAATAGTGAATATTGCAATTGTCTAGCTATAGCGGTTCATGTCATAAAGCCTGGTGACAGACAGACAAACAGTGGATTCTTAGCAATACGGTTTTACCTACTCTTTGCGTACGGAGCCCTCGCACCTCTGTATATTCTTTAAAATCAAAAGTAACGAGAATTATCATAAAAAAACCCAATATTCGAAATAGGAACTTAAAATCAAATATTACTTTTCAGTGGAACGTACAGAATTTAATATCATTTCGGAGAAGTTTTTTCAGGTTCGGAGACAAAGTAAAAATCTCTTTTGTTTTCATAACTTAATTAATATATTATTTACGCAACTGGAAACTAAAATAAACTGTATATTATAAAAAAAAAAAATTCAACTTTTCAACAATTACGCAACCAGCGATGGTTGCCTAACACTCAACAATTGCTGAGGTGGTCACCCTTTCCCTAAAATCGTTTATAATTTTCATCAAGTTGAACAATCATGACGGTTAACCTTAACGACGGTTAGTCAGTAACGACGGTTAGTCAGTAGTGACGGTTAGTCAGTAAGAATCTGACTGAAGGGTGGTATTCGTCATTATATGACTTTTCCCACAAAAAAAACTTGAATAAGGTGTAACTAATTTTCGAGTCTCAATCGAGCGCATAACCAAATGGTTCAATTTATTTTCCGCATAACATACTTTTCTTCTTTTTACTTTGTGTACGCAACCGTTGTACAGCATCTGTCTTGAAAAAAATACATTTATATGGTATTCTTTTGTACGTTTTTGGATGACCAATATTTTATTTTTTGCGGACCACAAGTGGTCAGCTAATCGCAGCTTGAGAACCACTGCAAAGAGCTAGCGTGCCAGTCGAGGTGGCGTGCCACGGCAGCTGTGATTGCGTGACGTTCTTCACGCGACAGACCGACTGGACATATTTTTTATTATATGAGTGTGATTAGGCAATGCTGTTTGTTAATAAAATACTTGGTCACTGCTTGGCTATGTATTTTTCAGACTGGTTTTAGGCTTGATAGAGTCCTTTTTTTTCGTTTGTAGCTTGAGTTTTACTATACTATTTTGGACTGAGCTAAAAGTCTCAATTTTCAATGACTGACTTTTGCAAAATTAAATTTATAAGTATGTCTCAAAATAGAAAAAAATTAAAAAGACTGCTACGCAATTTTAATTAGCCATTAATAAGAGTCTATGATGCATTTTGGCTAATATATTATCATAATTGTTTAATTCCGTCCTAAATTTAATTTTGCTCGTCTAATTTTGAACAGGTCTCTACTCTTATTCTACTCAAAATTAATTGATGATTAAAATCATCAATTAATTTTGACTAGCCTGTTGGTCTAGTGGTTAGTGACCCTGACTGCTATACCGGAGGTCGTGGGTTCGATTCCCACCCAGAACAAATGTTTGTGTGAACTGTGATGGGCACGATCACTAGCAGAATACATAATACTAGCTTTTGTCAGCGGCTTCGCCCGCGTACATCAAATATAGCCTATGTCACTCAGGAGTAAAGCAGCTTTCTATTGTTTATTCAGGACTTCCAGAGATTACGTCCTACAAACAAAAAAACAAACTTTACCTCTTTGTTATATTAGTGTAGATTGTCTGTAAGTCTCATACTGATAGCTACCACATTGGTTTTCAAACATTCACGTTTTTGTTATTTCCTCCACTCATCTTATCCTCAAATCAGTCTGTCCCAATCATATTTACGATTCTTGATTGAAAATTTTTCGCTGTTAAAACCACTGGGACGAGTGGAGGAAGCTTAATTCTAGCGAAAACAACACAAAAGAGTATTCAGAAATATTGTATAACACAGTTGCTCCGAGCGTGCTCGAATCGAAAGAGTGGCTAACTAAAGGAGTTGTCAGCAAATGTAGAGGCTCAACTGCTGGGCCGAAGCCTACTGGGGCCCCGGTCCGGTTTCTGAAAGTAAGGTCCGATCCCAGTATGAAGGCTAAGAAGGAATGGGGTGGGTTGTTTAGTCAGTAAGAGTCTGACACTTCCCACTCCACCCAAGAACGGGATTCGTCATTAGATGATTTTTCCCACCATAAAAAAACTTCAAGTATGGTTTTACAGTTGGTGCTTCATATAACACAATCTATCGCGATGTTCGATAAAAAACCAACGCGAAAAAGAGAAAACAACTCCTGGAAACTCTGTTGGCATTTGTCAATTTCGTGATTTTCTCGAATATTTCACAAAACTTATTTATTTATTTATTTATTTAACACTTCATGCACATAAGAGTACAAAGGCGGACTTAATGCCTAAGGCATTTTCTACCAGTCAACCTTTGGGTGATGCAGAGAATCATGATGGCAGGTGCAATAAAAAGAAGAAAAAAAAAAAAAACATGTGAATGTAACAGATAAATGAATCATATTTAGGTACATTGGAAATATAGAATATAAACACAATCTTATAGACTAAATATATATATATATATATATAAATACTCAAAGAATTAATTTAGATCGACCAACAGAGAAACATTACCGTTGTTATGATACTACTGCCAACTTCTTACGAATATGTTCGCGAACCTCAATCTTGAATCTTAATCGGTTTTTAGCCATCCTAATCTCCTGGGGGAGCGCATTCCACAGAGAAATAGCCTGAACAAAGAAGGAACAGTGAAGGAAGTCAGTGTGATGAGTGGGACATAGAAGAAGACAGTTATGAGATGAGCGTAGATTTTTGTTGTGGTTGGCGCAAATGTATTTAAAATGAGAGGCTAAATAAAGAGGGGTATTAGGTGACTCGAGAAATGAAAACAAAGTAGTGAGCGCCCTTTGCTCTCTGCGTTGACGTATGGGCAGCCACTTTAGAAGCAATCGATGTGAGGAGACATGATCGTATTTACGCAGATTGAAAACAAATCGAATGCAGTAGTTTAGAAGACGGTCAAGTTTATTGAGGAGATCTGCATTCAGGTCATAGTAACACACATCGCCATAATCGATGATAGGGAAAATTAGGGTCTGTACAAGCATTGCTTTCGTGTTCGACGGCAAAAAGTGCTTAAAACGATATAGAGCCCGCAGCGCTCCCGTAACCCTCTGGCTAACACTAGCAACTTGAGTTCGCCAGCTCAGGGTATTATCAATACACAACCCCAGGTCCTTCACGTCACTACTGAAAGGAACGATCGTACCGTCGAACATTACAGGTGGCAAGGTTGCAGCATCTACTTTGGCGACGCTTCGAGAACTCCCAATGATAATCGCCTGACATTTATTGGGGTTTACTGCAACACCAAATCTATCAGACCAGGACTTAATAGCCATCAAATCTCTATTTAACCTTTCAATAGCGTCAGCCACTTCATCGACCCCCACCTGACAGTACAATTGCAGGTCATCTGCATACAGATGATACGCACACTGAAGCACGGAAGTAATGAGATTAATAAAAATAGAGAATAGAAGAGGAGAAAGAATGCCGCCTTGAGGAACGCCAGTCTTCAGATCACACCAGCGAGAAGAAGTGTCACCAACCCGAACCGACTGCTGACGCTCCTGAAGGTAGGAAGTGAACCATTCCAGTGCTTCGGGAGAGACCATCACATAGGACAGGATGGCTAACAGGATGTCGTGACTGACGGTATTGAAGGCATTCGAAAAATCGACCAACACTAATACAGTGACTTTGGTGTCCTCCAGTCCTGCCCTTATATCGCCAGTCACTTTAAGGAGGGCGGAAACAGTACTGTGCCCCGGCCTGAACCCAGACTGTAGAGGACTAATCAGTGAATTACAGTGTATAAAATTAGTCAGTTGTTTGTGGGCACAGGCCTCAAGCACTTTGGATAGGAAAGGAAGGATTGATATTGGGCGGAAGTGGGTTGGAAGAGTAGGATTTGGAACTTTGGGTAGTGGACGTACGTAGGCTTTTCGCCACAAAGAGGGGAAAACACCAGAAAATAAGGAGAAGTTTACAATGTGAGTAATTGCGGGTAGAAGTTCATCAAGAATGGTTACGATCATACCACGAGTGATATTATCACATCCCACTGCTTTTGATTTGATGGAGAGGATGATCTTTCTAATCTCTCCCGGTTCAACTGGAACGAAAAGAAAATGACTAATATGAGGACGCGTTAGACCAGAGATAAGAGACAGAGTTTTTTGTTTGGTTAGCGGATCCATAGTGGGTACAGTGGAGAAATGTCGGTTGAGATCCTCTAAGTCGATAGAGTTTGGAAGGTCCAAATGTCGCGGTTTGCCGATACCCAGTGTTCCAAGGAACTTCCAGATATCGGCAGATGAAGAAGAAGAAATATTTTCTAGAATGTGGCGGCGTTTAGCATTGCGTATCATCTGGTTACATTTATTCCTTGATGCCTTAAAAAGTGCCCAGTTCTCATCAGTACGATCCCTCCTGTATCGACGGAACGCACAGTCCCTGCGTCGCATGGCCATCTGTATTGCCTCCGTCATCCAGGGTGCAGGAGGACGTTTCAATTTCACTTTCTTAACTGGAGCATGTATGTTATACAGGTTGGTCACGATGTCATTAAAGATCACAACCTTATCGTCAATTGTAGTAGCCTCCCTCATAACTTCCCAATCAACTAAAATTGCATCCCTCTTGAGGTTTTCGATATCCATCCGCGCAAAACAACGCCTGTACAAAACCCTGGGTTTAGGTTTCGGAGGTTTGAGGATATAGGAAAGGAAAATCAAATCGTGATGAGAGAAACCAGGAGCGTCGTGTTGACCATGGGAGGATACTAGGGAAGGATTTGAGGTGAGGATAAGGTCCAGCCAGGTGTCATCGCCTGCACTGTTATGGTGCGTTGGTTGAAGTGGCAACACATGCAGACTAGCTGATTCAATTAGGTGGAGCAATTTTCGGGATCGAGAGGAATTTTGGGCAAGGAGGTTTGTGTTGAAATCACCCATTATGATGTGGTGTGCATACTCTGAACCCAAAGATTCAAGAACTGATTCGAATTCAGTGAAGTAATCAACAGTGGGGGGACAGTAAACAACACCAATGATGGCTTTGGCTCCTTTAACGCATACTTCTAGGAAAATAAACTCAGCAGAGGCAGAATAGTTCGAAGAGGAAGAAGCAAGGATTTTATACGGAAAATCGCTGCGGAAGTATATGGCCACACCACCCCCTCCCTTACCAATTCGATCATTTCGTATAAGTACGAAACCAGTGAGAGGATAAGTGGTGGACAGAAGATGCGGTTTGAGCCAAGTTTCAGAGATTAGGATGGCGTGAACGTTTCTATTGTTAAATGCGTCATACAGCTCACTGTAATGACTGGCAATGCTTTGAGCGTTGATATGGCAGACATTCAACAACCGACTAGATTCGCCATTGAAGTTACGCTGCAAAAAGTCACCAAGAGTGTCACCAATTGAACAAAAACTTGAGTCGCTTGAAGAAGCAGTAGTTTCATTTGCTGAAAAGTAGGTTTCATTATCTGACATAAATAAATAATTATTACATATATATATAAAGTATGCTACCTCTTAGAATAAAAGGATCTTACTGCACCACCCGCCAGCCACGGTTAAGCAAACATAATCAACAAACACAATAGAGAACTAAACAACACAAAAGCAAACATGTAATAAAATATAAAACCGAAATTCCCAAATAGAAAACTAAAGTGAAGGACAAAACGAACATTTACTGTATAACAATAAAGTGGCACACCCAACCACGAAATAAACACTATGTACAAGAAACATAACATTTAAAAAGATAAGTGTATTAATTCCTTAGAATCCTTGTCAAAGTTTCTGAACGAACGTATACAGTCAATTGTCAATTTGACTTTGACAAGGAGAAGGCAATCGAAAAGAAAGAATAAAACAATAACAAAAATGCATTGAGGGTGTTAAGTGAATTTACAGAATGATTATATTACAACAATTACGTAACCAGAACCCAGAGCTGATAATGGTGGGGCACTTAGAAAAAGAAGAAGTAATTAAGTAAATGGGAAAACTAAGAACGGTTAGTACAGATTGTAAACCAGTGAAATCGAAGAAAAGAATCACAAAACAAAAAGGACAAAGTTATATTTCTATTTACTTTTTGCTTTCAGGTTCCCTGCAGCATCCATACTTCTTCCGCTCCCAGCCGGAGTTGGAGCCGCCGTCTTAGGGTATTTGGAGATCAGGGGCTTGAGCTCCTCAGTGGACGTGATCTTGTGCCGGACGCCGTCGGGGGCCTTTATACAAATGACACCATCTTGTGTCCAACACGCCCGCATCCCGAAATGCTCCCGCGCCTTACCGAAGACGAACTGCCTGGGCCTGGTCAGGAACTCCTTTATTGAAACCTTGGAGCCCTTCAATCCTGTCTTCGCCTTCCAAACCATAGCCTTGATATCCACGCTGGTGAACCTAACAAGAATTGGTCTGTGATGCTCGTTGCTGGGGGCTCCAAGTCTGTGACAGGTTTTAATTGAAGAGACTTGAAGATTCTTGAGGGCAAGTTTGGTGTTCAGTGTCTCCAAGACCAGTGCTGTGCAGTCCTCGTTCTCCTTCTCAGCAAGACCCTGGAAAACCAGTGCTTTCCGCCGGTGCCTCATCTCCATAGTATCAATTTGCTTGGCACACTCATTTATCTGGCTCCGGAGCAGGCCTAGCATGGAGAATATGAGTTCCCGAAATGCACGAAACTCGTCAGCAATCTTTGCCACCGTGTTAGACTTGGCAGGCCCGGCACACTGAATCTGTCCCTCCAGTTCACTCATCTTCTTCATGAAGCTTTCCTCCAGGGCCTTTTGTGCAGCTAAGACATCAGCGTACTGAGACATTGCAGTGTTGTGTGTAATGCTGACTCAATGTTGTGACAGTTAGTGATCAGCTGGCAGGTGATGCTTGTGAGGTGTAAATATCACATATAATGACCCACAAACGTAAGTACTCGATATTCGTACAGTTGCAAATGGATTACTGTGATAAACTTATAACTTAATTAATAGTTTCCAATATTAATATTTAAATAAAATTTTTCGAAAAATTCGAACGTCTATACTTTTTAACACCTACCCGCGAAAAAAACTTGTTCCAGAAAATATGGATGTTTAACTCTTAAAAGTTTTTGAGAAAATCTTGATAAAATATGCAAAACTTTTATACCTGTACTTTTTTTATATTTTAATACCATTTAAAATATAAAAAGTACATTATGGAAGACCAAAGTTCACGTACAATAGCAGATTGTCCTGAGTTTTTTTTTTGTATTAGTTATACACAAATTTATATTTCGATTTCTATAGAAGCCTGGACAATATCCACAAGATATCTTGCATCATGCTTGCTTCCCTTTTTTATTCATAACCCTCTTTAATCCTAAGAGAAATCTCCTGATAGTAATCCTTCAAAGTGCCTTTACAGATTCTTCAGATAAGGCCCTTGACCCAATTTCGCATATCCTTGAACTCGTCTCTCGGGTAAGCAAAATAACCCACTGACCTATTTTCTGGTATGTTTTAGTTGCCTTCGAGGCTTCTAATATTGACCTCGTATCGAGTTTTCATTCGATATTCACGCGTAGTTTGTTATTGGGCCCCGGGCAGGGCCAAGGATAGACGAAAATTGGTTTATGGATAACAAATTCAGAATAACTGATGACTTAAAGATCGAAAGGCTAAGCTATGGGCTAGTTTCCTTGCGTGATCACATTAGAAATAAAGATATCCGCAGGAGAACCAAATTTACTGCAACATTGCCGATCTTAAATGATCATGGTCTGGGTACATTGCTCACAGAACAGATGGTCAAAATGGTGAAGTGTCGACTCGAGAACGGCTGGATCAATTTGGTTCATTTTTTTCTAAAAACATTCGTGATAGTCCATATAATGTTAAATGAAAACCAAATGTACCATGTTTGTTTTGCTATTGAAGTAACAAATGAAAGTCTGGTATCCTAGATATGACTTCAAGACCCGAGACTGAAAAGCAAGAAGATGGCAGGATGACTTTAAAATGACCTTGGGTCCCGTTTGGACAAGAGTAGCGGCAGATAGAATGCAATGGAAAGAGTTGAAAGAGGCCTTTGTCGTAAGGCACATCGAAATTAGGGGTAAAATATAGTAAAGTTAACATGTATCCGCAAATATTTTGTGCAATTGTCGGAAATAAAGGCTTTGTTATTATTTTTATAAAGTAATCTTGTAGTCACTTTTTTATGGTGGAAAACATCGAATGACGAATCCCGCCCTTGGGCGGAGTGGGAGACAGTGTCATACTTCCACCGTTCCTTCCTACCTTAGTTCCAGGGCCCCGGTGTTCCGCTTTCGCATCAATCCTTGGCCCCAGAAGGCTTCGACCCTGCTAGGCCTTGTTTCAATCTCTGCCTCGCTTTTGCGGAGGCAAAAGTTGCTTGTGGTGTGCACTATCATATGGGCACACCGTTTCCCCGAAACACTAACCTGGTCAAGGCACCACACATCTAAAATCAGTGCTGTCCACCGCTCTTCTTCGCATCACCACAACCCAACTTTTAGCGTTTATTGGCGTATTTTATAGAGATAATTAGTTCCTCGTGATTTTTTATTGTGAATACACGTCTATCGTCGTCGTCGTCTCGTGTTTTTTTTTCATGTGAAGAGGAAAGACGAAACGCATGTTACAAAAAGAGTTCTGAGTTTACACGTAGACGGATGGAGAGGAAGAGGGAGGCCGAAGAAGAGATGGATGAATTGTGTGAGGAGTGATATGAAAGAAAAGGGAATTAGTGATAGTGTGATGGGTGACAGGACAGAGTGGAAGAAAAAAACATGTTGCGCCGATCCCAAGTAGTATGGGATAAGTTTAGGATAATGATGATGAATAGACGTCTCTCTCCCATGAACTGTAATAAACCTTATATACTGGGTACATCCATATAATATGGCTATGGAATTCGCTCCGCCATGCACACCGCAAAGTTCTACTGCGGGCGGCGTCGCAACGCGGTTGTGTGTTTTGGCCCTAACAGACTGCGCACACTACCTAATAAAAATAAGCTTAGCAAAGAGTAAGCAAAAAGGCAAGGTCTACTTGGCTTTCCTCCAACTTAAGGAAGATTCAGTAAACGTCGTCTGTGATTTTTCAAGTTGAATAAAATCCAATTTCTTAAAAATTTTTGGCAAGACGTTCATAACTTTTTACGTAACTGTCCCAGTAAGAAGATATGTTTTATGTTTTTTTGATTTCTTTTGAATTTATCATCCTTTGGCATTGAAAGATTTATAATCCTTTTAAAATAGCTTCAACTATCGTTTCAAATAATTTGTCTGTACAAGTTTTTTAATAATTTGTCAATACAAGAATTTGGTACTCGTATTATTCGTCGCAACGTGAGGTCCTTGCTTTAGAAGGGTCCAAATAAACGTAGAACCTTGACCTTTTCCTAATATCCTTACGTAGGTACATAAAAACACGCAACTACTGTATATTGCAACATCTACAGTGTATTGCCAGTTCTTTCATTACTAGAAAATATAAAGGATTAGGGTCACAATGAAAGTCAATTGCAGATAGATTTATGTCTTTATTTCCGTTTTTTTTTTACCTAAGAATACAGGAGGGTCAATGACCGTTATTCCAAGATTGTCTAGCACCTTCCTTAGTCTTTCCGAGGATTCTGTGAAATGCTTACACTGATTGGACAGGTCTACTCGAAATCTGTGAGGGTCTTTCCTCAAAAGACCATCTCAGACACTAATATGTATAGGCCACGCTATAATAACCATGGCGGAAAGTATTCTTTTTGAGGAGTGGTTGGAGAGGTATCATGTGGCTACCGTGCATGATGCAGTTCCTCATGGGACGTTGTAGGTTCCTGCACCTGATTGAGGTTGAAGAACTCCGGGGTGTTACCATTGTATAAACCGCCTTTAGGATAGGGCATACCGTGGAGGTGTACAGTGGTGTCAAGGAGACGTTAAACTATAAGGGCCCAGGGAATGCCCGGCAATGCCCGGGATCACGAGGCTTTTCTGAAAACGAATCACGTGGTCTTAGAATGCAGATGCAGAATGTAGACTTCGGTGTTCAGTTTCAGTAGTTCAGGGTCTTTACGAAAAGAGACTGAATGAATAAAAAAAAAGAATAAAATTGAGAATTTGAAAAAATTGAATTTAATTTTGAATTTGAGAATTTGTTTCGGTATTTCATCTCAGGATGGGCAAAAGTGTAAATTATTAAAATCTTTTTGTAAAATAAACCTCATTTATCATTATTATTTATCTCAGAGCCTAAATTACATCTGACATGATGCTATCGCGCCCCATTGCGCCTTAAACGTCGCGGATATTTTTCGCCATTTTTACATAAAAAATAATTATAATTTACATAATCTGATTAGGTTTGGTCGTGTCGCGAATGATAAACAGGAACATTACCATACTGAATAAAGAAACAGTAACTTTACAGACATTTCATACATATAAATTACATGCCCTATAATGTATATTACGTACTAGTTTTTGTCTGAGACTTCGCCCACGTTTGTATGTTTTAAAATACAAACTTTGGACTCCCGTTTGATCCCCTTAGGACGTGAATTTTGGAAATTCCTCCCTTAATGCTCGAATACCTCATTAAAGGAAACCTCTACCAAAATTTGACGCTCCTAGTCCCAAAAGTTTCGGCCGTGCGTTGATATGTCAGTCAGTTAGTTCCTCCTTTTATATATCTATACTAGCTTCTGCCAGCGTCTTCACCCGCGTGAAAGTCAATTTGTCCTTAGAAGTGGAGTTTCGTAAAATTCGTTTGTAGTGGATGTCTACACCCTCTTAGGAACCTACCTGCCAAATTTTAAGTTTTTAGGTGTCAGTTTCTGTTATTTCGTGATAAACCAGTAAATGGTTTTAGATAAATTTTGATTTTATATAAATAAATTAATACTTCATATTCTCTTTTCTTCAGTCGTGGTAAAACTAATGGCTCCATTTTAGTGTGAAACTCGCCATATTATTTTTATAGGTATACCTAATTATAACAGGGCAAAGGAAAGAAAGAAAAGAAAAGGGAAGGGAATAAAGAATTGAGTATTGAGTATTGACTCATTCACTAACTCATCAACGCCCTAAAATTCACTTAGGGGATGAATCGGGGTTCCATATTTTTTATGGAGAAAACTACTTTCACACGGGTGAAGCTGCTAGTGAAAGCTAGTCATCGTATAAACCACTTAGATTAATAGAATGTTTTAATACAAGAAAAATATTAAAGCAACAAACATTAAATAGAGTAGAGTGAAAGAACACTATCTTTCTCTTCTCTCATAGTTGCTTATTTTTATGTATTATTTTATTATATTATAGTACATATTTCTGCTGTCTTTATTGTACTATGTGTATGTATATTATTATAATTATAATAGTATATCTTTGTTTACATTTTATATTGTACTAGCTTTTGTCAGCGGCTTCGCCCGCGTACATAAAATATAGCCTATGTCACTCAGGAGTAAAGCAGCTTTCTATTATTGCTAAAATTTTTCCAATCGGATCATTAGTTCCAGAGATTACCCCCTACAAACAAAAAAATAAAGAAACAAACTTTACCTCCTTATTGTATTAGTGTAGATAGATAATTGTCAATTGTTGTGTGTGACAAATTTTACCTTTTACTTTTACACACGGTGTCTACATCTCTTTTCTTTTCTCTAACTCCTTTCGCAGGTATGCTGGAAGATATTTCTTTAAAAATAAGCATCACCTCTGTACCTATTTTTCTGTTTCTTTTTCTTTTCTTTTATTATTTCGTGTGTACATAAATTGTTAAATAAATAAAATAAATAAATAAATATCTCTGTCAAAAATGAAATTACTGACAATAGCTCTTTGTCCCCAGAATGGTCTAAACGCTATCCACTTAGCCTCAAAGGATGGCCATGTGGAGGTCGTCCGCGAGCTACTGGACCGAGGCGCTGCCATCGATGCAGCCACCAAGAAAGGCAACACTGCACTGCACATCGCATCCCTGGCAGGACAGGAGGCGGTGGTCAAGTTGCTTGTGCAGACTGCGGCACAGGTAAAGTATCATGATTATACTTCTGATTCAGCGTATGCTGTCCTATAGCTCAGTTTTCCAGATGTATGGACGTATCTATATATCTATTATGGTCTGGTGTCCGCAGTTAGTCATTAGTGGAGCATTGTGCGTGGTCCATGGTAGATTTCACTCTAACCAGCCCACCTCACTTCAGAAATACTGAGACAGGTCGGTCACCGTATAATTGAGGGTGCGGCTATAATTATGGTGACCGCTGAAAAAATGGTGATCCTCACCAAATATATTTTTTAGGTATTATAAAAGTTTCGACTTTAGAATATTCAATAAGGTTTGTCTTACTGACTGACCGATTTTTTGACTATTCTAAAATTTCTGTTAATAGGTTATTTGAAGCAAATGCTTCGAAATGTACAATGCGCTACGTCTAGACAACAAGATTAGATATGTGCCCTCGTTATGTACATAAACATACATACTACTATATACTATGTAGGCGTTACAGACTGACTGAATTCTAAGGAGACTTGAGCTGTGTTTTAGTTTTACATAGTGTGCTGTTAAAATCCTATTTTCCTTGGCCTCTTTGTTTTAGAACAAAAGGATACACTTCCATATCATAAGCGCCAAATTGTAGAAATAAGCACGTAGGCAAGTAAATTTAATACGGCCCATGTTTGTCTAACAGGCCGAACTTTTTCCCAAGAGTAAAAACTGTTAGCTCAATTTATAGTTTCTAGACGTAGGTTTGTCCCTAAGGCTGTTTGTCAGCAGTCACATTATGTACTTTTAGAAAGTTAAACAGTGTTTTATTATCAAGGTCTGCCAAAAGTTTTATGAAAACATGTAACCCGAACGAATAAACGAGCATATGCAAGACAAACGAAACATGAAAGACGTTTTATAACACCAACAAGACCAAACAAATTCAATAATGGCAAACGAAAACATGAACATTGCCAAAAAACGAGAAGCGATACAAAAGTTCAAGGGTAAACATTAAAGGAAAAGATAAACAAACATATCATTAAAGTAACTGGGACGAGTAACATAACTGAAAGTAATATATCAAAAGAAAAGAAATATTGGTCGTCAGTAGCATCTGGTCAGACTGGGAATCGACCCAAACAAACTTTGAGGAAAGATGTGATGAATCATGTGAACAAAAGAAATGACCTATCAATTACAAAAGGACAAATTGCTGTTGGGAGTAATAGTAATAATTTTGGCAAAGGATATGACTCAACTTGTTTAGATGAAAGGGTGTTGGTTCTACGGGGTAATTCGTATTCGGTGGCGAGAAAGCTGGATTTTCCCTGAATGAGTCACTTGACTTCTTTCCCCTGTTTATCTAAAGCCGAATTTGCATTATGATATTAGTGACATGCATGATGAAAAAATGTCATAAAAATTATTGCAGTATTTGGAAAACTGGTTTCGTTACAATAGTTAGTGTCGTGAAATCAACAGTATCAATATGATCATGGCTTCGTCTGTATCAAAGCTTTATCGCATCATGCAAAATGTTGTCGTACAGGTGAATCGAATTTTGCTGACAACATTTATCATCTCCAAAGAATCGCCAAACTTAAGTGTCAACGATCAGGACACATTGCTCACAGAACGGATGGCCGTTGGGGTCGAAGGGTCCTGGAGTGGCGACCGCGTACTGGAAGTCGCAGTGTTGGAAGACATTTAACAAGATGGACCGGTGACAAGGGTTGCGGGTATCCGATTGATGTGAGATGCGCAGGACCTTTCATTATGGCGACAATTAGGGGAGGTCTATGTCCAGCAGTAGACGTCTTTCGGCTGAAATGATCTATCATCTATCACCTGTCCCAATTGCATGACTCTCATAATTACTTTGTTAGCCGCTTCTTGGGCATTTCGATTTTTGTATTAAAGGTTTTGGATCCCAAAGACATTCGTTTCGGCCTTCCATGGTTTTATTACAATTTCTTTGATCAGTTTAGATCACTTTTTACTTGTCAACCTATAGTTTTCATTTCTACTTTCTGTTATTATCATGTATTAACATGCTTCATTAGTAGTATTAATTTAATTCACTCAGAAAGAATGAGTAACGCATTGGCAATGAATTTATCTGCGACAAGGGTGATAATTTGCTTTGTCTCGACTGAAGGGCATTGGTCACCCTCTTGCATATTTATTGCTAGAGCTAATGGGTGCGATAAATAACTATCAATATTTATGGCCTCGTTGATTATCCAAGCTTTGTCATTGATTAAATCTATTGTTAAGTTAATTATACTGATTTGCAATCTTAGTTTTAGTAAAGTTAGAGTTGCCTGACATTGTCACGTTATCACATGGATTTAATGATAGTATAACAGTTAATAGAAATGAAAGAAAAATATGGAATTAGGGCAAGAAGATAATGATGATTACCTTCCAATACTTGTGTTGGAGAAAAGATATGGATATTTTAAAAATCGTAATATTTAGGTGGATAATTTTGTGACAATCCCTATAATTTATAGTACAACTTTTTTGAAATAAGCATGATTATGAATATTATTATTTCTCAAAATAAAAAAAGATTTTAAAGGTATGCCAAACAGGTTATAGAGTCCTACAAACCTCCATGACAATTGTGGATCCTCCGACTAGACAGATGTTGTGTCTGGTCCAGGCAACTATCCGATAGAAGTATACAATTTAATGTTCTGATTTCTCGAAGATCTCTATTACCGTGATGCAGGATTTTGTAAATAAATGTTGTTTTGTGTCTGTCTGCATGATGTCTTATAAGGAATGACTGACACCCACAATAACAAGTCCCAAAAACACTTAACCAATCATCAGTTTTAAAAATATTATGAACAATCTGTTGCACAAATATTAGTGGATACTTGAATCCATCCGTTTGGGCTTAAGTGCAACGTCATAATTCATTCATTTTAATTTTAGATTTTGAATTTATGATCATCTGCACTTCAGCAGACTGCCGATGAAAAGATTTAACGCGGTTGCCGTTTATTTTTTTCTTGATCAGAATTTTAAACATTACTGCAAAATATTTATAACATAATGAGTATATCCGGCCATTTGGGCTGAGAAGTTTGTTTGAGAACTAGTAAAATACTATTAACCTTGTAGTATGCCATAGGTATAGGTTTTTTTTATTACTGAGATGCGCTTTGAGGATCATAAAATACATGTCATCAGACTCAAAAGGTAATGGAATTTCTTCGCATTATCACATGAGAAATGCAGATATCAGCATGAAAACCAAGGTTTCCGACATATCCCAAACTTAAACGATAGTGGATAGGTTACATTGCTCATAGAACAGACGGTTAATAGAACCGAAAAGTTCTGGAATGGCAACCGCGTACCGAATGACGCAGCATTGGAAAGCCTTCTCCACAAGGTGTACCGGTGACTTGGCGAGGGTCGATGTATGTAAGACACTCAGGACTGGTTGTTATAGCGTTGCTGTAGGAAGGGAGGCCTATGTCCAACTGTGGACATCTTTTAACAAAAATGATGATGATGATGCACTCTACTGTAAAAAAGACAGTTGTAGATACTGTAACTTCTTCATTAGCTTCATCAACAATTTTCTTTCTCAGGTCAACATCCAGTCACAAAATGGCTTCACTCCACTTTACATGGCTGCCCAGGAGAACCACGATGGCGTCGTGAAGTTCCTCCTCGCTAATGGAGCCAACCAGAGTCTTGCCACTGAGGTAACGTATTAGTTGAACATAAGTTTATTCTGTACTAATGTTATTAGCAGCCTATTCATTGACATTCAGTCGCTATAAGTTTTCAACTAATCAGAGAGCCAATAGCGATTATGGTGTCGATCGCATTAATGTAAAAACCACTCGCACTAGGCAACCTTATCTCAAAGACACTTTGGTAGCCGCTGCTAGACGTAAATTTTCAACACTGTAAATTTTTTCCACGTAAACTAAATAAGCGTGTGTTCGACGTCTTTGAAAATGAATAGTGTCTGCGGTATACGTTGTGCACTCAAAAGAAATCTCTTTCTATTCCATTAATTAGTATTGACGCCTATTGTCATCACTAGGCATCAAATCAAATGCTAAGGGTGCTAAGTACAGCATAGTGCGCTCATTTTTATTGTTCCCAAGAGATAGAAAGCAGTGGTGGCCGAATGGTAACAACCCTAATTTATAAGTTGCTAGTTCAAACTCAGCCTGGCAGGCGCACTACTTTGCATAATTTATTTCATTGCCGCTACTAACTCTCAGGAAAAACGTTGAAGGAAAACAATCGTGAGGAAACTAGAATATACTAGAACCAAAAATTCGAAGATCTGTGACATTCCCCAATCTGCACTGGGCCCTCGTGATGAATTACAGCCCATTGCCTTTCCTAAACAGAAGGCCCAAGTTTCAGCACATACACAGGCTGATTATGTTCTGTTATAAGACTTTAAGTCTTCTGAACACCATTGCCATCAATTTGAATGCAGCCACTCTAAATGCCTTCATCTTTCAGGATGGCTTCACTCCTTTAGCGGTGGCCATGCAACAAGGTCATGAGAAGGTGGTAGCGGTTCTGCTGGAAGCTGACACTCGCGGGAGGGTCCGTCTGCCTGCACTGCACATCGCTGCTAAAAAGGATGATGTCAAAGCTGCTAATTTATTGCTTGAGGTTTGTAGATTGTTTTGTTTATTGTTGATTTGTTCTCGCTTGATCGCAATCCAATCCTTTCTAAAAGGAATTGCTTTACGGTTGGTTAGCTTTACATGGTAATAGAATATTTAAATATTTCTCTAGTTAGGGATATTCTTTAGAAGGAACTAGTGGTGACACTCTCACAATGTCTAACCGATTAGTATTTATTAATCGATTGTATTTTTCACTCGGGCTTTTAATGGCACAATTCTAAATTGATTGAGAAATTATGTCAGATACATTTGTGCCCGTATTGTTATGTTTTTCTACGAAACTTTTGATAAACCATAATTATTTAGCCCTGTGTCTAAGGGCCGTACCTCACTGAGATGCCATGGCAGTGGTGTGAGTTCGTACAGCCGAAAAATGCATGTACACGTAGTACCACGGTGTGTACCTCATCTAGCCACTATTACTCACGAACTCAAGCATACATTTTTATTTAACTCGACCATATATTTTTTTCGAGAGCAGTGGTGGCCGAGTTGTAACGGCCCCGACTTACGTGTTGCAGATCGTGGGTTCAAACCCAGCCAGACACATTACTTTATGTAATTCATTTCATTACCACTGCTCTCAAAACGGTTAAGGAAAACATTGTGAGGAAACCGGCATGTCCTAGAACCAAAAATTCGAAGACATGTGACATTCACCAAACCGCACTGGGCCCGCGTAGTGGATTACGGCCCATTCCCTCTCTTAGAGAGGAGGCCTGTGTCCCTGCAGTGGGAACATTAAAAAGGCTGATGATGATATATTTTTTGGTGTCATGATTTAGCTACGCCCCATGGCTTTCAAGTGATTGACGGTCCTGATTTTTTTAGAGTAAAATGTTAGTCGTCTTTCACAATTTCTTCTTTTTGTTTTGAGAGAGAGAATAAGAGCTTCGATCGCCAATTTTATCGTTGTTAATGTATATTTTTTATTTACTAGAATGAACACAACCCCGACGTGACTTCAAAGTCAGGCTTCACACCACTGCACATAGCTGCTCACTACGGCAACGAATCAGTAGCCAGACTGCTGCTGGCTAAAGGAGCTGATGTCAACTGTGCTGCTAAACATAATATATGCCCACTGCACGTTGCTGCTAAGTGGGGTAAGTTACTATAAATATATATTGACTGACTTTTGACTGACCTGTAATTGGTCTAGTGATTGGTAGCCCTGACTGCCAGAGGTCGTGGGTTCGATTCCCACGTAGGACAAATGTTTTTATGATGACCACGAGCATTTGTTCTGTGTCTGGGTGTGATTTATCTATAATTTGATATGATTTTGTTCTCATGTTTCCTGATTTGATAAAACGTATAAGAACTCTCTCTATTCCAACATCTAAGGGGTTGTCCATTAATCACGTGAGGCTTGAAAGGGGGGGGAGGGGTTTGATAAAAATCACGAAAATAACACAAAGGGGAGGGGGGGTGTAGTAACATATCTCGTGTATTTATTTTTTCGTCTAACGCGCGATTTTTAAACAAATATTAAAGCGGCATGGCACGGCGTGTAGTGAGTGACCTTGACTCGCCGTTGCCAGGCAACGCACGCGCCGCCGGCCGCCCGGCTATATAATATTCAGAAAATTTTAAGATTCGTTGTAGGTACTAAAAATACACGTGATGTTGAGAAGGGGGAGGGGGGGGTGGTCTTAAACCTCACTACGTATCACCAATGGGGGAGGGGGGGTTAAAAAATGCTAAAAAAAGATCACGTGATTAATGGACACCCCCTAATACGCCTTTACCATCACCAGGTAAAGATAACATGGTGTCCCTACTATGTGACAATGGGGCTAACGTGGAGGCGCGCACTCGAGATGGACTGACTCCTCTGCACTGCGCGGCACGGTCAGGGCATGAGAGGGTTGTGGAAGCCTTGCTGGATAGAGGAGCCCCTATTACCAGCAAGAGTAAGGTAAGACCTCGTAAAATTCTCTTTCTGTTAGTAACGTACTAAAGTATACATACAAATTTATTTGCCTTTTAAAAAATCTTAAAATTGGTATCCAATTGTAAATAATATATTGACTTACAATTTCTAAATTTAGAATAATCTTTCACTAGGGAGAAATGACTCTTAGGCATGAAAATATAAAAAATGTCACAATTCATGTCACTTTCAGTCATTGTATAAGACTGGACACTGAGCACCCACGAGTCGGTTGACCCCCAAAAAAAGCTCGTGTAACTGGTCAACACGAATTGAACTTGTTGATTTTTTTCGCGATCACGGGTTTGGTTCCTTAGTAAAAGTGTTAATTATCATGACTATAGCCACGTATTTAAGTATCGGCCACTAATCACCAGTCACCCTGTATAACACTCTCTCCTGCGGCTCGGGTTAAAAAAAAAACTTAGTCCACTAGTATCTGAATGTAGTATTTCTATGTCTTCTCTTATTTCTCTTAATTCTTTATTGTACACAAACAAACTTACGGTAACACATTTTTGACAATTGATGTACAAAGGCGAGCTTAAAAATGAGTTTTTTGCCAGCAAACCTTTGAGTGGCAGAGTGATAACACATTCGAGGGTAGTAGAGTGTACAATATTTTCTCTATTATGTCTTCCCAGAATGGTTTGGCCCCCCTGCATATGGCGGCACAAGGCGACCACGCGGAGGCGGCGCGCGTGTTGCTGTCACGCCGCGCGCCCGTCGATGACGTCACCGTTGACTACCTCACCGCGTTGCACGTCGCTGCTCACTGCGGACATGCTAAAGTCGCCAAGCTTCTGCTGGACAGGTGAGGTTTTAGGAACAAGCCATCAGTTTATGTCCACAGCTTCTTCTTCTTTTCGAATCGATGATAAACTCTTTAAATTGTTTGGGCCTAGTAGGTGGCTACGTTAACAGCAGCTGCGGTGGCACTCATTAGGTCCTCCATAGTGCAGGTGTATAGGCACTTAAGGCACTCTAGCAAGTCATAGGACACCTTCAAGTATCGCCACATTGACTAATCTCTTGCGTCTTGCATATTCTTGCTTTGAACCCCAACCTACGATGAATTTATTTTGTAGAAAAATAGCAGTCTTTTGAAAAGTTCGTAGTGTAACGTAAATTGAAATGTCTACATGACATTTCAATTTACGTTTCAAAGTTTCGTTACGTGTCAAAGTACCCTCCAAAGTGACGGTATAAAAATTTATTCGAAATTAAGGTTCCATACCCCTTAGGCATGAAAAGTTTTAGTACTGGAGTTTCTTGCACATTCTTCTCCATTGAGACCTACTTTTTGGAATGTGCAATTAGCGTCATTTTTTTTCCTGACAGACCGACTTTATGACATTTCAAAAGTGCCTGTAAAGGTTTATTTCAAATAAATGCTTTGAATTTGAAGTAATAGGGTCCTCTTCTAGCTATCTGTCTGACAAAAAAAAAATCTGTCTGCCAGTCCATCCTCCAGCGGACTATATCTCATATAACCTACCCTAAGGGGTAGTGATTTGGATGCATTGATTATTTCCTAAAAAGCTAAATAAAACCCCGAACAAAATAAAAAAAAAACACTTGACAAGGAGCCATGAATTTTTAAATCGAATTCATTATAATTGTGTCCTTCTTTCAGAAACGCGGACGCGAATGCCCGCGCCCTGAATGGATTTACACCCTTGCATATCGCATGCAAGAAGAACAGGATCAAGGTGGTGGAACTGCTCCTCAAATATGGTGCAAGTAAGTTTCTTTTTTGGATTTTTATTGATTCTTAAATCTTTAAGCACTTGTGTTTTTAGAAACTGAAAGGAAGTTCCGACCCTGGTACGAAGGCTAAGAAGGGATGTGGTGAGTCGTTTAGTCAGTAAGAGTCTGACACTGTTTCCCGCTCCGCCCAAGTCCCAGCAATAGTAACATTATAAGACTGATGCTATCCTATGCTATGTTATTATATATTTGATCTAACATTTAACCAACTTACTGTAACCAATTTACTGTGTAGGATTCAAAACTGACTATTTGACCTTCACAACCTAAAAACTTGATTATCACGATCTCCTTAGCTTACAAGCAAAGCGGTAAAGACTAACCATGACATTGTTTCCCTTTTACCAGGCATACAAGCCACAACAGAATCTGGACTGACGCCGCTCCACGTGGCCGCGTTCATGGGCTGCATGAACATCGTGATCTACCTCCTGCAGCATGAGGCCAACCCTGACGTGCCCACCGTCAGGGGAGAGACACCGTTGCATCTGGCGGCTAGAGCTAATCAGGTAATGTAACATAATGTAAAGAATTCTCCACTAAAATAGTAACAGTTTCACAGAAAGTTTTTTTTATGACATTATGAGTTACTGGCACAGCATTGGGCACGCCATAATTATGGCGATAAATCTTCAATTCACGAATAAAGTCGTGAATTGAAAGACCTCACAGCGTCCTTACCTTCTTCATGACGCAGGTCCTCACCGGACATGGTAAGTTCGGACGGTACCTGCACCGGATTCGTGCGGAAGGGTCGCCACTAGTAAGCAATGATGCAATTGTTGATGGTGAGGCGCACTTGTATATTAAGAGTCTATTCACTCTAGCCTTGAAGACACCTAAATTATAATCGGACGGGAAGATCGCAGTAGGCAAACTGTTTCAGTTTTTCGATGCAGGTAGATGATGTATAAACGACGATCTGGAAGTCAGCGGAACAGAGAATAAAGTCCCGCGTGAAAAGGCAGGATCCTATGACCAGACGGGTGTTATGTCTCTTGGGCAGTTGCCCAATTTACAATTGCCAAATTATCTATCAAGCAGTTGCTTGATAGATAATTTCGGGCTGTTGTGTCTGTTCAAATTTGTTTGGAGAACTTTGATTGCGCGATGCGATGGTTGTTCTTCTGCGGTGCCATAAATATCAATGCAACGAGGTATAAACTTTTACATAGAAAAGCTCACTCCATCTTTCTTTCCAGACTGACATAATCCGCATCCTCCTCCGCAACGGAGCAGCAGTGGAAGCGAAGGCCAGAGAGCGTCAGACTCCCCTGCACATCGCCTCACGGCTGGGTAACGTGGACATTGCAGTCCTGTTGCTCCAACATGGCGCTGATGTCAGGGCTATGACGGCAGACCACTACAACCCTCTGCATATTGCTGCGAAACAGCATAATCATGATGTAAGTAATATGAGAACCTGGTTTAAGTGCTGGCACATAAGTTGAACTTAAATGGGAGTCGTTGCTATGGTTACGCGCAGTCCCCCGATGTGTCACTCAGGTCAATTGCGGTTCAATTTATATGACGCTTTGGGTCTAGGCCACAAAGGCTTAGTTCGTTCTTCCCGAGGTACACAACCGCTTTTTCGTGGTTTAAAAAATGTATAAATTTCCTATAACAAGTTTTACAGAATTAACAAGAGTCAATGCTTCAGTGGCTTTATCTCTCTTTTTTCCATTGCCTCTTTATCAAACATTGTGTTGGGCTGCGATGTTTGAAACAATAGGCTTTTAAATCGCGTACGTGCTCTTCTTGGACTGCACAGGTTTCACTGACACACGCACTCGAACCTTAGGCACACCGAACTCCATAAGGGAGTTCGGTGTGCCTAAGGTTCGAGTGCGTGTGTCATATTATCAGCTTTTGGAGAGAGGTGGGCTGGTTGGAATAAGCCCACCAAAGTTTATCTCTGCCATGGCTCACATACAATGGTCTACATAGGACTAAGTGCGGAAACCATACTCAGACATAACATAACATTGTCCACGTTGACGATAAACGGCTCCATCGTGATTGTTCTAGAGAGAAAACGATAGATTTATTTACCATAGTTTAAAAAAACTAAAGTTCGGAGTTCTTCTTACGTTAAGACTTATTTTTCAATGTTTAATTGCCAGGTCGCAGCAGCACTGATTGAACACAACGCTCCCTTAACTGCAACTACCAAGAAAGGATTCACAGCTCTGCACCTAGCTGCCAAATATGGCAATTTGAAGGTAAATTAAAATAGTACATTTTGATACAAGTGCAGGAAGTTTGTCATTGCGACCGAGGCGAAATTCGCACGAGCCGCAGGCGAGTGTGTTATGGAGCCAAGGGCTGCAATGACAAATCTGCACGTGTGTCAAACGACGTTTTACAATACACTTACGACTTGTGAAATAAAGAAAGAAAGAAAAAAAAATTAATCGTATCTCAAACATACAGTTGAAATTTAAGAAATATAAAAGTATAGCATTCAAATCTGCTCTGGTCAATTTCTAATTTCGTGGGGTCGTCCAGCGACTCTGGGGGACGCCTCGCGCCTGATTCGATAAACTAAGAAAAACATAATAATCACCCGTGACCGTGACGATAAGGAAGGAATAAAAAAGCCCTTGTTGTGATAAACTCAAAAAAGCACTTGGGTGATATACATGCTATATTGGACCTAATAGGGGTGCGATAAAAGGCAGTTTTCGAGTAAGTGTATTGAAAACATTATTGGTTATTAAAATTAGAACCTTAAACCTTGAAGCTTTAGACGAGCATTCCTTGACGCCCAGTTCCGGTTTTAGTCTTATTTTTCCACTGACCATATTTTGTCGACATGAGGATACGGAACGTCTTGTTATTGTCGTAGCTAAGTTCATGGTAGGTTTACACGCTTGCCAAGTGTTGGCAAGCCTCGGCCAATCGCCATTGTGTAGCCATTGTATAAATGGAGAAATCCCGTAAACACAATGGCGATTGGCCGAGGTTGGGCCAAGGTGTAAACGAGGCATCAGATAGGCTTAATTCTGAGATATATTGCGAGAAGAAAACCAAATTAACCCTAGATAGCAGCTAGCGTAAAAGATAATCATACGTCTGTGACGTTAATTAACATTTTTTAGTAAGCCGACCGAAGTATTATCATGCTCTATAGGTTGAAATGTTTGTTTGTATTCTATTTAGGAAATAAAACGATAAAATAGCAATAATAAAGTTTAATTGACAAATTACAAACAAAAATCACATACATATTTGAATGTACTTACCGTGGCGCTACTACTGCTTAGTGCTATCTCCGGCCGCCGACTGAGTTGAGCTAGCGCGCTACGATTAATAATAAAAAAACTAAATACAAAAAAATAATAATTTCACAATGCGTTTCGCGGACGTAGATTATCTTTCTAGGGTTAAACGTTAATTTTCTTTCTTTCTCTTATTTTTGCTATGTTAGATTTGAGGATATAATGTATTTGTATGCCAATTTTGTTATAAACTATACCGTTTACATTTTCTGTCATTTTCTTTAATCCATCGTCTCCTCTAGGTGGCGAACCTCCTGCTCGCCCACGGAGCGTCTCCAGACCAGGCCGGCAAGAACGGTATGACTCCACTACACATCGCCGCGCAGTACGACCAGCAGGCTGTAGCCACCACGCTGCTGGAGAAAGGAGCTGATGCTAAGGTCAGTTGGTTAAATATATCAGCAATTTAGCATACGATCTTGCTTGTATAGACTTCATTTTATTTTGTAGATAAGGACGCTTAGAAATCCTGGATGAAGGACGAAAACCTTGGCTTAAGAAATTCATTAAGAAAAAAAAAATTAAATTGAAAGAATCATTAATAATGTCATGATGAACGGTAAAAGTCTCAATTGTAGATTGTAGGATTAAGAACAGGCAGACAGCTTTGTGTTAGTATTAAATCAGACTTGCTTCCCGACTTTTTGTGGTCGGGGATGTTAACCGCAAGAAAACCTGTTCAGCCCTCCCCCACGAGTGACCACGTGACTTAGTGTTGTAATGACGTCAGAACAAAGGAATTAGGGGCGTGGCCAACTCAAAGCGTTCGACGTTTACGAAACAATCGTAACTTTAAGTTTTTGTGTTTACTGCGAGTAGACAGACACACAGATGCGGTGGGGGATTTATTCAATTATTAGTAACTAGCTTTTGTCAGCGGCTTCGCCCTCGTACAAAAAATATAGCCTGTGTCACTCAGGAGTAAAGCAGATTTCTATTGTTGCTATATTTTTTTCAATCGGACCAGTAGTTCCAGAGATTACCTCCTACAAACAAAAAAACAAACTTTACCTCTTTATTATATTAGTGTAGATTACAAATTAATGTTTTCTTGAAATCACAGGCTGTAGCCAAAAACGGGCACACTCCGCTCCACATAGCAGCTCGCAAGAACCAGATGGAGACCGCGGCCACCCTGCTGGAGTACGGCGCCCTCACCAACGCGGAGTCCAAAGCGGGCTTCACCCCGCTGCATCTTGCGGCTCAGCAGGTAAAACCTTATGTTTTAGGCTTCTGTACCCAAAGATTAAAAACTGGCCAAGAACATATCGGGTCACGCTCAATGTACGTTCGTCACAAATTTCTCACAATGTAACAGAACCCAGTAGCCAAATTCCCGAGAGCAACGACGCAACACAAACTCGGGCAGAGAATTTCAGTCTTAGTAACTTATTTTGAAAATAAAAACGAAAGACCTTCATACATCTCAAGTGAAGACCCTAAAAGGGCACAAAAGATTTTTTTTTGTTACGTATCTCAAAAGGAAAAACAGAATCAAACTAATCATCATCCTTATTAAAGTTCCCACTGCTGGGGCGGGTCACTACTTAAATTTAATTTGATGGATCAAAACCATAAATTCAATAGATTAAGTTGAAGTAAAATAAGTCTTGTTGACAGCATTTTAATAATACGTTTTGTTCCCAGGGTCACACGGAAATGTGCTCATTACTTTTGGAGCATGAAGCTGAAGTAGACCAGCAGTCGAAGAACGGGTTAGCAGCTCTGCACCTGGCTGCTCAGGAAGACAGGGTGCCGGTCGCTCAACTGCTGGTCAAGAATGGAGCGGAGGTAATCGCACAAGACATATATTAAATAAACATTGAGAAAATAATAACAATTTATTATTTAACTAGCTTTTGCCCGCGGCTTCGCTCCCGGCAACAGATTATCCTACTCTACCCTACTCTACCCTTTTCATTGTTTTTAAGATGTATTCTGCTATTCGGGACGGAAACAAATCCAACAAATCAAAAACCATGGCAATCGGTCCAGCCGTTCTCGAGTTATAAGTGTTGTAACAAACACGACTTTCTTTTATTTCTTTTATATATATGTATAGATAAAGACTATTTTTGGCGGTACTTTTGACGCGTGCTCTGATTTAATTTAATTGTATTGAAAAACCCACTACTTCAAAAAAGAGTGTCAGAACTGGATTAAATAATACAAAATTCCAAATAAAGGTGTCTGAAATAGATTGAATAATACACAAAATCCAAGAAGAGTCCGAATAGAATGAAATAATACACAAACTAAAACTATAGTGTCTGAATTGTATTGAACAATACACAACTCTCTGAATAATGTACAATTCTAAATAAGAGTGTCCGAACTGAATTAGATAATACACAAAACAAAACAGATTGACAGAATAGGATGGAATATTACACAAACCCAAATAAGAGCGAGTGAAAAGGGCCGATCCTGGATTTTTGATAAATCAACTGCTAAAAATAGTTCATAATGAAATCACATATAAAAAACTCACACCCTCATATCTGGAAACCTCCTAATCCATCAATTCCAAGCATGCTGACTACGTATTGGTTCCCCAGGTGGACATCTGCACGAAGGGCGGCTACACTCCGCTGCACATCGCGAGCCACTACGGGCAGGCCAACATGGTGCGCTTCTTGCTCGAGAGCGGCGCTTCTGTCAAAGCTCAGACTACACACGGGTAAGATACTAATTTACACTATATAACTAATTTTTTGACTGGCCTGTCAGTCTAGTAGTTAGCGACCCTGACTGCTATGCGGGAGGTCGTGGGTTCGATTCCCACCTAGGATAAATGTTTGTGTGATGAGCACGGTCATTTGTTCTGTGTCTGGGTGTTATTTATCTATAATATGTATGTATTTAGAAATATATAAGTATGTTTATCAGTTGTCTAGTACCCATAACACAAGCTCTGCTTAGCTTGGGACTAGATGGCGTTGTGTGATAGTTGTGGACATATTATTTTTAATTAAAAACTGGTACAGGTCATTCACTGGGCAGGAGAACCAAGGTTAATGATATAGCCTGAAGAATCAGCAGGGCAGGGCATATTGCTAGAAGAACAGATGGTCGATAAGGATGAAAGGATTTGGAGTAATGACCACGTACCGGAAGACGTAACGTTGAAAGGCCTCCCACAAGTTACATGATGATTTATTTGGTGGGGGTCGCACAGGATCGGTCGTTATGGTGACACTCGATGAAAGCTTATGTCCAACAGATAATATCTTTTAACTAAAATGATGATTTTGGCAAGACTTCACCAATTCTACATCTTTATCCGCTAGGAATCAAATTGAACCGAAGTGATGATGACGTGGCTGATAATAAATTTAGTCGATATTTCCTTCAAAATGGTTTAATTTTTTTTAACCGTTTTTGATAACAGTTTCATCTAATGCTGCTACAATATTTAGATAATAATATTCACATCTCTGTTCACAGATACACAGCCTTACACCACGCCGCTCAGCAAGGCCACATCAACATCGTGAACATTCTACTGGAACACAAGTCTGATGCTAACGCTACTACCACGGTAAGTGTATACCAACCTCCTAGACAAGATAATGTCGAACGCTTTAAGTTATCCACGCACTAATATTCAGTCACTTAGTCAGAATAAAGAAATTGAAGGCTTTACGAAACGATCGTAATTTGGTTAGGGCTTGGCTAGCTAATACCAGTTGTACTACATGGGCATTTGTAAAACGTCAGAAGCTAGTGCACGGTTCCAAATTGCTCATTTCCTATGGAGCAGATCCGGCAAGAAACTCCATGGTTAAGTGTAGTAATGAAAAACAAACGGATTTTATGCTGTTTGTAAAATCTAATTTTAATGTTACAATCGCAAACAAATATCAATCATTTTAAACATTAAAAACAAACTAATATCATGAGTTTTAGTTTGACCTTGGTTGTTGTGACGAAGATTACGAAAAATCAGCTCAAACATAGGTAAATACCGTATCGTTTTTTTGAGATAAAAAGTTATCGAATGGTTTCTGCCGCTCTATAAACTGGAGCAAAAGGCTTGTCAAGACTTTACTGACATAAACCACACCTGTATCCTTCAGTTGCTTTTTACGATCTAAGACCTTGGTTTTCTTTTCACTGTGACCTTAGTGGGTATCGACCCTACTGAAATTGTCACAGAGTATTGTTTCTATCATAAAATTAAATTGAGTCTTGAGCTTTCAAATATCGTAATTGCAGACACAATTAAAAGATAATAGATGTGCGGACACCGGTGTCCTCTTGAGGCTTAACTTTTCGACTACCGTAATTACAGACACAATTAAAGAACAATAGGTATACGACGGCGTTCGCTAGGTGGGATCGTAGTTAGGCATTTGCTTATCTTAATTAAAAAAACAACTACTAAAGCATTCCGAACTCAAGACTCATTTTAACCTTTTACCCAACAGAATGGCCAAACCCCTCTGGACATAGCTTCCAAGCTGGGCTACGTCACCGTGATGGAAACTCTCAAGGAAGTGTCGGAGCCATCCATCGCACCCGTCTCCCAGGAGAAGTACAAGGTCGTGGCTCCAGAGACCATGCTTGAGACCTTCATGTCTGATTCTGAGGAAGAAGGAGGTAAGAAACTGCTTTTGTCATTCAAACCAGACGTGTAACATTAAATATGTCAAAAAATAGTTGTGTATTATATAATGGTGCAGGATATAATTTATCTCTATCTTAACCCTATCATAATGTTGCTATACGTCTAAGTGAAATCGGTCCAATTAAAGCAATTAGTAATAAGATAGCAAAGTAAACCAAAAGCTAAGCAAAGAGATCTAGATTTTTGACACTTCTTTTGTAACAAAAAAAAAAAACATCGAAGGATCCAAAAATGGTACTATTTTTTTTTTTATTCTCCACCAGGTGAAGACACAATCCTGAATGACCAGCCATACCGTTACCTGACGGCAGATGACATGAAGTCCTTAGGAGATGACTCTCTGCCTATTGACGTGACCAAGGATGAGAGGACCGAGTCTGCCATGAGCCATAAGAATATCATGGAATTGTCGCAGGGTAAGTAGTGTAAACAGTCGATATGTACTACGCGCTATAATCGGCGTAAAGTACAGTAACTTTACTCAATTAAGGTGGTCTGCATATTGATGACATTACTGCAGTTTTTACATTACTCCAAATTTTTTAGAAAGTCAAGTCTACCAAATCTTCATTTTGGTTAAAACTGCATTAGCAGGGCGGTTGTTATTTTTTATCTAATTTTTGCAAACTTCATTAGATATTCAATTATGACAAATATACAGCATTTAGGGTTGACCCAGATTCGTCTCTTTACGTAACTCTTAAAAAAATATGAAACTATTTTCGTAACCTTTACGGATAAATCTATTAATATTGATATTTATGAACTTATATATTTAGTACATTACTGAAGTTATTACAGTTGCTATAGTTTTAAAAACTATTGAAAACTAAATTAAAACTCTTTGAATAAAAATTTGATTTGAAATAACAGCAAAAAAGTACTTCAATTTAAAATAGTAGCAAAAAGACTTATTGTTGTATACATCGAATTTATTAATCCTATATTATTTTGTGATAAACATTACACTTTATCGTAAAACTGAATACAAACAAGTTACTGTTTCTCTATAGCAACTTTTCATCATAAACCAACAGATGTCGATCTCAATACGTGTCTCAACAAATAAAAGCCAACGATAAAGCTTATTTACTTTGTATTCTATGAATGCTTTAGCTCATTTTTCATAGTAAATTGAGATAAATCTTTTCCACTCGTTCTAAAAGCTACAAACACTAAACAGCCTAAAATAAATCATAATTGGGAATAATCTTTCATCATTACATCTGTTTGCATTTTGGTCTACACTTATTACATTTGGTTGGTCTATAATGGTAGTTCTGTATGTGTCTTATAAATAAACAAATATATAAAATACATTCTTTTCTCCAGGCTCAGTAAACGGCATGCCATACCAGCCTCAACAGGAGGTAGTAGTAAAGAGCATCAGCCGCTACAGCACAGCGCAGGCGCCGGAAGGTTACTGCTACAATGTGGATCCTACGCAACCCAAGTCAGTATCAGCAACCATCAAAATGTAAATCTTAATATAATGACAAATGAGGGCCAAGTATGTCGCCCTGAGGAAACCTTACTAGTTCTAATAGCCGTAAAAAAATATTATTAGTGCACATTACCTACTGAAATCCGAATTTTGTATTGAACGGGGTTCCACAAGGCACTGTGCCTTATGGTACCCCGTTCAATACAAAATTATTATGACTCGAATAATTTGGGCTTGAATTGTTATTGCTCACTAGCCTTCTGCCAGCGGCTTCGCCGGTTTAAAAGTAGAGGGTTCTCTATACAAACTTTTTTTTTTTTTTACAACAACGTCGTCTAGTCCCAAGCTAAGCAGAGCTTGTGTTATGGGTACTAGACAACTGATAAACATACTTATATATTTCTAAATACATACATATACATATTATAGATAAATTACACCCAGACACAGAACAAATGATCGTGCTCATCACACAAACATTTGTCCTGGGTGGGAATCGAACCCACGACCTCCCGCATAGCAGTCAGGGTCACTAACTACTAGACTGACAGGCCAGACAAAAAAGTCACTGTAGACCCCCATTTCGTCCCTTTAGGAGCTGCATTTTGAAAAACCTTTTTTTAGTGTTCGCTTTTTTATAGGAAGCCTTGTGCAAATGCAAATTTCACGCTCCAAGGCCCAGTAGTTTCGGCTGTGCGTTGATATGTCAATCAGTTTCTCTTATTGAATATATAGATAACTCTGACATTTTTATTCTTAAAGTCAAAATCTTTTTATTTCACATAGGCCTACATGAGTCCTTGTAAACTTCTCCTCGAATGAATGGATTCCGTTTCCCTCAAAGTTAATCCAAACAATACCCAAACTCTGACATTGATATTGGACACGACAGCTAACAAGAGTAATTTATTTGCACAAATCCATTTATAGTCAGCTTTTGAAGTCAAAGCTCTATCAAAATTCAATATTTGATATGAACAGTACACCAAATCGTAACAAGTATCAAGATCCAATTATTCATAACACGGAAATGTTAACGTAAACAGAACAATGTAAACAGCTAAAAATAACAAACGAAATATAATGATGCTTTATAAAAGATATTATCGTTTCCAATGAAACAGTTTATGATTTTAACGTCTATTTCAGAATGTAAACATTCATTATAAAATTGTTGCGCATGCTTTCCGGGATCTACAGGAAGAAACTGCAATGGAAGAAGTAAGTGTTTATTTTCTTTTATGTTTTCTTAAATTGTTTTAATTCGTTTTATTGTTGTAATTGAGTTTTGTGTTTATGATAATAAATGTGCTTTGAGCTGTTTTACTTATTTCGTTTTGTTTCTTTTTTATCCTTTTTTTAGGAATGTTATCTGTTTGCCTTTACCGACTTTGTTATTTTACGGTTATTACTAATACAATTTAGCATTAATTATCTGTTATACTATTCGATTCTCTTCTCATACATGTATTTTTCCATATTCCACCATAGGCATTTCTAGTCACCTCATCATCGCCTTTCTATCCTTTTCCTAACTTTGGGGTCGACTTCCAGTCTAACCATATTTGGCTAAATACTCTTGTTTGATATGGAGCAACCGCCTATCAGACTTGCACAATACGATGCTCCTTCAGTGAATCCCAAACTGTGGTCTACTGACCATTGGTGGTCCATAAAAGTTAAAATATTTTGTTATTTCTTTTTAGACAAATAAAATTAAAATTTCTTCTGAAATTCTAATCCTTGCAAACGACAAATAATTGAAAGTAGTCGCAGGTCAAGAAAAGGTTGGCCACCATTTCTTTCGATAGACTGATGGTCACATTTTCTGGTATTTCTAACCTAACTGTAATTAAAGGAATCCTTGAAGCTTTATAATTATTATCCTTTACCATTTCACTATTAACAGTATTATTTCATAGCAAATACATAAGCTAGTTACTCACTTAACTAGTATTATTAGTCTATCATCTACTACTATATCAGCTACTCAGTAGTTTAACATTGAATATGAATATTTCAGTTTCCTGGTATCATTTCTGGTGGATGCTCGTGGAGGAGCGATGCGGGGATGCCGAGGTGGTGGCGTGCGGGTCATTGTACCCCCACTTTCTGCTCAACAGCCCACTAGAATTACTTGCAGGTAAGTGTTTTTAGTCAATGCGGGAAGTAGATTTAGCACTACTAACAAAAATAAAACATTTAGTTTCGGTTGATAGTGCTATAGCATCAGCCTTATAATGTACCCACTGCTGAGACTCAGGCCTTCTCTCTAGGAGAGAGAATGGTCCGTTATCCACCACGCTGGCACATTGCGGATTGATAGTATTCACTTGTTGATGAACTGTCGTCACGATGCCCTTGATAGTAATATTAAATTAGAAAATATATCCAAAAGATATTATAATAATGGTGACTTAAATTAAAGACAATAATTAAACGAGAAGAAAAATTATAAATGTATAAAAATCCTACATCTATAACTATAAAAGTTTGAGAAAACCACTGCAAACAGTTATTTACGAGTAACTCCGAATACTAAATTATATATAAATGAAGTTTGTTTACAGATTGTCTGCCAAATGTTGTATATTGAATTCGTCGTATTCATAAAACTAGTGAATAAATAAAATAATGATTGTTTCCAGGTACCTGAAGCCATCCCGCATCAACCACATGCCTCCCCTTATGGAGGGAGAGGCTCTAGCAGCCAGGGTCCTCGAGATGGGACCAGTTGCTGCTAAATTCTTAGGGTAAGTGCCCCAGCAAAAATCTTTAAAAAGTTTATTAATGGTTATAGTTTTTGTCGCAACTTATATTTTGATTGTTACTAAAACATCTGGCGTATGGGTTTCGATTAGTATTTCATTTATCTATCAGTTCTGTGCTAGCTAACTAGAGAATGACCAAAGATTCGTTCGGTTTAGGTTTATGCCAGTTTCGGTATTAAAAAATACTGGTTTTGACTGAGGTTTTGCTTTAATATTTGGTTATTGCAAAACTAGTGTTTTTAAGATAACGGTTATGATAAAAGCCTAAAAAATGACTGACTCGCATGTTTATATTAGTAGAAGTATTATAAATTTAATTTAAATGAAAATTAACGATTCCGCTATGTCAAGTAAAGACGTTTGTCGGCCGTGCTACGTTTAACGGGAAATTTAGTTACCCTTGTATATCTACATTTTTCTGTCTAAATCTATGTTTACTATCTAAATATAATCTAATCTTATTTCAATAAATAATTTCTCTAAACAGACCAGTAATACTCGAAGTGCCGCACTACGCCTCTCTCCGTGGCAAGGAGCGAGAGATCGTGATCCTTCGCTCAGACAACGGGACCAGCTGGAGGGAACACAATGCTGATGCCACTGATGATGTCGTTCAAGATATCCTGCATGAGACGCTGGAGATTGAAGGTAGGTTTCCTAAAGAAGATAAAAAAAACCGCAGGCACCTTGACATGGAAATTGATCAAATAACTTCTCTAGCTTTGACTTAATCCTCATAAATTCCTTTAGTTGTCTTTTGCAGCTTCTATCTATGTTTATTATTTTCGTTTTTATTTTATCATTCATTGTTGTTTTATATAGTGCGACGGACCTATTACGTCGGAGGGGTAAATACTTCGTTTCGTAGTTTATTTCTAGTCATCATCATCATCATCAGCCTTTTAATGTTCCCTCTGCAGGGACACAGGCCTCCTCTCTCTAGGAGAGGGAATGGGCCATAATCCACCACGCGGGCCCAGTGCGGATTGGTGGATGTCACATGTCTTCGAATTTTTGGTTCTAGGACATGCCGGTTTCCTCACGATGTTTTCCTTCACCGTTTTGAGAGCAGTGGTGATGAAATAAATTACACAAAGTAATGCGCCTGGCTGGGTTTGAACCCGCGACCTACGACTCGTAAGTCGGGGCCGTTACCACTCGGCCACCACTGCTCAATTTTCTAGTAATCTACACTAATATAATAAAGAGGTAAAGTTTGTTTTTTTATTTTTTTGTTTTTTTATTTGTAAGAGGTAATCTCTGGAACTACTGGTTCGATTGGAAAAAAATTAGTAACAATAGAAAGCTGCTTTACTCCTGAGTGACATAGGCTATATTTTATGTACGCGGGCGAAGCCGCGGACAGAATCTAGTTTCGTAATAAACTTATATCTATGAGTTTATTAAGAAATTACTAGAAATAAACTGTTTAACTTTCTCTTTAACTCTCTCTATATGTCTATCTAGACATATAGAGAGAGTTAAAGCGAAACGCCGTATTTACCCCTCCGACGTTATAGCCCCGCCGCACGATATTTTTTTAAGTCTTATGAGTTATGTGCAAAATAAACATGTCTCCTCTCTTTTTTTTCTTTCTTTTTACTGATCTGTATATTCCTTTTACAGAAACAAACGAGACGGACGAGAAAGGCTGGGACGCTCCGCGCGTCACGAGGATCCTGACGCATGATTTCCCGCAGTATTTCGCCGTTATATCGCGCATACGACAGGAAGTTCATGCTATTGGGCCTGAAGGTTAGACATAGACATATCATCCATAATCACCTTAATATTGGCGAAAATTTGTCGGTGTGTTTGGTAATTCTTCATGCTCCAACTGCTGAACGGATTTCAATGAAACGTGGCACATGGGTAGACCGGGTAGACCATATCCCGGGTAGTTCATAGATTAGCTTTTATCCCGGGAGTTTATATTATTATCATGGGACTTTTTCTTCTTTCACGCGGACGATTTTTACTGACTGTGTATAATAACTAAACTAAACAGTTTATAATAAATTAAACTTGGAACTTCAAAATTTCTTGAAGTCAAAAAACATCAAAATTAGACAAAAGTTCAAAGAAGTCATCAGTTTTGCGAAAATGTTTTATTAAAACTTGACAATGGCTTGGTAGAATTTGATGTTATAGAGCCATATTCTTGGCAACCTAATATGACTTGTAGTTGTGCTGCCGCTCCGCCACCTCCCATGTCTCAGTGTAAAAATCCTACATCTAACGTTGTACCTTGTTCTTTAGAAAAAATAAATAGTTCTCAAAGTAACATTCTTGTGTATTCAGATAGGTTAGGAACAGGTTTTGGCTCACTTCTTAATAACCGTTGTAAACATACCATTGTGAATAATTGTTACCATAACATACATTTTAATGAGCTTGTATATAAAATAAAAAATACAAAAATGAATGAGCAGACCACAGTGGTGCTTTTGATTGGCAATAGTCTTAGTGTAACAAAGAGGGACATAGTTAATGGTATCGAAACCCTGCTTAAGTTGAAATTAGGTAAGCTAATATTATGTGCATTGCCTTACTCTAGTAGTTTACATGACTATGAAAATGATTACATTTTTAGCTTAAACAACTTGATGCATATCTTGTCATGCCGTCATAGTGACCGTTTATTGTATTTTGATACTAAAAATTTTGTTAGAGATTTTATATTGATTCGGGAACATATGTTTGTTCCCAAGAAAAGTCGAAATTTATTAGCTAATTTGTTAGCTTATAATATTAACGTAGTTATAGATAATTTAACTACAATTAGGTTAAGTGACGAAACAGTCTTATCTAGTATACCTAGTAATACTGTTATAGATTCTTTAAACTTCTACAACTGACAAAAGGGAAGCCTAATGATAACATTTTATTATACCATCAGAATATAAATCGCTTCTCTAGCAAAATTCTAGATGTGGAAATGTTAATAGATAAATACAATATGGATATCTTATGTTTTTGTGAGACCTGGTTAAAACCAGATAGAATGCTGTTCAATATCAATAATTTTTCAGTTGCCAGTGCGTACAACAGATTATCAGTAGGTGGTGGTACCTTGATTTTATGTAATAATTCTTTTCGATATAAGGAAAGGAAAGATATCACTGCTTGCTCTATTGATCGCTTATGTGAGGTAGCATGTGCAGAGGTTGAAGGCCGAACTTTTCTATGTGTTTACAGACCACCCGCATCAAACTTGACATCTTTTTTGATCGTAATAGAAGAAATACTAAATAAACTTATTAAAGATAGCAAATTAGTTTTTGTTTGTGGGGACTTAAATATTGATTTACTAGTAAATTCTCCAGAAAAATGTAAACTTCTCTCATTGTTTAGTTCTTTTAATCTAAAATGTATTTTTAATGAAGCAACAAGAATTACACCTACTTCAGCTTCATGCATAGATAATATATTTACTAATTGTAATATAAAAGACTCATCCATAATTAGTGGCGTGAGGTCTGACCATACTGGTCAACTAGTATCTTTTGAGTTGGTCAAAAAGTTACAATTAGATTCATTTGAATTTAGACCGCTTACTAAAAATAAATTAAACAATTTTAATAATAATGTTCTTGGTAGTCTCTCAACAGCAAATTTTGATTCGCAAGACCCCAATGTAAACTTTACTACATTATTTTCTATGGTTTGCCAAGAATTTAATAAGGCGTGTCCAGTTAAAAAATGCAAATTTAATAATAAATCCAAATTCAATGAATGGGCTACTGCTGGAATAAGAAGAAGCAGAGATAATTTATATCAGTTATACCATGATAAATCGTTGTCGTCTGATCTTAGCTTGCATAAACATGTTAAAATGTACTCAAAGATATTCAAAAGAGTCTGCGCCCAAGCTAAATCTATTTCAATAAGTAAGAAAATTGGAAATTCTAATAATAAAATAAAAGCCGTCTGGAAGGTAATAAACAAAGAAACTGGAAAGACCAACCAACAAGATCGAAATGAATTGTCCCTAAAAATTGATAATAAAATAATTTCGAATAAGTTAAAAGTGGCTGAGACATTGGAAAACTTTTTCACTAACATCCCAATAGAAGTTACGAAATCTCTCCCTTCTTCATCTTTGTTAGCTGAATCTTTTTTAAAAGAACATTTTACTAAGGATATACCAACCTTTGAATTTAAGCGTATCTCTGTTGATACAATTATAAAAACCTTCAAAAGTCTTAACATGAAAAACACTGAGGACTTATGGGGTATATCAGTTAAGGTTCTGGGAGATATTATTGATACAATTGCTCCTGTCCTAACAGGCATATTTAATCAATGTTTGGACAGCGGTACATTCCCTGATTTAATGAAACATAGTAAAGTTGTACCAATTTTCAAATCAGGTAGTAAGAGTGACCCCTCTAATTATAGACCTATATCTGTGCTTCCAGCATTGAGTAAAATCTACGAAAAAATCATGCTGGACCAGATGCTGTGTCATTTTAATGTGAATGGGATTTTGCATAGTCATCAGTTTGGCTTCACGAAAGGAAGGTCGACGACGGATGCAGGAGTGAAACTCATCAGTCACATTTTGGAATCCTGGGAGAAATCCCAGGATGCCATTGGCATATTCTGTGACCTCTCAAAAGCATTTGACTGTGTTGACCATAAAACTCTGATCTGTAAATTACATCATTACGGAATTCGTGGACAAGCTGCTGATTTTGTTTTTTCCTATTTATCTTACAGGCAGCAAAAAGTAACCATTAATGGGGCGACGTCCTCAGGCTCTTTTGTAAAGATGGGCGTGCCTCAGGGTTCGATCCTTGGCCCTTTCCTTTTTCTGGTTTATATCAATGACCTTCCTTACATGATGGCAAATTTAGCTGATATAGTTCTATTTGCTGATGATACTTCCCTTATTTTTAAAGTAAATAGAAAAGATGCGGATGTCTTGCATGTTAATCAAAGTCTGGCTGTTCTTTCTAAATGGTTTGCTGCTAATAACCTCTTATTAAATGCGAATAAAACGAAATGTATAAAATTTTCACTGCCCAATGTCCCTCAAGTTGGCATCACTTTAATTCTTGACGGCAAAAAGCTTGATGTTATTATGGAAACTGTTTTCTTAGGTATAACTATCGATTCTAAATTGCAATGGGGCGCTCATATTAGAACTCTCTCTGGTAGACTAAGCTCAGCTGCATATGCAGTAAGAAAAATAAGGCAATTGACTGATGTAGCCACAGCTAGATTAGTCTACTATGCTTATTTCCACAGTATTATGTCTTATGGCATTTTATTGTGGGGATCTGCAGCTGATGTAGACTCAATTTTTATATTACAAAAAAGAGCAATCCGGGCTATTTATAAAATGGGTCCTCGCGAGTCCCTTAGAGATAAATTTAAAGAAATCGATATACTGACTCTGCCTTCTCTTTATATCTTAGAAAGTATCCTGTATGTTCGTAAAAATTTAGAAATTTTTAAAATTAGAAGCGATATTCACAACAAGAATACGCGCAGTAAACACGAAATTGTTTTACCCAAATGGAGGTTAGCCAAGACCAGCAAGTCATTTTTAGTAAACAGCATACGTTTTTATAACAAGCTGCCAGAAGCGGTAACCGAACTTAGTGAGGGAAAGTTCAAAAATCACATTAAGCGGGTCCTAACCAAAAAAGCATATTATATTTTTTTTTTCTCATACTTTTTTAATTTTTTTTTATATACAATATTTTTTTACAATTCACGTTGTAAAATAAGAGCACTGTAGACTTAGTAAATCCTATTACGATTCACCTTTTATTTTTTATTATTATGATTATTTTTATTGTGCTTTTAATACAATATTGACTGGTCTACACTGTTCTTACATAATGATATAAGTACTGTAACAACGAATTATTGTAAGAAATCATTTTTTTAAAAGAGTAACCATGGAGTTTCTTGCCGGTTCTTCTCCATAGGAAACGACCAATTTGGAACCGTGCACTCTGACGTTTTATAAGTGCCCTTGTAGGCCTATATGAAATAAAAACCTTTTTGATTTTTTTTTTTGATTTTTTGAACCAAACTCGTAGGTTTAAGCCGGAACGCATTTTATTTCACACCACTGCTTTCAAACTATGACCAAAAACATCATAAAAAAACCAACTTGTCCTACCTATAACTAAACACACAAAAGGCACGTGACATCTGCTAGTCCACATAACACTCTTCTGTTGTCCTCAGAAAAGTAGTCTATGTCACAGCAACAACATAATAGTATGTTTATGAGTCATGCAAAGAAACATTAACATATATCTTCTTATCTCCAGGTGGCATGGTATCCAGCTCCGTCGTCCCACAAGTCCAAGCCGTGTTCCCGCAAGGCGCTCTCACCAAGAAGATCAAAGTCGGCCTTCAGGTAAACTTATTCAAACCGCGAAAAGGTGTTAAGGACAAAAACCTCAAAAAGATCACTGTCAATAACGTGTCTAAGAAAAAACGTTTCTCTCTAATTTGGTAGTATTAAAACCTTAAAATGTACTCGAATGAATTTAATCTTATAACTGACATAGTCAGACAAGCTTATGAACTATAACGAATGTTTTCGATACTAATTCCATTTATTTTTCTTCACTGTTAGACTTAGGTACTGTGTTCATTTATTTATTATATTTATTATATAACTTGTGTTCTCATTGTAATATTAGTCGTTAGTGATAGGTTCGGCAAAATATTTTCTGAACAATTTAATTAAAATTTCTAGTCATTGTGTGTTAGTCAGTCAAAAGCTTTACACAGATCTTTTTATCTAAGATTTGATGTTACACAATATTTGATAAGAAATTGTGATTTAGAATATGTTTAGTTACAAGATTGAAAAGACATCAAATTGTTTAACTATTCATCTTGTGTCGAACTCGTTCTTAGTAAACGCAAATATAGAACAGTTATAGTAGAAGTTAAATAAATAGTGTTGGCGGAAGCTCAAACTATGAGAAAATAAGCGTTGTGATTTGGTATACTTGAAATGAAAATCTTTTGCTGAAGCAGAGATTTTTAAAATAAGGTAGTTAAACAAGCCAGATCTGGTAAAATAAGCAGATTATATTTTGCCAAACACAGTCTAGTCATTGCCATATTAAAACAAAAGTACAAATGTGATTGCCAAATTTTTTTACGATAATTATTTTGTATCCGTTTATTGGTGAAGTATTTTTGTTTAGCAATTTACATTATGATGTATCATCACATATCTTAGACATAATACAGTTCATTTATATTTTAATAACAATGTACTACGTGATTATTACAATAATATTAGCTACGACTTGTTTCATCAATTTCTGGGTGTTGAAAATTTTGGAACGATTTCAGTGTCTTCTTAGAATATAAAGTTAATGCTTATTATGTGAAAGAGTTTGTGAAAATTTAAAGGATTTCAATAGATTTGATGAGACACGTCTTCTGCCATTAAAATAAGTTTCTACGTTACTCCTTTAGGGATTATGTCATACCCAATAAATTTAGAAATTCACTTAACTATTTATTGTAGAAGGGAGTTTCAATAAACCATTGACAACAAACTTTGTTTTCAATTTAAGCAAAATTGAATTCTATGAAATCACAAAAAAGTCCAAAATCGTAAGTTTTTCTCACACTGCGGTATTAAATACTGGTTGGATTTTCTCTAGTTGGTCTTTAGGCGACATTATAAGCATGGTTGAAATTATAACGATTTCAGAAATTTATTATGAATAACTATGTCATATTTAATTATTTAAATACATTTGTGTGTGTTATGTTATAAGTTATTAATATGTATTTAAATCAAATTGGAGTGACGTATGTACTTTAATTAGTTAAGTAGTATTTTAAGGATTGCTAAATTTATTGGGTAATGTCTTTCTATGCTTTTAAGTTGAATTGTTACTTGGACTGTTATGCGATTTTGTACTTTATTTCCTAAAGACCAAACGTGAGACTTGCATGATGTACATATATTTTATTTTGCTGTGTTATTTTGAGCTTGATTACTATCGGAGTGTGTTGCATCTTGTTTTAAAGCGCATGTGTGAGAAATAGATGAAAGTCTGAGTTGACATTGTAATAAATGTGTATAATTTCATTTTATATGCTTTTCCTGTGATTTCATAATGTTCATATTTGCTTAATTTTGCACCGACCGCTCTTCACCACCCTCCTATCATTTCGTTTGTAAGATTATAGCTATTTTTTGTAAATATACTGTAGAAAACTAAACTCTACTACACCAAAAACATGACATGGATAGTTTAACAAAGATTTCGTTTAAACTTGCAAAATCTTTTCTGCTTTAAGTAAGGTAAGTACAGAATTTAAACTAATACTTTCACACACTGCCTTTTTAATTTTTAAACCAACACTAGCATGAAGCTTTGGCGACGATAACGTTTGGTCTTTAGAATTAATTTTTATTAGGAGTTATAAAAAAAAACATTATTAAAAAAAACTTTGAAATAATAATAAAATTAAATACTGTTCATCAAAAGTGGCTCATACTAAAACAGGAAAACCTTAATCTTTTCAGGCCCAAATTATTGATTCAGAGCTTACTGCTAAGCTACTCGGTCGTGGAGTAGCTGTTTCGCCAGTAGTTACTGTAGAACCAAGAAGACGAAAATTCCACAAAGCCATAACCCTGAGTATGCCAGCCCCTCGACCTCATACTCAGGGAATGACGAACCAGTACAGCACATCATCAGCTCCAACACTAAGACTACTCTGTTCCATATCAGGTACAATTAAAATAGTTTGCTTGTATTTAAAAAAGCAAATCTGATTTGTTACTGAAAAACAACTTGGATTCGGTTCATGGGTATCATCAGATTCCCATACCAATAAAAACCACTTATTTACTTTAAAATTGGTAAATAGTTTGCCGTATTTACCCAGATAATACATGAATGATCGAAAATATGCCAAAAATGTGTTTCAGTAACAAATAGGTTAACGCCATGTGTTGCAATGGAGTATGGCTTGTGTTTGCTATCTCGATGATATGCTTTGCCAAGGAAAGGTAAGTGTGCCTACAGTTAGGTATTCAGCTTACAAACAATACCCAAACATGGACTTGAATTTGAATTTAGATTTTTATTGCAATTTTATAGCTTTTGTAGTAGATTTTAAAAATAAAGAAATATTTCAATTGTCTTGAATCTTGACTCAATGACAAATACGTTAGAAAAACTCGTTGCTATGTTTAGGTTATTTTTGGTGAATCTTACAAATAAATTGCAATAAATATCAAATATAGATTACAGTCTATTTGCGGGTATTGTGGACTTTGCTTCTAAGTTCGCTTAACCAATTTAACTAAAAGGAAATACAATTCTTATACCAATATTCCATTACAACACAATGGTAACGTAGGATAGTGAGAAACAGAAATCATTACGAATCGATTTGTAGGTAACGAATATAGTTCTACATGAGATCGGTAGACTATAGATTTTGAAATTTTCAACTTTTTAACTAGAGTAATGATAGTAAATCGGAATTTCATAGTCTTTTTATCTTAAATCATATTGGTTAGTGTAGAACAGAGATTTACGGGTTTAGTCTGACTCCCCATTTTATAGACAGCAGGATGAGCATGTTAATGAGAAATAGCGTAGTTTGAAATCATTTCATTCGAAACAAAACATACATGATAGTGGAAGGGAAAAGAAAGTATTTAAGACAGTGCAAACAAGCCAACCGCTTATAGCAAATACACAAGCAGCTGAGGGACTACGTCCCTGTGTGTCCGTTATGTGCGTGTCTACATTGTCTTTGTTTTCGTGTGTTTGTGTGTGTTGCACGCTCACCGTGTGTGGCGCTAAATAATGTGCTGCCACCTATCGGCGCGCACCATCAGGGGTATTTCGCAAAAGATCTCTCGAAGGTAAAAACATTAGAAATATTATACAAAAACAAAATCAAAATGTCGGTTAAGTTTCGTTTATTTTATTTAAACGTTAATCTGTCTAAAACTCTTAAACTTATCGTGTTTTTATTTCTCATAAATCATTGTTTTACGATACTTATGCTCTTCAGCATCGTGGCTGTTCGAGTATAAATATCTGTTACATTGTTTTTTTCCCTCTATCACTTTTTGAATGCTTTTCCATATCTTGCTTCTCATACATTCTTCCTCTATGCACGGGCTGAAATTTTTACGCTTTGTTAAGTCACGTTCACTCTGTATCATAACCATTCAATGAATCTTGGGACATCAAGAGTTTGCACAGCGATACGTTCACAGAAACATGTCGGTGTAGAACAAAATGTACAAACATAACTAGATCCAAAGGAACTGCAACGGTATTGGCACATAGTATATGATTGAGACACGTTGAATACCTGTTTTTGTTTAGTATAAGCGTAAAGATAAAATATCTCGAATCGGTGCCATCTTCATCCTCATAATCATTCGACGTCAATGTTCCCTTTTTGTTACTTTGCTTGTAAGAATCAGAGATTTATTTCCAAAACGGCCTATCAGTTCTGTTCACATCATCTTCTCTTATTTTGTCTCGTTCCTTTTTCTTGTCATTTTTTCACTGGACACGTTTTTATTTCCATGTTTTGGTTTAGTTCGGTTGAATTTTTGGATTTTATTTCAGTGATTGTCCTTCGAGAGATCTGTTTTCCGAAAACCTGAACAGCAATTTTGATGATTCGTTTTTGATAAAGTAGATTTCATTTTCATTTTGTGAGACAACAGCACTATTCGTAAGAAACAGGTGACGTTCACAGTGTGCCACATTATAGTCACTTTTTCATTTTAAAAAGTATTTAAAATGGTACGTTATTTTATTATTTATTTATTTGTGTGATGTGTTGTCTTTGCTTGTTGTGTGTTTGTTATAGGCCGTTTTGGAAACATTTTATGTTTAGTTTTTTTATTGATTTCTTATTGACCTGTCTTTCTTATTTCTGATCTTTCTTCTACATCGGTTACTTACATTACTTATAAAACTTCTATGTTCTTATGTTTAGGTTAAATTAACAAAATTATCTTAACTTGAGCTCTCTGAAATCTGTATTTATAACTACACTTAAATTTTTAAATAAGTAAAATTAGTCAAATTAGTAGAAAAATAAATAGACTGTATATTATTATGATGAAAACAATACATGTACTGTGTAGATAAATATTTGAAAGCCTGCTTTGGCATGCATTATAGGGTAGACCCATCATCATGGCAGTTGGAAAATAGCGTTTTAGCCGCAAAATACTGCCTCATAGCTTTCATCTGAACAGACAAACAAAAGAGCATTTAAAATGTAGCAGTATACAGTATATGCAGTATTGCAGAGCATGTATTTAGTTGACTTAAAGCTTATAGGGTATAAAATGAAGTGTTTATGGTGGCAGGTGGAACAAATCGAGCTCACTGGGAAGACGTTACGGAGAATACTCCTCTTACGTTTGTGAACGACTGTGTTTCGTTTACTACGACTGTATCGGCTAGATATTGGCTGATCGATTGTCGACACGTAGAGGATGCTACCAAAATGGCGACAGAGTTATACAGGTAAGGCAGAAATAATTTTCATATTATTCTAGTAAGTCATATTTTTGTAAGTATTCGTTATCAAACCATATGATTACATTAATTTTATTTTCGAGTCTGGTCCTCCGTCTTCCTTGATCCTTGACAGGATCTATCCGACATATTATTCGTAGTAGTTTTTATGTAAACTAGGCTCAAAGAATTTTACTTCTCAAACATTCCACTTAAAATAAGTTATAAAGAGCTTATATTATAAGTATCGTAATATTTACATCTGATGTATTGTCAATGTCATAAAGTATTATATGTTTTAATTTAATTTAGATTTAAACATATTAACATTACCACTTCTTAAATTCTTCCGGCAAATCATTAAGCAGCCGTGCTTCTTTAACGAATATCGTTTTTTTAATGTTTAACATTACTAGATACATTATAATATGGAGACTTTTTAAGAAGGTTAACATTCATCTATACGACTATCAAATATTCATCAATGTCTTTAATTTCAGGGAAGCTATCCACGTACCGTTCATGGCTCGCTTCGTAGTTTATGCCAAGCGCACTGATGAGTGTCAGGCACAGCTACGCATGTTCTGTGTGACTGACGATAAAGAGGACAAGACCTTGGAGCGCATTGAGCGGTTCATACAAGTTGCTAAGAGCAGGGATGTTGAGGTAGGTTGTTGTAATTCTTGGTATATTATGTTTAACAATTGAAGCTTTGGAAAGTTTTAAAGAAATCATAAAGGATATCTGTTAAAATTATGGTTTAAGTTCTTAATAACATTTTGTTCACACAACGATCTTTTTGTCATCATCTCCTTGAGCCTTTACAAAAATCTTACATCATTTTGATTTGAAATTCAGTGTCAGTCAGTGCACATTGAAAGGAAAACAGACTGAAATGCTGTGAAAACAAAAGTATATGATGCTATCATACCGTGTTGCCTATACTATGCCATCACTCTCAATTTCCTTTTGTGTGTGGGTAATTTGTATATGCTAGCATATAATTATATTTTATATCTACCGGGCGTCCCTTTACAGGGCATATATTTTCATGTATGCGAGTTTTTAAAAATACTAAAATTGGACAGGTTCACGAAGGCAAACCAGTATACCTAGAATTCGGAGGCAACTTGGTACCAGTGGCGAAGTCAGGAGAACAGCTATCGATACCCTTCCGTGCCTTCCGAGAGAATCGAGTGGCTTTCCCTGTGATGATCAAGACGCAGGACCTGGAGCCGATCTGCAGGTGCCAGTTCATGAGGGATCCTAAAGTGCCGAAGGGAGAACCTTCGCCAACACCTGTAAGTTGTTATATTGTATTTTTGACGTGAGTTTAATCTGCATTTTGTATCTGATGTACCAGCTTCTGTCAAGAGGTTGCCACCGCGATGGACTAGCCTCCGTTTAGTGGTAATGGCCAGCGCCTATAGACACTAAAATGTGTCTTCAAAACCAAAAGCATTGTAGATGGGACGCTATGTTATGCTCAAAGTTGAATTTGTACTTCTATTGCTATCCATTCGAAAAAGTATCATATTGCAGTATATCACACAAATATATGTATCTATGTTTCTGATTATTCGTATGTGTACTTAAACGCCTAAACGGCTGAACAGATTTAAATTAAGTTTGGTACATGGGTCTCCACCATGTACCAAATTTATACCCTGGAATATTTTCACCCTGTAGAATTTTGATGATAATACAACCACTTATAGTTGGTTCTAAAATCCCAATATGAGAATATCTGTTGGAAGTTCATGCTTGACATGCTTGGTGATACCTACGCTAAATGCTTTTATTTGAATTCAGATTGCTGTCCTCAACATCATGGTACCAGATGAAGAGAGAACGTCTCCTATACCAACTGAAACAGTGCCGATGCGCACTGAGGAGCAGGAGCTCATATGGCGACAGAGACTTAGTGACCCAAGGTGACTTTCAGGACTTATTTGTAATCATATTTATGTTATCGTATATCTCTAGGCTTTGAACTGGTTTATAGAAGCAAAATTGCAGTTTAAATCAGCAATACATTATCAACCAGAATAGAAACTAAAAACAATATTTCTGATATTACAAAGGTATTAGAAACCAAAAAGTGTATGGCATCTCGTTGTTTTTTTTTTTTGTTCGACAAAAATCATCCAATTGCATCACCGAAGGATCTTGGTCGTAGCAGGAGTTAGTGTCAGACTTTTCGTGACTAAAAACCCACCCCTTACATTCTTAGCCCTACATACTGGGGCCGGACCTTCGTTTTAGAAATTGGGTCATGGGACCCAGTAGGTTTTGACCCTGCTAGGCCCCTACAGTTTGCTAACAGCTCATGCGGTCGGCCTCCTCCTTTGTTAGCATTACTTCCTTGCTCCAGACTATAACCTGTATAAAGCCCCGACGTGGCATCTTGTAACCTACTTGACACTAACTACTAGATCAATTTATCTTTCAACTACAAAAGAGGTATTTTAATCCGTGCACAATTTTTATCGACAAAGCGACAGGATTTGGAGGACAGCATTTAATTTCGTGTCGTCCTTAAAATCTTTAATTATTACAGGTTGGAGGATATATGCAACCTTCTGGGTAAAGACTGGGTGGCGTTGGCTTACGAGCTCGGCGTGAGTGTGGCCACCGTCAACCAGATACAGGCAAAGAGGATCACCGCGGCTGAGCAAGCACAGCTCATGCTTAAGCTTTGGAAGACGCAATCTGGAACTAAAGCTCTAGGTAAGATTACAGAAATCAAAGATAAAACTTAAATTTACTGTAGTAAGCATATTAGTTGAACTAAAATTAAAAGATTTTTCGGGTGTCTATCAAAGTGTGACTCAGCGGGGGCTGTAGCAACCATAGCAGTGACGGACATTTTGGTTTAACTTATTTGCCGTATACTATAATAATAATAATCATACCCGTCGTTAAAATATAAAAGCAAATAAATTTTTACTTTCGCTAACACAAAATTTCACACAAGCTGACCAGGTAGATTCTTTAAGCAAGACCTAATAATGAAGGTGGTTGAAGGTAGGAAGAATACTAAACAATGTATCTTCCACAGATAACTCATTAGAACTCGCATTATGTCGTATTGGAAGAGACGACATAATCGCACCTCAGTCTGAGATGACCAATGAACGACGAATCCAAAGGAACATCTACCAAGAACGACAGGCTTCTGAAGAAATTGAAGCCTACAAAGGTATTGGTCAGTCACCCTTCCCTTTCATCTTCTTTAATTTTATCCCCATTAGAATTGATATCGTATTTTGATCCCAATGTGTTTGAATGTCCATTGAAAAAATAAAAACTTTACCATACCATTCTGGTCTACATAGCTCCTTACTTTTCTTTTTCACTACTATCCAAGTTCAAAGTAGTTTTTTGTTCAGTTCTTTACGATACCACGTTTATTGCAGCAGAAGAAGATAATAAACTCAAGGATAGAATATACGATGAAGATCAAATTCCTGAACATAGAGAATCAGAACATGATCAGGATGAAGCCAAGTACTCTCCTGAAGAAAAATCGATAGTAGAAAAGAGTGAAATAGAGAGAACTCCTACGCCTAGTTCCCATGAAGAAAGTGAGGAAGATGAAGGTATGAACTATTTTAATACAAACAAAAACTTACTTTAAACTACGTCGAAAAACCAATATTAAAGTATTTTTTTCCTGACAGACGTCAAACGCAGTGTAGCAGAAAGAAAAGAACAAATCACGAGAAAGTTAAGTTCGAGCAAGATTCCAGCGTCAAAACAGAAGAAAGAAATAAGAGAAGAAATCATTGAAATTAAGACACAAATAAAACCAGATATCAAGAAGTTCCAGGATATTGAACAACAAGTAAACAACTTCTGTTTCAGTTATGACAATAACAGATCATAGTTTCTTTTTACAGGATTTAAGTATTAACGTGTCTTGTTTTTATAGGTACTCGAAAAAGACCCGAAATTAGAACGAACACGATCAAAAACTTCTCCCGATACTGTTGAAGAAGAAAAAGAACCTGAAGTTCAAGAAATTATCGAACCGAAGAAAGAAGAACCCAAGCCGGTAGAACGACCGGTTGAACAGTTCAGAAAGTTTGACCCTTCGTCACCGGCGAAACCTACTCCCAAACATTTACAAAGGCATATGAGGAATGAGTCAATGAGATTCCCATCAGGTGACTTCTCTAATGTCACAATCACTCCAAGAAAATCAGTGACATCTGAGACAAGCGAAGTTAAAGTAACTGAAACCAAAGATACCTTTACCAAAGAAGCTATTTCACAAAAAGAAATTGTCACGTCAAGGGTAGAAGAGAAATTAGAGGATGGTGATAAATCACCTGATTTAGTAGTAGAAGAAGAAAAAGATATTGCTGAAGCTCCATTGAGAGCTAAGATTAGCTCATTTGAATCAAAAATGTCGAAGGAATCTTCTATTGAATTACCTAAGACTACAGTTAAATTAACGAAAGAAGCGTTAAAGAAACATACGCTTGAACAGGACCAAGGGATTGAGTATACACAGGAATTTGTCAGAGAACAGTCTAAACAGATATCAAGTATGGAAACTCATGTTACCCATAAAGTATCCGTTGAAACAGAGAAACATACGGAAACAGTAAAATCTGTAAAAGAAACGATACAACACTTTGACTCTAAAATTAAACTAGACGAAAAATCCAAGCCATATCATAAGACAATGAGGACTGACTCTACTTTAGTGCAAGTTTCTTCGGAAGAAGACAGTGAGTTTTTGAAGAAATCAACTGACTCTGAGACTGAAACTGAATCTCAAACCACCGTCAAAGTAGATAAATTAGAACAAAAAAGTAAATTTAAAATTGATAGAGATGTATTTGAAAAGAAAGCGGATAGCAAAATTTCTCCTAAAGACACAAAAGGTAAAAAAGAAGACCATGATAAAAAACCAGGAGATGATGACAAGAAAGATGATCAACCTGGTATCATAAAGAAGCAGAAACTAGAAAAACAATTGACTGAAGAATTACGAGCGAAAGTTAGTGAAGAAGAACTAACAGAGGCTTTGGAAGAAAAAGATGTTTCTGTGAGCGATAAATTAGCTCATGAAAAAGTAAATACAATTTGTAATTATTGTATGTGCAAAAGCGTATTATTTCAAGAAAATGCTTACTGACTATATTTAATTTTGCAGATGGAAACACAAATGTCAGTGACAAGTATAAGGTCTGACCTCAGCAGACATACAAAGACGGATTCCATGGCTTCAGAAACTTCGGAGTTGGTCAGTAAGTTGACATCACAAGGGTCTCCCATACAATCAGCTATTGACAAAGCTGATTCATTAGCTGACATTCAACAAAGCACAGAGAAAGATTTCAGCTTTATATCTCAAACTGAGTCAAAGGTATGTTTCAATTCAATTTCATTAAAAACATTTTTTGTTCATAAGCCTAGGTTAAAAAGGTTATTTATAACACGGTAGAAGTTGTTGCACGATGTCAATTGGCAGCTTACTTTGGAGAAGAACCAATAAAAAAGTCATTTAAAAATCTTGTTTCTGTAATATTTCCATACTACAACATTAATAGGTTTCAGCAGAGACCAAAATTTTGATCAAAATTGTATAGTTTTTTGACTGGAAGTTGGATTTCTTATGAAAATAAAATTGTCAGTGTTTGTAAATATTATCTCTCTTATAGATAAACGTTTTACAAACATTTAAAAAGTTTTTTAGTCAAATATTATATATTTTCATAGTGGCTTTAAAATATCTTTTAGAACTAAATGTTTTATAAATTGATATTTGTCATCACCAGGTGTACTCAAAGGATTCAAAACACCGCAGTGACTCTTTAGATGAAACTTCACAGTTCTCAGACTTGGATGACCAAATCGGCACAAGTCCAGCACATAAGCCACATGTTGACAAAGACTTGGAACCAACTGTTACTAAAACTGAAATTAAGACTGTAACCACTACTATATCAGATAGAAATGAAACCAGAGATCAAACTCTTGAGTTTCTAAAGTACGAAAGTGAACACAGTTCACAGGTACTTGAATCTGCTTTGGGGGCAAAAGAGGCAGAAAAGGTAATTCGAACTTAATAGAGATGTTAAAGACTTGCTGAGCTAATAACTTACCAGTAACTATACTGGTGGCGTAGCTGTGTAGCTTTAACCTATTAAAATATCAAAACTAATTTTTTTTGCACTGTATTATTATTTATGTTTGTAGATATCACCGAAGGAATCCCCAGTTATAAGTGCAAAAGCACGTCAATTTATTGAGACAGTACCAGAGGATGATTCTGTACAAGAATGCTTCTTCTCCAAGCGCATTTACTCAGACTCTTTAGAAGACTCAGAACATACAGACTCAAGGCGACACTCAGAAGCTGAATCATTAAAATCCGATCAATCCGATGTTAAAGCTAAAGTATCATCATCTGATTTTGATGAACGAGCAGAATATGAAGAAACAATTGACTCAGGAAGTGGATTTGGTGACGAGAAGTTTGAGGAAAGCGTTGGTTTTACTTCAATGAGAATTGATCCCAAATCCATAGAACTTGAAAAACAAGACTCCGGGTCTGACAAGGAAGCAGAACCAGTATTCAAGAAAATGACCCCAAAACGATCTCATTCAAGAAGTGAATCGATTTCAATAACAAAGATAAGTGATCTACAGCTTGATTTAGATCTGCCCAAAGCTAAACCTGTTACGGAATTTCAAATGATTGTAACAGAAGCTGAAGAAGTGGACCGCTCTGACAAAGATGAGTTGTCTGACAAAATATCTTCAGAAAGTAGTAGGGAAATTGAAATGTCTGACCGGAAATCTTCAGAGGGTATTTCAGACAGAATTAGTTCAGAAGACGCTGTGACAGAGAAGAAGACGTCTTCTGAAGAAGATGCAACGAAAGATCGTGAACCGGTGTTAGATATTGGAAAAGAAGTAGTAGTTGCTATAATTGAGACGGTTAAAGAAACTGAGCCAGTTGAAATGAAAACTCAGGCTGTGAAAGATGACGCTGCAGGTAACGACAAAAATTAAAATGTTTCTTATCACAATTTTACTACTAACTGTACTAATAAAAAAATATGTTCGTTTGAATTTAGTACAACAATATATTATTTATTTCAGTTGATGTAGTAAAACGCCAATCAGTAACATCAGCTGGCTCTGGTTCCATCAGTGAACTGCGTTTAGAAGAGAAACGTTTATCAGACGCTCACAGTCTGACTGAGTCCAGGGACTACACGTTCGAGGAGTCAGAAGATGACATTGCGACACAAGGTACTCACGTCGATATGTCCAAGGAAAAAGTTGTTGAAGTTAAACACGAAAGTGATTCTAAAACTAAGACTGCGTCAGGTTGGTGTAATCCAAGTAAATATAATAAAATTTTGTTAAGATATAAAGCTAGCTATCTTAATAAAAACTAATGGCTTGTTACAGGTAAAACTGATATGTCAAAACTTGCAAAACTAACTCATGGTGACTCATTAGATGATGTTGAAGGTTTTCCGGAAGATCATGTCACTGACTATGTTCACAGACTACCGCATATTGCAGAAATGGGGTAAGACATTTTTGTTCATTATATTTCCTGAGGAAGTATATAAGTATTGTAAAGGAACACTAAACATATTATTAATTTTAGAGCTATGGCGGAGAAAGATTTAACCCATGATTTCTTAAGCAAAGAAAGAGAAGCACAAATCAAACGAGAAACTGTCACTGTTATCACGAAAACGACCACTGAACCTACACAGCCAGAAAAAGACACTACGGTTGTTACTGAAACCGCACAACCTGTAAAAGGGATAGCTAGTGTCGTTGCTGGGATTGTTCAACCAGTAAAAGAGATCACTACAGCTGTAATCGAATCTAAGTTCTCTGGTGCGGTACCTGATATCGCACAATCAGAAAGCGTAACTACTACTATCGTTACTGAAATTGTACAGCCAGTAAAGGATGTCACTAGCGTTGTAACTACGACACAGGAAAAACTGGTTACAAGCACGGTGACTGAATCTACTCAACCAGAAAAAATTGTTACTAGCACTGTAACGGAAGGTGAGCAACCTGGTACAGTTATTACCACTATTGTAACTGAATCTAGACAACCAGAAACAGTTATCACTCGTACTATATCTAAGTCTGGACAGCCAGAAACAGTAATCACTCGCACAATAACTGAGTCTGAGCAACCAGAACGAGTTGTTACAACTGTTGTGACTGAAACTGTACCACCAGTAAAAGAAGTAAGAATTGTTGAAACGATTCAGTCTGACCATGATTTTCAACCGAGAGAATTTGTTTTTACAACAAGGCAGACTGAGACATCCTACACGACATCCACTTCATCTTTCAAAGATGAACCAGCTGTCATAACGGATACGAAGACTATTATCAAAGATGGTACATGTTCAACCATTGAAGAAACAATTGAGACGAAAAAACAAATCATTATTAGCTCAGGAAGCAAATTTGATGTTTCCAAAATAAGAACGGACACACTTGGACATTTTGATGTCGGAACTATAGATGAAATCAAAAAGTTTGTACCTAAAGACTTGGATCTCACAGAAACTACAGAGATCACAAAAGAACAAGTAAAACCAATGATTGATGATATTCTACATAAGGGCACTATTGCTGCGGCAGCAAGGAGCCCGATTCTAGATAAAGACATCAAAACTATAACAAAAGAAATTGTAGAGACAGAAAAGAGGTCCTACGATGCTAAGGTACCGCATAAAGAAGAACGGAGACACTCTTGTATCAGTCCAGCTATTTCTCTTGAAAGGATTGCTGAATCTGAAGTAGAAACTGAGGAGGAGCCACCTAAAAAAGTCACTAGCATACCTACTGAGACACAGAGAGTTACAGAAACGACCACTGAAATGAAGAAATCAGACTCAGCTATGAAACAAATGGCTGATAATATTGAAATAATCATAAAACAGGCATCTGAAGACATCGATGTTTCTTCAGAAGAACACCCAGTTGAAGATGAAAAAGATATCGCAGGGCGAGTGTCTGTAGATTCTATAATAGAAGAAGCTGTAACAACCGTGGAAGGATATCTTGATGAAAAAGACGCCAAAGATATTAAAGAGCAGGAAATCGAAGCTAAAAAAGAGATGATATTTGAAGAAACGAAGAAATTCTCAAAGGATAGACCAGGACTTACTAAATCATTGTCAAGAGATAGCGGTGAAATAGTCATTATGCCTAAGAAAAAACACCCGAGAACATTCTCCGTTCAAAGTTCTCCTGAGGAAATTGAAGAACAGATTTATACTGATTCTGAATCTGGTAAGTAAAACCCTGAGCAGAACCTTTTCATACATTGAATTTTTTATAAAATTTTTAAATTTCTGATTGGTTAACTTGAATTAATTACAGATATGGACAAAGCAAAAGTTCTAGAAATTATAGAACCTAGTTCAGATTTAGATGGCAAAACTCCTGCATCGAGTTTCGATACGAGGAAAATTCGCACTGACTCGCTTGATGATGCTGATGATTTCCCAGAAAAAGAGGTAAACACCAAAACTAATATTTTGAATACTTTAATTTTTTTATTTATATTTTATTCATATTTGGTCCTATGTGTGTATTTAATATTTCAGGCTGAATTTTTCGGAGAAGATGAAAAATATATGGAAGATGCACCTGAATCTTTCCAAGCAGTTAAATTCAGTGATGTAGCCCATGGAGACAGAGCTGGCCCTAGCACGAGTGCTCTCCACGATGGGGAAGACGATGACAAATTCAGTGACAAGTTTGTTAAGAAAACTCATTTTGTAGACAGTTTGATGCGCTCTGATTTAGTTTCAAAATCCACAACTGAATCATCAGTTACCACGGTCATATCGACTTTAACAAAATCTTCAGATGAAGATCAAAAGTCAGTGCTTGAAGATGGCACGTCCGCTGACTTTTCGAAAATCAGCGGAGCAGATTTAGTAAAAGACCCTTCTAAAACTTCAATGGAAGCTAAGGAAGATTCCAGAATAGAGGAACAAATAGAAGACCGTGGCACTCCTGACTTATCCAAAAAATCAATAGATCTAACAAAAGACTATTCTAAATCTTCAATTGACAGCAAAGATACTTCTAGAGACTTTGCAACAAATGAGTTGTCGAAAGACTCAACGGTGGATTTGACAAAAGACTTTTCTAAAGCTTCCGTAGAAAGTGTTAAGGAAACGTCGAGATCTATTGATGAAAAGACTTTTTCGGAAGACCATTCATCATTAGACGTATCAAAGACATTAGCATCAGATGCTTCTGATGGTATCACAGTTAGTAAAGAATTTATTGATGAGGAGAGATCAGTATCAAGAGTTGTTAGAGTTTCAACCAGCTCTTCTCAAGAGACATCTATATTAACAGAAAGCAAATTATTTAGCGAACAAGACGAAAAGTCTTATGACAAAACGAAGCCCTTTGATAAAATTGAACAAGATTTTATTGGTGAAATGGAAGAGAAAATTGCTCAACTGCAGTCAGAATTCAAAAAAGAAGAAGAAATGGCTGAAAAAGAACCTGGAGTAAAAGTTGAAAAGCATGTCACAACTAGGGAAATTATTGGCGAAGATGGTTCAAAACAGATAGTTACAGAAACGATACAACACATTTTTAAAGATATAAAAGACGTCGTTGAGGGTGATAAAGGTGTCACTGTTGAAGAAATTAAAGTTGAAAGTAACAAAGTTACAAGTGATCAGTCTGAAGACCCAGAGATCCTGAAGGAAGCAGAAGATGAAGTTCCTGATATGAAAGAATTAAACAGAAGGTGTTCGAATCTTCTTGAAGATATTTCACAAGGAGCGCTTATTAGAATTGACTCATCGCATGTTACACATGGTAAGTTACGTCTGCTATACAAAACAAATTGTAGGCTTCCTAAATTACATGTGTTCTTTTTAGGGTTCCATGGGACGGAACCCTTATAGGATCACTTTGTTATCCGTCTGTCAAGACCGTTTATCTCAGGAATGCCTAAAGGTATTGAGTTAAAATTATCACTATATACTCATGTCTGTAATCCCGTGAAGCTGTGAAAAAATACCACCTTCCAAGTCTACAGAAAAAAAAGATTCGGCTCTTTACGTCACATAAAATTTAAAGGAATCTAAATTCATAGAATCCTGAAATATGATATAAAGCAAGGTCTTATATTATAGGTATAGGAGAAGAAATCTGAAAACTGTAAATTTATAGCTAAATGACAAAAAGTTTTTTGTGTATTGGAAAAATCTAACTGAATTCGGGAATTAAACTGCTTTCATGAATAGTTTGTACGGAACCCTTAGTAGACAAGTCTGACTCGTACTTTTATTTGATTCACGCTTATTTCGTGTACCAATAATTCGAATTTCCATTGATTTTATAGATCTTGTATCAAAGTTCTCCAAAACTCCACCACCATCCCCTGTCGATTTAACCCAGAAAACCAAAGCGGAGGATGGTACTGGCGAAAAATCTCTCGGGCTACAACCTAAAGGTAATGTTACTTTATATAAAATTGAAGAATAAAACCAAAACATAATGCAATATAAGTAAAACCTTTTAAAAAATTGTCAAAGATCACACGAAAGAATGTTGTTCATTTAGTGAGTTTTGTAATTTATTTAGCCTGGTGAATACATGATTAAGGTGATGATCTTTAATAATTTTGTCCCAACAGTAACGTTGTAGTTAGTATCTGCTACATTCAAATCACTAGTGACTGCAGCAATCACTGATTCACTGAAAAATAGAACTAACACCAAAAACATATCATAACATACCATGACCACAATTTAATTGCCTTCGAACTCTCAAACGCCAACCAACTTCCACATTTACTTAAATTTGAATGATATATTACTCCTAACACTAAAAAAGACAGTGTGAGAAATTCATTGGCGCTTGAATGTTCAGTCGTTACACAGTCCAAATGCAAAGACTTTGTCACTTCTCTTGAACAACTTGAATAAACATTTAGTAGCTAGTAACTGCTAGAAGTAGGAGCTAACTCCGTCCTTCAATCTAGGCTCCGACTCTTCGTTCCTGGACGCTAGCCGTCAGTCACCACGAGCTTCTTCAGCCGGAGACAGTGTCATCAGTGAAACAGAAGCTCATCAGAGTGGTCAGTAAGATGTATTTGAAACCATAAGTTGATTTACAAAATCTTTTACTATAACTGTATCTAAAAATATTTTAATGATTCTGACATTTGAGATTTTTTATAATATCTTAAGTTGTTATAATGTCCCTTAAAATAGATTGTGACAAAATTATTGCAAGCTTATTGCAGTAATGTAGTGGCAAAGTAGAGTCACAGCGAAACTTTACTCTTAATTTTGTAGTAAACAACCATTATAGACAGCCTTATTTGCCACACTCTTTATTTGTATGCCAATTTTCGCATGTGTCGTGGTTAATTTTTACACTAAGGACTTGACTTTGTTTCTAAAGAATTAGGAATGAAGCCAGTGAACGGACAGCACTCGAGTGATAGAATGCACTAAGACTGAGCAAGATAAAATAGATTATAAAGCGACCCCATCGTAAATAAAAGATAAAAGAAAATTAGTTCAGTTGCAACAGTCACATAATGTATGCAAATATTTGTCAGCACAGTAAATTTTACTTTCTTTCTTGCGGAGCCCTTACGTTGCTATAGGTAAGTGGACCCACGAGCAACCGAAACATCACATTATTTTTATTATCGCTTCTTCTGACGGACAACTTAATTTCTCGTATTTAATTCGCCATTTTTCATCTACTATCATTCACATTTGGGTAACGTTTCGCTTTGATTCTAAATCTTTATTTATTTTAACCATTTTACTATCATGAGCTTCCATCGCTACATATAATTTCTAAATATCTTCATCACATCGACATTAAACTTGTAACATAAACACGCTTTAGGTGCTTCAAGTGCATAGATATTATAAATTGTCAATATTTTTCCAAATTTTGAACAGTGTGCACAGTAACTTCATGATTTTACTAAATGAACAATTGGATAAATTATTTTTACCACGTTTTTAATGTTTAGCACAGCGAAAACACAAAAAATGTCAAAGTAGAAATGTAGCTCGTTAATTCATATTATTGTAATTTTTTCTTTACAGAAGTACTGATGGAGGCGTCTAAGGCACTGACTGAAGCCGCCAGGCCTAAATCTCCAACTAAACATGTAGCCGATAATTTAACATTTGTAAATGTCGACCAGCCGACCATTACCAGCGGTGCCATAGAACTTGTTGATCGAACCATAGAAAAAAGCATTGATGTTATTGGTCAAATTAAGCAAGAACAACTTGCTGTTCAATTGGAAGACATGCAAAAATCAACGTCAACTGACACGTTCTATAGTGAGTCTAGAGTTGAAACTTCATCTTCGTCGGTCCACAAAACTTTTGAAGGTGGTGAATTGAAGTTCCAATCTATCGACCCCGAAGCTGTTATGTCAGATATGGTAGCCAAGTTTGGCACTAAAGATGATTTCAGCACAATATTGACTCATAAAGAAACTGAAACAAGAAAGATATCCGGACAAGAATTTTTCTCTGAAACCAAACAAGTATCATCTTCAGATGACGATTCTTTGGTTATTAAAACTGAAACAAAACATGAACTACGAGGGCAAGAACATGAAATGAAAGAAAAGACAGTAGTTCGCAAAGAAGGTGATCAAACAGAAACATCTCAAAAGAAATTGGAAAAAGCTCATGAAGCGACAGCAAAAAGATCAGATATTGAAACGAAGACTGTTAGAAGTACGGATGACAATGACATCGTTAAGGTGGAACGGGAATTTTCTGAACAAGGACTTTATACAGGGCGACAGACCAAGTCTGAAGAAAAGATGACTGCCATAAAAGACGAAACAATTAAGAAAAAACATGAAGTTAAAATATCTGAACGAGATTTGTATCATGAACAGTGGGGTAAAGAATATTTCACCGAACCTGGTGAGTTAGAAAATATCGTTGAAGATGACGATAGTAAGGCTAGAGTAGCATTTGTGGATTCTACTTTAAAGATCGTCGAAAAAGATGAAGTAGTATCTAGTGTTGAACTTTCTGAAAAAGGTAAGGTGGTGAGTTCGACAATTGAACACCACAAAGAAGAATCAGTCATAGAAAGTAAGGAGCACGATGATCTTAGCTCTGATGCTTCACATGCACCAAGCTTTAGAAGTGAACCGACTGAAAAGCGGGACTCCTCTGAAACTAGTCCAAAAAGTAAATCAAAATCATTCAAAAAAGATGATGAAACTTATGAAGTGAATTTTATAAAGGAAATTAAAGTAACCACTTCTCCAGTTAAGAGTTCATTTAGTCGAACTGGAAGTCAAGATACACATTCCGAGTCGGAAGCTGCACCCGAGTTACCTCACGATGATAGAACTGGCGACACGCCGAAAAAAGAGAAACCTTCCAAGTCTCCTATAAAATTACCACAACAACAAATTCAAGACCAAGTTTGGGAAGTTTCTTTACAGAAAGCTGATTCATTTGAAGTAGCTGATGAGATACCAAAACCTAAAGTTACCACGAGTGTAGAAACATCAAGTACTACTACCAAAAGTTCCGACAGTGACACTATTTTAGAAATTAGAACAGTTATAGAAACAAGAACTGAAGTAACTAAGACATCCAAAACTGACATGTCTCCTATAACATTTGAACTATCAGATGAAACTAGTACGACATCCAAAGACATTATGATAAAATCTGGTGAAAGTGTTGATACAGAATGTATGATTAAGTCTTTGGAGTCACATGAGGGAGAGGTGTTACAGAAATCCATGGATTCTACTGTAAGTGCTGAAACTCTTCATGCCTCCGAATTTTCCACAGAAGCTGATTCAGCTTATTTAACAGGAACTGATCACAGAAGAGAGGAAATGAAACTAATAAAAGAAAAAAGCCTAGAAGACATTTGCAGTAGTGGATATGACACTGATCTCTCCTCTGCCGAGTTTCACGGGACGAAACTCGAGTCTGAAAGGGTGGATTTCGATTCACTGATGTCTGCTCAACCACTTACAGACTTGTCAGTTTTGGAAAAAACTATAGATGAAGTCAAACAGTCACTTGAAGCAGCACAAGGTGAAATTATTAGTGAAAAAAGTGATGGGAGCAGCAAATACAAGCAGTCCCCGTCGGAATTTCAGTTTAAACTGTTGATAAGTCCTGATAGACCTGAAGTTATCACAGAAGAACAACATGATGATCATGATAAAAATGTTATATTGACTGATAAAGAAGAAAACAAACATGATACCCAAAAACTTGACAGCTCCAGCTCCCCAAAAATAAGTTCACAAGATGATACCACGACGTCTGATGAAGAAAAAGACACAGTTCATGTAAAAGAATCCAGTCCTCCATTAGACAGCGGTGACATTTCAATAAGGTCAGATAGTGGCCCACACTCTATTATTGAAACTGATAGTGAAATAATATTATACGACAGAGATAAGTCCATAAGTAGTCTTGAAGTAAAACTTAGGGATCAGAGACATATTAAATCAAAGTTGGGTGTTGGAGATAGGCGATCAGCATCTGAAGTTGAAGGATGGTCTAGTTCAGGGGAAAGCCACTACCACAGCTTTGAACACTCTGAGAGCAGACCGTTGTCTTCCGATGTTGAAGTAATGATGACCGCGCAAAGTGGTACTGAATTCGAGACTGCACTGACAAGTCATGACATTTCATCACAATCGATGAGAACATCTAAAGATTATTTCACAGCTGGCAGTTCACTTGCTTCCCGAGATAGTATGAAAAGCTTAGATTCTGATGGATCAAGCCACGTAGCCAGCATTGATATCTCCGATGCTTCAGAAACTTTAGTACCCTCCGCTAATGAGTTAAAAGAAGAACTAATGGAAAGTAGCACTTACGTTGAACAATTTCTTCATGAAGCAGAAAAGGAACAACAAAAAGTGAAAGACGTAAGTGATGAGGAAGTATCTGCTGATGAAGATGAGGGTAAAGTTGATGATATCGAACCTGTGGGTAAGATGAAAAGATCTCATGAAATGAGATTCCAACCAAAAGATTTGATACCAGAACATTTCCCTATTGAAAGTGCTTCAGAAATTAGTGCAGATATCGATGATGATTCGACTAAAGATAAAGACGGTTCCGACACTACAATTTCAAGTCAATTGAAAACAGACGAGGTCTTATCGTCATCTATTTCAAAACTAGACATGCCTTCTTCGCAATCAGATCTAGACCTAATTGAAATTAAAGAAACTGTTACAAAAACCACAACTCAATTACAAGAAGCGATACCATTTTCTATAACTAAAATAGAAAAACCTCAGAGAGAATTTGTTGATGTTGAAAGCGAAATTATTCCTGTAGGATCTTCAGAATACGAGGATATCGTGAGACATGGCAGCATTACTCCAGAACCCAGAAAACTTTCAAAAGAAGACATTATTATAACAAAGACCACTATTCATGATGCTGAAAGTGCACCGAGTGGTCCCGGTGAAGCAAGTGGACCGAGTGAGGAAATATGTGAAGTTATTGAAGAATGTCATAAAAAGATTGTGAAAGAAGTCAGCGTTATTCCATTCCCTAAAACAGAAGTACCACCAAGTCAAAGAGAATTTGTTGATATTGAGGAAGATATTATACCAGTTGGTTCAAAACAGTACGAAGAAATTCTTAAATCAAAAAGTGATTCATCAGTTCCTAAAACTAAAGTTGAGAAGTCTTCTGTAAAAACCCCTGATTCTCAACTGGACAGTAAACAAACTTCAACATCAAGTCTCCAAACACACGATCATCAATCTACACCTCAAACACCTTTGTCAGCGCCAAGTCAAAGTTCTCTCTCAACTGACAATGGTAGAGAATACGTCCTAGATGATATGTACGACATATCAGAAACCCCTGAGCTAAGATCTGATCTTGCTGAAACCAGTAAGTCGGAACTAATGATAACAACTGAAGAAAGATCAATGCATACTTACGAAAAAGAACAAGAGTCACCTACAAGCGATGAATTCGAAATGGTTGATAAACCTAGCGAGATGGATGACTTTGTTGTCATCGAAGAAGTAGCTAAAGAAGCTCAAGAAACTGATACTGAGGGCAAAAGTGTACAAATAAAGTCGCAAAAATTTGAAAAACGACATGACACAGAGATTGAAGAATATTTATCTAAAACTTCAAAGAAACAAGATAGCACCAGTAGCGCATCAGGTTCTTTATCTGATGAAGAGCTAATGGCATATGAATTAGAACAAAAGAAACTACAGGCTCAAGAATTAGCAGAAATAGAGGCTGGAAGACGTTGGATACAAATGCAATTTGAAGGAGATCCACGATATGACTATGAACGAGTACCTCTAGAAGATATCAAAGAAGAAGAAATGACAGACTTTGATGCTAGTAGAATAGGTAGCTTAACATCCCAAAAAGAGTCAATAGGAAGTTACGGAAGCTTTAGGAATTCTTATGGGAGCCTTTCGGAATCAGAAATGGCCTCTCGTATAAGGTTTAGAGTTCGTGGTGACAACGATGATATTTCAATAAGTTCATTGCAAGAGTTTGAAAATTTAGAAAGGGCTTTAATGGAGCAGTACCAGCAACATTCCTCATCTTCTGCAGAATCTCTAAATGGTTCTTTACCAAGACGCTACATTCTTAGTAGAAGTCAAGGTGATGATATTTCCGTATCAAGCTTAAAAGAATTTGAAGGTCTAGAGTCTGCTTGTTTAGAAGCACTAAAAGCAGAAATACTTGCAAAGCAAAAAGAAGCTCTTCTTATGGCGGATCCTAAAGAAGTAAGTGGTAGTTTCTTAGAACGAGAAAAACGATCGTACAGTGGCAGTTCAGAAAGCAGTCCTCCACAAAAAGGAGGAAGTCCGAGTCAAAAGAGTGGTAGTCCCTCTCAGAAAGGTGGAAGTCCATCTCAAAAAGTAGGCAGCTATGGCAGCCCAACACAAAAGATTCTCACCGAGTCTGCTAGCATAAGGAAGTTAATTGATCAACAAATGGCAATAGAACAGAAACTACAACAGCAACAAGTAATGCCAAAAGTGATAACAGTAAAGAAATTTGATGATAGAGGAGCATTCTTTGTGCCAGAACCTGAACCTGGAACATCAGAAAAAGAATCATCGGAAGAAGTTAAAGAAGAATGCAAGAAATCATCTTCTTTTGTTTGCGCAGCAGCACCAAGTGATGGATCAGCTGAATCCATACCAGGAGATTGCGAAGAAATGATGAAGCTATTAGATCAGGAAGAAAAAACAAAGGAAAGCCAAGCAGTAACTAGGACATTCACTGATGGTGGTGTTATTGAAGTTGTCAGAACAACAACAGTCATCCAACAGAGATTTGTTGATGGAAAGAAAGTTTCAGAGACTGTGTCGAGTACTGATGGCGAAGGCGCAGTTGACATACCTGGTAGACCAAGACAACTTGAAGAAAGTGCTATGTCGTATGGCTCAGAAATGTCTTCATCAATAACTTCTCAGCCTTCAGAGATGGACAGTTTAATGACTGTGCTGGAGAGGCATACAGAGGGAGAGGTAGTGACGGTTACGCGACAAACAATAACAATGACTGAGAAACCTGAGGACCTAGAGTTCTCAAGGGAGGGGAGTCTAGTGCGTGAGCTCTCGCCCTCCTCGGGGAGGTCGGTGGCTCACAGCGTAATATCGTTCTCCGGTAAACAATTTACAGATCCTGCTAGTGGTTCATGGAGTGGACAAGATGAGGAGCTGAGTTCGTCAGGAAGTTTTAGCAGGTTTGTTTGATTTTCATTCAGTAACTATAGTTTAGTAAAACTGTAGGATCAGAGATAATATTTTCTGTTAGCGACTTCGATCGCATTAATTTAGAAGTTGACAATATGTTAGAAAGTTAGGTAGCGCATCGTAATACAACGATCGTTGGCACAAGGCCGTCCTTTCCCAACAACACATTTTTTCTAAATAAAACGTTAAGTTATTTTCTGTACCTCTGACATATTTCAGTGTTTTAACCTGAACAAGTAACAAATGTTAGTTAGATTAGTATTATCATTCACTTAACTTATTTTCAAACTACGCGGTTGGAGACCAACTGTCATAAATGGAATAGCATTTATTTTTCTATATTTTATACAAAAACTAAGGCCACAGCTTTGTACCTTACTTATAAAACAATGTCATGGTTTTCTCCACCCCATCCACAATCTGCACTGGACTCGCGTGGTGAATTGTGACCAATAAGGCCTCCTAAAAACGACAATTGTGTCCCAGCAGTGGAAAAATTATGAAATTGATTATAGCTTAGATGTTCAAAAGTTTTTTTAATAGATAGAGTGATTCAAGAGGAAGGTTTATGTGTTAGTATAATACATGCATAATATATTCCATACCAAACTACCCCTGAAACTACCCTCATACTTCCGAACTTTCTGTAGGGGTGCTCGCGCAGATCTGATGCTGGGCAGCACAGATAGCCTTGAAGCAACCAGTTCTAACGCGACCCGAGCTACTTACAATTATGAAGTAGACACCCCTATGACAGGCAGTCTCACTTCTGGAGGTGAGTTTAAAAATAGGTCATAATTTCTTAATTTATTTTTGGATTTTGTACGAGATTTGACGATTGTAGTAATGTTTGAAAGTCAAGACTAATTCGTGAAATTAATTTTTCAAAAAAGCAATTAAAGCTCTCGCACTCGTAATAAATTTTTGTACTACTTATCATCAAACTATTTTGATTATTTAACACGAAAAGTCTAATTTCAGTTATAGAATAAAACTTGACTGTACACCAAAATAGTAACAATTTCACAGAAACTAATACCAATGGGTACAAACTTATCGCTGACAGCGATATCTACCTGACAACCTTAGAATGGAGTATAAGAACTAAAATTAAAAAAGGGGGTAGTCTGCGGTGTACTGTTCTGTAGTTTTATTTGAAAATGTATGTCACATTTCAAAGCTTATATCACTAGCTTTACTAAATATTATGAGCATTTGTCAAATCTCGGAACAAATCGTAATATACCTTTATTAAAATTTTACCAAAACCTTTTGCGACGCTTGTCCATTGGCTTGCCAACTTATTCATTACTAATAAGTGCCAAATTATTTATATATTTACCCAAAGAAAGACATTTTATTCTTATAATATTCGATTCTCATCTTAAGCTTACATATTATTAATTTACTTATTAGTATTTCTTTCTCTATAAACCATATTAACCGTACCAATTTATTTTAGCAACAGCATGAGCTATCATATAATCATCTCTTTGTATTTTACAGAAAAGCTTCCTCATCCCCGCTTTTATCTTGAATGAATCTATTTATTTAGTATGTTTATCAAAATTATTTTATTTTTCTTTAAAATCTTCTTCAAAATCATGATTTGAAGTTCCAATATCGTAATTTTCTGTTTACTAAATTGCTTAAATGCAAAACAGAAAATACCGTATTTGATTTCTAATTCAAGAAAATTGTCAATAAAAATATTGAGATTTTTAACTTAAATTAGTTGATTGAAGATTTTTTGCATTATTTTTATTTATAACCTACATATTGCTACCCCGCCAAGCTTGATACTAATCAGAAAGATAACAGCGGTGCCCCCTCCAGGATCAAATACCATGGTATCATCCCTGGACACCCTGGATCCGATCACCACGGTCCAGATGGAGAGCCTAGAACACCAATCGACTAGCGAACATTATTCTCATGATTACGAAGTACAGGAACCGGATTCTGACACTGAGAGATTGGTAAGTGTAAAAGAATTTCAAACATTTAACACATGAGGAAACGGAGAAGAAGAATTGGCCGATAAGGATTATTAATTCATCTGTTTTCTTTTTTTCTCTTCTTAAACTTGCGAGGGCCGTAATAAGAGACATAATAGAAAGACAATAGTTATCCGAACGCCAGCGTTCGCTTGAGGCTCAAGAGTAAATGTTATTGGTTTTTTATAATTAGTACGTAGAACTACTCATACAGACTTATATCACGAAGCTACTACGAGTAACAGAGGCTAAATTACCTATAAGGTTTATTTTAAACCAAAGTACAAAGCTACAAACAGAAGCTATAAAGATAATATTCTTTTAAATAAGATTTATATTAGTGAAGCAAATTACCATAAATAAATTATTAACAAAATCTATGATAACCAACTCAGTTTTCACCTCTACAATAAAAAGAACAAAAAACCCTGTATATTATATTTCCTGTATTTAAAACCCCACTTCACTGTAGATTTTCATAGAAATAAATCCTCAATATTTCTTAATCTACACTAATATAATAAAGAGGTAAAGTTTGTTTTTTTGTTTGTAGGGGGTAATCTCTGGAACTACTGGTCCGATTGGAAAAATTTTAGCAACAATAGAAAGCTGCTTTACTCCTGAGTGACATAGGCTATATTTTATGTACGCGGGCGAAGCTGCGGGCAAAAGCTAGTACTTAATAAAAACAGAACATAATTGAAAGATTCCACTTTATGAGTATACAGAAATGTCATTGATCTAAATTCATAAAACCACGCATAAAACTAAGTCCTGTCACACAATTTAAAACACAAAGATAGCAGGACCGATTTTAATTATATTTGCTTTGTTAAGTTCATCTTCAAACTGAACAGCTATTAAAATATCGGCAAAATTCACGTAAAAAATATTTGAATAAGTTTTTTCATCTGAAAATGCAACTATCAAATACATTGATCTTAATCATTCTTTTCATCGTTCAGTCATATACATTCAATGACTGTAACAAACTTCAACAAATCGACTAGTCTATAATAAAGTAAATAATCATGAACTTACCATCCTTCTTTTTCTTCTTCTTACCATTCTTCCACATTTGTTTCCAGGAACTAGACAACCGCACACCTCGTGCTAAGGAGCGTACCATCATGTTTGACAGCACTGACACGCTCAGCGCTGTCAGTGGTGACGGATCCGTTAAAGAGGCTGCCGTAGAAACACCAGCACCTACCTTCTACATCGGAGACACTCCTATTACAAGAGGTATAGAATTCCATCCATCCTACCAACGTATTACAATTATTATGTAATGCAATGGCAATGTTTAAGGAAATTGAGTGGAACAAGCATCTAAATCAATTATATAGCACAGATGCGCTAAAGTAGTCATACTAGTTAGAGGAATTCAATTTCATAAAAATATAATTAGTGCTGATATGTTTTCAAAATACAAATTAGAGAAAGTAAACAATGATTATAGACTATCAATCAACACTGATAGTCTATAATCATTGTAGTGAAAATAATTCCTTTCAAAGTTTTGAAAGGAATTATTTTCATAAAGAGGAGCTAGTTTTGTAGCATTATCAGTAAACTTTTTATTTTCCATCTTAAAGCATTGTTTAGCCAGTTATCCGACAAACCAACAATCAACAACAATTATTGATTGCCACCAAGATGACCTGCGTTGGGACGCTGGATTACATTCATGTGTTGCTGCTATAATAAAACATACACAATAAATAAGAATTCGTTTTTAAGATTCTAGAATTTAATTACTTAACTATAGCATTGACTGCTAATAATCCAAATCAATATTGTATGCTCTTGGTTATAATAGCTGTATTCAAATTCAATATATATACGATTTAAACCATATTTCCACAAAAACACAAAGCCACTTTTTCTGGCCTAAGATATCTACTTAGACTTCAATATCTGTTCTCCCTCCTTATTTGGACAATCTCGAACAAATTGTCTTGATTGCAAAATATTATTTTCCAGGAGATCGACGAGAAGATGATGATAGCCAGCCAACTCTATCTGGAAGCGCTCCAGCATCATTACCTCCTGCCACACAACCCTCACCGCCCATACCTGCTCAAAGAAGGTAATAATCCTCTGGTATATCGGTGTGTAAGTTACTTCTATCAAAAGTATAAGTATCAAAAAACAAATTAATTATACTAATATGTAAATAGAAATGTCTACAATTACTTGGCTCCGCATTATGATTTAAATTATCTCTATCTTCATCTATTTTATTTTATAAGCAATTGATTTTATCATACATGCTATTTCTTTTAAAGCATTCCTCTTCTTCTTTATCGCAATTAATTTTGTTTTAAGCTTTGTCATTTATTTTGTCAATTTGTGCTTTACTTTATATGATATCATCATTTTTGAAATATGAATTAAAGTTTTCAAAATTGTACCTACTAAATATAAAAATATTATCATTGCAGCTGCTATTGTTTAAGTCACTCTCAAGATAATCTCCACAAATAGGTACATTCCTTTATCCTTTACTATTGTATTGTTTTTTATTTTCATTTGCTTTTTCACAGTTATTACTATCACCTTTATAACCACAGCATCAAGGTTTATTTTGCTTCATTCCGTAATATGATTTATTAAGTGTGTCATTGCTTTATTTTTAGGAAGTCATGGCATGTAGTGGAGGGTGTATTTTATATATGAAATGTTGAAGATTTTAGTATTAAACCAAGTATTGACACTGTTACTAGATAATCGATCACTATAATTATATATTATAATTAATTAAAAACTCGTAAGAGGTACAGATTGCGTACGACTTTCAAATTAACCTTCGACATTTATCACACTGTAGTATTGAAATAGATTATAAAAGTTTGTATGACTACAGTAAGTAGATTTGCTATAGAGAATTTCAAAGTCTACTACTATCTTCTGCATTTCATAAACAGCGAATTTATGTAAACATAGACTTTATGTTTCGGCATTCATTTATATTTATTCTTTTCAGATCATTATCAATGCTCTCAAAATCTCCAACATCCAGTCTTGAAGATCCTAAGAAGTAAATGTAATCTTGATTAAGCTGACACATTTCTGTGTCTAGATATTCACGCAAAACACTACCTTTCTTTCCAGTTCCTAGCATTTTGTAAGCTCTTATTCCTAATTCTTGCTTAGGCAATGATGCACTGATTGCTCAGAGTCCGTTCATTAGTTTTTCTAACTGCAGTTTCTTTTGAGACTATTATGATTTAAATTAAATAATCTTTATATAACAATGATTACCTAAGACCCAACTATGATAAACAAGTCTGATAGACTTTTAATCCTTTCCTAAATATGACAAAATACTGACTGAGACTAAAAACAAATAATTGAGACAACATAATGAATTCTCATTATAAAAACTTTAAATGAGCTGAAAGCTCAAATAACCCCATAATCGGAGATCAATGAAAAAATCTTTAAAAAAAAGTATAAGTCAAAATAAAAACTAACGAAATACTTAATCCCGATACTCGGAAAGAATAAAAAAAAATGATGTATTTAAATTAAAATCTACATAACTTCTGTCAAAATAAACAAATGTTATGACTCTGTATAAAGCGTCTAATGTGATATCTACTAAATTGACATTTAAAGCACTCGCAATTAAGTCCAATCTTAATAGTCGACTTCTCAATATATGGAAAGACATCGGTGTATATGGCAAAGGTTGGTCCAACTGTTTGGCATATACACCGAACATTTTTGGATAATATTTTGGTACTCAACTTTTGTACTGTACCGTCGGAAACGACACGGTCCATCTTACTTGACCTGTAAACCTGTAGCTTACATTTAGACATCCCTATGCTTACTCAAGGTGTTAAAAGTGTAGAACTATTAACTATTTTATAAGTAAATTAAGTAGGTATCTGAAATGGATTTTGATAACGCATTGGTAACTTGGAAATTCCGTTCACGTGAAAATAGGCAAACTATAGGATCTCCATATTCGATTCTTGCACAATTTCTTACATAAGTAGATAGATAGAGATACAATGTAGGATAAGTATTGCTATTTCTGCGGCCAACTGGATTTTGTTAGCTTTAATGGCTGGGATGTGATGGAAAGGAATCGGAATGATATTAGGAAGGTTTTTGTCCGTTTTGTATTTTCATATTTACCTTGTAGTAAAAGATACTACAGTGCGTTAATAATTTAATTAATCTTTTGTAGCCTTTTTCATTTCTTCTATCGTTTAATTTTGAAATATATCCACAAGTCTAGTCATTTGTTACTATAGCTTTATTCTAGTCATAGAATTATTACATTTTTTAAATCTTTATTTATTCAGGTACATAGGTATTATTTTAAAAATCTCTTCCTTGTATAGTTGTTGTTATCTCCATATTATTTATTAGATTAAGATTTGTATTGTATGTAGTTAAGATTTGTATATCAAATAATATGAAAACATATTGTTAATCAAATGTAGTATAGAGTCATAATCGTTTGTCGTAAATGTATAAAGACCGTCATACTTTTCAAATGTGTTTTCATATTAGGAATGTCTATACATTTCAGTTGGTCGTAGACGATATTACTTCAAAGTTAGAAAAATTTAACGGGGCTTGCTCACTTCCAAAAAAAATATTATTATCGACTACGTAAGAATTATGATTTATTAATGTGATGGTAATGTTAGGTTTTGGACCTAAAGTAACACGTTTTGTATGAAATTAGCAACAGAATAGCGTATTTTAACGACAATACACATTTAAAAAAATGTCGTATGACTTTAAATCGAATGTCGTAAAATTAACCAATTGTCGTATGGTCGGGGTCGTAAGGTAAAAAAAGGAGTCCTAATTGATAGAATAATTAATCTAGATCTATCGTCGATAGACATGTTATGGGATGAGACTGAGAAGAAAAAATGTGTTAGAAACGACATGCTTAGCTGCTTACACCGCGAGGCTGATTCGAAGCAATTGTTTTTCATATCAGCTCTGGAGGTCCCCTTTATGATTAGTCGTAAGGGTTCGCTTAAATGTAACTATTTATAAATAATAGTTAATTTTTTTTAAAGTCTGTGTGCTTAAGATGTCGATGTTAAGGGTTTTAAGCTAGTGTCTCAACAGTTGCTATGCTATAATATTAAGTTTCAAAAAAAAGAAATTAAGTTGCAATGTTCAATTGTTTCACGTTGTATTTGTAATATTGCTGAATATTCTATCGATTAAATAATTATTGAATATTAAATAAAAACGCTATGTCTCATATTTATATTTTGTCTTTAATTTCTGTAAAAACCTCTAGTTGCTGAAGCCTTTTCTTTTAAATGTGAATAAAGCTTTTTAAGTAGGAATAACACATTTATTAACATTTTTATGTGGTGAAAAAAATCAGTAAACATTAATAATAAAAATTAAGAATTTAGGAGGTATGGGCTTTCTCTTTTAGATTATTATGTGGGACACTTTAAATAAAAAGAACACATTTTAAAATAACTACTGTTTATTAACAAAAAAAGTATAAAACCTTAACGAAAAAGTACAAACCATTAACTATAGTGTAATATGAGTATCTACATTATTTAATAATAATAACCCATTTTGAAATATTACCATGCCTTTGTACAGTAATAACAGGTAATTCGTTGTATCTGTATAAATGTTAAAAATATGTCATGTTAAGTTAAATTAATTCCATTTGGTTTTTTGTCATTTAATGTCATGGTTTAATAATCGTGTCAAAATATTTTAAATGTACTGATCAAGCCTGTATGATCAAAAAAGCATGGCATTTTTTTCTATTAAAAAACACATTGACAAATTGGCACTTTCGTTTGCACAATTTAACGAGTGAAAATTCTTCAAATAAGAAATCGTTAAAAAAACCCTAACTAAAAATTATATGATTTCTCATTCAAATTATTCTCATGTCAAACTTAAAATCTAAAAATGCTTACATTTACTATGGCATTTTTAATAATAATTTCATTTAATTGTTCCGTTGGTTTCACACGAAATATAACAAAACTAGAAATTGAAATATAAGCATTCAACGTTTAAATAAGTTAAAAGAATAAATAAGTTAAATAAATTAGATTAAGTCTTTACTTTGGTGGTAAAAAATGTACGCCTCATGATTTTTTTTTATTATAAACCAGTGCTTGACTGCGATCCCACCTGTTTGTAAGCAGGGATGCAATCATTGATGGTTAGTCGCACTAGTTTAAAAAAATACCTTTTTCTTGAATAAATTACCTACGTACTTTACTGAAAGATAAATTGCTTGAATTAATTATTTAGCATTTCAGCAATTTCAGTCTTTTCAACGTATGATTTAGTATTTTCTTGTAATTTCCCAAAATTGAGTAAAAAAAAAGGTTTTATAAAAAAGGTAGGTAGACTAAATAATAATTGCGATTATCAAATTCAATACTCGTTTAAAACAATCTGACTGGATCTTGATGTTCACAGGGAGTCGAATTCTGACACATCACTTGTCTGAAAATAATGAAAAATAAAGACATTTATTAAAATAAAATATATAGATGAAAAATATTTGGGTATGATCAAAGTTATTGGCTTTCAAATTCTACAAATTTTGTTAATCATATCAGGAAATAAATATTATAAAGAAAAAAATTATTGTAAAAGGACATAGTTCAAAGTCTAAAACCAATACAAATTAACTTAGTTTGCTTGGTTTACAAAATGTTACTGAGGAGTAACGACCGTCCGGTTGTTACTCATGAGGACGAAGAATTACTTCTTTGTCTCTGTTCTTTGTCTTTGTGTGAGAGTTTACAAACATGTAAACTGTCATACACAAGACATCCAGACCCAAAACATTTATCTGAACGCAAATATTTTTTCCGTACGGGAATTGAACCCGCGTAACGCAGGGCTGCACTCAATCATTTAACCAGTATGCCGTTAACTAAGTATTTTATGTCCTCAAAAATATATAATTCGATGGAATAGAAAAGTACTATGTATACCTATTACTATAAACATTCAATATTAAAACACCTACTAAGTGCAAGGATACTAAAACTACAAAGCAAAAGAAAGAAGATAATCAAGAACTTCACAAAGAAGTTCTAGAAGACAGTGCTGGATACCCACTAGGTCTGGTTTGTAGAGGTGCACGTGTGGCAGGAGGAAGGTGGATCCCAGGTCTCGTTCGGCCATCGTGTGCTCCTGAGGAGGTGGTGCAAAGGTTATACAGTGCTTTGGAGGAGGTAGCTGGAATTCTACGTGTATCTAATACTTGAGAATTTTTTTAAGGTAATGTTTACTATATTGTATCAATAGATCAATCAGGTTCATGAAGGAACTCAGCCTTGAGCCTAAAGTTGGGTACAAACTGCTGTAGCGTAACATGCAATGAAAGAATTTGCCGTCATCATTGTCGCAGAGTATCATGCAATGCAACAGAATTTCCATACTGTGGTCGCCTTTCGTTCGCGAACCGTGCATGTAACAAGGCGCCTAAATTTGCTATTTTTACACATATTATCGTCATTCCAACAAGATGCCATTATCATTTTGCTAAAAGTTCGTAATCTGTTAATTCACACATAAATAGGCACAGTCAGTAGTCAGGCGCCCAAATTTGCTATTTTTTTTTAATATTATTGTCATTCCAACACGAAGTCATTGTCAATTTGCTAAAAGTTCCTAATCTGTTAATTCACACATAAATAGGCCATTATTCATAAATAGGTCAGTCATTGGTCTCATAAAGTTGTGGTATAAGCTGTCTTGTAACGAATTAAAAGGCATGATTGCACAATTAAATTCTATTGGTAAGTCAGAGTCACTGATCAAAGGAACGGTTAAAAATCACAGCAGATTAACGCATACGTCAGAAGTTATATTCTATTCTATTCTGTCAGAGATTTATTTGTCATGATTATCATTATGCTATTTCTTTCAATAATGTGTCTGTAGTGGATGATTAGAAAGTCGTAATGATGATTATATTGGTTGATTAGCAAGCCTGTCAAAATCAACAATTATGAAATCAACGATAGAATGTTCTGACACTATTGTAATAGCAGACTTGAGGCCCTGAGCATTTCAACTCAGGAATTATGCGAGTAGATATGTACATGCTCGATTCGTTTGCGCGTTGTATTCATACTTATGAAATGCTTCTTTCATATTACCTTGCATGATACGGCTGTTGTAGGTGGGATGTCGTCTAGCCGTCTGTACCCGGATTTAGAAACACGTTGAGCAATAAATGGAAGACTATGTTTAAAATTGTTAAGATCACTGGTTCAAAATCCTCAAGAAATTCAAAATACGTTTTGTTTGCAAGTAAATGCTTACGAATATATTTTACATGAAGCAATGGATAGCTAGTTACAAGTTACAAGTACACTAAGGTTCCTTAATTTATTTTATCATTACAATTCTCAAAACAGTGAAGGAAAACATCGTGAAAAAATTTGCGTGTCCTAGAACCAATTTGCATAGAATATTAATATGATACATTAAAAAACAAAAATGTATCTACAACTACAGGAAATGGTGATTTGGATGCCTTACTTATATTATACAAGAAGCTAACAATAATATAACAAATATACCTGATGTGTTAGACGTGTTGATGAAGCTGCTCTCCCTGTGCTGGCTGGAAGAGTTCCACCCACTGATCTAGCCTCGGATAAAGTCCTGAAACATTGATAACAGAAGATAGTATAAGGCACAGTCGTTTACATGATGGTAAAATAAAAGTAAATGCTAAATAAACTGTGTCGGTGTGTAAGAGCCACCGCTGCGTAAAGTATGAATACATTAAATTTCTTCATCGATACGACTACATGCACACAGCTAAAGTTGAACTAGCGATACTGTGCAAATAATAATCCGGTTACCGCTACGTGGATCACCGCGAACTACAAACGCGCGACGACACGCGACGGGTGCCCGCGCGGGCTCCCGATTTTCCGGAGCGTTGGCCCTTACTCTCCTAGAGTTGAGAACTAAGTCCTAGCGGTATGTTAAAGCTAATTTTGCTATGTTATATGTCAGTGCTACTGAACCGCGTCAAAGCTTTGAGTGTTACCATAGCTCTGGAACGCAAACGAAAGCAGTGGGCTTTAATCAATAAAAGTCTGGCACTCCCTCCCACTCCTCACAGATTAATTGGAGTTATTCGAAGATTTCCATCCTCTCAAAAAGGTCTTGTTCAAGGAGGATTTACAGTGTATAAAAAAAAACTAATAGGTTCTTGAACTTCTACTTACAATTCTCCAAGTCTCCTCTCAGCATCCGTCCACTCTGATAAATCTTCTTGACTGAAATATGTAAAGTCGTCTCATTAGTCGCTTATTTTTTGAATATCGTCATTAGAGACACAATAAAAAGAGAATAGGTGTGTTTGGGGCTTGAATAATTAAGAAAACTACCTAATAATATGTGCGTATTTTTGTTAAACACTGGACGAAAACCAACCGAAGGAACAAGCTGGCTTTAGGAAAAACTTCTCCACGATAGATCACATTCACACAGTCAAGCAAATTATGGAAAAATACAATGAGTATAACAAACCGCTATATATGGCTTTTATCGATTATTCTAAAGCATTTGACAGCATTAGCCACACAGCCATATGGGAAAGCCTACGAAACCAGGGAATCCCGACAATATACATAAACACCATTAAAAACATTTACTCCAACAGTAAGGCAAGAGTACAACTGGAAGCCTTGGGTGAAACATTCCAAGTAAAAAGAGGTGTCAGACAGGGCGACCCAATGTCCCCAAAGCTGTTCTCGGCGGTGCTGGAAAACATATTTCGAAAGCTAATCTGGGACCAACATGGATTAAATATAGATGGTCAAAAATTAAACCATCTTAGATTTGCTGACGATATTGTTTTGTTTGAAGAACAACCAGGAATCCTAGAAAAAATGATACAAGATCTAAATAAAGAGAGTGTGAAAGTGGGCTTATCTATGAATGTAAACAAAACGAAGCTATTAACGAATTCAAACAAATATGAAATAAAAATTAACAACCAACCCGTTGAATATGTAGATGAATATATCTATTTAGGACAAATCATCTCACATACAGACACAACTACAAAAGAAATCAAAAGACGAATAGCTAACGGATGGAAAAGATATTGGTCACTAAAGGAGATCATGAAATCCACAGATCTTAGTATTGGTATCAAAAGGAAGGTCTTCAATACCTGCGTTCTCCCATGTATTACTTATGGGTGTGAAACCTGGGCTCTAACAAAACATCACAGAAACATGCTGGAACATTGTCAAAGGGCTATGGAACGAAGTATGATAGGTATTAAGAAACTGGATAAAATACGAAACACCGTCATAAGAAGTAAGACAAAAGTCATAGACGTACTTACTAGAATAGATAGTTTGAAATGGAGATGGACTGGGCACATGCTGCGCGGTACACAAGAGAAGTGGAGCAACATCATAACAGACTGGTACCCTAGAGATGGGAGAAGGAACAGAGGTAGACAAAGTAAGAGATGGGAAGACGAACTAAAACTGACTGCAGGCCCAAAATGGAGAAGGGTTGCTAAAGACAGAGTACAATGGAAATTGTTAGAGGAGGCCTTTGCCAAGAGGCACACTGAACTCAGAGATATTATATAATTAATAAGACAACCACAATACAAAGAAAGAAGAAAGCAGTTCAGGATAAGAGGCTTATTATTATTATTTTTGTTAAAAATTCACTACACACAACTTTGTGTGAACAAAAAACAAAATAGTTTGCAACATTACTACAGCAAGTAGGCATATTTGAGAACTAGTATAGATCGACTAATCGTCCTTTACTGAAATAATATAATGGCTTATGCATCTACTAGTATACTAGCTACAAATAGTGCCTTCGCCCTCGTGAAAATAAAAATATATGTTTTGCAAAAAAGATTTTCCTTTCGAAAAAGAATTTATGATGATTTATTTATAGGAACTATTATTATATTTTAAACTAGCTTTTTCAAAAACAAACTTTACCTCTTTATTATATTAGTGTAGATAATATAATAAAGAGGTAAAGTTTGTTTTTTTGTTTTTATGTTTTTTTGTTTGTAGGGGGTAATCTCTGGAACTACTGGTCCGATTGGAAAAATTTTAGCAACAATAGAAAGCTGCTTTACTCCTGAGTGACATAGGTTATATTTTATGTACGCGGGCGAAGCCGCTGACAAAAGGTAGTCTATTATAAAAAAAAATACGATTGAAAATTTCTTCCTAAAAGAGGTAAAAAGTATATGGTAAAAGGGTGGATACAGTGGTCAAGGTAAATTCTATCATTAAAAGAAGTTTTTGAGTTAAAGTATTCATTACCTTATTGTTTTGTTACACATTTGTTTCCTGTTTAAAACTATTTTATAATATATTTTACTATACTATACTATTTTATAATATAATACTATTATTAATTACCTGTAAGACTTCCTTAGCGAATTAAATCGTGCTAGTTCAGCCTCTAAATCACCCTTGGTGACCGAAGACATGTCATCTCTATCATCCTTCATGGCTGACTCGTCTGGTCTGATCGTGGTTGACACCTTGAACCCTGCTGACACTAGGGCTCCTGGAATATGAAACCATTTTTATAAAATTAATTAAGCAGCGTTTGAATGCTGATAAGGTTGAACGATGACCTGGTCAGGGTTATTGGAATCCGATAGATGCTAGAGGCACAGGACCGGTCGTTTTGGTGAAGCTTGCGGAAGGACTATGTCCGGCAGCCCTTGCCATCGTCATCGGTCCACCTTGAAGGAGGCTTTCCAATACTGCGTCTTCCGGTACGTGACCGCCAGTCCAGAATCTTTCAACTGACCCCAATAACCATTTTTCTGCAAGCAATATAGCCCAGTACCACTTAAGTTTGGCAAATCTTTGAGCTATGTCGGCAACCTTGGCTTATTGAAAAGTTTGCTACTCACAAATACTGACTATTATTTTCCCAAAAAAATTTTTTTCTTTCGTACCTTGTTTGTTATGTCTGTCTTTGTTGGCGCTGTACGAAGATTCCAAACTGTGTTTTCTTCTCATCTGAAACATAATATTTAATAGTTTTATGAATCTGTAAAATCTCAATTAATAATATAAGTGACACAGTTATTTCCAAGGCTGCAGTAGTATTCGCAGTCACCGTCAACCTTGAATGCTAACTAAAGGTAAAAGTCTGACATTCCATGTCACCACCACCCAGAGGGAAAATGTTGAGGGTAAAGGGGAGATGGTTTTCGGCAAAAAAAAATTCTCTGTCATCTTGCCTCATCATTGGTGCTGGTAGCTCCTGATTCCAAATAGCTGATAAGTTTGGCTTCACTGCTCAGCTCCAAACTCCTCTTTCTTGCGATGTTTTCACGACTGAAAAAACAAACAACCAAGAATGAAACGAGAGTCAATTTTACTTTAAGTAAAGTGAGTCACAATTGAGTAAAGGTCAATTTCGGAGTTAAAAGTTATAAATCTTAGATTTCCATGTTTTTTTAGCTTTTTTACCTTAAATCAAAACAGCTTGCCTCTAGTATGAGGGTTAATAAAATTGTGACATATTATCACGATTTCATATCGGTCGCGACAATGACACACATTGCACGGCTAACGCTATTTACCGTTTCTCTCTGTCCTTGCCTATCTGTGAGTATAGGTAGTGTAGACATGTGAGTTTCGAGTCCAATTTTTAACTTAACGTATCTTTCCTTATAATACATCAATTTAAATTTAAAAATACCCTAACATATAAAATCTGAAAATAACCTTTAGGAAGTCTATTAATATCCAGTCAGGGTAATAAATAGGACATGTTATAAAACATACCTGTCTCCATGTTGAGGATGCAGCCTAGCCCTAGGGATCATGACAGCCGGTGCGGGAGGAGGTGGAGGGTCGTGTGCCGGAGGATCTGACATCACGCACTTCTTGCCGCTGGATGACACTCTCTGTTTGATAAGAGAACAATATGGTTAAGACTAAAGGAAGTGACAGAATAAAGCCAACTTAAGAAAATTTGTTTTTTTTTTCAGTTTTTCATTATTTTTTTCTTTTGATTTCTTAAGTTTTACATATTGCAAGTCAGAGAGTCTTGACTCTTGAATATCAAGCAAGTAATATGGCGATTAAAATCGTTTCGATAGTTGAGCGTAATACGTATTTATTTATGGAACTATATAATATAATAAAACTACCCTCTCAATTATTTTTCCCTATTTCATGACAGTGGTGATTCCCATAACTTTGTTCGTAATCAAGAACGTGTTCTTTTGAATATTGCTTATTTTATACAATTTATCCAATGACGAATCCAGCCATTGGGCGGAGTGGGAAACAGTGTCAGACTCTTACTGACTAAACAACCTACCCCATTCCTACGTTGCCAGGGCCCATATATAGCACGGCTAGGGCCTTCCTTTCAGACGCAAACCCTTGGCTCTAGTTGGCTTCGACCTTTCTGCAGGGTCCCTACAGTTTGTTGACAACTCCTTGAGGCGGTTTCTACAATTTATCTTAAATTTAACTGTGGCTTACCTTAGCAGGAATATAAGGCAGTGAAGCGTTTTGTACACTAGAGTTGTCTCCTGATTCTCCTCGCTCGCTGATCAGGGCTCTTCGGTCTTGTCTTTGCTTTGGCATTGCACCCTGGAACGAAAAGATTAGGACCTTATTAAATCATTATCATCATAATCATCATTTCAGCCAAAAGACATCCACTGTTGGTCATAGGCCTCTCCCGAGCGCCGCCACAACACTGATCCTGTGCGTCCCGCATCCATCGGATTCCAGCAACCCTGACCAGATCGTCAGTCCACCTTGTGGGAGGCCTTCCAACGCTGCATCTTCCATTCCAGAACTTGGCTCCAACAGCCATCTGTTCTGCGAGCAATGTGCCCTGCCCATGGCCACTTAAGTTTGGCGATTCTTTGTGTTATGTCGGCAACCTTGGTTCTCTTGCGTTATTTATTATACTATATTCTGATTCCATCACGCAAATTTCTACTACTTTTTCTATTGTAAATGATAAAATACTCTAACATACCTGATGCAAACTAGGCATGCTCTGTATACACGCGACAATGGACCGTTGAGGCCGTGGTGCCCTGCGCGCGCGTCGAGAACAAGCCAGAACTGCGCAGACAGCTAGCACTACCGTTAGGAGAGCACCGCATACCACCAGCGAGATTAGGACCACTGAAAAGACGCATACAACATTTTAAAGAAATAGTAATAAATCTCAAACTAAAATAAGTTCGAAAGATGCAAAGAAGATGGCCTCACGAGTTAGGGTACGAAGGGTACAGACGTAGTTTTAGTCAGTAAAAGTCTGACACTCTAGAGCGAGAGAAACCCATTTTAGGATTTCCTGCCCAAAAAAAAAAACAGATTGAAAGTAAAATATTCTTAGACTCACAAGCGGTCTTATGTACGTTGCCTACTCAAATAAAGGTATATAGATATTTTAGTTTTTTTAACTTGTAAAATATTATTATATAGATATTTTATAAGTTAAAAAATTCAATACTATTCAAAGTTTTTTTTTTAATATTTCAAATTTTTCATAAAAAAAAAACTTCCATGCTAAGATTTGCTACCAAGATATTGTTCCAGACGTATTCTTCCCATAGATATATCTAACAGATTCTTCCAGTGTTCAGGGTGAAACAATAAGAGCAACTAAAAGGACACCTTTGGGATTCAATCAGTAGGAACCTGACACTCTCAATTGTCAAATATCTTCTCCCACTCAGGGTGTGCTCCACCCTGATAGGGAAAAGATATTTGACAATTTCCTACGAAATACAAAAGAACTGTTTTTCACAACAGAAAGTTTATTAGGCTGTTTAAATGTGGTGTCTATTGAACACATAAAATTAAACAAAATTCCATTTACCCTTCAGGTTGATCTGACAGGAGCTACCAGCGTACCACTGGAAGCACTCACACAGCACCCGACGATCATCCCGAGAGTAGCACGCACCGTGGTAGTTACATCTCTCACATCCAACCGGCTCAGCTGAAACATTCATTGAAATAATACGTTAGATTTCTTCTTATCTTCTTAAGTCGTCATCATCATTTCTGCCGAAAGATCCTCTACTGGACATGGAAATCTCTCAAATATATTTTATTTTTCACTTTTAAAGGGATAGCTGTTGGCGACTATCTGACCACTCTTGACCTATAAACCCTTTGGTTGTAGCTATCAGGAAGTTTCTGCGAGCTTCCAGGTCGTCAGTCCACCTTGTGGAAGGCTTTTTACGCGTTACCACTTCAATCTTTCAGCTGTATCGACCAGACATCCATTTATCATCTCAATAATATAATAGAGGTAATAGTTTGCTTGTACGATTGTATCTGTGTTATTCATCATTTCTTGTGGATTCCTCAAGCTAGATGATCTTAAATCCTAGCCTAAGCAGATCTGTATGCACTTGCACTTCACAGATGAAAATAACACTAGTAAAAAGATTGAACTTACTTCATGTCAATAGTAATATCTAATTAAAGAATTACAGCGATTTTATTGCAAAGCAGTGAAGGTAGTTTTCGCAGTTCAAGCAATATTTCTAGCAGAATATATTGTTTGGTATTGTTACTGCTGATCCGCGAATTATAGTAACGATGCTTACCAGAACATATCCTGCCAGGATACAGCGCATTGACGCTGAGGTCTGCAAAACCTTCGAGACAACTGCAAGTGTAGGTGCCACGTAAGTTGAAACATTGTGCGTGTTCTGAACAATCGTGGAACGAACCGCTTACACACTCGTCGAAATCTGGAATACATAACGAAAATTATTCATTAACCATCTTAATTGAAAATAGAAATATTCTTAATTTTAAAGATATTATTTTAATAGACTCACAAATCCCGTTTTTAAGAACGTGTGCGATTTATATTTTTTGTTGATTGATTTTCAAAACTAATATTAGTAGCTCTGACTGCAAGATACAGAACTAAAAGGTTTTAGTTATAGGTCCTTGATTTTAACTCAAATACGCAGAAAGTGAATTTTGTTCTAGAATGTGGACTATAAATATTTATAAAATTCCGATAGAGAAAAATATCTGAAAAGACTTTGGCTAGCAGTGGAATGGTACTGGCTAGAAATAGGAGTTTTATTTACTGACCGCTAACATCCAGTTTCTCCATGAGTTCACTCGCAGCATGTACCTCAGTTCCTCCCAGACTGTAGTTGTTGTTCCTCAGGTACTTTTCAATAACTTCCTTGAGCCGGCTCTCATGAGCATTATCTGAGAGCTGAAAATTTTTGAAGAAGATTTTGAGAGCAGTGATGTTTTCGGCATATATCAAGATTTGTCATTTCTAAGCCAAAGGCAAAGTAGTTAGCCAGGTATACTTTAAGAAGTCACCAAAAGTACTGACAGGGGAGACTAAGAAAAGTTTATGACCAGCTATAGACTACAACAGGCTGAAGTAACTGAAGCCTTTTCAAACTACATTTTAAACTAATGTAGGTATAAAAAAAATACAATGCACATTAGCCACAATAGTCAAATAGCAGAAAAGCTGGCAAATTATATACGAGTAGATACGTAACTTTGTCTTTACGTTACCCCATAATTCCTCGAACAATACGAAATTCTTATTGTATTACATAAAACATAAAAATATCGAATTTCACTCTTTCCTCATTTATGATACCGTTACCTGCACATAGAAGTCGTTCATAACACCCTGATATAAATCTCCTCCAGGACTCTTCAGCTCAACTGGGTGGAATCCAGTGATGTGAACTCCATGGTACACATCCCTCAAGTCTGACTGCATGATCATTCTGTTGATGCCCTCATGAGTGGCCACTGCGAGTGCTTGGTACTCCTTGCTTGAGTTGTCGGATAGATGTTCTTGGAATTCCAGACGCTCGGTTCCTTGGGAGCCGAGGGCTAACTTGACTGAGTAGGTATACGTAGCTGGAAAATAAGTTATAATTTTGTAATTAACTAAAACCTCATCAAGAAAATTACAGTATCAAATGATGAACAGAATGTAATTATATTGAACATTATACTTCTTACTTTATTTTCAAAGCTAATGTTATGACAAATTACTCTTTTGGTTTGATATCTCAAATCTTTTCTTCAATACTCACGTTTACAAGGTCTATCAGGGAACATTCGAGCAAATCCAGGTCTGCAAACACATTTCATTAATCCATCGATTCTCTGGCAGCGTTCGTTTCTTGAGGCTTTGCAGTCTGGCTGGCATTCCTTACCGTATGCTACACCTGCGAAGTGTGAAATGATATTTTATTAGTCGTCTCACAATTTTATCTATCATACTGGATTATATTTTTGCTCTTATACTAACCATTAGGATTAACATTTGTAGTTTCCAAGTAAGGTGTACCAGCCAACAATATCTCTCCAAACAGAACCTGGGATACTCCATTATTATTCACCTGTTCATTCCTAGTGACATCATAATCTCCTGTTTCCACGTCATTGCTCAAAGGTGGAACTGATCCACCATTCTGAGACTTATTCATCACAACGAAGAACGTATCATTATCATTCTCTGGTTCATTATCATTTTCGATCTTTTGAATGATATTGTCTGTGGTTTCTGAATCCTTAATGATAAGATTGTCATGTTCTTCTGACGACATAGTTACGTCGTCAAGAGAGACTTTAGTTTTTGGTATAATCTCTTGGACAGGAGTTGGCTCAACTTGTATAGGTATATGTTTCGTCACAGTCTCTATAATCGTAGTTGGTTGTACTTGCGTGTGTACTTCCGTCACGACATCAACTATTGTTGATGTCTGCGTGTTTGTTAATACAAGAGTCTGAGTAATAGCTCCTTCTGATTGGCTGACTAAGCTTGTCTTAGTATGTGTTACCGTTAAGGTATGCGTAATATTTACAAATCCAATACTTGATACTGTTTTTGGTGGTTCTGATAAAGTCTTTGTAAGTGTTACAACAGTAGTTCTAAATTCAGTTTTCGTTGGTACAACTTCGTCTGATATTTTAACTTCATTGCCAGCATGGTGAACAGGGTGTACTACTGGTACCTCTTCGATGCTAGGAGTTGGTAAGCTAGAAGGAAGTATTGTAAGAATGGTAGATGATTCTTGTTCAACTGGTTTAGTAATCTCCAGATCAGACACAGTGGGAACTATGTTTTCTTTAAGAACTTCTGTTGGTCTAATAAAATCTTCTTCGAAAGATGATTCAGAACTTTCAATGATGCTTGATGGTATTATAGGAGGAACCCTAGTAATTGGTCGAACTATCTTTCTAATCGAAGTTTGTCTTGTAGGATACAATATTTCAGGACGAGATATTGTTCTTGTTGGTTTTATTAAAGTGGGTTTTACAGGCAATTTGAATAAGCTAGTAGTAGATTTTTTCTCATCGATTCTTACTGGGTATGGCTTGCGAGTTCTGTTCTTATTACCTAGCGGAATAACCTTCATTTTATCAGTCGTCGGTTCTTCGTGACTTGTTTCTGGCTCGGATTCGTTTGTTTCGGTTAAAGATGTGAGTTTAGTTGTAGAAGTCGATTCTGTGCTTGATTCTTTAGATACCTCCTCTTTGTCTTCTGTAACTGGTTTCTCGTAACTTGCCTCGTCAACACGTTCAGAAGATGATTCAGTTTCATATGAATAAGAGTTCTCAGAGGACGATACTTCTGCTGAATCAGGTATCTTTGAAGGTTCAGGTGTTTCAGGGAACTGTATAGATGTTGGATTAAAACTAAAGCTTGATGAGAAATCTATGCCAGACGATGTCAACCAACCCGATGAAATCGGAGTTGGGAAGACCACGTTAGGTACCTCCGGAACACTAACAGTGGGGGCAGGTAATTCAATAGAATTAACGACCCTTGATGGAATATCCCTTGGAGGTGGTAGTAGCTGTGATGAAGGTTGATCGCGATTGAAAGTAGGTCTTCTTATATTATTCAAGATATCAAATGCAGGCCTGTAAGTTGACACCTCGTCTCTGTTTATTGGTTTTCTTACGGGTCTCTGAGTAGTCACTCTTGGTGGGATAGGCCTTGGTGGTTTTGTTCTGTAAGGTGGTGGAGTTCTGATGGGGAGAACTGGACGAGGAGTCAAAGGTACTCTCGTTGGAAGTCTGATACCTGGTGGAGTCCGTGGTGGTGGAGGACTCATTCCCATAATCATTTCATCGTTAGTTGAAGGCTTGAAATTATAATCCATAGTTGGCGGCGGTGGTGAGAGGTCAATGATCTCGCTCGAAGAACGATTTAAGTCTAAGTTAGATAACGTGAACGTTGGTAACGTTGCTTTTTCCGTGGCCTTCTCAACGATCAATGGTTTTTTATCTTGAATATGTACTGTTGATGTTATTATTGATTCGTTATGCACATGAGTGTTATTGAATCGATTAGAAAATGGTCTACTTGGCGGCCTTTTATATCTTATATCTGATTCTGTTACATACACAGGCCTTGAAGATGAACTAGGTCTGAAAGTTGACGGTTTGCCCATTTCTTCTCCAATATTCAAATCAATGTTGTCTTCATAGGACACATTGGTAGCATTTTCCATCATTTGATTGATTTGCCAGTGAGGTTGCTGCAATTGATGATCAAGTACCACTGCACTATTGATAGTAAATGGTTTGGGTTTATTATACGGATTGACCTCGTATATTGGTTTAATAGTATTAGATTGGAAAGTCGTTTTGTTACTAGACCTAAATGGTTTTTCTGTTTGAGTTCCAGGGTTGAAATTAACTAAAACTTGATTGCTGTTTTCATCTTTCTGGGCATTCTTTGGAGGACTTAATACTTCGTCTTGAAGGAGAGTTAATTCAGTGGACGTTTTGGAATTGCTGTCTACTTCACTTGAAGAGCTGACTACAGGAACTTTCATGGATTCAGAACTGACTTCCCCATCCACTTCACCAGGGTTTTCAGGTTCCTCTTCGCCATCATATATCTCTTCCGAATTTTCATAAACTGGTTTTATTTTCTCTGTTGTGTGTTGCGATTTAGTTGTGGTAGTTTCATCGCTGTTATCTCTGATTGGAATATCATAAGCAGGTTGTCTCATGCCACCGAAATTGGAAGGAATATAATTAATATTAAAAGGCTTAGTTGTAAACGGTGGGTTAGTAGAGAATGGCTTTTCAGTTAATTGAGGTTTTGTAAAAGGCTTTCCAATGCTGAATCCAGATGGTGGTGCATTCTGAGACCAAAACTCGGTAGGTGGTTTGCCAGCACTTGTAATTTTCTGTCCAAACTGAGGCGAATTGTTTTTCTCATTATAATCATGTATCAAAGGAATAATCTTACGGGTTGTAGCTTCTATTTTTATATTATTAATATTGTTTTCTTTTAAAACACTAGAATACCAACCATGAGAGTTTGTTGGGATATTTGGTATTAATTTTGCTGGTCTTTTCACATCTCCAGATTTAATATTATCAGGATATTCTGTGACGGGTTTTACATTTCCAGTATCACTTGATGGTGTTGAATGATCGTTCATCATGGGGAAATTAGCGTGACTGTTAAGAGATGGTGGTAATGGTGGGTTCACAGGGTTCCGTACGTTTTTGTCTCCGTAGTTTTGGTATTTGTTATCATAATTTTGCTGTTTGCTGTCATAGACGGGCTGTTTGTTCTCGTCGTTGGGTTTTATAACTGTTGGTTGTAGATCCTGATTTTGGTTTGCATAATTCTGATTTATTTTTTCTGGGTCCTGGTTTTCAATATTTTTATTATTACTGGCATAGCTTTTGTTTATATTTTCTTGGTGGTTTTTGTTTTCGTAATTTTGATTAATAATACCTTGGTTTTGATTTAAGATTCCTTGATTCTGGTCAAGAATTCCTTGATTTTGATTAAGGATTCCTTGACTTATACTTAGGATTCCTTGGTTCTTTTTATTTTGGTTTGCAAAGTTTTGATTTATGTTAGCTTGGTGTTGGTTATTATTTGCGTAATTTTGGTTTAAAATATTTGGATTTTTGTTTGCGTAGTTCTGATTTAATATTCCTTGGTGTTGATTATTGGTTGCGTAGTTTGGACCTAATATTCCTTTGTTCTGGTATTTGTGAGCGTTGTTCTGATACAATGTGGCTAGATTTTGATTTGCATAATTCTGATTCGCTATTCCTTGATTTTTGTTTGCGTAGTTTTGATTTATGGTTCCTTGGTGCAGATTATTGTTTGCATAGGTGTGCTTTTGGTTGTTATAGCTTTGCTTTGTATGTTCAGGGTACTGACTATTTCCATAATTCTGGTTTTGATTTCCATGGCTCCCAAACTTCTGATTTTTGTCTTCAAAGTTTGGTTTTTTATCACCATAGTTACCGTTCTGATTATAATAATTACTACCAACTATTGTCGATACTATATCCGTTGAACTCTTATTCCATCTGTTGTCTCCAACAGAAACTTGTGTAGCTATTCCCTGTTCATTAAAAATAATAGGAGGATTTCTGGTGCCTTGTAAATTATAAGATTCTAAAGGTGTAGTGTTATCTTCCACTCGGATGGCAAAATTTGTTCCAATTGGTATATCTGTGTTAAGTTGGTTTACATGCGTTGATGTCCCTACTGGTACAGCTACACTAGACCCAATCACTTGTCCAGCTTCACTGTTACTGGCTACATTAGTAGCTGTATTCAAAGTTACTGTATAGGTGTTATCTTTGTCTTCACTTACTTGCGGTACGAATGACTTGTTAGCCATATTAGGAGAAGATATAACAGAGAAAGAATTATGTGTAGGTCCCACATTATTCGCCTTAGAAGGTTGCATATTGTTTGGAACTGGATTTAAGTTATTATAGTTAGGTGACGCTGGTGGAATGCGAATAGTATAAGTTGGAGTTGGGTTGCTGTTTGGCATTTGAGCAGCGAAGTAAATTTCAGAAGTTACTTTAGGTGGCAGTTGCTCGGGTACAGGATGCTGAATATTCAAGAATACTTTCATATCCTGCACAGGTTTGGTATGAACGATAGGACGAGAGCTATAAGGTTTACTCTTATCGTAAATACCATCTTGACCGAAAAATGGTTTTTGTGGTGTTTGCTGCGGTGGTGGAGGTACTGCTAAGAAGTTTTCATACTCTTTGTCAATAACATCTTTTCCATCTTTTGGTTTATCTTTGTTTCTAACTTGGTTGTATTTATCAAAGTCTCCATTTGCACCTGTAGGTTTATAAACTTCTGGATCGTAGACTGTTATTTGTGGACCAACTTGGACATGAGTTTCTTGGTTGCTTGTTGGTGGAGGTATCTTGTTGTAGTCGATTGGACGCTTGTTATCCTTCCATTTTATTTTCAGATCGTTTCTATGAGAGGGGTCTTTGTAAGGTGTTTGATTAGGTTTATAATTGTCTAGAGGCGGATGAGCGTTTGGTTTTCCAGTATACTGTTTATTGCTACTAGGTGCTACGTTATGCACGTTGGTCATCTGTGGAGCATCTATGCTAAAGCTTCCAAAATAGCCCGGTTCAGGGTATGGTAGAGGATCATCGATGTAGTCTCCAGTTTTATGAGGTTCTGAGGAACCAGCAAATACTAAAGCTGTAGAGCTGCCGTGAGGTATCAATACGTTTGCAACTCTTGAAGGTTGTATATCCACTAAAAAGGGTTTATTTGACTCAGTGTTACCTGCCACCGTGTAGCCATCTTCAGTTTTAATTTGCGTGTTCACAACTTCAGAAGAACTTGGACTGTTATCAGCTACCTCTAAGTTATCCTCATTTACAGGTTTATAGTCAATATGTTGCTGTGTAGTAGCACTTGTAGGTTTGGCTAACGAAGGAATGTAGTCTAAGAATGCTGGTCTGCCATGATTACCTAATATAGGTCCAGTGTTTTTAATTTGCTCAGTTTTCATTAAATGGTCATGAATGCTCGCTGGCATACGATACGGATACTTGTCATTGGGCGCGGAGTTTTGAAGATTAAACGATTGCATTGGTCTTGGCAACGGTCTGTTGGGTTTAGGCTTTTGTTGTGGAGGTTCTGGTGGCCTCAAATCATAAGAATCATCGCTGTGCGGTTGATCACCAAGAGGTTTCTCATTTACAAAATATTGTTCATTCGCTGCTATGAAACTGTCAATAGGCGGAGGATTGACCGAGTTTTGCAATTTGATTCCACTTGCGGCCAAGGTTAAAGGCCCACCCACGGCTGGTTTACCAACAATGACATCGGAGTTGGCCGTAATTATTTCACCAGGACTAATGGGGATACCGCCATTGACAAGTGGGCTTTCGTGAACCATTTTAGGTGGGACAATGTGGGCTTTAGGCTGTTTGTGTTCCGCTGCCCACGCTAGGTTCTGATGCAATGTAGCATTAGTGAAAACTAGTTGAGATTCAGATGTTTCTAATTCGTCTACTGGAATGTAAATAGGAAAGTTACTGTGCTTTGCGTCTAAATCGTTATCCACTCTTTTATTTGCTGTATAAGCCGTTAGTTTAACAGCAGGCTTGATAGTTGTTGTAGTGGTTTTATTGACGGTATCTTGTCGTTTTATAAAACCACCAGTCATCTTTTCAATGACAGGGGCCAACTGCGTCAATCCTTTAATTCCAAGAGTTCCTAATTTTAAAAGATCAGCTACGACAAACTTGTTTTTATTTGGTTTTTGTAGTTTGTCTGGTTTCGTTTTTTCCGGAACTTTTGTGTTTATTTTATTCGTTTTTGGTGGTACAGGGGCTTGCTCATTAGTCAACAATTCGCTTTCTTCGACCGAGTTTGAATCTTTTTCATCTGAATAATCATTGATTACTTCAGTATATTTCTCGACCACTTTATCGGTTGGGGCTAATTGAGAATTACTTTCATATTCATAAGGTCCATATTGGGTTTTTTTATCCATAGATTCTTTGTTCGTTGGTCTTAATTCTAGTTTTGTGGCACCATAAGTCGTCTTAACACCATATTTAGTCGAAGACCCAGAGTAGTCCAAGTTACTATATTTTGTCTGCAAACCTTCAGTTTTAGTGTTACTGCATGAGCAGGAACTTGTGCATGGAGGATTACTGACTTCTGATGGTTGGATAAGATCAAAGCTGTTGCTTTCGTCTTCTTCACTGTCAATCCGTTTATCAATCTTTGGGTAACTGCTCATGAACATGTTGGTTGCAGCAGATGGTTGAATTGTTTTAACCTCCATGTATTTGGTCTGAAAAATTCAACAAAATAAATTAGTACTGCGTTCAAAATCATTGCTCGGATTGTTAAAATAAGGAACATATTTATTTGGGCCCTTAGGACTGATTTTGTTAGTAGTCACAAGTAAATGGCGTGTGTTAAAAAAACATAGACGTAACTAGGGTTTATATACTAACTACTGAAGACTAGTTTTAAAGAAAAGAATAGTTAGGTGAAACTGAGAATTATATAGGTACAAGGGTTATCAAGAAAGGTATGGGCTCTCCAAGATTGCTGGAACCATTTAGGAATTGACCAACCGGGGTCCCAAATCTTACTTTTGTCGGCTTTAAGTCTGGCAAAACATCAGTATCATAAAGATTGGTTAAGGATTCAGTAGTGACAACTGACACTATAGTCTCAAACGTAGATATAGCGCTTCTTTTGTTTTGAACCACAGTTGTTAAATATGTGTAGGTCGTCATACATGTCTTGATGATATAGTTATGCTGCATGAGCTGGTGTAAAGGGAATAGTGCGCTTATTTGCTGACGACTGACGACAGTGGCAACTGCTGATGATAGCAGTTGTTTTGAAGCTGAAGATGAGCTGATGTGCGGTTGTAACGTAGTTGCGTGAATGAACTTTAGTTTGCGCTGAGAAAAAAGCGTAGATGAAGATGAAATGAATGATGATACGAATACTTAGAATTAAAATAAAAGTAAATGAAATGGTTTACTTAATATATAAAGTGATTAAATAAGTTCTAAAAGACGATTTTAGATGTAAGTCAATAGAAAAGTACAACTTGCCTAAACAAATTTCGAAGTTAAATTAAATTTAAAACTTGTCCAAAATCTATTATTAGATAAATTAAAAATTGCATTGAAATGCCTACCTGTTCTTGCTTTGCATCAGGATTTTTATCCTTCACTAAGACTTCGACGCCATTAGACATTATCCTAGTAGCAAGATTCTTTAGCCTTCTTTCATCTTCTTCAGATTCTTTTTCGACTAAATCCATATCTCTTCCAGGTCTCCATGGTGTGTTATCATACACTATACCATTTGTATTGAATGCTGAAATGTTTAAAATTATAGTAAGTATTTATCCTTTAAAGAAAAAATCGTATATCTCATCTATTTTATATTATTTCTATTGACTAATGAATTAATATTTATAATTAACTCGACATATTAAAGCAAAGTTTGAAATAAATACAGCAAATAAATTCTTATATAAATTCAAAAATATCTAAAAAAAAATAAAATCAATTATCACAACTGTGCAATCAGGTGATGACACAAAAAGCCCATTCTACAGCATTACATATCTGAAAAACAAACAACATACAATATGTGCAAAGCGGTTAGTAAAAAATAATAATTTTATCAACTAATTCTACAACTTCCATGATAGAAATAAGATAGTGTAAAATAATCGCCGTATATTTTGGTAACATGAAGTCAACACTTTAAAAGCCCAAAAACCAATATCGTATTATCCAGTCCAATAAGTAAACACAAAAAAAACTAGTATAATATGTTTGCATATCTGGTTCAACTGGAAACTGTCTTGATGAAAAGCCAAATGTCAATGATGACACTTATGAATACCATCAATATCTGTATGACTGTCTCTTTCTAAAACTCAATGTGCCATTTTTACTGTACTACATTTCCAAGCATGAGACTATTGCAATTATGCGGAATCGCGTGCTGGGCGTGAGCGTGAGCCGGTGTCGTTTCAAACATTTCCAGCATAATGTTTATACTTTTTACTGTAATACTTATGTAATTTCTATCATGGATCAATTTTAGTAGTCTATTCGTCTATATCTACAGTTATTTCTGTTTTGTGTTCATCATGTACTTCTACTTCTATATGTGCTATGTTAGTGTTTATTATAATGTTAATTTTTATTCTATCACATTCAATCACATCTTAAATGTTAGTTTTATTGATAGATGCTCTTGAATATTAGATAATAGCAGGTATCATACAATTTTTTATTTTATTTTATCTACTTGGATTTTTTTTTTCGGTTCAAGGTTTGAATTTTATTCAAGAACATCTGAACAACACTTTAATATTAATTAATTAAACACTAATTACACTCACCTCCAAATTGAAAGTCGCAGGATGTGGGTATGGAACCATCCGTCATGGGAACCTTCAGGATCTTCGAGTTTCTGGTGGTCCAGTCGTCGTCATCAGGTCTTTTGTCAAGTTCTTAGTCACGTACAAGCAGAATCTCGTCTAGGTAGGTCTTGTGAAGGTTATAAGGTAGGATACAATCATGGAAGTGTGGTGTGATAGTCTGATGTTTATTTCAGTAATTAGTGTAATTTATGTATGCGGTTATTGTGTTTCAAGTTAATTTTAGTTAAATGTTTTGTAATTTAAAGGAATAAAGAAATAGAAAACCAATTAATTATATTTCGAAATATTTATTGTTTTTAATTTTAAGTCGTATTTGCAATGTACAGTCGTAAGCGAAGGAAGAACGAGTATTACAAGGTAATTATGATAATCATAATCTAGACTTAAATTCTTAGGCAGTGAGTAATCGTTACCCAACAATTTTACCCCAACACATCGATTATGGTAACATAGGAAATAACATTTTTGGTGAACTTAAAATAACATGTTGCTAATATCTAGTCAAGTACAAAAGAGTATTTCGTCCTTAAAACTAAACTAAATCTATAAGGCACTATTCCATAGTTAACTTACTATGATACATTCGAAATAAATAACTAAACCATTACTATACACCTAACCGTTTGTATCGTTCACGAGACGTCATCGATTGAGCTTTGCCTCAGGTCCCTAGTCGCGGATGGGCTCGTCGCCTTTACGACGAATGTTGGTGACGCGTCATAACTAATATGCTTGCTTACTTCTCCGACTATACTCTCCAGACTTTGCGTTTCTACTTGATTTTCGACTGATGCATTGTTAAAGTACTTATCACTATCTGGAACTAAGCCACTGTCTGAATAAGATCCGGTTAGTTCGCTAATTGTTGGCAGTAAAGATGGCAGTACTTGGACGTTATCGTAATATATGGCTTCACGTTTCCTTACTGTCTGCGTGTCATCAGACACAACAGTTGATAGCACTGTGCTGAATTCACCTGGATGTCTACCTGAGACATACAGAGTCACTACGCTGGTTTGTTTAGGAGGAGCAGCTGGTGCAGGCTTAGGCCGAGATTTCCTACGAGCCGGAGTAGCTGGTGGTGGTGGAGGTGGAAGATCTTCCTCATCATCTTGGGCATCTTCAGAAAAGTCCTCATTGCTATTGAGGTCAGACAAAATATTCGGTTTAGGACTATGACTGTAAATGTCATAGTTGAGATTATTTTGTTGATTCAGATTTGGTGACAGATTCAGGTTGTTGAAATTGTTAAGACCGCCTAAAGCAGAAAGATCTGCTTGACCTAGACCTAGCAAGGGATTAGCTGTTTGTAGATTTAGAGATGGTTGCTGCTGTTGTTGCTGCTGAAGAAGGAATGGAAGTAGTAAAGAGTTCAACTGTTGAGGGGCTTGAGCTAAAGCGGTAGGAGTAGTGACTATTGTATCAGTAACAAATTCAGTTGCCGTAATGACATTAGTTGTAGGATCCACAATTGTAGTCAGTATAGCTTGGCCCTTAAAAGTAATCGGTAAAACTGTTTCCCTAGCATCGGTAACCGTTGTTACGTAAGTAGTTGTTCGAGTTTTAAATTCAGTAACTGGAGTTTGTACTATGGGCTGTTGGGGAAGTCCAGGGAAGGCTTGTCCTTGAAGGGCAAGTAGAGGATTGTAAGCAGGTTGCTGGTTGCCCAATAACAGTTGTGATAGTAGTAGATTGGCAAGAGGAACGTTTGAGTTAATCTCAGGTGCAATAGTCTGTGTGACTGGTTCTACATTATAAACCGTGCTAGGCAGGACGTGGGAGAAAGAAGTCTTACGACCTCGGATGGTGGTAGGTGTAAAGATAACAGTAGTGGTTGGGGTTTCATGTAGGAAATATCTGATGAGTTTCGTGGCTCCATTCTCAGCCAACTCAGTAGACTCTGCAGCGAGAACAAGTTGCTGATTGCCCAAAGGTCCAATGGTAGTTGATACCTGATTCAGCAGTAATGTTTCTAGACTAGGTGTTGCCGATAGCAAGTTTTTGTACTCAGTAATTTTTCCGTTTACAACTGGCACTGTTACTTCAGTAGGTATTTGATGTGTGATTGTGATCCTTCCATCATTAAGGATATTTTTGGCGTTGAAGCGTTCGCCACTGAAGTTTTCGAAAGAAGATCTCTGCCTGCTTGAGACTCTGCTAGTGGTGGTGCGTGTTCGTGATCTTCCGCTTCCTCCTGAATTACGAGAGGTACTAGTTCTAGTGCCTGAGTTCTTATTTAGTCTGGGAGCCTTCGGAACTTTTGGTGCCTTTGGCCTGGTTGATGAAGTGGTGGTCCTTGATGAAGGCCGCGATGATTTTCCTCTTCTGTATGCTGGAGTAGATGCGGTTGTTGTAGTTCTAGTTTCACCACGAACAATAAATGGTTGCCTTCCATTTGATTTAGGAGATGCCACTGTGGTCGTTTTACCAACGTTAGAACTGCGTCCATTGTAACGGCTACCTGGCCTCACTTTCTGGGTGGTTGGTTCTTCAGTATGTTCTGGTTCAGGTCGCCGAGTAGTTGTTGTTCTAGTGCCTGGTCTTCGGAAGTTATTATATTTTCTGTTACCATAATCAACTTGACGCTTTGTACGTCTCTTATTAAAAGCAAATGGCCTTATTTGTACTATATTTCTCTTGGGTGCTGCAGTAGATGGTGGTGGTTGAGCAACTTGACGTTCTTTCCTGTCAGATGAATCGTAATCATTATCTTCCTCGAATTCTTCTTCTTCCAAGATTTCGTCGCTATCTTCTACCTTTTGTTCATCTTCTTTAATTTCTTCTTCAGGTTCTGGTTCGGGTTGTCTAAACAAGTTTCGTCTTGGGAACAATGCATTATTTGGTCGCTGTCTGCGTAAAGATAAGAGTGGGTTAGATGTTTGCCTGGTTGTAGATCTTTTAGTCGTAGTAGTCAATCTACCACGAGGCGTAACAGCTCTTCTTGATGAACTTGTTGTTGACCTTGGAGTAATAGCAGTGCCAGGCTGCCTGGGAATAGGTGGTCTTCTGAACCTCAGCAAAGGATTATTTGTGGTTCTCGCTGGAGGTTCAGTTATCTCATCTATTGATTCGGTTGCATTTTCGTCTAATTGAGTTGCGAACGTTTCATCGTTTTGATCTGGAGGGAATGTTATTGAAGCAGTAGGCTTAATATTTCTGCCTGGTGTAAGCCTTGATGAAGTTGGCCTTACTCTTGGTCCCACTGACCTGTTTATGTAGTCTAAGCTAGCAGGCCTTGATGAACTGCCTGATCTGAAACCAGTTCTTCGAGAAGTAGGTTGAATACTTCCGCGTACTGCGAAACCTCCTGGTCTTGAAGCCGATGGCACATTACCAGATGGATTGTTTGGACTGTTACCACGTCCAGGGAATCTCTTGCCAGTATTAGCTCCACCAGGATAGGCTGATTGTTGTTTTCTACCTCCATTATAACCTCCTGATGTTTTCACGGATTTCAAACTTGGAGTAGCGGTTATAACCTGTGGAGTAAAATCTGCGCGTGTGATTGTTGTGGCTCCGCTAGCTAATGGCACTCGTTTTGGAATAAAAGTAGGACGATTACGAGAAGCAAATGGTATGATTACAGGTGTAGTGGATGGTTTCTTGGGTGTGAACGTAAGACGAGACTTCTTTCTAGTGTTAGAGCTATCATCTTCTTCCTCTTCTGATTCATTAGCTACTTCGGTTGTTGGGTCTTGTTCTGAGCTCTCAATCACATCAGGAGTAGGACTTATAACGTTACTTTCCGTGGTTGTGGTAGATAAACTTACGGTGTTATTTGAACTAGTGTCAATGTTCAATGATTTGTTATCACTTGTTACAACAGTGGAGTCACCGGATATGACAGCTACCTGAGAAAATAATATCTTTTTCTCTCCTTCAGGAGCTGGTGTAGATGGTTTATCTTCAGGCTTAACTTCAGCAAACAGGTTATCAATATACGTGCCTAAGAGGACTGTTGGAGGAGCTGACGAAGCATCAGGTAGTTTTGTAGGGATGATTTCCTGTTTTACTACAGTTGGAGTGATGTGAGGTTTCTCCCCGTTATCTTGAATCAAGTTCTGGTCAGCAGCACCTAATGGTACTTTTCTTCCAACCTGGTTATCTTCAACTAGTTTAGTATTATCAATTATGTTAGTAACAGTCTCTAAACTACTCCTGATCTGTGATGTGTTACCCGCGTAGAAAGTAGTGAAATATGTGTATGTCGTGTAGAAGGTGGCTTTGCCATCATCGACTTCCAAACCATCTGAAACTAATGAAGGTTTTATATTTTCTATTTCTAACTCTTTAGGAGGTAATGGAGTATCAACATCAATAGGTGTAGTGTCAATAGGACTGATAGTAGCAACAGATTGGGCTACTGGCGTAATCACATTTGAAACAATCTCTTCCCGGCTTGTGATTGTTGTTGATTTGTCCTTGTAAAGAGTAGTCCAATAAGTAAACGTTGTATAGTAAGTGATTGGTAGGTTACTCTCTTCTTCAGGTTCCTTGTTAGGCATGATTGTTTCTGTCACTACGTTTGTTATAGTTTCCAAACGACTTTTCACTTTGCTTGAATCCTTTCCAATATACATTGTTGTGAAGTATGTAAATGTAGTGTAACTTGTTTGTAATAATAAAGTCGGTGAAGGTAAGATTTCTTCAATGTTACTTTCTGAACTAATCTGGTCGTCTAATATTATATTGTTACTGTCAAGGTATTTCCTTTCTCCCTTGGAAGATGATGACTTTACGTCAGTAACGACAGAATTATCAGACTCAAGGGGATTAGATTCTACACTGAACAACATGTCTACTTCAATTGGGCTTGGCTGTGGAGTACCTTCAGGTTTGTTTTCTTGAGAAGATTGTTCCTTATCCTCTTCCATACTAACGCTAGTTTCCATCGAAGAACTTTCCTCTTGATTAGCAGGCAGTGCCATTTTCACTTGTTTGCAGTTTCGGAAGTCAAATTGAGCTCTAGTATTTTCCACAGCTAATGGGTTGGCCTTTGTAGGAATCAATTCATCCGGTCCCACATAATTGGTATATACTTCATTTCTGCTGCAGACATTCGCATCTGTACCAACGTAGATAGTCGTAAAGAATGTATAAGTTGTGTAGTATGTCTTTACTGCATCAGGCTTGATACTTGCTACAACATCGTCACCTAATGACGGTGTGGGAGTCTGTGAGCTATATATATCATCTACTTCAACTGACTCAATGACATCTTTATTCTTAACAAGATCGATGATGCTGTTTATCGCAAATGTTTCCGTTGGTCGGCCTATACCCACACTGGTTGGTGCAATCTCATCTTCATTAAATGCTCCTAATAATGACGGATCTAGTTTAGAAAGATCAATGGTCGACGTAATGATGTTAGTGACAACCGATTTATGACTGGCTACACTTGAGGTTTGATCACCGAAGAACGTTGTGAAGTAAGTATAAGTTGTGTACAATGTTTTGTAAATTACATCAATTTCGTTTTCATTTTCTTCTGGCTCAGGTGTGGTAGCTTTCTCAGTTGTAGTGGTCGTTTGTTCGGTACTGACTGATACTTCTACATGACTTTGAGTTGTAGTTGTTTTTTCAGTCGTAGTCGTGGTAGTGGTCGTTGTTGTAGGCTCCTTCTCTTCAACGGTTTCCTCACCTTCTTCGTTTTTGTTTTCGTCGGTTTCGGTATTTTGTTCTTCTTGAACCGTTGTTTGCACTTGCTCTTGTTGTGGTGTTGTTTTGGGAGCTTCTGTAACAACCTCTGGTTCTGTCGGTGGTCTATAAGGTTCCTCTGTAATTGGCTCTGGAGCTTTCAATCTTGTTTCAACGGAATAGTTAACATCAACATTAACAACGGCCGTTGGTTCAATGTTAAGGTTGGTTCTACATACGACGTTTGTTAGATAGCCAATATTACTTTCAACAACTACATCAGATTTAATAGAAGTGGTAGTTTCTGTGCTCTCAAGAGGGATGAAATATGTGGTCAAGTAAGTCAGTGTTTTGTAAGCAGTTGTCATAGTAGACTGTGTTTCAAGGCCTTCAGTGCAGACCACTTCTTGTGTATCTTCATTTATGTCCTCTTGTGAATCCTCCTGCGAATCTTCAAGTGTTTCGGGAACTGTAAATTTAGACTCAGTGGTCGTTTCGAACTCCTCAGATGACTCCTCGCTGTGTCCACTTTCTGTGGTAGTCATAAAATCTTGTGGCATTTCCGTAGTTACTTCATCTTCTTCCTCTTCTTCTTCTTCATCCTCTGGTTTTTCAGTTACTTCGGCAGCGGTATTTTCAGATTCTTCCTCTGAATTCGTGAACATTTCAGTCATATCTCTTTCAGTAACAGCTGATTCTTTAGGCGTTTCAACGATGGTTGATGACGGTGATAATGTTACCAATGGCTCTGTGGCTTGGGAATTATAATCGTTGATGGGTATAACCCCTAAATCGTGTGTAGTTCGAGTGCTTTCCGTAGTCGTCACAGGAGATTCTGAAGGTTGAATAACATCAACATTTAAATCAAATCCATTGTTATATTGAACGCTAATAGAGTCTGGTACTTTATCGTCAACTTCATACAAAACCTTTTTTAGACTGTCTTCGTCATTGAAAAGTGCTTTCTCGGACCTATTCTCGTCGACTACAGCTGGTCCAGCAATTCTAGTAGGTGCTGGAGCATCATGAGCCTTAAATGTAGATGTGGCAACAGGAATATCAGCGGCCAGGAAAGTTATTTTGGTGGAAAGTTTGTCAATACGATTAGCGGAAGGGAAAACATTAACTTCGTCAGGATTTTGGGGTCTACTTGTTTCTGTATTAGGAGTAAATATAATGACAGTGTCACCAACGACGGTCGTAAAGTCGGCGAACCCACCATACGTAAACGTTTTCTTTGGCCTGGGTTCGCTTTTTTGCCCAAACAACTTCTTAGGTGTTTTAGTTTGCTGCGCCGCCTGTTGTTGAGGTCGGCGAGACTCAACGTTATCTATATAATAAAATATCGGAGAAAATTCGTTCTTAATTGTGAACGTCGGTAAATCGTAATTAGGCTTAACCTTAACTACATTGGCTTCGTCTAAAACGTCCGGCTTTGGACGTGGTTCTTCTTCTGGCTCAGTAACAGGTTCGTATGCTTTACTCTGTCTGTGGTACGTATTTACATTGTCAACTACAGATGGCTCTACAATGAATTCAAATTTCTTATCGTTATCGATGGTTGGACCGTCAAGGTAATTTAAAGCTTCATTGTGAACGTAACGCGGAATTTCTTTTACAGGTTGCACTCTACGACCTACAGGCTCCTCAAATATTTGATTATCAGCCTGACTTTCAGGAGCAGACGGACTCCAGAATTTAAAACTATCTTGAGCTGGCTTGCTAGCATAAACTATCTCCATTTTACTGCTAGGTGCTAGATAATCAGTATTTTTAAGCACAAACTTTTCTGGGTCAATGAAGCCTAAATCTTGCTTGACGTTCCATTCTCCATCGAAAGCTGAATGGATACGAGTTGGTTTAACAATTACAGGGTCTTCTACATTTGACGGCTTATTGTAAAGTACAAGAGAAGACTTCGTTAAAAGCTGTGCATAAATACGGCCGTTATCTAAGGTGGTGCCCAGAATCTGGGTGGCGTATTCCGTGGTGACACCATCTTGGATGAACGTCCTCGCTGTTGATGTCAGTAGGCCGATGACTGGTTTGACACTGTGGTACCTTCCGATCTTCGTGTTATAGTCATTCCTCTTCTGGTTTACGAGGAGGACGGTCAAGTCTGCGGTCAAAAGTCAGGGTCAGCGTCAAGTGGGTAGGATGTCGATGGAGGTGCGTTATATTTTACAAAGTCCATTTGAGTTGTTCCACGACCCACAGGATTAGATTTGAAAGAGAAAGAAAAACATACAATTAATAATGCAATTTAAATAGAATAGGATATAGATGCTAATAGAGTCAATTTGCTTAGAGTTAGCACTAATTTTGTACAGCCTGGAATTTGAAATTGAGGTTTATGATATAATGCAAGTTACTATTTTGATTAAATACGTAAAATGGTTATAACACGGTGTAGATATTTGGTATAAATAACAATCATCAAATATAAAAAAAAAACTATAAATATCTATTGCAAAGATCAGAAACCTCTTCAAAATCTACACAGCTAATGTTGTAAGTTAAAATAGAAGGAGAAAAAGGTTATAAACAGAAAAGATAAAACAGATAATAGAATTGCTATATTATTGTCACTTCATTAAAAGATTTTATTTACTATGGCATTCGAAGAAATCATTCAAGCATAGCATATTTTTACAGAAGGATATCATAACAGTATAAAGGACGAAAACATACCCCTGTTTTCGGGAACTCCTTCCCTTTTTATTCTCGAGGATTCTATTTGTTCTTCTTGATATATTTCTGTAACAATGAAACATAATTGTTAAAACATTATAGCTATAATAAACAACACAGTCACTTTCAAAGCTAAACTGCTTTACGCTTTTGAGGTTCAATTGGACGTAATGCCCATAATTGTTGAGGATTACAAAATAGATATAATGGTTCGCAGAACAATAAACTTAATTAAAAGTGAAATCAATGAATTAAGATTGTTGGATTTAACTAAACAATCGTAAATGTTAGGAAATACATTTACGATTGTTGAACAAATTCAAATAAAACATTTATTTCAAATAAACCTTTACAAGCACTTTTGAAATGTCAAGAAGTCGGTCTGTCAGAAAAAAAAAATGACGCTCATTGCACATTCAACAACATACAAGATCTTAAAGTTGCAAATGAGAATTAAGGAACTGAAAAATGAAACAAATAAATATTAAATAGCTTAAACATGCCCAATAATTCATATAATAAAAAAAAACGTTTTTCATCGCAAACCAGCGTTAGTTCAGAAACTAAATTACTAGCTTCTACACTGTGGCAACCAACGCATTGCAATAAGTATAGTTTTGTGTCTTTAACCAAATTAAGCTAAACAACTTTAACTTTAGGAGACTAGTCTACATCAACTAGTTCTACTTCACCATTTATATTCTTAACTATATCTAAAACATACATATATTTATTGTTTATTCACTTAACCGTCTCCAAAAGCAAATTATTGGAACCACTTAACGCCTTCTTAAGCAACAGTATATAATAAGCACTAAATGCACTAGTTCCATAATCCGACTTTGCTCGGTTTCATAACGATTCGTTACGATAACCTAGATGCATTGTAGAAAGTAACTAAGTGTAGCAAGGTCGATTGGAGCAGACTCGTAAATTATTTGCTCATAAAAAGTGTGTATTATATCATGATGTCTTTGGAGAGGTCGATAAGAATTTGTCGATCCATTTCAATATCTTATTTCAGTATATTTTTGGTCAGTTAAACATAATCATGTACACAACTTATTTGTGGTTTTTTAGTGGTCTATTAACAAACATCTAAATTTACCTAAAGCAAAAGAAGTCTTCTACCTTAAGTTAATTAATTAATTAGCCCCAAGCGAGCACCGGCGCTCGAAAACCTATTGTTCTTTAATTGTGTCTATAATTAAGATAGTCAAAAGGCTAAGAAGCAGTATCAGATATTTACTGACTATCTTCCTTCAGACACTCATATGCTTTCCTTGACTATTTCATTCTATCTACTTAGTTCTTCTAGTAATATAAGCAATTTTATTCTTCTATACTCCTCTATTAGTCACGTCCTCAATAATTACCCACTTTTCACCTGCATCGTCTTTCACACAATGTATCCATAGTTTCATTTGGTCTTCCTCTTTTCATATCTACTCTACACCCTTCAACTACAGCACAGCGACTTTCAAACAAATTAAGAAATCATTCAAGAAAACTTTTAGGTCAGAAAAATCTCAATTAAAAGCCAAAACACCACACTAACCCATTTTCTCGATAAATTCTCACGCAATGAGGCAATTAGACGCCTCGTAAATAAAGATGGAGTCAGATTAAAACGTAGACAATAGAATGGTATTATACGTCTTTATTAGCATACCGATAGAAACGATAAAACTAATTCTGATAATATTATTAAAATCAGTAATGATAACAAATAAGTCATTCAAGATAAAAACAAATCATTTGCTGTTAAGCTTAATTTTTGCGAGTTTTATGAGCAAATTGATACAGAGGCAGTTATTGAGTTGACAACCAGTAATTTGGTAGATTGTTGTATAGCTGAAATCTATACTTATGTGTTGATATTTGATAAGTTATAAAAGGACAAACTGACATATCAACGAACAGGTGAAACTACTAAGACTAGTAAAGTGAAATTTTGCATAAAGCTTTCTTTTAAGACATATGGGTGTTTGGAAATTTAACTTAAGGTTGTTTATTTATGGTAGGTAAAAATCATCCGATGACGACCATAACCTACTCCGATGACGACCATAACCTACTCCGATGACGATACTAACCTACCCCGTTTCTAAGTTGCCATATATGCCTTCCCTTCAGACACGAACTCTTGGCCCCAGTTGGCTTCGACCCTTCTGCAGGGTCCCTACGGAAACTTGAGGGTATGAAAAGAGGAATTGACACTCTACTTTAGTAATACATGCATTATTTGTTTTATAAATATCTACATATCAAGATATAGGATAAAAAAAAACTTAGTTACCTTATGATATAAAAATTGCCTGTTTTAAAAATAGCTCCAATAGAATCAGCAACTGATTGTACTCAGTATGTGTGTTGACTGTTACATATTGTATAAAGAGGTTAAAAGAAAACTTTAATTAAATTATCTAACAAAAATAACTATTTTCCTAAGAATTTCACTTGCGAAAGTATATATCGAAACCACCGCCCTTTGGGAAAAAATGGTAGTTGCGCAAAACCGCAGACAATGGTTGTGGGCAACCAACGATTTACCATCACAGAAAAAAACGGTTACAAATGGTTTTTTCTCACAATTACTGTACGTTTAGACGTCTGTCCTATTCCAGCTATGTCTTGTAGATTAGACATGGATAGTTGTATCCATTCGTTAGAAATAAGATTTTCCAGGGTGATTTTGAAATGAATGAAACGTATTTGTGTATCTGATGGTAATAGCTTTGCCATTAAGGTTAGTTATGCTGTGTTTAAAGAAACCGGAAGATTACCATTAGCTGTTTATTATGTCTATTACTTTATCTATATTCTTACTAAAAACACTTATCTGACTATAATAATATTATAATTAAGGTAACCAGAATTCCCCGGGATTCTGAGATAAACAAATACATATGTGTTTGTTTTGCAATACTTATCTACTGTCCATTCTTAAACAGAGGATAACTTGGACCTTGATCCTTTATCTTTTACCTTGCACCTTTAAAAACCTGCCCTTCGATTACTATTTTTAGGGAAATCTAAGGAAGAAGTAAAAATATATCGACGTATAATAATTATTGTATGTAATAAGTCATATCCTCTACAAGAAATCTATATTCCTACCTAAAAACGCATAGAGTTTTTCATTGTACAGAAAATACGGAATATAAACTCAAATAATATAAAAAAATTACACAGGTCTTGACTTTTTTCTTTTTTAATTAATTAATTAGCCATAAGTGGATATGGGTTGCTAATGCTAAATCAAACCTAACCTAAATCTATAATTATACTAATGTAACTTCTATATTCTTCTTATCTAAATTATCGACTTCCTAACCAGAAATTTCCTTTCAATTCCAAAGCCCCATTAGCCAAACCAATAAAGACCTCACCCACATAATCTATGCCACGATCACACCTGCACACATCGACCCAATCATTTCTACAAGTACCCGCATTCTTCGCGTTTTCACTGGCACACTCTGTCAGGATGTCAATGCGGAAGCACGTCTCTCGCATAACGATTGGATTGACGGCTGTGGGTCACTGGTTTGATGACCTAGTACGTGGGGCATTGTATAAGCGAATGAGGTCTAAGGATTTTTGGTTATATGGGTTGTAGGGACACATAGTGTCACGTTTTTGTCCTTGAATGGGAGCATGGTTGTATAAATGGTGTTGGGTATGATGGATTTGATCGTTGATTGATTTCTATTTCTGCCCTGGTGACTCTTTCAAGTAATTTTGCAGCCCCAAATACTCCATTTGTTGTTAAGTGATGAATTTTAGTCTACTTTTTACATTTTGAGTGCGTGTTTTTTTTGTATGTTAATTTTTTCAACCGAATTCATAGTGTAAGCTGTGCACACCTATATTAGGAATGCATACGAGTGTAATGTATTTTCATATATTATTTTATGTGATATTCCTGTATGCATTGCTGTTGGTGTGCCAATAAATAAATAAATGGGTACCGATACCGATTGCCATCTTTAGTAGAATAGATACTACAGATGTATTGCCTACCATATAGTTAGGACTCTTCTCAAAAAAGACATCAGAACTAGCCTATTTAATTTTCACATATAATTTATTTATAATAGGGTCATTATAAGGACTAATTCATTCGATTTGATAATAGATCTAAATCCATTTAAGGATTTGGTTCCCGAAATATACAATACATACTAAGTTTTGACCGAAAGGAATTAGTACTTCCTCTTGGTAACAATTTCATACAAATTCGATCACTCATTTGAACATAAGATTTAATATACTTTCGTCTAGATGAAATTCTTCTAAGTAAAGATTTTTTTATACTTTCGTCTGTATGAAATTCTTCTAAATAAAGATATGAAGCTTTCTTAATGAAATAACTCCAAAAATAGGTCAAGAGAACTGAGAGGTGACAGCATAAACAAAAGAGGAGAGTTAACGGTTATAGCTCTCTACATAATAATCCGTGGTTTTTACACAAGGCTATCGATTGTGTATTGGTTACCACGCCGATCAAGATATTGAAGAAAAAGTGTTGAAAACTGTTGTTCCTTTGTTTTGAGGAAACAGGTCAATCTCTAGGTGTTAAGTCTGTAAACATACGCAGATAACATAGTCAAATCTACACTAATATAATAAAGAGGTAAAGTTTGTTTTTTTGTTTCTTTGTTTTTTTGTTTGTAGGAGGTAATCTCTGGAACTACTGGTCCGATTGGAAAAAAATTAGCAACAACAGAAAGCTGCTTTACCACTGCACTCAGTGGTAAAGCAGCTTTCTGTTGTTGCTAATTTTTTACTCCTCCTATGTCACTACATAGGCTATATTTTATGTACGCGGGCGAAGCCGCTGACAAAAGCTAGTAATTAATAAAAGGGAGTGGGGACATTAGTAAGGCTGATGATGATGAGTATGATGATGATGAATAAAAGGCCTATCTTGATGACCTTCGTTTGTTTGGAATAAGCATATCATCAGCCATATAATGTTCCCACTGCTGGGACTCAAGCCTCCTTTCTAGGAGAAGTAATGAGGCGTAATCCACCACGCGGGTTTAGTGCTGGTTGGTGGGTGTGACATTTCTTTAAATTTTTGGTTCTAGGACATCTGGTTTCCTCACCGTTTTGAGAGCAATAGTGATGAAATAAATTACACAAAGTAATGAGCCTAGCTTGGTTTGAACCGCAACCTACCACTCGTAAGTTACTACTCGACCACCACTGCTCTTAGGTCATTCGATTAGGTACAATCTTGCCATGTCTTTTTTTGGCGCAGTGGATACATGTCGCCAGTTCGAATCCCACGCGGAACAAATATAGTTTGTATGATCATGATCTACAAATAATTTTTCGGGGAAAAATTGTGTAAAATTAAATCTTTGTGAACGCAATCACAATACAGGAATGATTCCAAGTACGGAGTAAAGTTTAAAAAAAAAAAGCTAAAGTCAGTCTGAGTAATGTCATTATGACAGCGACATAACGTCAACGTCACTTGAATATAAGAAATGACCTACTGAATGATGATTCATCGGAATTTCCTGAAAAATCTGAACAATTTTACATAACGAGCTAATAGCCCGTGCAATTACTAGAATTTACGTCAAAACTTTATTTGACACTTGCATAATTTCACTGTAAATAAAGAACGTCGAAAAGTCTTCTTGTCACAAACAAAAATGACGTTTCCCATTTAAAAATTACTTCCGGACAACATCAATTCGTACGGCTATCATTTTATACAATACACCAATTACTCCAAAACCCAAAATCGGAACAAGGTACTGTGACACTTCAGGCAAATGGAATAAAGACTATAACCGTCTCACAAAAATCTCGTAGTACTATAAACTTGTGTGAACAGGTGTACACTACAAAAGAACTAATTACACATAGAACTGTCAAAACATTAATTATTTCGCACGCTCTCCTTTCTAAAAAACATATTTTTGCATGCTTGATTGATGTCTAAAGACTTTAATTTCAAGGCAATAAAGTTCTAAGTTGGATGGCAAATGAATTTTGAACGGTAAATCAGAAGTTCTAAATTCAAAATAAGAGTAGGTAGATGGATTGATGGGAGTCTATTAAACTTGGGAATGTAATAGTTCACTCACTCATTCATTGGTTTGAAAACATTTTCCCGCGAAATTATAGGTTCAAAACTTTTTTTTAAATTGTAACTACGAAACACGGCAATTAAAATGAGTGAAAGTATTTAAAGCTATAAAGATAATTTTCTTAGTTATTATGACACAAAACAAGTCGACAGATTCCTCATATTCTTACAGATGTTATCGAGAAAACAATTTGTCCGTCAACTTTATTCGTCTTCCATTTTGTTACTTTTTATAAAATTTCACTTTTTCTCGTTCCAAAGAAAGTACCTACACTGTTTCTTGTTTTTGTCAGCTTTCGAAACTTCGGATTTAGACCCTACCATTTAAAATAAATGGTGTTGAGAAAAGATTTAATATTAACAAAAACTGTACTGCATCATCGCTACATAGCTAAAAACATATTTTTAGCTATTATTTTTTTTACTGTCTGAGACAACAATGACAGTTTATGGTATCGATATTCGTACCGAAAAAAAGGCAACACTTTTTTCATCAACTGTCAAAAATGAACGAATGGAAAGCTTTTTTTCTTTCTTCCATGCCATAGACAAAAAAATATGGCTAGAACTGTTGTGCATCAGCCAGTGTGAAGTTGTTTATAGATATACTAGCGACCCGCCCCAGCTTCTCACGGGTACTGATATTGAATATACTATTATACATGTATTATACACAAACCTTCCTCTTGAATCACTCTATCTTTTAAAAAAGCCCTATCAAAATCCGTTACGTAGTTTGCGACTTTGTTTTATACTATGTAATGATGATGTGTTTATTTTGTTTAGGTTTCGATTGGAAAGCTTTAACCTACAAAGTCTTAATCTAAACACTAAAACAGCACAGGTTTCAAAGTAAATCCGCCATTTTGTAGTGCACTACCGCTTCCTAAGTATCTTTGGCGTTTCGAAATGAGTCCTCAACTTTTATGGTTAATGGCGGGAAAAGTGTCGTGTAAAAACTTGCATGAGAGAGCAAGATGACAATAGTGATCTGTGTGAGTGTAAGAGAGAAGGAATGTGTGTCAGTGGGTGAGCCAGCCCTGAGTCAATGCACTTGCAGTTGCGGTGCTGTGGTGTAAAAACAACTTGTGGGATATGAGTTCTTAATTATTTTGTTGTGGACTTTCAAAATGATTAACGTTTAAATTACGCAAAATGTGCTAGATGTTATGACATATTTTGAGGTGGGAATGATTTCAATGACTGTTTTTTTTATTATGCAAAGACTCGCCTTTGACCACTATCTCACTTGATGGTAAGCGATGATGTGGCCGACGATGGAACACATTGCCTAAAAATAAGACTATCGAGAAACATAAATTAGGTGTTATTACATACTGGCATTTCATTATTTAATTGTCAGCCATTTTGATTTGTTTTCGCTTCGACTTGACAGTTTAAAAATTTCAGCATTCAGAATTAATTTCAACTCCTGCATTAAAGTTATAAGGCGAAATAGAATTTTGAAATCTCAACGTAATCTGAAACTATTAGCTTGCTGCGGTCTTCGAATGCGTTTATAATTTAGGTAAGACAACTAAATTATAAACAAGTTACAATGCGTTCCAAATGAGAATCGGATCAAATGCTATGTTGTGACGTCACGATTTACTGTCAAATTGAGTCAAGATATTTTTAAAATTCAGTTTATTTACGAAAAATTGAATTTATTTACGAACTGTGAACGAAAAAAGTTTAATCAGAATCCAGTTTTTCAATTTTACTTATCTCTGAGTACTTCAATTCTGCAAAAATGTCTTCGACTTGACAGTACGGCGTGACGTCACATTCTGTCAATTGATCCTATTCTTATTTGGAACTGAAATGCATAGTAGACTCTTAATAAACTAGCACGCTTTAACATCAACGATTGCATCAGTGCTTACTATAAAGTGGGATCACAGGCAAGCACTAGTTAATATTAATAAAAAAAAAACCTGTCTAAACAGTTGTTTTTATAATCTTTTACCGAAGCACTAAAATACCAAAATATCCATGTATCTACACCAATAAAGTCAAGTCATGAACGCAAAAAAATGCTGTCTAAAAACTGCATATTGCCTTGCAAGGTTTTATGGTTTCCAAGAATTTAAGTAATAGATCTCCGTCTTAATCCTCCAATTGACCTGAATTCCTCTCACAAGCGAATGGACGACTTTAGATCCGTAATTACCGACTCAAACGAAGTTCTACAAAATCATCAAATAGATCAAGCAGGGAAGGAAATTAGAATCACGATGTTGCTTTTAATTTTGTATCTTCCTTTATCTTGATGATCACAAAGATTGTTCACGTAAGAAGCATTTGAAAGAAATATCATTATAAAATCTAAAAATTCAGTCAATCTCTAACTTTAAAACTACATAAATAAACACATCAATTAAAAAAGAAAGAAAAAACCTGATGAACTTAACTAAAAACTTATTCAATAAAGCCTGATGAACTTAACTAAAATTATTATGTAACCAGCGTAGTTGTAATTTATTTTATTAATTGACATATTGTAACTGGTGTAATTATGAAGAGCTTGGTTTTTTTTTATTGAAATTTTGACATATATATAAATATTGTACACCTCATCGGTATATTACAGTGAGCTATAACAAATAATTATAAGAACTAATCATACACCTGTAATAAGCAATAAATGAATTTGAATTTGAATTTGAAAAAAAAAACTTATTCAATAAAGCGTCAAAAAACTCTTGCGCATCACTGTCGACTGGTGAAGTGCCCAAAAGGCTGGCAGCATTGCCACGCTGTATGGCAATGCTTATCCTCTGCCCGAAGAAATAAAATCTTACATCTTTTTTGGGTGGGTAAGTCATTCAATGACATCTCTTACCCTTGAAAGGAGCGCGAGATAGTGTCAGACTTATACTGACTAAAAAGTTACTCCTATTCCATCGTTGCCTTTCATACCAGGGCCAAGTCTTCCTTTTAGAGCAAACCCTTGGCCTCAGTAGATTTCGACCTCGCTTTAGGGGCCCAGCCCAGCCTATTTTCGACCTTGCTAGGCCTCTACTGTTTGCTGACAACTACTTGAGGCGCGCGTGAAGAAAATCTTACATCTAGTTTTTATTTTATCTTGAAGTCCAACATCACTAATCAAAATCAAATACATAAGGTAAAGCAGTAATGCAAGCAAAAGATGATCTCTTTTTTAAACCCTTACGATGGAGATGACTACCGGCCATCGTAGGTGCGTTCGAGAGGACGAGGAGCAATGGAAAACTCGACGTGCTACCGTCCACCAAGACCCAAGCTCGAGTCAAAGCACGCATCAAAGTTGTGTCTGAGCACTCTAGTAGACTAGGTATATAAATTACCTACTGGCTACTTCTAGACAGGCAACCTGTGATTCTAACGGATTCTAAGCCATGATATTATATAATTATCTTATCGCTTTACAAGTAATTGCTCTTACAACTAACGTAAGGGTCGTTTCACACCGATACGCGATGCGACGCGGCGAAGAGGCCAGTGATTTCGCGCTGCAGCGCGCGATACCGCGAGACGTGTCGTAACGTTGCGAGGCACATAGTAAAATCACGCCGCACGGACCAGTAATGCATCGCTGCGTCGCGCTAAACCGCGATGCATAGCGCTGCATGGAGCAACGTATTCTAACTTTTTTTTTCACAACTATCACACAACGTCATCTATTCCCATGCTAAGCAGTGCTTGTGTTATGGGTACTAGACAACTGATAAACATACTTATATATTTCTAAATACATACATATTATAGATAAATTACACCCAGACACAGAACAATTGATTGAGCCCATCACACAAACATTTGGTCCTGGTCCTGGTTGGGAATCGAACACACGACCTCTAGCATAGCAGTCAGGGCCACTATCCACTAGACCAACAGGCCAGTCAAGTCAATTCTCAGAATGAAATGTATATCTTTTCGCTTAGTAAATAAAGTTCTATTTTGAGTCACTATTAAAATGTGCGTGCAGCGTCGCATCGCGTCACGTCTCGCTGTGAACTGACCCTAAGATAACTGAACATTAGTTATTAGCTAAAGGCTATAGATAAATAACTCGTTTATTTTTGGTTGACTTAAGAAATTGTCCATGCATATGTTTTGAAAGGGTATTGGACAAAAATGCTACCAGGCAAATAGCCTAAAGGTGTGGATAAGTATCTAAAATGCAATTACCAACGATCATGACATTTAATATGGATATTATTAAAACTACTTTTTAAGTTATTTAACTAAGAATTTATTTCGTAAAGATAAACTTTGGAATTAACTTTTAATGTTGACATAGGTATTTTTGGCTACAGTCTTTAAAGTTTTTAGGGTTCAGTAATTTGAAAGGACAAACTGAAATCCTTATAGGATATTTTTTTTGTCCTTTTGTCTGTCTGTCTATAAACTCTTTATCTCGACGCGTGGAAGTATCGAGTATACTCAGAAGTACTCAGGCCTGCGATCCCTTGAAGTTATGAAAATGTATTTAAAAAAAAAAAAACATTTACACCTGTTTATATGGCAAAAAATATTATATGGGATAATATATTTCGACACCCTCAAGGAAAATAATACTCATAGGGACCCAGAATTCTGAAATTTGGCATTTAACTAGATCTTATAAGGTTCTTAGACAGGAATATTTAATCTACTTGCTATGTCACCAAAAAACCGTAATCAGCTTCATAATCTCCCTACAGCTGGGATTCAGGTCTCCTTTCTTGACGCAAGAATACGCCTTAATCCTCTACGTGGACCCAGTCCTCATCATTAGCCTTATAATATGGTCCCATGGTCCCACTGTTGGGACACAGGCCTCTCTAGGAAAGGGAACATGGACCCAGTGCGGATTGGTAAATGTCATATTTCAATTTGTTTTTGTTCTGCACGCTGGTTTCCTCACAAAGTTTTCCTTCACCGTTTCGAGAGCAATAGTGATGAAATAAACTACTCAATTTAAAGTGCCTTCATCCAAAAAGCTCTCATCATCATCATGATCATCATTCTATTTACCTATATCATTTCGTAAATTATTTTCTCACGTTTATGCATATTATAATGGACTGTACGATAAATACAGTACGTATTATTTACCCGCCACACTTTGATGACACTGGTTTCGCCACTCTGCCCCATTCACATGTATTAACTAAAATTTCGATTGTTTCAGACGCCATGTTTTTTTTTTTTAAGTTTGGGCAATTTTAATTGGTAGTGTTGTAAGATTTTGGAGCTTAAAATAAATGTTGCGTTGGTGTAATATTTTTTATATCTGAAATCTCTCGAATCGTGGGTCTGAATGCCCACAAGGTGTTTAATAAGCTAATTAAATAAGCTAATTTTAAGCTTTCTAAACGACTTGTTGTCACTTCGCGTGACCCAAGGGCTGGCTTTTACCTTGGGCAGAGAATAAGCATTGCCATACAGCATGGCAATGCTGTGTATGTCAATGCTTTTGGGCACTTTACTAGTCGACAGCGATGCGGAAGAGATTTTTGATGCCTTAGATTAGGTACTTTTAGTAAGTTCATGAGTTTTTTTTTTAATTTATGTATATATAGTTTTAAGGTTACTTCTTTAAACGAACTAGATCATTTATTTACTGAATAAAGAGAGAAGCTAATTTATTTATGCATAAGAGTGAAATTATAGAGTTAACAAGAAGGAAATCTAGTGTATACAGGAAACTTATATCTTATGTCGGAATTAATGGGTATGAAGTACGAATAAACTTAAATATGCTTTCCTTTTCACTAGGAACTAGTCTAGAAATACTTCACAATAAATATAATTTACGCTTTTCAAAGAGTTATAACATTTCGCATGACCTAAGGGCTAGCTTTTACCCCGGTCAAAGATTTAGGGATTAAGTATAGCCATAGAACGTGTATGCCGCTAGTCTTTTGGGCACATTTCTTGACGCCATATTTTAGCTAGGAGTTCTTGTCTATTTATATATATTACACAACTATCACACAACGCAGTCTAGTCCCAAACTAAGCAGAGCTTGTGTTATGAGTACCTACTAGACATCTGTTAAATACGAGTATCCTTATATATTTTTCAATACATACATATTATAGATAAATTATAGACAATGAACAGACACAGAACAAATTATCGTGCTCATCACACAAACAATTGTCCTGGGCGGGAATCGAACCCAAGACCTCCGGCATGGCAGTCAGATTCACTAACGACTAGACCAACAGGCCTGTCTGTAGTGTATAATAGTTTTATTTAGTTAATTTTTTATTTAGAAATGTATCTCAAAATATTTCGCCTAAAAATTACCACACAACAAGTCCATTTTTTATTTGCACGAACAGTCTTTCAAAATCAATTAAAAACACGATATCAAACAATGTTCTTATCTCTAAAACAAAAAAATAAATAACTAAATAATATTTTGACCTAATTCAACACTAGTGTTGCAAAATCAGTACCAGATTGTTGAAACAACCGGTATCGGTACCGGTTTCAGATAGATAGGCTTTCGTTTAACTCACTAGTGCTGTAATAATTCACTCTGTATTGAGAAATGACCTTGTTTGTGTATTAGTGTTGTCAAAAGATAAAAATCATGTTACTTTGATGTAAGTAGCTTGATATTAGAGGTCTATTGTATAAGTTAATGAAGTGTAAATTGCATTAATAGACGACAAAAAATTTATCGTTTTAATCCCGTGAAGGGTCCTGACATGAAACACTATCGATTTATAAAGATAACATAAAACAATTAACTTTTTTTTCCAATCTCCAGTTAGTACGTATGTACAAAATTAATTTCTTTAAGTAAACGAGTAAACGACCTTGTAAGTAGTTGTCGATCGTTACGTACTAACTACCTACACGTCATTGAACTCGCCAAGCTGAAGTTTTTTACTCCGATTAAAAAAAACTGTTTTATTTTTAAATTTTTCCTTTACAAATAGATAGTATTTCATGTGCCTAATCGTCCCTCCATAATAAAACGACTAAAACTTAGCGGTATTAATTAATAAAATTCAGTAACAACACCTTTTGTCAAAAGAAAAAAATATCATTAGCTTTCATGATTTATATTACATCTAACATTATCTTGTCAAAAGATCTTCCCGTCAAACCATAGGTACCTATTATAACTGTAACATCAATCAAAATATATTATTTTGGCAATTGACACCAAAAAAGACGAAACACAGTCCGATCATTATAACGATGTCATTAGAGCTAGCCTATGGGTCTGCTTGCCTTTTGAAACGTAGAGAGCGTGAAAATATAATCATCAATATAAAACTAAGATAATGATGAACGATGTATCGAAAAGAGCAAGCGACTTTGACTTAGATTTGTATACAAATTATGGTTTCAACGCAAATGTCGGTTTCAACTCAAATATTGGTTTCAAAACAAATATTGGTTTCAAAATAAATTTTGGTTCCAAAACAAATTTTGGTTTCAAAACAAATATCGGTTTCAATGCAAATGTTGGTTTCAAAACAAATATTGGTTTCAATCAACTATTACGTATTCAAAAAACATATACTGCAAAAGATTTTTGGGAAGAGTCTGTATTTAAAAAACTTCACAAATTAATTATTTGCAGACACATAGCCGTAGGTATCAACTTGACAAATAAAAGAGAAAAATCCAGTCATTTCCGAAATTAAATTAAATATTTCGTTCAGCTTTACTATAATTAGTTACGGTATATTAAACAAACGAAGACAATCGTGACTGCTCTTTGAACTTTAAAAAAACATGTTTATGTTAACTTTGACTTAATTCATATTTATGCAAAGCCTCTAATCTAATCTGTGACTTTGAAGTCGTTAATATGCTGTAACTAGCTAAAAATAGATTTAATGGGCACTAGATTTTCTGGTTAATTAGTTAGCAGAAGCTACTTAATTAGCAGAAGACATCTTGAAAAATTGTTTAGGTTTTTATCTTTCGCTTTTTGGGATTTGCCGCTTTTGTGAGAGATTTCACAGTAATTACACATAATTTTATAAAATCGAAAGTATGTATGTGTAAATGTTTGTGACTCCTTCCTGCTTAAACGGCTGAATGGATGTAGACGAGACTTGGTACACAGATAGGCTATGTTTTAGATTACTTTTAAATCTTTGAGTATGTTCGATTAAAATAATTTTCTACAAACAACCAGGCGAAATCACTGGCAGCAGATTAATTTGCTTTATTTCAAAAATGAAATATAGTTAGCTTAAAGGAGCTTCTGCTAACGGGTTTGCGTGTGTGAAGTAGAAAAAAAACCTAAAGAAAAACCTCCCAGGATAAAAAGTATTACGTACATTTCCCTTTCAATATTCAGTCGAGTGATACCACGGACAATTCTCAATTTTACCATCGGACAACCATACGGCAAATATCCACCATTACATTGTTGAGACATCTCCGGTCCGGACTAAGCGTTTTGCCTCGTCGTTTATACTGCGTACATCGAGGGACTGGAACAGTTTGCAGTCTTTCCGTCCGATTATAAGTGTCTTCAAGGCTAGAGTGGCTCTTAATTAACTAAATTGCATCACTGCTTACCATCAGGTGGGATTGCAGTCAAGCACTAGTTTATAGCAATTAAAAAAACCTCTAGAAACTGCGTATCACTTGAAATTAGGTTCTACAATAAACAAATATCTCCAATCAATTAAAATCAACGGATATAAGCAATTTCTTGTTTCCATTCGATATCTTGTATATCACGATTTTCGGTTTAAAACCACTAGTTTTTTATTGATTTCGTGTTTTAGCTATTGGGCATAAATCAAGTTTACCACACCTTAACATAGATGATGACTAATTTAAGCTATTCAGACTTATTGTGGATAAAAAGTTGACCGGATTGACCAGGAAGTGACGACCTAATGAACTTTTTGTATTGGCCATCTTTTTTCGGTTGAGTAGCTTCTTTAGTCTATTACAAAAAGGCGGTTTTTAAATTGTTCGGTCTGGTAAATTATATTATGATTTAATATAACATTATTTTTAGTATATGCGAAACCTGAATCGAATAGTTGGTTCTGTATTAGTAGCTGAATTGATTGTAATACCTTTTATGCCTTGTTATATTTTTTCCCAAAAATATTTTAAAAAGCAGTGCAGTGGTGGCCGAGTGTTAACAGCCCTGACTTACGAGTTGTAGGTCTCGGGTTCAAACATAGCCAGGCGCATTACTTTGTGTAATTTATTTCATCACCACTGCTCTCAAAACGGTGAAGGAATACATCATGAGGAAACCGGTATGTCCTAGAACCAAAAATTCGAAGGCATGTGACATCCACCAATCCGTACAGGTTCACGTGGTGGATTATGACCCATTCCCTCTCCTAAAGAGGTGGCCTGTGTCCCAGCAGTGGGAACATTAATAAGGCTGATGATGATAAAAACTAAAGTTATAAAAACTAACAAAAGCAATCTGTTTTAACAACATTAATTTTCATGTAAATCATGTTGAAAAAAAGGACGTCACTCATCACAGATCCACAAAAACCAATGAATGACCGCATAAAACCAACACGGAACTACTTCAATCATTTTAACATATTTCACATAAGATAAATAGTCATTATAGTAAATTCGTTTCGTCCTTGACTGAATTTTGTTATGATGACTAACCGTGAGGTCATGCAATACTGTCGACATCGGTATTTGTGGCTGGCTCTTAAGCCAGTCCAGTTATACTTGGACTTTTACTGTGGTTAAGTATAAGGTTTACGAAACAAGTAATAGGATGCAGTTAGTTAGCGGTCAATTGACCATCAAAAGGTATGATATGATATATTATTTACATAAATCTTCCTCTTGAATCACTCTATCTATTAAAAAAACCTGCATCAAAATCCGTTGCGGACTTTTAAAGATCTAAGCATACATAGGGACTAAGCAACTTTGTTTTATACTATGTAATGATTCCACAACTATCACACAGCGCCGTCTAGTCCCAAGCTAAGCAGAGCTTGTGTTATGGGTACTAGACAACAGATAGACATACTCATATATTTCTAAATAAATACATATTATAGATTAATTACACCCAGACACAGAACAAATGATCGTCCTCATCACAAATGGTTTTTTCTTGAAGATTCGAAAACTTAACTTCTCCCATTTTTATTGAAGCGAGAAGGGATGCGCTTACCGACAAATTTTTTAGCGGTGGGTGAAAATCATCCAATGACAAATCCCGTCCTCTGGCGGTGCGGAAGATAGTGTCAAACTTTTACTAGCTAAAATACCCACCCTGATTCTTTCTGGTCTTTCATACCGGGGTCGGCCCTTTCATTCAGAAGCTGGTCCATAGCCTGAGTATATGTTGCCCTACTAGGCCTCTAATTTGCTGACAACTTGTTGAGACGCGCGGGAATAGAACGCGCCGTCGACGACTTGGGCTCGGTCCGGACGGTTACCGGACGATCGGACGACCAATTACCCATTGCTTGCCGTCCGCAAGCCCGCGCCTACTGTGGCTGGTAATCGGGATCGGAAAACTGACGGCAATACGATCGTACGTAATTCACTAGGACCATGGTTTGGCTCTCGAAAAGGAAACCCAGAATCCTAGAACGCAAAGAAGGAACATAGAAGTGGCTTTTAGTTCGTAAAAGTCTTACACGTTCTCCCACTCCGCCCTAAAGCGGGAAAAGTTTTTGCAAGATGAGGGATCTCCAATAATCTTCATCAAGGTGCAGCTCAAGTAATGCTGGATGCACTCACACGCACATTTGTCGTTATGCGTTTAGTAATGCTAATCAGAGTTTTGCAATCCTCTGAATTTTAATAGCTACTTAAACCTTAAGACATTATGGGATGAATGGGCGACCTGATTAGTTTTTGGATTAGTTCATACCTTCAAGTGTTTTGAAAGTCCTCTACTTGATAGTGTTGTCCTTCTTTGCCCTTCGCACTGGGGCCAAGCCTTCCTTTCAGAAAGAGACCCTGGGCCCCAGTAGGCTTCAACCCTTTTACAGAGTCCCTACGGTCTACTTGATAGTTAAATTATTGTTCACTTCTAAAAATATAGCAGAGGTTGATTCCTGCGTTGAGACCTAAGTCCCAGCTGCGAGAGCATTATAAGACTGACTATGGTTTTTCATGAACGTCACTCAAAACTCCACTGCTGTTGGACATAGGTCTCCCCAAATGTTGTCATAACGACCGGTCTCATGCATTTCGCATCCATAGTATTCTCGCGCTCTTTACAGTTACAGGCACGAATCATGGGCGGTCGGTGAATAGCTTTGCGTATCGTATACATCTGTGAAATCATTAGTACAAGGATTGCACCCCCTGCCCCCACGTCTCACTTCATATCACTAAAGAGACCCGATATTTTACTTCGGCGCAAGTGGAAATCATCCTTGAAGCTTTAGCTCGCCGTCCGGTTGTCTGGTAACAGTCCGGACTAAGCCAGTCGGCGACGGCGCGCTCTGTGCCCTAATTCACGTAAAATCAAACAATCCCAATTCCATTGTCGTTCCATTGTCGTTCGATCGTAGTCTTATCCAAAATCGGTATTCACGTGTTCCTTGATGGGGATTCGATAGAACGACAATTGAACGACTTCTAAACGACCTCTCTTCGATCGATCAAGTTCAAAATTGGTGTCGTTCAAAATCGATTGATGGATGGGAATACGAAAATGTCAAAGTCGCTACGATATCGTTCCCGCGCGTCTCATAGAATTGTCAGCAAATGGAGAGGCCCGGCTGCAGGGCCGAAGCCTACTGGGGCCCCGGTCCAGTTTCTGAAAGGAAGGTCCGCCCCTGGTATGAAGGCTAAGAAGGAATGGGGTGAGTCGTTTAATCAGTAAGAGTCTGACACTGTCATTAGATGATTTTTTTCCATAAAAAAAGCCTTGAAGCAAAATGTTAGCGTTCAAGTTCCGTGCCGATATCTGTACCATCGGTCCACCTTGTCTGAGACCAACTAACACTGCTTGTTATTATATAACTTCGCATAATGTCTTACACCATTTCTTATCATTCCTACAATCAATGGGATATCTAGAGTAACTCAAACAAAACAATAAAACAATGACCTCACTCACACCGCACTAGTCAGCCAATCACGCGTGCTATTACAAAATTATGACCAACACCGACAAGCTCCATTGAATGCTCGGAAGTAAATGCTTCCTACACTCGCGAATCTCTTGGAAAATGTTACGATGTTACGCAACGGTGTGATATAAGGCCTTACGATGTAGCCATGAGAGATGTACCATTGTTTGGCAATTTCAAAATGAGTATTAAAATGATGGAAGATGGATGCATATCGTTGGTTTGGTTCATGGCTTAATAAGGATTATGTATGATGGTGTAAGAATTTCCATTTAGATCGGTTCTTGGTATAAAATACTGCATATTTCTCCGATGGACCAAATCTTCATCAAAGGCTTAAATTGAATTATTATTTCACGTTCTACTTTTTTTTTATTGTTGATAAGTTCGCGCTTGACCGCTGTCTCATCTGATTGAAAGCGACGATGCGCTTCAACGAGGGAGCGCACTTTTGTAGTAAATAGAATAGTAGTAGTAGATATCCGCAGGAGAACTAAAGCTATAGACTCAGCCCAAAGAAATGCCTAACTTAAGTGGTAATAGGCAAGGTACATTATTCGATGGTTGATCGGGCTGAAAGTTCCTGGAATGGCGACCGCATGATTTAGGATGGTACACCTCACCCAAATTAGACTGACGATCGTTGGATTCCAACGAATGCTAAAAACATAGGACCAATATTGTTGTGCTGATACTTGAGGGAAATATACAGCGGTGAACGTCTACGGACTTTCTTTTAGGTGCGGAAATCATCCAACGACATCTTTGAACCCTTGGGCGCGGTGGAAGACTAAAAACCGTCTTCTGTACTTTTTATGCTTTCGTTCTAGGGCCCTGAGGTACACTTCCACATTACTCATGTCTCCAGTAGGCTTCGACCCTGCTGGGCCCTTACAGTTTGCTGACATCTCGTGGAGGCGCGCGTGGAACGTTACGTCTTTAATTGCTGTCGACGACTTGAGCCCGGTCCGGACGGTTACCGGATAGTGATATAGCAACTATTTGATATACTGTAAAAAAAGAGAAGATTTCCTATATGGACACGGGGACGAACCCACGGATAAAAGTGAGTAAAAAATGTAATGTGAGTGTGATGGGCAGGATTTCCTTTACCGTTAAATTAAGACATTCAATTAGCGGTACCAACATTCATTGTTGTCTGGGCAATCAACCCGCTAATTACCTTGAATAATCACTTATTTACACTATTTTTTTCATTTGTTCTCGTATTTGTTTCGCCTTAAAGATAGGGAAATTTGATGATCACTTTTATATTATCAATCAATCATCATTTACTCGTAATTATCAATTAATTACTATCAAATTTCACATCCTTGACAATATTTGCATGCCTAATTTAAGGTTTTTTTTATGGTAGGTGAAAATCATCGAATGACGAAACCTGCTCTTGGGCGGTAGACTGTAGCAAGATCTATATATTTGCACCTTATTTTATGTACCTATTGTCTAAGCAAATAAACGATGATTTGATTTGACTTGATTTAATCGATAGACTTGCGCTTGGCCACTGTTTCACCTGATGGTAAGCGATGACGAAGTCGACGATGGAGCACACTTGCCTAGAAGCAACCTATTCACTCTTAATTAAAGACCCTCAGGTTGTAGCTATCAAGAAACACAGACTCCGACCAGGGCATGTTCTAATTACTTTTTTTTTTGCAGGCAACGACCAATTGGAATCGTGCACTAGCTTTTGACGTTTTATAAGTGCCCATGTAGGTCTGATTTGATTAGCAAATCATTAAGTAACGTATCCCATTTCCTGTAGAGCGAAAGAGAGTATCAGACATTTACTGACTAAAACCCTCCCACGTTCCTTCATTAAAAAAGAAAATGCTGCTTATTATTATTACAGTAGTAGGTACTTAGTTTCTCATAACATTACCTACTCATAACAGTAAGTATGTATTTTACAGGATAAATAGTTTTAGGTCACCGTATACATAGGTGTCGTAAATGGCATTTACACATGTGATATTAGATACCTTTCATAAAGCAACTCAGTATGTTGGTAATTTGATAATATCAAGTCGTATTGACCAACCAGAGGTTATCCGAGTTTAACTAACAAATCAAATGAAGCATATGGTGAAAATACATAGTACCTAAATATTTCTTCTCTTTTTTTATATGCAATAGTGGCCGAATTGCAACGGCCTCGACTTATGCGTTGTAGATCGCGGGTCCAAACCCAGCCAGGCGGTATACTTTGTGTAATTAATTTCATCATCATCATCATCACTGCTCTCAAAACGATGTAGGCTTGTCCCAGAACCAAACATTCTATAGTACATTTTGATACAAGTGCAGGAAGTTTGTCATTGCGACCGAGGCGAAATTCGCACGAGCCGTAGGCGAGTGTGTTATGGAGCCGAGGGCTGCAATGACAAATCTGCACGTGTGTCAAACGACGTTTTTCAATACACTTACGACTTGTGAAATAAAGAAAGAAAGAAAAAAAAATTATCGTATCTCAAACATACAGTAGAAATATAGGAAATATATAAGTAAGTATAGCATTCAAATCTGCTCTGGTCAGTTTCTAATTTCGTGGGGGTCGCCCAGCGACTCTGGGGGACGCCTCGCGCCTGATTCGATAAACTAAGTAAAACAAAATAATCACCCTTAACCGTGACGATAAGGAAGGAATAAAAAAGCCCTTGTTGTGATAAACTCAAAAAAGCACTTGGGTGATGCTATATTGAACCTAATAGGAGTGCGATAAGAGGCAGTTTTCGAGTAAGTGTATTGAAAAAATATATGACATCCATCAACCTGCACCGGTTCCGCGTTATGTATTACAGTCCATTCGCTCTCCTAGAGACTTAAGACCCAGCCGTGGGAACATTATAAGACTGATGCTATGCCATGACCCTTGCAGAAGACGATTGAAGGAATACTGTTGGTTTTTTTCAGTAATAATAATAATATATTCCACAGCTATCGCACAACGTCATCTAGTCCCAAGCTAAGCAGAGCTTGTGTTATGGGCACTAGACAACTCATAAACTTACTTATATATTTCTAAATACATACATATTATAGATAAATTACAATCAGACACGGAACAAATGATTGAGCTCATCACACAAACATTTGTCCTTAGTGGGAATCGAACCCACGACCTCCCGCAAAGCAGTCAGGGCAACCAACCACTAGACCAACAGGCCAGTCAAAACAACCAGAGTGGAAGACATTATTTGACAATTTTACTGTTTAAAAACACTCATTTTTCATTAACCAAGGAACCCTAACCTCACACTTACCGCTCTAGGAGATAAATTAATGATCCCTATTAAATAATCAATACCATTATATGGTAATGATACAGAGAGCTTCCCATGCAGTACCATTGTTTACCAGCGTGTACAGGGAACTGTGACCCAGAAACTATTGTGGGCTGGTGACCTTGTCTCAGTAGAGCGGTGCTGGAGGAAATATGGCGTGAATGTGAAATATTGGAAGGTCTTCTCTCGTATTGGAATGGACCAATTTCATAATCTATCTTTTCAATCCATCAAATGTACAATGCGAGTACAGTTCGCGTGATTAAACTGTAGTGACGCCTAGGTCTCCGATAAGGAACTACATCTCGAGAATAACGAACCGGAATTAAATAAAACAGGCCGTTACCCGGACCAGACACAACACCCGTTTGGTTGGACAATCCTCACATCCTCCACATGTCGCAAATCGTCGCTTTCCATCAGGTGAGATAGCGGTCAAGCGCAAACCTATAATCAATAAAAAAAATGTGTTGGTGTGCTTATTTAAGTGTATATAATGCAGAAGTTATACCACTCCTTGATTAATCTCAGAAAATATAACAATTACAAACTTAAAATATTGGCAGGTAGGTTTCTTATAGGATGTAAACATTCACTAACAACGGATTTTACGAAACTCCACCCTTAAGGGGTAAAACGGGATTCGGAATTTAAAAACCAACTTTTACACGAGCAAAGTCACTGACAGAAGTTAGTAATCTATCTGTGCTGATTAAAGTTAAAATCGATATCAATTTGAAGTAAAATATTAATCAAGGTATTTTAGAAACCAGTTATGCACTTGCGTTAATAAACGTTCCAAATAAAAGAGATTTATTACTATGAGAAGTCATTAAACTTTTACTAAACCTTTGATCACACTAATAGGCACCAGAGGCAATCGTACAGGTTTTCACTTTAATTTTAATGACTAGGAATTTAATCGAAAGTACAACAATTTTGTATAAAACATAATAATCTAGTTCATTAACGAGATAAATTACGCTTAAATAGATTCACAAACTAAAATCTATGTCAAGATATCACGTTGCAATATCAAAAAATAAAATATGTTTGAATATCTTGCCAATCCCAAAATGCGGTTACCCCAAATTTACTTAAAAGGAATTGGCATTCCAAATTCAAATCTACAATTTATTCTATTCTTGCCGCAGACCACAGTGGTCAGAAAGCGACATCTAAGTGAAAGTAGAAAAAAATATATACTTAAATTTTATTTTAAAATTTCACATTCCTAAAAATTTCGTTCACACGCTTAATGTTATAATCTTGTGTTCATGGTCTAACAACCGCGAAATCTTGTTACTAAACATGTTGTCATATCAAATTGAAATATACAACATCAATTTGGCGCGCTCTGTTGCCGCCATTTTGGACTTTAGTACGCAGACGGACAGGTGTTGCTACAGTCAAAAAAAAAATTTTCAATGCATAAATATTTACTTGCACAATTATAATGATTTCAATTGTTGGTTTATCTGCAAATAAAATGTTGATGGAATGCAATTAAATTTTATTTCGTAATTTTGAGGTGTGGTGTAGAGGTTGTCTACCTTTAAATGTATGAATCCAAGTCATAACTGATTTTATAACCACCGTGTAGGTACTGTTATGAGAAATGTTACTCGTTACGACAATCTCCACTTTTATGTAAAACTAGGTTATCATTAATTTAAAAAAATTATAAATCAAACTTACAATTTGAAAATTGATTTATTCCTTTTATAGAAAGTCTATCAGAGAAAGAAGAAAGTTCGTTAAAATTTTATAAATCGAATCACATTCCTTCCACGCCTTCGAAATTCAAAATGAGGTAAAAATAGACCAAACTTAACCCATGCGTTCGGTGCCGCATAACAAATTATTACAACTTTAGGTTTGGAATTGAACTATATTGTTATAGAAATAAGGGGTTATTTTGCTTGTTTTTTCCTGCTACTTATAAAAGGCGACGTGAATGTCAAGTACAAGAAATCGATTATAGTAGTTTGCTAATTTTCGGTCACTTTCGAGGCGCGGCCAATGGCATCGGTGAAAGAGCATTTGCATTTATAACAAGTCTGCTGTCAGTATCACATATTCTATCATCTCATTACAAAATGTTAAAAAGTATATCAAAGATTAAAAACTTTTTTCCATTCCATCAGTGAGAGCCAGAAAAAAAACTAAAAAAGTAGGTAGTTAAATACTATTTGTTTAGTTTTTTTTTTTTTGTTTGCAACCTTAATCAAACAAACAACAAAATGCATATTACAAACGTTTACGTGACAATTCACGTAAACGTTTGTAATATGCATTTTGTTGTAATATGAACTATTTTTTTTTTTATTAAGAAAAATTACATGTATTTTACATGTAGACTCGAAGCCGACTCCAAAATAATTAGGAAAGTCTAGGCAAGTTTGATCAATGTATTCAGGTCGTAAGCCAAGTCGAGAGTGAAACTGCATTTTTTTATGTACACCCACAGGCATTTTGCGGCACTGTGCGTCAAATATTACACTTGGACAAAATATTTGAATGAGTCTTGTGTACTTAACATACTTTTTTAACGACTTTCTCGGGTTATTGCGAATTTTTGTACAAGTAAATGAGTTTTTTTGTTCTTAAATGTTTTATGTGATTTAAACTTCACCTTGCTTTTGTTGCTGTGAAATGGAGTCAATATTTTCAAGGCCTTTTTAGCAGTGTTCATACTTTTTTGCGATTGTTTAAACATTGCTTTTAATAACTGACATTTTGTTAACAAAAAAATTACAGTGACAATTCAATAACCACCACTCAACAGAACACTAAACAGACACCTTGACAAAAAAAAAAACGAACTGACAAATGACAACCAATTACCATAAATTCCTTACTACTAAGTTTTCAAAGAAATTTTTTTTCATAACAAGCTTTTATAGCGGTGGTCTATACTGATATAATTAAAACTCGTTAAGACAATTCACACGAGCCCAAACTCGTCGTGGTTTTGCCGTTTATTTACAGGGTTCCTATAGCTACCTCGCAATCCCATCATCAGATCAGCTCCATATCATCATAATATTGTATTGTCATGCGATTTACACCTGCATGCAAAATTGCAGCTCTTTCGGTTAAAGATATCTGCTTCACAATTAAGTTGCAAGATTTGGGCCGAACATACATAGTTACATTGCAAGCTAATAAAAAGCTTGTAAAAACACGCATTTATCAATAACTTTGTCTACAAACACATCACAACTAGCCCACAGTGTTGCTAGTTATGTAGCCGAGTTAATTACAGAGTACTATACATCAAATTATAGCCAAGCCGACATTCTAGGTCAATGTGGCCGATCAGATGTCGATGCCCGAACATGATTATTTTGAACTGGCAACACTAAGGTGGTTGGTAATAGAGCCTGATTACAGGCTAACGAGGTACTTTATAAACCTTGATCTTGATTGAAAATGGTGGTAAGTTGGTGATTGGGATATGTAAGGAGAATTTAGGGACCACTAGCGTACTATTCTGTTAGAAAACCGCTTTGAGCGCAGCGCTAGCCCAGCAACCAAATCCAAATCACATATCCTAAATCAAACATACCTCTTTGGATTCTTGGGGCCAAGGGTTGATGCGAAAGCGTAGAACCAAGGCTCTTGGACTAAGTCAAGGAAGGAACGGGGTAGGTTGTTTAGTCAGTTAGAGTCTGATACTGTTTCTCGCTCCGCCCAAGGGCGGGATTCGTCATTGGATGATTTTTACCTACCTACGTAAACAGTTTTCTTAAAGAATAACCTTTTCTACCCTTATGAGTGAAACTAGGGGAGTCTATATTGTACCTACTTATAATTTTGTCCATTTACTGATTCATTAACTTGTAATTTAATGTTTTATCTTTTAATAATTAAGGACAATTTAAAACTATTATATTTAATGGCAAACATTAATTGCAAGTCATAAAGTACTATTAAACTCCTTAACAATACAAATTGAACTTTTTGAAACGTGTGCCTCAAAAAGTAGTTTCGCAAGACCCCCGAATGTTTTTGACAGTTGTCTAAGAAGAATGAAGTAAAAAAAAAAAGATGTGACGTGACCTCTTGCCAAGTTCATGACATTCGGACATGAGGTATGTTGCTTAAAAAAAAGAAAGCCTCATTCACAAAGTATTTGTCAGCTAGTACAGAAAAAACCGGTTTTCAAAACTTGAATGAAAAGAGTGCCAACGCAAAATTTACTTTCGACAAAGTGCACAAGTTACTTGGAAGTGTTGTAATACTAACAGTTATTTAAAGAAAACTTCTAACAGTGACGTCTTTCACGATCTTTTAGACCTTTCAATTGTAAATAAAATAAAATAACAAATACTACAACAAACATTCTTTCACAACTCAACAAAATCGAAAGTGTTTGAAAAGTGTGAATTGGGAAAAAAGTTTGCGCTTGTGCTGGCAATTGTCGACTTAGTAGGGTTGCCAGAATACATTTCTTAATTTAACACAATACTGACTTGGACTTGGGAGAATTTTGAAATTTTTTTAGAAGATTTTACAGAAGTAACTTTTGAACAAAAGTCTTTAAAATCTTCCTTTAAATAATCATAAGTTTTTAATCAAAGCTCCAATGAAAATTTTCTTTTTGGAGTTTTTTTTAATTGCAATAAACTAGTGCTTGACTGCGATCCCACCTGATGGTAAGCGGTGATGCAATCGTTGATGGTAAGGCGCACTAGTTAAAAAAAAATAGAGATAAAAATAAATTATATCCTACTCTTTAGGAAACTATTATTTTGAAACTAATTCTAATACAAATAATTTCTTAATTATTCTCCTTTCTTACTAGTCTAATATAATTACTGTCCTTTTAAGCTGTCTATTTGTTTCCTAAACCGGGCCCATTACCAATAACCTTCACAATAACGGCGCCATATTAACATAATAGCTATAATAATTACACAAATGATCGCCCACGCCGCCATTATCCATTGTAAATTGCTTAATATTGATCTAACGACCGCATATGATGCAATTGTACCAAATTATAAAAGAAAAAATGTTGACTTTGATGATTGAAATCAAAGTTTTGATCGAGTACCTTGAAGAAAGTAGAAAAAAATGATTTTATGATAAAAAAGTGAGAGTTATTTTTAATGATCATTTTATAGTATTTATAATTATAGATTATGATGAACAAGCAAGCTAGTTATTTATTTACAACTTGTACAACATAACTCTTGAGCCCCCAGCGAACGCTGGCGTTCGCACACCAATAGTCTTAATAATATGTCTCTAGTTACGTTACTCGAAATGTTAATGAAAATATCCAATGAGCTGCGCAAGGAAATTTACAAACTAAAAATACAAACAATAATAACAACAAATAATTGAATAAAAGCTAAAATAAAATGGTCAAATTAAAAAAAAAATTGCTATATGTGATTTTCACGAACAAATTCTTTTGTTTAAATATTACAGACTTGAGAGGCATTGACAGTGACTTATATGACATAGTTTTTCTTAGTTTATCTCAGAAAAACAGCTAAACAATTTGGCCAACAACACCAACATTTGTACGCTCTCAGGCATAACATAGCGCGCTTATTACCTTTTTAAACAACAATTATTTACCTTTTTTAAATAAACGAATAAATGATTATCATTACGACGTATGAGTTCAAAAAATATTTTTCCCCGTTACAAGGGAAACAAGAATTCACCTGGCAACCCTAAACAATCGAGGTATAGTAAAAGCGAAAAGCGCAAAACAGGTTTTGATTCGAATTTGGGATCGTGACAGGTTGTTTTCTCTTGCCCCGAGGTTCTGCAGCTGGGCTATCAACATGCCAAGCACGAGCCAATGAGTGAACTTTATTTATTTCATTGTTTTCACTGGCAACAGTAATTTAAACTTGGTATTTGGTGCCAAGTACGTTTTGAACATTGGTAACACTGATAGTACATTTGATCAAATAACTATGCAGTCAAATAAGCTGCAGTCTCTCCGTCCGATTATAATGTAGGTGTCTTCAAGGCTAGGATGAATCGGCTCTTAATAAACTAGTGGGCCTCACCATCAACAATTGTATCACTGCTTACCATCAGGTGGGATCGCAGTCAAGCACTAGTTTATTGCAATTAAAAAAAACTATAGTACAGTTTGGCCGTCGGATCTTGGCGAGTTCTGAATTTAGGCTCTGCGAATTTTAGAGATTGAAAACTCGTAAAAAAATAAATGTTTAAAACAAATAAATGCAATTTGCAGTTGTTATTGCTGTTAAAAATTGTTACTGGCTTTTTCTTTACTTTATTTTTGTACGAGTGCAAAAGCACCGTACTGTACCTATCATCACTCGCTGGTCTAAAAACAGCCGCAAAGAAGCGAAAGATTTAACAGCAACAAAAACCTGTAAAGAACCCTAAATAATTATTTTAAAAGTCAAGGTACATCACACTCGCAAGACTAACAATTACATTTTTATTTTTATTGCAACACTTGACTTCACGGATTTTAATATAATTTGCAAGTATTTATAATAACTTTTCCTCGTAAACACTTTGGGTTTTTTTAAATATTAAACTTTTATTTCATTCAATTTAAAAAAAAAAACTGTCAATTATTTTATTTTCTTTTGATGTTCATTGAATAACAATGATTTGAGTATTTTGATTTTAACTTTACAAGGAGGATTGGACGAAAGTCGCCAGTCACTGGACGCCTTAGAGAGGATGTTGCCATTAAAAAAAAATTGTTTATCTTTAGGGAACAAATAATAGACGCCTATAATAGAGAATCCCCCACCACGATCTATGTTTCGTGATAACTACAACCTAAGGATCTTTAGTCAAGAGTATTCACTCTTGACTAAACTATAATCTAAACATAACCAGCGTGCTCTATCATTGCTCACCGTCAAGTGAAATAGTGGTCTAACGCGAACCAAAAAAACTTAGGAAGAAAATGGGGAGGCCTTTGCCCGTATGTAGCCACGGATATAAGATGGTTAATAAACTGATTTTAAAATAACACAAAACACATCTTTAGTTTTCCCAAAACACACTCAAAATCGCAATAATTTAAAATTCGAACAGTATGAAACTGTCAAGTTTCATTTTAAAAAACAAAAGCGTTCGATTTTGAATTGCAAGCTCACTTTAGTGTTTTTTTATATGTATTGCTTGGATACCAAGTCCTTTAGTTACTTTGTTTACCATAAGAATACGAATTACGAATACGAATACGAATTACGAATACGAATTTTAATGTTACGAAAACGTATTTGACAGCAACTGTATCAAATCAGTTTTAGCAGCTTCGCTGAGGTAAACGACACTAAAATAAAATTTAGCAGCTCCATTTTACCTGTTTCAATGAACCCATACATTGTCCAGTAGTGCAATCTTTTAAGATGTAAAAACTATAACAATTCTACATCACAATATGAACTAGGAATCAAATAATGAATAAGAAAAAATCGCGCCAAAAACTTAATTTGAATTTTCCATCCATTCCTTCAAAATGAACTTTGATCGAATGCAAAATCAACTTTGATCGAGTGTAAAATCAACTTTGATCGAATGCAAAATCCACTTTGATCGAATTTAAAATCAAAGTAACATCAAAACTGATATTTTACAAGCTTTACGAACAGCTTTACAATGTGGTTCTAACAAGGCGTTCGTAGGTGAGCAGATACAGGAAACCCAGTTATACTGCGATGAAAGTAAGGCCGCGGCGAGGTCATGCGACTGGTCTGCTCTTATTTGTGTTATTTGTAGTGCAAAGGGACGTAAGTTTTGTCCCTTTAACTTATAAACGCCTGTATTGATTGGTTATAAGCTTTTTGATAGGATTTTCGAAAGAAGTGTTGAAGAAAAAGTTACGTTTCGCTAATCTTGAAAATTTGACCATAATAAATCAACCAAACAAATTGTATGTAATTTGAGTTAAGGCTGCCATCTCATCATCATCCTACCCTTATCCCATATTACTTGGGGTCGGCGCAACATGTTTTTTTCTTCCACTCTGTCCTGTCACCCGTCACACTATCACTAACTCCCTTTTCTTTCATATCAAGCGAATCCAATGATCTGTAAGTAGTTAATATGCAACGACCGACAACTACATACAGGTTATTGCACTGTCAGTTGATGTTAACTTAAATAAATTAATTTCGTACATTATCATCCTACCCTTATCCCATATTACTTGGGGTCGGCGCAACATGTTAATAAATTTATTTCGTACATGCGTATATTAATTCGGGGTTAGAAAAACTTGTTTTTGTTTAGTCAGTCAGAGTCTGATATTGTTTCTTGCTTCGCCCAAGGGCGGGATTTGTCATTGGAGGACTTTTACTCACCATAAAATAGCCTTGGTATTAACCTTTATGATTACATTTTGATAGTTACACCTTATAATTAGGTATAGCTATCAAAATGTAATCTAAAGTAGGAACGGGGAAATAGGCAGAGACAGACTCTTACTGACCAAACAACCCAACCCACTTTGGATTGCACTTTGGTCATAGAGTCTAACCAAAGTGCAATCCAGAGTCTGAGTCTATTTTTCGCTCCTGCCGAGGGTGGGATTTGTCACTGGACAATTTTTATCCACCATAAAAACAAAACCGTAAAATAACATGACATTGATTCCATTCAATACTCACCATTACATTCCACATAACATACTGCATTACTCTCTAAAACCATTAAAAGTCCATCAGTAGGTTTTCTAAAACAATCTCAACGGATGAATACCGAAGTCGATGGAGACATTCTTTGCACAGTATAAGCTTATAATGTTGGTGATTTCACGCAGAAATGTGTGGTATGAAGAAAGGTAGCGTGGAGAAATGAGATGAGATGAGCTGTGGTTTTGCTAGCTGTTTGTTGGCTCAAGAAATCGTATCTTGTTTGCACGGTGAACGATTTTTGATGGTAGCTAGCCATCCGACCATCTGGCAACCATCCGGACCGGGCCCGAGTCGTCGTCGTCGAGGTCCAGCAGAGTCGAAGCCTACTGGGGCTATGGGTAAAGCGAAAATGACACTCATGGTCCTGGAACTAAGGCAAAGAAGTAACAGGAATGGGTTTTTAGTCAATAAAAACCTGACATTTTCATGGATGGATGCAATGGCGAGATGCACAGGATCGTTTATTACTGCGATAATTCCTCCTTAGTCGTTCACTCTTGACAGAGTGGCAGTGACAATGTTGCATTTTCGTTGGCTAGTGAGGCTCCCACGATGCGTCTCCACTTGAGACAGTTTACGGCGCCTTGGGAACTCTGGACCATGAGGTCTGCCCAACTTGTAGGTGACATTGCGATAATTAGGGGAGGCCTATGTCAAACAGTGGACGTCGATCAGCTGAAATGATGATAAATAGCAGCAGAACAGTCACCAAAAACGTAGATGAAACCGAAAAAAACAGTTCCTATAAGAACTTTCACAAGCTTCCATATCCATATGATTTTCTACTTATTCCTTGCCACGGATATGTCACGGAGTAAAGTTATTTTACTCCGTGACACATCCTCGTTCATTTCCCATTCGTCACTTAACTACCCACACAGCTTTACCCATATCTATCTATCTATCTATAAAACAGTAATGATGATCGTCAATTGTCCCGTTGATCGGCGCGTGCGCACCTGCCTAACGTGGACATTAGCGGCCGCCTGTCACACCGCACCGTAACTAAAGCGTGAGGAATTGATTCAGCGAACAATAGACTTGATGAGGATGGGCTGTTGATGATACGGTCTAACTTTTGTTGTTGTATAGTCTTTCTTAGATATTAGCTTGTATTTTTAAACTTTCACTAATGAGTTTTGACTTCTTGTTGTTCAATCTATAGCTCTGTTTTATTTAAACTCTTTATCCCCAAGCGAATGCTGGCGTTCTCGCCTATTGTCTTTCTATTATTATGGTATTCAAAAGATTAAAGTATTTGGTCCTAGCAGGTTGCCATATTTTCAGTGGCATTTTAAGATTCTATAAAGTGCCTGTGAACCCTATTATTTTCAAGTTTTATAAATGACTATAGCTATCAAAATATACTAGAAGTATAGATAATGATACTCAGTAGTCTTTTATACAATGTGTAGGTACCTATTTGAAGTAATTCTTGATATTCCTATTTGAAGTAATTCTTGATATTCTTGATATTCTTAATTTTATTCGAAACTTGGAAACCGCTGCATGCTAAAGACAAAATCTTCTACCGTCACATAACCCGGCAAACGGTGAATATCCACCCTTACATTATTACCATGGGTTAATGCGAAAGCGAAACAGCATGGCTCTGGAACTAAAGTAAAGAAAGAACAGGGTGGATTGTTTATTCAGTAAGGGTCTGACACCGTTTCCCGCTCTGCAGGGTGTGATTCATCATCGGATGATTATCTACCATAAAAAAAATTACGTTAAAAATTACGAATTACGCTACGCAATGGTGTCACAGAAGGAAATGAAAGAGTAATGGTACCGATACCGCAAATATGTGGGACATTTTGTATTTAAGCGGTTCCTTTAGCCAGCAAGAATATCGGTACGTGAAGCTATATGGAGCTGTGTGGAGCTATGTGGAGCTAAGTGGAGCTATGTTGAGCTGTGTAATGTAGAGCTATTTGACAGCAATTGCATTGCACTTTCTGGAGTTTAATGTTCTTTTGAGAGGAGAAAATGTAGTAAATATTTATGAAATGATAAAATGTGCGGTAGGCGCAATAGCTGAGTTATTGGCTGCAGCGTTGGAGTGTCGATGCGATGGGTTCGATTCTCGCATGGAAAAATATTTCTAAGGCCTATAGCTAGTTGTATCTGAGTCCTGTCACTCTAGAAATATATTATCTTGATCTCTGCTAATACAGGCGATCTCTCGCGCCGGGACTTGGTATAGGCCATGGTCTGAAGCGAGAAGGAGTGGCAGGCGGTTGCTTCCTTCTGCGATTCTAAAAGGAAGGCCCTGGTTTGACAGGCAATGAATGAACGGAGTGGGTTTAATAGGGTGGGTCAGTAAAAATCAGACACTATTTCCTACGCTGCCTAAGGGTGGGCGATACCATTGGATTATAGGACTCTGCAAAAGAGTGGAAACCTTCTGGGGCCTAGGGTCTCTTTCTGAAAGGAAGGCATGGCCCCAGTGCGAAAAGCTAAGAAAGAACGGGGTGGGGTGTTTAGTCAGTAAGAGTTTGACACTGTTTCCCGTTACGCCTTAGAGTAGGCTTCGCCATCGGATGATTTTTACCCATCATATAAAAAAACTTTTTGTTTCTCTTTTAAGCCTAATAAAAACAAGCTAGCTTATAGCGTAATCAGACTTCCAATATTACCACTGCTGGGACTTAGACGAAACCTACCGAAAAAAAATCTGCATACACACCCTACAGTTTTAACAACCGTAATCATACAAGTTGTTCATCACGCAACAATAAGCCTTTCCCTTCAATACCAGCAGAACGTTCTAGAGCATCAAATAGCAAGGCCACATGAGCTCGGGGCTCGGTACAAGGCTGCAATGCGGAATTACTTGTACATTGCACTCTTGTGACGAGATTTTTGAGATAATATGTTATCCGCGTTGGGTGGTGAGGACAAAAAATTTCATTAGTCTGGATCTCCGAATTTTTCGGACTTATTTTATGCACTATTTTAATAATTATTTATTTACTAGCTTTTGCCCGCGGCTCCACCCGTGTGGTATTGGGGTTGGAGTTGGGGTTTCCGGGATAAAAAGTATGTCCGATTCCGGAGTGTATCCTATGCCTGTGCCAAATTTCATCCAGATCCGTCCAGCCGTTTTGGCGTGATTGAGTAACAAACATCCAAACATGCAAACATCGTAACTTTCGCATTTATAATATTAGTAACATTTATACTTTATTGTACACCGAATTTAATACAAATATACATAGGACAAACATTAAAAAAAATAAAGGTACAATGGGCGGTCTTATCGCACAGACAACCTTTGGATGGACTGAGTGAGAGAAGATAGATTCAGGGTTTTCAGTGTGCAATTATAAGACATAATAACACGAATACATACATACAATACAATAAAAAAATATCTTGTTTTTAAGAACCAAAAACAGGTTGTAAATAATGTTATTGCATTTAGCCACACTGTAAATAAATTTTTACTAAATTTAGATATTAGTAGATACGTAAGTACTATTTATTTGCCGGGTACTACGAGTGTATATAAATTTATTTAAACTTTATTTCTTTTATTATAAAAGTGTAGGGTTTTTTTGTTTGAACGGCCTAATCTCAGGATTGGATTTAACAAACCTCTGGAAATATAGATGGATTTTAGTCAACAAAAGATACTCCCTGTTTCTCCACCCTAAATCGGGAGAAATTATTTGATGACCACCCTCACGTATAAAAACTCGTTTTATTACCTGAAACAAAGAAAAACATTCATTAGAAAAACGTACTTAATGCTACAAGGCATAAGATGTAAGAACCAAAAACAGATAACATAAATAATCTTATTGCATTTAGCCACAGTATAAATAAAGTGCAAGGCACAGCTATATGTATAAAAAAAAGTGAAAAAAAGACAAAAAAAAAAAACAATTTTAAGATTCATTCCTTTTAGTGCAGAATGAAAGAAAGAAAAGAATATATGATGACACGGTTGGCGCAGTGATTGAGTCATCTAGTTTAAATTGACAAGTAAATTTTTTTGCGTAATTTATTGTTTTCCGCACTAGTGTAGAAAAGCTTACAAAGCCACGTTGTACCTTTATTCACGATAATAGAGGAAATCCATAAGTGAAGCAATGATTAAAACTAAAACAAAAAAATTGTCACAATGTCCTAAAAATTCTTTATAAGTGACACAAAGTTTTCTTTTTTACTGATAGTAAAAGTTAAAAGTCGACCATAAATATTCAATGACTGTGCCAAAAGGCAATAACCCCATTGTCTATATATACGCCTTTAGAATACAAATGATGAAGCGAATCCTTAAGTTGACATAGATAGAAAGTTTGATGGTCTTAAGGAATTTTGACCTGTGACTCAAACATGAGAGACTCCGCATAAGACGGTCCGGACTAAGCGTTTTGCCTCGTCGTTTATTTTTGAAAATCATATATATTTTTTTAATGAGATATCCAAAACTAGAAGATTTTTTCAATTCGAGCTAGTAGTTTCTGAGATAAGTCAATTCAAACAAACTGTTCAATTACTTCAAAACATGATTGTAGAGATGCTTAATTATTTACTGTTTACGTAAACTAATAATACTTGAATTAATTTATACGAAAAAAATCGAGCTCACAATAAAACTACAATCAAAGCAATTAAAACACAGATGAACATAGTAATTAAAATCATAACAATTTGAATAATAATGCTGTTCAAATATTATTTTAATAATCTATGAAAAATAAACGGCTTGCTAATAGCTCGTTTCCGTAAACAGTGCAAATATTTGTTAAACTAGAAATTAAACTGATTCACGTAACTATAGATACGAGTTCTCCTTAAATTCCTTCTGCAGAATGTTAATTATATGCCTATAGGATTATTGAGAGCTGTGGTGGCTGATTGGTTAGGGCCCTGACTTACGAGTTGTAGGTCACGAGTTCAAATCCAGTCAGGCGCATTACTATATCTAATTTATTTCATCATCACTGCTCTCAAAAACACCGTGAGGAAACTGGCACGTCCTGGAACCAAAAATTGAAAGACATGTGACATCCAGCAATCCGTTCTTATCTCGCGTGGTGGAATTCAGCACATTAGGATAGAGAGGAGGCTGAGTCCCAGAGTTATGATGTTCCCACATTATAAAACTGATGCTATGCTATACTATGTAATAATAAAGACTATAAATAATTCATCAGTATCATCACCAACGACTAATTATCACTCACTCTTGAGTGAGTCCAACCGTGAAGTCGATCACACAAATGAGTCCATCAGAATGAATCCATGTGAGATGCTGCAACGTCACGTAGCATCTGTTCGCACGGTATTTCATGTGTAATCGCGTGCACATTGATCTACGTGCGTGTGTGTGTGGTCTAAGGTAAGCGATGTAGCGGTTTAAACCCCTGGTTAATAAATAGATAGATAAAATTTGTTTTACAGACAGAAATCTGAATAAAATATAATTTTCGGTTTGCTTGCTAATGCGATCTTTAGATGAGAGAGACACGCCTATACTTTTCTACTAAAAACAAAAGTAACTTACTTCAATACAAATAACGTAAAAAAAATTACAAAATAACTTTAATTTCCCAATTCGGCGAACGAGAGAATTCATTTGATGATTTACCGCTTAAAAAAATAGAACATTTTGATTTAAAAGCTACAATTATTATAAAGTTTTATCGACATTCGTTCATTCGTATTGGCGTGAATAAGTTACAAAACTAAACTTATTTTTATTATTAGCCATTACTGTCCCATTGCTGGGCAAAGGCCTCACCCAAGTCCTTCCACACATTCTTCTCCCGCGCCCTCTTGAACCACTTTTCATGATACGCGTCCAAATCATCTCACCACCTCTTTCTAGGCCAGCCTTACTCTCTTCAGGAACCCACTACGTGGCGACACTTGTCCTTTAAAATATTAGCGTAATAAAAACAGCATACCTAAATGAAACATGCCATAAAAATACCTGAAGCGATTATAGTACCTGCATTTCTTACATTGGCCAATATCATAAATTCTTATTCAAACTCCAATACCTGTTTCTGTTACGGAAGTCATATGGTATTCGCCCTATATAATAACGAGAACTTGTTTGCAACAGATAAGAAACTAAGCAACTGCATACCAATGTATATAGACTAGTAAACACTTAGTTTGAAAGCGGACCTTAGACGCCTGAATTGGGAAAACCCAAACATAAAGCTTTGGGTAGACTAAAAGATAAAAACTTCTACCGTTAGATAGCCTGACAAACGGCAAATATCCTTACGTTATTACCTTGGGCTAATGGGAAAGCAAAACACCAGGGCCCTGGAAATAAGGTAAAATAGGAACAGGGTAGGTCGTTTAGTCAGTATGAGTCTGACACTATTTCACGCTACGCCCAAAGGCTGGATTTCTCACTGGATGATTTTTACCCACCATAAAAACTCAGCTCTTATACTTCATCCTAAGGTTGTCTGGTAGATATCGCTGTCAGCGATAAGACGGCCTTTGTACTAGGGCTTCCAATCCCACACCCCATGCTCGATCCCGGTATTGGCGGGAGTTGGAATTCAAATCCCGCGGGATCCCGCTATTGGCGGGATCCCGAATATAATTATGAAAAATATTAGTGAGGCAAATAAAACAATACATTAATCAAATTAGATCAACGTAATTTCACTTTAATTAACGTTTAATGAGATCAATCAAATTACACTTCAATTACTGAGATCACATATAAAAATACAATCAAGTACTTAGAATAGAAAAAAAAAACAGTTTCAGCTGAATGATAAATAATTTTCTAAAGTATTTTCTAAATTCACTAATGCATCAAATTCATGTTGTGAAAATCTATACTCAATGTTCGCACTTAGACCCAGGTCAATTAAGGTTTTAGCAATGCACAATTTTAGTTTGTTAAATTTTTAAACCATCACAGCTAAAGTACTCCATTTGTCTTACAATCTCAATCTAACTCAATTTTCCGTCCCAATTCATTCTTGACGTATTTTTGAAGCACGTAATTTTTAGTGGGTGAACATTTAAGTATACGTACAATTTTTCGAATCTTATTGATGATACCTTTACAATCAGGTATTTATTCTCCTTCTTCCGACCCGCCCTAGCAGTCACTAGCCGACCGATCGCGGTTGTTGCACACTTCTGCTTACCTTTTGTGACTTAAACCATAAACAAGGCTAATCATAGAGTTGTATCGGCCGCGCATGCGCAAGATAGTCCATTGGCATCACTCTCGCGCACCGCCAACCGTGAAAATGACGTTATCACCTTTTTGTAGACGCAATCGGTTAACATATGCTTTTATTACCGAAGCAAGAAATATTTGAAGAACAATGTTTTTAACTATTTTATCGTTTTTTTGATAAAATGTTATCTAATAAATATTTGTTTGCACAGTCGGTCTTTGTGACAGCTCTTGCGGGAGGCATAAAATATGTCCAACACTGGATGACTTTGGCTGAAATGATAATGATGATGATGTAATATTGGTTTAAAGTGTTTACATGACATTATTATCATAATTTCAGCCGACCTCCACCTTTAGACATAGGCCTTCCCCAAGTGTCACCTCAACGACCAATCCCGTTTGCTTATACCTACATTTTTTTTCATCTACTAATTTATTTTATTCACTAACTTATGTACATTTTTAACCAAGCAAAATTCTTTTACACCTTAACTACACCATAAACAAACAGGCATATTCATAACGTATCACAATACATACACTCATACTTTCCTCTCAACCTGTTACTGTAGGGCTCAATACTTTCACTTGGCCATGCATCTCTATGTGGTATGCAAAGTTCTTGTATGTATGTAGAAAGTATTTCCTTTGGCAAGGTATGGTTGTGACTAAGTACGACGGTTCTTAATGAAATTAGAAACGAGAAGGAATTTGATCCTCTCAGGAAACAATCAACTGTCTTTGAATGAACTATCGAAAGTGCAAAGTTTAATTTACTTTTTTATGGTAGATAAAATCATCCAATGACGAATCCCGCCCTTAGGCGGCGCGGAAAACAGTGTCAGACTCTTACTGACTAAACAGGGAATCTCAAACACTATACACCACTATGTAACACCTACAAACTTAAAATTTGACGGGTAGGTGCCTTACAGGGTGTAGACATCCGCTAAGAACAGATTTTACGAAACTCCAACTAAAAACCGACTTTCCCGCTAGCGAAACCGCTGACAGAAGACAGTAATATATTATTTAACAACGACATTATCAAACAACATTACAGCACAAAGATATAGTGTCAACATACCTACCGCTGAGAGGTAATCTATCAAACTGATCCTCAAGAGTAACCAGACTTGAAAGAATTCATCCAACAGACAGACAAACACTGTCGCAACGTTCCCAACAAAAGACCGGAAGATTTTGAAACTTTAAGTTAAAAAGATAAAAATGATCCGATACATAAACTTGTTACTCAATGGACACAAAAAACTTCTGTTCGAAGCGAGCACGAACTAAGATTTACGTAAAAAGTGACGATTTGAGAGTCAGTCAAATGTATCTACAATGTACAGCATATAAGTCGAAAATAGTTTTGATGAACTGATTTTCGGGTCCCTATCGACATGCGGCACAGGAGCTACGTGTAATTTAAGCAACGACGGTCGTCTTCTTCTTCTTCTCGAATCGATGGATTCCGCTTCCCTCAAAGTTTTTGGGCCCAGTAGGTTGCCACATTTATAGCAGCTCAGTGGCATTCTTGAGGTCCTCCAGCGTGCACTTGTAGGGACATTTTGAGTACTCCAATAGGTGGGCCATTTTTTGATCAGAGACACCGCACTCGCACTGTGTGTCAATAGGGGGTGCATGAAAGGAGCCTCCCCGAGCGGCGTTAATATCAAATCGTCTCGCGATTCCAAACGACAGGCGCACCCTGGACAGCTAGCACCCGGTAACGCTGAGTCTAGCTGACTAATCCTTTCACCACGATGGAAAATCCAAACGACGGTCGTATAAGTCCAACTTATTTGCCGCAGAAAAGATAGCCGATAAAGCCGTAAGTTTCTGGATTAGCGACTGCGTATCGGAAAACTTCTACAAGATGGAACGATGACCTGGTAAAGATTGCATAAATCCAATGGATGCAGAATTTACAGGACCGTTCGTTGTGGTGACATTTGGGGGAGGTCTATGTCCCACAGTGGGCGCCTTTGGGCTGAAATGATGATGTTTTTTTTTTTTATGGTAGGTAATAATCATCGAATGACGAATCCCACTCTTGGGCGGAGCGGGAAACAGTGTCAGACTCTTACTGACTAAAGAACCTAACCCGTGCCTCCCTTGCCTTATTCCCGGTGTAACGCTTTCGCATCAACCCTCGGCTCCGGGAGGCTTCGACCCTGTAGGGCCCCTACGGTTTGCTGACAACTCCTTGAGGCACGCGGGAACGGAGCGCGCCGTCGACGACTTGTGCTCGGTCTGGACTGCTACCAGACGGCGAGCTACGCATTGCTCACTATCCGCAAGCCAGTGTCTACGGTGGTCGGATATCGGCAGGATCGCGGCGGCGACGGCTACGGCGAGTGCGCCGTTGCCTTTACCTTATGCGGTCAGCCTCCTCCTTTACGAGCATTACTGCCTCGCAGAAGAAATGATGATGATGCTAACAGATTTTCGGGTAAACTCTTAAGCCCCAAGCGAACGCACAATTATTGTTTTTTAATTGTATCTATAATTACGTTTTTCAAAAGGTTAATCGTAAGTCGAGGCATTTACGACAGTGCGCTAGCTTTTAACTCTTTATAAGTGTCTATGTAAGTCTATGTAAAAAAAGAATTTTGACTTTGAGTTTGGCTGGACCATCACTACATATGTATAGGTATATAGATAATCCCTCCATTTAAAACACTCATATTCAGCCATATCCGGTTAAACCGATTCCAACATCATCATCATCATCCTACCCTTATCCCATTTTATTTGGGATCGGTGCAACATGTTTTTTTCTTCCACTCTGTCCTGTCACCCGTCACACTATCAGTAACTCCCTTTTCTTTCATATCCCTCCTCACACAATCCATCCATCTCTTCTTTGGTCTCCCCCTTCCTCTCCGATTCCAACAGTTAGTAAAAAATATGCACATAAGTAACGAAATAAGTTAAAAAAAATGTTTTTTGCGTTTTAATTACAAGATATTTTAAATCACGACATCGTGTTTTGATACGCCTTTTAATTAAGTATCAGAATTTAAAAACGTGACCTAAAAAGACTATTTTAATGTTCCTTGGAATCGATAAGAAAAAAAAAATAGTTTGACTTTGATCACACCTCTATTATGATAGTAAAAACCATAGTTTTATCATACTTTTTGCTATGGAATTCTTAAAGCAGTTCTAGGAAAATGATTATGTGTAGCAGCAATAGATGGGTTTTCATGATGTCATAGGCGTCTTAGTTTTATAAAACCAGTTACAAAGCTAAGCTCATTTCTGGTAAAGAAAAGACCAGACGGACATTTGTGCCTTAATTCACGTAAAATCAAACAATCCCAATTTCAATGTCGTTCGATCGTAGTCCTATCCAAAATCGGTATTCACGTGTTCCTTGATGGGGATTCAATAGAACGACAATCGAATGACTTCTAAACGACCTCTCTTCGATCGAACGAGTTCAAAATCGGTGTCGTTCAAATTCGATTGATGGATGGGAATACGAAAATGCAAAGTCGCTACGATATCGCTACGGTTTTCATTACAAGAATTAGGCTACTGGTCCTACCACGATTTCTTAATGCGATCCTTTTTACGCCTTAATTTGAACTGTTAGAAGGAATTTAAATATACATATATATGCTCCACTGTCTCACTCAGAAGTGTTCAAATATTAGGTGTACGTTGAAACGTTATGGTACGGACTTAGATTTTTAAGAAATAGGATCAAAATGTCGACCTAAATAATCGTTAAAGAATCGTTTTCCTTATTTTAGACTAGAAATATTGATAAAAGGTTTATTTATAAACTAAAGTATTCAGTAATTCTAATAATATTATAAAAATCATCTGTAAAGTTTTTTTTAATTTTGAGAGCTTAGCCTAATACCAAAAAATCATACTAAAAATCGTCTACTTCCTACCCTTGTCCCATATTATTTGAGGTCGGCGAAACACTTTTTAGGGATCCATTCTCAAAAGGCAAAAAACGGAACCCTTATAGATTCGTCATGTACGTCTGACTGTCCTTGCCCAGTTTTTCTTTTGTACTTCTTCTTTTTTATTCATACCAAAAATATCCCAGTAATAAACAATCGATAACATAATTATTAAAGACCCACGCAATTAAAACCATTATACCTATTACCATCTAGAGGACAAACAAAGGCTCTAAAAACACATTTTTTTGTTCTAAATACCAAACAAAACCGCGTTAAAAAACTAGCGTAAACACACAAAGAATCACCGAATGGCATCATTTACTAAAATAAATTTAAGGTTGGGTCGTCTTCACGTTTATTTTTTTAAACAAGTCACGTCTTCAAACTGATGCTAAAGTCTAAATGCAGTGTTTTGTTTGGCTAAAATCATGCTTTTAATGGTCTTTATTTTACGAAATAATACGTTAGATCTTTTAGCCTTTAGCCTAAGTTTTTCTCACGTGTCTCACGTAGTCCAATTAATACATCATCATCATCATCATTTCAGCCGAAAGACGTCAGCTATTGGACATGGGCCTCCTCTCAGTGTCACCACAATGAACGGTCCTGTGCGGTATAATGCTTTGATATTTTTAAATGCAACTTAGTATCAGCTTTTCTGAACTATGAAAAAACTGAAGTGGGAATGTAAAATTAGTCTCACCAAAGACTTTTGAGTCCTAAACGAGCGCCGGCGTTTGCATACCTTTTGTATTTCTATTACGTCTCTAATTACGATATGCGAAAGGATAATGAAAGTTTTTTAATTCAGTAAGTCTCCTAACAAAGGCCTTCTCTAGCTATCTCCACAGTACTCTATTACGACCTTTAAAAAGAACCACTATCTCAAAACCACCTCATTTTCGAAATGCAAACTCCAGTTACACAGAAAGAAGTACCTTTATCACCTAAAAAGAAAAACCAACTGCTCAAGTTTACCAGCAATGTTTATATCATCATCAGCCTTTTTAAAGTTCCCACTGCTGGGACACAGGCCTCCTCTCTAGGAGAGGCAATGGGCCATAATCCACCACGCGGGCCCAGTGCGGATTGGTGGATGTCACATGCCGGTTTCCTCACGATGTTTTCCTTCACCGTTTTGGGAGCAGTGGTGATGAAATAAAAGTAATGCGCCTGGCTGGGTTTGAACCCGCGACCTTACAACTCGTAAATCGGGGCCGTTACCACACGGCCACCACTGCTCCAATGTTTATATAGCCAGTAATAATCAGCCCAGTAACAACAACAACGAAATCAGCACAACATTTACATAAGAATTAACAGACAGACATAATGGCATAGTAACAAACAGTTAGACTAACTAACCGTGACAATAAAACCGTAGTAAACGCTCTTACTACACATTTTGTCAATGGTTTGTGACTTTAACTGCTTTGTCAAGGTCAGATTAGGTGTCCGGCCGTCCGGTAACCATCCGGACTGTCGGGTTTGCGTCTGAAAAGGAAGGCTCTGGCCATGGTATGTATGGCGATGTAGGAACGGGGTAGGTTGTTTAGTCAGTAATATTCTGACACTTGTTTTCCGCTCCGCCCAAGAGCGGGACTCGTCATTGGATGATTTTTACCTACCATAAAAAAAAAACCATCCGGACTGTTTTACAAAGAAAGAGAGAAAGAAAATCTTTTTATTTGCGGGAAAGGACGCAATCTTAGACACTAATTTACAAGATAAAATAAAAAAAAAACTGAAATCAGCAAGGAAAAAAATTAAATAAGTTTAATAATAAAATTAAAATTTGCCCAGCCTATGTTCAGACTTGCCAAAATCCGACGGCCGTATTGTATCTCAATAAAATATTGGTTCCGTCTGTACATAAAATATAAATAAAACTAAGTAAAATCTTCAGGTCTGAGGGATCTTAAGGTTCCTGCAGAAGGGTCGAAGCCAATTGGGGCCAAGGGTTCGTGTCTGAAAGGAAGGCTCTAGCCCTGATATAGATGGCGACGTAGGAATGGGGTAGGTAGCCACCTACCCCGAGCGGAAACAGTGTCAGACTCTTACTGACTAAGCCTAGTCAGTAAGAGTCTGACACTGTTTCCGCTCCGACTAAGGGCGGGATTTGTCATTGTATGTTTTTTACCTACCATAAGAAAAAGTCTTAGGGATAATTTTCTAACAGTTGTCGATATGCTTAGGTATGCGCAAGAGTCCCTGGAAACTTCGAGAGTTCGATAAACTCAAAAAAAAAACCTGCCACCTCGATCACCTTACTTTTACTTAATACAAGGCTCAGTTTTCTTAGCAACAGTACTTGACCATATTTAGACTTATTGGTACTACAGGTCAATAAACTCTCATTAAAAAAAGCAGTTCGCAAAACGAAAATAATTATTCAATGATTACGATCTTTAATTTCACTTTTCTAAGTAATGGTGTAGCTGTTTTGTTTGGCTCAAGTGTAAAGTATATTTTAATAAATTACGGTAAACCTCAACAAGTTAGATAAGGTACGTCGAATAATTAACACTCTCTTATAAACAAAAAACACATATCAGGAATAAAAGCACGAAAACCAAGATTACTCAGTATTTTTTGGTTGGCATAATCTTCCAATAACGAATCCCGCTCTTGGTCGGAGCGGGAAACAGTTTCAGACTCTTACTGACTAAACACCTCGCCCCATTCCTTCTCTGTCCTTCGCACTAGGGACAAACCTTCCTTTCAGAAAGAAACCCTGGGCCCTAGTAGGCTTCGACCCTTTTGCAGAGTCCCTATGAAGATTACTCAGTCATATCTCGATGAATCTCCAAAATTAAGTGAAGCCAAAATGTTCTAGAATGACTGATTTACTGAAATACTCTACATTTTAAGGCGTATGTTGGTTTAAATAATAATGGTGATAACTTGGATGGAGCGAAAAAGCATTTCAGACTTTTGCCACCTGTTTTCCTTCCGTTACCCTTTGTGATCCACGGGAAACACAGTATATCTCACTTGAAGACTTCGCACGCAAAAAAAGAAAAAAAAATACTCTGTCAGTACCCATATCACGCCAGTTCTGAATGTTACGCTTAGGTACAGCTCACATACCAAAGCAGTTCTAGTTCACGCCTAACTTTTCCGAAGATCTCGTATCAAAAAGATACATAATTACAAAAAACTATCGCAATGCGTACATAAAAAGAACTAGAGTACATAATGCGTACAATGATCTACCGGTGACCTGTTAACCCACACGTTTGCGACATGCCTTACGTTATCACTCGTTATATAATGTACTGATGAGATTTTTGTTTTATGAGCTTCGGTCCTACTGTGAGCGGAGCGATTTTTACGTAGTAGGTACGCGGCAAAAGAGTTCAACTATCCGCTACGGCTACGAGCTGTAAGTCCACCTCAATTAAAACCCGAAATTCAGTTATAATTCTCGTCACACAAGTTAGAACCATAACAGCGGTTTTTTTATGGTAGGCTAAAATCATGCAATAACGAATCCCGCTCTTGGGTGGAACGGAAAACAGTGTCAAACTCTTACTGACTAAACACTCCTCCCCATTCCTTCTTTGCTTTTCGCGCTGGGGCCAAGCCTTCCTTTCAGAAAGAGACCCTGGGCCCCAGTAGACGTCAACCCTACCAAGCCCTCCTTTCAGAAAGAGACACCATAATGGCGGTCCACCTTAAAGGCGCAGAAACCAAAACCATAAAGTTTTTAGTACCGAAAAGTGTTTGAGCTAATTTTAGTTGACAGATACATTAGTTTGGTATTTGTCAGGTAATAAGCCATCAATTGTAACTATTTAGGTGAGATTTCAAAGCTTATTTTTTTACGAGAAAAAATATCAAACGTCTTCTCCCGTTTTCAGTGAAAGGTCTAAATTTAAAAGTCGCCAATTACTTTTCAAGTACATCACCAACAAAATTATCTACAAGATTCTCAACACATTTTGTAAGAGCACTCACACAACATATTAATACGCATTGACTTTTAACCTAAGTTATTGCTACTAGTACTTTATCGTAAGAGGTATTGAATTAACTTTATATTATTTAAACACGGTAATAGCCATTTGCTGAAGATTTCCATCACAAAGTAGGAACGGAAGACCAGCTTGACCTCACTTGGCTTATGACCTTTGAAGTTCTTTATCTCTTCTACATCTCGCCTGCTATATGATATAAGTACGCTATTGATTATCTAATCAACAATCAAAATCTTTAAGACTCGAAATTGATCTGAAATCACTTGTTTGAAATAAGTATCTACTTATTTCAAACAAGTGATTTCAGATCAATTTCGAGTCTTAAAGATTTTACGGATATATGCAGATTGTATGGATTTTCTTGCCGGTTCTTCTCCATAGGAAACGATCAATTTGGAACCGTGCACTAGCTTCTGACGTTTTACAAGTGCCCATGTAGGACTATGTCAAATAAAAAGATTTTGGCTTTTGATACACAGAATTCTTGAAGAGATGACGTATGAGTATGTATGTACATACTCATACGTCATCTCCTCAAACTGTGGAAATGCTCAAAAAATGTTTACCGTGACCCTAGAACACTAAATGTAACTTTAAAAGCATTGTGAGATAAGAAAAAGTAAGTAAAATCTCGGGCCACCCGGCTCGGAAGCAAACGTTTGATGATGTCCCAGATAAAAAGAATAATTGAGTATCAAACCTTTCTCCAAAATATTTAAAAGCATTTGTATAAGAGCACATAAGTATACAAAAAGCTACTTCAACATTAACTGGACATGTCCTCTTAAGTATTGCAGATTCACCACATAAGTAAAAGTGTAAATGTCAAAGCTTTCAATGAAATCTAATATCTGTTGCTCAGTTTCGTATAAAACGGCGGCTTTATCTTCCGCCTTTACATAATGTGACGCATAAGTTAAATTATAACCTTTACATTCTGTAATATGGGATTGTGTAATAAAAGGATGTTCTTAGCATTTTGCTGCTTTAATGACAAATCTAGAGCTATGATTACTTTCACTACTGCCAATGTTGGCAGAAGTGCATTCACCTCTGTCTTACATCTGTGTGACCAATGATATTGGTGATGGTAGTCATTTGTTTGTTTATTGAAATTTAGTTGAGGAAAATACCTATGTTTTATGATTCTGCGAAGACTTTAGAATAAAAAAGAATAGAATTACATCCTATCATCTTATCGACATTTTTTTTACATAGGAAATTATCAGTCGAAAAGTAATTTAACACTTTCTCTCGCTTCGCTCAGGTCAAGAATTTTCTTGGCCTGAGTGAGGTGAGAGGAAGTGTTAAACAGAATAAAATCCGTAATGTTTCGGCAGTAGCCCTTTGCGAGTACCACGGTAACTAGTTCATCTTTAATCAATCATTACATCTTCATAAATGCTATAAAAATAAATACTTATTTCGTTTGTTTTTTAAAACTTATTATTTCTTTTTCTTTTCTTATATTATTTCGTGTGTACAAAATTGTTAAATAAATAAATAAAATAAATACATCCTTTTGAGTTCTAATCAAATAAACATTTCTATTTTATATCTGTTGTTCTTTAAACTAATTAATAATTAATTAAGCTTAACTTAATCACATATTCATAAATTACACACACTCTTACGTACACTCACAATCTCTTAACATTATAAAATCGCTTGTAGTGGGACCGCACCTTTCGTTAAACTTGCAAACTCACTAGTTTATGGTTACACGGATAATTTAATTACTAGAACGGTTTGTTATTTAATTGTATCAAATATTTGTACATTGTACGTTATTTATTTTTGAGCTAGTATTACAGAACAGCATCACACATGTGTATCCAATTAAAATCTCTATTTTTGTAGTTAAAAAAAATATATCACCGGATATACTTATACAGGATGATGGGTAATTAGTGACTGATACTTAAACATGAGCAGTGGTGGCTGAGTGGTAAAGGCCCCGACTTACGAGTTGTAGGTCGCAGGTTCAAACCTAGACAGGCGCATTACTTTATGTAATTTATTTCATCACTACTCTTCTCAAAACGGTGAAGGAAAACATCGTGAGGAAACCGGCATGTCCTAGAACCAAACTTCAAAGACATGTGACATCCACTAATTCGCACTAGGCCCGCGACGTGGATTATGGCCCATTCCCTCTCCTAGAGAGGAGGCCTGAGTCCCAGCAGTGGGAACATTAAAAAGGCTGATGATGATGACTTAAACACGTAATTGTAGTCATGATAAGAGACAACTTTTACTATGGGACCAAACCTCAAATGGAGAAAAAAATCTGCTGGCACATTTATGTTCGCCTTATTGGTCAAAATGTACTAAACGCGCTGATTTTTACACACATAAGGGGTTTGAAGAACTAAACTAGAAACTAAACGAGATGGGGTAACATAGAATAGCATCAGCCTTTTCATGTTCCCACTGCTGGGACTCATCCTCTCTAGGAAAGGGAACGAAACGAAATGGAGTAATCAGTCACAAACGCTCGTTGGACCAAGTCTGCGTTAGAAATTCTGTCTGACATTATTTCCCGCTTCGCCCAAGAGCTGGATCTATCACTGGACGACTTTTCTCAACATAAAAAAGTTTTAAAGAAAAACAGCGAGGTGTCTTCATTTAAATACGTATAAATTATCTTACCAAACTGTTACCAACCGCTCTTTATTTTTTTAAGCACCTAATTAATATTGAGAATTAAATTAATTTATATAAAAACTTGCAAATGGTAAGGCTGTCCACTCGTTAACATTTGACAAATCGGCCGATCTAAATAATATTAACACATATAAGTATCACAGAAAGTGACATTGAATAATTATCTTTAAATACTAGCGACCCGCTCCAGCTTCGCACGGGTTCTGATATTGAATATATTATGCATGTATTATACATATAATACCTTCCTCTCGAATCACTCTATCAAAAAATAACCGCATCAAAATCCGTTGCGTAGTTTTAAAGATCTAAGCATACATAAGGACACTGGTAAGCAACTTTGTTTTATACTATGTAATGAAGCACAAATTAATCAGAATTAAATATTGTACCAATAAAGATCAAAATGTCATTAAAATAAAAACTATAAGCTACTAAAATGAGCGAAACTAATTTGATTGGTTTATAAAAATAACCCTAGAAATGGTATTACCGCTTTAAATTTTAGGGTCCCATACACAAAGTGTAAAAACGGGACCCTATTAGACTTCACTATCTATCTGTGTGTCATCAGACTGTATCATAAGAAAGCTAAAAAAATTACAACAGATGATCTATTCATATAATGTTTTATAAGTTCCTATGTAGAGACCCATGTGAAATAAAAATATTTTGATTTTGACTTGGCCTTTGAACGGCACGATAAGCTATAACAACCAGTACTAAAATATAATAAAGTAAATATTAAAGTGTAACTACATTTACATGAGTTTTTAGGTTATTAAACTTTTAAGTTGCTACCTCGTTTATATCCGACAAACACACTGATATATCCACGGCCACTCTACCTCGTCAACATTACTATGACAGTATGGGGTTTGAAGAGCCTGCTGCACTACAATAAACGTGATTTTCTTACCATTTTTTGCTACAAACGGTACGGAACCCTTCTAAGTGACTTCGACTCGCACATGGCCTTTTTTATTTATTTTTAACGATGCAAAACTAATCGACACAATTTTCAAAATCAAGGTTAATTTTAATGTAAAAGCAACACTTTTACCCAAATGCATATGTTCGAAAAACACAGACAAAATTAATATGCATTTTGACCTCCATACAACTTAGCTGTAGGTAGATATGCAAAATGTAAACCAATTAATATACCTAACAATAATATATTTCACAACTATCACACAACGCCATCTAATCCCAAGCTAAGCAGAGCTTGTATTATGAGTACTAGACAACTGATAAACATACATATATATTTCTAAATACATACATATTTTAGACAAATTACACCCAGACACAGAACAAATGATTGTGCTCATCACACAAACATTTGTCCTGGGTGGGAATCGAACCCACGACCTCCGGTGTAGCAATCAGGGCCACTAACCACCAGACCAACAACCCAGTCAGTTGTAGATAGATATGCAAAATGCAAACCAATTAATTTTATTATTCAGTGAAATTAATAATGTAATATTATAATGGCTACTACTATTTTAAAACAGGTTCAAGGCAAAGCAGTAATAGTTGATTGGAATTGTTGCATAAAATAATTTATTATTGATATATATATACACATGTACGTACTGTCAATCTATCAGTGCTAAGCTTGTTTACAAGACAAGAAATTAACGCTTGGTTTAATTTATTGCATGCTCATTATATTTTGTAATTCATGACGTTTGAAAACTTGCACTTATAAATAGATAATTATACTTATGTACCTAATGTGTCTATATTCCATCTGCTTAGGTGCTTAACTAAACTTACGGCGACAGTAAAAGCCTGCGACCTTGAACGTCACTTCTCGCACATCAAGATTATTCAAATAAGAATTGTTCTTGTTCTTCGTTTATTAAACACAATAGGAATAAAACCGTATATTAAAAAAATCCTTCTCCAGTTTTAGCCTGATCTTCGCTTCTTTGTCTGTGTTAGTAACTTTGAAAATAAGTCAGTCCTGATTTTCTATTAAAAATCATTGGTTCATGCTATATTTCCCATATATTTGTCAAATTTACTTAACCTTGGCTTAACTATGTTAAGCTCAAACACAATTTTCACATGGCACCGTTACTATTTTGGACACAATTCAAGATATTATATACTAGATCAAATAGTTAATACTCAATGAAGCCTTGAAATTTATAGTATACTAGACCTTGCAGAATCGAAGCGACCCTGCAGAAGGGTCGAAACCAACTGAGGCCAAGGGTTTGAGTCTGAAAGACAGGTACTGGCCCTGGTACATAAGGCAACGTAAAACGGGGTGGGTCGTTTAGTCAGTAAGAGTCTGAGACTGTTTCCCACTCCGCCCAAGGGTGGCATTTGTCATTGGATGATTTTTAGCGACCATAAAAAAAGTCTTGAAATTCACCAATCATAATGTTTATTTACCAGTGAATAATTATGGTATTTAATGAACTAATGATATGGCGGCCATACTTGACGTTTTGAAATGTATAAATAAGTTGATATTTTGTCGCGACATTTATAAGTAGGTACAGGTCGTAAATGTCAAGATTTTTGCCACAGAATAGATACATAGGTACAGAAGGCCCATCAATCACTCTGCCTAGCATTTTCCTAACTACATATGTTGAAATCAGCACTCAATCAAACCTGCACAACTGGCTATTTTGCATAGAGGATCTACCTGTCTAACTTCTTTGTAGCTGCCCAGCAGGGTCGAAGCCTCCTGAGGCCATAGGTACACACAAACTGCAAGAAATTAAATGAAAAAAAAAAAACAGAATGCGACTGTCGTTTGTTTGGAATCGCCGCACGCATCTTAAGTTTTCAAGACACATTATATATGTTCAATCAAAATGGCAATCGACCTTCAATACGCAGTAACAGATTTTCGAGCCTTAATCGGAGAGGGCTGCGCGTAACCATAGCAACAGTCGTGTATAGTTTATGTGTGCTGGGTTTTTGTTAGCTTTTCGAAGTGATCCTTTTTTTATCTTAATTACGGATTTTTGTCATAATATTGACTATGTCGCTTCGTTATAGCTAAATTAAGAATGTTAATTTATATTAAATTATTGTAATATATTTTATATAGAATTATTGCCTCGTTTAACGTTAGCTTACCTAAGACACTGTTGCAAATACCTATTTCAAACATATTAATGGTGCTAAACAAATTTGTCCTAACTAATAAGTAAGTAGCAATTTGTCCCCGTTCACACTCTATCAGAACATGATATACGTCCTCGATTATTCCGCATTTTTCGCAGTAATCCTTCTGTATGTTTCTACTCTGTGTCCTCTTCGAAGCACTGATGAGTTCTACGTAAGTTATAATTTACAGTCGATTGTTAAAACTTTGTTTTATAAGTGTTGTTCGCGCGACACGATTTTAATGTAGGTCATGTGTTTTATGTCTATGATAACTGTTTTGTGGTTTAGCGATGTATTTGCGAGATATCTGTTATTTGAGATAAAGCTGAAGCTGAAGCTGAAGATTTAAGCTTAGTAAATAATATTGAATATTTTTTTAACCGACAACGACAATCAAGGAGGTTTATGATCATAAAAGGAGGTTTATGATATGAACTAAAAAAAAGTACTTATAAAAAAAGAAGAAACTGACTGACTGACATGTTAACGCTCAGCTGAGAGCTACAGTCTTTTTTCATGGTGGGAAAAATCATCGAATGACAAATTCCGCCCTTGGGCGGAACGGGAGACAGTGTTAGACTTCTATTGACTAAACGACCCACCGTTTCTTCTTGCCTGAGTTCCAGGGTCCCGGTGTTCCGCTTCCGCTGGCACAAGGTAGTTTGAATGATATATGTATATATAGTATTTTTTTTTTCCTTAGTAATAAGATTTCTCGAACAAAACATATAAACATACAACATTCTGATAGCGGTTAACTACTTGTCAATCTGAAGAAAAAATGTCTTCAAGAACTTTTTTTGAGGATGAAATATTTCCTACTCCTCTGGATGGCGCGAGAAAAACTAAAACTCACCCGTGTTCCTCAAGTTTCCCTTTTCGTGCCATTGCATCAAAATACTATAGATTCTTGTTATCATATTAACAACCGGACTTACTAAGTAAACATACTTATCTAAATAAGTCATCTTCTGATGGAGTATCTTGTAGGCAAGATTGTACTGTTCACGTTATCAGAGACCCTTTCTAATGCCTTTGCCCAAGAAAAGCACATACCTTCGTATATGTAACACCACGCTAGTTTTTTCCCAAGGTATTGACAGAAGTGTAACATAATAACACTGCTAAAACGGTGAAGGAAAACATCGTGAGGAAACCGGCGTATCCTAGAACCAAAAATTCGAAAACATGTGTGTACGGCGAGAAAACCTAAGCTAAGCGTTTGGCTTCGTCGTTTATACAGCGTACATCGAAGGACTAGAAAAGATTGCATTCCAGTTCGATTGTAATTTGGGCGTCTTCAAGGCTAGAGTAAATATACTCTTAATAAACTAGTGCGTCGCACAACTAATTTGTTTTCGTACTAAATTATAAAAATACCTGAATTTTATAACAACAATGACTCCCGCAATTAGTAGTATTAGTAGACGTTAATAAATAAATACTTTACACTACAAACTTATCAACCGCTCTGTTATACTACAATTGCTATAAGATGGTGCGGATGACAGCTGTCAGATTCATACAATATAACCTATCCTTTTCTCTCTTCTCAAAGATGTATATTTCCATCCTGCTCTCATCTTATGTAAAAGACCTTATAATGTTTCGATATTATGAAAAATCTGTTTCGTACGTGACACTGGACACGATGATTTGCTTGGCCAACTATTAACAATCATAAATACAAGTTCTGTACCAACTCGTTTCCGTAACCAACTTTTACTTTTCACGCAATAATAAGATATTTTGTCTCGCTTTTATTTCATTTTAATAAAGACTTAAGAGGATAAATTGAAATAATTTTAGTAACTATTTGCCAATACTAAATAATAGCTGAAAACAAGAAAAACGTCTTGCGGAAGTATAAGCGCGACAATGTGACAATGCGACAATTTTGCAACGGAAAGTGAAGGGGTGCTAACAGGACCCTATTGCCAAACCCCCCAATATTTCTCCATTTGTCGGAAGTAAAGAGTTACAATTTTCACAGAATATGTATTTTTATTGCCGCTGCAACAACATTACAAAGTTAAAAGTTACAGGGGCTTCTACAAGACACATTACTTAGTCGACGTTTTTTTGCACGATTTTAATATTTCGGAATGAAAAAAAATTACCTATGGAACCCTTGGAGTGTTAATCCGACTCACATTTGGCCACTTTTATGTTTGTGTATGTGATTTATCATCATTTCAGCTGAAAGACGTCCACAGTTGGACATATGATTCTGCTAACTGTCGCCATTACCAACGGTCCTGTGCGTCTTACATCCACCGAATTTCGACGACCCTCACCAAATCATCAGTCCACCTTGGGAGAGGCTTGCCACACTAGAACCTTTCGACCCCTATGACCATCACTTCTGCGTGCAAAACGCCCTGCTACCTGCCACTGAAATTTGAGGATTCTTAGGACTATGTCTGTAACCTTATTATATATTCTTTATTGCACACCGCATTATACAAATAGAACAAATGTTATCTGTTTAGTTACTCAACATTTTTCATAGAAATTATAGATGAATTATAGGAGCTTTTGCAAGTGTAACAATCGGTTTCTTCATAGAAACTTCCTACCCCCGTTTTGCTTCTTTAGGGGTATTATTTATTGTAGGTAAAAATCATCGAATGACGAATCCCATTCTTACGAATTGACGAATGCCACTTGCTCCTTTAGGGGTGGAATTTCGTTAAACCCGTTCTTAACAAATTCGTAATGGCCGTTCTGCCTATAGTTTTTGAGATTTCGTAATTAATCAGTGAGTGATATTTCGCTTTTATATACGAGAATATAGATTTGTAAAAAAAAAACAATACAAAAGGTCTGTCTATAGAGTCTCAATGCTCAAGAACTCAATATTATTTTATTCTTAGTCACACTATTAACACAAATATGTCGAAACAAGTTTCCGTAATAAAATCCATAAATATAATATAATATCGGTATGTGGAGCGACTAACAGTTTGTCGTGGGTTTGTCCGTCCTTGCTGTGCCCACGCATAGCCAAAGACGTTTGGAGTGTAACTGTTCTTTTGTTGCTCTCTCTGGTCCTTTTAGGGAGGTGGAGGACCAGATTCCAAAAAGGTGGATAATTTGAAGCTTTTCATGGCGTAGTTCGAAATCATCATCATCCTACCCTTATCCCATATTACTTGGGGTCGGCGCAACATGTTTTTTTCTTCCACTCTGTCCTGTCACCCGTCACACTATCACTAACTCCCTTTTCTTTCATATCAAAGCGTAGTTCGAAAATCTACGGAAAAAAATATCTTTTAATTTTTTATTGTTACGGAATTCAGTATTTCAGCAATTCTGCATAAGTACTGTATACCCTCGTTTGAAGCATATTCCAAATTTCGCGTTTCCCAGCTTCGCGCGAGTGCAAAGGGTATGATATGTTATACCTATAAACCTTCCTCTGGAATCACTCAATCTATTAAAAAAAAACCGCATCAAAATCCGTTGCGAACTTTTAAAGATCTACGCATACATAGGGATAAGCAACTTTGTTTTATACTATGTAATGAAGGCAAAAGTTTTTACGTGTGTTTTTTGTGTGTTTGTTTCTGTTTGTTACTTCATCATGATCAAAAGTCAGAGCACATTTGGATCTTTGGAACACTGGTAAACCATCTTCATACTTTTTTTCTCCCTAAAGTAGATTCCTTTACAATAATGTTCCACTTTCACGCAGACACAGACTACAGGCCACAAGAACACAGAATCAGTTCGGTCGTCTGTCATTGAGTTGCATAATGTCGCCCAGTTGCAAATTACGTTATGCAACGAATTGCAATACTTTGCAGTTTGCACCTACACTGAGCTTCGAGAACTATCGCTTATGATAATATAATATACGACATTTCAGAGCAGAATTATTAACTTCTAAAGCAATTTGCGTGCTACGGTCTTCCTGTCCAATTATAATTTAGGTGTCTTAAATAAACTAGAGAGTGGTGGTGGCCGAGTGGTAACGGCCCCGACTTACGAGTTGTAGGTCGCGGGTTCGAACCCAGCCAGGCGCATTACTTTGTGTAATTTATTTCATTACCACTGCTCTCAAAACGGTGAAGGAAAACATCGTGAGGAAACCGGCATGTCCTAGAACCAAATATTCGAAGACATGTGACATCCACCAATCCGCACTGGACCCGTGGTAGATCATGGCCCATTCCCTCTCCTAGAGAGAGGAGGCCTGTGTCCCTGCAGTGGGAACATTAAAAAGGCTGATGATGATGATGGCGATGAAATTAATCAGTTACCAGTTAATTTCTTAATTCTTTATTGTACACAAACAAACTTACAGTAACACATTTTTGACAATTGATGTACTAAGGCGAGTTTAACTCAACAATGAGTTTTCTACCAGCAAACCTTTGAGTGACAAAAATCAATTTATCAGTCAATTAATTTATCAGTTTTTCGAATCCAAAGTTATTATCACTACTAAATACCCATCCGTTCTACCTTATTTCTACTACACATTAACCGTATCTTTCCATACAGGTAGAAGATCAATGCACATGCTTGCCAGCTGTTTTTGTGGCCGCCGCATTAGGTCATGGGAGCGACCGCGTGACACCGACAGCGAGTAGGGTGACGATGTCAGGGGAAAATGTAGGATAATTTCAAATGGAAATGTCATGACGTTAGTAAGAAATGTCATAATTTACTTGTGTTTATGAGCTTCTGTATGTGTTTTGTTTAAGTTGTTTTTAATACGTTTGCTTTATACCAATAGATGTAGATATAATGTTCTATTAATCCAGCGTCTAGTTACGGCTAAAAAAAATACATTATTATTTACACTTTATCCATAGTTAAATCTATTAGTTGAACTTTAATGCCATTTGCGCTTCTACAACATCTGGATGTTTGCAAATGTCAAACTTAAAAAATATTTTCCGGCAACAAAATATTTTTTTATGTTGTCACTGTCAGTCCCAATTCATGTTGGAGAGACAACTATGTTCTGTTTCAGATGTAACACAGTTATTGCCCGGTCTATACATGGCCCTACGGGGAAATTGGATTTCGTCTGATAATTATGATAATTTATTGTGTGTATATTTGAGAACAATAAACAAATTTTCTTTAGTTATTTCTTATTTCTTCTTAATACCCGGTGATGAGCCAACAGTCGTTTATTTTAACACATCCGTTAAAATAAACGACTGTTGGCTCATCACCATCCATCACAAAGCCATCCAATTCCTGAATTGATTATTTAAGGTCAAAAACATGTCATACTCAGCTTGAATACCAAAGGAGACTGACATGTCATCAAATGCAAATTCTTGATTCAAATGCCAATGAAACATCAAAGATCTTAATCAGTGACATTACGAACAGAATCGGAATAATTGAACATTTTGGATTAAGCTCAGTAAATAGTATTTTTTTATAACACGCAACTTAAATAGATTCCAGGTTTGAAGATACTAAAGTATACACTATCTAAATGCCATTTGAAACTATAAAACATATGCACAAATCTTTATTTTGTATCTTATTAAACCAATTTTGCTTACAAATTACCAAATCTTTACTCATTTCATATTTTACTAACATGCATATTCGCATATAAAACAAAAGCTGATGCAACTATGCATTCATTAAACAATTTAAATATCAAGGTTTTTTTTTATTTGACAAAATTGTCCTAAAATAAACTTAATCATGGTCGTTAATGCATGTTAAGTTTGGATGCTCACGCGCACTTTACGGCGCCTACGATCATCTATTGTTCTAGGAGCTAGAGTTGTGCCTTGACTTTCTTTATGGTGGTCGATACAATAAAGTTGAGAAAATAGTTTTCTTTTAATGACGTCTTTTTTATTTTTGAATGTCATAGTTATGTTCTGTGTTCTGTTTTGCAATTAAATGTGTTAATTTGCATCAATAAAGTTTTAAGCATAGTTCAATATACTTGAGCGAAAACTACAGAACATCCGTTTTAATTATTGATTTTTTTTTTATTGATTATAGGTTCGCGCTTGACCGCTATCTCACCTGATGGAAAGCGACGATGCGGTCGACGATGGAGCGCGCTTACCTAGAAATAACCTATTCACTCTTGACTTAAAGATTCCCGGATTGTAGCTATCAGTAAACACAGACTCCGGCAAGGAATTCCACTCCTTGGCTGTAAGCACAATGAATGAAAATATTTAAAAATGGTTTTGAGGATTGTAATTAAGATCTTACAAAAGACTTAAAGAACCGCCCATTGAACATATAGTATTGTTAATATTTGTCCTGTCGACATTATGAAGTGTCCAGTAAAGTTAATATTAAATAAGAAATAAAGAGAAACTGGAACGAACGAATGATATTTTCAGACACATATTTTATGTACAACATTAAATAAATATGCATAAAATAATTACTATTTGGAAATCTATTGACACAGATACATAAATTTGTTACTCCAAGAATAAGCAATGACCAGATATTATTATTGGAGTGAACACAAAAAAATATTATCGAAAGTGTGTATTGTCTAGAAATGTTACAAGGATCTTTTTATTCGACATTGATCTAACGTTTCTGTCATTGTTATGTTAGAAAATAGTTTCGCGAAAAAAATATACAGAATCTGATAAGGTTAACAATAGTTACGATTTTTTGCTTGGTTAGCTCGGTTTTAAAATAATGTAACTTCTTATTTTAAGTTGTTTTACGTTAAAATTAAGATTTTATAATTACAACTGGACTTTTTTTTGTTGATGTAATTTAATACAAGTTAAGGTAGGTTTTTTTTAATGCCATCATCTTCCTGTCCTTGTCCCTTTTTATTTGAGGACGGGACAATACGTTATTTTCTTCCATTCTGTCCTGTCACTTTTCTTACATATTACTCTTATTATTATTCTTTGGCCTCCCACTTTCCTCCTTTTTTTAATATGTAAAAACTTTAAATATTACAAATAACAATAAAAAAATATGTGTAGTCACTAGAAAAAAAATTATAAAAGAAAGTTTCTATTTTATCGATAAATTTATCGATATCACAGTCCCCTCCCTACCAGTAAGTCACAAAGAACTACAAGATGTTCAAAAGTGTTCCACCGTTACGTTTATTTGTACACCACGCCGCTCAAGTTAATGGTTTATGTAAATTAAACGCTAAATAATTGCTTTACTCACCTTTTTCCGCGGGTGTACTTTGGAAGAAGAGGCTGATTGTTTAAAAATAAAGGCAGTAAATTAATTGTTGTTATTTACCTGTAACAAAGAAAAATAGGATTTTGTTAATAAATTATGTTTATTTTGCAATTAGGTGTTTTAAAAACACTTCTGAATTTCAATTATTTATCACCACACTATCAACGATGGCATCACTTCTTATTGGTGGGAACCGCAGTCAAGCACTAGTTTATATCAATAAAAAAAACTAGATGTGGCCGGTGTTTCCTAGCTGACTACCCTGAGAAGAAACACCGAAACAAACTCGGGGTCATAGTCTCTTTTAAAGTCCATACAGTAAATATGTATTGGTCGAATCATTTGAACAACGCATATTGGAGTCTGTGATGTTCTTCTGAATACAGAGAAATACGCTACTATACTAAAAAAAAAAACCGTTTACTTCAATATTTACACAATTTTGTGTACTAAACAAACATAAAAAGGCGGCAGGATTACTCGAAAGAATTACCGTGGCCTTGAAACGCAATAACATACACAAATAATAGTTATCCTCAATATTTGAAATAATCGACTTATTGCTATAGACAAGCGCGTTCATAGAAACTATTTGTTAAAATACTGAAAAGTTAATATAAAAGTCCGCTGCAGCGCTTCATTGGCATTATGTCGTCTACCAAAACTTTTAAAGCTTGCAGCGCTCTCACACTGCGTGAACGTCAAAACTGCACTAATGTCATCAATGTAAAGATGTATGGCCTGCAGATCACGTATGTAAAGTGACTGTACAGTCATCATCATCATCAGCCTTTTTAATGTTCCCACTGCAGGGACACAGGCCTCCTCTCTAAGAGAGGGAATGGGCCGTAATCCACCACGCGGGCCCAGTGCGGGTTGGTGGATGTCACATGTCTTCGAATTTTTGGTTCTAGGACATGCCGGTTTCCTCACGATGTTTTCCTTCACCGTACAGTACCTACGCCTAATCTAGTGCGTAGTACATATGCATCGATGTTTAAATAGCATTAACGTCATACAAACTCGCATTAGGCACTCTCTAGGTCATTTTATTGAAGAAGACAAGTCCTTTAATAAAAACACATAAAAGTAGATATATTAGTCAATCATTGGGAAATATTATCTAACATAATATCGACAGAAATATATTCACCACATCAATTTGCACACGGCATTCATTTCATACGGCCATTTCTAACCGTTATGATGAAACAATAAAAATCAGTGAAGAAAGAACTTTTTTAAACCCTATACAATCATTATGGTCTGATGATTTGAAATATAAGATGATTATCTATCTCTCTGACCATCTTTTCTAAAAGGTAGTCTTTCAAAATGTATGTATTTCAAATGTACATTACCGTGTTCCAAATGACTTGACTGTAAAAAGAATTGACAGTCATTGTGGCTATTTTGACATTTGGCCTAAATCTGTGTGTGTGTTGGACTTAGTCGATGACCAACGGCCAACATTGGTGATACATTTTACAAGCTTTTATTTAGTTTCACCTGTCCCGTTGTCTGTCGTTCTGTAATCAAATCTTGCAACTTAAATTTGATCCACTTCCCGGTTTCCGATTGAGCTGAAATTTGGTATACACGTTTAGTTCGGATGACAATGCAATATTATGATGACATGGAGCTGATCTGATGATGGAATCACGAGGTAGCCATAGGAACTCTGTAATTAAACGGCACAATCACGTCGAGTTTGGACTCGTGTGAATCGTCTTGACGAGTTTTAATTATATAATTATAGACCGCTGCTATAAAAGCTTGTTATGAAAAAAAAAATATTTTCATTAAAAACTTGTTTCAGTTGTTTTTTTACAAATAACGTTGGTTCTATAGTTTGGTTCGGCCAACATTGGTGATACATTTTTCAGTTGTTTTTTTACAAATAATGTTGGTTCTATACTTTGGTTGTTGGTGGCCAATATTTGGACGCTGCTTTCAGTAATATTTTGTAATACCTTTGTTCCTTTTACGTCAATTTATTTTGAAGCAGGAAATTGGTGATTTGGCATTAAGAAATTGCCATTTAACTGTGTGATATAATATTACTTGTATGACATTTTTGTGGTTTGATATTTTTACATAACGATATATTAATGTCATTACCTTCTATTGTTCTTCTTTCACTGTTCTTTTGTTCTTATTTCGTAAGAAATTATCCAAAGGTTAAAAGAAATTTGATCAAAATATTGCGTAATTTAAGAGGTACTAGCTAGTAACTAGCATCACTTCCCGCGCATCAATAGTATTCGAATTTGTCTTTCATTTATTAAACACAATATATGTAAATAAAAACCGTATATCACAAGATTAGTAATAATAATAAAAATCTTAATAAGAGAAAAAAGTTAGTAAGTATTTGTATGTTTTTTGAAGGAGAACCTTCATAAAGGTTTAATAAAAAAAAAGTTATTAACAACAATAACAACTGCTAATATAATATTTTTTTTAAACCATTTATTTTTTACGAATGTACAAGCGCTAAAATTCACAGATCATAACTTCAGCCCCCCTAGCCAAGTTACAATAGTTTTGTTTAGCGTCAGCGCTTGTAGCTGGCCACGCTCCAATTCCCTTGTTCGGACGTCATCTCAACAAAAGAAACGAGGGCGTGGCTATGTCCAAACGCTAACTCTAAACGAAACGAATGTAACGGGAGGCAGATTCGTCAAGTTAGAACGGGCATACAGTAGCTACTTAAAAAAAATCTAGTCTAGAAACCTAGATATTCAGTACGACCTAGGAATTACAATTAGTAGGACGTCCAGTTCCCGGTATAGGCGAGCTAGCCTTATAGAGAGCTGGAATATGGCACTAGATCTAGGATATACACTTGCATCCGGTAGACTGAGGTGTCCAACAAAATCTATCTAGGTACAATATAAGCGGTCTAGGACCTTACAGTACGGCCGTCGAATCTTGGCTCTGCGAATTTTACCGCTTGAAAACTCCTACAAAAATTATAAAAAAAAAACCAATAACAGTTTTTAACAGCAATAACAACTGCAAATTGCATTTAAATCTGTGTAAACCATTTATTTTTTTACAAGTTTTTAAGCACCATTTATTCTAACTTCAGACTTGCCAAGATCCGACGTAATGTACTTGAAAATTATGCATTTAAAAAAAAAATTAGCACGTTTGGCGCAATGGTTAAGCGATTGAATGCTGTGCTGCGGGTAGCGAGTTTGATGGCTGCACAGAGCAAAACTTTATACAGCCTATAGGTAGGTATAGGTACCAGGTCTTACTGTCTTGTTAAATGCGTTTATATGTTTGTAAACTCACCCATGATTCAGGAGTAATTCCTAGTGATTTTCCTACATCATCATATTTTCAGACAAAATACGCCAGTACGTCCACTGCTGGACAAAAGCCTTCCCTTGTGTCGCCATAAGAACCAGTCTATTACAACCTAGCTTCTGTCCGCGGCTTCGCCCGCGTACATAAAATATAATATATACCTATGTCACTCAGGAGAAAAGCAGCTTTCTATTGTTGCTAATTTTTTTCCAATCGGAGCAGTAGTTCCAGAGATTACCTCCTACAAACAAAAAAATAAAAAAACAAACTTTACCTCCTTATTATGTTAGTGTAAATAACTTAACTTGAAACATTGGCTATGATTATGCGCTACCCATTGCTCGCCGTTCACAAGCCCGTATTCACGATAGGCGGAAATCGATAACCATAGCAAATAGTTCAATTTACTTGCCGCGTACTAAACACAGCTTATTTAAAATCCAAATTTGACCCACAAATACTGCCCAAAAAAAAAAACACAAGAACGTTTTTGACCAACTAAACTTTGACCCAAACCATACCTTAAATCTACTCCACTGATGACAATCATATCTCAAGCAATCGATTAAAAAGAAAAAGCAAATACATTTAAAAAATTCAATAGAAAATCGTAGGAAACGGATATAAGCATTGGAACTTTCTCAATCCTTTTTAGAGGCTTGCGAAACGAGTTTATGAGACGGCCTGGCGAAGACACACACACATAACTGATGTTAGCAGGAGATAGCCACTTTCTATTGTGTATTTAGTAAAGTATATAGTCAGAAATGGTCGTAGTAGCCATTCCAGCGACCAATTTCGATGGGATACCGTTTCGACTCATTAAAATGCAAAGGACGATGCTCATAAAAAATCTATATGGATAAGCTGTTTGTAGAAATTTTAAATAGTTATGTTATGAACGCGCTATCGTGAAAACTCGACAAGATCCTAATTTACTACGGGGTCTTATGGGGCCCCGGTCCGGTTTTGAAAGGAAGATCCGGTCCTGGTATGAAGGTTAAGAAGCAATGGGGTGGGCCGTTTAGTCAGTAAGAGTCTGACACTGTTTCCCACTCCGCCCAAGGGCGGGATTAGTCATTAGATGATTTTTTCCACCATAAAGAAGCCCTAGTAAATAACTTCATAAATATAAAATAACCCTTGGCCCCAGGATACTTACTAAGGCTGTCTCAATACTATTGCAATATTTGCTCTATTTAACCATATTTTAGAAAATAAAATTTTTCATGCTAAAATTCTGACACATATAAAATTTGGCTAATAAAATATCATGCTTATAAAACGTGAAAACCAGTAAAAAAACCAGTAAAAAATATAGTTCTTGCCTGTTAATTATATGGGAGGTCCATATAATTAACAGGCAAGAACTATATTTTAAAAAGATTTTTTTTTAATTGACCTTTTTAAAATCTTGTTTTAATTCAACAAAAATAGTAAAATCCTGTTCCTGCTACACCTAATCTAAACGACCTTCTTTCAAGAATATGGAATATCTTGAAGATATTATTTTCGTTTCTCATCCATTGAGAAAAACATTATCATAAATCACCACTATATTTAACTTTGACTAAAAATCCGGTTTATTTAAATAAAATGCCAGGGGTCAGAGGCCAGGTAGATTTGTTTAACAAATTAAGAAGAAATCCTCAAGGTTAAGAGTGAAATTGGTGACCGTGATCTCAAATAGGATGCTGGTAGAATATAAAATACTAGCTTTTGTCAGCGGCTTCGCCCGCGTACATAAAATATAGCCTATGTCACTCAGGAGTAAAGCAGCTTTCTATTGTTGCTAATTTTTTTCCAATCGGACCAGTAGTTCCAGAGATTACCTCCTACAAACAAAAATACAAAAAAACTAACTTTACCTCTTTATTATATTAGTGTAGATATCTGCTTTTAAAAAAGTGCCAGGGAAGCAAGTGAAATTCCAAAGGTTTCTGTGAAATCAAGCCTTTGAAGGGAAAACTATATAGTATAGTATAGTTCAAAACTTTGAACTATTTCTATTTCTGATGCCCCGACTACAAGAAGCTTTAAAGCTCGATTGAAAAAATGGCTTATCGAGCATGCTTTTTATTCTTTTGACGAATTCAAGATTTAATTTTTTTTTCACTTTGAAAATATAGGGTGTCTCAAATTAACGCAAGATTTGAATTTGCCGCCATTCATGCAGTACAGTGTTGCCAATCCTAAAAACAAAATAAATCGACAGTTGACAGTTTAGGGTTAGTAAAAATGGAGCGTTACGCAATAGAACAACGTGTCTTCATTGTTGAACAATATTTCAAAAATAATGAATGCTTGGCGGCCGTAGTTCGAAAATTTCATACAAAATATGGTCGGAATAGTGTTTTAACTTCGTCAACTGTGAAGCGATTAATTGATTAATTGGCGTCTCCCACGAATCCTGTCTCTCGGAATTTTTCACCCTATATTTATTTGGACTCAAAATAGTGTTTTTTTCTTATTATGTTTGAATAGGTTTTGAGGCGCGTGAAAACAGAGTGCGCCGTTGACTACTTGGCTTGGTCTGGACTGTTTCCAGACGACAGGGCGGCGAGCTACCCATTGCTCCTCGTCCGCAAACCGGCCCTTTTTGTAATTTATTTATCCTTTTTAATTTTTTCTTTTAAATTTAACCTACAGTGCATCCTTATCTAATTCAGACAAAATTTTGGCTTCACATTTTTTTTCTATAGGCCTAGGAAAATTTTACTATTGCTAAAACGAAAATTACGAAACCAAACACACTAGTACAACATTGTATGTAGCCAATTAGGGTACCATTAAATAATTCACAGCATCGCACTGGTGAAATCAGACACCTGAATGGGTTCCGCATACGGTCATTGACCTGTGGCCTGAGAAAGCGACAGTTGGTAAAAAAGCGGTCAAGTACGGGTCGGCCGTTAAAGGAAGTGCATTTCTTTTGACAACATTGTCAGGTTGCTAGCTTAAGCTGTAGGATTATTTGAGTTACTGCGGCCCACGTTCCTTCAGTTGGAAGGAACATAGGGCTTTTTTGAGGTGGGAAATCATCCAGCAACTTTTTTAGCTCCAGGGTGGAGCGAGTGGAAGTGTCAGGCTTTTACTGACCACACCACGCCTATTTTCCTTCTTTGCCTAGCGTCCTAGGACTCGGGTTTCTCTTCCTAAAGGCGACCCATGGTTCCAATAGGCTTCAGCTCTTGTAGGTTTCTTCGATTTTTGGGTTTTAATTCGTTCAAGTCTTACACCTCCTCTCTGTCCATCCAGAATGGCAGGAGATGAGTATTTAATGCTTCCTAACATTAAAAAAAATTTTTTTTTTTTCCTAGATTTCTCCATGCCTCAGAAACCGTGTTAAACCATTGGTCCCAGCAGGCACTTTTTTTTAATGGCAGGTAAAAAACATCCAATGACGAATCCCGCCATTGGGTTGAGCAGGAACAGTCTTACTAACCAAACAACTTACCCTGTTCCTACACCATATATACTAGGGCCAGAGCCTTCCTTTGAGACACGAACCCTTGGCCCTAGTTGGCTTCGACCCTTCTGCAGAGTCCCTACGGCTTCTGCAGGGTCCCTACGTCCCAGCAGGCACTAGTATTTATTTCACATACTGGGTCCACATGGTGGGTTACGTCCCATTCCCTCTCAGCCTGAATCCCAGCAATGAGAACATTATAAAGTCGATTATGTCATGCATTTATTATCACTGGGCGTTGGCGATATTCGATTTTATTTGTATCTACAAAACATTTATTATATCACCCAATACAAATTAATCTAGGCCACTAAATCTCAACAGCAATTTACAACAAACTACATAGGTAGTTAAAATAATCAATTCTTCAAGCACTTTGACTTAATAAATACAGTTCTTAAACAAGACTGAATGAGATCAATTGAATTCAAAACTAAACAAGCCATTATTCCTAAACCATTGATTTATAAATTCAATATGATCTAAGTTTAGGGCTTGTAGACTAGATCATAACAATCACATGAATATCTTTGAATTTAAGCAAGGCTATCCACAGGAGAAATATGGATACCGACATAGCCCGAAGAATCGTAAATTGTTCGTAGAATGGATGTAGTTGGGGCGGAAAGACTCTGGAGCGGCGACCACGTACCGAAAGACGTAGCGTTGGTAATCGATGGTGGATCGATGACCTGGTCAGCATTGCGGGAATACGATGGATGAGAGACGCACAAGACCAGTCTAGTGACACTTTAAGAGACATATGCCCAACAGTGGACGTTTTTCGGCTGATGTTGATGATGAACGCTGACACGCTCTCTCGCATTGCTTTAGAATGAGAGAACTCATATAATGATTTTCCAACTCAATAAATAAAACAATAAAAATACTAAACAACTGTAGATGGGGAACTATAACTAAGTTTTTTGCCTTACATAAATACCATATTGGCCAATTCCAGTTTGTTTTTTTTTATAGTGGGCAAAAATCATCCAATGACGAATCCCGCTCTTGGGTGGAGCAGGAAACAGTGTCAGACTCTTACTGACTAAGCACTGGGGCCAAGCCTCCTTTCAGAAAGAGACCCTGGGCCCCAGTAGGCTTCAACCCTTTCACAGAGTTCCTACGGGCCAATTCTAGTTGGCAATATCATGAACTGATCAATTTCTATGATCTAGCCACCATATAACAGGCCACTGGATTTTTTTTCTCGTAATTAGACTGTGCAAATCAAATTGACTCTAAAATAATTAATTCGTCAAACAGTTTAAAAATTAGTTTCGCTAATTTTATTCGAGAGAATAATAATATAATTAAATTTACGACGCTAATTAGTATTATTTATTAACTGAATCTGGTTGAAATAAAATGGTAAGTATAATTATCTAATTTGTTGGTGATCTTCTTTACATATAAATAAAATTATGTTCTGTGTGTCTGTAATAACAATATGGTAATAAAAAAATAATATTTTCAAAATTACTAAGAAAATATATACTTTCATTTATAGTCGAAACGTATTCTCTCTCTCTCTCTCTCTCTATACTCGAAACAAATATGCAGTTTTTTTTTAATTTTTGTCTGTCAGTTTGTTCCGGCTAATCTCCGAAATGGCTGGTCCGATTTTGACAAGACTGATAACAATATGGATTTTTGCGAGCGTATGTGCTTTTGTCATTCGTAGATCTTTGACAATCAGTACATGTTTTCTATAATGTTTAGATGCCAGAAAGTTGGGCCCCTACGAATTATTTATGATTTAAAAAAGCGCTCCCATTCAAACAATATCCAGCCATATTCCACACATCATCAACAAATAAAAAAAAGTAAGTCAGCTGTTCTTACATTTCTAACCCATTGACGCTACCCATGAAGCATGGTCCCAAGCGAAGTGTCACTGTGTTTACTAGCCAAAGAAAATTAAACCTTATGTAGAAAAACACATGGTTTATTTCACCATATGATGATATGTCACTTCTCCAGTTAGCTTTGTCATTAGAAATTGAACTTTATGACGTTGTGTTACAGTTGATTATAGAGTGTGTTCCTAAGCGAAGCATGCAATGCATGAAGCATGGTCCTAAGCGAAGTGTCACTGTGTTTACTAGCCAAAGAAAACTAAACCTTATGTAGAACAACACATGGTTTATTTCACCATATGATGTTATGTCACTTGTCCAGTTAGCTTTGTCATTAGAAATTGAACTTTATGACGTTGTGTTAGAGTTGATTATAGAGTGTGTTGGTATGGCACGTGGACAAAGTCCGGTTGCGACTACTTTCAATTCGTGAATCAAGGCCGCAGGGTAGAAATTTACATTACGTTGTATTGACAAGTATTTTGTATATTTTGAGAACAAGGAAAATGTTCTAGAAAGGATTTTTAGTGTCCTTTATTGTATTAATAAGTTGTAATTAAAAGCTAGTCAGTAAAAAGTGCGGCGACGCCCCTATTATTAATATACAGTTTCATTTAAAAATTACAAAAAACTATACCTAGTATGCGGCAAATAAGTTAAACTATTAGCTATGATTACGTATCCCCCCCCCCACATTGATTAAGACCCAAAATTCGGTTATAATCCTCGTTGTACAAGTTAACAAGTTAATCCATCATGGCGGTCGACTTCGAAGGCTCGTAACTACTTCAAATGGTTCAACTTATTTGCCGTACTATACTTGAATGCAATTAAGTAAAATTTCAGTACAATTACGATTGTAACTTAATTTTCTGATTGAGAAGTGTGTACAAGTACAAACCTTTGTATATTGCCGTTTTTATTAGTGAAAACCTTATCTAAATCCGTACCACAGTTTAGGAGGTTTAAACGGACAAAAAGACAGACGTGATACGCTACTTAATTTTCTTCTATGTAAAAATTCACGACGATGTTTTCAAATGTCAGTCGTTCAAACGAAAAAGAGGAATGGAGTTATAAAACCTACATAGGGTGACTGGTAATTAGTGACTTAAACATAATAATATGATTGTAGTCATGATAACAAACAACTTTTACTATCGGACCAAACCTGAAATCGCGAAAAACTCAGCAAGTTCGGTCCATTATGAACAGTCAAACCATAGGGACTCTGCAAAAGGGTCGAAGCCTACTGTGGCCCAGGATCTCTTTCTGTAAGGAAGGCTTGGCCCCCGTGTGAAAGGCAAGGAAGGAACGGGGTGGGGTGTTTAGTCAGTAAGAGTCTGACACTGTTTCCCGCTCTGCCCAAGAGCAGGATTTGTCATTGGATGATTTTTGCCCACCACAAAAAAAACACGTTATGGTACTTCCAGAGTTTTATAAAACTAATTAGGTTACCGTGTTAATCGTAAACTATTTAATGATGCAGTCGTGATGTTTGTCAGCTCATTGACACAATTCTCACCTTTATTACCATATCTACATAAATGCAAGTTTGTATGACACGACCAATGTCAGAGGAATACTTGAAGGCACTTGATGACAACTTGACCTATACAGACCTGTCTGGTAAGGTCTGGCGTTCTGTTCCCGCACGCATCAAGGAGTTGTCAGCAAACATAGAGGCCTAGTTACAGGCCCGAAGTTTACTGGGGCGTTGGTCCCGTTTCTGAAAAGAAGGTCCGACCCAGGTATGAAGACTACGAAGGAACGGTGTGTCGTTTAGTCAGTTAGAGACTCTGACGCTCTGCCCAAGGTCGGGATTTTGTATTAAAAAAAAACCTTTACAAAACCTAATTCGTTACTGCATTTACACATTTGTGAGTGTAAAGCAAGAACAACATTAGACCGATGCACACGTGTAGCACGCCTGATTTGTACGTAGAACGACGTCGCGTGGCGTGGATCAAGTGTAGCTCTACAAGTCTAGTTTCCATATAAAATGTATAGAGAGAAGCTCGCCAAGATTGGCGTACGTGGCTTTTGAGCGCGCAGTGTGATGATGTAGTTCTAGCTTAATTCGCATCGCCACACTCAAACAATCCGGAAGAAGGATTTTAAAAAGTCAAATAATATTTATTGTGTGTCTGTGAGATTATGCAAGTGAAGAAGGAGTGTAAGTAAGAACAAAAACTTTCTATTGATGAATTTACCTAACCTACTATTATTATCATTTCTAGCCCATACTGTACTGGATGGAGAGGAAGGGGGAGACCAAAGAAGAGATGGATGGATTGTGTGAGGAGTGATATGAAAGAAAAGGGAGTTACTGATAGTGTGACGGGTGACAGGACAGAGTGGAAGAAAAAAATATGTTGCACCGACCCCAAATAAAATGGGATAAGGGTAGGATGATGATGACTGTCTCACTGCTGGGCAAAGGCCTCTCTCCATTCCTTCCAGTGTTCTCGGTCTTGAGCCATTTCTTGCCAATTCCTAAGGAAGGCATCCAAGTCGTCCCGCCGTTCTTGGTCCCAGCCAGTAATAGAGTTGTTGCGTGAGGCCCATACAAAAATGAGGCCCCGGGCGGTTACACTGCTCGTCACCCCCAAGTCCGCCCCTGCAGTCGTACCACTGAGTCGCGACGTTTGACAAGCACCGAGCGACTGCAACCGATCGTAGCGGCTTACTTAACGGGCTGGGTAACGGGCAACCATCAATGTATACGTTTATGCTTATTCATGGAGCTTTGTAATCACTTTTAATGGTATTTACTGTATTTTAACATAAAACTTTTGTAAGTTTACTACTTAATTTTTTTGGAAAACGGCTGTTTCAAATGTTCTAGAATTTGTCATAATTTCAACATAAACTCAAAAAATACCACCATTTGTGGATCTTTCATAGTTGTTACATATAATCAGAAGTTGATAATTCTGAACCTGAACAGAACTTATACCAGACAACAACACAATTACTTTAAAATTGTTCTTATAGAAATGCATTTGTTTATGAAAACTTTCATCGTATGGCAAGCAAAATCGTGTATATCCCATCTATATAAAAAAGGCCATATGTCGTATCTATTTTGTACAATATAGTAGAAAAAAAAAAACTAATAGTTCCAAAGATTTCTAAAACTCGAAATCGTGTATATCCCATCTATATAAAAAAGGCCATATGTCGTATCTATTTTGTACAATATACTAGAAAAAAAAAAACTAAAAGTTCCAAAGATTTCTAAAACTCGTGCGAAGCTAGGATGGTATTAGATATATTATCATCGTCATCTTCCTCCCCTTATTTAAGGTCGACGAATCGCATCTTTTTTTTCCATTTTATCACACTATCACTAACTCCCTTTCCTTTCATATCACTTTTCACATAATCTATCTATCTTTACTTGGGCCTCCCTCTTACGTGGCATTAGATATATAAAGCCTAAAATTCATATTTTCTAAGTACAAATTTAGTATTTGTTGTCCACTAAATAATACAAAATTTATTACTTTTCTAGCATAACAACACACGACAACACTAATCCCTCAAAAATCCTTCTTACGATACACGAAAGTTCAATTACAAAAAAGCTTTCGTAAGAATCACAAATACAACGAATGAATGTTACTGAAAAAAAAACAGAAACAAAACAGTGTATTAACACATCATTACAGACATACATTACATTACATTACATATTTCCTCCATTAAAAAACTACATTACAAAACTTCATTTGTAAGTCACGATACAGTTTCATGAAATCATTGGGTATTTGCTGAATGTTAAACTTTCGTTTTCAGATTTCATTATCTTTATTACTTAGATATAACAGTACTTATGAAATCATCTAACGACTTCTCCCTCTCTGTGTAGAGAAAGAGTGAGTGTCAGAAATTTAGTGAATAAAAAGACAATAAAAAGAGAAAAAAAAAAACAATCTTTTCATCACCTACAGTCTATGACATGAAAAGACTGTTTTTTTATGGTGATTGTCTAACGGAACAACTAAATCTCATTAAGAAACGATCGTAATGTGGCTGGGAGGCTCCTAATTATATTTCAATCGTTTCGTTAACGTCGAACGCTTTGAGTTGGCCACGCCACAAATTCCTTTGTTCTGACTTTATCCCAACGTTCAGTCTCGTGGTTAGAACAAAGGATAAGTTTTCGACGTTAATGAAACGATTGTAACTTGGTAAGTAATAGATTTTCGAGGTTCCAATCGAAGTGGGAGGCCGCGCGCAATCACTACAAATGGTACAAAGCATTTGAACCGTACTTTATATTATTTTACAGAACAGTTTACCAACTTTTATTTTCAGATTCAATTGCATTTTACAGCAGATAATATCTTGCGACCATGGGGCGTAACGTTGCATGATCCAGGGTATGATGGTGGAACTTTCTTCTTGAGACAGTTCAGCTGTGAACGCGTTGTTAAATAATCATAATTTTGACGTAATCATAATTGTTATGATTATGTGTTTTTCCTTTTCAGTACTTTTAACGAATGTCTGTGCGTTTGAGTACTTATGCGGCCTACCCATATGTCGTTTCTTTGGTTCGTCAACTCATTGAAATCCTTAATAGACTTTTTTATCATAGATAAAAATCATCAGTTAAATTACACTACAATAGTCACTTATGAAAGAATTTGTTTTTCAGGTAGCTTCAGATCCTTGAAGATACAAAACTTAAGAATGGCATGAAAGGCAGTACGAAGGTGAGTTTTTGATGATGAACCAATGTCAAATCCCGCTCTTGGGCGGAACGGGAAACAGTGTCAGACTCTTACTGACTAAACAAACTTTTGTTCTAACGTCATCATTATATACCATTAATGATCATATACCAATAATGATCCCACAGCTGGGACTCAAGCCTCCTCTCTAAGAGAGGATATGGGCCGCAAGCCACCGCACAGGTCCAGTGCGTGTTGTGCAGTTTGATGTCACATTTATCTTCATCATCATCATCATCATTTCAGCCGAAAGACGTCCACTGTTGATCATAGCCCCAAAGTAACGCCACAATTAACAATCCTCTGCATCTCCCCTCCATCGGAATCCCGCCACCTTTACCAGGTCATCAGTTCACCTTGTAAGAGACCTTCCAACGCTACGTCTTCCAGTACGTGGTTGCCATTCCAGAACCTTTCGGCCATCCGCATATCTTCACATATACAAGCATACACCGTGTGACAGAGCCATCGAGGCATCATGACGGTTGCCAAACGGAACTAAACACGCACCACTTGGTAGAAAGCAGCTCACTGACCTCATTGGACTAACTTCATTAACTACTGTTGTGTATTGAACCGTAGGACGGGCGTTGGACAGTATTTTTATTAAAGCTAAATGGTTTGAGACAGAAAGAAAGAAAATGAGTTTGTAGAATCCTAAAATCTATATTTGGGGCCAAGGGTTGATGCGAAAGTGTAACACCAGGGCTCTTGGACTAAGGCAAGGAAGGGACGGGGTAGGTTGTTTAGTCAGTAAGAGTCTGACTCTGTTTCCCGCTCCGCCCAAGGGATTCGTTATTGGATGATTTTTACCTACCATAAAAAAACTATATATATATATAAAATGAAGTATCACTCACTGCTTAATCACGAAATCTCATAAACTATAACACATACAAACATAAAATTGGTTAGTAGGTAGGTAAGTTTGGTAGGTAGATAGGTTTCTTATAGGGTGTAAACATCCGCTAAGAACGGATTTTACGAAACTCAAAATGGTTAACACCTTATTTACGAAACTCCACCCCTAAGAGGTTTAACCGAATTTCACGCGGGCGAAGCCAATAGCAGAAGCTAGTAAATATATAAAAATCTTTCAGTCACAATGTTTGCTATCGAACTCCTTTGAAACGACTTGAAAGATTTTTTTGAAATTTGTGTCTATTTAGCAAGTCTGACAACAGGTGGAAGGCTATTTTTTACCCTCGTAACCCGCCTCCCATTTTTTCTTTAATATAATTTATACTACAAAACAATGTTTGGTATATATATCCCATGTTCCTGCTCAGATATAACAGAAGCTCATGTTGAAAACAAATGTCTTATGAAACTATGCAAATTATTCATGCAACCAACCGACGCATTGTAATAATTTATTGAAACGCAATAACTGATAGAATATATAATGAAGACATGCGTCATTGTCAGCATTTTCTTAAATGTGTTAAGGACGGCTTTTAACCTGGCTAGGTGATAATAAACTCGAAGATATATGACATCCACCAATTTGCAGTGGGCTCGCGTGGTAGTTTACGGTCCATTCCCTCTCTAAGAGAGGAGGCCTGTGTCAGCGTTGGGAGTAGTGGTGGCCGAGTGGTAACCTCCCCGACTTACGAGTTGCAGGTTGCGGGTTCAAACCCAGCCAGGCGAATTACTTTGTGTAATTTATTTCATCACCACTGCTCTCAAAACGGTGAAGGAAAAGATCGTGAGGAAACCGGCATGTCCTAGAACCAAAAATTCGAAGACATGTGACATCCATCAATCCGCACTAGGCCCGCGTGGTGGATTATGGCCCATTCCCTCTCCTAGAGAGGAGGCCTGTGTCCCAGCATAAGGCTGATGCAATATGTGAAATCCACAAATTCGCACAGGGCTCGCATGGTGGATTACGATCCACTCTCACTCCTAGATATAGGCCGATGCTACACCATGCTATATCCTATTCTTCTTTCGTTTTATCTACTTCTAAACAAAACCATTAATTAAACCTATCAAACAAAATACGAATAAATCTGCCCCCGTTTGGACAAGAACAGCAATCAAACCAAATTAATGCAACCAGATTCTAGTTTAACACAAGCAATTGATTTTGTATACAGTAATAACACAAATAATAATCCACCTGTCCCATTGCGTTACCTTGAAAGTCTATTGGTGGTTAATTTCGACCTTCAGAAAGGCGTTGGCTACTTGTCAGCAGTTAGGACCCATTTGCTGGTCAATTAGAGCAAATGGCCGTACAAGGACCTAATTGTACAGACTAGTACATTTATCTATGTTAGGTGTCAGATCAAGTTCTTAATGGTACATTTTGATACAAGTGCAAAAAGTTTGCAACAATCGCAAGGGGAGTGTGTTATGGAGGCAAGGGCTGCAGTGAAATTTGCACGTGTATCATGTATGACTTGTTGGGGTTGGTGCGCGCCCAGCCTGATACGATAAAAATGTATAAAAATACTTTTCTGCACTAATGAAAAACATTCAATTGCGTGCCTACAAGCGGTGGGGTAAGGTTTTTGAGAAAAGCTACTGGAAAATAATGTTTGTAGGGTTTTTTTGAGATGGAAATCAACAAATAACTCCTTCGTCTCTGAGGGATGCGAGAAGGAGTGTCATTTTTTTTACCTCGCTCACACAGTAAAATTTCAACTCTTTACCTCTTAAAGAAGTTGTCAGCAAATCGTAGGGACCCAGAAGTGACCCAGTGACCCAGTGACCCAGTGCAGAAGGGTCGAGGCCTACTGGGGCCAAGGGTTCGCGTCTGGAAAGAAAGCCCAGGACTGGTGAGAAAAGCAAGGTAGGAACAGGTTGGGTTTTTTAGTCACTAAGATTCCAATACTGTCCTGCTTCACCCAAGGGTGGGAGTTATCAATGGAAGATTATTACCCACCGAAAAAAGTCCTAAACTGAGCCATCAATACATACAAAACAAAAAAAAAAGTTCTGTTTTACGCAAAAAAAGAAGATAAATGAAGCCAAAACGATTATCTAACAAAAAAAATGTAAACAAGTAAACAAAACAAGGTCATAACACACATAACACGAATCGCAGTCAAATTCGCACAAGAACTGGGTTAAAATAACAGTTACCACAGGTAGTTACCGATCTTAACTGCGACATTAAGTTGCCATTAACTTGGGTTCAAGCGTTTTCACTGTAAGGCTCTTTTCACACGATCTGGCGTTTGTATTTGGAAGTTTGTCAATTGGTCTTATTGGAACCCTGTTCCCCCTATACCGGTGGGCTACTATTTTTTAAATATTTTTATTATGTTTTTTTTTTATAATCAGTTTTGCAAGACATTATATCCAAAAATCAAAAAATATGGAATGGGCCATTAATGGGATGTCACATGTCTTTGAATTTTTGGTTTCGTCACGATGTTTTCCTTCAACGTTTTCAGAGCAGTGGTGATGAAATAAATTACTTAAAGTAATGCGCCTGGCTGGATTTGAACCCGCAACCACGTGACTCGTAAGTCGGGACCATAACCACTCGGCCACCATTGCATCCTTATTATTCTAACCCTAATGTCAGCTTTCGCATTTACGACCGCAGTATGCTACCTAACGCAGCGGTTGTCTGCACGTGTGAAGCAGGCCTTATAGACTCCATCTCGTAATGCAGGAAGATAACCAGTTGTACAGGAAGACTAAACCCGTATTGAAAAGAAAACTCTTTACATAAAATATTCTTCCGGTCAAGTGAGAGTGAAGTTATCGGAATATCTAGTACTGAAGCCTTTTACTTGTGTTCTAATATCCGTTTATAATCCTAAGAGATGCTGGTAAAATTGTACTTTCTTTCTTTCTTAAGTTTCCTAAATTTTGTTAATTTTATGCATGTTTAGTATATAACTAAAACGCTCCAAATATGAAGGAATGGATGAACATCTTTCGGGCGTCTAGTATTGCAGGGAAGGTGTCGAGGGAGATGCCACCGTAGGTGCAGACGACCAGCAATAACTAGCTCGCCGTCCGGCGGTCGCTGGGGTCACATAATTTCTTAAAGAGATACTTATATAACTTAACTAATTTATCCACAAAACAATCCCACCCATAAGTACAAAACGTTTTGGTAACACATTTATTGTGCATACAGCTAAGGAGTGGAATTCCCTGCCAAATTCTGTGTTTCCTGATAACTACAATCCGGAGACCTTTAAGTCAAGAGTGAATAGGTTACTTCTGGACTGGCCTGTTGGTCTAGTAGTTAGTGACCGTGACTGCTATGGCGGAGGTCGTAGGTTCGATTCCCATCCAGGACAAATGTTTGTGTGATGAGCACGATCATTTGTTCTGTGTCTGGGTGTAATTTATCTATAATATCGTATATATTTAGAAATATATAAGTATGTTTATCAGTTGTCTAGTACCCATAACACAAGCTTTGCTTAGCTTGGGACTAGACGACGTTGTGTGATAGTTGTGAAATATTATATTATTCTGAGCAAGCGTTCTCCATCATCGACCACATGTCGCTTTCCATCAGGTGAGATAGTGGTCAAGTGCGGATCTATCAACGGTATAAAAAAAACCTCCGGAAAGAAAACCTCAGCTATATTATGTACATAACTCTTACATAGTCTACATAGTGCATACATAATTATGCACTTACTAAGCACCCTATATGGTGCGCGGTCGTGAGGCATCTACCATCACCGGCGATTTCTACCTATTTCCTGTACTCTCTTATGTACTGGTTATACATAATATTGTACCTACATAGTTGGCATTCGTCATATAATTCTACTCTCTCAAGTTGAAGAGTTTAAACAGTGGTGGCCGAGTGGTAAAGGCCCCGACTTATGAGTTATAGGTCGCGGGTTCAAACCCAGCCAGGTGCATTACTTTGTGTAATTTATTTCACTACCACTGCTCTCAAAACAGTGAAGGAAAAAAAAGCGAGAAAACCAGCATGACCTAGAACCAAAAAATCGAATACATGTGACATCCACCATGAATCCGCACTGGGCCCGCGTGGTGGATTATTGCCCATTCCCTCTCCTAGAGAGCCTGTGATGATAAAGTTGAAGAGTTTAACTTGTTAAAGCGTAGCCAATTCCAAGCGTTCGACGTTAACGAAACGATCGTAACTTGGCTAAAGGGGCTGTACGCCTATAATTCCTGGCCAACGGACTGCCGAACGACGAGCAATGGCTAGCTCGTCGTCCAGCACAAAATACAAGCTCCAGAGTCCAATGTTTGTTCACATTATAATTGTTTAGCATTGCACAGCGTAAAAGAATGTTTAAACTGGAATAAAATATTTATCGCGTTCCGGTATCGTTTCGTTAATTATAATTGTACTAATAAAATTTATATCTAATTGAAATCTTAATTATTGAGTTTCATAGTTATCAGGATGTTGTCAGTTAATAACTACGCACTAGATTAGAAGTACAGTACAGTCACTTTACTTGACTCATGTGATCTGCAGGCCATACACCTTTACATTGATGACAATGAGGGTGTTTAGAAATATTCACACCACCAGCTAGCGCCACTTAGCCGTCAGGTCTTTTACTTTGATAACTTATATATGACGTTGACGTCTAACGTTTGACGTTGATGTCTAGCTAATGTCAGTAACATAAGCGTTTTGACAGGTGCCTGGACCTGACGCCTCAGTGCTGCCACCTGGTGAATGACATCTTAGAACACCCTCATACGTCGACAACCAAGCGAGCGCCGGCGCTCGCGGCATGATTTCGCACCCCGCGCCGTTGTCAAATTTTCAAAAATAGAATGTACAATATTTGAGCATTTTTTTTATAGGGTTTTTTGATATTTATCCAAGAACGTAAATAAAAAATTTTATAGACAAATAACTTTCCGTTAATACCCGCGAACGCCGGCGTTCGCTCGAGGACGAAAAGGTTGATGTTCACACAGCGTAAGAGCGCTGTGGGGCCCACCCCACTCCTTCTTCCTTCTAGAAACCGGACCGAGGCCCCAGCAAGCTTAATAGTGTTACTCGACGAGCTGGGCAAGCTCTTGGTTCACTGACATCTTCTTGAGGCACGCGTGGAACCGATACCCATTGCTTGCAAGTCAGCGCCTACGGTGGCCGAAAATCGTATAATCCCAGCTGAAGTATAAAAGGGGCAAAATAAATTATTGTGGCTTACTGATGATAATGTCACAATAATCAAAAAAGTAAGCAAGCAGGTTGAAGTAAAAGCGAATAATCGATTTAGAATCGAGTCATCGAAGTGGAGTGAGAAATGATGATTTCATACAAACTAATCGATTAGGAGCAGATTTTCTTGACCTTGATCTATATTAATTTAGTAGATTACAAATATTAATATAATCAAAAGTTATATTCTATTATGTTTTGTTACTTTTGTGGTTTATTTACAAATTAAAAATAAGTCATCATCATCATCAGCCTTTTTTTTAAATGTTCCCTCTGCTGGGACACAGGCCTCCTCTCGAGGAGAGAGGGAATGGGCCGTAATCCACCACGCGGGCCCAGTGCGGATGGGTGGATGTCACATGTTTTCGAATTTTTGGTTCTACGACATGCTGGTTGTGTCATGATGTTTTCCTTTACCGTTTTGAGAGCAGTGGTGATGAAATAAATTACACAAAGTAATGTGCCTGGCTGGGTTTGAACCCATCATAAGTCTGGACCGCCCGGAGGACAAGGTAGAGCACACAGTAGAGGTGTGCCTCGCTTGGTAGGAGCATCGCCGTGACCAGTAGCTTAGTCAGTAAGAGTCTGACACTGTTTCCCGCTCCACCTAAGAGCAGGATTCGTCATTGGATGATTTTTACCTAACATAAAAAAACCTATCGTTAGTAGGGGCCGTTACCACTTGGCCAACACTCACTGCTTCAAAATAATAAAAGTTAATAATTAGTTCAAATTCAATAATCTAAACTAAAAAAAAGGCAAAGGCCTGTATTTACCAATTTATTTTACTGTACCGCTAATGTTTATGTTTTCTTGTAAACTACTTCATTGTAAAGAAAAAAATAAAAACAAAAGAATACTACATATTACGACGAGTATTGTCCGAGTGTGAGAATCTTTTCACACATTTAATTACGACTTTTACCAAAAAACTAGCCAAATGCGAGTCGAACTCACACGCAAAGGGTTCTGTACGGCAATATTAAATTAAAGAACAAAAACGGTGACAAAATAACATCTCTTATATGGACCTTATTAATATGTAAAAACCCCTTTAATTTTTAATTTTATGTTATTAGTGTATTATCTATAGCAATACATATTCTGTAAAATTTCTTCTCTACCTCATAAAAAGGAGTTGTCAGCAAACAGAAGGGTCGAAGCCTACTGGGGCTAAGGGTTCGCTTCTGAAAGGAAGACTCGGCCCTGACTTGAGAGGCAACGTAAGTCAGGTCACCATAGCGCCAAGCACTACTTTTTACAGTAAGAATGAGCTGGGTTTTTTAGTCAGTAAGAGTCTGACACTATCTCATGCTCCACCCAAGACCGTTTTCATTGGATTATTGTTACCCATCGAAAAAAAAAACTTTCTACCTCTTACGGTATGTAAGATACAGCCCGCTGACAGACTTACGGACTGCGGAGGCTTAGTTATAGAAATCCAATAACTATTTTATGTAATTAAATAATGTTGCTATGGATTTAGTAATGCCTAAAATCTACACTAATATAATAAAGAGGTAAAGTTGGTTTTTTTATTTTTTTGTTTTTTTGTTTGTAGGACCTTTGGAACTACTGGTCCGATTGTAAAAATTTTAGCAACAATAGAAAGCTGCTTTACTCCTGAGTGACATAGGCTATATTTTATGTACGCGGGCGAAGCCGCTGACAAAAGCTAGTTATCTATAACTAGCGATCCGCCCCAGATTCGCACGGGTACTGATATTTAATATATATTTATTTATAGTTTATAAATAGGGTCCCGTTGCTACGGGACCCTAAAAACTAAAATTTCCGTACATTAAATTTTAATTAGAGTACTATCAACTGCAAGAAACATTAGTTTTGTTCTCACCTTTAATGTTTTTGTAGAGCTTTCGCTATTTTATGAGAAAGGGTTTTTATTACACCATGTATTCGACATGGTTTCTATATCCCATGGTCTTTAAAAGAAATTGGATCACATTTGGTACCATCATCCATTTTTATTGCACGTGAGAAATTGACAAAATATAGTCTTCTTTAACTTCTAGAGAGAGTGTCAGACTTTTACAGACAAAAACGCGCTCCTATTCCCCCAGTTGGCTCTTGCTTTCCTATTTAACATCACATCACGATATCGACTAGGAATTAATTTGAAAATAATTAATACAGCTGTTGAACTTTTGAAACTCATTATTTTTTTACACCATCAAAAAAGATAAAACAGAATTTTAAACTCCAGAAACTTTTCTGATAGCTCCATAACCTTACAAAACAAAAAACTCAACATACCATAAGACCACATAAAAACCATAGACAATAAACACGCAACGAAGATCAAAACACAGGCCCAAATATTACATCTCAAATCCATCATGAGAGAAAGAGATGGAGCTATACAACCCAAATAGCGCTGTCCCTTTCTCACACAGAAAACATTACAGTATTAAGACGTCATGGTGAGGAGAGGGGGTCTAATAAGAGCACCAAAGATAAAAGATAAAGAAAGATCTCGATAACTTTCTCTATAGACGAGAGAAAGTTCCATTTCGTCACTATGGCAGATCAAGCGTCACTTGTTCGTTATCAAAGGCTATTGCACTTGTTTTAATGGCATTGTGTTTTATGTTATATGTCAAGTGTTGAATGGGAATAAATTTGACATAGACATGGTTGATGAAATGTCCCTTATGTAGTAAGGCAAGCATACCAGATGTTATGTGTCAGTGAACCTCTAGCCCAGATTGCAGGATCTCTGCAAAAGGCGTAGGGACTTTGCAAAAGGCGTAGGGACTCTGCAAAAGGCGAAGAGACGCTGCAAAAGCTGCAAGGTCTCTGCAAAAGGCGTAGGGACTTTGCAAAAGGCGTAGGGACTCTGCAAAAGGGTCGAAGCTTACTGAGGCCCAGGATCTCTTTCTGAAAGGAAGGCTTGGCCCCAGTGCAAAGGGCAAAGATGGAACGAGGTGGGGTGTTTAGTCAGTAAGAGTCTGACACTGTTTCCCGCTGCGCCTAAGAATGGGATTCGTTATTGGATGATTTTTGCATAATGAAATAAGAAAAAACCTCTGAGCCAGATTGTGCGTAAGTGAACCTCTGGGCCCTGGAAGAAGGTAAAGAAGATGTTTTTTGTCAGTAAAAGTTCGAGATATTATTGGAACCACTCTTAATTCAACCAAGAAAATTAATTCAGGAGCCTAACCATGACATATTCAAATTTCAAGCATGCGAGCGAATAACAGGGCTGAAGCTAATACACCTTATACAACGTTATGTCTTTAGCAGGTCAATTTAGGTCGTTTTAAAAGGATCTTGTTTAGACTTCGTGGTATGCCTACAAAACAGGCACTCAATCAATATTTAAAGTAATTGTTAAAACGTTAAATAAACACTGGTATTTAAATTAAACCTACAACTGTTTAATATTTAAATAGAACCCATTAAAATTATAACTTAAACAATCTTTAACCCACAAATTTTAAGACAAAACATAGACATTTTATTCAAAAAACCCGTTGACAACTACCACAACGGGTAATGTATATGCTAATAGATTCAAGAATACATTTAAGCTACCTACGATTGCTAATCTGACATTTTATTAGCCTAGATTCTCTGAAATCCTTTTGGTGGGTAAATTATTATATTCAGATTTGAAAACGTATCCTTCAGATTAACATATAACAATAATAAACTTCTACAACTTTCACACAACGTCTTCTAGTCCCAAACTAATATATTTGAAGCAGTGATGGCCGATCGGTAACGGCCCCGACTTTTCATTATAAGTTTTTTTTTATGGCAAGTAAAAATTATCCAATGACGAATCCCGCCCTTAGGCGGAGCGGGAGACAGTGTCAGAGCCTTACTGACTAAACAACCTACCCCGTTCCTTCATCGCCAACTATACCAGGGCTAGAACCTTCCTTTCAGACATAGGTAGTACTGTACCACACACACTACTGTACACTGTGTGTGTGTATATGTATTACTGTATTGTGCAACTGTTTATTTTCCCTAATAAATAAAATAATAAATAATAAAAGTTAAAACATTAAAAAATTCACAGCATAGCAAAGCATCGGCCTTATAATATTCCCACTGTTAGTTCTCAAGCCTCCTCTCTAAGAGAACGAATGGGCCGTAATCCACCACGCAGGCCCACTGCGGGTTGGTGGATGTCACATGTCTTAGAATTTTTGGTTTCCTCGTGATGTTTTCCTTCACCGTTTTGAGAGCAGTGATGATGAAATAAATTACACAAAGTAATGCGCCTGGTTAGGTTTGAACCCGTGACGTAAGTATCGGAAGTCGGGGTCGTTGAAGGCTCGAGCCTCTGTTTAGTCAGTAAGAGTCTGACAGTATTTCCAGCTCCGCCCAAGGGCGGGATTCGTCATTGGATGATTTTTACCTACCATAAAAAGATTATTTCGCTTGAAAATCGAATCTCGCCTTTCGAAGAACATCTAAGTGATTGTTTTCAGTTCTGAAAAATGTCTCTTGGAACCTTATAATGGAAGCAAATCCACAGGCAAACCTAGTTTTATGCACATTAAATTGATTTCAATGATTCTGTTACTAACTGGCTATTTTTAGCTAACCTTAAAATCCACAGAAGCAAATAATTTCCAAGTTTTGCGCAAAAATCCTAAAAATGTAAGTTTGAACTAATTAGTTAAAACAAATCACCTTACTGGCACATTCGGGTGATGTGTTGTGCACTAATGAGTTAATAACCTTTCACTGTTTCGATACGCGTGCGCAATCTCTTGCTACACTTTTCGTACTAGTGCTGTAATGTTGCGCACGAAAGTTTTGGTGCACGCGTGCATCGTGCGGCGATTGGGTCAGGACAGAGTTCATGGTCGTGAGGTCAATTCTATTTTACACTTGAAGGAGCATTTGGTAACCCTAACTTTTTAGTGACGACCAACGTCCGAAAAAAAATTAATTAAAAAAGTACAGAGGACCTATTATTGTAATTTACACGTGTTTAAAAATACGATGAAATTAAAGATAATGAACATTATAATACAAGAAATGGTATAAATAAACGCCGAATGAATAAATGTAATAATCACCTCCGTATTAGTCAACTATTAAAATGGCTCATTTTAAAACAATCTAGTCTAGAATTTATTATAAATCCGATCTATTGCCAAATACGATACAGTATGTTGAAAAAACCCGCAAAATTTCTACATTCTCACGAAAAAAATAATGTTTACGCCACAAAAGAAAAGACTAAAAACAGAGATTACATACATAAAAACACACATTAACAAGTTGATACAAACCTCAAGGTCCATTGCGCGATGACAACGGATGACTCCGAGCATCTTAGGAAAGAACGCAGTCATGCAATAGCAACATGAAATATGTACGTTATTGTAAAACTGAGATTTTTTTATACCTGGGCTTCAAAGACTGACGAAGAAGAGGATGACTTACCTGAAAGAAAATCAAAAAATTGAATTGTCAGTATTTTAATCTAGGAAAAAATTTGAATAACATAACGATGTAAATCAAATAGATGGTAGTTTTTTTTATTTACGTACAAAGCGTTTTGGAAATATATTCAAGTTAAGGAGTGGAATTCCCGGCCGGAGACTGTTTCCTAATAGCTACAACCTAGGAATCAACAGTGAAAAAATCTTCTAGGCAAACGTGCTCTATCAAACGAAAATTAAAAAAAAAATTAGAAGCATTGCTATCAACGCTGTCTTACTGCCTAGCTTTTTAACGAGAAATACGTATATTGAATATTGAGCACTAATTCAAAAGCACACAAAAACCTAAAATATGATATATCTTATGCTAGTATAGAGGACACCACTAAAAAAGCAATTTTAAATGAAGTATGAAAGAAAAAAACATATTGCACCGACCCCAAATAAATCTGAGATAAAAGGAACAGAATAACGATAAAAATGCACCACATTAAAAATTTAAAAAGAAAATCAGAGATACCGAATGAAATGAAAATATATATTAAGTAGAAATAACTGCTACAATTGTTTTGGTTCATCTAACAGTTACTAACCCAAATAAAACTGCTTGTAATACTACCAACTCGACCAATATACTAAATTCACCTCTACCATACAGTTACAACCCAGAAATTGCGGGATACCTGTCTAGTTAAACCATAAACATAGTTGTTAAGCTATTAAACATAAAAGTTAATGATACTGTACAGTTTCTTCATGGTTTCACCATTACTGATAAATATTTGTTGCATATTCGCTTCCAAGTAAGTTTGACCAGAAACTGTATGAGTAATATTTACCTAACATAAATAGTTTTAGTCCATAAATTTAGCGGTTAACAGTTCATTTACTACTTTAAGTTAAAAGTGAACAATAGAATAGATTATACTTTATTGCAAAGTAATAATTTTAGCGAAATCTTTGAGCATAATGGCGGTGTTATCACTGCCAACGAAATCTACCAGACAACATCCGAAATAATCAGTAAATTTTGGAAATGAACAAAAATTACATCTATTGAAAATCGAATAGTCCATTCAAATAGATGAACAATGAAACCAAATAGTCAAACGCTCAGATATCGTAAAATTAAAACCAATTGCCAATATATTTCGTTCGGATATACCAAGTAAAATTGTAGTTGGAATTTCAATCAACACACAGTCATTATTCGCAGCTTCAAAAGGTTTCATTGAAAACAATGCTCATACGTCCACTGTCAAGAATTAAGCAACATTTTCATCATTCACAACAAATATTTGTGCATCAATAGTTATTACTTCCCCACTTTGTCTAAACACATTATATATTTAAACAAAGTACCTATACCCACGTACACAGACCATTAGCTTACATACTATGTACAAATAGACTAACTTTCACCCATTACGACTTATGAATTAATATCTGTATTACGTAATAGTAATTGCATATCCATGGATGATTTTGTAATGATTCAACCTTTTTTCTGCCTCATTTGACAGTTGAAATTTGTAAGTGCATCGTGACCTTAGGATTGCATGAACGCTTTTTTGGTCAATCAGCTGTCAGGTTAGTCATTAAAACGATATCTATTAGAATATAGCTTCAATTATTTATTAATTTAATACTTTATACATACAAAAGTACAGAGGTTGACTTATTGCGTTAGAAATTTTACGTCAATGATAATCCTTGGGTGAGGCAGATTGAAAATAGTACTTAGCAGGACAGAAAATTGAGAACACAAACAAAAAATAAATTAAAAATCCACGATAGTGAAGAGCTAAAGAAGTAATTGCGAGACTCAAGAAATGTAAATAATATATTGAACACCCTTTGATCTTAACAATAACGTGTTGAAAACCACTACCGCAGTCTGCACAAGATTTATAAGGGATCCCTCATAGATTATAAAATAGAAGTTTTGTCTTTCATAGAAATTCCAGAGAAAGCAGTAAACTTTGATTAAAAATTGCATTTCTGAAATCCAATCCTCAAACGAGAAAAAACTAATGTTTATTAGAATATAAAAGCTGAAAGCAATATTATAATACTAGAATCCGAATAATGGTTACAATTAACAAACGTCTACGAATTAAAAGCTGTAGTAGAGCGGAAATAACAAACAACAAAAATGATTTTGCACATAACGGTTAATGATGATGTTTATTTTTAGCAAACAATGAAAAGTGTTAATAGTACTAACTTTACAATATAGAAATGATGAATAGGCAAGCAAGTAAATGCAAATATACTTATCAGTTATAAGAAATCAAAATCATGCATATATCAGCAACACGAAAGAAATGAGAAAATAGTAAAATGATTTTTTTTTTAAATAAAATAAGAGATTGTGGCAATTTCATTAATGGCAACGCTCAAAAGAATAATTCTAACAACAAAAACAAAACAACAGAAGAAAATAGTATTTCCAACGGTAATTCACAAAAAACGTAAGAAACGAATAAAAATAACGGCAAAAACATAACAACTAACGAAAGCGAAGAGCAATTATCACTACTATGAGATACTGTAGAAGATATTCGCGTAGGGCCGTTTCACCAGTCAAGTCAAGTGGAATCCACTTTCACTGGCGCTCCCAATACCGAGTTCCTTATTCACGCATTTCTCGATAGATTTTAATGTTGATGATTAAGTTTATCTGTTTATTGATTTATGGTTGAAGTGTATTCGATTAATTTTTGACCAGTTTTCAAGTTTACTCATCAGTAATTTTGATTACTGAATTTTTATTAATGAGCGAGCATGTTATATGAAATTATACCGCAAATTAGGTTCAATTTTGACATTTCAAAAGTGCCTGTAAATGGTCTATTTGAAATAAATGATTTTGAGTTTAAATTTACCTTTTTTTCATTCACTATCTAAAAGCTTCTGCAGTCCAAAAATCATCTTCATTTTTATTTTCTACTATACAATCTTAAAATCAGTACTATTTTCAGTGAAATAGAGCTTATTAAGCTTCAGAGATTCAAGACAAACAACACATTAGTATTGGGATTATATTTGCAATATCATAGCCATAATCAAGAAGACGATCGTCTATATTTAGCAACCTCTCAAGTTTTTCTCAAACATTATCATTCAGAATTGCAAATTAGGTAATATTAAGTGGAATAAAGGTGAATGGAACAAAAGATTTAAGGTAAACTGAATTGACCTAAACCAAATAAAACAATTAAGCAACAGCACCAAGTCACGCTCGCCCAAGCAGCATGCCCTGACTTCGATGGATTTACATGAACTCTCAAAAAGATTTGTAGAAAAAGCTAAGACTGTTTAGTCCCATTCGAGTTTTTTGTGGTCTCTCACCATCGTCTTACTCTTGTCTTTATCCCCATCTATCTGTTTCTGTCTGTTTAGACATCTCTCGTTAATACTAGCAAGAAAAGCCTGGACTTCTTCCTATCCCATTTTAGTTTCTCTTTTTTTCTCATTATTATCATTTCCATGCTTTTATTCTAATCTATCTATCTTTTTCTTCCATACCTCTGTATTAGTCACTATCGCAATCGTTTAGCCCTTTCTAGATACACCAAATTTGCACAATCCATTTACCGTATCTATTTCCAACTATTTCCCTATATTCATGAGACATATGAGTCATGGCGACTGTTCAACAATAGTGTCTGTGTCTCGGACAGTGAAAGTGTAGGGAACACAATGATGACCATGTACAATTGTGGGGCTCCCACGCAAAGCATGTATCACCTGCTGACTTGCCTGATGGGCCACGCCTGTTTCCGATAGGATGTGATAAAACAATGAGAAAAAAAGAGGTTATGAGCATAGAGGATACAATATACCACATGTTGTTTGTATATGGTAATATAATAAAATAATAAATGTTAATATTACAAGTGACGAAAATAAAAAAGTAGTCCCTTTTTTATTTTTCGAAGAGATTAACTTTTCGAGTAGCGTAATGAGCGGAGCTCAAGAGTTTAAGATTGATTTTGATTAAAAAGAAATATTTACATGTAGATAATGTTGTAGATATCTTAAAAAATACCAAAGAAGCAAATAATGATGATAGGAAAAAAGAAGGCTAGAAAAAACTAAGTGCAATATTATACCGTAACATCAAAACATAAAAATACGAATACTGTCGCAACAGTCAAACGAGAAACAACATGATATGTAGGTAATTAAATATCATCTTGCAGAATGGCATACCGTTCACTTAGTTGAGTGCAACCGCGCGTGCAGACTAGTCTACGGCGTGGGAATCAAACCAGAGACCGTGGCGACCAATGACATGCAACGACACGATTTGAACCGGCAGACAAATTATTATTATTTGATTTTAATTAAGTATTTATTTTGACAATTTGATGGCTCATTGCTAGAGGTTATTTGGTCATTGGTCAGAGTATTAAATTTTGGTTGATTCGATATTACTATAATTGAAATGGGAAATATTTTATTTTTAAGATTTAGACCCATAACACACTCAGAATTGGTAGGTTTTACTTTTACCTTACCTTATGTGTCTTCAAGGCCAGAATGAATAATACGCCCTTAATAAACGAGTGCACTTCACCATCAACAATTGCATCACTGCTTACCATCTGGTTTTTTGTTCTGCTTACCAAGTAAAATCATCCAATGACAAATCCCGACCTTGTGCGAAGCGGGAAACAGTGTCAGACACTTACTGACTAAACAACCTACCCCGTGCCTTCCTTGCCCTAACGCTTTCGCATCAACCGTCAGCCTCAGGAGGCTTCGGCCCTGTAGCGTAGTAATCTGTGGCGCGCGGGAACAGTGTACACCGTGGTTTTTTTGTTATTTCATATTGCAGTCAAGTACTAAAAAAAGTTACACCAATTTACTCTAAATCATTTCTCAGTTCATCATCACCATTGAAAATTTTCTTTCAACCCGTCCTTGAAATTCCTAAAAGTTCACGCATATTACACGAATTAACAATAACTAAACCATTTCAAATAGACCAAATAATAAAGCAATTATGTGTACAGTAACAGCTAAGCCAGTAAATTGGCAAGTTAATTATATAGTTGCAGAGGTAAAAAACGAGTAAATGACAGCAAGGTCGACCGTGCTCCATAAAATACCTGATAATGCTGCAATACTGATATGTTTGATTAAATTAGGGATTCGAGGTAACGGTGATTGATTTTTTGAGGTAGACATGAGAGTTGTGTAAGAGATAGCATGACTAGAAAGTGAGTCAAATGTGTATATGGCATCTGATTGGCATATACACAATTGCTTCGGGAGTTGCGGGTGTGGTGCAATTTCTTATGCCCCGGATTGGTGCTGGCCTGCCATTTATAGACCTCATCCTATAGTGAAGGGTAAGGTTAGTTTAAGATTGGCGCGAATATAATATTGCACCGCTATCTTGGAAGGCTGTGTTGCTCGTGCAAAAGGAAAATAAGTGCTTGTTTACTAAGGCGCGTTGATCGGTTGTCATTGCCATATGTTTATGTGCAAGTGCAATGACGCGATCTGATTCTGCAATATACAACGAACACTCAAAGCATCGCCTATCGCCTACCGCGTCTCTGTTAACAAGCACTTAGGATTATAGAAAGTTAGAAGCAAAGAAACTCTCCAAAGACAGCGCTGAGATTATTGATATGTTTTTAAAAGCTCATGATAAAACTGAAGTTGAAAAGACTTTTATAGGTAAAGGTGGACAGAAAAAAAATAACAGAAGGTAAATGAGTTTTTACAAACAAAATAGTAAGTTTTATAGTTGAAAATTTTAAAGTTCCAGCTTCAAGATATGGTCTGCTTTTGAAGCAGACCAAATTTCATCAATGAAAGAATAACAAACATGCAGACACAAACGTACTCTTTTACTATATTGTCGAGACTAATTAATTTACCGATTCAAGCATGACTGCTCATGTTAATTTTGTAACAGAATAATTCGAGATACTTATTAATGAATTTAATAAAACGCAGTAACTTGAACCTACGGAACCCATAACCAACAAAATTGTCACCAATACCAAACTTATCTATGCATCTATATGCCAACAGTCAAACGACATAATGACTAGGTACACGGCAATTATAATTGAAAACTAAAGTTATACGAACAAGGTCGAACCAGATATAATAGACGTAACTTTGATATATAAAATTAAGATAGAATATTGATTCTGAAGGTTGTTTCTGTGTAGGTATATGTAATTAAATAGTTGACAATCTAGAAATATCTAATGAAAAACGAACAGCATATTGTAAAAACAATAAAAAAGAGGGAATAGGAGACTAGGATGAAGATGGCTGGACAGGTAATGTAAGATTGAATAGTAAATTTTAATACAAATGGCTTAACTCTGTCATTGCGATTGAGACGGAATTCGCCCGAGCCGCCGGCGAGAGTGTCATGGAGCTGAGCGCTGCAGTAACAAGTTTGAAGAAAGAAAATATTTTTCAATACACTTAAAAAAGAAGTAAATTAACTAGTAAATGAAAAATGATGATGTTGTTTCTTATATTGTTGAAACCACTACAGTTCGGACTAAGCGTTTCGCTTCATCATTATTTCCGAGCCCATTGAAGGATTGGAACAATTTGCCTGCTGCGGTCTTCCTATCCGATTATAATTTGGGTGTCTTCAAGGCTGGAGTGAATAGGCTTTTAATAAACTAACACGCCTCACCATCAACTATTGCATCACTGCCTACCATCTGGGTGTGATCGCAGTTAAGATAGATAGATAGATAGATATATTCTTAAGCTTATTTGTTATAGATACTTAAACTAATTAAGTATCTATAACAAATAAAAAAAAAACGAAAAGTCTCCGTCTTTCTCTATTAGCACTAGTTCAGGAAAAAAATAAATTGCGTGCCTAAATCTACCAACACGCACTGGGCCAGCGTATTGGATTACGGCCCATACTCTCTCTTGGAGTGGAGGCCTGAGTCCCAGCCGTGGGAACATTTAAGCATGATGCTATGCTACACTGTAAAAAAACTTGCGAAAAGAACACTTATACTTTTATGTTAGTAGTTTTTGAATAAACATTTTAATAGTTAGGTAACTAAAGAATTTGAGAAGTCACGCTTTTTTCCCTTTGTTTGTAATATAACAATACTTTCTCAAAAGATGAAATACGCAACTTATAATTGCGTCTTCGAGATTTATGGAATATTTTTACGTAATTACCATTTTTTTTTTAATTTACTGACAAGAAAAAACGTCGCTCTTTGTTTTTTTTTTAAACCTAGCTCACACTAGCAATTTCTCCTATATTGTGGGTGGGTTTTTAAATACCCAGACCCGGAATAATGTTGTGAAGGTATTTTGTTCAGTACGGGAATTGAACTCGCGCCACGAGCGCAGCAGCTCGTCATTTATTTGTTTCTCATAAATAATTTATTATAATCTCGATGAAATTATTTTAAATAGCAAGATTAATAGCTTGATTAAACTGATCTTTCATAAAAAAAATGTTATTTTGTCGGTATTTTTTACTCGATTTTAATGACGATTGCATCACTGCTTACCATCAGATGGGATACATTCAAGCACTGATATGTAATACACTAGACCTGCCCCAGCTTCGCACGGGTACTGATATTGAATATATTATGCATGTATTATACACATAAACCTTCCTCTTGAATCACTCTATCTATTAAAAAAAACTGCATCAAAATCCGTTGCGTACTTTTAAAAATATAAGCATACTTAGGATCTAAGCAACTTTGTTCTATACTGTGTAATGATGATTATCAAAAAACAATTAAAGTCCTCTGCACGTGAGTCCTACTTCTACATATTTGGTCAGTATTTTAATAATCATAAGTATTCAAATAAAAACAGATATAGAAATAGATTTTAAAACAGGTATGATTAATTTATTAACATATACAAGTACCTTGAAATTTATTTTTTATTAAGTCTTTATAAATCGAAAGTTTCCAAATAATTTATGCGAGATTTTTTTACCCAAATTGAGAAAATATTTCCTAGTACATTCAAGGCTGATTGAAATACAAGGAAATGAAAACATATTTATTTATGCCTACAGTCACTTTCTATATACATAAATATGGTAAATTCATTTGCGTCACGAATGCAGGATAGCAGAAACAAACAAGGTGGTAACTTGAATAGGATTATCTTAAAAACAGATTCCTACAGAATTATTGGAAAACAAAACGGAACTATTTAAAGATAAAACTAGGATGAGGTTTAAATCAAAAGCCAAAATTTAAAGACATATGACATCCAACAATTCACAGTTTTCCCGCATGGTAGATATGATTATGATAATATATGATACTAGCTTTTGTCAGCGGCTTCGCCCACGTACATAAAATACAGCCTATGTCACTCAGGAGGAAAGCAGCTTTCTATTATTGCTAAAATTTCTCCAATCGGACCAGTAGTTCCAGAGATTACCTCCTACAAACAAAAAAATAAAAAAACAAAACAACAAACTTTACCTCTTTATTATATTAGTGTAGATATGATTATGATAACAACATTGTACACTTAGTTCGCAATAAATGTTTTGACTTTTTGACTTGACTAGATTATGGCCCATTCCCTCTGCTAGAAAGGAGGCCTGCGTCCCAGCAGTGGGAACATTAAAAAGGCTGACGATGATGATGATAACTTTAATTACCACAATTACCACAACAAATATTTAGCGCTAGAGTGAAGCGAGAGACCATGTAAGACTGTTACTGACAAAACCACACTAGTTAGGCAAGTAGAACGTGAGGACATCCGTTTCCTATGCCTGTCTATTCGAATTTAAAGGGATTATAGATAGCCTGAACTTTTTTATCTCCTGTCCCCAGTTCTGCGTTACCAATTTCCAATAATTATAAAATTTAATATTTATTTTGTAACCAAAGCTCAATGCATAATTTGCCCATAAATAATATATCTCAAGTCTCACATACACAGCAATAATAGACAACGTTTACTAAACCCAAAATTAATTTAAAATTAAATGCCAGTTAAGACAGTAATTTCCTAAAATTCTCAACCAACCATTTGACAAACCTTGGTCAACCAATAATAATAATTGAATTAAAATAACCGCAAACACATTCCGTAACTAAATAACTTCCTACATAAGCAATTGAACTATATAATAACCTTCAAACGACCTACAATTGCATAAAATTGTACACATCAATTAAATATTCGTTCAGATTAATCAGGTTTTTAGGAATGCACTTCCTGACTCCTTGAGAATATGTCTTTCAAAAGTAGATGGACAGCAAATTTTGATACTTTAGGGCAGGTTTAGGCTCTGCTTCCTTAATTATTGTGACCCTGGAACGCAAATTGTAACTGATTTAACGAGTAAGTTATTGTCAGTAAAAGTCTGACATTCTCCCTTCACCCAGAGTGGGCGAAATTATTTCACAATTTCCTCATCATCATCATTTTAGCCGAAAGACGTCCACAGTTGTACACAGGTCTTCCCTAGTGTCGCTATAATGAACGGTCCTGTGCGTCTCGCATCCATAAAGTTCCCGTGACCCTCACCAGGTCTACAGTACACCCTGAGGGAGGCTTCCCAACACTGCGAATAAAGATATAAGCAGGAGAACTAAGGTTATCAACATAGCCTGAAGTATCTCCAAACTGGAATAGCAGTGGGTAGGGTAATGGGTATATTGCTCGCAAAACAGATGGTCGATGCAAACGAAAGGTTCTAGAGTGACAACCACGTATCGGAAAACGCAGCATTAAAAAAAAAAGTATGGCAGCTTTAACAAACGTCAAACTTACGTCAAATTCATTGCCTTCTGGGGCTAAGGGTTGATGCGAAAGCGGAACACCGGGGGGGGCCTGGAACTAAGGCCTAATGTACATTTATTTTTATTAATGTTTATCCTGTGTTAAGCTAAGGTGTGCAATAAAGTTATAAATAAATAAATAAATAATAAGGCAGGAAGGAACGGTGGGTCGTTTAGTCAAGGGCGGGATTCGTCATTCGATGATTTTTCCCACCATAAAAAAGACGATAAATTCAATATTTTTTTCAAATTAGTTCTCGTTTTCGCCGTTGGCCAAGATTAGCCATGGCCAGTATTATTTTAAAAGGTGAAGTAAAAAAATCTCACGCAAAACTGAAATGATTACAAAAAAGAGTTTAACACACCACACTCTTTTCTGTAACCTTCGTTATTAAAACTAGTTGCATTTGATTGGTCTGGGAAAAATCTAGATTTTGTTGTGTCATGCAAGATTTATTTGATATGCAGTTTGTAATTAAATCTGTCTTTTAGATTGTAAAATATTACAAGAAACTTGTTTTATTTGGTTATACGTGGGACATAAAGTGTTTAGTTCTAGGAGCAAAAACGATTGTCTAAATGTCAAAATGTAAGTAAGAATTTGATTTATTGTACAGGCTTGCAAATGGCGAGCAACGGGTTGCTCACTGTCTAATTTAAATCAGGCTTGGAGCGACAACGCGTTATGTTCCATGTACGCCTCAAAGGGATGTTAGCACGCCGATGTCTTTCAGGGTACTGGAATTTGAATCAGTAAAAGTATGACTCAGGAAGAGCGGCAAAAAATTTAATGATTATTTCTCATCTTCTAAAAAAAAAAAAGAGATTGACCACATCACATTTCGGTTAAAACTTTCAATATCATACATTTTAAACATTTCTACTATCAATCATTAATATACCAAAAAAGTTTAGAAGTTTGGATCTGAAAATAAGGCTCTAGCCCTGGTATATAAGGCAACGTAGGAACAGGGTGAGTTGTTTAGTCAGTAAAAGTCTGAAACTCCTATTCCACTCAAGTGCGGGATTCGTCGTTCGGTTTGGATGTTTTTATCAGTAGTCTAAAGCTCTAAAATATTTGTATCTTCATCTAGATCTGAATGAGATATATACTCTGAATTTCTTAACAAAATAGTCCAAGTTTCCTTAAACCACTTACCCAACGGGTCTAACCCATAATTATTCCTTAGTGAGGTAACTTCAAGATAATTGTAGGTTAGATACATTCCTTAGAAGAAAGCTTTCTCTCTACTTAGATTTTACTTGCATAATCTCACGCCTACACAATAAAACATAAGTAACATAGCATTAGCCTTATTTTGTTCCCACTGCTGGGACTTAGGCCTCCTCTCTAGGAGACGGAGTGGGCCGTAATCCACCACGCGGGCCCAGTGCGGATTTATGGTTGTCACATGACTTCCAAGTTTTTGGTTCTAAGACATGTCGATTTCCTCACGATGTCTTCCTTCACCGTTTTGAGAGCAGTGGTGATGAAATAAATTACATTGGTTTGAAACTCTCTCACGTAAATCGGGGCCTTTACCACTCAGCCACCAAAGCGACTACATAAGTACCAAGAAGCTTTATTATGAAAATAATCTTTATTTATTTACTAATGTTATTTAAATACTTTCATATCAAGGCTTCAAGGATATTTATTCAGAATTTCTTGATACCATTCGAACTCAGACAAACGTCATCTTAACCCTCAGTCAGACTAATAAGTATTTTGACTTGGAAACAAATCACAATAAATCAATTCAATAATTTTGGAAAAATAACTTAAATGACTTGAAGAAGACCTTTGCCCAGCACTAGGACAGTAATGACTAGTAAAAAAATTATAATTTTAGTTATTTTTTTAAATAATTTCCCACAAATTAAAAATGTAAGCACTTTCAAGTTACAACAACTTATTTATTGCTTACATTTATAAAACAACTTAGATCGTCGCATCTCAGAACACTCAAGCACAAAGGACATTAATTCTCTCACGAAAATTTCCTCGCCCAACATAATTTGACAATCACATTGTCATCTACAACGAACAATCAAGCACATTACTTTGGTCGAGTGTACTATTGTGACGTCATAGGTATGTTAGATCATATGCTAACTATATTACTATATCATTGTGTATTGTTATATCATATAAGATTGTGCTAGTATAGTATCATGATCGCAAGCAGCGGCGGTGGCGACTGCAGAGCGTGGGGTCCTGGATTTTTGTTTTTTATTTTGGTAATAGGTTTGCGCTTGACCGCTATCTCACCTGATGGAAAGCGACGATGCGGTCGACGATGGAGCGCGCTTACCTAGAAGTAACCTATTCACTCTTGACTAAAAGCGATCCGATTTTCAGATCAGGTAAAGTATAGGCGCATAACTTTGTGTAATTTATTTCATCACCATTGCTCGCAAAACGGTGAAGGAAAACATCGTGAGGAAACCGGCATGTCCTAGATTTTTAAAATTCTAAGACATATGTAGGTAATACACATCCTTGACTTGTGTCCCAGCAGTGGGAACATTAAAAAGTCTGATGATGATGATGATAATGATTTTGAGACCAAAATTATTATTAGAGTTGTGATACAAAATTACCAAAATTATGAATGTATTTGATATTACGTTATGTGGACCGTCACGGTGTTCTCTTACTAATGATATAGGTTTGTCACTCGTTAGAAAGAAATCATATATTTTTAAGAGCTATCGGGGCCCTAGAACACAAAGGACAATTGAAGAAACTCAGGTGAGGTATAGTCAGTAAAAGTACGCTGATGGATGTGAGACGCATAGGACTATTTATTATGGCGGGTGTTGGGGGAGGCGGGTCCAGTGGACATCTTTTTACTGAAATGATGATAATGTAACTTTACAAAAAAAAAGGAAAGAATTATACATCATTATCATTCATCGGGTTTCATATTAAGCGGGTCCTAACCAAAAAAGCATATTATAAGGTTAAGGATTATGTAGAAGACAAGCTTGTTTGGCAATGACTGCTCCTGCACATGTGGCTCCCTGGTAACTTATTCATATTGTGTAATTGTGTCTATTAACTGCTCCATCTTTGTTTCCATATACACATTTTTTTTTTCTTGACACATTGCTTCTGCAATATTTATATTATTAAGACCAAAAAAAAATTTTAATTCAATTATAATTAATTTTGTTAGCACCCCGCAGTGTAACTGTTGTAGTGATTGATGTATTTTTTTTTTCTCATACTTTTTTATTTTTTTTTTATATACAATATTTTTTTACAATTCACGTTGTAAAGTAAGAGCACTGTAGACTTAGTAAATCCTATTACGATTCACCTTTTATTTTTTATAATTATGATTATTTTTATTGTGCTTTTAATACAATATTGACTGGTCTACACTGTTCTTACATAATGATATAAGTACTGTAACAACGAATTATTGTAAGAAATCATTTTTTTAAAAGAGTAACCATGGAGTTTCTTGCCGGTTCTTCTCCATAGGAAACGACCAATTTGGAACCGTGCACTAGCTTCTGACGTTTTATAAGTGCCCTTGTAGGCCTATATGAAATAAAAACCTTTTTGATTTTGATTTCATCTTTGGGATATAAAATGATGATTGATTGTTTGATGATTTTAGGAAATAAATTATCGTTTCGGAACCCAATTAAGTGGACATCTTATATCTTTTTCTAAAATGATGACAATCATTTTTTATTCTCTCTTCATTTCGGGAAATATCTTTTTTTGTTCCAATGTTTTTTTTTTAAAAAAAAAACAACCTATAATACCCAATACTTTTTACAACAGACATAACAATATAAATACATTTTCCTCACATCGCTCTCTCACTGATCTAACCAAAGAACAAATACTGGCCACTTTCACTCCGCCACAGACCGACCAATCACAGGCGAGTATAATTGACACCCTTTTTAAGAGAATCAAGATAAACGTGATTGTGAAATTAACACGTACTTATGAGATCATTATTAGATTTTTTTAAAGACTTCATTTTAATCAGAATTAGCGCCAAGAGGGGCCTTGGCCACTTAACTTATCCACCAATTCGCACTGGCCCCGCGTGGCGTGGATTACGACCCATTCCGTCTCCTATAGAGGAGGCCTGTGTCCCAGCAGTGGGAACATTATTAAGGCTGATGATGATGATGTTGATGATGGGGCCTTAGCCAGCGATCGTCAACGTCTTGCATGGTTTTAACCTTTCAACTACCGTCGTATGGGTTCTGCAAAAGGGTTGAAGCCTACTGGGGCCCAGGGTCTCTTTCTGAAAGGAAGACTTGGCCCCAGTGCGAAAGACAAAGAAGGATAGGGTGTTTAGTCAGTAAGAGTCTGACACTGTTACCAGCTCCGCCTAAGAGCGGGATTCGTCATTGGATTATTTTTTCATTAATCAATCAACAGCAATCATCAATTACATACACAAGTAAAAGACAATAGGTATATAGGTATGCGGACACCAGTGTCCTTTTGGGCTTTAATGAACTTAAAGCTAAGTGGTTTCATCTAACGTAGTTCAGCATTATGTTTGATGAAAAGGCAGCGCGTAAAAAGAGATATAACGCCTGAGAACTCGCTTAGCCTTCGGTAATTTCGAATTGGTTTTAAAAAAAAACCATTAGCAGTTGTCATTGTTGTTATCAAATGTAATGATCATTTATTTGGTTTTTACTCTTTATTTTTGTACAAGTTCACAAGCGCCAAAGTTCGCAGAAGATAACTTCAGGCTCGCCAAGTTAGAACGTTCGAAAATCACTCTTACTGACTAAACAACCCACCCCATTCATTCCTAACCCTCATACTGAGGTCGGAACTTCCTTTCAAAAACCGAACCGGCTCCAGTAGGTATCTACATTTGCTGACAACTCTAATTGATTGATTGAAAAGATTGGGCGTGATCCGGACGACTATCAGACGACCGGACAGCGAGATAATTCTGAAAGAGCTTTCTTTAGAAATAAGTATCACCTATTTACCTATGTTTCTGTTTCCTTGTTTATGATTTTATTTAATACCAGCGACCCACCTCACACGGGTGCAATGTTGATATTAAATATATTATGGATGTTTTATACATATAAACTTTCCTCTTGAATTTATATCTTCTATTTATAAAAAAATTTTTGGAGAAAAAATCATTGGAATCCGTTGCGTACTTTTAAAGATCTAAGAATACATAGGGACAGCGGTAAGCAACTTTGTTTTATACTACGTAATGATGTATGTGTGTATGTACACTCTTTTTCGCACCTTAATTGCATACAGCTCCCTTCTAAATTAATGAAGACAAGTATACAAGATTGTATGATTGTTAAATGCTTCCATCTCTTTCCAACAAAGTTAGCAAACATCTACGTATGATTTCATCTGCTTGTGTGGTTGACCCCAATGGCATCTACTGTTTGTTCTTCAACTTTCTTCACCAATAACGACTTAGTTAATTACTATCCGGTGATTCTGTGAATTGATTGGCAATCAGTGGTGATTAGCTGCGTCTGGTAGGAACACGGTCGGAATATTTGAACATATTTTTTTCTATTAGGTTTTTTTTATAAGATTTTGTGAGGCAAGAATAAATGTTCTTTCTTGCTTTTGACTTCTATGGTTCTATCTCGCCTAACTAAAGGTAGAAGAAGAGTAAGAAGGCTAGCAATTTTTTGGTGGGACTCAGGCCTCCTCTTTAGGAAAGGAAATGGGCCTTAATCCACCAAAAGTGTGAAGATGAGAGAGAATTCCATGACAGAAGATGTCACACGTCTTCGAACTTTTGGTTCTAGGAGTTGTTAGTGGTCGACTGAGTAATGAATAAAAAAATGGCAGCGATCTAACCGATGGGTTAAATATACACAACAATTTCATAAAAATCAGTCAAGTAATTTCGGAACAGTTCGGAAATATGCACTGTGGCAGAAGATTTTTATATACTTGATACTTATTTATATAAATTAGATATGGTAACATCGAAATCAAACAACTTTCACTAACGCCCTACGACGATACACACAAAAATCTTTATAAATACGCATAATACTCATTAAACAATCCTTACTATGAGAAACACAAATAGAAAAAAAATGTCTGACAAACAGCGCCTACGTACTGGCAAAGATATTAATACACTTGTCAAAAGAACCACAGGTGTGTCAAGAAATATTCAAATAAGACGCCTAAACATATCCGAAATTAGAAAGTCGATAACATTGGTATATTAGTTGCGCGTACGCATCTACACACACAGACAAACACACACACAGACAGACAACACTTGACCTTTCATCGGAGATTGTGAAAGTACAATCTGTGATTGGAGTTTGTTTGTCAGTATCTGGCGTTGAATAACTTTAGTGGATAGGTTAGGTCTTCTTCCTCATAATTGTGCCATAAAATGAAGCTACTATGAGGTCTTAACACGATACATTTGAAGATGTTTTACTGTTAAAGGGATAGAGCTGTTTAGGGTACTTTTATGGTAGGTAAAAATCACCCAATGACGAATCCCGCCCATAGGCGGAGCGGGAAACAGTGTCAGACTCTTACTGACTAAACAACCTAGCCCGTTCCTACGTCGCAACCACAGAAAAAAGGAGAAATGAATCTTGATGGGCTTTCTTTTTTTAGGTGGGTAAAAATTATCCAATTACAACTCCTGGCCTTAGGGTAGGACAGGAAATAGAGTCAGACTCCTACAGACTAAATACCCCGCTCATATGTACAAGGAAGGAACGGGGTAGGTTGCTTAGTCAGTAAGAGTCTGACACTGTTTCACGCTCCACCTAAGGGCGGGATTCGTCATTAGATGATTAAGACCCACCATTAAAAAAATCATGGCGTTAGCATAACTCCGGACTCAGGCCTTCCCTCTACGAGCCGTAATCCAACACAATCCCGGAGCTGAGGGTTGGTGCGAAAGCGTTAGACCGGGGCTCTGGGAATAAGGCAAGGAAGGAACGGGGTAGGTTGTTTAGTCAGTAAGAGCCTGACACTGTTTCCCGCTCCGCCCAAGAGTGGGACTCGTCATTGGATGATTTTTACCTACCATAAACAAAAAAAAACACAAGGACCCAGTGATATTACAAGTATTCGAATGAATGGTTCAACAACATTACAAACATCATTCGATTTTTTTGTACTATCGAAGCGACTAGTTAGTAACTGACCTACAGTACTCAATAACTTTTTATACCATGACGATATCACCACGAAAAAAAAGTGAAAATCATGATAACTATTTCAGCTGATTTAAGCAGAAAGACCAGTGGTGAGAGAAGATAGCAGTGGTAGCCTAATGGTAATGACTCCGACTTACGAGTTGTAGGTTGCGGGTTTAAACCCAACCAGGCACATTACTTTGTTCCATCGCCACTGCTCTCAAAACAGTGAAGGAAAACATCGTGAGGAAACCGGCATGACCTAGAACCAAAAATTCGAAGACATGTGACATCCACCAATCCGCACTGGACCCGCGTGGTGTATTATGGCCCTTTCTCTCTCCTAGAGAGGAGGACTGTGTCCCAGCAGTGGGAACAGAAAAAGGCTGATGATGAAGCGGAAAGACCACTGCTAGGAGAGGAATTGGTCTCATCAATGAAACGATACCAAGAACCTATAAGCTACACGTACAATAGGCCCCAAATATCACCTCATCGATCGGTCCTATGCATCTTCACTTCACCATTAGACTCAAGCGACATTAGGTCATCATCGTCTACCAGTCTGTAGGAAGCCTTCTAAAGCAACACGGATACCAGAGATCCAGTTTGGCCTCAACGACCATCTGTTCTACGAGGAATGTGCCTTGCCCACTACCACATATCTTTGGCGATTATTTGGGCTATGTAGTCAACCTTGACTCTCCTGCGAGTTCAAGAAATGAAACTTCAAACATAGTCCTATCCATTGCCTTTTGTTTGATTTGATAAGTGATTGTCCACCAAAAAATACTCGTACATACATTTTTGGTCGCCTGACTGGTTTTTTTTTTTTTTAGGTAGGTAAAAATCATCCAATGACGAGTCCCGCCCTTGGGCGGAGCGGGAAACAAGTGTCAGACTCTTACTGACTAAACAACCTACCCCATTCCAACGTTGCCATAAACACCAGGGCCAGAGCCTTCCTTTCAGACACGAACCCATAGCCCCTGTTGGCTTCGAGCCTTCTGCAGGGTCCCTACGGTTTGCTGACAACTCCTTGAGGCGCGCGGGAACAGTGCGCGCCGTCGACGACTGGGCTCGGTCCGGACGGTTACCAGACGATTGGACGGCGAGCTACCCATTGCTCGCCATCCACAAGCCCGCGGTCGCCTGACTGGTCAAATTGTGCTGAACTTGCTGATTTTTTCGCGATTTCAGGGTTGGTCTCAAAATAAAAGTTGTTTGTTTAAGTTTAAGTTGAGGAGCCTTCCCCACTCGCCTATCGTCAACGTCGAGTATGGTTTAAATCTTGTTGCTTCATTTAACGCAATCCAAAGTAATGTTTCATGCAAAAGTAATGCGAAAAAAAGAAATAACACCTGAAAACTCTGTTGGAATTCGAGAATTCTACAACACAATTTATTCGAATGTTTCCCAAACTTGTTCCAGGAAATACGTGATTTTGTTAAAACCCTTAAGGATTAAAAAAAAAATTACAATTACATTTATAATCACCTAAGAGCGGTTGTATGAAAATGTACGTTGGATTGGCTGCTCTTAAGTATTGGTTACCAATCACCCTATACATATGAGACGAGACGAAACCGCATAGCATCCCTAACACTGCCCAGCCCAGCCAAGACTTAAGTTGGTATTTAGAATATATCTTATCCTATAGGCCATCAACCTATTTACCAACTTATTACATAAAGGAAAGAACAATCAAGCAACTGAAAAAAAACAATAGTACATTCAATGTATATAATATGCCTAAAATATGATCTCTTACGAAACTCCAAAGAGGCTTATTGTCAGAGAGTGAGGAAGTAAAATATTGCGTGTAAAATAATACACAGAACAATAACAATTACAAACAATTAGCGAAGGTGTAATTACTTGTAATTTTACATATATATGAAGTGGGTTACAAACGGTTTATATCATCACTAGCTTTTGCCCGCGGCTTCGCCCGCGTGGTATTGGGGTTGAGGTTTCCGGGATAAAAAGTAACCCATGTCCTATTCCGGAGTGTATCCTATGCCTGTGCCAAATTGCATCCAGATCCGTCCAGCCGTTTTGGCGTGATTGAGTAACAAACATCGTAACTTTCGCATTTATAATATTAGTAATCATCATTATTTCCGCCAATAGACTTTCACTGCTGGACATGACCGCCTTCAATTGTCGCCATAATAAAAGGTCCTTTGCATGTCGCATCCATCAGATTTTCGTATGGGATCGAATATCGGATAACGGCTTATATGGTTAGTTAAATTAACTCTAATGATATGCATTACGAGTTGTAGGACGCGGATTCAAACCCAGCAAGCCGCATTACTTTGTAGAATTTATTTCATCACCACTACTCTCAAAACGGTGACGGAAAACATCATGAGGAAATCGGCATGTCCTAGAGCGAAAAGTTCGAAGATATGTGACATCCACTAACACATCCGCACTGAGCCCGCGTGGTGGATTACGGCCGATTCTCTCTCCTAGAAAGTTCCAGCAGTGGGAACATTTTAAAGGCTGATGCTATGCTATGCTATATGCGTTAGCAAACATATACCTGAGTGAGTGAGTGAGTCTCCTCTCTTAGAGAGGAGGATTGAGTCCCAACCGAGAGAACATAAAAGATTGATTAGATTATGTTACGTTTCTTTACAAGATTACCTATAAACGCAAATGCCATCACATCATTCTGCGTCTCAAATTTATTTTCAAGCAAGGCCTTGGACTGCTTTGAAATATCATGTGATACAAACCCGATGGGTATAGGACCTTTACGAATGCGTAGGCAAATTATCAATAGCTTTAAGCATATAACATTATCATCAATTGGTAAAGTGATTTCTCATAGACCTTGAGTACTCTTGGCATATTATCTGTTCTTCACTAAGTTCAATACTAAGTATGTTAAAGCGTTGAAGCAGTTTATTTATGCTTATCATCAGAGAAAGAGAGGGCTATAGTAGTCCAGTGAAAAAAGGTCTCGACTTAGGACTTAATCACAAATTATAACGCAGCAAAAAATCATTTATGGGGTATTCAGAATAGAACCGTTGAGTTGATTTCGAGAAAGAAAGAAAGGAAAATATTTTATTTGACACATAGACACACACACAATACAGAAACCACAATATGCAAACATAATATGACAAAAAAGGTAATAAATAAAATAAAATACAATTGTGTAGCTGCGCCAAATAGGTCCAGTTCTGCAAAAATGCCATGCAACCACGAAGTAATTAGTAAGTAGTTCGAGGAGTTCTATATGTTCTAATCGTGCGAGTTTTCAAGCGCTAAAATTTGAGCCTAACTTCAGACTCACTAACACCCGTATTCACAAACAATACTCAAACGACCCTTGACTAAGCAAACGCACAGCGTTGAAATAGAGCTCTGTGATTGGTTCGTTTGTGTTGCGTAGTTCACAAACCCTGCCCTGTGCGCTCGCGAGCACTGTGACACCGCATAGTAACGTTTGTGAATACGGGTGTAAGATCCGTCGACCGTACTGTACCGTTTAAAATGTTGTGAAAAGTAAGAAAGAAAAACGTTTATTCGTTTTCGTGGTCTAAACCTACCTTTACAGATAAACTTTGGAAGGACTGCATCTATATTTCTTCTTTACATTTTACATTCCTGCACCACGGGTTTCGCGTTCAGAAATGAACCCAATCAAACCAATGACTAACGTGACCATACGTCCCGCTTTGGGCGGGACTGTCCCGCTTTCAGACTGTCTGTCCCGCTGTCCCCCGCAAGACCAAAAATGTCCCGCTTTAGCTTTAAGAATGCATGTATCGTTTTTAAATGTAACAACAGCGCGGGCGACACAGCGCGGGCGACACAGTGCGAATCGTGCGGCGGCCGAGTCAAAAATACAAAAATATGACTTAGAAATCACCCCACTACTTAACTGTTTTGTGTTTATTGCTTTGATTTGTGTTATTCAATCTTCTATAAACTTGTAAAACTCCTAAAACTTTGTTTTATTTCATAATTCCTCAGGTTTTTTTTTAGAACTATTCCTCAGTTGTCCCGCTCTGGCACAGAAAATAAATAGTCACGTTACCTATGACCCCAGAGTAAACTCATGGCCATACAAATCAACTTAAAGCCTACACAAACAAGCCCCTGTCACTTCAATTTTGAAGGTTCAATATTTGACAATAATACTATTATAAACTATTTCCGCTTCCGTTATAAACTATAACTGTCCTTGTCTATTGCTGTCTCTAAATCTCGATACTTCTACGAAACTGCATGTCTGTTGTCCATTTTAACAAGTAGTATTTGACAACCATTTTACTTATTTATTTAATCGAAGGAGAACCAACAGCTATAACAAAATAAGAGTTTATAAGAAACATTAAGCCAATTAAAAATAAATAGTAGAAAACTTAAGATCACTAACAAGCACAATAAAAATACAGAATATAATAAAATATCACTTATGTATATTTCATATAACTTAAATTTCTTTTTTATATATTTGGCCCGCATTCTTTTTATGCCTTTGCCCCATATTACTTGGGGTACCTCCAAAAAGCAGAAGAAGTCATTTTACACACACCTCTAAACAAAAATGTCCTAATCTATATGTCCTGTAATAAACTAAGGCATGCCATAAGTCATAAATAAATCTTTCTTTCTTAAAAAAAAAACGTTGCCCCACACTAGGAATTACTCCTGTGTCGTAGGTGTTCATAAAAATGTCAAATCACATACACAAGATACCCAGACCCGGAACACTTATCTGCAGGCCATTCAAATATTGGTTCCGTGTGGGAATTGACCCTGCGACCCTCAACGCAGCAGTCAATCGCTAAACGACTGCGCCAGCCAAGCCGTCGTAAATAATAAATAAACTATCCTATTCCGTTCAGTCATTAAGACGTAATTAACTACCAAGTATTTATTTCACTTTCACATCTATTATTTATTAGTAAAAGCAACCTTTAATGAACTATCTGATAATATTAACACAATATGGAATCATAAATATATAATTACATATTTATATGAAATTACCTCGAAAAATAATAACTTCTAATTATAAAGTTACTAGCTTTTTTTTAAACTAGCTTTTACCCGCGACTTGCCTCATGTTAAATTCGTCATACCTTGAAATCTGCGAAAAGTCTTTAGTCTCTTTTAAGGGGTTGGGAGCAGATTTACATTTAAAAAAATGATGCATTTTTTTTTTGTTAGTCCCAAATAGTCCGCATACTAATTTTTAGCTTTCCACCATGAAAATTGCTGAATACAAACAAACTTCCACTCTCCATAGGGAAGTGGGGGGTTAGAAAGTGACAAAAAGTAGCCTATGTCACTCTCCATCCCTTCAACTATCTCCTCTTAAAAAATAAAGTCAATTCGTAGATCCATTTTGCCGTGAAAGACGGACAAACATACATAGTTACTTTCCCATTTATAATATTAAGTATGGATTAAAGTTTTTCATTAAGTTTTACTGCTCGTAAAATACGAGTGAAATAGATGGAGAACTCGTAACTTATAAATATAAAAAGCTTTTATTTCACGACATTTAAAAGCGATATATATTCGAAAATACATAACGTTTCCTTTTTGATATTTGATAGGAGTAGGTAGGCATTGTCAAAAAAGTCTTTTTGTCATTATACTTTTGAAAGTAAATATAATAAGATATTTAAAATCATATCCTCATACCAGGATAGAAAAGAAAGAAAAACGAAATACACCACATAATATTTTATATTTATTTATGTATTTTATTATTATAAGTCCCTTAATTTATATTACAATCTATTTAAAATATATGTTATTTATTTATTGTGCACACCTACCACAGTGTTGTCTTTTTTAACCCAAAGGTTAACTGGTAAAGAATGTCTTGTTTCATTAAGTCCGCCTATGTACCACTACTGTACATGAAGATTGAATAAATAAATAATACCCATATTCCGGGTCACTCAAAGTTAGTGCAGTTAATATTTTCTTAAATCTTTTCAATTCAATACAATACACTTATGGCATTTCCCATAATTAGACTTTTTTTACAGTAATCATTTAAGAGATAACATTATCCAATAGTGTCTTTTGGCCGAAATTATGATGACGATGAAGTCAGACAATTACCGACTAAAACCCACCTGTGTTCCTTCCACCACCACCGAATTGTGTTCCTTCCAACCAATAACTGGCTTTAACGGGAGTGTGCTTACCTGCAAAAAAAATAGAAAGGAGTTAGTTAATACGTTATTTATATTTGGCAGATGTATATTATTTAAGGTTTATTTATTTATTTATTTTTATTTATTTATTTATTTTTATTTATTTATTTATTTTTATTTAGGTTAACCAACAACTGTTTACACCAGTACACTAACAACTAACATTTACAGTTGGATACAATTGCGGGTGCAACAATTAATTATAGGTTAACACCGCTAGCACAGAAAACAGTGGTAAAATCATTAAATTATTAAAATTTAAAATATTCTTAACGCATTATGTGACTATGAAAATTAAATTAATATTAAATTAAATTAAATTAAATTACTTGATAAATTATTAAACAATGTACAAATTAAATAATAAATGAAATGGAAATAGCTTGCAAATCACATTTAAAATAAAATAACAATTTATACAGAAACTAATAACAACAGCAATATAAAAACATCTACATTTTTTTTTTTAATTTAAAAAAAATTAAAGTTTATAGAAATTAAAAGGTTTTATTACTGTATACATCTATTATTTAAAACAAGAAAAATATAGACACGGTCACTCAAAGATTTGCTGGTAGAAAACTCATTGTTGAGTTAAGCTCGCCTTTGTATATCAATTGCCAAAAATTGTTCATATTTAATATTTATTTAATGTTGCCTCAACTGAAATTTCTAGGAATTACTCTTAGATGAAGCAATCTTTAAAAAAAACACTCTTACTTTCTTATTAACTTTCAAGAGTCAACTACATCTATTTAACAGTTCGCGTTCAAAATCAATTTGGTATTTGCGAGTTTCTAATTCACCATTCCGTTTTCTATACAATTTCACCATGAAAGTTCTATGTTGTATGAGATCGGGTTTGAACCCACGATCTTTAGAACGAGTTCACGCTACTCAATTGGTAGTTAAGCTACTGCTATTCCAATTTATTTGAATACTACTGACGTACTATTTTATTTTTTTAGTGGGAAAAACATTCAATGACATATTCCGCTCTTGGCTGGAGTGAGAGTTAGTGTCAAACTTTAACTGACTAATAACCCACCCCTGTTCCTTTCTTTTCAAGGCATTTAGTTCTAAGTACATAGTGTATCAGTGATTTCTTGCTAAAGACAATGTAACCAACATAAAAAATATATTTTTTACGTATTTCTGTGCAATTTTACTCCATTTGGCTTTTAAAAAGAAACATTTTGATGAAAACTTGATAAAAAAGGGTGTATAATTTTGTACAAGGTTTCCTTTTATTACAAAGGCAAACACTAAAAGATTTTCAAAATTCAAAGGGATAAAACGGGATCCAAATTTTTTATGGGGAAACCTACTATTTTACGGACTAAGTCGCTGATAAAATCGAGTCACAAATATTACCATAAAGACTAAGAAATCAGGTCATCGAATTATCAAAATTTATCTTTACAAGAGAAATGGCAAAATCTAAAAACATATTAACATCTAAATAACTAAAACTTTCATCTTCCAATATTAGCACAAATATTCTAATCAGAAATCTCAATACATACGTAATTTCGACTTTCTTCAACAAACACAAACAACACTTATTGTAAAATAAAATAATAAGGAAGTCAAAACGAAATAATAATATCGATTATTAAACTGTAAAACACGATTATTTTTGCATTCGAATTGTTGAAAGTGAATGGGGCTTTGTAATTTCAATCGATAAAGTCTGTCTAATTGTATTACGTATTTACAGAAACAAATTGAATACAATCTTGATGTAACTTAGGTAAACAGAGGCATAATAAAAGATAATCCAACTGAAGTCAGTTCCACAGAGAATTTCTAGAAAATAAACCAGTAAGGACTTAGAACTTAAAAAGATAACTAAAGAAAAGAGGTGTGGTTTTAATCAGTAAAAGTCTGACGGCAGGAAAGAATGCTCAAAAAATGCAAAGTCAGTTTACAGCCACCGTGGCCGTGATACACAAGACTCCCTCACACGCCACCCTGAGCAGTAGGGATAACTCAAGCCCATAGTCAATTACTCAGTCTTTAACAGTACCAGTTCAGATTCTTTTTTTTTTTTGTTATTTTAATGGCTTTTTAATAGTCTTTCAACGATCTAGGATTTTAGGTCATCCTCTTCAAATACAACCTCCTACAGCTGCGTTTACAAAAAATATAACAAACTAGTACACCATCATCAGAAAAACCCAACAACATCAGATCAAAGCGACCCTGTATCCTCTATAACCATGTTAGAGAAATCAAGGGCTTGAAACAAGTTCGATAAAAAACTCTCACATACAGCAACATATCCATTTATCGATATATCGACATCCGCGCATCACTACGGCTCGCCCAGTCCGGTGACCTAGTGAGGGACAGGTTTCGATAGCTCGTGAGGTGGGGCAACTGTATAAGCGAAAAGAAATGATTGCTAAACTGATTTACGATATGATTTCGTTGCGAATTTGAGAATTATGTTAATTTTTCTTGTTTGACTAATTTTGATATGTCTTTTTCAATAAATTTAAACTTATAGTGTTTTAATAGGAAAGTAGACAGTTTGACCCAATTTTATTTTACTTTTATTTGATTTCAATATTTAAGTACTGTCTAATTAACTGATTAATTAATGTAATTTTTGAAATAATGGCATCGGAAATTTATAGTTACTAACATAGTTTTAAGTAAATATTGTTACTAAGCCTTTCATAAGTGTACAACTTGAAATAAATTATAAAATTAAAATAAAAAATTGTAGCTCACTTAGTTTGAACGAGATTAAAAAGACAGTCCAAATAAAGACCCACAACAGTGTAAGGAAAAAAACCTGGTGAATGTCCATAATATTATATTATTTAATTTTATAAAGGCAAAAGTATGCAAGTGTGTGTTTGTTATTTCTTCGCGGTAGTACGAATATCCATGTGTAAAACAAATAAAATACTCTTTATCCTTAGAACAATTACCGAAACCGGCATGTCCTAGAACCAAAAATTCGAAGACATATGACATCCACCAATCCGTACTCGGATATACCCGCGTGGTGGATTATGGCCCATTCCCTCTTCTAGAGCGGAGGCCTGTGTCCCAGCAGTGGGAACATTAAAAAGGCTAATGATAAAGCAGTGGTTATTACTTCTTTTAAATTAATACATGTTTCATCTGTGATATCTCAATCCCCGCCTCAGCTGTGGCCACACATAACGCATCAAATATCTAAACCGATGTTCCACATTTTAACGTATTGCCTTGCGGTCATAAAATGGAGATACTTCTCCTACTTAAGCTTCAAGGCTTTTCTCAGTAAGTCAAATTAATAAAATGAATTTGTGTCATCGAAATAAAATGTATTATGGAAGACAGAGGAGTTAGTGATAGCGTGACGGGTGGCAGGACAGAATGGAAGAAAAAAACACATTGCGCGGACCCCAAATAAAACGGGACAAGGGCAGGAAGATGATGATGTGTGTATTGTGGTGACTTTTGATTTGAGGGTCGATCAAGATTTCGCAGCATTGTTTCAACAGATCTACATTAGAGAAAGTCTCAGGGCAATAAATCCCAAGGACCAAGACATTAGTTTATGAAGACCTGGACTTTGTATGTTTTTATTAAGGTAGGCAAAATCATACAATGATAACTTCCACCCTTGGGCGGAGGGGGAGATATTGTCAGAGTTTTACTGACTAAAAACCCACCTCGTTTGTTCTTTGCCTTTGTTCCAGGACCCTGGTGTTAATTTTCACATTAGACGTGGCCCCAGGAGGCTTCTACCCAGCTATCCCCTACAACATCTTGAGGCTCGCGGGAACAGCGCGCCGACGAGGAGTTGGACTCGGTCTGGACGGTTACCGCAAACGGTATCCGCAAACCCGCGCCTAAGGTGGCTGGAAATTGGGATCCGAATCGCGGTGAAGGCGGAGGTGTAAGCGCCGTTGCCTTTCCCTGATGCGGTCGATCTCCTCCTTTGCTAGCATTAGCTCCTTGGAGTTTACAAGAGAGCTTCCTTGTCATCTTCTAAGTTTCGCAACCATAAAGCAGTATCAATATGACGTGTGTACCCAAAGATGGGTGGTCTAACGGTCTAAAGATCTGCCCATCCTAAATTCCTCAGATAAGTACAAAATTACCATCAGATTTTGGTTGCAGCAAAAACTATATTGAACCTTTAGCCTTTAAAGGAATTTGGTGAACGGTGTTTAACTATTTGAAATGATGAAACTCAGGGACCGGAGTATTTGGTCAGTTATGGAAGATAATTGTGACATACAAACTGTTTATTGCTTACAGTTACGCGTTAAATAATTATTATTTAGTGATTAATTGAACGGCACAACTGGTGAGACGGTTGAATGACTGCGCCGCTGCGCTGTGTATCGTGTATTTGACTCCGAATCGAAATCTATATATATAAAAGGAGAAACTGACTGACTGACATGTGAATGGCTTAGGAGAGTGACAATTTTGCACAAGGCTTCATTTTATGACTTAGGCGAACACTAAGAAAGGGTTTTTCAAAATTCAGCTCCTAAAGGGATGTAATGGGAGTCTAAAGTTTTTATGGAGAACCCTACTTTCATGCGGGCAAAGCCGCTGGGTTAGTTATAAATAAATTACACCCTGACACAGAACAAATGTTGCTCGATAAACAAAAAGTGTTTGAGTATGTTTTCGTCTGTTTTTTTTATTGATATAAACATATACTAGTGCTTGACTGCGATCCCACCTGAAGCAGTGATATAATCGTTTATGGTGAAGCGCACCAGCTTATTAAAAGCCTATTCACTCTAGCCTTGAAGACACCTAAATTATAATCGGACGGAAACACTGCAGGCAAACTGTTCCAATTGTCTAGTACTCATAACTCAAGCTTTGTTGTTTAGAGGACGTGATTAATATTACTAATAAGCAAAATCCAGTACAAGGTAATCATATGAACTTCAATATTAATTAGTTTTTACCATATGTAAATATATTTGACCGCTAACCAACGGAAGTGTCTCCAAATACCCACCTACATAGGTTTTTTGACACTTAACTATGTAGTTGTATATAATATGTTTAACCGGAATCATCGAGGTTAAGTTATTTTTGCCAAGGTTCAGGACTATGGATGGGTCCTTCTTCGTGGGTTTTAGTCAGAAAAAGTTTGACGTCCCCTCACGCTCCACCCTTGAGCGGGAGATGATGAGGATCTGCACTGGAACCGCAGAGTGGATTACGGCCCATCACCTCATTACATTTTAAGGCTTACTATGTGCTTATCTATATATTTATCCGGAAATCAGCAGACACATCTACAAGTAAATAGACTTGCTATATTTTCTATAATTGGTTTTCGTGTCATCATTACATAGTATAAAACAAAGTCGCTTCCTCCCTATGTGGGTATGCTTAAATCTTTAAAACTACGCAACGGATGTTGATGCGGTTTTTTTTTAACAAATAGAGTGATTCAAGAGGAAGGTTTATGTGTATATTACATGCATAATATATTCAATATCAGTACCCGTGCGAAGCTGGGGCTGGTCGCTAGTTACAATATAAGTTTGACTCCTGTATATTTATCCGGAAACCAGCAGATTCATCTACAAGTACATAGTCTTGGTATATTTTCTATAATTGTTTTTCGTGTCATTTCGTGTATTTCCGTATTAACACGAAATATACACGAACACGCACGAACGTCGATTTCCGGTGTTTAATTAAATTTGAGGGACACTTGCAACTATCGATTTACGCCCAGTTCCTAAATGTTTAAAGTAGTAATTGTTTCTTTAGTTAATTTTGGCAAACGGATATGAGATAGGTATTTTAAAAGGCAGTTAAAAATATTTTACTTGAAATTCTTCTTCCGTATGAAACAAGATAAAAATGGCAATGAACGGTGGAGAACTCATTCTTTGGACCCTTTCTTGAATTCAGTTTTTTTTTTTTTTGTTGAAAGTCATCTAATAACTCCACTGCGCTACTAAAACCCACCTACGATCCTTCAATTTCACACTTATTATTTTAACTCATTCATGAAAGAAAATCTTAATTACTTTTTTTATGGTTGGCAAAAATAATCCAATGACGAATACAGTTCTTGAGCGGAGCGGGAAACAGTGTCAGACTCTTACTGACTAAACACCCCAACCTGTTTCTTCTTTGTCTTTCACATTGGGGTCAAGCCTTCCTTTCAGAAAGAGACCCTGAGCCCCATTAGGCTTCAACCTATTTGCAGAGTCCCTACGGCCAGTGTTTCTCTTAACAATTTCTCAGCCAATCATCATCGACCTTTAAAGGCCCCAAAACTTAACAACCAATTTCATACTTCCGTTACAAACCTATGTATTTACTTTTACATAATACACGAAAACACACTAGCACAGTGTCAAAACGTTCCTTCTGAATAACTGACGTAACCATTCATTTCACTTTTTTAACTCTATCGTGACTTAGAAACACGATTATTCAGCCCATTGTGTTATAAAACCTTCGCCAATGATCTGGTTGTCAATCAATTAAAAATATAGATTGACTTTACTCTTACTTACGGACTAAGTAAGTTTTTTTTTATGGTGGGCAAGAATCATCCAATGACGGATCCCGCTCTCGGGCTAAGCGGGAAACAGTGTGAGACTCTTACTGACTAAACACCCCACCCCTTTCCTTCTTTGCTTTTCGCACTGAGGCCAAGCCTTCCTATCAGAAAGAGATCCTGGACCCCAGTAGGCTTCGGACTTAGTATGAGTTAATTTGAGTGTTAAGTAGTAAGGTTACTGTTAAGCAAAGTTTGAAGCCCAAAAAATCGCTAAACTTAAGTGATAATGGGCTGGGCACTTTGCTCGTAGAACAGATGATCGATGTGGCCGAAAAGTTCTGAACTGAAAGACGTTCTGCATATAGACCACATATCGGAAGACGTAGCTTTGGAAAGCCTACAAGGTGGACAGATGAGCTCTTAAGGGTCGCTTGAATCTGAAAGATGCAAGACGTACGGGAGCAGTCGTTGTGGCCACACTTGGGGAGAGGCCTATGTCCAGTAAAGAATATATTTCGGGTTGGAATAATGATGGTAGCATATACATACAGGCGGTTCAAATTGGACGTTTAATACAGGGATCCTAGGGATATTATATGGTTAACATTATGTACCTGAAATAAATTTGGTTTTTGAATATGACTTTACGTTCGTATGTAGCCCATACGGTGCTTTTCTCAGGAAGTATGGGCTTCCTATTCTCAGCGAAATACTTACTGTTACCAACAATATATAATATCGTATCTACAAAACATACGTATATACAGTTATTTTAAAGGAAATCGATGCAGTTTAAAAAATATTACACTGTCATAATTAAGTAATTTGCAGAAATATTAATAATAAATATATATAATTGGACGTGACCGGAAAGTATCACAAATATTACTATTGAATATAAAGTAGCACATTTCTAATGGACCGGTCCAAAGTTATGAGAATAGAAATGTACCGTAACCGTAAGATATTGATATCTTTGATATCTTTTGTTAGGAAAGATAAAAGAAAAAGATTGACGTGGAGAATGTTGATGGGAAATTGAAGACAGGTTTCTTTTTTTCTTAATTAATAAAAGTGATTTGCTACTGGCAACTATATATTGTTTTTATCTTTGATTACAAATAACCTTATTTTTTAGTATATACTAATATTTACTAAGTTCAAGTTTCATAGAAGATCGATTTATATGTAGGATCATATGCCTTAGAGGGTGTAAAATCCTCTAAAAACAGATTTTACGAAACTCCACCCCTTAGGGGATAAAACGGATGTATGAGTAATGAAAATAACATAGCATAGCATAAGCATCAGCTTTACAATGTTCCTACTGCAGGGAGTCAGGCCTCCAGGCTAGGAAAAAGAATGAAAATAAAATTTCGTCGCGCGTCATACTCATGAACGGATGCCAACAGTTGAGACTGGTCATCTCTTAATGCCTTAAGGTCTCTGCACACAGCGTGCGCGGCGCGGCGGGACGTGACGGCGACGCGACGCTGAGCAGTTGTAATGTACTAGATATTACGGACGACGCCACACAGAGCCGTCCCGCTCGACGCGACGGTAACCTCAGATCTGTATGGCGTCGTCACGTATCATCATATTCATATTAGTAATTCTATTAATAATCTTTAATTAATCTTGATCTCACTCATATCAAAATGGTATACGAGCAAGTTCATACAGTGAGAAATATAGAAACCAATCATGAGACTCGTAAAAGGTCTCACGATGACTAATGTTTAACAAGTTTCTTACTCATTTAAGAAAGTCTTTTAATGATAATTGCAAAATACTAATAACTATTAATGCTACGTAATTTAAAAAATGTAAGATATCCGTTGGAGAACCAAAGTTATTATCATTATCATCATTTCAGCTGAACGACGTCCACTACTGGACATAGGCTTCCCCCAAGTGCCGTCACAAAGACAGGTTCTATAATATAGCTTTAAATAATTTTGAATTTAATGCTTTAAAATGCCTCGGTATTTTATTATAAATGCGCATCCTCGTTGCTAGGCAGTTATTATTATATTTTGCTAATCGAGGCAAATCATTTAATACTAATTCATATGAATCTTGTCTGTTCCGAGGATTCATATCATTTGCAGTCTTAAATAATTGTTTATTTTTACCCGACTACGGCAAAGCAAAAGGAGGGTTATGGTTTTGACAGGCTGTGTATGTATGTTCATCTGTTCCCTCGTGACTTCTAAACTACTTATCAGAATTCGACAAATGACTGACGAATATTCGACGAATGACGAATATTCACTATGTAGAGATAAATTTTCATGTTTGGAAAGGCGTAGTCACACGTAACATATATACCTACCTACCTACCGTAGTACTTTGACAATGTGTGACTGCAGTTTTCTAAACATGAAAATTTTTCTCTACATAGTGAATATTGCATATTTCAGACTAATATTGTATGACATTATGGTCAATTTACAACGAAGGCATCTTGGTAGAGTCTACTGTGTCCATTTACTTGCAACTATATTAGCAACTTTGTTCAGTTCAGTATTCTGAAAATCTTGTTTTATACTTTTTTAGCGTCGTTTTTTTGTCGTACTTGGGTTTTAGTTTTTTTATTATTTATTACAAACATACATAATTTGTTAATATAAATTGATGGTAACGGTAACAATCCTGTAGCATTATGTTAATACTCAGGTATTACTTATCTAGGTATTAATTACCATATCTAACTAGGAGGAGCAGGTTTCTAAATTGCCATATACTTAATAGCCCTTTGACCAGGACTAGTTTGACCTCCATTAACCTTTACTTGGTTTTACAGCCGTTTTGAACTTTGCAGTAATGTTGCAAGTTTATATCTTTAGAAAATCTCGTGATTTAACTATAGTCTTGAAGTTGATTGAAAGTTTAGTAAATTTTAGGCAGCTTTCCTACTTTGTCGTGACGACCCCTTTTTTATGGAGGGAGAAATCGTCCAATGATGAATCCCACCCTTGGGCAGAGCCGGAGACAGTGTCAGACTCCTGCTGACTACACGACCCACCCCATTCCTTCTTAGCCTTCATACTGGGGCGCTACCTTCCTTTCAGAAGCCGGACCTGGTAAGAAATACATATATCCTACTAATATTATAAACGCAAAAGTTTATACGTATGGTTGTGTGGATGTACATATGTATGGGTGTTTCAGTCACGCAAAAACTACTGAATCGATTTCGATGAAACTTGGTAAACTTATAGTCCTGGAATAGCTCATAGTATGCTTTTACCCCGGGAGTATATTCCCTTGGAATAATATATTTGTAGCTGCTTCGCAAAAATCGCAAATTCCTGACAACAAATCGATGCAAATTTTTAGTTTCTCACTGTCATAAAACGCTCTTAAACTAATAGTAATTATTTAGTTAACTGTGTTATGAGTTACTAAACCAAATTTTAAATGACACAGTTATTTTTGACCACGTCATCCGTTCAAATATTAACAACCATACCTACATTTCTAACGCTAAAACGGATAGACTAAATAACATTTTCTTTACTTTCATTTTAGCTTTTAACTTATATGACTTAGTTTTATATTAATGTGAATAAACGAAAATGTCAAAAGATGTCCCAAACTTGATATTTTGACATTTAAGTGTTTCGACGGAATATTACAGTTTTTTTCGTATTTTGTAGGTCATTACTTGACATATAAGTTTTTTTTGTGAAATTGTAGATTTAGAAATTCATGACATCCTTTAATCGGCTTTGTTGTACCCAATCTTTGAAAGGCGAAAGTTTTTGTTGTATGTATGTTTGTTGCTCTTTCACTCTCAAACAGCTGAACGTTTTTGGATGAAATTTAGCACACGGGTAGACCTGGAATAGGTCGTATAACAAGGTTTATAACTGGATTTTTTTTATAGTTTTCTTTTTAAACGTGAGCTAATTTAATTCTTAATATAGAAAATCTCGGTAATAGAGAGAGTAACAAGTTTGCGAAAATATCACCTTAAGCCTGTCCATAAGGGCACTGCACTGCCCTAATGCAAAAAAAGGTTGTGAAGAATTTCCGAGAAGGAAATTCGTGGTCCTAGAACACCAAGGCCATCTAAAGAAACATAGGTGCGTTTTAGTCAATAAAATTCTGACACTGCCTCTGTCTTTTTTTGCAGTCGTCTAACTCTACAAACAACTTAAATAACGAAAATGTAAGAAAAAAGATAAACATAAAAAGACGAAATATGCTCAAAACATCACAACATTCAAATGAATTGAACTTGAAACCCAACGTTAATATTAACAATAATCATAAATATACAAAAATATCAATGTCAAGGAAACTCACAAAATAAAACAATACCATTGTTTTTATTTTTATTGCTTTTTTTATGACAATACCGTTATTATTATGTTTTAGCAACGTAGTTTATTAATTTAAATATACATATAAATCACATGTTTATATATTTCCATAAAAATAAAGCCGTATATTTAAAGGCTATAGTATCTCAATTTTTTTTTATGAGTGGGAAATCATCCAATGACTTCTTCCGCACTATGAGGGAGCGGGAGGGAATATCAGACTCTACTGACTAAACCTACTCTGCCTTGTGTTCTAGGACCCCAGGTTCTCTTTTCAGAAGCTAATCCAATGCCCCAGTAGGCTACGACCCTGCTGGGTCCATACTCTACCGTAAATTGGGAACAGGGTCTGAACCATTAACAGTCAGGGCTCCAGAGAAAGGAACCTTCTAACAATACGAGCCGTGTCCAGAAGTACGGCTTCCAGACACAAGTCCCTGATTCATCCGCCTAAGATGTTGGCTATTAGGCCATTGACTGACACGACTATCGGTACAATGATCGGAATAGGCATTCTATCTACCAATTCTTACAAATCTGTGTACGACTTTCAAATGTTAGAAGCTGTTACTTAACTTATAAGTTATAAAAATGGCGTCCATAGTCCCCTATGACATTTAACTGGCTGACCATTCACCTAAGACGTTATGCAAGTGGTTGCCACATGGTGGATACACTATATACCTACACTAGCGACCCGCCCCAGCTTCGCACGGGTACTGATATTAAATATATTATGCATGTATTATACACATAAACCTTCGTCTTGAATAACTCTATCTATTAAAAAAGCCGCATCAAAATCCGTTGCGTACTTTTAAAGATATAAGCATACATAGGGCATAAGCAACTTTGTTTTATACTACCTATGTAATGATAAACACGTTTATATATTTTGTATCCATGACTATCTTAAGGTTGTCTGGTAGATATCGCTGTCAGCGACAAGACCGCCATTGTACCCATAGATTTGAGTTATGTAAAAAGGTTTTGTTACTATTTTGGTACAATAAAGTTTGCTCAATTCAATTCTTTTTTTATTTCATATAAACTAGTGCTTGACTGTGATCCTACCTGATAGTGAACAGTAATGCTATCGTTGATGGAGAGGCGCACTAGTTTTTTAAGGGGTGTAGTTTGCAGTTTTTTTCATGGTAGATAAAAATCATCCAGTGACGAATCCCGCTTGAGCGAAGGAAGAAAAAAAGAAAAAGAGTTAATTTTCGCAAGAGTATCGAAGCGGGAAACAGTGTCAGACTCTTACTAACTAAACAACCTACCCCGTTCTTTCCTTGCCTTTCTTTTACCAAAAACCAATCTAAATTTTACAAAAAAAGTTGTACAGGAAAACTATCTTAAAACTCAGTTAATTGATAAAAAACACAGTTTTGATAAATTTACTAAATTCAGCGTTTAAATTGGACAAGACGTGATAGATCTTAGGATCATTAAATTCGCTACATTTTCGCAGTAAATTACTGACCTATCACCTAAATATCCGGCAAGAAGTAATAACTACCTGACTAAAATTTATTATCTGAAATCTGGGGCAAATCATTGAAAATCGACTAGAAATATTTAATCATGACCATGATATTAAAATAAAATATTTTGTAGCTTGTTACACTAATATTATACAGTACAAAGTTCGTAAGTTTTTTTTTATTGCTATAAACTGCATGTCGACCTTTAACTATGACATATATATATAAGGAGAAACTGATTGACTGACATATCAACGCACAGCCAAAACGACTGGGACTAGGAGTGTAAAATTTTTCACAAGGCTTGCTTTTATGACGTAAGCGAACACTAAGAAAGGATTTTTCAAAATTCAACTCCTAAAGGGATGCAAAGGGGGTCTGAAGTTTGTATGAAGAACTACTTTAACACGGGCGAAGCCGAAGGCTGACGACTAGTTTTACTATAATGTATCTAGGTTTTAGACTAAGAAAATCTTAGGAATGTAATGAAGAAATTAACATTCAATGACATCTAGCCACCTGCCTATCCATTACATCATTTAAATACCTTTAGTTAAGAGCAAGTACTTATTTGTTATACGATAACGCAATGATTATAAAAAAAGTTAATGGTTTATTGAAACACTAGCTTTTGTCAGCAGCTTCGCCCGCGTACATAAAATATAGCCTATGTCACTCAAGAGTAAAACAGCTTTCTATTGTTGCTATTTTTTTTTCAATCGGACCAGTAGTTCCAGAGTACCCCCTACAAACAAAAAAACAAACTTTACCTCTTTATTATATTAGTGTAGATTATTTTTAACGATGTAACTTAGAAATTTAGTAAATATAAATAATTTAATTAAGTAAAATAATGATATCAATAAAGTAATTATTGTTGTTGTTTTTTTAGGTGGGAAATAATTCAAAGACTTCTTTTACTCCAGCATGGAGCGGGCGGACGTATCAGCTATTTAATGACTAAATCCACCTGAGTCTCTTCAATAGCTCTTGCGTTAGAAGCTGGTGCACGGTTTCAAATTGGTCGTTTCCTATGGAGAAGAACCGGCAAGAAACTCCACGGCTTTTAAAAAAATGGTTTGTTACAATATTTCGAAATTGCAGTATTGATATGATTATGTAAGGACAGTGTAGACTAGTCAATATTGCTGTAATAAGTCTCAGTGTTTGTATATTTTTGTTACGAAATTGTTAGTTGTTCCAAATAAAATAAACTAAAGTAATATAAACTTAAACTTAACAATATTAATATAAACTTGTAAAGGGTCACTAAAATGTAACTCCGTCGATTTAATTAAAGTTCTCATTGTAGAACTAAATTATTTAAATTATAAGATTTATTCAACACTTATAATTTAACCAAATATAAGTTATGAAGTGTTTTCAATGACTTACATAATTTAAAAGCTATATATTTTAAAGTGCAATAGATTGCTAATTTATTCCACAATCAAAATGCAGTTTATTTATTCAATGTAATACTGATTTGTTTATTTGTGAAGGTGTTGTCATTTTTGTGATTAGTCAAGAATATATGAGTGCATATTCAAGTAAATTTTCGACATACATTCATCATCATCATCATCGACGTCCACTGCTGGACATAGGCCTCCCACAAGCGCCGCCACAAAAACCGGTCCTGTGCGTCTTGCATCCATCGGATTCCAGCAACCCTAACCAGGTCATCGGTCCACCTTGTGGGACGCCTTCCAACACTGCGTCTTCCAGTACGAACATTCATTAAACCATGTTAAAATATTCCAAGACTATTTTTTTTATATAAATGCATTACATCTCACTAGGAATTACTCCTGTATTGTGAGTGCGTTCACAAACATATAAAACTTGTTTCACCAGTTGTCATTTGCATTTCAGGGTGTCTTCTTGAAATTATCCTGAAGATCTGGTCATCATTCACACCTCAGATATTATATTTAATTACACTAAATGTCACACTTATCTGATGCAGGGACCCTGCAGAAGTGTCGAAGCCATCTGGGCCAAGGGTTCGTGTCTGAAAGGAAGGCCTTGATGTTTATGGCGACGTAGAACGGGGTAGGTTGTTTATTCAGTAAGAGTCTGACACCGTTTCCCGCTCCGCCTAAGGGCGGGATTCGTCATTGGATGGTTTTTACCGACAGTATAAAAAAAACACGCATGCGTAATGACATCCGCATGATATCAAAATCACCCTCATGAACAAAACCACTGGCAACTAATTAAGTTACATTTTAAATCACCTTTCACCAAAGTTGCAAATTAATTTATTCACTATCTCAACTTTACCGAAAACCTTGATATTAAAATATAATTACCAAACTTATCTGTAATAGTTATGTAAGTTAACATTAGTTCGTAACTTAATTCTAACTTAATGTTTATACGATCTTTTGGGCAACCGTCGTGACATGGTTTCTTTAGGCTCTAAGTGTATTGGATTAACATACTTCTGAATGTCCGGTAATGTTGGAAGAGCTTCTGTTTTATATATTGTTTGTAATTTCCATAATATTCATTGAAAGGGACAACTAGCTATGAAGAAGAAACATGCTTTTTTTATGGTGGGAAAAAACATCCAATGACCAATTCCGCTCTTGGGTGGAACGGGAAACAGTGACAGACTCCTATTGACTAAACACCCCCGTTCCTTCTCTGCCCTTCGCACTAGGGCCAAGCCTTCGTTTCAGAAAGTGACCTTGGGCCCCAGTGGGCCCCAGTAGGCTTCAGAAGAAACATGCGTAAGAAATGTGCTTTCTTAGCATGCAAATTGATTAAACTATTTTTTTTTTATAAATAAAAAAAGGTTGTGTAAACCTATAGGTTTAAAATTGCAGTGTCTATTTTAATATCAAAATAGGTATTTTTTTATTCATATGACAATATATACGCCAGAAACATGGGATGACCTGGTTAATACATACGTCAGTAGAGAACTTGACATAGATATAAGAAAAACAGAATTTTCTGTATTTACAATGATTATAAATGTTATTATTAATATAAATTAGATACCTATTTAAAAACATATTTTACCGGTCTATTGGTTGTGGGAAATCTCCGAACCGGCTGGACCGATTTTGACTTAACTTTCACTAGTAGACAGCTGATGTTTTACGGTGTAACTTCTTGTTAAAAAGCTTGGATTTTTTTTTAATACTATTTATAGTTGTGGAATATTATATTATATCAACATCATCATCAGCACGACACAGGTCTCCTCTCTAGGGATGTGTATTTTTCTGTATTCATAAATAAAATTAAGACTAGTCACATTTTTAGGGTTCTGACTAAAAGACTGATATCGTATATGAAGGCTGTATTGAAGCAACCTCATTTATAATTAAACGACCGTATGATAGTCATCAAAAAGGAATTTCTGTCGTCTCATACAGCCTTGCGTAAGAAGGGTCAAGTTTTAAAGGTCTTAATAAAGTTCATATTAAACCATATATTGTGACTTTTAAATATCGAAATATGCAATTATTTATACTTAATAATTTGCCATTCTTCTTACAATGAAGGTGATAACTTCGTAAATCCTACCATTCAACTTCTCGATTCAATATTCTTGACATTCACAGTCTTCTCACAGTATAATTATATACAAAAGGTGACGAGATTGACCTTTTATCACAAGACCTTATTATATTTGTGATACCAGTTCTAGAAAGAGATAAAAAAGCAAAAACTCTTAGCTGAAGCGCTCAAAAAAAAACGCTTTGAGCGCAGTGAACGCGTCGATGTCTTTTGTATTAGAACTTTTGAAATGTAATTTTCCCAACATTATAACAATATTTTTGCTTACGAAATTTTAAATTACCTTTCCATTATATTTATAAATATCTTTCTAAGAAATTCGAACGATTTCATTTTCGTTTGCACAGCAAAAAATGTGACCGAATTTTTTAGTACTACTTATTACGATTTCTTATAATAAGAATTAAATTATAAAGTTCTCGTACACTTTCTGTGCTATTGTAAGAGTTTGACGCAATACTAAATTAAATGGGGTATAACCTGTGTAGCAAAAACAAGAAATCGTGATCAAGTAACACTTTGACATTATGAACTTTAAAAAAAAAACTCACCTTGACATGTCACAAGAGTCGAGCTTAATAGTAACGCGACGAATAAGACAAAACTCCTGAAAGGCATCCTGTTGCAGTTTCCTTCACAATATAACCTGGGCTGTAGCATTTTCACAGCACTAAGAAATTCATCGAAAAAAAAATTTTTTTTTGTTCAAAAAATTTTTCACTTCACTATTTTTCGTCACTTCTTTTTTCGTAATCAGAACGCCATGTTATGCGCGGGCGCAGTACCGTTGTGATGTGAAAGTGTGGAGTTGTCGTTCGTCCGTGAGGGGGCGCTGTCGGCGCGAGACTGACGGGCCTGCGCGCACGCACCGCTACCGACGGTTTCTTCTCTGTTAACTTCTTGCCTCGAGTGGTGGCAGGTGTTGGCAACCTTTTTTGGTGAGACCCTTTTGGCTTGGCTTTTGATTGAAAAAGCTTTCTAGCTGGGGTGTTGAAACGTAACTTAATTTCATACTAATCTTGATTTGGGCGTCATCTTTCTGTCATCAGATCGCCCGACGAAGAGCGAAAGTTCTTTAAGACACCAAAATTGCAATCGGACGGGAAAACTGCAGTGGACAAATTGTTCCTGTCCTTCGATGTATATCTTTCTTTGCTACAAACAACCTTACTGGCAATTGTATTTTTTCAACTTACAATTTATCTATGTATATTTTTTTAAAAGCCTTTACCGGACTTCGACCGCTTTGAGTTATAAAATTTGAGTTATTATATAGTTATAATATTATATGCTATTCCGGGACAAGGACATGGTTTACCCATGTGCCAATTATGGAGGAGTATCTAATACAAACTTACGTCGTACAATCTTTTTCCTTTATAATATTAGTGTGATAAACGATTTCCATTATATTCCCATTCCTAGCCCTTACTGTAATTTAAGTCAAATCTTACCCATTTCTAAACTCAAAAACATTTATTTCAGATAGATCTATATGGGTATTTATGCAACGTCAGGAGTTCCGATTGGTCGTTTCCTATGGAGAAGAATAAAAAAAAACTACATGGATACTCTTAAAAAAATATTATTTCTACAATATTTATAAATATGAAATGACAATGTAAACCGGACAGCTTTTATTGTGCCTTTAGATGTAATCTAAAGGCACAATAAAAATTGTAATCCATGAATCTGCGAAGTCTACTGTGTCCTCACATTCACTTTACAAAAAGAAGCTATGCGAAGAAAATAAAACCTATCAATAAATGATAGATAAATTATAACTAACTTAAGGCCTTTAGTGTGGGTCCCTACTTATATCGATACTCTTGCGCCATCTAATCTCTTCCTAACTCGTTATGTTGTGCTGGTCCTGCCGCTGTGACTGACGAGAAGCTCAAACAGCAGAAATATCCATTTTGTTTGAGAATGAAGCTCACATTAAAGTGGTCACAAATTGTTTAAAGAATTTTCAGAAAGCCTTCTTGACACTTCACGAGATTGGCTAGCTTTTGCCATGAATAAACGATAAGCATTGCCATACAGTATGGCAATGCCGCCAGTCTTTTGGATACATTACCAGTCGACAACGACGTGGAAGAGTTTTTTTCAGAGCCATTCTTTAGATTTATTTTTAGTTAGATTATAAGGGCTTTTTTATTTAGTGTATGTATACAATACACACAAGTTACAAGATCATATTTATCTAAAACTCAAAAGTATTCAATAATTTAAATGTCCTAAAAATAATTTTAATTTATGTCCAAATGTTGAGCGCCGCTGGGGCCGAACTCACTTCACTTTCAAACTCGGTCGTGCCTCGCGGACGTGGCGCGTACGTATCACCCAAATGGACACACAAGAGCTTTCCGCAGCACTGGTTCCGGGTTCGACTCCCTTCTGATCAATGTGGTCACTTGTGAATGCCTAGTGTTTTTTTATTAAGGTTTGGTTTGGTAAGGTTGGTGACATAAGTATAAGTTATTTTAAGTTACCTATTAAAGAGAGCTGTGGTGGCCGAGTGGTTATGGCTTAAACTTACGAGTCGATACGATAGTACGAGGTCATGGATTCAAACCCAGCCAGGCGCATTACTTTGTGTGATTTATTTCATCACCACTGCTCTCAAAACGATGATGGAAAACCTCATGAGAAAACCGGCATGTCCTAGAATCAAAAATTCGACGATGACGATGTGACATCCACCAACCCACAGTGAGTCCGCGTGGTTACGGCCCATTCCCTCTCCTAGAGAGGAGGCCCGAGTCCTGGGTTGGGTACATTATAAGGCTAATACTAAGTTCTTCTTCTTCTCGAATCGATGGATGCCACTTCCCTCAAAGTTTTTGGGCCCAGCACGTTTATAGCAGCATCAGTAGCATTTTTTAAGTTACCAATAGGTAAAGTCTAGAATCAGTTTGAAAATATCATTAGATAAAACCCGATTACTATTAGATAGAGTAAGAATAAAAATGATTCCGAGGACTGAAACATTTACCATTCTTCACAGTGCGAACTTTTTGCGTCATAGATTCTAAGTTTAAATATACTTTTTTAACTATGCTTTATTCATATCCTTGAAGATATAGGACGTAGGTATGGCATGAAATATACTTTTTCAACTATGCTTTATTCAGATCCTTGAAGATATAGGACGTAGGTATGGCATGAAATATACTTTTTTAACTATGCTTTATTCATATCCTTGAAGATATAGGACGTAGGTATGGCATGAAATATACTTTTTTAACTATGCTTTATTCATATCCTTGAAGATATAGGACGTAGGTATGGCATGAAATATACTTTTTCAACTATGCTTTATTCAGATCCTTGAAGATATAGGACGTAGGTATGGCATGAAAGGCAGGACGAAGGTGAGATTGACCGGAGGACACTATCGAGCTTGCGGTAGAAGTCTGCCAGACTTGGGTGGAGTACAGCACCACACAGTCCATAGCTCACGACCGACGCTGGTTCAAAGCCATGATAAGAAACGAGATGGCGTAGGAAGCCTTCATCTTCTAAATTGTGAGGGAGAGGATATCCCTAGCCACCGCCGTAAAAAAACCCAGTTGTCAAAAGTCGCCGGGTGATGGCCAGCCCCCGTAGGGGCGAGCTTGCGGATTACAATGGCAAGTAAATATTGCTTGCCGTCCGGAACCAAAGGGCGATTCCTTGAAACCGAGAGAATGTCTTATTCAGGCCTAGCAAGGCTAGACAGATAGGCCTATCTGTTTTGTATAGTAAGCCACTGGGCGCAAATAATACATATAGTGATCGGAGTAAACTATAATGCAAATAAAAATATTAAATTGTAAAGACAAAACTAGGACTGGAAACTGGACTGGGAATGAGACACCCTCCCGGTTTCATAGAATCTCCCCAAGCCTGATTCGATGGCACGTTGTGCTCCTAAATAGATAAAAACGATACCTCAAAAACTGATGCCTGCTAGGGCAAGAGGAGTGTTAAAACTTTTGAAAAAAGTTACCATGGCTATCTTCGAGCTCCGTCATCAGACCATCATCATCATCCTACCCTTATCCCATTTTATTTGGGGTCGGTGCAACATGTTTTTTTCTTCCACTCTGTCCTGTCACCCGTCACACTATCAGTAACTCCCTTTTCTGTCATATCACTCCTCACACAATCCATCCATCTCTTCTTTGGTCTCCCCCTTCCTCTCCATCCATCTACGTGTAAACTCAAAACCCTTTTTGTGACATGCGTGTCATCTCTCCTCTTCACATGACCATACCAAGACAAACGATTTCCTTTCAACTTTTCAGTCACTGGCGCCACTTTCAGACTTCCTCTAATATACTCATTTCTCACTTTATCCATTCTCGTCACACCACACATCCATCTCAACATTCTCATCTCCGCTACATGCAGTCTTTTTTCATCCGTCTTTTTCACAGCCCAACATTCTGATCCATACAGTAGGACAGGTCTTATCACGGACTTGTAAATTTTGCCCTTCAACTTGAGGGGCATCCGTGGGTCGCAAGTTGTTCCCGTGACCTGTCGCCATTTCATCCATCCTGCGTTGATCCGATGCGTTACGTCTCGGTCTATCTCACCATCTCCTTGGACGAGCGACCCGAGATACCGAAAGTCGGAACAGATTGGTATGGGCGTTCCGGCAAGAGCTAAGGCCACAGGACCGGAGAGACCGCCGAAATCACAGAACAAGTACTCCGTTTTGGTTCTACTTAATTTCAGGCCAACACTCTCCAGTCTGTGCCACCACACCTCCAATCTATTCTGGATCTCTTGACCACTCTCGGCAACCAGCACAATGTCATCGGCGAATAACATACACCAGGGAGCCTCTTCCTGAATGTCCGACGTAAGAGCGTCCATTATCATCAGGAAGAGGTAAGGGCTGAGAGCCGACCCTTGATGTAAGCCAACAGCCACATTGAAGCTGCTAGTGGTGCCTGCTGTAGACCGGACTTGGGTACTGCATCGACTGTACATCGCTCGGATCAACTGAACATACTTCCCAGGCACACCTTTCTCCTTAAGGGCCCACCACAGAACCTCACGAGGTACCCGGTCGTATGCCTTTTCGAGGTCAATGAATACCATGTGCAAGTTTTTATGTGCACCTCTGTATTTCTCACACAGCTGGCGTATAGCGAAAATGGCATCCGTTGTACCGCGACCTGGCATAAAACCGAATTGGTTCTGTGAAATTTCACTCTCTTCTCTCAACCGCCTCTCAATAACTTTCTCCCAGGCTTTCATAGTATGTGACATTAGCTTTATTCCTCTATAATTGTTGCACTCAAGCACATCACCTTTGTTTTTAAAAATGGGCACTAATGAACTGTTGCACCACTCATCAGGTATGGCTTCTTCCCGAAACAACTTATTGAAGAACAAAGCTAACCACATCCATCCATCCACTTGCAATAACTTCCACACTTCAACTGGTATTCTATCTGGACCAATGGCTTTACCATTCTTCATACCATTTACTGCTATTTTGACTTCATCCATACTAACCATTCTTACTAACCCTACATTCACTGGTTTACTCTCTCTCCGTCATCAGACCATGGTTACCATATAGGATCAAAATACTCGTCAATACAAAACAAACGAGTCCAAACTCGAAGGGTTTGTATTTTTTTTATTGCCAAGTTCCTATGGCCACCTTTCAGCTCCTTCATCAGATCAGCTCCATGTCATCATAATATTGCATTGTAACGCGATTTACACCGGCATGCAAAATTTCAGCTCAATCGGTAACCGGGAAGTGGATTACATTTAATTTACAAGATTTGATCACAAACATCGGTCAGGTGAAACTAATATAAAGCTTGTAAAATACGTTAAATTTAACAAAAAACTTTACTTATCTAGTCTTTGTGGACTATACCAAGGCATTCGACAGCATAGAAAATCTCTCAGTCATTAATACTTTAGAGTCTCAAAACGTTATGCACATATACATTAACCTCATTGACACCGTTTATTGAAATAGCTCTGCAAACATCTAGGTACACATTTCTGCTCCAAATTCCAAAGGAGAAAAAGGAGTTCAACAAGGCAAACCACTCTCACCTATACTACCAAGCCAAGTCGTCGACGGCGCGCTCTGTTCCCGCGCGCCAAGGAGTTATCAGCAAACTGTAGGGACCCTGCATAAGGGTCGAAGCCAACTGGGGCCAATGGTTCGCGTCTGAAAGGAAGGCTTGGCACCAGTGCGAAAGACAAAAAGAAACGTGGTGGGGTATATAGTCAGTAAGAGTCTGACACTGTTTCCCGCTCCAGCCAAGAGCGGAATTTTTACCCAGCATAAAAAAAAACCAGAGATTTGGAAGAAGTGTTTTGTGGTTTGGAAGAAGGATGCCCTTGCCCAGCGGGGACCACAAATTGGTAAGTAAAAAAAACCTTACTTTATCAACTTACACTGTAATGCGGATACCAGTCCAAAAAACTTAACCTAGCTTTATAAATAAATAAAAAACTTAAAGTAAATGAACTTTGCAAGGCACTTTATCGAACGTACCGTGTAGCGAATTCTATTTAGGTAGATAGTTCCAATCCGGATGATGAAATACCAACTGTTTCAAAAACTGTGTTCTAAAAGCTACTGTGAATGTTTGATTTTTGTATGTTTCCTGAGGAGGAGAGCTTCGAAAAAACTGCTTGAGAGCTTCGGAAAAAGACACATCATCATCATCGTTCCAGCTGAAGGACGTCCACTGTCGGTCATAAGCCACACCCAAGTCGCCACAACGAACGGTCTTGTATGTCTTGCATCCACTGCATTCCAGCGAATCTTACCAGGTTATCGGTCCACCTAGTGGAGAGGCCTTCTTACACTGCGTTTTCCCGTGCGTGGACGCCACTCTACTTTTCGGCCCGACTGATCATCCGTTATACGAGATGGTCAATGAGGCTGGAAAAGCGGTTTTGATCTCGCATACGGGATAGCCCCGTACGTGTAACCCCCGCAAATATCCTTTTCATAAAAGTACTATTGTTATGCGTAAAATATGCACTTGGTACGCGGGGCGTGATCCCAAAAAGTAGTAGTACAATGCGTTCCAAATGAGAATAATATCGATTGTCATTTTGTGACGTTACGATTTACTGTTTTGACAGTCTGAAAAAAACTTATTTACGAACTGTGATCGAAAAAAGTTTATTCAGAATCCGGCTTTTAATTTTATTCATCTCTAAGTTCTTCAATTTTGCAAAAATATCTTCGATTTGAAAATACGGCGTGACGTCACATCCTGTGAATTGATCCTATTTTAATTTGGAACGCATAGTATTTTTTTTTCTCCCGCTCCGTAGACAGGAGATTGTTGTGCCTAGCACTCTTGTGCATCTGCCAGCGTCAAGTTGTTAAACGCATAGTACTTATGTGTATTTTTTGTGCACATCACAGTGTACCACTGTTTTGTCTTATTTAATCCAAAGGTTGACTGATAGAGAATGCCTTGTAAAATATTTCCACCTATGTACCACGATTGCAAGCACATGAAGTTTAAATAAAATAAATCCGCACGATATAAAAAACTCCGTAGACATTAAATGTACGCTTTCCGTCTTGCCCCAAATTTCCGGGTACAGTTCCTGTGACATTCTAAACGATGTGGCTGAGCTTGCACCGGTAAGTGATCGGAAAATGTCATTTATATTGATGACCAAGCAAAACGGAAAAGCATTACCGGGATAAACTATCTAGAGATGAAAGTGTCTGGGTAACCCGCGTAATACAATTTCGTTTTCTAATTTTTATTACTTTTATTTTAGAAATATGTATTTGTATGCCAATGTCCAAGAGAAACATGTTTTTTTTTTATTTTGTGACGTTAGTATTTATGCAACCCGGCAAACATGTTGAACCAAAATGGCCGTCATTACAGTACGGCCGTCGGATTTAGGCGATTCTGAAGTTAGGCTCTGCGAATTTTAACGCTTGAAAACTCGTAGAGAACAAGGGTTTTAAAGAAATAAATGCCAATAACAGTTTTTAACAGCAATAACTACTGCAGATTGCATTGATTTGTTTAAACCATTTATTTTTGTACGAGTTTTCAAGCGCTAAAATTCGTAGAGCCTAACGTCAGACTCGCCAAGATCCGACGACCGTAAGTACTGTACTAAGTATAGTAGAAATTTTGAAGGTCATCAGACTCATAAATTAAAATAAAATAAAATAAAAAAGCCTTTATTTCCATATCCTTAATTCCATTTCAAATGTCATCATCAGACTCATATGAATATGTTCATTAAAATATGATTTGCGACCGTAACACGTATTTATTTACAGAATTATAATAATTAAAATCATCAATACTACCACAGTTCATCTAACCTTAATTGAATGGCATAAAAAAGCCATAATTATTTAGTTTGAAATTATCAAGATTTCCAACGTGAGCATCAATTATTATTATTAATGAGAGGAAATCGCCATCCAATCGATCCCAACAAGGCAAGCGACGTCCTGGCAGACTCAAAAGTGATAAGTGGTGTTCCTTTAACAAAAAGAAGTCCTTGGAAGCCCTAAAGAAGCAGATCAAGAATATCTTTGCCCCACAGTAGGAAAATAATAAACTTAAATAGCTTCACAAAATCCTCATCTTCAAAAAATGTCTCGTCTAAAATTAACATAATAAACTTACTCGGTTCTTCGAATATGGGTTCAAGATATGCATGTTAGCTCTTTAATCTAATATTTGTGTAATTTAAGTCGTGATATTATGGTCACGAAACGCTTTGGTCTACTTTGAATGAGCACCTAGATATATCTTTGATGAAAGCTCACAATAAAGCCAATATTGCGTACAGCGCCATCTAGGTTAAAGAGCTAAGAAACATTTACATAACCGATTCATATTGTTGCTGTACAGACGCAATATAGATGGCGCTATATTTTGATGATAACAATATAAATTTCTGATTTCTGATTTATAAAGTTTAATATTTCCCCTATTCTACTTTTCAGAAACTTTTAATATAATAATTTAGTATCAAAGAAGGGATTAAGACTTTACTGGCAGAAAGTGACATCTTACACAATGTTCCTAAACTCACTGAGATGATAATAGATGGCGCAGTTACAAAAATTTTATATTTCAAACCTCGATAATAGATGGCGCTATGTGTCGTTTAAGTTTGAAAATTGTACTTGCTCAACATGACATTTCTATTGAATTCGAAAAAAATCATAAAACCTTAAGATCCACCTGCTATTCAATGAAGTGGTTTCTTGTCACCAGACAAGCGTGGCGTCAATCCTCGGTGCATGAAATGTGATCAGTCATGGCAAATTGCTCCGAACTCGTTCAAATCTTGAATACCAATCACGATAATCGGTGGAAATTATTGAGCTGCAGACGATTTCGTTCACACGGTGCTGATTGCTGAACTAATAATGATCTTTGACGCTCTGAAACTGCTTATTTATTTATTTATATACATACTTAATTAAGAAAGAAACTTAAACTATGTTTATGAAAAATATTAATGAATTACGCATTATTGAATAAAACAGCAGGTTAGGGACAAAATCGTGACGAGCACTGGCCTACGATATCGTTGTATAAATAAACTCAGTGACTTAAAATTATATTAAACCCATTTTTTATCCAAAGTTTAATGAAACACTTGCAGTTTTATCATGATGATGATAGCCAACTACTTCTTCTTAGCGTGTCGATGGCAAAACCAGAATTCCTTGCCTGGCCCAGTATTCGGCCACGGCAATGCTGTCCACTGACGCTGTCATTAGATCCATACGTGAACAGATAATAGGGCACGTGATGCAGAATGGGAGATGGGACATGGTCTGCGGAGAGACGCCGCACAAACACTGAAGATCAGAACCGTCCAAGAACCCCCATCTGTGGAGATTGTCTTAGCAAGCTACTCTCATTTATAGTCCAAAGCAGGGTTTCTTAAAGTGGAGTCCATAGACCCATTAGGGGTCCGTAGCATGACTATCAGTGGTCTGGCCAAATGGAGCTTCCTTGACCCATCGCAAGTACAGTACCAGTGTGGAGCCCCTTCACAAGATATGCGTCACCTCCTTTCCTGCTCAGCTTGCACTACCAATTGCACCTTTACGAGGCCAACGAAAGAGCTGTCCAGGTGGTTAAATATTGGTCGGGTAAAATTTGAGTGAAATCGACACGAAAAGAAGAAGAAGAAATGGTATGCAAAAGGTCAGTCTGTAAACTTTGGCTTGTCGAAGACAATCCTAATGTTCTGATTGAGGCTAATTTCTTTCTTATTAATATTTTCTATCTCATTACATTTTGCAGTATGTGTAAAGAAAGTACCTACCAATAAAAGTATTTTTTTATTAATAAAGCTTTTTTCATTTGCATAAATATTTTCCACAGTGGTCCGTTTATGCAAAAATTTTAAGGGCCTGTGCACTCCATTTTTTTAAACGCTCATCAATGACGCGTTTTTAACCTATTGAAAGTCTACAGGCTGCTTCTGACTAGCGTGCGTATCGTGTGTGTTTGTGTACAGTACGGCCGTTAGATCTTGGCGAATCTAAATTTAGGCTCTGCGAATTTTAGCGCTTGAAAACTCATACAAAAGTAAAGGTTTAAAAAATAAGTGCCAAACAGCTTTTAACGGCAATAACAACTGCAAATTGAATTTATTTGTTTAAACCAGTGATTCCCAAAGTGGTCCAGGTGGACCCCCAGGGGTCCACGGGGGACTTGCTGGGGGTCTACGTAGGCGTGAATAAAAAAAAATGGTTGCCTGTAAAGTCGGTTTTACGGGCGAAGATTTTACGTGACAACGTCTTTTTCTCGGTAGAATATTTATTGATATGAATATAATTAAATTGCACAATAGGAACAAGGAATTGAATGAAAATAAGAATTGCACAAATTTTAACTATAGAAATATATTTTGTTTACTAAAACATTGCATGCAGTCGGGCCTCTCTCTCGTTCGGTGACTCATCGTAACGTTACCGAGCGTTACACTTTTTCATAAGTGACTCCCAGCCGCAACCTAATTTAAGACGTTGTCACGTCAATGGGGGTCCATAAGACGTTAATGGGGGTCCACGAAAATTTATCTGCTTTTGATAGTAAAGAGCAAAAATGTAAGCATAGTTTTTATAAGGGCCTACCTACATTGTTATAAGTACCTAACTAAGCAAATAATATTTTAATAAGGCAAGTGACTGTTACTGGTCCAAACTTGCGTATTTGATATTAGTAGGCGTAGGGATGTAAATGTTCACAGATACACCCTGTATAGGGACAGAACTAAGAAGTGACACAATTTTTATTTTTTGGCGACTTTAAGAATGTGGTAGAAATGTGCAGCTGGGGGTCCACCGAAACCAACAAAATTTTAAAAGTGGTCCACGAGAAAAATAAGTTTGGGAACTACTGGTTTAAACCATTTATTTTTTACAGAATTTCAAGCGCTAAATTTCACAGAGCCTTACTTCAAACTCGCCAAGATCCGTCGGTCGTACTCTAACTACTACCGCAGCTTACTAAATAGTTACTACGCTATTACAGAAGCGCGTCTCAGGCGCGTTTAAAAAGCATGGTGTACACAAACCCTAAGAGACCCTAGTCTAAACTCTCAGATATGACTTTACATGTAAATGTTCAACTAAAAGAAAGCAATAATCAAACACACTCCAAAGTATTAACGATCAATCAATCATTCTTTTCACACAGCACGAGCGATTTAAATAATCAAAAACATAAAATAAAAACACAACTGCCGTCTATAAGCCATAAAACGAACAAATTCACGTACGGCATTGAATAATTCCCATTTTAAATAACGAATGATGGGACCAAGACTGGTTTTGCGTGGCGAGCAATTATTCAGTCAAAATTCACTCATTGATCGCTGGGACGGTGGCAGAATCGTTGCGTGTCTTTGCCTCTCGAGAATATCTTACCATAAAATATGGCGACTGATTTCGCGCGAATCGAGAACGCCGAGAATTATGGAGCTGTTAAAGACGTTATTTTTTTTAAAGAATACAAATTAAATTCGTATGTGTGTTTTAAATTAAATGTGCTGTCTGTCTTTTTAGTTTGTTTAAACGATTGGACAATTAAATGAAATAAATATGCGGTGCCAACATCCAGTGTGTCGTTGAGTAAGCACCTGGTCCTTATGTGATAGATATCCATTTGTTAATTGTGTAGATAAAATAAAACTGCACTTTGCTAAACTTAAACGGTGTAACGGTGTTGTCAGCTATCTTAAACATTTTTTTTTACTTTGGCAACTTTATTAGCTTTGCTAGGAGCAGAGGCAGCTGAAGTATTAAGTTTATTTTTATGGCAGTGTAATTAATATAATCATACATGTAGGTACAATGCGTTCCAAATGAGAATTGGATTGATTGCCATGTTATGACGTCACGATTTACCTTCAAATCTAAGCTAGATTATTTTAAATTTAATTTATTTATGAATTGTGATCGAAAAAAGTTTAATCAGTATCCAATCTTTCAATTTTACTCATCTCTAAGTTCTTCAATTTTGCAAAAATTTCTTCGTTTTGACAGTACCTACAGCGTGACGTCACATCCTGGCAATCGATCCTATTTCAGCAGGTATATTAACAGCTGAAAGTAGCCACAGTAGCCAGATGAGTCATCCTACTGATTCTTTATATTATTTATGATACTACACCTACACATACACCCAAACGCCAATCAAAAGAGTGACATTTTCATGAACCCCATAGATATAAAGTTGAACCTATTCAGTTATAAGCTATGGGCTTACAAGCTACGGACGTGCATACAAAACTTATTTAAATAAAATATATAGACTGCAACTCAGTATACTCAAGAATATTGTACCAAAGTATATTAAACTTAAATATAAAGATGATGAGAACGGATTATTTAAATACTGTAAAATTATGTCAGTCTTTGATAAATTCAGGTCGGCAATTATATTGGAAAAATTTAATAACATTAGCACTTTAACTTTAAACAATAGACCAAAACAGTTACGTAATCTCGATCACCTGCCAACTTATAAACTACCTAAAACTGTAAACGTGTATGACATGAGGACTTGGGAATATATATTGCCTGATAACCTGAATAAAATCCCAAAAAGCGTGCAATCAAATATTGTCACCAGCACATATAAAAAATGTAAATCTACCCTGAAAACACTTTTTATCACAAGTGACATCACTACTTAATATGTGATGTCACTTGTAATAGAAGGTGTCTATGGTGTTTAACTGTTACATATTTTTTTTTTTTTAATGTATATGCTGCATGCGAGCTTTCTCCACTCTGTCACATAAACCTTTAAAGGTTTCAGACAAGTGTCTAATTGGTTTTTATTTATGTAAAATTGTAAACTTATTGAACAATAAAGGAAAAAAAAAAAACCTATCCTATTTGTATCAACCTACCATTTAAAAAATATCCTGGAATATTACACGGCATACTTAGTGGCACTTTAAGCTTATTTCGATAGATTTAATAGAGGTAGCGTATGCTGTAGGTTGGAAATCATCAAATCTCTTCACCTGCTTTAGGCAGAAGAAGTGGAAGTGTCAGACTTTTACTGACTAAAACCCACCTGAGTTCTATCGCAACTGAATTGAAGCCTTTGCGTTCCAGTTCCACAATACCACAAGGTTCTGTACCTCAAGGGCCAAGTCACACGATGCGTTGACGACGCCGCACCGCAAATATTTCGACCAATCAGGGCTGTACGAACAGGGTGGCGTCGCTTGTGTGCCCGACGATTCGTCAAAATAGGTATTTGCGGTGCGGCACCGCAACGCATCATGTCCCCTGGCTCTCTGTCAAGATTCTCTAAATGTAGGTATACCTACATTACCTACTAGGCATAAACTTCACACATGCCAATTAATTAATTAATTATTAAATACTTCATGCACAAATGTACAAAGGCGGACTTATGCTTTAGGCATTTTCTACCATTCAGCCTTAGGGTGATGGAGAGACAAACAGTGGTAGGTGCAATAAAAAAGCAAGGAAAAGTGAATACAAGAATAGAAATACTAATAAACCATAAATATAATCTAATTGTATTGTATGTTAATATTTTATAGGTTGCATTATCTTTTGTATATCTGTGGTTTTCCTTTATTTTCTTGATTTTATGTGAACGAAGGGAGAAAACACATTCGTAAAACTTAATAATTAATTCTCAGAATATTTTTTGTAGCTTTATGAGAACTGATAAGATAACCAAATTTTCACGCAGACATCAAATATGCGTAGCAACTTACACACGTCAAGAAGAAAAGATATGTTGCGCTAACCCCCCGCGCTAACAATATGGGATGAGGGCACGAAAAAGAAGAAATCCGGCGATCTTTCATTCTTAAACTAAAATCTACCATTTTTTTTATGTTTTTATATTTAACAACAGTTTTCATCATCATGATCATCAGCCTTTTTAATCGTCAGCCTTTTTAATGTTGCCACTGCTGAGATACCGGCCTCCTCTTTAGGAGAGGGAATGGGAGATTCCCGCCTGTGAATCTAGTCAACTCAAACACAGCTAACACAATCTTCCCGCACAACAGTCAGCCAATTTCATCAGTAGGTCGGGTAGGTAGCAGTTAAGGGGGCGACATACGACTTTGATGATTTTAAATCCAATATCACGTCTAAACAGCTAATCGGTATGTTTTGAAAAAAATATATGTTAAACTAGACTATTTTTCTAATAATTTGATATACGAATATTTCCTTTTTTTTCATTGAACCTGATGTAATTTAATGTCAAAGTTATGTCTAATACAGACAAAAAGCAAAGATCAAGCAAAAACCATTGGGTGTATTTTTTTTTTGAACTTTCGCAAAATATAAGATAAATTAAAATTAATCACCAATCTGTTCAATGCCCAGGACAAATATTTGTGTGATGAGCACGATCATTTGTTCTGTGTCTGGGTGTAATTTATCTATAATATGTACGAGTATGTATTTAGAAATATACAGGGTGTTTGGTGCATCGTTTGCCAAATTGATTTGGCCGACAGAATAGATCATTTGCTATATCTTCAGCCCCAATAATTCATTCCTTGCCACACCGGTTCGATTTAGACAATAATATTGGATTAAAAAAACTTTAAACAAGCTTTTTCAAAAAATAAAGATCTGAGAACCTAGATAAATATTGTCTAAATCCAAATATCACCATAATATGGTTGAAATATGCTCGACTTGCAAATGATTTTGGTATTACGTTTTTATGGATAAATCGTCCCGAACCGGCCTCTTTACCTTTCGAAACCGTAATAGAGACATAATAGAAATACAATAGGTGTGTGAACTCGCTTGGGACTCAAGAATTTAAAAAGTTAATGATAAATGATAATTTATCTATACATATAATAAAACAGTAACGAAAGAAAAACTGTACATTGAGAATTTTCTGGAAAAAATGAGTGGGTTTTGTTAGAAAAACGTAACTGATGACAAAAAGTGACTTTTTAGAATTTTTGTCTGTTTGTCTGTTTGTCTGTTTTTCTGTGCCTATGGTACGGGTTGGCGCCAAAAACATATAATAAAACAGTAACGAAAGAAAAACTGTACATTGAGAATTTTCTGGAAAAAATGAGTGGGTTTTGTTAGAAAAACGTAACTGATGACAAAAAGTGACTTTTTAGAATTTTTGTCTGTTTGTCTGTTTGTCTGTTTTTCTGTGCCTATGGTACGGGTTGGCGCCAAAACTACTGGATAGATTGATTTGAAATTCAGCAAAAATGTTCATTGTAAACCAAGGAAGGCTTTAGGCTACATATTATCACGCCGTAAGTTATGAGAGGTAAGCAATATTGAATTTAAATGGTGCAATGGATGCAAGGGTGTAACTTTTTTTTCCGTGGGCCGATCGACTCAAAACTTAGCATATACATTACCCTAAATTAGTTATCCAGGATGCCATATTTATTTTTTCAGTAGTACCCCCAATGCAAGATTTAGGGGATGTTAAAGTTTGTATGGGAGAATCTTATTGCTTGGGTTAATTAACTTGAAACTTGGCACGTAAATTTATTTAGGTAAATAATAAAGATTCCCATTATTCATTTTTCAAAACTACGTAATTTAGACAAAGAAACATAGTTTAATGAATATTAGTAGTATAAAGACATATTTTAAAAAGCGCCATCTATGAGATTACACAAAAATCAAATCAAGTTACATTTTGACACTTTTTGGAAATTAATAATTTTTTGACCATGTTGGCAAGGTTAGCAGTTAGTTATTCTTAAAATTCATAGATGGTAGTGCGCATTTTCTTCATAAAAGTCGTATAATTCGTTTTGACAAATTTCAGTTTAAAAAAACCCTCAAAATCTCACGACATAGGTCGTATTCAAGATTTCATAATCTCTTACTGCGCGGTCGAATTTACTCACAACTGGGAATAAAAAATGAAAAAAAAAAACAAGCCCAAACAGAGCAAATGTTATATTGTTTAATCTAACGACGCATATTTAAATGTTGTTTTTGAGTAAGCCATGCTATTATCTGGCTTTACACTATAAATACTACGACATTTATTTTAAGTAACTTGGGCAGAGAAACATACTTGAATGTAGTAGCATATAGAAAATTTTAAAACAGCGCCATCTATTTGATTTCATAAAAATCAAATTCTTCCTAAACGTGGTATCGTATATTATTTATTTTTTACTATAAGCTTTATTGTACACCTCATAATGTGGACAGGATATACAAATACAAAATCGCACAGGGCAATATATAGGGCAGGGTATAGTTCGTTTTGAAAAATTCAAGTTCCAAAAAACCCTCAAAATCTTGAGCAGAGTTGAGCAAGACTATTAAAAAAAATGCGGCGTTAAGTATTACAAAAAAGTTATGTTCGTTAAAATATCACCATCATCTGTCTGAAGATTTTCTGCGAGTTTTGAGGCGTGCTACTAGAGACGAAGTCGATGTAACTGATGATCGAGTGCTGAACACCTGTCTCAGTTCACTTCAAGATGTAGACATTTCTATCGGCGGCAATCTACTGATCTAATATGGATTACTAGCTCCCCAATCGTCACCGCATCAAGACTATGGAAATCGAGAGTATAACGCTGAGACAGAGTTCTCTTCAGAGCAAAAACAGATTTATAACACCGTCCTTGAAAGCGTTGTGCAAAACCAGGGCAAAATGTTTTTCTTGTGTTGCTCCTGTTGGAACAGGAAAAACATGGCATACTTGCAGAGGTCAGGAGACAAGGCAATATTGCTATTGCTGTCGCGTCGTTGGGAATTGCTGCCACACTGCTTCCGAGTGGCAAGACAGCACATGCCATCTTCAAATTCCCATCGATTTAGAGAGCGTCAAAACGCCTGTTTGTGGTGTGTCAGGTAACAGCGATAAGGGACACGTGCTTAAGGATTGCTCTTTGATCATATGGGATGAGCATATTATGGCCAATAGGAAGGCAGTTGAGGCCGAGGACAGAACCTTGCAGGACATCCGCGGGAACGAACATTTGATAGGTGGTGTCACAGTTTGTTCAGTGGCGATTTCGGGCAAACGCTTCCCGTTTGCTACGTTGAAACCTTGGCTTCGATCCTTTTGGGCTCCTACAGTTGCTGCCGACTGCTGGAGGCGCAGGGAATAGTACGCGCCGTCGACGTCTATCGAATGGGTGGACAAAGAGCTACCCATTGCTCGGCGGTCACAAGCCCGCGCCTCCTGTGGCCGGAAATCGGGATTGGAGACACGGCGGCGGTAGCTGCGGCTTGAGTGCCTTTGCTTTTCCCTGATGCAGTCGACCCCCTTTTTTAGCCGCTAGCATTACTGCTTCGCAGAAGGAGGCGACCGCCTGCCACTCTTCTTTGCTCCGGATCATGACCTCTGCCAAAGTCCGCTGCAAGTCAAAGCCCATTGCGAGAGAGGTGGACAGGAGGTGCTTCCAAAGTCTCTCGATAGAGCGTTAGCCAGCTTAGAAGAATTCATTTGCTGTGTGTACGGGGACAACAGTCATTTACTGCACCAGCAGAATTTCTTATGTGTGAGCGGGCCATTTTGACGTCCAAAAATGATCAGGCTGCAGCAATTAACGAATACATTCTCTCGGAAATTGAGGGAAATGCAGTGATCTATACCTCAATAAACACTGTCGTCGAGCAAGATGACGCCACCCATTATCCCGTGGAATTTTTGAACTCCCAGCCAGCAAGTGGACTTCAAGCGCATACCATAAATCTGAAAGTCGGAGTCCCGATTATGCATTTTTGGAATTACCTATCTCCTCCAAAGTGGTGTAATGAGACCCGTCTTAAAGTCATCTCGCTGCACAGACACATCATTGAAGCAAAAATTCTTACGGTTTATGGCGAAGTCGAGGCAGTATTTATACCTCTTAACTTCCCGTTCCAGTTCAAGCGCGTACAGTTCCCCGTGAGGGTTTGCATCACGATGACCATCAGTCGAAGGGGCAGACACTGAGTGCAGCGGATGTCAACTTCAGGACGAGTTGTCTCTTACGCGGGCAACTGTATGTCGCTTGCTCCCGCGTCACCAGTCCTGAGTCTCTTTACATTTTGGCTCTTGGCAGCATAACTACCATCGTAGTGTGGTGGCGGAGTGGTAAAGGCTCCGACTCAGTGGTGGCGAAGTAGTAAAGGCTCCGACTTACAAGTTGTAGGTCTGTCGTTCAAACCCAGCCAGGCGCATTACTTTGTGTATTTTATTTCATAACCACTGCTCAACGGTGAAGGAAAACATCATGAGGAAACTGTGACTGTGAATGTTTTAGAACCAAAAATTCATCAAGTGTCATCCACCAAACCGTATTGGACTCGCGTGGTGGATTATGGCCCATTCCCTCTCCTAGAAATGAGGTCTGTGTCCCAGCAGCGGGAACTTTATAAGGCTGATGCAATGCTATTTTAAAATTTGTTTACTTATAATGCTATGCCATCTGATATACACTGATCATACACTGCCATCTTAGGTTTTTTTGGTGCTGTAGATAGGGATTGCAATCCGGAAAACCGGATCCGGCAATCCGGTGAATCCGGCGTCAATATACACTTACCGGATCCGGCACCAATACACCGGATCCGGTGATCGGATCCGGTAATTGCATGTTTTGGTAAAATACCTGCGCTATTGTATGAGTAGGCACTTTAAACATGTTGTGCGTGTGCGTGCGAGTCGTTTGACGCTGAGTCGCACCGCGCCTCCCCCTCCCCCCCGCCCCGCAGCGTGACCAGCGTGTCGCTACATGCTCAGTTCAATTTCATTCGTGACGTGACTCGCTCGCCGACAAATGTGTGTTTTGTTTTGCCGCAGCCCGCAGCTTCGTCAAATGTGACTTTACAGTTGGTTTGTTCAAAACAAGTAAAACCACGGTATGATTCCACACGATATTTATACACGATATTTATACACACACCCGCGCCTAGTCGACATAAACAGCTCTCTCTCTCTCTCTGTCTTCCCCTCTCACTTGCCTCGTCTCTCCAAGCCGCGAATGGCACTACTATATATTTATACATCCGTATACTGTATACACTGTACTACACTGTGTTTGTCATTCTGGACCGACTCTTTTTATTAATTACATTTATGTTTTGTATTTTGTTACAGGTAGTCACCTACTCGTACATAGTATGCTAGCTTATGATTAATGTAAAAGTTTAAAACATGTCACTTTCGAAACCAAGCAAGAATGAGGGAACCTGTAGTAGGGACAGTGAAATAACTGTATGGAATTATTTTAAAAAACAGCAAAAGGATAAGTCTGTGAACGCGGAATGCACATTATGCTCTAACATACTAAAAATAAGTAAAGGTTCTTATAAAGGCTTAAAAACACATTTGCAAACAAAGCATTGTATTGATCTAAGTTTTGAAAGTAGCCAATTAAAACGTCCCGGCTCTGACTCATCTCCTAAACCATCCACATCAAAAACGGTATTAGCTGAAAGTGTTTCTGAGGAAGATATAATACCCAAGAAAAAGTCTAAAACAATTGACATTGGCAGTTACTTTAAGAAAGAAAACTCGATGGAGATGATGGTTTCCAGAATGGTCTGCAAAGATGGTGTGCCCCTCAGTTTATTTTGTACATCGGCAGATTTGAGATATTTGTTTTCGAAAAGTGGATTTAAACTTCCTAATTCACCAAACACCATAAGATCTATAGTTTTAAATTTTGCAAATACCGTTAAAGCCGACTTGATAATTGAGTTCGAATATCTTAAGAAACAAGGAAAAAGATTTTCGTTGAGTTTTGATGAATGGACTTCACAAAAAAATCACCGTTATTTGAATCTAAATGTACACCACAAAGAAAAACATTTTAATCTGGGTTTGATTAGAATACACGGTTCGTGCACTGCGGAACATACTATAAATCTAATAGAAAACCGCTTAAAAAGCTTCGGACTTGATTCAGATACTGATATTATTGGTATGAGTACTGACGGTGCAAGTGTCATGGTCAAAGTAGGTAAGCTAATGAAGTGCTATCAGCAACTTTGCTACGCACATGGGTTGCAATTAGCTGTGATCGATGTTTTATATAAAAAGAGAGAAGAAGACTCAATAATGCCAACAACAACTCCTGATTCAGATTCAGATACAGATGACGAAGACACAACGGATGATACTTTAGGAGAACAAGGAGTTTCAGTAACAATAACAGATCCTTCTAGTGCTGAATTAATTCCTAGATACGATGACCTTCTTCAAAAAGTGCGAAAAGTGGTACAACTGTTTAAAAGATCGCCCACTAAATATGACATCTATTTGCAAAAGTACGTAAAAGAAGATACAGGTAAAGAACTAAGCCTTATTTTGGATTGCCGCACGCGTTGGAATAGTCTTCTGGCTATGATAGAAAGAGTTTATAAACTGAAAGTGTGTATTGACAAAGCTTTAATAGATATAGGATCTGACTTAAAATTTAATGATCTTGAATGGTCGAGAATAAAAGACTTGATAGATAGTTTGCAGCCATTTAAATTAGCTGTAGAGACGTTATGCAGAAGGGATTCGACCCTACTAACTGCTGAAACAACACTAAAATTTGTTTTAGAGAAGTTGCTCACTTACGACACGGCGTTAAGCACTGATTTATCTGAAGCACTACATGCTAGAATCAAAGAACGTCGTACTATAGTAACAGGTATATTGATATACTTACAGAATCCAAAGAAATATCAAGAAGATTTAAATCGAGCTGAAAATACATTTACTATGCCAAAGAAAAAAGATATACGACTAGAAATGAAAAAAATCTTGGAAAGATTTAACCAAGATAATAACTCTGACAAAAGCGTGGAACTCGTGGACGTGGAAGAAACAGTAGAGAAGAGCTTAGACTTAGAATCACTGGAAAAAGACTTGACATTACAAGAAGAATTAAAATTAAAGATACAGCAAGAAATGACTTCTTATAATACGATACAGAATAAGAAAAATATGGATTTTGATAAAATATTAAAAAAAGAAATGACTGCATTCGAAAGTGAAGGAGTTCGAGGAGAATACTTGTCTGCTATTAATGATTATTTGCTCACAATTAAGCCTACAAGTGTAGAAGCTGAAAGAGCCTTCTCGGCCGCAGGCTACATTTGTAGCTCTATTAGAAGTCGATTGGGAGATGATACAATTAACACAATTTGTTTTTTAAGATCGTTTTTTCAAAGTAAAAAGTGATTATTTATAAAGAATATTATGAAGAATAATTATTGTGATTATTTATTGTGATCTCAATTAAGGTTAATTATTAGATAGTGTCAGATAAGATAGTTGATTGTTTTGTTTTTGAGATTTTTCTTTTAGTAATAATAAAGGTGATTTCGTATTCGTATATATATATATCGTTTTTTTAACATTTCCTTACCAGTCCAAAGTTAAGTTATCCTGGCTAGATAAATCCGGTCGGATCCGGCCGGATCCGGCCGGATTGATGGATATCCAGCCGGATCCGGCCGGATTGAAAATGAGGCCGGATTGCAATCCCTAGCTGTAGAGCCTTCACGCAGGCAACGTCGCGGGCAGCAGCTAGTTTGAAATAAAATATTTTGAGTCTGAGTTTGATTGCCAATTTGCCACCTAGTCCTAGACTCCTAAACCTAGTCAACTCAAACACAATCTCCCCGCACAACAGTCAGCCAATTTCATGAGAACCAGTTAATATTATAGTTTCTACTAATAATAAGGAGCCGTCACGTGGTCGCAGCGACTTGCAACTGATCGTAATCGACGTAATGCGACCCGACGACGTTCTAATGAAATCATTGTCGACTTGTCGAGTGACGCCCGAAGGCTCCCCGCTCGCATAGCGACTTGCTGAATTGTCGCTGCGATTTTTTTTTTGTTGTGAATGAAAACGGCTTTCTTTATTATTTACTAGCGATCCAGGTCTACATCATCATAATCCCCACACAACAGTCAGCCAATTTCATGAGAAACAGTTAATATTATAGTTACTAGTAATAATAAGGAGCCGTCACGTGGTCGCAGCGACTTGCAACTGATCGTAATCGACGTAATGCGACCCGACGACGTTCTAATGAAATCATTGTCGACTTGTCGAGTTACGCCCGAAGGCTCGCCGCACGCATAGCGACTTGCTGAATTGTCGCTGCAATTTTTTTTTTGTTGTGAATGAAAACGGCTTTCTTTATTATTTACTAGCGATCCAGGTCTACATCATCATAATCCCCACACAACAGTCAGCCAATTTCATGAGAAACAGTTAATATTATAGTTACTAGTAATAATAAGGAGCCGTCACGTGGTCGCAGCGACTTGCAACTGATCGTAATCGACGTAATGCGACCCGACGACGTTCTAATGAAATCATTGTCGACTTGTCGAGTGACGCCCGAAGGCTCGCCGCACGCATAGCGACTTGCTGAATTGTCGCTGCAATTTTTTTTTTGTTGTGAATGAAAACGGCTTTCTTTATTATTTACTAGCGATCCAGGTCTACATCATCATAATTTCCACACAACAGTCAGCCAATTTCATAAGAAACAGTTAATATTATAGTTACTAGTAATAATAAGGAGCCGTCACGTGGTCGCAGACTTGCAACTGATCGTAATCGACGTAATGCGACCCGATGATGTTCTAATGAAATCATTGTCGACTTGTCGAGTTACGCCCGAAGGCTCGCCGCACGCATAGCGACTTCACGACTTGCTGAATTGTCGCTGCGATTTTTTTTTGGGATAGTTGTTGTGAATGAAGACGGCTTTCTTTATTATTTACTAGCGATCCAGGTCTACATCATCATAATCCCCACACAACAGTCAGCCAATTTCATGAGAAACAGTTAATATGATTGTTTCAAGTAATAATAAGGAGCCGTCACGTGGTCACAGCGACTTGCAACTGATCGTACTGATCGACGTAATGCGACCCCACGACGTTCTAATGAAATCATTGTCGACTTGTCGAGTTATGCCCGAAGTCCCGCTGCACGCATAGCGACTTGCTGAATTGTCGCTGCGGATTTTTTTTTTTTGAGATAGTTGTTGTGAATGAAGATTGTTTTCTTTATTATTTACTAGCGATCCAGGTCTACATCATCATAATCCCCACACAACAGTCAGCCAATTTCATGAGAAACAGTTAATATTATATTTTCTAGTAATAATAAGGAGCCGTCACGTGGTCGCAGCGACTTGCAACCGATCGTAATCGACGTAATGCGACCCGACGACGTTCTAATGAAATCATTGTCGACTTGTTGAGTGACGCCCGAAGGCTCGCCGCACGCATAGCGACTTTACGACTTGCTGAATTGTCACTGCGATTTTTTTTTAGGGATAGTTATTGTGAATGAAGACGGCTTTCTTTATTATTTACTAGCGACCCAGGTCTACATGGGTTTAAGAAATCTTTGGAATTCTCTTGTTTAATAAACATGCATTATAAATACCAGTAAATGAGCAGTGGTGGCCGAATGGTAACGGCCCCGACTTAAGAGTGGGTTCCGACATGGGTCCAAACCCAGCCAGGCACAATTACTTTGTGTAATTTATTTCATAACCACTGCTTTCAAAACGGTGAAGGAAAACATCGCGAGGAAACCGGCATGTCCTAGAACCAAAAATTCGAAGACATGTGATGTGACATCTGCACTGGGCCCCGCGTGTCGTCATGGCCCTTTGCCTCTCATAGAGAGGAGGCCTGTGTCCCAACAGTGGGAACATGATGATGACGATTATAAATACCTAGGTAAACCTTTCTTTTTGAGGTGGGAAATCTAACTTGTGGTAGGTAAAAATCATCGAATGACGAATCCCACTCTTGGGCGGAGCGGGAAACAGTGTCAGACTCTTACTGACTAAAGAACCTACCCCGTGCCTTCCTTGCCTTATTCCCAGAGCCTCCGGGAGTACTGATTAAGACCTGCCTGTGGTTATTCAGTTGCTCTTTAAGTTCCAGGCGTCGGTAAATCTTTCAAAAATTCATACGTTCCCGCGGCAAGGCAATTCCCGCTCATGGAGCCCATGGGCTTTAAGAAGCCTCCATGTCTTGACTGCCGCACGACTAGCTCCCCATTGCTTATCTGTATATGATGGATATCTATATGTAAGGATGTCTGAAGACAGCGATGCTCCGCCCAAGCGGGATGAACTTCCACCCACTACCAAAAACCTGACTTAGGCTGCTTTACTTAGTAACCATTTTTAGTGTACCGTGCCGTACGGCTGTATCTCAAAAACCGTGATAGTTACACTTAATTTTCACAGATGATTTACAAATATCCATCCATTACAGTGTTGAAACAGTTACAATCGAGGACTGAACAGATCGAGGGACTGGAACAGTTTGCCAGCTGCGGTCTTTCCGTACAATTATAATTTAGGTGTCTTCAAGGCTAGAGTGAATAGGCTCTTAATAAACTAGTGCGCCTCACGATTGAATTACTGCTTACCATCAGGTGAAATCGCAGTCAAGCACTAGTTTATAGTAATGAAAAAAAAACTAAAAACAGAATAAAATAAATATTCGAAGTGCGACTCGCACTTGACCAGTTTTTTTCTATCCAGCGTATTTTTTTTGTTCACTATCTAACATAAAAAGAAATGAAACAGACTAAACTAATTCAAATTTTATTGCGTTCAGAGATTTAGTTATTCGTAAAATGGTAACACAAAAATCCAGTGACTCGTAAGTATTATCTCATACTATCGATCTATTGATTGGAATCTTTTTATCGACTTGTTTGTCAAGTAAATATTTGATGTAACTTGATATTCCTTTACAGTTTTTGCCAGATCATTTGTCCGTGACAACAGGATACCTCAACATAGTCACTTGGCAACTTCTTTCGACCAGTGGCGGATTAAGTTAGCCAGGCCCCAGAAAGTGGGCCCCTAAATTTTTTATTAGTACGCTGCAGATATTCCTTTAATTAGTACGCTGCAGATTTTCCTTTACTGTGTTACCAGATCATTTGTCGGCGACAACAAGTGTCCTCAACATGGTCACTTGGCAACTTTGTTCGACCAGTGGCGGATTAAGCCAGACAAACCCCAGAAAAGGGGCCCCTATAAACTTTTATTTACGAGTAGTACGCGGCAGATATTCCTTTACTATTTTTGCCAGATCATTTGTCCGTGACAGCAAGATACCTCAACATAGTCACTTGGCAACTTTGTTCGAACAGTGGCGGATTAAGTCAGACAGGCCCCCGAATTACGGCCCCTAAATTTTTATTTAGTATGCGCCAGATATTCCTTTACAATTTTTGCCAGATCATTTGTCCGTGACAACAAGATACCTCAACATAGTTATTTGGCTTCTTTCGACCAGTGCCGGATTAAGCTAGACAGGCCCCAGAAAATAGGCCCCTAAATCTTTTATAGTACATAACAAATAAATTAAACCCATTTTTTTATACATATGGTATACGTCATACTTTTGCGCAAATAAACTCTTTTTCTTTCTTTCTTCTTCTTTCTTTCTTTCATTGACTATGTTTACGCACAGCCCCCCACACCGATTGAGACCCGCAAAACGGTTATATTATTGCACATTCAAGGTTGACCGACATGATGGTTCAACATGTGCGACGAGGATTATTTTCGGGTCTCAATCCTATATATCTCAATCTAGATCCTCAATCTTATATCCTATAAATACCTATGTAGGCAAAAGGTTCTGCTTATTTTCCGCTTACTATAATACTGACAAGGAATCAAAAACTCTAGGATTGAATCAAACCAACAACCAGTCAGACGCAGTCAGGGTCTCTAACCACTAGACCATCAGGCCCGTCAAGTATGGCACAGATATCGGTTTGCTTTACTTCCAAGCGGGGCCCCGACAATTGCGTGGGACCCAACCAATGCATGGGGCCCATAGTATTTGCTACTCTTGATACTTGACTAATCCGGCACTGCTTTCGACAGGATATTACTGACTGACATAATAGATGATCTAGAGATGTTGAGGATCTACATCCATCGTTCATTATAATGAGGCCTGTCAATCTATGCAGTTTTTAGGGTTCTGTATCACTCTGTTGTCCATCTGTCTGTCAAAACCCTTTATTTGAGAAGAACAAAGAACCCAAGAACACATGAAGATATCGAGGTGAAATTATAACCCTTTACTCAGGTTTCTTTAAGTTGTGAAAATCAAACTACACATTATGTCTCAAAAAACGTACTTACCTATATTTCGCGACTCTCAAGGGAATAAAAATGTATAGGGTACTTTCCGTTGACTCAGAATCCTGAAATTTGACACAAAGCAAGGTCTTATAACACAGATATAAAAATAAATCTGAAAATTAACTTTTATGTGATTCAGAAAAACTTCAAGATAACAAAGTTCGACTTCAATCGATGTCGACTTATACAAAGTAACGACAGATGGGCTTTCCTTAAAAAGGATCATTGTACATATCAATATGAACAACTTTTACTGGATTTTATATAATATAATATATTTTATAAAAAAAACCCGCTGGTCCATACATTTAGTCGAGTTATGTAGATATAAATCTATGGAGCAGCGGGTTTTTTTTCTTGATTTTTGAGTTGGTCTCGTAGTAAAAGTTTATATTGGTGTGTACATTGTACCATGATTCTTTTTAAGGAAAGCCCCTCTGTTGTATTAATTTTGTACATATAAGTAAGTAAGTACGGAACCCTAAGTGCATGAGTCCAGCTCGCAGTTGTCCAAATTTTTGCTTCTAGTGCTTTTGTTTTAAGAAACATTATCTGGATTAGGGACCTACCTGGAGCTGAATACGGTCGAAAACACTTTAGATCTAAGTCTTTATGTTATTAGATGTTAGAAAATATGCATTAATTACCATGACTTTTTGTGGTGGGTGAAAATCATTTAATGATAATCAGGGCGGGAGATTTTCATAAGATAATTTTCGGGAGATAGGGTCAGACTTTTATTGAATAAAAAACTCACTCTGTTGCGGACTTTCCGGCCCGAGTAGGCTTCAGGATTTCTACAACTCGTTGAGGCGCGCGGCAACTGTACGCGCCGTCGACAACGGACGGTTGGATGGCGAGCTCCTTATTGCTCGCCGTCCGTAAGCCCGCGGGGAAAGAGCAGCGTTGAAAGGTCTCCCGCAAGGTAGACCGATGACCTGTAGATTATCGCGAATGATATGGAGAGACGTAAGAACATGACACTTGGGAAAGACAATTTTTTTTTTTTAAGTAGGTACCTGATTTATTCGTAACTACCTACTGTAGGTATGTGTGACGTACTAAGCGTTCCAAATAAGAGTAGAATCGATTGACAGGAGGTGACGTCACGCCGTACTGTCAAATCGAAGTTATTTTTGCAAAATTGAAGAACTCAGAGATGAGTAAAATTTAAAAACTGATTTTATTTCAAATTTTTTCGTTCACAGTTCGTAAATAATTATTTTTTTCGTAAATAAACTTAATTATTAAAATATCTAGCCTCGATTTGACAGTAAATCGTGACGTCACAACATGGCAATCGATCCTATTCTCATTTGGAACGCATTGTATAAACGTGTTTTCTTTCTTTTATTTGTGAAAAATAATTAAATTATCAGATATAATAAGCTTGTAGAATTTGCCTAATTAATGTATAACTACTCAGTACTCAGTCTATCCGTTCGTCGACTGCTGGGCGTATTGTTGGTCAAGGTTCGATTCCCTCGCCAAACAAAGCGGTGCGGGCTTCATTAATAGGAAATTCCCTGTAATTTATTGTGACATGATAATTGAAAATTCGATATAAATTTGCTTTAAGCAGATTATTTTTTTATTTGCTATAAACTAGCACCACTGTGCTTGACTACGATTCCGCATGATGGTAAGCAGTGATGCAATCGTTGATTCGTGTGGTTGATGTAATTGAAGTTTTTTTTTAATTTTATTTACAAATTGGAAATTACTCCTTAAAAACCCGTAAAGTGTAGACACAAGTAGTTATAATTATGTTATAATGAAGCTATCATAATCGAATTACGACTAAAGCGTCTAAAAAGAAATAAAAACAAAAACACGTAAAGTCAAAGGGAAGATCCTCTGACCAGACAGGTGTTATGTCTGGTCCAGGCAACTACCCCGATGATTTTAGACTGTAGTCAAATCGCGTGGAGAATTGCGAGATGGAGGATGTCGTAGTTTCATCATCATCATCAGCCTTTTAATGGTCCCACTGCAGGGACACAGGCCTCCTCTCTCTAGGAGAGGGAATGGGCCATAATCCACCACGCGGGCTCAGTGCGGATTGGTGGATGTCACATGTCTTTGAATTGTCGTAGTTTAGTTCATATGTAACACCATAGATGTTGCTACATATGTTTTTTTCTTGCTAATATGCAAGCAAATGATTGCAAATATAATTTTCTGCGAGCAGGTGTCGAACCCGCTAACACAATTATTTTTACACTTCACCCCTGTAGGTAAGTTCTCTATTTTGGCTAACTTGTGATGCGAAGTTAATCTTTGCCCATGGCTTCTTGGTCAGAAGAATTAAGAAAATTTTACTCGGCAACTAAGTTGAACTGAAATAGCCGTCGTTGCTATGGTTACCAACAGCTCCCCAATATTCACACTTCGATTGAAACCTAAAGTTTTGTAACTGCACATTGAAGGTAGATCGCCATTTCGATTCAATTTAAATACCACAAATTGTACCGTTTCTGAGTTAAGAAATTACTCTATGTAATATACTGGTTATTCAGCTGCATCAGGAAGCTGCGGCGACCAGTTCCGGGCTATGGTCCGGAGCGAAGAAAAATAGTAGGCGGCCGCCTCCTTCTACGATGCAGTAGGTAATGTTAGCAAAGAGGGCTATCGGGAGGACCGGTGAGGAGGACATCCTCACGCTCTAGCCGCCGGGATCCCGACCCTAATTTCCAGCCACTGTACGCATGAGTTCGAACCAATCCTGAGTCGTTGGCGAAGTGTTCCACGCACGCCTCAAAAAGATTCCCAGCAGGGTCGTAGCATACTGGGGCTAAGTGGTTGATTTCCGAAAGAGAAATCCTGGCTCCTGGAAGGTAAGGCAAAGAAGAAGTCTAGGTGTGGTTGTGATTAGTAAAAGTCACGCCCTTAATTTTCATCAAAGAAAATTAGAAATATCAAATAACTTTTCTCGCCCGAGTGAAGAGTAAGACTTACTGACTAAAACCCACCTGTATTCCTTCAGTTACCCTTTGCGTTCTAGGTCCAGGGTAACTCTCTTTCAAACCATCCTATTTATTCTATCACATAAACTAACGTAAATTAAAAACCTATCTTATATCTTTATAGTTTATACACCAAACCAACCCAACTATAGAAAGTACTTATTATACAGACTTAATTAGTCTAGGTTATTAATTACTAATTTATAATTACCGCATCCATCCGCGACGGCTCAGCGATGCGACGACGCGTCGTGAAGTTCGTTCGACAAGGTTCGATTCCCTGGTCAAACAGACAGAGCGGTAGGTTTCTTATTGTTGTAATTTCTTATTCCCAGGCTATTAAACTAACATGATAATAGTATATCTTTATAATGTTGACATTATAGAGGGTGGTGTACATTTATATGTGCGAAGTAATCTCTGAAACTACTGAACTGATTCTAAGAAAATTCTTTAACATATCCAACCTTTTTGAGATAGATCATGTTGAGCATAGGTTGGCGGTATTTTTTTTTCAGGAAAAAAAGTTAACAGGAATGGGTTAAAAAATAAGTAAAAGTCAGTCATTATCTCCTACCCCGCCCACCAATGGGGGTTGTTTAGTCAGTAGGAGTCTGACACTGTTTCCTGCTCCGCTCAAGGGCGAGATTCGTCATTGGATAATTTGAACAGGGTGTAGACATTCGCTAAGAACGGATTTTAACATTTTCAAATGACTTTTGTCCGCCCCTGAGCGAAGCGGGAGACAGTGTCAGATTTTTACTGATTAAAGAACCACTCCTGCTCCTTCTTTGCTTTTCACACCGGGGCCGAACACGGCGGTTCTCCGCTCAAGCGGGGCACACCTCTGCCGTGTGCTCCGGGCGGTTCACCCATTAATAACATCCGTACAAGCTAGTACCTAAGTAGGTACCTACCTACTATAAAACTAATTAAAAAGAATGAAAAACTCCAAAAAAAGATTTTCACCATAATTCCTAGTTATCTTAAAATTTTGGCCATCTCTTACTTAGACAACACTAACGGTCTGGACTGCTACCGTCCGGTCGTCTGGTAGCAGTCCAGACCGAGCCCAAGTCGTCGACGGCGCCCTACAGGGTTGATGCCTCCCGGAGCTGAGGGTTGGTTCGAAAGCGTTACACCGGGGCTCTGGGAATAAGGCAAGGAAGGTACGGGGTAGGTTCTTTAGTCAGTAAGAGTCTGACATTGTTTCCCGCTCCACCCACGAGCAGGATTAGTCATTGGATGATTTTTACCTACCATAAAAAAAGCCTTATACAACACGCCCCTAAGTTGACCTCCTGACCCAGGCGCCACTTAGTAAAATATACCTAACTACTTAGATGAGACCTTAGCCTACTAAAACTTGGGCTGCAAGATAGTTCGCAAGAATCACCGCGACCCTGGGACGCAAAGGGTATCTAGGAAGTCAACGAAAGCCTAACTAACGCCCCCAATCGCTACACCCAAAGCGGGTGGAGCTACGTGATAATTCCCACTCCAAAAACAAAAAAAACCTACCTACTAAGACTTTATTTTCACCTATTCTGTTTATAAGGTGATTTCTTCACGCTCAGCGAAGTTTAAACCTCTCAAAGGTAACATATTCACAAATAAAATACCTACGAACCCGTTCACCATTTCTGCAAGCCTACCTACACCAAAGGATAATGTAGGTATCGAAAACAGTAGGCATCAACCGGCCCACGCATACCAATATACCTACGTAAACATACTACTACCAGTACTTCACAACACATACAAAATCTCGAAACTAAAACATGCTAAAACTAACGCGCGCCATTCATAGTAACCATTCACAACGTTGAGCCCGCCAAATCTATCAGTGTTGCCAAAATAACAAGCCGAATCACACAAAACAAACTATCAACATTAGCGATCATTATAATTTTATTTAGCCTCTGGCGAAACTGAGGCGTAAGGATTCGAGATGAGAAAAAAATGAACCCCTTCCGCAAAGAATTTAGGAGTGCCCGCGACCGGGACCGAATACGACTTGCTCGTTATAAATTTTGTGTAAGATAACAATGCGTACGTGTGGGTGTGTGGTACAGTCGCTGACGAGTATAGTTACGGCACGCAATAACGCTAACAAGCGTGCAAGCGAGAAGCAAACAGCAGTGTATAGCGGCGTCTCGCTCCCTCTGCCGGCAACATGGCGCGCTGACTCGGGCGCAGGCTCGAATCGTATCGCCTGCCCACTCAAGGTTCGCTGACTGCCGTTCTTTTGTTTTTAATGTTGCCATGTGGGAATTTCTCCCCAGACTCGTGTAGTCTTGTAATTATTATTTTTAAGATAATTGTCTTCGTTTGAGTTGAATGAGAGATTGTTTATTTTTAACTTGTTTATTATGAAGAAGTGATGAAAAATACATAGTACAGTTTTAAAAGTTTTGTTGAGGAAAAGATAATCTTAATGACTCATAATATTGTGGTGTTAAAGAATGAAATTATAGAAATATTTACCTACGATTAAATGAAAAACTTGACGAAGTTGTATAAAATAATTACGTATTTTATAAAAACACGACATCAAATTGATCTTACTTTTCTAAATATTCATTTTTGAGTAAATTTTCCATTATTTTGTATAAAAAAACACAAAAACTATTTTTAAAACTTCATAAAAACATTGTAATGCCTTTGATTTTATATAAAAACAGTAATGTTATATTTTCATAAATCGAATTTTGTATTACAATCATATTTTTTAGATTTGAATAATACACTTAATATCACTTAGCTTTGTAGTTTTCTAGTATATTTAATTTATAAAAACTTCCACGCGTAAAATAAAAATGTGTGGAGAGTGTTGTAAGTATTTCGGGAACCCTGGACCGCAGACGAAAACAGCGTCAAGCCGAGGACCTGCTCAAACCGAACGTCTGCATACCGATCGTTGGTTTTTTATAAGCGCGCGTCGGTGCACGCCCGGGCCGCTGTGTGAGTGGGCGTGCGCCAGTGTGCGTGGCGGCTCGTTCTCGCGCGCGCCGCGCTCCATTGTTGTGTGCAGTATACTCGCGACTCTCCGCCGGCCGCGGACCGTATCACGCGCTCGCCGACAACCACTAAAACTACCGGCGATAAACAAAATAATGACCAGTGTACCACATTACGTGCATCGCGAGTGCAACAAGCGACAACAGTGTGTGATAACAAGTATGTAACGTGCGTGTTGTGTCAAACGGTGTGCGTTTTTCGACGTGTTTTGGAGTTTGGAGGCGCGTGGACAGCGCAATGCACGTCGTGTTTAGGTATGTGCCGACCGATTAATTATGGCCCATCAGTGAGGGGTCGCTGGCCTGCAATTTCGCCACTGAGATCGTTTAGTGTATTTTTATAATCGGTGACAGATTTCGCGACGGTACGGTGCGGCCACGGCGGGTGGCGAGTCGTGCTATTTACACGTCTGTTTTCGTTTACATATACAGAACTGGCTGGCGTCAACGTTTTCTAGTCACATCCGTCGTTTCTTGTGGTGTTTTATGTGCATTTGGCGCCGTCGGTGTGTTATCAGTGGCCGGGAAGTGTGTCGAGTAATTTATAACGTAATTAATACGTTATCGGTGACGGTGAACCGATGTAGGCGCGTGAAATGTGAACTTTGCATCCATTTGAGACCGCCTGAGCTGGACACATGCCATGCTGCTTACACGCTTTACAAAACTCACGTTTGACGGTCGTAAATGTAACGTACTGCATCGCACCAGCCATTGGTTAAACATGCAAATGCCTGTGTCATAAAAAAAGCAATAAAAACACAGTTGATAAAGTACGATGCCCATCTAATCACCTCCAGTTGGTAAAGATAAAATGTTACACAATAAACTTAGAATTCACTGGTTTTATTTTATGTGAATAAAGTCATAATCACGTTTATTTACCTTTAGAACAACAATAGCTTTCTTCTGGATAAAGTTCAATTTTACCGCTAAAGATACCAACCTAATAGATTAAACTTTTTTTATTAGGGTAAATGTGATAGTTATCGTCAATCCTTACTTTTAAATACGCTTTTCATTTTCGAAGATTAAGAATAAACCAAACAAAAATTGTATTTAGTACTTTTTCAGTGACACAATCACAGTCCATGTGTATCATTAACCTCAACTGTTACTGCTATTCCATTCATTGCTTTCAAATGACAATTTAGATACTTACTTATTTTTAAGGTTAGATGTCATGATGATTAAACAAGAAACATTTGAGTATAGTGAAGTTTACAAAAAAATGTAAATAAACCCTTATTTAATGTCATAGGCGGCAAAAAGTAATCATTCTACGCGAAAAGTAGTAAAAATGCTTGTAAACTCGACTACATTTCACCGTTTTGTAAAAGGCATGATGATGTACGTTAAACTTGCTTCAACAGAAACTATTAATTAACTTTACATGTCCGGCGGAATTATTGAAATGTTCATTGCAGTACTAAAATGACAACTCATGAGGAACAAAGTTGATAATTGTAATGCCATTTATTTTTTATGATCAACGGGACCCTAATAAATAACATATAGCCCTACAAATGTGCGCAAACGCACCTGCTTAAAGAAAAAGTTGGGATGTCCTTAATATAGTTTATTGTAACTAAATTATACACATTAAGACGTTATTAAAATTTTCAAATTAAGGCGTAATTGACTTTGCCTCTGACGGCTGTAGATAGCTATGCTTTCTTTCATTACAGCAAGGCCTTTCTTAAATACCTAAACCCGATAAATGCATTTTTCTCTCGTCACTATCCTAAGAACTAAATATTTGAAAGCTTAAGCAGGTTTTAGAGGGTCAAAAAATATTTTACACAAAATCCTTGTTTCATTCAGACGAAATCTTCGATGCTCCAACCATTTCTCAGCGCGGTGTCCGCACGCTGCGAGCAAAAAAGAATATTATTTATAACCCTTTTATTCTTTTTAGAGAAAAAATATATTTCAATATTTTTTTCCTCTTTTATGGCGCGCAGTTAAACGCGACAACTCTGGGTTACGAGCGACCAGTTCGAAAACCGAATTTCGTTACGTTTTTTTTTTCAAGGTTTAAAAGCTTTTTTATGCATTTTCATCGTTGCTGCTAGTAAATATTTCCAATATAAGAATAAAGTGCAATCCTGCACTCTATGAGTTAATTTATTAAAAAAATACTTTGTTATTATTTGGCATAGTAAATAGTAAATAAAATATAAAGCGGACGCTTGTGTCAGTGTTCTTAAAGTTCTACGCGGGAAAGAGATCTAAACACTTATTCTAAGAAGCGAACAATCGTCTTATTTTGGTCGTTATCTCAAATGAATTATTCATATAATCGCATTTCCTACGGTAGACGAGTATTATTGGATCTAATTATTTTTATTTGTTGTTATATTCAGAATGTCTATTTTGTCGCTATAAAATCTTTGATTTAGTAGTTAATAGTTTATTTAACGACTAGTAAATAATAATATTAGTAGTAGCAGTAATTAAACGATACAATCAAGTATTTTAGTGTTCACTTCTAAAATCATGGGTTTATTAGCATGCTTAATCCTGTTAAGATGATTATTTCAATCTTGATCAAATAAAACCTATAATAATAAAAATCCTTTATTTTTAAATTCAAGTAACAAAATCTGGTTTGTATAAACATAACTAGTAATAACTCGGATTTTCCTCAATTGAAAAAAAAACCTTAATATTTTTATAACAAAAGCCAGTCGCATTTACAGAGACAGCTATTAAACGCGTGCGTCTTGCTATGAGAACCTGCGCGAGAGTTGAGAATGTTAATGCGCTCGTGTTGTTCGCTGAGCACACGCGGAATACTGAATGCGTTTACAAATATACTGTGCAACTAATATAACCCACCATAAAATAAAATTTTCAATGACGTTTACAGCAGTTCATATAATCATGACTTAAACGTCTCCTTAATTTTAAACAAAGGTTCCACGTATCATGGATTGACGAGTTATGATCAAATTGGTACAGGGCTGGAAAGGATATGTAACTTTTAAACTCATAATTTCTAATTATAACATTAAATGACTTTCAGACTTCCTGACAATTTGAAATATTTATCAGGCTTAGTACCTACCTAAGCAATGAAGTAATAGTACTTGTTATGTAAGTCCAACAACATGGCTTTTCACCCTACAAAAAACCGTCAACCTCCCAGTTGTACCAACCACACGAACTTAGTACCTACAAAACGTTTACGACCTATAAGCGCGGGTCTTTTACATTTCCATTCTTGGGAATTCAAATCGTTGCGTCCGTATAGTTTGTCATTGGAATTCAAATTGATTTCGATCTGTCATCGAGTGAGATTTCATGGTAGACTGTTAATCTCGCTTTATGATTACCATACGGACCACGTATTCGGTCTTTGTCACTCTGCCCGTAGGTTAGGCCATGTAATGCCTGTCTAAGTATATACCAGTGGATTTCTAGACTGATTGTTGCCTCCATTCACAGTGAAAATTCATTTGCATGTAACGTATGATAGGTACCTACATTATTTTTAAATTGATGCGACGTTCTGGTCATAGTAAAACTTGAAAATCACGAGAACAGGATAGATCGTAAAGATAGCTTGTTTTTATAATAATTTCTTGTTTAATGACCGCAATTAAGGAAGAAAAAGGCTATAAAAAAGCATACATGCGATATCAACCGTGGAGATATAAATTTTGTCTCCCGACGCCCGTAATAAGCATTTCCTAGAACCAACAGATTCTACGATACGTCCAAAAAAAGCAACGCAAAAAACTCAAAAGCAAGTGCATTTAAAGAAACTTATGCTAGTCCTTATTTCAAGAGTGTAAAGTTCAAAATAGTTTAAAATTCTTTTTGATGACTAATTAAATAAAATTGTGACGGCGAAAGTTCGCGCCAATTTTTTTCGGCAAGGGCATCTGTGTGTCCTGTCCTTTGCTGCTTTCTATTGTCATATTCTAATTTCGAAATAGTTCAAAATTTGTGATTGCAATGACCAAAAAGGTTGGTTGGTTAAATTAATAATAATTTCCATTGTCAAAGACTTGATTTTGATTAAACATTCTTATCTGGAAACGTGGGTACATATTAAATGTAAGATTAAATTTTAATCCGATGGTAATCTAAAAATAGCAGGTCCTCAATCAGAAATTATTTTTTTCGTAATCTTTGCTAAAGTACCTACTTTAAATGTTAATGCAATAAGTGAGTCCAACAGTGTTGATAATCCGACTCAATAATAATAGGTTTTGAAGAAAAAATGTTCTACGGGTTTTAAAGGCAAAAACTGGTGAACAAGCGAAGAAACTGGTTGAGAACGAACTTCGTATGAAATAATTTATTGTAAAGTAAACAATATTGATTATAATATTTTATATATTTGATGCTTTTTTGCTTTCTACGTATGTATATTTAAAATAATACCTAAGCCATGTACCTAATGTTCTCACAACTGGAACTCAAGCATTTGTATGAGATAGTCTTCGAATTTTTGGTTCTAGGATATATCGGTGCCCTCACGATGTTTTCCTTCACCGTTTAGAGCAGTGGCCAATGGTCATGCAATAAAATCCGGTGGGTTATGTCAAAATGTAAGTTGTACAAAATTGAGTTATTTTGATGGCTTTTTGACATTTTTATTTACGTACTTACCATAAAAAAAAAAACTGCCAAAGATGTCAAAACTTTAAAACGTGTTAAGTATTCTAATGGAACCAAAACGACTAATCTGTAAGTACTCAAAATTAATTAGATACAAAACTTGATACTGGCTGATGCTCAGTCGTGCGAAGCCAAAATAAAAAGAGTTTTTTAGCAGTTAACAAAGCTACAATGAAAATGTGAAGAAGTTGACCTTTAGAACGAATTTCAGCTATCCGTTTTATGTAGAAACCGGACATTGTTGGAGCAAGTCGTAGAAATCTATGACAGCTAGCTGGATTGCCAATTTTTTTTTTATGCTAGGTGAAAATCATCAAATGACGAAACCCGCTCTTGGGCGGAGCGAGACCAGTGTCAGGCTTTTACTGACTAAAAAACCTACCCCGTACCTTCCTTGCCTTATTCCTGGAGTCGAGGTAACAGTTTGCACCACTCTAGGCTCCAGGAGTGCACCACCTTAGGCTCCAGGAGATTACAGCTAGCTGGATTGCCAATTAATCTTTTGAACACCGTAATTAGAGACATAATAGAAATACAATAGGTTTGTGTACGCCGGCGTTCGCTAGGGGCTCAAGAGCTTAAGCTAGTTCTTATCTAAACAAAAAAGATTTCATTAGATGTCTAAAATCCGCCATAATTCAAGAATTAACTATTTTATTTACAATTTCGATTTGTAAAAGAATATTAAGTACTAGCTTTTGCCCGCGGCTTCGCCCGCGTGGTATTGGGGTTGGGGTTGGGGTTTCCGGGATAAAAAGTAGCCTATGTCCTATTCCGGAGTGTATCCTATGCCTGTGCCAAATTTCATCCAGATCCGTCCAGCCGTTTTGGCGTGATTGACTAACAAATATCCAAACATCGTAACTTTCGCATTTATAATATTAGTAAGATTTATTATTTTAGTCTTATCAAGTCGGTATTTCACTTATCCGCTTCATCCTTCACAAAGCTAATAATCAGCTTTTCTCTAGTACCTCCTGCTCTGAAATCGAACCTCTCTGTCCCTCAAATTTTTGTTGCCAAATATTAACTTAAATACTAAGAAATTAAAATATCAACACGATGTATTTGTCTACAGATAATTTCTGAACAAGATCTTAAAACTAGTTATAACAAAATTAGTCTTATAGTGCTCCTACTGCTGGAATGAGGCCTCCACCCCAGTAAGGATTGGGCTGTACAATATGCGACTTAGATGTTGAATCGCAGGTGAGGTGGGATTGCAGTCGAGCACTAGTTAATGACAATTAAAAAAAAAACAAAACGATCTTGAATGCGCAGTAGCAGATTTTCCTGTTTCAATCGAAGCTGGGGCTGCCCGTAACCATAGCAACGGGTTCAACTTATGTGCCGCGTATCCTAGCACACCACGCGGGCCTAATGCAGGCTTCAGTTACCTCATCCTTGTGATGTATTTTCTTCACCATACACAAATAATACAATAGATTTTGCAAACTATATTTTCTCGGTAAAAACACTAATAAATTGCAAAATATCAATTTTTAATGGGTTTTGAAATGATATTTTCACAAAATACTGAGAATTTCGTACGTTGCAAGTTTTATTACAATCTTACGAAGTTTACAATACACCGGCACATTCTCGCACTTACTCTTTTGTAAACAGTCTGAAAGAGATAGAAATAGAAATGTAGGTATTCCAATGTAAACGTTGATTCTGAAAGTCTATTTAGAAATAAGACAAAGGAAAAAGAACTGTATGGTAATGTCACGGTGCCGGTCAAGTCATTCTTCCCTAACGGATGCAAGTAAGGCTCAAATCCGGTCGCACCATATTTTTCACGAGAATTCAAACTTAGAATGCGCATTTAATTTCATTGGAATGTTTAAAATAGAAGTTGACTTTTTTATTGGATGACGTATTCATTTTTAAACGACGCCATATTGGAATGTTGAGAGAAAAAAGGTAGAACCAAAAAAATGGCAAGTCATGTCATGTTTATTTAGTTAAAACATTAGCCACAGCTATTTAATCCATAAAATTAATAATCTAACAAAACACGCAAACTTTTGCAACTTTTTCGGCAAACTTTTGTCCTGCCAAAGAAAAAAGTTCTTTTTTGACTTACCAATTACTTAGGCGCAGTCAACCCACTGAATTCCGACGCATTATATTCGTGTATAAGTACAATAATAATCGTTTTTCCCAACAAGCTCACGCACATCTCCTTTAAAACCGGTTTTATAACCAACAGAACTACCAAATGAAATGAAACCCTAAAGTTATCAGAAAAAAGGTTCATTTTCCTTAAGCCTTTTCTCAAAACTTATCTCCAAAAAATACTTTCTGGACTGTGTCCATTGGCTTTTTAGGTTATTTTGAGTTATCTTTTACGGTATTAATGTATCTGTCAAATGCAAGAAGCATACCGTTTTAGATAAGACCGTATCAAAATGTGTAATTATATGTAATTATAGCGGTGAGCGGCGCCCGGTGAGATATAAAATACGGATTTATCTTTGCTAAGTAAAAATCCGTGACGCCATTTTATCAGGAAATCCTGAAACTTTTTAACTTCGAAAAGATAAAAATAAGCTCGATAATCTCAGCCTAAATATAATAATATGTACACCAGATAAATTATTTAATTACAAAACGATTCATCAAAATAAAAACGAAACCAAGTTACCACGAGACTTGCCGCGGGCGAAGCGCTGTTTAGCGTTTTTACGACAACCAATTTTAAGAGTCGTGTTCTTTGTACTGAAAAGGGTATAATAAAAGTGTTTTACATTCGGTCGGGTTATCCCTGGGTGTCTGCGAGGGTCTGAACTGAAGAGCACAGTAATTGGCGCCTGCTACTGGTTTTAATAGGCCCCTAACAAATGTGGTGTGAATTGGCGGGCAAGGCGAATTCTGACCGGATTTAGGAATTGGGAATAAGGTTTTAAGAACAAGATAATTACTTAACTTGGGAATATAGAAGGCTAACAGTCAGTTGCACCGACTAACTTTAACGTTTACATCAGCCGTTAAATCTTTGGTTATGATTAATGCTCCAGTTGAAAACCCGCGAAATTATATTTTTGAACAAAAATTGCCATTGCTCAGTATAGGATGGTATGGTAATAAAAATAGTACTTGCAGTAATGTATCATGTCAAAAAAAAAAAAATACACTAAATTTAGACGTGTTCAAAAATTTTGGATTTCGCGGTCTAGTCTGGAGCATTCGTCCTAGAAGAAAGACGGGTTGCACCAATTTAGCTATGGTTAAAATGACGTCACAAATTACGATATTGTTGGTAAGGATCCAAAAGTTGATCTAAGCTAGTCTAATCGAGCAGGAACCGAGCATAAGTATGGACCGAATCTATAAGATCCGAGCAATACCGAGCATGAGCGACACTACACGAACTTAACGCTCGGCTAGTGCTTGACTCCTCTAGCTAAGACGAACTTTAGGAAGATTCATTTTCCCAGAAGAATAAATACAAAACCTGTCCATAACATTTTATTTAAAAAAAAAAAACCTCGACCTGTATGAGATGTAATTACATATTACAAGTTTTTGCATCAAAATTGGTCCATACGATCTTTTAATGTTGCAACTTATCCTACTACTATAATAAAGGCGAAAGTTTGTAAGTATGGATGTATGGATGTATGGATGTTTGTTACTCTTTCACGTAAAAACTACTGAATGGATTTGAATGAAATTTGGCACAGGCATAGGATACACTCCGGAATAGCACATAGGCTACTTTTTATCCCGGAAACCCCAAACCCACGCGGGCGAAGCCGCGGGCAAAAGCTAGTAAAATGATAATTCCACTTACTTTTGTGTAGTGAGGATATTAAAAATGTCCAAACCAGGCCTCATTCAAGGCAAAGTCTACCTGCCTATGACTTAACGGACCACAAGGACGAAACAAAAAAAGTGAAAATGGCATCCATTGTTTTCTCGGGACACCATTAAATTTTATGTGTTATTATTTATTACCCTTTGTTCTAATGTTTGGTTTTTGTTTAAAGAAAAAAATATTTTTGACTATGAATCAGTTTCAAAATAAACTAGCCGATTGGCTGACTACAAATATAGTAGGTTAGTACTAAAGACATTTTTTGCTAACACTTGATGTTATTACTTATTATATTACCTGTTACAATATAAATAGGTATTTTATATTTATGTGACGTAATTTGAAACCGGAGGATACAAATTAATTGGCTCAACCTCTTTTCAGTGATTCACCAAATTATGCTTAAATAAATTAAAAGTATTTTTGTAGAAAAAAATATGTTTCTTTTCCTACGAGACTTATTACTTAATTATTATTGAAAATTCTCATTATTAAATTTTAATTAACGATCCTAATAGAATATTATTTTATTACCAGACTAGACTATTTGTTAATAGGCCTAATTACGCTTATATTATTTGAAAAGGATCCTATAATTATGTAATATATAACTAACTATAATTAAGTAATTTCGTAATGGCTTGTAATAAAAATAATTTACTAAAATAATAACACTTACGGTTAATAGCATGGCATTTACAGAGTTGTTTTAGTACATTCAAGTGTAAATCTAAGTTTATAGTATTCATAATATTCTTAATGCTCGAGTAGATCCTGCTTCAGAGTTTCTTGGAATATTAAACTTAGTTAAATGTGTAACTGACCTTCTCTTTTCAAAAAAGGAATGCTTTTTTTTATTCCCAGCTACTCTGTAAAACTTATTTCTGGTTTGTAGAAAAAAAAAAACTGTCAGTTTTCGTTTTTTTTTTCATTGTCAGTTGTCAAACGTATTTTGTTCGGACCACCAATGTTCAAAGGCGGGGCCGTGTTACGTGTAGTAGGCGGTAGCTACACTGTAGGTATTTTGCAGAAAACTGTAGGTATTTATTTATTTACTTACGGAAAACCGGTAGGTAAAGGTATTACGAGCTGGTGTAAATTTGAAAATTGAATTTATTTATCTTTTCTTTATACGATCTAGACTTAGGTATTTCAGTTTTTATGATGAATGAAGATTATACGGCATATACTTATATCTAACCTTAGGTTGTTGAAATTTCTACGATCCGGGCTAAGCGTTTTGCCTCGTCGTTTATACGTCGAAATATTGGAACTATTCGCTCGTTGCGGTCGTCCCGTCCGATTATAATATTTGGGTAACTTCAAAGCTAGAGTGAAATAGGCTGTTAATAAACTAGTGCGCCTCACCATCAACGATTGCATCACTACTTACCATCAGATAGAATCGCAGTGACGCACTAATTTCAATAAAAAAAAAAACAAAATTGTAGGGTAAATACGCCATACGTCGGCCCCCCCCCAAACTTCGGCCGTCTGCACATTTTCAGCTTGCGTTCCTTTAAAACGTAATAAAGTGGCAAGAATGCCACCCTAATTGCAACCTTAGTTCATACTTTATATGTACAAACCGTTACTATCCCATTACGTCGCTCACTCTTCGCGTACTGAGCGTCAGCAGCGATTGCGCCGTCGAAGCGTCATGTCCATATTAAAAGTACCTTACTTGCTGTGAATACTCACATTTCGGGGATTGATATTAGAACGGTAAGACATTCCTTTTTTTTTGTTTTAAGCTTTCTTATTAGTAATAAGTGATTTTTACTATATTTTGAGATAGTTTTTCCAATGTTTTACGTATTGTTTTAAAGGAAAAATAGGAGGCCGCCAATAGAATACCAATTTTGAGTTAAAACCGAATTCTCGGCCATGGCCGACTTAATGTAAATGCAGTCTGTTTTAAAAATTCCAATTGTAGTAATTCCATTGGCTCCGTAAGAGAATTTGCAACGCATATAGTTCAATAAATCTATTTTACGTTTAATCGCCAAATGGCGGCCGGGGTGATATTAGTTAAATCTCGAGAAATAATGGACACGAAATAGGGGCCGGCTTTAGAAATATTAAAGATAGTAAAGTCGACCAGCCTTAAATTCGAGCGCCACTATACAGGCTGATTACTTTTTATTTTCTCAAAGTTAAATATTAAATTTATTAATATTATAAAGACGAAGAAGAAATAGTAGGAGTTGATAATCTCTCTATAATTCAAAGTTATCACGAGTTCCCTACAAAATCTCTTTATATTTCGAACTAAATCAATACATTTGTTTTTTTGTTTGTGGGAGGTAATCCCATAAGACTGAAGAGATCACGACTTTTTTAATTCATGACAAACACATTTATAATTACCATAGCATAATGATGTTTAAGTAACCTTTATTTTATTATTTACCGACAAAACAATCACTTTTAAATTATTACAGTTTTTTTTTATTTAATGTTTTTTATTTTATTTTTTATAATTATAATATATAACATTGTTTAAAGCAAATAGAAAAATACTTTACCTGGTAAGTATTAAACAAATACGATTAATAATGTAGGCATACCTAATTAATAATATTTGTCAGTTTTAATTTACAACACCCTATACCCGGCCGACATTTGGGAAAAACGCGACCGACTATGGGCCATGAATGGCCGACTTTAGGAATTTTTCGTTCTCGACACATTTAAACCTTAGTACTTTTTCCTTGTAGTAGAAATGTTAACCTTATGCCCATAAACATGAAATACATATAACAAACTATCAAAAACCGCATCAGAAGCATCTTTATGTTGCAAATTGATGGTACCAGAGCCATCCCAATATAGAAAAACCGTTAGGGGGCCGACATTTAGCGTATTTACCCTATATTGTTTTTTTTACACATTTTTTTAGTATTTTGTAAAAGCATTTTTATCAGCATGCTTTATCCATGGTCACCAAATAAAACCGAAACATAATATCATTATTTCTAATAGCCCTATTACATACAAAAATATGTTCTAAACGCAACATTACAACTAACACTCTCATACAAGTAAATCATTAGAAGGCATGAGGCACACACTGGAAGGTGTGTGTAGGGTTACCATATGGCAGGGCTGCGTTCAAATTTGAGGTTGGAGTTAACTCCAATGACGTCACAGGGCAGATACCCTACACTCGCATTTTTGATCGCAAACGTCAAGTTCTGTTGTCAATGGCCTAGCCTGCTCGAAGTTGGAGTCACTTGGGCTAACTCTAGGGTAGCTACTCGAACCTTTCGGCCCCAGCGGCCATCCGTTCTGCGTGCAATGTGTCCTGCCCATTGCCACTTATGTTTGGCGATTCTTTTCGCTATGTCGGCAACTTTGGTTCTCGTGCGGAGATCCTCATTTCTGATTCGATCACGCAAGGATACTCCGAGCATAGCCCTTTCCATTAAACAGGCATTTTTGTGAAATTACTGGCATTTTAGGTACCATAGATAAGCATCCCTCTATTTACTTATGGTAACCCTAGCTGTGTGGTACTTGTGGCAGCCGTGACAACCACAGCGTGTATGCCTAATTAAATAATCGCTATTGTATACTCACACTTATGTATGTAAATAAAAATGTGTGACCGGTTTGAAGTCTTCGCACTGAGGAATTATTTAATAGTTAGCGATTTGTGGCTTCACTCTCTCGTAATGTATCCTCCATGAAACTTTTTTTTTGACTGGTCTAGTTGTTACACGAATGACGTTCTTGGGCGGAGTGGGAGACAGTGTCAGACTTTTACTGACTAAACGACCCACCGTTCTTTTTTGCCTTAGTTCCAGGGCCCTGGTATTCCACTTTCGCATCAACCCTGGACTCCAAGCCATTATCATGTTGAGTTGTAAAACTTTTTGGAGTTTTTTTTTACTTCAATTTATGCTTGAAAAGTTGGTATTCTGACATTTATGTCTGTGGTTTCTAGGGCCTAAAATGTCAAGCGTGCGAGCGAGAAAGATATATAGAGCAATAACAGTAACCCCATCCATATAGCGATTCAGTTTAGGTCTTCAAATGGAACGCATTAAGAGGCTTCTGAACATGGTATTAAATGGCAGGTAGCTTTTACATCGTAAAGTTGTTGTAAGCATCGATGCATGCAGAATATTAATAGTATTTCTTAGTTAATTCTTACTACTCGTAATTAATAGTCTTTTTTAATTTATAATAATTGTGAAATGTATAAGTAATAACTACTAACTCTCTCCAGCTTCGCTTCACACGGGTATTACAAATCTTTGATATTCTCGGGTTTTAAATGATTTTTATTTTGACAAGTAATTTTTTTTTGTCTATTGAAACTAGATGAGGCCGGTGTTTCCTAGCTGACTACACTGAGAAGAAACACGAAACAAACTCAGGGGGTTTTGTCTACTATAGTAATGTAGCAAATAAATTGTAATAAAATGGCTGTCGTGGATAGCTATGGTTTAGTACAACAACCCGCTTTGCCGTAATTTGATTGAGACTCGGAAATCTCGCATAAGACAACGCACAGGCCCCAGACCCTGCCGACAAAAGGGTCGTAGGGTCGAAGCCTACCGGGGCCCAGGGTCTCTTCCTCAAAGGAAGGCTTGGTCTTGGCACCAGTGCGAAGGGCAAGAAGAACCGGGGTGTGGGGTTTAGTCAGTAAGAGTCTGACACTGTTTCCCGCTCCGCCAAAGAGAGGGATTCGTCATTGGATGATTTTTACCTACAGTAAAAAAAGATCTGAAAATCTGTTACTGCGCATTAAAGGTCGATCGTCATTTTGATCCAACTTAAATGCCGCAAGTTGTAATAATACACATAAATCTTTATCGTGAATTACTCTGTGTATTAGTGAAAACTGCATAAAAATCTGAACAGTAGTTTTTGAATTAGGTATCAGGAAAAGATACACACGGTGGTAAACTTTGTTTTTACAACGTGAAATAAAGACCTCGGTAAGCAATTTATAAAGTTATATATCTTAGTAGCTAGTGCAGAAATTACCAGCTTTCAATTTTATATATCTGTGTTGCTACTAGTATATTTTTATAGTATCACCGCACTGCCGTCACACACTGTGATTAGTTCAACTTACTTACTAATAACTTGTGTAGATTTTTACGACCACCCGTATATCAAATATCAAATTTTATTGCGCACTGACAGACTCAAAGATAACATTTCCTGTAAGTTTTATGATTTTATGTAATGAAAAGTTCAAAGGAATTATTTCTGTTCCCACCGTTTTTTTTATTAATCATCAGCCTTTTTAATGTTCCCACTGCAGGGACACAGGCCTGCTCTCTAAGAGAGGGAATGGGCCGTAATCCACCACGCGGGTCCAGTGCGAGTTGGTGGATGTCACATGTCTTCGAATTTTTGGTTCTAAGACATCTAGCTTCCTCACGATGTTTTCCGTCATCGTTTTTGAGAGCAGTGGTGATGAAATAAATTACACAAAGTAATGCGCCTGGCTGGGTTTGAACCCGCGACCTACAACACGTAAGTCGGGCCGTTACCACTTGGCCACTACTGCTCTCCCACCGTTTCTTTATTAAGCGTGTTTAATACGAGTGTTAGTAGTCTGAACAGGGCCTTCTATCTCATGGAGAATTCTCCGAGTGTCCAGCAATGATTCTTCAAGTCTGTCTGTTATTCACTGCCCACTATTTTTTAATAATCGTCTCTACGTGACCCGCCATTGTAACTTAACACGGGCACAGGCTACCGTATTCATACGAAATTAGGGCTGCAAGTAGGGTTGCCAACAAGAAACAAGGTATTTTTTTGAACGTAGAAGAATTTTGAACAGTACCTATTTTCTTTTTTTTTATTTATTTCAGTATTTGGTTTGTTTCTCGCACTTACTAAATTACAGCCGTGTTTTTAAAAATCTTATGTCTCACCACAATATTAACTAAAATTTAAGTCAGTACTTAATTTAGGAGTTAGGTAATTTTTTTATTAAATTTGTAGTTGCTCTATTTCTATACTCACGCCACTTTGCTTTCTGAAAAACAACATTTTGATACTTAAAACAGTATTTTATATACTGTATTCTTGTTCAACAGTAAAAAGCATAATTTAGTGAAAAACGGTATACTTAATACTGTTTTAACACTAGTTGGCAACCCTAGCTGCAAGCGACAATTCTATAATGACATCTGTCAACGAACACACCCGTAAAGAATAGGGGTCGAACCAAAATGGCGTCGTGGCAGAGACAAGGAGCAAGGAATGTGACGAATTTGTAATGCGATACTAGAGTTGAATTTTTTTAAGTCTGCGCGCGGCGAAAAAAGGAAACTAATTATTTGCCGTCATCTTGACATTTATGTCAGGTGTCAAGAGAATGTTTTGTGTTCCGTGTTTTTAATCGTTTCCAAAGTAAATAATCGTCATCATTATGCCGAAAGTGGTTAAAAGTGCTGGTAAAGATATTATCTTGAAATTCAAACGTGTTTGTTAAGGGGAATGAAAAAATACCTGGCTTACGATACGATTTTCCAAAAGTGGACCATTTGTCAAATATTTTTTTCGGGTGACCAGAACAACAAATCTCCCTGAATATTCGTACCCGAGTGGAGCCTGGCAGAAAAACAGAGTTGGTTGAAAATGGACTGCTACTATGTATTTGAATCATAACAAGTGATTATTATAACAAGCTATTAAAGAGTTTGTTGAAAATGGACTGCTACTGTGTTTTTTAATCTTAATCAAGTGACTATTATGACAAGCTATTATATATTAAATAAAGTACATATTTTCTAAGTTCCATGACTTTTTTATAATAATTTAACAACCTATAATTCAATCTATTTCTTTACTTTTATCAAAGTAGTAATTATATAGATTTGGATCTATATCAATATCTACATCTACACTTCTACACTAATATAATAAAGTAGTAAAGTTTGTTTTTTTATTTTTTTGTTTGTAGAAGGTAATCTCTAGAAGTACTGGTTCGATTGCAAAAATTTTTTCACTGATAGAAAGCTGCTTCATTTCTGAGTGTCATAAGCTATATTTTATGATTATGAATAATATAATAAAGAAGTAAAGTTTGTTTTTTTATCTCGAGAAATTGTATAGGAACAGAGTTAAATATGTTAAAACAAGAAATTTTCCGCGGACGAAGTCGCGGGCAGAATTTAGTATATTATATAAAGATCAATGCAACTTTATAACTCAAGAACGTGCCCACCTATCCAAACCAAATGTTTAGGCTTTGTTCGGACTATTTAGTAGATGGTTTATGTGAAGTTTTTCAAAATCGGTCAAGGGGTTCTTCATTTATCACATTTTTCTGATTCCGGAAGCGAAGCCGCGGGCAAAAGCTACTTAATATATAAAAGCGAAATACCACTCACTGATTAATCACTATATATCAGAAACTATAACACCTACAAACTTAAAATTCGGCAGGTAGGTTTCTTACAGGGTGTAGACGTCCGCTATGGACAGATTTTACGAAACTCCACCCCTATGGTGGTTAACAGACTTTCACGCAGACGAAGCCGCTGGCAGAAGCTGGTATACCTACCTACTACAGAAAAAAGACTGCGTGCGGCTAATATTTGTTTTAATTTTATGATAAAATTTGTTGTAAAATCGCTATCGCTAATCGTCATCTATAATTTTAGAAAACCTGAAGAACCAACTAAAATGTAATAATATGTAATGAAATGAATCGTATTTCCCATTATTGATTTCAAAACGTATTTCATGTGCTTTGTTTACTTTGTATTTTTTTTATTATATGAGGGAAAGTAGATTAATTACACTAGCAACATTAAGCACGCCCCCAGCCACGCGCAGACTTAACGTAATCCAACTCTAAACGCATGCCTGTGTCAATGCTTTCTTTAAAAAAAAAAACACGTGTTTCGAGCGCGGGCTTATTTTTAAAGTTTTGATTAGCATACGGATGTTATCTTTGTAATTTATTTTTGTTTAACGAATTATGGATTAAATTAGTAGTTTTTAACTATAATAATAGTGTAATAAACCTGTGTACAATAGAATTAAATAACACAAAAAATAATTAAAATTAACGTTTATTTTATGCAATGTTTTTTTATTGTGTAGGCGTTTCACAGCTTCCATTGAAAAATACGGTCATCTGCATAAAATAGTCTCCGACTAATTGAATGTATGAAAGACATATGAATGCGATTAGTCGTACAATTACTCAACAAATCGCAAGATCGCATCTGCTGGACGTCTACGACTCTCGTGCTCATTAATTTGTTGTCTGACGTACTAGTGACAAACATACTAATAATAACTCTGTATATTTTCTTAGTATTACTAATACTTTGCAGATGAATATTTGTGATATTTTTGAGCTAATATTAAGCGACATTTTGAAGTCGACTTTATTACGACCAAAATTTCAAAGACTAACAGTTGTTTCTACATAAATATTTAAATACACGTAATACTTAGTTGAACTTATAAAAACAAATGTTAATAAAATGTCTAATAAAACTGTCAAAAACCAAATATATGACTTCACATATCAACTTTATCTTAGAAAATCATCTTCTAGAAAGTTCCTTTTAACTATAAGGGTCCATCTTTAAACTACGTCAATTTTATGATTTTTCAACTAAAAAAAAAACACACCCCTTCGCCCTAGTCACAGTTGGTCACATTTGTGAGACTCTTTCCTACTTTAACGTCACCATTTTGCGATTTTACATCTAGAAATAATTGAAATAGTATTTTAGATTTCCATTTTTTTTAGGATATCAACTTCAATTCAAAGGCTTCAGACGTTTGAATTTACACTAAACCTAACAACACCACAGATAAAGTTAGAATTTTTATTATTTTTAAGGTTTCTAGTAAATTGCATTTAAAAAACTGCGAATACAATGTTATTGTGAAACGCGACTTAAGACTCCTTTCACATCTCTTGTCACACACTTTTATTTATTTAGTAGTTGTACAATATAACTGAGCATATCCTAGGTCCTACACAAGGAAAATTACTCACAAACTATTTATTAACTATTTATTTATATTAACTATTTATTTATTTAACATTTTATGTACACACAACGGAAAACAAGACAAGAAGAAGGATACAGAAAAATAGGTACAGAGATGAAGCTTATTTTTTAAGAAATCTCTTCCAGCATAGCTACACTATTACACACACTACATTACGCACACGCTATACATTTTTTTTTTATTGAATAATATATATTCATATCTAATAAAACAATGTCACACTTCATCCCCACCCACGTTTGCGTAATGAATGCATGGCCCCTAAACGATACTACCAAGATATTCTTGTAAAACCATTTAAAACTTGCAACACGGTTTTACTGAACTCTTCAACACTCCAGTACCTCGAAAGTAATCACAATAATTTCAAAAGAAATATTCATAAACACATCTCGGTTTCAATGCTTGAACACATTGTTAGTATGCGTTGCAATATTTGCATATTAACTACTTTGAAACGCGTCTTGGACTTGTGTTGTTGAAACACAGAGTAGATAGCTAATGGAGACCCAAGCTCTTTCAATACCATCGAGATATATGGACTACGCACTAGATTAAGCGTGCCGTACAGTCACTTTACTTGACTTAGGTGATCTGCAGGGCATATACCTTTACATCAATGACATTAGTGTGGTTTTGACGTTTTGTTAGACGACATAATGTCAATGAAGCGTTGCAGCGGACTTTTGTATTAATTTATCAAAATTTTGATAAATATTTTCTTTAAACGTGCTTGTCTATCGCTAGGATAAAAGGCGATGTTGAATCCCATGATCGTTGTTCAATGTAGTCAGTGGACTCGGTCGATCACTGTGCCACAGCTTTTGCAATACAGTCACCATCGCCTTGATTCGTATAGTCAACTGAAGGAACATAACAACGATGGATTTTAATCGATTAAAGTCTGACCATCTGTCTCGTGCAGGAAAATTTTTATTCGAAGATTTCCAACCAAACCCAGAAAATAAATATGTTCAGGTTAGTAACTTTGTAGTACTTAACTATCTCGACACAGTTTATGTTCAAAGTTAGCTCTCTGTAAACTGTTTACTCGTTGGCAAAAGTTTAACATAAACTTGATACAGTGTAAGTTAATCGGATGTTAAAAAGCTGTAAGGTAGGGTAGTTTTGAGTTCTTTTATTGCTAGATAAACCGTTTGGCGTGTTAATTTTTGTTATCTGATGGTTTTTAAACTTGTGTATATTAAGTGCGCGGTGTCTTCTCGTCCAATATACCACAGTGTCTCAAGACGAAAGTCTATGACCAGTGTGTGTTGCCAGTGATGACATATGGCTCCGAAACGTGGTCGCTTACAATGGGCCTTATTAGACGACTCAAAGTCACCCAAAGGGCAATGGAAAGAGCTATGATCGGAGTTTCCTTGCGTGATCGAATCAGAAATGAAGAGATCTGTAAGAGAACCAAGGTTGCTGACATAGCGAAAAGAATCGCCAAACTTAAGTGGCAATGGGCAGGGCACATCGCACGCAGAACAGATGGCCGCTGGGGCCGAAAGGTTCTGGAGTGGCGACCGCGTACCGGAAGACGTAGTGTTGGTAGGCCTCCCACAAGGTGGACCGACGACCTGGTCAAGGTTGCTGGAATACGATGGATGCGAGACGCACGGGACCGGTCGTTGTGGCGACGTTTGGGGGAGGCCTATGTCCAGCAGTGAACGTCTTTCGGCTGAATTGATGATGATGATATTAAGTATATATCGATGGGAAATAGTATAAGAGCTAACGTGCGGATTGACAACATTTCAGTAGAATCCTTTATTGAAAAGTTGTTATGATGAGCTGCATTCATTTATTTGTATCTTTAATAGTTTTTTAATTATATTATTAAGTATATAGGTACTTATATGCTATATATTGAATGTGGCTAGAATAATTACTAGACATGTAATAAACTCACTTGTATATGTAACGTTTCTTGTAGATCTTTCCCTTCATTTTGAACTTTATTTCAATTTTATTATTTTTAGTTGTAGCGGCAATAGAAATACACATTCTGTGACAATTTCAATTCTCTACCACTTACGGTTTATGAGATAAAGCCCGCTGATGGACGCAGGGACAGACAGACAGACAGATTGAACGGACGGACGGACAGCGCAGGCTTAGTAAAGTTGACATTCTTCGAGAAACCTTTGCTACAACGTAGGGGTCTTTAAGTCAAGAGCGAATAGGTCGTCTGGTAACAGTCCGGACCAAGCCCAGGTCGTCGACGGCGCGCTCTGTTCCTGCGCGCCTCAAGGAGTTGTCAGCAAAACCGTAGGGACTCTGCAAAAGGGTCGAAGCCTACTGGGGCCCAGGGTCTCTTTCTGAAAGGAAGGTTTGGCCCTAGTGCGAAAGGCAAAGAAGGTCAGTAAGAGTCTGACACTGTTTCGTTATTGGATGATTTTTGCCCACCTTAAAAAAAAGGATAAATAGGTTACTTTTAGGTAAGCGTGCTCCATGGTCGACCGCATCATCGCTTACTTCAGGTGAGATTGTGGTCAAATGCGAGCCTATCAACAATAAAAAAAGCGCAGTAGTTGTGTAAGTACCTAGTTATGTTTTAAAATAGTAATAATTATTATCATAATTTACGTTTATACCATCGTAAGTTTATGTACATAACACAATACATACGTGGTTATAAAACCACCCAATTGTAACGAAATTAGATTTTTTTTTAATGTCATTAAACTGTGGAATATTTACTAGCTAATACCATATTTTTTTATGCAATAAAACGTCATGTATTCGATTATGTGTTTTTAGAAAGATGTTATACGTTTTTCATAATTGCATTTTCTATTAATTTCTCATTAGACTTTGTTTACGTTTACAGCTGCAATTAGCGCTAGAAGTAATTAAAATGTCATTCTGGTTTAATCACATACAAAAGTTTTGATAAATCTATCTAGATCTAGAGATGATTGAGAAGCGAGCCAAAAAGTGTGTAGAGAGTGAATAGGTTACTTCTAGGTAAGCGCGCTCCATCGTCGACCGCATCGTCGCTTTCCATCAGATGACATAGCGGTAACCTATAATCTGAGTGGCTGGAGCGGCAACACCGCGTCCTCACCTTCCGCATGACGCAGGTCCTCACCGGACATGGTAAATTCGGGAGGTTCTTGCTCCGGATTCGTGTGGAAGAAACGCCCAGGTGTCACCACTGCGTATAAAGCCCAGAGGACACGGTGAGCACACGGTAGAGGAGTGCCCCGCAAAAGCAAAGTGCAAAGTAAAGAGGAGTAGCAAGTAGTAATCAAGAGTAGTAATCCGAAGAATTTTAATCTGCTTATAGAACAGATAGTCGATAGAGCTGAAAACTTCCAGAATGGCATTCGACCACGTGCATTGCACTTGTATGTGAGTTCAATGTTTCTGGATTTCTTCGCTGGGCCAGTGCTGAGCTCAAGGCTGTTTTCTCAGAGAAAGCACCCCTGTCACAATCCTGATGGCTTGTATAAATCCGATGAATGTGAGACGTACGGGACCGTCGTTATAGTGGCACTTTGTAGATGCTAATCTTCCACTGTACTCCATCATTGTGATGAACTTACTTCTTATTGAAGTAGGTTCTAGCTCCATGTGGTTTAACAAGGATACTAACTAGATACTAATCTAGATCAGTATTTACTTACTAGACTATTCTGGTAAGTAAATAAAAATACAAGCTCACATCAAAGTACAAGCTATGACAAGCTCTAAAAAAAGAACTAACAGAAAATCCACCTCACAGCTGCACCTTGCCGGTGGAATTTCGAGGAGCACTTCCGACGTCTGGCCCCCAAACTCAATCGGACGGGGGCTGCTCTCAAGCGGCTCCTGCCGAACCTTGGGGGTCCAGACGCCTTCTGCCGGAGGCTCTACGCCGGCATCGTCCGGTCCATGGCCCTTTATGGGGCACCAGTGTGGGCGCCGACGCTGCGTAAACGCCCGGCGGCCCAGCTGAACGCCTGCCAGAGGGTCATGGCCATCCGGATGGTGCGGGGATACCGCACGGTGTCCCGCGAGGCGGCGAGCCTCCTTGCTGGCCTACCACCATGGGATCTGGAGGCAACAGTCCTTGCACGCATGCACGACCAGCGCGTGGAGGTGCAACGCCGGGGCGAAGATCCGCTGCCCGAACATGTCGAGGCGTGGCGGAAGGAGCTCCGGCGAGATCTCATGGTGAAGTGGAAACAGCGACTGTCGCAACCCAGCGCTGGGCACACCGTAATCTCAGCGGTAGTGCCCCTCTTTGAGGCGTGGCTGGATAGACCTCACGGCGTCCTCACCTTCCGCATGACGCAGGTTCTCACCGGACATGGGAAGTTCGGGAGATTCCTGCACCGGATTCGTGCGGAAGAGACGTCCGGTTGTCGCCACTGTGAGGCGAGCCCGGAGGACACGGTGGAGCACACGGTGGAGGTGTGCCCTGCTTGGGAAGAGCATCGCCGTGTCCTCGTGGGGGTGATCGGCGGCGGCGACCTCTCGCGCCGGGCCCTGGTTCAGGCCATGGTCCGCAGCGAAGAGGAATGGCAGGCGGTCGCCTCCTTCTGCGAAGCAGTAATGCTCGTAAAGGAGGAGGCCGACCGCATAAGGCAAAGGCAACGGCGTACTCGCCGTAGCCGTCGCCGCCGCGATCCTGCCGATATCCGGCCACCGTAGACACTGGCTCGCGGACGGTGAGCAATGGGTAGCTCGCCGTCCGGTCGTCTGTAAGACCGAGTCCTAGTCGTCAACGGCGCGCACCGTTCCCGCGCGCCTCAAGGAGTTGTCAGCAAACTGCAGGGGCCCTTCAGGGTCGAAGCCTCCCGGAGTCTAGAGGGAAGTGGGAAACTGTTACCTCGACTCCAGGAATAGGGCAAGGAAGGTACGGGGTAGGTTTTTTAGTCAGTAAGAGTCTGACACTAGTCTCCCGCTCCACCCAAGAGCGGGTTTCGTCATTGGATGATTTTCACCTACCATAAAAAAAAAAAAAAAAAAAAAAAAAAAAAAAAAAAAAAAAACCTCACAGCTGCACCTTGACAGCAAGACGGTTTCACATCGCGCGTTGTCGACGACCTGGCTTGGTCTGGACCGTTACCAGACGAACGGACGGTGAGCTACTCATTGTTCGCCGTCCGCAAGCCAGCGCCTACGGTGGCCGGGAATCGGGAGCGGAATCCCAGCGGCGTCTAGAGCATGTGTATCTACTTAATTGAAGTAGGTACCTCCCTGTGGTTTGACAAGCATACTGACTGATCTAGATCAGTATTTACTTACTAGGCAGGTCTCGTAAGTAAATAAAAAATACAACCACACATCAACAAGCTATGACAAGCTTTAAAAAAAGAACTAACAGAAAACCCACCTCAGAGCCGCACCTTGACAGCAAGATGGTTTCACATCGCAAAATCGTAAAGTACACCATAAACCGATACCTAAACAGTATCCCATTACAAAAACCGAGTTCCCATTCTCGGTTTAACTGTTAACGTCACTTTACTACTCAAGTTATATCCTATTTACTGACAGGCTTTTGTTGGAATTACATTTGTTGCAAGTTTTACTGCCGCGAGATTTAAATTCCTAATATTCTTCAGCTTTTAATTCATGTTTTGGTCTTAAAATTGAATAAGGTTTGCGTTTCAGGGAAAGTTTTTTAAGGTTCATTTGTTTTAGAAAAGCTTTTTAACCGTAAAAATGTGTTGATTTGTTCTATCTCTATCTTTTCAGCCAAATAACAAAGAAGGATTATTTTATCTTTTATTTCGTCCTGTGCGTAACTAACGCGTCACTTGTTCAATAATTAAATTCGTGAAGTAGTTTACTACTTTACGTTTGAAGTAACGCGCGGCAAATATGTTGAACTCGTTGCTATGGTTACGCGCAGCCCCCCTCGATTGAGACGTGAAAATCTGCTACTGCGCATTCGAAGTCGAGCGCCATGATGGTTCAACTTGTAGGCCGAGGATTATAATACAGATAATTATTTTATAATTAGATTTTGTTAATCACTAAGGTTAATTTCACTTGTTAGTCATAAAATGTCAGTCTTGGTCTGTTTGGCAAAAGCTCAAGTTTCAATTTACTCAATTCCTGTCACTAAAGTTTAAAAAAAAAACTAAAAGTATAAATTAAAGTATTAAATACATAAAAAAACAATATAGGCACAATTTTTTGAATTCAGAACAACTCACATCTGTTTCATTTAATGACGTCACCACTCTTTCTTTGAACAACGATTGGAGACTTGATTTTAAACGATTTCTTCGTAAACAAAATTAATATTCATGGCCCAAGTAAGTATTAAAGATAAAATAAAGAATTATTTAAGCGACATTGTTACACCATAGACCATGGTACTATAAAAGACGATAAAGTTGTTGCTTTTGACAATATTCTTCTAGCTAGTTTCTATCAATTTAATTTGTAATAGCCATAGTCAGAAAGGCCATCATTGTCTATGGATAAACATTAACACTTGGTGTGTGTGGGAACGACGACTCCAGTCTGGGTTCTCTGTCACCACAGATATAGATATACCTAGATAACGCAAGAGCAACTACTTCGCGTACCTAGCTTTGTAGGGGCCCTTCAGGGTCGAAGCCTTCTGTAGCTGCCGGTTTGAGTGAAACTGTTACCGCTGCTCTAGGAATAAGGCAAGGAAGGAATGGGGTAGGTTTTTTAGTCAGTAAGAGTCTGACACTAGTCTCCCGCTCCACCCAAGAGCGGGTTTCGTCATTTGATGATTTTCACCTACCATAAAAAAAAACCTAGCTTACGTACAAAAATCGTAAGTGGTCACTTTCGCGGTCAGTCTGCATCGGTGTATAGCGCTAGTCGGACATCAGTTAAACTTACTTATAAAAATGGTTAATTGTGCTGGCAAGGCGGGCTTGGAGCGAGGGGACACCATACGCGGTCTTTGAATCGATTTGATTTTCCCATCAGAAATTGTGCTTGTGACACCATGACAGGTAGTCAAAAAAATGGCACGCTTGGTTTCCATGCAGATCGTGATGCTTGCGTTATCTATATATATATAAAAGGAGAAACTGTCTGACTGACATATCAACGTGCAGTCTAAACTACTGGGCCTAAGAGCGTGAAATTTTGTACGAGGCTTCCTTTTATGACGTAGGCGAACACTAAGAAAGGCTTTTTCAAAATTCAGCTCCTAAAGGGATACAATGGGGGCTAAAGTTTGAATGGAGAACCCTACTTTCACGCGGACAAAGCCGCTTGCAGAAGGCTAGTCTCATCATCATCATCATCATCATGTCAGCCGAGCGACGCCCACTGCTGGGCATAGGCCTCCCCCAAGGATCTCCACAACAATCGGTCCTGTGCTGTCCGCATCCAGCGGCTTCCCGTGGCCTTCACGAGATCGTCGGTCCACCTTGTAGGAAGGCTAGTCTAGGTATATGTATATCTGTGGTGTTTTCTGTCACACACACACAAAAGATTGCTAACAATCAGAACACATCTACATAAGCCATAATGTTTGCATTGTGTACCGGCGCACTAATGAATGCGACTCCAATGTCGATTATCGGAGCAAGCGATATCGACCCGAGAATCGATTAGAATCGCTACGGAACATATGAATTTTTCATAAAGTATCGAGTAATTGGTTAAAACATGTTTGTGTAAATATATTAGGTACGGTAGATTGATTGGTTGGCAAAAAAGTTGTGAATAGTTCTTCGGGTGAATAAATCAATAATATTTCAAGATGGCAAGAAATGAAAATGGGAAATTTTTTAAAAATGTTAAGTCCAGCCGCCGTTCTTGATGCTTAAAGCTACCGATGCATACGTGTAACACGCCTGATTGGTACGAAGAACGGCGTGGCGTTTTTTTTTTTTATGGTAGGTAGAAATCATCCGATGACGAATCCCGCTCTTGGGTGGAGAGAGATACAGACTTACTGACTAAACAACTTACCCCGTTCCTCCCTTACCTTATTCCCAGAGCCCTGGTATAACGCTTGCGCACCAACCCTCGGCTCCAGAAGGCTTCGACCCTGAAGGGTCCCTACAGGAATCCGATGGATGCAAGACGCACAGGACCAGTTTTTGTGGCGGCGCTTGCGGTTGAAATGATGATGATGATGATAATCTTCAGAAAAATTTGCCTACACTTTTCTAAAATGCAATAGCCACAGTATTTTGTTTTTTCTGACCGTGTACCTATAAAGTTTTTGTCTACTGTCATAATCAGAACGTTATGCCTTGTCAATTCTTAGTCATCGATTTGTTTGTCTATGACTAGCGTATTTTTTTTTCTTGTCTCTGTCTAATGAAACTAGACAACACATTACTCATGGGATTAAAGTAATATGAAATATTTTGAAAGTTAAATAAAAAGACAAAAAAGATTGACGTTTGTTTACTTAAACTATTCATTGATTATTTGATTTTGATTACTCCTCAACGAATCAACTTTTTCTTTTGAAGAATCTTACTAATATTATAAATGCGAAAGTTACGATTTTTTGTTTGGATGTTTAGTTACTCAATCACGCCAAAACGGCTGGACGGATCTGGATGAAATTTGGCACAGGCATAGGATACACTCCGGAATAGGACATAGGCTACTTTTTATCCCGGAAACCCCAACACCAATACCACGCGGGCGCAGCCGCGGGCAAAAGCTAGTATGAAATATTTTGAATGTTAAAAAAATAGAGAAAAAATATTTAAGTACGTTTGTTTAATTAAATATTTTTTAAATAAACTATTCATTGATTATTTGATTTTGATTACTCCTCAACGAATCAACTTTTTCTTTTGAAGAATTAATTTCTAAAAACACTTCTCCGTGATTTAATTAATCATCGTTCAGATAAGCAAAGAGCTTGTTTTATACGCTTTTAGAAAATTCTATCAAATTTGAACTTTATTCCTTTGTAATAAGGTCTATGAATTTGAGACTTTGATTTGTTCTGTGTTCGGCATTGATGAAGTAAATTGAATAATGACGAAGCGACTAGAAAAACTAGTTATTACGTGTGTAAACATAATTCGTTTTGAAAAACGCTAAAAAAATGGTTTCAAAAGCCTAAAGCTGCGGGATTGTTCGAAAGAGTTACTGTGGCCATGGAATGCAAAGGGCAATTTAAGGAACACAGTTGTGTTTTAATCAGTAAAAGTCTGATACTCTCTCTCAGTCCACCCGGAGTGGGGAAGTTATTTGAAGATTTCTTTTAAATCATCATTTCACCTAAGCGATGGTGGTCATCTTTTGGCTATGTGTTGAATATAGGCCAACGCGACGATGCACGGTCCTTTGCGTCTTGCATCCATCGGATTCCCATAACCCTTATCAGGTCATCGGTCCATCTTGTACGGCCTTCGAAATCTTTCCCACTTAAATAAAAAAAAAACTCAAAAATCAGCTATTGTAGTACCGGCAAATAAGTAGACTCACCAGAAAATCTGTTGCTGCGCATGCAAGATCGATCTCCATGCTAGGCTAGTTCAACTTTTATGACAAGGATTATAACCGATTTTCGGGTCGCAATCGAAGTGGGGGCTGCGCGTAGCCGTAGTTCAACTTATTTGCCGCGTGCTGTAAGTGATTTAATTTCTCAACTAGGCACGCTACTGATAAACATGTACTACCTAATGATAAAACATGACACGACAATTCCAACGCTTATCGTATGAATAATGCAAAGTCATTTTTTAGGAATCCCTTGATTCTGATTGTACCATTGTTTAAAAATCTAGCTTATACTGTCCCACCGCCCTAACCTTTCAACTATCGTAACTACAGACACAATTAAAAGACAATAGGTATGCGGACACCGGTGTGTGTCTTGAGGCTTAATGAATTAAGTAAACGATTATAATGAGATGTGTACAAAAAACAAATAAAAGTCCATATAACAAAAATAAGCTCAATCAATAACAAAGAGGAAAATACCGTCTTAAATAATTACAATAACAACAAAAAAAAACATCACTACAATGATAACAATTAAAATATTATAAGTATAAGTATTAAAAACAAAAATATTTTAGTTTATTAGCTTATCAGAGAACTAATTAATTAATCCGGTTGCCAAGAGACGCAGATAACTTATCATAATTAGTGTTAAAAAACATTTAAATGTCTAAACAACTCTTTGAAGTTGTTCCAAGAATAAAATGCTTGTGACATATTTTTGACAGCTCAACCTTAACCGTCAAAATCATTACATAGTATAAAACAAAGTTGCTTAGTCCCTATGTATGCTTAGATCTTTAAAAGTACGCAACGGATTTTGTTGCGGCTTGTTTTAATAGATAGAGTGATTCAAGAGGAAGGTTTATGTGTATAATACATACAGAATATATATACAATATCAAACCCGTGCGAAGCTGGGGCCAGGTCGCTAGTTAGCGTTAAAAACATTTAAATGTTTAAACATGTCTTAAGTTGTTCCAAGAATAAAATGCTTGTGACATATTTTTGACAGCTCAACCTTAACCGTCAAAATTGTAGTAGCACATCAGATTATACAAATCTGTCAGATTTCTCCAATACATTTTGAACCTTGTTATATTACGGTTTTTTTTTTTTTTTTTTTTATGGTAGGTGAAAATCATCCAATGACGAAACCCGCTCTTGGGCGGAGCGGGAGACCAGTGTCAGACTCTTACTGACTAAAAAACCTACCCCGTACCTTCCTTGCCTTATTCCTGGAGTCGAGGCAACAGTTTTCCACCACCCTCTAGGCTCCAGGAGGCTTCGACCCTGAAGGGCCCCTGCAGTTTGCTGACAACTCCTTGAGGCGCGCGGGAACGGTGCGCGCCGTTGACGACTTGGACTCGGTCTTACCAGACGACCGGACGGCGAGCTACCCATTGCTCACCGTCCGTGTTATATTACGGTTAAGAGTTGAAAATCGTTTGCAGAATTTTGACAGTTTGTTGCTGATGTGCTGCTAACTGTACAGTACGGTCGTCGGATCTTGGTGAGTCTGAAGTTAGGCTCTGCGAATTTTAGCACTTGAATACTCGTAAAAAAATAAATGGTTTAAACAAATTTGCAGTTGTTATTGCTATTAAAAACTGTTATTGGCTTTTATTTTTTAAAAACCTTTAATTTTGTACGAGTTTTCAAGCGCTAAAATTCGCAGAGCCTAACTTCAGACTTGCTAAGAGATGACGGCCGTACTGTATAATTAAAATTTTCATATGAAAAGGTAGCAAATCAAAATATGTATATTACATATTAGGGAAAAGGTGTCATCATCATCATCAGCCTTTTTAAATGTTCCCACTGCAGGGACACAGGCCTCCTCTCTCTAGGAGAGGGAATGGGCCATAATCCACCACGCGGGCCCAGTGCGGATTGGTGGATGTCACATGTCTTCGAATTTTTGGTTCTAGGACATGCCGGTTTCCTCACGATGTTTTCCTTCACCGTTTTGAGAGCAGTGGTGATGAAATAAATTACACAAAGTAATGTGCCTGGCTGGGTTTGAACCCGTGACCTACAGCTTGTAAGTCGGGGCAAAAGTTGTGAATTGTATAAATTATGAAAAATAATCGTTGGAAAAATAGAGAAGTACATATATATATTCTTTCCTTATAACGCAAATCAATCATTATATTCATTACTTATCTCTTTTTATTTTTTATAGCATCTACATCTTTAAGTATCGTCATCATCATCATTTCAGCCGGAAGACGTCCACTGTTGGACATAGTACCTTTCTTTAAGTATTAAGAAACCAAATGAAAAAAAAAATCAATTCAAACACACCGTGTTACTAGGGAATCCGCAAGTAAAAATCTGTCAGTGATATTTTTAAACGGCCATACATCTTAGTCACACAGAGATAGCTCATATTTTACTGGCTATTTTTATCCTCCACTCCTCATGTTTGGCTAATTGTGGAATATAAATGATACAGTTCATTAATATGTTTCAGAATTATCTACACATCTGTGCCGCAAGCGATAATCTTTTTACAGTTCATCGCATGAGTTTTCTTTCAATCTTGCTTTTATTATGTACTAGCGACTCGCCCCAGCTTCGCACGGGTACTGATATTGAATATAATTATGCATGTATTACACACATAAACCTTTCTCTTGAATCACTCTATCTATTAAAAAAACCGCATTAAAATCCGTTGCGCACTTTTAAAGATCTAAGTATACATAGGGACAGAGCGACTTTGTTTTGTACTATGTAATGATATTTATAAAAAACTTTATGCACATAACACTGTACAAAGGCGGACTTAATGTCGTAGGCATTTGCTGCCAGTCGACTCTAGGGTGGTGCAGAAACATATATAACATGGTGGGCGCATCATAAAAAAAAATAGACTAACTGAAAAGAAACAAAAACAATAATGAATACATACTTAGATATAATATCATATAAATAAGCAAAGTCATTGTGAAAAAGCAAATCAAACCAACCAGAGTTGTGATAAGTTTGCCAACTTCTTGCGAATGCCTTAAAAGAAAGTCGGCTGGTCGGTGGCCATCCTGACATTCGGAGTTCTCATCATCTCTCTCCAGATTAGAATCAACATTTGGATAACCAAATATACAATATAACCTGCAAAAAGTATTTGATCTGCTCTCAAATGGTGAAGGAAAACATCGTGAGGAAATCGTCATGTCCTAGAACCAAAAATTCAAGACATGTGACATCCACCAACCCGCACTGTGCCTGCGTGGTGGATTACGACCCATTCCCTTTCCTAGAGAGGAAGCTTGTGTCCCAGCAGTGGGAAAATGAAAAAAGCTTATGATTATGATTCTATAGCCTAACTTTGACAGTATACCAATGTATGCCCTAACCATAGATGTAGATCAGAAAATTTAGTTCTAAATTTAAAAAAATATAGAAATACCGCAATACACGATAACATAAAATCTGCCATTATCTGTGCGAATGTCATGTGTAGTGATAAAAAATTGAGTTCAGGTGATAAAATATAAATAAACAATACGATATTTTGTGAAATAATATATTGTACTGATGTAATATGAAATAGTAACAGCGATCATAATAACAGCCATTATAATATTTCATCATCATCATCATCCTACCCTTATCCCATATTACTTGGGGTCGGTGCAACATGTTTTCTTCTTCCACTCAGTCCTGTCACCCGTCACACTATCACTAACTCCCTTTTCTTTCATATCACTTCTCACACAATTCATCCATCTCTTCTTCGGCCTCCCTCTTCCTCTCCATCCATCTACGTGTAAACTAAGAACTATTATATTTATTGTAATAAAACATAATACCTATTCACTTTTCATATGTCTTTTTAATTTGGTTCTGTTGTTTTTTTTTTTTTAATTTTTACTTCAGAACTCCGTATGAAAAGTGATATTTAAAGAAAAAGGAGTTAGTGATAGCGTAACGGGTGACAGGACAGAATGGAAGAAAAAAGCGTGTTGCGCCGACCACAAATAATAAACAACAAGGGCAGGAAGACGATGATGACCTCAAAACTTCGTACTTTAGGGATCCCATTCCATATAGATTAGTCCCATTTATTCAAAATCTTATTCTGATGAGGAATTTCCTCGATTTCTTATGGATCCTCAAATAATATAAGCATCATAATGTGATTTTAGTATTTTTTATCAAGAACTCTACAGTCGCCATTATGCGAAGCGAGGAAGAGTGACAGACGGTCGCCTCCTTCTGCAAAGCAATAATGCTAGCAAAGGAGGCGGCTGCACGCGTGAAGCCCTCACTTCCCAGTCACTGCCTGGATCCCGATGTTGATTTCTGGTCGCCGGCCGTAAGCGCAGGTTTGCGGACGGTCTCCATCCGGTAACCGTCTGGACCGAGCCAAAAACAATTTTACATACAAGCAGTGCTTGGGCTAATCGGAGTTGTCATGAGTCAACTAAAAAGTTTGAAAATAAAAAAAATAAAAAACTACAGAAAAACAATACTAGAAGCACAGACTTCTTAAAGTTATTTAGATCGTTTTTTGTAGTAAGTATAAATCTAAATATTATATGAATGTTTGCATGTATTTTTAGCCGAACCGTGCGAACGTCGGCGTTCGCACACCTATTGTCTTTCTATTTTGTCTCTAATTACGTTATTCGAAAGGCTAATTAGGTGCCAACACATTTTTACCCAACATTAAACAGGACAAAAATAACACAATAACTTAACGAAGCAATTAAATTAGATTAGCAAATAGATAAAATTCGCCGTGACCTTCTGGTCAATGAACTATTCAGTACGTGAGTTTATCTAACTTAGTTTCGTGTAATGAGCGTTAATTTACTTCACTTTTCTTAGAAACCAAGATGGCGGCGGCTTTTTCGCGCGTTTAGAAGAAAAGGCGCCAATCATGGCTGTTGGTTCCGAGTTGTCAATGACCAAGCACAATCAATCGACTTTAGCCTTTTTATTTCACTGTAAGCGCGAGCTTGCAGACGGCGAGCAATGGGTAGCTCGCTGTCTGACCGTCCGGACCGAGCCAGCACAGCGCGTACTGTTCCTGTGCGCCTCAAAGATTGTCAGCAAAATGCGAATGCCCAGCAGAGTCGAGGGAGCCTACTGGGAATCATAGACCGATTTCTGAAAGGAATTCTGAGTACATAGATTCATAACTGAAAATTTTAAAAAAAAACTCTTTCAATACTTTTTATACATTACGTAATGACAAATCAATAAGTAGCTGTCACTACCATCGTATTCTTAGTTGATTATTTTTGTTATTACTAAACCTCGAGCTGATCAACAACTAAACACACGATCGGAAAAACCGTTCGAAATTCAAAACCGAAAATTCGAAAAAAAAAAGAAGCAGTAGTTCAAATTTTTTGTACGTAATCAAGAACAAATAAGTATTTAGTAGCTGTCAGTGTCACTGTCATCATATTCTCAGTGTCATATTATATTCTTTCTATTTGGTTTGTAACCCTATCCGAGTATTGTCATGCATAGCTCAGGCAAGGCGTGTCCGTTGCCATTATTCATAACGCTTCACACCTTACATACCTGACAAATGCGACCGCGTAGGAACGCATGCACATTGTCATTACTGCATCCTGGTGTGGAAGATTTTCATTATAAACTTGATTTTTTATTTTGTAAAATTAGTCCAACTTTTTCTACAGGTCAAAGTAATCTACCTTTTTGTGCTAATTGAAAATTTTAAATTGAGAACGTCGGCGTAACGTTCTTAATTTAAAATTCTCAATTCAAATAGAGCTTGCCTCTTCAAATTCCTAATTCAAAAACCGGCAATGAGATGACCATAATTTAGCACCTATTCATCATCATCATCATCATTTAAGCCGTAGGAAGTCCACTGTTGGACATAGGACTCCCGCAAATGTCGCCACAACGAACGATCTTGTACGTCTCGCATTCACTGCATTCCAGCGACTCTCATCAGGTCATCGGTCCATCTTGTGGGAGGCCTTCCAAAACTGCGTTTTCCGGTACTCGGTCGCCACTCTAGAACCTCTCGGCCCCATCGACCATCCGTTCAAGCAATGTGCCCTGCTCATTGCCACTTCAGTTTGGTAATTCTTCGGGCTATGTAACCCTGGTTCTCCTGCCTTTTAGGAAACATAAAAATACTAAATATAGCTGTATATTTTAGCACATATTCTCCGAATGTCGTGATGACCTAATTAAAATTAATCTATTACTAGAATTTCAAACGGCGGTTCATAAACTACAAGCCATGCTAATGTTTTCTTTGAAATTGAGATAGAACTCGAAACAATGGGCTCTTACTATAAACTTATTACCGTACTATGATGTTGATTTACTACTGTGAATAATTCAGACGCCTTACCATGATGTATGAAAGTGTTAGGCGTGCGAGCGAGAAAGAGGAAAGAAAGAAAAAAAGTTTATTTGCGCAAGACTATGGCGCATACAATAAAAAAACAAAAACTATCTAACTATCTATAGAGTATTTTTTTTATGGTGGGAAAAATCATCTAATGATGAATTCCGTCCTTTGGCGGATCGAGAAACAGTGTCAGACTCTTACCGACTAAACGACCCACCTCATTTCTTCTTAGCCTTCATACCAGGGTCGGACCTTCCTTGCAGAAACCGGATCGGGGCTCGAGTAGGCTTCGGCCCTGTAGTTGGGCCTCTCCATTTGCTGACAAGTCCTTGAGGCGCACCGTTGACGACTGGCTTGATCCGGACTGTTACCAGATCGCCGTATTAACATGGCTAGTCTGAAGTTAGGCTTTGCGTACTTAGGGCGGGTGGGCTCAGCGAAATAGGCATTTAACGCTACCAAGAGTTGCCCGCGACTTTATGTACATTATTATTTATAATTTGTATTATTTTGATATTCTTTAGGGAACAGAAGCGAAGCGCGCGCTCAAAAATTTGGCACAGGTCCTTCCTCGGTAACGTCCTGCGAGACACTGGCAAGCGACGCGCGGATCGAAAATCACTTAAATAATCGATAAAAAATTCACAAATTTAATTAAAAAAAAAAGATTCGGTAGCATCGCTTCCAAAATGAATTACCTCTATATTGATGTTAGTTATAAAATATGAAGTGTTATAGTACTCGTTTAATATGTAAAAAAAATCACAAAATCTAAGCTACTTCAGAATTTTTTTCTATCGAGAAAATAGCATGGTATCGTGTATTGAATGGGTACATGCCAAAGAGAAAGAATGTGTCTTAAATATATATTTTTTTCAGATTCAAAAAGTTGTAACTTGCCTATCAAAAGTGAGTTCAAAAACCGGGAAAACCTAGCCTTAAGCGCTTATGCGCAAAAAAAAATGCCATTAGCAGCTGTTATTACTGTCGACAACTGTTGTTGGCATTTATTTTTTCACAAAGCAATGCCTTAGACATTCTCTACCAATCAACCAAGGTCTTTGGTTCAAGGGTGGTGGAAATAACAGCATGCAATTAAAGAAGATAGCTAAGGCTTGTGGAGCGATGAAGGAAAATAGAAGGTGCATTAAAAAATTGAAAGTATTATAAAGAAAAAAAAAAACTTGTAAATGTAGTAAAATGACTTGTAATATGCTCATAGGTTCTCTAATCCCGAGGATATGTTCCTTAAGGACAGTCTTCAACATTGGATATGTTCTCTTGTAACTATCATGCGAGCACTAAAACTTCCTAATAGAAATCTTGAAAAGAAAAATATAGAATCAAAAAATTCCTCCGCGTCTTTGTCGACTGGCAGTGTACACAGTTGTCACGTAGTCCAACTATGCCTAATCTCAGACCAAGGCAAAAACCAGCCAGGTCACGCCAAGTGTCAACTAGGCGTTCAAATAAATCAATTACAACCATGAAAACTACCGTACCTAATATCCTTACTGATATCCTTAAACAAGCTATAAAATAAAGTCCTCTACCGTGTCTGTCTGTGTTTGTGATAAACTCTAAAATTACTGAACGGATTTTCATGCGGTTTTGGTCAGATATCATCATCATCGCTAATATTCATGAGAAGGTACGGAAAGCATTGATTGTAATATCCGTTTTTTTTTTGAGGTGAATAAACCTTCATAACTTTTGCACTTAGTGAAGCAAGAGTAGAATCACAGGCTTTTGAATTGGTTGATTAAGGAATTGACTGAGGCTGAAGGAATTTTCAAAAGAATTGCCCCTGCCCTGGAACCCAAACGGCAACCAAAGGAACAGGACTTAAGTCCGTAAAAGTTGACATTATCAGCTTCCAAAATCCACAAAAGGAAGTTATTCGAATACAAATACAAATTCTATTATTATAAACCTATTACCGGTTTTCCTTTTACAAATGAATAAAGCTTAGTTTGAACTATACGCTAAAGCTAGGTACAGGCTCATGTCACCGAAACCGTCAATAGCAAAATGTGGCTGTTTGCACAATACCTTTGCCCAACAATTTGGAAAATGACAGGAGTGATGGACAGGTCAATTTAGCCATACCACCCCAGTAAACGTGGAATATTAACGTTTCCATAACCAGTTGGGACTCGATGAGAGTACATATAAACCTTGTTGAAACCTCAACGGTCCGGACTAAGCGTTTCGCCTCGGTTTGCCTGCTGTAAACGTCTGATTATAATTTAGTTGTGTAGTGTGCCTCACCATCATCGTTTGAATTACTGCTGTATGTGTGCTAGCGGCTTATTTTAATTTTTATATTCTAATTACTTTTTATGTTAATCAATTACATTGTCCTCACATTATAGAAATGTCAAAAATATGTAAAAAAAAATTAACTCGTTATAATTATAATAAAAGAGTGTGCAAGGAGTTTCTTACCCGTCTTCTCCATAGAGTTTTTTTGCTTTGGAACCTGCAACTTAATTTTTTAGACAGACCGACATTTTGACAAGTCAAAAGTGCCTATAAATGGTCTATCCGAAATTTAATGAACGTTTCAGATTTGATATATAAAAGGAGAAACTGACTGACATATCAACGCACAGCCGAAACTAATGGGACTAGGAGACTGCAATTTTTCACAGGACTTGCTTTTATGACGTAGGCGAACACTACGAAAGGATTTTCCTAAATTCACCCCCTAAAGGGATGAAACGCGTAACCAAAAGTTTGTGCAAAAACCTATTTTCACGCGGGCAAAGCCGCTGGCAGAAAGCTAGTGTATACATATGTAATACAATTCCTAGTAGGTGTTAGTTGTTTTACATTATAATCACGGACGTGATCGACGGTTGATAATACTGCGTAGGTACTTCCGAGGTCACCTGTAGAGCACCATATAGGTATATTATGTACTTAATAAAGCTATAAATAATGTGCTATTTCATATCTTCAGATATCACCCTGATAAAAGGATTTACAATCAGATTTTGTCACTGTCTGCAAACATGGTGTATGTGTGTCATTTTATTGGTCTAATTTTTGTTTGGATTGCGATAGCATGATCTAGAATAACGTGAGCCTAAAATCATTCCATCAAAGTTACAGTTTCAACTGAAATTCCACTTCTGAAATTATGCCTCTAATATACAACACTTCATTAGGGATATAAGTAGATGAATTTGAACAAGCACTTTTTTAGAAACCTTTTGTCAAAATACAGAAAAGTCAATACAAAAGTTCGCTGCAGCGCTTCATTGGCATTATGTCGTCTGTTGTCGAAATTTCGCACTCCGGTGCTGAATCATAAATGGTCTGATGAATTTCCAAAGGTAGACACAAGGTCTGGTTAGTCTAAACTAATTCTAAGCCGAAGAAGAAAACTTTCTTGGGGCTTCTTATTCTTGTAAAAAAAAATAATGACAAAATACTACAACCATTATCACACCTTCAAACCGTACCTGAACATGTTAAAATATACACATAAAACAATATATTTACATGAATTGTTCTTTACTCAATATTTTACGAGAGTTTTCTTAGCGTCACTTGGCTCCCAGCCAAGAGTGCTTGTTGACGACCACTTGACAAGCAGCTTGACCCAAAAGATGTGTCACACAACGATACAGCCACAATTCGCGCCAACACATTGCTTATCCTGACAACAGCAATATCAACCTTAACAGAATACAAATAAGACGACACCGACCGTAACATAGATCCTGGCTTCATTGTTAGTTCTTGTACTAATTAGTGGCTTACTGTTCTAAATTGTATGCCATCATAATTCAACCCAGACCTTGATAACAAACCCAAAACGCTATTCAAATGTCACTAATGATGTCTTTTCTTCTTTACAGATGCAATCCAACACAAAATATAACGGAACACCTCAACCTTAGGCAATTTAAGTTTAACCTGACAAAAGTTATCTGTGATCTCATTTTAGTTTAGTAAAAAAAAAACAATCGCCTAAATTAGTTAGGTTTTAAGTGCAGAAAAAAAAAGAAAAAAAAAAAACCGTAGACTGAACAAACAAATGTCAAAATCGGGCGCGAAGGACCGTGAAGTTTGAATTTGGAAACAGACAAAATGGCGGTTCAGTGAGTGGTCATGGATGACAGATAGTCGATAGGTTGTGGTGTTAGAGGATGGGATAATGGAAGTTGGGGCGTTGGGTTCGTGAAGATGCCGCATGCTCATTCGAGTTCGGCGGCGAGCTCGGGCGGCGACGACCTGGGCTCCACTGATGAGGTCAAGGTCTTCAAAGACGAGGGCGACGGCGAAGACGAGAAGCGGAGCTCGGAGAATTTACTGGAAGAGAAGTCCAGTCTAATTGATTGGACTGAGAGTGAGGTGAGTGATTTTAAACTTCATTCTTTATAAGCTGCTTAATTATTTGATAGCAAACTTGCATTTTTGTTGTTTTTTTAAATGTATTCCAAATTCAAATAAGCTGCTCGAATTTTCACAGCTGCAATCCTGCCATAGCAAGTAATGGTTTAGGAATTTTCCCCATTGAAAGCAATCCAAACGAATTATTTGACGCATCAAATTCTTCCCATCTAGCTTTTTGACCCGCCTGCACATGTATTATTATTAATCTAAATAAATCCAGGCAGATTTGAATTCAGAACAAAAAACGTTCCACGTTTGAATTTGAATGTTCCCTGCAACGGATTTGATTGGTCGATCACGTCATAAGCCCGCTGATTGGGCAACATGCGGTACACACGTAATTCGGTCCTAGCACTTCATTACGGATGCACACGAGGCATTTATTAGACGATATCGCCATCGGTAAGCGATTGTTACCGTTATACCGTAGCAGTAGTACAATTACAAGTATTGTGTTACTTTACAATGTCATTTGACACGTCTGCTGGCATTACTTTTTCCATGATAAAAATAGTAGCATAGTTTGGTCCTATATCTTTAGGTACTAAATTACGAGTAGTATTAACCAAACCTGAATAGAAAAATGATTCTGTAATTAAAACCTGGTCTTTTTCCCTATTCAGCTTCAAACTACCCTCGCAGCCTGTATTATCTTGTGATTGTTTGAACATCAAACAAATGTCTTTTGTTTAAGTTAGGTACAAATTAATTATTTGTTGTATTACCATCAGCACGCTTTCTTACTGCATTGTCTTTTTCATTTCTATTTCTTTTTGTTTATTATTATATTCTTCCTCATCGTCTTCGCTTGTATTCTTATTTTCTTAATACATAATAACTTCAACTGTAGATTTTCTATGACAATTTTTTAAAGCCCATGGGTAGAGTTTTGGCTCTCATCCTCTACTTCATAATCTTCTTGATCATCATTATTATTTCAACCGAAATACATTTACAGTTGTACATAGGCTTATGCATCTTTGCATCGAATCTCTACCTACATAGTCTACTTACCCCATTTGAATAAGAACCGTGACAGCAATATATAAATATTGACTCCTTCATATCTTCTTACGTGACAAAAGAAACTGGTTTACAACATTACGTCAGCTAATACTAAGAATTTGGTAATGTAATCAAATCTTTTTCGTATTACCTCACATAAAGATAGGGATCAAGATAAGACTGTTGTGTTACTATTTACTTCGCTCTGTATTTATATTTTGAATACTGTGTTTAGTTCCGGAACTGATGGACTGTATAGAGGAAAATCAACTGAATATTTATAATTTGAGGAATCGTTCTATTTCTCTCTCTATTTTATCCACCCGTTTGTACCGTCTCAAAGATAGTTCCATATCTGCTCCATTACCTTGTTTTAGACTATCCGTATCCCAGTATTTTCTTCTTTCTAGACCAGCACGTTGGTCATTTTGGAAGATTTGCCTACGATGCTCGTTGTCTTGTCATTTCTGGGTCTCCATTTCGTGACCTTCTTGCATATAGGCATGCATAATCTGTCCTGCATCTTATATCTACTCGTACGTACAATACACTAATGTGGTTTGTTTGTGATTGTGTATTTATTGACAAAAATTATGCTTTTAGTTTATTAGGCATTGCATCATGTACTTTCTTTTCTTTCATTCCCATTCCATTCATATCGTCACTAATATTTCACCTGATGTTAAGCGATGATATGCACTATGGAGCACGTTTGCCTAAAGCTATAAACTTATTCAGTCTTGACTTAATGGTTTTAGCTACCAGAAAACAGACTCCGGAAGGGATTTCATTCTTTAGCTGCACGCACAATGCATGTATTTCCAAAGCCTTTCGTCCAAATGATACCCAGCTACTTTAGATGTGGGGGATCTAAAAACTTTCGACTGCAATTTAAATTTTGTGTCTTGGTATTTACATCCAATTCGCGGGTAACAGCTTGCCATTCATTTCTATTTAAATATGATTCAACACTCCAGTTAATTCCAAAGCTACGTAATTAAGTCTAGGTCCCGTGTGATTAAGTTCAGTTAACTACGGTTTACGCACTATTCCAACTCCATATCTTGTTTTATTTTAACTGAAAACTCATTTCGATTTTATGTTAGTACACCTTTATGTTCCATATTACCTTTATTCTACACCACAATAATATTCTCAACTAATTTCAAATTAAATTATGCGGAACATGACTCCTATTGAAGACGTTATTCGTGTGTCATGGAATATATTTGTTTAAGGAACAAGTAGCAGTTAGGTGGTCTTGCTAATACAATTATTGACCAATGAGGTGTCGTTTTGAATTAATAGTTTGTCTTGAAATGCCGACTTCACGCGGCGCTACGGTTTGTCCAACCTTGTCCCGTATATTGGGACAAATATTATCCTACACATTAACAGCAGGTGCCAAACTCAGGTAGATATTCCTCCATTGAACATATTCCTCGTATTAGTACCACAATGCATTCAAATAGCATCACAATATATTCAACTGCACTGAATTCTATTCACGCAAACATACTGCCACTGCCTTCTGTATTAATTCACAATGAAGTATCGATCTTATTGTGTTCGTTCAAAGTTTATAATGGCTCAATGAAAACTGTAAAGTTATGTGCGATTGTATCGATACATTCTGCACTACTTGTGCTTTTACACGATTTCACACCTCCCAATATTTCCGACTTTATTGATACTTGGATCTGTATTGTGCAACGTAGCTTCTCATTTATTAATGTTTTTAATGGAACGATTAAATTTTTAAACACTAGTGCACGCTTCTCCCTTAACGATATTCGTATCACTCACGATAAGGTCCGCTTCACGCTATTAAATAGGATCGTAAAGCACGACTTTTTTACACCTACGAAAATGTGGGATTTTTAAATATTCATAAGTTGATGGCGGTAAATGAACTCATTATTGTACAATTCGATGCGTAGATTAACATCAGCGGTCGTAATGAGTCAACCACTCAATTAACTGTACCGCTACCTCGAATAATGTGAGATAACTGGGAGATGTACTGATAGACACGTTTATAATCGCAAATTGCCCGTAAAACAAACAAAAACAAGGTGGAGAACCGAGACGAAACAACATCCAAAACAGGCATTGTTGAGGCGCCTTCGGAACCCATACAGGTACCGAACATTTCCGAAAAACATAAAATATTGTATTCCAAGCCGACATAAATTACTTTATTCATTGTATTATTTCCGAAAACTCTATTATTCGCTAGACGGGGTCCGTACAATGACTTCTACCTGCGTTCAGGTATTCCTTATAATAAACACAAACTCCCACTGCTTTTGTCGAATTTACCTGTCGAGCGGTGAGGCGAGGGTGTGCAAACATGACCGAACACCTACGAACAGACGAAATACTCGATATGCCGTCCCTTTTTTTGTCATTCAATAAGGAACAAGTGTAAAAGAGATTTTTTTTTTTTTTTTTTTTTTTTTTTATGGTAGGTGAAAATCATCCAATGACGAAACCCGCTCTTGGGTGGAGCGGGAGACTAGTGTCAGACTCTTACTGACTAAAAAACCTACCCCGTACCTTCCTTGCCCTATTCCTGGAGTCGAGGTAACAGTTTCCCACTTCCCTCTAGACTCCGGGAGGCTTCGACCCTGAAGGGCCCCTGCAGTTTGCTGACAACTCCTTGAGGCGCGCGGGAACGGTGCGCGCCGTTGACGACTAGGACTCGGTCTTACAGACGACCGGACGGCGAGCTACCCATTGCTCACCGTCCGCGAGCCAGTGTCTACGGTGGCCGGATATCGGCAGGATCGCGGCGGCGACGGCTACGGCGAGTACGCCGTTGCCTTTGCCTTATGCGGTCGGCCTCCTCCTTTACGAGCATTACTGCTTCGCAGAAGGAGGCGACCGCCTGCCATTCCTCTTCGCTGTGGACCATGGCCTGAACCAGGGCCCGGCGCGAGAGGTCGCCGCCGCCGATCACCCCCACGAGGACACGGCGATGCTCTTCCCAAGCAGGGCACACCTCCACCGTGTGCTCCACCGTGTCCTCCGGGCTCGCCTCACAGTGGCGACACCCGGACGTCTCCTCCGCACGAATCCGGTGCAGGAATCTCCCGAACTTCCCATGTCCGGTGAGAACCTGCGTCATGCGGAAGGTGAGGACGCCGTGAGGTCTATCCAGCCACGCCTCAAAGAGGGGCACTACCGCTGAGATTACGGTGTGCCCAGCGCTGGGTTGCGACAGTCGCTGTTTCCACTTCACCATGAGATCTCGCCGGAGCTCCTTCCGCCACGCCTCGACATGTTCGGGCAGCGGATCTTCGCCCCGGCGTTGCACCTCCACGCGCTGGTCGTGCATGCGTGCAAGGACTGTTGCAGTGTAAAAGAGATGCAAGAATGATTTGTAGAGGATTCCCAACGCCTTACAATCACGGTCGGTATAAATATTGGATTATACTTAGGTGCAATTCTCGTGTATGTCATAATAGCATCGATTATAGTACGTGATGCCATTACAATACACATTGTATGAACAATTTTCGTTCGACATTTCGATTTCTTTTAGATTACAGTGTCTGTTGGTGAATTGGATTTGATGCGAGATTTTTTACGCCTGCTTGGCTCTTGGATATGATTCTTTTAATAATTTTGTTGTTCCGTTTATTTGTTGAGTATTGTAGGTCAAATATGTTCAAGTACTTGATAAAAAAGCTATAGAGCACATATTCTATAAAGATATGATTATAAGAAACTTTGTAGCACTCCAAACAAGATTGCCTCAACATACGCTTACACATGTAGAACTCAGATATTTACCTATAAGAGGCAGACTAATCCATTCCAGAAAATTGCTACCTTTTAACGACATCCAATATCTTAAATTGACCATTTAACCACTTTTTAGCCCTTTTAAAGTGTATGTTAGTTGATGAGGCTGTACGCCGAGATGCCTTTCACTAGGCTCAAGAAAAAGTCAATGGCTTAGCGATTTCCGTTGTGGTCGGGGCTTGTATCAAATGGTCTGAGCAACATAGCTGACCATGTAGAGTTGTGATGCTTCCGTTGAAATTTACTCTTTTATCTAGGTTTATTATGGTTTAGGATTTTGTTTTAAAATTTGAAGTAAGTTTGGTGAAGTGGTGATTAAGATAAGAGAAAAAAATCTTTACACTATACGGAATCAAATTTTAGACAATATTTAAAAAAATCATATCACCCGATAAAGAAATGTCAGCGTCTGCTTTTTTTAATTACCTACAAAACCTTCTTTTAATTACCAACAAAACCATATTTGAAACTGAAAATTACTCAATTGAAGAATTCAAGATAGTATAAAATATAATTCAATCCTTACTCAGTTAATTCGACCACATATTCACTCGGTGATTTGCTATTATTAGTACCATTAATAAACTAAAGAGTAATAATAAATCAATGTACAGCAGCCCAACTGCCCAACCTACCCTCAAAATAAGATAGCTATCGTTACATTCGCTACATAGTCTCCAGTCTATATTTAGCGAACAACGCGTTCTTGTCCCGCTTGTCCGCTTCCGGCCGCCATGCTGGCTCCTTACTCTCAGCCAGAATGTGTTCCTGTAAATATTCCACATTTTATGGCCACACTTGTCGCCAAACACGTTTTGCTGGCTAAGGTAAGACGCAGTTGCAAACTTGATGGTCGAAGTGTGAGCTGAGATTATAAATATAACTATAGATAGGTATTTCAAGACGAATAGCGAAAAAAAGATGACAAAAGACATATATTAGGTGTAAACGATAAATATAACTAAAAGAATCAACGAAAAAGAGCGACAGCGAAAAATAGAGATCGAAAAATATAGGACACTACGAAATTCATAAACGAAATTAATAATAAATTTAATAATCCAGATATTGCAACACAACCTCTGCTTTTCCACCAAAGGGATACCTTGAATACGACCATAAAACTGAATTTTCGTTTCGCAAAACTGCGTTCAGTCCCAGTTTTAATAACGAGTCCATTATAAATAATTTAATCAACGTATTGCCGATGCCATACACCACATGTGCCGGCAAATTAAAATTTATAACACTATAAACCACTCTACAGTTTTAATGACTCCTTAACTCAACAAATCCTTATATTAATTCGGCCTTGTTGGTATATTTAGATGATTAGTGTTCATTAATACGTATGGAGTCGACATTTAAATTTTTGATCTGGCTAGATCTTGGTTAATGTGGAAATCATTACTTGGCAAGCGATATATAAAAAATATCGAGTCCAAAAAATTTATGAAAAGCGATGCAGAATCTAATTCTAATAGAATAGAAACATGTCATTTTTTAAAAGTTGCTGATAAAGTCAATTTTTATCTAAATTTCTTTAAAAAAATCTAACAGAAGCTGCTTTCAGTCAGTTTCTAATCGTAACAAAACTTCTTACTGAAATTAGTATTTCAAACCAGTCAACGATTTGCGACTTTTAACTCCCAATATGACAGCATAAATGAATAACCATGAAACACAACGAGGCCTCAGGGAGCAAGTTTATTGAATTAACGATGCACCATGGTCACCTGGCAGCCATAATCGAGAGAGACAAATAAAACCTTTATGACGGATACCGTCACAATATTATGATTGAAACTCATCTACAAGTCTATGGTAATCTGTCTTTGTGCGTAAAGCTTGGTTATAAGAAGGTTGTAGAATGGATGACAAAATCATTATTTCTTTCGATGACTGTATTTTCTTCATTGTCCATAATGAAGTTTATTTACAAGGTTTTATTTAGTTTTACCTGACCCAATGTTCGTGACCAAATCTTGTAAATTAAATTTGATCGACTTCCCGATTACCGATTGAGCTGAAATTTTGCATGCATGTGTCAATCATATGACAATGCAAAATTATTATGTCGTGGAGTTGATTTGATGATGGAACCGGAAGGTGGCTATGGCCATACTTCTGGAATCAGAACTCTGTGTAATTAAACGACACAATCCCATTGAGTTGATTGATGCTCGTGTGATTCGTCTTGACGAGTTTTAATTATACAGGTATATACCGTGCTATAAAAGCTTGCTATGAAAACAATATTTTCTTTGAAAACTTGTTTTAATTACCATCATTGTTTAATAAATCATTATCAAATAAATAGATATTATTTATTTTAGTATCTTTGCACGACTTCAATTAGACTGAAATGGAAAATTATGATTCTATAGTCTTCAGTCTGCAGAATGTTTGTTCAACAGCAAAAACAAATATGTTAGTGAATATTGTTGTATCGTGCCATATCATGTTTGGTAATAACTATATAATTGGCATAAATGTTTCAAATACAGCGAAATTTACAGATGCGTGAACGTTGTATCAATTTACATTGGTCAACCACGAATCATATAGTTCAGTGTGTACGTAATAGATATACACTGTCAATTATTTTCTCTAAACTAATATTGTTTGGGAAGTTTGTTTAATATTGCTTTTGTTTTTATTTTCGGATGTTGGTTATCTTCAAATATACTGACCACATATTCTCAATAATGTGAGAAGCTTATCTCTTTCCTCTTTTTAAGATATTTTCTCATTTGCTTTATTAATAGAACTTCAAACTGATTTTTCTTATATACTCACCACATATTGGGCGTTTTTCCACTCACCGGCCCGGCACCGGCACCGGCACCGGCACGGTGCCGGTGCCGGTGCCGGGGAAGCAAAAATGTACAGAAAAGTATGGCTCGTTTTTTCACTTGCCGGCGCCGGCGCCGATCCGGCGTTGGTTCCCGCCGGCGTCGGCGCCGTCGCCGGAGTAGCAAGCTTCCCACCCGATCCCGGCCCGGCAAACTGCATGTGTATTGCGTATGAATTGTAACCGTGTGCATGTATGAGTGTGCGGGGCGGGTAGAAGTGCGTGGTGGGGGGTTTCAAATAGGGTATAATATGTTCCTTCTATGTTTCTGACTTTCAGTATTGGATGGATCCAAAATTCGACGTCTCTACGTCGGTATTTGCGTCGTAGATGTAAAAGATATAACAAATACAGTCGACGACTTGACGATAACATTGTTAGGTATCTACGCGTTGTACTATACGTGTAGTCGTGTTGAAGTCCGTGTCAGTTACTGTACCAGTCACCGGGCGTAAACCGGCATCGACACCGGCGCAGTGGAAAAACGAAGCCCCGGCGCTCGTGCCAGTGCACGGCCAAGCCGGTGCCGTGCCGGTGCCGGGCCGGTGAGTGGAAAAACGCCCATTCTCAAGAATTAAAGTTTGATTTTAATTAGATCTGTAGTGAGAACCATATCTCTTACCTCACCCCTTAAGACATTTTCTCATTTGCTTTATTAATAGAACTACAAACTGATTTTTCTTCTTCAGAATTTTCAAAACATACAAAGTTTCTCTACAATTCATGTTCTCTTAGTAGCTTTTTATTTTTAGATATTGTTTCTTTTATTCCAACCAGATCTTGATCCTGATGTTTTCCATTAAATGCATCGTGGACAAACCCTTACTAATTATTAATTTCTCAAGCCCTATCTGCGGAAAGCGTGGGTGCTAAACTTGCCTACTTCCTAATAACAATCTGATGATAGGTGTTGCACACGTGGGCAGTTGCATTGGCCTGCATAGCTGCTGCAGCCGTGAGGGTATGTTGCCTTGATTCATAAGTAATAGGGAAAACTTTTACTGCGTTGCTTGATTAGTTGGCAATTGTGCAATTGTGTTGATTGGTGTTTAGGTGGATGACTGTTTTGTTATAGGGCTGTCATTTTGACAGGTATTTGATTTAGCATGTTCTTGATATTAACGTCTAAGATATCTTCTAATATTCACGTAAGGCTCAAAAGGAGGGAGACCGAGAGAGGTTTCTGTACTGAAATACGATTCGCGATGTGGGCAATCACCCTGATATAGCTGTAAGTGATTAGTATTCTGTTTTTGACGTGACAACGTCTTAAATTAGTTTGCGGCTGGGAGTCACTTATGAAAAAGTGTAACGCTCGGTAACGTTACGATGAGTCACCGAACGAGAGAGAGGCCCGCCGAATGCCTTGCGTCTCTCTCCCACTCAACTATGATCGGTCTGCCGCCCGCGCAGCACTAGAGAATTAGGCGCATTGAATCGGCGCATGCTTGTGTCTCAAGACGTTGTCACGTAAAATCTTCGCCCGTAAAACCGACTTTACAGGCAACCATTTTTTTTTGACTTGTATTGTAAAATACATTTAGGTTGGGTTATTCTAAGACCTTACTACGTGTTACCAGGATAGAGGGAAAGGGTTTGATTAATACGAAAATACCACATAAATTATGGACGACTACTAATTTTGATTATGTAATCTTGATTGGGGAAGAAAAGATTCCTTTCTTGCGATTGTAGTTCTTTTATTTTCTTCACTTAGCTCTACAGTGGGACTAGCAGACTGAGGAATCAATATAAGAAATCTTGCTTCCTGATTTTGAATTTTGAAAGATCTTGGTCAATCCATTAAGAAAATGTCTCTCTTAAAGTATCTCCTTAGTTTCTAGTTCCTTTCAGTTTTGTGAGTCTACTTTGAATTTACTTACCCAAGCAGTTAAGTTATTCAAGTGTTAGACTGTTCGAACTCATAACTTGACTTGAACTAAGCGTTCAGTTCTATCGAGTATCGCGTAAATGTTGCTCAGTGCTTCGGTGGTTTGAAAAGCGTGTACGCGTTTTCGAATCTTATTTGAGAATTTTTGCCTTATTGGAAAAGTCTACGTAGTCTTGCAAACACCACGTAGACTAAAGTGTTTGTTTTGTTTTCAAAAGGTTAATATAAATACCGAAGTGTCTTGTATAGTCAGCTCTAGGTTATATCCGTAGGGTTTCAGGATTGTCTGAAAGAGTTATCATAGCCCTGAAACGTAAAAGGCAACGGAAAAACATGTGGTTTTAATCAGTTTTACTGACCTAAAAAAAGAAAAGTAAACGTACATAAGTAATTATGTGCTCTAGTAGTTCTCTGTTAAAAAGAAGGAATTGTAAAAGGAATCATCGAAAGGTCAACAAAACGTCAATAATCCCTTGACACATCTAGTTTGAGCACGTCCGTTCCACACGGCATCACCTTCGCGAATGCATTAGTTAAGCGAGTTTTGTGCATTTGTGTTCAACCATTTGTTGCTATTTACGATCGCGCCGTGTTTCCGCCTGCCTCTAACATTCAATATGGTAATGACGCCTCTGTGAGGTCTACGTCTTCTATACCTGCTTATGCATTTATGTTTCGTTTACGTTAAAACGATCAAGTTCGTAAAACCATCATAAGAATCTATAAAATTTACGACACCCAATAAAACTACAGAAAAAAACCCATAATAATATTCAAATAAAAATCTGCGCTTAGAAAGTAACCATCGTTATCAACGAATCAATAATGTACTGCCCAATATCCGTGATAACGTATCAGCTGCGCTCGTACAACCCTGAATAAAGACCACAGAATAAAATGTTACAGTAGCTTCGATTGTCCGTACTGGGCGTTCGTCCGCGCGATGTGTGGACATTGCCTTATCTGTGGTATCGTCCACAAATGTTTGGGCTGTCGCCTTATCAGTACACGGGTTGTCAGCCTTGCTTGGATTATTGGGGATAATGGTTCCGATGTTAATATATTGATAGTAGATATACACAAATACGGACGTTTACGTTCCACGTCAGTAAAATCAATCTTGGTCAGAGTTATATTTCAGTACTTAGAAGAGTGTATTTTTAGGACGGTAGTTTTGAGAAATCCTTTGTCGTGGTGCGGGTATTCTGTAAAATTGCACGGTTCGTAATTTGAATTATGCGTGCTGTTCTGTAACGGTTTCTAGCGGTATTTCCGTTTGATCGTATTATTAATACATGTAATTTCGACTACTGGTATCCTCCTGCCAAATTTGACTGTCAAGTATCACGTCTATTTCTTATAACAATGTAAATGCAGGTTTAATTTCACCTCTTGACCGCTTCAGCGCACATTTGATCAGATCAGATCTTGTCCCAGATATAATCAATCACATGCTCACCTCACGACACCTACTGGTCATATCCCCTTGATCTAAGAAAACTTTATTTATTCCTTCGAACATTCTAGCTTCGCTTCATGAAGAATTTGTAAAAAGTTCAGAAGTGAGATCGGGCTATTCCCTAAATAAAATATGTTCATGATTCACGACTTCGTGTAGATTAGAAGGCTTAGGTACAAGTACCTACGTAGGTTCACAGAAGCTTCTGGAAACATGTTCGTACATAAATAAAGATGGCGTAGGTGTATTTGGCGCGACCCCGTCTCCCGAGCTTAGCTCATCTAGATCCTCCTAAACAAAGGCTCCTTTGATCCTTGTTTTTCAAACCCAACCATCGTAAATACCAAAAATAATATAATTATTAAAGAATTTTCCTAACGTTATCCCGAATCATAGTGTTTTCACAGTTAACTGTTGTGTCTATAATCATTATTCGGTTATTTTTAACCATTCTTTGTTCGACGGTAGTCATAAAATTCGGTACATTGTTTTACTAACGCGTAAAAACACTTTTATTGTTCTCTAAAAGATGTTTTATATTGTCTAATGAAGCTTGGGGCATTGTTCTTTAAAAATAGTTGGGCCTATTTCAAATGCTTTGAAAACTGTTTGATTTATTGACTTCAGCTCGTTACTTGGGGATAATCCTGGTAATACAACTTGGAGATCTTTAAGTCAAGCGTCGACTGCATCGTCGCTTGCCATCAGGTGAGATAGTGATCATCCAGAGCCTATCAATAATTATAGAAGTGATCGTTATACTATGAGTAAACTTATGAGGATAAAAGAAAGACAGAAGTTGCCTAGCATTGGCTTGGTAGTCTAGAATCGAGAGAGATAGCCCATTTGCTAGAGCCGAAAACACAAGATAAAATATCTTGGCACCAATTAATCGGAAGAAACAAGATAGAATAAGAAAGAAGAAGATGAATACTATGGGTCACAATATTCTCAAGCTTGAATAATATACAGTTATAGAAAGCGACATAGTTCCAAGTTCTCAACTGTTAATTTCAAACGACTACGAGTCTGTACAGGAAATATAGGAAACCATAAAATGCTCGGCAATCGAATGTCGCCGTTCTGGCACCAGTAACAAAATTTAACGGCTCTTCCTTTATATAATCTGACTTGAGAATAATAAGGGACAGAGAGATAAAAATCTGAATATCCCAATAAAATAAATTGTTTTACATAAGTTCATTTTTCTACGGCGAATATCTACCCTTACGTTGTTGAGACTTCTACGGTAAGGACTGAGTTTTGCCTCGTCGTTAATACCGTAGGTCATCGAAGGACTGGTCAGTTTGTCTGCTGCGGTCTTCCCGTCCGAATATAATTTAGGTGTCTTCAAGGCTAGAGTGAATAGGCTCTTAATAAACTTCAGCCTCATCATCAACGATTGTATCGCTGCTTATCATCAGGTGGGATTAACAGACCTAGTTAATATCAATTAAAAAAAAATACATTTTGAGCCAAACTACGAAAACAACTTCACGAAACTTTTTTAGAACCACCGAACTATAAACCGGGGATAAAACAACAAATTTTGGCTTCGATTAAGACGTAAAATCGATTTGTTAGGCAGATAATCAAGTCAGCGCTTACTTCCGAAAAACATACGATTAATGTAAATAAACTGATCTGCTAATTTACTTTTACAATCGTTATAAAGTTTAACGATACGATACTATTTTGTGAATGTATTTATTGTGATTGCGTACTTTTTTCTCCTATATTTACGTCATTTTGTCAGTTTTATTTGAGGTGATTCAATCAGAATACTGAACACATGTCGGACCAAATGGCTTTATATTCCCCTTCTCCGAAATTTACTTCCATCATTACCAAGATTCTAAATGTCAAAGTTCGCTTTCTAGCTTCAAAAGCAAGATCTAGACTAAGATATGACTAATTCAAGTTAATAAATCTAAGAAACTGTATATGGGAGTCATTTGAGAGCCGTATACGGGTGTACAAACGCGCCCCCTGCTAGGAAAAAACAGATAATAAAACATTTCGCTCCATAAAATCATTCCAAGTGTGTACATATGGATGATTTGGGATGGTATTTTGAGCATGCCGGCTGTTATATCTCCGGTATGCACGGCAACATGGAGAAAGAACTAAAAAATTCGTCTTAGAAATGGACCTTATCGAAAATTTATGGGACGGTTAATTTTTCCCGTAATATTTGTGAAATTCTACTTATACTACGGCTTTATTTTAAGGCCATTAATACTGAGAAAAGAGCTGTTGTAGCCATATTTTGGCTACAACAGCTCACAAATATGTCCCAGACAGATTTAAATTGTGAGCGACATCGCTCAGCTCGATAATGTCTCGCTATCGCTAGATCTTTCTCAGCTATTTCAATTCATCATACTGAGAAATTGTAACGTTTCGTCGTCTGCCTAATATGTGGCCAATATTTCCTTATCTAAAGCCTTGGTTACACAGGACGAACTGCGATTTGTAGTTATTACGATTTTTGATGAATTTAAAATCGAACATTACGTCTAAACGGCTAGTTCGTATTTTTTTTTTAAATATGATAAATAAGACTGTTTGCCTAATAATTTGATATACGAATATTTCCAGTAATTTTCATAGAACTTCGTCTGATTTGTTTTCAAAGTTATGTCTAATACAGACAAAAACGCGAAGATCAGACAAAATCTATTGGGTGTATTTTTATGAAACTTTGACAAGCTAATAGACAACTTAGTTACGAATTGTTTGATATACGGTTTTTATTCATATTGTGTTTAATAAATGAAGGATAAATATTATTCGAATAATCTTTATGCGCGTTTATTGTAGCCTTAAGTTCGTGTCAAAGTATTGAGACATTAGTACTTTATTATCTTATATATATAAAAAATAATCGCAAAATGTGTTAAGTTTCTTATGAAAAAAAAATAGGGTGTAGTAGGATAGAGTAGGGTAAAGTCGGGTAGAGTAAAGTAGAGTAGGGTTTTTTTTATGGTAGGTGAAAATCATCCAATGACGAAACCCGCTCTTGGGCGGAGCGGGAGACCAGTGTCAGACTCTTACTGACTAAAAAACCTACCCCATACCTTCCTTGCCTTATTCCTGGAGTCGGAAGTAGAGTAGGGTAAAGTGGGGTTGAGTAAGTTAGAGTAGAATAATCTGTTGCTTAGAGCGAAGCCGCGGACAAAAGCTAGTATTTTAATAAACAGCTAAGTCTACTAACTATTATTGCTGCTGGTTTTTTTTTTTTTTTTTTTTTTTTTATGGTAGGTGAAAATCATCCAATGACGAAACCCGCTCTTGGGCGGAGCGGGAGACCAGTGTCAGACTCTTACTGACTAAAAAACCTACCCCGTACCTTCCTTGCCTTATTTCTGGAGTCGAGGTTACAATTTTCACATACCCTCTAGGCTCCAGGAGGCTTCGACCCTGAAGGGCCCCTGCAGTTTGCTGACAACTCCTTGAGGCGCGCGGGAACGGTGCGCGCCGTTGACGACTTGGACTCGGTCTTACCAGACGATCGGACGGCGAGCTACCCATTGCTCACCATCCGCGAGCCAGTGTCTACGGTGGCCGGATATCGGCAGGATCGCGGCGGCGACGGCTGCGGCGAGTACGCCGTTGCCTTTGCCTTATGCGGTCGGCCTCCTCCTTTACGAGCATTACTGCTTCGCATTATTGCTGCTGGTAGGATTGCAGTCAAGCATTAGTTTATACTTTATAGCGAAAAAAAAAACTTCTCGCAATGGCCAATCATACGATGAGAGTAGTGCGATTCTAGCAAGTAATACTCAATGTACTAGAACTAGCAGCTTTCACGAGGAGTGGTTAAAGACGAGTAAATTAAAAGAAAATAATGTTTAGTAAGTTGAATGCGAGGTGCTGACTGTCATACATGTGATAGTATGACGATACAATCACACGGTTTATATTAGCGATAAGGTCTATCGAAAGTAAAAAATGTATGCGTTAGACGCTAACGAAATGTCGCGTGGTTAAGTCTGATCATTTTAGTATTACAGGTCCTTTCAATTTCTAAACATTTTAGCATTATATTGACCTAGGAAGAGGTGGCGAGATGACCTGGACGCTTACCACAAGGGTTGGTTTGAGGTGACCCGAGACAAAGATGCCTGGTAAAGGTTGGGGGAGGCCTTTGCCCTGCAATGGGAAAGTATAGGCTATTAAAATAAAATTTTGTAAACATTTTAGTATTAAAGTGACATTTGTCTTTTTGAGCTTATAGAGTTCGTTCACTTTTGACTTCTAGAGCTTATAGAGTTCGTTCACTTTTGTCTTCTAGGGCTTATAAAGTTCGTTCGTTCTGTATCTTGTGCTGTGTAACCTAGCCTTTAGATACCGTATGCGCGGGAGCATTAGTCGGTGTTACTTTACGCTCACATAAATCGCCCAGGCTAGTCAATTATGCGTACTATAGTTATTTCGGGATGTTTAATTATCCTCACCCAAGCGCAGTCGTCGCTTGTGCGGACGCAGACGCCGCCGTAGGGATTTTTAAATACCCACACCAATTACTGTTTATTTTACAATGAAAACTAAATCCGTTTAATTACTATGTTTCCTACTATTTGGAAATTTATTTGACAGCTAATTTAAGATTGTGGCAACATTGAATATTCATGGGAACAATGGATTCGGTCATGTATATTCATAGAGGTTTTTAAGTTGAAATAGACTTTTTTTTGTTTGTTGGTAATTTAAGAAGAATTTTGTGTCTTACTTATGTTAATAGAAGTATTACTTCAGGTAAGGAACTTTTTTTTCTGACTCTTAACGTAACTCAAAAAAAAAATATTACAAAGTCTACAACACTAAACGATTATTTGAATTCGGAATGTCAAATTGTGATGGGCAATATCGACGCTGTTAGTTGAAAATCCCGTTGTTTACATCTTGAATCATCACTCCATCTAAAACGCAGTATAAATCAAGCCTGATTTATGCCCGATAGACGGAAGGAACTTGGCTAGTCAGCTTTCTCTATTTTAAAATTCAAGGATACAAGATCTAGAACTGCAGCATCATTATACAATTCTCGATTCTCGTTTAATACGATATCGATAACGTGTCGAATCGATTACGGAACGATGATTATTTTAATTAATTTATCTCCACACGGTATTTAGTGTTCGAATTTCGAATACTAAGAATTTTGCAACGTTTAACGGCTGTATTTATTTTTGTTCGTGCCAGGGTTGCCAGTTGAAATAGGGAAAAAGAAAGCTCGTTTAATGTGACAAAACAAAGGTTTTATCTAAATACGTTTATGAGCAAGCCGGCTTAGCAGGGCAAGGATTCCTCAAATATTAGCTCCTGTGAGTAATCTTCCAGCTTACACGTTTTGGGTGTCGTCAGACATAGCAGTGGCATTTTTACGTCCAAATGCCGACGTTATCATACATTTCTCAGTTCAAAATGGCGTCCTGGGATGGTCGAAAATTACGAAATGTTCCGTAAACGCTTTAAAATGGAATGTTAAGTTTAAAATATGTCGAAGATATGCACGGTTGTCTACTATCAGCTTTTATAACACTTCATAAAGTGTCCCGTTTTATTCACGGTTAAATATAGGTTTGTAAGACCCTTTTAAGTTTTTTATTGCGCGGGAACAAGGGGTTGCAGGCTGCATGCGATGATATCAATTGCTAAATTAACGTTACCCATTAATTCACACTAACGAATTTAACATTCGCTGTCGAAAAAGCGTACAAGAAAATTGTAGGTAATAAAAAAACACGTTCCATTTCGGACGCGTGCTTTTTTTGCGTTTTTTTTTTATTTCTGTGGAACGCAACGGTCACAGAATCCCGTATTCACTGGAATCGTTGGCCATTTGTTCGAAACAATTTCAAATTTCGAACATGAATTTCCCGCCGTGTAAACAGTCGACCCGACCCGTTGACTCATGGTCTCGAACAAATGTTATCTGTCTTCTTTTGTTTGTTTCTCGAATATCATACTTGTAGCAGCCAGATAGTTTGATCTCCCCCGTCCCGCTCTGCCCCTTTACTATTATACCACGAAAGGGATGTCTCTTTGATTTTTCAGAGATCTGTGTAGACTGGATCATTTATTTCTGTTGTTATTAGTATTACGTCTCTTGGTTTAGAAATGGAATGATTCTTTTCGTTGTGTTTTTATAGTTTGTAGCCGTTTTTAACGGTTTTCATTGGGATTCTTAGTTTTCTAAGCGTCTTAAAAGTCCTGTGATACTAAGAAAATATTTAAAAGAGTATTTCTTAGATAAAATGTGCTAAGACTCTATTAAAGATATTTTTTATCTCACGTAGGAGTAAACCAGAAATTAAGTGGCTATTTTTATTCTAGACTCGAACTAGTTCATTTTGCATAAGTTTTCAGTGTAATGGCAGTTGAGGCGTTTACAATAATTGGATGGGTGCTCATTTGTGATAACTCTGGTATTCTAGGCAATAAATCTTTGTCTAAATAGGTAATTACATAGGCACATTAGTAGGTGTTTGCTAATGTGTTTGTTGTTATAGTGTTAGAACGATTTTAATGGCTATAAAAACTTCGCGAATTAAAAAATCTTTAAACGATTAATAACGTCGACATCAGTTAAGAAAACTGATTTTGTTATTTTCGAAGTTATATTAGCATCAGCCTTATAATGTTCACTGCTGGGACTTGCCTCACAGGAAGCCAAGCCAAGCCTCCTGTCTAGGAGAGGGAATGGACCGTAAACCACCACGCGCGCCCAGTGCGAGTTGGTGGATGTCACATGTCTTCGAATTTTTGCTTCTAGAACATGCCGCTTTTCACGATGTTTTCTTTCTTCGAATTGAGAGCAGTGGTGATGAAATAAATTACACAAAGTAATGCGCCTGGCTAGGTTTGAACCCGCGACCTATACTCGTAAGTTGGGGCCGTTACCACTCGGCCACCACTGCTCTACCACTCTCTTATCAAGTAAAAATTAGTGTTCAATAAATAGCCTTTCGCTGTAAAAAACTATTTCAGTAAAATTATTTCATCTATCTTCGATAAAAAAAAAACAATTAAATTTAACGACTTATCAAAAGATAACTAAGTATGGAGAGAGCGTTCGGCAAAGTCAAAAGATTCCTTATTCTATACAAGGGCTCTTTAAAAATGTCACCCATGAACTCATTCAATATTATCGTTCAGTTTCACATTTTTATGTGAACGAGATAGAAAACAAACAGCTCATTCATAGACTCACTCTTAACCAAGATAATTTATGAATAGTAAATATGTCCATATTTTTTTTAAGAGCCACGACTTGACTTTTCAACTAGGCTTTGGTACTACCAAAGATACGTTTAGGATAAGTTCTAGATTAGTTCCAAATAAAATTCAGTTTTCAGTTCAAATAATATTAAAAATTAAAAATAAACCAAAACTGATTTTTTTAGATAATAAACTGTTTTTGCCTACTAGTATATTATACTCCGCAAAGAAAAAGTAAACTAACAGTAACATAAAAATATTTGAACTTGTTATTGAAAAGATGTTGAGGATCAAAGAACTGACAGTAGCAAGGAAACTTGTATGCCTAGTCAACGAAGAAAGTAGTCTGCTAGAAAAATGTGGCGATCAGATAAGAACCGATTAAGAAACAAATGTATTTCTGAAAGAAAGTAAAATGCTGGAAATGACGCAATCTTAAGGCTAGTGTACAGATTAAAATAATAAAAAAACAAATAAAGTAAAAACATTACACCACTGAACTGTTTCTGAAAACTTCCAGGAGTTGTCTTGCTAGCCTTGGAGTAATTAGTTTCACAAAAATCGTATCCTGACCAAGTATTACTACTGAAGAGCTCTTAACATAACTACACTGTTCGTGCCTGTATGAGTAAAGAACAATTGCCGTCGGTTAAACAAAACTTTTTTAGAAATTTTAGAAGCAATAGAAGCTTTTCATGGAGAAAAAAACTAAAGCTGCAGCGTCGTGTTAGGGTTATCAATTTTTTTTTTTTAACAAAAGTGAAGCTGACGCACAGGCTGTCTGACCGCCTGACGCACTTAGCATTTAATAGCCATTGACAATCACATGCCATTACCAGCTGGACGGTTCTGTTGTGCATAAATTGAAAACGAATTAATTTACTATGTAAATACTTCGCAAAGGGCACTTTTGCACTTTATTTTACTATGATACTAATGTTTTGAGTTGTCGTTTTGGAATTGCTAGTAATCATAGAGTTCTTTTTTTGTAAATTTAAAGTTAGATTCATGTTTATTTTTTTTCTCTAATTTTGTAATTTGTATGAATGACAAATATGTCGATATGTTGATTTAAATCTAAATAAAAACCATAAAATACTGGCTAATATTCCGATACCATAATGACCATTGACATACGTTTTATCAAATTTCTCAGCAGGAACCCAACTTTCTACATTATTGTGTTAAACTAATCTGTGAACATCTAAAATGTCATCTCTTGAACTCACATTATCAATAAATGTGATTTTTATTTATGTAAACTGTACTGAAGAGTTCAAATGGTCGTTTGTTTGTAGCGTCGTACTTTTAACAGTCGAAGTTTCGGCAAGGAAGATTGATTGTAGCGATTAATATATGTCTATGAGATATATAAGCACTTTCACAGATGTATGTGTCGATGCCGAGATCTTTGATTGACTGATGCCCATCTAAAAATATATTTCAGTTTAATTCGTAAGTAATTTTTTTATCCACATGAGCTCTACTTAACACCTCGTTACTTATCTGCAAACCTACTACGATAAAACTAAATGTAAACTTATCGAAAACCTCAGAATTCTGTATTAATTAACAATCTTTATCCGAAACCGAACGTAGTCTCATAAACATACGAGATACGATTGGTTTTTATAATATAAACGAGATTTTTATAATAAAAACCGAGAATAAACCGATATACACAACACCTGCTCCATCAAACACGAACGATGATCATTATGTTAATGCTCCTAAAATTCAAAACGGACTTATAAACGCAAAAGAAACCTTACCGTAACGCAATTTGATCCATACTCGTTTAGACGATGCGCAGTCAAGCTACAGAAAAAATTAACCGTGTCGAAACGAACAAGGTATCAAACAGGCGCCAATTATGCCAAATGAGCGCTTATTCCGTGCACCATAAATCGATATCACGCTATACTCGGAGTAACAGTTACGCCCTTAAAGGATTCGTCTCGATAAACTGTACACCGAATTGTATTTATACAATAAAGGACCTTGTTATGAAAGCTGAAAGTGTCAGAATTACGTAACGGTGGAAGCGTCTGTTACGCCCTGTTAAAACGCCCTTCGCACTAACAAGACGGACAGAGATGAATCGATGTGGTTTTTGTGAGAGCGAGCAGGGTGGAAGATAAACAGAACTCTTGAAAAACACTTGTGAGATAACAAAGGCTGGCTTCCACGAAGACGTCCAATAATTTGTCTTTTTAATTTTACGGCGGACTGCCATAGCTTTTAAATATATATTTTTTTCTTTCTACTCGACCTCGGTCAGGTCCATTAGGTCGAGAGGCTGCGTATTGGGGAACTCATTATGACCACTCTTTCGCTGTGGAAATTCTTTTATGACTTATTGTTTCTATAGCCTTGCTCGGGAATGAACAGCGAACTACATACATATGTGTAATTTGAAAACCTGTAACCTTAGTTTTGTTCCAGCGGCTGTGTAAAGTTCAGTCGTTACCACAGTAAGTACCATGACGTTCTTCTTTTTCGTTCAGCTTGTAATAAAAAACTTAAGAAATACTTTACAAATAAAACAAAACTTTTGAAAAAACGTGTCGTAATATAATAAGTAATATAAAATAAAACCCGAACTAAGCACAATAAAAATGAAACGGACGTAAAAGGAATCGAAACCAGTTCTGGCGTACCATCGGTTTAGTTGTAAAAAGCTCGTTCCATATAATATAACCCATTACAACCCCGAGAATCACTGTTCGGCCAATCGTCGTGAGGAATTCGAAAATGGAACGCAAGTTCGATTTTTAATTGTTTCGGATGAATTTTATGCCATTGCGGCCAGTGTTTTGTAACGAATTAAGCTCGTTTTATGTTCCAATTTGAATAAAGGATCCTTTTTTGTGACAAATAGATTTGTCCAGTATAATTCGAAATTTTTTATTTATATTGTAAAAAAAAAACAAATTGAACAAGATTATTAAAATTGAAAAAAAAAGATAGAAGAAGGAATAATATTCTTAGCCAATTTACGATAAGCATCTTATTTTTGAAAGACAATCATTTATTTTCTTACAAAATTGGTAGATTTTGTAAAAGCTAGCTCTGATTTCCCATAAATACTTACACACTTAACAGAAACAGTACAGCAGTTATCCTAAACCCGTAACTAACCGATGGGAAAAAATCTGACATGGGGTATAAGTGGACCCCATTCGGAGCGTGGCCGGAACCTGTTAATGAGCGATTAGTACTGCCAGTTGCGGATAATACCGTACTAATAGTCGGGGCGTGCGGTTGAGGGTTAAAAATATTAGGGATGATTTTAGTATTGATATTTTTTGGGGTTAGTTTGGCGCGTGTTGACATCGTCATTAGTAGATTCGTACGTGACGATTTAGAATATACTTTTTTTATTATGGATAAAATGAATGATACGATACGTTTAAAATAAAATTAAACATTTAAGTAAACCTTTTTAGCAAATCAGCAGGCAAATAATTCCAGTCGTTCGATGTCACTATGCTTTCCAAATAAGAATAGGAAAGTCAATAACCTCGATCTGTCAAATTTTGAGTGAAAAGTTCGGTTTGCAAAAAAAACTTATTTTCTTATCAATAAATAGTCGGTTTAGGCTTTGTATTTACTAAGTCTTAATTAATTCTAGGCGAAGTATAAACGTTATCTCCACTAGTCTCCACTAATATAATAAAGAGGTAAAGTTTGTTTTTTTGTTTGTAGGGGGTAATCTCTGGAACTACTGGTCCGATTGGAAAAATTTTAGCAACAATAGAAAGCTACTTTACTCCTAAGTGACATAGGCTATATTTTATGTACGCGGACGAAGCCGCTGACAAAAGCTAGTGTTTAATAAGCTAAATTTATTGTTCTAAGTCATAGATTTCTTCGATTTAACTGTATGAAGTCACAACATGGTATAGACGACAAGGCGAAACGCTTAATCCGGGCCATTGAGGTTTTAAACAAAGTAAGGGTTATTTTGGTTATTTTATAGTGGGTACAAATCAACCAATGACAAATCCCGTCCTTGGGCGGAACGGAAAAAAGTGTCAGACTTATACTAACTAAAACCGTTCTTTTTTTGCCTTAGTTCCAGAGCCTTGGTGTTACAATTTCACTTTAACGCATGGCTTCAGGAGGCTTCGACCCTGCTGGGCCTCTAAAGTTTGCTGACAAGTCCTTAAGGGGTTGATATGTCGTTGGAAATAAAATGAGAGCCAAAATTTAAATGTTTTTTTTTGAGACAAAATTCTCTGGACAATGTACAATAAACCTGTCCTAAAACTTCACCTAACACCTTAAAAATACATAATTTACCACTTCGGACTGTCTCGTGTCATATTTTACGTCCAATTTAAGGATTTTTTCATCTCTGCTGACTCCCCTATTGTAAGAGGGAATCCCGTGGTTAGTTATCGCTTCCATATAGTAGATTCCCTGTTCGAAGACCACCCACGAACGACGTTACCATTGTAACTCGAAACTCACAATTTTATTTACACACATTATTACTCAACCAATGTATGGAGGAAACTCGTGATTTTATACCGAGGTGATAAATTATCACTTAGGTGTGGTTTACGTGAGTTTGTAACCCTTAGTAGGGTTGTGGTTAATATTATTTTTTTAATTTGATATTTAAGTGCTTGTGGGTTTCTTTTCTTGTGAGAAATATAAAACTTGCAATGGTATGGTAAAAAGAAAATGTTTAAGTAACTGAGATTAATAAAATCCAATATGAGAAAAATATAAAAAAATATGGAACGGGGTGGGGTGTTTAGTCAGTAAGAGTCTGACACTGTTTCCCGCTCCGTCCAAGAGCGGGATTCGGCATTGGATGATTTTTACCCACCATAAAAAAAGTATGAATAAAGATTTTTGGAAAACCAAATTGCGTCATAATCTTCTTTTTAGCCGGACAATGTTATTCACGGTTCTGTTAGAGAGGAGGCCTGAGTCCCAGTAGTGGGAACATTATAAGGCTATGCTGCTGTTGGATATAGTCCTCCTCCAAGTGCCGCTACAAGAAATGGTTACCTATGTCAGTCTCGCATCTATCGACTGTCAGTCCAAATAAATTCCATAAATATTTGCGAAACAAGAGACAACCCTTATTTTTTGTCAACTACGTTACCTTAATTATAGTACAAACACTACAAAAACAAAATATTTTAAACGTATCACCTTACATTACTTAGTAATTACCACTAATTAATCGTATTTCTAAGAGGAGGTCTAACATGTAATAACAAGAACCCTGTAAGTAGAGACGGTCGCGACTAACAACTAACAAGGGGACTAACAGGTCGACTAACATGGAAAATAAAAGTTATGCGTGATGCACACACGGCCGGCGCACGCGCGAGTAGCGATAGCAGAGACAGTAGTAGGGTCAGGTTTTGTTGATTGGAATTTTTTTTATTCATATTTTTATATTGGAGTAAGATTTTTTTTAAAGTAATATACATTTAATTATTATTCTAATAATAACCTACGTTTATAAACTAAAAAGACATTAATATTTTTTATTATCATAGAAAGTAAATGTTATTGGACCCTCTAAGGTGCCTTAACTAAAACTTTAAGTAATTAAAAAAAAAAAAACTTAAATAAACTTCAGTATTGTCCCAGTATGGTTGTAGTACCGCTCTATAGTATTATACCAATAATAACTAAATAAATATTTATTTTTTTCCATAAATATACAAATACGGTTTCTCCCTCCCTAGGATTTCATAGGGGACAAGGGCGAAATTTAAGAAATGATCCAAATTGTTATGTTCATTGATAGAACCACTGTTTCAACTGATAGTAAGTGGCGATGTAGTATGAACTTTAGACTTAACAATCCCGTAGTTTATAGCTATCAGGAAACACAGACACAAGCAAATAATTCTAATACCAAAAAGCTTCCTTATCTCAATAATCAAAATCAACTTCCTCTCACCCAACCATTGCCACCCGATTACACCAATAACCTTTTCCGCTGACCCTACCCCAAAAATCCAGAGAAAAGAATATTTGCTCTTAGGCGGCGGGTGACGGCGCAAACACGCGTGTGGGCAACACCGGTAGCGTGGGCAAACAACACTGTTGACTGTACATTGTGGAGGAATTTCCTCTGTTTGACCTCAGGAACGTACTGGCTACCTGTAATAGATCGGGCGAAGGGGACTGACGACTCTCTTCTATGATATTTCCGGTCTTACATGGCTTAGTTCATTAAGCTCTAAGAGGACATCGGTCTCTGCAAACCTATTGTCTTTTAATTGTGTCTGTAATTACGATAGTCGAAAGGGTTTTTTTATTGTGGGAAAAAATCATCTAATGACAGAGAAACAGTGTCAGACTCTTACTGACTAAACAAAAGGAAAGAAGGCACGGGGTCCATCCCATTCCTTAATTGCTTTTCGCACTGGGGCCAAGGCTTCCTTTCAGAGAGTTGGCTTCGACTCTTTTGCAGTCTACATTGCTGTTCATTAAGCCCCAAGAGGACACTGGTGGAAGAATTTCCTCTGTTTGATCTTAGGAACGTACTGGCTACCTGTAATAGATCGGGCGAAGGGGACTGACGACTCTTTTCTTATGATATTTCCGGTCTTACATGGCTTAGTTCATTAAGTTCTAAGGGGACACCGTTGTCAGTACACTTATTGTCTTAATTGTGTTTATAATTACGATAGTCGAAAAGGTTTTTTTTTATGGTGAGCACATCCAATGACGAATCCTGTTTAAACAAAAGGCGAAAAGTAAAGAAGGAAAGGGGACCACGTTACTTCTTTGCCTTTCACACTGGGGTCAAGCCTTCCTGTCAGAAAGAGACCCTGGGCCCCAGTTGGCTTCACCCTTTTTGCAAAGTCTACATGGCTTAGTTCATTAACCTATTGTCTTTTAATTGTGTCTGTAATTACGGTAGTCGAAAGGTTAAAATAATAGTGAAAGACTTTGGAGAATTCATGGTAATGACATAAGTCCATTAGTCATCGTTAGTGATGTTTTTTTGTCAATGGATTCTTTTCGAACTGGTTCAATGTTAATGAAAATAAATGGATTTTAAAATCATTTCTACAAATCGAATGACAGCTTCTAAGAAAAGCACATCTTTTTTTTTCAAATGGAAAAATAATTTTTGTGTGTGTCTGTGTTGTGTGACTTTTACTGACCACATCGCACACAGGTCCCGATTTACAACTCGTAAGTCGGGACCTATTCAAGTTCGTTACTAGGTGTAAATTTTATTATATTACATCACTGCTGCTCAAAAAACAGTGAAGAAAATCGTCATAAAGTTTCCTTATGACGTTTTTCATGGCATGTTCTAGAACAAAAAGTTTGAAAACATGTGACGTTCACCAATCGGTTTGTCTGGTGAGTTCGAAGATATGTGACATCCACAAACACGTGCTGGGTTCACTGGGCCCTTTCTCTCTCCTAAAGATGCTTGAGTCTCAGCAACTGGAAAATGTTCCAGTTGCTGAGACTTATAATGATAAAGTTAGGTACGTTAGGTTTTTTCCTATCAGGTTCATGTTGGGTGATTTGGATTTGGCAATAAGATACTTACTGAAAATTAAAAGTTGTATTGTAAGAAAAAGTAAAAGAAATCAGGTGGGACTGCAGTCAAGTACTAGTTTATATCAATAAAAAAATCAACATGGTCCTTCGAGCCGGATGTTCTACGTCATAACTGAATTGTGAATTGCCGAAAGGCTTACCATTTTTCGCCATTCCCATATCAAAATTCTGTCACAAATCGTGCATTCCATGACATCATCAATGTAAACCAAGCTAGGACTTCACCCATATACAGCTGTACCATCAAGGAGATGAAACGAATTCCTGACACATTAAATATACAGGTTAACTATGACTTGCACAACTTATGTATGTATTTACTTATGTTATAATACTCAGTCATTCCATGGAAGGAGATCAGTGAAGCAATGGATATGGCACATGTTAAAATTATGAGAAGAAACTAAGCTAGTTGTAGATTTAATTTTCAATTATATTATGGATAGATCTAGCAAATTAAAGAGAACTAAATGTGTAATAACCCCACAGTCAAACCCTTGCAACGGTTTTGTGGGGCTTAGCTTATAAATTACTTAATTTTTATGAATAAAGACAATAAATGATAAGATGTTATGGTAATGTTTCATTGTTAATTTGGTTTAACCAAAATAATTCAGGACGGTAAAGGTATCCTGATTTTTCAGTAATCGTGAAATATATCCAATTGGCTCCGTCTTAGTTCTGATGAATATTATTATACGCAAATCTTCCTCGTCTATACCGCATTCAAATCCGTTTCGCTTTTTAGCATTAATTAGCACATATACAGACAGACTTTGTTCGAGTTAAGCTATCTAAAATGCATCTGCATCGCTATAACTTCTCTTTATTTTCTTCAATATTTCCATTAATTTACTGATACTTCTAAATTTTTTCTTAAGCCAAGTCAAGCATACACAAAAATCATTATCCTGTCAGCTCAAGTACCACATCTAAATCTTCAACTCATTTCCTTGTCGATGGTATCCGTTCGCGAGTCATGCACCCTAACGAACAGACAACAGTCCCTCTTTTTATATACATAGCATACGTACGTACGTTCATTCTGTTTGTTTTGTCCGCTGGCAACACTGTTTTGGTAGGAATTTATAGGTTTCCCTTTTATTGACAAAGTTTTCCTTACAATAATTGGACAAGGGACGCTTCTATGGTTTTTTCTGTTAATTGTTTTGGCGCGAACTGTTTTCTGTCTTGTTTTTCTTTTTGTTCGGGGAATAATAGTGGGGTGGAGTGGGGTCTTTATTGTTTTTTTTTTGCTCTTTATGAATGTTTTTGAAAAAGTATTATTTTAATTTTCTTTTGTACGATTTTCCTTTGAAGCAAAGTTGAGTTTGAAAGTATTATATGTATACATCTGTTCGGAGCTTTATCAACTGATGCAATAAAATCCGAGGTTGTTGATCTACAAACTATTTAGAGGTGAGTACTTAAGTGTAGATCTTGATAAGCTCTGTTTAAACTATGAAGCTTTATTTTATTGTCAGAATTAAAACGTGTGAATTAAAAGACTGACTTTTTAATATGTATATCTTCTAAAGGATGTGTCAATGTGTCTTAACAATATTTAATAAAAAAAAAAACATAGATAGCATTAAACTATTTCTTCTGCTCTACCGTGGATAGAGTGTGGCAGACTTATATCTTTTTTTAAAAGGATGTATTGTGTCCCACTGCTGGGTAAACACCTCCCATTTCTTCTTTTAAACCTCTGTCTTGGACTATTTCTGGAAAAATTGGCCATGCTAGCATGTTCATATTGTCATACCACCTTCGCCTAGTAACAATAATAATATCATTTACTATCTTCTGCCAGTGACTCCGCTCGCGTGATAGTAGGTTCCTCCATACAAACTTCTCACCCCCTGTTACCCTCTTAGGAGTTTTTTTTTTTCTGGGATGGACATTTCCTTCCATCCTTCTCATTTACTGACTAAAGAGTTTTATTAAGTAAATCCGTTCTTAGCCGATCTCTACTAAAAGGAACCATTGTTAGTGTTATGGTTTCTGAGATTTCGTGATCAATCAATTAGTGATATTTCACTTTTATATATACATATATATGCCAACAATAAGGCCATAACACCTACTTACGTCTGTTTATCACATTAAAATAATTTCACAAGTTAACATTTACACGCATCCATAAATGGATACAACTGCATATAAATCCATATAAGCACATACCAAAATCGTGTACAATATGCATCCCACATATTAGTCCTTACATAATATTATAATAAATTCTGAACATGCTTTAATAAATGCTTTTAGGGCGACGGTGGCGCCACCACGGCGGTAATTTCGATGCAATGGGCACCAGGAATGCACCACACGATTCAAAATGATTGATAATCTATCAGGTTACTGAATAATCGAGTTATGATGGTCTGAAGACGGATGCCGAAAGGATAATGTCTGATTATCATGGTTTAGTAGTCCTTGAAGGATGGCCATGGTAACATGATGGTTGGACACTTGATGGTAGCCATTTCAATCCCACTTTGTCTAATGCAAATTTTCTTAAATGCTGGTGGCTCTGTTTGATGCAAACCCATCATAATATTGACTTGGTGGTCAGGTGTTTTTAAGGCTAGAGTGAATAGGACTACGACGATTGTATCACTACTTACCACCAGGTGTGATCGCAGTCAAGCACTAGTTGGTATTTTTGAAAAAAAAAAAAACGACATCCAAAGGCCAGATGTACTCGTATCAATTTTTCTGATTTGTTAGGTTCATATCCAACTAAGGTCAAACAGAACCAGACATCCATAACGTTTATGATGCGATTTTTTTTTTTTTTTTTTTATGGTAGGTGAAAATCATCCAATGACGAAACCCGCTCTTGGGTGGAGCGGGAGACTAGTGTCAGACTCTTACTGACTAAAAAACCTACCCCGTACCTTCCTTGCCCTATTCCTGGAGTCGAGGTAACAGTTTCCCACTTCCCTCTAGACTCCGGGAGGCTTCGACCCTGAAGGGCCCCTGCAGTTTGCTGACAACTCCTTGAGGCGCGCGGGAACGGTGCGCGCCGTTGACGACTAGGACTCGGTCTTACAGACGACCGGACGGCGAGCTACCCATTGCTCACTGTCCGCGAGCCAGTGTCTACGGTGGCCGGATATCGGCAGGATCGCGGCGGCGACGGCTACGGCGAGTACGCCGTTGCCTTTGCCTTATGCGGTCGGCCTCCTCCTTTACGAGCATTACTGCTTCGCAGAAGGAGGCGACCGCCTGCCATTCCTCTTCGCTGCGGACCATGGCCTGAACCAGGGCCCGGCGCGAGAGGTCGCCGCCGCCGATCACCCCCACGAGGACACGGCGATGCTCTTCCCAAGCAGGGCACACCTCCACCGTGTGCTCCACCGTGTCCTCCGGGCTCGCCTCACAGTGGCGACACCCGGACGTCTCCTCCGCACGAATCCGGTGCAGGAATCTCCCGAACTTCCCATGTCCGGTGAGAACCTGCGTCATGCGGAAGGTGAGGACGCCGTGAGGTCTATCCAGCCACGCCTCAAAGAGGGGCACTACCGCTGAGATTACGGTGTGCCCAGCGCTGGGTTGCGACAGTCGCTGTTTCCACTTCACCATGAGATCTCGCCGGAGCTCCTTCCGCCACGCCTCGACATGTTCGGGCAGCGGATCTTCGCCCCGGCGTTGCACCTCCACGCGCTGGTCGTGCATGCGTGCAAGGACTGTTGCCTCCAGATCCCATGGTGGTAGGCCAGCAAGGAGGCTCGCCGCCTCTCGGGACACCGTGCGGTATCCCCGCACCATCCGGATGGCCATGACCCTCTGGCAGGCGTTCAGCTGGGCCGCCGGGCGTTTACGCAGCGTCGGCGCCCACACTGGTGCCCCATAAAGGGCCATGGACCGGACGATGCCGGCGTAGAGCCTCCGGCAGAAGGCGTCTGGACCCCCAAGGTTCGGCAGGAGCCGCTTGAGAGCAGCCCCCGTCCGATTGAGTTTGGGGGCCAGACGTCGGAAGTGCTCCTCGAAATTCCACCGGCTGTCGAGGACAAGTCCTAGGTACTTCATCGTCGACCCGACGCCGATGTGAACTCCTTCTACCGTTAGTTGGGAACCCGTTGGTGGCGCGTTCCGAGGGCCGTGAAAGCACATGGCCTCGGACTTGTGCAGTGCCACCTTGAGTCCCAACTGCTGGATCCTCTCAACGACTGTCGCAACCCCACGTGTCGCTAGTTCGACCGCCGCCTGGTACGACCTTCCCTGCGCTAGGACCAGCGTGTCGTCTGCGTAGCAGACCACGCTGACCCCTACGGGGAGGTCGGCGCGCAGCACGTAGTCGTACCCGATGTTCCACAAGGGCGGTCCTAGTACCGATCCCTGTGGGACACCGCACGACATCTCTCGCCGTTTCCAATCTCCTTGGTGACCGGGGTAGACTATGTACCTGTCGGACAGGTAGGCCTCGATTGTACGACAGAGGTAGTCGGGCACCCGGTGATACCGGAGTGCCGTCCTAATGCAACTCCAGGGCAGGGAATTAAAGGCGTTGGCGATGTCCAATGACACCGCCAAGACACACCTGCCCCGGGACACCGCATCCCCCGTCGTGAGGGCTCGCACGCGCATGATGGCGTCCACCGTGGAGCGCCTCCGGCGAAACCCGAACTGGTCGTCCGCGAGATCGGGCCCCTTCAGTGTTAGGTGCCTGACGAGGCGGTCTGCAATGACTCTTTCAAAGAGCTTGCCCACCTCGTCAAGCAGCACAATGGGCCGATACGCGGACGGAGAGTCCGCAGGGCGCCCCGGCTTCGCGACGAGGACCAGTTTTCCCGTCTTCCAGGGAAGTGGGAACTGGCCCCTCTCCAAGCATGCGCTGAAGAGCCCCCCCAATCGAGACCCGAGAGCCTCCATGGCCAGGACCCAAGCCTTTCCTGGCAAGCCGTCGGGTCCTGGGGCGGTATTCTTCGCACCCATCCTGCGTACCGCCACTCTCATCTCTACCTCGGTCACTTCCGGAGCATTGGTACCGTCGTCGCTGACGTGGTCCGCGTCAGACACCGCTGGTGGCGGAGCCATGGGCGGGGGGGAGTGGTCCCCCCGCGCAGGGAACAGAGCGCTCACCACACCCTCCACGATCTGTGGCCGGAGACTCTGCGTCAACGGGGGAGCCCATGGACGGAGTTTCTCTCGCACCAACTTGTATGGGCGTCCCCACGGATCAGCGTTGAGCGTCCCCAGCCACGCTTTGCAGGCCTCCTCTTTGGCCCGCTTTATCTCCGATCGGAGGGTGCGCTTTGCTACCCTGTATCCCTCATACAGCTCCGCCTCTACGGCCTCCGCATCCGGCGGGCGGAAGCGGCGCCTGCGGTGTCTGGTATACCGGTGTCGCGCGGCATTGCATGCGGCGCGCAGCGTCGCAAGCTCCGGCGACCACCAGTACACCTGGCGTCGGGCGCGTCCTGGGCGGAGACGGGGCATTGCCGCGTCGCAAATTTGCGACAGGGCCTCCCGGAACCACTCCGCCTCGACGTCGATGTCGGCAGGCCTGACCGGTGCTTGCACCCAGGCCTGCACCGCCGCGGCTTCCAGGAAGAGCTCCTTTTCCAGCTGCCTCAGCGCCCAACGCGGACCACATGGGGTCTGTCGGACCGGCGCGGTCGAGGTCTGGGCGGAGACGTCAAACCGGATATACCGGTGGTCCGAGTATGTCTCCACCCCCTCCATGACGCGCCAGTCAACTACACGCGGTGTCAGAGCGGGGCTGGCGAACGAAATGTCCACCACGGACTCACCCTGCACCCGCACACACGTGGGGACAGAACCCCGGTTTAGGACGACCAGGCCTGTTTCCAGAGCCCAGTCCTCCACCAACCGACCCCGCTGGTTCGTGAGCCGGGAACCCCAAGCCATGTTCCAGGCGTTGAAGTCCCCGCAGACGACCACGGGGAGGGTACCATACCCAGCGACGACGGTCTTCAGCTCCCTGAGGGAGTCGTGAAGATCGGCGAGAGTTCTGTTCGGGGACAGGTAGACTCCTACCACTGCAATGTCCCCGAACCGTGCTGCCACGCAACCCCGACCCTTCGTGACGGCCTCGAGGGTCGGGGTACCAGCGGCGGCCGACGAGATAAGGGTCACCGAGCCGCTCAGGTCCTGAACCCAGTCAGCTCTGTTCAAGACAAAGTGCGGCTCGGAGACCACGGCGACGTTTATCGACCACTGCGCCATGCTCTGGAGCAACAGATCCTGAGCTGGGGCGCAGTGGTTGACATTCGCCTGGAGGAGACGAAATGGGGCCGTTATTGGCAGTCCATTGTCTCCTCCCTAGCCCTCTGAGAGGGCACCGCCACGGCGGTAGCGGCGGCGACGGAGACCGCGCCGGCGGCCGAAGAAGCGGCTGCGGCGGCGGCGGTGGTGGTCGGGGGCCGACGAAGTTTGGCCTTCACGTTGGCCGGGGGGTCGCAGGACCTGCTCCCAGCCCGGTGGTCGGCCTGCTTGCCTGCCGCCGCACATGCGTAACAGTGCGGCGCATTCCGGCACTCAGCAGACCTGTGACCGGGCTTACCGCATTGGTAGCAGTGGTCACTGCGATCCACCTCCGCGGCACAGAAGGCCCCCACGTGGTGCCCCACGTGGCAGCGGAAGCACCGCAGAGGTCTGGGCTCCAGCAGTTTAACCTGGGCCGAGACCCAGCCCACAAGAAGCCGTCGGCCCTCGCCAGTGATGGCCTTGGCCGCCGGCACGGGGCAGCTTACCGTTACGGCTCGCATGCCCGTGCTGTCAGCGCGGATGGTACCCGCCCGAACCTGTTCGGTCGTGCAACCACCCACCCTGACGATGGCGGCCACCACCTCGTCCACCTTGACTGAATCGTCCAGGCCCATAATGCGCATGTCAATGCACTTGGTGGGCCTGGACACTCGGGCCTCCTCCGCACTGAGGGCCACCCTAATCTTGTCGGCCAGGATGTCAGCGACACTGGCCGAGCCGGGGACCTCAAGAATCCGGGCCCCCGTTAGGGTCTGCCTTATGCAGAAGCCCCCAGGCACTCCGAGCTCGTCAAGGTGGGGCTCCACCGCCCGCCTTGCCTTCGCCATGACGGAGTCGTAATTCGCGCCCTTCTTACCCGCTTCAGGCTGCAGTGTGATCACTACAGCCTCGGATTTCGGGGCGCGAAGTCTCGCCGCCATGGCACGCTTCTTGCGCTCTTGGCGCTTAGCGCGCTTCTTTGCCGCCCTGCGCGCCTTACCCGCACTTTTCTTGGCGCCGACGACCGTCCAGTCGGCGCCAGACGATGATGGATTTTGAGGCGGGGGAGGCGGCAGGCGCGACTGAGTCGCCGCCACCGCGATAGGAGCGCCGGCTGGCCTGGCAGAAGCAGGCACCACAGCACCCCTCGCGGGAGGAGCAGCCCGCACGCGACGCTGGCTAGCCACCGGGTTTATGATGCGATAGCTATAGCTTTTTTTTGGAGTGAGATATAATTACAAGAGTAACTTCCACAACTCTTCGTGAAGTCAGACTTTCACTGAGTAAAACTTATTCGTGTTTCTTCATTTTGACTCTTTCGATCTCCCAGCCCTGTTCCTGTAGATATGACATATGACCACAATTCCTTATGAAAAAAGCTAAAGTAATCATAAAATTTCTTCATAAAATCCAGCTGCAATGCGACAGAATCAAACCCAGGAGTTGAAGTTATACTCATTCAGCTCCCAGTTTGTAAATGCAACTCTTTATTTCTTAAGGTCTTTAAGATTAATTTCCACGTCTTCAAGAGTTATATTTTTTTGTTCTGTACTCTTAGCAAAACCTCAAGTGGCTTGGAGTGTGCTGTTAGTGAAATTACTGAAAGTACTGAAACTGCCACTTGAAACACTCGGCGACTGAGGGCTGGGTTCAATACTTGAACATTGTTTTTTATGAGTCGCGACTCTGGATTTATATTCTGAGATATTTTCTTTATGAGGACTGCTAACATTAGTAACCATACTTACAAACAGTCTTTTATTGACTAAAACAACTACATTACTTTTTTTTTCTTAGTTTTCTTTCACACTAAGAGTTACTCCTCTATCGTAGTTGCTTTCACAAACTTTTGTAGTATCTACGCGGCAAATAGTTTCAACTGAAATGGCCGTGGCTGCTAAGTTGCGCACTTCAATTGACACCTGAAAATATGTTACTACACATTGAAGGTCGGTTTATTCAACTTATACGCGACGTATTGCAGTTCAGCAGTCAATGTTTCAGCCACTGCACCAACCATAATCCTCATAACAACTTTGAAATATTGACAACCTTACACCCATCTTCTATCCTTCTCAAATTTCATCTTCCGAATAACCCAAATCATACAAATATTTCATCTCACCTCAAGCTTCCTTTATCATATTTCCCAAAAACTTTTTGTCGCCATATCTGATGGTTCCCAAACCTTAAGTTGGGATTAAGATAGCAGCGGAGTTGCCGGTGACAATCTGTATGCAATAAGCCTTATCTCCACGTCTGCCCATTCCGTATCTTTTCAAAAGCATAATATTTGGGCACTTGGGATTTGGGCGCTTGGCTTGATACAGATAGTGGGTTTTTGTCAAATACTTATGAAATATTGTTTTGATTTATTTTACCTGCGTTTGCGGCTTTAGATTTCGCAGGTTTTGTTTGTATTTGTAGAATATTCTGTTTCATTGTTTGATTTGTGGGAAGTTTTTAGAGCTGAGTCATGTCTTCGCTTCTTTTATTTTGCAAATCACTTCTTTCATCTTCAGTGACAGACTATTCAGGGTCTAACTTAAGTTTACTTCTTCGGTAGTTACTAGTTATCATTCGTTGATCTTTACAGCTCGTCTGGAAGCCTGACTATTAGTCTCTGTCCAAAGAATATTGTATTGCCTATTAGCGGTTATGAATATCTTTTATTTTCAAAATCACTTCTTTCATCTTGAGTGACAATCTATTCAGAGTCCAAATTCATTTTACTTCTGCAATAGTACTAGAGTTGGATTACGTTAAGTCTGCGCGTAGCTGGGGGCGTGCTTAATGTTGCCAGTGTAATTAATCTACTTTCCCTCATATAATAAAAAAATTACAAAGTAAACAAAGCACAAAAAATACGATTTGAAATCAATAATGGGAAATACGATTCATTTCATTACATATACTAGTTGGTTCTTCAGGTTTTCTAAAATTATAGATGACGATTAGTTAACGATGTAGCGATAGCGATTTTACAACAGATTTTATCAAAAAATTAAAACAAATTTTAGCCGCACGCAGCCTTTTTTCTGTGGTAGCTAGGTATACCAGCTTCTGCCAGCGGCTTCGCCTGCGTGAAAGTCTGTTAACCACCTTAGGGGTGGAGTTTCGTAAAATCTGTCCATAGCGGACGTCTACGCCCAGTAAGAAACCTACCTGCCGAATTTTAAGTTTGTAGGTGTTATAGTTTCTGAGATATAATGATTAATCAGTGAGTGGTATTTCGCTTTTATATATTAGTAGCTTTTGCCCGCGGCTTCGCTTCCGGAATCAGAAAAATGTGATAAGTGAAGAACCCCTTGACCGATTTTGAAAAACTTCACATAAACCATCTACTAAATAGTCCGAACAAAGCCTAAACATTTGGTTTGGATAGGTGGGCACGTTCTTGAGTTATAAAGTTGCATTGATCTTTATATAATATACTAAATTCTGCCCGCGACTTCGTCCGCGGAAAATTTGTTTTAACATATTTAACTCTGTTCCTATATAATTTTTCGAGATAAAAAAACAAACTTTACTTCTTTATTATATTATTCATAATCATAAAATATAGCCTTATGACACTCAAAAATGAAGCAGCTTTCTATCAGTGAAAAAGTTTTTGCAATCGAACCAGTAGTTCCAGAGATTACCTCCTACAAACAAAAAAATAAAAAAACAAACTTTACCTCTTTATTATATTAGTGTAGATGTAGAAGTGTAAATGTAGATATTGATGTAGATCCAAATCTATATAATTACTACTTTAATGAAAGTAAACAAATAGATTGAATTATAGGTTGTTTAATTATTATAAAAAAGTCATGGAACTTAGAAAATATGTACTTTATTTAATATATAATAGCTTGTCATAATAGTCACTTGATTAAGATTAAAATACACAGTAGCAGTCCATTTTCAACCAACTCTGTTTTTCTGCCAGGCACCACTCGGGTACGAATATTCAGGGAGATTTGTTGTTCTGGTCACCCGAAAAAAATATTTGACAAATGGTCCACTTTTGGAAAATCGTATCGTAAGCCCGATATTTTTTCATTCACCTTAACAAGCACGTTTGAATTTCAAGATAATATCTTTACCAGCACTTTTAACCACTTTCGGTATAATGATGACGATTATTTACTTTGGAAACGATTAAAAACACGGAACACAAAACATTCTCTTGACACCTGACATAAATGTCAAGATGACGGCAAATAATTAGTTTCCTTTTTTCGCCGCGCGCAGACTTAAAAAAATTCTACGTAACTGTTTTACTTGTTGTCATTTGTAGATCTTTGACAGTCACTAAACATAGTATGATGTCTGAAAGTGTGACTATCAATCGAACCAAAGAGTGTCCTGTTGCCAAATACCTTTTGTGGAGGTCTGTTAGGCAATGGATGTATCTAAAACACAGGTATTCTGCCGCATCCGGTTGGACTGAAAGCCGACCCCAAGCTAGGTAACATCCACCCTCACGTTGTTGAGACTTCTACAGTCCGGACTAAGGGTTTTGCCTCGTCGTTTATACCGCGTACATTTTGCAGCAGTTTGCCTGCTGCGGTCTTCCTGTCCGATTATAATTGAGGTGTCTTCAATGCAAGAATTAATAGGCTCTTAATAAACTAGTGCGCCTTACCATCAACGATTGTATCACTGCTGGATTACAGTTAAGCACTAGTTTATATTACAATTAAAAAGAAGGCTACGGGAGTAATGGTGATAAATGATATTTATTTTGCAAATAGGTTTTAAAATAACACTTTTACATGTCAATATTTTTTTCTTTTCGTCAGTTTAAGCTAAATGAGTCCGTGGTCCGTGGTGGTTCTAGTACGTGCCACCACCTGCTTATAATCAGTCGCGTACTCGGTGCGAAACCGACAAGACGTACCTACTATATCGCCTAATTACTTGCGCGTGCAATAACTTGTTTACGAACTGTCTTCCACCTACCGACGCACGGAACTATTCATCGACATGGTGAAATGTGCTAAGTGTGGTAAATTGGTGACGAAAAAATGTCCGGGTATACAATGTTCCAAGTGCAGTAAGTGGATTCATGCATCGTGTGCCTCGATAACAGCTGATCAGCTCAACGTATTGTACTCAACGGACGCCGTGGATTGGAGATGTCGTTCATGTATAGGTAGTGCCAAACCCAAGCGATTATCCTGTATCCTGCCCGATGTTGATGACGAGGACATCACAGATACGGAGAACCTTATGGACACTAACATAACACAACGCATACTCAGTGATATTCGGCGAGAAGTTCGCGATATAATAAAAGAAGAGTTGCAAAGTACCCTACAGTTCTACTCCGACAAAATCGATGAGTACGAACAAAAGATAAATGGGTTTGAAAACAAACTAAAACTAGTCGAAAACCAGAACATGGAGCTGAAAAATAAATACAAAAACGTCGAACTAAAACATGATGTTATGGAACAAAAACTTAATGCAATTGAACAACAAAAATTGGCAAACAACATTGACATTTGTGGGGTAGCCGAAACAGAAGACGTTAACAGTGTCTTGAAAAACTTATGCACTAAACTGAAGCTACAACCTGATAATGTCGTCAATATGTACCGGAAAAAAAACAAGCGATCTGAAACCAAATCAGAAAAAGTCCCCCCCGTAATCATTGTGACCCTGAAGGAAGGCTGTCGGGATTCATGGCTGCAGGTCGCTAAGACTCACAGTATTACGGGAAAAGACTTAGGATGTGGTGAGGATAACAAAATATACCTTAGAGAAAGTTTGTCACCCACGACGGCCTACCTACTTTGGGCAACGAAGGCAGCTTTGAAATTTACAAACATATGTAAATTCGTGTGGTATAAAAATGGCCAAATATTAGTAAAGAGGGACGAAAAGGGTAAAACTTACAATGTTCGATCCGAGAAGGATATACAGAAGCTAGTTTCTGACTTCAAAAATAACCAGAATACATGATGCGCGCTCACATTAACACTAGATTATTTGTTTAACCCTTACCAATCTAAAAATAACCAAAATGGATGACATAATATGTGATTACATAAGTGAACATACATACAAACATTGGAATGAATATATGGATGAATTACCAGAAACATATAACTCGATAACAATGCTTCATGTAAACATCAGATCAATGCTGAAGAATTTCTCTCAACTCGAATATATCATTATGAACTGCCCTCAAACTATTCACCTGGTCATCATCACTGAGGCAAACATATCCGACAGGACCAAGTCACTGTTCGAGCTTGTGAACTACGAAATGAACACCCAGCTGCGTGATTCCAGGAAAGGAGGTGGAGTCATCGTATACGTGCACAAAAGTATTTGCTTCACCAGACTGTTTTCAAGTACACAAAACTTCGAGTGCATAACCGGCGAACTAACAACGGAATATGGTTCAACGTTTGGTTTATGTGCTGTGTATAGACCACCTGATACAAACAGAACCCAATTCATCGAGGAGTTGCGTAACCAAATTAATAAAGTTTTGCCATTAAATAATGTTGTTTTACTAGGCGATATTAATATAGACTTGAAACGAAAGACATCGATAACCAAACGCTATTTAAACACACTCTGTGAATTGGGTTTTGAGTCAGGAATAAACCAGTTTACTCGAATAGACAAGCGAGGTGAGTGCATAACAAAATCATGTATAGATCATATATTTATACGTAGTGTCAATTGCCGCGCCGTACAAACAGCTGTGATAAAGAATGCGCTAGCCGATCACTTCATAACCGGCTGCGCACTGGTCGACCAAACATGCGTAAATAACGCCAGTCAATATAAAATCATAAACCAATTAGATAACAATAAGTTGCAGAGTGAGTTGAATGCGATTGACTGGAGTTTGGCCCTAGACTATAACAACCCTAAAGATATTTTGTGTTTTATATTGGATAAATTTTCTTATGTATATGAAAAATGTAAGTTCAGTGTAAAAATAAAAGTCGGTAAAAGACAAATGTGTAAATGGATAAGTAGTAGAATAGAAAAAATGTGTTTAAAAAGAGATCAACTACTAGAGATTTGGCTCAAAGATCAAAGCAATATGGCTAATAGGTTATTATATAATAAGTACAGAAATAAAACAAACAAACATATTAATAATGTAAAAAATAATTACTTTTTTAATGAGATAAAATCAAATTTTCATAACACAAAAAAAGTATGGGAAATAATTAATAATTTATGTGGGAAAATCAACAAATCCATAGATGACACAATTATAAAACATTTTAAACTGTTACCTAATATTGTTTCTAATAAATTTGCATCGGAATTTAGAGATAACGTTAACAACACATGCAAACTTCAATGTAATTCACCTATTCTCGATGAAAAATCCTATATCAATAATTGTAATTTATCAATGAGATTACAGCAGGCCAATGAGGATATTGTATCCTCGATAATAAAACACCTAAATGAGAAGAAATGTCCAGGTATCGATGGTATTCGAGTGAAAGACTTAAAATACATTTATAAGGAAATTACCCCCGTTATAACGCATTTAATTAACGCTTGCATTGCCACGTCCTTGTACCCTGATCAATTGAAGGTCGGAATAGTTAGACCTATTCACAAAAATGGTTCATACACAGACGTTAACAACTATAGGCCTATAACTATTCTATCATGCATTGATAAGATAATTGAGAGGTATCTCGGAATAGAAATCAGCAAATTCTTAAAATCACATAATGTTATTAATGAGAAACAATACGGGTTTCAAAAAAATAAAAATACCTCACAATTATTATCTAACTTTAGTAATGAGGTCAACAAGTGCCTGAACAATCGTGAGCATGTACTTGTTGTCTTCATTGATTTCAGCAAAGCTTTTGATTGTCTAAATTATAATACGTTATTTAACAAATTACAGCAAAATGGTATACGGGGGCCACTGCTAGAATGGTTCAAAAATTACCACAAAAATCGTTTCACGTCTGTGAATATCGCAGGTTCGTTGAGTAGCATGATAGCAACCGATAAAGGCACAGCACAAGGTTCGATTCTCGGGCCGACCGAATACTTGCTGTACGTGAACGACATGTGTAACATCTTCACAGAGGGCTCCGTGTACCAGTTTGCTGACGACACATGTCTGGTAGCTGCACACAGGGACATACGTGAGGCGCAGAGAGTGATACAGTGTAACTTCGACCTATTAAGTAAATGGGCTCACGACGTTGGTCTTGTATTAAATGCCAAAAAAACTAAATTACTGCATATACACTCGCCTTACCTGACGGCGTCTTGTGTCCCTGTTGTCGTTGCCCACGAACACGATTGTCTCCACCGAGCGGTCACAGTCACTGCGTGTAGCTGCCAGACACTAGAGTTGGTGACTCATCACACGTATCTTGGTTTGATAATAGATAGTAACTTCCACTGGCGGCCGCACATTGATCATGTATGTAATAAGCTTAGGTCTGTATTGGCAAAGCTATCGATACTCAAGTATAAACTACCATATAAAACACTTAGAACTTTGTATTTGGCATTAGCTGATTCCGTAATTGATTATGGCCTTACTAGCTACGGGCGTACATATAAAACTTATGTCGAGGACATTTACAAGTTGCAGTTACGCATTTTAAAAACGATTGTACCCACGAGAATAAAACATCAATTCCAAGATAACGACACGGGACTATTTAAACACTGTCAAATTGTAAATGTCTTTAACAAGGTACGTTTGCGTGTTTTATGTGAAAACTATCATAACATAAATAATATTCGTAAATATGATAGGCACCAGTCGCTCCGTAGTTTAAATTACTTACCCACATTTGTCGTACCTAAATCTAATAATGTTTACGGAGCACGGACGTGGGAATGCATGCTACCTACCTACATGAACGATTTGCCCAAAGACATTTGCAAGGCATTAAACAAAAATAATTGCACAAGAGTGTTGAAGAGATACTTTCTAGATTATAATGCGATCTAGAGGGTATCTCTTTAGATGATGACCTGATGTATGTATGACATGTGTATTGTGTTTTTTGGCGCCGAGTTGTCGCTTCTGACATACCGCTGATAAACCCGCGATGGTTTTTGCTGGTATGCAATTACAAAAATAAATGTACTTTTTATTGTTGTTGTTTAATAAAGTAAAAAAAAAAAAAAAAAAAAAAAAAATTTTGCTTAATTCTACCGGGCCGAAATTCACATACACCTTGACAAAAAACCTAAGATAAAGATCAGAATCGTTTCATCTTTTAAATTTTACGCTTCCTTATCGCCCCATCGTCTTTTTTGTGCATTATTTTGTCACAAATAAAGGTAAACAAAACGAAGTGTGTCCATCCGGTGTCTTTGTGGTGTTGTTCCACTATTGTGGGCAGATCACGGGAAATCTCCTGTTGAGATGTAGGCTTTGATTTTGATTCTATTGTTGGTATAAGACAAGTGGGGGTCATTAGTTGGGGACTGGACTCGAAAGCCTTTTTGGTAAAGTTCTTCGACTTAAACTTTTGAGCCCCAAGCGAACGCCGGCGTTTGCACACCTAATTGTTATTCAATTGTGTCTGTAATTACCAAAGTCGAAAGGTTTGTGTTGTTGATGTTACACCTTCGTCAAATAAAATTTTTGTCTGCAAGTGTGTTAAATTGTCGACTCATCTTCATTATTTTCAATTATGAAAAATCAAATAAGTGAAATTAATCCTGCAAAAGGGTCGAAGCCAACTGGGGCCATGGGTTCGCGTCTGAAAGGAAGGCTCTGGATCTGGTATAAAGGCAACGTAGGTTTATAGAGGGCAAAAATCATCCAATGACGAAGACTCTTACTGGCAAAACACCCCTCCCCGTTCCTTCTTTGCTTTTCGCACTGGGGCCAAGCCTTCCTTTTAGAAAGAGACCCTGGGCCCCAGTAGGCTTCGACCCTTTTGAAGAGTCCCTACGATATCCAAAGCCTGTAACTTTTTATTTTGGGACTAAGTTCCTTTACGATAATTTTCTACTTCCGTGCTCCCAAAACTATTAGAAGAAGCTAGTAAAGAAACAGAAAGAAAAAGAATGTGTTTACACTAAGATATATACCTTATAAAATAAAACAAACGAAGTCAATTATATGGTAAAGTGCAAAATCTTCTACACATTCGCGAAAAACGGCCAGTGCTCAGCAAATTACTGAAGCTCATGTGTTAGACAGAGCTACAGCGCTGATTTTCAGCACCAGTCGACTTCGACGGCAAGACGCAGAGACTACCTCTCTACATAATAAAAGCAGAAAATTGTAAGGTCAATAATCCGCCAAGCAGCCTTGATCATTAAAGAAATATTAACAGTCAATTAGCAAGATAATTTACTTAGAACCGTGTGGCCGTCTGAGTCAATAAATCATTTATAAATTGACCAAGTTTCCTGTCCTTCTGTTTTTTGCGTCGAATGGTTTTGTCTGGGTGTTCGTTTATTTTCTGTTGGTTTTAAATGACGGGTCTGTTGGGAATTTAAAGTTTTGTGAAAGATAGTTTTCTGGTGTTTTCTCTGGAGATTTTGTTTCAGAATGATCATTATTAATGTTTTGTTGATACCAGCTCGTATTGACACGTAGGGACTTTGCAAAAGGGTTGAAGCCTACTGGGACCCAGGGTCTCTTTCTGAAAAGAAGGCTTGGCCCCAGTGCGAAGGGCAAAGAAGAAACGGGATGGGGTGTTTACTCAGTAAGAGGCTGACTGATTTTTGGCCCACCATTAAAAAAAAGAACATAACAGTAGGTCTTAGTCAGTATAAGTCTGACATACCCTCAAGCTCCGTCTTGAAGTGAGAGAAGTCATTGGATAATTTCCCATCTAAAACAAATCTTTCCAATGATAATTTTTCGCTTCTTCTTTTCCAATTCTTAAAGGAAGATATCTAGATGACCTATTTCGCGGTCTGTGTCGAACCCATGTCGAAGTGTTACTGGGTACTACTGTAATCCAGTGTTTTACAAGCTCACAGCTCGTCAGGCATGTGGCAGACGTGTCCTGCCTAGTCCAGTTTGAGCTAGACAGTTTTTTGAGCCACTATAATGGACAAATCATATCCTGTTTAGACAGGAGTTTGGATCAACACCAAATCAAAAATATATAAATTTGCATTTTAAAAAGTAACAATACACCTACAATAACTTTCAATGAGTCATTTTGCTTGGATCTTTATGGTCAAGTTTTTTATTCGTATGTGGTTTTGGACAAAAACTTTCCGCAAGTTCTTTACTCCAACCAAAAAACGTTGGAAGATAAACCTCAAATTACTGCATGCTTATCTCTATTTTTAAGGCTTTACTGGTCACGGACACGGAGCAAATTCAGCAGACCATAATGAGGGGAAACTAACAGTTATACTAACAAGGGTTTTAATACCGAAACCATGTACCACGTGGTATCGTTCCCGAACGGTGCACGAGCCCGGCGCCATAAATACAGGCCTCGTCTGCGCGGACGCAGGTACGCCCGCCAAACGAGATCGTTCCTTTTTTAAAAAAACGTTCCCTCCACCATTGTATTTTCAACCTAATTATTAACGTGTTACCGTCGCTTCTTGAGTGTGAGACCTCTGAAGTCATTTTCATAATTCACTTTGGGCTTTCTCGCTTCTGAAATAAAGCTCCTTTTTCGGAGTGTGTATTCGAAACTATTTCAATATTTTCCATTGTGTTATGTATTCTAATGTGGGTGGTGTAAGGTCGTTTTTTCGTTGGAGTGTTGAACGAAGTTTTTTCTGGCCATACAAGATTTTGGTTGTTTTAGGTTGTTTTTTGTGACAGCGCGCGAGGAACGGGCGCGCTACGGTGGGTGTTTTGCGGGGTCACCGAGGATAATAACTGTAAATTATCGTCTTTTGCTTTATTGAAATTCGTCCGGACGTTTTCTATTGGGAAATGCTGTATTCTGAACTTAATTGGAAAGTCAGTTTTATTCAGACGTTCCGTCTTCCGTCTCTACGATCAAATCTTCCACTTGTAGCAAGTGGCCAAAATGTGCACTTGAGAAACTGATTGAGTTTAATTTTGTTTTTCAATTTTATTTTTTTTAATATCTCAAGCTCCTGAGATAATATCCAGCCTATAATGTCCTACATCTGAACAAATCTATCTCTCCAATCTTTCTATTTTGCTATCTTTCCGTTGCTTCGCGCCACTTTTTTCAGTTCCTAAGGAAGACACTGAAGTCGTCCTGTCATCTACTTGTTCTGCCGTGCGTGGCCCAGGTATGCGAGCTCAGGCCACCAACTTAGTGTTTTACTGGCCCACCCCTCGATTGACATGTGGCAGACATGTCCAGCCCAGTCTCACATGAGCTGGCCAGGACATGACTTATACTGAGTCACGTCAATGATCCGTAATTTTAACACCTATGACTCGAAATATAAGTTGAACCAATATTGTGATAGACCTTTAATGCGCAGTAATATATTCTTTGTGTCACAATCGCGGTAAGGCTGCATACAACCTCAGCGACGGGTTCAACTTATGTTCCGCGTATACTGCATTCCCTGGCCCCATATAACAAAGCAGTATAATACAGGCACATAATCAACTACCCACAGTACATAACAGCCACATTAACTAACCAGAGCCACTAAAGACAGTGGGGATCACAAACGCTCGCCTGACGGCCGCCATCACGGCCTAACACCCCAATTGCAGTCATTAGGCTTAGTGACACAAACACTAACAGATATCAGGTGGCTCGTAATGAAATGGGGCTCAGGTATAAACAAACGGGTGTAAGCAGAGCAGCTTTGTGGCCGAAGATAGGGAGAAAGATAGTGTAGCTATAGATCTTGGGGTTCATCTTGGAGTTCATCTGGTAATTAGTGATTAAGCTCCTTGAGGGTCTTGTCTCTGACAAAATCAGGAGTTTGTCTGCTGCGGTCCTTTTTGTCAGATTATAATTTAGGCGTCTTCAAGGCTGGAGTGAACAGGCTCTTAACAAAGTGCGCCTCACCATCAACAATCTAAAGAAATAAATAAGAAAAAGATAAATAGTTACTGTAGCTGACATTATAGGTCCCATGGCTAGGACTCAGACCCTCTTTTTTATTCCAATAAACTAGTGCTTGACTGCGATCCCACCTGATGGTAAGCAGTGATGCAATTGTTGATGGTGAGGCGGTGGTTGACATGGTGGATTACTGCCTATTTCCTCTTTCTAGAAGAAGGAAATAGGCAGTAATCCACTACGCGTGTCCTGTGCGTATTGGATGTTACAGGTTTCGAATTTTTCAGTTCTAGGACATGCCGGTTTCCTCACCATGTTTTCCTTCACCGTTTTGAAAGCAGTGGTGATGAAATTAATTACACAAAGTAATGCGCCTGACTGGCTTATGATAAAGTTTATTTAACTACATATTATCGAGACTCTAGTCTCTTGTCTTCTATAGAACTATAGCTTACTTGTGTGTATAGATATATGAAGATTTAGTCAGTGTTCCTTTAGCCATCTAGTTGCATTTGCTAATGAGCGCCTAAGCTCCTTAAAGGCAAATCCTGCTGAGGTTCGGGATGTTGCAACATAATGGAAAGGTGTAAGGGTATGATGTTACAAAGACACTGTTGTTTGAAGACGGATTTTAATATATTATTTAGTACTAGCGACTCGCCCCAGCTTCGCACAGGTACTGATATTGAATATATTGTGCATGTATGATACACATAAACCTTCCTTTTGAATCACTATCTATTAAAAAAAACCGTATCAAAATCCGTTGCGTAATTTTAAAGATCTAAGCATACATAGGGATAGAAAGCGGTATATGGAATGATAAAGTGTGTGTGTAGCTAAAATGTTTGACGTTAATTTCGTGAGTAAGAGACAAATCAATAAACTTTATTTTCATCAACTCTTTAGCTATTACTCAAACAGGTGCCTATCGTAGAAATCGACTTTGAGGTTAACTTCAAGTCTAACCAAATACGAATAGAATAATATAGATAAATGAATACAAAGGTGCTACTGGTGCTAGTTTTCCCAAAAGAAAATTGTTCCAGCAGATCTGTAACAGGTGATACGAGTAAGAGATATGTTAGAGATACAGTGTGTATAAAGATCAGAAAATTTAAGATGGACTATTTTTTTTATTAGTCTGATTTGTATCCCATTACTAAGCAAAGGCTTTCTTTTATCCATCCAAACCTCTCTGTCTAGGAAGATCTTTGACTAAGTTTACACCGTGAACATGCGCCGATTTTCTATTTATTGAACAAAATTCAGCAAAATCGCATCAAAAATGTGCTTGTGTTTAAAAGTTGCGGTTGCCAAAAAATTTATCGCTAAATCTTTGGATACACCTATCCATATCACACCGAAATGTCCAGACGTAATTAAATATTTGGCAGTAACCCTGTTTGTCTTGATTTTATCTGTCTGGAGATCCGTGCAAAATTATGACGAGTTTTACAAAAAAAAAAAAAACTATGACTCAAAACTTGGACCTCAGATTTCTACCTGGCATGACAACCAATAAAACTACAAGATTTCGCCAAAGTGTCGTAATTCCAACATAAAACAGATATTTCTTCAGATTCCCAGAAAATCCAATACTAAAGCACAAAGCACGAACCTTTATTAGATACTCGCCTATAGCTAAACGATATATTGGTAACAAGCCCCAATGGACAAACAGACAGAGTAAACTTTCAACACCAATCGTTTGATAGAAATCCGGAATCAAACGGCAGCTAGACAATCGAGATCCTCAATCAAACGGTTAGAGCGAGATGGCACCGCTATTTCCGTAGGTGTGAGGGAGACAGGTGCCGTTTACTCAGGTCGGCCTCGTACGCCGGTGCTAATGATACGGGAGGGGTTCTAATTGCGTGTGAACAAACAAACGATGTGATAATACATACTTTGTACTACGTTTTAAAGCTACTCGAAACTCTTTTAGTGACACGCGTTCAATAATACACATTACTATTCTAATAGTGATGGGATTAACTAGTCCTAAAAATCTGGTATCGATCTATAAATATTTGAGCAGTGACGTCATCATAAACGCAACTTCCACTATTTATCTTTCGAACAGATATTCGTGACCGAAAACGGAGGATGCGAAGAAAAAAAAGAAAAAAGGCGAAGCCCCTTCGTTCTGAGAAGTGGACTTGTTAGTATCACCATTTATTACACCACGGGTACCAATGCAACGATATTAAATGGTACGAAATTGAAAAGTCAATTATTTGGTTTTCATTATAAAGGTATCTGAATTTGTAATAAGAATATTAATTATTATACGGTCATAAAACAACCGTTGTTCTGAATTGGATCTTCGTTCTTATGGCATAAAAAATGTGCCCCTGATGTCGCCAATTTATATTATTTATCATCCATAAAATATTATTGTTATGGCGTAACAGTCTAATATGGTAAAAATTTAGTGGTCTGGTCAATGAAATCCTCGCATCCGGTATCGGAGCTACTAAAAATATTTGAGCATTCAAAAGGAAATAAAAAATTAGTCCGATCGGTCAACGTCTTTGGTAAATGAATCAGCTTGTGTTTCAATGAGCGGAGCACGTTATTGTGACAAGTACTTAAATAATTACTAATTACACAGTACAAGTCGGTGATGACAGGTTGACAGGTGGCTTTCTGTCTCAGCTGAGAAACGAACATATTTTTGGTATCGGATCACTGACGCTGATTACTGCCGTCTTCATTCGTACGTGTAATTTGGTACCGAGAATTTACCGATCGATACCACATTTTGGTACCCAATTAACATAAGAGATAAACACCACTTGTTCGAAGCATTTTAATTTCATAAAGAGAAATAGCTCGTGTTATTTACGTTTCGTTTTATTTTTTAAATACTTGTTACACGATTTCATATAAAATCGATTTCGTGATCAGATAAATTTGAATTGGAATCATATTAAATTTTATGAGACTTCTCTTATAGAGTATCTTTTTATCTTTGATTTGAATTACGTCAAATATTTTAGATGTAATGGGCATTGATGATATGCAGTAATGTTTCATTTTCATTCAGCGTAACTGTATAATTTATGACTTTCATAGTGTTAGGTTTCTGACTAAAAACATTATGTTTCGTAGAATATGGAGTATAAACTTATGTAACCTGTATTGACTTTTCACGATGCACTAGATTATGACGCCTACACGTATTGATAAGCGATGTTATCAGTGTCAATGGATATGTGTTCAGGCATAAAACAGATAACTCCCTATTTGTTATAGCATCGATCACTGCCGTCCAGGGATTAAGATATTGAGATTTAAAGATTAGTCCAACAATATGACTCAAGAAAATATTAATAAAAATACACCTTGCACCAGTAGCGGGAATTAACCATTTTTGCTCAAAGATTAAAAATAAATTACAAGCAAATGGTTTTATTTTCAATCTGATAGCCATATTACATGTAAGATTAAGATCGAGAGATGTTAATCGTTTTTGAATTCATGTGAAAATCGATATTCTAGAATTTGATATCGGTATCTGTCTATCTGGTATCTATTTTTTATCGTCTCTGCCCTTCACTAACAGTAGCAAAGTTGAATATTTTGGAGTTCTACTAATGACATAAACTTGTCGATGGTGAAGATTTGAATCACGTGTAGCTGACAAAATATCAATGATTTATTATGTTTATGATTGATAGTTTTTAGTTTCTCTTTCATAGTTATTTTTTAAACTTTTTACGCAGCTTTTCAGCTTAACTCTAACGTGTTCAGGACATACGTCTTAAAGGTTCTGTGATGCTTATGTAGTACCTGTTCTGGGGCCTACCATGACGTGTTAAAAAATACCATTAAATACATATGGCCGCCGCGACAAAAAAAATGCATATAGGTCGCGTTAAGGGCCCAATGAAACTTTTGAGCCTAAAGCAAACAGGCGTTCGCACACCTGTTGTCTTTATATCATAATATATATATATATATATATCTCCAATTACGGTATTACAGATCCAGGCTCTCGATACAGAGGGTCGATAACCAAATTTAGTTACAATTGTCCTAATTTATAGGTTTTAAAATAGAATTCAGCACATCAGATATTGTAGTAAAACGAATAATACAGCTATTGTTAACTTAAAGGACACTGAACTAAGACTAGCTTGTAAAACATTTTATCCGCCATATTGTCTATGGAATGAAGCGCTTCCGAAATGTCACTTGATCGCAGTTTAAAAGGGAGGATCTTCCAAGAAGACGGGTGTTGTTTTAAGTCCGGGCATCATTTCATTAGATGATTTCGGAACAAATACAATAAATATTAATTTGTTGTTTGAATGTATAGCTATCGTAAGAAAGTGACATTTTGGGACGGGGACTTTTTGGGGAATGGACTTTTCGGGAAAGGGATGTTTTGGAAAAGGGACATTTTGGGAATAGGACTTTCTGAGCCTGAGCCATGACTCTTTCGAACTATCTGCAGACTTCCCAGCACGTAGTTGATCTTTTGTCGATGTCTTTTCGACATCATTACTACTTTTGACGTATCGTTGTCTTGATACTATAGTCTTCTTTTTCACTCACTGTCTTTAGAAAACTACTTACGTTGACAGTTTTATACATAACGAAAATTTATAGACAAGTATCTTCTTTATATTCAGCCGTAAGAAAGCAATATAACATGTATTTTTAAAATTATAAATTTCTATTACTATAACTTATAACAGCCTTACTAACTAGCCATAAAAGTTGCCCATAAAACATAGCCTAACACTCCTTATAAGATATTAAATACCATGAATAATTTCCCTTTTATTAATTGACAACAAAATCGAAACACGAACTGACCTTAGTGAATGTCTAACCTACACTGTACATGTGTAGCAAAGGTGCTTATTTTTTGCTATTTATACAAATGTCATTTGATAGTAGTAATTAAAAGAGACGCTTAAAAGCCCGTAATTGCGTATTATCTAACTTATAGACACGACATGTGTTTTAAAAAGTAAAAAAAAGAAAACATGTTGACAGTTAAGGTGCCGTCGTATATTACGTATTCTTTTTTCAAATTTTTACAATTATCGAACAGTTTTAAATTTTAAAACTGGTTACAATTTTCACTGATGTAACGACCAGTTTTTTTTTAAACCAAAAACAAGTTAACAAGCTACAAATGCGCTTGCACCTTTTTGTCACCCCATCTATCGGTAAAAGCGAGTACAACATTCCAAAAATCGATTTGACGTTGACATATTTATGAAAATAAATTCTGTAGCACCAAAAAGGGACTTCTCCTTATTAATTAATCAACAGGGTACTTAAAAATGAATGTTATATGTGTCAGTTGTATTTCAAATGTAATTAATAAAGGGTAGTATGTATTGTTTTTTTTTCTCGAGTCATCGAACTTACCCCTTATAGGCTGTATAATATGGTGACCATCAATTACCTGCCTTTAAAGGCCCTTAATTGCTTTTATCGGGAGATCTAGATGTCGCTCTCGAGACGAATGTCAAACGAACCTGAATCGTATCTTTTTTTCTTTTTCTTACAAAGTAATGCAAGTAATATTTATTGATATTGTGAAATAGTTTCAATGGGATAGAATTATTCTTTTGTATTTCACTGTAAATGGTAATGTTTCTAACGAAGGTGTTGTGTTTAATAGTGGTATTAAGTGTCGTAAAATATAGTGTATAACGTTCGTGGTGATGGGTTTTCTCAGTACGTGAGCGGAACTCTAAACGTGTTTCTTATAGAAGTGGTATTGGAAACAAGTTTAATATTCTATTACGATTTTATTTAATAACGCCAATTGTTTTTTTTATTATTGTTTTAAAACACATCTTTCTCTGATTATGGTGAATTGGCACGTTGGAGTTTCAATAGGCCTTCTAGCTAAATAGTTAGCATTATAATTGGTACGTTTTAAATCGAAAAGTTTTATTTTAAACGACTCGAATTATCGACTAATCAGTGAATATATCTAAACTTGTCTGAACAAGCCACACACCAGCAATTCCATATCAATAATTAAATTTGTTTTGACACTTATTTGACATGTCCCAAAAACAGGTTTGTAAGAAGAATTTAATCAACACTTTGGGCTTTATAAAAAGTTCGGCGTCGAACGTTCGGACAGTCAGGGATGGCACGCCTAAGTAATTGATATGTTACAGTCAAAACTTGTAATCGGTCAACATTTATTATGACTGTAAAAAAATATTATTCTAAAGGCTTCTGTACGTGTTCTTTGAAATGTTTTTTTGTTTAACATTTCGACTACTTACCGTAATTACAGACACAATTAAAAGACAATAGGTGTGCGGAGACCGGTGTCTTCTTGGGGCTTAATGATTAGATAGTTCTTGACTCCCACCTGATGGTTAGCAGTTATGCAATCGTTACCGCGGCTCTTAAATGCAAAATGTGTGTTTAGAAAAGTCTGACACTTCCTCTCCTATCATTCCTGAATGGTAGGAATAACAACCATCAGACGAAATAGTCGAAACACAAACCAAGTTACCAACCGTAATACTGTAATAACGTGTGACTGCTGTTTTTTTTTTGTTTTGTTCTTGTTTGTCCAGTAAGCTTGTTTATTTTAGCATCTTACAAATCTTCTTTCATACTTTTTTTGCTTTTTTACTTTTTAATATAGTGAGTAAATAATTCTTTCATCATCATAATTTCAGCTGAAAGACGTCCTTTATTAGACAAAGGCCTCCCCCAAGCGTTGCCACAACGACCGGTCCCTGACCAGGTCATCGGTCCATTGATCGATCGATCGACCGGTAGTGCTTTAATAATAAAAAAAATAGAACGAAACGAGTTTTAACGACAAAAATTTAAAACTGTAACTAGTCAAAGCTACTTTTGACCAATAAATAGTATCGCATGTAACAGACATGAAGGAAATTCTTTGTAGAATGTAGGGTCAGTTGTAATTGGTCGCCTCGGGGAAGACGGCCATCGGACATTTAAAATGTAGGGTTGTCAAACATGCGTTAAAGTCACCTTGTTTATTTATACAACAAGATGTAATAACGATGGTTAGGTTAAAAATAATGATGAGATATTTTTTTTCTCGCTGTAATATTTGAAATTACCGAGCATATGGCGAGTTATTATTCTGATAGACTTAATTAGAAGCCTATTAGTTGCAGTAATTAATGAAGCGCTGGCTAGTAATAATTATTACTCTCAATATGTGCATTAATTAGGGACTAATGTAATATCAATTATTTTTATTGTAAACAGCTCTAAAGTTATGATAATTACAATACTAATTTAGATGAAATTAAAATCGTTCAGCCCTACAAATCAGTTCTCTTTATTCATCATCACGTTTTGGAAACACATTCGTTGTGCGTACAGCCAAGGAGTGGAATTCCTTGCCGGAGTCTTGTGTTTCCTGATGGCTACCATACGGGAATTTTTAAGCCAAGAGTGAATAGGTTACTGCTAGGTAAGCGCGCTCCATCGTCGAACGCATCGTCGCTTTCCATCTGGTGAGATAGTGGTCAAGCGCGAACCTATAGTCAATAAAAAAAAAACATCATTTCGTACCGTTCGTCCACTGCTTACAGAAACTTACAGAAAATAATTTCTTAAATGCATACGAGATTTAGAAAAAAAGTGCTTTATTTTTTAAATCTAACTTTACCAATCGATAGTCTTTTCATGTACCGAATCGATCGTCCAAGGGATTAAAACGATTAAAATTTAACGGTGTATAGTACATGCAGTTATCAACTACCCACCAATCTGCACTACACCAAACATATGACATTAAAACAGTTTTATTAAAATGCCTGAACGAGAGCTATGCGCAAAATATTCGACAAAATATTTTAACTGAGGCATTCCTGGTTAATATCAGTAATGGTGCATATCGAGGGCCCATTTGTTGCCTAAATATTTATTAGTTCGTACGTCGAAATCGTTTTGGATATTTTTTGGGTTTTGTAACTCTTTTTTTGTTAGTATTTTGAGGTTGGCGACATTGTTAGATTGACGTTTTGGAGATTTGTGGTAGGATTTTGTCGTTTTTGATCTCTAAACGCATGACTATCATTATCATCATCACCAGCTTTTTTAATGTTTCCACTGCTGGGACACAGCTTTTCTCTCTAGTAGAGGGAATGGGCCATGATCAACCACGCGGGCCCAGTGAGAATTGGTGGATGTCACTTGTCTTCGAATTTTTGGTTCTAGGACATGCCGGTTTCCTCATGAAGTTTTTCTTCGCCGTTTTAAGTGATGACTATATATAATCAGCCTTATACCTAATGTTCCTACTGCATTTTTAGGTGGGTAAAAATCATTTAATGGTATCCCCGCGCCCTTGGGTGGGGCGGGAGACAGTGTCAGACTTTTATTGTTGTCCCTTCTTGGCCTTCGTTCCAGGGTGTAACCTTTTTCCCATTGCCCCAAATGTTCCCACTGCACTGCACTGGGCTTTAAGTCTTTTTTTTAGAGGCAACGTGCTGTAATCCACCTTGCGGATGCTTCGATTTTTGGTTCTAGAACATGATGCTTCTTCAAGTTGTTTTATTATTCTGCTTCAAGAGCAGTGGTGGAATCCACGACTTACAAGTCATAAGTCGGGTCAGTCAGTCTATTACCTCTGGACTACCATTGCTCCCAACACCTGTCTATTCGCATATTATATATTTTTAAATTTTTGACAAACAGTTTTGGTCTCCTCTAATCATATAAACTTAGATTTGCCTTGAGATTGAACTAAAAAAACATCTAGTTCTACAAACTTGATACAGTTGTCTTATTTCTTTTTTGTCTTGGAGCTAGTGATGAGAAATTCCTGAGAATGAATTTCAGCCGAAAGACGTCCACTGTTGTACATAAGCCTCCCCAAGTATCGCCACAATGACCATCGAATATATTAGATACATTATACATACAAACATTACAACATAGCTTGTAAAAATAAACATAATAAAATCATTCCGTAATCACCAAGAACAATTTCCATTCACACATTCCGATTGACCATGAACGAGAACGAATGAAATCATTACCTTCACTAGTTCACCCCAAAAGCCCTTCAACGTTAAACAATCATTCTTTAACGTCAAACAGACAAATAGTTGAACACAAACATGTGTAATCTCACGTAAAACCGGCCCACGAATTACTGGGGAATTGGGGAAATCTATTACCCTTGATTCGGGGTAAACACGTACGAGTGGGGTAAACTGATTCCGACTTATCCAATTACGACCCTCCGTTAACAGACGTACTTATTAGATGGACACTATTCTGGTAACTGGACGATATTTTGGAACTTTCGGGAGTCGAGTGGATAGCTTTGCAGGCTGTGAAAAGTTGGGAATGAAAATATCACAGGACGAACCTCAAACAAATGTTAACTTATTCTATTTTGAGTACATAAAAAAAACCTACGTGATTATAAAACGGCATGGCATATGCTGTCAAATATAAATCTCAGCATTTGCTGCAAAGAAAAAAAAATTAACGCATTAGTCATTAAGTCCGCCTCAAAGTGTTTAATTAGTAATAATTCCTCATTGCCGACTTTCCTATAATAAAATCCTGTAGTGTTCCGTTAAACATGAAGGAATACACCGTTTGTAAGCACATTCCTACGTATAAGACCTTTACCAAGGACACGATTTGTATAATCAGTGGTTTTGTTGAGGTGGTGTCTAACTCGCACTGGGTTCGCGTGATTGATAGCAGGCCATTCCCTCTCTTAAAGGGAAAGCCTGTTTCCAACAGTTGTAGACTGATTGTATTGTTTTGTGGTTAACCTTATCAAAGATCTTAGCCTAATATTGAGTGTCAGATTATATCTATCACTCGATATTGGACCATCTTACCCCAATCCAGAATACACCACCAATGTAATCCAAGGTGTAGAGATTTAAACGGTCTACTGGCTACCAAACGGTGAGGAGAGGATATTATAGCATTCCAGCTAATGCAAGCGGAAATACTTCGTGTTTTATTAGGAGAACGTGGGATTAGATCATATGATTGGATCTTTGTAGATATTTTGATTATCGACGATAGTTTTTTGTTCGAAGGTGTTTTTTTAGGAGAAACATCGTTAAACATTCTTTAAACTCGACAGTGTGTACGAATGCTTTTAAAATTCTACTTACACTATCAATGCTGGTAGTAGAAACTCGTACATAGTAGCTTTGTATATATCCCACCTGATGGTAAGCATTGATGACGGTGAGGTGCACTATGTTTAAACACTATTGTCTTTCTATTATGTCTCTAATTAAGGTATTCGAAAGGTTAAGGGCCTATTCTTAGCCTTGAAGACTTCTAAATATATAATCAGATAGGATGACCGATTGTGCATTTGCATGCATGCAAAATTTCAGTTAAATAGGTATCTGGGAAGTAGATTAAATTTAATTTACAAGATTAGATCACAAATTCCGGACCGGTGAAAGTAAATAAACGCTTGTACCTTTTTATATACTTCTGCCTTTTTATGTTATGTTTTAATAATTAGTTAAAATGGGTTTAAAAGTGTTGTTGTCTTGTTTCAGGAGAAGTCTGGCGAGCCTTACCCCGGTAAACTATCGGTAAAGTCGGACCTAAGTCCTGTATTTGGTGAGTACACTTATTTATCATTATATCTAGATACTTCCCGTAGAATTAAACATATTTTTAGAATTACTTATCCTAACAAATACTTTGATAGTTCAATGATAAGTAAAAACCGTATCCCTGGCTAGATTTTCCAGAGTTCTAGAGTCGGGAAGAATATAAGGAATTGAGAGAGGCCGTTGCCCAGTCGTGGGACTGTATTAGCTGTTTATAATAACTAGCTGTTCCCCGCAGCTACATCCGTGTCTTTGGTTACTGCTCCGCTCCTATAGACCGTAGCGTGATGTTATATAATATATAGCCTTCATTTATAAAGGGGCTATCCAAAACTAATTAATTTTTCAATTATTCGAACCAGTTATTACTGAGATTAACGCATTTGACCAAACAATCAAACTCGCATTATAATATTAGTAGATACTATCAATATCAGATGATAAAACACCTGACCAACTATACTGAAGGATAAGAACTTACACAAATGCAGATATTCGTAAAACGATTTTATTTCAAAATTAAGATACATGAACCTCCAACAAATAGCAAAAAGAAAATAGTTTTAAAATAAGAATTAATTCTAATGTCAGTCATGGCTATATCCCTAGGGATATGGCCAAGAACCTAGGCATATAGCCAAAAACAGTACGAATCGATTGTAGTAACAAAATTACTTAAGTAGGTAGTAATCAGTTCTCTATCCTTGACAATAAACTCCTTTTAAACAAGCTCTAAACGAAAAAAAAAAGCTTTACTTGAAAACCCATAAAAAACCTCCTAAAGAAGTCAAATTTCACACTATTCATATTTGTAAGCATATCAAACCGATCACGCCTACCAGCAGTGCGTTACCAGTAATCTGTTACACATATAATTACAAGTTTTATTATCACCGTTCAACTATAAGCCAATAAATCAGAATATCATTAATATTATTAAATCTTCGTTGACCGTGATTTACGATGAGAACATAGAATTAAAACAAGATTTTTTGTTCACATTTGTAGAAGAAACACTTTTAGTTTTTGCTATTTTTAGAAGGAGACCAACGGCTAATGCCTAAGGAGGATCTACATAGTTCTTTTTAATAATAACAGCAGAAATGGTCGATCATCAAAGTTAAGTAGTTTTTGCCAAGGTCAGTTTGTGGATGGGTGACCAGCCTAAGAAGATTCCTCTGTGCCTATAGCACGTGAAGTCAGTCCCGTCTGTTATTTGTACATCTTAGACAGTCGTTACGGACAGTCAGAAGCCGGGAAATTTGACACCAGTTTAGCCAATAGGTGTCGTATTACCCCATTATTGGGTTGTAGAGTTACACTCGGTTAGACTAGTGGCCGGTCCTAACATAATTTGAAAAAATAAAAGAACAGCAAAAAAATAAATTACAACCGTCTCGAAAGTAATAAAGTGTCAAAAAAAACTTAGCTTCATCACCATAAAACTCAGTTAACTAACTTAAAGACACTAATGGTGAAGAAAACAAACTAAGTAAAGAAATTCCAGACGTACAATGAGCGATTGTAGTGATCAATGCTTATGGCTTCTTGGTATGGGAACAAGCTTTTAACTTCTAATATTATGAGGCTCTAAGAGAAAAGCTTAAACATACAGAATTTGCCAAAGTTATCGAAATAAGTCACCTACCTTCCTTTACTTCGAACAAAACTTTTACTGCCATACCTTAGTGACAATTTCATTGAAATTCAAACTTAGGAGGCTTTAAAGAGATTAACACAAATTTTCTTTCAACCGTTAAATAATCTTCATTAAACACTTTTTCCTCTACCATCATGTACCATAAATAAGCGCATATTACACCCAAAACTCTTCCATGTACACGATAATCGATCTTATCCATAAATCGTTCCGGCTAGTGATGTGAAATTGATTTCGTACCAACTATAAGGCTGGTATTACGTGGTCTTAATGCTGTATCTCGCCCGCGGCCATTAACTCGGAATTATGTATGTTTTATCGCCAGCTTATAATCATCTGTCACTATCGTTACAATATTTTCGTATAATTTCATCTTGCCCCACCTCTGTAGGGATGGGATTTTATCGATAATGATCGATTGATTTGATATAGTGACCTAATGATGGACGTAAATTAGACTCTGATTTATGCATATAGCGGGACATGAATGTACAAATTATGGTCAATAACATAAGATTTAAATTCGGATAGTCACATATATTAAGTTCCAATGAATAAGCAGCTCGAACATAATTGGCAAAACCTACGCTTTACACCTGTACGTAATATCATAACGGTTTAGCTAACAATTTAATGACAGCGCTGATGTGTGTCTTTCAACTTGTCTACAAAGATTAATACACGCACTTCAGAGGACCACACTTCAATTTAAAACTTGTTAACATCCATTGTAACATGCAAACATAAAGATGTCTCAACTACTTGACGTACTATATCTTGTCTCTCATCGCGCGATAACGGCACATTACCATCAATCATGCGAGCATAATCTCTCGACAAACTCAGTTTTATCGATAACTTTTCTCACGTGCATATCGACACCCGTCCATCACTAGCCGTACCTCGTTATTTGTTGTTATTAGTGTTGTTTTTTTCGTTATTTTTTCTTCGGGATGTTTTCGAGAAACCGGTTACAAGTTCTAATCTGATCAGCTCGCCACGACCCTGCCTTTGGAACCAGTAAAAAGAGCATAATGAAATGACTTACAATAAAAAATGTTGAATTGTTATAGTGTTTTTGAGTTTACTGCCTATTTTGTAGCCTTAGGTTTTAAGTTTAGGGTAGGAAGTTGAAATAAAATAACATTTTCAAAAGATAACGATTTAACAATAAAACTTTTAATTGTATTAAGTAAGTCTTGTCTCGCTTCCTGTAAGGCACTAGATTTTGCTAGCGGCTTTGCCTTCGTAAAAATAGGTTTTTTCATACAAAACTTTGTATCCCGTTTTCGCTTTAGGGGGTAAATTTCGGTAAATTCTGTCTTAATGTTCGCCTACATCATAAAAAGAAACCTTTCGCAGAATTTCACGCTCCTAGTAACAGTAGTTTCAGCTGTGCGTTGATATGTCAGTCAGTCAGTTTCTCCTTTTAATATAGATGATCAACAGATTTTCATGCGTAAAATTCAATTATTTCAACGATAAGCCCTCTCAATATTTGTTAACTGGTGCAGAAAGGCGTATCAGATTCTGTCTAGAACGATTTCAGTTCACTAGACTATCTTAATACACAAACAAACTGGTTTGGAGATTAGTTAAAAAACGATATTTGTGTTTGGCATCCTCATAATACATGTACACCTGTTAATAAACCAATTTAAATACAAATAATACTTTAAAATAGAGTATTAAATTAGTAAATCGTAATTTATCATCAAAGTCCTGTGTTAAAATCAATTTAATTGGACCTAACGGTATCAAACACGATATTATCAAATTAATACATATTATTATAACACCACAGTGTTATGTGAAATAGAAAAATAATGCTAGATTTAATAATGAAGTTAATGTACCGATAAATTAGGTTTTGAATTAAAATATGACTGACCATTTAGAGATCCGTAAAACAAGAATGAAAACTACGATTTAAAATGATCATTAGAGACATAGTATTGCATTGGTTGAGCCAAAATATATTGATGTCCATCATCACTTAACAATTATAATAAAACAATGCGTTTTGGCTAGAACTAATTGGCAATTAACTGAGTAATCTGTCAACGACTAGCAACATAATCTTTTACGATATGCCATAATTTATTTATGTAACTTCGTTTTTAGATATTAGATATTATATCATCATATTTCTGCCCTTGCCCCGTTTTGTTGGGGTTGGCGTAACTTCTTTTTTCTTCCATTCTGTCCTGTCTGTCACCCGTCACGCTATTATTAACTCCCTTTTCTTTCATATCACTTTTCAGTTCTCACACAATTCATTCATCTTTTCTTTGGCTTTGTTTTCCCTTTCCATCCATCTATGTTTACGTCTAACACTTAAACTATAAAATATATCTTGGTTATGAATTAAACAGTTCGACATCATCTACGATATTTTCATAAATATGATAATTGATAAGTATTTAAATATATATGAAGTTGAAGGAAGACATTGCGAATAAACTAAAAAACCGGAAATATAAGACTTGAAGTGATAATATTATAAGGTTATACAATTAAAGTATAAAACTCATTCTCCACCGCGTTCTGCAAGACGGACGAATAATTTCGTACCTTCGCAGTTTCTTGTTTTAAACTTTCATGGCGACTGAGTAGTTGTGAAGGGAAGAATATTTCTTTCAAAAAAACTTCAAATGTAAGTTTAAAGCTACATTAGGCCAACGCACTCGCTTCAATGTTCAAGTCTAGTTTCCATATAAAATCTATGGAGACCGACGCGCCCAGATCGGCATGTGTAGCACACGTGAATGCAGTGTAGTTATAGCATTATGCTCACACTCATATTTCAGTACTCATCATCATCAGTTAGTGATAGAGTGACGGTTAAAAAGACAAAGTGGAACAAAAAATCTTCTTGTGGCGACCCTAACTAATACGACAAAGGCAGAAAGATGATGACTTTAGAAATCATAAATCACTATTTCCAATAACACAAACAGCCCCGGATCTCAACACTATCTTTTTCATTAATGTCAAAGTTGAGAATAGCAATACGTAGCCAACTATTACAGTAAGAATGAGCTGCATACCTGACATCCATACTTCGGATGCTGCACGTTCCTCACGCCTTGGCGCCGATTAAATCATCATCTTCAGCCCTGGCTAGGCTGACTGCCAGAGACATGACGAAGAGTTATTGTCTTATTGACTGGTTAACGTGCTTGGTAATGTGTGAAAATAGGTGGGGGAAGTTTTACTGGTTCGTTTACTGGGACACACGTTCAAGTAAGTTGATCCCGTTGCCATGATTATAAGCAGCCCACCGCTTGGATTGAAATCCAAAATCTTTTATGGTATGCGACAAATAAATTAAACTAAAATGGCCGTTGCGTATGTCTATCTAGCTTTGTGTGTATGGGTGTGAATTAAACATATACACCTTCCTCGTTTATCACTCTTTTCATTTTGAAAACAGCATGATTATCCATTTTTAGAGGAGTAAACAGATAGTTGCGAAAAACGATTAAAGAAATGTGAGATTTTACCAATGAAACAATAGTCATAACATAGGGAAATCTTACTACTAAAAAATTCAAACAACTATGTCGCAGGAAAAAAATAAACGAAAATTCTACGGAACCCATAAATAAAAACATTTCATCGTCTTCAAATATGTTGTCCACATTAAATTTATAGCTTCGAATCTGATAATAAATTTACCCAAAAATGTGCTACACATTTAATTAAATGGCAACACCACAGAGGTTTAACTTGCCAGTAAATACGTCACATCCGCTCCAATAAACTCGTGTTCCATATTCAAAACAGGTGAAAACAGGCATGTAGTCTTGTTTGTCAGTCTGTCACCTTGTCTCTCATAAAGTGGTCGGTTTAAAGGGTTTCTGCAAACAGTTTAGTGTAAGCAAATTATAGGAAATACTTTAATACCTAGTAAAATAGAGGATCATGGTAGTTTGTATTATGTTACGCTTTTTATGGTCTAGCCGTGGCATACTTGGCACTTACAAACTTCTGGGCGTTGCTTATGGCATTTGTGGCTATTAATGAACTACATAGTATTGTGACAAAATATTATTGTACGATTGCGTAAGTTTTTTAGTTTCTTGTAGAGAAATTAGTCGAATGAAATATCATAGCTTGGTAATCTTACATTTCTGGTTAGTCTAATAAGAACAACAGTTATGAGAAGCTTCATACTTTGAAATTAAGCCTTATTGGAAATTCTAAGATTTCATCAGAATTATGTGATATTAAAATCCGCTATTAGTATAAGTCTCTCTCACAAACAGCAAACGCTAAAACAAAAAACCCATCATAACACATTTAGAACTTAACAGAAACCAAGCCGGTTTTTCTCTAACTTATCACTATTCTTAATACTTCAACGTTTTCCTCCATCCTTTTCCCTTTCATCCACTTTTCCACCTTCCATCTCTCTTGCACAGTCAATTTGCGAGTAAAGTCGCAAGTCCTCATGTTAGTACCTGTATTTTGTGTCATTATATCCAAGATCTAATTGGAACTTGATATGCGTACACAATTAGAGTCTCGTCGTTTTGGATTAACGAGCTTTTTACACTTGCATCTGGATTTGGTTTCCGTCAAAGACTGAAGCGTATGTTTCGTAATCAGTACGAACATAGAAAAGGTAACCGGGATCATGCAGAAGGGTCGAAGTCAACAGGGGCCAAGGGTTCGTGTTTGAAAAGAAGGCTCTGGCCCTGGTTTTAAGACCACGTAGGAAAAGGGTGGGTTGTTTAGTCAGTAAGTCTTGACACTATTTCCCGCTCCGTTCAAGGGTGGGATTCGTCATTGAATGATTTTTGCCCACTATAAAAAAAAATAGAAAAGGAAATAAGGGAAGTTGGATGTGATTGATGTAATCCATGCGATGTATCAACGTTATTATCTGATAAAGTGCTAAGTATGATGTAAAGGGGGATTTAGAAAAAAAATGTTCATGATCGATCGACTGATATCTAGATAACACGAGCGACTCCAGATTTTCCCGTGGTCTGGCGGTCTTAGAGGCGATATCGAGTATATCAATAGCTGCACTTCACTTATGGACATAGATAATACCGCGCGACATTTGTGACGTCGTCTATATAAACAAGACATTTTATCTAAGACGTAAGTCCTATACTCCTAACTGTGATGCAACAGCTTCATAAATCTGACTAGTAGTTTTATTAAACCCTCTTAATTACAAGGTAATAATTGTATTACAAGCAATAAACTAAATATAGGTATATCAGAGGTTGAAGTAGCATTTGCTTCTAACCTGACACGCGCTCTTCTCTAACTTGGACACCAGTGTTGATGATATTAAAACACATTTAGAGTTCCTTAGCAGCGCTACAAAATTATAATTTGCTTCGCCGACACTTCGTACTTATTATGACCGTGTTTGTGCTTCGATGTTCAACGTTTTTTTTTTTTTATTATGTATCACATTAACTGTTGGTATTTTCTTTTTTTACTTAACAGACGGGTACAAAGTGTCAAGTGTACTCATTTTTTTCACGATATCCTCAGTTATGCCAAGGTAGTCAAAAAATGTACAATCAAAAATATAAAATTACACGATATTTTGCAGCAGTTATGAGAAAAAAACACTGTATTTTGATATCCTATATTAGCAAGCTTGACACTCAATTAAAATAATCCGATAAAAACAAGGTTGACGCGCCCCAATCAACGTAATTTTTGTTTGGCATCATGGATCAAAATGTTTGTTAAAAATAAAATCCACCATTTGCAATCTCCTTTATTGCGTTTTACATTACCAGAGTCCGCTTTGTCATCGATATTAATGCTATCGCCGATAAATGATATGTCAAAATGGCTTCCATTAAAAATCATAATGTATTTTACCCGTGATTTACTTACCTCCACTGACCTTACTTACTTTATCTGTTCAATATGTCTCGCTCAAAATTATCAACAACAAAAGACAAGTGGTCCTTATTGGGAACATTACTTAATATCTTACTATATTTATACTGAACCCTGGACACATTAACACCTACGTTCATTATAAGTAAAACCCGTTTTTTTCACTACCCGTTTTTATCCAAGCAATCCGGTAATTGGTTAGTAGGTAAGCGGCCCATATATCATCAATCACTTGGAGGAAAAAGTTCGCTTTTGTTTTAAATTAAGAATTAAAAAGTGAGAAATTAAATTTAGTTTTTTTGTGGCGTTTTTGATATGGGTCTGGTAGTTGTACAACTTAATGTGTAACCAATTATCACATACTGGTGTGAGTTGCTCTACATTTTTGTTTATATAAGGAATTGATCCGATAAAGAACCTGTGTACTAGACTGTATAAATAGTAATATTTATGATCCTTAAGGGGACTACAGGAGTTAATCGTGAGTTTTACAAGGTGTAATATGATCCACTGCAATGTACAAAACTGGTTTGAGAGATAATGAATAGAAAAAAATCATCAAGATTCCTCTAAAAATACTTTTATCAATCAAGAACCACACACGCTAATCGGGGTGCGTCGGTCTCCATACATCTAATACGGAAACTAGACTTGTACAGCTACACTTGATCCACGCCATGCGTCAAATTAGGCGTTTTACACGTGTAATTATTGCTTTAAGCTAGAACTACATTAGACCGACTAATGTAGTTCTAGCTTAAAGCAATCATTCTGATTTGATATTGTCAAATATTCTACAAGCGTCGTTTTACCGTTATAGTGTTTAATTTTTAATTTATTCTATAGGGTTTTTAGTAAATAGCTAAATTGTAGTAGTTTACATTTGTAGGCATTGTGTCTTTGCGCATCTCTTTCTTTTTTATGCAGTTCGAGAAAGACCATGCTTTAAGTATTGTAGTCCTCTTAACCAGTTGAATAAAGCTGCAAGAAATATCAACAAATTTATAAAAAACCGACGTTATTAAACTAATTATTTACATCAATGTTTTAGTAATACGGCTTTATTTTAAAATAGTAATAATTAGCGACCCGCCCCAGCTTCGCACGGGTACTGATATTAAATATATTATGCAACTACACATAAACCTTCCTCTTGAATCACTCTATCTATTAAAAAAAACCGCATCAAAATCCGTTGTGTACTTTTAAAGATCTAAGCATACATAGGATCTAAGCAACTTTGTTTTATACTATGTAATGATTATGACTTCTCTTTTGATAAAACAGTTTGTGAACAATAAAGTAATATTTGTATTAATCTCTTTTGCTGCCAGCCGAACTGAGAATTAGTGGTATGTATTAAATTAATTTTAAAGCATAATAACAAATAATTTGTTGTAAACGAGCGTTTTGTTTAAATAGTTTATGCAATTTTCTGCTTAATCCCGAAAATCGACACCAATTCGACGATTTATATGCCTAATATGTTTATGATAAAAGTGCTGCAATCCAAACAGTTGATTATAAGTTTTAGTTAAATGAAAACATTAAAAGTAGAACTACATTGCGTACATGTGGGCTACGTACGCCGATCTGGGTGCGTCCATACATTTTATATAGCAACTAGACTTGTAGACATCCCAATCAACAATCTTCTCGCGGTTGTCTTCCAAATGTCTTCACAAGATTCTACAACACTTCTGAACTGTCACATTGCAAGGAAAGACGGTAGCTCCCTTGAAAGCCCCGGTAAAATAGATGGAAAAAGGCGTCATGGACGCAGCCCAACTCGTTTTTCTAATGATTTCCGCCGAGCTCCAGAACGTGCAGATATAGTTTTGAGGGTGAAGTCCTGGGTTCGATTCCCGGGTTGCGCAAAAAGTTGTTTTGCTTTTATCATTAGCATTTGCTCAGTAGCAGTATGTAGTTTGGTGGTATGATACCCGCGAGCTTTTAAAAGCATTTTAAAAAAATTATGTCGGATTGTCGTCCAATAGGACTACGAGAGTAAAAGAACAGAGAGTGCACCTGTGTTTGCGCACACTTATGCACTATAAAATCTTCTGTGTATTTTTTTTTTAATTGCTATAAACTAGTGTTTGACTGCGGTCCCGCCTGATGGTAAGCAGAGATGCAATCGTTGATGGTGAGGCGCAATAGTTTAAGAGCCTTTTCACTCTAGCCTTGAAGACACCTAAATTATATTTCCTGCGTACTTGGCTAATCTCCGTTGAAATTGGCCACCGTGATCGAAATTCGGTCGCAAATAGTGATGAAAGAAAAAGGCTGTCCAATTGTAGAACAAAACCGCAAAAAAATCCCCACAATCATATGTATACTTAAACGCATCCTTGAACTGAGTGATTCATATGACGTACTTAAAAAACTGGCCACATGAGAGTCGGCAGCACACACGAGAGGTTCCGTACTATAATATAAAAATAGAGCAAAAAGCGCCGCACAAATAACTTTTCGTGTATAGGACCACTTTACAAATTCAAAGCACACAGACAGATCAGATCAGACCAGACAGACCGACTTCTTATTTGAAGCAAATCTTTAAATAAACCAATAAGTTGGTCTGTCAGAAAAAATGACGCTAATTGCACATTCCAAAGTGTAGATCTTTATAGAGAAGAATGTGCAAGAAACTCCAATGACACTCTTTTCAATCATGTTATGTTTTACAAATGTTTATATTTAACTATATTATTTGTGGTGGTAACGGCAATAGACATACACATTCTGTAAAAATTTCAACTCTCTACCTCTTACGGTTTCTGAGATACAGCCCGCTGAAAGACGGACAACTGTGGCTTAGTAATAGGAGTTCGTGGGCACATTTCACATACGGAACCCTAATATTGACCGGCCATTACAAGCCCCTAGTTATGCAAGTTTATTATATTGTACGTTGGAGGTAAAATAAATACAGCACCTTATAATTTGTGACCGGGAGACCCTCTTATGGGCAGGTAGCTGAGTTTTTTTAAACTGGTCTATGTCCGTGAATCATTTTGAATGGGTGTGTATGAGTGTGATGGATGTATGGACTTATCATAACGATCTGATGAGGTGTAGGTTTTAGGTTGGAGTCTCTTTTTTTTGGATATGTGGAGCGAGACTTTTACGGACTCACCTGTGATCCTACAGTAGCTCTTTGCATTCTAGGGCCACGGTAACTATAGAGCAATAACACATCCTGAAGGATTCGAACCTCATATTTAAATAATCTTACATTTTTAAAGGGCTGTTGTAGTAAAACTCAAATGGAAGTTTGTTTGTTGTTTTGTTTTTATTCCATTTATTTATTTGCATATAAGTCACAATAGTAGTAAGTAGTTTCATCTTTAGCATCTGCAAAATCACTAAAGCAACGGATTTCGATGCGGTTTTTTTAATAGATAGAGTGATTAAAGAGGAATGCTTATGTGTATAATACATGCAGAATATATTCAGTATCAGTACCCGTGCGTATCTGGAGCGGGTCGGTAGTTAGAGAATATATAAACTCGTTAGTAAAAATTTCGCCAAAACTGACGCAACCTTTGTCATTGAAGCTAAATCAGCTAAAAATATAACTGTTGATAAGATTTCATCGATTATTATGAATGGATACGAGCGATATTTATCATTATTTTCAGAAATCGATTGTTTGATCAAGACTTTATCAATGCCATTTGCATATACATGGTCCGTATCTATGGTATCGATGAGATCGTATGATAAAAACCCAACATAAGTGACATTTTTGGTGGCACTATGCTTATCTTTAGCCCCCCCCTTTTTCATAACATTGCATTGCCACCTCGTTTGATTTGAGTCATTCTAGGTCAAGTTTTATTACCAAGTATCTCCTGAGCAATTATATGTTGATTTGTTTTTGCTTCTTTCTGTGTGTCTGTTATAGTATAGCATCCGCAGCACTCTTCTCTAAGAAGGGGAAGACAAGGGTTGTCTACTATATTTTTTGCTTTATTGATATTATCTACTGACGTAATAATATTAGCATAGCATCAACATTATAATATTCCCGTTGTTGGGACTCAGGCCACCTCTCTAGGAAAGGAAATAGGCCGTAATCATCCACGCGGGCCCAGTCCCGGGTTGATGGATGTAACATGTTTTCGAATTTTTGGTTCTAGAACACGCAGGTTTCCTCACGATGTTTTCTTTTACCGTTTTGAGAGCAGTGGTGATGACATAATTTACACAAAGTAATGAGCCTGGCTGGGTTTTAACCCCGACTTCGAGTAATATCGAAGTCGTTACCATTGCTTGAATAAGTTTAGAGACGCCATTATTATCTTAATAGTTCTTTATCTAACATTTGCATCCTTTTGATTCTTAGAACCTTTAGGCTGCTGATATGTTCCGAGAACTTCGGGGCTTTCTCAGATGGATATCGATCAATCAACTTAGCTCATTGCTGTCTACATTGGGACAAAAAATTCTTCTAATTTGCTCATCTTAAATTTATTATCATCTAAATTGTTGGTGCCTGAGACACTGCATTATTCTTTTGTAACCTCTTCTTCTCATTTATATTTTAAGAGATGTTAACTACGTATTCTTAATATGGCTCTAGTTCAGCTCAGGTTTGCTTTTTTTGCTCAAGTCAATTTAGACATTTTGGACAGACATCAAGATATGATGGCGCTTCGTCTATAACTGATTGTGCCCAAAAAAAATCATCCCACTAAATCTAAAATCTAAAAACCAGTAGCTCCAAAACTCAATACTTTCACAAACATAAAAAGCATGTGTATTCTGTGTACTGTTGTAGTTATTACACATTACACGGCCATGCATCCGACCGTCAATATTTGTGAAGGCACTCGGACCTACCACAGCACCGTGGGGTTCTACGAAACGTGCCTCACTGTATACTCTGTTTATATAATCAGGATGAGGTTATGGGAGATGAAAACTTATATCTCGATACTTAGATACGTCTATTTCGTAATTCGAGATCTTTTTTTTTATGTGTTCTACTAATTGAGGTGGAATTTATTACTTTTGTGACGTTCTTTTTTATTCGATTGTTTCATTCGATTATACCTTTTTGGAGGTGTCGTTTCGATAAAAAATCTAAGGCTTCTTATTGGCTATCTGAGTCAATCAGTAAACAAGGTCCGATATCTGTTTTTTATTATCGAAATCAAATGTGATTATATTTAAAACATTGTCATATCCTAGAGATCCCCGGATATAATCATTTTACGAACAAATAATTTCCTAACCATATTGAATTAACGCTTATTATTTAACTGATTGCTATTATCAAATACCTCGACATTGTTCGCGGAAAACCGTATCAGAATGATATGATTAATTATTATCATAATTATAGGAATGAAATAAATACCATATCCGTCATTATCGCTGAGATAACACCTCGTTTTAAATAAAAAACGACGCATTTTTAAATTTGATTGACATTTGTTTAATTGGGGAGCCATATTGGTTTTTGTTTTAGTCGACTTGTAAAAAGGAGGTTCTTGATTTGTAGGTAGTTTATGAGTAATGCACTGGTTCGTAGTATTGTTAAGTTTCTTTTGGTTTTTATTGTTTAAGGAAAAAGACTAGGTTTAGATTATATTGGAGACTGAATATTATGCTATCATGTTTAAGGTTAGAAAAAAAGTGTGAACCGCCTGAAGGACACGGTAGAGCTCACGTTAGAGATGTGCCCCGCTTGGGAATAGCATCGCCGTGTTTTCGTGGGGGCGATCGGAGGTGGCGATCTCTCGAGCCGGGCTTTGGTAGAGACTTTGGTACGGAATGAGGAAGCGTGTAAGGCGGTCGCCTCCTTCTGCGAAGCAGTAATGCTACGAGTAGCAAAAGAAGAGGCCGACCGCATCAGGCAATGGCAACGGCGCTCGCGTCGCAGCCGCCGCCGCCGTGTCTTGTTTCACTATAAGTTTCCCCCAAGTGCCGCCATAACGACCGGTTCAGTGCGTCTCGCATCTGGTAGGCTCGTGGGAAGCCTCCCAACATTGCATCTTGCAGTACGTGGCCGCCACTCCAGAATCTTTCGTCCCCATCGTCACCCTGTTCTGCAAGCAAAATATAATATAACCTAATTCTATACATCTCTCTTCGTATAAAAATATATATATATCAGTGACTAAGTGATTAGTATGAGATTTAACACACGAGATGTCAGAATAGCATAATTTGCAACTTTAAACTATTTTGCTATATATACATAAAAACTTCATTAAAAAAAATCTAAAAATTCCAAATCATCTCACATAAAATCACTTTCTCCCCACTCTCAGCGCTGACGTGTAAAATAAACGTATTACTGGCGCTAGTAACTATCTCGCCAGCACGCCAGTACAGCACTCATCAAAATAATTCCCCCACTAACTAAATTGCCTACAAATTGAAAAGGCGTGGGCTGTCCTTATTCTGTACAGCTGTATGCGTGTGAGTTGAGAGTGAAGTGAGTTGGGAATAAGATGTAAGATAGATAGATAGATATATTCTTTATTACACACCAAAAATAAAAATAACAATAGGAACTTAAAATTAATAGGGTGTTTTTTTTTTAATTCCGCCATTGGGCAGAGCGGGGAACAGTGTCAGACTCTTACTGACTTAACAATCTACCCCGTTCCTACATCGCCATCTATACCAGGGCTAGAGCCTTCCTTTCAGACACGAACCCTTGGGCCCAGTTGGATTCGACCCTTCTGCGGCGGTTCCCTAAAGGTTTGCTGACAACTCCATGAGGCGCGCGGGAACAGTGCGCGCCGTCAACGACTAGGCTTGGTCTGGGTGATTACCAGACGATATTGCTCACCGTCCGCAATAATAATATTAATAGGGTGTCACAATGAGCGGTCTTAATGCTAAAAGCGATAGGTAGGCGATTTTTGTTTTTGGTGATGTTCAGTTTGTGGCTTCAAAGATGTTCAGCGGAAATGCCACTCCGGCAGGACATAGATGATATTTATTTTTGCAAAAAGGTTTTTCATAACACTTCGACATCTATCAGTAGTTAAAAATGAAAAATAAAACAATATTATTAATAATTATAGCCATGAATAATAGTATATAGTTTACTAACAACCTTAAAATAAAACAGAATTGAGAGCTTTGAAGACTGTAGTATCCCACTTTTTTTTTTGCCACAGCTATTAAAATAAATCGAATATTGAATCTGGCTAGAACCCAGCATAGTGTATTTAAATGACAAACATACACTTATTCATTCAAATTAACAGCATAACAGCAAAATATTTACCATTATTATGAAATCAGGGATTAGTTAATAATTTCATTAGTGTTAAATAAACCTGACTGTTACTTATGATATTATTAGAAGTTATTCTGCTATAAGCTATTTGTTTTACTGCGATATTTAGCTCAAATATTAGCACTTTATCATAAATTGTTGGCAAGATGGCGTCTACCATAGACCGCAGATCAGAAGCATAGACACATTGACGGTGATTGCATTATCAAAACTTTTTAATAGCTTATATTGTATCCCACTGCTGGGCAATGGCTTCTCATATCTCTTTCCAAGCCTCTCTAGTCTAGGGTGATCTCTGGCCAAGTTTGCCCCGCAAACATGATCAGATCATTACACCGCCTTAGCCGCTGTCAAATAAAATCTATTACCTGGTTAGATTACAACTTGTTTGTTAGAGCAGTTACCGCTGAACCATTACTGCTTGGCTAACATGGACATGTTTCGCCGTAAGGTTAAGACCATTGCTGGACTGTGATGCTGATGAAAATGCCACCGTAGATTTTTCATACTCTATGGCAGGTTCTATCCTACATTTAATAGACCTCCCCTTTAAGAGTATCAGCCATAATCTACCACGCGGGCCCAGTGCGGACTGGTGGAGGTCACAATATGTCTTCGAATTTTTTATTGTAGGGCATGCTCTCAATGTTTTCCTTCACCGTTTTGACAGCAATGGTGTCTTCACCATTGCTCTAATAATTTAATTTAATTATTTTTTTATTTAATTATTTTTTAATTATTTACACACATAATGTGCCTAGTTGGATTTAAACTTGCAAGTCAGGACAGTTACCACTGGAGCACCACTGCTTAGCTGAAATGATGATGAAGATGATGAAAGAATGTAGCGACTCCTATTCTTGCCGCTGCAGAGATTCAAAGCTCCATGGCAAGCTCAATCCCACATTAACTATGTCTGTCTCTACAACCCGCTATACTCGGGACGTAGTTGTTTATGATAGTCGTATATTTTAGAATTTGCAGAGAAAACTGTTGGTTACCAAGGTCTAAGGGATAAATGAGTTTATTTGTTATTGAATCGGTAATTGATTTTAGCTTGTCTTCTGCAGTTGAAACCGATCTTTATCTGTACGTTTTCTTTAGAAGACTCAATTGAAAACAGCTTAAGACTTTACTTACGCCCCGGGAGTCGGAGACCACAAAGTAATCTCCGGTCATAGCAAGTGCGGGCTTGTAGACCGTTCTTCATCTCATCTCCAACTCCGATGAAAAGGAACGGGTGTTGTGTCTGGCTAGAGCAACTGCCCAATAGTTGACTTAAAACTGTTGTATATGTTCTAATCATGCGGAGAACTCTGATACCGTGATGCAGGATAGTTCCTATGTGGCGATTTAGATGTCGCTATAATGGTTTAAAAAAAGTAAGCTAGTAATTTTTACTACGACCATTCAATACTGAATCTGGGTACTATCCATTCACAAAAAGACAATGTAATGTAATCTTTTGTAAAATATGAAAAAAAGGTTGGCTAGTTCACACCTAAAGTGTCAAATCTCGATACTTACCGAATACGGACGTGAACAATAAAAGTACAGTCAGTGAAAATATTAAAGTCACAATAAAAGTAATAAAATTTTGATTACCACATAATTGTTTTAGTACCTAACTATGGAGGGATTGTAAATAAAAACACTATGGTGTTAGAATCGTATTCCCCGACCATTATGAAATTCTTTGAATTTTATTTTGTTAACTGATGTTTAGTGGAAATTCTTCTTTAAACTTTGTTAATGAACATTAAATAACACATTTTCATGGGAAGAAATTTAAGTTTTAATAGTATTAAGTAATTTACTTTCTATACATAAAAAACTTAACCCAACCACATCCCCCCTAATCGTACTCCGGGAATCGGAAAGTGAACGCTAAAAGCGAAAAAAAAAACGGTTACGGAAATCACCACCACCAAAATGTTGAAGGAAAACATCGTGAGGAAACCGGCATGTCCTAGAACCAAAAATTCTAAAACATGTGACATTAACCAAACCGCACGGGACCCGCGTGATGGATTACGGCTCATTCATTCTCTCTCTCTTAGAGAAGAGACCTGAGTCTCAGCAGTGGGGGACATTATAAGGCTGATTCTGCTATGTTATAAAGGAAAATATCGTGACGAAACAGACGTGTCCTAGAATCAAGACTTCTAACACAAGTGACAACTACTAACCTGCTCTGGGCCTGCGTGGTGGATTACGGCCCATTCTCTCTCTTAGGGAAGAGATCTGAGTCTCAGCAGTGAGGACATTAACAGGCTGATATATTGTAAGATCAAGTTGCGATTTATTTGTACTTGTCTTTGGCCGTCAAATCAAGCCCCCATTGGGTACCACACCGTCGACACTAGACGTCTGCGCGCGCAATTACGTTAGTAAATTACTTCTCGTAGCGGTGTAATTTGTTCGTCTGCCACGCCCGCACGTCTAGCGTTATGTTTTGTTGGCTGTACTTTTAGTTCTTTGAGAGACTTTTGATTTTTATTGATTGGGAAACTCTGGGTTCTGTGGTACTGTGTGGATGGCGAGGAAAAGTTTTGTTGTCAGACGTCTTTAAGACTCATTTCCGTGAAATTAACCATAGGGTTGGAGCATGGGTTGCATTTTAGGGTTGGCGTATTTATGAGAATAAAAACCACGTACCTATTCAATAAATAGGAAAAATGTATTCGTCAAAAATATGGTTGTCATACCAAATGTCTCACGTTTTTATATGTGGAGAACATTGTTGATATCACATATGTAAAACAATTTCTAAGCTTTTCTTTATGTATTACTGTATGTTTGTTTCCCCCAATAAATAAAATGAAATATGAAATAAACTACGTACGCCTAATCCGTACTAAGTACTACGCACAGACGCACTAGATTAGATGTGACTGCATTCAGTTTACATTGATGACATTAATGCAGTTTTGACGTATTAGCGTTGTTAGTTATAAAAGTTTTGATAGACGATAATGCCAATGAAGCGCTGCAGCGGACTTTTGTAATTTCTGAACTTTTCAGTATTTTGACAAATAATTTCTTTGAACGTGCTTGTCTATCGCTAGAATAAAGGTCTATGACCGTAATATTTATCTATAATGTTTTTGATATTATAACCTATATCAATGTCACATTCACACAAAAAACGTCAACAACAAAAACCGTGAGGTAAAAACAACAAATACTGTCCATGCAAAAAAAAAAACAAAACAGCCGCAGCATTCTTAAAATAAATGCAACAGTAACTGGAATTTAATTAAAATAAATCACGTTGATTGTGTCGGATTCAATAAGCACTTTGCATAATACAAAACATTTTAATTTGTGCGTGTTATAATAAAGGTTATCAGTATTAATTAAAAGCCGTGGGACGGCTCATGTTAAACAATCGCTTTAATATCAGAACCAGTAGACCGTTTATGGTGTTTCCTGGTACAAAAGTAAACTGAAAATGAATTGTTTGCTATTTTGTGAGAAAGAGAAGAAATATTTACGTGTGAAAAATGTTTTTTTCAGGTTTTTTCATTTGTTTCCTTTGTGAAATTGTGTTTGAGTATCACAATCGCAATCGCAGCTGAATCGAAAAACCATTCTGAAATTAAAAAAAAAAAATAGGGAGTAGGAGGATAAAAAATGATTACGATTTCTTCTAAATTAATTAAAATATCAGTAATTTAATTTTTCTTTCATTATTTTGACTTAACGGCACGCTGGAATGATTTTATATATACTTGTATTATTTTGGAAATATTTGCCAATATCCAAGGCAAACATGACGATATGTACTGTATTTTAATATCTTTCGCATGGTGGCCATTTATGTTTGAGCAAATAAATGAATTTATTCATAAAAAAAAAAAAAACTTAAAAACCATTATGGAGTTCGGTTTTGGAGTTCAACACTGTGACATGATATTTTTTTGGTATACGTATTAGATAAAACAGAATCACTTGCATCTACCTGTCTTTGTTCCTAATAAACTAAAAAACTATTGAATGGATTTTCTTGCGGTTTTCACGAGAAGTTTTCAGATCCAAGAAGAAGGTTCAAAATACATACTTAAAGTGCTCTTACTTACCGATGACCTCGAGCATTAGTTTATGCCACTTCCACTATATTACTTTATTATACTACGCTTGAATAATTCATACAGGAATATTATGTTAAAATAAAAAAGGACGTTCTCGAAAATTTCCTGTTAGTTAGAAAAGTACTTATTTGTACAATATTTACAATCATTATATATCTTCAGACAGGTGTAAATTTAATGATGGCAATACCTTGGGTAAAAAAGATGAAAAATAAAATGAAACGGATTTTTTTTTTACTGTTTGTAGAACTGTAAAATGAAAAAAAAAAAACATTAAAAAAAATTTAAGACCATGAATAAGAATATTGCATTTTTATTTTTATTTTAATGATGCCCTTTTAAAGTACTCTAAACAAGTTGAAAAACGTATATTTTCATAGGGAGCAATTTAAAATAAAGACGTATTTATTAGTAGGCTCACCACCATTTATAATTGGTATCTGTTATAGTATGCAATAAAGAGTATCATCATTTGTATCAAAGTTTATTTTGCTAGCAAAAATATCTTTATGCCATCATTAAAAAAAAAAAATCTTTCATTTTTATTTAACTTACTAAATAAAGATAGTCATGGGTGATGAATAGATTGGTAGCTGCGGCTATATGGTAGCAATCATGGCTAGACGCAATAAATTCTGTTAATTTTATCACAATTGCAGGAAATGCATCCCTCTTTATTAAACTAATTAAAATCCGTTCTCTCATTGAGGTGTGGTTAATAAACGTACATCGGACATATCTACGCATACATAAAAGAGAAATAACACTCACTGATTAATCACGGAACCTCAGAAACTATAACTCCTACAAACTTAAAATTTGACATGTTCCTTATAGGGTATAGATATCAGCTAAAAACGGATTTTACGAAAGCCCACCCTTAAGGGGGTAAACCGATTTTATGAGGGTTAAACTGCTAGCAAGTTAGTATATTATGTAATTGAAATGTCTGTTTGTAATATTAAATTATCGTATTTTGGCTAGACTCAATAACGGAGTCCGATTTTGACAGTAAAAGTAAATAGGTAATATAGTAAGAATTAGCAGCTTAGGTTTACATTTTTATTTTACATAATGAAGCTGGCCCGCGGGCCCAGTTCGGGTGGGATTTATTTTAAGTTATTACTTGTTTTACAAATTAATTAATCGGGTTGGATTTATTTTAAGTTAGTACTTTTTTATGCTTTACAATTAATTAATGCGTTATTTTAAAATTTCCAGGTAAATTTGAGCCGCACCCTGCAGCTAGCTTCAACATGGGATACCTCATGGCGCCGTATCCCTACCCCAACGGTGGGGCGCATCCCCTGCCCGTCTCAATGGTGAGTTTTTACGATTTCGCATTAACTAAATCGTTTTAGCGGAGACGACAACTGGTGTAGTCACCCCTTGACTACGTTGATGCCTTTTTTTTTTTCGAAGGCTTTTAGGGATTTAAATTGATTATGGTTTTGGATGTGCACATATTTTTAATTTCGCTTTTAATTTTATTTATTTACTCTTTTCATTTTGTCGTATGGTTCGTTACCTAATGCCACAATGGCATAGGGCTGCCAATCAATCCTATTTATTATTTTTAAATAGCTAATCCGCGTAGGGACTCTGCAAAAGGGTCGAAGCCTACTGGGACCCAGGGTCTCTTTTTGAAAGGAAGACTTGGCTTTAGTGTCACACTCTTACTGACTTCGCACCAAAATTAAACGTGCAAATTTCTTCAAACCCAACCAACCAATAGTACTATCATAACCTTATCGCAAAGATACTCTACTTATCACAGAGATTGTAAGGTACTCTACCAAACAGATACTTATCGTAAGAAATCGCTTATCACTCAATCGCATGCTTAACCTTAAAGAGAAATAACTCAAACATATTGGTTTTTGAAGATTGAGTCATATAACGTGCAGCATAGGGTTCAATGTTGAAATACCGTTTTTTTTTTCTTTTTTTTTTCAGTTATTCGTATAACCATGAAATATACGATTATTATCACTTGTCGACGTTTGTGATCAAGTTATCATTTTACTTGTAATGCTGCTGGTTTATATGTAAATATAATTAGAATTACCATCGACTTCCTAGCGATAGACAAGTACTTACTTTCATAGAAATTATTTTTCACAATACTGAAAAGCTAATACCAAAGTCCACTGCAGCGCTTTATTAACATTATGTCGTTTAACAAAACATTTAAAACTTACAGCGCTGTCACGCTGCGTGAACGTCAAAATTAGACTAATATCATAAATGTAAAGGAGTGATAAATTATATCACAGATACAAAGTTGATAAGACAGATGGATTTTCCTTAAAACGATCCTTTTTAAGGAAAGCCCATCAACTTTTTATAAATAAAGTATCCCGCCCTTGGGCGGAGCGGGAAACAGAATCAGACTCTAAAGGTGTCTGCAAGGCGCGGGCGCGGCGCGGCGGGACCGGGCGGCGACGCGACGCTGAGCAGTTGTAATGTACTAGATAGTACGGACGACGCCACACAGAGCCGTCCCGCTCGACGCGACGGTAACCTCGGATCTGTATGGCGTCGTCGCGTCGCTGCCCGGTCCCGCCGCGCCGCGCCCGCGCCGTTCAGACACCTTTACTGATTAAACGGGGGGGTGTTCCGTTCCTTCTTTACATTTCGCACTGGGGCCAAACCTTCGTTTCTGAAAAAGACCCTGGGCGACAGGGTCTCTTTCGGGACGGGAATAGAAGCGATGGACGAAAGACAATCGGAACGAAACAGTCCTAACTTGGCTCAACCTGCAGGACAGATGGACAGACCTGTAATTGAAAAACATAATTTAAAAAACCAGCAAATCGTAATAAAATACCTTAACAGCATCCCATCTCCAAATGCACCTTTCAAAGCTCAAATAAGATAAACTCAGTATATTTACACAATCTTTCAATAAACAAACATCAGAATGGTCTTCCACATCGTAATATAATCGTCCGTGATACTATTTTTATTGGATTATTTCCTCGTAATAACCGCACCACGTGTTCAGCCGGGAATCGAACCCGGGACGCACCGGAAACGGTAACACAAACAGTTTTTATTTCTGACTCCATCCTGCTTCAGTGTGTACTATCGGGGAAATAACTAAATTATGCGTTCATATTTTATTGGTATCTTATGTTTGGTAAGATTTTTAATGGTACCGATATTTGTCGTTTTTGGACCTTTTTTTCTATGTCCACTTACTCCACATGTTTCTTGTTAAAGCCGATTCGTTTCAAGACTCAGTATTACAATTTGACTATCTCACGTTCAGCCAAATTGTATTAGTGATAAGGTCTACAAAGTGGCACCCAATGTCTAGCTGTATTGACAGAGTAAGGTGACTAGAAATTATGAGAAAAAAACTGATCCAAAAAAAAAATCTTATGGCTGCGATATTTTTGTAGTGGCCAGTTCTACTGAAAGTGTAGAAAAGAATAAAATAAAACTTTATTGTATACCAAAATGTAATTATTTCATGGGAACTAAATAAGTATATATGGGTTCAATGGCGGTCTTATCGCTGACAGATAGACAGATATCTACCAGACAACCTTATTATACTTATTGCAATTGCCATGTTGCATAAGTCCGCCTAAGTAGGCACTACTACTGAACATGGAGATTAAATAAAAAAAAAGTACAAGCAAAACGTCTGCACCTGACCAAATATCGAAATCCAACTCAAGCGAAAAGCTCAATACGAAAATCTTAAAAAAAAAAAACAAAGTATTCTCAAAGAATTTATTCGAATTCAGAATGACCGAATGAAAAGCTTTAAAAATCGTACGTAGAACGTCGGGCGTCGTACGTCAATATCGTTCAATACCTAAGTCTAGTACGCATGCACGGGCGCGCCATTCAAATCCTTCGGAACGCGGTAAGAAACGAAAAAAGATCCGCCGCGAAAATATGAAACTCGAAACGCAACAGGTGGACATACAACCGTCTCATTCTTTTCTATGAGATTTAAGTTTCGTCTCTGTTGTACGGAAGCCGCCCCTACAGTCGCCGCCCCCGCTCTGGGGCGGGAAATTTAAATGAAGGAGGGGTAGGGATGGAAATGCTTTTCTTTTTGCTCGCGGGGTGTATTTTAGGGCTTTTGTCTGGGTGAATGCGGCCGGCAATTTCGGGGTCGCTTGCGTTCGTTCCGTCTCGGGATTTGAAAATCGAATATTTTATTTTTTTTAAATTGAATTTAAGCGCTCGTTTATTGGATGTGTTTGAATGAGATATTTAGAATGGAATGAACTAATGAATGAATTTCCCTCAAAGCTATTTTAAGCTGAATAAATATAAAATGAAGTTATTTTAAGTCTTTGCTTCTTCCGTCCTGCTATTAAGATAAAACGAATGCGCGTATATTTAAACTTAAATATTACTGTCACGTTTCATAAAAAATAAAATGTCGTAATCGTTGTTTTATCAGGTTGTAGACATCTGACGAGCATGGGGTTCCTAATAGTACACAACAATATGGAAATCACAAAACAGGTTTTTGGCACAGTGTAGGTATAATTAAATAACAACTTAAAAAAGGTAACATCATGTAGGTACCAGACGGCTGAAAATAGGTCTCTTATTGAGATACTGTTAAAATCATAATTCATTTAGATTACCAAAATTACTTTGCCCAAATAACTTCGTCTGCGCCTCGTACGGGTGTTACAAATAATTTACAGCATCAGCCTTATAGTGTTCCCACTGTTGGGATTCAGGCCTCCTCCCTAGGAGATAGAATGGGCCGTAATCCTCCACCTTTGCAGATTGGTGGATGTCACATATTTCGAGTTATTGGGTCCAGGAGATGCTGGTTTCCTCACGACGTTTTTTTAGCAGTTTTACTAGGGCCAAGGGTTCGCGTCTGAAAGGAAGGCTCGGCCCCGTTGTGATTGGCATCTTAGGAATGGGGTGGGTTTTTTAGACAGTGTGAGTCTGATACTATTTCCTGCTCCATCCAAGGGCAGGAGCTGTCACTGGATGATTTTTACCCACCGGGAAAAAAAACCTTAAAAAAATATAAGTGACACTACGAAAGTATTACACCAAAATTAATACAATATACATACTACAAATACATTAACAACAGAACAATAGTAACAATAGCAATTAATACGGTAATTTTCCGTGGCGATTGAATTGCAGTATGATAGCATTCATTAATAATTCGCATTAATTATTGTGTAGTTATTATTGAGTGAGTGTCTGCAGTCTGTATGCGGCCTTATCGGCGAGTTTCATTAGGGTTTGTGCAGACCAAGGATAAAAAAAAGAAAAAAAAGTTGAAAAAATAAAGATATCGTCATAGGATAAAAAAAGATATCGTCGAATTGAGAACCTCTTCATTTTTTAAGTTGGTTATATCGCCATCATTTCAGCCGAAAGACGTCCACTGTGTGGACATAGTCTTCCCCTAATGTCGCTATACCGATCGGTTCTGTTCTTCTCGCATCCATCGGATTTCATTGGATTGGGCACCTCATAATTATGACAGTACGTACCCTCTGGCTGGACCTCACCTTCCGCATGGCACAGACCCTCGCCGCACATGGTAATTTCGGGAGTTTCCTGTTGCACCAGTTTCGTGCGGAAGCGACGCTCGGCTGTCACCACTATTTGGACCGTCTAAAGGAGGTGTCAGCATAATCGTAGGGTCGAAGCCTTCTGGGGACAAGGGTCAACTTCTGAAAGAAAGGCTCGGCCCTGGTATGAAAGGCAAATTAGGAACGGGGTGCGTTGTTTAGTCAGTTAAAGTCTGACACTATCTTGCTCCGTCCAAGGGATTTGTTGTTGGATGATTTTTACCCACCTAAAGAAAAAAAAAAACGAAAATGAAGAGCCATCGATTTCGGTCCCTATGGCCGAAGTATTTGCAACTGACATACCGTCTTAACAGTCATGTACAGTCAACTAAAGAGATAAGTAACCAGGGCCTTCGGATATAATTGCCTTTTTTACGAAAACCGAACGAAAAATATTAATGAATTTGGATATTTATGAAAGTTTTTTAATTATTTATGTTTCATTCATATCTATCCATCAGTTTCCAATAAAATTTCAACTTTATCTGACGACCCTGCTTACTTATATCCTTCGTTGACTGTATGTTTGTGTGAGTGACATTTACCGGAAGGAGTGAGGATCCTCTATTTTTAGAAGACCACACGACATGACAGTTAAAACTAATGTACGGTACTAATTATGATAGATGAGATTGTTCATTACTGACTTGATGAGTGAGAATTTAAAGAAAAATCTGAGAAGAACATCGATATGTATGTACTTACTACGCACTAGATTAGGCGTACCGTACCGTCAATTTACTTGACTTAGGTGATCTGCAGGCCATACACCTTTATATTGATGACATTAATGCAGTTTTGACGTTCACGCAATGTGAGAGTTCTGTAATTTTTGAAAGTTTTGTTAGACGACATAATGCCAATGAAGCGCTGCCGCGGACTTTTGTATTAACTTTCCAGTATTTTGACAAATAGTTTCTATGAACGTGCTTGTTTATCACTGGGAATAAGTGTTTTTCTTTATAAAAACCATTTCAACTTAGACACGTTTTTCCCTTCATTTAGAATTTTGAAGAAGTTCATTTGAAATTTGAAGGTTCCCAGGGTTCCCAGACAGTAAACTTCTTTTTGAGAAGTGGATAGAGGTGTCATGAACCATGGGCTGAGGCTATGGGTTTGACTTCCGAAAAGAAAACCCATGATATTGGAACGCTAAGGACAAAGATGAATCACAGCTTTGGTTGTAGTCACTATCAGCCTGAGACGCCTGAATTTGAGAGGGTCAGACGGAAATAAAAAAAAATCCTCCAATCTCCAGACTTTTCGTCTGGAAATCTTCAAGCTAGCAACATGGCCAGTATACCGTTACTAAAAAGTACGTCTTACAAACGTATATCAACTGCACAAATTGTAATCTGACTTAGGTGACCGCCTGCTCACGCGTCCGGGACGTGGTCGCGATACGTCGTGAAGATACACGCAGAACACCATTATATTGTACTGATAACGGGCTGGAACATGTATAGTTAGGTTTTATGGTGGTTTGCCCACTTTTTTGTTATGGATTTTAAGAGTAAAGCTCCAAGTCTGGGTCCTATTTCGATTACGAGCATAAGATGGAAGAGTCTCTGCGTGCGATGAATTGGGATGGGTGATGAGCTAACTTCAATGCAATTCACTTTATTGCAATTTTTTTTTATGTCTTTCAAACGTTTACAATTTGTTTATATGATTCTGTGTCCATTACAGAATCATCATTACATAGTATAAAACAAAGTCGCTTCTTGTCTGTTCCTAGGTATGCTTAAATCTTTAAAACTACGCAACGAATTTTGATGCGGTTTTCTTTTATTAGATAAAGTGATTCAAGAGGAAGGTTTGTATGTATAATAATACATGCATAATATATTTAATATCACCATTGCGCCCGTGCGAAGCTGGGGCGGGTCGCTAGTTTTATATAAATGAAGCATAGCATAGTATCAGTCTTATAATGTTCCCACTGCTGGGTCTCAGGCCTCCTCTCTTTAGGAGAGGGGGAATCACACCTAGTTCTATAAAAAAAAGGTAAATGTTCGAACCTATGTCGAATGATTAGACAAGTAGGGCAAATAGTAGTAACTTTTTTTTTAATTTACGAAGTAGCTGTTTAGACATGATGATCGATCAAAATTGTGTATCTGACCACCATCAACGATTGCATCACTGCTTACCATCAGGTGGGATCGCAGTTAACCAGGAGTTTATTGCAATTAAAAAATAAATCTGCTCCTTTTTCAAATCTAGTTGTACTTTTTTGAACAATTTCGCTTCTAACCTCAGCTTACCTTTTCGGAAACATAGGCGTTAACTTTGTAAAATTAATGGTCAAATCGAAAGTATAAACCTAATTCAATAACCCGATTGATCAGATTGTATGAATGGGAATAAACACCATTCACAAAGGGTAGTGCCACTTGTCACTTGATGGGGTTAAATGGCACCGTTCAATCAATCAATCAATATAATAATGTGAAGCGATTGATATTGATTGGTAATAACTGATTCGTGATATCATAATGTATTGGTTTCGATTAATTTACTGAAGTTTCTTTAGTATTGGTTATGATTGTGTTTAGGAGTTTAGGTCCTTCTTAATCCTTATTTTAGTTACTACTAGCTTTTGCCCGCGGCTTCGCCCGCGTGGTATTGGGGTTGGGGTTTCCGGGATAAAAAGAGCCTATGTCCTATTCCGGAGTGTATCCTATGCCTGTGCCAAATTTCATCCAGATCCGTCCAGCCGTTTTGGCGTGATTGAGTAACAAACTCCAAACATCGTAACTTTCGCATTTATAGTATTAGTAAGATACTAGCTTTGGCCCGCGGCTTCGCTCCCACCAACAGAAAAATGTGATAAATGAAGAACTGCTCGACCGATATTGTGCAAACTTCACATAAACCATCTATTAAATAGTCTACAAAGCCTAAATATTTGGTTTGGATAGGTGAGGCCGTTCTTGAGTTATAAAATTAGAACGAAAAGTGGCATTGATTTTTTGACTGACTGTCAAAATTTTGTTTTGCCACATGTAAATTATCAAAGAAAAAATTGCGGGGTAGGGGTAGAAGGGTAAAATAGAATACGACTTATTCTCAGACCTACGAAATATTTACAAAAATATCATAAAAATCGGTCTAACCGTTTTGAAGAAGTTGTTGGACCGTTTGACGGAACAAACTTTGATCGAGAGTTTTATAAATGTAAAAGATTATGCATATTGTAAAATGAAGTTTACTGCCAATTCACCCATACGTCTATCTGTCTGTTTGTTCGCGATAAATTCAAAAACACTGAACGGTTTTTACCTATAGACCTTCTTACCTATAGATTCATGTGGAAGGTTTACATGCGTAATACATAATGAAAATTATAGAATTGCAAAACTGGTGGTGGGCCGTAAATTTTTTATACCTGTCTTCGTATTTACATTCTTTAAAAAAAAAGGATGTTACATTTGTCAAAAACCTTTGAACAAATCATCTTCCATAAAGCATAGTTCCTACGGATTTCCCTTATCAAATGTGGACCATTAAATAGACCATCCCTACCGGTCCCCATCTCGTCTCGATACCGTCCATAATTCCGCCCGGGAAAATCATTACACACGGCCCGCTAATTCGGGTTTCGAGAGACCACCCGACCCCCATTCTCCCCTACCCACACTGCATCTCATTTTCAAATACTAAGGCGCGATTTCTATACACCCGATCAGCTGCAAGCCGAACGAATATAAACTCTAAGTCTTACCTCCAAAGTGCATTTTCCTCAGTTAACAACACAAAGTAGTCACGCCAATTGTAACTTTGTTGACTGGGCGCTAGAGTTAGAATTTCTTTGTGTTTTCTTCGGTGCGCGCGTACGGGCTTCGACTCAGATGGCGGGGGTGGGATGGGGAACGTTTTCCACTGAATAATAGAGGGGAGATTTCCTCTTATTTTTTCGTGAATTTTTTATTTAAGAAAGGGATAAGATTTTAATGTGGGCGCTCCGTGCTTTTATTACTTACGATTGTGAGATATGTCGGTATTGTTGTAAGTCTTGATGCGTATGGGGTTTCCGCTTAAAGTATTTTGTATGGCGGGCCCCGACGACGGAGTTATGTCTTTAATGACGTTTCACTTGATATACTCTAGCAGTTTTTTATCCTCTGCCATTTTGTGGAGGCTCTCGGTGCGGTATTGTGTCCATTGTTCGACATATTCATTTCTCCATTTTCTTTTCTTCATTTTACCGATTAGATAGATAAGGTTTTATACAACTTTTTCTTCCGACTGCGGTTGTTCTTTCGATCGATCAAGTTGTCAATTCTAATAAGTATGCCGTTCGCAGAGGTTGCTTGCCGGAAGCTAGGACGCATTCCCCGGCGCCGCCTGCCCTTGAACCTAACTCGGTATTCGATGGCTAAGCTTTTGGGAGTCTAAGTTGTAGGTTGTTAGCGAGTTTACTTTAATATTGAGATGTAGCTTTTGGAAATAAGCAACATAAAACTTTGGTTGTTGGGTGATCCGATTGGGGTGCAATTCGAGTTTCTCAATGGACAAACATTCTCTTATTTATAGCCCTGGAACATAAAAGGCAACTCAAGGAACACAAATGGATTTTAGTTAGTTTTTCACTCCCTCACTCGCTTTACCAAAAGCGCGAGATTTTTTTCTCTAAATAATTGATAGACTTGCGCTTGATCTACTCATCTGTATCGCACTGTTGCCTAGAAATAAATTACTCCTAGTTTGTAGCTATCCGGAAATATCGTAATTTAAAAAGATTTTTTTCCTAACCTATAAAAAATTCTATGGGTTATCGAATTTGTACCTAGATTATTTAATCTAGGTACAAATACGATAGAACCAGACATTCTATATAGCAAACCTATAACCTAACAGGAAACACTTCCTTCCTCTCCCTCTTTCGTACCATTCACACCTCTCTATAAACACACATAAAACAAAATCTCAAGTTATGTGATTAAAATAATAGTCGGCATAATCAATGACGCGATTGCCTTTGCTAATGCCGCCGAGATCGTTATCAAAACAATGATTGTTTATTGTTTCTGCTGTTTGATAAGGCGACACCTTGATGTTGATGATTATGGGTATGTATTGAAATTGGTTGCAAGGTTAAGGACTATATTATTCACTAGCTTTTGCCCGCGGCTTCGCCCGCGTGCTGTTGGGGTTGGGGTTTCCGGAATAAAAAGTAGCCTATGTCCTATTCCGGTGTGTATCCTACGCCTGTGCCAAATTTCATCCAGATCCGTTCAGCCGTTTTGGCGTGATTGAGTAACAAACATCCAAACATCGTAACTTTCGCATTTATAATATTAGTAAGTTGGGTGATTAAAATGCTGAGCAAAAACAATTAAAACAATCGGTTTTAGGCCTTCTTAGAAGCTTTTATTTAGTTTCACTTGTCTCAATGTTTAGCTTAGCAAAAGCTTTATAATGTTCCCACAGCTGGGTCTCAGGCCTCTTTAGGTGAGGGCTAGATGGTAGATGTTACATATCTTCGAATTTTTGGTTTCCTGACGATGATTTCCTTCTCTCTTGTCTCCTTGAGAGCAGTGGTGATGAAATAAATTATGCAGGTTCTCGATGTATGTCTGTAATTAAACATGTAAATTAAATTTGATACATTTCTTAGTTACCGATTGAACTGAATTTTTACATGATGCATGCATGTGCATCAATTTGCGTCTGTTTCGGTCTCCCCGTCCGATTTTGAGTGTCTTCAAGGCTAGAGAAGTAGAGAGAATAGGCTTTTAATAAACTAGCGCGCTTCACCAACAATTATTGCATCACTGTTTAATATGAATGCAAAGGTTTAGTCTGTAAAAGTCTGTCACTCCATGTCGTGTGACACCCACAGCGGGAGAAGTTATTTGATGATTCCTCACGCTGAAAAAAAATATATTATTTAAAATCCTAGGAACTGCAATAAGTTTTTTAAATATATTTTTTTTTCAAACTTTCATGTCACGCCATCTCACCCCAAACTAACCAGACCTTGTGGAATACAATTGATAAATATACCTACTTATATATAAATTCTAAATAGATACCTACATATTATCTATAGATAAATTACACCCAGACACGGAACAAATTATCATGTTCAGCACATAAACATTCCTGTCCTGGATGGGAATCGAAGTCACAACCTCCGGCTTAGTAGTCAGTGCCAAACTTTGAAAAAAACCTGCAACAGAAAAAACAAAAGGACCTTTTATAATGGTTTCCTGAAATTATAAGTTAGTTTAAGTTCTTAAACTATTCAGGGGACTAGTCCCAACGTTTCAAACTAAAAAGTAGTTTCAATACTCCTATTGAAACAACTTTTTAGCTTGAAACGTAGCCTAGCCAGGCAGGCTTACACCTAAAAGGAAGTAATAAACTTAAACAATTATATTGTAAAGAGGCGGTGACTTAGTGTTCGTAAAGTATTACTAGTTACTTTACTCGGCATTTCTAGCTTATGTTACCACAACATCTAACAGGGCTGGATTCTCTTGGGGCCAAGGTTTGATGAAAAAGCGTAACACCAGGGCTCTGGTACTAAGGCAAGGGGAACGGGGTAGGTTGTTTAGTCAGTAAGAGTCTGACACTGTTTCCCGCTTCGCCCAAGGGCCCATTCGTCATTGGATGATTTTTACCTACGTTAAAAAAAAACCTATAGTGCAGGATGTACGATGCACACAGGCGTAGGGTTTTAGGGAAGCGCCGAAGGCCGATCATAACAGTAAAATAAACAGAAAGGTTAAATGTTTCTTACTGAAAAGATCATCATCATCATCCTTTTTAATGTTCCCACTGTTGGAACACAGGCCTCCTAGGTCAGAGAGAATGGGTCGTAATCCACCATGTGGGCCCAGTGCGGGTTGGTGGTATCTTCTAATTATTTGGTTCTAAGACATGCCGATTTCCACCGGTTGCCGGTTTTGAAAAGTACTATTACTAAAAAAAATGAAAATTGTACCCGTATTTCCATTTCCTTGAGCTACGCGGGAAACAGACTCTTACTGACTAAAAAACCTACCCCGTACCTTCCTTGCCACAACCTGGTGCTGCGCGTAACCATATTATTAGCAATTTTAGTAGCAACTTATTTACTACGTACTATACTTAGAAATCCTTTTTAAACCACAGCAAATTCGAAGTAGATTGTATACGTCACTACTTCCACCCTAGGGATCACTATTAGAACTCATGCAAACAGTTTCTCATTGTGAATCCTCCCCGGTAGTTCAATATTCAACTACCCACTATAAAATAATCAAACACTACAAGGGTTGGGGTGTCATCACGCCGACTGGGGGCAGGGGGGTGGACAGTAATACTTTTAAAAGCGTCATCCCGTCGGCACCCTCTCTCTGAGAGCTTTGTCGGATATCTCATTGTGCGTACACTCGCACAGAGAAGTCGCTTCGTAACAACACACTGCGCCGGATGCCTTTTTTTCGTGGAAAAAATGGTGTCAATTTTTTAGTACGGATTTTTTTCGATTCGCAAAAATCAGCAGTTTTTTTTGTTGCACTTGTAGTAATTCAATTTTAAACTTGTTTGTATTGTACTAATATTTAATTAAACAATAACTGTGAAAGCAGTCTGATTTTTCTAGCATGAATTAACGAGTAAAATTTGTAGTAATAAAGTTTTGTACATTTGTATCAGCTATTATATTGCATTGCTTTAATTAGTGAAATTTATTTCTGTTATTTTTAACGTGTTTCGTTGTAGGTAACAAACTGAGTACTGACATAACATGAATGGTTGAGCAAATACAACAAAGGAATGTAGCAATTATACCATCTCTTTACACAAAGCCAGTATAAAGGAGTTGCATATAATATATTTTCAATAAGATCTAGATTCTAGCTATCCGAGTCCCAGTGGATGGTAATTGCCTAGAAAGTCCTATTTCCATCCCCCTTCGTCCCCACCTGTTTCGCTCGCCCCCTTGCACCACCCTCTAGCTCCCAGTCTGGTCTAGATTTTAGATTCGAGACCTAATCTCGTTTCCAATGGAATTGCGAGAGAATGTGTACGTTTTCATTATTACTTGGCGCTGTTTAGTTTTGTTTGTTGTTTAGATCGGACTTATGGATAACAAACGTTGTTTTAGTGAGAAAACTTAGAACTTAAGATGTTGTATCGACGCATTCTACTATGTTTCTTGATAAGTCCTTTAGTGTCCAGGCCTATAGTCTATAGCCTATGGAATGCTTTGAAAATGTCAATAAAACGTGCGCAATCACTTCCTAAAGTGAAAAGACTTGTGAAGGAATGTTACTTACTTTTCCTTGCAATTATGTTTCGTTTTCATTTATACCAATTATAGTTTTGTATCTCGTAATGGTTGACATATGAAATAACTTTTCTAATTGCTATAAAAACGACATGTGCTATACAATTATACGTTTACATCTTGTTTAAGTAAGTTTGCACAAAAAGAAACAGTTTGTACCGACGAATTTGGCATTTGTACTGCAATTATTTGCAGTACAAATGACTTTCTACACAGAGTCCAGCTAACCGTTGAAAGGTCGCTCATAGCCACTACCAGAAACCATTACCCGTTTGACTCAGTACCGTTTGCTATAAAACAGGATTAGTTACTTTTTACCGCCACTCTTTCATGGGATATCGAGGTTTTCAAAGTTATGTCCACACATTTGCCTTAAGTATTCTCCCTTTGTCTCTGCCCACGTGCCATAAACTTTCATTAGTAATAAACATTAGCATAGGAAATGTAGTTTTGTTATGTTGGTACCGAGGGCCGTTTTAAAGGCTTGGTGTGATTATACGTTAGGTTGACACTTGGCAGTGCGTTTTTTTTTGAGTTAGGAATTCGTCATTTTACTTTTTTCTGGGTGGTGCGGAAGGGCGTGTTAGACTTTACTGGCAAAAACTCACATGTGTTTCTTCGGTTCCCCTTGTATTCCAAAGCGAATATTCCCGCAGGTCAAGTCATTTCAGGCGTCATAACGTGGTGTTGGAAAAAAAAATTACAAATCGTCGGTAAATTTCTGACATTGCCTAAGTCATTTCTGGCAGTTCGAACATTGATGTTATTAACGGTTTAAAAAACGTATTGTATTTGAACAAATCAAAATAATAAAATCTAAAAAATATTTCTTCCAAGAATGTAGGTATGCTCTAATGTTTCTTATCATAGTTTATTTTTTGTATTACTCTCCAGCAAAGAAAACATATTTTTGAACACCACACTTTTAGAACTTTACTAACGAAATGCCAATTGAACAGTAATAAGAGCAAACGCAATAAAACTTAACCCCCTTATCAATAACCACTCATGTCGGATTAACCCTATACCAAGTTACAAACCCCTAATAACTCTTAAGCGAGCGTCCAATTTCACACCGACTGTTACTAAAGATGTAAATATTAAATCCAATATAAAACTACCCTTCACCTAACCCCTCAATTATCCATACAAAAAAAAACATGAATTATGACTATTATAACCTCTCCAAAACCATTGTGCGGTATTAATCGCCAATTCGTTATAAATACGCACAGTGAGCTACCCCGCCTGTTTGCACAGACAAAAAAAAATTGTGAATATGATTTTATGGCAGGTTAAATCTATTTAAGGGGGATTAAGTTATGAGTAATATTTCTATTTGTAAGGGGCATTTAACGAGCTATTTGACGCCTTTTGGCATCGCGTGCGGTTCGCGGGGCGCCATTCAACGCGAGATAACCCATAATTATGATCCATCTCACCACTATAGCGGTTTTATAAATGTTTGTTTTTCATGACAGGTGAATTATAATCATCGGCGCGTTGATTAAATGATGGCACTCTGTTTGATGCGGCTTTTGATTCCGCCGTTTTATTTACGCTAGTTATCATAAAATAGTTTCGCTGAATCACTTCACGTTGTTCACTAACCACTCGGATGTTTTTATTTAAATTAAGTTTACACACATATACTGTGACATTATTTTTTACTTCGCTTTAATGCCATTTTTTCATGAATATTTATAGGGCCCTACGGCAGCCCACGGGCCTAGTCGATGTTGTTCTATGTACATTAAATATGTACCCTGTGTACGCGACGTATATTAATTTCCATCGAATCCGAAATCAAAGGCGCTCATGTCCCGGAGGACAGCCCGCTGGTCTAATGTGCCCATTCTCTGGACAAAGCGGATTATTTTCGATGTTGTCATATCTCGAACCTATTAACATAATGTGGTGACGTGATTCCCTTGTTTAGGTTTTTTGTCTTGTTATTTTTTCTCACTTGTCTTGACACAGTGTGTGGTCTACAAGATATTATGTTTTGACGTACGTTTTTACGTGTTTCCAAGAAGGTGTTGCTTCGTTAGCGTGTTGTGGGATTATTGTGCGTCATGCGAGATATAATATGAAGTCATTTTTCTAACTCGCACCCTAGTCTAAAGGTTGAAAGTTAAAATGTATGTAGGTATCAATAAAACACGAAGCTTAAACGACGCAAACATTGTTTTCCACTTAAAACGAAATTATTAAACCGATTACAGTCTCCCTTAGTTTGCCCACAAAATACTCAATTACGTAAACAAGGCAAAGAAAAATACAAATAAAAATACTACCGTGTGGTGCCGCCGATACAGTTAAAGTGAAAGAAAACAACACACCATTACGTGGTCGCAGTTGCTAAACAAGCCAAGTTTTCCCACAAAACGTGGGTTTAGCGTTAATATTTCAAGTGTATTGTTTGAGTAATTGCTCGCCCCGCGAAATAACCTAATGGGCGTACTTTGAACGCAGTGAAAAAAAAATCGATTCACCCATATTTGTTGTTAATTATAGTCGGTTGAGCCGTCTTTCCGCTTCTGCTGGTTCGAATACGATTTAAGACCCTCCCTGGTCCAATTACAGAGTTCTCAAAAGTCCCCCCTCTTACCCTCCCCCTCTCATTTTTAGATCGAGCCTCGTTTTAATGACCTCTCGAGTTCCCGATGTTCATTTGTCGCGAGGGTTTTGCGTACGATTATTTCACTTTTTCTTTTTTGCCCCGTAACGATTGGAGAGTGAAGCACCGTGGTGGAACGCACTCGAGACCTTACAAATATTATAATATATTTCAGTTTAATTTTTCGCCTAACGTTGGTAGAAAGACGCGTTCTCGTAACGATTTTATGTAAGGTAAAACACTGGAATTATTTTTTATAGAGAGTTCATGATGTAAATTTGGCACCAAAAATTTTTGTTTCCTTTCACTAATCCATAGAAACTTAAAGCTACCGTTTATTTTTTAAATAGTACGATAAAATCTTCATCCAAAAAAAATGACAACTCCATACATTCGCCATCTAATTGTTTAAAATGCGCTCCCCAATCCGTCATATTAAAAATTTGTCCCCATTACTAGTTCCATAGAAAACGTTGAACTGAGGGGTTCCCTTTGTCCTGCATGTTTGGAATCCTGTAATTTTCTATGATTCTGCAGTTTGCCCCAGTTTGCAGTAATTGTAGGGAAGGATATTAATTCTGAATTACTCCCTTGCAGCCCTTTGTGTGCGATTTTTAATCTTCGCTAATATAGTCGTTGATTGTTCAAATGATTACTGATGGATCAACTGTATTGACTTTGTTTTTATTTGAAATTGGAATTTTTATTTTTTGCCTAACTAGATTGTTGTTTTTGACCACTGTGCAAAGTTTTTGTGCGGTCAGTGGCGTGGATTTCTCGGAAATAGATTGAGGATTAAAATGTAAAGTATATTTTTATAGTAGGTATGCTTCGTTCCATTTATCGACATAGCTGCCGCAGTGGTTGATAGACGGCTGCACTGTGTATCACGGGTTCGATTTCCACATGGACCAAATATATCCAAAGACCCAAAAAATTATATTTAATGTATGATTTTTTTTTATATTTTAACAAAGTCTATAATACTTATTGTAACATAAGCAAAGTTAAAATATTGGCTAACGATACGCTATTCAATTAGGTACGTAATCAAATCATTGGCAGATAGACATAAAACAAATACATTCATAAAATTCGCAGCGTTTTACCAATTCAGTATTTCGTTTAGTTGATAAAACAGTTCATCACCAAATTGCTGACAACACAAATAGACAAAAAATACTATTGATTACAAAGCAAACAGAATTCGCTCTTGACACGAGATGAGCAAACACATACAGACATACAAAACACAAATACTGATCTTCATACGCAAACAAAATCTACATTGTGAACTGTCCATACTGAACCTTCCCAGGCCCAGCAAAATAACTAATGCGTCTGAAATTAAGAAAAGTAAACTCTAACTACTACAGAATTAGGGTGAACGCAACTGTTGTCACCCACGTCGTGCGCTAGACGGATTTTTAAAACGACATTTTAGAACACGACGACATGACATGTGTCATCACATCATGTCAATGCAGGGATTATGATAACCATCGTACGTATGCCATCTAGCGTGGGGAATCGCCCTTCGCGATCTCCACATTACATTCGTAACCGAAGCGAACACTTCAATCTAATTTCAACTCTTATTACAGACAATACAGTTGATTTTTATACGTGTTGATTATCAAAAATGTGTAAGGGTGATCCAGCAAAGACAATTTAACCCTAAAAAATGGTGCATGGACATTAATCCGCATGTAATATCGCAAATTTGTCATCGGTTCGTCGGGCCGGGCCGCCGCCATGGGCCATCTGTCAGTCAAAACGCAATTCGATTTTGCGCTATTAGAGAGTGGAGAGCAGTATAGTGCGCCACTTGATTGGATGAATAAAGACAATATCGTGCTGGAAATATCCTCCACCTCTTAGTTAAAGCCGGTTCTGTAAATGAACGTGGAGTAATGAGTTTTTCCTTTGAGTAATAACTTTTAATTTCGAACTGAATAGTTTCAATCATGACTAAAGCAAATAAATTATTCGTCTTCATACTAGTAATCAGCGTTGCCAGACCACAGAATAAGTGTATATTTAAGGAGAAGAAACGTGTTGGGCGTTTGTCGTACATTGCCATATGTTTGTATGTATGTGTGGCCCGGTACTGCGATGTACGACGAAAGCCCAATGCTTCGTCCATTGCGCCGCGTCTCCGTAAAAAAGCACTTATTAGTAGAAGAAGACCGGATCAGTCCCGCTTTTCGGGGATAATTCGACCGTGCAGCATGCTGAGCAAGCACGGCCGGGTGGCACAGACAAGTGTGGTTCGGCAACCCGCAGATAGGGTAAATTTAATTTATAATATTATATTTTGATTAAATATATCTTCTATGACTATTTTTGCTATCTATTGTCACGTATTTTAAAACTCAGATGAAAAGATAAAATTTAAAACTTCTGGTTATTTTATACTTGTTTTACTATCCGCGCTTTCGTCAAAAGAATCCCGCTTTTTTCACTAAAAAAGTTTAAAAAACACGCCTTTACAAAAAAATCTGGCATCACTGCTCCTAATAGACTATATTAAAATTGATATTCAAAGGATTCATATTCACAAAGTTACCCCTTATCAAGTCAATAATAACACCCTAAATATGAAACGCTTAATAAAATCCGAATATACCATTTCGTTGAAGCGGTAATAAATTGCCCTTTTTGACGTCTTATTCAGAAAACTCAGCGACTCATGTGTCTGTGTCAGACAGGGGGGTAGAGCGGATAATAAAAAATGTATTCGTATATTCGGATAGTCGATAGCGCCACGCGCACCGTCTTCAGGTGACAGCAACTGGGCGATTCACCCTAAAACGAAGGGGCGTCTGGTATTTTGTTGCATTATTATGTCGTTATGTCACATTGAGTAATTTAGGTTGACATGGAAATCGCGTGTTTTTTTTATGGGAGAGTATTTTTATGTCTGTCTTTGCAAGCAATTTTGCATGTGAGAGATCTCGGTTTGTATTCGTCTAGATATAACTGAAAACAAGCTTAAATTTGGATTAAAATCTGATATAGTTTCAACAATCTTTTGGACCTGGACTCTGATCTGTTAGTTTATCAATAACACCATGTCTGGAGTTCCGTGAGATGCGTGTGTAAATTTTTTCGTTATTTTTTTAGTAATTTAATTTTCAAATTTATTTATTTTGTTAAAGTAAAATAAATACATAAATTATTTACAGACTAGACCTAGGTACTTGAATTGTATTTATATCTAATATTAATAACAGATATTGATAACAGCTATTATTTTTAGCCACTCATTTGTAAAATTAAAAGCACGTAAGTACCACATTACCTTCAGATTCACAACAAAATAATAATAAAACATGGCAACACAAAAAATAAAGCCGTTCGCACACCGCGTCGCTCGCAGGCGCGTGCCGCGGACAGGCGCGATGGGCGTGAACGCATCGCGTCTAATGAGCGATACGGTTTAGATAGCAAGGTATTCTGCGATATTTTTTTCCTTTTCCGATTTTAAATTTAATAAGAGAACAGTTTTAAATTTAGAATAAGTAGGTAATTCAGACGTAAGTAAATTTCCAATGAGTCTTACGAAGAAGGCTAGTCAGATGTCAATAGCCTCAATATGGCGACACCATTATGAGTCTTATAGTAATAATAATAAAATTCCACAACTTTCACACAACGCCATCTAGTCTACTAGATATAAAACAAGTAATAAACATGCTTAAATATTTAGAAATAAACATATATTACAGAATAACACAAACATTTTTGTTTTGGGTGCAACAGTATAGTGGTTTTGTGGCTAAAATAATGGATTGACGAGTCTGACAAATGTCAAAGATATCAAATGACAGCTTGGACTAACAACTCAACGAAAATAGAAAAAACCTCATACATCACTTCTATAATAATAATAATTTTATAGAATCCAGCACGAATAATAATATAAATTTGATTGATTCAGAACGCGGTACTCCTGGACACGGCTCGTATTGTTAGGAGGTTCCTTTTTCTGGAGCCCTGATCGCCGGTAACTTGGACCCTGTTCCCGATACCGGTGGGACACTATTTTTTACATTTTGTAATGTTTTTTTTTATTTATGTGTGTCGTGTGATCGGCGTGTGCGCATTGCTAGCTTGTAATGTGCGCGTACGACACGCCGACACTCGCGGCACAACGCGCTTGTCGCTTTTGATATGTTGCCACCACTGCTCTTTAACACCTGTACAGTAATAATAATATTTTTTATAAAATCCAGCGCGAATAATAATAATATTTTTTATAAAATCCAGCGCGAATAATAATAATAATTTTATAGAATCCAGCGCGAATAATAATAGTTTTATAGAATCCAGCGCGAATAATAATAATAATTTTATAGATTCCAGCGCGAATAATAATAATAATTTTATAGATTCCAGCGCAAATAATAATAATATTTTTTTTTATATTTTTAAATGTTTTTGTTTGTATGTGTATTTTTAAGAAAATATTTGAAAATGTAAATAATATGTTTAAAAAATAAATAAAGGAATAATAATTTTCTAGAATCCTGCGCTGTTGGGTAGTCGCGTGCCGCGCACAGTGCGATCGGCGTGTGCGCATTGCTAGCTTGTAATGTGCGCGTACGACACGCCGGCACTCGCGGTACAACGCGCTTGTCGCTTTTGATATGTTGCTCACATTTTAATGTTGAGATTTCATGTATGGCAATATTTTGTGTTTATATATTTTTTTTCGTTTAAAGGAAACCTGCATGAAAAGTTTTTGCACATTCTCATGTCCATTGAGATCTACGCTTTGGAATGTGCGTGCTATTAGTTTTTTTTTTTTTACTATTCTAAAGTGCCAGTAAATGGCTTGTTTGTAATAAATTCTTTGATTCTAGCATATTAATTAAATAAAAGAATATTTTGGGTTATTAAATGTGCTCTTTTATTTTAAAATATATACATAACTTGTCATGGAACGATTTAGCAATAAACTATTTATAAAGGTACTTGTATTTACACAATACAAAGTGTTGCGCGATTTTTTTATACATTTTTTGTCTCTTTCTAATTATCTACACCATTTATGTAATAAGCTTATGCTATAGTTTTAGTTTACAATACAATAATTATAAAACCTCAATTTAAAAAAAAAACGCGTCTCCAAAATGCCAAATAAAAATCGTCATTTAATTTTGTAGCTGCGTGTTCGAGATAAGTGCAATGGGCGTGATTGAATCGCTGGCAATATAAAACATGTCAATCAGGTAGAAATGGACGCCTTTTATAGTTTATCTATAGATGGAATGTTAGGTTTAGTTCTATTGACAAAAAGTGAGTCCTAGAACTAAGGCAAGAAGGAAAGAAGATAATTTTTTCTACCATAAAAAAGGGGTCTTTAAGTCAAGCGTGAATAGGTTACTTCTAGACAAGCGTGCTCCATCGTCGACCACATCATCGCTTACCATCAGGTGGGATAGTGGTCAAATTCTTATAAAAAAAGTTACATACCAAGTTGGCGTGCTAGTCATGGTTTTAGAAATGTTTAATTTTGCGGTTTTTTCTTATGAGAAGTTAATAACCAAAACAATTGAATAAGCGTAACAGTTGATAAATATTAAATATATGTTTAGTTTATTCTCTGACACCAAAGGTTAAGTAACGCTTGCTAAATTCAGTTATTGGATGGGTTCTTAAAATATCGATATTCCTTCGTGTCTGAAGTGTAGAGACAGAAGAATATGGGCAGTCCAAGTTTAGGGCTCAGGATATCAAATACCAGGTCTTGCCAAGGAGTATCGTGTTAACCAGGATCTATATGATGTACACTTGAAGGATACAGATTTTTTATGATAGGTAAAAATCATTGAATGACGAATCTCGCCCTTGGGCGGAGCGGGGAACAGTGTCAGACTCTTATTCACTAAACAACCTACCCCGTTCTTTTCTTGTCTTAGTCCCAGAGCCCCGGTGTATCGCTTTCGCATCAACCCTCGGCCCCAGGAGAGTTTTATTTAGTAAAACTCTGATAACATTCCACCTAAAAATAAACCTTATTTTGATACCAAAAGCAGTTTTAAACTAACAACAAATTATTATTACAAGTTATTTAAATCTTTTTAAACATGAGTTTCAGTATAAATCCTAAAAAATGAAACGAATCAATTAATCGTTGAGATAGTGTGAAAAACCCACGATATAATCAATTAAAATACGCAAAATTGAAACCGTAACCGCACGATATCTAATCTAATAAAGAGGAAGTTTACTTACAAGTTAGTTTAACAGTTCAATGACTAAACAAATAAGTGAAAATACGTGACTATTTACACTGATTATGGTTATTTTTTAAATGGCTACACGACGATTATCATCAATGCATTAAATGATAAAGGAAGCCTCAGAAAAAAAAAACTACTGTTTGAACGTATAGTAAAAAAAAAAAAATAGTACGGCTGTCGGATCTTGGCAAGTCGGAAGTTAGGCTCTACGAATTTTAGTACCAAACAACGTCTCTCTAAATAACATACTTTCACTGCTGTGATAACAATGTACTATTGTTATCATGACTACAATCACATGTTTATGTATCAGTACCTACATTATACCAGTCAACCTATATAACGCCACTTCATCATCATCATCGTCAGCGTTTTTAATGTTCCCACTGCTGGGACACAGGCCTCCTCTGTAGAAGAGGGAATGGATGTCACACGTCTTCGAATTTTTGGTTCTAGGACATGCTGGTTTCCTCAAAATGTTTTCCTTCACCGTTTTGAGAGCAGTGGTGATGAAATAAATTACACAAACTAATGCCAGGCTGGGCTTGAACCCGCGACCTACAACTCGTAAGTCGGGGCCTTTTACCACTCGGCCATTACTGCTCTCCCGTAACGTCACTTAGAAAAGCTAATTTACGTTTAGCAACGGCGCGCACTGTACCCGCGCGTCTCAAGATGATGTCAGAAATTGTAGGGGCCCAGCAGGGTCGAAGCCTTCTGAGGCGAAAGGTTGATGCAAAAGCGGTACACCGGGGTCCAGGAACTAAGGCAAGAAGGACTGTCTGTCACTGTCTCCCGCTGTGCCCAAGGCGCAATTCGTCATTCGATCATTTTTCTCACCATAAAAAAATATCTTAAGCAAACAAATCTAACTATCAAAACACACTAAAACTTAAACAGTTAACCTGTATATCTACCTAATCGCATCAGAGGAAGTTTGGTAGCTGCATGTAGTGGCTAGGAAGACATACGGATACACACAGGTACAGGCGCGTCCGCTCGCCAAAACTAGACTTTCGTTGATAGAATATTAAATACTTCCGTCTCATAGTTCGGCGCTTAATAGATTTTTATTTCCAGCTACAATGGCGGGTTGTGTGGTCTAATGATTCATTTAGGAACAAAGACTTCATAATATCCCAATATTAAAACTATCGGCCCCAACGGCCATCTGCTCTGCGTGCAATATGTCCTGCCCATTCCCACTTAAGTTTGTCAATTCATAATTCTGTGTCGGCAACCTTGGTTCTCTTGCATATATCTTCATTTCTGATTCTCCGAGCATAGCCCTTTCCATTGCCTTTGGAAGGCTTCCCACTAGGTGGACCGATGACCTGGTTAGGGTTGCTAGAATCCGATGAATGCGACACGCAGAAGACCAGTCGTTGTGGCGACGCTTGGAGAGGCCTATGCCCAACAGTAGACGTCTTCTGGCAGAAATGATGATGATGATGATTTGAAGAAACTAGACTGTATGAGGGTCAGTACAATAAAATGTCATCATGTCGCCGAAATTAAAAAAAAATGGTTGTCGGTATTTGAAGATATGTAACCTCCACTATCCCATACTAAGCCCGCGTGGACCATTCCCTCTCCTAGAGAAGAGACCTAAATCCCAGCAGTGGAATCAGCATACAGCTGTTAAGTTTTAATGCTTCTCAGTAATTAAAATGACATTAAAATGTAGTTAAGCAATGCAAAGTATCCCAGTAGTGTTTACTGTTTGTCATTACTATTAATATACGCAGAAATAGCTACCGCTGATAATAATTAAAATGTTTTGATAATATCAATTAAAAGCTATATCGTGTTAAATTAATTTATCGTTTGATTAAATCTATTGGCGATTTTATCTGGTATTTATTTAGTACATTACAGACACATGGTCGCCAAAGAGATTACTTTTGGACAAAAATAATTCCCGAATATAATTTAGGTGTCTTCAAGGCTCTTAATAAACTAGTGCGCCTTACCATCAACGATTGCATCACTGCTTACCATCAGGTGGGATCGCAGTCAAGCACTAGTTTAGTAAAAAAAAAACAATATTTCTTTCTGTTACTTGCTTCATGCTCATAAAAATCATAGCCAGATCGAGTTTTACAACTTTTATATTGAGTATTCGCAAATTGCCGCCATTTTATGCATGTCAATTATTCGGATAAAGCACGTTTCTCAACGGCTGAATTATCGTCAAGCAATTATTTTAGAAAAAATCTTAATAAAGTGTATCGCTGGTACCATGGAGTAAAAAAAAAAATGTTATTTTTTTATAGCCAACTAGTTTTATGGTACTTTCGTTCTTGTATTTTCTTAGATCTAACTTAGACTACATGAAACTGTCAGTGACAACATCATTGCTTACCTTCAGGCTCACCTAATGGCGAGCAATTTCATTGTCAAATGTGGTCAAACGCAAGCCACACATGTTTATGTAGTTTTATCACATTTTTAAATTATATATATAATTTAAAAAGTGATAAAACTACATAAACATTTAAGTAAAAAAAAAACATTTAAATTTTAAATCAGGAAAAAAAGGACTATTAAATAAAAAAAAAATCACAACAAAATATTTGACAGCGCATTGCGTCTTTTCCCCAACATCAAAAACCATTTCACAAAACCTTATTCGCATACCCAGTCACCTACATTCGAGTAAAAGAGTCACCTAGTTCTTTTTACCTTGCGACTTATTACCTACATCTAGATTTAAGAACAGGTCTAGACTGCAAGCTGAATTTTTGATGGCTACGCCCCGGCAACGGCTTTTAGCGCGCGGCTTGTGGGGATTTAGGAACGAAGCGACGCTGAATTGTGAATAGAGTAGAGCATGTATCGAGAATTTTTTAGATGGATTTAAGCTCTGTAAAGACTTTGAAATTATTTTTCTGTTCGCTTTGTTTAACACTGAAAGTATACTTTAATGAGCGCTACTCTGCAATGCCAAAGGGTTTGTGAATCTACAAGGTTCATATTCAATATCACTTTCACAACCAGTGTGTGCTGCCGCGCTTATGATAATGGCAGTAAGTCACATTTTGGACGATATTGAGTTTTGGAATGTAGAGATCGAGATCTACATTCCGGTATACTTAACTCAACATCGACCAAAATATGACAGTCATTATCATAAGCGCGGCAGTGTGTATTTCCGTATGCGGATGTAACCATATGCATCATTTAGTCTAACTAGAACTGATAAATACGTAATTAATTGTAACGTGTGTGTTCCTCGTAAAACCCTGTAAAAGTACTATCCACTAGCTAAATGAAAATTCATCGCGAATTACATTGAAAAAAATAACAACAAGTTTAACGCTCGATTAGCTACGATATTTCTCCTTTGTGCACCCACCTTAACAATAAAGTAGTGTACCGATCGCAAGTTACTCGTGCGTCAAAAACCCCGCGGTTATCGCTATCTTTACATTCAACACATAGCCTTACATTAGCTAACTGTTATAGCAGCTCATTATACGATAAATAATCACGATTAATATTCACAGGCGGCCATATTGCGTATCGCGGTAGCATCGCCCCGCCCACTTTTGATATTAGAATTAATTTAATTCGCAAGAAATGACGCCTTAACGGACTCGCACCACGGACAGCGACACTTGATCTTCGTGCTAGTCAATTGTAACCTTTATTTTCTAAGCGTTAAAACACAACTAAGTATCAGTTTAAAATGGACGCATTGTACGGTAATTGAACATACGACCGATCATCGCCTTTTTAAACGAGTAAATAGAAATTAATAATTGGTAGTTTTTGCACAAAAGTTCTAGTTATAAATTACAGTTGTCCGCCCCCTCGATACCATAAAAGCTTACGACTGTTGACGCTCTGACATTTAATTCGCAAAAAATACAGACGAATCGAAAAGTGATTATCATTAATTTTATTTATAGGTTTATCGGGCCAGTTTAGTTGTGTTTGGTCATAAATGTCATAATCGTAAAATTTTAATGTGTAATAAAAGTCATTCTAATCGAAAATCAGTATAATTTTATTTGGTTCAATAAATATTTAATATTGACATTTGGCCTGTTCTAAACCAGGATGGCCTAAAGTTGCGCAACGGAAACACACAAGTGTAAAGAATACGTCTATAGAATTATAGGTATAAAATAAAAAGCGGCTTGAAGCGAATGCTTAAAAGTTATTGCACCCAAGTGTGATACAATCTTTCACGACCGACCGAGGCATCTGTCTGTTTAAAACCATTTAAGTATGTATTAAAATATTATGTATGTAATTATTATGTAAATGTTTGGACTAAGAGATCATTATACGATATTTATCACCTATTTTTTCTTGTTTCTGTCAAAAATTCAACTAATACGTTGAAAATAGATACAGAAGTAATCTTACTTAATTACACATCGTAAGATAAATCTGAGGTTACCGTCATTCACATTAAAATCTTATAACGACAGAAAAAATCAAAGCTTATATTTTTTTCTATTTGGCTTGTCGAAGCATCTGGTATATTTTATCTAAATACCAGAACATTTAAAGGCTGATAGCAAAAAAACCCTGGTGAGCCTCTTATCACACGCCGGAGCTTTGGAGCTGAGCTTAGTGACACGAGAAAAAACCGAGATTATATCCGAGATAAAGCCACGGATTTTTAAAGTCATTGTTGAAAAACAAACGCCATTTATGTAACTCTTGAGTAAGGGAGATAAACCATCTTTGTTTTAAGATGCTCAAGTGACTTCAAGTTTTGTAGCTTTTATATTGACTTGGTCTTATCGTGCTTTAACCCTACACTCTTTAAAGCTAGTCATAATTTTATTATTTTGTTAATTTAGCTTCTTAGTTTTTCTTAGTTGAGTTATACGAATACTGACAAATACTTGCTCTAAATGAACCGGTCTATTCCATTCGACTGTGTAGTTCTTTCCTCAAAAGACCATCTCAGACACTTTAGCCTGCATGATTCTCATATGATTTGACTAGTACTGCCGTGCGGACACTAAAACGCAGTAAAATAGCCCATATTACAATACTTTTACTGCGTTTTAGTATCTGCACGGCAGAGTACGTATTTGCTGTGCAACTTTAAAAGAGACTGACCCCAGAGTTTGTTACTGTGTTACTCAGGATAGTTGGCTAGAAAACGTTGTCTTATTTGGTTTAAACAAACGAAAAATCTACTTGCAAAAATGTTTTTTGAAACCTATTTGCAAAATAATATAATTTGGATGTCTAAATGAAAAAATGCCTTCGAAAGACATCTTTAAATGGCAGTTTTTCTCTCGATTTACGTCCTTAGTTTTTTCTACTACATTTTTTTTATTCCTTCGGTTGTATTATTAACTCCACACTATCTTTTATAGAGACAGTCGTATCTATATTTTAACCTATCGTGACATCTGAATCACTTCCGTGACGAAGCGATTTCGCTTGCATAAGACATGTCAGTCACTACGAACCATTTAGTTTTGAGATCTATTTTAAACCTTCATTTAGGTATGTACCTTTTAAACGAGAATTTAAGTTTTGACGGGAATCAATATTACAGTGTCTCAACATCACCATATACAAAATGTTTTAGGAAGACCTAGGAATCTTTAAGTCAGGAGTGAATAAGTTATGTCTGCAAACGTACTCCATCGTTGGCCACATCATCGTTTAACATCTGGTGGGATAGTGGTGTAAAGCGAAGCCTTTCAATTAAAAAAAAAAATCTTCTTGTGATTTGATCTCATACAATATCCCGAAATCATCAATTGGCAGTTAGCCAGATCAGACATAACATCCGTCTGGTCTTAGGATCCTCCCTTTTCAACGGAGGTTTGAGGAATCTTACACTCTATTCCATTTACCTTTAAAACAGCATTAGAAATAATAATACAGAACTGATGTATTTTCGCATTAACGTTTCCTGCAGGAAACTATGTAATAGGTACTAATAAGGGGTATCTTGTTGTACAAGCTTGGTGCACCTCTAGTGGTATGAGCTACGCATAGAAATAATATATAGAATTAAAGAGATCAGTACTACATTATTACTAAGAAGCTGTTTGCTTATCGCCTAAGTGTACTTAAATACTTGTTTTTTTTTGCACTTTGGTTTTCAAACTGGTATAAAAACTTGAACGCCATTTACTTAGAAAAAAAAAGAATGATGTGAAATTCATATACTTACAGTCGAATAAAATTCATAAAAGTTATGTTCTTAAAATTCCGTATTTATTACAAAATATTTACTTTTAGTGCATGACAGTACTTGAAAGTATTAACCGCCAAAAGTAAACTATTCAATTTATTGATTAAATTGAAATCTTTTTCAGTAATTTGACATTTAACTGTTATAATTTGCCAGTTTGAACTGTCAACTTATCACTTATTAGCGGTAAATCTAATTCTTTAATTTGATACATACAGTTAACTGGATAATGTGATAAGTAATGGTGACTGCAAAATTAATTTAAGCATACAAAATATGACAGCTTTTGACAGTTAGTGAAACACCTTTTGTATCGACTGTACTTTTGGTTGCAAGTGTTTTCATTAATTCTTTTTTAAAAACACAATTTTGTAAACAAAGACTCCGTTTACAAAATTGTGTTTTTATTTTTATCTATAAATCATTTTTTTTGCGTCTTGTAGCTACTTACTTTGCTGGACCAATATTCTGAAAAAAATTATTCCAAGAAAAAAATCAAGAAATGTGTAATAATCTTACTAATCAATTGCGCCAAAATGGCTGGACGGATCTCGATGAAATTTGGCAGGCATAGGATACACTTCGGAATAGAACATAGGCTACTTTTTATCCCGGAAACCTCAGCCCCAACCCGAATACCACGCGGGCGAAGCCGCGGGCAAAAGCTAGTATAATATAATTATGAAACTCGAAAATCTGTTTCAACGCATTCTAGGACGCCGCCATTTTGGTTCAACTTGTTTGAATCATTCATAATTTTGTTCGCTACCTTTTATAAAATTTTATTGGAATAAAACTAACAAACTGTTTACTATTTGTTCCAGGTACGTATCCGACAAACAAACAAACATATGCAACATAATAGTAAGTAGTGTGACCACAGGTCTGAGTATAAAGAGCCAGGTACCGCCTAATGCGTGCGCATTGCGATGCCCCTCGCGTCCACTCGACGTGACGTTTTCTCGCCCACAGAGGGCGGTTGTGTGCAATCTCGGCTATGTAATCAAATTGCTAATTCTAGGCGCAGTTCTAGTAGGCGGATGACTTTTCTTGTTCTACAGGATATGACATGTTCTAGTGCTATCCTAATAGTCGTTAAAACCCGAGTCTCTTCTGTTTCTTCGCATTTTTGCGACGCCCACGTTTTCTAGGCGTGTTTTACATGCCATTTTCTTGTTATGTCTTGTTTTATAACGTATTCGCTATAAAACTGGCGGTAATAGGTTAGAATCCGTTATTGAATGTAGAAACCTGTAGGTAACTACGTCATAAAGATACAATAGTTACCTTTTCTCGTTTTGTTTTGCGCTGTAAAGCAATATTTATATTATATTTTTGTAAAATAAAGCGTTTTCTAATAAAAATATCAGCAAAAGGGTCAAAGGTTACGGTAAAACTTGAGGACATCAAAGAAAAACGTCACTTTGAATAGATTACTAAAATGCAAATTGCTAGATAATGTCATAATACGGTAACTCGTAATATGTCGTTTCACATGACGCGGTCGCCGCGATGTTTTATTTATATGTGAGGGGAAACAGCGAATTATGACTTGACCCTTAGGAATGGAAAGTCGTTTTCCAATAACACACCGTGTTGTTTCAGTTATATTGAGTTGGTTTTTTTATTTTTGGCGAAACGAGGTTCGAATACGTTTTTGCAATTTTGAGGGTAGTACGATAGTGACAATCGTTTTGTTGATTTTATTTCGTGAATTCGTCGATGATGTTTGAGGCAATATAGACTACTATTGTACATAATATGCATATATGCATACTTCATTTTACTTGCCGTGTTTCAAAACCAGCCCATTTCAAATTAAAATACATAAATTACAATGACACCTTTAAAAAATAAAGTGCTTTTTAGTATTCAAAATAAAAGCTCCAACAAACTCTGTGCACATCTGTGTCAACAGTGTTTAGTAGAAAAACAGACAAAATATTAGGTGTGCATTAGCATGTCAAAGGGCCTATTGGCCGGACCATCCCGAAAACCTCGCCCACCTGGACACCCTAGCGTAACACTTTTGTCGCTCAGATTACTTTCAAAATTAAGTTAAAAACCAATTCAGTTTTGTTCAGTAATTTTCCTGCAAAATTGTCCTCCGAAGGATCACGGCTCGCAAATTAAGATGTCTCGAACAGTAGTAATTTCTAAACGTCTATCATTTAACTAGAAAACAAAGCTAAGCGTCGGTTACCCAGCTTTCGCTTACAGACGCCGGCGGCGGCAACTTCAAAGGGATCCGACCGCACCCCCTCCCCTGTCGCGCGCCCCCCCACCCCCTGCCCGAGGCGCGCTGTTGACGACCGCGTTTGTTCATTGCGGTGGCACTATGTATTTGGGAAACGGATCAGTGTGTGTTAACCTTAAACCCGCGCGTTGCTTGTGACAATTTACGTAATCACATTTTTGGCAGGCTTTTTTTTCATTTTTCTTTACGGTGCTATTGCTAGGCGGATTTTTGTGTTGTTTTTTTTTTTATTAATCATGTGGAGTTTCCTGTTTCATTTTGTTATTTTTATTCTTGGAAAACGTGGAAACTCGTTCGCAGTTGTCAGTCTAGGATTATTTTTCCATTTTTTAAAGAAACCCAATGACAATTGTGTTTCGGTAGAATTAGTATGAACACTAATAAAACAGAAAACCTTCCCTTCTTAAAAAAACAAGTGTAAAGAAACGTGCACGCAATTGCTAAAACACAACGAGACTAAAGAAATTGCTTAAAAAATAAAGCGAAAAATACCAAACTACCCTCCGTTTTGGCACGTGTCCGTCACAACTATGAATAATGATATGTCTCATTATATCAAGTTTACATTCATTGAGGACTTCTAAATATTCAAAAGCTACTTAATCTTACTGGAACAAAAATCAAGAGATAGGTTTAATGGATTGAGATAAAGACTGCCTCTCGGGTAGACCATGTCCAGGTATGTGACATTGGATACCTACTTTATATCACAGGAGTATTTTTCTTTGTTATAATTTTCCACTAACAAGTGGTTTTTTCTTATGGCGGTAAAAATCATATTTATTAGGTATTTATTTTATGGTAGGTAAACATCATCTAATAACGAATCCCGCTCTTAGACGAAGCGGAAAAGAGTGTCAGACTCTTACTGACTAAACACCCCACTCCGTCCCTTCTTTGCCCTTCGCACTGTGGCCAAGCCTTCCTTTCAAAAAAGAGACCCTGGGCCCTAGCACAATGACAAGTGGTCGACTCGAAGTCGCTAGTAAAAGTCATTTTGTCATAGACTTCATAATTTCCTGAAACTCAAACAATATAGAACTCCAATTACCACACCATCTTAACTTACCACTCAATTAAGCCCCAGTCTACGATAATTAGCGCAACATATTCGATATCACGCGCAGTCCCGTGTTGGGCGCCATAATTGCTGGTTACATCGTAATTGGGCGAGCCGGTTAGAAGAATTACAGTAATCGTTGCGTGCGGTCGTGTCCCGGATAATGAGGTGACACTTTTTCACAATAAAATGGTTTTAAATTATTTTGTGGAAAATGAGGGTAGACTTTAGTTTTCGATCATTTCTGTCACATTGTTTTGTTTAATGTTACTAATGTAAGAACGTTCAATGGGGTCGTTTTGTACCTTTATATTACTATTTTTAGCAGATTTAATTTGAAATATCTCGATTTTTTAATAAACTTTGTAAATTCTTCCAATTTCATGAGAGGGTACTATAGTAATGGCATGAAACCCTTTTAATGAATATAATGGTTATGGTAGACAATATGACAGTTTCAAATCAATTATAAAAGTTTTAAAGATTCACTTACGAATTTCAAAAAATGAGGGCAAATAAAAACACGATGCTTAGAAAAAATGAAGCGTAGATGAGTATTACTAAACATAGACATTTACATTCCACGTGTAATGTAAAAAATATACGACTACCCACTCAAAATTATTTTCCAACTACCACTGCTTTGATGATGAATTACCTGTTCCTACTCTAATAATAACTTTTATTCGTTTGTCCTATCGCTGAACTACAGAAGGGCAAAATAATAGTAGCAAAACGAGGAAAAATCAATTTGTTACTCAAAGTGAGGGTAGTTCTGTAGTGCGCAACACTCGTACTTGATGTAGTTAATTAATAAGACCAAATTCAAACAAATCGTGAGTATTATTGATACACTCAATGCTTAGGGACGCGGATTTGTGCTAGGGTTGGCTCTTGATGCTGTTAGTGTAGTTGTAATTTGTCGAATTGTTTTTAGTTGCAATATGTTTTAGTGCACTAGCTTCGACGTTTATATAAGTATCTATGTATAGGTACGTGGAATAAAAACATGTTGAATTTTAAAATGTACGTCGACCATAAATTTTCATCAGATTTTTGATTTGATTGATTTCTTGGGAATTGACCAATTTTCTTGTAAAAAGTAGATCATTTACATGAACATGAACTAAAAATTATACCCACCAATTGAATTTATAATTGTATTGCTATTACGAAGCTAACCAATTGTGGCGTTAAAAAGTCAACGAAACAAATGTTTTGAGAACAACATTAAAATTCAAATGTAAAATTCAAACGAAGTTTCCAAGTCAAACAATTATAATATTTATCCTGTCAGACACACATATCTAAAAAAACACAATGTAATAAAAAAAAATCATTAAAATTCCATTCGTAAAGATGAAGTCAACAGCAGAACAAATAAATAAAAATTCTAAATTCTGGTCACGCACAACCCTACGCTTGGAGGGCCTAGGTTCGATCCCCATTGTGTGATTCTCCACTTGTTTTTTAATACGAGGGTAGTTTCTATTATTCCCCATTGTGCCCACTTGGTGTTTTCGTTCCATGACATCCACTTGGCTATTGTGTGATTGCATGGGGAACGGTTGCTCGTGATGGTCTGTCATGGGACATTTCGGTTTATTAATTCGCCATCTCGCGAGGGTCAAGTGATTATGATATGGTAGTTTTGTTTATGGTAATTTTGTGGTTTGTTTAGTTGAACGATTAGTGGTAGAATTACATTGCACACATATGGGCCACGTCGCCGATCAGGCAACTAGACTTGTAGAGCTACATTACACCCACACGCCTTGCGATGTCGTTCTACGTACAAATAAGATGTGCGTCAGTCTAATGTACCTCTAGCTTAATTATATATCTTTCCCAGAAGAAGCATGTTGTCGTATTTCAAATACAGACTTCTTGAATATCACATTATCAGCGAGTTATACCCACGTGTCAATTACCGCGAACTCCGCAAATAATCTATCACACTGATACGTGCTTTCTCATAAAATCTAATAAGACACCGACGTCTTGACCCCACACTATCTAAAGAACCAATATCTCGCTTCAACACCTATGTTTTGTATAAACAATCGTACAACACAAATTAAACTGAACTCTTTAACGTGCTACTTAAAGTATCTTTTCGTTTTTCTCAATTTTCCCCCAGTTTCCTTACTTTATTTACCAAAGTGTGGATAGGAAAGGCTCTGATCTGACCCCTGGTCCACTTCCGTCAATGTCGCCATTACTCCACCCTCATTTCCGTTCCGAATCCGGAATTTTTGGCCCATTAGGCTTTTTGGGAGAACAACGTTATTGGTCCTTTAAATATTTGAACGGATCTCATTGATAATGTTGAATTTGAGTTGACATTTCTCATTAAAGGGAAAATTATTGGAATGTATTTTCTCGTAAAACAGTTATTTAAATTTCTATTCTTCCCAGTTGTGTTTGACCTGATTATTACGAAATTAAAAAACGCACAGCACACGTCCTCCCCGGGCGCATCGCAAGCTTCAAGTGAGACGCATTTTTAATTAAACGCCACCGGATGCCGCCATGTTTCCGCGCATCCGTGCCCGCCATCTTGCGGCACCCGTTTGACAAATTGGAACGCCAGAGTGACGCGCAATTTTCCCGCCTATTGTTCGCTTTTTACCGCGCAACAAAATGAAAAGTCGCGTTCCATTTCAATGTTTTTTTTTTTTTTTTTCGAAAAATGCGACGGTCCAGCAATGTAGTGCGGTTTATTTTTGTATTTCTGCGGGTGTTCGTTCTCGCTATTGACTTTTATTTGAATTTTGATAGTGCGTGGCTGTATTGGGTGGGAATTACACGTGAAAAGGTTAGACCGTCGTGATTTCCAATTTTGCGAAAAAAAATCTCGCGTAAAGTTATGTCATCAAAACTGAATGATAACATGCTTTTCTCCTTAAAACCAAGCAAAGCTTTAGAAGCAAAGTTTAATATAAAAATCCATTTATCGAAGAGGCCATTGCCAAATGCGAAACAATCGCATAACAAATTAAATTCCCAAAACTACGAAAACGACTTACAAGCCTTTTAAACAGCAATACGGAACGCACAATAAACAAACAGTTTCGCGGCTCCCCATTACCGAACCATAAACAATTTAGTGAGAAAATTTAAAAGAGCACTATGTGAAAAGTTAACAAATCGTTATTCGTCTAACGTTGGACATTGGGCCAGGAACAATTCTAACTAGTTACCGTTTATATGCCCCGCCTCATTAAAGCCGGCGGCAAGATCAAAGGCGTCCGAAATACGCGCACCACAGACCTACGCCTCTCATAGAACCGGAATTTTTCTTAAATTTTCTTTGATGACACAAATTGCGCGCTGAAAGAATTAATTTGACGAAAATTAGATGACCGTTCTCAAAACTATTACGATGAGTCTAAATATGTTTAGTAAGTAATTTGTGAAGTGTGAGAATAACTCTAAATTATATAGAATTAAGAGTCTCAAACAAGCATTTAAATGTAGCATATATGAAACATTTACAGCAAGAAATTCTCTCGCAAAAACACGTCTATGTTAATCAGCCATTTTGATCTATGCAATTTAGCTAATAGATAAAAAAAAAACTCGACAATTTCAACTGAAATGAATAACATATTCTAAATATTTTGGTGTTGCGTCAAAAACCGTTGGAATGACTCTGCAATAAAATTGTCCGGTGTAAAAACAATGTTATTTTAAAAAATAGTCAATTTTCATGAAGTGCTGCGTAACGGAATAGAAAATATGGGTTACATAGTCCATCACTTTTTTACACTGAAAACGCGTTTTTTCATTTGATAAGTGACTATTTTATTCTTTATATGCGATAGGCGATTCAATAGTGGTGGCCGAGTGGTCAAGGCCTTAACTCACCAGTTGTAGGTTGCGGGTTCAAACCCAGCCAGGCGCATTAACTTGTGTAATTTATTTGTTCACCACTGTTCTCAAAACGGTTAAAGAAAACATCTTGAGGAAACCGGCATGTACTAGAACCAAAAAATCGAAGCCATTTGGCATCCACCAATTCGTACTAGCCCGCGTGATGGATTAAGGCCAATTCCCTCTCCTAGAGAAGAGGCCTGTGTCCCAGAAGTACGAACATTAATAAAGCTGAAGTAAAGCATCTATTTATTTTTGTGATTCTTGTAAATTATCATTTTCTTGTAACGGTTGGCTTAGCACGACTTCTTCTTGAGATTTCTTTTCTTTTTTGGCGTTTTATTCATCAAATAACTTCTACTCTCTGCTCTGGGAGGACAAGGACAATCGCTTTCAACAGTGTCAGATTCTTACTGACTAAACAACCCAGCCAAAGCTTTCCTTTCAGACACGAACCCTTGGCTCTAGTTGGCTTCGACCCTACTGCAGGATCACTACGATGCTTGAATGCTTGACATTTTCCTCATAGTTAATATGATTTTGTACAGTAAATATTTAATTACTGAATACCTTTTGTAACACCTTCCCCATCTGTCCGATTCTTAAGTCAAATACGCCAGAAAACAGTATGGTCGTGAAAGAAGAGATTTATACCGGTGTCGACGCGCGCACCGCTCGTGTTTTATTATCATATCGCCATTTTGGGGAGAGCTCGCTGCTCGGAATTCTATGTATCGATAGACTTTCCATTTCTAATGCAAAAGTTTAACGAGAATCCTGTGATGGATAGTTTGTGATGGTTCATGCTTCGTACTTCATTGATCGTATTTACCAATTTTTATGCATATCAGCTTTAGTATACAATAAATTGCATTATAGTATCTGTTGTGTTATTAATGAAGATATTAATATTTAATACCCCTTTTTTAATTTACCTTCTGATAAACCTCTAATCAACTTTATCTAATGAAGTTCCCAAACCATATAAAAAACCTAATCAATCCATTTTCCCATATCTATTAACAGACAAAAATTAATTTCCCTTATCGATGTAATAAAAACATTTTCTATTCGACCACTTTATGACCATCATGTTACTATTAACTTGTACGACTATTAATTCCGGAATACTGTCATATACGGATAATATATTATGCACCGACAATGTTAATGCTATATCAGGGATTGATTGGACCTAATTGGGTCGTTACGTTGAAGAATAATGACCAATTAGTAAATTAAGCGGGCGGTTGAGGTCGAAACAAGGTTACAATGATTTTAATTTATTCTGGAGAATTGGTTGTTAGAATGTAGTGGGCCGAGATGAGGTCCTTGAGGAACACCCATGTTTACAATATCTTAAAAAAACTTGTGTTAATAAAAACTGGTTAGACAATTGAGGACTTTTGTTTGCTTAGGGAATGTATATTGGATATGAAATGACTAAGGCAAATGATACTGTGATATCACTTTTCTTAAAGTTAACACTCTCAAATGCATTCGATGAATTTTTCTACAACCAAACCTTATACAGCAATCAAGTACTTATTACTAATAAAAACACTTCAATCTCTTTACTGTGGGCACCATCATCTATAAAATTAATCTTCAGCAGTTACTAAAAGAAGCGGCTGGGTTCCCGTTTTTATGATGCGCCTATAAAACGGAGAGGTCGTAATCTTGTCTCGTCTCGAACGAGACTTTGTTCTCCAGAACGATTTTACTTTCAACTTTTGCTAACTGGGTCGAATTGCTCAATTTTTGTAATTTAATACCCATAAATCGATTCTGTTTCGAAAACAAGTGATCATTAATTCTACGTACCTACCGCCATATTCTCGATACCAGCTTATTGGTCTCTTAGATAATCTTGCCTGATCTTATCGTTATTTTAATTAGCAGAATTTTGACGTTCCAATAATTTAAAAAAGACATTATCAAAGCTAGTATTGTCGTCATAAAACTTTTTAATATTCTCCTCATTTCTTAATAATTTAGTGGAATGGATCAAAACTAATACCGATGGGTTCTGTTCGCACATTTTATTTTTACAAATGGTTTCAGCATCATTTATGTGTATATCATTCGTTGAAACACATTCCATGCCGCGTAGCGGTGGCCCATCAATTTCATAGTTTGACATTTTTATGCATATTTAAAAATTTGCTTTGAAGAGCAACGCTCTAGATTTATGTTAGATATGGGACATAGAGACACAACGTTCATCCAATTGAATAACTACCGCCAGTCGGTCCATAAATAATTTTAGTCTATTATAAAACTCATAATAAAAGAAAAAGACAAAGTTGGTTGTCAACATTGTCAACCTCTTTTGACCGATAATTTGATTTTTAAATTAAAATCCGAGAATCGTAAAAAAACTTAAGTTCATTACAAAAGGAGTAATAATTCACTCTGTTTCGACGGAAACCAGCTCTTTTTAATTTATATCCTCCACCTCGACCATGAATTATATTTAAATATTAAACTCATTAAACTACATACAATAGGTGCTTCAGTTTTATTATATTGCGTTGAATCTTGAATTTTAAGCAGACCTTTGTAACTTCGGTTGTCTCATTGCCCTAGTGACAATGAGCACGTCTTTCAAATACTTCTGAGAACATACATAAATAGCTCGTAAAATATATAGACATAGGCTTGAATTGGTTCTTTATCATAGACTCTAAACATCAAAAGGCCAATTCTTGATTTTAAGTGTCGTTACTCATTAATGTATAGACAGTAAATTAAACTACGCTTAGTGTGTAATAGATCTTGATACATGAGATTATTATTATAAATTTTAATTGTGTGATCATCATCATCATCAAAAATAACTTACAATCACAAAACACAAAACGTGATCGTAGATATAAAGTGACAAACCATACTTCATTAGGAACACAGTAAATTGATCTCAGTTCTTATAGCAAAAGATTATATCTTCGACTGTCTACTTACAGTCCTCGTTCCTATCTAGGTGTACACCTGCCCTGTGCATAATAAAAGGGCAGTTAAGCTTATCAGCCAACGTTTTGAAGACAGTGTTGGTGCTAAAACGGAGCCTGTTCATCACAGAAGCCGTCCCCTAGCCATTGACTGCTCCTATTTCTTCTAATCTTTTTGTTTGAAGTCCAAGATGATCGTGTGTCTCAGAAAAAGTTCTGTATAGCTCAATGATTTAGTATAGACGCGACACAATTCGGCAATGTTGAGTGAATAGCTTATTTTTACTCTTTTTAATAATCACATTTATTTGAAAGTTATTGTGGGTGGAGCGGTGGAAATTGTGATTTATTCAAATATATTCTCTTTGTGACTTTTTTCTGTAGCGGCCATTAAAGTTGATACATCGCCGGCTATCGGATGGACGAAAATGTGTCTAGCTCGATTGAATGAAATTAAGAATACATGGATATTTGTCGTCTGGGTTTCATTATGTAGCTATCCAACTAAATATATTTCTAATAACTATTAAGAAACATCAATGATTTTGGCTCTTACATCTTTGGCTTTATTATAATTTTCATCATCTACATTTTTAGCTAAAGCAGCTTTGCTTGTAAGACTTTCTTTCTCATTGTATAAATCAGAAATATTATCTCTAAAACTTGTTAAACCAATCTTAACTTGAGAAAACATGACGGTTCTATTATCTTTCTTCAGTAATTTATGCGGTTTGAGGCCCAAATGAATTGACCGGGGTTATCATTGTGTTTAGTCATTGCTTACTCGATTTAGATATAGAAGAATCTATTGGAGTTTTAATACACGATGGGAAATTTCTTTAAATGTTAACCGTAACAATGAACTTTTATGATGTGTTATCAAAGATCAAACATTTATAAATTTTATGTTATCTGATGATTAAATGACTTCATAAAATTACCTATACATCCAGTCATTTATCATGAACTAGCGACCTGCCCCAGCTTCGCACGGGTGCAAAGTTGATATTTTGCATGTATTATACACATAAACCTTCCTCTTAAATAACTCTATCTAATAAAAAAACCGCATGAAAATCCGTTGCTTAGTTTTAAAGATATAAACATACATAGGGGGAAGCGACTTTGTTTTATACTATGTAATGATTACTAGATTCATCGTGAAATTAAAGTAAAAGATTATAATGCAATCTTTAAATACAATATATTCAGTTAATTACCAAACCAATCTGTATCGTTTAAATAACTCTACTGCCAATTCCGTCTGCTTCTCAAAGAACTACATCATAATATGAGTATTCCGTATAAGCTACTCCAGCTCTCAAGACAACTGACTCAGTCCTCTCACCTGACCCTTTATCCCTATAAGGCAAACAGGCTCCAGTTACAAACGCACTTCACAAAACCGTGTTTAACTTAATCATGATAGATTTAGGCGATATACTCTTGTTGGGTGACGCATTCATTGTAAACAATATTGCAACAAAAGGACATGAATGTATTGGGTTCGAGGCAAAAAGGTACTGATTTAAGAGAACATGGAAATGTTCTTGGTTTCACTTCGTGTAAATACTCGTAAGTGATGAACCTGGACAATGAAACGCACGCTACTTAAATATTTTTTATAGAGTTAGTGTAAAACATACTTTTGATGGACATTAATTACAAGTTCTTTCTATCATACCGCGTACATCGAGGGATTGGAACACTTTACTAGCTGCAGTCTTTCCGTCCGATTATAATTTAGGTGTCTTCAAAGCTAGAGTGAATAGGCTCTTAATAAACTAGTGCGCCTCGCCATCAACGATTGCATCACTTCCAAAAAGGTGGGACTCCAGTCAAGCACTAGTTTATAGCTATTTAAAAAAAAATATAACAAGTTCCCATGTTTCGAAGTTTTCTGATCTCTGTATAAATGTCATTACATCGATGAAAAAAAAATTATGTTGATTTGTTCAATTTTATTCTATCCGTGTAAGTTACATCAGCTAAAGTTGCAGCGTCACTTAGTCAAGTATGTGACAAAGTTCTCGTATATCGAGTATTACTATTTGTATTCGTTAGAAGTTTGAGACTAGTCGTATTTAGATAAAAACTTCAACTTTTACTTATTTAGAGGTGATTGATTGTCGTGATTTAATTAATGCGACATCAGTCATTATATTTTTAACCATACATCACAACTTACCAGTAAGCAAATTCTAATTATATTCTGCGGTCTCTTGTCTGATTATAATTTAGGTGTCTTCAACCCTAGTGTGAGAGGGCTCTTTATAAACACTAGTTTAGTAAGAGTCTATTCACTCCAGCCTTACCATCAACGATTGCTTCGCTGCTTCCAAAAGGTGGGATCGTAGTCAAGCCCTACTTCACAACAAGTGTTGAATTTCTTCATTTTTTAATCATGTGTCATTTGTGTTGTTCCTTTGTTTAAAACATCTTCCCCTATGTATATTCCATTCTATTATTTTATCTTATACATCAATGATTTATTGAGTTTCAACTGAGCAAAAAATCGCGTCGTTATTTTGACTCAGTCAACCAAGAAATTATTGTAGACTCGATGTGTCTGTAGAATCCTTATGGAAGGTCTAGGGAATATGTGCTTCAGCGTTCTAGTAAATAAAACTATATAAGCTAGTTTTTTGTTAAACCTATGTTATTTCAAGTTATGCAAAGGTTTCCTTCCAGATTTTTTTCTTCAACTTTTTCTTCTTAGTTAATTTATCAAGCAGGAGTTTGTCTGAGAGGTTTTCAGTTTCATTATTGTCTTTTTTTCTTTGTGGGTTGTGTGGAATTAATCCTTCTGCTCATAGTTCGGGAAAGTGACTCATTTTTACTTGAGTTTTTTTACTTGCCCATTGCGTTGCAGGGCACCGATAACCCTTTCAAATAATCTCGCAGCCAGTCATTTCATTTCATCGTCATTTCCAGCCAAAGGACGTCAACTGTAGGACATATGCCTCCCCAAGTATGGCCACAACTATCGATCCTGTGTGTCTCGCATCCATCGCATTCCTGCAACTCTCACTAGGTCATCGCTATACTTTATGGGAAATCGCGTCAAAAGTATGCGATCGGGACTCTACAGAACCTTTCGGCCTCATTGACCATTCGTTCTACGAGCGATGTGTCCTGCCCAATACCAACTAGTTATATTATTACCTAATTCGAGAATTTTTCACAGTATAATATCTTCACTTTTAGATTATTGCTGAAGAAATAAAACCTAACATATTCGATACATTATGGCTACGATAAATCGCTTCCGAGAAAAGATGTTCCGTTTCAATTTTCGAGTTGAAATTACGTTCGAAATCGTTATTTATTTTACTAACGAGTAACACTAGTAAGCGAATCGTGTTTACGCTATACAATACGAACGTGACGCAATTTGTAACACCCTGTGCGGGAGGGGGGGAGACTTCAAAGGGCTTGCCGACAAAGCGCTAAATAAGATGAAAAAAAAATATATATACATAGAAACGACAATGGACAGGGAAATCGGGCCTTTAGGAATTTTGCACGTTTTTCTTTTAGTTCGGGTGAAATTGCGTTTGGTGCAGAGCTTGCGTTTCGATTCTTTGTCGTTGATTTAACGTGTTTCGGGAAAAAGCCCGGCTTTGTTATTGAACCACGTGTTTTGTTAGATGCTGGTTCAGCCAGCGTTATGGAAAGAGGTTTTGTTTACAAGATATGCCTTTGTTTGACATTTAGCTTTTCCATTTTGGTATATTGTAACGTCAAACGTTTTAGTCTAAATTGGAAAGCCGAGCTTCGAGGAATTCTAGAGAAAATATTTACTGTGTCTGTTACTTTGTAGTTTACTATCAATTATTTATTTCCTAAATTGACCTGGGGCCTTATCATAACGTGTCAAAATGTCAGGCGTGCGAGCTCTAATGAAGAATATAAACATATTATTTGCTCCATTGCTACGTTTCAGTTTTAAGTCCTAAAATGGATCTTGTTAAGACTTCTTATCCATTTTTATTTGTCTATTATTCTTAGTAATCTTCTTCTCCAGTTATTTGCTCACTTCGTAACATTCTCCCTCCATTTTAGACGACCTTTGACATGTTAAAGTGCATCAGTATTCTTGGAGGTCATCTGGGTATTTTTCTTTTAAAAGAAAGGAACTTATTTTTCTCATTCTTTCCTTTTTCTTTTTGCTCATTCTTTCATTTTTCTTATTTCTCAATAAGGTATTTGGGTCTCTTTCTTTATAGATAATAAATCTAGTAATAACCAGATTTATTTTTTATCTAAGTAAGAAAGAGACCTACATAGATGGCTCTAAAAAAAGAAATCAAAAACGTGTAATGACACGTTTTAAAGGTTAGGCTACTTAAATATTTAATCACGTAATGCGTTATTCGTTATCAAATTGATAATTATATATTATAATAAAAACCCTTCTGTTTACATCATTAGTGCTATCTCCTAATTCGGTGATTATAAAAGGTTCGTAATGGAGGAAGCACAAGTGAATTAAAATTCCGTGTTTCGATCAAAATCTTGGTATATTATGATTTATCTGATTTTCATATCGAAATGCTACTAATGGGGCGATAACTAGAAATTCATAATTAATACAATTTTATGTATTATATTTTTTTCTTTATCTTCTTACTTCATATTTCTTGATAGGTATAACGTAAGATTTTATTTCAAGCGTTAAGTCATAATTTCAGCCGAAAGACGGCCACTGTTGGTGATAGGCCTGCCCAAATGTCGCCACAAAGATCGGTCCCGTCCCGCTTCCAACGTAACCCCACGACCCACCCTCACCAGGCCATCGGTATACCTTGTGGGTGGCCTACCAACGATTCTCTTCTGATACACACTCACCACTCCTGAATCTTTCAGTCCAATTCGCCATGCGTTCTGCGAGCAATGATAGTCGACAATGAACAAATGATCATGCTCATCACACAAACATTTGTCCTGGGTGGGAATCGAACTCACAACCTCCGACATAGTCAAGGTCACTAACCACTAGACTAACAGGCCAGTGGAATGTCATGCAGATCACCTAAGTGAAGTAAAGTGACTGTACTCGTATGCCGAATCTAGTGCGTAGCACATATACCTTTTTTGATGATTCCATCAATATCGCAGATGTAGAATATAATGTTTCATAAAATTACCCACATTCTCCGACCTATTTTCGAGTTAACAAGAATTCAATAACGTCGATACAATATGCGCAAGAGTGCCACTCAAGTCAAAACGGCGGATTACCTCTTATCACCTGTTATCAGTTAATCCAACGCGCCGACAGGCTCATTACACCTGCATTACGTACCTGTGGTGCTAATGTGTTGTGATAACACTGGTTATCACTTTTTTTTTTGTCTTGAAAAACTTCATTTATTTGTTTAGTACCTGTAGTTTGGGAAGCTTTCTCTCTAGAGGAGGGTAAGGGCCTTAATCCAGCACGGTACAAATTGCCTGTCTTCCTGCCGGTTTCCTCACGATGTTTTCTCATCGTTTTGAGAGCGGTGTTCATGAAATAAATTACACAAAGTAGGTAGGTAATGCACATAGCTGGGATTGAACCCGCGACCTACAACTCTTCATAAGTTGGGGCCTCTACCACACGGCCACCACTGCTCTCTGTGGATGAATAATCATCAAAACTACTCAGTGTCGATGAAATAAATTACACAAAGCAATGCGCATGGCTGGGTTTGAACCCGCAACCTACAACTCTTCATAAGTCGTGGCCTTTACCACTCGGCTACCATTGCTCAACGACATCCTGAAAAGGCTCAATGTAACACATACACACAAATACACACAAATACAAATTTTTGCCTTTAAAATATTAGTGCGATTTCATTAATACCATAAATAAACCAGTTGCTCTGTACCATATCCCACGTTCAACTCTATCAATAAAAATAAAAAACAATAAAATCTGTGTCTACGGTCGACCACATACAATGTTAACATTATCTATTTATATTATCTATTCATCAAGTAGCCATACGTTTTATTGGACCACTATGCAAATTTTATTAAACTATTATTTATTGATTCTAGCCTTTTGATTAACAGGGTGTTCTAATTTGTAAAGACAAGAATAAAATCCATTACGAAATTCTCTAAATAAACTACTACATTTATTCAGCTCCGTAAGCGATAAAAATGTGAACAATAACAACTGCAAATTGCATTTATTTGTTTAAAACATTTTTTTTACTAGTTTTCAAGCGCTAAAATTCGCAGAGCTTAATTCAGACTCGCCAAGATCCGACACCCGTACTGTACAATGCGTTTCAAATGATAATAGGATCGATCGCCATGTGACGTCACGATTAGTAATTCTCCTAAAAGCGATATAATATTATCTAGTATTTAACTCGTAGGTTAAAAAAGACTAAGACGTACGTACGTACGTTTTTTCTATTATGTCTCTAACCAAGGTATTTGAAAGGTACTAAAGTAACTAAAGCAGTAGAAACCGGAGCTATATCTAGTTTATATCATGGCTTATTAAACTATCTTCTCAGAGTAGATTTCTCAATATGGTATTATCCTATTTAAGGCAATTACCTACTTTGTGCAATTCTTACTATGAGACCAATAAATTGTTAGCAAGTAGTTCACTATTGTTCCTTTAGTTACAAATCAAATACACGAACATGTCATTGTTTACATTATTCTGAATTGGAAAATTTATTAAGTACCAACTTTATAACCGTTTTGAAAACTGTTCTCAAAACGGTGAAGGAAAACATCGTGAGGAAACCGACATGTCCTAAAACCTAAAATTCGAAGACATGTGACATCCACCAATCCGCACTAGGCCTGCGTAGTGGATTATGGCCCATTCTCTCTCTTAGAGTGAGAGCTGTGTCCCAGCAGTGGGAACATTACAAAGGCTCTGATGATGGTGATGAAGCTTTTAACAATATCTTTCAGATTCAAACAACCGATAACTATTAGTAAATACCCCAAAAATAGCACCCATTATTAATTAACTAATACGCAAAACGTCACTGTGAGGAAACAACATAAATCTTCGCAATTATCAAATTCTCGGTGCCGTCCTCATCTGCATACACTCACACATAGACGTAACCGTCGTACGCACGCGCGTCGGCAAGATCAAAGAGACGCGACCCCTTTGTAGGTGCCGCGGTCGCGTGCTGTCTTTTTCCCGGGGACGGTAGGTGGCGCTAGGGTGCACGGGTGCGAGCGAGACAGCTATCAGCTGATTACAACGCTTACTACGTGAATATTTCACCTCGTTATCCAACCTTGTTTGTGTTAGAAATAGTGATGGGACTGCAGTATCGATATTCTTACAATTCATCTCGATAGAACTTTGAAGTGATTGATTATACTCCTTGCGCAATGGATGACTAATAATATAATGATTACGTGTCTCGTTTTAGATATTATTAGCGATTAAGATTATTTTAAGGCTGTGTATTTTTTTATTTCTCCTTGTGAATATGATTATTAGATTTTCTCACATAAATTATACATATGACACAAAATACCAATACAATAAATAGTTGATTGATACTTATCGATGAATCTTGAGCATGAGAATTTGGAAATCAATGCGTTAAATAAATAGCCACTACTTAATTTATTGTGTGAACGTTTCTAAATATTATTAAACGTCAATTTGCTACTTCCTTAATTGCTTAAAAAGATGACTAGATATAAAATTGCTTAATACATTTTTTCAAAGTTGTATTTGTCAAATTTTAAACACAAAATAAAACGATTTAGATGTAAATATTCTACTATAACTTCCCAAAACAAGTAGTACTAGCTATCCCTTCCCGTTTTAAATGACATACAACAAACAAAAATAACACGTCCTTTTCTTTATTCAACAGTTTATCGACAGCGGGATCGACCGTGTCCCATCACTACAGGTACAGCCCAGCTCCCGCGTAGGCAAGACGGGGATCTGCCGATATCGATACTAGTAATTAAAATAGACTAACTGCGTCTCTGCTATGTGTGCCTCGCCATAGTTCAGGGTACAGATAGCTTATGGGAAAACTGACGTGGGAAACGTGCGTGTGATGAGTCATGATGATGGGAGGACCTATTTAACTAGCCTAGGATAGCTACTTAGCTAGATTCATTAGTAATGGAAAAGGCTATGGACTTAGGCAGTGTAATATGGACTTAGCTGTTGTCTAAGTAGTATTTTTCTTTTTCTTTCAGAAAGATTTTATTGAGAGATGAAGTAGATTGTCATTTGTTTTGTTTTGCGTTGAAATTTTCTAAACTTGAAAAGGGTCAGGTACTTAGGACTTCCTAGAAATTTCTTGTTTGTTAATTGTTGTATACTTAGTAGAACCGTAGGGTTACGGGATTGCTCGATATAGTCAGCGTGGCACTGAAATGTAAAGGCTAACAAATTAGGCAAAATTAAGGAACAACGGTGGGTTTTAGCCACTAAAAGACTTATACGTAGTTCCACTTGCTTGAACCAAAGCGTAGAAGTTATTTGAGATTCCTCCCCAAGAAAAAGCAGCATCTTGGTGATATTTTGCTAAGAAAGTATTCCGTATGTGATTTTTAGTTACTACTAAAACATTATACAGCTATAACTATTGTTATACAATAGTTGACTAGACCAAGGACAGTTCTGCTATATAAAATATCAAAGAAAAAATAGGGAATAGAGTTAGGAGGGTACAAAATCGCTTACAACCTATTGTAAAAACTGCCAAAATAATATCATTGCATTCATATTAATATAATTGCCAACAACCTATTTTCAGATCCATATATGCACAAAAACCTTTTTATAAAAATCGGCCAAGCCGTTTCAGAGTACGACAACAAACAATGTGAAATTTCAGAAAACAAAGAAAATTTATATCTGAAATCGATGAAACAGCCTTTCAATAAATAATCTACAAACATGGTCGCTTCCAACCAACTCAGCAATTTAATACAAAATGAATGGGAAAAAAAAATACCTGCGATTGAAAAGGAAAATGTACTCGTTAAGACGGATAATTCCTTACAATCGTATAGAATAAAGAGAATACCGGTATAAACCAGTATTAACCCTGAAATGACAGGGCGCGGTCCGGACGACCCCACATTAATATTTTACAGGGAAATGACATCGTCAACCCGACTGTGCGCATTACTTTTTCCTTTTGATGTTCGCTCATGTCTGAAGGCAATATAATTTTGTTTATTTCCATTTAAACTGGGCGGTTTTGGTTCGATTTGACATTTGGGTTGTAATTTTTTTTTTCTGTTTATTGGTGTTTACTGAGTTTTCGAGGGTTGGATTAATTTTAGAATTACTTTGTTTGAAGTTAGGTTAGGTAATTTTTTTATAAATATTTTCGAATTCAGTATAGGTTGATAAAAAGTTACAAACAATGAATATGTCTGATTTTGGAGCAGCCAATACGTATTGAATCTAAAATCAGTCGTTTGTATTTATTTATTTAACAATTTATGTACACACAACGGAATACAAGACAACAAAGAAGGATACAGAAAAATAGGTACAGAGGTGATGCTAAAAAAAAATATTTATAAAAAAAACAACCATTAATAAAAAAATTTGGTAATGAATTTGTATTTAATAGTTATATCATAATTTTTAGTTAGATGGACCAAAGCGACAGTTGTGGCTTAATAGCGGCGAGGTATTGTTCATTTACAGCTGGGCATCGTCTACTACTGTTAGTTTAGCTAATTAAAAATTAGAATACAGCTATAATCGTTTCATATTAACGTACCTAATCAGGTATTCTGTCGTAGACGTGAGATTGCAGATGGCGAGAAATACGTAGTTCGTGGTAACTGTCCGTAGAGTTCCACACGTGTCTTAAGGAGTTCTCAGCAAAACCGTAGAGAGGATTGGCTTTTAGTCAATATAACTAAAAATGTAACCATCTAAAAAAAACTAAAAACGAACTTACATAACTTGGAAACTAAACAAACTCTTACTTAACAAAAAAGAAATCATCAAACTGACATTTCAAAAAACGCAAAAAAGAACCAAAGCTCATTTAAAATAGTACAGTTTACCTGTCACACTTGATATGTCTGATCAGGGCGACTGTCCAAGTGGCCATCAAGCTGTCGGTGACCGACGTGGCCCAGTATAATGATAACGTGTACGTCACTCGCTACCTGACAGGGTGCCATCAACTGATCAAGCTCCTTATATTATTGAGCCTTATTAGGGGTTGCTAATCATGATTGATTTTTTTACGAAGGTAGTAATTTTTTGCTGATTTGAGCTTTGAGCTTTTTGACACGGTGACTTTAATGTGATGGATTTTAGTTATTTAGTTGTGTTTCGAGGTTTTAACTTCTGTTCTAGTTTGATAAACTGAAGACCTAAAATATTTTTGCTTTATAACTCGTTAGCTGTTATAATATTAGTGTAGGTATAGTCAATTTCTAGGAATGTAACGATAGAAAATTGAGATGTAATTTTTTTTTCGTTTTTCTATAAGATTTGGCATTTATAGAAGAAAAAATTATATCTATAATATAAAAAATAATCACTGAGTGTGTTGTTGTGTGTTGTGAAATCTCGAGAATGGGCGAGCAGACTTCGATAATTCTTAAAAAAAAAAAATTGGTGTTCGTGTTCAATCCAATATTATACATAAGTATATCATTATTTTTGGTTTTCGGAAAACATTCATAAACTCCTCCTAGATTGAGAGACATAGTGTTCCTTCAATTACCCTTTGCGTTCCAGGGCCACAGTAACTCTTCGAACACCCTCACAACTTACACAGTACATAACCCTGTAACAACGCTTTTACTCGCAAGTTCATAGAAAACTACATAATATACGCGTATTTTATTACCTTTCAAAGCTAATCCGTTAACGAATTCCCTGAAAAATACTTAAAATCATTGCGACTTCAGGTAAAAATATTAATACACTTTCAAGTTCCAACCCTCACGCGCCGAGTAAAGTCTGAAAGACCCCGCGGGCGAATTTTCGCTAAACAATGCATACATTTATATTCCTTTGAAGTGGCGCCGCGGGGCCCGCGTCATCCGCAGGGTTAACCAACAAACTGTATATTACGCATAGAAAATTGAATTCGCGATCATATGTATAACATTTTTACAATATCTATATTGTTTTATGGGCATCATTAGTTTTTTTTTGGTGTGTAAAAATTATCCAATGACGAATCCGGGCCATGGGCGGAGTGGGAAACAGTGTCAGACTCTTACTGACTAAACAACCCACCCCGTTCCTATAGTGCCTTGTATACCAGGGCCAGAGCCTTCCTTTCAGACCCAAACCCTTGATCCTTGGCTTCGACCGTTTTGCTGGATTTCAACGGAGATCATTAGCTTTCTATTCTGATGTAAAGCTATACTTAAATAACTAATAACACTAATATAAAGATCATTAATTTGGTATGGTATGCGGCGAATAAGTTGAACTAAAATGGCGGTCGTTGCTATGTGCAGCCCTCTGCTGTGGCGCACTTCGATTGAGACCCGCAAATTTGAAGGTTAATATTCTGTTAGAATATTCTTATTTTCACGAATAATAAAGTTATAATTTCTTTTTCAGTTGGTTTTTCTAAACTTGAATAACACCTTAGTCTAAGTCTTACAGTTTCGGTGTGCTAATAAAATATACTTAAGAGATCAAGTTCTAACAGATTATCAAAAATTTTTTTTCGCCGACTTTTGAATTTGGACAAAAATGAATGATCTCCCATCACAAAATTGGTTCTGTCGTTCGAGTGTGAAAGTGACAAACATACAGACTCACGCACAAACATCCGTCTTTAATATAAGTTTAATAATGTGATCTTCTTCGATCCACAACTGAATCAGTTTAACGAGTATTTTTTACACGCCACTTTTTTTCTGTGGGACATATAAGTGAATTCTGAGTCACGTCCAAAAGATGATTGAGGTCAGAGATCGCAGTCATACATGAGTCGACTGGTTGGTCGCTTATCAACAACTACCATAGTTCATGGTCCCTATTTATTTATTTAAAAATTAATGTACACACACTAAATAATAAAAGAAAATAAAACAGAAACACCACTGCTCTCAAAACGGTGAAAGAAAACATCGTGAGGAAACCGGTCCTGGAGCCAAAAATTCTAAGACATGTGACTTCCACCAATCCGCACTGGGCCCGCGTGGTGGATTATGATTTCCCTCTCCTTGAGAGGAGCCAACAGTGTGAACATTAAAAAAAAGGCTGATGTTGAAGACAGAACCAGAAAATACTTATTACTTATTTGTGTAAAAATCTCTTCCAACATACCTGCGACAGGAGAGTCGGAAATAAAGAGATGTTGTAGACATCGTCTGTAAACGTGATAGTTAGTTTTTTAGTTTGACTATAAGCAAGGAGATTTGTGAAATTAACGAGAGCAGTCACTGGATGATTTTCCCATATAAAAAAAAAAAACTTAACCCATACCATATTGACACCACACCGTACATCACAGATGTACTGTGCTTTTAAAATAATCATACAAATGACTGTATCATCAAATTTATAAAAGCGCCACTAAAAATTCAACCCTCCCTGCGCCGGTCTAATCGACCCCCGGTACAAACGAGCCGACAACCCAGTATTAACCCTTTGACGTGTCGCAGGGTTTAATTGGCCCCTTGCCCGTGTTTATTAAACGACGTCTCGGACAACACTACCTATTTGTCATGTTAGGTTGTTCCCATGGCCTTATTCTGTGGAAAATTGAAGAAAAAAACATATTTTTTTGTTTGTTATATTGACTCGATAATAGAATAATTATTAGGTTGTTTTAATAATTTTGTATGCCTGTAAGTAAAATCCAGCAAACGTTTGTTGAAAAAGGATTATCTTCTTACCAGTTGCCCGGACCAGACTCAGAGACAGTGTTGTGTCTGGTCCAAGTAGCTGCCCGATAGTAGATTTTGGACTGCAAGTACATGTTGTAATTTCGAAGAGAATTTTGATAACGCGTTGCAGAATTTTAAAATTGTAATAAAATGTTGATTTTATGACGACGAAAATATAGTTTGGTGACATAATTATGATGTCGTATCGTAATCAGCCATGATTTTATACTTACATGTAATGACACAAGTCTTATCTGTCTGTCTATTCGCGTTATATTAAAAAACTAAAGAACTTATTTTCATTTTATTTTCACCAATAGAAAGCGTAATTCATGAATTTAAGTGATTAGTAACACACGAGCCAAGCACGAGCGGATCGCTAGTTTTTTTTTTTAACCAATCATTTCATAGACCGAGTAATCACCCCTTTCCTCCTCTATAATAGAAAAGACCTACTTAATGACATATTAATAGTTAATACTCTAATTCCTAACCTATGCCCCGATTGCTAATTATCTGGTAATTCCGGGATACCGACAGTTGTCACTAATTTAACGACACTTTTCCATAATCATACGTGTACCGATTAGAGCGGTTAACCCCCCACTGCGGCGGGGGCACGGTATTAACCGCTCTGTTATTATATTTAATCGTCGCTTCAAGCTTTCCGCTGTCACTGTCACTGTCATTTTGACGTTTTACAATTCCTTTGTTTGTTTGAAGTTTTATAGCTAATTGAAACATTGTCGCTGTCAAAATTGATTGTTTAATTATGTTTTTGGTTTGAATATCGATTTTGCTCAAATTATTCTTGGAACTACGTTTATTTATAATTGACAGGTTTTTGGAAAAGCTTGTGGTAATTTTTCTACAGACATATAAAATTAAAACGTATGCTCATTTTAGTATACTATGAATCAATCTGGGTACAAATGACTTGAAATTTTGACTGGCCTGTCAGTCTAGTAGTTAGTGACCCTGACTGCTATGCGGGAGGTCGTGGGTTCGATTCCCACCCAGGACAAATGTTTGTGTGATGAGCACGATCAATTGTCCTGTGTCTAGGTGTAATTTATCTATAATATGTATGTATTTATAAATATATAAGTGTGTTTATCAGTTGTCTAGTACCCATAACACAAGCTCTGCTTAGCTTGGGACTAGATAACGTTGTGTGATAGTTGTGGACACATATATATGTAATGAAGAATTTGCAAATTTGTATAGGGGGTTGAAAATTCTTATTCTTTATTGTACACATATTACAGTCACTGAAAAAATATACCTTAATCCATAATATAGGTTGTTAGTATTTCAATACATAAAGTCAAAGACGTATAGAAAGAAGTCTTTGATTTTAAACAAAGGTTTAGTAGCAAAAAATTGTTTTGACAATGTTTCTTTATTTATTCACAAATACTTTGTTGTACACCAAGATATTATTCTACATTGAGCCTTGAAAATAGAAACATACAAAGGCCTTATCGTATTCTGCGATCTCTTCCAGGCAACAATCCTTGCTCAATCTGACAAAATCAGTTACACAATTTAACATATTTTAAGAGAATGCCCCCTGACCCAATTCATTCAGGGATCCGTCTACACCTCGTCACTGAGAATAAACCATTATCTTGTAACGGTCATCACAAACAAGGTGTTTATCTCTCAGCGCCCGAAATTCGCGCCCACATCGGAAATACTCTGCATATCTCGTCATTTAGACAGAGACAGAACATACAAGAACCTCGTACGTGCGAAAGAGATAGCAAAAATGTAACGACCATTTTTCCTTCAGATTTTTAAATCGTTCCAGTTTGGTTACTTTCGATATGGGCGGGTGATTGGTTATCTTGTTAAATCACTGTATAATTTACTTGATTATATCATTATTGAGTAATTTTTAAAATCCTTGGCGGTTTTTGAGGAAAATCTGAGTTATTTTATTTATTTTTCTGTCTATTGCTCTTTGGCAATGTGATACAGTCTTGAGCTCATTTTCTATATAGGAAATCATAAAATCACTTCTCCCGTTCTTAGGCGGAGCATGTCAGACTTTTACTGACTAAATCCCACCCCTATGTTCCTTCTTTACCTTCCAGACCTTCGTGGTTCACTTTCACATAACCCAAGGCTTGACTTGACTTCTTGTTGTAGGAAACAATTTTGTATTATTTCTTCTATTAAGATCCAGATAGTTACAAACCTATTTATAACTTCAATTCAGCAACAGCATACAACAAAACAACCATAACGGGAATAACAAAAAATACGATTAACGTGGCGACAATCGTCGAAACCGATTTAATTTTAAACCCCTCACCTTTGTAGCATTTTCGACTTTATGCCTTATGAAAGAAAGTTTAAAATGATCTTGCATTAAACTTTCATCCCTGGATTCTGATGCACGCGCATTGAAATGTTTAACATACTGAAAGCTTGCAGTAAGAGATAAACAAAATGTGGCACTGTGACCTGTCACCGACATTATTGCCGTTCCGAGCCGTTCCGGATCGTGCCGAACCGTGCTTGCCGTTATGTCGTTTTGCCGGCCGCGGCGCGACACCAATATTCCTAACCCTCTGGTTAGGAATATTGGTGTCGTAGAGCAGATTTGTGTTATAGGTTTATATTTACCCAAAGGGCAAAAATGGGATCCAATAGGATCCCATTTTTGCAATCTTAGTAATAACTAAGATTCCATCATCTGTATGTATGTCATCAGGCTGTATCTCTTAAATCGTGATAGCTAAACTGTTGATTTTTTTGATGATATTGTTTACTATAATGAAATATATATAAAAAAAAGAATAAAATAGATGTGTAAAAAAGTTATCTAGATAATGGCACGGAACCCTTCATGCGCGAGTCCGAATCGTGGCTTTCCAAAACATATTATTTTAGACTTTACTTGTTTTTTCAGTTTCACTTAGTATCGAAAGGTCAAAACTTAGATAACACTAGATTAGACCATTTTATTTTCCCACAAAATAATCCACGAAAGAACTTTCCTTTCATATTTTTAATCTTTTTTTTTTTGTAATCTTGAAATTTTCTTCAGAATATAATATATTTTAATTCCTCTCCTGGTTTGTTCGCAAATATATTATCGTTACTATGACTCAGGGAACTCGGTGAGTCAGTGGCTAAGTGTCTGCGCTAGCAGATTGAGATTGATGCGCTTACGCAGGGCTTTTTGCTCTAAATTAAATGATTCGCAGAATCGGTGACAAAATGCCCACTTAGTTTCTCTAAGCTGTTTTATTTTAGTTATTCTGAATAACTTTGCGCAACTTAGTTATTTGTAAAGGACTATTATTAAAGATCTAATTCAGTTTGAATGAAGGTTTCTTAAAATGTTATCCCGCAAACCATTTACTATTTAAAAATTGAAAGAAAAAATTGGTCCTTACGTTCGCGTACCTAAGGGCCAATTTTTTTTTTTCGTAATGGAGATTAATATTATGAATTCTATCATTTTATTCATTCTTAGTGAAAATTTAAAGTACCTACTTAGTTCAGTATTCATTGTTGGTTCCTGAAAAGTCTACATGGGAATATTTAAGTTATAATTATAATAAAAAGCTGTAGACACTGTGTTTTCACCTTATTCTAAGGTGTGTTCGGTTCTGCGTGGTTCACTTACTTGACTTTTAGTATTATGAAAATAATACCCCTAAACGTGTCTGTCTGTATGAACACGATAGACTCAGCTACTACTGAATGGAATTTCATGCGGTTTTCAAAAGTAATTCTTGAAAAAAAATTAAGTGTATATTACATGCATATTACTGACTTCTTACACTCGTGCAAAGCTGGGGCGAGTCGCTAGTATTTCATAAGCAAATACATAAAATAAAACTCCTAAATATGAAATACTAAAACATTCCTACCACCTTTCAGATCACCAAAAATCGATTCTACCTCAAAAACAAAACTGTAACTTCCACCCCTACATAGCAGCATCCCCTACATATACATACCATAGCTATTGAGCACCCCTTGTAAATATTCGCTAGGAAAACAGCGGCTATTTCAATTTCCTAGTGAAAGCCAGTCTCCTACGTCAAAAACATAATTGGCATGCCCTTCACCACCGATGAGCAAAGAACTGCGGAGCTGAGTGCCTGGATGTGCCACTGTGGGCGTGCTTCAATAGACTATTTTTATCCATTTTTTTAGTGGGTGTATTGTACTTGTAATGTTCACGAATGTTAGAAGTTTTTCCTTTTTGAGAAAAGGTCGAGTTTGAATATTCAAATATGTAGTTTGCTTTGGCTTTGGGTTTGCATTAGGAATTGACGCTTAGTTTTAGTCTGCAGTTCTAATTTTAGTCTTGTAAGAATACTTAGAAATAGAATAACATTTCTTCGCCAAATTGCAATAATTTGGTAACTGTTTTAAGGACCAATTTTATTTTCCAATCATTTTATTTATTTATTACAAACTTAATGCAACAAAAAGATACAACAGAACAAAAAAATACAACGGAACAAAATGAAACAACGGCAGACTTAATGCCTGAGGCATTCATTACCACTCAACCAAGGGGATTTTTTTTTCTAATCTTTACTCACTTGGCCAATATATATTGTAACAAGTTTAATATGATGTAATACCAGTTATAAAGCCTTTCTATAAAATAAGGACATCAATCTACAAGGGTATAAACCTGTTGTTAAATAATAAGTGTTCTTGATAAATGGCCTATAAAATGTTACCATTTGTTTGTAAATGTGCAAGAATACATCAAACAGCAAGATAATTGCCATCGTATGTTTAATAAGTTATAAAATAAATGTTCTATCAGTTATTTCTAAATAAAACGAGCAAAATGCTTCGTACGTTCTACCTTTTAATGCACACCTTAGCCAATGTTATTTAAAAAGAAGAATAAATATCTTTTATCATTTTAGATTAATTGCAGAAGGATAATTTGCATTTCTAATGCTTGATTAGCTTTCATTAATATTTATCTGTTAGAAGTTCAATAGAAACGCTTTTTTTTCTAGTTTTGGTGCAAATTGTTTTTTTTTTTTTTTGTAATAACTAGACATTAACGAAACAATTAAAAACTTGAGCTTTCGTTTACTTTATTTGCTGCTAAACATAAAAGTAAAGCTGTTAAAACTATTTTGATACTTTTACAGCAAAGAAAATAATACGATTAAATTCATTCCTTTTTTAATTTAAACCTGCCACATCCAGTAACAAAACTTTAGATCCACCTTTACATAGGTTCGCACAGGCTCTCGGAAAAGGTCAATAACCCTGCAGCCTCCCAAGCAACCCTCCAATACTCAGATTTGAATATTGTGCCACCCCTCCAAAATTTCGCCATTAGATTTTCTTGTTCAAAACGACCCGACGAGGAAAGAAATGTATAGAAAAAAGTCTTACCGATTATATTTTTTGTTAGAAGAATTTTATTGTGAAGCTAAAAAAGGAGCTTTGCCGATTACGCTTTATTCATTTGTTTTCTTGGTTTATTTGTTTCGGTTAGCCAATAAGAAGTCCATTTTTTTTTAATAGGCATACTAATATATTAACTAGTGCTTGACTGCGATCCCACCTGATGGTAAGCAGTGATGCAATCGTTGATGGTGAGACACACTAGATTCACTCTAGACATATACAATATTGTGTTTTTACAACATTTATTTCAATAAGGAATTTGTTAGTGTTTAAGTGATTAATGATTATTTTGATAAAAAAACTTTAAAAATATAATATTAATGCGACTTTATCTTTTTGATTTGTCGACCATGGGAAACTTGATAATATTGAAATTTTTAGGTCAATTAGTAATGTATTCATATTATATTTAAATGCATTAACAACTTTAACTTTATAATTTTTGTGATAAACAAACATTTTTAATAACCTTTCATTCAATAGCAAAAATAACGTCGATTCCTCTTTCAATCCACAACACAATCATAACCCTATATTTCTTTAGGTAATCTCATTTTCATATGAAATTGTATGGAAAAGTAGATAGATATGCAAAATACGTGTGTATACTGCAACCTCCCTCGTTATATGGATCGACTGGGATCGCATCCGGCTCGAAGGACCGATGCCGGAAATGGATAAGGAATAGACGTCAAATCCGTAAAGGCAGTTTGGATTTAAGCTTACAAAAATAGTATATAATATACACAGAGACTTTATTACTACGAAGCGTTATATTGTAATATTTTAATTATAAAAACAACTAGTTTTATAATAACGGTGAACAAAAGAACTCGTAATAATAAAAACTTAACAATAAAACATCCTGCTTTGTTTTAAATTCGCATTCTTTGTTTAACAAAAGTTATTTTCAAAAAAGTTAAATAGCTGAGATCTAAAACTAGACCAAAACTTCCAAGGTCGGTGCTCGGTACGCACGCACACTAGGAAGATTGCCACCCCTCACCCACACAGGCACAGGACACGTGTACGGCTCACCCCTACACATGGTTGCCATAGCAACACAGCATCCTACTTCCACGCCCACTACCCCGGGGGCGAACTCTCAAGATATTACGCCCTACTTCGTTCGCATTGGTGAACTAAAGGGGTGTAGGAAGACTGCGCTTGTGTGCGTCAGTTAGGTTACCATTCTGACCTGACGGATTTCGCCAATTCCATTTTAAAACCGTGACATCTACTTCTTCCGAACAGCTTTCCGATACAAGTACCGAATTAAAAGTTAACTAGGAAAACTCGCGTGTATACTAACTCGGTTACTGAATGCAGACCGAGCACTCAACTTTATTCGCAACATTCACCGTCCGCTCGTTAACAAACCTATTCAAATTTGAAGTATTAGTCGATTGAGGCAACATTTCTCGCGTCCTATCGCCACGAGTTCCAATTAGCGACTGCGGCTTGTCGCTCAAGTGGCGGTGACGTCACGCCGAGCTTTCATGCGGCTTCAATAACTACCCACTCAGCGATTTCTTCAATAGCCGGCCACTCCACCTGGCCTTCATTAGGGACCTTCTCAATGTACACGCAAAGCTGAAAAGATGCCTACTAATTTAAAAAAATGCAAGTTTTAACGAGAAAAGTTGTTTAGCTAATAAACCAACGGCTGACGCGGAGCGTTAAGTATTTAATAGCGCTATCTAATTGCGTGATATAATTTTGAATTATTACCGTCTGTCAATGGAACAAAGCGCGCTCAACTCTTTTGTTTCTACCGGTCGTGCCATAGACAAATCTTATTATGGAAATATTTTCAAATTAAGAACGCGCTGCTCCCGCATTATGCGTCTCGACTGTCATCATTGTCTATGGCTTCTTTTTGTTCGTTGCTCGCATGTCGAGGTTTTTCGACCACCGTTTCGGTTATTTTTTTCTTTTTTAAACTGTCCCGAGCGTGAATGGAGGTCTTTGTTTGTTCGTGTTTTATTATTAATTAGTGGGGCTTCTTTGTTCGTGGTAATTATTGTCTTAATAAGCAGTTCCTGCTCTTCGACTATAGACGGGAGGGATTGTCAGCGCCTTTACTTTTAAATTGCTTGGAATTATGATTTTGGAGCACGTTTTTGGTCAGTGCTACTTCACTAGCTTTTGAATAAGTTGTCTTTATGAGGTTTGAAATGTTTTTGTTATGAGCGTCTTTAGAGACGAACAAAGTTTTTGGTTACCTAATTTATTCCTCGGGAGACACAAAATTGATATCTAAACAGATTTTTTTTTTTTCAGTCTTAAATTAAAAATTCGTAAGTATGTATATAATATAATAATATGTAGGTAGAATAAGTAGGCACGTAGGTTTAGTATTTATATTCATTTTCTTTGCAAAACGTCTTGCAAAACACTACTACTATAACTGACACAAAACTTTCGAAAAATTAAATAACGTCTACGTGTACTGTCGTTTATATCGCATAATAAAGTGGTGAAAAGAATTCCCAGTTTAATTAGAGGTGAGATACTCCGGCTCGGAAGTGCGACGCGCCTCAATGGCCCTCGTTGGGCGCCATTTTGCATAATTGGGCGACGGCGAGGGTAGAACGAAATTTATACGTTCCAGGCGCCAATTTACTTGCTAATGACGCGTCGTCTTCCCATAGAGTAGTTGTCGGGTTTTTGTTGGCGTGGAACTTTGTTTTTTTAGGGTTGTGTGTTTATTTGTCTCTTCTTTTTTTTTGTTTATGCTGGATTTTTCGGTTTCTGTAGACATGACGCCGGTGCCGTTAGTTCTCGTGGCCACTGGTCTGAAATCTGAAGATTATAATGATGGGTATTTTTTGTCTGCTTTCTTTTTTACCCGACTGCGACAGAAGTAGGGATGTTTTTGTTTCTTGTAATTTTTAATCTGATAATAATACTAAAATTCTCTTTGATTTACATTCGATTTTTTTTATTAGAAATTTTGCTTCCGTTTTTTCGTTATTAACTTTGTTTTCTTTTGTTTCAGACGGGTAAAATGGGCTTGCCAGCGGGCGGTAGCCTATCGCTATTCTGCCCTGGTGGTGAGTTGGGGCAGCCCCCTCCTGCCCATATGGGCATCCCTCCGCCTTATCAGCTCGACTCTAAATTAGGTAAGTGTGTTAAATTCCGGAAACCTTTAATTGTTGACAAAATTAACTTCAATCCTCTCTTTATCTTTTCGTAACTTTGCCTAAACTTTGGGGATTCCAGAGTGATGTCTTCCACATTTTACTAAAACAAGACTTATTATAACAGCACATTTAAACAAAAACACATTCATATGTGATTGATTATATGAGAGTTTTCTAAAAAGCTTTGTTATTGAACTAAAATCTACTTTTTAAAAAGTACTTTATAACATAATTTATTACTAAAGCATTCGATCATTCTTTTTAGTTCAGTTTTTATCCTACACCCCCAATCGGTCCTTCGAGCCGGATATTTATATCCCTCCCACCAACATGACAACTAAAACTAAGTTCCGTCTAGACACTAACTAGATACATGTTACAGCGGCCGGGCTGGCGCGGACACCCATGTACCCCTTCCCAGGGGGTACGTACCCCTACCCCATGCTTAGTCCGGAGATGTCGCAAGTTGCAGCTTCATGGTGAGTTTACTTTCTATTTTTTTTTTTGTGATGTCCTTTTTGGACTACGAAATGGAAAATTTGCTCTTTTAGTTGAGTTTTATAAAAGGATCGTTTTGAAATAGTATGACTTGAAAAACTTCATTAAAATCAGAATCAGAATGTATGTATTGTTGGCATAGGTTGAATGTTTCATATTATTAATTAAATTATTATTATATTAAACTTGTGGAATTTCCTTAGTGCTCGAAATATTAATAGAAATTTTATTGTAATTTTTTGTTGCATTTTATGAAACGTGTCATCAGTAGCTATAATTTTTAAACTCCAAAAGAAGGAACACAAACACAAATATCTATAGAGAACAACGTTCGTTCAACAAATAGGATAAAATAAAATGTCGGCGTCTGATAAGGACCAAAAAAATAAATGTAAGGAATTGATATGCCCTGAAGAATTTGGGAGAGGCCTTACTCCAGTGTTGAGAAAACGGTGCAGCGGTGATTTCATGGAAACAGTCTGTATTCTAGATATCTGACTATTTAAAAATACCTGCAGATATGGCTTTAGAAAGCTCTCTTCTGCCACCTTGAAGTCATATTGGTCAAAAGCCATTATTAAATAAGACCCTCAATTTACAGGCATACTCCAAGCATGTACCCCATCTCGTCAGCGGCGAGTGGGTTCAGGAGTCCCTACCCAACGTCGTTGCCAATCTCCAGTTCTAGTCTATCGAGGTATGGTATCCCTAGGTACATACTCACTTGTTATATTTTGTGCAGGTGGAATATTTAGCTATGGCAAGGATATGAAGCCTTGTGTAGAACCCGTAAAATAAATTGAGCTATTTGGTGTGGTTGCGCGCGGCCCCTCACTTCGACTGGGACCAAGGTCGCCATGATAGCTCAACTTTTGTGACGAGGTTTATTACCGATATTCGAAAAAGTTTTGAGTGGACTGGCCAAGTACTGTGCTATCGCTAAATAATCTGCCTGTATGTTTATAATAATCATATAGTTACTACTTCTTTTTGCTATAGTTAACATCAATGAATTTTCGTATATTTTTTTACTAAAGATAAATATGTAATACATATTTGATGAGCCTCATCAGAAGGCTTAAAGTCCCACGAAAGGGCAGTGACAGGAGGTTTTTGTGTGAACACATAAGGAATGAAGCTATCTGCTGGAAAATCAAAGTTACCAACATAGCCCGAAGAAACGTCAAACATAGCACATTGTTGGCAAGAATAAATGGTTGTTGGGGCCGAAAGACCCAGTGACCAGTCCAGAAAACGTAATATTGGAAAGCCTTTCAAAACGATGACCTGGTGAGAATCACGGGAAAGTAATGAATACGAGAAGATGGCCATTCGATGTACCGAGATCCAGAGAGGCCTATGTTCATCAGTGGAAGTCTTTCGCCTGAAATGATGATGATGACGACATATTTGATTACGTTGCTACTTTTTCTTGTTTCGAAAATTATCTAGCAGTATGGAACTGTTCGTATTATGATAAAAATGAAATTAACCATTGCAACTATTGTCTCTTTTAAACCACGCAAATGTTATGTAAAACGCCAATTAACGATTGCATCACTGCCTACCATCAGGTGGGATCGCAGTCAAGCACTAGTTTATTGCATTTACTGCAGTTTTCCAGGTATTTGTGTCAATTTAGAAGTCGCTTTATTCTCTTAGAAAAGTTAAATGAAGAAGTAGTAACTATCCTTCTACAAAGTTTCAATTTCCTCATTCTTTTCTTCTTTCTCCAGTGAATTATACCGATTCTCCCCAACGCTGGGCGGAGGCCTAGGGCTGGGCTTAGGGCCTGCGCTCGTGCCACCTCCTCCTTCGAAGTCAGACCTCGACTCACACCATTCAAGATATGCAAGGTAAGAAGAATTGTTAATATTTTTAGTGAAAACTGAAAGTTATATTTTTTTTTTGTGGTAGAATTGTTCCCCTCTTAAGAAGGTCTAAAATACTGGTAAGACACAAAATACTGGTCCATAATCATTTCATTAAATAGAATCCATATAATAATTCGTTTTAAAAGTGCCTAAATTGCATTGATTAGAATCCAGTATTTTGTTTTAAATGACCAGACGTCTATTAAAAATTGCTTAAAAAGGACCGGTAAACATGAGAATACTGGTCCTTTACATAAAGTATTTCTGGTCCTAATAAAACTCATGAAGACCAGAAAGTTATGTTAATTAGAAATGATATTAATCAGTAATCTGGACATTACAACCACAATTACATTATTTCAAACATATTTCTTCTTTAAAACTAACAATAGTTGTGTTGATGATAATTTTTTTTATATTAGTTTTTTATAAGTAAAACTGCATCTTTTTAAACAACGGGGTATCCTTAAAATACGTGTGATTTTTCACGTTATTGTCAATTCAAGTTAATATTTATGGTATTTCTGTGCAACACCGTATGTTCTCGAGCATGTATGTTTCATGACACATCTTCCCGCAAATTGTTTCCACAATTCCTAACCGATTTGTTTTATAGTTTATGACGTGTGGTCACTGCATACAGATGTGTGATTGCACCTTAAATTTGGAGTTTGTGGCAGGCGGATTATTTCGTGGAAGAAATTCTTTTAAAACAATGAGGATTATGTCAATAACCATAAGTTAGGAATTATATTTTTATTTATTTATTTGTAAAAACTTTATGCACATAATAAGTACAAAGTTTAAGGGGGGTTTAATGCCATTTTTGTATGAGACGCGAGATGTATAGGACTGGGTATTGAGACCCCTTCGGGAGGCCTGTGACCAGCAGTAGACTTGAAGTGATAATGTGATAAAGTCGTAGATAACAGAAAAGAATGAGGGAAGAAAATTAGTTCCTCTGAGTCCAAGTAACAAAATCAAATCAAAATTTATCACATGGGCCTACATGGGCTCTTATAAAATGTCAGAAGCTAGTGCACGGTTCCAAAATGGTCGTTCCCTGTGGAGAACCGGCAAAAAACTCAGAGGTGACTCTTTTTAAAATATTTTTTTGACTAAAAACGCGCCCCGTTCCTTCGTTGCCTTTGTTCCAGAGCCTTGGTGTTCACTTACATTTACCCATGGCCCCAGGAGGCTTAGAGCCTACTGGCCTATACATTTAATAGTACCTACAAGCTGTCGACGACTTAAGCTCGGACAATCGGATAGCGAGCTACCAATTGCTCGCCGTCCGCAAACCCGCAATACTTTAGAAATTAACATCGTTTTACGAAGTTGTATTAATTACATCTAAAAACTTAATTCAACACCGAAACAATTTACTCAATCCAACAAACGTTTACCCAAACTAAAATAAAACAAACATTCTGTATTCACACCACGCCGAACAAATTATACAGTCCACATTGAATTTAAAACAATTATAATAATATAACGGTTTAACAAAACGTTTCAATCAGTTGCACGCGAGCAAGGCTTTTGTCACAACTCACACCCTTTCTGCTTATCTGCGATCGTATCATAGCGTGATGGTATCGCTACGGCTATTATACGAGTTATGCGACTAAACTGCCCGCCCTCTTGTTCGATAGATTGAAGATAAAGCGCGTAGGGGTGGGTTGAAACACATGTCTCTGTAAAATAGATTTTTTGAAAGTGTTTATAGTCCGCGGCAAATAAATTGAACCCGTTGCCATGGGTAGGGTTTTTTATGGTAGGTAAAAATCATCGAATGACGAATCCCACTCTTGGGCGGAGCGGGATACAGTGTCAGACACTTACTGGTAGGTAAAATCGGTTACTTACTGAGCATCCAGGTCGACCGTCATGACGGTTCATCATTATCATCATCATCAGCTTTTTATGTCCCCACTACTGGGACCCAGACCTCCTCTAGGAGAGGGAATAAGCCATAATCCACCACGCCGGCCCAGTGCGGATTGGTGGATATCACACGTCTTCGAATTTTTCGTTCTAGAACATGCCGGTTTCCTCGCGATGTTTTCCTTCACCATTATGAGAGCAGTGGTGATGAAATAAAGTACACAAAGTCATTACTTTGTGTACTTTATTTCATCACCACCCACCCAAGCCAAGCCAAGTGCATTCACTTGGCTGGGTTCGAACCCACGACCTACAATTCGTTATTCGGGGTCGTTACCACTCGGCCACCACTGCTCTCCCAACTGCTCTACTTGTTTGCCGAAGATTATACCGCGACTTTAGAAACGCTTAGATATTGTTTTCTCGCAACGCAACGTTTTTTTTCAAAACTCTCACACTAATAATTAATTTATTAAGAAATATCTAATCTACTACATACAGTAGAGAGCATTTGGGGCGCCCCGACTTACGAGTTATAGGTCTCGGGTTCAAACCGATTAGGCTCATTACTTTATGTAATTTATTTCATCACCACTGCTCTGAAAACGGCGAAGGAAAACTTGAGGAAACTGGTATGTCCTAGAACCAAACATTTGAAGACATGTGACGACCACCAACCCGTATTGGGGCCGCGTGGTGGATTACAGGCTCTCCTGGAGAGGAGGCCTGGGTCCCAGCAGAGGGAACATTATAAGGCTATATACACCGTTAAATTTTAGTCGTTTTAATCCCTTGGAGGATCGATTCAGTACATGAAACACTATCGATTGGTAAAGTTAGAATGAAAAAACAAAGTACTTTTTTTAAAAACTCGAATTAATTTACGCATGTTCTAAATTGATTTCTTTAAGTAAACGTCAGCTGGGCGAGTTCAATGACCTGTAGGTAGTTAGTACGCAACGACCGACAACTACCTACAAGGTTAATGACTCGTTTACTTAAAGAAATTAATTTCGTAAATGCGTATATCAATAATAGATTTAGAAAAAAAGTACTTAATTTTTTTATTTTATCTACACAAATCGATAGTGTTTCATGTACTGGATCGACCCTCTTCGGGATTAAAACGACTAAAATTTAACGGTGTATACACATACACACACACACACATACACATCCACACATACATACATTATAGGCATTATAAGCCTGATGCTATGCTTTGATAATAGATATCACGTAAGACTTGATCATGAATTGTAGATAATAAGTGTGACTGTGATAACCCTAATGATCTATAATTAACTTTTGATCCTAATTAATTATATTTTTGTTTATTTTCTGATCTGGACTTAATTACCCTTAGGCGAGGTTAATACAAACAAAACTTTATAGGATACTTCAAGTTATTTAACCTTTTAAATACCGTAAAATACATTATAGAAAGACATTACTTTTACTGACTAAAAACGTCAGACTTTTACTGACTAAAACGACATCTATGTTCCTTTAATTGCTTTACGCTCTAGGTCCACAGGTTACCCTTTCAAAAGTAGACCTAAGGACCCTGTAGGACCCGAGATGTCATAGCCATAGGGACCGCTAGAGCCACTGGAGGCAACTGAAGGAAACAGGTGTGGTTTTAGCCCTCCCGTTCCTCCCTAGAGGCAGATAAGTGATTGGGTGATTTCTGACGTTATAAAAGCATCCAAATCTGTTAAGAATACATCTGATTCATTTAAAGCATGTATTTTTTTACGAGTGCATTAATTAAAGTTCTCAGAGTTTAACTTCAGGCTCGACAAGTTAGATCAACCGTACTGTATTCAGTGACTACAACGGCTGTTAAGTTCGAATTGAACTTCAAGTTACTTATATAATTTAAAATAATGCATATTTCTTTTTGTCCTACCATTTTTTGGCTTACCATCACGTGTTTAAATATTATAACGTGCGAAAGAGAAAGAAACATATCTTACTGATATTATAAATGTAAAAGTTACGATGTTTGGATGTTTGTTACTCAATCACGCCAAAACGGCTGGACGGAACTGGATGAAATTTGGCACAGGCATAGGATACACTCCGGAATAGGACATAGGTTACTTTTTATCCCAGAAACCCCAAGCCCAACCCCAATACCACGCAGGCGAAGCCGCGGGCAAAAGCTAGTAGTATATAGCTATAAACCCTTGAAAGCTCCATCTCTTTAACAGTTCAATTTAGTTAATCAAATTGATAGCGTTATGAACACGTAGTAGAGCCTCAGGTGACTACCAAACAAGATCGGTAATTAATTACCCTTCCGTATAAATTATGTAGGTTTTAAAGAAAATGTCATCAGGATTGACTGATCAGGTAACATGAAGACGCTTTACGACAAGTTACCTACTTCAGTACAAACTGCATCAGTCAATATTAAATTTATAATCGGTTGTATGGGGTCCCACTGTTTACGATAATCTTAATTAATAGTTGTTTTGATTCTTTTCATTTATTTTGGGGGTGAAGTATAGTAATATGATCGAAATTTTACCTTAAAATTCCTAGCTCATTTCTCTCGCTCTTGAATTAATATTTGTTGATTTGACTTAGGCGAAACTAGTTTATCTTAAAATCGGATTGGGCCGGTGACATAAATAAATAATTTTTCAGTGCGTGTGTTTGTCATCTAACTTGAAAATGAATTATATCTTTCTAAATGGCTTGACCCATTTGAACGTTTTTTTTTTTTTTGTAAATTTGAGTATTCTGGAAGGTTGGAATATATAATTGAACGTGATAGGTTCAATTATTACTTTTTCATTAGTACTACAATCGGGTTCTCGAGTTTTTTTTACATAACAATTTGTATTTTACTCACATTTTCATATTTTACATTTATTTTAATTTGAAATTTTTTACATAACATATAAAATAAAATCTTAAATATAAACTTAACTAAAATAAATATTTACACCAAACCTAACTATGTACATATAATACAAAAACACAATACTCAAGCGTCGAAATATTCCTCCACATCGCTGTCATCTGGAAACGTGCCCAGAAGACTGGCAGCATTGCCACGTTGGATGGCAATGCTAATTCTTTGGGCAAAGAAAGAGCCAGCCCTCTGGTCACGCAAAGTATCGATTAAACGGCGAGATATTTCTTTAAAAAGGTGACGTGCACTCGGACCCCATGACCCAAACGTTTCGACCCCAAACGGCTCAAAACTGTAATTACCAATAAGGTTACTGTATTTGCGCCGTTTGAGGGTCTCGGCAGCCGCAGCGGCAGCGCCAGCACAGCCCGCGGAACTAAGAACATGGGATGGCGCAAGGGTGTCGACACAGGTTGCGTCCCACACCAGAGGCCTACCCACCTTCCATGGCACTAACGTCATACCATCTGGTCTCTTCCCATCGTCACGTACCAAGCCACTAGGTTCTAATACGGCAGGTACGCCGGCGGTGACTAGAGCTCGACGAATAATGTCGTTGATGCTAGCGTGCCGTGATATGCGGCCTGCGCTCCTGCAACAGGACAAGCCATGGTGTCCGAGGCCGCCGACAGCTTCACCACAGTGGCACCGATGTGGAGCAACACAAGGAGCGCCTAAGCGTAAGCAGGTTGCGAGTCGAAACGAGGCGTCATCCATCATAGTGCCTACGGTGGATGACGGTAGCGCCTGAAGCCATAAACCCGACTCCCATTCTCCCACAGCCAGCAGACGCGCACGCTCCGCAGTACTTGACGACGAGTTTATAAGATTATTACGTGTAGCACTGCAGAGCGGCACATCCCACTGTCTCTGCGAGGACAGGTTGTCAGGCAAATCCGTGTTGGGACAAGCCATTTTCCAAGCAATCAACGCATCGGACAAACACGGTACCTCAACATTAACCAGTGAGGAAGATAGGATATTCCTGGTTAAAGTTTCAGTACTGTGCACCGAGGAGAGGAAAGCTGGTAAACTTATACTTGAAATTTTGCACATTTAGGATCGAAGAAAGTGTATTCCTAATGATTTGGTCGACTTTCTCCAAAAGTTGTGGATATTTCCAAAGATGGGATGACCGAAGACTATAAGTAAATTTTGGCCCAAAACAACAGTATCGAACCAATGTAAAAGCCGAATGCATGTTGATTTTGAAAAGTCTTTCCGAGACGTCATTAAAATTTTGTATTTTCTGTTCAATGAATTCTGGAAAAGATTCATCGAAGATTGGGGATCCTAGGAGGAGAAGAGAGTTTTTATCGGTGATTTGGATATTTGGCGCTATTGAGTTAAATTTTGCTAAGGTCGTCTGTCTGTCAGTCATTCGGGGGAGGTAAATTTCACACTTTGAAAGGTTAAGTTCTAGTCCTATAGAAGAAAATTTATTTTTCAAAAAAGTTAAATCTTTTAAGACAGTGTCTACATCACCTCCTAGGGTCCCGTCATCCAAATACCAGACGTTGAATTTAGAATTAAGTTGCCGAATAATTGGATTTATTGCCAAACTGAAAATAACTGGCCCAAGAGGGTCACCCTGTTGACAACCGACGGCTGATTCCAAAAGGTTTTCCTGGTATAATAATTTCGAGGGGTGCCGATAACACTGATAGAGAAAACTATAAATTTTGGGTGTTTCGTTTTGAGCTTCTGTCAACAAAGTGTCCCTGTTCACGGAATTAAAGGCATTCTTAATGTCAACCTTAAGAATGACCTCACCTTTATTACTGTCTAGGTAGGTAGAAAGTGCATGTACCGCAGCCTCACAGCCCCCTTTGGAACCGAAGCCCAACTGAAGGGGCTGGAATTTGCTGGCAAGCGCTTCTCTATAGACAGCACAGCAAATTTTGGCTGCGATGCGTCGGTAAGTAGACCCTACGGCAATGGGACGAATGCCGCCATCTTTTTTGCGCAGAGCACACAGGTTTGCCCCGTACAAAATATCAATGACGGCTTCGTTCACATTGCCGGAGAGCATAAGATTTATGAGGGCCGTCAGCTCCTTCAAGAGGGACTCACCAGCTTCCCCGGCGCCTGCGCACATCAGGTCTTTAAGGTGTTGAGGCGTCAGGCCGTCGAGACCGCCGGCGGAGCCACTCCGAAAGGAGCACACGGCCGCACATACTTCTCGGGCTGTAATATGAAGGCAGTTGGTTTCTGGATTGGGAGGGTCAGGGAAGGTGAGGTCATCTGCCGGGGCGGGATGTTTGCTCTCCAGAGCCAAAAGTGTCTCTGGAGAGTACGGCGCAACCACATCACTGCTAAAGATAATCCTAGCAGCACCTCGGATGTCACCCTCGCCCAGTTTGGACTCTACATGGTGCAATAAGCCTCTTTGGGGGAGACGTGATGTTAATTTAGGTTCGAAACTTTGGGCCGAAATATCACAATTTTCTTTAATTTGAGCTGTCAAAGTCTTTTTTGTTGCCAAATTTTTCTGCACATGAAGAATCCTAAACGGGAAAGTTAACAGCTGTTCCCAAGCACGCAGTGAGTTCTCCTGGACGGCGAGGCGGACACATCGTGCTAAATTGGAAGCTACGGATGGTCTCGCCCCACGAGGCACTCGTTTCAGTACTGGAGTAGACGATTTGAATTTCGACAAGATTTTCCAAAAGGGTTGAGGGGGAGATTCAGGTGTTAGAGGGGTGGGTATTGTTGGGCATGTTGAAGGTACATTGTGGGGTTTGTGTTTCCTACCCAAATGTACCTTCAAGCCCCTTTCACCCTTAAAAAAGCGTGCTTGGGGACAGTGCGGACATCTGACTAGGACATCCAGCGATGTGGCAGGTTGACTGGCTCCTCGTACGGCATCACTGCTATCGCCATAGTTAGAGGACATGTAAAGTTCGTATAAAAATGCAGTAAATACTTACAGTTAGAATGTTTGGTAATTTTTTTTTAAAAACACATGCACATTATATTTACACTATCCACTTATAGGTATTAAATATCAAAATAAAATCTATAAAACTACTACAAAATAACTTATTTAAACACAAAAAAAAAACACCAAGAAAATAAATGTCACTGTCATAAGAAAAAGTCAGCTGTGGCGCAGTCGCCCTGGGAACAAGCGGGCGGCGCGGCGGCGCCCCGCGCATGCAGGACCTTCTTTAGCGTTGCGAGCTACTTAGGCCGGGCGCACGCTGGGCTGCAGGCATCGCTCCGTCGATAGGACGTAATATGTCCTACACTCCACGAAATATGTTTGATATCAGATAGTAAACGGAATATTTTTCCAAGCGTACCGAAGCTTCTTCTTATCTTTTAGTATCTTTGCACAGTTGGATGCATATTTAAAATTTTCTGTATATTTGAAAAGTACTTCAGTCTATATCAATTTTATATTTACAAAGCAAGTCTATTCCACTCGCATTGACCCAGTACATATTTTACTATATTTAGTTGGCATAATAAGTACAGTAAATTGAAAACAATGAGAAATACGTTACACCCAGGGCCCTGGAACGAAGGCTAAGAAGGAACAGTGGGTTTTTTAGTCAGTAAAAGTCTAAAACTATCTCCCGCCCCACCCAAATGTCATTTGATGATTTTAACCCACCTAAAAAGGTATCACATTTATTTCAATATTTTTTCAACGAAAAAAAGAAAGAATGTACATTGTTTTCTTTAACAGAACTTCTGATTACAATATTTCATCAGCACCGCTCCTCGCTAACAATGCCACCTCACTGCATACAAGTCCATGTACAATCATGTAAATACGTCCCTGGAGGAGAAATTTAATTAAGATGATATATGAGCAGCCTGGGTAACGGGCCGCGTCACCCGGTACTGTCGGACAAACAAATGCAAGAGATTTATCAAAGAAATTAACAACACCTTTAGTATCAGAAAGAAAAGATTTACCAAATCTTTTTGATAACTTATTACGATTCTGGCTGAAAAAAGTTTGGTAATGACAGTTTTCTAAAGACTTTCACCAGGGGGCAGCACTGAGTTGTCAGGTACAAGTATCTGTCAAAATGCTTATTAGTTAGACCTAAACGTCATGTATATGTCCTGGCCATATCATAGAAGTTGATCACTTCATGATATGGCCAACTAAAATTTGCCACATCATTTAAACGTTAATATTTGGTGATATGTCAATCTTTGTTTGGCCGTATTATTGATTTAGGATTTTCATGATATTCAAAAATTTTAAAGAACGGAGGCCAAACGAGGACTCAAATATCATAAAACTTTAACGTTTAAAACGACCTGGCCAGTTTTACTTGGCCATATCATAAAGTAATCAATTTCTATGATCTGGCCAAGACATATAGGTAGGTTTTCAAAAGTAGGCTTCTCAGCTAAGTTGCGTGGTTTTGCGATTTACTGAAAGTCCACATTGCACATTTTAAAACGTAAATCACCATGGAAAGGAATATGCAGGAAATTCCAAACTAGGACACTGAAATCATGTTGGGCATTGCAAACAAATATTTCGGTTACATACAGCGGTTTTATGTCGCTTTTCTTGTGTGAGAAAAATGTGGAAAAATGTCATGCGAATAAATAATTTTTTACCCCTTTTTTAAACCGTCAAAAAAACTAGACAAACAAATATTTATTTTGCTTTAAAAAATAGTTTACACATCAATATTTCTTACATTAGTTTAAATTAGATGAAGTATGTGTTTCCTAGCTGAACCCTGAGAAGAAACACCGAAACAAACTCAAGGGTCAAACTCTATTATAAGTCCATGCAATAAATATGTAATAGATGATTACCTAGTGAAAATATATTAGTTCTGCGCTAATGGGTATCAGGTAAAACACCTCATAAATAAAAGACAATAATTATATGCAGTGACAATTATTAACTTAGAAAAAAATTAACGATGGCTTCGTTAAGTCCGTATAATCTACATTTTTATAGTTAAATTCTAAACGCAATTAACATGTGATAGATTTAACTAGTTTATTCTTGATAGTTATTTTATTACTTCGTCGCATTCGTTACCCGCTAGATATTCAATCTACATGATCTCGTTTAATTATTAAATTTTTATGTTCTTCCGTTTTTTGTCATGTACTTAATTTTTTTTTTTTAATGAACATTCTTAACGATTATTTAGAATATAAAAAATATATTTATTACCGGGGAATTTGCGGAGTTTATTAGAGGTGACGGAGAGAATTACTAGACCGTAGTTAAATATGTAAATCAGTTTTAATTGCACATCTACTAAGGGAAATAAATTGTCTTAAGACGCCATTGCGTTAAAACAGCAATTTTTTTTTAATCATTTATTTAACTACTACATTGATACAATCATGTTAACATAATATATACATACACATAAACCATCGCGGGTTTAACAGCGGTATGTCAGAAGCGACAACTCCTTATAAGTTTTTTTTTTCCTTAATTATCCTTTATCTATCCTTAATTATCCTTTGGTCTTACTGAAAAAAATTTAGCTGTAAAATATTACCCTTCGGTGCCATTTTCTATTTTAACTATTCATGCGCCGGTGTTTGTCTTGTGTCTCTAATTTACGAAGGATTAAAATGTACAATTTGTCAATAAAACGAAAACAAAAACTCTTTTACACGATTAATATTGACATTAAGTTGTTCTGCTGACCATACTTAACACATAATTACGGTGCGCGCGCGCCGAATACCTCGTTTGGGCGCGCACACGCATTGTGCCCGGGTTTTCCTTTTCTTTTTATATCTTTCCTCATTTTTAAACCGTCCATAGGAAGTCGTATATCCCAAGCTAGTTTGGTTATATTCGGAACTAATTTGGTGCATAAAACTTTTATATTCGACATATTAAAAAAACAGTTATATGTCACTGACAATGTATTTTATTATCTCTATTTATATAGTTTTAGAATTTCGATGTCCGGAAGTCATTTCTTACTGACTTGTTTTTCTTTTTCGATTAACGGATTTAGGGCTATTACGGGTTTGTTTTACACAATTAGTTTGATTTAAACAATTCGGATGTGCGTTTGGAATGTAGTCTTTTTCTGTCTAATCTGATCTTCTAAATCGTCACAATAAGTTCTGCAGAAAGACGCAACAAAGAGAGTCGCGGGAATCCCATAGATGCGAGACGCACAAGAGGAGGCCTCTCCTGGCCAAGGGTTGTTACGAAATCGCCCTGGGGTCAAGGCAAGGAAGGAACGGGGTAGGTTGTTTAGTCAGTAAGAGTCTGACACGATTTTCGCTCCGCCCAAGGGTGGGATTCGTCGTTGGATATTTTTTACCTTAAATAAAAAGAAAACAGGAGAGGGCCTATTTCTAACAGTGGACGACTTTTGGTTGAAATGATGATGAAGAAGTTGCGGTTTTCCTATGCGATTATAATTTGGGTGTCTTCAAGGCTAGAGTGAATAAACTCTTAATACACTGCTTATCATCAGGTGGGATAGCAGACTAGCATTAGTTTTTATCACCCATGCGAAGCATTAGTTTTTATCACCTAAATTTTCCACTCTTAGCCACGCTGCCATCATCCTTTTTTTAAATTTGCGATAAACTAATGCCTACGACTGCGAAATCTTACTCGAAAGAAACATCAGAAAACTGGATTTAAAACTCAAAGACAATTTAATCCTGCAGACTTAAGAGAAGAATTCTTTACACAAACTATTTAAATAAGCACATTAGCAGATCCTAATCTAAAACAAATTATCCTAAGCCAAGTATAAACAACGAAATTAGTCAGAATGTCAACACAAACCGCTGCAACGGTACTCGCGACCTTTCTCGTGATTTTCCAAAAATAGACATGTAATTTAGGAGATAGCTCTTAAGCAGATGAGTCAGCTGATAATAGAAGTCACTGTAAGTTTGAAACTTCACAGACGTCCGCATAAGTTGGATTGTAATAAGATATAGGATATAAAAGAGATGGGTGAGCTAGATTTATTTGATAAAGTGGACTTGGGAAGATAACATGAGTCAGATTGTGAGAGGGATGATGAAACAAATGTGGATCATCACCATCAGATGAGATCGTAGTCAAGCACTAAACACTATCATTCAAAAATAAAAAAAAAAGTTTGTATATAAATTCCGGTGTACAAATATATATCACTCTTCCAATCTATGTTAATACCAAAAAAATTATCCAAAAGCAAATGGCCACCCACTTACAAATCGTCAAACACACCAATACCACAATCAACCATCTCTACAAACATTTAAAAAATCAGTATGCTCGCCATAATTACACGAAGCTACTCGGCAACGTTCGTGCATGATCGGCTGCGCCCGCGCCGGAAACGCCGCGTCTATTTCCAACCGGACGCACACTGTTTATTGTCGTCTGTCTGGATGGGTGTCGTTAACACCTAAACTAGTTATTAACATATTGATCCAACTACAACTGTTGGTGAATGTATGGCTTTTCGAATGGGTTAAGTATGGTTAGGAAAAAAAAATGTTGATTTATCAAGATTTTTTTAGTTATTTATTTAAACTTCATGTACAGTAGTGGTACATAGGCGGACTTAATGCTACAAGGCATTCTCTACCAGTCAAACTTTGGGTTAAAAAGGACAACACTGTGGTAGGTGTGCAGAATAAATAAATAACAGATATTTTCAATAGATTGTTATTATTTTTTGTACGAATGTCAATTTGGGTTACGGTGTTTTGACGGAAATGTCGTTGATTAAGAATGATTTTAATTAGGCCCTAGTTCGCAGACATAAATAATTCGGAACGATTTATGAGAAACACGGAGCAATTTAACATATTTAGACAAAACTCCCAATGATTTTTTTTACTGGACCAAAATAAATTAAAAAAAAAAAAAATTTTTTAATCACATTTATAACTAGCCTTTTGCCAGCCGCTTCGCCTGCGTGAAAGTAAGGTTCTCCATATAAACTTTAGACTCTCATTACATCTCTTTAGGAGCTGAATTTTGATAAACCCTTTCTCAGTGTTCGCCTACGTCATAAAAGGAAGCCTTGTGCAAAATTCATGCTCCTAGTCCCAGTAGTTTTGGCTGTGCGTTGATATGTCAGTCAGTTTCTCCTTTTATATATAAAGATTAAAACTATATAAAGACCTATAACCTTCTAACTAAAATATGGTATCACAAAACTCCTCCACGTCACTGTCGACTGGAAGTCTGCCCATAAGATAGTCTCGTATAGCAATGCTTAATTTCAGACCGAGGTAAAAGCCAGCCCTTGGGTCACGCGAAGTGTCACCTGGACGTTCAGATAATTCTTTTAAAAGCATACGACCACTCAGACCCCCAAAATTTAAAGATAGATGCAATTTTACTTATCACGCGTGCAAATTGAAGAATGTCTTTATCAGTGTTTTGATATGATTTGATACAATTAGATGACCTTATTGTACCTGATCATTTAGAAGTGACAGAATCTCCGATATCTACTCACTGTAGATATTTCAATGAATGGAATTTGTTATGTCATGAATGACCACCGTCGTTGAAAGGAAACCGCCAAAATTGGGCTAAAGTATGCAGTATGCACAGAATCGATATGTATATAAAAAAAAATAGATTTTTTACTGATTGAAAAGAACATGTAACAATAATAACTTTCTATCGGAAGGAGCTAAAAATTATGATTTTAAATATGGTTTTTAATTGAACGTAGTTCTAAAACTAGCTCTGTAAACCAGTGTTGCCAGAAGGTTACTTTTGTAACCTTTTAGGTGATTTTTGAACTGCATCGGTTACTTTTAGGTTACACAAGTGAAAAGGTTAATTTTAGGTGATTTTTCGGAATATAGAGAACTTTTAATTTCTTACTTACTACTACTTAAAATTCTAAAACGATTGTTCCATTTCACGTTCATTTCACGTTGCTATAAAAGCAACGTGAAATGGAACAATCGTTTTAGAATTTTCTATGTTGATATGCTTCGTTAGCAATGGAACTAAAACCTTTATGAACAAAATGATAGCCGTGTTTATTGGAATAACACGTTGTATTCTTTCACACTTACACCACCTGTCGCTCGCTCACTTGATCGATCAGTAGGATCGGATCGAATTAGTATATATGCATCAATATGAATAAACCAAGAAATGCGGGCAAGTTTTGTAATACTCATCGAGGTTTCTGTAGGTCAATACAACTAATATTCTATTCTATCCCTGCCATGCGAACACCGGTGTTCAAACATCTATTGTCTTAATTGTGTCTGTTTTTACGCAAGGGCGGATCCAGCCTTGGCGCCAGGAGGGGGTCACATAGTCGTGGTCAAGTCAAGTACTTATAATTTAATTTTGATAATAATAGATGCAAATAAAAAGTAGGTATTTTATTAATGTACTGTACTTAAAAATATGTATTCTTTAATGTAGACTTGAAAAACTTAACATATAATAACTTGTACATATACACGTATATAATGCCATCTTCTCTTGAAGACATCCAGAGAAGCAATCACGCACAGAATGAGGCAGCCTATTTATATTCCATACCCGTGGTGAATGATTTTTAACAGCTAGTGGTATGTCCTGGGCCCAATCTAGCTATTTAGCCGCTCTCGGCAAAGATAATTTTCGCCACCCTTTACCACCTGTTCCACATGGGGTCTGTTGGACCGGAGCGGTCGAGGTCTGGGTGAAGACGACAAACTAGATGTGCTTACCGGAGGTTCGAGAACGTCACCCTCATTCATCATTCCCTCATCCCGAACCCAGTCTTCCAACAACGACTCCACTGGTTCCGGAACCGGAAACCCCAAGCATTGAGTTCCCCGCAAACAACTACGGGGAGTGAATCAAATCCCACGAAGAAGGCATTGAGCTCCCTAAGGGAGACTTGGAGATCAGCGAGAGATCTGTTTGGGGACTAGTAGACGTTTAGGCTACCACTGCAATGTCTCCGAACCGTGATGCCGCGCAACCCCGTTCCCTAGTGACGGCCTCGAGGGACGATGTACCGGCGCCGACTGATGAAATTACTGTGACCAAGCCGCACAAGACCTACACCCAGTCAGCTATCAACAGATCCTGAGCGATTGATTTGGCTAGGGTGGGCCTTCGGACTTTACCCTTGGCTTTGACGGAGGGATCGCAGGACCTGCTCCCAATGTGGTGGTCAGCCTGTTTGCCTGTCGTGTCGCACATTCGTAGCAGTGACTCCCTACGGTCACTGCGATCCACTTTACGCATTGAGGCGCAATAGGCCCCCACGTAACACCCAGCGGCAGCTCCCTTGAATGGAGACTCAGCGCAAAGAACCCGTCGGCCCACCCCTGCGATGGTCTTGGCTGCCGGAACGGGACATCTAACCGTCTCAGCGCAGATGGTGCCCGCCCGAACCTGATCGGTCTTGCACCCATCCGCCTCGATTGCGGCCACCACCTCATTCACCTTGATGGATACGTCCAAGCCCACCGCTCTAGCCGCCTTCCTCTTGGCGCCGTGAACTGCCCATTCAAGTCAAATGCCCGGCTTGCCCCCCCCTCACCCAAATCTGGCTCTTGTAAGTCTAGGGGTATGACGCAAAACTCTCCGCAAAAGTGAAGAGGTGGAACTACAAAGGTTTCCAACAAACAAAATACATATATTAAATAATACCATACAACCCGTGGCTTCGGTCCCAGCAACAGAGAAATATGATACTTAAATGAAGAACCGCCAGACCAATTTTGTGCAAACTTCACATAAACTATCTACTAAATAGTCCGAATAAAGCCTAAAGATTTAGTTTAAATAGGTGAGCCAGTTCTTAAGTTATAAAATAACAATGAAAAGTGGCATTAATTTTTAAATACAGAGTGTCATTGACATCGTAAAATAAACGAATACAATGGATCTAGTATTCTGAACCTCCCCAGTGGTGAAATTTTTCGTCGGTTTTTGTAAAATTTTTGAAAAAAGTTTTTTTTTATTTCTTACCTTTGTATAATCGTTATTCTAACCAACCCCTATGTCATTTTTAGAAAAAAAAAAAGAAAAATATCCTTTTTTACAAAAAAAAAAAAAATTAATAAAAAAAATCATTGAGGCAAATAAAGTCGTTATTCTTATCAAACCCAATGACATTTTTAATTTGGAATGCAATTAATTCATTTTTTTTTTCGCAAAACATGTTAAAATATCATTTTTATACAGTTTAATTTAAAAAACGTAAAAAATTCATAAAAAAAAAAATAAGAAAAAACTGACAAAAAGTTCCACCACGGCGGGGCTTAGAATCACGTACTTTTTTATGGAAGGTAAAAATCATCCAATGACGAATCCCACTCTTGGGCGGAGCGGGAAATAGTGTCAGACTCCTACTGACTAAACAACCTACCCCGTGCCTTCCTTGCCTTATTCGTAGGCCCTGGTGTTTGGCTTTCGCACCAACCCTCAGCTCTCTACAGTTTGCTGATAACTCCTTGAGACGCGCGGGAACGACGCGCGCCGTCGACAACCTGGGCTCGGTCTGGACTGTTACCAGACGACCGAGCGGCGAGCTACGTCCAGTCCACAAGCCAGCGTCTACGGTGCTGCTTGCTCTTCCCTAGCGGGGCACACTTCCACCGTGTTCTCCTGGCTGGCCACACAGTGACACCCGGGCGTCTCTTCCGCACGAATCCGGTGTAGGAACCTCCCGAACTTGCCATGTTCGGTGAGAACCTGCTTCATGCGGAAGGTGAGGACGCCGTGAGGTCTATCCAGCCACGCCTCAAAGAGGGGACTTACTGCCGAGATTATGGCGTGCCCACTAGAATCATCTACTGGATCTATGGTATTCGTTTGTGTTACGATGTCAATGACACCCTGTATATAAATTAAATTAATTAAATATTGAAGGTATGTAGTTACTTACAAAAAATCTGTATGATGCCAAACATAAATAAAATCATTACGTTCAATTAGTGGTCCACCTAAGTCCGGGAGCCAGCCCAGGGGGGGGTCATGACCCCCATGACCCCCCCCCTGGATCCGCCGTTGTTTTTACGGTAGTCTAAAGATATTTTTCCAGTAAAAAAATATGAAAGGTTACTTTTTTAACAAAAAGGTAACATTTTTTCATATTTCAGGTAATTTCTGACAAAACTTGATTGGCAACACTGCTGTAAACAAGCTGTCACGCCATTTTAAGTTCGTTCTAAAACTAGTAGGTCTAAAGAAGTTATTAAAAAAACACTATCTATTTTGTTTTAGCATTTTTGACATGAACATTATAATCGTTTATAAAAGAAAAAAGGACATTAGATGACTTATTGTTGTTTTAGTAAGTTATTTATTTATTTAACAATAACATCTTTTAGAATCGTGTATCAGCGACTGTTTCAGAACGAAAACATAGCAAAATGTCAATGTCACGTAATAAAATAAGACGTGACATAACGGTCTAGTTAGTTATTTATTTTACCTTTCCTTTTTTGTGTTATTTATTTATTTATTTAACTATTTATGTACACATATATAATTAATACATAATGAACATCACCAAAGAAAACAATGTCCAAAGGTACTGCTTATTTCATAAAGAAATTTCTTCCAGCAGACCTGCGAAAGGAGAAATTGGTAGAAATGTAGACAATAGTGTGCAGAAATAAGAAGTGATGGTGAAAACTTAAAAATAACAATATATTAATTTAATTTTAATAATAATATGCTAATTGTAACAAACAAATATGTTTTCAAATAATTAAATCAATATGTCTATTTGACAGTTTGTATTTACAATACATTTTGGCAATATAAATACAATTCTTACCATTTGCCACATAACCTAACTTAGTGACACAAAAACATATTTTCTTCCTAATTCCCATAGGGTTTTGAAAAAAATCTTTCTGATATTGATATGTACGTGTTTTATTTATTAAATAACACATAAATGATTCCTGTTCTGGCGGTCTCCTTTCCTACGTTTTACGTTTACGTTTTACGTTTGATTTTGCGGAGGACGGACATTTTGTTTTCATGATTTTTTAGTTTGATTTGATTTCTTTGATATTTTAGCTATTATTACTTGACATTGGCAAAATCATCGATGTCTGTCGATGGAGCCGTATATTTAAAAAAGAAGATGAAGAAGGATACTGTGTTTAAAATTTTCCTGTTTGGTGGACCCCACAACATACGCAATCCTAGTGTGAGGCTCAGGGCTTCATCTACGTTTGTAAATTTAATTGACACAATTTTTTTTATGTATTTGGAAGTTTCTATAGTATTTTTCGTTTGTTTTTTTTTTTTTGTATCTAAACAGCCATGCCGTATTTTCCAGGTCACTAGAGAAAGGCAGCAACAGTTCCTCAAGCGATAAGCCGTCGGACAGCTCAGCCAACTCGAACAATAAGGAACAAAATAAGAAGCCACACATAAAGAAACCTCTTAACGCTTTCATGCTATACATGAAAGAGATGAGGGCGAAAGTAGTGGCTGAATGCACCCTCAAGGAGTCAGCAGCCATTAATCAGATCCTCGGCAGACGGGTGAGTTCAAATTTCCAACTACCTTTAAAAAATTAACTGTCATCATTCAAATTCGTTGATTCTAAATTCAAAATTAAACCGTTACATTCTATTTCGATTTTTAAATGTTTTTTCTCATTCTAGAACAGTCAGAATTCGAGATTCTAATATTGAATTTGTTTTTTTTTTTATTAAGTTTTTGAAAAGAGTGTTGTGATAGGCATTTGTTGACCTTACTTCGGTCCCGATGTAGTATACTGTCGGATTGGGCTAAATATCCAATTACAGAATTTACTGTGCCACATTTTATGACCAAGTTATGGAAAGTTATTCCTGCTGCATAAACTTATTTCTTAAATACCAGAATATACTTATCGGAATGAAATCTTAGACTTTCAAAATCAATCAGACTCGACATCAATAGTAAAGCTACTGCATAAAGATTTATTCAATAGTGCTAAGCATCTTGCATCATATTGACTGTCAATCAATCCGGTCTTAAGTCGTTAATTAATCAATTAATTATGTATTTAACGGGCACTTGTATCGTCTATTCAGCAGTAGAATACATCGGGATTGTACGAGATTGCTTACATGACGTCAGCTAATCGCAATTGACGAAGGTTTTACTAAACAGGGGTTAAATGGATGTCAACAACCTCATTTTAGTGATCCGCCATCTTAGCAAATGTAATGTAAGCAATGATTTCGATTGTGTCGCATTTAAAATTAATATTTCTCTCAACTTTATTGGATTGAGCCTTTGTTAATCTTGTTAGGAATACGATTCGTCACCGCACGTACAGCTTAGCTCGCATTACAGACAATGCGGCCACCTATCTACCATCTTATAGATGTATTGAATAATAAATAGCTGACCGTACAGAACGCGTTCACTCAATTCCCGGAACGATCTCATTCCTAACAAGAGTAACAATGTCTTTAAATACTGAGTCGAGGCTTATATCGGCGACTGGTAACCCAATATCCTGGTATCATAATACGCAGTGGCACTCGTTGAGTCGCGAGGAACAAGCAAAGTACTATGAGAAAGCGCGCCAAGAGAGACAGCTCCATATGCAGCTGTACCCCGGGTGGAGCGCCAGAGACAACTACGGTTACGGCTCCAAAAAGAAAAAGCGGAAAAAGGACCGCAGTCCCGCAGAGCTGGGAGGTATTGGAGCTAGCAGCGTCGAGGGGCTGTCACTGGACGCTTGACACGCTTACCCCTGACGAGTCCTACCCACTAACACAGGAGTGCTTGTTGTCCGGTGCCACGTGCTAACCGAGCGGCTTGAACCCACACTAACGAAGCATCCGTCCCGCCCCTCCCGTGTGTGTGTGTGTATGTGAGCGGTAGTGTGTCTCCGAGGTCTTGCTGCCTGTGCTAGAAAAGCGGCTGGGCTCGGGCGGCCGGGCCTGGCTGCAGTCCCGGCCGCCCTTACGTGTTTCGTGTTCTGTGTACTGTAGTCGTCCAGTGAACGTGAACTGTACACCCTACACCCTCCGGAAACTATATTGGTTTGTTAAATGTCTAGTCGAGACGCGTGAACCGACCGCAGAATAGGTTCTGGGAGGAACTTCACAATTGGCCATTCTCATTCGATAGGGGACAAAATTCTGTATTAGCGATCGCCGCTCGCTGCGGCTGTTTTTCTAGCACGTCGTAGGTCGCGGACGTACGGTCGCAACTCGCATCGAGCCACCGTCCAAGTGCATTTCTCTGTTTTGTTTCCATATCCGGCGCGTTCATACAGTGGCATGCGCTCGGCCGCGAGGAGCAAGCCAAGTATTACGAGCTGGCGCGCCGAGAGCGGCAGCTGCACATGCAACTCTATCCCGATTGGTCGTCTAGGGCTAATACGCAAAGGGGCAAGAAGAGGAAACGAAAACAGGAGACAACCGATGGAGGTACTGCCTTTCACTCCGTCGACGAGCGTCCCTCCCGCCCCCGTCCCTCCCTCCCGTCCTGTCCCTCCGTCAGCTGAGCAGGCTCGGCGACAGCGGAGTGTCGTAAGTCGGTCACGAAGCGAACACATGTCCCGGAGCGGCCGACGTCCCGTCGTTTGAATGCGATCTCGCATCGGCTCATTAAAAAAATGAGGTCAATTAACGAAGGATTAAGCCCGGAGACGTTGGCAGCTCCTCGCCCTGCCCCCCCCCGCCTCCTCCCCAGCATATCGCTGCCCCCCCCCCTGTCCCGCGAGAGTTCAATTGCTTTGAACTCCGCTCCGAACGGACCGAGCGACTAGTAATATTGTCTTGGTTGAAGGGGTACGAGGTTGTAGACATACATATAATATACAAGTATTTTTGTTTATTTAATATTTATCGCATTTATTTATTTGATTTAAACGCTATATTAAGAGAGAGACCCTGACGCGCGTCCTTCGAAGGTTGTCCCGGTTTTATGCTTTCCGTTTTGCTCCTGAGTGCGAGAGGGAGCGTGCATGTTAAAGCAAGTCAATATTTGAATACTTGAGTAATTGCTTTGCAGGGAGAGTAGTTTGTTGTCGGAAAAGGCTGGGACAGCCTTCTCTTGGTACATAATGGAGTAGTCTGGAGCTGAGCAGCCAGGCGAGGACGCCAGGACTAGTTTACACAGCTGCTTGTGTGCGGTGCAATGATACTGGCCAAATAAAATCACAAATATTTATTTTGATTCCGGAGAACCTATTCTGCTTAAATCTGCTTATAGACGTCATGTTTATTTGTTATTTTTTCCGAAAATAGCGTAGTTTTAGCATTTATTTTGTTCAAAGTTTATGCGTGTAGATGTTATTTTTTAAAACCAATGTGTTTTCCGTTGTTCCCTTTCATTTGTCCCATCCCGCCCTGCATGAACTAACATAAGGGGATTGCATGAGATGCTTGTAGAATAGTCTTAGCTGATATGTTTTGAGATGCTTTAAATATGATTTCCGGTAAATAACCTATGTTTTCTGCATCACATAATACGCTGCATTCCTTTTCATTTGTTCTACAGCAAAGAATTTATCGATTTACTCGACATCATATTTTTTTGACAATAATTTGCAATTTTTAAAGTTGTTTTGCTTTATGTTTTGGATCAGTTCAATGTCAGAGTGGTTTTTGTTTGGGTTTAAAAGGATGTCTACTAAGATAATTTATGTAATACTTTCAGGAAATAATTTGAAGAAATGTCGAGCGAGATACGGTCTCGATCAACAGAACCAATGGTGCAAACCTTGCAGGTGCGTTACAAACTTTATTTTTTATTTTTTTTCGCTTGTGCAAAATTAAGTCTTGATTAGCTGATGGTATAATAAATACCGTTTGTTAATACAATTATTATTTCTATGTGGAAAGACTTGGCTGTCTTACCTGACACACCAAGAGTAGCCCGGTCATTTTATTTTGGCATTTTTTAATTTAAGAAAAATCTTTACAAAAGACTATGTACTTAGTTGTTTTTTTTTTTTATTTTTATGTTTTATATTACAATAGTAAATTAAGGATTTATATTGACGGCGAAGCAGCTAATTCAGAAAATGTGTCTTTTCACAAAGAAATCAATTGTTTAGTATGAAGAGAATAGATTTTTTTGAAAGTAGCCGAAGGTTTGGAAGTAGAGATTTAGGGGGTTTAGTAAAGATGGCGGTGAGAGTGAGAGAGAGGGAGAGGGAGAAAGAGAGAGGGCAATCATTTGTCGAAAGCTTTCAAAAAAATCTGGACACATTTTCTGAATTGGCTCGCTTGGTTGTAGTTTTGTTGTCAACATTCTGTTTACTTATACAAATGTTTTTTCCACTCATGATTGCCGCTTCTCATGGACCCTGGATCGGCTGGCACTATTGGTGACTCGTTCTCATCATTTTTTACTTCTTTTTTTAAATTTTTATTATTTTTCGATCATTTTATTTTTCGCCTCACGCCACTTGACTCGCTGTTTTTGATTTCTTCACTTATTGCTGTTATTATAATAATTATTCATTCCTATATTTTATTACACTATATATTTATTTTTATCTATTCTGTATGTAATTCGTATCGTGTAACAACATTATTAACATCACATAATATTTTTTAATTATTCCTCTTCAATAATTTCTTCCAATATTAATCTTATACCTATATCATATATCTGACAATCATTATTTCTGCATCATCATTTCCCTATACTTTATCATTCCTCTGCCCAATAATATCCTTGCCCAAAAATATCTTTTGCCCAATAATATATTTGCCCAAAAATATCTTTTGCCCAATAATATCCTTGCCCAATAATGTCCTTGCCCAAAAATATCCTTAACCAAAATCATTTTCCTGTCTACTATCATTCGTCCAATCTATCTACTCACCATTACCGGGCACAGCCCCGAGTCAAGTAGCGTGATGGTGTCGGGAGGCCTAGGCCTCCTGCGGCCGGAGCCAGCGACTTCGCTGCCGGCCTCCAGCCTCGTGAGCCCGCAAGAGCCTACCTACGTTAACCTCTAGTGCCGGCGACGCCCCGCCGAAGTTCAAGCAACGGTTGGTGATGACAATGACAGACAGGAATGGACTGTGTGTTGTAGTAGACAAATTTAGATATTTTTTTGTACTGTCTTCTTTATTTACCTAAAAAAACCGCTTTAGCTGCATTCGGTTGTATTAGAAACCGACCCTAATTTGATTGGGAAAGGCTAAAGAGTTGAAATATGCCCGAAAACTACATCGTCGGCTTCTGGGTAGGGTGCATTTCCATTGACGGAGCAGATCGGAGTGAAAGCGTGCAGGAATTGACCAACTATATACTAAAAATAAATAAAACTATAGCTGGGGTGTGAAAAGAAAGCTACCTAAGCTATAAGTAGTAACCTTGGTGTAAAAAGAAAGCGTTGTACAGGGCAGCTTCCAATCGATGACAATGATTGTCGAAAATCTAAAAAGATTAGGGATTTACTAGCATCTTGAGGTTACTCTATGGATTGTCTTGTTTTTTTATTTTTTATTATTGATGGGTGAAGCTCTCAAAACCGTGAAGGAAAACATCATGAGGAAACTGGCATGTCCTAGAACCAAAAATTCAAAGACATGTGACATCCACCAACCTACATTTCGTGGATTACGGTCCATTCTCTCTTAGAAAGGAGGCCTCAGTCCCAGCAGTGGGAACATTATAAGGCTGATGCTGTGATATGCTTGGTTACGTTTGACCAATATCTCATTATATGGTAAACGATGATGTGGTCGACGCTTGACAAAATAACTTATTCAGTCTTGACTTAAATACCCCTGCTTAAGTATACTTAGTACTTCAGCAAAGAATTCCACTCCTTAGTAGTACACACAGTTAATGAGTTCAAACGTTGTAAGAGTTTACATGTTTGTGTTAGCTAGTGCCACAATACAGGAGTGGATATATCTGTTCCTCTTTTGACTTTTGTACAATATTTTATACTAAACAAGAAAATGTTTTTCTGTAAACAGCTTCAAAATTAGTTATTAAATGAAGCAACAATTAGCTTTACAAATATTTGTATGAGGACTAATGAGAGCGTGGCACGGGGCATCTCGCTATCTTTTTCGTTTTTTTTTTTTGGTTTCCCTTTTAACTAGATTTAAAAGGATTATAACTTAGTTTGTATTTAAAGGATTTGAAAAAAAAAAAACAATTTGAACTAGTTAATTTTCGAAACTAATAATGAAAAGAAATTTTTAACATATTGAGAAATAAAATCTCGGCATTTCGACAAACACTATCAAGGATAGTATTTCACAGACTAGCTAGAACATATACTATTGATTTTAGTCATATGATGGGTTGTGTGTGGTGATTCCTGCCAACTTTTACCTAGTGGAAACGCACCCTGAGCCTGGAAGAAAACCCCAAAATCTTCAGGATAAAACTACATACATGCCTAATAAGTCAAATAATTGATAATACATTTTTTTTGTTAGATAGACTGCATAATACAGAATTTATTAAATATATTATTTTTGAAGATGAAGCCTGAATGTATTTTTTTTAATTCTTTTTTTTTGTGAACAAGGAATGATGTTTTAAATGTTGTCGTAGGTAGTCGTTTGCTTATTTATTTTTCGTGAGATATAACGAATTATTTAACATTGTTTTTCAGCATGCGTGTTCGATGTTACTACGCGTGATTTCAGTTAATTTAACACGGTTTCAGCATGTTATTTTTAACATTTTGATTTATGTGTTATTTGTAACTGTAGGTTTAGTTTAGCTTTTGATATATGGAGGACTGTTTTGTAACGTTTGGAAGAAGTGTGTAAATACTAGCTGTTACCGCGTCTTTGGTTACTGCTCCGCTTCCGTGTGCCATAGCGTGATGTTATATATCCTATATTGTTCGTCAGGAACTTGGCTATCTCATACAGATTTGTTGTGATGTTTTTCCAATTCAACTAGAATCTCCAGAGATGAGCACGTTTAAACAAACAAAAAGAGCTCCAATTTACACTATGCATATTTTTTTTTACTGATTTCCAAGATCAAAAAAGTTAAACGTTTGGTCCTAGTTGTGAAATGTACACCTTTGATAGTCACAATGGTTAAATAAAGTTTGAAATCTAACATTTGTCTTGCATGAAAATACCATGTTATCCTGGTGACAGGGCCGTGGAGGTCAGATGGATCGTCAGTCCATGCAAAATACTGGCATTAACCCGTAATTGGTTGCACTAGAACTAAACTAAATGCAATTCAATTGGGAAGAGCTTATAATGGCGGTTGATGACGGCTTTTGATCTTCAGAATATTTACACTTAGAGCCTACAAGTTACGAAACGGTCCTCGAAATGTATATTCAAAATTTTTCGACTTCTCACTAAATTCCACCTGTTTCTAGGCGGAAGAAGAAGTGCGTGCGCTACATGGAAGCCCTGGCGGCGGCGTCGGGGAGCGTGCCGCTGCCGATGGCGACGCCGCAGTCGCCCTGCTCTGAGGAGGACGTGAAGCTGGAGGAGCTCAGCGACGCGTCCAGCGATGGCGACGCCGACACGCCGCTCAACTCGGCCTCCAGCCCCGGCGGGCTCAGCGCGCTGTCGTCGCTCGCGTCGCCCGCCTCCGACCCGCCGCCCGCGCCGCCGCGCAACCCCGTGGGGACCAACCCCCGCGACGCCAACAACCCCCTCTCCGTGGGACAGCTGACCTCGCAGTCCTGGCCGCGCGCGCCGCCCCGCCCGGGCCACGAGGTCATCTCCGTGTCATAGTGCCGCCCCACGACCCCGCGACCCGCCACACGGACCGTCTCTGTCGACATTCTGACTCGTAGGACGTTCCGCGATAATACCGAGCTGAAGTATTTACAGAGCCGTATCGTGATACTAACTGTGCATTGTAAACTATTCGTTCTGTTCCCCGCTCGCGGCTCATGGACTGCAGTACTGCTTACCCAGCGGAGGGTAGAGCGAGTAGTTGACGTGAGACGTGTGTCGCCACCTGGCGGACAGTGCGCGAACATTCACCGGCGCCACCTGGTGTCGGCGGCGAGGAACGAGTCGTGTCGGTTGTGATATGAACTAAGGATAAGTACCGATTGTTGCTGCTGTTCTCACCATGTTCTGAGGAACCCGTAGTGACTAACCTACCTCTATTCGGCTTTTTGACGAGTATTGACTTTTAGGAATACCGGCACTTTAGTGATCTTGTAATTTCGCTGATTGTATAGCGAGGTAAGAATATATTCATAAACTAAAGATACCGTTTTTTCATGTAATAAAGTAAAATGGCCTAATGTTTAACTAATATTGTAATCTGCACCAAGTGCCTGGTATTTCTTGAATTCGACGTCGTTCAACTTGAGAGTGGCTACTACATTCACAGCCTAAGTCTACAGTAACGATACTAAAGTAGTCATTCTTCAGTCGAAGTGATCTCAAAATTGTGAGCCCGAATCGAGTCATTTATAGTGCATTTTTATAGCAAGCCCATACTTTTAGTGACCAAATATTATCTGTATTCAATTTATTACTAGTCACATACTAATGTGCCATGTTTCATAATGGAATATCTTTATATTAACATCTTTCTATGAGTACTTTGATCAATTTTAACTTCTTCATTCATCCTTCTAAGCAAAGATTTCATAAACCAAATAAAAAAACAATTGTAAAAAATTAAGTACAAATCGAATTATTTCATCAATCAACACAATTCAGTCATTAATTATTTATTATTCGATTCGTATTTAATTTTCTACTTTTTGATTCTCAAAATCAATCTTTCACCAAAATATTTGGATTTTGATTTGAAAAGACTGTAACACTGTATTCGAAAATCTTTTATGAATGATATTTGGTAAATAAAAGTGTGGGTTCTTTTACCATCTGTACCTTGAGTAGTCAACAATATTTTTAGCCATTTACTGTAAACCATTGATTTCAATCAAATAAACTAATGAATTCATTAAAGCAACTTTTGAAAAATCACCGCTGTTTTAAATATTTGACAATTTATATCTACTGTTACATCGAAACAAAATTATATGCACGATATTTATTATCAGTTTTAATTTCTTAAATTGTGAAGAACAATTTTCACCTCTATTGCTCTCTTGATATGGACGATTTTTTTTATAACAGGCCTCTCTTGCTTGACGATTGGGCATTCGCCTTACTTTACCGATTGGACCTAATTTGTAATTGAACTGCAGAAACATACTCAGCACACCTTCCATGATATAAAAAACTGAAACCCGGGTTAAGTTTCAGTTTTTCCTTCAACTGTTTTGAAAAAAACGTCAATAAAAACTTTTATTAGAAGAAAAAAAAAATTTTTTTCTTAACAAAATCTATAAACAATAAAAACGAAGACCATATGATAGAAGTGAAATATTTATACAGGCTAGGTTTTATACAAAACCATAACTGTTCGGGTATGATCGGCTCCAGTCGACCGAACAAGAAATATACAGTTTTATAGACGGCTAAGTCTAATTCCCAGTAAAGAAATTATCACTTTCAGAAGAGTTTTACATCATTTTCATTATGTCTTTGTTAACAACAAGTCAAGATATGTTTCTGCACCAAAGATCATAACCCAATGTGATTGCACAATGCGTTCTCGTCAGTTGCGTCGAAAGCCTGGTGTTCTTAAAACTTCCTACCTACGGCCTGCACCAGATAAAGGTTCCATGTAGCGTTATAGAATTTGAATTTAGTTATTAAAATGTTTTCCCTTCGCGGTATGCTTGTGTATAAAGTTATTGTTAAGGCGAACGGAGGGAAAAATGTTTTTCCGTTGTACGGAACTTGTTAGACTGTCGTAGATTAGACTAGGCACGTTGTATGAGTGAAGTATATCATAAGGTGTTGTGCCGAATGCCTTTTGCATAAAAGAAAAAGATAAAATAAAAGTGAAGTCGAAAAGACATTGTCATTGGTTGTAATGTAAGCTAAATGTGTTACTTTACTGTTAGTAAAATTGGTATTTATTTTTTATTATAAAATGGAATGATGTGTCTTTATAATTTTAAAGTTAGTATGTTGAATGTAATGATTTTAATTCCTTGGATTGATTTTTGTCAGAAATCCACTTTACATACTAACTTAAAGTATCTTAGTACAATTCGAAACAACCCCATCTATATTCAGCGGTGTGCAATTTGCATCTCTATAGTTCTAGTAATTTCCGCAAGATGGCCGACTAGTGAACGCATGTTGAATGGCATTTCGGGACAACACCACACTGTATATGTGTAAGTACGTACATGATGTAAAAATATAGCTATAATCTAACTGTGTCATATTAGTATATAAGTGTACTATGCTACTTACATATGTATACATTATTATTATATAAAGAAAGAAGTTTAAAAGAAAAATATTAGTTAAATACTGACTCGAAACTGAAAATGTTTGGTACATACGAAGACACAAGATATTTTATAATTGGCAACCCCCTTAGGAGTCAAATTTGTAAATAAATTTGTAATTCACGAATATATAGGACATTTTGGTATAAAAATATTGCATTTATATTATTATTAAAAAGCGATTAGTGCCCTCGGAATGTTCTCGGATGGTTTGTTTTGTCCAACAAATGATTTTTGTTAATTACTTTTTATTGTTATTATTAAGAATTTTAACGTTGTTACTTCAAATACCAAACCCACATTGATTAATAAATTACTTTCGGTGATTGAAAATTAAATAATAATCGGATATACTTCTCGACTAAAGGAAATACAATTTATTTTAACTGACAATTGTTATCAGCATCAGTTTGTTTACAACTTGACCGAATTATGAACGTTGAAATTATAATATTGATCATTCGTACGATTTTGCATGAAATCTGAATTTGTGCAATATTAAATAAAGATGGGTACTGTATAGTTTTCTAAATGTAAAATTAGATTTTCTTAAAATTAATTAGTAAGGTCTATTTTTGAGTTTTATAGAGAATGATGGATTTGATTTTTTATTTCGAAATGGAAGTTTTTTATTTTAATAATGATTTTTATACCGTGCCAAAACCATCTAGAACTGCAGATTGCCAGGGAGTTTCGACCAGTTATGAAGATAAATATATCATAATGTCTGTGCCAAATTTATGTATGAAACCGCAGGTACCGCCGGGTACCGTTACTTGTCTTTATGTTGATAGATTTTATAGGTTGTTTTTTATTGTTAAGAGGGTAAAGACAGTCGGCTCTTACGTTGGGCCAGTTTTTTTTTTTGTAGAGGAAATTGACAAATTAGTAAACTCATTATTAGGTCTGGTCCCATGTCTTGTGTTCAGTTGAACGAATATTATTTTAATAAACAACTTAAAAATTGTATTTGTGCTGTTTTATTTATTCGACGAGACGTTTTATTTTTGTTACCTTTATAATGAATCTTGCTTCTGTCAGCGGCTTCGCCCGTGAAAAGTAAAAATGTAACTTAGTTTAATCCAACACTAACAACAACAACATTGATTTATCTTTATATCAATAACGACAGATTTGCTATACCGGCAAACATTCAGATTTTTTTTTTAAAGAAAGTGAGGGCTATTGCTAGGAAAGTAAAAAATAGCCTTCCGCAGACCTACCAAATACAGTCGTTTCAGAGGAGTTCGATAATAAAGACACGCGATTATTTTTTACTAGCCCTTGTCAGCAGCTTCGCCCACGTACATAAATTATAGCCTATGTCACTCAGGAGTAAAGTAGCTTTCTATTGTTGCTAAAAATTTTTTCAATCGGACCATTAGTTCCAGAGATTACCTCCTACAAACAAAAAAAACAAACTTTACCTCTTTATTATATTAGTGTAGATTTCTACACAGAATGAAATAGTATACTGCCATATCAATATCTTATATTCGAAGACCTGTGACCCGCACTGGGCCCGCGTGGTGGATTATGGCCTATTCCCTCTCCTAGAGAGGAGGCCTGTGTCTCAGCAGTGGAAACATTAAAAAGGCTGATGATGATATCAGTATCTTGTCTTTTCCAACTGCGATCTTTCATTCTATCCAGATGCAACTGAATAGCGATATTTTACATGGAGCTAGTGACTATGTGACCCCATAACACCGAATTAAGTTACATGATGCCGCTCGATAAGGCTGTCCGATTTCCTGGCTACCTGTCCGTCACGACAGCCAAAGATCTACAAAGAACACCCAGGGTTATACTTCTCGAGGCACAGAAGAATGTCGATATGTAGAGCTCTCCTATTCGCTGAAACGCACAAAAAGCAGTAAGAACTGTTAACCGGAGACTTATGTCTACGGTTAAGCTGTTTAGCTCGAGCGGCTGTTGACATATTATGCCATCTATTGGTACAAAAACTAACTAATTATTCTAGCTCTTCGAGCGCTGATTATTGCCACGGGTATACCATTTGAATGAAATTAAAAAACCGCTACAAGCCACACGGCCACACAGTTGTATAAAATTGATCGGTCGAAATTTGGTCTTTATATCTATTTTTACGAAGGACCGCCCAAAACAAAAAAAAATTGCTGAAATGTCTTTTTAGCCAGAATTCAAACATCCTTGAAACAGACCATATCCAATAACAATTACGGCTCATAAAGGCCCCCTAAAAACACATCTATAACGTAGGTACCAAAAAAACCGATTTCACAGAGGCTGTTTAGCGTCTAGAAATCAGCCGGCCACGTCATCCAGCTTATCATAATCCAAATCCTCAAGCTCCATGAAGCTTGGGAAGAAGCGATCGGCGACGGTGGCCTTTCTCATCAGGGTGGTAGTGGTATGAGGCGATAGGAAATGGGAGGCAGCGCTTCCTCTTTTGAAGTGAAAAAGGTGAGTGAGGGAGAAGACATTCTCACGCTCCAGCTATAGGTTTTTTTTTTTTATGGTAGGTGAAAATCATCCAATGACGAAACCCGCTCTTGGGCGGAGCGGGAGACCAGTGTCAGACTCTTACTGACTAAAAAAAACCCAGCTATAGGATACATTTCGGGTTACGGAAATACACCGCGAAGCTTGGTCACCATAGGCGCGGACTACCGTGCAATATTTATGCTATTTAAGTCCGGGCAATGGGCCGAAGCGAGAGTTGTCTCTTTCTGCGACGCAGTAATACTAGCAAAGGAGGAACGTGTGCGTGAAGCAACGGCGCGCACGCCCCGGCCGCCACCTGGATTACGATCCCGATTTCAATCACGCCGACAAAGTGCAAAAACCAAAAGTGGTAAAAAATGTTTTATTAGGGTAACTCCTCTACACTTAAAGTAAATAACGTGTGATATATTGTTGGATAGATATATAAAAATGATTAAGGGTCCCCTTAAATATTTTTTTCATTCTTAATGTAAATATTTTTGGAAATAATTGCAACAAAAGTAAAAAACAATGCGCCCCCATTTCTCTAACTTTTGAACCATAAGTTTAGGAAATATGAAAAAAATCTCAAAAGTAGAAATTTATACAGCCTTTCTAGGAAAATTATTTTGAACTTGATAGGATGAAAAGTTTATAAAAAATTAAAAAAAGTTTTGAACTGAAATTGTAATTTAACCGTACATTCAAGCATTTTTTATTTTATTTTTTTACCCACCGCCACAGCTGGTACAGCGCCATCTCTCGGGAAATTGGGTTACTTATTTTTACATGGGCTACTGGGTTTTGTTACATTGTGAGAAATTTGTGACGGACAGAAAGCTACATTGAGCGCGGGCCGACACGCTCTTGGCCGATTTTTATTAAAAAGGTTTATGTTACCAACTCGTTTAACTCGCGCAACTTGGCCACACTGTGTAGGGTTTACATTGAGCGTGGCCAGATTCGTTCTTGGCCGGTTTTTTTTTTGTAATGTGTATGTGAAAACCGTAATCTTCGTCGGTTCGCATATTTTAATTCTTAGAGAAGCAGTAAAGGGAGCAGTGGTGGTCGATTTATAACAGCCAAAAAAAAATGCCAATAAATCCCTCCTTAGTCGTTCACTCTTGACAGAGTGGTCGTGGTTGATCATATTGCATTTTCGTTGGCTAGTGAGGCTCCCGCGATGCGTCTCCACTTGACACGGTTTACGGCGTCTCGGGAACTCATTAAAAATTGTTGAAAAAATAATAGTTTTTTTTTATGTTTATTTTTTGTTAAATGTGTTTTCGGCTAATCTCGTGTGAGAGCTATTTTAGATCGCGTTTTGGAATAAGAGAGGTTTCGCACTACGTCCGATACGGATTCGATCCGAACCTATGAAAGTATGGTCCATAATAGCTGTAGACCTATTTCTATGGTAATTTATGTATTTATTCAGAGTAGTTCTAATTAATTACTTAAAAAAAAAATACAGTTTGCATAAACTAGATAATTTGGTCAAATGATTTATAGTAGTGGGGATGGGATCGGACCCGGATCGGACGTAGTGCGAAAACGCTCTAAGGAGAAAATTTTGTAAAAGTGGGTAGATGTGTGCATAATTATTGTAATTGTCATGTTATATACGGTAACCAATGATGCAATCTTTGATGGTGAGGCGCACTAGTCTATTAAAGAGTCTATTCACTCTAGCCTGTAAGATACCTAAATTATAAACGGGAAGATCGCAGCAGGCAAATTGTTTCAATTCCTCGACGTAGGTACCGCGTGGTATAATCAACAAGGTGAAACGTCTACTCCGGACCGTAGAAGTGTCGACAATGTAAAGTAGGTACACACCCATAGATATATCAAACATACACACCCAATACACACCGTACGTCATTTAATTTTTTCGAAAAAAAAACTTATTTTCTTATAAAAATAAACGTTCCGTTGTGGTCAACTTAGGGTCCCGTGACCCTAATAATATTATTTCACCTTACAAGTAATAAGGCATATTTAATATTTTTAAAGTTCTAGGAATTTGCAAAGAGTATGTAGGTCAGGCATATATTCATAACTAGCTTTTGTCAGCGGCTTCGCCCGCGTACATAAAATATAGCCTATGTCACTCAGAAGTAAAGCAGCTTTCTATTGTTGCTAACATTTTTCCAATCGGACCAGTAGACCCAGAGATTACCTCCTACAAACAAAAAAACAAACTTTACCTCTTTATTATATTAGTGTAGATTAGTGTAGATAACTTACCGACATAACAGCATGGTGACACATTTTCGTTTCTTCAATCACTGCTTCAGTTACCACAAACACTCACTGTACTCGATCATAGCCTCGTCTCGTCTTTATTTGTCCTATTTTCTTGATTAGAATTAACTTTAACACGATAAAATTCGAAAGTACGTGCACACCGCGCGGCACAGTAAAGTACCTACAATGACATTGATACCCACTATGTGCAAGTACCCACATAAATAAGACCACAGATTATTAAATACTAGCTGTGCCCGCGACTTCGTCCGCGTGGAATAGTTATTTTGGGCATCATATTTATTTTTGCAAACAACCTCAGCTTTATAAATTATAGTAGCTACCCACGACTTTGCCCGTGTCAATTTCTGTTATTATTTTAGACAATTTGGTTTTTAAAAGAACATAATTATCTAAAAGTATTTCATAGAACTACACACCCCCTTGGGCACCCCATAATCTCGGCGGTAAGTCCCCTCTTTGAGGCGTAGTTGGATAGAGATTACGGCGTCCTCACCTTCCGCATGACGCAGGTTCTCACCGGACATGAGAAGTTCAGGAGATTCCTGCGCCGGATTTATGCGGAAGAGACGCCCGGGTGTCGCCACTGAGAGGCCAGCCCGGAGGACACGGTGGAGGTGTGCCCCGCTTGAGAAGAGCATCGCCGTGTCCTCGTGGGGGTGATCGGCGGCGGCGACTTCTCGCGCCGGGCCTTGGTTCAGGCCATGGTCCGCAGCAAAGAAGAATGGCAAGCGGTCGCCTCCTTCTGCGAAGTAGTAATACTTGTAAAGGAGAAGGCCGACCGCATAAGTTGTCTGGTAACAGTCCAGACCGAGACGAAGTCGTCGACGGCGCGCACTGCTCCTTGCGCGCCTCAAGGTGTTGTCAGCAAACTATGGGGCCCTTCAGGGTCGAAGCCTCCTGCAGCCGAGGGTTGGTGCGAAAGCGTTATCCCGGGACTCTGGGAATAAGGCAAGGGAGGAACGGGGTAGGTTGTTTAGTCAGTAAGAGTTTGACACTGTTTCCCGCTCCGCCCAAGAGCGGGATTCGTCATTGGATGATTTTTACCTACCATAAAAAACCCCTCCGCGTCGCCCGCAAGCAACCCCTATCGTCGCCCGCCGACCAGGCGCAGCGTCATGTTAACATCATGCGGCGCGTGTGAATTTTATATCGGAGTTATTTTAAAATTGTAATATCTTCTAAGATGTTCATTGAAAATAAGTGATGTCAAAGACAATTCTGTTCACAATTACATACTCTTAATCAACAACACATTTATTTGGATAAAGTTTAATATTACTATGTTGATACAACTCTACCCAGTAATTGGTAATAATGCATTAATTTCGGCCAAATTTGATTCCCATAAAAACGGTTCTAGTGAGTTAATCTTAAAAGATAGACATATACTGTCGCGGACATTTTTTTAGATCATTTTAAGAGGAATAATTCCTTCATACATATTTTTTTGTTATCTTGAACCGTTTTCGCAGCGCACGCAACGAAAGCCCTCAAAGATGAATATTTTTCCCCGTTTCTTCCACATTTTCCATTATTTCTTCGCTCCTATAAGTCGCAGCGTGATGTTATATAGCCTAAAGCCTTCCTCGATAAATGGTCTATTCAACACAAATAGTACATTTTGATACAAGTGCAGGAAGTTTGTCATTGCGACCGAGGCGAAATTCGCACGAGCCGTAGGCGAGTGTGTTATGGAGCCGAGGGCTGCAATGACAAATCTGCACGTGTGTCAAACGACGTTTTTCAATACACTTACGACTTGTGAAATAAAGAAAGAAAGAAAAAATGTTTAATCGTATCTCAAACATACAGTAGAAATATGTATAATAATAAATGCATTCAAATCTGCTGAACAGTTTGGTTCTAATTTCGTGGGGGACGTCCAGCGACTCGTAGGGACGCCTCGCGCCTGATTCGATAAACTAAGAAAAAAATAATAAGCACCCATTACCGTGACGATAAGGAAGGAATAAAAAAGCCCTTGTTGTGATAAACTCAAAAAAGCACTTGGGTGATATACATGCTATATTGAACCTAATAGGAGTGCGATAAGAGGCAGTTTTCGAGTAAGTGTATTGAAAAAGAATTTTTCAATTCGAACCAGTAGTTCCTGAGATTAGCGCGTTCAAACAAACAAACAAACAAACTCTTCAGCTTTATAATATTAGTATAGATTTTGAAGAATGCCTTCTTCTTTAAAATTGTGATAATGCGTGTTTTTTTTATGGTAGGTAAAAATCATCGTACGACAAATCCCGCTCTTGAGCGGAGCGGGAAACAGTGTCAAACTCTTACTGACTAAACAACCTACCCCGTTCCTTCCTTGCCTTAGTCCCTGAGCCCGGTGTAACGCTTTCTCATCAACCCTCGGCCCCAGGAGGTGATATGTAGCATGTAGTGCAAAGTGCCAACTACATAGGGTAAGGGGAAATATATTGATGATATAAGTAAATTGATGATATTTTTTTAAAGAGAATACTACACAGTTCCAAGCTAGTTCATTCATGAGGCAGCGCTAGGGAGTTGTTACGAGTGTGAGGAAATAGATATCCTCATACTCATAATACCTACATCATGAGTAGGAAACCGAATGGTATTGTGTTTTAAAAGTATGATCAAATTACTTATATCACCAATATATCTCCCCTTACTATATATTTATTTATTTTATTCTTTACTAGCGTCCCGCCCCAGCTTCGCACGGGTACTGATATTCAATATATTATGCATGTATTATACACACAAACCGTCTTGAATCACTTTATCTATTAAAAAAAAAAACCGCATCAAAATCCGTTGCGTACTTTTAAAGATCTAAACATACATAGGGATAAGCAACTTTGTTTTATATACTATGTAATGATTGTACACCGTATATAGTACAACAATGAGGACGAGATTACGATCATAATCAGAAAGTGGTGACGACTTTGGCGTTGAAATTGTAAAAAAAATATATATAACAAAGAAAGAAATGAAACAACACACATGAGATTACATTGTTTATTCGTGACAATGCATAATAGAGAATATACATTTAGAAATTATGTAAAACGCTATAAAAATTGTGACGCTGTTGCAAGACTAGTACTATACGGAGAGATAAAAGAATTACTTTTAAGGTTTTTGTACTGCGATCTTATGATATTTTGGCCCCTATGCTGACCAATTGCATCCCAGTTTTATGAAGCTAGAAGTATTTAAATCGAAAATTATTTGAAGTTTTGATACGTTTGACCACTATCTCACCTGATGGTAAGCGATGATGTGGCCGACGATAGAACAAACTTGCTTTTTTTTGTGGTGCTAAAAATTATCCAATGACGAATCCCGCTTTTGGGCGTAGCAGGAGTCAATGTCATATTTCTGCTGACTATACGACCCACCGTTCATTCTTGCCTTAGTTCCAGGGCTCCAGTGTTCCGCTTTTGCAACAACCCTTGGCCACAGAATGAAGGAAACTTGTTTAGAAGTATCTTTATGTGTAAAAAAAAAAATGTGTAAAATAATTAAAGTAATCGAGCAGGTGTTAATGAAATCTTTATAATTCTTAAAACTTCAAACTATTTTCGACTTGAATACTAAATAAAACCTAGGTGACAGTACACAGGTGATTCGTCGTTACAAAAGTGTTTTATAAAACAATCAGACCTAACACTAACTTATGACATTATGATTCTTAGGGTACGTGCACATGGAGAAAGGCTGTACAATATTTTACAGTGTTCAAGTTGGTATTATATTAATGACTTCTTGATGTTTACCTATAAGAAAATGTATAGTATGATAGCATAGCATAATATTAGACTTATATTGTTACCGCTGCTGGGAATCACCTCATAATCAAATAACTTCGTTTTTTTGGTTCTGAGAGAGGCTTGTTTTCACACAATGTTTTTTCTCAACTATTTTGAGAGCAGTGGCAATTACACAAAAGAGATTGACTGTCTGGTTTAAAATTAAAATTAAAGGTTTACCACTTTCTCATTGATTGTAAGCCATGATTTGGTCGACGATAGAGCTTGCTTGAGTTGAAATAACATATTCACTCTTGATTTGATAACCTGAAGGTCTCAGTTATCATTAATCATTCACTCTTTGTTGGAAATACCTTCAGGTCTCGGTTATAAGGAAACGCAGAATCTAGCAGAGAATTCAAGAGAATTATGAAGAGGTTGCTAGACTGAATTCCAGCATACTTAATTCCGTATGTTCCAAACATATCATTTCGGCTGGTGCTCAAAATCAGCGCTGTGGCTCAATTTAACACTTGAACCCCAGCTTTTTGCTCAGCACTGGCCGTTTTGTGCGGGTGTGTCGCATATTTTAAGTAGTTAGTTGTTTTTGTTTTTTTTTTTTTTTACAGTATGCGCCATACTCTTGCGCAAATAAACTTTTTTCTTTCTTTCTTTTCATATCACTGTAAAATATTATCCAGTACAGTACCGTGTGTAAATATCCTTTAAAATCTTATGTTACACAGTGAGACATCACGAAAGCACAACATACAGCTTGCGATTCATTCGCTCTTCACCTACTTACAAAAATGATGGTTATGAATTTACGACTTATGTTATAACAGCAAGTTTTAGGTTAAAAATTTATTAAATTGTTACAAATTAATTTTTGATGAGTATGTAGTGACGTTTTTTATTACTTATTAGAAGTATTATTGATAGGGTTGATGGAATAACGCTGGCAAGAGCTTAGATGACAAAAGAAACTCAGATTTCTATGAAAAAATGACAATTTAAATCACTGTTGTATGTTAGTCTAGTAAATTGTATCTAAAATCTTGCCAGTATTATTGAAATTATTCTGTATATTTAAAACAATGATAACATTTAAATTTTAATGATTTGTAAATGTTAATCTTAAAAGCTCTATTGAAAATTTCAATACACTCCAAGATTCACAGAACAATTTTAATGCAAATTAATTAACAGATTAAAATATAAATGCAATTTGTTAAAATCAACATTTTGGCCCATTTTAGCAACAGGGGATTTGGAAGTCTATAACTTGGGTACTAAAAAACTAACTATTTAAGTGAATACAGAAAACATTCTAAAACATTAAAAAAACCTATAATAATATAATATTATAACCAGTTAACATTGAAAATTTAAACAAATAATCAATATAAGATAATTATTTAACCTGAATAAACATGATAATAGGTATTTACGCACCTATTTCTAATTTGTAGCCAATTTCTACAATTTTAAATAATTCCAATTACTTGTTATTAGTAATCCTTTCAAATTACCTAGCGTGCCGTGCTTTGTGCCAAAATACGTTAGAAAATGAACTGCATAAAAAAAAACACAATTTTTTATTTTTTTATGCATCTCTTTTTCACAAAACCTCTCCATTCTTTAAATATTGTCCTACGATCATTGCCTTAAAGTTTTGTAGCGATTACAGCTTATAATTCAATAATCAAAAGATGCAATAAGGTAAAAAATCCTGTGAATTTTTCAGTCATAAGTTTTTTTTTTTAATAATATAAACTAGTGCTTGACTGCGATCCCATCCACCTGATGGTAAGCAATGATGCAATCGTAGATGGTGAAGCGCACTAGTTTATTAAGATTGTGTATGAAGACACGTAAATTATAAGTTTTGCTCATCTCAAAATTAAAGCTGAAATCGCCACTCCATTTAAGGCCCATACCTTATCTACATTATTATTCAGGAAACCAAGAGTTTCAATATTGTAATACAAGCATAATCAATTAATAGTAAGTTAACGGCGTATCGTCTACAAAATGTTACAATTGTTATAATATTCACTAAACAATCCGCCATTTTGTCAGTCTACTTAAGACTACCCGCAAATAGACCAATCTCGACAGCCACAGGTGTTTTTAAAGAGCTATAACCAGCATTTTAAAGTCCCATTAAAAACCTTTCTTCTTCAGAGAATCTTTGAGAAATAATCACCGTTTAAAGGTATGTGGAACAGTGTAAAATCTCGTAAACCTTAATTGAAAAAAAAAAAGATCCTCTCTTTGTGTCTGGTCCAGGCAACTACCCACTAGTTGACTTCTTACTTTTGTTTATGTTCTAATCGCGCGGAGAATTTTAATACCACAATAGTTTTTATGTGGCGACGCCGATGTAATTACAACCGCGTTTTTTTCAAGAAAGCTGGCGATTTTGAATGAAAAACTGTTTTCGCTGAGTGACAATCGCGAATGGTCTATACACAAGTGTCTTATCTGAATAAATAACATAATTTTATAACTGTTTTATTATGTCATGTCCTAAATTAACAGTCTAACATATATTAGGTAATGCTTAAGCTTTGGGTTATCAACATGTAGCTTAAAAATTGGATCTTAGCTGCCCCAAGCCCTTGAGACACTACTACTTGTGAAATGTATTATGGGAATTATTTGAGGTTTTTTTTCTACCTAATATTAGGTATCATTGCAAAATATATTAATAAGATACAATAAATCATTTTTAATAGTATAAAAAAGGCATGCTAAATGCTTAACTGTGATCTCACCTGATGGTAAGCAGTGATACAATCATTGATGGTGAGGCGTATTATTTTCTGCCACCATTTAGATGTCAATTTTGAAATATTTTCTATTCTCATAAGAGAATAATCAAACAGTATTTTTTTCTCATTCAAACATCAAACAAATCACATACAAATGGTCTTGAAAACCAATGATAATTTTTAACAAATATAAATTAAAGTATATAAAACTTATCACAATATTTCACAAGTATCAGTATCGTGTCAATGCCGCAAGCTCGCCGGTACCTGTCTCGGTATCGGTACCAGTCTACCACAGGGCCGAAGACTTGCCGCCGGGGGGGTTCCTCACGCGGACCGAAGTCTTTGTGTCCAGGCCCTCGATCTCTTCTGCAAATTGAAATTTATTGGATGAGTAGTAATTTTAAGAATAACAACGTTATTTGTTACAGTGAAGTGGCAAAAGGACATATTTAAGTGAGATATTTGTAATACATACCATGATTGAAAAGAGTATCTTAAGGAAATAATTTACGATAAAATGCACATTCTTTTCCTTAAGCCCCTGATCGACGAGCAAATAAAACCGCGGTCTTTTGGTTCGTCAGTAAAGCTTGCCAGGGTACCATTGCAACACGTCGACCCTGGCTCGCGGCTTGTCATGTTGTCGATCATCTACTTTAATAATCTACGCTTTGGAATGTGCAATAAGTATAATTTTCTGACTAACTTCTTGACAATTCAAAGAGGTCTGTCTGTAAATGGTATATTTGAAATAAATGCTAAATGATTAAATAAGCAAGTCAAATAAGCTCTAAAGTCAAAGTCAAAATCATTTTATTCCAAATAAACCATTTACAGGCACTTTTGAAACGTCAAGTCTGTCTGTCCTAAAAAAAATGATTCTAATTGCACATTCCAAAGCGTAGATCTCTATGGAGAAGAATGTGCAAGAAACTCCATGAACACTCTTTTCAATTATGGTAAGTATAACAAATAATTGGGTTACATGTTTCTTGTCGATACTAATATGTGAGAACAATGTAAATAATAATAATAAATAAAAAGAAACAATTCTAAATATAGATATTAAAATAAGGTAGAGAGAGAGATATGTCAGATTTACTGACTAAAACCCTCTAGTTTTCGTTGGATCACGTGGCCGTGGAACTCGAAATGCAACCCTCAGATCCACACGTTCCACAGCCATGGTAAATAATTCAAATGGTCCTGCATCATAATGTTCTCAAGGCTTCCTCTCTAGAAGGTATATGCCGTAATTCACCACGCGGGCCCAGTGCGGGTTGGTGGATGTGTCATGAGTTTGAAGATTTTGGTTCTAGGACATTCCGGTTTCTTCACGATGTCGTCCTTCACTGTTTTGAGGGCAGTGGTGATGAAATAAATTAAAAAGAGTAATTCGCCTTGGCTGGGTTTGAACCTGCGACCTATTTCTCTTAAGTCAGGCCCGTTACTACTCGGCCACCACTGCTCGCAACATCACACATAGGTGACTCATTATATATTTTTTTATTTCTAGATAAGCTTGCGTTTGACCACAACCTCACCTAATGGTAAGCGATGATGTAGTCGACGATGGAGCATGCTTGCCTTGCTTCATATTTTATCAGAGGAACTGCCTTTTTAAGTTACTAAATGTTACAATAAAAACACAATTTCAAGAGTTACTTACTGCTAATAGAAAAGGTAGAAGTCTGCAGATTCCTGGTGCCAGGCTCTCTCATCTTCCTGCCCGTGGGTGTGCTACACCCGGACACGGATAGGCTCTCCACACTCTTGTTTATGATACTTAGGTCTGTAAGAGTGGGGAAAGGGGTTAGGTCCAAAGTTAGACGGCTAGACGGTCTATGAAGCAATGTACACGATTTTAGTCTCATTATTCCAATGATGTAAACAATTTGTATTGAAATTGTCTTATGAAAGAGTACTGAAGACACATAAATTTAATTGTGTTTAATTTATCTTGATAGTTAAATGGTACTTTACTAACAAAGCCTCAGCCGTATAATGTTCCACAGCTGGGACTCAGGCCTCGGTCCAGCTTTTAACGAGAGTTAGAAGTAAATGAAATTATCAGCTTTTCTCGTATAATATGTGTGTATAGCCTAATTTTTTCCATGAATCACTCTGTCTATTGGTGAAAACCGCACGAAATTGTCGCGAATACACAGATAGCGATAGAAGACTTTGCTTTATAATATTCAGTACCAGGTCCAGTTGAAAACCAGCGTCAAGCATTTAGTTGCCTGACATTTATGCTGAACTGGGCCTGATTGGAGCAGCCTGTTGGCAAACAATTTTTGTACCAAATAGTTTTAAGTAATTGAAAAAAAAAATGTACTTTTTAATTTTTGCTTGTTTATGATGGTGCTATGCCCTGTGTCTATATCAATAAATGTAATTTCTTTTTTTAGTAATATTAATAGTTTGGATCGATAGTAGAGAAAAAATATGACACTGCTTTTGTTTTGTCCAAACGGTATACGCTTTTAGCAATCCTCGATTGTCAAGCACCCCTTTTCCAAAATTTAAATGTTTCTATATAAAAAAAAAAACTTTTTGATAAAGTTAAGTAGAAAATGGAGTCAACTACCCTAACGTCAAGAAACTGATGATTAGACTGGTAGAAAGTTTCCCTTGTTTACAAGATTGGAAGTAATGAAAGATAGTAGCGTACGACGGCAGACCTTGTGGCCTTGTAGGTTCCCAGGTCGGACAGCAACCATACATGACATTGGCTGCAAGAGAAACATCACGTTAGATCGGAATCTGCCGGAGGTGGCAATAAGCTTGCAGCTCGGATTCCAATATCAGCGACAAGCTAGCTCTTAGATTACTTTACGGAGCAGATTTGCCTGTCTGGGTTTTGAAAGCAAGGCAGTTAATTTACTTTTTGATACCACAAGCACAAACAAAGGTATAGGTTTTTTTTTAATTGACACAATTGCTACTGTAGTTGTTCTATTTCGAAGTAGGTTAATCTTATAAGTGTGTTTATATAATTAATAACTAATGTCTTAAAATGATCATTATCTTTCATCCCTTGTCACGTTTTATTTGGGGTTGGGCAACACATGTTTTTGAAGTAATTTTTTAGAACGAGGGACTGTAGTTGTTGGACTATTTTATTGGTGTACTTGACTACAATCCCACCTGATGGTAAGCAGTGATGCCCAATTAGTTAAAATGTGAAACTTGCTGATTTTTTTCGCTATTTCATGTTTGGTGCACAAACAACTTTTATTGTGAATAAAAGTTGTTTGTTATCGAAATACAGTCACGTGTTTAACTATAGGTCACAGTGCTGACTGGTAATTATACCAGTCACCTTATATAGACCAGATGAATGAGTTGCATTTCCTCAACTTGTATGTTCGTATAAAGAAACGGACTTCGCCGCTGGCAGAAGCTAGTTTTTTATATAAAAATATTAAACTATTCAACCAAAACAGCAACAATATGACAATAGTTTGTGCTTGTGTTGTCTTTTTTAGTAAGCAATACATATACAGCCCATGGTATACAATACGACCAGTAATATTCTTCTGTCTGCATGGTTTGCTGCCCGGCCTAACGTTAAAAAAAAAACTACTGTAGTTATTTTAGCCTAGCATAGCTTAGAAATAGTGTTCTTGTAAAAAAGCTTGCGTGATTTAAATACAATGAAGAAATGAAGTTTGTAAGCCAGCATTATAAATATACAAGATCAAATAAGTGAAAGAATATAAGTCGATACATTCAATACCTACTTAAATAAAATGCTAAATTCATTGAATGGTGTAAATCAGTAGTTCCCAAACTTATTTTTCTCGTGGACCACTTTTAAAATTTTGTTGGTTTCGGTGGACCCCCAGCTGCACATTTCTACCACATTCTTAAAGTCGCCAAAAAATAAAAATTGTGTCACTTCTTAGTTCTGTCCCTATACAGGGTGTATCTGTGAACATTTACATCCCTACGCCTACTAATATCAAATACGCAAGTTTGGACCAGTAACAGTCACTTGCCTTATTAAAATATTATTTGCTTAGTTACGTACTTATAACAATGTAGGTAGGCCCTTATAAAAACTATGCTTACATTTTTGCTCTTTACTATCAAAAGCAGATAAATTTTCGTGGACCCCCATTAACGTCTTATGGACCCCCATTTTTTATTCACGCCTACGTAGACCCCCAGCAAGTCCCCCGTGGACCCCTGGGGGTCCACCTGGACCACTTTGGGAATCACTGGTGTAAATCATAGCAAGTTATTTAAAGTTCCTTTTTTTTTCAAAATTACGAAATGATACTTATGATGCAGATTCTTTTCAATATAATCGATGCATATCGCGAGCATTCATCATAAATTGTAGCAAACATTGATAAATGGTTAATTTTTTTAAGAGTGATAGTTGTGAAACGTGAAGATGATGATAAAAATGCCAGTAACTAGCACAAAAATATGCTAGTATAAGGCCCGGTATCCACCAAAGCGGAGAGGAGAGGAGACGAGAGGAGATGTGTTTGAATAAACCAATCCGATTTCGTTATTTCCACATCTCTTCTCCGCTTAGCTCTGGTGGAAATGGCTCAAGCGGAGAGGAGAGGAGATGTCTCATTTTTCTATAGAATTTTGTGCAGCGAGCGAGCAAGCGGCGCGGCAGAGCGGAGAAGTGTCTAGTCGGGTGGCCGGGCTGCGCACGTGCTCGCACACAGTTCACCCCGCTGCCTTCTCCGCGCGCCTCGCATGACGTTTTCCTTTCGTAGACAGAACTTGACTGTTTTCGATCTCTCACAGCTCACATCTCTGCTACACAGCTCACATCTCTACGCAACGCATCTCTTCTCCGCTTTGGTGGATACCGGGCCTAATAGCTTGCTATGCAGAGAGCGAAACTTTCTGATTTGTAGATGACAGGTGTCACGACTTACTTTATAATTTAGTGCAAGGGACAAGCATTTATATTTTGGTCTTTATAATATGAAATCATCATACGAGTTTGTTGCAACACGTGTTAATTTTTTGTTACATTTTATGATCAGGGCTCGTGAAATACACAAAATTATTTGTTAAAAGGTAATTGAGAGGCAAATAAAATCATGTACATTTTGTAGAAGCAAGCGTGCCAGCTCGGCTCATAGCTTGTGCAGTACAGGCGCTCAGTAGCACCATGTGGGTAGTGGTATCAGCAGCACCATGTAACATACCAGGTGAGGGCGTGCCGTTGGTGACCTGTGCAGGCATGTGCAGGAGCTCAGGACGCTGCGCCGTCTGCTCCTGCTCCTGCGCCACGTCGTACACCATCGGCGAGTCTACCGGAGTCTTCACGAATTTACCGAAACCTGGAGACAAAAAGGTATAATATAATATAAAGACGTATTAAGAGCATTTCAAAGGGATGTGACGAGAATGTAGAGACATTTAAATAACATAGTCGATCTCAAGGCTAAAATAATATATAATAGTTTCTTGGTTTGATTATATATCAAAATGATTATATATTAAAATGAGTCAAGTGTGCACACCGATTTTAATATTAAGATATTTTGGTTTCATATTATTCTTGTCACCAGGACTTGGAAGCTAAAGAAGTTCATAATAATAAGTTATATCTAAATTATTTCTTTGAATACAATAGAAAGACTTGCTGCTTGAGCTTGAATAATTAATAAGGATAGTGTTACCTTCAACAACTCTAAGTTGTCCGTCGTCAAGGCAGACGCGACCGTTCACGATGACGTACTGGGGACTGCCCACCACGTTCTGACCCTGGAATACCCATGGTAATGTTAGTTAAAAAAGTTAATGAAGTAATTACGTCACTTTTTTACAGTAATCTCTTTCTGATCCTCTTAAGACCCGTCAGAGGCAGAAATAGAGGCTCCATAGATTTATATTCGCATAACTCGACAAAATGCGACTTGGAGCATAACACTAACTGATTGATTAGTCACGAAATCTCAGAAACTATAACACCTACAAACTTAAAATTTTTCAGGTAGGTTACTTATTGCGTACTCATATCAGTTAAGCACGGATTTTACGAAACTCCACCCCTAAAGCCATGTGTGCCTAAAGGATGTTTAGAGAAGCCGGCTTTCACGCAGACGACGCCTCTGGCAGAAGCTAGTATACAATATACTCGAGTGTAGGTTGGTGGATAGTCTTCAAATTTTTAGTCTTTCCAAAATTCCGGATTAATGAAGATTTTTTTATTGTGAATAGGGGGCTTGCATCTCTAAGGTAGTAATTATAAAAACTAAACTGATTATATTATTATTATTTTTATTTATTCATCATCATCATCAACCTTTTTAATGTCCCCACTGCTGGGACACGGGCCTCCTATATAGGAAAGGGAATGGGCCGCAATCCACCACGCGGGCCCAGTGCTGGTTGATGGATATCACATGTCTTCGAATTTTTGGTTATAGGACATGCCAGTTTCCTCACAATGTTTTCCTTCACCACTTTGAGAGCAGTGATGATGAAATACATTACATGAAGTAGCACATAATAGTAATTATTTATTTAAAAAAAAATAAGTAATAAGATATTCCTAAAAAAAATATCAATAAAGTTATAATAATTATTAATATTATAATAACTAAGTTAGTATATATTTATTTTTTATTTCTCACCTCAAAAATATTAAAGTTAACGGCCTGCTTGTGCGTAGCAGCTGAGATGGTCCGTTCCAGCTTGGGGTCCCACACGACGATGTCGGCGTCACTGTTGATGGCCACGCGGCCCTTCTGCGGGTAGATGTTGAAGATCTTCGCCGCGTTCGTGCTCGTCACGGCTACGAAGCGGCATGGGTCCATTATACCTGGGGAGAACAAAATGATCTATAATCCTCGTCACACAACTTGAACCGATCGTCAATTTGAACCATTGGTTTTGACTTTATTTTTGCTTAGCTTTTGCCCGCGGCTTCGCCCACGTGGTATTGGGGTTGCCCAATGAGAAGTTGTATATCCCACAAGAACCTTATGTTTTTCCGGGATAAAAAGTACCCTAAGTCCTATTCCGGAGTGTAACCTATGCATGTGCCAAATTTCATCTAGATCCGTCGAGCCGTTTTGGCGTGATTGAGTAACAAACATCCATATATCGTAACTTTCGCATTTATAATATTAGTAAGATTAGTATATCTCGTATTCACTTTTCTCTTTTATTGCACCTGCCACTGTTTCTCTCTCCATTACCTTAGGGTAATAAGGTTAGCTAAGGCTAAGGTTGACTGGTAGAAAATACCTAAGGCCGCCTCTGTACTTTTTATGTGCATAAAGTATTTAATAAATAAATAAACCATCATGGCGGTCGACATTAAATACGCATTAACCAATTGTTTAATCTCAATCGAAGTGGGCAGCTGCTCGTTATCATAACAACGGGTTCAACTTATTTGCCGTTGTAAAGTAAATAGTTAGCATTGTAACCATTTTTTATGGATTTAATGCCTTTAATAGCCTTCTGCCACAGCATCGCCACGCGGTCTTCAACGTAGTTAACTAAGTTGAAGACAGCCGTTCTTGTGGAATGTGGCGAATTAGTTGAAACTAGTCATTGGAAAATTTAGTAATCATTAAAATCATAAATACCAGTATTAACAGCTTTCTGCCACAGAATGGCCATGCGGTCTTCAACACCGTTCACTCCGTTGGGGATCTTGGAGAAGTTGTCCTTGCCGAGTTCCTTATCCTTCTCGTGGAACGTGCAGTTGTCGCTGCCGATTAGCTGCAGGTGGTCACTGGGAAGAAAAGATGAGAAATAAATGTATTATTAGAGTTCCTTTCTCGAAAAGTCCCTACAGGATTTTGTACCCTTACTAAGCCTCCGCTGTATGCCGTGTGTCGCAAAGGATGGATTGGATAGCACAATTATTACATGGAGACAACTTTGAGATGGCTTTATTAAGGGACCGGTACATTGATGAGAACGTCGCGGTGAGGATATCGGGCAATAAATAGTGTCATCAGAAGTGAATATACCAAAGTATTTGAAAAAAAAAAATAGTAAATATATTGACAGAACACATTGCATGCAGATTCTGGAGTGGCGACCGCGTACCGGAACCCGCACCGTTGGAAGGTCTCCCGCAAAATGTGCCGATGACCTGGTCAGGATGGCTGGAATCCGTTGGATGCGAGACACACAGGACCGGTCGTTGTGGTGGTGCTTGGGGGAGGCCTGTACTCAAAAGTGGACGTCTGATGATGATGATAATGAAGTAAGTATATACTAACTCAGCGAGTGCCTCGCACATGGCCTGCGGTGTGGAGGGGTCGGGGCGCAGCGGCGGAGACAGCACGTGCGCCGCCGCGTGACGGAAGCACGAGTTCCTGTAGTGAGACCCTGCAATGGTAATACAAGCTTAGATAACAGATTTGGCAATATTTAGCTAGAAAAAGAAAGAAAGTTTTTATTTGGGAGACGCACTGTTAACAATAATTTTCAAGGATTTAAAATAACAATAAATAATATCGGTCTTAAAATATTTTAAAAAAGTACTTTTTAGTAAAGTACTTTATTTTAACTCGAATTAATTTACGCACGTTCGAAATTGATTTCGTTAAGTAAACGTCAGCTGGGCCAGTTCAATGAACTGTAGGTAGTTAGTATGCAACGACCGACAACTACATACAATGTCAATGACCAAATTACTTAAAGAAATGATTTTTTGTAAATGCTACTAGATTTAGAAAAAAAGCACTTTATTTTATCTACACAAATCGATAGTGTTTCATGTACCGAATCGACTCTCCATCTCCATGGGGTTAAAACGATCAAAATTAGCGATGTATTAAGAAAAAGTAAATGTACAATATCCAAGCTTATATAAATAAATAAAATCCATTTAATTCAGATAACTTTGATCCATAGTTTCAGCATTTTAAATAAAAATCAGAGTTTAAACAACAATTTCAGTGTCATAATAAATGTCAATATTTTAATGTTATCATGGCATCAGAAAAAGAAATATTATTAAAATTAAAACCATTATTAAAATAAAAATCATAATTAAAAACAAGTTTTCAATGAAAATATTTTTTTCATAACAAGCTTTTATAGCGGTGGTCTATGCTTATATAAATAAAACTCGTCAAGACGATTCACACGAGCCCAAACTCGACGTGGTTGTGCCTTTTAATTACAGAGTTCCTATGGCTACCTCGCGATTCCATCATCAGATCAGCTCCATGTCATCATAATATTGCATTGTCATCCGAACTAAACGTATATACCAAATTTCAGCTCAATCGGAAACCGGGAAGTGGATCAAATTTAAGTTGCAAGATTTGATTACAGAACGACAGACAACGGGACAGGTGAAACTAAATAAAAGCTTGTAAAAAAAGGACAATCCCTGGTATAATGGCAATCTCAACGCGTTTTGAACATATACGACAACCCGAAATCAACAATCGGGCAGTACCCCAGCAGACGTAACACTTGGCGGATTGGAGGATCCTCCCTTTTCAAAGGAGATTTGCGAGACTTTACTCTCTGTTCCACATCTCTTCAGAATACTGTATAAGTCCTAAGGTTTCGAACAGTGCCTATCGAGAGTCAGCCATAGAAATAAATAAAGCCATAAAAGTACCGGGGAACTTACCATCAGTACCAACAGTAGCGGCCAAAGTTTCTCCGAACAGGGGTTGTCGTTGTCTGGTGCGAGCCAGCTGAAGAGCTCGAACTGCGCTCTTGGACATCATGTGCACGATATAGAGGGGTGAGTTGGCCTGAAAGTGGAAATATTAGATAAGTGAAGAATAATTACTTGAATATAAACTTTTATATGACTTGCGCCTTTGGGTGGGGCGGGAAAATGTATGTGATCAGAATTTTAGTGAATAAATAACCCACTCCTATTCTTTCTTTGCCTTCGTTCCATGGCCTTGGGTGACGTTTTCACAATACCGCATGGCATCAGTAAGCTTCGACCCAGCTAGGCCCCTACGAATTGAATGATAAAATCCTCCATAGTGCAGGTGTATAGGCACTTAGGGCTACTCTAGAAAGTGGCTCATGCTTTGAACAGGTACCGCACTCACATTGATTATCCGACGGGTCTATAAAACCCAATTTCCACTATTTTTATTTACAGTGGCGTACCTGGTTGCGCAGCCAATTTAGTGCTTTCCATAAAGATTGCAATTCACGTCCAGACGGGAGTATTTCTATTTGAGGTTTCAAAAAACTCACATGGTGGTATGTTCTTCCCAAAGCTTTATTCCTTCTTTTGTTGATGGGTTGATGATGGTCTAATGTTTCTACTTGAAGACTGTATATGGTGGGTACTGACCTGGTTGGCGATGACACAGGCCCTGTTGACAGCCTCGGCCTCCACCTCCTCGTCACGAGATAGCTGGTGACCCTCGGGGCCATTGATGCCCTTAGCGAGAAGTTTCTCAGTGTTGCGAGCGATTATGTTACCGTTTTCGGCGTGCACCTGGAAAAAGAAAAATTTGGATTATTTTTTCAGCAAGTAAAACATTAACTTTAGTTTTTGGACCTTTAAACTGGTTTGTTTCTGTTTAACTTTCGACTATCGTAATTACAGACACAATTGACTAGCTTGTTGGTTTAGTGGTTAGTAGCCCTGACTGCTAAGCCGGAGGTCGTTGGTTCGATTCCCACCTAGGACAAATGTTTGTGTGATGAGCACGATCATTTGTTCTGTATCTGGGTATAATTTATCTACAACTAGCGACCCGCCACAGCTTCGCATGGGTACAAGAGTAATATTAAATATATCATGCATATAAACCATCCTCTTGAATCACTCTTCTATTAGAAAAAACATTCAAAATCCGTTGCATAGTTTTAAAGATCTAAGCATACATAGGAACAGACAGCGGGAAGCGACTTTGTTTTATACTATGTAGCGACTATAAACCGTGAAATTTGCTAGGTCATCAGCCTCATACCTTGTGGAATGATTATACCAATATTAAACAACACAACAATACACTGGTATTGTATTGTTATTGTGTTGACAAACACTAACCAATCTAATCCTAAAACAATGAGTGACGTTACAACTTCTTATATAGTAACAAATAAATCACAAATTAAATCATCTTGTTCAAGATAGGAGTCAGACCATAATATTATGGTGGGTTAACTATTGTGTTAAATTTTAGTATGCTAGGCAACAGGTGTCTCTGACCTTGAGAAATCACCATGGCTCTTGCTTCTAGAAAGATTAGACAGACAAAAACATTTCGCCATGTAAGTGGGTAGCTTTTTTTGAAATGGTTTAAAATCATCCAATGATAACACCCGCCCTTGGGTGGAGCAGGAGATAGTATCAGAGTCTTACTAAATAAAAAACCAACCCTGTTCCTACGTTTCCTTTCATACCAGGGACGAGCCTTCTTTTCAGACGCAAACCCTTGGCCTCAGTAAGCTTCGACCCTTCTGCAGGGTCCAATAAGTGGGTAGTAGTAGGTACTTAAAATTTATGTACGAGTACCTAGTACATAGGCGGACAAATATTCTCTAATATGGGTTAAAAAAGATAACAATGTGGTAGCTGTTCACAATAAATAAATAAAACATATTTGAAATAGTATGTCATCATCATCAGCCTAAGGCATGCCTAAGGCATTAAGTCCGCCTGTGTACCTTTGTGCTGCATGAAGTTCTTATAAATAAATAAATCAGCCTTATTAATGTCCCCACTGCTGGGGCACAAGCCTGTTTTCCTTCGCCGTTTCGAGAGCAGTGGTGAAGAAATAAATTACACAAATTAATGCGCCTGGCGCGGTTTGAACCCGCGACCTACAACTCATAAGTCGGGGCCTTTACCACTTGGCCACCACTGCTCTCGTACAATAAAGTGTAGGTAAATAAATAAAATAATCATGTAGTTTAGTATCCATAACAAGAGGTATTATATCAACCATTGTATATCTATATAAGATGAACGAAGACTGCAATGAGTCATGACATGTAGGATATGTTATCTACTATGTTTACAGAGTATTGCAAATGTAAACGAAGGCAGTACTTTAGGTCATGCACCTGTGATATCATCTTCGTAGGACCAGTTTTCAGATAATTTGTTTAATCTCTAGCCATCGTCCTCCCACCTTTCATTCCACCTGTTTTAGGGACTGCTTCCAGTTTGGAAGCAGCTGAATACCGATCTTCCACACCATTATGGAAGATCGGTATATACAAATCAGAGAGCCAAAACTCGGTGAAAATTTCCATCGCATCAACGTAAAAACCACTTGCACTCAGTTTTTTTGTATGGTGGGAAAAATCATCTAATAACGAATCCCGCTCTTGGGTGGAGTGGGAAACAAGTGTCAGATTCTTACTGACTAAACAACCTACCCCGTTCCTACATCGCCATACATACCAGGGCCAGAGCCTTCCTTTTCAGACACAAACCCGTGGCCCTGATTGGCTTCGATCCTTCTGTCAGCAACGGTTGCTGACAACTCCTTGAGGCGTGCGGGAACAGAGCGCGCCGTCGACGACCTGGCTTGGTCTGGACCGTTACCAGATGACCGGATGGCGAGTTACCCATTGTTCACCGTCCACAAACTTAACTTGCACTCAGCTTTAGATAGTAAACTATTAAATTTAATTTTCAAAATGTCTCTTACCTGGGGCAAAGCCCTAAGTTCGGAACAGGTCTCCATAGCACAATACAGGTCGTAGTCATCCAGCATCCAGGCATCCTTGTACGCCATGAACATCTTGAAGGAGTTGACGCCGTACTGCTCCGTGGTCAGCTGCTGCATCTCCTTCTTGACGGATGGAGACCACCAGGTCACTCCCACGTGGAGGCCGTAGTCGCAGCACACCTGGGACAGGAGAATATTTGTATTGTAGTTGTAGAATTGACGAAATAATTAACTAAAGATAATACATTTTTTTTTTATCTAAGAAAAGCATTGTCCCTTTTTAATTCAAAATAGCAAATAAAATTTCTGTTTCATTTAATAACCTCTTTTGATACGGTTTTTATAAAAAAAATATTTATTTATATTTAATTTGATATTGTTCGTTTTTTTTTGTAACTTTTGTACCACAAAAGTTGTGAAAAAAAAACGAACATCACACTTGGGAAAGACATTGATCAACAATAAACTACGAAGATGAAGATTTCATAATACATACCTTGCCATCAGCCTTTTCCCTCCAGTTGTTGTAGGCTTCCAGTAAGGACTGTCCTTTCTGCGGCAACACGAAGTCAACTGGAAGTAGAAAGTATATTTACTTAGTTAAAAAAATGTTTTACGATATTGGATAAAACCCGTGTTATTGACTCATTCATCATCAGCCTTTTTAATGTTCCCACTGCTGGGACACTGGCCTCCTTTCTAGGAGGGAATGGTCCATAATCCACCACGCGGGCCCAGTGCGGATTGGTAGATGTCCACATGTCTTCGAATTTTTGGTTCTAGGACATACCGGTTTCCTCACGACTTTTTCCTTCACCGTTTTGAGAGCAGTGGTGATGAAATAAATTACACAAAGTAAGCGCCTGGCTGGGTTTGAAACCGCGACCTACTCAGCTCGACTACGCGACTCGTAAGTTGGAGCGTTTACCACTCGGCCACCACTGCTCACTGTTATTCACTAAAGTTAACTTATTACGAGTATACATGTGGATGGGTGAAGAGGGATAGATAGCCCAATAAAAATGGATAGATTGTGTGAGGAGTGTTAAGAAAGAAAAGGAAGTCGATGATAACGTGACGGCTGATAGAACAGCCCCTAACCAAGTTACAATCGTTTCGTGGCGAGTCTCTTTCCACCATCGAAATCCTAAAACATAAATCTCGGGGCACGGTAGTGCCCCGCCAAGTCTCGAGCAAAGTAGGCACGGCCGTACCATAATTTTCTCAAAGCATTTCGCGGCTATTTCATCCCCCCGTGTGCTCACGGCCGAGTCACTATTTTTATAATGTAAACAAAACGATTGATACAGTCACAAAATATTGATTTATTATTGCAAATCAAGTTGAACAGGACTTGGCTTCTATGCACGTGATCTCAAAACTTTTTACGATGGAAGTATTGCGTAGGGAGACTTGGCTTTTTTACATTTCATGTTTTTGGTGGGATATTAATTACATCATAAAACTGCAGGACATAGCGATGATCACTGTAGAAATAATTACATTTTCGTTCTGTCATTTTGAATCATTGGTGCGGTGCCAGTCGGCGGAATCCTCATGTGCGAGGCCTGCGATTTATTTAGAAAGGTAAAATATATTTGTCATGAGTTTAAATTTTCTAATAGCTAAAAATAGGCAGACAGAATCTTTGTTACCAACGAAAAATACCTGTCTTATTATTTTTTGTTTGGGAAATCTTCCTCCAACCCCTAAAATAGGGGATAGAAATTTGTGTGACACTGAGGTAAAATTCTGTTCCGAGTTCTCTTCCGTGTTCTAAATCAATAAAAGGGAACCATGTTACCCCGAATTTAACGTGAGTGAATCCGCGGGTGAAAGCTAGTCTACACTAATATAATAAAGAGGTAAAGTTTGTTTTTTTGTTTTTTTTGTTTGTAGGAGGTAATCTCTGGAACTGCTGGTCCGATTGGAGAAATTTTAGCAATAATAGAAAGCTGCTTTACTCCTGAGTGACATAGGCTATATTTTATGTACGCGGGCGAAGCCGCTAACAAAAGCTAGTATACCTATATAAAAGCGAAATACCACTCACTGATTAATCACGAAATCCCAGAAACTATAACACCTACAAACTTAAAATTTGACAGGTACGTTCTTTATAGGGTATAGCCGTCCGCTAAGAACGGATTTTACGAAACTCCACCCTTAAGGGGGTAACCGTCCGGACCGAGCCCAGGTCGTCGACGGTGCGCACTGTTCCTGCGCGCCTCAAGGAGTTGTCCCAGCAGGGTCGAAGCCTTCTGGGGCCAAGGGTTGATGCGAAAGCGAAACACCGAGGCTCCCGAATTAAGGCAGGAAGGAACGGTGGGTCGTTTAGTCAGTAAAAGTCTGACACTGTCTCCTGCTCCGCTCAAGGGCGGGATTCGTCAAAAAAAAAACCCTTAAGGCTGTAAACCGATATTCATGAGGGTGGAGCCGCTAGCAGAAGTTAGTGTATACTTACTGACACAAGTAGTTCCCCCAGCAATGGCAGCCCTGGTACCCTTATAGAAGTCATCGGCCGACTTAGCAGCCATCATCTCCAGCTCAAAGTGGGTGTGAGGGTCGATGCCTCCTGGCATGACGAGCTTGCCGGTAGCATCGATGGTCCTGGTGCCTCCTGGGATGATGAGGTTGCGGCCCACTTGTCTGGAAAGAAGAAAGGGGATACATGAGTATGACATGGCAGTAGGTAACGCAAACTTGTGAAATGTATGGGATATTATATGATTCAAAGACAAATAAATACAGAGAAGAATGGAACGTTGATTCTAATAAAATTGTTGGTTTCTGCTTGTTGTAATGGTGACCATCTTCGTTGTTGTGTATACGTAGGTATGTAAGAGTAGACGTGGTGGCATCACAGATGGTATAGGAGGTAACAGCCCCGACTTACGAATTATAGATCGCGGGTTCAAACCTAGTCAGGCGCATGACTTTGAATAATTTATATCATCACCACAGCTCTCAAAACGGTGAAATACGGTAAAAAATAAAGTTTAAAAACTAACACCCGACTACTTAAAAACACGCTCTAAAAAGTACGAAACAAGAAAACAAGAAAGCCGTGGTCGTATGCCATATAGTGGTATACGACCACGGCTTTCTTGTTTTCTTGTTTCGTACTTTTTAGAGCGTGTTTTTAAGTAGTCGGGTGTTAGTTTTTAAACTTTATTTTTATTTAACATATTTTGGAGTTCTAAATAGGTTAATCTTGGGTTCATTGATTTCTCAGCCCATGAATACAGGTAAAGTCACAAGCAAATGCTAGTAATATATATATATTCAAAATGTACAAGTAAAGCGCTTTCAAATGATACCAAACACGGCATATTTATCTTAACTTTATTTTTTTACTTCGTATGTTTTGTCCGCTAGAGGGCGCCACATTAGATTTTGTGAAATCCCATATAGCCTATAACCAGCGGACAATTAAGACGCTTCTAATGATATGTCATTTGTCGAATTCTGATAAGTGGTTTAGAAGTTACGAGGGAACAGATGAACATCCATACCCACATACATACATACATACAGGTCAAAATAATAACCCTCCTTTTGCTTCGCCGTAGTCGGGTAAAAATTCGAAGACATGTGACATCCACCATTCCACCACCCCGCACTGGGTCCGCAAGGTGGATTACGGCCCATTACCTCTCCTAGAGAGCAGGTCTAAGTCCCAGCAGAGGGACCAGCAGCAGGGAAGAGGCTGATGCTATATTAAGCTACTTATGAAAAAAAAAACATAGATTTAACTATCCAACAGGATTTTAACAAACATGCCTTCATTTAATAGAATCTTTCAACAGGTAGCCCATCCGCCATTTTTTTTTTCAAACCAAAACCGTCAAAAATTACCAACCAACAAAAGAACCAAACAGTAAACCATCTAGCTGACTCACTGGTTAACTAAACATACTTATTTAACCATTTAAATCCTATTGGTAGCACAAAGCAATCTAATTTAAACATTTTACTATATTGCGTTAAATAAGGTTAAGAATGTATTGACCTCAAGTTTTCAATTGATGCGGGAACAGTTTGGTATTCAGTTTTTATTAATTTTGATCTGCTTAATTGAATATTGGGGCTTGTGATTTATGGTGAGAAGATGAGATGGGCAAAGAATGTTGATTTGGGAGTTGGGTTTTTAGGGTTTTGCATCGAAAAGATAAATAATCGGGTAAGTCCGAGTCGATCTCGCGCATTGAGGGTTCCGTACAAACATGTGTATTGTGGGAGGATGAGGGGTGAAGCAAATGACATGAAGTGCTACATGGGTCACTGATGTCGAGTCTTATACAGTTAGCTGGCAGGGTACATATTATGTATGAAAATAGTTCAATACCCGAATTGAGTTTCGAACATATTTCCGAATCGCAAAATGTGTGAAATAACTACAAATTTACAGTTTTCAGATTGTTTCCTATAATTTAGCTACAAGACCTTGCTTCGTGCCAAATTTCAAGATCCTTGGTCAAAAGTACCCAAGTAAGTTTTGATTTCTTTGAGAGTGCCGAAATATGCGTTTTTTGCGACTCTATGACGCGTTAAAAGTTACATTTTTCTCCGACCGCAGACTTAAGGATATTGTATAGGATTTGTTTGTTGTTCCCAAGAAAAGGTCTTAAAAGACAGACGAACAACAAAATGATCTTACAAGGGTTCCATTTTTTCCTTTTATGTAAGGAACCCTAAAAAGAGAAAAACCCAATCGATACAATTTCTTTCACATGTTTATCAGTATTTATACAACCATTGGCATCTAACAGATTCCAGTCAATGCATCTTGTGTGGCCTCGACTATGAATAGCGAGTCATCACTTAGGTGCCGAGATGGCTGGCGCATCGTGCTATTCTAGTCAGTGGCAATTGATGTGTGTGTATTATGGGCGTTTGTAAGTTATCTGTGGACTTATTTTTAGGACGACGGACAGCAGTGGTCAAGGATGACTATGCAAATTAATCATAGTGATAAAAGATTAAAAATAGGCTTTACAGGCTTCAAAAAAACGTTTTCAATACGACAGAATTATTTTTACGTATACGTTTAGCGTTATCTTCGCTAAATATTAACCAGTTTTTTTCAGATATTTAATTTTGTATTGGGTTGAGTTGTAACTCTTTACAATCCCATTCAAATTATCTAATGACGAATCCCGGCCTTGCACGGAGCGGTAAACAGTGCCAGACTCTTACTGACTAAACAACCTACCCCGTTCCTTCCTTGCCTTGATCCCAGGGCCCAGGTTTCCCATCTAGCCTTAGTCCCAAGAGGCTTTTCATTTTTATTGTAATTTGTAAGGTACATCATAGGCAGGGTGTGGTATGAGATTTCATCATTCTTATAGGAAACATATCACACCAAATTAGCTAACAAATTTAGTTATAGCTGTGGAGTAGGGACCGCAAACTTTAATTTCGGAAGTCAGTAATTTTAAGTGTCAAAAACGAAAAAAGACAAGAAATACCGGTTTCCGGACTGGAATAGAGAGGAGACAGTAATATTAATTACTGTCCCATCTCTAAATGAATGATTAAGGGTATGGTTCGGTTAAAACGACCCGTACTCTTAATCTATAAAGGGTACGGGTCTGTTAAAACGACCCATACCCTTAATCTATAAAGGGTACGGGTCTGTTAAAACGACCCGTACCCTTAATCTATAAAGGGTACGGGTCTGTTAAAACGACCCGTACCCTTAATCTATAAAGGGTACGGGTCTGTTAAAACGACCCGTACCCTTAATCCATTAAGGGTACGGTTCGGTTAATTTTGTTGATTTAATTTGAAAAATAGTTAATAGAAGCTGTTTGAGTTTTTGGCGAGATTTCTTCAAGTGAAGAATTGATCTTCACTTGACTGTTTCAATTATTTGCAAATAGATTCCTAGTCGATTTTATGATGTAAAATTGGTGTAGTTTAGTATCTCAAGTGCGTAATTGTACGATATGTAATATTGTAGTGAGAAATCAAATTAACAATTTTTAAGAAAATGTGTCTTAAAGGACTCTGTATCCAAGCCAACATCATTACAAAAAGAAAAGAAGCTATTGTTTAAAACATGAATGAAACACCTAATAACATTTAAATCTTAACATAATAAATCGGCCAACATAACCTTGCCCCGACTTTTAGCAGAACTCATTTACAAAAACAATTTAATATTTAAAATTCCGCGCACAGACTCGTAGCGTCATCACCATTATCATATCAAAGTAAAATAAATCTTTTATGTATGTAAATGGTGTTATGTTGACTGGCCTGTCAGCCTAGTACCTAGTTAGTGACCCTGACTGCTATGCCGGAGGTCGTGGGTTCGATTCCCACTCAGGACAAATGTTTGTGTGATGAGCACGATCATTTGTACTGTGTCTGGGTGTAATTTATCTATAATATGTATTTATTTAGAAATATATAAGTATGTTTATCAGTTGTCTAGTACTCATAACACAAGCTCTGCTTAGCTTGAGACTAGACGGCGTTTTTTTTTTTTTTTTTTTTTTTTTTTTATGGTAGGTGAAAATCATCCAATGACGAAACCCGCTCTTGGGTGGAGCGGGAGACTAGTGTCAGACTCTTACTGACTAAAAAACCTACCCCGTACCTTCCTTGCCCTATTCCTGGAGTCGAGGTAACAGTTTCCCACTTCCCTCTAGACTCCGGGAGGCTTCGACCCTGAAGGGCCCCTGCAGTTTGCTGACAACTCCTTGAGGCGCGCGGGAACGGTGCGCGCCGTTGACGACTAGGACTCGGTCTTACAGACGACCGGACGGCGAGCTACCCATTGCTCACCGTCCGCGAGCCAGTGTCTACGGTGGCCGGATATCGGCAGGATCGCGGCGGCGACGGCTACGGCGAGTACGCCGTTGCCTTTGCCTTATGCGGTCGGCCTCCTCCTTTACGAGCATTACTGCTTCGCAGAAGGAGGCGACCGCCTGCCATTCCTCTTCGCTGTGGACCATGGCCTGAACCAGGGCCCGGCGCGAGAGGTCGCCGCCAGACTAGACGGCGTTGTGTGATAGTTGTGGACGTATTATATTACATTATTATTATATCAAAGTAAAATAAATCTTTTATGTATGTAAATGGTGTTATGTAACAAATTAAGATAGGGCTTTGCCACCCAATATGGCGGTGTCGCGGATGTCAGCTCGTTACCGCATTAGTGACTTCCTGAGTGCGCGCACGCATGTCAATGTAGCCAACGGAACACGTCTGCGTTCGCAATTCAAACGTTCGAATTTGACACTTCCCTAACGGCTTTCAACTGCTTTTTTTTGTTGTGGCGGTAGTTTGTAGTTCCATATTTGATTTCTTACTTTATTTATTGGGTATACTTCTGTTAGTATGTTTCAGCAAACTATTGTATGCTGTTATGCCGAAATTACAAAACTAACATTTTTACTACTACTAGATTAGGTCCTTGGAAAAATTTCGGGTTTCAATTTCAACACAGCTTAATTTTCCTGCCCTTGTCTTTTACTTGAGATCGATCAGTACAGATTTTGTGCTAACTTCACATAAACCATCTACTAAATAGTCCGAAAAAAGAGCCCGTTCTTGAGTTAGAGACCCGTTCTTGAGTTATAAAATTACAAGGAAAATTGGTTTTTATATATATTGATATAAAATTATAAATGTACATATTATTATAGTCACCAGCCCATCTAAACTAAACTAACATTATAATAATGGTTCTAAAACTTTTATTCTTATAATTACCTACTAAACCATCAGATGAATCATGAATGAAAAACAGCTACCTGTCAATGCGTGCCCGAACCTCGATATATTTAACAAAACCAAGAAACTTAATTTCACGCACCATTAGTTACGAACTTATTTAGGCTAGCTTCAGATTTATAGACAAGAAAAAAAATGGTTAATGTAGACTGCATTTTTGTCTGAAAACATTCGTGAAATGGTTCAATCAACCTGAGATACTATGAAGTTATTGTTAGTTTCAGCCAGTGGCGTAGCTGTAATTCTAATTAGCCCCTGTAATATTAGTTCATCATCATCATCACCGTTTCAAACAAAAACGTCCATGGTTGGCTTTAAGCCTCCCTAAGTGTCGCGACAATGATCGGTCCTGTGCATCTGGCATCCGTTAGATTTACGCAAATCTTTTCCTAAAAACCCTGCAGTCAGATCACCAGTTCACTTCGTAGGAAGTACTGGAATACGCAGTGTTGGACGCACTGCGTCTTCCAGTACGTCCGACCTTCGACGTTCGTACGTTCAACCTTTCAGCCATTTGTTTTGCGAGCAATATGCCCTGCCCATTGCCACTTAAGTTTAGAGATAAATATTTAGTTATGAATAAATAAATAAATATCAAAGAATGTTGATTGTTTTTTATAGACAGAGATTGCTACGGGACATCATTACGAAATCAAAATAAAAATTGAGTATCATCTAACCGCATCTACGCCCCTGGTTTCAGCTTAAATGTAAAGAAATAACAGTAAAAAATTCAGTAAATCGTTTTCGTAGATTGATTATTGCGTTGAGTTCGCCTTTTGAAAATCAGTAATAGCCTGGGGTCACGATTTATTCCTTGTCATAACAACACACTTGTCCTTACTAGTTAGTCTCCGCGACATCGTCTGCGTCAGATTTGTAAAATAGCACAAAGCCATTCGGTCACAATTTAAAAAAAAAAATTAATGATATAAACTACCTAGCGCTTAATTCTGAATCCACATGAATTGTTGATGGTGAGGCGTATTAGTTTATTTAGAGCCTATTTTCTCCAGCGTTGAAGACACCTCAACGGACGGGAAGACTGCAGCAGGCAAATTGTTCGAGTCCTTTGAGGTACGCGGTATAAACGATTAGGCGAAACGGTTAGTCCGAATCGTAGCGGTGTTAACAATGTAACGCGCCGTATACCGTAATGTTTTTTCTTTTTGTGCAAAGGAAAGAAAATACATTACACGGAAGCATTACGGAACTATACAAGAGGTTTGTTATGACAACCCTAAAGGTGTTTTTTTTTATAAAACCCTTTACCTCCGTGCCAATAGATTATTCGCTGAGACTGACGGGTGTTACCAAAATTCAGCTATAAACAAAATTATAATTATATTATCAAAGCGTTTTCTACCGAATTATAGGTTTCATTTTCAGCTGTTAACTTTATGCGAAAAATCTAATAGCTCATGATGGCAAGATTGCTAAAGTGTATGTTTACCGGCAGTTAACTTTTCTGTGTTAGTAAAACTTTTTATGGCACACCAATTTTCTGCACACAATAGACCGCCTCATTAACAAAGTTCAAAAGAAATTGACTTTTACCTTCCACACTATAAAGTACACCGCTTTGTTGAAATAAAGAGATATAATACTTCTCACGGGAATGTTTTTGTATTTTTTATTTCATAGCAATTAAAACACTTTCATTTCTATTGTCATGATGACACGTAATGATGCATTTAGGGTTGGTATCTCTAAGCATTTCTAAAATCTGAACCCGGACCCGGAAAAGAAGCGAAAAAGAAACCCGGATTACGAGCTCAGAACCGGGACATACATAATTTAAACTAATTTTGAAGGTAGGGTTGTTTTTTGTGAAAAACGATTAAAATCGAAAACTATTGGACCGATTTTAAAAATTCTTTCCCTAATAGCTAGCTTATTGTTTTAGCAGTAACATGAGCTACATTTTCTCCCCGAGCATAGGACTAATTCGAAAGAAATCGCGTGTATGCATACACGCAATTTCTTTCGCTTTGAACTTAAAAACAAAGTTCACATTGACATTTTTTACTATTGGTTGGCTTGCCCTTAGCTGTTATCTCACCTGATAGAAAGCGACGATGCTATCAATGAAGGAGCTGATGAAGGAGATGCTTATCTAGAAATCATCTGTTCACTCTTGACTTAAAGACCCCCGGTTGTAGCTATCAGGAAACACTGACTTCGGTAGATCATTATATTTTATATTTATTTTTAAAACAAAATACGAATTTCATTTACAAAACAGAACAGTTACATACAGTTTAAAAATAATCTTTACTGGTTTAATTCATGAAATAAAATAGTGACGCTCTATTGCTGCGTCTAAAAGCTTGAAAATTTTATAATCGGACGACAAGTAAGACACCACCCGGACACTCCCCTAACGCCATTCAATCAAACTAGGACAAATCCGGGGAAACCGGACGGATGACAGACAACCCTAGATACATCGAACTCAGCAGCACTATTTCAAGACGTGTTGACTAAAGATTAAGGTTCAAAATCGTGTCACAGTCTAAATATAGTGAGTAAAGAAAATAATGGCCTGAAAATGTTTGAAGATACGATCATTTGGCGAGATGAAATAGCTGGAAGGCATTCTGTTTAAGATAACGTAACCGCTGGCACAGTTTCGTATTTACTAACATCAGTCTCTGACGTAATCGTCACTTGTGTAGACGTCTCATCTTTTGACGGAGAAATGGACGTTTACAAATATTGCCGTTTAAATTGTAAATACGGCGGTCTTCCTTGTAATAGTGTGGCTAAATAGCTGCGTTGTGTTTAGTTAGCTGCTGATTTTGTTAGAATGTTTTAAAATTGTTTAAAGATGGTTTTATTTTTGGTGGGTAAAAATAATCCAGTGACAAATCCTTTGTTGTCCTTTAGCATTGGATAAGCGAGAAATAGTATCAGTTACTGACTAAACAACTGAACCCGTTCCTACGTTGTCTTTCTTACCAGGGCCGAACCTTCCTTTCAGAAACAAACTCGGACCGCGGCGGAGCGGGAAACAGTGCCAGACTTTTACTGACTAAACAACCTACCCCGTTCCTTCCTTGACTTAATCTCAGAGCCCTGCTTACGCTTTCGCATCAACCTTTGGATCCTGCAGAGCCCCTTCCGATTGCTGACAACTTCTTACGGAACCGTTTGTGTGCGAGTCTAACTCACACTTAGCCAGTCTTTTGTATTCACAACGGCCCGGATCAAGCCAAGTCGTCGACGACGCGCCTCAAGAAGTTGTCAGCAAATGTAGAGGCCAAACAGCAGGGCCGAAGCCTACTCGAGCCTTGGTCCAGTTTCTGAATGGAAGATCCGACCCTGGCATGAGAGCTTTGAAGAAATGGGGTGGGTTGTTTAGTCAGTCAGAGTGACACTGTTTTCCGCTCCGCCCAAGGGCGGGATTCGTCTTTAGATGATTTTTCCCATCATAAAATGAACACTTATATACCTAGTCTTTTGCATTCTACTAAGCAACATTGTGTGTGCATTTCCCTTGAACTGTTATGCAACATAATATATCTTCTGTCAGCGCCTATAGCTCGCCGGATAGGAGCAATTTAACCAATGAATTTTATTTAAACTACGTTGGGTCTCCTGTAAACACTTCGATATAACTGTACCGTTTGAGTTCAACACCCCAGTTTAATTTTAATAGTTTACTGTGACGGGAAGCCGATGTCCAGTGGCCATCCTTCGTGGTAGATAATCACTGTGGATTTAAAATGATTAAAACTATGACTATTGAAATCATATTTTAATAGTGCAGTGGTGACCCAGTGTTGCTTGTTGTCATCATCATCCAGCTGTTTTTTAATATTCCCACTGCTGGAACACAGGCCTCCTATCTAGGAAAGGTAATGCCATAATCCACCACGCGGGCCCATTCCGGATTGGTGAATGTCACATGTTTTCGAATTTTTGGATCTAGGATATGCCCGTTTCCTCACGATGTTTTCCTTCACCGTTTTCAGAGCAGTGGTGACGAAGTAAATTACACAAAGTAATGCGCCTGGCTGGGTTTGAACCCGCGACTTACGACTCGTAAGTCGGGGCCGTTAACACTCGGCCACCACTGCTCTACCATTGCTAGTTGTAGTACGGGCCAAATAAGTTGAAGCTTTTGCTAGGGTTACGCGAAATCCTTAACACGATTAAACCCGTTAATCGGTTTGGCGATTATACTTAAGTGTAATTATTGTGGTTGGCTTAGCACGAAGTGGCGTAGGCACAAAAGAGTAACATATTCTAAGGTGTTTGAGAGAGGTGTACCGAATGTACGATCAAGATCTCAAACAGCCCCTTATGTACTGGGTACTAAACGTAAAGTGTTTTGGGAACACAATTATTATGCGTACAGCTATGAAGTGGAATTCCCTGCCGGAGTCTGTGTTTCCTGATAGCTACAGCCTAGGGCTCTTTAAAGTCAAGAGTGAATAGTAGAACCACATCATCGCTTACCATCAGATGAGATTGTGGTCAAACGCGAGCCTATCCAGAATAAAAAAAACGACTACATCCTTCTCTTACGCTTAACCAACGATGGCGTCAAATACTGCAGACTGCTGTTTAGGCATAACAGATTCGAAGTTCTAAGACCACTCTTTAAGACTAATCTTATCATTTATATCACAAACTATCAGTGATGCTGTTGATCTAATAAGATCAATAAGTCCTTTGCGGAGGCGAATTTCATTGCCAGATCGATTATATTTATATCTTATTTATTATATGCAAAAGGGACATAGGCGGACGTAAAAGGCTGATGAAGAGATTACATAGTAAACGCAATCCGCATAATTCTACATGTTTACAAAGAAAAATTGCATTTATGTAGCACACACATACACATACAATGAAGAAGAGGTACTTATGTACAAACTTAAATTAAAAACGAAAATCATCAACATCGAGTGTCTCATAATTATACTGCTATGTAGTTGAGTCGAAAAATATCGTGTTGTAAATCGGATTTTCAATACGATATATTTTACGTCCACTTCTGGACACAGGCCTCCCCTAAGTGCCGGCACAAAGACCGGTCCTAAGCCTCTTGCATCTATCGGATTCCAGCAACCCTGACCACCTTGTGGGAGGCCTTCCAACGCTGCATCTTCTGCCTTTCTATTGGCCTATCAACTGATCCTATGCATCTCGCAATCAGAGGACTCCCTCAGTAGGTTATTAGTACTACACCTTGTGGGAGGACCTTTCAATGTAAATTGAAATTATACGAGTAGGTGGTGTGTTTTCATTTTCTTTGCCAAGTTGAAGATCAAATAATGCCAACTATGTAAATGCCAAGGATACATATTGCTGTTAATTGCATCTTACTGATGGAAGTAAAGATGATTAATCGATTAGAATTTGTTGTCGTGGCGACCCGCCCCAGCTTCGCACGGGTACTGATATTGAATTTATTATGCATGTATTATACACATAAACCTTCCTCTTGAATCACTATATCTATTAAAAAAAACGCATAAAATCCGTGGCGTACTTTTAAAGATCTAAGCATACATAGGGACTGCGGTAAGCAACTTTGTTTTATACTATGTAATGATTATTATTGACAATTTAAGATACATCTCGTTTCTGCAGGAGCTGGGTTTATTTGAGCATTCACTTTTGAATTTTAAGAATTTTACTATGTACCTATATAAATTAGAGTTATCAATTCTTTTTTCCTCTAACTATCCTAAATTTGGCTTTCAGCCTGATTGGGCGAGGTCGAGTATCAATATTTAAGCAATCTGCCTGCCTATCTGACATGCGCAGCCCAATATTTGGGAATAAGGGACCACCGGATACATTCAGTTAATCAATTAATTGGCATGGCCCCCACCCATTTGCAAATAGACAAGTCTCTATAGATTTTGTTAGCAATCATGGACAACTTTTTTGAAAATTTCTCTTCTGGTGTAATTGCTTTGGTTTTTAACTCAGATTACACATTGCTGTAAATCAAATTTAAAGACAAATGTGATAAATCATAATATAGTATGTGTATTATTTCAATAATACGTGTACTAAAAATTCAAATACCTATAACAAATTATGATTATGATATTAAATAAACTAATATAATAAAGAGGTAAAGTTTGTTACAAGCTTTTATTTTTTGTTTTAGGAGGTAATCTCTGGAACTACTGGTCATCTCTGGAACTACTGGTCCGATTGGAAAAAAAAATAGCAACAATAGGAAGCTGCTTTACTCCTGAGTGACATAGGCTATATTTTATGTACGCGGGCAAAGCCGCTGACAAAAGCTAGTATTGAATAAAAAAGATTTTGATTTTTTTTCGTTCAGGATCATGATCAATCACAATTTTACAATAAATCAAAGAGTTGTGTTTGTTAATCCACATACATTGACCGCAGAACAGATGGCTGTTAGGGCTGAAAGGTTCTAGAGCGGCGACCGCGTCCCAGGAGACGCTTTGAAAGGACTCCCACAAGGTGGACCGATGACCTGGTGAGGGTCACGGGAATATGATGGACGTGTGACATACAAAATTTGTTAATTGTGGCGACATTTGAGAGAGGCCTGTGTCCAACAGTGTAGCTCTTTCGACTGAAATTATGAAGTCAATAGCCTCAATTTCCATGCTAAAACGAAATATATATGGTATAGGTATCTATAGTTATATGTACTTAGTTATTTAGAAGTAGACTGTAGGCATGGCATTCACACGATCCAGTCTGTGTGACCTAATTAGGAATAATGTAATTAGAGAAATTAAATTGGTCGCGTTTCTAGGAGTGGTAGCTGTATGTCAAACTGTCACCTAGTAGTGTGGTATAGTGCGAAGGTTTTTACATTTTCGGGTTAAACATTACTTTTATCATTTTTTTTTTAAATGTAGTATGCCCAAATCTCTAGTGAGTAATGTCTTGTTTGTACGTATGTATGTGTGTCATTTTTTCACGTATCCTCGCCTGTCACGCCGGAGACTGGGGTTAGATTTCCCTACAGTTCATCAAAACGGTTACTTACCGTTTGGATGAACTACATTATATAGGTTTTGGAAGGCCATGTCCTATAATAGATAGTTTTTATTCTAGGGCTATGTTCCTTTGAGATAATTTTCGACTTCCAGATGGATGAAGCCACTGACGGATCTAAAACTTTATTCCCAACAAAGCTAACCGGTGTTCAAGATATAACCGCAACATGATACCTTCCAAGTTTTTTACATTCTATTCAAATATAGATTTTACAGACTATGAAATATCTACTTTATGAGTTCAGAAAAATACTCAGGCCATTCAACGAAAATAACAAAGGTCAATGAACTCCAACCATGGTGGAGTTTCCAGACAAAACAGTACTAAGTTCATTGCGTTTGGCCAGACACTGAAACACCCCCACAATAAATTTAACGAACGCAGCGTTCGCCATTGCCATTACCATGGGGGCCTTCAGATGACGTCATGTTCCAGACGGTAGAAAATATTCACCCCACTGAATTAGTCATGTTTTTTATTCTATAGTAAAACACTGGCAGTTCGATTTTAAAAGTAAAGTCTTTGTACAAAATATTTGATTGAGAGAAAATGTATATATTGTAGCTGTCTCTATTTCTATTTACCATAGGTAAAGGTGACTTTCAATAGACTTCGTCATCATCATCATTTCAGCCAAAAGACAGACCTCCCCCGAGCGCCGCGACAAAGACCGGTCCTCCATCGGATTCCAGCAACCCTGATCCACCTTGTGGGACGCCTTCCAACGCTGCGCCTTCCGGTACGCGGTCGCCACTCCAGAAGCTTTTGGCCCCAGCGGCCATCTGTTCTGCGTGCCGGGCACATGGCATATGCCCATTGCCAATTAAGTTTGGGGATTCTTTTCGCTATGTCGGCAACCTTGGTTCTCTTGCGGATATCTCTCTGTCATCAATATATTGGTCCCTACCAAGTGTAGAAGAGCAGTAGTGAGTGGTAACGGCCCCGGCTTACGAGTTGTAGGTCGCGGGTTCAAATCCAGCCAGACGCATTACTTTGTGTAATTAATTTCATCATCACTGTTCTCAAAACGGTGAAAAAAAACATTTAGTGGATTTCTAATACTTAGTCTAAGACATGTTTTCCAAGCTTTCATAATGTCTATTTTAGTTCAAAGTGTCATTAGGCTTTTGTTAACACAATCACAATGAATCATTTCTATGCCCTTTGGCTTAGAACAAAGACCTCACAAGAGACTTAGGGTCTCTTAGAGCTTTATCATTATTATTTTACAGCCAGAGAAAATTTATTGCTAAAGGTATTAGAGTACAGGGGTTTACTGCACAGGTCAAGGAAAAAAGCACTGTGGTCTGTGTCCCTTTTGCTGATAATTCTTTGAGTTACGTATGGAACACAACGCGGTATCGACTCAGGTTTGGTCTTCACCGGACGGAGAACTACCCCAAATTCGCCTTCGAAAACCTACGACAAAAGACTGAGGATGTCTGGACCGAGTCCTTGAGGCGCACGGGAACAGTGCGCGCCGTCGACGACTTGGGCTCGGTCCGGATGGTTACCGGATGGGCGGACTGTGAGCTACCCATTGCTCGCCGTCCGCAAGCTCACGTCTACGGAGGCCGGAAATCGGACCGTCTGCGTATGGTGGTGTAACATTGACTTATTTTTATAAGTGCTTGACTACTTTCAACACACAAAGTGACTTCAAATAAATAAACCAACCATGATGATGGATAACTGTCAACTTTTTAAACTCTGACAAATGACGTATCAACAAACAGTAACATTGAACCGTTGAACCCTACAGAAGGCGTTGATAAATGACGTCACCATATTTGTGCTGATGGATGCCCACCCGCATATGTCTATAAGATCCTATTATCGAGTTTAGTAGACGTCTTCAAATTAATGTAGGACGATTAGTAACATAGGCTCCGGGCTTCAGTCAGAAATTCTTATGGAAAAAACTCCGATGATACTTTGCTCGAATCTAGGAGAACTTGAGCACTTTTGAGCACCGACTGCTCAAATCCGTGTGGATCTTTCCACAAAAGACTATCTTAGACACTAATCAGTATGGTGCTTATATGATATGACCATTACTTGTTATGCCTTTAACAAAGACCTGATTTGCCAGATGACCAGTTGATTTCTGTAATTTTTCTCAGGGTTGTCGGATAGAAAATACTGTCTTCATCATCATCATTTCAGTCGAAAAATGTCTAGTGTTAGCAATAAACCGGGAAGCTGTGTCGCCGTCAAGAGCGATTCAGTGTGTCTTGCATGAATCGGATTCTCGTGTCTCTCAACCAGTACTCGGTCCCCCTGAGGCTTTACAAAGTTGCTTCTTCTGTCACTCTAGAGCCTTTCAGCCCCATCGGTCACCTCTTCAGCGCGGAATGTGCCCTACCCACTGCCATTTAAGTTTGACACATTGTCACGTTGAATGGCAATGCTAATTCTTTGACAGAAGCATGAGCCAACTCTGATCACGCATGTCGATCAGTCGCCAAAAAGGAGACGTTCTCCCGGACCCCATCCATGCATCACTCAAGCGTTTCGGTCCACAAACGGCTCAAAACTGTAATTATCAATAAAACTTAAACTAGATGATGTTCAACTATAAGAATACCGTCTACAAATAATGACGCATCGTGAACATCATACAAAACGTTAATGTTATGACGTCATCATAACAATTTGGTTGATGGATGCGCGCCCGCATATGTCCAGCTGATCTATTGTGACGATCAATAGATGGCGTCCAATTGATGGAGCACGTTCGTCTTAGTCGGACGTATATAGTGCTGATGGAAGAGCTTGAGGCTAAATGTTAACAAAAAAAAATTAATGGGCTTGTTCGTGATATCTTGGATAGTTTGACTATTTATTGAAAAGTATGTTTTGTATTGTTATGTTTCTTGATAGAAAGAAGATTCAGATGCTATGTAATGTATGTCATTTTTTTTTAATGAATAACTTTTTCTAGCTTGGTCGCTAGAATTTGGATAGAGTGTAATAAGATAAGTGTGCAGTAAGAGAGAAGCACACAGCCTCTATTTGCCTAGCTTATTTATAAAAAAATCGCTCCCGGCAACAAAAAAACGTGATAAATGAAGAACCGCTCGACTGATTTTGTGCAAACTTTACATATACCATCTTCTAAATAGTCCAAACAAAGCCTAAACATTTGGTTTGGATAGGTGAGCCCGTTCTTGAGTTATAAAATTACAACGAAAAGTGGTATTGATTTTTCTATATAATATATATTGATTTTACTTTACATAAAATTTTCTGTTATCCATCTGCACATATATAATATTATTCTTCATATTATCATCATTTCAACTGAAAGACGACCAATGCTGGACATAAGCACCTGTCGCTACAATTAATGGTCCTGGGCGTTCTCGAACCTCCCCAGGTCATCGGTTCTCCTTTTGAGAGGCCTTTTAACGCTGCGTCTTTCGGTACATGGTCAGCACTCCAGAACCTATCGTCACCATCTCTTCTGCACTATTGGGGCCCAGGGTTTCTTTCTGAAAGGAAGGCTTGGCCCCAGTGCGAAGGGCAAAGAAGGACCGGGGTGGGGTGTTTAGTCAGTAAGAGTCTGACACTGTTTCCTGCTCCGCCCAAGAGCGGGATTTGTCATTGGATGACTTTTGCCCACCATAAAAAAACCATCTCTTCTGTAAGCTCATTACCACGATGTAATCACGTAAGGATAAGCCGATCACAGCCATTCCATTGCACTTTGGATTACTTTAAGCATTCTGGAGCTATATGTCATCACTGACAACACACACTGGTCATAGAATTTAATCTTAGCACACTAAGTGTATGTCCTCCTAGTATTTGAAATCTTTAATTAACCACCCAACAGCTGATGCACTCCAATATTCTAATTAACCTCTCCATCTAAGCTAGGTGAAGGCTAAGGTTCGCAATGGATCAGCGCGCCACATAATTCACAATTACGGCCCCTTCTAGATTGCCCACCAACGTGTCTGGTCAGTCCATTCTGCGCAGTTAATAGGGGTTATTAAGAACATTGATTAATCTGAGGAAGTAGTAAATATTGGCTTGGGGCCATCAGAGTCATAAATTCCTTGCTACAATGTTATACAGACATTTTCATATTGAGTAATTATTAAATTCCACTTCTCACATTTTTTTTTATGCTTAGACAAAATAATCATCTTATGACAAATCCCGCCCTTGGGCGGAGTGGTAAATAGTGTCTGACTTTTACTGAGTAAACGACCCACTGTTCCTGCGGAACACCAGGGCCCAGGAAATAAGGCAAGAAGGAACGGTAGGTCGTTTAGTCAGTAGAAGTTTGACACTGTCTCCCGCTCCGCCCAAGTACAGGATTCATCATATATATGATTTTTTCCACCATAAAAAAAAACCCTGCTCCTTCCTTGCCTTGATCCCAGGTCCCTGGTGCTACGCTTAGGAATACAACATAAGTAAAAACGATTAAGGGTCTCAGCACACATATGGGATCGGAAAGGGATCGTAACCGTAACGCCTTTCGCCTCGCTGTCAACCAGGCGTCAACCTACCGTATGCACGTAACGAAAGCGTATCAGCAGCGCCTGTACGTCAACTCGGCTACGGCTAGGCGACACCGCGCTTACGCCTCGCCGCCCTCTGGCTAACCTGGTTGGCACCAGATCAGTTTGAATCCAAACGTTAAGTGTAGCGCACGGTTATGTCTTGGTTTACAATACGTGAGTTGGCTATCATAGCCATAGCGGGAGGGGAAAGGGGAAAGGGTGGACGAAGAGATGTGAGCTCGGGTACGGAGAGACGTAAGCGCGGGGACGGAGAAACGTAAGCGCGGGGACGATGAGCCGTAAGCGCGGGAATTCAAGTTCGGAGCCTGTTCCGAGGCGAGGCGATTACGTTATTATTCCGATTAGTGTGCGTTGCAGTAGAGAGTTTAATACAAACCATTCTGAACGGCTCGAGGCGATACGGTGACGATCCCTTTCCTATCCCATATGTGTGCTGAGACCCTTAACGTGTAGTTTAAAGGAGAATGTGTCATTCTCTTCTTTCTTGAGTAAAGTATAATGTTTTACTATGTAAACATATCCACCAATCCGCACTGGGCCCACGTGGTGGATTATGGCCCATTCCCTCTCCTAGAGAGAGGAGGCCTGTGTCCCTGCAGTGGGAACATTAAAAGGCTGATGATGATGATGATGATGATGTAAACATACATAACGACCTCTTAATAAAAGAGAACGGGCTGTAATCCACCACGCGGACCCACTGCTGATTGGTGGATGTCACCTGTCTTTGTTTTAATCACACAAAGTAATACACCTGGTTTGAACTGGCGAGCTACAACTCGTAAGTCTGGACCGTTAGTACGAAGCCACGTCTTCCTGCAGATCCATATATTTATTCGTTTCGATCCGCAAACACACGCATTGCGGATCTGTATTGACACACACTCAATCTCGAGACAGCCTGACGACCGCGATCATATACAAACGGAACGTGTATTCTTGTATAGTGTGAAATGTTTCCTGGAAATCCTGTAATAACTTTCATGTCACGGGCAGTAATTATTAAATGATTAGATACTAATCATCTAATGGGAAATCCGACCCTTGGGCGGAGGGGGAAACAGTGTCAGACTGTTACTGACTAAACGACCCACCCCATACCGGGGTTTGACCTTCCTTTCAGAAACCGGACCGTGGCTCCAGCAGGCCTCTACCAAGGCCTCGTAAAAAAAATGGTTTAAACAAATAAACGCATTTTGCAGTTGTTATTGCTGTTAAAAACTGTTGTTGGCATTAATTTTTTTAAATCCTTTATTTTATATGAGTTATCAAGCGCTAAAATTCGCAGAGCCTAACTTTTGCCTCGCCAAGATCCGATGGCTGTACTGTACAGTCATTGATATTCAGTGTCAATAAACCGCTAAGAAGATAAATTATATTTATTTAGTAAATTGGTTTTAAAAATGTTTTAAAATAATACTTTTACATCATCATCATCATCATCAGCCTTTCAATGTTCCCACTGCTGGGACACAGGCCTCCTCTCTAGGAGAGGGAATGGGCCATAATCCACCACGCGGGCCCAGTGCGGATTGGTGGATGTCACATGTCTTCGAATTTTTGGTTCTAGGACATGCCGGTTTCCTCACGATGTTTTCCTTCACCGTTTTGAGAGCAGTGGTGATGAAATAAATTACACAAAGTAATGCGCCTGGCTGGGTTCGAACCCGCGACCTACAACTTGTAAGTCGGGGCCGTTACCACTCGGCCACCACTGCTCTCATACTTTTACAAGTTGATTATTTTTCTTTTCGTCAGTTTAAGCTAGATGAGTCCGGTGTCCTAACTGACTGACTACCTTGAGAAGAATCACCGAAACAAACTCAGGGGTCAGTCTCTTTTAAACTCCATACAGTAACCATGTAATGGTCAAAAGAAAGAGACCGAATATGTACCAAATATGTACCAGTCTATTGAATTTGTTACATAAGAACTGCTGTTTCTAAACCGCGACAGCAATAGTTAGTTTCGCTTCAACAAACTTTACACATCTATTACTAAGTTTACTCATTTCAGGCACACATTACCACACCGCTACGTGTTCTGTAGACAGAAGTCCTTAACTGAACTTTCTCTGCAGACTGCAAAAATGGCGAAAACTGCAATGCAGAATGTTCTGCAGTGATTATTTATCTTTATTTTGATGAAAGAGATGATTCTTTGAAAACGAGAAGGTGTCTCATTCGTCTGCCTTAGTAGAAACTAACTGTTTACAATTTGATATTTTTATTTGCATATTAGTTTTTCCTGTTCAGGAAATAAGCAGTGCTGTGAGAGCAGTGGTGGCCGAGTGGTAAAGGCCCAGACTTAAGAGTTGTAGGTCGCGGGTTCAGAACCAGTTTTGTGTAATTTATTTCTTTACCATTTCTCTCAAAACGGTGAAGGAAAAAATCGTGAGGAAATCTCCATCTCCTAGAACCAAAAATTCGAACACATGTGACATCCACCACAGGCTTCCTTTCTAGGAGAGGGAATAGGTCCATAATCCACAACGTGGGTCCAGTGCGGATTGCTGTATGTCACATGTCTTAGAATTTTTGGTTCTAGGACGTTCCGGTTTCCTCATGATGTTTTCCTTTACAGTTTTGAGAGCAGTGGTGATGAAATGAATTACACAAAGTAATGCGCCTGGCTGGGTTTAAACCAGCGGCTTACAACTCGGAAGTCGGAATCTTTACCACTGCTCTACAGACTAGCATAGCATAATTTAGGTAGTGCAGTAACTATGCAGGTAAAAACAATAAATCCTTGAAGAACAGTAATTTACTAACAAGACTTGGCATCTAAACTACTAATACCTACCTGTACAATTTATTAACCCACAGAATGCAGTAAACCAGCCATTGCCAATTTTTTTTGTTAGTAACACCAGCCGAATTAGAGGATATTGACGTCCAAGCCAAAATTACCTGCAGAGTACATTTGATCTTGATTTTTCCAAGAAATGTAACTTTCTCGACACACCCAAATATTCTCGATAAACACAGAAACTTATTGAGTTGGGAATTTGTGTTTGTATTTTTAATTATAACGCCAGTGTAAATCAGGCCTTAGAACGCTAACTATGCTTCTTTCGTGTTATCTTATGGCTCCTACAGACGGAAACATCATAATAATCATCATCAGCTTTATAATATTCCCACTGGTGTGACACAGGCCTCCTCTCTAAGAGAGGGAAAGACAGTGACAATAGACTTTCATTTCTACAATACAATATGAAAACTATGAAAGTATGAATAGGTTACTTCTAGTCAAGAAATTCTTATCGTCGAACATATTTTCGACCGTATCTTTCCTTACCGTCAGGTAAAGTGGTTCAGGTTTTTAGAATAAGGCCCTTGGTTTCGAATAGCCCCTTTCTCGAAGAGTAAGGAAAAAGTTATTTAAAAGAGATAAGAATTAGAGATTCCAAATAAAATACGAAAGGATAACGGAAGGATGTGATATAAACATGTGGATAAAAATGAATGTAAATAAAAATTATACAATAAATGCATGCAATGATGCAGAACAGAATTAGGTAGGGAACTAATTTCCCGGACTACGCTCGACTCGTAGATGCAATTGTAATACCATTTATAGATTACTAAGCCATGTTTAAATTAAACAAAGAAGTAGACAGATAATTCCCCGATTAACGTAATCAGAATCGATCAGTGGCTATTACAAAACAAACAAATGCAAATGCAGCGTAAACAGACTATAAATAAATGCATGACACACCGCTTTACTGACTATATTTAGCGTCGTTTACACGAGTTAAGATTCTCGACCAACGAGACATTTTTTTTATTGATATAGATATAATATATATAGGTTTGCGCTTGACCGCTATCTCACCTGATGGAAAGCGACGATGCGGTCGACGATGGAGCTCGCTTACCTAGAAGTAACCTATTCACTCTTGACTTAAAGATTCCCGGGTTGTAGCCATCAGGAAACACAGACTCCGTTTTTTATGGTGGGCAAAAATCATCATTATTATGTCTAAGTTATTTATTGGTAAGTGATTCTTACAAGTCATAAAGGCCATCCAATGACGTATTCCGCTCTTGGGCAGAAAACGGTGTCAGACTCTTACTGACTAAACACCCCACCCTGTTCCTTCTTTGCACTTAGCACGAGGGCCAAGCTTTCCTTTCAAAAAGAGACCCTGGGCCCCAGTAGGCTTTGACCCTTTTGCGGAATCCAAAAAGGCTTCAAGAGCCTTTGACTCTAGCCTAGAAGTCACCATTAAAAAACGGACGGGAAGACCACTGCAGGAAAATTGTTCCAGTCCTTCGATGTACGCAGTTCTCTTCGACTATCGGAATTGCCAGTAAGTATAATGTTACTAATATAAGTTAATATACTGTATAGAAGAGTTTCTTGCCTCGCATAAACGATATATTTGTTTATGCGAGGCAAGAAACTCTTCTTGTGTAAACTGAGGGATTACGGAATCATATTTTATTAAATATTAACAGATTTACTGCCAGTTCGCCCACGTGGTTTTATTTAAACCATATTTCCTGTTTTATAAGAATTATTAAACTCTGGTATAGGACATAAAAGTTCTGCGGATATTCTACGTATCGTTAAATTTGATGTTATTATGGAGAAATGCGAAAGCTTCCTAGGAAGTGGCCTTTTGTGTATGGAAAATAGATTTATAGACCATGTATAATTCTGTTTTATTGATGTTCTTCAGATAGTAAAGTTTGTGATTTCAAGCGCAGATCGACTAAGGCCCTACCACCGTTTGAAGTGAAGGATGGTCTAGAATCAGAATGATTTATTTGTAAAACATAGGTGTGCGAGGTGTTACAGTTTGGTACAGATCTTCCATGCTTTGCCTAGAGGCGTACAAATATTTATATAAATTATCCATTTTCATTGACCTTTGATTTGGAGATCACCGGCACTACAAATAAAGACTGGACTGCGTGTATGTTTGTTAGTCCTTTAGACTTAAACGATCGAACAGGTTTAAACGAACATACGGTTAAACCATGTCATAAACTAAGAAAACCTTTTGTCCCGAGTATATTTATTTAAACTACATATACAGTAGTGGTACATAGGGGGTCTTAATGCTACAAGGCATTCTCTACCAGTCAATCTTTGGGTTAAACAAGTTTTCAATGAAAATATATTTTTTTCATAACAAGCTTTTATAGCGCTGGTCTTACTTAAATAATTAAAACTCGACGTGGTTGTGCCGTTTTATTACAGAGTTCCTTTGGCTACCACGCGATTCCATCACCAGATCAGCTCCATCTCATCACATTGCATTGTCATGCGATTAAATACGTCTGCATGCAAAATTGCAGCTCAACCGGTTGGAGATATCTGCTTCGAAATTGAGTTGCAAGATTTGAGCCAAACATACATAGTAACATTGCAAATTTGCAAGCTAATAAAAAGCTTGTAAAAAAGACAGCACTGTTGTAGAAGTGCACAATAAATACATAACAGATGATGTTCTCTCGGTATAATTTTCTACTTTCGCGCAGACAAAGCCGCTAGCAAAAACTAATCTGTTACAAAATACCAGTCAGCTGCGTGATAATCCCCGAGACCGATGCGTCTGCACAGCACTAATCCCAGTTATTGAAGCTAACGACATAATAAAAGTAAATGGGCTTCCCTACCCAATACTTATACGGTTTTAACGGCGCAATGACACCTTTTATTACGCAAACCAGTTATGTATTTCATCCCTTTTTAGGGTTCCATAGGGTTCTTTGCTGTCCGTCCGTTTGTCAGCTCACTGTAATTTCATTAACCATATGAGGTAGAGAGCTGACATTTTGCTATTAAAATTGGATATTTCTGCAACAAATACGAGTAATAGAATAAAGTAAAAAAAAAAATTGAGAGCATGTTCCATAGAGACTTTGCAGAAGGGAGGCCTGATATGAAACGCAACTTCGGAACGGGGTTGGATTTTTGTCAGCAAGAGTCTGACACTATCTCATGCTCCAGCTAAGGGCGGGAGTTGTCATTATATGATTTTTCCCCCATAAAAAACTTGTAGTTTTAAACACGTGTTTTTTATGACCGAAAAAAAAATGTTCTAATAAAAGAATAGTTATTTTATTGGCGTTTATCGCTCTATTTCATGTTGTAGGTATTATCCGTGCTCTCCCCTGGAAATAAGGCAAGAAGGAACGGTGGGTCGTTTAGTCAGTAGAAGTCTGACACTGTCTCCCACTCTGCCCAAGAGATTCGTCATTCGATGACTTTTCCCACCATAACAAAAATAAAGTACGGAACTCTTAACCGGTTTTTGCCTACACGGACTGTTTTTGTTAGGGTATGCGTTAATAGAAAAAAAAAACAATAAATAACCATCATGGCAGGTTGCTACTACATGTTATGTCATGAACATAACTTGACAGATGTTAGTTACGTGACCTGGAGTAAACTTAGGGGATTACAAACAACATTATCATCATTACATAGTATAAAACAAAGTTGCTTAGTCCCTATGTATGCTTAGATCTTTAAAAGTACCTACGCAACGGATTTTTATGCAGCTTTTTTTAATAGATAGAGTGATTCGAGAGGAAGGTTTATATGTATAATATTTTAAATATCAGTACCCGTGCGAAGCTGGGGCGGGTCGCTAGTTAATAATTAATAATAAAAGCAATAAACAAGTATCATGGCAGGTTGCTACTACATGTTATGTCATGAACATAACTTGACACATGTTAGTTACATGACCTGGAGTAAACTTATGGGATTTCCTACAACCCTACAACTATTTACAGATGTCAGTTTTATTACAAAATAAAAGGATTATATGATGTTGTTATTGCTTACGTACGTGCTCGATTAGACATTAACGACTGGAATAATCCGGTAATATAATGAATTGGCGAACAAATTATAATTTATGGTTTTCTATTACAAAAAAAAATGCTCTTGATAATACATCTTCTTAGATGTTAGAATTTGTTCGTTATTTTCGCTAAAACTCGACAACGGCTGGTTCAATTTGGTTAATTTTGAAAGAAAGAAAGAAAAGAAATTTTGGTCTTGAAATATTTGTTAGAGTTCAGGTGAGTACTAGGCGGTACGAAGTTTGCAGGGTCAGCTAGTATTTAATTTAAATTTACGTTTGGTTTATTATAATTAAAATAATTAGGTAGGTACTTACTGAAAAGTGCAACAAAGTGTGATTCTAATTACTAGTAGGTAATAGTAATCAATAAAATTATTACTTTTGACATTTTCGTACCTTAACGATTTTTGATCTGTACGATGTTATATGAAACCAGATGTTTGAATCACACAAAATCTTATACAATTTTTTCATGAAAATCCCATTTGAATCGATCATATTCAGTAAGTAAATCCGATAAACCGAATCCAGGGCACAAATAAATAATAAGAAACGTGACACAAATCAATGCGAATAATGTCCCTCGCCTCAATAAAATAAAAAATTGGATTATTGTCAAGTAGTGATGGGACGATATAACGAATTAGGACAGCGTTTTATCGATAGAAAATCGACTTGTATTTTCGTTATGCCTATTATCACTATGTGGTTTTGTTCAAGAAAACAGTTTTATTTGGTTTGTTCGGATTTGAATCATTAACTATGCGAAAAAAATATTTTATTTAATACTAGCTTTTGTTAGCGGCTTCGCCAGCGTACATAAAATATAGCCTATGTCACTCAGGAGTAAAGCAGGTTTCTATTGTTGTTAATTTTTTTTCCAATCGGACCAGTAGTTCCAGAGATTACCTCCTACCAACAAAAAAACAAACTTTACCTCTTTATTATATTAGTGTAGATAAAATAAAAGATTTTGTTTAAGTTTACGCTGAAGCGTTTGATGGTCTATTGATAGTTCGTACGTGTTATTGGCAAAATTGTAGTGTCTCTTCCACAAAGGTCATTGATTAAGATGAAATTATTTTGCTAATCAACAGCAACAAATAAGTCTCCTGAGGCCAATTTTAATATCGAAAATCCATTGAAATAGCTTAATAAAAATTCCATGTCAATCAAAATCTACACTGTATTTTACCTAAACTTATTGGTTAGCATTCTTTAAGGTTAACCTTCAAGTAACTACCTCTGAAAGTCTAAGCCGTCTAAGCCATGTCCATCAAGCGGTGCGTGCACATATTTTCTCAAATTGACGTAACAATAAGTAGCAAATGTCACGCAACACTTGGTCACGAAAGCTTCGCGACGTGATTGACATGCTCCGAAAAACGATCAAAGTACAAAACGTTATTGAGGAAATCGGTTATTTATATAACGTTATGAAGAAGCGGGTTTGAAAATCCAGGTCATTGTGGTTCATGGTAAAAATGGAAAGTACGTGGGATGTACTCGTGTGCGATATAAGAAAGATCGAGTGTTTACAAGCTGCTCATCTAAGCGAGACTAAATGATAGAATTAGCCCAATTTTCCGCTTCACTAGACATAATGAGGTATTCATTATGTAATCTTTTACATCTATAAGCTATTGCTTTACACGTATTGAGGGGACGTTAACTTCCCGTCTCAATACGCTCATGAATATCTTTATGAATTAATTTAAATCAACTTCATAACCCAAAAGAAAAATAAAATAAGTAATTAAAATGTCAAATTCCAATACCAAGTGACATTTAAAAAAACTGTTTTGTTTACTTTTGAATTGAAACTACAAAAATTGAAACCTAATAAAAATGTTAATTCCATTCAATGATTCGAAATTCAAAAACCGAATCACATCAATGCCAAGTAAACATAAAAATAAAACAACCAAATCAAAAAGAGAACAATACAAAATGACGGTTTGTTTACTTTTGAAATGAAACTACAAAAATTAAAAGATAATAAAACTGTTAATGTAGCCATTCAATGATACAACTTTCATTAAAAAAACAAATTATAACAACGCCAAATTAAAAAAAAAAATCAAATCAAAAAGAGAACAATACAAAATGACGGCCCGTTTAAACTCGCTTTCAATGCAACTTCACACTGGCTGGCTTAAAGACCTCAGTTACCTTACTAATTGGAGCGCTCAGGTGTTTGACCCAACACTATTGTATGCATTTACTGTCAGTGAGACTATCGCGAATGCAATGACAGACAATACGTGCATTTTCTAACGTACAAAAACATCACGCAAACATTAATGTAATTACTGTTTTGTTAACTATTGCATTCATTGTTAAGATTTTTCATGTTTTCATTTACTTGTTGAATAGATTGACATCTTTTCTCATTATTGTTTCGAACTTGACTTTTTTTTTCGCACTTAAAAGATTTATTGTTTTTTTCTTTTAGATCTTTGTCTATGCAAAATAATCAGAATAAGTCTAGATATTAATCTGTCGGCATCAAAAACTAAGAAATAAAACCAGAAACACTGGCTTTAGAAAAGAACCTTTTTTGTAACATAGTTTTTATTTATCAAATGTAATGTCTTTGAAGTATAGTAGTATATTAATAATCATCAAATTATTTTCTCTGTGTACATAAGACATACATAATTACATACATACTACAGTTCAAGGACAAGAGAATATTTTATCGCAGTATAATGCAGAGCTAGACTATTTTTAATACAAAAAATCTTGTATAATTAAGATGTAATATATTGTTATTAGAGAAGCAGTGGTGGCCGAATGGTTACAGTCCCGACGTACATATTATAAATCGCGGGTTCAAACCCAGCCAGGCGCATTACTAGGTGTAATTTATTTCATCACCACTGCTCTCAAAACGGTAAAAGAAAACATTGTGACGACCGAAACGGCATGTCCTAGATTCCTAGAACCAAAAGTGGTCTGCCTGTGGTATGGTGCCTCACCCAGAGACGAGGCCTGAGGCCCAGCAGTGGGAACATTATAAGACTGACGCTCTATCATGAAAAAAGCTTTCAATAGGGTAAGACGAATTAAGACATAATTCCGTAAAGCTACATTTATTACAGCTGCAAACTATATTTTAACTAACACAGAACCTTAGGCATCGTTCAGACCAAACGTATTGTCGGCCGCTGACTGTGAGCGCGCGTAACGCAGTTTATTGCTTTTCCATATATATTGAAACTGTCGTTCACACCGAACCGACTATACGCTATTACGTCGTCTATTGTCGCTGACTCTCAGTGGCCGATTATTTTACTACGCGACTATGCACGACGGACGCGGATTGGCTACACTTGGCTTGTTCACACATGTAGCGCATCGTACGCTATAGCCTATTGTCGGCTTGGTGAGTACGCGTACTGCAGATTGAGTCTACGTTCACACTGGGGCAGACAGTGAGTATACTCACAGTCAGCGGCGGACAATACGTTTGGTGTGAACAATCCCTTAAAAATGCAAAACACAACAGAAAATTTTAATATTCCTTAACAAATTCAGATTTGCAAGCGGGGTTTTCTGCAGACAAAATCTAGGGCACCACCGCTTTTTATGCACCATGCAGATGATCTCAGGGACTTCGATAGAGCTCGTGCTAATTCCACTTAACCCACAAAGAACCGTGCTCAAGTGTTTAAGAGTTGAGAACTAGTTTAATTTAAAAAGTAGGTCCCCCTTTTATCTTGGAGCGTGGTCGGTTGGTATATCGTCCTACACTAAGATTGTATGTGTCACATAAAGTACTAATATCACTGGAGGGCAAAGACTTCGTAATCTTTAGAAAAAGTTCATAGTCAGAACCCTATTGATCAATTTTTTTTTATTTAACCATTAGTTTTAATAGGTACTTATTTTACCATCGGACAAACTGGCGTACGGCAAATATCCACCCTTACGTTGTTTTGCGTTTTGCCTCGTCGTTTATACCGCGTACATCGAGAGACTGGAACAGTTTGCCAGCTGCGGTCTCTCCGTCCGATTATAATTTAGGTGGAAGGAAAAATATATATTTTCCATTTATATTGTTATTTTTCACGGTGGACAATAAACAAATTAGAGACTAAGAAAATTGAGAAAAAATCTTTCGAGGGGACAAGCGACTTACAGAAAACAGAACGTTTCAATATCGAACAACACCGCTGTACAGTGTACGTGGTTATACTCTGCGAGGAAAAGGGGATCAGACCTGCCCTTTACCAGGAAGTACTCCATATTATTTCCACGGCTTCAACCTACCCTATAGATCATTACAGCAGGAATCCCAAGTAATTATTTTCTTGTGCCCGTTTTTGTCCAGACAGGAAACCAGCTTATAAGTGATCCACTTCCCTGCGGAGTGTCGTGGAAATGCATTGTTTAACCATAACTAATGCGTAAGTGGCAAGCAGTATACATGTACAGGCCGTTTCAAACTTAATGGCGGTTCTTAAGTTCACTTTTCACTGCGCAATAGATACCCTACTCATCAGGATTTTACCTGAAAGACGTCCACTGATAGCTTTTTTTAAATTGATATTTAAACTAGTGCTCGACTGCGATTCCATCTCGGGTTGGGTCAGTAAGAGACTAACACTGGGATTCGCTATTAGATGATTTTTCTCACCTTAAAAAAACCTCGGTGTGGGTTGTTTAGTCAGTGAGAGTCTGTGACTATTTCCCACTCCGCCCAAAGGCGAGATTTGTTATTCAGGACGATTTTTCCTACCAAACAACAAAAACCTGATGGTAAGCAATGATGGATCTTTGTATTTTGCATTCATCAGATTATCACGACCTTCATTAAGACATCTGTCCATCTTATGGGAGCCCTTCCAAATTTACGTCTTCGGATACGCGGTCGCCAACCTAGAACCTTTGGGCCCCATCGACAATATGTTCTGTGGGTCATGTAAGAACTCACTGCTACTTAAGTTTAGCGATTCTATTTTTCCTTACTCCTACCGTCATATGAATGCCTGATCGGAAAGCGTTACACCGGGGCTCTGGTATTAAGGCAAGGAAGGAACGGGGTAGGTTGTTTAGTCAGTAAGAGTCTGAGCGGGATTCGTCATTCGATGATTTTTACCTACCATAAAAAAAACTGTCATATGAAAAAACCTGGATGTCTTCCATGAGAATTGGAGCGGCAAAGCATGTGACCGAGATGATTGGAAAGAATGGAGGGAGGCCTTTACCCAGCAGTGGGACAGCACAGGTTAGCAATAATAATAATATAATCTACACTAATATAATAAAGAGGTCAAGTTTGTTTTTTTGTTTGTAGGAGGTAATCTCTGGAACTACTTGTCCGATTGGAAAAAGTTTAGCAACACTACTACTACTACTTTGCTCCTGAGTGTCATAGGCTATATTTTATGTACGCGGGCGAAGCCGCTGACAAAAGCTAGTAATGAATAAACTACTGGGGAGCGACTCGCATCGTGTCTCGAGCCACCATTAAGTTTGAAACCACCTGTAACTGTGAGTGACCCGGTTTGTACTACTACTACGTTTTATGTGGGTGGCAATACTGTGGCAATGTTAAACTGTGGCGAGTGGCAAGCGATGTGTGAAGATGTTTACTACCCACGCGTGTCTAGGTTGCGTACGGCTTTTTGATTAGTTATTGGGTAAGGAAAAGCTTCTTGCCAATATTTACTGATACTTCCCACAGTTACTTTCAAACGTCAGATTTGGAAATTACAAACCGTAATTTGCCTTATCTTTAATAGTCTTTTCAAAAGGAGAGTGAGAGGTTTATTTAAATTAAGACCTGATGACAGTTCGCAAGGATTTTTTGTCCGTGGAAATTGAGAGATGGAAGTTTCGCTGTGGTGAATGTTGAGACGACTTGTTTATGCCCAATTTTAAATGATTCGTCGCGTTTAGACGATGCTTAAGAACCTTTTGAGAAGCTTATTTTATTGTTCATCATATTACTGCCTTCTAGAAAAGAAGTTACTTGCACTATTCTATCATCCGTTCTGTTATTCCGTTACCACTCCTCAGACTATTCATCCGTCTTTTCTTAGGCTTCCCACTCCTCTCATGGTACCATCGAGGACCGTTCCGCCTAACCATTGCTAAGTTTATTTATGCTTGCACTCGAAACGAAAACTCCATACATTTTGTTTGGTGCCACGCCGCAGAATTCAAGTGATTTTTTTTAAGTGACCAGGCAGATACTCCGAAAGAACCTTCATAAAAACTATGAAGCACTACATAGGCAGCAGGAAACAGATGGAACATGACTAACCTAGAAAAAGGTAGACTATGATCATGTAAGCAGTACAAGCTTGATCGTGTACCTCTATCGATCAAGTACCGCGTCAAAACACGCACTCTGAGAAACCACAAGAGGAGCAATTGTCAAAGCGGTTCTCTTTGAAACAGTGCGTGCAATCATAAGCATAAATAAATAACCAATACAAGATAAAAAAAACACATTCGCTTAACGACAGGTTATCATCCCATCGCTTAGGAGCTGCGCTCGCGCGTAACGGCCATAACAGACGGTGCATGTGTGATTGAGCTATCGTGAGGTTTTTTTTATGACGGGAAAAATCATCGAATGACGCATCCCGCCCTTGGGTGGAGCAGGCTACAGTGTCAGACTTTTACTGACTAAACGACCCACCGTTCCCTCCTGCCTTAGTTCCAGGGCCTCAGTGTTCCGCTTTCGCATCAACCCTTGGCCCCAGAAGGCTTCGACCCTGAAGGGCCCCCTACAGTTTGCTGACAACTCCTTGAGGCGCGCGCGTAACGGCCATAACAGACGGTGCATGTGTGATCGAGCTATCGTGAGGAGGGTAAGTACCTTGCGAAGTGGCTTCAAGTGGGTAGTTGGAGATAAGATTACTTTCAAGGATGTGTTTCTGAGAATTTTCCTGTTTATTTTTTTTGTAGTGGGAGTATTAGTGTCATTCACCAATCCGCACAGGGCCCACGCTGTGGATTATGCCCCATTCCTTCTCCTAGAGAGGAGGCCTGTGCTGCTGGGAAGCAGTGGGAACTTTATAAGGCTGCAGCAGTACGCCAGAGGCTGCAGGATTCGAATGAACGACCAAGGCCCTGGAGCGCGGAGAGCTACAGAAGGAAGAGAATAAAAGTCTGATACACCCACTCCATCTAAAGCAGGAGTCCTTATTGGATCACTTTAAACCTAAAAAAGCGAAGTATATCAAGCTCAAAATGTAAACCATCCAACGTTATCTATTTTTGATATGCGCTCTCGTATCCGTTAGCTGTGGTGTAGTCATCATGATGACTATGATGATAATGATGATTTCATTCAACTTCTATAGGTTAGTACCTAAAGAAGTTGAAAAGTACGAATATTAAAACTATTATGAAAATAAGTATAGTAATCTAAGAGCATTAAAGTATTTAAATATAACCTTTATCTACGACGAAATCATGTCTTCAATATCGATAGCGTGATGGTGGAATATACGAAGAATACAAGATAAAAAAAATGGGGCCGAAAATAACAAGCTGATGTATTTAGATGATGATTTTATGTGTAATAAAACAGTTATCCGCGATGATAGCAACAATTTTGAAGAAGCTAAGTCGTGCATATTTCAACTTTTCATTCACGTGCGCCACTTTCAGACTTCCTCTAACATACTCATTTCTCACTTTATCCATTTTCGTCACACCAAAAATCCATCTCAACATTCTCATCTCCGCTACATGCAGTCTTTTTTCATCCGTCTTTTTCACAGCCCAACATTTTGATCAATACAAGTAAGACAGGTCTTATCAAGGACTTGTTAATTGTACCCTTTAATGGTCTAAAAAAATAAATGCAATTTGCAGTTGTTATTGGTGTTAAAAACTGTTATTATACTGTTAACTGTTGTTATTGTTACTATGTTATATCTTCCTTATGTAATGGGCTATGTTTGTAACTAGTTATAAGTTTGCGTCATTACGCGTAAATAAACTGTTTTTCTTTCTTTTACTGGATTTTTTTTTAATCCTTTATTTTTGTACAAGTTTTCAAGCGCTAAAATTCGCTGAGCCTAACTTCAAACTCGCCAAGATGCTACAGCCGTACTGTACGTCTCGCATAAACCATATGTCATTAGAGTCATTACTGTCAACTCTAAAAGTATCAATAACCAAAACACCACAAAGTTCATCGGCTGCTATTTATAAACTCTAACCGATATCAAAACGAGGTTATCATCAATAAATAAAAAGGATAATTATCTTTATCGGGCTTATAACCTTGACCGTATATTGTCATTTGTCGTTCAAGGCTTCTTGGGATTGGTCGTGTTAACGACCTAACTTCATATTGGCATCGCTCCTTGGATGTTTTTTTTTTTATGGTAGGTGAAAATCATCGAATGACGAAACCCGCTCTTGGGCGGAGCCGGAGACCAGTGTCAGACTCTTACTGACTAAAAAACCTACCCCGTACCTTCCTTGCCTTATTCCTAGAGTCGAGGTAACAGTTTGCACCACCCTAGGCTCCAGGAGGATCGCTCCTTGGGTGTGGTGTATAAATAGAACTTTATTCAGTGCTCCGGGGCTTCATAAATCTGAATTCTAATTTTGGTTGTTGAATTGTTTTTCTGCGTCCATTTTTGTAAAATATTTTCTACCAAAGAAAAGTTATATCAAACAGAGCAGCGATTCTGACTGGTCTGTTGGTCTAGTGGTTAGTGGCCCTGACGGCTAAGCGGGGTTCGATTCCCACCCAGTACAAATGTTTGTGTGATGAGCACGATCTTTTCTGGGTCTGGTTGTTATTTATCTGTAATATGTATGTATTTAGAAATATATCAGTATGTTTATCAGTTGTCTAGTACCCATAACACAAGCTCTGCTTAGCTTGGGACTAGACGTCGTTGTGTGATAGTTGTGGTTACATTATATTATATTAATTAGCATTTCATACTATTTATATTGCAAAGATGAAGAATTAGAGCGAGGTGAAAAGATCGCGCTATTTCTTTTGAACGCATGTAATCTTATGGCTATGACGTCGTATTTCAGTTTGTGCATCCTTTTTCTATTACTTAACGTTCTTATTGTTATTTTTATTTTTGGTGTGCAATAAAGAATATATCTATCTATCTAACAGTTGTCTCTTGAATCAGATTTAAAATGTTTCTTACTTTGAACAGATTTGAAAAGTTCTTTTTGTTAGCGATTTTCTATAGAAAGAAAGAAAAATTTGCATGAAGAAGCAATCCAAGATTAGGTTATACTATAAAAAAAAAATAAGCAATGATGAGTCAAGGTCCTAATTATAGAAGATGAAGAAGAAGATGATGATATTATCATAAACTAGCTTTCATCAAATCGACCAAACTGCAGATCGTAACAGTATTGACGAAGGGTACAGGACGGAAGTATCAGATTTATTGAGAACTATAAACATTGAAGATCGATGCATAACAGATGCAAAAGCATTGCGCGAATGCGGAAGCATGCCTATTACACTGCAGACGTTAATCCAGTAAACTAACTAAACCGTAAAACTCAACTATAAACTTTCGAACGACTCCAAAGTAGAACTGGAAAACTGAGAACAGAATAAACTTGTACAATAAAACACTATCAAAACTATAACACAGAAAATCTACGGCTGCAATGCCTTAATATCACTAACATCGACAGACACTCTTTGGATGGACTGTAAAAAATATCTAGCAAATAAATGAAACATTAATGAGAATGTAAGGAGAAATATATGATCTTACTAATATAATAAATGCGAAATTCACGATGTTTGGATGTTTGTTACTCAATCACGCTAAAACGGCTGGACAGATCTGGATGAAATTTCGTACAGGCATAGGATACACTCTGGAATAGGACATAGGCAACTTTTTATCACAGAAACCCCAACCCCAACCACAATACTACGCGGGCAAAGCCGCGGGCAAAAGCTAGTTACAAATAAATTACAATCAATCGTAACCTCAATCTTTAGACTGACCTCATGTAACTAACCCAACCAAAACAATAAATTACTATTCCAAGAACCCAATGAACCCATTCTGATCGACACAAAACTACGTTCGCGTGTTAACGTAAACAAGTTCGATGCCGATGTATAGTAATGAAAGTGAAAAATTATCTGATCGTGATTACGTATACCCACTTTTACTTATACACCGTCGCATGTTTCCTTCAGCATTTGCATGAGTGATTGCCGTTATACAAGTTTTTCATTGTTTCATCGACCGTGATTTAAAGGCCTTGAGTGATGTAAAGATATTGGCTAATGATGTTTTAACAACTGTCGTTGAAAACCTATAAGTCTCTAAGGTTTCTTAACTCCATGGCCATAAATGCAAAAGTCTCTATGGATATTACTCAGGTACATTTAGAACTAACTAACACTGTCTTAAAAGCTATTCGTTTCATAGACCGTGATTTAGAGGGCTTGAGTAATGTAAAGATATTGGCTAATGATGTTTTAATTGCCATTGAAAACCTAAAACTCTCTAAGACTTCTAAATTTAAAGCTAATAACTCCACAGTCATCAATGCGAAAATCACTATGGATAATGCTCAGGTACATTTAGAACACACAGCCAAAGCTATTCGTTTCTTAGGCCATGATTACGAGGGTTTGAGTAATGCAAAGATTTTGGCTGATGATATTTTAAAAATCTGCTGTAGAAAACCTATAAGTGTCGAAGGCTTCTAAATCTAAGTCGTATAAATTCGTGATTGCAAATGCAAAATCCACTATCGATTAGGTATGATACGGAGGTCTGCTGGAACAAATTTCGTTAGAAATAAGCAGTACCTTTGTACTCTTCTATCTGTATGTGTTCTTTTCTTTTTGTGTTTGTGTGTACATAAATAAATAAATAAATCATCATTATTTCGGCCGAACGTCGTCCAATGTTGGACATAGGCTTCCCCACAATGATCCTGTGAATCTCCCATCCATCGGATTCCCGCAACCCTTTCCTCCGGTTGATGCTCAGGTATATTTAGCACATACTACCAAAGCTAATAATACAGTATCGGTCGATAAAGTAGAAAAAGTCAACCCGTCAACCCGTAAAGGGCTATCTGCAGTGTCGTTGCGAAAAAAGGTCGACACTGTCCGTCCGCAGTTCCGTAGCATCGATGTTATTTGAAGCTTTATGTACATTACATATAGAACAATTGTGGATGAAATTTACTGTTTTAAATAAAGCTATATTTTGTTCATCTATTTTAATATTTAACACAGGATCAAACCAGTCTCTTTTCTATCACATTTCCCTATTTTTTTGGATAGTTATATTTTGGCCTTGCATATCATCTTGTCTTAAAAATTGATCCGATTTAAGGCCAATATTTTACACTCGACTTCCTAGTCATGCTATTCAAATCTCAAAGCTCAATATTGTCAAAGCAACCGCCTGTTGATACTAATCGCTTCCATCCTACATAGACGCTATACATACATATACATCCGTCGCCGTCTGCCAAGATGGGAGAGCCCGCTAGATCGATACGACGCACCGAATGGGAGACGCAAGCAATCCCATTTGTAGCTCCAAACGAAACGGAAGTTATAAGATAGATTTATGTTAAGCCTACTGACTCATCCTAGTTCCGTTTGGGAGCGATTTTATAAATAATTAGATATAGTATTTAATTATGATTAAATGTAACATCTTCTTCAAGACACATTGTCTTTAGGTTTATTAATAATGGCAAGAGCTATATCAAAATAAATCAAGTAGAAAGTTTTGTAGGAATAGACGAATTCATAGGCAAAATTTTCACACAACATATTGTCTGTGATATTGTCTATAATAGGTTTTTTCTAAAGTATTAATAGTGATGGGAAGCAGTCATTATTTAAAAAACTACGAAGAGACAGGACCCTATAAAACACACGACAGTTTGTTAGAAGAGTAATTCAAAAACTTAGTGAAATGTCAATTTCACAAAATTTTTCATTTGTGGAGATCATTCCAGTCATAGTGGAGAATGTGGAGATCCTTTCCACGGAAGATAGGAAAGCTAAATCGGGAAATGGGTTACCCAATGATGTGCGTAAGCTAGGCCTGCAACCTGTCAATTCTAACAAGTCAAACATGTTCAACCTCATAGTGTATTTAGATCATGTCTGCCTAATGTGTTTGAATGAACAACGGAAGCTCATTCTTATCATTTGATGGGGAAACGATGAAATCATCAAACTGTAGGTTCACAATTTAGAAATGAAATATGTGTAGTAAGCCATTTGAAAAAGTATAGCAATAAAGTATTCAGACGGGTTCGCCGGGTAGAGATGCCAAGAAACTTTTTAAGTTGCATCTATTGCATATTGCAGGATATATTGCAGATATATTTCTCCTTGCCAACAGTAAAGCCGAGAATACCAATTTCTAATATTTGATTACAGGAATATGAAGTTTAGTTTTTTGCCGGTTTACTATATTGGACATGACCAAATGGATCTGTACAGTAGCTTCTGACTTTTTATAAGGACCTATACAGGCCTGTGTGATATAAAATATATTGAATAGAATAAAATATTATCAAACAATGATCATAAAAACTTACTTGATGATTCCATCTTCAATGTAGACGTCCAAGTCTTCCATGCCGTCATCGTTGACGACGCGGCCATTTTTAATCAGCAGGCGGTTTTGCGAGCTCTGAAAAGACCAAAAACTTTTGTAAATATCAAATCAGACTGCCTAATTAAGTTGGAGAAGAATTTATGTATCCTTCCTAATGAATTGGAAACGTTGCTTTACATCCTAAAATCGTTAATCAATTCATTAATATTGATATTAACGGCTATGAATGAGAGTGTTGGACAGCTCTGAATAATAAATAGCAGCCGGTTCCTCTATGTAACTCGCCCAGTCTGACAATAAATCATCTTCAAATCAATCATTATTTATTTACACGGATATAATCCCTAAGAATATTATTATAAGTGCCATAAATCCGTGCTACGTCGTGTGTGGCCAAAAGACAGCTCATCCCCTATTCGTAGCTCAATAGAGATTTTATACAAAGGGACAATCTACAATAGGCTATGATGAGAAAAGTCTAGAAGGGTTAAAATCTGCGAGATACGGCATAAGTGTAAAAGTTGAAAATTTATTTATCAAGATGATAAAACAATTGAAGATAGCCTTTTGTTGGTATATCAAATACGAGTAAGTACTTCTAGACCTAAATGTGTTATCTAATTCAAATATTACTAATCCGTGTTAAGGTTCTGACAAGGTACATTGTCAAGTCCTGTTCTCAGTATTTACCGAAGGTTGTAACTCTTAAAACAAGAAATTAGATAAAGAAAATGTGAAGTACTCCAAGTATAAAAGACGAGACGAAAAAGAAATTAAAAATGTTCAGCAATAAGATTCCAAAGTTAGTCAGTCATGTTCTAAACAAACGAAAACGCCAAGATATTTAAAGCTGCAATGCTTGGAGAAATAACGGCATAATATGCACTGTCATACAAAAGGAAGTCCATTGCAAATTCTAGTCAGACTAACTTAACGTCCTATGAATACACAGAGACAGTCAAGTCAGTCCAGTACTTAAAATATAACCCGAAGAAGGATGTGCAGAAATTCTTTGAAACCGAAATAAAATTGGACTCACTTTAATATTGATACCAGAAACTGACGTAGGCGTAGTGTCAACCGTCATTTTTCAAATTTCGATTACAAAACTGACCAATAAGCGAGCAGAAACGGGAATAATTCGCGTTTTATGTTCTGTAACGCCGAGAATGGCGACCGGCGCGCCGTACGCGAGACCGACTGAAACTGAAAATGTGATACCGAAAATAGAAGGTGGTCGTCCCCTCGCTTAGCGTTGCGTATATAACTATATGGTTTTACATGTAATAGAAAGCGATAAAAGATGTGCAGATAATATAGCAGAAAACATTAATGAAGTTGAAACGATAGACAGAAATAATAGCGGTGAATAAATTAAAGTTGATTGCTTAAAATTGAGCGAGTAGCTACTACCGTTTCCAAAATATTGTGGTTAACAGGATTTATGAGTTCGTTTGTAGTCAAAACAAGAACGGAGATTAGGGTAACAGGCTACACGACGGGAAGTATTTCTAAATCGAGTTCTTTCTAGTAATTAAGGACAGAATAATGATTAGTCTGATTGCGATCCTGAGTCATGGGACGCTAGTTCGTTTAATGAAAACACTTTCTAGGAAAATTGTTTTACACACAACAATAAATGAGAATTTGAGCTCAGTGAAATCAGACATGGAATACATCGAAAGGGGGATAAAAGCCATTGGCAGTTTAGAAAATTACGAGTAAATGCTACAAAATGAAGAGAAAAAAGTCATTTGTCAATCCTGTGTGACTTTTAAAGATAGAATGGACACTTTAATTGGTCTATTATCGATTTAAAATCAATACGAGCATAAAAAACTTTTTCCCATCAGAAAAACCGGGTTGGGAGAAAAGCGCGCAAAACTAAGCCAGCGCCATCTTGAAATAACTTTCCCAGTCAATAATAGTTTATTTGTATTGAATGACATTGAACCGTTTCAGTTACTACAATGATCATTGTAATTGCTAATTAGTTATTACATAATGAACGTTGTTTTTTGTTAAGTAACTGTCGTATTTGCATATTAGTTTTTGTAGCAGTTAGTCGATATGCGTCCATGTTAAGGAGATATGGACTGGCATGTTATGCGCCCGAATTACCATATTGTGGAAAAAATGCTTTTCAATGGCTACAAAAAAGAGAGGAAGAGATAGACATAATTATTTGGATGAGAAATGTCCAGTATTGTATGCAAAAGCTTGGCTTTACAGACGACTAGCTTTTGCCCACGGCTTCGCCCGTTCCGTATTCCGTCCCGTCCTATGTGCCAAATTTCATCCAGATCCGTCCAGCCGTTTTGGCATGATTGACAACAAACATCCAAACATTTATAATATTAGTAAGATGCTTACCAGCGAATGGTGTGGCACCAAAAGGTTAAGATCGAGAGGCTACCAACTTAGTAACAGTCGTAGGGACTCAGCAAAAGGTTCGAAGCCTACTGGGCCCAGGGTCACTTTCTGAAAGGAAGGCTTGGCCCCAGTGCGAAAGGAAAAGAAAGAACGGGGTGGGGTGTTTAGTCAGTATGAGTCTGACACTATTTTCCAATCCGTCCAAGAGCGGGATTCGTCATTGGATTTTTGCCCACCATAAAAAACGAAAACAAAACCCGCTGCTCCATACATTTTGTAGAGTCATGTGAATGTAAAAGTCTATAGAGCAGCGGGGTTTTTTTTTCGTTAGTTTTGGGTTAGTCTCATAGTAAAAGTTGTTCATATTGGTGTGTACAATTATCCTTTTTAAGGAAAGCCCATCTGTCGTATCAACTTTGTGTAAAAATGAATATTTGCAAACACATAGCTATTCGTCAGGTTCTTTATAAAACTCGACAACGGCTGGACCGATTTGGCTAATTTTGGTCTTGAAATATGTCATAAAAGTTTATTTTCACACTGTTTAAAGTTTAAACCTTAACGGTGGGAAAATTATCCTTATTAGGCAGTAGGTACGAACGTTTCCGGAGGAGCTAGTAAATAAAAAATATTACATACTGAATTCATGGTACACTAGTAGCTCCGTTTATATAATAAGACATGTTACAATAGGTATGTAAAAACATAATGTAAAAACATAATTGATTATTTACGTCAAAGTAACGAATCGTTCAAGGAAACACCTATTGAAAGATAAAAAAAATTCTGAAACTACTTTAGTTAAGTATTTTATGAGTTACTACGACGGCAACGGAAATAGAATTTTATTTTTACTATAAAATCTTGCGTTTTATGTGTTTCACTGATGGAAACGATGACGACTTCATCATGACGACGCGTGCCGATATATTCTGCCCTACCAAGCCAAGTTACAATCGTTTCGCTATCGTCGAACGCTTGGAATTGACCACGCCTTCAATTACTTTGTTCTGGCCACGTGACTGAGCGTTGGCTTTAGAATACAGGAATTGGGGGCGTGGCCAACTCGAAACGTTCGATGTTAACGAAACGATCATAACTTGGATAGGGGGCTGTTGTGCTATAACTGCTTTTTTTATGGTAGGTAAAAATCATCCAATGACGAGTCCCGCTCTTGGGCGGAGCGGAAAACAAGTGTCAGACTCTTACTGACTAAACAACCTACCCCGTTCCTACATCGCCATACATACCAGGGTTAGAGCCTTCCTTTTCAGACACAAACCCGTGGTCCTGATTGGCTTCGACCCTTCTGCAGGGTCCCTACGGTTGCTGACAACGGAACAGTGCGCGCCGTCGACGACTGGGCTTGGTCCGGACGATTACCAGACGACCGGACGGCGAGCTACCCAATGCTCACCGTCCGCAAGCCCGATGCTATAACTGCTTAGAGTAAATATATTCACTAGCTATTCTTTACCCTAGCTATATGAATTAGCTATGCTATGGCATAAACAGTGGCATTATTAAAGAAGGTTTAGTAAGCTAAGCGGCAAATAAGATGAACCCGCTGCCACGATAACGCTCAGCTCCCCGCTTGCACGTTTCAATCGAAGCGGGGAGCTGAACGAAGTATAAAAGAAGGAAGGAAGGGATGTTGGAACTAAAACTAATTGTACAACATCATCACTTCAGTCAAAAGACTATTGAATTGTTGGACGCAAGTCTCTCCCTAGTATCCACCTTGTAGGAGACCTCTTCTTCGTGGAAGAAAGAACATGGTCGCCTGTCTTGAACCTTTTCCTATAGACCATCTGTTCTGATGTGTACTGCCCACTGTCATAGTGTCCGTATTTTAGTGACTAGTGTAAAATAACCCCCAGACGTGTCACCGGGATTCCGATCCGGATTTCTGACCACCGTAAACGCGGGCTTGCGAAAGTCGTCTCGCCGGTCGTCTGGTAACGATCCAGACTTAGCCAAGTCGTCGACGGCACGCTCTGTTCCCGCGCGCCTCAAGGAGTTGTCAGCAAATAGAGTAGAGCCCTAACTGCAAGGCCGAAGCCTACTGGGGCCTCGATCCGGTTTTTGAAAGGATGGTTCGACCCTGATATGAGGGCTAAGAAGGGATGGGGTGGGTCGTTTAGTCAGTAAAAGTCTGACACTGTTTCCCGCTTCGCCCAAGGGCGGGATCCGTCATTAGATGATTTTTCGTCCAAAATACCACAGTGTCTCAAGACGAGAGATAGTATACCGAGAACACGCAATGTTGGAAGGACACTTCAGTGTAGACCGATGACTTTGTGAGGATCACAGGATCGTAATGCGCCCTGATTGGTATTTAGGGTCACGTGATCAAAGGTTTAATTTATCACTTGAAAACTATTTTTAATTATTATTTAATGAATTTATGTACAAATTGGATATTATTTCATGTATTTAAATACCAAAATCTATCAATATAACATACAAATCCATCATATTACAACTAGTGTTCACATGCCTATTCTATAGATATGAGATGCATTGGACCATTCTTTGTGGTGACACTTGGGGGAGGCCTATGTCCGACAGTGAGCGTCTTTCAGTTGAAATGATGATGATAACCGACAAGCAACTACAGCGTTCCTGGAAAGGGCCTTTCTATAACAACATTATAATTTGTAGAACCATTCAGTCACAGTTGAGCGATTGAACTCGATACGCCTAACAGTTTGAGTATTCATGAGCCGTGATATGTAATAGTTATTTTGCACTATAGAAAACATTAGAAAGTTTACCAGGTCGTGCAAAACTTAAGGCAGTACCATGAATTCTTAACGCGTATCTTTTGACAACCCTAACTAACTGGTATCGGACTGGAACTATACAGAGCTTTTTAATTTTTTTTCGCTGGACAAAAGTTATCCAATGACATCACCCGCCCTTAGCAGATGCTGGGATATTGACCAGCCTTTAAATGATTAAATACCCGTTCCTTCTTAGCCCTACATACCGAGGCCGGACATTCCTTTCAGATATCGGTCCATGGCTCCAGCAGGGTTCGACCCTGCTGGGCACCTACAGTTTTCTGACAAATCTTGATTTGGGTTCGGTCCGGACGGTTACCGGGCGGTCGGACAGCAAGCTATCTATTGCTCACCGTCCGAGCTATGTTAGGGGCTATCCATTCTTCTTTCTTGCTTGCGCATTTGCGATGTTTTAACGTTATGATAAGGCTCCTTATCCTTATTATTATAACAAAGTCACGAAATGCGTCTGTCTGTTTGTCAAACTCAATAACTTCTGAACGAATATATGCATACGGATTTCATCAATAAACGAAGTCTCATGATGAATGTTAAATGTATCTAGAGAAAAGCCTAGAGTTTCTAAAAGCTAGGGTAGATGCTTTTATGTAATAAATACCATAGTATACATTTTATGTAATCATTACATAGTATAAAACAAAGTCGCATTTTGATGCGGCTTTTTAATAGATAAATTGATTCAAGAAGAAGGTTTATTTGTATAATACATGCATAATATCTTAAATATCAGTACCCGTGCGAAGCTGGGGTGGGTCCCTAGTTATATTATATAACAAATTCACGAAATGCGTCTGTCTGTTCATGAAACTCAATAACTGCTGAACGAATATATGCATACGAAAGTCTCATGATGAATGTTAAATGTATCTAGAGAAAACTCTAGCAGGGCTGATTGCTTTTATGTGATTAATATATTATAATTGAAGACAAGTTACGCGCTAAAATCGCAATCAGAAAACCTGGACTCCAAACTCGCACATCCATGCTCAGTGTCATCACCAAAGGTCATCACAGTCGGAAACGTACATTCACTGATAGAAAGGAGATAAGAACCGGCTCTGTTAAGCGAGAGAAATGTATACGATTAGGTACCAGCTTTTGCCCGCGGCTTCGCTCCCGGCAACAGAAAAATGTGATAAATAAAGAACCACTCGACCGATTTTGTGCAAAACTTCACATAAACTATCTACTAAAAAGTGCTATGGCATCTATGGCATGCAGATCACTCTCAATCTCAATCTCAATCTCAAATCTTTATTGCAATCCATAATGTACATGTCAGGTGATATATAATAAAAGATAGAAACAATTATGGACCCTGTCGGGCACAGCAACATTATAAAAAGTAGAAGAGAGGAGGAGCGCTCTGCGGATCTGCATGCCATACACTTTTACATTGATCACATTAGCGCAGTTTTGACGTGTCAGCGCTGTAAGTTTTAAACGGTTTGATAAACGACAATGCCAAAGAAGCGATGCAACGGACTTTTGTATTAACTTTTCAGTATTTTGACAAATAGTTTCTATGAACGTGCTTGTCTATAGCATTAGCTAGGATATAAGTCGATGGATGAAGTTCACGCCATTCGTCATCAATATTTATAAAAAATCAATGGCTAATGGGCTTAAGGCAGAGAACGCAAAAGACCGAGCGAAGTGGAGGCGTCTAGGCAGGAAAGCGGACCCCGGGCACCGAGGTGAAAGCCAAGGTAGCAACCGGGACTTACGCTAGGTTGATGATGATGATTTATAAAAAATCAATGCCACTTTTCGTTGTAATTTTATAACTCAAGGACGGGCTCTCCTATCCAAACCAAAACGGTCGAGCGGTTTTTCATCAATCACATTTTTCTGTTGCCAGGAGCGAAGCTGCGGGCAAAAGCTAGTACGTTAAATGTGTAAGAGTATGAGTAATCCAGTAAAAACCTCTAAAAATCTGCTATTTTACGTGAACTTTGACTCTCCATAAGGTACTACTATTACTAAAAACATTAAAAAGTACTTGTAAAGAAGCCTTGCTCATTTAATCGAAATGGCATTTTTTTCAAAAATCCTTAAAGGTTTTATAAAAACACGTATTTCCTGGAACAAGTTTTGTAAAGTAAGAGCAGTTGTATGAAAATGTACGTCGCGCGTCGGGTTGGCCGCTCTTAAAGCTGTTTCCTTCTTTATCCCTGTATTTCGTCATCCCCATCCCCCTGTCTGTCGTCAACCGCTATATTTAAAACAGAAAGCTCATTTAAACCCTCGGTCCAGAAACTTTAACCAGTTTTGCGGCTACCCTCCATCGCCCGCGTTCTAATTAACAAAAAGTCCCGTCTACAACCGCCCAGGCCGTTTAATAAACATACAAATGTCCGCCCCCATTAAATTTAATCAACTTTTCTTTCATTGTGAGTAAAAATATGAACCTATATTGCAAACAATGATATTGTTACCGTTAAGTACAATAGGTATGGAAATTATTAGGGTTCCGTAACGTCGAATGAAAAACCAAAGCTCTTTTTTATAGGATCACTTGTATGTCTGTATGTTAGTCAGACGTACTTTTCTGCAGGATTGCTTTATTTGAAATTTGGTACACATTGATTTTCTATGACACCAACATACCTACGTTACCTACCTAGTACCTATGTTACAAAGTAGGTATTTGAACTTTAAATAAATATGGGACTCATTTCTGAGGGGCAAATTGTGTGAAATTAATGAATTTCTCATAGAGGAACTATAATGTATGTTTATAATTTTATTGTTTTCAGAAAATAGATGAAAATTCTAGTAATAATACTATTAATTCTTTAGAAATTACTGAGCCAGAAAATTAGGAAACAATTAAAAAAGCAAAAGCACCTAAAATGCCACATTAATCACTTTTTAAGTAGTCTAAAGTAGTCCCGGAACCGTATCATAGTCCGTCCATAGTAACGTAGCCCCTCCTAGAGATGAGGCCTGGAGTCCCAGTAGTGAGAACATTATAAAGCTGATGCTATGCTATGCTAACGTAGTTTGTGGTATGGTATTGGTGACTGAACTAAAATGATACAAAAAAATATATATGGTGGAACTCTCTTACAAACTGACATTTCTTTTCATGTCTGAATCTACATAATATATTTATTATATGGGCATGTACCACTACCTCGCAAAGTTCTGTAAACTCTGTAAATAACAACAACATACGGAACCAACTCCACGCGAATCCAACTTTAAACGCGGGTTTTTTTTTTGTTAGAAAGCGTGTCGTGACGTGATAATGACGTCAGCTAAAAAAAGTAATTAATTAAAGGTACATGCAAAGCCTGAGCCGCTCACGGAAACTTTGCAAGGTGTAATAACTCTATTTAGCATTTACTTGCCCTTTGTTAGTGACGTGGAAATTGGGTCGATCTATTTTGGTGATAGGTATTGTGTAGATTTGTGTCAGCAGAGTCAATTGATTAAGTAATTTTTACAGTTAGGTATACAACGTGTAACATTAAATGCGCAAAACCACAGACCAATCAAATAATTTTTAAAGCAATTTTGCTAATTAGGAGAGAATAATCATTAAAAAAAATGGTTTATGTTATGTTTTAGTTATACTGCCAATTCTCATAATTTCTATAATAATAACAATTATTACACCACATAATGAGAAAATGTAAATTGGACGACAACCTTTCAAGGTCGTTGACCTATTTTGGCAGGTTCGCTCACGTGATTGCTTGGCTTATTACTTAATAAATAGACAGGGCAACATTTGTTATGTACATTTTTGGAAAAAAATATTCATTTCAGTCTGTTAGTTAATATGCTTCTGCTTTTAATTCCGTCATTATCATTATTTTAGCCGAAAGACACTTACTGCCGGAGAATTCAACATCCTGGAGGTCCTGTGTATTTCACATCCATCGAATTCCTGCGACCCTCACCAAATCATTCGCTATCCTTGCGGGGAATCCTACCAACATTGATTTCGATACATTTTATTCAGTACCTACTTCTCTAAGGGTCTGTTTACACCATGTTTTTGAAACGCAACGTTTTATCCTATTAATCTACAAGCCGTGTCTCTCTATAAACGCGCGTAAACGGCGCGTTTAAAAAACATGGTGTGCACTGGCTTTTAATATTAAAAGTACTTATTTATAACTGAACAATTAGTTAATTTTATTACCTAGTTATAACTAAAATCCGGTCTCTAGATAAAGGTTATCGTTTAGTTAAACAAAACAAACTATAGTGTGTGTGGTTATCAAGCATCGTATAAAACTATAAACATTAAACGTTTTTATGAGAATAATATCAGTCATATCAATCTTAAGTACCTATTGCTTATCGCAGTTTTGAAGGCCATTTCGTTACCACCTTAAGGGCAAGATATACGCTAAGGAACCTTGAGCGAACAAAAAAGGAGCTAGCTTCGCTTCTCGCGCATCAAAATTATTCGAATAATAATTAATTTGTCCGTAAAACCGTATATCAAAAGATTGGTAATTATATTACCAATTATGTTTTAAGTAAATTATTTTTAATTTGTATTTTTTTTTATTTCCATAAAAATATATCCAATGATTTCTGCCTGATTTTTCACCAAATTATAATTTTTACTGTTGAATAAAAATAATGTATACAATAGTCGATATGTTATCAGACTGTTTTAGCATCAAAATGATGTTTAACAGTAATGTAATGAATGCAAAGTGGCGTGAGGATAGAAATAGAGCAATAATTAATTAAATAAAACTGTTCATTTTTCTAAAATACTATTGAATACTTTATTCTTTGTAAAAAAGTTGGTATCCCTAGCCGAGACAGTGACGTGAGAGAGTTGTAAAGATAAGCGCTCGGCCAAGCACTTGGTATATTGTACATACGTACTGAGTATTCCATCGAGAGCAGTGTCTCACCCGTTTGCTTTATAGGTGTGATTAAGGTATTATTGAGACTTGTGTTTTGTTACATACAAAATTATACGGATACAACAGTCAGTAAGAGTCTGACACCCCCCCTTGCTCCACCTAGAGCGGGTAGAGTCATCTGATAATTTCCTAACTCAAAATAAAAACGGTTCGAAAACGGGCAACGAAACCATTATGGTCATCACGAAGTGAATACGCGTTGTACCTAAAATGTCTTCCCATCTGAACGGATGAGAAGAGGCCTTTGCCCTGGGAGGACATTTACGTGCTGGGAATAGCACAATAATGTGAAACTAATTAATCATCGTTACAACTACCATTTTAATGTTTTTCTCATGCTTGTAATCGTACTAAGATCTTGCGTAGGTATAAAACTACTAATAACTGCTAATGGTATCCGCTACCAACGGAAATCGGTTACATAGAATTGAGATAAACAACCGTACATTTTAATTAAACAAATAAGTTCGTTAACTTACTTTTGTTTAGAAATTGATAAAGTGATAACCCTATTACTCTATCCTACGCCTATAGAAGAGAGACAGGGGTTTATTTTTATATATCTACTAACTTTTGCCCGCGGTTTCGCTTACGTTTGATACTGGTACTCTACTCTACCCTACTCTACCCTACTATATCCTATTTTTTTTTGCATAAAAACCTTCTGATAATAACAAACACAACAAATTAAGAATTAGCGAAATCGGTTCAGCTATTCTCGAGTTTTACGCGTACCAACTCATTTTGCGATTCATCTTTACATAGTATAATGAATTGCAAAATGATGTATGCTTAGATCTTTAAAAATACGCAACGGATTTTGATGCTGTTTTTTTAAGAGATAGAGTGATTCAAGATGAAGCTTTATGTGTATAATACATACTTAATATATTTAATATCAATATTGCACCCGTACGAAAATGAGGCGGGTCGCTAGTGTTTATATATAAGAAGATAAATAATCTGAATAAATAGATGTAGGAAAAAAGGCTGTCAGGTTAAAATAGGATTGGGCGGGTCACGTCAGCCGCAAGCACACTGACCGCTGGGCAAGAAACACCACAAAGTCGGTTCCTGATGAATAGGAAAGTGTAAATTACTTAAATATAAAAAAAGTTAAGTATTTGAAAAAAAAAACTCTTTTAGAGTCTGTAGGTTTACCAGCATCAAAGAATAAATAAACTTGGCAAGTGCGAGTCGGAGAAAATATGGATGGAATGATGGATTGTGTGAGAAGGGATATGAAAGAAAGAGGAGTTAGTGATAGCGAGACGGGTGACAGGACAGAGTGGAAGAAAAAGACATATTGCGCCGACCCCAAATAAAACGGGACAAGGGCAGGAAGATGATGATGAAGTGCGAGTCGGACTCGCACTTTTTTTAGGGTTTCGTACCAATTACGGTTTATGACTTATGACGTATTATAAAAAAAACTGCTTATCTACTTATCATAAATAAAAAAAATACATTTTAAAGTTAACTAAAAAAGAAGATATGGCTATCTTCTTTTTTATTTAAATTAGATATTGATTTTTTCAAAATTTTAAGGGACCGCAGATTTGAGTATAAATTCAAGTTCAAAGCATTTTTATTTCAAATAAACCTTTAGAGGCACTTTTGAAAAGTCATAAAGTCGGTCTGTCAGGAAAAAAATGACTCTAATTGCACATTCCAAAAAGTAGGTCTCAATGGAGAAGAATGTGCAAGAAACTCCATGGACACTCTTTTTAATCATGTTGTGTTTTACAAATGTATAGGTTACATATTTTTGTCGCTGCTATGATGCGAGAACAATGTAACTAAAATAATAAAAAAGTACATGTTCTTAACAAATTAAAATAAACCACTGGCAGCTAAGAGATGACCAGTCCCAAATGACAGCGCCCGTTCACGGACATGACGGGTATATCAGCACCACTCAGCTCAACCATTATGAAGGGAACCGAATGATCCAACACACGCGCCACCAACAATCAAAAAAAAAGAAACAAAAAGGTTTTTATTTCATATAGGCCTACAAGGGTACTTATAAAACGTCAGAAGCTAGTGCACGGTTCCAAATTGGTCGTTTCCTCTGGAGAAGAACCGGCAAGAAACTCCATCAGCGAGATATATGGTTTAAATTTTCGTGATTTTCCTATTTAAGTACAGAAACCCTAAAAACAACAATCCGTATAGATTTTTTTAGCTACAAACGCTTTAAAAACTCAGGAAACAGTCTACCAAAATAAAAACCGCAACGAAGCATATAAACAAACAAAATAACGATAAAAAAAATAACACTCGTTATTCGTAAGTGCATCATCGCCACAACACTATAATTATAACCACTCATCTGAGCCATTCGTGACGCAATGTTTGCTTTACTAAAAGGAAAACCCGGAGAATATCGCGTTACTCAGTTTATTGATCGCTTTCACCGCAAGTAACTACATAATATAGGGTTAGGGTGACCGCACATTGGGTGCGAATAAGCACGATTGTGTGCGAAAAATCCCGAGGGTGGTACGAAGTTCTACGGACGTCGGAACTTGTCAGACAATGCGTTCCAAATGAGAATAGGATCGATAGTCATGTTGTGACGTCATGATTTACTGCCAAATCGAGGCAAGATATTTTTAAAATTCAGTTTATTTACGAAAAATTTAGTTTATTTACGAACTGTGAACGAAAAAGTTAAATCAGAATCCAGTTTTTCAATTTTAATAATGTCTGAGTTCTTTAATTTTGCAAAAATTTCTTCGATTTGGCAGTACGGCGCGACGTCACATCCTGTCAATCGATCGAAAAGGGATAGGGTAAGCGTGTTTGGGTCAGGAATGGTCTTTTCTTTTAATAATGACCGCACAAGAAATGAGGTGCGAAACCGAGTTCGTGAATAATTCGGTGTTTTCTATAATTCTGATATGTCTACACATTCCGTAGGGGCCCAGCAGAAGGGTCGAAACCAATTAGGGCCAAGGATTCGTGTCTGAACGGAAGGCTCTGGCCCAAGCATGTATGGCAATGTAGGAACGGGGTAGGTTGTTTAGTCAGTAAGAGCCTGACACTGGTTCCCGCTCCACCCAAGGACGAGATTCGTCATTGGATGAATTATACCTATAAAAAAAAATATGTCCGCGCAATTGTTTTCAATTTCTGAATACTTAAGGTCCTATCAAGTTGTATGTTTTTGCTGAAAAGAAAGTATTCTAAGCCAATGTACTCAATGTGTTTCTATCCTTACAGATAAAACATCCCGTTCGACATACCTGCCATGTTAGTTCAACAGAAAAAGGCAAAGGAATCCAGGAATCAGTTATAACTTATCTCCTGTAGTGCAAAAGTTGGTTGAAGTAATGTTAAGTGTCCATTAATGGATTGAGTAAGAGCTAATGTAACAGTGATAGTGAACTGGCCCTGGTATAAAGACAACATAGGAATGGGGTTTTTGATGGTATCTTACTAATATTATAAATGCGAAAGTTACGATGTTTGGATGTTTGTTACTCAATCACGCCAAAACGGCTGGATGGATCTTGATGAAATTTGGCACAGGCATAGGATACACTCCGGAATAGGACATAAGCTACTTTTTATCCCGGAAACCCCAACCCCAACCCCAACACCACGCGGGCGAAGCCGCGGGCAAAAGCTAGTTTTAAATAATGTAAAAATCATCCAATGACAAATCCCGCCCTTGGGTGGTGCTCCACCCAAGGGCGGGATTTGTCATTGGATGATTTAAAAAAAAACAATAAAAGTCTGACACTGTTTCCTGCTGGAAACAGTGTCAGACTTTTACTGACTATACAACGTACCCCGTTCCTACAGTGCCATAGATACCAGGGCCAGAGCCTTCCTTTCAGAAACGAACCCTTAGCCCTAATTGGTTTCGACCCTTCTGCAAGGTCCCTACACATGGGAATGGCGTGCGTTGTTTAGTTAATAAGAGTCTGACACTATTTCCCGCTCCACCCAAGGGCGGGATTTGTCATTGGATGATTTTTACTCACCATAAAAAATAGTGATAGTAACTGCTATGGCACTTAAACAGTTTATAAATGAAAACTAGTTTTTTTTTATTAATAAGTTTTAAAAGCTATAAATATGTTTTAAAAGGTCAAATAACTAAGCGTAATGGAATGTAGATTAAGTGGTTTAGAAACTTATTGTTATCTTTTTATATAAACATCATTCTTTGTATTGAATTTAATAATAAGGATCTTGGAAAAGAACTGGACTATCCATAAACTTGGTGACTTATAGGGTCTGTGATATCCTTGTCTGGCGATGGACTGGTGGCTGTCGGACCAGCAAGACCTTGAGTGGAGACCATGAATCAGGAAGTCAAGTTTTGGACACCACCGTGATTGTTGGGATGATTCCACAAGAGTCAGAACAAGGGTTTTTTTTTATGGTAGGTAAAAATAATCCAATGACGATTCCCGCGGTTAGGTGGAGCGGGAAACAGTGTCAGACTCTTACTGACTAAACCACGTACCCCGCTGCTACATTGCCATACATACCAGGGTCAGAGCCTTCCTTTCAGTCACGAACCCTTGGCCCTAATTAGCTTCGACCCTTCTGCAGGGTCCCTACAGTTGCTGAAAGTCAGAACAAGGGTCAATTTCTTTTCATATGCCAATTCCAAGCGTTCCATGTAGCGAAACGATCGTAATTTGGCTAGAGGGCAGGCCCCCTATCTGAATAAATGCTTAGCGATGCATCCTTTTTCACATTTCAGGTACACATCATTTGCTACACATACGCACAATAGACGAAATTTCACGGAGATAGAGAGTGAACCAGCAGTGAATTGCGAGTCAATGATGATTGATTAAAGATGTCAAAGAAAGTCATGCATGGCAATCAAGACAAGATGTAAATCAATTGATCACATCATGTAAATGTCAAAACAACTTACCCATGACCAAGGCTAATCAAGAGAAACTATTTACTGCGGACAATGTTAATGACCATGGCTGATATATGAGCCGCTTTCTGTTCTTGATCGTATTTACTAAGAGATAGTAATTTTTTTTTACAGATATAAACTAGTGCTTGACTGCGATCCTTGACGGCGAGCAATGAGTAGCTCGCCGTCCGGTCGGCTGGTATCAGTCCAGACTGAGCCCAAGTCGTCGACGGCGTGCACTGATCCCACGCGCCTCAAGGAGTTGTTAGCAAACTTTAGGGGCCCTACAGGGTCGAAGCCTCCTGGGGCGGAGGGTTGATGCGAAATTGTTACACCGAGGCTCTGGGACTAAGGCAAGGAAGGAACGGGGTAGGTTGTTTAGTCAGTAAGAGTCTGACACTGTTTCCCGCTCCGCCCAAGAGCGGGATTCGTCATTCGATGATTTTTACATACCATAAAAAAACCTCTTGGTAGCAGATGCTGTCGTTGATGGTGAGGCGCACTTATTCATTAAGAGCTTATGCACTCTAGTTTTGAAGACACCTATAATATAATCGGATAGGAGATGCTTTAGCATCTGTGTGTCTATTTTAACCTGCCAATAAGTCTTTGTAAGGTTTCATCAGTGTATAGAATTTTAAATAAATATATATTATTCAAGTCACTAATGTAAACTTATAATTTAAATCTCAGATTATGCAAGAAAACCGCACCGGTGCGCGGTGTTGAAGACTGAAATCTCACAGCTATTAAACATAGCCCTCAATCCGTATAAACATCATTATACCAACAAAAAGTGACCAATTTCTTCACTCATATATTGATTTTCACTAGCGAAAACATCGTCGCTTGCTTACACAATACACAAAGAAACCAATAACCCAAATACATAGCTGAACAGGTTACTAAAGCCACAGCAAAAATCAAATTACAAAATGCAAATACCCTCAAAAGAAATCGCAATGATTCAGCTGAAAACATACAAGTTTAAAAACTTCTGTGTAAAGGAAATGAGTTTATATTCAGCATGGCGAATTCAACGACGTACACCATGCTAAATCGTAGTTAGGAAGGCCTTGTTCGCACAATGCAGGTTGTCTGTATTATACTGGACTATAGTGAAGTCATGAAGTGGTACAATAGGATAGGTTATACGACTTGTATGATTAAAACGTTTGTTGCGACGTATAATTGTATGTACGTACGGTCAGTGAGGTTAGTGCGAGTGGTTTTAAAGTTTGGCTTTCTGATTGGTTAAGGGCTTGTAGCGGGCCAATCGGAGCGCCGAACGTCATCAACGTGTTTATCGTGACTCGCACTAAGCTCTCCGAAGTTGGCGATCCGAAAAAAAAATACGAAATACGCCATATGATTTGTAAAAAGAATTACTGCACAAGCGATTACTCGATGTATAGTGTGGTCAAGATGTTTTGGCTATAATTTTAAGTATATAGTTGGTGGAATACCAGGGAGTACTTGTATTTTTTTGTTGATAAATCTTATAACTTATATCCTGGTTGACAGAGTGGACAGTTTGTATGTTTGTAGGTCATGTATAACGTACGCGTATCTACATATATGTTTGTTACTTCTTCACACTGAAACGGCTGATAGGATTTGAATGAAATTTGGCACACGAGTAAACGACATTGTTTACCCGTGTGCCAAATAGAAAAGGAATAGAATAGAATATACTTTATGATAAATTTCAAGAGAATTAAGGTTGCCGACCTAGCGAAAAGAATCACCAAACTTAAGTAGCAATGGGCAGGACATATTGTATACAGAACAGATGGTCGCTGGGGCCGAAAGGTTCTGGAGTGGCAACCGCGTACCGGAAGACGCGGCGTTGGAAGGCCTTAATAAAGTGTGCCTGTAAATTCCTAATTTTAGACGTAGATTTGCGGATACCAGCTCGAAATACAATACAATACAAATCTGTCTTCAAGTCAAATTACGTTCAAATCCATTCAGTCGTTAAAGAGTGAAGTAGTAACAAATACACTTTAAAAAAAATAGAGTACCTATCACAACGATCATAACAGGTTTTCCTTCCACTCACAGATGAAGCGTGGGCGTATTTTATATTCACAGAAATATAACTTGAAACCAACTCACCATTTCGCGTTGCGTACCACAACAATAACGCTAGTTGACTGAACATAAATATCACAATACGAGCTATAAAGATATTTTCTGCGATAACAGTATCTTTTCTTGTTTATTCGATTTATTGTGTAGGTTGAGATGAAGAATTGTTTTGTTTTAAAGAGGAAACAATAATAAAATTGAGAAGTTGAGTCGATTTATTTTATTGCTATGAAAAATGCTTTATCCAAAATCTCATATAACTCCTCACTCACCCTCACACACTGACACACATACCCTCACTCACCCTCACACATGCATGATTACTTTTTATTATGCATGCACATCCTTACTTCCTCTCATCAATAATCTACTCATTTATCTCACCCTCATTTCTAGTCGCATAATTGAATGTACCTATTCTGTTTTTTGCGCATTTTATTGTCCGGGTAAAGGTGGCCAGGAGACCCATGACACAAGTTTTTTACTTAGTATGGGCTCCTGTCTCCCTTCCATGTATAAGTAATGTACATTTTATAAACATAATGTAACTTGTGGGAGAAAAATAAAGGAAATTTATTATTATTATTATTTATTATAAAGGAATATAGAAAACCGTAATTATAGTATCAGAATAGGGATGCGCCAGGCTCGTCGGTAAACTTGTAACTTAAATGAAATAATGAAAAAATTCTATCCATACATACCTATTTTATAAATGCGAAAATAATTTGTTTCGTAAAATACGTCTCAGCCGCAAAACCGATTTAAATGAAAATTGAGACTTGGATCTCGATAAAGACTGAGCTGCTACTTTCTATGGACAGAAGCTACTGCGATAGTAGTTTGTTTCGAAAAAAACGTCTTAGCCGCTAAACCGATTTAAATGAAAATTGAGGCTTGGACTGCTACTTTCTTTGGACAGAAGCTATTTATACCTATGTATAAGAAGGAAATATTTTTCTTATAAATAATCCTTTACTTTAATTGAACCATTTACTATGGTTGCATGCGGCCCCCACACTTCCATTGGGACCTGAAAATCGGTTGCTGCGCGATCAAAGTCGATAGGCCACGATGGTTCAATTTGCGTGAAGATTATCCTAACTGATTTTTGGGTTGCAATGGCACTGACTCAACTTATTTGCCGCGTACCTGTAATACGGCAAATTTTATTAAATTACCTACTGCTTTTTTGGTTTTCAAGGGCAGTATTAGGTACTAGTTTTTAAGAATATTAAAACAGATGTTTTAGAACAGCTCACTAATGAAAATTTCCCTAAATCAAACATCGTTAGCGATGTATTCAATGTTCCACGTACCCCACAATAGCGTTAACTGGATTACGTTTGAACTTGAATAGGTTTATTTGTACACTGTACTATAGTACCGTGTATTGAGGTCATGGTTATACCCTGTAATCATGAGTCCATGACCTGAATTCTTAGTTAACTTAAGAAAACTTGTCAGCTATTTCAGTTATGTCGAGTAGGCCTGTACAGAATTGAATTCTAGTATAGCTTGCAACACCGTAGGCGTGGGCTTGCGGACGGCGAGCAATGGGTAGCTCGCTGTCCGCCTATATCAGGTAAGTCTTCCCGCGCGCCTCAAGGAGTTGTCAGCAACTGTAGGGGCCCGGCAGGGTTGAAGCCTTCTGGGGCCAAGGATTGATGCGAAAGCGGAACATCGGGGCCATGGAACTAAGGCAGGAAGGAAAGATGGGTCGTTTAGTCAGTAGAAGTCTGACACTGTCTCCCGCTCCGCCCAAGAGCGGGATTCGTCATCTGATGATTTTTCCCACCATAAAAAAAGTGTAGCTTGCAAAATTATCAAGCTGAAGTGGCAATTGGCAATAACAGATATGCAAGTGGACAAAGGCGATTGACGATAGGCGAGTGGGGAACACCCACCTTAAGGTAGACCTTCCCGACTGTATCGTCTACGTCGAGCATGGTTTAAAAGCTTGTTGCTTCATTTAAAGCAATCCAATGTGATGTTTGATGCAAAGTAATATCAAAAAAGAGAAACACATGAAAACTGTTGACATTCAGTAATTCTACGATTTACTCGAATGTTTCACAAAACTTGTTCAAGGCAGTACGTGTGTTTATTAAACCCTTAAGGATTTCTGAAAAATGTGATAACATTTCGAATCTCTATTAAATGCGCTAGACTTCTATAGAAGTACTTTTTTATATTTAAATATACGACGACGACATTATGGAAAGTCAAAGTTCACGTAAAATAGCTGATTTTCAGAGGTTTTTTCTGGATTACTCTTACACAAATTTACGTTTTGATTTCTATAGAAGCCTAGATAATCTCCACAAAATATCTGTGTATCCAAAATATATGAAGAAAGATGTGTAATAAATCATAAACACGTAAGAGCGGTTGTATGAAAATGTACGTCGGGTTGGCCGCTCTTAATGCTAAAACCTATCTATGTACGTATAATACAAAAACAGTTTTTCGACGCTTTAGTACATTAGGTTAGGTACTTGGTTTAAGTTTTAAGGGTTTAATTTTTTTAATAATATTAAAATCTGTTTTATTCAGGCCAAATACACCCATTTACATTTTAAAAAACAGCACAATGCAGCAATATGTAATTTAATAAAATAGAATCCGAATAAATATAAAATCACAACAACACAAACCATGTCAATAAATTAAAATTAAATATATATATTAAATATATTTTTTATTACCATTTTAATTTTTTTTTGGTTATAAGATGAATGAATAAATAGTTTCACTAGAAAAAAAAAACAGTACTCTCAGGCGTCGAAGTACTCCTCCATATCGCTGTCATCCGGAAATGTACCCAGAAGACTCGCAGCATAGCCAAGTTTACTTGACACCATTTTAGTCATCCAGCTAATAGTCAAACGTCATGTCCAATTTATTCGAGAACATCATCTAAATGGCAATTGACATCATCAGCAATCTCTAGATCAATAATGACTACATAACGAATGACGTAAAGTCTATTCAAGCACCTAATCCTACACTTCTGCAGAATCAATTAACATTGTCCGAAGTAAACACAGTTACGAAGACATGTCCAAAGAATAATAGAGTACAGAGGGTTCATACCTCCTCCTTAGTCGTTCACTCTTGACAGAGTGGTCGTGGTTGACAATGTTGCATTTTCGTTGGCTAGTGAGACAACCGCGAAAAGGAAACAAAGGAAAGAAGGAAGGAAGTTTCACACGAGCGAAAATAGAAATACAGTATGGCTGAAACATCTTGAGCGGTCTGAACTTCCAAACAATTGCTTGCGCAGTAAGAAATTCTTTTTTTAAGAATCATCATAAAAAAATGCAGATATGCGCAGGGCAGGGAACCGTTACCGTAGCCTGAAGAATCACCAAACTTAAGGCAGGGCAGGACAGTCTGTTGATGGAGACAAAAGGTTCTGGAAGATGCAGCGTTGAAAGACCTCATATAAAGAGGACCGATGACCTAATGATGGACGCAAGAATCCGATGGATGCGAAACGCAAAGGACTGGTCGTTGTGGCGACGCTTAGCAGAGGCCTATGTCTAGCAGTGGACGTGTTTCGGCTGAAATGATGATGTTGACGAATATTTTTTTGCCTATTTTTAAGAAGGTTATTTTTAAACAAAAAGTTTTTTTTTTATATTATAGGTAATTTCTCATAAGACTCGACTGGCAACACTGCTAGTAGCATCAGCCTTAGTGGCCCTCATACAGTAGGTAGAAAGCTAGGAGATCAGATGATAGGAGGAGATTGTACAGAACTGACCTTCTGCATTAATCTGTGACATAATTGCATAATCGTCTTCACGACGGTCTAAAGATACACCAAACATTGTGTCATTTAACCGAGTGACCCATTTCTCACCGCGTTCAGATAATCTTATGTTAGCTTTAGATAAGATTTAGCTTCGACCGGTTATTTTGCTGGTTTAGTTCAGAGTTTAACTTCATCCGTTAGTTTGGCTGTTTGTATTTGTATTTTAAGTTCATGGAGTGGAAATCCTGTTTGATATGGTACGGAATCGGAAGTGAATATTTGTAAGTAAAATATTGCAGCCATAAGAATTAAGTCTCATGGAATAGTCTAATCATCTTAAGTAGGCACCAATCAATGTAAATATCACCTTTCGACTACCGTAATTACAGACACAATTAAACAACAATAGGTGTGCGAACGCCGGCGTTCGCTCTGGGCTCAAAAGTTCAAGAGTGTTGGAAAGATATGGAACTACACTGATTATATTAGGATCATCATCAAGCCTGCCAAAGTAGTGGGCTTATTAGTGAATCTTTTTACGTTAGAATTAAGACTAATCTTGAATTAATAACACTATAGAGTTAAGAGACTCGTGAAGGAATATGTTGGACTGACACAAAATATTACAATATGGATTAATCATCGAGTGTTATGAAAACATCACGGAATATCAGGGTATTGAACCATCCTGCCAGTTACCGAATAGCAGAGTCAAGATCTATCCTGCTAGGGTTACGGGACTGTTCGAATAACTGAAGGAACACATGTAGATTTTAGTCGGACAGTTACACTCACTTGGAGAGGCAGATAAGAGCGGGAGAAGTTATTTGATGGTTTCCCACATAAAAAAATAAACATTATGATCAAGCAAGCAGGGAGAAAAGCAGTAACAAAATATAAATAGAAACTCTTCAAAGACATTAAAAACATGGTAGATAAGTCTTTATCACTGATCAACTTGATATAGATAAGATTAGAGATAAACTTGAGCGAACAGGTTTTGAATACGTTACATTGGATAAGCATAGCATACAATATAATGTTCCCACTGCTGGGACTCCCGTGTAGGAAAAGGAATTGGTCGTAATCTACCGCGCGGTCTCAGTACTGATTAGTAGATGTCACATGTCTTCGAATTTTTCGTTCTAGGACATGTCGGTTTCCTCACGATGTTTTACTTCACTGTTTGGAGAGCAGTGGTGATGAAATAAAAAAGGTATGTACAAAGTAATGTGCCTGGCTGGGTTTGAACTGTTAGCACTAATTTATTAAGAGCCTATTGACTAAGGCCTTGAAGACACATAAACTATAATCGGACGGAAACACTGCAGCTGGCAAAGTGCTCTGGACTAGAACAGTTTGCCAGCTGTACGCGGTATAAACGACGAGGCAAAACGCTTAGTCCGGGCCTTAGATGTCTTAATAACGTAAGGATGGATATTTGCCGTACGGATGTCCGATGGTAAAATTGAGAATCATTTGAAAGAATGATGACACCAATTTGTAAAATGCAATGCTCAGTCTACAAATTGCATTCTTCAAAAGACCCCAAGTCTATTGGAATTTATTACTGAGATACTTCAAAGCTTATAGATTAGTGTCGTATAGATATATCCAGAATGTCTAGATCAAGTTTCTATTCAATTTCTATTTACTTGTCAGACTTCATAGTTCGCAGTCCGATATGGTTTCTTTCGATATAAACGTATATGGGTTACTGAATGAAAAAGTGATTGAATTATACTCCATGGAAGGTAATTATTTAATGAAAGTTTTTGCACTCCTACACACCGTGGTATCGTAGGCTCGGTCTTGCGGACGGTGAGCAATGGGTAACTCGCCATCCGGTCGTCTGGTAACAGTCCAGACCGTGCCTAAGTCGCCGACGGAGCGCACTGCTCCCTGGAAATCCCTGCAGGGTTGTAGCCTCCTGGGGTCAATGTGAAAGCGTAACACCGGGCTCTGCGATTAAGGCAAGGAAGGAACGGTGTAGCTTGTTTAGTCAGTAAGAGTCTGACACTGTTTCCCGATCCACCCAAGGGCGGGATTTGTCATTGGACGATTTTTACCTACCATAAAAAACACCGTGGCGAACAAATATTAGGAAAAAGTAAATCAATGCCTTTTGCAAACTGTAGGCAAAAGCCTACAGTTTGCAAAAGGCATTGATTTTGCTGGTTAAACTAAATAGTTTAACCAGCTGCGGCGAATAACAGCATTTTTCATTTTTTTTTCCTAGGGTAAACAATACTCTTCGGCATATAAATGTGCCTATTCAACAGTATGAGATCAATAATTCTCCATTACTAACTTACACAACCTTTCAATCGTTAGCATCTTTCATCAATTCGCACCACATTCGATCTGAAAATCTTTCATGGCATATCAGCGAAGGCATCTATTTGCTTCCCCCCTTTCCGGACTCATAACGAGCTGTCTAGCCTGAATTGTATTATGTCGCGTACAGACCAAGCGAACGAACGCCAACGAGTGGGAGTAACCGCACGCTGGTTCGCTTCTAGTTTCGTTCGTTTTATAGCTTTTATTCGCCTTCGTTGTTTAGGTCTCCGCGTATATATTTTTTTTTGTCTACTGTCGTGATGACCTAGTAGATAAAGGCTCTAAGATCTGCCTTTCATGCATGAGGTTACGATTTCGAATTTCCCTTTTCAATTTATTCTTATTTTTCTAAGTTTATCTAGGACATTACTGACACCCCGTGACTCGGAAAGCACATAAAGCCGACGGTCTTGGGGGTCATTCGTAGATCTTTGACAGCTGTTACGGTCAAAATGATAAAATCTGACTATAAATCACGCGTATTCACTTCTTTCGGTTAGACTGGAAGCCGACTTCAAGCTAGTTGGGAAAAGGCTACAAAGATAAATAAATGCTTATTTTGTAACTAGATTTCAACTTTCTCACTTTACACGTCATTTCTTTTTTTCATCAGTTTAAACTACATGGGGCCAGTGTTTCCTAACTGACTAACTACTATGAGAAAAAACACCGAAACAAACTCAGAGGTGAAAAGATAATGTTCTCTAGGTCTATACCCCGGATAAACTTAGCGCGTGGCTTTTTTTCTCCAGTTCCTGTTCGTTCACCTGGTCTGTACCCGGCATTAGAGAGGGACACGCAAAGCATTTTATATTATGACTAGCTACGGTATGGCACCCTTGGAATTCAGTCTACGAGGGTGAACATTTCAGTCTAACTGACAAGACAGGGGACTTTATGACGTTTTTTTTATGATATCATGGTGGTAATGACCTTAGCATACTTTTTACGGGCGTAGGTCCTCAAGAAACACGTCTACAAAGACTAATTAAGAGAATGTCATGTTAATTCGAGCCTCTAGTTATTGAATGAGCATAGATGAGTAATTGAGAATATTTAGTTCAATATCTCTTCGTAAATAAGAAAAATGCGAGACGCACTTGCCAGGTCCTTATGGCGACAGGGTAGGCCTATGTCCAGCAGTGGACGTGTTTCGGCTTGAATGATGATGAAAATGAGGTCGGAGGCACGTATGTGTCAACTGGTAGGCAATGTGGAGATTTCTTTAGCAAAAATAGTGTGATTCAGAAAAAGTACAGAGTTACAAAGAACCTTAGCATAGACCGGAGATGGACACAAAAATTTGAGTCATGTTTCATGAAAAAAGAAGGAACCGAGGTTTTAATGACGGGACCCAGGGTTTTTATTTTTAAGGTGGGCAAAAATCATCCAATGACCAATATCGATTTTGGGTGGAGCTGGAAACAGTGTCAGACTCTAACCGACTAATCACCCCACGCCCCTTCCTTCTTTGCCTTTCGCACTGGGGCCAAACCTTCCTTTCAGAAAGAGACCCTGGGCCCCAGTAGGCTTCAACCCTTACGCGACCCAGGGTTGCACAATTGTTGTGAAGGAGTCATCAGTCATCATAGCCCTTATTTTAGTCAATATAATTAATAATTTTAGCAAATAAATCAATATTCTAATCTAATATAAGTCTCCCTTCACTCAAAGCGTAAAAAGTTATTTGTTGATTTTGCCCCTCAAAAAAGAGGGATTGAGGTTTTATTTTGTAAGTTTCCCCGAAGTTTCGTGGGTTTTTCCGAGATTGTCGTGCATGGGGGTTAAAATTAGGGGAATGACCGAGTGACTAATGACTCAATGCAATTTACTTCAATCTGTGTTTGTGTTGTTTTAGGAATAGCACGTTCGTCAGACTATACAATATAATGGAAGATTTGTAAGGAAGAGGCCATTGCCCGGAATTGTGAATCGGCGGAATCGCATCTCACACATCAATAATTGAACAAGTTATAAGTGATCTAATAAGAACATTGCATTTGTACAATTAATTAACATCGTCTCAAGTGAGCAATTATTGGTAAGTCGCGGCTTTGAACCTAGCCAGGCGCATTATTTTGTTTTATTTATTTCACGAGGGCAATGGCCCTCAAAATTGTGAAGGAGAACATCGAGAGGAAAATCGGCATGTCCTAGAACCAAAAATAATATGGAGAGTCACTGGCAGCAGCTAGAAAGACTACTAACACTAACAGATAACAGTACATAAAACGGATAATCCTGATAACTCGTGGATTACATCCTAAAAATAACGTGCTAATGTATCGTGGTCACAACGTGATGGAGTCCAGTACAAACCACTCAACGTTTATCAAGCGTCGCTGATGGGTTTATGTCAGGCTTGTCAGCTGGCCATCATAACAGCACCCCACTTCACTTGCTGACATGGAGTAGATTGCTAAATAGAGGCGGAATGTTGAGAAGACGCGCTTGAATTCCTACCTTAGTACATGGCAGGTAAAAATCATCCAATGACGAATCCCGTCGTGAGGTGGGTTTGACTACATGTACATTTTATTAATGACTACATGTAAATTTTTGGCATGGCAAAATGGGCAAGCTAGGAGGAATCCATATGTCGACAGATGGTTGAATTGAATAGTTGATTTGATGGAGCAATATCCTTGACTTTACATGTTTGCGAACGCACCCACGACACAGGAGTAAATCCTAGTGTGGGGCAACGTTTTTGAACAAAAAATAATTTTAAAATAATTTAGGGATGCGCTTATCCGTCGACTTTTAGTCAAACAATAGGTATTTATAGGATAGGTCTCTGTATGTTATTTATTCCAGTGCACGCGTTCTGTCTGACGCACAGATGTACTCGCATCCGTTGATGTATTGATTTTTGTTGAAAGTACTGCTCTGTTGACTTGTTTATGTAGAACATAGGTGTCTAGTGGGAAATGTGTGTGAACACAATGAAATGTCGCGTAATTTCCCTTGTGTGTCGTTAAAAATGTTGGAGAGAAAAATTAAGGTCATGAAGCTTGAATGTTTGAATCATTAGGCAAGTAAATTGGGGATGTTAATTAGATACGATGTAAACGTTTGTTTAGATTTTAGTACTTTTAAATATATGGATGTTACTGAAAGATTATGCGTATACTTTTAGGTGGATGGAGAGGAGGAGAGGCCAAAGAAAAAATGGCGAGATTGTGTTAGTGACAGAAAAGGAAATAGGAAGGCGCTAAATCTCCGAGTTTGTTCAAAAGATTTTAGTAGAAGTCTGACACACCAGGTGGGGGAAGATTAGTTTCATGATGATATTCAAAAAAAGTTAAGTAGTAGTAAAAGTAAAGTAGAACAGTGGTGGCCGAGCGGTAAAGACTTACGAGTTGTAGGTCCTCCTGGTGTCAAGGGTTGATGCGAAAGCGTAACACCGGATTAAGGCAAGGAAGGAACTGGGTAGGTTGTTTAGTCAGTGATGACACTGTTTCCCGCTCTGCCCAAGGGCGGGATTTGTCATTGCATGATTTTTAACCTACCATAGAAAAAAAAAATCTAAAAAATAACTGCTGGTAATGAACACATTTGCACATTGCTTTTCCGTCCATGTATTTCCCATGTACGGTCGCCACTATGTCTGCTGCATGCGTGTCTAATGTCCGAAACGTTTTACTTATGCATACTAGTGGTTTGCGTCTAAGTAGTGTGTAGTGTATGGTAGTGTAGTGTAGATGTATTTTTAAACGACCTAAGTAGTATGCAAATCGATTAGTTAGCTTTTCTATTTACTTTTCGTAAGTTACTGAGTCACCTGTGGTTGCTTGTATTTGTTGCTTTAGAAAGAGTCTAGCATAGTATAGTACCAGCCTTTGTTCCCACTGCTGGGACTCAGGCCTTCTCTCTAGGAGATGGAATGGGCCGTAATCCACCACGCAGGCCTATTGCGGATTTGTGGATATTACATGTCTTTGAATTTTTGGTTCTATGACATGCCGGTTTCCTCACGATGTTTTCCTTCACCGTTTTGAGAGCAGTGGTGATGAAATAAATTACACAAAGTAGTGCGCCTGGCTGGGTTTGAACCCGCGACTTATTCGTAAGTCGTGGCCGTTACCTCTCGGCCACAATTACAGCTCTGAGAATACAATCGTTGATTTAAATATATTTCGTATTCGTATTACGATTGTTTATTCAAAAGTTTAGTGACTCCATTTCCTGAGGACGAAAATAGCCAATGTCAGGAACAAATTATATCCGAGATCTATGGTTCTGTATAAGGAGATTCATTTCCGATGCACGTGCGATAGACAGAGAAAGTTTTTTTATGTGGTACCGATATTTATAGCTGTTATTTTAATATGTTTGCATCAAAATATTTATGGGAATCATTATTCACTCCTATTTTATAGGTGATCATTAAAAAAATATTACTTTCAGCAAAGGAGACTAGGAAACTTTTTATCTAAAGATTTCCTATGATATTTTACTAACTTACTTCAAACTCGTCAAGATCTGACGGTCGTACCGTACAAGGATTGCACACCCCGCCCCCGAGTCTCACTTCATATCACTAAAGAGAACCGATATTTCACTTCTTGGCTAGTGAAAATCAGCCTTGATGCAAAAATTCAGTGCTCAAGCGCTGTGCCAGTGTCTGTACCCCGGTTACAGGTATATAATACACTAGCTTTTGCCCGCGGCTTCGCCCGCGTACATAAAATATAGCCTATGTCACTCAGGAGTAAAGCAGCTTTCTATTGTTGCTAAAATTTTTGCAATCGGACCAGTAGTTCCAGAGATTACCTCCTACAAACAAAAAAACAAACTTTCCCTCTTTATTATATTATTATTAGTGTAGAAGTGTAGATTGTTGAACAATATATTCCAGCTGCCAAGCAGGCATAAGCATCAGGAAATGCGTTGACAACAGTAATGTCAACCGTTTTATGAGCTGACTTCGACTAAAGACGTGAACATATTTGCACGTTGGCTGGTTATTAAATTCAGGCCGAGCTTGAAATGAAACGTGTAGCTTAAAGCGGATGCTGAGGACAATATAAAGCATAGAAATGGAGTTAAAATAGACTGTAGTAAATATCCTTGTATACTGTAAACGAAGTCCGTATACGCAGCTGTATGTCGCGATAAACTTTAAAACTACTGGACAGATTTTCATGCGGTTTTCATCTGTAGGCGAAGTGATTTAAGTACCATCGAAGACAATTCCGCCTAGCGCTAAGTTCTTTTTTATTTGCACTCGAAACGAAAACTTCAAAGGTTTTATTTGGCGGCGCGCCGCAGGATTTAAACGATTTTTTTTTAAATGATCACGCGGTAGTGACCGCGATAGTACATCATAGTACAGGAAAGCTTAGACGAGAATTTCAATGATTTTTAACATCGACCCATCCTTATATGACGGATAAGAGTAGGATTATGATGATGATGCATTATCATCATCAGAATTGCTTGCAGAACAGATGGGGGTTCTGTGTGGCGACCACGTACTGGAAGACGCAGCGTTGGAAGGCCTCCCACAAGGTGGACCGATGACCTCATAACGACGCATATGCGCAAGACAATCAAGGTTGCCGACAGAGTTTGCAGAATGAGTAGGGCACATTGATCGCAGAACAGATGGGGGTTCTGTAGCGACCGCATACTGGAAGACGCAGCGTGGGAAGGCCTCCCACAAGCTGGACCGAAGACCTCATAAGGCCGGGAGAGAGATTAATGGAAGACCCACATGACTGGCCATAGTGGCGACAGGAGACGGGATACCTTTGTCTAGTAGACGTATTTTTCTAAAACCAATCAAAAGTCTAGTACTTGACAGCATTATTCATCATACGAACAAACTGATTAAAATCAATATAGCATGGACATGATGCGAAATACAATGACGCCATAAAATAAATTACCGTTCCAAACAAAAGGCGTTTTAATCACAATTAAGCATACTACAATTACCAGGTTTCTATAGAAAAATCCTTGACCATTGCCATCGGAAAGCAGAGCAATATAGACCTAATGAACCAAATCGAATCAAATTGCCAAATTGACTGAGATTGGAGAATTTGGTTACTTTGCATGTTGTAGAGTCGTTAATTGTGTTATAAACGACTTCATAGGCCTAAGAATTATTCGTTTATGTAACACAATTGCTTTACGGTATGACTAACGTACCCTTCCGTCCCGCTTTGGGCGGGACTGTCCCGCTGTCCCCCGCAAGAGCAAAAATGTCCCGCTTTAGCTTTAAGAATGCATCTATCGTTTTTAAATTTAACAACAGCGCGGGCGACACAGTGCGACAAACACAAAAAAAAGACTTAGAAGTCACTCCACTACTTAACTGTTTTGTGTTTAGTGCTTTGATTTGTGTTATTTATTCGATCTTCTATAAACTTGTAAAACTCCCAAAACTTTGTTTTATTTTATAACTCCGCAAGTTTTTTTTTTTAGAACTATTTCTCAGTTGTCCCGCTCTGGCACAGAAAATAAAAGGTCACATTAGGTCTGACATAAGCAACTGAGCAATAATGGGCCAATGGTGACGGCCTCGACTTACGAGTTCAAACCTCGGTCACACAATAAATAATAGTACTTATAGTGCAAAAGCCTCGGTGGGCGGTTTACTGACTTAGTGTAATTTATTTCATCACCACTACACCCAAAACGGTAAAGAAAAACATTGTGAGAAAACCGACATGTCTTAGAACCAAAATTCGAAGATATATGACAGTCAATAACTTTTTTATGGTATAAGTTTTTTTTTTTTTATGGTGCGAAAAGTCATCGAATGACGAGCGGGAGACAGTGTCAGACTTCTACTGACTAAACGACCCACCGTTCCTTCCTATCTTAGTTCCAAGGCCCGGTGTTCTGTTTTCGCATCAACCCTTGGCCCCAGAAGGCTTCGACCCTGCTGGGCCCCTACAGTTAGGCCAGCATGTTGGACTAGGGCCTAATCTCCTAGACAGAAGGCCTGAATCTCCGCAGAGAACGTTATAAGGCTAATTATAGTTTTGCTTACATAAGTGCAATATTATAGATATAGGGCAACGGATCGAAGACGATGGAAGGTGTGACACAGTTCTTTAAATTTTTAATGAGTGACAAAAGCAGCATGAAAAATAATCGATAGGGTTAGATAGCTGCATTTAAGTGTTGTTGAATTTGCAGATGATAAGAAAATTAGATTGAAATTTAAGTAGTTTTTTTGATGATGATGTTTATTATTCACAATGACCTTATGCTTATCTATATGTTTGTGTCTAAATATGTTTTTATTATTAAATTTTGTTTCTTTTCTTTTGTCTATTTTTTTAATTGCACCTGTCATGTTATGTTTCTGCACCAGCCTAAGGTCGACTGGTAAAAAATGCGTAAAGCATTAAGTCTGCCTTTGGGAGCGTTCAAGTATTACGTAACGCAATTTTTGAAGATTTTAGACCCCCCCTCCCCCCTTTGTAACGCACCGTAACTTTTTTCTGTACCCCCCCTCCCCCTCTCTAAACGTTACGTAACATTTAAAGTGAGCATTTTTACCTAAACTTTTCTTTATTTTTCAGCTTTTTTAGCAGTTGTCTAAGACCAGACTAATACAATCGAGGGATTCCTAAATGAAAAGTACCACGTATATGAAAAATGTTGCCATTTTGGGAGTTTTGATTTCCTAATTTTTTATTTAAAAAAAAAACAGTGTTACGTAACGTGTAGTAAGAAAGACCCCCCCCCCGTCCCGTAACGCATCGTAACGTTTTACGAGACACCCCCTCCCCCCCTAAATCGCGTTACGTAATACTTGAACGCCCCCTTTGTATAGTGTTATGTGCATAAAGTTTTTATAAATAAATAAGTAAATCCTACCCTAATTTACGCTCAGCATTTGATTGGATTTAATAACATAATCAGCGTTATGATGTTCCCACTGCTAGGACTTAGGCCATCTCTATAGAAAAGGAAACGGGCCGTAACCAAAATCCATCACGCTGGCCCCGTGCACATTGATGAATGTCACATCATCCAATTTTTAGTTCAGAGAAAAAAAAAATTGGGAGGGACTTGGGGAGACCTTTGCCCTGCAGTGGGACAGTAAGGACTGTTGAAAGATCATATCGGTTTCCCCGCGACGTTTTCCTTCACCGTTTTGAGAACAGTGATGATGAAGTAAATTGCACACATCAAAGTGCGAGCAAGGTTTTTAATTCAAACGTCTCGTATGTCAGGTCCGTTACTAATGCCCATAAAGTAAATTAAAAGTATCCAAGAAATGAACCAAAGAATTTCTATGACCGTATCGCAAGTAAATTTTATCAAGGTAAACCCCTAAGGTACGTGATGTTTATTATTCCTAACTGTACCACAATAATAAAACATTTGACAGAGGTTATTTATTTACTAAGTCCAATCAAGGACAAGGTTACTCCAATAAAAAACTAAAACACGAAAGAAAATTTCTTCACATCATAAAAAAACTTTAAATACTTGGAATTTCAGCATGCTATATTTTCCATATGCAAACCAAGGTTGTTATAGATATTAAATTTTTAATTTGAATGTAAAAAAAAAACGAAAATTAAGTAAAAACGTGTCAATTCTGACGCTGTGTTCGAATTGTCAGCTACTCAGAACTTTTAAATTACTTAGTTTTTTTTAACGAATTTCAATCTGTCGTCATAGGTTTTAGTCATGATCTGTGGTCATAAGATTTGTCAGTCTGCGCAAACTCTAAACTTCAGCTCGCTCCATGTCACTCCGATGGCCTTTGCTGACGACGGCCGCGCTTCTTTTTCCCTTGAGGATTCCAGTCCAATGCCTGTTTAAAGCAGTGATAGATAGACTTACGAGTTGTAGGTCGCGGGATCAAACCCAGCCAGGCGCATTACTTTGTGTAATTTATTTCATCACCACAACTCTCAAAACGATGAAAAAAAAAACATCGTGAGGGAACCGGCATGTCCTAGAACCAAAAATTCGAAGACACGTGACATCCACTAACCAGCACTGGGCCCGCGTGGTGGATTACGGCCCATTGTTTCTCCTAGAGAGGAGGCCTGATTCCCAGCAGTGGGAACATTATGAGGCTGATTGTTGCCTGTTTAAGCTGTTTTTTATTTTATTTCTGATATCCTATAGTTTCGTTTACGGAGCTCCACAACATCCCTAATACAAACACTCCGTTTAACAATTTCACCGAACCATTATTACGAGTTTTCTTTGAAAGATTTAACGCCCAGCCATGTTTTACCGCACATTTTAAAATGGTACTAAGTTTAACTGTTTAACGCGTACGTAAATCATTGTTTATGGGCTTTTGTATGGGGAGGAGGGGAGGATCCCCTATGGTATGGTAAGAATAGATCCTACATGATGGTAAGAACCCATAGGAGAGTAAAAAGGAGTTTTAAACCTTGTCTTTTATGTCGTAAGGTTGATAGTTGTAAAGGAAGAGGTTACATGATGGTAAGCACCGAAAGGAGAGTAAAAAGGAGTTTTATACCTTCTGTTCAAGGTCGTAAGGTTGATAGTTCTAAAGGAAGAGGTATCGGAAACAGTCTTGCAATAGAAAATGAGTGTACCGGACGTTGACGCCGTTAATTTTGCTAACTGTACTAGTTGGCTTTCGGTTTGAATATTTACATGTTAATTAGTTAACTGAACTGGAATAAACTTGGTAGTTGTCGGAAATGCGATGCGGTATCGTCGGGTAATGTCAAGGTGAAGTGTATGGATGCTTTGTACGTTTTGTGAATGGGTTTAAATGTAGGTATAGTACGCGGCTATTATGTTTAACCATTCGCCACGGCTACGCGCAACCCCTCGTTCCGAAATTCGGCTGTAATCCCCGTCGCACAAGTTGAAACATCATACGGTCGACCTTCAATTCGGAGTTACCGATTTTTGGGTAGCAATCGAAGAGGGGAGCCGCGTGCAATAACAGTAACTGCTTCAACTTATTTGTCGCTTACTTAAAGGTTTTAATTTGTTAATATTGCAGGATGAAACACTTGGGACAGGCCTATGTCCAACAGTGGGCATGTTTCGGCTCGGGCTTGCGGACGACGAGCAATGGGTAAGTTCGCCGTCCGGTCACCTGGTAACAGTCCGGACCTAGCCCAGTCGTAGACAGCGCGCTCTGCCCCGCGACTCAAGGAGCTGTCAGCGCATGTAGAGGCCCAACAGCAGGGCCGAAGCTTACTAGCGCCTCGGTCCGGTCTCTGAAAGGAAGGTCCGACTCCAGTATGAAGGCTAAGAAGGAAAGGTGTGGCTCGTTTAGTCAGTAAGAGTCTGACACTGTTTCCCGCTCCGCTCAAGGGCGGGATTCATCATAAGATGATTTTTTTTTCCACCATAAAAAAACGTCTTTCAGCTGAAATGATGTGTGAACAAAACCAATTTCTGCCTAACAAAATGACTCAAACGAATTATCGCGTAAACTGAGTGTTACCTCAATAAGTGTGGCCATTATGATTAATGATAACGAATGCATATTGGCGAATGGCGATTCATACCATTGTTCAACATCAGAATGTACAAACAATAATATTTACGGTTTGATTAAACTATATCAGCACTCGATCTAAACAAAGATTGTATTATCTTGTTAAGATTACAATATTTATGAAGATGTTATTATTGATAAACTGTATTAGCTGTTCAATATACCAGAACTGACTAACCGGGGTTTTTTTTATGGTGGGTAAAAATCATCCATAATAGTGCCACTTATGTAAGCAAAAGCAAAATTGGCCTTATAATGTTCCCTCTGCGAAAATTCAGGCCTTCTGTCTAGGAGATTAGGCCATACTCCACCATAGTGGCCTATTTCGGACTATTGAATGTCATATATCTTTTTTTATGGTAGATAAAAATCATCCAATGGCGAATCCCGCGTTTGGGCGAAGTGGGAAACAGTGTCAGACTCTTACTGACTAAACAACCTACCCCGTTTACATCACTATCTATACTAGGGTCAGAGCCTTCCTTTCAGACACGAACCCTTAGCCTCAGTTGGCTTAGATTCTTCTGCAGGGTCCCTACTAACGGGGGGTGTCCCAGTCACGGTATTTTTTTAAGGTTACGCACCTCAGTCGGCAAAAACCGTACACTTATTCCTAAAAGGGAACCTTGGCAACAAAGTAAAACGACAAGAACGCCCTTTTTCTTAAGATCGTCTGGAAGTTTAACGTGAATTTAATATTAAGTTCTCAGATACACTATTTCCTATATAGCAGTGAAAAAATAAAACTTCTAAGACAATGCAATGTAACGATAAAGCTATTTTTGCTCCGTCTACGCGCATAAAATCGACATTCGCCAGTAAATTAAAACCTAAGGGGATCAATGGAAGGTATCTCGATGATCTAGAATCCTGAAATTTGGCAAGAAACCTAGGTGTTATAGCACAAACAGAAGAAAAATCTGGAAACTATTTTATAGTTACATCACAAAATAATTGCTTTTTTTACGATTCGGATTACCTAATCTTCGAGGTAGATAAGTTAGTACGGAACTTTCAGTGAGTCCGAATAGCACAAGCTGTTTTTTTTTTATTGCTTAATTAACATAAGGTATTAGGACTTTTTTCATTGTTTTCAAGAAATAAGAACTTTTTCAATATTTTATTTTCAACTAGCGACCCGCTTAAATCAATCAAAATCTATTTAAAAAAACTGCATTAAAATCCGTTGTGTTGTTTTAAAGATCTAAGCATACATAGGGACAGCGGTAAGAAACATTGTTTTATACTAAGTATGTAATAATGGTGATGATAAATTACGGAAGATATAAACTTGCACAATTTAAATGATGCCATGTGGTAACCGAACTAAGAATAGACCACGGACCGACCACCGTATGGTACAGATTGACAGGAGACAAGCTGTTTGTCTGTCAAGAACTTCAAAGGGAATTAGGGCACTTTACTAAGTAGCTGCCCCAGCTGCGAGGATTAAAACCTGGGCTTCTTTACACAATTTACAACTTACTCTTCGTGGAAATTTATAATTCTTCCTGCCTGGGCTTCCGAAGCGAAATTCTTTGATGGACGCTTTCCATAAAAAAATCAGCCAAGTCACGGGCCAGACCTCCTCTTAAAAATACCAGATACCCCAATGGAGTGATCTCCACCCTTTCTCTCTTCATCTTTCTGCTGTGGTGACCGAAGCCGAGGGTTCAAACCAGCCAGGCAGTGGCATAACTTTGTGTAATTTATTTCACCACCACTGCTCTTAAAACAGTGAAGGAAAACATTGATGACATGTCCTAGAACCAGAAATTTGATATCAAGGTTGTCAAACCACCAACCCGCACTGGGTGTGCGTGATAGATTATGACCCAGACATGAGTCTCAGCCGTGGGAACGTTATAAGGCTGACTATGCTTTAAGAAGTGACTGAAAGAAGCAAAGCGCAACAGATCGAACCAATCGAAGATATGGGAGGTGACATGGATGAAGTCCTTATTTTTTTAATGAGTGACGAAACTAGTATTAAAATGAATCGATTGTGTAGATAGCTGATGCAATTAAATTACATGCTAGTCTTCCCGTCCGATAAAATTTAGGTGTCTTCAAGGCTAGAGTGAATAGGCAGTTAATAAACAAGTGCGCCTCACCAGGTGCATCAACGATTGCATCACTGCTTATCATCAGGTGGGATTGCAGTCAAACACTAATTTATGTAAAAAATAATATATTGCAGAATTTGTAGATGACGAAACGCTCACTAAAGGAGAGAAGCTCTGAGTCCTAACAGTGGAAACATTATAAGACTAATTATGCATATGTCCGTAAAATAATTAATTTTTAGAATAGAACCAAATTGGTCACGGACATATGTACCTACTTGATGTGTTAACATATATGTATGTACTTTAACAGATGTGGTGGATAGATAATACATTGTATTAGTCATTCAACTACTCGGCCAGCAATGAGTACGTAATGAAGTAATCATAAAACGCCTTCTGGAATAATAAAATGAAGTTGATAGATAATTATTTGTTTATAATTTCCCACGACTTTATCCGAGCCGACCACTAGGTTTATTAGCGTGTGGAACCCTTTATTGAGGTGAAATTAAATCACCTTTCGAATACCGGAATTAGAGACATATTAGAAAGAAGATAATAGGTGTGCGAATGCCGGCGTTCGCTCGGGGCTCCAGAGTTTAACACAACTTAAGGAGAAGAGATGAGCTGGACAGCTACTGGAGGAGGGACTGGCCTGTTATGGCTGAGGAAAGAGGTGTATAGAAAAGAAAGGCTTTAGCCCAACAGCGGGACATTTAATAGGAACTTACTCTTGTGTGGTAAGCCAAACTAATCTACCGCATTTGGGTTCTCCGGACACTTTAAGGCGATGCTGCTGCAGATATAGGCTGATATGGTGGGAACAGTTCGATAATGATTTAAAGTAGATATATGACCCACTTTTTATGGTGGTAAAAATCATCTAATGATGAATCCCGCCCTTGGGCGGTGCGGTAAACAGTGTCAGACTCTTACTGATTAAATGACCCACCCCATTCCTTCGTAGCCCTCATACAGGGGTGGACCTTCCTTTCAGAAACCGGACCGAGGCTCCAGTAAGCTTCGGCCCTGCAGTTGGGCCTAATTTGCTGACAACTCCTTGTGGCGCGCGGGAACAGAGCGCGCCGTCGACGTCCTGGCTTGGTCTGGACCTGGTTACCAGTCACGACCGGATGGCGAGCTAATATTATGGCCCATTACTACCTAAAACCGTGAGAAATTTAAAGTAGAAAGGAGGTGTTGCTTTGCAGGTTCAGAATTAAGAATCTACATGACAAGGACTTGATGTGGTAAACTAACATTTACCCTGCCAGTCACGATACTGTTTTAATATAACTAAGTATGTAAATAGCTGTGTTTTGTCCCAAAAACATAATTTATTAATTAAAATAACAATCACGTAAGTAATACGTGTAGAACGTAGTCTTGGGTCTCGAATAGGGACGGTAGACAGAATAACAAACACAAGTTGTCTTTCGTCATAGACAAGTAAATATCCTTATGTTTTTCTAATTGATATTTAAAACTAGTGCTTGACTGCGATACCACCTGATGGTACGCTGTGATGCAATCGTTGATGGTGAGGCCTATTCGTTTATTGAGTACCTATTTGCTCTAGCCTTGAAGACACCCAAATTATAATCGGATGGGAAAACCGCAGTAGGCGTATTGTTCCAGTCCTTCGGTGTACGCAGTATAAACGAAGCCAAACACTACTTAGTATTACTATTAGTGCGGACCATAGAAGTTTCAATGACGTAAGGATTTTTTTTTATAGTGGAAAAAATCATCGAATGACGAATAACGCCCTTGGGCAGACAGTGTCAGACTTCTACTGACTAAACTACAGTGGGTAGTTTCTTCCTTCCTTCTTTGTTTTTTCCTTCTTATCTTAGTTCCAGGCCCCGGTGTTCCTCCTTACAAGAAGGTTTCGACCCTGCTGGGCCCCTAGACGTAAGGATGGTTACTCGCCGCACGTCTGGTTGTCCGGTGGTAGAAATGAGAAAAATATGCTTATGTAACCAATACGAGTAAGCGAGAAACATTGTAATTTTTCAATGGCATAGAAAATGGCGGTGGTCCGTGCGTAGTTGTGCGTAAAAACATTTCGAATACGGCCTATTATGGCGGAAATGAGGGGCTAGTAAATCTAATAGTATAAGTTGTAGTCACAGTTCATGGACACCATAGTATACTCATCAATCAATTACAATAGAACTCCTTTACGGTTGAAAGGTTTCAGGGGTGCCAGGTTCTAAAAAGAAACGAGGGCCAAACTAATACGCGGCAAATAAGTTGAACTAAAATGGAAGTAGTCACTATGGGTATATGGGTATGGGTGGTATGGTGGTAAATGTAGAACACAATGAACTGCGCATTCACATGACATCCAGTTTATTTTATTGTGTTCAGCAATAAAGATTTGTTTTGCCGAACTTTGATTGAGATCCGAAAATCTGTTACTGCTTCGGTTCAACTTACATGTCGCTTATTGTACTAGTCAATTAATCGAGTTGAGACTTTTTGGTAAAACTTGGTAAAGGTTGACCGCGTTTTTGGGTGTGATACTCTCTAAAGCCACATGCCTTCGAATTTTAGGTTCTAGGACATGTCGGTTTCCTCACAATGTATTCCTTCACCGTTTTAAGAGCAGGGGTGATGAAATAAATTACACAAAGTAATGCGCCTGACTAGGTCTGAACCCGCGACCTACAACTCGTAAGTCAGGACCGTTACCACTCGGTCACCACTGCTCTTTTAGATGCTTAGCAGCCCTAATAATAACGGTCAGTTAAATACTATTCATACTGTGTAAAAATATTTAAGTAGATCATTAAGTAAGTTGGTTGGGAACTTCGTACTACTGGTTCAATGTACTGGAGAGGAACAATTTACAGCTAGCATGTGATGTATAGTTCCAGTGCTTACTATGTGGATCGAGGTGTGTTTACCGTATTATGTTTAGACTTGATTCACCACCAACTCTTTTTGACGACCTAAATTGATTTTTTAAAGGGACGGGACTATATGCATAGAAGAAAACACCAATCGAGTTTCGATAATCGCAACACTGTCTAGCTAGTTCGTAACTATATTAAAACCAAATAAAAACCGGCTAAGAGCGTATCACACTACGCTCAGTGCAGGGTTCCGTAGTTTCCCGTCCGTTAAAAAATACTTAAAAGCAATTTGCAGTTGATATTGCTGTTAAAATCTGTTATTGGCATTAATTTTTTTAATACCTTTATTTTTGTACGAGTTGTCAAGCACTAAAGTTCACAGAGCCTAACTTCAGACTCGCCAAGATCCGACAGCTGTATTGTCCACGCCAAACTTGACAGCTGTCAAATTTGGCGGGTAACGACCAAGATAACTTTATGAGCACACTGTCAAAATTAAAGTGTACTAATTGCAAAACCCTGTAATTATTATGATGTATGATCATTATTTCATTTAAGTCAGTAACAAACACAAATAAAAAGCTATTAGTGACCACCATACCACAATTATCTCCAAACTTACAAGATAAAAAATAATTGACAAGTTAATTAATTTATTAGTAGGCGTGGCAGACTGGTTTTTTTTACTCTATGGCAACTTGAATACGAGGTGTTTAAGAATTAGACGCTAACGAAATTAACCTTGAATTAAAATTGTAACTATGTTACGCTATTATGATTTTTGTGTTTCTTGAATTGAAGCAAAACTATTCTGTTATTTGGTCTGTAGAGTGTAGGTAGAGCTACTACAATTTTGGAAGATTTTTTTTTATATTTCATTGTAAAAAAACAACTTTTGAAAAGTTCGGGCAAAATAAAAATCTAAGACTACCTATTTGTTTTCACTTTATTTTGAGTGAATTATTTTATACGCTTTCTTCTAATTGTTTTTTTTAAAGACGTGCGAGAACTATGACTAGCATCATATTAAGGTAGCATCATATTAATCGCTTCTAGAGCGATTAATAACGCGTGGTCTGTCTGTCTATGGAATTGTAGTTAAAAAATTTAAGGTGAAAATTTCATTGGCTGCCCTTGAATCTAAGAAAATGTAAATGAACACAAATCGCTAATTTTGTGTAACAATGGCGTAATATTTTACACTTTTAGGCATCGATGTAAGTGTATTTAGACCATTTACAGAAGATGCTAAAGGTATAAACGTAGATCTATGAAAGGACTAGTTTTAGGTATATTTCTATGGGTATGAAACTTTGAAGCGACTTATTACGATAGTCGTAATTTTGAAATAAATTTTTAATTTAACCTGTTTGTTTGATTTTTCCCATCATCTTTACATTGTTGATTAATATACAATTTACTTATTATAATTTCATTATTATTAAACCATATTATGTCGAAATTAATTTTAAAACCACGATTGTAATGTCTTTTCAAAATGAACCTTTAAAACGTGAATGAAATCTTTGATTATACCTATCGATGCCTCCTGCGTACCTACATATAAAATTGTAACAATTTTTTTGTTTTTCCTTTTTGCATCCAACATACGATGTGAAACTGAGTCGATCTGTGATGCTGGACACTAACGTCTGACGTCAATGCCCACTAACCCGATAATTATCGCGATAATTTTACCGTGCTAAAGTTGGTGGTAACTTGTAATTCGTAATAATAAGTCGTGGCCACACCTAACGTAATCGTCGATTATTGCGATAATTCTCGGCATCCGGACATAAAAAAATGCACTTTTTGCCTTACGAACTTTTGCGTAGGAGGCATCGAAATGAGCGAAATAGGTAGGTACTCCAATTCCGCTAATCCGTCGTTGTCTATGATAAACTCCTTTTTCCTTTCTAGTCGAGCGTTTTCCCGGATTACTAGTATCCGTTTTGATTGAAGAAACAAGTGCCGTCCGCTTATTTTGGACGTCCTTCGTCCATGAAATTGCAATTTTCTCGTTAGTTAAACTTAAGCCACACAGATTCTTGAAAACACACCTGACTACAAAAGTATTTTTAAAGTTAGGTCATTTTTTGATCAAACGGCCCAAAGTTAGTGAATTATCTTACATAACTGACGCCCTAGAAAACTAACATTATCGAAAAAGCCGGCTTTCAGTATCTTAGACTAGCTAAAGAGCTAGAAGCAAGCCATTCATTTCGTAATTGCTGCCTAGCGTGCCAATAGTACCTAGGTAGGCTAAGAAATGAAAATCCTAGGCGGCTTTTTATAGTAAATCGTGTAACCGGAACAAAATGACCGAAAAAGTTGGCAATCGCTCACAGGGGTTGTTGACTTCGGGCGAAATATATAACAAATAGGTAGGTAATACATTGTGGTGAAAATCTATCAAGCATTCAACTCACCATTATCAAGAAGCCACCAAAAATAAATGTCTCACAATTCAACTATTCTAACTCTCAACAACAATAGTTCCTCTTAGCGACAAAAAAGTATCTGTTCTGCAGTCGAGATTCGCATTCACATTTCGCCATGCCTTCATCTCAAATTCGGAACTACTGCGCATGTCACATTAAGTCCTGCCAACCGAACGGCAGAGGTCCCTAGAAACACGGAGCTCTGGAAGGCTTCATAAAATGGGGTCATTCACCGGGACCAAGGCTACAACATTACGATGTATGATGTATTGCAATTTTCATTTTTGAGATTGCTTGACTTCGAAATCTCTAATGATCTCTGATTGGACGCGTAATTTTATAAAACACTATGATAATATAGCACTAATGTAGTTTCAATAAATACTACATAGGTAGGTACTGTGAAATTGTCTCAAAAAGATTTAAAAAAAAACAATGGATGTATTCGTATAGGTACATATATTGTAAATGTTCTCATAAATATTAATGAAACACTTGAAACATTCTGGTGGTTGAAGTGACGGTTAATGAATTAGAGATTGAAATAGTTAATTAAATAGTAGGTATGCCAAACGTACTAAACTACACAGAAACGATAAAAATAGTATAACATTCGATAGTGTTATCGCAGTGGTAAATTCGTTTTACAACCGAAATGTTGTCAAAAGATTTTTCTTATACCTTCCGAGCTTACGATCTTTTATCATTTTACTCTTTGTGTATCAAATATTACGTTACTTAATCTATGAATAGGTAATAAAAAGATTATCTCTACTGTCAGAATCTTGGTCTAATTGAGAACAGCTTTGTAAAGCGCCGGCAACCTAATTTTGAATGAAAATCAGGTCACACTTATTCCCAGGCCTAGAATTTGGCAAAGACGCGTTGAGGAAATTTTGTAGTGTTTTCTAAGAAGCTAGGAACGCATTATAAGACGATTTTGTCGCTAAAAACTGTTTCAATTATTTCTTTATCGCGAATTTTTAACAAAAACAACAGGTGTGAATTATATTATTTACCTGCAAGTGGATGGGGACCTTTTTAACTGGTGCGTTCGACATTTTCCACAAAATCCAGTCACTATGCACTAACACAAAGTTTATTTATAAACCGGGTGTAGGCGTTCCGGCGATTATAAATTTTCGCAAATCTTTTGCACGTCAACCCGTACCCGGCGTCACAAATATACGCTATCGACAAATGCCTACTGATTTCATTGAGTGAGTTTACTATGCTCCCCTCCATTGCGCACGCGTAAAATTCGCCCTTCGTTTTGGTTGGTTGATATGAATTTAGTGATGTCGTTTACTATGATCCGTTGTAGTTTTCCTTACAAACCAAAGATGGCGCTTTCAAAAGCTTTCAATTGATGCAACTTTTTGATCTACTTTTAAATACTACTTATAATAAAATGTTCATCATTTACAAACTTACTGAATCATAACTTGTTTTAATAAATTAAATTTTTGATCAGCACGAATACACAAAAAAAAAGCTTGTTTGTGGGTAACACAGTCCATTCAAATTTTGAATGGTGCTTTGGAGTGCTACAACAGATGGCGCTGTTAACAAACAAGCTATCCCGATCATTACATTGGAAGTGAACCCGTCGCAAACCAAAACATTCAATCGAACCATGAGTCGGGCGCTAGTAATATTTCGCGCCCGAAAAATTCGCGGTTTCTAAAAAAATTATATTTAATTTTCATAAACAGTAAATGTGAAGTGAAGTGATTTTATAAGTGGTAATATTTGGATCCATGCCCTCACTACACCTAAAGCCTGGAATCACGGTAAATATTTTTTACGATGTTCCCAAAAATTTGGTATATTTTTACGCTTTGCTGTATTAATAGCCGTGGATTGGAGTTTAGTTAAAAATACACTCGTGAGAGGTTGTTATTCATTGCCATGTCATAAATTAGAGACACTATTAATCTTTTTTAACTGAAACACCGTAAATATTTTCGCTCTTCGTCAGAAATTTGCAACTTACAAAGGTCGATAAAATAATTAGGATCGTGGAATCTTACAAGTCCTTAGACGGGATTATTTTGATATTTTAGTAGCAGTTGGCAATATTTTATTTTATGGAAAAAGTTGTGTCGAAGTTTTTTTCGTTAATAAATAGAATTTCACTGATTCAAGCCTTTACAGACGAATTAATGGGTGCTTTTCTCAGTTTTCTCTGCTTTAATTTTTACGCTATAACGTTATTATTACTTATGAGGCCTTGAATGTTTCAGTGCGCCCTTGCTCCTTGAAAATTTAATTTATAAGGTTGGTAGATAGGTAGGTAGGTACCTACTTTGCATACAAAACTCTTTTGTTTCAAGCATTACGGAATTTTATTCAGGAATTCAGGTTTTTTGATAATACCGGGGCTTTAGGATTGGTATTCTCCTCGGGTTGAGAACCTTTTTATTTGGCGGTAGGTAAGACAAATATATTGTATAAAAATATACTTAACAAAAAATTATTAAGTACCTATATTTTATATTAGTTATATTTTTTAGAGATAGGTAGGTCTGAATAAAATAATTCACAATTTGTGCACGGAAAAAAAAACATCACTAAGATGTGTTTATACAGGAGAGAAAAATGAAGGCAATCAAAATGAATGTCCCTTTACCTATAGGCAATTAAAATAAATATGCAAATATAGTTCTTACGTGGCAAATAAGTTAAACCTTTATGATTACACGCAGCCTCCGCTTCGATTGAATCCCGGCAAATAAATTGAACTAAAAATGGCTGTCGTTGCTATGGTTACACGCAGCCCCGCGCTTTGAGACCCGAAAATCGGTTACTATTTTAGTTCAACTTACAGTACGGCTGACGGATCTTGGCGTGTTTGAAGTTAGGCTCTGCGAATTTTAGCGTTTGAAAATTCGTCAAAAAAAAAAATCAGAAAACGCAGAGTCGAAAACTATTGCTCTTGCCGTACTGTACAGCAATATCTACACTAATATAATAAAGAGGTAAAGTTTGTTTTTTTGTTTTTTTATTTTTTTTTGTTTGTAGGAGGTAATCTCTGGAACTAATGGTTCGATTGGAAAAATTTTAGCAACAATAGAAAGCTGCTTTACTCCTGAGTGACATAGGCTATAAATAATTTATATAAAATGAATGTTAACCGAGCTATCACTACAAGAAATTTTCCGCGGACGAAGTCGCGGGTAGAAGCTAGTTAGCAATAATTTTCTTAGAAAATAGGAACCTATATTTTCTGAGAAAATTAGGAGCGCTTGAAATTGCCCACAGGAATTTAGCTTAAAACTCTTAAACCCCTGGCGGACGCCGTTGTTCGAAAACCTATTATTGTCTTTCTATTATGTCTTTACGGTATTCGAAAGGTTACATTTCGTTCCAGTAGTTCTAGAAACGGTCTAGACTCCACTAGAGACTTCGAAAGCATAAAAAACTCACGTAGATACACATTGATTGATTGATCTTTTGCAGGTTCAGGGAGCTATCGAAATAGTAGGCAGAGATTTAGAAGGAATAAATTTTATTGTTCGTTAATCTACGCACAAAGTAATAAGACTCCATATTATTTATTCTTAGTTTAGTGTCCTAATTTTAGTTTTTTTTTTCTTTGTTATTTTTATAGAAACTTCTTGTGAGTAGGGTTGCCATCTCTAACATTTGGAAAACATGACAAGACGTGTGAAAACCCCGGATTTTAGAGCCCGAAAGCCGGACATATCAACAAGATCTTTTAAACATAAGTATTCAATGTAATAAAAAACAGTTGAAAATGTCATAAATCACCTTTTTTATTTATTCATTATTAAAAAAAAAACTATTTTTTAATTAATTAATTTTTTAAAACTCGGTCTACAAATGAAACCTTCCCCGGACACTCTCCGGATGCCCTCTAAACTAGGACAAATCCGGGGGAACCCGGACGGATGGTAACCCTACTTGTGAGGTCTCCAATTACTTCCATTTTTCTCTGTTTTGTGCTGTTGGTGTTATCAGGGACGAAGAAAAACTGGCTTATGTAACAATGTTATTTTAAAAGATAACTAAGCAAACCTTACTTTACCTTTTAACTCAACAATCGAAAAATCTGTAAACATTAAAGTTAAAATCAATAACAATCAAATAAAAAACACGCACTTACTTTTTATTTCTCGAAAGAAGGTCTTTCAACTTGGGAACATCGCATTTAAAATGCTAATCTTCTCCCTAGATTGAATTTCTACTTTTATAGTTATTAGAAAATCTTTTATATAAAGAAGAAAATCGAGATTCTCTAGACTCGAAGAACAAGGAGGATATAATGGCTAGAAAGAAAGCTTTCTTTTCGTGTCTTTAAACAGAAAGAAATTGCCTGGGCACTTTACAGCGGTCAGACAACATTTAAGACGGCGGGAGGACTCACACATACAATTCTATAACAAAAATCTAGACTAGACTACACAATATAAACTTGTATGCGCAGAATACTTGAGTTTATATGCCACTTAGCCAGAAAAATTATCACAGGCTTGGACAGCTCATAGTAACTAGCATGGTTGATGACAAACGCCCAAGAGGCCACTGCCGAAAAAGATACCCAGGTGCATTTTATGATGCCAAGAATAGATGGCGAGACACAATCAGTAAGAAGCGAATCCAACGAGACCCTTAGTAATCTACACCGATATAATAAAGAGGTAAAGTTTGTTTTTTTTTTGTTTGTAGGAGGTAATCTCTGGAACTACTAGTCCGATTGGAAAAATTTTAGCAACAATAGAAAGCTGCTTTACTCCTGAGTGACATAGGCTAGATTTTATGTACGCGGGCGAAGCCGCTGACAAAAGCTAGTAAGGAATACGACTTAAGGTGGAGGACAGCTCTTTCATTATTCTCATAAGTGCTGTACAGACAGCAAAGCAGTTGATTATGCATCAACTGCTTGTCAAGAAACTCCACTGTGGCATTATGTTTGAGTTGGATAGAGGAGAGGATACTGAGATGAATATTGATAGAGAAAATATGACATTGTGTTTATTAATTCTCTCCTTATCGCTCAGGCTTGTTTAGAAGGAACTCATCGTTGATATATGCTCACATTTGTGGCCAAATGAATGTTTAATCACATCAATCACTGTGTTTTATGCTATGTGTAAGTTATTTTATGTTACAATGAAATATTAGGCTATTCTACATCATTAAAGCTAATTTTCCAGCCAAAATAGGCACCTGATAAATTCAGAATGTTTAAGCAGAACCTTCGTAAATCCCTTCGATCGTTTATCACGATTAATCTCGTATTGAAGTTAAGATTCCGATCGAAGATTTGTTTTTGTCGCTCCTGTTTCGAGCTAGTAAGTCGTCGGATTAGGGAGACCTAAATGTGGCTTCTAAATACAAGTCTAAGGCTGCCTGTATCTTGGGATAGAACAGACAGGCGAAGATTATCAATAAGTAAAAATAAGAACAATACCGACAACATGTTTGCTACAGCAATGTCCGAAATTAAGTGAAATCCAATCATCCAGCTATTATTATCGCTAGAGCTTTAGTGGCTTAGGTGAAGTTACCAGAGGTAAGTCGCTAAAACTTAATCTGCTGAAACTTGTGGAGTAAGGCAGGGTGAAATGATAACGAGGCAAAGCAATACAGCCTTAGCAATTACTGCTAGTTAGGGTCCGGATCATACCCTTTCTTCGATCAATCTACTCTTACCCGGTAGCTAGCCATCCGGCCTTCCGGTTACCGTCAGGACTTAGCCAGAGTCGTCGACGACGCGTATTGTTCCCCCACACGCCTCAAAGAGAGGTCTGCAAAACCAATGGAGCCTAGCCAGGCCGAAGGCCGAAGACTACTGGATAGACAGATACGTTTCTAAAGAAAGAGGGGTTCCTGGGGTCCTGGAATACAAGACAAAAAAAAAACATATTACATAGACATACTCATAGGTGTAGTTTTAGTCGGTAAAGTCTGACATGGATCATACCCCATCTTAAAAAAAAAACCTCCTACTTAATAACCCAGCGAAAACAATCACTGTAATCCTAAAGACGTTCTTGGTATATACGTTCAGACTATTAATCTCTGCCCTGCTATATCTGCTATTATGAGCTAAGAAGTTTTTTTTTTTTTATGCTGGGAAAAACCATCGAAGACGAATCTTGCCTTTAGGCGTAGTGGGAGACAGTGTTAGACTTCTACTGACTAAACTATCCACCGTTCTTTCTTGTCTTAGTTCCTGGGCACCGGTGTTCCGCTTTCGCATCAACCCTTAACTCCAGATGGCTTCGACCCTACTGGGCCCCTGTAGTTGCTGACAATCCCTGAGTGCGCGGAAACAGGGCTCGGTCCGGACCGTTACATGATGGGCGGACAGCGAGCTACCCATTGCTCACCGTCCGTCGTCCCACGCCTACGGATGAGCAAAAAAGTGGAGAGGAGAAATGGTCACGTAGCCTTAAGACTTGTCCTAAATTAATACAACAAACACTGTAAAGTCAACCATGATTGTTTTGAGAAGCCTGAACCTTGCTGATAAAATTTATCTATTATTTGCATTACAGTCTATTTTCGTATGCACGGCATCTTGTTCTAGCAAACAGAGATCTTATCTTGGGTGAAAATATAGGTTTTTAGATTCTGTAGTAACCTTTAGAAATTTTATAAGACCTTGAGAGAACAGATTTTACCATTTATACAAATTCGACATCCCTATCTGCAAAGTTTGTTACTAGTGGAACTTAATTGACATTTGTATTTGCAATTCAAATATCTAGAAGATAGTCGACTTGTTCTTCAGTGTCAATTCATTAGTCTTAAAATAATGTGTGTGTGTTTGTTTTTCCTGTTACGCTCTCGCTCTGAAATCTTCTGTAATGCATGATCATCATCATCCTGTTCTGGTCCCATGTTACTTGGGGTCTGCGTAACATATTTTCGTCTTCCATCTCGATAATTTTAGTTTTGACATTACTTTTATTATTGTTTTTTCTTTTATGTCATATCAAAGCCAATTACTTTTATTTAATTGAATATTTTACAATAAACTGTGATTCCCTCTATGTCATGGTACTGGTGTGGTTGAGTGTGCATTATCATCATCATCATCATCCTACCCTTATCCCATTTTATTTGGGGTCGGCGCAACATGTTTTTTTCTTCCACTCTGTCCTGTCACCCGTCACACTATCAGTAACTCCCTTTTCTTTCATATCACTCCTCACACAATCCATCCATCTCTTCTTTGGTCTCCCCCTTCCTCTCCATCCATCTACGTGTAAACTCAAAACCCTTTTTACCCGACTACGGCGAAGCAAAAGGAGGGTTATGATATTGACCTGTATGTATGTATGTATGTGGGTATGGATGTTCATCTGTTCCCTCGTAACTTCTAAACTACTTATCAGAATTCGACAAATGACATATCACTAGAAGCGTCTTAATTGTCCGCTGGTTATAGGCTATATGGGATTTCACAAAATCTAATGTGGCGCCCTCTAGCGGACAAAACATACGAAGTAAAAAAATAAAGTTAAGATAAATATGCCGTGTTTGGTATCATTTGAAAGTGCTTTACTTGTACATTTTGAATATATATATATTACTAGCATTTGCTTGTGACTTTACCTGTATTCATGGGCTGAGAAATCAATGAACCCAAGATTAACCTATTTAGAACTCCAAAATATGTTAAATAAAAATAAAGTTTAAAAACTAACACCCGACTACTTAAAAACACGCTCTAAAAAGTACGAAACAAGAAAACAAGAAAGCCGTGGTCGTATGCCATAAGAATAATAAATTAAAAAAAGTGGTATACGACCACGGCTTTCTTGTTTTCTTGTTTCGTACTTTTTAGAGCGTGTTTTTAAGTAGTCGGGTGTTAGTTTTTTGTGACATGCGTTTCATCTCTCCTCCATGGTTGAGTGTGCATTATTTAATCAAAATATTTGTTATTTCTATCATTGCTGATACTTATTAAAATAAATTCTATACTGTCATCCATAACGCTATTACTAACTCCTATTCCTTCCATATCATTCCACACACAAAATCCAATGTAACTATTAGTAGAAATTGAGCATACAATCGTAGCCATATACAGTTAATCCATAAGGCAAATAACTGACCCCATATCAACACCCACGGTGATGTTTATTCAGCAAAACAAATCTAATAATAACCCTAAGCTGAAAGCTACACGCGTTCCAACCGTGTGTGTTTACTTTCATAATAATGCAACAAGCTGTATTGATGGAGACACAGGCGCCATTGAACGTCACCTTGAGCGAAAGTCAAAGGAAATCGATATTTAGGTAAATGTCTACAACATACGTCGCTTTATTGGAGCCGGTTGTGATGTAAGCGTAACTAGTATTTAGTAGGAATGTTACGAAAGTTATTTTAATGAAATAGATTTTTTAAAATTTGGTTTAGCGGAATTGGAACCCGAATCAGAAGCTGCTGGGATTCTGATCTCGATTTCCGGCCACTGTAGGCCTGGTCTTGTGGATGGCGAGCAATGGGTTGCTAGCTGGCCGTCTGATCTTCTGGTAACCGGACCAAGCCCAATCGACGGCGCGCGCTGTGCCCACACACCTCAAGGAGTTGTCAGCAAACCGTAGGGACTTTGCAGAAGGGTCGAAGCCAACTGGGGCCATGGGTTTAGTTCTGAAAGGAAGGCTCTGGTTCTGGTATAGAAGGCAACGTTAGAACGGGGTTTGGTTGGCTAGTCATTAACAGTCTGACACTGTTTCTCATTCCGTCCAAAAGCGGGATTCATCATTGGATGATTTTTACCCATCATAAAATAATCCCAATCAGAACCGGAACCGAAATCAGAGGCAAAGCGTCAAATCACACTACGAAAAGTAATCAAAAACTTGATAAGTATAAAGTAAATTTTATCAAAATCCTTAGAATGCAAGGAAGTTTTCCCGTAAAGCAAGTAGGTATTTAATAACTATGTTGATACGCGGTTTAGCGATAGGAGCCTCTGTACTTCGACCTTCGTTAATAGAACCGAAATCTTAAGAATCTTTGGAATCGCAATTGGTCTTCCATAACATCTCTGGTATTTAGTGATTTAGTGAACTAAATATAGTGCAGAAAGATTTAGAAGCTGAATATTATATTATACTAGCTTTCTGCCCGCGGCGTCGCCCGCGTGAAATAGGTTTTCGCACAATCTTTGAACACGCGTTTCATCCCTAGAGGGGGTGAATTTTGGAAAATCCTTTCTTAGTTCGCCTACGTCATAAAAGGAAGCCTTGTGCAAAATATCACTCTCGTAGTCCCAGTAGTTACGGCTGTACGTTGATATGTCAGTCTATTTATAGATGATCAGAGTGCTCTACCACCAGGTGAGATAATATATGGTGTGATAGTAAGCAGTGATGCAATCGTTGATGGTGAGGCGCACTAGTTTAGTAAGAGCCTATTCGGTCTAGACTTGAAGACTCCCAAATTATAATCGGACGGGAGGACCGCTGTAGGCAATTTGTTTTAATCCTTCAATTTAAGCGGTATAAACTACGAGGAAAAGTTTGTCTGATGGACAAAATAAAAATAATGTTCAAACTTAAATTCTACCTGAATTCCCCAGTGTGAAGCGAATGTCAATAAATTATTATAATTATTGGTACGAAACAATGTGAAATTAATGTGCTAGCTACTGAATTGAAGTATGAAAGTAATTATTCACGCGGCACAGTCAAACCTAATGAATGCCTAATTAATTAAAGTCATTGTTTAAATGTTATAGTTCAGGGATAACGAACCTTTGGTACACGTGCCGGTGGAGGCACTCGGCAAAATAATTCGATCATCAGCATGAAAATTATTATTGATTTTTCTTCGTGATATTATTCTATACTAGCTTCTGCCCGCGACTTCGTCCGCGGAAAATTTGTGCGACAAAAGTTGTGATAGCTCGGTTAATATCCATGTTATATAAATAATTTATAGCCTGTCACTCAGGAGTAAAGCAGCTTTCTATTATAGCTTCAATTTTTCCAATCGAACTATTAGTTCCAGAGATTACCTCCTACAAACAAAAAAAATAAAAAAACAAACTTTACCTCTTTATTATATTAGTGTAGATTATATGGGGTTGGCGACGTTTTTTTTAAGAAAATTAAATGCAAGATGTTTAGTATTTATCTAATCAAGTCCATTCCATCATCTAAATGCTAACCGTTGGGACTCTGCAAATGGGTTGAAGCCTACTGGGGCCCAGGGTCTCTTTCTGAACGGAAGGTTTGGCCCCAGTGCGAAGGGCAAAGTAGGAACGGGGTCGGGTGTTTAGTCAGTAAGAGTCTGACAGTTTCCTGCTCCGCCCAAGAGCGAGATTCGGTATTGGATGATTTTTGCCCACCTTAAAAGAAAAAAAACCTCTAGATGCTGAAGTGTGGAAAATGTTGCCGGAGTCTATGTTTCCTATAGCTACAACCTAAGGGTCTTTAAGTTAAAAGTTAATAGGTTACTTTTAAGCAAGCGTTCTCCATCTTCGGTCACATCATCGCTTACTATCAAGTGAGACAGAGGCCCAATTGCGAGCCATAAAAAAAATCTAGGTAATTCTAAACAGCAGCTCAGCAAGTTCCTTTTTTTTAAATTAATTGAATAAACAATTCCCAAATGGGTCACAAAATAAGAATTACTACTAGCATCCAGATTTTACTTCTAAGTCAAGATTCTTTGGAGGCAGGAGTTAATTCATCGTAACATCCGTTTACGCTGAGTACCTACACAGTCTTGCTTCCGTCATCGTAGAAGCTAGAAATATCCTGTATTTTTTATAATTAAATTTTGTATTAGTAAATAAATATCATTTAAATTAAATTCCCGATTACCGATACTTAACTCACGTTATGATATACATTTTTTTTAATCAATATATTTTTAATGTCATGTTCTCCAACAAAGGTTTGTCACCCCTGTTACAGTTCGTTCACCGCATCGAGTGTTGCGCAAATAATCTGAATCTAATGAACTCGACTTTTATAAAGTCTGTTAAATCCAAAGTTAACTTATCTGTGAAATACTGGTGCGCCGTAATCCTCCCGAGCGAATTTACGGTGGCCAATCTCTACAGGGCTTAGGCATGTATGCACGAGATATTACAGTGCACATTTGCACAACTGTGTGCGCAAACACATGTACACTCTCTGTCCTTTACTCTCAGAGGCCGATGGGACTGTATTCAACGACGACCGGAGAGAGATCAGAGTGACTCACAGAAATCTTAATAATAAGGCATTGTTTTATTGCATTACCTTATTATTAAGATTTATGTGGAGGGACTCGTGTGAGTTCGTTTTACGCTAACGCGAACGACGCGTTTATGATGTTCGGCACTCTGATTGGTCTGCTCCAAGCTCTTTAACCAATCAGAGAGCCGAACGCGGTAAACGTTTCGATCACGTTAACGTAAAAACAACTCACAGTCAACACACAGGCGTGAGACCAATGGCTTTACGTGGTTTTCGAGGGACGGAGTTCACACCACAAGCTTTCAAACTCCGGGCTGCTATGATAGAAATTCAACTGCACTTTTTGGGTAACCTGGAAATCAGCCCACGCTCAGCATTCGTGCTTACACACGTTTCATCTATTGTGTTTTGACAATCCAACAAGTAAAAGATAGTTTTATAAAATATTATTCCAAGACCATCGTTTATACATCCGGAAAAGAGCCCACTTTATCTATTTTAACAATTATTATAACAATGGACAAATTTTGACAATTCAATTATTATTTTTTTTAAGTAATTTAATCTAAAATCTCAAATAGAAAGAAATATTGAAATTAATGTAATATTAATCAAATAAAAAATCTTACAAATCTGATTGTCATCGCCAGAAAGTTACGTGTGCTCAAAAGAGATTCGCGATATTCGCACCACGAGCCCATTCTCCCTCAAACCTATATTTGGAATGCTAATTGCTACTTCAATTAATACCCAACTTAAATATTATTTTCAGAAAAAAGATATCTTATTAATCTTATTTTTTGTTTAGCATAAAATGTATTACAAAAATAAGCTCAGGCAAATACGCAATTGCCCGCTGAAATGCCACTTAGGTACGCTAATAATAATCCTATTATAGATGCCCTTGTGCCCTTTTTTTTGATACCCCTACACAACTTTTTAAGTATAATTAGGCGACTCTTCTATATATATAAAAACCAATGGCACTTTTGCAATAACGGGCTCACCTATCCAAACCAAACTTTGTTCGGACTATTTGGTAGATAGTTTATGTGAAGTTTGCACAAAATCGGTTAGCGGTTCTTCATTTATCACATTTTTCTGTTGCCGGGAGCGAAGCCGCGGGCAAATGCTAGTTATTTATAATTAATTTGTACCTTGTATCACCCTCACTACTAAGACGAAACTAACGACACTATCCTTCAAGCTTTGATACAAGAAGAGGTTTTTTTATTGTGGGAAAAATCTAATGACGAATCCGGCCCTTGGGCGGAGCGGGAAACAGTGTCAGACTGTTACCAACTAAACGACTCACCCCCATTCGTTTTTACTTTCATACCGGGTCGGACCATTCTTTCAGTAACCTACCGAGGCCCCAGTAGGCTTCGGCCCCGCAGTTGGGCCTCTACATTTATTGACAACTCCTTGAGGCGCACGGGAACAGAGCGTGCCGCGTATTACCGGGGCCCTGAGATCAAGGCAAGGAAGGAACGGGGTAGGTTGTTTAGTCAGTAAGAGTCTGACACCGTCGCTCATTCCACCCAAGGGCGAGATTCGTCATTGGATGATTTTTACCTACCATAAAAAAAACAATACATACACTCGAAAATCATAATCCTGCGTCTGGCGCAACCGATTTTAATATATATATTCTAGAGTTCATACGAGTACATGATTCTGCTATATGAATCACGTTATTTGCAAGTATCGATCACCGTTATCGTATCCTAATCTCTATTGGTAAAAGCTTTCAATGTCAATAGCTTTTCCGTTCAGTTTATTTGTTTACCCTCATGTGGATTATGCTGTTCGTGTATTAAACTCACGTACCTACAATGCGTTCTAAATGAGAATAGGATCGATTGCCATGCTGTGACGTCACGATTTACTGTCAAATCGAGGCTAGATAGTTTTTTAAATTTAGTTTATTTAAGAAAAAAAAAATATTTACGAACTGTGAACGAAAACAGTTTAATCAGCATCCAGTTTTTCAATTTCGCTCATCTCTGAGATGAGCAAAAATATATTCGATTTGACAGTACGGCGTGACATCACATCTATTGACATCCTAGTCGCCGCCACAGGAGATTATTCGGGTACCACGAGACGCGGATTTCCGCGCCCACTATAGTCGCGGTATGCGGACGACGAGTAAAGGGTAGCTCGCCGTCTGGCCGTCCGGTAAGGGCAAAGAGATGTCAGCAAAACCGTAGGGCCCCGGGGAATTCTTGAAAGAGTATGGATTTCGGGGATTCTCAAGATAGGATTTTTTTCTGAAAACATCGAACCAAGTTACTAACCATGCTAGTTTACAGATAAACCGAAAATGCGATTATTTTTAAACATGACCTTCTGCAAAACAGATCGAAACTAGAATCTTCCAACCTTGATTTGGTTTTTCTGAAGTTATAGAAAACACCAAGGATTTCAACGTTCACATTGACCTAAATCCTGCCAAAGAAAGAGCAAGAAACAAAATTAAAAAGCAACTGGGAAAAGTTAAACCATCTGAAGCTCTTTTATTCAATCATAAGTTGAAAGCATAATTTCAAGGTGAGCCATTGACAATGAACAAGAACGTACGGACAGTAAGGTCTACTTGTGCCAAAGTCAAGGGGAATCGATATTCCGATGGACGGCCGCCTTCTATTAATAAACGACCCGGCGGACAATATTCAAGTTGGTAGAAGTTATTTAGCTGTTTTGGGAGCAGTGGTAACGGTAACTTACGATTTGGTTTTGGATTTGGCGGTTGGTAAAAGACCGGACCAAGCCAAGTCGTCGACGGCGAGCACTGTTCCCGCGCGCCTCAAGGAGTTGTCGGCAACTTTAACCCAGCGGAGTCAAAGCCTTCTGGGGCCAAGGGTTGATGCGACAGCGGAACACCGGGGCGCTGAAACTAAGACAAGAAAGAACGGAGGGTCGTTTAGTCAGTAGAAGTATGACACTGTCTCCCGTTCTGCTCAAGGGCGGGATTCGTCATTCGATGATTATTCCCACCATAAAAAAAAAGGAAGGGGGAATCAATGTTCTGATGGACGACCGGCTTCTATTAATAAACGACCCGGCGGACAATGTTCAAGTTGGTAGAAGTTATTTAGCTCTTTTGGGAGCAGTGGTGGCCTAGTGGTAACGGTAACTTACGATTTGGTTTTGGATTTGGCAGTTGGTAAAAGACCGGACCAAGCCAAGTCGTCGACGGCGAACACTGTTCCCGCGCGCCTCAAGGAGTTGTCGGCAACTGTAACCCAGCAGGGTCGAAGTTTTCTGGGGCCTAAGGTTGATGCGACAGCGGAACACCGGGGCCCTGAAACTAAGGCAAAAAGGAACGGTGGGTCTTATAGTCAGTAGAAGTCTGACACTGTCTCCCACTCTGCTCAAGGGCGGGATTCGTTAATTCGTGGATTCGATGATTTTTCCCACCATAAAAAAAAAGGAAAGGGGAACCAATATTCCGATGGATGACCCGGCGGACAATGTTCAAGTTGGTAGAAGTTATTTAGCTCTTTTGTCTATACTTTTCCACTTCTTAAGGCTTTCTCCAAACTTCTTCCAGGTCGTGAGCCACCTCGAACCAGCCCATACCATCGTCATCATCGCTTTTATTTGCTGGGTTGCCCTCGGCGGAGTGGTCCATCCTCAGTCATTCACTTCGTGTAGACTCTTGCCTAGCAGTCAGTACCTATACATGCAGCTAATATGACCCACCAAATCCCATTTTAACGTGGCAGCATTTTTAATTAAATTTTAATATTAAAACGTTTTGTTATCCTAGTTTTCTTTAATATTCTTTAATTACGTTCTAAAATCTTGTCAGTTTATGGATACTAAACGCTTCAATAAAATTTTCATGAGGCTTTTAAAGTGTAGTCATAATTTATGTTTAGCGATAAAAGGCAACGCATAATGGTTTATACGTATATATAATATATACGTATTTACATATATTTATGCTAAATCGATATTAAATACCAACAGACTTGCAAAGTGAGGGTTTTTTTATTTATTTATAATATACTAGCTTTTGTTAGTGGCTTTGCCCGCGTACATAAAATATAGCTTAAGCCTAACCTAAGTCACTCAGGAGTAAAACAGCTTTCTATTGTTGCTAAAATTTTTCCTATCGGACCAGTAGTTCCGGAGATTACCTCCTACAAACAAAAAAACAAACTTTACCTCTTTATTATATTAGTGTAGATGTAGTTAAGGCTACTCCATTATATCATAAGTTTTTTAGCACCTAGTCAATCAATCAATTCAGCCGAAAGACGTCCACTGTTGAACATAAGCCTCCCCCAAACGTCGCCACAACGACCGGTCCCGTGCGTCTTGCATCCATCGAATTCCAGCAACCCTGACCAGGTCGTCGGTCCACCTTGTGGGAGGCCTTCCAACGCCACGTCTTCCGGTACGCGGTAGCTACTCCAGAACTTAGTACCTAATATTGAAAAATAAAAGTCCAGGACAGGAAACAAAAATACTAACATTTCCTCTATAATGTATCTCAGCTGGGCTAAATATATACACCGTTAAATTTTAGTCGTTTTAATCCCTTGGAGGATCGATTCAGTACATGAAACACTATTGATTGGTAAAGTTAGAATGAAAAAACAAAGTACTTTTTTTTAAAACTCGAATTAATTTACGCATGTTTTAAATTGATTTCTTTAAGTAAACGTCAGCTGGGCGAGTTCAATAACCTGTAGGTAGTTAGTACGCAACTATCGACAACTACCTACAAGGTCAATGACTCGTTTACTTAAAGAAATTAATTTCGTAAATGCGTATATCAATAAGAGATTTAGAAAAAAAGTACTTTATTTTTTTATTTTATCTACACAAATCGATAGTGTTTCATGTACTGGATCCACCCTCTTCGGGATTAAAACGACTAAAATTTAATGGTGTATAGGAAACTAACGTTTAGATACTGTTGAGTCGCTAGCTAGCATTCAAAATTCAGTAAAAGAGCAGGCTAACTCATTCTTGAATGCTGGCCATCCGGCCGGAGTCTGTGTACTGAGTAAATTCAATATCGAAAGTAAACTTTGGAATTCAATACCTTCTTCTTTATATTTAAACCTTCAATCAAAATGGCATTTAAATTGCGTAAATCGAAGAGTCTGCCGCGGAAACCAGGAAAACTTTTAATTTTTTTGGTTAACAAACCAAACGTTTCATAATGGTAGGTTTGGATAACTGATGGTGAATAACAGGAATAGCAAAACACAACAGACACACACACACACACAGTCAAAAATGTCGCCTTTATAATCTACACTAATATAATAAAGAGGTAAAGTTTGTTTTTTTGTTTGTAGGAGGTAATCTCTGGAACTACTGGTCCGATTGGAAAAAAATTAGCAACAATGCTAAATAGCTGCTTTACTCCTGAGTGACATAGGCTATATTTTATGTACGCGGGCGAAGCCGCTAGCAAAAGCTAGTGTTAGTATAATATGATAAGAACTCCTGTGTTGACCCTATTTAAATTGGGATTTAGGCTTGAGAGTGATGATGACACATCATCATCATTTCAACTGAAAGACGTCCAATGTTTAGGGTTGCCATCCGTCCGGGTTTCCCCGGATTTGTCCTAGTTTAGAGGGCATCCGGGGAGCGTCCGGGGAAGGTTTCATTTGTAGACCGAGTTTAAAAAATATAAATAATTAAAAAAACAGTTTTGTTAAAATAATGAATGAATAAAAAAGGTGATTTATAACATTTTCAACTGTTTTTTATTACAATATGTTTAAAAGATCTTGTTGATATGTCTGGCTTTCGGGCTCTAAAATCCGGGGTATTCACGCGTCTTGTCCGGTTTCCCAAATTTAAGAGATGGCAACCCTACCAATGTTGAACATAGGCTCCCTCCAAGCGTGGCTACAACGAGCGATCCTATGCGTCTCCTAAAGGTATAATTCATCACGCGGGTCCAGTGTTGGTAGATGTAGTCTTCGAATTTTTAGTTCTAGGAGACCAAAACGTGCCAGTCACGTGTTGCTCAGTACCCACTGCTGGGACTCAGGCCTCCTCCCTAGGAGAGAGAATAGGCCGTAATCCACCATGCGGACTCAAATGTGGACTGGTGGACGTCACATGTCTTTGGATTTTCGGTCCTTAGACATGTTCCTCACGATGTGAGAGTAGTGGTGGTGAAATAAATTACACAAAGTAATGCGCCTGGCTGGGTTTGAACTCGCGACCTTTAACTCGTAAGTCGGAGCCTCTATATCTCTCCGCCACCATTGCTCCGGGGTAACCTGACTGAATTCACATTAACTTGGGACATGACCACACTCTGTTTCAACTAGGGGTGGTTAGAACAGGCCCAACCCCGACAACTGTCTAACTGAGTAAACACGAACATCCTAACATAGATAGAAATAGCTGGAATTCATCTATATCCCTTTACGAGCCCCCATAAACAATTGCCATAAACTATAACTATTCCTCATAGATCTCAGATACTTGTCGCTTGCGTGGCTAAATATAATCAAATCAAAAGAAACTAAACAATTCACAAACAAATATTCAAATAGGTATAAGTTGTAGATTAGATTTACGGGAAGTAAAGAATTTATTGAGTGGTTGCACGAGAACTGTTGTCCAGAGTTAGTTAGGATCCGCATTGCAGGTCTCGAAGTTAACAGAACTTTTGAAATCAAATAGACGGTTCGGCTAGCGCAGTGGTTGAGCGATTGACTGCTGCGCTGAGGGTCGCGGTTTCGATTCCCGCTCGAAATATATTTGTGTGGCCTATAGATAGGTGTTCCGGATTTGGGTATCTTGTATAAGTGACTTCACATGTTTGTACGCACTCACGACATAGGAGTCATTCCTAGTGTGGGGCAAAAGGCAATAATTAAAAAAAGAAACTTCATTTCGTACTTCATGGAAATATAACTTAATATTTACAATACTTGTGTATATGTTACCGGCCAAACCCGATTTCAGGACAAACTAGTTTGGCCTAGGCTAAACTAGTTCTTCCTATACGCGATAGGATAAACTAGTTTAGCCTAGTTCAAACTAATTTGTCCTAAGCCCGATAGGATAAACCAGTTTAGGCTAGGCCAAACTAGTTGGTCCTGATATAAATTCGCACACTCTAGGATAAACTGGTATGGTCTAGTCTAAACATTCTAATATATCTAGAAAGTGAAAATAAATAGATAAACTGAATAAATTACTCCGTAATTGGAAAAATAATCAATTTTATTAAACTGTAATTATTTGTTGCTGTGTTGTTTTGTGACCCACTGCTGGGCAAAGGCCTTCCCTTTCTCCTTCCAAACTTCTCTGTCTTGGGAGATCTCCGGCTAAGTTTGCCCCGCGAACGTGATTAGATCAGCACACCACCTTCGCCGTGGTCGACCTCGACGGCGTCGACCTCCCTCAGGCGTCCAGTGAGTGATAATCTTCGCCCATCTGTCCGGATGCATTCGTGCGACGTGGCCAGCCCACTCCCACTTCAGCCTGGTTTTTTGTCTCCGACATCTGTTATTTGAGTTATGGAGCGCAGCGTGGTGTTCCTTACGCGATCTGTTCGTTTAACACCTATTATGCTACGCTCTATTGCCCTTTGACAGATCTTCAGTTTGGGACTTTCGTTGTTCAGTTAGTGACCAACTTTGAGCACCGTAGGGTAGGACGGGCAGGATACACATATCAATGAAATTTCTTTTAAGTGTCATCGGAAGGCTACCCTTCAAAAAAAAAGGTAATATAAAATACTATCTTCCATCCAATGAACTTGATGATGGCCACGGTGGTCGTGACAGGATGTTAGCCGAAATATAAAAAAAAATGCCAAATCACAAAAAAAAAAAATAAGCTTGCATTTATCTATGTGTAGTGGCTGTCATCGAACGAAAACAAAGAAGAAGAGAAGATTAGTCCATTCTGCATTCGGAAATTTATAGTACGTGCCAATACTAGATCTGATCGATTTTCAGACACAACCCGATGGACATTTTAAATTTATTATTGTTTAACAACGAATCATTATAGTTTAATAAAATTGATTATTTTTCCAATTACGGAGTATTTTATTCACTAATTTATCTATTTATTTTGACTTTCTAGATATATTAGAATGTAGAAACTAGTCCATACCAGTTTATCCTAGAGTGTGCGCATTTATATCAGGACGAACTAGTTTGGCCTGGCCTAAACTGGTTTATCCTATCGGGCTTAGGACAAACTAGTTTTGCCTAGGCTAAACTAGTTTATCCTATCGCGTATAGGAAGAACTAGTTTAGCCTAGGCCAAACTAGTTTGTCCTGAAATCGGGTTTGGCCGGTAACATATACATACATTAAAAGAACCCTTATTAAAACTAACTAAAAGTAATCTAAAGTAAGGCGTCAAAAAACTTCCACATCGCTGTCGACTGGTAAAGTACCCAAAAGGCTGGGAACATTGTAACGCTGCATGGCAATGCTTATTTGCTCCCAAGGTAAAAGCCAGCCCTTGGGTCACGCGAAGTGTCAACAAAGTCGTTTGGAAACTAGTTAAAAACAATGTTATGACGGCCAGGGGCGCCTTAGAAAACCTCATGGATGCTCATGCTCCTTTGATGACTTAAAAAATGATGGCGAAGTGTGACAAGAGAAATTCATACTTATCGAGAGACAAGCAAATAAATATCCTACTTATATACACTGGACCCGATATTAGAACTCAATAATACAAATATAATCATTACATAGTATAAAACAAAGTCGCTTCTGTCTCTATATATGCTTAAATCTTTAAAACTACGCAATGGATTTTGATGCGGCTTTTTAATAGATAGAATGATTCAAGAGGAAGGTTTATATGTTTATATAATACATGCATAATATCAACGTTGCACCCGTGCGAAGCTGGGGCGGGTCGCTAGTATATACTAAAGAACAGATCTTCACCAACCTTTCATTTCAATCACCCCATTTATAGGTAGGTACTTTAAAAGGATCTAATTCAAATGTTAATCCCAAGAGCTCCACGGCTCGCAGCTCGCAGCATCCCCTTGAAGGCACTTCTAAAAAGCCTAACTCAGGCTTTGATGTCAGAGAATCATTAAGTCGATCTTAAGTGAGCTGCTTCAGCTGTGAGGACCCTCCGCTATCGGTTTTCCATGAGCCTTTATTGAGCAGCTGGCAAATTCTGATGTATACAATTTGTATTCTTTTCTTATGGTGGCTCAAGATTTGTAACGTGAAGCTTCGTGAACAGACGTGAACGTGAATGTGAACGGTTTTCGTGGCGTAGGACTTGTGTAGTTTATTCATGTCGTGAAATCGCTCGTGAATTCACGTGGAGCCGTTATCTACAAAAAACCTTATCTTTGCAACATTTTTTCGATTAGCTTTTTTAGGGTTTCATAGTCAACTAGGAACCTTTATAGTTTTGCCATGTCTGTCTGTCTGTCCGTCCGCAGATAATCTCGGTGACCGTAAGCACTACAAAGGTGATATTTGGTACCAATATGTACCTATACCAATCACGTTGACAAAGTGCTATAATTAAAATAGAATAAAAAAGTTTTTTTAGGTTACTTCCTATAGAAGTACAGTGGGGAATTCAACCCTAACGTGTAATATATTCCTGGATAGGTTTTTATATTTATAAATAAACACGATATTAAGTTCCTTCAGTAAATAGACTGATTAATTTCAATTTCCTCCAGCCCTGTTATTTTCCTATCACATATAGATTTTGAGAGTTCAGCTTCAATAAATACATCTAATAACTAGTTCCACACAACAAATTCAATTGGAACTGTCAATTTTCCGCGCTGTTTCAAATTTGTAGCATCCATAGTTCAGTTGGCTATCAAATAATTGAATCTTGCACGCCTTACTTCATTTGTATTAGTTATGTGAGCCGTATTGTCGTCGGTACAATTACTGGTAATTTATGGGACTGTTTCGTTGCCAAGCCCGGGGTTAACACTTCACTGGCTTCAAATTTTATGTGGGGCAAAATGGCGAAATTGTGGGTAAAGTTTGTCGGGAAATATGGTAGAGAATTTATTGATGATGAGAATATTGGTTGCAGTGTTACTATTTTTGTGGTTTGTAGTATGAAAAAGGAAAGAAACAGATATGGAAATAATTTTGGATTTTTGTATGTATTTATTTGTTTATCAGTAGTGGTAAGTAGGAGTATTTAATCCAACAAGGCATTCTCTACCAGTCAACCTTTGGGTTAAAAAAAATGTTGAGTTTACTTTGTTTGTTTACCATAAGTTCCACCTACTATGTTATGTCTCTGTACCATCGACTGGTAGAAAATGTCTATGGCATTTAAGTCCACCTTTGCACATTAGTAAATAAAGTTTTAATAAAGTTTTCGATAGAGTCGAATTTTTTATCAAAGGATGTTTTCTGATAGCAACAAAATAGGAGTCTTTAAGTAAAGAATGAATACGTTACTTCTAGATAAGCGTGCTTCATTTTCGGTCGTAGATAATTATCTAAATCAGTGATTCCCAAAGTGGTCCAGGTGGACCCCTAGGGGTCCACGGGAGACTTGCTGGGGGTCTACGTAGGCGTGGATAAAAAATGGGGGTCCATAAGATGTTAATGGGGGTCCACGAAAATTTATCTGCTTTTGATAGTAAAGAGCAAAAATGTAAGCATAGTTTTTATAAGGGCCTACCTACATCGTTATAAGTAAGTACCTAACTAAGCAGATAATATTTTAATAAGGCAAGTGACTGTTACTTGTCCAAACTTGCGTATTCGATATTAAGTACAATTTCATTTACAGATCTTCAGAAATTTTTTCGACTCCCCATACAAAATGACCAAGTTACGTGACCGACTTTGCATAAAAATTGAATTTTTTTTTATGCGAATTTCGAAAAACCATAGAACAAATGTTGTTCAAAATGGTTGGTAGAACACGAAGTTAAAGGGATGTTGTTCACAGGCACACCTTGTATAGGGACAGAACTCAGAAGCGACACAATTTTTATTTTTTGGCGACTTTAAGAATGTGGTAGAAATGTAGCAGCAGGGGGTCCACCGAAACCACTACAATTTTAAAAGTGGTCCACGAGAAAAATAAGTTTGGGAACTACTGATCTAAATCATATTATATTTGTAAGCTCATGTATTGTTTTTAGGGTTCGGAGTTTCAAAAAGAAAAAGGAATCCTTATAGGCTCACTTTGTCAGTCTCTTTCTGTCTGCCAAGACCCTTTATCTCGGGAAAGCGTGGAAATGTCGAGTACTTATATGTTTTACGCAAGACGTCGGAGCCTTGAAGCTGTTAAATATACATAGCATTTTTATTTATATTCTTTAATGTACACAGAGCAGTGGTGGCCGAGTGGTAACGGCCCCGACTTACGAGTCGTAGGTCGCGGGTTCAAACCCAGCCAGGCGCATTACTTTGTGTAATTTATTTCATCACCACTGCTCTCAAAACGGTGAAGGAAAACATCGTGAGGAAACCCGCATGTCCTAGAACCAAAAATTCGAAGACATGTGACATCCACCAATCCGCACTGGGCCCGCGTGGTGGATTATGGCCCATTCCCTCTCCTAGAGAGAGGAGGCCTGTGTCCCTGCAGTGGGAACATTAAAAAAGGCTGATTATGATGATGATGACACAGAAAATAATATCAAATTACAAAAAACAGAACAGGTAATATACTCAGGCGAGCTTAACCCACAATTGGGTTTTCTTACAGCAAACCATAAAAGTATAACTGAAGAAATAGTTTTAAAAACTCTTCAAAAACTATTTAATTAATTGACTGGCAGACTACCTTAGATTTTATTTTAAGTTTTTACAGTCAAATTAAAGGTGCTGGCATTCTCACATAATATTTGAGTTTTTGTTATATTTTGGTGTACAACACCAACAACTTAGTTCTATTTTACCATTTTATCGATCGATGTTTTATCACTGTGTTTACTATGCTCTCATCTTAATTCAAGGTTGTTTTGTTCAGTATTCACATGTCACACTATTTAACTATCTTTATAAGGCCCTTGCCTAATTTAGGTCGATATTTTTATTTATATGTCCACAACTATCACACAACGCCATCTAGTCCCAAGCTAAGCAGAGCTTGTGTTATGGGTAAACATACTTATCTATTTCTAAATACATACATATTATAGATAAATTACACCCAGATACAGAACAAATGATCGTGCTCATCACACAAACATTTGTCCTGGGTGGGAATCGAACCCACGACCTCCTGCATAGCAGTCAGGGTCACTAACTACTAGACTGACAGGCCTGTCAAAATAATATTACGCTGTACTAAAATATTCGTTGTAAGTTTTTGCGACTCAGGACTTTTTTATTTCTATCTTTCTTTAATACTTTTAGCTAAATTCTTCTAAAAAAATACTGAAATAATAGTACCTAAATATTATTTTTCAGATTGTTTAAACCACAGTTTAAACCAAACATCATCATCTTCCTGCCCTTGTCCCGTTTTATTTGGGGTCGGCGCAATATGTTTTTTTCTTCCACTCTGTCCTGTCATCCGTCACGCTATCACACTCCTCTTTCTTTCATATCCCTTCTCACAGTTTAAACCAAACATTACATTTAAATATCATGTTATAACCTTAGATCGCTGGATTATAATTTTATTTTATTAAAAAGTATCTTGAGCCGGAACTTGTATGTCTATATTTTTGCTTAGATTTAAAGGAAACCCCAGAGCGTGGCTCCTGTCTCTGTCCTTGTCTATCAATGACTTGAGTTTCGTGTGTTAGCGTGTAAGTCGTGTAACGTATCTTTCCCTACAATACATCAGTATATTTTCGTCCTTAAATTAATTCGTCAGGCCTTAAGAGTCAGTTACGAGGTTTAAACATTTAATAGTCGCATTGTATTCGTACTGACTGCTATATATAGCTTGACTTCTGAACAAAGCTTTGGATGAGTAACCAAATCAACTACTTTTTGATCGTTATCATCATCATAATCGTCATTCACATCACCACTGTGTTCTATAAGTACAAACACAGACATATATAGTATAAATACAAACACAATTGTACTATTGTGTATTTTTATAATGTTCTGATAAGCATCAAATACGCTGTCATTATAATCAGACATCGATTTGCCCTGAATGTTATCTGTACAATACAACTTTATTATATTGCATGCAACTGCATTCTTTTATTAAGTTGCGTCCCACACATTTTATAGTTTTAATTATTATTATCATTTATTTCGAGTTGTTCACTGTTGTTTTAAGAGTAAAACAACATTATAAAAACCTTAGATAAAACAACGGAAGATAGCTGTCTCGCGTCTAACTCGTGGACTGTTGAAATCAAGCCTTTATGGCATGATATGAGAGCAGTGGTGGCCGAATTGTAACGGCCCCGACTTACGAGTTGTTGGCCGCGGATTCAAACCCGGCCAGGCGCATTACTTTGTGTAGTTTATTTCAACACCGCTGCTCTCAAAACGGTGAAAGAAAAAATGGTGAGGAAACCGGCATGTCCTAGAACCAAAAAGTCGAATACATGTGACATCCACAATCCACACTGGGCCCGCGTGATGGAGTATGGCCCATTTCTTTTCCCAGAGAGGAGGCTTGTGTCCTAGCAGTGGGAACATTAAAAAAAGGCTGATGATGATGATGATATGGCATGATTTCACTCAGTCGCAATCAGCAAGTAGCATAAACGACGATGTTACACAATATTTTTTTCGCACGACAGCGACGGCTCTTATCTCTGTCCTTGTCTATCAGTGACTGTTGGTTTGCGACTGTGATGACACTGAGCAAAGATATGTGAGTTTCGAGTCCAGGTTTTCTGGTATATGAATGATTATACCTACTAGACTATAAATGGGAGGCTATGCCCATGAGTGCGGAACAAATCTCATTATCATCATTTGGCTTACCGTATTTTTTATAGCAGATGATGCTTCATAAAGTTATACGTCAATATTGTCTGCGTCTGTAAGATTTCGCCTTTTTTACTGTCAGCCCTATAATAATTTATATGGATTCTGGGAAATACTACAACTATCCCTTTGGGAACCCTTTAAGCGTCATTCGGTATCATACATTACCATTTCGTTTATGATTCCCTGAAGGTTCAGAGCAAATGGTTTTCTCATAGATCTATTTACATTATCGGTCCCAATGCTAAATTGTTAGCAATAAGGTCTGAACGATGTAATTTTTCTTCACAGAGAAAATATATCTTTATTCTTATTGCCTCTTCCAAAGATCTATCTCAATAAGCGTATAGAGGATAGATTCAAACAGAATTTGATGTCATGCCTAAACGTCAGAACAGATGGCCGTTTGGGCCAAAAGGTTTTCAAAGGTCCATTGAAAAATGCATCGATGACCTGGTAAGGGTTGCAGAAATCCAATGGTAGCGAAACGCACAAGACCATTCATTATAACAACACTTAGAGGAGGCCTATGTCCAACCGCTGATGTCTTTCAGAAATAATGGAGAAACGTCTGCATAGACTTGAACTTAACTAAGCACCCAGGACTAATGGATTCGTGGAAAGAGTTACATTACCGAAGGGCAACTAAAGAAATACTGATGCGTTTTTAAGTCACTAAAGGTCTGACGCTTCCTCTTGCTTCATCCAGAATTACAGTACTCATTTCATGATTAACCACATCAAAAAAGAAAACAAAGTACGGGGTCTGATTATGTCCTAGAACGTCTAGATGATTTCCGACTTTATTCACGCGGACAAAAACGTTATCAGAAGATAGTTCTACCATAAATACTATGTTACAAACGACAGTCTCCAAGGAAACAAAGTTACATAGCTTACGAAGAGGAATCACCGCGCAATAAAGTTGCCCAACCATTGGGAGTTCAACTTCATTCGTGTCTAGGCAAGCGTAAGTAATGAATGTTTCTCCAAGACAGAACAGCTATCCGTTAAAACTGCCAGATATTAAACATAAAAAATCTTCTGAAATTGAGTAATGAACAAAGCTATGGCTTATGTCCACACAATTTTTCATGATGAAATGTTTATAACTTGTGACGTGAGAGCTAAAAAACCCGCTATATATTTCGACGGATTTTTTTCGGATGCAAATTACAGCCGTAAGCCAGGCCTATTTCATTATATTTTTAATGAAACAAACATGAAAGTCGTTAACTGTCGGTAAACCAAACAAGTTTATAGCAACATGGAACAACGAGACAGAAAACTGTGTGTGCTGTTTCATATTCAGCATTCGGTTTTGCTTCATCCTTTTCAATTCTAAGCTAGTCATTATCATGAACCTTTTTAATTTTCTCACTTCTGGGACACAGACCAGGAGGTCTATATGGAGAGAGGACTCTGGGAGAGGGTATGTACCATAATCCACCACGCAAGTCCAGTGCTGGTTGGAGGATGTCACGTGTCTTCGATTTTTTGTTTCTAGGACATGCTGGTTTCCTCACAATGTTTTCCTCCACCGTTTTAAGAGTATTGATGATGAAATAAATTACACAAAGTAATGTGCCATGTAAGGTATTCTACCCTTTTTTATGGTGGGAAATATCATCTAATGAAGAATCCCGCCCTTGGGACCCACCCCATTCCTTCTTAGCCCTCATATTGGGGTCGGACCTTCCTTTCAGAAACTGGACCGGGGTCCCACTAGGCTTCGGCCCTGCAGTTATGTAACAAATTCTATCCCACTACATTTTCAATTCCACAATCTATTACTAATTCAATATCTCCTTTCCAAAAGAAAATCCACTTCGTTTTGTTCTAGGCCTGTAATCGTCTCAACCTTGCTTTTATCTTAGACTCAAGGTTAGGTGTTGTACCCAGTGTATTGTATAATTTTATTGTGTCCCTCTCCCTGAAGGTCGGGCACTGTTATGGCATAATACGTCTATTGTTGGAAAGTAAAACATTTGCTGGAGTTTTTACTGGTGTCCTGGGAGGAATGTGGGAGATTTATGTATGCTGATGCTCGGTTAGGGAATGAATGAGAACTGCTGGTTTTTTGTGTTTAGTAATTTAACACGTAGACGGGTCATTGAAGGTCATGTCTACGAGAGAAAAACCAATACTGGATGGAAATGTGTTTTGGTAGTACTTATCTTATTTTCGATGTTCCAAAACTTTTAACGGTCACCGCTCAATCAGTCCCTTTAATTTTATGGAACCTGATGGATGAAAGTATGAAACTACTGGAGTTTCTGACATTAATACAAACAAAATCTTCAGGGTTATCATAAACTTGGCTTTGGACTCAATGAACCGCCCAAAGTTGAGGTCAGAGGAAATGTCAACTCTCAAGAGCTGAAGGCGGTCGGTGCACTTCAGGGATACATCCCGAAAACTAGGAGCCAAGGTGAACGGGCTCCTTTTGGCGGTGAATAGACACGCCTGTGTTTTGGCGGCGTTGAATCCCACCTTAGTCTGTTTGGAGTTTTGTGAGATGAGTGTATGACTGCCGTGTATTTTCAAAAATATGAGCGAGAACCTATTGTTAAATAAATAAATGTTTATGCTTAATATAAAACAGCATATCGGAGTCATATTTAGAACTGTATTTTATCCGACAGATAAAATAAAAATAGATCCTTTAGCCACTTTGCAGGAAAATAAACAAAAAAAAATTCAGGACAAAATCATAATAAATAAATTCAATAATATTGATAGTATAAAAATAATGACATTAAAGAGATCATAAATAATACCAACTGGGAATTATCTTCCTGTCCACTATGAGATAGTGAACAATAGTACTACTACTCAGCAACAAGCAACTCAACAAACAACAACTCAACACAATACAACTCAGGCAACTCTTCTACCTACCTAGTGTTTATGGTGCAATATAGTAATACCCGGTTAATACATGGCTGACATTTTTGTTGTATTTTGTGTCTATTTTGGGCAAAAAAATCCATTGTTGAAACGATGGGTTTTTTTCTGGTGGAGAGGCTGAGTACCGCTCCACTGGTTTGACTTTGAAAGTACAGGAGCCAGTTCACTAACCGACAGGCAATAAGCAACTATCGGACAATTTTTTCGACAATTGTGTAAGTTTCTATCACACATTTAAGTACTTACTTTTTTACTTACCGGTCTTACATATCTGTCGCAAAAATGTGTTAATTATACGATTTATACCTTCATAATACCCTCCATTTCTGCAGTTGGTATGAAGGAAGAAACCTATAATTAATTAATTCTCTTAATTGTACTGATTTGATATTTATCATAGTATGTATTAGTTTATAATATTTGTTTGTATACGTATTTTATTATTATAAGTTACTTGTTTAAATTATAAGTACTACACTATATTTTAATCATATTATTATCTGTTATTTATTTAGAGTGCACACCTACCACATTGTTGTCTTTTTTAACCCAAAGGTTGACTGGTAGAGAATGCCTTGTTGCATTAAGTCCGCCTATGTACCACTACTGTACATGAAGATTAAATAAATAAATAATAAGAAACCCACTCCATTGGATTTTTCCTTCATGGCAGTTGGATAAAAAAAGATCAAAAACAATTCCTGCAATTGCATCTCTTTGACATTTCGCAGTACAGTGCACACAAGAACTAGGTCGTCGTTAATATCCGTTTTTACTCGGAAACTAATCGATGGAGCATTTGTTATCTCACGGAGATTTGACGGAAACAGGATAAACGTTGCAATGATGGAAGTCTTCTTTACCGTTTTCTAGAACTATCTCCTTTTTCTTGTGTTGATGCTGTTGAACAGTTCTATCTGTATATTAGAGTATGGTTTCTGCACTAAGACCATGGTGTACTTGAACTATGATGGACATTTTGGCATGGTTCATTCCAGACAGCAATGTCACCGCAAAAAACCGGTTGTCTCCAAGATTGCTAAGATTGTCTTTTTTTATTGTTCGTGCTTGACCGCTTTCTCACCTGATGGAAAGCGACGATGCGGTCGACGATGAAGCACACATACCTAGAAGTAACCTATTCACTCTTGACTTAAAGATTCCCGGGTTGTAGCCATCAGGAAACACAGACTCCGGCAAGGAATTCCATTCCTTGGCTGTACGCACAATGAATGTGTTCCAAAAACGTTTTGTACGTATACTAGCGACCCGCCCCAGCTTCGCACGGGTGCAATGGTGATATTAAATATATTATGCATGTAATTTACACATACACCTTCATCTTGAATCACTCTATCTATTAAAAAAAAAAACCAACAAAATCCGCTATTTATAGGCACTCTCTTGCCGCACCGGGCGGTAGGCCGGTACCGCCGCAAACGCTACGTCCCGCAATTTTTAAATCTGTAATATCTTCAAAAATATTCACTTAAATCATACGGTGTAAAGGGCCATATAGATCTATATTAAATGAACAATGTATTCAAGGTATTTAATTGGTTAAGGATTAATGCTGTATTGGTTAAAATCGCTTCGAAAATTAGCCATTATTTGTCGTAAAAAGTAAATGACAAAAAAAAGTTATTGTGGATTATCCATAAGAGATAGACATATACCATCGCGGACTTTTCTGTAGACCTTTTCAATGTGTACTGTGTATGTACTTAGTACATTATTTTGATAAAACTCGTAGGGTTCAGCCTGCGTTTGCAATGTAAGCGGAAAAAATGTAATTATTTACGACATCACATTAGAAACCTCAAAAATAACAGTACTTCTCCATTATTTAATGGATATTATTATACATATAAACCTTCCTCTTGAATCACTCTATATATTAAAAAAACCGCATCAAAATCTAGATTTAAGCATTCAAAGGGACATAGGGACAGAGAAAGCGACTTTGTTTTATACTATGTAGTGATGTGGGATGTAAACCATGTAACGGTGGCGCAATGCCGTACGTCCAGTGGCGTCTGTTAGGCGATGTGGTCTAAGAGATCTCTAGCGTGTTCCAGTGACAGATATTGCACTCAAAGATCACTTGCGCGATTGTTTTCTCGTAGAACCAGGCTTACAGAAGGAGAGTCATGGTTGGCACAACTATAATGTTATGTGTCACTCGTACCTCAAAGACATCTTCAGCATAAATGACGAGGCCAGCTAGGGCCAACGCCTACCAGGGCTGCAGGATTTGAAAGAGCCACTACGACTCTGAAGCGCAAAAGGCAACTTAAAGCACATTGGGTTTTAGTCCAAAAACCTATCTATTTATTTCATGATTTACCACTGCACTCAAAATGGTGTAGCTAAATATGCAACGAGCATATCCTAGATAATTAGAAGATACATGACATCCATTGAAGAAAAACATCGTGAGGAAACCGGCATGGTCTAGAATTAAAAATTCGAAGACACGTGATATCCACCAAACCGCATTGGGCCCGCGTTGTGGATTATTGCCCACTTCCTCTCCTAGACTCCTCTCACACAGGCCTTCGCCTGTGTCCCAGCAATAGGAACATTAAAAAAGGCTGATAATGATGGTGATGAAACATGACATCCACTAACCTGCTCTGTGCATGGATTATGTACATTATGGCCTGTTCCCTCTCTCAGGCCTCAGCAAAGAGGCCTGAGTCCCAGCAGTGAGAAGATTATTGACTGAGAGAATCTGTCTTCATGGCAATAAAAAAAAATACAGTCAATATCCATTTTTTTTGACGTTTAATCACGCATTTTTTACCATTATGATTAGAGAAGATATTAAATATACGTTGGTATATAAATAACTCATTCATAATAATCATTATTTTGCTTAGCTAATTTAATTTGCTATAAGTACTGATAAGGACTTCCGAATTTGTAGGTTGTTATCTGAAAACTGAACAAACACTTTAACATGATTTATTTGGACTTAATGTTGGTAGATATTACTCATAGTACATTTGCTGTTATCTCAATCAAAATTTAGCTTCTACAATTATGTTATTTCTCGTGCCAATAGCGGATAAACTCTAAATTTGGGTCTATACTAGAGAAGCTGAACTCGAGCGGAGCACAATTCGTGTATAATTATAATATTTGTAATTATTATAAGCCAGGCGCATTACTTTGTGTAATTTATTTCATCACCACTGCTCTCAAAACGTTGAAGGAAAACATCGTGAGGAAATCTGTCCTAGAACCAAAAATTCGAAGACGTGTGACATCCACCAATCCGCACTGGGCCCGCGTGGTGGATTATGGCCCATTCCCTCGCCTAGAGAGGAGGCCTGTGTCCTAGCAGTGGGAACATTGAAAAGGCCATTGATGATGATGATGAATTTTTATAATGATGTTCTGACCAAGCCCAAGCCGTCGACGGCGCGTATTGTTCCGCGTACGGGTCCAACAGGATCGAAGCCTACTGGGACCAAGGATCGTTTTCCGAAAGGTACGTCCGGCCCCAGTATGAAAGGCAACGACGAAACTAGGAGTAGGTTTTTGGCCTATTTGGCCGCAGACATGGTATACAAGCAGCGAACGAGCGCACTTTGAGCGTTCGATTCGCGCTCGACCGTGCTTCGCTTATTCTTCGGTTTTTTGCATCACCTTCTTGGACAGTGACCTTTAGAGGCTCGTTGTACATCCACACTTAGTAGGTACCACGAGTAAAGTGGCTCGTTTTGTGCTTCTAAGCACAAGCTGAGCCACTTTACTCGCGGTACCTTTTTTATGGTAGGTGAAAATCATCGAATGACGAAACCCGCTCTTGGGCGGAGCGGGAGACCAGTGTCAGACTCTTACTGACTAAAAAACCTACCCCATTCCTTTCTTGCCTTATTCCTAGAGCCGCGGTAACAGTTTCACACAAACCGGCAGCTATAGAAGGCTTCGACCCTGAAGGGCCCCTACAGTTTGCTGACAACTCCTTGAGGCGCGCGGGAACGGTGCGCGTCGTTGACGACTTAGACTCGGTCTGGACAGTTACCAGACGACCGGACGGCGAGCTACCCATTGCTCATTACTCGCGGCAACTGCGAGTAAAGTGACTCCGCTTGTGCTCAATTTAAGCTTGACTCTTCTAGCTTGAACCCAACTTAATACTAAATGTACGTATCATAGGATCGTTACTATTTATGATGATATTTGTAATACGAGGTTCACTCAAGTATTCAGAGAGTGTAAGTGAATGAGACTCATGAACAAGGTCGGGTAAACCATTTTCTGAAACCTGTGCTTCATATTTTATGTACAATCTTTTGTAGTGCTTTAGGCGAAAAGCTGGAAATGATTGTGTAAGAAAAATATAATAATATATAATATAATATAATATATTCGACAACTATCACACAACGCCGTCTAGTCCCAAGCTAAGCCGAGCTTGTGTTAGGGGTACTAGACAACTGATAAACATACTTATATATTTTCTAACTACATACATACTATAGATAAATTACACCCAGAAACAGAACAAATGATCGTGCCCATCACACAAACATTTGTCCTGGGTGGGAATCGAACCCACGACCTCCGGCATAGCAGTCAGGGTCACTAACTACTAGACTGACAGGCCAGTCTAGTAGTTAGTGACCCTGACTGCTATGCCGGAGAAATGAAAGTAGTTAGATTCTTATGTGCTTATATTTAAGTATAAATTAGTTGTTTGCTACGATCTTCCCATCCGATTATTTGGGTCTCTTAAAGGATAGAGTGCATAGACATTTAACAAACTAGTGCGCCTAACCATCAACAATTGCATCCATGCTTACCATCAGGTAGGATCGCAGTCAAGCACTAGTTTATAACAAATCTACAATTTTATTTTTGAAAATTATCTTATGGGATATTATCTAATAATCTCTCTCGCTTTGTGAACTGAGAGCGTGTTTTTGACAGACCTGTTAGTGTAGTGGTTAGTGGATCTGACTGTTATGCCGTAGGTTGTGAGTTCGATTCTCACCCAGGACAAATGTTTGTGTAATGACCATGATCATTTATCTACAGTATGTATTTAGAAATATATAAGTATGTTTATCAGTTGTTTAGTAAGTACCTACTCATAACACAAGCTCTGCTTAGCTTGGGACTAGAGATTTTTTTATATTTCTATGAGTAGACTAAAGATATAGACTTTCTTAAAACGATTCGCCTGTAACCCTGGCTGCCGCTTTTTTAATTTATCTGTTTTCTACAGCTGTAAAAACCGTATTTCGTTTAATGTTTCCAACTTTGCGTTTGATAGCTGTTGGCGTCAGATACTTTGAGTTCTGACGTTTGAAAGCTTTTAAACACTTTATTGCTCTCGCCACCGTCTTAATATTCAGATTCGTCTACATTGTAATTTTTAAGCACAAGGAAAACGTGGGTTTCTGAGCGCTGTATCACGTTATATAAAGTATTTTCATAACTATATTTTTGTTCTTTTTTGGCTCCGCATGAAACTTATAGTATGTAGTATAAAATAGTAGCTGTCCCGGCAAACTACGTGCTGCCCATATTTCGTTCTCACCATTGAAACCTTCCTAGAGCTATTACGAATATTTCAAGACTGAAACAGGCCAAGAGCATGTCGGACCACGCTCAGTGTAGGGTCTCGTAGTTTCCCGTCTGTCACAAAGTCCGTCGTCCGTCGCGAAGTAGAACATGTATAAATTAGTAACCCAATTTCCTGAGAAATTGTTCGCCGGTGTTTCCTAGCTAATTATCCAGAGAAGAAACGCCGAAATAAACTCAGGAGTTCATCTTATGTAAGAATTTAAACACTTTTTATTAGCGACCTAGAATTTTTACGTTCTAATGTAAATACAAGTAGCCATTACAGATACAAGGAACTCATTCATACCAGAAGTTTTTATTTATTATATCTATACCCAGCTTGTTCCAATTTCCATGATCCGGTGTTTCCTAGCTAATTATCCAGAGAAGAAACGCCGAAATAAACTCAGGAGTTCATCTTATGTGAGAATTTAAACACTTTTAATTAGCGACTTAGAAATGTGCGTTCTAGTATAAATACAAGTAGCCATTACAGATACAAGGAACTCATTCATACCAGAAGTTTTTATTTATTATATCTATACCCAGCTTGTTCCAATTTCCATGATCACACGCTACCACATATGTTTACATTAGTGTTAAATGGAGCATTTGAGAGCGTTTGATGTGAGTTCAGACGTGAATGAAATGACGTCAAGATGGAGATGCAACCATATGGAGTACTGTAATGTACATCATCATCATCATCATCAGCCTTTCAATGTTCCCACTGCTGGGACACAGGCCTCCTCTCTAGGAGAGGGAATGGGCCATAATCCACCACGCGGGCCCAGTGCGGATTGGTGGATGTCACATGTCTTCGAATTTTTGGTTCTAGGACATGCCGGTTTCCTCACGATGTTTTCCTTCACCGTTTTGAGAGCAGTGGTGATGAAATAAATTACACAAAGTAATGCGCCTGGCTGGGTTCGAACCCGCGACCTACAACTTGTAAGTCGGGGCCATTACCACTCGGCCACCACTGCTCTTATCTCAATATTATGATTTCCTTCTTGTAATGTACATGAAGAGGATTTATACCTAAATAAACACATCGACTAAGATTGATATTGTAATATCCCATATGATATAATCCAAAATCTCTCAAAACGGAGAAGGAAATCATCGTGAGGTAACCGGCCTATCTTAGAACCAAAAATTCGAAGACATGTGACGTTGAAGTTGTTTAGTCTGTGGTATGGTGGTACAGTAGAAGACATTTACCACTTATTGGTTGATACGACAGATGGGCATATCACATACACATACCTAAACCCGCTGCTCCATAGCTTTATATTAATTGACAAAATGTATGGAACAGCTAGGGTTGCCAGACCTTAAAATGCAAAGGCCGGACTGCGCACTATATAAAGCCGGACATTTTGCCCTAAAAGCCGGACATGTTTTTTTTTTATTGCCAAACATAATATTTTTACAACTGGGCTGTTGAAAAAAGTATTTATACGTGATGTAAAGTGAGGATGAGATCGAAGATGGAGTTCGTGATGCGCGGGCCGGAAGACAGTTTTCTCGTCCGTCCATCATCGTACGAATCGCCACTCCGACAAAAAGCCTGACAAAAGCCGGACAGGCCGAACACGTAAATATTTGGCCGGACTCGACCGCAAAAAGCCAAACATGTCCGGCTAAAGCCGGACACCTGGCAAGCCTAGGAACAGCAGCATTTTTTTTCGAGATTTTTGTCATGATTTGTCAGTAAGTCTCCCCCGCTCTGCCCAAGGCATTTTCCCCACACAAAAAAAAGCCTGCGAAATAAAAAAATCTTAAGTTTTTTGGAGTTTTTAGGTCTGTATGGTACATCTGTTTGCAAATTCTATTTTAACTAGCCAGCGGCTTCGCCTACAGGAATGGAATTGGTTATTGCGGACGCGATATCGAAATCAATGATAGAATAGAATAGAAATAAATTTATTCAGCACAGACACAACACAACAGTTACAAAAAACACAGCAAACGTTAAAAATAACAACCATAAAGTGTACGCTGAGCGTGCCCGAACCGAAAGGGTAAAAAAATATATCCATCCTTGGAGTTCAAACTTCCTCTATACCTACCAAATGACAATAAAATCAGTTCAATAGGTAACCATGAAAGCTTATCAGATAGACAAAATTACTATTACATATTTTACACTTAGTTTAAATCATAACAGCGGAATATAGGAAACTCGCCTCTAGAGCGCGGATCTCTCAAATCAAGCCTTTATGGCATGATTTCACTCAGTCGCAATTTATGTGTTATGCGAAAATATTTTTTTTTACGAATTCCCTCGCACGACCGCGACGGCTCTTATCTCCGTCCTTGTCTATAAGTGACTGTAGGTTTGTGACTGTGATGATACTGATCATAGATGTGTTAGTTTCGAGTTCAGGTTTTCTGATTGTGGTGTTAGAGCGTAACTTATCTTCCCTTATAACATACCAATGCATTTATATGGCTTTATTTATGTGAAAGTAACTTTGTCTGTCTATCTAACAGTATGGATGAACCTAGAACCTGACAGAAAATTTTAATTTCGGAGGTTTGATGGTGAGAGATATAAACTTAAGTTTATCATCATCGTTTCAGCCGACAGACGACCACTGTTGGAAATAAGCCTCCTCCAAGTGTTGCCACATCAAACTCTCCTGTGCGTCTCGCATACACCGCACTCCCGCGACTCTCATAAGGATATCGGGCCACCTCAAGTTAGTCGAACTTCGACGAAACTTATACAGGCAAATTGTTCAGCAAAATTGTATATTATATAGAATGAGGCGACCACACCCCAAAAAGAGCGATAAAATGAAAAATAAATCAGAAAACACGACTCCGAGATGAGAAGCAAGATACGTGTACCATAAAACATTCACCCTGGCTGTTCTGAATGCTAATGCGAACACGGCAATTTCCTTCAGACAAAGCCAATCTTGCAAATGGGTCAGGAAACGCTGTATAAAAGACGGTAGATAGAACTTAGTAAAAAGTAAGGATACCTTGGTACTGTTACCTACAGTACGTATCAATGGCATACAGTGAATACGTCGTAACTACGAAATCCGTAACTTTTTAGGAGGCACAAAAAACTTGTTAGACTTTCATTATCGTGCAATTTAAATGTGCCCGCCCCAGCTTCGCACGGGTGCAATTCTAATATATCATGTATGTATCATACTTATAAACCTTCCTCATAAATCACTCTACTTATTAAAAAAAAACCGCATCAAAATGCGTAGCGTAGTTTTAAAGATTTAAGCATACGGACATGCGACTTTGTTAAGCATACATAGGGACAAGAAGCAACTTTGCTTCCCATGTCCCTATGTATGCTTATATCTTTAAAAGTACGCAACGGATTTTGATGCGGTTTTTTTAATAGATAGAGTGATGCAAGAGTAAGGTTTATGTGTACAATACATGCGTAATGTATTCAATATCAGTGCGAAGTTGGGGCGGGTCGCTAGTTTATTATAAACTTGTAGACCCTATAATGTGGTGGATAGAATAAACTACAAGCAAAATACTACTACTACTTAAGCAAAATTTAATTTATCCAGCTTAATAAAACATTGATTTATTTCGATCACTTTTTAATGATTTCGAGAAGTTTTGACGCGCTGTTGCGAGGTTATCACACCAAACTGACTTAAGCAAGGTACGCATTTAACATCCTAGATGGCGCTACAAGTATCGAATCAAAATGTTTTGTGATACTTGTAACGCTCAATCTTGAGCGTTACAAGCTTTATTTTCTAGAAATATAGTAAAATAAAATCACTTGTGTTTCTATTATGTCTCTAATTACCACTCGAAAGGTTAAAATTGCTTACATGAGGTTTTCACTGTAAGCTATCGATATATCCTTATTTATCTTGTAGCGCCATCTATGACTTCTCATAATAACTAATCCAGCATGACGAAATCAAAAATTTAAGCGCGATGTGAACATGTAGACGAAATCGGGCAGCTGCCCACCAGACATAACATTCGTCTAATCGGAAGATCCTCCCTTTTCAACATCTATAACGGATCTAAAACGGATCGTAAACGGTTGATCGTATAGACCTGAAACTTGGAGGGATTTTTTTATGGTAGGTAAAAATCGTCTAATGATGGAGCGGGAAACAGTGTCAGACTCTTTCTGACTAAACGTGAGTTCTTTGAACGACGTAGACAGGCATCCGATAAGAAGAAAGGATTTTCGAGATTCTACCCCTTAGAGGGGGCGTAGCCGCTAGCAAAAGCTGGTATACTGACTGATATAACAATGCAAGACAATACTGAGACTGGGAACGTGAAGTTTTACACAACTATATGATGTAGGAGCTCTAAGAGCATTTAGCCCTAAGGGGATGAAACGCGAGTCCTAAGTTTGTGTGGGAAAACTTTTCACGCTGGCGAAGCCGTTGGCAGAAACTAGTTTTTAGAATAGAATAGAATATATAATCTTTATTGTAGGTAATATCAAAATAGTTATAAATCTTTTACTCATGGTTGGCATGGTTAAATCTATGGGTATAATGACAGTCTTATCGCTGACAGCGATATTTACCGGAAGTAAAAAAATAAAATGTTATTTTATTTTAATAATCTTTAGACTCGGAGGACTTAAAGTCAGATTAACAAACAAGACTGATGATTGTGGGGACGTTTGAGGGAGGATCATGTCCAGTCCTGGACATCTTTCAGCTGAAATGATGATGAGATCCTTATTGAAAAGGCTGAAAGATGTTATGGTTACAACAGGGACTTATAATGACATTATTATTTGACAGCTTGTATCACAAGTGCGTTCTCAAATATGTAACTTGACATACAGAAGAAATGTCAACTTAGAAAATCTGTCTCCAAGCGATATAAATATTTTTTCTGTGCGGGAATCAAACTCGACATGGTGCGTAGCCGCTAGCAAGTCAAGCAAGTCCGTTCTGTTTTTTTTTTTTTTTTTGGTTAGGTTTGCGCTTGACCGCTATCTCACCTGATGGAAAGCGACGGTGGAGCGCGCTTCCCTAGAAGTAACCTATTCACTCTTGACTTAAAGATTCCAGGATTGTAGCCATCAGGAAACACAGACTCCGGTAAGGAATTCCACTCCTTGTGTGTCTTTGGCGTCTGCTCTGTTGTATCCCTACTGTTTTACTGACATCTCTTTGAGGGTCGCTTGGAACACAACTCCCGGAAGGCGAATTGCCCACTGCTCGTCGTGCGCAAGCCTGCAGTTTTTTTTTCCTGCACAGCTACGATGACCGGGGATTTTGTTATTATTTTAGTCATGAGCTTCTTAAAATCGAACTAGCTTATTCTGCGCGCTTGTTAGTAAACCACATATTGTAGAATTTCTTTATCATCAAGTATAATTGTCAATTTCCGTTAAAAAAAAATGAGCTAAATGGTCTCATCCGCTGAGCCTACAAAGTACAAGTAATTATCACCATACTAATGATTAAGCAGTTATTCTACACTTCAAGGTTATTATTGCTTTGGTAAAACAACTCCACTCATGGGTCTTGTTTTCCATGACATGGCAACTTGTTCCATATAAAAAAAATCTACAGGTTCTCAAACTTTTGTCTCACACAACGCTGTATAGGAGAAGAGTTATTTTATTTATAGAGAAACAAAATCACATTTGCCAGTTGAGGCGACATAGTTAAAAAATAGTTTCATAATTATAACCCATAATGTCCGTGGATTCATAAATAATAAAATAAAAAAGAAGCAGAATGTGAAAGTGATGGTTGACGGGACATATTGAAAGAATGTTTGGACACCAAGTAAACTGTGATAAAAGCGAGCTGATAAGAATATAGTTACGGCACATTATAGATTGGTCTACACTGTCCACATGATCCGACATTCGCACCATCACTCATTTATTTTTTTAAGATTAGACTCATCATCATCAGCCTTTTTAACGTTCCCATTGCTGGGACAGAGGCCTCTTCTTTGGGAGAGCGATTTATTCGTTTGTGTTAGTTCTGTCATAGACTGTTAGGATTTCGGTGAAGACTAATGGAGTGCAGATGGACCACTTTGAGAATGACTGGTCAATCATATCAAAAGATCTACTGACGTATCTCCTTAAAATATTTTTTAAGCGAAAATGAGAACAATAGCCTGAGTGGACTCGTGTTAAACTTTCCGTCATAATGATGTTTTTGTATTAAAAGTTTAGCCATAAAAAGAATACGCCTACGGAATTTTTAGTGACTTAATACAGTGTTTTAAGAACACGTCTCTTGGAAAATAGAAGCGAATAATTTTACTTTTTTACTTTAAGAATTAAATTAGGAAACTTCCGGTGATCGATCATAAAAATAGCCTCAGTTTTAGAAATTTTATTGTTTTGTTTATATCGTATGTCCAGGTGCGTAATTTACTGCTTGCTAAAAAATATAAAGGACTTCCATTTTTACCCGACTACGGCGAAGCAAAAGGAGGGTTATGATTTTGACCTGTATGTATGTATGTATGTGGGTATGGATGTTCATCTGTTCCCTCGTAACTTCTAAACTACTTATCAGAATTCGACAAATGACATATCATTAGAAGCGTCTTAATTGTCCGCTGGTTATAGGCTATATGGGATTTCACAAAATCTAATGTGGCGCCCTCTAGCGGACAAAACATACGAAGTAAAAAAATAAAGTTAAGATAAATATGCCGTGTTTGGTATCATTTGAAAGCGCTTTACTTGTACATTTTGAATATATATATATTACTAGCATTTGCTTGTGACTTTACCTGTATTCATGGGCTGAGAAATCAATGAACCCAAGATTAACCTATTTAGAACTCCAAAATATGTTAAATAAAAATAAAGTTTAAAAACTAACACCCGACTACTTAAAAACACGCTCTAAAAAGTACGAAACAAGAAAACAAGAAAGCCGTGGTCGTATGCCATAAGAATAATAAATTAAAAAAAGTGGTATACGACCACGGCTTTCTTGTTTTCTTGTTTCGTACTTTTTAGAGCGTGTTTTTAAGTAGTCGGGTGTTAGTTTTTAAACTTTATTTTTAAAAGAAAAAGAAAGAAATTTTTTAGCACTTCTTCAATTTTGGAAGTCAGTGTATCTAGTGTTGTTTCTTCTAATTTTCCAAATCATTTCAAATAACGGAGTTCTGAGTGCATTTTTATTTGGTAAAAACACAAATAAAATGCAACTGAATTTAGAGCCTCAGTAATGCTCATGCTCATGTTGCTTTATCGCAATCTAAGTTTTTCTTTTTCTGCAAAAGTAGGTATACTAAGTATACTTAGCACTTTGGGGAATCTTCTTGACCTTTACACAATCATTCCCAACGCTTTTGGGTTTCATAAAACATAATTATATCTGAGTTACCAAATCATCATCATTTCAGTTAAAAGACGCACATAGCAACGTCTAAACCTGTGCGTCTCGCATCCTTATCAGGTTTCGGTCGGTGGAGCGAGTAGTGTTGGAAGGTCTTTCACGAGGTGTCGACATTATGTCTTCAGTACGTGGTCAGCACTCCAGAATCTTTCAGCCCCATCGACCATCTGTTCCGCCAGAAATGTGCCCTGCCCGCTATCACTTAAGATTGGCGATTCTTCGAGCTATGTTGGTGACCTTAGTCCTACTTTTTTTTCTATAAATTGATAGGCACGCACATGACTATAATCTCACTTGATGGTAAGCGATGATGTGACCGACGATGGAATATATTGCAGATATCTTCATTGCTGCTGCTTTCAGACAAGGAAACTTCGAACACAAACTTTTCCATTGACTTTCGCGAACACGTTTTAGAGCCCATGGTGAATTTTTGAAGCGACGCTGTTGCGCCAAATGCGACTGTTGCTACACTAGTCGCTGTGGGTATGGATCCTAACTGGCAACAACACGCACGAGGAAATCGAATGACATTTTAGTTAATTGGTATGTCTTATTATTGTTACAGATGGCACGCTACAAGAAGACGGGTTTCATGGATGACGACGCGGGCAGTGTGAGCTCCATACAGCTGAACGAGGGTGTCAGGTCCGGGGGTACCCACATACGGTACCATATGGTGAGTACTTTGAGATATTTGAACCTCTAGGGCACAAAATATTCCTGCAGCAAGACACTCAACGGCTCAATATGCTGGTGCGGACTTCAGTCAGTAATCATCAGAATCAGCCTTTTTAAATTTTCCTACTGCTAGGACACTAGGCTGGCCTTCTCTCTAGGAGAGGGAAAAAAAAAGGTGAAGGGCTCTTTTATAGCAGTGGAGCCTGAGTCCCAGCAGCGGGAAAATTTTAAGGCTGATGCTATGCTATACTATAAGTGTAACAAGCCTAATTTGTAAGTAGAACGACGTCGCGTCGCGTCGCGTGGATCAAGTACAGCTCTTCAAGTCTAGTTTCCATACAAAATGTATGGAAACCGCTGGGCCCAGATCGGCGTGTTTGGCACATGTGAGCGCAGGGTTTGTGCACATTTGCAGTATGGAACTGTAAAAATATCGAAGATGACGATGTAACTCCTTGAATAAAATATTCAACAAATAAAATTTTCATATTAGAATAACTATTAGGTACTTCTGCAGCATATAAATGGCGACTAATGTACAAATATTGTATGTATGTGTAGGTATAGTTAATCGTGGAGTAATATGCAAACCGGGAAACAATACAGCTATCGACATAATATTTGACTGCAGCCTCCATGCATGGCTTGATGCTTTGTTCTGAACACGCATGGAAATATGGAAATCTATTGGAGATGGTAGTTTCAATACGTACTTTCTATATAAATCAAAAGTGCAACCGTTTACGCGAGTAAACTATCTACGCAATTTATTTTGGTGGAAAAATATCAATTAAGTCCTCCCGTTATGGGGAAGATTTATTTGTATATCCCAGAATTATTTGTATTTCGAAATATACAGTACAGTACTTCGGTGTTTCTAAGGCCATAATTGCGTATCATATTTAGTTTCAAAGATATGTTTTATTTTTTCTAAATACCTGGTTGAAAAAAGGCGATTCCATTATTTCAAAAACTAAACATGCTAGTGAAATTGGGATTCGAAATATTGCATTCATATAACTTAGACTATCAGTTTTTTAAATAAAAAAAAGCAATGACCGAAAATTGTCTTCATAAAACACAGTGCGTCTCTGAGCTTTTTTTATGGTAGGTAAATAAATATCATCCAATGACGCCCTTTAGCGGAGTTGGTGACAGTGTCAGACTCTTACTGACTAAACAACCTACCCTGTTCCTTCCTTGCTTTAATCCCAGGGCCCCGGTAATACGCTTTCGCATCTACCCGTGGTTCCAGAAGACAACTCTTTCGTCGACGACTTGGGCTCGGTCCGGACTATGCGTCTCTGAGCTAAGTTCCAACAGTATTCTGTTTTTCCCATAGAAGGAAAATGCTGGATACCCTTTAAAGAGTCATTCTTATCAGTCGTGTACTTTAACAGTTTTTATCTCTATTGGTTTTCCCTATCACAGTTCATTGTTAGATTGAAGCTTTGGTTTTTTCCAATCTACTTACTTTCCAATTTCACATTTACTTTTTATCAATACTTTTGTGATTGTAATTGTTATTAGATTTTTTGGCTGGAGTTAATATAAGCAACGATTGCAGCACTGCTTAATATAAGGTGAGATTGCAATCAAGCACTAATTTCAATCAATAAACAAAAAAATAAGTACACTTAGATATCAGGATCAAGCCCCTTAATCTTAAATCTTGGAATTATAATCTGAAACGCGGTTTCCGCAAACTTGGAACTGCAAGGGATAACATGTTTATTACTCGTTTGCGTTCACATAAAATCTATGAAACTTTATTAATTAATGCATTTGAATATGTAGATACTGTCCTTCTAGATGAAGATTTGTTTGTGAGTTGTGATAGGATAGGAGAGCAAAGTGTACTTTATTTCAAATTATTATTTTTCCAGCATACGTGGGACTGGAGAGTTGGATGAAAGATGAGACACAGTATATCTACCTATACTAATATTATAAAAGGGAAAGTAACTGTGTCTGTTTGTATCGTTTGTATCTTATGTCTTTCACAGCAAAACGGAGGGACAAATTGATGTGATTGACACAGACTGTTTGTTACCAACGAAAAATACCTGCCTTATTTTTCATTATTTTTTTGGAAGATGGACATAATATTCTGTTCCGAGATCTCTTCCGTCTTCTAAATCAGCAAAGGGACACCGTGTTCCCCCGAATTTAAAGTGTGCGAAGCCGCGGGCTAGTTATTATATAAATTAGAAAAGCAAAAATGTACTCATATGCTATCCAGTTATATCTGAATTCAGCCGTTGACTACTATTTGTGACGCAAAATTTTGGCGATATCAATTACTAATTTACCCCAGAGACAAATTAAATATGCGTTAACAAATCTGTTGGCGACACAAGTACTTGATATTGCCTGTAATTTGCTTAATTACTGGATATCGGAGTTTGAAGTGGTCTCAATTGATATTGCGTCGCTAAAAGCGTTCGATGGGCTATGAGCTAAAAGCTTTCCATCATTTGCTACGAGTGCACTCATCACCTCGTTGTAATCTATACTATGCAAGGTTTTATTACTTGCGCAAGAAGAACGATAAAAAAGCCGGCCAAGAGCGTATAGGGCTACGCTCGGTGTAGGGTGCCGTAGTTTCCCGTCCTCCCAGAAGTTACATAGAAGAAGATGTTACATAGAAGTTATATAGCTAGGTTGTAGCTATCAGGAAACACTGGTTCGGCCCTGCCACAATCATTCCACTCCTTATTTGGATATTGGATTTGTTCCTAAAACGCTTTGTACGGACATTGTTTATCTGATAATCATAGTAAAAACGAAAATCACTAAATTTTTCACGATATTTATTAAATTAATACAGACGAATAAGAGGTCAATAATTAGAAAGTTTTGTTGATGCTTTAACGATAATATTTATGTAAACACAAATGTCGCTACCGTAAATATAAATCTTTGCAAATTACAAAAAAAAAAAAAAATGTAAAAGTTCCTTGCTCAATGGACTGGAACCCATGTTAAATATTTGTATCATACTTTTTTTTTTAAATAAAAATTTGTCTATGTCTGTAAAAGTCGTGAAAGTTTATTTTTATATCACACAGTGTATCTACAATCGGCTTTGTGCTGCCCCCTATAGTTCTTACACACTCCCTAAGGCACGTCTAAAATTATTTATTCTTTCTGTTTCTAAATCATGTTAACAACATATATTACGAATTCAAATGAATACACGCGTCGATGAAAACAATTGAAATGGTTTGAAAAGTCTCGGCGTGCGTTTGACGTTTGAAAGCCGCTATCATTGTTTCTGTGCTAGAAAGAGATAGAGTTACGCAAGACGTATAGCACCATCTCTTTTTCACTGTTTGTAGAGCTGTCAATGTCACTTTTGACGGGTCTGAATGTGAACGTGTTCAATTATTACCGTGAATTCTCTTTGAATTTCAACGTTTTCGAAGTTGATGCGTTATACCAATAATTTGATTGAATTGTATATATTTACCGAGAACATTGGTGGCCGAGTGGTAACGGCCCCGACTTACGAGTTATTGATAGCGGGTTCAAACCCAGCTAAGCGCATTACTTTGTGTAATTTATTTCATCACCACTGCTCTCAAAATGGTAGGGGGGAACCAAAAATTCGAAGACATGTGTCATCCACCAGTTCGCACTGGGCCCGCGTGGCCCATTCCCTCTACTAGAGAGGAGGCCTGTGCCCCAGCAGTGGGAACATTAATAAGGCTGATGATGATGATGTATATTTACCAACGCCACCTTGCTTCATGCCTACATATGGGGAAATTTATCAAGAAAGAAGCCTTTAATGCAATTTCTTCTTAACTGCGATGTAGTATAATCAGTATTATAAATGTTCCTACAGCTGGGACTTTTCCTCCTCTCTATGAATTTTCTGTTTTGCGATTAGTGGGATTTTTTTATGTGGCAAATGATACGGTAGAGGTGTTCCAGCTTGAGTGTGTTGCCTTGTGTCCTCATGGGGGTGATCGGGGGCAGCGAACTCTCGCGCTTTCTGCGAAGCAGTAATGCTAGTGAAAGAGGCGCACAAGTGAAGGCACAATTTCACATAGACCCAGCCGCCGAGATGCCGACCCAATTTTCCAGCCACCGCAAGAGTGGGGTTGCGAACGATGAGCAATTACTTAGTAGCTCGCCGTCTAGTAACCCAGTCCAAGTCGTCATGCGTAGTGTTGCAAACCCAAAGCCTAGATTTCTTTTCTTTTTCAGTATGATGAAAAAGAAACTCGGGAACGCAAGGCAAAGAAGGAATACATAGTCCGGGAGGTACCGTTGCAAACGAAAAAGTCTTAGTAAGCCGGCTGAAACTTTGTTCATAAATATTTTACATAATACTGAGCTAAAAAAAAATTGTCAGCTGCATGGTGGAAGGGGGATTATACGTCAGTCACTCGCATGAACTTGTAAAAAAATACATAAAGTTATAGTACGCCGGATAAAACTTAACTAAGTAATTCTTTAAATCAATAAAAGCACCAAAACAACAATCAGCTGCGTGGGTAGCGATTTATTTATTTATAATGAACAATTTACAACGCATGTGTAAAACAAAATCATACACTTGTAGCGACATCTATGACGCCACAAGTTATACTTTTTAGTTTTGTTGTGACATCATAGACATAGTATAAAGAGAAGGGAAGTAGGTTATCTTCATACAAACGCACCGCGCGCGGCTTGTATGTGTGCGCCATAGTATCTACGCGTCGACGCACGCACACTGTAACAAAATCTCGAGCCGTTTCTCGGTGCGCCAGTCGGGGCTAACACTATACGAGTTTCGCGCGTCACTGCTTTTCGGCACCGCTAAATCAAAACAAAATGTCTGATAATCGCAGGAGAACGTATTGCTGTGTGTTTGGGTGTCTTAACAATTCATTCATTCATTTGTCTACTTCATGGTAACTCTAAATGTAAATTGTTATGTGGAAATAAATAAATTTATTATTATTATTTATTATTCTAGAATTGTCTCTATTCAGATTACCTATTGAACAAAAAAGGTAAGCTAGTCACTCATTCTAGCATATAATTTTTACTTGATTTTGAGATACCTACTTATTTTTTGTTGTATTAGTTTTCTATCACACAGAGGAAGCAGGTAGGTAGGCTTAATTTCTACTTTTGATCCGTCAATTAATTTGCTGCTATTGCTTTGTTTACGTTTGGTTATGCCGATTACTCAGTTACTTTAGTTTCTCACCTACTTACAGTTAAAAAATCGTAATTCAAAATAAATAATTGACTAATTGTAAATCAGATATACATATAAAGCAAAGTTCGAATCATAACAATAAATTCGATTATAGTCTAAGAGATAGGCGTTAGTTTTTAATAATAATAATAATAATAAATTTTATTTCAGATTACTCCATATTATTGTTAGTAACAATGTTCTTAGCCTAGTGTTAGTAAAGCAAAATAAATGGCAATCAATATTATTAGGCGCTTGCTCTTGCGTGTAGGCTTATCAAGTGCGCCATTAATGTTGTTTCTTTTAATTTTATAATATTTTAGTCACTTTATTCATTTTTAAGGTTCCGTGCCTCAAAAGGAAAAAACGGAACCCTTATTTATTTATTTTATTTATTTATTCAGATAGGATCAGTTCGTTGTCCCTTCGTCTATCTGTATGTCTGTCTGTTAAGACCCTTTATCTCGAGAATGCGTGATGTATCTAGTTGAAATTAAAACCATAGTCCCTTCAAGCTGTGAAAAAACGAAACTTTTAAGTTAACGAATAAAACATATACGGCTGTTTATATCGCAAAAAAAAAACGTATTTTTTTTAGTTTTTATTTTTATTATATAAGTAAAAAAGACAACTTCCCGACCCTTGTCAATTTATAGGCACTGAATTAAAATTTTGCTAAAAGTGACAACCCTAAGACAGTAGGCAATTATATCGCGGATTGGGCCGGAGATAGCCTACTGCCCTTCTCTTTATACTATGTCATAGATGTCGCGACAAGTATGATTTTCTTTTACACATGAATAATCAATATCTTTACTGCATCACCTGTGCCTTAATTCACGTAAAATTAAACAATTCCATTGTCGTTCGATCGTAGTCCTATCCAAAATCGGTATTCATGATATTTGAACCACAATATTTGACGTTTAGCCGTTGACGTCCTATTCAACAACGAATGAAATAGCTGAATACGCTTCAACGACTCTCGAACGAGTTTAAAATCGGTGTCGTTCAAACTCGATTAATACGAAAATGTCAAAGTCGCTACGATATCGCTACGGTTTTGATTACGAGAATTAGGCTACTGACGGTGTTTCCACCGTCACCCACGCAGCTGACGATTTTTTTTTAGCTCGCAATGATGTAAAATATTTATGGAAAAAGTTTCTAGGACTGGATTTTTTATTTTTTTCACCACTTGCATAGCCTTTCAATCCTACACCCACCGCGGGTGCGTCAGCTGACTCTTGGTTCACTTATCGAGACTTAATTCGAGATCTTTTGAACAAAATAACAACCGATCGGTGTAAAACACTAGCTACCTAAAAGGCAACAGTACCTCCCGGACAAACAGGAACGGGTTTTAGTCAGTAAAAATCTGATACATTAAAAAATGTATCAACCCACCAACTAAAAGCGTTCGACGTTAACAAAACTAACCTAACTTGACTAGGGAGGCAGCTAATAAGCAATAATGTATCTCACATCCATACTAATATTATAAATGCGAATGTAACTCTGTCTGTCTGTCTGTTACATAGATATAAGTCCGTTACGCTTTCCCGCTTAAACCACGATTTTGATGAAATTTGGCACAGACAATCTGTAGACCCTGAGAAGGGACATATATACTAATAAAAGGTTTTATTGCGAAAAAAAGGACGCAGACGAAGTCGCGGCCTCGCGGGTAACAGCTAGTAGTAAATGGAAAAATTTTAGCAACAACAGAAAGCTGCTGTACTCCTGAGTGACATAGGCTATATTTTATGTACGCGGGCGAAGCCGCTGACAAAAGCTAGTAGTAAATAAACAAACGACGGTTTTCTCCTGTTTTTAAAAGAAAAAGTTAATGATTACTTTAAATGGGGAAAGCTAAGTTTTGCATTATTGCATTCTGAGTCGTGACGAGTAACAAACTGCTGCCCGTCAAGTAATGTTTTAAATTGTAATTAGTGAAACTGAATTATTACTGTGTTTAGTTAGAAATGTCGGTAAGTTTCGACCAAATTTTGTAGTGAACGGTCGAGTATATGGTGTTTGGAGAGTTTTATTTCAGACCAGGACGTCTACTCTCTTAAATTAAGGTTCGGCGCAAACGGACCACCGACTTGTAGTCGATGGCTATCGCGCGCTACTGCAACATTTGTAACAGTAGGTATAAGGAACAAGCGACAACCACTGGCGTTCGGAAGCCACATTGTAAAACCCATCTTATGATAGACTCTGTTACGGAAAGTTTGCTAGTGCATGGTGGTTTGGCATGGTGACGCGAGCGATACGTAGAACGTCTACTTAGTCGTTAATAGTACGTTGGCATTGGTTGTGGCAGCATGACAGTGGCGGGTGTTGGCGTTTTGTGTGGCCCGTAGCGACCGAAAGTGGAAAGACAAAAAGTGTGTTAAGTCGCTATCGATAGCCACTAGTGGCTGTGGTTGGTTGCCACCTTTGCGCTGAGTCTAATTAAACTGACACGTGGTAGGAAACAATGAAATTTTGATCGAAACTCAAAACAAGATATAGTTGACTCGATAAAAAAAATCGCGAATATAATCCAGATTTAGAATTTTAAATACTAGACATACTACTAGTATCTACTACTACTACTAGATACTAGATTATATATGTTATGGAAATATTTAAAGATAAACAAGTAGTTCAAATAAACTGTTATTAAATATGAAACAAAAGGCAAATTAAATGATCTATTTTCATTGCATACCAATACAAATCTACTCTTCCATAATGAACACAATGATTGAGTTATTTTAAAAGACAATAGTGTCCGGCCGGACAAACGGTACCATTTGCAGAGCCGATCATATAACGATTACTAGAGCGGATCATAGGGCTGTCAGATACACACAAACGATATAAATAGACTAAATAAATAACTTAAGCCCGCTCTACACTACTCGCGAAGTTGAACGAATAAATATATACTTATGCTGGAGAAAGTACAAAAAGCTTTTCTCAGGTACCTGTACACGCGCTTATTTGGATATTAGGTATCCATATATGTATCCCACTAAATTTATTCTAGGATGCTTAAATTGCAACTCTTTGAAGACTAGGCGGACTGTTGACCAAATCACAACAGCCTTTAAAATTATTAATGGTTACACTGATGCGTCAGACTTACATGCGGAGTTGTGTCAATTATTTCTACCAAATAATTACAATCGCTCTAGGAAACACAAATTATTCAATGTCCCATTTTGTCTAACTGTAGCCCGATCCACTTCCCCTATACTGCATATGCTAACGATGCTTAACGCGCTTGTGGAGACCAACCCTGAATTGGATTTGTTTGCTGATGAATGGAAGATGATTATTATTAGAAAGCTTACGATTCTGTGAGAAGACAGAGTGAAAGGGTTAATTAATAGCTGAACTAAATAAATAAATAAATTAGTACTGTAGGATACTACGCTTCGCTTCGCGCATCTTCGCCTTGCTTCGGGCGACTTGTATGAATAATTATGACATGCGGACAACCAAGCAACATAAAACGTTTTGAGCTTTATTATTTTTCATGATAGAGTTATGAAATTTTGTAAGTACATAAATTCTTTACATAACAATACTAGATACATGTTTCGGGTTTCGCAAATACATAAACTAATATCGTAAAGATTACATAACACCCCCCTCCAAACTACCTGTGCCATTAATTACAACTTGAACCACAATTAATAATAAATTAGTTTCTAAATTGCGTGACTTTACCTCACTTTGCCTCAAGTACTGCAAAGTTACCACCATTTTAAGATTAAAAGCTTTTGCAAGCAGGTAATAAAACTGAAGTTATGTCTTTGGAAAATTCCCTTTTTATATCCAAGAACATTCGTGAGCTGAGATTCTACAACGAGAACTATCCATTTTACGACCATCATCTTCCTGCCCTTGTCCCGTTTTATTTGGAGTCGGCGCAATATGTTTATTTCTACCATTCTGTCCTGTCGCCCGTCACGCTATCACTAACTCCTCTTTCTTTCATAACATTTCTCATACAATCCATCCATATTTTCTTTAGTCTTTCTCTCTCTCTCCATCCATCCACATTTATACTCATGGCTTTTTTGTAACATGCGTTTCAACCCTCCTTTTTACATGGCCGTACCAAGACAAACGGTTCCCTTTCAACTTTTCAGTCACCATCCATTTATCCATTTTACGACCCAAACTATCAAAAGGATGGAGCTATGTAGGGTGTATAGATCCATCCTTTTTCTCGCTCGCATGATCGACATTTTAACACGTCATGGTAAGGACACTGACCATTTTTGAAAAAATAATAAAAAAGCCAAGCTTGAATTGCTTGAAATTACTCGTTATTTAACGGGACGATAATTCAGTTTTTCAGAAGATATGATTGTACTTGCAGCTGTTAACGATTCCGCCTACCAGAAAGTAGAAAATTATCCCTATGCAATATACTTCCGGAATAAAAAGTATCCTATTTGCTATTCCAGGATATGATCCACTCGTGTACCCAACATCTACACTAATATAATAAATGCGTCTATCTATGCGTAAATCTTTCCGTGCGGGAATCTAACCACGGCAGCATTATTCGCTCAAACACTATGCTAACCAATGCTAATCGTGCTGTCAAATTTTCTTGGTCTTAACGAACTGTCTCTGACAAACAGTATTTTTATATCTCTACATTATCACAGATAATCCTGGCGTATTCATATATTATCTGAGTGTTAATCTATGTAACTACTAGCGTACATCGATTCATCATATTCCATTCTATTACTATAAGCTCATTCAAAGCTCAGTAAACACCATTGAGATACGTGACATATATGATTATAACAAGATGGAAATTGGGACAAAGTCCAATTTGCGCCAACACGATATATGGGGACAGCCCTATTACGAGAACATTGGAAACAATATGAGCGCCTGGACATTCATGATAGGCAATATGTCGCTCGCGTGTTATATGCAGTGTTTTATTTAAGGCAGGCGTTTGTGTGTGGGTCTTTACTGGGTATTGTTATGAGGTGTTAGTGAGCAATGTGGGATGAAAAACTGAAGTAAATAAAAACGGAATAATATGAAATGTGTGATTTTACGGCGAGTTTAATGAGCAATATTTTTTAATATAGAAAAGAAATGTCATAATCATAAGATGTTTACTTATGTTGCATGTAGTATTTGCTATCGTAAAGAAATCATTTTGAACCGATGACCTGGTAAAGGTTGCGGGAATCTGATGGATGCGAGACGTATAAGACTGTCCATTGTGGCGACATTAGGTAGCGGCCTATCAAACAAATTTTAATCGTAAAAACATTTTAATCGTCATTTACCTAAATCAACTCGGACAATATACACAGATTCCAATATACACCTACGTGCTACTATTCCCACTTTCTGTCCTACTATTGTATACTACTAGGTACTATATGTATAAAATTAATGAATAAAATTCATAGGTATTGTATCATTAGTCATCATTTCAACCGAAAGACCAATATTGGAAATGGGTCTCCCGAAAGTGTCTTTGCGTGTCGCATCCAAATATATATTTTTAATGTATATGTTAGCTTTTATTTATTTTTTCAATGTTATTAGTGTTTTATTAAATGTATTTCTAGCAGCTTGTGCAGCGCACAAGCTGGATAATAAGCCTTGTACAAACTTTGTTATGTTGTACACAACACACCGCACTGAGCCCACGTGGTGGATTACGGCCCATTCCCTCTCCTAGAGATTGGGCCTGAGTCCCAGCAATAGGAACAAATAAGTCTGATGTTCTCACGACCCTCACCTGGTTCGGTTCACCTTTCGTCATTAATACTTAGTTTGAAAACCTCAAAAACCACTCCCATAATCACCCTCATTAAAATTCCTCCTATACCTACTCAAGGACGAGAAATGATTAAAGAATTTCGTCAACGTTTCCCAATAATAAAATTAATGGCAGTATCCAGAAAGTTCAACCGTTTTATAACAAGTTTCCACCTTAAGGGGCAGATATACGCTAGCGACCTTGAGCGAAAAAGTAGCTAGCGTCACTTCCCATGCATCAAGATTATACAAATAATAAAATCTGTCCTTCATTTATTAAATACGATATGAATAAAAACCGCATATCAAAAGATTGGCAATTAAATTATATTTTAGTTTGTGAAAATTCCATAAAAATACATCTAATGGTTCTTGCCTGATCTTTGGTTTTTCTGTTTGTGTTAGACATAAGTTTGAAAATAAAATTAATATATGATATTCGACAACTATCACACAACGCCGTCTAGTCTCAAGCTAAGCAGAGCTTGTATTATGAGTACTAGACAACTGATAAATATACTTATATATTTCTAAATAAATACATATTATACACCCAGAAACCGAACAAATGATCGTGCTCATCACACAAACATTTGTCTTAGGTGGGAATCGAACCCACGACCTCCGGCTTAGCAGTCAGGGTCGCTAACCACTAGACCATCAGGCCAGTCACCACAAAATATCTGTGTATCCAAAATATCTGAAGAAAGATGTAAAATAACATCATAATCACGTAAGAGCGATTGTATGAAAAAAAAAAACTATGAAATTAAATTGATCAAGTTCAAAATGAAAATGTTTGTATATAAAATTATTGTGAAAATAATCTAGCTTAACGTATTTTTTTTTTGTTTTTTCAAAACATACCTACTAGCCGTTTTGACATCATGTTGGGTTTAAAATCATCAAAAGTCGAATATCTCCCCCTTAAGAAATTTCATTTGACGAGAGGACTTGGCGACGCGATCTGACTTACGTAAGTTGTGGAGTACTCTCTGAAGGAACCCTTATAAAGTTGCCAAGTTATTTGCCGGGAGACTTGAATTGTTCAACTTTGAAGGGTGATAGGAAGCCGAAAATTTAATAGGTGTTGGAATTTTCCATCAGTTGTCATCGTTGTGATAAAATAGGGGTCTTGGATTTTTTTTATGTGGTAGGTAAAAATCATCCAATGACGAATCCTGCTCTTGGGTGGAGCGGCAAACAGTGAACAACTCTTACTGACTAAACGCCCCATCCTGTTCCTTCTTTGCCCTTCGCTTTGGGGCCAAGGCTTCCTTTCAGAAAGAGACCTTGGGCCCCAGAAGGCTTCGACCCTTTTGCAGAGTCCCTACGGTTTTGCTGACAACTCCTTGAGGCGCGCGGGAACAGAGCGGACCTTCGACGACTTGTTCTTGTTCCGGACTGTTACCAGACAACCGGATGGTGAGCTACCCATTGCTCGCTGTCCGCAAGGGATCTTGGTTTAGGTTTCTTGGTAGGTTACTTCTAGGCAAGCTTGCTTTATCGTGGTTCATAGGATTGCTTACCATCTGGTGAGATATCGGTGAATATTTCAAATCCGTTTAGAATTGAGTATGCTTAAAATCTTTCAAATGTCTAATGGGAAACTTGACTTCAAATTCAAATCTTAATGAATAATGGCCTTTGTGGAAGAGACACCACAATTTTGCCACTAACACGTGCAAACTAGACTATCAAACGCTGGAGAGTATTTAGCGTGATAAATGGGAAACTTGTCATGTACTAGAAAAAGGATGTATAAAAGAAACCTCTCTCTATTTCATAGGTCAGGTTTGCTGTAAGAAAACTCAATTTTGAGTTAAGCTCGCCTTTGTACATAATTATTGTAATCCTCTTTTTTATATACTGTTTGGTGTATAATAAAGAATTAAGAATTAAGAAATGCGACGTCATCGCTTTAGACCACCCACGGTTAGAAGTGGTTTGATCTTTTTTAACCGACTTCAAAAAGGAGATCCTATTGGATTGAGACATGGAAATCGGTTACTGCGCATTCAAGGTAGACCACAAGAAGGTTTAACTCGTATAAGAAGAATTATGACCGATTTTCGGGGTCTCATTCGAAGTGGGGGCTGCGCGGAATTACTTTGTATTATTAATTACTAGCGACCCGCCCCAGCTTCGCACGGGTGCAATGGTGATATCTACACTAATATAATAAAGAGGGAAAGTTTGTTTTTTTGTTTGTAAGAAGTAATCTCTGGAACTACTGGTCCCGCGTACTTAAAATATAGCCTATGTCACTCAGGAGTAAAGCAGCTTTCTGTTGTTGCTGAAATTTTTCCAATCGGACCAGTAGTTCCAGAGATTACCCCCTACAAACAAAAAAACAAACTAACAAAAAAACAAACTTTACCTCTTTATTATATTAGCGTAGAAAAAAACCGCATCAAAATCCGTGGCGTACTTTTAAAGATCTAAGCATACATAGGTGGTAAGCAACTTTGTTTTATACTATGTAATGATTCTGTGGAGTAACCTTAGCCAATAGTTCAACTTATATGCTTGCTTGGTACTATAAAGGAAAGAATGGTAGATAAACACATGAGGCAACACCCCCAAGCAACACAGTACAAGGGCGGAAAGACAATGATGACCACAACCAAAACAATTGCTTTTCTCAACTTCCTGGTCCAAACAACAATTATTTACAACAACTACCGGGATAATAATAAGAATATTTACATACAAAATAATAAATTTACAAGCAAATGTTGACGGTACTAATGTAGCGTGAACGGACAGACGGATTCGCAACTGTCCTATTAGCGAGGTATGTTTAGTTAACATTTTAGTACAGGTACGAGATGTATTGTTTCTGTGGGGGTTTTCCATTCGGCCTAATTAGATAGCTTACGATGGGTATGTGGAAATAGAACGTGTATATACGAGCCATCATCATCTTCAGCCTTTTTATTTATATATTTCACAACAATCACACAACGCCATCTAGTCTCAAGCTAAGCAGAGCTTGTGTTATGAGTACTAGCCAACTGATAAACTTACTTATATATTTCTAAATACATACATATATTATAGATAAATTACACCCAGACTCAGAACAAATGATCGTGCTCATCACACAGACATTTGTACAGGGTGGGAATCGAACCCACGACCTCCGGCATAGCAGTCAGGGTCACTACTAGACTGACAGGCCAGTCAACGAGTTCATATTACGAGTCATCAATATCATCAGCCTTTTTATTGTTCCCATTGCTAGGACACAGGCCTCTTCTCTAGAGAGCAAATGAGCCGTAATCTGAGCCGAGGGTTGGTGCGAAAGCGGGGCCTGGGAAAACCAGGGCCTGGGAATAAGGCAAGAAATGAATGGGTTAGGATTTTTAGTCAATAAGAGTCTGACATAGTCCCTCATGTAGAGCGGGATTCCTCATTGGATGATTTTTACCTAAGATAATAAAAAAATACCACGTGGCCTCAATGCCTGTTGGTGGATGTCACATGTCTTCGAATTTTTGGTTATAGGACATGCCAGTTTCCTCACGATGTTTTCCTTCATCGTTTTGAGAGCAGTGGTGATGAAATAAATTATACAAAGTAATGCGCCTGCCTTTCAACCCTCGACCAATTGTAAGTCGGGGCCGTTACCACTCGGCCACCACTGCTCTCATATACGAGTATATGTGCTGAACGAGTAAGGTTTTTAAACCTTATTCTTTGTTTAACTCGTAATTAATGGGCTTTGTAGATGAGAGACCATAACACGTGCGAACAATTAAGAGACCATCACACGCGGGAGAGTATTTAGCGTCATTTAGCTGTAAAACGAATATACAAAGTTAATACGACTGATGGGCTTTCCTTAAAAAGAATTATACACACTAATATGAACAACTAGCTTTTGCCCGCGGCTTCGCCCGCGTGGTATTAGGGTTGGGGTTCCCGGAATAAAAAGTAGCCTAAGTCCTATTCCGGAATGTATCCTATGCCTGTGTCAAATTTCATCCAGATCCGTCCAGCCGTTTTGGCGTGATTGAGTAACAAACATCCAAACATCGTAACTTTCGCATTTATAATATTAGTAAGGTTTATACTATGAGACCGAACCAAAAATCACGAAAGAAAAACCTGGTGCTCCATAGATTCACATAACTCGACATAATGTATGGAGTAGCGGGTTTATTTTTTGGGTTGGCCTTATGGTAAAAATTTGTCATATTGGTGTTTACAATGATCCTTTTTTAAAGAAAGCCTATCTGTAGTATGAACTTTGTATATGTCACATATATCTTTTAGATAGATACTTCTGAAAAAAGCTTTGTTAATTAAAGTGAAAGAATAACAAGTTTTAAATATTTTTTTTTATTTTCATAACGTTCTTTTATAGTTATAAAAGAATGATATGAAAAAAAAATAGTGGTAGTGGTCTATATTTATATCATTGAAACTCGTTAAGACGATTCACACGAGCCCAAATTCGACGTGGTTGTACCGTTTAATTACAGAGTTCCTATGGCTACCTCGCGATAACATCATCAGATCAGCTCCATGTCATCATAATATTGCATTGGCATGCAATATTACAGCTCAATCGATTGCTTCAAATTTGAGTTGCAAGATTTGAGCCGAACATACATAGTTACTTTGCAAGCTATTAAAAGCTTGTAAAAATAAGTATCTCAACGGAACATGTAAATTGTTAGGGCACTAATACTGCATTTTAACGACCCACAGCTCGTCAGGCATGCAGCAGATATATCTTGAATAAGAATAACAAACATTTTCTTACTAACGCAAAAAATCATCTTCATGTCAAGTTACTAGACATATGACATCAAAAAGATGGCATGTGGAAATTGATTACATGTTCCAATCATAAAGAAAATCCTGGACTAGATAAGGACGAGGCTATCTTGTTACAAATTGGCTATTATTCTGTTACATAGGTACTCTTATGTGAGATCAATAAGAGGAGAGTCACTATGCTGCTATTTTGTAATGAGGAAAGAAAATAGAAAGAAAGAAAACTAGTTTATTGTTGTTTATGTTGTTATTTTTTGTACATCAATAAATTGTAAGACCATATAAAATAAAATAAAAAAAATCTGCGAGATATAGTGCTCAAATTGCTGGGGCTCATGCTCATGATTTTAATTAGATACAGTTTAAATACAGTGTAGGTTTTCATTAGCAAAACTCTGACTGACCCTCTGTCCTCCCACAGCGTAAGTTGTTGAAGTTGAACAAATAAATAATTGATGGCGGTAATCCACTTCCGAGCCTGCCGCAGCCCAAGTTGATTTAATCTGTCTTCCGCATTTAAGACAAAGTTCAAGTTCAAATTTATGTATTATGCTATTGCTAAAGAAGTGTTAATCTGATAACTGGCATCAGTGCCGTAACTAGGGCAATGCCAGCGGTGCCCAGGCATTGGGCGCAGCCCACAGTCCCTGATGCTGATGACAAGGCCCAGTTTTGTATCATTTATTTTCTACCTTTCATTTATTACCTACTTCTGAACTTTTTGTTTATTTCTTTTTCAGTGGGTAAAAATTATCCAATGACAAACACCCGCCCTTGCGTGGAGCAAGAGATAGTGTCAGACTCATACTGGCTAAAAAACCCACCCCGTTTTACGTTGCCTTACATACCAGGGCCTTCCTTTCAGAAACGAACCCTTGGCCGCAGTAGGCTTTGACCCTTCTGTAGGGTCCCCCCTACGGTTTGCTGACCACTCTTTGAGGCGCGACGGAACAGTGCGCGCCGTCGATGACTTGGGTTTGGAGCCGTCCGCTCCATATGCTGCACCGTATGCTTGGTGCATGCATCATATGCGTGATCCAAGTGTTTCTTCCTGCCAGATCCAAAACGCCACTATCCTATGTGGACCTGCGTCGGGTTGATTAAGGAGAAGATATATGTCTTTTGATGACTTTAAATTTAACATCACGTCTAAACGAGTAGCCGGTATGTTTTGAAAAAAATATATGTTAAACTAGACTATTTTTCGAATAATTTGTTATACAAGTATTTGCATTTATTTTAATTGAACTTGGTGTAATTTATTGTCAAAGTTACGTCTATCATAGAAAAAAAAAAGCGAAGATCAGGGAAAAACTATTGGATGTATTTTTATGGAACTTTCACTAACTAAAGGATAATTTAATTACCAATCTTTTGATATTCATATTGTGTTGAATAATTTATTAATTAATAATTTTGATGCGCGGGAAGCTCCTCTTTTGTTCGCTCAAGGTCGCTGGCATATATCTGCCCCGTAAACCCAGCTCAAACTCTTAAGGGGCGCAGTTTCAGAAACTGGCACCCCTCGTTTAAAAAGCTGGTTATGGCACTGACTGAATGTATTGATTCTTGCCAGCCAGTAACAATCGTGAACCAACGAATATTGATGCTAATTGTATTACTCTGTAACTGGTATAACAAAACAATCATTGCAAAATTTGCAAACGATTTGTTTTGGGTTTTCCTGTTGTTTTAGACCTAGTAAAACACCCTTTTAATGTTGCAACTGCTGGGACTAAGGCCTCCTCTCTAGGGGAAATAATCCATCAAGCCGTCCCGGTTTGGTGGGTCACATATTTCAAATAAATTCAAATTATATATTGAAAGCTTATGTTCGGAGTTTCTACTTTCTTACTGAAATACTATGAAACTAGTCATTCAGTAGTCCTAAGACTCTTTTAACAACCCGTTCAGAATTCACTGGAGACCGTCCGTCTGGCATTCTAAGAGTTCAATTACAGCTGAACTTGGAGATGTTATTCGATATCTTTATTAGAAAGCGATCGTATATTTATTAGGGTAAGGACACCTTATACATATTTCATATTTATCTCTATGAAGTGGTTGATATTATGTTTTTTCTTTAATATGAGGGTCAGAGATATCGATCCTTTATTTTTGACGCCAAAAGGATAGTTATTAAAGGCTTGACGTCTGATGTTTTTGTAGACGCTATAAGTATGTTTTGAATATCGTAATAGGAGACGTCATACAAAGACATAAAATTTCAAATTTTTACAAGCTTTTATTTAGTTTCACCTGTCCCGTTGTCTGTCGTTCTGTAATCAAATCTTGCAACTTAAATTTGATCCACTTCCCGGTTTCCGATTGAGCTGAAATTTTGCATGCCGGTGTAAATCGCATGACAATGCAATATTATGATGACATGGAGCTGATCTGATGATGGAATCGCGAGGTAGCCATAGGAACTCTGTAATTAAACGGCACAACCACGTCGAGTTTGGGCTCGTGTGAATCGTCTTGACGAGTTTTATTTATATAAGCATAGACCGCTGCTATAAAAGCTTGTTATGAAAAAAAAAATATTTTCATTAAAAACTTGTTTAATTAAATCTCTATATCTATTTCTTTAAAACCAAAACCGGCAAAGCCTTTTTGATATAGACATGTATATGGCTGAATGTTTACGTTGACCCCTCATTTTTTTTCCTTCCTACATACTATATCAAATGTTTGTGATAATCATACGTCATAAAACCCGGAACTACGTCATATGGCATCATAACCAAGGCTTTTTATCAGTTTTCGTCAATTTTATGTGGAAATAACACATCCAAATATGGAAGCCTCCTTCCGCTTCAAAGGCTGTTACCCGAAAAACAGCCAAGTGGCCGTCAAATTGTTTGTGAAGTGGTTAGGAAGGAATAAGGAGAATTCATAATTTTCCATTAAGACTATAGAAGACATGTAGACTGCAGGGTGACAAGCAATGGGTAGCTCGCCGTCCGGACACCAAGTAACCGTCCAGAATGAGCCCTCGTATTGTTCCACGTACGCCTCTAGGAGATGTCATCAAATCTTATGGGCCCAGCAGGATCCAAGACTGACAGGGCTGGAACGAAACTAAAGAAGGAACCAGAGCGAATTTTAGTCAGTAAACAGTCTGATATGGCCTTCTCGATCCGCCCTAAAGCGGGAGACGTCATAACATTATTTCCCACCAAAAACAGAAAATCAAAACTAGCCATGTCCCCCATGCGGCGTACTGATCATATCTCTGTGGCCTGAATCAATGTTGTAAACAACCAGATAATGCAACCCAAGAGCTTGATATAAACCGTTTGCTATCAATATTATTAGAATCAGACCTGGTCACATCCATAATAATAAACATTTTCATTACTCATACTCTGAAAGTAGGTGTAAAGATGCCTGCGGACAGGGTTGGTAAAAGTACTTTTACTCCCTAGGGAGTTTTACTTTTCAACTGACAGCTGTCTAAATATAAAAAAAAAAAACTAGTTCTATTTTGACATTTCTATAGAACCGTGACCCGAATTTATATACTGCCAGTACAATTGAAATAACATAAAAATAGAAATAATTTAAGAATCCTTTTTTTAATGACTTTATTTTAATTTACTTTCAACTATTTCATTAAAACTAATATTATATTTGAAAAAAATGTTGACCTGACCCATTTTTACAATGATAAAATGAAAAATATTGACTGAAAAGCCAGCCAGCCAAACAAACGATTTGATCCTCTTTGTTTTTTTTTTTCGAGGTGTAGAGTTTTGTTTACAATTTGCTAAATCTCTGTTACAAGAAATTTTTATTAACACGATAAGTTCATCAGCTTCAGTTTTAAATTCAACGCAAGATTCTTAAGAGGAGAAAACCGCTTACCGCCTAAATCAAAAGAAATATACCTACCTAAAAACATACGAAGACCTTTGACGACGACTCAGGTTTTTATTATTTTTATTTTCCTCGTATTCGTAATGAAAAGCACAGTGTTTACCTCGGGTTCAAGAGTTATTTAGTCCCTCGAACTATTAGCGACCTCGCTATCGCTCGGTCGCCAAGAAATTTCTCGGGACTAAATAACTTACTTTCATCCCTCGTATAACAATGATAGTACAGTACGGCCGTCGGATTTTGGCTTGGCGAATCTGATGTTAGGCTCTGCGAATTAGAGCACTTGAAAACTCGTACAAAAATCGGCCGACCATTGATCGGCCATTATGAATTAACAGATTACGATTTTTTTTTCAAAATTTCAATGGTATCGTGTTCGAATGACAATATTTTGTAAATAGCAGAAGTGGGCTCCAGGTCCTACTTGTATGCCACATCATGTCTTACGCTATCCGTAAAGTAAACGCCTGCTGAGACAATACTTTGATGAGTGAGAGTTACACAATGAGTCAGATAATAGTTCTACGACATTATTAATTGGTTTACAAACACGATTGTTACATTGAAGACTAACGTAATTGTAATTATGAAGTCACTGTCAGTCATCGTTGTTTGTTAGTTTGTCACTTTATTTTTTTTATGGTAGGAAAAATCATCTGATGACGAATCCCACTCTTGGGCAGTGTTAGACTCTTACTGACTAAACAACCCTCCCCATTCCTTCTTAAACCTCATACCGGGGTCGGATCTTCTTTTCAGAAACCCTTTTTCCGGTGGGTAAAAATCAGTGGGGCGCGAGATGATTGTCTTAGACTTTTACTGACGAAAAACCTACCTCGATCCTTTTTTTTTTTAGAAGTAGGCCCTTGGCCCCAGTAGGCTGCTGCATGCCTGCTGGCAAGCTGGGTCCCAACGGTTTGTTGACAACTCCTTGAGGCGGTACCTACACAGTACAGTTCGCGTCTTGACGGCTTGGGTAGTTTTTCACTTCTGTTTTATAAAGGCTATCTCAAGTTATAGCAGGGCCGAAGCTAACTAAAAACCTAGTCATGGTCCAAGAACGCAAAGGGCAAAGGTGTCGTTTTAGTTAGTAAAAATCTGACACGTCCTCCTCCTCCGTCCTCGTGTGAGTCATTGGAAGACTATTTACACCTAAAAAACCCTTTTACAATTTAGTTTAGGTCGTCAAATGGATCGATTTAAGAGCTCGTGGACAGACTTTGCGAGGCACGCAGCCTCGCAAAGTCTGTAGCTGCATTTACTTGACCAGTGGTGGCCGAGAGGTAATTTATTTCATCACCACTGCTCTAAAACGGTGAAGGAAAACATCGTGAGGAACCAACCAAAAAAACGAACCAAAAATTCGAAGACATGTGACATCCACCAATTCACATTGAGCCCGCGTGGTGGATTATCGCCCATTCCATCCCCTAGAAAGAAGCCCTGTGTCCCAGCAGAGGGAACATTAACAAGGCTGATGATGATAACATTTACTTGCCGTGTACTTTCTTTGGACCGATACAATGACGTCACAACACTAACAATCAAAATGTAGCGTGCCTAATAAACGCCCCGTAAATCACCCATAAAAACGTAACACGCGAGTTAATCTCAAGATCTTGATAAGACATGGAATGTGTACTCGGCTTATCACGCTGAACAGAATACACGAAATTAGTTGGAAGCTCGGCGTGGAATGTCAACAAAGATTACCATAATAACATTGCTGAATTTCCTTAAGGATGTTTTTAATATCGTGCAGACTTTATCACGTTCTAGCGACCCGCCACAGTTTCGCAATGGGTGCAATGCTGATATTAAATTTATTATGCGTGTAAAAGATACATATTATACATATAAACCTTCCTCTTGAATCACTCTATCTATTAAAAAAAACCGCATCAAAATCCGTTGCGTTTTAAAGATTTAAGCATAGCGTTAAGCAACTTTGTTTTAATGATGAGGATTGCTCCGCATGCGGGGCTGCTACCGAGAATCACGCGAATTCTTAATGAATAGGCCATGTGGAGGTTACGCGTGCGGAGCAATCCCACATGCGTATATCGTTAAACAGGTAATTAGTGCGCAACGACCGACAACTATTTACAGGTCATTGACTCGCTCAGCTGACGTTTACTTAAAGAAATGAATTACGTACATCCACATAAAATTTTGCTGGTTAAAAAAACACTTCTGTATTGTGAGACTTTCGCGCGAGTGAAGCCGCTGGCCGCTCTTGGGCTGTGCGGGAAATAATGTCAGACTTTTAAAAAAACCCACCCTGTTTCTTCTTTGCCTAAGTTCCACGGCTATGGTGTTACGCTTTCACATTAACTCATTGCTGACAACTGTCGCGCCGTCGACGACTTGGGTTTGGGATGACCGGACAGCCGGACAGCGAGCTTCCCATCGCTACGGTGGCCGAAAACCGGGACCGGAATCGCGGCGGCCTCCTCCTTTGCTAGCATTACAGATTTGCAGAAGGAACCAACCGCCTGCCACTTCTCCTCACTGCGGACCATAGCCTGAACCAATTGTAAGAATTATTTGAAAGAACATAGTCATGATGAGACCTCTCGTATGTATGTTTAACCAACACAACAGAGTATCTTTTATCACCAAGCTGTGAATGAACCGAGACAACAGTAATTAAACTTCAATTTACAGTAAAATGATGTAATCTGCTAATTGTTGGCGCCGTCGTCTCTGCGTCAATGCTAGGGCTACCATATCGACTTTTGAAAAGTCTGATGTTCAGTCTTTTTACGTAAGAAATCATCAAGTCTCCGGAGATAATCTGGCCAAATGCGGTTTCCTTGATCCATCGCAAGTACAGTGCCAGTGTGGAGCCCCTTCACAGGATATGCGTCACCTCCTTTCCTGCTCAGCGTACACTACCACCTGCACCTTTAATGATTTGTACGAGGCCAATGAAAGAGCTGTTCAGGTGGCTAAATATTGGTCGGACAAAATTTGAGTCAAATCGACACGAAAAGAAGAAGATCAAGTCTCCGGCTGTAAGAGAACATTTTTTTTTTATGGTGGAAAAAAAACATCGAATGACGAATCCAGTCCTTGGGCGGAGCGAGAAACAGTGTCAGTCTTCTACTGACTAAACAACCCACCGTTTCTTCTTGCCTTAGTTTCAGGGCCCTGGTGTTCCGCTTTCGCATCAACCCTGGGCCCAGAAGGCTTCGACCCTGCTGCCCTACAGTAACTGACAACTCATATTCATTTGGTTTGTGTATAATCGTATTATTCTTTTATTACTTTTTCTATTCGTAAAAACACTTATCAAAATCCGTTGCGCAGTTACGGAAAAGGAAGTGAAAAGCAGATAGACACCAATATGCGTCTCTATTTTATATTTTGTTTTTTTATGGTAGGTTTAAATCATTCAATGACGAATCCTGCTCTTGGGCGGAGTGGGAAACAGTGTCAGACTCTTACTGACTAAACAACCTACCCCGCGTTCCTCCCTTGCCCTATTCCCAACAAAAGGATAGTATACAGCCCGACAGAAGTGCAGAATTGTAAGCCGATTGTAAACAGATTTTTATCTGTAAATATTGTCAAAGATAAAGTTAAAACGTTTTTTTTTCATTTAAGTTTAAAAAATCCTAGAAAGTTCCAAGTATTATACAAAGTTAAAGTATGAACTACAAGAGTAGCCCTAGCCATAACCGCAACGCTCCATTTTCTACAAACGACGAGATAAAAAAACTTTTAGACGACTTAGTAAGTACTAAATGTCTGTCTTCATTAGCTTGATGGATATAACTTTACTTATAAACGTTCAACTTAGTAGCCGAGGTAATTATCTACACTAATATAATAAAGAAGTAAAGTTTGTTTTTTTGTTTGTAAGAGGTAATCTCTGGAACTACTGGGCCGATTGGAAAAATTTTAGCAACAATAGAAAGCTGCTTTACTCCTGAGTGACATAGGCTATATTTTATGTACGCGGGCGGAGCCGCTGACAAAAGCTAGTAACTAATATTTGTACACGGTCTTTAGAACTAGGTGATGAAAAGTCAACAGTGGGTATAGAAATATGAATACCTTGTGCTCTTAATTGCAGTGACATCTTCCGCCCTTAGACGGAGCGGAAGATAGTGTTAGACTTTATTGGACTAAAAATCCACCTTTTTCCTTTGTTTTCTTAGTTTCAGGGTCCTGGTGTATACTCTCACATTTACCCATGGCCCCAGGACGATTCGACCCTGCTGGGCCCCAACAAAGTTGCCTTATCGTCGGCCTTGAGGACGCCGTGAGGTTTTTCCAGCCAAGCCTCAAAGCGAGGACTTACTGCCATAATTTTGGAGTGCCTATGATTAAAAAATTCGAAGACATGTGATATCCACCAATCAGCACTGGGCACTGGGCCTGCGTAGTGGATTATGGCCTATTCCCTCTATTAGTGAGGAGGCCTGTGTCCCAGCAGTGGGAACATTAAACAGGCTGATGACGATGGTTCGTTATGTGTGTGTTGGTTGTGTGTTATATAAAATATTTTTTCATGGTGTTCTCTTTCATGTTTGTAGATTTCCAGAGGGTTAAAAACAGTTCAAAATGTTCGATCTGTTTACGAAATAAATGTAATACAATTAATTGCTAATACACGTCTTTACAAATACGTTCAAAAGACGCCTCGCTGAAACATTCAACGGAAAAGTTTCGAGAAACATTAATTAATTTTCGTATCTAAAGCTGTTGTCATGGCGACATCAAATGCCAAGGATTTTGAAGCCAGATAATTACTTGACAAATTCTTAGAAGTAACACAAATTCTCTGTACAGGAGATTAGGTTAAAGACATTACAGATGTTATTTGGAGACGTTATTTGTACCTGCTAATAATTATTAGCGTTACTTTTTTTTGAACCGCGAGTTAACGAAGACTCGATAACGTTATAGTAGCAAAGTGTAGTATCAGCCTTGTAATGTTCCCACTGCTGGGAATCAGGCCTCCTCTGTAGGAGAGAGAATAGCCGTGTGGGCCCAGTGCCGGTTAGTGAATGTCACATGTCTTCGAATTTTTAGTTCTAGGATTTGCACGATTTGATTCCGACATCTCAATTTTACCATCGGACATCCCGGCGTACGACAAATATCCACCCGTACGTTGTTGAGACATCTACGGTCCGGACTAAGCGTTTTGCCTCTTCTTTTATACCGATGTTTTGTACGTACGAGGGATTGGAACAGTTTGCCGGCTGCAGTCTTTCTGTCGGATTATAATTTAGGTATATTCAAATGAATAGGCTCATATGAATAGGCTCTTAATAGACTAATGCAACTCACCATCAATGATTGCATCACTGCTCACCATCAGGTGGGATCGCAGTCAAGCACTAGTTTATAGCAATTTACAAAAAAAATGATGATGTCACACATGTCTTCGAATTTTTGGTCCAAGGACTTGCATCAAGCTTTTATACTTAATATTAGTACGATAACGTGGACCTTGTAAGAGCCCAGAAATTATTTTATAAACGCTGAAAGACCCGTGTCTGTTAGGGCCCTTAACGGCCCGTTCAAGAGTCTTCAAGTTGGCAACCGTCATGATGGGACGGAAGTCGCAATGCAATTGGACAATTTTCGTCAATTGCGGAAGCCCCAACTCAAATTTAAGGGCAAGAACACTCGAAGTCGTCAGTAAACAATACTTTTTTCCTTCCTAACCTACGAAACCTTTTTTACAAGCTTTATAATCAGTTTCACCTGACCGATGTTTTTTTTATGGTAGGTAAAAATCATTCAATGCGGGAAACAGTGTCAGTGTCTTTCTGACTAACCAACCTACCCCATTCCTACGTTGCCTTATATACCAGGGCCAGAACCTTTCTTTCAGACGCGAACCCTTGGCCCCAGTTGGCTTCGACCCTTCTGCAGGGTCCCTACGGTTTGCTGACAACTCCTTGACCGATGTTTGTGATCAAATCTTGTAAATTAAATTTGATCCACTTGCCCGTTACCGATTGAGCTGAAATTTTGCATACATGTGTAAATCGCGTTACAATGCAATATTATGATGACATGGAGCTAATCTGATGAGGGAGCTGGAAGGTGGCCATAGGAACTTGGCAATAAAACAATAAAAACCATTTGAGTTTGGGCTCGTTTGATTTGTATTGACGAGTACTTTGATCTTATATAGTAGTTACGGTCTGATGTTGGAGTTGGAAGGTGTCCACAGGAATTTCTCAATAAAACGACACAACCACATCGAGTTTGAGGTCGTGTGATTCATCTTGACAAGTACTTTAATCCTATACGGTAACCAGGGTCTGATGACGGAGCTGGAAAATGGCCACGAAACGATATACTTAACCCCATCGAGTCTGGGCTCGTATAATTCGTCTTGACTAGTACTTTGATGCTAAATGGTAAACAGGATCTGGTAATGGAGCTGGAAGATCACCATAGAAACTCGGTAATAAGGAATGGATTTGATGAGTATTCATTATATAGTAGGTATATACCGCACTATTAAAGCTTGTTATGAAAAATATATTTTCATTGAAAACTTGTTTCTGGTTAAAAAGTTTACTACAAAAAGTTTACCTCGGACAGACTGTCCAGATGGGTTGATCTAATTTCAAGAAGGAGGTCAATCGTCGATTCCGACTCGGCTGAATACGGAATCTTGTTATCCAACAACAACAACATGTGACAGTGTCTAAAATTGTAAAAAAATAAATGGCCGTTTTTGGCATTTGTCAAATTGCAGGATAATACTTTATAGTACAAAAAGAATACTTGCACTAGTTTGTACGTGCTCTTGGCAAAATTATGGTGTCTCTTCCACTAAGGCCATTCATTAAGAGTTGTAGTTGAAGTTGAACACTTGCAATATATTCTATTAAATTATTTAAAGTGCGATTTTTTTTTTATTCTGTACATTTTTGGCCTCGCGTAGATTTTGTTTTTTTAATTATTGTATTTTTAGTTTATACGATTGTGTGAGGCACGAATAAACTTTTTTCTTTCGAAAACAATAAAAAACAGAGTGCCACCGGCATTCCCGATCCATTACTGGACACTATATTTTGCAAACTGTAGCAGGATCCAAGCTATCGGCGGTCAGGGCTCCAGAGAAAGAAACCTCCTAACTATACTATGTGCAGGAATACCGCTTTCTGAATCAAGCCCTTGATCCTGGATGATGATAGATAACCAGTCAGAGCCATGCCTAAATGGGGTTTTTCCCAAAGTTCCATGATTCTATGGTTCTACATTTCCCACCGAGTCCATAAAAAAAATATCGCGGTTTAAAATTTTCCTACATCAATATCCAACGGGTCCAGGAAAGTCCAAAAAACAGCCAGTAAAAGCAATTTCTTGTCTTCAGCCTCGGGAAAAAATTGTTGCTAACTACGATTCATTTGATGAAGATACTTTAATATTTTTTCTGAAATTATGATTTATAAAATTTTTAAATTTTAGTGTGAAATTAAAGTTATTTTACTTATAATTGTTATAAAACTGTTTATTACTCATGTTTATGACAATTCATCTCTTTGGAGACATGCATATAATGTTTACCGTATCATAAGTACTGCGTTTATGAAATAAAAATATTTATGCATTGTCTTTTATTATATAGAAATAGTAATTATAAACATTTATTCCATATCAAAGCTTATACTGTACCAAACATTCTCATGGGAATGAAAATATTTAGTATTTTTAAATGCCATGGACTCATTGGGATCTATGGACTCATGGACCTTTGAGAACGACCCCCCAAATGAAGCAGTGCTATACAAACTATAATAGTAAAATATCATGCTAAGATCATTTCTATACAAAAATGTAATGATTAAGATAAAGAAATCAAGACACCTTGCCGCATGCGCGAGGGAACGGCCCTCACGTCCTAGCCGCCTTCTGATTTCCAGCCACAATAAGCGCGGGCTTATGGGCTGTGAGCAATACGTAACTCGCCGCCTAGCCGTTCGGTAACTGTCCGGACCGAGTCCAAGTCATCGACAGCACGTACTGCTCCACGCGCGCCTCAAGTGTGGCTGACCCCAGCTTGCCCACCCACCATCACGCATTTTAATTTGGATGACACGAAAATTTAGTCGATAATTGGTCGAAATTTGTCGCCAAATATCAGAATTTGTCGGTCAGTGGTTTAGAAGTTATAAGGGGTCATTGTGGGCCAAGCCAGAGTCAGCTGTCCCCAGCTTGCCCACATGTGTATCTCAAAAACTAGAGCACCTAGCGAAGATCTGTTTTCTCCCAGATTTAGTCGCCAATAAGTCGAAATCAGTTGCCAAATCTCAGAATTTGTCGGTCAGTGGTTTAGAAGTTAAAAGGGGTCATTGTGGGCCAAGCCAGAGTCAGCTGTCCCCAGCTTGCCCACATGTGTATCTCAAAAACTAGGGCATCTAGCGAAGATCTGTTTTCGTCCAAATTTAGTCGGTAATGTGTCGTAATTTGTCGCTAAGTCACAGAATTTGTCGGGTTATATTTTAAAAGATATAACAAGTTTATTTTTTTAAGGTATAGACCAAGAGCTAGTTGGAAGATTTTACAAGAAATTGTCAAGAAAAATATTTTAATTATAATGTGAAAATATATTTCCAATTTTTACGGTCTAATGTCCTTAGACAAGGCAGAGAGAGACAAATTTTTAATTAAATACATGTTTTTATGTTTAAAACATAAAAACAATTGATAACTTAGATTTCTTTGAAAACATTAAGCCTTGCTCTTGGTCTATTTACTGTCAAGACGTACAGTCGCGTACAACTATTTTACCGAATTATAACGTTACTTTATAATTTACGTCAGAATAATAAAACATGTTGGTTTTTTAATAAAGTTATTTATAAATTTAATACAAGACAAAAGCAAATAAATAAACTAGTCATTGATTGCGATCCCACCTAACCTAATGGGAAGTATATTATTATTCTTACCTAACGTAAGTATGAAACTATTACAAGAAAATCCAGGCACTGTACAAACGACGCTCAATAACACTTTTACCCGAAGTCAAAATACTAACCCTTTCTAAAGAATAGCACAAAATATTTCAATAAGTCTCACAAATTGACAAACTTATTATAATTAATTACATTAATAAAAGCTGTTGGTGTGTATACTAAAACATTATAAGCAGATGTGATTACAGTAATATTGCCAGGTTATTAATTAGCATGAATATACAATTATTGTACTAATGTCTCAAAAAATTGATTGATGGTGCTAATGTCATAATGTGACTTTATACAGATTGCACTGTTTAATGGATTGCTGTAACTGTGACTACACCAGGTGTCTTGATTAGCCGATAGATGGCGCTTGTAGATGGGCTGCACAAAGCCGTAATACTATGTATCAGGTTTTAGCATGATTTGTTTAAGTGAAATTCAGTGGCTGTTTTAAATAATTGCAAATTAATTTCTAGTGGATATTGTAATACAAAATTGAGGTAATAAATGATATAACTACAAAATCACAAATATTTACAATATCATTTTTTTTTTTTAATTAATGAAGTCAAAGTCAAAATCTTTTTATTTGACATAGGCCTACATGGGCATTGTAGGGTGGGAAGGCAGGGTAGGTAGAGAAGTTGAGGTAGATAGCTAAGGTAGAATAGTTGGGGTAGGTAGGTAGGGTATGTATGAATTCAGACCGCATAACCTTATTTACAACGTGTAAATAAGGTTATGCGGTATTGTTTCTGTGGAAGGTCACGAAATTAAGTCTTGTAAGACGTCGTAGCACTCCCAAGTTTTTATAAACTTTTGTCTTTTTACTGTAATGTGTACTGGTATGCGACTTATATTAATTTAGAGAAATAAAATTAAATATCTCAAAATATACTACGTGTTAAACTATGGATCCAGTGAAATTTTTCGTTGTTTAGTATATTAAGTCGGTTAATTTATACAAAAAAAAATTGGAGGCATGAGGTTTGACTTCTGTGGGGGAGAAGGCGATGATGTAAAACATTAGACAAGAAATTAATAACATTTGTCCTTCCTACTCAACTTCTGAGGCGTGTTTTCATGAATGTTAGAGATCGTATTAAAGAGTTCTAGAATCGTGGGGTTAAAGATATGAATTATGTTTAAATTTTCATTTTCTGATTTTGTAAATTAACGCGTTCTCATCAAATTAAATATTGTAGCGCGGGAAAAATTATTTTAGTACGCTGTGGCTTTGCTACACTGTGGTTGCAACGCGTCGCAGCTAATCGTGCGCCAGCGCAGGCCGAAGGCAGGCGTGCGGCGGCGGAGAGCATGCTCCGATCATCATCGTGTGCGGACGCATGCAACGCAGTACTAACTGCCCTGGGGGCTTAGACAAAGTCACATTCTCACTAACGATAACGAAATTCGAAACTCCAAATGTATGGAACTGACATATGCCTTCGAAAAGTCACGTGGTCAAACGTTTTCGATTCGCTAATTGTTATTAGTTGTTTATACGTCAAATTGGGCGTTTTTAATTCGATAACCATAGCCAAAAAGTTGTTATTTTATCGAACCAACACTTCGACTTATCGATATGTTAGTCGATGTCACTTTGTCTACCATTTTGTGGTCGACATCGTTAAGGCGAAATCGAACTTAGAAATGGATTCGACACGGAGCGATTGCCACTTGTCTAGGGCCCCTGATTACCCGAACCACATCGTGGGTATCCAAAGATGGACGATGCCGCCGAGTTCGACCTGGACACTTACTGCAAGGGTTGGATTGAGGTGGCCCGAAACAAATTTGCCTGGAAGAGGTTGGGGGAAGCCTTTGCCCTTCGGTGGGAAAGTATAGGATATAAAAAATATAACTATGGATGGAAGCTACGTGGAAGCCATACTAGTAGTTAATGAAATATGAAAAATGTTCTTAGCTGTTTTTTTGACATGACATTGTGCTGGTTGCCGAGAGTGGTCTAGAGGTCCAGAACAGATTGCAGATTTGGTGGCACAGACTGGAAAGTGTTGGCCTGAAATTAAGTAGAACTAAAACGAAGTACTTGTTCTGTGATTTCGGCGGTCTCTCCGGTCCTATGGCCTTAGCTCTCGCCGGAACGCCCATACCAACCTGTTCCGACTTTAGGTACCTTGGGTCGCTTATCCAAGGGAATGGTGAGATAGACCGAGACGTAACGCATCGGATCAACGCAGGATGGATGAAATGGCGACAAGTCACGGGAACAACTTGCGACCCACGGATGCCCCTCAAGTTGAAGGGTAAAATTTACAAGTCCGTGATAAGACCTGTCCTTCTGTATGGATCAGAATGTCTGGCTGTGAAAAAGATGGATGAAAAAAGACTGCATGCAGCGGAGATGAGAATGTTGAGATGGATGTGTGGTGTGACGAGAAGTGAGAAATGAGTAAGTATATTAGAGGAAGTCTGAAAGTGGCGCCAGTGACTGAAAAGTTGGAAGGAAATCATTTGTCTTGGTATGGTCATGTGAAGAGGAGAGATGAAACGCATGTTACAAAAAAAGTTCTGGGTTTACACGTAGATGGATGGAGAGGAAGAGGGAGGCCGAAGAAGAGATGGATGGATTTTGTGGGTCGTGATATGAAAGAAAAGGGAGTTAGTGATAGTGTGACGGGTGACAGGACAGAGTGGAAGAAAGAAACATGTTGCACCGACCCCAAGTAACATGGGATAAGTGTAGGATGATGATGATGTTCTTAGCTGTTTTTTTAGATTCTGAAACATTTCTCCGACATTTGTTTCGCCGTTGATCGGTTCACCGACAGAACGATTCACTATTCATTTTTTCTCCGACAGAACTTTTCAATGACGAACGATTCGCCGACAGAACGATTCACTATTCATTTTTTCTCCGACAGAACTTTTCAATGACAAACGATTCGCCGACAGAACGATTCACTTTTCATTTTTTCTCCGACAGAACTTTTCACCGGCGAGCGATTCGCCGACACAACTGTTCATCTGCTCCTAGGTTATAAAACATAGGTATTCGACATATAGACCTGTTTCCGTTTGTTGTTTACACCTGAATCAAGTTGTGAAGACGAAACTTGCAAAACTTGAACAAAACTAACCAAAAAAGTGACAAAAACGTATTTGCTTCAACGTCAATACATGTATCATACATGTTATGGTTATACATAAATGTTCCATCCATCAGCCAATAATTTGCTTCACTTAAAAGTCTGCAACTCTCATTTGTGCCAAATACGATTACGGATTCTTTATTATGAGTGTAGTGACCGATAAGGAAGTTGACATCATTGTTAATTTTGGTTAATTCATCGGGAATCACAACAGCATGTATATCTTTGGGAATACTTGGAAAATTCTTATTCCTTACCCGATGAACCATCATTCTCATGGCATCCCTAGTCGGCATGTAAGGAGCACTAATACTTGGTACATCTTGAATACACCGTTGAACAATTTGTAAGGGTGCATCCATTGAATGGTGGGCTTTTTTTTTTGATGTTAGCTTTTACAGTTAATTCAATCTGCTTATCGGGATCCGGCAAATGAACATGTTTAAAAATTTTCGAAATGCAGGAGCAGATGAACAATTGTGTCGGCGAATCGCTCGCCGGTGAAAAGTTCTGTCGGAGAAAAAATGAAACGTGAATCGTTCTGTCGGTGAACCGATCAACGGCGAAACAAATGTTGGAGAAATGTTTCAGAATCGTTTTTTTATGGTAGGTAAGTCATCCAATAAAAAAAAATCATTCAATTAGCTGCTTCCCTCTCCTACTATACTCGTGCATCTATCTCTTTCTTACTTACCCTAATTTAAACGGATATTATATTATATATTATAGATAAATAATTATATATAGATTTGCTTCGGTAGGTTCAAATTATAGAAAATTTTATATTGCTTTTTATATAATTATATATATGTCTATCAAAACCAACGAGCAAAGAGCATTATTCATGATCATTAAATATCAAACTGTATAGGAAGTTAAGGATTTTGTACTTGCTTGTACCAATGTATGGAGAAATTAAATTCTCTAATATCTTTTTCATTGCATGCCGACAAATTCTGTGACTTAGCGACAAATTACGACACATTACCGACTAAATTTGGACGAAAACAGATCTTCGCTAGGTGCTCTAGTTTTTGAGATACACATGTGGGCAAGCTGGGGACAGCTGACTCTGGCTTGGCCCACAATGACCCCTTTTAACTTCTAAACCACTGACCGACAAATTCTGAGATTTGGCAACCGATTTCGACTTATTGGCGACTAAATCTGGGAGAAAACAGATCTTCGCTAGGTGCTCTAGTTTTTGAGATACACATGTGGGCAAGCTGGGGACAGCTGACTCTGGCTTGGCCCACAATGACCCCTTATAACTTCTAAACCACTGACCGACAAATTCTGATATTTGGCGACAAATTTCGACCAATTATTGACTAAATTTTCGTGTTATCCAAATTAAAATGCGTGATGGTGGGCAAGCTGGGGTCAGCCACACGCGCCTCAAGGATATTTCAACATATTTATGATATATATAATATATATATGAGTAAATGCGGAAGCGAAACACCAGGGCCCAGGAACTAAGACAAATAATGAACGTGGGGGTCGTTTAGTCAGTAAAAGTGAAAATATTTCCCGCTCCGCTTAAGGGTGGGATTTGTCGTTGGATGATTTTTCATATTGTTACGCCGTAAAAATAGAACACGTCGTTTCTTCGACAAAGTTGAGAGTATCACCGAATAATTAAAACGCATTGCTAGTCGAAACCTCCAGAATAGAAGTACGTACCAGGGCCTAGCAAATTCTAGAAAAATCTGTCACGCGATACGTAGGTACTCAATAATTCTGAGAACTTTTGTAGGTACTTAAGTAACCTGGTAAAGGAATTTGTACCTTCTGTCTTTTACTATAGAGTCGAAGTTCGTATGAGTCGTGGGGTAGGTACCTACCTACCTACTAGTAATAAAAATGATTTATTGCTTCGCGGAAACGGTTTCTTTTGTTCTGGTGTGGCCTCGAACCTTCGGTATCTAGAATTTTCTTGGCTCTGAGTATAAATACGTGTTCGCTGGCCGGACGGGAGTCAGTTTGATTTCGACAGCGATCAAAGGCGAACTATCCAAGTCAAGTGAAGAGCGTTTTCATCCATACGACGACCTAAGCGATATTCTTACGGATCTCTAGAGTGCATTACGAAGTGGTTTATTTGCGATTGGACTAAATTGGTGTTTTGTTTGTGGAAAATAAATCTCTCTCTAAGTAAACCGGCATTTGATTACTCACGTTCGTAACAACTGGTGTCAGAAGTGAGATGCCATTACTACAGAGGGACGACGAACAGCGACCACGAACAAGGAGACAAACTGAGATGGATGCTGCGCGTCATCGTCTGGAGGAGGAAGATCAGGTCAGCATGGGAGCAACAGCAGCTGCTGAGGCGCCAACAGGACCTTCCTCGGAAATTAACCTAGCTGCAGTGTTGGCCGCCATGCAGGCTAGTATGGAAGCTGCCCGCCGTGAACAGGAAGCTAACCAGCGCCAGCTCCAGGACCTAATCACGGCTACTCAGGAAGAAGCTCGCCGCGAACAGGAAGCCGCTCGCCGCGAACAGGAAGCCGCTCGCCGCGATCAAGAGGCTAAGCAAAACCTGATCCTTGAGAAAATTGATCACGGCCTCGTCACGTTAGGCGAGAAAGTAAAGAACCTCACCTTAGAGGTCAAGGAGGTTTCCGCCCGAACTGACAGCTTGGAAACCAGAATGGATGGCCACGAAGACCGCCTGCTGGACATGAATAAAAAAATAATAATATAATAATAACATTGGCCAAGACGAACCGCTGGGATGATGAGCAGTCTTTCGCGGCGTTAACCTTAGCACTACGAGGAGATGCATTACTGGTTCTAGAGAACCTTCCTTCAGACGGCAGGACCTTGGAGCGTCTAATGGAAGGGTTAGACACTCGCTATGGCGACAAGCATCTCGAGCATGTATTCCGCGCACAGCTTCGCGACAGAACGCAGAGGCCTAACGAGAGCCTCCAGCAGTGGGGTGTCGAGGTTGAACGGCTGGTGCGGCGTGCATATAGGTCGATGACATCGGAGACTGTGGAAGTTAATCTGGTGCAGGCATTCATCGACGGACTACGGGATTCTGAAGTGAGAGCTACGGTGCGACTTGGACACCACCAAACTCTGAAAAGTGCAATGGCTCACGCTTTGGAAGTGGAAGCCGTACGACAGGATTCACGCACGCACAGAGTTCGAGAAGTAGTGGTTTCGCCTTCAGTGCAGCCGCGTCACCGCGAAGGGCTGGTTTCTTCTTCGGCAACGTCCCGCTATATTCCGACGTGTTACGGGTGCAGAGAAAAAGAAAAGAGAAAAAGAAAAGAAAAAAAAAAATCGGTACGAATGTGCCAAGAGGAAAGTGCCCTCTTCCTCTTGGCACATTCGTACCGATTGTCCCAAGAGGAAGAGGGCAAGTGTGGACTCCGCAACCCAAGTTAACGAGAAGACGATAAAACTTAATGTCGCTAGGGCTGCGGGGTGCGTGCCAGCTGGTCAATTAAAGGCCTCAGTCATCACCATCAATCAAGTCCATAACGGAAATAGTTTAACCATCGAAGGAACACTGAATGAACGTGCTTGCAATTTCACCGTTGACACCGGGGCGTCACGGACTATTATAAGACCTGAGTTGCTGAAACGCACGATCTTGTGGCAAAGAAAGTCTCCATCCTGCCGACTACAGACAGCAACCGGCCAGCCAGTCTCCGTCCTCGGTGATACAGATATAGAGTTAAAAATCGGTGATCAAGTGTACACCCATTCTGTTTTAATTGCGAATATTACCGATGATTGCATTCTGGGTCTGGACTTCTTGCAGAAGTACCGGTGTATTCTGGACATTGATAGGGGAGTATTGAAGTTCCCAGACCAAGAAGTGTTCCTGCGAGGAGTAAATACATGTCACCTCTATTCTTTAAAAGACACTACATTGGCTCCGAGAACAGAAACTCTAGTCGAAGTAAAATTCCCCAAGAAAATCAGGCAACAAAGGTGTGTAATAGTTGAGGATACTGGCCGGCACCCGGAACTCATCACCGCGAGAACTTTAGTAATGACGAAAGGCAGATCTAAGGTGAGAATTGTAAATCTTGGGAAAAAGGAGGTCCATTTGAAGAAAAACAGTGTTGTTGGAAGATGTGAAGAAGTGAAGTATCTCCGCCAAATCAACACATCTCCAGTGAAGCAGGACTCGACAAAAGGGGAACCTGATCACATCCAGCAACTTCTGGAAAATTCTAAGAACAATTTGTCGACCTCAGAACTACAGCAAGCCAAGGAATTTCTGCTTCGGTTTCAAGATATTTTTGCTACGGGAAAGGACTGCGGAAGAACAGGCCTCGTCAAGCATGAGATAGACACAGGTGATGCTAGACCAATCAAACAGAGACCGCGCCGCATACCCTGGGCTAAAGAAACTGAAGTGGCAGAAATGGTAAAGGACATGGCTGATAGTGGAATAATTGAACCTTCTACGAGCCCATGGTCTTCTCCTGTCGTTCTTGTGAAGAAAAAGGACGGCAGTACAAGATTCTGTGTCGACTATAGAATGCTGAATAACGTCACGAAGAAGGACAGTTATCCCTTGCCGAGGATCGACGATACGCTGGATATGCTCAGTGGTATGAGGTGGTTTTCAACCATTGATTTGAAAAGTGGCTACTGGCAAGTGGAAATCAGCGAGAAGGATAAAGAAAAGACAGCGTTCAGTACGGGCATTGGCAATGGCCTGTGGCAATTTAACGTCATGCCTTTTGGGTTGTGCAATGCTCCAGCAACCTTTGAACGCCTCATGGAACGAGTCATGGTTGGTCTTCTTGGTGACGTGTGCCTGGTATATTTGGATGACGTCATTATAATGGGCCGCACTTTCAAGGAAAACCTCAGGAACATGGAAAAAGTGTTCACCAGAATACGAGGGGCTAACCTAAAACTTAGCCCAAAGAAGTGTGCCCTGTTTAAGAAGGAGGTCAGCTACCTAGGACATGTGATTTCCGCCGACGGAGTAAGAACCGACCCTGAGAAGATAAAGGCTGTGCAACAGTGGCCAGTTCCGAAGAACAAAACAGAAGTACGTGCATTTCTAGGGCTATGCACATACTACAGAAGGTTTGTTATGAGTTTTTCGGACATTGCAAAACCTCTGCATCAACTGACTGAGGATAAAAGAGAATTTATCTGGGACAACAACTGCGAGTCAGCGTTCAACGAGCTGAAGCAGCGGCTATGTGAAGCACCTATACTGGGGTACCCGAGCAGAGATGGAAGATTTGTCGTTGACACTGATGCCAGCAATACGGGAATTGGTGGCGTATTGTCACAGATGCAAGGTGACCGACAGATCGTGATCGCTTACTTCAGTAAGGCACTTTCAAAGCCTGAGAGGAACTACTGCGTTACTCGACGAGAACTGCTGGCTGTGGTAAAAACCTTGCAGCACTTCCACAAGTACCTCATTGGAAGGCAGTTTACGTTGAGGACGGACCATGCTGCATTGAAATGGCTGCTACAATTTAAAAACCCGGAGGGTCAAGTTGCAAGATGGCTCGAGCAGTTGCAGGAGTTCAATTTTGTGACGGAACATCGGAGTGGAAAAGGGCATAACAATGCTGATGCCCTGTCGCGACGTCCGTGTGATGAAGACTGCAGACATTGCCAGCAAAACGAAGCCAGAGAACACGTGAACTTGATTAGAACTGAAGGCAACTTCAAGAAATCCCAGGAAGAAGATGACGATATTCGACCGGTACTGGACTGGTTGCGTAGTGGAGCTAGGCCCCAATGGAGTGAAGTATCGTCACTTAGTCCCGTCACAAAGAGCTACTGGGCGCAGTGGGACAGTTTAGTCCTGGAGAATGATGTGCTCTGTAGGAAATGGGAATCGAACGATGGCAAGGAGGTGACCACACAAGTGATAGTACCACGAAGTGAAGTGGTCCCCCTGCTACAGGAAATACACGATGGTGCTTCTGGTGGACATCTGGGGATCAAGAAGACTCTACTGAAAGTGAGACAGCGGTATTACTGGCTCAATTGTAGAGAGGACATAGAGCAATGGTGTCGGAAATGTACAGCGTGTGCATCTGTGAAAGGACCACAGACTAGAAGCAGGGGCAAGCTTCAGCTGTACAATGTGGGAGCCCCATGGGAACGCATTGCCATCGACGTTGCTGGACCATTTCCAATTACAAATGATGGAAACAAATACATAGTGGTGATCCAGGACTATTTCACAAAATGGCCAGAAGTCTTTGCCATTCCCAATCAGGAAGCGACGACAGTGGCGAAGAAGGTGGTCGAAGAAGTAGTGTGCCGATATGGCGCACCTTTGGAGATCCATTCCGATCAAGGCCGTAACTTTGAATCTGCGCTGTTCCAGGAGATGTGTACCCTTCTGGGTATTTACAAAACACGCACAACACCTGCGCATCCACAGTCGGACGGAATGGTGGAAAGATTTAACCAGACCCTGGAGAACCACCTGGCTAAGGTTGTCGATGACCATCAGAAGGACTGGGACCGGTATATTCCACTATTTCTGATGTTTTATCGATCGGCAGTGCACGATAGCACGGGAGAGTATATCCCGTGCTAGCAAGAGTGAATTTCGGCAGAGAGATGAGACTTCCAGTCGATGCTATAACTGGCGTGCCACCTGACAAGACCAAGCCAGTTACGGACTATGTCAGTGACCTTCAAGATCAATTGGACGAAGTGCATAAACGAGTACGTGAGAATAGCATGAACACCAGCTCCAAAATGAAAACTAGGTACGACCGTAATGCCAACACCAAGGGATTTGAAGAAGGTGCACTAGTCTGGCTCCACAACCCGCTCCGACGAAAAGGGAAGTCGCCGAAACTTCAAGCTCGATGGGAGGGACCTTACACCGTGATGAAAAGGATTAACGACGTGACCTATCGCATCAAGAAAGGACTAAGAGGGAAGCCTAAGGTAGTCCACTTGGATAGACTGGCGCCGTACCGTGGATCTAATAATGCTCGGGACGAGCATGACTAAGAGGGGGGCACTGTTACGCCGTAAAAATAGAACACGTCGTTTCTTCGACAAAGTTGAGAGTATCACCGAATAATTAAAACGCATTGCTAGTCGAAACCTCCAGAATAGAAGTACGTACCAGGGCCTAGCAAATTCTAGAAAAATCTGTCACGCGATACGTAGGTACTCAATAATTCTGAGAACTTTTGTAGGTACTTAAGTAACCTGGTAAAGGAATTTGTACCTTCTGTCTTTTACTATAGAGTCGAAGTTCGTATGAGTCGTGGGGTAGGTACCTACCTACCTACTAGTAATAAAAATGATTTATTGCTTCGCGGAAACGGTTTCTTTTGTTCTGGTGTGGCCTCGAACCTTCGGTATCTAGAATTTTCTTGGCTCTGAGTATAAATACGTGTTCGCTGGCCGGACGGGAGTCAGTTTGATTTCGACAGCGATCAAAGGCGAACTATCCAAGTCAAGTGAAGAGCGTTTTCATCCATACGACGACCTAAGCGATATTCTTACGGATCTCTAGAGTGCATTACGAAGTGGTTTATTTGCGATTGGACTAAATTGGTGTTTTGTTTGTGTAAAATAAATCTCTCTCTAAGTAAACCGGCATTTGATTACTCACGTTCGTAACAATATCATACCAAAAATATGTAAAAGTCTGACACGAAAAGCGAAAAAAGTAATTAGATGATTTCCCACACAATAAAAGAGATTATTTCTAAGTAATACTTCGTCAATTATCTTTCAGCTCCACGTCTTTCCCTTGAAAACAACAGCTGTACCGTGTTCACCTTCAAAACACCATTAAAAATCTTCAAGTTCAATGCCTATAAACATTTCACAAAACAGACGTCATGCGCTGAAAATATTGACGTGTTTTTTCATGATTTAGAACACCTTCAAATAGGACTGAAAAACCATGAAAAACTATAGTTTAGACATCGAAATAGTTTGTTTTTCTTGGACTTTACTGTCCCAATGCTGGACAACTGACTTTCGAAGTTCTTTCAGACTTTCTCACGCAGGCCGTCTCGAATCAAACTTCATGTAGGCCTCGTGTACACGGCATGTAAGTTGAACCAAAGAGGTGATCAACGTTCAATGCGCAGTAGCAGATTTTCTGGTCGAAGTGCAGCACAGTGGGCTGTGCGTAACTATTGCCAAACGATGGCTATTTTACCAGATAACGCAAAAGTTCGCAAAGCCTAACTTCAGGATCACTAAGTTCTTAAAAAAAAAAACGTAGCCCTACACTGTCTAGTGTAATCCTAGGTAATTAATCATTAATCAATCATCATCATCAATTCAGCCGAAAGACGTCCACTGCTGGACATAGGCCTCCCCCAAACGTCGCCACAACGACCGGTCCCGCGCGTCCCGCATCCATCGCATTCCAGCAACCTTGACCAGGTCGTCGGTCCACCTTGTGGGAGGCCTTCCAACACTACGTCTTCCGGTACGCGGACGCCACTCCAGAACCTTTCGGCCCCAGCGGCCATCTGTTCTGCGTGCGATGTGCCCTGCCCATTGCCACTTAAGTTTGGCGATTCTTTTCGCTATGTCAGCAACCTCCAAATCCTCCTTCCAATCATTAATAGTTCTTAGTTAATCCTGTGCCGTGGGTGCGTTCACAAACATGTAAAGTCACATGTACAAGATACCCGGAATACCTTTCCGCGCGGAAATCGAACTCGCGACCCTCAGCGCAGCAGTCAATTGCTCAACCACTGCGACAGCCAAGCTGTTAAAGTTATAACACCTATAACGGCCATACTAAAAAATTATATAAATACGTCGTGTTTATCATTTTGGATTCAGATTCAGATATTTTTATTTGCACTTGAAAGGACTTCACTTTTGCTTATCAAAACTATTATCATCAAAATTCAAGCAGTTGAAAATTTCGATGTTAAAAATTTAGGTATAGAAGCACAGTGGTTACCAATACATATAATAAAAAGTAAAAAAAACCTGACTGCGACAAAAAAAAACGACGCTGAAAAAGTATGAAACAAAATTTGCAGGATGCTGAATTAAACAAGGTTACACTACACTACAACAATAAAACGCGGTAGCAAATAAATTACTGTTGTTTGAGTTTTTTTTTAAATTTCAGCGTCCTTCTGCGTTTTTTTGTCATAGTCGGATTTACTTCAATTCATTTGCCGCGTAAAATATGCATCTAAATGATCTTGTATTTTTTTTTTTAAACTTAGTTTGAAAAAGTTAGAAAAAATAATTTTTGCCCAATCATTAGTTATTGATACCCATCTCACGGAGTTTCTCCAACTAAATCACTTTGACCCTGTATCACAAACAAATCGCTCTATATCATGCGCAAGAGTCGACCAAAATACATAGATATCAGTTCTATTACAGTCGCGCGGCGTGCCCTAACGAATACAGACGTGCCTACGGGTGTAATAAATTGCTAACTTCTAAATTTATCCGCTGCATACGACACACATGAATAGAAAATCAATTTCTCGCTCTATGATGATCGGTTCAAGAATTCAAATAAAAATTGCTGGCAAATAGCCTCGCGAAGTGTAGTGTTTATGTGCTAGAATATTTTTGTTTATGAAGTGTTAAAAACAGCTGATTTTAAACGGCAAGATTATCTCGTCATAAGGAAAGAATTCTTCAGAAGCGGTCAAAACAAAAGTGTTGTTAACAATATTAGATTGACAAGCAATGGCGTCCACCCCAGACACACCAACTCCAAGCGATACCCCTGAAGACACCCCCACCCCTTCACCAGGACCTCAAAACGTAAACAAATTCAACTGGCTGAAAAAAGCCCAGGCTGCAAGAAACAACCCCTTCGTAAAAGCAAGACCCTCGTTGAACCGGGAGAGTTCTACAGCAGAACTCTTCTCCAGAGAAAACTCCAGTCCAGACTTATTCCAGAGTTCCAGATTGAATCTTTTTGATACTGATCGGACTCCGAAACCTGAAGCTAATGCTAATGGATTTCAAAAGGTAAATTTTTAAAAGTTTTTCTGCTATTTTTCTGGCGTTACTAGCTGACTCTGCAAAACGTTGTCTTTTAATTTATTTAACTTTGGATCTATTTAATATATGCCAAACACCAGCATTACATCTGAAAAACTCGTTCCATTATTGGAGCACCAGCCAAATGGGCCACCATATACGTACAAAACGTTTTGGGAACACATTCAATGTGCGTACAGGCAAGGAGTGGAATTCCTTGCCGGAGTCAGTGTTTCCTGATGGCTACAATCCGGAAATCTTTAAGTCAAGAGTGAATAGGTTACTTCTAGGTAAGCACGCTCCATCGTCGACCGCATCGTCGCTTTCCATCAGGTGAGATAACGGTCAAGCGCGAACCTAAAATCAATAAAATAAAATATACTCCAGAAGAATATTTGTTGACACAATTTGTCTACAAATTATTTTGTACTCACGAGACTAATTTAGCATCTACTTACTGCCGAACTAGGGTAGGGGCCTAAAATCGGTCAAGCAGTTTCGGAGCTCAATAACAAACACTGTGACACGGAATTTCTGTACGTATATCAGACCATCTGTTTAAGGACTTAACGTAAACTCTCTTGATATATCTTTTTACTAGCTTTTGCCCGCGGCTTCGCCCGCGTGGTGTTGGGGTTGGGATTTCCGGGATAAAAAGTAGCCTTTGTCCTATTCCGGAATGTATCCTATGCCTGTGCCAAATTTCATCCAGATCCGTCCAGCCGTTTTGGCGTGATTGAGTAACAAACATCCAAACATCGTAACTTTCGCATTTATAATATTAGTAAGATTTCTTTTAAATCGTATAGAAGGCATACTCGTACAAAGATTATTTAAATTTAGTTAATTGCCTAATAGCGGCTTAGGTAAATAGTTACTTGTAAATGTTTTTAGATAACTTTTTGAGACATTTTTTAAATAAAAGACATGTGAAGATTGTTTACATTTAGTTAATTACCTAAATAGATGAAGTATATATATATAGATATAATGTTTAACAGTAAGATTGAGATAAGATTCAAATCTCTTAGATATCTTATGGTGCTAAAACCGTGACTGAAACAGTCATTGTTTTAGCACTTAATAGTTATATTTAAAACAAATATATTATGATTTGTCTGATCCATAGTCTGATTCTACTGAAAAAGTAAATTCGTAATTGTAAATGCAGCTTGGATTATGAAATGAGATCTGACTGAGTACAAAATTCTCTCAAAGTTCATTAAATTTCTAGAACTAGTCCTTAGTTACTTTAAGATTAGACTTACTGAGAAAGCTTCGCCAAGGGCGAGAGAAGTCATTGGATGATTTTTACCCAGAATAAAAAAAAACCACCTCGGTTTGTAGCTCATCTTAATATTCTCGATAAAATATTGCAGTAACAGAGCTGAGAATATTCTTTCTAAAGTTACCCTATACATAAAATTATCATAATAAATATAATAATATATTCCACAACTTTCACACAACGCCATCTAGTCCCAAGCTAAGCAGAGCTTGTGTTATGGGTACTATACAACTAATAAATATGATAATAAATATGAATATCACTTTTCCTCTAAAAAATTCAATCATCGTTTGATGAAATGATTAGCCCCGCTTGGGTAAATATAATAAGTAAATATTAAACTTCTATAACGTTAGCTGCCAATCTTTTCGGCTGTTTAGACTGAAATATCTAAGTTTTGAACGAATTAACACTGTAGTGTTGAACACTTCAAAATTGAAGAATAACAATCGAATTAGAGTATGGATGAAAACTTTGGCGTTGTTGAAACTTCTACGGTCCTGACTAAGCATTTCGCTGCGTCGTTTATACCGCTTACATTGAAGGACTGGAACAATTTGCCTCCTGTGGTCTTCCCGTCCGAATATAGTTTAGGTGTCTTCAAGGCTAGAGTGAACAGGCTCTTAATAAACTAGTGCGCTTCACCATCAACGATTGCATCACTGCTTACCATAATTTGTTTATATACATTTAAGAAAAACATTGGTATATTTGGGGCAGTTTCCTGGTAGGGTCTTCCCTCGCTTTAGGGCAGACCGCGAGGGCGAGTCACGCATGCAAAATTGCAGCTCAATCGGTTGAAGATATCTGCTTCAAAATTGAGTTGCAAGATTTGAGCCGAACATACATAGTTACATTGCAAGCCAATAAAAAGCTTGTAAAAAATGACAACACGTGTATTTTTGACCTGACCAAATCGTAACCTTTACGGCTTATTGGACATAGACTCTCTAATGAGCTTTTCCATGTACGATAATGGCCAGTTGATAAGTAAATATATACTTATCGCATTGTTATTGGTTTTGACAAAACACCTTTTGAAATAACAAAAAACTTCCCTAATACTGTAGGATTGATAGAAATAGTTACTTATATTTTATTTTCTAAATACTTATATCTGTAAAAGGAGAAACTGACTGACTGACATACCAACGCACAGCTTAAACTATTGGGACTAGTAGCGTGAATTTTTTTTCAAGGTAATGGTGAGGACTAAAATCCACCCCCTAATGGGAGCATTAGGGGGTGGATTTTAGACCTCGACCTAGCTTCGACCCTGGCAGTCGAAGCTAACTGGGGCGTAGGGTATTTTTCCGAAAGGAACGCTTGGCCCTAGTGCGAAAGTCAAATAAGGAACGGGGTAGGCTGTTTAGTCAGTAAAAGTCAGAGAACTGAAGAAGACACTGTTTCTCGGTCCGTCCAAGGGCGAAATTCGTTATTGAATTATTCTTATCCGCCATGATTTTTATTCCTTTTTTGTCATATTTCGTCTGCATATTGTGGTTTCTGTATTGTGTGTGAAGAAAAAAAAACCCTACTGGGATGAAATAAAGAAATTTACTTTCAAGCGAGCAAAGCCGGTGGCAGAAGCTAGTAATTAATTAAACATTTGTTGTCGTCGTTTCATACACAAACTAATTACGCTCATGTTGATGATAGCAATCAACACAACACAATATATTATGTAACTGGAGACGGTGACAATACAATAGGCAAGTTTAAGGCCATGTATTTATATCCTACTTATATATCTCTATAACCGGGCAAGTGCGAGACGGATTTGCGCTCTGAGGGTTCTTTGTACAGCTACCTATGAAAATTTCTTGAAAAGTTCTTGTGGAAATTGTCAAATAAATTTATTTGAAAAATAGGATTAGGGACTAAGATTTGGGGATTTGGTATTGGATCATTTGAATCATAGTAGGATTAATTATAACAAAAATCATAGCGTAATTTTCACTCCTTTGAGGGGTCGGACTGTACGTTTTTTTTGTAACAAATAGGTATGCCCGTATCCTTTTTTCCTATATTTTTGTTTATGTGGTGTATAAATAAATAATAATAAGACTGCAATAAATATATGCAATAAATATATTGAGTATTGAGTATTGACTTATTTTTTAATATTTCATAACTACTTAAATGTTATTCTGGATGTTAAGTTTTTATTAAAAAAAAAATAGCTTTTTTCCGCGACTTCGCTCACAGCAATTGATTATTCTACTCTACCGTACTCTACCCTGCCCTACCCATTGTTTTTCATAAGAACCTTCTCCTGACAATAACAAACACAAAAAAAAAAGAATTAGCTAAATCGGTTCAGCTGTTCTCGAGTTTTTCGCTTACCAGCACATTTTGAACGAAGGAACGAAGACGCGGCCATGTATGTCTGAGTATGGTTTCCGCACTTAATCTTGTGTAGACCATTGTACGTGAGCCATAGCGGCCATAATCTCGTGGGCTTATTCCAACCAGCCCACTTCTCTCCAGAAGCTGATTATGCCTTTCAGGTTTTTCAGGGCGTCAATAAGGGAGTTCGGTGTGCCTATGGTTCGTGTGCGTATGTCAGTAACACCTGTGCAGTCCAGGAGCACGTGGGCAATTGTCTCCTCCTGCCCCAAGCATGCTCTGCACAGGGGGCTGTCCGTAATGCCTATTGTGTGAAGATGTTTATTCAGTGTACAGTGTCCAGTGATAGTCCCCGCCACCAGGCGCAGGCTGCCTCTGTCAAGTCGTATGAGTTTTTTAGTGAGGGCTTTGTTAAGGTGTGGCATGACTTCTTTCGTTTGCCTGCAACCTGGTGTCGAGGACCACCAGTGTTCTGCTTGGATCTGTGTGTATTCGCTTAGCCAGCCACGCAGCTGACCGAAGGGGACCGGCACGATGGGTTCGGGTCCGAACACCGCCGCACCAGATCCCCTCCTGGCCAGTTCATCCGCTGCGTCGTTACCCAGCGAGTCGCTATGTCCTTTAATCCACTGTAGCGTAACAGTGTTTCGTTTTGGCTTCGTGATTCTTTCTAGTGCAGAGTGGCATTCTTGTATGATTCTCGAGGTGTAAGAGTTATTATTCAGTGATTGCAGGACTGAGGCACTGTCGGAGAGTATCCGGATGTGCATGTCCGTTACGTTTCTACTTTCTATGGCGTGGGCTGCTAGGATTATGCCAACACATTCCGCCTGATAGACGGTGTTGAATTTACCTAGCGGTCTGGATATTTTAATATTGAGGTCGTTGGAGAAGACTCCAACCCCAGTACCAGTAGCAGTCTTTGATCCATCTGTGTAGATCCTCAGTTCATTTGGACTTGAATAGTCATACAATTCCTCTGTTAGATTAACGTTAAAGTTCTTTTGGAAGTTATACGCCTTTGGAGCTTTGTCGCTAGGTGATGCCATCATCGGCTGTCGTTTAATAGCGTCTTCCATTATGCGTATGTGTTTGATTCGCGAGTCTTTATTTAGGGTGCCTGATATGCTGAGCCTGAAGGCAGCTAGGGCAGCCTCTTCCTGCACTATTAAATGCAATGGGGGCAGCCCCAACATCGCCTGCAGGGCAGCCGTGGGTGTGGTTCTCATGCTGCTAGTGATCGCTACACAAGCGAGTCGCTGCAGTTTTTCTAGTTCTTTTTGGGCTGTGCTTAGTTCGGTCCTGGGCCACCAGACTAGAGAGCCGTATGTGATTATTGGTCGGATTACAGTGGTATATAGCCAGTGGGTGACCTTCGGGGCTATACCCCAGTTTCGGCCTAACATGCGTTTGCACTGCCACATGGATATACTAGCTTTTTTGGTGATGTACTCGGTGTGTTTTGCCCAGTTCAACTTTTTGTCTAAGTAAACGCCCAGGTACTTGACTTCAGTTGATAGACTAAGGGTAGTTCCAAAGAAGATTGGCAGTTGTAGTGCCGCCAATTTCCTTTTTTTGGTGAAGAGAACCAATTCGGTTTTAGTGGGGTTTACAGTCAGTTGGTGCTCCTTGCACCAGTCCTCTACTATTTTCAAGGCCTGTCGCATAAGATTGCATAGAGTATTTTCGTGCGTGCCATTTATTATGATGGTTATATCGTCGGCATAGCCTACGGCGAAGTAACCCTTAGTGTTTAGTCTTTTGACGAGGTTATCTGCAACTAGGTTCCATAGCAAGGGCGAGAGGACACCCCCTTGGGGGCAGCCTTTCGCTACCATGGCCCTTGTAGTGTTATTTATGTTTACTTGTACTGCTCTTAAGCTGAGCATATTTGTGATCCAGCCACTCAGAGTCGGGTCAACACCGTGACTTTCGAGTGCTGTGCTGATGCTTCGGAATGTAGTCTTATCGAAGGCTCCTTCGATATCAATAAAGACTGCCAAGGAGGACCCTTTGTGATCTATAGCGCATTCAATTTTAGAGATCACGCTATGTAGTGCAGATTCTGTGGATTTACCTGTGGAATAGGCATGTTGCTGCTTATGGAGCGGTCTCTCCAGGAGAGGTCCGTCCCGAATATATCTGTCGCAGAGCCTTTCCAAAGTTTTCAGTAGGAAGGATGTTAGGCTTATGGGCCTGTATGCCTTGGGTTGTGTATAATCAGTTTTGCCAGGTTTTGGGATGAAAATAACTTTCACCTCTCGCCATATGAGTGGTACATATCTGTGTGCTATGCAGGCACAGTATATCTCCAACAGCCACGGCACTATGGAGTATTCGCCCCATTGCAGTAGTGCCGGAAAGACACCGTCTAATCCTGCCGATTTGTACGGTTGGAAGGTCCTAATGGCCCACCTAATTCGGTCTTCTGTTACTACATTGTGAGCTCTAGACCAATCAAGATCAGTTGGGGTATGTTCTGATACGCTTGCCCATGATCTATCCTCTAAGAGGTTGCAGTCCGGGAAATGCGTTTCCAGTAGAACCTTACTGGTCTCATGGTCTGTTTGTGTGTAGCTGTTGTCTGGTTTTTTCAGCACACCAAGGGTACGTTCTTGGTCAGTTGACAGGATTTTCCTGACCCGTGCTGCCTCAGTATTTGATTCTATGCTATCACAGAAGTTGCGCCAGGCAGAGTTCCTGGCGGTCCTAACTGCTTTCTTGTATTTATATTGGGTTTCTTTGTATTGCTCCCAGTCTTCTGGGAGTCTTGAGTTTTTGGCTCTGTTGAATTGTTTACGTAATGTTTTTCTGAGTTTACCAAGTTCTGTATTCCACCAAGAGTTTCCCTTTCCCTTGGTGTGTGGAGAACTTAACGGGCAAGTTGTGTAGTAAGCTTTAATTATGTTATCTGTGAGTTTTGTTACAGTGTTATTTAATTCTGTGGAGTTGGTTATTTGAGTTACGGGTCTTTGTTCCCTTTTTAGTAGGGAAGTTATAAGGTGTTTATATTCAGGTATATTTGTACGGCGAGGGTTTCGGCGTGGTTCTGGGTTATATGTAGTGGCTACCAGGGAGAAACATATTCTTCTGTGATCAGAGCAGGATGGTTCGTTTGATACGCGCCAATTGGAAATTAGGTTAGTTGCGTTTTCTGTGGCTAAAGTAAGGTCTATGATCGTTTGGCCGCGGACCGTGACCCAAGTGGGTTCCGTGCCTCGGTTTACGATGTTAAGATTCGTCGAGAATAAGTATGTGGATAGTGACTCACCCCTTGTGTTGGATACTTCACTACCCCATAAGGGGTGATGCGCGTTTGAGTCGGTGCAGATGATCAGGTCCAGGTTTGCTTCTTCGCAGTGTTGAACCAGGTCAGTCAGTTCTTTTGGTGGGCAGTTTTCGTCGTCGCCTGGCATGTACGATGACGCTAGTACTAATTTCGGGGCATCATTACCAATCTGGAGCCTGACCGCAGTCAGGTCTCTGGAACAGAATTGGGTTAGTGGTGTGATCGGTATGTTTTGGGGTATGTATATACAAGTTCGGGGTTTATCTATATTGTATGAATTTGATATTAGTTTACCTCCAATGCTTCCAAGGCCGCATATCCTGTCATTTCTGACCCATGGCTCTTGGATCAGTGCTATGGTTCGGGGATTCGTCTCCAGCACCCTGCGTAGAGTAGCTGTGGCAGTCTGACTGTGCTGGAGGTTGGTCTGGATGATCGGGATGGGGTTTTGGGTGGTCGACGACGGCGCCGGACTGGAGTTAGGAGGAGACGGAGCCATCGGAAACCATCACCTCCTCCTCCATCCTTCGCCATTCGTCAGTCGGTGAGGATGCCAATAACTGCGCCGTCCATCCAGGGGACGGGGGCGCCTTATCGGCGTCAGCGTCTGCCATGACAGCTCGGGCCATCTCTTCCTCGAGCTTGTCCATGTCGTTGTCGGGGTCATTAGTCTCAGTCTGAGTCTGTGCGGTTGGTTCAGTGTCGTCAGATTCAGTCTTGGGATGGGTCTGGGGGTAGAAGCGAACGTATATCGAACCCAGTAGGTAGGATATACGTCGCTCCCGACCCAAGACCTTGTCAACCTCGTCGGTGGGTATACCCAGGGTCAGGTATGTCCCGTAGTTATCCCCACCGACTTTGGTTGCCCTGTAGAGCGACCACCTCCCAATGTCATACCAAGCATTCTGATTAATCAGAAGGCTCTGGAGCAGCGCAATGTCCCCATTAAACCTGGGGACGAACAGCGCCGCTCGGACACGGGTTGGCACGTCGGACTGTCTCATGACTGTCAGGGTCTGGTCTGAGTTCGGGAGTCTCAGTGAGGGGAGTTTCAGTGTAAGCCAAGTCAGTGCATTCTCGTCCTCACACCACATCTGCACGGTGCCATCCTTCACCCGAGGGTAACCACGGAAGGCCGGGAGTGGTTTTGTGGGGTCCGATACCACTGACTCGATTAGGAGTCGTTCAAGCTCAGATTTGACGTGAGTCGCTTCGTCACTTGTCAGGTCTCTTGAGGGGGGGGGTAAGCAGATCGCAACGGCCAGCCGCGCCGGAATATCCTTCGTGGCTCGCGCGTATGTTTTCTGCTCACTTTGAGCAGCCTGAGTCCTCACCCGCTTCGGGTCCCCCTGCAGCGCGCTCGGTGAGGCCGAGTCGTCCGGACGGTCTCTCTTCGCCGCCCCTGAGCCGCTTGGCCCAGGTTGTGGCTTAGAGGCGTTCGGCAAAGTGCGCTCAGCAGAGACTCGAATCAGGCGATTGGACCCAGACCGTTTCCCCCTCTTTCTGATCAGGGTTTTGTCGGTCTGGTCCTGGGTCTGGCTGATGGCCTCGGTTGGTACTGCCGCTTGCGAGGGCTTTTCGCGCCGGGTGACCCCTTCGCGTACTTGCCTACGCTCGCGTGTTTCCGCGTCCGGCCCTTTTTCGCGCTGGGCGAACCCTTCGCGTACTTCGGGCTGGTCGCGTACTCCTTTTGAGCTTCCCGCCTGCACATCGCGCTGGCCGGGGCCTTCGCGGATCTTGCGCATGCGGTCGCTCAATTCCCTCTCCCTGTTGCGGAGTTTTTCGCGCTTCGAAAGAAGGACGCGTACTTCGTCCGCAGGGATCGGGGTGCACCCACCTGAGCCATCAGCCATCCCCGAACCTGGTTCTGGGTCAGCTTTCTTTAGCTTAGCCTCGGTCTTCGTGAGCTGTCGTGTTAAAGCACGCAGTTCTTTACCGAGACTGGTCAGTCGGGCTTTGTCAGTGTCGTTGTCAGGGTTTTGCGTTACGCTGTTCCGGACGAGGCTCTGTTGCCAGGCACTCGTGGGCGGTGCGCTCGGTGTCGGTTTTGGCGCGTTAGACGCAGCCTGGTCTGTGTCAATTAATGGCGCTAAATCAGCAGCCTGGTCTGTGCTCGTCGATGGCGCTAGAACAGCAGCCTGGTCTGTGTTGGTTGACGGCGCTAAAACAGCAGCCTGGTCTGTGCAAAATAGTGGCGCTAAATCAGCAGCCGACCGCGAAGACGCGGCAACAAAAGGCAGAGAGTTGCCCCCTCCCAGAATACGATGGGGGCTGACCGACGAGTCGGCATGGGATTCCCCGGCTTGGCCGGGACCCACCTGGGTAGTTGTTTTGGCTTTCTGCTTCATATTTTTGAGATTGTGGGCTTTTTTGGAATCGAGGTTGCCCATCCTCTGGATCGATGGGATAAAGGGATGAAAGGAGGGAGTGAGTGGGTATAGGACGACGGGAGAGAAAAGGGATTAGGTTAACCCTAGCCTGGGATTTGGCTTCGGGAAACTTCTCTTGTCCGGAGCCTCACCCGAGGCACTCCGGAAAAGGGATCGACCTCAAGCAGTCAGGAAGCGGTCCCCAAGCCGGAGCTGGGCTATCCGCAACCTGCCCACCCGCTCGGTTGCATGAGAAGAAGTGCCTGGCGGTCCATGTTGACCCGCCATGGGGTACGTGTACCACCATGGCTAGTCGCGATAGCCAGCCCCGAGGACGCGGCCATTCTAGTTTTACATTCAAATTAGTCTCTACAAACTCTGGTCTACCACAACGTGCCTCGGAGGACCAATTTCCATAATTCCAAACCGATTAGGATCAGTCTGAACAAGCCGAGTTCAGTACGATTTAGTTTAATTGGCTGATTTGAATGTTCTTGAGACAGGCCGACGATCTGATGTGATAGTGTGAATGGTTTGGCCGAACTTGACCCCTTTTAAACTTGTGTTCTTGAAGATAAAGATGAATGGACGGCCTTTGAATTTGGAATAGATAGATAGATACAAGTTCTATCTATCTATATTTGGAATAACGTAACTGTGGAAAGCTTTTCAAAGCGCAGTCACTGGTCCAGCCGACTTGACTGCTTTTACAATAGTGTCAGAATATTTATTTATTATACACTTTCTTGTACACCAAGACTAAAATATATTGAAAGGAAAACTTATTTAAAAACATACAATTGGCGGCCTTATCGCACTTGGCGATTTCATACAACCCTGGATAGTCTATCAATGATATTATAATTGTTGTTTTTGACTAGTTTGGTAATCTACTAATATAATGGCGTCATTTTGTCTTTCCAACCAGTGACACTTCATTGAAAGAAATGGTAAAGAATGGTAGTCTCATACGCAATGACAAATGACTGTCTGACGTAAGTGATAATCTGACAGTTCCTTTGATCAGTGACCTGGATTGTGCAGTCATTTCTTTTAATTCGATACAAACTAGACAGCTTGTACCACAATTCTATACGAGACCATTGACCGACCAATGATCGACAATTATGAATTAACAGATTTCAAACTTTTAGCAAAATTGCAATGGTATCGTATTGGAATGACAATAGTATGAAAATATCAGACTAGAGTCCCTGTTCTGCACACTTTAGAATGCCCCAAGTAGACCTGCTCTTGAAAGTCATCCAACAAAATGATCCTAGGAATTAATTATCGACTTGAATAGAAAATCTTTGTGAAAATTAATGAATGAATTAAAAATTATTTATTATGTCATTGTACTTTATGTTCTGAGACTTATTTAATAGTATAATTTGATAATTTACAATATGACTAGCCTTCCGCCAGTGACTTCGCCCGCGTTAAAGTGGGGTTTTCCATACAAACTTTAGACCCCCATTACATCCCTTTAGGAGCTGAAAATTAAAAAAACCCTTTCTTAGTGTTCTCCGTCGTAATAAAAGGAAGCCTTGTGCAAAATTTCACGCTCCTAGTCCCAGTAGTTTTGGCTGTACGTTGATAGGTGTCAGTCAGTTTCTCCTTTTATATATAACTAGCGACCCGCCCCAGCTTCGGACGGGTATTGATATTGAATTTATTCTACTCTTTGATTTTACTCTTGAATCACTCTGTCTTTAAAAAAAAACCGCATCAAAATCCGTTGCGTTTTTTTAAAGATCTATGCAAACATAGGGGGTAAGCACCTTTGTTTTATACTATGTAATGATGATAATATAGATATATCTATCTGACATCTTTATAAATTTGTTTATATTAATTTCAATCTTATGTGGTCGAGTCATACGCATTATTCCACCATTTCATTACGCTCTAGCGAATTCCACAACTTATTCAATTTCTACTTCCCAGAAAATTCTTCATTTTCTATACAAATTCTTTAGGTTTGCTGTATAAATATCATTATAAAATCTGGAGCATGCCAATCACTGCAATACCTCGTTGGTTTATTCATTCCTCTCATTATGTGTACAACTAAGGAGTGGAATTCCCTGCCGGAGTCAGTTTTTCCTGATAGCTTTTTTTATGGTAGGTAAAAATCATCGAATGACGAATCCCACTCTTGGGTGTTGTGGGAAACAGTGTCAGGCTCTTACTGACTAAACAAACTACCCCGTGCCTTTCTTGCCTTATTCCCAGAGCCCCGGTGTAACGCTTTCGCACCAACCCTCAACTCCGGGAGGCTTCGAACCTGTCCTTACAGTTTGCTGACAACTCCTTGAGTTTTCCTGATAGCTACAACCTGGGGATCATTAAGTCAAGAGTGAATAGGTTAAGTCAGCCTTATCATCGCTTCAAAAAGATAGGGATCAAACGTGAGTCATCATCATCATCATCCTACCCTTATCCCATTTTATTTGGGGTCGGTGCAACATGTTTTTTTCTTCCACTCTGTCCTGTCACCCGTCACACTATCAGTAACTCCCTTTTCTTTCATATCACTCCTCACACAATCCATCCATCTCTTCTTTGGTCTCCCCCTTCCTCTCCATCCATTTACGTGTAAACTCAAAACCCTTTTTGTGACATGCGTTTCATCTCTCCTCTTCACATGACCATACCAAGACAAACGATTTCCTTTCAACTTTTCAGTCACTGGCGCCACTTTCAGACTTCCTCTAATATACTCATTTCTCACTTTATCCATTCTCGTCACACCACACATCCATCTCAACATTCTCATCTCCGCTACATGCAGTCTTTTTTCATCCGTCTTTTTCACAGCCCAACATTCTGATCCATACAGTAGGACAGGTCTTATCACGGACTTGTAAATTTTACCCTTCAACTTGAGGGGCATCCGTGGGTCGCAAGTTGTTCCCGTGACCTGTCGCCATTTCATCCATCCTGCGTTGATCCGATGCGTTACGTCTCGGTCTATCTCGCCATCTCCTTGGACGAGCGACCCGAGATACCAAACGTGAGTATATCAATAATAATAATTTATTCATTAGGCTCTGCGCGAGTGCCGGCGTTCGCACACGTATTGCTCTTTAATTGTGTCTGTAATTACAAGATCGATAGGTTAAAAAAAATAGTTTATACATTAATTATAATATATTATTATACTCGTACCTCTAAAACATTATCAGTTACATTAGAAATGCGCTGCTGATAAATATTTGCCGATAATAATTACATCATGCACATTTTATCCTCGATAACTTAACTGTGACTCTGAAAGCATCTACGGTCCGGACTAAGCGTTTTGCCTCGTCGTTTATACCGCGTACATCGAGGAACTGGAACAGTTTGCCAGCTGCAGTCTCTCCGTCCGATTATAATTTAGGTGTCTTCAAGGCTAGAGTGAATAGGCTCTTATTAAACTAGTGCACCTTATCATCAACGATTACATCACTGCTAACCGTCATGTAAAAAAAAACGTAAAATCGTTGGCCTTGGTTACTTTCCATTTAGAGACTTTTGACAGTCGTTAAGGTTTTTCAGGTCAAAATTTTTCTTGGACTTACCAATTTCCTCAAATGATTTTCTTTCACCGTCTTCGGAGCGAATATTGCGAATCATTAAACTTTCTGCGCCATTGACGCCAAAGTTTAAATTGTAACGATTTTATAGGAGCGAAGTACGCCAAACACTTCAAATGCTTTGTTATTGGAACTCGTAAAGACTATTTTTAGTCTGAACTTACACACGTGGTCTAGATTTAGTACGTTAGTACACTCGCTCATTAGTTAGGGAATGTAAACGGTTTTGTATATTTTTGGATGATAAACATGAAATTGGTACAAGGTACTTTAATTCAAGGTGAAAGCGCAAGGATTTGTTTATTAAATAGTACTAGCGACCCGCCCCAGCTTCGCACGGGTACTGATATTGAATATATTATGCATTTATTATACACATAAACCTTCCTTTTGAATCACTCTATCTATTAAAAAAAACCGCATCAAAATCCGTTGCGTACTTTTAAAGATCTAAGCATACATAGGGATAAGCAACTTTGTTTTATACTATGTAATGATTACAAATCTTTTGAGATACGGCTTTTATTCATATTGTTTTAATAAATGAAGGACAAATTATTATTCGAAATCTTAATGCGCTGGAAGTGACGCTAGTTCTTCTTTGGTTCGCTCAACTCTCATGTCAGGTTGTTTAGTCAGTAAGAACTGACTAAACAACCTACCCTGTTCCTTTCTGGCTTTGATCCCAGGACTCCAGTAATACATTGGCGCATCAATCCTTTTTCTCAGGAAGCTTCGATCCTACTGGGCCCCTACCAATCATCCAATGACATCGTGCCCTTGTGTGGGGTGGGAGGTAATGTCAAACTTTTACTGACTAAAAAAAATATTCCTGTTTCTTCTTTGTCTTCATTCCAGGGCCCCGGGGTGTGACGTTTTCACATTGCCCATACCCGCAGTAGGCTTCGATCCAGCTGGACCCCTATAATTTGCTGACAATTCCTTGAAAAAGAAGCACAGCTGTTCATTGGACTGATGAATTGACATAAAAGCAGCATGACTTGGCACTAATTGACATCATCAGGTTTATCACATAACAGTAGATATAGCTAGACACAATTTATGTGTACTATGGGTTCCAGATGAGAATAAGATCGTTCGCCATGTTGTGACGTCACGTCATACTGTCAAATCGCAGAAAATTTGGCAAAGTTGAAGAACTGGGTTCTGATTTCGTTCACTGTTCGTAAAGAAATCAAATACTTCGTAAATAAAAAAAAAATAAAAAAAACACTTTTTCGATTTCACAATAAATCGTGACATGGCATTCGATCCTATTCTCATTTGGTTGCTACTGTGCATTTTAATTCTTGCATCTAATTGCCGTTTTCATTTAAACGTGTATCCTGCATTATCTTCTGGTCGACTGCTGATGAATCATAAATAAGGAGTTACTACATCATCTTTAGATATTATAAAAAATATGTGTGCGATATCTTTGAATATTATTGTACAACTAGCTTTTGCCCGCGGCTTCGCCCGCGTGGTATTGGGGTTGGGGTTTCCGGGATAAAAAGTAGCCTATGTCCTATTCCGGAGTGTATCCTATGCCTGTGCCAAATTTCATCCAGATCCGTCCAGCCGTTTTAGCGTGATTGAGTAACAAACATCCAAACATCGTAACTTTCGCATTTACAATATTAGTAAGATTTCGCATAATACCGCTTAGGTTCACAAGAAAAAAACGCACGATATACCAGTCAAATACGTATATACCTTGATACTTTGTGGGTTTTTTTTTCGGTGGGTAAAAACTCATCCAATGACATCTCCCGACCTTGAGCAGAGCAGGAGAAATGTCAGACTTTTACTCACAAAAAATATTCACCCCGTTTCTTCACCCGCGCGCCTCAAGGGGTTGTCAGCAAACCGCAGGGGTCCTGCAGAAGGGTCGAAGTCAACTGGGGCCAAGGGATGGTGTCTGAAAGGAAGGCTCTGGCCCTAGTATAGATGGCGAAGTACGAACGGGGTAGGTTGTTTAGTCATTATGAGTCTGATACTGTTTCCCGCTCCGCCGAAGGGCGGGATTCGTCATTGGATGATTTTTACCTATTATAAAAAAACCCCGTTCCTTCACAGCCCTTCATACCGGAGCCAGACAGGCAATTTTAACGGTCACATTTTAATGATGTCAATGGTAACACTACAGTCTTTCGATTGTAATGCAGTCGAGCTCATGCCAAATTTTACAACTTTAAATGCACATTGACAACAAAGACAATTTATTACTTTAGGATTATACTTAATCAAATTACTTATTAGTCTGTATATAACACTATAATACAATATATTCCACAACTGTCACACAACGTCGTCTAGTCCCAAGCTAAGCAGAGCTTGTATTATGGGTACTAGACAACTAATAAAATCCCGCTGTCTGTCCCTATGTATGCTTAGATCTTTAAAACTACGCAACGGATTTTGATGCGGTTTTTTTTTATAGATAGAGTGATTCAAGATGAAGGTTTACATGTATAATACATGCATAATATATTTAATATCAGCATTGCACCCATGCGTAGCTGGGGCGGGTCGCTAGTTATAAATAAATTACACCCACACACAGAACAAATGATTGAGCTCATCACACAAACATTTGTCCTGGGTGGGAATCAAACCCATGACCTTCGGTATAGCAGTCAGGGCCACGAACCACTAGACCAACAGGGTGGGTTTATACCCACCAATAATTTATGCAATATAGCCTTATGGCTATATTGCATGAAACAACGTGCTAGATTGTAATAAAATTAGGGTCTTCTAGGATCAGAAGACAACAATAACATGAAGACTTGTGACATCCACGAATCCGCAGTTGGCCCGCGTGGAGGATTATGGCCCATTCCCTCGTCTAGAAAGGAGGCCTGTGTCCCAGCAGTGGTAACATTAAAAAGGCTGATGATGATGATGATGAGGACCAGAAGAAAAAAAACCTTGTCACATCCAACTTTGCCATGCAAATAAATACATGGTACCTAGATCATTTACTCAACAACTTTGCCTCATTCGAAGTGTCTTTCCGTCTTCAGTTACGAATATTAATGTAAAGACATGCATGTTTTACAATTGTCATGCAAATGATGTTACATTTCATTGCAAGTCTTCATTAAAATTCCTAGTTGTTAACGATTACGGGAAACTATTTAGATATCTAGGTATAAGTAGTTTTTTTTTCTTATGTTTATTGAGACTACTGAAATGAAATAAAATTGAAAGAAGGCCAAGGAAATTAGTGTCGTCCAAATATAGGCAATAGGCCAAAACCTACTGGGGCCACGGGTCTGCTTATGAAAGGAAGGTTCGGCCCTGGTATGAAAAACAATGAAGGAATGGACTAATGCTATCTCCCACTTCGCCTAAAGGTTGGAGATGTCTTTGGATAATTTTTGAGACCGACCGTAGAGACGAAAAAAGACCTGTGCGACGCCAAAAAGCCAAATAGGTCCTATCTCAGCAAATGCTGCAATATTTTTAGTTTATAGTAATATATATTAGTTATTTCTGTTCGTCGCTTCTTGATCGGGTGCTAAGACAAGAACATTTTCTCAATCCTTCTTTTTGATGCCTTTGGCTCAAAAGCCTTGGTTTCATCAAAGCCGGGAAAAAAGAGCGTCTCGTGAGGTCTTAACATACGTAACCAATCCTATTTTTCCAATTTATTTTTTTTGTGGGTAATGGTTAGAAGTGTCAGACTTTAGACTGTGATTAAATTAAACCCATCGTATTCCTTCATTGGCTTATACATTTCAGCTTTTCTCAACTCTTTCAAACAATCCCGCAATCCACCTATTGGCCTACTTAACCTAACCTTTTGCAGACTAAACAAACAACCTGTTATATTAATTAACAGCACATTATATGTTGTAGATAGGGTTGCCATCCGTCCGGGTTTCCCCGGATTTGTCCTAACTTAGAGGGCATCCGGGGAGCGTTCGGGGAAGGTTTCATTTGTAGACCGAGTTTAAAAAAATAAATTAATTAAAAAAATAGTTTTGTTAAAATAATGAAAGAATAAAAAAGGTGATTTATGACATTTTCCAACTGTTTTTTATTATATTGAATATGTTTAAAAGATTTTATTGATATGTCCGGCTTTCGGGGGTCCGGGGAAATCCGGGGTTTTCACGCATCTTGTCCTGTTTCCCAAATAGAGATGGCAACCCTAGTTGTAGATAAAGCGGGGCTTTCACTGCGGCGGCTCGCGTGGCTCAAACTCACGTGTCGTGTGACGCCAAGCGCCGTGTGTGTTTTTGATCACTATCTTTACCGCACACGTGCTGTCTGTGTACATATTATGTTACCGGTAATGTGCGTCAATCAGTTAGGGTGTAGATTACCTAGTTTTTCTACTGATTACGTATATGATTGAGTCCATTCGAGTGAAAAAAAATAATTCTGACTTCCTCTTTAGGAGAGGGAATGGGTCATGATACACCACGCGGGCCCTGTGCGAATTGGTTGGATGTCTCGAATTTTCGATTCTAGGACATGCCGGTTTTTGCCAGTGTCTGTAATTACGGTATTCGAAAGGTTAACGAGATCCGTTTATATAAAAAACACAAATAGTCCAACACACAGAGAAATGCATCCTGCAGATCACGCGTCAATATGCGAAGAAAAATGCGAACACACGCATGAGTGCGGGGCGAGACGACGAAGATGAGTCTCCGTGTGTCAAACGACGTTTTGACGTGACAACGTCTTATAAATTGGTTTGCCGGGTGACACTTCAAGAAACTGCGTTACGCTCCGCTCACGTTATGCGCTCACAATGAGAGCGAGTGAGAGGCACGCGTCCTTTCCACTCGGGCACGGTTAGCCCGCCTAAGAGCGAGAGAGACAGACATAAAAAGTGAAAGGCACGCGTCCCTTCCACTCGAGCACAGTTAGCCCGCCTAAACCCAGAGCGAGAGAGACAGAGCGAGAGAGAGAGAGTTTCATTAAAATTATTTTACCACTCAAAGTCGTTGTCACGTAAAACTTTCGCCCGTATACCGACTTTACAGGCAACCAATTTTTTTAATTCACTTACGACTCGTGAAAGAAAGCAATAGTACATTTTGATACAAGTGCAGGAAGTTTGTCATTGTGACCGAGGCGAAATTCGCACGAGCCGTAGGCGAGTGTGTTATGGCGCCGAGGGCTGCAATGACAAATCTGCACGTGTCTCAAACGACGTTTTCCAATACACTTACGAACATATAACACTTATAATACACTTACTTTCTTAGAAAATTACGACGCATTTTTGTTTATTTCTTACTGAAGAAAAATTTCCAAAGTTGCCGTACATTTTAGATTTCCATTGCAGCAAACTATAGTAAAGCACAATATCTGAACGCAGCGGCTTATTGTCTAAAAAAATCTCTTATATCTTACATTCAACATATTTTTCACAACTACCAATAAATAAGTTACTTATTAGGACTATTATTTATAGACTTTTCCCGCGCTTATCCTTTGCAGGATGAAAAAGAAGCAAAGACATCAAACCGCTATACATCCTACTTGATATTAAGAATAGAAATTCAAATATTTTTGAATTTAGAACACAGATAAATGTTAATTTGTTGTTAATAACAAATTATTGCATAAATAATCATGTTTATTTATTATATTTTGTTAAAAACACGATTTAAATATTAATTAAATATTAAAACCTCAAAAATCTGCAACTCTTTGCTTTAAAAAAAAAAAATACGCTTGACCGTGACGATAAGGAGGAAAAAAAAAGCCCTTGGTATGATAAATGAAACAAAAGCACGCGGGTGATATACGTGTCATGTCGAACCTAATTATAGTGCGATAAGTGGCAGTTTTCGAGTAAGTGTATTGAAAAAACGTTTATACGTTTTTTCAGTAGAGATAAAAAATAGATAAAGAAAAAATAGCATTAAAATCTGCTCTGGTGTTTTCACATGGGGGACGACCTGCGCCTATTAGGAGAAGACTCACACTCTACACCGTTAAATTTTAGTCGTTTTAATCCCTTGGAGGATCGATTCAGTACATGAAACACTATCGATTGGTAAAGTTAGAATGAAAAAACAAAGTCCTTTTTTTTAAAACTTGAATTAATTTACGCATGTTCTAAATTAATTTCTTTAAGTAAACGTCAGCTGGGCGAGTTCAATGACCTGTAGGTAGTTAGTACGCAACGATCGACAACTACCTACAAGGTCAATGACTCGTTTACTTAAAGAAATTAATTTCGTAAATGCGTATATCTATAAGAAATTTAGAAAAAAAGTACTTTATTTTTTTATTTTATCTACACAAATCGTTAGTGTTTCATGTACTGGATCGACCCTCTTCGGGATTAAAATGACTAAAATGTAACGGTGTATAAACTTTTTATTAAAATAATATTGTGGCGGGGGACAGCACGCGCTTTTTCCTGCACTAGTGCGGAAAGTCATCCATTGCATTCCAGTAAACGGTGGGATAAGAGTGGGTTTTTGAGTAAGGGTATTGAATTATAATTAATATTATTTTAGGGACTAGTGACTCGACACGGACAGGTTAGGTTAAAAGGTTAGGTTGTTTTTTAATGAGCATTAATTTTATTATTATTTTCACAATCTATTGATTAATTATTCTCCTTAATGTCTGCAAATTACCCAGATAATACGCATATTAACGTATTTCGCACTCTAACGACGACAGATTCATGTATGTCCGTGCTCTGGGAATGACAGGCGGGCCTTGTTAGTTGAGAGAAGGAAGTGAAGCGTGGAGGTTATATTTAACGTCATCTTCCCGTTTTAGCTCTGCCCTGATTTGTGTACTTATTTATGTGGTATTTTATAAACTTTAAAGCAGGGATTTTTTGATGTAAATAAAAGCACAGAGGCGAATTTTGTAGTGTTTCAGGGGTACCCCGAAGACATATTGACTGGCCTGTCAGTCTAGTAGTTAGTGACCCTGACTGCTATGCGGGAGGTCGTGGGTTCGATTCCCACTCAGGACAAATGTTTATGTGATGAGCACGATCATTTGTTCTGTGTCTGGGTGTAATTTATGTATAATATGTATGTATTTAGAAATATATAAGTATGTTTATCAGTTGTCTAGTACCCATAACACAAGCTCTGCTTAGCTTGGGACTAGATGGCGTTGTGTGATAGTTGTGGACATATTATTATTATTATTATTTATTATTATTATATCAGCAGGACTATAGGGGCCTAGAAGAGCCATGAGTTGAATTCCTAAAGGGAAACCCTAGGTCTTGAAACGCAAAGCAAAGAAAGAACTGAAGTTGATAGTAGATGGTTTTAGACACACCTTCTCACTTAGTTAACTGTTCTAGAGTTTGTATACAAACGCTAAAATTCGCAGAGCCTTAACTACAAACTCGCCAGGATCTGCTGGCCGTACTATCCAATAGTTTTGGATTTCAAAAAGATTCTATAAGTAAAAACTTAACAAGGACCTACTTGTTGTGTTTTAGAATTGGAAATAATTTATTGATCATAGATAATTGTCATCAAACTAACAACAAAAAACAACGACAAACAATAAAAACTTCAAACGTATATTTGGCGACTATTCTGGCTTTGTCGGTAACCTTGGTTCACCTGCGGATATCTTCATTTTCTGATGTGGTCCTCAAGGAAACTACGAGCATAGCATATTTCCATTGTCCTTTGGGTGACAAAGTCTTCTTATGAAGCGTATTGTAAACGACCACATTTCGGCATTTGCCATCACTGACAACACACACTGGTCATAGACTTTCGTCTTGAGACAATGTGGTATATTGGACAAGAAGATGTTTTTTTTATCAAGCGCTAACTGACCCACTGCTGGGCAAAGGCCTCCCCAAAGTCCTTCCAAGCTTTCTTCCCCCGCGCAGTCTCGAATCCTGCCACCTCTTTATAATGCTGCCTCAACATGTATATTTAACCTCTCGCCTTGCCGATCTACACGAGACACAATAGCTTTTTAATTGTGTCTGTAATTACGGCATACGAAAGGTTAAACATGCCAATTATTTTTAAGAATATTTAATGACCTAACTAAAAAAAATTCTATTTGTGGGAAATTACTTGCTCATTTCCTACAAATTGCAATTTCTGGGAAAGGTTACCAGGTCAGGTCAATTTCATTTTAAAGTGGCGTTCTAGTACCCTTAATGTTTGCCTGACTACTTCAGCAGGAAGATACAGATTTTCGATTGTATAATTATGTTGGTTTGAATGTATATACGTTTGTATTTTTATTTCTTTAGCATGTCCTGGATGGTTCGTTTCTCAAGAGCATCTATAAATAATGGGGGATCCCCAACAAGCACTTGTTTCTGCGTCTGCGGATATATTTAGTATTTTCTGATATTAGAATTTGATCTTCTACAAATATATAAGCTGCTTTGCCCGCGTGTAGTTCAGTTAACTCCCTTAGCTACTTTCACGTTTATAAAAATCCGTTCTTAGCGGATCTCTGCACCCTATAATCTTAAATTTGCTAGATTTTAAGGTTAGGTGTTATTGTTTTTAAAATTTCGTGATTTACCAGTGAGTGGTATTTCACTTTTATATAATACCTACTAGCTTATGCCAGTGGCTTCGCTCCCGGTAACAGAAAAATGTGATAAATGAAGAACCACTCGGCCGATTTTGTGCAAACTTCACATAAATCATCTACTAAATAGTCCGAACAAAGCCTAAACATTTGGTTTGAATAGGTGAGCCAGTTCTTGAGTTATAAAGTGACAACGAAAAACACCACATATTTTTATATATTACTAGCGACCCGCCAAAACTTCGCACGGGTACTGATATTGAATATAATATATATGTATTATACACATAAACCTTCCTCTTGAATCACTCTATCTATTAAAAAATCCGCATCAAAATCCGGCGCGTACTTTTAAAGATTTAAGCATACATACTACATAGGGATAAAAAGCGACTGTTTTATACCATGTATTATTATACATATTCCAGTAAATGAGGTCTGTATAGTAAATCTGTATATCTTGAAACTAAACATAGCGCAGGGACATAATACAGAACAGATACGAGTAATAAACACGTGTTATAGAAGACCGTGTGAGAGGCGCCAGCCAGATGTTGGAAACAGGCCTGTGCTCTGTAATTGCGCGACAATGTATGTTCTAATTAGCAGTCTATAGTAGCGTATGTTTTATATGATACAGAGTGTATGTGACAGCTAGGAAACACCGGACTCATCTAGTTTGGAAAAAAAAATGACGTGTAAAACTGTTTTTTTTGCAAGCTTTTTATTAGCTTGCAATGTAACTATGTACGAGTATGTTCGGTTCAAATCTTGCAACTCAATTTTGAAGCAGATACCTTTCAATGCAATTTTGCATGCAGGTGTAAATCGCATGACAATGCAATATTATGATGACATGGAGCTGATCTGATAATGGAATTGTGAGGTAACCATAGGAACTCTGTAATTAAACGGCACAACCACGTCGAGTTTAGGCTCGTGTGAATCGTCTTGACGAGTTTTAATTATATAACTATAGGTCATCGCTATAAAAGCATGTTATGAAAAAAAATATTTTCATTGAAAACTTGTTAAAACTACCTGCAAAATAAATATCATTTATCATTTAATATTTTGAGTGAAAAAGGGGTACGAAATGAGGGTGAGGTTTAAATAAAAAAAAAAGTAATTAAAAAAAAAGAAATACTGATGGAAAATTCCACCACTGGGGGGCGGTCTAGAATCATGTACTGGATCCATCGTATTAGTTTGTGGGAAGATGTCAGATACATGGTGTTTCAATATCATAAGATTGTACTTTTGATTTAAACGAACTATGTCCTTTCAGCCGGGTGGCACTGCCGATTTTAGCGGCGCAGCGCGTAGCTTCATAAACGCGTTCGTCATTATATGCTTGGTACGCGGTACGCGTTTATCTTAATATCTTATCTTAATATCTTATATATATATATTGTACTCGGCAAATAATTTGAACTAAAATGGCCGTCGTTGCTATCTTTTTTTTATTGATTATAGGTTCGCGCTTGACCGCTATCTCACCTGATGGAAAGCGACGATGCCTATGCGTAGAAAGCTTTGAGACCGAAAATCTGTAACTGCGCATTGAAGATCATGACTGAAGTTACGTGTTGTGAATTAAAATACAATTGTTTCTGCTTTGTTACTTATATATGTATATAATTGTGCAGTCATTAGAAATTACTGTAGCGAAGATCATGCAATTATTGTTATGTTAAATGTTAAAACAAATGTCACAAGGTTGAGTACGCCTTCACGAGCATTATTAGCCGTAAACACACCCATTAGTCCATCTATTATCTTATTTAGATCAGAATCTTCAGCAAATACTTCCTCATGCATTCTTTCTGGGAAAAACCAGGAATTCCTGATGGCTATAATCCGGGAATCTTTAAGTCAAGAGTGAATAGGTTACTTCCAGGTAAGCGCCAGGTGTGATAGCGGTCAAGCGCGAACCTATAATCAATAAAAAAAAATTACCTATGATAAAAGAGGGAATGAGGATTACGGTACGTGCGGAAATGCATTTAAGGCGACACTACACGCCAGCGAACTTTAGCGAACAAAAGAAGAGCTAGTGTCACTTCCCGCGAAACAAGATTATTCGAATAATAATTTGTCCTTCATTTGTTGAGAATAGTTTTCAATAGTTGAGAAAATATTGGTAATTGAATTATTTTATAGTTTGTGAAAGTTTATACAAATACACCCAATGGTTGTTGCCTTATCTCCGCTTTTTTGTGTGTGTTAGATATAACTTTGGCCATGCGAAGCTATAACGGGTCGCTAGAGTAGGCTCTCTTTTTCACGGCGAGCAATGGGTAGATCGCCGCCCGGTCGTCTGGTAATCGTCGTTGACGGCGCGCACTGTTCCCGCAGGTGCAGGAACAGGTGCGCGCTCCACCACTCCTAGTGGTCAGCAAATCATAGGAACCCCGCAGAAGGGTCGAAGCCAACTGGGGCCAACGGACAACGTAGAAGATGCGTGACGTATGGATGACGTAACCATTATCCATAAATAGGAAGCCATAAACTTGACGTTATTGATAACTGTAAAAGACAATCATCATCAATCTAATCTAATGGTTCTCGCGGACATATATGTTAGGACCTGATGACGGTACAAAGGAAAATTTAGACACGTGTATGAACCACATTGAGCAGTGGTTGCTGAGTGGTAACGGCCTCGACTTATTAGTTTTAGGTCGCGGGATCAAACCCAGCCAGGCGTATTACATTATGTAATTAATTCATCACAAGTGCTCTCAAAACGGTAAAGGAAAATATCGTGAGGAAACCGGCATGTCCTAGAACCAAAAATTCGAAGACATGTGACATACACGAATCCGCACTGGGCCCGCGTGGTGGATTACGGCCCATTCTCTCTCCCAGAGAGGAGGCCTGTGTCCCAGCAGTGGGAACATTAAAAAGGCTGATGATGATGAAGTCAACGGAAAGTTTTGCGATAATAAACTTCTGCTTTTTGTTTCTCGTTAACTTATGAGTATGATTTCCACAGCTTCAAAGGACTACAGGCCCTATACTACATATCTTTTAAATTTCAACTCGATACCTTCATGCGTTCTCGAGATAAAGTCTTGGCAGAACACATTCATGCCATGGAGTGGAATTCCTTGCCGGTGTCTGTGTTTCCTGATGGCTACAATCCGGGAATCTTTAAGTCAAGAGTGAATAGGTTACTACTCGGTAAGCGCGCTCCATCGTCGACCGCATCGTCGCTTTCCATCAGGTGAGATTGCGATCGCGAACCTAATCGATTTGAACTCCGAGAAAAAGATTTACATTCGATTTGAACTCCGGTTTTCTTAAGAGACCAGACACTGAACTCAATGCCCAGCCATCAAATTGACGAATCAACGTAAAAGCCGCATCTCAATTGATCAACAGACGATGTGGCTGGTACTCGCAGGACTATTACTGAGTTAGTTATTGTGAGCACTAGTCATTGTACACTTGATGAGAACCAAGCATTAGTTTACTAGTGGCGGCACAGCGAGGTGGACGATGGCAAACCTAGTGAGTTTTTGTTTATATTCTTCTTCTATTGACATAATTTGTACCTATGGTTCTTTCTTCAAAAGACCATCTCAGACAAATCTACATAGTCCGTGATTTGACCAATACATATTAACATTTGAGAGCAGTGGTGGCCAAGTGGTGTCGGCCCCGACTTACGAGTCACGGGTTCAAACCCAGCCATGCCCATTACTTTGTGTAATTTATTTCATCACCACTGCTCTCAAAACGATGGAGGAAAACATTGTGAGGAAACCGGCATGTCCTAGAGTGACCAAAAATTCGAAGACTTGTGACATTCACCAATCCCCACTGGGCTCGCGTGGTGGATTATGGCCCATTCCCTCTCCTAGAAAGGAGGCCTGTGTCCCAGCAGTGGGAACATTGAAAAGACTGATGATGATATTAAGAGTAGGGGCTTTAAATAAAAGAGATTTTGACCACTGAGTTTGTTTTGATGTTTCTTCTCAGGGTAGTCAGCTAGGAAACACTTGCAAAATATATTTTTTTAGTTTATCTTTAACTAGCGACCCATCCCTGCTTCGCATGGGTGCAATGGTGATATTAAATATATTACACATATAAACCTTCCTCTTGAATCATTCTATCTATTAAAAAAAGCCTCATTAAAATCCGTTGCATAGATTTAAAGATTTAAGCATACATAGGGACAGAGCGACTTTGTTTTATACTATGTCATAATTTATCATTTAATTCTCAGAATCAGCTATGCAGATCTTTTGATACGTTTTTTTTTTTCATGGTGGGTAAAAATCGTCGAATGACGAATCCTACCTTTGGGCGGAACGGGAAACAGTGTCAGACTCTTACTGACTAAACAACCCACCTCATTGCTACGTTACCTACATACCAGGGCCGGAGTCTTCCTTTCAGACAGGAACCCTTGGCCCTTATTGGTTTTGACCCTTTGCAGGGTCCCTACGACGTAGAAGATGCGTGACGTAGGGGTAATGTAACCATCTTACTAATATTATAAATGCGAAAGTTACGATGTTTGGATGTTTGTTACTCAATCACGCCAAAACGGCTGGACGGATCTGGATGAAATTTGACACAGGCATAGGATACACTCCGGAATAGGACATAGGCTACTTTTTATCCCGGAAACCCCAACCCCAACCCCAATACCACGCGGGCGAAGCCGCGGGCAAAAGCAAGTTATCCATTAATGGGAAGCCATAAACTTCACGTTATAGATAACTGTAGTAGACAATCATCATCAATCTAATCTAATGGTTCTCGCGGACATATATGTTAGTACCTCATGACGGTACAAAGGAAAATTTTCTTTTTTTCCACAACTATCACACTACGTCGTCGAGTCCCAAGCTAAACAGAGCTTGTGTTATGGGTACTAGACAACTGATAAACATACTTATATATTTCTAAATACATACATATTATAGATAAATTACACCCAGACACAAAAGAAATGATCGTGCTCATCACTCAAACATTTATACTGGGTGGGAATCGAACCCACGACCTCCGGCGTAGCAGTCAGGGCTACTAACCACTAGACCAACAGGCCAGTAATTTAGTCAAGTCAGTTAATACACACCCTGTTTCTACCTTGCCTTATATGAGCCATTAATTGATGGATACAGATAGGTTTGACTGACAGAAACACATATTTTCTGGAACAAGTTTTGTGAAATATTCGGCTAAATCGTAGAATTAGCGAATGCCAACAGAATTTTCAGGTGTTATCTCTCTTTTTTCGCATTACTTTTGCATGTGATGCATCACTTTGGATTGCGTTAAATGAAGTAACAAGCTTTTTAACCATGCGTGATGTTGACGATAGGCGAGTGAGGAAGGCCCACCTTAAAAGCAATGACTGCACAATAACGTTCAAATGGTAGGTCACTATAGTTCGTATTTTAATCGTAGACTACGATTTGACAACTTAAAACGTCAAACTCCAGAAAATTGGGAACATATTTCTAGAGTGTGACATTCTGAGTTGTTAAATCGTAGTCTAGAATTAAAAAACAAACTATAATCAAAGTATCTGTAAAAATTTTAGCAGATTACCACATACGTCAGACATTTATTTGTGACATTTGTGTGTTTTGTTTATTTGTTTACGAGATTAACATTCTATGCTATTTTCTTTCAATGAAGTTTCAGTGATTGATCATTGGAAAGTAATAATGACGCCATGATGTTAGTAGATTACTAAACTTGACAAAATCAACAATTATGAAATTAATGATGGACTATTCTTACACTATTGTAATAGCAGACGTGAGGCCCTGTCTGTAGCCTCAAGGAACTGGGCCCAATTGCAGGGCCGAAGCCTACGCGGCCCCGGTCCAGTTTCTGAAAGGTAGGTCCGACCCCGATATGATGGCTAAGAAGGAACGGGACGGGTCGTTTAGTCAGTAAAAGTCTGACACTGTCTCCTGCTCCGCCCAAGGGCCGGATTCGTCATTAAATGATTTTACCCACCATAAAAGAGGTGGCCAGCTTAATCCCACTACTTCCTGGCGGTGGTGTTTACCTCCGACATCTTCTACTTTAATTGTGGAGCCCAAAGTGGATGAACAGTTATGATAGGGTTTCATTATACTTTATAAATCTACATCTACACTAATATAATAAAGAGGTAAAGTTTGTTTTTTTGTTTGTAGGAGGTAGGTAATCTCTGGAACTACTGGTCCGACTGGACAAATTTTAGCAAAAAGAGAAAGCTGCTTTACTCCTGAGTGACATAGGCCATATTTTATGTACGCGGGCGAAGCCGCTGACAAAAGCTAGTATTAGATAAGTTAATAAATCATCGCGTTTTCTTTTCTTTCCCAAGAGAAATCACACATTCTCAAAACAATATCTTGAAGACTTACTGTCTTCACCCTTGACATATACATATATGTATATAGGTGTAGTGTAGGTACACTGTATCCTATTTTATATCACATTTACACACATACGACTTTATTGCATTTCTCACGAGATACAACCGACATACCGACACATCGGAGCGTTCATCTGGATTCAATTTGATATCGACTGGCCTACATGTACAAATACAAGCGAAGACGCTATACATTTACATAGGTATTATCAAGCTTGAAGCTAGTACACGTATCTAGTATAAGCTGGTATTTCATTGCAAGAAAAGTCTGCCAGGCAGAGACGGATCAGGCCAGCGTGGGGCCTGTAGTTTTGGCCAAGGGGCCCACTAAATCGTTGTAAAGTATTATTAATATCGCACAGTTTTCATACAACGCCATCTAGTCCGAAACTAAGTAGAGCTTATCGTATGAGTACTAGATAACTGATAAACATACTTGAATGTTTGTAAATATTCACATACCTACTTATTATACATAGAGCTTATCGTATAAGTAAAAATAGACAACTGATAAAATTATATATATTTAAATACATACATGTTAATTATAGATAAATTACACCGACACAGAGTAAAAGACCGAGCATTATACAAATATTAACACTAGCAGGTCAGGACATGCAGATGAATCAAAACATAATCCTTTCAAATTATTGAAATATTAGCGAAGTAGTGGTGGCTTTATGAAAACGGCCCCAACTTATGGTCGAAGATTTTAAACTCAGCGAGATTTTGTATAATTTATTTCATCACCACTGCTCTCAAAACGGTGAAGGAAAACGTCGTGAGAAAAGTGGTATATCTTAGAACTAAACATTCTACTACTAACTAAAGCTTTTAAAGATATATGACATCCACCATATTCCGCTGGACTTGCGTGGATTCTCTCTCTCTCCACTGGATCCTTATATTGGACTGGAGGTCTGAGTCCCAGGAGTGGGAACATCTAAAGGTTGATTATGGTGTGTTTTTGGTATCATATGTTTGTTATAACTGGTAGATTTTAGGTAGCGATAGCTATAAGCAGTTACATTGTCTTTACGGATAATTCTGAATCGATTAGATTTCATATTTGCATTGTAGTATTTATTATTATATTATATAGTATGTATTCTTGTGATATTTATGTTACTACATAATGTTTTTGAAATTATAAAAGTATATTTTTATTTACATGTTATATTATTTCATTGTCAATTGTTTTGTGTGTACTGATTTTCCTTTTATTGTTTATAACGGTGTATACAAACAATTTTTCCAACTTTTCGCTGGAAGAGTTTTATCTACACTATCTACACTAATATAATAAAGAGGTAAAGTTTGTTTTTTTATTTTTTTTTTGTTTGTAGGAGGTAATCTCTGGAACTACTGGTCCGATTGGAAAAAAATTAGCAACAATAGAAAGCTGCCTTACTCCTGAGTGATACAGGCTATATTTTATGTACGCGGGCGAAGCCGCGGACAAAGAGAAGATATAAGCTTCACCTCTGTACCTACCTATTTTTCTGTTTCCTTCTTCTTTTCTTTTATATTGATACCCCGGGGGCCCAGATTCGCGGGGCCCGTACAATTTGCTGCCCTTACTAGCACACTAATCCGACACTGTTGCCGGGTCAAATCCAATTGATCAGAATACCGTCTGTTCCGCGTTCCGAAGTATTGCAAAGCTGTATTGCGAAGCTATTTCGAGATGGGAAGGATCGGCCCTAGTGAAAAAGAAAATATGTGGAATGCGTTCTGCATTAATAATGTGAGGATTTCCGAGAAGTATTCCGGGAATGTTTTTTTGGCTTGATATTGAAATGGGTCAAGTTTATTCGGTGTCTGGTTTTGAAACTGAAATGTTGGTTGTAGCACAAATTCTTTGGTAGTATTTACTGTTTATATTCATTCATGCTCCAACATACAGCTTTTGTTTTATATCGCCATTTTTTAGCTTCCGTTGCCAATAAACGAAATACTTATAAATTCGTCATGTCCATCTATCCATCTGTCTGTCTGTCCGTCCGTATGCCATTTCTTTTTCGAAACTATATGAACTATGTTGTTGAAATTTTGTAAGTAAAAATACAATAAATTTTGGGGTTCCCCATACGTAGAACTGAAACTCATTTTTTTTTATCAAACCCATACTCATGGGGTGTAATCTAGGAATAGATCTTCAAAAATGACATTGAGGTTTTTAATATATATTTTTTCTAAACTGAATAGTTTGCGCTAGAGACACTTCCAATGTGCGTCCCCCACTTGAGTGTCAGCAGCGAAAACATTATAAGGCTAGACTGATGCTATGCTATGTCACCAAAAAGTTCTTTACAATATTGGCCATTTTATCCCTTTCAATCTTATCTAAAACCAAAGTAGGAAACTGAGACACTTTTATCTCCACATTGGTACGCTGATTCGGTCGTAAACTGAGTGCGTTAACTATATAATCGGCTGTTCAGAAAGAGACCGAGCATTGGCCTGACGCGCCGGTCATCTCTCGCTATTGGTTCAAAGGTTATGACTTCGGGACTCCAGATTACGTTTCGCGTTGCCGAAATTGTCAACAAGACCCTCTTTATCTTGAGGAATATTTTTTAGTATAGGCATTTGGTGTTGACATGGTGAGGGTCGCAGGAATCCGATTGATGCAAGACGGACATGACCGGTCGTAATTATAATAATAATCATCACATATTAGGACACTTGCATTAGGCGGCTGGATCAAGGGCTTGATTCAGAAAGCGGTACTCCTGGGTACGGCTCGTATTGTCGGTATTGTTAGGAGGTTCTTTTCTGTGGAACCCCGACCGCCAGTTGCTTGGGGGTTCCCGATATTGGTATATGTAGGATACTATTTTTAAATGTTTTTAAGTTTTTTATTGAAATGTTTGAAAATCTAATTTATAAATAACTAGCTTTTGTCAGCGGCTTCACCCGCGTACATAAAATAGCCTATGTCACTCAGGAGTAAAACAGCTTTCTATTGTTGCTAAAATTATCGGACCAGTAGTTCCAGAGATTACCTCCTACAAACAAAAAAATAAAAAACAAACTTTACCGCTTTATTATATTAGTGTAGATAATCCATAATGTTATTTTTGATCAATTGTTTTATTTAGCAATGTATGGAATATGTGAAGAAAGAAAATAAAGGAAATAATAATCCATTTCTTTCGGACCACATATCCTTATATATCCATATGAGTGTTAGTAACAACATTCTTAAGATCTATGTTAGTAGGTGAATAATTATTTGAACGAAATGTTTAGATGTGATGTTGGATTTAAAAACATCATAAGTCATATCTCCCCCTTAATAGCGAGCTAGCCTTTGTCATTTATTATAAAAATAACATTAATTTAACTCTCTTTATGACCTATAAAAGTTGTAACGACCCGACATTCCTTTTACATGTATTTCTCTATGTGAAATGCGAACTTCAATCAACGCGTAGTTGCGAGAGCTTGTAATGTAAGCTGACCCATATAATTTGGTCCCGTGAGTCCCGTGAGTTTTTCCATCAATTTCGACATTGTTAGTTCCTAATTACATCATGTCTCTTTGTGTGATTTTGTCGTTATTCGAAATACTGATGAATGGTGTAGTGCTTTTTTTCGGTGTGTAAAAATCATTAAGCTTTCGAATATTGTAATTACAATGGGTATGCGAACGCCGGCTTTCGTTCGGGGCTAAATATTTCAACGATATCTCCCGCTCTTGGGCGGAGGGAGAGGTGATGGGTGTCAGACTTTTACTGACTAAAAAACCCACCCTGCTCCTTCTTTGCCATAATTCTAGGGCCTCGGTGTTACACTTTCATATTTACCCGTGGCCTCAGGAGGATTCAACCCTTCTGGACTGGACCCCCAAAGTTTGCTGATAACTCCTTGAGGCGCGCGGAAAACAACTTGGGCTCGGTCCGGACGATTACCAGATGGTCGGACAGCGAGCTACCCATTGCTCGCCGCACGAATATCCTTTGCGGTTTACTACTACGGTGATTCTCTAAAACCAACACATAGCGTATATTCTACTCTCAAAACATACTCAAAACCGCGATATTGCCTATAACTTCAAGGTATACGGAATCGCTGGATATATTTTTATTTTCAACTAAGTTACGACTATTAAGTAATCATATTAATCGGAAAATATTTACCGCACGCTCGCCCTTCCGATAATCACAAACGCGTGGCTGTCTTGTGGGGCTATTATCATAATCAGATTACCCCGATACGATAGGGCAGGGGTGGTTAAACCTCCCTTTTTCCTTGTTTTAACTTTTTGAACACCGTAACCTACACTATTATAATAAAGAGGTAAAGTTTGTTTTTTTGTTTGTAGGGGGTAATCTCTGGAACTACTGGTCCGATTGGAAAAATTTAAGCAACAATAGAAAGCTGCTTTACTCCTGAGTAACATAGGCTAAATTTTATGTACGCTGGCGAAGCTGCGGGCAAAAGCTAGTTAGATACATAATAGAAAGACAATATGTGTACGAACGCCCGGCGTTCGCTTGGGGCTCAAGAGTTTAAGATCTTGACTGGCCTGCTGGTCTAGTAGTTAGTGGCACTGACTGCTAAGCCGGAGGTCGGCGGTTCGATTCCCACTGAAAACAAATGTTTGTGTGATGAGCACGATCATTTGTTTTGTGTCTGTAATTTAGCTATAATATGTATGTATTTAGAAATATATAAGTATGTTTATCAGTTGTCTAGTACTCATAAAATAAGCTCTGCTTGGCTTGGGACTAGCATTGTGTGATAGTTTTGGAACATTATATTGTGGAACATTTATATTAAGGAAACTCATGGTTAACATCAATTAATGAAAAAATAAAAAAAAAATTGGTTGCCTGTAAAGTCGGTATACGGGCGAAAGTTTTACGTGACAACGACTTTGAGGGGTAAAATAATTTTAATGAAACTCTCTCTCTCTCGCTCTGTCTCTCTCGCTCTTAGGCGGGCCAACTGTGCTCGAGTGGAAAGGACGCGTGCCTTTCACTTTTTATGTCTGTCTCTCTCGCTCTTAGGCGGGCTAACCATGCCCGAGTGGAAGGGACGCGTGCCTCTCACTCGCTCTCATTGTGAGCGCATAACGTGAGCGGAGCGTAACGCAGTTTCTTGAAGTGTCACCCGGCAAACCAATTTATAAGACGTTGTCACGTCAAAAGCCTTATAATTCTTACAAAAAAAAACTTATTTCTAATTTTATTATTAGAAAGTATTACAATTATACTAGAGGTTTATATACACCGTTAAATTTTGGTGGTTTTAATCCCGTGGAGGATCGATCCGGTACATGAAACACTATCGATTTGTAAAGATAAAATAAAAAAATACAGTATTTTTTTTTTCTAAAAAATACAGTGACAAGGCACTATCAGTGGCTTTAAACTGTTTTCCTTTTAAATGGAGCTTAATCATCTATTTCAAAAAACGATAGGTGCTTTCTTATAAACTTACGTAGAAGTTGTGTCTGTCCGTCTGTCCGTCTGTCTATCCATCTGTTTATTTTTCCATGTCCGTATCTCTGCCAGTCTATCTGTTAGCGGAATGTATCTTCTAAACCGCAATAAGTAAACAGCAAAAGTTTTCTTATATTTAGCAATTCGCTTAATTCAGTTTCTTTTTTGTATCTAAAAAAATAGCAAGCCAGCAATATCATCCTTGTGAAAGTCGAAAATTATCTCAAGGCAGAGTAGGTACTCCTGGGATAAAAAGTATTCTATATTATGGTATTGCAGGACACGGTCTACCCATATGCTAAATTTCATCGAAATCCCTGTAGCAGTTTCAGCTACAAGTCTTAGACTTTCACTTTTATAATATTAGTGGTACTGGCAAGATTTTGTACTACATTCCATTCTATTTTTTGAAGAAGATGAAGTTTTAAAGTGGCAATGTAGGACGGAAAATTAAATTTTCAGTATACGTATTCAAAAACCCGCTCTTATCGCACCGTTTCTAGTCACGCAATGGAGTGTTTTCTGCACTTAGTGCAGAAAAGTGCGTGTGCCACCCCCACCTCAATTTTGCTATAGTAAAATTGTTTATCGTATCAGGCTGGGCGAATCGTAAGTGTCGATTGATACGCGTGTATGTTACTGCAGCCCTCAACTCCTTAACGCCGCCTCGGTTGCAATGACAAACTTTCTACACTTCTAACAAAATGTACTAGGGACTCAGTAAGCTCTAGCGGCTGACTGTTTGAGCACCCCTGATGAAGGGGAAGGAAGAGCCCTCACCGTAATAGGGTGGCAGATACTGGAAATGCGATTAGGCTCGTTTTAATCGTTTGAGTACGATGGAGTGAAATGAATAATGTAAATCTGAAGTGAAGGAACCCGTGTTGAGGACTAAACGGACAATTATTGTATTATAATGGGTTTGGTGCGTACAAATATACGCTTATTACGATAAGACCGCCGATTAAATATTTTATTTATTACAAGATTTCTTTTTAAGTACCACAAGTAGGATGTAATGAAACGGTGAAAGAGAAGTTTTGGGAGGATTTTGATACGGCCTTAATGAACATCCCTGTACATGAGGAGTTGATAGTGGGAGGTGATTTTAATGGACATGTGGGAAGAATGAGAGGTATGTATGAAAGAGTACATGGCGGATGGGGTTTCGGAAATCCAAACAATGAAGGAGAGACACTGTTGCAATCCGCTACTGCATTTGATCTAGCAGTAGCCAATACGTGGTTTCAGAAAAAAGATGAACACCTGGCCACGTATAAAAGTGGTAATCATAAGACGCAAATAGATTATTTTCTAGTTCGGCGCAACCACTTAAAGTATGTTATGGATTGCAAAGTGCTGCCAGGAGAAGACTTAGTCTCGCAACACAGACTCCTGGTTATGACATCAGTGGTTCAAATTCATTGTAGGAAAACCAAAGAGCGCCCGCCTCCTAGAATAAAATGGCACAGGCTAGAGAGGAATGACTGCGCGAAGAAGTTCAGAGAGCGAGTGGTGGACAGAATGATAGAGATGGGAGACATGAATGATCGAAGTATAAATGAAAGCTGGAATGAAATGGCTGAGTGTATAATGCAAGCAGCGAGAGATATTTTGGGAGAGACGAAAGGAAAGGGCAGAATAGATAGAGATACATGGTGGTGGTCGACAGAAGTTCAGAATGTATTGAAAGAAAAGAAGAAAAAATTCAAGGAATGGCAGTGTGTACAAACAGATAATGTTAGTTTGAAAGCTGAAAGAAAGAGTGAGTATAATGCTTTAAAGAAAAAAGCAAAGAAAGCCGTGGCAATTGCAAAAGCAAAAGCCCAGGACAAACTATATGATACATTAGACAGTCCTGCAGGCCAGAAAGAGCTGTACCGGCTTTCTAGAATGAGAGAAAGAAAGGCGAGGGATGTTTGCCAGGTAAGATGTGTAAGAGATGAAAGTGGAATGGTTCTATCGGATAATGAAAAAATCAAAGAGAGGTGGAAGGAATATTTTGAAAGACTTATGAATGAGGAAAATAATTGGAGTGGGGTTTTAGAGAATAAACCAGTGAATGTGGGGTTAGTGAGAATAGTTAGTATGGAGGAAGTCAGGGAAGCAGTGAATGGAATGAAAAATGGTAAAGCCATTGGTCCAGATGGAATACCAGTTGAGGTGTGGAAGTTATTAAGAGTAGATGGATGGGTGTGGCTGGCTTTGTTCTTCAATAAGCTGTTGCAGGAAGAAGCCATACCTGATGAATGGTGCAACAGTTCTTTGGTGCCCATCTTTAAAAACAAAGGTGATGTGCTTGAGTGCAACAATTATAGAGGAATAAAGCTAATGTCGCATACCATGAAAGTATGGGAGAAAGTTATTGAACGGCGGCTGAGAGAAGAGAGTGAAATTTCACAGAACCAATTCGGTTTTATGCCTGGTCGTGGTACAACGGATGCCATATTTGCTATACGCCAGTTGTGCGAAAAATACAGAGGTGCACATAAAAACTTGCACATGGTATTCGTTGACCTCGAAAAGGCATACGACCGGGTACCTCGTGAGGTTCTGTGGTGGGCCCTTAAGGAGAAAGGTGTGCCTGGGAAGTATGTGCAGTTGATCCGATCAATGTATAGTCGCTGCAGTACACAAGTCCGGTCTGCAGCGGGCACCACTAACAACTTCAATGTGGCTGTCGGTTTACACCAAGGGTCGGCTCTTAGCCCTTACCTCTTCCTGATAATAATGGACGCTCTGACGTCGGACATTCAGGAAGAGGCTCCCTGGTGTATGCTGTTTGCCGATGATATTGTGCTGGTTGCCGAGAGTGCCCTAGAGGTCCAGAGCAGATTGGAGGTGTGGTGGCAAAGACTGGAGAGTGTTGGCCTAAAATTGAGCAGAACTAAAACAGAGTACCTGTTCTGCGATTTTGGCGGTCTCTCTAGTCCTGTGCCCATAGCTCTCGCCGGAACGCCCATACCAACCTGTTCCGACTTTCGGTACCTTGGGTCGCTTATCCAAGGGAATGGTGAGATAGACCGAGACGTGGCACATCGGATCAACTCAGGATGGATGAAATGGCGACAGGTCACTGGAACAACTTGCGACCCACGGATGCCCCTCAAGTTGAAGGGTAAAATCTACAAGTCCGTGATAAGGCCTGTCCTACTGTATGGGTCAGAATGTTGGGCTCTGAAAAAGACGGATGAAAAGCGATTGCATGTAGCAGAGATGAGAATGTTGAGATGGATGTGTGGTGTGACGAGAATGGATAAAGTGAGAAATGAGTATATTAGAGGAAGTTTGAAAGTGGCGCCAGTGACTGAAAAGTTGAGAGGGAACCGTTTGTCTTGGTATGGCCATGTAAAAAGGAGGGATGAAACGCATGTTACAAAGAAAGCCATGAGTATGAATGTGGATAGATGGAGAGGGAGAGGGAGACCAAAGAAAATATGGATGGATTGTGTGAGAAGTGATATGGAAAACAGAGGAGTTAGTGATAGCGTGACGGGTGACAGGACAGAATGGAAGAAAAAAACATATTGCGCCGACCCCAAATAAAACGGGACAAGGGCAGGAAGATGATGACAAGATTTCTTTTTAAGTATATTGTCTTGGTGTACAATAAAGTCTAAATCATTACCTAGTATAAAACAAAGTCGCTTCTCGCGGTCTGTCGCTATGTATGCTTAGATCTTTAAAACTATGCAACGGATTTTGATGCGTTTTTTTAATATATAGAGTTATTCAAGAAGAAGGTTTATATGTAAAATAGACGTATATTTTAATATCACCATTGTACTCGAGCGAAGCTGGGGCGGGTTGCTAGTAAATAAATATATAGTTTACTAGCTTCTGCCTCTCTTCTCTTCTCTTCTGCTTCTGCCAGCGACTTCGTCCGCGTGAATCTTGTTTGAGGTTAGTTGAGGTCGAGAATTCCAAGACGGATAAAAAGTAGCCTACGTACCAAATTTCATTAAAATCGGTTCAGCAGTTTAACCGTTAAAGCGTGACAGACAGACAGAGTTTGTGTCACATTTATAATACCTATTAGTAAAAAAATAACTGGTTAATTAACATAACACGTGTGTAACTAATTAAATAATCGTAAAATATTTAATAGAACATTGTTTTAGTACAAGAGCACTGAGTTTCATGCGTCATAAAGAAGTCAATAAAATTTGCAATTTATTAATTATTTACAAATGATTGTAGAAGACAATAACTTTTGCCCCATTCATCATCAGTGTCATCATATCAGGCGAGAGACGTCCACTGTTGGACGTGGGCCTTCTCTAAGCAGCGCCATAACGAGTCTCGCATCCATCGGATTCTAGCAATAAGGGGGTTGGTGGAATTGTTGTTGAAAAGTAAAGTTTTCAAGTAACAAATAAAAGAAAAAAAAAACTTTATGAGTTTTCATGATACAGTTATGTATCGGACATGATTCTTTACAAGATTCTTTACACAAAAATAGACACGTGTTTCGCTTATACTAAAAATAAGGTTGCATAGATTATATACCCCCACACGCACTATACAGACCACTACCAAACCCAAACCGTAACTCCGTAACCCGCACCGAACTCGTACCTACTCCGTCCGCATACTCTAGCTAGAATATTAACGTGATCATAAAAAAATATTAAAGTTAATTGTTCTAAAACTCATCAATTTTAATTAAACCATTAATGAAGACTCATAAAGTCAACTTTACCTATTGAAATACAATTTAATAGTATCCGCATTTCTACGAAGAAAAACTCAAAGTGATAAACTAAAAATTGAAGTAATTTGTTTACAGTTTTACGATCTAATTTATGTTTACGTAAATCAACGAACCGTTCCAAGAAAATGTCTGGAAAATTGCGAAGAATTTACATCTGGGATGTGTCTTAATTGCTTAGTTTATTATTTGATTGATCTATTTAAATTACATTGAGAAAGATATCGCCTAACATTTACTGCTTTACAAATTTATTCGTCAAACGGAAGAATTTTGTTTTCAAACTACGAGTAGCTTTCGGGCGGTTTCGACACAAAATAAATAGGCACAGAAGTCAATCTCTTGTATGTACTTCAGTTTTCATACCTATGCACGGCGGTCGCGCGCGCTATGGTTGTCAACTGGATTATACACAACAAATTATCGTGGTAGTTGTAAAATTTCACAGAAGCGCGTCCCAAACGTGACATCCTCGCGGTCGTAATGATCCTCGTTGAGCCCGATTTTCGCGTCGGTGAACGGTGTCTATGTGTGCGTTGCTCGAGCGCACTTTGTACATAGATTGACATCTGTTCCTATATAATTTGTGGTTTCGATCCCATCTATCCTTCTCCACTGTACGAACCCCTACTCTACCCTGCTCTACCCTGTTCTACCCTACTCTACCCTACTTTACCCAGCTCTACTCTACTCTACCCTACTGTACTTTACTCTACCCTGCTGTACGCAACTCTACACCGTACTCTACCTTGCCCTACCCTGTTTTACCCTACTCTACCCAGCTCTACACTACTCTATGCTGCTCTACCCTACTCTACCCTGCTCCACCCTACTCTACATTACTCCTGATAATAAAAATAACGAAATCTTATCAACTGTTCTCGAAATTAACGCTTAGCTACACATTCAGCGAACTTTTGTATTATAGACTATATGAAGTCGACGTAAAAAGGGATCACATCGAATAATTTATTTGTAAAACATGGGTTCTTCTACTTATGTTATGGGATATGAATATTTAGGAATAGCCTTTTTATATTAACCGTAAATACCAGATTAAGGTTGCCTGTCCAATAAAGCAGATAGGATTGGAGCGAAGCAGGGCTGTGCCAATATTAATCAATAGTATAATAGTGAGCCAACACCCTAGTGAGGAGGCCTGTGTCCCAGCAGTGGGAACTTTACAAAAGGCTGATAATGATGATGATGATGAGTATAATAGTGTCACGGATTTATTAATTAGGATAAGGACACAACTGTAATGATGTTAATACCTACTCCAACTTAGTACTACGGTTTTGGTCCGTCGTACTAATGTCGTGGTTCGTCCGTACCAAAGTCGAGTGGGACTCAGCGTAATAAGTATTGCACCAACGGAAAAAAATACAGGGTCACGCTCGAGCCTAGTACGGTACGGACCAAACCCGTAGTACCAAATTCGAGCTTTTGTTAACACTATTTAAAGAAATACGCCTATCCATGTTTTAGTCAGTAAAAATACTCGTTTTTGGAAAAATTATTTCATGATTTTCTACTCTTAAACAATTTTGTCAATGATCTGGTGCTACATTGCCGTTAGAAAATGTTTAGTAACGTTAGTAAACATTTGTTAGCAAACGTTTAACACGAATATAAAAAATCTTTTCATGTTAGAAATTGTTTAGTAACGTTAGTTAACAAATTATAACAAAACAAATTATTGTCTTTAAATATAATATCTTTTTTAAACAAGAAATGAAAGCTATTCCATTGAACAAATCCTCTTCCATTTTCGTATAGACACCCTCAAAACGCAAAGCAAACTGCGAGCCAATACCAGATTTAAATGTTATAAAATGTTAGTAAACATTTTCTATTACTAAAAGAGCACTTATAACATGTAACAGTTCCTAAAATGTAACAATTGACAACATTTGTTAGTAAATGTTTTTATGTTAGAAAATGTTTAGAAACATTTTCTAACGGTAATGTGGGGAGCACCAATCGTTATTATTCGTCCTAAAATAATATTTCAAAATGTTTAGTTATCTTTATTGTTATGTTTAATATTGTGCTTTATTTATAATAATGACTGCTTCTACTTAAAGGCCAGGTCAACAGGACGTTCAAAATAAACGAGAATTTAGATAAGTTAGTGATAACGGTACAAATAGCAAACAATGTAGTTTTCGGATTTACCAGGCACGTGTTCAGTAAATCGTGAACTTTTCCTCCTTCCTTATACTAGGGGGCGCCTACTGGGGCCATGGGTAGTTTGGAAGAGAACCTCGGAGCTCTGAAACGAAGGCAAAGAAAGAACAGGAGTTGGTTAAAGTCAGTAAATGTCTGGAGCTGTTAGCTTTTCAGTATCACATTTTACTGACTGGTGGGTCTCACCTGATTTCCTCCAGCGGCCCTTTTTGCTTCACGCCCTCGGTGACTCTTTCGGTATCAAATTTGGCTGGTAAAAAACAGGTGGGCTGTTTTCCTTCAATTGTCCCTAGCGATCTAGGGTTTTGGTTTTTTTTTAATTGATATAAACTAGTGCTTGACTGCAATCCAACCCCACCTGATGGTAAGCCTAAGCAGTATATAGTAGTAGGATCGTATAGTATATTCTACAACTGTCACACAACATCGTCTAGTCCCTAGCTAAGCAGAGCTTGTGTTATGAGTACTAGACAACTGATAAACATATATATTTCTAAATACATATTATAGATAAATTACACCCAGACACAGAACAAATGATTGAACTCATCACACAAACATTTTTCCTGGTTGGGAATCTACCCACGACCTACAGCATAGCAGTCAGGGCCTCTAACCATTAGACTAACAGCAGTGATACAATCGTTGATGGTGAGGCACACTAGTTTATTAAGAGCCTATTCACTCTAGCCTTGAAGACACTAAAATTATAAGACTGTACGTATTTGGTACCTAAGCATCCCAGATTATTCTCCGATAACCGAATTACTTTAGGTCACGTACCATCGGGTTGGTCGGATGAAACTAGGTTCAGGCGCAGATCTGATTATGTACACATCATTACACTCTCCTATCCCTCGCCTGTTTTTCACCCGGAAAATATTACGTTGGCAAATGGTTCGTGTTTAAGGCAGTAAACAGAAAAATAACAAAAATGCTTTTGTATCTGCTTTATTTAACTCGCTGTCCGCCTATACGGTAAGTGTCCGGACCGAGCCCAAGTCGTCGACGGCGCGCACTGTTCCCGCGTGCCTCAAGGAGTTGTCAGCAACTGTAGGGGCCCAGTAGGGTTGAAGCCTTCTGGGGCCTAGGATTGATGCGAAAGCGGAACACCGGGGCTCTGGAACTAAGGCAGGAAGGAAAGGTGGGTCGTTTAGTCAGTAAAAGTCTGACAAAGTCTCCCGCTCCGCCCAAGAGCGGGATTCGTCATTTGACGATTTATCCCAACATAAAAAAAAAATCTGCTTTATTTATATTTGTGTGTTTGATGTTTGATTACTGCTCCGCTTCTTAGGATCGTAACGTGATATTGTATACCTTAAAGTATTCGTCATGAATCTGGCTATCTTATACGGAAAGATTTTTTTCTAATTCTACTAGTAGTAGTAGAGTAATTTCAGAGATTAGTGCTCTTATATAAGGGTGCATATGGGGCCCCACCACGATCTTCGGGGCCTAAGTCAACCTCCCCTGCAAGTTGGGGCACCTGCCGAACAGCAGACGAGGCTCTGGCGCTGGCTTTCTCTTTTAGGGTTGGGAGGTCAGACGGCAGTCGCTCCCGTAAAGGCCACAAAAGCCAAAATCTATGGATAGGTCAGAAAAGATATTTGCCACGGATAGGGCGCCGCCGCAAAACGGCGCGCAGGAGATTCACCCGACTCCTGTGGCAAGTGGGCGAGGGCTACCGTGTCAGGGGCGAACACGGCTAAAGACACGAGCCCCAACCCGTAAACTCCGCTTCGCCAGCCTAAACATTGGCACGCTGACCGGACGCGCGAGAGAGTTAGCCGATGTACTGCTTAGGCGAAGGGTGGCCGTGGCATTCCTGCAGGAGACTCGGTGGAAAGGCCGCAGGCCCCGGCTCATCGGGAATGGCTACAAGCTGATCTACACGGGTGCAGCCGGTGGGGAGAACGGGGTGGCCGTTGTACTCTCCGAGGAGTTTCACGACGCAGTTCTGGAGGTGAAACGCTACAGTGATCGGCTTATGGTCGTAGGTGTGCTTATTGATGGGGTTATAACCCACTTGATAAGTGCCTACGCGCCTCAGGTCGGTTGCAGCGACGCTGAAAAGGTTGCGTTCTGGGATCAACTCGGTGAGGTGCTTCGTGGCATCCCGTTGTCCCAGGGAATCGTTTTGGGTGGTGATCTGAACGGTCATGTGGGTCACAGGTGCAAGGACTTTGAGCATGTTCACGGTGGCTTTTGATACGGTAGCCGTAACGCTGAAGGGGAGACTATCCTCCAAACGTGTGCGGCTGCCGGCCTTGCCATCGTGAACACGTATTTCAAAAAGAAATCCGAACACCTGATTACCTACAGGAGCGGGAGGTACGCTACCCAAATCGATTTCTTACTCACACGGAGGCACCATATCAGTAGGGTGGCCAACTGCAAGGTCATACCCGGTGAGAGTCTCACTGCACAACACCGTCTCCTTGTCATGGACTTGCGCGTCAAGCCTAGGGTCAAGGTTGATGAGCGCCAACAACGCCGAATACGGTGGTGGCGATTGAATGAAGCCACGTCCCAGTCGTTCGCGTCGGCCATCGGCGATAAGTGCGATGGTACCGATGGCGAACCTGTGCAAAGCCACTGGGACAGGATTCAGGTTGCCATCACTGAAGCGGCAAAGTCGGTGCTCGGCTTGTCCAGGGGCGGCCGCAAGTGTGACAAGGAGACTTGGTGGTGGGATGACACAGTCCAGAGGGAGATCAGAGAGAAGAAAGCCCTCTTCAAAACGTGGCAAGCTTCCAAATCTCCCGAAGACCGCGACACATACAGAACCGCAAAACGTGCCGCCAAGAGGGCCGTAGCCAGAGCCAGACGAGACCACTTACAGCCACTTTATGATAAGTTGGAATCGTCTGAGGGGCAAAAGCTCATTTATAAGTTGGCACGTTCCAGGGTCAAAGCGGCACTGGATATCTCTAAGTGCCGCTGTGTAAGAGACCCTGACGGCAATCTGTTATGCGAGGACCTCGCGGTGAAGGAGAGATGGCGCTCGTACTTCCACGAGCTGCTGAACAAGCAGCACAAAGAGGTTCTGTCTCCGGTTCTCCCTCCAAATCAGAGACTTGTGCCCCCGGTTACGCCTGAAGAAGTGCATGTGGCTCTTCGCCGCATGAAGAACCGGAAAGCTGTCGGTGCCGATGGAGTCCCCATTGAAGCCTGGAAGGCGATGGGTCCTCATGGTGTGGGCATCTTAACCCACCTATTTAACCGCATGCTCCTCACCGGAAAGATCCCGAGTCAATGGAGACTGAGTATTATCACTCCAGTCTTCAAAGGCAAGGGATCGGTGCAGGAGTGTAGCGGCTACCGTGGGATTGAGGTTATGTCCCACACCATGAAGCTCTTCGAGCGGGTGATTGACTCTCGGATCCGACAGGAGTGCACCGTCTCGGGATATCAATATGGGTTTCGACCAGGCCATGGCGCCATGGATCCCATCTTTGCCCTAAGGGTTACCATGGAGGGATACAGATCGAAGAATACGCCTCTGCACCTCTTGTTCCTAGACATGCAGAAGGCCTTCGACTGTGTCCCCCGTGATGTGATCTGGTGGGCGCTGAGATCCAAAGGAGTGCCCGAGACCTATGTTGACATCATCCGAGATATGTACCGAGACTCCGGTTCTGTGGTTCGGACCGCTGTTGGCGATACGAAACCCTTCCCCATCACCGTCGGAGTTCACCAGGGCTCTGTCCTTAGTCCGTTTCTGTTCAGCGTGGTGCTGGACGTGCTGTCCTCCACAATCAGGGACTTACATGAGCAGCCGCCATGGCTGCTCATGTATGCAGACGACATCGCGCTGGCGGACTCGGACAGTGGGCGCTTGGTTCGACGTGTGGCAGCGTGGAAGGAATCGCTGGAAAACGGCGGTCTGAAGATTAATGCGGCGAAGACCGAGTACTTGGCCTGTAACACAACTAACGCTGCTCCTGTTCGCATTGGCGAAGACACAGTTGAGCGCACGGAACAGGTCAGGTACTTGGGATCGGTGCTCCACGAGTCCGGGGACGTCGATTGCGACGTCGAGTCACGTATCTCGGCGGCCTGGGCGAAGTGGCGTGAGGTGGCGGGGGTTATCTGTGACCCCAAAATACCGGTTGGGCTCAAAGGACAGGTCTATAAGACCATCATTAGGCCTGTCCTTTTGTATGGCAGTGAAGCGTGGCCTGTACTTGAGCGACATAAGCTAAGCCTGCGTGTCACGGAAATGAATATGCTGCGCTGGATGTCTGGAGTTTCGCGGAAAGACCGCATTAAGAACTCCCGCATCCGGAGCAGCCTTCGGGTCCGTAACATAGCGGATAAACTGCAGGAGGGTCGATTACGCTGGTATGGCCACGTTTTACGAAAACCGGCAGACTACGTGGGTAACAGATGCCTCGCCATGCCGCCTCCGCCGGGACCCGGAAAACGAGGTAGGCCTAAGAGGCGTTGGATCGACGTCGTAAGGGACGATATGCGTGTGTGCGTGGGCTTAAGGCAGAGGACGCAAAAGACTGAGCGAAGTGGAGACGACTAGGCAGGAAAGCGGACCCCGGGCAACTAGGTGAAAGCCAAGGTAGCAACCGGGACTTACGCTAGGCTGATGATGAGTGCTCTTACATAATCAAAAAAATTCATCCGCTACTACAGTAGGTATGGACGCGGCCGTTCTAACTTGGCGAACCGGCCCCCCTAGCCAAGTTGATAATCTACAATCGTTAACGCTAGTAAACAACTTATCAAATGAATGGGAATGACTTAATTTCAACAAAATTAGTAGCCAAGTTCACAGTTTTTCAAAATGACAGAATGCAATGCAATTGTTTCTACAATGATCATCGCTACATCCTGCAGTTTTATGATATAATTAATACTTACGTTGAGGCGTTTCGATTGTTGAAAGAGACTCGACACGAATCGATTGTAACCATAGATATATCAAACAGATTGTAACTTAGCTAAGAGCCGTTCTAACTTGGAGGGCCTGAAGTTAGGTTCTGCAAATTTCAGCGCTTGTACAAAAAAAAAGTAAAAAAATAATTGCCAAAACAGTTGTTAATATTAATAACAACTGCTGACAATTTTTTTTTTTAAATTTGCAGAGCCTAACTTCAGGCCCTCCAAGTTAGAACGGCCGTACTGCACTCCAATTCTTCTGCTTCTATATTATAGTAGAAATTAAAAAGTTATTAGGAAAGACAAAGACAAACAGCTTTTCGGAATTCTATAAACTTTATGTGGCCCAGCAGAGTCGAAGCTACCAGTAGGCCTTTTTTAAGCGAATCAATGGCCCCATGGTCTTACAGATTTCTACTTTTATTTCCTACTAGCTTTTGTCAGCGGCTTCGCCCGCGTACATAAAATATAGCCTATGTCACTCAGGAGTAAAGTAGCTTTCTATTGTTGCTAAAATTTTTCCAATCGGACCAGTAGTTCCAGAGATTACCCCCTACAAACAAAAAAACATAAAAACAAAAAAACAAACTTTACCTCTTTATTATATTAGTGTAGATTTAAGGAAAGAATCAGGTCGTTAATCGAGGGATTTCATCTCATCTTTGTTCGAGTGTGTTGTAGATTAGAGGATTACGGCGGAGTTATCAGAGGATGAATGAGTGAGAGCATCCTTCCGTACGTAAAGACGGAACTCAAACAAAACAGCTGTGTAACTTTTTAATCCTTGAACATAAGGGTTTAAATCTTTCAAGATTGAACGTTTTGTGAAAGTCTAAGTTAATATCGTGTCAATCTTTTCCGAATTGTATTTTATTTTTCGGTGTGCAAAAATCATCCAATGACATCTCTCGCCCTCGCGGTGCGGGAGATAGTGTCTGACTTTCGCTGACTAAAAACCAACCCGTTCCTTCGTTGACGTAGTTCTAGGGCCCTGGTGTTATACTTATGTTACCCTATTGAATCACTGCTTACCATCATGTGGGATTGCAGTCAAGCACTAGTTTAGGTATATCGATTAAGAAAACTTTTTTTAATTCAACTAAGTATATCCAGAAACGATTTCTTTATATAAGATCCTGAGTTAGGCTTATCTTAAAACTGGCGTTTCTAATTAGGAACGGGTTCGTTCAAGCGTTCCGGATGACGTCAGAATGACTCGACTGTAGTACTGATAGGTGATAAGAGGACAAAAAACTGTATTTAGAAATGTCGTTGCGTAATTAGACAACTCTTTTTTTATTATTGTACATAGGCTCGCGATTGACCACAATCTCACCTGATGGTAAGTGATGATGTGGCCGACGACGGAGCACGCTTGCCTAGAAGTAATCTATTCTCTCTTGACTTAAAGACCCCTAAGTTGTAGCTATCAGGATACATAGACTCCGGTAATTGCATTCCTTGGCTGTACGCACAATAAATATGTTCTCAAAACGGTTTGTGCGTATGGGTGGGATGTTCTCCATGTACCAGTGGGTTATCTTAAAATACCATTGAGAACTACTTATTCTAAAAATATGGTATTGAAGAATGTTTTAGAACATGCATGACAAAAGTGTTCCTAATTTTTCTATTGTCATTGTCTCCCAACAGAATAGAAAAGGTTCCCAAAGGTCCATAATTCTATTGTTTTTCATTTCCCACCGAGTCCATGAAAAAAAATCGCGTTTGAAATGTTCTTACGTCAATTAGCAATGGATCCACGCGATTCGTCCAAAGTACGGTCAGTAATATTAACTTCTTGTTTGTCTTAATCAGTTTGTAAGCCTTGGGAAAATATATAATTACTAACTACGATTAATTTGTTTTAATTTGATTATTCTGAATTCTGATTTATAAATTTCAAGTTCCTTTTACATATCCGTGTGGATATAAACCCCTTATAAAGAATAAAAAGTCAATTTTAGCGTAAAATAAAAAATAATTTACTATTTTTTTTTATAAGTACAATTTTTTTCTTTTAAGTTTATGACTCTTCACCTCATTAGAGCCGCATGTATAAATGGCTACGTTGCTTTAAATCTATATATATAAAAATCAATTGCTGTTCGTTAGTCTCGCTAAAACTCGAGAACGGCTGAACGGATTTATCTTATCTTGGTCTTGAATTATTCGTGGAGGTCTAGGGAAGGTTTAAAAGGTGAGAAAAATTCGAATAGTAGGGTAGAGTAGGGTAGAGTAGGGTAGAGTAGGGTAGAGTAGGGTAGAGTAGGGTAGAGTAGGGTAGAGTAGGGTAGAGTAGGGTAGAGTAGGGTAGAGTAGGGTAGAGTAGGGTAGAGTAGGGTAGAGTAGGGTAGAGTAGGGTAGAGTAGGGTAGAGTAGGGTAGAGTAGGGTAGAGTAGGGTAGAGTAGGGTAGAGTAGGGTAGAGTAGGGTAGAGTAGGGTAGAGTAGGGTAGAGTAGGGTAGAGTAGGGTAGAGTAGGGTAGAGTAGGGTAGAGTAGGGTAGAGTAGGGTAGAGTAGGGTAGAGTAGGGTAGAGTAGGGTAGAGTAGGGTAGAGTAGGGTAGAGTAGGGTAGAGTAGGGTAGAGTAGGGTAGAGTAGGGTAGAGTAGGGTAGAGTAGGGTAGAGTAGGGTAGAGTAGGGTAGAGTAGGGTAGAGTAGGGTAGAGTAGGGTAGAGTAGGGTAGAGTAGGGTAGAGTAGGGTAGAGTAGGGTAGAGTAGGGTAGAGTAGGGTAGAGTAGGGTAGAGTAGGGTAGAGTAGGGTAGAGTAGGGTAGAGTAGGGTAGAGTAGGGTAGAGTAGGGTAGAGTAGGGTAGAGTAGGGTAGAGTAGGGTAGAGTAGGGTAGAGTAGGGTAGAGTAGGGTAGAGTAGGGTAGAGTAGGGTAGAGTAGGGTAGAGTAGGGTAGAGTAGGGTAGAGTAGGGTAGAGTAGAATAATCTGTTGCCGGGAGCGAAGCCGCGGGCAAAAGCTAGTGTGAAATAAAATTATTCATTGTTATTATTTCATAGAGATAAGAAAAATAAGCATGTCGGAAACGGCTTCGATTTGTTGACAACAAGACAAAGCACGCCATCTAGTGGCAACTAGAAGAACTAAATAAAGATGGCGCGCTTAACAGAGTCAGTGACGTATCCACTTTGCTACGAGTTTGTGGAGGGGAGAACCAACCCGCCCGGGCAGCGGACACTCTTAACCAAGCCGTCGCAGGGTCAAGACGTTCTGAAACTGTCTGTTTTGTTGTTTCTATCTATTAAATAACAGTGCACTGTACCGACATGTATTAAGAAGTAAACCGATTCAACTTCTAGCCGTTGTCATTCATCACATTAGCACGATACCCACATAGACCCACATGATAGATCTGATAGAACAGAGCTCGAAAACCATCCTGAACATGAGACGACAAGCATTTATATCTTATAAAAGCTTTACTGCTAAACATTCTCATGGACTCGTCGGGAATGAAAATATTTAATATTTTAAAATGACATGGACTCATTGGAAAATAATGTTCAAACTTTCATTTTTCGAGAACTAACAAAGTACTTTTTTGTGCTTAAAGGTTCATTACGCCATGCTGTATAACTTGAAATCTGACAGCAGCATTAGTGATTGTAGTTTATTTCTACTTGCTAACTCTTTAGTGTACTTGCTGACGTTATATAGGCGTAACTGCGTAGTTACATGCCTAATACAGTTTACTCATATCAGTAAACTCTCTACAATCTCTAATTAGTTTACTTATGAGCCACTTAGTCCTGTGTGCTGTGTGTGAGTTGTTTTTACGTTGACGTGATCGAAAAGTTTAGCGCGGTTTTTTTATGGTAGGTAAAAATCATCCAGTGACGAATGCCACCCTAGGGCGGAGCGGGAGTCAGTGTCAGACTTCTAATGATTGAACGACACACCGTTCCTTCCTGCCTTAGTTCTAGGGCCCTGGTGTTCCGCTTTCGCATCAACCCTTGGTCCCAGAAGGCTCCGACGATACTGGGCCCCTACTGTTGCGGACAACTCTTTGAGTTAAAGAGCTTGGAGCAGGCCAATCCAAGCGCTGAACTTCATAAACGCATCGATCGCATTACCTTAAAACAAACTCTTAGGTACTAGGCACTCTGATTAGGTATCATCCCACGCTTAGCGTTCCCAACAACACCATATTATGTTAAAAAACTACTCATTATTCTTTTACTAAAGTTTCCATAATAAAATAAAGGAATTGATTGATAAGTCGCTGAGAACAAAACTACTCTATTTATTATTTTAAATGCTATGATGGTCTCCTTTAAATAATAATAAATAGCGACCCGCGCCAGCTTTGCACGGGTGCTATTATGCATGTATTATACATATAAACCTTCCTCTTGAATCTATGAAACTCAAGTTTAAAGATTTGTCTCCATATATGCTTAACATGGTGACAAACAGCGGGAAGCCACACTTTTATACTATGTAGTGATGATGATCTCCCTTCAGTGATAATAATAAGTCACAAGAGAGCAGAGGTAACGGTCCCGACTTACGAGTCGCATTACTTTGTGTAATTTATTTGATTACCACTGCTCTCAAAACATCGTGAGGAAACCGGCATGTCCCAAAACCAAAATTCCAAGACATGTGACATCCACCAAATCGCACTGGGCCCGCGTAGTGGATTACGGCCTCTCGAGTCCCAGAAAATTATTCTGCTTATGCTAAAACAACCCACTAACAGAAACCCTTTCTTCTCTTCCAGGGAGTGTCCTTCATCGGCTGGCATCAGCGGACCCGGCTGGAGCGGGTGCTGATGATAGCAGCTGCAGTTCTCTTCGTGGCTGTTCTTCTAACTACCACCCTCCTGCTGACCATGCGAGGACCCACCTACCTGCCCGTGCCACCGTGCTATCAGCCTGAGAGCAAAGGTAACTTTATAAACATACTTTATTATCAAATCAATTACTTATGGCCTGTTTTAACTACGGCTAGGTTTTTTTTTATGGCATCGACCGACAACTATCTACGGCCATTGAACCCGCTTAGCTGTTCTTAACTTAACTTAAAGATATGAATTTCGCATACGCGTAAATTACTATTAGTTTTAGAAAACAAAGCACTTAATTTTTTAATTTTATCTCTGCAAATCTACAGTGTTTCATGTACCGGATTGATTTTTTTTTATTGTGTATATTGATGTATAAAGCAGGTTTGAAAAATCCGTTTTTTCGCCACTTAAATTTTAATGACTGATTTTTGATTGTATTTACTATCTAAATCGCAGTCAAGCACTAGTTTACATTAATTGAAAGAAAAAGTCCTAAACAAAGTCTAATGAAAGTAACTACAACTGTTGTTTTACTTTTATGGCTTTTATGGTTATTTAATTATTGAAGTCATAACCTTTATTGGTGCATGTCATTTATGGCTGAAACACGGTGGTAGTCTGATCACAATCAATTTTATGTCCCATAAATAAACTAGATGTTCCAGATAAATAACTACCAATTTATCAGGGCACTCCTTTATTTGGTTACGAGTATTTCTACGTACTTGTATAACTCTTGTAGGTTTGACCAATGAGCTTTATAAATTTTGTATGCAATCTATATAATAATATATACTAGCGACCCGCCCCAGCTTCGCATGGGTGCAATGGTGATATTAAATATATGATACATATAAATCTTCCTCTTGAACCACTTTATCTATTAAAGAAAACCGCATAAAAATTCGTTGCGTAGTTTTAAACATCTAAGCATACATAGGGACAGGCAACGGGACGCAACTTTGTTTTATATTCTGTAGTGAAAAGATGAAACTGACTGACATATCAACGTACAGGCAAAACTACTGGGGCTAGGAGCTTGAATATTTTCACAAAACTTCCTTTTTTGACATTTGTGAGCACTCAGAAAGGATTTCCCAAAATTCATAACCTAAGGGGATGAAACAGGGACCCAAATTTTGTATACTTACAGCAACTTATTTTTACGCGGGCGAAGTCGCTGGCAGAGACTAGTGGACCCATAAGAGCCTTAGTTTAGTATCCAGTGTAAGACACAAGTGAAAGTTATAATGAAGCTATCATAGTCGAAGAAAGACTAAAGCCTCTAAAAACTAATAAAAATAAGGCTTGTAGGTTTTTTTAAAATTATATCTGCTGGAAGATAACCAATTCTATCTTCATTTTCAGACCAAGTGTGCCTAAAAGGGTCGTGCATATACACCGCGAGCGAAGTGATCAGGGCCCTGGATGAGACCCAGGATCCTTGTGAGGACTTCTACGAGTTCGCCTGTGGAGGCTGGATCAAGAACAACCCGATACCTGAGGGGAAATCCAACTGGGGCATCTTCAGCAAGATTGAGCTGCAGAACCAGTTGATCATCAGATACGCACTTGGTAAGTGGATTTGAATTTTAATAATGTCCAGAATTTTAGATGTATAGTAAAAGCTTCTTTTAAGAGGGAGATATTTTTTTATGGTAGGTAAAACGCCAAGTTACAATCGTATCGTTTAGAGTTAGCGCTTGAAGTTGGCCACGCCCTCAATTCCCTTGTTCGGACGTCATCTCAAAAAAGGCATTGAAGAACAGAGCGCGCCGTCGATGACTTGGGCTTGGTACGGTCTGTTACCAGACAACCGGACGGCGATCTACCCATTGCTCGCCGTCCGCAAACTCGCGCCTGCGGCGGCCGGAAATCGGGATCGGAATCCCGGCGGCGTCTGGGGCGTGCGTCAGCCTCCTTAGCTAGCATTACTGCTTCGCAGAAGGAGGTGGCCGCCTCCTACCCCTCCTCGCTCTTAGTCAAGGAAATTAGTTTAGTTAATACATTATTATAATAATAGATACTTAATGTTTCGCTCAGTTACACAATCACACCCGTGCAGATGTCGTGTACGATAATATGACAGGGTTATGACATCAAGATAATTTTCATTGTTGTCATACAATAGGTATTAACGGAGTTGCGTCATCGTAGAACAAATGCAGGAACATATTACGTGTTTGGAAATATAAATAAGTTTACATGAAACTATCACGTAAGGTCTATGAATAATATTGGTTTTGAAGCTGAAAGATATAATATAATATTCGACAACTATCACACAACGCCGTCTAGTCTCAAACTCTCAAGCTAAGTAGAGCTTGTGTTATAGGTACTAGACAACTGATAAACATACTTATATATTTCTAAATACATACATATTATAGATATATTACAACCAGACCAAGACAAATGATCGCGCTCATCACACAAACATGTGTCCTGGGTGGGAATCGGACCCACGACCTCCGGTATAGCAGTCAGGTTCACTAATTACTAGGCTGACAGTCATGATGTTCACTGTCTGACATACTAGGTGACCCCAAGCATCGCCACATATCCGATCAACATCGAAGATCGGATCATACGTAAGATAAAGGTTTTAAAAAACAAATGTCAAAAACAGTTTTTAACAGCAATAACAACTGCAAATTGCGTTTATTTGTTTAAACCATTTATTTTTTTAGAAGTGCCCAAGCCCTAAAATTTGCAGAGCTAACCTCAGACTCGCCAAGATGCGACGGCCGTATTGTATGGATTTATATTTATTTTTCGCCTTATCTTAATTATAGTAAAATAATAAAAAAAAACACTGCGCTAATTACGACTGTCTAAAATCAAACTAAAATATGTATGTCGTCAAAACCTTCTACATTACTGTCGACTGGTAATGTGCCCAAAAGACTGGCGGCATTGCCACGCTGTATGGCTTATCCTCTGTCTGAGGTAAAAGCCAGCACATGGACGCAAAGTTTTAGTTACTTTCATTAAGTTTAATAAATCGTTCAGTTAACTAACCTCAAACTAAGCTCTCAATATTATAATAGTAAGTTTGTATTTGTAAAACTTGTAAGCTTCCTGTGGGACAGGCTTCGCCTAGCCGGAAGTCATCAGAAACTATGTTCTGTTAATTAATTAATGAAAACAAAATGTAATAGCATTTGAACCTTTCCCCGTATTTGTAATGTGTCCTTCACGCTCAAACAATCAAGCTAATTTGGATAAAATTTTACACACATTTTGAAAAGCTGGCACATAGAACACGAAGAAGAAGACGTCGTTTCATTGTATCTAATTAAATCTTTTATGTTATTATTTATATTACATTTTATAGTCTGTTATTATAGTTAGTGGTTAGTTTATAAAATTTAATATTGGTTTCAATTCTAATTGTTAATTTTTAATTGTTACCTAATTATTATAAAGTTTTACTTTAGATATGTAAGTAGTTCAGAATGTTTTCAAATATTTTTCGTACAAGGAAATACTGTGATAATGTTCCTTTTGTTGAGTTTTGCTAACTAAGCATTTCATATTATATTTTTTAATATTTGTATGCCAGATAATGGCGAAATGTGTCATTGCGCTAATAACATATATGCTACCATCTCCTGTACCACATTTGACACAAATAAATGCTTTGACTTTGTCGATGCCTACTGGGGCCAAGAATTCGCGTCTGAAGGGAAGGCTCTGGCCAGGGCCAGGGTATAAAGGCAATGTAGGGACGGAATGTTTTGTTTAGTCTGTAAGAGTCTGACGCTATATCCTGCCTCACCCAAGATTAACGGCAGGAGAGGAGTGGCAGGCGGTCGCCTCCTTTTGCGAAGCAGTAATGCTAGCAAAGGAGGAAGCCGACCGCTCAAGGCAACGGCGCTCACGCCCGAGACGCCGCCGAGATTCCGATCCCGATTTCCGGCCACCGTAGGCGCGGGATGGCGAGCAATGGGTAGCTCGTCGTCCAATCGTCTGGTAACCGTCCGGACCAAGCCTAGTCGTCGACGGCGCGCACTGTTCCCGCGCGCCTCAAGGAGTTGTCAGCAAACCGTAAGGACCCTGCAAAAGGGTCGAAGCCAACTGGGGCCATGGGTTCGCGTCTGAAAGGAAGGCTCTGGCCCTGGTGTATATGGCAACGTTGGAATGGGGTAGGTTGTTTAGTCAGTAAGAGTCTGACACTTGTTTCCCGCTCCACCCAAGGGTGGGACTCGTCATTGGATGATTTTTACCAACCTAAAAAATAAAATAAAAAAACCCAAGATTAACGGATATGCTTCTATGGTTTGAAACCCGCGACCTGGTACACGTTGGTACACTAAGCACTGTTTTGGCGCATATTATAAGTTCCTAGCTAAAATTGTAGTTTGTGTGTAAAATGACATTTAATTTGCATTGTTGCCATATATGTACACGTTTAGGTTTTAAACGGAGTAAACTATGAAATCATCACTCTTTCAGGCATTATATTCCTTCTTAAGTTTTAGCTATTATTTTTTTATGGTGAGTAAAAATCAACCAATGACGAATCCCGCCCTTGGGAGAAGCGGGAAAGGGTGTCAGGCTCTTACTGACTAAACAGCCCACACCATTCTTACGTTGCCTTATATACTAGGGCCAGAGCCTTCGTTTCAGATCGAAACCCTTGGCCCTAGTTGGCTTCGACTCTTCTGCAGGGTTCCTACGGAGTACAAACAAGTTTATATTCGTCGTGTAGGAACCTCTCTCTTTGTTCCTTCTGACGATTTCTCTTTTACGTGTTATTTTGATTTCGTATTTGGCATGTTATGAGTTCGCGCTTCATTTGAATGTGTACTTACTGAGTTTAAGATTAGTTCTAGTAGTTCACTCGTTGGAGATGTGGTGCTGGAAACGGATGCTATAGGAGTGTCATGGATAGAGTTTCGTACGAATGATTCCATATTACTTTTAACTTTGCATCGGACAGCGTCTATCATCCACAGTGCAGTCGCGCATTTTGACCTTCTTCGACCATGTATCGCGGGGTAATGACTCCATAGAGCGTCTCGTAGTGCAGGGCAAAGTTGAGGGCACCAGGCCACGTGGTAGATCACCAATGAGATGGACAGACCAGACCATGGCCGCAACTAAGTGATCGGTCTACGAATGCATCTGGAAGCTGTAGTCCGCGGTGAATGGCGCCGTATGACCAAGATGATTACTCATTGTGATCCACAATGATGACTACGACCACTCTGACAAGAGTGTACCGACTGAGAAGAAGACGTAGTGTTTCATTTGACGTTTCTGCTTTCGATTGAATTAAACCAAATTTAAAAACCTCCGCTTCTGAATTCGGTTTCGATATAGGTACTTAACCGTTTCTGTTTCATATGACATTGCGCCACCGGTAGATGGTGGACATCCCACATACACGTATGTACAAAATGTTTTGGGAACACATGCATTGTGTTGGAGTGTAATTCCTTGCCTGAGTCTGTGTTTCCTGATGGCTACATTCCGGGAATCTTTAAGTCAAGAGTGAACAGGTTACTTCTAGGTAAGCGCGCTCCATCGTCGACCGCATCGTCGCTTTCCATTACGTGAGATAGCGGACAAGCGCGAACCTATAAACAATAAAAAAACCTATTCCAAAGCTTTTAAAGTTCAAGCATTTAGTGACGTCAAATCGGATATTGAATTAAAAACAAATCCTAGCCACTAGCTAGAGCGTAAGTTTCGCTTGAGCAAAGTGAAGTATTACCAAGTTTTAATAAAAGGCTTGGCACACTTAACTGAGTGGCTGGAATTGTTCATTCGGCTCAAAGAGGATTTACTTTGCCCGCTTAGCTTGTAAGAAAACTGGGTTTACTTTTTTTGGATTTTTTATTTGTTTTCTATTTACTAATTTTCTTTTAATGGTTTGACAAGTAGTTATATTAATAATACATATAATATTCGACAACTATCACACAACGCCGTCTAGTCTCAAGCTAAGCTGATCTTGTGTTATGAGTACTAGACAACTGATATACATCATCATTACATAGTATAAAACAAAGTTACCGTTTCCTATGTATGCTTAAATCTTTAAAAGTACGCAACGGATTTTGATGCGGTTTTTTTAATAGATAGGTTGATTCAAGAGAAAGGTTTATGTGTATAATACATACATAATATATTCAATATCAGTACCCATGCGAAGCTGGGGTGGGTCGCTAGTACTTATATATTTCTAAATACATAAATATTATGTTGTTTAAAAATGTACCTACACGTTATTTATCAGTGATCGATGATCTACACTAATATTATAAAGAGTTAATGTTTTTTTTTTTTTGGATGTTGGAAGTAGGTAATCTCTGAAAGTACAATCGAACCATTATTATTTTTGCTGAAAGCTCCTTTATCTAACGTATACAACAAATTTAATTATTTATTAACTTTTATGTAGCCTGTATATGATTTGTAAAAATTCCTTTCCAATAAAATCATCATTACATAGTATGAAACAAAGTTGCTTAGACCCTATGTGTGCTAAGATCTTTAAAAGTACGCAACGGATTTTGATGCGGTTTTTTTAATAGATATAGTGATTCCAGAGGAAGGTTTATTGGTATAATATATCACATTTGCACCCGTGCGAAGCTGGGGCGGGTCGCTATTACATAATAAAATACTATTATAACTATAAGACTGAGACCCGTAATATTTAACCGAACTATAAAAAATCGCTTCCAATAACTTTTCAGCACTTTATTTTGTCTATATTCACAACATATTAGTATACTATTGTAAATTATAATCGAGTTTTATCGTTTACCGCTTCGTATATGTATGAACAATTAGATGATATGATTTTGGTACTTGGTTTTACCACAAAAAAATATATTACAGAAATATTACTTCATCAAGCGTATTTTACAACAAATAAAAATAAAGTTTAAAAACTAACACCCGACTACTTAAAAACACGCTCTAAAAAGTACGAAACAAGAAAACAAGAAAGCCGTGGTCGTATACCACTTTTTTTAATTTATTATTCTTATGGTGTACGACCACGGCTTTCTTGTTTTCTTGTTTCGTACTTTTTAGAGCGTGTTTTTAAGTAGTCGGGTGTTAGTTTTTAAACTTTATTTTTATTTAACATATTTTGGAGTTCTAAATAGGTTAATCTTGGGTTCATTGATTTCTCAGCCCATGAATACAGGTAAAGTCACAAGCAAATGCTAGTAATATATATATATTCAAAATGTACAAGTAAAGCGCTTTCAAATGATACCAAACACGGCATATTTATCTTAACTTTATTTTTTTACTTCGTATGTTTTGTCCGCTAGAGGGCACCACATTAGATTTTGTGAAATCCCATATAGCCTATAACCAGCGGACAATTAAGACGCTTCTAATGATATGTCATTTGTCGAATTCTGATAAGTAGTTTAGAAGTTACGAGGGAACAGATGAACATCCATACCCACATACATACATACATACATACAGGTCAAAATCATAACCCTCCTTTTGCTTCGCCGTAGTCGGGTAAAAAACTAACTTTAACTAAAGTATCTATCTCCCAAACTAGGCCAATATCTGCATCTTGGAAGGCAGTATAAAAAGTAATACTTCTTTGAATCATAGTCCAAATGTGAAAATGCTAGTGTAACGACACTAGCATTTTCACATTTGGTCTATCGTTATAGATGAACCTTTTTGAAGCCCGAGATATTAACTTTTTTTCGAGGATAGTTTTTAACATTCCGTACTTCAAAATGAAAAACGGCATTCTAATAGGATTACTTTGTTGTACGTCTGTCTGTCAAGACCCGTTTTATCTCGGGTATGCGTGGCGGTATCGAGTTAATCAACGTATGCATCTCTGCGGAATTTCTGTGGAACGTCTGCGGAATCTTGAAGCTATGAAAAAATCAAACTGTTTTGTAGTTATGTTCATTCAGTAGTTTTGTTTTTCGTGAAAGAGTAAAAAATTCCATAAACATACAAGGATACAAGGATTTATTTTATTTGGAGTAGTTTCACTTTGACTTTGTATAGTGATCTACATTACTATTTATTTTGTAATGGTAGCTCAACATCCACCCTTACCTTGTTGAGACACCTGCGGCCTGGACTAAGCGGTTTGCCTCGTCGTTAATACCGCGTACATCGAGGGACTGGAACAGTTTGCCGGCTGCAGTCTTTCCGTCCGATTATAATTTAGGTGTCTTTAAGGCTAGAGTGAATAAGATCTTAATAACCTAGTGCGCCTTACCATCAACGATTGCATCACTGCTTAACATCAGGTGGGATTGTAGTCAAGCACTAGTTTAATGCAATTAAATAAAAAATAAACAATATTGCCATAAAATCACGCGCTTTCTACAAACATGAAAGAATCGAGAACGAATCAAAGTTGCCCTTCTGCCTCCACTTTAGTGTCCTCCCATTGTCTATTGGCAACGCAAACTTTACCAAAAACGCTTGAACTGTACAAAATAAAAGTGTGAATATTTATTTAGTTTGTTATATTGTTATAATGTGCCTTCATAGGTTTTGACGTCTTTTCATACGTAATAATGTTATATGGTTAGTTAAATAAAAAAACTATTGTTGCTGTTGTGTTCTTGAGCAAATATGCCTATAAAATTGTAGGTGAACTTCAAAATTGGTCTGTCTGTCCGTATCTACATTTAAATATTTGTATAAAATTACGTTTTGTTATGTAAATATTGATGTAAAATATCGCAATGTAATGTAGGAAAATTTGATTACGGTAAGAGGAAAATCGGTTTGAAAAGCATATTATTAGGATGTGTATTTCAACTTTGAGAAGCGAATAAAAATTATTAAAAATAACATCTTATCCTCGTCAATAACGGCATTTGTTCAGTCACTCCTCATTTAGCATATTGTGTTGTCTTTGAAAATCTATGGTACGGTTACAAATACTCATAAATTCTGTGTAAATTTTTAGGATGTGAATACGTTTACGAACATGAATAATTTTCAATAAGGGAACCAACATTGACATTGCTAAGTCATTCTTAACTTTCATGCTACTGATGCTACATACAGATAAAAGCGAAATACCACTTACTGAATAATCACGAAATCTCAGAAACTATAACATCTGCAGACTTAAAATTTGGCAGGTCCTTAAAGGGTGCAGACATCCGCTAAGAACGGATTTACGAAACTGTGGAGTTTCATGTCCGTACAAACTTCCATCCCGTGTTTCATCTCCTTAGGGGTGGTCCTACGTGGATTAACGGGGGGGGGGAGGGTATGGAAGTTTGTATGGAAAAACCGACACACGCGGGTGAAGCCGCTGGCAGAAGCTAAACTAATTAAACAATTTATCCATGTTCCTTGGCCTTGGCAATTTGTCTTTAACCAACTTATTCACAATTTTTTTTTAATTTCCGTAGAAAAAGTAAACATCTCTAACACGAACGATGCGGAAGCCAAAGCGAGAATCTACTACGATGCTTGTATAGACACCAACGAGACCATCGAGAAGTTGGGTGAGAAGCCCCTGGTGGCTGTCATCAAACAGCTGGGAGGTTGGCACATACTGCCTTCCACCATGACCAAGCAAAGGTGGGACCTGCAGAAGCTGGTACAGGATGTACAGAACACGTAAGTCAATCGTAGTCTTTGTCATAATATTTTTGGTAAATGTCAAAGTCAGCTTGGTCAAAGTCAAAGTCAATTTGGTCAAAGGTTAAGTCAAGGTTAACTTTGTCAAAGAATTAAAGTCAAGTATTTTGTAACATTGACGAAGCTCAATTTTAAATTGAAATAAAATAGAAATTAGTAGGTATCGTTAAGTCGTATTACTTTGACCCTAGGTATAACTTTGGCACAAGCTAAGCTTATTAACCAATAGGAACAAGAAAAACGTTATTACTGTGTTCCTATTGGTTATCGAACTAGAAACTACTAAATATAGTACTTTTAGTACAATTTGGTTAATAATTCAGTATTATAGGTTTCGTGGGGCGCGTCAAATCGGTTTAACCTTAAGTTATCCTGTCAAAGTCAACTTGGTTTAACCTAAAGTTATCCTGTGAAAGTCAACTTGGTGAAACCTAAAGTTATCCTGGCAAAGGCAACTTGGTTTAGCCTAATTAAAGTTATTCTGTGAAAGTCAACTTGGTTAAACCTCAAGTTATCTTGTCAAGATTTAAACCAATGTTATCCTCCCAAAGTCAACTTGTCAACTTGGTTAAATCTAAAGTTATCCTGTCAAGATCAAGTTTGTTACAGAGTTCGATCTAATGGGATAATGACTTAAGACTCCGTGCATAAAATTCATTCCCTAGAGTTTAGGCAAATTCGCTGTGATGCTATGTTTGTGTGCATCGTGCGTGCGCCTACACACACACGCGCGCAATAGTCGAGCTTAGTGAACGTTCAAACAGTGTTGATCCTTTAGAAGATATAATATTTTATTTTCTTATTTTATGATGTTCACCTATGTACCACTTTTGTACAAGTAGATTAAGTAACAAAATCATATAATAAGTACGGTTTGTAAATAAAAATCTGGAACTTGTGTATATTTTATATTTATCACAATTGTCAAAATAGTTCAGTTTAGTGTTAGATGGATGTTGATACATTTAGACATTAAAAAAAATGTTAAATACAAAACTATAAATGACAATTACGATAGCTAATTTATGTAAAATGGTTGTAAAAAAAAAAACATTTTCAAAATTCTGTTTAATTTTGAAAATGTTTTTCGTCAAAAATAAATTATGTTTACGAGATTTCTCTTTTAAGGTGGCATTTTTCCACTCGCCTAACCATTGAGCGTGGTTGGAAAACGTGTTGCTTTGTCCATATCCAACGCAATGTTTGATGGAGAGGCAACACGAAAAAAGAGAGATAACGCCCGAATACGAAAAAACAAGCTTAGAAAGTTTAATTTACTATTACCTGCTTCGATGGAAAAATCCTAAACGTCAATCACCGATCACTAAAAAACGCGTTACTCGGCCCTCAAATGTATAATAAGGTTTCAAAAAGAGCAGAATTTGTCTCCTGCCGCAGGGCAGATAAAAAGAAGAGATATTTTAAACAGTCCTATGCATACATTTGACCAGTGGCGCACCCCTATGGATGACTCAAGACCGATTTTTTTTAAAGAATTTTTTTTTTGTACTCAAATTATTACGCGTCTACGGTAGCCGGAAATCGGAATCCGAATCTCGGCGGCGTCAGGGGCGTGAGCGCCCTTGCCTTATGCGATCAGCCTCCTGCTTTGTAGAAGGATGCGCACTCCTACTCGCTCCGGACCAAGGTCTATATAAACCCGGTGCGAGATATCGCCGCCGCCGAATGACTCCACATGGACATGGCGATGCTCTGTCCAAGCATGGTATACCTGTACCATGTGCTCCACCGTGTCCTCCGGGCGCTTCACACAATGGCAACACCCTAGCGTCACTTACGCACGAATCCAGTGCAGGTATCTACCTCCCAAACTTACCATGTTCGGTTACCTGCGTCATACGGAAGGTGAGGACACCGTGAGGTCTTTCCAGCCGGGCCTCAAAGAGGGGACTAACCGCCATACCTGCATCGGATTCGTGCGGAAGAGAAGCCCCAGGTGTCACAGTAGAGGTGTGCCCCGCTTGGGAGGAGCATCGCCGTGTTCTCATGGGGGTGATCGGTGTCAGCGATCTCTCGCACCGGGTCTTGGTGGAGGCCATGGGCGCAACCCTCTGCGAAGCAGCAATGCAAGTCAAGGAGGAGGTGGACTGCATAAGGCAACGGCGCAAACGCCGCCGGGCTTGCGGACGGCGAGCAATGGGTAGATCACCGTCCGGTCATCTTGTAAGTTGTAACAGTGCGGACCAAGCCCAAGTCGTCGACGGGGCGCTCTGTTCCCGCGCGCTTCAAGCAGTTGTCAGCAAAACGGTAGGGACTCTGCAAAAGGGTCGAAGCCTGCTGGGGCCCAGGGTCTCTTTCTGAAAGGAAGGCTTGGCTCCAATGCGAAGGGCAAAATGTTTAGTCAGTAAGAGTCTGACACTGTTTCCGGCTTCGCCCAAGGGTGGGATTGGTCATTGCATGATTTTAGCCCACCATAAAAAAAAACCACTGTAATTATGACGTGCCCAGAACTGGGATGCGACAGTCGCTGTCGCCATACCACCTGGACATCCAGCCGAAGCTCTGTCCGCCATGCTGCAACTTGTCGCGGCAGCGGGGATTCGCCCTGGCGTTGCATCTCCACGCGCAAATCGTGCATGCGTGCTAGGGCTGTTGCCTCTAGTTTCCATGGTGGCAGACCAGCAAGGAGGCTCGCCGCTTAGCGGGAAACCGTGCGGTATCCCCACTCCATCCGTATTGCAATGGCCCTCTGGCATGCTTTTGGATGGGCCCTCGGTTGCTTTTGCAGCGTAGGAACCCGGTGGCGGCGCGTTCCGAGGGCCGTTGAAACACATATCCTTGGGCTTGTGTAGGGCCACTCGCTTCTAGTGCTAATTGAAAGTAAAATCTTACATTTTCTGGAAACGAAGCTACAAGCAGTGCATTAATCTTGCGTTCTTCAAAAACTTTTCTTGCACGTATCAGCCCTACCTATATATTTTTTTTCCTTTTAGCAAGGCATTCATAATGCATCCCTTTCTTTCGACCCATTATCTACAAAAAAAGGATCTAGAATACTAGATTTTGCATTTGCCCTAAATAAGTACGTAACCACGTGATGAATGATATTTATTTTGCAAACAGATGACACTGGTGTTTCTTAGCTGACTACCCTGAGAAGAAAAACCGAAACAAACATAGGGGTCAAAAATATAAAAATTCTGTACATAACGAATACGTAAATAGGTCATAAACATTGTAGAAGACATAAGTGAAAGAATTGTAATTAAATAGTAATAGTAGAGTAGTTCTGGAAATTATCTTTACATACAAACAAACAACCGTTACCTGTAATTATCATTGAAGTCAAAAGAAATTTTAACAATCTTAATAAACAAACCTAAAATAAACAATAATACTTAATGGATCAAAATGTGGTAGTCAGCGTACAATAATGGGAATTTATTTACGTAAAACTCGGGAGCGGCTGCGGAACAAAGCGACGCGTCCATGCGCTGGGAAGGCCCGATTGTGACTGACGAGATCTAATTTGCGCGGTCGATAATATAGTCAATATTGTTTTGTAATTTACGAAATGAAGTTATTATTTATTTGTAAATTAAATTTTTGATTCTTGTAAAGAGATTTCTTAAGATTATTTTGCATATTTTAAATTTTCTTAAAAGTGTTTCCAAGGTATAGAAAAAAATACTTATTTGTACACATATTTTCCAAGAATTACGTTTCTTCAACATTTTTTTTTAGCTATATTTCCAATCAAAGTCAATAATGTAATCAGTATATGTTGTAGTAGACCATGTAATGATGTTACTGGTATTTTTTAAATGTCGTAAAATCCCGTGTAATTTTGTGTAAACCTTAGCCAACCATCACTCATTCGTTATTTTTGCGAAAAAAGGGTTTGGAATATGGCTAATTGCCATTAATCCACTCATTATTTTACAAAAATTCTCAGTATATTTAGGAGAATAAGAACTTGACTTTTATAATCTATAAAAAGAAAGATTAAAAGTCTTCTCTTTTGTCTCTCAAACCTTGATCAAAAATGTTCAAAATGAGTTGATTTCATACACGGCCCCTTAAATGTTGTGGAATAGATGTAAAATAGAATTACCAATGTAACTTACTTATAATTTTAAGTAAGTCTCAAGAAAGTTTGTACCACAATGAGTGTAGTTTTTTACATTCCAGTTTCAACCTCGGAGGCTTGTTTAACTGGGCAGTAACGGAGGATGACCGCAACTCATCGAAACACGTCATTGTGGTAAGTATTACTTATATTCATACTTGACTGTCTCATTGATCTAGTGGTCGAAAGTGTGGAGGTTGAGCGTGTGGTCTGAGGTTCGATTCCTGGGTCGGAAAAAAAATACTTTTAGAGATAAGCGGAACAGAGACTAAAGTCCCGCAAACCTCTTCCGACCAAACAGGTGTTATGTCTGGTGGGCCCGATAGGGTTTTCTATCTATTCAAATCTTGCGGAGAACTTTGACTGCGCGATGCAGGATTAGTTCTTATGTGACGCCATAAGATGTCGCTACAGCTATTGGGTTATTTTCTATTGAGAATTACTCTATATCAACTTGGAGTTTAGAAGTTGATGGTGTGACCCTCAAGCCACGGAAAACATTAAAAACCGTTGAGCACCTGATGTCTTCCTTTCTTGTCTTGACGGATTGCCGTTCGAACTATGAGAGTAAAGAAATAGAGAGTGCAAATGCATGCCTTATTGCATCCTTATCTATAAGGTGGACCCACAGATATGGTGGACCCATTGCACTTCTCCTAAGACCTTCCAAAAGGGTTGCTAGAAAGAAAAAAATCTGCTACAAATTCGGGCACGGATCTTGAGCGCTGACTTTTTGCTTCAAGGCTGATTTCCACAAGCGCAGAAGTGAAATATCGGGTCTCTTTAGTGGTATGAAGTGAGACGCGGGGGCGGGGGGTGCAATCCTTGTACTAGTGATTGGCTGGCCAATGCGTATGATGAGCAAAGTAATCTTCGCTCTTTCACTGAGCGGTCAAGATTCGTGCCGGTATCTGTACTTTAGGTAAACTTTTGTAGTACTAGGTTTGCCGGATACGTGTTCTTTAACCATTCGAATACTGTAATTAGAGACATAATAGAAAGACAATATGTGTCCGAAAGCAGGCGTTTCCTTATAATATATTCCACGACAATTACACAACGTCGTCTAGTCCCAAGCTAAGCAAAGCTTGTGTTATGGCTACTAGACAACTGATAAACATCCATACTAATATTATAAATGCGAAAGTAACTCGGTCTGTCTGTCTGTCTGTCTGTCTGTCTGTTACGCTTTCCCGCTTAAACCTCTCAAACGATTTTGATGAAATTTGGCACAGACAATCTTTAGACCCTTAGAAAGGACATAGGCTACCTTTTATTGCGAAAAAAAGACGCAGACGAAGTCGCGGGTACCGGCTAGTACTTATATATTTCTAAATACATACATATTATAGATTAACTACACCCAGACATAGAACAAATGATCGTGCTCATCACACAAACTTTTGTCCTGGGTGGGAATCGAACCCACGACCACTGATATAGCACTCAGGGCTACTAACCACTAGACCAATAGGCCTTGGGGCTTAAGAGTTTAAACCGTGCTTGCATCAAGAAATACCGTATTTGGTTAATATTTTACATATAATTTTCCAGCTCGACCAAGGCGGCCTGAACCTCCCAACCAGAGACAACTACCTCAACAGAACAGCTCACAAAAAGGTCCTAGACGCATATTTAGACTATATGACCCGTATATGCGTCTTACTAGGAGCGAACAAAACCGAAGCTAGAGCCCAAATGAACAAAGTCATCCTCTTTGAGACAGAACTGGCGAATATAACCACCCCCTCGGAGGATAGGAGGGATGAAGAGGGGTTGTATAACCCTTATACTATAAGGCAGTGGCAAAAAGAAGTGCCGTTTGTTAACTGGACTATGTTCTTCAATGATGCTTTTAAATTGGTGAACAGAACTGTGAGTATAATTTATGTATATATTTTTATTTAATTATTTCTCGAGTGTGAGCCTGGAGCCTGGCCAATTGGTAGCTGGTCTGACTTAGGAATTGTAAGTTGTGGATTCAAGCCAAGCTAGGTGCATTACTTTGTGTAATTTATTTCATCACCACAGCTCTCAAAACGGTGAAAAAATCATCGTGAGGAAACCTTCATGTCCTAGAACCAAAAATTCGAAGACATGTGACATCCACCAACCCACACTGACACTGCGTGGTAGATTACAACCCATTCTCTCTCCTAGACCGGAGCTGCCTGAGTCCCAGCAGTGGGAACATTATAAGGCTGATGCTACGAGTATGTTCTGCGGAACGGACGGAAAACAAAGGCGGCCAAAGCCAATTCGCAATCAGCAGTGTAGCAGGGAGAGCAACAACCCTAGGGCGAAAAAACTAGGGTCCCTTTTTATACATGGGAGATCATCAAATAACATCTGCTGCATTGGGTGGAATGGAAGGATTGTCAGACTTTTACTGCCTAAAAATTAACAAAGACGTATAAACCAAGAACTAAAAAAGTATATATTTTATATGATAATATATTGATTGCATTTGACTGCTATTTTGACTGATGGTAAGCGATGATCTTGTCGATGATGGAGCACTTTCGTGTTGGAGTATTCTATTTACTCTTGACTTAAAGACCCTAAGTTGTAGCTATCAGGGAACACAGAGCCGAGTATTCTGCTTCTCAGGTCTATGATTAGTTGTAAAAAATTCATGCGTAGTTCTTTAATATTTTTTTTTTTAGCCTATTGTATGTCCCACTGCTGGGCAAAGGCCTCCCATTTTTCCTTCCAAACCTCTCTGTCTAGGGCGATCTCCGGCCATGTTTGCCCCGCGAACATGATGAGATCGTAATAAATATTATGTCCTATAATTTCCAGATACCAGATACGGAAAGGATAGTTGTCTACGCACCGGAATACTTCAAGAATCTCACAAAAGTTATTAAAAAATATAGTAAAACTGAAGAGGATCAGAGGTACGTTCATCGTTGTGTGAATACAGTTGTTCATTGTGAGGTTGCTTTATTCTGTGAAACAGTAAAGCCGCGTTTCCAATAGGCAACATTTGGCGCGCGACACGTGACGCTCAAAATGTATGGCAACGTTGCACAAAAGCGTGCGGCGTTGCCAACAAGCATGCAACATGACGCGCGGCTTGTTGTTTGTTTAAAGAGCATCGTTACATTTTCTTTATTTTGTAGGCATTTTCTAATCCACCAATATGATTTTTTTCTTTTTGATGCAATTTTCGATAAAATATAACCACTGAAATCAACATAAGTTCCTCTGGCGACATGTTGCCGATGACTGACGTAAAGTAATAGTTGCGTAGACAGACAACGTTGTTTAACAAATGTGCCACGCTGAGTAATGTCGGGCAACTTGTTGTGCAGTGTGCGGCTTAACGCCAGGAATCAAGTGGCAACACGCGTGGAGGAGGGAACAAATTTTGTCACGCTTCAGTTACCGTGATCCCGATTCCAGCCACTGTAAGATAAAAGAGGACTTTTCAAAATTCACCCCTTTTTACTAAAGGAATGAAACGAGAGTAAACATTTTGGGTGGAGAATCCAAATTTCACGTGAGGGAAACCGCTTACAGAAGCTAAAGTATACAGTTACAATATATTTTATAAATATATCTATTTATAAAACAAAGTCCCCCACCACGTCTTTTTGTATGTTTGTTCGCGATAAACAAAACTACTAAACGGATTTTCATACGGTCTTCACACACATTCACGAGGAAAACGTAAATATATGTATAATAGTCACATATTATAACACTGAAAAATCCAACCATTTTTCCCTATTATTAACAAATTCACAATTCTTTTTCCAGGACTCTGACCAGCTACATGATGTGGCAAGTCTCCCGCTCACTCTCGACCTACCTGTCCAAGTCGTTCCGAGACGCCACCAAGATCCTGAGGAAGGCACTCTTTGGCTCTGAGGGCACTGAAGAGTCTTGGAGATTCTGCGTCACTGATACTAATAATGCTCTTGGTAAGTTATTTTTTTAAGCTCTAAATAATATCCTAGAGCACTGGTGGCCGAGTGGTAACGGCCCCGACTTATGAGTTGTAGGTCGCGGGTTCAAACCCAGCCAGACGCATTACGTTGTGTAATTTATTTCATCACCACTGCTCTCAAAACGGTGAAGGAAAACATCGTGAGGAAACCGGCATATCCTAGAACCAAAAATTCGAAGAAATCTGACATCCACCAATACGTACTAGGCCCGCGTTGTGGAATATGGCCCATTCTCTCTCCTTGAGAGGAGGCCTGTATCCCAGCAGTGGAAACATTAAATGGCTGATGATGATATCCTCGTTCGGTCTATGGTCCTTTATGGAGCGTCAGTGTGGGCGCCATCGCTGCGGAAGCAACCGAAGGCCTAGCTGAACGCATGCCATAGTATCATGGCAATACAGATGATGCGGGGATACCGTTGGGTTTTCCGCGAAGCAGCGAGCCTCCTTGCTGGAATGCCACCAGGGAATCTGGAGGCAACAGTCCTTGCACACATGAAATATTTGCGTATGGAGATACAACGCCGGGGCGAAACTCCGCTGCCACAAGGCGTGGCATGGTGGTCAGAGTTCCGGCGGGTACTCATGGTGAAATGGGGATAACAAAGATAAATGATATTTATTTTGAAAATAGATTTTAAAAGAAAACTTTTCACGTCTTTTTTTTCTTTTCGTCAGTTTAAACTAGACCGAGTCCGATGTTGCCTAGCTGACAACCCTGAGAAAAAACACCGAAACAAACTCAGGGGTCAAAGTCTCTTTTAAAGTCCATACAGTAAACATGTAATGGTCAAATCATATGAGAACCATGGAGGCTAGTGCCTCAGGTGCTCTTTTGAAAAAAAAAAAACCACATACATTTGAGTAGAACTGTCCAGTCAGAGCAAACATTTGTCAATATCAATTGTCAACTGTCGCAAGGCTCTAGCCCTGGTATAGATGGCGATGTAGGAACGGGGTAGGTAGTTTAGTCAGTAAGAGTCTGACACTGTTTCACGCTCCGCCCAAGGGCGGGATTCGTCATTGGATGAATTTTACCTACCATAAAAAAAAATCCCCTGCTGGGCAGCCCATTAATTTGTAGCTTCAATTCTAGGCCACCGAACCTCAAACAAGCGCTGGTAACTTATCACATATCAGCTAAAATTGTCTCTACTATCCACTAAACAACTCTTTCTTCCCCACAGGTTTCGCAGTAGGCGCCATGTTCGTCCGCGAAGTATTCCACGGCGAAGCGAAGACCCAAGGCGAGATCATGATCAACAACATCAGGAATGCGTTCAAGAGGAACCTTAAGAACCTGGACTGGATGGATGCGGAGACCAGAAAAGCTGCTGAGATCAAAGCTGATGCTATTACTGATATGATTGGTAAGTTTTGGGGGGTTTTTTATGATAGGTAAAAATCATCAAATGACGAATCCCGCCATTGGGCGGAGCGGAAAACTGAGTCAGACTCTTACTGACTAAACAACCTACCCCGTTTCTTCCTTGCCTTAGTCTCAGAGCCCCGGTGTAACGCTTTCGCATCAACCCTCGGACCCAGGAGGCTGCGACCCTGTAGGGTAAGATACTATCGTGCATGTTTTTTATTTTTAATAATTTCCACCCAAAGGTTGACTACCTTTGGGTGGATTGGTTATGTTTGGTGGGTTGGTGTTTCGAGTCTTTGGGTGGTATTGGTCACTGTTGGACATAAGCCTCTCAATCCCAAGGAATAGCCCGATGCGTCTCACATCCATCGGATTCCCCCAACCCATACCAGATCATCGGTCTCCCTTATAGGAAACCTTCCGATGCTGCGATTTGTTTTTACTTTACACCAAATAAAGTCTAAATAAAACCCTTTCCACCAGGTTTCCCCGACTACATTCTCCACAAAGACGAGCTGGACAAGCAGTATGAGGAGTTGGAGGTGAAGCCCAACGAGTACTTCGAGAACAACATCGCCTTCAACGTGTTCAGTCTGAAGAACGACTTGAATAAACTGGACAAGCCTGTTAACAAGACTAAATGGGGTAAGGGTAAGGACGTATCTTCTTATAAAAAGGGGTGCTAATTTAACAGACTTATTTTTATTAACATTTTAACCCCCAAAAACGTATGTTGCCTCCTAAACTACTAAGCCAGCCACAATTAACGAGCATCTAAATTTGTAACATGCATTCTAACAGTAAATTTCTGAAATACTATTAAATGACATCAAAAAAAAAATATTGGGTGCTACTTAAACAGGATTCTTTTTAATATCATTATGCGCCCCCAAAAATGTATGTTGCCTTCTAAATTACTAAGTCAGCCACAATTTACGAGCAACTAAATAATACTATCATAACCACTAGTTATTTTTAAGCATCTAAATTTGTAACATGCATTCTAACAGTAAACTTCTGAAATACTAAAATATCATCATGTCAGCCGAGCGACGCCCACTGCTGGGCATAGGCCTCCCCCAAGGATCTCCGCAACGATCGGTCCTGTGCTGTCCACATCCAAATACTAAAATATATTGGGTGCTAATTAAACAGGATTCTTTTTAATATCATTATTCGCCCCCAAAAATTTATGTTGCCTTCTAAATTACTAAGTCAGCCACAATGAACGAGCATCTAAATAATACTATCATAACCACTAGTTATCTTCTATGTAAACCACTCTAAATACAACTCAGCACGATAGTTATTTTTAAGCACCTGTAACATACATTCTAACAGTAAACTTCTGAAATACTATTAAATGATATAAAAAATATATTTATTTAGCTTCTAATGTTTTAACCCAGTACGTTTAAAATGTAACTCATCCCATTTTTATTGACGAGAACGGCTTGACTAATTTATCTAATTTTGGACTTGAAATATTCGTAATAGCTTTTGTCAGCGGCTTCGCCCGCGTACATAAAATATAACCTATGTCACTCAGGAGTAAAGCAGCTTTCTATTATTTCTTATTTTTTTCTAATCGGACCAGTATTTCCAGGGATTTCCTACAACAAAAAAAAAAAAACATAAAAAAACAAACTTTACCTCTCTTTTCGTTTGGATACGAAGTCCTTTTTACGTTACTTCTTCATAATGGCAATGTAATGTGTTTGTAGTATTTGGCAGCAATTGCTATGACTCGAAACAATAAATAGTTATAAAAAAGCCAAATTTCTAAAAGGTAAACTTCTTCTTGGAAACTTCGCAGTCGGTTAATAATTGTCTGCTTTATTTTAAAATATTTTATTATTTTACATCAGAATATCCACTAGGAATCAATTAGCGAATAATTAAAACAGCTACTGGAAACACGAAATAATCTCGGCAATAACTTTCTGCCAGCTATCGACGGGAAAACGCACATAGGGATGTGCCCTATTGTATTAATCCTGTATTCGGTTTGTAACCAGTTCAGTACACACGGTGGAGGTGTGCCCTGCTTGGGAAGAGCATCGCCGTGTCCTCATGGGGGTGATCGGCGGCGGCGACCTCTCGCGCCGGGCCCTGGTTCAGGCCATGGTCCGCAGCGAAGAGGAATGGCGGGCGGTCGCCTCCTTCTGCGAAGCAGTAATGCTCGTAAAGGAGGAGGCCGACCGCATAAGGCAAAGGCAACGGCGTACTCGCCGTAGCCGTCGCCGCCGCGATCCTGCCGATATCCGGCCACCGTAGACACTGGCTCGCGGACGGTGAGCAATGGGTAGCTCGCCGTCCGGTCGTCTGTAAGACCGAGTCCTAGTCGTCAACGGCGCGCACCGTTCCCGCGCGCCTCAAGGAGTTGTCAGCAAACTGCAGGGGCCCTTCAGGGTCGAAGCCTCCCGGAGTCTAGAGGGAAGTGGGAAACTGTTACCTCGACTCCAGGAATAGGGCAAGGAAGGTACGGGGTAGGTTTTTTAGTCAGTAAGAGTCTGACACTAGTCTCCCGCTCCACCCAAGAGCGGGTTTCGTCATTGGATGATTTTCACCTACCATAAAATAAAAAAACCAGTTCAGTACACGAAGTATACTAAAGATGAGAAGAGTAGTCCCTATGTGTTGTTGACGCAATCATCATCAGCCTTATTAAAGTTCCCCCTGCTGGGACACAGACCTCCTCTCTAGGATAGGGAATGGGCCATAATCCACCACGCGGGCCCAGTGCGGATTGTTGGTTGTCACATGTCTTCGAATTTTTGGTTCTAGGATATGCCGGTTTCCTCAAGATGTTTTCCTTCACCGTTTTGAGACCAGTGGTGATGAAATAAATTACATAAAGTAATGTGCCTGGCTGGGTTTGAAACCGCGACCTACAACTAGTAGGTCGGGGCCTTTACCACTCCGCCACCACTGCTCAAGTTGACACAATATTTCCACAGAAAACAAAGAACCTCATTCAAAAGTCTTTCTTTTAATCGATATCATATTTTCTTCAGGCATGACACCATCGATAGTAAACGCATACTACACGCCAACCAAGAACCAGATCGTCTTCCCCGCTGGTATACTCCAGCTACCGTTCTACGATGGAGACAACCCCAAGGGAGTGAACTATGGAGCCATGGGAGTGGTGATGGGGCATGAACTGACGCATGCTTTCGATGACCAGGGCAGGGAGTACGACAGGTAAGAGATTTTTTTCTAATGAAAATATGTCTTTTGGTTTTTTATTATTATTATTATATATCTCCGGACCCTGAGATCCTAGGACCTTTGGAAGGCATACGAGGGGTCGAAGCTAACTCACAGAGGTTTATTATTATTACTATGATAGGCTCGCGTTTGTCCACAATCTCACCTGATGGTAAGCGATGGTGTGGCCGACGATGGAGCACTTTTGTCTAGAAGTAATCTATTTATTCACTATTGAACTAAAGATTCCCGAGTTATAGCCATCAGGTAACACAGACCCCAGCAGGAAATTCCACTCCTTAGCTCTACGCATAATATGTTCCCAAAACGTTTTATGCGTATAGGTGGGATGTCCACCATGTACCGGTGACGCAACGCCGCCAGCTGAGCCATTTCTCAACTAGGTGAGACTACATCCGCTCTAAGATGAATCAGGAATTCGCACCAGATTGTTATTGACCAACGACACCTTCTGTAGCCTTTTGCATTCTAGTATTACGGGTTTCCATATTAGAAGTCAATCCATGGACCTGGTCAGGCGTCAGCCCTGCTGGGCCCCCACGGTATAGCTGACATTTTTATTAGCCGCATGGAACTGCTTGTCAATCACTTGGGCACTGTTCGCACGGTTACCAGACGACTGGACATCGACCTATCCATTTCTCGTTACCCACAAGCCTCTTTAAAAGATATACTAACAACTGTGCTAACATATGTTTAGAATATTACCACTTTTTGGTAAAATCGCTCTACTGGAGTTACAATATCTAAACAAGGGTAAATTGGTCACGCTGAGATAATACGCTGTAAGGTTCTGTATTGGCGACCACGTACCGGAAGATGTAGCTTTGTGAGGCCGCAACCAGGCCGTCCGTCTACTTCATAACCTTCTCTGAAGATCCGGGAGGTCCGTTTCTACACAGTAACACAGTGGTTAAAAGTAGGGCTGTCCTAAACGTATTCCTGGTGTGGAAGCAATGAGCTATGGTCATAACCGATGACCTGGTGAGAATTGAGGGATGCGAGACCCACTATACTGGTCGTTTTGGCAGTCTCTGGGGGAAGCATAGATAAGTCCAGCTGTGAACATCTTTCGGCTGAAATGATGATGATGAGGGTGGTACTAACTGTAGTTTAGAATTTTCACTGGGGGCAATATACCAAAGAGGGTTAATACCGACACTCAAACGTAATACTGACTAACTAATGTATTTTTCTCTTAAATTTACACAGATTTGGAAACCTAAACCAGTGGTGGAACAATGCAACGATAGCCAGGTTCAAGACGCGAGCCAGATGCATTCAGGAGCAGTATTCCAACTACTCCGTGGAGGGACAGCGTCTGAACGGGAAGCAGACACTTGGTAAGATATAAATTTATTACGTCCTACCCTACCCCTATTAGTTAGTCTTTTTACCTAGCCTAAGGTGCCAGCAGGACAAAATACCTTTATGAAAAAAAACCAACTTCAATGTAAAAAAAAAAACTACAAAAAAAAAAACAAAATAACTTTCACTTTGGAAATCGGTGTTAAATAAAGATGAGACTGTAGCGCCATCTATGGCGTCATATAAGAACTAATCCTGCGTCGCGCAATCAAAGTTCTTCGCGCGATTTGAACATAAAGAACAGCCCGAAATCATCTGTTGGGCAGTAGCCTTCCCTTTTCAACGGAGGTTCCTCCCTTTGCGGGATTTTACTATCTGTTCTGCATGCCTCAGTTTTTTCATTTTACACTTTTTAGTTGTGGTTCCATCATTCGAATGTCTGTCTCCTACACCTGGGAGACTGCTTGCCTGGTCTTAAGTGAAGATTTTTGGGAAAATTGTGTTAAGACAAATTGTATAAAGATACTTTCGCGTAACCCAAGGATTAGCTTTTACCATGGATAAGAATTGGCGGTATGGTAATACCGCACGTTTTTTAGGCACATTTCCTATCGAGAGCGATGTTGAGGAGGTTTTTGGACGCCTTATTTTAAAGATGGTTTATTTTTTTTATTAGCATATAATATTTATGTAGGGTTTTTGTTTTATGTTTGATTTTGTTCCGATTATTACTAATTATTATGGAATTGTTATCTAAATACATAAAATGGTATTAAAATATATATTTGTATTCACAGGTGAGAATATAGCGGATAACGGAGGCTTGAAAGCATCGTTCCACGCTTATTTAGACCACGCCAGGACTGCTAAAGTGAACCTCACTCTGCCTGGACTGAAGTATAACGATCGCCAATTGTTCTTCATATCTTTTGCTCAGGTTAGTCGCAAATTTTCACAAGTCTGCTGCAATCTTCCCGTCCGATTATAATTTAGGAGTCTTCATGGCTAGAGTGAATAGTTTAAATATTTGTAAAAGGACCCACGATGCAGAAGTAATTCCTAATGTCGACATTCCGCCAATAATTTCTTAAAATAATTAGATACAAAATTCCTGTTACTTATGATTTTGGACTAAGTGTAATGAAAAACGTCGTTTGCTATGTTCTGAAATTGCCTTGGCGTCGACTCGGGCATGCTGTCCGCCTCGGCTACAATTACAACTTTTGCTTTTACTTGGGCAAAGTTTTTTATAATTTAGGTACTAGCGACCCGCCCCAGCTTCGCACGGGTTCAATAGTGATATTAAATATATTATGCATGTATTACACATATAAACCTTTCTCTTGATTCACTCTATCTATTAAAAAAAACCAATCAAAATCCGTTGCGTAGTTTTAAAGATTTAAGCATACATAGGGACAGCGGGAAGCGACTTTGTTTTATACTATGTAATGATTTATTTATATATACTTTACTTTACAGCACGATCCACTTCAAGCTCTAACACAAGCTTGCACTTTATCAAAATGCTACAAACGACTTTTTTATTTTATTGTTCACCCATGAGGAATACCTCAAGAGAGATTTGAGATTCATATCTTCCTCTCCATTCCAGGTATGGTGTTCAGCAATGACCAAAGAATCAACTAAGATGCAGATAGAAAAAGATGACCACACCATCGCCAAATACCGAGTCATAGGCCCCATAGCAAACTTAAAGGAATTTTCCGAAGAGTTCAACTGCCCATTAGGGTCTAAAATGAACCCTCATCAGAAGTGTGAGGTCTGGTAAAGATCTGGAGTTAGCTTCAGTAGGGGTTCATAGATTTTGACGGTAAATGGAACAGATAGGTCATTGGTTAATGACATGGAACAAAGGAAATTTTGGTACATACAGTAAGGAAAAAGGAAAACTATTAATGTAAGTTACGAAGTAGTAATACGATAGTAAAGTGTCAGGAAAAGAGAATGTCCATCAGCACATAAATACTCTGTTCAAAGTGACATTAGAAATTTAAGGAATCCTTTTTTACTGTTCGTTGAACCGATTTTGAGTTTTCTTGCACGAAGCCTTCGTGCAAGAAAACTCTGTCGAGGAAAACTTTTGTCGAGGGTCACCAGTTTGGGGGTATGCGGAACAGAGAGTAAAGTCCCACATACCTCCGTTGAAAAGGGAGGATCCTCCGACCAGATAGGTGTTATAGTCTGGTGGGCTACTGCCCGATAGTAGGTTTCGGGCTATCGTTTAAGTTCTAATCGCGCGGAGAACTTTCATTGCGCGATGCAAGATTCTTGTAGTTCTTATGTGGCGTCATAGATGTCGCTATATGTTGGTGAAATGACAAATGGCGGCTGCACTAAAAAGAGTTGGTTTTTTTTAACGACTTTTTGCTTTTCATGCCATTCTTATATAAACCTACCGAATATAAAATTGTTAGAACAGATAGTAAAAAAGGTTTTGCAAATTTCTAATTTGAACGCGAATAGAGTATAAATTGGGTGCGTATATTAACAGTAGGCTTAAAATAATGGCGTGTCTGTTTAATTTATTCGACTAGTCTTTGTTTAGCTCGCTGTAGTGAAAATGGAGTCAAAGTATTTACTGCAAAGGATTGCCAGCACCTTAAATGATTTTTAGGGGTGAAAACAAAAATTACGCCACTTGCGCTGCATAAGTAAGAGCTTAGATTATGATATGTGGTCAGATAGATACTGTGTCACCTAAAAAAAAAATTAAAAATCAATTAAACAAAGTAAAACACAAGTAGGTATAATTTAATATGATTTTGATATCAGGTGAGATAGTGGTGAAACGCGAGCCTATCCAAAAAAAAACTAAAGTGACTGACAGATACTGACAGCTCTTTGACGTGAGATTTAAAAGTCTTTGGTCACAAAGTCATACATTATGAGGCTTTTTACAACGCGATGTCGATGACGCGATGTCTAGATCAAGGAATTCCTTGATCTAGGCATCATAACATCGCAGGATTACACGTTCAAAGATGGTCGTCTACCATTCGTCGAGACGTTGAGGGCAATATAAAGTAACAAAAAAAAAAACAGAAGTTTTGACAGCTGTCTATACTTGAAAGCTCAATGCTGCCACCTATACGTCATTTCAGAAAACCCTATATAAAGGCCCTTTCAGATTGGCTCCACTCTCCATTTTTACTACATCTAACATTAGGGTTGCCCAATCGTAAACATTTTGATATTTATACTGTATGTATATATATGAGCTTAGCTGTTGTGTGACACGGGTATATATGAGTTATTAGTACCTAACGCGTTTTATAGATTGTAATAATTTTGTACATATTGGATACCAGTGCGGGGGTTAGTTAGAAAAATATATATAGATAAAGCCTTGTCTACACTGGAAAAAATATTTGTTACAAATTAAAAAACTAATTTTTTTTTTAATAAGTGTGGACAAGGTTTTTAGTACAATAGAAAAACACGAATAAACTTATCTAGTGCCAAATGTCCACAATGATAGTTACTGTAGTTTCGGCTTAGGGTGCTTTCTGTTGTAAGGAACTTATAATTAATATTCAAAGTCATGTTTTTTTAAACAAAAGTTTCTTGTCAGTTATTATTGTAATACATCCCGCTGGCCGTCTATCTAAATTGGGGTCGGGTTCCAGTCTGATCGCATCCAGCTGTGAGCCAGTAGGTATTTTGTGTGGGTAGGTACTACCAGGCACTTTGGAAAAACTGGTATCAGATTGTACGGATTCTGACTACCCATTACGACTATCAAAAATTTTAAAAAGACAGCAAGAGTCAATGCCATAACGTGTTTTCTGTGTCATGGAGAATCTTGATATGCGAAGATGGTCCCACTTCTATAGATTGGTCTCGGAAACGTATTTTTATTAATTAATGTTCAAAAGTGTCAGGAACTATTTAACTCAATGCAATAAATTTCTTACAAATTGAATGCACCCTAAAACCACAGGGGTTTAATATGACAATAGCGGGAGCCTGAATGCTTTGAAGACAGACATAGAACGACTTAATAATTGATTACAAAATTGTGTTATTTTAATTTAAAATATTAATAAAATATTTTAAAAACAATTTATCAATATTTTAAGTTTTGACATATCCAGGATAATTAATTATGATGTGTACTTTTAATACATATATAGAGCGGTCCAATTCGAAGTTCCTATGAATTTATACAGTTTACACATAAAAAAATAAAAACTACAGCTAGAACTATCGATCAAGAAAAACTACATTGAACAAATTAATCGCTGCAGAATTTAATAGACGTATATGAACTGACGTCATGGTTTGTAATTCATTAATAATAATAAAAACACAAAATAAATAAATAAAAAACTTGTGTTTTGTTGGCTGTTTTTTCTTCAATAAAATTTATAAAACTGGAATTGGATCAGTCTATATATGCATATAATGTTTTTATAAATTCGCTAAATTAAAAAAAAAATAGTTTCTTCGTTCTTCTATAACTTTCCTCGTTTTCTCCAAATTTTATATTTACAAGGAGCATTCAAAATACATATTTTTTTTAATACACATTTTAAATCTAATTAAATCTCGCATTGTATTCTCTATATTCCTTAATGACTTAGTTAATTAAATTGTATGATTGCATATACTATTTATTGCTTGTATGTGTTATACAAGTTTATAGACCGCCCAAAGAAATATCTTGGGATTTTAATGAAAAGAATATAAATTTTATTTTGTTATTAATTTTAGTGTATCTTCGTCAATAGTTAAGAAGCTGGGGCAAAAACAAAATCATGTTTATTAGTGTAATTTTCACAATTTCAATTATTTTTGGACTTTTTGTGTAGGTACTTTTAGGCAGTTTCTATGTCAATATGTAACAATTACTTTATCCTGTAAATACGTTATGATTTAAGTTTAATTTGAATGTTTTTTATTGTGCAATGTGTAGACATAGGTAATGTACTTATCAAATAAAATGGATTGTAATTTTAATTGTGCCATCTGTTAGTTTCAAACGTCAACTAAAGTTTAATTGACTGAGTGTTAAAGTTTCAGATACATTAGGGGACAACATGTCCCGCAACTGGCGTGCAATGCTCGTTATCTGTGACACTGCAATGTCGTCTAGTGTCCCGAAACATGCATTCACGTGGTGCGGGACATGTTGTTGTTCAATTAGAAATCAACTGAATACAAGTCTTTTTAGTTTATTAGACAGTTTATAAAAGATGCTGGTCATTTTTGATGTTTTAATGTGGATAAATAATCATACTTTATTTTTTATGTTTTAGATATAATTTGTGTGATATATATAAGATATTGTGCGTCTCAGTGTTTATTAGGTACAGTCAGCGTCAAAAATATGTGGACGTAGCACTTTTGAAAGCGAAAATGTTTCAGGTTTTTCTTATTTTTATTTTTTTAATTGTGCACGTACACAGGTTTTCGAGCGGACTATACAAAATACATATTTTTGTATATTTTACATAATCGAATTTTTAATTTTTCGATGTTTTGCTTTAAAATGTATGTTAACCAGTAGATAGCTATTTGTGTGTATTTTAAGAGCCGGAGTACAAATAAGTGTGAGTTTCCCGAAGTCGTTACCAGGAGTAGGTATCTGCTTTGCTAAATAAATTATCCACGATTTATAAATGTGGACTTTATGAGCAAATTATAACTAAGTATAGGGATACTTTTTTCCTATGAATTAATTCAATGTAAAATAAATATTCGGCTTTGAAACATTTGGTATAACTCCATAATGAGATATATCAATTATAATCGGATTATACATATAATAGAATCACAGCCAACTGGTAAAAGGATGATATTGAAAATGGCGGCAACATTAAAATAACGTAAGATGACAATAAACTTCTTGTCTCTCGATGTCCCCTTTATGTAAGAAAAGGTAAAGTAAATAACTTTTATATTTGAAATCGTACATAATTCCATGCAATCAACATTCACTTACCTATACTAAGCTTTACAACTAAATACATTTATTCATATTTAATTCGATGTTAAATTTGAAATCACTTAGATAAAATTAATTTTGTTTTAAATCAATTGAATGTGTACCTAAGTTTCATAAAAAAATTTGACTAAAAAATCAGTCATAAAATATTTTAAAGACGGGAATTTATAGACGATACGATATGGCTTGGCTAAGCAATAACTCTAAAAAGTAAACTAGTTTAATAAATGAAAAATAAAAACTCCAAAACCAAAAGCCGAACCAAATCGTGTCTTCGTTAGACACTTTAGGTAACAATTCCATATCATTAGAATTTCGTAGATTGAGACCAACATAGTTTTAGCTACATATAATATCCATGCCCATACTCACCAGAAATAATTTAGTTTTTTAAAATATATTTCACAAAATAACTTCCAATAATATGTAACAGTATTAAAATGAAAATTTAAATACGATTTTATTATCTCGGTTATAGTGTACACTGGCTTACCTTACAACTTTAAAAATAAAATACTTATGTCTAACTGATTTAACAATTTTGGTGCCAAGGAGATAGGTCGTCCATTAATTGAAAAATGTAAGAAGCAATAAGTATGTTAATGCAAAATTGGATTGTAATTTTGAATATCAAAAACGCAGTTAGACAATACTTTTATTGTAGTATTGACTACTACTACTAAAATAAAGAGATTCAAAATTTAATAGTTGCTAAACTGGCTAAATGCACAAATCGTGCTAAACCAAATATAAAAATAAAAATATATAATAACAACTATAACTATGACACAATAGCACGCACAAATATTATTATTATATCTTCTTGGCACTCAGTATGTTAAAAACATGTTAAAAAAAACAAAACTAATTTTAAAATTCTTAGGTGGAATTATGACTAAGTAGTCATAAGTTCACCCAAGAATTTACTTGCAGAGACATCTATCCACGATAACTTAATTCATACAGAAGGCGACAAATAAATCCTCTCGAGATTTTGCGGTGAGGGCAGCTCCATCCAAAATTCCAAACATTTTGACGTGCTCGAGCTACCCTCACTACGAAAATTTCTAGTCAAGTTATTTGCCGCCTATTGTACGTAATGGATAACTGTAACATTTAAACCCAATAAAATAATAATTGTTCACTAAACCGATACTGTAAGCAGGTACATAACTGTACATCATAATTACTTATGCTTTCGTCGTAGAGAAACATGAATTCAGAAATATTTTACATGAAAAGTCATATATCTTTGACGTAACCTGGTTAGTCAATAGGAATACAGTGAACATACGAGTTCTGTATTCCTAGGGAATAAGCAAGTTGAAACCACAGGGCAAAAAGTTGGGTTACTTTGACCCTAGGGTATAACTTTGGTCCAAGCTTGCTAGGAACATGAGGAACTGTGTCTACTGTGTTTCTATTGGTAAATAAACGCATGCCAAAGTTATACCCAATGTCAAAGTTACCCCACTTTACTTGGTAACTAAATGCGTAAAGAATGTGACATTTCGTTTGTGTTCCAAAGCCATTGTGTAAGAGAACCTTCATTGTAGCAGTATTAAAAGCAGACGGACATTTTATGCAGCTAAATATTTAAATAATAAGATTGCCAAAGTATATATTAATAACTTAGATATTTGTATAATTTTAATACAGAGTCACAAAACACATTCGAACGAACAACAATGATTTTGTGTGTTAATGACTGATTTATATTTATTTTATTTCTCGAATGTTCTTGAAAATAAAGTTGTGTTTTCAAACTTTCCAACAGTGTTTTTTCTATTATAGATTCTCCCCAAAAATATCTGCAGCATTAAATCAACAGTGAGTTATCAAAGGAACCTTTTGGTAGTTCCTAAGAATCGAATGCAAACTTGTACAAAACGACATGGAAAGTCGCTACGCGCCACTTGCGATGTTGAAATGATTCTATGTTTTAAAGACATTTGCTGGTTATTATACTAGTGTTACTATGCTGTGTAGGTATTTAGTCTTCTTTTTTAGGAAATAAATTATAGTGATTTCACTCGCTCTAGGGTGGAACGATAGGGCGTGTCAAATTTTTGTTGACTGAAATCCACTCCTATGTTCCTGGGGCTTTTCTTTCGCACAACCCATAGTCCCAGTTTGCTCTATGCCTTCGGTAGCTTGAAATCGTAGTTGAGATCCCGGCTAGGGCATGAGAAGTCCGTTCCCTTCTGTGTTCGCTAGCATTGCTGGTTTACAGGAGGTAATCTGTCATTCTTCGTCACTCCGGACTATGGCATGTACTAGGACTGGGCGCGAAAGTTCGTTGCCACCGATCAACCCCACGAGGACATGGTAGTGGAGAACCGCCTAAGCACGGCATATCTCAATCGTATGATCTAACACAATAATTACACTCAGACGTTTCTTCCTCACGAATCTGGTGCAAGAACCTCCCGAACTTTTTCTGTTGAGGACTTGCGCCATGAGGAAAGTGAGGACGCCGTGACGTCTTTCCAGCCAATCCTAAAAGAGACTTACCGTTACATAGGTAATTGGGCATGCCACATGCCATAACTGGCATGCCCGAGGTATTTAAAGTCTAGTATCATAATAACTGCAAAAGACTTTGTAAGCCAGGCACACTCGGTGCATTCAGACGGGTATTGTTTCTGGTCGGGCTACTGCCATTTTTAGTCGAGGTTTGCAGGATTTTACACCCTGTTTTGCATACCTCTAAACTGGTGCACCTCAGCAATGAACTTCAGCTGTTACTCGCCTTGATGAACTTCAGTGTTCGATTACTGACACATTAAAACCCCGACTCACTTGGCAGTTCAGGATAATTCCAACTCACTGAAAACTATATGGATTCTGGTTCTGACCTACCTAATTACCTACCTTCCATTGGCCTGGTACGCATTACCATGCATTAAGAAATCCATTAATCTACGATCTCTAGAGGTGATGTAGCGAAATCTATGGCATCTCATAGGTATTAAAAATTTGAATCCGGTTCGAAGGACCATAAATTTAGGCGTACAGCACGCCCCTGGTTCAGCAAATAATGGTATTAAAACTTATCACAGTGGACTGTATAAACTGATAATATCAAACATAGTCTACATAGTTAACATCGATCAACGTTCGACTTGTTCTGAAAATAAAACACTAAATAAAATCTGAAACTGAATATTCCTAGCGGAAAAAAGTATTACTTGGGCTAGTGTGTACTGTCCTTATCTGAAATGAAGTGGTTCAAAAATTAAAATGGCGGACCGAAACGCTTTGTGATACCGCATTGCTGCGCTTCTTTTCACAAAATTGTTTTGATTTCCGATCAACATTCAATGTTTTCGCCGCCAATGTCAAATTGGATCAAAATAAATTGTTTTGGAACATCTTATGGGTAAGTATTTGGACATTTATTTACCTTTGACTCGATAATTGCGTTCTGTATTTTAATATCAATGTAGCGAAACACTAAGGTTTTGTATAAGGTTCACTTTTGTAGGTTTTTTTAGAACTTGACGTAAAATATCTTTCCCTTAGATCTCAAAACTATTATTTTTATTGGGTTTTACAATAATACTACGTTCTGAATTAAATCTAGGCGTCTAATGTTAGCGGTTTTATGAGATGACATGTCAAAGACTTAGGAAAAACACGCACAATTTTACTTTAAAATGTAAGAGCAAAGTTACTGCACTTTTTATGATACATCTTATCCCAAGATGAAAACGTAGAGTTTAAAAAAGATTTGCTTTAAATTCGTTTGACCTTTTACAACCTTAACATATCTATGAAAATATCCTACTTATAAATTCAGTGTTGGCCTTATCATTTTATTCATTGATAAGCATAACAAGCCATGACAATATTTGTTCCTGCTGCAGCCTTGTAAGCTACAGTTAAAAATACTATGTCTAAAAAGATATTCTTAAAATAACCTAATGAAACACGTACAATGGTCTACACAGGACTAAGTGCGGAAACCATACTCAGACGTAACATAACAACCTAATGAAAAGTTATGTGGTACAAGTAGAATCATTCCTTAACCTAGCTCGGAACACTCTAGAGTTGATTGATTGCAAATTCGTGTTACTAATACTAAAAGAATAAATTCCCTGTGTAATTGACTCTGCGCACAACCAGAGGACTGGGCACTATTACTGTCAGCGAATCAATATTGCCATCCAGCGTGGCAATACAGTTAGTGTTCTGGGCACTTTCCCATTGATATTGATATGAATGAGTTTTTTGATGCCCAATAAGTTTCTTTTTTTTTTCAATCATTTGTCAAGATTAATGTATTTTTAATTTTTAAACAGGTTATTGTTAGAATTTTTATTAAATGTTCATAAATAAAAAAAAGCATTCTCAGAATGATATCAAATAAATCCTATTTTTTTATACTTTACACCATGATTACAATTTAGAAAAGGATTATAAAACCATAACAATTTCTTCTGGGCAACCTCTGTCCAGTATTTCTGTGTGCTAAATTTCATGTAAATCTGTTTAGCAGTTTGATCAAGAAGGAGTAACAAACATAATATGAATTAAATAAGAAAATTACACCTTTACAATATTCATAACCATTCTGCAGCAACATTACATGCTTTTGGATTTGGGCAGGAAGAAGAAAGATTGAATTACAACTTATTTCCTGTTAGATATATATTTATTTTTTATTTATTTATTTTACAATTTTTGTACACACAAACATACAAAGGAGATACAGAAACAAAGAAAAAAATAGTACAAAGGTACTGCTTATATCTAATAGAAATTTCTTCCAGCAGACCTGCGAAAGGAGAGACTAGAAGAAATGTAGACAACACGTGTGTAGAAAGACAGAGGAGTTTAAGAAATCTGAGATTAAAATAATAAAGACATAAACTATACATACAAATATAAATAATTTAAACTAAAATTAAATACCTACATAATATATATAAATATATACATAATTTATTTTATATATATACTTATCTATGGTGTTTGATTCAATTTCTGTTAGAGATAATTAAGACCGTCTTTGGACGAATTGATTTAAGATTATGTATCAGTATGTGCTTAAGTTGTAAGTATGTTTTGTGTTTCAGTGCAAAATAATAGAAAAAGATGGATGGTTCTATAGTGGTGAAAACTGAGATGGGGACTAATGGGGAAATTTTACTTTTCTATGTAGATGGTAAGTTTTACCTTGTTTTAATTCAAATAAGTTTCATTTTTATTGTCTTCCTAGACATGTGGTTTTATTCCTATAGTGGGGTACATGGCGTTTGCCAAAGAGAACCCTAGAGCCCTGGAATGAAGGCAAAGAAGGAACACAGGCCCTTCTCCACCCTAAATCTGTAGAAGTCATTGGATGATTTTCCACCTATAAAAAGTACAATTGAGAATAAAAAATTGATTCTGCAAAAGAGGTTACATGTTCTGACGTTTTACAAGTGCCCGTGTAGGCCTATGTGCAATAAAAAGATTTTGACTTTGGCTTTGACTTTAAAAAATAGTTTAGATGATAAAAACAAATTAATTTAATTACAGAAAACGGTGGCAATGAAGAAGGGGTTCTGACAACTGTAGAAAGCATAGAAAACCAATCAATACAACTGCAGCAAGACAACTCCTACATAATTCAAGAAGTTGGAGATGACTCCCATGAAATCAGTACTGATCAATCAGCGGAAATTGACGACTGGACCGAAGATGAAACTAAAAGACTCCTGGTTTTCTACAATGATAACAAGCAGACATTTATATCAGGAACAACAAAGAAAAAACATCTTTGGACCGTAGCATGCAAAACCATGCTTGTTGGTAAAAACCCAAACGCATGCGAAGCAAAACTCAACAGTTTACAATCAAAGTATAATACAATTTGTGGCCACATACAGAAAGGGGTCTACGTAAAGTGGCCGTACTTTGAACTGTGCCATCAAATATTTCACGATGAGACCCCTATGATAACAGTTGAAACCTTGAACACACCAGAACCACAAATAATCAAAGTCCCAGCTGTCAAACAAAATTATGACAATGTAATGGTGGTTAAAAAGGTGAACAGTCGTTCTACGGCTGATGAGAAAGTTGAAATGATGTTGAACTTGTATTTGAAGTACAAGAAAAACTTCCAAGCAGAATATTGGCGACGTGGCATATGGGAAACCATTGCGTTAGAGATTGGAGAAGACGACGGAGAATACTGGCAAAAAAGGTTCTTGAATTACAAGCAACATTACCTAAGATTGATAGACAAGAGACGGGAAAGTGGCTCAGAGGGCATCAACTGGCCTTACTTGGAACTATTCGACAAAATCTTTGAAGGTGATGAAGACTTTCATCGGAAATATCTAACTGAGGAATACAGACTTATTGAAAACCAGGCAATTGCAGAAATTGAAGAACCTGCTCCTAAAGTTATAGATTGGGATACAACTGAAATGACTGTATTAGTAAAATACTGTTTTGACTGCTTTGACGAATTTGAAGACAAAACCATTCCGAACAATTTCCTTTGGACTGAAATTGGCCGTTTGCTCGACAAGACCGCTGATGCTTGCAAATCAAAGTATGAAGAATTGAAGGACGAACATTTAGACAAATACATACAGGGTGGTTACGATTTGCGTACAAGAAAACCCATTGAAATATTATTTGACAATTTAATATCTAAGAGGATTGAGAGTCAGATACTGAAAAGTGGTAAAATACCAGAGCAACTGGAAAGGTGGAAGACAGAAGAATTGGATGAACTTGTGCAATTCTTCTATGACAACATTGAGATGTATAAAGACCTTGTCTGCCATTTTGTGTGCTGGGCAGGAGTTTCCAAGAAGTTGAAGAGAACACTGCTAAGCTGCAGAAGCCAATGGGAGGATCTTTTAATGCTATATAGGACTATATTGAATGATAAAAAAGAAAATCCTTATATGCAGATTGATTGGCGATATATTGAAGTTTTTGACAGGATATTTGACTATGGTATGGATACCAGCCTGCTTTCTGGGTATGAAACCTTGAAAGGATTTGGACAGAGTCAGAAAAGTGATGCTGGGAAGATTGGTGGTGAGTTTCTTTTTTACTTATCTAACGGTATCTACGGTGCTCAGAACTGGCCTATCTCTGTATTCTAAATTTTTTGCTTTGAGCTATGGCTACGGAGCATAGCTTTCTGGGTGTTAAAAAGAAAGACTGAATACGGAATAATATGCTGCGGTCTAAACAGGGCTTTATAGGCGTGGGCAAAAGGCTGCTAGGGTCAAAAGGAATTGGCTATTAATACATTATTGCGTATTATTTATAGCAAAGTGGTTTCGGATCTTTTGCAGAGTCCCTAACTCTGCAAACGGGCCGAAGCCTACTGGAGTCCAGGGTCTCTTTCTGAAAGGAAGGCTTGGCCCCAGTGCGAAAGGCAAAGAAGGAACGGGGTTGGGTGTTTAGTTAATAAGAGCCTGACACTGTTTCCCGCTCCACCCATGAGCGGGATTTGTCATTGGATGATTTGTCCCACCATAAAAAAGAAAATCTTTTACAGTTTATAAGTTACCTACAGCCCGTTGATAGCCAGACAGACAGACTGATAGAAGGACGAACGGACAGATCTTTATTGTATAATCCTCATCACACAAATTGAACCATCATAGTGGTCGACCTTGATTGCGCTGTTACCAATTTTCGGGTCTAAATTGAAATGTTGCTACTACCTACTTACTGTGCCTCGGGACCAAGGGTTGATGCGAAAGCGTATTACCTTCATACAAACGCACCGCGCGCGGCTTGTATGTGTGCGCCATAGTATCTACGCGTCGACGCACGCACACTGTAACAAAATCTCGACCCGTTTCTCAGTGCGCCAGTCGGGGCTAAAGGCAGATTTATATTCAAAATCAAAATCAAAAAGGTTTTTATTTCATATAGGCCTACAAGGGCACTTATAAAACGTCAGAAGCTAGTGCGCTAGTGCACGTGTATTGAGTAAGTAACTGACGTCAGTCCACTGACGAGTCAGTGCTGACCTGGCACTGCCATAGTGTAAATTGATTTCAAGTCAGCACAGCACTGTCACGTCAGTACTGACTTCAATATTCGCGCTGCAATATTTTCGGCGTCAGTCCACTCCCCCGCCACCCGCGCCAGCGCTACTGACAACGTGTAAATTGCCCAAGTCAGTTGCTGCCGCTCTGTTGTACGGTGACCACGATTCGTCGCATCACAAAATGACGCGAAAATTGAGCGACACGGAAAACTTAAAACTTGTACAACTTTACCGTGATAATTAATCTATTATTTATTTATTCTGCACACCTACCACAGTGTTGTCTTTTTTAACCCAAAGGTTGACTGGTAGAGAATGCCTTGTAGCATTAAGTCCGCCTATGTACCACTACTGTACATGAAGTTTAAATAAATAAATAAAATTATAGAAATAAAGAAATGCGTGCAACAGCATTGCAGAATATTGCACAAAATTCTTTGATTCTTTGCTGTTTTTGAGAAATTATTTTCCCGCACTGACTTTACGAACGTGTGTACACCAAAAGAAATATTCTCGACTACTGACGAAATACTGACTGCTTGTAAATAGTACGCGTCAGTTTTCGGCGCCAGCACTGACGACAGCCACTGACTCAATGTAAATCCGGCTTTAAGGCAGATTTATATTGAGTAAGTAACTGACGTCAGTCCACTGACGAGTCAGTGCTGACCTGGCACTGCTATAGTGTAAATTGATTTCAAGTCAGTACAGTACTGTCACGTCAGTACTGACTTCAATATTCGCGCTGCAATATTTTCGGCGTCAGTCCACTCCCCCGCCACCCGCGCCAGCGCCACTGACAACGTGTAAATTGCCCAAGTCAGTTGCTGCCGCTCTGTTGTACGGTGACCACGATTCGTCGTACCGGATCACAAAATGACACGAAAATTGAGCAACACGGAAAACTTAAAACTTGTACAACTATACCGTGATAATTAATGCCTATGGGATTTCAAATCACAAAATTATAGAAATAAAGAAATGTGTGCAACAGCATTGCAGAATATTGCACAAAATTCTTTGATTCTTTGCTGTTTTTGAGAAATCATTTTTCCGCACTGACTTTACAAACGTGTGTACACCAAAAGAAATATCTTCGACTACTGACTGCTTGTAAATAGTACGCGTCAGTTTTCGGCGCCAGCACTGACGACAGCTACTGACTCAATGTAAATCTGCCTTAACACTGCACGAAGTTCGCGCGTCGCTGCTTTTCGTCACCTCTAAAAAATGTCTAATTTTCTGTCGTTTCGTAATAATCGAAACCGAAGAAAGTATTTGCCCGTATTTAATTTGTAAGTTTGTAATAAACGTGTGATTCGATAGATATGTTTGTATTATTTATGTTACAAACCTAAATAATACATTCAAGAATAAATATGGTGCTTTATGTGTGAAAATACTACATTATGCCTATAAAAAAATACAAAAATCAGACCAGTTTATGCATAAACTACTAAGAAAATAATTTAAATACAAGCTTTTAGTCTATGTTGCCGCCTGTGCCATCTAGCGACATAAAGAGTCACACCCCACAAACCCTGTACCCAGACAAGACAAGTTAGTAAATACTACAACTGCCCGACCCTTGCCCATTTATAGGCACTGAATTAAAATTTTGCTCAAAGTGACAACCCTAAGACAGTAGGCAATTATAACGCGGATTGGGCCGAAGATAGCCTACTTCCCTCGTCTTTATACTATGCCGGGGCGCTGGGATCAAGACAAGGAAAGAATGGGGTAGGTTGTTAAATCAGTTCTTACTGACAGTGAGTCTGACATTGTTTTCCACTCCTCACTAGGGCGGAATTCGTCATTTGATGATTTATACCTGCCTTAAAAAAACCATACTACAGTAAATAGAGTACTATAGGTAGAAACTCTTCGTGGCGTCATTAATATTGACTTTTTTTTAGTAATTATATTCAGTACTAGTCTTTTGCTAGCGGCTTCGCCCGCGCGAAAGTAGGGTTCTCCATACAAACTTTCGCCACCCATTACATTCGTTTAGGAGCTGATTATTGAAAATTCCTTTCTTAGTTTAAACATAACAGGATGCCTTTTGCTAAATTTCATGCTTCTAGGCCCAGTAGTTTTGGCTGTGTGTTGATATGTCAGTCAAGTTCTCCTTTTATATACATATAGAATAAATGTAATTAATTCCATTTTTTTTTTAAATTTTCAGTTAAAAAAGTAAATATCAAACTGGACGAAACCTTGGAAGAATTTACGGACGATGATGAGTCGTACGACGAACGTGGCTTCACGAAACGCACTAAACGCCGCTCCGGAGACTCCAAAGCGTTCAAGATCCTCGAATACTATCAGAAAAACAAGGACAAGTTCTCTACCACAAACAGGAACAAGCATTCACTGTGGGACATACTAGCTAAACAAATTGGCATTTCTGCTACACAATGTGCCCATAGATTCAGAAATTTAAAGCAAGTTTACACTGCTTATGTTCAGAGAGAAATTAACAAGCCTGAAATGCCAATACTCTGGCCTTACTACGCTTTATGCAAAAAAGTTTTCGGTTATCGAGCAATCAAATCTAAACTCAAGAACGGAAAATTAGACTCAGATGATAGCGAAGACTGGTCAGCGAAAGAAATCAAACAACTAATAAACTATTTCTCTCACAACTTCGATGATATCAACAGTAATATAGAAGACACAACAAAATGGTCTGATTTAGCCGGAGAAATAGGAAAAGGCGAGAATTCTTGCAAAGAAAAGTTAATCGAACTCCGAAAGTCTTATAGGAAATTGAAAACTATGAGGAGTAGGAACCCAGAAGTTAAGATTTCTTGGAAATATTTCAATATGTTTGAAGAAATTTATAATGCAAAGGAAAATGGTGTGGAGACGATGGAAGTGGACGACAGTGAGACTACTTATGTAGAAATACCTGCGGGTTCTGATGACAGGGGTGAGCAGGAAGGTTAGTATTGCTTATTAATATTTATTTAGATAAAACATAGGTACAGTACGGCCGTCAGATCTTGGCGAGTTTGAAGTTAGGCTTTTTTGCGAATTTTAGCACTTGATTTGATTGAAAACTCGTAGAAAAATAAAGGTTTTAAAAAAAATGCCAATAACAGTTTTTAACAGCAATAACAACTGCAAATTACATTTATTTGTTTAAATATATATTTTTTTACGACTTTTAAGCACTAAAATCTGTAGAGCCTAATTTCAGACTCACAAAGAACCGTCGACTGTACTGTACAGAGTTTTGATAAACAGTTGCTCTATTTAAAATAATCATCGTCATCAGCCTTTTTAATGTTCCCACTGCTAGGACACAGGCCTCCTCTCTAGGAGAGGGAATGGACCGTAATCCACCACAAGGGCCCAGTGCGGGTTGGTGGATGTCACATGTCTTTGAATCCTCACGATGTTTTCCTTCACTGTTTTGAGAGCAGTGGTGATGAAATAAATTACACAAAGTAATGCGCCTTGCTGAGTTTAAACCCGCGACCTACAGCTCGTAAGTAGGGGCCGTTGCCACTCGGCCACCACTGCTCTTCTATTTCATTATATCTAACGTCAACCAATTTCTATTTCAGAAGACGATTACCAATGCATCATAGTGATCCCAGAAGGGCAAGATATTTCTCAGATAGAGAACGCTCGAATTATAATACAGGAAAACCCAACGTCTCAAGAGCAAGAAGAAACAGTCCTCACAGAACCTCCCAAGGAGGTTCGACCACTTGTTAAATGGACAAAGCGAACTAAGAAGAGGTTGCTTATATTCTACATAAATTACATCCGATCACATAAAGGGAAGGAAATTAACCCCAAAGATATGTGGGCAGAAATAGCCGCAAAATTACCCAACAAAACACCACTGGCTTGTCGGAAAATGTTCGCTAAATTGAAGGCAAATCATAAACAAATTGACGAATTAGATCCCAATATGAAGAAGACACCTTATTTCGCATTACTGGAGAAAGTTATGCGACTCAAACCGAAATTCACTAAAACAGAACAAAATAAAGCATTAAAAGACGGAAAAGTCTATAAAGATGTGTCTTTACCTGATGAAAAAGTAGCACAAGCTTTGCAGTACTATTTAGAAAACATAGAAGATTTCGTCAGTCCTAGATTTGAAAAGAAATACCTCTGGACTGAACTAGCGAATTACGTCTCTGAACCTGTTACGAAGGTGTTTAATAAAATCAATTATTTAAAACAAGCGTATAACATGGATACGGATGAAGTAGCCGGCGAAAAGACGCCATTTGCAGAGTATTTAAAAGAAATCTTTGCTAAAGAGATCGCCATCAAACTCTTCTTAGAGAACCAACCAAAACCGGTGATAGAAGAACCAGGAGTTGAGGAAACCTGGTCTGATGAAGAGACGGAACAGTTACTAGAATGGTATTTAAGCAATTTAGATAAGTTCAAAAACCCTAAATTCGTTAGAAGTTATCTCTGGATGGAAGTTTCAAGCATGTTAAATAAAAGTGCTATTACTTGTTCAAAGAAAATGTCTGAAATTCGGACGCAGTATAGGAATATGGTGAGAGAAAGACCAGAAGAATTGAATGAGTGGAGGTTCCTAGATTTGTGTCAGAAAATCTATGGGACTGGAAAGAAAGGTACCCCCCATGAATAGTATTAAAAGTTAGAATACTTCAGTGTTAGCTAAGATCTGGGTAGCAATAGAATTGGAACTTTGTCATGTATTGTTCGTTTTGTTATTCCAAAAAGTCTTCCTGAACCCTGAGGTATAAAGATTCGTACAGTCTGGCGTCCCATAAAGTGGACCAATGACTTGGTGAGGATCGTGTTGGTCCGCTGGATGCGAGAATGAGGAGAGGTTCAGTCACTATGGCGACACTATGTCAACGTCTTTTGTGTGGAATGATGATGATACTTATTATTTTCTGACAAGGGGTCGTTGCTGGTACACATTTCGACAGATCCCTAGAAAAATCATCATCATCAGCCGTTTTTAATGTTCCCACTGCTGGGACCTGGCCTCCTCTCTAGAACAATATCGTAAAAAAAAAATGTTCGATTTACGGTTTAACATTTTAAAGTTCTGTGAATAAGCAATAAAATACATTGCATCAGTTTGTATAATATCTGTAACTTCTCTCGTCAAAACGCGCATATTTCGTACGGGTGGCCCAAATGAGTCATTCGATCCACAGTAATTCCTCAATGAACGCCAAAAGTACCTTGATGTCACTGACCATTTCGAGGAGGATACTTGGGTTCTCGAAGTACATATTTTGCCGTGTATTCAACGACCTCTGGGCAGCTTATGGAAATTGTACAGATGAAACAAAATGGCGGCATTCGTTTCAATTTTGGCTTCAAATAGACAAGAAGTACAGCTCTATGATCAAACTTGTCTCTGGTAATATTTGTCTATGCTTTCCTATCAGTGCCTTTTTCCAGGCTTTTGTCCAATTGATTGATATACAAGGTGTCATTGACATGTTAACGCAAACGAATACCATGGATCCAGTACATGATTCTGGACCCACCAGTGGTGGAATTTTTCGTCGGTATTTTCAAATTTTTGAAAAAAAAAGTTTTATTTTTTAATTTTTTACCTGTATAAAATCGTTATTCTAACCAATCCCAATGATATTTTGAGAAGAAAAAAGAAAAAAAAAATTACAAACAAAAAATTAATAAAAAAATCGTCGCGGCAAATAAAGTCGTTATTATAATCAAACCCGATGACATTATTATTTTATTTTAGAATGTAATTCACTCATTTTTTTCAACAAAAATCATAAAAAAATTAAGAAAAAACCGACAAAAAATTTCACCACTGGGGTGTCTAGAATCATGTACTGGATTTATGGTATTCGTTTGCGTTATCATGTCAATGACACCCTGTATACATAGTTAATTTATCAATCTTTAAAATATTACGTAGTTTATAAATACAGGCAGATTGACTATCATAATCGCTATGTAAGTAATCATGAAATTATGTTAGCATTAACACAATGTTATTTTAGTGTAAAGTTGAGCAATATTTTATGTCTAAAATAAAATAATGAGCAGTTATTTCGATTTTAATTTTTCGACAAAATCCAGCTCACCATTCAGTTTTTGTTTTGTAATAATATTAACGTTGCCTCACACAAGAAATTACTCCTGTGTCGTGGGTGCGTTCACAAACATGTAAAGTCACATACACAAAATACCTAAACCTGGAACACCAATCTGTAGACCTTAAAATTTTTTTTCCGTGCGGGAATCGAACCCGCTATCCTCGGCGCAGCAGTCAATCGCTCAACTACTGCGCCAGCCGAGCCGACAAAATTTGTAAGGATTGTTCCCATACGGTTTTTACTATATCGACACCTCCTACGGATAAGGTCGTAATGGAAAAAGTGCACTCCCACACATCTATCTTAGCATTCTCACCTCCACTATATGCAATCTTTAGGGTCAACGCTGTGTAAAGTGGGAGCCCGCATGGGCAACCGTCGCGTGTGTAGTTTGCGGCGGTCTGTAGCGGAAACCGGATTAATACTTGCACAGTGTTGTTAGTTTAATAATTGTCATTAGTTTATCAGTGTGCATGTAGTCGTATATTACTAGCTACTCTGGAAAACTTTGTAAAGCCTATTAAGGATAATTTTCTCACTGTTAAAACCTACCCTGAACTTGTACGATTATTTCAAGACTATAATTAGCCAAAAGCACTGCAGTATGGGACCGCGTCAGTAATACACATGCAAGTCGGTTAAAAACCACCTCACAATTCAACCTCCCCTTCTCCAAGTTGATAAAAATCGATCCCATCAATAAACTGGCTGGTTAGTCAATAGCTCAATACTCAACAAGTGGCGCAAGGCCAGCGTTTGACTTGGCCGCGATGATACTAATCCTGTTATGGAAACCGGACGTAGCCTGCTGGCTTATTGACGAGGTTCGTCTATCCTTGAGGGCGGGCTCGAAATTAGAAAATAGGGTAGTTGGCTAATTTAATATCTATATATATAAAAGGAGAAACTGACCGACTGACATATCAACGCACAGCCGAACTACTGGGATTGGGAGCATGAAATATTGTACAAGGCTTTTTATTATGTAGGCGAACACTAAGAAAGGATTCTCCAAAGTTCACCTCCTAAAGGGATGAAACGCGTATCCAAAGTTTGTGCGAAAACCTATGCTCATACGCTTTCGTATCTAACCTTGGCCCCAGGAGGCTTCGACCCTTCTGGACCCCTACAGTTGCTGACAATTCCTTGACGAGAAAAAGGTAGGGTATTATTGGTTTGACTTTAAATCGCTTTCCGCTCTCCGCTTTCAATGGATCCACAGCCTTAACTTTTCACACTACAGCAAAGTTATCTTTCATACCGCCGAAGGCAGTCGTGTTTGAGTTAGTGAAAAAAAATGACAAACGTTTTTGAAAACTGGCTCCTAACTTTACGGTCAAAAACGGTTTTGTGACAGTGAAATTTTATTTAAAATGGGAGTCAAAGAATTTGTGTTAAAACTATAAAACTTTAAGGTTACATAATAGTTTAAAAGTTGGTTACAAAAGTGATTAATTTGATTACTAATATATTGTTGTGTGTTGATTAAGTTGCTGTGTATCTCTTTCCTAAGCTTATATATTAGCAAATCGCTTCAATGGTTTCATAATTTGTGAATATATCACGTTCTAGAAGTTATTTCTCAAACATGGGACATCTTGGATATCTGTAGAATGTTGTAAATATTTGTATGTGAGTTCAAGGTTTTAGTGTTACCACCACGATTACCAACGAATTTGGTGAACACCATTTTTCTACGCTCTTCAAAGCCTTCAAAACCTATTATACTGCTGCAGAAGGGTCGAAGCCTTACTGGGGCCAAGGGCTCGCGTCTGAAAGGATGGCTCGGTCATGGTATGAAAGGCAATGTACGAACGAAGTGGGTTTTTTAGTCAGTAAGAGTTTGACACTAACTCCTGCTTCACCCAAGGGCAGGAGTTATCATTGTATGATTTTTTCCCACCGAAAAAAACCCTATTATACTGCTAAATGGGCCGAAACGTTCCAAAAAAAATCCGATAGACAATAAAAAAATCTTTATAGAGTAGGTTAGTAATGCTATGCGAACCCATTGAAAGACACAAAAATGGCAATTTTTACATGATATATCAAGTGTTTGACTGCGACCCCACCTGATGGTAAGCACTGATGCAATCGTATCAAAGATTATATTCTGAATTAAAAATAACTTATAATAGGTTCTTTGTACTTTAAGTAATTCAGGTTTCCCTAAGTCATTCTCATTTTACAGTAAAAATTTCTCTCCAAGAACTCACCTTTTTTTAAAGTGGTAAATCATTCAAGATTCATTGAGAGCAGTGGTGGCCGAGTGGTAACGGCCCCGACTTGCGTGTAGTAGGTCGCGGGTTCAAACCCAGCCAGGCGCATTACTTTGTGTAATTTATTTCATCACCACTGCTCTCAAAACGGTGAAGGAAAACATCGTGAGGAAACCGGCATGTCCTAGAACCAAAAATTCGAAGACATGTGACATCCACCAACCCGCACTGGGCCCGCGTGGTGGATTACGGCCCATTCCCTCTCTTAGAGAGGAGGCCTGTGTCCCTGCAGTGGGAACATTAAAAAGGCTGATGATGATGAAATCATTCAATGACATGTCTTGTCAACTTTTAAGAACTAAAACCACGTTGTTCTTGTTTGCTTGGCGTTCCAGAATCCAGGGCTTTCCCGTTGTAAGTTAACCCATGGCCCCATTGGTTTGCCCCTTTGATAAGAATTTACTATAGTACAAGCATCAACCTTATAATATTCCCACTGCTGGGACTGAGGCCTAGAGCGGGTTGTCACATCTTTTCGAATTTTTGGAGTAGGTACATGTCGGTTTCCTCATGACGTTTTCCATCACCGTTTTGAGAGCAGTGGTGATGAAATAAATTACAAAAAGTAATGCGTTTGAACCCGCGACCTACAACTCGTAAGTCGGGGCCGATACCACTCGGCCACCACTGCTCCTATAGTTTAAAAGGGGAATTTAAGTTAACCGAAATTAGAGATCGATTAGTATTCGATTTTCGGGTCTCACCTCAAACAGCACAACGGCAATTTTAGTTCAACTTAAATGCCGTGTACTGCCGGCTCTATTGAAAGCAATATAACATAGATTAGCCACACACGAGTGAATGGCGACATTCACACTATATTGAATTGTGGGACATTAGATAATGAAGCCATATCAATATATCCACATAAGTACGGTACAGTCTTTTGCTTAGGATTATACTTAGTTTAGTAGCTATATCATATTCTCATAGTATACGTGTACTAGTATGCGTTATTTTAATATTTATCTATATATATAAAAGGAGAAACTGACTGACTGACAATGACATATCAACGCACAGCCAAAACTACTGAGCCTTGATATGTCAGTCAGTCAGTTTCTCCTTTTATGACTTAGGCGAACACTAAGAAAGGGTTTTTTTTTATTTAGCTCCTAAAGGGATGTAATGGGAGTATGTATGGAGAACAGCTTCGTTCGTACTGAAGTTTTTTCAAATATCCACATTTATCTAGGTACGCGTTCTGAAATCACGTCTATAATTGTATGGGAAACGAAATTCTGACTAAATAAGTCAGAATTACGTTCCTTCTTTAGAATAGAATTGAATTTTTAAACGTTACTATTATTAGAGAGCGATTATTTAAAACAAGCTAGCGCAAGAGACCTGCCGCCAGTGTCTTTATTTTCAAACGAGTTACCAGCAAACTGTTGGGGACTAGCAGGGTCGAAGCCTCCTTGGACCAAGGGTTGATGGGAAAGCGTGTTACCAGGGCCTTGCTGTCAAGGCAAGGAAGGAAAGAGTACCTAGGTTGTTTTATCAGTAAGAGTTGACACTATTTCCCGCTCCGCCAAACAGCGGGATTCGTCATAGGATGTTTTTTACCTACTATTTCTTTACCCTTAAATTTTGACACCTAAATCCGTTCTTTGTCCGTGTTGAATCTTATTATAAAATATAGGCCAAGGTTAGGTTACCGACTGTCTCGTGTAAGTAGAGATAGACACAGTGTATATAATACAAGGTCAAATTCGATTACCGAGATTTAACGATTTATCAAATGAACTTCAGTTTTTGTAAAAGTACAGGTTTTTTTTGTTCATCGGTCCATTTTGTGGAAGGCCTTCCGACGCTGTGTCTCCCGGTGTGTGGTCGCTTTTACTCTCTACTATACAGTACGGCTGTCGGATCTTGGCGCGTCTGAAATTAGGCTCTCCGAATTTTAGCGCTTGAAAACTCGTACAAAAATAAAGGTTAAAAAAAAGATGCCAATAGCAGTTTTTAATAGCAATAACAACTGCAAATTGCATTTATTTGTTTAAACAATTTATTTTCTACGTGTTTGCATGCGCAAAAAGAAAACGCAGAGTCAACTTTAGACTCGCCAAAATCCAACGGCCGTATCTACTGTACTTTTTACCAAATAACTGCTCACTCTCTGAGTAGATCGAGAGGGAGTGTCAGATTTTTATTGAATAACACTCACCTATGTTGCTCTAGCTCAGCAGGTCTTAGGTTAGTCACTCGCTCACCATGATTTATTTATAAGAACTTAGTTACATATTGAAACTAGAGGTTTATGCAATGAAAAGGAGTATAAATATAGCCAACTATGAAATAGTTAACACTTGCAGCCCTTATAAATGGATTACTCTTGCACTGACAGACGTAAGTCTTCAATTATAATAAAAATAACACGACAATGTTGTGTAGTTTATAACATCAAGGGCGAGTTTAAGCCTGCAAGCGAGGTTAGATGCTAGACTGAAGTGAAGGGGATGATATAGCCTGATATAGGCACTGGATATAGGTAATGGTAGTATTTATTGGCACACCAACAGCAATGCATACATGATTACCTCTTAAAATAGTATGAAAATACATTACACTGATATGCATGCCTATTACAGGTATACACAGCTTACACTATAAATTTGGTTGAGAAGTAGTGCATATAAGAATATTGGTTTTTAACGTAAAAGGGAGTAGAGATGTTACGGAGTTGTTGCTTTGGTTCCGATATACCGAAACTTTCGGTAGATTTCACACTGACTACACGACCCACCCCGTTCGTTCTTGTCTTAGTTCCAGGATTCTGTGTTCCGCTTCCGCATCAACCTTTGGCCCAGAAGGCTTCGACCCTGCTGGGTCTCTATAGTTTGCTAACAACTCGAGTAAAGATGATGCGGTCAGCCTCCTCTTTTGCTAGCATTACTGCTTCGCTAAGGAGCCATGGCCTCCTCGATAGATTGCTACCAGCGTGTACTTACTCACATAGTTGAAGTTGAAGTGCTCTGTTGCGTGTGTGAGACTAGTCTGCACAGTTCGCGCGCGCATGGCGTCCACGCTATGGTAATTCTGATACCTACATCGCATGGTACAATAAGACAATGTGGACGGCAAATTCTTTAACTGCGTGTTACATTACACGTTACGTTACAGTAGTCTGTACCCGGCTTTTAGGTAGGCCATGAAGGAAAAATACAAGGTTTCTTCCTTTATGAGGTAGGCTCTCTACATCAAAACCAAAATCACTGGTTTCTCAGTTTCGTCGGTAATTTTTAAGAATGCATAAAACATCGTTTCAAAACTTATTCAAGAAACAAATGACAATCTTACTTCATCAAAAATGTTTGCTCAAATTGATTAGTGAACTAAATTAAAGTGTTAAATTCAAGATGAAGATGGAAGTGATTGTTTTAGTGACTTTGTTAATGACTATGTTGAGGACAAGTAAGGCGGGTAGAGTGCAAGCTGCTGTCAGTTTTCTGTAAGTATTAGTATTCATTTTATTACTAAGTATACAAATATTTGATTGGTTGTTTTATGAAACTTTATGGTCAGGCCCTATTATTTCAAGGGACTTTCTTTTTCTTCTTCTTTTCGAATCGATAATAAACTCGTTAAATTGTCGGGGCCCAGTAGGTGGCAACGTTAATTAGCTATTTATTTAGCATTTGCGTTAAGTTCGCAAATAATTCAGCATTGAATGCGTTAACTGCAGTATCGGTGGCTTTAATTAAATCCTCCATAGTGCGGGTGTATAGGCACTTAGGACACTCTAACAAGTACCTACCTCATTTTTTGAATAGGAACATCACACTCACATTGAATATCTGACGGGACGGCCCCATTTCGCCAAGTTATATTTACATCGGTCTACCTGGTTGCGCAACCGATTTAGTGCTTTTTATTCAGACTACAGTAATTGACGTCCAGGCGGGAGAATTTCTTGTGGCATCAAGATGTAGGATGGTGGTAGGTGATGTTCTTTCCAAAACTTTATTCCTTTTATGGTTGGTGGGTGAAGGATAATAATCTATAAATTCATCTATTTATAAGGAGAAACTCATTGACTGACATATCAACGCACAGTCAAAACTACTGGGATTAGGATCTTGAAATTTTGCACGAAGCCTCCTTTTATGACGTAGGCGAACATTAAGACAGTATTTTCCAAAATCCACCCCCTAAAGGGATGAAACGGGTGTCTAAAGTTTGTGCGAAAACCTATTATCACACGAGCGAAGCTGCTGGCAGAAAACTAGTTACTTAATATTATGATAATACATCTAATAAATTCCAATCAATTATTTCCAGAACAAACGCCTCCTACCAAGAGATAGAACTGAAGGGTGAATCCAGTCTATCACTCCGCGACATCCTGCCGGAGAAGGCGAAGTTCTACGACAAGAACCGAGCCCCCAAGCTGCAGGGGCAGCCCACCATCGTCTACTTCCATGTCACGGTGCTGTCACTCGACTCCATCAATGAGGAGAGTATGGTGAGCATATTTTGACCTTAATATAAATGTTACAAGCCCGAGTGTGGGCAGAGGCCCTTTCAAGAGCTATTAACGCTACTTGTGATACCATAATTATATTTATTTATTTATGAGAAAGACAAGATTTCGTCTACAATATATGTTAGTAGGTAGTACTTATTTCTACGTTAGTAAAGAGGTTACAAGACTAGGCAAAAACACTATACATTATCATCATCATCAGCCTTTTTAATGTTCCCACTACTGGGACTCGGGCCTCCTCTCTAGGAAAGGGAATGGGCCGTAATCCACCGCGCCGGTCCAGTACGGACCGGTCGATGTCACATGTCTTGGAATTTTTGGTTCTAGGACATGCCGGTTTCCTCACGATGTTTTCCTTCACCGTTTTGAGAGTAATGGTGATGAAATAAATTTACGCAAAGTAATGCGTCTGACTGGGTTTGAACCTAGGACCTACAACTCATAAGTCGGGGCCATTACCACTCGGTCACCACTGCTCTCTTACAACCAAAAATAGATTGTTAAAAAAGTAAGAAGGAGCTATGTAGGTTGTACCTACAGACTTCTTTTTCTTCTATTTTCTCGCACGCACGGCTATGGGCGCCTTCAAATTAGCCGCAACGCGCAACGTGCCGCGTGACAGCTCTAACTTATTACTGGGTACAATGTTAGCAGAACAGATTGTTTTGCATAGCGTGGAAGGCCTTCCACAAAATGGATCGATGACCTGGTGACGGTCACTTTAATCCGATGGATGCAAGACGCACAGGACCGTTCATTGTGACGATACTTGGGAGAGGCCTATGTCCAACAGTAGACGTCTTTCGGTTGAAATGATGATTACGCGTGGTAGATTACAGCCCATTCTCTCTCATAGAGCCCAGAGTACCAGCAGAAGTAATGGTATAATACTCATTATGCTTTAATATTAATTTACGTAAATACTTTTTAATCTTGTAAGTAAAAACTAGCTCAAGAAAAATAAATAAAATATAGAAAAATTGAATTGAAAAGCAGTATGATATGAGTAAATCAAGGCTCTAAACAATACGATCTATTGGCCTTTCCAGACATACGTAGCTGACATATTCCTAGCTCAATCCTGGAGGGACCCTCGCCTTCGTCTCCCAGAGAACATGCACGAGGAGTACAGGATCCTCGACGTGGACTGGTTGAACAAGATCTGGCGACCCGACTGCTTCTTCAAAAATGCCAAGAAAGTCACCTTCCATGAGATGAGCATACCCAACCATTATTTGTGGCTGTACCATGATAAGACACTGCTTTATATGTCCAAGTAAGTTATTTTTTTTGTTAAATTATTGCTCCAAATCTTCCTAATTCTGACTACATAACCTTAAGAGCGGCAAACCCGATTATGATGTTATTACACATCTTTCTTCAGATATTTTGGATACACAGATATCTTGTGGATATTAATTTTAAAATACTATTATTATTATTAATTTTAAATTATGTATTATTGAAATAATTCTATTATAATAATGAAATCAATGTATAATCTAATTTTCTATACAATTACCAATGTTATGTATTATTATTTTTGTAATGTTTTCACAATTCCATGTTAATTAATGTTATTGGGATTGTACCGTTTTAATTAACTATAAATAAATAAATTATCTAGGCTTCTATAGAAATAATAGAAATCAACACATAAATTTGTGTGAGAGTAATCCAGTAAAGATATCTGAAAACCTGCTATTTACGTGAACTTTGTTATGTTTTTTTTAATAAAAATGGGCATGTACCGTTTTAATTAACTATAAATGAATAAAAAACAATAAATTATTTTTTTTTCCAGATTGACCTTGGTGTTATCATGTGCTATGAAATTTGAGTCATATCCACACGATACTCAAAGTTGTTCCATGATGATTGAGAGCTGTGAGTAAAGTATTTATTTATTTTATAGTTTCTTGTACACCAAGACTAAAATATATTGAAAGGAAAATTTATGAGAAACACCACTCACTGATTACCAAATCTCAGACACTATCCACACCTACTCAATTAAAATTTGACAGGTAGGTTTCTTATAGGGTGTAGACATGCGCTAAAAACGGATTTTACGAAACTCCACCCCAAAGGGTGTTTCCGCATGACGCAGGTTCTCACCGGACATGGGAAGTTCGGGAGATTCCTGCACCGGATTCGTGCGGAAGAGACGTCCGGGTGTCGCCACTGTGAGGCGAGCCCGGAGGACACGGTGGAGCACACGGTGGAGGTGTGCCCTGCTTGGGAAGAGCATCGCCGTGTCCTCGTGGGGGTGATCGGCGGCGGCGACCTCTCGCGCCGGGCCCTGGTTCAGGCCATGGTCCGCAGCGAAGAGGAATGGCAGGCGGTCGCCTCCTTCTGCGAAGCAGTAATGCTCGTAAAGGAGGAGGCCGACCGCATAAGGCAAAGGCAACGGCGTACTCGCCGCAGCCGTCGCCGCCGCGATCCTGCCGATATCCGGCCACCGTAGACACTGGCTCGCGGATGGTGAGCAATGGGTAGCTCGCCGTCCGATCGTCTGGTAAGACCGAGTCCAAGTCGTCAACGGCGCGCACCGTTCCCGCGCGCCTCAAGGAGTTGTCAGCAAACTGCAGGGGCCCTTCAGGGTCGAAGCCTCCTGGAGCCTAGAGGGTATGTGAAAATTGTAACCTCGACTCCAGAAATAAGGCAAGGAAGGTACGGGGTAGGTTTTTTAGTCAGTAAGAGTCTGACACTGGTCTCCCGCTCCGCCCAAGAGCGGGTTTCGTCATTGGATGATTTTCACCTACCATAAAAAAAAAAAAAAAAAAAAAACCCCAAAGGGTGTAAATCGACTTTCACGCGGGCGAAGCCGCTGGCAGAAGCTAGTTCTTTTATATTACCTTGCTTCCGTCTACAAGGTGCTACGTAACGTAATCATCCACATTGGCCCAGTGCGGATGTAACATATCTCAGAATTTTTGGTTCTGGTAAATGCCGGTTTCCTCGCAATGTTTTCCTTTACCGTTTTGAGAGTAGTAGTGATGAATATAGTACTACTAAAAAAAAAAAAAAAAAAAAAAAAATTGAAGGTACCGGGCGGACGTGTTTCTGTGCGATCCTAATAGAAATAATTGTAAATATTATTAAAAATGTCGATGGACTGTCGAGCTTGTGGCGTAATAGTGCCAAATGGATTGTTTATGAAGTGTACTAATAAACAATGTGGAAAAGTTTATGACATCAAGTGTCTGGGCTTTTTAGAAGACGAATACAAGTCTTTCACCAAGGAACGGAAACTGGAGTGGATTTGTCCGGAGTGCATTTGCTCCAAACCCAAACGAAACGATCCGGATACACCAGTTCGCAGCACCTTCCAGATGAAGACTGATGAAGCAAGCTACGTTAACACTCAACGAGGAAGCCGTTCGAAAACAACAGCTGATGTATCGATCGTCGAGTGTGATCACGATGGCGTTTTGTTAAAAGAGTTTAGACAGTTTAGGCTTGAAGTACTCCAACGTTTAGACATGCAAACAAAGATTATTGGACATCTTCAAGAAGTATGTTATTCAACAAAAGCGGAGTTAGAAAACCTAAAAACAAATATGAGGGTATTTCAAGAAAAATCGGCACAAAGAGACTTATTGTTAACTCAAAAGCAGTCACTTGGGACAATAGTAGCAGAAGGTTCAAGATCAGGACCAGAGGTGACTACTCAACTCATTACTCCAACTTCATTTGCTGCTGTGGCCCGTAGTGATTATAATGTCAACAAACGAAAAATTACTACTACTACCCGCGCTGCGAGTAAAACTAGCGAGGCCACAAAAACAGCGTCGGTGAGCGTATCGCCTTTAAAGTCTCAACCTTTGGATTCAACTCACACGGTTGTGGAAGTTGAGTTGAATAGTAAAGACGACAACATCGACCAGAGTGGGTGGACGACTGTACGGAGAGGTAGGGGAAATTTTAAAACAAAAAATGTTAAAAGGGGTGAAAATTCGGATTTGATAGGAATACAGGCTACAGAAAAGAAGAAACATCTTCATGTTTGGCGATTGGCTATAGACACTACCGTGGACCAGCTTACATCGCATGTGAAAGGGGTATGCGGCTCTGAAGTTTGTGTCAACATAGAAAAAATCAAACATAAAACAGAGAGGGATTATGCATCATTTGTCATCACTGTTCCAGAGTCAGTGTATGAAAAGTTATGTCAACCGGAGAGGTGGCCAGTTAATGCTGAATTTTGCGAATGGATTTGGTTTCGTAAATCAACCAGCAAACAGACCAAGTAATAAAAATATCACTTTGGATATTTATTACCAAAATGCAAGAGGTCTTCGAACAAAGTTGACCAGTTTTTGTAACAATATGGAATCATTAAAGGCTGACATATTTGCAATCACGGAAACTGGATGTAATGATTCTATAATGGATGCAGAGATCGTACCACCAGGCTATCAATTATTACGATGTGACAGAGTTGACGGCCGCAAGCAGGGCGGCGCGTTTCTCGTGGCCACAAACGGACTCGAGCTGCGGCGAGTGAATCCACCGGGTGACGTCAACGTAGATAACTGCTCATTCGAATTAGTTTGCGCGACCGTACACGTTAAAAGTAAATATATGTTTTTGTGTTGCGTTGTTTACATACCACCAAAGACAAATGAGTACGAGTATATGTTACTTTTTAGAATAATCGAACAATTATGTGTTAAAAATAAGAGTGTTATTGTGCTAGGAGATTTTAACTTAGTATCAAGTAACGAAAATACTAAACATTATTTTGAATTTTTTATGTCTTTTTGCGAATTTGTTCAAATGAATAAAGTACCTAACTGCAGTGGGAGACAATTGGACTTAGTGTTGTGCTCGTTATGTTTGTGTGATGGCGTGCAGGTGTGTGAGGCGGACGAACCTCTAGTGCCTGTGGACGCGTACCATCCGCCACTCGACATAGGCCTGCAACTTAGCGTGAGCGGGTCTCGAGCTCCTCTATCGGCCGCCGAGGACGTATCTCCGGATTGTCAGGTATCCGTAAATAAAATTGAAACCCAATGGAACTTTTACAAGGCTGATTATAGTTTGTTGTATTCTACTCTGGCTTCCACCGATTGGAGTCCGATTTATAATTTTCAACAACCAGATGAAGCTTTGGAGTGTTTTTACGGGATTTTTAATAGCGTTTTAGATAGTTGTGTACCTAGGAAACGTGCCAAACGACCGCATATGCGTAGGTACTGCTATCCGGAGTGGTACACTAAAGAAATAATTTCCGATATACAATTAAAGGCGAAATTACACAAAAAATATAAATCAACTAGGTCACGCGTTGATTACAATTTTTTCTCCTCATGCAGGGCGCGTATTAAAGAAAACATTGATCGGGAATATCGAAATTATCATGAGAGAGTCCAGAACTGCTTAGCTAAAGATCCTAAGTCGTTTTGGAATTACATAAGGACTAAAAGGAATTCCAATACCCGATCAGGAATCATTAAGAACGGTTCAATATTATCAAATTCAGAATGCGCGATGGAATTTGCTAAGTATTTCTTTTCGGTTTATAATAAAGAGCCGGCGCGGCTTGACGTGAGCGAGGCGGTGGAGGCCGGCGGCGCAAGTAGCGCACGCGTGCATGTCTCACAACTGACACTCGCTCAGGTTCGGGCAGCGCTGGCTCGTCTCAAGCCTAAGCGCTCGGCCGGCCCGGATGGGATCCCGGCATTTGTGATGCGAGATTGCGGATCAGTACTTGCGGAGCCGCTGTTACATATTTTTAACAGGTGCTTGGATACTTCCTATTTTCCGGAACGTTGGAAAATCACCCGTGTGATTCCGATACCAAAAGGGGGCGACGGAACAGCAGTCGAGTCTTTTAGACCAGTAGCAATCCTGTCGGCACCAGCAAAGGTGTTTGAATCTGCCATTCAGCGGGATGTTCAGGCACAGGTAGCTTCGCAACTATCAGATGCACAACATGGCTTCCGACCGGCGTGTAGTACAACTAGCAACCTTTTGTGCGCCATGGCGTACCTGGTTCCTCATATTGACGCAGGGGTGCAGGTGGACACCGCCTACTTTGATTTTAAGAAGGCATTTGACCTTGTGGATAATGATGTCTTATTATCAAAGTTGGCGAAAGTTGGCTGCACTCCAAAATTGCTCCAATTCTTTGCGAGCTATATGAGGGACAGACAACAGTACGTGGAGTTCGGTGGTTGTCGATCTGAGCCTTATTTCACTAGGTCAGGTGTGAGTCAGGGCAGCAATGTAGGGCCATTACAATTTATAATTGTGATTAATGACCTGCCTGAAGTGGTGCAGGATGCCAGATGCCTGCTATTTGCGGACGACCTCAAGTTACTCTTAGCCGTCGAGACCGAGCAGGACTGTCACCGTCTTCAGCAGGACATTGATCGTGTAGCTGAGTGGAGTCGGAAAAACAGGTTGCAGTTCAATGTTTCCAAATGTTCAATTTTGACATTTAGCCGTGCAAAAGTACCACTTCACTACGGCTACAAATTGAACGACGTGCCTATTAAAAGAGAGGAAGTAGTGCGAGACCTTGGCGTCCGTATGGACACGCAGCTGAGATTCCGGGACCACATAGTGAACATTTGTAAAAAGGCATACAAGCGGCTGGGATTCGTGCTTCGCCGGGCAGCAGATTTTACTAATGTAGGGGCCGTTTCAGCGTTGTACGGCGCGCTGGTTAGGAGCCAGTTAGAGAGTAATGCAGCAGTGTGGGCTCCTCACGAGGCGAAATATACTCTCATGTTGGAGCGCATACAAAATAAATATACGCGATTTCTGTACCTAAAACTATATGGGGTATATCCTCTCTACCCCTTGATGTATCCAACCTTGTTTGTTTTAGGCATGGTGGGATATAACAGGTTGGAAACGAGAAGGAATCTTGCTCTGGCATCTTATATTCTTGGAGTATTCCGGGGTAACACAAACAATCCAGGTGTGTTGCAAGAGATAAGCTTGTGTGTTCCCGATGGCTACGTGCAACGTCGTAGGCGGCCTCAATTGTTCGCAATGCCGCGCGGTCGCACCAAGCTGGTGGCCAATGCCCCATTCTCGAGGACACTGCGCACACTAAACCTAGTTGTAGTAACCTAATTTTATAATAATGATTGTGCGTTTTTATTTGCGTTATTGTTTCTTTTTTATATTTATTTAATTTGAATTGTATTATTATTTGTTATGGTAATTGAATTTTATTATTTGAATGTTTTTTTTTTAATGAATGAATGAATTAATTAATTATTTGAATTAATAGAATTTTATAGAAATTGTAATTTATAATATCTGTCTACATCTATCGCATTGGGCTTCTGTAATGGTAGATGTATGTAAGTGTGAATAAATAAATAAATAAATAAATAAATAATTACACAAAGTCTGGCTGGGTTTGGGCCCAAGACCTACCTACAACACGTAAGTCGGAGCCTTTATCACTGCTCGTATCTACAATGTTATAATATTACCTTGATGGTGTTCCAGTGTCCCACACAGTCCATGACCTTGTATTCATCTGGAACCTGACAGACCCGCTGGTGGTCAACCCGGACATCGAACTGCCTCAACTCGATATCTCCAACAACTACACTTCTGATTGTACCATTGAGTACTCTACAGGTAAGATAATTATTATCAAACCTTTGAATACTGTCATTAGAGACACAATAGAAGTGAGGCCGACGCGACGGCGTTCGCTTGAGCTTGAGAGTTTAATCAACTTTATCCTAATAATAATATACGGCAGAACATTGGACCTTGTCTTTAAGTGAAACTAAAGATTACTTTGCGACCTTTTCAACTTTAATTTTCGCTTTAATCGAACCCTTTCCGAAGCCTTTATTTATTCTTTCATGAAAACATGCAAGCATGTAATATTTATTACAATCAAATAACATATGAGGGAAGATCCTTGTTCTATTGTATCTCGTACTATAATTCCTGAGTTTTTTTTGCCAACTAAATTTTCTACAAATTATTGCCTCATACTTTTCTCTAGGACCATTAGTTGAGCCAGAACGTATCTTTGAATATGATCCAAAGCCAAAATTATTTTTTAAAAATACTATTTTTAGAATGGAAACCGAAGTGTTTAGTAACATATTAGACAGCTTCTGATAGCCAGAATCAACAAGGCATCATCATCATCATCAGCCTTTTTAATGTTCCCACTGCTGGGACACATGCCTCCTCTCTAGGAGAGGAAATGGGCCATAATCCACCACGTGGGCCCAGTGCCGGTTGGTGGATGTCATATGTCTTTCAACAAGGGATCATGCACCAAAATTGCGCTGACCTTGGCATCTTTTTTTTATTATATTAATGGGTTCGTGCTTGACTACTATCTCAAGTAGTATGTAAGTGGTGTATGAGTCCTGGATAAATGATACAACTGTCTTGATTCCCTAAAGAAATACTAGTCAAAAGCTTTTATTGCATCACTGCTTACCATCAGGTGGGATCGCAGTCAAGCACTAGTTCATAGCAAATTATTATTATTATTAATTCTAGCCCATACTTTCCTACTGCTGGGCAAAGGCCTCCCTCCATTCTTTCCAGTGTTCACGGTCTTGAGCCACTTCTTGCCGAAAAAAAAATTGATACTGTATCTAATATGGAAATAATAATAATAATAATAGTTTATTCAGAAAGAGTACACATACAGAAAAATGTAAAATAAATAAAACAGATGAAATATTGTAACATAAACCATTTTTTTGAGTACCTAATCATTAAGTTTGTTGCCAGTTCTTCTCTATAGCAAACGACCAATTTGGAACCTTGCACTAGCTTCTGACGTTTCATAAGTACCCATATAGGCTTATAAGAAATAAAAATATTTTGACTTGACAAATTTGTCACTGCAGCCCTCGACTCCATAACACACTCACCTACAGCTCGTGCGAATTCCGCCTTGGCTCTTGTGAATTCCGCCTCGGCTCTTGCGAATTCCGCTTCGGCTCTAATGACAAACTTTCTGCATTTGTATCATCGTTATCATCATCATTTCAGCCAAAAGACTGTTGTTGCCATAGGCCTCCCCCAACCGTCGCCACAAAGATCGGTCCTGTGTGTCTTGCATCCACCGAAACAACACCACAACTTATATCATAACTAGCTTTTGCCCGCGACTTCGCCTGCGTGGTATTGGGGTTGGGGTTGGGGTTTCCGGGATAAAAAGTAGGTTATGTCCTCTTCCGAAGTGTATCCTATGCCTGTGCCAAATTTCATCCAGATCCGTTTAGCCGTTTTGGCGTGATTGAGTTACAAACATCCAAACATCGTAACTTTCGCATTTATAATATTAGTAAGATAAGATATATAATATATTCGACAACTATCACACAACGCCGTCTAGTCTCAAGCTAAGCAGAGCTTGTGTTATGAGTACTAGACAACTGATAAATATACTTATATATTTCTAAATACATACTTATTATAGATAAATTACACCCAGACACAGAACAAATGATCGTGCTCATCACACAAACATTTGTCCTGGGTTTTTTTTTTTTAAGGTAGGTAAAAATCATCGAATGACGAATCCCACTCTTGGGCGGAGCGGGAAACAGTGTCAGACTCTTACTGACTAAAGAACCTACCCCGTGCCTTCCTTGCCTTATTCCCAGAGCCCCGGTGTAACGCTTTCGCATCAACCCTCAGCTCCGGGAGGCTTCGACCCTGTAGGGCCCCTACGGTGTGCTGACAACTCCTTGAGGCGCGCGGGAACGGTGCGCGCCGTCGACGACTTGGGCTCGGTCTGGACTGGTTTGGATGTTTGTAACTCAATCACACCTTATGGTGTGATTGAGTTACAAACATCCAAACATCGTAACTTTCGCATTTATAATATTAGTAAGATAAGATATATAATATATTCGACAACTATCACACAACGCCGTCTAGTCTCAAGCTAAGCAGAGCTTGTGTTATGAGTACTAGACAACTGATAAATATACTTATATATTTCTAAATACATACTTATTATAGATAAATTACACCCAGACACAGAACAAATGATCGTGCTCATCACACAAACATTTGTCCTGGGTTTTTTTTTTTTATGGTAGGTAAAAATCATCGAATGACGAATCCCACTCTTGGGCGGAGCGGGAAACAGTGTCAGACTCTTACTGACTAAAGAACCTACCCCGTGCCTTCCTTGCCTAATTCCCAGAGCCCCGGTGTAACGCTTTCGCATCAACCCTCAGCTCCGGGAGGCTTCGACCCTGTAGGGCCCCTACGGTGTGCTGACAACTCCTTGAGGCGCGCGGGAACGGTGCGCGCCGTCGACGACTTGGGCTCGGTCTGGACTGCTACCAGACGACCGGACGGCGAGCTACCCATTGCTCACCGTCCGCAAGCCAGTGTCTACGGTGGCCGGATATCGGCAGGATCGCGGCGGTGACGGCTACGGCGAGTGCGCCGTTGCCTTTGCCTTATGCGGTCAGCCTCCTCCTTTACGAGCATTACTGCCTCGCAGAAGGAGGCGACCGCCTGCCACTCCTCCTCGCTGCGGACCATGACCTGAACCAAGGCCCTGCGCGAGAGGTCGCCGCCGCCGATTACCCCCACGAGGGCACGGCGTTGCTCTTCCCAAGCGGGGCACACTTCTACCGTGTGCTCCACCGTGTCCTCCGGGCTGGCCACACAGTGGCGACACCCGGGCGTCTCTTCTGCACGGATCCGGTGCAGGAACCTCCCGAACTTGCCATGTCCGGTGAGGACCTGCGTCATGCGGAAGGTGAGGACGCCGTGAGGTCTATCCAGCCACGCCTCAAAGAGGGGCACTACTGCCAAAATTATGGCGTGCCCAGCGCTAGGTTGCGACAGTCGCTGTTTCCATTTCACCATGAGATCCCGCCGGAGCTCTTTCCGCCATGCCTTAACATGTTCAGGCAGCGGAGTTTCGTCCGGCGTTGCATCTCCACGCGCAGATCGTGCATGTGTGCAAGGACTGTTGCCTCCAAATCCCATGGTGGTAGGCCAGCAAGGAGGCTCGCCGCTTCGCGGGACACCGTGCGGTATCCCCGCACCATCCGGATGGCCATGACCCTCTGGCAGGCGTTCAGCTGGGCCGCCGGGCGTTTACGCAGCGACGGCGCCCACACTGGTGCCCCATAAAGGGCCATGGACCGAACGATGCCGGCGTAGAGCCTCCGGCAGGAGGCGTCTGGACCCCCCAGGTTCGGCAGGAGCCGCTTCAGGGCAGCTCCTGTCCGATTGAGTTTAGGAGCCAGACGTCGGAAATGCTCCTCGAAATTCCACCGGCTGTCGAGGACAAGTCCCAGGTACTTCATCGTCGACCCGACACCGATGTGAACTCCTCCTACCGTTAGCTGGGAACCTATTGGTGGCGCGTTCCGAGGGCCGTGAAAACACATGGCCTCGGACTTGTGCAGCGCCACCTCTAGTCCCAACTGCTGGATCCTCTCTACGACTGTCGCAACCCCACGTGTCGCTAGTTCGACCGCCGCCTGGTATGACTCTCCCCGCGCTAGGACCAGCGTGTCGTCTGTGTAACAGACCACGCTGACCCCGACGGGGAGGTCGGCGCGCAGCACGTAGTCGTACCCGATGTTCCACAAGGGCGGCCCTAGTACCGATCCCTGTGGGACACCGCACGACATCTCTCGCCGTTTCCATTCACCCTGGTGACCGGGGTAGATAATGAACCTCTCTGACAGGTAGGCCTCGATCACACGACAGAGGTAGTCGGGCACGCGGTGATACCGGAGTGCCGTCCTAATGCAACTCCAGGGCAGGGAATTGAAGGCGTTGGCGATGTCCAATGACACCGCCAAGACACACCTGACCGCACCACCGCCAAGGACACCGCATACCCCGTCGTGAGGGCTCGCACGCGCATGATGGCGTCCACCGTGGAGCGCCTCCTGCGAAACCCGAACTGGTCGTCCGCTAGATCGGGCCCCTTCAGTGTCAGATGCTTGACGAGGCGGTCTGCAATTACTCTTTCAAAGAGCTTGCCCACCTCGTCAAGCAGCACAATGGGCCGATACGCGGACGGAGAGTCCGCAGGACGTCCCGGCTTCGCGAACATTTGTCCTGGGTAGGAATCGAACCCACGACCTCTGGCATAGCAGTCAGGGTCACTAACTACTAGGCAGACAGGCCTGTCATAACAACATAACTAACAACACAACAACATAACATGCATAATAATATACAATTTATTTTCCAGGTAACTTCACCTGCCTAGCGGTGGTCTTCAACCTACGTCGTCGGCTGGGCTACCACCTGTTCCACACGTACATCCCCTCAGCCCTCATCGTCGTCATGTCCTGGATCTCCTTCTGGATCAAGCCTGAGGCCATCCCTGCCAGGGTCACGTTAGGAGTCACCTCGTTGCTCACTTTAGGTAAGACTTTTTTCAGGTCAGGCCGAATTTTTACCAAGTGTGATCATGGTAGCGACATCTATGGTGCCACATAAGAACTACATGAATCACACAATGGATGGTTGATGAGGTTGAAAGGTTCTAGAGCGGGTGACCGCGCATCGGAAAACGCAATGTTGGAAGGTTTGCCACAAGGTGGACTGTTGATCTGCTGAGAGTCGTAGGAATGCAACGGATGCGAGACGCTAAGGTCCGTTAGTTATGGCGACAGTTGTGGGAGGCCTTTGTCCAACAGTGGACGTCCGTTTGCTGAAATAATGATGACCTTTAATCGTACGTCTTTTTTTCCCCAGCAACTCAAAACACGCAATCACAGCAGAGCCTACCACCAGTTTCCTACGTCAAAGCCATAGACGTCTGGATGTCATCATGTTCGGTGTTCGTGTTCCTCTCACTCTTCGAGTTCGCTGTAGTCAACAACTACATGGGTCCAGTAGCCACGAAGGCTATGAAAGGGTACTCCGATGAGGACCTGTCCCGGGACCTGGACGCTTTCAAGGTTTATTTTGTTAGTTTAAATGCTGTGTGGATTTTCGCTAGGTTTTGGTAGATTATTTATTTTTGTAATAGAATTGATTTGTAAATATTTGATAAAAGGTTGGTAGTGCATAGTTAGTCAAATTGGAAAGTTTAGTAATAATGTTCACAACAACTGTACCTATTGCTGACTGTTTTCTAGAATATGTAATTTGAGATAATTCTTAATCTTCAATTCTATCGGCTATAGCATTGTGTATTTTTTAAATTGATTTTGAAGTGACTATTTGTATCCAAAAGGCCTTAGTTTTGATTGCAATGGAATTTCAAATTTTTTCATCATCATTATCCTTATCCGATATTACTTGGGGTCGGAGCAACATGTTTTATTCTTCCACTCTGTCCTGCTACCCGACACATTATCACTAACTACCGTTTCTTTTATATCACTCCTCACACAATCCATCCATCCCTTCTTCGGCCTCCCTATTCCCCTCCATCCGTCTACGTGTAAAGTCACAACTCTTTTTATAACATGCGTTTCATCTCTCCTCTTCACATGATCATACCAAGACAAACGACTTCCTTTCAACTTTTCAGTCACTGGCGCCACTTTCAAACTTCCTCTAATATACTCATTTCTCACTTTATACATTCTCGTCACACCACACATCCATCTCAACATTCTCATCACCGCTACATGCAGTCTTTTTTCTTCTTTTTCACAGCCCAACATTCTGATCCATGCAGTATGACAGTTTACGTTACAAAATTTATTTTTCAAAAATAAAAAAAATATCAAATTAATCCTATTTTTTTCCTTTCCAGCACATATTTCCCACGACGGTGGACCCTCGCGCCAGTACATCAGCCTCTATTCCTCAGTACGACACATTCTGTAACGGGAGAGAGACAGCTGTATACATAGATCGATTCTCTCGCTTCTTCTTTCCTTTCTCATTCTTTATACTCAACGTCGTATATTGGTCGACTTTTTTGTGATGTTCATTTGTTAGTAGTTTAAAAACTTGTTGTTTTTATTAATACGAGGCTAGACCTAACGATTGCCTAAATTAAAGTGCGTGTGGAAATGATACTTAGGAATTATTTGAGATGTCATCTAGTTTTTAAGATGAAATTGTATGTGTGTATAGTTACTACAGTGTTATGCTGTGTGCGGATAAGTAGAACTAAAACGGCGATCGACATTTAATGTGCAAAAAGCAATTTTTTGGAGTTCAACAATCTCAAACCAAAACAAACAAACTAAAGCAGAGTACCTGTTCGGCGATTTCGGCGGTCTCTTTAGTCCTGTGCCCATAGCTCTCGCCGGAACGCCCATACCAATCTGTTCCGGCTTTCGGTACCTTGGATCGCTTATCCAAGGCAGGATCGGTGAGATAGACCGAGTAGTAGCACATCGGATCAACTCAGGATGGATGAAATGGCGGAAGCAAGGTCATCGGATGCCCCTCAAGTTGAAGGGTAATTGGTGTCGCGCCAAAATCTTAATCGTATCTTCGATATTTATACGAAATTGATACGACCGATGGGCTCTTCTTAATCTTTTGAATACCGAAATTAGAGACATAATAGAAAGGGTATGTGAACGCCGGCGTTCGCTTGGAAAACGAAAAAAAAAAACCGCTGCTCCATCTTACTAATATTATAAATGCGAAAGTTCTTCTTTCCGCAATAAAAGGTAGCCTATGTCCTTTCTCAGGGGTCTAAAGATTGTCTGTGCCAAATTTCATCAAAATCGTTTGAGAGATTTAAGCGGAAAAGCGTAACAGACAGACAGAGTTACTTTCGCATCTTTTCTTACTAATATTATAAATGCGAAAGTTACGATGTTTCAATGTTTGTTACTCAATCACGCCAAAACGGCTGGACGGATCTGGATGAAATTTGGCACAGGCATAGGATACACTACGGAATATGACATAGGCTACTTTTTATCCCGGAAACCCCAACCCCAACCCTAATACCATGAAGCCGCGGGCAATATATATCAATTTTGTGTAAGGTGTGTGTAGATGCAGTTAAGAGGGAGCATAGGTATAGAGAAGAGTGCTCGTCCTAGTTAAATGTAAACTCCACTTTATTTTAAAGTGCATAAAGTTTGTAATTGTTTGACAGACATACGAGGTACGCTGCATCACGCTAGATTTGGGGCCTTGTTTTTCGTTAAGTCCAAAGTTTTTTGGTATTTTCTTAGTGAAATAATATAGAAAACACAGAAAAGCCAATTTTAATGGCTTTAGTAATACTTAGTTTAGTATTTAATGTTATCTTAATGATGTCACATCTAGAGTATTAAATTTAGTTAATATCTGATTGAAGAGTACATAATGTAATTTTAATTGATTAAGTTTTAGTTTAATAGTATGAAACCTCTAGTCAATAGTTTAGTTTTAATTAAAATGTTCAAAATGTTAAAGATTTTCTTATTTCTTCAATCCTTTACCCCCCTTTCACACTGCAGTCCAGTTTTGCAGGATCGGCTTTTTACGGTATCCTGCTAAACTGGACGCTGTGTTCACATGGCAGTTCAGTTTTACAGGATTCAGTAAAAAGCTGGTCCCGCAAAACTAGACTGCCGTATGAACACGGTTGCATCCTGTTTTTTTACCATTCTTACGCCGGTTATCCAGTGAAATGGATGTGAATACTTTCCTAATTTTCTATTGGTATTATCGGCGTCGGCAGCGAAATAGAAGATTATGGGTTCATCCTATTTTGACACAACGTTTGAATTTGGGTATTTTTCGGAATCTTATGAGCGATTTGAGAAGAGATGAGTCAAAATTTTTCAATTATTTTAGGGGCGGGGGCTGCCACCACTCCACTATCCCGCAAAAAACAGTGTCCAGCAAAAAACCGCACGCAGGAAGCCGTGTGAACACTGCTATTGAAATATATGTGTGATTAAACGGGATCCCGCTTTTTACTGGACTTCGGATCCAGTTTCTAGTGACAAAACCGAACGGCACAATTCGACCGGATCGGTTTTTTGCAGGATCCCGCATGCGGGATACTCGTGTGAACACTAGCATATAAACATATTCGCCATCAAACGGGATCCTGCAGAAAACGGGATCCTGTTAAAAACTGGACTGCCGTGTGAAAGGGCCCTTACGTACACTCTCCCTTATTAACATCCATTCTATTTATTGTTTATATCTATCTATATACATGACTAAATTTTGATAGTTTTAATCCCGTGGAAGGTTTTTTTATGGTGGGAAAAATCATCCAATGACGAATCCCGCTCTTGGGCAGAACGGAAAACAGTGTCAGACTCTCGACGACTGAACACCCCACTCCGTTCCTTCTTTGCCTTTCGCACTGGGGCCAAGCCTTCTTTTCAGAAAGAGACCCTGGGCCCCAGTAGGCTTCAAACCTTTTGCAGAGTCTTTACGGTTTTGCTGACAACTCCTTGAGGTGCACGGGAACAGAGCGCGCCGTCGACGACTTGGCTCGGTCCAACGACTGTTGCCAGACGACCGCAAGACAGCGCCTACGGTGGGTCCCGAGGAGGGTCGATCCGTGGTGGTGGCACAAGGGCTGTACTTTACCCATGACTGATCTAGATGGTGATTACCGTCAGTGCATATTTTTTTTAGTTTCTAAAGAGAATGATGTCGATTTCTCAAAATCCCAAGAGAGTTAACACACTGACGAGGGGGAGGGGGTCTTAATATTTATTTTTTATTTTATTTTATTTTTATTTATTTTACAGAAGGCTTACAGACTAATTATAATGTGAGTAAACAAAAATTATTTTGAATATTGCTAACAACAAGCCTCCACATATAGTATAATATTATAAACATTATTGTCGTAGGACTTATTGCATTTTTGAACTATGTTTACGTATGTATTTTATAATATCACTACAGTTGGGACAATACTAATAGTTAATATAAAACGGAAGTTAAATAAATCGAAAATTATTGTTGAAAAAATTGTTTAGCCAGTGTTTGCCTTGTCGTTCTAGCGGATGTGCAAAAAAGGTCAATGTTCGACTCAAGGGGTAGTTTGTTGAAGCTTGACGTGCTCCTAGCAAAGAAGGCATTTCGCCTGTAATTCGTAGATGAAAATGGAACGCTGAGCAGTGGACGCTGACGTAAACTTAGTTGATTCGTTCGCAGTTCTAACTTAGCAACCAAGTCAGCACAATCGATTGTGCCATTCGCTATATTCATTAAAAAACAGACATCATTTGTGAATCGTCTGTATTCCAGAGGTAAGAAGTGGTATCTGTGACAACGGTGGTTGTAGTCTGTGGAATACTGACGTGCTTTAAAGTCAAGATATTTTAAGAACTTTTTCTGGATGGCCTCAATACGAGATTTATAAATCTCATATTGCGGGTTCACACATATTTATTAAAAAATCTGCTTAAGTAATCCTTGAATTGAATGGTCCATTAATAAAATACTCTTAAGATCGGAAACTCCGTTGCACAAATCAATTAACAAGCATATTAGATTACTCACGACTCATCACAAATAGCATGATACATACGAGGAAACAAATACATAAACAAACAATTCCGTGATAGGTTATTCCCTTTTTCACTAAACGATTCTAAAAGGCAATAAAATTGCACAAGTTTCCTTAAAAGCGCAATATAAATACTCGACAACCATAACTAAGACATCACTTGAAAAATCTCATTCAAGATGTGGAAACCTACATTAATATTAGCTACTATAGCACTTTCTACTATTCCATTGACGAGTGGTGATTTGATCCAGCGTCCGACTATTCGACCACCTTTGCCGAAGAAACTACCAATTGATTTGCAACACCAAAGGATTCCAAGAGGAATTTATGATCCACCACCTTACACTTACGAAGGAGATGTACCAAAGGAGTTACCCACTGCTGATGATCATATTTTTCGCTCAATCACCGCAGATGTGAAGGCAAATCTTCATGCAAGAAACGCCAGAAGTTTGAACAATCCTAAGACCTTACCAGAACTTGAAGACTATCCTAAAACCTTTAGGAATTTCAGAGTGTTTAAAGGTTTTGGCAAAAAACGTATTGCTAGGGGTGTAACATTGCCAGGACCTGACTTTGAAGTACCTAAGATACCTTTTATACCTAAGGGCGGGTTTCCTTGGGATCGAGAGCAGTTTGATCGAGTTCCTGAGCATCGGAGACTCATTGGTTAAGGAATTTTGTGAAAAAGAAATGTGATAGTGTTTGAAAACTGTGAAAGTGTAAATAAAAAGTACAAAAATTTATTGGTATTGAAGTTATAATATTAGTTCCTAGCTCGTGCCAGCGGTTTCGCCTACGTGAAAGTCCATTTACCCCTTTAAACTGTCAAGTTCCAAGCGAATGCTTCGTATTATGCATTCCAAATAAGAATAGGAAAGTCCATAACCTCGATCTGTCAAATTTTGAGTGAAAAGTACGGTTTGCAAAAAAATCTTATTTGCGTATCAATAAAAAGTTTTTTTTTTGCTTTTTATTACTAAATCTTAGTTAATTCTAGGTGAAGTAAAAACGTTATGGTTTAATATAAATTAGCCAAATATATTGTTTTAAGTCATAAATAGTTTACAAGAGAAACTATTTTCTTTCTTATTTGCATTGTTAGAAACATTTCGCCTTTATCTTCTATCTACCACAACTCAGACACATCACACAGTGAAACAGAGACACATAAAATTGAAAAACTGTATTCTGATTAAACTTTTTTTGTTCACGATTCGTAAGTAAATAATTTTTTTACAATGTCTTTTTTTGTTCACTCTACCTAATTTCTTCTTGGATGATTATTACTAATAATCATCCAATAACGAATCCCGCCCTTGGGCGGAGCGGGAAACAGTGTCATACTCTTACTGACTAAACAACCTACCCCCTTCCTTGCCTTATTCCCAGGCCCTGGTGTTAACCTTTCGCATCAACCCTTGGCACCAGGAGGCTTCGACCCTTCAGTTTGTTGACAACTCCTTGAGGTGCGGGAACAGTGCGAGCTGTCGACGACTCGGGCTCGGTCAGGACTGTTACCAGACGACAGGACGGCAGGCTACCCATTGCTCGCCGTCCGCAAGCCCGCGAACGAATTAGGGTTGGAGTTTTTTTTTTAAGTTTCTTAGCTGTCGTTATAAACACCCCATTAAGGAACCTACCTGCCAAATCTTAAGTTTGTAGGTGTTAAAGTTTTTGAGATTTCGTGATTACAATCAGTGAGTGGTATTTTTTTACTCATATAGGTATATACTCGTAGGTACATAGATTTTCTTATGGAGTTGCCATTTTATGAAACGGCTCACTTTGAGCGAGAATAACTTCGGATTGAAAGGCGAGATTCGTTATTATATGATTTTATCCACCATAAATAAACCCATTGTACATTTAGTTTTGTAAATGTTTCCATGTCCGCATTGTGCAATACAGCTTATAATAAATAAATATAAATATAGATAAAGTTTCAGGTTTCTGATTGGTAAAACCGAGAATCAATAATCCCTACAGGGTCGAAACCTTCTGGGGCCAAGGGTTGATGCGAAAGCGTAACATTGCTCTGGGACTAAGGCAAGGAAGTAATGGGGTAGGTTTTTTAGTCAGTAAAAGTCTGACACTGTTTCCCACTCCACCTAAGGGCGGGAAACGTCATTCGATGATTTTTACCTACCATAAAAAAAAACTTATTTCATATATATAGTTTTTGCCTACTTCCCAGTCTGCCAAATAAACTAAGCTAGATAATTATGCACCATACAATACCTAGACTCAAACATTATTCAGTGATTGTCTGATTTCGTCACCGCTGCAGCACTGACTTTTAAAAAGCCATCCTAGACATTACAATAGGTTGTCTAGACCATTAGGCATACCATTCTTAGTGCATCGTCTGGGTCTTAGCCTTGGTTAAGGAGAAGACTGCTAAAATTTAAATTTAATTATCCCATCCATATGTACAGTATGGCCGACGGGTCTTGGCGAGTCTGTAGCGTATTGTCCGGAGGTTCCTCTCTCAGGAGCCCTGACCACCGGTAGCTTGGTCCCTGTTCCCGATGCCGGTGGGCTACTGATTTTTTATATTTTTAAATGTTTCTATTTTTGGTTTGTTTTTTTAAGAAAATATTTAAAAATATAGATTAAGTACTAGCTTTTGTCAGCGGCTTCGCCCGCGTACATAAAATATACTTATTATACTATTGCAGCCTATGTCAGTCAGGAGTAAAGTAGCTTTTTATTGTTGCTAATATTTTTCCAATCGGACTAGTAGTTCCAGAGATTACCCCCTACAAAAAAAAAACATAAAAACAAAGAAACAAAAAAACAAACTTTACCTCCTTCACAGACTTCGGCGGCGGCGACCTCTCGCGCCGGGCCCTGGTTCAGGCCATGGTCCGCAGCGAAGAGGAATGGCAGGCGGTCGCCTCCTTCTGCGAAGCAGTAATGCTCGTAAAGGAGGAGGCCGACCGCATAAGGCAAAGGCAACGGCGTACTCGCCGTAGCCGTCGCCGCCGCGATCCTGCCGATATCCGGCCACCGTAGACACTGGCTCGCGGACGGTGAGCAATGGGTAGCTCGCCGTCCGGTCGTCTGTAAGACCGAGTCCTAGTCGTCAACGGCGCGCACCGTTCCCGCGCGCCTCAAGGAGTTGTCAGCAAACTGCAGGGGCCCTTCAGGGTCGAAGCCTCCCGGAGTCTAGAGGGAAGTGGGAAACTGTTACCTCGACTCCAGGAATAGGGCAAGGAAGGTACGGGGTAGGTTTTTTAGTCAGTAAGAGTCTGACACTAGTCTCCCGCTCCACCCAAGAGCGGGTTTCGTCATTGGATGATTTTCACCTACCATAAAAAAAAAAAAAAACCTCCTTCACAGACTTGCTAAATTCTATTTTCGAGGCAGTGATATTAGGACTAAATTTTGTGTGTAGTGTGTATGGAGGTGTAATTGAGGTGAGGGAGAGGTGTGTATTTATGGGTTGTATGTATACAGGGTGTCATTGAAATCGTAACGCAAACGAATACCATTAATCCAGTACACGATTCTAGACCCTCCAGTGGTGGAATTTTTTGTCAGTTTTTCTTTTTTTTATGATTTTTTTACGTTTTTTAAATTAAACTGTATATAAAAACGTTATTTTAATAGTTTTTGCGAAAAAAATGAATGAATTATATTCCAAATTCAAAATATCATCGGGTTTGGTTAGAATAACGACTTAGGTGATTTTTTTATTAATTTTTTTGTAAAAAAAAATCTTTTTTTTTTCTAAAAATATCATTGGGATTGGTTAGAATAACAATTTTATACAGGTAAAAAATAAAATAAAACAACTTTTTATTTTGACTGGATCCATGGTATTCCTTTGCGTTACGATATTAATGACACTCCGTATATGTATGTGGTGTTTTTGTGAAGTTAGTGAGTGTTGTAAATCGTTGCTATGGATTAAGAGGACTGGATGGAGTACTTGAGTTTATATAAAAGGATATTAAAGGACACTATTACACAATGGTGGTGAGTAATTTTTATTTAATTACTTATTTAACTATTTATGTACACACACAATAATAAAAGAAAAGAACAAGGAAACAGAAAAATATTTACAGAAGTGATGCTTATTTCTAAAGAAATCTCTTCCACTTCTTCTTTTTCTGTGCTTTCATAACTCAGATCCTGGAGGAATGCATTAACTTCCTTTTTGCACATGATTCTAGGCAGGTCGATTATAGGTATATACCTACTATTTATTTTATTATATTATAATAGAAATGCATTTAAGCAGCAAAAAAACGGCTTCGAGAATTGAGTGGAATGCAAGCAACGGCCGAGCAGTTCATACGTATCGAGTGTTTGGCTGAGAGCACTGTCTCTCCCGTTTGCTCGCTGTGAGATGACTCAGGGATGGTGTTGCAGAACAATGGAAATCGAGGAACACGAAATCAATTTTGTACCCAAATCTTGTAGAGATGGTATCTGTTGCCATTATAATGGTACAATGGCATCCAACGTAGAACAATACAACAAAGAGCGGTGTGGTTTTATGCAAAGTAATTTAATGCAAGTTTCGATAAGTACTAAGTATGCCTATCTAAATAGGTGCCCATCAATGCCACATTTATTATTTTATTTTTACTAGCGACCCGCCCCAGCTTTGTACTGATATTGAATATATTATGCATGTATTATACACATAAACCTTCCTCTTGCATCACTGTATCTATTAAAAAAAACCGCATCAAAATCCGTTGCGTACTTTTAAAGATCTAAGCATACATAAGGACAGCGGTAAGCGTCTTTGTGTTTTACTTTCAACCCATTCTTAGTGTTCGCCTACGTCATAAAAGGAAGCCTTGTGCAAAATTTCACGCTCCTAGTCCCAGTAGTTTTGGCTGTGTGTTGATATGTCAGTCAGTCAGTTTCTCCTTCTATTTAGATAGACTACCTTTCTGCTAGCGGCGTCGCCCGCGTGAAAATAGGTTTTCGCACAAACTGGATGAGTCTTACAAACAAAAATTATTTAAAATGAAAAAATATGGAAAATTTGGATATGTCATTTGGTCGGTTGACCGTAGACATAATGATAAGTAGGCCAGAGCTGGTGTTAGGAATTCTTTGAGATCTATTTGATGACCTGAACTGAACTGTAAGGCTCTAGACAGACGAACCGTGAGGAAACCGGCATGTCCTAGAAACAAAAAATCGAAGACATATGACATCTACTTACCCACATTGGGCCGGCGTGGTGGATAATGGCCCGTTCCCTCCCCTAAAGAGGAGGCCTGATTCATAGTAGTGGGAATATCAAAAATACGGTACGCTAAACTAAAATAAAAGTTCTTAGGAGGTGTGTACTTACGGAACAGAAAGTAAAATCCCGCAAACCTCCGTTGAAAAGGGAGGATCTGCCGACCAGACAGATGTTACATCTGGTGGACTACTGCCCGGTAGATGATTTCGGGATCAATTTAAATTTCGATGCAGGATTAGTGCGTATGTGACGCCATAGATGGCGCTACAAGCCTCAAAACGGGCATTTTGTCCCACTTGAGAACGTCCCTAGAATGTATAGGTACAGTGACTTTTAGGTTGAGAGTTTGTAAGATCTTTCCTTGTGCCACCGTAGGCGAGAGCTTGCGCTTGCAAACTTTCACCGAAAATTAGTTTGAAAGAAATCTAGTGAGTATTTCTTTTTTAATCTTACTAATATTATAAACGCGAAAGTTACGATGTTTGGATGTTTGTTACTCAATCACGCCAAAATGGCTGGACGGATCTAGATGAAATTTGGCACAGGCATAGGATACACTCCGGAATAAGACAAAGGTTAATTTTTATCCCGAAAACCCCAACCAATACCACGCGGGCGAAGCCGCGGGCAAAAGCTAGTAAATCATAAAGCGCAATGGGTAAGAAACCCTCAGTTTGCGAGGCCGTCTCGCACTTGCCCATTAAAATATGTGGATCTCAGCTATCTGCATAAATAAATATATATTTACAATACTTAGGTACCTAAAAAAAACTATGCCTAAAGTAGAAGTAGAAAAATCAGACTTAATTGTACAATCTTTCTTTTTAGAGTTGATAGGTGAAGATGGTCAATGAAGAGTCAGTGGTTGATCATTGGAAAGTCATAATCATCATCAGCCTTATTAATGTTCCCACTGCTGGGACACAGCCCTCCTCTCTAGGAGAGAGAATGGGCCATAATCAACGCGACTTGGTGGATATCACATGTCTTCGAGTTTTTGGTTCTAGGTCATGCCGGTTTCCTCACGATGTTTTCCTGGACCGTTTTGAGAGCAGTGGTGATGAAATAAATTATACAAAGTAATGCGACTGGCCGGATTTGAACCCGCGACCTACAACATGTAAGTCGGGGCCTTTATCACTCGGCCACTACTGTTCTCATAATGCTGTTCAGCATTGATCATAATTACATAGTACTAGCTTCTGCCCGCGACTTCGTCCGCGGAAAATTTTGTGAGACAAAAGGTGTGATAGCGCGGTTAATATCCATGTTATATAAACAATTTATAGCCTATGTCACTCAGGAGTAAAGCAGCTTTCTATTATAGCTTCAATTTTTCCAATCGAACCATTAGTTCCAGAGATTACCCCCTACAAACAAAAAAAAACAAAAAAACAAACTTTACATCTTTATTATATTAGTGTAGATAAAACAAAGTTTCTTACCGCTGTCCCTATGTATGCTTAGATCTTTAAAAGTACGTAACGGATTTTGATGCGGTTTTTTTAATACACAGAGTGATTAAAGAGGAAGGTTTGGGTGTATAATACATGCATAATATATTCAATATCAGTACCCGTGCGAAGCTGGGGCGGGTCGCTAGTTACGTAGTATAAAATAAGGTCGATGTCTGTCCCTATATATGCTTAGATCTTTAAAAGTACGCAACGGATTTTGATGCGATTTTGTTTTAATAGATAGAGTGATTCAAGAGGGAGGTTTGTGTGTATAATATATTCAATATCAGTACCCGTGCGAAGCTGGGGCGGGTCGCTAGTAAGAGATAAAAACAGCATCTATCCCTTAACAAATAAATCAAACGCAACGCACAAGAATAGATTGCCGAAAATCGCATGACAATGTTCCATTAGCATATAACGACCCGTCTAGACCCTACGTGGTCTGCATTCCTGGTACTGTTGCCTATGCAGCTTTAGTTTAATTGATGCCGAGTGCAAGTTGGGGGGAATGGCCTGATCTGATGACGTCACCATTGGCTTATCTTGATTGAGGAGATTATTAATTGCCATATTAGCATAATATCACCAGATATTTAATCTCCCCTTGGTGAGATGTGGGGACATACTTACCACTATTTTCTAAATGGAAGAGGGTAAAATCGTGAGAAGCAAAGGGTAAGGTCATTTCATTAAAAAAAAAAACATTGCCCCACACTAGGAATTACTCCTGTGTCGTGGGTGCGTTCACAAACATGTAAACTCACATACACTAGATACTCAGACCCAGAACACCTATTTGTAGGCCATAGAAATATTTATTCCGTGTGGGAATCGAACCCTCAAGAAAGATTAAAGAACACAGGTGGCTTTTAGTGAGTACAATTCTGGAATGGCTTCTCATTCCACCCAGATCAGGAGAAATCATCTTGAAGTGAAGTAAGTAACTAATATTGTTCTAGCTGTAACTACTTTTGGTCTTTTCTGTAAGAGAGAAAACTCGCAGTGCGGGTTGGTCGATGTCACATGTTTTCGAATTTCTGTTTCTAGGAAATTCTGTTTTTTTCACGATGTTATGCTTTGCCGTTTTGGGAGCAGTGATAATTATACACAAAGTAAAGCGCCTGGCTGGGTTTGAACCCGTGAATCCGCGCTGCGCTATAATCTTATTATAAGCATTTTATGATTCAAAAGGTCAAAGATTTTTGAAATAGGTTTAGTAGTTTTTAGTGAACCCGAATTGATACGATCCTTTGACCAGTCTTCTCTGGTAATAAATTAAGTCTGATCAGGGTAACTGCCCTATAGATTAATTCTGGTTTTACTTTTATCACGAGTAGTCGAAATGGCAACCAAACTTATATATAAAAAAACCAACTAGCTGTAACCTATTAAAACATTAGTTTATGTTTATTTTATTCTCGTCCTTAAAATAAAAGTATAGAAAGTACATTTTTCTCTGACGAATCACGATTGACGACTGAGCTGTCTCCCCAGAAGTGATGGTTATTTATTTAACGACCAGTCGTTAGTCTCAGTTCGTAAAGCCTCACTCTAGATATGGATGCTATTTTACAGCTTTTCACTTTCGCGAATTTTGTGTGGTGCAAGAATAACTTGCATTTGTACTTTAGGATGAGAGATTTATCTGACTAAAATCCCACCCAGTTTTTTTCTTTGTCTTAGTTCCAGGGCCTAGATGTTAAACTTTTTTTATGGTGGGCAAAAATCATCCAATGACGAATCCCGGTCTTGGGCGGAGCGGGAAATAGTGTCAGATTCTTGCTAACTAAACACCCCACCCCGTTCCTTCTCTGCCCTTCGCACTGGGATCAAGCCTTCCTTTCAGAAACAGACCCAGGGCCTCAGTAGGCTTCGACCCTTTTGCAGAGACCCTACGAGGTGTTACATTTTCACATTTACCCATGGCTCTAGGAGGCTTCGATCCTGCTGGCCTCCTAGAGTTTGCTGACAACTCCTTGAAGAGCGTGGGAACTTTACACGCCGTCGATGACGTAGGCTCAATCCAGACAGTTTCCGGATGGTCGGACAGCGAGCTACCCATTGCTCGCGGGAGAGTTAGTCTATGATCGATGCTGAAGTTTACCTATTGTATTAAGGCTAAACGTTTTGGGTTAAAAATACCAATTTTTCTTCAAAATAGCCACCAGCTGTCAAGTTGTGATCAATTAAGAAAGACCAGCACCCCTAGCCAAGCTCAAACTCAAACTCATTTATTTCAAATAGACCATTTACAGGCACTTTTGAAGTGTCAAAATTGAAGCTAATTGATAGGTAATCTACAATCGATAACGCTAGTAAGGGCGCTGTAAGCAGCAAAACTTTAGGCATTTTCAGGTGGTGCATCGCTGCGAACAAATAAGGTTGAAAATGGCTATGCGTTTGATTTTAGTTGAATCTCGTATCCGCTAATATGAAGGATTTGTCGCAGTTTTTTATTATTTAAAAAAAAATACAACGATTTGTTAAAATATTTTTACATTTCCCTTTAGTTGGTTAAATTTCCATTTTGTTAGTTACAAATAAAATAATAGTTATCACTTAAAATACTGAGTATTTCGAGACGAAAAATTGTTTTCGTGCACTTTATTGCGATTTTTTTTCTCAAAATTCTGAATTATTTTTAGAAAATGTTTTTGCATAAGTCTTTATATATTAGACTATACACTGCGTTTTTTTGGTGTTTGTACTGTGTAGCAATACGGCTAACTTCGTAACGAAAAAGAGGACGTTTTTACGGTGCCCGGTATAGGTAGCGCCTTAACCGCTAATCAAATGTATGGGAAAGACTTCATTTCAACAAAATTAGTAGCCAAGTTCACATCACTCAAAATCACAGAATGAAATGTAATCGTTTCTGCAATGGGACTCTGCAAAAGGGTCGAAGTCTACTGGGGCCTAGGGTCTCTTAAGGCTTGGCCCCAGGGTGTTTAGTCAGTGAGAGTCTTACACTGTTTCCCGCTCCGCCCAGGAGCGGGATTCGTCATCGGATGAATTTTGCTCACCATTGTTGAGGCGTTTCGATTGTAGAAGAAGACTCGTCACGAAACGATTGTTACTTGACAAGAGGGGGCAGGAATATTTTTTTGAGCGCCTGATTAAAAAATAAAGTGACTTGGGGCCAGATTGCTAATGGTATTTGTAAATGGTATTCTTTTAACTTTTTGGTGATGGTTAATCATCAAAAAACTAGAACTACGAGGAATGTTTTTATAATCATAAAGATGGCATATTTGAAAAACACCATACAAAATTATGACAAACTTTTTCAGCCTACCCTCAAAGGCAGGAAATCTTTTAAGACCGTGGACGAAGTCGCGGGCAAAATGCTAATCAAAAAATAAAACCAGGAGTGTTAGACTTTAACTAATAAAAATTCACCTTCAGTTGCTTTTTGCTTTTGAGGGCTGCAAAGCCTCTTTTTTCCTAGTAGTGACCGCTAGAAACAGTTTCAATATGATTAAAAAAAGCCGGTCAAGTGCAATTTGAACTCGCACACCGATGGTTCCGTACTATTTCTTTTTTACTGTAAGTATTTTTTTTTTAATAAAGTACGTTTTTGACGTGACAACGTCTTAAATTAGGTTGCGGCTGGGAGTCACTTATGAAAAAGTGTAACGCTCGGTAACGTTACGATGAGTCACCGAACGAGAGAGAGGCCCGACTGCATGCAATGTTTTAGTAAACAAAATATATTTCTATAGTTAAAATTTGTGCAATTCTTATTTTCATTCAATTCCTTGTTCCTATTGTGCAATTTAATTATATTCATATCAATAAATATTCTACCGAGAAAAAGACGTTGTCACGTAAAATCTTCGCCCGTAAAACCGACTTTACAGGCAACCATTTTTTTTTTTAAAAAAAACAAACAAAATAATTTATTTTCCGAAAGAAGTCTCGAAGATTTTTTCAAATCACAATTTTTTTTTGGAACAACTACACATTTACAGTTTTCACTATACAGTTCTTAAACAATTCCTATACTTGTGCTATGAGATCTTGCTTAATTTAATGCCAAATTTCTGAAATTTAGCTTCACGGGAAGTACTCTATAGGTTTTATTTTATTTACCTATCTAAATATGCCTAGCTTTATATTTAGATTGTGTTGATTTAGAAGTTTTGTTTTTCACTACAAGTTTAGTTTTTGGGCCTATCCCGTTTCTTCTTAGTCCTACATATCAGGGTCGTACCGGTCCATGGCTCCAATAGGCTTCGGTCCTACTGCGCCCCTACGGTTTGCTGACAACTCCTTGTGGTGCGCGGGAATAGTATTCGACGTTGATGACTTGGGCTCGGTCTGGACGGTTACAGTGCGGTCGGACGGCGAGTTGCTGATTTTTAGTTTATAAAATGGAAAACTTCAAATATCATTATATACGAGTACAAGTTCCTCCATGACACCAGTGCTGCAAAAATGCTCGAAGGATTGATGATAGGTATGGCGATGGCGTCGCAAAAGAAAAAATAACCATGGAGTTTCTTGCCGGTTCTTCTCCATAGGAAACGACCAATTTGGAACCGTGAACTGGCTTCTAACGTTTTATAAGTGCCCATGTACTTCATCATCATCATCAGCCTTTTTAATGTCCCCACTGCTGGGGCACAGGCCTCCTCTCTAGCAGAGGCAATGGGCCATAATCCACCACGCGGGCTCAGTGCGTATCGGTGGATGTCACATGTCTTCGAATTTTCGGTTTTAGGATATGCCGGTTTCCTCACGATGTTTTCCTTCACAGTTTTGAGAGCAGTGGTGATGAAATAAATTACACAAAGTAATGCTCCTGACTGGGTTTGAACCCATGAAACTCGTAAGTCGGGGCTTACCACTTGGCCACCACTGCTCACAACCATGTACTTAGGCCTATGTAAAATAAAAACCATTTTGATTGATTTATTTGGTACCGATTTACGATACTAAACAATTCCCGTCGCTGTAGTTTATATTTTACACCGAATCCGTCTCATCGGCTCCCGCGCAAGTGTTCCCTGAATCCGCTCAGAGTGACGTTTATGACTCATAACCGAGGGGTAACAAACCTTTAAAACTGAAGTTAACACTCATTGCAGGACTATTTTCAGACCTTTACGACGATGCCAATTTTGTATTTTAGGTACGGAATTGTTTTAGACAGTTTTGTGATTCGAATGAAGCATAATAAACTATTAATGTTTTGGGAACACATTCATTGTGCGTACAGCCAAGGAGAGGAATTCCTTGCCGGAGTCTGTATTTCGTGATGGCTACAATCCGAGAATCTTTCAGTCAAGAGTGAATAGGTTACTTCTAGGTAAGCGCGCTCCATCGTCGCTTTCCATCAGGTGATATAGCGGTCAACCGCGAACCGCGAGATCCGATGACGAATCCCACCCCTGGGCAGGCGGGAATCAGTGTCAGACTCTTACTGACTAAACAACCTAGCCCGTTCCTACGTACTACCTACCGGACGGACGCTACCCATTGCTCGCCGTCTGCAAGCCCGCGCCTACGGTGGCAGTTGAGGAAGGTTAGCCCTTTTTCAAATGGTTGTTTTGATGACGAACAGTAAAATCCCGAAATAATGACGTTAATCTAAAAATAACAACAAATTTTGTTTTATGATAATAAGGAATACAAAGTGCATCAAGTTCATGAAATGAACGTCTGCTGATAAAATTACAAGAATTTATAAATTAATGAGTTTTGGGTCAACAGTTTCGAGATTAATTGTTTTGAGTTTTAAGATCTGCCAATTGGAGAAAAACTCAGTGAGACTCGACTCAGATGGTATGGTCATGTAATGAGAAGGTCTGAAGAACATATGGCTAGGTAAGTCCTAAACATCAATACTGGTCCAAAAAGCGTAGTAGACCCCTTCTCACTTGGATGTCTGTAATTAGCAATGACCTAAAGAAAGACCAAGATTCGACGACCTAGAACCGAAACGTCCGGGGGAAACTGACGAGGAGAGCCGACCCCAAATTAAATGGGATAAGGCTAGGCAGAGAGAGAGAGTTCCGAGATTAATTGACAGAAACAAACAAACAGATGTCCTGAAGTTATACTACACTGTCAGGTGGATCAATTTCTCTAGTTTTCCTCAACTATCACTACATAGTATAAAAGAAAATCCCTTCCCACTGTCTGTCCGTCTGTCCCTTAGATCTTTGAAACTACCCAAACGATTTTTTTTAGCCTATACTTTCCCATTGCTGGGCAAAGGCCTTCCCCAAATTCTTCCAGGTAGTTTTCTATCCGGCCACCTCGACCCAGTTCTTATGGTATTGGATTTTGATGCAGTTTTTTATTAAAATCATCAAAAATCTTATATCTTTCCCTAAAAAACCTCTACGGCCTGGACTAAGCGTTTCGCCTCGTCGACTGGAACAACTGGCTTGCTGCGGTCTTCCTGCCCGGTTACAATTTAGATGTCTCTTAAGCTAAAGTGAATAGGTTCTGAATAATAAACGATTCATCATCATCATCATAATTTTAGCCGAAATACGTCCACTGGACATAGGCCTCCCCAATTATCGCCATAATGAACGGTCTTCTGCATCTCGGATCAGGTTATCGGTCCATCTTGTTGGATGCCTTCCAACACTGCGTACGCGGTCGCCACTCCAGAACCTTTCGACCCATACGGCCATCCACTCTGCGAGCAATGCGCCCTGCCCGTTGCCACTTGTGTCTGGCGATTTTTTGGGCTGTGTCGGCAACCTTGGTTTTTCTGCGGATATCATCATTTCTAATACGATCACGTGAGGAAACTCCGAGAAATAAACGATTGCATCACTGCTTACCATCAGCTGTCTTTTAACCAAATCTGGATCACCAATTAGCCTCTTTGCAGTGTTGCAAGTAAATTGAATATAATACAATAATAACAAACGCAGTATAAAATTAATTAGTATTATCAGTCTGTCTGTCTGTCACTGTATGATGTCCCGCGTCTCTGTATCTGCCTGTCTTATGTGATTTATGTTCAAGTAATAATAGTAACATTTATTTACGCCTTATTTAGATAAGGGCTATTTGTTGATATCTTAAGTTTTATTTATAGACTGTTGGCTATCGATTTTAACCGATTCCAGGAAAAGTGGAGGTCAGGTTTTTTTTTTTCTGTGTAATTAGGAGTGAGTGAAAAATGTTAGTTTGTTTTTGTATATTTGTTTGTTGTAGAATGTTTTTAAAGTTTTTATAGCACTAATTTTATGATTTAAATAAAAAGATTATTTGATAATTTACATAGTAAGTATACAACAAAGTCGCTTCCCGCTGTTCCTATGTATGGTTAAGCAACGGATTTCGATGAGGTTTTTTTTTAAGATAGATTATATATATATTCAAGAGAAAGGTTTATATGTGTATATATTATATGTAGGTATTATATGTATGTATGTATACATGCATTATTTATTTAATATCAGCATTGCACCCGTACAAAGCTGGGGCGGGTCGCTTGGTATTTACAAAAAAATGTCCGAGTGTGAGTCGGACATGCACATGAAGGGTTCTGTACAACCTGCAAAAAAATATTTAAAACGACTGGGTAAATGCGTGTTAGACTCGCATACTGAGTGTTCTGTACTAATTAATCAACTTATTAAATGTTTAGTTCATTCAGTTCCCGAATCCGATTTTTTTTTGTGACGTAATTACACGAAGCTTTAGTTTTCAGATTTATTCTTATATTTGTACTATAACATCTTGCTTCATGCCAAATTTCAAAGTTTTAGTTAAACGGAAAGTACCCGTGTACAATACACAATATTTGCAATATAAACACCTCTTTTTTCTGTTAAATTAGAAGTTTGATTTTTCACAGCTTGAAAGGACGGTCAAGTTGAGTCTATGGTTTAAAATACTTGATAGCTCCACCCGATCCTAAGATAAAGGGCAGACAAAGACAAACAATTATGATTATTATGATTATTTTTATTGTGCTTTTAAGTGCAATATTGACTGGCCTACACTGTTCTTACATAATGATATAAGTACTGTAACAACGAAATATTGTAAGAAATCATTTTTTTTAAAAGAGTAACCATGGAGTTTCTTGCCGGTTCTTCTCCATAGGAAACGACCAATTTGGAACCGTGCACTAGCTTCTGACGTTTTATAAGTGCCCTTGTAGGCCTATATGAAATAAAAACCTTTTTGATTTTGATTTTGACAAACAGGCGGACAACAAAGTGGTCCTATAAGGTACGAAACCCTAAAAGTAGTAAAAAAACGTTTGTTGTATAAGCGCCGCAGCATGTAATTTTCCCGCGCCCCTCAAGGTTTGGTAGCAAACTGTAGGGGCCCAGCAGGGTCGAAACCTACTGGGATTACGGACCGATTTCTGAAAGGAAGGTCCAGCCCCGCTATGTAGGGCAAAGAAGGAATGGTGGGTTGGAGTTTGAAGGGTGACACGAACTACTCCATGGTCTTAGCCAGTAATAGTCTGACACTCTCTCCGTTCCAAGGGCGGAAGATGTCATTGGATGATTGTTGCCCACCAAAAAAAAAACACAGAACTAACTACCTTCTCTTTTTGGAGGAGGTACACAGCCTGCCACTCCTCCTTTCTGCATATTATGGCCTGAACCAAGAACCTGCTGGGACATTGAAGATACTTACTTTTTATCCCGGAAATATGTTTTCTTAGCATATTTTTCGACTATTAATTAGGCTCTCAAGGTAAGTGGTGGCTGAGTGGTAACGGTCCCGATTTAGCCAGGCGCATTACTTTGGGTAATTTATTTCATTACCACTGCTCTCAAAATGGCGAAGGAAAACATCGTTAGGAAACTGGCATGTTCTAGAACCAAAACTTCGAAGAAATATGGCCTCCACCAATCCGTACTGGGCCAGCTTGGCTGCTTTTGATTTTGATTGATTTTGAATTTATTTCAAATAAACCATTTACAGGCATTTTTGAATTGTCAACATTAAGCTAATTTCCTGTCCAGAGGGGACCTGTGTCCCAGCAGTAGGAACATTAAAAAGGCTGATGATGATGACTAATCAGGCGAAGCCGATGGTAACACTATGGCAACAGCTCATATTGCCTAAAGTCAAAATCAATCACGAGCCAAAATCAATTAGGCATCTAAAACTCTGTCACGTAGCAACAAACTTAGCTTTCTTTCCATGCAGTCGCCGTCTGCACACCGTCTGGGCAGCAATATGCACAAAAAGTGGGGCCTTGAGACACGAATTTGCATCAAAAACGACTCTCGCATGGCAACCGGCTTCATGCAAATTCAAAGATTAAATTTACAGATAGTGTTGTTCTTTGGTATGTAGTGATGTTGCCATCGATGCCTCAAGGAAAAAATATATTTAGGGCTGTGGGAATTGCGCCACCGGTACATGGTGGATGTCCCACATATACGTACAAAACGTTTTGGGAGCACATTCATTATGCGTACAGCCAAGGAGTGGAATTCTTTGCCGGAGTCGGTGTATCCTGATAGCTACAATCCGGGTATCTTTAAGTCAAGAGTGAATAGGTTACTTCTAGGTAAGCGCGCTCCATCGTCGACCGCATCGTCGCTTTCCATCAGGTGAGATAGCGGTCAAGCGCGAACCTATAATCAATAAAAAAAAAAAATTTTTAAATAACTGTATTTACTGAAAGATACAGTACGGCCGTTGGATTTTGGTGAGTCTGAAGTTACGCTCTGCGAATTTTAGCACTTGAAAACTCGTATAAAAATAAATAGTTTAAATTAAACAAATAAATGCAATTGGCAGTTGTTATTGCTGTTAACATACTGTTATTGGCAGATTTTTTAATCCTTTATTTTTGTACGAGCTTTCAGACTCGCCAAGAACTGACGGCCGCCGGCCGGCAATTCATTTAAAAAATACAGAAACTGTACTGTACAATTCATTAAATAAATAAATAATAAATGTAGTTTTTGGGACTATTGTCTGTTTTTTTTTTGTATGGTTGAAAAAATCATCTAATGGCGAATCCCGCCCTTAAGCGGAGCGGAACCTTCAGTTTGCTGACAACTCCTTGAGGCGCGCGAGAACAGTGAGCGCCATCGACGACTTGGGCTCGGTCTGGACCATCTATAGTGCCACATATGAACTGAACTACGAAGTCTTGCTTAAGTATCATCATTACATAGTATAAAACCAAGTTTACTTTAGGGAAAGTAAACTTTGTTTAAGCATACATAGGGATGTATGCTTAGATCTTTAAAAGTACGCAACGGATTTTGTTGCGGTTTTTTTAAAAGATACAAAGATTCGAGAGGAAGGTATGTATATATTCATAATATGTTTAAAATCACCATTGCACCCGTGCGAAGCTGGGGCGGGTCGCTAGTATTATATAATTCTAAATTTATATATCTAGATTTTTATCATATCGCTTTTAACCTTTTCGCCGCCAACGTACACAAAACGCAATGCCTCGCCGAGCGCCAAGCTATAAATGTATAACTAAATGTACAGTAAACAGTAGTGATGGGGATATCGTCATATCGATGAATAAGATTTGTACGCGTAAAGTTAAGATTTAAAGTTGATTTTACGAATATAATTTAAAACTGATTAAATATTTCCAGATTTGTTTTATTTACAGTATCCTTAATAAGAAAAAGCAGTATAATTTATGAGTATCAAAGAAAGTATTAATACATAACTCAATTAGAACTACAAGGAATGGGGTACATCTCTATTTGTTTCATGATCTCATTCTTTAACTTCATATCAAGTTATTGGCACTGAGGGCACGTTGAATTCGATTCTGATCAGGGATGGGGTCTATGGTCTTTCTTTCTTCTATTTTTGTTTATTCCTGTGTTTTTTTAATAACTACAGTCAACGTTTTTTACCGTAGGTATCTAAGTGGCAGAATTTTGAATTGTTTTTAAAGTGTTTTTTGAAATGGAAAGTAGATAAGTATATATTTAAATTCTATCACGCTTGTAGCCGTGTACTTATCAAAGCATTGTTTTTTAAGTCTTGTTTCTGTTCTTTTCTTAATTCATGTATCGGTAGCGTTTACCCATCTGCGCGCGGGGGACCCCGCGCAAAGATTGCGTTTCTCTATTTACCCACGACGGAACGGAGCAGGTATATGCGTTTAGGTTGAGAGATGTTTGTGTGTTTGTGCAAAGTAATGTTCCCACCTATCTTCTAAACCAATGATCCGATACTGGGTTCACCGAACATTTTACATACTTATTGAATTCCTACTCTTTGAATGAATAAACATTATTATTATCATCCAGTTAGACATACCTCAGAATTATCTTCTGGTTCAATATTCTCCACAAAATACTCCGAGTCCGATTCCACACCTTGCAAAATTTTCAAAAGTTCGTCCGAATCAAGTTCTTCACTCATTTTTCTATTTGCAAGTGAAAGAAAGAAAGATGCGTGCGAGCGAATTCGATTTTGTGCTGCACTACGCCAAAGTGACCTTGACAGCCGCACGCCTATGACGTCACTGATCAACTTCTATAGTAGTTCGTGGCACTCGGTGGCGCACAGGGGCATAGACGACCAATTGTTTTGTAGAGATGGGAAAATAACTATCGACAAGAATTGGTAACAACTTTATAATTACGTATCGGCATCTACCTGAAGGTCGAAATTCATCTACTATCCTTTGTAATGAAGTAGATAACTACGTTCCTATTTTATTGACCTCAAATTGTTTTCGATATTCGCAACTTTCTGTATTTATAAATATTTAAATGGTGAAATCAACCTTTCACGGCACATCACTGGCCAACTTGATATGAAGTGATTGGCGTTCTGAGGAAAGTAACAAAATTCAGAGTTTGTGTTTTTGCCGATTTTAGAACAAACTAGGGCTTATTTTGTGTAGAAAAATAAAAAACAGGGTAGTAGACAGTGCTATCTTAAACAATAAAATAAACCAAAGCTTTTAATCACAGTAATTTTTTTTAAATAAGACAGTTAAAATGAACAACTTCTATAGAAGTTGTGGCGCTGGTGGCACGAAAATCCTGAACTTCTATAGAAGTGCATGGCGGTGAAAAGGTTAATCGAATGTGAAAGGATATAACTCAAACAAAATTGGTGTCGATCCTTGTATGGGTGTAGATTGAAGATAAAATGTCGTTGCCTTAGGGTGATGTCAGATTATGTAAATAGAGATATCGGCCTAACTTATTGGGTTAGGCCAGTGATGGGCAAAGTTCGCCCCACGGGCCAGCTAGGGCCCGCGAAAGCTACATCCGGTCCTAGTGGCGTAGCTACCTTGGGTGGCACCCGGTGCGGAAGTTGGTGGTGTCACCCCATTGAAAATAAAAAGCAATTAATTATATATAATAATGGGCATGCATCAGGAGGAGAAGGACAAGGACAGCGTCAGGCTGTTTAAGTTCAGAAAAAGAAATTTTAGTGCTAGTGATTTTTTTTGTCTGTACATTGTTCTTAAAGTTGAGATACCGAGTGGGTTTCAACCCAAAAAAGGAGACACCCTGTGCGCCCGCCCCTGCCGCCCCCCTTTTGTTACGCAAATGTCCGGTCCGCTGAACGGTCTTTAGACATGGTTAGTAAATGGCCGGCGATAGTTATATTTTGACGGTGTAGAACAATATCAAGTAAAATCCACATACCTCCTTTAAAAAGGGAGGATCCTCCGACCAGACAGGTAGTAATCTGATGAGCTACTGCCCGATAGATGATTTCAGGCTGTCGTAGGTGGTGTGTGTTCAAATCTGGCGGAGAACTTCGATTGCGCCAGATTTGAACACACACCACCAACGACAGAACTTTGATTGCGTCAGAACAATGCAGATTAGTGTCTGAAATGGTCTTTTGAGGAAAGAACCATACAGATTTGAGTAGACCTGTCCAGTAGTGTCCAGTCAGTGCAAATATTTGTCAGTATTCGTATAGCTCAACTTAGGACTACTAAGGTAGCTATTACGAAAAAGTAAAGGTCAACTGTTTACTTTTTTGATAGATCGATAAATCAATTGTTATTTGTCGAATTGATTTTCTATTAAAATCTGTATCTAACAAATAAAATCTATGTCAAAATCCATTATAATTATCAAAGGAAGCATTGCGTGGGGTCACCCGCATCGTCAGTTGGGTTCCGTTGAAACACAATAGGGGTACTTAAGACCACACGGAAAACCCTCGCTATGTGGGTGGCTTGTGTCAGCATAATAATATGTTCATTTAGTTTACTGGGGTTAGTTAGAGAGGTAAACCTGACGGTTATGCCGGAGGTCGTGGGTTCGATTCCCATGCAGGACAAAAGTTTGTGTGATGAGCACGATATTTTCTGTAATCCTTATTGTATATGCAATTTTACAAGGACAGGCGACTTTGTTTTATACTATGTAATGATGTGTTCTTATGATATTTATTTTACTTCGTGTACGTATATATTTTTAGTAGTATATTTATATTTACATTAAATATTATTTCATTGCCTATTTATTAATTATTGTTTATTTTCTTTTTCAGTTACTCACAAAGTCTAGGTATAATTCATTTTTCTAATTTTCTTTTCGCATGCTTGTGAAAGAGATTTCTTTAGAAAGAAGCATCACCTCTGTACCTATGTATTTTTCTTTATCCTTCTTCTTGTTTTGTTTCCGTTGTGTGTACATAAATTGATTTAAAAAAAATAAGAGATAATCTTTACACTTGGGGATCATCCACAGAGCAAAATTGAGTTTTGCTGTGTCACAACAAAACTTAAAAAAAAAAAAACTTAAAACTTACGTCGACACCCAAACGAGCGCCGGCGCTCGCGGCTTTATTTCGCGCTATCCGGTTGTCAAATTTTCAAAAATAGAATATACAATATTTGAGCATTTTTTTATAGGGTATTTTGATATTTATCCAAGAACTTAAATAAATGTTTTATAGACAAATAACTTTCCGTTAATACCCGCGTACGCGGGCGTTCTCTGATGGCTGAAAGGTTAATCACATTTTTTTTTATAGCCCTAACTGTCCCACTGCTGGGCAAAGGCACATAAAAAATATTAAATCTAACTTGAAACTAAAAATAAACTAAATACATATGTATACAGTACACTATACCTACATAAACATATTATAACACAATAAATAAAAATGTGTAGGCACATACTTATTTATATAATCATCAGAACAAATGATGAAATGAATCATCATTTCATCTTTTGTTCTGTGTCTAATTTATCTATAATTTGTTTGTATTTAGAAATATATAATTATGTATGTTTATTACATCGATATATATATATATATATGTACTACGCATTAGATGAGGCGTGTTTAAAAGCTTTTTGTCATTTAATGCAATCCAAAGTGATGTTTGATGCATAAGTAATGCAAAAAAAGAGAGATAACACCTGAAAACTCTGTAGGCATCCGATAATTTTACGATTTACCTACTCGAATGTTTCACAAAACTTGTTCTAGGAAATAGGTGCTTTTATTAAAGAATTTTTGAAAAAAAACTGACATAATTTAGAATTTCGATTAAAGGCGCAAGGCTATAGAAATACCTACTTTTTTATTTAGAAGTACATTATGGAGATCCAAATATCACGTAAAATTGCACAGTTTCAGAGGTCTTTACTGGATTACTCTTACAAAATTTATGTTTTGATTTCTATAGAAGCCTAGATAATATCCACAAGATATGTGTGTATTCAAAATATCTGAAGAAAGATGTGTAATAAATAACATCACAATAACGTAAGAGCGCGAGCGGTTGTATGAAAATGTACCTCGGGTTGTATTAAGTTTTTAAAGTTTTGATAGACGAAAATGCCAATGAAGTGCTGCAGCGGACTTTTGTACTAACTTTTCAGTATTGGACAAATAGTTTTTATGAACGTGCTCGATGCTAGGACATAAGTCGATTGTTTATCAGTTGTCTAGTACCTACCCATAACACAATCTTGGGGTTCGGACTTGGGACTAGACAGTGTTTTATGATGTTACGTCAGACGTCAAACAATTATTCTTATATATCCTAATTTTTTGAGTCATAATAAAAAAAAAAGAATTAATGTCTCCTATTTTTAGTTATAATCTAACTGGGAAACTATTTAATTGCAAATGTTTTTAAAAATAAAAGTTGAATTAAAATTGCGATAGACTTTCATTAACATTTTCGGGTTTCAATCGAAATGCAACACAGCTGTAAAATACGCATAACTATAGAAATAATTTCAGTTCAACTTATTTCCCGCGTACTGTATGCTAAGTTTGCTCCCTTCCTGCGCGCGCGCAACCGTCCGGGAACATTGTCCTTCGCTAGCCTTGGCTCCGTTTTATCTCGCCAGGCATCAATCAGGGATGGCAGGCGCACGACATTTGTTTTCTATCTGCAATTGATATTTATGATCGCCATTATGTCGGACTTAATATCATGAGGGTAGGCGGATATTCAATTTGTTGACACTGACACCCCTAATAAATTGGTAACAGTTTTGCTGATTGCTAATTTGTGGGAATCGGATATGAGTAAGAAAGTTACGAATATGATAGGTAAACAGATTAACGGGGAAGACAAACTTTTCTCAAAGAATTTTATAAGACATGCAGCAAATGTTCAGAAAGTTGAATTCAATAAAAAAATCAGCAATGAGTTCAAATTATAAAAGCGCTTTATGAATCTGCAAGTTCATCATCTAGTTAACACTGACAAAGAAATTGAAGAAACAATAAATGATCAGGAAAAACAACGAAAGTTTAGTATGAAACAGTGATTGGTCAGGAAAATAATAATTGACCTGGAAGAAACAGTGACTGATTTTGAAGAAGATAAAAGTTACATAAAAGAAATGTGCAGTCCAAAGTCCAGAAGTTAAACGTTTTGTTTAAAACTCAATTGACCGCACAATTCACAAAAAGAGGAAACGTCAAATCGTCAAGTCCTTGAATGAATCAAAAGAAATCTTGCTCGCTATCAATATAAATCAATCAATTGTATTCGACCCAAATTCGGGCGTGGTTGCCGAAATGGAGTTGACCCATTTTTTGAAATGTTCGTCTTATTACGACTTGCCAAAAAAAGGGGTCAAAGACCCACTGTGAGGACCATATGCGGCTCGTCGAGTAATGGAAAGATTGAAGTATACACACATAATTAAAAATGATTTGTTGTGAGAGGGCGAATGACCCTATTTCTTGGTAGTGTTGGGGTATTGTAAGATTTTTTATCGACAAGAAAAAACACCAATGTTTCTATATTGGCGATGTTAACATCTATGAAAGTTTAGTCCCATTTCTGTTGATATAATTACCGGAAATTTATTAAAATTCTATGACCAGTGTGTTTTGCCAGTGACGATGTATGGCATGATGATGATGATTGAAATTACAAGACGAAGCAATTATAGCACACGGCAAATAAATTGAACCATTTGCTGTGGGATCCAAAAGTCAGTTACTTTACTATGCACTCATCTTCATGGTCATCATAATGGTTCAACTTGTACTGACGAGAAATATGACTGATTTTCGGGTCTCAGTTGAGGTGTGAGGGGAGGAGGCTACGCATAATCGTGGCGGATGGTTCAACTTATTTGCCGCGTACTACAGCAAGCTGTGAAGGGTATATTTAAAAACCAAAATGGCAACTTCAAGACTCGAACACTCAAAGAATAGACATTAAAATAGTCCCGTTAACACATTGTTTAGAAATTATATAATACTCAGACAAAGAGGTCTATGTCCTAAAGAAGATAAAATCTAAAGCAGACTGGCTCAATGAAACAGAATTAGTTTAAACTCTATCAATCAATGATGACGTCAGAATCCATGATACAATGGTCATTGAAAAATTATAATCTAAAAAATTAAAAAAGAAGTTGTGATACGTCAACCGCACAGACAATGTTGATATAGGAACACGAATATAAAAGAAACATGGCACTAAGAAAACAAAATGATGGAAGTATAAACTCAAACTCAAAACTCAAACTCAAAAACGTTTATTTCAAATAGACCATTTACAGGCACTTTTGAAATGTCAAAATTGAAGCTAATTTCTAAAGTATGAGAAGGTTATCTGGTTATGGTATGGTTATCCATATGAAGATCTAACTCGACCTGATAGTCTCCTCTACTGTGCACTGCATGATTATTCAAAAGAGTAACTTTGGTCCTGGTATGCAAAAGGCAAAGAAAAATTCTGATAAAATCCTTCTAAGATTTATTTTATTATTTGCAACCTCGAAAACGTCTTATATCCTCAATTAATGTGAATAAATATCAAGAAATAATTACCATTATGATGTGAGGAGTCCAACTGAAGGACATAAAATTAACAGGATTGCAGATTATTCGAGAGAATTACTGTAGTCCTTTCAAAGGGCGATTGAAGGAACACTGGAGTTTAGCCAGTAAAAGACACGCTCCTTTACTCTAGAACAGGAAAACTCATTGGTTGACTTCTCTCCTCAAAAAAACAATAATTAGAGCGAACAAGATGTGTCATTGGATGATTTTTCACTTCAAAAAACAACGAAGAATTATCTTGGAGACCAAATGGCCTTATTCAACGACTCATCATTATAGCTATCACAATCCGATACCATCACTTAAACGCAAAAAAAAACTAAACCGCATGACTTATACCACAGCTGTAGACACCCAAATTCACCAGACATTGTGGCGACACCCAACGGTAAATCAGATGACATCATTATATCTCTTCTCTCACTCCCTCAAACAACATTTGCATAAGAGGGAAAGGGAGAAAAGAATATCAATATTAAAGTGAGTACGTACGGATTTTATCAAAATGAAATATCAGGACATGACGCGAAACTATACATGGAATGATTCCGTTGCCATGTTGATGTTGCTATGCAGAATTTTAATTGAAGTAATTGCTTGTTTCTTTGTTCTCTTTACGATTTTTTTTTGTACAGTTGTTATTGTATCTGGAAGTGACACATTATATGAAAAGAGATCTTTTATGTTTTTTCTTAGTTCCGAAATTAGAGTGATTTTGCAATATTTTTTTTTAGTTAAAATTAAATTTAATTTTGATAGACCGGACTGTTATTGTACCCAGTCTCTTCCTATATTTGAGTCACTTTCTAGTACCAGAAGCAGTTTTTTTTTATGGTAGGAAAAATCATCCATTGACGAACCCTTGGGGGGAGCGCGAAACAGTGTCAGACTCTTACTAACAACCAACCTATCCCATTCCTGCGTTGCTATATGTACCAGGGCCTTCCTTTCAGACAAGACGTCTTAGCCCCAGTTGACTTCGAGCCTTCTGCAGGGTCCCTACGGTTTGCTGACAACTCCTTGAGGCGCGCGGGAATAGTGCGCGCCCTCGACGACTGGGCTTTGGTCTGGACGGTTACCAGACAATTGGTCGGCGAGGTACTAGAAGACCAGAAGCAGTTTAGTCATCATCATCCTCATCATCACTGCTGGACAAAGGCCTCCACCTATTTTGATTCGACAACCGGTTCTATGCGTCAGTTAAGCATTAGAGCAGAGTCCTTCATCTCCTTGGCTTACAATATACCCGGGTGGCCAATACCCATGTTTTGCATGGAGCGACTGCCTCCAGAACCTAGTTACTGTACAACAAAATATTCTTTGGATAGACTGAAGGTCGTGCGTCACTGTAGGGTGCCAACTGAAAACCCGCGCTGGGTCCCTGACGCCCTGCAAATGAGAGATGGTCATCTTTTCGGTGCGAACACGCTCAGCGAATTCTGTACTTCTGTTCTTTTTAATATAAGGTGCTTTTAAAATATATGCCACCCCTTTAATGGGTGATAGTATTGGGTTTATAGATTACAATAGTGAAGAGCTTTCGTACCCCGGAACAGTTAATCCAGTTTGAGAAAATAAAGTAGTTAAATAAATATTGACTCTTTTCTGCACAACGTGGTTCACAAATTACGCGCGATGTTTCTCTTCGTCAATGAAACAGCTGCATTAGCTATCTCTTTCCATTCGTTCTACGAATGAAAACTAAAATCAGCTGACTAGCTTGTCCCTACCTAATTCACTAGGTACGCAATAATACGTAGGCAAACAAGTGTTTTAAAGTGCAATTACTTACCAGTACTTACCAGTTACCATGATAAACTTCAAAACAGTCCATTTCAAGTTAGTGTAAACGATAGGTACTTAGACTAACCTTTCGACTTTTGTAATTACACACACAATTAAAGAACAAAACGCCGGCGTTCGCTTAGGATTCAAAAGTGTAATATCAAATAACGATAAATTACAGGAACTTGGCGTATTTAAAAGTTATTTACCTACACCAATTGCACTGTATTTACACACTCCCTACCGACTTATCCACAAAACTGTTGCACAAGTCCACCTCACACAAATGTAGACACGCTTACGTACATGGCTTTTCACTTTGTTCAATGTGTCCGTTTTACTTTTCAGTTGCCTAAATGTTTTTAATAAAAACGCGCGCGATAATAATTCCCGTGGCGGTCGGGGGCGACTGGCAAGCGGGTGGTCGGCCAGCGCGTGCGGCGAACGGGGAAGTGCGCGCGGGGGAGGGGGGGGCTGCGCAGTGACGACATAGTGGCCAGCGCGCAGGCGGCATTCGTCTGATATGAATGAATGTAGTAGAATGAATGGCGTCGGTGTTTTGCGGCGCGGAGCGGCAACAGCTCATAAAGTGTACAGGATGGTTTTATGCAAAAAAAGAATTAAAATTTATACGTGAATAATTTTTGTATGAGAAAAAAAAACACAAATTATCTACATTTTATCTTTACTATTGTAATCTATAAACATAGTGCTACACGCCCTGGAGAGCGTGGCATATATTTTAAAAGCACCTTATATATTTATTTACGTTTATAATCGTTGTGCTGTGTCTGTCTCGAACAAAATTGATTCTATTCTATTCTATTCTAAAGCCGGACTTTCTCCGACTATGCTAAAAAAAAAAAAAATATTTTATCGACACATCGATAGAAGTGCCCCTCTACTGCGATCAGGCTGGTAGTGACCGCAGCATCCGCTGGTCCGTGGGAATGGAGCCGCTTCCCCCACACTCTGGCCTCTCTGAACTGGACTCCACATCTCAAGGATTAAGGACCTTTGAGGTAGAAGGTATGCAAATAAAACAAGCTTTGGGAGTTTGATGAACTGGGTGACATCGCCGTGAACCTGAACACCGGTTTGTTGGCTTCCGAGCTCTTTATTTTCCTCTTTTTAATGTTGATGGTTGCATTTTTGTCTATTTTTATAGAGTGGGAGAAAATGTTTCATAATCAATTGACTGGTTAGTAAGAATTAAGTGCACATAAATACAAACATCATTATAAATACAAAAAAACCGGACGGCGAGCTACCCATTGCTCGCGGTCCGCAAGGTGGCTGGAAATCAGGATCGGATTTTCGGCGGCGCCGGCGTTTGGGGCGAGAGCGCCGTTGTCTTATGTGGTCGGCCTCCTTCTTTGCTAGCATTACTGCTTTGCAGAAGGATGCGACCACTGCCACACCTCCTCGTTTCGGACCATGGCCTCTACCAAGGCCCGGCGCGAGAGATCGCCGATCGTAATAGTGGTGGCTTTAGATTGTACTTTTCTGTTACTTGACATTTTTTCCTTTCGCTAGATTTGAAAAGTTGCTCATCATCGCATCATCGCACTTTGACCCCTGAGCTTGGTGGTGAAATCTTCTCAGGGTAGTCAGCTAGGAAACATCGGCCGACAGTTTAAACTGACGAAAGAAAAAATTACGTGTAATGGTAAGTGTAACGTTTTTTTAAACCTATTTGCAAAATAAATATCATTTATCGTCTCACAAACCTTTTCTTAAGTATTAGTTAAATATTAGATACTATCTTCGTACGGTATTCTTAAGCTTAATTATATTTTAAATAGTTGTTGATTTGTATCTAAGTAGAGGAGGGAACACCAGGAGCAGTGGTGGACAAGTGGTAACGGCCCCGACTTACGAGTTGTATCGCGTATGGTCGCGGGTTCTAACCCAGCCATGTGCATTACTTTCTGTAATTAATTTCAACACCACTGCTGATACCATAAGTTCTAGAACCAAAAATTCCACGGTGTACCTACAATAAATAGTATATCTATCTGACTTTCCATCTCGGCAATAAGGGGGCGTTCAAGTATTACGTAACGCAATTTGGGGGGGAGGGGGTGTCTCGTAAAACGTTACGATGCGTTACAGGGGCGGGAGGGGGTCTTTCTTACAACACGTTACGTAACATGGTTTTTTTTAATAAAAAATTAGGGAATCAAAACTCCCAAATTTTCATTTAGGAATCCCTCGATTGTATTAATCTGGTAGTCGACAACGGCTAAAGAAAAGCTAAAAAATAAAGAAAAGTTTAGGTAAAAATGATCGCTTGAGTGTTACGTAACGTTTAGAGAGGAGGAGGGCGGGTACAGACAAAAGTTACGGTGCGTTATAAGGGGGGGAGGGGGTGTCAAAAATCTTCAAAAATTGCGTTACGTAATACTTGAACGCTCCCTAACGTAGTGGCAATGCTGCCAGTCTTCTGGGTACGTTTCCACATGACAGTGACGTGGAGGAGTACTTGGACGTCTGAGTGTATATTGTGCTTTTGTTTTATATGTAAGTACATACATAGTTTTATATGTAGGTTTATTGTAAATATTTAGTTTAGTTTATATTTAAGTTTTTTTTTTTTAATTTATGTAGTTTTAAGGTTAGAGTTTAAAGTTACAAAATAAATTAATATACTGTATTTCGTATCACGTTAAAATTAAAATAAATATACGTAAGTAGGTACACACACCAAAACGGGGTCGGGCGTAAGTTTCTGAAGCTAAGCTCTGCGAAAACTTGTATAAAAAGAAAGGTTTTAAAAAAATAAATGCCAATAAAAGTTTTTAACAACAGAACAACTGCTAATTGCATTTATTTGTTTAAAAACAAAAGACCAATTCCTTTAATAGAGTCACCAGAAATAAGCGTCAAATATGAACGTAAATAAAGAAGACGCCATTGACCGTGTTGACAATGTTTTCCCATAAGATCACTCTGGTCGTTACACCCGCCGCAAAGTATTCATACACAATCATATCTGACAATTGGGGAGCAAACGATGATCCCAATGTTACGTAGCTTCTCACAGAAATTCAAAGAATTGAAACAGTTCAATGATATTCGTATTTTGTCAAGTCACTTTTCTCAAAATGGACTACTTCCACGTTCGAAGAAGAGTCAACCAATAAGATAAAATATAAGTTTGCTATTCACAAATTTCAACCAAAAAGACAACATAAGTTTGCTATTCACAAATTTTAACCAAAAAGACAAAATATAAATTTGCTATTCACAAATTTGTTATTTGAGAGCAATGGTGGTCTAGTGGTAATGAGCCCCGACTTACGAGTTGTAGGTCAGGTTCAAACGTAGCCAGGTTCTTTACTTTGTGTAATTTATTTCATCACCACTGCTCTCAAAACGGTGAAGGAAATAATCATCAGCTAAAAAATAAATTAAGTATGGTACGATAAACAAAAATATTACTGATAGTTCTATTTGTATATATCATAACATCAGTTTTATAATGTTCACACACATGACAGGCCTCCTCTGTAGGAGCCTAATCCGAACCTAATCCACTAAGCGGACTCAGTGCAGGTTGGTCTATGTCACATGTCATATCTTTGAAATTTTGGTTCCCGATTTCCTCATAACATTTTCCTTCAAGTGGCCTAGAGGTAACGGCCCCGACTTACGAGTTATAAATTGCAATACGAACCTAGTCAGGCAGATTACTGTTGTAATTTATTTCATCAATAATATGTAATCTAGATTAAAACCTAACTTGCCTAACTATAACGACTCAATTTACACGTTTTCATTGCTTTGGTATTAAGTGAGAAAGTTTTTGCATTAGGCCTGTATCTTAGCCCTGACTCGATGGTTTCGACGTAGATCCAGTCAAATATTTTCTAAACCAAATACTTCTTCCAACAGTACAAACAGAGTACGTAATCTCATTGACAAAGAAACGTCCTTGCACCCAATTCTTCCTGATCTTGCTAGAAGTCAAACCACCCAAAAGTTAGTCCATCATCCATCATCATTTCACTCAAATTTCGGTTCCGGATCTAAGGACCACTTCAACTAGTTCTTTGTATGGACCACAGCCGTGCCTCTCACATAATCAATCAGCACCACGTTATCTGCTAGCGGTGACTTTGAACTGAGGTCCATACGCATGTAACCAAACAACACAATGATTTGTTCCTTTAAAATGCAAAAAATCACTTCTATAACCTTTATTCCTTTGGTCCTAAAGTCCAGAATTGAGTGCTGATGATTTTCGCACGTGATTCATTTGGGTGGTCACCGTCATATATGTGAGGACCGCAATATTGGCCGTAATTGTTCAATGTAGCTGTTTCGGCCAACGGGTGCCCGTTTAGTAAGTCGCAAATTTTGCTCGTTTCCATATCGATCTGAAATTGGGATCGATTGGAGAGGCCAGAGGTCTGTTGGTTGATCGATTTATTGAAATTGAGGTAATTGAGGTCATGCTTTAAAAATTGCTCTTCAAAATTTACTTGTTAAAGTTGAGTTTTTTAGTAGCAACCTGGAGTCTGGATCTTTTATCATACAAGAAGACAGACAGAGAATAGGATTTTGACCATAAGCCAAGCCTTATAGTAAAAGAAACAAGTCTTTTAATATATCCCTCTTTTAATATGCTCTATCATATAAAACTTAAAGCCAATTGTCGAAATATACTATTTGCTGTGTTATTAATTGGGGGTTTGCCTTACTCGTAAATTCCGCGCTTGGTACTGGAATTGGCGTTGTAATATGATTAATGTGATAGATAGAATTACACAGAATAGTGCTGATCATTATCTAGTGAGTTCCTTAGTCGCCGATTTCTGATGGATGTGAGACACCCAATTCTGTCATTGTGGTGACACTTGGCTGAAGCATATGTCTAGTAATAGACGTCTTTCGACTAAAATTATGATGATTATGATGATGATAGTTACACTTCTGTCTAAGACTTCAAGAGACATTGCCATAATAATCTTTATTAAAAAAATAACAATCAAAACTGTACAGCGACATTGACACCATTAGAATTTGAGATTACTGGGACTTCTGCAAAAGTGACGATTACAATAATTTACATCAAACACAATTTATCATCGAGTAACAAAATTATCAAAGTGTTTACAAACAAATCAAAAGCGATCATTTATCATATCAATGCCCCCAAAGTTCGGGTCAAATGTATTAGGTTTTTATATTACGTGTCAACGATGAGGATTCCCGACGGAAATCAAGGCAGTCATTATCCTCGCTGTGTAGGGAACACAGCGAGGATAATGACTGCCTTCAAATGATGCCGTAAGAGTCAGGGGTCAGGGAGGGGCAGTAGGAGTGACTTGGAGAAAGTCAATTATGGACCTGGACAGGAATTGATTTCTTGTGAAACTGAATACAGGATTGACAGACCATTCAAGAATCAAGAAATCAGAGGAGAATTTCAACTAAATCATTTACAGGCCCTTGAATTGTCAAGAAGTCAGTTCAGTCAAAAAAAATCTCGATAATTGCACATTCCAAAGCGTAGATCTCTATGAAGAAGAATGTGTAAGAAACTCCATGAAAATTATTTTTAGGGCGGCTTGCACATCTCAGTTAAATCTAGATTTAGTGTGATTTAAACTCGACTTAAGCTTAAATCGAACTTAACGCATTGCACGACATCAGTTTAGCGTAAAGCTAGACTTAAAGAAATGTCAAATTTAAACCGGCATGGTAGGCGGTTTAAATTGCTAAATCTAGATTTAGTGAGTGTCTGATGACATAAACAATAGCAAACGTCAGTTTGTGTCAAGGATCTTATATCTTTATTCTACGGATAGTCTGGATTGATGACGAAGCAATTTTACAAATTCTTTATCAGCAAACAGCATGCTAACATGGAGTGTAATCAAAATCAGTTAACAAAGTCGGAAAGGTTTAAAAGTTTGTAAGAGTCTGTCACACTCAAAAACTCTCCTTTTCATTTTTAGGCCAATTTTTGCCAATACTTGCAAAGTTACAACGTGCGCACTACTGACCAAACTTTTTGCGACACTAAAAACTTCTGCTAAATGCCACCCGGTCCCCGTCTTACCTCGCTACGCCATTTCTTAACCCAGCTTCCTTTAAATTATGGTTTTCTCACTACTTTTAATTTTTTCATCACTACTGCTCTCAAAATGGTGAAGGAAAAACAATCACAATTCCGCACTGGACCCGAGTGGTGGATTATGGCCCATTCCTTCTCTTAAAGAGGTGCCCTGTATCCCGGCAGTGGGAACATTAAAAAGACTGAACGTCGTCTATGTAATTATTGTACTAATAACATATTGAACTTCTTTAGGACAGAGCTCAGAATTTTACAGCATGCACCACGGCGCGAATACCATTGCGTTATTAAGTGGATATCTATCTATATTGTTATATATCTATTTATAATACCTACATCAAAAACATCTCGAACTTGTTTAGAGCAAAATTGACCCGTAATACGTAGTTAGTGTTTGGTCACACTAGATGAACGAGATAAAAAACCCATTTTTTAACTTTACTCTTCAGAACTTTTTTAAGGTAGTCGTAAGCTTTCCAGTCACTCCTTTATAAAATCCTTGGTTTTTTATATTTGAAACGTTCCATACCTCCAAAAAAGTTGTAAAATATCTAGCACAATTATGAAAAATGGAACGCAAATGAATGAACGAAAAGAATGAAACGTGTTAAGCTAGGCTTAGTTAAGTCGAGTAGATTTCGACACTAGCAAGACGCTACTAATACAGTTTAAGTTAAGTCGAGCTTAATGACTAATGCGACTTTAACAAAATCTAGTTTTAAGAGCAAGTCGTGCAAGCCGCCCTTAATCAGGTTATCTATTACAAATAATCTGCTTACCAGTTTTAGTCGCTACGGTAATGCGAGAACATTCAAATTTTATTTTTTTACTTCACTTACAATTGAAGTAAAAAAATAAAATTTAATTATATAAATTATCGTCAAATTTATATTGTCATCGTTAACATGCTTTTGTGCTATTATAATATACTATACTGGTATCCGCAAAACATGGGGATGTTCTACATTGCTGTCCATTATCGTCATTACATTAGTCACACCTTCCTAATCATATATATTTTACGATTCTTCTACCGTCTCCACCAGTCTTCTTTATCACATAATTTTTCGAACGATTCATCTATATTTCCACTTAGTGTTTCCATACTATCTTCGAGGTTGACCGTATGATTGTAAAAATCTGATTGTTGTTTCACCTCTCTACTAAATTTATTTTTAAGCTTTCATGAATAATTAAGCTTGTGTTTCTTAGTGCTGATATTAAAATCTTCTTCATATTGCCTATTAAAGAATGTATTCATTTATTTAATAATATGTATTTCATAAAATTTAATTTAAAACGTATTATCTTCTGCATCATACAATTTATCCTTGACTTGGTTATTGGTGTGAAGGTTTGTTCATTTCAGCATAAAAGAGGGGTAAATTGTTCGAATCATTGCCAGGAATATAAAAGGCATCCCTATGCACATGCTTACACGTGCAAGCATACATGCGCAACGACGCACGTGTAAAGTGCGCAAATTGAAAGGCTCAGTATCCGAAAACTAATAATTTGGCGACCTCGTTTTGTCTTTGACGCAGTGCGAAAGATTTCCGCGTCACGATAAGATAATAGAAGGTCAGTGTGCACAGTATTCTTTTGTGCGTTGGCGAAATACGTGTAAGTCTTCGAAAATGTGGTACAGAGTTCGTGGGAGACCGGATGGTGGGAATAAGGAATGGGGAAGGTGAGTCAGGTGTAACTAATTCTTTTTTTCGTTCAAATTGGTTTATATTTGATCTCCAATTTTACCAAGAAGAAGATTAAAAACCATAGTGCCTATAAGATTTAAAAGTAAGTATATCTGTAACTTATAATTACAAGGATATATTCTTATGATAGCAGCCAAGCACAAGTTTATATCAATTAAAATAAGACAGTTACACTTAATAGTTTTAGAAGATTCTGGAATATCTAACCTATTACAGCATAAGAAGAACCTCTTATAGTAGACCAAATTCAGCAAACATATGAATATCAACGGTAACATCTAAAATTTCAAACCTCTATAAAAATTTAAAGTCATAAACCAATCATTCCCCTAATATCAAACTAACACTCGACAATAGACCACGTTTAAATAAGTTATGCCTGTCTAAATAAACGGTCCAACGATTGTATCGCCAAAATAAATGTATCACAACAATCTGAAGGATAATTGATTTATACGGAACCAGTGGACGATCACGTAACTGCTTTGATAGTGTCGACCTTTGTCTGTCTAGGTTAGACGTTTCGGCACCCGGTGCGATCTACTTGAGAATTTGGGGCTCCCATTTGATTGTGAGAGGTACTGCGTATGACGTAACTACAGTTTGTGTAAGAGAATAAGTGTGTAGGGAAATATTTGTATTTTGTATAGTATTATTATCTTCCTGTTCTTGTCGTTTGTTATTTAGCTTCGACTCAAAATGATTTTTTCTTCCATTCTAGTCTCTCAACCGTCATTGACTTCCTTTTCTTCCATATCCTATTCCCACAATTTAGGTTCCTCCATCTATCTATATCTACTCTCAACTCTTTCTACTTGACAAGACCAAGACAAATGATTCATTTTCAAATTTTTCAGCCACTGGCATCACATTCAAACTTCCTCTAATGTCTTAATTTATATATTCTGGTCACTCCTCACATCCATCTCAACATTCCCATATCTGCTTCCTTACAACCAAACATTCTGATCCAAACAATATTATATCTAAGGACACATAGATAAATATTTTATGCACCTTTTCTTTGAACTTTTCAAAATATTCATCTATACATACTTTAATATTTTGAAAGGTGCAAAAGAGGTGCACCTCTAGAATGTTTATACTTATAACTTTTTCTATTTAATTTCGTTGGGCTTAACACCTCTCCTTCTTACATAATTATCGCCATTAGTTGTATCATCAGCAGTCACTCCTTGCTTAAGCATAGGTATTATATGTCACACAATCCATCAATTATTAAATCTGTATAGAATGAATTTGGCAACTTCATCCATTTATGATTTTTTCGAATTTGAGCATATGAATCTGGAACTAGTCTTTTAAAAATTCGATTATTCTTAGAGTTCGGGATACATAGTCTTAATGCTTAATGAGTCATAATTAAAAGAATCCATCGCTTAAATCCCTATAAAGATAAAGACAAATGACTCAAAAGGCCACTTTTCGCTTAAATTGTACACATTTCTTTAGTAAACAACTTCAAAGTTAGCGATAAGATGCCTCTACGTTTTACTACTTACGAGAACTGCTACAAATTATTGTCCTCTGACCCTAAGCTCATAAGTACAGTAGTACTGAGTTATCCAAGACCTTGACAGTGCTATCCTACGAGGAACGATCTTGAAGACAAGCATCCTTCTGTTAATAGAGGTTAAACATAGAATGGATGACTTATGCGCTTGAGACGATCGTAAAACTCGTCTGGGAGAAAGTACCTACTTATTACTTTTAGATCAAGACAGTGTTACTGTTGTTATTTTAAAATGGTCAGATTTAAGTTTTATTGTTGTTAAGTTTTCCATCTCAGATATTAATCTGCATGGTTCTGATATGATTTGACACATCCACTTCGACCCCTAAGTTTATTTGTTCAGGGAAGGCAGCTAGGCCCCATTCCTGACAAAAAATGTATGTATATCGTATCATTTCCCGAAGGATCTCTCTCTCATCATCTGGATTGCTCTAATTTGTCTTTTTACAAGAACGATCAACAAATTAACGCAATGTCAAAATATGTGGTCCTTATAGAAAGATATTGAACTTCGTACAAGCCAATTGAAGCTAGAACTCATCACCCATCGACAGCATTCTTTTTTGGTTTGAAGAGAGAAATCAGCAAATGCTTTCTCCTGTTCTAGAATGTATTTAGGGCTTGTAAGACTTTGATTGACTAAAAGTCTCTTTAATTGCCTTTTGGTGTTCCAGGATATTTTTAAAAAATTCTTGCAGTTCTACATTTATAGCTCAGATAGCTTCTTAAATCAGTTCGCACGTAAAAATAACAGGCTCCTTTCATCCTACCCAATCAAAATCATCCAAGAAATCTGACAAAGGGTCATTGTCACACGGCATGTTGTAGTGAACGACCGCGCACATACTCGTGGTCGCAAGTAGGTATGGGTGTGTACATGTGCGCTACGCTCCTGCGCAGTGAGGTGCGTGCTGTGAGACGAGCTGACGCGCGGAGCGTAGGGTCTGCAAACAAGGGTAGAGGATCTTTTTTGATCGGTTTTTTTTTTTAGGCTATACTAAGGGGGAGGGCTGAAACGCACGTTACTAAGAGTAGGATAAAAGGAAGAGGGGTTCCATAGAAAAGATGGATTGATTGTCTAAAAAGTGAAAGAAAGTCCTTGTGGGCGCAATTGGCGCCGGCGGTAACTTGCGCCGGACCTTGGTACAGGCCATGGTCTGGAGCGAGGAAGAGTGGGCAGGCGGTCGCCTCCTTCTGCGAAGCAGTAATGCTAGCAAAGGAGGAGGCCGACCGCATAAGGCAACACTCCGGACCAAATCAGTCCTCGACGGCGCGCTCTGTTCCCGCCCGCTTCAAGGATTTGTCAGCAAATGGACAGGCCCAACTGCAGGGTCGAAGCCTACTGGGGCTCCAGATCGGTTTTTGAAAGGAAGGTCCGACCCCGGTATTAAGGCTAAGAAGGAATGGAGTGGGTTATTTAGTCAGTAAGAGTTTGAGAATTCGCTCTAGGACGGAATTCGTTATTAGATTTTTTCCACCATAAAAAAAAATCCTCATCTTCAAGGACCGATGACCTTATCGGTTCTTGAAGGTTGCCTACGGACAAACATGGTTTGTCCCTTCCTCCTAGGTGTGATAAAAATAATTGAAGAACTTCTGTGATAAAAGTAGCTTTGAAAGTTTCTACTGCTTTCTATGAAAATGGAAATCTGAAAAGTCGCGTGGGTGACAAATTTTCTTCCATTTTTATCTTAATATTTTGGGAACACAATTATTTATTTATTTTTGGTCCATCGTCGGTTTCTATCAGGTGGGATAGTGGTCAAGCATGAATAGATTTGCGCCATAGTAAAAAAAACATGAAATAAAGAACAAAAAGAATGCGTTAAACGATAATAAAACCTCATCATCAGCTTTTTTAATGTTCCTACTGTTGGGACACAGGCCTCCTAGAGAGGAGGCCACCTAGAGAGGAGGCCTGTGAGAGAGGGAATGGGCCGTAATCAACCACGCAGGCCCAGTGCGGATTGGTGGATATCACATGTCTTCGAATTTTTGGTTTTAGGGCATGCCTGCCACACGATGTTCTCCTTCACCGCTTTGCGAGCAGGTAGTGATAAAATAAATTACACAAAGCGGTGCTCCTGGTTGGGTTTGAACCCAAGACCTGCAACTCGTGAACACCGGCATTCTCAAGAGTTTAACCCCAAAAAGATACATAATAATATAGGTATTACTGCAGTACAATGTTTCATCAATATAATTAATAACTAATGTAATTATACCTACTGACCTAATCGGTTGTGCGGGTAATGTGAGTCATCCTCCGAAAAAGACCTCCCAAGTATTTCTTTACCATCGCATGATTTGTAATTTAGGCTAGGTAAAACTTTTGAGAGCAGTGGTGGCCGAGTGGTATCGGCCCCGACTTACGAGTTGTAGGTCGTGGGTTCAAACCCAGCCAGGCGCATTACTCTGTGTAATTTATTTCATTACCACTGCTCTCAAAACGGTGAAGGAAAACATCGTGAGGAAACCGACATGTCTTCACATCCACCAATCCGCAATAGACCCGCGTGGTGGATTATGGCCTTTATTCCCTCTCCAAGAGAGGAGACCGGTGTCCCAGCAGTGGGAACATTAAAAGGCTGATGATGATGATGATGAAAACCTTTGTGGGATTCTTCGACAGACGAGCCCGGCAAATAAGTTGAATCATTTGCTATGGTTACACGCGGCATCCCGGTTACTACGCAGTTTGGGTCGACCACTATAAACAAACGGACAAAAAAAAACACCAAACACAAAAACTACAACAAACTGTTTTTCTTTCTTTCTTTCTATGATGGTTCAACTTCTGTGGCGAGGATTATAATCCATTTTCGGGTCTTAGTCGAGATGGGCTGCTACACGTAACCATGGTGGATGATTCAACTTATTTGCCCCGTAATATAGGTACCTTGACACTTGAACACAAAGGGAAAAAGCAGGAACACAGGTGGCCAAATAAACATGTTTCTTTTCTTTCTTTTTTTTTCCTTCACCCAGAGTGAGAGAAGTATCTTAATGATTTCAAAAGACAACGTAAAAATCAATTTAAAAGCAAAATTTTTACGAAGCCCACTGGGGCCCAGGGTCTTTTTTTGAAAGGAAGCCTTGGCCCCAGTGCGAAAGTCAACGAGGGAACGGGGTGGGGTGTTTATTCAGTAAGAGTCTGACACTGTTTCCCGTTGCGCCAAGAGCGGGATTCGTCATTGGATGAATTTTAATATAATTGTCATCATGCGAAATTTGTTGTTTTCTACACTAATATAATAAAGAGGTAAAGTTTGTTTTTTTGTTTTTTTATTTTTTTGTTGTTTTGTTTGTAGGAGGTAATCTCTGGAACTACTGGTCCGACTGGAAAATTTTTAGCAACAATAGAAAGCTGCTTTACTCCTGAGTGACATTGGCTATATTTTATGTACGCGGGCGAAGCCGCTGGCAAAAGCTAGTTGCTTAATAAAATTATCATCACATCATGCGCACTGATTCCCGGAAGAACCAAAATGATTGTAATGAGTCAACCTCTTCATTTTATTGGTCAGAGACAATTATCTTTTTAGATTTAATTTTTTTTCGGCAATAACGAGGTCACATTGAGAGATAAAATTATTTGGAAAACACAGGTACCTACAGATGATATAATCGGTTTATTCTTTCTCAGAAGACTAATTATATATTTTTTAATTATTGGGTTATCGTACGACGTAGTGACGTGGTTTCAGATTATGTAGGAGTACCTATGTTAATCTCTCTTTTTATTTCTTCCATCTGTCTTTACTTTCCCTTCTTCTTTTTTGGTTCCAAGTCTTTTTATTCATTCATTTTATAACTACATATACACACATAAATAAAAAAAAATAAAACCCTTAAAACTTATACTTAACTAAAATTACCTAACCTAATCTACTAAAGCGTCAAAAAAATCTTCCGCATCGCTGTCGACTGGTAAAGTGCCCAAAAGGCTGGCAGCATTGCCACGCTGTATGGCAATGCTTATTCTATGCCCAAGGTAGAAGCCAGCCCTTGGGTCACGCGAAGTGTCAACAAGTCGTTTAGAAAGACAGGGTGAATTTTCGAAGTCTTTGAAAACTTCACCCTGTCTTTTTTTGCAGACGGCGAGCAATGGGTAGCTCGTCGTCCGGTCGTCTGGTAACAGTCCGGACTGAGTCGACGACGCGCACTGGTCTCGCGCGCCTCAAGGAGTTGTCAGCAAACTGAAGGGAGGGTCGAAGCTTCCTGGAGCCAAGGGTTGATGCGAAAGCGTAATACCAGGACTCTGGGATCACGGCAAGGCAGGAAGGAACGGGGTAGGTTGTTTAGTTAGTAAGAGTCTAACACTGTTTCCCGCTCAACCCAAGGGCGGGTTTCGTCATTGGATGATTTTTACCTACCATAAAAAAAACCCTGTCTTTTCTCATCTCTTCCGAGTTCAGTTTTATAGAATTCGTATCAAATTTTTTTGCAGACGTACGACCATATTATGAGAAGCTAAAAGATCCTTAGATATCCTGCCGTCTTTAGATTTTCCAGTCATTCTGCGTGACTAAAAAAAAATAATTGAGCAGACACACAAATTAATATCCACCAATTAAGCCATCTTGTGTTGAAAGCACAACTTTTCACCAATTGATCGCAATATTGTACAATTAAACAAATTAAAAAGGTAAAATTTATCGTTTTAGCTCGGTTAAACTCAACCTTAGTGCTTAGAATTTAGAGTTCATTTTGCTGATGTGAAATAAAATGTACATGATTCAATTTTGTAGTGAACCCACGCATTTTTGTTCACAACGGGTTGAGTTTGTGTTCAGTCAGTATTAGTCTTGTACTAGCCGTTACCATGTGCGCGCGTCTCCAATCTCGAATATGTCATACGCGAATTTCGAAACGATTTTCGGACAAGTTTCGTTCGGGATACAAGTCGTGTGGTGTTGGTTAATCACAGTTGCGTTTCATCGAAAGAAAACTATTAAAGGTGAGTTAAATTTATGACAGTTCTTTTAAAAGAAATTATTTACTGTGAAAATGTGAAATGGAAATTTATTTACTGTTGTTTTTGGGGTATTTTCTGGCACTGTTTTGAAATATTTCTCCAACTACTATTGTACTACCCTTTCTAAATTTTGTTTTACAAATTTAAATAGTATCTAAAGATACCCAGATAGATGACACAATACACTAAAATATTTATTTTATTTAAATTCAGTATAATTTGCACCCTACCTTCAAATCCTGCGCAAACAACAATTGCTAACAAATCCTTTGTCTTAAGTTAGTTTGTGTTACTGACAATATAATTCAAAACTTACAATACAAATCAATTTAATATATTTACTTGAATACTTATTAAGTTTTGCTTCAATGAAAAGTATTCATCAATTTGGAGCTACCCTTAGACACATAATATTAGTTTTCTTTTTATTTTTAATCTAACTTTCTACATGTTTTTTTTTCTACACTGTATGTGTTCTTTCAATTCAATACTAAAACAATATATTTACAATATTTATAAATACATGTATAAATTATAAAAAAAAAACTAAAAGTACCTAATCTAAAGTAAAGCATCAAAAAACTCTTAGAAAACATTTCTTTATTTACCATAATTATAAATGACAGTAAGCTATCGAATTAATTAATAAATCTTGCAAAAGTCGGTACTGTTTCATCATCAGCCTTTTTAATGTTCCCACTGCTGGGATACAAGCCTCCTCTCTAGGAGAAGGAATGGGCCATAATCCATCACGCTGGCTTAGAGCGGATTGGTAGATGTCACATGTCTTCGAATTTTTGGTTCTAGGATATGCCAGCTTCCTCACGATATTTTCCTTCACCGTTTTGAGAGAAGTGATGATGACACAGAGAAATGCGCTTGGCTAGGTTTGAACCCGTGATCTACAACTCGTAAGTCGGGACCGTTACCACTCGGCTACCACTGCTCCTACCTCCTCCTTTTGTACTGTTTCATTAATTGGATATTGTTATCAATCTCTATATATAAGTATATAGTGTTTATAAAATTCTATATAGACAGTAGACTGGAAAGTCCAGAGATATCTGCAATACATTATATTGTAAATCTATGTATATGTATAAAAGTAGAATCTGACTGACATATCAACGCACAACCGAAACTGCTTGACCTAGGAGCGTGAAATTTTGCACAAGGTTGCCATTTATGACGTAGGTGAGCACTAAAAGAGGATTTTCCAAAATTCACCCCCTGAAGGGAGGAAACGAGGGTTCAAAGTTTGTTTGGAGAAACCTATTTTTACGCGGGCGAAGCCACTGGTAGAAGGTAGTCAACAATAATTCAATACCTATGAATAATTAGTAACTTAAGATAATGGAGTTCATCTAATTCCGGCTTCTCGTCACTAAGGACCATTTTTTTCTTTGGTTTTAACAAAAACAAAAATAAGGACTAAAAACTACACTTCATATATTCCATATCCCCGATTTCTATTTGAGCTATGTAGTTGAGTATTTTTTAGGCTGAAAATTTGGCATTTAAGTAATAGTTAAAAAAAACTGATCCACGTCCGATAGATGCAAGAGGCACTGGACCGGTCTTTGTGGCGGCGCTTGGGTGAGGCCCTTCAGCTGAAACGATGATACAAAAAACTCGAGTAGTACTCAAAACACTCAACTCAGAAAACTGGCCTTAGAATTAAGAAAACTAAAAACATAAAAAAAGAAATAAAAAAAACATAAAATTTGGGTAAAACCAATTTCATTAGATAAAGTCTAAATGTGTACAGCTTTAAAGTGATTTTATTATTTCTCCATTCTTACCGTAAAAACTGTAAATCACAGTTACTGTAAACTGTGATTTACAGTTTTTACGGTCTAAAGAAATATAATATCTTTCTCCATTTTCCTGAGATCTTCAGATCCTATGCCATAGGCTCGGGTTGTAGACTCATGGATGATGGATAGCTTTCGAATACCGTAATTAGAAACATAATAGAAAGGCAATAGATGTGCGAACGTCGGCGTTCGCTTGGGGTTCAACAGTTACAAAACCAAGTCTCGAAGTCTGAAAGCCTTCGCTCCGTTCATGGGCGTTAGATGTCATTCGATTATTTTCCACCTAAAAAAGCACTATTTTTGCCTGAAAACCTGTCGAAACTTAGATCAACTCACTCACACTCAACTTAGACTCAAACCCTACTTGGTTTGAGTCATAAAGTTATGCGCCTGGTTAGGTTTGAACCTGCGACCATTAGGCTGCTAAGTCGGTGCTATCTTTTATTATATTCAAGCCGAATTCTAGAGATTTATAACATTTAAATGGGATATGGCGGATATTGAAAACAAGAAGAGCTTCTAAAAGCGCCCTTAAAGCAATTTTCTCGCTTATAGATAACATATACATAGAAACACTTTTGTAAATCTACACTAATATGATAAAGAGGTATAGTTTGTTTTTTTGTTTGTAGGAGGTAATCTCTGGAACTACTGGTCCGATTGGAAAAAAAAATTGCAATAATAGAAAGCTGCTTTACTCTGAAATCTGCTTTAATCTAAAATGGGACCTGGTCAAAATCAGAGACTAATCTGATGATGAGAGATCACAAGTTATAGATCATCATCATCAGCCTTTTTAATGTTCCCACTGCTGGGACACAGGCCTCTTCTCTAGGAGTGGGAATGGGCCATAATCCACCACGCGGGCCCGGAGCGGATTGGTGGATGTCACATGTCTTCGAATTTTTGGTTCTAGGACATGCCGGTTTCCTCACGATGTTTTCCTTCACCTTTTGAGAGCAGTGGTGATGAAATAAATTACACAAAGTATCTAATGCGCCTGGCTGGGTTTGAACCCGCGACTTACAACTCGTAAGTCGGGGCCGTTACCACTCGGCCACCACTGCTCTACGTATAATACATGCATAATATAATATCAGCATTGCACTCGTGCAAAGCCGGGGCGGGTCGCTAGTCATAGATGAATTGGGAACTGGTCACAAAATCATAGACTAATCTGATGATGAGAGATCATTAGTTAAAGATAGGAATTTGCAATTTCTGGAAAAACCAGAATACCCAGAAACTCCTGAGGAATACGTTATCCACATTATAGTATAACAATATCTATATTTAGAGACAATCTGTATATATTTTAATGGCGTGGATAGATGGGTTGATTGATGGACCGTCGAACAATCTATATATATGTAATTTAGTGGAAAATACCACCTGTAAGCCCACGTAAGAAATTTATTAATTTGGAGATATGAGTCATGGAAAAAGTTAGCTTTTTCCAAACAAGGTGCGTATTGTAAAGAAGAGATGATTTGCGAAAATAACTATATCAAAAAACCTTGGTTTCCGAGGTTTCCTAGGTTTGCTTCTGAAAGGAAAACCCGGGGCCCTGGAATCCAAAGCAACGAAGAAACATAAGAGTGAGTTTTAGTCACTAAAGTCATCCTTTCCATCCACCCTAGGGCGGGAGAGCCGGAGAAATCACATGATGATTTCTCACTTAAAAAAAGCTGTCCCCCGCAGTTTTGCGCTTACTGCTTCACTTCTATTGGTAGTAGTGTGATGTTATATAGCGTATAGTCATCCTTGATGAATGGGCTATCCAACACTAAAGGTTTTATTCGAATTGAACCAGTAGTTCTTGAGATTGGCATATTCAACCATACAAATTCTAACCCCCCAGATTTTTTTATGAATCCCGCTCTTGGGCGGAGCGGGAAACAGTGTCAGACTTTTACTGACTGAACGACCCACCCCATTCCTTCTTAGCCTTCATACCAGGGTCGAACCTTCCTTTCAGAAGCCAGACCGGAGCTCCAGTAGGCTTCGGCCCTGCAGTTGGACCTCTCCATTTGCTGACAACTCCTTGAGACGCGGGAAAAGAGCGCGTCGTCGACGACTGGCTTGGACCGGTCCCAACCCAGCTTCACACGGTAGTTAGAAATCCTTGAAATTCGTAGTTTTTCTCTAATATACTATTCATGTATTAAAACCTTTTTTTCATGAATCACTCTTACGTATTGGTAAAAAAGTATGAAAAAACCATTCAGCAGTTTTTGAGTTTATCGCGTCATGCAGATAGACGCAATATTGGAGGTTTTTGGTTTGTAACGTAATGTAAGGTATAATATTTATAATTTTATTTTATTTGCGTTATGTTAATTCAGCCAGAATTTTGTACTTTTCAGCAAGCGATTATTATAAAAAAAAATACAAATACTTTACAATACTCACCATCATTACATAGTATAAAACAAAGTCGCTTCCTCCCTATGTATGCATAAATCTTGAAAACTACGCAACGGATTTTGATGCGGCTTTTTTTAATAGATAGAGTAATTCAAGAGGAAGGTTTATAGGTATAATATATCACCTTTGCGCCTGAGTGAAGCTGGGGCGGGTCGTTAGTAATATTTAAACAAATATTGACACATGACTTTATTAAATAAAATGAAAACGAACAACAACAAAAAAATTGGTTGTTACTGGAAGTTTTAATAAAGCGATAGGGTATTTAAAACACTATACTACTTTAAAGAAAAAGTGCAATATTATTTTTAAATATTTGCAAAAGATGAAAGTTGATTACCTGCATCTTTTTTTGAGGTGGGAAATATTCAAATAGGTATCTTCTCTCACTTTGGGTGGAGCTTGAAGGTGTCAAAATTTTACTAAATAAAACCCTCCTGTGTTCCTCTTATTAACTTTTGCATGCTTGTGTACTTGTGCCTTAGTGACATTTTTCCCCAAAGTTCTAAATACAAAATTATTTTCCCTGTTATATGCGTCTTTACAAAACATCCCCAACTAACACAGTAATGTCCTCTGACTGTAACATCAATGAACAATGATTACTAAGAAACGATTATTCGGCAAAAAGTGCAGAGGTGCAGAGCTATGATGACGTCATACGATTACTCACAATAACGCAACGATCATTGGTTATGACGAACTACGTTCTGCATGAACCTAGGTCATTTTAGTCGTGTCAGGATACAGATATAGGTACTATAGAAGTTAGGCCAAAATTGTGAGTTCTGGTGGAATATGAGATATAAGTACTATAGACAGGCCAGAACTGCGAGTTCTAGCGGACTACGAGCAATAGGCAGTTCGCCGTCCGACCGGGTCGGGCTCAAGTCTTTAGTGTTCCACGTAGAAGCCAAGTAGAGCCCTCGCCTGCAGAGGCTATGGGTATTCGGAAAGGCAACTTTGGGATCCAGGGACGTAAGGCAAAGAAAAAACATAGGAGTAGGTTTAGCTCAGTCAAAGTCCGACACGGCCTCCCACTCCATCGTATAGCACCGTAGGCGCGGACTTACGGACGACGAGTAATGGGTAGCTCGCTGTCCGCCCATCTGGCAACCGTCCGGAACGAGCCAGAGAACAAAACGTCGACGGCGTGCAATGCTCCCGCGCGCCTCAAGGAGTCAGGAGTCAGCAACTTTAGGGGCCAAGCAGGGTCGAAGCCTTCTGGGGAAATTGAGTAAAATAGTATAAATTTCTTTTTGTAACACAACATATTCTTCTCCGTCTGACCGTCTATCTGTATGTCAAGACATTTTATTTAGGAACGCATGAACTATCCTAAAAAATACTGTTGTATAAAATAAAACTTATAAAAGTAAAATCATATAAAGAACTGCTTCAAAGTTAAGATTGAGCGATTTTTTTTCATATAAAGAACTCTGCTTCAAAGATAAGATCAGGCGATTTTTCACGGAAAGTGGGAGTGGCTTTATAGCATGTACGGTAAAAGTTATAATCATTGACCAATGCCTGTAACTGGGGCGTTCCCACATAGTGTCCTACTCTAACTGATAAAGAAATTCATTACCACACAATCGCGTTAAAAATTTCAATATTATTAACATTCAATTGACTGGCCTGTCAGCCTAGTAATTAGTGACCCTGACTGCTATGTCCGGAGGTCGTGGGTTCGATTCCCACCCAGGACAAATGTTTGTGTGATGAGCACGATCATTTGTTCTGTGTCTGTGTGTAATTTATTTATAATATGTATGTACTTAGAAATATATAAGTATGTTTATCAATTGCCTGATAACACAAGCTCTGCTTAGCTTGAGACTAGACGACGTCGTGTGATGGTCGTCGAATATTATTAAATTATTCCATTTATTTATTTTTAAACATATATAATTATAATTACATTTTAAAATATTTTCTGTATTTTTTTTTTAATATAAAAAAAATAGTCGCCTACTGGCATCGGGAACAAGGTCCAAGCTACCGGTAGTCAAGGCTCCTGAGAGAGGAACCTCCGAACAATACGTGATGTGTTCAGGAGTACTGCCATCTGTATCAAGTCCTTGATCCAACTGGCAAATGAGAGCCTCCTCAGATGTTGGTCGAGGCTCTTGGCTATTAAGCCATTAGCCGTCACGACTATCGGCATAATGATCGCTGTTTCCATTTTTCAAATGTCGACAACGCGAGCCAAGACAAGAAATTAAGTTGGTTTATCCTTCTCAGCTTTTACGAGGTTCTCGTCATGTGGGACCGCTATATCAACAATCATTGTGCGACGCTCCAGTCGATCTATCACCACTATGTCAGGCTTATTGGCAACAATAGTCCTGTCAGTGATGATAGATCGGTCCCAATACAATGTGATAGCCATTGTCAAGAACTTGGTCGGACACATACCTAAACTGCGATAGGTACTTCTGATTTCACAAGTTAACAGACAATTTTATTATTCATAATAATAAATCATTTATTATCAAGTGTCTTGGCCCATACGTATATACTTTGCAGACTATTTATTTATTTATTTAAACGGAACGGCCGAAGCTAATTACACAATTTAAACACAAAAGTAGAAAGAACATATAACACAACTAGCTTTTATCCCCGGCTTCGCCCGCGTACATAAAATATAGCCTATGTCACTCAGGAGTAAAGCAGCTTTCTATTGTTGCTAATTTTTTTCCAATCGGACCAGTAGTTCCAGAGATTACCTCCTACAAACAAAAAAACAAAAAAATAAAAAAACAAACTTTCCCTCTTTATTATATTAGTGTAGATAATTAAAATTAACAACAAATAACTGACAAGTCGCGCAGGAATTCAGGGATCATTTAATGGGTATTATAATACCTATAGCCCATCACCAGGAATCAATGCTCAGTGGTGGCCTAGTGGTAAACGCCCCAACTTACTAGTTGTAGGTCATGAGGTCAATCCCAGCCAGGCACATTATTTTGCGTAATTTATTTCATCACTACTGCTCTCAAAAGAAAGGAAAACATGGTGAGGAAACCGGCATGTCCTAGAACCAAAAATTCGAAGACTTGTGACATCCATCAATCCGCGTTGGCCTCGGGTGGAGGATTATGGCCCGTTCCCTCTCCTAGAGAGGAGGCCTGACCTGGAGGCGTGGGAACATTAATAAGGCTGATGATGACAACGATTGTAGTAGATGTAGAACTTTAAGATGAGTCCTCGTAATTAAACAATTTTTTTACGTTAATTTTAATTTAAGAATACTTGTTTGAATAATAATTTTTTTTTTATATGTGTTTGTTGACTATATTACCTCCATTAATCCGAAGACAAAAACATAAAACAAGTAACTTTCCTCGATAGAAAAAAAATCCGAACTTACCTCTAAAAATAACATTTTATGAATTTTATGCCGTAGCTTAGTCATGTTAGACTAAGAGCCAGCGGCCCGCAGGCCTTCGGTAAAGTATAAAAGCTGTAAGTTTCTCAATGTATGTCCCCAACACAGGTAAGAACGAATCCCGTCTATGTAACTTGGGTCGCGGTGGCTTTCGCAGGTATCAGGTAATTAAGGTGTGTAAAATTGTGTGTTAAATTCGTTAAAGTATAAAACTCAGTTTTTACATATTTTACTTATAATAATCCCAAAAGTCACCTTGCCGAAAGCCAGACACTTCGTACGGTTCCAACCCTCTGCCAGACACCCTTAAAGTATATTTAATTGTTACTATACTTACGGTATAGTATAAAAGCTGCAATTTATATATGTTATTTGGATAACTATAAAATAATGTTTTTTAACCGACTTCAAAAAAAAGGAGGAGGTTCTCAATTCGATTGTATTTTTTTATTTTTTTTTTATTTTTTGTTACCTCAGAACTCCGTTGTTTATGGATGAATTTGCAAATTTTTTTTTTGTACTTGAAAGAATATGCTTCCAGATTGGTCCCATTTTTTTCAAAATCGAGTTTTGATGATGGGATCCATGAGAAATCGAGGGAACTCCTCAAATATTATAGGCAACTATATAGTTTTTCTTTATATTTTCATCGAGAACTCAAGCATTTACAGTCAAAAAGTAACATTTGATGAGGTGGAACTGGTGAAGAAGATCAGAAATGGCTAACGAAACTTGACACTTTCAAGCAACTATGAAAATGCACTATAAACCAATGCTCTTAAATAATTATGTTGAAAATGTTATCATCGAACTGATCTGATGATGATGATGGAGCTGGAAGGTAGGCACTGGAACTGCGTAACTAATTAATATATCCTAGCCATGTTTGGGCTTGTTAGAATTGTCATAAGATGCAATTTGGCTGTAAGGTACTATTGAACTGATGTGATGATGAAGCTGAAAGGTGGAAGGTCGGCATGGGAACTTCAAAATAAAATAATGTATCCTAGCATTGTTTGAGCTTATTAGAGCTGTCATGGGCAATGCTGTCAAGGGCAATGGAAAGGGCTATGCTCGGAGTTTCCTTGCGTGTTCGAATCAGAAATGAAGAAATACGCAGGAGAACCAGGGTCACCGACATAGCCCAAAGAATTGCCAAACTTAAGTGGCAGTGGGCAGGGCACATTGCTCGTAGAACAGATGGCCGATGGGGCCGAAAGGTTCTAGAGTGGCGACCGCGCACCAAAAGACGCACCTTTGGAAGACCTCCCAAAAGGTGGACCGACGACCTGGTGAGAATCACGAGAACGCGATGGATGCGAGTCTCACAGAATCGGTCGTTATGGCGACGCTTGGGGGAGGTCTATGTCCAGCAGTGGACGTTTTCTGGCTGAAATGATGATGATGATGAGAGCTGTTATGAGATGTACCCATGAGATGAATCATAAGTATTTCATGCATCATATCATCTCTCCACGAGATCAAAACGATTACACTGTAACAATGTACCTATAATATGTATTCCTACTTATATGACATTGGTAACTTTTTCAAAAGAAATGTAGGAACGATATTGACTTCGTTGCCATAACACATTATAATAAAAAACACTAAACGGCTACAAATAAAAAAAACATTTTACAAAAAAAACCGCCTTCAAAAAAAGCCAAACGATAAAAGTTCTTACACTAAAAAGTTGAAAATAAAAATTTGAATTGCTGTAAAGAAACTTAATTTATAGGTAATGGTTTCAGTGGTTCCTTTATGTGCCTGGCAACATAAAGGAACCCCTGAAACTGTCTGGCTATTGAAAAAACATTATTTTATAGTTATCCAAATAACATATATAAATTGCAGCTTCACTACATAGTATAAAACAAAGTCGTTTTCTCTGTCCCTATGTCCCTTTGTATGCTTAAATCTTTGAAACTACGCAACGGATTTTGATGCGGTTTTTTTTAATAGACAGAGTGATTCAAGAGGAAGGTTTATAGGTATAATTTATCACCTTTGCACCCGTGCGAAGCTGGGGCGGGTCGCTAGTTTATACTATACCGTAAGTATAGTAACAATTAAATATACTTTAAGGGTGTCTGGCAGAGGGTTGGAACCGTACGAAGTGTCTGGCTTTCGGCAAGGTGACTTTTGGGATTATTATAAGTAAAATATGTAGAAACTGAGTTTTATACTTTAACGAATTTAACACACAATTTTACACACCTTAATTACCTGATACCTGCGAAAGCCACCGCGACCCAAGTTACATAGACGGGATTCGTTCTTACCTGTGTTGGGTACATACATTGAGAAACTTACAGCTTTTATACTTTACCGAAGGCCTGCGGGCCGCTGGCTCTTGCTCTATGTACTTTCTGTCACATTAAAACAATGAAAAATGTAGATAATATCTTATTAAACATTAATCAGAAATCAGTTTTTAAAGAAACATGAAATTGAATTTTTAATACATTTTTATTTAGTTATAGCGCTTACGTTATTTTTTTCGAGCAGGTTGCATGTTTCCTCTCTCTATCTAGTTGCTATCGCATAGTTCTATCACTTTCACACTTTTTGTCATTTTCGCAACAAGGTATCGTCTTAAGTAAACTTTCTAGGAAAAATATTTTGAACTTGATAGGATGAACAGTTTTGAAGAAAAAAAAACCGTTTTGAACTAATTTTCTAATTTAACTGCACATGCAAGCATTTTTTTAAAACTTTTTTATATATTTCATTATCCTGTGCGTATCTTCTTTCAAATAAAAATACAAAAAGAAAAAATCGGTTCATGCAACCCAAAATTACCACCGGGTACGGCGCCATCTCTTGGGAAATTAGGTTATTAATTTTTACATGGGGTTCTGTTACGTTGTGAGAAATTTGTGGCGGACGGGAAACTCCGGAACCCTACACTGAGTGTGGCCCGACACGCTCTTGGCCGATTTATTTTATAGGGTACTAGCTTTTGCCCGCGGCTTCGCCCGCGTACATAAAATATAGCCTATGTCACTCAGGAGCAAAGCAGCTTTCTATTGTTGCTAATTTTTTTCCAATCGGACCAGTAGTTCCAGAGATTACCTCCTACAAACAAAAAAACAAAAAAATAAAAAAACAAACTTTACCTCTTTATTATATTAGTGTAGATGTAGATTTTGATATTTATCCAAAAACGTAAATAAAAAGTTTTTATACACAAAAACTTTGGAAAATTAGCAACTTTCCGTTAATACCCGCTCGAACGGCGGCGTTCGTTCAATGTCCACGAGTTAAAAAAAAGGTAGGTAGGTATATTCTTCGGTACGCAAGTCTTCAATGTACTAAACATGCACTCAAACGAAATGAAGGATGACTAATTTCCACGTCTCTGCTTTATAATTTGCAAAACCACGTGGATTCACACGTCGGTAAATAAAATAAATCAGCTGGAACTTTAGCGTTGGACTACATTCGAGAACGCTTTCACGAATAAATTACTAGATGTTTAACTAATACATCTTCTTGCTGGATTTTGATTAATAATTTTGTGAAACTACGTATTACAGCAGTCTCTATGCGCGAGATGCATGAAATAGATTGAGAGATTTTCTCTGGAACCCGGTGCGCTTAAATGTTTTACAGCGATCTGAGTTTGGAATGCAAATCGTTATGCCAAGCGTGTGTTGCTCTGGGCTTTTAGAAGTTCAAAGTTTTTATCATCATCATCATCATCAGCCTTTTTAATGTTCCTACTGCTGGGACACAGGCCTCCTCTCTAGGAGAGGGAATGGGCCATGATCCACCAAAGTTTTTATAACAAGTGAAAAAAGACAGATATACACCTTAACCTTTCGATCTTGTAATTACAGACACAATTAAAGGACAATAGGCTTAATGAATTAGATAGCTGACCTCAAAACAAGTCATGCTTATTTTTATGGTAGGTAAAAATCATCGAATGACCAATCCCGTCCTTCGGCGGAGCGGGAAACAATGTCAAAGTTTTACTGACTAAACAACCTAACCCGTTCCTTCCTTGCCTTACTCCCAGAGCTCAGGTGTTACGCTTTCGTAACGACCCTTGGCCCCAGAAAAAACATCATGGTAAAACATGGACACCATAGGCTGAGGGTCGTAGGATTCCTATGGAGGTGAGAGACATTGGACTGGTCGTTGTGTACTTGGAGAAGGCTTATATCCAACAGTTTCACCTGAAATCACAATGATAAAATCGATTAGACTCTTGAGCCCCGACCGAACGCGTTCACACAACTATTAACTTTTTATTATGCCTCTTTACAGTACTTGAAAAGTTAGTATACAATCACAGACAATAGAAATCTGTCGTAACGAGTTTAATTTATCTTGACTTATAAAGTTGCCTCAGGCTGTTGCCTGTTTCAAATTCAGAACTATTCCACATTTGAGTGATTTTGAAAGATTTTTGAACACTTCAAAAACTACGGAATCCTAAACCCCCAGATAATTCCAGGCATTCTAACATTAGCTTTGACCAAAACCACCTGTTCTGTATCAACAATCCGAAAAAACTTAATTGTAAACAGTCGACGACGGATTTATATACATCCTGTCAAAACTGTGAACATTTCTCAGAGTAAATGTCGAATAGTTTAGTAAAAACTAAAATATTACAGGTAAAATATCTTGTAGATGTTATCCGCCGTGGGAGGGATCGGCCTTTTTTATCTAGACGAACGAACTCTTTATTTTTAGATGAGTCTTTAGCACCTGTTCGGTTCGCGAACTTTAAACTGTGCCTAGTACGAAGTAGTGGTGGGGCCAGCTAGGCAATAGGATCGCTGAGCCAGTGAGCTAGTAGTGATTTGTGCATTTTTTGTTAGAGTTGTGAGTTTTTAATTTTTGGGGTAAGCTTTCTTTTGTTTAATGTGTGACTTTGTTAAATATATTTGCGAGTATTTTATTTAATATTTGGCATACTTAAATGCTTTTTTTATTTTATTATAATTTAATATATACAGATTTGTTTTTATGCTATTGTTTAGTGTTCAGTAGTAATAATAAGAATGTCTTATGATATTAACTCAGTGTCAGGATGCCGTCGGTTTCGTATTCAGAACTTTAATTTTAATTTAGTGATTTTACAAATTTTTGAAAACTTTAAAATTGCTTCCACCGGCTGTATAATATCTAAGTGGACCTCAAGCAATAATTGCAATCCTTTAATTGGTTTTTCTTCCGTTATGTGCATGTAAATATTTTTATTTTAACCTATTAATCTGTTATTAAACAACTTAAGAATTTGCACTACTTCTCACCATATGGCTAGGTTTCGGAAATATTTTTATCATGACCAACCTTGCTACTTGTGAAAAGACATCTTCCATGCCAAGTTCACGCGTAGGGCAGTTCATTCGGGTGTAAACACAAGTTTCTAATATTTTAAAGTCAATATTTTTATATACATGCCATTCGATGAATAATAATCAATTAATATATTGGCAGTGGAAAGGCAAAATTACTCAACCGCCAATTTCATTACTTAAAAAAAAAAAAAATATTTTTTACAATAAAATTCATAAAGCTCGCGTCAGAATAAAGATTAAATATAAAAAAGGTGAAAATAAAATGATTTCAAAGTAATTTATAAAATAGGTTCTATTTTATAAAGTCGGTGTCAGTTGAACGAAAATCAATGCGACTATAAAAGTAAGTAAATAGCTGATAGTAAATTTGACTTCAATGTTTTGCGACTTAAGCGACATTGGTTCATAAAAACGAGAAGTTAGCGTCAGTTCAGCGATAACAATATAAAAAAAATAATTGGTCCGCTTATGCGCCTAAAAGTCTTTTGATTTAGGTACACGATAACTTACTTTCGACCGAAGTGGCGGTTAAGCGAGTTTACATTTCCACGTTTCCTTGATAATAAGTAATAAGATTTTAATAAAAATTTAATCTTACTTCCAGTGAAAAAATTTTTTTTTAAGAATTGTTGGATTCATAGATGTGGGATTAATTCGAACGCTGCACTAATCTCTAGCTAGTGACTCGCTCCGGGTGCAAATTATATACATAAACCTTTCTCATTTATCGCTCTTTCTATTATTAGTGAAAACTACATCAAAATCCGTTGCGCATTTTAGGAGGATTTAGCAAATAAACAGACAGACGTAAAAATAACTTTTATGTCAAAACCTATTTTTATGTCTTTGTCTTGTTGTAAATTTAATTGTGATCGTCGTTAAAGAAAGGGTTTATTAAAAAACTGCAAATTAAAATATTAACCTAAATTATTATTTAATAAGACCTATAAATATAAATATATAGGGCTATTAAATAATAATCGTAACGTTAAAAAAAAAATAAGACCTATGTAATGTACCTATGTTTGACAATTAATAAATGAATCTTAAACTTACATAAGTACCTAATCTACTAAAGCGTCGGAAAACTCTTCCGCATCGCTGTCGATTGGTAAAGTGCCCAAAAGGCTGGCAATTATTATTTAGTACTAAAATAAGTATCCTGGTAAAATAAGTATATGGATATGAGACGTACAGGACCGTTCATTGTGGTGCCAATCGGGGAAAGCCCATGTCCAACAGTGGATGTTTTTTTTTGATAAAATGATGATGATGATCAGTAATTTTAAAAACTGCTGACAAATCTATAGCTTTTTTATGGTGGGAAAAATCATTGAATGACGAATCCCGCCCCCTCTCCCCCGCGTAACGGCAGACTGTCCGACTTCTACTGACTAAACGACCCACCGTTTCTACGTTGTCATACATATTAGACCAGAACCTTCCTTAGACACAAACCCTTGGCCCCAGTTGGCTTCGACCCTTCTGAAGGATCCTTTCAGACACAAACGCTTGGCCCAAGTTGGCTTCGATCCTTCTGCAGGATCCTTTCAGACACAAACCCTTGGCCCTAGTTCGCTTTGACCCTTCTGAAAGATCCTTTCAGACACAAACGCTTGGCCCAAGTTGGCTTCGATCCTTCTGCAGGATCCTTTCAGACACAAACCCTTGGCCCTAGTTCGCTTCGACCCTTCTGAAAGATCCTTTCAGACACAAACGCTTGGCCAAAGTTGGCTTCGATCCTTCTGCAGGATCCTTTCAGACACAAACACTTGGCCCTAGTAGGCTTTGACCCTTCTGCAGGATCCCTACGGTAGCTGACAACTCCTTCACCATAGCTATTCTTTCTCCTTCTCTATAGCTAAATCTTAACTGCATACACCAATTTATTCATTAGTAAAGTGATTAATCACATCCGTGGATCTGATGACATAATTAATTCATTAACTGCGAGATTTCTGTTTGTATTACATTGTATTTAGGTCTGTAATGTTCTTGGTATTTAGTTCTAGAACTAGAATTTAATACATCTGTGTATTCTGTTTACTCGGGTGAAGCTGCTGCTAGAAGCTAGTTAAATTTATATAGATTCATTCATCATCATCATCATCATCAGCCTTTTTAATGTTCCCACTGCTGGGACACAGGCCTCCTCTCTAGATAGATATAGATTCATTAGTATAACATTATTAAGTGTTCGGAAGAACTCAAACTTAAACTCAAAATCATTTATTTAAAATAGACCATTTACAGCCATTTCTGTCTTTTGTCAAAAATTGAAGCTAATTTGCACGTTCCAAAGCGTAGATCTCTTCTAAAGAACGTGCAACTCCATGGAAATTCTTTTAAATCAAATTTAGATTTACATATAACTTGGTTACAAATGTCTTGTGCTTCTATTATGCGACCACGACGTAGCGGTAAATAGAATTTGAAATAAGCCTCTAGCAGCTGAGAAATGACCGGTCTCAACTGACGGAACGTAGTCTACTAACCCAGGCTAATGCCTGGGTTGGCAGGTTGGCAGGCTGCAGTTAGTTGGCAGTAATCTGCCGAAAAGGAGGCTCTAATCAAATATATTGTAAAAACTTAAACTTGCTTTACCAATATCATCATCATCTTCATTTTTATTGTTCCCAAAGCTGGGACACAGGCCTCCTATTCACTTAGATATAGTAAAATATATAGGTCCGTATGACCTAGTAAAAAATTAAATGGCATAATAATAATTAAGCTTATTTGCATACTTTTACATATTTGAAGTAAATCGAGTCAGAAGAAACATAGATCTCAAAAATACCAACATTATTATACAGTATGTTAGTTAAGTCGCTAGATATAATTGTACATTAAGTATTTTTCTTTTTTTTTTCAGATGCGAGCTGAACAGAACAAACTACAGAAGACAGAAAAAGAATCCAGAATTGGACCAGCCATTATTAATCTAAATTAAATTTCTTCATAAAATGTGATCGACAATTTTAAAATTTGACCTCAAGATCGTCGAGTTTTAATCAAATAATTTTAAATAGTTATTGATCATTTTAATTATTTTTAAGGCATCGTACATAATTTGCAAATATTTTAAATAATTATAATAAAAATTTAAACAGACTCTCAAGGCCTTACCATGAATTGTTAAAATATCACTAGTGCGAGGGAAATAAAAGGATAGAGCTACACACTCTATATAAATCCATCCATTTAGCAATTCAGTTTAGGTCGTAAAGTGGATCGCGTTTAGAGCTCATGGTAGGGCCTCTGATTCTTTTTTTTAAATTACATATCTTAAATCTTTTACCGAAAATTACGGAATTAGGTGTAATCTTTCCTTTCTATTAACATTTATGACTAGTTTGAATGGTGATGTATGGTTTTGGTAATTCCGTGGGTATAGTTGCTGAAGTGGCGGCTTCAGTGTATTATATTCTATGGATGATCTTTTGTATGTGAATGTATGAAATAGGTTGTGATTGTTAATGAGAATTGAAATTTTATTCCGAATTCCGAAAAAACTTGCGTCAGACGGCAGTTACATTGTTTTTGCATTTATAAAACTCTTAATAAAAAAGGAAAGTTATTCCACGATGTACATAGTATTACGATTCGGTAGGATAAAAACCAAATAAGTTACAATAACTAGGAAGTTAATTTTTTCTATCGATAAACGCTTGTCGCCCCAAAAAATAAAGTAGAAAATTTTAAATTATTTTTCCTCAATTATATATTATTTGTAAAATATATACTCATTTAATATTCTAGTGCTTTAATTTGGACGATTTTTAAATTTTCTTCAAAGTGGACGAATTTTACATTTGTCAAATTTTTTGTAGAAACAAGTCGATTTTCGATAGAAAACAAAAAAAAACTTAACTTTGTAATTAGTGTTAGCAGTATTAAAAGTATTTTAAATGATTAAGTAGGCACCGATTTCGACAATAACGCTTCTGTCTGACTTATGGGCTCGAACTTAGACTATTTAGAATTTAATATACTCTTAACTACTTTACAGATTTTCTAAGATTCTGTTAATCACACATTTTTTTTTTATTTTTCACCCAACAGACACGCGGAGGCACAGTCACTTCAAGGGCCTAAAAGTAATCAACTTCAGATTCACAAACAAAGTCCTGCAGAATGAGCTGGATGAAGCGGTCCTGAACCTCCACATCCAGGAGTTGGAGTCACGCAACACCACCATCGACCCTGAGGAGCACATCACCATCACTCTGCAAGTCAGCAGGGTTACGAGGAACAACCAGGGGAGCAAGGCTTCCGTGCCTTACACCGACAACTCGGTGAAGATGACCAGGAAAGAGCTAAGAGCTGGGAAGTGGTTGAAGGTTAATATAACTACAATGGTGGCGGAATTCTGCAGACTTCCGCGAGAAAATTTAGCAATAGTAGTGAGAGTACAAGACTCGAAGAATAGGATGAGTTTGGTTGTGCCGCATCCGAGCTCGGAATCAAATAATGCTTTGGTGAGTTTCTATACTTTTTCTTTACACTAACTCGAAAACTGCCTCTTATCGCACTCTGATTAGGTTCAGTACAGGGTGTCATTGACATGTTAACGCAAACGAATACCATAAATCCAGTACATGATTCTAGACCCCCCAGTGATGGAAGTTTTTGTCGGTTTTTTCTTATTTTTTTTTAATGAATTTTTGAAGTTTTTTTAATTGAACTGCATAAAAACGTCTATTTAACATTTTTTGCGAAAAAAATGAGTGCATTACATTCCAAATTAAAAATGTCATCGGGTTTGATTAGAATAACGACTTTATTTGCCTCGATGATTTTTTTATGAATTTTTTCGACGGAAAATTCCACCACTGGGGGGTCCAGAATCATGTACTGGATCCATGGTATTCGTTTGTGTTAACATGTCAATGACACCTTGTATAACATGTATATCACCCAAGTGCTTTTTTTAATTTATTACAACAAGGGCTTTTTCATTCCCTCCTTATCGTCACGGTCAAGGCTGATTATTTTTTTTCATTTAGTTACTTTATCGAATCAGGCGCGAGTCGACCCCACGAGGCGCAGGTCGACCCCCACGAAGTTACAAACTGACCGGAGCAGATTTTAATGCTATTATTATTATATTTCTACTATTTTTTTATTGCTGTAAATTAGTGCTTGACTGCGATCTCACCTGATTGTAAGCAGAGGTGCAATCGTTGATGGTGAGGTGCACTAGTTTATTAAGAGCCTATTCACTCTAGCCTTGAAGACACTTAAATTATAAACGACGAGGCAAAACGCTTAGTCCGGACCGTAGATGTCTCAACAACGTAAAGGTGGATATTTGCCGTACGCCTGGATGTCCGATGGTAAAATCGAGAAGGCGGTATCAAATCGTGCAACCTCTAATACCCTCTCCTAGAGAGGAGGCCTGGGTCCCAACAGTGGGAAAATTATAAGACAGATTATATTTTATGCTTATGCATCACGATATATCAATGTCAAGGCGATAAAGATAAAATATTTACCTTCATGAACTAGCCCCTGAAATTATCGCAGAATTTATTTATAATGCCGAATGATGCAATTTTACGGAAATTACTCGATAATATTTCAGCAATGATTACTGTTGTCTGTATTACCTCTGACCGATATACAGCGGTTTAATAAGTATATACGAATCAGTCCATATTTATTTATTTAAACGTCATGTACAGTAGTGGTACATAGGCGGACTGCTACAAGGCATTCTCTACCAGTCAACCTTTGGGTTAAAAAGACAACATTGTGGTAGGTGTGCAGAATAAATAAATGACAGATATTTATCTCCATTATCTATGTATTCGATTTATTGATATCGATTTGCAGTTGTTATTGCTTTTAAAAACTGTTAGGGATGATTCTCATTAGAACGTGCTGTGCCCGGGGCGGGGCCGGGACGGGGCCCGGACGGGGCACGGTTTTAGGGATGATTCTCATTAGAACGTGCTGTGCCCGGGGCGGGGCCCGGACGGGGCCCGGACGGGGCACGGTTTTAATCTGTTTCATATATTTTGTATGAATCAATTTATATTACACAGTGCATTATCCGTGTCCCGTCCGGGCCCGCTCGACGCACTTCAATGCCACGTTTGTTGCACGGTCCCGCCCCGTTCCCTCCACGTCCCATCGTAATCAGAACATTTTTCGTGTTGCGTCCGAAAATAAATTGCATAGCACGGACGGGCCCCGGCTCGTCCACGCCCCGCCCCGGGCACGGCCCGCTCTAATGAGAATCATCCCTTAATCTGTTTCATATATTTTGTATGAATCAATTTATATTACACAGTGCATTATCCGTGTCCCGTCCGGGCCCGCTCGACGCACTTCAATACCACGTTTGTTGCACGGTCCCGCCCCGTTCCCTCCACGTCCCATCGTAATCAGTACATTTTTCGTGCTGCGTCCGAAAATAAATTGCATAGCACGGACGGGCCCCGGCTCGTCCACGCCCCGGCCCTGGCACGGCCCGCTCTAATGAGAATCATCCCTTATTCGAATTTATATTTTTAAAACCTTTATTTTTTATACGAGTTTTTTAATGCTAAAATTTGTAGAGCCTAACTTCAGACTCTCCAAGATCATACACTTGTCGATATTTTTTCCATACAAATTTCGAGTACTAGTAAATACACCCCTTATTTACTCCATTGTTTGACATTGTACATCTAAAATTAAACTTATTTATTTATTTATTTATTTATTTATTTATTTATTTATTTATTTATTTATTTATTTATTTATTTATTTATTTATTTATTTATTTATTTATACTTTATTGTACACCACATTAAACAAATATAGGACAAACATTGTTATAAAAATAAGGGTACAATGGGCGGTCTTATCGCACAAGGCAATTTCTTACAGACAACCTTTGGATGGACTGCGCGAAAGGAGATAGATCTAGGGTTGTCAGTGTACAATTTATTATAAGAAAAAAAAAATACTAATAACATATCAAAACACGAATACATACATACAATAAAGATAATATACTAATATATATCAAATATATAATTGAGAGAGGAGAAGAAAAATCAAAGTGAAAGGTAATGCTCCTTCACCAATTTTTTAAACGTTGGAAGCGTTTGAGCACGCCTCACATCCAAGGGTAACGCATTCCACAACCGAGCAGCTTGAATCGTAAAAGATTTGTCAGCAAAGGAAGTGGAATGAATTATCACAAGAAGAAAAGAAAAAAAATATCATTAAAAGTTTCTTTGCAACAAAAGTTTCTTTTTCTTAATAATTTTAACGCAACTTTGAGTGTAAAAAAGTAACAATAGTAATGGAAAATCTCCAAAACGAAGTCGGTACCGACAAAGCTCAATTACCAGAGTTCGGTAAAATTTATTTGTAGGTAATTGATTTAGGCAGTATTTTTTCATATAAAACACGATCTAAAGCACTAATCGTAGTTTTTTACGCACTGTCTAATGTTGTTTGTAACGGTGTTTGTGTGCATGCTAGACTAGCATGTAATTGCTCATCAGTGATGCTACATAGGTATATCATTCTATCGAATATGATGTAAAATGAGACAATGCGCTTTTTGACTTCACCCTTTAGTCAATAAGAGTCTGACACTGTTTGACACAAGGGCGCGGGCGGGATTCGTCATTCGATGATTTTTACCTACCATAAAAAAAAATCTGTGAATTCGAGCCCGCGGTTAGTTCAACATTAATAAATTGGAGCAGTAAGTTGTCAGAGTTTTACTGACTAAAACTTTACCTAGGTATATAGCGATAGAGATCCAACCGAAACCGTGTGAGAGCGCTGTAAGTTTTAGAAGTGTTGTTGGACGACATAATAAAAATGATGAGCGGCAGCAGACTTTTGTGTTAACTTTTCAGTATTTTGACAAATAGTTTCAATGAACGTGCTTGTCTATTGCGAGGATATAATTCGATATCTCGCCCTTTACAATGGATTTAAAGATCAACAATATTTTTGTTTGTACAATTTTTTATAATGTTTATATTTCTAATTAAGTCGATTTGTATCGATATGATGTATTAACAAAGTGGGGTCAATTTTATTTGTAAAAATTAAGTCAATCTTCTAACCTTAAAACGACATAAATATACACATAATAAAAAAAACTAAAAATATCTAATCTCAAAAAAACCCAAAAAAAAACAAAAAACCCAAAAAAGAAACAAAAAAACCCTTCCGCGTCGCTGTCGACTGCTAAAGTGCCCAAAACGCAACATTGCCACGCTGTTTCTTTGTCCAAGGTAAAAGCCAGCCCTTGGGTCACGCTAAGTGTCAACTCACGATCCCAGAGTCTCAACAATAAAATTAACTTCATTTTTGTCTCATTCCAGATGCCATACATAGAAGTAAGTCTAAGGGACAATTCACACAAGCGAACTCGCCGAACCATCGGCATGGACTGTACCGAGAACTCGAAGGAAGCCCGTTGCTGTCGATACCCTCTCGTTGTGAACTTCGAAGAGTTTGGCTGGGACTGGATCATCGCCCCAAAAATCTACGACGCAAACTACTGCAGTGGAGAATGCCCCTACAGCTTCCTTCAGAAGTATCCACATACTCATTTAGTCCATCTAGCAGCACCGCAAGGCAGTGGGGGACCCTGCTGTGCCCCCCGAAGGATGAGCAGCATCACCATGCTGTATTTCGACCATGATTATAATATTATATACGGGACTATTCCCGGAATGGTCGTGGAAAGCTGCGGGTGCTCATAGCGACGTTTTAGTATAGTTTGGGCTCCAAGACTGCAAATGGTTTTTTAAATACAACATTTTTTTTGATTTGTGATCAATACTCAGATTCTCATAAAACTGGAATTAGAATTTTAATACAAGTGATAAATTACGGAATTAATCAAAGTTAATTTAATTACAAAACTCTTTCTTTTTCATACTTATCAAAGCATTTTGTGTATGTTATACCTACTGTAGTAAAGAAATCTGTCGTTTTTTTTTATTTAATTTTTAGCCGACTTTTGCTGATAACCGTTTACAATTAGATTATTCAATTCATTCATGAATTTGCGTCAATGCCGAGATTAGAATAGTTAACCCTAAAATTCCAGGCGATTTATTTTATACATTTTTTTTATAATTATGTATATTTTTTTTATAATTATATTTTTTTATAATTATAATTTTTTATAATTATATTTCTTATACTTTTAATATGCAATGCAAGAAATCCTTGGAGCCCTAAGTGTGGAGTCTATAGCTATGTGATATTCGGTTGAAGACTGCAAACCTTTTTGTGTTGTGTGCCGTGAGTGTGAAAAATGTACATTTTTATTTTACGTTTGTACCTACGTCTAGTATAAATTACTCAACATTATGTCTGGTTCTGACGAGGCTAGTAATTATTTTAGCTAGTTGTTATTATACCAGATAACATGGCTTTCAGAGATTGACACAGTACATGTGGTAAGAGCAACGTTAAATATTTCTTTGATAATACAATCTTTATTAGTTTTTTTTTTCTGTTCATTATTTTTTTTCCTTACATAAACTGAGATATATTATGTCTTTTACGTTTTTTTTTGTAAACCTAGCCTCGTTTGAATCAACGTCTCGTATTCTTATAACATCACTTGTAAGGTATCACCCATGTAGCTTATAATGTCAACCATCAAATGACATTTTCGACCTGTCAAAAGATCTGTCAATGTTAAAATATCAACATTACTTAGTTATCTACCACGCTTGTCGCTATTTATTAATTAACTTCTAAAACCAGCGATTATCAGTTTTAATTAATTATTTTAAATCAATAATCGTACTTTTTTTTCCAACGAAGTGACCCCTTTGACTTTTTTATTGGTCAAGATAATAGCGTACGTCCAAGCGATACTACATTATCGTTTTATTTTTATACCTATGTAGCAATGAGTTATCAAGTATTGCTTTAAGTTGCGTCTCAAAATAGCATTTATTTTTCTATTGTAAGTCTTATTTCAAACTTGTAATGTTCAGTATCGCATTTCTTAGTTACTATACACGGGCTTAATGTTAAGATAATATGATGCATTAAATTCTAGAAATTTATATTAGGTATTTCATGGATTTGAGATAATGATGAAATAAAATTTTATATGTGTGACCCAGCTTGAGGATAATATTTTTTTTTAACTGTCAATGAATTGTTAAAAATGTATTGCTAAGATTTTAATATTAAAATACTGTTCGTTTTTTCTATACTTAATATTAGTTGCCCGTGAAATGCATTTGTGTTTTCTACCTTCACGTATTTTTCATCTTTACGTAGTCATAATCACTTTTACCATCAAAATTTAATTGTAAGTAGGTAGCTCTATGTAATACGTACTTTTGGAATTTCTCTTTTTGATATTGTTTGGATCTCGTTCAAAATTATATTTTTATAATAAAAATACATAGTTTCTTTTAAGATTCTAGCGGGTGGTGCTTAAATGATATTTGCTTTATTTATAAATCATACTAAATATTATTGTGTCAGTACCTACCCTTGAATATGACGTATTATTTTGGCGTGATCAAATTTTATAGATATTTTTTTCGTAATGTAAGTTTTTTTTAGAAAAATTTTAACGGGCGTAGAATTTTCAAAAATTAGATCTCATTTTAAGGCAACCGTTCTATTGAGTGCCTTCATAAAGATCTCCCAAAATTTTTGGATAACAAAATAAAATAAAGAAAAAATAAAAAAATGTTTTTAATAAACATTGTAGGGTTAAGAATTTTGTGTTAGAATCTTTTCGACGTAACGCGTTTATTGTCAAAAACACTAACATTTTTCATGTTAATAAGTTTTTTTTATAAAATAAATTTTCAATTCTTTACGATTCGTATTATTTTGTGGGTGTAAACTCTTTAAGAAATATATGTCTATGAAAACTTTATTTTGTCTGATTTACTTAATTATTAACCTATCATCACTACATAATATAAAACAAAGTCGCATCCTGCTGTCTGTCCCTATGTATGCATTAAAACTACGTAACGGATTTTGACGTAGTTTTTTTAATAGATAAAGTGAATCAAAATAAAGATGCATATATTATACATACAAACATTATATTTAATAATATTAGCATTGCACCCGTGCGAAGCTAGGACAGGTCGCACATTGTTTATATCTAAAAGGACTGACTATCAACGCACAGTCGAAAGTTCGAAACTCTGAGCCTAGGAGAAATTTTGCACAAGGTTTCCTTATATGAGACGTAGGCGATCAATAAGAAAGGATTCTCTAAAATTCTGCCCCTAAGAGGATGAAACGGGTGTTTAAGGTGTGTAGGTATGTAAAAAACCTACTTTTTGCACTGGCAAAGGCTGTTAGGCGATTCTCACACTGCCCCGCATGATGCAGCGTGGCGCGTGGATGCGTGCTCTTTCGTTGCTTGTAAGTATCTCCGTTTGTATAGAAAACACGCACAGTCCAACACACTGAAAATGCATCCACGCGCGTTCATGCGGATCACGCGCATACACGCGGAGAAACATGCACCCCCGCGCGTGGGTGCGGGGCGAGACGCAAGGAATCCGAATCCCGCAGTGCCGCGCGTGATTTTGAATGGGCGTGACGTGTGTGTTTGTTTTTGTGTGTGTATTTGTGACCGTACAAAAACCAAACAGTTAGTATAATGGCAGCGTCCCGAATGAGTTCCACACTATTAACCATTTCTATCAAAACGATCGTGATGCTCAGTACTGCACGACCACCATAGGGAACGGCGAATAAATGAGAGCCGCCGTGCGTGAATCTACAAAACGCACCTACGCGCGTGTGTGCGTATAAAACACGCACGATGATGCAAATTTGCACTCCCGCAAGTAGGCGCGTAGATACGTTTAAACGCAACATGCAGCATGATGCGGAGCAGTGTGTGAACCGCCTTAATAAGATGATTAATATTCTTGCAAAGGTCAAAAAGCGCAGTAGTGGCCGAGTGGTAACGGCTCCGAATAACGAGTTGTTGCCTAGCACATTACTTCGTGTAATTTATTTCATCACCACTGCTCTTAAACGTTGAAGAAAAAAATCGTCAGGAAACCGGGGTGTCCTAGAACCAAAAATTCGAAGAAATGTGACATCCATCAACTCGCACCGGGCCCGGGTAAAGAAAGAAAGAAAAAAAGTTTACGGCCCATTCCCTTTTTCCATTCTTAGAGAGAAGGCTTGAGTCCCAGCAGTGAGAATATTATAAGGCTGAAGGTCTTAGGGACGCTTTCCAACATTTCAATTTCGAAGCATTTGCTACGGTAACGCATACTTCGATCGAGAGCCGAAAATCTGTTACTGCTCAATGAAGGTTGATCGCCATTTTGGTTCAACTTGTATGTCACGTATGATACTACACTTCCTCATCAGCCTTTCAATATTCCCACTGCAGGGACACAGGCCTCCTCTCTCTCACGGGCCCAGTGCGGATTGGTGGATGTCACATGTCTTCGAATTTTTGGTTCTAGGACATGCCGGTTTCCTCACGATGTTTTCCTTCACCGTTTTGAGAGCAGTGGTGATGAAATAAATTACACAAAGTAATGCGCCTGGCTGGGTTTGAACCCGCGACCTACGACTCGTAAGTCGGGGCCGTTACCATTCGGCCACCACTGCTCTTAACTACACTTATCAACCGTATAATAGGATAAAAACATAAATATAATATAGTGGACCACTGGTCAGGCAGTGGTGAAATTTTTAGAAAAAACAAGTGAACCAACTTGATTTTTTCTACCGTTTAAAATGGTTTCATAAACAACCTCAATTATGTTTTTAATTACGTTCGTAATATCGTCCTCATTATTTCTATATTTTATTAGGAATAGGATCGATTGCCATCATGTTGTGACGTCGGACGGTGAGCAATGGGTAGCTCGCCGTCCGGTCGTCTGGTAGCAGTCCAGACCGAGCCCAAGTCGTCAACGGCGCGCTCCGTTCCCGCGCGCCTCAAGGAGTTGTCAGCACACTGTAGGGCCCTACAGGGTCGAAGCCTCCCGGAGCTGAGGGTTGATGCGAAAGCGTTACACCGGGGCTCTGGGAATAAGGCAAGGAAGGCACGGGGTAGGTTCTTTAGTCAGTAAGAGTCTGACACTGTTTCCCGCTCCGCCCAAGAGTGGGATTCGTCATTCGATGATTTTTACCTACGATAAAAAAATAAAAAAAAAAACATGTTGTGACGTCAGGATTACCTATCAAATCGAGGAAAGAAATTTTTAAATTTCAATTTATTTACGAGGTGTAAACAATAAAAGTTTCATCAGAATCCAGTTCTTCAATTTTGCCAAAATTTGTTTGTCAAATCGAAGTACGGCGTGACGTCACATCCTGGCAATCGATTCTATTCTCATTTTGAACGTATGTGCTTATATTCTCTTTGGAGCGCATAATACTAAAGTATGTAATTTTGCACTACACGCTGCATTAAAATTAAAAAAAAAAGTATTCTTCAAAATATTTTTAGTAATCTGTTGTTTATTTGTGGGTACTTGTACATTGAGGCATGTGGGTATCAAAGTCATTATTAGCTAGTGTACTAGTAGTCTTTGGTCATTGTGATTTATAGTGTCGCGCGGTGTGCACATACTTTCGAATTGTATCGTGCCTTTCATTGCTCAAGCGAGCGCCGGCGCTCGCGCATGATTTCGCGACAACCGGTTGTCAAATTTTCAAAAATAGAATATACAATATTTAATTTTGAACATTTTTTTTTATAGGGTATTTTGATATTTATTCAATCTAAGAACGTAAGTAAGTTTTATAGACAAATAAATTTGAATTTGGAAAATTAGCAACTTTCCATTAATCGATCGAGTGAGAGAGATTACTTAAATCGAGACGAGACTATGATCGAGTGCAGTGAGTGTTTGTGGTAACTGGAGCAGTGATTTGAAAAACCACCATGCTGTTATGTGAGTAATTTTTTTTTTATATTTTTTACTACATACTCTTAGTTAATTTTTAGAATTCAGAAAATGATCCAATGTGCAAAATTATTTCTTGTTAGGTTAAATAATTTTATAATGGCGGCAGTGGCGTAGCTAGTCCTACAGGGGCCCCGTATCAAAAGTCCTTCGGGGGCCCCGTACAATAAAAAAACGTATTTTTATTAAAGATGCTTAGCTGCCCTATGAGACAGTTGTGTTGTGGGTAACATGTTGCGAATTTTTGCCTAGGTCGGGGCCCCTGTACTGCGGGGGCCCAGTATAACTGATACGGCAGATACGGCGGTAGCTACGCCCCTGAATGGCGGGTCCAGATTAGTGGCGTGAAGTTTCGTAAACAGGTGTGAATGAATATGAATCGGGATGGCTTTCGCGGAGTTTTCGCGGCGTACGACTTGTGTTGTTTACGGCGTAAATTCACGCCACTAATTTGGAGCCGTCATAGGGGGTTAGTGCCTAAGTCGGCAAAAACGGAACATTTATTTTTGATAAGATAATACTTTATTTTTTGTACTAATGACGGACGGTATGCGTCTACCTTTACATTGTTTTCACGTGTACGGTTCGGACTACGCGTTTTACCTTTTCGGATTTACTGCGAACCTACGTCGTTGAATCGGAACAATTTGCCTGTTGGGAACTAGCCTTTTTTTAATTTAGATGTCCTCAAGGCTAGAGTAAATAGACTTTTTTAATAGACTAGTGCGGTTCGCCATCCAAGATTGCATCACTGATAACTTAAAAAAAAGTTTGCAAACATCTACCCACTTTCACAAAGTTCTATATTTGTAGGATTTCTTTGTGAAATATGATTTTTGAATAGATTGATACCACTATCAGTCATCACGTGAAGTTAGTCTGTAACAAGTTTCCGTGGGACCGCAACGGGCCCTGTCGCAGACGCAGTGTCACCAGTTCAACTATAAAGGTCTCTGCACGGCGCGGGCGCGGCGCGGCGGGACCGGACGGCGACGCGACGACGCCATACAGATCCGAGGTTACCGTCACGTCGAGCGGGACGGCTCTGTGTGGCGTCGTCCGTAATATCTAGTACATTACAACTGCTCAGCGTCGCGTCGCCGTCACGTCCCGCCGCGCCGCACCCGCTGTGTGCAGAGACCTTAAGGGTGCTTTTCTGCCAGAGATGTGCTATGCTACGTTGCTATATACCCACCAGATTCATCATCGTATTCATTGGTACACATAGTTTAGTGCGGGTGGAAACAGATTTAACTAAGATATGTTATGTTTTTTTTTTATATGGAAGAATGCGTACTTACTATAAATGCGTACTATTTATGAATGCTTTTTTTATGGTGGGCAAAAATCATCCAATGACGAATCCCGCTCTTGGGTGGAGCGGGAAATAGCGTCAAAATCTTACTGACTAAACACCCTACCCCGTTCCTTCTTTGCCTTTCGCACTGCGGCCAAGTCTTCCTTTCAGAAAGAGACCCTGGGCCCGGGCCCTGGGCAGTAGGATTCAACCCTTTTGCAGAGTCTCTACGATTTATGGATGCTTTCATGCTTTGATTCCCTATCGATAAGTCGCAGGGAAATGAGGGATCACGAAATCCCTAGGGATATCACGAAACCTAGCAGATTTCGAATATTCTTGTTTATTACGTTACGTCATTAAAAGTATCTAGTGATGTATAATAAAATACTAATATAAAAAGTTGTATGAAAATTGTTGAGCCTCGCAAACTTTTAGAAGAGTATATTTTTTTAATATTTATTTTTTTACCTAAAGAACGAGTGGATTCGTTTTAAATTTGTAATGCCTGATGGCCTGATAAGGCATTATACCTTTTCCTTTTTTATTTTGTCGTTGTTAGATTATTATTTTTAGTTGATTAAAACTTTATTATCTAATAATAATGCAACAGTCCATTTTGTTTCCTTTATTCATCAACAGTAGGTATTTTTCATTTTTACCCGACTACGGCAAAGCCAAAGGAGGGTTAGGACTTTTACAGGCTATGTATATAAGTGAGTGAGAACAGTGGGGCCGAAAGGTTCTGGAGTGGCGACCGGCAACCGCGTACCGGAAGACGTAGTGTTGGTAGGCCTTCCACAAGGTGGACCGACGACCTGGTCAAGGTTGCTGGAATTCGATGGATGCGAGACGCACGGAACCGGTCGTTGTGGCGACGTTTGGGGGAGACCTATGTCCAGCAGTGGACGTCTTTCGGCTGAATTGATGATGATGATGTATATGAGTATGTTCATCTGTTCCCTCATACCTCCTAATCTGCTTATAAGAATTCGACATATGACATATAGTTTAATTTAACAATCTTGTACTAAGTATATTTAGTTTAGTGAAATTATATTATCTCTCTCTATCAGTATTTTGCCTTGTTGTACCTGAGACACTAATCTGCATGGTGCTCATATGATTTGACCATTACATGTTTACTATATGGACTTTAAAAGAGACTTTGACCCCTGAGTTTATTTCGGTGTTTCTTCTCAGTGTAGTCGCCTAAGAAACACCGGTCTCATCTAGTTTCAACTGAAGTAAAGAAAAAAAAATGCGTGTAACAGTGTTCTTTTAAAACCTATTTACAAAATAAATATCATTTATTTATCATTTTGTAATATCACTAGATATTTTTAGTTATATGATGTAATAAACAAGAATATTTGTAATCGGTTTTGTGATATCCCTAGGGAATTCGTGAAAACCCTGATGTCCTCATTTCCCTGCGACAAATACATCGCATAGCTCGAGCTGCGCGTCTTCCTCGTGCTAATACATTTCATAGCACATCTTACTCTCTCCGCCACATAGCTTAGTGTCAGTAGAAAAGTCACATAGTTTCACAGCTTAGCCAGTACATCTTCTCAGCATAGCTGCACAGCACATCTATAGTGGAAAAGCACCCTTACGGTGTGCATGTAATCGTATCACACTGAGACGGGCACCGGACGGAGCACTTTTGTTTGAGACCGCTTGGGTTCCTGCTTTACGCAGCAATGGCTAAGGGTCTATTTATACTAGCGCATAGTCGAAGCGCATCGAAGCGTCAAATTCTTTGCAACTAAAGCGAAGCCGTACGAATGCGCGCGTATGCGTCAGAATTCGCGCGCTCTTTTATGCGTAGTAATGGGTATCAACAGCAGATTAAATAGTTTTTTTTTAATGGTATGGTAAAAATCATCCAATGACGAATCCCTCTCTTGGACGGAGCAGGAGACAGTGTCAGACTCTTATTGACTAAACAATCTACCCCGTTCCTACGTCGCCATATATACCAGGGCTAGAGCCCTCCTTTCAGACACGAACCCTTTGCATCAGTTGGCTTCGACCCTTGTGTAGGGTCCCTACGGTTTGCTGACAACTCCTTGAGACGCGCGGGAATAGTGCGCGCCATCGAAGACTAGGCTTGGTCTGGGCTATTACCAGATAACCGGACGGCGAGCTACCCATTACTCGCCGTCCGCAAACCCGCGCCTACGGTTGCCGGAAATCGGGAACGGAATCCCGGGGATTAAATAGTGTTCATATTTTAGCACCAGGTATTAATAGTATTAATTTTTCTTCAGAGTCCATCGTGATCAAACCCGATGCAGGTGTATTTCCGATTAATGACGAGTACTTACGATAGTAGGTGCATGGATACGCGAGAATGCGTGCGCATCATTCAGCGTTGTTTACGCTTTTTTAAATCTCAGAAGTAATGTGCGCGTTACGCTGTAGAGCTAAGATTGAATTTGTTATGTTCAGTTTTCGATAGACGCTTCGATGCGTTTCGACTCTGCGCTAGAATAAATTGACCCTTAGTGTCTAAACACACTATACCGAGGATACGCGACGGAAGATCGGCATGATTACGCTTGCAATGTTATTTGAATTACTGGCGACACATCATGCCGAAATTACGTTGCGTTATAGCATACAGCCGAACTTCAGTCGGGCATAAGTTCAGCGGAAATTCGGCGGCAACGTATTCTGTAGAAAACATATTATACGCGACCGAAGTTCGGTTCGATTGCCGACGGAGATCGGGAGCGGGGAGCAGCGGGAGGCAGGCATGCCCCCGCCCGCGCCCCGCGTGTCCGCCCGTAGTGTTTATTTCGCCTCTGTCTGCGCACGAGATGCACGTGCTTTGTGTTTACGTGTGAAATTGCGCAACTGAATTTCTACCGCGTAAGTTCGGCACTTATGGTGTGTCATATGAGCCGAATACGTTGGAACGTAAAATCAGCCGCGGAACTTCGGTCGCGTACGTTTGGCATAGTGTGTTTAGACACTTAGGATCATCACGGGCAAGTCTAGGACGAGAGACGAGAGGCACTCGGAAAAATGTTAGACAGTGTTGGGAAGTTTCAAATAAAATCTCAGAAATCATATGCGCCGTCCTCACAGAACGGCCACTCTTTATTTTTATAAATTTTAATTTATTTACACATTTTCCTTTTTTCTACTTTACATTTATGACGTTAACGTTTTTAAAATACATTACAAAAACAAAAAAAAATAATAATATATAACAGAAATACATGAGAAATGTACACTTACATTAATTCAGACGAATGGGAAAAATAGATGGACTAGTATACCCAATTAGAAAAAATAATCATTCCCAAGAAAATTTTTATCATTTATTTTCCCATCAAAAAAGTATTTTATAAATTTTCGCCTACATGTATAAATGTTTATAAATTAATTGTATTATAGTAAAAAATGGCGGAAAATTTATCAAATACTTCAGTCTAATATATATTGCTTTACATTTAAAATATACATGGAAATCAATGTTGTTATTATTGTACTTTTATCAATTCTAATCAAACAATTCCTTATTAATAAAGGGGCTGGTACTTCCATTTGACGTTTCTTAATTAAAATTACGAACAACAGTTAATTCTATATTTAAAAAAGGATGCTTAAAATGAAGTTGCGCAAACCATCGACTAAAGTTTTGCGCCGAAACGTCAGTGTAGCTTTGTCGATGGATTTCGTAAACTATTAAAAGTGTTGTCTATGGTTAAAAATTACATTTTACAGTATCTATCACCATTTTAACGTCAGATAGAAGTACCAACGCCGTCCTATTAAAGTAACAGGTATATCCATGGCATTAAAAATCTACATTACGTAGAAATCATATTTTTTGTATTTTTCTTTATTTAATTATTTAAACGAGATATTTACTCTAAGTTCTAATGTACAGAAAGTGCACAACATCAAGTGGTGTCAGTCTATAATAGGTTTGGATGGATGGATTTTTTGAAATATTGACAAATTATAAAATTACGAAGCTGTGGTAAGGTAAGCACTTATTATGACGGGTCACAGTAGACCAAAAAGGCGGGTTACTTTGGGTCACATTGGATTACTTTGGGCCGTAGCGATCAATATGTCTTGGATCATCATACCTTCTTACAATAACTCCAGAAAGGTGGAAATGGGAGGCTGTTATTTACATATACAATCAGCTTTTAATGCAACCCGTTATAATAAGAACTTACCTTTATGATGGTATTTTAAAAACTCGTCAGCGGCATGGCAGTGTTCAATGCTCATTTGTGCATACTTTTTTCAGTTTATTGTTTGTACATTGTCATAGGAAGTTAAAAAACATCTAATAGGAATTTCGCCTTATTTGTGCTAGAAGGATATTTATTCATAAGATCTTTACAAAAATCAACGTCTATTTAAGGTCTTAATAGCAGTCTTAAAGTAAGTAACAATTATTGAGTTTTTAAAATACCATCAAAAACTGGTTTTTCAAACTAAAATCGACCGTATAGTGTAACAGTTAAGCTTTAAACTCGTATAAAAGCATAAGAAACGGTACTATATGGCAGTGATACAATAATGGCTAGAAGCGAACTTAAACTAAACAGAACAATTCGTCGTTGTGTTTAACGAAACTACGATTTAAAAAGGTATTTTTACAATTTTAACCAGTATTGAAATACACCTTGTACTTAAAATTGAGAAAGAAAAATATATTCTCACAAAAGGTGATTAATTGATTATTGCATTACAACTTGCATTGATATAGTTAAAAGATTGCATTTCATAAGCGTATTTTATATCATAAGAGTCAACGTTTAAATCGCATTGCATTAAGTCAAAATAACACTGAACAAACGAAGTATTACATTGCCTTGAGTCAAAAACACACTAATCAAAGTCAGAATCAAATTTTTTTAAGTCAAAATCACGCTGACGAAAGTGAGAATCACATTATCTTAAGTCAAAATCACACTGACCAAAGCCAGTATTACATTGCTTAATTCATTAAGCCCCAAGAGTACATTGATGACCACACTCCTATTGTCTTTTAATTTTGTCTGTAATAACGGTAGTCGAAAGTGCTAAGTCAAAATCACACTGACTAAGGTTAGAATCGCATTGACTTAAGTCAAAATCACATTGTCCAAAGTCAAAAGCACACTTACGGAAGTCAGAAATACCCACTAAACACAACAACGAACTGAGACATCACAGATATCATTCCTACAGTAAGAAAACATGTAATGCGACAGAATGCCATGACTGTAACCCAAGAAGTAACGATAGTAAGGTCACACTGGAAGTAAGTACTAAATATCTAGTACTAAATGCTAACCATATATACAAAATTACTATCCAACTCGCAATGAGTATATGGTCGCGACATAGAATCTTGAGCCATTATATTTAAATAGGATCACAGTGAAAAAAGTGATTTAAATTTAAGTCACTATTCTATAAATATTAATGTCCATGTTATGGCAAGTTTTTCTAAATAAATCTTAAGTGTTTCTAAGACTTCTAACTGTCTACGTCCATAGAAAAATTTCCGTTTACTAGTTTTTTTTTTTTATCTGTACAACGCGCGAGTCGCTAACACATACTTTTCACAGTCTAATCACAAAGTTCAATTGCACTGTTTAAAAACTGGGTTGCGACACAGTCCTGGGGTTCCCACTCTGGGGCTGGTATACGTCGTAGGAGTTGTGTGGCTCCAGGTGGCAAACCACATTGTTCTCTCCGTTGAGAACAGCTGCTAAAGCCCTCATGTTACTCTCCTGGGGCTGATGGTACGGGTGCATCAGCCTTCCACTCTCATAATGCCTCTGATCATAACGGTCCAAGGTATCCCACTTTCCACCATATTTACCGTAATGCTCCTGTTCATGGTGGTGCCTCTCTCCAGGGCTGTAGGATATTAAAGGGCGGTGATCGCCAAAAAACTTGGAGCTGGAAGAACCATGGTGTCCTGGGTTCTGTCGGCAGTTGTCTGGGCCGGAGTTGTCATCTGACATGTCAGACATGAGCGTCTCATTCCTCTCGATCTCCTCGTACACAGGGTCATCTTGTATGACGCGGAATTCTTGTTCAGACCCTCGTCTGTACATCCTGCCTGCCTGTTGGTTGGCGATCTCGGAATACGTATGATTAACGTTCTGGCTTCCGTGATGGTGATGATGTTTTCGACGATCATCTTTGTAATGTTTCCTGAAGATCATTTCTTGGCTGCCTGGCGAGTGTTGGGACATGTACACGTGAGGGTTTCTGAAGTCGTGGTTGTAGCTCCTAGTAGTTTGATACCCTTGGGGGTGATGCAGAGGGCTTTCTTCATCTTTTATGGCATGTCGAGGGGAGGGTGGCGCGAGAGGAGCATCACACTCGTATGGGCTGTGGATGTGGTTCTGCTGAGCCAGTTGCCTCGACAGCGTATCGTGATGAGGAAGAGTCGAAGAGTTCACCGGATGGTGCTTAGAAGAAGTGTTCTGTAAAACAAAGAGGAGTTTTAGAATTGAGGTTTAGGTGTTGTGGTGTAAGACAGCTCAATTTTTGTTTGTTTGGTTATCTTAAACATCTTTTGGAGACGCAAAATTTAAGGTTTACAGTAAAAGACAAAAACGGATTTTCAAAATATGGTTGTGAAAAAGTATCGTGGATAGATTTCTTTATTTTTTATTATTTTAAAAATTATCACTATTTTGGTCTTAATATATACAGATGTTATTATTTTTGTTTATTCGCTAATCAAGCAAATGTAGTTTAGTTTTAGTTAATTACAATTCACTATAACAAGACAGTCAGTATGGTAGTGCTAAACTTAGAAAGTCTAAGTGCTATGAAGAGTTAACACACCAGTACACAATAGCGAATGGCTTTCTTTTGTCTTTGATGGAAATGAAATGGAGTAGTAACAAATGGAGTAACCAGTAACTCATTAAAAACCACCTCGCGTCGTCTTTACAGATAACTAAAACCCGACCCCTCTTCGCACGGGTGCAATGCTGATATTAAATAAATTATGCATGTATTATACATATAAACTCTTCTTGAATCTCTCTATTAAAACTGCGTCAAAATCCGTTGCATAGTTTTAAAGATCTAAGCATACATAGGGCGAGACAGCGGTAAGCGAATAAGTTTTATACTATGTAATGATGATTGACGAGTTAAGTTTTTTAGGAATCATAAACGCGTCGAGGCGGGTTATTATTAAACAATTTTTTCCACTCTCTGAGCGAGAAAACGTGTCAGAAATTTACTGTATTAGCGCGATAACCAGTTTTTATAGCGATGCATTAATATATTATTTTTTTTACAAATTTTTGAAACAATTCCTTCATATTTTTTGAGAACTTAACAAATCAAAGTTAAATAGAACTAAAATGAAAGGATTGCTTGCGTCGGTATTATTCTATGGGGTTCAGATGCATATGCATCCGTGGAATAATACCGAATAATACCGATGGTAACGGTTTCTGATTCGCAGCAGTATGTAATTCAGTTTCTTTGCCACAAGTAATTACTTTAAATAAATATCTAACTATTAAGAATAATACTTTATTATACACTGAAAAAGTAACGAAAACGAACGAACAAACGTAAAACGATGCGCGACTTAGCACTCCATTTGCTCACTAATCCATGACACATAACAAACAACAGTTTGATGGAAGTTTAGAAAACTAAATGGTAGTTAAGGCCATGATACAGTGTACAGGGGTAATCGGAAGGAGATGGGTAGGGCTATATGCAGTGAAGTGACGTCATGCAATGTCCGCTACGGTTATTCTCATGCAGTTAATTTAGGGTGATTCTTTACGATTTAGTAAGATCTTTGTTTCCCAGTTAGGACCGTCACCGAATGGTTTATCAGTTAAAGAAGTGTCTGAATAGGTAGTTTATTATTTACATAATATCTGAAAATAAAAAAAAACCTGTGGAAATTAAAATGAATATTTGTGCGATAGTTAAGTACTTAATTAATTTCCTAATATGTAATATTTATTTTTTATATGTACAATTGATATAACGAGTAACCCAAGGCAATAGCGTAAAAGAAGTTGCAGTTCACATAGTAAATTTTGGTTCTAAGTAGACATGTTTTTTAATGTAACGCAGTTAGATTTAATAACAACTTTGCTCCCTAACCAAGTTACTATCGTTTAGTCATCGTTAACTTGGTATACTTGGAATGCTTAGAATTAGTCACGCCTCCAACTCCTTTGTTCTGACGATGAGATGACGCCAGATCAAAGGGATTGGGGCGTGGTCAACTCAAAACATTCGAAGTTAACGAAACGATCGTAAAGCACGGTTTCCACCGCGAGTGGGACGGACCCATTAATGACTTCGTTAAACTCGCAAGCGCAAACTGCAAACTTGTATTTCCACCAACAAATAGTCGGACGGAAAGAGCAGAAGTCATTAATGGGTCCGTACCGCTCGTGGTGGAAACCGTGCTTAACTTGGCTAGGGGACAGCTAGTTTTGAGAACAAAAAAAAAACTAGATCTATTGTCTCTAAAACCATGCTTAAAATTAATCTAGTCGTTTGGGGCTAAAATTTTACGTATTCTATATGAAAATCAAACTATGTTAACCTAAATAAATACATTTTTCAATTTAACACATAGTTAAACTTTTTTTTTTACCGCGAATTTAACACAAGTAGATCTTACCAAAACGCAAAACTAAAAACAAAACATCAAAACAGGAAAAAAAACTACGAGCACCAAGCGTTTTTACAGCCCTCCCCTCACCTTCCAAACGTTAGCATTCGCCATGACAGCCCACTCGTTCGCGCCAATCGACGCGGCCATTTTGTTCGAAAAACAAGATGGCGACCGAGACCGCAAGTTCTGGTATTCGTTAGGAACCTCTATGTTATTCCTGTAGCTATGCATCGAGGCAATGCTTTGAGTGTGAGATGTCGAGTGAGGTATATTTTGAGGTGTTGGCACTCTCATAGATCTTGCGTCATCACTTGGAACGTAAATCGGTGCTGTTGGACGAATATTCCATCTCGCTGCCTCAGGTTGCAAGTTGTAACTCTATATAAAGAATATCCGATATATTACACATATAAATTATATTTTAAATACATATACTACACAGGACAGACGACAGAATGACTAATATTGTATGCGATACGCATTTAGAGATAGGATTCTTCGTATTTCCAAACTGAATGTTTAAATATTTGTAACTTTTGTTAGTTAGAAATATTTGATCCCATTCAGAGATGCTGTCAGTATTTACTGTAACCACCACACCACTAAAGAAAGAGTGTTAATAGACAATTTGAAATGATTATTAGTGAAGCATTAGTGAAAGAAGGCTTTATAGACAGAAAAATAAAACACAAAAATTGGACTTACCGTAACAAAAAAAAAACATGGAAAAAATGTTAGTGACATTTTGACACACAAAATAAAAACATGTTAAAACAAACATAAACAAATTGAGCTGTCTTTAACCAATTAGTGACAAAAGCCAGTGGTGTCTGGTGGTATGGAGTCGACTTTTTTTTTTAAATTTGGAAATACCCTATCTCTATTTGCGTACGCACCTTGTTGGCCATTTTGCCGGTATCCGTGGGGGTATCTTCCGCTACCAGGGTTGATGGGACTCCTAAGTTGCGTCATCGGTGCTGGGGGCTCTCTTTCAGGGATATTATGGCCGAAATTCGCCGCTGTTGCGTTGAGACTAGGTCCAAAATTGGATGAAGGGCCAAAATTTTGATTTTCTTGGGAGGTTCGTCTATTTCTGTTGGAATGATAGCTGTGTGCTGCCGCCGCAGCGGCTAGAGACGCAACAGCGGCGTTGTTGACAACGTTGTTGTTGTTATGATTGTTGTTGTTGACAACAACGTTCAACGTTTTGATGATAAGGTTGTTTGTTGTTGACGCTGACGCTGCAGGGAGCCCGGACGTGCTTGCCGTGCTCTGCTATAAGGTGGAATGTATATTTATTTGGGGTATACTTCTGTGATGATATCTTAGATACTATAAATATATTGTTTAGGGTATATACCTACTTTAGTGTAATTTTAAGAGTGCAAATATTTAGTGTTTGGAACAACATCAAGGTTAGTAAGAATCGATTTAAATTGATCCTGAAACGTTTAGCACAATTTTTTTTTTTGTATAAGTAAACTGTATACCACCACCAGTATCATGCAATGTTTTTGGACCGAATATAATTACGTATCATATATCAATATAAATTCTTGCTTATATTTTTAATTATAAAACAGTAAATGATCTTATAGCCTAAGTAAATAAATTCCATTATATTCCCATTGACATAATTTTAGTACCCTTTAGTAGTTTAGACGTGTCAAAATTGCACAAAAATTGTTAAAAAGTAGGTAATAATAAACATGACTAAATTAGATATTAGAAATTTAACCAGCCCAATTCGCTGCCTGATTGAATACCTTAGTTTACTTTTTCAAGTTTTAAAACACTACAGAAATATTTTTATTAAAATTTTATAACTGTACAAATATATTTAAAGTGCGCGTCAATTGATTTGAACCCTTTGCTGTTATAGTGCGCGGCCTCCCGCTTCGATTAAAACCCGAAAATCGGTTGCTACACATTCAAGGTCGACTATCATGTTGGTTCAACTTATATGAAGAGGATTATAACCGATTTTCGGGTTTCAATCAGAGTGGGGGGCTGCGCGTAGTAGTGGTGAACGGTTCAACTTATCTGCCGCGTACTTTAACCATCAACTTCGTTATAATGAAAACAAAAACGTAATCAAAATCTTTTGAGCAATTTTGACAAGTCTTCCAATATTACCCATCCCCAGATCAACACCACATAGTACATACCGTGACATCTCTCGGATCCACTACATCATCTACATCAGCATTGCTCTGATGGTATCTGCGGCTCTTGACGGAGCCCTGCCTGGTGTCCATGTGGTTTGAAGACGAGGCTGTGGGGCCGTTGTTATGCTGCAGGGTCTCGGAAGGTTGCCCCGTGAAGTGCAAGCAACAGGACAGCCAGGGGTGGCGGCGGCCGATGCGGGCGCATTCGTTTCGGAACTGAAAATGTTAGTAGTCGAAGTTATACGGTAGAAATTTAACTGTACTCATATATATAACTATAAACCATGCACATTTAATCAAGATTCTGAAAAATTTAACTATTTTTACAAAAACTTTCAATTCAATAAAAAAGACACGTATTTCCTTGAACAGGCTTTGTAACATAAATATATATATCTATATATATATTTAATCGATATTAACTAGTGTTTGACTGCTATCCCATCTGATGATTGTAAGCAGTCATGCAATCGTAGATGGCGCACTAATTTGTTTAAAAACACCTAAATTGTAAGGAAGACCGCATCAGGCAAATTGTTCCAGTTTTTTGATGTACGCAGTATAAACGACCTCTTTTTTCGCGTTGCCTCTATATATATATTTATAACAAGTTTTTTTAGTTTTTATCATGCTCAGGTTCTAAGATAAACGGTTTTGGAAAGACTCTCTTCCTCCTTCGGAAGTCGAAGAAACAGTATAGGCTAAATTGAATATTTTTTGCACAGGCTACAAGGAAGATCGCCGCTCATCATCACTGCATGAATGCACGTGGAAGGCGGCCATCAGAGAGGAGGATCAACACTTGAAGTGATGACCACGACCACTCTGTCAAGAGTGGTACCGACAAAGAAGAAATTGGACACTACACCTAATGGAAGTTACTTAGCAATGCTTACCTTATCATTCTGCAAACAGTGGAAGATGAAGATCACGAGCCCCTGCAGTGTGTTGAGGATGGTGAAGGCATATGCCATGACGATCGTCTGCTCGCTCAAGTACAGCAACCCGAAGGTCCACGTCAGGCCCAGCAGGAAGGCGAGCACTATCGAGCTCTTCAACCACACCCTGGAAGAAAATAAACAGGTATTGTTTAATTCATCATCATCAGACTTATTAATGTTCCCAATGCTGGGCCTCTATAGGAGAGGGAATGGGCCAGAATCCACCACGAGGGCTCAGTGCGGATTGGTGGATGTCAAATGTCATCGAATTTTTGGTTCTAGGTCATGAGGGTTTTCTTACGATGTTTTCCTTCACAGTTTTGAGAGCAGTGGTGATGAAATAAATTACACAAAGTAATGCGACTCTGGGCTTGAAACCGCGACCTAAACTCGTAAGTCGGGGCCGTTACCACTCGGCCACCACTGCTCATTCTTTAATTAGATAGTAGTTATTTGGCTAATAGGATAACATCGTCAGGAAACCAGCATGTCTTAGAACCAAAAACTTCGAAGACATGTGACATCAACTAGCCCGCACTGTGCCTGCGTCGATGTCATTTAATTTTTTCGGTTCCTAGAGAGGAGGCCCGAGTCCCAGCGGTGGGAACATTATAACGCTGATGCAATACTAATAATATTAGAAGTTAAACTCGTTGCTATGGTTACGCCTTGATTAAGACCCCAAGTTCAACTTCGATGCCGCCTTTTGTACTTGCGTATAAGAGACAGTGAAATGCTTGAGATGTTACTAGCCGCTTTATTTAACAACCAATTTTGAATTTTGATGCTATTTACAGTACAGTCATCATCATCATCATCTCAGCGCTAGTCCCGGTTGCTTCCTTGGCTTTCACCTCGGTGCCCGGGGTCCGCTATTTACAGTACAGTACCTACTGCCATTCTATCTTGGCGAGTGTGAAGTTATAATTTGATAACTTTACTCACTTGTGCACTCGTATAAAAATAACACTCATATTCGCCCAGTTAGAGCGGCCGTACTGTACCTAATTGATATGTATGTAGGTTAATATTGAACTTAACTATATCCTTGTTTATTTTATTCATAACTTACTTCATTTTATACAGCTTGGCGTCGTCCTTGGCCTTCAGCGAGACGGTGGAGTGTGAGCACATCATGTAGATCACCATGATTAGACAGATCCAGTTCGCCTGGAAAGGTAAGAACAAATATTATTATGTTGTATAACTTTGTATTGCTGTATACCTGGGTAATCAAATACTGGTTTACTAGTAGAGGACTTTTTTATAGTGGGAATAGTGTCAGACTCTTACAGACTACAACCCACCCTGTTTCTCGTTCCCAGGACCCAACGGCTTGCCAGGGAAAGCCTGGGTCCTGGCCATGGAGGCTCTCGGGCCTCGACTAAGAGGGCTCTTCAGCTCATGCTTGGAGAGGGGCCAGTTCCCTCTTCCCTGGAAGACAGGAAAACTGGTCCTCGTCGCGAAACCGGGGCGCCCTGCAGACTTTCCGTCCGCGTATCGGCCCATTGTGCTGCTTGACGAGGTGGGCAAGCTCTTTGAAAGAGTAATTGCAGTCTCCACTGGCCCCTCTCCAAGCATGCGCTAAGGAGACCCGAGAGCCTCTATGGTCAGGATCCAGCCTTCCCAGGCAACCCCTAAAGGGATAAACCAACGCGCAGGCGAAGCCGTAGAAGTAGTATAGCAGTAGCTAGTAATATATTAATAGGCCTTTGCCCAGCAGTGAGACATACAATAGGCTATTTAACTATGATATTAATATATTATAGTAGCTTTGCAGCTTCGCTCACTTTCCACTGGCAATCCAGTTGTAAGTTTATCGATTTTATTATACCCAAAAGTAAAAAACTGGACAGTCTGGTAGACTGGTAGAAAATGCCTAAGGCATAAGTCCGCCTTTGTATAGTGTTATGTGCATAAAGTTTTAATAAATAAATAAAAAACAATTTACCACCAGCACCAAAATGACAGGTCCAATGAAGCTCATGATGAACCAGCGGTCCGTGGTGAGCCAGCAGTGCTTGTCGGTGCCGTAGCCCGCGGGGTAGGCGGCCGCCGCCGCCAGCACCACCAGCGCCGGCGCCACGTAGGCGCACACGCAGTACCAGCGCGCGCGCGGCACCGCCGGCTCGAATACCTCCACCAGCATCGCGTATAGGTGGAACCCTGGAAGGGCAAAGGACAAGGTATAGTACACGCCATATAAGTAATTAACAAGCCTATAGGTCTAGTGGTTAGTGACCCTGACTGCTATGCCGGAGGCTGTGGGTGCGATTCCCACCCAGGACAAATGTTTGTGGGATGAGCACGATCATTTGTTCTGGTTGGGAATTGAACCCACGACCTCCGCCACTAACCACTAGACCAACAGGCATCTTACTAATCTTACTAATATTATAAATGTGAAAGTTACGATGTTTGGATGTTTGTTGCTGGATGTGATTGACACGCCAAAACGGCTGGACGGATCTGGATGAAATTTGCCACAGGCATAGGATACACTCCGGAATAGGACATAGGCTACTTATTATCCAGGAAACCCCAAACCCAATACCACGCGGGCAAAGCCGCGGGAAAAAACTAGTATTGCATAAAAGGATTACAGTATATTATTTTCATAAATGGATTACAGTAAATTATAATAAAATTACCATCTATCAGTATTACTGATATATCGGTACCCGACCAGCACGTCAGCCATTGTTGCGGTAGACACATAAGCAAGGAAAATTCCGTAAGATGCTTAATCAAACTCGAAATTATCGTGTTACGTGCCATCAAAAACTAAATCTTCATATATCTGCTTACCTTCCAGGAACATCCAAGCGAAAGCAGCCAAAAAGAAATAGTGCAGAAGTCCAGCGACGACTCCACAGAAGATCCTGTTCTGCGTCTTGTCGATGCCCACCAGGAACACGATCTCGGCGACCAGCAGGCACGCGCACAGGTTCTTGTGGATCAGCGCGCGGTCTGACTGCTGGACAAAGTGTGCTGATTAGTGTTGGACAGAAGGTGGAGGAATTGACCATGTTAACAGTAAGTGTGCCCTAATAAGTTCTAAAAAGGGAGCTAAAAATCCAACAAAGGCTATCGTCGATTGTGCAAGTACGAATCCTCAAATATTTAGGTCACGTTGTTCGCAACGAACACTCCAAGGAGCGACTCGTTGTCCAGCGACAAGTGGAGGGGAAGCGGTCTCGTGGGCCCTACACGTTGGACAGACCTCACAAGAGCTGCAACACAAACCTCCATGGTCCAGAGTCCCCAAGACGCCGTAAACAGTATCAAGTGGAGACGCATCGCGGGAGTCTCATTAGCCAACGAAAATGCAACATGACCAACCACGACCACTCTGTCAAGAGTGAACGACTAAGGAGGACGAATAAGTTCTACAAAGATATAAGCTCGCTCAAATTTTGTCTGTGTTAAAATCTAATATGAACTAGGCCCAAAAACCATTTCAATATTTTAATAAAGATTTAATTTTACCACTTTCTGTTTCATTATCATCACTGTTGGACATAGGCCTCCCTCAAGTATCCTGATTATTTCTTTTAAATATTACAACATCTTGTAAAAATTATAAAATGATTAATTTGACAAAAAATAATTAATTAAAATCATAAAATCCTGTTCAGGAATGATTTAACTTGACCACACAGATATTGTACAAATGGAAGAACATTCTTTATAGTTCGTTTTTTAATCCTAGACTACGATTTGACAACTTAATATGTCAAACTCCAGAAAATTGGGAATATATTTCTAGAGTGTGAAATTCTGAATTGTCAAATCGTAGTCTAGAATTAAAAAACGAACTATAACCACATTATTTTACCCTGAACAATGAGAAATATGACTAAAGATCAACAATACATACCTTTCCATTCCTGAAGCACGTAAAAACGATGATGGACGCTGCTAACGCCACCGTAGAGATTCCACATCCAATATACGTCAGGGTTTGTAACGCCAACTCATGCGCAGCGCTCAATGGTACGCCGTGCACGTCCATTAGGATGGCGAAGTTAGTCAAGTGCGAGCAGGCGCAGCCGGTGTGGGTCGAGTTCGACCACTCGACCTGGCAGCCTTCTGGAGACCAGCCACTGTGGAAGAAACAGGGGTTAGTAATGGTTATTCTGGAAAAATGTCTAACTGTGCATAAATTTATCACTGCCTAATTAGATATTTATTTCACGAAATAAATATCTTGCATCTTTATCTTTCATCTTTTATTTAAAAAATAGAATAAGTATCTAAAAATATAATTTTAACTAGAACATATTTTACTATGTTTATTAATCCATTTATTGCAACTGGGTGAAGACATTGGCTTCCGTAACACAGGTTGCTACCTAGGTTAGGGGCCAGGGCTTCAAATAATTATTAAAAATTTATTAGTATTATATTTTAAAAAATCTCTTGCTCTCAAAACGGTGAAGGAAAACATTGTGAGAGAGTGAAAAATTCGAAGACATGTAACATCCACCAACCCGCACTGGGCCTTCGTGGTGGGCCCATTCTCTTTCCTAGAGAGGAGGCCCCAGTCCCAGCAGTGGGAACATTATAAGGCTGATGCTATGCTATTACTAAGATATTTTAAAAGTTAACTCAAAGATAACTCACTGCAAAGTATAATCCCAGAAGACGCAAGCTGGGTTGGTGACGTTCTCCACATTGATGTGCTTCATCGTGATCTGCACCATTTGAGAGAGCTGGATGTGGCGACCGTTACCCAGGCTGGCTGATATCACCTGTAACAAATTTAATATGATCGAATTTAGATACATCATTAAAAAAACTTCGAGTAGAGGAACAGCAGGACAACAGCACACGAGGTTGAGAAGATGTGACATCCCTAGTCTCAGCGCTAGATTTGCATAGGAAAATGAGAGCTACCCTGATACCGCTCTCATTATAATATATAATACAAACAGAGTAGAAGTCGATCAACTCAGTGGCTTATTGTTCTAGGACAGATTGCCTTAGTGCAGAAAAGAACAAAAAAAAAAAGATGAAGTTAATCAGCATCACCATCATTATAAGTTTAGCCAATAGATCCTATTAACCCTTTGATTGATCCTATTTATTATTCTTATTGTTATTTTATTTTTAATATATCTATCTGTCTATCTATCTAGATGCCGACTGTTAGGCATGGGCGAATGCCTTTGCTCAAATGATACTATGACTGACATTGAGCATCAATGTCGTATGACCATTAAGGCTCTAGACAGACGGACCGCATTTCAACTGCAATCCAACCACAAATTGCAGTTCTGATGCAGTTTGAATGCAGTTGACACGACTGCAATTGAACTGCAAATTAATCATGCAGTTCGATTGCAGTTGGTGTGTAGTTTACACGATTGCACTGAACGCCGACTGCAATTGACTGCACGTTTAGTTTACAGTTCTATTGCAATCGTTTCTAATGCATCCGAACCGCAATTTGCAGTTGGATTGCAGTTCAATTGCGGTCCGTCTGTCTAGAGCTTAAGAGCGGCCAACCCGACGTACATTTTCATACAACCGCCCCGCTCTTACGTGATTATGATATTAGTACACATCTTTCTTCAGATATTTTGGATACACAGACATCGTGTGGTGATATCATCTAGACTTATGTAGAAATCATAATCCAGTAAAGATCTCTAAAACTACTTTACGTGAACTTTGATGCTCTATAATATACTATAGGCGAGTGAGGAAGGCCCACCTTATGAGTGAATGCGTACAGTGAAACCACATAAATTATTACTTCCTCAATAGTATACCTATTAATGAGACTCACAATGATTACAGTTCATAAAGCGCTTGTTTCAAGAATAATATTTTAAATGTTTAAAAAAAACCAAATGTATAAAAGAGGCGAAACACTGTTTTTTGGCAATAATTGTTTTGAAATAAAAATATGTATCTTTACTAAAATAAAATAAAAATTGAAAACAGAAACTTCTTTTTTTTTCAGTGTGTAATGGTCCTTTTACCTTAGAATTCAGCACCCTGGTGACATTCCTCTTCTCCCTCTCCGAGTTGATGCTGGTGGAGGAGGAGGTAGCGCTGTCAGCCTGGAAGGTGGACAGAAACCGAGGAGTCTTGCCGAAGGTCGGAGGCAGGATCTCTTCGAGGCGGTCGAAGGCGAAAAAGACTATGCGGACTAGGTCGTTTTGGCGGTTGTCTGGAAATTAAAGAAATATGATTGAGAAACTATTTGCTTACTTGGTCTAATGTTGATCTGAATCTGTATATGTAAAATCAAAATACCACTCACTGATAAATCACTAATCTAAGAAATTATAACTACTACAAATTATGGCAGGTAGGTTTATAGGGTTTTTTTATGGTGGGCAAAAATCATCCAACAACGAATCCCGCTCTTGAGCGGAGCGGGAAACAGTGTCAGACTGTTACTGACTAAACTCCCCACCCTGTTCCTTCTTTGCCCTTCGCACTGGGGCCAGTCTTTCTTTCAAAAAGAGACCCAGGGTCCCAGTAGGCTTCGACCCTTTTAGGCACAGTCCCTACGAGGCTCCATAAAGCTGCTCTAAAGATTATAAAAAAAAACTTACCAAGTAAAGCAGCTTTCGGAATGGTGATGGTATCTTCGGACCCCTTCCACTGCTCCTGTGCGATGCTCGACGGGAAAGTCTCGTCCTCCACATTCTTCACCTCCAAAACCCTCACCGATAAACCTGGAAGTGATTGAAGAATTTAGTTTTACATCATCAATCATCATTATCATCATTTCAGCCATGAGCCACGTCTAGTGCGGGACATAGGCCTCTGCCAAGCGCCATCACAAATACCGGTCCTGTGCATTTTGCATCCATCGGATTCCAGCAACCCTGACCAGGTTATCGGTTCACCTCGTGGGAGGCGAAAAGAATCGCCAAACTTAAGTGGCAATGGGCAGGATACATTGCACATGGAACAGTTTTATATACATTCTAGATAATACATTCTTCCTAGCTCATCGTGCTGTGTTGGTGCAGCCCCAGCGGCTGCGGAGAACCTCAAGCGGCGTAAATAAACAACATCGACGGCAATTATATGTATTTTTAAGCCGTTGGGGGTTGAAACTCTTGGGCCATGGGGTCCCGAATGCTTACACACTTTTTAAAGAGTCATCCAAACGATTAGTTGACTCATCGCGAGACCTAAGGACTGGCCTCTATGTCAGGCAGACACCTTTCAGTCCTCGAGCGTACGCCGGCGTTCGCGGGTATTAACGGTAAGTTATTTGTCTATAAAACTTTTTATTTTGTTCTTGGAAAAATATCAAAATACCCTATAAAAAAAAATGCTCAAATATTGTACATTCTACTTTTGAAAATATGACAACGGCGCGTGGCGCGAAATCATGCCGCGAGCGCCGGCGCTTGCTTGGGTGTGAAGAGATAGCGGCCGACCCGACGTACATTTTCATACAACCTCTCTTACGTGATTATGATGTTTTTACACACCTTTTGTGAATGAAAAAAAAATTAAGATTAAAAAAAAAATGCTATTTGCAGTTCTTTTTTTCTTCTTTATGGCAACTTAGCTGGTGTCGACTATTCTGCCAGAGTCAAGTAAAATTTGCAATTGTTATTGCTGTTAAAAACTTATTGACATTGATTTTTTTTAAAACCCTTAATTTTTATACGAGTTTTCAAGCGCTTAAATTCGATGTCTAACTTCAAACTCGCCAATATCCATCGGCCTTTCTGTACCTTAGCGAAACTTGGCGAGAAGGCTGACTCTATACTCATAAGGCATTTGCTGCCAAATACTACTACTAAAACGAAGGTGCCTTTCGAGTACCATAATTAGAGACATAATAGAAATACAATAGGTGTGCGTTCGCTTTGGGCTCAAGTATGTAATACTAATAAGTGCCTAACTGTATTCTGCATCAAATACTGAAAGCTTAGTAAAATTGACACTAGCTAAATACACATATCGAAAAAAACAAAGGAAAAAATATACAAAATAAACTATTACCCACCTTTTGGGTCCAATCACAGTAAGGTGACGAATGGTAGATTATTTCTAGGCACTGTGACACATTTTCACTAAGATCACTCACATTTTGAAAATTTAATAAAAGTCTAAACGATTGTTTAGCAAGTTCGCTCTCTTCAACTGTTAGAATAGGAATGAAATGCAGACATGGACGGTTGTTATAATTATGATGTTTTTGAGAGGAAAAAAAAATGTTTTTCGATTACCTTCTTATTGTTCGGCAATAGTGTCGGTAATCGTAAAACAAAGTTTTGCGATTTATTTACCGACGTATTGCCTGTGGGCGTGTTTTTGTACTTCACAAAGACTATAATATTAATATTGTAGATACAGCTGCATTTTTTTGTGGTACCTAATTTTTTGTTATTGTAGAATAGTTTCAATCGATAAGACCGCATTTCAGATTATTATTATTCTCAATTTGATTTTTTTTTTAATTAAAAAACGGAGAATGTCATGAACGGTGGTGGTCTTAGATTTAGATTAGATTATAAGGTCCCGTTTTTACCCTTGGTTACAGAACCCTAAAGAGGAAAAATACTTACAAATATTCTTAACAATTTGAAGAATAGTCTTCTCCTTGGTAACAGCATCAGCCAGCAGAAAGGCGTTCTCCTCAAGTTGAGTCAGGAGCGCACTGGCCGCTCTACTCTGGGCCTCAGAACTGAGGTCCGCCCAGGAAGACCTCTGGCCTTCCTCCAGCAGGTTGGATCCTGGAGAAGATTGGGGCAAGTTAAGCAGGGCCGATCCTGAAGGTAGCAGAAAAGCGGTTAGTTGGGAGCTCGATTTTTTGGCGGTATTTAACCTTTCCAATACCGTAATAAGTGACAAAATAGAAAAACAATAGGTGTGCGAACGCATCGCTTGGGTCCCAAAAGTTTAAGAACTGCTATGAATGCGTAAGATCATTTCGCTCACCTACTAAAATATTGGCGTATCTAAATAAATGCTAAATTGAGTTTGAGAGGCCAAATTGTTTAAAACTGGATAATTTAAATCTGTCAATATCTACTATGGTCTATAACAGTAGCAAAGATCACAATTTCTAATATAAAATTAACTAAAAACTTTATTTAAATATTTGTACAATATTTGCCCGTACAGTGTAAGTAAACTATGAATAATGTTGATGTGCCAATATATTGCTGTGTGCGATTTTCTTTTTTCTCAGCCATAAAAAATCGAGCTCCAATTTAGGCAAAAAGCGTTAAAGTTAAGCTGAAATATATCTAAATTAGAATGAGTTACCAAATTGCCTGCAAAGCTTTGGAATTACTAGTGTGGCTGGAGCTGTGTGGTTTAAATACAGCTCCAGCGCTCTAGCCAAGTTACAATCGTTTTGTTTACGTCGAACGCATTGAAGTGGCTACGCCCCCAATTTCTTTCACGTAATAATAACCACGGAAAAAAGGAATTGGAGGCGTGGCCTATTCCAAGCGTTCGACGTTAACGAAACGATAGTAACATGACTATGGAGGCCGAAGTTTGGCATAATATACAGCAGTTTGACATATGTCAAACCGTAATATTACCCAATCAATTCTTCAAAATATTTGATTATTTGTACAAAAATCTTTTAAGCGCATATTTCTAAGCAAATTACTCACCAGTCTTAATAACTCCCAGCAGCATATCAGTAACGATGGCCTCTCTCTGCCGAGGGTCTGGGAAGGTCTGCACGTTCTGTGACATGCGCTGGGCCAGCTTCTTCATGATACTGGTTGTGGTCATCATGTCTCCGCCGTACAGGGTTTTTGAGGAGGTTACCTGTGGTGCAGAAGGTGGTTTAGCTGGTGTATAAGTTTCTTAGCCTATCTTAGTTGTCGTTAAAATTGGTAGATACATAGATAGATGCCAAGCCTTTTATAAGAAGAACAGTGTAATTATCAGTTTTTTTTTTCAGGGATATATTTGTATTTCTACAATTCAGATTTCATTTAAAAAATCTGAATTGTAGAAATACGAGTAAATAGTAATCCTTGGAATGACTTGGCAGAAAAGCAAATAAACCTTAAAAAGAGTACACAAATGGATAGAAAACTCGTTGTATCTTTTTTTTACTATATACGAGTAGATCGGTGTTTTTTTTTTTGAAATATCATTGCTTAGGGGGTCCGTATAGGGGTACCACGTAGGGCTTTTTGTTTTCGAGGTGAGGAATCATCAAATAACTTCGTCTAGCCTGAACTGAGCCTAGAGACTGTCAGACTTTTGCTGACCAAAGCCCACCTGTCGGAGTGACATTCACGGGTCACCAATCTTGCAAACCATGAGGTTCATATTAGCAAATAAGTTGTGGATATATAAAGCTCCATAAAATTCTAGAATATCATACCTGTGCCAAGTCATTGCTGATGCTGAGCAGAGACTCTCCCTCCCTGACCCTGGCCTCCAGACTGTTGAGCCACACGGAGCGGCACTCACTCAGGTCAGGAGCACCGTGCCAATCTGGTGTTGCGTCAGCTGTTGGAAAAAAAAATGTATTTTTACAAACTCAGGTCGATAACTCAAAGAGTAGATTAGTAAGGATAATATGAGGATTTTTACATTTACCCTCACGAATTCACGAAATCACGCCAAGAAAGCTACATAAGTCGTTACCGTCCTCATTCACGTTCACGCCTATTTACGGAGTTTTACGGCACTAACTTGGAGCCGCCATTAGGCATTGAGAGCAGTGTTGGCCGAGTGGTAAAAACCCTGATTTATGAGTTTTTGGTCGCTGGTTCAAATCCAGCCAAGCGCATTACTTTGTGTAATTTGTTTTATCACCACTGCTCTCAAAACGGTGAAGGAAAACATCGTGAGAAAACCGGTGTCCTAGATCCAAAAATTCGAAGACATGTGACATCCACCAATGTGTACTGGGCCCGCATGGTGGATTATGGCCTATTCTTCATGACCATTCATCATGGCGACGCTTAAGGAAGGCCTAAGTCCAGCAGTGGACGTCTTTCATCTAAAATATACTTACTATACTGTATAAAGTCGTTAGCAAGCTGGTTCAATTGGTTGCCAGTTGCCTCGGCAAGGTTCCCAGCGGAGTCGGCGAGGTTATCAGCTGCCTCTGCAATGTTGCTGGCACCTCGATAGTCGATAATGTGTTCTGGGGAATCGCCGTCACGACCTGAACCAAAAATTATGAGTTTTATTAGTATTAGAAAGAAAATGGACCGTCTTTAAAGGATCACCTGCATTTTGAAAAGCTTACATTTGTTTGACAGAAAGATACTGATGGTAAATGATTTGATTGTTTTATTTTAACCGTGAAAGTGTGGCCAGTGATACTTGTAACCAAAAACTAGTTTTTTATTGCTGTTTTTTAATCTTCCCATAGTTTTTCTTTTTGTTTGTTTCTTTTAGATAGACAGAATTACTTTTACATTTTTAATAGGTATTAGTATGGATTTTTACTATATTAACTCCAGACTTAGGTATATTTGTCTAATTTATAGTCCTTATAAATAAGGACATATATTCTTTTAATCCCTACATGAAATAGAATCAAAGGACAATTTTGTTTTTGGTCTATAATTTTTTTTTCAAGCAAGTCAGAGTATCTTGAAAATATAGGATGGTCTCCCAGGAACCTTTTCCTACCCTTACTTAGAATAGGCCACCAACCAAAATGGCGATCGACCTAGAATACGCTGCAACAGAACAGAACAGACACAGATTTTTTATGGGTCTCAATCGAAGTTGGGGGTTGCTCGTAACATAACCATAGCAACGACGGCCATTTTGGTTCAACTTATTTGCCGCCCTATATAATCGTATACGGTTTCTATCTTACCTTTAAGCAGAGCCTCAGACCCTAGCCTCCTCAGCAGTTGCATCTGCCGATCATTAGGCTCCAGCCCCAGGTCGTGGTAGTTCTCTCCTGAAGGTAGACCTGTCCCGCGTCGGCGAGGACGCTCCTCCTCAGTGTGGGTGTGAGGAGTTAGTGTGCATCTGGAAGTGAAAGAAGATGGTTAAAATCTAGATATCATAAAGTAAGTCGGATATACGACTGTTCCGTTTCGATACTCTTGCGTCGAACGCTTCGAGTAGGCTGACTGACTGAGCGTTGAGATAACGTCAAAACAAAGGAATTGGATTGCGTGGCCGACTCGAGCCGTTCGACACCTTCGATCATCAATGTACTAGATCAAAGAACAAAAAAACACGAAATTCAATTCTCATTATTAAATCTGTTCAAAAATAGTTGTTGAAAAATTACGCCAATTTTGTAACCAATAAGGTGCAATATACAAAATCAACAATGGCGCTTATCCTATTTTCAAATTAGAGCGATGTCATATCTCAACGCCTACCATTGGACCAAACTGACATCAAATATCATCACAGAATTATTTGTGATGATTTTTTTGTCGGGCCGTTTTCGAAAAAGAGATCGGTAATCTAGTAACATTGATGATCGAAGTTCAGTTCAAGAGAATCAGAACGAAACGGTAACTATAACTATCCCCACTGTACGAGGAGTTAAGTTGGCTATCCCCACTGTACTCCTCAAACTCTTGTCGAAACCAATCATCATCAGCCTTTTTAATGTTCCCACCGCTGGTAATTTTTGGTTCTAGGGCATGCCGGTTTCCTCACGATGATTTCTATTGAACCCTATAGCAACATTAAAATCGAAAGATATCTGCAAAATTTATTTCTTGATAAAATCAATACTCACTTCCACCTAGCCAGTCCGGTAGCGCCTCCTGGGCAAGGCTGCACAGCATACGTGCCAGCTATTGTCCAGTTCCAATTCAACCCTCGCGCGCTGACCTGAGGGCAGAAAACGCGGCGACCGATGTTGGGCGCTCCTATTGTTGCTGTAACAGAGAAGAGTAAAGGGTTACTCTGTGATGAAGTACAAGGAGAGGAGAGTTGTGGGCTGTTACTGGCCGTCAAGAAAAGAAAACTTTTGCACACTCTATGTAGGTTCCGGAACTACTAAGACTCAGGAAAATGCTGCATGGAATTATTACTTCTAGTAATATTCGAAAACTACCACACAACGCCGTCTAGTCTCAAGCTAAGCAGAGCTTGTGTCATGAGTCACAACTGATAAACATACTTATATATTTCTATATACACACATATTGTAGCTAAATTACACCCAGACACAGAAGAAATGATCGTGCGTCATCACATAATATGTCTTGAGGGGGAATCGAACCCACGACTTCCGCACAGCAGACAGGGTCTCTAACTAGTAGACTAACAGGCCTTTCATGTAGAACCAGTATAATCAAAAATCTATAAATATATATTTGAGAGACCAATATTGTGATTTAAGGTCTAGAAACATTCTCAAGATTCTAATATTGCTAGTATAGTGAAAACTTACAAAAAGTTTTTTCAAACTCATCCACGAGATCAGGGATATTGAGTCTATCTTTGGGAGAGAGGTGTACCGATGGTGTCGGCTCCGAATCTTCGTCCTTCGCTGGCCATTCGAGAGTTCCTTCCGTTACGGAGCCTGTAAATAAAACATTATTTTAACATTTTTAACGTTATAGTGTCATTATTCCCTGAAAAGCAGGATGAGTTCGTGCCAGCAGTTACTAACAGGTCTAACCAAGGGTAAGGGTCTTTGCCAGACTTTTAGGCCCCATAAATCCTAACTTATGGGGCCTAAAAGTCTGGCAAAGACCTTTACCGTGGTAACTGGCTACCCGGTCTCTTGCAACCGTGTTATGGAGGCGATATGGGCAAAAACGCTTTAATAACCTTTGCACAAACGATTGGTTCAAATGAGGCTTCCTCAACCATCTCAAACACAGTGGTAGGTTCTGCTCCTTCCAGGATTAATACAACACATAAACCGTTGGTTGCCAAATATTGTTTGGAAACCTTATGGTCTCTAAACGATACTTGACTCTAATTATTCAGAGTCCTTCGAAAATAATAGAAGAAAAAGACCAAAGACGAACTCATGATCGGCAGGCGAATTTGGGAAGCCAAATAATAATATTGTCCTGGAAATCCTCTCGAATGTTCTCCAACCTCACAAAAGGATCTGTCAGACTCGTACTGGTTAAAACCATTCCAGTGTGCCCTCGTACACATGCTTCGAAGACTTTGGGAGCGGTAAGACTTCTTCCGGACTAGTGCTGACCCACCGTCTTCGAGTGAGGTGTTAAATCCACTAATGGTTAAAAAATACGCACGTGGACTTGGGACCACTAGACCAACTGGGTTTAGGTTAATAGAAAAATAAGTCTTCTAATTCTTAGCGTACTAAAGTGTAACATATTATAGATTCTTACTCGGTTCATCTTCCTTCGCAGGCTTGTCGATTTTGTGGTTATGTTCAGGCTCCACAGCCTTTGGTTCTTCCTTGACTTCAGGTATACTGTCCTGGGAGCTCTGTGGCGGTTCCCTCTCGGTTGAGGACTCCGGCTGCCTTGTCGTGGTCTTCTGAAAGCAAGTTGGTGTTAAGAGGTGTTGATTTTGGAAAAATAAATATATATTTAAGACTTGGCAGTGTTGGAAAAGATGTAAAAAGCTACATCTTGTCCATCCTCACGTAACTAGTTATAGTTTAGGGTCATCATCATCCTAGCGGTATTAGTCCCGGTTGCCAACCTTGGCTTTTACCTCGGTGCCCGGGGTCCGCTAGTTATAGTTTAGGGTAAAAGGCCTTTAATATCACGATAATCGCCTAAGAGCGCCATTTAATTAAAGCTGCGCCTTTGAATAAACACAGAGTGACAGCCGCGGTGCTGTCAAGCGGCACGTTGCGGCTAATTTGAAGGCGCCTTTATTCAGGCAGATAAAGAGTGTTTTTGGAACTCAGATATATCAATCTCATGCCTACCATTGGAACCAGTAAACCAACGATGCAGTTTGTTTTGTAGAACTTGAGAAACATACATTTGTTAACCATTATATTCGCTTTTACTTACAGGCTTACCTATACAAAAATTCAACAGATTAACCCTCATTTTTGTCTCTCAGGATCAGGGATGCCACTGTTTCCCATTTCGTCCATGCTATAAAAAAACTGGCGACGTCAAAAATCAAATAAAAGAAACGCAATCACCTTAGAGGCAACATCCCCAAGTTTTACCTCAGGAGGCAATGTGATGTGAGGCCTGAAGGTCGGAGGAGTGATGACTGTGGGCTTCTTCCTCTCGTTCTGCTGTGTCTGTACTGGGTTCTTCGGGATCGGAGGCTGGGTGGACCTCCAGACTGTTGGCTGGGATGTGATGAGCCAGGGCGGTGATGGTCTGTTAGTTGTGCTGGTTGTTGATGCTGAAATTAAACAAAGAAGTTGTTAGTATTAAGTAAGCCACGGCTTAAAAAACCAGTTATCCAGGATAAAGGAGCAAAAAGGTAAAGAACGGATATGAGACAAAAATATTTGCTGGTTTCTTAAACCAGCTTAACTCAGCAATAAAAACCTTAAAAAACTTTTTAAGAGTTTTTAGGCTTAGTTTTCATTTAGCCATAGCCAGCTTTATCATGACCATAATATCGTCTTTTCTCGTACTTTTAAACAACTCAGATATAAATAGCATGACAAATTCTAAGTTTAGTTAAAAAAAAGATATGCTTATTAGCTTAATTTTCTATGTGTGCAAAAATCATCCAATGACGAATCCCGTTCTTCGGCGGAGCGGGATACAGTGTTAGACTCTTACTGACTAAACACCCTACCCCGTTCCTTCTTTGCTCTTCGCACTGCGACTAAGCCTTCCTTGCGATAAGACCGCCTATTATACTCGTACACTTAGTTTTCATAAATGTATATCCTGTCCACATTATGAGGTGTACAATAAAGTCTATAATAAATAAATAAATGATATTAACTTACCAGGCACACATTGGTAATGAGCCTCCAGATATTTGAGCGTGTTGGGGCAAGGGTCTCCGAACATGTTCGTACTGGCCAATATACTGCAGTTCTGGTGCATGCTACACCTGGAAAATGGAGAAAAAATATATTTAATAACAATGAAGGGCAGAGGAACCTTTTTAAAAATGGCTGCGTAATTTTAGGATGGGAGAAAAACACAACCTTCTTTTTGTAGATGTTGGAAACAACTTGGCAGCATGGTTAGGTTGGTGATTGAGTGATTGCTGTGTTTCGTGTCACGAACTCACGGGTTCGATTTCCGCACTGAACAAATTTTTATATGTCCTACAGATACTTGTTCCGGGTCTCGAATTTGCGTGATTATGAACGTACCCACGATATAAGAGTAATTCATATTGAAATTAAATTCATAAAAAAGTGTATGAATTAAGTTTGTATACCTGAGTAATGAGCAGTGGTGGCCGAGTGGTAACGGCCCCGACTTACGTGTTGTAGGTCGCGGGTTCAAACCCAGCCAGGCGCATTACTTTGGGTAATTTATTTCATCACCACTGCTCTCAAAACGGTGAAGGAAAACATCGTGAGGAAACCGGCATGTCTTAGATCCCAAAAATTCGAAGGCATGTGACATCCATCAACCCGCACTGGCCTCACGTGGTGGATTACGGCCCATTCCCTCTCCTAGAGAGGAGGCCTGTGTCCCAGCAGTGGGAACATGAAAAGGCTGATGATGATGATGATGATGATGACCTGAGTAATTAAGACCAGACCTTTACTTCTACATTATTTACTCTTTGATCCTTGAAAAAAAAAAACAATCACAGTGACGTCACACATCACTGTCATGCTGATGTCAAGTTGACTTCCGTACTATTATTGACTTCACCACCATCACTACAAAGTAAAAAACAAAGTCGCTTCCCTCTGTCTGTCCCTAAGGATCTTTAAAACTACGCAACAGATTTTGTTGCGGTTTTTTTATTAAATAGAGTGATTTAAGAGAGAGGTTTATAAGTATAATAAATGTACCTATAATATATTTAATATCAGAATTGCACGCGTGCGAAGTTGGGGCGAGACGCTAGTATTATTATATTTAAAAATACCTTTAAAATAACATATTAACACGTAAAGTGGAACGCCGACAATCAATTTAAGCATCATTTACATGAGTGAGAGGGGCCTCGCACTTTATTGGCAATCTCGCGAGTTAACAGGATCAACTTACAGGAATATTTAATTTTCGGCAATTTTCGGCGATCGTCGGTAATCCTCGGGTGTTTCCGGACAGCCTCGGGATAGCGATTTGTTATTAGCCGTCGTGTTTATGTTTAAATTGAGTTGTACTAGATTAATTGCGTGGTTTGCATTTAAATTGTACAATTGGTTGAGTTTGAAATTTATAATAGGTGTTTTTACCTGTTAAATTGTTGTTTTATTGAACTTTCCCTCTCCTAGAGTGGAGGTCTGTGTCCCAGCTGTGGGAACATTAATAAGGCTGATAATGATTATGATGATGGAACTATGATATATTTTATAAGACCTTAAGTCAAATTTCAGGATTCTGGGTCGATGGGCAGCACCCAATGAGTTGGTTTCAAATATACTTAGGTTTTTTTTTAATGTAAACGGGCGTATCTTTTGTTTTTTTAGAAACTTTGAAATCTGATTTTTTACATCATTAAAAGACCTTAGAGCTGAGTACATATATAGGTTTTAATTTCGACTTGATATTTCAATGCGTTCTCGAGATAAAAGGTCTTGACAGACAAACGGACAACAAATTAAGCCCATAAGGCTTCCGTTTTTTTATTTGACGTACGGAACCCCAAAATAAAAGAATCAATATTAATTTAACTCAGTTACTATTAATATTAATTGATATCGTAATAGAAATCTTATTTGATAGCTATGAAAAATGATTGTTATGAAAAATATCATATTTACTGATTTAAGAGCTTGTTAGTAAGATAGAGTTTCAAAAAATGTATAATTTATTCAGTTTTCCTTATTAGTTTAGAATTACTTAGTGATCTTTCAATATATTATCATTTATTTAAATCTTTAAGATAAAAATGGCTTCTGTAATCAATGGGTATTCATTATCTCTAAAAATATAAATCGCTAGATTCTGCCAGTGGTTTCGCCCGCATGAAGGCTGGTAAACCCCCTTAGGGGGCAGTTTCGTAAAATCCGTTTTTAACGGATGTCTACATCCTATAACGAACCTGCCAAATTTTAAGTTTGTAATTTCAAAATTTTTTAGATTAATCAGTAAGTGGTATTTCGCTTTTATACTCGTATACCTACGTAGACTATCTTTGGCCCCGGTTTCGCCTGCGCGAAGGCTGGTTAACCTCCTTAGGCAAGGACTTTCGTAAAATCCGTTCTTAGCAGATGTCTACACCCTATAGGAACCTGCATGATAAATTTTAAGTTTGTAGGTATTATAGTTTCAGAGATTTCGTGATTAATCAGTTAGTGGTATTTCACTTTTATATATGTACGAGTATATAGACTAGCTTTTGGCAGTAGCTTCGCCCGCGTGAAAGCCGGTTGATCTCCTTTGGGAGATTTGTAAAATTTGTTCGCAGCGGATGTTTACACCCTACTTATAAAGAACCTGCTTGCAAAGTTTTAAGTTTGTAGGTGTTATAGTTTCTGAGATTTCGTGATTAATCAGTGAGTGGTATTTCGCTTTTATATAGATATAGATAATATTATCGTAATCGAATCAAATAACTATCTTAACAATGTCTTAAATGCCAATAAGATACTTAGAATTCTATCGCTTTGTCCGCATATCTAACTGCTATTAGTAAATGAACTAACTTACATTTCACAAATCAGTAACAGACTGAGTGGTAACGGCCCTGACTTACGAGTTGTAGATCGCGGGTCAAACATAGCCAGGCGCATTACATTGTGTAATTTATTTCATCACCACTGCTCTCAAAACGGTGAAAGAAAACATCGTGGGGGAACCGCCATGTCCTAGAACGAAAAATTAGAAGACATGTGACATCCACTAACCCGCACTGTCCCCGCGTATTTTTTTACGGGTAATTCCGTCTTCTAAAAAGGAGGCTTGTGTCCCAATACTGGGAACATTAAAAAGGTTGAAGATGTTCCTTCTACAGGGGTCTCGGGAAAACTTATAAAAAAGAATCTTATGGTCCTAGAACGTAAAAGGTAACTGAAAAGAACAGAGTTGTGATTAGTCAGTGAAAGTTTGACTCGCCCTCCGTTTCATAACGGCCTGAGTCCCAGCAATGGGAACATTTTTTTTAATAGCCTATTGTATGTCCCACTGCTGGGCAAAGGCCTCCCCTTTTCTCCGATCACGTTTGCCCCGCGAAAATGATGAGATCGTCACTCCACCTTCGCCGCGGTGGGAACAATATAAAACTAATTAAACCTCAAGAATGTATTTACCAATAACCGTTTAAATAAAACCGATACGTTATTATAACCGCTATAACCTAATTTAACTGTTATTTGTGACTATATCTGTGCACAGATTATATCTAATAACGCCACAACTATTCTCCTGCCGCCATTTTGCGAAGTCAATAATGACGGAGTGTAAAATGTTGGTTATTTTGGATTAGATAGCTATCTCCGTGTGAAGGGATTGTGTCGGTATTTTGTTGAAATAAGGTATGACAGGTAAGGTATGAACCAAAAATTCAAAGAAATGTGACATTCACCAATCCGCACTGGGCCCGCGTGGTGGATTATGGCCCATTCCCTCTCCTAGAGAGAGGAGGCCTGTGTCCCTGCAGTGGGAACATTAAGAGGCTGATGATGATGATGATGATGATGATGATGAAGGTATGACAGAACATTTTGACATTGCCCTTGTCGGGACGTGCAAAAGACTGTATAGTACGGCCGATGGATCTTGGCGAGTTTAAAGTTAGGTTCTGCGAATTTTAGCGCTTGAAAACTCGTACAAAAATAAAGTTTGAAAAAAAATGCCAGAACAGTTTTTAACAGCAATAATAACTGCAAATTGCAGTTACGTCTTATTTTATTATTATTTTTTGCATGTTTTTTTTTTACATTATTTGTTTTTTTTATTTATTTAATAGCGACCCGTCCCAGCTTCGTACGTAATATTGAATATGTTATTATTATTATTTTTTATTTTTTATTGATTATAGGTTCGCGCTTGACCGCTATCTCACCTGATGGAAAGCGACGATGCGGTCAATAACATGTGTTTTTTCCTTATTAATAAAGTAAAACATTTGCTTGCGTTACCATTTCTCAAAAGAAAATACACTAGACGCTTTGTTTGTATTGGGCAGAGAGCACTGTCTCGCTCATTTGCTTTAGTACGTATAAGGCTATAAGGTTAAAGTTATTAAAAAAAAATTATTAGCTTGCAATGTAACTATGTATGTTCGGCTCAAATCTTGCAACTCAATTTTGAAGCAGAGATCTCCAACCGATTGAGATGCAATTTTACATACAGGTGTAGATCGCATGACAATGCCATATTATGTTTTTTTTTTATGGTAGGTGAAACTCATCCAATGACGAAACCCGCTCTTGGGCGGAGCGGGAGACCAGTGTCAGACTTTTACTGACTAAAAAACCTACCCCGTACCTTCCTTGCCTTATTCCTGGAGTCGAGGTAACAGTTTGCACCACCCTAGGCTCCAGGAGATGTCATATTATGGTGACATGGAGCTAATCTTATGATGGGATCGCGAGTTAGTTATAGGAACTCTGTAATTAAACGTCACAACCATGTCGAGTTTGGGCTCGTGTGAATCGTTTTGACAAGTTTTAATTATATAAGTATGGACCACCCCTATAAAAGCTATGAAATTTTTTTTCATTGAAAACTTGTTTTCTTACCTGCTATGTAGAACCCGTAAGCTCTTGGTGGACATGCAGTTGACACTCCAGTCGGTGTTGCCATGATCATTGCATATCGTGATGGAGAACCTTCCATAGTTCGCTCTGATGAGGTGGATGACGGAACCTTCCCTGCAGCCGATCTTCAGGGTTTTTCCTTCGCAAGCGTACGCCGTTTCGTACCGTGGTTCTGTTGGAAAAGAAAAAGAAGATATATATTAAAATAAGTATCAGAGTTGAGTTGAGAGAATTGTATGAGAGTGACTGGACAGAATGGAAGAAAAAAAAATGGTGTTATATATAAATAAAATGGGACGAGGACAGGAAGTTTTTTTTAAATTGCTATAAACTAGTGCTTGACTGCGATTCCACCTGATGTCAAGCAGTGATGCAGTCGTTGATGGTGAGGCGCACTAGTTTATTAGAAGCCTAAAAATAAGATCTTCCTGTAAGATGGCCAGATTTATGACATAAAGTAGGCCATTATGACATTAATTAAGAACGGCCAACCTCAAAACGTGGCTAAAACCTCGTAGTTAGCTAGCTAGTAATATACCTAAATAGCTCTAACATTGGAAAGTTTCCTTTCAAAATCAATAGGTACTAATTATTTTAAAATATCTAAATAAGTTTAGCTATAGACCTAGATAGCGAGATTTAGAGTAATTAGTTTTGTTTTAGGCTAATTTTGACAACAAACAATTACGACGACCAATTTCATACAAACTTCGTTTATCACCTCTTTCAATTTAAACATAAATATACAGCAACAAAATCATCGTTAATAAACTACCCAGAACTCGAGCAAAAAAAAAAACCCGACTAAACCCGGCTCCTCACTCCATCATACACAGGCGCGCTCATTTCGCAGTGTGAGTCGGCGAAAACCAGTAAACGATCCGTCAGAACCGTCATTAATTTAACCAGATTTATTACCCAAGATCCATACAATATGCCCAGCTCTATTCAACCAACGATGAAACTCATTCCACATCCATCGCCCCTTCAGTTCAACCTAACTTCAAGACGTACCAACAAAGCAAGCAATGTATCTTACACTTATAGAGATGGGGTCTGTTTTTCCTACACCGAAAATGAATCCCGAAATTGATTATGAAATGTTGAGTCGACAGTTTTTGTTTGTTTCTGTAGGTGTTTTTAGATAAATGGTTTCGGTGAATGCCGGTCACAATATCCGTGATTGGTCTAATTGGATTTATTTACGAATGAATGTTTTCGATGGCGGCCATTGTGGAATTGTTTGATTATTTTAATTAGGGATGTTTTGCTGTGATTGAAATTATGGATGGTGTTTTTGTGAAAATAATTAATTGTGGTCGTTTTATATTTATGTTTTGTTTAAGCGTTGTAGCGTGTAAAATTGTGAATACAATTAACTGCATTAGGCATTGTTCAGACGAAATGTTTTGTCGGCCGCTGACTGAGCGGGCGTTGTGTAGTTTATCGCTTTTACATACTATATCGTTCACACCGAACTGAATATACGCTAATATTACTCTACTATTATTCTGTTATGTTGTACAAGTAGTAAATAAATCAATATGTACCTACTGCAGATCTCATCAACGTTCAGCCTCGGCCCTAGGCTTGAAATATGGTGATTCGTTACATGGATGTTACTTTTTAAGTTTAATACAAGGGTTTTCCAAAATTCACCCCCAAGGCTGGGTTAAAAAATAACCAGAGTAGTGTAGAGTTGCAACCCAGAATCGTTTTTTAAGATGGGCGTAGCTACCCTAACGTTAGCCCAAATAACTCTAACTGCGAGCAGTGAAGGTTAGGATAAGCCATTGATACTAGAACTTTACGTTTGCGTACAAAAATGCGAGTTTAGGTCATTAGAGTTATCTACCCTGTGACGTCATTAGAGTTAACTCCAACCTCAAATTTAAATGCTGCCCTGAAGAGTTGAAACGGAAGTCCAAAGTTTGTATCCAGAATTCTAATTTCACGTTAGTGAAACCGCGGATAGAAGCTAGCAATCACATAATATCTTAAGTGACACATGATGTATATCAATAACAACAAATGCAATACAATACATATACATCACAGCCGCAATAATCGTAGGAATACCTCGCTATTAATCAAAAGAGTTGCCTGCGCAATATATTGTCCGAACAGATTAACGATAAGCCTCATGTCCTCGCAATAAATTCGTTCTTCGAACATTTTCGATGAAACTTTTCGACATTCGGAGAAGTGAGGATTTTATTAAAAACTAGTTTTTCTTCTCTCATGGGAAATGTCTACTTTTCGGGATAAAAAGTAGGCAACGCTTTACTCTCAGTGACAATTTAGATTTCTAAGAACGTACGTGTCTTAAGTGGCAGTGAGCAGGGCACATTACTCGCAGAACAGATGGTCGTTGAGGTCGAAAGGTTCTGGAGTGGCGACCGCGTACCAGAAGACGCATGTTGGAAGGCCTCCTAAAAGATGGACCGATGACCTGACAAGGGTCTAGGGTGGCGGGAATCCAAATAATGCGAAAGGCACAAGTCCGTTAATTGTGGCGACACTTGGGGAGGCCTGTGTCCAGCAATGGACAACATTCAGCTAAAATGATGATGACGAGGATGACGTATTCGATTACTCTTGTCAAATATCAAAGAAACACAAACAATTTAACATCGTGGTATGTGGCATCTTAATTTTACAGAGTCACTTTTTTTTCAATAACTCTTATCTGAGACGTTTCTTTCTGTTAGCGTAATTGGTTTCCGATTTTCATCAAGTAAAAAAAACACAGATTATTAGTTAATAACTTTAGAAATATTCAACATAATAAATAAATAATAAAACACAAAGAAAACGAATATCACCATCATCAGTCGACGCATTTTTATTATATTTTATTATAGACAGATAATTTAATATTGTTTATTAGATTATAAAACGCAATTTATTGCATACATTTTAGCCCATTAAATGAATAGCTAAATTATGTAAATATCATAATGGAGATTTGTGTGTGATACAACAATTTTGGGAACAGATGTTATGCAAATATGAGCCAGTTTATGCAAAAAAAAATCTGAAATATAAAACCTTAATTTTTGTATATGCTAAAACATGTGTGTTGTATTTTTATGTTTAGAATCTATGTACAATTTTTTATAATTGTATCATTGAAATTATAGAGTTATAAGCTTGTTATGTTACTTGGTTGTCCAAACAAAAAGAAGGGTTATTTTGCTCCCGCACTCGGCTTTACGTTGGCTTACAAAAAAAAATTCGTAGTTTCTTTTTATCTTTCAAGATGACAGTATTTTTTTTCATTTGCTTTGTCATATTACTAAATGACTTTTACGTGTGTTTTCTGATTGAATATGAATGTCTCTGATTTTAATATATTTGTATCTATATTTTGTGTAATTATATGGGTGTATTCTTGGTGGACCTATTATCATAATAATCATTATTTCAGCAGAGAGACTCTAATAGACAAAGTCCTCCCCCAAGAGTCGTGACAATGAACGGCCCTGTGCGTCTCGCATCCATGGGATTCCCGCGACCCTCACCAGTACGGTCTTTACTGTAAGAAGTTGCCAATAGACAAAAATATAATGATCATACTCCTCATTATATTTCTAAACCAAAATAAGCTTTCCATTAAATAGATTCTCTAAACAAAACAAAGATATTATAAATATTTACTGTCAAAAAGACCATTTAATAAATCAAAGTGACGTTCGCGTTATAACTACGATTTATCGATAATATCCGAAGTCGTCATTTCTGCCTAATGGCGATTAATTACATCCAATTTAAAGCAGATCCATTTTGAAATTCGAACCGTTCGCGTTCTTATTACGAAAATAAACGTCTTCAATAACGGTCGCCATTTATTATAGACAAAACAAAATGTTTAAATGTATCGAAATATAATTATACAGAAAAGCAGCTCTAATTATTGGTTCTTAGAATACTTGAGTATTTCTTTGATCATTTTAATGGGCGATACAATGACATTAATGGATTCGTTTTTTAAATCTATCGTGATGACAGTTGAAGTGGTGTAGGTGTGTGTTATGTTAATTTAATAATAGAGAATATGCATGTGATTCTAGTAGTGATCAATTAGGTTTTTAATAAAATTTATTACTTCTAAATTAAGCTTTCGTCAACAATTAAATTATTAAAGATTTTTTTTTTATACTTGAAATTCTAATGAACCATAGCAAATATAACGTTAAAATTTATGACAATAAACCTTTAATACCGAGAGTTTCACCTTCCCTCTTAATAGACATACTCGTAGTTTGTTGTAATTTTTTATCAGAAATTGACATCACAAATCGCTTGCGTTTAAACTGCTAGGGCTTCGTCGAATGGCTGTTTAAATCATTCACTGTACATTTATATTATTATTATATGCATATTTTTTTGCGCCCAAAACTCAGCATAAATCTATCGATAACTCCAAAACTTGACCCAACACTACAAACACGCGAAACTACACTTATTGTCGATAAAACTAGATATAATATCTGAAACTATTTTAAATCACTAGAAAATGACGTGTCCTATCGTGGGCTGAATCGCTACTCACCCCCTTAATGGTAGGCTTGAGGGGTTGTAATAAAAATGATTTATATGAGATGTCCAGTTGGCTACTAGGGGTTGAGAACAATTTGAGTATCCCCTGGGTGGATGATGTGGCTTAAAATTTTGTTTTTTTTTTTTGAAGATTTTCGACCCATTTTTTTTTTTGCCAAAATCATTAGTGCTTGACTAAGATCCCATCTGATGGTAAGCAGTGATGCAGTCGTTGATGGTGACATGCACTAGTTTGTTAAGAGCCACTCTCGCCTTGAAAATACCTAAATTATAATTGGAAATATTTATTTCCGTTATAAGTATAATAAAGTTAAGTACGGTGAACTTTATACATAACAGGTCAATACAAATAAAATATAAATTCATTACTGAAATATTTCTGTGAAAACCAGCCTTTTCTTTCATTTCAAACGAAATACAATTCATAAAATATTAATACGTCAAAGAAAACCATTTATAATATAGTACGTATTAATAATAAAACTTTATTCTCAGAAACATTGCACTACAATTCAATTTCAGCATATAATTAACTCAATGTACACTTAGCTTTATAGCACAAATATTCTTTTGTGTTCTACCTCTCTATTGTAGGAACACCCTTATACACATACGCTGTCTCGCTCACACTTAAACTAACCAAATAAACCTATCTCGCTCACTCATAGACGTTATAATTACATTGCTACATTACAAGTCCTTTTTCATACCCTGTAATTACCCCGGCAGGTTTCACAAACTTATTATTTTCTCGCCTAACTTGCTTATTCACTTGAGTTAAGGTTTAAATTTGCTAAATTAAGTTGTAAAAGGTAATTCTTTTTTTGAACCTTGTTGGGAACACGTACAGTTAGCAGCACACCAGAATACAACAAACTGTCAAAATTCTGCAAACGATTTTCAACTCTTAACCATAATATAACAAGGTTCAAAATGTATTTGAGAAATCTGACGGCTTGTATAGTCTGATGTGGTGACCGTACCTAAATGTCATTTGATAGTGATGTTCACTTGAATTGAAATTCTTGTAATTTGAATCGATTCAAGTTTGAATCGAGTTCAGGGGTGGTATTCGTGTTTGAGTTGCGTGTCCATTAATTTGTAAATACATATGGGGTTAATTGACAAGCAAAGTAACACGAAGCTAAAACATGTTTTTTTTTTCTTTTTCATTCATGGTTTTGCTTGTCAATGGATAGCAAATTCAGAATATCCACGCAAATTTTTATTTTTCTACTTATCTTTGAACTAAGGTTACGTGAAATTCGCAACGATTTATTTTTGTTAGTGGGTAATTAAAATTAATAAAAATTAATTAAAATCCGCGTGTTTATAAAAAAGCCTGTAAACAATTTTTTATTGAAGTTTTATTGAATACAAAAGTATTCTAAATGATTTATTCTGAAAATATCTCTAGTTCCATTATATTGCATTTTTTTTAACCACCTTACTTACGGTGTCGTATTGGTGTTAAGTACTCAGTCTTCTTTTTATTATCCTAATTTAAATTCAAATCATAGTAAATTAATTAATTGCATTCAAAATCCCAAATGATTCATGATTCTAAAATGTTACAACACTATCATCATCATTTGATTCCCGCCTTCTACATATCCTTCTAAATAGGGTGAATCTCCCAAAAGCTGTCTGTCGTATTTGAAGCAAGAATATTCGCTATTTCCACAGTAGTAAGTCCAAAACTGTTGTGTTGTTCATTAATATTTTGGCCGCAGATGCAACAGTATTGGTTTTCCAGCGAATTTAATTCACTACGTCATTAATCGAGATCAGTGTTGGTTATTCTAAGGGATTATATGGAATTTTATTAACAGAATTTCTGGTTGGCGGTTGGATTTAGGGAGAAATAATTATGCAGATATATTTTGTGGATACAATTTTAATGGTTGTGACTTTGAGATAATGGAATACGCAGTTATGTGTTTTGATGGTAACTTAATTTTATTTGTAATACTTACTTGTTAAAATTTGCATAAAAAAAGGACTAAATTGTTCTTAAGTTTGCATTATCTAGTAATAAATAAGTCTTTAGAAAAGTTTCTAAAAAGGGAGGTCTAAATAATAACATAGAGGTTATCTCAATTTAATTGGTGGTACTAAAAAAATCCACTATCCCTAATGTATTTTTTCATCAGCCTAAATTGTTTCAAAATATTTATAACAAAATTATAATTTTACGAAGCGATACACGCCTTCGGTAGCATGGTGACAAATTGAAAAGGCCTTTTTATAGTATATTTTACGAGATCCCCGAGGATGCGACGTTTCATATATTTGAGAGAATTTTCCATCGCAATTTTAGTGGCAGGTGACTTGGAAGAAGGCGAAAGCACGTTATATTATTTACATTGCCAATAGAAAGAAAATTTTGTTTCGTATCTCACTTTGTTTGGGAATGGCTGAGAAAAGCCTTGGTGTAGGGAAATGCGAAACTTTGCTTTTATTATCTACTTTACAAGAAAATCGAAGGGCTCTTGCAATAAGGTAAATTAAGAGTATCTTTTGGGAGTCTGCAACAACAAAGTTTTTTTTTTTTTTTTTTGGTTGATTGTTTAAAAGATTTTCTTTAGGTAATTTTCGGGTTTCCTCATAACCCATAAAAGTAACAGTACCCATGCCATGTCAACAGTTTTAAACGTCAAATACGGTCAGCGGATTTAATTACTTACAGGAATTTGCATATTTTCTATCAAAAACTCGCATGGGTTACGGTCAGTAACTGGACGTTTTACCCTAACTTTTAATTTTGTTGATGTCTTTTTTATGAGTTTAATAAAATTTGTTGTTTTGTCGAAGTGCATGGGTACCTATTACACTTTATATATTTAAAATGATATTAAAAAAAAAATCAAACCTACAAAGTAAAAATGCAGTAGAAGAAAAATGCAGTCAAACAAAACTAAATTTCCAACAAACTAACTTCGCAATTTCAAACAAAAACCATTCCGTAACAAATCCATCGGAGCCAACCGTTCACCTGGAGATATCAAGACGAACTGAAGTTGTAAAAACAAAAATCGAACGGCCACCATTCGAAATTTAAAAGATTTAACCGTTCGGCAGTAAAATGGCGGAGTGGTTCGAACCGTTGAGCCGGGCTGACGTCCCGGGCGATCGATTCTCAAACCGAAGGAGACGTTTTACAACTTGTTTTACGAGTTACAAAATCGCAGCCCGATTTGGCGGTAACATAAGGAAATAGGGACGTAACTTGCTGTGTTCTGATAAATATAAAGCCCGTGAGATTTGTAGCAGGATCCTCTAAGAAGTACGGCCACCTAGTCTGCATGTTTTAGCTTTATGTAGATTTCTACCGTGTTACATATGAGGTGGGAATCAAATTTATTTTCGTGTTTACGTTGCCATAAAATCCTGAGACGTTTCGAACACCTGAAGAGTGTTTAGGTGCTCATAGAATTTGAGATTGATTTTCTACAGCTTTGTAATTTATTTTTCTTGCCGACGTTTTCGTTTACAGTCGTTATGGGTAGTTCAACGCCAGGAAGTCTGACCATCAGTCTATCCAAGAAGTGTCGTCTTGCCTGGTAACTGGGTGGTGAAGGTCTGATAGGCAGTCCCTCTGTATGATATACAGGCCGACTTCAAAATAGTTGAGAAAAGCTTAAGTAAATGATAGCACATTTTAGTAGCAAATTTTTTTTTTACTATTCTTTACATTTATATTTGGTACTAGCCAACTTAAAATCAAATGGAAATTCAAAGGCTGGACTTAAAAGAAGCTAGCAGGACTCTGCAATTTCACTCTCATCTTTTGATTACTAATCCGCTCCCGTTTGCCGTAGAGTGATGCAATTACCCACCCTATAGCCTTCTTCAATAAATGGGCTATCCAAAACTAAAAAAAAGTTTTCCAATTTGGACCAGTAGTTCCTAGGATAAGCGCGTCCAAACTAACTAACAAATTCTTCAGCTTTATAATTTTATTAAAGATGATTTCCCCTAAAATTACTTTGTGAAGACAAGCATCACCACTTGATCTTAAAGTGGCCTCTTCAACAACTTACTTCCAATATTATTTCATTGACAAACACGATTATATCAATTGACTGGGCATCACCACCTAATTGAGACGTCATACACTCTATTTTTCATATCCACAGCTTATCGAAAAATCAACTTTAAATTCTTAGCAATAAAACCTATAATGATCCTGTCAAATAGTTTTGTTAACAAAAATGCATTTAAGAAACCATTGGAATTTGTACTCTTTGCTTCAAGATTTAAGGTATAAAATTGGTTGTAGCAACTGGATTTTAGTAAATCGTTGCGACGGTGTTAGAGGGGCGAAGCAGAGGTACGAAACCCTTAGGGCTTTTTTAACGGCTCCTTAGATATTATGCACCCCTGATCACGTCTCATATGAAGTTGCTTCCTATGTGAACGGTTTCATTTTTCTTTTTTTTTTCTTTTGTTTGGGAGAAGATGGATACAGTATAGTTGGTCATTCGTCTGGTATAATCGCATTTCCCGAGTCTGCCTGTCTTTGTAAGCATGACTTCATTTTATGATAGGACTGTACCGAAATATGGGACCGACCCTAAATAAGCTGGGAGACAAAAGATGAATACGAAATGATGATTTCTTTTTGTCTACAAATTCGATTAAACTTTTGAGTTAAAAACGATTACTCATATCGGTTAAGGTTTTTTGCGGTGGGTAAAATCATCGAATGACGAATCCCGTCCTTGGGTGGAGCGGGAGACAATGTCAGACGTCTACTGACTAAACGACCCACAGTTCCTTCTTGCCTTAGTTCCAGGGCCCCGGTGTTCCGCTTTCGCATCAACATGATACTAGGAGCGTAAAATTTGGCACAAGGTTTCCTTTTATGACGTAGGTGAACACTAAAAAAGGAATTCTCAAAATTCATATTCTAAGAGGATGAAAAGTTCAGCTCCAAAGTTTGTATAGAGTTAACAGTTTTCCCGCGGGCGAAGCCGCTGGCAGAAGCTAGTATTTAGAAATATATAAGTATGTGTATCAGTTGTCTAGTACCCATAACACAAGTTTTGCTTACCTTGAGACTAGACAGCGTTATGTAGTTGTAAAAAAACAAAGATTTAATAGTTGCGGTACTTAATTCAAGCTTCTACAGCAACACGGTAAAATCGACTAAAAACATTTTAATCCAGTCGATTATTAAAGAATCGATAACAATAAACATCGATTTAGTTTAATATTTGTTCATCTACCTAATTGGTCGTTATAAAAACGGTTTTCCAACAAAACAAACGATTATGGAAAGTGACAAATTACTTCTGAAACTCTTGACCTTTTGGAGTTTGTTATAAGTAATAAAAACTTCTGTTTCACGAGCCTATCAGATTTTTTACTCGCTCCCAATTATTTTTATTTTCAGATACCAACGAAATGTAGGAATGATTTTTTTTTATATAACTTTTCCTTCTTCGTGAGAATCACTAGTTTCTGCTACGGCTTTGCTTCCGTCTTCTTATATTCTTGATACTTTAAGATATAATTTAAAAAATCAACACTTTTTTTTATTATTAAATTAAACATGCCCTAGTAGCTTTTCCAAACGTCTTGCCTGTTTTGGAAAGATAGTAACTGGCCTAGAAAGATTTGGCGGGATGATCTAGACGCGTACCGAGAGGACTGCTTGGAGATGGTACGGGAAAAGAAGATTTGGAAGGACTTAAGGAAGGCCTTTGCCCAGCAGTGAGACAAAAAGGGCTAGTAAAAAAAAAGGATTAAACATCTACCGTTGAATACTTAGCAATTGCTTTACATTCGTCTAAAAAATAGTATATATTTTTTAACTTTTTTTTTAAATAAAACTTTATAGGAAGAAATCTTTTCCACACTATCTCGCCATTGCACCATAAGTATTCACACCTCCGTGCAAGGGAGGTGAAAATTGCAGGAGGGTTGTCATTGCCAAATAAGATTTTTTCCTCAATCTACCCTCTGGCGAGAGGGTCCGTTCGGTTATACAATTTGTGATGAAGCACCGTTTTTCGTAAGTATATGAGGTAAGGAGTTTGTATACGTTTGTGTACATAAGACATTTGGAAAGGCTGGTTTATTTTTTTGTTAGTTATTTCATGTTTCTGCAATTTAATTGGGGGATTAATTAGTAAAAACGATTTTTTGGGGCCACTTTTTGAGTTTTACCAAATTCATTTTGCAAGATGTCATTTTTTTTATGACTAGAATACACCATTAAAGTTTTTTTTGCTATATTAAGCAAAATTAATTTTATAAGTGTTAGGAATAGAGCTCACATTTGACTAACTGTAAAATTCATCAGTATGTATGAATATTTCTATATAAAGCAGATTTGTGGAACTTGATACTTTTTTTTTCATCCCATAAACTGTTTATTTATGGTGTGCTAGGGCCCCAAGGGGTTAAATTCAACACCGTCAGTTGCGCCAATGAGGTAGGCAGTTTTTTTTTTCGGGGATAATGTGCAAATTCATTGTGAGGGAGTAATATCAAGCGTGGAGAAGTTCTACCATCAGTCGGGTAAAACACAGAATCAATTAGCAAGCATAAGTAAAAAAAAAATTGGATAAAATCATGTTTGTTGATGGATATATCAACCATCATCATTTTCTTAGCCTTTTTTATAGTACCGTCGGTTTCGGTTTCTAGTCTAACTTGACGGGACTGAATACCTATATTTTGGATGGAGCGAGTACCTTTCACTTTTCTAGTACCGTAATTAGAGAAATAGTAAGGCAATATGTGTGCAAACATTCGCTTGGGCCTCAAAAATCAATTCACGTGATTAAACTGTTTTTCTTTCTTTCTTTCAGTGACTGAGCAACACGATACTCCTTGGATAGAGTAATGTTCAGAATTTCTAGCATCAGACTCCTTGTAACATATGTCAAAAATTTAGAATTACAACCAGGACCAACAGTTTTACCGCAGGATCAACCATTGTACCATATTTAAGCCCTTTTCGACGTTTCGAAAGTGCACGTAAATATGGTTTATTTGGAATAAAATGACTTTGACTTTGCCCTAAAAATGGTAGCATCACAAAACAATTTACTCAAAGCACCTTTTAGAAAAATATACTCAAAACAACCACTAACAATGCCTGTGACACTAGAAAACAACTCTATATACTAAAAAGTAAAATATTATCCTTCTACTGAAATAGTCGGTTAAAACCCAGAGTGGCTAAAAATTCACGGCACCCACTCACGGTCATAACTTGCCTACAGAATATACATGTGCCACCCTATTCCACCCGCACCTATATGTGTAGTGCCGCTGAATTATTTTTTAAGTGTTAAAGGTTTTGCGGGATCCCCTACAAGAGTAATAAATAAACCGAATCTTGCGATACAATGTAGTGCACTAAATTCACGCGGGTTCCGCAAAACGGACCCTTACTTTAGGGTTCCCTTTTCGAGTCTATTGTCAGCGTATATTGGGTGTTGAAGTTGCTCTTAGATTGTGAAGGAATGATGGTTGGAAAGTTTGAGCCAATATAAATATACATATTAAGGGTAGAAACACCCTTTGTTTAGGGCTTTAAAAGCCGTGGATAAAATGTTTTAAAAAGATTTGGTGATCATTTTAGACACTTAAACGAAAATAAAATCGTATTATGGACTTGATCAAGACTGTCCAGTCACACTATGATGGTTTTTCTGATGAATTATTTCCTCCATTTCAATTTTACATACTTCTATTGTAAAAAAATTTCGTTAAGATGTTGATTTTAAATATCAGTTCCACAAAAATCGCAATATGATTGATATACATAGTGGAAAAAACTTACTAGCAAATTGAATAAAAATTTTGCAAAGACCGTTAGTTGCATGATGGAAGCATTTTTTGTGGAATAGGAAAAATGGAATAACTATTCAATACTACACATATTTGAAAATTCTATATCTAAGCTTAAAAATGCAAGTTCCTAATTGTAGTAACGTACTTTTATGCCAAGTTAAGTATTAAACTTAAACATGGGTACGTAAGAAGCCTAAAAAGACCGGCAAACCGCAAAAGTGTCAAGATTCATTGCCAGCGTATCAAGTTGCGACATTCTCCTACGTCTATAGCGTGCGAAAAAAACTCGAAGTTTTTTACACACAACCGCAGGAATTCCTCGAAATTGCGTACCTAGTAATAAGATCTGGTTTACGGAAAAATTTTATAATATTTCTTCTTATTTTTTTTTTTTTAAGACTTTGTTTTACACTTGGAATTACTCCAGTATCATAGGTGCATTCTCAATTATGTCAACTTTACAACTTTCACTTTCTGTAAAGTAGGTCTGACCGCGACGAAGGCAAAGGATCGGGGTAGAATATTTAGTCAGTAAGAGTCTGACACTATATCTTGAGGGGACTTTTCTCACAACAAAAAAAAACATGTCAACTCAAACTCAAAATTATTTATTTCAAATAGACTATTTACAGGCACTTTTGAACTGTCAAAATTGAAGCTAATTTAAGACACACAGACCCGGAAGAACTATATAAAGAAATAAAGACAAAACTAACCTGCATCCATCAAACGGTCATCATTTGAGGGAATCGTTGCAAATCCAGGCACAGTTTTTGTTCGAAAATAGCAATATTTTTGTTATACAACCCTCGGCTTGTTAATACTATGACGGGGAACGAGTTAGAACGATTTTTTTCCCGTTATTGAATTTCTATCCAATCTAGTATCGGTTTCAGACACCGGGAAAGTGCCAAGCTGGCGTTTTTTAGAACATTGTTGTACTAGCAACTATAGTTCGTTTTTAGAGTTCCGTAGTTAAAAAGGAACCCTTATAGTTTCGCTATGTCTGTCTGTCTGTCCGTCCGCGGATAATCTCAGCGACCGTTAGCACTAGAAAACTGAAATTTGGTATCAATATACATATATATTGATGACTATTTGTGCACTTTGTCGGCATGGTTGATATAATTATATCAACCATGCCGACAAAGTGCACAAACAAAAAGTGGTAAAAAATATTTTAATAGGGTACCTCTCCTACACGTAAAGTGGAAAGTGATTTTTTTTTCATTTCTACCTTGACATGTGATATTGAAGGAAAGGTATTTAAAAATGATTAAGGGTCCCGTAAAATCATTTTTGATAATGTAAATATTTTCGGATATAATCGCTCCGAAAGTAAAAAATGAGGCGTCCCCCCTCCCTCTAACTTTTGAACCATACGTTTAGAAAATATGAAAAAAATCTCAAAAGTAGAACTTTAAGTAAACTTTCTAGGAAAATTATTTTGAACTTGATAGGATGAACAGATTTTGAAAAATTAAAAAAAAAAAACGTTCTGAAATAATTTTCTAATTTAACCGTACATAAAAGCATTTTTTTTTAACTTTTTTATATATTTCATTATCCTGAGCGTATCCTTTTTCAAATAAAAATACAAAAAGAAAAAAATCGGTACACGCAATCCAAAATTACCACCGGGTACAGCGCCATCTCTCGGGAAATTAGGTTACTAATTTTTACATGGGCTACTGGGTTCTGTTACATTGTGAGAAATGTATAGCGGACGGGAAACTACGGAACCCTACACTGAGCGTGGCCCGACACGCTCTTGGCCGATTTTTTTTTTAATTCTAGATTACGATTTGACAACTCAGAATGTCACATTCTAGAAATATGTTCCACATTTTCTGGAGTTTGACATTTTAAGTTGTCAAATCGTTGTCTTGGATTAAAAAACGAACTTATATGTCACGTATTTTTTTTTTGCGCTGAATCGTATTTCGGAGTAATTCATCAGGATTATACTGCTTTTGGAAGTCAAAAAGCAGTAATTCAATCAAAGTGAGTTTCGAGGAATCCAGGGTTTTGTTGGAAAATGATTTACGTTTTCATAAGGACGTAATTTTAAAATGGATCCGTCCGCGAGTTCGGCCGCGTGAAATCTCGTTAAAAAGTATATTGTATATAGATTTCAACTTCAACCAAACACATATATCTTTGTTAAGAGTATTTTCAAGATATAAACCAGATTGATGTAAAAAAAATCCAAGTGATATCAGTGATTCATGATTTAGAAAAGACGAAGTCTAGGTTTAGCTAGAAAGACTAAAAACTATTCCTATATAAAAATCTCCTCGACGTTCTTGACTAAGCGTTTCGCTTCGTCTTTAATACCGCTTATATGGAAGGATTGGAACAATTGTCAATGTGTCTGGGTGTAATTTATCTATAATATGTATATATTTAGCTATATATAAGTACCTATGTTTATCAGTTGGGTAGTACTCTTAAAGCTCTGCTTAGCTTGAGACTAGACGCGGCGTTGTGTGACAATTTTCGAAAAAAAATATTACCTGCTACGTTCTTCACGATTATAAGCGTTGACAAGACTAGAGTGAATAGTCTCTTAATAAACTAGTGCGCCTTACTTGCAACGATTGCATCACTACTTAGCCATCAAGTAGGATCGCAGTGAAACACTGATTTATGTCAGTCAATGAAAAAAAAAGATCCTCTCTTAGTTTCCCAGCTTATCCCACCCCCTCATGGGACCTGCCATGATGCAACAGCAACAAAGCCGAAACCCTGGTAGACTCAACCGCACAATTCCGGCCAGCCTATGGATCTGACCACCGGAGTCAGATTACGACCACAGGACACCCAATACTAGTACAAAGTTCACAAAAAAATGCAGTATAGCAATCATGTTCGTTCGAATTTTGATTTTGTATGGCTGTGCGTGAGTGTTTGTAATTACAGTTTTTTTTGTTTTTGAATTTGGAATTTGACGGTTGAATTTCTTTTTTTCTGCCTATTTGAATTTCGAACAGTATTATAGGATACTTGATAAGGCATAACGTTGTTTTGACAGATAAATTTCAAAGAAAACAAAATACTAAAAAACGAATGACTACTATTTCTGATGATAAGTGATGATGTGGTCGATGGTAAGGCACTTGGCTAGATAGAAGTAACTTTGTTTTAAGACCGGAAGATAGGTTGTAGCTATCAGGAAACACAGACTCCGTCAAGGAATTCACTTCTTGACTGTACACACAATGTGTTTTCAAAAAGTTTTATACTTATAGATACCTAAGTGGTATGCCGATACCAGTAGAGTATCGCCGTACGTCTGGTGGTCAGGAATGAAGTCATGCAATTGTGAGACACATCTCATCTCTCTCTCAATAATTTAGATCAGCAAAGTAAGTTGTTTTGTCTGAACGAAGAGTGACCTGCTTAGAACAATCATCTTTCACACAGTTTTAGAACCTGAGGTCTACAAATACCTACTCGTTGTTTCAACGAAAAATCGATCTACCCCCATCATTTTCCAAGTGTGAATCGAACCTAATGATTGGCGCGTATCTGTCTACGCCACAAACCAAACCTATTTTAGCCCTAGCCCCTAAGGACGGGAAATTGAATTACAGCTTGTGAAGCACCTATGTATGTACTTCACGTCAACATACGACAACCGCCCGAAGGCTTTTATTAGGGGAAAAAATATTATTTCACACATTAGTACGTGAGACGAGAATTTGTGATGCTAGACGCGACAAAAGGGAGTTATTTCTTTTTTTTTCTGGGCTTCGTCTCTCTTGGGATTTTGGTTGTATCATATTTTGCGGGCGATGTGATCTTGTTAAGCGTAGGTTGGCGATTTCCTTACTGCTGGAGCTTAAGATGTTGTATTAGACAATATTGTGATAGTTTTGTTAAATCGGCTTTGTTTTTTTAGTGTAAAATCATCTAAAGACTCTTTCCATCCTGGGTATAGCCAAAGGAACTGTCAAATTTTTAGTGACATATCTTTCATCAGTGGCCTTGGTTTGCCGTGGATATGGAAACTCGATCAAGCAGCAACTTAACCCTGACTATAGGCCTTGCAATTTTTTTACAATCTCCTTAGGTATGAGCTCTAACAGGAGTTGCATAGAGGTGGTTCCAGAGTCGTCTCTTAAAAGGTAATGGTGCCCGTTCTATGTGATAACCGGAGTGGTTTTAGTGAGGTAAAAATTCCACATTCCTCAGACTTATCACCCAAAGTCAGGAAGCCTTTTGTACCCAATAAAGCTGGCTGGTAGCCTCATCAGTTGATGACGCTATGTACCTACACCGCTAATACTTCCAAAGAGCTTTCATTGCGGGTGATAGGCATAACTACCTAACTATCTGCTTATTTTTATCTGACCAATGTTGAAATCAACACCTATTTTATAAGGAGCTCCACAATGACCACAACCCAGATACTGGGTACTAAGCTAGTCCTCAGTAAGATTTGGCAGGGCTTTATTGTCAATCAAAAAGACTTATTGATAAAACAACAGCGGTTTAAAACACAATCCCAAATAATTGTCTTCCCGCCACGAAAACCGTAAAAGTTTCTTCAACGCGAATCGATACTCGGCAAACTCGATTACGTATCGGTTCGTTCCGGTTCTACGCTATTTAGTGCTGGAACACCGGTTCCGCTGTTTTCGAATCGTAACTTAGTTAAACGCTGTATAAAGCGAATCTTCTTTTATTTCGCCAATCATTCTACATTGAGCAATTATTGTGGGACTAATAAAATTGTGGTCAGTCAAAGTTTCTGTTGCTGGGCATATTTTTGAGAGATAAAGGTAATTTTTGTTCGTTAGTGTTGTTAATATTCAAAGGATTTTATTTATCAGTTCGATATGCTGGAAATTGTATTCAATTACATTTCAATAAAGGATCTGTTGTGGCGTGTCTTCTTGTTGACATAATTTCATTGGATTCTCCTCACATGTGTCACACACATATTCACGTATCCACAATAAACCAACAAACACATGGTTATTATTTATCGGTGAAATCACAAAAAAACATCAAATCTTCAAGGAAAAATGTGTTCGCATCCAAGATTTGTTTAAGGAAACGGAAATACGTGACTCAATCGACATTTCGTTACACTTGACAGAAGATGATTTTCAAAATGGCGACATGTCACGTCGAAAGGGCGATTGTCGTTCCCGCCACTTCGCTCGGCTTACGAAGGTACGATGGTACCCATTCTTTTTAACCGCACACGCAATTTCCTACGCTTTTATTTTTCGCGAGCCCACCGTAGCTGTCCCAGCGCCATTATAAATGATATTTGCTCCTGTAATGATCACCTAATCGAGGTGAAAGAAAGTCATTTGTTTGCCGCGTTGTTCTCTAAAATACTTTTTTTTTGAGGCCACGGCTTTTTGTGTTTATGCCTAATGCTAGACTTTAGTGAAATATGAGCGTGATAAGAGGAATTTCGTTCGCTATAATTATAATGGCTGTAGGTTATTTATAGTGAAAGAACTCGTTACGTTTTAATGGTGACCACTATATTACTCCGTGGGCGTGACCAACCGTTATACTAAAAACAACCCTATTTTTATAGTTATTTATACCTACATCGAATTGCATTTTTAACTTGTTTTTTTTTTTAATAAAGCACAACGTTTATTTCACACTATAAATATTTTATGATATCTAACAAAATCTTACTATCTATAAAGTTAAAAATTACAGTCATTAGTTATGTATCTATAAAAATTAATGCCGGGATTACGACGAGGGCAGAATTTTTAATACACAAAAGCGTTGTATTCGTGTAGGATTATGTTTTCCAAATATTTAAAGCTAACACTAAAGCGAAGCAGACACCCCAGTACATGAAACCTTTGCTAACTTATAATTAAATCTAAACTTAGCAACGATCTCTTACAGTCTAGTTTTCGCAGATATTTAAAAATAAGGTTAACTTTTTAAAGTGTGGAAAGTCTGAGTTGCGGAGAAAATTTAAAAAGCCAAGAGTAAATGTAGAAAGCAAAATTTATAGTACAATTCTGTACAATGATAGCGAGATTAGCTTGTCCTTTCAAATCGGATCGGAATACGAATTCAAGAAGATATATCCGCGGAGTTTGCACAAAAGAATTGGTGCGATATCGCGCGCTGTCGTCCTGCGGCGGCGGCCATCTTGACACCGCGTTCCCGCCAAAACGTTTGAATTCGAACATCGAACATCTCTCTAGGGATGTGTCACTTTTGAAACGTACCCGCTCGATTCCAAACGTTTATAATCGCCTAGCGACATTACACATTTTAATATTCACATTACAAAGTAATGTGTTTCTGTTTACCGTGTACAAATTGCGTTACATCATGATTTATTTGATTTCGATGCCGATATCAGCTGGGGAAATAAAATAATTGGTTTGTATTGGCTTTAACCAATTAACGCTCAAAAGCTGACAAGTTAAATATTGTATTTACATGTGATAAAATCTATTAATTACTGTAAGTAATCCTTTAACTGTGAAAGCCAGAATCTCGTGACTTAATATTAAATGACATATAGTAATTAATCACGGACTTAATTTTAATACAAAACAATATTAAAACTTGCCCTTTCATTAGTGAACGTCACGTACAGTAAGCGGTGTAACTCAAACTTATCGTAAAAAAGTTGCGTACATCAAAATAAAGCGCTAAAAAAATCTGTTTTATGCAATCTCGAGCGATAACAGCATTCCTGGGTCATGTTACCGGCTCGCGTGACTCGCCTAAATAAAAAATATGTACCGGCGAGCAAATTTGATACAGTGGCGCACTTAACTCTTAATATCTTTATCTAAATCGGACCATAAACAAGGAGGACAAATTTTTTCACGGGAATCCGGACACGACAACACTAATGTTGGCTGTTGAGCCTCGGTTCATGTTTCTCGTTTGAGTTATGTTGAGTTTATGTAATCTTTATGAGACGAATACATTTCTTTATGGGAGAAATGTTTTTTATAACTTTTAAATGAACGTTCTTGTATTTTGAATCCATTTCTCCACATAAAACGAAAGACAACGCGAAAACAACAAAGATTTGAAATCATCGAACATTTGGATTTGTATCGGCAAGCAGTAATGCGACTTATCGATAAATGCAAATGAAATTTGTAATGTATTCGACGAAAACGATATGAGATATTGGGGATTACATTTCCATTTCTTCCGGCATTATTACCTGCTTAAACCACCCGAAAACTTACTACGTAAGAACTTCGACAAAATATTTCTTCGTAAAACGCTGACTGGCAGAATTGACGCATCTGTTACAAGTCTTTTATTAGAACAATCTACAGAAAGAAAGGGAAAATGGACCTCATTCAAACCCTTCAGGGTTGGAGGAAATAATTTTACTAGAGAAAAACACAACTACCTATTAAATAAACAGGCTATTACCAAGTTTAGCGAGCCTACGGGATAACCTAGAAACGTCGAATTCGTCTGGCGGCCATGTCCTATTCGGTTCTCCCGTTTACTTTAAATTCACCGTTTTATTGAACTCGTTTTGGTAGATTATGTAAGTTAATGCGCGTTTTGGTCCGCCACGCGATTTCGAAGGCCCGATAAGCTAGTCCGCGATTTCAGACCAGTTAATCGTGTCACGAAGTATTTTTAGATCCGTTTTAGGGATTTATTTTATGACTTAAATCTTCATTAGTCTATAAGTTCACTGTAACTCTAGAAGTATGGTTTACATTTCCAATATCTAAGTTTTTTGGTAGGCAAAATTAAAATCCTTAAGTTGCTTTATTTATAAAACACCTTGTTTAAGGATACATCGCCGTAAATGCGTAATAAGCGGTAATGGTAAGAAAAATGGCGCTTAGCTGAAGACTGAATCAAAACATAATAATTAGAGCGCATAACCTGTAACAAGCCCATTTGGAAACCTTATTACACAAAATATCCTTACATTACAATAATCGCTAAGCATCTTGTTACAATGCATTTTTATTTTTCACAAAAATCAATTTAACAGTTCACGCGAAAGAATCGTACACTGCCAAGACCGCCATAATTACCTACCGGAGGCGGGAAGATTGAAAAAAGAACAAAAAACAAAATGGCGTCGATTCTCCCGCAGCCGTGACTCTGAACATTTTGTCTCTGGTCACGAATATCATAAGCTCGGGTCGTGCACACGCTAAGGGTCTTTTGGTGTGAAAATACGATATAATTTTGGGGAAATAATCAGAAACTGGTTCGCGTGCCCACGGGGCATTACAGGGCCCCACCCGGCATGTTAATGTTGCCAGTACGTATAACCACGGCATGTATGTAATGAGCCGAGGAAAATTGTGTTGCCATAAAAATAATTGTGTTTTCTACCACCCTCTTGAGCGTCACTCGATTAACTTCGCGCGCACTAGTTCTGTGATATTTGCATATTGAGGATGTTTTAATACTTATAGTTATAAATATATTTGACATGGCTTTGATTGCTTTTGCTAGAGTTTAGGATATCGACACCTTGGCTTTTAAAGTTTTTATTAACCCTGGGGATAATTTTTGTGATCAAAGCTGGTGTTGAAAATTGCCACAGACCATTATGGACCCTATGGAGCAAGGAGAAATAAATATTATATTACAAGTTACTATTCGCTGGGTGCGCGATGACAGCGCCAACTAGCGGTTGCAAAATACGGTGGCCTCCGAAATGTCAAATGCCCGGCTATCATTACGACGAGTTATTTACAAACGAACAATTTTAATCAAATATTGTAATTTACATTTATTCCAATAAATATTCTAAATCTATATAAGGTAAGTCTTTTCTATTTTTCGTCTAAAATGGCACAATCAATAGATTTCGCTTAGTACATTACGGATTTTTCATGGCTGTCGTCATGAGAAGTACCTAAGTAAAGAAAAAAGCAAATTTCATCGAATAACGCATTTCATGTAAATAGCAGACGATTATTTATGAGGGCTTGTGCTCTCAATAATCCATCATTTTATGTATTTTCAGTTAAACATGGCCAAATTAATCATAAAAACTGGATTCCGACCAATCACACACGACATCATTTTCCAACCACAAACAACATTGAAAGGAAAACAATTAGTTTTAGCTCAACATGTGCAAGATGTGAAAGAATTTATTGAAGATAATTTTTGCAATTAACTACGCAGCAAGCTTCGTGACTCATGTTTATTTACTAAAAACGTAAATCTCGCTAGTAAAAAGTGACAGCGTCCGCCACCGAAAGTTCCTTTTTTGGCCATGACGCGCGCTGCGATCGTTTCGTCGTTCCCCCACCTTATACTTCGCACCCAGCGAATACAAGTTAAGAATTGGTCTAATTCTCGATAACTACTCGTACAACATTACATTCCTATTCTCTCAAGGGCATTGCTACCAATTAATTGATTACCAGATTTATTGCATCCTAAACTGCAGTTACACGTGCATTTTAGTGTTTTCAAGAACAAAATGCATGTGTTTACAGTTAATTTTTAACTGACTTTTGTTAGTGTTCTGTTTTGTGTTACAAATGTACGTAGGATACGTCTGTTTGACGTAAGAATGCTCTTTGTAGTTCTAAGTTTAGAATCTAGTAAAATTTGTACTGAATTTGATTCTTTTTTTTTGATAGAAGAAGTATTAATGCCGCTCTCTGATATATCATGGTCGTATGTTATTTTCCCCAAAAAAAAATTGCTTTAAGCTCTTTTTTAAGGTGGGAAAAATCATCTAATGACGAATCCTACTCTTGGGCGGAGCAGGAAACAATGTCAGTCTTACTGATTAAACGAACCACCACATTCCTTCTTAGCCTTCATACCAGGGTCGAACCTTCATTTCATAAACCGGACCGGGGCCCCAATTGGGCCTCTCCATTTGCTGACAATTCCTATAGGCGCGCAGGAACAAAGCGCGCCGTCGAATTTTAATTATATTTGCTAGTACATGGTACACCACAGATTAATGCGGCGAAGACCGAGTACTTGGCCTGTAACACAACAAACGCTGCTCCTGTTCGCATTGGCGAAGACACAGTCGAGCGCACGGAACAGGTCAGGTACTAGGGATCGGTGCTCCACGAGTCCGGGGACGTCGATTGCGACGTTGAGTCTCGTATCTCGGCGGCCTGGGCGAAATGGCGTGAGGTGGCGGGGGTTATCTGTGACCCCAAAATGCCGGTTAGGCTCAAAGGACAGGTCTATAAGACCATCATTAGGCCTGTCCTTTTGTATGGCAGTGAAGCGTGGCCTGTACTTGAGCGGCATAAGCAAAGCCTGCGTGTCACGGAAATGAATATGCTGCGCTGGATGTCGGGAGTGTCGCGGAAAGACCGCATTAAAAACTCCCGCATCCGGGGCAGCCTTCAGGTCCGTGACATAGCGGATAAACTGTAGGAGGGTCGCTTACGTTGGTATGGCCACGTTTTACGAAAACCGGCAGACTACGTGGGTAACAGATGCCTCGACATGCCGCCTCCGCCGGGACCCGGTAAACGAGGAAGGCCTAAGAGGCGTTGGATCGACGTCGTAAGGGACGATATGCGTGCCAATGGGCTTACGGCAAAGGACGCAAAAGACCGAGCGAAGTGGAGGCGTGCTTGCAGGAAAGCGGACCCCGGGCACCGAGGCGAAAGCCAAGGTTGGCAACCGGGACTAATACCGCTAGGATGATGATGATGATGATGGTACACCACAGACTACCACCCTTTTTTAATTTTAATTCTTAAAGTCCATCCTATGACTGTAAAGTCGATGTCGCCGTCAGCGATAAGACCGCCAGATTGTACCCAAAAATGTAAGTTTCTATAAAACTGTTATTATTAAAATAAACTCTATAAAGTCCATTCTGCAGTTTTTGAAAATCTTAGTAACCCAAAAATAATATTGTGACCTGATCTATCTACCATTTTACTTTTACTCATATTTATAGATATTGACCTAAAAAAACCCTACAAACACCTACCACCATCATGTTTATAACCTTTTTAACGCCGTAGCCTTACCGCCTCGGAAGCAGTTAGTTCGCAACTAGCATTTTCCACCAATTTGATCGCTCGGCGTGCAGCAAGCCTAACGTTATTACACGCATGATGATAGCCTTCACATCAAATAGTCGGGTGTACGTAATATTATGGGATACGGAAGTATGAGTGATCGGTGAAAGATTGTTTTTAGCTTAGGAAATACGAGGTATAATGTATTGCAGGAATGTTTTGAAGGAATCATAGTGGTACTTGAACACAAAGGAAGGAACACTGTTAGGTTAAAGTTAGAAGACTTTTCGCTCCACTTAAAGTGGAAGACATACCTATACTATATGATATTTTTATGTCAAGCACTGGTGAAATAATGTGAAACTCATTACTGTATTGAACATCTACATTACCATGTTTCTAACTAATATAGTACTTTGACTTTTTTGACTTTTGACTCTATTTGAAAAATGAAATGAAAAAGGTTGCAATTCCATTGTTAAAGAGTAGGTTTGTACTTTGTAAAAAAATGTGAAATTTTATGAAACGCTTCTTCAAAAGTTACACTTTTATCGATTGTCGTGTTCAGTATTAAACTTTTAAGGCTCAAGCAAACGCCGGTGTTCGCATACCTCATCATCATCATCATCTTCCTGCCCTTGTCCCGTTTTATTTGGGGTCGGCGCAATATGTCTTTTTCTTCCACTCTGTCCTGTCACCCGTCTCGCTATCACTAACTCCTCTTTCTTTCATATCACTTCTCACACAATCCATCCATAATGCAATGCATACCTATTGTCTTTATATTGTGTCTCTAATTACGGAAGTCGAAATGTTAAGACGCTGGTTGAATCATCACAACGTTGATTTGGTGGATTCGTTTTTCAAAATAAGTTTAGTTATTTGTGTGTATTTACACTATTTATAAATATTTATTGTATTTGTTTTGTACTTGTTTATCATCTTTATAATTTCAAAAAAAGAAATTATTATTATATTATTATGTCTCTGTCACCCTAAGGTTGACTGGTAGAAAATGCCTATGGTAGTAAGTCTGCTTTTGTAAACTAAGGTCTAAAGTTTTAATAAATAAATTAAATGATTGAAGGAAAAAGGACATTAATTAACGAGTTCTATTGCCTACTCTCCGAAATTCTTCAGGAAATCTTCACCTGTATAGGACTATTAAAAAAAAACTTCCAAAGAATCAGCAATATCTGTTAACAATGGCAAAGATATAGCTAAATTTATAGAAAGCAGACTTTCTTTCAATCGGAGACCTATAGCCCAAATCAGATGCACTTAAGACACCATCAATATTTTATACACCGAGACTGCTATACCGTCTGACAGACCCAGACTTGACGCGCCTAATATGGAAATGGAAACTTGTGCTTTGTACCCTAAAGTACTAATGAGGAGTCTAGCAGACTACGTTAGTGTCTTCGAGACACCTGTCGCTCTAAAACTGCAATAATGCATTAAGTGTTTTGATACTGATTGCTGAGCTGGCAATATCTTCCTCGAATAAGGGTATTAGCCTTGTGTGGGGGGATAAAATTAAACTGAAACTCCTTGAGTTGAACTTAGCCTTATAAAAAATGAATTTCAAAGGGTTTTAAATGTGTTTTTACTATACGGATAAAACTAGAACTACATTAGACCGAGACGCATACGTCTGATTTGTACGAAGAATGACGTCGCGCTGCGTAGATTAAGTGAAACTCGACATGACAAGTTTCCATATAGAATGTATAGAGACCAACGCGCACAGATCGGCGTGTGTGGTTCACATGTGTGCAGTGTAGTTCTATCTTAAATATTCCGTCAACTGTATTATGGTCACAATCTCATGATTTCGTACAAGACTAAGCCGAAACTTTGATCTGCCCTGGACAGCAAATGACGAATGAAAGAACACAGAGGTTGAGGCTTAGTCAGTAAAAATTTGCTACTCCCTCCAGCCTTTATCTAAAGCAAGAGAAGTTATTTGATGCGAAAAAATAAATAAATAGTAGAATTAATTACAGGATTTTTAGAACCACACAGCTCTATCACATTACAAAAAGGGTTATTTCTTTCCATTGACAAATTTCGCTCTTATGACGTAAGGTTAGTAATACAGGGTTATTTTGCAAAAATCACCTTAATATCTATGAAAGTGAAAACATAATTATAATATTCGATTGGAGTATTTCAGATTGCCAGTTAATTACAATTAAAAGTCCACAAATTAAATTAAACCGCACTTCCGCCATAATTAGCTGTATAACCCAATATTATTAAATTAACACAGCGGTCCTAACCAAATTAATCAGCAAAACCCACATAAAATATACAAGCAATAATAAATGTTAATATCATTGAAATACTATATATTTTTCTCTTTTCTTTTATTGATTTAGATCAATATGTATATATAAAAAGAAAGAATACATTTTATATTGTTTTGTATAAAGAAGGAACTTAGATGTGGTTGCAGTCAGTAAAAGTCTGACATATTTTTTTATTCCCTATAAACTAATGCTTAATTGCAATCCCACCTGATGGTAAGCAGTGATGCAATCGTTGATGGTAAGGCGCACTAGTTTATTAAGAGCCTATTCACTCAAGCCTTGAAGATACCTACCCAAATTATAATCGAATGGAAAGACCACCGCAGGCCGAACCGTAGAGGTTTCAACAACGTAATTGTTCCAGTCCCTCGATATACGCGGAATAAACGACGAAACGAAACGCTTAGTCCTAACCGTAAAGGTTTCAACAACGTAAGGATGGATACTTTCTGTGCGTCGGGTTGACCGATGAAAGAAATGGGATTCACTCCCGCTTCGCCATTCGTTTATTTCTCAACTTAAAAAAAGCCTAACGTACTTAATGTCTAAGGCAAAAAATCCGCCTTTATACAGTATTATGTGCATAAAGTTTTAATAAATAAACTAATTAAAGAAAAAAATACAAACTAATTTTATAAATCCTTACTACTACAGTACACATTTTGTTATTTTCACACTTAGAAACAAAATAAACATCAAAATTAATTTCCTTGCGACTCGGTCAACCCTGTTTTACCGCATCGGGTCATAACGACCCGAAAACTTGCAATAACTCTAATAAATTACAAGGCAATCCAACTTGGTCTAATAGTCTTGAGAGGATTTCATTGGCTCCCCACGCTGTAATATTTGGTGTAGTAAGCTTGTATAGAATGTTAGATTATCGTTAATTTAATCGAGTTTTGAAACACTTGTGTTTAGCAGCTCTAGTGATTGTTTCAAGGACTTAGAATCTTGGAACTAGGAACAGAAATGACTTTAAGATATTAACTATTATTTTTAGCTTACTTTGAACTATAGTTTACTTATAAATAACAAATAAATTCAACCCCGTTTGCGGTTGAAACACTAGGGCCATAAGGTCCGAGCGCTCATCGAGTTGTTCGAGATGTCAGCAAACGGCTGGTTGACTCTTCGCGTGATGGGCTGGGCTTTTCTTTGGTCAACGAATCAGCATTGCATCCAGCGTGGCAATGCTGCCACCGTTCTGGGCACTTTTCCCATTGACACCGATGTGGATGAACTTTTTCATGCTCTAGTAGTTTTTTTTTACTTATTTGTACATATTATTTTTATATAATAATTTAAACAAATAAGTTAAAAAAAGGCAGCAAAAATAGACTTCTCCACGATAAAATAAACTAGTGCGCTTCACCATCAACTATTGCATCACTGCTTACCATCAGGTAGGATCGCAGTCAAGCGATCAAAACGTTTAATAAGAAATCTATTTTTCTTGATGGTAATCAAGGCATTCTCGTGCAACTGCTCTTTCTTTTGACTACTAATTTGTAATGTGAAAATATATCGTAACCGTGAAAAAAAAAAGAAGAGTAACGTAAAGCGTAAACGTGGTGTTTTTTTCGTTTCTTCATCATTTCATCCGTTTAGAACCATGCACTTCTGACGTTTTATTAATGTTGTAGGCCTATTTGAAAAGAAAACCTTTTAAATTGACGTGAAAAGCGTGAATACAGTAATATAAAAGTTACCAGAAAAATATTTCAAAGTCTACGCAGTGTATATTATATTTTGCAAAAGACGCCATTACGTGCCTTACATCAAACAATCGACAAACAGAAACACTTACCCACAAGTGCACTAGAAAATAATTTCGTCGGAATTATTCACGAAAAAAACCCCATCAGACGAAAAATTATACCCCTAAAAACCATTAGCTCACATACTGTGGTGCATTGAAGCAAAGTGGAGTGGGGGGTTTGAAGTAGGGGGGCGAGACAGGAAAGGGGGGGATGCAGACTGAGGGGGAATAATCCCGTAATTATCGGCTTAACTCTAGACGACATTCGCAGGTGGTAGTAGTAACTTCCAGGTGTACCCTATGTGAGGCATTTTAGGGTTAGGTTGACAAATGCACACAGATAATTGATTTATAGGAGCTTTCCGTAATAGGTTTTGGTCGCTTTTGAAGATTTGCGGATATCGGTCGTAACGTTTGACGCGCATGTGAGGGGTTGTTGCAATAATCCTGCTTTGAGCCCCTATGAAAAATAATATTGGTGTTACACTTCAATTGTAGGGGTTGTTTTGTTGATATTTTTATTTCATATTCTTTTCAGGGGTTGTTTTACAATTTTTTCGGGGATTTTTCGGCTGATGTGAAAGGACTTTATTTTTAGCTGAATGGGTAAAAGAGAGATCAGCAGCTATCTTGCATCGGCTTACGAATGATACCACGTTGGGATTCAACAATCTTTGTTCATGATGGCAGTGTATTTTCGTTAGAATGTAACTGCTAATACTGCGAATAAGTTTTTATACCCTTTCACATAATAATCACAATTAATAGAAACCGGAAAAGTGCGTGTCGGACTAGTACACTGAAGGTTCCGATCCTTACCTATGAAAACAATGGGATCCTATGAATTTTGATTGCCTTTGGAGTGTCGAAATATAAGTTTTTTGCTATATCCTTTTTACTTTAAGGGACCGCAGATATGAGTATCTAGTATAAATATTAACTCGATACCTCCACGGGTTCTCGAGATCAAGGATATTGACAGTCAGATGGACAACAAAGTGATCCTATAAGATTTCCGATTTTTCCTTTTAAGGTAAAGAACCCTAAAAATTAAACGTTTACAACAGTAAAACTTCAGAAGCAAATGAGGGAGTTTAACTTTTAGTAGGCAAAAAGGAAAAACCTATCAAATAAAATTTCTTTAGATTAAAATTCCTGCGTCCTACGTCGAAAATTACGTAGAAGCAGCGTTGTTTGCTTTTCATAAGGGAATCTGTGATTTTAACTGCCCAAGGGATGGAGGATAGCTTTTGGCCGAATTTTGGACGTTTTCGGTATATTTTGGGCCGTAGTCAAATTTAGCTGTGACTTAATAACGTGTTGGTTACGCCACGTCATGTTTAGCCACCGGTGGCTTAAGCTGATGGATCTGTGAAGCTTGGGTGGCCTGTGTTTGTTATTTTCATATTTTGGGTATGTTTGTAGTACCAAATAGACGATTTTGGTATTATATTTACTTAGTAATAAAGGAGTAATCAATAGTTTTCCAATCCGCACTGGGCCTGCGTGGTGGATCCATTCTCTCTCCTACAGAGGAGGTCTGTATCCCAGCAGTGGGAACATTTATAATGCTGATGATGATGATGATAATGAATCAATAGTTTTACAAAAAAGTTGAATTGACTTGTCAATTTGCTCTTTTTACAGGAAAAAAACCATCAAAATCAGCAGCGTGGATTAGCGACTGAAGATAGACTTTTTTTATAAATACTATGTAAAATGACGGCTCACAGACGACGAGCAATGGGTAGTTCGCCGTCCGGTCATCCACGGGACTTAGTATTCCACGCGAGCAAATCCCTAGGGCTCCAGTCAGGTCGATACCCTGAGCCAGAGCCACAGGGAATGCCTAAAAATGAAACCCTTAGGTACTATTTGCGTTCTAGGACCACACCTAGAACGCAAATAGCCCCTAAGAGACACATGTACTGTTTTAATCAAAGAAAGGTAAATATAAAATATCCACCAAAACTGCAATTACGACACACATTTGTATCTAATCGACAAACAAAGATATCTCTTTCAAATAAAGTCTAGTTTTGCTTGAGAGTAAACTGCGCAAATGACCATACTATTGCACGTTATACAAGCGAAGTCAGATGTTAACATTTGTTCATGACAAGTTCTACGGCTACATCGTGTTGTCTTCTTTACTGAAGCCTTTAAAATACAGAGATGTGAGCTGAACTTTTGACCCCTACCATGTGAATAATCGAAACGAAAATGGCATAGGAATGTTGGATCCGATGGCGACTTCTCGCACTGGGCCTTGGCCTGGACCAAGAGGCAATGGGATGCGCTTAAACATGAGAGAATTGACATTGTCACGCCCACAGGATACGCTTTCTGGGCGTTAGGAGTCTCAAGACAATCCCTGGCCATCATAGACGGAGGCTCGCGGACGACAAGCAATTGACAGCTCGCCATCCGACCATAACCGAGCCCGAGTCGTCAACTACGAGCAGTGTCCTTCTCGTGTCTAAAATAAATGTCAGCAAAATCGTAGAGTCCTAGGGTCGATATATGCTAGACAGGGAGAATTTCCTGAATAGGAGGTCTTCTTAGAATGAAAATGGTAACTGAAGAACACAGATAATCGCTAGATACGTCCGCATGAAAGTTAAAAATAATCGCAAGGGAATATCTAGATCATGAGTCGACCCATGACCAAATTTTATCTAAATCCGTTCAGCTATTTTAGCGTTGCTTATAATGATCGGTAGAAAGCCTCGTGGACACAGCCCAGTACGTTGGTCCGACCGCATGTGACTCGACCGTAGGACACGGTTTCAAACCCAGTCAGGGGCATTACTTTGTGTAATTTATTTCATCATCACTGCTCTCAAAATGGTGAAGGAAGACATTGTGAGAACGCGTGGTGGATCACCGCCCATTTCTTTTAATAGGAGAGGGCTAGGGCTTAACCCTCTCATTTTACATTATAAGACTGATACTATAAAACTAAAGAGCTAAAAATAACTCGAAACCATTCCCAGAATTCATTTCACAGAACGCTTGCCAAAAACACACCCAGATTAGGATTTACCTTTCCCAAAAACACTAAACTTTTCGCTTATAATAAAGCCATAAATAAGCTTGTGACACATGGTAGGGGTTTCGCAAACAATTGGGGCCTGAAATAATTTGTAGGTAGGAAGTTTTCAGACGTGCTTGACAGACCTTATTCACGCTCCGGCCTGGAGCTGCTGAAAACTGATGTAACAAACAAAAACTGTTGAGTGACGACGTGCACTCTGTATCATGTTGTCGTGGTATTACGGTTTTCTTTAGGAGTTTTTGAGTGGCTTTTTAGTAAGTAGCTGATGTCAATGGGTTTGATCGCGTGAATGAAGTTTACAGGTTTCTTCAATGCTAGAGTAGTTGAAAAAGGATATTTTGAAATACAACCCTTAAAACTGAAATTAGTAATTAACTAAAAAATATGGCGCGCTCTGATCCCGCGCGCAAGGAATTGTCTGCAACATCGTAGGGACTCTGCAAAAGGGTCGAAGACTACTGGGGCCCAGGGTCTTTTTCCTAGTAGGAGGGCTTGGTCCCAGCGTGAAGAGCAAAGAGGGAACGGGGTGAGATGTTTAGTCAATAAGAGTCTGACACTGTTTCCTGGTCCGCCCAAGGGCGGGATTGGTCATTGGATGATTTTTGCCCACCATAAAAAAAAAAATTAAAAATTTCTATGGTAATAAAACCCGCGTTCAAAGTTTTCTAATTTTAAGTTCATCGTAAACAGACTGAGAGACGCGGCCGTTGACTTTGTTTTGTTATTTCTTCGAAAATAAGCAGTACTTATTGCAAATAAATTGAACTTAAATGTCTGTGCTTGTAATGATTAGCTCACCATTTTGGGTCAACTTTTACGCCGCATACGTAATCGAATTCAAGCCTCGCATTAAGCAGCAGTCCCCCTCAAAACAACAGCCCATAACAACACCCATACAGACCACAATTACATCCATTCTCCACATTAACTATCGAAAATTCGAAATAAATATTCGATAATCTATTGAAACCGAAGCATGCCATAGTTAAAACGATTCTCATGTATCTGTACCGGATAACGCATGGTCTATCGAATTTAAATACCAGATTTATCTACGCTATGTTAATATTCAACAAACAACAATCAAAATTCAACCTTATATTTTAGTCTACACAGTTAAAAATACACTGCTGTAACTCCTTCGGTGGTTTCGAAAATTAAAACAATTGATTTTGAAGTCTATTTCTATAAAAGTAAGGTTGTAAGTTGAATGAGGAAAGACAGGTGACTAAAGGAATGGCTCAGTTGTGTCACAGTAGATTGTTGTGGTTCTCGTTGAGTAATGTAAGGCCAAGAATTGGATGGGTGGGCGTTTAAGTATGATGGAGATGATGTAGAGAGACGTAACAGTAAAATTTGAAGAGTTATGCTTCCGAGATAATTTCGGAGAAATGGAACTGTAATACTTCAATCAGGGAGTTTGGAATTACTTTCGAAGTTTGTTTTTTGTGAAATTGAAATTGATTTCCATCGAACTTAAAACTTAAAGCTTTTAATGAATACTTATCATAGTCCTCTTTCTTTTCAAAATGGCGGCATTGTATCTTACCTGCAAAAAAAGAAAAGAAAATATTAATACAAGTTCATACACGTAAAATTATCGTCAAAAATAAATATGAATATATTTTAATTGATATATACTAGTGCTTGACTGCGATCCAACTTGATGGTAAGCAGTGATGCTATCGTTTATGGTAAGGAGCACTAGTTTAAGGTTCAGTATATTTTGACCAGTCAGCACAAAGAGGTGCTGTCTCCGGTTCTCCCTCCAAATCAGGGACTTGTACCCCTGGTTACGCCTGAAGAAGTACATGGCTCTTCGCCGCATGAAGAACCGGAAAGCTGTCGGTGCCGATGGAGTCCCCATTGAAGCCTGGAAGGCGATGGGTCCTCGTGGTGTGGGCATCTTAACCCACCTATTTAACCGCATGCTCCTCACCGGAAAGATCCCGAGTCAATGGAGACTGAGTATTATCACTCCAGTCTTCAAAGGCAAGGGATCAGTGCAGGAGTGTGGCGACTACCGGGGGATTAAGGTTATGTCCCACACCATGAAGCTCTTCGAGCGGGTGATTGACTCTCGGATCCGACAGGAGTGCACCGTCTCGGGGTGTCAATATGGGTTTCGACCAGGCCATGGCGCCATGGATCCCATCTTTGCCCTAAGGGTTACCATGGAGGGATACAGATCAAAGAATACGCCTCTGCACCTCTTGTTCCTTGACATGCAGAAGGCCTTCGACTGTGTCCCCCGTGAGGTGATCTGGTGGGCGCTGAGATCCAAAGGAGTGCCCGAGACCTATGTTGACATCATCCGAGATATGTACCGAGACTCCGGTTCTGTGGTTCGGACCGCTGTTGGCGATACGAAACCCTTCCCCATCACCGTCGGAGTTCACCAGGGTTCTGTCCTTAGTCCGTTTCTGTTCAGTGTGGTGCTGGACGTCCTGTCCTCCAACATCAGGGACTTACACGAGCAGCCGCCATGGCTGCTCATGTATGCAGACGACATCGCGCTGGCGGACTCGGACAGTGGGCGCTTGGTTCGACGTGTGACAGCGTGGAAGGAATCGCTGGAAAACGGCGGTCTGAAAATTAATGCGGCGAAGACCGAGTACTTGGCCTGTAACACAACAAACGCTGCTCCTGTTCGCATTGGCGAAGACACAGTCGAGCGCACGGAACAGGTCAGGTACTTGGGATCGGTGCTCCACGAGTCCGGGGACGTCGATTGCGACGTCGAGTCACGTATCTCGGCGGCCTGGGCGAAATGGCGTGAGGTGGCGGGGGTTATCTGTGACCCCAAAATGCCGGTTAGGCTCAAAGGACAGGTCTATAAGACCATCATTAGGCCTGTCCTTTTGTATGGCAGTGAAGCGTGGCCTGTACTTGAGCGGCACAAGCAGAGCCTGCGTGTCACGGAAATGAATATGCTGCGCTGGATGTCGGGAGTGTCGCGGAAAGACCGCATTAAAAACTCCCGCATCCGGGGCAGCCTTCAGGTCCGTGACATAGCGGATAAACTGCAGGAGGGTCGCCTACGCTGGTATGGCCACGTTTTACGAAAACCGGCAGACTACGTGGGTAACAGATGCCTCGCCATGCCGCCTCCGCCGGGACCCGGAAAACGAGGAAGGCCTAAGAGGCGTTGGATCGACGTCGTAAGAGACGATATGCGTGTCAATGGGCTTACGGCAAAGGACGCGAAAGACCGAGCGAAGTGGAGGAGTTTGAGTTGGAAAGCGGACCCCGGGCACCGAGGTGAAAGCCAAGGAAGCAACCGGGACTAACGCTGAGATGATGATGATGATTTTGACCAGTTAGGCGAACATAAAAGATGGCGCTTGATAACTCGTACAAAAATAAAGGTTTAAAAAAAATAAATGCTAATTACAGTTTTTAACAGCAAGAATAACTGCAAATTGCATTTATTTGTTTAAACCATTTTTTACGAGTTTTCAAGCACTAACATTCGCCGAGCCTAACACTAACTGTAAATTGCATTATATTTAATTTTGCTGTGCCTGACAGGGTCCATATTGATCTTGTGAAATTTTATACCATTTGTGTACATAATATGGAATGCAATAAAGTATTGAGTATTTAAAACTAAAATAAACTACACAAATATGAGCAAGTACACAATACATTAACCACACACATTTCTTTTGTGAATCCGAAAAAGTGATTTTCACTACATCAAGTGTAATACCTAATGTATTTCATTGAATTATTTTCTTAATTAAATAAGATATTAGACGTACAATTACAGCATCAATCTTATTATTTTTCCAAGATACTTGTAGACCTAAATTATATAAGGCCGCCGTAATGTGATTTTTATCCTACAACCAATTAAGAGTGCGCATTTGTATAATTATACATGTTTTATATAAAACGTGAGATGAATAAAGTGAATAAATAAATAAAAACTCTTTCACGTAGCTACTTGGGTAACGTCAGCAAAAACAATGTAATCAAGGATTCAGACTAATTAAGACTTTTTTTAGCGTGTTTTTTTTAAATTATTAAATATATTTTTTTTAATGATAGTCATAATTTCTACGCGTGCCGTCAACGACTTGGGCTTGATCCGGACTATTACTAGACTACCGGACGACGAGCTACCTATTGGTCGCCGTCCGCAAGCCCGTCTTTCGACATGCTTACGTTCTTAGAACTATCGTCTATCGTTATAGTAATATATATGTCCACAACTATCACACAACGACATCTAGTCAACTGATAAACATACTTATATATTTCTAAATACATACATATTATAGATAAATTACACCCAGACACAGAACAAATGATCGTGCTCATCACACAAACATTTGTCCTGGGTGGGAATTGAACCCACGACCTCCCGCATAGCAGTCAGGGTCACTAAATACTAGACTGACAGGCCAGTAATAACTAGAGATGTTCCATTATAGAAGCATTTTGTGACTTGCTGAAGAAAAGAAAATTATATTTTGAAAATTATCGTTTTTGGTGTTGCTATACAGCCCTTTCGTTCATTAGTTGATAACTTGTAGTTACTAACTCTTAGATTAAGTTTGTTTACTAACAAAGTGGCTTGTGTTGTCAAATCAAATTTATAAATAAATTTATTATTGTTAATAAACCTGATTACTTACAGGGGAAATGCGCCAAAAAAAGCAATAAAGTGATAATACAATTATTATTGTTTATTAAAGTTATTATTAATATTATAAAGTGTATATATACCTTAATAAATATATTAATATAATTTAATAACGTGAATGAAAAAAATAAATAAAGTGATTTAACAGCTTTATTAAAATTATACAAATAAAAAACCTACTTTTAGCCTAAACCTACTTTTGTAAGTACCATAAATACGTACTCCAAATATATTCAAGTACTACCTCAAAAACACAGTTCCCAAACAAACAATTACTCATTCGAATTTTATATTAATTAAAAAGCACTCGCGAATATGTCGCAGAACTTCCACGACGCTATAAATTGTCTCTGGCTAATCCATATTAATGATTTCTTAAAACCTTCCTACATTATAATAAAATTGTTGGAGGCAAAAGCAATGTACGAAACATAATTTTCATATTCACGCATTTAGAATTGAGAAATGGTTTTAATAAAAAAAAAAAAATGTTTTATTTCACAAGTTTTTGACTATGAAAATAATATAATAATATAACAATATAATATAATAATATGTCCACAACTATCACACAACGCCATCTAGTCCCAAGCTAAGCAGAGCTTGTGTTATGGGTACTAGACAACTGATAAACATACTTATATATTTCTAAATACATACATATTATAGATAAATTACACCCAGACACAGAACAAATGATCGTGCTCATCACACAAACATTTGTCCTGGGTGGGAATCGAACCCACGACCTCCCGCATAGCAGTCAGGGTCACTAACTACTAGACTGACAGGCCAGTCAAATAGTTTTGACATCCCGAAACTAATAGGCATTTAAAGCATAGTATAGCATTAGCCTTATAATGTTCCCACTGCTGGGATTCAGGCCTCCTCTTTAGGAGAAGGAATAGGCCTTACCACGACATAATGCGCAGAGCGCTAAGGGTCTTGACTACCCTATTTTCTTTTCTCAACAAGCCTTCTTCTCCTCCATACCTGATGTCAGAAATTCAATTTCTTGGCTCTGGGCACAATAAAAATCTTCGTTCATCAAACAATCGTCTTCTACGATGTCCCCTGCACCGCTCTGCGCTTATCCACTCTTCCTTTTTTGTCCAAGCGATATCACTTTGGAATACGCTCCCTCCGAACATCAGGATGGCGACTAGCCGATTGTCTTTTAAGGTGAAGGCACGAGACTACATTCGCGAGAAGTTGGTGGATTTATCTCAGCACTGATTGGTTGGATTTGTTTTCACAATGACCAGCTTGCTTGTTTATATGTATGTATTTAAGTATGTATTTATTATTATGTTTTGTTTCTCTTAATGTCTATCATTTTATGTTGCACCTACCGTGTTATGTTTCTACACCACCCTAAGGTAGACTGGTAGATAATGCCTAAGGCATTAAGTCCGCCTCTGTACAGTGATATGTGCATAAAGTTTTAATTAATAAATAAATAATGGCAATGCAGCGCTGCAGCAGACGAAACTAATAGGCTTTTAAAGCATAACATAGCATCAGCTTTACAATGTCCCCATAGCTGGAATTCAGACCTCCTCTCTAGGAGAAGGAATGGGCCGTACCACGTCACAACATAATGCCAATGACATAAAGGCAATGAAGCGCTGCAGCGGACTTTTGTATTGATTTTTCGGTATTTTGACAAATAGTTTCTATGAGCATACTTGTCTATCGCTAGGATGTATGTCGATGGTTTATCGTGAATCAAAACTGGCATAGAATTGACTACCTCACTTATATTATACTAGCTTCTGCCAGCGGCTTTGCCCGCGTGAAAATAGGTTTCTCTATACAAACTTTGATCTCCCGTTTCCTCCCTTTAGGGGGTGAATTTTGGAATATCCTTTCTTAGTGTTCACCTACCTACGTCATACAAGGAAACGGTGTGCAAAATTTCATTAGCCTCAGCGGTTTCGGCTATGCGTTGATATCAGTCAGTCAGTTTCTTTTTTTATATACATATAACTAGCGACCCGCCCTAGCTTCGCACGGGTACTGATATTGAATATATTATGCATTTATTAAGACGTAAACTTTCCTCTTGAATCACTCTATCTAATAAAACAAACCGCATCAAAATCCGTTGCGTACTTTTAAAGATCTAAGCATACATAGGGCAAAAGCAACTTTGTTTTATACTATGTAATGAAGATTGATACCGTACAAATTGAATTGGATTGTGACTGTAAATGGTATAAACCCATTTTCTTTCTATTTCTCGATTCTCGTCTCCTCCATATTCAAAATTGGCCTACATTTTGAACAACACATGCATTTGCGTGCCTATGCATATTAATTATGAATTCAAAATGATAGAAATTAATAAGGTACTTTCATATATATTTATGTATTGTTAGGTAACTAATTTATGCGTTCTTATTCAAAATAACCTCTCAACAGTAAACCTTTTAAAGGTTCTATACGGAAAATTAATTATAGTTAGCAATAATTCTGTCTTGTTTCATTTAAAATAACAACAAAACGGTGAAAGAAAACATCAAAATCAAAATGGTTTTTATTTCACATAGGCCTACATGTGCACTTATAAAACGTCAGAAGCTAGTGCACGGTTCCAAATTGCATCGTAAGAAAAAAATAAAAATTGTTTATTGGATCTAACGGACTTTATTGGACAGGATTTCTTGGAGAAAACGTGTCCTAGAAAAAAAATTCGAAGACAAGCGGCATTCGCCAACCCACTCTGGGCCCGCGTGGTAGATTACGGCCCATTTCCTCTCCTAGAAGGGAGGTCTAAATCCCAGCAGTGGGAACACTAAGGCTGATTACGCTAAAATGTCCACAACAGCGAAGATTTATAGAGCGTTTAAACATGCCATTTTATTATAAATAAAAGACACTAGACGTGTCTTTGCCCATGTATCAATAAAACAGCTTTTTACACCACATCTCATAAGAGCAAGAAAAAGTTTTTTTTTACAACATGGCATGAAAAGAGAACCACTCTTCAACTAAGTACAATAAATCAACTAGTATTAATTAAATTGAACTTTTTTTGTCAACTCTACAAAGGGCTAAGAGCTGGCCGTACATCATAATGATGCATAGCGTCCACGGCTTTCATACATTATTAATTACAAAAAGGGTGAGCGAGACAACAAATTATAACACTTACATGTAAGAAAGGGATGGCAACAAGTAAGGATGACCAAGTTTCTCCTGTAGGCCAAGTTTCTCCAAGTTTCGGACACTGTAGGGTTGTGATAGCGACAAAATGTCTCAAACTAAAACTCCTGACATGTGGGTACTTGAGTTTCTGATTGTTAAGATATAGGGTAGTTTTATGTATATTTGATGGGTTTTGTCCCTTGCAAACATTAATTTTGCTAAGATATTTAGCATTGGTGTTTAGTTTATGTTTACAAACAAGCAAATTACTCTGCCTATTATGTCGTAAATAACTGATCGTAACCTACATGAGCAAGAATACTGAATACGTACCTATCATACGCAATCAATATAAGAGTGTAAATAACTTGACGCCATTTTGTGACGTTTGACAACTTTGACAGCTGTCAAACAAACTTCAGTTGAGTGACATTACTTGCGTTTACAGTATGCTAAAACTCGATTGAATCAAATGCCACAACACTATCATGACGTCGAAAAAAACATACGTTAATGAAAGGCTCAAAGCAATAAATAAATAAATGCCCACCATCTTGAATTTTCTGTTATTAATAGAAACAGTTATGACTTATACGAGATAGTTATTCTGGTTATTCTTTTGGTGATATTTATTGGTCGTTTGCTTTAGTTTGGCCCAATATGGCGAAGTTTACGCCGTAGTGGGCCAAAGTTTTATTTACGAGTGAAATAAGCGGTTTTTGGGTTTAGTGCGGTAGTAATTATTTCGTTATTTTCGAGTCGGTTTTAGTACTGGTCCGTACTAATGAAATAATGAGGTGGTATTTCCGTGCAGTTTGGTTTTACGTCGTGGGGATAAATCATTTTGTTATTATGCATTTTATCGTGTGCTGTTGAAATTGAATAGTTATTACGCTTGAGCTAAGTTATTGAGCTTGCGAACTCCGGCGTTCGCCCGGTCGCCGGAGTTCGAACACTATTGTTTTTCTATTATGTCTCTCATTGCGGTATTTAAAAGGTTAAACGCATAGAGGGATCAGGAAGGATTAAGGACAAGCTTGGATTGGTGATTGCTGTGTGTTTTGCTGCACACAACGAAAGAATTTTTTTATATGCGGATGAGAAATCATGAAATATATTTTCCCGCTTTGTATAAAAAGAGGAGTGTCAGACTTTTACTGACTAAACCCCACCCATATTCCTTCAGCTGCCGTATCAGAGAAGCAGTGGCTCTTCCAAACAGCCCCACAACCCTGGAACTAAGGGTTGTATTATAAATTCATGCTAAGATGGCCTAACTCGTTATGGCGGCTAGTCCACAAACGCTGTACTTCAATTAGTTTGAAACTGTGTTCTACACGGAGCCATGTTGTGCTGGAAGTGATGCACACGATATTACCTTTATATCGACGCTTGAAAGGCAAAAATTACTAAGTGACAGAGTAAACTTTAGAGGATTGAAATTTAAAGTTAAAATTTGTAGATTTTTTTTGTTAAAAATGACAAAATGAACGGATTTATATACCTGCTTCTGTCATCGGCTTCACCCCCGTGAAAATAGGCTTCTCCAGGTAAACTGCCAACACCCGTTTTACCCCCTTAGGCGTGGAGTTAAAAAAAAACCGGTATACATCCTATACCTACCTATCAAATTTGAAGTTTGTAGGTGTTATAGTAACAATCTATTGTGTAAAAGTAGAAACTGACTGACTGACATATCAACGCACAGCCGAAACTATTGGAACTAGAGGTGTGAAATTTTGCACAAGGTTTCCTTTTAAGACGAAGCCGAACCCTAAGAAAGGATTTTTCAAAATTCAGCTTCTAAGGGGATGAAACGGGGGTCCAAAGTTAGTATGAAAAACCCTAGTTTCACGCGGGCGATGCCGCTGGCAGAAGCTAGTTATTTATCTAGGGAATCAAGTGTCGACGTAACGATAGTAGGCCTCCCGGAATACTGACTGACCTAGTAAGGATCGCTAGAATCAGATGGATATATAAGTGGGAAGGTAGAAACTCACTTAAGTATGTTTTGGAAATGGCATTGTAGCTTCAAATTTTTTTGAAGAGCTTGTACATGGTTCCAAGTATGTATGTACAAAGGTAAAAGCGATACCCGGCAAACCAATTATATAATATACACCACAATTGTCACACAACGCTGTCTAATCTAAAGCTAAGTAAACTTTGTGTTATGAGTACTAGACAACAGTTAAACCTACTTATATATTTCTAAATAGACAACAAACCATTGAGCTCATCACGCAAAAATTTGTCCTAGGTGGGAATCAAACCCACGACCTCCTGCACAGCAGTCAGGGTCACTAATCACTAGACCAACCGCCCAGCCAAATAAAAAAAAAGATATCCAATATAACCGCTATCCTCCTAATAAAACGAGCCTCATCCAGTACGATCTAATTCATTCATATATCTCTGAATTGTGTATTTTGATGTTTCAGCTTTTAGCCAAATTGAGGCCGCCATCGGCTCAGCTTGGCTCGTTACAGGCGGGAGAAGGATTGCCCTATCTAGTCGGTGTTATGATGGAACTTGTTTCTAAATGTCTCTTTGACTTATTTAAGTTTTTCGTCTTATTGTAGAAGGGGCTTTGGGGAAAAAAACTTCGAGGCTAGAGTGAATAGGAATTAATAAACTTGTGCGTGAGCCATCAAAGGTTTCATTACTGCTTACCATTAGGTGGGACCGCAGTTATGCATTTGGAAAAAATTTAAACAAAAAAAGCAACGGTTATGTGAGTTTTGGTAAATTTTCCCATTTTTTTTCCTCTTTAATTAATATTATAATCTATTTAAAATATCTGTTATTTATTTATTCTGCACACCTACCACAGTGTTGTCTTTTTAAACCCAAAGGTTGACTGGTAGAGAATGCCTTGTAGCATTAAGTCCGCCTATGTACCACTACTGTACATGAAGTTTAAATAAATAAATAAACATTAACTGGGAAGTTATGCTATTATGCTATCTAATCTATTTATATACTAGCTTTTTCCAGCGGCTTCGCCCGCGTACATAAAATATAGCCTATGTCACTCAGGAGTAAAGCAGCTTTCTATTGTTGCTAAAATTTTTCCAATCAGACCAGTAGTTCCAGAGATTACCCCCTACAAACAAAAAAACATAAAAACAAAAAAAACAAACTTTACCTCTTTATTATATTAGTGTAGAAGTGTAGATAATGAGAGGCTAACTGACTGACATATCAACGCACAGCCAAAACTACTGGGTCTAGGAGCATGAAATTTTGCACAAATTTGCTTTTTATGAGCAATAAGAAAGGATTTTTTAAAAATCACCCTCTAAAGGGATGAAACGCGTGTCCAAGCTTTGCGTGAAAACCAATTTTCAAGCGGGCAAAGCCGCTGGCAGCAAGCTAGTCTAATATACTAATGCGTCTATCAAGTTACACGTTTGTGGTCAGTAGGCCATTAATTTAGAGACTAAATTTTGCAGGCTACCCTAAGGCAGTCCCTTTAACAAAGTCTAAAATTATAACCACTGATATTTATGTACCTAGAAAACAGAAATACCCACACTTTGAAGACCACCAAAGCATTCAGAATCACTGACTCCAAAATTTCCAGAGCAACACGATCAAAGTCATAATTTACTCCTAACGGGAATTTGTGCAAAAAAATGCCAAAAATAACTTCGAAGGGTATGTCCCGGACATTTTACACGCGACCTGTTCTAACCCTTCGGTAGTGGGGGTTCGATGTCCAGGCGAAATAGAGCGGGAAATTCCTGCCCCTCCTCCCCCCACCCTTAGACGATTGTGTTATGCCATGCGTGGACTAAAGGGTAGCCTGCTTTTTATGCAAATTATTATTGGTAAGAGAATGGCGGGTTTATTATTGAATTTCATAGGAAAATGGTACGACCCTCTCTTAGTTTCGGCTGTTTGAATGAATAATTTATGTACGGTGATTTACTAAGAATTCACTGTTTTAGAAATATTATTCCTCAAGTTCCTTGAGTCATCTACGGAAATTGTAGTTATTTTTAATGATTGGAGAACTTACTTATGTCTAAAAAGCCTAAAGACTTTATTTACATTTTTAAAAAATATCCAGATTCTTAGTTCAAAATTTTCTATAGAATATTTGAATTTAGAATTCATTAATTAATGCGTAAAAATTAAGCATGAGATGCATAGTTTTTATATAGACTTTTATTTTTAAAATGTTGTTAAAAAACTCTTCGGTGCAGTTTAGTCCAGAGTTTATTTTTTTCTTCCCATCATTGAGTGGAACCCTGAGTCCCAGCAATGGGAACATTGTAAGGCTGATAGTGCTTTTTTCACAATAACTAACGACAAGAAAATATTATATATGAAATAGTTGAAATTTCTGTATAAGTTTAAATCACTCTATTACAGTCCAACTCATCACATCGTCGCTTCCCGCTATCTATCCCTATGTATGCTTAGATCTTTAAAACTACACAACGGATTTTGACGCAGTTTTTTTTACAGATGGAGCGATTCAAGAGGAAGGTTTACACGTATAATACATGCATAATATATTTAAAATCAGCAAAGTGCGGAGCTGGGGCGGATAGCTAGTGTTCCATAAATATAAAACAGATTGCTATCAAAATTCTATTATCTATGCCATGTTTAAATGCTTAATACGGTAACCATGTCTCCCAACGTGACAATTCATCTTAGTTGTCATTTGTTTTTTTTTTCAAAGACCACAGATAATATATATTGTTTGGTCTCCTACACGATTTTGGACTATGATGATGGATTAGTAAGATTTATACGACCACTGACCATACGGTTATTCAAGTAGTAACACTTTTAGTAGTAACTATCCATCATAATTACTTGCATACGTTATTAGTTTGAATTTTAACGGTTTTTTTGCTTAGAGTCATGGGTTTTATTATGAGCAGAATGTGTTTTTTTTTGTAATTAGGTAGCTTGCACATTTGTAAGCTAAAGTTATTTAGTTTAAATTAAACAAAACCTGTCCCTACCGGAGAAATTACGCCTATGTCGTGAATGTGTTCAAAACCGCGTAAACTCTTCTGTACCTAGCATATAAATACATTCAGAAGTATGAGGACATAGCAGTAGGAGATTGATAGAGGAACGCAGATTTTTTGCGTATAAAAAACATAGGAACAGAGAATGACAGAGATCGCGTCCTAAAACAGTTAATTAAGACAACTACATATTTACTCTTTAGTATTTTGCTACATATACTTGAATGATTAGCATTTTTTTTTTTTTTTTTTTTTTATGGTAGGTGAAAATCATCAAATGACGAAACCCGCTCTTGGGCGGAGCGGGAGACCAGTGTCAGACTCTTACTGACTAAAAAACCTACCCCGTACCTTCCTTGCCTTATTCCTGGAGTCGAGGTAACAGTTTTCCACCACCCTCTAGGCTCCAGGAGGCTTCGACCCTGAAGGGCCCCTGCAGTTTGCTGACAACTCCTTGAGGCGCGCGGGAACGGTGCGCGCCGTTGACGACTTGGACTCGGTCTTACCAGACGACCGGACGGCGAGCTACCCATTGCTCACCGTCCGCGAGCCAGTGTCTACGGTGGCCGGATATCGGCAGGATCGCGGCGGCGACGGCTACGGCGAGGGCGCTGTTGCCTTTGCCTTATGCGGTCGGCCTCCTCCTTTACGAGCATTACTGCTTCGCAGAAGGAGGCGACCGCCTGCCATTCTTCTTCGCTGCGGACCATGGCCTGAACCAGGGCCCGGCGCGAGAGGTCGCCGCCGCCGATCACCCCCACGAGGACACGGCGATGCTCTTCCCAAGCAGGGCACACCTCCACCGTGTCCTCCGGGCTCGCCTCACAGTGGCGACACCCGGACGTCTCTTCCGCACGAATCCGATGCAGGAATCTCCCGAACTTCCCATGTCCGGTGAGAACCTGCGTCATGCGGAAGGTGAGGACGCCGTGAGGTCTATCCAGCCACTGAATGATTAGCATTAACCTTTCAAATAGCGTAATTAGAGACATAATTGAAAATCAATAGGTGTGCGATCGCCGGCATTCGCTTGGGGCTCAAGAGTTTAATTGATTTATTCTTTGACTGTTACCAAATAAAATGCTTTGAATTGACTCTCCCATAAACTATAGAGCTGTTTTCCAACTAAATAGATTTTAAAACTGACAGAATTATCCTAAGATGATGGACATACAAGACAATGAATTAACGAAGGATAAAGCTCATTCATCATCTCACCCATATTTTCGAGACAACTCAACATTGACATACTATGTCCCAACCACAAAGCCTAGTAAACTAAACAAAGGCCAGTTCTCTCATCTCAGCATGGTTTTAACCGTCACCCCATAGATCATACGCCGTAAACCTTGGGAGTTTAACCAAGAGTGATGGCAGGAGTACCGCGGTAACCGCACTGATTTACTACTGTTAAACCGGCTTGTGTAGTTCGGGGATACGGATAAAAGATGGCGCTAGCTTGCTCGCGAGTAAGCTTGGTAGGGATTTAAAAAAAGAATATGATTTTTTTTTGTAAGAGACTTGGCGGTGGTGCTCTGCCGTGCATTTGTAGTTGTTTTTTTTTTATAATTATTGATGACTTTTTTCTTTGGCGGGATGGTTTTGAATGAAATTCAGTTCAATTGATTCCTGGTGGATTTTGAGAAGTAGGTCAGTGAAATCATTGTAACAGACGCGATCTCGGATATAATGGAGCTTAGATATGTAATGCAATAAAAACTCGCCGCGAAACTAACTCAATATACAGGGTGGTCAAAAAGTCGTGGATCAAACGAAACAGGGAGACAAAGGAGGTAATTTCCAACAAAAAATCTTTCTTCAGCATGGCCATAACTTCATTGCACGAAAAGATATGAATTATTTTTGTTTTTTCCATGAAACTACCAAGATTTTTTACAATTTAATCAGTAGAAAATTAAATTAATTAAAAACAATAAAACAAAAGGTGTTGTATTATGACTCGATTATGTATCAATACTACAAAAATTGTATTGCAGCTCTTGGTATCAAACCTAACGAGCAATAAATTTTTTTCCGTAAATTTTAAAGCATTACAAAAAATTACTTCTCACTTTAAGACCACCATTTGAAAAAAAAATGTATTACAGTAAAGTGACCCTGTATTAAAAAAACTTGCTGGTTTAATGCTGATTCGAATGAGGTACAACACTTTACTCTTTGATCTTTAGTTTTGGTTTTACGGTATTTTTTTCATATCAAGGTGCAAATTTAAGAAAATAGTAAATTTAAAGGAAAGTTTAGATTTTTTGTAAAAACGACGATTATGCCTTAGTAATTTTATTTAAATACAAATTTTTACATTAAATGCTCAAAGTACCTACCTCTGAACATAATACACAATCTGCACCGTCTAATAAAATTCGAGATCCGAGATCCCGAGATCAACGGTGCAGCTTATCATTAAAAAAAAAATATCACGCTTACCACGTGTAAAGGGTGCAAGCTTTACTGCCAGCTGACTATGAACCTAGAGTGAGGTTTTGCAGAGAAATACTTAGAAGACACAGAGAGGATCCGCAGTTCTTCGATAAAGTGATGACTGATGAGTCAAATTTTAGAAGAATGGGAATTTTTAACATCCACAATTTACTACTCCAGAGTGAACCCACATATCATCAGAAATGATAGATTCCAGCACCTGTTTGGCATAAACATGTGGGCTGGAATAATTGACCAGCAGCTTGTGCTACATGAAATGCCACCAAGGCTGAATGGTGCTGTGTATTTGAATTTTTTACAAAATAATTTGAACCAAATACTGAATGAAGTTGAGATTCCTGAAGATAGAGTGGCAGAAATGTGGCTGCAACAAGACGGCGCTCCGCCTCATTATGCTAGAGCAGTTCGAGGACATTTGAACGAGAGCTTCTTTAACCGGTGGATTGGTCGAGGCGGACCTATTGCATGACCACCCCGGTGGCCCGACCTTAATCCCATAGACTTTTTTGTTTGGGGCTATTTTAAAGAAATAGTGTATCGAGGAGAGAATAACATCGAACAAGAACTACGACAAAAGCTCGAGTTTGCTAAGTTACAAATTTTAAATAACAGAGGTGCCTTCCGCCGATTATGGGCGAATTTTATTAGACGGTGCAGATTGTGTCTTATGTTCAGAGGTAGGTACTTTGAGCATTTAATGTAAAAATTTGTATTTAAATAAAATTACTAAGGCATAATCGTCGTTTTTACAAAAAATCTAAACTTTCCTTTAAATTTACTATTTTCTTAAATTTGCACCTTGATATGAAAAAAATACGGTAAAACCAAAACTAAAGATCAAAGAGTAAAGTGTTGTACCTCATTCGAATCAGCATTAAACCAGCAAGTTTTTTTAATACAGGGTCACTTTTCCGTAGTACAATTTTTTTTCAAATGGTGTTCTTAAAGTGAGAAGTAATTTTTTGTAATGCTTTAAAATTTACGGAAAAAAATTCATTGCTCGTTAAGTTTGATACCAAGAGCTGCAATACAATTTTTGTAGTATTGATACATAATCGAGTTATAATACAACACCTTTTGTTTTATTGTTTTTAATCAATTTAAGTTTCTACTGATTAAATTGTAAAAAATCTCGGTAGTTTCATAGAAAAAACAAAAATAATTCATATCTTTTCGTGCAATGAAGTTATGGCCATGCTGAAGAAAGATTTTTTGTTGGAAATTACCTCTTTTGTCTCCCTGTTTCGTTTGATCCACGACTTTTTGACCACCCTGTATAATGAAAAAGAAAGAAAAAAGTATATTATTGTAGTATATTTGCCCAATATTGCAAAAACAATTATTTTATTAACTTCTTAATGCACAAAATCTGTAAATTCAAAAGAAAAGAACAACAATTTTTGATTAATTAATAATTTGTTAGTCAATTTACCTGTCAAATTATACTGATATATGAACATAGTACCAACACATGGTCCAGATAAAATAAAAAAAATCTCTTCTTCAAAGCTTCGAGCGATTTACATCTAGGAAACTCCTGAAGAGAAAAATCATAAAGAATTTTTGTAAATTAATTGTTCTGTTGAATAAACAGCAAATTAATCTTGAAACTTTGTAATGCTAACAATCCAAAAACAATTAAAACTTAACACCACAGACAACACACATCCCTCTATCACATGTCATAATACATTTTATTACTAATACCCGACACTACCCGATACGTTTTATTAGTAACGGGTACCCGGGTACAACCCGATATCGTTCGACAGACTTAACGACCGTGTGTCAGATATTTAAGCCGAGTTTAATGACCCTTTAAGCTTTGTCATGGATACTTGTACAGTCAACACCAGATACTTATAAGATATATTGGAATTGCAAGTAAGGAGAATAAATACTTGGAGCTTTTTAAGAGCGAACTTGACGCGTCTTGCTTTAATTGAATTGTATTTTAAAGGTGTAGGGATTTTATTGTAGTTATACAGTGACTTTCTATTGAAGTCCTTATGGATCCCACCTCATAGTAAGCAGTGATGCAACCGTTGATGGTGAAGCGCACTAATTTATTAAGAGCCTATTCACTATAGTCTTGAAGGCAAGTAAATTATAATCGGACGGGAAGACCGCAGCAGGCAAACTGTTTCAGTCCTTCGATGTACGCGAATATACAGAATTACAGATATATATATATTTTTATTGTATACTGAAAATAAAAACACAGAAGAATTCATTTATTTTAGGTTATATAGGGTGATTGGTAATTATGCACCGATACATAAACATGTGATTGTAGTCATGAAAACAAACAATTTTTACTATGGGATAAAATCTGTAATCACAAAAAAAAAATTGTCGACTACATGTTTGTGAGCGCACCTATAACACAGGAGTAAATCTAAATGTGCAGCAATGTAAAATAAACAAAAAATGAAAATCACCTACACCTAAAACCAACACACACTACCTATGTTCACTTAAACTTGAACACAATAATCAAAACACAACTCCCCACATTTATCTTCAAATGAAATCGGTTCGTCCCACTGTACAATATTGGAAATGGCTACATCGCTGCCTCACCATTGTATGTTAACGCCATTCGGTAAAGGAATAGTAGAGCGATTGCACCGACGTATTGTCATGTGGTATTTAGTTAATAATATTGTTGTGGGAAAGAATTACTTATAATAAATTATGTTGAGGACTTAGGTTGAGTTAAGATGAATTCTAGTTTACGTGTAAGATTGGATACTTTAATCAGTATTATAACAGCCGAGTTTTACCGGCCGGCAAAACATCGACATCTGTATTTCCTGAAGCATCTGGAACAACGATAATCTGTTTTTCCTGAAATAACAGGTTATTTACAACCCCAGGGGGTTTTAAATACAAGAGTGTTATTTCTAAGCAAGCGAGATCCATCGTCGTCTACATCATCGCTTACCACAGGTGAGACAATGGTCGCAAGTCAGTACAACGACTCTTTTATGACAAGTTATTAAATCTTTGTTGTCCTCAATTTTAGTACTGCACACGAAACAGCAATGTTTCTTCATAGCAGCAATACCAGAACCATTCTGCCCTCACAATCATACCTTCACGAAAATAGTTTTTCACACAATTCCTCTCCCCTCCATTTAATTCCGACCTTCAGTCCCTTTTGTGTGGTCCTCCCATAAATCGCCTGCCACCACCATTCATCGTCATTGTTAGAAACTTTCTCAAAACTGATTCAGGATCTGATAAACGCAAGGTAATGAATAGTACCTATTGTTGGATAATTAATTTCTTCATTAACGTCCTTTACACCTTCGTGCGAAGTTGGGTAACTTGGAATGGTCGCCATTATGTGTGATTACTGAAATTAATTGTTCTATCTATTCAGTTTTTGGATCTAACGCCTTAGTTTTCGTATTGTTTGGGAATGTGATGATGTTCTAAGTTTTCGTACCTATTCAAGGTAAGGTTGGATCATAATTTTAGGTACTATGGAGTTCTGGTAGGGTTTAGACAGTCAAAAGCTGATACATCACTCCACCCTAGCAAGAGAGAAGTCTTTTGATGATTTTCCCACATCGAAAAAGGTTATTTCAAATGCCACGCTATATTATTTTTAATGATACCAACTGTGATAGCTGAATGAGTCTTACACCCGTATTCACAAACAATACTCAAACGACCCTTGACTAAGCAAACGCACAGCGTTGAAATAGAGCTCTGTGATTGGTTCGTTTGTGTTGCGTAGTTCACAAACCCTGCCCTGTGCGCTCGTGAGCACTGTGAGACCGCATAGTAACGTTTGTGAATACGGGTGTTTTTCTCTTGAGGTAGGACTTTACTACGTAAAAAACCTCTGAAAGAAATCAGGTACCGAAAATAGAGGCGTTATCACTTGCCACTATAAAAAAGCTGCTAAACCTTTTTTGAGGTGTGAAATTATCAAAAATTTCATCCATTCTGGGCGGAGCGACAGAAAATGTAGATACTGCCTGATCAGATCTTCACAACCAAATTACTGGGCAACACAGACCCAGTAATTTGGTTGTGCTCTACCTTTTGATTACCTAAAACGACTGTCAAAGATCGAAGAATGCCCACCGTTACTGGAATAGGTAGTATGGAACCAAAAACAGAACTGGAAGTAATATCTACCAATTATATCTATACAATGCCTTCCAAAAGATAATAGAATCGATTGCCATGTTGTGACGACACCAATAAATACCATTTCATTCATCTCTGACTTCTTAAATTTTCCCAAAATTTCTTCGATTTGACAGTATGACGTGACGTCACAACATGGAAATCGATCCTATTATCTTTTGGAAGGCATAGTAGACAGTAATTCTTCTATCACTACCTGCCAAAGCGCTCTATCTGCTTTTCAATTTCAATTCCGGTTGACATGCCACCAGATAGAAACTCAATAACTTGATGTCAGAATTTTGGTTTCTGGGCGTTTGCCAATATGGGTTTATTAAAACAGGAGTACACTGAGAATGTCTCACTGAAGGTGGCGCGTGTGTTGGACCTTTCAGTTAACTTCTAAATGGTTGAGCTGAGTGGTGCTGATATGCGTCCTGTCAGTTAAAGGAGGCTTTTTTCATGGTGAGCAAAAATCAACAAATCCAATGTCAATTTCCGCCCTTGGGCACCTCATCATTTCGAACGGTCCTGTGCATCTCGCATCTATCGGATACACCTAACCCTTGCCAAGTCATCGGTCCATCTTGTTGGAGGCCTTCCAACACTGCAATATGCCCTGCCCATTGCCTCCTAAGTTTGGCAATTCTTGTCACCTAAAGAAATTAATTTTGAACATGCGTAATGCGATTCCAGTTTTAGAAAAAGTACTTTACTTTTTTATTTTATCTTTACAAATCCACAGTTTTCATGTACCGGATCAACTCTCCACGGGATAAAATGATAAAAAATTTAACAGTGTATACTTATCATACATATACATAGTATAAAATAAAGTCGCTTCCAGCTGTCTGTCCTTATGTATGCTTAGATCTTTAAAATACGTAATGGATCTTGAAGCATTTTATTTTTTTAAATAGAATTCAAGAGGAGGGTTTATATGTATAATATATGCATAATATATTTAATATCAGCGTTGTACCCGTGCAAAGCTGGGGCGGGTCGCTAGTTAATATTATAAATCTGAAGTCGGTTTGTTTGTTTGAATGCGCTAATCGCTTCCTAATTACTGGTACTTTATTTGAACTCCAACTAAAATAAATACATACATAGTTTCAAAGTAAATCACTCGAGCCGTGTAATATTTTGACAAATATTGAGTAGAAACTTCTTACAATCAATCAACGGGCCCCTTCGTAAGGAACCCTAAATGAGGTCGTTCACCCTTAGACTTGTTGGTTCCGCAGATTTAGGATTAATTACCGGTGGATGTAATTCGTTACGTCATTCGGTCACCCCCACCAGTAATAACTAGGGACATGGTAGGGAATTAAATGCATTAAGAGTATATCGATAGTGCAGTTCTAAGTAGCTATGTAAGGAAAGTATCGATACCGAATCTATATCTTTTTTTTGTCAGGTAAAAATTATCCAATGACGAATCTCGCCCTTGGGAAGAGTGTGACACGGTGTCAGACACTTACTGACTAAACAACCAAGCCCGTTCCTTCCTTGACTTAATCCCAGAGGTCTGGTGTTACGCTTTCGCATCAACCTTTGGCTCCAGGGGGCTTCGACCCTGTAAGGCCCCTTCAACCGAACCTGTATCTAGATTACCAACAACTGTAATTTATAATGGTGTTTAGACATGGTTGCTTTGTGCTCGTAATTTTCCGGCTAAGGTTGGATTTGTAGGTCACATGAGGGTACATGACAGAGCAGCACATCTGTCATTCATCACTCACTCTCACCATGAGACTCACTGCCACCATGAGAAGCCAAGGAATGCGGTCGCTGTGGTCAGATCGGCTTAATAGCATCATCATCATCAACTACCCATATAATATATCTTTCTCTTCTGTCAAATCCATCCTAAGATTGTCTTTAAAAAATCGCTTTTAGCGATAAGACCGCCCATTGTAACACCGCAGAAATTTTAAGTTCCTAATGTACCAAGTTGTGTTTATTGTGTACCTACAATAAAGATTATATCTACGAGTATCTATCTATCATCATCATCGTCGATACACAGTGATGAAGAAATGAAAAGACTTAATACCTATTATGATTGGTCGTGTACCGTTCTTTGTCAATATGTGAATAAATACGCACATTTTAAATTAGAAAGACCTAAAGCAAAAGTTTAGTTTTAGAAAACGCAACTTAGTAGGTTATGTTTTAAAAAAAAATATGTCATTTTGGTTACGTACTGCGTAAAAAAATAAAAAAGGTCACCTGTGTTTTTAAAGGTTAATTAAAGATAAAAATATACTTTCCTATTCAATTCTATTTTTATAGAAGCAATAATTGAAATGATAGAAATCTGATTAATATCGAGACATATACTTTTTTATCGTTATACATTATTTACTTTATTAACTGGCTATACATAACTAAAAAAAAAACTTAAAGACATAAAACTAATTTTCTGAGTATCTTTTGAAAAGTATCGACAATCTACCAAATTATCGACACTTAAAATCCCTAGTAATGACTGGTTGTCGTAGAACGATTGATCGCATGCGCTGATTTTGGAACACGTCAGTAATTATGTATGGGAGAGTGCAGATGTGTTCTTGATGATCTTAGGGGATACTAATGTCGATCAGTATGGGGTTTGAACGATTTATTTGGAAAAGATTTACCTGAGAGGGCCCAACCCGAGATACATTCCCTATAGCTGATCTTACGTGATTATGACATTATTACTTATTTTGAAGACACAACTTCAAAATATTTTAAGAAAGATAGGTAATATCTTGTGATATTTTGAAGACACAACTTCAAAATATTTTAAGAAAGATAAGTAATATCTTGTGGATATTGTCTACATTTTAATATACCTAGTTATAGGCTCGCGTATTACCATAATCTCACCTGATAGTAAACGATGTTGTGGTCGACGATGGAGCATGCTTGCCTAGAAGTAACCTATTCACTCTTGACTTAAAGACCTCAAGATTTTTACTGATACCAAAACACATTTTTTGTTTTGTAAAATCAATCCAATAAAGACCTCTGAACATTTGCTATTTTACGTGAACTTTGGCTTTTCATTGTGAACTCATTTAATCGACTTTTTTTCATAGAGAGGAGGGCTGATCCCAGTAGTGCGACCGTTATAAGGTTAATTATGCTAAAACTAGCAGTTCTACTCAGTTACTGGGTAGCATGTTTTGCATGGTATCCAATCCTGTGTGATATAGTTCCCGACATATTGCAATATTAGCAAAAAGTGTTGTCCTACGTTAAACTATCACATTTTCACATTAAAATAGCTACCTTTTCCCTACTTTATACTCACATTTTCCGTGTAAAACAAGAAAGATTTTTAATCTTCTCCTAGCATCCCTTTAGTGATTTATCTGCGGGGAAGTAGCCGACCATTCCCGACTACTCCCGACGATTTCCGAACGCACGCGAGTGTCCAGGTGTGAAAGATTTACGGTCCATACCTATTACAAGTATGTATTATGTACCAGTCAATTAGAGGCTCTAAGGACCGGTAATTTTTACGGAAAGGTTTACGGTTGCGGGTAACGGTTAGTAGCGTAATTATCGGTTTTTTGGTTGAGGAGGTTGAATTTTTTTCTCCGTTTTTTTTTAGTGTGTAATGCTTAAGAACAGGTTACTTACTTACTTAATTATTTTTCATCAAGATACATTATTATTTAGAAAATTTTAAATTCATTGTATGTTTGCCAAAATGTGTACTTTCATCAATGTGTATTTGATTTTTCAGGTCTATTTCACTTCCCGCACGCCTAATGGAATTAGCAAACCGTAGCGACCCTGCAGAAAGCTCGAAGCCTGGTATAAATAGCAACGTAGGAACGGGGTAGGTTGTTTAGTCAGTAAGAGTCTGACACTGTTTCCTGCTCCACCCAAGGGCGGGTATTCGTCATTGGATGATTTTTACCTACCATAAAAAGATCTACTTCTCTGAGTAATATATCAGTTAAATTGTTCTTTACAAATCGATTCAGAGATTGAGATTTCTCCGTAAGCTATCATTACGTATATACATATATTATGTACCTAAAATATGCAACAAACAAAACATCCAATTTAAACAAAAATCGAAATTCAGTGGTCAAGCAGGCCACTCAAACTCATAAAACAAAAATCCCAGAACAAAATTAATCAACTTTAAACCCCATCTAAAACAACATGTCACCGGCAGATGTCGCCACTGACCCTCTGTAAAATATAACGCAAATATCACTTTTAACCGGGCGGTTTTTAACCGGAGTCCGGTTTTTAAGTGGCGCACCACTAGTTACGGTTGGGGATGCAATTACGGGAAGTGACTATTGAAGTGACAGACGCTCGACAATTGTTTATTACAATATCGTACGGAAATATTTTATTTTTTATTAGAAATGGGGTTTTTTATTTTATTGATTTATGTGAAGTGTGTTTGGGAAGGATTGAAATGTGGGTAAATGGAATATTATTGTGTGGGATTTGTGATAAAGGACATCGTCTAGGTACATTAATTATTAGTTTTAATTAAAAAAAAAAAACAGTTCAGCTCAAAGACGTCCACTGCTGGACATAGGCCTCCTCCAAATGTCGCCTCAATGATTGGTCCTTGTGGTTACCTAATTTATTTTTATGCAAATTGTAAATGCGTGTAGATTTATGTGATTTAATCTTATTTAATTAACAATAGGTTCTTTACTTAAAGATATGATTTTCGTATATACGCGTAAATTAATTAGTTTTACAAAAAAAAAAAATACAATAATCGATTAAAACGACCAAAATTTAATGGTTTATATACTTACTAGCTTTTGCCCCCGGCTTCGGCCGCGTAGTATTGGGGTTGGAGATGGGTTTTCCGGGATAAAAAGTAGCCTATGTCCTATTCCGGAGTGTATCCTATGCCTGTGCCAAATTTCATCCAGATCCGTCCAGCCGTTTTGGCGTGATTGAGTAACAAACATCCAAACATCGTAACTTTCGCATTTATAATATTAGTAAGATGTAACCAACTTACACGAATGGGCGGTTTTTAATATTTCCAGTATGCATGCCGATAGTTTTTCATGGAAAGTGTTAAACAATTTTATGTCTGGGCGTGAAATAATTACGGGAATGGGACTCATACATAGTTTTTTATGTGAAAAATATGGACGTTTTTAGTATTTGGGATGGGCGTGTTGTTTTATGGGACTTAGTATGTTTCCAAAAGATGGATATATAATGTGTTTAACTAACGGTCGCTGGAGTACCAGTCCTGCAAGATAGTTTGAAAAAGTCATCACAGTCCTGGAACGGAAAGGGAAGCTGAAGGAACACAGGTAGATTTTAGTCAGTAAAAGTCTGAAATTCTCTCACTCTACCTTAGGACGGAAGAAGTCATTCGATTATTCCTCTACCTCAAAAAAAAGTATAACAGCATTATCACACCTAAAGAAAATCCAAAAAGAAGAAAGATACTATTTCCTGGGCCATTAAATAGCGCAAGTAACTGGAAAAACATCAATACTTATCCACGCCCCTCAAATATGCAGCACTATCACACCTAAAGAAAATCCAAAGAGACCATATGGTCTCTAAATCTGGAATTATTAGCGTAAGGTATATACCTTACGCTAGTAATTCAAATAAGTCGCTGTAAGACTTTATCATTTGACTGGTCTGTCTAGTAGGTAAAACTATGCCGGAGGTCGTGGGTTCCATTCCCACCCAGGATAAATGTTTGTGTGATGAGCACGATCATTTATTCTGTGTCTGGGTGTAATTTATCTATAATATTATGTATGTATTTAGAAATATATAAGTATGTTTATCCGTTGTCTAGTACCCATAACACAAGCTCTGCTTAGCTTGAGACTAGATGGCGTTGTGTGAAAGTTGTGGATAAAAAAAAACTATCACACCTAAAGAAAATCCAAAGAGACCATATACCTTACCCTAGTAACTCGAATAAGTCGCTGTAAGATAGTTGCTTTACCCAATTCCTGGGCAAGTAAACTGCGCAAGTAGCTGGAACACCATCAATACTTATCCACGCTCCTCAAACATATAGCACTATCTATCACACCTAAAGAAAATCCAAAGAGACCATATACCTTACGCTAGTAACTCGAATTAGTCGCTGTAAGGTAGTTGCTTCACCCAGTTCTCGGCGAGTAATTAGCGCAAGTAGCTGGATTACCACCAATACTTATATATCCATATATTTCACAGCTATCACACAACGTGGTCTAGTCCCAAGCTAAGCAGAGCTTGTGTTATGGGTAATAGACAACTGATAAACATACTTATATTATTCCTAAATACATACATATTATAGACAACTTATATCCAGACACTAGACCAACAGGCCAGTCAACTATCACACCTAAAGAAAATCCAAAGAGAGCATATACCTTATGGTATGGTATGGTATGGTATATCGGGCTGATGTCCGCAACTCCACGACTAAAGCGCGTATTTTGCGTACGGGTGGGATAAATGGGATAAATGGGTCATTCGATCCACCCCAGCTCCTCGAGGAAGGCCAGCAAGGCCTTGGTATTACTGACCATATCATTGAGGTTACCTGGGTCTCCGAAGTACTTTGCCCTGTATCCTGCGACAGCTGGGCAGCCCAGGAGCAGATGTGCTGCTGTTTCTTCCTCCGCCATGCATGCTCTGCACAGTGGGCTGTCTGTAACTCCTAGGACAGAGAGATGCTTATTAAAGGTCCCATGGCCCGTCGTAACGGCCGTTACCTTACGTAGCTGTGGCTTGGTCAGTCGTAGGATCCGCTTGGTAAAGCGGCCATCAATGGAGGGAAGTGCCTCCTTGGTCTGCCTGCATTCATTATGGTCTAGCCATAGATGGTGATGTAAATTTCTGGTTCTTTTTCTTACCAGATTGCGTAGATATCCAAAGGGGAGCGGCACAATAGGCTCAGGCCCAATCACATCCGTGCTAGATCCCCTCCGGGCAAGTTCATCCGCTGCATCATTGCCTCGGGAACCGCTATGACCTTTAATCCATTGAATGGTTATATGATTGTGTTTACCCACCTGGTTGAGGCGTTGGTGACACTCGTATATTAGCCCAGAATTCACTGTGTGACTCTGCAGCGCTTGCAGGACAGACATGCTATCCGAAAGTATGCGTATTGAGTGGTCCTTAACTTTCCTGGTTGCAATGGCCAAGGCTGCCAGGGAAATACCCAAGCACTCAGCCTGGAAAACCGTGTTATGAACCCCCAATGGCGTGGCTATATGAATGTTGAGGTCCTCTGAGAAGACTCCCGCACCCGTGCCTTTACCTGTTTTGGATCCATCAGTGAAGATCCTCAGCTCTGCAGGGCACAGCCCCTCACAGCGATGATCCTCGTGCAGTTGGATTTTGTATTTTTTGTCAAATATGAATTGCTTGGGTATCCGATCGTTAACTGCTTTTGTTATAGGGAGCTCATTATTGAGATCCTCTAGCAGAGCGGTGTGTTGTGTTATACTCTTACCCCAGAGGTCTAGTGTTTTAAGACGAACTGCCGCCATCGTCGCCTCCTGTTGTATAAACAGATGGAGAGGTGGAAGTCCTAGCATGGCCTCCAAGGCTGCAGTTGGAGTAGTCCTCATGCAGCCCGTGGCAGCCATGCACGCCTGCCTTTGCATGTGTTGTAGCTTGTTTACGGCTGTGGCCAGTCTGGTGCGGGGCCACCATACCACAGCGCCATAAGTGATCATAGGTCGAATTACTGCGCTGTATAGCCATAGTATGATTTTAGGGGATAGGCCCCATCTCTTACCTATCATTTTCCTGCACTGCCAAAAGGTGATGCAGGCCCTGTTCAGTTTATTCTCTAGGTGAGCGCTCCAGTTCAGCTTATTGTCTAGGGTTATCCCAAGGTACTTTACCTCATTTGACAACTGAAGTTCAGTGCTGAATAGTTTAGGTAGAATAAAACGCCCTAATGCTCTTTTACGCGTGAACATTACTAGCTCTGTCTTAGACGGGTTCACGGACAGTTCATATTTCTCGCACCACCGTTCCACGATGCGCAGTGCTTGTTGCATAAGGTTGCAGATAGTGCTAGTTACTTTCCCTGACACAAGGATTGCCAGGTCGTCAGCATACCCTATCGTGTAGTAGCGATTCGCGTTGAGTATGGTGATGAGCTCGTTGATGACTAGATTCCACAGTAGCGGCGAAAGTACCCCTCCCTGCGGACAGCCTCTGGCTATCAGGACCAACTGTTGGTCTTCTTCAAGGCGAACCACACGTTTACTTAGCATATTGGTAATCCAGTCAGTTAATACCTGATTTACTCCATGCTTGGAGAGGGCGGCACTTATGCTGGAGAAGTTGGTTTTGTCGAAGGCTCCTTCGATGTCTATAAAAACGCCAAGGCAAATACCTTTCTGGTCTATATCCTCCTCTATCCGGCTTACCACCTGATGAAGAGCCGACTCCGTGGATTTACCCGAGCTGTATGCGTGTTGGTTACCATGTAGTGGTACTGTTTTTAGAGCGCCATCTCTCAGTTCCCTCTCACACAACCTCTCCATTGTTTTCAAGAGGAAAGAGGTTAGACTTATGGGTCGGTAGGATTTGGCGTTTGTATAATCACTCTTACCTGGTTTCGGAATGAATATGACTTTCACTTCCCTCCATCCTTTGGGAACGTATCTAAATACCAGGCACGCTCTCAATAAAGGCAGCAGAATTGATGCCAGCGGTGTCCCCCCCCATTGTAATAGTGCTGGAAACACACCGTCCGGACCAGGGGCCTTAAAAGGATGGAAGCTATGGATTGCCCATTGTAGTTTTTCCAGCGTAATAATCCTCTGTGCGTAGAGCCTGTCATCATCTGACGGGGTTTGTGTTACATCTGACCAGTCGGTTACCTGTGTGAAGACGCAGCCTGGGAAGTGAGCCTCAACTAAGACGCGTCTAGCTTCTTCAGGTGACGTGGTTAGTGTGTTGTCTGACTTACGGAGTGTGGAAGGCTCAGGAACATCCTGTCGAGCCAAAACTTTTCTCACCCTGTTAGCTTGTTGGCAGGATTCAATACCATCACAGAACTTACGCCATCCTGCGGTACGCCTGAACCTGATGCATTTTTTGTAGTTGGATTTAGCCGTATAGTAGGCATCCCAATCAACATCTCTACATGTATTCATAGCCCTATTTAGAGCTTTTCTTACCTTACCTCGCTTGCGTTCCAGATCCGGGCCCCACCAGGGTTGTCTACCCGGTGTGTCGCGCGGTAAGGTTTCTGGGCAGGCAGAATGGTAGCTGCTTATCAGTGAATCTGTAAGTAGGTCCACTCGTGCGTCAATTTGCGTTATATCCGTAACTGTGGTCGGATCATCCAGCGGTGCAAGTTTGGTAGCCAGGCTGCGCGTATACGCTGCCCTATCCGTGTTGCGCGGATTCCGCCGTGGTAGTCTAGGTGTGGTACAGACCTGAATGTCGAAGCGGATCCACCTGTGATCTGAGCAGGAAGCCTCTGTGGAGACATGCCACCCAGTGATCAGTTCAGCCGCTCCCTCTGTTGCCAGAGTAAGGTCAATTATTGTACGACTGCGTCTGGTTACGAAGGTTGGTTCGGAACCTGTATTTAGTAGGGATAGGTTAGTTGTAAACAAGTAGTCGACCAGAGCCTTACCCCTCATGTTGTGCGAGTCCATCCCCCATAGTGGATGGTGTGCGTTCGCGTCAGTTCCCACCACTATCTCGACTCCGCCGTCCTCGCAATGGGTCACCAGACGGGCGAGGTCATGGGGCGGTGGGTCCTCACCTTCGGGCATGTATGCCGAGGCGAACACCATTGCCGTCTCTGTAGCGTCTCGCTGCATGTCCAGTCTAACTGCAGAGATGTCTCTGCAACAGAAGTCAGTTAGAAGCTGTGCTTTTAGATTACCTGTGACATAGATGCACGCCCTGGGGTGATCATGGTCTGTAGTAAAAAGGAGCTTACCACCAAGATTGGAGAGTCCTCGTATCTGGCCACCTCTAATCCACGGCTCCTGGATCAAGGCAATGGCCGTGTGTTGTACCTCCAGCCACTTGCGTAGTTGGGCCGTCGCTGTTTGACTGTGGTGGAGGTTAGCCTGCACGACTTTACAGGCAGAAAGGGACGCCATCACTGGCAGAGCCCTCTCCCCCTTCGTCCAGTCGCAGCCACGCAAGCATATCGCCTTCTTCGAAGGCATCCCCACCCGGGCCCGAAACCGGGGACAGCATGATGTCATCCGGCTCCGCGCCCGACGCAGGGACGTCGGCCACGCTTGCTGCGGTTTCGGTCGGCTCTGCCTCTACGACAGGACCGGCCGCCGATGCAACTTCGTTGTTCGGTGAGGGGGCAGCTCCCTCTGTCATATCTGGTAAAATCTTACCGGTAGCCTTGTCCCAATTCCGAGGGGTGTCGCCAAATTTGCTATTAGCGCCCTGGAACTTAATGTACACCGACCCCACGCCAATCGCAAGTCGGCGTTCGGCTGCCATCAGGGTCGGAATTATGTCCTCCGGGACGCCCAGGATCAGGAACCAGCAAGTTTCCTGTTTGTCAGCATGCAGGAGTACCCACCTGTTGACACCCGCCCAGCGGTTCTGGTAACTGAGGGCCCGGCCAATGTTCCTAGGCTCCCCGTATACCCCCTGGTCGTCCGGTATGGCGATGCAGCAGCGCACCCGCTTCTGGACATCCGACTGCTTACAGACGACTAGCGAGGGGCTAGTCGGAAGCGACAGCTCGGAGACAAGCTTCTTGAGCCACGTCAGGGTTTGGTCGTTGGCGCACCATACCTTAAGCACTCCGCCTGTGTACAAAGGCTTACCCACAAAGATCGGCCCTGTAGCGTCATCTGACACGGCCCAGGATTCGCTGATGATCTTCTTTTGAATTGCAGCGATAATCTGGTCCGATACAACCTGGCTGATGGCCCCTGTGCGCTCGCAGGTGATCGCGACGCTTAAAGGGGCGTTGGCAGCTTGGGCGTAGCTTTTCGATGCCACACGTTCTGACTGTTCAAGCCGTGGCCGCTTGTACTCACCCCTGGGAGACACGGTCTCGTTGAGAGCGCGTTTGGTCATAACCTGAGCCTCTCCCGTGGATGTTGGAGCTGTGGTTACTGCTGGCGGCGCTGGTTTTCCAGCGACATCGGTTGGCGGTAGGTCAGGAGTTGGTCGGCTAGTGCCAGTCCCCGTCTGCCTTTTACCTGCTGCGAAGTTCAGCATGCCTCTACCTGTGCCGGCCGAGCCTGTGGCAGCAACCTGTTTTTTCTGAAGGGCCTTACTCCTTTCAGCCCTCCTTCGCTCTTGACGACGCTCCTTGCGCGCCGGTCGCTCTCTTTTCTTCTTGCCCTGGCTTGGTGGTTCCTTATGACCTGAAGGGCCTTGGCAAGAGCAAGAGCAATGGGCTTGTGGAGTGGACTTTTTACCCTTGCCCTTGCGTTTAGGTACCACCTGCCAGGCACCCCAGGATCCCTCACCGGCGGTCCCAGCTGTTCCCGAGTTACCGGTGGCAGCGGCCCCGCCAGCGACGGGCCCCGGCCCCGCCGGAGGCGGAGAAGAGTGCCTAGGAGGGCCCACACCGACAGCGGCGTTGGCCGCCTTCGGTGGTGCCACCTTGGAGGAAGAAGGTCCGGTACTGGTCCCTTGCAGCGCCGTAGTCCTTCGTTTGGAGTGGGACTTGTGAGTGGTCTTGGCTGCGGTGTTCGCCACAGCCAGACCGGCACCCGCGCTGGAGCCTGCGACGTTGGCCACAGGTTTTCCAGGGGCGAGCGAGGTGCAAGCACCTCGCTTGGGAGCTCCGCCAGTTTTCACCGGCTCCGCTCCAGAGATTGTAGGCCTTAAATGATCCATACTTGATTTTTCTTAAGATTCATCCCTCTGGCTCCCACCCTCCATGGAGCCCGCACCTGGGAACGTCACACTGCTTAAAAGAGCGCGACGTTAGGATTACCAGAGAGATATAGGTACGCAGGGCTGGTTTACAGTGCGACATCGGGCGCTCGATCGGGCCGGCGTCGGAGCATATACCTTACGCCAGTAACTCGAAAAAGTCGCTGTAAGGTAGTTACCTCACCCAGTTCTCGGCGAGTAATTAGCGCAAGTAGCTGGCCCACAATCAAGGTTGCTCGTCGCCTCGTTGCGCAGTGACGTTGACTACTCGACGGATGTCCAAGGCAGAGGAGGTAGCGATTTTTAACGGTTTCTTTTTGATGGTGTCGTGAAGCTCCGTGAATAGGCGTGAACGTGAATGTGAACGATTTTCACGGGGTACGACTTGTGTAGTTTATTCACGCGTGACTTTACGGTACTAATGTGAAGCCATGAAATGAGAGCGTGCAAACTCCTTTAAAGTGATGCCACGAGAAAATATTTGAAATAAGCTGGTAGAATTTTTTCAGTATTTTTTTTATGGTGGGAAAAATCATGTAATGACGAAAGAGCGGGAAACAGTTTCTACTCTTACTGACTAAACAACTCATCCCGTTCCTTCTTTGCCTTTCGCACTGGGGCCCAGCCTTCTTTACAGTATTGATGGGTTAGATTCGTTTTTTTTTCCAACATCATTATTTGTTTGCACGTATGTATCTAAGTATGTATTTATTATATTGGAATTCTGTTTCTGAACCATCCGAAGTTCGACTACAGATAAATTTAAGCATTAGAGTATAAAGTTTTAATTAATAAATATTAATCGAATAAATTAGTGTTGTACTGTAGCGGTTACTTTAACTGACTAAATGTACCGGTGTTCATTCAGTAGACTTGAAGAATTTCGCAACATTAGGGTATCAGTTCTATTGTATAGTTTTTGCTATAAAACCGCTACAAAAGGCAACAAAAGGCAAGCATCTAATTTACTTTGAAATAATCTAATTTTAGCTTTACCGACAGTGGCATTGATTAACATAATAACAAGAAGACACTATTATTAGAACTTAACTTCTAAGAAAATATCGTATTTATAGGAGTACTTCCCATATACCTACGTCAAACTAATTTTCCTAAAAATAAAACCAACCCACACTCGCTCCCACACATTCAGAAGTTTCTAATTCGTAAATCTTCAACTTTAATGACAATTACATTTATTAATAAATGATACATTTATTTTAGGAAATGTTCGTTCAAAAAACGTCACCTTTCCTAATAATAAAATTCAACCTTCACCTTCGATATTTAGAGCACGTGTTTAAAATTAGGGGAAAAAAATCCTTTAAATACAAGGTCTAAATTAGTTTCACCTTCCCCCGATGTTTGTGATCAAATCTTGTAAATTAAATTTGATCCACTTCCCGGTTACCGATTGAGCTGAAATTTTGCATACTTATGTCAATCAGATGACAATGCTAAATTATTATGTCGTGGAGTCGATTTGATGATTGAACCGGAAGGTCAGAACGACACAACCCCATCGAGTTTGTGAGGTTCGTTTTGACAAGGCTTCATTTTATAGTTATTTACCACGCTATAAAAGCTTAATATGAAAATAATATTTTCATTGAAAACTTGTTTTTAACGCTTGCGCTAAAATTAGAGGAAAAAGTTCTAATTTTTAACACGTGCATAAAAATTAGAGGAAAAAGTTCTAATTTTTAACACGTGCATAAAAATTAGAGGAAAAAGTACTAATTTTTAACGCGTGCGTTAAAATTTGAGGAAAAATGACAAATTTTTAACACGTGCTCTAAAATTTGAGCAAGAAGTCCTAATTTTTAACACGTGCACTAAGATTAGAGGAAAAGGTTCTAATTTTTAACACGTGCGCTAAATAAGCAAATCGCCTACGCTTGTAGCTTGGTACACACGTGTATCCGCTGAACAGACGATACGGAAATATAACAGACCAAATACACTCGCAGGGATTTCGACTACACATTCATCTTCCCTCTTCATTATCTTCATCTATCAAAGAGTATTGATGTTACAAAGTGTTATTGAACCTTCCTTTGGGGTGATTTAGTAAAGGATATGGGAGTGCGAAAAAACCCCAGAAATTTTATAAGTTTTTTTTTAAGTAGTGAGGATAGATAACTTTTAGGAACTTTGTTTTGAAAGATTTTGCAGTTATCAACTGTAGGTATAAAAGACAAGGTCGACTGTTGTAAGGTTGACAGGTAGAGAAACCCTTGTTGCATTAATTCCACTACTGAACATGAAGATTAAATCAATAACTAAAAGAAGTAAATATTAAAAGTGAAGCTAGTGCTATGCTGGTACTGTTTGCAAGCTATTTTCACTCAGTTCCAAACTTAGGCGAAAACTTTCAGTAACATATGTATTAACAACAAAAAAAAAACTGCATGCTGTCCTCTTGTCAATTAATCTTACTTCTTCAAGCAGCCTTCGTAATAATTATAGATACTCACCAAAAAACTTAGTAGAAGTTTAAATTAATGCGGTGAAACAATGGGCGGTCTTTATCGCGTCAAGTGATTTTTTACAGACGACCTTTGGATGGATTTGACAGTGAAGGAGACAAGATACGCAGGTAGTCTGTAGTACTATATTTACATAAGTATATATATATATGTAAATAGAGAAATATGTATCTTATACATAAAATACTTAATGAATAATGTCATGAGAGCTTATGATTCTTGATCATTTTTAAAAGATTGTTCAGATTTGTGCTTATCTCAATGACACGGGGAAAGCACTGACTGATACATATACTGATAATAGCTGACTGATTTATGTACAAATTCTAAAAATAAAATTATGTCATGTATCAAAGAAAGTACAATATAATGCTGCTAAATAGTTCAAAAGAGTTACCATGACACTGGAACGTAAGTAGGTATATAGTAACCGAAAGATCGTAGCTTTATTTTAATCAGTAAACATCTGACACTGTCTCTCGCTCCACCGAGAGTAGGAACTACAGGAGTTGTCACCATACTGTAGGGGCCTGAAGCTTCCTGAGACCTAGGATCGATGCGAAAGCGTATTACAAGTTCCCTGGGAGCAAGGCAAGATTACTTAGTAAGAGTCGGACACTGTCTCCCGCACCACCCAAGAGCAGGATTCGTCATCAGATGATTTTGACCTACCATAAAAAAACCCAGAGCAGGAAAATAGCATTAATGATTTCCCACCACAAAAGGTAACTTACAAAAAACATTCTGACTTGTAATCTAAGTGGGGTGAATAAGACCCCATAGCGCTCTATGTCTCATCAATACTCCAGCCCCAGTTAACTGGTGACAGAGGCATCTTTGATTATCGACGCGAATAGACTTTAGAAAACCGTCTCGTTACTCTGAACCGTCTGAACGTATTAATTAACCGTAGTTACTGATATTTCTATGGTTTAGTGACTGTCGGTATTTCTGTTTAGTATAGTTTAGTTAGAGGTAGAAGCTCTTCTTACTAAATATTAGGAATGTGTGAATGAATATTTATGATAAGTAACCTTGTAAAAACCTTATGAATTTTGGTTCTCTTGAGGGTGTCGAAATGTACGTTTTTATAATAATAATTGTATAATAAATAAATAAATTCCGAACTGGCAAGAGGAAGCGTGGGCCCGCGATGGATGGAAGGAGTGGAGGTGCCTTTGCCTAGGATTGGGACAGAATAGGCTAACAAAAAAAAAAGACTGCTTTTGGTCCACATTAGTGTTAGTTAGTATTACTTATATCTATGTTAGTTCAGAATTTCACAACTTTACAATAAAATATTATTACACTTAAACAAATTACTTAATCATCACATAAAATTACAATATTCTCTAAATTTAATGTCACAAATATTAATTATTATGTCAATAAAATTACAAGTTACAGAAAAAAAATATGTCACAAAATGGTATATCATGGAATAAAATTTAAAATATTACTAAAATAAATGTCATAGGATATAATTTATTTTTTGTCGTTAATTTAGAAGTTTGATTTTCTATTTTCATAACAAACAGACAGACAAGTTGGACAACAAAGTGATTCTATAATGGTTCCGTACTAAATTCAAATAGCCATTTAAAAAAAAACAAATACAATTAAACACTTTTTGCTTTGAGTTGGGAAATTGCCTATAAACGGTTCCTCCTACTGACCTACTCCCACTTGTGTTTTGTCAGTTGCCCTTTGCGTTCTAATGCCACGTTAATTCTTTGAAACAATTCTGCACTACACCACAGGGTTGTGTGGGCGTCACTGGGACCTGAGGGTGACAAATTTAGGCTTCCTTTGAGGGTAGAAATAGTGTTTGACGTTGAAGGGTAACGATATATTTATATAATATCATAGTATATTTATATATATAGTCTTGACTGGTTCTGACGTCCCAACGTTAAGGCAAGGTTGCACTAAGTTTAAACATTTTTGAATTTTGATAACATTTCTGCAAATCTACTAAAATAATTAAATTGACTATAATATGACCAACCGCTGGTTAAAAATTAAAACATAGTACGAGCATGATAGGGTTTCTGCAAAAGGGTCGACGCCTACTGTTGATTTTTTCTTACATAATCATATAAATACTGTGAAATATTGTAACAAATCATTTTTTTTTTAAGAGTAACCATGGAGTTTCTTTCCAGTTCTTCTCAAATTTGGAACCGTGCACTAGCTTCTGACGTTTTATAAGTGCCCATGTAGGCTTATGTGAAATAAAAACCTTTTTGATTTTTGACTGGGGCCCAGGGTCTCTTTCTGAAAGGAAGGCTCAGAACCAGTGCGAAGGGCAAAGAAGAAACGGGATGGCTTGTTCAGTCAGTAAAAGTCTGACACTATTTCCCGCCACACCCAAGGACGGAGAGATGTCATAGGAAGATTTTTACCCACTGAACAAAAAAACTGGTGTGGGAAAACTTTTTTTTTAAATAAAGTTTAACTCTCAAATAACCATAACGCAGAAGTGTTTTACAACAAAAACACTGTTTTACCAGACCTTTCACATCCTCGGATACACCAGCTATTGTGCATCGACCTTTACCAAAATGTCGGCTCAACATATATGCCAATCCAAAAATGTCGTGGTATTTACAAAGCCTATACTTCTAAAAGTATATTCAGGTCAAAGTAATCAAGAATGTGTGTGTTTTACTGTCTGCCTTTGAAATCTTTCTTTTATCTTTTGTAATGTCGGTAAAATGGTAATCTTTTGTGAAGAAAAACCGTAGTAAAGTGTCGTTTAATTTGATTACGTTGATTTTTGTGTTTATAAATTACGGATTTAAAAATAAATGTTACAACAGAAGAATAATTTAACCACAGAGGTATGCACAGCCTGAAAAAACCAATATGAAATAATATATTTTTTATTGCTACAATCTAGTGCTTGACTGCGATCCCACCTGGTAAGCTGTGATGCAATCGTTGATGGTGACGGGCACTAGTTTATTAAGAGCCTATTCACTTTTGAAGACAAAAATATTACTAGGTTAATGGATTGACTGAATTACACTGTAATAAAATAGCAATAAAAGCATGAAAAACAAATACCAAGGACCATAGAGTACTTACTTATTAAAGACACAATTAAAAGACTATTATATAAGATGTGCGAACACCGGTGTCCTCTTGGAGCTTAATGAACTAAGAGCAATAGTTAAACCTGCTTTTCCTTCATCATCATTACCAAAAAAACCTATCGTAAAACAGGGTGAATAAAACCAACATTTTGTTGTTTTTTTACGTTATTTAAAATTGTTTAAATATTTTTTTTTAATTCATTATTACAATGATATGAAAAATGCTTGTACGAACAAGTTACACATTTAAGTTTTTTTTATTTCAATACTAGAAACAAACAGTGGCGGTCCCTTCATACAAGCCTAAAAGCCCGGCTTGCCTTACTAAAATGCCCGATAAGAATCAATATCAAACCCGAACTATTTAAAAGTTCGCGCGCTTAATTCTTATCAAAATAACACAAAGAATCTACTTATGCTGCACTAAACTAACATCGTGATTGGTCGCGCGCAGAGTTTCGCAAACACTCGCGTAGATGTAGATGATGATATAGCTATCTCGCTTACACTTACCGGCTTTTACCGGGCTTTCAAATACTATTGTAATGTCTGTACTGTCACTTTCGCACTCATAGCGTTGCGCCGTATAAGTACTTAGGACGTTTTGCGTCTAGTATAGAAGATTTAAGCCGGGCTTGCGCATGAAGTTGTACGCGTATGCGTGACCTTGTCAACTTGCCACATCTATAATGTTGCCATTTTAGCAACGTTGTGAGATCTTGGAGATTTTTAACGAGTTTGGAAACTTTTTTAAAGATTTAGCAACAGTAAAAACTAGCGGCTTTTTAAAATAACGAAATTAAATATTCAAGCATTAATTTAAAAATAAAAAAATGCGACATCTAGCTGAATAAACTTTTTGTTTTTGTTAAATTTTTTGCATAAATGACAACACTGGAACTTTGCGTAAATAGTTTTTGACACTCGAGTGCAACTAACTTCAGTTTTATTTTGAGTGGTAAAACTTTTGTTGTTTTTCGTGTGTTTTGATTTTCCCAGTGTTATATGTAACTGTTTTGGTGACTTACCTACAACAATGGAGGTAATTGTACCTTGTGAGGATTTAAAATGCGTTCAAGTTTTGATTGGCGAAAATAAGGTAAAATCTTTAAACTTTGCTCAGAAAAAACAGTTAATTTCTTCATATCTGTGTATTTCACAGTCTAGTAAATCGCATAAACGAAAATTTAATAGATCAGTGTATATATAAATTAATCACATTTTCCTACAGAGGGATTAGATTCATTATTTGACATTTAATCAAACTATTTCGACAAAAAAACAATAAAAAGTTAATTGATTTGCCTGTATTCCAGTCCTGATCTAAAAGATCGTAATGTTTTGGAATTAATTGATTTTATTCATGAGAATAACCTCGAAGATGCCTTTTCCGACTTGTTAAAGTTAGTGTATCTTGTTTTAATTATTCCGGCTGTAATGTAATTTAATCATTTCAGAAAGATAGACGATTCCAATTAGAATATAAATAATTTATTTAAATTCCTTTTTATATTCTATGTAGCTATTTTTTTTCTTTTGTTTTGAAACTTTCTGTTTTGTTTTTTTTTTGTCTGTAACCTGTTAGTCCTGTTAGGAAGCAAGCATTTACTTACCATAACTTTGTTTCCTCAAGCAATGAACCAAACCAAATGGCTTTTTTCAAAGCCACCGGAGGTATGCAATTGCTGATATGTTTATTATATTCAATCTAGTACTAGCATGCCTTCAGTGAGTGAAATTGAAGAAAAAATAGGAAAGAAGATGGATGAATTCACTTTTAATTTATTGTATCTAACCAGTAGTTTATGAGAAAATTGCGATGATCCATACGTAGGTACTTACATACTCAGTCCAAAACTGAACTTTCTTTTTTTGAAATTGGTTTAAATGTTTTGGGCTTGCCTTATATTGAAACCCTAGGCACGCCACTGGAAACAAAAAAGGTTTATTAAAACAAAAATTATGAAATCAAAGTAATAATCTGAATTTCTATTTATCCCATTTTAAATAAAAATCCTTGAATGAACAAGTAACAAATACCAGCCTACAACTCCACAGCCCCAGAACACAACGACCCCAAAAAAAAATTGTCAGCCGAAAATAATAATGAGTAAAGTTTCCCAATTACTATAGTTTGAAGATAGGTCGAGAGAAAAAAAAATAGAAACAAACTTGTTCACGTGAACTCATGTTCACACTCGAACCGTACCAGTTGGCAAATGTTACACATTTCCCGGAATTTATTACTATTACCCGGAATATAGTTTGATAAATGGCATCTGTGTAGGTGTGAACACGGCTTAACGTTAAAACTTCTTGTTTGCTGATTAATTGCTGCTTAACTTGCTTTGTTATGATAAAAGGAATATAATTTATTTCAACATCATTTAGTATGTGGCAAAGATGTTGGACCCGTTGCCATGTTTACGGGTAGCCAGCGAAAGTCTATTACTGCGTAATCAAGGTCGAACGCCATAATGGTTCAACTTGTGTGCCGAGCATTGTGTATAAATAAATAGTACAGATATACCTATATTATTTTTTTTTTTTTTCAAATATCGTGTGACCTAAATGTCTCTGTATACCTTGTTAGTCGATAAATGTTTACTACACAATTTAAAATTACTGTAACATCTTACTATATGCCCATTACAAATTAAATTTTAAGAGTACCATTATTTCTATTATTTTAAGTTTTATTTTTTACTGTTATAATAATTATGAAATGTATCATATTATAATTATATTTTCATATTATACGAATAAATTATTTGACTTTGCGTATAAAACCACCTTTGACGCCATTAAAAACAAAAATACAAACCAACGCAAAATTCCATTAGTTCTTAATTTAAATTAACTTTTAAAGTCACTACAAACATGCAACCAACATTGATAGTACTAAAAAATTCAAACACATTACACGGCATTACCCTTATAAAATATTCTCACAGTAATTACACCTAATTAAGAGCAGCAATACTCGTCTCAGGCTCTCATATGGCTAAAATTCCCAAATGCACTATAAAACCACTTTTCACAAGGTGTCACCCCTATAAAGAGCTTTCCCGCGTTAGTTAAAAACGAAATTAATTCCAATATGGCCGACGCGTGGGATTTAACCGCCACAATTTGTATTTCGAACACAAATTGAATTTAGAAATAGTGAGAGACACGACAGACTATCTAACTTAATTTTCTGCTCGAATAGATTCGATTGCGTTACTATTATCTGCACGATAGAGTCGAGGATCGCACTATATTTCACTTCATAAACGGCAAAAGGATTGTGCAAGCGCCTGATTGTTAAGAAAAACACATGGGGTACGCCGTAAGGGCTTCTAACACAATTAATATCAATTTGTACTTTTGAGGGGTCTGTACAGAATGGTTAATTTATTCAAAGCAAAGAATGCAATGTTACGGACAAAAGTAAAATCAAAATAAATGGAAAACTTCGGAGACGAAGGCAAAAAGCTTTCGTATTAAAAATTAAAAAGAAACGTTAACTGTCTACACCTTGGTTTTTAGCGATATTTAGCGGAACAAAAGTTTCAGCTTGCGAAAACAAAAAAAAGGAGGACACTAATACTCGTCGGCGTGACATTCACGAAGAAATAATTAACAAAACATACAGAAATGAACCGAGAAGAAGTACGCCGAGGAAATCTAATTATTTTTCCCGCCATGACAGCAAGATTCCCGCGCTTTTGGCGCGTCCAAAATGGCGACGAAAATGGCGGGCGAATGGATCCCGCGATGTCAACAACGTAGCGACATTATGAAGCAAGGACACCGTTGCCGACAGCCACTAAGCCTTCGAGCCTCTTATTTATATTTAGACGCGGGAAATATAGAGGTTTGCAGGAAATTAATTCCCATTTTTTGCCAAGAATATTGTTTAGTGTCAAGACTTGCCTGAGATGTTCATTCGTTTATTACGGATTATGTTAAGCTCTTCATATGTGCTTGGAATTATGATTTGGACGTATAAAGCTGAAAGGCTCAATACCAACAGGAGCGAGGCTGTAACTTAGGGAGTCTTTGTAGACAGTACGAGCAGTAATTTGGAGAAATATAGTTTTTATTACTATTACTTTCTTTTGCTTAATATTCCCTACTTTTCTGTATGGATCTGAAACACGGATAATCCAACAATAGCGCCATAAAATGATTGGAATCAACTGTAGATAAGATGCTCATAGCAGTGAAGTTTTCATTTTGAAAGAGCTTTACATAAAACAAAGACCTTCATCGATTGTACAACTGCGAATCTTACAATTTTTTGGATGTATCCATGTATCATCAGCAATAAAAGCGCTTTGGAACGATTAGTGGTATACAGAAGAGTAGAGGGCCTAAGTTCTCGCGACCGATCACCCACTAAATGGATGGACCTCATTAAATCATCTTCGAAGTGTCCCTTACTGCATACAAAAGCACGGTTCGAAAGAGATGGAGATGTCTCGCAAAAGCCGCAACCAACCTACCAGACGATCCATGACCACGACCACCACACTAGGAGTGTACGACTAAGAAGAAGTGTATTAATTAGTGCATTTAATCATTAATACTGCTTCTGAAATTGCTGGTATAATGGCTGTCTCGACAGCTCCTGTCAAAAATTCCTAAGAGAAAAAACCAACAAAAATCGTTGTACTAATCAACAGAAATGTTCTAACAACCTCAAACGTCCAGTGTGACTCCTGGGAGGTCCTAAAAGAAATTGCTTGCAATTATTAAAACAATAATTCTCTCGACGTTGCATTGAGTTGGCTAAATAAACTGGGGGTTCCTCCGAAGGTCCTCAGAGAGTCATTGAGCGTCGCAGAATGTATTAATATGTATGAGAGTCAAACCAATGGTGTTTATCGCGCCGACTTTCAACCAAGTGTGTGTTGGTAATAGAAAAAGTTATTCTTTTCGCCGCTTTTGTTTCTGAATTATCTGCTGTAGGTGCGAAAATGAGAATGTTTGAGGTGTTTCGAATTTTATGATGAGTTTATGTATGAGTGTCGGAGTGGTATTCGTGATTGTTATACGAAGATTGTAGGGCAAAAAGATAAGGCTGTGGTATTACAATGTTTGCAATAAGGCAAAGAATTAATGAGCTCCTTTTTACAACTGAGTTTTCGGATGCCTAAACTAAATAAGTCTCGTTTTAAAGGACAGATCAAATACAAGTTTTTAATGAGAATACATCTGGTAAACTTATCGAAACAAAGTAAGACAATGTCCATAACTGTCCATAACCTAAGAAAAAATCTGAGCTCAAATATTAATTTGGATATCACGCTACTATTATATTCCATTTTTTTAGTTTTATATACATATTGTTTTTAATTTTTTAATATTTCTTTAAGAAAAAAAAACATGAAAAAATATTGATAGGTAATAGTAGCCCATCGGCATCGGGAACGAGGTCCAAGCTACCGAGGTGGTCAGGGAATATTACTTCTACTGTTTTTTTTTTTTATTGAATTGGACCTATTTGGCACAACCGTGAAACACCACACCACCACTACCACCACCACCACCACTTTCTATCTTTATTTTTCTTTTATTAAAACGAAAAATTGTGTGTGTGTGTGTATTTGTTACTTCATGACGCTCGAACGGCTGTCCATGTCGGCATGTCCTGGTAAAGCAAATACTTTTAATTCCGAAAGTGTGTCTTTGGGCAAATTTCTATGTTCACGTAGGCGAATCCCTTGGCAGCTAGTTGGATAATATAACTATATACGATTATAAAATAAATGTAACATATTCTTACATAATTACACTAACTGGAAATGTAACGAAAGAGCCTAGTTTGAACGTATTTGGGAGTTCCAGGAATTAAACCCATATTTATGTTTTTGCTAATAAAATATTACTTATTTTCATATAATTACTCTTCTAATATAGGCTATTAAGAGGAACTTTCTATCAAGATTTAACAAGTAAAAAGACTAATAAATAACTTATTACGAAGTTAAGTAAAAACATGCGTTATTTTAGGTTCGATTCTAAGAAGAGGTTCGATGTTTACGTCTGGGTTCCAAGAAATACGGCGTGATATTTATTTGTATCAATGGAAAAGTCTCTTCTCGATATGTTTACAAGTTTCGGGAACGATTTTTGTGTTGTTAAGTCACATTGAACGTGTAGGTAGCTTTTTTTGAAGTAGGATATCATCCTATGGGTTCACCATTGAGGGTGGAGCGCGAGGACGTGTCAGACTTTTACTGACTACTACCCGCGTCCCGAGGCGTGGATATAATATAGCTTTACAAGTCTAGTTGCCTTATAAGAAGTACTAAGACGTGGTCACGTGTGTGCAAAGTACCATCGAAGATACTTCCACTTGAACCACGTAAGTTCATTTTTGCTTGCACTCGAAACGCAAATTTCAAAGGTTTAGTTTGTCACCGCGCTGTAGTATTCAAGCGATTTTTATTTTTAAGTGTTTAGGCAAAAATTACCGTGATGGTACCTCTAAATCTTACTAATATTATAAATGCGAAAGTTACGATGTTTGGATGTTTGTATGTTTGTTACTCAATCACGCCAAAACTGCTGGACGGATCTGGATGAAATTTGGCACAGGCATAGGATACACTCTGGAATAGGACATAGGCTACTTTTTATCCCGGAAACCCTAACCCCAACCCCAATACCACGCGGGCGAAGTCGCGGGCAAAAGCTAGTACCTACTTACTAAAGACTTAAAATACCTTCAAAACAAAATAAATCTTTACTAACAACACTCGTCAAAGTAAAACCTTTCCCGCCAATCAATCAAACAAAATGGCCGCCGCGATTAGTGCAAACACATTACTTCCAAATGCTCCGCGCGGTCGGGTAATGTGCCCCTTTGTTCTTTAATTCGGTGATTTGATACAACGATGCCAGAAAGTGGTGATTTGCGAATGGTTTGAATGAATGCCTCCTTAATGTGGTGATGGGGATCAATGTTTTGTTTTGTTTGCTGGTTTTACTGTTTTGTAAATATCAGTAACGCTATCTATGTTAGGTAGGTACTTAGTACAGCAACATCATATTCACTGTAAGCGGTTTCGGTCGCGTAAAATAAAAAAAATATATCCCAAAGAAATAAACTCATATGCGTTATAGAGACATGGTCTAAAATCAAATAAAACAATAATAATAACAGTGTGATATATGATAAGTATATTTATATTATTACATTATATACCTATGTAATTTTAAAATTCTACCCTGTTTCCTATAGATATATACTGTATTTTTTTTTATTTAAAACTAGCGACCCTTCCGCAGCTTCGCACGGGTACTGATATTGAATATATTATGCATTTATTATACACATAAACCTTTCTCTTCAATCATTGTATCTATTAAAAAAAACGCATCAAAATCCGTATCGTACTTTTAAAGATCTAAGCATACATAGGGACAGCGGTAAGCAAGTTTTGTTTTGTACTATGTAATGATTCATGTACAGTAGTGGTACATAGGCGGACTTAATGCAACAAGACATTCTCTACCAGTCAATCTTTACCCGAATAATATCTTGTTTTGGTCTACACTAGACAATTGAATAACAGATTAACTGCGGCATCCCCTACACCTTATCAACCACCATAAAATCTAAATGAACCGCATCACACTCCTCCACCGAACCAGGTATTCCACTCCCGCAATGACCTCACAAAGCCCAGTAGGTGGTACTCCAACAAAAGGAGCCATCACAGTCTCCCCTAAATCTATGGTGTTCACCCCCTGTAATTAGTAGAGAATATAAATGCATTTTAAGTGCTAATGGACGGTTTACGCCACCCCTCTCTACGATCGAGTGACCAAGCTGCCATTGGTACTGTAATAAGTGCTTTTGCAGTTCAATTGGTAGTTTGTAAGTAAATCTTGCTTGTGTGGGAGGTATAGAGATTGTTTTTATGTTGTACGGCTTCTGCAAGAGGGTTGGTTCGGTCAATGATGCTAATATACGCATCATGTTCGTGAATGGATGCTGTCAGTTGTGATTGGTAACGTTATTTCTGCCAGGGGTTTTTTTCCGGGGTTCTGTACTTTCCAAGGAAAGCATTTAACCTTATAGGATTTATTGCAGGCATGTGCTTGCGGATTGTCGTCCGGATACCGTCCGAACTGAGTCCAAGTTTGCGACGGCGCGTACTATTCATTCTACATTGTGCTCGCATAATAGAAGCAACATAATTTTGTAACTAAGTACATAATATGTAAATATATTTTGATTTAAAAGAGTGCCCATGGAGTTTCTTGCACGTTCTTCTCCATAGGAGTCTACGCCTTGGAACGTGCAAATTAGCTTCAATTTTGACATTTCAAAAGTGCCTGTAAATGGTCTATTTGAAATAAACGTTTTTGAGTTTGAGTTTGATTCCTGCGTGTCTAAAGGAGTTGTCAGCAAACTGTAGGGCCTATTGCGGCCATGAACTGATTGCTGAAAGTCCCAGTATGAAGGGCTAAGATGTAATGAGGTGGGTTTTTAGCCAGTGTAAGTCTGACACTATCTCCCGCACAGCCTAGGACGGGATTTGTCATTGGATGATTTTTGCCCATCAAAAAAAAAAAAAACTGCCAGTAGTTTTTTTTGTGCGGAAATGAAGCGTAACACAAGTTCTGATTGGTGTACGTAACTATGGCATGCAAGCTACTAGTATATGTGCCAGCTGAATGTGTGACCCTGCCTTAAAAATATTCGTCAATTTCAACCACAAACGCGAATATATCAAGAATTCAACACAACAAACTCTCAATATATCTCCCCAAAAGCCCACATAAGGGAACGAATAAAAACACGCATAAGTAGCCAAAATTTCTCAACATTTGCATGAGTCCAACGACATACTCGTATTCTTCATACATTTGAATCTGAATTAACTTTTCGACTTTGGTAAAGACGTTCCGAGCATTATTCAAAACCAGACTTGGGTTCACATACTAAGTTTCCTAACTAATTACCTACAGTTCTGAAATAGAACCTGAATTATGAACCTATAAGGTTTTATTGGAGTCTTATCTAAGACATAAGGTGTAAGACTTGGTTTACATACTGTTTTCTGACTTCCCAAACTAGTATAGATTGATATCATTGAGATATTGATAGCGTTTTGCCTTAAATATGTCAATCAATTGTTTTTTTAGTTTATCAGGTCAACAATTATTCGTGTTGGCGAGTTTCTCCATGTCAGAATCTTAAGACAGTACAAAGTAAATTGTTTATTTGTTTTTCGGCGGGTAAAAATCATCCAATGACAGCTCCCGCCCGAGGTAATGTCAGACTTTTACTAACTAAAAAGTCCAACCCGTTCTATCGTTACCTTTCATACCAGAGCCGGGCCTTTCTTTCATTAGCGAATTTTCGCCCAAATACTCGGTACGTATAAATATAGCGCCGAGTGCTCGGCCGAGCGTTTGTGTCTACAACTTGCAACATTTTACTGCCTCGCCCTTTTACTCGATACATGTGACCAAGGCACACAAGTCTTAGCAACCAATTCATACGTAATCGTTTTCGTGAGATTTCTCATATAAGAAAACACGGAATATTTGATGCCTTGTTATTTCCCCGGACCAGAAATAACATCTGAAATCCCTATCCGAGCTTACACTTCATTTAATATGTCTCGAAGATTACAGGTATGTGGGTTGAGCCCAAATGCGAACTTTACGCCTACGAGATCATTGAAATGTCCCCTTTTCTTGGTGTTACTGCCTACACGGACTTATTACTTGCTGGTGTACTTAAGATTTTCACTTTCTCATCTAGAAAGTTTGATTAGGAATTGGAATAAAGTTGTTTGTTTATATATTATTCCTGTTACCTTTTTCTTTAAGTTTTTTTATGGGTTGAAATCATCCAATGATTTCATCTCTCTGGGAGTTCGAGGATGTGTCAGACTTTTACTGACTAAAACCAAATATGTCCAGTTAGGATTTTTTAGAGATTCCCCGCGGTCCTTACGGGAGCATAGGCCCTGCTGTGGGTCACATACACCGATCTGAGCGCGTCGATCCCCATACATTTTATATGGCGACTAGACTTGTAAAGCTACATCAGATCCACGCCACGCAACGTCGTGCTACGTACAATTTGAGGCGTGGTCCACGTGTCTGTCTAATAGAGTTCTAGCTTAATAATTATGACGCCTAGAGTACGGTACATTGTCGTTGAATTCAATTAGAAATCCTTGTTTACTTAGGTCTATCGGTTTATTGTTGACCCCAGTGACCTTAGACCTTAAGTTTGTCTTGCGAGTTTCTTTGAAGGATGGTGTGATCTTCTTGGAAATTGTATTTGTAACATTTCCAAAACTATCACACAACGCCATCTAGTCCCAAATTAAGCAGAGCTTGTTGAGACTGTTTCTCGCTTCGCCTAACAGCGGGATTCGACATGGATGATTTTTGCCCACCATAAAAAAAACCCAGAGGAGGTTAAACGGGGGTTGGAAGTTTGTATGGAGTACCAAATTTCACGCGGACGAAGCCGCTGGCAGAAGCTAGTGAAAGTAACTGTTGAATGGAGTACAGTGGCGATTTATGCCATGAAATTACAGTTCCATGCATTTGCAGTGCCAAATACACGTACAAAATCAAACGGTATCGCATGACCTACAATTTCAGATCGCTAATCTCAAGATATAAATACAGCCAACCATCTGCTAGCATTAATAACCAGTACCTTGATCGAGGGTTAAAGCGATTTCGCCTTCATAATTAAGGAAATTTGAAAACCGACATCAAAATGGGGTTGAGTCGGGGTTACGATCTGATATGGCGGGGGAGGAAGGGAGAAAAGGGGACTATTCATTAATCAAGGCAGTGACAGATCTGTTGCCATGTGTTCCTTGTAGATTATGTCCCGTTTCCACTTGTTTGGCCAGCGGGTTGTTTAGTTTTGTGCGTTGAGGTGAAGATTGTATGATCTGTCTTGAGATGAGTGTTGGGATAATTCTGTTAATTACATTAACCTTTCGATCTAGTAGTTACAGACACAATTAAATAATCATAGGTGTGCGAACGCCGTTCGCATAGGGCTTAATGAATTAATGGAAAAAAGGCGAAGGTTTTTGAGTGTGGCTGATTGTTGTTTGTTACTTCTTCACGCGAAAGGATTTCGATGAAATTTGGCATATCAGACTATAACCTGAAATCTTAGGATTCTTTTATCTCGAGAATATGTTGCTTTGGATACATTTCCTACTAACTGACAAACACTAGTTGAATTATAAAACTTTGTGTACTACTATCTATAAATTATTGGTATATGTTAAATAATTGTTCCTGCGATAAGGATGTTATAGTTTCTGAGATTTTATATGATGGAGTTTCTTGTACATTATTTTCTATACAGATCTACGCTTTGGAACGTGCAATTTGGCATTAATTTTTTTACTTAAAAGTGCCTGTAAATTATCTATTTATTAAAATAAACCTTTCTGATTTCTGAAAAAGCAATTACTGTTTTTTGGGTATTAGAAGAACAGCCTAAACTTTCAATGACAGTGTACTTAGAATACCCACCCCCACCCACAATATAACTACCCTATTTACCACCTAGATCTCATTATCCACAATTACTACAAATGTTCCGAATTTAAACACGTGCCGATGTCATTTACCCCTTTCAAAGGGTAATTACCCACATTACCCTTTTGAACAAAAGTAACGAGAGAATTCACATTACATCCCCTAGTTACCAGGCCAATCAGTGTCACTATCGTGGAAATTATTCCTGATTTATGTGTCTGCGCATTTCTAGCGAAAATAACCGAGTTTTGCCGAAGTTTGCCGAATGTTTGACACGAGCATTCGTCGAAGAGTGAGTATAAGATCGCTTAGAGGAGATAGGCGTCGGAACTTCGAAGACGTAAAGTATTTCCTATTCTCTAAACTCTAAACGAGTGAGTTTGCGGACGGTGAGCAATGTATAACTCGCCGGTCACAAGCTCAGCTTAATAGAGCTAATGATAATAATCTTTATTTTTCGCATATTTACAGTTCACAGGGTGACTTATAATTACACACAAGTAAATTTGAGGTGCAATAATTACTGGTACTGTCTCCCAAACTAAGCGAGTGCTTGTGGTTGGGTTTGAGCTGTCAGCAATATAGACAGGACTAGCTAGAGTCGATTAAAACAACTATCTACTCTACATGAAAACCTAATAAGTGGATACCAGTAGGAAAATTCTCAATATTAAAGCCAGAACTACACTGCGCACACGTGAGTTACACACGCTGATCTGGGCGCGTCGGGCTCCATACATTTTATATGGAAACTAGACTTGTAGATCTACACTTGATCCACGCCACGTGACATCGTTCTACGTACAAATCAGACGTTTTACATGTGTGCGTTGGACAAATGTAGTTCTAGCTAAAGTGAGGCAAAGCCACGAGCATAAACTAGTACAAAATAATTGTCTTACTTACATGTCCTTGAGATCAACTTATTGAGACTTGTTTAGTCTAATTTACTTCGGAGTTCTAGTTAATTAGGTGTAATTAGAGAAGTAGGGGATAAAACTTCTTGGTACGTACCTGAAACAAAAATGGAAGTGTTATTAGACATTGTTTATCTATAAAATGTATGTATTTAGAAATTTATAAGTATGTTTATCAGTTGTCTACAACCCATAACACAAGCTCTGCTTAGCTTGGGACTAGATGGCGTTGTGTGATAGTTGTGGACATATTATTATTATTATGTTATATTATATTATTGTTTTATACATCAATTTATATCCTAGCGATAGACAAGCACTTTTTTATTTAAAACCTTGGCCCATGCCAAATTTCATGATTCTAGGACTAGGGATTTTAAAATGACGAAAAGAAAAAAATGACGTGTAATATCTAAATGATTTGTAAAAGTGTTATTTTAAAACCTGTTTATAAAACAAATGTCATTTATCATTATTATTTATCTAGGTCTAATGAAAATATCCTATGAGTTTTGATCCCCTTGAGAGTGGCAAATTTAAGTTTTTGCGATATTACGTACACTCTTTTTTTTCCTTAGAAGTTATATGAGCTACTAACTGAGTAGGTATATGGTTTTAATTAGAACTCGATACATCTACGTATTCCCGAGATAAAGGGTCTTGACAGATAGACAGGCAACAAAGTGATCCTATAAGTTTACCGGTTTCTCCTTTTGAGGTACGGAACCCTACTAGTTAGAACAAGTACCGGACGGCAAGCTACCCATTGCTCGACGTCCACAAACCCGCGTTTAAGTGACTGAAAGTCTTTAATGTATCATTAATGTTTCTTCTTTTGTTTTATGTATGTGCGTCACTGCGGGGTGCCAACTGAAAACCAGCGCTGGGTGTCTGACGCCCAGCAACTGCTGAGGTGGTCACCTTTTCGAACGCGCTCAGCGTATTCAGTACTTTTGTTCTTTTTTTTTACTTTTATGTTAGTAAAAGTTGTGCTGTGTCTGTCTCGAATAAAATCTATTATATTCTGTGGCCCTTAGCGTTTCAGGGTCGCGATAATTCCTACAAACAATATCCCAGCCCTGTTTTTGACATTCTACCCTCACAGTTTCAATGTAAAAACTGTACCAACATAACACTACAGAACAAAATGGCGCCGCATCCGGCCGCACCGGATATTGACGGGTAGCATCGTATATTCTATTTTATATCTATTTTAATTATCGGTACCAAGCCCCGCGCCATTGAGCTTGCTACCTGCAGTCGTGTATTCACAATTCAGCTTTCTATACTTATGTAGTACGTTTCTTTTTTACAGGGAAAGGGTTAATCATCGTCAGCCTTTTTAATGTTCTCACTACTGGGACACAGGCCTCCGCTCTAGGAGAGGGAATGGGCCATAATCCTCCACTCGGGACCGGTGCACAAAACTTGTTCCAGGAAATACGTGTTACTAATAAACACTTAAGGATTTTTGAAAAAAAAAAAAATGACTTGATTTAAAATCTCGATTAAATGCGCAAGGCTTCTATAGAAGTAATTTTATTATATTACGTACATTATGGAGAGTCAAAGTCCACGTAAAATAGCAGATTTTCAAAGGTCTTTACTGGATTACTCTAACACAAATTTATGATTTGATTTCTATATAAGCCAAGATAATATCCACAAGATATCTGTGTATTAAAAATATCAGAAGAAAGATGTGTAATAACATCATAATCATGTAAGAGCGGTTGTATGAAAATATACTTCGGGTTGACCGCTCATATACCATTATTTTGTATCACTAAGTATTGTGTTGATACAAATAAAATATGTAGATATTATTTTATTATCACTAACTACTTAACCTGTTATGGCTACACTAGACAAACCGTATTTCAATTACAGGAACAATCCCGGGAAATTAATAAAACGAACTCATTTGAAATAACATGATATGCGTAGAAATCCTACGACTACGCCACTTGATATCAATGATACCACGAATGAAGATGTAAAAATGCAGCCAAGTTTCCCCGTCTGGTTTGTTTTAATTATACTATTGGTTGCGGTTCGTCTGTTATTTTCTTTTAAATGATAATTGGGATTTTTTTTTTATGGTGGGTAAAAACCATTCAATGACGAATCCCGACCTTAGGCAAAGCGGGGAACAGTGTCATATTTATTATTTAAACTTTATTGCACACCAAAATGAGGACAGGATATACAATTATAAAAACTAAGTGTACAATGGGCGGTATATTCTTACTGATTAAACAGCCCACCCCATCTTTGCCCTTCGAACTGGGCCCAAGTCTTCCTTTCATAAAGAAACCTTCGGCCACAGTAGGCTTCGACCCTTTTAAATAATAAATATATAATAATTCATTTATTTCAAGTACCAAAGACTCATTTCAGTTTCATGCCATAATCAAGTAGGTACAGACAATACACAATAAATTAAAATAATTAGCCGGTACTAAATTATATCAAAAATTTCAAAATCAAATAAGTTCAGTCATGTCCAAAATACAATAAATTATAAAACAAATTAAATTAATTAATAGTTCCAATCAAATTACAATCAATTAAATGTCATTACCAAATTACAATAAAAGAAATGATAATGTCAATAATTATAATTTTCTACTGGGGATTACTTTTGCAGAGACTCTGTGATGCTAATTGGGTTTTTTTTATGGTAGGTAAAAATCATCCAATGACGAATCCCGACCTTAGGCTGAGCGGAAAACAATGTCAGACACTTACTGACTTAACAACCTACCCCGTTCCTCTCTTGCTTTAATCCCAGAGCTGTGGTGTTACGCTTTCGCATTAACCCTTGGCCCCAGGAGGCTTTGACCCTGCAAGGCCCTTGTCAGTCTGCTGACAACTCCACTGCGCGCCCTCGAAGACTTTGGCTCGGTCCGGACTGTTAACAGACGAGCGGACGGTGGGAAGGTGGGGCGGGAGAAATCATTTCAGGATAGCACATCTCAAAAATATACTGTATTGCTGTATTGCTTTGGTATTTTTTTTTTGTTTCAATTCAATCAATGATAATGTTACGACCCGCGATCGTGAAGACTCAAAAAGGTCCTAATTAATTAATTACCTTTACCTTGACCGTTTTAGATGATTGGTACTCGTCGCCATAATATTATTTGTTTACATTCACGAGTATTTTTTTTTTTTCAGTTTCTCTTCTTTATTTTTACTTGTAGTGAAATATGTGAACAGAAAAAAGTGTGTGAACCCAATCGCTCAACTGATCGCGTCACCCTATCACTTAACAACTTCATCATCATCATCATCATCAGCCTTTTAATGTTCCCACTGCAGGGACACAGGCCTCCTCTCTCTAGGAGAAGGAATACCCTTAACAACTTGGCCAGACTTTTTTATAGGGGGAAAAATCGTTGAATGACGAAACCCGCTCTTGGGCAGAGCGAGAGACAGAGTCAGATTTCAACTGACTAAACGATCCACCGTTCCTGCCTGCCTTATTTCCAGGGCCCCGTTCCGCTTTCGCATCAACCTTTAGCCCCAGACTTTGCCAGACGCGTCATCTAATTACCCCATCAAAATTACCACAAAACGTTACAAACACATGCAAAATCTAGTTCCACAACACCATGAGTCACTATTACACCGGATCTTAGCACATATGCGACGAAAATTGACAAAATATAAACACATGTGGCTGTAATCCTGCCATAATACCCCCGTATCGAATCGCTGGCATTCGTACGAAATAACCCTCCAAAAACATGGCAAAACGAACCTTATTCAATTGAAATAAGAACCAGGAAGGCCTAAGTTGTATAAGTAATTAGATGCAATATAAATTTTATTAATGGAGTTAAACAGTTGGTGTAATAAAAGGAAAATATCTATGCACATTAACATAATATTGCGTATTTATTGCCAGTTTAGAAATTGTAATGCTCTCTTATACACAGCTTGGCTTTGTCAGGTTATGCGTGAGTGTAAGATCCTTTTTTATGGAACATTCAAATGTCTTTGTAAGTGCTTTTGTTGGTTGTATTGCTTTTTTGTGCAGAATTTTGTTGCTACGCTACTGTGACCGTATTGAAGTGGCAATAGGCATACTTTGCTCGCAAAATGATGGGGACGAAAGATTCTGGAGAGGCGATCACGTCCTGGAAGACGCAGTGTTGAAAGGTCTCCCACAAGATGGACTAATGACCTGGTGAGGGACACGGGAATCCGATGGATGCAAGAAGCATAGGACCGGTCATTATGACGACACATGAAGGAGGTCTATGTCCAACAGCAGACGTCTTTAAAGCTGGATAATTATGATAATGACACCTTATGTAATTTTCTTGGTGATTGCCATGTAGTGGCAATCACCAAGTTAGTGCAGATTATGCCTAAATATTTGTAAAAGACTGAATAGTTTTTTTTTTGCCAGTTCTTTACACAGTATTTCGCTAAGTTAATTGTAGCTATCTATCACCACACAAAAACATAGGATTTCACAAAAAAAAAACCCAAATTTTTCTCTTATCCTTGTTCAGTTTACATGAAACCTAGTTTACAGATTAATTCTTAATACAATAAAAAACCGATTAAAACGTAGAGTCGATAATAAAACATGCCTGAGTACAGTAAGCTGTGTTAATTGCTTTGTAGGACGAGCCCAAAATTACATAATATTTCAAAGAGGGCCCCGTAATCTCCGAATTACGCATTTTATCACGAAGTCGATCGAAAATACGAACGATAAGTATTAACAGATTGAACGATTTTCGTTACCCGATATAGAACTCATTAATGTACGGATGAAAATTTAATGCTCGTGTGTTGAATTTAATTTTGAGCTAAGAAAAGGGTTATGTTTGGTAATTTTTAATAAACATGCTTGGGTAAACATTGTTTTTCTTTCTACCTTAACTATAAGACAAATAACAACTTTTTCTTTGAAAGAAACTGCTTTAAAAGCTTTTAGTTTCATTTATTTTGTATTAGATATTCGTCAGCTGCACGCATCCCTTAAAACTAATTAAATTAAGAAAACTTTTAAAAAACTTAATTCAATTTTATTTTACTTCAAAATAAACGAATAAAACAAAACAACTTTATAATCCTATAATTATTTTCTGAATAAAAGAAAAACGAACACCAATTTTCTTCCATCAATTTTCTACTACCACCCTTAACAAATAGAAACAAAGAAATTATTACGTGTCGTTTCAAAAGCGTTAAAAATATAAAATTCATTCGATAATAACACATCTGGGGCTTCGACTTAAGAAATACTCAACAGAAAAATTTAAACGTCAATTTGACATTTGACACTTACGTTTCTACTCGACTGTACCTGGGTCTAACGGCGACACACCCTGCATTAGCTGTCTCGACTGCATTTTCTGTGAATTTTTAATGCCGACCAGACATTTATGACAAGCACGTACAATTTTATATACTTACATATTTTAGTTTATGTCCAGGAGTCTGTTCCATTAAAACAACTTAATTTCATGTACGCTAATTGCTTCATGTATAGAGAAGACTTATTGTGTTTAGTCATGAAATATGTATGAAAAGTACTAATTTAATTGCGACAGCAAAAATGGAGGTGTGGACGCTAATACAAAAAATAAATGTCAGTTATTTTCCGAAGTATTGGACTTCCAATTACGAAAAAAAATGTTGTCACTGACATTCGCAAAATGCGTTCTAAAATTTCAGTTATTTTTGTTGTCGACTGTACTTTGAAAACAGAGCCATTTCAAATATTTTTACGTTCGTATCCTAAATTTTGTGCAGAGTAAAATTTCCGTTGTTCGCCACTCTTAAAATATGCATATAAAATGCTCAACGTTAATTTATCCATCAAATTATGAAGCTTTTAGGATATTGTTGCTGAAAAATGTTTCAGTGACGTGAAAAAATTATGAAGAATATTTTTGCGGAACTATTTTTGAGCGTTAGAAAGACTTTGGGACGGTTTTGTAATTATAAAGCGCTGCTGAATTTAATATGAGCGTTAAAATAATATTTGTGTCTTTATTTTTGGGAGGTAAAAACAAAATTAAATGTTTATGATGGATTCCATATCTATGTAGCCAGCTATGTAGTATGTTGGTCTATTTATTAGTGATTTTGACTATTATGCTGGAGGGCCAGTTAACACAAAAATATAAATTTAACTCCAGCCAATAATGGCACAGAAAGATTATTGTTTAAAGGTAGAAAGACTACATGCGTGGAATCCGTGTGCGACGGTGTAATCTATTTTGGGAAAAATAAACATATTTTTCTTAATTTCTATTTTCTTTCTTTCTTTTCTTTCTTTATTCCTTTTTTTCTATTTTCGGTCCCGCTTAATGCTAATTAATTGACAAATTATTAAATTATAAGTACTAATGGATCTCTGCATACTTTGAATAGATACAAAGATTTCTCTTAACAAATCGTGGCGTGTTTTTCTCAGGAAATTGAATGTCAAACATTCTTCAGTTAGCAGACTTGTAGAGGACATCTTTGCTTTTTAAATTAGTTCTGAGTACTATCACGAAGTATGGCCCAGCATATTTTATTTTATAATTACTTATTGTTTTATCTTAAGAACTCATCTTGATTGGTACGTTTCAAGTTTTATATAAAAATGTTCTCATTGCTAGAACTTAGGCCTCCTTTCTAGGAAAGAGATTGGGCCGTAATCTACCACGTGGGCTTTGTGTGGGTTGGCGGGTCATATGTCTTCGATTTTTTGGTGCTAGGACATGCTGGTTTTCCCACGACCTTTTTCCTTCACCGTTTTGAAAGCAGTGGTGATGGAATAAATTACACACTGTAGTTGGCCTGACTTGGTCTGAGCTGGCGATCTACAACTTGTAAGTCGAGACCATTACCAGTGGACCACCACTGCTCTACCTTATTTATATTATTATGTCAAGTTTGAATGTTGACCTGATTAATAATTATCTGCCATTGACTTCGACTTTTTGAAAATCAAATTTACCTCAAGATAACAAGCTTCCGGAATAAGAACAACCTTTGTTAGAACTTAGAGCAAGTAGAGATTATCCTGGAGTAAGTTCCAGGACATGGTCTATCCATGTGGCAAAATTCACCTTAATCCGTTCTCAAAATATAATAAATATACACAAACTAATAAGAGTCATTAACTTCAGGAAAGTAATATTTTTATACCCCTATCATTCTGAACATTATGCGATTGTAACTGAAAAAATCAAGTAAAGAATAAAGTTCTCAAACAAAGAAAACGATTCTTACTCAACAATTACTTATTCTACCCTCCTTAATTACGAAAAAAATCCAAGACTCAAAGGAACGTCACCCCAGCAAATTAGTCACGAGACGCACTATAATTCCAAATGCAAATCGCACCAGAAATACTAACTGAAGAGAAAAAGAGGGAGATATAAATAAAAGGAGCTTAAATATTGAGATGGACTGATAATCGTCTTTTGAAGATGAGGGTAGTAAGGAAAAATACTGGTTTTATCTGTCACGACAAAAGAATCAATAACTGTTTATAGCTAAGTATCCGGCTCGAACGACCAAATTTTCTTAACACAAAAATAGTCCTTTTTTTGAGTCTTAGTGAAAAGAAAGGGATTATATCTGGGCAGCAGATTAATCTGTTCATTAAACTCGTTTCAAAATTAAAGTATTAGTACTTTTAATGAAATATGACCGATTTGAAACTTGGAAAATGATTGCTAAGCCTCAAATGAATAGATCTAATAGAATAACGGTTCCAACCAGCTGAGGTTCAAATATCTATGAAAAACTAATATTCATTAGCCTCGACAAATTACTTTGTTATTACTCTTTAGATTCTGAAAATGGATTATTTTAGTTCTAAAAACAATTTTTCTTAATTGCATTTTGGTGAGTTCGTTGTAACTTGTAATTGATATACTATTGGTGGTTTTTAAAAAATCATTAGGAGAATTGATTTTGGATTAATTAATTTTTAGTTACCTTCGAAATGAAGCCTTTTTCATGGACATTATTTTAACAGAGTAAGACAAACTGATAGCAGACTATAATATTTCTATAGGTTAATTATGATTCCGCAAATAAGTATCGGTATAGTAACGCAACAAAAAAAAAAACAATTCACAGGCTATATTTTTTATTATTGTTGATAGGTTTGTGCTTGAACGCTATCTCACCCGATGGAAAGTGACGATGCGGTCGACGATGGAGCGCGTTTACCCAGAAGTGACCTATTCACTCTAGATTTAAAGATTGCCGAGTTGTAGCCATCAGTAAACACAAACTTCGGCAGGGAGTTCACTACTTACAGTCAACAATGGATCCCCATTCATTGTGCGTACAGGTAAGGTACGGTATTTTTATTTCATCCACAGACCACATCTAACAAACTGTTAAAAAATGATTCCGCCATAATCTTTCTGCCATCGGACAACCTAACGGACGGCGAGTGTCGACCTCTACATTGTTCATACCTTTACGATCAGGATTAAGCATATCGCTTTTTGCCTAGTCGTTTATTAAATACCGCGTACATCGAAGGACTGGAACAATTTGCCGAATTCGGTTCCTTTTATTCGATATAAACTAATGCTTGACTGCGATCCCAGTAAGCAGTGAAGCAATCGTTGATGGTGATCCGCACTAGTTTTGCATCCGATTATAATTTAGATGTCTTCAAGGCAAGTATATAGGCTCTTGATAAACTAGTGCGTTTCTCCATCAACAATTGCATCACTGGTGGGATCGCAGTCAAGCACTTTTTATTGTAGATAGGCCCGCGTTTGACCATAATCTCACCTGATGGTAAGCGATGATGTGGCACTAGTCTAAATAAAAAAAAAAAAAAACAATTTAAGGCGAAGACAAAACTGCAATAAATAGACTCGGATGTTGACTGATGTCCGTATGAAGCTTTTAAAAAGTGCAACCACGTTGTCACAAACCAAAGTTCAATTTAGTATTTCATTGTTCGTTTTTCTGTCTACCCTTAACGGATATGGTGGGAACGGGGACGCATAAATGAATCCAATTTATTTCCTTTTTTTTTGTGTTTTTTATTTCCCTAAATAAATTGAGCGGGAACGGGGAAATTGTGAATTTCACAATGTTGTGTTATTTATGACGCTGACTGTACTTAATGGGTGGTTGTGTTTAATTTGTTTTTAATATTTTTGTGTTACCAATACAGGCTTATATTGGAAGGGCTACCGATCAGTAAAATATATTTACAAAAATTCGGTTCTGTGTATAAGACTATATGTAATAAATTACCAAATGTGTATAAAACATTAAATTGTAAATTATTCAAAATCCAATTATTGTTTTTTTAATGATTGATTTTATAATGTATTTTTAGTATATAAGTTTGTATGTTTTTTTATAGCTAGAAAAATCATCTAATGACTAATCCCACCCTTGGGTGGAGCGGGAGACAGTGTCAGACTCTTACTGACTAAACGACCCCGCCTATTCCTTCTTAGCCTTAATACCAGGGTCGGACCTTCCTTTGAGAAACCGAACCGGGGCCCCAGTAGGCTTCGGCCCAATGCTTTACTTAGAAGCAAAACATGTTCGATTTATATTTTTAATAAAGCCTTTAAAAATGCCTTCTTATCATTTCTTCATGTTAATAACGCTACATATATAACAGTAAATATATATTCATTATTTATTTATAAAAGTGTACTTCGTACGTATCAAAAGTCAGTATCCTGAAAAGTCTATTTATTTTAACACCATGAATCTGGTACTCGATGGTCCATGACATGGAATATTTTAGAGTTCCTCACAAACCTTGTTTCCAAGTAAAATCTACTTCCCCAAGAGAATTTTAAATATGTATATGTGATTCTTTTGTACGTGACTTTGTTACCTCAATCCTCCTAAACGACTTTACCAATTTGGATACAATTTTATGTGTTTGAGATGTTTTTTTTTTATGGTGAGCAAAAATCATCGAATGACGAATCCCGCTCTTGGGCGGAGCGGGAAATCCCTGGATGATATGAAAACATAATTTAGTTGATTTACTGATAGTCAATAACAAGTCCTCACTTACATTACCTACTTACATAATTATAATTGGACACAGTTACCGAAAAAAAAAAACAGTAAATAAAAAGCCTACGAAAAATTCCATCATTGGGGTGTCTAAAATCATTTACTGGTACAATGGTATTTGTTTTCCATAACTATCACACAACGCCGTCTAGCCTCAAGCTAACCAGAGCTAGTGTTATGAGTACTAGACAACTGATAAACATACTTATATAATTCTAAATACATACATATTTTATACATAAATTACACCCAGACACAGAACAAATGATCATGCTCATCACACAAACATTTGTCCTGAGTGGGAATTGAAACCACGACCACCGGCATAGCAGTCAGGGTCACTAACTACTAGACTGACAGGCCAGTCATTTTGTTTGTACTTAGATATCTGGTATACATAAAAATAGAATTAATTAACAAAAATCTGAAAACTTGTCGTACGGAACCACAGCTGGCAGATATCATATCGCTACATGAATAATTCCGTTTTTCGTTCCCCATGTATCCAGTTTTTCCTTTTAATATTCGTTTCGAAGATAAATGTTGGGAAACAGTTGTTTGATTGATCGCCTGTTCGATTACCGCCTCGGACAGAGGTCGATCTGGACGAAATAGGCTTTTTTTTGTGTCTAGCTGCCTGTTTTTGGATTTCACATCGATTAGGGGATTTGTGTTTCTGTTTTCTGGCTTATTTCGGTGGTATTTGGAGGTAGAATGCGTGATTGTTTTTTCTTTAATACGTTGAATACATATTAGAGACATAATAGTAAGACAATGGGTGTACGAACCCCGGTGTTTGCTTGGGGCTTTTTTTATGCTGGGTAAAAATCGTCCAATGACGAATCCCGCTCTTGGGCGGAGCAGGAAACAGTGTCAGACTCTTACTGACTAAAAACCCCACCCTGTTCCTTCTTTGGCCTTTGCACTGAGGCCAAGCCTTCCTTTAAGAAAGAGGTGGGCCTCTTTCTTAAAGGAAGGCTTGGCCTCAGTCAGTGGCCCTGGGGGGCCCCAATAGGCTTCAACCCTTTTACAAAGTCTGAGTTACTACTGCTACAGATATGTATATTCCAGAACATATTTTTTCAAGGTCCTAGGTAGGATTCGAACCACGACCTCCAACGAAACAAATACGAAATAACAGATACTTCAAATAGAATGAATGAATCAGTAAATTAAGTTATATTTAGTTGTAGTAAGAAATTATGGGTGGACTTTTTCAAATTTTTCTTCTGTTTTATAACGTAGAAAGCGTTCAACCATCATATTGGTAGGTAGCCAGTATATTACATGTAGCATATAGTGCTGTAGAAACCTGGATGCAAGCTGCATACATAATGTACAGTTTGCATGCGATTACTGCTCGTAATACTCGCTCAATAATCAGGAAAGACATGCAACCAGTGAATATATGAAATGCTATTGTGTAATACACCGTAGATGATGGCGGATGGTGAATGTTGAATACAAAATATGGGAATATGTTAACGGTTCCCTTTCATTATGGTGAAGGAAATATTTCCTTTTACGTTAACTCGTGCTTTGTTATTTATATTTACTGGCTTTCTAGATTCGATACAGCGATTCTTTCATTGCTATTTGTACTGAAATCAGTAGTGTATGTGTTTTTTTAGTAGTCTTTCAGTTCTATGAAAGAGAGACCGTTTTAAGGGTTCCGTGTCTAAACAGGACCCTATTACTTGTCTATCTGTAGTTGTCGACGTTTTTTTTTGCCTCTTTGTGCGCGAGTCCGACTCGCACTTGACCGTTTATTTTGTGGTGGTAAATCATCAAATGAGTTTTACTGCTCTGAACAAAGAGGGAGGAAGTGAAGAGATGAAGGGCCGCGATTCATAGACCTTGCTCTTGCAAAATTCATGATATTAGGACCTACCCAATCGATTTAAATAAAAGGAGAAGGACAATAATGAATTACTGCAACCCTAACATAATTAAAATACTAAATGGGTGTGCACAAAATCTATTAAATTATTTTCGTCACATAGCGCCCAATTTGTAATACAAGATGCAAATGAAATTGCAGTGGACAAGGTGGACGCTTATAAAGCTGACATACATGAAATTCATTCATTAGACGCGCTTAAAGCCGACCAACCGCAGGAAGAAATACCCTGACCTCATTCCAAGACCACAGGGAGTGTTGCTACAACGTGTAGCTCACATTTAACACGAGATAAGTCTTCTTTTTCAGTAGCATAACTCTTGTAATGTGAAACATACATAACAATATGAGTTAGCATGCGTAGAGACTATAACTTAAGCCTGGCCCACAACCAACTTTCCTAATAAATTCTACCCACATCTCCTGGTTTGTACGCTCAACAAAGTCGGACTGGGAACCACCTTTCACTCCTATACCGTTACCCATAAGGTTGAATATGTATAATCGTGAATGTAACTGAGTGTACATCTTACTTCAGAAGTAGGTGCTTCTAGTTTTCTTGATATAAACAAGGTTTTGGATTTCTACGAGAATTCGGGTTGAAGGACTAATAAATGAGCGTATAAAAAGGATGATATAGTTGAAAAACAAAACTCGTTAACTCTTCTATGCTTATTTCCTAATGTACCAAATTGTATTTATGGTGTACCTACGATAAAGAGTATATCTATCTATTTCCTAATGGATAAAGTTAGTTATGAATAAGATGTTTGGTTTCTCATCAATTTAAGAGAATTAGTTGAAGAGGTCCATCTATATAATATTTTAGAACTAACAGAAAATGTAATCAAGAGATGAAATTCATTCGCCCATCTTACTTTTTTCTCATAAGCCAGAAACTTTGACGAAAAAAATTGAAACATATTTTCCAATAAATTTGGAGTACGAAAATTATGTTCTAGCAATAAATAATAATAAAAATAGAGAGATATTGGAATTTCTATTGTAGGTACATGAATAAGCTTCTTTGAAGACTTATAGGTATTTTATGAGCCGTACTTTTAATCCCTAAGAAAGGAAAATTCCTTCATCATTACTAAGTGGTAACAGGTGTTTTTAGTAAGGTTATATAAATAACAGTACCTTCACAAGAATCCTTTTGTTGTGTCGGCATTCCTAAAGGTTGAGGTCGAATAGTTGAACTCAGTTCAATGACAGACCCAGTTCCATCTATTTCATTATTGTTTATTTAGTCTTCAGATTTTACAACGAATGATCTTTTGCCCTTTATTCTATTGTTTCAGGGGTTTCTTATTTCAATGTCGTCAGTAGCGAAGTTAGTTTTAGAATTAGAGTTAGGTAGATATGACATTAAAACATTATGAGGCATGTCCTAAAACCAAAAATTCGAAGACATGTGACATCCACCAACCCGCACTGCTAAAAAGGAGGCCCTAGTCCCAGCAGTGGGAACATTATCAGGCTTATGCTATGCTTTGCTTGCCAGATATCAAATTTATGAAAATAATGCTAATAAAAGTTAGATGTTAAAATGAATAAGGGATTGAAATTGAAGTGGGGAATATTCAAGAAATATAAAAAATAACGATAGAATGCTATAATCTGATATCTTTTTATAATAGCAGAAGTCAGAAGGAAGGTGTTTTGAATAACATAACTGTCTTACTAAACGTTACATTTGTAGAATACGGAATTAGCGGTTTGTGGTCTATACAAGGTGCAAATGAAGAAGAATAATAGTGACATTAACTTTGAAAATTCAAACAATGAATGTCTGCACACTGAATTACAGTGTAAAAGAGGAATAAAAAGAGCAACCACAAATTGTCCGCTTTCCTTTTAAAATCTACTGCAGTATAAAAGGCTAACTCGTAAATCACGCTTCAAAACCAAGAGAAAAAAGGTAATAACAGAATTTCCCTAAGTTTCCCATATTTTGCACAACTCCACAACTAAAACCATATATTTGGAGTGCAGACAATTCATTTTTCAAATAGCGGACCAGTGTGGTTGGGCAAGTTTCAGACTTGGAACTTCTTAGAAAGTTGTTCATAAACTTCTGATATTCGTATCCGTTCGTCCGAACCCAGTCTTGGTTAAATTTCATAATTTGACCGCATAAGCTTCTATAAGTTCGGTGGTTTAAATACAGATGGATAATTCTAAAGGTTAGTTAAGACTCTATAAACGAATACGTAAACAAAAACGTTTAAAACTAATATTGGTTTTAGTAATAAACTTCTCACCCAAAATGCCAGTGTGATATTTACTTTAAACTCCATTTCAAATTCTAACACTTGGCATTTTACAACAAGAGCTCTTATTAAAGTTATTACAAATAAATCAAAACGTCTAAGCGTAACTAGTAGTTGCTAAGTTGTAATACTAATAAATCAAACAATATCGAATTATTACAAATAGTGGGTATAACAATTAATCATATTGCATTTACAACTATTGATAAATCAGAGACAGGTATATAATTATTTTAAAATGTTCTACAGCTTGTATATACAAATAATTTCATCATATATAATCATCATAATTTCATAAATTGCTGAGTAAAACAGATGCAATACAATTCCAATCTTAGTCACACCTTAGAAACACTTAAAAGAAATTAAAGACGCTATCCAATACAACAAATAGCCTTGTTACAGTTCTAACACATGCAAATGACACTGTCGTTAATGCTATACGTTGGTTTCTCGCTTCCAGACACCCTGTATATTCCTCTGGCGACTGTAATCCAATTCCAAGGGAATGTTTCTTACAACCGCAGTGGAAGCGGAAGTCAAGGAGGGGCGTAAGGCTCGCGGTTTGCGGGTGTCTCGCAGGGAGCTATCCTGGGTCACGTTGTGTATAATTCGGTTTAATTTAAAGCGTAACATGTGTTTATAAGATGTTTTTAAAGTGGTTAATTTAAGTTTCGAGTATTTTATGTATTGTATTTAATTTTTTTTATTTATGTAAAAAAGCTGGATATACCTACTTAAAATAAGTGATGTTATTTGTAGTTTATGTGGGTGATTGTATTCTCATAAAGATCGAATTCTTTTCAAATGTACAACTTAGTTTTCATAAAATCTTTTCAAATTATAACAAAGCTTAATAACACTCAGAATTACAAAAGAAAATAGTTGGCTTCAATTTCATTCAAATAAAACCAACGATACTACGATTCAATTCAGTGTATTCAAGTGAAATGTTATTTACTTTTCAATTCGCTTTCGTTAATATTGCAGTCTGTAAATTATTTAATTAAACATCAAGTTGTTGGTTGAAAGGGATTGGCCAATCTGATTACTGAATGCATTAGAGTTGATGTTCATCTGTGGTTCTAGAATATTTGTTTACAAGTAATTAATTGATCGATTTTGTGGTTTACTCTTACAGATCCTGTTATAGATAGATGTTTTTTTTTTATATTATTGATTCGGCCGTTTGTTTCTATCTTTGAACAACCACACTTGAACACATAGCCTTAAATCTATTAAGAGTTTTTGGGAACACATGAATTATATCCGTACCAACAGTTAAGGAGTGGAATTCCTGCCAGAGGTTGTGCTTCCCGATAATTGCAACCACATCTACACTCCACCACACTTCTAGACAAGCATATTGCATCGTCGACCACATCATCGTTTACAACCAGGTATGATAATGGTCAGGCAATAAAAAAATAAACTCGTGCGTGACCATGCATTTTGATGTAAGATATTTAAAGTTTTTGCAGTATTTCGCCACAAATGTATTGACGTGGCTAGTTTCTTTGAGGTAGTCAATGCTATAATTAAATTCTCAGCTCCATTGCACTACAATTGCGCCTGTTTCAATGATTCAACATATTGCTAAGTTGTCTAGATAGTTAAGACATAAAACTACACCATTTTACATCACAATGTTTACAAGAAATCAATTTGTAAATATTTAAAACTCCATTAACACTAGAAGTAAAAACTGTCAAAGAGTTGTAAAAAAAAACTTTTTGTGAACTTTAACATTAGAATAAATAAACCTCAAAACCACATCTGTTAAAACCTCAAAGGGCAAATGGCAAAGCCAAAACCACTACACAGCCAAATCAATTCTTCAACCAAAATTACTCATATAAAGCTCACTTGCAATCTAAACACAATCTGTCATCTGAACGTACCTGTACACACAATTTGTGTACACAAACCTGTGTACTTAAGTACATAGCGGCCCCTTTGAAGATTACACAGCTAATTAGTAGTACACACTGATGTATTAATTTACGGGTGGACGATTCCTCTAGCTTGCAAGTGAGTTCGAGTGTATAAACTCAGTTGCTTTTGAATCGTGATTTATATTTGCAAAGTCTTGAAATTCTGGTGAAGTTTTACGAGCAAATGATGGTGGAGATGAATTATGATCTGAAACTAGATAGTTTATAGCTACAACAGTTAACATGTCTAAAATTAGGAATTTAGTTTAGAGTATCTTGGAAACTAATTTAATTCAAACTATAATAAGAACAGAGAGAAAGATCTTAATGCAGAAATCATATTTCTTTGCCAGAACATTAATCTTATGTAAAAGAAATAGCAAGCATAACTTAGATATTGATTTGATGAATAATTGAAAGACTATTAAAGACGAACGAAATAACAATACAATATGAAGACTAAGTAATTGATAAAACAATCAGTACCAGTGATTATACTGTATGCAAATCCAAAACTAAGCCACAAAGAATTCTATAAACGCAAAAGAGCATACCATAAAAATAACATCAAACTCGAAACTTTCAGGTTGAGGAGACATTAAAACCATGTTGTTACACAACACTAAGACCACGAACAAGACAAACTAGAACTAAGTGTATCTCTACTGGTTATATTTGCGCACGGAAAATTTTGTACAATACTGTACTAGTACAGTCGACCAACATTGCTTGTAAATGCTAGACAAATTTGCTGTACACTTCGGAATCGCTTTTTATTTGACTAACAATTTTAATAGGAACTTAAACTATAAAATGACAGTCGACCAAATGCAAATAATAAATCTAGAATAATGACAAAAGCAATACAAAACTTATTAAATGTTTCCTAATACAAGGTACTAGAACATAATCAATACCTATGTATCCTGCAATCAAATCTCAATTATGATTAACAATCTTAGCTGTTAAACGAATGGCTTCCTTTTCCAATCGCCTTGACACAAATATAAAACATCAAATCGACCACAACAAATGGGAAACGACAAGGATTAAATCATTACGAAACTTTTGTACAAGAACAACTCGAGAGAACTAAAGACTTTGAATCACGCGATACGAAACACAGCTTCCTTTTAAAAACATAAATGTATAATTTAAAACCGACGATACAAACTTTAAAGCATACTAAGACACATAAATATGTTGCGGACATAAGTTGCGTGGTGGGTATATGTACATATCTATTATTTCACTTGTTTATTGTACCGACTGTACCCGCAAAGTCTTTTGAACTACTCCTCGGATGTTTACTGTCCATTCAGTATGAGATCCTGTTTTCAGAACACAACTTTGTATATTTCAGTTGTTTCGAAATATTTCAGTAGTTATATCCGTGAAAGTTGGATGACTGTGAATGTTGTTGATGGTGAATATGAGGTTTAAATTACATTAAATATGGTAGTTAATAGTCTTTGAAGTAATATGTTACAAGTTTCAGATGAAAGAACTAGAAACGATACCATAAAAGTATATAATGGTGTTAGTGATATAGAAAAAAAGATATATACTCACAGAATGAAGAGAACAAAAAGACCAAATGGTTTGAAAATTGCTTTGCTTAATTGAACATACAATAACAAAACCATTTTCCTAAAAGACTTTGGTTAACCCATTATTCCAAATTTATTCTTGTAAGAATTCTGTTAAATAACAAGTTTCCTTATTTCTTAGTAAAGCAATAATATCAGAACTGACAGTGTCTTATCAAACAACCTTAATAATATCAGAATCCGAGGCCTTGAACCCAGCCAGTCATAATAATCAAATTGAAAGGGTTCAAGAATTCCCAAAGTTAACCAAAAATTTACCTACAGACATCTGATAAAGCTAGATACAAAAGGACGACGTTATCTAGAATTAGTTTCCATTAAACTTGAAGAGAAACTCTATAGGACCCTCTGCGGTCGTCTTAAGGAACAAACAAGTTTCTAAATCAGCGAAACCATGCGAGTTAGTTTACCGAATTAATCTGGTTTCGACCAGTCCGTCCCGGTTGTGATCCAGTTTCGTCCGCCCCGAACTGGTTCGCGCCGGTTATATCTGATTTGAAATAGCCAAACATTTAGGGGCTCGCTTGTATCGGGAAACGGTAAATTCTGATAAATGCTTTCATTTAACAGATGTTAATAGTTGTTTATATCAGTTCCCTAATTAGAGGTATTAAGATGCCCCGGAAAGCATTTTGTAAATTTAGTTTATGTTGTGTAGTGTTTATTCAGATTTAGATTGTGAGGTTGCTTAACAAAATTGACGAGTTTACCTTACATTTCAGTGTATCCATACAAACGCCATATTAACTCCAGTGTGGCTTCCTAACAGGTTAACGTACTTTTCTCGAGCAATTTTTGCTAAGCCGTCTTATTATGGTGTAGTAAACTGATCTAAGCAAGTTAAGGAGCTGTTAATATTAGTGTAATTCCCTTCGAGTTCGCTCAATGGCTGCGATCCCTTATACTTAAAGCTATTAAGTTGAACCACAATCTCAGTAAGTTTATGTTCTAATGGAACCGACCAACTAATTGGTTGTACCTTATAATTTTGAACGAGCCGGTGGCACGCAGTGTGGTGGTTGCATTCTTTTGCTTTCGTATGTAATGTTTCCAGTTTTCTTTCAATGTTGACTGGTAATTTGTCTAATATTCTTTTGTTGTAGAGTAATAATGATGGCAGGACGACCTAAATTGAAAAGAAGAGGCGAAAAATTGTGTTCGTTTAAAGTTATGGAGTAAGGCCTTTTGCTAGCAGTGAGAAAGCATGGGCTAATAATAATATTAAATAATAATTTTATGTATTTTGAATACAAGAATGTCTAGCTGATTGACAAGGCTAATGAATTAAGATCTGAATATATTTCAACAGTCAATAGGTCAGAAAATGTTGAAGAAGAAGATCTTGTTATTGTAATAAAATGGTATTTTACAAGAAAGCTTTACAATATCAAAATACACAATTGTACAATTATCATCGCAAAATATACCAGATATGAAAATGTTCAACAAAGCAATAAGAATTTTAGAGCTCTTCAATATTAAATATATCCTATTCATGAAATTTCTGTCTCATAAGATATACTTAGATACTCGTTTCGATGTCGGAAGCCTAATAACCCTTACCTTTACGAGCCATTGGAGGAATAAAAGCCATGGAGAGATAATTTATGTAGAAATCGGTATCTTTATCATCTGGAGTTATTCCTGTATCAGATTTAAAAGGAAGCCTATTTTATGTTACGTTATAATTTCTGCCGCGATCGATTTTAATGGTTGGTTAAAAGGAAATGCATCATGTAATACCAGACACTTTATTATCGCGTTTATATCTCGTATAGCGACACTTCATGGGATTCAAAGCCTGGCTTTTACACTGGACAGACGATAGGCATTGCCATGCCGCGGGGCAATGCCTCAAGTTTTTTAGACACATGTTGTGAGCAAGGCGGAGTATTGTTAATGCAATAATTTATATTGTTTTCGGTTACTGTTAATTAGTAGAGACAGGATCACAGGGTAAATCATGTCCTAGAATATCAAATACTTTTTAGCTTTTTGTTATTTCAACACATCATATCTTCATTAACACCAACAATTTGATAAATGATAACCCAACAAGACGTTAGACTCAAATTGAAAATACAAAATCCATTACCGATGATAATTTAGATGTCATTAAAGTTATCATTTAAGTACAAGAAACAGCAGATTTAAATAGATTTCAGAAGACGCTTGTGACAGAAACCCAAATGATTGATTATATCGAAAGATTTATTAACCTACTTAAAGATAATTCAGAAATAATTTGCTTCATACTGGTTGAATCATTAGCAGAATTAAAGTTGCAAACTCCATTACTCGAACAAGGACATATAGACGGTGTAGACTTGAATAAGGTAATTGAAAACCACATTCTTGTTTCAATACGAGAATGAAATCCTTTTAATACGGACGGATGAACCAAGACAGTGTATTTAATCTTAGTTTTCAACCATATCTATGGCCGTAACCCAAACTGCGGTTGTAACTCCCCCCTGGTTTGTGCATGCGGGTGTTAACAAAACAGTCATGGAAACCCCGTGGTCTATTGTTAAGTGACCCTAGGAGTATCCTTGTGGTGATCACGACGATAGGATTACTGGATGTGATTGACGTTGGAAACTTGTTAAAGATTAACTGGGAGAAGTACCTAAATTGATATTTATTTGGGGTACAGTGGTTGGAATAAGCAGTTTTATTTCTTTTAGATAATATACAGGATGACTTAGACATAAAAATATCTTTTGGTTTTCAAAAAAGTTATTTTTATTATGTATAGGTTCACGTTTTACGACTATCTCACCTTACAGCAATTGATGAGGTGGAGATGAAGCTTGCTTACCAAGAAGTAAACTATTTACTTTTGACTTTAGCCCCTTGGGTTATAGCTATCAGGAAACACAGACTCAGGCAGAGAATTCCACTTTTTCTAGTTTAGGCAAGGGCTTTCGATCAAAAGTCCTTTGTTTGCTAGCTAGCGCTAGCAATAACTTTTTCGAAACATTCTTTAAAATGAGAATCAGAATTAGTTTGAATACTAAAATATAACAAGAATCAAGGCACCAATCTAGGAAAGTGTAGTATAAGTACAGTGTAAGTTAGTGGATATCACATGTCTTAGAATTTATACTTCTGGGTCATGCCAGTGTTCTTACGATGTTTTCCTTCACCGTTTTGAGAGCAGTACCTAGTGAAATGAATTACCTACACAATGTACTCACTACAGCTCTCAAATAAAAAAAAAACGCAAACTTTTAATTCGTATAACCAATGAGGGACTCAAGAAATTAAAACAAAGCTCATCAGTCCTTAATACAATCAGATACTTGAAACAGAAAGCGAGTTAATTCGCCAAGTGATAGAATGCGGGTGTGCCTCAGGGGACCGCACCGAGTGCGTTGATCTGGCTGAGAGGCTGACGTTTCTTGTACTCGGAAACTAGTTTATGGTCTGGGAATCGGGTTATTAGTATTGTCTTGAAGTCTTCTACTTACTTATTTTCTGCTTCGTTTGTTTTCAGTAAAGTTAGCTTGATTTCATTCGTATATTGATAAAGTAATAAAAAAGTTATATGTTTCAACATAAATTTTTTATCTGCGAGTTTTAAAAACTCCTATATTTTCAGTCTCCGAATTTTTGATAGGTAGATGAGTCAGCTCAGAAACTGTTTCATCCAATATCCAGGATGAACAATGTAACACCCAATGTTCAATTCAACCAAAAAAGGCAACCAGCGATGGTCGAAACAGACAACGTTCTCAAAACTGGGTCACCAGTTCAAAACAAGAGTCGCGGCGAATTTTACATACAACAAAATTTTCGCATGCCATCGAGCTGGCAACATTTATATTAAACCACTGACTTTTGTATTCTCTAAAACTCAATTTTTATCGTACTGGTACGAAAATCTAATAAACTATGCTCTAGTGCATTTGTGGCAGAAAGAAATTGGATTGTAGGTTAATCGTATGCATATCGTATTGAGTCGTAAAAGTTCAATGCTGAAGTGGACATTTTCCGCAAGAATACGGCTCTTAAGAAGTTATTGCTAAAATCAGTGATGCTAGACAGATGAGTAATTTCATTAATGTTATTGGCAACCTCGATGCTTTTGCCAATTCTGTCAATATAACTAATACTTAAGTAGCTGTTATATTAACCACATAATGTAATGAAAGTCCTTTTACTATCGACATAAAAGGCAAAAATGATAAAAATAAGAAGCATGTTTATGAGAATGTTTAGAAAAGCCTGCCTACAATATTACTACATACATTTAAATAATACATAGAGAAACCTTTGTAAAATGCAACAGGAACTCATATATAGGGAAATTGAGCAGTAGAAACTAAAATATAGCTCTTAGTAAAGCTTCAGCCGATACACAAGACCGTAAAAATAAAATAGAGGCTCTGTTCCTACACACAGTCGTATCGAGTTTTGAATTGGTAAATTCTACAGGCATTGAGATGGTTTCGAGAGGAAATATTTTAGAAAAGAGATCATTTCGAGTTTGTTATACCGTTCCCTACAAATTCTTAGTATCTAGCAAAAATCTTGGGATTCTTTGGTTAGATTTACATCTACCCTTTCTTTCTTGTTATCAAATATTTTAAATGGTATACCTACATCCATTTTTTTCTGCTACTAATATCATTAACATTATCATTTCAGCCACAAAACGTCCACTGTCAGACATAGACATCCCAAAGCGTCGTTATAACGACTGGCCCTAAACGTCTCGAATCGATTTCCGTAACCCACCAGGTCATTCGTCCTCCTTGTTGGTGGCCTTCCAATGTTGCATCTTACGTACATGATCGCTCCTAGAAACTGTAAAATTACAATTCATTCACCACAAAATTTGTATTCCAGACACAAAACTAGAGGAATCCTAAAAGCATTAAAGACCAACATAGATCTTGACACGTTAAAAAGACAAGCAAAGTCGCGCCAAGGCGTCTCTTTCCCAACGAACGGTATTCCCTCGGCAATGCCCGTGAATCGTTGAGACGTGCCGCTATTTCCACAAAATCAATAGGTAAGACATTTGAACCCCTTACACCACTTAAAATAAATCTTGGATGATGGATAAGGCGGTTGGAATTTCGGAATGGAAAGCAAATTCGATTTGGACATGAAATCTTTTATAATCAATTGCAGATGACATTATAAGGCTAGGATATTTTCGTAGCGTTGTCATTAAAAGAAAAAATGAGAGGTTTTATTTCAAATCTGTTTTTTATTTATTATTTTTTCATTGTTTTGTTGGTATCTTTTAAACATAATTTAACGTTAACTAAAGTCTGAAAGTGCTTTGCACACCTTTAAGTGAAGAATTCCCTGTGATAATTGCTTAGTCATAAGATTATATTATTCTTCTGTAAATGTTTCTGCGAACTATCCGTTGGAGAACCATAATCAATAAATAAATAAAAAAGAAACAATCGTAATTATAAACCACTGCTTGACTGCGTTCCAACCTGAAGGTGAACATTATTTTTTATTTTTGTTCAATCATCGATATTAAACAGATTAAAATATGCTTCCTTGAGGTGAAATTTATTTCTACATTATTTAATGTGAAGGTTTGATTATTGTAAATCTAAAGAAATTAATGATGACATATTGCTATCAGTTTTCATTTCAAAAATATTAACAACACTGCCAATACCAGCTCCAAAGATATTTTCCTAAATCAGAGTGCACTTCAAAACGCTACTATACGAATTGCAAGTAAATTCAATACTGGCAAATATAGACTTGAATTTCTCGAGTTAGGAGCTACCATTGGTAATATAATGACATTATACGATTTGGATATGTGGAAATTCAATTTAGCTATTTTCGCCTTTTGGCGTTGCTGGGGTGTGTGTTATTTCTAGATCTTTCTTTTGATTTGGCTTACAATGTTCAACTGAATATTTTCCGTGTTTGGAATATCTATTTCTAAATTTTTTTTAATTTTATTAAATTTTTGATGATTATAGTTTCAAAATGTTTTGCGATACGTCCTTTACATTTTCATGTCAAGTAGGTATCAGTCGATCAATTGTTGGAAGTAGATCTATTTTAAGTCTAAATCTAGATTAAATCTCTCTGAACTTTGAAGCCATTCATGTATGAATGGGATAGATTCAATATCAGTGTTTCAGATTAATCTTAACCTATTTAGTGATCTTTGTATAATGATCTCTTGGTTATTAGGTATTAGTTTAAACATCATGCTTAACTATCGTATAATGATAATTTTAAATTATTATCAGGACGCCATTTGCTTTAATATTTACTTCTACATTTACAAGTTCTTTATCTATTAAACGTGTTATGATTACGATTTGTGTATATACCTCTGTATTAAAATGGCATCAACACAGTTTCGCCTTTGTAAAATTATTCTAATGTAAGCATTACCTTTCGTAGTACCTTCCGGGTACACAAGGCATTACTCAGTCCCAGCATGTTAATCACCGCTGACTTAACAACTGGTTGCACGTAGCTCCAGTAGTTCATTCCCGATATGTCAAATGGCGCCAATTTCACTCGGTCACAATTTATTACAGTCGCGTGGGTTTTCTCTAGTTTCCTTCTGAGTTGTATAAGATTTAATTTGTATGTGTTCTGAATGACTGTTAATTCGTTATTCATGATTCTGTTAACTGATTTTCTTGGGTTGACGGGTGGTAGATATTTAAGTGAATAGAACCTTCAAGTTGATGCTGATTTGCTTTATAAATAAACTACAATAAAGACAATAAAGAAGTAACAGATTTACAGTGAGTTATTGAATTCATCAAGGAAATATCATAAATTAAATTATCTTATACGAACTTTGTAAAAACAAGGCAAACAGATTAAGTATTCCCCGAAGAGCGACAACTAATATTCACGTAGGTTTTTTTCCAGAATATATAAGTTCAAAAAACATAAAACAAACGCCATACCAACAAAATAACTCATACAGAATCGTATCAGTTTCATAACAGCAATACATTCACTACGTACCGTGTTAACCAGAAATTTTAATATTAATAGCTACCATCAATACAGGAATTGCAAAAGTCTGCATGCAAAACTATTTGATGTATTAATTGTGTTTCGAATTCCGCCATTTTATCGTCAAACGGTTAATCAAAATGGCCGACCATAATTCCGATATCAGTGTTGGTAATGTCAAATTAAAAGTTGGTCATGATGGATGGTTACGGATAATGTGGAAGCATGGGGAGATTAACCAGGGGATCCCGAAATATCATAAATAATAATCACGGGTGTGACCCTGAATGTTTAAGTTGATGTGATGGTAAATGATGAAGTGATGCGTCAACCACAAAGCTGTCAAAACGGTAAAATTGAATTTGAAAATCGAAAACCAATTAACGATAAATAATAAACTAGACTTTGAATAGGGACAGACCTTTGTTGAGAGACAGAATTGTAATTCAATTACTTATTGAATCGAAATAGTTTACAAAATGGCCTGAATACCAAATCAGATATTCAGAGCCCTGCTTTTTAGATCCAACCATTTCTAGACTAATGGCTAACCCAAAACTATCTGTTTCCTTAGTTCATAATATAGTGGTAGGAAAACAAAGAGGTTTTCTCGTTAGTAAAACAAAAGCAGATGGTTAGAAGCAACTAAGAATAAATAGCCGAATCAACATATTTAGTGCTCCCTCGAAGAGTAATGGTCCACTAGAAATGCCACTGCGAATAAGATACGTGTCGCCATATTATGCAGGGAGTTTTATCTCGGCGTGATTTTTCCTCATGGAAAAGGTTGGAGGTTGGAAATGTTACGGTAAGAAAGTGACAGGAAAATAAGGTCAATTGTCTTGTCTTGTTAACTTACACGCACGAGTGTTTTGGATGTGAATACAAAGTATCTAAATCATTGACGAAAACAGCTATGTGTGAGTTGAGGAAAGGCCTATTTGTGGCTTCATTTGACTTTTAGGACGTATTGCAGTTACTCAACTAGGACTAAATGAAGACTATGTTTGTAAGCTTTTGTGGAATGAATAGGTAGGCAACGACGACTTTTAATAAGTTTTAAATTAGAAGTAAATGTATAATTTAAAAATAGCATCCCATTTTTTTACTATTACATTTTTGGTATTATTACACAGAATGTACAACAGATTTTTTTTTCCAAATAAGGCCAAGTTTATTTGCAAAAAAATATATGGGATCAGGGTAAGATTATGATGATGATGAAGTACATACCGTCAAGCAAGCAGACAGACAAACACACAGCGATCAAACAAACAAATTCACTGTGTTCAAAATGGAACAGTCAAACACACATATTGCGAGCCACTTCATAAATGATCACGTGCAATATTTGCAGCTACGCTCAATAGTACATTGTTATACGAGGGATGAAAGAAAGTTCCTCGAACTATTAGCGACCTCGCTCTCGCTCGGTCGCCAAGAAATTTCTCGGGACTAAATAACTTTTAACAAATACGAGAAAAATAAAAATAATAAAAACCTGAGTCGTCGTTAAAGGCCTGAGTCGTCGTCAAAGGTATGTCTTTAGGTAGGTATATTTCTTTTGATGGCGGTAAGCGGTTTTCTCCTCTTAAGAATCTTGCGTTAAATTTATAACTGAAGCTGATGAACTTGTCGTGTTAATAAAAATTTCTTGTAACAGAGATTTAGCAAAGTGTAAACAAAACTATACACCTCGAAAAAAAAAAGGAAGATCAAATCGGCCACAGATTATAGAGAGTCTACCATTTACCCGCCAATTCTTTTTTTCAGTGTTCGACTCCCTGGCTTTTCAGTCAATATTTTTCATTTTGTCATTGTAAAAATGGGTCTGGTCAACATTTTTCTCAAAATATATTAGTTTTAATGAAATAATTGAAAGTAAATTAAAATAAAGTCATTAAAAAAAAGTATTCTTAAATTATTTCTATCTCTATGTCATTTTAATTCGGTATAAAGTTTCGGGTCACGGTTCAATAGAAATGTCAAAATAGAACTAGTTTTTTTTTAAATATTTGCTGTCTAAATATTAAAAAAACAACTGTCAGTTGTAAAGTAAAACTCCCTAGGGAGTAAAAGTACTTCTTCCAACCCTGTCCGCAGGCAACTTTACACCTACTTTCAGAGTATGAGTAATGAAAAATATATTTCCCCACTAGTGCGAGCCTCATCTAGTAAGTCTTGCCTCTAGGCAGGACCTGTTTGCGTGTTTTCATGCCAAATTAAGCAGACAGCCCGGCCAGTGCAAGGGTTAAGTCGGCTACTAAATAGCTAATGTATTTAGTTAGAATCCCGGGGTAAAAGGTTTGAATTCATAATTTCCGGGAACATACAAACGCTTAGACTTATGTTATGCTAATTTAAATGGGTTGTGAGTTTCGGGTATTTTGTAAACTTTCCTTTCTAATCTGGAGTACAATAAAAAATGTAGTGTTTCTGATGGAAAGTAACCTTTACGAAGGATTAGGTGTCTAAATGTAATCGCCATTAGATTTAGTAATTGATGACTGGCCTGTTGGTCTAGTAGGTAGTCGTAACTGCTGTGTTTGGAGGTCCTGGGTTCGATTTTCAACCAAGATGTAGTACATGTTGATACAAATGCAGAAAGTTTGTCATTGCAACCGAGGCGGAATCCGCTTAATATTGCAGTGGGGGAGAGCACGTGATTTTTCCCGGACTAGTGCGGAAAGTAGGTCATCACGCATACGGTCCGAATGCGGAGCTACCGTTCGGGATCACGTCCCGCATCCCGCGTGCGTTTTTCACGCATTACAATAAATACTTGTATGAATAGGACATCAAAGTTACGCGTGCGGAGCAAACCAAACCCTTAGTTTGAAACTAGGCGGCAGTTTGTGATAGTTGTAGAATATTTTATTACTTTTATCATTTAAGTAGAATGCAATTTTTTCTTTCAGTTAGCCCATTCTGTCCCACTCCTGGGCAAAGGCCTCCCTCCACTAGAATGCAAATTTTACCGAGATACCTGGTGTAATTTAAATAACTAAAGGGGTATATATAGAGAAGTAGGTATTCGGTTTACAAATCTAGAAATAGACGAGGATAAAAGAGAAATGACTTAATTTCATCTGAGATTTCATCCTAGGAATTCCGTAGGGATATCTCCCGGAAATTGCCCTGGGCGATTGGGGTTGAACAAGGTGATCTTAGTATTCCTTATAAGCTTTCTACTGCAGTCTAGGTTGGTCTAATATAAGACCTATAAATAAATATATCAGTCATTATTTCATCACTGTGTAGGCCTCAAATAACTCTTCTTGCTCTGAAATAAGCGAGAGAGTGTTTACACGCGGAGTTTTTTATTTTTATGATGGGAAAAATCATCGAATGACAAATCCCGCCCTTGGGCGAAGCGGGAGACAGTGTCAGACTTCTACTGACTAAACGACCCACCGTTCCTTCCTTCCTTAGTTCCAGGGCTCCGATTTTCTGCTTTCGCATCAATCCTTGGCCCTACTGATTAAAATCTGATAAAATTTTATCGTTTTAAGGCAGGAATCAGTGGCTGCGTCATAACTTTACGTTTTATATACATGATATATTATACATTCTGTATAATATAAGTATAACTATAAATAAAAACTTTACAACCAATATAATTTACAAGCTTCTAGTCATTAACTTTTTTAAGGAGCGATAAAGTTAAATAAATTCGTAAAGGAAAAGAAAACAAAATAAAATTACACTTTGCATAAATTAGACTTCACTATCGCCTATACATCGATTTAGTTTTTCAGCGATTTCTTATGTAATCGTGATTAGGGGTGCTTCAAGTCATGAAAGAAGAACGAAGTGTGTTTGTACTTTTTGTATATAAATAATTTCTAAAGAAACTTGTGTCGAAAATGTACTAATAATAAATAATAATACTAGTGTTTACTCATGAAGAAAACACTGGTAATAATAATAAAATAATAAGGCGGTAATAATAATATATCTATGTGTACGCGCACTGTACCCTTGTGCCTCAAGAAGTAGTCACCAAACCGTAGGGACCCTGCAGAAGGCTTGGAGCCTACTAGGGCCAACGGTTTGCTTCTGTAAGAAAGATTCAACCCTGGTATTTAAAGCAATGTAGGAACGGGGTGAGGTTTTTAGGCACGAAGAGTCTGCCAAGAGACAACTCTTTTGGACGGTTTTTACCTACTATAAAAATAACATACACAAATTTACACAACGTAATGCGTCTACGTAATGACTTTGTCAAGGCCCTGTGCTACCACTGCTCTCCCATCTAACTTATTAACTTCAGCTAATAGTTTTAGCTTTAGTTAATAGCTTCTATCTTATTAATCTTGTTCTTCAAGCAATTCACGTTCGAACTTTTTTTGAGACTAAAATCGCTGTCGCCTATCAAAAAGACCAATCCCAATTATACTTTACTAAGTTCTAATATTAATGTTCGTTTGGCGTGTTCTCGTACTCGCTTAAACAGAGATTAAGCACAACTAACACAGTTCTACATAAAACCCTGAGTATATAAAACTTAAAGAAACGTATGATTTATGGGTAACAAGATTGCTTCCAGCAGGCGATTGTGACTTACGACGCAGATTAGAGTTATTGTAGGTTTTGGGTAATGTCCGGATTGACCGGGTAATGTGTGCGGTCAAAGTGGGTATTTTTTTGGTATTTATTGACCTTGGCTCTGTTTTATTAGTGGTACACTCATAGCACACCTAATATTATAAAGTACATATGTACTCAATACCCAATATTTTTTTACAATCCATAGATGGTGTACATTACTGTACATAGATGGTGTTTAAAATTGTCACAGATCAATATGGACCCTGTCGGGCACAGCAAAAATTAGGAGAGAGGAAGACGGCTAAGTTGCTATTTATGGAATTTAATATTTTTGTGAATCTAGTAAGTTCAATAATATTGTATGTAATCATGTAATCTTGTTGTATAACTATGTATATTACAGCGCCACCTACCGGGTATAACTGTATTCTCAAATTATTTAGTGATCTCAAATATAACACACATATAAGATTTTCTCCAAATCGATCGAGCCATTTAGAAGGAAAAACATACGTCAAGAATAAGTATAAATAGGGTTATTGGTAAAATTAGTGATCGATACTTAAACACGTGATTCTAGTTATGATAACAAACAACTTTTACTATGAGAAAAAAACTTAAAATCTAGAAAAAATCTGCTGGTCATACAGTAGTACATTTATGTTCGCCAACTAACCGGTAACCAAAAATATACTGATCTTTCTGATTTTTGCACCTCTAGAAGAGGGAATGGGATGTAACCCACTACGCAGGCGTAGTACGGATTGGTGGATGTTACATGTCCTTAAATTTTTAGTTCTAGGACATGTTTCCTCACGATGTTTTCCTTTACCGTTTTGAGAGCAGTGCTGATGAAATAAATTACACAAAGTAATGCGCCTGGCTGGGTTTGAAACCGCGACCTATAAACTGGTAAGTGAGATATTGGTTAATAGCAAATCTATCAAAATAATCAAAAATTAAATTAGAATAGCTGACCCTTCGAACTTTGTTCCGCCTTTGAGGCAATAAATGAGCATATTTTTTTTTATTTTTGGTATCCCATGCCCTTCTTATGGTTCTTAGCTACGTCCCTACCAATTTTCAGTCAAATCGCTTCAGCCAGTCTTGAGTTACGAGTATAAATAGTGTAACTAACACGACTTTCTTTTGTATATAGATTTCTTTCCGACTTGCTAGACAAAATTTGTGATAGCTCGATTAATATACATGTTATAAAAATAATTTATAGCGCTCAGGTAGTGAAAAAGCTTCTAGGATTGGATCATTCGTTTCTGAGATTATCCCCTATATACAAACTTTACCTCTTTATAATATTAGTATAGATATACAATTTGATTGACAGTCAATTCGTTTCAGACAAAAACGTCTCACCCAAAACAGTGATCACAAAACATTGTCTCACTGAAGACAAAGAACGGAATGAGGAGAGTGGGGAGAGATAGTAATTAAAATTAATTCCCTTCGACAACCACAGGGTGAGTTGGGGTGAAATTGAAAGGTGTGATTTGAAGGGAAATACAAAGAGGTCCCTTATTTATAGGAAGTGGTTATTTTGTAAGGCTTTCGTTTCATTTCGATAACACCTTCGGAGTTGATGATGCGAATTTTCTTATTTTCGACGAAAAAGGTCAACGGTAAAAGGATATTTTTTTCCTGATTCTTTTGTTGCCTTTAAATGTTGTCTAAAATGTATTGGAGTGTTTAAGGTCATTTCTTTTCATAGGAGCAAGTTAATTTGAGAATGTTTTTTTTTCGTATATTGCGGGTAGCAAGACAGTTTTTCTTGAATCGGTGATCATACATCTCTTGTATCTCTGAACGATTTTTAGTGTGTGTATGTGTTCACACTAGGAATCATTATATGACTGATGCTATACTATTGCGCATTCAAGATCGACCGTCATAATAGTTCAATTTATGTGACAAGGTTCAAAACCGATTTTGGGATCTCAATCGAAATGAGAAGCTGTGTTTGACCGTAGGGAAAAGTTCAATTTATTTGCCGCTTTTTACACTCACAATACAGGATTCCTAGTGATTTTTTATAAGAATGACTTAATTAAGTTATTTGCCCCAGTACAATATAACTTAAAAAAAAAACTAAAGTTGTTACCTTTACTATATTTTACTTTATTACTTGTTGATTATTGTTATTGTTGTTGTTTATTGTTGTTTGTATTATTTACTTTATTTTATATTCTATTCTATTAATAAACTCCTTCTACATTTCCAAGAAAATAAACCGAAGCTATCCCATCAATACTACGATTCTGCTCGAATAATCCCGATTCGAATAACTCGAATAAAAACAAATCCCTAACAAGCTCATGCTGTAATTGGAAACATCAAATGCAGTGAAAACAAAATACAAATAAAAAAAATACAATGCAAGAAAAAAGCTGAATAAAGAAATTGGCTGAAATACAGTAAAAAAGTAACATAGAATACACGGAAATTTAAATATAGCCATTAATCTGGTTGGTGTACGAAACTGTCACAGAGGGAGGTACAGTCAGCAAAATATTTAACGACGATCTTAATTAAAATTGTGAAAAAAAAGTATATGAAAATGTAGAGGTAATAGTTCATTTTTAGGGTTCCCGCGCGCCTCAAGGACTTCAGCAAACTGTCTGACTCTACAGGGTCGAAGCCTCCTGGGCCAAGGGCTGATGCGAAAGCGTAACACCAGAGCCTGGGAATAGGGCAAGGAAGGAATGAGGTAGGTTTTTTAGTCAGTAAGAGTCTGACTATGTTTTCCGCTCCGCCCAAGGGCGGGATTCGTAATTCGACGATTTTTACCTACCATAAAAAATGGTTGCATACCTAAAGAAGAGAGCAGTGTTCAACGCGAGTTCAAACCCTGCCAAGCGCATTATTTTATGTAATTTATTTCATCACCACTGCTCTCAAAACGGTGAAGGAAAACATCGTGAGGAAACCGGCATGTCCTAGAACCAAAAATTTGTTGAAATCATCACATCCACGAATTCGTACTGGGCCCGCATGGTGGATTATGGCCCATTCCTCTCTCCTAGAGTGGAGGCTTGTGTCCCAGCTGTGGGAACATTAAAAAGGCTGACGATGATGATGACCGAAAGGGTAGAAACAGTACCCTATTACTAAGACTTCGCTGTGTATCAGTCTGTCTGTCACCCGGCTATAACTCAAGAACCACAAGAGTTAGAATTTTTACAAATTATGTATTTCTGTTGCCGCTATAACAACAAGTAGTAAAAACAAAATAAAATAAATATTTAAGGGGGCTCCAATACAACAATTCCTACAAACGGTACGGAACCTTCGTACTCGAGTCCCGACTCGCATTTAGCCGGTTTTATTTTAATTCTCTGAACCTTGTATATTTGTAGATAATATAACGCTCAAAGCATTTTATTTCATACATTTCCCAGAAATAAGAAGACTTTTGAACCCTATTCAGTAATCACCGTGACAATTTATTAACCTAATAAAAGTTCACAGAAACATTTAATAATCAGTAGGTTACTTCAAGCAAGTATATTATCATTTCGCGAACACAAGAAAAATATTTCATATTTCAAGTATTCGTCGAGATATTTACGAGTAAGAGGACTACAAGAAGGCACTCAGCCGTAAGAAAACGTTAGCGAAGAAAAATTTCGCAGAAAAAAATACAATACACACATCAAAAATACAATACACACATCAAAAATAAATTTCCTAATAGCTCATTAGTTTTGATACTTGAAAAATATGTGAAATATGTTCTCGTTGGTTTGAGAGCTTTTAGGCTTGATTTTCAGAGCAATGTGTGAATTATTTATGCTCCGTTATCGCTGAATGTACTGTTACTCCAAATCTTTTGTCTCTCTTTGGTGTATTTTTCGCTGATTGGCAATCTTTGGCGAATATTGCGTAGGTGTAGCTTCTTGACGAAATATCTCCTTAAACCTCGAGATGAGATTTTTTATTGAACTTGCTTTCATAAAGGTTAACGCACATTTTCGTTGCGAACTCTCTGAAAATAAATCTACTATAAAAACAAACAATTCCTAATTTAAAAGCTACCATTTCTCAACATTACGCAAATAGCCTATTCTACGGCAATATTAACACAAAATACGTCTATTATAACAAAAATAACACAAGAACCCTGTTCCCAAGCGATATGAACACGAAAATTCTCGCACGCAAAAACCCCGATCTCAATTTTCATTAAAACAATGATTTCGTTCGCCTTTTACGCTGTCGCTACACCTACCGCTTTCCAAATTAAACTGCCTTATTAATAGATCGGAGATACGTCGCCTTTGTCTCCTGTACTCGTCTCACAGATTTAATAGAAAATTTAAACAAGCTCGGTGGTACTTCCCGTCCTGATTAAAACGACTAGGCTTCACTCGTGGGCAAATTAAAATCTTAGAACGCGTGGTTTTGTGAGACATAGAGGTGGCGAAGTGAGAGAGCTATTGTAAGAACTGTTTTGTTGGTGTTCTTGTAGACTTTAGAGGGGTTGCTATAGGCTTTGTGTCTTTTGATTTATAGATAGTCATGTTGCTGTACTGGGTGGGGAGAATATGGGCACTAGCCTTCTTACTATGAGGCAATGTTTTCCAAAATATTTCAGGATATATTTTGAAAATATCTTCAAGGAAATTGTTACTAGAAAACGAAGAACCCTTTAAAAAGTGGACTCTTAGTCTTAAGGCAAATACGCCTTGAATTTATTAAATTAATACACATTTCTCCTACTTACCTTAACAAGTCTTGCTGTCTTGCAATGTATGAAAAGCTGATTTATTGAAAGTTTCTGTTTATTACGTAAATATAAAGTTTCATAGACTATCATTATAATCAGATTATTTCTATATCGATTGTTTTGTAATTAATAAGACTGCTTGGTTTCTTCAAAGACTTTCAAATATCATTTAGGCTTATACAGAACAAAATAACAGTAACTATAAATCTTGAAAATATTATCAATGTTGAATTTGTTATTGCAATATTAATATCAAATTGAAATACTTGTATAGAACTAAATAATAAATATAATAAAAATATAGTTAGTAAAACTTCAATAACTTGTCTTTTTACTGAATAACTAATTCGTGTAAATGTAATTTACTGCGCGCATTCATATTTTATGAAAGCGCATATGGAATTGCTAATTCATATTTGCTACAATTACTTTTTAGCATAGCATTCCAAAATTTGAATTTAGAACTTCAAATGTAACTTGATCATTTTATATAAACTTCATTTATGAAAATACAATGTGATTAATTTTTTCAAATAATCGTTTGGAACAATTTTTTTTTTATATATTGTTCGAAGTTTTGTAATTTCCGAACATGCGTGCAATATTTAATTGCAGTATGTCCCACATGTTACTGTTATTTGATTAAGAGATACTCCGTTTCGTCGTTTATTTGAGAATCCTGCAAAATCATCGTCTTATTCGAACTCAGTTCTCCTAACAGATTTACGGCGTAGAGCATTAATTTACATTAAATTTAATGAGATAGAATTTAATGAGCGTAATTATATTTATAGTCGACTCACCCTTCGCCTTAAAGATTGCAAGATTATGATTCTGCTTACCTGTAAAAGAAATAAAATAAATTAAATACTAGTTCTATTTACTGTAAAATGGTAAATTAATGTTGTGAAGTATGAAGTACTTATTTACTTTTATGCATAAGAGTGGAAATGTAATAACTATAAAATTATATTCATTAACATAATTACAGGATGTTAACATGGTCAATAGTCATAAATTAACTAAGCATGTATTTTAAGACCAGGCGTGGACTTAAGGCGACGTTCTACTAATTTTGATGTTTCTTAAACTTTTGGAAATCTACAAATATAAAAAAAATACCATGAAAAAAAATATTTTATTAAAATTGACTAAATTACTAACCACCGGGCAAAAATCAAAATATGATGTAACAATCTAAGTTGATTCGATAAAAAAAATCGCTAATCTGTCTCTAACTTACGATTTCAACTTTGTATATCTACAAGATTACGTAACAAAAAAAAATTGAGAGATATAAAAAATAATAAACCTTGTTTTTTAAAAGGGTCTCGCAAAAACAAAAAAATAATGTTTGTCCTATTTTTTTGTAATGTGGTGTACAATCTACACTAATATAATAAAGAGGTTATGTTTGTTTTTTTGTTTGTAGGAGGTAATCTCTGGAACTACTGGTCCGATTGGAAAAAATTTAGCAACAATAGAAAGCTGCTTTACTCCTGAGTGACATAGGCTATATTTTATGTACGCGGGCGAAGCCGCGGGCAAAAGCTAGTAAAGTATAAATAAATAAATAAAAACAAAAATCTTGAATACTTATTGTGTTTTTTTTTTTAATAAAAATTAAAACATTGTTAAGGGGCCGCGAAGTCGATACAGACCAGGGCGGAGTGCATATGAAATACTGAGTGACTGCAAGCCCTTAACTGGCTAGTTGAACCGGTAATACGTTTGAAAATGCTTTGGTCAGTTATAATAAGTACCTAATCATTATTATTCGAAATGTACAAAAAATAATATTCGATGAAAGAAACATCGATATGCATAGTTTAGCAGAGCATGTTACTGAATAGGTTTTTACAATATTTATATATATGTAATATATATATATAAAGAGGCCCAACTGCACGGCCGAAGGCTACTGGGGCCCCAGTCCGGTTTCTAAAAGGAAAATCTGACCCCGGTATGAGGGCAAAGAAGAAGTAAGAGTCTGCTTCCTCCTGCTCCGCCCAAGGGCGGGATTCGTCAATAATAGATGATTTTCCCATTATAAAAAAAAATCATGTGTTTGTGTTAACAACCAGGTAACATAAACTTAAAATTTTGTGATTTTTTTATTATACGGTTATGTTTCGGACGTAGATTCTTTACATAAAAGTACTGGACACGTGAGCGAGAACAGTAGTTACCGAATCGTAACGGCCCTGATTTACGAGTGGTAAAATAATAATTAGAGTAATTAAATGTGTAATTACACAAAGTAATGCACCTGGCTGGATTTGAACCCAAGAATGAAATAAATTTATTTCATCACTACTGCTCTCAAAACTGTGAAGGAAAACATCGTGAGTAAACTGGCATGTTCTGGAACCAATAATTCGAAGGCGTGTGACATCCACCAATCCCCACTGCGCCCGCGTGGTGGATCATGGCTCATTCCCTCCCCTAGAGAGAAGGCCTGTGTCCCAGCAGTGGGAAGATTAAAAGGCTGATTGGTGATGATGACTAGACACGTGTTTCGAGTATCGCATAATAACACAGGTATATCATACTAATTGTTTAAAGTTCATATATCCGTAACGATTCGTCTAGGCTGTGTTCCTTTGTGTTTTAACGTTTTTCCTCAAATCCTGGGTCCCGTGTGTGCCATCAGAAGTAATATAGGAAATATATCGCGGTTATAATATATCGTGCAATATATTTTGCGGTCTTGATGTATGTTTGTAGGGTTGAGGGTGAGAGCTGTACTTTAAAAGTGTCGTTTTTCACTTTTTGGTCTTGATATGTGGTTTTAGGATCTGTGTGTAAAGGTGTGTTCTAGTACTTGTACATTTGTTCGTAGATAAATAAATCGGTTCCGAATATACAAAAATGGAATACTTATCAATATTTTAGTACTATTGATAATAGATATTTCTAGGCTAGTTATTGTAATGTACTTTTTAAGAATTTTTCTTAGGTATTTATTAGTAGTATATTACAAAAATGAGCTGTAAAACATAACAGCCTGTCCTTTGGTAAGTTATAAAGTTTAGTGGTGCTAGAGATTTTGTTTTTCTTGCTCATTTCTCACTAACTGAAATTTTGTTCCCTAGAACTAAGGCAGGAAGGAACGGTGAGTCGTTTAGTCAGTATGTCAGTTTATTCAGGAAGTCTGACACTGTCTCCCGCTCCGCCCAAGGGTGGGATTCGTCATTCGATGATTTTTTCTCCATAAAAAAAGAACTAACTGCTATTACCATACACCTACCACAGTGTTGTCTTTTTAACCCAAAGGTTGACTGGTAGACAATGCCTTGTTGCATTAAGTCCGCCTATGTACCACTACTGTACATGACGTTTAAATAAATAAATAGTTCGAAAATTCTTGATTCACTTTTACAAAGTTTTACCAAAATTAAACGAACGACATTACAAAACTACCCACACTAACCAAACGACTTCAAAATGGCGGCATCATTATTCCAATTAAAATGGCGACAGACTCCTTGAGCGAACGTGCTGTCTGCCTTCAAATTGTTTATTATTTGCCTTCATATAACAAGCAGTGGTAATGAGACATTCCTATGGTTTTTTATATTAAAAGACTTGTGGGGTGGTATAATTAAATTCTTTCTTTTATACCGCAAAAGATTTAAAGCCACTCCTAGAGACGATTTTTTATGGTGAGCAAAAAACATTCAATGACGAATCCCGCCCAAGGAGGAAGCGAAAAACATTGTCAGACTCTTACTGACTAAACAACCTACCCCGTTCCTTCTTTGCAAGCCTTCCTTTCAGAAAGACCCTGGGCCCCAGTAGGCTTCAGCTCTTTTGGAGAGTCCGACTCCCAGAGAGGAGGCCTATGTCCCAGCCGTTTTTATTGTGGTAGGTAAAAATCATCCAATGACGAATCCCGCCGAAAACAGTGTCAGACTCTTACTGACTAAACAACCTACCCCGTTCCTTGCTTGCCTTAGTCCCAGAGCCCTGGTGTAAGTGAACATTAAAAACGCTAACGAGACCCGAAAATCTGTTACTCTGTTAACATCCGGTAACTCCGTGATTTACACGAATATTTCACGAAACTTGTTTCAGGCGTAGTTTTTTAAATCCTTAAAAGTTTTTGGGAAATATTGTCATCATTTAGAATCATGATTAAATGTGCAAGGCTTCTATAGAAATACTTTTTTATATTTTGAATATATGAGTGCATTATTGAAGGTTTATGGAAAATAGCTGTTTTTCTAAGGTCTCTACTGGTTTAGTTCCACAAAAATTTAGGTTTTGATTTCAGTGGAAGCCTAGATAGTAGCCACAAGATATCTGTGTATTCAAATTATCTGAAGAAAGATGTGTAAAACATCTTAATCACGTAAGAGCGATTGTATGAAAATGTACGTCGGGTTGGCCGCTCTTAAAGACACTTTATAAAAGGTCTGATAGTAAATAAACCAGTAACATTTCTACCAGAATCGTTCAATAAGTAGCAACTTAGCTTCGTCAGCCGATCGACCACGATTCCATTTCCTTCGTCAATACGATCTTCGCTACCGTGAGAAGTGAAACAGCTGACTTGTTTTATTTATGCTCGTTTTATCAAATCCTTTAGGTATTTTTATTTGTAAACTAGAGGATATCCGGCGTATGCTTTTTTTTTTCAATACTGTCCCACTGCTGGGCGAAGGCTTCCCCAAGTCCTTCCAAATCTTCTTTTCGCGTGTCATCTCGAACCAGAATGAATTATGTTATTAAGTCAAAAAAAAACCATGTTCTATTCATCTGAACAACATACCAATAATGTTATATAGAAAATTAATTACATAAGTAGTTAAAAATGCGTAGATACTTTAGCGCATTTATCTAACTGCAAGTACAGTACGGTCGTCGGATCTTTCAACCCACCTTTGACTTTGCCGTAGTTGGGTAAAATCTAGTGCTTGACTATGATCCCGCTGAAGATAAGCAGTGATGCCATGGTTTGTAAAGCGTAATAGCTTATTAAGAACCTATTCACTCTGGCTTTGAAGACATCTAAATAATCACTCCGAATACTACAATTCGGCCGTCGGATCTTGGCGAGTCTGAAAAATAAAGATAAAAAAAATGCCAATAACAGTTTTTAACAGCAATAACAACAGCAAATTACATTTATTTGTTTAAACCATTGATTTTTTACGAGTTATCAAACGCTAAAATTCGCAGCGCCTAACTCCAGACTCACCAAGATACGACGGCCGTACTGTACTCGAAACTGATGAATATCACTTATTCTGATATCCTTAAGACATAGACCATTTCCGTAAATAAAGGCAGTTTTAATTACAGGCTTTGCTAGGCTGTTCTTTCTATCTATCTCCCTATGAGAAAAGTCTCTGCCTTCCAGTGGGAAGGCTCCCATCGGATCATATTGTAAAGGAAATTCTCTGAATGTTATTACCGATCAAAGTAATTAAGAATATTGCTGTGTAATGCATCCAGGAAGAAACCTTTGATGCAATTTCTAGCTAATAGAATAGTAATAGTATGGAACAGGCTCTTGGAAAGCAGAATCATAATAATGAAGGAGTTAAATTTAATGTAAAATTTGCAATGTATGTTTGGAGTAACTTAAGTTCTGTTGCGCATATGGATTGTCCTCGTGTTTTAAAATTTCACTATGTTTGTAAAGGTTTGCTGTAAGAAAACCCAACTATGGGTTAAGCTTGCCTGTGTACATAACATGTCCAGTTATATATACTTCTGTAATTTATTTACTGGAGAAGAGTAATTAGAGACAGAGTTCAATGGAAGGCGTTAGAGGAGGCCTATGTCTTGACGCACGTCGAAAACAGAGACATTTTGTAAAGTTTGGTGTAGAATACTGTATTATTTATTTCGAAATACAAAGGCTTATTAATATTAATTTATATACAACTAGTGACCCGCCCCAGCTTCGCACGGGTGCAATGATATTACGCATGTATTATAGATATAAACCTTCCTCTTGAATCACTCTATTTATTATATCAAACCGCATAGATATATGTTGCGTATTTTTAAAGGTTGAAGCATAAATAGGGACAGCGAGCGACTTTGTTTTATACTATGTAATGATAAAGAATATAAGAATCGAATCTATATGAAATTAGCCCGAAATAATCCCAAATCCGAAAGCAGTAATAAAGTTCCTATGTCCGCATTCAGATCCAAAAATTTCATATTCATAACATTGTTCCCATCAATGGCTGATAAAAATAGAAACACGATACTCAATACCCACACTGTATTGGTTCAGTGACATAAGGTAATAAAAATCGTTATTTACATGAACACAAAGACGTTTTAATAGTAAGGTTCGGCGACGCAGCCGTGTTAGTGCTTGTCCTATGAATGCTTTATAAATAAGGGTCGCAAGGCATAAGCGGATATCCGCTTTTCTTTATGGAAGGTCAAGATCTTCGAATAACGAATCCCATTGTCAGACTTTTACTGACGAAACCACCTACACCGTTCCTTCCTTGCCTTGATCCCAGGCCCCAAGTAACACGCGTCGCATTTACCCTTGGTCCCAGGAGGCTTCGACCCTGCTGGGCCCCTACATTTGCTGACAAATCCTTGACGCTCGCGGGAATAGTAGGTATGCACTGTCGACGACTTGGGCTTGGTCTGGACCGTTACCAGACGACCGGACGGCGGGCTAGAGTGGATAGCCAAAAATAATAAACCAAAACCCAGGACTTACTGAAGAAGAAACTAAAACTAAAGGAACCAGGTGTGGTTTTAGTCTGCCACCTGGAATCCACCTTTAAAAAAAGCCATAAGCGGATAGCCTGTGAGATTGTTCGTAAGATTTACCGAGGCCTTAGAAAAACAGGTGTATTGTGCGTACAACTAAAGCTGTAGAATTCCCTGCTGGAAGGTTTCCTGATAGCTAAAACTTAAGGGTGTTTAAGTCCAGAGTGATAAGGTTACTTCTAGGCAAGCGATCATCGCTTACCATAATAAATAAAAAAAGGTACATGGGATACTTCACTTAACTTCAGATAGGTACACAAATGTCTCCCAACGACTCGCAACGGTCAATGTTCAACGCTGTCTAAAATCCCGATATTCCTTCCCCAATATTTGATGAAGCATTCACGTGTCACGAGACCAAATGTTGAACAATTTGACTGCGTAGTGTGCCATTTTGGGGGCATATCGTCCCCTAATCTATCTTAAATTTTAGTCAGTAAAGATCTGATAGTTCTAGCAACACTTAGAGCTAGACGAACCATTTGATTATTGAGGAGTTATTTGACAAGGAGCCAAATAAAAAGTTTACTAACAGCCGCGACGAAGATTCTTTCCCTTTTTTTTCTCAGTAAAGAATATGGTTTGTATCTTCAAAGACACTTTCACCTCACCGCTAAGTTCATTTTTGCTTACACTCGAAACGAAAACTTCAAAGGATTTGGTTTGACTTCATGTTGCAGGATCCAAGCAATTTTTTTTTAAATGATTAGGCAAAAACGACCGCGATTACCATCGGGCTATCTAGTTCTATTGCCCTACATCCTAGTAATTAGCTATGGTTATAAATATATATCCTGTCCCATAAACAAATAATTACCCATTATTTTTTCTGCTCATCACTTTTGACTTGGACTCAAACAAGGAAAATGGCCGTAGACTTTCAGTTAAATATTAAGCAATGGTTCTGGAATAACGGCTGTTCCTGACAGTGATTGCTTTTCAAATAAAAAAAACAATGGGTTATGTCTAGGATGGTTTCGTTATCAACCTAACTGAATAATGGATAATTCTGGAAAATCCACCATTTCTCCACCCCTTTCTGGTTCAGTGATTGGCCAATTCAGTTAAAACGCTGAGGAATTAAAGTTACAAATGAGTTTAACAAAACAGTTAAGGTTTTTTTTGAGGTAGGAAATCATGTAATGACTTCTAACGCATGATACTGAAGGATGTGTCAGACTTTTACTGACTACCACACTTTTGTTCCTTCACTTTCCCTATACATAATAGGCCCATAAGATTCCTTTTCAATAAATTTTTCTATGGCCCTTACAGGTATCGGACAGTGCAAGTAATAAAGAAAAAGTGTAATTATAAGAAACAATGATAAAAATACACTTTATTAAAGTCATAAAACACTTAATTTTGAGAATAAAATCATAACCCATAGTGTCGAAAATTATACGTTACCAAATCACATGCAAAATATAAAAAGATGCCTCACAATAATTGTGCACTATAAAATAAAGTCACCCCCACAATTAAAGAGGGTAAAAATCAAAATCGAAAATTAATAAAATAACAATTATAGCGCGGTAAAGTAATTTACGCTCTAAGATTTCGTATAAGATGAATAAAAATTTTACTGTCCGTAACGTCAGAACGGGCGCCATTTTGTTGACGTATTATTAATTCAAGATGGCCGCTATAAAATCCGATGGTTACGCAGCTATGCCCTTAATGAGGGCCGATTAAAATTGCTTCAGGAATGGATATTGGAATGGTATTTTTAGTAGATTAATTCCATATTTCGCGTGATATATTTTTATTTGGGTGATTGGGTAATTTGCGAGTGATGGCTTTTCTACCATTCATGTCTACCTACGTAGATGTGGAGTGGGATCCACCTACGCCATTTTAAATTTCCGATCATTTCAGATAAATTGAATACGAGATCATTCTATTTAGTATTTTATGTTTACCTTGTTATAGGATTTTTATTTAATACACATGTGAAGCCTTCAACTTTTTTTTTAATGGTGGGTAAAAATCATCTAATGACAAATCCCGCTCTTGGGCGGAGCGCGAGATATAGTATCAGACTTTTACTGACTAAACGACCTACCATCTTCCTACGTTGCCATTCATACTGCGGTCAAACCTTCCTTTCAAACGCGAACTCTTGCCTTCGCTTCTTGGCTTCGACCCTTCTGCAGGGTCCCTAAGTTTGCTGATAACTTCTTGGCCATCTTCTAGGTCATATTAGTTTCTTAATTAAAACAGATATTAGATACCGCTTACAATGAACAGATTTTTTATTTCATTTTGTTTTTTTTTTAGGTGGCAAATCATCAAATAACTTCACCCGCTTTGGGTGGATCGAGAGGAAGTGTCAGACTTTTACAGACTAAAAACGGGGCTTCACGTTTTCGAATTAATCCCGCTACTCGATTTATTTCTAAACTAAACACGATATCTTGAAAAACACACCTACAGTACAAAATTAATTAAAACCCTTTGATATACCATTATTTCTTATTTACTAATTGAACTTAATAAACAGGGATAATGTAACTTAATTGATATTTTATTTAATAAGTTACAATTAATTGAATGATAAAATATGCAATTATGATGTCGTAAAACTCTATCGCCGTTCGAAAGTCAGTTAAAGGAGTAATTCAATTAATTTCAAATGTAATTCAATTTAATTGTACCCAATATGTTTTCTTACGTGTAATTACAATAAATTTGAACTCGTTTTGATTATCGGTTCCCATTCATTTTAATTTATTACCTTTTTAGAGTTTTAATGTGTTTTTTGTCCATTTAGTTTCTAAAGTAATGATTTTGTAGCTACTGTTAAAGTACTTGTTCTAGAGAGTAGTGTATCAGCTTCATTCGTATTTAGACAATAATACCTATTATTTGAATGATCTAAAAGTTAGTAAACATGTTGGTGTATAAATACTACATATTGTTTCACTCCACTTTGTGGGAGGCCTTCCAACATGGTCGTCACTCAAGAACCTTTGATTCCCATCTGTACTGTGGAAACCGTAGTCCTCCACGAATTAACTCCTCCTGATTACTCAATGAAATTTCCTTCTTTGGGTGACTTTAAGTCTTATGATGAAGCGACCACGTTTCGGAAAGCTTCGCCATAACTATAGGTTCTAAGCATCTCACATGCATCGAATTCACCAGTAATCAACTTGGTGTAGGTCGCAGGAATTCACGCTTGGGGGTGAATGGTCAAAACCTACTGAAGACAAGGGATCGCGTCTGAAAGCAAGGTTCGGCCCTGGTATGATAGGCAACATAGGATCAGGGTCTCACTATCTCCTGCTTCACCCAAGGGCGTGAGTTGTCATTGGATGATTACTACCCACCGAAAAAAAAAGCCTGTGGGAGGCTTAGACTTCAACAGTGGACGACTTTCGGCTGAAATGATGATGATGATGATGAAGCTACATAGTTTATGAGCAACCATTACAATCAAACATCGCTTACCATAATTCAAAATGACATTTAAAATTATGTTATCCATTAACGGAACAATTAAAAAACATTTACGAAACCTATCTGATAATAAATATCGACATTAATAACTTGGGCAGCATTAAAGCGTCCATAATATATCAAAAGAATAAAGTCATCAGAAAAATTAGAGATTTGAATAAAATGTATTTAAAATGGCGTCACACACATGCGCGGGAGGAGATTGATCGCGGGTACATGAAATATGTTTCGTTTACTTCAAGCTTGGAATGCGTGGATGTGGCAATGGGCTTTCTCGATTTATTGGACTATTACGTTTTTGTTTTTATTAATAAATAGCTGGTACCTGCGACTTCGTTTACGTCTTTTTTTCGCAATAAAATGTAGCCTATGTCCTTTCTCAGGGTCTAAAGATTGTGCCAAATTTCATCAAAATCGTTTGAGTGGTTTAAGCGGGAAAGCGTAACAGACAGACAGAGTTACTTTCGCAATTTATAATATCAGTATGGATTGAATCCGGTAATATACCTGATTGTAAGCGATTTTGTGGTCGAGATAGAGCACGATTACTTAGAAGCAGCACCAAGTAAGGACTCCTACATTATTGCATAATTTTTTCTAGCCATCAACATAACTATTTCTAAATGTAAGAACCCTATAATGTCAACACTGGAAAGCAGGAGAAAATCCAAACTGTAATTTGTGTGTTTAATTTTGTTGGTTGTTTGATAAAAAACCTAAAAACCCTGTGGTTTTTAGGTTTTTTCGATTTAAACTTAAATAAATTATATATATAAATTTCGATTAAAAAAGTTTAATCATGTTTCAACAATACCTACATGGTTTATTATCTAATTTCTAGCAGCTTCGTTCGCTAATTTCCTACTTGCATATGAAGTTATATCAATGAAACATAATATTGTCGATATAACAAGATTATCCTATGTGGTATTCCAAGATATAAGTATATCAAATTTTAATCTATTTAAAAAACTACGTTTAACCAAACCCTTACTTACAAATAAAACCACGCCCAACAACACTTTACTCAAAATGCCGCATCCACATTCACATACCCACAAGCTCTGTCACCAATAAATTAAATAAGCCACTAATGAGTAAGATTATGATGTTCCATAACCACACAAAATGGCTGCAATCTTCATTACGCTGTGTGGTCTTCATTGATTAATTCACTTTTAAATCAGACCCCCACGATCTTCGTTTAAAATCATTTTGTATTGTTCGGTCATTTTTTATTTGTCGCTTTTGAGATCTGTTGTCGGTTGTCGTCTATGTTTTTGTGTCTTAGCCTGTTTATTATATGTTTAAAGTTTGTTTATATTTTAAGTGTTTTTATTAGTATTATAGAAGACGCGAAGAGAAGTGGAAGCAGTGGTGGCCGAGTGGTAACGCCCCGACTTACGAGTTGTCAGGCGCATTACTTTGTGTAATGTTATTTCATCACCGCTGCTTTCAAAACGGTAAAGGAAAAGAGAAGAGAAAGAGCTTTTTAACGCCTTATTAGGTTAGGTACTTTTATCTAGTTTATAAGGGTTTTTTTATATTTAGTTTTAACCTATATATGTAGTTTTAAGGATACTTCTTTAGGTATGTCAAATTCATCAGAAACACTTAAAGAGTTGTATAACTATTTAGTGTACCTACATTAAAGTCTATTCTATCTGTCTACCTAACAAAAAACAAGCCGGAAACTGACTAAAAAATCCTAAACTTAGACCATCCAAGTGTAGACTAAAACAGACTAAATTTAAAATGAAATCGTCCAGATAATATCGCCAATATCCCTTGTAAAATTATCCTCATACCTTCACTTCTAAATTTATCTCACACGCCATTTACCTAACCAATTAGCTTAACTTTAAAAGCCTTAAAACTCATTCGATAATTAAAAAGAGACGCCATATTTTTAACCGCTATGTCGAACGTTGGCTTAAACTTTAAGATGATGTATTAGGCCTAAAAGCCAAATCGTGTAGTCTATTTCGAAGGTAGGCTCTGGTAAGGCAGAGAAATGTCTCGTAATGTTGAGGCTATTTGAGAACTTGAATAGCTTGGCTTCGATTTGAGAGGCAGCTAGGTAATTTTTTGCAGTGTTTAATGTTGAGCAGTGGTGACCAAGTGGTAAAGGCCCGGACTTTTGAATTTTTGGTCGCGGGTTCAAACCCAACCAGGCGCATTAGGTACTTTGTGTAATTTATTTTATCACCTCTGCTCTTGTGAGAACAGAGGTGATGAAATAAATTACACAAGGTGAAGGAAAACATCGTCAGGAAACCGGCATGTCCCGGAACCAAAAATTTGAATAGGCACATGTGACCTCCACCAATCCGTATTGGGCCCGCGTGGTGGACTGCAGCCCAGTCCCATTCCTAGAGAAGAGGCCGAAGGAGAAGAAGTTGTGCAGGCTGATGGTAAAAAGGTCGTTGGAGGAGAGGACTCGGGTTTAGGGAGACTTACTTGCGGACGACGAGTAACGAGTAGCTCGTCGACCATCCAAGTTATAATGATTAGGGGTAAACGGACATTTGCACAGGTGAAACTATATGAAAACGTGTAAAAAAGGGTCACTTCAAAGCCTAGACAAAAATAAACCAATCAATAACCAAATCAACAATACAGAAACACTAATCCAACTTTGCCCAAATCGGCCTAAAAATTTCACAGACGACGCGACAGCTAAATCCATTGGAAATAGTGGCTTGAAAGTTAAAACTAACTAATTTACAATAACCGACACGACGGCAGGCTAACAATAACGGGGCAGATAGCTACAATTGCCTAAACCGTGTAAAAGTTTCAGAGGTTCGATGAGTCCATTACGGCCGTACCAATGCGTTCTAGGCCGCGACACAGAGTAGTGTGAAGAGAGAGGTGGTAAGTGGTATTTTTTTTTCGTTACTAGTAGGGTATAGCATCAGCTTTATAATGTTCCCACTGCTGGGAGTCAGGTATCCTCTCTAGAAGACATAATGGGCCGCGTAATCGTTGATGATTAGGCGTTCTATTATTTCACGCATTTAATTACGATCGAAAATCACAATTAAATAGGTATACCGGTAGGGGGTTTACTGTTTTTTACAGAATGGCTTGCTTTTACTTCAAGTGTTAGATCTAAATCAAGTTCATCACTGGTTTTTCCGTAAAAAAACTATAGATGTTAAATAAATTTGCTAATTACTTGAAGCTGAACTGTGTTTTTAAATTACCAATTCCTATAATTTGACATCAGTTTCAGATTCTCACCACAATTTTATGAATCAAAATAAACCAAGTTATGTTATTTTTATTTGTCGCCTCTGCTCTAACATTACATACTCTGTGCGACGCCCAAAATAAAATGTGAACACCAATATCGTTGATAATACAGTACCGTGCGAACTACCACCAGGCGTGAACATGCATAAAACAAAATTAAAAGCATATTTGACACCTTCCTATGTACTCCATATAAGTTTAATTATAACCTGTCCATTATAAATCGGAAGCTATTTTAATTAGAATCGTTTTTCCTGTATGAAAACACGTGTACACGTGTGTAATTTGATTTTCCGTGTTTTTGTCGTATGATGTACATGTTTTGTAGGACAAAATTTATTCTACATTTTGCTCACATAATTGAAATAACAAGAAATGAAAAACTCATAATATGATTGAAAAAGAGTGACCATGGAGTTTCTTGAACGTTTCAATCCATCGATATACGCTTTGAAACGTGTAATTCGAGCAGGATAGGTTGGTGTAAGCCATTGACAATAGAAATCTTCATTTGCGTTAAAAAATGCGAGTGTATCTACCCTGATGACGTCAATATAATTAACTCCAATTTTAAATTTGAAGAAAGGGTGGAAAAAAGGAAAGTTTTTGATTGACATTTTAACAACTGTTTACAGAAAAACAATCGGCATATAAGTAGGTATTTTAACTGCAGCTTACAATGCCTAGAAACGACTCGGAACAGTCCATAGACCAGTCGTATTTCCTTCAAAAGTGACCACAAAAATGATCCCAAACACTAATTCGTCCACTATTTTAAACTCGTAAAACTTTTCACAGGCTTTTACCATAACCCTGCTGATGCCTGAGCTTAAAAATTTAGTTGGAGTGCCGCCTTCCCAGGAGGGTGCTTCCCGTATCGTCCGAGATCGGTTTTGGTACAATAAACGCGGCCGCGACTGGAGGGTTACCATTGATTGTATGGGGTTACACTGTTTTACGGTTATGGGACAAGTTTTGTGTAACGTTATCGCTGTTGGTCATTATTTTAATTGGCAACGTGGTTTGGTGTTTTGGGTTTCACTTTGTATTTTTTTTTTAGGAAAACATTGGTTGTTTCGATTTTTGAATTTGGTTTCATGTCGTTCTAGTACGGATAGAAGAAAATATATAGGTATTTGATTTCGTTGAACTTGGACTTTTTTTTTTAAATGCAGTTAACTGTAAAATAAAAGAACTATTAGAGCGATGGTGGTTTAATTGAGATCAAGTGGTTGATTAACTGTATTTTTAAGGACCACTTATATGATTACCGAAGCCTTCGAACCACCCAAAGCGAGAAAATTATTTAATGGTTTTCTCACCTAAACAGAAATATGTAATTCTAATCAGGTTACATTTGTAAAACTGTTTTATTTCTTAAAATTTAGGCGTTTTTTTATTACAATAAATTTCCAATAAATTAATTCCATGAAGTGCCTCTGATGAACAAAATCTATACACAACCACTAAAATAACAAAAAAAAAAAAATACAAAATTTATATTTATATAAATACAGATAAAATCATATAATATTTGTAGTTTTTACATGATACCAATTACATGAAGAAAACTGACAAAAATTGGACACTAATACAACTAAAAACCCTTTTCACTTCTATTTTAAATCGAATTCAAACTCGTATGTATACCACTTTATAAATACAAATAGATAGATAGATTATTTGATGAACTAAAGCACAGTAATATTACTCTAAACTAAGCACATGAATTACAAAAAAAAGTAAATATAAAAGCAATCGAACCGAATAAAACAAAGTACAAGTATCTACCAACAAAATAAAAAGTAATCCATCTGTCGACACCACTTCCCTCGCCTGCAAATCTAGCAATTACTTAGAAAAACAACACTAAAAAAAAAGAAGTGGCCATCTTCATCCACACGGCCAGTGTGAAGTGGTCAACAAACAAAACTCCGTGAAAAAGGCACAGACCTCTCCCGGCGGAGCCATTGCAATAAACACGACGTCCGCACAGGGGGAAATGAGAATGTGCGAGAGAGGAACATACCTAGGTAGGTACAACTGACCAGACGGGCCAGTTTCGTGGTTATTTTAAGGGTTAAACTTATGATAATAATGATGAGAATCATGTGAAAACTGACAATGTTATTGAACTGTTTATTTACTGATTTTAATCGTTGGTTTTTTAAGCACTAAAACTAAAAACACCAACACTATTACGTACTAATCTGAGGCCTAAGATACATTTTTAAATTAATAAAATGATAGCCCAGCGACCTAAATTTATGACATGTTAATTAAACGTAATTTTTGTGTTAAATTTAAATAATGTTAAAAATAGTTAGCTTCACTAAAAGTATTAAAGAAGAAAAATTGGTCTGTAGCTGCACTATACGACTATTTTTAGTACTTACATAGGGCTAATGTGATCGACCTAAATTTAGGTTGGGCCTTACAAGGATAAGTGAAATAAAATTTTAAATGATAAAGTGTTCCACATAGCACCTGCGAAAAATATTATTATGTGCCGTATGTGGAATATATTTAATTATAGAAGCTAATATTTAAGCAGGTGCCCAATGTGAAATACCTTACAAAGCTAAACTAACTAACAATACAAGACCATGAAACCGCCAAAAACACATTTAATAGGTCCATTAAATTTGGAGAATTCATTAAAAAGCCTCCCGAACGCCAATGGCCGCTAATACATATATAAAGATTCACTGAGCCGTAAATTCGTTCAAAACCAATGAACCGAAAAGATTTCACAATGAAAACTCACTTTAGGAAAGAAAAGAAACAATGAAAAGGGGGAAGGAATATTTCCATTACTATTTACTGGGTCCTAATTTGCGTTTTTCATAATTGAATGTTATTAAAATAGGCCTCAAAATGAATTGACATTTTTCTTCACAAAAATGGTGTCCTTTTTTTAGTTTGACAACGCTCTTCTCCTATAATTATTATTATTTGTTTGATTTGAACGAGATTGTCTTCTAAAGCTGTGTTTTTAAGTCTCAAAGTTGATTGTGACAGTAATGTGATGGTGGGAAAAGTATTGTTTTATTGTCTTTAATTATTCTTCTTTTTTTTTGTAATTTTTTTCTGGAATCCGAGGATGGTTTGTTGGGAACAGTGATTTTTATTAATGAGCATTTTTTAAATGTATTTTATTTGTGGATTTGAAGAGATCTTTATAAGCATGAGCAACCAATTACCAGTTAAGGATTTTGTGAGGAGTAATATGAAAGAAAACGGAAAGGTAGCATGACAGTTGACAGGGCAGAATGGATGAAAAATATACGCGTTGCGGGATCATCATCATCATCTTTTAATCTCATAAAAAGATGATGATGATGATAATGAGCACCAAATAACAATCTTAAAACAAAACTAGTGATTGAAATTTAAACAAGCTTTTTTAATTGCGTAACCTTCAGCCAGTTTTCTTATGGTATGAAATTTCAAGGACTTCTGCCGATGGCTAGAGCGGGAAAGCGAGTTAAGACTTTTACTTACTAAAACCACAGTTGTCCTTTAGTTGCCCTTCGGGTTCTAGAATCACAGATCCACTTTTTCAAATCCTCCCCTGTCCCTAGTAGTATTGGATAGGCCATTTATCAAGGAAGATAATAACATCACTCTAAGACAACTAGTTACTATGAAAACAATTTAACTACAAAACCCTCAAGCATATCACTAACTAAATCCACAAAACAATCAGATAAACTGAAGCTGAAAACCAGTCTTTCAAACCAGCTTTGCAAATAAAGCGAAAAACAAAAGCCCATCTATGACATCATCAGACCCAGAGTTCCAATGAAAATTCTCACCAACAACATCAGGACAAAAAAGAACATTACCCAACAGAAAAAAACATTACAGAAATCTAAAAACAGGTGTATGTTTCACAATATATGAGCATTGTTCCTATTGTCATGCAAATAGACATACAAAAAAGTAGAAAAAAACTATAGCAAAGAATGGGGTCACTATGCAATACAATCCTGACTTCGTTCGCCATCTGTCATGGCTAACAAAATGGATGGTATAAAAATGAATTTTGAAAACGGACGTTGCGAAATTTGGTTCCCATGTAATCACGAGTATAATAGAAGTGGAAAAACTCTATATTATAAACTAGTGCGCCTCACTTTCAATGATTGCATCACTGGTTACCATCAGGCAGGATTGAAGTCAAGCACTAGTATATATAAATTTAAAAAAATATAATTAAAAGCGAAAATACGTATCGGTAGGTATATTTGTTTTATATGTATCGAAATTTAAAATCAATGCCACTTTTCGTTGCAATTTCATAACTCAAGAACGGGCTCACCTTTCCAAACCAAATGTTTAGGCTTTGGTCAGAATATTTAGTAGATGGTTTATGTGAAGTTTGCACAAATTCGGTCGAGCGGTTCTTTGTTAATTTTTTCCTTCTGATTTTGTAAATTAATTTATTTTTATTATTTTTTAAATTATAGATAGGCTCGCGTTTGACCACAGTCTCACCTGATGGTAAGCGATGATGCGGTGCATGCTTACCTAGAAGTAACCTATTCACTGTTGATTTAAAGATTAGGTTGTAGCTATCAGGAAACAATTTATTACTTGTAAATTATTATTAAGAGTGCGTCCCGCAAATAAAAAGATTATCTTTCTTTTTTTCTTATTTATTATCAGAACTAAAAAAGTGAAAAGAAAAGCAACAACTTGATCCCATAATTTCTTTTTAGAAAGTACCTCCTATATGTAAAGCCAAACCTAGATTTGACTGATGTCTAAATCCGGATATGAACCTGAATGAAATTGGCACGTTCCGTCTGGCTACAAATACACCTAGAAAACAATCTCGCTTATCTGTTTTCTATTTTTACTCTGTCTTGGTATATTACGAGTATGTCTACCTCACAGATATAGATACACCTAGATGACGCAAGCACGATCTGTATGGAAACCAAGCGTGCCATTTTTTGACTACCTATTATGGCGTCACAAGTACTATTTGTGATGGGAAAATCAAATCGATTCAAAGACGTTGCGCGTACGGCGTCCCCCTCCCTCCAACCCCGCCTTGCCAGCACAATTAACCATTTTTATATGTTTAACTGATGTCCGACTAGCGCTGTACACCGATGCAGACTGACCGCGAAAGTGACCACTTACGATTTTTGTACGTAAGCTAGGTACGCTGTTCGTTGCTCTTGCGTTATCTAGGTATATCTATATTTGTGATCTACCTACTCAAAATTACGGGAGATATTCTTGAAAATAATAACCACGAACACGATTAATAATAGACAGATATTTACTCTATCTGATCCCTTACCTCGTTTCGTTCGCTCCATAAATAGAGTTCTATTTTTAGAAACATTCAATATAATAATAAGTCGACAATATTTCTATTTAACTGAACTTAGGCCGCAAATAACGGATCTCCGTATTCGGATTTGCATGCATCCGGGTGTACTGTTCATTTGAAAGCAATCCGAGATCCGTTTTCTATCTCCAGTAACTCTGTATGACTATAATTATATCTTTCACAAAATGCGGGACCATCTTCAAATCGTACTTCGAATTAGTCATGTATACAGGGTGACGGGTAACTAGTGATCGATACTTAAACATGTGATTGTAGTCATGATAACAAGCCACCGTAGGCGCGGGCTTGTGGACGGCGAGCAATAGGTAACTCACCGTCCGGTCGTCTGGTAACAATAACCGGACCGAGCCCAAGTCGTCGACGGCGCGCACTGTTCCCGCGCGCCTCGAGGAGTTATCAGCAAACTGAAAGCTCCTGGGGCCAAAGGTTGATGCGAAAGCGTAAACCAGGACACTGGAATTAAGGCGAGGAAGGAATGGGGCAGGTTGTTTAGTCAGTAATTCTGACCCTGTTTCCTGCTCCATGTTTGCCTAACTGGTCAAAATGTACTGAACTTGCTGTCATATTTTTAGTTTTATTATTAGTTGTGTTATTATTTTTAGTCAGTAAAAGTTTAAAACACTCTCTCATTGCACTCTACAGCGGGAGAAAACATTAACTGATTTCCCACCTTAAAAAAAATCCAGTAACATGAAAAAGTCTGAACATAAGCGAGGGTTTATTCTCCCCCTATCGCGTGATATGCCTGTATATAACTTCCAGATTTGACAAAACTACACAGGACATTGTTTTTACGAGATCGGTAATGAACTATGTAACATAAACTTGCTTTTCTTTTGCCAGAACATAAAACAAGTTTTTTCCTCTCAGTTGATTTTTACGACTTTCGTGGATATAGATGAACACTGCGATACAATTTTTTCCACTATTTTTTATCCTCAATATATAAGAAAATCTGTGGGTAACTGTTCCCGCAATGATCGAAGCCATATCGCGGTATGGCGTGTTTAGACAATTTGGTTTGCGAATGATTTTTCGGGATATTTATTAGTTCTAGATTATCAGGGGGATTTTTGGTGGGCAAAAATCATCTAGTGACATCTCCCGCCCCTGTGCGGAGCGGGACATAGTGTCAGACTCTTTCTGACTAAACAACCTACCCTGTTCCTTCCTTGCCTTAATCCCAGGGTCCCGGTAATACCCTTTCGCATCAACCCTTGGTCCCATATAGTAGAGGGGTTCGGTACGGATCCAAATCAGACGTAGTGCGAAACCGCACTTACAGTTTACGAGATACAGCCCGATGTCAGACAAACGGACAGACACACAACAAACCTTTCGGTTATAACCCTAAAAACATCAACTAGACATACAGACAGTACCTACACCACCGTTTCTAATATAAAATATTACTAAGAATAAAAGAGACACGCAATCTAAAAAGATACATTACAACTCAAATGTAGCAGAAACACAAAACCCTCCCGATTAAAATCAGAACCAACTGTATTTTTAATTCGCAGACATGAAAATCACATTAAACCGACTGAATTTACACCTCTCGGAAAACGGTTCAGTAATTCCGGAGGTAGAAAGGGATAGACAAGCAGACGTGCGAGATAATTCCGTGATAAACGGGCAGCAGACCCTGTCATTAGTCTTGATTGTAAGGACGAACACGGACTTTCTTTCTTTCTTTCTATTTTAGCAGACAATAAAATGGGAGAAACGGTGTGTGCGGATCATAAAGTAGAAGTTGATTGGACCCGGGATGTTTTAAATCATTTGAATTTTTTGGGAACGTATATTAAGACGTTGAAAAAAAATTGAGTTCTTTTTAAGAAATAAAACGCTTTTCTACAAAATCTTTAACTGTCGTTTACGAAAGATGTTTTTTTGAAAAAAATCTTAGTAGTAGTAATAGTAAGTCACTGCAGTTAGTACAATATTTTATTTTATACCCGTGGGTGCCACAAAAATAACCATTAAATATCATCAAGCCTTAATTAATGCATTTAGTCTATCTTTACTAAATGTTTCGCAAAACTAAATGAACATAAAAATGTAACACAAAATTAAATCTTGCGACGAATTTTAGCTTTTAATGAAATTTTCTATGATGATTCTATGCTATTTCATTAAAAGAATATATTTTGAAGCAGATTTCGGTTTCAACTCTGGTCTAAGCAAAACATGTTTACACCGAGAGTTCTCTCGAGATTGGTTTCCAAAACTCATATTTGCGAGCAATATTTGCTATGTCAGCTGGAAGCTCCAGTCTTGCTCGTAAATATTATGCTAGCACATGAATAAGATTCCCTTTATTAACATTTTCTATTTGCTTGTAAGTTATAACCGAAGCTTTATTCCGTTAATTTCTAATCATCATCATCAGCCTTTTTAACGTTCACACTGCTGGGACATAGGTCTCCTCTCTAGGATACGGAATGGGCCGTAATCCACCACGCGGACCCAGTTCGGATTGGTAGACGTCACAGTCATATCTTCGATTTTTTGGTTCTAGGACAAGTCGGTTTCCTCACGATGTTTTCCTTCATCGTTTTAAGAGCAGTGGTTATAAAATAAATTACACAAAGTAATACGCCTGGCTGGGTTTGAACCCACGACCTACAAATCGTAAGTTGGGGCCGTAACCACTCAGCCACCACTGCTAAATAATACTTAGGTAATATTACTATACAATAGCGGTTTTGTTAAAATTAAGATCTGACATCTCATTGAACACATTTTTAAATATGAGTTCAATCTCGTTCAATCAAATACCAGTGGTATTAGTTGTTAGTATTAGAACGGAATGAATCAAATCCAAATAGGATTACTTTCGGGCCATTTTGCTTTCATTTCCATCCGTATCATGGGAGCTTAATGAGCCCTTTCCCAGCCCTAAAGACACGTGGAAAGGTAGAATAGGAAACATCAAAATCCACTTTATTTCCATAATCGAATGAAACTCGACAATAAATGAGGAAAAAAGGGAGTGACATCCCATTTCAAAGAAAAAAGCACTCCTTGTATCGGGAAATAATCTTGTTAATGGGTACGATTTGAAAATGAGAACTTAAGCTCATAAAATCAGCTGCTCTTTACTTTCAAGGGTCGCGGTTGTCTCTCGAACAAACCAGTAACCAAACTGGAATTACTTTTTTCAGGGTTCCGTAGGTCCAAATTGTAAAACGGGACACTATTACTAAAAGTACGGTTTGACTGACCGACATTTTGACAATTCAAAAGTGCCTGCAATTGGTCTATTTGAAATAAACATTTTTGATTTTGACTAGATACGGTAAACTCAGTGTATATATGTCGCAACCATCTGGTTAAATCAGTCATCCAATTGGACATCTACGCCATTCGTTAAACGCCCGGCATCCAACTGGAAGAAACCGATAGTTGTTTGAATTAAAATCACACAACGTTTAAAAGCTTGGCGTATTGAAAGTAATGACTGATCAAGACTCAGTCAAGAGATTCAAATTAACCCTACTAAACTAAATGACTATACAACTTTCAGCCATCTGGTTAAACGTTGCGGTTAACAATATGGCTAATTGTTTTTCAGCCATTTGATTGGATAGCATTTAACGACACACTAGTAAATAATTACTCCTTATATCTTAAGTGAGTTCACAAACATGCAAACTCACATACAAAAGTCACCCAGATCCCGAACACCAATCTGGAGGCCATACAAATATAAGTTATGCGCGGGAATCGAACCCGCCACCTCAGCAGAGCAAACAATCACTCAACCACTTTGCCAGCCCTGCCGTCAATGGTTTTTGGTGCCCGATTAACTGTTAGTAGCCAAGAATCTATTTTTTTTCTTAACTTAAAACTTGGCAATCATATTCTATACCTAACCTCAAAGGAATTTATTTTCCTAACATAATTTAAGCATTTAATTAAGCAAAGACACAGCAAAAGTTTCGTTGCTGCCACGCTGAAACTACTTCATTACACATAGTAACAAAGTTTGTAAATTTTATGTACCCTAGATATTATGAGCCGGCAAAGTTGACCCACTGAAGTTATTTAACTACTTAAACGCAATGAAAACACCGTGGGAACCACATTTCCATATCAATCCACGACGTTTGGCGACACGACCGCCCCCAGACAGGTCCAAAAACTAAATGACTGTAAGAATCCATCCCAGTTTCAATTTATCACCGAGAGATGGCGCTGAATGTATGAATGAATTGAAAGTTAGATTACACAATTTAAATTCCCCCTTCATGCAAAATAGGGATGGAAAGATGAGGTCTGGGGGGTGTAGAATACATTATAATAGAGAGAGCTGGAGGGGAGGGTGAAATATTTACCTCGCGGGAGTTTGGAAGTGTGTGCGTCGAGGCGGAGCAAAATCTTAATGGATTATGGTATGATTGGACTACTCGGCTTACCTGCAGACATTTTGCAAGTCTTTTTATCCACAATCCGCCTGTAGATTGGATTCTATAGCGTATTAAACGTATTCCGACGCACTGGGACCTTTTTTATTGGTCCCTTTGAGTCGAGGCGAGCAATTAGGGAAAATAACAAATTAATTTTTTCAGCGATGTCTACACCTAATCCAATTTGCTTCGGTTTTTTTCGTATCCGATCGGCTTTGAGCGGATCGTTTAGTGAGATGAATGTTTCGAATTTTGAAAGGGTTTTAATATCCTGTTTTGGATATATTTTTTTTAATAAACTTTTTTTTTATGCTAGGCTGTTGTGTAATAAGCCGAGTAATTAACCACCCGCACGAGCCCGCGTGGTGGATCACGGCTCGTTCCCTCTGCTAGAGAGGAGGCCTAAGTCACAGCAATGGGAACATTATAGCTTGTACCAGCGACTTCTGTCGCATAAAACAAGGTTTTTTAGATTTTTTTTTCTCCATAGAAATCTACTTCCTCATCCTCCTCTTTCCTTTCAGACGCGAACCCTTGGCTCCAGTTGGCTTCAACCCTTCTGCAGAGTTCCTAAGGTTTGCTGACCACTTCCTGAGGCGCGCGGGAACAGTGCGCGCCATCGACGACTGAGCTTGGTCCGAACGGTTACCAGACGTTTGGACGGCGAGCTATTTTTAAGTGATAACCGCGATAGTATAGATAAATTGAAAACTTCACATTGGCTGTTGCATTTGGCCCTAAATTCCTTATCAAATACATTGACAATACAGAGTCCTTTATCCATACTAATATTATAAATGCGAAAGTAACTCTGTCTGTCTGTCTGATACGCTTTGCCGCTGAAACCTCTCAAACGATTTTGATGAAATTTGGCACAGACAATCTTTAGACCCTGAGAAAAGACATAGGCTACCTTTTATTGCGAAAAAAGGACGCAGACGAAGTCGCGGGTACCAGCTATTTGTTACATCATTATAACCATAGATACGACAGCAAACTTATCAAAGTTTCTTTGTTTTCTATATGTTGGGAACTACCGCAAATTCACCATGTTGTTCCAACAACAGATGGTTCAATCTTCCTTGTAATAATAGTTTTCCTATAGTTTCTAGGATAAATAGTAAGGTAGCTTCTTGGAAGTCAGAAGGTCAAGGAGTGGTTTAAGGATTTATTTGGTAACCTAGGTCGTGTTGATTTTGGTAAGTTTATTAATGACATTTGACATTTCATTTAGTTATAAAATGGTATTTTTTTTTTTTACATTTGTTATGATTTTTTTTTTTTGTTATTGGCATTTGTAATTAAACTATCGTAAAATAAAAATAAAATTTCTGTTGCCGCTGTAATAAAAAATACTATAATATTTAAACAATAAATATAATATTTAAATACTATCTTCTTTCATCAACTTAGCACAACCGAAAATTGCTCTAACGAATATAAAAATTTAGAGAATTAAAAAAACTTTCAGGACTATTCTGGATGTAAGCACCGTCAAATGACCCGTGGTAGTCTGGACGCCTTACAAGTTGAAGGTCGCAGGTTTGAACCCAGCTAAATATATCAATCACTTCTTGTAATATATTTCATCACCACTACTTTTTAAAAATTCGACCTTTCCACACTGGATCTTTTTATCATGGTGGGCAAAAATCATCCAATGACAAATTCCGGTCCTGGGCAGAGCGGGAAACAGTGTCAGATTCTTACTGACTAAACACTTCACCTCGTTCTTTGCCATTCACACTGGGGCCAAGCCTTCCTTTCAGAAAGAGCCCCTGGGCCCCATTAGGCTTCGACCCTTTTGAAGAGTCCCTACGATCCACACTGGACCAGGGGATTTCGGCCCATTCCCTCTTCTATAGTCTATCCAGAGGCATAAAAAAATAACCGAAAAAATAGGTGGATTCAAACCCTAAACTTAAAGCTCATTTTACAAAAATCTAGTAATTTCTAAACGCGTTTTATTAACCCAAGATTCAGAATAAATAACCAACCGTATAGCAAATTACTTCGTACAAATAAAATACATGGTACAAAACGTTGGTAATTAATTCTACCAAGCCCTTTATACGTGAGTCGTGAATATACATAGAGAAACAGTACGTAGGTACGTCTGTGAGTCGAGAGACTGTGATTCTCAAGGGCCACTTGCACCGACTTCTGGAGTTGGCAACGATTTAACTAAAGGGGATTGGAAGTAGGATTGTATAAAATATTTTGTAGAATCATTGACGGATTTAGCACAGCATTGCATGTTAATCAGCCTTATAATATTTCAAATGCTGCGACTCAGGCCTCCTCTCTAGGAGAGGGAACGGGCCGTAATCCACCACGCGGGCCCAGCGCCGGTTTGTGGTTGTCACTTGTCTCCGAAATAGGTTCGATCACATGCTGATTTCCTCACAATGTTTTCCTTCACCGTTTCGAGAGCAGTTGTGATGAAATAAATTACACAAAGTACACAAAATCTACGATCGATTACTCGTAAGTCAGGGCCTATACCTGCCACTCGGCCACCACTGCTCGCTGCTGTGTCTTTGGTTGCATGAAAATTAAATAAAAAAGAGTATCTACGACCTTGCCTTCCTTAGGAATTGGCAAGGAGTGTCTCTAGAAAGTGTTCTCGACACTGGAAGAAATGGAGAGAGGACTTTGCCCAGCAGTGAGACAGTATACATCATACAAACACTAAATCCGTCAAGTTTTGCGTATTTACTGACTCTTCATAACTCCGAAATCCTAGAAAATACCAAGAAATCTGCTAATTCTGTTGGAAGTATAACATGCTAATTACCAGGCTTACTCACACGAGGTAAATCTTTTGTTTCATAAGTAGGTAAAACTTGGGTTTTTTACGTCTATGTGTTTGAAGAAACACAATATGATTACTCATTTTTTAGGGTTCTGCAGCCGAAGAAAAGAACAGAGCAAAAAAGAACAGTAATGGATAAAAGTAGTCAATAAAAGTCTGTCACTATCCCCCGAATCACCTAAGTGCCCGAAATGTACAAACGGACCCCTTTGTAAAGTCTTCATTGTCAGTCCAACTGCCTGTCTGTTTGTCCCTTTGACTGTCATCGGGCTGTATCACATAAACTGGAAAAAATAGAGTTGAAGTTTGCACAGAATGACTACAAAAACACAGCAATAAAATCTAAATGAAGTTAAAAATTCATTATCAAAATTTCAGCCAAAAAACGACCACTGGTTGACATAGGCCTCCACCAAGTGTCGCCACAACGACTGATCCCGTGCGTCTCGCGTCCATCGGATTCCAGCAACCCTGACTAGGTTATCGGTCCAGCTTGTGGGAGACCTACCAACGCTACGTCTTCCGCTACGCGATCGCCACTCCAGAACTTTTCGGCCCCAGCGGCCATCTCAAGTTAAAAAAATAAATAAAAGAAAGAAATCTAATCAAGTTAAAAATTAAACCAAGGTAATTTGCATACAGGAAACGTCAATTTGTCAGCAATTTATTTTTTGCTTGTTTTTAAAGTTGTAGTACGGAATCCTTCGTATGCGCGTCCAACTCGCTGCTGACCAATTAGTCTCTTTGTTGGTTTTGATTTCATTTGCACTTGTGAATGACTAAGGATCTCTGTTAGTCAATGTTTGTAGTTATTGTTAATCGTAAATACGGTAAAGTTGTATGAATTACGGTATTTTAAGACTTTCTTTTTGGATGCGTCACTAAAAAGGCACCATTTTTTTGTTAATTTTTAGGTGGTAAAATTCTTCTTTCTAATTCTTCATACAATTACAACTCCTTTGGATGCTGCGAGAGAACGTATCGCGTATCAGACTTTTACTGACAAAAAACCCACCTGTGTCTTTAATTTACCCTTAGCGTTCCTTTGACAACTTAAATACACTCAGCAGTGGTCGACTTAGATTATTAAGCTCAATAACTAGTAAAATACACTAAAATATTCTCCAAAAATTAATGAAAAATTAAATAAACTGCAAACAGTATTTTCCGCTTCACAAAAATTCAATAGTTTAAAATTTCGCGAGACAGATTATAATCTAACGGTATTTAAAATTTTTCAGTGACATAAATTGTAACCGTAAGAGGCCGGAGCGGCCTCCATAGCCAAGTTATTATCGTTTCGCTAACGTCGAACGCTTGGTATACATACCACGTGACTGAGCATTGAGATGACGTCTAAACAGATTGCGTAGCTAACTCATAGCGTTCGACGTTAGCGAAACGATCGAAACTTGGCTAGAATACAAAAAAATAAATTTTAAAGATAAGCTTACCTGAACTCCTGGCGTGCACATTATCAACAATCACTTGGGACACTAATAACAGAAACAAGATAGTTTGAAACCTACTAAAGCACCAGCTTCCAATTCTAAACCTTTCATTCACTACACTATATTCTTTATAATTATTGTCACAACTATTACTGCTAAGTCTTTCTCTACTTCCTCTTCTTTTATATCCTCTATCTTCTAGAAGATATTTGAGGTCTTGTAGACTCTTCTTTTTTGTTGTTATCGGGTTTCCAGAAGGTTCTGGAACCGGGTCCAGGTTTGGGTGGTCGGACATGGTTGGTGGTGGTAGGATCTTGCTAGAGATTTTGATGTTGATTGTGGTCAAATTCCGGGCTCATCTTGGTTTTGCATCTGTAACAAGAGAGAGAATTCCGTTAGTAAATAATAATTTAATGAAGACAGACACTGCTGGAAGAAGTTCTCAAATTGCAGCATAATATAAGGATAATCAATTATTAATTTATAAAGTTCCCATCATTGGGATTGAGACCTTTGGTTATTGTCGCTTATCTTCGAATTTCTGATCCTAGGATCATTTTCGGGTCCTCACGATATTTGAGTTCAAATCTCAGATATTACATTTCCTAAGACTATGGTACCCCTGATCTTCCAAAGTCGATTCTAAGATAAAAAGTCAACAATAAGCATACTTATAAATGAATTGATTTGAAAGGTAATTACTATTAGACTAAGTTTCCGAATTTACCAGCGTTAATCCAACAAAAATGTTATAGCGGTATCAATTATACTATCGAATTTTAGAACATTTTTAATACAAAAAAAGATGGAAAGAAAGAAAGAAAAATAGAATAGAATAATACTTTATTGTACACCAAAAAAGCAACAATTTTACAGAAACTTATATGAATGGGTACAAAGGCGGTCTTATCGCTGACAGCGATATCTACCAGACAACAATTAACAACAACAACAGTTTATTTCACGTGAAATGACGCAACCTTAAAGACAAACATTACATTTTATAGAAAATAATGCGTCACATTTGCGCAAAAACGGCCAAACGCTCAGCATAACAAGAGTAACTTGTAGTACATACTTATAAAAACGGTTAGATTCGTTTGAATAAATTGGTGAATAAAATATGTTAAGGTTTATCATAAAACTAACGTCATAAGTACGGTACATAGCATCACTGTGACAGGGTGTGATTGACATAAATATGTTTAGACAAATTGATGATCATCGAAAATCTAAATCCCTAGCTTTGTCCACATCGATGATACAGGGGGGGTGAAATAGCAGCGAAAAGCTTCGAGAAAAGGATGGCACGGCCGTGCCCGGCGGGGCACTGCCGTGCCTCCAGATATCAATTGCACCGTTTTAGGCATGTCGGACTGTAAGAAGTGCCAAATTAGATAGAGGATGAATTACCGCAGGACTATACAACTTAGCACCACATACAAAGTCTAATAACTTGTAATCACACACACATTGTGGTGTTCATAGAAGACCATAACTCTGTAATTGCATATTGCAAAAATATGTTCAAAGTTTTATTAAAGTGTTAATTTAACATTTAGTACAAGCTCATCAATAAGCGCATATAAAAATATTAAAGCCGCACGCTCACACAAGTCGATCGTTATATTATAAACCTTTATTGTGCAAAATGCAGCACATTTTTATGCTCAATATAACACTATTATGGTAGAAGGCCATAAAATATAGCCTGTAAGATTATTAGAGCTAGGCGCGATGATTGGCAATCCATTATTTTTTTATAGCTCGCCATTTGCCAGCCAACAACGCACCCACACACTAACAAAGCTTAGGAACACGAAACAAAAACAATAACAACTTAATAGGGTAAAACGCACCAAGAATTGGACGCCGATAAATTTCTTACACAAAATAAAAACGGGCTGGGATTATTGGAACGAAAATAAGCACAAAACGGGAATGCTGGCGACAATCTAATAAGCAATTCATCAAGGGATGTGACAGTATGTGTTATCGTGGAACGTAAGCCTGTGGGGGTGGAGGGGTTGCAGTGCAGCCACCTGCGACCAATGACGAAGATAAACTCCGACTAAGATGAACTTGTTCCTTTAAAGCCGGATTAAACACTGGACAAGTCTAGTCTTCTCCTAATGAGTCGGTTTTGTTCAAGTTTTCGGTAACGAAGGGATTTTTTTTTCTTTATAAAATGTCTTCGTTGAACCCTTGAACACGTTTGAGCAGAAAGGTGTTAAATTGGATAAGATTTTATTATTGCTTAGTTTTTACGGCGTGCTAACTTTAGCAAAGTCTGAAGATTTATGTCTGGAGTGTTCTTAAGTGTGTTGTCCATTTTTTTTTAGCACTTGCTTTTATATGTGAAATGTATTAACTTTCCTGGTGTATTTAGTTAACATAGTTGAAATAGCTGATTGTGTTAAATTCATTATTATTTGTTTAACAGATATTTCAATAATATATTTCTAAAGTCCCTTCTAATTGATGTTCTTGCTTGAAAAGTTCTTCATTAAGATAAAAAAAAGATCATCATCAGCCTCATAATTGTCTTCCTGCTCTTGTCCCGTCTTATTTGGAGTCAGTGCAACAAGTTTTTTATTCTCTTTTGTCATGTCATCCGTCACGCCATCACTAACTTGCTTTTCTCATTATTTTTGTAACTTAAATAATTATACGCTGATGTTTATCGATATACTTCAAACCCATCAACACTGATTGGCAACAGAAAGATTACCCTACGAACAAAAGTAGTTTCTAAACATCAACACCATAGACTATATTTTACAGCAATATCGAAACTAGTAACAAAACAAACAACTCCCTCCACCAATAGTTAAATAACTATTTCCCATATATCTTTACCGCGGTAAAACGTGAAATTCCCAACTGTTTACACAGGAAACAATGCACAGCGGAACAGCTAGCCGGTTCAGGTGCGCCAATCCGGGGCTCAAAGCTAGCTCATTAATCTTCCCTGCCCTTACTAGCCAGTCCTCTGTTAATGGAATATTTCGGTTTTGACGGTATTTGCGAATATTGGAATCCATAATATCATTGGAATTGGTAATGAGAAATTTTGACAATGCTAATAGAGATATTGAGATAAATTTTCCCACGGAAGGCGTGAAAATAAATATTTAAATGTCTATTAGGCAGATATTTTCCCAGTATATGTACTTATATAATAAAAGGAAGGTATTTAAAGCTAACGTTAATAATAACAATAAATTTGGTATAGAATATGCACCTAATCCAAATGATGAAGTAGATATACCCGATTTGTAGGCCATATATTCAGAATCGGACTCTTAATATCCTGCATAAGTTATGATAAGTGAAACTATAGTGCCCCTGAGCGAAGTTATTATCATAGCTTTCAGAGTAACAGAATTGAAACCCAACAAATTATCTCTGTGCTATTTAAGATATGGCCAACCCTAACGCCGCAGGCAATGCTGTTCATTCAGTAAATAAAATGAGCGTGATAATAATGACAGCAAATCTTAATCTACTATCAAATGTTCTATTTGAACTTGACCAATTTGTACAAGATCGTATTGGACATAAAGAACTCCCAATCTCACCAATAAAAAAAAGAAACGTTTATTAAAAAAGAGAAACATAAGAAGGGTTGTAACAAAGTAAATGTCATCATTACACACCATTACAGAGAAATAAAAAGGAATAGCCGATCAAGGGATCAATGAGCCAGCGATGAGAATAATTCTCACGTTTCGACGATATTTCTATGCTTAACGACGGCAGGAAATTCGTTCGGACTTGTCCGAGAGCTCGGGTCCGTAGCTCGTAACTGAAAATTGTTTTAGCCCCCCGGGACCTGCTGAAGTTCAGGTGGACTACCCATCCTGAGATCTTTCACAGGTGCTATCATGAGTTATTGTCCAATTGTACACGTTTTATTAGAAAGGAGAATTTTATTGGTTTTCGTACGAGTTTTCTTTAATGCTCTTGGGAGTTACAGGAAGTGTATCACTTACCTGTGTTTTTTTTCGCGTAATTGGCACCTTATTTTCGTGCCACTTATGAGAAAAAAAAAGTTATAACACGCTTGTCAGATAAACGAATGCAGCGTGTTATAATAACATTCTCGAATTCATGAAAATTCATTTTCAATTTATCAGTCTGCTTCACGAAAATTTTAAACTATGTTGAACCAAAATTTATAATTAAAACCGACATCATGAAAATGATACACAACTTTCTCGCTCTATCCAATAAAGTTGCTGAAATATATATTTTTTCATAATTTTGTACTCCATCTGGGTTTGTTAGCTCGTTTGAATTTAAAATCATCACATTTTTCTCCAACTTTAATTAAATTAAAATATGTACAATGCAAAAATTTTAAATCCGGTAAAACGAGCTTGTTGTGGATCGAATTAAATTTGAATAAGTGGCTTCAGACAGGTCTGAAACGCTGAGAAGAAATATAAACAGTCATTTATCGTAACAATCCTGAGGTCCATTCCTCTTTAGCCCTCTAGAGGGAGGTCGAGCACAGGTGCAGGGGGGTGAACTCCCCCTCTTGACTGATTGTTTGTTTTGCCATTCCCGGTTTCACAGTTTGTTTTGCAAAGGAATTTGCAGTTGCAGCGGAGTCGGACTAAAAACTCAACGGGTCATCAATTTTGGTGGAGGAGTTGCTAAGATGTCTCTGTTAAGGATCGTGGGAATCATTGAGTAGTGGTTAAGACAACCGTATTTATTGTGGAAATGTTTTGCTCGTTACCGGTGCTAAGTAGCTGGATTTAAGAAACAATCTTTTGACATTCAGCAGACCAGATAAAGAGAAGGAAACTCTTCAGAACAAACACGCAAAAACTAAAATAGCTGATGCTTAATACTCTAATTAGCAAAACGAATAAGCTAAAGATATAATCCATGACAACCGACACAAAACTAAAAAGGCACCGTTAGAAAAAGCTCGACACATAAAAATGAATATTGAACACTACAAAAAAGAAAATGGCCGCTCATTTTTCAAATACGCAATTAAACGTTCGTAATAACAAGCAAGATGGTCAGTTATTCTTTAAAAGGATCGTTGGTTATGTCCAATCTAAATTTAGAAATGGCCTGAGTGGAATGGCCAGTGCATTCTAGTGGAAGTGGCCAAAGTTTGCAGAGGAGAGCGGGATAATTAAATAATAATAAATTAGTGTTTTGAAAGGCTTGGAAACAAAGCGAAGTGAAATGTGAAGTTGTGAAACTTAGAGCTAATAAACCAGTAGGAAGAGTCACTCAGTGGAGTTAAAACTTTTGATAGAAACTTTGTAGATGATATTCAACAGAGATATTTATGAAACAGATAACATATTTTAAACAGCAAAAATTTTGTTTTCTTTGCTCAAATCATTCGACATATTCACTTTAAGTTTAGCATCTTTATTAAACACTAGCTTTTGTCAGCGGCTTCACCCGCGTACATAAAATAATTATAGCCTATGCCACTCGGGAGTAATGCAGCTTTCTATTGTTGCTAAAATTTTTCCAATCGGACCAGTAGTTTCAGAGATTAACTCCTACAAACACAAAAACAAACAAACAAACTTTACCTCTTTCTTATATTAGTTTAGATTACATCAACCGACATATATCTTTTACCTTCAATATTCGCTATATCATTTGCTGGTTCATATTGTCTGATCTTCGAAAAATCTGATTTTAAAGTTCAATAAATTATAAGGATCGCATCCGCCGAGCCTTTACACCATACCCCATCTAACCAGCGTTGCGTCGCAGGCGGGGTTAAAATTTCATGGCCTTAAACAGGTCTGCCCTGGTCCCACCCTGTTAACAGCCAGCGGGACCAAGTAAGTACCAAGTACTGTATTTAAAAGATTTTTTCCACTTATAGTAAGGAAGTCGTTTATGCATCAACACCAGAGAAATGGCTTGTTCGATACTTTTAGAGAATATTTATGGATTTCAATGTTTTGTTTTAGGATTGAAGGTATTTATTGAAGGTTTTTTGTTGTTATCGTGTTTAGTGCCCATTTCCATTCTTGCAAGGCTTTGTACAGTTGCTTCATCACTTGCATAACTATTGTGAGCTTTATAAATCCCCACAATGTTATTAATAAGTTCTAAATTTCCAAACCACTTTACAATTGCTTATGAATATTTTAGATTCAATCAGAATAACACTTAATATTATCATTTGACTTTCTGAATTCTATAACCATTATGTTTACACAACCTATCTACGAAATAGAATGGTAATGTACCAATTTTGTTGGAAATATTGGCATATTCAACTCGGCAATATTAAGCGTTCTGTGGCATAGTACCGATTTCCCTAAGTGCGATAAGGATCTAGAATCTAGACCATTTCCCGTCCATTCTAGACTAAAGCAGGAGCTACGAAGGAAATGGAGTACTGTGGTTTACAATATTCGGCTATATGATATATTGTTAATGTATTTAGTGTTCATAGCAAGTATATTAATAGTAGTAATATTAATAATAGTCCTACAATTTATCGTGTAGATGATGTATAGTATTGGTTTATATTTATCAACTTACAAAGACATATTGATAAAATATTTAATCATTAGAAAACATTAAAGAATGGTTATCTTCTTCATGTTTGCGGTAAATGTCAGAGATGAAGATAAAACAAACGAAACAGATAAAAATCAGTGCTTTTAAACTAAAATTTCTAAAGTAAACCACAAATCTTTTGCTATAAAAAATTCAAAACTGTATAAAACGTAGTGAATAAAACTTTATTTTACTATTCAGAGAGGTGAGACCACAGTTGTCGGCATCGTAACTCCGTGTCTGCTACAATTTGGCGAATGCATTCCCTCACTAAATCGCCGTTCAAGTATTGAAGGCGCTGTGAAAATTTCATACGCTAAGTGCCTATTCGCGTGGTGTCTCGTTAAGGAAATACTCCACCTCACGTTAGCCTCAAATCCCTCTTAGCATAAAAGGTCATAAGTTTCGTTGAAGAGGTCTATAAAATTTTCGAGTTATTGATTGTTACCGGTCTTGAGTAAAGCTTATGATTTTGTTGTTATGGGTCTGCCTACGCGTCACATTTTTTAAATATAAAAAAGTATTTCATATGCAATAACTTGGTTTTTGTTGTAGGGAATGGGAACATCAAAATTGAATGACATTTAGTTGAGATATACTCAGATTAATTTATGTAAGCTACAAAGATAATCAATTTATAGTTCTGTGATGAACGCTGTCTGTATCGGATTTCCCAAGAGTTCTACATCTTAGTACTCCAAGTGTTGCGTTTGGTTCAATTCTCTTTGTTTTAGATCCGGTTGTGTCTCATTAGCAACTACAGAACCAGTTGATTCATCCTAGCTTGTGTTTCTAGTAATAGACAATACGTCTGCTTCTAGAGAATATTTAGATAATCTTATTCTGGATTCTCAGTTATTACGGTTTCGGGAGGTTTATTTTCTGAATCTGGATTTATTTTTCTGTCTAGACGGGCCTATTCCCAAATGTGTCGTTCAGCTGCAAAGTAAGGTTCCCTTTGATTTTTATCATCTAGCCTCTTCATATGCTCGGATCAACATTCAACATATAGTCCAACCAAAATATGTAGCTGAATACAAATATTGGTGCGACAATATGAAAATGATTCGCCCAAATGAAACAAAATATTATATACATAGGTATAATTCGTAGAAGTGCCGCCATTAAATCTGAATATCAAATGAAATCGGTGCAATAAATTATTTTTTCTCACTGAAATGAATTTTACTGGGACGTTATCGAGATTAAAACGAAATGAATCGGAGCGAGTAGATTAATGACAGCCCGAGTGTAAGGTTCTCAGTTTACAGTTATGTCGGATGATAAGCATTATACATCAGCCACTTTAAATTTCAATTTACCATGCTCTAGGATTACAACCCTTAAATCTATAACGCATAGCTCAGATTCCTTCGCATTCAAAATTGTTTTACGACCTTTCTTTAAATTTATGTCCTTGGAAAATGAACTTTCTTTATACGATTTAAAGTTGACTTTGGATTAAGATGCTGTGTTATACTTTCTCATTTTTATATTACCGCCAGTATGTATATATGCTTGATTTATATCCTCCTTTGAAATATTATCGGTTGTGTATTCATCAATCTAATTTTAGAGCGACTTTAAGTAGTTCTTATCTTTATTGTGTTTGACCCTCGTTTTATTTGTATCATTAGAATTAAGTTTAAGATGCCGGTTAATTTATAATAGCCTCAGATAGTTGCATCTGGTGCTATTGACAAACTGAATTTATGTGAGGCAAGTTTTATATAATGTTGCTAAACGTTGTATATTTTGGGATTACTTTTTAAATTGTAAGGTACTTTAGAATAAATTACTAAATTTGTAATTACTTTATATGCATGCACAAAAATATCACAAGCAAAGTACAACAGCCAAAACTACTGGATCAAGGTGCGTGATTTTTTTAAACTTGGTTTTGTACTTGGTCCTTTTATGATGTAAGCAAGGACTTGAAAAAGATTTCCTAAAATTGACTCCCTGAAGAAAATAGTCTAGTTTAACATATATATATTTAACATTCCGATAAGCTATTTATATGTAATGTTGGATTTAAAATCATCAAAATTCGTATATCCCGTCTTAAAAGCCTTCACAATCAGCACTCTAGCCTTGAAGACACCCAAATTATAACACAAACAAACAAAACAACATCATCCCATAAACCCACTATTCATCATAATCATCAGCCTTTTTAATGTTCCCACTGCTGGGACAAAAGCCTTCTCTCTAAGAGAGGGAATGGGCCATAATCCACCACGCTAGTTGTTGCCACCATCCATAATATCACAAAACAAAAATTATTTCCCTATTTGACGCACATTAACAATATTCAACATTAATTACCACAAAGAAAGGAAAAATAAAAAGAAAAGCTAGACTCATTACTAGAGTAAAACTAATGGGATTTGATGGCAAGGTGAGCAAAAACACGAACAATCCCCGGAGGCACGGTTAAGCATGATTTATAGTGGCTCCCTCTATACGAGAGCCAGTGAATTGTAAAATGAAACACACCTGGCTATGTTGATGACAATTGATGATTAATTTTTTTGTTTTGCATATTGAAGAGGAAAGGGAGGTGTAGGATTTCTTTTTGTTTTGTTTTTAATGGTGCTAATTTATCTTAGTGCTGCGGGCCAGTCCTTTGCATTCCAAAAGAACTGGCCTGTTAGTCTAGTGGTTAGTGGTCCTGACTGCTATGCCGGAGGACGTGGGTTTGACTCCCACCCAGGCAAGAAGTGGCTCAAAACCGAGAAAACTACAAAGAATAGAGGCAGGCCTTTGTCCAGCAGTTGGACAGTACGGGCTAGAAATAATAATAATAATAATATGAGAGCCCGATTTGTATTCTGTTTTTAATACTTGTTGTTATAGCATCAACAGAAATACATCGTCTGCGTAGACACGCAGACGATGTATTTCTGTAACACTTGTGTTCTGTAAGTAGTATATCATGAATCGTGATAACTAGACAGTTATCACGATTCATGATATACTACTTGGTGTCGGACAGACGGACAGAGAAATGATAGCAAAAGGATCCCGTTTTTACTCATTGTATACGCAACCCTAAAAATCAAGTTCCAGCGTTGGAATTATTAGTGGACGACAGTAGTAAAGTATTAAAGCAAAAAATACTAATGATTACAAGACCTGTTTGTTTAAACGCGTCCTTGACGATATGCGAGAAAATATAATTACTCAAGCAGTCGGCTGACGAACTAGTGTAAAAAGAAAATAAGAAATAATAACACTTGTGAGCACTAGTTTTTTCTTTCACTTGTCTCCATCAGCTGGTTCACGACCACCCTGTGCGTTTCGCATTTATCGAATTACTGCGATCCTATATCATTGGTCCATGGGCCAATTGTCGGCCTTCCAACGCTGCATTTTCCAGTACTTTATCGTACTGCTACAGTACTCTAACCTTTGGGCCAAATCAATCATAACCTACGAAGCTGCGCGGTGTCTTCTCGTCTAATATACCTCAGTGTCTCAAGACGAAAATCTATGACCAGTGTGTGTTGCCAGTGATGACATATAGCTCCGAAACGTAGTCGCTTAAATGGGTCTTCTTCGTTCTTTCTATTATGTCTCTAATTACGGTATTCAAAAGGTTAAATATTACACATTTAAAAAAGACTGAGGAGATGATGACGATTTAAAAAGTCTGATTAGTATAAAAATTCATAAATATATTTCGTTTGTCTTAAATAAATATTTTTTCACACGTCCAGGTACCCAGATTAAGCAACAAAGCATTGCATAAAACAAAACAGGAGGGGATCTAAAAAATGCATACCTACATTCTACCGCAAAGCATAAACCACGAAAAATTTCATATCGTTGTGATAAAAACTAAAAATCATATTTCTGCATCACACTAAACCGCAGTTGTACTAAAACTTTATGCCCCACGAACACAGGGACAAACATAAACTCATAAATATATATCATCATACGTTGTACAGTAAAAACTGGATTGCTATGACGTGGAGAAATGCGGCGTGGGTGAAACACCTGGGGGCCCCTGGACAACAATTGGGCCGATTACCTCACCGTTCCTGGTCATTTGTGGGACGTTGACGAAAATGGGATTTGTGAAAATATAATCGACGTATTTAGTGGGACGACAAAAGGGAGTTTTACCCTTCATTTTTTTGTTACATTTATTAAAGGGAAAATGTATTAGGTACTTTTATTCAGTTAGAAACCCAAAAGAAAGAGTAGATGGATGGGTGTGGCTGGCTTTGTTCTTCAATAAGCTGTTGCAGGAAGAAGCCATACCTGATGAATGGTGCAACAGTTCTCTGGTGCCCATCTTTAAAAACAAAGGTGATGTGCTTGAGTGCAACAATTATAGAGGAATAAAGCTAATGTCGCATACTATGAAAGTATGGGAGAAAGTTATTGAACGGCGGCTGAGAGAAGAGAGTGAAATTTCACAGAACCAATTCGGTTTTATGCCTGGTCGTGGTACAACGGATGCCATATTTGCTATACGCCAGTTGTGCGAAAAATACAGAGGTGCACATAAAAACTTGCACATGGTATTCGTTGACCTCGAAAAGGCATACGACCGGGTACCTCGTGAGGTTCTGTGGTGGGCTCTTAAGGAGAAAGGTGTGCCTGGGAAGTATGTGCAGTTGATCCGATCAATGTATAGTCGCTGCAGTACACAAGTCCGGTCTGCAGCAGGCACCACTAACAACTTCAATGTGGCTGTCGGTTTACACCAAGGGTCGGCTCTTAGCCCTTACCTCTTCCTGATAATAATGGACGCTCTGACGTCGGACATTCAGGAAGAGGCTCCCTGGTGTATGCTGTTTGCCGATGATATTGTGCTGGTTGCCGAGAGTGCCCTAGAGGTCCAGAGCAGATTGGAGGTGTGGTGGCAAAGACTGGAGAGTGTTGGCTTAAAATTGAGCAGAACTAAAACAGAGTACCTGTTCTGCGATTTTGGCGGTCTCTCTAGTCCTGTGCCCATAGCTCTCGCCGGAACGCCCATACCAACCTGTTCCGATTTTCGGTACCTTGGGTCGCTTATCCAAGGGAATGGTGAGATAGACCGAGACGTGGCACATCGGATCAACTCAGGATGGATGAAATGGCGACAGGTCACTGGAACAACTTGCGACCCACGGATGCCCCTCAAGTTGAAGGGTAAAATCTACAAGTCCGTGATAAGGCCTGTCCTACTGTATGGGTCAGAATGTTGGGCTCTGAAAAAGACGGATGAAAAGCGATTGCATGTAGCAGAGATGAGAATGTTGAGATGGATGTGTGGTGAGACGAGAATGGATAAAGTGAGAAATGAGTATATTAGAGGAAGTTTGAAAGTGGCGCCAGTGACTGAAAAGTTGAGAGGGAACCGTTTGTCTTGGTATGGCCATGTAAAAAGGAGGGATGAAACGCATGTTACAAAGAAAGCCATGAGTATGAATGTGGATGGATGGAGAGGGAGAGGGAGACCAAAGAAGATATGGATGGATTGTGTGAGAAATGATATGGAAAACAGAGGAGTTAGTGATAGCGTGACGGGTGACAGGACAGAATGGAAGAAAAAAACATATTGCGCCGACCCCAAATAAAACGGGACAAGGGCAGGAAGATGATGATTCAGTTAGAAACCCGTTTTTAATTAATTTTGTTTTTTTTTTATGGCGGGATTTTTTCAAGTTAAATTTAGTGTCTGTTTTTTTATTGATTATAGGTTCGCGTTTGACCGCTACCTCCCCTGATGGAAAGCGACGATGCGGTCGACGATTGAGCGCGCTTACCTAGAAGTAACCTATTCACTCTTGACTTAAAGATTCCCGGATTTTAGCCATCATTATTCGCAAATTGATTCCTAGTGGATCTGTTAACGTAAAGTTGGTTTAATTTTATATTTCAAGTGTCAGCACAACTGGATAATTTTACGTAGAATCATTAAAACAGACGATTTTGGTAAAAATAGAGCTATTAATTATTGTAGTATTGACTAACACAAAAAACCTTACCAAGAAGGCTTACCCGATACATTTACTTAAATAGACAAAGTGGGCAAAAAACATTAAAATGTGTTACACCTGCGTTCTAATCGATTTCAAAGCAATTTAAAACGACTGAAAATAAATACATTCTAAAGACACTGTCTAGAAGCACAAACCGTACAAATCAAAACTTAAAAAAATAGGAGACGAATTTCACACTGAAAAAAAAACATACTACTAAATTTAATACAATGGCGGAGAGTAATAACAATTGTGACTATAGACGGTTTACAAATTTTATTAAGTAAAATAACCTAAAATAAAAGCAGCTGAGGCAACCAAAACAATTGTGCACTAAAAATGTTTCATTACATTACCAAAACCCAGTCAGCCTAAAATCTAGGGCTGCTATTTTGTGAGTTCATTAATCAGTGTAATTTCTTAATGAAACATCGTCAAAGACAGCCAGACTCGACGGTTAATCAAGACTGTATCATTATTAAACCTTAGTCTACAATGGATGATGAATCATTTGGTATATTTGGAAGAGACCTAGAGGCCTGGATGAAAAAGCTGGTTCGCGAAAAGAATGTCTGGAAGTTGCGGGAGGCCTTTGCACAGCAGTAGAAAAGTATAGGCTGAGGAAAAAAATATCTAGTTGATTAAAAAATAACAGAAGTGGAACACTGTGACGTCACACTTAATTTGATGACATATGATGACCATATGACAGCTACGGAATGGAATAGAATGGAATAAACTTCTCCAAAAAGTAACATCACTTTTCATTATCATAATCATCAACCTTTTATTAATGATATCACGGCTTCCTCTCTAGAAGAGTGGGGAACACAACTTTTACATAGACGAATCTATTAGTACAATGGCGGTCCTATCGCCTACCAGAAAATTGTTTTCATTTTTGCCAGAATACCGTGCCGGTGCCTATGTTGCCTTGAAGTCATAAATAAAAGTCAAAAGTGAATAACTTCTAAGACATTCTCCAATGTTGACCAAATCATCGCTTTCCAGACAATACAGTGGTCGAAAACTAGCAAAAATAAAATCATAACAAGCTATTACAGAACACATAAGTCGACCTCATCTAGACGATCACCAAATCTTCCCAAATAACCATCTACCGAAAAACTTAATAACACAGCGGAAAAAGGCCCACAAATCTTCTTACATCATAAAACATATACGTGGGCAAAAGGAAAATACAGGACAAACAAAAAAACATGGGAACGCAGTCGAGAAATATTCGAGTAATTTAAATATGTATGTCTAAAGCTGCCACATCAAACGGATATCATTTTCCTCAGGATCGAACGCATTACTTGGGTAAAGTCGATATTTTGGGGGACCACGGGCCTTGCGACGATCTTTTAAATCATTTTCGTATCAGAAAATGTTATATTTTTGTCTGTTTTGGTATGTTTTTGTACTGAAGAATTGATTTTGAAAATGATTTTAGTACAAACATACATATAAGACTAGATTTTGATAGTTCAAAAAACGACCAATTAGGTCTATTTAACAATATAGGAAATTAAAATTGACATTACGTCCAAAACCATTACTTCTTCATTTATAATACCATAAATTTTCCAACAAACATTTAGAATATGTACAATTAATTACTGTAATTAATGTTTTAGTATAATATAAATAGTTTTGTTAATATTTAAGTTTTGTTTTGCACCAACATGTGTAGATATAATTTTATTACTATAATAAACAATAGGGTTTCTTTTTCATGATGGGAAAACTCATCTAATAACAAATCCCGCCCTTAGGCGGAGCGGGAAACAGTGTCAGACTCTTACTAACTAAACGACACACCCCATTCCTTCTTAGCCCTCATACTGGGGTCGAATCTTCCTTTCAGAAAACGGGCCGGGGCCCCAGTAGGCTTCGGCCCTGCAGTTGGGCCTCTCCATTTGCTGACAGTGTCAGCTTAGTGACAATCCTATGACCAGAGATTATGACTGATTGTGAATGAAATAAAAAGTACTAATAACAAAAAAAGCGTATTTAATAAATACTTTGACTTTGATGGAAGGGTAAAAAAATCTTCGCGATGTTTCACAGTTATTTTTGTTTGCAAACCTGATTTGCAATTACGAATTATTCTCAAACTCAGTCGGTATTACGCAGTATTATCGTTACCAAAGCTACGAATAAAATTGAGCTTTTGGCTTCTGTACTGTAAAGATATCTAGTCTAAGAAAATCTTTGGACTTTAAAACACTAAACTTAAATTGGATTTGAATTTGAGAAAGTCTGCACAGCTAAAACTGTACTTTTACTGGCTAGATCTAACAAAGTATAACAATGAAAAGTTATTTTCATTATTACTATTTCTTCTTGAATGTTAAATAAATAATCTATTTAAATAAAAGGAGAAACTGACTGACTGACATATTATCAAAGCACAGCCGAAAATACTGGGACAAGGAGCGTGAAATTTTGCACAAGGCTTCCTTTTATGACGTAGGTGAACACTAAAGAAGGGTTTTTCACAGTTAAGCTCCTAAAGGGATGTAATGTGGGCCTAAAGTTTGTATAGAGAACCCTACTTTCACGCGGGCGAAGCCGCTAGCAGAAGGCTAGTATATAATATATTATTATATTATTTTGTATTGTATGTATGTATTCGTGTTAGTATGAGTATTATTTCTAATAATTCTACATTAGCAACCCTAAATCTATCTCCTTTCGCTCAGTCCTTTCAAAAGTTGTTTATAAAAGATTGCTCTGTGCAATAAGACCCGCTCTTTGGCGGACCGAGTGTCAGACTCTTACTGACTAAACATCTCACCCCGTTCCTTACTGGCCTTTCGCACGAGGGCCAAGCTTTCCTATCAGAAAGAGACCCTGGGCCCCAGTAGGCTTCGACAGACCAGGCATCGGTTCTAACAGGCTACTTACAGCAAATAAAAAAAAGACTAACAACAAAAATATGATCTCCCATCAAATACAAACAAGTCAATCATGGACTAAAACAATTAACTATCAATATTTATGGACGGAGACCAACTTCTGTCCTAAGTCTTATAGGTAAATAAGCTTGTATAGTCATCAAAAGGATTTCCGAACGAAACCTATTCGAGAACAATTCCCTTCTATGTAAAGGATGAAAGAAATAATTTGGGACATTATTTTTTTGCTACACACAATATGTTGTGTAATACCTTCCTTTCCGTTTATTAGTTTTTAAGAAGCTAGCTGTTATCTTCGTTCGCGTCCAACTCGTAGGAACAGCTATATGCCATTTGGTCACAATAAAAAAAAAAATTGTGGGTAACATTCCAATTATTCTTCTAAAATAAGAACAGACTAAGTGACACCTTACAACGTCAGCTATCTTACTTTGAAAGTCTCGTCGAAATCAGTGTAGCAGTTACGGAGATTTGCCGGAACAAACAGATGATCAAAAATTTTAATATCTTTATATTTATTTACGCGGCAAATAAGTTGAACTCGTTGCTATGGTTACGCGCAAAATTCACCTTCGATTGGGACCCCAAAATCAGTTACCTTGCATTTAATGATGACTGTCAAAATGGTTGTTTCAAATAAAAATAATGATACTTTTATATGCATTTGGTAAAAAAAAAATTTTTAGTTGATATCTGGTTCAAGATAGCTCGAGAGAAAACTACCTGGAAGAAGTTGGGGGAGGCCTTAGCCCAGCAGTGGGACCGTATAGTTTAGATAAAAAAGTTTGATATCACAACCAGACAAATCAATTTTATTTATATGTATAGCAGTATAGATTGTTCAGAGAAATTGTTAAGCAATACCTTGTATCGTTGTTCTAAGTATCTTATATATTGGCAAAATAAAGGTCGTTTAATCGGTTTTTCTTTTCAATATTGGTTTCGTGGGTAACGACTTTATCATTTCCTACAGAAAAGGAAACTGCTTCATTTTTATAATTGAATGGTGATCCTCATTCATCATCTCTTAGCTTCCGAAGATTAGGTGTCACTTTCGTATCAAAGCCATAATCAGCATTAATGTTCCCACTGCTGGGACTCAAGCCTCTCCTCTCTTAAGAGAGGACCGTACTCCACAAAGAGGGCCCACTGCGGCTTGGTGGATGTCACATGTCTTAGAATTTTTAGTTCCTAGACACGCCGGTTTCCTTACGATGTTTTCCTTCACAGTTTTGAGAGCAGAAAAATGACGATTTTTGGCCCAACTTTCACAAATTTTTTTTTGGTAGTATTTTAGGACCACAAATTAAAGTACAGTCCTAAAATACTACTAAAAATAATCATTTGGTGGAATTAGGGACCGCGAACGCGGTCCGAAAAACCCCAACAACCCCAAAAGACCACACAAAAAAAACTAGTACACGTCATTCCAACATTACACAGAAAAATCGTAAAATGAATAGTTTTTACATAGGCAAAACCAAACAATTCCTCGAAACGCCAAGTAAACTCCGAGGTATGTGTACTTTATATTGAAAAAACACGGCTGTTTGCGCTTTTGGCGACAAACATGAAGAATTGAATGCGTCCCAGCTGCCTACGTATGTATATTAAGTTTGTATTTGCTCGGTTAGACAATGTTTGTCCTACGGTCGTGTTTGCGTCACAGTGTTAATAAAATCATTGCATGTGAGAGCGATATGGTAAAAAGCTGCGTACATGAGTTTGTTGAGATTTTAGAATCTACCGTAATTCAAGGCGTAAATGTAAATTATAACCACTAAATTTCAATTTTCAAATCTTTGTCTATTTTTCAGTCTAATCTCGGAAACGGCTGAATCGGTTTTAACTGAACTTTCACAAGTAGACAGTTGACTGGATAAGGATAAAGTCCTTTTATTATATAAAAAAGAATAAAGGTTCCACGCAAAAAAGCCTTCTTAAAATAGTGGCCAAATGACCAATATGCTGTTATACGTATCTAATACAGACGAAGATACGGCCACGAGCTAGTTGTAAATAAATGCCAACTGCTAAACTGATGGTCCAATTCTAATGAATTTTGACGTGCACATAGATCTTGTTTAAAGGAAAGTTAGGAGAGTGGACATTCCCTTGGACGACATTGACGCTATCACGGCCATTAACTAAAATTAATAAAATTATGTAATGAAGTTAACAAACAAACTTTTTAAAAGTAAAAAGAATAAATGATTTATTAGACACGAAATAAAGACAAAAAATATCTACGAATTATTTTTAACAAGGACCAATGACCAAACTAGAGAAGAAACCCTTAATTTGTCCTTTACAAATTTAGTGTTAGACGAAAAACTAAAGATACTAAAGTTTTAATATCTAATTTGTTTTATGAAACACGTTTTACCATTTATTAAAAATGTTGTACTAAAAAAGACGATTTTAAAGTAGGTTTTGAAGCTTAATGTTAACGGACTAAGCCTAAAATCTGCATCTAGACATGATACGCATATTAATTCAGATTTTGAAAACTAAATCTCTTAATACTTTTATAAAAGACTATCTTCAGGCAACGACTTTGCTTGAGTATAAGCAGAAAGTTCTCCCAAAGTAATATAGGTACTTACCTACTAAATAAAATAATCTTATGTGTATAAAAAAATAAAAAGTATCTTATGTGTAATGGATAGTTGGTATTTTTGGACCAGGATCACGGTCTCAATTACCACCATTTTTTTTTGTTGTATTTAGGGACCATAAGAAAAAGTACTAAAATATAGTTACTAAGTAAAGTGTACTTTATGTAGTACTTTATGTGTTGTCTGAAAATTATGCTAATAAAAATATTTTTATCGGTGGTAGGTAGTTGTCCGAAATGCCCCAGCAGGACATGGTCTATCCATGTGTCAAGTTTTATAAAAATCTGTCTGCATGAAAGAGTTACAAACAGACAAACAAATCGCCTTACTATTAATGTGATTAGCACAGCTTTTAAGATTACTGCATTGCGGGTTCAATTATGCAAGAGACTTATGTTTAGATTTTTTGTAAAAAGATTTAGGTAAATATTCTAGACATCCAGATTCAAGTAGATGAAGCATAATTTAGTTCGCTTTCTGAGTTGATATAAGCCACTTCTCCCGTCCTAGGACGTGTCAAAATTCTACGGACTAAAAACTTACATCTATGTTTTTTTTTTTTTTATGGTAGGTAAAAATCATCCAATGACGAGTCCCGCTCTTGGGCGGAGCGGAAAACAAGTGTCAGACTCTTACTGACTAAACAACCTACCCCGTTCCTACATCGCCATACATACCAGGGCCAGAGCCTTCCTTTTCAGACACAAACCCGTGGCCCTGATTGGCTTCGACCCTTCTGCAGGGTCCCTACGGTTGCTGACAACTCCTTGAGGCGCGCGGGAACAGTGCGCGCCGTCGACGACTGGGCTTGGTCCGGACGATTACCAGACGACCGGACGGCGAGCTACCCAATGCTCACCGTCCGCAAGCCCGCGCCTACGGTGACTCACATCTATGTTTGCTTTTTTATCAATTTTCATTATATTTTCACAATAACAATCCTATTATATTTAAATGTTTATTGATAAAATTATTAAAGTAGAATGCAATAGTTCAATATCCTATTTCAGGAACAGATAAACATTAAACAGAAAAACATAAAACAAATGAACTTTTTGAATCAGAAAAAATATATGAAGCTTTAGTACGTAGTAAACAAATAAATGCAATTTGCTGTTGTTATTGCTGTTAAAAACTGTTATTGACATTTATTTTTTTAACCTTTATTTTTGTACGAGTTTCCTAGCGCTAAAATTCGCAGAGCCTAAATTCAGACATAATAAGTACGCCAAGAGCCGGATCTTGGCGTACTTAATAGGTCTTCAATATATTTTTTCTTTAATATTATAGTATATTGTAAAGGTCTCATAAATAATACAAATATCAGACTGACGAATACAAAACATGTTATTAATTCTAAATGATGTTTCAATAGTATTTTATTATTTAATGTAGCGGAAAGTGATCCAATACGATTACTCGTGACCAATTTTTTTATATCGTCTTATTTTTGAGGAAAAGTTCTGATCTTCTGATAAGTAACTATATATAGTATTTTGGTTTCTTTGTTGTAAGCATTTTTTATATCATTGATAGGCTTGCGTTTGATCACTATCGGATGAATGGAAGATGATAATGGTAGAATGTCCTGGATAAGGCATTTAGTGTCCAGGCCGCTCGCCTATGGAATGCGTTGCCTGTTACAATTAAACGTGCGCAAACCCTACCTTTATTTAAAAGGCTTGTGAAGGAGCATTACTTGACGCTGTGATCTTGTGTTCGTTTTACCTCTTACTCTCTTGAATGTATATATTTTGTATGTATGTATATATGTATCTATTTTTTAGTATTTAGTTCTTTAATATGATTGTTTTTCTTTTGTATTAGCACCAAGTGCAACCCCATTTTGTGTCCTGCAAATTACTATCTATACAGGGTTGCCTGGAAGAAATCGCCGAGTGTGATAAGGCCGCCGATTGTATGTTTTTTTATTATAAGTTTTCCTTTCCAATGTATTTTAGTCTTGGTGTACAAAGTGTATAATAAATAAATAAATAAATGTTAAAATTATTGTGAGAAGAATGCATTAAGAAGACACTAAGTCCGCCTGTGTACCTTTGTGTTGCATGAAGTTCTTATAAATAAATAAATAAATGCATAACTGTAATTAGCTTTGGCCGTACTCACCTGATGGTAAGCCACGCTGCCGTGCAGGCACTAAAACGCAGTAAAATAGCGTATTTTACAATACTTTTACTGCGTTTTAGTATCTGCACTGCAGCACGATGCCCTTTTTTGTTGAAATACTTGGTTGGAACCTATCAACCTACCTAGCCTTTTTCCGACTACCTTAAAATCGGCTTTCGGTCTAACTTGATACAGTGATCTTAGATTTAGCAACTGCCTACTTAACCTCCACAACCTAAGGAGTGGCATGTGGCTGCCTTCTTCTGCGAAGCAGTAATCTTAGCAAAGGAGGAGACCGACCGCATGACGCAACGGCGCTCAAGCCCAAGTTACCACCAGATTCCTATACCAATTTCCGACCAATGTAGTCGCGGGCTTGCGGACGACGAGCATATGGGTAGCTCGCTGTCCGATTGCCCGATAACCGTCCGGATCTAGTAAGGTCAAAACCTACAAGGATCAGCTGCTGAAAGGAAGGTTTGGCCCTGGGCTGAAAGGCAACAAGAAACGGAGTGAGTTTTTTAGTCAGTAAAAGTCTAACACTGACAAACACAGGCAAGACCAGTTGAGGACAGTAAAACCATGGAGGCATCAGGCAGGCAAACCAACCAATGACCAAAGAGAAAAATCGACAGCAAGATTCCTTTTCATAGTTTGAAAATTCTTTGTTGCTAAAATTCTTTTCAACAAAATGTTCGAAACTCAAACTGAAAAGTTTCACCATTTTTGTAAACCATTTCAATAAGACCCACAAATCACTATTTCAAAATTCCACATACCCTCTTATTTAAAAGGTACAATTGAAATTCTCTCGCAAACTTTCTAGTATTCCTTGAAAACTGAACACATCTACGTTATCTGGGTGTAATATATGCGCATCGTAGTTGCAAAAGGAATTTATTTCGCTTAGTTTTATTTATTGAGAAACGTTTGCACGTTACCTAGTGTTGCCCGGTATCCCGGTTGCGCGGGTAATCCCGGTTTTTCAAGAATCTGGTGCCACGTCCCAATTAATTCCTAATCGGGACACCACATCCCGATGTTTGTATTAACATCCTGAGTCAGTTAGATCGCTCATTTTGACGGATAAAATGTCATCTTAATATATTTTCGCTTTTACACTTCACCGCTTTGGATTGGCAATGTTTATGCAAATAAATCTCGTGTTTTTGTATTCATGAACGGTGAAAAATCTTATCCTTTCTGAAGTAAAGTGCTAATTGTTTTTGGTTTTGAAGAAGCGGCTACGAAAGACACAGTCCGCTGATTGCTTTTATGGCCATTTTTACAGCTGTCTCGATTCCAATATCAAAATCTCGGATATTTTCGACTTTAATCCCGGTTTTTCTTACTAAAGCTAGCAACACTAGTTACACCGTTCTAATGTTGGAATTTGCAAGGTAAGTAATTTACGTGGAGTATTCATTACGATCGCTGTACGATTTTCTTGTAACACTTAAATTATGTTGCTTTGTTGTTTCTGCGGATTCAGTAGCTTGGTTGAGTTGATTTTAATTTGTACCCTAGAACCAATTTCTAACGTCGTTGTGGTTTATGATTCTGATTATTTATTTGTTTTTGTACGTCGATTTATATACGTAAGTCGTTTATTATTTGTTTTTATATAAGCTGCATTTTTTAATATAATAAACTCGCTTTTGTATATGATTTGTCAAATGTTGACATCGAAGTACTCGAAGAAAATGTCTGCTGTTGTCTTCCCGTTCGATTACAATACTTTGATTGCATCACTGCTTACCATTAGGTAGGATCGCAGTCAAGCAATGTATAACTAAGAAATAGTTACCAGTTTGTGTATTTTATGCGGCTTACCATAACGTCTTTATTTCAGTATTTTTTGTGCAATTGTTAAGCTTTTTATAATCTAAGTTGAGCTTTGTGATATCTGAAAAATGCTTGGACTATCTAGACAGGCCAGGCCATTTGTATAATTTTCAGAAAATATTTTTTTAATTCCTAGTTAGAGATACTAACATTCTTTTACCCAGCTGTGTTTTTCGGTCCTATTTCTGCATCCAAACTATTTATTCTAGGTACAAAACCAGCTACCTGAGTTTAAAGTTACGAAACAGAACTTTACACATTGGTCAGTACTTTGTTAGTACATATTCGTGCACAAGTGCTTTATTCTAACTTGATACAAGTACAAATATCTTAGTTGTAGAAATACAAGACAAACATAAGTCCAATTTACAAGCCCTGGAGCACAGAAGTAGGTAAGGTTGTCGGATCTTGGTGAGTCTAAAGATAGGCACTGCGAATTTTGACGCTTGAAAACTCGTACAAAAAAAAAATGGTTGCCTGTAAAGTCGGTTTTACGGGCGAAGATTTTACGTGACAACGTCTTTTTCTCGGTAGAATATTTATTGCGCCGATTCAATGCGCCTAATTCTCTAGTGCTGCGCGCGCGGCAGACCGATCATAGTTGAGTGGGAGAGAGACGCAAGGCATTCGGCGGGCCTCTCTCTCGTTCGGTGACTCATCGTAACGTTACCGAGCGTTACACTTTTTCATAAGTGACTCCCAGCCGCAACCTAATTTAAGACGTTGTCACGTCAAAATAAGTGATTTAAACAAATAAATGCAATGTCCAGTCGTTATTGCTGTTAAAACCTGTTATTAGCAGTTTTTTTAAACCTTCAATTTATATGAGTGCACAAGCGCTTAAGTTTGCAAGCACTTCAGACTCGCCAAGATTCAACGGTCATATTGTACAAGCCTTACGATTATACAGGATTCCTTTTTTGGAGAGTGTACCCAGGGATTGCATTACTTGATTCCACCATCTCTTTTCTACCAATGAAAGTACGACGAGTATCAGTATCACCTTAAGTTGTTGAAATATCTACCGATCCAAAATAAATGTTTCATTTCGTCCTTTGTACCACACACATCGAAGAACTGGAACAATTTGATTGCTGCAGTCTTCTCGTCCGATCATAATTTAGACGTCTTCAAGGCTCTTAATAAACAAGTACGCCTCACCATCAACGATTGCATCACTGCTAACCATCAGGCAGTATCGAGCACTACTCTATCAGATGGTTTTTGCTTCTGTGAAGTGTCAATACTAAATGAACATAATTCAGAGAATAAAGAGTTACTTTAATGGTAAGAAACTCTATAAGTAATAGGCAATCTTCACACGTCAAGCCCCAACGCCCGTGTTCACAACTGTCCCAACTCAAATAAGGAACAAAGTACCTCGCAGCCCTGTGTAAATTGGAAAGGTAAGTACCAACAAAACCGATTTAGTTTTCAAGCAAAACTCACCTTTAAGAGCCAACGTAGGGCAATAAATTCTGCGTTAACGTCTCACGTTCAGCGTAAGAAACGGTTGCTTTATAGAAGAAGAAAAAAAAACGGTGAAATAAACGATTTGCAACACCCTTGAGCGTCTTCGAAAATTTTTACGCGAAGTATAAAGTTCATTCGTTGCTTCGCATAAAAACATTCTGTATTGTGAATAGGACGTCTTAAATGTAACGCGATTCACCTGTGAATAGTTTTTTTTTTTATGGCAGGTGAAAATCATCGAATGACGAAACCCGCTCTTGGGTGGAGCGGGAGACCAGTGTCAGACTCTTACTGACTAAAAAACCCACCCCGTACCTTCCTTGCCTTATTCCTAGAGCCGCGGTAACAGTTCTCACCACCCGAGCACCTGTGAGTAGTGGTCTATATTATGTGCTTGCTAGTCGATTAGTATTTTTGACTATAGTCGAATTGTGGATTGCTTTAATTTTTGATGTAAAGAACATACAATAATTAATTAGTAAACCCACAGCTCGACTCCCGATGGGCACAAGACCTCACTAGCGAGTCCTATCTTTACTAAATAAAGTTTCTAAACGTTGTAAAGGTTTTCATAATTTGATTTTAATTCAGGATAAAATTTTAATGTTGGGTATAGTAGTTTTAGTAATAAAACAAAATACTCACGATTATACTAATAAAAGTTAAAATAAACAGTAAATAAAGAATTCCATAATGTCGAATGATCGCATACAAACTACAGACTCGATGTATATGAACGCTATCTTTGAATCTGTATTTACCAGAAATCTAAAAAATATTGTTGTGTATACATATAGGCATTCTGGAGTCTTATTAAAAGACGGTTTCTAGTATACATTAAAATTGTGCCAAGGGCTACCAAACCCCGTTAAAAAAAAACCAAGATCCCAATTTTTATTATACACCGTTTATCTAAGAACCACCGTACCTCACCTACTTAAGAATTTGCAAAATTCATTAATTCTTTGAAACGTTTCATAAAGCGTTCCCGGGGGTTGCAAACTTTACCGTACACAGGTCGTTTAATATCGTAACGTGCAGTTTTATCGCTACCAACTTTACTTAGAAAATAAACTTTCTAATTATTATTATGAAAACCTTCTTCGAAAACTGTTGAATGTTGCTCAAGTTTGACGGGTTCATTTGGGAAGATCGACGTATAAAATGTTTTGTTTGGACCTGTATAATAATTTATTAGGTGCTTAACCTCAATGTTTTAATATCGTCTGACCAATCGACTAAATAAAGGTATCGATATTTTTAGTCGATAATTGCGACTGTATAATCGACTAAGGAACACTTCGATTTATTAGTCACATCACTAAAGTTTTTGAATGCTGTGGCTGAAACGGCTGAAACGTAAAGGCCAATCAAAATGTTTTTTTTTTGTGATTAGGTGTCATCAAATTTTCCGTCATAGGGCAGAGTGTCAGACTTTTAGGTAATAACTAAAATCCTCCTGTGTTATTTTAGTTAACTTTCACGATCATACTAGTCGCCAGTAATGTCTCCACAGTGAATTTCTGACGGCAATTTTTAATAATGCCATTCACATGTCCTTTTAAATTTTTGATATACCATGAACAATACCAAAGCCCAAATCCCAATTGGATTATTCACTTAAAACCATGTCTCTATCCTCCCCAACAAAGACATCACGAAAAATGACGTTAAAAAGCTGACAAGACACATTCAAATGCAAAAATAACATTCGCGTCTCATCTCTGTAACCTCCTCATGGCATAACGTAATGACAGCCCTTACATGACAATTCCATTCGCGCAGGGCTGTCACTCATTAGCATACGTACATAAAGAGTCGCTCATTGGCTAGACCCGCCATGTTTGAATTGCAGAAATTCCGGGCGCCATTTTGTTAATTAAAAACTCCCGCGTTTTTTTTTCTCTTGCCACAAATTATTGTTTGCGAAGTTGTCTTAATGTTTGCTGAGTAGATTTTACGGGGTGTCTAAAATTTTTGATATTTTTGAGAATATTTTTTGTAGACATTACGTCGTATACAGGTAAAAATTCGCTGTATTTTGCTAGAGAAAACGGTTGACATCATGCTTGTCTTCCTTGGAGTGAAAAATGACGCGATGGTCGCATGTCATGGCAGCTTACAGGTGAAACATCGGGCAAAAAAATGGACTTTTTTCCCACCTTTAGATAGGAAGCAAATAAACCGTGGATTTTTGATAAATATCCACTATACATGACATAACATGCTATCTATTATTACCAACATCTTCTCTACTTTTAACAATGTTTTTTATTACGAGTTCGAAGTTAAAATCTTGTGGAAACATTAATGATCGTGGGTGGTCTACATCGCATTAACTTGCCTATCATAGTATTAAATAACCTTCCAAAAGTGAACGCTTAAAACTTCGAGACAAGTTTCTTTGTAGAATTTATGATAGCGATTTATATTGAACATATTTTTTTATTAAACGTATCATTTTTTTTTTATTATTAAAGCACTTCAAATTACATAAACTTATAAACAAAACATATTGTAAATATAAACAGTCATTTTGTTACGTTTTAAATATCGAACGTTTCCTCGAAGCAACGTTACTTTTTTAAAAATATGCGCAATCTTTTTCATGTCTGGTGCGTTCATAAAATTTAAAATCTTCTAAAAAAAGAATGTAAAAGAATATATTCGTAGATGTGACGAAAAATAATGTATTCTACGGTCGTTTTACGTAGAACGTAGTGAACGCGCGAAACCTTTTCCTTTCAAGTAAATAAAAATAGTTGAATATATTGAAGTCCCGCGGGATGACCAATAACTTCAGTTGGATTTGGCTCTGTGTACGTATGGAAATTCGGCGCACCGGGTGCGTTTAGTCGGATCCCCGGTTGGACATCGATAGTTTAGGTGCCAACCCTAGCCCATCAATCGAGAATGGATCGTATCGCAGTAAATATTGTTTTTTTAATTACAGAGCTATGTTTTTTAGTGTTTGTAGATTTTTTACATTGAAAAAAGTGCTGATAGGAATTTTAAGTTCATTGATTTTTATGAAATCGTTTAAGTAATGGGTAACTTGTACATCTCATCACATCATCATATATGTCATCTCTCCCCCTTGGAGCAAAAGGGTAAGTTACACTTTTACTGCCTAAAACGCAGTCCTGTTCCTTCGTTACACACACCTTGAATCCAGTAGATTTAACTCTGTTAAGATCCTACGGTTTACTGACATCTCCTTGCGTGCCTGGAAAAATAGGCGACGACTTGGGCTTAGTTTGGACGGGTACTGGACATTCGGACGGCGAACTACCCATTGCTCGCCGTCCGCTAGCCCGCGCCTATCGTTGCCAGAAATCAACAAACAGTGATAGAATAGTACATGGGATTCTTTTTATGCAGGAAATGAATAGGAAAGAATAGGAAAAAAATTAAGGAACCTTTCCTAAAACAATTTTCAAACAAAACACCTCTATAAAGATAAAATTCAAAAATATAATCGCAATATCAAAATCAGTCAATAAACTCTTACAATTTTCTCTATCGATAAAAATGCAAATGTCCCATCCCTTCACGGGGGGATCTTGGGAGGTCCTGGGGGTCCTAGGAGGTCCGGAGTGATTGCATTGGATGCCTCCAAGTCTCCGGTAAGTAGATTCAGATACTGCCGCTTGAACAATGGAGCTTTCTTGACTTTAGACTGAATTTTGAGGCATGAACTCCTTCAAGATTTGCGAAAGTTTAAAGAATTCAAAGATATTTTAAGAAAAAATGTTCGGTGAAAAAGTGTTGGAATATTTTTTGGACATTTCGTCGTGAAATACTTTTTGAAGATGTGAATTATTTTTAGTTAAGGAAGAATGGAATTGATTTTGCTATGAATGTAAACATACAAAGGATTTGAAAACAATAAATACCAAAAGTCAAAACATGTGTGACATGTGTAAAGATATTATGACATGTATTGACTTTTGGTGTTTATTGTTTTCAAATCCTTTGTATGTTTACATTCATAGCAAAATCACGAATAAGAAAAAAAAACCGGCCAAGTGAGAGATGGACTTAAACACCAAGGGTTCCGTACTTCGTCCGTAGCAATAACGGAAAAACAATAACGTGTGTTGTAAGAGGGCCCCACTTAAATATTTAGTTTTATTCTGTTATTAGTATTTGTTATTAAATACATCACTTGGCAATAGAAATACATCAATTGTGAAAATTTTAATTATCTGGTATAACGGTATGTAACACACAGGTTGGCGTTAGATAGACGAAGGTCGGAGTGGAAAAGGGGTTCGTTTAAATGAATCGTGTGAACACGGACCCCTAAAAACAAATAAACAAACCCATCTCGAAAAACAACACGCAACAAAACACTTAAAACTTTTAACAAACGCGAAAAACTGCGAAAAAGAATTAAGCAAATGTTACCTGGCTGTTAACTTGGAAATCGATCGCATTATTGAAATAACGCCCTAGTGGGCCATCATGGGCCGTCTGTGAGGGGGGCCGTTCGTTGATCAAGGATTATACCTGGGATTAAGGGCTCAAGGAACTCAAAGTTATGATAATGTGAACCCTTGGAAGCTCCACGCAGCTTTAGGCCGATCCAGGATTTGTTGAATCCAGGTAAAGTTGCAAGTTACAGTTTGAAGTGTTTTCCGTGAACTTCATTAAGTTGTGAATGTTAGCGAAATGTTTTGGGGGAGTTGTGAGGTAGTTAAGTGTTGATCGTAAACGATAATCAGTAGTTTATCCGTAATAATATGCAAATACAAGTTTGGTGAGTAATATTCGGGAATGTTTAACCGGAATCAAAGGTAGCAAGAAAATTACAGAGAGGAAAAACTGTGATATGACTACCTTAATCCATTGAACATGCCAACTACGCAATATAATGATGAGCTGACTACGTATTATTTCGTAGGTCTTCACTACAAAATCAACCTGTATAAAACAACTGTTACTGGTGGTGGTAATGGTTCCAGTAAAACCGTGCGCCATTTCTTACATATTACAAGGTCTCCAACCGAGTCTGTCAGTTTCGCGACATATTCACGATAATCTCAAAAAATAATGAACGGATTTTCATACAGTTTTTACTAATAGACAGAGTGATTTATGAGGAAAGACCAAATATATAATTTATGCAAATTATAGAGGAAAAAAGACGAGAATGTTTTGGTAAGGTTCCCATTTAAGTTCAGAGTTTAATTAGGTGAGAATTTCATGTAACTGCAAACTATATGGAAGTACCTACATATTATTATACAAACCCAATTGTTGACAGGTAGCCAAGCACGAACCTGCTCGCCCCATAGCAACGGGTCCCCTCCGAAAAGTTTTATAACTTAGCAAGCAGGGACCATGTTTTTCATTCTTGCATCCCTTTTACATAAACCTAGCCTTAAGTATATATCATAGATTTCTGCCACAGTTGAAGAAAAGCTTAAAGTATTTTAGTTTCAATAAGGTATTTTTGCATGCATAGATATTTTCTTAGGAGCTTCTATTGAACAAAACAAAATGGTATCTTACATCGATGAAAAGCTGGAACATAGCATTGATTACATTAGCGAACAAAGCGAAAACATAAAATTGGTAAAGTCACCGTCAACAGAATATGCATAGCACCGTAATATATGCAAAATAGTAAAAGTACGATAAGTAGAGTATATCACGCGAACCCGACATTTTGTTACCATTTATATAAGGCTGGTAACACTGCTGTACAAGACCAAACATCCTATATACAACCAAAGAATCTGTCAAAATAGAACTTTCTTGTCACAATCTAAGGTTCAATTTAGATTGACTACAGAAGTGATAAAAGATGTTTTTTAGACGGTAAAGGTTCTTTAGCTAATAGTAACGAATGATGGGTCAAGGGTGAAAGTAAAGGAAAGAATCAGAAAAGAAAATTAGGAATATATAACGAATGGTTCAGAATAACTGCTTACTGTTGTGTTGTTGGTGTGTTATTACTGACTTGGATTTATTTCTTTTTAGGTCTTATTATTAGTTCTATGTTGTAAAGCTGAAAGCTGAAACACAGAGTAAGTGGAAGGACCTTGCAGAAGGGTCGAAGCCTACTGGGGCCAAGGGTTCGCGTCTGAAATGAAGGTTCGGCTCCAGAATTAAAGACAACGTAGAAAAGGGGTGGGTTTATTAGTCAGTAAGAGTTTGACTCTATCTCCTGCTCACCCAAGGGTGAGAGTTGTTATTGGGTGATTTTTACCCACCGAAAAAAAGGACAGAATAAGTACAGGTTTTGGAATTAGCTATGACTTCCATGAAGAATTGAAGAAAGTTGTTCGTTCGTTTAAACAGAAGCAGCTTTTTGAGTACTGTAATTAGAGACATAATAGAAAAACAATAGGTGTTAACAATAGGGGCTTAAGAGTTTAAATGCATAGGTTGAAGTAGAAACAACAAAAATAATCAGCTTTTCAACTACACTGCGGTAAAACCTACAATATTTTTACACATATTATATTTAAAACATATTCCAAACAGTGAACCCAAAACCTTTTAATTTCAGAGTAAAATTTTAATATGAACGGAAAAATTTCGACATTCCGAATTAATTTTGGGTTTCACTAGAATCACTGCATCGAACCACAGAGCCTCTGCTTCTGGCGATTTAAATGTACTTAAAACGTCCTATTTGAATACATTTCAATATTGAATCCATTTCATTTATAAAAGGTTTATTTTTAATAATGAAATGTTTCATTATTCCAATAGCAATCGATTCGTCGTGACTTCGATGCAAATTACAATCTGGTCTAAAGATATTTGGAAATCTTTGAATATGATTGGGTGGCCTATAAGTAGACCTAACTCACACTTTGATACGTCAAAGGTTCAAACCCAGGCCAACATTTTCATCATCATTTCAGTCGAAGAACGTCTACTGTCCAACATAGGACAACCAAAAATTTGAAAACATGAGACAACCATCAAACCGCATTGCGTCCGCTTAATGTATAACATTCCATTTCCTCTCCAAGAAAGGAGGCAGAGTCCTAGCAGAGGGAACTTCATAGGCCAACCGACATAGTCCGAAGAATTGCCAAACTTAAGTGGCAGTGAGCACTTTGCTCGCAGATCAGATGGTCGATGGACCAAAAGGTACTGTAGTGGCGACCACGTATCAACAGACGGCGTTGGAAGGGCTAGCATAAGATGGACTGATAATCTGGTGAGGTTCACAAGAAACTGATGGATGCGAGATGTACAGGACGGCCCGTTGTGAACCGTTGTAACAGTGAACGTCTTTCAGCTAAAATGATGATGATTATGGTGATGTTATGTTATGATGATGATCATATAACCCTTGAAGATTAACAAGAAAACTTCCTAAATTAATATTTCAGTTAAGAAACACCCAATACAGTCCCCGCAACAGGATATAAGCAATTAATGGCGTCAAAAACTGACTTAAAGTGAAAAGTTAAATTTTAAACGGTCATTAAATTATCTAGGGGTTGTTATTTGAAAAAGTTAAGCAGCGAAGGTGAAACTTAGGCAAGTTAATAACTAATTGGTTTAAAATTTTGATTGATTTGACTTCTAACTTTTGATCTGCTTATTTTTGGGTCAAAGTTTTGATTTAAGCGATTATGATTGATTGAAGGTGATTATTTTGAGATGAGGTGCGCTTTTTTTGAAGTATTTGACAAATTTAGAAGGATTTTTGAGTGCAAACTTTCTTGTGGAAAGGATTGTGAATTTATCTTTTTTTACGGATTCAGCAAAATCCAAAACCACAGTGTTCTTTTTAATCCAAAGGTTGACTAGTAGAGAATGCCTTGTAGCATTAAGTCCGCCTATGTACCACTTTTGTACATGAAGATTAAATAAATAAATAAAATCTGAAGAAAAAGCAACTATTAAAAAAAAATCGACCAAGGCGAACTCTTAATAGAGCGGATTTCCCAAAATTAACCCCGTAAGGTCCGAAGGTCACGGAGGTCATAAGTTTTAGAAATCTACTTTACACGCGGGCAAAGCCGCAGTCAGAAGCTAGTATGCTAATAACGTTTTTCAAAGCAACACAACACTTGCTCAGGTTTTATTCAAATATTTATTTAACGGTTAAAGGCCGCATATTTGCTATTCCCAAAAACGCTTGCGTCGCCATCTGGCGGAGAGACCGCACTTGACAACTATTATGCAATATCATCAGTCCACGGATGAGATGGGGTGCGGTCAAGGTGCGAGTGAAAAGCGATTTTTTTCTATAAAGGAAGTAGTCAGATGCTTGAAGAAGATAAGAATACGAAACTCGCTACTAAATTGCCTACACCTTTGTACCCAGATGAATGGCTACCGTGAAAAATGACGAAAATATTCTGTCAAGTGCTCATGCAGAGTTTGAGCTGTTAATTAGCCCAAAAATGAAAAGAAAAGCCAGTTAAATGATTCATATTTTGTTATACATGGATCTATGGCTGGTCATACTGGTAACAGTGGTGGCCCAGTAGTAGCTGCCCCGACGTAATGGTTGTAGATTACGAGTTAAAACCTAGCCAGTATCACAACTGCTCTTAAATGGTGAAGGAAAACAATCGTGAGAAAAGCCTGGAACATCCGTAAACTGGTTGGAGAGCACCATTGGTAGTGCAATGATAATGGAATATCACTCGTAACTAATAAGTTACGAGTGTTATTCCATTATCATAGACGACGATAATTTCTCTACGACATTGAGCTTTCGGGATTGAAGCTCAATGTCTTAACCCAAAGCATGCATCTCCAACGCAACATTTATATTGCACACGTACGTCGTACATAAAATTAAATTACAGCCGTGCAAAGTCATCATCCATCTCCAAATCTCGATTCAAATCTCCCAAATCTTAATGTCACAAAACTAAAGCACTTCAAACCTTGCTAATCTCCTGTGCCTTGTACCAAACTCTAAGTTACTAAATTTGCATATAAGATTTACTTAGCCCTTTCGTTGATAGTAAGTTTAAGTTTATATCAGCGATATTACAGACTATTTGACTAAAATAACTTAGTTGCAATAGTAGTTGGAAGGGTCTAAGTTAGTTGGTGGTACGGTTATGGACGTACTTAAGTATACAGTAAAGCCTGGATAACTGTATCCTAGGATTTTTCTGAACTTGTAGAGGGTTTAATTTACATACTTTCTTAAATAGTCCGAATTGTTCTCTTTTGCAAGATGAAAATTGATTCTAGTTAATTCTTAACTGTTTCTTTTGATTAAAAAATGCAATTACTTGGTTACAAATCATATTGAAAAATATAAAACGAAAACCACATAAGAAATAAATCGTTTTTTAAGAGAAATATATCATAAAAATCTTCTTTTTCCACTTTGACATGTAAAGGAAGATGTGGTAAACATGTAGTGAAATATGATAAAGGTACTGCAATTATCAGAAACTTACAAGAATTGCTCAAAACTTTTATCATTTTGTAACCATCGAAAGACGCCAAAATTATATAGACACAAGAAAATAAAATGCAATCTTTAAGAAAGACTTATTTATCCTTGTGGTATTGACGAAATTATTTAGTTAAGTCTGAAAACAACCTTATAAAATTTATCTACAAGAAAACAAGATAACCAGCTATCAAAAATCCCAAAAAAGTTCTTATCTATACACTAAGACCTAAACACATTCGACCCAGGGTCCAAAAACTCCAAACAAAACATTACTCTACATAAACCAGAAACATTTGAACACAACGCACTACTGGGACCCATATTCTTACAGTGAAACATACACCAAAAGCCTTTCTCGGTCTAAAATCTAGGTAACCAAGCTTACGACCTACAATACCTGGGTCCTAGGTTACCATAAATAAGGCAAGATAAGATAATGGTAGCACAATGGGAACTTATCTAGAATTTTAGCTCGGAAAGGTGTTCTTTAATAGAATGTAATCTAACTCACGGTTTTGCCTAAAGGAGGTAGGCAGAGAAGTTATGGAGGATTCGGTTTTGTTTGAAGTATTGAACGCTACGCTATGTGTACGGGAACTGTGTCAGAAAGATCAGTAATGTGATTTTACATCTACGTCTCACGATCAGCATCACTGCTTACCATCAGGTGGGATCGCAGGGAAGCTTTAGTTTATATCCAACTAGTGACCCGCCCCAGCATCGCACGGATACTTATATTGAATATATTATGCATGTTTTATGCACATTAACCTTCTTGAATCACTCTATCTATTAAAAAAAAACCGCATCCAAATTGTGGATGGATGGGTGAGGAGTGATATGAAAGAAAAGGGAGTTAGTGATAGTGTGACGGGTGACAGGACAGAGTGGAAGAAAAAAATATGTTGCACCGACCCCAAGTAATATGGGATAAGGGTAGGATGAAGACCACGTCGAGTTTGGGCTCGTGTGAGTCGTCTTGACGAGTTTTAATTATATAAGTAAAGACCACAGCTAGAAAAGCTAGTTATGAAAAAAAAAATGTCATTGAAAACTTGTTAAGTTTTTATTCTATGTCAGTACACAGAAAGCAGGCCAGCCACCGTGGTTCACAAAACATTCGAGGTGTGAATGTGATTACCATAAATTTTACATTTAAATTATTTGGGGAAATTCTCCCGTTGGAGACGTGTTGCTTGGAAACTGTACCAAGATTGTACTGATCTGTTGGTTGATGTATAAGTAGGATGGTTCGTTTGAAAGGCTGAGAAATGTACTGGGATTTACTGCTCATCATCATTTAAGCCAAAATACGTCTGCATTTGGACAAAGACCTCTGCCAAGTGTCGTCACAACGACTGGTCCTATGAGTCTTGCATGCATTGAATTCTTGCGACCCTCACCAGGCCAATGGCCCACCTTGTTCCCACTAAGTGGTGAAAAAAACCTATTGAAGGATCTGACATGGATCCGACATACATTAAAACATAGAATTTGAAAACATGTGACCTCCTTCATAATCAGACATTGTTAGTCTGCAAGCATACTTATACTATACTAGCTTTTGTCAGCGGCTTCGCCCGCGTACATAAAATATAGCCTATGTCACTCAGGAGTAAAGCAGCTTTCTGTTGTTGGTAATTGTTTTTCAAACGGACCAGTAGTTCCAGAGATTACCTCCTACAAACAAAAAAACATAAAAACAAAAAAACAAACTTTACCTCTTTATTATATTAGTGTAGATGGAAAAAAAAAATGTTAGTAAAAAGTAGAAAAGGAATCTACATGAAAAATCATAGTGCAGATTAAAAGAATAGGATTGATTGCTAGGATACATGTGACGTCACGCCGTACTGTCAAGTCGAAGCAATTTTGGCAAAATTAAATTGGATTTTGATTAAACTTTGTTCGTTCAGAGTTCGTAAATAAATAAAATTAAAAAAAAAATCTTGACTCGATCTGACAGTAAACCGTGACGTCTCAACCTGTCAATCAATACTATATATTCTCATTTTGGAACACATTGTCCCTCCTTATACGCAATTTCAAAAACAGAAGAAAATCAATCAAAAAACCTCACCAATAAAAAATTAAAGCGCTTTGCTTCAGCCTTTAAAATATCGCTAGTCCAGTCTTTAAATTGATTTCAGCCAAATACCTGCAACAAAAAAAAAACAAATATAAACAAACTCTCTCAAACACACCAATCGACCATAAACGCAAATATTGGCCCCAAACTATCAAACATTTGATCACACATTGCTTGTAATTAAAAATGTTTTTTTGCAAAGTAAATACTAGAAACTATTACTTCAAAGGGTTGTTTGTGAATAACCCTTAGTACTGTCGACATAACAAAATTAATAATTGAGGTTTTATTTGCGAAAAAGATTATTTAAATATGACGTTAAAAAAAAATCATCGTGTCTGTTTTGGTAAAAATAATACATAGTATTATTCACGTTCCACGACAAAAAAATGCGTTAAAATAATTTATGAATTCCATTTCCAATAAAAAATATAAAAAGGTTTTTTTTTAATTTTTCTCTTTTGTTCAATTAGCAGTTTTTTTTTAACTTGCAGCTCTTAAAAAAAAGTACTTCAAATTCTACGTTAATTATGTAAATAAAGATTTTTGTTTAGCAATGCCCCTTACTAACGTAATAATAAAATTAAAAACCACATCATTATAACTTTTTGTTTGATCTCAATACATGAGACTTTTTTAATAAAAAAAGCCTATACAAACGCTGACTCGTGACAAAATCTCTCTGTAATAACCCTCCAATGCATTATCATTAAATTCATGGGGTCTTTAATCCAAAAAGAAATCCACCAGAATCCCAAATCGTGGGTCTTTTGAACGACTTCAAAGTTAAATAACCCCTATGTAAGACTGACGGGAATCGAGAACAAACACATTAAATTTCAATCTTTAAAACTCAAAGAATAGAGTACCTTTTACCTTGCTTTAAACACAATTGAAGAAACAAATGTTCACCCGTGCAATTTAGACTGTATTTCCGGTAACATGGGTTACATTTTAAGTTAACAAATATTTAAATTTATTCATTGCTGTGTGCATATAAAAATCGACTTTAATGCTTTTATTTTAAAGTTGGGATCGCTTTGTTTGTTGATGGTACACGCTAGGGGTGGTGCAGAGCGGTGCGATTTTTCACTGAGTTGCTGAATGACGTTTGTATATTTTACTAGTGAAGTGACAGATGCGTTAGGGTTGCCAATTATTTATTGAGCGATTACTGCTTGCTTGGTAGATACAGGCTTGGTCCCTGGATTACCCTGCTTACTATAACAGATTATCATACAATAGATATCTATCTATCTGTCTGTCAGTCTGTTTCCACGGGGTGGTGTTATTGCCATTTTATTCTCTGCGTATTGACGGACCGAAAAGCAATTTATTTTTATTGTTCCGACCCCGGTATAAAATTCAATCTATTTATGATGAACGTAAACATGAAAAATTGTGACATTTCTATTGGAAGATTGAGTTTTTAGGTTTATATTTTTCTTGGTGTCTTGAAATGTGATTTGAAAGGTATTGAAAAATCTGATAGAAGAGGAAATGAGAAGGATTTATACAGAGCTCAGATGCACGCATCTGAACTGATGGCATGTCCTGGAATGGCATATAAGATACTTTTAATCCTAGGATAAGGAATATTTTCTAGTTTAACTTAACGCGGGTGAAACCGATGACACAAGCCAATATATAAAAGCGAAATACCACTCACTGATTAGTTCATTAACCCCCAAGAGGACACCGGTGTCCGCACACCGATTGTCTGTAAATAGTGTCTGTAATTACGGTAGTCGAAAGATTACCTAATCACGAAATCTCAGAAACTAAAAGGGTTGAAGCCTATTGGGGCCCAGGGTCTCTTTCTAAAAGGAAGGCTTAGCCCCAGTGCGAAGGGCAAAGAAGGAACGGGATGGGGGGTTTAGTCAGTAAAAGTCTGACACTGTTTCCCGATCCGCCCAGAGGCGGGATTCGTCATTGGATGATTTTTACCTACCGTAAAAAAAGCACACCTACAAACTTACATTTTGGCAGGTCCTAAGCCCCGTGAACAAATTCGCCAGTAGAAACTAGTCAACTTTAATGATTGAATGGTAGGAACGTCACAAACTGCATCAGTGTCATTAGCATGCATGATGCGATCTTCTTCCGAGGTATTGTTTGTATATGTCAATAATGATAAGCATATCAATGTCAACATGGTTTTATAATTGAACAGGGATTGAATACCGGTACCAATTTCGGTTCTGGTTCTTCATTTAGGTTCATAAAAAGGTTCCTCTTTTCGGTACGGTTCCAGTTCCGGTATCGTTTGTATATGTCAATAATGATAAGCATATCAATGTCAACATGGTTTTATAATTGAACAGGGATTGAATACCGGTACCAATTTCGGTTCTGGTTCTTCATTTAGGTTCATAAAAAGGTTCCTCTTTTCGGTACGGTTCCAGTTCCGGTATCGGTTCCGGTTTGGGTTCTGATGTACCGGTTCCTAGAACCTTTAAATCTGATAACATTATACCGGTTCCTTGCCACCTATTTTAAAGGTTCTTTACTGAGTTTGGAGAGTGCTTAGCATACCATGTCTTTTCTTTTAGCTCGTCTTCGTTCGTAGTATTGGATACCATGTCTTTTCTTTTAGCTCGTCTTCGTTCGTTGATATGTACCAGACGATTCACCAATCCAAATGTGATGTTTTACAAACTCCCCTCTCCGCACATTCCGCTGCACCTCGCATCGCGCTGTCCACCCGCGCCTCAAACAAGTATGGACTGGACTCGCTTTTGCTTTGCTTAGGAACCGTTAATATAAAGGTTCTTAAAGGTTCCAATTTAGGTTCTGGTTCCTGTTCCGGTATAGGTACCGGAACCCCTAAATACCTGTTCTATACCGGTATTTTAGAACCGTTTTCAATCCCTGTAATTGAATGATATCATTGTACAGTCACCAGCACATAAGACTATATAAATCTGTCAGATTTCTCCAATACATTTTGAACCTTGTTATGCTTTGATTAAGAGTTGAAAATCTTTTGCAGAATTTTGACAGCTTGTTGTAGTCTGATGGGCTGCTGACCGTACACCAGCTGCAATTGTTTTAAGTGTCAATTAAATAATTGTTGAACGTTTTCAAAGCAGTAGTGGTCGAGTGCTTCGACTTACGATTTAAAAATCACAGGATCAAACCTAGTTATTAGCATTAGTTTGTTTAACTTTTAACTTATTTCATCACCACTGCTCTCCAAACAGTGAAACCGGCATGTCCCAGAAACAAAAATTCGAGACATATACACCGTAAATTGTTGGTCGTTTTAATCCAGCTAAGCAAGTTCAATGACCGTAGGGATTTAAAAAAAATATTTAAAAAATTAGGGGTAGGTTGTTTAGTCAGTAAGAGTCTGACACTGAAGCCAAAGGGCGGGATTCGTCATTGGATAATTTTTACCTACCATAACCTCCCCCCAACGGGAAGAAAAGGAGAACCTAGTTCAAGAGAGGAGAAACATTTAGGCAGGTGAGGCTTCTAGCAAAAGTTAGTGTTGTTATCCAAATTCTATATATTTGCCTCCCGTCATGGTTCATAGTCCAGCTCATAACACTTACATAACATCTGTAGATAGTGTAAAGCCTCGCTGGTTTCATGAATTATGTGACAGGTAATTATCTGTAATTACGTATATTATATGTATTAATAATCAACGCATTGGTTTATATTAATTAGGTAATTATGCTTTTCTGGGTGTAGTTATACAATGGGTATTTGGCGAGCCCTTTACCTAAACTTAACCAAAATGTCATTATAGACAACAACAGGCATTTTAATACATAATTTATCTGTTAATACTATAATATGGAAATATTCTAACAAACTATTTTTTTTAAAAGAGTAACCATGGAGTTTCTTGTCAGTTCTTCTCCATAAGAAACGACCAATTTGGAATCGTACACTAGCTTCTGACGTTTTACAAGTGCCCATGTAGGCATAAAATATGTATGTGGAATAAAATATTTTGACTTTGACTTTTGACTTTGATTTTGAATATTCGAGAAGTAACCTGATAGATAATATGTTACTGAACAAAACGATTGTTGTGGTGACATTTGAGGGACGCCTATGTCCAACAGTGGACGTCTTTGGGATGAAATGATGATGATGTTACTGGAACCATGTACGCCTTTATACAACTCGATCATAAATTAAGTTGCAATCAAAATTTTTCAAAAAAGATAATAAAACGATTCTAGATTAAAAAACTTTACTATTTTAGTACTTATTTTAAAAATAGCTGATCGTCTTAGTAGTCGTTTCTGAACTTTATACTTTCAGGAAAAACATTTAATCAATAACTGAAGAAAAGCCATTAAAAATCTCCCTATATATGTCTCCTCATAGACTATATTCCACAGATAAGACCAATAAACCAAAATCCAAAAAAGCATCGCCACATGAATTCAATCCCGCACTTATCTACAACAACATTTTTCCAAAAGCCAAAATAAAAATCAATGAACCATCTCAAACCCCGCCATTTTAATTACCGCTCCACTAAACCCCCCTCTCCATCAAAAACAATCAAAGCACGTCATTAAACAAAAAAAAAGCAAAAAAGCAATATGTTTCTATCCCACTGACTATCTTATTCAAATTCTAACAAACGTAAGCAAATTCCCCCTTTTGTATGTACTCAAGTAAATGCAAATACTTGGCTGGGAAAAGAAATGTACTCTCAAAGAATCAGAAGCAATCTCTTCTAGCCAAATCAATTGAAAGCTACTGTGAGCCTCTCGTGAGGGTGCAAGGGATTTTAGACTTTATTGTGAATAGATAGAGGTGGTATTTTTTGTAGGGTAAACTGAGGCCTGAACTGCAGCGGATAGGGGAAGACAATGATGTTGATGTCATGGTTTCAAATGATTTTAAAAGGAAGGGTAGTAAGTAAAATAGTAAAGCTTACTATAATATAAGTGAGTTTTTAATTACTAGATTAGAATTTGTGACATGAAAGTTTATTTTTTTAAAATAAGGGAATGATATGAAAATAAGAGCAATTTCTAAAATTAAAAAATAACAGTAACTTAAAAAAAAAAATGTAATGAAAAAGGTATTCGAGTTGAAGATTTAAGGTCGATTCCACATTCAAATGGGTAACAGTTTTCTCGGTCTTTTTTTATAAAATAATAGATAGACATATTGTAATATTAGAAATTTATATCGCACTTTTTTTTAATGTTTCGTTTTAATAACACGCTAGACGGATTTTATTATTTCTGTTATTTTATAACTATTTACATAGCAAACATGACGATTACTTTACTTTAAGATATATAAATAGAGTAGATGTCTTAATTCATTCCAACAATAGAAGCTCCTTGAAGAAGATATATTTTAAAAACATTATTCTAAGCCCCATCCAACCACTTCCAAGTTTTAAGAAACCGCGAAACCGACATTTGAGTAACAAAACCCGAAGATTTAACAAAACCACCACTTTATACAATACATATTCATGACTTTCAAAACATATTTACCAAAAGTATTCAACAGTACTTGTTTATTCTAAACAAAACTCAAGTTTTCTACGTCTTACAAAAGATTGTAGTTTCGTTCTAAATTGCAGATTTCTTCTGAAACGGTTCAGGGCCCTTACCATGACGTATTCAAATGTTGTGTCGAGAGAGAGGCATGAAGTATAACCATGTATAGCTTCCCTTCTGGCTTTCGGTAGGCAGTTGCCACTCATTTTGGCCCCATCGACCATCTGTTCTACAAGCAATTTTCCCTACCCACTTTGGCTCATATAGACATTTTTTTTTGTGAGGATAATCATTCAATTATTGCTTCCATCTTTGAGCGGAGCAGGAGATACCGACACTACCGAAACCGACTGAAAAACTCACCCCGTTACCCGTACCGATACTTTTACCGACTGAAAAACCCACCCCGTTTCTTCGTTGCCTTTCATACCAGGGCCGAACCTTCCTGCCCGAAGCAGATCCTTAGCCTCAGTAGGCTTCGACCCTCCTTGAGGCGCGCCCGAACATTACCCACCGTATACAACTTGGGCTCAAAGATACGGTGATGCTCTGCCTCTGTTTGAGTTTGAGTTTTTGTGACTTTTATAGATTTGAGATGTCTTAACACCCTGTTCTTCGTAGGGACCCAGCAGAAGGGTCGAACCCAACTGGGACCAAGGGTTCGTGTCTCAAAGGAAGGCTCTGGCCCTAGTATGTATGGCAACGTAGGAACGGGGTAGGTTGTTTAGTCAGTAAGAGTCTGACACAGTTTCCCGCTCCGCCCAAGAGTGGGATTCGTCATTGGATGATTTTTACCTACCATAGAAAATCGCTGTCCGCCTCCTCTCCCGCAGTTTTCAAGCCCTCTATCAATCCTGTTGGCTACTATCAGTTCCAACTGAATGACCCACAATGTCATTACTTCAGGACCCTAGCATTCATTAATTTGACGACCAGTTTGACGGTTGCAGATACGTTTCTCCCAAAACCATTAATGTTCTACTTAATGCAATTATTTCTACACCATTTAAGATGTACGAAAATGGGTAGAAAAGAACAAAAACTGTTGGGTTTGTGTTTGTTTGGTGATAATGGTGTGATGTTGTTTTGGCTTGATTGCATTTAGATGTTATGAAATAGTGAGTTGAAATTATTTAGGTGCCTATATAAATCATTATCATCAGCTTCTTTAATGTTCCCACTGCTGAGACACAGACCTTCTCTCTAGGAAAGGTAATGGGTCATAATCCATCACGCGGGCCCAGTACCGATTGGTGGATGTCCCATATCTTCGAATTTTCGGGTTTGAATCCGCGACCTACAACTCTTAAATCGAGGTCGTCACCACTCGGCCACCACTGCTCCAACCACATGATTAATCTCACAAAAAAAAAACAACTTTAAAGCGAAATTTACTATAAAAAGATTTTAATCTTTTTATAGTAATTTAATCTTTGTAATGGTCTCATTGCAAAGATTAAATTACTATATCAATAAAATCTTTTTATAGTAAATTTTTATTACTATAATCATTAGAATCTTTTTATAGTAAATTTTTAATTAAATAATTAAAATCTTTTTATAGTAAATTCTTAATTTAAATCCGTTTTCGCGGCGCAAGGAATAGGCGATGCAAGCGCATCCGGACTTTTATCTGATTGGTCGGAATCCTGTAAAACGTGTAGAGTGAACAAAGGTACAAAAAAAATAAGATGCTTAAACATAATTTATGCTATCTCACAGAGCCTGTTGGATCAATTTCGATTTAAAAATAAAATTATGACAGTATTACTAAAAGTACCGAGATAATTATACAATATGAATACTGAGGTAAAATATTAAATTTCATGTTCATCGAACATTTACCTACAAAGCTTTATCGAAAATATCGGAGCTCCTCCGCAATATAGTTAAAATAATCTTTTTACTGTCCCTCATTTGGAAATCAACAAAATTATTCTCCGTTATTCAAAATAATTCAAGGAAAAATTAGCCCTTTTCTGACGAACGAATTCAATGAATTTTACACAAAAAACATTTCGCAATAAACTATGAAAAGCCTTTTATAATTAAAAAAAGGAATTATTTCTCTTCATTAGTTTTCGTAAAATAAATATTTCGCACGAACGGAATAATAATAAACCATACCTGGGAAATTTTGGTTCGTTAAATAAACAATTTCAATGAAGCCTGAAAATATAATTAAACGAGACTTCGTCATGCCGAAAACAATAACTTTACACAATGAGGACAACACTATAAAGGCTTGACAGGTGCGACAATATGACAACGATGCGACAATCATTTTTCATAGACATTGTCCTACATGTACAACAATGTATACTACAACACATTGTCGCCTTAGGGTCAGATCACACCAAGATGCGATGCGACGTTGCGCGAAGATCGACTCACAATATAAATTTATTTATCTACTACAAGATAGATTGTAGCACTGCGTTAATTTCCGATAATTTTGGTCTAATATCTTTCCAATTTGATTTGATCTATTAACCTTTCGAATATCTTAATTAGAGACATAATAGAAAGGGAACAGGTGTGCGCACGCTTGGGCATCAAGAGCTTAAAGATCTCTTGTTGGTATTTGAACGAATTCGTTTGTGGATACATAATCCTATACTGAAAGTATCAAAATAAAAGTACCAACGAGAGATCCTGGCGCCTGTACTAACAGGTCAATCAGTTCCCTTCAGAATAGTTAAGCTATGGTATAAGCGTTTCAGTCATGTTCGTGAACTAAAGATGCCTTCAATTTTGCCGCAACGTGCCGCGCGGCGGAAACTCGGTCTGCCGTATAGCAAATAAAATTCAGCCAAAATTTTCCAATAGCAAGTAAAGCTATATTTTCAGTCGCTCTTCGTGTAGCGTCGCGTCGCATTGCGTCTCGATGTAAACCAACCCTAATTGACATTAATATTCTATTTCCTAGTTCACCATAAAGTAATTTAATCAAAGTAATCAATGCGTATTCATAGTACTCTGAAGTTGTCGCATTCAAATTAAGGGATAGTGATTAATTAATCAAAATAACGGTAAAGGGTATCAATGAATAGGATAATATAAGCTTTTGACTTTGACTTTGTGTGAAAACCAACCACGATTGTTTGAGGGCTTTACGAAGTAGTTGAGGAAACATGATTTATTAGCTTTTACTTGTTTTTAAGGTCAATTTATTCAAGTTATTGTGGCTTTTACTGGTATTTGAAATTTCTTGGACAATTAATGGGCTAAAAAAGTAAATGTTCTTTACTATTTAACTACTAAAACGAATATTTTATTACAATTTAATATCAACACCAACAGATTTTTCCAATACTATGCAAGTTTTTGACCTATTACATAATACATATTTTTTAAATAAGAAAAATAAAACATATAATTTAGCCTAAAATAATATACAATATCATACCTACATGTATAAGAGTAATGAAAATGGGAACTGAAAAAAAAAATAGTTTGAAAACATACAACTATTTTCAGTAAGTGTTATTTATTTCGTAGCGTGTGACGGGTGACAGGACAGAGTGGAAGAAAAAAACATGTTGCACCCAAGTAACATGGGATAAGGGTAGGATGATGATGATGGTAATAATTTCGTGGTAGGAGATAATCATATAATGAAAACTCCCACCCTTGGACGGAGCGGAAGATAGTGTCAGACTTTTGTAGATTAAACAACCCACCTTGTTTCTACGTTGCCATTATACCAAGGCCAGGCCTTCCTTTCAGACGCGAACCCTTGGCCCCAGTTCAATTCATATTTCCTCTAGTACTTTCTCTAATAAAAATAACACTTCCATTTACCGATTCTGAAGTATCTACACACACTCGTAAGACAACACTACACTCATTAATAAAACCACTTAAGATCGCTTATATTATTATAGTAAACTATACCTATTCCTCGCAGTCTCGCCTGTATGAAGTGTTAAACTAATTAAAAGTTATAGTAGGTACTGCCTTAGAGAATACTATGCCATATATCTATTAACCCGTTCGCAAAAGGATTACGAGTGATTGTATTAGGAAGGGTACTATGATGTAAATGTAATTGTTTTGATTTGAAATGTTAGGTTTAGATTTGGCTATAGTATGTCTATATCGAGCTAATTATTATTGGATTATTGGTTATTTGGTTCTCTGTGTAGTAGGTACTAGACAAAAGCAAAAGGAGCTTTGGTTTCTAATCTTATCGTTAAATTTTGGTTAGTACGTATCGACCGACAACTACCTACGGTCACTGAGCCCGCTCAGCTGTTCTTTACTTAAAGATATGAATTTGGTATACGCGTAAATTACTTTTAGGTTTAGGTTAAGAGGGTAAGGCTGAAGTGATGATATGATGACGATGAATAATAATTATAATAATATGCTCGTAAAATTGACTAAAATCAAAATACCTGTTATATTACTTTCGAACTAAAACACAATCTTAGCCTGTATGTTTTTTTTTTATTGTGGGCAAAAACCATCCAATGACGAATCCCGCTATTAGGCGGAGCGGGAAACAGTGTTAGACTCTTACTGATTAAACACTCCGCCCCGTTCCTTCTCTGCCCTTCACACTGGGGCCAAGCCTTCCTTTCAGAAAGAGACCCTGGGCCCCAGTAGGCCACGACACCTTTGCAGAGTCCCTACGGCTTTGCTGACAGCCTGTACGATTTGACATTAACGAATTTTTTGTTCATTACCCTTTACTTTATTCAATTATTTCGTTTTGTTTTTTTGTGTGTGTGTCCACTCAGCCCCCATGTATTTAATAATAGTTATGACATCAATATTAACTCATGAAAATAATACTGAAGTCCATTTTCAGTAATAAACGTTAACAGGATTAACTCCAATTTGAATCAAATATTCATGACAAAGTTGACAGTCGATTAACTTTAAATGACAGCCTTCATGTCATTTTAATGGTCCTTGTCCTTTATGTTTAAATGTTCTAAAATTATCTTAAAAGCTATTATTCGATTTTCATAGCGAGTTCAATCAATAGAGTGAACCATTTATTTATATTTAAAATCTTAGGAAATCAAGTTTGAAGGCAGTCATTTGAGTGAAACGATAAAGGGGGAAATCTTAATCCCCCCTTCTCCCTGTTTCGCCAGCCAATCAGCGGGAACGCACAACCATGGCATACTAATTATTACAGTATACATTTGTTTTCCGATTTAACCTTATTTCTTAAGTGTTAAGGTGCAAATTTGGTTAGCAGAATGAATTACGAACATATATGTATTAGATAATGCTAGTGGAAAAGTCAGTCGGTGTGACATTCGGGATTCTAAAATGTTTACTGCTCAGTCCCTTTAAGGTTTAGCGTGAATATTTATGTTGTACGCGCTTGCAGTGGCAATTTTATTAATTAATATTTAGATATGCGGTTTATCTCATCATCTTTATGTCTGTAAGAGATAGTAATACTTATTAAAGATATGGTTTTATTCAATAAAATACACACCCTCCGACTCCACCGTAAAGTGAGATTTCATTGGATAATTTCCCATCTCAAAAAAAGGCCTAGACCTAAAAAAAAGTAAAAGAAAAGTCTAGACCTAGTTCCAACCCTACGTTAAATGTTTCTCTTGAGCTTAGAACGCAAAGGACACCTGACGAAAAATAGGTGTGATTGTATGTTGGTGTCAGTAAAATACTAACACGCCCCGCTCCGCCCTAGAACGGAAAAAAACTTTTGTATGAATTTCCACCTCCAAAAAAAACCTAAAGCAAAAAACAAAATCCAATCACAATACAAATAATATTTTTTTCGGCCGCCATCTTACTTGTCAAATTCTGCTATTCGAGTGAACAATTTATAACGGTTTCGGTGTACAGGAAACGGGTCCAAACGGGTCCAAGTGAATTCACGTGCGTAGTTTAACCCTTAGTAGCCTGATTTACGCGAGTCTTCTTTTTTAAATATTACTGTATTTGCTTGAGGGTCTAGATGAAGGGAAAAATAGCTAAATAAATCACAATATTTATTTTACATATTTATTTAAAAAAAAAAAACAGGTATCAATTTTGATACTTCAGGCATTATGGCCATAAAGAAATCTTAAATGACCTATGCATGAAATAATGCGAAACATCGATTGTTTTTATTATCGCATAACGATACTTTGCATTTTTTACAGAACCAGGAGGTAAGTTTCCTACAATTACTAAATTTACATTTATTCCTAGACTCCATAAATATTTTTTCATGGCCAATACAATCGGAACGCACGTCAGTTGGGGGTAGTACTTGTGCACCTGTCCGGGGTTTTTTAGAGGGTACTGTATTGTCTTGTTGACTGTTGGTACTGGGTCTGCCCCTTTTATTTTTTGAGTGACTTTGATATCTACATAAAGTATCGGCAAGCTCAGTTCTAAAATCTGCTAACTTCATAATATTCTTCTGAAGTTTTCCTTTCCTTGTGTTTACCTTTTTGTACAGTACCCAAGCATTGATGACAGTCATGTCTAACAAGTGGTAGAAGAGCCTCGTTGTCCACTTTCTCGACTTTATGCGGATGCGATATCGACCAATGAAGCTATCCATCAAATCAACGCCGCCCATGTGTGCATTATATTCTTTTACAACCCGAGGACATGATATTTGTATATTGGCCTTTAGTTTTTTTTCGTAGCGGGTTATAGTATCCGCTGGTTCAGCGCCAACATACGTGGATAGTAATAATACCTGTTTGTTGTCTTTCCAACTTGTGGCCGACAATTCTAGGCCTTCGTGAGAGGCCACATTTTCGTGATATGTTCCTCTGGGTACGTTGGATTTCATAATCTCCCGTTTCTCCGGCAACTTGCACGACTTTCCAAGCCTGTTTCTCTGCACTGTTCCAAGACAATAAATACCTTCGTTGGTCAAGTAATGTACCAGAGGAATATTCGTATAAAAATTGTCAAAATAAATTATATGATTGACATGCCTTGGTACTGGTCGTAGCAATCGAATAACTGTATTCGACACAGCTCCGAGGTCTGGTTCGCCAGGTAAACGGTCCATGTCCTTAGCTCCCGAGTAAATCTCAAAACTGTAGGCATAACCAGACAGAGAGCATAACACGTATAATTTGAATCCCCACTTATGGGGCTTGTTGGGTAAATATTGTTTCATAAAATGTTTCATTTTTGTGGAACACATCTGCTCGTCTAGTGATAGACGATGCTCAAATGGTAAAGTAATAAATTTCTTGTTCAAATAGTCTATCACTGGTCTTACTTTATGCAGTCGGTCGTGCTGGGGGTGATCAATGGGCAAATGTTTAGAGTCGTCATTCATGTGAAAAATTTCTCTAATTTTATCAAATCTGTTGCGATTCATTGTTTGTACTATGGGTTCAAACTTTGTAATGTTTGACCAGTATGACCGGACACTAGGATAATGATATACACTAGTAAAAATAAGAATTCCAATAAATTTACGTAATTCTAAGACAGTTACAGGTTCTGTAAAGTTGGGATTCTTTTGGAAGGCATATTTATTTGACTCGTCCACTAGAAATCTCAAAATGTCTTCACCGAAAAAATAAGAAAAAAACTGAAATGGAGTGTCTAAGTTCATAATTTCTTGTGAATACTCAGTATTTCCAGCAAACTGGAAAGCATTTTGGACTAAATCCATATTTTTTATTCTCCACACTAAGTTTCTAGAGTTGAAAGGTGCAGTTTGCAGGTTGTTCTGGCTGCTGGTTGTAGGAGTTGGGTTTCGTTCAACAGTCTCTAAATTATGTTGCATGTCGGTATCTACGTTTGCTGCAGGCGGATCTGCATCCAAGTTTGGGTCAGTGGGAAAATTACCTACATCCTCTTCATCATCTAGCTCCATCAGACGATCTCTTTGGCTCGAATAATAGTCTATGTCATCTTCATTGTCGGTGGAATCGTCTTCCGAAATTTCACCATTTTCTAACCGCTTCAATATGTTCTCAATCTCTTCTGGCCGCATTTTGGATAAATTTCTATAATAAATAAAAACAAAAGTAATCCCCACACCAAGCTATGCAGAAAAAATATGAAACGAAAGTTCAAAAAGTTTAGCGAAAGAGTTAGTAGGTAGGTTTTATGTAGGGCGGAATGCCTGAAGTATCAATATTGATACCAAAAAAAAAAGCACTAATTTCTTCAAGTAAAACATGCATTTGCTAAAAATAATTATATCATAGCGAAAATAATGTATTCACTTACCTCAAAAGTATTTATATTCTTCAGAAAAAGAAAATATATCAAATTTATATTCAACAAAACTTTTAGTAAAATGTGTTTACTTGTTCACTTTGCCGCGCAAGTAATATGTCACAGATAAAATAAAACAATAATGACATTTTTTTTTTTTTTTAATTTCGTTGGATAGAATACTATACAACAGTAAAATACATACAGCCAACATATAAAAAAAAACTAATAGTAATGTGAATATTCGGTTTAAAATATTAGTATCAAAATTGAAACTCTAGGTTATTAAGGGTTAACGGCTGAAACATGGCATCCGGAAAGGATGGTTACGGTTCTGTAAATGTGAAGGCACCCTTATACCTTTGTCCAGTGTGAGGTGGGCTTTATTATCTGCGAATTTCAAAAACGTCCCTTATAGGAAATGAATAGTGATGTATGGGCCTTAAAGGGTTTTAATTGTGAGGTTAAATGGAATTTTAAAGGATTTAACTGTACTCTTATTTATTTAATGTAGAGACCAGTGGTAACTGCCCCGGCTTACAAGTTGTAGGTCGCGAGTTTAAACTCAGCCAGGCGCATTAGTTTGTGTAATTTATTTCATTAGCACTGCTCTCAAAACGTTGAAGGGAAACATCGTGAGGAAACCGGCATGTCCTAGAACCAAAAATTCGAAGACATGTGACATCCATCAATTTGCACTGGGTCCACGCGTTTTCCTAGAGAGGAGGCTTGAGAGAAATCATAGAATTACCTAATGCCAACAGGGTTTTCAGGTGTTATGTTCTCTTTTATCGCATTACTTTTGCATCAAATATTACTTTGGATTGCGTGAAATGAAGCGAAGTGAACGAAGCGATAGGCGAGTGAAGAAGCGCACCTTAAGTGATCAGGCAGAAATGACCACGATATTACCACTACTGTTCATGAAATTTCATCATCATCATTTCAGCCGAAAGACGTCAACTACTGGACATAGGCCTCCCCCAAGCGCCGCCACAAAGACCTGTCCTGTGCCTCTTGCCTCCATCGGTACACAATAACTTTTTAATTGTGTCTCTAATTGCGGTATACGAGAGGTTAAATCAATAAAATTAAAATAAAAGGTGGGTGTAGAAACAACCTGTGTGGGGGTGTATATTACTACATAACAAGTAGTCGTAGTAATAAATATTACAAAGTTGTGTGGGTGGACCTATTTTCAGATACACATGAACACTATTACTAAAAATTAGTTTTAAAAGCTAACTCGTCAAGATAGAAACAAATAACATTAATCACCACAAATTCACGATGTAAGTCTAATCTTCATTTCTTTTAATTATACATTAAATGCGAAAATTTCAACTATCACAGTTAATGAGACAGGCTCTGGTGACAGACAGATCGACGAAAGGATAGCGAAGTCTTGGTAATAGGGTCCCATTTTGCCCTCTGAGTACAGAACCCTAAATACTGCACTTCCATCAAATTTTGACACGTCAGTTGGTCTAGTGGTTAGCGAAGCTGACTGTTAAGCCGGGTTTGATTCCCACTTAGAACAAATGTTTCTGTGATGAGTACGATCATTTGTTGTGTCTGAGTGTAATTTATCTATAATATATATGTATTTATAACTAAATGAATATGTTTATCAGTCGTCTAGTACACATAACACAAGCTCTGCTTAGTATGAGATTAGATGGCGTTGTGTGATAGTTGTGGAATATTTTTTATTATCAAATACAAGACGTTGTCCCAAAAAATAATGTTGTCAAAAACAAAAATCGCTACTCCGTAATAGTTTTATGTATGAGGGCGCTTACATTTTTATCGCTAAAATGGCCGCCGTATGAGTTACCTCCAAGATCCGAGGATTATATTTGATATCTACCCTCCGGGGCACTCCTTACAGGGTACGTACCTGTCAAGCGTTTCATTTTTATGTTCAGTGAACAAACATGTCCACGGATTTGTGAATTGGGCGAAAATATTCTTTTGGGAAAATTATTTTTAACTGACTTAAAGGTGTTATGTTGTGGCTTGTTAGGTTTAAAGATTTTGGTGGCCAATTGGTTAATGAAAATGGGTTAATGAAGATGTCAGTACGTTAATATTATAAAGATTAATGTTTCTGAGTGTTCTTCATTTCTTTATTATACACAAAACTTTACATAAATACAATGAATTGACAATTTATATATTTGTTACTTTTTCACACTTGAGCGGCTGAACAGAATTAAACGAAATAGAAATATCCATTTACCAACCAGTGGTACAAGGGTAAACCATGTCCTAATATATAAGATGACTTTTTTTATCTCAGGCGTATATTCTCTTGGGATAATTTTCAATAACTCAAGAAGACGTTACCAAAAGGGTTGGGATGATGCAGGGCCGATGACTGCTAAGGCCACGAGAAAATTTAAAAAAAAAAAAACGCAAAGTGCAACTAAAGGACATAGGCGTAGTTTTAGTTAGTGAAAACCCATGACATCTATGGTCTCTTAATCGATTTTTGTGAAAAAACTGATCAACTTTAAAAACAAAGCCATTTCCCACCCATCCAATCTAACGCTATAACTCAAGACTAAAAATGTAGAATTTCAAGCTGAAACTAAAACAGAGCTATCTCCTAATGCTATGCAAATTTCTGGATCAATCTCCTAGATTTCTTCCAGACACGTAACTCAGTCTGACTGCAACAAATAGACGGAGAAACGAGGATTTTATCCAGCCAAAGTGAAGTATTATTCCAAAGATTTAGTGGCTTATGATAAGATTTTTTTGAGGTGATAACACTGGGAAATGGATGTGGGATAGTGGAGTAAGAATTTCGTGAAAATTATTCAGTAGTAAATTTTATAGATATTCCGCAAAAATCCCTCTTCTTGAGACGAGGTCTTAGTCGCAGCAGTGGGAACATTATAAGGTTGATGCTATTTTTATTTTTTTTATGGTAGGTGAAAATCATCCAATGACGAAACCCGCTCTTGGGCGGAGCGGGAGACCAGTGTCAGACTCTTACTGACTAAAAAACCTACCCCGTACCTTCCTTGCCTTATTCCTAAGGTTGATGCTATGCTATGTTCATCATCATCAGCCTTTTAATGTTCCCACTGCAGGGACACAGGCCTCCTCTCTCTAGGAGAGGGAATGGGCCATAATCCACCACGCGGGCCCAATGCGGATTGGTGGATGTCACATGTCTTCGAATTTTTGGTTCTAGGACATGCCGGGTTCCTCACGATGTTTTCCTTCACCGTTTTGAGAGCAGTGGTGATGAAATAAATTACACAAAGTAATACGCCTGGCTGGGTTTGAACCCGCGACCTACGACTCGTAAGTCGGGGCCGTTACCACTCGGCCACCACTGCTCTGTGTGCTATGCTATGTTATCACACAAAAATCAAAATTCTAGAATAAAAATTTTGTTAGAGCTTTATCAAATTGCTAGCTAGGCCCGGTGGTTTCGCTCGAGTAAGTAGAAAATGGGACCAAGGAACCATACTCCAGAGATAAAACTAACATCTGTGCTATTCCAGGATATGGTTTATGTTTGTGCTAAAGTTGATTAAAATTTGTTAATACGTTTGAGCGTGAAGTAGTATTTAACGAACTTTCGCGTTTTGTGTGATTAGAGTTATGTTGAACGGTTACAAAATTATCTACACTAATATAATAAAGAGGTAATGTTTGTTTTTTTATTTTTTTGTTTGTTTTGTGGAGGTAATCTCTGTAACTACTGGTCCGATTGCAAAAATTCTTTTTGTGTTGAATAGTCCATTTTTCGAGGAAGGTTATAGGCTATGTAAAATCACGCTATGACCTATGGGGGCGGAGCAGTAACCACAGACGCGGGTGAAGCCGCTGGTAGCCTATATATTGCTAACATCACGTGGGCGAAGCCGCAGGCAAAAGCTAGTATCATATATTATAACTTACATACCTACAATCAATAAACCATTTAAGTAAAAAAATATAAAAAAATTTTTTATATATATTTTTATTTCAATGTCAATTCTAAAGATGAGAATTTTTGATACTAAGCTATAAAACAATATCTGTAAATGCTTACTACTTACTTAAAACGCCTTTATTCAACATGACAGCTCTCAACATAAAAAACCGAACAAAGATAAAAATAAATTCACACAACTTATCAGATCAAGTGCCTTATAATTCATCGAAATCCGTTTAAAACACTTTAATAAAAATGAGCCACGTGCAAGCCACCCCTTCCTCGGGGGGCTACAAGTGGCTAAGGGGTTACACATGCATAGGCAAGCGCAACCACGCCGAACTGCGAAAACTTTCGTTCCTAAGGGATTGCCCACACCCTCGACATACAGTTTTGCATACCAATGACAGTTGCGCAGTTTTGTGATTGTCTACGCTTAGTCTGAAGGGGCAGATGGAATGATTGTTGATGATTTTAAATCATGAAATAATATCATGTTTAAACGTCTAGTTTTGAAAAAAATCGTAATGATCGGTGCACGTGGCTCACGGGCCCTACCATATTCCCGATCTACGATTTAGAATGTGCAATTAGTATCATTTTTCTGACAAATTTTTGGACATTTCAAAAGTACTTATAAATGGTTGAATTGGCCCAGCGTCTCAGAGTCGTAGTGACTTTAAAAAAAAAACCCGCAACCACCGAGCATCTGTAATGAAAAACTAGCTTTTGCCCGCAGCTTCGCTCCTGGCAATAGAAACATGTGATTTTGTGCAAACTTCACATAAACTATCAACTAAATAGTCCGAACAAAGCCTAAACATTTGGTTTGTATAGGTGAGCCCGTTCTTGAGTTATAAAATTGCAACGTGGCATTGATTTTTATATATATTGAAGCAGATATCTTAAAATCGTGTCGGTAAGTCACAAGTACCTATACAACCTCCCCTTAAATGTACTTGAACTCTTTTCACCCAAAATAGACACATTATTATAGTTCACCAAACAATAGAGAACCATAAATCATAGCTTTACTAAAGGTCCTAAGGTACGTTCCCGGTCCTTACAAAATGTATACTAAAGAATTGCCAACAATAAATTTCAAATTTTAGTTACACCTCACCTACTTTCAAAATGATAATCAAAATTATCAACTTAACAAGTTAAATTGAACTTTAGTAAGCTAATTTAAGGTGTAGTTTTGCTTGTACAATTTAACAATATAAGGTCACTGAACCCCCTCCCTTGTATAGGGGTGTGAATCTATTGTTTCGGGGCTTATCGCTTTGTTAAAATTATATTATGTGGAGATAGTATTGATTAGTTTCGTTATTATAACATTACTATTGTGAGTGCCACTTGGATGGTTCTAACACCGGGGTTATACCTGCAGTTAATACTAACTTATCCCAGCGGCTTCGCCTGCTTGACAAGAAAATATATGGCTTACTAGCTTTTGCCCGTGGCTTCGCCCGCGTGGTATTGGGGTTGGGGTTGGGGTTTCCGGGATAAAAAGTAGCCTATGTCCTATTCCGGAGTGTATCCTATGCCAAATTTCATCCAGATCCGTCCAGCCGTTTTGGCGTGATTGAGTAACAAACATCCAAACATCGTAACTTTCGCATTTATAATATTTATGATAAGAAAATGTAGCATCACACTGGTCATCATCATTGCAGAAGGGTCGAAGCCAGCTGGAATCAAGGGTTCGCATCTAAAAGGAAGGATCTGGACCTGGTAAAGGGTACTAGCCTTTAGGGGTAGAGTTTTGTAAAATGCATTCTTAGCGGATGCATACACCCATATAAGAAACCAACCTGCCAAATTTTAGATATGTAGATAAGTGTTTTAGTTTCTAAGATTTCTTTATTAAGTGGTATTTCTCATTCATTTATAGAAGATTTATTAATAAACAGGTCACTTAATAATTAACATTTTTCTTTTCGTCATATTGCAAAATACGGACGACAATTTGAATTTCGCAGATTATCCTGGATCATTGACCTTAACACACAAATGCACAGGTAACACACAAATGCACAAGTATCACACAAATGCACAAGTATTACACAAGTGTACAAAGTTAACACACAGGGCACATTGGTATTCAGAATTCAGGTATTCGATACATCTCGCCTGTACAGGGCTTTCACAAAATACTTTACTGGATTCTGAACAGGGCTGTCACAAAATATTTTACGGGATTCCAACAGCCGGTGCGTACAGACCAATTGAATGCTTACATGCATTCATAACGTTACGATACGGTAATTCTCTTTAGAATATCTTTGAACATTTCTGATTGGCCTGGCATCTCAATTAGGAAGTAATCGTACTGATTTTGCTCCTGATATAATAAAAATAATAAATCGCATCATCCTTAATACTGATTGATAAGGGGAAATTATATCTATAACTATTTCTTTATAATGCCAGCTAAATCAAAGGCACGTTAGATTTACCTTAGAAACACATTTTGCTGAACAAAAGGGTCTGAAGTAAACCGTTAAAATAAACGTTCATTCGTAGTTACTCTTCTAAATACTAAACATTCCTGACAAAGTTCACTAAAACAGAACTTATTTTCAACTCACAACACTTTGAACCTGTGGTTTTCAACCTTTTCTTGATCTGAGTATACTCTGAGAGGAAGGCTCTGGCCTTGGTATGTATGGCATAGTATGGGTTAGTTTTTTTAGTCAGTAAGAGTCTGACACTGTTTTCCGCTCCGTCCAAGCTCAGAATTCGTCATTGTATGATTATTACGGGTGGGATACTTGAAATCGAATGACGATTGCTCCAATAACATTTGCTTGAAAACGTTTGCTCGACAGTAGGTACATGAAATCGATGAATGAGCGCGACAGTTAACCATCTCGATGCATCAAAATCTCGAAAGCTATAAGGTCATATCATTGTCAACGCGAAGAGTTTTTGAGCTTTTGAAATCCCATATTTTTCAAACTTCAACATGCCATAAATCGGTTTTAGAGTAGGTTTAATTCAAAATACTAACTTAATTCAGAAACACACATATTGAAAAAAAAATCAATAGATGTGCATTTCCATAGAAAGCAACAACAGTTTTTGACAATAAACTTGAAATTTGTATTCATCAACGATTTATTTCGTTACTCATAACTTTTGAGGACTCCAATTTACCACCAGTGGTCCGTAGACCAGGTTGGAAACCACTGCCTCAAAATAACAGTACAACAGACGTTCAAAAGTGTCAAAACGCGTCGGCATCGCAAAGCCGAAACACAGTTCGCATAAAACTGAAAATAACATAAAACGTACCTAACATAACCGTCTAAGAAAAGCAGTAAAATATGTTATTTCAATTGATTCCCGCGATTTCTGAAAGAAAGCAAACATTTAAAATCGACTTTATGAGTACTAACGGGTTAACTGTAAAGTCAAAGTATTAGTAAAAGTGCAGTTTGAAGAACTTGTGGTCAAATGACCGCAAGTCCTCGGGTAAAGTACAAAGTGTTCGATGTTAAGTTCTAATCTTTCATTAGAAGTTCTTTTGGTATTTCTGTTACTGTCAATACTATTTTAGCTAGCTTTTGCTGGCCACACTAACGTCTAACGGCATTGCCCAGTAAAGCAATATTTATCGCGATAATTTTAACGCTCTAAAGTGGTCTTCAATAATGTATCATGATTAAAATATATATATATACTATCAAAAAATATTTTATAATGTTTTTAAAACAAACTTTAATAGCACAGCATAGCATAGCATCAGCCTTGTAATGTTCCCAGTGTTGGAACACAGGCCTATCTAGAAGAGGGAGTGTGTGTGGCCACAATCCACCACGCGGGCCCAGTGCGGGTTGGTGGATGTCATATGTCTTCAAATTTTTGGTTCTAGGACATACTGATATCTTTACGATATTTTCCTTCACCGTTTTGAGAGCAGTGGTGATGAAATAAATTACACAAAGTAATGCGCCTATGAAATAAATTACCCAAAAAAGGGTTTGAACCCGCATTCTACAGCTCGTAAGTCGGGGCCGTTACCACTCGGTCACCACTGCTCTGGTCAAACTTTACCTTGTAAATAATATTGCTAATAAATTCTTGCAATTGAAATTGGTTTTCATAAATAAATTGCTAGTTTTGATGACGTATCATATAACTTGATGGTAATCGCATATCTACAATCAAATGGAATTCAATTAATTACTGTTTACTCTCTTATGCATTAATTATCTTGTAGAATATGATACGCAATATCATTGCTATTGATTTCGAAAACAGTATAATGCGGGAAGCAATTAAATAATAACTAAGCAATTATACTAACGGGGTGCTTTTCATTTTTAGGCAGAAAGTCATCAAAGAACCCTTCTTGCTCTGGGTGGAGCGACTACGAGAGGCATTGTCAGACTTTTACTGACTAAAACCCACCTAAGTTTTCTCAGTAGTTTTTACGCACCACTAATATTTATATGTATTAAAAAAAGTTAATTCATAGACATTTATGTGAAAATATTAATAGTATAAAAAGCCAAATACCACTCAAGATTAATCACGAAATCTCAGAAACTATAACACGTACAATCTTAAAATTTGGCAAGTAGTTTCCTTAAAGGATGTAGACACTTTTGATAAAAACGGATTTTACGAAATTCCGCTCCTAAGGGGCTAAAACGGGGGTAGGTATTTTATTTCGAGAAACCGACTTTCCTGCGGGAGAAGCCGCTGGCAGAAGCTGGTATTTATAACAAAAAAAAAAAAACTCTAATAATATAACCTTCTAATTCAAAGAAAAAAAAAACTTGCTTTCTAATAAAATAAAATAATAATTGACCGGGCCAACCCATCTGATTAATAAGACAATCTAACAAAGAAACATCTCGCCAGGAAAATGAGGTCAAATATAAAATTATATTCAACCAACTAGAAATAGATTGCACTAATACAATATACATCGTGAAACAATGCCATATCCATAAGGGTTATTATCATTAACCCACGGTCAGGCTATGTGAGAGGAAATTTGCCTCTGATACACGTAATTGCACCCCCGGGCATCGAACTGGCTACCGTACGGTATATCATTGCTTAGTGAAGCCATTGGTTATATCAATATGCTGGATTATGGAGGGTATTCGATGTTAGATAGTGTTGTAATACGATCAAGTAAGTTAAGTTTGGTTTTAAGTTGGTACAGAATACTGAAAATTGATTTTTAAACTTTCGTCTACCGTAATTACAGATACAATTAAAAGACAATGCAGCCAGCCTTTTGGGCACTTTACCGGTCGACAGCGATGCGGAAGAGTTTTTTGACGCTTTATTAGATTAGGTATTTTTAGTTAAGTTAATTAGGGTTATGAAGTTTTAAGGTTAGATATCTAATTATTTGTACAGTTTACTAAATAAATTTTTACCCTTCATTAAAAGACAATAGGTGTGCCAAAAGGCGTTCGCTTGGGGCGTTAATAGTTTATGTTTGAATTTGCTAAAAAATACTGTGTTTCCTGGTAGATACAACCTAGGGGTCTTTAAGTTAAGAGTGAATAGGTTACTTCTAGACAAGCGTGCTATATCGTCGACCACATCATCGCTTACCATCAGGTGAGATTGTGGACAAATGCAAGTCTATCTAGAATAAAAAAAAAACAAAAAAAATAATTTCTGACTTAATTTGCGGTACCAACGGTTTTCATTAATCCGACTTGGCCAACGGTTTTCACTAATCCGACTTGGCCAACGGTTTTCACTAATCCGACTTGGCCAATTCCCTCTCCTAGAGAGGAGGTCTGAGTCCCAGCAGTAGAGGCAACACACATACACTTTATTAATTCTACATTTCACTACAAGTAAAATAATAGAAAAAGGATAGCATAATAAATCTAAAAAGAAAAAATAATCAGCTATCAATTACGCGTGAATGAAAAAAAAATATTCTGGCCACCGATCACCTAAAAAAGTCCTGATTAGGACCTCTATAAGTGTTCACTTTTGCGCACTCATATCAAAATATCTGTAATTACTTTTTTCCTTTCTTTTTCACTATTAGTCACAAAACATTGTTTATAAAAAACCTTCAAATCTCGCCACATCACCCAATTTTTCTTTTGACCCTCAAAAATTGTAAATTTAATATTTCTTAAAACTTACTTCAGCCTAAAAACCTGTCAAAATGCACTTAAGTAGGGTTTGAGACATTTTCGATCGAAAATAATCAATTTTTAACCAAGCCTGAATCTCCTAGAAAAATATGTCTCTCAACAAACTTAAAAAAAAAAATCTAAACAAACGCAAACCTAACCTTAAAATGTTTTCTCAAGTCCCATAAAAATATTTATACTAACTAGTTCACATGGCATCTCCCACATTTAACGTATTCCTTATCAACACACAAACAAGTAAGTATCGTGCACAAATCAACAGCGCGGCAACCCTAGCGACATGTCGGCGCGCTTTGATGTTTCACCGAGCGCTGAATTTGACGCCAATTGCTCGAGCTAGGGCTGCTCCACATGCGTTATTTATTCAAATACGTTTATTTGCTCGTATTCAATTGATTGGAGGGACATCAACTAGCAAGTTGTATTGGTAGCGAATTTTTATTTAGTTTTTGTTGGTTCGAAGTAAAAAGTTGGGGTAAAGTTACAGATGGATTTATTAGTATTAGTAGACGACGATTTACCGATTGCTTACCATAACATGACGTAATATCATCAATCATGAAGGCTCATTATCATTGTAGCTTAAAGATGTTTTTTTATGGTGGGCAAAAATCATCTAATGATGAATCCCGCTCTTTTTTTTTTCATATAGCCCTAACTGTCCCACTGCTGGGCAAAGGCCTCCCCCTAGTCCTTCCAAGCTTTTTTATCCCGCGCCGTCTTGAACTAGTCGTCTGGGTACGCGTCTAAATCATCCCGCCACCTCTTTCTAGGCCTGCCTCGACAACGCTTTCTTCCCTCTGGTGCCCACTGAGTGGCGACTCTTGCCCAGCGGTCCTCGTGCATGCGACTAGTGTGAATCCCGCTCTTGGATAATAAAAATTTACTTTAGTCATCTGTTTATAACATTAAAAACACTCGTTTTCTTTTTTTTTAATTCTAGATAGTCTCGCGTTTGACCACAATCTCACCTAATGGTAAGCGATGATGTGGTCGACGAAGGAGCACGCTTGCCTAGAAGTAACCTATTCACTCTTGACTTAAAGATCCCTAGGTTGTAGCTATCAGAAAACACAGACGCCCGACGCGCGGTAGGGAATTACATTCCTTTGCTGTACGCATAATGAATGTATTCCCAAAACGCTTTGTACGTATGGGTGGGATCTCCACCATGTACCGATGGCGTATCGCTGTACGTTTCTTATGAAAATTAACCACAACATCTACCCTCAATTAAATATGACACTTAACTACACTGCAATAAATATTAAAATTGAACACAAAGTCATACGAGCAACATAATCACAGTTGTCAAACAAGTTTTTTTTTTACACATGTTTTGTTTATAAATAACTGTTTAAAAGCGATGTCCTAGCTATTAAAGGGTCCTTTTTTAGTCTTTGACTGTCAGTTAAATTGGCTGCGACGTCTGAAACATACAGACAAACTTGATTTTACCATCGATGTTTATAACTATCGAATTCCAACCCTATGTTTCTTACCCTAGAGTTTCTTTTCCCTTCTCTGGCTCACACAAAAAGATTGACATATGGGGCTGAGTATTGTTTTTTTTTTTGTTTTTTCGGTCATTTTCCTGGCAATCTGTATTTTGCCAGGGTAATGAGGTGGAATAAAATGTTTGAAGACGGATTGCAATGCTGGATACTATGAGGTTTTCGGTTCGTATAAGCACGTCAGGGAAAATTTATTTGATATATAATTAGGACATGCTTTATGGAAATTAGAAGGAGCTATGTTTAAACTGGGGCAAAGGAGCTAGTAAAGGAGGAGGCCGACTGCATAAGGCAACGGCACTCAAAGCCCAATAGCTGGGATTCCAATCCCGATTTACGGCCACCGTAGACGCGGGCTTGCAGACGGTGAGCAATGGGTAGCTCACCGTCCGGTCATCTGGTAACAGACCGGACCAAGCCAAGTCGCCGCCGGCGTGCTCTGTTCCCGCGTGTCTTAAGGAATTGTCAGCAAACCGTAGGTACCCACCCTGCAGAAGGGTCGAAGCCAACTGAGGCCAAGGGTTCGGGTCTGAAAGGAAGGCTTAAGCCCAGGTATATATGGCGACGTAGGAACTGGGTAGGTTCTTTAGTCAGTAAGAGTTTAACACTGTTTCCCGCTCCACCCAATGGCGGGATTCGTCAGTGAATGATTTTTACCTACCATAAAAAAGGACCTATGTCTTTGACAGAGGTCCTTTTTTATGGTAGGTAAAAATCAATCAATTTGACAATGGTCAATGATTATTGATTCATCTTTCACAAGACAATTACAATATTAGTTATTTCTAGAAATATTTCTATTTCTTTTTCTAGAAATAACTAATATTGTATTGGTGTGAAAGATAAATCAATGATTGACCATTGTTAAATTGATTAAAAATATTCTTCTTTTCTTGAGAGGAAGACTGAATCCCAGCAGTGGGAACATTACAAGGTTGACTATGTTTATATTTGTGTAATTAAAAGAATACAGACTAATATTTGTTTGGTATACAGATAGTTGTTCTGGTTCTGGATGTCTTGTGTATCTGTATGAGTTTACATGTGTAGGTATATAGGTACACACCTAATATATACATCGCCCGGGACCGAAGGTTGGTGCGAATGTGGTACACCGGGGCTCTAGGAATAAGGAAAGGAAGGCACGGGGTAGGAGGTTTAGTCAGTAAGAGTCTGACACTATTTCCCGCTCCGCCCAACAGCGGGATTCAACATTGGACCTAACATAAAAAAAAACCTAATATATACATCATTTCCTAATGTTCGTTACATTTTTTTAATGTATATTCTCAAAATCATCATTTATTAAGTTACATCATATCTAAAAACAGCACAACGAGAAACGAATAACGACAAAAAAATACAAAAAACATGCGAGTCATAATGACCCTAAAAAACCTTGTCATCAAAATGAAGATTAATTTTGATATGGAGGCGTGAAAAGCATCAAGACCATATACAATTAGGGTACAAGCAGAACTAATCAGAGAGTTCTTCATTAAGAGAACTGTGATGTTAAGAACAGCTGTCATCCTGTCTCGTACAATGATACTTCAGGAGGAATTTGAATCACTTTTAAGTGTTTTTTTTTTAATTGCAATAAACTAGTGTTTGACTGCGATCCCACCTGATGGTAAGCAGTGATGCAATCGTTGAAGGTAAGGCACTAGTTTATTAAGAGCCTATTCACTCTAGCCTTCAAGACACCTAAATTATAATCGAACGGAAAGACTGCAGCCGGCAAACTGTTCCAGTCCCTCGATGTACGCGGTATAAACGGCGAGGCAAAACGCTTAGTCCGGGCCGTAGGTGTCTCAACAACGTAAGGGTGGATATTTGTCGTACGCCGGGATATCCGATGGTAAAATTGAGATGCGTGAAAAGCATCAAGCCCATATGCAATTAGGGTATAAGCAGAACTAATCAGATAGTTCTTCATTAAGAGAACTGTGGTCTTAAGAACGGTTGTCATCCTGTACGAAAATATTTTTATTTTTTTAACTTGACTGCGATTCTACCAGTTTCTTTAAGTAAAAATAAACGAGTTTTATACTTGTAAGTAGTTAGTACGCAATGACTGGCAACTACCAAGTATTTTTTTTTAAGTGAGATATCATCATATGACGTCAAATAACTTACGGCGAGCAATGGGTAGCTCGCTGTTCGGTCGTCTGGTAACGGTCCAGACCAAGTCAAGTCGTTGACTGTATCAAGACTAAGAAAGAATGAAGTGAGTCGTTTTGTCAGTAAGAGTCTGACACTGTTTCCCGCTCCGTTCAAGGGCGGGATTAGTCATTACAATTTTTTTTCTACCATAAAAATGTCAAATACGAGTAACTTCCAACTTCAAAAAAAACAAAAAGTATAAGTTATTTCTGATCAAACGAACTTACTATTAAAGGGTCATTGTAGAAATGTATAAGAATCGACCTTCACGAACTCAATAGGGCAATGATTGAGAAATATCACCAGCGGAGAGGCGACTCAATGGTAATTGTTATAAATGACCCCATAGCTTTTTAGGGTACGAAAGGTCCCCATAGAAAATGTCGAAGGAATATGTTTTTGGCCTTGAGAAGACGGAGTTTCCTGTATTGATATGGTAACTTATGGTACGGCACTTTTTGGTACTATAAAATACGCCACATATGTATAATATTAGTGTTATGTAACGGATTTGTTAGTTGAACCAAAATGGTCGCCATTGCCTTGTCGTATGGTTTTTTTTATAGTAGGTAAAAATCATCAAATGACGAATCCCACTCTTGGGCGGAGCAGGAAACAGTGACAGACTCTTACTGACTAAACAACCTACACCGTGCCTTCCTTGCCTTATTCCCAGAGCCCCAGTGTAACGCTTTCGCACCAACCCTCAGGTCCGGGAGGCTTCGACCCTTCGACCTTCAGTTTGCTGACAACTCGTTGAGGCGCGCGGGAACGGTGCGCGCCGTCGACGACTTGGGCTCGGTCTGGACTGTTACCAGACGACTGGACGGCGAGCTACCCATTGCTCACCGTCCGGAGCCTTCCTTTCCCGTGCAGAGCCTTCCTTTCAGACACAAACCCTTGGCCCTAATTGACTTCGACCCTTCTGCAGGGTCCCTACATCACTGCCCTGTTCAACATTTATCAAATTATTTACAATGATTACATTGCTTTGATGTCAACAGGACATTAAATTAATAATATAATAAACTTTAATTTCGAAGCTGTCATTCTGAATTGGAAAATCTACAGCGAAATGTCCCATTTCCGATATATTTTGCCGAACCAGACCACTCCATTGCCAATTGATGTTTTAAAATTGTTTTCGTATGTCACTGGAATGTGACAATTCATTTTCGATGGGAAATTGATTTTCTGACTTTTTAGGAACAGTTTATAGAGAGACGCGAAGCGATGCTGCGCGAAAAGGGACTCAAAATATAACTTGTTCAGTTTCGCTTTCGTATTCCTTTCAGTTCCACTTTAGATATGAATTTAAGGTTTTCACTTACTTCTACTTTGTGCAGAAATACAGCTGATATTAAATCCGAAAATTACCTGAAAAACACAAAAACATACCATTAGAATGTGCCTAAAATAACTTCATTATAAAGCCAAGCTTATGCTTGTTTAACTTAGCATAGCTTAGAGTTATAAAACTATAGTAGTATATGTAGTAGTATTCGACAACTATCACACAACGCCACCTTGTCTCAAGCAGAGCTTATGTTATGAGTACTAGACAACTGTTAAACATACTTATAGGTCTAGAACAAAAACACTGGTATTTATACGTAGGTAACGACTGTAAGACGATCGTAATTTTATTTAAAAAAAATGTGGTTTAGGGGTCTTTAAGTCAAAAGTTAATAGGTTGCTTCCAGGGGTCCTAGACAAGTGGCAATCGCTCCGTGTCGAATCCATTTCTAAGTTCGATTTCGCCTTAATGATGTCGACCACAAAATGGTAGACAAAATGACATCGACTAACATATCGATAAGTCGAAGTGTTGGTTCGATAAAATAACAACTTCTTGGCTGTGGTTATCGAATGAAAACGTCCAATTTGACGTATAAACAACCAATAACAATTAGCGAATCGAAAACGTTTGACCACGTGACTTTTCGAAGGCATATGTCAGTTCCATACATTTCGGAGTTTCGAATTTCGTTATCGCTAGTGAGAATGTGACTTGGTCTAAGCCCCCAGGCAAGCTTGCTCCATCATAGACTACATCATCGCTTACCATCAGGTAAGATAGTGGTCAAAGGCAAGCCTACCAATAAAAAAAATCACTAATCCTTTGATCCTTCTAAAACTATAACTATTAACCACGTATTTCTTTACTTCCATTAAAATTCGTCTTCGTGCGCGATCAGGAAATGCATGCTACGCGTCAGCGCTTACAATTATGTTATTAAAAGGTAATGTGTTGCAATTTTACCGATCCTACCTCGTATGGGAGCTAATGCATTGTAATCATACCGCGATTATGCAATTAGACAGCTTATTAGCAATGACTTACGGCTTTATAACGAAAATTGTTGGCATTGTTCAACGCAGATGTCACTTTTTATGACGATGTGTAATTAAGATTCTTAATTTCAAGTTTATTTGCAGCAGCGTCCTTTTGAAGGCAGCCGATGGCTGTTTTTACTAAATATGTAGATGGAATGTCTCCTACTATTTTACATTGTCTTTCGTTCAACATTAAGTACAGTACGGCCGTTGAAACAAAAATAAAGGTTTAAAAAAAAAATACCAATAACAGTTATTAACAGCAATAACAACTGCAAATTGCATTTATTTGTTTAAAGCATTTATTTTTTTACGAGTTTTCAAGCGCTAAAATTCGCAGAGACTAACTTTAGACTCGCCAAGATCCGACAACCGTACTGTACATAGGTATTGGTAAGTGTCATCATCATCATCAGCCTTTTTTAATGTTCCCACTGCAGGGACACAGGCCTCCCCTCTCTAGGAGAGGGAATGGGCCATAATTCACCACGCGGGCCCAGTGCGGATTGGTGGATGTCACATGTCTTCGAATGTTTGGTTCTAGGACATGCCGGTTTCCTCACGATGTTTTCCTTCACCGTTTTGAGAGCAGTGGTGATGAAATAAATGTGCCTGGCTGGGTTTGAACCCGCGACCTACGACTCGTAAGTCGGGGCCGTTACCACTCGGCCACCACTGCTGCAAGTGTAATTTAGTACTTTTACAGGTTTTTAAACGCATCTGCTTGCAGTTTCAACACCATGATCGTTCACAGCTGGACTCAAGACTTTCCTTAGCACCACTCCATGGACCAAACCTGGGCAGTAAGAGTCTAACGCTGTTTCCCACTCCGCCTAAGGGTGCGATTCGTCATTAGATAATTTTCCCCATCATAAAAAAAACCTATGCTTTGTCGCATGTCGCATCGCAAGTTCCACCGCTGTAGCGTTCTACCAACAGCAAGTTCAAATAAAAAAAGCAAAAGAGATGTTTGTATGTGTATTTTACCTATAGTGGGTGTTAAACCCTTCCAATGCATGAAACTAAATACGCCCCGCATCCTTTTATGGATTCTACCCACGGATCCATTGACACCCAATAGTTATTTAACAAACCGCAAAGTTTCACTAACGTTATGATCCTCTTAGTTCAGGCCCTCGCCGCAAGACGTTTGCTTAACTTCGATTTTCACGGTTAAATACGACGAAGTTCCCATTCTATGCCTTGTGGTTTACAAACTGAGACTTCGACTGTGAGAAAGTGTTTTATTTAACAAACTCAGACAGTCTCCTCCTTCTGCGAAGCAGTAATGCTAGCAAAGGAGGAGGCCGCACGCGTGATGCACCGCTGAGATTCCGATCCCAATTCCCAGTGTAGGTGCGGTCTTACGGACAGTGAGCAATGAGTACCTCGCCATCCGACCGTCCAGACCAGGCTCAAGTCGTCAACAGTGCGTCAACAACAGCAACAAGTTCAACTTATTTGCCGTGTTTTAATATTTATTTAATAAACGCAACCGAATTTTCTAAAAAGCGAAGAAAGGACATGTTAAAAGATTCAAGTTTCTTTGTAATTAGATACCTAATAGGTAGCTAAGTTTTGTAGGTCAGGATTTAATGAAGGTAGGTCTCGATACTAGGTTTTCTGTTTGTGCTACTAAACAAATTAATTAGAGACTTGATGTATGAGAAAACTTAGTTAAGTAGATTTAAACAAAATGTTTTTTTCTTTCTTTTATTTGTTTTTAGAAGCTTTAGTCGTAATTCAACTATGACAGCTTCATTATAACTTACATTTGTATCTTACACTAGATACTAAACTATCTTTAGTTTAGTATCTAGTTTAAATAAATTTTGTATACAATCCATACTAATACTATAAACGTGAAAGTAACTCTGTCTGTCTGTTACGCTTTCCCGCTTAAACCGATTTTGATGAAATTTGGCACAGACAATCTTTAGAACCTAAGAAAGAATATAGGCTAACTTTTATTGCGAAAAAAAGGACGAAGTCGCGAGTACCAGCTAGTAGATCTATAAGACTATTTGACTGGCCTGTCAGTCTAGTAGTTAGTGACCCTGACTGCTATGCGGGAGGTCGTGGGTTCGATTCCCACCCAGGACAAAGGTTTGTGTGATGAGCACGATCATTTGTTCTGTGTCTGGGTGTAATTTATCTATAATATGTATTTATTTAGAAATATATAAGTATGTTTATCAAGTTGTCTAGTACCCATAACACAAGCTCTGCTTAGCTTAGGACTAGATGGCGTTGTGTGATAGTTGTGGACATATATATATATAAGAGCCAGAAGGCTCTTATAGAAAAAAAATTGTATGCTATAGATCTAGGTATAAGAAACCTAGATCCATTGCATACAAAATTTATAAAGCTCATTGGTCACTTCCAAAGTAGAACAAAATGTTATAAGCTGATGATTTTAGTAAAAATACTTACAACAGTGCCCATTTTTGTAACAGTGTTTCAAAAAATCCAATCAACTAAAAAAATCGTTTTCCATCACTGCCCAACAAAAAATAAAGCTCTCTTCTATAATAACAGATTTTATGGAATAAAAAACTACTTTCATTGCGCAAACAACATTAAAAAACAAATTACCGTAAGCAAATTTACAAAATACGGATATGAAAAATGTCCAATATGCGAGACGGGTCATATTTTAACGTGCTCAAACAAAAACCGAGGATTGTGGTGGGGGTGTAGGGTTCCCATCTTTGACTTTATTCTCAGGTAAAGTAAAGACTTGATGAAACGAAATATATATATAGATTAACCTTTATTGTACATCAAAAGTAACAGAACTTATACAAAACTCTATGAGTACAATGGCGGTTTTATCGCTGACAGCGATATCTACCAGACAACATTAAGTGTACCTTAAGTAAGAACTAAAAATAATACATGGTATGTATATAGTCTGCGGTGAGCAGTGGTGGCCGAGTGGTAACGGCCCCGACTTACGAGTCGTAGGTCGCTGGTTCCAGCCAGGCGCATTACTTTGTGTAATTTATTTCATCACCACTGCTCTCAAAACGGTGAAGGAAAACATCGTGAGGAAACCGGCATGTCCTAGAACCAAAAAATTCGAAGACATGTGACATCCACCAATCCGCACTGGGCCCGCGTGGTGGATTATGGCCCATTCCCTCTCCTAGAGAGAGGAGGCCTGTGTCCTTGCAGTGGGAACATTAAAAAGGCTGATGATGATGATGATGATGATGATATAGTCTGCGATGTACTACTAGCTAATTAATCCAACTATAAATATAAAACAAACAAACCCATTTTCAAAGTAAAAATCAAACTGTCTACCTAATTCTTCCTTCTTCTCTTTCTTGGAGTCAGCTTAAAGTCTGTGCGGATGCTTACAAGGCCTCGACATCTCAGTTACTGAGTGAGTCAGTGAAATGTAACTTCTTGTCGTAACAAAAGGCAGTTGCAGATACTAGATCACTTAAGTAAGATGTACAGATTGTACAAAGAAGCATAGTATGCTTTTTTGTACGCCATAAGAAAGACGTCATGAGATTTGACGCTTTAAATTCACAAACCTTCGAAATTACCTACGCATTTATTAAGCAAACGCGCGTCAAACCCCTAGAGACACAGACAAATCACCTCATTCATTATAATCCCTCCACAACCAGAAACAGATAGAATATCATACATACATTAAACTCAACCCATAATTCACAAACGATGAAATTAAAGGGGTTTTCAAACCTCGTACCGGTCTAATGATTTAGGCAACCCTAGGTAAAGGTGTACCTATAGACAGCGCCGTTGGAGCACCGGTAAGTTCCGGTTATCCATCATTGGCACGGTTCCTGAACGTAATCGCAGGGGTGGGGGGTGTAATGCGCTGGGTCGGGGTACGATTTCTATTGTATGTACGTTTGTATTGACTACGATTCTCAGCGCTAAGTTATTGAAGTGGAATCGTGTGATTATTTTTTTTTTTGTTTGCTGAATGAGAAATGGTATTTAGTGTTGTGTTTTGTATTGTAAATGTGACGGGTTTTGTTTTCTTTTGTTATTGTGTTTGTATTTTGGTTTGACAGTTTCATTAGTAAGGCTAACTGCTTTTTTTAAGCTGAGGAATCGTCTAATGACTTCTCTCGTTTTAGAGTGGAGTATGAAGATGCGTTAACACTTTTACGGGACTACGGATTTCCCAATTAGAAGTCAACTCAGGGTCCCTGTAGACTTCGGCCCTCTTGGGTTCTTAGGGTTTGCTTATATCTCCTTAAAGCGAGCGTGGAGCGCTGCAGAGTCCAGGCTTTTACTGACTAAAACTACAACTATGTTCCTTCAGTCGCTTTTTGCGTTCTAGGACCATGGGTTTCCTTTTCAGAAGGCAACAAATGGCTCCAGAAGGTCTAAGTCCTGCTGGGGTCTAGTAACTGACACGGTGCAGAGAGTTACGAATAGCCGGACGGTAAACAACCTATTCTCCTTCTAACGCCACGTCTTCCAGTACGTGGTTCTCTACAAGGTGAACCGATGACTTGGTGAAGGTTACGAGAAGCCAATGGTTGCGAGACGCACAGGACCGTTCATCATGGCCACTTTGGGGAGAGATTTATGTCCAACAGTGGACGTCTTTGGGCTGAAATAATGATGATAATGATGGGACAGTAAAGGTTTGGAAGAGTATTATATACAATGTAATAAGAAGTAATCAGCACAAGACCAGAAGATAAGAACATACATATTTCCTGTAAACAAAGACCTTATTTAACAAATAAGATAACAACAAAGTTTAATATGACTTCGCAACCCAAATATTGTTAAGAAACTAATCATTATTCTCTCTTATCTTAGAGTTATTTGGATCAATCGAGAAACAAATATTAATTTAATTAAGAGTGCCCAACCTAGGGCACTCTTAATTTATAATTGATTTTCATTATTTTTCATACAACTGTTCTTAAGTGATTTTGACGTTATTAAATATTTTTCTCTACATATTTTGGGACACAGATATTTTCTAGGTTTCTATTGAATCCAAAAGTTAAAGGACCATCTGACCAACTACAAATTTGTATGAGACCCATGCCCATCCATCCCCTGTCCAAGATATAATTATATTAAGTTTTGAAACAGCTGCAATTCGAAGCGTCTAGTTGAATGGGTTTTTTTACCATGGTGACATTCCTCAAAGTATAGGATTTAGGTTTTATAGCTTTTTAACCTATCCTAACACAAATATATTTGACTAAAGGCATTGTGTAGAACAGTCCCCAAAAACGAAACTTTCTTTAATTGTTATTTATTTATTTGTTACAAAATCCACAGCTCTTTGTAATAATATCTTAAGTATATTATATACTAAAACTTGACTGCGATCCCACCTGTAAGCACACAAGTTTTAAATTGTTCGTGGATACTAACGATAAAAAAAAGGAGAAACAGTCTTTGAGATTGATAGATATACTCTTTATTGTAGGTGCACCATAAATACAATTTGGTACATTAGGAACTTAAAATTACTAAGGTGTTACAATCGGCGGTCATATCGCTAAAAGCGATATTTGTCTTTAATGCGGGCGAAACCGTTTCCAGAAGCTAGTCTTGTATATGTATATCCGACCAGTTTCCTCACACAAACAAAAACAGCATTAAACAATTATATAATTAACTTGAAACAAAGCCATATTTCAGTGGTACAGTTCACGTAGCTTCCAAGGTAAGATTTATGTGCGCAGGCATCCGCAGTCGACATTTAATTACCATACGATTACAGCTTTTGTTGTTAGCTGATGATGCAGCTGACTGTAGGTACTAGCTATGATTAATGAAGCTGATCGTAGTATATTTAGTATATTGACTAACTAGCTTTTGTCAGCGGCTTCGCCCACGTACATAAAATATGGAGTAAAGCAGCTTTCTATTATTGCTAAAATTTCTCCAATCGGACCAGTAGTTCCAGAGATTACCCCCTAAAAACAAAAAAATAAAAAAACAAACTTTACCTCTTTATTATATTATAAGTGTAGATTAGGTCTTGGTTTGTTAGAAAGAATTTGATTTAGCGATGGAAAAATAATTTGAAACTAAATTAGGTATTCTTAGCTTTTAAAGTTGATGAATGTACATAATATTTTCTTTTTTTTTTCTTAAAAAATTTGAGACTTTTTGATACCGCACAGCGTATGTCAGTCCCATCGTACCTTAACACTTGTTACATCAAAAGAGATCAATGGATCTGGGCCATGAAGTCGAACAACTTTCTAGCATCGTCAGAATAGGTATTTTCTTCATTTTTGGGTTAAAAACTTCATAAGATTGATTTAAGTGAAAACAAACAAATGTCTAATAAGTATTGCTTACTTCTTAGTTGTAAAATTAGACTAATATTATAAAGGAATTCATAATACTCGTATTCCATGGTTATTGCAATCCTTCATTTTTTGTAGGATTTCTATAGAAGCCTAGATAATATCCACAAGGTATCTGTGTATCCAAAGTATCTGTGGCGACGTTTGGGGGAGGCGTATGTCCAGCAGTGGACGTCTTTCGGCTGAATTGATGATGATGATGATGAATGCGCCTAGTTGGGTTTGAACCCGCGACCGAAAGTCGGGGCCGCTACCACTCGGCCACCACTGCTCTTGTAAATAAATAAATATACATAACTAGCTTTTGTCAGCGGCTTCGCCCGCGTACATAAAATATAGCCTATGTCACTCAGGAGTGAAGCACCTTTCTATTGTTGCTAAAATTTTTCCAATCGATCCATTAGTTCCAGAGATTACCTCCTACAAACAAAAAAACAAACTTTAACTATTTATTATATTAGTGTAGATAAATTCGTTTGACTTAGCTGCTATTAAAAAGCCCTTGTTGAATTGCCTAACAGAACAAGCCTTTTCAAAGGCATTTTCTAAAGATAACTAAATTCTCTTCTACACAATGCTACGTTAGCTTGCATTTTGTTTGTTAAGGCAAAGCGTTTTTCCACTTTTATTTTATTTTGTAAACGTTATTTGTTTTTCTATACTTTGTTTGACTAACATTTAAAGAATTTTTTTAATGTTTGCTCAACAGATTTTAACTTCTATTCCGTATAAGAATGGCATTAAATGAAAATAAAGTCGTTAAAAACCGAGTATGGACTGCAGCCGCCATTTGCCATTGTACCAACGTAATAAAACTCGAAATTGACTGATTTGACAGTAAAAAAGGTTTTCTTAAATAACCTACTTAGTTACTAAAAACTTGACAAACATTGGCCTCCTGTAAGTGTCAAAGAATTGGCCTTTACGCCTCGCATTCATCGGATACCAGCGAACCTCATCGAGGCATTAGTCTATTTTGTTTTTTTTTTTTTATGGTAGGTAAAAATCATCCAATGACGAATCCCGCTCTTGGGCGGAGCGGGAAACAGTGTCAGACTCTTCCTTCCTTGCCTTATTCCCAGAGCTCCGGTGTAACGCTTTCACCAACCGTTGGCTCCGGGAGGATTCGACCCTGTAGGGCCCCTACAGTTTGTTGACAACTCCTTGAGGCATGCGGGAACATTGCGCGCCGTCGACGACTTGGGCTCGGTCTGGACTGTTACCAGACGACTGAACGGCGAGCTACCCATTGCTCGCCGTCCGTAAGCCAGCGTCTACATCAGTCTATCTTGTGGGAGGCCATATAAAGCAACCATTCGTTATTACTCGAAAATTAACGATTTAAGTCAAAGATTCTAATTTCCTAAAACATTAACAAAAAGTTCTTGCCCTTAAACAACTATCCCATAAAGATTTCCTATAATTATAACACATATTCATCTATGAATGTGAGCCTGTATTTTGTAATAATTATATCTTATTATATGTCTCTATCTATAGTGTGGATAATTGACAATTATTACGTTGCTCTATTCATAGTCCTGACTCGGCTATTTTATGCATGACTTGTATCAATTTGACAAGGTAATGTGACTTGAAAATTAGAATATAACTTTTTTTCTAATGTTAGCTTCTAAGAGAATTAAAATAGACAAGTTAATAAAGGCAGATAAGTGTTGTTTTTCGCATCTTTTTTTATACTTACTTAGAAGTAGCAACCATTATTTGTTTTAACCAAGAAAGTCTGGACAAAATAATATTTTGTCAGTGATTTATTATGTGACTAGATGATGCCTTCTGAAAACTATTCATCTCATCAAGTTCAAAAATAATTTTCCTAGAAAGTTACTATAGTTTTTTTTAGATATTTTTCATATACTTTAAACTTATGTTTTAAAAGTAAGACATATAATTTTTTTCTCATTTAAATCTTGGAGCGATAACTTCCGAGAATATTGACATTATAAAAAATGATTTTAGTAAACCCTTATTCATTTTAAATATCTAATCAAATATACATATGAAAAAAAAAATGATAACGTAATAACGTTATCATTTTTAAATATGCAAAATATTGCATATTTTTTTTTATATTTTAAAATAGTCATTGTTTGCAACAAACAACACAATATTGATCACCAGTACAGATTATAGTTATAAATGTTTGCATAATCGTAAACTCTAAATGATATGCGAAATAACCAAAACAAAACCCGACAAAAATTCACGCAGATAATCCCAAAAATTTTGGTTTTTGTCAATGAATTATGGTAAAGTCACCGTATCCAAAGTTCCACAACATAATCTATCTGTGTCTCAGCTCACATCCAAATCTTTTCAGCTTATTCTTGCGATAAAGTTTTGCTAAATGTAATAACAACTTCAGCAAGAATGTAGGATCCTTTAAAAATACAAAACAAAGTCGTAAATTCCTAAACCCACTTAATGAGAACCAAAGATAAACTCTAGCTTGACATAAGTCATATGTCAATTGTAAATATTAAGTGATAAATGTGTAGGTATATATTAAATCTGTCCCCATTTGTCATCTCAGTCCAATCATAGCTGTCGCCAAGGAAATGGGTCGCCCATCCTTAAGAGCGCGCAACCCGAAATACATTTTCATAAAGCAGCTTTTACTTGATTAGGGCGCCATTACACATTTTTCTATAGGTTGTGTAATAGAGATAACTTATAGATCTAATAAATATTATAAAAAATTCAAATGAATACAAGACCTAAATGTATGTACAAGTAAAAAGCTCTGAAAATCTTTTTTGCATGATGTACTTAAAACACAACTATATATAATCAATCGCAATTTTAAATGACGAATTTTTTTCCAAAAAGTTGCACTTTATAATAAAATACATAATTTATTTTTTTAAAGTAGAAACAACTTTTGACTTAGATGCCTTCCTTGGGAATTGGCAAGAAGTGATTCAAAACCGAGATCGCTGGAAAGAATGAAGGGAGGCCTTTGCCCAGCAGTGGGACAGTATGGGCTAGAAATAATAATAATAGCAACAACTTTTGCAAAATACTCGAGTGAGAGACAAAAATACCGAATATCACAAAACCATTCAGGCGTTATCTTTCTTTTTTAGCGTTACTACTTTATCAAATACACGTTGAATGAATCAACAACCTTTTATTATGCTCACATTAAGGGCAGACGGATTGCGGAGGACCCTCTTAAGTAGAGAGAGAATGTCAACACGCAATTAATTATATTTTATTGCACTTATTATTAGTTTGTATGCGATGCACTTTGTATGAAGAGATTCTCGGAAAGATTCATTCTAATTTATTTATTTTATGCAATCGCTACATGTTTTAGAAACGGTTATTAGACTAATGATGTATTTTCAAACTAGCTGAAAGCCGGGCTTTGCCCGTGTAATTCTAAAGTACATCAGGTGAGACGGTGATCAAAAGCGAGCTGTGTTTCAAATTATTATGTACCTACTTTTTTCTTACTGAAATTTGAAAAAGGGAAAAACACGTAGTCGCTCACAATGGGTGTCATCAAAAGGCGTAGTCAGCCAAAAAAAAATAAAAAAGGTCTCTTATCGAAATTTTCTACAATAGAATGAAGATATCTGTAGGAGAAGACGCAGCGTTTGAAGGCCTCCCAAAAGGTGAGGGTCGGGGGAATTTGGTGGATGAGAGGCACACAGGAACGGTCGTTGTAGCGACACTTGAGGGAGGCATATACACAACAGTGGCTGTATTTGGGTAACCTCACTCTATGTCAATGTGCTTTTCAAGGGCATGATAATTACTAAAGCCAGAGAGAAATTAGAAAATTGTCTGAAAGAAACACACTCACGGTAAGTATAAAAAAGTAATCATCATCATCATCATCACTATCATTTCAGCCGAAAGACATCCACTGCTGGACATAGGCCTCATTGTGGCGGTGCATGGGGGAGCCCAAGCACCGCCACAAAGACCGTTCCGGACCGGAAAAAAGTAATTTACGTCCTATTTATTGCAGACTATGATTTATTTGTGAAAAACTAAACAGTACTTTTACTTGTTCAGTCATTTGAGTAGTAAAAAATACAAGCACAGAAACACACAACATCTGGATCGCCTACCACAATAGCAGACAATTCAGTGCCTACATATATCACAAATCAACAAACAAGTCCCGAAAACAAAAACATAATGCATATTCATAAATGAAACACACACACAACTAATTCATCAAATCATTCATCCTTTTACCCACCATTTTACCGAAAACCACCATTTTCTCACACCTAAACATATTTACACATATTTCGCTCACCCAGTATAAAGGAGACATAAAAATAAAGGCAGAAAACAAGCGCACTAATGATTCAAGATGGTCCCTCTTAATTATGCAAATGTAAGCTGTCCGGATATGACGTCATTTGGAAGAATATTTAATAAACTACCCTCTTTTTGGACAGTTGTAGTAGGTGCTTTTGAGGGTAGGAAAGTGCTGGTCAAAAATTTGGTAAATGAGGGTTAGGATGACCAGGCTGGTAATAAGGTTCTTTTAGTAAGGAGTATGGAGTACCAACTGATTTAGTTATTTTTCAAGTTCAAAATGTGATAATTCTGCTTAATATCTGGCGGTCATCCAATATGGGTCCGGTGCATGTTGATAAAAATTAATTATCAGACTAATATTATAAAGAAGTCGGTTGGCGAGCTACCCATTGCTCGCCGTCTGCAAGCCTGCACGGCCGGAAATCAAGATAGGGATCTCTGCGGCGACTGGGGGGTTAGGGCTGGTGCCTCACGCGTGAGACCTCCTCCTTTACTAGCATTACTATTTTGCAGAAGGAGGCGACCACCTGCCACTTCATGCTCCGGACGATGGCCTGTACCAACACCCAAATCCCGAAGATATTGTAAAGAAAAATAAATTGGTTACATATGTTATTAATCTATTTAATCATGGAGCTGTGGAGTATTTTTGTGAACAACAAAATACGTATACATCAACGCCACAGCCACTTAACCTTCTATACTAAAGTATGAAGCCAAACTGTCAAGTCGTGGAGCCATCATGTATGTATAATGCTATCCTGATGCAGGGTCTCAGGTGGGAACAAGCCCGCACTTAATACTGCCGGGTACATCACCCTGTATTATCGTCTAATACCTTTTATATGTATACCTGAATTAAGTAAAAAGGGTTATGATATTAAAGTGCTTGTTGAATTCAGGGTACAAAAGGAAGAGTTAAAAATATCAGTCTGGGATGTGTGTGATGATTTTGCACCTTTTTTTTTACAGTGGGAATAATTATCGAATGATGAATCCGGCCCTTGGCTGAGTGGAAGACAGTGTCAGACTTCTACTGACTAAACGACGCACCGTTCATTCTTTGCGTTTCGCACTGGGGCCAAGCTTTTCTTTCAGAGAGAGACCCTGGGCCCCAGTAAGCTTCGACCCTTTTGCAGAGTCCCTTTTTGCCGACAACTCCTTGAGGCGCGCGGGAAGAATTTGTAGGTGTTATAGTTTCTGAGATTTTGTGACTAATCTGTGAGTGGTGTTTCGCTTTTATATACCATCAACCTTTTTAATGTTCCCACTGCTGGGACACAGGCCTCCTCTCTAGGAGAGGGAATGGGCCATAATCCACCACGCGGGCCCAGTGCGGATTGGTAGATGTCACATCTCTTCGAATTTTTGGTTCTTGGACATGCCGGTTTCCTCACGATGTTTTCCTTCACCGTTTTGAGAGCAGTGGTCATGAAATAAATTACATAAAGTAATGCACCTGGCTGGGTTGAACCCGCGACCTACTACTCGTAAGTCGGGGCCTTTACCACTCGGCCACCACTACTCTCTTATGAATAGACTTCCAATATCTCTTTTTTGTTTGTAAAACATTTGAATACGATTGACGACCTAATTAAAACAACTAACTGTAGAATGGATACATGAAACAGTATTTACATTTTACTACGGTAGTATTTTACCGTGGGAAGTATACGTCAAGAATCAGTTATGCCAATAACATTTGTTAGATTTTTACTAAAACGGTTTCGTTCTGCTCATTTTACATTTGCACGGTTTTAATGGTTATTTGATTACTTCGATTCTGGATTTTATTAGACGCATACTAAACAAATCTGCTGTCTTACCACAATCATTTTGTTTAGTAATCAAATTTCAATGAACCAGCCAACCATTACCAGAAGGTGACAGAAAAAGAAAGGCCAAAAAAATAAAGACACTCTAACTTCACGGACCCTGGTGATCCTAGCGCTTCTCCCAAAGCTGGTACCTCACTGGGACGAAATGACAGAAAGGCAGAAAAGAGAAATATGTATTTCTTAGTATATTTGACACTTTAGATTAATAATAGGCATAGCCCATGTGGCACGGTTCTTAAGGACAATGCTCAAAAATAACCCACGTTTTTTTTGCGTCTTATTAAATTACTTTTTCATTAAATAAAGGTATTCAACAGGGTAAGTGGAACTGATAGGGTTTTACTCATGATTTTTTTTTGTGTTAAAATTCCATTAAAAATACGAACTACGCCCGCCGATCATATTATTATTTTGATTAAAATGCAAAATAAAGCTGATCTAAAAAAAAATCTAAAAAAAATTGTTGGTTATCCTTGAGTTGACTGAAGTTCCCTTAACAACCGTCAATTTGACATTTACAACTTTACTGAGTTTGGACTGTTCCAACTTAATGGTTCAATAGAAAAGTGTGGTTTCTCCAGACAACCTTGAAAACTAAACATTGTATTTGAAACTTGGCTGTTTATTGGTGCAGGGTTAAATTGGCCTTTGGAAAACTTATGTTTTCCAACAATCACAGAAAGTAATAAAGAAAATTGTTTTTATTAGAGCAATATCTATATATATAAAAGGAGAAACTGACTGACTGACATATCAACGCACATCCAAAACTACTATGTAGGTCTAGGAGCGTGAAATTTTGCACAAGGCTTCCTTTTATAGCGTAATCAAGCACTAAGAAAAGTTTTTTCAAAATTTAGCTCCTAAACGGGAGCCTCTCAAACCTCTCAAACGGAGGTCAAAAGTTTGTATGTAAAAACCTGCTTACTGGCGGGTGGAGACTCTGGCAGAAAGCTAGTTCTCAGTAAAAGTCACAGTGTGTGTGAGATAATCGGTAAAGAAATTTTCCTATTTTAAAACGGTAAAGAAATAATTTTTAAATGTAAAAGTTCATCAAGCTGGTATCTGTCAGAACCTAAAGATACACATGATCGAATTTACGCTAAATAAAGTAGATAATTTCCGCTAAGTGAAATCTAAAGATATAGTTCATAGTTTACAAGATTTCACAGTTCATACTCTTCAAGATTAAGTCTTTTGATTATATTAATTTTCATTCACGGACCATTGAAAACTTGTGCTCTGTAAATAATATCTATTCTACGAATTACAATTTTACGCAAGACTTATTACAAAGTCTAGAAATTGACCTTAAAGATTAATTTAGACTTAAGTAAGTATTAGTGAATGAAACAAAATTCTAGCATTTTTTTAAAGTACGACGATTTTGTCGATAATGCCTAGAATGTCAATTAAGAAAATCTTGGACAAAAAGTTGAAATAATGCAAAGGAGGTTGCTAAAAGTCGAGACGACACATTTGATTGAGTATTTTTTTTAAAGTGCCAATTCTTTTTTTTTTGTAATAAGCATTTATGCGTTTAAAAATCTTTATGGTTATGTTTAAATGACCTGTAGTAAAAATCCACACAGGTATCTATTTAAATGTACACTTTAATATTTACCCAATTCTAACAGCGACTTCGCTGCGCGATGAAAATGATCTCTAAAGAACATATTCCTGAAATGCATTAATATATCTCTTTCATTTTCATTTCACAACAAAGTCTACCAGTGTGGCAAAATTTACCCAAACCAGTCAATGCCACCAGCAAAAAAGAGCTTTTGATTTACTTTTATTCAGAAACCGCAAAATTATTAAAGGACACAGCTGACTAAAATTCTACATGGTTAAAAAAACACCCAACTAAACTACACAAAGCTCCTAACATACTACAGGGAAAACATCACAATTCCCTAAAACTCTAGTGCAAAATACACGTGCTTGGATCCATAATGATGGCACAGCAACGTATCCAGGATGTCAGTTTGACAAATGGCCGCAGAAGCTGCATCTTTGTTGTCGAGATAAAACTGGCCAACGCAGCGGGTATAGCTTGTATATAGGTATCGGATAGCACCATTTATCTCCTAAATGATGTCAAGCAAGATGTATTGTCTGAAATGTGTTTGTAGTTTGAAGACTAACGTAACATCATTGTTTTATTTCTTTATGGTTTAAACAGGTTAAACAGCGTATAGTTCTAAAACCATCACGGACTTGGGAGAATCCACAGACAGACGGTTTTTGTGTGTCGTATGCACCCAGCAACCTCGAAGCCTACTGAGGCCAAAAGTTCGCTAAAGAAAGCTCGGTCCTAGTATGAGAGAAAACGACGAAACGGGGTAGGTTTTTTAGTCTGTAAAAGTTTAACACTATCTTCTGCTACACCGAAATACGGGAGAAAAAAAATGCCCGTGTGTGGTCTGAGCAACTGCCTTTAGAAAAGAAATTAGTTCTGAAGATTTTTTTCCATTTTTATTTTAATTGGAAACGCTACCAATAATTTTAGGAACTCTGTCTCTCAAACTGTACTTTGAATCGACACTATACATAGGTACGAGTATTATTTGAAATTAAACTCATTAATGTGTTTTTAAAACATAACTTATCAGAGTATGCACCTGGAACGAAGGCAACGAAAGAACAGGGTGGGTTTTTAGTCAGTAAAAGTCTGATACTATGTCCCGCTCCGTCCAAGGGCGAGAGATGTCATTGGAAGACTTTTGCCCAACGAAAAAAAAACCTGTTACCTTTTGTGTTCCAGGACCACAATAATTCTTTCGAACAAATCGTAATAAACTTTAATTTCCTTGAGAATAAAAAACCACAAAAGAATACCTAAGTATTTTCTTTTACAAGTTTTTTATTGGTCAGTTCCTTAGAGAGATGTAACTCCATCAAGAATAAAAATTAAACCAGCCAAGTGCGAGTCGGACTTGTGCGTGACGGGTTCCGTACCGTCCGTAGCAAAAACTATAAAAAATCACGTTTTTTGTTTGGGAGTTGCATTCAATATTTATTTTATCCTTATATTTGTACTTTTTCGTCTATAGCGGCAACAGGAATACATCATTTCTGAAAACTTTCAACTGTTTAACACGGTTCATGAGGTAAAGCCTGATGACAGACTTACAGTCGGACGAACAGACAGAGAAATCTTAGTAATAGTGTCCCGTTTTATCTTTTGCATGCGGAACCCTAAAAAAAATTACTTCAGGTAGGCGCGAATAATATGATTCGTGCCTATAAACGTTCGCCCACGCAAAATTATTCAAGTAATAAAAAATATAACCTTCAGAAAAGGGTTGAATTGAAACTCCAATTCAATTCATAATTATTTTTTACTTTGACAATTCTCTAACCTTTTGGAAAGATAATGTTAATTCAATTGAATTTTATGGTTTCACAATCGACTGATAAAGAGATCAAACGTAAAATTTATTTAATAAAATATTGGTATAGGTGAGAAGAATGTTATATTTATTTTCATCATCTGAAATAATGATTTATCATCATCATTTCAGCCAAAAGACCACTGTTGGACACAGGCCTCCGCCAAGCGTCGCCACAACTACCGGTCCCGTGCGTCTCGCATCCATCGGATTCCATTAAACCTGACCAGGTTTATTTGGCATTTATATTAATTTTAAAAATGGCCCTGGAGTGGGAAATGTAATTGGATGATTTCCTACATAAAAAAAACCTACAGTGTAAAAATAATTAGGTGTGTAGAGCAAAAAGGCTTCAACCTAATACTGTATTTTCTAATAGGAACCTTACCACCAAAAAAAAAAGTGTACATCAACGTACTTAGATTATATTATTATAATTTACGTTTTGCAAAGTTTTCTATACAAACAACACCAGTCGAAAACACTCGATACCCAATTGTTTATACAGGAACAGTTCGAAACCTTTTCACCTTTAACCCATTCAAACCTTTGATCTAATAAACCTTACATAAGCGTACCAACAATACAAGATCAGCCTGAAGTTTCTCAGAAAATCGAGCATTGCTACCCTATAAATAACTTCGACGTATAAACTTCCAATCTACATATTCAAAGGTACTCCCAAAGACGTTTATTAAGCGGTTTCCGCCAACTTCCCCTACACAAAAGTTCGATCCAAATGCTCTGTCAAAATATCAAATACACAATGCGAGTCCAAACAGCCTCTTACGAACTTTTATGGAGAAATTTAAACATCTATTCAAAGTAATAGCAAAAGTTTTCACCCCCTCCACTCACACCCCCTCCACCCCCTTAGGTATAAAGGTAACATTAATCACACGGGTGTACAAAAACTCACTAATTCAACAAAAGTTTTAAATTACATGAATTTTACACGCCCAGTGTGGCGAAGCACTATAGTAGTTCGCCAAAAAACTGACGGTCCGGTCAGCCCGTAAATTTCCGAACTTGTTCTATTCCAGACATCTGTTGTCTCACTCTAACTGCCCCGATTTATAATGCCGTCTCTCGCTCAAGTTTTTCCGTCAGAGAAAGCGCTGAGACTGCAAGCTAAGCTACATGCTCTTGTTGAATCATAAAAACGTTTGTCAACTTGAAACATTGTTCTACTTGAACATTTTTTGGAACAGCAATAAACAGAAAGATATTTTTGTTCTGCAACTTTTGAAAAGAAACGTAATATTTTCGTTTTTGACAAAGTAAAGGCAATTTAATTTATTTTTTACGATTGGACGTGTATTTGTTTGTAAGAAAAGCGTTTCGTAGTTGCCTTAGGTCAGGAATAAAACAAAAACTAAGTCCCTCGACGCTTCGGTAGTTTCTAGAAAATGCACTTTTGGTAGTGGACGCAGGTGACAATGGTGCGAGAAACGTGATTTCTTTAGTTTGAACTTTTGTCGAGGGTCGTTACTCGTTCGTACCACTTTGCAGTTTCACGTACGTGTTGTTGGTTTTCGTTTAAATGGAAATATTTTAGATTTAGTTTTTGTAAGGGATACTTGTGGGGTTGCGCAGTGTGCACTTTCGAGGTTAATGAAAAAAGTTGATGGATGCGGAAGAGAAAGAATTGCTAGCATTAATAATGTATTTTTTTTGTATTAAAGGTTTAAGGTTAAAGTTCCATTTTACATAACAACAATTCATTCAAAATACCGACAGCGTGAAACTAAGTTACATCTAAGTTAACAGACATTTTCGTAAAATGACAGGAAGCGACAAACTTATAATTGTTGTCAACGCAACTTAGATTGGCTTGACGAAGCAAAACATCTACAACAATAACTTAGCAATAACTTAGAATATCAAATTAGTTGCAGTGGAATTGTCACAGTTGTAAGTTGAATTGTCATTGAATCAGTGACGGAATCTAGAAAACAGTTTCGGTGCGTGGTTTAAGGGGGAGATATGCGACTTTTGATGATTTTAATTCCTACATCAGTTCTAAATGGCTAGTCGGTATGTTTTGAAATTAATATATGTTAAACTAGACTATTTTCCTAAAATTATGATATACAAATATTAACATTTTTTTTCATTGAACTTGGTGTAATTTATGTTCAAAGTTGTGTCTAACACAGACTAAAAAGTGAAGTTCTAGCAAAAATCATTGCGTGTATATTTATGGAACTTTTACCAACTAAAAGATAACTTAATTGCCAATCTCAATTGTCAATCAATAAACGGTTTTATTTATGGTGTGTTTAAATGAAGGATAAATTTTTATTTGATTATTCTTGATGCGCGGGTAGTGACGCTAGTGGGTAGACCGCCCATTGTAACACTGTAGTAATTTTAAGTGTCCTAATGAACCAAGTTCTGTATATGGTGTACCTACAATAAAGAGTATATCTATCGATTTAGCTCCACTTTTTTGCTTAAAGTCGCTGGCGTGTATTTGCCCCTTAATGTTAGTTTTTTCTACGTAACTGCGTAATAGTGAAAATATAGGTCATTTTAATAAGAAACAAAATTACTGTGGTCTATCATTTGTCATACTTACTTGGTTTTGAAATAGTAATTGTTGGTTGTCGTGTGGTAGGCTTGGTATAGCTGCGGAGAACGATGAATTTTTGACGTACCTGTAAATAAAGGAGACATGGAATTAGTGATGAGAAAAATAAAAGTCATGGTTTTTTAGGGTTTCATTTCGAGATTGGAAATCGTCCAGTAACTTTTTTAAATCGGCCGTTTAAATATTAAATCGGTTGTTTAAACAATTTTTTGCGTTCTCCAAAGCCTAAACATCGCTTACTGACGTTAACCGGATGATAACCTTATCAGAGCTTGTTTAAACGTTGGTTACTGTGATTTGACAAAACTTTCGTAGGTTATATTGTTCGATTTATCAACAAAATACCCATTTATCTGTGAAAAATAAGGGCTTTTTAATTTTATGATGTATGATGAATACGATCTCAATATGTTTACTATTTGGATCGTACGTACAATATAATATGTTTCGAAAACGTTTTTGTTAAGTTATTTAATTTTAACACTATGGGAATTATTTTATCTATACTAATATTATAAAGAGGTAAAGTTTATTTTTTTGTTTGTAAGAGGTAATCTCTGGAACTACTGGTCCGATTGGAAAAAAAATAACAACAATAGAAAGTTGCCTTACTCCTGAGTGACATAGGCTATATTTTATGTAAGCGGGCGAAGCCGTTGAAAAAAGCTAGTGTTAAATATAACCGGAATTCTACTCATTTATCTACAACACACATCAAACAAAAAACTCAGTACTCACAGTTGAATTACGAGTGTTGCCTTCTTCGTCTTCTTGACAGACAATTGTGGTGTTACCAGCCGTAAAAATATTACCCAAGTTATAATTATATGGTATTCTGAATTTTTATGGGTACGTATGAGATTTTACTTGTTGAGAGTGTGAAAGATGGTCCGCAGTAAATTTTGGCATTGTTTCGTGCCAAACGTTTATGGAAAAATACCCAATTATGGGGCTTAAAGGCCATTATTTATACGTACTTAATTTTAGGGTAAGTTTTAGTGGTAAGTGGTTCTGCAGATACAATTGATAAATAGGTCGTTATTATAAGTGTTTTGGGTTAAAATTCACTCCCTGTTAATTTGTTTTTCATATTTTTTTGCTACAAGCTTTCAATGAAAATACTTTATTCCATAGCAAGTTTTGTAAGGCTGTTTATATCTATATATTCAAACCTTATCGAAACGAAACACACGAGCCTAAACTCGATTGGGGTTTTTTTTAAGGTGGGAAAAATCAAACGCAATGGTGTTGTGAATTGTTCAAAAGTTACTACGAAATTAGACCGCAAAATGTGACTGAAGAAATACACAAATCTGACCCTAGATCCACTCTAGAGCGGAAGAAGAAATTGGCTGATTACTAACTTAAAAAAAATCTCTAACTATCCAATAGTTTTACACATCCTCGTCACCTTCTTGCCCCTTGTACGAGACTTTTAATTAGGTACGGGTTATTTAATTACAAGTATTTAGGGGCAGTATAACACATTTTTTTCCACTCTGTCCTATAACCCGTCACACTATCATTAACTCTATTTTAAAGGCAAAGGACGCGAAAGACCGAGCGAAGTGGAGGCGTCTGTGTGGGAAAGCGGACCCCGGGCACCGAGGTGTGAAAGCCAAGGTTGGCAACCGGGACTGTCGCTAAAATGATGATGATGACTCTTCACACAATCCATCCATCATTTAGTTAATCTCCCTCTCGGGTTTGAAACACATAAAAACACTAATCACAACAAAACCTCGTTTAACAAACTTTAAGCGGTAGTAAAACCCTAGTTTACATTATAAACTTCGTCAATGACATTTCTAGTGTCAATCCAATTAAATTTAACGCATATTGTCGGGCGCAGGCGTTAAATTTTCATTTGTTTTCACTCAGTGTAATAGATGACAGAATTGGGTTAAGTTTCAGGCCGTAAAATAAACTTCTGATGTGAAACTATACTGGCGTTTAGGACATAGATTATTATTATTTATTTTTTTAATTGCAATAAACTAGTGTTTAACTGCAATCCCACCTGATGGTAAGCAGTAATGCAATCGTTGATGGTAAGGCGCACTAGTTTATTCAGTCTAGCCTTGAAGACACCTTATAATCGGACGGAAAGACTGCAGACGGCAAACTGTTCCAGTCCCTCAATATACGCGGTATAAATGACGAGGCAAAACGCTTAGTCCGGGCTGCAGGTGTCTCAACATCGTAAGGGTGGATATTTGCCGTACGTATTAAACGTACTTATGTATTAACGTATTTTTTAAAAAGAAAGGTTGTATAGACAACAAGCTTTGTCAGAAGCTTAGTTACCCAAAGGGCAATGGAAAGAGCTATGCTCGAAGTTTACTCGTGATTACATCAGATGTGAAGATATCCGCAAGAGGATCAAGGTTACTGACTTAGTCTGAAGAGTCGCCGAATTTATTTGATTTATTTTCATCCGAACAGATGATCAATGGAGCTGGAAGGTTCTGAAGCGGTGACCATACATTTGAATGCTTATGTTCTTTTTTTGGTGGAATAAATCATCCAACGACGAATTCCGCCCTTGAGCATAGCGGGAGACAAACGACCGACCGTTCCTTCTTGCCTTAGGTTCAGAGTCTCAGTGTTCCGCTTTCGCATCAACATTGGCCCCAGAAGGCATCGACCCTGCTGGGCCCCTTCGAAGGATTTGTGTTGATAGTCTTCTTACAAGGTGGACCGATGTACGAGCACACAAGCCTTAGGTAACAATCATCCAGGTAACTGATGGATACGTAGTTGTTTTCGCATTGAGCTGAACTGGCGCAGCCGTGGAAGACAATCATATATTTTTTATAATGTAAGTAACAACATTGCGTGAGCCTCATAAACATGTTTTCTTTCTTTCTTAAATAAAGAAAGTATGCAGGTAAGAACCAAGGAAATATATCTGAAAATTCTCACACGGTTACATCGGGGACGTTTGTAAAAGAATTCGTATTTTTTGACATTGTTAAACTCTCTATGGCACACGGAATAAATTGAGGCCTTTACCTTTAAAGATAACTAATTTTACGATCCATTATAATTATAACTGGTAATCTTCTAACAAAAAGATACTAGAGAAGTAAACCTATAAAACTAATGAATTACTTTAAACCACTATTAGCAACAAAACCGCAATAATACAAGTTATTTTCAACACTAATAAACAAATTGAACGGAATCAAAAGCTACAAGATTTATTCGTTTCTATTTGCCAAAGAGCAATAAAATTTGAAATCGAGTAAGGGCAATAAAATACTAATTTAGTGAGCCGAACACGGGCAACATTAGCAACTGAGATATTTATTTGCTCCTAGAGAAAAAATTAGACAAGGTATGTGGGTAACAAGGGTTTTAGAGCAATTTATTGCTTGGCCTTTATCGAGAGGACAGAGCAGAAATAAAACTAGAAACTAATTAGAAACTAGCTCGCTTAATAAGGTTTGTTGTTTACTTATAATTTATAAATAAAAATAATAATATAATCAGCCTTGTAATTGTTCCCACTGCTGCGTCTTAGACCTCTTTTCTAGGAGAGGAATGGTTCGTAATTCGTCCCTGGTACGGATTGGGTGATGACATATGGTTTGACATTCTTGGTCCTAGGACATACCGGTTTTCTCAAAAAGTTTTCTTCCACAATGTGTGTGTTTGAGTGTGAGTTCTAAGTTTGAACGCGCGAACTACAACTTGTACGCCAGGTACTTACCACTGGGCCACCACTGCTTTTGTCTTACCATATAGGTACCAATGTAATTTAAAGAATGAACAAAAAATATCGACCCTCTTCGGGATTAAAACGTCCAAAATTTAACGGTGTATTTATCAAATAATTCGCGGAAATTACTTCAAATTTTGCGCTCCATATCTCTTTCAAACTCAAACAAAACTCGAAGATAGTTTTCACACATTTGTTGTGTGAATATCAATACGTAGTATTTATGACTTACTTTGCATTTTACACTAGTGTACTAATTAAACAGTTATTTAGTTTAGTAGCTATTCGTTGTTAATTTATTGTAATTTTATTGTACTCTATTTCATGAATAATGCGCGAGCTTGATTTTTATGAAATTAATCATCAGTTTTATTTCATATTAATTAGTTTTGATTTTATTAACTTTATTTGGGGTTATACTTTATTTCAAATGCTATAATTAACATCGCTAAGTCACAATCTTCCTTTTCATTGTGAGAGCTAAATTATGTTATCCTATTCCCTGATGCTCAACTAGTACAGATGAACTAGTGTGAACTAGTAGCGATGTCAGTAAGATGTTCTATGAAGATGCACCGCTAGGATATAGCTCGACCTATGGGCCGAAACACATAACCGCGTCGCGGCGCCGCGCCGCTAAAATCGGCAGTGCCGTCTGCCGCTCTTTTTCGCGTCGCCGCAACGCAACTTTCAGCGTTTACCATCGTATCCTATAGAGATAACTAGTTTCTCGAGATTTTTGAGTGTGGATAGATGTTTTTTTGTCATGGATCATAATAAACTTTTGGTTATTTGTTATAAAGCAGACATTATTCTATTTTCAATAAACGACAAAGAAAATATTGGTTGTATCCATTTATTAATAAAGCTGTGCTATGCACGCCGCGGTGCACACCGCTAAATTCTGCGTTGCCGCGAGCAGCACTGTAGATTTTAGCGGCGCGGCGCCGCAACGCGGTTATGACTGTGTCTCGGCCCTATGGGCATGTATTGACAGTAGGAAAGGCGCGCCTACTGTACGTACTCATCTTTGCACTTATTTGTTACTTAATTACCTTACTTAGCTACCCTACTTGCGACCAACCCGCCATGTTTTATGAAGACCATTTTTCGGACATTGACGATTTATGATTTGATGATGTTTTTTTTTTCTAAATACTCGATTTAAAAAAAGTAGATTTTCAAAAAATTCTATTTTAAAAACCTGCTAGTGAAATGGTGATTCGAAATATTGCATTCATATAACTTAGACTACTACTACACTACTACTACTACTACTTAGACTCATTTTTTTTTTATAAAAAAGCGGCCCCGACTTAGGAATTGTAGCTAAATGACTGCAGGCACTAAATCAGAAACTAAAGTGACATGTCGCATCTGAGCAATTCTAAAATACGTCATAATCTATGAGTGTCATAGTCTCACCAAGCAAACTATGAACAGTTCGTTACCCAGTAGATTAATATTTCGGAACAGTAAATAGTAAATACGTTAGTAGTGGACACCGAGCCAACTTGTACCGGCCACCAAATTGTTGAAGTTGACAACCCTAGGGAGTCGTACAACGGTATAGGGCTGTTCAATTAAAAATATTAATTAATTCGATTCGATTAAGTAGTGTTTCGCTAATTGGTTGGAATGATAAACTTAATTTGGTTATGTGTTAATTTTTTTTTTGTTTTTGTTAGGTGTGAGTTTTGTTGTTGTTTTTTTTAAATGTAACTAGGTATTTAGTTGAATATCGGTCGATAGCCAATGATTATATATTTTTTTAAAGTGGTGAGTTTTGAAATGATTTCTCTCGCTTTGGATGGAGCGAGAGGGCGTGTCAGACTTTTACTGACTATAACTCACTTAAGTGGGTATTCCTTAATTTGCGCTATCCGTTATAGAGCAATGGTGGCCGAGTAACGGCCCCGACTTATGAAAACTCAGTTAGGCTCATTACTTCGTGTAATTTATTTCACACCCACGCTCTCAAAACGGTAAAGAAAAACATTGTGAAGAAACCGGCATGTTCTAGAACCAAAAATTTTAAGACATATGTGACATACACCAATTCACACTGGGCTCACGTGGTGGATTATGGCCCATTCCCTCTCCTAGAGAAGAATCGTGTGTCCCAGCAGTAGGAACATTAATAAGGCTGATGATGATCATGATCTACTTCAATTATACTTTTAAGGTTTGCTGTAAAAAAACCCAATTGTAGGTTAAGCTCGCCTGTGAACATCACATGTTCTGTTGTACTTTGATAGTTTTCTGTGTATATTAAAGAATATACTTATAAATATATAAATACAAGAATATAACGTACGTGTATAATCAAGTTAAACAATGTCTTTGTAAATAGTACCGTCAAATTGAGCTTAATTTGCTTGGTGCCGCAAAACGCTGATATATACGCAAATATTGGATTTGTTGATTGAACCAAATAAACTATGCACCCTTTAGAACTAATTATATTACCATAGTACCTGTATTTCTCTACTAATCTATATATATAAAACAAAGACGGGTTTGTTACAACACTTATAACTCGAGATCGGCTAGACCAATTTTCATGGTTTTTGGTTCGATGGATTTGTCCCCGCCCAGAATAGCAGAATACATCTAAAAATAATGAAAACTCGACGATTCACGCGGGCGAAGCCGCTGGCAGAAGCTAGTATATATATAAAAAGAAAAACTGACTGACTGACATATCAACGCACAGCCAAATCTACAGGGCCTAGGAGCGTGAAATTTTGCATAAGGCTTCCTTTTGTGACGTAGGCGAACACTAAGAAAGGGTTTTTCTAAATTCAGCTTCTAAAGGGATGTAGTGGGGGTCTAATATTTGTATGGAGAACCCTATTTTCACGCGGGCGAAGCCGCAGGCAGAATGCTAGTACTGTTATATTTAAGAAACGAGTAATATTTTATTGCATGTTACTTAGAATAATATATGGGCCACAAGTGTCATGTAAATGAAAAGGACGTCCTCATAGCTAAGTCGCAGCCATCTGGTTAAATTAGCCATCCAATCGGACTTCTAGGACGTTCGTTAAACGCCGGCATCCAATGAAATGGCTGAAGATCAACTAGCCATGTTGTTGACTGCAAAGTTTAACCAGATGGCTGAACGTTGTGTATTCATTTATTCATTTCATCCAGACACAGAACAAATGCTTGAACTCATCACAGAAACATTTGTCCTGAGTGGGAATCGAACCCACGAGCTCTGGCATAGCAGTCAGGGCTACTAACCACTAGACCAACAGGCCAGTCAAACCGGCAACGCACAGTTCTGAAATTAATTCACAGGTAAATCGCCACTTTACTGTAGGAAACAATGTATGAAATTTAATAAACATCAACGTTGGAGGGTAGTCGCATATTTTAGACGCGCTCGAAGCGGCACCTTTGTTTTATTCCGTTTTGTTTATTTTTTATGGCATTTTGATAGGTTTTTTATGGGGAAACTTGACTTCATACATGTAGGTAGTTTTTTTTATGGTAGGAAAAATCATCCGATGATGAATCCCGCCCTTGGGTGGTGCGGGAAACAGTGTCAGACTCTTACTTACTAATTAACCTACCCTATTCCTACGTTGCCATATATACTAGGGCCAGAGCCTTCCTTTCAGACGCGAACCTTTGGCTCCAGTTGGCTTCGACCCTTCTGCAGGTACATGTATGATTTTGGTTGAATTTAAAATTAAGAAACTGAGAAAGAAGCGATTGTGAAGTTGTCTCTTAGTCTTCAAATGTTTCGGCAGTTTCCGAGAAGATATATATATATATTAATAATAAATGGGCGGGTTACTTTGGCCGCATGAGCAGTGACCACTGGGTAAGTGGGCAAGTGTCACCACGCAGTGGGTTCCTGAAGGGGGTAAGCGCCGTCGTGACCACCCTAGAAAGAGAAGACGCGGGAGAAGAATGTTTGGAAGGACTTGGGTGAGATCTTTGCCCAGCGATGGGACAATAATAACTAGTAAAAAAAAATATTGTCCCACTACTTTTTAGTTTTATTAGCTACTAGCTTTTGCCCGCGGCTTCGCCCGCGTACATAAAATATAGCCTATGTCACTCAGGAGTAAAGTAGCTTTCTATTGTTGCTAAATTTTTTCCAATCGGACCAGTAGTTCCAGAGATTACCCCCTACAAACAAAAAAACATAAAAACAAAAAAACAAACTTTACCTCTTTATTATATTAGTGTAGATAAACTAATGCCTGACTGCGATCTGATGGTAAGCAGTGATACAATCGTTTATTACCTTGAAGATGGTAAGCAGTGATACAATCGTTTATTACCAAATTATAGTCGTAACTATGTATATTGTAGTAATTTAATAATATTTAGACCACTACAATACATCAAAATGGTTATGAAAAGTGAATATTGTTCGTGGATAGTTTGCACCTAGCTTTATTATTACAAAATGTAAACTAATAAGTTATCAAAACCACGCTATTCCATTATTATTTCTATTATATCTCCTACATTAATATCATGTGCGAACAAAGGCAAGATAACTGTCATTTACCTGTTACTAAATAAAATTAGATTTCACTACTTAGTATAAAACAAAGTCGCTTTCCGCTGTCTGTCCCTATGTATGCTTAGATCTTTAAAATTACGCAACGGATTTTGATGCGGTTTGTTTTAATTAATCGACAAAATAGTTCAAGATGCATGTGCATATTGCATCCGTGCAAAGCTGGGGTTGGTCGTTAGCTCTTTAATAAACGAAGAAATCAACAAATGTCTTTTTCGGCTCGAGGGTAGAGCGAGAGAGAGCATCAGACTTTTACAGACTAAAACCCACCTGTGTTACTTCACTGGTTATTTGCGTTCCGTGGCGACAATTTCAAGGGAGAAACAAAAAGGTTGTTACTAAACTAAACCAGTCAAATGGAAGCATCGCCGCGGGAAATAACTAGAGCATTACATAACGACTATTTACTAAAATATAATAAATTATAATTATAGCCAGGTTTCAGCTATTTTCATGAATGCTTTGCAAATATTATTATTTTGTTAATCCCTTCGTTAAAATACGGATTATGTTGGTATGATTTTAATTTATGATTTCGTGATGGTAAGCTAAATCGGGGCCGCCATTTTAGATTTTATTGTTTAAGGTTTTACCACCCTGATACCTTAAAAGAAGGGCATAGCATAAGCCTTATGTTCCCACTGTTGGGAATAAAACCTCTTTTCTAGGAGAGGGAATGGAGGCAAAGGTTGACTGCTAGAGAATGCCTGTGCGCCTATGTACCACTACTATACATGATGTTTAAATAAAACAAGTTTTCAATGAAAAAATTTTTTTTCATAACCAGCTTTTATAGCGGTGGTCTATGCTTATATAAATAAAACTCGTCAAGACGATTCACACGAGCCCAAACTCGACGTGGTTGTGCCGTTTAATTACAGAGTTCCTATGGCTACCTCGCGATTCCATCATCAGATCAGCTCCATGTCATCATAATACTGCATTGTCATCCGAACTAAACGTGTATACCAAATTTCAGCTCAATCGGAAACCGGGAAGTGGATCAAATTTAAGTTGCAAGATTTGATTACAGAACGACAGACAACGGGACAGGTGAAACTAAATAAAAGCTTGTAAAAATAAATGAATGACCGTCTTCTATAAAATCATTCGATGAGCGTGTAGATACTAATCTGAGCGCCCGTGGTTCCAATATTAAGTTTTATTAGCATTAAGAGACAACTCTACTTCTTTTTCGGCGAGCAGTGGTGGCGAAGTGGTAACGGCCACGACATACGAGTAGTAGGTCGCGGGTTAAAACCCAGCTAGGCGCATTACTTTGTGTGTTTCATCACCACTGTTCTCATAACAGTGAAGGTACTACATACTGGTTTCCTCACGATGTCTTCGTGAAGAAACCAATTTTTGGTTCTATGACATACTGGTTTATGTCATAGAACCAAAAATTCTAAGACATGTGACATCCCTGCCGGTTTGTGTGCAACTGTTACCGCGGCTCTGGGGAATAAGGCAAGGAAGGTACGGGGTAGGTTTTTTAGTCAGTAAGAGTCTGACACTGGTCTTCCGCTCCGCCCGAGAGCGGGTTTCGTCATTCGATGATTTTCACCCACCATAAAAAAAGACATGTGACACCCACCAACCCGCACTGGGCCCGCGTGATGATTTTTTTTTTATTGCTATGAACTTGTGCTTGACTGCGATCCCACCTGATGGTAAGCAATGATGCAGTCATTGATGGTGAGGCGCACCAGCCTATTAAGGCGTATTCCCACTCCTAGAGAGGTGCCATGAGTCCCAGCAGTGGGAACATAATAAGGCTAATTATAATTATGTTTAAGAATCTTAATTACATGATCAGTACAGGAAGCCATAATTTATTTAAAATGAGGTGCAAGTAAGCAATGGTTGAACAACCTAGTTTAATTTATGTAGTGAAGTAGCGACTTAAGGGAGAACCACCACATAAATCAGGTTCAAGAATATCATTATTAAAATTTATATATGAAGTGAAATTATTACGTTATAAGAGGCTAAGTCCTATTATTCTTAGAGTCGTAACTTCTATTGTTAAGGCTCGCCTCTTCCTTATAAGGTATAATTTATTTATTGTGGAAACGAAGTGCATTGCCGTAAAGTCCGTAATAATAGTAATTCATCACTGTCTTCGATTATCCTGTCAATAACTTAGCTTTAGGTAGAAGTCTGCCCAAGTTATCGAAGGTGCGTAGTGTTTTACGCAGGCCTTAGACTCCTGAGCTCCAAGCGAGCGCTGGCGTTCGCACACCTATTGTCTTTCTATTGTGTCCCTAATTACGGTATTTGACAGGTTAAGTATCTTCTTACATATAGATTAAGTAGTTATTTTACAAGCTTTTATTTAGTTTCACCTGTCCCGTTGTCTGTCGTTCTGTAATCAAATCTTGCAACTTAAATTTGATCCACTTCCCGGTTTCCGATTGAGCTGAAATTTTACATGCCGGTGTAAATCGCATGACAATGCAATATTATAATGACATGGAGCTGATCTGATGATGGAATCACGAGGTAGCCATAGGAACTCTGTAATTAAACGGCACAACCACGTCGAGTTTGGGCTCGTGTGAATCGTCTTGATGAGTTTTAATTATATAATTATAGACCGCTGCTATAAAAGCTTGTTATGAAAAAAAAAAATATTTTCATTAAAAACTTGTTTTATTTGTCCTGTGCGTGTCAAAATAAATGTTTTTCTTTCTTTTTTTCTTCTAAGTCGTGCCCCCTTGACAGAGTGGTCGTGGTCATGTGTCGGTCGAGTCCTGCGCCACCGCCCCTCTCGCGATACGACGCCATGCAGTTCTGTTTGACAGCTAGGTAGTTTTCATTAACGCTGCAATACGTCACTGATTTGATGAGGTCCGTCTACCGTGATGGAAAGCGTCTACGTGACCTTTTGCCCTCAACTTTCCCTTGTACTACCAATCGCTCCATTGAGTCCTCGTTACAGGTGACATGTACGAAGAACTTATGTATATATGCATATACGAATCCTTAAGTATCTAGATGTCAGCAAAACCATAGGGGCCCAGCTGGCTCGAAGCCTCCTGGTGCCATGGGGGAATGTAGGCCCAGGAACTAAGGCAAAGAAGAAGCAGGAGTAGGTATTTTTTCCAGTAAAAATCTGACACTATCTCCCGCTCCACCCAAAAGCGGGAGATATCATAGGATGATTTTTACCCACCACAAAAAAAGCTACAAAGCTCTATAACAAGAAACGTAACCAAACCCATGTTTACTAACAGCTCAAAACGAATTCACATACTCAAGAAATAGTAAACCAAATTACAAGACAGACCATACTAACTTGACACCTCACTATGGCGCCACCGTCAACGTAACTATCAAAAAATCAGCACATTTTTTTTAGTTTCAGCTTACGTCGCGGGTCTAGAAAAAAAAGGTGACTTTTCACATTTCTCTGAATGTTTACTGATTCAGTGTTACGAAGAATGATTAGTGGTTTCGTAATTAAAAACAATGTTATTATGGACCACCCATTGTATTAGTAATGAATGATATCGGATTTCGTAATATTTGATGAAGTCATGGCAGTGTTATACAGGAATTTGCAATCACTGTTGATTTTCTTTAAGTGTGAATGTGTTTGTAGACTGATTAAAATGGAGGTACGGTCTTAAGTTTGCATTAATTTATCATGAGGACTTTAGAAAAACAAATAAGGTAAAATGCAGTCAATATTGTAGTAATACATCACACCTAGACTGTGTGGTTAGTGGCCCTAGCCGCTATGCCGAATGTCATGAGTTCGATTCCCAAACAAAAAAGTTAGTTTTTTTATTTATTTATTTCATCGCATTTTGTTACACCCAATCTGCCAAACTGCATAGCAGTTAGTCGGCAGTACGTTCTCGTTTTTTTTTTTTTATGGTAGGTAAAAATCATCGAATGACGAATCCCACTCTTGGGCGGAGCGGGAAACAGTGTCAGACTCTTACTGACTAAAGAACCTACCCCGTACCTTCCTTGCCTTATTCCCAGAGCCCCGGTGTAACGCTTTCGCATCAACCCTCAACTCCGGAAGGCTTCGACCCTGCAGGGTCCCTACGGTTTGCTGACAACTCCTTGAGACGCGCGGGAGCGGTTAGTTTTTTATTTATTTATTTCATCGCATTTTGTTACCGCCAATCTGCCAAACTGCATAGCAGTTAGTGGGCAGTACGTTCTCGTGGATTTCGGATAAAATCATACATGATTTTACTACGTATACCTACTTATACTAAAAATCACCGATCATGAGACCAAATCTGCTTACCCCCCAAGTTTTTACTTGTTTTGTGGTAAACCCATGCAGCCCCACGACATCAACTGACGCTGTTGCCATGACAACGGAGAAATACCCAAATTTCTATAACCTGAGTTGATGGATACATTCATCCAATAAAATTAAATGACTTGTTATAGAAAGGAGATGGCTAAACGGCTGCCCTGAGAACGTATAAGAATTTCACATTAACCTTTAGCATTTAAATATTCATTCATTAATTATTTAGTATTTAATAATTTCCTATAACTTTCGTGAAATAATAAACTTAAAAAAGTTTCTTAATTGTTTTTATGCTTAGTTTTGGTTTGACATGTCAAGATCAAACTAGAATACCGCAATCTAGGGATGAGACAAAACGCATTTTCAGAATGTCAAATCGAAATAATCGCTCTAACATCGATTTTTAATAACGGTTATCAAAACGATTTATTTCAGAAAACAACATAATTGTAACTAGATAAGTATATTACTAACACTTTGGGCGCATAATATAAATGTAATAAACATATTTTGTGCTTGTCGTGGTTGACAAACATATTTTTTTTTCATCTCTTTAAATTAATTAATCGATTAACAAAATCGATTATTTGAAGTCCGATCCATCTCTACTCTATGAAAACAAAAACAGACGTCGTTTGAAGTAAACGCTCTGCCGTTTACTTGTTCGTTGTGCTTTTTAGATTTGGATTTTGGATTTTCATTGACCCTCGCTTGTTTATTGGACTTATTGTTTGCTCGCCTACCTACGTTACCGCCTAAGTTGTTTACCTTGGTTCTCAAAATACATAACTTAGCCACAAGGGACCAAAAAGACTTCTTGTAATGTTACGACGAAAACAGACCGGTAGGTAACCTTAGATGACTGTTATTTAATCAAACCTTTAGGTTTTTATAACTTATGTATTATGGTACTAAGTATTATGGTACTTAATTCACACTTGTTTTTTTTTTTTAGGCTCCTAGGGATGCCAACATTTGTCATCCTTGTTATGAATTACTGAATTCGGAAGCAGCAAATGATGGTCGTTTAATTGGCCATACAATGGTGTGCATAACTTGTGGTTGTTCTGTGAGAAGTGTGCAACGTCATGCAGTGGAAAGAATTGATTTGATGATGCAGGATTTACCAATGTCACATCCAGCTTTCCATCAGGTAATTATAGTGATATATGAATACAATAAATTGCTTTATTTATTTATTTATAGCAGGTTACTCTCTGCAGTAACAGTCAAAACTAACTAAGAGTCCACATACAATGGTCTACACAAGTCTAAGTGCGGAAACCATACTCAAACATAACATAACTAAGAGTCATTTTTATGTCTATATACTATAAAGCTGAAGTTAGTTTGTTTAGTTGAACTTGGTTATCACAGGATCTATTTGTCCGATTTGAAAAATTCTTTCACTGTTAGATAGCCCATTTACTGAGGAAGGTTAAAGGCTATTATAACGATGCAGGTGATACCGCAGGGTACAGCTAGTTGTACTTAATATATCTTATATAAACAAAAATAACATAAAACACAATATAATTATCCAGATATTCAGTTTCTCAGCCTATTAACAGCCAAATAATCATTTCTTTTTTTATAACAAAGACATCATGCAACTAACATAAATTACCTTTTTTTTAGGCTGCCAACTACGTGTGTCATCCTCGTTGGATAAGGCATCAAAGGCATTCAAATCGGGACGGAAATCGGTCAACCCTACCTAGACCTGAACCTGTGCCACGAGCTGGACCAGAACCTGAGCCACTAGCTGGATCTGAACCTGAACCAGCACCGGGACTTGTTCCAGAGCCAGAACTAAACCTGCCAAACTATAAACGGGCTGCAAATACTTCTAGTCACTGTGTGTTTAATGAACAAAATGGTTGTATTAATGAATGACAGTTACATGTTGTTCCATCATTTATAAAAAAGATTCTTATTGGAACATATAATTTTTATATCCCCCGCAGTGCAAGGGTATGTGATGTTCAATTAAACTTGAATGTTTGGCACTTGTTGCTTGAGAATAATAATATATAAAAAAATAAATAAATAGGTACATCACATTTTTGTTGTTTTATTTAATTTTTTTTGTCTTTAGTTACTCAGTGTGTTTATGAACTAGATTAGGCAGAATTGTTTACTTACCTAACTTAATACAAAAATCACAAATATTTAACTCAGTTAATCTTTAGTCTCGGCTGCTCTGGGTACCGAGGTGGAAGCTGCCTAGGTTTGCAACTGGGACAAACGCTATGTTGATGATGAGCTTAGTTAATTAATCTTTAAGATCTATTTCAAGTAAGTACATTTACCTACATCATTTTAATCAAAATGTTTTTATGATAGTCTCATTTGGATAAGCAGGTTTTACAACAGATAAAAATTATATTTTTGTGATTTTTATGGAGCGATTAACCCTTAGTAGATATTTATTTCAAGTAATTTAATGTAAAATCGCCAGATAAATAAAAAATCGTCGCAGAGATACTAAAACGCCTACATAAAAGTTCATAGCAATGTCATTGTTCGAAGTTTTTGTTTCTTTGTCGTAGGAGTTACGCGATTTTATTTTCAGGATTGTGCAGATATGAAAAGTTCCTGAACTGTTATAATTACAAAATACTAATTTTCAGCTGTTCAGGATTATATATTGCTAGGAACCATGTTTATACATTGCCAGGGCAGTCGTCCATACTTCAGTTTAGCCATGTCCTTTTCAGACTTTTAACTCGACTACTAACTTATAAACAATGATATCTTTATAAATTACAACTACACTAATCAACACAAAAGCTTTCTGACGAACGGTCATTGCACCATGACGAATTTACCATATCTTTTTCCTGTACTATAAAGGAGATGGCCCATCTTAACCCCAGGGAATACAAGGGGAAAGTCCGTCCACCTGCGACAGGAAACTTCATAATACAATTCAGCATTCGTTCATCAAGTGTATTGGATTTGGCAATGTTCTCCAATTACTGCTGAAGAGTCTTCGAGGGGTCTAAGACTGTATTTAGGTAAGTGTTTGACATTTGTGTCTGTTGGTTGTTGTAGTAAACTAGAATAAGGAGAATTTAGGTTCCAAATATACAATGTATAGTTTATCAATCCCTTTAGGTTCGCAGTTTCGAGCCTCTTAGGCTGTTCCATTATCCTAGTTTGTCGTTTTTTCTTGCCATTGCCACTGAGGCTGCAGAAAGCCTCATGTGGCTGAAATAAAATGTCTTACAATTTTGTTAGCAGTGACCTTATATTTTAGAGTGGTTTGAGGTTGAAATTATAGGACATTGAGGTCCGAAAGTAGAATTCTATGAAGAACGAGTGGGTAAATTAAATAAAAAAGGTTACTTTGGACAGAAGATAAGTATTAAAAAAAGCATGAGCAATACCTTACTATTGGGCACATAGTCGACAGAGTTAGGAATTTTTTGATGTCATATTATATTGATTGTTTTTAGTAAGTTTTAATGAGGTTTCATACACAGTTAAATAAATGTAGTAATGTTAAAATAAACGATATTACCCTATAAAACTGTGATACTATTACAGAACGTGTCTCTCATTTCGAAAGCGGCTTTTAGTATTGAAATATAATGAAAACAACGATATTTCTTACTTTACAACGTTCAAACATGACTTTCTAACTTTCAAGATACAATTGCAATCGCAGATGACTTTCGCATAACCTTTTAATCAGGCAAATCGTTGCTTTACCACCTTAAACCTACCATAAAACAAGCAGTAAAATGGTGTCTTAATCCGACCTTTACCATAGGTATACGGGTCTATTTTATAGTCCATTAATAACATTCACAACCAATAGCAAACAGTTATTTACCCAGGCATCCTAATTACGTCATCAATTTAAAGCCGTACATGAGGCTCTAGTACCTAAACCTGTCCCTTTTCTAACGCTAAATTATGTTAAACACGGGCCCAGCTCCACCAATCTCCGACCCACCGCACCCTAATATACAGGGTACATAAACTCGAGAAAAGTCTAGCCCGAAAATCATATTTACGGCATACATTCACACCCAAAAAACGTTTTTATAAATCATATGTAAGGAGAATACAGGTAGAACAAGGGAATGCAATATTATTCTCGTGGCGTACTAAATCAAACACCTTTGCCGACCCGCGTGCTAGCCCTGGATTTATGTGCGAAACAACATACGTGTATGTAGGGCTGTCACTGTCCTTTTTTTTCGGGACGCTGGATGTGTTTTTGTGTTTGGAAAAACGGAATTACCGTTTTTTCGGGAGGTGACTTTTGTGTGTGTACCTACATCTATTTTAAGGTACTAATGTTTAGTTAACATGGTGAGTATATTTAGTAAGTATGTTAAGTAGTAAATATTTTTTAATTTAGAGTACCATAATTGTAAACATAGAACAAATGTTATTGTTTATGATGTTAGTACCTCAGTCTTGAGAGGTTGCCAGTGTTTTACGAATAAGGTTGTGTAGCTCTATCCCTTTCACAATTAAGTTTAGGTCGTAAAATATATCACATTAAGAGCTCGTGGTAGGGTCTTCTGATAATTTTTTATAACGGAAATATGCTTCATTTAGATAATTTTCTACTATCAGGAAGATGGAACCGCAAGTCGCAGCTAGTAATAATAAAATAAAATTATAGAAGTGTATTGTAGATCTAATTAAATCGCTTAGTAATTAATTGCAATCAAGAAGTGTTCTAGGCTGTATAACACGTATGGCATCACTAATGAATTAAACAAAAAGATAATTAACAATGAAAATCAATAAACTAGTCATTTTATTGAAGTTTTTTATCAATCATAAGTACAAGAATCCATAATCCTAGAAACTATATAACATTACGAATACATTTCTTTGCAACCGGATTTTTTTTATAGCAAAAAAAACTGATGCAATTAATATACGGTGAATAAAAAAATACGAAAATGCAACATGATCAACCACAACCATTCTGTCAAGAGTGAACGACTAAGGAGGAGGAGGAGTAATAAAAAATACTTTTCAAGAAAAAAAAAATTGCTGCGGGCTTCCCGTCCGATTACAATACACATACGTTTGTGTGATAGTTATATATGTGTTTAAGGTAAGAATTTTGATTTTAGGTGGGGAAAACATCCAATGGCATCCCCCGCCCTTGCTGAGGAAACAATGTCAAACTTTTACTGACTAAAAACCTGCTACTGTTCGTTTTTTCCTCCGTTCCAAGGCCCCGTAGTTCATTTCCACATGAACCATGGAAGGCTAGAGTGAATAGGCTCCTAATAAACTAGTTCCAGCCTCACCATCAATGATAGCATCATTGCTTACCATTAAGTAGGGTGTAGTCAAGCACTAGTTTATGTACATAAAAAAAAAATATATACAGTATGTTAAAAAAAAAACAATTTATTTTTCAACCAAAGTAAATCAATATACAGGTTGATTGAAAAACAAAACGCCTTTTTATTACAAGCTTTTATTTAGTTTCACCTGTCCCGTTGTCTGTCGTTCTGTAATCAAATCTTGCAACTTAAATTTGATCCACTTCCCGGTTTCCGATTGAGCTGAAATTTGGTATACACGTTTAGTTCGGATGACAATGCAATATTATGATGACATGGAGCTGATCTGACGATGGAATCGCGAGGTAGCCATAGGAACTCTGTAATTAAACGGCACAACCACGTCGAGTTTGGGCTCGTGTGAATCGTCTTGACGAGTTTTATTTATACACCGTTAAATTTTGATCGTTTTAATCCTGTGGAGGGTCGATCGGGTACATGAAACACTATCGATTTATGTAGATAAAATAAAAAAAAGAGTAATTTTTTTTCGAAATCTCGTAGTGATATACGCATTAAAAAATTAATTTCTTTAAGTAAACGAGTCAATGACCGCGTAGGTAGTCTTCGGGTGTTGCGTACAAACTACCTACAGGTCATTGAACTGGCCCAGCTGATATTTACTTTAAAAAATCAATTTCGAAAGTGCATAAACGAATTCGAATTTAAAAAAAAAGTGCTTATTTTTTTATTTTAACTTTTCAAATCGATAGTGTTTCATGTGCCGGATCGACCCTTCAAGGGATTAAAACGATCAAAATTTAACGGTGTATAAGTATAGACCACCGCTATAAAAGCTTGTTATGAAAAAAAATATTTTCATTGAAAACTTGTTTCTTGAGTCAGCCCTGTAAGTAACTCAGAAGCTCATAGGAGGAAAGGCAGTGGAGTGTGGCGTCTACACAATGCTAGGAAGCAGAGGAGGGCAAACGAACCCGCGCGGCTTACATTAGCGATAATGTTATGAAATATTGCTATAACAATGATACGGTGTATGTGTGCAGTTTTTCTCTCTCAGTTGGCTTCTGAACTTGAAGCGTTAATCATTTTTTTAGGGTCCCGTACCGAGAAAAATAAAAACGGGACTATATTGTTGTCATTCCGCTGTCTGTCTGGCTGTCACCAGACCGTATCTTGTGAACCGTGACAGTTAGATAGTTGACAATTTTCATAGATGTATTTATTGCCACTATAGCGAATAATATTAAAAACTCAAAAAAATATGCTATATTATGCATTTTAATGCTTGATTGTGATCCCACCTGATGGTAAGCAGTGATGCAATCGTTGATGGTGGGGTCCATTGCGCTATTCACTCTAGCTTTGAAGACACCCAAATTATAATCGGATGAAAAGACCACAGCAGGCAAATTGTTCCAGTCTTTTGATGTGCGCAGAATGAATGATGAAGCGAAACGCTTAGTCCGAACCGTAGAGGTTTCAACAACATAAGGATCTACAACAACATCTACTCCTTCTTCGCCTTGTTTTAGGGTCCAGGTTTCTCTTTCGGAAGCGAACCCGTGGCCCCAGTAGTAATCAAAAACAATTCTGGCGAATCTCGAACAGTATTGAGCTGTAATGTAATCCTTTTCGATAAACGTAATTAAATGCAAAACAATCAAACTGAAAATCAATTAGGTTCGCACAATCAAACATGGCGCCGATATTACCTACAAACGGTGGAGAAATTAAAACAATTCTAGTGGTATTTGTCGTTACTGTTTAGTACAGTCAACGATTGAAGTCAATGATGAATTTTTTTTTTGTAGTGTAGAATGATCATCGAATGACGAATCCTGCCCTTGGGCAGAGCGGGAGACAGTGTCAGACTTCTACTGTCTAAACGACCCACTGTTCCTTACTGCCTTAGTTCCAGAGCCCCGGTTTTCCGCTTTCGCATCAGCCTTTGGCCCCAGGAAGTCGATGATGACCTGCCACCGGGTGAACGGTGAAGCTTCACCGGTATATGGTTTTTTTTTTATGGTAGGTAAAAATCATCCAATGACGAATCTCGCTCTCGGGCGGAGCGGGAGACAGTGTCGACTCTTATTGACTAAACAACCTACCCTGTTCCTTCCTTGCTCTAATCCCAGAGCCCTGGTGTTACGCTTTCGTATCAACCCTTGGCCCCAAGAGGCTTCAATCCTGCAGGCTATCGCCGAAGATGGTATGGATGGATTTTTTACCAGCAAAAAAAGCCTACACACGGAAAACGTTTCAGGAACACATTCATAGTGCGTACAGCTAAGGAGTGGTATTTTTTGCCGGAGTCTGTGTTTCCTGATAGCTACAATCCGGGGACCACATACAATGCAAAAAAAAAAAATTGTTAAGCATTTTTTTTTTGGAATAATATGATTTATCACTGTTTATTTCCCTTATAAATAAACAAAACTATCATCACCAGTACAGCCAAAATACTTTCACAGCTGACTTTTGTCTTCGACTGTACACAGTTACTGGTAAAGCCAAATATAAGCCGTTTGTGTTAGAATGCTGTGTGTTGTGGATTCCGATAGTTAGAATCAATAGTGTATTTGGTAATTGTATTGGTATTGTATTGTAGCAGGGTTAGCTTTTAGATGATGTTGTATTAGACGGAATGTTTGGCATACTATAAGCAATCAGTGCTACATTTTGTATTGATGGAATAGAGACATTTCTATAACCCAGCCAAGCGCATTACTTTGTGTAATTTATTTCATCACCACTGCTCTCAAAACGGTGAAGGAAAACATCGTGAGGAAACCTGCATGTCCTAGAACCAAAAGTTCGAAGACATGTGACATCCACCAATCCGCACTGGGTCCGTGTTGTGTATTATGGCCCATTCCCTCTCCTAGAGAGGAGGCCTGTGTCCCAGTAGTGGGAACATTAAAGGGCTGATGATGATGATTTCTGTAACAACAACAGTCGTGTAAGACTATTACTAAAACCAAAGCAATAGTCCTTCGGTTGCATTTTGCGCTGTAGGATTACGGGTATCCTTTTTATACTAGACTGGGATATTCAATCAATCATTTCAGCTGATAGCCATCCACTGCTAGACATAGGCCTCCTCAAATTGTCGCCATAATTAACGGTTCACTCAAGAATCGCCAAACTTAATTGGAATGGCCTGCCCATACATTGCTCACAGAACAGATGGCCGTTGGGGTCGAAAAGTTCGGGCGACCGCGTACCAGAAGACACACACAGTGTTGGAAGGCCGATGACCTGGCAAGGGTTGCGCATATGCGATGGATGCCATGATTTTTTTCGCGATTTCAGAAAAGGTGTTTTTTATCATGATCACAATCACGTGTTTAAGTATTGGCCACTAATTACTGTCATCCTTATAAAAAGTCTGAACTTACAAAGTGCCTTGCCAGTGTGCAAGTTAATAGAAGTAATAGCATCATACGACCTCTTTAGATGTTACACTATCACCGAAGGTTTATGTTACCTCTGGTCCCATACTAAAACTAGTATTTGCCCATTAAACTATGAAGGCATATTTCTAAACACCTAACTACATAGTTAAAGGTTTTGAGACTGTAAAACGATATTAACACTACAAAATCCTTATGGATACTTGGATAGGGTTACCATTTATTTGAAAATGTCCGGGATTTTAGGCTTCAAATAAAAGGATACTGGGCAAAAGTGTATATAATGGGTTATTTGAAATATTTAAAAAGGCTGAGTATCATTATCATTACAAACTGTTCCTATGTCTGCTTAGATCTTTAAAACTACGCAACGGATTTTGATACTTTTTTTAATAGATAGAGTGATTCAAGAGGAAGGTTTATGTGCATAATATATTCAATATCAGTACCCGTGCGAAGTTGGGACGGGTCGCTAGTTTTTAATAAATTATTCTTCTTCTGTGGTTATTAAAGACAAAGGTTTTTTACTCCATGGAATATCACAGTAACAATATACAGTGTGAAAGTGGAAAAGTACGTGAGTGTCTCTGTGTGTATGTTTGTCATATCTTCTCGCTCGAAAGGCTAATCCAATTTAGTTGACACGCAAACAGGTAAACTATGTACTCGTCTTTTTTATCCCTGGAGTACACATTTTATCAATGTATTTTTTTTTAACACTGACTTATTTAATACTAATAAATAAAATACAGGATATTACTTGAATTAGCACATAATTACTCAATAAAATATGAGGTAGTACTAATTTAGTGCGGATGAAATTAGCAAAAGCTAGTAAAGATTTAGCTTATTTTTACAAGCTTTTATTTAGTTTCACCTGTCCCGTTGTCTGTCGTTCTGTAATCAAATCTTGCAACTTAAATTTGATCCACTTCCCGGTTTCCGATTGAGCTGAAATTTGGTATACACGTTTAGTTCGGATGACAATGCAATATTATGATGACATGGAGCTGATCTGATGATCGAATCGCGAGGTAGCCATAGGAACTCTGTAATTAAACGGCACAACCACGTCGAGTTTGGACTCGTGTGAATCGTCTTGACGAGTTTTATTTATATAAGTATAGACCACCGCTATAAAAGCTTGTTATGAAAAAAAATATTTTCATTGAAAACTTGTTATGTTAAAGGATACTTCGAGCTTACTTGAAAAAACATGCAAGTCATTATGTTTACGACAATATCTGACAGTACTACATTTAATTTTTATCCACTGCAAACTCAGATTTTACAACTAAAATATTTTATATTTTTTTAAAACATATCGAAGAATGCCAATAACCCTTTTAACAGGATTTAAAGGTAACCCTAGTTATGGTGAAACAATTCCCGCACTAACACATAGGCAGGCAATACGGCCGTAGCAAAGCGTTTCGGTCTAATTGCCTATCGTAGCGCGTATTTATGGGCCCCGCGAATAGCCCATACTTCATAAGGCCCTTTAATGAGCAATAAATAGCTATTAACAATAGTTGATTAAAGACCCATTGTTGACTCGGATTGATTTAGAAATCTTAGATTGTTTTGAAACGACATGAAAATGAAGTGCGGTTTGTACATATTTTTATTGTGGGTCGTTAAGAATGTGATTGGGAAAAAAACCGGGAAGTTCGAAAGGGACTCGCGCTTTAGGGTCAGTTCATACCGAGACAAAACGCGGCGCGACGATGACGATGCACGCGCATTCTGTATCAAGAAGAAGAAGAAGTCTAAATATAGAAAAAAGTTTCAAGATAACGATCAATTGGTAGGAAGAAACGGTCATACAAAAAATATATCTTGTGTGTTTTTTGATCCAGTCATCCAACTGAAAATGGTCAAGAGGCAGATTCCTAGATGACGCCGGGATTTCGATCCCGGTTTCCGGCCACCGTAGGCGCGGACGCGAGCAATGGGTAGCTCACCATCCGGTTGTCTGGTAACAGTCCGGACCAAGCCCAAATCGTCGACGGCGCGCTCTATTCCCGCGCGCCTCAAGGAGTTGTCAGCAAAGCCGTAGGGACTCTGCAAAAGGGTCGAAGCCTACTGTGGTTTAGGATCTCTTTCTGAAAGGAAGGGTTGGCCCCAGTGCGAAGAGGAACGGTGTGGGGTTTTTATTGAATAAGAGTCTGACACTGTTTCCCGCTCCACCCGTGGGATTCGTCATTGGATGATTTTTGCCAACCATAAAAAAGTGCATATTACAAAAACGCTAGATATATAAAATAAACTATATTTTTTCACTAATAAACAGTTTTTTCAACATTGAACTAACAGGTTCTGTGCCAAATTTGGTTTCAATTTGAACGTAGGCGTTGCCAAAGCAAAACTAGATAGCTTTAGCAAGCTAATCAAAACACTTCTTTTATGTTTTGAGACTATAAATCATCAAAAAAGTTTTTCTGCTCCGGGAACTTTTTTATTCAATAAAAATTATCCAATAACAAATCCCGGCAATGTCAAAATTGGATGGAGCTAGATGTAGTTGCAGACTCTTACTGACTAAACCACCCATCTACTTCTTTCGTTGCCTTTGTACCGGAGTAGAGCCATCCTTTCAGACACGGCCTTAGGCTTCGACCCTTCTGCAGAGTCCGGTTCTGCTCTAAGAACTGACTAGACGACGTTGTGTGATAGTTGTGGAATATTCCCACAGTATTGCCATACTTCACACAATTGTGAAAAAAGTTTTCTTATTACAGCGAACTTTTATACACACACAAAAAAATCATAAAAGTAAGATATTATTTTGTTATCAGTTAAATAAATCGATTATGCAGAACACAATACGTGCATAACTTAAGACTGATTACGGAATCAATTATAGCCTTTAAAATCGTAAAACTGTACAGGCGAGTGCAAATGTTATTACAATAAATAATATGTAGTTACTTTTTTTGTTAGTTCATTATTTATTTATTAGTACAGTTTTGCTTTAACATGCGGCTTATTGTATTTACAAAACATACTAAGTGTATTATATATCTATATCTTATAATTACAGACACCATTAAAAAACAGTGGGTGTGCGAACGCCGGCGTTCGCTTTCGCTTCGCGTTCGGCGTTTACTTGGGGATTAATTAATTAAAACTGATATGATACAAGCCGCTAACGGACAGACGGGTGGACAGTAGAGGCTTAGTAAAAGTATACCGTGACAAAATAAAATCGCCATCTTCCTGCCCTTATTGATATTTGGGGTCGGCGCAATATGTTTTTTTTTCTTCCATTCTCTCCTGTCACCCGTCACGCTATCACTAACTCCTCTTTCTTTCATATCCTTCTCACAAAACCCATCCGTATTATCTTTGGTGTCCCTCTCCACCCACATTTATACTCATGGCTTTTTTAGTAACATGCGTTTCATCCCTCCTCCTTACATGGCCATACCAAAACAAACGGATCTCTTTTAAAAAATAAAGTACAAGCTTAAAATAACCAAAAAGTTATTCGCTCCGTGCACGATTACAGCGCCAACTAGCGTCCACAACTTTGTGGGCTCTGTCACATTGACATTTAGGTCGTGTATTTGTGAAAAAATATCGAAATAAAAAAATAACAAATATTTTCGACTCATAAATTGTTGTGATACCACGATTTGGGTGGAAAAAGGGTTTTTAAATCATTTTGGTCATTCAAATCAAATGAGGTAAGTCCAAAAAGTGTGTTTAATTTTGATTGTGTCAGGGTTTGTTTACTTCATTTATAGTTGTAGTTTTACAGTAAAACAAAAAGAAAAAGCTACTTTAATGGTTTCATTATATAACAGTAAATATATTTAAATGTTCCTGTATCGCTAGTAATAAATTAAATATCGTTTTCAGATCGAAATGAGTATTGTTTTGAAGACCGGGTTTGTGAGTGTTACTCACAATATCAAATTCCAACCACAAACCGTATTTAAAGGAAAGTTGTTGGTATTGGCTGGACATGTCCGAGATGTAGAAGAATTAAGAACAAAACAAGGGCTGAGTTCAATAATTCACGCTCTCATCATAAGGCAAACATCTATTACTTTGCCACCTTACAAAACGGTTTTAAATGTAAGTGATTATTTCCGTTTGAACTTAATACTTAGTTTGATCGAGTTTTGATAGACGTAATATTCAAATATTAATTTGATTGCAGGTAAATACAGCACGAGTAGTCACAAGTGTGAAATTAATTAATGATATTAAAATGTATTATGTAGAATCGCTTTGCCATTGACAGATACATACATCTGATGACAGAGCTTACATTATTTCTACTTTTGACCACCATGAACGCTGCGATAGATTATGTTACCCCCACCTAGTACTTCGCACCCAGCGAATACCTATTCAATATAATACATACAATTTTGTCACAAACCTATAAACCATTCTCTTTTCAAATCGAACCAAACAAACAAACTAAATCACAGACCTTTACAAAATAAATAGATATCAATTACATGAATTAATCAAACCACTTTTCTCCCCAACCGTACCGTACCGATACATCGAAAACAACTGGTTTATCGATAAAAACGGTTTTCGAATCGTAAAAGCTAAGAATTAAATGAACGTATACTGATACTTAAGAGACGGACCGTTGATTTGGTAACGAAGTTAAATTACCATTGACAGCTACCTGTGAAAGTCGGTAATCGTCGGTAAATGACGGTAACGGATGGTCATTATTAGGCTAACTGTCCATTGGAGCGGAGAAGAGTAGAGCGAAGCGGAGCGAATTCTCACCAGTTTAGTTTCCTTGTGAGTTTGCATCAGAAATGAGAATATTCGCAGGAGAACCACGGTTTCTGACATAGTCCGAAGAATCGCCCAAATTAAGTGCCTGTGTGGAAATCACATTGCTCGTTGAATAGATGATCGAGCTAGCGGAAGATTCTAGAGTGGAGACCATATATGAATACCATGAAAACGCAACGTTTAAATATTTCCCACAAGACAGGTTGAATTCCTGGTAAGGGTTGCAGCAATCCGATGGATGCATGACGCACAGAATTGGTCGTTATGGTAACTCTTGGAGATATTTATACCCAACAGGCATCTTTCGACTGATATGATGACGATAATGATAGTAGACACGGATTGCGAACTAGTTAGAAAAATTATACAAATACGAAAAACGATGCGAGGAAGCAGTAAACTGGCCACGTGGTTTTTTAACTACAGGAACTTGCATGTGCTCTACTTATCTTCACACTCTGCAAATTCACTCCGATCTACCTCTCTCCGGATCAATAGACAAACACATTCCGCATCTCCGCTCCGCATTACTGTCACTCCGCTCCGCTGCCTCGCTCCGCTTCAATAGACCTTTAGCCTTAAGAAATAACACTTCCTATAGGTTTAAAAGTAGAAGTACTCGTATTTGGAAATTGGGTGTGATTTCACGCATATGTTGTTTTATTTTTAAGTAAATCTGTTATTTAGTACTGGAAATGTACGACGATTTATGTGGTACTTAAATATATGACAGGCCCTTTAGTAAAATAAAAATAATACAGAATAATATCAAAATAATCTTGGATATCTCAATTTCATGAGCAGTAGTGACGGCCCCTTAACTAACAAGTGAAAAGGTCGCGCTTTCGAACCAACCCAGGCGTATTACTTTGTGTATTTTTTATCATCACCATTACTTTTAAAACGGTGAAGGAAAACATCTTGAGGAAACCGGCATGTACTAGAATCCAAAATTCATAGACTTGTGACACCCAGCAATACGTACTGTACTCATGTGATAGAGACTCATTCCCTTTGCTGAAGAGGGGACCTGAGTCCCAACAGTGGGAACATTATAAGGTTAACTATGTTATTCTAACACCTATCTCAATTTGTCGTATCCTAAAATATATTATTGTTTCTCTTGCTTATTTCTTCGTCTTTTAAAATTAACTAATTGCGGTTTTTCAAAGTTTCCCTTGACGATTTATATCCACCGTACTTTTACTAAAACCATCAAGTACAACGAAACGTTATCATCTAATTTCACACTCCAAAAGCACCTATGAAACCTTTTCATTAACCCATTAGCTACGGGTGTACACTAACCTAACACAAAAATTACGAAACTAGCAAATCGATTCTCTCGACAAAGTAGTCTGCTATCGATTACCTTACGAGAATCGAGTACAAAAGAATCGCTCACAAAGCTTGTCAATGACAAATGAAATTCGACGTCCGACCATAAATTGTGACTAGGTATAATAAAAGATTATCTATCTCTGAAATAAATACAGGGGAAGGACAATAGGGCCTTTATTAAGGGACGTATAGACTATCCCCCGGCGGAATTGTTCCTTGGACGCGTGTATGAATCGCATCTGTTCATTTATTGTTTTACATGGTTAATTCAATTCTGGTTTGTGTGTGATGAGACTACGGTTTTTGGTAGTTAATTTAGGGCTTTTGTTTGTGTGATTTCTGTTGGCAGAACTATAATGAGATAGAATAGGTTTCTTTTATAAAAGACTGATCCATCGTTGGCCATGTCATCGCTTAGCATCAGGTTAAACTCTTAAGCCCCGAGCGAAAGCCGGCGTTCACCTTTTGTCATTCCATTATGTCTCTAATTATGGCACTCGTAAAATTAAATTGTAGACAACAACAAGAGACAAAAAAAAGAGATTTTTAATCCAAGAATTATTATTATTCTTATTAATATTATTATCAGAAATCTATGATGTGACTTTACTAATAAAGAAAATATGACCTACATTTGGTAAGTGACTTAAAATCCGGTACTTAAAGGGTAACAACGAGCCCCTATTATTAAGACACCACTGTTCGCCTGTTTGTCTCCAGGCTGTATCTTATGAAACATGACAGATAGATAGTATTCATTGTCATAGATGACGTATGTCTATCTTGCTATGACAATAAATAAAAACTAATGAAATAAAAAAAGGAATTCTTCGTGTGTTAATCCGAGTCGCACTTAGCCAGTTTTTTCAAACAATAAATGACATTGAAGACTAAATTTCGTCCCAAGATTCAACTACATGAAACAAAGTTACCAAACAATATGGACTAGATCCAAATCCCATTTGAAATCAAAGGACAACGGGCATAATTCACTAGCCATCACTAAAAATATAATCTAATAGAAAATAAACGGATACGGACGATTACTCGCATTATAGCTAAGTTCTGATTCAATGGTTCTGACTCCAAAAAAAAAATGGCAATAGCAGAGCTGTTGGTATAAACAGGCCGTGCGAACCTCGCGTTCATAAGTCGCGTGCCAGGGGTGTCACCTCGGCAGTTTGTTTTATTTTTGTTGTTTTTTTTTCTTTGTTTTTAAAGGTAGGGTTATGGGTGTTTATGACTGACTTGTTAGATTTTGTTTTTTTTTTGTTTTTGTAAAACGACACGTAAATAATGGGGCTTGCAATTTAAAATGAGGCCATAATTTTTATACACAGTTTCTATTGGACTACAGGCCAAAAAATTTGAGAAAGATCAAAGAAACTTTTTTTAGTTCGCAGACTCATTACATAATCGTCATTATTATCGTCTAACTGATTTCGTCCCCTGTTGCACATAGCCCTTTTTTATACTAAGCGTCATCCAGGTTCTACTAGAGATGGCAAAAACATCAGTCTGTCAATCTAGCTGTCAGACGACCAACAATTCTGCTAGTCCTTACAACATGCAAAGCTAGCAAGGACATGCTCGTTTGTTATAGGCCAAAGGGCGGTCAAGACTAGTGGACTAAGGCAGTGACCGAGTCACACTCAAGGACATATTATAATACTTATACATTATACCAGAAAGATACTCATTACTTTGTTTTTTAATTACTAGTCAATTTGTAAAATATTTTTACTCGTTCGCTTTATATTCATAATGATATTTCGATTCCCAATTAATTCATAAAAATACCAATAAAAACAATATTAAATGTTGTCTTTCGTAAAACTAATGGAGCGTATTAAAATAATTGGTGATTAATTATGCATAATAGATTAATATTAATTATGAATATTAGATGTCTGTCGCTGTGTCTTTCTGTTGATGACCTCTAAATATGATATGATTATAGTAATATAATATTTTAACTATTTAAATATTGCCTTAAAAGATGTGCATATTTTCTTATCGATAATAAAAATTCCCCGTTTTTTTTTAATGAGTATCATTTAGAAACTTCATCATCGAAAACTTTCATAATTTATTGGACAAATTAAAGACGCCATACATTTATTAAGCCTATACCTTTCCTATTACTTTTTTTTGGAGAGACTTATTTTTTTTAAACTTTCTAAGTAGTTGAAAAAAAAAACTCGTTTTTTTTCTGTTTTGTCCATTTTTTTTTACGAAATAAACAGTTCTTTTATACGTTTACTTTTCTTATTTTTGTATTTTTTTTTTTGTTATCTCAAATTATTAAATAAACATTTTCACTTTCATAGCCAGCCCCTGTCGGATCGATAGAACATTTTATTTCTCTCTATTATAAATCCGAGGGGAGCATTATAAGGAGTGTCGCGTGCGTGCAGTTACCGCCACTGTGCCATTAACGACTGCCACTGGCAACTGCCAACTTTCTGTGCAACTTTTTTTTTGGTGGGTAGTTCAAATATTATGTTTAATTTTGGAACGGAAAGAGCAATAAAGGCAATTGAAATAGCAAAACGTGAGAATAATGTAGAAACTTTAGTGACATTCTGCTGAAGAAAAATGAGGTTATACCTTTTAATGATTTAATTGGCAAAAACTACTTTACTTGATAATTACCTGTCGCAGATTACAATGTAGCGTTTCCAAGAAAACTATTTATTTATCTTAGGCATAGCGTTTTGAAATGACGTCATCTCTATCATTGTATTGGGTCAATTATTTTAATACCAATTTCAAGATGTAGACAGGTAACTGGCAGCGCAGTGTCAAGGCAAATAAGTTGATCCAATTGCTATAATTAGACCCCTTTATTTCGATTGAGACCCAAAAATAAGTTTTAGCGCATTATAGGATGTCAGTCACGATAGTTCAACAAAGAAGAAACAACTGAAAATCATATAAGAGATTTTAAGTCGTTTATTTTCAGATTTTCATTTGTTTCTCTTCAGTTCAACCATTAATCACAGAAATTGGGAACCTTAATGCATTGTTTACATAACATTTCCCAATAAAAATAAAACTAACCAAATGACGACTTCTCATAAAATCTCACCACATGACACCAGTCACATAAAAACAAACAATCAAACACTACATTTCCTACAGACGTGGCATTAGGTAAAAACCTCCACTTTCGTATGGACCCTGCAGAAGGGTCTTAGCCAATTAGGGCCAAGGGTTTGTGTCTGAAAGGAAAGCTCTGGCCCTGGTATGTATGACAATGTAGGAACAGGGTAAGTTGTTTAGTCAGTAAGAGTCTGACACTGTTTCCCGCTACACGCAAGGGCAGGGTCGTCATTGAATGATTTTTACTTACCATAGAAAAACCCCCACTTTATTTTAAAGGGTTTCACGTCCCTACATTAATGACACAGTGGGAGGCAAAATAAAGGGCCTCACATAATACAAAAAAAAAAAAACAGATAATCGGATTTCAAGTCAAAAAGAAATCTATTCAATGATTTATGATCTGTTCTGATTATTATTTTGTATTATATCTACTTTTCTATCAAAAATATTGGCTTCTATAATTTTCTATTATACTTCCAAATATGTGTATCTATCGTTTGTATTTTGCTACAAAAGAATCGGCTTCTATGATTCGGTGTCTAATATAATTTATGGTTTCGACGTGAAAGGCTCAAGTTTGGAAAATTGGAGGTGTACTTGGCTTGTACTTTCGTTCTGAAAGACCTTGTTTTCGCTATAAAACACCTAATGAAAAGGTGTATCGTATAGCTATTTTATTCTAGAATCCATTAATTGACTAGACACGCCACGTCATCTAATACAAAATTTAGAATCGCTTATAATTAATATGCATCGAATATTAATCATACCTGCTTAAGTCGAAGACATACCTTACAGTACGGACCTGTATTTTTAATAAAAAATCAGGTAACGTAATGACCAAAATCCCATACAAAATTTACTAATCACCATAGACCCATCTGGAGTCCAGAGGGTGGTGCAAACTGTTACCTCGACTCCAGGAATAAGGCAAGGAAGATATGGGGTAGGTTTTTTAGTCAGTAAGAGTCTGACACTGGTCTCCCGCTCCACCCAAGAGCGGGTTTCGTCATTGGATGATTTTCACCTACCATAAAAAAAAAACCATAGACCCATAGACAGTCCGGGTCGGGCTTTTACAGTAAAGTCTTATTACAATGATAGCAAAATAGCTTTTGCCCGCGGCTTCGCCCGCGTGGCATTGTGGTTGAGGTTGGGGTTTCCGGGATAAAAAGTAGCCTATGTCCTATTCCGGAGTATATCCTATGCCTGTGCCAAATTTCATCCAGATCCGTCCAGCCGTTTTGGCGTGATTGAGTAACAAACATCCAAACATCGTAACTTTCGCATTTATAATATTAGTAAGATGCTTGCACTGACTGGATAGGTCTACCCAAATTAGTATGGTTCTTTCTTCAAACGATCATCTCTTCTGTCCTTATGTGATTTGTCTATTACAATTAAGTATGGTACCTACTCGGTAACACTTACTTTTTAGTTCATGATTTCATTAGTATTCAATTAGCTAAATTTGTTAATTTTTAACTTTAACGCTTATAAAAGGTTTTTCGATCAATCGAAAATCGAAAGCTTTTGATGGCATAAATCCTAATTACAGAATCTGGTACTATACATAACCACACTAAAATATCAATAATTCTAACTCATTTAAATACACATGAATCTTAAATACAAAAACCTAATGAAATCATCACACAAACCAACAATATTACGAAAGAAAAACGTGAAGCAAAAAAGAACCAACAAGGAACAATACGAATAAAGTTATTCCACATCAGAGAAGAATTCTACAATTTCAAAGCGGTGTCCTGTCTGTGAGCTAAAGGACATAATAACGGGAAATAAATGGAGTCGCATTGCATTGAGAATAAATGTAACAAAATAAAAGATATATTCTTTTTCTTGTAGCTTTAAACATGTTTTAGAGTGTATTTTGTAAGTTGTTTAAGCTTTTATGAACATTGCTTAAATGAGAATTAACAAAAACTGTAATTTATATTAAAAATCTGAAAGATTCATCATCATTATTACCAATATTAGAGCAGTGGTGGTAACGGCCCGGACTTACGAGTTGTAGGACGCGAGTTCAAACCTAGCCAAGCTTATTACTTTGTGTAATTTATTTTATCACCACTGCTCTCAAAACGGTGAAGGAAAACATCGTGAGTAAACCATGTTCTAAAAAATATTCGAAGACATATGACATCTACCAATCCGTATTGGGCCCGCGTGGTAGATTATGGCCCATTCCCTCTCTTAGAGAAGAGACCTGTTTTCCAGCAGTGGGAACATTAAAAAGGCTGATGATGATGATTACCATTATTATTTCAGCTAAAAGTTGTCCACAATTTGAAATAGACTTCTCAATGACCGACCCTGTGCATCTCTCATCCATTGGTATCCTAAAACCCTCACCATGTTGTCGAAAATGGTTAAAACTCAAATTCAAAATCGTTTTTATTTCACACAGGCCTGCTGGGCACTTATATTACGTCAGAAAGTAGTGCACGGTTCCAAATTTGTTGTTTTCTATAGAGAAGAACCGGCAAGAAACTCCATAGTTACTCTTTTGAAAAAATGTTTTTTTACAATATTTCGAAATTATATATTTATTCGAAATTATAAATCAGAAATTATATATTAAGTATTGATATTCGATTATGCAAGGACAGTGTAAACCAGTCAATAATGTACCCAAAAGCACAATAAAAAACTCATAATAATAAAAAAGGAGAGTCGTAATAGAAATTAATAATATAAAAAAATGTTTCATCAAAAAGACTTAAAAAAAAACACTTTGTCACTAAAATACCTTCCTTTCTCAAGCTCTTTACTTATTGCTCAAATTAAGTCATACTCTCTGTGTAAGCCCCTAAATAAATAAGATAAGGTTGTCCGTTTTTGCCCCAAAATAGTGTAGGACCTTAGTAAAAACATCTCGCAAACCACACCGCAAAAAGCCAGTGGAAATGAAGTAACAAATACAAGTTATTTCAATTTAGTAATGCATTTATCATCCTCTGCCACATCACGTTCAAAAAAACACTAAATTATGAAAATCCTCGGAACACTCCATTTCCTGGAACACCTCATGCCTCATACAATCCAATTAACCTAAAAAATATGTGGGGCAGGCAAAAACAGTTTGCAGCAATCGTGAATAAAAACAAAGTTGCACCTCCATCATGGTGCTGAGTAGCTTGCCTCCTGACCCAGTTTCCTTCCACCCATTGTAGCACTGGAGTCATATTTTCTGGAGTGGTTGTGTCATTGCACACGCTTTTTCACACAATGCCCTTTTTGAAGTAGTGTTGTGTTGTAAACAGCTCGCTTCGAAATTCGAACGGTGTCAAGTGTCAATTTTGGAACGAATTCGAAATGAAAAAAAAAGGAACTATAAAACGGTTGGAGCAAAAAGGTTGTGAAAATCTAAGGGAGACTAACAGTAACAAAAGCAGATAGGTTTAAATCACAAAATCATTTTTTTAAATACCTATTAAATATTTTATGTTGCTTGTAACATATTCACCCAGTGTCCTTTTTATAGTCTTAAAAAACCTTAAAATCCGAACAATTATTTCTAAAGATACCAACTCAAAAATAAAAAACACTTGAATCCAGATTTCACTAATGTTCGAAAGCGTTATCGTAGCGCTGGAACAAAAGGAAACTGAGGAACACTGGTGGGTTTTACTCAGTTTAAAGTCTAACACTCTCTTGCTCCTACCAGTGCGTTGATTGAATACCAATAAAGTAGAAATGGGTACGGTAATATTGTGTATTTTTTTGGAAATAGATATTTGTGGCATAGTATAGTATATCGGGCTGGTATCCGCAACTGCACGTCTAAAGCGCGTATTTTGCATACGGGTGGGACAAATGCGTCATTGGATCCACCCCAGCTCCTCGAGGAAGGCCAGCAAAGCCTAGATGTCTGTAAAGACCACATTCGTCCCAATCAGTACTAGCACAGTATAGTATAATCAGTCTTATAACATTATCCCACACTGCTAGGACTCAGACCTTATCTCCAACAGACGGAATGGGCTGTAATCCCCAAACATGGGCGCAGAACCATTGCTAATCCTTTCAACTCCCAAAAACTAGTGCATAATACTAAACTAGAGCATTATACATAATGTAATTTATCTAATAGTTAACTGAACTAAAGTCAATTACCAACATTAATTTCGTACAAGCGTATTCCGAGCTACAACCATCCATGCACTATGCGCCAACTATGACCCAATTCTAGTAGCGTCATGCAAGAGAGAACCAAACAATGCAATGCTATTACCAAAAAGGTTTTTATTTTTAGTTTTCGAGATTTTTTTTTTATTAGTTTATACTGCTTACCATCAGGTGGGATTGCATTCAAGCATTATTAGCCTTTCGACTACCGTAATTACAAACTAAATTGAAAGACAATAGGTGTGCGAACGCCGGCGACGTTCGCTTGGCGTTCAAGAATTTAAATCAAATAAAAAGAAAATATGTATATTGGTAATTACAGTTTTAAACAGCTTGGGTCATAAGGACCGCAGATGGCACCTTTTCAAAAATATTTTTCATCAAGTGATTGACACTGAGTGACCAGAGGTCTGGCTCGATCTTGGCCAAAGAGTTGGTATTGCCATTTTTTTAGTAATAACAAAACGTGCTAATCTTTTGGGTACATTTCTGTATTTCTCAGAGAAAGAGTTATCAATCTAAATAATCCAAATGCCTTTCTGAAACCAAACAAACACACACAATAAAATAAAACCAACACAACAGCTGTCAACTTTTAAACGTAAAAAAGAACCAACCTACCTTCAACTAGAAAAAAAAAACCATTAACCTATTTTCAGTTTTAAGACCTAATTAGCTCTCTAGTGTTATTATACGCGTATAATAACATATTTTAGCATTTGCAGATTAAGGATGTGACGTCAACTAGACCAGAATTAGCATAATGGACACAACAGCGGTATATTTAGAGGTATGAAATATAATCTGCGGTGTATAATTGTGTGTTATTACCCACTTCTTCTTACTAAATGTACGCTGGGAAATAATACGAGGATTTAATACTTGAACCATTAATATAGTAAGCGTTGCATGGGATTATGCGGTTTTTTTTTTCTTCGTTGCAAACCTTTGTTGCATAAGTAAAAATTGTACGTGTAATAGCCGTAATAGGTACGTGGGTAGTTCTAAAGTGAACCCTGGAGTCTTACACCCGTATTCACAAACAATACTCAAACGACCCTTGTCTAAGCAAACGCACAGCGTTGAAATAGAGCTCTGTGATTGGTTCGTTTGTGTTGCGTAGTTCACAAACCCTGCCCTGTGCGCTCGCGAGCACTGTGAGACCGCATAGTAACGTTTGTGAATACGGGTGTTAGAATACAAGGCAAAGGAGAATGTCGTTTTATTCAGTAAAATTCTGGCATCCCACCAAAAACAATAATTCAAACTCAAATACTAATTTTGACTTTGAAATAATTTATTTCAAATAAAACATTTACAGGCACTTCTGAATTGTCAAAATTGAAGCTAATTTGCACGTTCCAAAGCGTAGAAGCGTGCAAGAAACTCCATGGCCACTCTTTTAAATCAAATTAAGAGTTACATATATTTAGGTGAAATTATTCCAGTGGTAGACGCTTACTTGCGGCGACCTCTCGCGCCGGGCCCTGGTTCAGGCCATGGTCCGCAGCGAAGAGGAATGGCAGGCGGTCGCCTCCTTCTGCGAAGCAGTAATGCTCGTAAAGGAGGAGGCCGACCGCATAAGGCAAAGGCAACGGCGTACTCGCCGTAGCCGTCGCCGCCGCGATCCTGCCGATATCCGGCCACCGTAGACACTGGCTCGCGGACGGTGAGCAATGGGTAGCTCGCCGTCCGATCGTCTGGTAAGACCGAGTCCAAGTCGTCAACGGCGCGCACCGTTCCCGCGCGCCTCAAGGAGTTGTCAGCAAACTGCAGGGGCCCTTCAGGGTCGAAGCCTCCTGGAGCCTAGAGGGTATGTGCAAACTGTCACCTCGACTCCAGAAATAAGGCAAGGAAGGTTCGGGGTAGGTTTTTTAGTCAGTAAGAGTCTGACTCTGGTCTCCCGCTCCGCCCAAGAGCGGGTTTCGTCATTGGATGATTTTCATACCATAAAAAAAAAAAAAAAAAAGACGCTTACTTAGATAGCGCTTACCATTTTATAAAAGCACCCAAACCAAAATAAATTTTCAGTTTTTCATACAACACTGGCCTTATTTGATTATGAAGTGATTACACATGTTTCTCTAGATATTTTGCCAGGCACAAATATTTTTTTTAAATATTAGAAAAAATTAAAGATACAGTATTATGCCATTAGTCTTTTTTAATGCATCAACATTGCCAATTTTATCAAAATACTTTCAGCTCTTCTCAGTTTTATTCGCATACCTAAATGATCTCATATTTCGTGGCAAAACTATTTCTTTTCAAAAGTTTCCTTAACAATGTGTTCAAATTAAACCATGAAAATGGATTTATCACAGTAAACACAATCGCTGTTGGTGGTAAAAAAAAATTGCTTGCACGATCTCTCATGATTCCAACCAAACGGGAGATTGTTTACAATCAATATAACAGAAACTAATACATTGGTCACGTTCGTATTTCTGTTTATATTATCCAGAGCCAAACCTGTAAGCGTACGTCCACACGGCGCGTTGCGTCGTCGCACCGCAAATATTTTGACGCATAGCCGGCCACACAGGCGCTGCGTCGTCGCAGCGTTACTACGACGCAGTCTTAACGTTCGGCCGACCCAGTGGTGACGCACAGTTGCGGCAAGCATTTTTGTAAAAACATCGCAGTCAGTCTATAGGAAAGCATGGATCGGAAAAGACGTCTGGCATTGCTCCTATGTGACGTAGTAATCTACGTCACCGCCGAAATCGAAAAGTACGTAGGTAAAAAATGAAATGAGCTTGGCTGTATCCTCCCTATCAACGCATAAGCAACTGAGCGCTGCCTCTCCGTCGCCGCAATGAGTACACCCCCTCCCGCTTCGTCTCGGGGGCTGCTGTCCGTCATGTGTGCGTTGCGACGACGCAGCGCGCCGTGTGAACACCTTGGTTATTTGTATGTAAAACAACGCAACGGCAGCGCTGCGTCGACGCAACGCTGACGCAACGCGCCGTGTGGACTCGCACTAACGTCTATACCACCATATTAATAAAACAAAGCCAATGTTCCACCAAGTACTACCATTGATTTATGACTGAATATGCCTTTGACAGCTCAGTGTTGCCATTCAAAAAATATGTATTTATTTTTGTAACGTTTTATAGGGCAATAATTTTGAAGGAATAGTCGTAAAATTTTGCTTTAGAGTTTATGGTATTGTTTATTTATGAAAATAGAGTTTAATTTTATTTTTTTGATGGGTTTATTTGAAATTTCCATTGCCTATTTTTCTCTTCAGTGCTATTACGAGATGTAATGTTGTTTTAAATGCATATTATTCTTTCTCCATGTTAATACTGCTAGTCTATAATGTAACGCATAACAAATATCTTGAAATAGATCACAGTATGGCTATATTGAAGTTACATTCAAACTGTACATAAATGTAATTTATCTATTGCTTCTTAAATCGCAAGATACATAAAGATAGATAAACATCCGTATTTCATAGCGAATGGCTAAATATACCAAGACTACCGCTATAGTAGTTGCAATGATGCTGCTGTTTTTTTGCATAACTATTTATAATAGTCATGCAAAAAAACAGCAGCATCAGTTTTGATATATTAAGCCTTTTCAAAACAAATACATAAGTTTTTTAGAATAATATTTTCATAAATACTGTTTATGTATGGACAAGAAAAACCCATTTCTGCATATCCTAAACAGTTACTTTATATGTTCTGCTTAGAAAGGGTAGAAATATGTATATGTACCTAACAAAATGAAATTTTATTTCATGGAATATTATCTTTTACAACATTAGACAGCGAAAAATCTGTTGTCTCTTTAACACAAGTTGCCGTGTTGATTATTTAATTTTTACTTCCATAATATTTCATTAAACTGCACCAAAACGTTTATTTAAAGTCTACTACAATTCACTATTTCGTGATACTACTTCTAAACTTACAGAATTCTCCGCTAGATGGCGGCTGCGTGCTTCTTTTGTTGCCAGTGTTGCCACTGTGAAATTTACCGCACGGAGAGTAGAACTTTGTTGATTACCGCAGTTGTACGAGTAAGTACGTACCTGGAAAAAAAAAGTTTGTGTTAGTTACGATTGTAGTATGAGTAAACTTATATTGAAGCTAGGTGTAGCTTAGGGATCAAAGTGAAGTTTTCAAATAAAAAGTACAATACGAAAAAAAAAATTGCGATCGACTTTGAACGTGTAGTAACAAATTTTCGGGTTTTAATTGAAGTGGGTTTTGTTTTGGTTGGCAAAATCATCTGATGACGAGTCCCGCTCTTAGGCGGAGCGGGAAACAGTATCAGACTCTTACTAACTAAACGACCCACCCTATTCCTTCTTAGCCCTCATACCGGAGTCGGATCTTTCTTTCAGAAACCGGACCGGGGCCCCAGTAGGCTTCGGACCTGCAGTTGGGCCACGACATTTGGAGACAACTCCTTAAGGCGCGCGGGAACACAGCGCGCCGTCGACGACCTGGCATCGAAGTGGGGTCATAGCAGCGTCGGCCATTTTGGTTCATCTTATTTGCCGTATAATACTACATTAAATTTTCATGTTTCTAAATCACATTACATACCTCCTTCTCAGATAAACATAGTTGGGCACCAGGCTTTGATTGTCTGGTCTTATTAAATTAGTACGAAGGCCCTAATTGTTACCCATCTCAACTTACTAATTAAATGTCTGAATAGTATTAAAGTATGGTGTTACAAGCTCTGTTTCAGGATTGATTTATTGTTTGAATTTCAAGCCAAAACAATGCATTTTATATTAATTCTCAAACAATAGTAATAGTAGTTTGATGTTGTAAAATAAACGGGCCATTATGTTTGCGCATAACCAAAGTTATGCGTAGGTACCTTTACATTATTGACATCTCTACGGTCCAAACTAAGCGTTTTGCCTTATCGTTTGCTGATACATTTGCCTACTGAAGTCTTCCTGTTTGATTATAATTCAAGGAGATGTAAGCAAACTGAAGCCCTAGGACGGGATTCGTCATTAGATGACTTTTTCCACCGTAAAAAAATCCTTACATTATTGATATTTCCACGGTTTAAACTAAGCGTTTTACCTTATCGTTTGTACCGCGAACGACTGAAACATTTGCCTAATGAAGTTTAAATATAATTTAGTTCGCTTTACCATCAACGATTGCATTAAAGCTTACCATAAGGTAGTTTTTTTTGGTTAGTTAAAATCAAAATGGTATAGCAGTATAACTTAAAAATTGTTAAAAAAAGTTATTACTGAACATAAACATCATCACAGTCATCGATGTCAAATGAAAGCCATCCTGTCCATCATCAATCATTCCTTTCATCTAAACCAAAAAAAAAAACGTAAAGGACAAAATCCATACATCCCCACCACTGTACTAGTTATTAGGAGTCACTTGAATTATTCATTGGATGAGGGTAGACGAAAATCTAAACTCTTAACAGCAACTTTCAACTTTAACGGGTAGAAAATTAAGTCCAATTTGGTATGGTAACTTCGTCTGAGTGTTCAATCTTCGGATTTCAATCAGGACATTTAAATAGAGACGAAGTATTAACTGAGGACTATTGGTTTTTGCAGGACAGAGTTCAGTCAAGTTTCTTGGTTCTTTGATCTTTTTAGTCTATGACCTCACAGTTCGAGACGGTTTTAGATATCAGAGAACCACACTAATATTATAAAAGCAATATCATTGATAAAAGCGAATTTTGTATTTATAAGTTTTACGCTCAAAAGAAAGAGATTTGGATGATACGAGTATTTAGCATTCAGGTAGAGCACTGAACTGAAATAGGAAAAAATCATCAGAACCGTATGGTTTGGATGATTTTTTTATGAATTTTTCACTTTTACAAGAGCGGATTAGCTACTAGATGCTAATTTTACATATACATACATATAAACATATTAATTGACTCTTTATTCGTCACTCGAAATCTGATAGTTATGCTCAAAAGAAATAGGTTTGAATCATATTTAGTATTCAGGTAGAGCATGCCCTGAAATAGGATATAGGATACGGTTCATTGGATTTTTTTATGAATTTTTCACTTTTACAGAAGCGGTATTAGCTGCTAGATGTTAATTTTACATATACATATAAATCGACTCTTTCTGGTTCAAAAGGCGTCTCCCCACATCTTCCTTTTGGTAATGAGCAAAAAAAAAAAAACGAAAAAAGATTTTTGACAAATGAAAAACACCAACACTCAGTAACAATAACAAACCCTTGGATCATCTTGTTTCGCCACATTTTGAGCTGTTTAAAAGCCACATATAATATACAATTATTAAACAGAAGATTAGTAACGGTTCAATGGATAACTTAATGTTGTTTTAAGTTTAGACTTCTTAGAGATAAGGATCAAATTATTAAGGTATAAAATTTAAATGTAATAAGGTACCAAAACGACTACAAGAATGATAATATTAATTCTACGATTTAAGCTTCTTAAATAAGTACTTGATAATCTTAAATCACTTTTATTTTCTTTAAATTACTTTTACATTAATTTCGCAAATGTATTATTTAAAGAAAAACTTTTGACGAATTACTTAGTCGCTAGGTTATTATTTTCAGTCCTGCTAACTAAAATATTACTTCAAGAAAAACCATTTAGATGGTAAAGTTTTTGCGTTAATCTAAAAATGCTTCAAGATTTCAGTTGCACAGAAGAAAATGAGTGAACGATTTAATTTTTATGAGAAATGATAAAACTGGTCTATTCATTTGGTCTATGATTTGTGAATGAAATAAGATTGAAGAATGACCGAAGATAAATGTAGCAACCCATTTTAATTGAAATAGGGACCATTTTATTTCGTTTCAATCTTAATCTTGATACCAGTTAAAAAACCATCTATCTTGTGAGCGAAAAGTCGTTATTGCTTCAGTATTTTTTTGCACTTAAAAGATTCTAATTAGGTTTTAAAGATTAACATCAATGATATAAAAGTGGAAACCATTTTCAAGACGGGAATAGAAGGGTAAAAAGTAAAAGTCGTCTTGCCGGGGGTTAATTCGAATTAAGTTTTTATGCGGTAATAAAAAAGCCACAGTCCACGTTAACGTTTAGCATAAATCTGCAATATTTAAGGAAGTTGCCCATTGGGAGGACAGTTTAAAGTGTTCGAATAATATATTTATGCTCGGTGTGTTTCCCCCCTTAACAACGAACTTTGACTCCGTCATAATGTTTCATTATTATACCAATAATTGTGTAAGGAACGACTTTATAGGCGGTTGAAATTTTCCACAAGATTTTTATTGAGTTAGTGAAAAATGTTCGCCATTTTATTTAGCTTGTTATGTTTCCATTTCCATTCGCAATAGTACCAACCAAATGATTTTACAACTGTCCCTCGAATCTCCTTAGTGTAGAATTAAGAAAGAAATGTCAAGCTTACATGTTTCTTTCAGCTTTGAAACATTTATTTTGTAAAAAGCAATTAAGTTTTAACAACTAAAATTCATGAGAACAGAAATATTAATTTTATTTTCAAAGCCGACTATGTCATTTGAATAAATTTGTGTACACAAAGTTACGACCAACACAAATGCATGTTTTCTTTCAATCTTCATTACGAATGACTGTATTTTATGTCTTTGCTCAAAAATAAAGCGAAACACGCATATTTTACGAACAAAACAAGCTTAGAATAATGTATGCAGACTTAAAATATCAAAAGACAAGAAAATATATTCAAACATGAACATTACAAGAATTTAAGGCGTTTTACAAGCAGTATTAGCATCTTTGCCAAGTATTATATATATACAAATTAGCTACCTATGGTATGTTTATGGTTATTATTTAAAATCCATTTGATCCAAATTATTGGACCAATTGAGACCTTAATAGACTTATTATATTACCATAAATGTTCAAATTTAATTTATTTAAAAGACATTTAAATACTCTCCAAGTTTAAAATAAAAAATTGGTAGAGGATATTAAAATTTAATTAATAATTTCGTCGCTGACTGTACTTTCGGGGACAATGAGCTTAAAATGGTACCTACTGTGAATAGAAATTCGGAAAGGGTGATTCTGATTTTCTTATTGAAATATTATTAAGTGATGGGGGATCGATTCTCTCTGACAAAGAACCAATTGGGGGAAAAAGGGGGGAGAATAAAATTTCCTTTTAACTTGTTTTGGGGATTGTGTTTGTTGACACATTATGTTCTTGTTTAGACGATTATTAAATTCTAAATATTGGGAGTGCAGATGATCAAAGAGTTGTTTAATGGGGTTGGGTCCCGATTTGGGGGATTGTTTGTTTTGAAGTGACACTTAGCGGTATTTATTGCAATTAAAAGGGGTTTTTGACTGAATAAATTCGCTGCCCACGCTATAATTTTACTCCGTTCCTGTTTTTGACAGGCGAAAAATGGTTATTAGTTCTGTAGAAACGCTAGCTATGATCAATAAGATTACAAAGAGGTATGTAATATTTTTAGCTTATATTTTCATCTGTAAATATTTTAGACTAATATCTATATTACTAAAATATATCTATAGAGGGTCGTCCCTCAAAAGAATATCTCAGACACTAATCTGCGTGGTTCTCAATGTTCTCATATGTTGATGTATGGACTTTAAAAGAGACTTTGACTCTTGAATTTGTGTCAATGTGTTTTTTCAATGTTGTTCTACTAAAAAAATTAACAAGTGTTATTAAATATAGATATCATACACATATTTGTATGTCTGTAAGTGTAAGTAGTTACCTGCAGAAGGGTCGAAGCCAACTAGGGCCAAGGGTTCGTGTCTGAAAGGAAGGCTCTGGCCCTAGTATGCGTGGCAATGTAGGAACGAGGTAAGTTGTTTAGTCGGTAAGAGTCTGACACTGTTTCCCGCTCCACCCAAGGGCAGGACTCGTCAATGGATGATTTTTACCTACCATAAACCCCTTTTTTAAAAAGCTGTACACACTTGTGTTGACAAATACACTTTTGAAGCGGCCGTAACTTTGTGTGGTTAATATATAAATACAAATCTAGATACAACAGTTTACAGTGTCAGATAACTCCCCTAGTTGAACAAACTCCACCACAAATACAACACAATGGGTGTCTGGACGAAACACTGAAGGGATACCACCGTGATACTAATTAAAAATTTACATTTTGAAAGCATGTTTTAATTTATTATTAAAATTTCGCGGTTGGAATCGCTTTAAAGCGAATAATTCACATAATTCATGTCAAATAACGCATTATTATTCGGTATACATGCCAGGGCTGCGAACACAACACTTAGAAAACAATTAAAATACCAACAGAATTTAAAAGTGTTGCCCTAAATAAAAGATTACCCTTGTGAGGGTAAAATAAAGACTTAAAAATTACGTCAACAAGAAATTTATTGTCACCACAATAATCGTAGGAACAAAATCAGAGAATTCAACAAAAACTGGTCGTAAAATAAATTTATTGTTTCGTTCATTTCCACAGTGAGTCACAGTCACAAACCTTAATTTAATCTGCGATAATAATTATGTATGCTGGCCACATTTGGCTGAGATCATCTTCTGATACAAAATATGCGTATCCGTGGTCGTAAAAATGTGCTACCTGGGTCCTAATGGCTCGAAGGACCAAATTAATAAGTTCTTATGTTTGTTGTCTCTGCTTTTAAAAAACAACTAATGTAAACTGGTTGTTTTGTTTTAATTTAAATTGAGAAGCATTTTTCAAAAGTTGGTCCTAATTCTTTTTTGGTCCTGACAGCCCTAGCTCCTAACGGGGTTCCGTTGGTACCCATTGTTTTATTATGTAAACCGCCCGAAAAAGGTCTTTTGTCCTTAATTCTTTGGACGGAATCTTTTTTAACTTTCATCCTAAATTATGGTGTTCAGGCGTAATCACTTTCGACCCCTGACACTTAGTGAAAAGGCAAATTATTTTGTGTTATTTTTTTTTCATTGTGAGTCGTTGGCTAATGTTTTAAAAACGCTAATTACTTTTTATTAAACAAGGTTAACAGAGTGTTGACCTCAGACAGGGTTGTTTTGTTAAATGTAGAAGATTCTGACATTAGTGTGAAAATAATTTTTAACATAAAATATTTTTTAACGAAGCTAAGTTACAAAAATTCGAAACTTTTCGTATTTTTTTCCGGCCTTAAATAAGTTATTGTGTAGCGATGTATTATGTTGTTTGACAAGTTAACTTTAGCAAAAGAAAGGAGTAAATGTGTGCGTCTAATTTCTCACAAATAAAAGCTTAGCTAACTTGTGTACTGAACCGTAAAAAGTATTGTTTTAACGACTAAAGCTCACTAATTACCAGTCACAATAGATTAAATTTACTCTTATAATGTCCTAAGTTAATTGCCCATTGTTTTAAAGTCCAGAAATAAGTCTCCTCTCTCCCTCGGTTTGGTCTTTATAGATTTTTGCTGAGAGAGGCATTCTCTCGCTTCATAATTATTCCAAGCTAAAATGTTAGAATTTGAGGTTGTAATATCTGATGTTAATTCTTTGCTGTACTGTTAATAAAACTGTTAATGTATGTAGATTGAGGTCTGAATACGAAATCGATAACTTCTTTATTTTTATCCTATTCTTAAAGTTAACTAGGTCTTCGTACATGTACCTAAATATTATTACCTAAACTTGAAGTTGGTCCTTTTGGTTGGTTTATAAGTATCTTAGGACCAATTAATTCTGATCAGATATTACGTTTACACATCACCTAATCTATTGTTTATCTTTTTTATACCTATTTAGAATATGTACGAATTAAACTTGTCTGAACATGCTTGCAGGTCGAAGAATGATCGATAGAGCAAAAAACAACCAAGAGAAGCCGAGACTGGCCAAGGAAAAGGTAGAAAGATGTTTTTCAGAAGAATGATGGACCAGGTACTTCTACTCTTTACTTAAAGGGACAAACCATAACATAAAACGTATTATAAACTACGTAACAAAGTGTAAAGTGTAGTAATTTTCAACATTTTACGTTATTTTTCTAAACTTTTGTTTTTTTTTTACGTTTTATGGTTGTGTTAGGCGTGAATAAACTTTTTTTTTCTATTCAATAATTATAATATAAGTAATAAAATAGAGGTTAGTTTTTATTTTATTTATTATGGACAAAATGACAAGAGTACGTATTTTAATTTCCCCATAACATTGTGTTCGAGGTTCACTGACCAGCCACGATTGACGTCACAAAAAGTCTTCAATAAAAAAAACCCCATCGGCGAGTTTTCAACTCGGCAATATTAATATCGAAATGAAAGCTTATGCGGCCTATTGTCAACACACTCGAGTCTTATCGCACGCGAAATATAGCGAGCGGTAGATATCGGAATCATTGCCAGTCCCAGATGGCTTCTTTGTTTGTGTAGACGCAAATATTTAATGTTGGAGTTTGAACATGGGAATAGCTTTGTTGTGGTGATTAACAATTGGATGTGATTTGAGTCAGCTTGCTGAGAATTTTCGAACTATAAATAAAGAGTAGTGTGGGAAAAACGATTTCGTGGTCCTTTACAAACATGCTTACCTACTGTTATTAAAGTTTTTAATCTCATGTCACTTGAGGTCGGTACAACACGATTTTTTCTTCTATGCTGTCCTCTCACCCACCACACTATCACTTACTCCCTGTTTTTCATGTGGTCTTTCCATCCATCCATCCACACTAAATTAACACAACCGCCAAAATGTAACCTCTGCATCAGAATTCCGAACTCACCATTGTACAAAACCGATTTCTACCTCTATTTCATATAACTGCAATTTCAATTTCCAAGAGCGAACGGTTATGAAAATCGGGGTATAAAGGCTTACCCCCACTTGTTAGGGATTAAGGTATCCTTTGTGAAAAATATTGCTGAATGTACGTTTAATCTGGAGTGGGGGCCATGCTCCGATAGGTTTTTTATAAAGCCTTTTTTTATTTTTTATTCATGATTATCTAGGAGCAATTTTGCTGGAGACGGTGTAAGCGACTCTTGCTTGAGTAACATTCCAATATACCCCATTTGTGGATGGTTAAATGATAGTGGAATTTAATGTCTGTGTTTACACGAATTTTTTTTATGGTAAGCAAGATATAAAAATTTTAGATACTACTGTAGTATCTAAAATTTTTATAGAAAAGAAAGAAAAAGTGTTTATTTTGCCCAAAACACGTAACGTAAAATTACAATCTGTTTTGTCTGTTGCACCATAGATACTAGGCTGAAAAACCATATATGCCAGTTGCCTTGGTCTCAATTAAATTACATATTTTATCTATGGCATCTGTCATAAATTACATTATTTTTCTACAACAACAAACAAAAACAAAACAACGTGTATAATACTTATAACATTACTAAAATAAAAGAAAACAGTTACAAAATATAAACCATGTTACAACTTACTATTATTAATATGATCTAAAAATTGTTTACCACATATATTTGAGAGCAGTGGTGGCCGAGTCGTAACGGCTTCGCCTTACGCCAGCCAGGCGGTATTTATTTTTTAAGACAGATTTCAAGTTTTAGAAAAAAGTACTTCATTTATTTTATCTTTACAAATCGATAGTGTTTCTTGTATCGACCTTCCAAAGGATTAAAACAATCAAAATTTGAATGTGTATTATCGAATCCAACTTATTTTTAAAATTAACATTTTTTTTCTAAATATATTAACTTAAACTCACTTTCCTGTAAAGTTTACGTCGCTTAGTATTTTTTGCCTGTGTGTGCCAAAGTGTTAGTCGATATTTATCTAATATCTTTAATCTATTTGCTGGTTCAAATTCTGCTCACCCCACAAACAACACAACATCAGGCATAACAGTCGACTGATTAGGTATTTGTCATTTATCTCAACGTTGGCAGAACGGAACTTAATCACCTGAGCTTGTCGGTATCCGGCTATGCACAATACACACATATACATTCTGTACATGTAGATACATACATACATATACATCTTGAGACGGATGCGTATGTGTTTATCTAGATTGATTGTGGTATGTTAGATGGATGTTTAGAAATTAATTATAAATTACATAAATCTATGTATTATTTATTTATATTACACTGGCTACTTGCCCCGACTCCGCTCAGATGCAATTTTTTATTTTATTTTAATGATTTTAGTAGGGAATATTTTGATACCTTGAGACCTCTATTTTTTTAGTATAATACAGCCATGTTACTTTTTGTGTGCTTTCTAATGGTAAAAGGATTTTCAAGATCAACTAGAAGTTATGAGTAAAATCGTAACAAACCATTAAAAAAACAAGTCTCCTCTTTATAATATTAGTTTAAACAAAACGTGTACTTCTCTAGGATTAAGTAGTATTTTTTTCCTATTTCTAAATACATACATATCGTAGATAAATTACACCCAGACAAAACAAATGATTGAACTCATCACACAAACTTTTGTCCTGGGTGGGAATTGAATACAAAACCATGAAAATACCATAAAAAAATTATGCTAAAATATACTATATTCTCCAAAAGTCTATGACAAGTATAATAGTAAATCTAAGTAGGTAGCCAGTCTAAATAGCATGACAAAGTCATCTTCAGTGTCGTTCAAAGGCTTCGAAAATCTGGTCTGAATAATGTATTATACCACGAACGGAATCGATTCTACTTGAAGAAATAAATTCTCTATCATAAAGGGTAGGAAATTCTGTGGAACGTTAAGGGTGAGATATACCACTTTTGATGATTTTAAATCCAACATCACGCCTAAACAGTTAGTAGGTCTTTAAAAAAAAATTGTTAAACCTAGAGTAATTTCTAAATAATTAATATTAAAATATTTACTTTTTTTTCATTGCACTTGTTGTAATTTATTTTCTAAGTTATAGTACCTAAACGTAAACGTAACGTAATAAACGTTTTTCTTTCTTTCTTTCTAGTCTAAGGGCTGATTTTTCAATCGACTGATAACTTTTAACTGAAGAATATGTTTGAAGTTTTGACAGTTTTTGTATAGAAAATATGTCAAACCGCCATATTTATTCCTCAGATAGAAGTTAACTGAAGATTGTAAAATCGGCCCTAATACAGACAAAAAAGCGAAGATCAAGCAAAAACCATTGGGTGTATCTTTATGAAACTTTCATAAACTAAAAGATAATTTAATTACCAATATTTTATATACGACTTTCTTTCATATTGTATTTAATAAATGAAGGACAAATTGATATTTGATAGATAGATAGACATATACTCTTAAATACAATTTGGTACATTAGGAGCTTAAAATTACTAAGGTGTTACAATGGGCGGTCTTATCGCTAAAAGCGATTTTTTAAACACAACCAAGCAAGGTTTTTTGGATAATTTTGATTTGCGGGAAGTAACGCTGCCTCCTCTTTTTTTCGCTCAAGGTCGCTAGCATATATCTGCTCCTTAAAGGTCTTCCCTTATAATTATAGGGTATGTTTTTCAATATATCATGTGTTCAGGGTTTTTCGTTATGGTGTGTTTTGTCAAATATTTTTGGTGGAAGAATTGATGATGTGAGGTAAATTGGTTTGCATCGGAACTGTTGTAAAGAGCTGATAAGTCAGTTTAATATGTTTGATAAAGGGCTCTTTTGAAATGAATATAGTAAAATTAGATGTTTTTTTCGGTTTCTGTGACGACGGACGGACTGACGGAAAACTCTGAAACCCTACACTGAGCGTGGTCCGACACTCTCTTGGCCGGTTTTATTTTATTGTATTTTGTTTATACATGGCTAAGTTTTGATTATTTTAAACCAGTTCATAAAATACTATCGATCTGCAAAGATAATTTTAAAACTCCAATTAATCAACGCATGTACGAAATTAACTTGTTAAAGTGAACATCAGCTAAGCGAGTCAACAACCTGAAGGTATTACGCAACAACCATAATTAAATTACAGGAAATAAAACCACCCATCCCATCTAATAATCTTTCATTACATTACTCCGATACTAGACAGCCTATGCACTATCAGGGAGAGGGATTGGCACACACACATAGACATCTCTAAACATCCATAGACGCATATAGAGCCCTGTCTATTGACGCTGTCCCGTCAAGCGTACCTGTCGACGAGATAAGATGGCGGTAGGGCTGTACCGAATTTAAAAAAAAAAGAAATCGTCTTTTGTTTTTTTTTTTTAATTTGACAAAACACTTTTCGCAGTGTGTGTAGATTTGGACGGAGTTTTTGGCGGGATTTCTTCGAGTAAAGTTCAATGACTGTTTTAAGAATTTGCGAATTGATTCCTAGAGTATATTGTGATGTAAAATTGTCGGAGTTTTGTATCTGTAAAGTGTCTATGCAGTTGCATACTGAATGTGGAATATAAATAATATTCGCATATGATTTGACCATTGAGTGAGTTGATCATGAGTTTTCTGCCAGCAAACCGTTGATTGACAGAGAGACATCACATTCGTCTGCAGTATACAATATTATCCTACATAAATAAGTTATATGTATAAAGATAAATATTAAAAAATATATATAAATCATGATGAGTTTTAAAACGTGTTATCAATAGGTTTTAGGTTTGTATTTCTATTTGTATTTCAAATATTTATAAAGCTTTTTGTTGTAATAATAAATAAGCATCGTAGTCGTTTCAGAAACTAAATAAATTTTAAATCCGAATTTCATTTTCAAAACACGAGTTTTTTTTACATAAAAAAACAGTTAACATATTTCCGGTAATCCTGCTTCAAAATATATCTAAAAAGCTGCTGAAAATTGAATCGTTCAATAGCAAAACGGGAACACAAAAAGTGTATGTTGTAAATTCACGCACAAAAATAAATATTGAATACGTCATGGCCACAGGAATAACGAATGTGTTCATTGTATACGTGCTGAAACATATTTCGGGTTTTTTGTAGCTTTATCAATTCGGTAACAGATTATATTATCATCTGATTTTTTTTATAATAGCAAAAATCACACTAATATCAGGATGTAGAAGTTGGTTTGTACCCATCATTGTTTGTTACTTCGTTAAGCTTAAAAAAACCGAACGGATTTCGATTAAATTTGGTACTAGGGTAGATAATTAGCTACCCTAGTACCACTCAGTCAGGCACTAGTTGTCTGGGATTCATGCTGAACTGGGCCTATTTTGGTGAAGCTGTGAGGCGCACAAATACATTTTTAAGTTTCGTTTTTTATTTTATTTTTTGTTTTGTGTTACTTATTTATTGTGTTTGTGCCACATAATGTGCCAAATAAATTCTTTTTCTCCTTTTCTAGTGGATTGGGATTCATGGAAGGAAAAATCATCTAATGACATATCCCGCTTTCGGGCGGAGCATGAAATAATTTCACTCTTACTGACTAAACGACTCCTTGTTTTGAAGTAGTTTAAAAATAAATTTGAAGTTGGGAAGTCGCAAATCATTGTGCCAACCCTAAGTAGCAATCTAGGCGACCGGCTCGAATCCTGAGACGTGCTCAGCTAGCGAACGACACATGCTCAAATTTCGTATTTACAGCTGTCTCCTTAGGCTCAAATTTTGAGGAATAACATCAGATTGGGATATTTGTATGTAGAAATAGAAATAGTATCCCGAATGAGAATCTGTTATATTTTTGGGTCTTGAAGTTTGAAACCGAAAAATTATCACCTTATTCAAGAATTCCCTAATAATACGCAGCTTATAAGTTGAACCGAAATAAAAACCCGGATTCAACGGCTTAAGGGGTTTTCTGAGGCATGCAAGAATCTCTGTATGAACCAATGCAAAATCACCCTCACACAGACCGTATTGCTGGATTCGACCGTGCGTTCGATCCTAAGTTAACTACTATAGGGATGGAACGCACGGATCCCGACTATTTTTATTATTTAGAAAGTACAATTTTGCGAGTTCGCAACCAATCTTCTGCAAGACGCGAATCCAATCTAAAGACGAGATAGATCATATTAAAAAAAACTTGTGTCACCTTTGCATTCAAGTCTAGAGTCGCGGCTCTGAGACGTTGAGTTTGAGGAAGCTCAAAGTGCTCAAACTCATGTCTTACTATGATACTGGAATCAAAGTCTGAGGGATCATGTAACTCAATGAGTATTTAAGCTGAAAAATTTTGTAGTTTTAATGCAAGAGGCGAAAATTGGAATACAAGAAGCGAAAATTGAAACGCTAGAAAGAGAAATTGAGCAGTCAACGTTTTATGATGATAGAAAAAAAGTATACTTACAGAGCTTACTTGAAAAAGTTTACTTGAGCTTGATCATTTGTTCTGTATTTATATGCTTGGAGATTGATAATTAATAAATATGAGTGTACATGAATAAAGTCCCCATGGTTTTCAAAACGCAGATAGTTAAAGGAACAGAGGGCCTACCTACCTAGAGGGTCATAATGCGATCCAATTGACGACCCAAACTGAATTGTTAAAGGGGTAGAACTATATAGGATGTATACTGTATAACTCCATCCTTCTTTCTCGCTTACACCACACCTCTGACATTTCAGCATGTCAAGGTATGTCTAAAACTTCATTTGCAGTAACCTTAAAAAAATACACATGAGACTAAAATAGTACAAAAATTACACAAGTTCTTAAAGTTACTCAAAAAGAAAATAACTCTAATAAAAACTACTCTAACGCAAAAACCAAAATCAACCGAAGTTCCAAATAAATAAATAATCATACCCATCTCCGCTAACATCAAAACCATATTTTCGCAACAAACAAAAACAAAATAAATGCTAACATGGAAAACCTATCACACTTTGCTGTCCAGACATATAAATACATATCTACATTGCCATAATAAGATATACAATTTTTATGATACATTCAAGAAGTTTTTGTTCGTCAAAATTTTTCGGTAAACTTTTGGGAACATTCTCGGATTCCATTAGAAAAGTTTCCGAGGTATTGCGAGGTACCTGAACCCTAGTTTGGAATTGATGTTATGTTTCTTGTCGAAAAAGTAGAAATTATATCGGCCTTGCTGCCAAAAATATTTTTTTTCTTATAAGACTTATATTCAGACTAGCTTTCTGCCTGCAGCTTCGCCCGCGTGTGAGTCGGTTTCTCCAAACAAACTTTAGACCTCCTGTACCTCCCTTTAGGAGCTGAAATTTGGAAAATCTTTCCTTAGTGTTCACCTACGTCATAAAAGGTAACCTTGTGCAAAATTTCACGCTCCTAGACCCGCGTTAATTATGTCAGTCAGTCAGTTCCTCCTTTTATATATAGACTAGCCTTAAGGTTAAGCCAGAATTAAGGTTCTACATACAAAATTTAGACCTCCTGTTCATCCCTTTAGGGGCTGAATATTAAAAAATCATTTCCCAAAAGAAACCCAGTGCAAAATTTCACGCTCCTAGTCCCAGTAGTTTCGGCTGTGTGTTGATATGTCAGTCAGTTTTATAATCCTTCAATCAATAAAACCAATATTGGTTCTTAGTTGCCTATTGATTAAAATTTTTGTACAGTTTCCATTTTATGAAAGACTTTGGACTATTAATAAGTTCATTGATATTTTTCTGTATTAATAAGAACCATGATTCAATTAGGAAAAACCAATTTACTTAATATTTTAGAGAAAGAAGTTATTTTTATCATACCTTTTCAGTTTTTCATTACATTTTTTTTTTTATAAATAATTTGTGTGAGTATAAATAACTATTGACTGGTATTTTTTTTTAGTTTTTAAGTATTTGGAGGGACCCAGGAGGCTTTTACCCTGCGTGGGATGGTATATGTTACATATAATAATACGAAGTATTTGATATCATGTATAATATAATATGTTTAATATTTTATTGTGTGATAATTGTGACATTTTATTCTATCAAAACTGATCTTTACATTATATAAAAATGACTATAATCATCATCATTATTTTAGCCCAAAGACATTGTTGCCAGCCACTGTTGGACATAGGTCTAAAAATTCCTATTTTCAATATTTTACACTGGCAGTGGTGGTGTAAATATGAAACATTTTTAATAAGATATTTTATGCACCATATATTATACTAGCTTTTGACAGCGGCTTCGCCCGCGTACATAAAATATAGCCTATGTCACTCAGGAGTAAAGCAGCTTTCTATTATAATTTTTTTCCAATCGGACCAGTAGTTCCAGAGATTAACTCCTACAAACAAAAAAACAAACTTTACCTCTTTATTATATTAGTGTAGATGTAAATTACTAATATTTAATATAATTTATTAATATTATTTATTAACGATAATTACTCAATTTCCTAACCATTATTTTCTAATCACCACAAACAGCAATACACCTATCCAATTTTCAGTCGATGGCGTAGTTTATATTTGGGTTCCTTTGGCCCTAAACGAGTGCCCAATAAAAACGAGTCAATATGAGAACTGTGTCCCAATTTGCATCGGCCTTCGGAAACAATGTCTTTTGGTGACATTTCGTTGTCTCCATCCAAGCAGAAACCCTGGATCTATTATGATTTGGATAGGTTAAAGTCGTTTAGAAGGAACTACGTTTGAGAGAAATGAGGTTTAGTTTTTGACCGATTCTGATTTGTATAACACGCCAAGAATAAAACTCAAGGGTAATCTAAATCTTATAAATAGTTCACTAAAATCCTAATTAAATCATTTGCGTGTCGATACAACGCAGATTAGAAACATTTAATCAATCAAATTTTCTGGTCCTTCGAGCCGGATAGGTAGCAAAAATTTACAAATAAAGCTACCTATCATCCTTTTCTTGATAACTCCATTTCACAATGTTAAAAGCCAGCTATCCTTTATTGACAGATGTTAGTAGTATCACCGATAAATTAATGTCTACTTACGACATCGGCATCCAAAGGAGAATGGCCGACAGGTGCGCTTGTGTCACGTCTGGCAAGCCCGTTTGGATACGTTCACTAAGATCATAAGATATTTAAACACCCGGCACTACCTATGTTAAAAGCGGGTTTATGTACCTATGTGTTAATACTTGGTATGTAGGTTCTTCATATGTTAAAAGGAGTGTTGCTAAAGTAAAGAATGAATTGGTTACTTCTAGGTATACGTGCTCCTAAGTCGCCCAGTTAATCTAGCTTATATCAGGAAAGATAGTGTTTAATCGCAAGCCAATAGACTTAAATTGATACGACTGTTGGGCAAGAATTTCCCTCAGATTCAGAACCTCAAGTTCTTTATTCTAAGCTCCACAGGAGTGAAAAAGTGTCAGCTTGGCAAAAAATAACAGCTTACAATTTGGTCCTAGTAGTCGATATCAGTATGTAGCCTGAAATTGGGTCTCGCTAGGTGCTGGATTGCCAAGACCTTAAATGAAGCAGTTTTTATGTCTAGGATATAAAACATATTGGATCCTAAAATTAATGCCTTCATACGCAGTCATAAAAAGGCCTGTGTTACTCACACAACATGTTATTTAGACGAAAACGTATTAAAATCAGAGTCATTGACACTATCTCAATCTCTGGAACAAATTGAGTTCTGCTTGCCCTTCAAGTTACAAAGTTTCGAGGGGCGAAACTCCCTATAACCGTCCGAGTCATTTCCGTGCAAAATTGTACATCTTTGTAGCAGCAGTAATGAGAGCTAGCCCACTCGTTACATCGCCGCTTTGTGCGTCTATTTCCGTTTTCATGCCTTTGAGAAGTATTTTCTTCTTGAAAATATCCCCAAGTGTAAATGTCCGACATGAAAAAAATTGAGATAAATGTTAGGCTTTTTTCTTGTTAAGTACGCTTTCGTTTTGATGAGGTTCTTAACGTATCTCTTTATTTAAAGACTTCTAACACACTAGCATTATGTCTTTGTTGATTTAAATTAAAATGTTACGTAAAAGTTTCATTATAAACATCGAAAGCTTTTAATAAAGACCTGCAAAAAATGTCTTCATTCACAGTTTCAACTTTATATAGGCATTTAAACGCCTCATCTTAACTCAACTTTTATGCCTCAATAACAATTTCATAACGACGACAAAAAAAGGGAATAAACGACGTAAATATTTACCTAAGAAAATCGATATTTACTGGAGTATTTCTCCCCTCTTTAAATCACCCAAGATCGGAGGGGCGAGGGGGATATTGGCGTAAATGATTTCCGTCTTACCGTCTTGGATTGAGACGTGTCTGTGGAATACTGCCTTCGAATATATTCACGGCACTTTTCACAAGCAACGTCGAGTGTATAGGTATTATTTCAGGGTTAGGAAACCCTATTAGCGAAGGCCCTTTTATCAATCGGTATCAAGGGCAGATAAATCGATTGAGATGAAAGACTTCGTTATGTAAAATAGTGTCCCTTTTTCTTTTGATGACAGGGTCGGTTTTGTAGGGACACAAATGTAGCGAAATTAGCTTGTATCGTTTCAGGATCAAAGGACCAAACTGATCCATTAATTACTTTTGAACACATCTAAGCGAACTAACAAATTGCACAACAAATCATTCTAGAAACACAACTTGAACGGACTTTATTTAACAATTTAATAATAGCAAGTTCTCTGCTATACAGGGATAGCGATAGTTGTATAGCAAAATGAAAAAAAGATAGCCGATGTCAGTCAATCACCGACCAGAAAAGTGACGCGACGTAAATCCAGCGGCTCCAATAATTGGCGTCCACGTTCCACGCTCCATTGCATGCTGAACCGTATAAAGCATACGATTTTATTTTTGTTTAATCTTGTAGAGTACGCGTTTCTTTGATATCGATACGCATTTGCTTTCGGTTTGGTCTTTCAGTTATACATTTGGCTTTAAAGATTTCTTTTTTTGTTTTTATATTTTTATTGAAGATTAAATTACTGTCTAGTCGTATTGATGAGACTAAAAAGGTCAAAAATAAAATAAGTATAAAACTATACATTGCAACTGTATCAGAAAAATATTACAACACACCGCATTTAGACAGCTAAATACCGAACCTATTGATTCTACCCATTTAGTTAGAATCAGTGGCATAATTAGCGACGACAATCAACAGTAAATTAATCAACAAGGATTACCTACGCGCCAACTACAGCCCAGTTGTGAGTCGAATCAACACCTGAGTAGGTAAACAAAAAACCCCTCGACAAAGGGTAGTGAAATGCAATTTCCACATTGGACACGCCTATGGGCCTTCGTAGCTGACTCCTAACTGGTGATAGGCTTTTACAGTTTTCCGGTCAAAGCTTTGACTGTTTTTGACGACGAAAAGGGTAGTTGTGAAATAGTACTTTTGAATTTGGAATTTGATCTTACACTAAGCTGTAAATTCGCAAAAATCGTGTAGACCGTTCGGGGACTTTTTGGTTTTATGCTGTAACGTTCTAAATTCAAAATTTGAAATTGTTGTTTTTAAGGTTCCGTACCTCACAAAGAGAAACCGCAACCCTTATAGTGTCACTTTGTTGCCCGTCAGTCTGTATATCTGATAAGACCCTTTATCACAGCAGCGCGTTAAGCTATCGTATATCGAGTTGAAATCAAAACTCAGATCTGCATTCCGTTAAAGCTGTGAAAAAAATCAATCTTCTAAATTAACGACATAAAAGATACGGCTGTTTATGAGAGTACCTACTTCCCACTGACCCAGCATCCTGATTTTTGGCATAAAGCAAGACCTTATAGCACAAGCATAGGAATTAATCTGAAAACAGTAAAATTGTTGCTACATCAAAGAAGAATTTTTTTGCGAGACTCCATTTAAGAATTGAACAGTAAATTAAAAAGAGGTAAATTGTACGGAACCCTCAGTGCAGTAGACCGACTCGCACTTGCTCAGTTTTTTTTTCTATGCGTTTGAATGCGTCGTTTTTTTTACGGCAGCTTCTAAATTCTTTTGTGAGGAATTCGTAAAAACTTCGTATCTTTCTAGGCCATCAAACAAATCTCTCCTGTTTATGTTACAAAGACGTTTTTATACTGTTGTAGAGTGTTTTTTTACCAATGTTTTGTACAAGTACTTCACCCTTTGGTGGAGTGATGTATCGAATAATGTGTAGGAAAAAAAACTTGAACCGCACCCGGTTTAGAACTCACGACATCACGATTACTCGTTACTATCTGATACCCCTCATTTCATGGTTAGTTATACACTATCAAGTTTATTTTTTCTTTCATCCAATTATTTTATAAGAGATTTTAGTTCCTACAAAATTTTACTTAATCCTCTGGTTGTGGAAAAACCCATAAGGATCATAATATCACACAATACAGCAAAAGTGTGACATTGGCATATGACACCTAAAGTATACGGTACCGAAGGACCAGTAAAGTTGGTCCTCCCATCCCTTGCTCTGTTCAATTAATGAAAGAAAAATATATTATGTTATGATGTCTGAGGGATCTTTGTAGTCTGGTCAGCACTTGTGGCTAATAATGTAGACACGTGTTAAACACGTGTGTGGCGCTGATTGCAGATAATGTTGAAGGGAAGCAGTACTCAGAATTGGTGGTGTTCAGAATTGTCCGAATTTAGCATTTTAGATGACAGTGTGTGGTTTTGAGATCACTGATGTAGTTATTTTGTTGTTCAGAGGAAATATACATACAGCTAATATCCTTTTTTATATTTCTATGGTATTCACTCCCAAGTTTTTGAAACCTCTACGGCCACATCAAATAACTGGAAAAATTTGCCTGCTGCCGTATTCCCGTCCGATTATAATTTAGGTTTCTTCAAGGCTAGACTGAATAGGCTCTTAATAAACTAGTATGCCTCATCGAGAACGATAGCTTCGCTGCTTATCTAAGTAGGATCGCAGTTAAGAACACAAAATAATTAATTCTCATGTCTTACCGTCACCTTTTCTTTTTATTTTAGGTTAAGGGTCTCTGCTCACCCCGTACAATACAAAATATATTTCCGGAATTGTATGCCTGTGCACCCACCTAGATATTTTTGGCATATTATTTCTGTTACCCTTGTTTTTTTGCGGTTGGGTTGCGAAACAATTTAACTTTTCATGGCATCCTATCTCGGAATCATTGGAAGACCCTTGTTACAGTTGTCCTTGTTTTAAATAGATATTATTTATATAAACACGTGGAATATTTAAGTTAAAAGAACTAAGGAAAACAACAGTAAATATAAATATATATATAGTATATACTAGCATAAAAGGCACGTGTATTTTCTTTAACCAATCTTATTTAATGCTATGGAATTCCGTTTAAAATCAAACAAGATCAATCCTGTTTTCTTCCCACAAAAGGCATATAAATGTCGTCCCAAGGGACTTACCAATCAAGATGATGACAACAACATAATATATTACATTCATGCAGTTTTCCTAGATATACTGTTTTTATATATCACTTATACTCTTAGACAGTACCTGACTGTAAATCGGACTTGTTTGTCTTTACGGCCCCCAAATCCGTCCCATTTTGGGGTCCACATCTCAGAATTGTCGAAAGTATAAAAAATATCCTAGATATTGTTACGTTTTGATTAAAATTGTGGCTTCAAGGTAAGCCTGGGTTTGCTCAAGTTAGTTTTTTTGCGGTTACAGCTGAGTTATGGGTCTAAGTTTTGATGAACCTGTTCTGAATTGCTTTCTTTTGTGAAGAAGTGTACTTAGTCTAGGACTGAGAATTCAGGCCTCAATTTTTTTTTATAATGCTGTGTTTATGGCTAAGAGAAAATAAAAATGAAAACGTCAAGAAACCCCAAATAATGGAGACATCTTTCAATGTTACACCACCAGGTTAATAGCGGACGACCTTTCCCTCTCTTTTGTTCAGGTAAATTTAGAACAAAGGCTTCGCAAGCGTCGCTAATATAAAAACTAATATAATAATATGTCTATCAATAAAAGGCCATGATAAAATTAGAACAAAAGATCCCAAGAAATTAAATTTTGACAAAAATTCCGTTATTAATAATAAAGAAAACAATAAATTCAATTGTTATGATTAAATTTTAGAACTTGAATGGAATCACAATACGAAAATTCATTTTCGAAATGAAATGCAGAGCAATATTAAATATCTCCGAGTTGATAGGACTTCCCGGGATTCTTAGCAATATTTCAATTAAAGAAAAGGAGAGTTATTACGAAAATATATTTCGATTACTATTATCCTTGGATTAAATTAGAATTGGATTCTGAATCCTGGATCTTAGAGAGTATTAAGTCCCTTAAGTTTGGGCTCGAGTTGATCGGAGTGGTAGTCATAAATCTATATTATAATCCTAATTCGAATACATTGATTGACTAGCGTAAATCTATTGGAAATAGTTCTATACCATCTAGAAACTAATCCGTGTAACACGGACTTATCAGCAAATATCAATAGAGAAACATTAAACTCAGTCAGCAAATGTAGGTTGTTTCAACATTAGTTCTAGCGCGCAATGTTGGTCCCAGTGGAGTCATTACTCATATCAACTATTTACATACAGCACGACTGCTTGCTGTGACGTCATTTTACACTGCAATTTACATTTTTGCAATTATAATTACGATTTTATCTGTCCAAATTATAATTGTCTATACATCTGATAAAACGTCTCGTTCTCTTCTATAACAACACACTAGGGATAGAAATATTAGAATAATTTCTGTCAGAAACTTGAGCAGTATAATTATTAAAACTAACATCTAAGTTAGCGTCGAGCTGAGCAAATACGTAGGATAAACTAGACACTCCATCCCACAAGGGTAAAATAGACTAAAGGGGTAGATACGGCTAACTAAAACAAAGACACCGCAATACAAAAATACGTAGTATTTAACCAAAAGACCCCAAGTTCTTTGGCCAAACAATAGACCATCCGTAGGGACTGGCAAAAAGGGCACAATATTTGCACACACATGGCTAGTATTTGCTTTGCTACGATTCCCCGTTCTACGTTCCCACAGAGGTTAATCCGGGGTAGAATGAAAATAAACTCGACGAGACTTTCATTTTCATTAAGAGGCGTTGTCGTAAAGTGGTAACTTGCCAACACTTACTTACCTTTTTAAGTTGTACAATGTTTTTCAGGATTATAATTTTGACGAAATTTCACTGCATAACGCGTCGACTCTTAGGACCAAGATGAATATTAAAATGTCGCTTATGTAAATTTTTGGAGTATGTCTCCCTTGAATCATATTTGAGGGTAGGTACTGTTGGATCGATAAATATGTATTTTATCGTTGTGAAAATGGGTCGTATTTGCACATGAATGCTGTAATAAGTTATGCACATTTAAGCAGTATTTAACGCTCATAGCTTTTGGTGGAGCGGATTGAAAAGCCTGAAGTTTTGAAAGCAACAAAAATTATAATCATGCAACCCATTTTTGGAGGCAATTTTTTGACGCGTTTTGAAGCGTTTTTTCGTGTGCTAAATTGACATGAAAAATGATGTAGTATCATTTTTGAAGCGACGAACGAAACCTGATCAATTTTTTTACGGGTTTGTTCGCGTCTGTTCACACTTTAAATTGAACACAAATTTAAAGGGAGAATATGAACATTTTACTTGATAATGATAGTGAGTTTACCTAAGCAGATTATGATCATCGTCATCATCATCATTTCAGCCGAAAGACGTCCACAGCTGGACATAGGCCTCCCCAAGCGCCGCCACAAAGACCGATCCTGTGCGTCTTGCATCCATTGGTCTTCTTATGAAGACCTATGGATGCAAGACGCACAGGACAGTGTGCCTTCCTACAGTATGCTGGTTTCTATCTACAACATCTACTAATATTCCATTAAATTAACAGCAATAACAATTGTAATTTAAATGTCACCTAAAAAAGCTTAATTTCACGCCGTTAATTAAAAGATAATTGTTTCTTTGTCAATAATAGCTTTACTTTGACGACACTTCTTTAATTACTGGTTGCTTGAATCTTTTTAAAAAAAAATGGTGACTTGTGTCTTTGGTGATTCTATGGACGGTAAAGTGACGTTATTGATTGATTTATTTGCTTAAAAAATAATTTACATTGTGTGTATTAATGCTTACAAATTAGAAACAGAAGTAGTAGAAACTATTTTATTTTTAATTTCGATAGGCTCGCGTTTGTCGTTTCTTCCATAAACTTATCCAGGAAATAATTTATTAAAAAGGATTTTTGTCGCATCATTGCCGTATCGTGGCTGTCTGTGAAAGCCTTAACACATTAAAAAAAAAAACATAACCCCAGAAATACTAAAAACCCAAAAAATTACGTCAACAACAGTCTAAATTCGGCATAAGCCGCTATTGCCCATTACCGTCCAAAACAAATATAAAAAATAAGTATAAATACGTCTAAATTGGACACGTAATCCAAACAAGTTTAGGTAAGGTCCGGACAGGGCTCGGACAGACCCGGACACGGTCGTTCGGACCGGACAGACATCGTTACGACACGGAAGGGTGCCTGGCTACTCACGACGAATTTAATATATTTCCCGATACTAACTAGATGATATTAACATTTACTAGAAGTGACTGTGCGTGGTTTTGTTTGTATGTTAATTAACTCAGGAAAACGGGTTGTGAAGATCAACAAGTATATATTTTAAACTAGTTTTTGTCAGCGGCTTCACCCGCGTTCATAAAATATAGCCTATGTCACTCAGGAGTAAAGCAGCATTCTATTGTTGCAATTTCTTTTCCAATCGGACCAGTAGTTCCAGAGATTACCTCCTAATAACAAAAAAAACAAACTTTACCTCTTTATTATACTAGTATAGATAGTGTAGATGATAAAAACTAGTACTTAATTGCGATCCTACCTGATGGTAAGCAGTAATGTAGTCGCGAAGTATTTATTTATTCTTTTTTGTCTGTAATTTCATTTCTCCTGGCAGTGATTCTGAGTAAAGATTATTATAGCATTTTAATGTGTTTGATTTTGTTTGTTTGACATTTAATTTACTACAGAATAATGTTGCGTCTTATAGTTTTACTGAAAACTTCATAAATATGACAGGTTTCTTAGAAAATTATTTGAATTTTTGATTTTATTAGACATTAGTCGATACAATCTTTCAACATCACTTTATACTTTGAAAACCATACCGAATATAGTATTGTAGATTGCTGTTTAGTGTCATAACTAGAGGTTGCAAAAATTCGATATTTTTGATTTTCGACTATTCGAATCATTTAAAGATAAAGCTTAAAATATTAGCTTCTATTGCTTTAGGAACTATATTTTTGTGCAGATAAGTAAACCTAGCACTATAATTATTCACTTATTCAACAAAATACGAAACAATTATTACCTAAATTATACAAATTAAGTAGTCTTAAAATTCGTCTATTATAAAACAAATTACTAATATTAAAATAAAGAAAATTGTCATTGAAAACTAAAAAGGGTATTCGATAGCTCTATTATTTAACAAATCACAAAAGACAAAATGCACTGCTTTGCTTTGTAAATTAATTTAACGATTGTACACCCCATATTGCCCATGGGGTGAACAATCGTTAAATTAATTATGGATATACTAGATCGATATGTTATAACAATAAGTTTAAGTTTAAGGGCTGAACTTCCACTTGACAAACAATAAAAAAAAACTAAATTTACTTTGCATTAAGTTTAGACATTAGACAGGTAATGGTTTAGGAATTCGAACAAAAATTTATTTACTATTCGAATATAAATTTCGAATTTTAATTCGAATATTCCATTGCAACCTCTAGTTTAAAGAATACAATAAATACTATCAATAGTTCTTAAAGTTCACAAGACAATATATCAGCTAGGTCTATCAAGAAGAAAAGATAAATTAGTTGTTGAAAGAACCTGCTAGCTATATTAATGACTACAATGTCTTTTTGTAATAACACAGATATTTATTCTCATTTGAAACATCGTACAGAGCAACAATAATCTTGCAAATTACCAGAACCATATAAAGACGTTAAAAACGCCTTCAAACCCAACCTATTACTTAAAATGTGTAATTAAGTTTCGTATCGTATTATTATGGTGTAAATAATATATCTTAGAAGATACTCATCTTAGAATAATTTAACAGAGCATGTTTCCTGTATGAAACATTGCCTTTCACAACGCTTTTATATGGTTTTGATTTCATATCTTTTCATTCACAAGTTCCCTTTTCATGCGAAAACAAACCTATAAAACTATGGCTTAGTTTTCCAACATTTAATTTTTTATGGTATGGTAGGTATTGTACGAAAACTTAGACAAAACGATTTATGGTTACTCTGTTTCCATGTTCTAGATAGGGATGTTATGAGTATTCGCATCCTTTTTCCTTTATGCGGAACATCCGCATCGAATTAGACATCCGCATCCGCATAAATCGATGCGGAAAGAACCAAGAGCGAGACTCGAAACGCTATTGTTTCAAATTATTATGTCGGTCGAATTACTACGTCGCTAAAAAGTCATCTAAAAATCAATGCACCCTGAAAATTTTGAACACTTAAGTTTTTTGTACAGATCCGCATCCGCGTCCGCAGATGTTAAAAAAATGCATCCACGACATCTCTAGTTCCAAAGAACTTCTGAATGGCTAAAATAACGATACAGACAAAATTCTTTTTTAATCCTTCAAGATATTTCACAACGTTATTATACTGCGGGAACCATGAATACCTAAATATTTTTGACAAAACATACCTAAACATTTTTCGCCCACGCTTACTTTGACATTTGGCTTCCTATTTTTTTTTAAAGCGATATTTTTACGTGGTACTAATTTAGCAGGTTTCCCTAAAATGTGCGTACTACGATAACATCAACATTAAACTATTTATTTATTTATTATTAAAACTTTATGCACATAACACTGTACAAAGGCGGACTTAATGCCTTAGGCATTTTCTACCAGTCTACCTTAGGCTGGCGCAGAAACATAACATAATAAACTACTAATCATAACATTATGATTGTCGCTTCTAGTTTTTTAATATCAATGGACATACAAGATTATAGGGCTGGGACAGACGAGAAATTTTCAAAATAATTTCCGGACGCAGAGGGTACTTATTGACAACCCCTCGTCATATTAATTTAACTTATTTCTGCCGTAGAACGTTTATTCATATTTTATTTTATAAACGCTATTGAAAGTGTGTAATTTTGGCCCCTTTTTAACACAAGTGCTTTATTTTAATGGTAATTTTGTGTTAGGTACCACGATTTGTGGAGTTAATTGTTTTGTCTTGTTTATTAGTTGCTAAAAATAGTATAATAATAAAAATACTCATGTTAGTATATTCTACCTATCTCATATTCGCGGAGAATATAGTTGATTCTCGAAGTGGAAGTCTTACACACGTATTTGTAAACCAGGAAAAGTAACTACTTAAGTAACAATTCGAATTCTATAGTTAAGAATTTTTCTTATGAAGATTTCTAACCTCAAGTAATTACTTAATAAGAAATTACTTAGTAATTACTATTTTATAAATACGAATGATAGTCGTCCCTGTCGATGATTTGACACATTTCGTCAGCGTCGTTTTTTTGTCAGATTTTTGTCAGTCTAACCTTTTTTTGAGCCTAAGGCTATACTAACGCTAACTTTGACAGCACGGCGGCACAATAGCGTTTAGTTAGTGCACTGCGTGGAGCAGGTTAGATTCACACACGAAACAATTTTTTCCTTTTGAGCTACGGAATCCTAAAACTAGTCTTAAAAATACAGATTTTACTCAACGTTACAAAATACCCTTTATACTCCACAAGTTAAGTCCCACTGATCAATCTTCACAGTATGCTAATAGGAACCTTTGACAAAGAACATCTAAACCAAAATCAAAGTATTTTATGCAAAGTTTACGCATAATCTGACGTCTTACTAGAGTCGGCGGCGTATTGAAAATACACCTTTACGTCTTGCGGTACGCCGGTACGCCGGAGTACGCCACTACGCGCCTTTCAACTCAGTCCCGCCCAACATGCCTTGCCGAGGTGATTTTCCCTTTGACAAATATTGGTAGAACGGTATATATTGGTAATATCGTCCGTAAGACGGATTTACCGTTTTATTGGAATTCGGATAGAACTTGGGTTTTGATGTTTCTGTTATATGCCGAGTTGAGATTGTGAAGTTACTTTACGGTAAAAATGAACGGAAAGATTCTTGTTGATATGTAATAAATCTATTATTTAATACAACCGCTTTTACGTCATTATGACGTAATTACCCATTTCATTTCATTTCTTTTGATATTTTGGAAACAGAGACATCTTGTAGATATTATCAAAGTTTCAGTTGAAATCGAAACTTAAATGTGTTGTTTTTTTCGTCATTGATGCATGCAAAACGTTAAAAAACCTGGCATCATTGAAACTATTCAGAAATACTTATAATAAAAAAAATATATATAAATTGAACTATGCATGTATTATACATATAAACCTTCCTCAAGAATTACTCTATCTGTAAAAAAGAAATAGATAGAATGATTCTTGTTGTAGTTTTAAAGATCTAAGCATACATAAGTACAAACCGCGGGAAGCGACTTTGTTTTATACTAAGTATGTAGTGATCAAAAAAGGTGGCAATCCGTCCTATTTTGAATATTCTGAAGGACAAAGACGGGACATGCTTTCTTTCTATAAAATTCCAGGTGGATCACAGGACAGGTGTTTTTTTTATGATAGGTAAAAATCATCCAAACACGAATCCCACCCTTGGACGGAGCAGGAGACAGTGTCAGACTCTTGCTGACTAAACAACCTACCCCGTTCCTACGTCGCTACAGCACAGGTGTAAGTGTATCAGTCAATACTTCTTAACATATTCACAATAAATTCTGATTGCTAATACATTAGTTTCATTTAAAGTGTGTGTGCAAGTGATGGATCATCTTATTTGAATTATATTACATCATCTGGTATTACTTTTTGCATTCTAGGACCTCGAGAGAGACCTCTATAATTTTTATGTTTCAAATGATGATGGTGAGGCAGGCCTTCTTCGCCCAGCAGTGGGATATATTGTGGGCTAACTAACTAGCTTCAATTGAAAAATCGACACTTTCTTAAAAGCCCTAGAACGTAAAAGGTAAGTAAGATTTTGTTAGTAAAATTCTGACACTCCCTCTCTATGCATCCAGAACGGGAGACATTTTGAAGGGTCTCTGCCAAAGGGTCGAAGCCTACTGGTGCCCTCAGGGACTCTGCTTAAGGGTCGAAGCCTACTGGGGCCCAGGGTCTCTTTCTGAAAGGAAGGCTTGGTCCCAGTGCGAAAGGCAAAGGAACGGGGTGGGGTGTTTTAGTCAGTAAGAGTACTGATACTGATTTCCGCTCTCGCACGGGATTCGGTATTGGATAATTTTTGCCTTCTATAAAAAAGATGTTCCAACTCAAAAAAGGAATAACTTCCACAGCTTTAAGTACGCATAATTTTCTTATAAGTATCACATATGAAACAAAAGGCGTACATTATCAAAACAAGGCAAGTAAACGTTCGTTTTATTGTCAAAGAGGAGGCCGGGCTCATTTCGTATCGAAGGGGAGAAGGGGGCATATTATCACGTAACAAATTGGTTTCTGCTACCTTTGTTCAGCGCCAAGCCCTTGGTGAGACGAATGGGTGTACTGTCGGCAGATTAAACTGAGTTCGATGATTTTGTTGAGTTGTGATGTTGGTGATTTGTGATAGTAGTGATTTATGATTTACAATGTTGTTTATTTAAAATTGTCTGTATTTTTTTTAGGTAGTAATAATCAAAGACAGGCTTTATTTAAAAACTCACCTCTTAATAAAACTTAGAAAATTCAAAAAAATAACATTTTATGATTGAACCTCGTTTATGTCTCCCGATTACGACTGAGTGAAATCATGCTATATAGTCCTGATTTTAACAGTCCACGCTTTAAAGGCGAGTCTCCTATCTTCCGCAGTTTTTATTTAAACCAATATCTAACCTCTTTTTTTTAAGTGGGAAAATCATCTAATGACGAATCCCGCCCTTGGGCGCAGCGGGAAACAGTGTCAGAGTCTCCTTCATATCAGGGTCGGACCTTCCTTTTAGAAAACCGGTTCGGGGCCCCAGTACGCTTCGGCCCTGCAGTTGAGCCTTTCCATTTGCTGATAACTCCGAAACAACGCATTAGTTACTTACAGTTCAAAACCCTCATCAGCAACTAAATCTCCTTCATTCCCTCCAATTCAAAATAACAGAGCTTCCTTACCTGCGAACAAAAGAAAAACCATCATTAACAAAACAAAAGTAAGCAACATTCCATAAAGCAAGGCAATCTGAACTTCGTTGCTGACGGTACATATCTAAAAACCTCTACTTAACATGGGAGAGAAAAAGAATCTTTTGTAGGAAACATTTCGAGTGTAATACCTATTGAGATGAAGTTCCCGGGGTAAATACACGTTTTTTGTGCACCGTACTTTAAGGACAATCTCCATGGTAAAGGTCCCCGCTGACAGCTACTAAGCAACAATGCGACAACGTAACTACAGTGATTATTCATAGACATTGTTGAAATAAGTGTTTTTTATGGTAGCTAAAAATCATCCAATGACGAATCCCGTTCTTGGGCGGAGCTGGAAACAGTGTCAGACTCTTACTGACTAAACAACCTACCCCGTGCCTTGCTTGCCTTATTCCCAGAGCCCCGGTGTAACGGTGAAGCACCAACCCTCGAGTGTTGGGAACAGTGGTGGCCGAGTGGTAATGGCCCCATACTTTTTTTTAAATAAGTAAAAATCATCCAATGACGCTTCTAGCTCTTGAGCTGAGCGGGAAACAGTGTTAGACTCTTATGATTAAACACCCCATTCCATTCCTTCATTGCCTTGATCCCAGGGCCCGGTAATACGATTTCGCATCTACCTTTGGTCCCAGAAGGCTTTCGACCCTGCTGGGCCCCTACAGTTTACGTTGTGCATCGTACTTTAAGGACAATCTCCATGGTAAAGGTCCCCGCTGACAGCTACTAAGCAACAATGCGACATAGTAACTACAGTGATTATTCATAGACATTGTTGAAATTAGTGTTGGGAACAGTTGTAATCCTTTTTTTATAGAAAGTAAAAATCATCCAATAACGAATCCCGCTCTTGGGCGGAGCGCACTGTGTCAGATTCTTACTGATTAAACACCCCACCCGATTCCTACGTTGCCATATATACCAGGGCCAGAGCCTTCCTTTCAGACACGAACCCTTGGCCCCAGTTGGCTTCGACCCTTCTGCAGGGTCCCTACGGTTTGCTGACAACTCCTTGAGGCGCGACGGAACAGTGCGCGCCGTCGAATACTGTTAGACTCTTACGGTCTTATTAATAAACCTCGACTAGAGCAAGATTAACTTTACTCCAAGTGTTAAGTTTGGAGTAAATAAATTTAGTATTAATAAATGCGGAGTAAGGAGAGAGTAAGCTTATCCAAGCTTACTCTTGGAATAAAAGTTAATCATTAGCGCTACATAGTTTAACGATTGACTAAGCATAGAGTAACGTCTATTTTACCGTTATTTTTTAATTTTTACTGACTAAACACCCTACCTCGTTCCTTCCTTGCCTTGATCAAAGAAGGTATTGACCCTGCTTAGCCCCTACAGTTTACTCGTGTCGTCTTACGTAGTGAAAAGTGGTGGGTGTGTGTGGTGTAGGGAATGCGTGCAGGTATGGAGTTGAAATTGAAACCAGTATACTCAGGTGTTTTTTAAATGGTAGGTAAAAATCATCAGGTATACTCAGGTCCCTTGAAGCTGTAAAACAATCAAAACTTATGACCTAATGAAAAAAAAGGTACGGGTGTTTATGTCGCGAAAACTAAATAATTAAACATTCTCAAACGAATCAAAATCCACAGGGCACTTCCTGATGTTCTAGAATCCTGAAATTTGGCATAAAGCAAGGTCTTATAACATAAGTAAAAGAAAAAAATCTGAATACTGTAAATTTGAAGTATCATTACAAAAAAAACTTTTTTTGCGAAACTCTTTTCAGGAACTTAACTGTTTTCATAGAGTAAGTTTGTACGGAACCGTGACACGAGTGAACGAACGTGAACGAGACACGAGTGGGATTGGCACTTGCCTGGTTTTTCCCCGTCTGTGGAGGCCTTTCGTCTAACGAGTAGGTTTAAGATTGACACCATTATTTTTATCATAGGTTGTTAACTGTTTTTTTATTACATATGTAATAGTACGTGGGAGATAATTGGTCAACGGTCGAATGTTTTTTTTAACTAGTACAAAGATACAGTCGTTAATGGCAATTATGTCGAGTTGTGTGGTCCTTTTCCCGTTATTGCGTGAGAGCTGATTAAAAAAAAAATAAAGTTTAGGAAAAGCAGATAAACCTTTTTAATACCGTAATTAGAGACACAATATAATGACAATAGATGTGCGAACGCCGGCGTTTGCGTATAACTCAAGGATTAAAGGTCTCTGCAGGGCGCGGGCGCGGCGCGGCGGGACTGGACGGCGACGCGACGACGCCGTACAAGATCCGAGATTACCGTCGCGTCGAGCGGGACGGCTCTGTGTGGCGTCGTCCGTAATATCTAGTACATTACAACTGCTCAGCGTCGCGTCGCCGTCACGTCCCGCCGCGCCGCGACCGCGCCGTGATGAGACCTTTAATAAGGTTTCTGATTTTCCCGTCTTCATTCCCTAGTAACTTAATAAAAGATTATTGTCTAGTTTGCACTATAGAACACGATCTACCAGTCTGACATAAAGAACAGTCAAAAACTTAATATGTTCATTACATTAAGCACCTCTGAACCTTTTCAATATGATAATTTGATACATAATTAAAACATACTAGCTTTTGCCCGCGGCTTCGCCCGCGTGGTATTGGGGTTGGGGTTTCCGGGATAAAAATTGTAGCCTATGTCCTATTCCGTGCATATCCTATGCCTGTGCCAAATTTCATCCAGATCCGTCCAGTCGTTTTGGCGTAATTGGGTAACAAACATCCAAACATCGTACCTAACTTTCGCATTTATTATATTAGTAAGATAAAAAGACACTAGGTGTGTGAAAGACGATGCTTAGGGCACAAGAGTTTAATAGCAAAAGCTAAAAAATCAAATTAAAAAACCTGTACTTAAAAAACAAAATTAACACTATCCACTGGTTCCCTTTACGTCTATTTAAGCATTCCAAATAACTAGTCATTCAAAGCTTTGTTCTACCCTCATTGGCTACCATTCCGCCGGGATCGGCGCGAGCAAATAAACCAGCCGTTCACTCGTTCACTCACTCACTCACTCACACAACGGTTCACGGACTACTTGGTTCATAGACACTGACCTGTTACATGGTTTATTTTAAAATTAGCGTTATAGGGTATTTTAATTTATTAAGGGTGTTTGGTTTTTAAGACATTTTAGTGATGGGAAAGGTGATTTTTTAAGAGAGGTGGATACGATTTGTTTTTTTTTTATGGTAGGTAAAAATCATCCAATGACGAATCCCACCCTTAAGCGGAGTGAGAAACAGTGTCAGACTCTAACTGTCTAAACAACCTACCCTGTTCCTAAATTGCCGTATATACTAGGGCCAGAGCCTTCTTTCAGACACGAACCCTTGGCCCCAGTTAGCTTCGACCCTTCTGCAAGGTCCCTACAATCACACTCGATATGTAGAGCTTTCACAGTGATCCTGCAGTCTCGTAAACTCATTGAAGAATAGATAGCTACAATGTAAACACTAGCGAATTGATTCTTCACACATACAGGACTGGTCATTGTAGCAATACATAATAACAAATAAAAAACAAATGTAAGACCGTCTTTCTGTTGAAATAACGAAGATGATGAACTTGCGTCTCCTAGACTTGCAAGCTGCTTCAGCAAATAAAAACTTAAAGGTTTTAAATTTAAATTTTTAAATTTTCTTGACAGAAATATCTCACTCATTATTATCCCAGAATATAATTTAAAGTTAAATCATTACAACTGACAGGCACTTAAAGGCAACCAATTACATTATGCATTAACCTAAACAGACCTCAGTAAAATTTAATATTTACTTTAATATCCAAGGAAACATAAATCCTGTCATACATAAGGATATCCTGTTAGTAAACGTACAAAACGTTTTGGGAACACATTCATAGTGCGTACAGCCAAGGAGTGGAATTCCTTGCCGGAGTCTGTGTTTCCTGATGGCTACAATTCGGGAATCTTTAAGTCTAGAGTGAATATGTTACTTCTAGGTAAGGGTGATCCATCATCGACCGCATCGTCGCTTTCCATCAAGTGAGATAGCGGTCAAGCCCGATCCTTATCATCATCATCAATTCAGCCGAAAGACGTCCACTGTTGGACATAGGCCTCCCACAAACGTCGCTACAACGACCGGTCCCGTGCGTCTTTCATTCATCGAATTCCAGCAACCCTGACCAGGTCATCGGTCCACCTTCCGGTTCGCGGTCGCCACTCCAGAACTTTTGGCCACAGCAGCCATCTGTTCTGCGTGCGATGTGCCCTGCTCATTGCCACTTAAGTTTGGCGATTCTTTTCGCTATGTCAGCAACTGGATATCTTCATTTCTGATTTGATTACGTAAGGAAACTCCGATCATAGCTCTTTCCACTGCCCTTTGGCTTGAGTCTTCAACAATAAAAAAAAATCTTCTCTTAGTTCATCCAGAATCAACAGAGGAACGACTAATCGAACGTTTAAACATCGTAAGTTCGTATGACCGCACTTATCCCGGTCACTTTTAACGGAGCGTGCGGAATCATTCACCCGGTCACTCGTTCACAGCTCGTCCATTCATTCACTTTGATGTCGTCCATCGTTGCACGCACTTCTCGCTGAATGCACATCGTCATAAGCGTATTATGAAATTACTTTCGCGTTACAGGGTTAGATTTTAAAAATATAACACGGTCTAGTGTATTTTTATTTTGCATAAAATGTAGGTTAAAAAGAAAACTGTGGGAAAAATTATGTCACTTTGAAAAAGTGCTTTCGAGTTAGTTGCGCGTAAATTAGCCTTGTCAGCTACATGTTTGAGTAGAAATCAGCATAAATATTAACTCTTTTGTGTTGAGAAAACTCTTTTGTGAGTCGGCTAAAAATAGGTAGGAAATTGCACAAATGACTGGCATCAAACATGTTGAAAAACTTGTCTGAAGTTAGGTATAGGTACATGTGAGAGGGTCGATTCCACTCAGACATCGGGGAGGCCGCCTCAATACCTAACTTGGCGAAACCTCAACCGAATCATTCAATGCAATTGGGATTTTGGAACTACGGGCACTCTAGAGTGAAGACTAGGTTCGTCATCGAGTGATTCTAGCCAAAACGATGGCACAGTAATCAGAGGCTCAAGGGAGACTCCTTTACATCCTCCTAGGGATGTGCTCTAACAGGCGTTGCACAGATTTAGTTCCGGAGTGACTTTTGAAGAGGTAAAAGGACTTTGAAGGTGGGCCTTCCCGACTCGCCTATCGTCCACGTTGAGCATGGTTTAAAAGCTTTTTGCTTCATCTAAAGCAATCCAATGTGAGGTTTGATGCAAAAGTAATGCTAAATAAGAGAGATAACACCTGAAAACTGAACAAAGATGACAACAGAATTTGTATGTGTATGCAATATCTGAAAAAAGATGTGTAATGACATCATAATCACGTAAGAGCGATTGTATGAAAATTTATGTCGGGTTGGCCGCTCTTAAGGTAAAAATGTCCAAGCCAAGGCGTCTTAGGAAGTATTTCCCCAGAAACCAGAAAAAAGGAATGACATACTACGTACATAAATAAACACTTTTTCTCGAGAAATTAAAGTGTTTGTGAGCATCATTATGTCAATCGATAAAAATACGCTTGTTTGTGAAAATCGTCACATAATGCAAGCACTATTTTAAGCTGATTACCCAATGTCCATTATATTTATGTTGGTGACTCCTTGTCCATTACGGACTCAAATTAGATGTGGTACAAGTTACAAGAGGAAGAGAGAGCGGTTGTAAAACAGACGACCTCATGGTAAAGGAAGGTCTTGGCTTATAGACTTTTAATTGACTGTTTTGATTATGATTACGCATCATCAAAACATATTTTTTAATTCTAGATAGGCTCGCGTTTGACCACAATCTCACCTGATGGTAAGCGATAATGTGGTCGACAATGAAGCACGCTTGCCTAGAAGTAACCTATTCACTTTTGACTTAAAGACCCTTAGAGGTTAGGGGATGGGTTTATTATACTTCAAAACTGATTCTCGTCCGTCACTTACACACAACTTATAGTTTACTAGCTTTTGCCCGCAGCTTCGCCCGCGTACATAAAATATAGCCTATGTCACTCAGGAGTAAAGCAGCTTTCTATTGTTGCTTAAATTTTTCCAATCGGACCAGTAGTTCCAGAGATTACCCCCTACAAACAAAAAAACAAAAAAACAAACTTTACCTCTTTATTATATTAGTGTAGATAGATTATGTGTGTGCTGTTGCTAACTAGTGTAAGGCACTAGTTTCTGGGCATTCAGCTGAATTGAACCAAGCTGGTGCAGTCGAGATGCAAACTATGTCGTTTTCTTTATGAACCTTTTTTACTACTAGGAATCAATTACAATCTATGAAGTTCTAAGAAGTATTCATTTTATTTTTGTATTGCCTTTTACAAAGTATTTATCGGTAGATTCCAATCTTTTGATGCAATATAAAATGTACCTAAACTGCAGTTCTGAAAATATAAGCTTTATTGGTAGATGGAAGAAGTGCTTCAGAAAACGCTCTAATAGAAAAAATATTACATTCCCTTTAACAAGCTTCATGTATAATTTCCAGAGCAAAATGTAGCTCGAATATAAAATTTTTCATCAATCAGATATTTATTTTTAATGTTTTTTTTGAAACGTTGTTGAACAAGTAATTGTTTGAGTATCGTGGGAGTTCGTGAATCTTTTAAAGGCGTATAAACCAAAAAAAAGATATACAGACTAAGAACAACTACCTGTAGGCTATATAATGAGAACCAATGGCCTAAGCAAACGTGGAGGCATTTCGTCAGAAAAAAACAATTGAGTACTCGTTTGCAGCGCCACCTACTGGATGCAATTATATTCAAACCGTACAGAACCCACTCAAATACTCTCAAATAAGTATATAGAAAGAGTAAAAACTAATGATATACTAAAATATATAAACATATTTTCGCTATTTAGAATACGATCATGTTAATGACATTGGCTCTCTAATTGAATTGAATTTATTTCAAAAAGAAAAATATCTAGCGTTAGTAACTTAATTCAGGCTATTTTTGCTCATGCTACTCTTTACCCATTGTGATGTGTTTGTCTCGAATAAATGTATTTCTATCAATTCTATTCTATTCATTGAAATAATAATAAAAACAATTGACACTCGCTGTCACTTTTCACTTGGACCAAACATTCATAATACCAATTTAGATACGGGTGAAATCACAGGTTGACGTATGACTAGTTCCAATAAATAATGTATTTTTAGATACTTCTCACGGGGTATCATGTAATCATTTTTATAGTGAACAACTTAGAAACAAAACTTCGTGGAAAAATCGAAATACTGACATGGAAGAAACACGTAGTACAACGAAAAAAAAAACAAAATTTAAAAATGCAATCCGATCTTCTTTTTTATTAGCTCTTTGTTTTTTTTTATGGAAATCATCGAATGACGATTCCCGCCCTTGGACGGAGCGGGAGACAGTGTTAGACTTCTACTGACTAAACGACCCACCGTTCCTTCTTGCCTTAGCTTCAGGGCCCCGGTGTTCCGCTTTCGCATTAACTCCTGGCTCCAGAAGGCTTCGACCCTGCTGGGTTTTTGGATCTTCCTTTTTTATTCGTAAATTTAAAGATTTAACTGATAGAAAATGGTAAAGACATAAAGTTCACCACTGTAGTTTTGTGTGCACATAATTAGTAAATAATAAAACATAATAATCTAGTAATTTCAGAGTTATCTAACTCAATATTAACTTTTACAACAAACTATTTTCAAAATTTTCATTAAATATGCAAAACTATCTACATATTTGAATTGCAAAGTTATAGATATAATAATGTATAAATTCATAAAGAATACAAATCCTTTACAATTCTGAATTAAATATTCAAAAGTATCAATATCTTTATTCATGAATATCTTATCTTGCATTTGGAATAAAAGATTAGATTATAAATTGCATTCTCTTTTTAAAAGAAAATTGTCTTTTCAAAATAACTTTTCTTTCTTTTCTTTTATCCGTCTATGGTAGATAATAAGACATAACGTTGTCTTTGGTTTTAAGAATTATTCATAGAATTGTATTTGCAGTCAAATACTACAAAAACAGTAGGAAGTGTACATTCTAATCATTACATAGTATAAAACAAAGTCGCTTCCCGCTGTTTTTATAAATGGGTTTTTTTATGGGGTGAAAAATCATTGAAAGACGAATCCCACCCTTGGGCGGAGCGTAAGACAGTGTCAGACTTCTACTGACTAAACAATTCCACCTTTGCATCAATCCCTGGCCCAAGGAGGCTTTGACCCTGCTGGGGCCCTACAGTTTGCTGACAACTCCTTGAGCCGCGCGGTAAAGCGGTGACAGACATAATGCTTACAAAATATATAAAGTAATTCAGTGATTAATTAAAAATCTAGACATCGAAGTTATGCAAAGCATTAGCTTATAAATAAAAAAAATAAAAAATCTAGGTATATGTTTAACAAAGTGGGAGCAACCGGCGTCGCCCTTTGTGATGTACCCTTGTAATAGTAAGCAGCAAGTGATGGTAAGCGCAACAGAGCAGCATCCGCATCATACGGTGGTTAATTAGTCAACTAGATGTTAAATTAGTTGGGTGAAGCCGAGTGCCTATTCATATTATGAAAAACAACTAGTTTTAGATTGAAGAAATTACGGATTTAGAAAAAGTTAAGAAGTGTGGAAAAACATGATTTACAAAGTTGATCAATAATATGTTTTTCTCAGAAATAATACAAAAACAGTTTGATGTAGGTAGATACAAAAAAAAAACCAACACTTTTTCTGCCATAGTAATCAGCAAAAAAGCGCAACTCGTCATTGTTATTTTCAGAAATAATCTTTCTGAAAGAAATAATCTATCTAGTTTGTACAAATAAATATTATAAATAATTACAAAACCTATTTTTAATCTAGTTACAAATAAAGCTCTAACAAGCAACTAAGTAAATACACAGGGCGTTTCAAATTTCGCGTTCGAATTTCAAACGTTATATTATTCTAATCTTGATTTATAATTTAACAGATTTGAAATAAGAATACAATTAATAATAATAATAATGGCGTGTTCTCGTCGCGTGGTTGGCTACAAATGTAAAGGAAATTCCTTTATTTATTACTACTAATAGGTCTGTATTCTTTGACGTTTATTAAACAAATGAGCTACACCCTGTATGTGCATGATCGCGTTTGTGGAAATAAGAGAAAAGATTTTAATGACGGGGCACGCGATTTGTTGTTTTTTGTTTATAATTGATACTTGTGTTTTTAGTTTTAGGGTTCTGTATCAAAATTAATTAAAATACTGCCGTTTATTTTTGGTGGTGAAACATCAAATTACTGATGAATGATCTGGGCAGAGCGTAAGGGCGTGTCAAACTTTTACTGACATATCCACTCCTGTTCCTTCTCTGCCTTCGTTCTAGAGCCCAGAGAATCACTTTCACGTAGCCAATGAGTCATAATCCATCAAAAAAAAAACCACGCGGGCCCAGTGCGGATTGGTGGATGTCACATGTCTTCGAAATTTTGGTTCTAGAAAATGTCGGTTTCCTCACGATTTCCTTAAATGATATTATATTAAAATGATATTATTAATGTTATTGATTTATTAATGATATTATTTTTTTTTATTAGAATATCAGATTCCCATCAAAATATTTGCCCAGTTAACCAGAAAGAACAGTAACGATTTAATAGCTTTAAAAGCTAGTTATAATAATATTTATCGTTTCCTTTATCAACTCTAGTCATGGTTGGTGGCTTTGCTTGCTTACAATTCTAGTTTTTGTTGCGCTTTAGTAAATATATATTTAAAAATGCTTTTATTACGATCTGTAGACCTAGAGGGTGGTGTAAACTGTTACCTTGACTCCAGGAATAAGGCAAGGAAGGTACGGGGTAGGTTTTTTAGTCAGTAAAAGTCTGACACTGGTCTCCTGCTCCGCCCAAGAGCGGGTTTCGTCATTGGATGATTTTCACCTACCATAAAAAAAAAAACGATCTGTAGACAGATTTGTTCAGAAATAATGTGAGTACTTATGTATATTACGCGGCTTATAAGTTGGATCACTTGTTGTGGTTACACGTAGCATTTTTGGGTCTCAACTGAAATGGAGGACTGAATAGTTTCGCGTACAGTACGGCCGTCGAATCTTGGCGTGTCTGAAGTTTCTGCGAATTGTAGAACTTGAAAACTGCTAACTACCCAAAATAGGAATTATTTGACGATTTCCCACATCAAGTCACGTTTTTGGAACAAATTCATTCTAAGAAATGGAATTCCCTGCCAGAATCTGGGTTTACAACCTGAGACTCTTTAAGTCAAGAGTGAATGGATTACTCGCCGACCACTTCATTACTTACCTTCATGTAAGAAAGTCATCAAACACGAGCCTTTTAACAAAAAAAAAAACGAATCTCACAGCCCATATACTTGCGTCACTCAAGCTTAGTCACAATAAAACTAAAGCCATTCCATTCAATCAGCCTTTCTAACCAAATAACTAAATATTTCAGCAACAAAATCTATTAGTGAAACACAAACAATTAACTACTAAATCACTTACAGCACAACACCACGATTCCGTCAAACGATCAACTTAAATAGCCTTCAAACACACAGTTACAAACTCACAAATCATACGTTCACTACACAGTGGAATAAATGTTCTAGTGCTCTGGACAAAATTACTACATATTTAGTACTTAAGCGTTTTAGTTTGGGCACTTTCGGCTAATAAGACGCCCTTTAGCAAGACTTTAAAGTTTGGTCAAAAAGGGACATACTTTGGACTAACTTCGAAGTTTTTCTACAACTAAACGAACTGTTAAAAATGTTTTAATATCATAAAAAAGAAGCCGTATTTATTTTTGTTGACAAATTGCAAGAAATTGCAACAAAAAAAAGTAGCAAATATTTTAGTTTCTTAAAATTACTGGATCTTTGATCGAACACTACAAATCATACGTTCACTGCACAGAGCAACAACTGCTCTGGACAAAATTACAACACATAAATTAAACAATTATTTTCTTCAAACCAGGCCTCGGGACGATAAAAAAGCGCTTACAATAGCCCATAAATATTTTACAAGTAATTACATTGAAAAATTGCTTTAACAAAAACACTAAACGTTTCCGGATAAAGTTTTGAATATAAATTAAATCGTTATTTTGGTTTAGAATCAATTTATAATTGGCTATTGTTGGGAAAGTGATTTAAGTTCGAGTCTTAGATATTTGGAAATAAATATATTCTTCTGAAGGCCGAAATAAGTAATTTAAAGTTATTGTTTACGCAGATTTCGTCACAGTGGCTTTAACACAGAACAATCAATGTCTGTCTAGTTTTTGCGGCGAAGCAGCCTAAAATCAAACTTATTATTCTGTTAGGTAAATCAAGCCAACCAAATCTCGCCTCAAAATCAGTTCTGACATTTATTTGACATCAACTGAACATTTCCACTTTGAGGAGACAATTCTGTCCAAGTTTTCTAACAACAACTTCATTCTGACCCAGCCAATCTAATTTCAGTTCCAGCTATAAATCTAAATCACATTTTTTGTCCACCGTTCATCGCACAGTGCGGTTGTACAATAATAAATAGCAGCATTGTTCTACCTGTTCTATAAACTAATGTCACAGGACGACCCTGTCCGAACATGTTAGCAGGTTGTCATCGTAACTTTACTAGTAGAGTAGCTAGGGGAAAATAGATGGACAGAGGGTTAAGTCTATACTGCGAGCAACGAACGCACTCACACAGTGACACGCTTCATGTATAGTAAGTGAAACAGCACAAAGACTGTCATTTGTTTGACATCTCTGTACGTAAGCGCGTGTGTGCGTGTGCGGGTCTTTGTACAGTCAAAAAGTCAGCCTTCTGTTTTTCCACTATGTGGTATCTATCAGTTATAAATCTCGTGGGATTTCTCTTACTGGACTTTGAATTCAATTGTTGGGAGTATAAACTGTGGTCGGTACTGCGGTGCTTTTGTGAGGCCACAGGATTGGTTTTTGATCATGTTTCGGTCAGCTGTTTGGTGGATTATAATTATTTTCAGACCTGATATTATAGATCACGTATATATTACATTTAATTATTTGATTGCTGACTATTTAGCTAGCCAGTGTCCAAAATTAACAAACAGCTTCGCATTAATAGTCACGCGCAATCAAGATTCTGCAAGACAGATTAGCTAGACGACTACGTTGAAGCCAGATGCTTTAAATAAACTGCTCTATTTAAACAATCCCAACGCATTAAAATTCCCCACAATTCAAACTAACAAAGACTGACACACCATCACTATCAAGCTAACCCATCGCTCCAAATATGAACCCTCATGCGCCACTCCATCAATTTAATCCGAACACCTCGAAATTAAGTCCTCACATCCATAACCCGGCAGAATCGAGAAGCTCCTTCACCGATCAGTAATCCTGCCTACTGCTGTACTCCTTAACCGATGATGGTTCTTCGTCTAATTGCCTCCAATTGGCTGTACATGGCTCGGAGATAGGTGTAATTAATACGATGACCAAAGGCCTGCGCCTATGCGACGCATACAATAGTCGGCTGTTATCTCAAGATGGTCCAATTTTGGACGAAGAGCTTAACCTGGGTATAACGGTTTCTATCGTCTTTGTATTATTAATATGTTAGTTAATATCTGCTGCTAGTCGTAACCTAAATAGGTTTAGTAAATTTTAGAAAATGCAATTTTATTTTGTTGTCATTTTGTAAAGAGAAGCACGTAACACAATCATGTATTGAACATAATTTTGATTTGAGATTAGTAGCGCAATCTACGATATTGAATCCATACCTTACTTCAATCAGTTTGGTGTAATTAAATCATAATAGTGCGTCAAAACTTTTCGAAAGAATTAAAAAAAAAACAAGAGTAAAGAAAAATGTTAAGAAAACACGTAGAAACATATTTAAATTACATGCTAATGAAGATCTTAACTTGGTTCTTTGTGCCTCCTGAAAAGTTTCGTATTGTGCAGTTAAGCCATCGATAAAAAAAAATAGAAATTGGAGTCGAAAGTTTTTTTTCTACGACTAGGTTTGATTTACAGCAGTGTGCATTTCTTTAGAAGCTTCCAATAGGACCTGAATTTATACCTTAATTATACTATATTAACTATTAAATTATAATGTGTAATTATAATTGAATAATTATATCGCGGGTCTCAAACCATAGGGGCGTATATGCAAAAATGTGATTTTTCGTTTTTAATGCCATTGGATTCTACTACAAGCGATACATCAACTCGATTTTTTTTATAATTTTATGTTTATTACTTTTTGCACAAAAAATAAAATATTATTTGGCGTAAGCTGGAGAGTCTACAATTATTTTTAGACCAAATAGCCGTATAATAGACGTAAGAGCAATATTATTGCATATTGGGGCAGTTTCGACGTGCCATAGAGACGTAAGTGCGTACGACTTTCAATTATATTGTGATACAAGGAAAGCATGTCGGACCATACAGGCGTATAAACATACTTCTACGTTTTTTTAACTTAAAATTGCAATCTTACTTCGAGCTATGCAGGCGTATGAACATACGACTGTTTTTTTTAAATAAACCTTACCTTTTTTTTACTTTAAATTGAAATCTTTTGTCGAGGGATAAAAGCGTATGAACATACGACTTGTTTTTTTTTAAAAATAAACTATAACTTTTTAGGTGGACTAAAATCATCCAATAACTAATCCCGCTTTTGGGTAAAGAGGGAAACAGTGTCAGACTCTTACTGATTAAATACCTCACCCCGTTCCTTCTTTGCCCTTCGCATTGGGACCAAGCCTTCCTTTCAGAAAGAGACCCTAGGCCCCAGTAGGCTTCTACCCTTTTGCAGAGTCCCTACTGTTTTGCTGACTACCGGTACTCCATGAGGCGTGCGGGAACAGAGCGCGCCATCGACGACTTGGGCTTGGTCCTGACTATTAACAGACAACCAGACGGCGAGCTAACAATTGCTCGCAATTCGCAAGCCCGCGCCTACGGTGGCCCGAAATCGAGATCGGAATCTCGGCGGCGTTTGGGGTCGTCCTTAGCTAGCATTATTGCTTCGAAGAAGGAGGCGATCGCCTCCCACCCCTCCACACTCATGACCATGGCTTCCACTAAAGCCCAGTGCGAGAGATCGCCGCCGCTGCTCGCCTCTACGAGGGCACAGTGATGCTTCTCCCAAGCGGGGCACACCTCTATCCGGGTGAGTAACACAGTGGCGACACTCGGGCTACTGTCCGGTGAGTACCTGCGTCATACAGAAAGTGAGGACGTCGTGAGGTCTTTCCAGCCATGCCTCAAGAAGGAGACTTACCGCCAGAATTGTGGCGTGCACAGCACTAGGTTGCGATAGACCGTCGACGCCATTCTACCATCATGAGATTCCGTCGGAGCTGTCTGCTATGCCGCGACTTGTCGTGGCAGCGGACTTTCGCCTCCACACTGCACCTCCATGTGCAAGTCGTGCATGCGTGCAAAAACAGTAATCTCCAGATCCCACGGTGGCATGCCAGCAAAGAGGCTCGCTACTTACTATAGGACACCGCGGGGTATCCCCGGATCCCGGATCATCCGTATTGCCATAACCCTCTGGCATGCGATTTCTGGGCCCTCGGTTGCTTCTGCAGCGACGGTGACCACACTGGCGCCCCATAAAAGGCCATGGACCAGACGATACCTGCGCTGAGCCTCCGGCAGGGGGCGTCTGGAACCCCAAGGTTCGGCAGGAGCCGGTCCGATTCAACTTGGAAGCCAGACGTCGGAAATGATTAAAATTGGAAGTCGAGGACGAGTCATAGATACTCTATCATCAACCCGACGCCGATGTGAATCCCCCTACCATTAGCTGGAAATCCGGCAGCGGCGCGTTCCTAGGGCCGTGAGAACACAAGGCCTCAGACTTGTCCAGCGCCACCCCGACTCCCAACTGCTGGATCCTGCCAACGGCTATCGCAACCCCGCGTGTCGCTAGTTCGACCGCCGACTGGTTTTAACCAAGGAATAGAAATGACGGTTTGACAAGTTTTGTATACATAACATACTATTGATAAATCAGCCCTGAATTTCTTTTAAGGTATTTAATTTTTTTTTGACTTTATAAGTTTCAAATTATTAATTTTAATATAAATTCTAAACATGTTTTAATTTTTAAAAGTTTTCAAGATTAAGCTTTATTTTATTTCAGCTCCATTTCAAATGTTTGTGGTTTTTAAGTTATTTAAAATAGTAACGTTCATATTTATGAATAAAATTTATTTATAAAATGCTTATTTTTCGTTTCACACGCGAAAATATTGTTTAATTACTATTTATCATTTCCTTTTTTAAATTGTAAAACAAAACTTGTTTATACTTCCTCTTTGAATTAAAACGCTTCGCAATGTTAATGACAAGCCAAACAGGCGTATGATTTCTTAAATTTACGTAAATAACGTTAATTTTTATTAGTTCTCATACCTAAATTGCTATATTTGAAGTCACCAATTAAGAAATAATAAATATTGGTATAAATATTGACAATTTGAGAAAAAAGGTTTTACGTCCATAAATGACATATATTTCAGTGAGTATTTTGACGTAGCTTTACCGTACAGTCGTCATGCTATACAGACGTATCAACCAAAAACTAGTGTTATAGAGTAAATACCTAGAAATTAAGAATCCTACATTAACTGCAGCATAAATATAAAGCTACATGCAAAAAAACAACGTGTTGGCTCAATCACAGGAAAAGTTATTAAGTTTTTTATCTCTCCTGAAAAGTAGGGGTTTTGTAGATACGCCTCTATGGTTTGAGACCCGCGATATACTTCGTATATTTATAATTGCCAAAAATTCTAACAAAGATTTTATATTGATGTAAATTACAAAAAACGTTTTGTATCATCAATTTACGAATTTATCGGACCATGCGAATTTGGAATTTAATTAAAAGTTAATTTAAAAACTGGGTAAGTACATTGAGATGGTTTCTCAGAGCTTGATTCTCAATGTTCACATCCATGTTATATATATAAAAAAACTAAGTAGGTACAAAATTAAACTTTAATAGTTTAATTTTGTACCTACTTAGTTCCATCCAGTGTAAAAACAATCATCGTCATCAGACTTTTTAATGTTCCACTGCTGGAACACAGGCCTCCTCTCTAGGAAAAGGAATCTTACTAATATTATAAATGCGAAATTTACGATGTTTGGATGTTTGTTACTCAATCACGCCAAAACGGCTGGACGGATCTGGATGAAATTTGGCACAGGCATAGGATACACTCCGGAAAAGGACATGGGCTACTTTTTATCCCGGAAACCCCAACCCCAATACCACGCGGGCGAAGCCGCGGGCAAAAGCTAGTGGGCCATAATCCACCACGTGGGGATTTTCGTGGTGTTTTAAGGCCCTTATTGGATGGCATAAGGATGTGACATCCGTCAATTTTGGTGAATGTCACATGTCTTCGAATTTTTGGTTCTAACACATGCCAGTTTCCTTACGATGTTTTCCTTCACCATCTTAAAAGCATTAGAGCTGTACACCCTAAATATCACCAGCTTTTTAACAGCTTAATTTAGATCGTAAAATGAGGTTGAGAGCTTTCTTTCTTTCTTTCTTTCTTTCTTTCTTTCTTTCATGGTAGGGCCTCAAGTTTCTTGCAATAACATCTTAACTTCATAAACCCCACACCGTAACTAAAGCGATGCGAATCGATTGCAGCAAATTGTGTTAAGTTTTATCGCCGAGACCAATGTGTTCGCCCTGTGCGATCGCGAGTTTTCTTTAGTTACTAACACTGGCTTTGATTTCTAAAAAAAAACCTAATGAATGTATCTGATGTTTTTTTTTATGGTAGGTAAAAACATTCAATGACGAAAGACCCTTGGGCGGAGCAAGAAACAGTGTTAGACTCTTACTGACTAAATAACCGGTAGGTTGTAAAAGATCTGAGATCAAGGCAAGAAAAGAACGGGGTACCTACTTCCTTGCCTTGATCTCAGAGCCAAGGTAATACGCTTTCGCATCTACCCTTATTATCCGACGCTGGGAGTACAATACTAGGTTTATCTGCACTATCTACACTAAATGGTTCGATTGGAAAAATTTTAGCAACAATAGAAAGCTGCTCCTGAGTGACATAGGCTATAAATTATTTATATAACATGGATGTTAACCGAGCTATCACTATAAGACATTTTTCGCGGACGAAGTCGCGAGCAGAAGCTAGTTTTTTATAATCTGGGTTTTAAAAATATTTACATAATTATCGTCAATTAAACGACGATTTCTTTCTATAGTTATCAGATAAAACCAAAACATGCAGAGACAATTGAGTCATATATTATCATATTGACAATCACGTAATATATTATATTATTTATTTAATCAATTTCATAGCTTAACCATTACCTAAATCGTTTCTAAAAGAATCGGGTAATGGAGTGGAAAATGGCTACGATTAATGATACTGATCTTTCTAATTAATTTAATCGTAATCCGATCAGTACTTTCACATCGCTTACCATCAGCGAGATAGTGGACAAACGCCAATCTATCCATAAAAATAAAAAATAAAATTTTCTATAAAAATTTACAAAAATAAAGAAAGAAAACAATATTTACTTTGCCCAGAATAGACTCACAAAAATACTACCATCTGTCGGCCAAGTGTGAACCGGGTAATAATGTGTTGCACCATAGACACTAGGCAGAATACAGTTACCTTCGTCTCAGTTAAATTATATTTATTGACTATAGCAACTGTCATATATTACTTTTCTCTATGGCACGTCTTTGATCGACATGCAACAGAGAAACAACAAAACAAAAGGTGTAGAAAACAAAAATAATCTACACTAATATAATAAAGAGGTAAAGTTTGTTTTTTTGTTTTTTTATTTTTTTGTTTGTAGGAGGTAATCTCTGGAACTACTGGTCCGATTGGAGAAATTTTTGCAATAATAGATAGCTGTTTTACTCCTGAGTGACATAGGCTATATTTTATGTACGCGGGCGAAGCCGCTGACAAAAGCTAGTAATAAATAAAAGAAAACAGTTACAAAATATAAAACAGAGTTTTGCGTCGTATCTGAGCGAAAATAGGTCGTATCTCAGCTTGTACTGTGACGATGGACAAAACCAGCAATCTACGGCGCTGATTTTCAGCAACCACCATTTTTTTTTTTCGTTGGGAAAAATCATCGAATGGCGAATCCTGCCCCTGGACGGAGCGGGAGACAGTGTCAGACTTTTACTGACTAAACGACCCATCGTTCCTTCTTGTCTAACCTAACCTATGCAACCACCATTGGACTGACTTTAACAATCATACCAAGAAATAATTCTTCTAAATTATTAGCTTCTCCCAGCGAATTCGCACGCATAAAATCTCGCGGCCCGGTTTAGTTACAAAATATTACATAAATTTAGATAGAAGTACAGTCTATTTATAAAACAGTATTTTTAACTTAGTACCTAAATCTAATTTAAGAACAATAACTAACTTTAAATATAAAACAATTTTGTTAAATTAAACAATAATAAAGTCACACAATGCACAGTGGAGCGAATTCCTTTCCACCAAAATTCGCAACAAAAATATTAATCTAAAAACTTAAGTTACTTAAACTCGAGGTAACACGTTTAAAACTCCATTTTAACGAGTGTAACAAGAAAAAACTGTGTTTTCTAGTCCTTCACACGAGTTCACGTTCCTCTCATAACGACTAGAAATGACTCCTCACATCTTTCCCTCTTTACTTAATTAAAAGTCTTAAAGACTTACACTTTTATTTCTTAAAAAGTATATTTCCGTGGTAGCAAAAACACTATATTTTGTGTAATTTCTAAGTCGTAATGTACTTCCCTAAGTTAGTTTTGTGATTAAATATGATTGAAGTTTAAGTTTGTGCGTATGCCAAGTTAGTTCTAAGTAAAGTTTGACAGAGCTTAATGATTACTTTAAATGTTTTGTTGTTAACTTTGTCAATTAAAACCATTCTGTCTGCTACGTATGGTAATCAGAGTTCGAGAATATTTGTCTAAGTTAGACTGAATTACGAAATGATTTTCAAAGTTACTGCAACCGACCTTGAATTTGTAACTTTACTGTTTTAATCGAAATTCTGACAGTTGAGTTAAAATTAAATTATACGGAAATTTATTAGAGTTTATTTAGTCCTCATAAACACTTTTAATAAGACAGGCTCACCGAAAAAACAAAATACCGAAGCTCCTAACAGCTCCTTTCCACTGTTTTCTATCCGTTTTTCCGGAAAAATATCTAACTAATCCCTTCGTAATTAATTCCGTTCCCTCGCCCCAAAAATAAATACACCACGTGACCGACTTGTTCTGACGTGCCGTCGATCGAATTCTGTCACGTAAACCGTAAAACTCTGGCTGACAAACGCCTCAGCTTTGCTAATTAACTCTGTAATTGCACCATTACGGTTTTATGCTCAAGTTTTACGATTGACCAAGTTGCGGCCTCAGTTTTGTACCATCGAATTGTAAGGATCTTAAAGCATTGGTGGGACATTTTGAATAGTGTAGTCAAAGTTTTAGTAGGCTCTAAATTACTGTGACGGTTAATCGGAATGTTTACGATTGTGATATGTTATTAAATGGCTGCAAATAGTACAGGATTCGTGTTAATGTACATCCAAGGAATAAGTGTTTAATGTTTTCGCTTTTAATGTAGGCCAGTCCTTTTATATCTTGTAGTTATCTGGCCTTTATTCTACAATTACTCAAACTATTACGTTCTACTAACTTAGAAGCACGTTTAATTTTAACAATGTTACGACCCATTTTATATTCCCGCCGCCATTATTATTAAAGAGAACTATTATAATATCAGTTTATTACAGTTTCTCATTAAATTCTTCGCGTTAACAGCCAAGAAAGGGGTAAAATGACGCAAAAAAACCGACGTTCAACGCTGCCGCGACTGTTTTTTACATTTTTAGTACAAAAATTAAAGATTCACGATTAATACCTCGTAATTTATTTAACGATCATTTTGCGTTTTATGTTGTACATAAAAAACTATAACGAATGAATAAATCTGTGGTTGGAGGCGAAAAAAAACTGTTATGGCCATGTAACATCGCTATCCGGCCCACTGTGCGTTTGAACACGCATTTCGGTTGTCTTGAACACATTCATTTGTTCTTTGGTGTCACGTTACATGGGTTTTTAAAAATTGATGGCGTGTAATAAATGTGTTTTGGCTGCACCGATCTTGTCTCACGATCACTCGACTATAAAGTATTGCAATCCCTTTTTTATGTGGTAGGAGTGAAAGAGAGGGACATATGTGACTGTGATTGTTTCTTACAATTTTAATACCCATGTCGATTTGTATTATGGCGTGCTCAATAAATGGAAGAAGTAATAAAATACAGTTGTTGAAAACAATGTGTTCGTATGTTTGTGTGGTTCATAGCAATGTCAGTAGTAATAGACGTTTGTCTGATGGAGTTAAGATATCTGGGAACAATACAACTTGTTTTTGTTTTCTTTGGCGGTTCTTTTTAAAACGATTCAGTTTACAGCAATTATCTGCTGCAGACTGGGAGTTTGAACTACCTTTTAACTACTTCAGTATAGATACATTTTATCAGTATGTTGGTACAAGAAAGGCCTTCTGCCTTGATGTATTATTGTTTAGTTTGCTTTGGTGGGCGCAGATTGACTTCTGCGCTGCGTGTTGCGGGTTTACTTCCTGCTTGGCACAAATATTTGTATGACCTACAACCATTTTCTTGTCCCACAATTATCACACAACGCCGTAGTCCCAAGCTAAGCAGAAAAGTTTGTGTGATGAGTACTAGACATAAACATACTTATATAATTCTAAATACAAAAGTATGTTATTATATTGCAAACATGCTATATTATAAGTAAATTACACCCAGACACAGAACAAATGATCATGCACATCACACTAACATTATGCCCTAGCTGGGAATCGAACCCGTTACCTTCAAAATAGCAGTCTGGGTCACTAACCAAGAGGCCAGTTTTGTGTATATCAGTTTCTACGTTTCTGAACGTTTCCGCAACACGAGCAATTTCTAGTGAACTGCAAATTTCTAAACGAAAAAAAAACTTACTTAAGTACGCATTCGAATCAAAATGTAGCCAGTAAAAAAAATACACAAATAAATATCTACCCACTCACAAGCAATGAAGGGCAAATTATCGGAACACTAAATTGTACCCTAATCGACCATTACAAGATAATACAGCAAATATATTGTTGTGTCTTCAATACCAAATAAAATAAAAACAACAGGTGGCCTTTTTCCTTTAAAACTTTAGTAACGCGCCAATATTTACGTTTTTCATGACTAAAAGTTTGTTTAACAAGGACTTATTTTTTTCCAGACTCTTTTTTGCTTTGCACACTGTGTAGTTTTGTGATGAAGTGTAAATTGTGAATTTAAATTTTCTTCATGAACGAGACACTGCAATTGAATAACTATTTTATATACTTCTTTGTCTTCGTAAAAACAGATATTTTTACAAGAGTATAGTCCCGGGATAACCTAGGACTTGGTCTACCAGTAAGTCAAATTTTATCCAAATCCGATTAGCCATTTACCTATCTATCTATCTTTCTTCATGTACTTTCGTAAATCTTTAGCACTACAAGTCTCGAAGAAGAGGTTATAAATTAAAACATTTACAGGCATTTTCGAATTAGAATCGAGAACAGCAAGGTTTCTTTTTAAATATTGTAGTTGTTTTTAATATTTATAATGGATAGATTTTAGTCAGTACAAAATAGTCTTTTCTTTTACTATTTAGTGTGAACATTATCATCATCATCCTTTTTAATGTTCCCACTGCTAGGACACAGGCCTCCTCTCTAAGAGAGGGAATGGCTATAATCCACCACACAAGCCCATTGCAGATTGGTGGATGTCACATGTCTTCGAATATAATACATGAATTGTTAAATAAATAAAAGAAAGAAACACCACGGACGTTCTTTCCTCCACCATTTCTTTACACATCTCGATACAAAATCGTCAAACCCGATCCAAAGCTGGTTCAGAACTCTCTGCCTGTTCCATCCTACAATCTTAAACAACAATGGACTATAAACAGAGTAGTATTAGCAAGTTAAGGCTTAGCAATAAAACCCAGCGCGAATCGGTAACGATAAAATATAATGCACAGTGTAACTTGTGTCGCATGGCTGGGGAAAAAATCTTTTCATATTTTCCAGTTGGTATACATTGTTTTGACGTCTGAACAGAATACTATACTAATATTTTATTGGAATAAGTTTGTGTGTATGTGTGCGAGTGTAAATGTTGATCGGATCTGGCTGTTGCCCATGTCTTGAAATGTCACATCGGAATTTTTGCTTCAGGAATTATAGTTTAGCCGCCGAAAGCAAAATTGATTGGCTTTAAGGTAAAGTTATAATCCTTCAAGCGCCATTTCTTCAAGTCACCCAAAGTGAAATCGAAAGGGTCATGCTCGGAATTTCCTTGCGTGATTGTAACAGTCTAAACGCTGAACATAAGTGGCAGTGGGCAGGGTACATTGCTCGCAGAACAGATGGTCAATGAGGCCGAAAAGTTCTGGAGTGGCAACCATTTACCGGAAGACGTAGCCTTGGAAGGCCTCGTACAAGGTGGATCGGTGACCTAAGGAGGGCTACGGGAATCCGATGGATGCAAGACGCACAGAACCGTACATTATGGATACACTTGAGGGACGCCTATGTCCAACATCTTTGTCCCAAGACAAAGTATTTTGAACCATGAGATTATGAACCTAAGGGAATTGCTTGACGTTAACCGAAGCAGCACTTTGACAATGAAAGGAGGGTAAGATATAAAGTGTTAGTCATTTTGTGTAATTTTAAACAAATATACACATATTCGTAATTTATACAAAATGGTTTATAAGTTTTTAGTATATTTTAATTTAAAAAATCACAGAACTACATCTGTAACCTTCTAAGACAACACAGAAACACTACACAACAATTTATATTCACATTAAAACTAATATGCAGTTGTCACAGGCCATTATTCGGCATTAGCTGTTAACTAGATTATTTATAGCTTATGCAGCTCATAATTTTAATGGCACTGTGTTAAAACAAAATATATCCGACTATAATAGTGCAGTTAAACTGAATTCTCCGTTTTATTTATATGCCCCTCGTTCGTATTTGGGTGAACAAGTTATACCTCGTTTAGAATGGTGCTGCTGACACCATTCATGTATTAACATGAATGGTATCAGCAGCACTAGTCTTAAAAATAAACGGTTTAGGAGTTGGGAAATGGTTTACGTATATGGCACGTCCTTTTTTGACGTGGGAAATGATGGGGACACTAAGTACCCGTAACCTTGAGCCAAACAAATTAGGGATTAGTGTCATTTCCTGATTATCCCAGATTGTTCAAACAATAATTAGTCCTTCAATCAACAAGAATAAAAACCGTATATCAAACGATTGATATTTGATTAGGTGTCTTCAGCAGTTGCGCTACGGCTTCAGAAGCCTCCTTTGCTAACATTACTGTTTCGCCAAGAAGAAAGTGACCATCTCCAATTCCTTTTCGCTCGGTACCCATGAACCAGGGGGTCAGACGCGAGAAGTTGCTGCCACCGATTGCCTCCACGTAGATATAGACGGTACTCTTCATAGACGGAGTAGACCCGAATGTGGTACGTATTACGTGGTCAGAACCCTTAGGTACGATCAAATACACTTCCGCCTGACCACTGCTTGCATTCGAAACGAAAACTTCAAAGGTTTAGTTTGGCGCCGCGCCGCAGGATTCAGGTAATTTTTTTTCAATACACTTACTCGAAAACTGCCTCTTATCGCACTCCTATTAGGTTCAATATAGCATGTATATCACCCAAGTGCTTTTTTGAGTTTATCACAACAAGGGCTTTTTTATTCCTTCCTTATCGTCACGGTCACGGGTGATTATTTTGTTTTACTTTGTTTATCGAATCAGGCGCGAGACGTCCCCCAGAGTCGCTGGACGACCCCACGAAATTAGAAACAGACCAGAGCAGATTTGAATGCTATACTTATATATTTCTTATATTTCTACTGTATGTTTGAGATGCGATTAAATTTTTTTTCTTTCTTTATTTATTTCACAAGTCGTAAGTGTATTGAAAAACGTCGTTTGACACACGTGCAGATTTGTCATTGCAGCCCTCGGCTCCATAACACACTCGCCTACGGCTCGTGCGAATTTCGCCTCGGTCGCAATGACAAACTTCCTGCACTTGTATCAAAATGTACTATTTTAAGTGATCATGCAGAAATGACTGCAATAGTACATCATACCTTACAGGTGAGATACCGGTTAAGCGCAAACCTATCACCAATAAAAAAAAATATTGGTATTTCAAAAATAGTTATTATTAAAAAGAATACCGTTTTGTCTGGTTTTTTTTTCGAAAGTTTTCGCTAGACTAGTGCAGAGCTTATAGAAAGCTCTGCACTAGTTACCAAATTTTAAAATTAGGCAATCCAATCGCTGTGAAATACAACACAGTATTTTTTTTAAAAGCGATTACATCAAACACAGCAACTGTAAACCCCACGCCCCTCCAATAACCCAAATCGTCCACACACAGTGGGCTATTCCACCAAAATTATAATTTTATGGACAAAATAATATTGCGTCTCATGAATTTTAAATAAAATCACAATTGTTCATCGAGGCAACGTGAACCGGGTTTAAACACCACGCAATGGGATGGCATCGCCAAGAGTGGGAGAAAAAAAGTTTGCTGCTACGCGGTGAGTATGTTAAGGAGGTCATTCAACCATTTTTCGGAGGATTTGGCCTCCTTTCTCGAGATAAATGGCAGTATTTAGATGCAAGATAAGTTTTTGCAAGGATGTTTTCATAGATTTGCGATAAACTTGACGTTAAGTTGCATATCAAATTCGTTTTCTAAGATCTTGTTCGCGATATGTGCTTTTTAATTCTGGTTACAGCAGAACTTGTAAAGGCGTTATACAAGGAATAATCAAGATTTTTCGAGGAAAGTTCTAGCGGAATACAGTTCGTAAAATTAACTAGAACGTGGAGTAAGTTTCTTTTAGATGTTCCAGTTTTAGGGTTACAATTCCTTGAGTCTAAAATTCGAGTTTCAGGAAACTTTGCGGGAAGACAAACTAACAAGCCACAGCTAAATAAATGTTTGCTGGAATAAGTTTTTTTTTCTCGGTGAGTAAAAATCATCTAATGACAACTCTCGCCTTTGAAGGAAGCAGGAGATAATGTCAGACTCTTACTGACTAAACAACCCACCTCGTTCCTACGTTGCCTTTATACTAAGAGCCTTTCTTTCAGACGCGAACCCTCTTGGCCCTAGTAGGCCTCGACCCTTCTGTAGGGTCCCTATGTGCCGTCATAACTGATATTTGTTTTAGAAAAATAGGTTTTTCTTGTATTTATTAACTAGCTGACCCGGTGAACTTCATAGCACCTAACAGTCGGTAAATATAGTGAATACCTTTTTGCTAAATTTATTGACTGACCAATTGATAAATGAATGTATTTGACAGTTACTTTGAGACCGGAAAATTGGTTGCTGCGCATTCAAGATCGAACCCTAACGATATAATGGTTCAACATGTGATGAGTTGGATGATTTACTGAGGCTGTGCGTGATGATAGCATCATCATCAGCCTTTTTAATGATCCCACTGCAGGGACACAGGCCTCCTCTCTAAGGGAGGGGAATGGGCCGTAATCCACCACGCGGGACCAGTGCGGGTTGGTGGATGTCACATGTCTTCGAATTTTTGGTTCTAGGACATGCTGGTTTCCTCACGATGTTATCCTTTACTGTTTGGATGGTGACGAAATAAATTACACAAAGTATTGCGCCAGGTTAAGTTTGAACCCGCGACTTACAACTCGTAAGTCGGGGCCGTTACCACTCAGCCACCACTGCTCTCAATGGTCCATCTTACTAAAGCTAAATATAGAACTAAAAATCATCTCCATCAGTTCAAAAATATGTCTTTCTAAAAATCTTTCGTTCAGAAACACAATAAGAATACAAAACAGAACTACGGTTAAATGGATCAGTGTGTTGATGTCATTACCAGCTAATGTGATTACAGTAAATTGTATTACGACATACGAGGAAGTCGGAATAACAGGATATGAGATATTATGTGTTTTGTGGCTACAAACTACTGACGGCGCTGTGGACGTGTCGAAGGCTGAGTTCGTCTCTAGTGACCTGTGTGAAAGAGAAAGATGATTCGATGGGAATTTTTTATTTGAAATTATTATAATTTGATTTGTATTGTATCAATCTTGTCCAGTGGATTAGTCACACGGGGGCCCCGTATCATAATTTCCTCGTAAAAAAATCTGTATAAAAGAGTGCTTTTAAACAAATGCTTAGTTGGCATCATCATTTCAGCCGCTAGACGTCCACAGCTGGACATAGGTCTCCGAATTGTCCCTATAATGAACGGTTCTGTGCATTTCGCATCCATCGGATACACGCAAGTCTTACCAGGTCATCGGTCCACCTTGTTGGAGGCCTTCCAACTCTGTTATTATAAAGTTATAATAATATTAATAGTTTTTCTTTTTTTAAATGAAATGCTGAACGCTGTTAATGGGCCGCAAAGTCGACAAAAACTCGCAAAAGTTCGTACAAAACACTGTGACTAAGAAAAAATTAGCGGGTTACTCGGCACTTTTACCTTAAAACAAGAGATTTATATTAAGTGATTAAACTCTCATTGATACTAAAACAAGATTCTCTTAATGCATACTACAACATTGTATATTAAACCATTAAAGATCTTAAAGAGAAATATAAAACGAAATCAGAGGCATATATCTTTTGAAACATCCGAAATATACAGGTAAGACAAGCATTAATGGATTTAACGACACACCGATTTCGATAACGTTATTAAATAAGATTCCCGGTATAAATAACCCTATCTCGAGGTCATAAAACTGCCGAATTTGGCCGTAACCTCGCGTGTTCGGGGCTTTTAAAACCGGCATAACTTGAGATTCATGGCACACCACCATCTCAAAAAGACACCAAAGAAATCCTTCTCGATTTACTTTTGCGATGTTTTTGCTTCTTGTAACATTATTTTAACGAAACAAATGTTTGTTAAAAAGTTTACAATATGTTAAGAAAAAAAAACAAATTATTCTACAACTTTCATACAACGCCATCTAGTGGCAAACTCAATAGAGTTTGTGCTATAAGTACTAGACCATAGATAGAAATACTTATATATATTTCTAAAATGTACATAATATAGATAAATAACACCCAGACACACAGAACAAATAATCGTGTGTAAAACACAAACATATTTTGTTTGGTTTGGGAATTGATCCACGAACTCCAGCATAGCAATAAGGACCTGTAACTACTAGACATAGGCTAGTCACTACAATTTAATGGTTACAAAGCAATATTTATTCGCATCAGCGATGCTAAAGACGTGTATGAGAGTATAAATCTAGCGATCTCATGATACTAGGGTTACCAGACGAAGAAATGAAAATTCCGGAGTAAAATCCTGGATTTTTTTTACAGTTCTATGGTTTAAAAAACAACAAACTTGGAAAGGCGTAGGTATTAATATATGTAAGTATATATACTTCGATCGAAGTGCAACATCACGAGGAGCTACGCGTAAAGATATCAATATCCGCCATTTGAGTTCAACTTATTTGGCGCGCTCTATAATATTATCATTTTATACACTGTAGATTTCGCTCACGCATTGCAACTTAGAACTCAAATGGAGGTGGCAGCGTAACTACACTTTACCAAAGGGAAAGATTTTTGTTTTTGCAACTGTTTACTAACTTTTTTCGTTGTTTAAGTTTTAATTGCAAGCTGCTTTTTATTGAAAATCTTGAGATCACAGGACAAATCTTAAGAAATGGTAACCCTACATGATACTAAACAGGACCAACAGCATATCTAGTTCCTAACTCGGATGCCACACAAATCACAATAAGCGCTCTTCATTATCCGCATTTCAGTCTGGCGGGGCCCGTATCTATCGGAATGCGCCCACAAAGGCGTATATCCATAGCGACTTACTAACTCGCTACACTTTGTCCAACCGGCTTGGTTCAAACCTGTCCGCCTCGGGCCGCTCGCACACCTCCACACGCAAAACGGCCTAAACACCAGTTGACTGACACTTAAATGCCACTTAGGAGCTCACTCTCTCAAAATTTTATTGGTATTAAGTAGCCTGGCTTGCTTTTTTGTTCATGTTTAACACACTGTATATTGACCGGGTCATTCATCGAAACAAAACATTACTAGAAATCTCAAAAGCTCCATTTCACTTCGTTTTTTGGTAAAACTTTTAAGTGTAAGTTTAAAGAAGAGTTTTTTCACTGGAACGCGATTCATTAAAGAGAATACGGCTGATAATCGCTTGCCGCCCAGTGGTACTTACGTTAAAGTTGCGCGGACAAAATTCCAAGTAAAGCGACGGGATAATTTAACTCTCGTATACGCTATACAGTAATTACAGATGTGCCATCGAGGTAAATAGCCTGACTTGCCTCTCACTCGCTCCCGACATCGGTTCATTTCTGTCATTTGCTCTTTGAAGAACACTTTAATCCAGTAAATATTGAGGCCCTCGCCGCTATATTTGTGGTAGATCCTTTTATGAGATTACACCAGCCAATGACCATTATGTCCGATGCTAATAGCTTATACCTAGCAATTTCTGTAATAATAGCATCTTCGGAAGAGAATTCGATTGCTTTAGTTCTTGGGGTTACATAATTTAATGTCTTTATCATACCAATCTAGTTTTATCCGGTAATAAATTACGATTAACATATCTAGAAATCAAGAATTATTTGTTTAACAAAACGTTGAGTTGACAACATATTAAAGTTATTTGTCAGGTAGGTCGTTATGTTTACTTAATTAGGTAGTTAATGTCACATCTATATTCTGAATTTCCGCTTTAAACTGTTGCTATTTCCGTATGAAATGTTTGAACAAAGAGTTATTTAGGTCACAAATGTGAATGTAATGAGGAGATTAGCTGTTAGTTGGATGTCGGCAGTGATGTATGCGAAAGATATGAGACGGTCTAACAATGGAGTCTTGCGCCTCACGTCTATTCCATTTTTCTGAAATATAAACCCCCTGAAAAGGCGCCCGTAGGAAAATAGTAATTACAAGTTCTTTCTCGCAGCGTGCCTTTGTGTCGCGGCCACAATGCGGAGGAATCTTTTTGTCCGCGCTATCGGCGGTTTGCACCCACTGTGCGCCGGTACTACCGACACATATATTTAGACGTTTACAGTCCCACTTCTCGTATATTGACTTGATTTTTTGGGTACAAATTTTTAACGAAAAATATTGAGGGAAAAATAAGTTGTTCCAGAATTTGTTTATAACTGTTTTGGTCATTCAAGTACTTTACGAGCTTGGGCGCTTTAAGTAAATCAGATATGCCACTGCAGCTTCGCCTTTGTTAAATTATCCCCTGCAATTTCTTCTCAAAGAGACATCTTTTAAACATAATTAAAACTCAGCGCACATTAACGGTAACCGTTTGCGTGTAACGTTTATTTTATCTACTAAGCTGAAATTCTTAAGAAACTTTCTTTAGCGAACTCCAAACAATTCAGAACAAGCAGTTTTATTAACGAAAATTGTTCTCTTGTTTAATTATTCACTGTGTAACATGTAGAAGAAGTTTCCAAATAAATTTCGTAGAGAGTAGCCAAAGTAATTTAGTTAGAGTGCTTTAAGTAGCCAACCTGTGTCTGCCGAGACACAAGTTAGAACCCCTCCCCCATTTTGGGATCCTACACTACAGGTTCACTCAAATCTGTGTGGTACTTTCCTCAAAAGACCATCTTAGACTCTTTATAGTTCAAGGCGTCAGCAAATGGAAAGACCCAACTGCAAGGCCGAAGCCTACTGGGGCCCCGGTTAGGTTTCTGAAAGAAAGGTCCGACCCTGGTACGAAAGCTGAGGAGGAAAAGGGTGGGTCGTTTAGTCAATAAGAGTCTGATACTGTTTCCCGCTTCGCCCAAGGGCGATTCATCGTTAGGTGATTTATCCTAGCATAAAAAAGACACTTTATGGTTCTCATTTGATTTGACCATTACATGTTTACTGCCTGGACTTTAAGAGACTTTGACTTCTGAGTTTGTTTCGGTACTTCTTCTCAAGGTAGTCAGCTAGAAAACACCGGCCTCATCTAGTTTAAATTGACATAAGAGAGTTATTTATAACCTATTTGCGATTGAGGTCAGAGGAATGGCCGTGTCAGTCAGAGAGCTCGTCTAGTTCTTCGAGACAGGAGCCAACAGCTAGTCGATTCTTCACATGAACAGAGGGGTGGGCTATTTTTTGGCTAACGAGTCAGCATTGCCTTTCAAAGTGGCAATGTTGCCAACGTTCTAGGCACTGTTCTCGGTGACAGCAAGATAGATGATGATTTTTTTGATACCCAGGTATTTCTTTTTTATGCGTCATGTCTGGGTATGGTTTTCGCACTTAGTCCTATGTAGACCATTGTACGTGAGCGATGGCGGTGATAAACTTTGGTGGACTTATTCCAACCAGCCCACCTCTCTCCAGAAGCTGATCAGGCCTTTCAGATTTTTCAGGGCGTCAATAAGGGAGTTCGGTGTGCCTAAGGTTCGTGTCAGTAACACCTGTGCAGTCCAGGTTTATTATGCGTTCCTACATTTTTTTTTTTCCTTTTTATATGTAACTATTAAGTTGATTATTACTTTAGTGGTTGTAATTATAAAATATCTAAAATTGCAAAATGAACATTTGCGGAAAATGATTTTGTCTACACAAATATCTAGAGGGCCCACAGTGCATTTGATTTATAGAATCTCGAGTCCACATTATTACAGATATTCGGGCCAAATTAGAGAGTGTATAATTTACACAAATTAGTAGGTATATATAGACTTGGTATTCGGTATGTTATTACCAATTTCAGTACATAATAACTTCATAATTCACTTTAATAGTTGTGTAAATGTATCAATGAAGATTGATAGGCAATAATTACATTGTAGTTTCGTAGAGTTTCAGAGCTTTAAGCTATTATGATGTTAAAATATGGACTTTCTAAACAACAGGCTTCTATCGGCATCTTTGGCCGAACAAAATAAACTACAGAATATACCTGTTACTCAATGATAAAATAGCATTCTACCAGTGAAAGATATTTCTAAAACAGTTACTCGTAAAATGGCTCTTGTCCGCACTTGTGCGGAAAAGTTTGCGAGCTCGTCAACGCCACAATTTATTACATTAGTCGTATCAGACTGGGCGCTAAGCGACCCCCACAAGTCGCGCGTCAGTCTCCATTTACTTATTTATTCGTAAATGTATTGAAAAACGCCGTTTGATACATGTGGAAATTTGTCACTACACTCGGATCCATAACACCCTCGCCTACGTCTCGGGAGAATTTCGCCTCGGTCGGGGACTAGTTTCTCCACTTTTACCAAAAGTGATACCTACATTAAATTACTTCCTTTTATTTTCGAGTTAATTAATTACAAACAAAATCAAATACACACAAACAAAAACAAATGCAAACAAAAATACAAATCTTTTCTCTTCAAAAGATTAGTAGGTAAAAATTTGCTGGTCAAATCATTAGAATCTAAAACAAAAAAAGTTATTAGCATTTTATGTATTTTTTTCTTGCCAATAAATTACATGTTATATGAATTGGAAATTGATTATGATTTGACGTTTTTATTGAAACTTGTGGAAATCCATTTGTGAGAGTGAAATACCCATTAAAAACAGTTTAATAGTTTTTGTATAACATGTTACACGCTCGAACGAAAATATTAGGTTTTGCAACCCCTAATGATTCTAAAAACTATTTTTATATAAACCTTGCGGTTGCTAGCGGCTTCACCTGCGTAAAAATAGAAAATTTACCCAAGGAAACTTACCCTTTGGGTAAAAAGTATATTTCGTTGTAATCCAGGATTTGGTCTACTTATGTGGCAAGTTTTATCTAAATCCGTTCAGCAGTTTGAGCGTAAAGAAGCAACAAACATACCTATAAAATTTCGCCTTTATATTCATAATATTAGTGTGATTAGACTTAATATTATGGCTACTTTTAATGTGATATTCAACAGCACAAGACATGAAAGCTATTGTTTTCATATTTCTTTTCAAGCCTACTTTGTATCCCACAGCTGAGCAAAGGCTTTCCGTTTCTACTTCCAAACTTTCTTGTCTACTTTAAGAAAATAATATATTTGCTACTCGAAACACCAAAAAAATCTAATCAAAATACTTCCTACTATTCCCGCCAAATCAAAACCCATAAAACCCGACACAACACACAACACATCTATATAAAATAATCCCATCCATCAGAACCCGCAATTTTGTCCACCCCAGCGCAATGTGTCCTACTGTGTTAAATCGATAAACGAACAAAGCGCCCATTGTTGATGTATCGAAGTGTGGGGCTTGTATATCTGCTATATCTAGCTTAGTTCATGCCACGGAATAGATAGGTAACAGATGTTCCATTTCATCGTTTGAAATACTTAGCATTTGTAGACTTCTAACAGGATGAACCGATGACCTATTTGCTGAATGTGAGTTGTTTTTAAGTTAACGTGATCGAAGCGTTTAGCGCGTTTGAATCTCTGATTGGTTAAAGAGCTTGGAGCGGGCCAATCGGAGCGCTGAACGCAAACGTCATAAACGCGTCAATCCCGTTATCTTAAAACAAACTCACACTAGGCACTCAGGTGTAGGTAGGGAGAATCCGATGCGACACTTGAGGAGAGGTTATATCCAGTAGAAGACGTCTTTCAACTGAAATGATGTGATGAGATGCTCCATTACCATCGTCTACTTCCTGACATAGTTCGATTTTGTTAGTCCACATAACATGTTATTTTCTCCTTTTCCGAGTCGTCAACTGTCAAGCTATCACCGACTCCGTCAGTCTATCCATTTTTTCTTTTTTCTGCATATATCAATTAACATTAATAACACTTTCTTCTTTACTTGTTGTCACTTTTAATCTTCCTCTCATACTCTTATTTTTAACTTCATCCATACTTGTTACTCCAAACATGCGTCCTTATACTGACAAATAAAAAATCTTGTTAAATAACAGCCTCACATCGAAAAACTATTCATACATGAGATTGCTGGCGTATGCGTCAATGTATGTATGTTCTTGCTTGTTTCGCTGGTTGGACGTACAGAGTTGGACTTCTGTATTCTATATATTCTGTGTCAACACTAATGCTTGGTCAGGATTTTGAGATCACGTGTTTGTATAGTAAAGTGGTTCGTTATCTATCATGTATTCTATTTAGTTTATTTTCAGTGTTATAAAATGGTGAAATTTTAAAATGAAACCGTTTGTGATCGGGTTATTGAGTCGTTTGTTTATTATTCTATTTTATTTTAAAGTAAATTAAACCGACACGGATTTAGCGCACTAGCAAGAAATCTAGAATTTCTCAATTTAGCGCTACTTACAATTTGTTCAAGTGTTCAAGTAATTTCATTGGATTTCAAAGCAGGTATTTTTTTCAGATTCAGAAACCGATTGGTATATTGCGTAAGTTCAATTCATCATTAAATACCAAGGTGGGATCAGAATTCAATACTTATCATGTGTTTGGGATATGACTTATTAAATCCAGTATCTCACCTTTGTCGTTAAGTACTGTAAGATTTATTAATGTATTTAATTGATATAAACTAGTGTTTGACTGCTATATCACCTGATAGTAAGCAGTGATGCAATCGTTAATGTGAGGCGCACTTATTTATTAAGAGCCTATTCACTCTTCAATCGGATGGAAAGACCACAGCAGGCAAACTGCTCTAGTCCTAAGGAGTACATAAGGGCTGAAATTAAGCTATTTCACTGCGTTTATAGGGTCCTTGTTAGACTATAGCTCCATAAGTAAATCGGCTGCTCCCACCTGAGTGGTCTGATCTTCGATCATGATTCTAAAACATCAATTTTGTTCAAGAGGAGCGCTTCAGCAAATTCGTTTTAACACCCTCCAGGAGTAATTTACATCTTCTTATCTGTAATAGCGCAGGAGGGGTTTTTTTAGGGTTCCTTCTACGGAAGGACCTTTAATTCCCTTCATGGTACTGTGTAGCTTTTTTCTGGTTTAAACTTTATGTTTTTTTATTGGCGGTTTAAAGAGGGGAGCGGTTTGCCCTGCGGTGCTCGTCATAATTCATGGGCTACATTAAATGGAAAAAAAATGTGGAAACTTTTTGAGCAAGAATATTTTTGAATGTATTTTACAGTTTTTTTAATAAATTCAGTTGACACATCATACCTATTTGCATTGAAATAAAAAAATGTAGACGAGACTTATTGTTTCGAATATAACTTAAATATCCGTACATTTTAGCATTGTTTACTGTTACGCCATTCAAGTATTCTTTTCGCGAAAAATATTAGCATACAATACTTGAAGAGTATTTCTGTATTCAAATTTAAATACAAAAATTTCAAAACATGACTACCTACAACATATTATTATATTGCATCGATATAAGTATATTTAATATATACTACGCACTAGAGTGACTTTCCTTCGCTTAAATGATCTGCAAGCCATACACGTTTACATTGATGACATTAGTGCAGTTTTGACGTATCAGCGCTGTAAGTTTTAAAAGTTTTTATAGAAGATGCAAATGAAGTGCTGCAGCTGACTTTTGTATTAACTTTTCAGTATTTTAACAAATAATTTCTATGAATATGCTTGTCTACCGCTAGAATATAAAGTCGATAATAATTTGCCATTCTTTTTTTTAATATAAAAGAAACAGAACAAAAAAAAAGTACTACCTAATTTAAAAAAAAAGTACTACCTAATTTAAAAAAAATAAACAATCACGATTAAATTGATACGGAATCACGTCACTGCCACAGGAGCACATACTTAATTTTTTACACAACCAATGGAAGCAGTTTGATAGCGCTATGATAGATTCAATGAGGGTGCCGGTGACACCTGGCGAACCATTGTGCATAGATAGACGATTTCTGTGTTTAATGATGCTATATTTTATCGCTCCTCCACGTCGTAGCTTGCAGTGATTGAAGAACTTTAAAGTGTTTTACTTTGTATGATTTATGGAGCGTTCCTTGTTTTTTTTATGGTCTGTAAAGTTGGGCAGAGAAGATAAAGGTGGAAGTTCATCACTTGGTTCTTATAGGAAGAACAGGCCTGCATTGGCACAAAAAATGTCGTGTGTGGTAGAGAATTGGGAGGTTTTTGTCCAACATTGGGACAAAATAAAATAGAAGTACATCCCACCCTCACATGCAAAAAGTTTTGGGAGAGGAGGACTGTGTCCCAGCAGTGGGAACTTTATAAGGCTGATACAATGCAATGCTCCATCGTCAACCATTCCAAGTCGTCAACGGCGCGCACCGTTCCCGCGCGCCTCAAGGAGTTTACAGCAAATTGTACCTTCAGGGTCGAAGCCTCCTGGAGCCTAGGGTGGTGCAAACTGTTACCTCGACTCTAGGAATAAGGCAAGGAAGGTACGGGGTAGGTTTTTTAGTCAGTAAGAGTCTGACACTGGTCTCCCGCTCCGCCCAAGAGCGGGTTTCGTCATTCGATGATTTTCACCTACCATAAAAAAAAAATCGTCAACCTTATCGTCGCTTCCCAACAAGTGAAATAACGGTCAAGCGCGTACTAAAGAATAGAAATATGTAGTTTAGAATACGTTTTAAACCGCTAAAATACTATTCATAATTATAGTCATACGCTACAGTACTTTATAACGGTAAATACAGTTTGCATTTTTAACAGTATTCTAGCACAAGATGTCAATGAACCCGGTTATTTTTATTAGATTAAAGATACAATGGCAAACTGATAAGGAAGCCAGGGTTACAGTCTGTTATCATTTAGCAGATGGTGGCTACGGGTGGCTACGAGTGGCCAGCCACCCCACATGGTAGATAGGAGATAAGCCACGTTACGGTATAGAAGACTGATTGTAGATATCACAAGTAGGCATTGTTTATCACCCTGTATATGTAGCTACTTATCTGGTGAGGGAATTAAGTTATACGTAAGTCAAAGAAGGAATATTAGAGGTGGGTTTTAAGTCAGCAAAAGTTTCAAAAACTTTCGCTCCGCCCTAGAGCGGTTGAAATCAATAGACGGTTTGAGAATATCAAGACATAAGGAGTGAAACAAATACAAATAGATTTAGACGTAAATTAAAATTATATTATTCAGAAATGTTTTAAGTTTTATAAAAGTATAAGTTACAATACCTATATATCTAATATTTAATTCTAAGTACATTTAACTATGATGTCTAGAGACTCATCGACCCCACAGTCAAACTATTGCAACGGATTTGTGGGGCTTAGCTTATAAGATACTTACCTTTGTTGAATAAAAAAAATCCTAACTAAAAATAAAACTGTCCCCCGTGGTTTCAATCGCGACTTTGGTTGCTGTTTGACTCTTATTGGTCGTTGAGCCCACTAAGAAAGAACTTTCAACTAGATTCAGTGTTTTCTGAGAATGGAGCTTGCAATTAAACAAATAAATTCTTCATTCTTATCTACAGTTCTGAGATATACGAGTATGTATATAGATCTAAAAGGAAAGTTTTGTATCTATGTTTGTAATGAAAAAACTCCAAAAACTGAAAAAAAAACTGCATCACTTTTTACAAACACTTGAGCCTTAAGTAAACGCCGGCGATTCGCACAACTGTTGTATTTCTATTGTGTCTCTAATTACGGTATTCGAGAGGATAATCCTTTTCCTAGTACTCAGTGATAGGTATAGGCCCTAATTTTCAAGACTTATGCGAACGAAAACAGCTAGTATTTAATAATATATAAAGCATAGAATTTACGTTTTCCAAAGAAAAGAAGGCTGTATAAAAACGGTATTACGATTCCTTCATAAGTCCTGATTGATTCAGACTGTTTTTTATTTTTTTCAGATAGAAATGGACTCAATTCAAAAGGCTGCATAATGCATTTTATTCAAGACAATAAAAGGTGAGATCATTCTTTTATGCTATAAATAGATGGAGCATATTATATCGTCTTCCTTCATAGAGGAAATTGATAATAATTTTTTTACATTGCAATAAACTAGTGCTTGACTGCGATCCCACCTGATGGTAGGCAGTGATGCAATCGTTGATGATAAGGCGCACTAGTTTATTAAGAGCCTATTCACTCTAGCCTTGAAGACACCTAAATTATAATCGGACGGATATTTGCCATACGCCGGGATGTCCGAAGGTAAAATTGGGATGGCGGAATCAAATCGTGCAATTCCCGCGCACACTCTCCAAAATGCATCCTGTAGAAAACCGCAAGTCTGGCTAGTTAATAATCAATAATCAAGAAGATAGACATATTGTGACATCCACCAATTCGCACTTGTTCTGAGTTGCACTCAGAACAAGTGCGAATTGGTGGATGAGAGAGGGAGTGTAAGACTTATTGTTTAAGTGATATAAACTAGTGCTTGACTGCGATCCCACTTGATAGTAAAAAGTGATGCAATCGTTGATGGTGAGGCCCACTAGTTTATTAAGAGCCTATTCACTAGCCTAGCTTTAGCTTATTTCTCTAGCTGTTCAAGTCCTTCAGACAGCAAAACACTTAGTCCGGACCTTAGAAGACTTTTACTGAAAAAATTGACCTGTGCTTCTTCAGTTGTCCTTTGCAATCTATTGCCATGGCAACTCTTTCCAAGCAGACATGCTTACCTATACCAAAAGGTATGCAGATGTCAATTTAGTTTTAAATTCAAACCCACGACCGTTCGTGTGCTTGCTTACCTTTCCTGCAATTTGCATGTGCTCATCTCAAAAGCGTTTTCTAGATGTTTTAGTAGTTGTTTTATTTATAGTTTATTGTTTTACTATTGTCTTTGGCTAAGAGATGCGTAGTGTGCTTAGGTTTTGCTTTTTTTTGTTTTTTATTTTTTTGACCTCCCAGGATTTTATATCGCCTTAGTCTTGGCGTTATTGAAAAAAAAAAAAAAATATGACTTCCATAGCATATTTTTTACGTGGAATAGTTTGATATAAAAATATTGCAGTTTGATACAAGTGTAGAAAGTTTGTCATTGCGTGTTATGGATCCGAGGGCTGCAGTGACAAATCTGCACGTGTCAAACGACGTTTTTCAATACACTTGCGACTCATGAAGGTCGACGCACGCCTTATACGATGAACTATCTTATTATAGCAAAATTGTGGCAAGGAAGAGTTTTATTTGCACTAGTGTGGAAAAAGGTTTATTGCGTGCCTGTAAGCGGTAGTGACAAGAGCTAGTTTCCGAGTAAGTGTATTGAAAAATATTTTTAACATCATAATAACTACAACACACTACAGCACAGTATGTGATAAAATGTACGAAATAAAACAAAGAATTAGAAAAAAAAAAAACTTTAATCGACCTTTTTTTGGAGTAGGAAATCGTCCAATGACTCCTCTCGCTCCAAGGAAAATCGAGAGGGTTGACTGACTAAAACTAAACTCGCGTCCTTCAGTTATACTATGTGTTCTAGGAAAGAAAGAAAGAAAAACAGTTTATTCACGCGTAAATGACGTAAACTTCTACGAATTTTTTTACTGTTTCTCTCACACAAATTGCCCGAGGAACTTAACTTGACCTAAGAATCTGCCGTGACCACTAGACGTTTAACAAAATTACCAGTCTTCATTACCAAAAATAAACTAAGTGTTGCCAATATTAAAATTAATTAATTCATGGCCAAGGTACCTTCAAACTTAATTGATTCAGAGGTAGATTACAAAGAGCCTTTAGTTATTAAATTGAATATTCATAAAAGTTTATACCATTTTTGAATATCAAACTCTGTTTTGCATTTTAGGTATTTTAGCTGAATATTAGTCATAATTATCGTTTATTCTTTTTAAATATCTATATCAAGCATTATTAACTTTATGATTTAATAAACTGAAGTGTAAGTACCTATTTAGTTTATTGAAATTGTGTAATATATAGGGTCTCATTAAAATAGATGGACAAAATTTTACACGTCATTCAGATCAACAAAATAAAAACAATGGTAAAAATAAAATAAAAAAAATCGCGCTTTATAGGTATACTTACAAAAAATCTTGAGTGCCCCATTCCCATGCATCAATTAATTATTTTAGGTCAAAATAAAAACACTTTAATCAGTGTTTTTTTTTGCTTGGATAGTTTTGGTTAGACGTATGAACGCTTTGTTAAAAATTGTCCATCTATTTTAATGGGATTTTATATTTTTATTCTTTGTAGGTAAATATATACAAGCCTCATAAAATTCCCAACACTGGGAACCAGGACTCCTCACCTTAAACTCACCTAATGGTCTGTTTTTATTTGTCTCTAGTATCTAATAAACCTAACCAGAAACATGGAATAACAAAAATACACAATTCCTATGACAAAAAGTAAACGACGCCAATAAAAAATATACTATACGTTCCAAATAAGAATAGGATCGATGGACAAGATGTGAGTGACGTCACATCTTGTCCATCGATCCTATTCTTCTTATATGCCGTACTGTCAAATCGAAGATATTTTTGCAAAATTGAAGAACTCAGAGATGAGTAAAATTTAAAAAATAGATTCTGATTAAACTTTTTTCGTTCACAGTTCGCAAATAAATTAAAGTTTTCTCAAATAAACTGAATTTTAAAATAACCTAGCGTCGATGTGACAATAAATCGTGACGTCACAACATGGCACTCGATCCTATTCTTATTTGGAACGCATTGTAGAAGTGTATGCTTCAAAAAAATACGCAAGCCCATCTCATCTATGCAACGCAGGTACCTACACAAATCCGGTCGTACGAGTGGGCTTACAAGATCTCAAAATATGATAAGGACTGACCGTTACGAGCCCGAGTCGGCGCCAAACCCACGAACCCACGTTATAAAGACTTCATTGCTTTAATTACTACCCCTAGGCGGTATAACCAGTTCTGGGCAATTTTATACATTTGTCTCTCGTACTAAATATTGCCCACGCAACTATTACGTTTGGCTGTCATGTTCAGATTGTAAATAAGAAACTTGAATGCTTGTTTTGATGTTTATCAATTAAGTAAATTGCATTAGGTATGTTTGAGATTTAAATGGACATTTCTCTTGGACAACCCTGATTCATAATCCCTCAGTTTCTCATTGACATCAATAGCGAATTAATAGATTAAATTGCTACTTACGAACACAATAAAATCCACGTAACGGTGTAAAAAACGATTTAAAAGTACTTACTCATCTCTTGAAAGAAAACGTACAGCCAAATATGCGAACATACCTGTAAAAAAAAGAACATAACAAATTAACGGTTATTCTAAACAATTATAAGAAAGCTAGAAACATCCATTATGACCAAGAAAACAAAACATCATAATCCCGAAATCCCATCAAAGACATACAGAAGAGAAAACCCTTACAAAAAGACACTACACAGTGCGCCGAAATCGAAACGTCACTGGACAAAACGAAATACAAAAGTCCCCTAAGAGCGACGACAGCAAAGTCCGTTTTGACATATATTAATGGTGGTTACACAGACGACATGGCGAGATAAATAGCTCTCAGCTATTAATGAGATAAAAAAACGTGACTAACATTATTTTCCGTTATTCTCTTGGTATTTAGTGCGGCGATAATGAAGCATTCAGATCCAGTTTCATATTGATTGTCGCTCGATTTGGATCACTGTGTGTCAGGGTTGATGGTTTTGTTACTATTAGTTGATTTACTGGTCGTAAAAGATCGCGTTTATCTCATACAGTACCACAATAAACGACCAAAACAATAAGAGCTATTCTTTCATTAAATTGCAAAACAAATCAATTCTCGTCCAACTTCAACAGTCTCAAAAAGGAAAACGCTGGCTGAAAAGAAAAGTTAAAACGGACACCGTGAAAAAAGTTTCTAATTTTAATTACAAATCCAAATAGCTTCAAGTTACGAAACAGACACTTAAAACTTGAAAGGGAAAGTAATCTACTTTAGTCTTAAGCATTTTTTTAATGTCACAAGGTCGTGGAAACCCTCAATTTAGCAACAGAGAACATCTATTGAGGCGAAATGGAATGGCTACACGATTTGTGTCATTAGAGGCTTTCATAAAAACGGCAGTTAGTTTTTGTCCACGATGACCGCCGTTCTGCCCATTGGCGATTAGTTTTCGTAGTTTTTATTAGGTTTTTACATCATCTGTGAAGAATTCAAATGTTCTATGAAATGCTGATGACAGTTTTTACTCAGATCTTTATGAAAGGTGCGTCGTTTTTTTTACTTTTTGAGAGAAACGGTTTACGTTGAATGAGTAATAACATAACGGGTAAAGCCGGCTAGTATTTATTACGCTCGTTATTTATTCGTCTAAAAACTGATGGTATTTTTTCAAACCATATTTGACGAAATTCCACAACAAAATTGGCCAGCATTACAACCGTTTACCCGAGTATATGGCCAAAAATGTGACGGCAGAATTACCCTTAAACAAATTGGTGTAAAAAAAAAAGTCACTGGCTGTGAAAACACAGTCATTCAATGTTTGAGTTGCACTTAAGCGGGGACAAAAAAAACCCTTGCATCCGGCGGTGCTGCATGCTGGCGAAAAGGCGGCCGAAAGACCAAACCGAATTTGGCAGCAAACATGTAAATAAATTGGACCACTGGCCACGTTTCGCTAATAAAACGTGCAAACAAGTTGTTGAAAGAATACAGTTTTTTTTTAATACTGACTATCGTGATGAGCGATTGCAGATTAGTGGTTGGCTAAGTGCATAAAAAGATCTGTTTGTGTTAAGCTAACTGATTGTGGATTAAATATTTTTGCAAATACTTTCTTCACTAAGGCACTATTTAAGATTAAGGTTCCTGTTTTGAGTTTTTTTTTTTTTGCCCAAAGTAGACGCAAACAATACAACAATTAGTCAGTCAAAGGTGAATCACGTATTATTGAATGGCACCATAGACACTAGGCAGAACACAGTTGCCTTGGTCTCAGTTAAATGACATGTTTTGTCTATGGCATCTGTCATTTATAATTACACATTGACATACGAAATTTATTACATAACCTTTCTCTATGGATCGTTTTGACATATAGGTAACGTATGTTAAGTTCTTAAATCAAATAATAAACATGTAAATGATTTCTTCATCTTTGTCCGTCCCTGCTTCTTTACATCTCGGCCAGGTCCGCTCAAAATTCTCACAAAAAAAACGTAATTTTATTTCTAATAATATAAAATAAACAAACAACTCATTTTGAGGTAAACAAAATAATTAAAAAGCACAGAACAAAAATGACCAGAGACATTTTAAAAACAGAATCATATTATAACTGGCCATTAGCACACTCTATGGCCAGACGAAACTTTTTTTTAACTGTTTTCGTTGCGACCCAAGCATATAATTTGTTTGTAACAGGTGGAAGCCATTTTGTAAAAAAAACGCGTTGTTTTTATTGAAATTAAAACGAAATTAGAGGAAATCGTTTTGGTTAGCCGCAAATGTTTGAAATAGCTCGGGACTATGTATTATGGGGCTTGTGATTGCTTCATTCAATACACTGTTTAGTATATAAATGGGTTTCATTGATAGTTTTGATTGTAAGCTTGTTTTGATGGGCAATAAACTTTGGTATTAGTCATTTGAATTTGACGTAGACGTCGAATTGCAGTTTGCAAAGGGTATTTATATTGTACTTTGATTTTATGGAGTAAGTTAGCAATAGTGAAGTTGTACTTTTTAATTTAAATAACATGAAGTTATGCTTTTAACATCATAATACAGAAATGAAACGCATTTTTCGTAAAATTTAAACCGAGATTGCATTAATTTTGAACTTTATGAAACTCTGAAAAGACACAAATATAAAAGAGAATGTCATAAAATAATAAGTTAAGAAAAACTGATCATAAGATCAACTGCTGGATATAAAGCAAAATATAATATTAATTAGTCGGCTCAATAAAACAAAAAACTCTAATCTGACCCTAACTTATGATTACAAGAAATATTTCTAAGACGTTTTTTTTGTCGTCGAGGGGGATCTTCAAAAGGAGCCACTACATTATGTCACGGAAATATTTGAAAGTTACATAAAATTATTGAGCTTGATTTTATAAGGGTCTGGTAAAACAAGATCTTGTATAGTTACATATTTTTTTTAAATAAAATCGCTGTTTTGGGGCCTAAAAGTCGACTTAGACTTGGGTCTAACCACCCTAAAAAATAAAATACTCCATGATTGCAAGCAATTCTTAATTTACAAAAAACTTTCTAACAGATAGCAAGTCTTTCCATTTTGAAAAACGCGCAATAATACCACAAAGAGAATCTCCAAAGGCGAAAAGAAAACTAAAAAAGTCCGTATACTTTTTCGTCAAAAAACTATTCATTAAAAAGTTTGGCGCTAACGGCCATTATGGCCAATCATTAACTCCAGACTTGTAATGCGATCTTCTCAACCTTGGGAGAATGCCTATCCGACTAAGTTGAATAGTCCATTTCTTTTTAGAAGTTTTCTTATCATTTGATTTTGCATTGAATACGGAGTTTTAGCAATTTTCACGTAAACGCAACTGACACGTTTTTGACGTGCGAAGCTCCGTGTGCCGAGTGCGAGTTGTTTTTATGTTAACGTGATCGAAACGTTTAGCGCGTTCGGCTCACTGATTGGTTAAAGAGCTTGAAACAGGCCAATCGGAGCGCCGAACGTCATAAACGCGTCGATCGTGTTAGCGTAAAACAAACTCACACTAGGTACTCTGATTAGCCTACTCCAAGCTCTTAACCAATCAGAGAGCTGCAAGCGGTAAAGTTTGCCATCGCCTTAACGTAAAAATAACTAGCAGTAAGGCTTTTGTTGTCCGGATGAAAAGCTCTAGGTTGGTAGGATAGATTTATGTAAAATTGAAATTCTTTATGCTTTATTTTTTAAAGATATAATAGCATAGCATCAGACTTATAATATTCCAACTGTTGAGACTTAGGCCTCCTCTCTAAAGAGGGAATTGGCAGTAATCTACCACGTGGACTCAGTGCGGATTGGTAGATGTCTTGTCATGTCTTCGAATTTTTGGTTCTAGGACATGCTGGTTTCCTTACGATGTTTAACCTTCACCGTTCCGATCGATATAGTGTGCAAACAGAGTAAGTAATTTTATAAGTATCGAGTACAAAATTCACTTATAAAATTTTGACACATTTATGTCAAATTAATTGACACTGACAATTCGAACTGTCATCTTACTCAACCACGCCACTCTTTAGTCTACGTCCGACCCAACATTACGTTTAAAAAAAAATAACTAGCTTAAAAAGAATGTAATCATGGCCACCTTCCTTCCTTAATCTTACTTATCCCAATTTGCGTGGGTGATAAACAGCTGATTTATTTAGATCGTGTAATCCCAGCTAAGATTAAACTTCCCTATATATCCGAGGAGGGTGGTATGAGAGGAAAATACGTTAAAAAAAACAACCGATTCCGAACAATGTTTAAGTATTTTGGGGTAGTTTTATGACCTCTAAAGGCTAGCAGTGTAGATTATTCGGAAGAGTTTGCATTATCACTATTGCCTTTTGTAATAACTATAACTTTATCTTTAAGACAAGAGTGTATAGTGTATGAATTTTACATGTGTGGTCCAAATATTATATAACTGTCAATTTACACAATATATAATCTAGCTTGTCGTCTGTATTTGAATTTGGAATGGAGTGAATCTAAATAAATCGTGCCTTTTAAGAAATGGTCTTGGGTTGCCACAAACTTAAAATTAATTCAATGTCAAAAATGAGTGTTACAACCCGTAAATACATAAATGAAGTTGATTATTGTTAAGGCTAATTAGTCCATAACAAGACTCGGATCCACTAAAAACATTTTTTTATGGGAAATAGTGTCAGACTCTTACTGACTAAACAACCCACCCCTTTCCTTCTTAGCCCTCATACCGGGGTCGGACCTTCCTTTCAGAAATCGGACCGGGGCCCCAGTAGGCTTCGGCCCTTTTTACTTCTGCGCAAGTCAAAATCAGCACTTGTAGCAAAAAGTCAGAGCTGAATATCCATGCCAGTATCTCTACAGTAAGTATTTAAGTGTAACCCTCTTTTAGTTAGTCTAATATTCAAGGGTAAAACTAGATTAAGACCTACAGACTGGCTCACTTCCACCTTTTCATAACTCATTTATAACGGTACAATTTTCTAAAAATAACCCGGACACAATAACCCTGAAATACCTCCTCATATATCCATTTAACATATTTATTATGCAGTAACATACAACCCACAGGAAATATCCCTAAAAATGAAGGACGAAGGTTTTAACTTATTCATAATGGTTTATTATAGTGATCATGTTGGCAGTATAAGAGCGGGTTTATTTTTTTTTTGTTTTGGTATGTTGGCACCTCTGGCTTTTCGGTTATTTGGGTCAAACATTGTCTATGGTTTTAGGGTTGGTATGATGAATTTGACTACCGTAAATTGAGTTTTTCTGTAGGTAAATTTTTTGTGCATGAACTTGAAATGGATTATTTTCATTTATTTACTTGCATTAAGATATTATGATAAATGATTTTTATTTTGTAAATAGGTTTTTACAAACTTTTAACACGTCAATTTTTTTTTCGTCTATTGAAACTAGATGAGGCCGGTGTTTCCTAGCTGACTACCCTGAGAAGAAACACCGAAACAAACTCAGGGGTTAAAGTCTCTTTTAAAATCCATACACAAACATGTAATGGTCAAATCATATGAGAACCAATTATATGAAAATCTTATGAGAACTATCAATGTTATTATTATTATACTAATTAAGAGAAATATTCAATTATCTTTTACGTTTTCTAAGTATTCCCGATAAACAACAGGTCAAAAGTCAATTATTAAAAAACAAAACAAGGTCATTTTAATCACGTTCAGTAAACTTTAGCATAATTATCAACAAAAACATCAATTTCACGATAAACAAATCTCAGTTCAAACTCCAAATCACAGTTTATCACGCATTTTAAATTTAAAACCGTTACAATTTCATAATTCGAACGATTTCAAACGACCTCATAAATTAAACTCGACATTTTAATCAAAATCAAATCTTGAATAGGTGTCTTTTTAGAAAAAAATAACTTGTATAAATTTCATTTTATTTTTAATCGAAGACAGACGAAAGACCATAAATAATTTAGCTGGGTCCATAAATGATGTTTGAGTATTAAAGCATTAAGATTTGAATAGAACTTGATTTGCATTGAAAGCAACAAATTGACATCCTGTATACCAAACAGATAGTTTATCTTAGCAGTCTTTCCCCATATGGGGGTGAGCAGAGGTCTAAGTATCGGTGAGGCTTTTAAATAGAGAGTAAATTGTAAGATTGATAGTTTTGGTCGTATCAAAATACATATTCTGTTTTAATTGATAGGTATTGTAAATGAAGACTGACAGAACGGTAAAATAACATTAATTAAGGGCGATTCGTATGGTTATAGACGTACTTCTTTGGTTTATTTTTTTAGTATTATTATATACTTTATTATACTCCATTATACATACAAAAAAGGAGCTAAAACTATCACAAATACAATCTTCTCTAGAAGAGACCGCGTAATGCGATTGTATTGCAACCTGGAATGGGCAGAAAATGTCTGGACAAGAATTGGGACTATCATTAGTGAAATGTTACATATTACATAATTATACATGTATATTACATATATTGAAATGACGACTAACAAATATTCACGTAATATTCACGTCCGGAAGACGTAGCGTTGGAAGGCCTCCCACAAGGTGGACCGATGAACTGGTCAGGGTTGCTGGAAGCCGATGGATGCAAGTCGCACAGGACCGGTCTTTGTGGCGGCGCTTGGGGGAGGCCTATGTCCAGCAGTGGACGTCTTTCGGCTGAAATGATGATGATTATGATGATGAAATATTCACAGTGACAGGTGATGTTCGAGTATTTTAAAAACAGACAACGATTGAGTGCGATTTATAACACTTTTGATGACAAAAAATAGACTTAATTTTATCTCTTGACTATTAAATCATGGAAGTCACTTTTGGAATAACACCCCAACCCAACCTTCCTGAATAACAAAGGCAAATTTCTAATCTTTAACCAAACAAAAAAAAAACAATCACTTCAACAAAAAACAATAAAAACAGTACATCATTATAGAAAAAAAATCGTATAAAATTTGCGCAGAGAAATCAGTCGCTTAATTACATCGAAAGCGAAGAGAATAATTAAATTACGATACTCAAAAACTTGAGGGACTTCAAGTAGACTTCAAAATTCCGACTTTCGTATATTTAACATTAATGGTTATCCGACCGACTGAGAATTCAGGAATTGTAAATTTTCCACGAGCATTTTTTTAAGTGCTTTCCGTAATGATTTGATGGAGTACTTCACCTACTTTTTTGTCTGGGTCCAAATTTGGGCCTAAGGAGACTTGGAGAGTTAGAGGTAATTATAGAAGCGATTTTATATATCCTAGAGGTCTTTAAGTCAAGAGTGAATTGGTTACTTCAAGGCTAACATGCCCCAGAATCGACCACATCACTTCTTCAGGTGATATAGTGGTTAAACATAAGCCCAAAAAAATTGGATTGAATGTCGTTATAAAGCTTGAAAAAGGTGAAAAAGAGAAGAACGTTTTCAAAATTTGACTTGTATATAATGGTAAAAAAAAATAAGTTTGGAAGCAAAAAACTTCGTTTCCGCATCGATCCAGAACAGAAACATCTAACAAAGTATGACATAGAGAACCAGCCCACAGCATAAATCATCATATTATTTTTCAGGATCATAATGATGATTCTAATCACTTCAGTGCTATGAAGTTTACTGCTACTGGCTTCTTCTAAGAGTTACCAGAATGACCTCGCATTCGGCCGAAGTCCAAGGACTTAGGGGTGTACTTTCTGGAAGGCTCTCCGTCGCTGGGTCTTCTAAAAAAAAGTGGATAGTTTTTTTTTGTTGTTGGCTGTCCTACTCCTGAGCAAAGACGAGGGCCTGCACTCCTTCCATCTTTAACCTGCGCTTCCTCTTGGTAATTCTGGTAAAATCTGTCTAGTTCGACTCCTTATTCAAGGCACCTACTTAGTGCTATTTTTGCCCACAATTTCTTCTTGGGCATGCGGCAGACATGGCATGTCCAGTTTCATTTCTAGGCAAAGATAAAGAGCCGTTGTCACAATTTATCCCTAATCCCGTTCATGTAATTTTTGTTAAGTATCGAGTAATACCAGTAATTCTTGTATCTCTTCAAACGAGTACATTCCTCTGCAAAATAATGAGCTTAAACAAAATCCTATTACGTACTAAGACTCGGCTAACATCGGGATTCTTTTACAGAAACGCAAATACGAGTCGTATAGTCTAGTGCATTCCTATGTTCACTGGCTTACAAGTCTATTAGAGTTTAAAGGAAAATAATAGGATACTGCCTTATCTAATACTAAGGGAGTTCGTGCAGCAGAATTGTGATATGCAGTTATACTGTGAGCATGTTCGAACAGCTGAGGAGCGGGATTTCTTCCTATGTTTCCTGATAGTTGCAACCAGGGTAAAAGTCAAAAACCTTGGCCATGCCATCACATAACAGCAGGCAGGGGTTCATACTCCGTGGGTCCTGGGGTTTCAAGCACCCATGAAAAATAAACAGTGGTTTAGAATGCCGGTCGAGACGCAATGAGCGTTGGATTTCCACACCAACACAAATCTATTTTTATCAAACTAAATATAGTAGGTAAAATAATAGTAATCATGTTTTAGTCCAGGAGTATCCTTTAATCTATACTAATATTAGAAAGCTGAAGAGTTTGTTTGTTTGTTTGTTTGAACGCGCTAATCTCAGGAACTACTGGTCCGAATTGAAAAATTCTTTTTGTGTTGAATAGATCATTTATTGAGGAAGGCTTTAGGCTATATAACATCACGCTGCGACTAATAGAAGCGAAGACACAACGGAAAATGTGGAAAAAACGGGGAATATTATTCATCTTTGAGGGCTTCCGTTGCGTGCGCTGCCAAAACGGTTTAAGATACCAAAAAAATATGTACGAAAGAATTATTCCTCTTAAAATTATCTAAAAAAGTGTCCGCGACAGTATATGTCTATCTTTTAAGATTAACTTACTGGAACCGTTTTTATGCGAATCAAATTTAGCCAATTTTTACCGATTATTTGTGAGAGTTCTATCAACATAATAATATAATCCTTATCCAAATAAATGTGTTGTTGATTAAGAGTATGTAATTGTAAACAAAATTGTCATTGACATCATTTAATTTCAACAAACATCTTAGAAGATATTACAATTTTAAAATAACTCCGATATAAAATTCACACGCGATGCATGATGTGCTAAACTTGACGCTGCGCCTGGCCGGCGGGCGAGGAGAGGGGTCGCTTGCGGGCGGCGCGGATGGTTTTTTTTATGGTAGGTAAAAATCATCCAATGACGAATCCCGCTCTTGGGCGGAGCGGGAAACAGTGTCAGACTCTTACTGACTAAACAACCTACCCCGTTCCTCCCTTGCCATATTCCCAGAGCCCCGGTATAACGCTTTCGCACCAACCCTCAGTTGCAGGAGGCTTCGCCCCTGAAGGGCCCCACAGTTTGCTGACAACACCTTGAGGCGCGCGGGAGCAGTGCACGCCGTCGATGACTTGGTCTCGGTCTGGACTGTTACCAGACAACCGGACGGCGAGCTACCCATTGCGAGGGCGCTGTTGCCTTTGCCTTATGCGGTCGGCCTCCTCCTTTACGAGCATTACTGCTTTGCAGAAGGAGGCGACCGCTTGCCATTCTTCTTCGCTGCGAACTATGGCCTGAACCAAGGCCCGGCGCGAGAGGTCGCCGCCGCTGATCACCCCCACGAGGACACGGCGATGCTCTTCTCAAGCGGGGCACACCTCCACCGTGTGCTCCACCGTATCCTCCGGGCTGACCACACGGTGGCGACACCCGGGCGTCTCTTCCTTCTTCCCATGTCCGGTGAGAACCTACGTCATGCGGAAGGTGAGGATGCCGTGATAGATATCACGCCTCAAAGAGGGGACTTACCGCCGAGATTATGGCGTGCCCAAGTTGGGGTGTAGCTCTATGAAGTACTTTTAGATAATTATGTTCTTTTAAAAACTAAATTGTCTAAAATAATAACAGAAATTGACACGGGCAAAGTCGCGGGTAACAGCTATAATTTATAAAGCTGAGGAGGTTGATTGCAAAAATAAATATGATGCCCAAAATAACTATTCCACGCGGACGAAGTCGCGGGCACAGCTAGTGTATATATATAATTGTATAATACAAATTTTTTAGTTAAAATAAGTTAATTATCTTTTTTTATGTCTATTTGTGCGCTTTTTTCTTCTCATACTTCGCCGCTGTTTCATCAAATGAGCATGACCAGCCATTTTTTTTTATGTTACGTTTTTTTTAACCCATGAGGTTTTCTAAAAGGCAGCGCTCCAGGTCAAGCGTAAGCCTATGAACTACAAAAGAGTAAAATCTAGCGAAGAATAAAAAAAGGAAACTGTCTCTAAATGCCAGACACATCTGCCTTTTCTGTCCTCAAACGCAAAATATCAAAAGGCAATCCAAGGTTAGATCTCTCCACGAGACACAAGCCCCAATTCATCTCGACCCCGGCTTTGTAACAAGATCAGATAACCAGCATCATTCTTATTAAGTCGACCTACGGACATATTTCATTTATACGACATCCTTTTTATTCCAACTAGGAGTTATTAAAGTTCTACACTAAACTGGTGTGTGAGAGAGAAAAAGGGAGACCAAATAAAAGATGGACGATTGATTTGTTTACTGAGATCCCGCCTGATGGTAAGCAGTGATTCAATTATTGATTCACTGTAACCTTGAAGACACGTTATAATCAGACGGGAGGACCACAGCAGTTAAACTGTTCTGTTCTCAATCGAAATAGGGAGCTGAGCGAAACTACAGCAAATTGTTTAACTTATTTACCGCGTACTTTACTTCTTCTCGCTCCCGGAGCGCAAGGAGTTGATGTACTTACAGTTATTTTAGTGATTGTTAAATAAATGGCTGAGATTACCTACTTACAGACCAATTAAACAATTATAACCGTAATCAAAGTTTAACTTCATAAACTCAAAACTTTAACAGTGCATCATTAAAACTCAAATAAACATTACACTTTATATAAAACCGACAATTCGTATACAAAGACGCAACAACACATTGTCTCCCTCTCCCTTTTTCAGAACGAGTTTAGATCTCATAAAAGGTCTAATCTATTCCGCTTCACAAACCTCAACTTCGCTGTACAACATTAAAGAGTCGTTAAACTCAGTTTAAACATTCGTTCTCTTTTGCTGTTTCACTGTGCCCTAGCTAAACTGGCAAACATTTCGCGCTAAGTTTTTGACTTAATCTTTCGTTTGACGTGAGCTTCGGTATCGATTGGTTAACTGTAGTGAGTGTGGTGTGATTGACCTTTTTTATTTTTCTGAGAATTCTAGTTAAGGGTTTAAGAAATTGAATAATATATTAACTTCTTCGCGTTACTAACGTAGCCGTTTGAATTCTTTGTATTAGCGAAACAATATATTTTAAAACTGTTTTTAGTTTCATGGTAAATTTCTATAAATATTTTGTTAAAAATTGTTGTTTTGGCGTCTACGCTTATTTATTATCAACGAAGATTTTCAACTATAATAATAGGGCTTAATATTTCGTAAACATTTGGAGAGGTTTGCCAATAACTAAGGCATCGTTCACCTCAAACTTATTGTTCGCCGCCGATTGTGAGTGTGCTCACAATCAGCCCCAGTGTGAACGTGAACTCATTCTACAGTATGCGGTCTCACGAAGCCGATAGTACACTATGGTGTAAATTGCGTTACTAGTGTAAAAAAAAAAGTGTTGCCTTGTTACGCGTCATCAAAAGTCATTAACAATGTATAACGTAGTAGCGTATAGTCGGTTCGGTGTAAACGAGAAATTAAATTATACCGCAAAGCGGTAAACTGCGTAATGCCTGCTCACAGTCAGCGGCCGAAAATACGTTTTGTCTGTACAATGCCTAAAGCGGAGAAGACTGCTCGCGACCTAAGACTACTTCTTGCTATCGACTTCAACCACTTTAAAAGCTAAAATTATCGCAGAGCGCGGCAGTGCAGGTTTGTATATGTCACATGTCTTCGAATTTTTAGTTCTAGGACATGCCAGTTTCTTTACTATATTTCCTTTACCGTTTTGAGAGCAGTGGTGATGAAGTAAATTACAGAAAGTAATGTGCCTGGCTGGGTTTTGAGTTTGAAGACACGACCTACAACTAGTAAATTGAAACAGTTACAACCCAGCCACCAATGCTCTAAGGACTACTAGATTTCCATACACAACTCGCGCGCCTCAAGGAGTTGTCAGCAAACTGTAGAGGCCCTACAGGGTCGAAGTCACCTGGGGCTAAGACAAGGAAGGAAGGGGTAGGTCGTTTAGTCAGTAAGAGTCTGACCCTGTTTCCCGCTCCGCCCAAGATTGATGATTTTTACATAAAAAAAAACTACAAATATCTTACTAATATTATAAATGCGATGTTTGGATGTTTGTTACTCAATCACGCCAAAACGGCTGGACGGATCTGGATGAAATTTGGCACAGGCATAGGACACTCCATAATAGGACATAGGCTACTTTTTATCCCGGAAACCCAAACCCAATACCGCGCAGGCGAAGCCGCGGGCAAAAGCTAGTTAGCACTAATGTTAATCTCGTTTATTTTTGTTCAACTCATTTCTCTGTAAGAGATCTACAATAAGATTATGAAATTGAGGACATTGGACATCCTGCGATTATGTCTATTGCAATTGCCAGCCAAGGGTCGAGATTGGTCTCGGGCTACTAGGCCAGCATCATTACCCCAAATCCTTTGTTGACTTTGACAATAACAGCGTTTTTGTTTTGTTTCTTTCTCTTTAAATCCTACAGTAATTCTTTTGTCTCTCTCTAAGGGATTTCCATGAGTGTAATTTAGTTTCTGGAAGGATTTTTTGAGGGAAGTTTAGTAGCAGTTTTAATTATTTGCAAATTGATTGTGGGTATTGTGATGTAAAATGAGCTTGCTAAACGACTTGTTGACACTTAGCGTGACTCAAGGGCTGGGTTTTACCTTGGGCAAAGATAAGCACTGCCATACAGCGTGGCAATGCTGCCAGCCTTTTGGGCCTTTACCAGTCGACAGCGATGCAGAAGAGTTTTTTGACGCCTTATTAGATTTAGTACTTTTAGGTAGTTCATAAGGTTTTTTTTTTATTTATGTAGTTTTAAGGTTACTTCATTATATCATACATTTTTGTTGCAAAGAAAACTGTCTACTACTTCAGCGTAGTTTACAAAGAAGGTTGCTGGAAAAGAACATGTAAGCAACAGTGGCGTAACTATATCACCTGAGGCCCGTGGCAAAATTATTAGATGGAGCCCCAAAAAAAATCATTTCATTGTTTCAATTTTATCTAATTAATTTTGTAATCTTGGGTTACTTGTTCTGAACCCATAGCTTCTTAGACTGGGAGCCCCTTCATACCGGGGGTCCTTGGCCTTTGTACCCGACTACGGCGAAGCAAAAGGAGGGTTATGATTTTGACCTGTGTGTATGTATGTATGTATGTATGTGGGTATGGATGTTCATCTGTTCCCTCGTAACTTAAAAACTACTTATCAGAATTCGACAAATGACATATCATTAGAAGCGTCTTAATTGTCCGCTGGTTATAGGCTATATGGGATTTCACAAAATCTAATGTGGCGCCCTCTAGCGGACAAAACATACGAAGTAAAAAAATAAAGTTAAGATAAATATGCCGTGTTTGGTATCATTTGAAAGCGCTTTACTTGTACATTTTGAATATATATATATATTACTAGCATTTGCTTGTGACTTTACCTGTATTCATGGGCTGAGAAATCAATGAACCCAAGATTAACCTATTTAGAACTCCAAAATATGTTAAATAAAAATAAAGTTTAAAAAAACTAACACCCGACTACTTAAAAACACGCTCTAAAAAGTACGAAACAAGAAAACAAGAAAGCCGTGGTCGTATGCCATAAGAATAATAAATTAAAAAAAGTGGTATACGACCACGGCTTTCTTGTTTTCTTGTTTCGTACTTTTTAGAGCGTGTTTTTAAGTAGTCGGGTGTTAGTTTTTTTAAACTTTATTTTTTGTCACCCTATAGTTACGCTACTCATGATCAATGAATCTTAAAAGCGAATCTGACAGGGAATTCCATTCCTAATCTTTACGCAGAACGAAAGCGGTCTTAAAACTTTTTGGCGCAAGCATTGTGGAAAACCAAAACGGCTACAAAAACAATATAACAACTAAGCATTTCTAATAATAACACTACCGATTCACAATACCCACGTAACCGCATAACAACCAAACTACACAACTCCGAAATCAATACTAAATAGTGATTTTAGTTAAATAGGAGCGGCTCGTTACACACGGGGGAACGTTTGGGAAGTTGCGCAGAGATTAGTTTGTAGATTCCTGCAGAGTTGAGTGCTGGCCGCCAGTAAACAGCTTTTCAACTAGTGTGGGCTGGAGTGCTGAGTGTAAGGCTTTTGAACAACTGTTTAGCGGATGGGGACTTGGTATCTAACTGCTGTTTATGTGGGAAGCTGATTTTGTGTAATTCTTTAGCTATTTTAGGGTTCTGTACCTTAAAAGAAAAACTCAAACCCCTTATAGGATCATAGGGACACTTCAGAAGGATCAATTAGGGCCATGGGTTCCTGTCTGAAAGGAACGGTCTGGTCCTAGTATGTATGGAAATGCAGGAAAGGGATAGGTTGTTTAGTCAGTAAGAGTCTGACACTGTTTCCCGTCCCCCCCAAGAGCGGGATTCGTCATTGGACGATATTTGTCCACCATAAAAAATTACCCTTAGAGGATCATTTTGCTGTCCGTCTGTCTATCTGCTAAGACCATTTATGTCGGGAACGCGTGGAGGTTTCGAGTAGAAATTTAAGCGATTTTTTTCGACAATCTCAAAAGAATCAAATTTCACGAATATAATACAGCACAAATACAGGAATAAATATAAAAACTGACGTCGTATAAAAAACTTTTTTCGATTATAAAAAATCATTGAGACTCGATTGGGGAATTCATTTTTTTTCATAAGTCGATAAGTTTTTTTTCCGTATTTAACCTTTTTTTACTTACATAATATATGTAAAAGCATTTTTTGTGCCTATCGAATACCGTAATTTTTTTTTTATGGTAGTTGAAAATCATCGAATGACGAAACCCGCTCTTGGATGGAGCGGGAGACCAGTGTCAGACTCTTACTGACTAAAAAACCTACCCCGTACCTTCCTTGCCTTATTCCTAGAGTCGAGGTAACAGTTTGCACCACCCTAGGCTCCAGGAGGATCGAATACCGTAATTAGAGACATAATAGAAAGACAATAGTATGCGAACAAGAAAGAAAATGGTTCGCTTGGGGCTCAAGAGTTTAAACGCATTCACCTACAGAACTAAATATCTTTTAACCACAAAAGCGTACTATCAAAAAAATACCAAATGACAATTTTCAACACAAACAACAATTCAACAAAAAGCAATGTATCAAAGAAAAAGGTTCAGTTGACAATAAACGATTAGCCAAATGCCCGGAAACGGATACAGAGTGTAGGCAGAGGACGACCAATGGGAATGGACGGCGTAAAACTTGCCCAACGATGTTAGCTTGCTTGAATGTTTTCTCATTGTCTGTGGGGCTTTGAAAATAGCGGGAGCCATGAGAGAAGCGGAGTGGGCGCGGAAAAAATAAAAATCAAACTACTTTTTTCGAGGGTTTTTTTATTATGGTGGGAAAAATCATCTAATGACGAATCCCGCTATTGGGCGGAGCGGAAAACAGTGTCAGAACTAAAACTCAAACTCAAAATCATTTATTTCAAATAGACCATTTACAGGCACTTTTGAAATGTCAAAATTGAAGCTAATTTTAACAGACTCTTACTGACAAAACGAACCACCCCTTTCGATGGAGGGATATCATCGAATAATCTTTGCTGCCCTGGCCAAAGCCAAGGAGCTGTTGTTGTTTGTTTTTATGGTAGGTAAAATTCATCTCCTGACAAATCCCGCTCTTGTGCGTAGCGGGAAATAGTGTCAGACTCTTACTGACTAAACAACCTACCCTGTTCACGTTGCTTTTATACCAAGACCAGAACATTCCTTTCAGACACGAACCCTTGGCACCAGTAGGCTTCGATCCTTCTGCAGGGTCCCTACAGTTTGCTGACAACTCTTTGAGGCGCGCGAGAACAGTGCGCGCCGTCGACGACTTGGCTTTGTCTAGACAGTTACCAGACCGGACGGCGAGGTACTCCCTTCCCTACCTTCCATCTCTTCAGTTGCATTCCAGTGCCATGAACAATCCGCAGTCACTAGAGATGCGGGTGAAACCGCGAGGGACTGCTAGTGTCAAAATAAATCCAATTCAAAAAATTAAAATTATTATTTCCTTCCCACCCATTAATCTAAAATTTTTTCAGAACACATTTTTCATGCGTACAGCTAAGGAGTGGAATTTCCTGACAGCCTGGTCCCTCCTTCACTGATCGAGCTGTCCGAAAATAGCTTCTGTCATGTTTAACAGATCCACGAGACAGTCAAATTGCCATTGGATTTAAACCGAGTGAGGGGGGAGTTAACATTATCTAACTAACAATTTAAACGTGACACTGGTATTGGCGTAACAATCTTTTGTTCTCGATGGAACAGACGTTGATGTTGTCTGCTAGACGATTTCCTTGCATTTTTATAAAAAGTGAGATTTGGAGGACAAACCAGGTGAACCCTCAATTGGTCCCTAGTTTTTTTATGGTAGGTAAAACTCCTCCAATGACGAATTCCTCTCTTGGGTGGAACGGGTAACAGTGTCAGACTCTTACTGACTAAACAACCTACCTTCCTTGCCTTGACCGCAGGGCCCTGGAAATACGCTTTCGCACCAACCCAGGTACGCTTCAGAAGTTTGATCGTAGAAGAGTAAGAAACATATTTAGATTAATTCAAACTTTCATAGTTCACCAATAAACGCAATTGTTTTACCTACAACAGAATCTAAACTTGCATAAAACAATGAACAATACCTTGGACAGATAATGCGGTAACCAACTCGCTTGACTGCCCGTCAATCGGATAACTGACCGCTGATTGGCTGTAGCATTATGCTCTCATGAGCTGGTGGCTAAGCATTATGTAATCATCCTAATTTACCTTATGTCAAGCTGTTCCTTAATTGTTTGAATGACTGGAAACAGTGACACCGCCTTAAATTCGCTCCGGGCAAGAGCGAAAGATTTGTTCTCAGATTCATTTGATTGATTTCCCACCTAAAAACCAATTTGATTTTTTTTACAAAATCCATGCATTATTTTTTATTGATAGATAGTCACTCCGGGGCAAACATGGCCATGGAGGTCGCCCTAGACAGGGAGTTTTGTACAGAAAAAGGGGAGGCCTTTGCCCAGCAGTGGGACATACAATAGGCTTTTTAAAAAAATAAATAAATTAGTACTTGACTGCGAACTCACCTTACGGTAAACATTGATGGAATAATTAATGGTGAGGCGCAATAGTTTATTAAAAAAAACTATTCACTCTAACCTCAAAGACAGTTTTTCTGGTATTCGTGATTACTCGGTCGCAATTAGCAAGTGACATAAACGAGGATGTTACGCAAAAGTATTATTTTTCTTAATTGCGTTCGTACGATGATAGCGCCAGTTTGAGATCCAGCAATGGACAAAAAAAATAGACAAGGACAAAGATAAGTTTCTGTCCTTGTCTATCATTGTTTTGCGACTGTGATGAAACTGATCATAGATGTCCAGGTTTTCTGATTGCGAGGTTATCGCGAAAGGTCTCTTGCCTTATAAATTATTATCAATGATAGCTCTCATATTCCTGTTAAAAACTTTCCACCGGGCATTTTCCTCAAGTTTCATACAATCACTGTTTGTTCGAAATGAAAGCGGTTTCCGTTTTCGCCTATTCCTTACTAAAAACTTTTCCAATAAACGACTTTTTGTGTGGAAATCCAAATCTTTGGTCCAATGGTTTTTCTGTTTATTTACAGAAATGTATTTGGACCATGATTCTTTATGCAAAGAGGTTCCATTTGAAAAGACATCCACTCGTAAGTTGAACTCCCGGAAAATATCTTTGATATGTGTCGGAAACTCACAGGGTTAGTTTGTCTTTGTTTTTGTAAAACTATTGTACCTACGTGGCATTTAAGTTGAACTGAAATGGCGATCGATTTTCAATGCGCAGTATTGTATGCCGCAAATAATTTTAACTAAAATGGCCGTGCTTACTATGACACACTTTGATTGAGACCCGAAAATCGATTATAATCCTCGTCATGATGTTATTACACATCTTTCTTCAGATATTTTTGATATACAGATATCTTGTGGATATTATCTAGGCTTCTATAGAAATCAAACATAATTCTATGTGAGAGTAATCCAGTAAAAATCTCTGAATATCTGCTATTTTACGTGAACTTTGACACTCCATAATGTACTTAATATAAAAATAACTTCTATAGAAGCCTTGCACATTTAATCGAGATTCTAAAGCATGTCGCTTGTTTTTTGCAAAAATCCTGAAGGGTTTAAGAAAAACACAACAACAAGTTTTGTGAAACATTCGAGTAAATCGTAGAATTACCGAATGCCAACTGAGTTTTCAGGTGTTATCTCTTTTTCGCATTACTTTTGCATCAAACATCACTTTAGATTGCGTTAAATGAAACAACAAGCTTTTAAACCATGCGCGACGTTGACGATAGGCGAGTGAGGAAGGCCCACCTTAAATTTGAAAAATACATCAGAAATTCAGCTTACTTTCCGCAAATACCATTCAGCGTCTCAAAAATTAAGATTTCACACGGACAAACCAACGGGACACAGCTAGTACTTTTATAAAACTTCTTGCTCGAAATAGCGTGACTTTTGCCAGATGTGGCCGGGCTAGCTGGCCACTCAATCTTCTTTTATTTTCTAGTTCCTAGCAAATAGCAAGTTTATTTTTTTTCACTGGACTGTTAGTCTAGTGGTAAGTAGCCCTGACTGCTGTGCCAGAGGTCGTGGGTTCGATTCCCATCGAGGACAAAGATTTGTGAGATGAACTCATTAATTGTTCTGTGTCTGGGTGTAATTTATCTGTATGATATGTATATAGTATTTATTTATTAAACTAAAACACATTCATAAAATGGTCAGCCTTATCGCATTCTGCGATCTCTTCCAGGCCACCTGGAATGGACAGTAAATGCCTGGACAAGGTATGGGGCTGTCATTGGTGTATTTGCCAACACATAAGTATGTTTATCAGTTGTCTAGTACCCATAACACAAGCTCTGCTTAGCTTGGGACTAGACGTATGGGATCGTTGTGGAATATATATGTCGCAGCCATCTTGTTAAATTAGCCATCCAATTAGACGCCTAGAGCGTTCGTTAAACAAATGGCTAAAGAACTACTAGATAGCCATGTTGTTGACCGCCACGTTTAACCAGATGGCTAAACTTTGTATATTCATTTAGTTTGTTAGTGTAAATTTAAATCACTTGTGTGAGTCTTGATAAGTCACTTCGAAAGGGTTATCTTTTAATACGCCAAGCCTAACGGCTTATTTTAGTCCAAAAATTGATTTTAGTCCAAAAAGTTTTTTATCAAAACTTGATTTTAGTCCAAAAAACTATCGGCCTAGGCATCCAATTAGATCCGGCGTTTAATGAACGCCCTAGGCGTCTAATTTAATGGCTAATTTAAGCAAATGGCTACGACGTGTATATATTATTCTATAAAAACAAAAAGAAAATCAGAACGGTTCCACACTGTGAGACAAGATTACGTCATTAAAAAAATATTGCTCCCAAACGACCCACATTCAAACCGATATATATTCACATTTTTACGAGTTTAATTTATCAAATTCAATATGAATTATGAATCAGATTTGTCGTGTATCGATTAAATTGGTATTTAATATCGATACAGCCTCATGGGAAATCATTCGTTATCATAATAAATGGAATATATTACCGGAAAAATATTTTATTGTAAACGATTTTGTTCGTGATTTTACTTTTAATGTCTAATTGCTTTTGTTTTTATTGTTTCTATGTTAGGGATATTTGCGTTCTATTGTACAAAATCAAGATTAATATTTTGCAATTGAAAGAAAAAAGAAAGGAGAAAGAATGGAGGGACGCCTTTGCCCAGCAGTGGACAGTATGGACTAGAAATAATAATAATTAGTATATTTTGGAGAACAGAGGTGGTCAAGTGATAAAGGGCCCGACTTACGAGTTGTAGGTCGCGGGTTCAAAGTATTCAAACCCAGCCAGGCGCACTACTTTGTGTAATTGGTTTCGTCATCACTGCTCTCAAAACGGTGAAGGTAAACATCGGGAGGAAACCGGCATATCCACCAATACACACACGACATGTGAAATCCACCAATTCGCACTGGGCCCGCGTGGAGGATTATGGCCCATTCAGTCGCCTATAGAGGAGTGTTCTAGCAGTGGGAACATTAATAAGGCTAATGATGATAATATTTTGCAATAGATATCTCTCTTAGAAAGGAGGCCTAAGTCCCAGCAATGGGGCCATGAACATGATAATGCTATGGTTTTTTTTTTATGGTAGGTAAAAATCATCCAATGACGAGTCCCGCTCGTGGGCGAAGCGGGAAACAATGTCAGAATCTTACTGACTAAAGAACCTACCCCGTTCTTTCCTTGCCTCATACCCAGAGCCCCGGTATAACGCTTTCGCACCAACCGTCGGCTCCAGGAGGCTTTGACCATGAAGGGATGATAATGCTATGGTACCTATTCTAAGAATCTAACAAACACTGCAGAGAAGTTTTCAAAGCAAACATTTAGCAAAGAAATCAATGAATCAATAAGTTTATTACTATTTTCCACTCAAATCAAACAATATTAATGTTGAATTAGAACTCTAAATTATTACCTCGACGTCATAGCTAGAACTGCGATGTTATCGTATTTACGACTCGAATATTAAAGATTTATTGACCACTAACGCCATTTACAGAGCTAAACACAATATCTAAACCAAATAGTGCCATTTAAGTCACATGCAATGAAATTACAAAAGGCAGAATAATTGCAATGAAGTATATAAAAGTTACTTGTCATTTTCTGCTTTCAAAACTTTTTGCAGCGTCTTCAAAACAAATAAATAAATGAAGTATATAAAAGTTAGTTGTCATTTTCTGCTTTCAAAATATTTGCAGCGTCTTCAAAACAAATAAAAACATTCATTTTCAATGGGCTGAATTAACAATGTTTATATATAATTCTCAACACTCTATAGTAATTCTATAGAGTATATAAACATTGATTGTTAATTTTTGCTTTCAAAACGTTTTGCAGAATCTACAAGTCAAATAAATACATATATTTCAAATAAATAATATAGGTACATGCAATGAATGGTCAAAAAGTCGGTCAGTTGGAAAAGTGAAGCTAATTGCACGCTCCAATTTGTAGATTTCTAAGGAGAAGAACGAACAAAAAGCTACATATATACTCTTTTAAGCCATGTTATGATTTCCTAAAGTGTGGTTTCCTAAATGTGGAAAACAGTGGTTTTTTTATAGTGGGCAAAAATCATCCAATGATGAATCCCGCTCTTGTTCTCAATGTCATTGGACTCGACCAGCTGATGTTTACTAAAAGAAATTAATTTCGTACATGCGTATATTAATTCGAGTTTTAGAATAAAATACTTTATTTTTTAATTTTATCTTTACAAATCGATAGTGTTTCATGTATCAGATCGACCCTCCACGGTATTAAAACGATCAAAATTTAGCGGTAAGTATATTATTTAACGCAATACAAATAAATAATAGGGGTTTTTAAAAAAGATATACATTGTTATGAATTAGTAGCATATAAGCAACATTATTATGAAGTGTCAAAATAAAAAGCAAAAAAAAAAACTCATTAAATTATTAAGTATTATTTTAAATGTGTCGTAAATGGAAATTCAATTATATTAAGGGTCTGAAATGACCTTAATATCAATTCTTATTGACTACTAAAGTTACGATTCGAGGAGTTTTATGTACGGATTTTTATAGTGTGGGACGGTTTAATAGCGATGAGCGGACCATCAATTTTAATATATCAATTATATATTAGGCATAAACTTTGTGTGCGTAACTGTACTTATTTCGAAGTCAATAATCTTAATGGATATGAGATTTTGCTGAATATTTAACAGGCCATCCATCAGTTAAGTATCTAACTGTAGGGGCCCTACAGGGTCGAAGCCTCCCGAGGCCGAGTGTTGGTGCGAAAGCGTTACACCGGGGCTTTGGAAATAAGGCAAGGAAGGCACGGGGTAGGTTGTTTAGTCAGTAAGAGTCTGACACTGTTTCCCGCTCCGTACAAGAGCGGGATTTGTCATTCGATGATTTTTACCTACCATAAAAAAAATCTGTTAAGTAGATATCTATCTACAAAAGAAATTCCTAAAAACTTTTCCATTCTTAGGCTCTCTCTCTTATTAAATGCCGACGCAGTTATGTATTGGTATCCGCCGAAGAACTGAAATCGCACGAACATGCCCGAAGAATCGCCACACTTAAGTGGCAGTGGGCAACGCATATTGTTCGTAGAACGGATGGTTGATAGATATGAAAAGTTCTAGAGCGGTGGCTAAAAACGCAGAAGGCCTCCCACATGGTGGACCGATGACCTGGTGAGGGTCGCGAGAATGTGGTGGATAGTCAGTGGTTCGACAGTCGATGGTGGAACAGTGGAATCGGATATCTTCATCTCGATTCGATCACGCAAAGGAAACTCCGAGCCTCCCTTTCCATTGCCTTTTGAGTGACTTTAAGCCTTCTGACAACGCCCATTGTAAGCGACCACTTTTCAGAACCAAAGCATTTCTAGTTCTACACTTACAGCAACATAATTTAAAAATTACTTACCCCAATCTTAAACAACAACAAATAAAGTAGGAACAGTTACCAAAACGGGAAACAAAAACTAAAATTAAACCAAGAAACAGTGGCCAACGATGTTTTTCTACTTTTACAATTTATTACCCCACTTACTAGCTGCCCCGCGTTTCTTACTTACAGTTTAAAATCTTTTATTTTACATGGTGTGGTGTGAAACAAAAACTTTGTTTTTAACACTTCCTAAGAAAGCATTAGTTGAAAGCTCTGTGTTTTAAAGTTATTTGTTACCTACATGCTTATTTGGTAGCTGTTACTTTGTTTAGCCCACAGCTTAAATAATCAAAGAATTTATTTATTTCAACATTTGAAGTGTCAAAAATTTGGTCAATCAAAAAATGTATAGCAATTGCACATTCCAAAGAACTCTATGGAGAACAATGTTTCAAAAATCCGAAAAAATTGACACTTTTCAGGCAATCAATTAGATGGAATGGCCCGTAATTCATCAAGGGTCCACGTTGTGGTTGTCACATGTCTTCGAATTTCTGATTCTAGGACATGCCAGTTTCCTCACGATGTTTTCCTTCACCATTTTGAGAGCAGTGGTGATGAAATATATTACACAAAGTGAAGCACATAGCTAGGTTTGAACCTGCTACCTAGAAGTTGTAAGTCAGGGCCTTTACAACTCGGCTATCGGAATAAAGTATTGTTCGAGATCGCACCTACGCATTCAGGAGTAATTCCTAATGCGATGAAACGAATAAAGAAAAAATTGACAAAAATATCTGAATATATATTTTTTTCATTTACATTTTCATTAAAGTCACTCTTATGCGTTATGCTAACGGAAGAGAGCGTAATAAAAACCTAACAAAACTGGGACATATAATACTTTTACGTTCTCTTTACTGGGAACTTTAAAACGCAACAGAGTTGCTGTGACACGACCCCTTTAGAACAGCGATGCATTCAGAAACACAGTGATCAAAATAAACGTTTACTTCAAGAAAATATGCTTTAATTTTTTTTAGTATCAAATGCAAGATAAATTTAGAATTTTTTATTAGAGTAAGAAGAAATACATAGAAGATTGTTTTTTTTTTTTTTTTTTTGAGGTGTGTAATCACCAAATGACTTCTGGAGGAGTGTTTTCTTTTTTATTTTGGGAAAGATCATCGAATGACGAATCCGGCCCTTGAGTGGAGCAGGAGACAGTATCAGATTTCTACTGACTAACCCACCGTTCCTTCTTAGAGGCCCTGGAACTAAGGTTAGTTCTAGGGCCCCGGTATTCCGCTTTCGCATCAATATTTGGCTTCTGGAGGAGGGTGGAAAGAGAATGGCAAAATTTGACTGATTAAAATACGCCTATGTGAAGACGCCTAAGAATGTGCAATTAGCATATTATTTTGACTGATTTCTTGACAATTAAAGTAGTAATTAATAGGTAAAAGGTTTATTTCAAAGAAACGCTTGATTGAGTTTAAGATTTCAGAAGTTTTAACTATTGCAGGTTCCCCGAACATTATACCATTCCTTCAGCAAAACATCTTCAACATTTTAGCAATTATTTATCCGCATTGCTGTCACAAAATGTGCATTTAGAAGCTAAATTCAGCTTAAAGCTGCACAATTTTAGAATGTCGAAACTAGAGCGAGGCTACAGAAGTAACAGCCAGATTTTTAGCACCATTCCATCCGACATTGTAGCATTTAAATCTTTGCAATGTTACACAGAAAACTTCACTACTTTAGTAACACAGGTTCTTTTAAAATAATGCGAACTGAAATCCAAGCACCATTGGTGTTTAATTAATTTAAGTTGCGAAAGGTGTCTTCGTTTGCTTTCAATTGTTTTGTATTGTTTTGTTTCGCCATCTTAGATTCGCTTTTGTTTTGTAGATTCAAATTACTGTCCGCTAAGTGGTGAGGGTCGAAGGATTTCGATGGGTGCGAAAAAACATATTATGTTTAATCTGACTCTGACACTGTATCTCGCCCTTGTGCGGAGTGAGAAACAGTATCAGACTCTTACTGACTAAACAACCTACCCCGTTCCCACGTTGCCATATAAACCAAAGCAAGAGCCTTCCTTTCAGCCGCGAACTCTTGGCCCCAGTTGGCTTCGATCTTTCTGCAGGGTCCCTACGGTTTGCTGACAACTCCCTGAGGCGCGCGGAAACAGTGATTTCTGTATGGATTTCCGCGTCAAAAAAAAAAACAAGTCACAGAGAATACTAAACCAACTTAGTTGTTAAACTAGTTCAAATGTGTACAACCGCTTTCTTGTTCAACTAGCATCTACTTTGTATAACAAATTGTTTTAAGGGGTAGCTATACGATTTTTGATGATTTTAAATCTAACATCATGACAAAACACCTAGTCCGTACGTTTCGAAAAAAAAAAATATGTTAAACTAGGCTATTTTCCTAATAATTTGATATAGGACTATTATACATTTTTTTCATTGAACTTGGTGCAATTTATTTTCAAAATAATGTAAATAACGCTGACAAAAAGCAAAAATCAGTCAAAAACCATTGGGTGTATTTGTATGGAACTTTCACAAACTTAAAGATAATTTAATTACCAATCTTTTGATATACGTCTTTTATTCTTATTGTGTTTAATTAATGAAAGTGTTTGATTGTGTCAAATTATTATTCGAATATATTTGACGCCCCTTTTTTTTTGTTCGCTTACGGTCGCTGGCGTATATCTGCCCCTTAACAGACAGCTACTTTGTATAACAAATGGGTTTTAGAACTGGATTATCTTAGCGATAAGAAATAAGGTCACATACTGACATACTCGTATCAATATATTCCCTAATGCGATCGAATACAATAATCGTTTCTTTGCTAATTATTTCCTCTTTGAATATTCTTGTTTGGGTCTGTGATACGGAATTTTGTTGTAAATTAGGTTTCTTGTTATGACGGCTCCGGATAGTAAATGTATATATATTTTTATATAGTCAATGTATAATTTATATAGTAAATGTATAGTTTTCGCGAGATTCACACTCTTTCGTGTCTGGCACCTTAACTAATTTCATAATCTACAAGCGTTAACGCTAATAAACAACTTATCAAATATAAGGAAATGACTTCATTACAAAAAAAAAATTAGCCAAGTTCGCATCATTAAAAATGACAGAATGAAATGTAATCGTTTCTACAATAAGGGCCGAAGCCAACTGGGGCCATGGGTTCGCGTCTGAAAGGAAGGCTCTGTCCCTTGTGTATATGGCAACGTTGGAATGGGGTAGGTTGTTTAGTCAGTAAGAGTCTGACACTTGTTTCCCGCTCCGCCCAAGGGTGGGACTCGTCATTGGATGATTTTTACCTAGCTAAAAAAAAAAAAATGGTTTCTACAATGATCATCGCTACATCAAGCAGTTTTATGATATAATTAATACTTATTTTGAGGCGTATCGATTGTAGAAAGAGACTCGTCACGAAACGATTGTAACTTGGCTAGGGGCTGTTCACTGATCATGCCAGAATTCATGGCGTCAATTCACGCGTGAATTCACGGTACTAATGTGGAGCCGCCATTATTTAGTATGGTAACCTGTGAAACACATATTACTAACCGCTAAACAAATCAATCACAACATTTTTACGCTTGATAAAAAAAAAACAAAATGGCGACTAGTTACACTTATTTAGCTACCAGTTTACATTAAAAAAACAATTAGCCTCTTCTATATTATCTTCTAATAACATTATACATTTGCTCTTACGCTAATATGTCCACGCTTTAAGTGGGAATCCTATATTTCTTTCATGATATGTAAATTATAAGATAAAGTCATATAATATATGTGCTTACTATAATGGATTTTATATCGTTAGGTGTCGATTTGTGCATAAATATTGCTGTTTTGTTGTGCATATTTTTATTTGTGCTAATGTGTTAATGACACATCAAGGTTTTAGAGGTGTGCCTATTTTCCTGGGTTACAGGATCTTCTAGGCAAGTGACAGACAGACTGACAATGGAGTTTTAATAATAGCGACTCATTTTTAACCTTTCAAGATTCAAAAATTCAAAGCGTTTATTTATTTATGTAACATGGAGGACTTACAGTTAAAAAAAAACGATTAGAAACAGTAACTTGGACTGTCAGCCAATAACAAGTCCTCACTTATAATGTACAGAGTAATAAAATCAAAAATCATATGGCACTAGGTATGCAGATAAAAAAGCTCTCAATATAATAATATAATCATTTACAGGCACTTTTGAAAGGTCAAGAAATCGGCCTGTTAGAAAAAAAAAATGACGCTAATAACACTTTCCAAAGCGTAGATAACTATGGAGAAGAATGTGCAAGAAACTCCATGGACGACAAACCTTAAAAAGACCCTATGCGCGGCCAAAAAGGCGCCTGTCTCAACATAATTACGATTACGCAATATTAAAAAAAAAGGCCACCGTGCTGGTATTATGGTACCTACCTTACAATGCATGAAGAATTATATTTGCCGTTTCATACATAAGTCGGTATGAATACCGACTAATATAATAAGTACTAAAAACACGAGGCACTCTAAAGCTTTTAAAACTAACGCTAAAAAGACAGAGGACAAATTTCAACAATTCTCCACATCAAGACCTACATAAAAACATCACATCAGACAACTCGACTAAATCTAGCGCGTATCTCATCTAAAATCTGTTTACAAAAGTTACGAAATAAGACATTGTTAAATTATACAAGAAAGAACGCTCACAGAATTAGTTCCTCTAAATTTTGCATAAAAAACCGTTTTATAGGCTGACTTGCTGTCTTATTTATAGGCAAGTGGAAATCGCATCAATGGCTGCGAATAAAGAACGACAGAAATATGTAAATACAAACGTCTATGTTCACTAATTTGTATATAAATGTCATAGGTTTCGTTCATATCGGGAAGTGTGCGTTGGAATCTCGTAATTTATTCCCACTAGGCTAGCCATGTCGCACGAGTGCACTAGGACAAATGGACTGGACGCTTGAGGGGTTCGAAGTCGACCGTGGCGAAAGTTGTGTGACGATCTGATCATGTCCGCAGGGCAAGCTTGGTCACAGATCGCCAAAGACAGAGGTATGGAAAGAAAAGGAAGAGACCTTTGCTTTGCCGAGAGACACTACATAGAATATTATAAACAAAACTCCACTCGGCCTGTTCCTGAGACCTGGAGGTTTTTGTAGGTTTTTATGTCTAGAGTAAATAGCTTACTTCTAGGCAACCGCATTCCATCATAGACCACAGCATCGCTCACTGGTGAGATAGTCAGCAAATGGCTCTCCTTAATCCATTCCCGGATTAGATCTATTCGCTGATGAATGGAAGGAGATACTGACTGAATGTCTGGTGATTTGCAAGAAAACTGAGTAAGAGGTTTAGTTAATATGAACACCTGTGTCATATTTTTCTTTAATGTTTTTTACTCAATTTGTATTTCTCTCTCGTAGAGAGGAAGCCTGTGTCCCAGCAGTGGGAACATTAAAAAAGGCTGACAATGATATAATTTGTAGCTAATGTAATCAGTGTAATTTGCATTTTGTCGTTCTAGATGTTAAATAAATAAATAGTGGTCAAATGCAAGCATACCACTTAAAACAGTTGGTCGGATATATATATACGTTTGGATGTAATTTTTTTATAGATTTATTACCAAAGACGTATTGTAAATACGTCTTTGGTAATAAATCTATAACGTAGAATGTATGCTGAATGTAAATACCTACATTCAGCATACATTCAACATTTTACTCAATTGTACCAGAAAACGTGTAGAGGCTTCCCTTCTACATTTGTTAATGAAGACTGTTACTAATTGTAGTAATTATACTTTTAACAAGTTGTACCATTGACCTACACAACTTATACGTGCTTACCAACTTAACAGACTCAATTAACATGTTTTAAAACGAAAACTGTGAGAATCAGAACATAATTACAAGACATAATGAGTTCTAAGTCACAGTAGTAGTAAGCATAATACGTCCCACTGCTGGGCCTTCTCTCCTCCTCCTCTTTCCTTTCAAAAAACTTCTGTCCTCAGTCATTACAGGCAAGTCCCTCCTTTAGTTGTTCAGCTGGTCTCTACACTTTCGCCTTGATCTGTCGCGATGTCGCCTGACGTATAATGGGACACAATGAGTGCCTAATTTATCTTACAGCTCAAAACAGTTAAGTATCCTTATTCGTATCTTATAATCTAAAAGAAAGATCTATATAAAACTCGAATGGAAAATCATGAATTAACTTATCCTGCTTTTGGTAAAGCCAAATTTGATCTAGGTCAAATTTTGACGGTTGAGACGTTCTTCTTAACACAGTTTTTTTTTATGGGAAAGCCATTCAAACGACATCTCTTGATCTTTGGACGAAACAAGGGATTGTGTCAGACTTTTACTGATTAAAATCCCATTCCGGTTAATGAACCGGAGTGGGATTTTAATCAGTAAAAATGCCTTGTCGCCATTCTATGGCCACGAGGTATAGAATGAAACTTTGGCCCCAGTGAGCTTTAACCCAATTGGGCTTCTTGAGGCGTTTGAACAATACGCGCCATCGTCGAATTGGATTCTTAACACACAAAACTCAAACCAAAAACTCAGTACATGTCCCCAACATAACTTACAGCAATCATAAACATCAGAACATAAATCCCACATGGTAAACGCCTATAACGAAATCACTAACACATTCAGAACGCGTTCCAGATTCATCTGACGCCAGCAACCACTAAATCTAAAACAACAATGTTTCACACGACTCGCAATCTATAACGCACTAGTACATAAAACACGAAATAATGATGGGAGTAACTCGGCGGAATTGTGAAGACTTCGGCGTGTATACAGGGTGTAAGAAGGTCGTATAGATTCGATAGTTGTCTTCTTCAATTGAACGTATGCATGAACTGGATATGTAGGGTGACCATCAGTTTGGTCCTTAGGATGAATGTCGCAGGGTAGCATGTTGAGACAATTTTTTTTGTTTTTTTTTTATAGGTGGGAAGTTGAATTTTAATTATAATGTAATAATAATCATTAAAATGATCAGTAGCAAACAACCAATTTAGTTCAGCCAACGATAAATAGGGTAGTACGATAACAGAAAAAAAATCGTACTGCCTAAGAAGTGAAAGAAAAGTTTGTATGTTGGTTACTCTGTCACGTTCTAATAGCAGAACGGATTCGAAAAAAATTTAACACACTGGTAGACCATATCCCAAAACACAGGCCAAATACTTTTTGTCTTCTTAAGTTACCCTACAATATCCTACTTTTTTGTGGATTACACTACTGAAAAAAGCTATAAAAACAAACTCAATACATTAATATTCTAACAATATCTATCATATACAATTGGTAGCATTAGATATAACATACTATAACACGTTACGACCGACTTGTCTGGATAGTACTTTTTTTTTTTAAATATCACAAATACCCCTCATTTGCTCCTTTTGCGAAGAAGCTAGCAAAGAAGTAGGCCACATTATTAATTAGTAAAATTCTGACAATATCCTCCACTCTTCCCAATAGCAGGAGAAGTCATTGGATGATTTTCCCACCTAAAAAATCCTACACTTGTTCACCAAGCGAACGAAGCGATGTTTTAATTTTATCTTTGAAGGCAAGATGTCAACGACAGAAGCACACCTGTCAATTTTTATTATAACAAATGACCCCATAAAAAAATATTCATAACAACAAAATATTAAAAAAACCGCCTTCACTATACAAGGTTAGAAGCCATCAAAAAATATTTAGATTTCAAGTTGTGGTATTAAATTCCCATCGAGGTTAAAAGTATTGTGTTACAAGAACATTTAAATAAAAACGCTCTTTAGTGCTTTTAGGTATAAATGGTTTTTTAGAGTTCCGTAAGACAGTTGACAAAACGGAAGCCTTATAGACACACTTTCGTTGGAAATATCCATTATTTTTGGTATAATATGTCAAACCTAAATTTATTTCATAACAGTCATATCTCGGCAGGCTCGGGTGAGAAAGCAAAACAAACCCTCAGTGGCCCGGTGATCATCTGTTTGTGTGGACAACAGGTAGGGGAGAGTGGGGGAATCACGGACGGCGGGTAATGGCGAACACTAAGGTATTAGGATGTTAGAAAGAGATAGTAGATATTTCGAATGATGCATTCGCAAGTCGGACCCGACCTTAGTGCCGAACAGTAACTAGTGAGTTGAGGCTGCGCACGATGTCAAAGGTAAGTGATTTTTTATTTTTTTTAGTACATTCATCTAATTTTGTAAGACAAATTGTATGCGTGTATAATAACTCCATGCAAAACGTAGGAATCTGATATTTTTTTGTGAAATAGCGACTAAATATGTAACTTGTTTCAATAATTACCACGTTCATTGCTAGTTTCCAACGTCAAAAAATTAAATAGTTTTACTTTTTGGTACGTATCGGGTAATAGCGGACGATTTGAGTGGGGCAATCTCGGACGTCCATGATTACCCCGTGTCATAATTAACTATTGTTTTTACCGCCTACAGCTAAGGATTTAACAAGTTTTAAAACTCCAAAAATATTTCAGATGCCGTGTATCTACAAAAGAAAGGTGGAGACCAAATATAAAATAGAAGATCTTGAAAAAGCCGTTCAAGAAGTTAAAAACAAGACGCTGCCGTTAAGAAAAGCAGCCACTGCATAAGCTGTTCCAAAACAACACTATTCACGACTATCGCAACAAAGACATTGTGAAGATGCCACAAACTGGAATTCCTTCCAGTTTGTGGCATCTTCATATTATTAATAAATACGGGCTTCCACCCGTATTTATCAAGGGCGAGAAAAGGAATTAGAACATCGTATTTTAAAATATAGCAAACTATTTTATGGTAAAACAAAAATTAAAAATAAAATAATATTATATATTCATATTTATACATACATAATTGTATGTAATAAAATAAAGAAACTGGTATTTCAAATGTACAAAGAAATTCAAAGATATTAGCTCCAAAAAGACAAACAAGTCAACATGACCACAAGTGATGATCAAAATATGAAACTTCAATAATCGAAGACTGGATGATATGCTATAATTATAATCACTGGGCCCATGAAAATTTTACCAGTGGAGAAAGTACATCTAGAGAATTTTTCTGTGATTTCTGTGCCGATTAGGCTATGTTCGTGATTACCCCATAAGCCGTCCGCAATTACCCGACATGGTTCGGGTAAACCCGGACACCAAACATTTTGTTTTTCCTTTAAATTTTGATGTTACGCTAAAAAAATATCAAATTTAATTATGACAATATAATAATAATTAGTTTAAGTTGACATTTGTCAATAAATAACTTTTGTTACACTGTGTTTTTTTGTTTTATTACAATTTTCCCTTAGGTGTTCGCAATTACCCCACTCTCCCCTAACATAACAAACTTATAACTTTATGATTTTTTTATGATACAGTTAAGTTTGTACATAAATTATTTAAAATATAGACCCATGTTTCGGGTTTCGCATAATTATATTAAAAATAAAGTTGTATGTAATATCTGAGCGCAGATTGACCCAAAAAACAATGAACTATTTTTCATTATTAGAAAATGTATAGAATCGCCATACTTGTAGATGTCGATTCAAGGCAGCTTTGTCGTTATTTGTTTTTTTTATTAAAAGACCGATAATTGTAGAAGAAAAGTGAAGATTTACAACAGCAAACAAAAAAATCTCTTTCTAATCTTTTCCATCAAAAATGTCAATAAACTTTAAAATAATCTAAGACAGTAAATATTGGCATGTATTCATCTTTTATAAGAAGTTCATCTCTTTTTAAACCGTATGGTTAAATAAAATATTGAAATCTATCGCAAACGGATCACCGACTTTAGTTCACAAAACTAAAATTAAAATGCACTAGGTCAGTGACCTCGAAAAGCGAATATGAAAAATCTGGCCAACTTTAGTACCAAAACTTTTTACTAGCCTACAAATATATTCCCAAAAATATTTTTGGCTTTTGAAAACTTGAGCTTTGAATTCACCTTTTTTATTCAAAACTAAATTAAATGGGATTTGCTTTTGAGGTTTACCTACATTTATTTGATTAGCCGTGGGTCCAAATCTTTTTCTAATTTTATTTATAAATATTGTTCTGTAACTCTGTTTCGATTTAAAACAATATTTTCTCAAACAGATTTATAATGATGATTATCCGACAAAAAAAAAACATTAGTAAGTAAAATTCTTTAGTAAGTACAATTTTCGGAGGGCAGTGGTGGCCGAGTGGTAACGGGCCAGAGTTACGAGTTCGTAAAACCGCGGGTTCAAACCCAGTCAGGCGGATTACTTTCTATTTCATCACCACTGCTCTCAAAACGGTAAAGGAAAACATCGTGAGGAAACCGGCATGTCCTAGAACCAAAAATTCGAAGACATGTGACATGGGTTACGGCCCATTCCTTATCCTAAATTGAAGGCTAGAAGCCTACCAGTGGGAACATTATAAGGCAGTTGCTATTTTATGCTAAGTAGCTTAGTTTACCCACTAGCTCCCATTTCCTATTCCAGTTGGTAGATACTTAAGTACAATCAGTAAATGCTATTCACACGGCAAGCACTCCAAGATGCAACTAACTGTGTTACGGCAAGTGACAAGTGATTTAACCAATCGGCAGCCGTTGCTGGGCTTTGGAGAGTCCTAATTGGTTGAGTGATGCTAAGGAGGGCCTCTGATTGGTCGTTTAAGCAAGTGTGATGGTACTTTTCTGGTTTTTGTTCGCATTAGGATTCGCATTGCGATATGGGTACGGGAAACAACTGTTTAATCATAATTTAGTGTAATTTTTGCCAAAAGACGTCCACTGCTGGACATAGGATTCCACAAGCGTCGCCACAACCAGTACTTTCTACATACATTTTTGTTAACTCCTTAAATTGTATTTGAAAATTTCAAAATCTTGCCGAGCAATATTTGAACTCTGAATTCGAGTGTATAGCAAAATGGCCTCCTAGGAGAAGGAATGGGCCCTAATCCACCACGCAGGCCCTGTGCGGGCTGGTGGATGCCACATGTCTTCGATTTTTGGTTCTATGACATTCCGGTTTCCTCACGATGTTTTCCTTCACCGTTTTGAGAGCAGTGGTGATGAAATAAATTATACAAAACAATGCGCTTAGCTGGATTAGAACCAGCGTCATACGACGAGCCCGGTCATCATCATCATTTCCGCTGATAGACGTCCATTGCTGGCCATAGGCCTCCCCCAACTGTCGCCATAATGAATGATCCTGCATATCGCATCCATCGGATATCCGCAACCCTTGCCAGGTCATCGGTCCACTTTTTAGGAGGCCTTCAAAAACTGCGTCTTCCAGTACGCGGTCGCCACTCCAAAATCTTTCGACTCCAACGGCCATCCGTTCTGCGAGCAATGTGCCCTGCCCATTGCCACTTAAGTTCCACCACTCTGTCACCACTCCTCAAATGTCGGCACAAATGCACAATATGTGGAATAATTGAAACAGGCGTGATCTCAATAAATGGAGCTGTGAAATTTGATTGTGGTGTTGACTACCTCAGCGAAGCTTGCCAAGAAAACTTGCCATTTGTTGCCAAATACTACAAAAACTTTAGAAAGTGTTACATCCGTATTCTAATGGCAAAGAAAGAAAATGTAGTCAATGAACCTTGACCTCTTAGTAAGCAATCATAAATTTTAAGAAAAAGAGTCTCTCTGCATGACACTAATCTGCATGGTTCTCATATGATTTTACCATTACATGTTTACTGTATGGACTTTAAAAGAAATGTTTTTTTTTAAATTTTTGGAGCGTTATTTCCGAAATTATTAATATTAAAACCCTTATTCATATTTAAATACAACAATATATAAAATACACGTTAAAGTTGAAATGAAAAATAAAATCAATCCCCATTTTACGACTAGAGGGGGTACCCTAAAAAAAACATGTTTTTTTTTTCACTTTTTATTTTAGCACTTTGTCGGCATGATTAATATATATTTGTATCAAATTTCAGCTTTGTGGTGCTAACGGTCACCAAGATTATCCGCGGATGGAAAGACAGACAGACATAGCGAAACTATAAGGGTTGCTAGTTGACTACGAAACCCTAAAAACAGCCACTGAATTTGACTTCAAAAAATCTCATACCACTCACCCTTATAAGATTCAGCATCATTATTGTTTCTTTTTATGTACTCATGTCTTGTAAATGCCTAAGGTTATTTGTTTCAAAATAGAACCACACTTTTATCATACAAACGAAATATTAGAAACCTTCCTGGAATCACTCCGCCTTAATCCCACTTTTGAACTCACCAGAAAAAAAAAGACAACCTCAAAACAGGTTTGAACGCCTTCCCATCCCTAGTTTCCGGGAACCATACGCCATTAGAATTAGAACTTTATTTATAGGAAGTTAAAGTTAAAATTGAGTTGACAGGTGTTTTATGCTTGGAGATTCTTAGTGGGTATAACAAGGCGCATTGGGTCTAATATGGCGCAACTTGAGATACAAAGGAATACCGCGCGGGTGGTAAAGAGTTAGTGTAATACGTTTCTGATGTGTTTTTAATTTGGGATTCGTGTGAACTCCTGCGCACTAATAGACACATTATGTTGGCTGTTCGTTCAATGGCTCTTTTTACTTGTCACCTGTTAGTTATGACCTTGTCGCTATTGTTAAAGTTTAGCCACCGATTCTTTAGTTGAGTATTTGATGTTGAGTAGGTACTTGACAATCACAAATTCTTGATTCAGAAACCGGCACCAATCCTATTAAATTCAAGAGTATGAATAGCAGTAAATAAGTTGAACTACTTGCTATGGTTACTACTTGCATTGAGCAGGGCCGTTACCACTCGGCCACCAGGCCGAGTGGTAACGGCCCCGACTTGCGTGTAGTAGGTCGCGGGTTCAAACCCAGCCAGGCGCATTACTTTGTATAATTTATTTCATCACCACTGCTCTCAAAACGATGAAGGAAAACATCGTGAGGAAACCGGCATGTCCTAGAACCAAAAATTCGAAGACATGTGACATCCACCAACCCGCACTGGGCCCGCGTGGTGGATTACGGCCCATTCCCTCTCTTAGAGAGGAGGCCTGTGTCCCTGCAGTGGGAACATTAAAAAAAGGCTGATGATGATGATGATGATGATGACTTGCTATGGTTACGTGAAGCCCCCCACTTTGAATAAAACTCGAAAATCGGTTATAATCCTTGTGAACGAAATCGAACCATCATGGCGGTCAAGTTTCAATTGACAGTAACTGATTATTATCGGTTGCTTTGGTGCTTAACCGTAGTAAATGGTTCAACTTGTTTGCCACGTACTGTACTTATACCTAGAATGTGTAGCTAAATTACTTAACTATTTCAAAATAAAATGGCGTTGTTACCTTAAACTTCTTAAAAGATTTTGACGACTTCGCAAATATTTCATAAATGTTCCATTTACCTGAAAACAACAAAAACAACACAAATAAGTTTAGTTTTTCATAAAAAAGCTTTCAATCGACTTAACCCGGTTTCTTTGATAAAAAACGTTGATAAAACACTTCAAAACTTTCAGAAACAAATGGGCATTTATCTCATAAATAACTAAACAGAACATTGGATAAAGCGATTTAACGGGAAGAGGTCTCAAAAACGAATAATTTTCATCAAAATACCAGGTATCTCTAAAGTTAAAAAGTTAACTGTGATTTTGCGAACTTTTAATTTACAAAACAAAACGTTAGAAATTAAGACAGTGTGAAGAGCCAAAGTTCACGTAAAACATCAGATTTTCAGAAGTCTTTACTTGATTACTTTTACACAAATTCATGTATTGATTTCTATAGGAGCTTAGAAAATATCCACAGCTATCTATTCAAGGAGTTGTCAGCACACTGTAGGGGCCCTACGGGGTCAAAGCCTCCTGGAGTCGAGGGTTGGTGCGAAAGCGTTACACCGGGGCTCTGGGAATAAGGCAAGAGAGGAACGGGGTTTTTTTTAGGGTAGGTTGTTTAGTCAGTAAGAGTCTGACACTGTTTCCCGTTCCGCCCAAGAGCGGGATTGGTCATTAGATGATTTTTACCTACCATGAAAAAAAAACAGCTATCTATGTATCCAAAATATCTGGAGGAAGAAGACGCTCTTACGATCACGTACAGTACGGCCATCGTACGATTGAAAACTCGTAAAAAAAATAAATGGTTTAATTAAACAGATAAATGCAATTTGCAATTGTATACTAATTCATGAAATAAGCTTTTCTTATAAACTTTAAAACATGTTCGTTACTGAAACCGACAGGCAAACAAAAAGATTACTTATAGGTAGGATCCGTGCCAAAAACAATCCATTTCCATCTATTTGAATTGCGACAATTTTTCGACGAAACGAAAACAGCACTTACGAATACAGAAAACTGAATTACCTGTGAAAAATGCCAGGCTTTTTATGAGAAAAGCCAGGCTTTTTAGTTGTAACCCTGGTACGCAAAGACAGCTCAAGAATCACACTGGGGTTTCAGTCGTGAAAACATTATAACTTCACCCAGAAAGGAAAGCTATTTGATGATTTCTAAAACTTTAAGGTCATCGTCTGGACATCCACAAAGCATTTGGACAATCCATGTTTCACGCAAACCTCAAAGAAGAAACCTCTGGCAAACCGTAAGGGGTTGAACTAATCCCACATGGCCCTGGCAAGCTGGTTAGCTTGCCAGGGCCATGGATTAGGTCAAAAAAAGAAACCTAAGGTCCTAAATCGCAAAGATCTAAATCAATACAGGAAAAGATACAGGATTGGTTAAACCAGCAAAACTCTGATACCTACTCCCCCTCGCTGCACTCGGGAGGAGTTATTTTATGCTTTCCCACATAAAAAACCCTTCCACATTTTTTTAATTGCAGCTTAACGGAAAAAAAAACCACTTAGCTCTTGATTACTTCAATATCTAACTCGACAAAGGAAATATTTTCTAAACGACTGACTAATAAGAACTCGTACTTCCCTCCGTATCTCGCTTCGGAACTCATCTCATACAAATCCGCTATCCGTTGAGGATTAAATATTCTTTCAACGTGTACTCAAACACTATGATTAGCAGTTGACCTAGTTTTCAAGATATAAAACCTCTTTTTCCTTTTTAAATTGAGAAGTTTTTTTTTTTTAATTTGACTTGTAAGTTGGTAGAACTTTATCAATCCATAATTGAGTATTGCAGATGTAACGGAACGTTGTGAGCGAGAATTTGCGTTTTTAAAATCGCTTTTTTATTTTTATTTTTTTTTAGATTAAGAACTCTTTTATTATGTTTTAAAAAGATATAATTAAGAATTACTCGTACAGATGAACTTAGAAATTTGTAAGTGACAATTTGTGTTTTTAAAACCAATTTTTTTCAAATTTAGATCAATATTTTTTGTAAATAGAACGTAGTTAAGTTGTTATTGAGTATAACAGATGTAAGTATAAACCACGAAACACAAGTAGAGCCATCTTGGCGGACGACTTTGGAGGCGCAATGTAAGATTTTCAGGTCTCAATCGAATTAGTAACGTGTAGTTGCAGTCCCAAAAGCTATTAAATATTTTGAAACTGAAAGGGCATCCTTAAACATATCTTGAAAATGAAATCAAAACAAACAACATCATCATCGGTTTTTTTTTATTGAATACTAGCTTTTGTCAGCGGCTCTGCCCGCGTACATAAAATATAGCGTATGTCACTCAGGAGTAAAGCAGCTTTCTATTGTTGCTAAAATTTTTCCAATCGGACCAGTAGTTCCAGAGATTACCTCCAGCTACAAACAAAAAATAAAAAAACAAACTTTACCTCTTTATTATATTAGTGTAGATGTAGATGATAGGTTCGCCCTTGACCGCTATCTCACCTGATGGAAAGCGTAGATGCAAACGACGATAGACCTATTTTAATGTTCTCACTGCTGGGACACAGACCTTCTCTCTCAAACAACATAAAAACAATAAATCACTTTCAATAGGCTCAATCTACACTACTTAACACATTAGGGACCTCTGACCATAGCCAAGATGTCAGGAAGTCCTCCGACCAGAGATAAGATATCATGACACCATAGGATTATAATGGCCCACACACGGTGTCTATCAAATTGTTTATGGAATACTTATGTTATTATTTTTTTGTCACGTTCTATTTATATTGCATTATTTTTAGGCTAGCCTATATGTAGAGAAAAAAGCTTTTACAAGAAAAACTTTTCACCTTCGTATTTCACGAAGGCGATTTTTTTTTATAATAATAATAATAATCATCATTTATTTTCAAGTTACATAGTCACGTGGTGGGAAAAATCATCGAATGACAAATTCTGCCCTTGGCCGGAGCGGAAGACAGTGTCAGACTTCTACTAACTAAACAACCCATCGTTCCATCATGCCTTAGTTCCAGGGACCAAGGTGACTAGTAAGTTCATAACAAAAACCCGCAAAATCATAATACCTAATTAATATAAATTGCTGTGGGATTATCATCTCTCAAAAAATCTGAGCAGGTCGAAGGCTTATTGGAGCCAAAAGTTCACGCCTAAAAGAAAGACTCAGCCCTGGTATTAATGAGGTGGGTTTTTAGTCAGTAAAATTCTGACATTATCTCCTGCTCCTAGCGAACATAAATACTTTGGAGGCAACCTCCGAATTAGGTATGATGTATTAGTATAAGATATGATGGGTCTGGCATGCACGTCCGTGTAAAAGACGTCCCTAATAATAAATAAAGAGAAAAAGAAAATATCCTGCTCCACCCAAATGCGGAAGGTTTCATCAAAAGATTTGTAGCTAGAGAAAAAAAATACCCTTTCGTTACGGAACCCTCAAAAAACACGTTGTATAAATGTCAATGACCACATATACCGTTACCCATAATGGACATTGTCCAAATGTGGGTGTAAGTCCATAACACCTCCACTTTACCCCTTTTAAAGGATCATTGGGACCTGTCACATATCACATAAGACGAAGTTTAATATCATATGGCACTTAGAAACAAAAAAACATCAAATTTTTGTCAGGTTTTTTTTTTTTCTCCCGCTCTGTAGATAGGAGAGTGTTGTGGCTAGCACTCTTATTTGTCAGGTTCATCGATATAATGTCTATGAGCACAGGTGTAGGGTAGCCAGCCTTTCGGTATTTTACAGGTTGCTTTTTAGAGTGTACGCAGGAATAGCATGAATTGATTCCACCATCGCGATGTTCGGCGAAAACGTATTACCGGGGCCCACCTTGCCTTGTGATCCAGGCAAGGAAGGAATGGGGTAGGTTGTTTAATCAGTAGGAATCTGACAGTTTCAAGCTCCGCCCAAAGGCAGGATTTGTCATTCGATGATATTTACCTATCAAAAACAAAAAACCTTACGTTTTTTACGACTAAGCGTTTCGCTTCGTCCTTTGTACCGCCTACATCGAAGGACTGGAACAATTTGCCTGCTGCGGTCATTATAATTTGGATGTCTAAGGTGACGAAGGCTAACACTAAGAAAAGGTTTTTTTTTAAATTCAGCTCCTAGAGGCATGTAATGGGGGTCTAAAGTTTGTATGGAGAAACCTACTTTCACGTGGGCGAAACCGTTTGCAGAAGGCTAGTAAGACAGAGATGTAAAAGAAAAATAGATGGAATGGAAGGCCAGGTTATTAACCGATGTAAATCGCCTTTCTAAGAAACAAAGTAATTTATATTTCCGATTATTGAGTACCATATTGTATTACCAAGTTTTAAAAGGGTCGTAACTTCACATTATTTTCTGAGGAACGATTTTAAAGTTCTTAGAAAACATACAGGAAAGATTAAGTTCTAAAGTACTAAAGGATTTTATTCTCGTACAAGATAAAATGCATTATTGATGTGATATAATAGTATTCCTCATGAATTGAGACAATATTATATTATAATGTAAAAACATAAACTAAACAAAATGTTACTAAAACAATACACAGCAATAAACACTTCAGTTAGACAGAGTAGTTTAAATCTATACTCATATTATTAAGCTTAAGAGTTTGTTTGTTTGGTTAAACGCGCTTATCTCAGAAACTACTGATCCGATGTGAAAAATTCTTACATTGTACGAAAGCCCATTCACCGAGGAAAGGTATAGGCTACATAACATTACGCTATAACCTACGAGAGCAGGGCAGTGTCTAGAGTTGCGGATGAAACCGCATTGGGTAGATTTATTAAAATATACGTAGATACGTACTTAAAAAAAAAAAACCCAAATTGCCTGCTGCGGTCTTACCGTCCGATTATAATTTGGATGTCTTCGAGGCTAGAGTGAATAGGCTTTTAATTAACTTATGCGCCTCACCATGAACGATTGCATCACTGCTTACCATCAGGCAGGATCGCAGTCAAGCATTAGTTTATAGCAAATAAAAAAAAACAAATTGTACGTTAAGTACCAAAATTATGTAAAATAAAATCAATCCAGAACAGAACACAAATTTATTAAAATTTTAACGTCAAATTCCAAAAACCGTTTTTTTACAAGTTTACGGTCCTATTGTAAGCGCCTAATTACTAACAGCTAAACAGTAAACCAACATGCCCCACCCACGGCGACGCGTGATAGCGCCACTTTACCCCAGTCCACGTGGCAACCGCGCCATAATCCCCCAATCGCGGGGGTAAACACCGTTGTTTACCCACCACTCAGCATTTACCTGTTACGGTGTTGCCCGACCCTATCTCATGAAATTCCACCTTTATTATACCCTCCTTTATTTTTTTTATGATAACTTCATAATCGGAGCAGTTTTTTATTTAATTAAATTTATTGATTTTACACATAGTTTGATAATATGGCTACTGTATGTACTGTAGCAATATGTAAGAGCAGTGGTGGCCGAGTGGTAAAGGTCCCGACTTACAAGTTTGTAAGTCGCGGGTTCAAACCCACCCGGGCGCATCGTAGGACTCTGTAAAAGGGTTGAAGCCTACTGGGGCCCAGGGTCTCTTTCTGACAGGAAGGTTTGGCCCCAGTGCGAAGGGCAAAGAAGGAACGGGGTGGGGTGTTTAGTTAGTAAGATTCTTATACTATTTCCTGGTCCGCCCAAGAGCGGGATTCGTCATTGGATGATTTTTGCCCACCATAAAAAAACCCATCCAGGCGCATTACATTGTGTATTTTATTTCATCAGCACTGCTTTCAAAACGGTGAAGGAAAACATCGTGAGGAAACCGGCACATCCTAGAACCAAAACTTCGAAGACATGTGACATCCACCAATCCGCACTTAAGCTGAAGGATGGATTATTGCCCATTCCCTCTCCTAGAGAAGAGAAGAGGCCTGTGTTCCAGAAGTGGGACCATTAAAAAAGGCTGATGACGACTAAAGATAAAATAAGTTTTTAAAATAGGCTCAATACTTGTTCTGTTTGTACATAACAAACACAAATCTTGTTTTTTTTTTCTTGTATAGACTAGTATTTTCTTTAAGTATAGACATAACGATCCAGAATCTACACAGAACACTCTCTCTCATAGTATCGATATACCCGACAATTTAAACGTAATTATGAGGGTATTACGAAATTTTCATAATTATTCGCCATTCCTTTAGCTAACGAAGCACTCAAATGAAGAATTCGTTCCGGAATTCGGGAGGAGGCCTTAACCTAATTTTGAGAGCCTCCTCCCTTGGAGGTACTGTATTGACCTATACGAAATACATAACAAAATAAAAGAAAATCTGATTTCCTTATCAAAACAAATATTTACTTGCATTTGTTGCTGATTTATTGAGGAACTAGGACACTGGACTATGCTCTATTCGCGTTAAGATTTCGATATTTAGAGAAACTTTTTTTACTGTCGCTTCAATCGATTTTAACTTCTATTCCGAAGTCCTAAAGTTGGCATTAAAAGAAAAAAATAAAATAAAAATTGTTTTCTGCAGCCGCCACCTAAACTTTTATTTTAAATCACTCTGTCTATAGGCAAAAAAATCGCATAAAAATCCGTTTAGTATATTTTTATGTTTATTGCGAAATTAGCCACCGACGGACGCGGTGGGTAACTTTGTTTTAAAAAATATGACGTAATTAATAACTACCTACTAACTAATAATCACGGTGTTTTCCTTTTTAATATCGTCATAACTAATAATCATTTCTAGCAGACATTTTTATCGGTGAGTAAACAACATCCACTGACAACTCCTGCCTTTGGGTAGAACCGGAGCTGGTGTTAGACCCTTACTGACAAAAAAACCCCGTTTCTACGTTGCCTTTCATACCAGGGCCGAGGCTTCTTTTGGAAGGAACCCTCGGCCCCAGAAGGCGTCTAAGCAGATTTCTCTTACCATCAACTTCTAAATCTAATATCTAATTAACCTTGGGAACTTTTCCATCTACTATTATTTTAAATGACAAGAGGAAACTCCCGCAACGAAACCTATCATTATTTTTACACTAATAAACAGCATTACGCATCATTAATCACATTAAAACAAATAATAAACATTATTCCGACTGTCAACTCCCTAGTTAACCGAAAACCGCCAGTAATTATAAATAATTGCGATAAAATAAACAATTTTGATGGATGACATAGCAACTGGATGAATAACGGTGTAAGTGAAAAATAGTGAAATCGGTCACGGACGCAATGATACGGTTATTTTCACGATTAACGAATAAATAGTACGAACGATTCTGTTTATTTACTCTAACGCAGGTGCTAACCTTTACTCTGGTTTAGATGGATTTCTTAAGGGGCAGATACAATATACATGGCTTTTGATGATTTTAAAACCAATATCATCTACACTATCTACACTAATATAATAAAGAGGTAAAGTTTGTTTTTTTTTATTTTTTTGTTTGTAGGAGGTAATCTCTGGAACTACTGGTCCGATTGGAAAAATTTTAGCAACAATAGAGAGCTGCTTTACTCCTGAGTGACATAGGCTATATTTTATGTACGCGGGCGAAGCCGCTGACAAAAGCTAGTACTCTCTATTTCCATAGTCTTGATGCGGTGATGATTGGGGAGCTAGTAATATCTAAACGGCTTGTTCGTATGTTTTGAGAAAAAAAAGTAAAACTAGACTATTTTCTTACGAATGTAACTTTTTTTTTCATTGATTTGATGTAATTTATTTTCAAAGTTATGTCTAACACACACAAAAAAGCGATTTTAAATCCAACATCACGTTTAAACGACTATGCCATATGTTTAAAAAATATATATATTTTAAACTACACTGTTTTCCTAATAATTTGATATACCAAATATACCAATGAAACATTTTTTTTTTCATTGAACTTGGATGTAATATACATTCAAAATTAGGTCTAGCAGAGACAACAAAGCGAAGGTAAGGCAAAAAGCATTGGGTGTATTTTTATGCAACTTTCATTAACTAAAAGATAATTTTATTACCAATCTTTTGATATACGGCTTATATTCATATTGTGTTAAATTAGTGAAGGACAAATTAAAATCTCTATGCGCCTGGACGTAACGCCAGATCTTTTTTGTCTACTCATGGTCGATGGCATAGATCTGCCCCTTAAAATCATGAAGGTTAGTTTTGCAACGTGTAACGTAGTTTTATTTGTTTTCTTTTCACAAAAACAGCCATTACACAATATTGTACTAACGTTTGCGTACATTACTCTGTAATAAAAAGCTTTTTATCTAAAAGCGTGTAAAAACGCGCAGCGTGACATTGGGGTGCATTAAAATAGACTATACAAGTGTCGATACTAAATGAACGCCCGTTGAAATGTCGGCCGATATAGTTTTTATAGCTCTGTTACTAGAAATGATATGTTTATTTTGAGCTAGATGACAATGTAAAGCTAAGGAGTGGAATTCATTGCCAGAGTCTGTGTTTCCTGATGGCTACAACCCGAGAATCTTTAGGGTTGAGAGTGAATAGGTTACTTCTAGGTAAGCGCGCTTCATCGTCGACTGCATCGTCACACGAACCTATCATCTACACTAATATAATAAAGAGGTACCTAAAGTTTGTTTTTTTATTTTTTTGTTTGTAGGAGGTAATATCTGGAACTACTGGTCCGATTGAAGAAATTTTAGCAATAATAGAAAGCTGCTTTACTCCTGAGTGACATAGGCTATATTTTATGTACGCGGGCGAAGCCGCTGACAAAAGCTAGTTAACAATAAGAAAACAATAGTATTGACGTGGACTCTTGAGTCCGAAGCGAACACCGGAGTTTGCACATCTATTGTCTTTCTATGATGTCTATAATTACGTTATTCAAAAGGTTAAACCCGCTTCTACAAGATACTATAAAATAATATTTAAAAAATAACTCACTTTAAAACAATAAAGACTGATGTGCTACATCCCATATGCTACTCCCTCTAAAAATTCCATTTACATTTGTTTAAAGAATGCTTAAATTCAGTGCTGATTAAGACATTACTCTCCCCAAGATCGTTTTCTAACGCAACGCTCGATCGAAAATCAACGTTTTGCAGAATAAAGCCGTTTGTATACAGTCTGAAATGCAATAGCTGTAACATAAAACATACTTACATGAGGTACAAGCTTATTTTCGCATTTCGAACGCTCCTGTCGTCTACTAAAAGCTAAGAGATGAATTACGACGCTTTTCGACGTTAATATGTGATAGAATTTTAAAGGAATTTTCACTTGCGACGCTCTGCGACGGGCTTGTCGAAATTATTTAAAAATATGGAATTTTTTAATTATTTGCTTTCGTTATTGTAACCGTATTATAATAAAAGTCAATTTAATCAACATGACTATTATCAAGTCATGTTAGTTAATTTGATTAAAATCATAACACAAGAAACTTCATTTTTATCCGGAAACAAGATAAAAAAAAGATACAAAGAATACCACTAAGTATCTAAGCTTTAGTAGATAGACGACATACGCCTATCGGGGGGTGTTGGGGTGAAAAAGGGGAGGCATTACCACTTTAGCAAATTACTTTGTCCCTACAGAATACCCAGCTTTGTCGCGGATTCGATTTTATCAAACAATAACGCCACCTACAGGAAATTCATCTTTGTCGGAAAACGTGCAAATAAGTCGATAGCTGTTTCTTTACCTTTTACGTCGAAAAAAAAAAAAACGAAAAAAAAAAGTCTCGAACTTTAATACTGTCGTTAAAAACGCCGTTCGAAATTCAAAAAATTACAATAAACATTCCACAGAAGGTTGTGAATGTTGCCAGTGAATTGAGCAATCCAAAAGTCTGTGCGCCGCCAAAAATGTAGCATACAGGATGCCAAATAAAAACCGACGGGCGACAGTACAACCCATAATTTTTGCCTTAAAACAAGGAACCCGTGTTGGCAGTGGTTCTCAACGTTCGAAAGAGGGGGCGAGGGGCGTAAGCGATTTGTAAGAACCGATGAAAGCTCTTCAGATATTGGAGTACAGGGTTGTCAACGCGCCTAATGGATATAACGGCATTTTATTTTTAGTTCCAATAAGAACGTAATTAAAGTGAACGTTTTCTCCGGAACGGAGTTATGAGGTTCTTAAAAAGGTGATACAAAAAGCTATTTAGTGAAGAGTAAATAGAAGTTTTTAGCTGTTTAGAAATAGCTTGGTGGAAATATCGGTTGTTTTTAGATAGTGGATGACAAAACATTTAAATACACGAGGAATTGTTAACAGTAACAGCCAAAAGATAAAAAGAGGTGCGATTTGAAGCTATTTTTTTTTATTTCTTAGTTACCAGATCTCGTGATGTTATTTCAAAGGTTTAAAAGCGACCTTCCTAAGGTAGGTTTTTATATAATCGCATATGATTACGACTTTATAATACTAACATCTTTCTGTAATACAAATATTTTGGAAACAAAAATATCTTGTGGATATTATCTCGGTTTCTATAGAAATCAAAATCTTAAAGTTTTATAATAGTAATTCGTAAAATGTCTCTCAAAACTTAAAAAAAATAAAGAAAACTCAACCACAGAATTCTTGCAGTTTTAATAAAAATCCTGAATGACGAAATTTTTTTCTAAAAAACATTTTTAAATTAAAAAAAAAAAACATTTTTCTGGATGGAAATTCTCTTTACCAAAGATAATGCTAACAAAATTTTCACGAGTTATTTCTCTTTAATCGCATCACTAGTTCTTCAAACATTGCCGTCAATTACAGTTTTTGTTTTATTTGACATAAACTAGTGCTTGTCTGCGATCCCACCAGATGACTAGAAAAAAGTTCCTCAAAAGTTTAAACTAACCTATATTATCCCCACGTAAAAAAAAATCAGCTCAGTCTATCTGACATAAACTAGTGCTTAACTGCGATCCCACCAGATGACTAGAAAAAAGCCCTCAAAAGTTTAAACTCGCCAATATTATCCCTACGTAAAAAAAAAATCAGTTCAGTCTAACCTCAATTTATTCCCCCCCAGATTAACCGTTAAGTGGTGGGGGATTAGAAGATTTTTTTAGCATCTAACGTGCGTGTGCGCCTGGGTTTGTTTAGGATCAGAACGGATGATTGAATTCTATTCGTGTTGATTGACACTTGATCCGTTCTGATGGGTTTATGCGTTTGTTTTGTTTGGTAAACATCGGATTATTTTAGAAAATTGCAAGGTGTATTGTGGGTATGGTTTTTTTAGACTCTTAATTTAGAGTTGTCTTATTAAAGCTTTATAGGAGCTTTAACTTTTTATTTTTGTTTTGGTAATATTTTTCAGGAGTTGCTTTTTTATTAGGCTGACAATGCAGTGTTCTTAATACAATATACGAGTATTTGGCTTCATTAAATTTAAAAAAAAAAAAAACAAGATTTTACAGTTTAATTTTGTACCTACGAGTATATACTTTATTGTTATTTTAATTGGCTTTAAAATTGGGACAAAAATACAGTGACCCAATATGGATAACATTTAGGCTGAATTTAAAAATAAAAAATAATCAACTAAACTGACCGGGAAAAGCGTTTTTTTTTTTCTTTTCTATACAATTTTGTGAATTTAGTATTCTCTAAAAAATTTGATTGTGAGGTAACCGTCTAGCCAAAGAGCTCCGGAGGGTGTGCAGAGGTGTATGACCCTCTCAATTCTCTGAGAGGCATTAGGTCCCATGTGGTAGGTCCCACGGGTAAACGGTGTGATAGGGGAGGGAACCTTGTAAAACAATGGCATAAAGATTATTAGATTTGTGGAACAATTGTTTGCCGTTCTTGTGCGGTTGGATTTGTTAGTTTGTGACTTCTGTTCAACCGCTTTTTCATCAACTACTTATCTGTGCTACAAGGCATATATACCTAAGTTGATCTAAAATGGCGATTGATATACAATGTGCAGTTTTATTTTTTGAGTCTCAATCAAAATGCGACACAGCAGGGGCTGCGCATAATATTAGCAATTACGGCATCTTAACGCACAATCACGTGGTCAAAACAAATAAATTTAAAGCGTGGCCAATTCCAAGCGTTCGACGTTAACGAAACGATCGTCACTTGGCTAGGAGGCAGTATATTAAAAAAAAAATGCACTGATTTACCAACAACTTTGCCGACACATGTCGCTTTTCCCTCAATACCGTAATGTCATTAAAACGACACGTGTATGCAAAATTTCAACGGAATTAGATTACGTGGGTACGAAATCAATCACTATAATCTACATCTACACTAATATAATAAAGAGGTAAAGTTTGTTTTTTTATTTTTTTGTTTTTTTGTTTGTAGGAGGTAATCTCTGGAACTACTGGTCCGATTGGAGAAATTTTAGCAATAATAGAAAGCTGCTTTAGTCCTGAGTGACATAGGCTATATTTTAAGTAGGTACGCGGGCGAAGCCGCTGACAAAAGCTAGTAGTATAATAGAAACACAGGTTTCAAATTAGACCGGTCCCTAATTCAAGGCCATGGTCCAGAGCGAGAGTGAATAGTATGAGGTCGAGCAGTAATGCTAGCGAAAAAGAGAGCCTTAAGATAGAGGTATTGTATACAGGGTGTCATTGACATATTAACGCAAACGAATACTATAGATCCTAACTATTATATTCTACTAACCAATCCCTATCATATTTTTAGAACAGGCAAATAAAGTCGTTATTCTAATCAAACCCGATGACAATTTTAAATTTGGAATATAATTCACTAATTTTTTTCGCAAAAAATGTTCCTGTCCGATTATAGTTTGGCTCTTAATAAACTGGTGCGCCTCACCACCAATGTTACATTGCCTTACCATCACGCGCGGATCGCTGGCATGCAAAAAAAAAGTTTGAAATTAGATCACCCATAGAACTGGCATTTAAAACCTGTTGTTACAGTTTCTAGTACAATCCTTGGTAATCCAACTACAAAATTATATCTTAGCAAGAAAATCCAAGCACATTTCCAAAGATTAATGCACGAACTGCTTCAGAAATGTTATTCCAACAGACAGGGCTATCATGGGGTCGATAGAATCAGGTCAAGGCTGTTAACTAATCAATCCTTACTACTGTTGGATATTCATTTAGGTTCTCTAGCGCTTGTGGTCGGTGGTGAAGGGAAAGGAATGATATCGACATAAAGCTAGAATGATTTTCATTCTGTGACTTTGCTCGAAGACCGAATGAATGGATTGTTTGATTTTTAGTACGAGTTAAACGTTCCATTTGACGTTTTAAATGTCATATGTATGGCAAAGTTGCGAATATTGGCAGATTTGCAACTTTGCCATACCGGTGACGATGTATAAAAATTAAAAGTAATTGATATTTAATGATGAGAAGTTTTGAGGTTTCATAGTTTATAGATTCGAGACATTTAAAAAAATGCAAAGTTGGATGTTACATGTTTTTTTTTATTAGCCTAACTTAACTGGTCGTGGGCAGGATTTACAGAACAGAATGTCGATGAGGCAAAAAGGTTCCGGAGTGGTGACCATGCGCCAATAGACGCAGTCTGATGACCTGATGAAGATCCGATGGATAATCGGTCGTGTTACTTGGGGGAGGCCTGTGTCCAACAGTGGGTGTTTTTAGGCTAAAATGACGATAAATGATGAAAAAAATGATGTAACCATTTGTTCAACTAAAGCAAATGAGCTTCAATAAACATAAAAGTGCACTGAATAACCAGGTAAAGAAACACGAAGACATCTAAATTACTTATGAACTCACTGGCCAATTAAAGTTCGTTAAGACAATGCAAAAAGTACCTTCATGAGACACAGTTCTTAGAAAGATTGCATCACATTCCTTTTACACAATCAACTGAGTAAATTTATGAATACATGCACTTTAAATGAATATTTTATATATAGTTTCAACAAAACCATAAAAAAATAATCTGAGCAGACATCTTTTTTGTTTTAAGTACCAAATGGTTGTTAAAAAAATCGATTCTTTTTATTTAATCCTCAATAGTTGCCACTACCCAAAAAAATACACAAAACAATAATATTCTACAGGGTTACTAACAAAATCCGCTCAGCAAAAAAAGTAAATAGGTTGGCAACCCTCAATACAAGAGGACTTGGAACTCGCTGCGGTTGCAAAATTCCCGCTCGTAAGGTCACTCACCCCACTCATTAGGCGTTAGCTGTGACGTCAGAGATGTCACGTAGTTTTCTATTGATATTGTCTTTTAAATTTATTTTGGGGTAAGTGTTATGGTTTGGTGATTCTTGGAAGGGTATAATGTTTTTGAAACTGGGAAAGAAAGTTGCAGGAAGAGACGAATAACTATTGACAGGAAAAAAAAGGATAAGGAAAGCGTTTGTTAATAAGAAATCTAAGCGAAATTAACACTTTAGCCGTAGATGTTGTTGAATTAGTTGGGTAAAAACAATATTAATCAGATTGCCAACAGGCAATCTTAGTAACAACTAAGAGTGCATTTTCTAGAAAACAGTAAATAAATAAAAACTTAGGCAATATTTTAATCTATCTTTTAACATCATTTCTTTATTTATTTTTCTAGCAACACTAAGTACAAAGGCGGACTTAATGCCTGCATCATCTATTACCCGTGAGAAATAAAATGCCAAATATGGATAGTTAAGTAGTTATTTAGGCTTATATAAAAACATAAATGACTGGGTACATTTTTTTTAATCTGCACTAACTAATGTTTTACAAGCAATAACTTCTAAACGCATTTTATAATCCCTACGAATTATAAATTAAGCCAGCATTTTCGGCAGACATTAAAACATTATTACAATTTAAAACGCACTAAATCATAAACAACATCAGCAGTCAAACGGTTGAAACATGTCATCTATAAAAAAAGATTGAAAAGCTTACGACATTCAGAATAACCAAAAAAACTTGACAGACGGAAGAAAATGGAACTAAATCATAATGTACTGAATCTGACAGGACTTTGACGTTCCTCGTAGCAAGCAGCGCCACCTTCGAGCGGCAAAGTAATATTGGGCATTCGAAATGTAAAAACATTCGAATGTTTATGTTGATCGTTCTACATATGGTTTATTTTGAAATAATATTTGGAGTAAATGTCTTTTTATTGAGATGTATATTAACATCAATATATATAAATTTGCCAATTACTTACTTACGTTCACAGCAGAATATTTATACAGTATGTTTTGTAGCTACCATTTTATAAAAATCTGACGCTAATTCTAATTGGTTTAAAGGTACACTGGTAGAGAATGTATTGTTGCTTTAGTCCGCTTATGTAGGTACTACTACTACACCACTATACATGAAGTTTAAATAAACAAATATTTTTATATTTGCTTTGCCTTCTACGTAGGCCCTATCGAGGCATCTAGAGAACCCCGGAACTCAACTCGTAAATTGTATTTCACAAATAATATTTCACAAATGTCAATTCAACAAATAAATGAACTTCATATCCTAGTTGGGGTATTAATTACAAGGCTTAGCGCACACGCGAGGGCCACAACTGTAAAACTATTAGCGGGGCTGTCCGAATAGTTGGAAATAGTTTCCTTGGCTTGCCGCCAGGCGCGCTAGTGATAGATCGCGTCGCCTTGCATCTGACGTGTTGTAAACAAAAATAATAAATAAAAAGCGTACAGTACAACATGTTTTGATATACGAGTATTTCGTTTTGGGTTATAGCTCGAGTTTTATTGGTTTCACGGTAAGATTAGAAATGACGTGACGTTTTTATGGGCACGGGTCGGCCGTTTATGTTGATTGCCAATTTCTGGCGTGATTTTTTAAGGTTATCTCCGGAGATTGACAGCGTAATTATTGTATTAGAGATGTGGGAGAGTTATACATATCAGATTTTTAGTGGTTCTAGATTAAATAAAAGTTATTTAATGTTCATAAAAAGTCTTGTTAATAATTTTACTCCAGATTATAAAATAAAGCTTTTTTTCTCAGTAAAACTCAAGCCAAAACGTAAAAAACTCCTAAAACGCGGAATAAATATGAAAAACACCAAGAAATTACTTTTTAAAATGAAACAAAACCATCAAAACATTATGAGCCCGCTCAACGCGCATCCCGAAGCGTCCCGAAGCAAAGTTTGCAATTTACAACTTTAGTTCTCTGACAAGTACTTACAAGACTTAATATCTCGCCGCTATGTACTCAGCTTTATTTGGACGAGTATTTAGAAGTATTCCTTGAGGACGTGTCTGTGTGGAAGCGAGACGGCGATTACAGTAAAGAGAAGGCGATACTGCTTTATATTTTTTGTGTGTTCTATCTTTTCTGGAAACACTCTACTACCAAAAATATTATCAGTGCCTACATTTTTTAGGACATGTAAGGCATCATCAATTAAAGTCTGAGTGGAACAAGTGTCAGACTTTTACTGACTAGAACCTACCTGTATTACTTCAGTTGCTGTTGCTCTTCGATTCAATCAAGAGCAGTGGTGACCTAGTGATCAAAACCCAGTCACGCGCATTACTCACCACTACTCACAAAATATTGAAAAAAATAATATTTCAAAGACATGTCACAAAACTAGCCCGCACTGGGTCTGCTTGGCAGATTAAGGCTCATTCCCTTTTCTAGAAAGGAGAGGAAACATTGTAAGGCTGATTATATGCTATGCTGTACATTGTGAACCTTGTAACGACCACATTTCTAGTAAAATTCGTCATTCCAGCATCGCAATACATTCTGTGTGTAAGCGCTTCAAGTCCTCAGGGACAAAAGTTCCTTAATGCAGTGGAGTTGAACAGGTCAGTTCTAGTAGCGCAGTGTAGTGGTTGAGTGGTAATTATGGAAGGCCAAAGAATAGGAGAGAGCGTTTAAAGTGAATAGATTTCTCTGCTATTTCAGTCCGGGTTGGCAAAGTAGCACTGTAGGCAAAGTTGTCGCGAGTCCTATTCTATGTGAAGTACTTTTTCTGTCATTCTAGTACTTCTTAAGTCTTTGAAGCTGTTCTTTATATTTTCTATGATGTTGACTTGATTTATTTTAATGTCGACGGATGAAGAGGGTGACAGATTCGGTTTCGAGAATAAATCGTCTTTCATTTCAATCGAACACAAGTTAGAAAATGGCGACAACAGACTGTTTAAGGCAAAAATACAAGACATATCTCATAGATACCCTAACTTACATAAATCAGTTTCTCCAAGATCCATGCAGATAAATCACAAGCAAGACTAATGGATAGTCAACACCAGCGCTAAAACTTTCACCAAAATAAAACCTTTCCCCGCTAAAACCATTACCAAAAACGGGCCATAAATAAATAAAAAATTAAGCCCACATTTACACGAACCAACATTAAGTATCGACCAACAAAATGAAGGGGGCAGTCTTAAATTTTTAATAATTTGATGTCCACACGGTGCGCGCCGATTTTCAGCTTCTGAGGTTGCAATATACTGTGATTAAATACAATTTTGGCCGCTCCCGAGTGCCCTCTAGCACTTCCGGGAAGCCTAGCGACTTCCGCCGCCCGACTTCCGGTAGGATACCGCGCGTTATTTCGTACTTTTTTTTTTTCAAGTACCTCTTGTGAGCGAGTGCCTTTTTGTCATGAAATAAAGTTTTTTCGCCGAATAAATGTAAAAATGTAGGTGTACATTATGTATTTTTATGGGGTGTCGTGTTTTTAAAGGAATGGGGGTTGTAAATGATGGCGGTTCGTGGACTGGCTTTAATAATGGTCTTTTTGACTCGTTCTCTCACGCTTTTACGCTTGCGTTACAGGATAAACAGGTTTCTAGGTAAGTAAGTTTTTATTAAGGTTTGTCTTTTAATTAATTATTAATTCTACTCTATCCTACAGGCTAAATTCCCAAGCCAATCACTAAAGCCAGTCTATCGTTTTAAAAACTATCACTAGAATAACAAACTGCCATAAAGATCGTTACCAAAAACCGCTGATAGATTAATAACAAACGAAAAATACAAAAAAAAATCTTACACCCCAACTATTTTGTTCGGGTGTTCCTTGTCCGTCAGTATGCAAACAACACCGCTAATACAACAATAAAAACACAGCCCCCTAAACAACACAACAACTTTAAAACGAAGCAATAAAGACGAAATTCAAACTTCAAAACGCCAGACAAGCAGCAAATTCAAACTTGGCAAACAACACAATTCAATTTGACAAGTAGGAACAAACAATTCTAAACTTTATCTGAACGTCGTAAACTTCAATTTTGATCGTAAACATCCAAGATGGTGGCCACATGGTAGTCTAGTTAACAAAATATATATGAAGAGGATTGTTTATGGTACATCCTGTTGATAGACATTAAGAGGTTTTGTCTCAAAACGGGATGCTGTAACTATAACAAATTGTGGACGAAAGGACATCTCAGACTATTTGGTACCCAGGGTAAAAGGGCTTGACGAAAGGGCTACTAGATGATACTTGATGACGGCTAGATGGTGGTATTTTTGGAGTATCTAAAAGTCACAGGGCAGTGGTGGCCGAGTGGTATCGGCCCCGACTTACGAGTTGTAGCTCGCGGGTTCAAATCCAGCCAGGCGCATTACTTTGTGTAATTTATTTCAACACCACTGCTTTCAAAACGGCGAAGGAAAACATCATGGGGAAACCGGCATGTCCTAGAACCAAAAATTCGAAGACATGTGACATCCACCAATCCGCACTGGGCCCGCTTGGTGGATTATGGCCCGTTCCCTCTCCTACAGAGAGGAGGCCTGTGTCCCAGCAGTGGGAACATTAAAAGGCTGATGATGATGATCTAAAAGTCAGATACAGCTAGTGTGTGTGTAGTGTTAGGCGCCTTTTTGGCTTTGGTCAGATTTTAACTCATTAACCTTTTGAATACTGTAATTGGACGTAGTTCCTGAAAAACGTTCCAACCCACAATCAGATGATTGTGGGTTGGAACGTTTTTCAGGAACTACGTCCAATTAGAGACATAATAGAAAGACAAGTAATAGCGAACGTTTGCTCGGGGCTCAAGAATTTAAGCCCCAAGAGGATACCGGTGTCCGCACACCTATAGTCTTTTAATTGTGTCTGTAATTACGGTAGAGTAATGTTACTTTTTCTTTACCTATTTTTTATTTCTACTGTGTACCGTACGTATAGTTTTTTCTTTCTTTCTTTCTAAGTAGTTTTCGAAGAATCTTCGAACTAGCTAAGAATGGATAAGAAATACGTTAATAACCATGGATCAAATCAATTCAAATGAGTTTATCTGTAGACACGGATACTTAAAATATTTTTTATATCAGATCATCTAAATCCTTATTAAGGTATTTTAACAATGTGAGAACCTTGTTTATTTTAACAATTACTAAAATATTAGTACGAGCAAGAATTTCTCATTTTTGAAGGAGAAAAAAATTTAGGAATTTTCGTAAAATATGTCAAGAGTAATACCATTGCCTATTATCATAATATTATACATAAATTAGTTTCTCAAGTAGACATTAAAACCACTTAATTGGAACTAAATACAACTGTCGACACTCCTAGAAAACAAGCAATAACTTAGGTTCTGTCAGTAATTCGTGACAGAACACTAAATATACACATTAATTTAGACTTCAGCTTATTGCTAAATGTCAGGGAATGAATTGGATATAGAGCGCATTGAGAAATTACCGCAAAACCTACTTTAAACTTTCGAATACCGTGATTAGAGATATAATAGGAAGATAATAAGTGTGCGAACGCTGGCGTTCACTTTGGGCTTAAGTATTTAATTCTAAATATTTTTTTTAAGAGGACAAATCGTCAAATAACTTGTCCTGCACTTGTTGGACCAAGAAGTACACTTTTACTGACTAAAACCCGTGTTCGTTCAGTTCCCCTTTGCGTTCCAGTGCCATGGGAACTCTTACAAATATTAATGCAGTCCTAACTGGTTTTGGCTTCAACTTAAATTTAAGCCTGATAATAATTAAAACTAAAATTTTGGAGGACACATAATAAATTGGCTAAAATAAATGACTTTCTAGATTCAATTGATGTGAGATGGAGAGAGAAAATTCACACAAAACCTCTAAAATTTTGGAGGACACATAAGAAATTGGCTAAAATAAACGACTTTCTAGATTCAATTGATGTGAGATGGAGAGAGGAAATTCACACATTCAACCTCGATGGCATTCTTCGAAGAGGTGAACTGCTGAAAGACAAATATACACATTTTTGTGGGATGAAGAAATTAGAATCTATTATTAGCAAACTGCATGTAGTTTAAAGTACTAACTACAACCTTGTCTTATTCATACTCAAACATCTACTAACTAATTAGTATCACACTAAAATCGAAAACTAAGGATTGGCGCCGATCTAGACGCCTTCAAAACCATAAATAAAACTAGTTTTATTTCCCACTAGTGACCTGGCTGCCCCAGCCCGAGTTTCTAAAAGGAAGGGCCGACCCCGGTATAAGGGTAGTAACAGTGTGATTCTGTTTCCTGCTCCGCCCTAGGGCGGGATCCGTCATTAGCCGCCCCAGGTTCTCACGGGTGCAATACTGATAATAGATATATTACGTATGTACGAGTATTTACATCTAAACCTTACTACCTCTTGAATATTAAAAAGAAGGCTTCAGAATTCGTTGCGTAGTTTTAACATAGGACAGACAGCGGGAAGCGACTTCCTTTTATACTATGTAGTGAATTAAAAAAAAAAGGAAAAACAATTAGATGTTTTTTCCTTTTTTTAATCCTGAACAAATATTTAAATTACAGATGGCGTGAAACAATTTGATAATAAAGATTTCTTGACGACAGTTTGTTTTAACGATTTTGGTTTAAAAGTTTTAAGGTGTTGGTAATGAGGCCTTAATTAGTTAAGAAACAGGTATCGGAAAAAATAAACTTTCGATTAATTAATTAGGTTTGTACTTAAAATACTTTTTCGGAAATGTCTTTTAAGATAAATGCTGATTGTATTGACAACCAACACAAATCTACCAGTTGGCAAAGAATTAAGAATAACGAGTGTGGAAGAAATCTTTTTCAAATCAACTCTTATCCCACCGCTTTTAGGCACGTAATTAACTGTTTTCCCTGCAGTTTCCAACTTCTAGGGTAGGAGAAGTCAATTGATTTCGCATCTATAGAAAGAACGGCCATGGACAATGTGCAAGTGAACACCAGGGTCCAGGAACTAAGGCGAAGAATAAACGGGGTAGGTTGTTTAGTCAGTAAGAGTCAGACATTGTTTCGCGCTCCATCCAACTGCAGGAGATTTCATTCAAAGATTTTTACCCTCCATAAAAAAATACCTAAAGTAGGTAACGTTTTTTGTGAATTTTACAATAATCCCTGGATATATCAGAAAAACCTCTACAACAACTGATAATAAAAATGCAATTCAAAAAGTCCCAACGTCAAAGTCTGTTAAAATGCAGTTAGCTCTATATTACTTCCATATTTCTACCAAATTGCTCAGGTTGGCGGCCATTTCGATACACCTATTATACAACATATTTCGGCTCGAGGATTATTGGTGCTACCGCTGAAACTTTCAAGACCGGACTACCGAAATTGAAGCCTTAAACTGGGCCACCTGGAAGCAATTTCAAGTCGCTTCGAGTTGTTACGAAATGTGTTTTGTTGCAATATAACGCTATGATTGTGTAAGTTGTTAAGTCTGGAACTGAAACCTGTAACGTGACAATATATAATATATAAATCTACTAGCGACCCTCCCCAGATACGCACGGGTGCAATGCTGATATTAAGCACATTAAGCATGTATTATACACATATACCTTCCTCTTGAATCACTCTATCTATTAAAAAAACCGCATCAAAATCCGTTGCGTAGTTTTAAAAAATTAAACATACATAGGGACAGACGGAAAGCGACTTTGTTTTATAATATGTAATGATAATATATTCCACAACTATCACACAACGTGGTCTAGTCCCAAACGAACTCCTAAGCTAAGCAGAGCTGCTCTTCACTACTCTTGGTTCTTTGGTTTTACTGATGTCTCTTTGAACACTACCCGTTATCGACCACTGGGTCTTAGTCCTGACAAAACGGCGAGCTACCCATTGCTCTCATCGTCATAAGAACCTTTAGCATCAATTTCGACTACACTGATTTTAGTTACAACTTTAGTTCACATAACTACGAAATATGGAAGCAAATAAACGTCTAATCAAAATTCCATAGGCAAAACAACAGAACTAAGCAGGGTACATGTACTATCTGCCGGTACTAGACATAATACTTATGCAAATAAGGCAGACGCCGGCTAAATACTAAGGAGGAGTTCACATCAGACAGTGGAGTCATAAATTAAAAGAAGACTCGTTAAGTTTTTAAGAATATAATCTAATAATTTTTAAATCTTTTTTTTTTTTGTTATAAACTAGCGCTGACTGCGATCCCACCGGAAAGTAAGCAGTGATGCAATCGTTAATTGTGAGGCGCACCATTAGGAGCCTGCTGCGGTACCTGCAAGGAGATCACATGAGTTACTAACCAACGAACTGGCTTGTAAGATGTTCGAAGGATGTTCGTAATTTAAATATAGTTTCAAAACTGAAAGAAAAAAATAGTAGGTTGTTGTTTATTTTTATTATAATCGGGCGGGAAAACCGCAGCAGGCAGGCGGGTTTATCATCAAAATTATTATTTTGGCTGAAAGACCCTTGCTGGAGATAGGCCTCCCCAAAAGTCGCTTAACAGCCGATCATGTGCGTCCCGCATCTACATATAGGTTTCCTGTAATCTTCATCACGTCATCAGGTCTTCTTATGGGATAGCATCTGTTCTGCAAGTAATGCCCAGCCCACGGTCACTTAGTTAAGTGATCATTTGATGAGCCCGGTTACCAAACAGCAGGAATGTGTCAATACAAACTACCAAATCTTGCCCCTATAGTTCGTTTTTTAATTCTATACTTACATTTGACAACTCAGAATGTTACACCCTAAAAATATGTTCCCAATTTTCCGGAGTTTGACATTTTAAGTTGTCAAATCACAGTCTAGGATTAAAAAACGAACTATAGTTGCTTTTTACGTCCCCCATGAGTAGGACGACTACAACTAAGTCTTTTCTCATTACTCTTAATTTAGTGCCTAACTTTAAGTTATTGCTAAACTCAAGAGTAATGTGTACGCCGCTTTATTCCGTCTTGTAGAGCCATCGACGGGAAAGATTAGGACTGCAACTCAAGGATTAAACTTCTAAGATGAGGTATATTAACTTGACAGGGTTGCCAAAACACAGTGTTGTTTTAAGTTGGTAGTACTTATAATTTAAGTTTGTTCGGTTGGTAGAGATTGAAGTTTTAAGTGGGGGGTGTTAGGTAGTTGTTAATTTTGAATATCGTACGGGAAAATAGACACTATAATAAGATTGTTAGGTTTTCTTACACGGATAAACTTTGTTCCAAGTTGCCATAGATAGATGTCTGTTGTTGCTTACTAATTAAGTACCTACAGATCATTGGACTCGCTAAGCCGGTGTTTACTTAAAGAAAGTAATTTCGTAAATGATGTGTATTAATTCAGTAGTTTAATTTTATCTATACAAATCGATCGAGTCGACATATACAATGGAATCGAGTTTTTCATGTACCAGATTGACCCTCGGCGGGATTAAAATGATCAAAATTTTGCCATATATTAATCAATTAGAGGATCTTTATTAGGGTCAAAGTGTAAAACAGGCTATATCTCATGAACCTGAAATTATAGTTAGATAGTTGAAATTTTCGCAGATGTTGTATTTCTGTTGCCGCTATAACAACAAATACACACTAAAAAAACAGAATAATATTAATATTTAAAGGACACATAAAACAGACTTGAATTTTTTGCCGTTTTTATATTGGTACAGAACCCTTTCTTCTTTATTTTATGGATTGCGGACGATTCCGGTGATTTTCTCAGTTTCATGTATTTAGGATTTAAGAAATATATTAAATTTATTGATTTTAAATACACAAGTTTGTTGCCTATATGACAAGACTGCGAGTAAATAAGGAAAACTACTTAAATTACCTATTTACCTCCAGAAATCCTATTTTTTTATATAAATTTCGTACCTTTATTAAGTACCTATTTACTTATTATTCTAAATATTCACAAATAATATTAAAGGGAAAACCAAAATTTATTTATTTATCAACATATTTACGTGCCTAGAATTTTTTTACTGTAGTAAACTACAGTAAAATGTAAAATACTTAATTTTATAGGTAAAATACTCAATTTAACCAATTTTAATAAACTTTTATTTTAATTTTTAAACGGGAATTCATCAAAAACAACCCCTCCTGCTCTGGGCGAGGCAACAGTGTGTCAGACTTTTACTGACTAAAACTCACATGTGAACCTTCAGATGTTCTTTACAAGGTCACGGTATCCCTTTAAAAAAAATACAAATCCTAGCAACCCTTTAAGCAAATCTACACTAACATACTTGTAGATTTTTTGGGCCTTTTTTACTGTAGGTAATCACAGCTGTTTTTTTTTTTTAATCAAGTCCCATCCAAACAATATTCAAAACAACCCTTCAAATCTCACCTGAAAATCTGTATAAACAAAAGCAAAATTTCAATTTGCGAACCAACCCTTCGTCCGCCGCGTGTCTGTACGGATCTCAGCGCAAATCCCACTTTGATCGACTTCGACTTCCGAAGTCCTCCAAGCAATACCCTTAGTTTTGTAGGGTTAGACGTTTAAGGGCTATTTCGTAGCGGATTCATTATGGCGTAAGTAATGGTGGCCCGTGATTGGTGTGTCAAGTTTGGTATGGCTTTCGATTTTTTTTTATTAGCGGCCTGTTTTGGTATGGTGTTCTAAATTTGAAATAGTGTGTGGTATATGGTTGTCGATTTTATAACTGTCTTTTGACTTGTGCAAGTAAATGTTATATGTACTCGTATTGTAGATTGTATCTACTATATACTCGTATATAGTATGTGTAGTACAATACTAACACAATAAAAAAAAAAACTCGAATAGGAATAAAATTGAAATGGCGATTTACGAGTCTCAATCGAGACTGCACGTAACCATAGTAGGTTCAACTTATTGGCCGCGAAAAATAAATATTTTTTTTATTTAAAAAACTTACAACTCAGATAAACTCAGGGCAGACGGTCAGTCTGCTACTACTTTAGCTGTCAAGCCGCAATTTGAGTCACAACAGCAACCAAAATGAGAACCTCCTCCATTTTTTAGGTCGGTTAAAAGGCAACTAAAAAATTATGTACTTGTTATTTTTTATGTATTTAATGTAATCGGTCTGATTCACTCTGTGGACATTACCACTTATTATATTATTAGTAGGCAGATACTCGTAAGTCACACAATGGAAACCACATTTCTTTCGCAACTATTTCACTGGCCACAGCGGGAAATACCCATTTTTCAAAGTATTTAACATTTACAACTAACCGCATATATAGTTAAGTAACTAATCCTACTAATATTATAAATGCGAAAGTTACGATGTTTGGATGTTTGTTACTCAATCACGCCAAAACGGCTGGACGGATCTGGATGAAATTTGGCACAGGCATAGGATACACTCCGGAATAGGATATAGGGTACTTTTTATCCCGGAAACCCCAACCCCAATACCACGCGAGCGAAGCCGCAGGCAAAGGTTAGTATATTATATGTGTAAGGTAAGAAAAATAAAAACCTACAAAAACAAAAGAGTAACCATTCGTGCAGCGAACTGTCAACAGGGACAAATGTTTGTGTGATGAGCACGATCATTTGTTCTGTGTCTGGGTGTTATTTATCTATAAAATGTATGTAATTAGAAATATGTATATAAATACGAGTATGTTTATCACTTGTCTAGTACCTATAACACAAGCTCTGCTTAGCTTGGGACTAGACGACGTTGTGTAATAGTTGTGGCTAATATTATTATGTAAGGATTCCATTTTTTCCTTCAACTCTAGAACCCTAAAAATCGTGCAACTCGGAAAACAATGACAATTTTAACAATGTGAATGAATCAAGAACAAAACCAGTAACATAACACCCGATTCCACGTCCTATGATAACTGCACCATATAGTACTAACGACCCATAAACCACCATAGATCACATAAACCCCCGTATAGAGTATCGGTGTAAAACGACGCCATAGATATAAAACGTTACAGGAGGTTAATATAGTATGTTATCGTATATCATGATGTGGTGCGAATTATAATGAGGACTTTCGAATACGGGATTGTTGAGGAACTGAAGTGTTTTCGCCATGTTTTCGAATAGTTTGCCGGCTGCAGTCTTTCCGTCCGATTATAATTTAGGTGTCTTCAAAGCTAGAGTGAATAGGCTCTTAATAAACTAGTGCGCCTCACCATCAACGATTGCATCACTGCTTACCATCAGGTGGGATCGCAGTAAAGCACTAGTTTACTGCAATAAAAAAAAATATTCAGAAGTGTAGTATAGTCAACAAATAACATTTAACTCAGACCAAGGCAACAGTGTTCTGCCTAGTGTCTATGGTTTTTTTTTATGGTAGGTAGATAAAAATCATCGAATGACGAATCCCGCTCTTAGGCGGTATGGGAAACAGTGTCAGACTCTTACTGACTAAACAACCTACCCCGTTCCTCCCTTGCCTTAGTCCCAGAGCCCCGGTGTAACACTGTCGCACCAACCCTCGGCTCCAGAAGGCGCCTAGTCTTTATGGTGCAATTCAGTGTGTATGGTGTAAACAATCAACCCTGTTCCTTCTTTGCCTTATATACCAGGGCTAGAGCCTTCCTTTCAGGCCCAAACCTTTGGCCCCAGGTGGCTTCGACCCTTCTGCAGTGTCCCTGCTGTTTGCTGACAACTTTTTGAGAAGCACGGGAGCAGTAAGTGTTGTCGACGACTGGGCTTGATTCCAACGGTTACCAGACGATCGGACGGAGATCTAGCTGGAAGTTGGAAGCGCATAAAAAAATAAAAAAAATCCCTCGGTTAATGTCAATAAAAAACAAGCTATAACTCCATTTGATTGAATCAAGTAGAGTAGTGGCAGAGTTCAGAAGAGAGACTATTTAATAAATGTCTGCAAGATAAAGAAGGGATCAAGGGACAAATGATCAAAGCGATTATTTTAAAAACAAAACTCAGTAAAAAGAAAAAAAAAGACGATGGGCGGTCAAATAGCACGTTTCCGTTTCCTTATAATTTATTACGACATAAACATAAACAATACATAAAATCCACTAATAATCTCATTCAAACCACTGTCCAGTTCCATTTTTAAATCTCCGTTTTATCTCCACATTCCATTATTCCAGATTCGAATTTAAAAAATTCTAACCCGGAACCGCGCGGCACGATCCAACACACCAATTATGGTTGCCGGGGCCCATTCGACCAGCCTTCACTCTTACTCATTACATTTCCATTAACAAAAGCAGGGTTGCCCAACCATTCCGAGCCACATTTAAAAAGATCGCCAACCTTTAACCCGTAAACGCTTTGTGGGCGGGTCCGTACTGCCATTGTAACACTTCTGAGCTATTCCAAGTGTCAAATTAATGATTCGAAACAGTGAGGCGTTCGAGACTGGGCTGTTTTGCTCGCTGTACTTTTTTTTTGTGCGGTGCAAGCCATGAGTAAGATTGATTTAATAAGTTTCCGTGCGCTCGGATAAATGGTTGCACGCCTAGTATACTGGAACATGAGCGCAGGAAAAATGTCACATAATATGGATTATATGGACTTTGTGACCTAAGCTTGGTATTTTTGACTTTGCTTATGGTTTGCGGAATAGTTTTAAAAGAGTCAAAGTAGGCCTGGAACGCAAATAAAAAAAAAAATTACATTGACCTACATGGGCACTGATAAAACTTCAGGAGCTAGTGCAATTAATCGTTTCCTATGAAGAAGTACCGGCAAGTAGGTACTATATTACAATATTGATAGATATGCGAGAACAAATTAATGAAGTTAATCAATATTGTAGCTAAGTATCCAAAAGCACAAAAAAGTTGGACAAAATAAAAACTTATCTAAAAATTCCCGGAGACTACAGAGGGCAACTAAATGAAGACTTTTTTTCAGTTTAGTCAATAAAAGTCTCTCACCTCTTCTCACCACATCCAAAACTAGACCAAAAAAGCCTCAGTTTTGTCCAAATATACACTATTCTTCCTAAAACTTAAGTCTCACCGCTCATACTCATAACTTACGCCACAAAATTTACGTCACACACTCACTATTCACAATTGCGCAACGAACTCCAATCTTATCGCACATCTGAACTTTTGCACATCCTATGATTACGACTATACAATACACATCTTTACCGTTTCTCCAGCTTTCTATGCTCAAATAGTTTCTATACTCTTGCATAATTAACTTCATAGTCATTAATCTATGTCTCGGTAGTGGAATTTGTGTGCAATGCAATTTTAAGGCGTCAGTCTCTTGATGTTCCGTCTGACCTAGTTTCGAACTAAACGCTACGGAACAAGGATTCTGGATGGGCCATTCCACGTCGAAATAGAAGCCTAAGTAAACCGTAACTGCCGTGTACAGTTTACATTAAATGGAAGGCTTTTCAAAGAGACTTAAACTTGCCTAAAAACTTGAACTGCGTTAAGTAATCGTTTGACTCTCAATATGTGTTCGTCGATTACTTAGTACGGTATCTTTAAGCTACTACTATACAGCGTAAAAGGTTACTGCGTTTGAAAGAATTGTCGTGGTCCAGGGAAAAGGGCATAGGTGGGATTTATTCAGATAAATAGATATTCTCTCTATTTTACACCAGAAATAAAATTACAGTAAGTCTGACGAGAAAGGAAATTCATTTGTAGGTAATGCTTTTCCGCCTGAAGTGAAAAGGTTGCTAATAGGTTTAATCATGCACTATTATACAGATTTTTTATTTTCACATAATGTTTGCCTACTTAGATTAAGATATAATTTAAAATATAGTAATGAATGACACTTTTGACAAACTAATAAATGCGTTAAAGTCGTGATTAAGTTTCCATTAAGTCCCACAGCACGAAAAGGGTTATACCTATTACGTAAACCACACAAGCGGCTAAACACACCTCATTGCAATAAATCAATAAAATAATTCAAATGCAAATGCTTTAGAAATCGTACTAAATGACTATCCAATAACTTGTTCCAAGTTTCTTAGTAAAATACTAAGTTTCACTACAAGTTTTTGTTATCAGATTTATTCTCTTGTTTGGCAGATTCGTTGAGTCGAGATAGGCTGGGCGAAATAGCACGCTCGACCTAATTTCCAAATCTGCCCACGGTAGGTTGGATTACAACACCTTCCAATTTGATACGTACATATTTGTTATAGCTTGGTTCCAGGAAAAATGGGGGGAAATTCTTCTGTTGGGTCACGGGGTGTAGGGTATTACAGGATTATGGCGAGAGAACGGGTAGGATGTGCCTTGTTTGTTTTAATACGCTGTGGTCAGCTGGCTAGCTTGGCGGTTACAATGTCGTACTAATTTCAAAATGCAGACGACTACTTAAAAAATTGAAGTGGTACTTTAGTTTAGCGTTGAGCTTTTACGGGTTTGTTGAATGAATGAATATGCCTTTGAACGGGTAACCCTTTTTAGCAAAAACGGGCAACTAGTTTTAGATTAATTGACAAGTCTTATTGAAATAAGTCTCTCGTCGCTTGTGCAATTACGAATCCTTAGATTCTTTGGACACGTTACCCGCAAAAGTGACTCTATGGAGCGTCTAGTTATACAGGGTAGAGTCGAAGGCACGAGACCGCGTGGTCGTTCACCGACACGATGGACAGATACCATCAAATCTGTCACCAAGATCCCTGTGATAGAATGCGCTCGCCAGGCAACCAATAGGGAGCGATGGAGAAGAAGAGCGATCGCACCTGATGCACCAGTGGGCGACCCTACATGACCACGACCACTCTGACAAGAGTGTACGACTAAGAAGAAGATTGAAATAAGTACTTTAGTCTTTCTGTACTTTTCTTCATAAAACCTTTTCCTTGCACTCTACAGACAAGAATATCCATACACAGAAAAAAAAACATATTTATACTTCTTGACATAAATGGTATGTGACGGAGGTTTTTATTTTTTTTAATGGTATGTAAAAATCATTCAATGACGAATCTCGCCCTTGGGTGGAGCGGAATAAAGTGTCAGACCCTTACTGTTCCTTCCTTGCCTGGTAATACGCCTTCGCATCTGCCCTTAGTCCCAGGAGATGGTATGTTATGGAGGTAGGATATACTTAAATATATATATATAGCTTTCTCCAACAGATGGAGAAATATCGTGCGATTGAAAATGATGAAGCAGGGAGATCACGACCCTCAGTATTGAGAAGTATAACGCAAGGAGGATAATTACCTCCATCTTGCTAATATATGTGACTATTTAAATAAATATTTTGGCACCAACCAAGGTGCTCAAAATCTAAAATGAATACATTAAAGATTTTTATTTAAAGTCTAACCATAAAACGTTAAATCTTCGCCAGAATGATTCCCTAGTCTTCGTCGATTTCGACAACTTCGTGCTGTATATCTTATCTAAAGGACACCGGCGTATCTGTTTGCGTCGGCGCAAACGATCAATGCGAATTGACTACAAAGATTTACGACTCCACCACTAAAAGCTGCGTGAATTATGTTCATATACCTGTCTCTTTCACACGTTCAGCCCAGGTAGCGAGAGAAAGGGACAAAAGGTACTTAGTAGTACTTTGGTTTGAACTTTGTGAAAGTTCCAGGAATTTCACGGGGTGTGGAATGGAATCTACGCTAGAGTAGCAATAAATAGCTAAAGTCGTTTATAATTGTAATGCCTCGTAGATAACGAACTTTTGGTATGCGAATACGAATTTATACGTGTGTTAGGTGGTATTTGATTTTGTGTTACGAACTTTTTCGTGTAAACTGTTTTGTGTTTTGACACTGGCCAGAGTTTGTTTTCTTAATTTAAAGGCCATCTACACTAATATAATAAAGAGGTAAAGTTTGTTTTTTTTGTTTGTAGGAGGTAATCTCTGGAACTACTGATCCGATTGGAAAAATTTTAGCAACAATAGAAAGCTGCTTTACTCCTGAGTGACATAGGCTATATTTTATTACGCAGGCGAAGCCGCTGACAAAAGCTAGTAGACAATATTCTGAATGCTGTCGTTCTCTTTTCAATCATAAAACTTTTTAAAGACATTCTCTTTCGTAGCATTTTATTAGAAAGATTTTATTATAGGGTTTAACCTTATTAAAACCATACATTAACCTACATTTTGGAACATCTGCAGATTTTATTTCAATCTAAATCCATCCGCTTCCATTGAGTAAGATCCACCGATATTAAAAGTTTAATGGACACATTGAGATATTTTTCTTATATGTTTATTTTTTACACCCGTTCATTTAATTTAGATAAATAGATAAGTAGATATATTCTTTATTGCAAAGCAAAAATAAAAATGAACAAAAGGAATACAACAACAATACAAACAACAACAACAAACAATAGTTATCTATTTAGCTAACCATTTTAACCGTTTGTGTTCTATTCGCCAGGGTCGTGTATGTGCCACTGGGTATATTTTTTTGAACTTATGGTTCAAAAGTTAGAGGGGGAAACGCCTCATTTTTTACTTTCGGAGCAATTATTTCCGAAAATATTAACAATATCAAAAAAATATTTTACGGGACCCCTAATCATTTTAAATACTTATTCAACAATATATCACACGTTATGGTAGAAATAAAAAAAGAAATCACTTCCCACTTTACGTGTAGGGGAGGTACCATAGTAAAACATTTTTGAGACCTTTTTGTTTTTGCACTTTGTCGGCGTAGTTGATATACTACATTGATACTAAATTTCAGCTTTCTAGTGTTAACGGTCGCTGAGATTATCCGTGGACGGACAGACAGACAGACAGGGCAAAACTGTAAGGGTTCCTTGTTGACTACGGAACCCTAATAGACTAATCTACACTAATATAATAAAAAGGTAAAGTTTGTTTTTTTGTGTGTATCTACTAATCGATAATCTCTGGAACTAGTGGTCCGATAGGAAAAAAAAATGCAACAATAGAAAGCTGCTTTACTCCTTAATGACATAGGCTATATTTTATGTACGCGGGCGAAGCCGATGACAAAAGCTAATAGTCAATAAAATAGCATTTATTTACGTCAGGTCTAGGCTGAATTATTCAATGAATAAATTCAGTATTTTCCTTGAACATCCAAGAGGAAAGTGCTCGCTATTCGCTATGACTTCACCTCCAATGATTCATCTTAAACATCAGATCATCACAAATAATAAGCACGTACGGTCGGACAATTGGATTAATTATATCTGTTAGTGAATAACAAGAAATAACAATTATATTTTTTGGGTTTTGTCTTATAATTAGTTGAAATCATGACGATAATGGTAGTCTGGTAGGAGCAGTGGTGGTCGAGTGTTAAAGGCCCAGACTTACTAGTTGTAGGTCGCGGGTTCAAACCCAGCCAGGCGCATTACTTTGTGTAATTTATTTCATCACCACTGCTCTCAAAACGGTGAAGGAAAATATCGTGAGGAAACCGGCATGTCCTAGAACCAAAAATTCGAAGACATGTGACATCCACCAATCCGTACTGGGCCCGCGTGGTAGATTATGGCCCATTCCCTCTCCTAGAGAGGAGGCCTGTGTCCCAGCAGTGGGAACATTAAAAAGGCTGATGATGAATGGTAATCTATACATTTAAACAAACCTGTTTTCACAGCCCGTTCAAACGATTTTGACTTTTATTGCAAAGACAGCATGATACATGGTGACTGCTGTGAATAATTGGTAAAGTAACCACTTTTTTTGCTTTTAATACCAGCCTTATAACTAGGAAATAGAAGGCAAAATCGATTAAATGGATAGTAATAAAGGTTTGTGTATGCGAATGGAATACCGTAAAACGGGGTGAATAGTAACAAATGGGGGTGAATAGAAACAAAATTTTGTTGTTTTTTCACGCTATTTATAAATTGTTTGCAGCATTTCAATATTTTTTTTAAATTCAACGTTGAAAACTAAAGTTAAAACTAAATATATATAATCAAAGTAATATTTCTAATATAAATTTTGTTTCTATTCACCCCCTGAGTCTCTATTTACCCCATTTTACCTGGTAAGTACAGTTGCTTGCAAGGACGAGTTTTTTGTCAACATTACCCACCAATAGAATACAATACCAAACTGCTGATTTGAATACCAATATACATTTACTTACCTATTACTTGAAGGTGACTTAACCGATAACTTGAACAAAGATTGACACAGACGAAGGACATACATGACTATCTAAGTGTCAACTTATGTGACTCATGCAACATACAATCGCACATTGTACGGAACAATAATGAATGCTTGCAGCATAAAAATAGGTAATCAGTTTAGAAATATAGGTGTAGGTGAGCAATTAATATGGTTGACACGATTTCAAACACGAGAGGGTATAAAAATAGTACTATGGTGGAATAATTATAGTTTTCAAGGTCAATAAAATACGTCATTTATTAAGGATATTGTTTTTGTTATGATGGGTATTTTAATAACGGTTTTACTAAAGTTTCTGATGAATAGAATGTCCAATTGATCCATTTGAAAAGCTTTTCCATTACATTGGGAAATCCTTTCTTAGTTCTTAAATACATATTTATTCAGAAATTATTTTATTATTTATTAAGAATTAGATCTACAATTCTAATCCAAATTTAATTAATTATATAATTAATTTAATTCTAATTTTGCTGTACCCTACAGGGTCCAAAATCGTTCTGTGACAATTTTCAACACCATCTATGTATGTATGGATTGCAATAAAATGTTGAGTAACACTATTAAGTAATCTTTATGCAGGAGAAACGACTGTTAAAAGCTCTCTATAAACTCAGTGTGCAGAGAAACTTAAACTCAGTTTAAACTTCGAAAAATGTTCACACTAGTGTAAGTTTGCACATGTTTACACTTAAGTATTTTTTTATCCGACAAAATAGACTGAGTTAACGATAGATTTTTCATTTCAAGAATAGATCTAGGTTTACTAAACAAAGTGCCACATTACTCTTTCCTCCTCCGCATTCAATTTGACCTGGGCTGACTCTTCCAGGTCATAATGCCATCGCTCTAGGGGGCCTCCCACGCCTCTATACCCCATTTAAAAGGTCTTACAATAGGAAACTTGAAACCGGTCGTTTTTGACACTTGGCTTGACCAGAGACAATACTATTTGACGTATAGATGTTTAAATACATAAATAGCGAATAATATGTAATCGTAAAAAGTAAAACTTACTGCCGATAATATTGTAATAAAAAAGATCTGTTATAGACTCACAAAACCACCGAAAAATGTTTTCCTGTCTGCAGCGGCAGCACACACACACTTTTTATTCATTATACATTTGACTCCAGGTAAAAAATAGTAAAGGGATAGCATAATAAATCCAACAAGAAAAAAAAAAATAGCTTTTTTTTCAATTACACTTGAATGTAAACAAATATTATTCTGGCCATCAATCAACTAAAAAGGTTCTAATCAGGACCTTTCAAGACCTAATCAGGACATTTTCGAGTCGTCACAATTGCGGGCTCATAACATATCTGTTTAATAATCCGTAGGATATAGTAATATAAGAACCTTGGTTATTTGGTTTAATATAATATCATTGTTGACTGACATATCAACGCACAAATAACGAAACTACTGTGACAAGGTTCATGAAATTTTGCACAAGGCTTTTTTATATGGCGATAACTGAGAGAGGATTTTTTTAACTCGACTCTAAAGGGAATGAAATGGGGCCCATTTGTACTAATATTACTAAATTAAAGTGTTTGTTTCTTTTTTTTTATATTAAGCTATCCGAAAAATTAAAGTGTTTGCTTCAATTAATAACATCATTTTATTTATCCGAGAAAATGCTCTCTATAAAAATTGTTGACTACGTTACACATACGTTAGTTTGACGTATTCGAATCTCTAGTTGATCAAATTATTGTCATAATAACATATTTAGCATAGGTACCTTTCACAGTCAGGCATTTAATAATAATGCCATCTTAATAGGAGTCAAGTATCAATGTCAAAGTTCAACGTAATCAAGAATATTATAAGCAATTTATGAGATATTAAACGCCATGTTATATGCATATGATTTCAAAGCAAAGTCCGTTTCTTGGTGGAGTTGTTCTATGAAACCTTTCAAATGTTCCGTTATATATTGGTGGGTTATGCCTTTTAATAAATAAACTCATTATAAGCTTGCTTATTTCTTGATTAGCTAATTTTATAGTCATTTAAATTAGGATATGAAAATACAGTCGGGACAACGACTGCTTTTTTATTTTGGCTTTACCTAAAACATTCACTAGAAATCATAACTAGAGTGAATCAGCTCTTAATAAACTAGTCCGCGTCATCATCAATGATTGCATTACTGTTTACCATCATGTGGAATCGAAGTCATGCACTAGTTTATATCAATAAAAAGAAATGTGAATCATTAAAACAGCCATTGAACTAGACTCTTAAAATCGTGCGATAAACCCCGACTATATTTGTAGATACTAGTTGAATGTATTAGTAGATGTACTTAAACTTTCAACTACATAGTACAAATTATTTCAACGCAGATGTTTCAAAAAAGGTTTACTCAAATCTTAACGTATATTACGAAACCAAAGTATAATAGAACCAATCTCTTATCTAAGAATCGATCCGGGGTCTTTGTGTAGATAGAAGAATACTTTCGGTTGTGCAATTGTGCCGAATGCATAGATCGAAACTAATTGTCTATGGGAACACCTTGCCTTACTCTCGTGCAGTTCATTTCACACTCTATGATAGTTTAGGACTTATAAAAAATATAAAAGATAGTGAATATTACCGGCCAATGTTAAAATTAGACTTCTATTTTTGAACTACATTAAATATTAAGGGATGTTTTCGTAAAGGTTGCCGAGCGCTGACCCTTCAGTCGAAACCATCTTGAACGGAATCACTCTTAAATTTTTGAAGTGTATTTCTATTTTTATCTTTTTGCAAAAATATTTTTATTTTAGGTACTATTTAGATAAATAATGCTGATGAATCTTCAGTTGTATCGAAAAGCTCACAAGCAAACGTTACCTTTCATTCGACACACGATTTTTTTTATTTCAAAAGCCAATACCTCGACGCTCGGCGCCAATACTTCCCAAAAGATAAAACTGCACTAACAATCGTAACGCTTAGCAAAAGGCAGCGGGACAAAGCGTCGTTGGACGCCATCGTAAGGTGCGCTGAGTCAGCGAGTCAGCTGTGAGTGCCAGCACCCGCCATGTTGGATTTTTATTTTTTTTTAAACTGCGCGCATAGACAAACGATTCGATTGAGTTCGGATACAATTTGTTTTTATTGCATTAGCTATTGGGATATTTGGAAGATGGTTCGAATTTTCTTTGGGTTAATAGCTTGTTTGCTGCTTATTTAGATTTGTTTAACGCTTTTCGGTATTTGTGTTTATTGTTAAATGATTATTGTTGGGTATTCTCAAGAGGGAACCTACAGAATTTATTGTAGTTGGTACAAATTATTAAGTACTTACTTAGTTAAATGACTCAATCATACTATTTACTTTGGAATAAAAGTCTATGTAGGTATTTTGTACTGCTATTAATTACTTAGTATGAAAGATGCTGGTGCCTGTGATAAAATATTCTACATTAGTACAGGTACCAAAAAACCTCATTTTTCTGTATATTTACTACATATTATTTGACATAACCGTTTTATTAAGTAATTGAATTTTTCTGAAATTAACTACTGTTACTATCACATAAATGCAATACACGCAAAAATGTATGCAACACATTATTGTGTCTACAATCTTTTTCTAATTTTTAATGGTAATAATATTTTCCTTTGCCTTTAACCTTTGCAACTGTTAATTTTTCTTGTTAATGGAACGTTGTCTCCCTAAAGGTGGGTGTTAATAGCTAACTAAGTTGCTGACTAATGTAGCTATTTTCGTACGCAATCTATTTGTAAAATGTGTTTTTTTGTTCCAATAAAGATTATTATTACTCTATTATTACTCTCATCTTTAATGTTGCGCTTCCGTGAGATGTAGGGTGATGTTATATAAAGCCTATATTATATTCTACTTCTTCTATCATATACGTTAGTGTAAAACCTGTCAATTTCTTTTTTTAGCCTTTTATTAGCTTGCAATGTAGCTATGTATGTTCGGGTCAAATCTTGCAACTCAATTTTGAAGCAGATTTCTTCACCCGATTGAGCTGCTCTGCAAATTTTGCATGCAGATGTAAATCGGATGACAATGCAATATTATGATAACATGGTGCTGATCTGATGATGGAGCTGGAAGGTAGCCATAAGAGCTCAGCAAGAAAACTACCTTACCGTGTTTGGGCTCATTGGATTTGTATAGACGAGTACTTCGATCCTATGTGGTAGTCAGGATCTGATGGTGGTGTTGGAAGGTGGCCATAGGAACTCCGTAATACAATTAGATAACCCTAACGTGTTTGTAGTTTTCAGAAAGGTCTTAATGAGTATTAATAATAAAGGTACCTATATACCTACCGGGCTACAAAAACTTGTTATGAAAAAAATATTTTCATTGAAAACTTATTTAAAATTAATGTAGGAAATAATATTTTAACATACCAAGGTTACAGACAAACTAAAGTACAGGAATCCCTACCCTAATTATTAAATAACAACGCTTCACAATAGTAATGTATTATTAATAATAAATGAATGGAAATTTAAATAGTCAGGTCGGTATTTAATTTACGTCAAAACTGTTTTATTAGTGAAGCCACTCAAGCAGCCGAGTTTGGCCCGACTCACAACACAACATTTGATATTCAAAACATTATGAATTCACGTTAACAATACAATGCCGAGACCCTTTTCTTTTACACTGGTACGTAATTAAAATACTAATCACATTTGAAATACAGGCCCAAGGTATTCAAAACATGCTTAGGCCATATATCAACGTCACACCAAGCTTCGTAAAGATTAAACAAAATGAAAACTCGCTAAAAATCCGAGTAAAAATCACCGCGAGAATTACGCCACAAACTTTTTTAATAACGCGCCGAATTCAATCTCAATCGAAAAATACGTAACAAAAAAAATCCTCTACACAACAGTAAGAAAAATGTATAAACATGTCACGGGACCGGTTCAGGTACGCCATTTTTTATTGAATTGAACACCTATGCCCGAAAGGGACGCTCGTTTCCCTACCTTTTCATGCGCGGCAAAAACCACAAGACGAAAGCAGGACACACGCATCGTGCCGTCTCCCTCCCGCGGCCGCTGCATTCATGAGGACAAAGAATAAGTAGTAATAAAGACGTGACATTCGTGCAGATGGTTGATAAAACTTAATACTTGGCAGTTTGTTCGCTCTTGGGCTATTAAAAGGCAACGAACAGATACGTTGTTACACGCTCTTTAGTTCTTGAGACTCATGAAAACATTAAAGGAAATGGTTCTCTCCGTCGAGGTCGTATATCGCTTCCATGTTGGTGGTATCGGCGAGCCTTTTTACTTCTGCTATTGGCGCGAAATTGGAGGGAAAAGAAAATGGCAAACATTCAATGTCTCAATTTAACTCCGGAGCAGTAGAGGCGAACTTGATTGCGTTCAAAGTATCTCAAATGTTCAGAGTTACGACCCAAATAAAAGAGTTCAATTATTTTAGGCGCTCCTAATTTTTATCGTTGGGCCGAGCGTTTGGATTCCACTCGAACGTTTTTAAATGACAAATGCTTCGTGATCCATCTGTTTCGGCTTTCTCGGGCTCAAGTTATTCTGTCCTCTCGGACCAATTAATGAGAGAGAGAACCGATATCCCCTTTCCGATCCGAAGGGACAAGTTCGGCCTCCAATTTTTACCTGATGTTATTACTAGCGTTGACAGTGGTATTACAAGGGTCGCAAATGTGTGCGACACTTTTGAAATATCCTTAACGTTATTATGCTCGGATGACGCTTTATAGGATTTTATGAATGACATCCACTCAAAATATGACATGACTTCATACGATCAGATTTAAAGATTACATCTCGAAATAGCAATTTCAACATTGATGAATAATGAACAGATACCATGTAACTAGACTTTTTATGGCTTTAATACGACTAAGCAAAGGAATAAGTCTTATATAGACGCACAGATCCCACTTTTGATGACGCGAAACTTCTCAAATGAGTTCTGGAAAACTGCCTCGGAGCCGATCGGGACTCATACGAAACTCGTAAAACCCCAGCGAGAGACTTGACTCACCACCGTTTTGTAATCTAACATAAATGAACGATCCTGTCACTGTTATCGTTACATTTCACCTTCTACACGCCAATCCTGCCGAATTTATAAAAGGTAAAATTCGGTACGTTGCTGGTTTCTGGGTGTGCGGAATCGCAAGCTTGATATACAATGTTGGCGGGGAGGAACCAGTAACGCGGCGTAACATAAATCGATCGTTTGTTCAGCTGATTGCTAGATTGAAAACCTCGCTTTTTGCTCTGTAATCTCATCAGCTTACAGCCAACATAACCGGATTCTAGCAATTTCATCTCTGTTTTATCATACCATGCCGTGTTAGGTTATTTGATTGACAATAGATTCGAACGACCGAAAGTCTATAATTCTGAAACAATTCCGGTCCACAATAAACTTTCAACTTGAGATCCTAACGGGAGCCGAAATTATTTCCAAGGCGAACCTTCGAGACAATAAAATTGCTTTCTTATAACCATTCCGCCTTGGGGCTATTCTGTAATGTGCGTAACTTCCTTACGCGAACCAGAGACCAATAAAACAATAAAATGTTGCAAAACTCCAAGGATTACTGTGCTTAACATCTCAAGGTGAAGAAAAAAACATCTGTTCGGACTAGTTCTGTTATACTTCTATAACTCCTCGTCAAGTGTAGGTAGAGGAGAAAAGTATAGTTTACGGCTCAACGCAAGTTTGCGTGTCGCTTCAAGGGACAGGAAAGTGATTTAATGAGGCTGCTATTATAATATTGATTGTAGCAGTAATCAAGAGTAATATCCGAAGCGATTTAGTAATACTAGACCTTTAACTGCACTTGCAAACGAGGCACAGGTTATTAAATATTAAATCTGAAAACGATCTTTATAGCCGCCATTTTAATCTGATTCGCCATTGATAGCTACTACTGTTTAAATAATACTATTATTAAACGACTTAAAAGAGGATACTTTTACGGCTTCGTTAATATAAAGGCACTTTAATTTCTTAAAACCACATGAAAAGGGAATTTATGCACTAAATTTAGTTTTATGTTGTGGTTTTTTTATTCGACTTCTGAAGAAGACATTTTAAAAAATCGTTGAAATAAAAATGGTGACTGGAGTGAACATCAAAAAGTAGATTGTAGTTAAAGAAACTAAAAGCTTTCAGTGAATGAAGACGTAGTTTACATAATTACAAACGCTTGATTTCTTTATGGATGTTTAGAAAATTAGAACACACACATTTTGGACACAGAGTTAAATAAACTACAGATACGTCACAATTTTATTTCTGAATGATCAAAATAGTTATAACATACGTATCAAATCTCAAAATATAGCCATAAAACCATGCCATAAAAGTAATTTTTTAAAGCTCTTACGAAATAATTAACTGACATTTTATTATATTCTGTCAGAGATTCCATCGACTTATGAAACATAAAATTTAAAGTAAAAATCATTTAACAGAAATGAAAAAAGCTTATATTAAGTACTTTACTTACGTTTTCTAATGTTTGAAAACTTTAGTAGGTACAGATTTGAAAAAATATCTTTAATCTTTATATGTATTACGCGTTCCAAATAAGAACAGGAAAGTCAATAACCTCTATCTGTCAAATTTTGAGTGAAAAGTATGGTTTGCAAAAAAATCTTATTTGCATATCAATAAAAAGTTTTTTTTTGTTTTTTTTTTTTACAACACAGTTAATTCTAGTTCAAGTAAAAACGTTAGAGTTTGATATAAATTTGCTAAATATATTGTTTTAAGTTACAAATAGTTTACAAGAAAAACATTTTCTTCCCTATTTTCATTGTTAGAAAGAATTCGCCTTTTTCTTCCATTTACCACTACTCAGACACATCACACAGTGAAACAGTTAAGAAAATTGAAAAACTGTATTCTGATTAAACTTTTTTTATTCACGATTCGTACGTAAATTATTTTTTTTAAATTACTTATTTTGTTCACTCTACCTAATTTCTTCGATTTGACAGTTCGACGTGACATCACAACATGGCCATCGATCCTATTCTCATTTGGAACGGGTTGTAAGTAATTAAATCATTAAAAGCTTCAAGGATTCCATCAAGTGCACATTATTGAAGAAAAACTCGAAAAAAAATCTAAAAGCCAGAAAATTACTCGAATTCTTAAGAATTATTATGACTAAGTACATAGTAAAAGCCACTTTACAACGTTTGAATGACGTACAAGCCAGGATTTTAAAGTAAGCTACATTTCCAGTCAAAACACTCAGAAAATATTACGTAAAAGGCTGTACGCAAGGCTGAAAATTGTATGAAATTCCATTCACAGGCACTTCAATGCATCGCGCTGTTACTTCTAACAGAATGGATTCCCAGTAAAGACTTTTCAATATTGTACCAAAGTATTGAAAAAAAAATAGTACTTACGTTTCTTCTTCGATAATAGAAGTCGATTACTACAACTATTCAACTCTTAACGATACTTTTGACCTATCCTTTACGACCGTTTTAACTTTTAGGTTTAAAAGCTTTCTAAATTTTAAAACGTGTGCATTAAAAACAGGATAAACTAATAGCAGGAAACACAGATAGCGGTCTAAAGCTATTAACTAATAAAATCATTGACACACATGTCATTCTGACGTGACGCGCTAATCTCAATGACTTAATCAACATCAATCAACGTTGGATGTAATCATCTAATTTCACGTGTTATTATTAGGTTAATAGATGAGAATAGCATCTGATTGAATTTAGATTCCACTGTGTTGGCTAATGACAATTGGTTTACTTATAAAATATGATACGAAACTCAATAGTTTTCTCAATAGTAGTAAATGCAATCATCATTCGAAGATTTATACAGCTATAGTCACTTCGTTTCTGGCTTACGAATCCTTTGTGTTCATGATAATATACACTTGCTTATAAAATCTACTTTTGACATTGGCAGAATAGTCGACACCGGCTCAACTTGCCATTAATATAAAATAGAATAGAAAAACATAAGAACTACAGTTTAAAAACTAAGTACCAATTTTACTGCTCATTATTTAGCTTTATAGCTTCAGTTTCGATAATTCCAAATACAAAATTTAGCCATAACCGTCAAAATCATAAACAATCTGCTCTTTAAACTGACAATCTATTCCGATCACGCAGAATTGACAGCCGCCTTGTCTCTGAACACGTCTGATTGATCTATGCTCATAAACATGGAGTACGCGCTAAACGACGCGAGATTACGACTCATTGGACTCGCACTAACAGTAATTTTCATCATGATGCCATGTCACAATGGCCTGTCAAATTTAATTAATCCGTTGAGATCAAACATGGCGACGGAACTCTTATTATCTATGGTCGCACTGACTGCCTAACGGTAAGCGTTGGTCCAGTATTTTTTTACTGTTAAATATCGAAGATAAGTTGATGGTTTATTTAGATTTAGTTTGTGAGTGCCCAAGCGCATTATGGTGGATGTTTTTTGTAGGGGACAATGTTTATTTGAAGCTTTTATGATAGGTTATGGGTTTTACTCTGTTGAAAACAATGAGTAAAACTGAGTTTTTGAATTGAGAATATGAAATTACATCTTTCAAACCTTTTTTTGATGTCCAAGTTTGATAAAGTTTTTAGGCTTTGATATTCAGAAATCGAAGGTACCTACTGTAACTAATTATTTCAATCAAAATAACTGAATGCCCGTATCATTTATTGTGTCACAAGTAAGTATATTAAGTACTTTTTTTAACCACAATAAAAAAAATGTTACGGTAATGTTAATAAATGTTTAACAATTCCTAATTCCGCAAAAAATAACATAGTCGTTTTCGAAATCATTTATTAATTCGTTAAGCCCGGAGGACACCGGTGTCCGCACACAGTCTTTTAATTGTGTCTGTAATTACGATAGTCGAAGGTTTATTGGTTTGATACAAGTTAGTACGGAGTTACAAACAAATTTAGACAACCTCTTTCTTATTTTCAAAACAAGTGGCCATTCTTATTTGCTATCTTCCTTTTACTTGTACAATGTAAAAAAAAAAAACTTTTAAGTAAATAAGTAAGTAGGTAATATCAATAAGAGCACTCCATTGACCATAATCAATCAACATTGAACTTCAACTGATAGCAAGTAAGCCAATATTCGATAAAATTCGTCAATGGACGATATTTCGACAATTAATAATTACGATATTGATGTAGGTTCGTCAGTTATCAAACAATAGAAGAACAATGTCGGTGATAATGCCAATCGATTTACAAATAAAGTAAGGAAGTTTACTGGCTTTATCAGATTGAAAGCTGGTGGTGAAAGTATTCAAAATAAAAAATTAACTTGTAGTAAACATATACTTATGTAGGGTTTTTTTTATGGTGGGTAAAAATTTTCGGAGCGGGTAATAAGTGTCAGATTCTTACTGACTAAACGACCCACCTTGTTCCTTCCTTGCCTTGATTCCATAGCATGTGAGTTAAATAAAATTAGCAGACTTGACCCCCAGGGCCCTCGTGTTACGCTTTCGCATCAATCCTTGGTCCCAGGAGGTTTCGACCCTGCTGGGGCCCTAAAGTACTCTTATGAGTGCGTGCGTTAATATATTTGAATCATTGTAATTTTATGAAATTTTTGAAATGTAGTGTGAATTAGAATAGATTTACTAGTGAAAAAGAAAGAAGTAGAAAAAACTTTTGAAATCGCACACCAAAAAAAAATACAACAAAATACTTACATAATTTAAAAAAAAATATATAAAAAAAAGAATGGTCTGTGTGAGGCCAAAAAGTCTATAAGTACACGCTATGACTTCTCGTCAAATGCTATAAAAGGCTAAATTATATAGGTACTCGTTATAGCTACGGCTATTATTTATTTGTTTTACTTTAACAAACATCGGCTATCCGCCAATTATATTAGTCACTGTAGGTAATTATATTAAACAAAATACACACAATCATCTCACTGAACTCCAGACATACTAACATGGATCACCTTCCATTCGTCCGCAAACACATCAGTCAAGGTGCGTATATTTAAAAAAAACTATTGGAGTAAAATATCAAATCACGTACTTATATGTAAAAGTCAGAAAAAACATCTATTTAGACTCGCACTAAAAGTACAGAGAGACCAAAAAAGCTCCTATCTCAGCATGTAACCTACTCATTAAAAAAAACTTTGAAAACCTAACACAACCATCTGCAAATTAAATGAAACATCCCCGTTATTTTCCTTTTCTCATTGGCAGAGTATCAAAGCAGGCAACAGCAATACAATTACACGAAATGAGTAATTTAAAATACAACGGATAACTTCCATTTTATTTGTAAGCAATAAAAATCCCAGTACATGAGTCAGAAACACGCTAACGTAAGTCGAAAACATTCCTACTCGTGTAGACAAAGTACAATGCGTTCCAAATGAGAATAGGATCGATTGCCATGTTGTGACGTCACGATTTACTGTCAAATCGAGACCAAGAAGTTTTAATTTTTTTTTTTCATTTACTTATGCACTGTTAAGGAAAAAAGTTTAATCACAATCCAGTTCTTCAATTTTACTCATCTCTGAGTTCTTAAATTTTTCCAAAATTTCTTCGATTTGACAGCAGGGCGTGACATGTCCTGATAATCGATCCTATTCTAATTTAGAACGCATTGTACATTTTGCTCTCATGCGACCGCTAGACGCCAAAGTAAATTACATTCAGCCAAATTCAAAAACGAAAATCCATATAAATAAAAAACGCACCCCAATTGAACAACCGTAAATTTTAACACCATAGCGTTATTAGATTAAAAAGTAAACGATTTTAGTTCTGATTTGTAGAAAATATATTACATTCTTTGTGAACTTGAATGAAAATGAAAGCGTGCGAATTTTCTTAGAAAAATTGTGTTTTTCACATAAAATGTGAGTAAATTAATGTAATGAAAAGAAAATTCACTTTCAATAAAGTCGTACGACGACATTTTTCTATAATGATTGTATTATTATTGTTTGTGACAAATACTTGTCTGTGACCTCACCTGATGGTAAGCAGTAATACTATCACATAATTATGGTAAATGGTACACATACTAGTTTTTTTTTAATAATGTTAATATTTTGTCCTACAGGATAACTTATCTGTTTAATTTTTGAAAGCATAAAAATGAAAAACTATTATAACTAACTAACTATAAACTATTATAATAAATATTTGTAGCATACTGTCAGTCTTACACATTTAAATGTTAATTCAAAAATAGAACGAAACTACGATTTACATCCAAAAATAAAAACCGATAAATCAAAAAGGACACGGGGAAAAAATGTCAAGTCCCATAGCGCATCAATCGAATATTTCCCGCGCAAACGTAGGATGGAACCACAGAGTATGGAACGCAGCTCACGTTTTTTCCCTAGTCAATTAGCTCACGGCAGCGCAGCATACAGCCAGGCGACATATGTCAACATCTGTTCTACAACTACCGATGCGACAAGCCACGTTTCCGGGCTAAGATTTTTTTTGCTGTAAATTAACGCTCGAAGGCATAAGTTCGAAAACCACGCGACACGTGCGTTCGAACACCCTAAATGAACAGTAATAAAACTTCTGCTTTGTTTTTGATTACGAGTGTAATATTACTAGGGACAGTGTGACACAGATATTTTAACGTGTCAATAGGAATGGGAAACTCCTTATTGACTTTTTTATAGTTTTCTTTTAGTGTTTAGCTATAATAATATACATTTGTTTTGGACAGTCGATATTAGCGCTATTTGCCATCAATAAAAATTAAAATGTTTAGTGAATTAGGTCGTTCAGTTACCTACACTTCATAACTTGTGCAGATTTTCGCGAGATTTTTTGCCAAAACATGTCGCCTTATCGTTCTAAATATTATTCCAGCTTCTGTTCACAAACTCGCTATAACATTTCACACATTCCAATTTCCATATTTTTATTGTTTTCTCGAGTTATATTTATTATTATTGAAACTCCACAACTTGATCTTGCACACGACCGCCATCAATACTGCCTTTACGACTCGTTTTACGACTAAATCAACGGTTTCATCTTGTAAATTGTAACCCTTAAATTGTCTATAAAATTATGTTATCCGATGTAAGTATTCAAAGTTGGATAATAAAACTGAATCTGAGACCACTGTTGGTTGTTATAACAAGCAACCTACGTGGCGATGAAGTTTTTGAGATTCTCACTATCTGCTCGATTTATTTAAGCACTTCACTAATTTATCGCTACATCTCTATGGAACGACAAATGTCATAAAATTCCCGCCGATTTAATAAATGTCAAAAAACAATTTTTTATTTACGTGTGTAACGTGAAGCTCAGAGCGATTAAAATAATGGAAATGATTAAAAACGGTGCTTAATCAATAACTTATTTTGCATAATTTGTTTAAACAATCATTTATTGTCCACGGAAAGTTTAATGGATTGTTTGTGATGTAAATTATGTGCCGTTTTAATGCCGAAACGTAAAATTAGTGTTCAAAATGTTTGTGATTGCTGTTTCAATGAAATCGGGTTAACAAAGCTATCTATTATGTTGTTTTGTATAATTAGCATTTAAGGATTGTCCTAAAAACATTGTTGCTGAGTCTGAAGTGGTAAAAGCTAATGTTTTATTTGTTTTGCCACAAGTCACGCCATCTGTTGGGCGAGGGAACGGAAAGTAGTTTTCAAGTTACATTCTACATTCAAAATTCTGCGAATTCGAAGAACTAAAACTTCTGTTGTGGTGTTTTTTTACTGTCTTGTTTTTATGTAGGTACATCTCTCCCTGTTTTCATAGAAACAACGTTGTAAAAAGTTTACCACGTTGCTACTTGTAGGCCACATAGTGGTAAGTCATCTATTTCCATACAAGTTTTTTTTACTAATCTAATAGCTACTCAACTAACTTCTGCCTGCTTGCTTATGAATGTGAATCACAAACTATAATAGCATTAATGTGATCAATTCGACATTAAGCTTTCATGTTTCTTCGACTAAAAAGCTCGGTCACCGTAACTAATCTTATCTACCAATAATCTGTCGGTGTAACTATTCATAATGTTCCTTTGACCATAAAAAAATTGTTATTAGCACAATTATAATCGAATCGTCGAAAATCCAACAACAAAAGTTATCAAATGATCGTTAAGTGGTACCGGGTGGCGGTACCATCGAGTTGTACCGTTACACCAAGTCGCCTAATTAATAGTCGCCCACTCGAGCCTCCGCCGGACTCGAACCCGTTCGCAGGGCCGCAATGTTTACTGCACATTGCACGCCGCGCGCATCTACAATGCAAATCCACAAACACCATCCACAATCTGCGATTCAATACCGACGCATTACAACCTGAGCTTCCTCACTCGTATACGAAACCGAATCAAGACTATCGATTTAACTCTACACGAGGGTCGTAGAAAGAATTCCTTACAACAATGAGCCGGTGTAACAATAAATACCTTAATGATATCCCGAGATCGGAGAGAAAAGGCGTCCGGCGGCGGCAGGCGGAACCCGTTCCACAGTTTTCAAGAGAAATCCTCCACTATAACATCTCCAACAGGTAACATCACAATATGAAATGGCACAATCTCACACGAGCACTATTATAATAGGAATCCACAGCACTGGTTTGGTTTTGGTACAAAAGATGTTTTTTCGTAACACAGCGCGGCGAATACACTCTCTCCGCGAGACAACCGACGCGCACGGCAGCCGGGCACGAACTGAACTGGTTTTGCTGGGGACGCGGGGGCGCGGGGAGGGGTGGACGGGTGCGTTTGGTTCGGTTTTATGAAAATATTTCGTGAGTAATGCACGTGTTATGTCGGCGAGTGCGTCGGCCTAGAGCGGCCTCGGATCTTTGATTGAAGTGCAGTGCACGATAGATGAAGATAGTAAAAATCCAACGTGTCGTAGTGGACACGCTTCTAAGCGACACGAGATGTGAGGTCTTTGTCTCTGCCTACGCTTCGCATTCGATAAAAGCTGAACTGAACTCACCCGGGCTTAGAGCACGCTGCATTTCTATCTACAATCAAATTTACAACGGATTGCTACTCGTTCGATATTACGTTTCGTATCGTACCTTCATTATTGTATCTTTGAAAGCATATTGCATCTATAATTCAGTTGATCAGAGCATTGCCCTAGCTAGCCAGGTCGCGAGTTAGGTTTTGTTTGTAGCGACTATTTACAATTCTGTTTTATTGGAATAACGTCGACGGCCTTTTAGAATTATCTGTTTGTCTTCGTAATTGTCCTGTAATCGTTTGTGGGGACTACTGTCTGTCGGACCTATAAATAAATTTGCTTTATGTTTGTAACAGGATTCAGAATGTCAATGAGTTACTTTAACAAGCATTCCTACATCGGAAATTAGATCGAAATTAAAGGGTAGGTCGCATGCTAAATGCAATACAAATTCTCTTGTTTCATCAGTTGATTCGTTGTGCAATCTAACTGGATTACAATATCTAATCAAGATCCACTATTCTCATTCAAGAAGATTTCTGCTGACGCCACATGCAAGCTAGGATTAAACCCTATACGCGTTGAACGTTAATTTAAAAGCAAAATACCCGCTCAAGGCTGGCTAGAAGTTTTACGATATTAATAAACCCCTATTAGTAGACAAGATGGCGCATGGCGGTAATTCTGAATTATGGTCCAGCGTTTACTCGACATTTTAAATTGCTACCGATAGGTCGGCGTCGAAAATAGAAAAAAATAGGGTCAAGTAACCGGACCAAATCCTTCAAATGAATGCAGCTGAGCGGTTAGCATACAATAACTATATAAGTTTATCTTTATACACGTCGAAGTCTAATGGAACTGGAAATAAAGCTGCTTTTATTGACACGAGTGAAAATAAGTAATTTATGGATAAAGTATTAACAATAGCACAACGTTGTAGCATGATTGAAACGCAAAACGTTTACCGATGACGTTTTATTCGATGCATTCAGGATACAAGCCTTATTTCATGTTCCACCTTTGTGGTGTTCGCTGTATCGACGTAAAGTATTTAAATAATGCACGTGTACGAGTATACTATTTATTACAAGCCTCACCGACAGGTGCTCTGTACACGTTTAATTAAAATATTGGTTTTGAATTCTGATTACTGCGAAATGTGGATGCTTTTCGTTCCGATCTGCCTTCGCTTCTCGCAATATCATGTTTTACGACTTGTTTATTGAGAATCATAGTTTCGCTATAACTTTACAAAGGGCTCTTAACTTCTGACGACGTTTTACTAGTTTTCACTTCTCGAAATTGTCTCTTTGATGGAGTTATCCATTTGAAGTCGTTCGGCAATTTGCAAACGAAAAAATCTTCCAACAATAAAATGATTGGAGACACACGCCTACCTGCTTACGAAATCTTGTAAAACGCTTTACGATAATGACTTTCTTTCAAGCGTCTTTACGACGTTTATCCCATGAATTTCTCGAAATGACCTACCTTCTGAAACAAGATCGGCTGATCCGCTGAAACTCAGCTATCCGCAATCCGCTGACAAAATCTTTCCAGCCAAAGCCGGTATTTCTATAAAAACGCATTTTCTGAATCGCCGTGTGGCCCTTTGAAGTTAATCCCTGGATTTGGGTTCACCGTTACAGGAGATACCTCCTCGCGTTCACTGAGTGTGTTTGTATGTAAATGTTTACCGTGAACAATTTGAGCGTACTTTCTCGGCTGGATTACTTTGAGCTCCGTGCGTCGGTGGTGGTGCGAGTGTGTGGGTAAGGGTCGGAGGGGTCAGGTAGCGTTGGTTGCGTCGTGGTGTTGCTGTGTTGTCGCGCGACTAGCGCCGCCTCTCGGACTGGCGTGTAATTACAACTGGCGTGGTGAAGTGACGTCGGCGCGTCGAGACGACGTCGAGTGGGTCGTCAAAAACTCGAAAATCGAATTGGTTCGTTCGTTATTAGTTTCGTTCGTTATTGCATACGCAGGTTCTACGGTTATGTTTCTGTACTTCACGCTCTATGGTCTTACAAAGTGCAACTAAGTTGTTTTGTGTTATGGGCAACGCTGTAACTAATTTTAGACGTGGAGCATTACTTAGAAATTTAAATGCTGATTTAATCTCTCTGCAAGTATTGAATTCTCTTAGCGCATTACCTACTACATTTTATGTTTTTGCTTCATCATAAATTCTGCCTTTAGGTTTACAAATAACACTGTTAGCTTCATTAAGATTTTAATTTATAAAGGTTTGCGTAATAGCGTTAAGTTAGTTTTAATTTTATATAAACTCTCATGTCCCAATTACATTCAGATTCATACTTAACTTTTTTTAATGAAATCATTACTTAAGTTTTATTCTTAGTATTCGTCCCAAAATTAGGAAGACGAACAAAGCTCATCCAGTAATCATAAAATAGGGACTTAATATAATTTCACTTGGCAAAGTCAATTTCATTTTAGTGTTCAAAGTCTTTATTCAGAATTAAAACTTCGGGCGTTTGCTTTGTCGTAAAGTTTCAGTGTAGACCGAAAAATGTCGTAAAAAATACCATACAATGCTCTGTAACAACAAAGGGAACGAAATGCCGATATTTTGGCATACTTTTCCGGATAAAACGGATGAATGGGAGTCCTAGAGAGAAAGATGTAAATATTATCGTGATATATTTTATGTCTTAGGAATTCTATCGTTTGATGGGTCTTGTGAGGAATAACTCTTTTATACTTCAACGTTGGCTATTAAATTTTATTTATCATACTACTAGCCTCTGCCAGTGGCTTCACCCGCTTTAAAAAATGAAATATTATATATTATCCCGAGATCATTTTCTTTTAAAAAATAATAGGTTTAGACATATCAACTAGACTACGTTACCTTGTTATAATTTACGCAAGCAAAGCCACAGGCAGTAACTTCTACTAAATACTTACTCAATAGTGTAATAAAAGAAAGCAAAATAAGCAAAGGACCAAATATAATCCCAGAAAACTCCTACAACCAAAAAATTTTACCCGGACCGCCAAAATGAAATTCAATATCAGCCAATAAAAGTAAATCGTAAAACGTCTATATTATTTTAATATCGCGAATTTGGACCTAGACCCGTTGACACGGAAAACTGATAAACTTATGAGCTATGGGTTTGTACCTACTTCACTTGCTATTATCTAACTTCCTGGTTTAGGCTTGGATAAACATTTATTGGAAGAAATTTATCTGGAATCGGTAGGAGCTGAGACATTACAATCGTGTTTGGAAAGGTGTAATATTATGCTACCATTTTTCACGTCTGCAATTTAGGTGTCTATAAGGTTAGTGGGAATATTTTGTTAATAAACTAATGCGCCTCACCGGAGGCAGACGGTGAGCAATGGGTAGCTCGCCGTCTGTTCGTCTGGTAACAGCCGCGACCGAGCCCAAGTCGTCGACGGCGCGCACTGTTCCGGCGTGCCTCACGTTGTTGTCAGCAAACTGTAGGGGACCAGCAGGGTCGAAGCCTCCTGGGGCCATGGGTAAATGTGAAAGTGTAACACTAAAGCCCTGGAATTAAGGCAAAGAAGGCACGGGGTGGGTTTTAGTCAGTAAAAGTCTGACACTATCTCCCGTTCCGCCCAACGGCGGGATTCGTTATTGGATGATTTTTGCGCAACATAAATAAAAAAAAATCCTACCACAGATATGCATATTACAAATCTACATATTGATGTAGTCTTTACAAGACTGCTTATTGATAACTTGAATAAATAGAAATATTGATAAGGTCCACGTGTATTGTACGTAGATAGTACTAGACTATATGAATAAACATAACCTCCCTATGCGCTAAAAATAACCTCCCTATGTTTTTCAAGTGGTGTTTCAGGCTGTGAAGAGGTATATTGACACATCCGCGAGGGTGGAAGGATCAAGGTCTAAAGAGTTTGCAGATGAGAGGATTCTTCCGTGTCTTATAATAGATAGGTTTTCATTTGATCACTGTATTGGACTGGTCGGACTGGCCTGTTGGTCTAGTGGTTCGTGACCCTGACTGCTATGCCGGAGGTCGTGGGTTCGATTCCCACCCAGGACAAGTGTTTGTGTGATGAGCTCAATCCTTTGTTCTGTGTCTGGGTGTAATTTATCTATAATGTGTATGTATTTAGAAATATATAAACATGTTTATCAGTTGTCTAGTACCCATAACACAAGCTCTGCTTAGCTTGGGACTAGACGATGTGTGACAGTTGTGGAATATATATATATATATATATTTATATATTTTCTGATGGTTAGCAACGATGTGGTCTATAATAAAGCACGCTTGACTAGGGGTAACCTATTCACTCTTGGCTTAAAAACCGCTCATCATCATCATCATCAGCCTTTTTAATGATCTCATTGCTGGGACACAGGCCTCGTCTCTAGAAGAGGGAATGCTCCTCTTTTTACCTGTACGTTTGGGTAGGATGTACACCATGTACCACCACACATCCAGTGGTTCGATGATGAAACAGAATTGGCGGAATTGAACTGCAATTCCGATGCACAGTCCGCGAAATGTAAACGGTAAAAAAACCGACAAGGTAAGAATAACAAGAAAGAACAAAGAATGTACTGCCGATGCCGGTGAAATGAACGAAAAGAAGTTAAAAGTTAGGGTTGAACAGATGGTTGTAAAGTAACGTCCATTGTCAATCATCTAATTACGAATCCCGCCCTTGGGCGGAGCGGGAAACAGTGTCAGACTCTTCAGATTAAACGGCCCACTCTTTTCCTTCTTAGCCTTCATACCAGGGTCGGACCGTCCTTTCAGAAACCAGACCGGGGCCCCAGTAGGCTTCGGCCCTGCATTTGGGCTGGTGGCCATTTGCTAACAACTGTTTGAGGTGCGCGGCAACAGAGCGCGCCGATCCGGACTGTTACCAGAAAACCGGACGGCGGGCTACCCATAACTCACCGTACAAACCGAGGTGACCTTGCTTGTTGAAAACCGTGTAGACTGCAATTATAAACCATGACCTTCAACGCCCTTGGTTGCTAGGTGCGTTTTCCCAACCGCAGTTATTGAATTTCGAACGTGTTGATGCGTGGTTTACTTACATATATTTAACCGCAACACAAATAAACCCAAGCTCCATTCAAGGTGACCTTGGCTGGAGCTTGGAACGCTAGATTGCAACCGTGTGGTCCACCTTTAATCCTAAAATGTGCTAGAGAACCCAGTGGCCTATTATATTAAAGAATAAACTAAATTTAATAGCGCAAATGGGCCGAAAAAGGATAGACGACTAAATAGGGCCCAGCTGTGTACTACATAAAGATTAAGTTAATTAAATAAATTGTTGTTTTGGACCCTAATCCGAATAAAAGATCTCACAATTTATACCAAACTACGTTAGGGCGAAAAATCTAAAAGATTTCAGCGAATCTTAACAAAGGTACGTTTGTAATCAAATAAAATTATATTGTTGGAGTCATCCTACTTTATTACTATTTAATTTAACGGCTCAGTAGACCTTTTTATGCGAAATAAAAATAGAAAATGTGAATTTTGTGAAATTCTGAAATTAACTCTCTTTTGACAACTTGAACTTGTATTCAAAATAAATTTTCAGTGAATTTGTGTCTTTTATTTTATTGTTATTTATTACTGATAACCTAGGGGTCTTTAAGTCAAGATTGAACAGGTTACTTCTAGGCAATCGTGCTTCATCGTCGGCCACATTATCGCTTACCATCTGGTGAGATTGTGGTCAAACACGAGTCTATCGATCTACACTATCTACACTAATATAATAAAGAGGTAAAGTTTGTTTTTTTGTTTGTAGGAGGTAATCTCTGGAACTACTGGTCCGATTGGAAAAATTTTAGCAACAATAGAAAGCTGCTTTACTCCTGAGTGACATAGGCTATATTTTATGTACGCAGGCGAAGCCGCTGACAAGAGCTAGTTATAAAATAAAAGTTCACGCTTGAACACTTTTTCTTCAGATCGTAAGCTTTGGTGTGGAACTGTGGACCACGATAACATGCATGAATGTTTCCCTAGAAGTAATCCATTCACTCTTGACTTAAAACCTGGTTGTAGCCATCAAGAAACACAGACTCCAGCAGGGAATTCCACCCTTTAGCTGAATTAATGAGTTCCCAAAAGGTTTTTTGTGTATGGCCTATGGGTGAGATGTCCATTATATACCAGTGGTGATGATTCTGTCTGATGAAAACTGCAAGAAATTTCGTACATTTGTTTTTGAGTTTATCAAGAACCTATCATACAGACAAGTGCAGTATGTACTTTGGCTTATAATAAACAAGGAATTAAAAAAAAATAAAATTAAAAAAAATACACCGACCTGTGAACCTAGCTTTTACTCGTACTGATGTTAATTCATTAAAACTTAAATTAATATTTTGTTTTCTTTTTTTACTTGCTTTTTTTATCTGAGTACCCCTCCTGTCTTCCATCATTCCCTTTGTGATCCATTGCTGCGGTACCAACACTCGCCTCATAGTTGCCATGGCTACGTTTCACCATTAGATTTATGCACACAATAATAATTACTTTACATCATAAGCATTAATATTGCTTTATGAGGTTTCCTTCTTCGCCAATAGAACTATATCAATCAGCCTAGTCAATAGATCCTAATATAATTTAATTGTATTGCGTTTATGAGTTAGGTACAGTTTGTTTGTTAATTAAAATTAATATTGTTATACCAGAGTAATTGTAATGTTTAATACATAAAGTATAATAATTAATAAACATTAATAAAAAAACTTTTAGCAAAAAAAAAAATGAACTGACTTCAATGTAAACAAAACAGTGTAAAATAACTTTTTGGAAGTCGGTGTTTCTGTAATAATTTGGTCTCCGACTTCTGAAATTATTTTGCACTTCCATTATATTTGTAAAAAAAATTTTTTTGGCGCATAAAAACTCGTACAAAAATGAAAGGTTTTAAAATAATTAATGCCAATAACACTTTTTAACAGCAATAAAAACTGCAAATTGCATTTCATTGTTTACACATTTTACTTTTTTACGAGTTTTCAATCTATAAAATTTGCAGAACTTAACTTCATCCGACGGCCGTACTGTACTTGTCTCGAAGTCACGGGCAACTGGCATCCGGCGACAGGCAACAGTTTTTTTTTATGGTGGACAAAAATCATCCAATGAGGAATCTCGCTCTTAGGCGGAGCGAGAAACAGTGTTAGACTCTTACTGACTAAACACCCCACCCCATTCTTTCCTTGCCCTTCGCACTAGGGTCAAGCCTTCCTTTCCCCTGGACCCGACAGTTGCTTTTGGGCGGTTAACTAAGACAGACGTCTTGAACCTAACTGCTAACCTTACCTAGCGAGCCAATGTGTTTACCTCCCTGTATCAGTGCTTTCACTACACGAGGTAATAGGATACCTACGACAAAACCTTTTATTATACGGCAGTCAAAAAAAAATTTCAAAATAACTTTGCTAAGCACACAACAATCGAAGCAAAATCTATTGTTAAACTACCCCCAAATAACCTATTATTCTCTTACATACCGATTATGAATTTTGACACCTACTTTCAATTGTAATTAATATTGAATACACGTTCATCAAACTCCGAAACTTGTGAGCGAAGATAATTATTATTTGTTAAAACAGTTTTGTTTATGAAGTTTTAACTGTCTCGGTTATCTTATCAAGTTAATTATCTTCTATAATTATTTAGGGTTGCGGCAGACCACGAAGGATATAACGGTTTGACTAGATATATTTCTTAGAAATTAGCAAGAAGTGGCCTAAGTCTGAGAACAGTGAAAGATTGGAGAGAGGCCTTTGCCCAGCTGTGGGCTGGGTAGATATATTAATAACTAATTATTTGTAAAATTAATCAGCTGTTAAGTAATTTTTTTTTTAGTATTTTGGGCAGAAAAAAGCTGTCTTTGGTCTTCTCTTGTTTGTAGCAAGTACCTACATAATGGGCTGTTTTGGAAGCAGGCATCAGTAATGATGCGATATAGAAAAAAAATCTGATGAGAAACTATACCATCGAAAAAACATCATAGGCTAATTTTTGCGCCAAGTACGGAACCAGTAGGATAGGCCAAGGGAGTATAATCATCAGCCTTTTTAATGTTCCTACTCCTGGAACTCAGGCGTCCAGGCAGTGCGGATTGATGGATGTCAAATATCGTCGAATTTCGGTTCTAGGATATGCGGGTTTCCTCACCATATTTTTCTTCACCGTTTCAGGGGCATTGGTAATGAAATAAGTTACACAAAGTTATGCGCCTAGCTGGGTTTAAACCCGCGACTAACTCGTAATTCGGGCTGCTACTGCTCAAGAGAGCATATCCACAGGAAAACCCTACCTTCCGACCAATAATTTCAATAGATACCTACCCACATCAAATTCTCAATACATACTCAACATACTGTGGACAGTGATATCATACCACATTTCTAAAGCTACCGCCAAGTCCTTTAGACAACCTTAGTCATCATCATCATCATCAGCCTTTTAATAATCTCACTGCAGGGACACAGGCTTCCTCTCTCTAGGAGAGGGAATGGGCCATAATCCACCACGCGGGCCCAGTGCGGATTGATGGATGTCCCATGTTGTCGAATCTTTGGTTCTAGAACAAGCCGGTTTCCTCACGATGTCTTCCTTCACCGTTTTGAGAGCATTGGTAAAGAAACACACAAAGTAATTCGCCTGGTTGGGTTTAAACCCGCGACTAACTCGTAATTCGGGCTACTATTGCTCAAGAGAGCATATCCACAGGAAAAATCTGCCTTCCTATTAACAGACCAGTCCTACCAGTAATATCAATAGAATAGATACCCACATCAAATTCTCAATACATACTCAACATACTGTGGACACAGTGATCGTACCACATTTCTAAAGCTACCGCCAAGTCCTTTAAACAACCTTAGTATAACTAATTTATATCTAACCGCGTGACAATGCCTGGAGTTTATCGGTAACACATTATAGGTCACCTAGGTCACCTAGATAAGGTTAGTGTTCTCTGTATATTGTTTATAATACTGTGGTCCCGTTTTCGCACAATATGTGTATTGTTAAGACGTGAATGTATGGTACTGTCAGAAAATTGTTTGTGCCGTTTAGTCTGTATTGTAAGATGAGTTTTAGACTAGATAAATAAGATATAGGTGTGCTTACAAGTTGTCGGTCGCAGGTTCAAGCCCAGCCAGGTGCATTTCTTTGTGGGATTTATATAATCACCACTGCTCTCAAAACCGTGACATCGTTAGTAAAAATTCAAAGTCAGGAGACATCCCATAATTCACACTGGGACCGCGTGGTGGATTATAGCCTGCCAATTCCCTCTCCTAGAGAGGAGGCCTGTATCTCAGCAGTGGGAACATTAAAAGGCTGATGATGATGAACGAGTTGAAAGAAAAAATCAGTTGTAAAATTAAATGTTTTAGTTTGTAAGTATTCCATTTTTTAATTCAATGTATAATTTGACATACATTTTGAATTTTTGAGCAGTTATAATTTACGTCTTGACATTTCTATTTTTATTAATTTTAATTTAATTCAAGTAATTTAAAATTAAATCATTCTAATTTGATTTGATAGTATAATTTGAATTTATTACATTTATTTTAATTTTGTGATTTTTGCACGGTTTATGGACTCTAGTCTAATAATAAATGGTATTATTATCTATACTAATATTATAAAGCTGAAGAGTTTGTTTGTTTGTTTGTTTGTTTGTTTGAACGCGCTAATCTCAGGAACTACTGGTTCGAATTGAAAAATTCTTTTTGTGTTGAATAGATCATTTATCGAGGAAGGCTTTAGGCTATATAACATCACGCTGCGACTAATAGAAGCGGAGAAACAACGGAAAATGTGGAAAAAACGGGGAAAATTATTCATCTTTGAGGGCTTCCGTTGCGTGCGCTGCGAAAACGGTTCAAGATACCAAAAAAATATGTATGAAAGAATTATTCCTCTTAAAATGATCTAAAAAAATGTCCGCGACAGTATATGTCTATCTTTTAAGGTTAACTTATTAGAACCGTTTTTATGCGAATCAAATTTAGTCAATTTTTACCGATTATTTGTTAGAGTTGTATCAACATAATAATATTATACTTTATCCAAATAAATGTGATGTTGATTAAAAGTATGTAATTGTGAACAAAATTGTCTTTGACATCACTTATTTTCAATGGACGTCTTAGAAGATATTACAATTTTAAAATAACTCCGATATAAAATTCACACGCGCCGCATGATATGCAAAATATGACGCTGCGCCTGGCCGGCGGGCGAGGAGAAGGGTTGCTTGCGGGCGGCGTGGAGGGGTTTTTTTAATGGTAGGTAAAAATCATCCAATGACGAATCCCGCTCTTGGGCGGAGCGGGAAACAGTGTCAGACTCTTACTGACTACTGACCTACCCCGTTCCTCCCTTGCCTTATTCCCAGAGCCTTATTTCTCTGTGAATAATCCCAGAACCCCGGTATAACGCTTTCGCACCAACCCTCGACTGCAGGAGGCTTCGACCCTGAAGGGCCCCACAGTTTGCTGACAACACCTTGAGGCGCGCGGGAGCAGTGCACGCCGTCGACGACTTGGTCTCGGTCTGGACTGTTACCAGACAACCGGAAGGCGAGCTACCCATCGCTCACCGTCCGCAAGTCAGCGTCTACGGTGGCCGGATATCGTCGGGATCGCGGCGGCGACGGCTACGGCGAGGGCGCTGTTGCCCTTGCCTTATGCAGTCGGCCTCCTCCTTTACGAGCATTAGGTACTGCTTCGCAGAAGGAGGCGACCGCTTGCCATTCTTCTTCGCTGCGGACCATGGCCTGAATCAAGGCCCGACGCGAGAGGTCGTCGCCGCCGATCACCCCCACGAGGACACAGTTATGCTCTTCTCAAGCGGGGCACACTTCCACCATGTGCTTCGGGCTGGCCACACAGTGGCGACACCTGGGCGTCTCTTCTGCAAGTATCCGGCGCAGGAACCTCCTGAACTTGCCATGTTTGGTGAGAAACTGCGTCATGCGGAAGTGAGGACACCGTGATGTCTATCCAACCACACCTCAAAGACCCCTCTTTGACTTACCGCCGAGATTATGGCGTGCCCAAGGGGGGGGGGGGTAGCTCTATGAAGTATTTTTAGATAATTATGTTCTTTTAAAAATTAAATTGTCGAAAAAAATAATAATAACAGAAATTGACACGGGCAAAGTCGTAGGTAACAGCTATAATTTATAAAGCTGAAGCGGTTGTTTGCAAAAATAAATATGATGCCCAAAATAAGTATTCCACGCGGACGAAGTCGCGGGCACAGCTAGTTATTCAATAAAGACAGAATATTTTTAGAATCAGTAATGTTGGTTTGGACGTTATACCGAAATTCTACGAAATCATTCAAATTAATTTTGCGGTATTTCGTTAGTTCAGCATCGTTCGGTGAAATTACATAATTTTTATAATTTAGTTCATTAAGCCACAATAGGACACCAGTGTCCACACACCTATTGTCTTTTAATTGTATCTGTAATTACGGTAGTCGAAAGATTAATCGAACTACGCTGGACATTAATTTGAAAGCGATGGTTATAGGAGTGTATAAATATTGGAACGTACATTGTATTGACTTAACAAAAATACCAATGGATTTATGTATAAAAACTTTATGCACATAATAAGTACAATGTGAACTTTTCACACTGTGGACAGTTTCTACTTGTCGACCTTGGGTTGGTGCAGAAACATACCTAACACGGTAGGCGTAGGGACTCTTAAAAAGGGTCGAAGCCTACTGGGGCCCAGGGTCTCTTTCTGAAAGGAAGGCTTGGCCCCGGTACGAAGGGCAAAAAATAAACGGGGTAGAGTGTTTAGTCAGTAATAGCCTAACACTGTTTCCCGCTCCGCCCAAGAGCGGGATTCATCATTGGATTATTTTTGCCTACCATTAAAAAAAAACCGGAAGTCGGTAACTGCGCATTCAATCGTCATGATGACTCAACTTGTGTGCCGAGAAATTAACCAGCTGTACATTAACGATTAATATTTATTAATATGATTAACGGTCTTCTTTGCAATATTTTAATCATCACGCTTGGTAACATTGTTATCTATCTATGTATATGTAGGTATATAAAGCACAGAATCCTGATTCTGACTCACTCAATAACGCATCCACACCCAGCCCAAACCCGCTCAGACGTTCCTTATATAACGCATTCAAAGAACATTAAAAGGATTTTTCAGAATTCACTTCCAAAGCGAATGAAGAGAGTTAGAATATTTGTATACTATATTGTATAACCTACTTTTACGCAGGCGAAACTAACAAACCATGTAAGAAGTTGCGATCAGTGGCCAGTACGACTAAACGCCAATTGCATATGTAAAGATCTAATATTATGTATATTAAGTGCCTCCAGTGGCGTAACTATAACCCCAAACCCTTGCCACGAGGCAAGGCTGGCAAAATGCCACGGGCCCCCTGTATGACGGGGCCCCCAGTCTAAGAAGCCATGGGCTCAGAACAAGAAACACAAAATTTAAAAAAAATATTAGGTAAAGTTCAAACAATGAGATGATTTGATTGGGGCCCCATCCAATAAATTTGCCACGGGCCTTAGGTGATATAATTACGCCACTGAGTGCCTCATTAGTCTCATGGTCCTAAACGCGATAATTGAGTGCGGATTCGATTCCAGGGTCGGGTAAAAAGGTGTTATTGAGTTTTTCCATTAGGATTTACTCCGTAGCAGCCCGAGTTTGGAAGTTGGACCCCCGTGCTTCGAAAAACACATAAATCTGTAGATTCTACGCCTGATCTCTATACGGTCGTGTATCATTGCCGTCCCATGTTAGCACATAACATACACTTGTGCAATAAATTAGCTCCTGCATCTTCATAACTATCAAAATTTCAGCCGAAAGACGTCCACTACTGGATATAGGCCTCCCCCAAGCACAACCACAGAGACCGGTCCTTTGCATCTTGCATCCATCGGATTCCAGGAACCCTGACCAGGTCATCGGTCCACCTTGTGGAAGGATTTCCTGCGTACTTTTTGAGATTGGCCACCGTGATTGAAATTTAGTTGGGAGAAAAGCATAAAATATTATACTTATTCCCTTCTTATACATGAAAAATAACTAGACAATACAATCTTTTCGCGAAATACAAGTAACTCGTGTATGGGATTTGGCACCAAACAACATATTTTTCTCATTCAACGACCTTGGATACTAATGTCCAATAAAACTTGGCATACGACGATACCACGAACTGAGACTAGAATGTACCGCATTTGACATTATCTTTTGACGTTTCGTAAAGAAAGTGGCGCCACTACGAAATGTCAAATTATAGCGGTCGCCATGTAACCCCTAAAATTATTGTGAGGAATAGTTTTGACATGGTTTTGGCACGTTTTGGCGTTATAAATATGGATTAATCACGCACTTTTAGGATTTGGTAGGTACATTAAGTGGTTTGTATAAATCACTATATTAGTGGTTGTAAATTTGGTGATTATATTATGCGTCAAAGGTTGTATATTAAGTAGAAAGGAGCTAAACACGTTTTACATAACCCGCTGTAATATATAAAGGTAAGGGAGTAAAAGTTAAAAGTAAAGCGACGATGCGGTCGACAATGGTGCGCGCTTACCTAGAAGTAACCTATTCACTCTTGACTTAAATGATCTCGAATTGTAGCCATCAGGAAACACAGACTCCGGCAAGGCATTCCACTTCTTGGCTGTACGCACTATGAATGTGTTCCCAAAACTTTTGTACGTATGTGTAGGACGTCTACCATGTACCGGTGGCGCAACGCCATAACGTGGTGGTCCGAAGATGGAATTTTTGACTCTGTGTGATCACAACACAATATTCCAAGAAAACAACAAACTAGGTGATTAGGCCGAGTCATTCCCAAAATTTCTATCGACTTCGTCAAAAGATTCTCAAAAGCTTTAAAACAAAGATTGTCCAGTAAATGGATGCTATAGGTCGCTAATAGGCGGTACCTAGCTGATGGATGTCCAGCTAAACAGACTAAGAAGGTCTTAATATCAGCTGTCTTCCCTAATCCTGTTAAAGGTTTTAGACAGGCCACCCTCTTCGTGTTCATCGTGTAATGAAGGGGTTCCAGAAGGTTCATTTACGTACGATTTTATTATTTTCTTTCATGAAGACTTTTTACTCCTTACATAGGTTATGTATTAACCTAGCTAGGAACGCCGCACTTCGCCCACCAATTCATTGTTTTGACTTATTGAGTCGTTTGGGACGCTTGGGCCATTGGGTCCGAGAGCGCGTCTCCTTTTTAAGGAAAGTTAACGCAGACTGATTGACACTGCGTGACCAGAGGGCTGGCTTGTTCTTCGTCCAAAGCATTAGCATTGCCATTCAACGTGGCAACATCTATTCATTAATCATTTAAAAAAAAAATGACGTCAATGTCAATTTGATTTTCTTTTATTGAGTGTATTGAAGGATTAAAAAAAAAAATGATTTCATTTGCCGAAATAAATGAAAAATCGAATTCGACCATAATTATTAAAACAAAAGGGTTTTCTAATAATTCTGAACAAATTTAGGGGGCATAATTCGGCGGGATTCGTCATTAGATGATTTTTCCCGCCATAAAAAAAGCTCTGCAGCAGACTTGCTTGACAAATAGTTTTTAAAAACGTGCTTGTCTATTGAAGAAGAAGAAGAAAAACAATTTTTATTCGGCCCAAACTAGACGCACATACATACACACATAAAACAACCACACAAAATACAACAATTAGTCAGTCAACGACACCATAGACACTGGGCAAAAAGCCTTGGTCTCAGTAAAAATATTGCTAGGATATAAATCAATGACTTTGTCTTGAATGGACCTTCTGAAAGTTTGTGTGTTATATGACGTAGTGTCCTTAGTCTAGACAAACTATCGTCTATATTTATTCATTTTCATATATCAAGTTCATTAACTACATGCATTAACAACATCTGCCTACAGTTCTTCCGCCCTCAAGTCACCTTTAATTTGCTTACATTTTTCACACAAGATGTCTAGCTTAGTCATTACATAGTATAAAACAAAATTGCTTACCGCTGTCCCTATGTATGCTTAGATTTAAAAATACGCAAAGGATTTTGATGCGGTTTTTTTTTTAATAGATAGAGTGATTCAAGAGGAAGGTTTGTGTGTATAATACTTGCATAATATATTCAACTAGCTTTTGACAGCGGCTTCCCCCGCGTACATAAAATATAGCCTATGTCACTCAGGAGTAAAGCAGCATTTTATTGTTGCTAAAATTCAATCGAACCGATCGAACCAATCGGACCGTTAGTTCCAGAGATTACCTCCTACAAACAAAGAAACAAAAAAACAAACTTTACCTCTTTATTATATTAGTGTAGATATCAGTAAGTACCCGTGCGAAACTGGGGCGGGTCGCTAGTTTGTAATAAAAGGTACCTGCGTTGTTAAATATTATGTACGGAATTTGCTAAGAATTCATGTTTTTTATTGACACCAGTATGTTTTCTTACGGTTTCACATATTGAGTACTAGCTTCTGCCAGCGGCGTTGCCTTCGTGAAAGTTGGTTTCTCTATTCAAATTCTATACAACTTTTAATACCCGTTTTTTCTTAGGGGTGGAATTTCGTAAAATCCGTTCTTAGTGGATTTCTACACCAAGGAACCTACCAGATTTTAAGTTTGTAGTTTATTAACTCCTTGATCCCCGAGAGGACACCGGTGTCCTCTTGTGATTTTGCCCTATTCCGTTTAACACTAAACGAACGCCAGCGTTCGCAAGGATTATCGATTATCGCAGCCAAGTTGCTCTGTGGTTTTTCGCGGTAACGTGCATCGAAGTTAAGTAGTATCGCAGTGAAAATCTTTCGCGGAAACCTGCATCGAAGTGTAAGTGGCTTCGCAGAGACGGTATTTGCCGTAACGTGCATCGCAATTTTGTAGAATCGTATTAGCATTTATCGATATTTTGTGCGTCGAAATTCCGTATTTTACTCGCATATGTCGGAGGTAGTCCGATGGAAAGTAACAAAGTATTTTATTTCCATTCCAAGTAAGTTATAGTTATCTCAAACACAATCATTCATTGTTTTATGTCACCTATGTTCAACGCTACGATATTTACAGTTTGGTTTAATTTGAAATGGCATAAGTCTATCCACCAATCGCATGAACTACGCCCGATTGTTTAAACCAATCAGACGAGCTTACTGCGTATCGACGTAAGTCGTATTGACTGCAACACCGGCCGTTATCAGATTAATTAAGTCAATTAATGCAATAGCTGGTGCTATGGTGTTCGTAATCCCATAGGTAGTGACTTTGATGGCAGTCGACATTGCTGAGCTTTTAATGGCAGCAATACAGGATATTGTAGATTATTGTTTCTTTTTTTATGGTAGGTAATCCAATGACTAATCTCGCTTTTGGGTGGAGCGGCAAACAGTGTCAGACTCTTACTGACTAAAGAACCTACGCCGTTCCTCCCACGCCTTATTCCCAGAGCCCCGGTTTAACGCTTTCGCATCTACCCTCGGTTCCAGAAGGCAACCCTCAGCTCCAGGAGGCAACAATTGGCTCCAGGACTCAGGAGGCAACCCTTGGCTCCAGGAGGCAAGCCTCGGCTCCAGGAGCCGTTATCAGATTAATTAAGTCAATTAATGCAATAGCTGGTGCTATGGTGTTCGTAATCCCATAGGTAGTGACGCAGAGCTTATGGCAGGAAAGCAGGATATGGTAGATGATTTTATTGGGAACTCAGGTTCTGGTCATGAACTGGGGTGAGAGGCAATGGGACGCGATTTGTTTCTTGTAGTGGGAAAAATCATCTAATGACGAATCCCGCCCTTGAGCGAGGCGGAAAACAGTGTCAGACTTTTAAAAGAAAGAAAGAAAGAAAGAAAATATGTTTAATATGTTTTTACTGACTAAACGACCCAACCCATTCCTTCTTAGCCCTCATACTGGGGTCAGACCTTCCTTTCAGAAACCGGACCGGGGCCCCAGTAGGCTTAGGCCCTATAGTTGGGCATTTACATTTGCTGATAACTCCTCGAGGCGCGCAGGCATAGAGCGCGCCGTTGACGACTTGGTTTGGTCTTAACCGTTATCAGACGACCTGACGGCGAGCCACCCAGTGCTTACCGTCCGTAAGCCCGGAATGGGATGCGGTCACCTCCTTCTGAAGTGTACCTATTAATTATGTAACGTTTTAGACATTAACATGAGTAAGAAGAGGGTAAGGGGGTGAAAAATAAATAAGTAATGTTCCTTGTGAGGTTTATATAAGTAATTTAAAAGTTAATTAGAACACTGAGAGGTCTGTTGGTTAGTAGCAGCCCATCTCAGAAGTGTGATAAAGGCATTGATCATTCTTTTTACTAGGGTTTGCGTGAGTCAGGCCGAGTGCTGAGTCATATGTGCAAAGGTAACATTGAACAGCAACTGATAAACATACATATATATTTATAAATGCACAAAGAAGGTCGAAGAAGTGATGTATGGATTGTATGAGGAGTGATATGAAAGAAAAGGGAGTTAGTGATAGTGTGACGGGTGATAGGACAGAGTGGAAGAAAAAAACATGTTGCGCCGACCCCAAGTAATATAGGATAAGGGTAGGATGAGGATGATGGTATATTTCTAAATACATACACCTTATAGATAAATCACGTGAACAAACATTTATCATATGTGAGAATCGAACTCACGCTCTTCGGCATAGCGGTCAGAACAACCGACCACTAGACCAACTAGCCAGTAAAAGATGTCAGTTGGGACTGACATAATATGATCCTATGCCGATCCCCTAGTTGGGATAGAGAGCGTCGAGAACAGTCACTATCACGACCGGTCAGTTAGGCATGATTATGTACTCCTTCATTAAAGGTGTACATACAATATACCAGACGGTTCGATGTCAAACCGCAACGGCTGCGAGCCAAGTCTCAAGTCGGTCAACTTTGGTCTGTCTCCAAAGACATTTGGTCCCCTTGTGAATACATGGCTCCAGTCTGAGGTGTCTCCGCAATTACTGACAGTTGCTAGTTTGTCGACATTGGCAACAACTTTTTATGTAACTTTTTGTGATTTTTTTTTTTTTTTTTTTTTAACTTGCAATAAACTAGTGCTTGACTGCGATCCCACCTGATGGTAAGCAGTGATGCAATCGTTGATGGTAAGGCGCACTAGTTTTTTTGGTCTTATAGTTGATAAGGTTTTAGTGGTATGCAGAAAAGTGTGTTGAGTCAAAAAAAAAAATACAATCGCTATTTTATTGAACCTTTGTTGCAATCAGTGCCCCTCAAGCTATGGGGACTAAGACCCCCTTTCTTAAAATAAACAAAAAAAAAACTTTCACTGATTTTTTCTAAGAAAAATAAAATATAAAAACCAAAATTTACGGCCTAATAAATGTCGTACAAATGTGTGAAAAAAACGACAATTAAGAATTTTTCAAGGTCAGCAAGTTGTACAGACAATCGGTGCTCAAGGGGAGAAGTAGAATGCTTAGAAAGGCTTAGAAATAAAATTATTATTTTTTTTTTTTAACTTGCAATAAACTAGTGCTTGACTGCGATCCCACCTGATGGTAAGCAGTGATGCAATCGTTGATGGTAAGGCGCACTAGTTTATTAAGAGCCTATTCACTCTAGCCTTGAAGACACCCAAATTATATTCGGACGGAAAGACTGCAGTCGGCAAACTGTTCCAATCCCTCGATGTACGCGGTATAAATGACGAGGCAAAACGCTTAGTCCGGGCCGCAGGTGTCTCAACAACGTAAGGGTGGATACTTGCCGTACGCCGGGATGTCCGAAGGTGAAATTGGGATGGCGGAATCAAATCATGCAATTCCTGCGCACACTCTCCAAAATGCATCCTGTAGAAAACCGCAAGGCTGGCTACTCTGCGCCTGTGCTCGAGACTTTGAAGACTGGATCCAACCAAATCTGGATCACCAATCAGCCTCTTTGCACGCCTTTCCACTGAATCCAAAGCCGCTAGGTGGCATTTTGCAGCGCCAGCCCATATAATGATATTTTCTTTGCGTAAACTTACTGTACTTTGTACTTTATCTTATCTTAAAGGTTAAGGTTCCCCACGAGATTTTGGCATCCTATACTACTCAATTTATTCAGACTATTCATCACCAACCACGACACGCATGTAATACCAACATAACGCAATATTCTGTCACGTTACTGCTTTGTTGCAAGCAGAAACTAAGGAACGGCACTACAACAGTGCTACGCATGACGAATGATAAATGCCTTTATCCACCATCCCAGTCCCATGGCCTCACACACATGAAATTGTCCCATTATTCCTACTACGTTGTGGCGACAAAACGATTGTGTTTGCGCTCTAAGCTAGGCTTGGCTGTAGACATCTGGAAAGCATCCAGAAAACTCATTCAGTTAGTTGCACTTGGATTAATCAATTGTTTTAATCCACTCGTGGAGGCAGCTGTTGACCGCGTTAACTTGTGACTGATTGCATGGTGATAAGCGGAGCGTGTATTGCGTAAGCGATTCAAGGCGACTAAGCGATGTGGTGTGTATGGACAATGTGCGATGGCCTACGAAGCGGGCTTGATCAGTTTTTTCTCTACGTATGTGACGGCGGATGCAAAGCGATGCGGTGTGATTGCACCAAAATTGATATTATTGCAGTGGCTTACGAAGTGGACGCGATCAGATTTTTTTTTTAAGTGAGAATTTATCCACTTACTTCTGGATCTTTAAGGCGAAACACGATGACGTGTCAGACTTTGACTAATGTACACCAATGTTCCTTCTTTGCTTATGCGTTTAAAATCACTCAGTTAGTTGTGCTTGAATTAATCAATTGTTTTAATCTACTCGTGGAGGCAGTTGTTGACCGCGCTAACTTGTGGCTGATTGCATGGTGATAAGCGGTGCGTGTAGCGGTGTGTCACGTAGGCGATTCAAGGCGATAAAGCGATGCGGTATGTATGGACAACAATATTGACATTATTGCGGTGGCCTACGAAGCGGACTCGATCAGGTTTTCTTTTTACGTAGGTTTTTTTATGGTGGGAAAAATCATCTAGTGACGAATTCCGGCCTTGGGTGGAGCGGGACAGTGTCAGACTCTTACTGACTAAACGATCCACCCCATTCCTTCCTAGCCTTCATACCAGGGTCGGACCTTCCTTTCAGAAACCGAACCGGGGCCCCAGTAGGCTTCGGCCCTGCAGTTGGGCATCTCTATTTGCTGACAACTCCTTGAGGCGTGACGGAACAGAGTTCGCCGTCGACAACTGTCTTGGTCCGGACCGTTACCAGACAATTGGACGGCGAGCTAACCATTGCTGACCGTCCGCAAGCCCGCGCTTACGGTGGCCGAAAATCGGAATTAAAATCGCGGTGGCGCCTGGGGCGTGAGCTCCACCGCCTTACTCCACCACATACCCATGGGGACGCCTCTACAAGGTGGTGCGGGAAACTCACTCGGCCACCACTGCTTAAAAGTGGTCTTCTTCAGGTGTCTTTAAGGCTAGAGTGAATAGGCTCTTAATAAACTAGTGCGCCCCACCATCAACGATTGCATCACTGCTTACCATCAGGTGGGATCGCAATCAAGCACTAGTATATTGCAATTAAAAAAATCAACCCATTGACGTCCCCCACTGACCACAATCATCGTCTTTAATTAAATGCAACCAAGGAGCAGTGGTGGCCGAGTGGTAACGGCCCCGACTTACGAGTCGCGGTCGCGGGTTCAATCCCAGCCAGGCGCATTACTTTGTGTAATTTATTTCATCACCACTGCTCTCAAAACAGTGAAGGAAAACACCGTGAGGAAACCGGCATGTCCTAGAACCAAAAATTCGAAGACATGTGACATCCACCAATCCGCACTGGGCTCGCGTGGTGGATTATGGCCCATTCCCTCTCCTAGAGAGAGGAGGCCTGTGTCCCTGCAGTGGGAACATTAAAAGGCTGATGATGATGATAAAGAAATATTACACTAATAAATTGTTCAAACGGCTTAAACTCTTGAGCCCCAAGTGAACGCCGGCGTTCGCACATCTATTATCTTTCTATTATGTCTCTTATTACGATATTCAAAAGGTTAAATATCATTGTTGTCAATTTAGCCGAACTACATCCATTGCTAGACTAAAGCCTCTTCAGGACATCGACTAGTCCAGATCCTGTCAAACCCCGCAGACTCTTGAGCCAAGTTTTTACGTGACCCTTCCATCTTTACGATAATTAAGTCACCTGAGTCTTACCCACTTAGTGACACTCCTAATGACATAAACGTGCCGAGGTCTGGCCATAACATAGTCATAATGGCTTTGTAAGTGAGTATATACACCGACTTTTGTCTACTTTCTTGTCTAGACATAGAAGATTATGTTACATGAAATAGTTTCAACCTTGAATCTTTTCATGGGTGAGCAAAAATGAGGAATGGATTGTGGTAGATTGTAATTTATTTCTTGAATTGTGAGTATATTTATTTTTAGGGTTTCGTAACTCTAAAGTAAAAAAAAAACAGAAGCCTTATAGGATCACATTCTTGTCTGTCTGTCTGTCTGTCAAAATCCTTTATTTCTCGGAACCACGTGAAGATATCAAATTGAATCTAAACCATTTGCTCAAATCTGCAGTCCCTTAACGCTGTGAAAAAGCAAAATTCTAAGTTAACGGGAAAAATTATAGGGCCGTTTATGTCGCAAAAAACGTACATTTCGCCCCCTCAAAGGAATCAAAATGCATAGGATACTTTCCCTTGGCCTAAAATTTTGAAATTTGAAGCAAGGTATCATCACGATTATGGGAAAAAATGTGAAAACTTTGAAATTTGTTGTTAAGTCACAAAAAAAAAGTGTTTTCTAAGATAAGTTCGTACGAAATCCTCAGTGCATGAATCCGGCTCACACTTGCCCAGTTTTTTTTGAGTTATAGAAACAAAGTGGAAAGAAGTGGAGAGTTTTTAATGAGAATGCTTTGAGTGAGGTTGTTGTGGTAGTGGTCCCACTGTTTTAATTAATCAAAAATTGCGCGCTTTTATTCAAATCAAATCAATCGTTTTGTTCTCTCTGTGCGAAGGGCAAAGAAGGAACAGGGTGAGGTTTTCTTTTTTTTATGGTGGGAAAAATCATCTAATGACGAATTCCCTGCAGTGGGAACATTAAAAAGGCTGATGATGATGATGACGAATTCCGCCCTTGGGCGGAGCGGGAAACAGTGTCAGACATTTACTGACTAAACGATCCCCTTTCCTTCTTTAGTCAGTAAGAGTCTGACACTGTTTTTGCCCACCATAAAAAAATTGACCGGAGGGTAAACCGACTTTGGCAGAAGCCAAAGCTAAAGATAGTTTATTTTTGGTGCAAATTTCGTATCTGTAACTTTTCAAAGACATGAAATTCACGCTCGCGTCACCCCCCACTATATCCCTACCCAAACCGTTGACAAAGATCTATTTATTGCCGAACGTCGTGATATTTTATTTGACATAAATAGCATACTAAATGCCTCGTTAGTTCGTTCCAAAGTAACTGCAAAATTTTATTTAACCGTGCTTTGATCTCAGACATTCCTCCGCAAGACACTGGAAGGGATATCCATTGTTACTTTAGTTTAAATGTTAGTTGTATAAACCTGGTTTAAGGGGAAGTTGGGGCTGATATACGATTTTTAATGATCTTTCAAGTACCGTAATTAGAGACATAATAGAAAGGCAATAGGTGTGCGTTCGCTTGGTATAAAAATCACGTCTGTACGGCTAGTTCGTATGTTTTGAAAAAAAAAAAATGTTAACCTAGATTATTTGCCTAATAATTTGATATATGAATCATGTTTTTAAATTAGTGTGGTTTATTTTTCAAAGTAAGATCTTTTTTTTCTTTTCTTTTCGTTAATTAAAAACGTTGCCCCACACTAGGAATTATTCCTGTGTCGTGGGTGCGTTTACAAACATGTAAAGTCACATACACAAGATACCCAGACTCGGAACATCTATCTGCAGGCCATACAAATATTTGTTTCATGCGGGAATCGAACCCGCGACCCTCAGCACAGTAGTCAATCGCAGAACCACTGCGCCAGCCGAACAGTCAACACAGACAAAAAAGATAAGAACCCACCTCCGCCTGTCCGCCTGTGTACCTTTGTATTGCATGAAGTTCTAATAAATAAATAAAAATCATGAAGTGTATTTTTATGAAACTTACATAAACTAAAAAAAGATAATTTAATTACAAATCTTTTGATATACAGGTTTTATTCATATTGTGTCTAATAAATGAAGGATAAATTATTGATGAGTAAGAAGTGACGCTAGCTCTGATTTTATTCACTCAAGGTCGCTGACGTATAGTGTCACCTTAAGTAAGACTTAATTCATTGGGTATACAGTTTTACTTAAGTTTAAAATAGCGGTACACATTATGTTTTATTTTACATTAACTCGTGTATTCGCATTAGACTTGATGTATTTATGGACTCAGGGGCGCCGGGTTTTGAACACCTCGTGGGTGCTCATGCTCAAATGAGCACATGATTCGAAAAAGTTGCGAAGTGTGAGAAGAGTAATGCAAATAAATGTCCTACTAACATACTGTGTACTTAATTAGTAATTATGTTTGATAAAAATAAAACTAGAGTAGATATGTGTTGGTCCGGGAATCTGACCTGCGACCCTTGAGTTTCAACCGGCGCTCTAAACCACTGCGCTAAACGGGTCGTCGGGTAATGAAAAAATGCATATCCCTAAAAGTCGATTACTTATCTGGGGCCCAAGTTTGCTATTTTTTTTTTAAATAATGTCATTCCACTGTCCACACGATTACATTGTCATCGCTAAAAGTTCGAAATCCGTTAATTCATAATGTCTGTTCATTGGTTGGTCAGCGGTCTTGTAATAGAATTATGGTACGAGTTGTCTTGTAACGAATTATAAACTACGACTGCACAATAACAATAAATTTTCTTTCAATGAAGTGTCACTGGTTGGTCATTGGAAAGTCATAATGACGCCATTTTATTAGTAGATTACGAAACTTGTTAAAATTAACAAGTATAAAATCAATGATCGACTATTCTGAAACTATTGTAATAGCAGACTTGAGGCCCTGTTTCTTGATGTCTGTTCCAAGGGTTTTTCGGCACATACTGTTTATTTATCATGGGTGCTCGAGCCCCCGAGCACCCACGGTGTTGGCGCCCCTGATGGACTACTCAGCTTTAGTAAGACATAAGAGTTAATTAGTTTGAATGAATTGAGCCCTGTTTTGTGGTGTTGCTGGGAATTTATGAGGAAAGTAAGGATTTAGGTCAACAGTCTTGGCTGTGGAGTTGTTCGAAAGAATTATTGTGGGCTTGGAACGCCAAGGGCAACTGAAGTGGGAAATTATCCAAAAACTTCTTCCGTTCTGTGGCGGAAGAAGAGCGCTTCATCATAATCATCATCATTTCAGCCGAAAGCCATCGACTTTTGGACATAGACCTCCACGCCAAGTGTCGCCCCAATGAGCGGCCCTTGCGTCTCGTATCCATCTGATTCCCGCAACCTGTATCTTGTACTAAATAAAAACAATTTTATAATAAATGTTGACCATATTTAGTTAAACCTAAATTCTTTCAATTATTTATCAGTCTAAATTGAATTAGGACTTTTAAATTCACTTTCTGTTAATAACAAAGAAAAAATACTCTTCAAAAAGCCTATACCCAACAGTGGACGTCTTTGGCTTGAAAGGTAGGTAAGCAAAGTGATGATTTTGATTTCAAAAATTGTATCTTTTTTTATAAAAAAGACGTTACATAAGCAATTTTCTTTTAAAAAGTGCAATAAAAAATGTTCCAACTTTTGCTAGTGATCTCAAACTTTTTTGATATAAGTATGTTTGTTATTTCTTGGCTTGGTGTTCCAGGACCCCGGGTCACAAGTTGAAACTCACCAGAATCATCAGATATGTTTTTGAATGGGAACATCAATTGGTAATCTGGAATGTACGCTTTGAAATCGCACGCAATGTGGCCAGCGTGGTGATTTATTCGCATTCCGTAATAGGAGCGCATGACCCACTCTCGGGCTTGGCTCTTTATGGTTATGAAAGTTTAAACTAATGGATCTTAACGAATACCATTGATAAAGATGATAATTTTGGTCAGTGGGGGACGTTAATGGGTTGATTCGGGTTAAAAAATATCATCAACCAACAAACACGCTAGTCATCATTAATCATCAACAATAATCACTATATCTAGAGTATTACATAGTGTGTGAGTGTAAGTATTAGAGCAGTGGTGACCGAGTGGTAACGGCCTTGTCTTACGAGTTGTAGGTGGCGGGTTCAAACCCGTTTATTTCATGACCACTGCTCTCAAAACGGTGAAGGAAAACATCGAAAGGAAACCAGCATGTCCTAGAATAAAAAAATTGAAGACATGTGACATCCACTACCCCGTATTGGGCCCGCGTGGTAGTTTACAGCCCATTCCCTCTCCTAGAGAGAAGGCCTGTGTCCCAGCCGTGGGAACATTAAAAAGGTTGATGATGATGAGTATTACACTAGATATACTTCATTCGCAATATGATTACGCGTTTAAACAAACCTTTTTAGGGTTCCATACCTCAAACGGAGAAAACGAAAGCCTTATAGGGTCACTTTGTTGCTTGTATTTCTGTCAAGACACTTTAGCACAGTATCGAGTTGAAATTAAAACCATATATACCCAGGTCTGCATTCTTTTGAAGCTGTAAAAAAATTAAACTTCTAAGTTAACGAAAAAATAACGATAAAACTTATAATATTTCGACACGGAAAGGGAATCAAAATTCGTAGGATACTTCCCGTTGACCTAGAATCCTGCTTCCTGCAATTTATCTTAATTTATTTGTCTCATAGCACAAATATAGGAAATCTGTAAATTTAAAATGTTTAGTTATGCAAGAAAAAAAAACGTAACTCATTTCGGAAATTGACTGTTTTCATTAGCAGTTTAATCGGCAGTTTGTACGGAATCCTCAGTGGTTCCTACTTAACGCAGCGTTGCCCTTAGTGTAGGCCCATTTTCAAACTATGAAACTGTCACTGTGCGGTGTAAACTTATTAAACGCTATAAAAAGTGTCCAAAAAACTGACTTTTTACATTTATAATGTTTTGAAGTATTCAGTAATGTACAGAGTTCTAACTGGTTCCCCTTGAAGGCAAAAGAGCTGAAAATAAAGTTCGTTTCTTGCGTGAATTCAGAACTTAAAATACTTTTAAACTTAGTTCTGATCTTGGTCATAATTATAATATTTTGAATTCAGCATCGCATTTATTAGTCTAGTAGAACTAGTCTTGGCAACAATAATTCAAATATTGGTTTGATTATTGTTGCATACCTATGTATAACTACTATAACAATAAATCTGCACTACCTGTGTTTAAAAGGCTTGTGAAGGAGCATTACTTGACACTGTGATCTTGTCTTCGTTTGACCACTTATTATCTTGTCTGTACATATTTTGTATGTATGTATATATGTATCTATTTTTTATAATTTTTTAGTATTTAGTTCTATTAAACCACCATTTATTTTAGATTAGAGTAAACTGTACAAATAATTAGATATCTAACCTTAAAACTACCTACCATAAAAAAAAACCTTAAAACTACATAACCCTAATTAACTTAACTAAAAATACCTAATCTAATATAGCGTCATTTAGTTCTTAAATGTTTTATGTTTACTTTTTTATTTGCACCAAGTGTAACCCCATTTTGTGTCCTGACCGTTTCTATCTATACAGGGTTGCCTAGACGAAATCGCCGAGTGCGATAAGGCCGCCGATTCTATGATTTTTATTATAACTTTTTCTTTCAATGTATTTTAGTGTTGGTGTACAAGAAAGTGTATAAAAAAACAAATAAATAGTATTCGGGCTTTAATTCAGGCCAACGAGAAGAAATTTCGCAAAGGCAAAGACGTAGATAGGATGTGGTTTTAATCAACAAAAGTTTGACACACCCCAGGAGCGAAGAAGTCATTGGATGATTGTTTTACTTTAAGAAACAGACACATAATCATTTCAACGAAAAGACGTCCACAAAGACCGGTCCTATGTCTCTCACATCCATCGGATTCCAGCAACTGGCCAGGTCATCGGTCCACCTACCATACATCTATTACAATCTATTATTTCTTGTGTGGCGTCTAATTTATTCAGTTTAATAAGTTAATACACAGTTTCGCCAATATCTACTAGATATCAAATAGAGTTCATTTAAAATGATAGACATACAGACGCTCAAGTGATTAGCATAAGCGTCTCAAGATCCGCGACTCCGTTTCACCCATAACGCCCACACAAGTCAAAGTTTTGATATTAGAAATAAAACTACTTCAAGACTTTATCTTCAGAATGACATCACCCCTATCTTCATAAATTATACTTCGAATATGTAACTGAAGTTCATTTATCTTCAGACGTATCTCAGGATAGAATCGAATAACACGTCTCATAATAATTTCTGCTCAATTAAAAGCTTTTGATAACACACCTCGGTTTTGCAACGTTGTGTGTGGATTTAGAATACCAATGGAGATGCATTTGCGTGGGAGTATGTGGGGAACGGGTATATTACGATATTAAAACGATATTAGATCAGCATCAGAGTTAGGGCGGAGCGGAAAACAATATAAGACTCTTACTGACTAAAAGACCCACCCCATTCCTTGTTAACCTTCATACCGGGGTCGGACCTTCCTTTCCGAAATTGGGCCGGGGCCAACTTAAGCTTCGGCCCTGCAGTTGGGCTTCTACATTTGCTAACAACTCCCTGAGACACAGAGCGCGCCGTCGACGATTTCGCTTGGTCCAGACTGTTTCCAGACGATCGGACGGCGACCTACTCATTGCTCATCGTCCGCAAGACCGCGCCTACGGTGGCTGGAAATCGGGATCAGAATCCCGGCAACGTTTGGGACGGCAACGATTGCCTTAAGCGGTCGGCATCCTCCTTTGCTAGCATTACTGCTTCGCAGTAGGAGGTGACCGCATGCCACTCCTCCTCGCAGGTAAAGGACTATAGGGAGGATAATTAAAAAACTGATAGATTGTGTTAGGAAAAATTATAGCGTGAAGTTGACAGGGGACAATTATAAAAGTAAAAGTATCATGGAATAAGGGCAGGAAGTCGACGGGTATTTAAGATTTTACCAGTCTAGCTGGCCTATTATTACAGTCCAGCCAGTACAATAATGAATAGGACCCACATTTAAGAGCGGCCAACCCGACGTACATTTTCATACAACCGCTGTTACCTACGTGATTATGATGTTATTAAATATCTTTCTTCAGATAGTTTTGGATACACAGATATCTTGTGGATATTATTTAGGCTTCAACAGAAATCAAAATGTAAATTTGTGTAAGAATAATCCACTAAAGACCTCTGAAAATCTGCTATTTTACGTGAACTTTGACTCTTCATAATGTACTCTTATATTAAAAATAGAAAAAGTACTTCTATCTTATTCTTCTTCTTCCTAGCGCATTTAATCGGGATTTTAAATGATGTAATTTTTTTTCAAAAGTCCTTAAGGGTTTAGTAAAGACACGTATTTCCTGGAACAAGTTTTGTCAAAATTCGACTAAATCGTAGAATTATCGAATGCGAAAGTAATGCGAAAAAAGAGAGATAATACCTAAAAACTCTGTTGCCAGTTTTTTAGGTATTATCTCTCTTTTTTCGCATTACTTACGCATTAAACATCACATTGGATTGCTTAATGAATCAATAAGACTCTTGTCTCTCTTCGTGACAGCCCATCTCTGGAGGTCTTCAAGAGGAAAATTAAAGAGCACTTCCTTTCACAATTGACATAATATATTGTATTTACTAGTATGTACGTATATTTTTATATATTTGACTTATTTATGTAGGTTTATATAGTAATAAGTATATAGGTTTATATTGTGCACTTGATTCTACCCTAGATCGTTTTCTCTCTCTGTTATTCAAAGGTTTGCTGGCAGAAAACTCATTGTTGAGTTAAGCTCGCCTTTGTACATGAATTTACTAATTACTGTGTACTATTACATGTTTTTGTGTACAATAAAGAATAAAGAACAAGCTTTAAACCATGTTCGACGCAGACGATAGGTGAGTCGGGAGGGCTCACCTTAATGACGAATACTATTTTAATAAACCCCTTTCTAACTCAATTTACTTATAACTCGTGGTTAATAACTACTTACCTTATGAAGGTTACATGAAATTGTCATCAGCAATCAATGGCAAGTGTCTTTGTGTATGACCCATTGTTAGCCAGATCGTTCTGCTCACCCTCTGTAACGGGTACAATAGCATGGTGATATGGAGACATAGTATAGGCGTACTTCTTAAGTACTGGGTTGCTGATAAATTTGCTGTCAGTAAATTGCAGTTTTATTCTGTCTACTTTGCAATGTTGAGATTTTATTGGTGAGATAGATTTTTATCAAAAAGTGGGTTCAGAATGTGAAAATTAAATTTACATGTTTTAATTTGATTGGCTTGTAGGTCTAGTAGTTACTGGCCCTGACTGGTATGCCAGAGATCGTGGGTTCGATTCCCACTCAGGTCAAATGTTTATTTGAGCACAATCATTTGTTCTGTGTATGGGTGTAATTTATCTGTATTACGTATGTCTTTAGAAATGTAAGTTTTATTAGTTGTTTACTGCCCATAACACAAGCTCTGCTTAGCTTGAGGCTAGACGACGTTGTGTGATAGTTGTCGAATTAATTTTTATTGTTTACGTTGAAACCGCTGAACAGGTTCGGATGATGTCCACACGTATAGATAATGTGTGTGTGTGTGTGTGTGTGTGTGTATGTGTGTATGTGTGTGTGTATACATAAGATACTGTATATAATATTTCGTTTATATATTTCCTTGGCATAATATTCTTCTTTCACAAAAACTTACTACGGACGAACGTGTTACCATCAAAGATACTACCGCCTAACCATTGTTAAATTCATTTTTGTTTGCACTCAAAACGAAAACTTCAAAGGTTTGATTTGGCGCCCTGCCGCAGGCTTCAAGTGAATTTTTCTTAAGTGTTGAGGCAGAAATGACCGCGATAATACGTAACAAGTTCCATAATTACAGGCAGAATTAAAAGACAAAAGGTGTGCGGACACCAGTGTCCTCTTAGGTTTAATGAATTAAATGTAAAATATCGCAATTTTCTCGTTATTTAACAGTGTCGTCATAATCTTCGCTGTATGAATTACTTAACTTACTGCATTCAACTGCATGTAACGAAGAAGCAATTCATTACTTTTGTACACTTACAACACCATTTCAAATATGTAAATAATGTAAGCTAAGCTATCAGAAAATTTTGTAATTAAATCTTAAGATATACCTTTATATTTATCTTACCTGAAAACAGCGAACACCGTAACATCCGTAAGATTATAAAATGCCGCGAAAAGTTAATGAGAAAAATAATGAATTTTGATATGAATGACTTACGAGTTGAAGGGCGCGGGTTCAAACCCAGCCATTAGCCAGGTGTAAAACCTTTATTTTTGTATGAGTTGTCAAGCGCTAAATTCTCAGCGCCTAAGGCCTCCAACAAGGTGGACCGATGACTTGGTAAGGCTTGCGAGTATACGTTGGATGCGAGATGCACCGAACCGTTCATTATAGCGACTATTGGGGGATATGAGTAGATACCTATGTCCAGCTGTGGTCTATCGGCTGAAACAATGATGATGATGATGAAATCGGTATGTTCCCATATCCAGTTGACGGGTGCCAAGCCGCGGGCAGAAGCTAGTCCATAATATATTTTAGTCCACATGCCAACTTAGGAGCTTAAAATAAGTGGCCTTGTAAGTTATTTCGTTAGGCAAGCATTTGATTTCCATAACCAAATCTATGAATTTAATTTATCAGACCTAAATGTCTGGATTGAAATTAAACAATGAATTGATCGTTTTCTACGATTATTAGTTAGGTTCCAAGTAGTGACTTTTACGTTATCAAAAGTTTTGATTAAAACCATTTATTATCGATATTAACTATCTACAGTAGCTTTATTTCTACTGCTGATAAGGAATGTAATGGTTGAACTCACTAATAAGGGCGCTGTTTAGTTTTTATATATAAATAATAGCCGCGCGACAACTGTGCGACAGCCGCGCGATAGTCGTGAGACAGCCGCGCAACAAACACGCTGCCGCCGCGTATAAACTAATATCGTAGTAGTCGGTTTAGGCTTGGTCCTCACTGGACGGCCAGACGATGAGCTACCCATTGCTCGTCGTCGTCGTAGCTATTATCAAACTGTGACATTTTGATTACTATTACGCACTAGTGCTGTAATGTAGCTTACCTTTTCGCAAAACAAATTTCGAATACGAAAAAATCCACATTAGGTTGTTGTGCTCTTTCAATTCTTACCTACTTATTTAATTCATTTTCTGCCATTAAATTTGTAAATATGATTTATTTTAGTAAGAAAGGCAATGTTAATATAATATAAAACGTTGTTTTTTATTTGTGGTATACGGCCGCCATTTTAAGATACCATCATTCAATCAACAAAATCATCCTAAACAAAACGAACAGGAAAGTAAAGAGAAAAAAGGTAAGGAAAGAAACATCAGAACTCCTATGCTTCCACCCATTATTGTAGATGGTATTCAAAACTACCAGAAATTTTTCGACTTTTTATGTGAGTCCCAATCAGCTGACACGTTCAGCGTTAAAATGATGCACGGGGAATCCGTCAAAGTAAATGCTAAAAGCGAAGAATCGTACAGAGCAATTACAAAAGCCCTTGCAAATAACAATTGCCTTTGGCATTCGTATGAAAATAAGCAAGAAAGACCAATAAGAGTTATGGCAAAAAAATTGCATTTTTCATGCATCCCTGAAAGAGTAGTCGAGGATTTGCGTAACAAAGGTTACAAGATCTTAGAAGCAGTTAACAAATTGAGCTGGAAAACTAAAGAACCACTTAATATGTTCATGCTGACATTCTCAAACGATGAGGAAACTAGCAAAATATATAACATAAAATATATATTGGGATGTAATGTAGAAATTCAGCCCTTAAAATCTACAAAACTGGTACCTCAGTGCAAAAGATGCCAGGCGTACGGACATACGCAAAAGTACTGTTCCAAAGAACCAAGGTGCGTTAAGTGCACAGGTAAACATCTTACCAAAGATTGCAGAAAACCGAAAGAAGAGAAGCCAAAATGCGTCCATTGTGGAGCTCCACATCCAGCAAATTACAGGGGATGCATGGTAGCTAAAGAAATTCAGCAGATCCGAAACAGTAAAACTAAAAGTCATAATATTATCGCCCAACAAAATGTACCAACTGGAAAAGGTGAAGGCCCTTACCCGAATAAACCAAGTCAAGCGGCGAAGAAAATCACTAAAAGTGTTTCATACGCCCAAGCAGCTGCTAGCGGCATAGCAAAGGCACCTTTGGTTGACTCTAACAGTGACAAAAAGTTGGATGAAATATTGAAGTTAATGACATCATTCGACGAGAGACTGAGAAAAATTGAAAATAGCAACAAAGCTGCTACTTCTAAGATTAAAAAATGAATACTATATTAAAGCTTATGACGTGGAACTCAAATGGGTTATTAAAACACCAAAATGAGTTACAGGCAGTATTAGACATAGAAAAAATTGATGTCTGTCTGATATCAGAAACGCACTTCACAAAACAATCTCATATTAAGTTTAAAGGGTACAAAGTATACCATGCACTGCACCCAGACAATTCTGCAAGAGGCGGTAGTGCCGTCATTGTAAAAGAAAACTTACAGCACTACGAAGAGCTCAAATACGAAGAGAGAGATATACAAGCAGTGGCAATATGTCTCCAAACCGAAAAATATCCACTAACAGTGTCTGCCATCTATTGTCCACCTCGGTATATGATAAAAAGTGATCAGTATACCAGTTTTCTAACCAGCCTCGGCAATAAATTTATTTTAGGTGGTGACTTTAATGCTAAAAATACGTACTGGGGTTCCAGATTAACCACTACTAAAGGTAAAGAACTACTGAGTGCCATAAAACAGACTCAATGTGAAGTTTTATCTACTGGAAAGCCCACCTATTGGCCAACAGATCCAAATAAAATTCCAGACCTAATAGATTTCTTCATAACCAAGAATCTATCAACTAGTTACATGAAAACAGAACAAAGCTATGATATGAACTCGGATCACTCAGCAATATATTTAGAAATTAGTGAAAATATTTTGTACAAACAATACAGGGTCACTCTTGTCAACAAATACACCGATTGGGAGAGCTTTAAGACCAAATTGAATGATCAAATAGATCTTAAAGTTCCATTAAAAACACCCGAACATCTAAACATCGAATTAGAAAACTTTATCGCGCAAATCCAGCAAGCTATTTGGGAAAACACACCTGATATCAACAGAAGAACAAAGGGAAATATTTATCCCTTCAGAATCAAGCAGCTCATTATGGAGAAAAGAAGACAAAGAAAAACGTGGCATCAATCTAGGTGCCCTGATGACAAACGAAAACTAAACCAGCTGACAAAAAAAGTAAGAAGACTAATTCAGAACTTTAAAGACGAGTCAACTAAAGCCTATCTTCAGGAATTAAGTAACGACCAAAATACAGACTACTCACTTTGGAAGGCAACCAAGCATCTCAAAAGGCCGATCACACCAATTCCTCCCCTTAAGTGTGAAAACGGACAATGGGCAGTCACTAATAGTCAAAAAGCGAAGAGGTTTGCAGAGCACCTTGAAAAGATATTTCAACCAAATGAGGGAGAAATAATTGAAAACGGCACTTCGTTTAATATGACACCAGAATCTCAAGATATTATTCTAGTAACGCCAAGAGAAGTCGCTCGTGAAATAAAACAGAACATAAGCTGCCGAAAATCACCAGGTTATGACTTAATAACTGGGGAAATACTTCATAACCTACCAAGAAAAGGTCTGGTTAAGTTGACAACTCTTATAAATGCTGCATTTAGGCTTAAATATGTGCCTGATTTATGGAAAGTCGCTGAAGTCATCATGATTGCAAAGCCTGGGAAACCAGTACATGAAACAACATCATACAGACCAATCTCCTTGTTGCCTATAATGTCAAAATTATTTGAAAAGCTTTTACTAAAACGGCTCAAACCAATAATACATAGTAAGAAAATAATACCAGAACACCAGTTTGGTTTTCGAGAAAAGCACTCAACTATCGATCAAGTGCATAGAATTACAAACGTAATAGAGCACGCCCTTGAAGACAAGAAGGTTTGTTCTACTGTGTTCCTAGACGTGGCACAAGCTTTCGACAAAGTATGGCATGATGGTCTAATATATAAATTGAAGACCCTGTTACCGAAGCAGTTTGCAGATATCCTGGAATCCTACATTCTAAACAGAATCTTTAGAATAAGGCAAGAAGATGCCTACTCAGATTTGAAACAAATAAAAGCAGGCGTACCGCAAGGAAGTGTATTAGGACCAGTCCTGTACTTAATATACACTTGCGATATTCCAGAATCAGAGCACAATACCATTGGGACTTTTGCTGACGATACAGCCCTCATGGCTGTAGGAAATAGCCATGAAGAAGCAGTTGAAAAGGTTCAAATGGCTGTCAACCAAGTCTATGACTGGACCAAAAAATGGAGAATTAAATTGAATGAATCCAAATCAGTACACATCGATTTTAGTAACAAAAAACACCAGTATTCTCCGGTTTATATAAATAATAAACAAGTCCCATACGAGAATACAGCCAAATATTTGGGTATGACTCTTGACGCTAAGTTACGCTGGAAAGCTCACGTCAAGAAGAAAAGAGATGAACTCGACTTACGATTCAAAAAAATGTATTGGCTGCTTGGAAGAAATTCTACGTTGTCTGTACAGAACAAATTGTTATTATACAGACAAGTCCTTATGCCAGTTTGGACTTATGGTATTCAGCTGTGGGGCTGCACCAAACAGACCAATATAAGTATCATACAGCGATTTCAGAACAAGGTACTAAGGGAAATTGTAAATGCACCTTGGTACATACGAAATGATGACCTCCATCGGGACCTAAAAGTTGAGTTCATCGAGAAAGTAATAAAAAAATCTGCAGAAGCTCACGAAAAGCGACTTCATCAGCACGTGAACATCGAGGCAATCCAGCTTCTCGACCACACGAATATAGTGAGAAGACTAAAAAGAACAAAACCGTTCGAGTTAGTGTTTAGTGATAGTGAATAGTGAATAGTGTTATGTAGCAAATGGCTACCTAATAAATACAAGAACGAAGTGTATTCGCCTTAATAGAGACAATAAGAAAAGTGCTATTGGACACATTCTTAGTAAAGATAATTTATTAGTTTAGGATAAAATTAAATTACTTATTAGCCTGTATATAGGCTAGATTGTAATAAAATTAGGGTCTATCCTTTGGATGTACTCTAGGATTAGTAAAAAAAAAAAAAAAAATCCTTTATTAAACAATATTGAAATCAATCATCATCAAACGATTCTGTCATCAGTATTAACACACCAATTGAAAAATAAACATAATATTTAACCGCCATAATAAACATGACCCGAGCCTTATCATTTGTTGACAGTCCCATCAAGTTCGGACAAGCCGTGGGAACCGTTGTCTAACGTGTGCCAAGCAGTATTATTGGAATTGTTATCAGAAAGTTGATAAGGAGATTTAGGGAATTTTAATATAATATTATGTTTATGGTAGGACTAGAGTTTGGAACTTTATTAGAAAAGTAGTAAGTCTTATTACTAAGTTGTTAGGTATTACCCAGCCTGACGCATTGCTTTGTGTAAATTATTTCATCACCACTGCTCTCAAAACGGTGAAGGAAAATATCGTGAGGTAACCGGATGTCCTAGAACCAAAAATTTGAAGACATGTGACATCCACTATCCCGCACTAGGCCCGCGGGGTGGATAACGGAACCATTCCCTCTTCTAGAGAGGTTCTAGAGAGGTTATAGAGAGGAGGCCTGTGTCCTAGCAGTGGAAACATTAAAAAGGTTGACGATGATGGAAGGACTAAAGCTTGGAATTTTATTAAAAAAGTAGTTAGCTTTATAACTAAATTTGTAGGTACTTACTTTAATTAATTTATTTATTAGAACTTTTTTTTAATTGTGCACAAATGGACTTATCTAATGCAAAACATTGAAGTCTTGAAATAATACATTTTGATACAAGTGCAGAAAGTTTGTCATTGCAACCGAGACAGAATTCGCATGAGCCGTAGCCGATTATACACGGAGGCTTCATTGACTTTGCATGCGTATGAAACGACGTTTTTCAATACACATACGACTCGTCGGGGATTTTTTTATGGTTTAAAAATCATCTAATGACGAATCCCGCCCTTGGGTGGACCGGGAAACAGTGTCAGAATCAAAAGTGTCATTAGTGCGGAAAAAAGTACGCGCTCGCCCACGCCAGTTTTATTGTAAGTAATAAAAACTCGTCAGGGATCAATTTTTATTATAATAAAACTCGTGTGGGCGGGCACGTGCTTTTTCCGCACTAGTGGAGAAAAAAATAAGGAATGAACGTTTTGTGACTGTCTAGTAAACGATGTTCTACCTGACCACTGCTAAGTTAATTTTTGCTTGCACTCTAAACGAAAACTTCAAAGATTTTGTTAGGTGCCGCGCCGTAAAATACAAGCGATTTTTTTTTTAAAGTGATCAGTCAGAAAAACATTCGCATAAAATTTAACTTCAAGTTAAAAAGATCTTTGAACTCTTTAAAAAATAATAATACGCCTTGCATTCCTTTGGGAAAAAAACAAATCTTGATTGCAAGTGTCTGAAATCGATTCTCAGAATCGATCAATTCTTTGAGATCGATATCGGAAACCGTTTTTCTAGATCTATAAAAACGATTCTTCGATTGATCAATCTCAGATCGCCATCCTTATTAAACACCAATTTTTTTGTTGGGAAAATCATCCAATGATATCGAACCCTTGAGCGAAGTGTGAGGCGTGTCCAACTTTTACTGACTAAATCCCACTCCTGTTCCTTCTTTGCCTTCATTCTAGGGCCCCAGGGTTCACTTTTGCACAACCTATGGCTCAAGTAATTGCCCACAAGTTCTTGCGGACGAATTAGTATCACCATCATGATTTTATCAAACACAGACAGTAGCCTTCCCCACGTCGTCACAACGACAGAGCTTTTGCGTCTCGCATTCATCGTGTTGCCGTAACTCACCAAGTCATTGGCCTATCTTGTGGGAGGCCTTCCAACGCTGCTTCTTCCGGTACGCGATCGCCACTACACAAATACGTTAAACAAATTTATTAGCATCCTAATAAGTAGAATTACCTAATAAGTACAAACAAAAAAACTGTTAAGTCATAAATCGATAGTCTACAAAAACGTCTTAATAGGCCCAGCCCTAAAAAGTGCCTAAATTAGACTAAATATAAATAAAACAGAATGTCAACTTCAAAAAACTGGTTTCGTTGACTAAAATTATGGTTAAAAGTGTGAATTATATTAAGTCATAAATATTGTTTGGTATAACAACAAAAGGCTTAGTTTTTCTTGTAATAAATCATTTTAGTCTGCTGACGAAATAATAGGATTAGGTAATTTAAAGCGGATTTGCTTGTTGCTGATGTAATTTTTTTGAGGGATTGGTTCAGTATTGTGGGTTGCACATGTGACTAAGATTAGTACCTGCTTTAGTAATGTTTTGTTTATAGGCTTTAAGATGCTGAAAAGGCCTTTTTTCTAAACAATGAAGATCTTAGTCTAAGAGTTAACGGCCCCAACACCGAGTGGTAAAGGCTCCGACTTACGAGTTGTAAGTTGCGGGTTTTTTTATGGTACTGACTGATGAAAAAACTAAACGCAGAGAAGGGCAGTAATCAGAGAGGTGTAGAGGCGTGTTGTAAAGTTTGCCACCAGATATGTCATACTGTTTGACATACCTATGCTTGCCACCAACACCTGAAGTGATGACCACGATCACTTTGTCAAGAGTGATACCGACGAAGAAGAAGAAACGACGCAACCCGTTCCTTCTTAGCTTTCATACCGGGGTCGGACCTTTCTCGAAACTGGACCGGAGTTCCAGTAGGCTTCAGCCCTGTTGTTGGGCCCCTAGATAATATGCTAACTATTCCGTGAGGCGCGCTGGAACAGAGCACGCCGTCGCGCGTTTGTCAGCCAACTATAGGGACCCTGCAGAAGGGTCGAAGCCTTATGAGGTCAGAGGTTGATGCGAAAGCAGAACACTAGGGTCCTGCAACTAAGGCAGGAAGGAACGGTGGGTCGTTTAGTCAGTAGAAGTCTGACACTTTCTCCCGTTCCGCCCAAGGGCGACATTTGGCACACGATGATTCTTCCCACCATAAAAAAAATCCACTCCATAACATAAAAAAAAAAATAGCGTAAAATTACATTTTTAGAGGCGCGCGAGGAACACTTCCCACCGTCTACGACTCAGTTTTGGTCTTTACCGGACAGCCGGACGACGAGCTTCCCATTGCTCGACTCTTACACATTTCGTATTTTCAATCGTCGTATTTTCGTTATCCGTACAAAAAACGATAATCATAACTACGAATAGATAATAAAGGTACGTACAAACACCTTAAGTCCTTTATGGGCAATTAATATGATATTTAATTGCACTATTTACAGAAACAAACTCAAGCAAGGTTTAACACTATCTAGCGGGCCCATTCCGTCGTTGACATTAAGAATTTAACGACATACGATAAACATTCGACACAAGTACTCAATATGTCTTGAAGTTAGATAAAGAAATTAATATAGTATTAATTTTGCATTTAAAAGTATTTTACTTAGAGATAGTAAACATATTGTAGCGATCTTCATGTACTTAATAAAAAGCAGAATCAAAAGAATATATTATCTATGCATGAAGCTGAAGTAGTTTAAATGCCGACATTGAATAAAATAAGTAAGTAAGAATTGAACGAACACAATAAACTAATGTGATTTTTTTTGGAATTCGAAGTTTGTTTACGAACAAAGAGGTTGAACAAAAAGGTTACATTACAGATTACAGCACTAGTGCGTAATGGTAATCAAAATGTCACAGTTTGGTAACAGATGCACAATGCAATATACTTAATAGTGCAATAAGAGCCAGTTTCTGAGCAAATGTATTGAAAAATACACTTCTCATCAAAAAAATCGAAACACCTTGCAAGTTTACGTTTTGTCAGGATTATCAGAAAAATGTGTACATTTAGGAATAAATGTTAAATGTCGTTTAATAGTGAGTAATATGAGCTTATCAAATCTTAATGTTAATGTTCTAAATTTAAATGAATTTTTCATAGGTTTCGTATTTTGTTAAATGAGTCATTTTTATTCCGTATGGAGTATAAAGGAAATGGATAAAACAACACACGTAAATGAAAAAAAAAGCTAAAAAACGTTTATTTAATAACTTGTATTCCCTCCCCGAGCTCTAATTACTGCTTCCATACGGTTCTTCATCGATCGGATGAGAGTCACGATCACATGCTGTGGTATATTGTCCCATTCCTCTTGGATTGCATCTTGCAGCTGGCTAAGTGTTTCTGGGGCAGGATCTCTTGCTCGAATTCGTCTCTTTAATTCATCCCATAGATGTTCAATGGGATTCATGTCCGGGCTTCTTGCTGGCCATTCCATAATAGAGATATCGACTTCGTTAAGATAATCTCGTACGACGCCCGCGGTGTGAGCCCTAGCATTGTCGTGCATGAATATGAAGCCGTTGCCAATAAAATGTGCATAGGGCATCACATGAGGCTCGAGACACTCTTCGACGTACCGATGACAGTTTAGTGCAAGCAGACGTGGCCCAGACACGAAAGCAAGCTCTGTCTTACCGTCGGCGCTGATTCCTCCCCAAACCGTCCACGAACCGCCACCATAGCTGACCTTTTCTTCAATGCAGCATTGTGCATAGCGTTCTCCGTCTCTTCTGTAGACCTTGTTCCTTCCGTCGTTACCATACAGCATAATTTTACACTCATCAGAAAAGAGAACTTTGCTCCACTGTAGGTATGACCAATTTAGGTGCTCACGTGCAAAGTTAAGGCGCGCTCTTCGATGGTCTGCAGTTAATTTCGGTCCATTTGCTGGCTTATGCGGTACCAGTCCACGATCCTTCAACCTTCTTCTAATTGTAGAGTCACTTACAGCCACCCTTCGTACAACACGAAGCCGCTGCTGCAGTTGAAAAGCGTTAAGGCGTCGATTTATTAAAGAAGTTGTTACAATAAATCGATCATCTCGCTCAGAAGTGACCCGATTCCTGCCAGATCCTGAACGGCGCGTGAACAAACCAGTCTCCCGATAATGTTTATAGACTCTATGAACAGATGACAGGCTTAGATGCAGTCTTGCAGCCACAACACGCTGACTAAGGCCAGAATCCAGCAATGCCACAACTTGGGCGGCTTCTGTGGGCGAAGTATCCATACGTTTTAGAAAAAAAACCTTTTTTCAGACGTCCCAAAGTCAAAGTATTGAAATAAAAAACAAAAAGTTTAAGGATAGGCGCCAATTTTTAGTTTTTAAACGCTAAATGTACTCCAACCCTAAACACACATTTGTCTCAAAACAGTGATTCATTTCGTTTATAAGATAAACAAATGAAATTCTAATTTTGAATTTAGAATTTTCGCTTATTACTGTAATGGCCAAACTGCCAGCTATAATAACTATGTATTTTTTTTCATCGTATGAATTCTTTTTTGTGTTAAATTCGGACAGAAACAATGAAAACGGAAGTGTTTCGATTTTTTTGATGAGAAGTGTATATTATCTATGCATGAAGCTGAAGTAGGTGTCATTCATGTTGCTGGTAGAAAAATACACTTCAGATCAAAAGTACTAAACAATCAAATATGTTTCTACCACTCCTTCTTTCTTACAGTGGAACCCTTGATGTAACTAAAATCTGTTAACTGTGTGTGTGTGCAATAAACTATAATCTCATGTATCACTGCTGAGCGAACTGAAAATAATAGACTCGATGTAGGTAGGTCTAATCCAAAGCATTTTATCAAAACCGAAATCGGAGGCGGCCAGAAAATTATGTCATTTGATAACGGTTTCTCAGCAGTGATTTACCCTATTTAATAATTGTGATACATGGTAGGTTATGTTATTAGTATATAGTGAACAGTAGTAATGTGTAGTGAGTGTGTGTATGTAGTGTGTGTATGTAGTTTATCATTTTGTATGTGAAGTATTTGTAATAAGGTACGACGGGGCTGACATATCCTTTTGGGACAAAAGCCTCTAAATAAAACAATGAATAAAAAAATAATAATAATGATCTCATGTACTATGGAATTTCCTTAACCTTTCGAATACCATAATTAGAGACAAAATAAAATCAAATCAAATTAAAAATGTTTATTTACCAGAACAGAATCCTGCCATACTATGGCGTACAATTATTTCTGTATTAGTGAAGATCTATTTATTAAACTACGAATTATTAAATATGAATTAATAAAATGTCACTACTATTATAATAGAATTAAAATTGCTACATCACTTGTAAATAGAAAGAAAATTGATATGCGAATGCATATGTTCGCTCGGGGTGCAAAAGTTTAAATATACCCTTGCTCTATTCACAAACATCAAGACCCCTAAATTGGTGACCCTGTAAGGAAAGCGAGGATGATAGATAAGGGGGCTATCAACGTTTCTTCTTTCGCGGAGCGGAAAACAGTGTCAGACTCTTACTGACTAAACGACCCACCCCATTCCTTCTTAGCCCTCATACCGGGTCCGGTCCTTACTCTCAGAAATCGGACCAAGGCCCCAGTAGGCTTCGTCCATTAGCTAACAACTCCTTGAGGCGCACGGGAACAGTATGCGCCGTCAACTAGGTTTGGTCCGGACGATTAAGGACCGGGCGACGAGTTACCTGTTGCTCGCCGTCTGCAAGCCCGTATTACCTAGGTACTACGCGTCACGTGGGTTGAATTTGTTCCTTCAGTTACCGTTTGCGGCCAAGGCCACGTTCTTTCGATCAATCCCACGATGACCGTATCTGAGATATACAAATATCTTACTTGTATATCTATAAGGATTAGCTATCCGTTCGTAGTATTCGCAGTTAATCCGTTCCGTAGTAGTGTAAGTATTCGTTTGTATAAAACTGCACAGTCATCCTTTGCAGCACATCGTTTCAACTTAATATCTTAGTTTTTATACGTTTGTACCGAACTCTGGTAAAAGACTAAGTGAATAATACTTGCCAAATTATAGATGGTAACTTTAGTTTGGAGCAGTGGTGGCCAAGTGGTAACGGCCCTAACTTACGTGTTGTAGGTCGCGGATTCAAACCCAACCAGGCGAATTACTTTGTGTAATATATTTCATCACCACTGCTCTCAAAACGGTGAAGTAAAACATCGTGAGGAAACCGGCATGTCCTAGAACCAAAAATTCGAAGACATGTGACATCCACCAACCCGCACTGGGCCCGCGTGGTGGATTACGCCCCATTCCCCTCTCTTAGAGAGGAGACCTGTGTCCCTGCAGTGGGAACATTAAAAAGGCTGATGATGATGATGAACTTTAGTTTGTTAGTGTTGTAAATAAAAAAAATACAATCGAATTGAGAACCTCCTCCTTTTTTTGAAGTCGGTTAAAAAGAAATTGGGAACACTTTCATTGTGCGTACAGCCAAGGAGTGGAATTCCTTGCCGGAGTCTGTGTTTACTGATAGCTACAATCCGGGAATGTTTAAGTCAAGAGTGAATAGGTTACTTCTAGGCAAGCGCGCTCCATCATAGACCGCATCGTCGCTTTCTATCAGGTGAGATAGCGGTCAAGCGCGAACCTTTTATAACCCTTTTGAAATTGACGCGTGTTTTGAAAAATGTATGTAGGTATTTGCAAAAATAAATATCATCTATAATTGTTATGTTTTTGCAATAAGCGGTTTATAAATTATTGCATATAGCCTACAACACTAGCTTCTGCCAGCTGCCAGTTTCTCCATACAAAATTCCAACACCCGTTTAACCACCGTTTGCAATAAACATTTGAGTATTGAGTGGTTACCCTCCCTTAAGGAGGTTTCCTTAAGGGAGGGTTTCGTAAAATTAGTTCTACGCCCATGTCTGCATTCCATAAGGAGCCTACCTGCCTTAAGTTCATGGGTGTTATAGTTTCTTTTATATTTTTATTTATTATTTTATTTATTATTTCCTCTTTATTTACTTTCTATACATATATAATTTTACATTTTTAAATATTTTCTTAGAAAAAAACACATAAAAAAAACATTTAAAAATATAAAAAAAATAGTAGTCCGCCGGTGTCGGGAGCAGGGTCCAAGCTACCGGTGGTTAGGGCTCCAGAGACAGGAACTTCCTCACAATACGAGCCGTGTCGAGGAGTACTGCCTTCTGTATCAGGCCCTTGATCCAACCGCGCAACGACAGCTTCGACAGATGGTCGTCGAAGCTTTTGGCTAAAAGGCCATTGGCAGTCACGACAATCGGCACAATGACAGCCGAGTCCACATTCCACATGTCGACAACCTCGTGTGCTAAGTCGAGATACTTGATTTGTTTCTCTTTCTCAGCTTTTACGAGATTCTCGTCATGCGGGATGGTGATGTCGACAATCATTGCGCGGCGCGCTAATCGGTCTATCACCACTATGTCCGGCTTATTGGCTACAATAGTCCGGTCAGTGATGATAGACCGATCCCAGTACAACGTTATATGATCCTTCTCGAGAACTGGGTCGGGCACATACCTGTAGTACGGTACCTCAGAATCCACCAGGTTGTATTTTAAAGCAAGTTGCTGGTGAATAATCCTGGCTACTTGGTTATGTCTGTGCATATTATTATATATATTTATTATTTCTATATTGATCTTTATACATATTAGCTATATTTTTAAATATTTTCTTAAAAAATTAAACAAAAAAAAAAACATTTAAAAATATAAAAAATAGTAGCCCACCGGCATCGGGAACAGGGTCCAAGCTACCGGTGGTTAGGGCTCCTGAGAGAGGAACCTCCGGACAATACGCGCCGTGTCCAGGAGTACTGCCCTTTGAATCAGGCCCTTGATCCAGCTGCCTAACGAGAGCCTCCTCAGATGTTGGTCGAGGCTCTTGGCTATTAAGCCATTGGCCGTCACAACTATCGGCACAATGACTGCTGTGTCCACTTCCCACATGTCGACAACCTCGCGAGCCAAGTCAAGATATTTTGTTTGTTTATCTTTCTCAGCCTTCACAAGGTTCTCGTCATGAGGGACCGCTATATCAACAATCATTGTGCGACGCTCCAGACGATCTATCACCACTATGTCAGGCTTATTGGCAACAATAGTCCTGTCAGTGATGATAGATCGGTCCCAATACAATGTGATATGGCCATTGTCGAGAACTGGGTCGGGCACATACTTATAGTACGGTACTTCTGATTCCACAAGGTTGTATTTAAGAGCAAGTTGCTGGTGGATAATCCTGGCTACAAGGTTGTGTCTATGCAAATAATCTCCGTTAGCCAGATGAGAACATCCAGAAATAATGTGTCGGATTGATTCTCCGGGCCGGTGGCATGCCCGACAGATGTCAACCGTACCGTCCTTCACAATGTATTTCCGGTAGTTGTTCGTCATCATAACTTCGTCCATTATCGCAAAGACAAAACCTTCGGTTTCCCCGAAAAGGTCACCAAAACGCAGCCAGGATACAGACGCTAAAAAGTCTACATCGGGTCCATGTAAGGCCCGGTAAAAACGCCCGTGAAGCTCCTTGCTCTGCCATACTTCCCTACGGTCATTAGTATCCAGTACCAAAGGTTTGCGCCAGTTCTCGTTAGCCAAGGAGAGCGGAGTGAGGCCCTTGTCCACCGCTACCACATCACGATGCATACCCACGTCGGTTTCTAGGAAATATTCCCTGAGACTGCATACCTCGCGGTTGTGCAGGGTCTTAGCATTTAAGAAGCCACGACCCCCACACTTCCGCGGGATATACAGTCTCATATTTATTATTATTATTAAAGTAGTAAAATTTTCTGTAAAGAATCTATGTATAAAATGTTATATATATAAACTATATAATGAAAAAACAACATTTATAAGTCCGCCCAAATACATGACCATCGGGCCATCCGGGTGACTGCGGGGTTGTATTGCTCCCACAACTTAATGCGACTACGACCCACTACGACCATAAATCATTGGCCAACAACGGCTTTGCATAACGTGGAAAATATTTAAAATGTAAAATAAGATATAATAGAGATAGATATGTAATGTGGCTTTGTATGTGTTTGATATGTTAAAATGGTCACCCATCCAAAAATTGACCTCAGCAAGTGTCGCTTAACCTTACAAATCGATTCGTACAGCCGTTATAACTTACCCACTTAAAAATACGACATTCATAAACATAGCTCGTAGGCATAATAAAATACAAACCGCAACTCAACTACTCTACACAAAATCGACAAGTTTTTGTCGTACAAAATACGATTCAGCGATTTTTTGTCGACTTCATTAGTCATGGTGGACTCCTTAATTATTGTGCGTCGGTGATTTATATCATTCTTACATTGTTACTGCGATTTAAACAGCATTTTAATCTAAAGACACGATTTTATAATTTTTATTGCCGTTTTTTTGGGTTCCGTAGTCAAATAGTAAAACGGTATTCGAAGTTTCGGTATTTCTGTTGGTTGTCTGGATTGGACAGACTTCTAGGGCCATAGACGGGCTTCTGAAAGGAAGGTAAGGCCCTGGTATGAAGGGCTAAGAAGGAACGGCATGAGTTTTTAGTTAGTAAAAGTCTGACATTTCAGTCCTGGTGGGAGTTTTCAATAAATGATTTTTACCCACCAAAAATGCCTTGATCACACGTACCGAGCAAACGGACGAGACACTGCTCTCAGCTGAATACTCGGGAGGTGTGAACCTAACACCGAGTGCTCGGCGGAAGGCTTATCTCTACACCTCGCTTACATCACTATCTCGGCCGAGCAACATTTTTGTGTCTCGCCTTTTTACTCAGTACTTGTGATCAAGGGTCATTATTGAGAGAGAAAAAGGTTACAGACATATTTCTTTAATAAAGAGACTATGCTGGTTTTATTCATAAATTATATAGGCATGTTTTTTTATTTTGTAAATAAATGATAAATGATCTTTATTTTGCAAGTAGGTTTAAAAAACACTTTTACACGTCATTTTTTTTTATGCTAGATGAGTCCGGTGTTTCCTAGCGGACTACCCTGAGAAGAAACACCGAAACAAACTCAGGGGTCAAAGTCTCTTTTAAAGTCCATACAGAAAATATGTATTGGTCAAATCACATAAGAACCATGCAGATTTGTCTGAGATGGTCTTTTGAAGAAATAGGTTTTGTACAAACACTTTTGCACATCATTTTTTTTTCGTCTGTTGAAACTAGATAAGGCCCGTATTTCCTAGCTAGATTACCGAGAGAAAATTAAATAACTTTTCTTATTCTAGGTAGATCGAAAGCAAGTGACCGACTTTAAGTCTTTAGCAAAATCACTTTTAATTTAAAAATCGCATCCGTCAATGCTACAGAACCCAACGAAGTTTATCCCAGCTTGTTCTTAACACATTCTTTTTTGCACATCGTAGGTAGGTGTTGGAGTTATTAAATTATCGTCTGAAGGTTACCAGAGTCGAGTTTTTAACGTAATTAGCCTAGGTTAGCCTTCCGAGACGTGTATGTAATTGTTTTAGCACTTTTTATGTAAATTATCTTATTTTTGTTGTTATACTTGGCGGCGGAAGATGCCGATTGATGATCGGCTCCTTAGAGCTTGAGTTTGTTTCGGTGTTTATTCTCAGGGTAGTCAGCTAGGAAACTTCGGACTTAACTAGTTTAAACTGACGAAAAGAAAAATAAAATGACGTGTAAAAATGTTATTTTAAAACCTATTTACAAAATAAATATGATTTATCATTCCACCGTCGTCTTGAAGCTCTGTTCAGGGACTCAGTTTTGTGGGATATGCTGGTATCAAGCAATAAACTATTCCAGATTACTCCACTGATTTATTATGATTTAAATCGTATGCCTTAGGTATTCATTTCACACAACGAGCTGTGAGACAGTCCCCGAGACTAGACGTTGTTCACCTCCGCCAGGTCTCCTCTCTAGCAGAGGAAATGGGCCGTAATAAACCACGCGGGTCTAGTGAGTGTTGGTGGCTGTCACATGTCTTCGAAATTTTTGGTTATAGGATATATACCTATAGGATAGTTTATTCATGATGTTTTCCTTTACCGTTTTGAGAGCAGTGATGATGTAATAAATTACACAACGTAATCCGTCTGGCTTTTATAATGTAGGTAAAAATCGTTGAATGACAAATCGCACCCTTGGGCGAAGCGGGAAATACTGTTAAACTCTTACTGATTAAACATCAACTCCGTTTCTAGCGTTCCGTTAGTTCACGCAGGCTCATTATGGGTTGGCGGATGTCACATGTCTTCGAAATTTTTGGTTCTAGGACATGCTGGTTTCCTCACGATGTTTTCCTTCACCGTTTTGAGAGCAGTGGTAATGTAATAAATTACACAACGTAATGGGGCTGGCTGGTTATGAGTCGGGGCAGTTGCCACTGACCTTACTAAGTAATATAGACAAAATATATTAAGAAGACAAAACCTTTTATGTTACATTATTCACAGAGATATAAATTGTAGGCATTCACAAGTTACTCTCTCCATTTTCTACGACCTAGATTTCTAGACAAAAGTGGCACAGTATTTGTCTACAGGCTCGCAAGGAATTGAGAGAAATGCTACTCAGTTATGGCCTAAACGAGCGGAGGAGCTGGAAATACTGAATTATATCCTTTTAGTTCTAAAAATAAAGATTTTATCAGTAAGGCTATGTCTTGTCAGAGGCTTTGTCTGCGTAGAAACGGGGTTTTTTATTTAAATTGCTATAAACAAGTGCTTGACTGCGATCCCACCTGATGGTAAGCTGTGATGCAATCGTTGATGGTGAGGCGCACTAGTTTATTAATACAGTATAACATTAGCCTTGAATAAACCTAAATTATAATCGGACGAAAAAACAGCAGCTTGCAAACTGTTCCAGTCAATCGATGTACGCGGTATAAATGACGAGACGAAATGTCTCAACAACGTAAGGGTGGATTGTTTGCCGTACGCTGGGATGTCCGATTGTAAAATTGAGATGGCGGAATCAAATTGTGCAATTCGTGCGCACACTCTCCAAAATGCATCCTGTAGAAAACCGAATTGCCGGCTACTCAACGCCTGTTTTTTTGAAAATGGAAAGAATAGAACAAAAATAGTTTTATTTGACACAAAAATAATGTCATTACGCATAAACTAGCCTTCTGCCAGCGGCTTCGCCCGAGTGAAAGTGTGGTTCTCCATACAAAATTTAGATCCTCATGAGGACCTGAATTTTGAAAAACCCTTTCTTAGTGTTCGCCTACGTCATAAAAGGAAGCCTTGTGCAATTTCACGCTCCAAGGCCCAGTAGTTTTGGCTGTGCGTTGATATGTCAGTCAGTCAGTTTCTCGTTATATATAGATAGACTGTTTTTCTTTCTTCCTTTCAATGCAAAAACAACATTGTATTCACATAAGATGATGATGGTAAGTAGTGAAGCAATCGTCGATGGTGAGTCGTACTAGTTTAGCCTATTCCTATGGAGAAGCCTATCCGCCGGAAACTTCGCGGTTTAAAACAAGTTTTCAATGAAAATATATTTTTTCATAACAAGCTTTTATAGCGGTGGTCTATACTTATATAATTAAAACTCGTCAAGACAATTCACACGAGCCCAAACTCGACGTGGTTGTGCCGTTTAATTACAGGGTTCCTATGGCTATCTCGCGATTCCATCATCAGATTAGCTCCATGTCATCACAATATTGCATTGTCATGCGGTTTACACCTGCATGCAAAATTGCAGCTCAATCAGTTGAAGACATCTGCTTCAAATTTGAGTTGCAAGATTTGAGCCGAACATAGGTACTTAGTTACATTGCAAACTAATAAAAAGCTTGTAAAAAAACAGTATCATATAACTCGCGTGACGATCATCGATGGCCTGGTCACGAGCGACATGGGAGATCTCCTCATCTCACATAGAAATATGGTTTAGTTCCAGTTTTTAATTACCATTTGTCCAATGATCACGAATTATTGCTGTAGAAGCTCGCTTGGTAATTATTTTTTTATGTGGTTGAATTGTTTTGCGATTTGGACAGATAGATCTGTGATCATGGCAATCAGCAGTAGCCTAAACAAGAAGAAGAAGGGTTAAAGCCAACTGGGGCCAAGGGTTTGCGTCTGAAAGGAAGGCTCTGGCCATGGTATTTACAGAGCAATAAGCTAATTTAAAATTATATAAATAGTGTATATAAAATGTGTACCTATAGTGCGTTTTTGTTTTAGTTCAGAGGCATACCTAATCACGCGTGTAGTTACTACTTAAATTTCAATCAGATTTTTGTTGAAGTATTTATAAATCGAAATAAGAACAAGTTGTAATTATAACTGTGCTTGACAAAGTAAATAAACAAACCAACGACATTTCTCTAATTAATATACAAATCTTGGTCCGTCTCATAAAACATGGTATATCTAACAATTCAATTAATATTTCAATCTAACAAGTTAGCCACCGATATAGAGGCACAGGTACTGGAAGTGGCTTGCACTAAGTCCAGGGATGGCAAACCTGTGGCACGCCTGTGATTGGTGGCAAATAAGTTTGGGCACACCAATGGAAGATTACTTAAAGAAAGAAAGAAACCAACCAACCGTGTTCTCAAAGCTTTAACTATTTACTATACATTTGACTGGCCTGTCAGTCTAGTAGTTAGTGACCCTGACTGCTATGCGGGAGGTCGTGGGTTCGATTCCCACCCAGGACAAATGTTTGTGTGATGAGCACGATCATTTGTTCTGTGTCTGGGTGTAATTTATCTATGATATGTATGTATTTAGAAATATATAAGTATGTTTATCAGTTGTCTAGTACCCATAACACAAGCTCTGCTTAGCTTGGGACTAGACGACGTTGTGTGATAGTTGTGGACATATTATATTATATTCACGGTCCCGGATTCTGCCTTATACTTCTGCTAGATACCATTACTTCATGTCAATTACATGATTCGAGGTCAACGGTAAGCCTTCTATATGTTTTATTATTTATTTATCGTTTATGTTAGGCATTACAAACCCATAGCAACATCATTAAATTATATAAAATAAATGGATTGAATTGAATACATTAGCAACCAACAGCATTATTTTGGTTATTCCTTTGCAAGCGTCAAAATATGCGTCATAAAGAAAAACAAATGAATCTATTTTTAAATTTCTTTGACTTATAAGTTTGGTTTTTACGCAACTCAAAAAAAGTTAAAGACCTGAGAATGTTATATTAATTATAGCTTTATACTTCCATGCGCTCTTGACCAACAAGGTCTTGAAAGATGTAGCAAAATGAGATATAGAAGCGTAAAAAAAATTGTTTACATTGGAATTGCTTTACCAATTTCACGATGTGTATAAGCTGTTTAGTTAATAGTCACTAGTTTTAATTAAAAATGACAAATAGTCATAGTCATAGTCATAGTTTTTTATTGGTAAGGGATTCTTACAAGTCATAAAGGTACAAACTGATACAATAATGTCAACAAATTACAAATTAATCAAATAAAAATGTCAAATAATAAATACAAATAATTAAATACAAAATATAATTAATTAAAATTAAATCACTAAACAAAGTTCTTTGGTACCACGACGTAGGTATTTTAATTTTATTGAAGACTAAAATGCTCTGTTCACAAACTCCGCATATTGTATCTTTCTACGTTGTTTTGAATTGTGTTTAGGTGTAATGCTTGGATTAATACACTTTTTATCATTATATTATTATATGGTGGACATCCCACATATACGTACAAAACGTTTTGGGAACACTTTCATTTTGCGTACAGCCAAGGAGTGGAATTCCTTGCCGGAGTCTGTTTCCTGATAACTACAATCCGGAAATTTTTAAGTGAACAACGTCTAGTCTTTTGGACTGTCTCACAGCTCGTTGTTGTGAAATGAATACCTAAAAAATATTATGCAAATCATAATAAATCACTTAAGCAATCTGGAATAGTTTATTTAATATTTGAAACCAACATATCTCACAAAACAATCCGGCTATAACCCGGGAATCTTTAAGTCAAGAGTGAATAGGTTACTTCTAGGTAAGCGCGCTCCATCGTCTACCGCATCGTCGCTTTCCATCAGGTGAGATAGCGGTCAATCGAGAACCTATGGTCAATAATCTACACTATCTACACTAATATAATAAAGAAGTAAAGTTTGTTTTTTTATTTTTTTGTTTGTAGGAGGTAATCTCTGGAACTACTGGTCCGATTGGATAAATTTTAGCAACAATAGAAAGCTGCTTTACTCCTGAGTGACATTGGCTATATTTTATGTACGCGGGCGAAGCCGCGGGCAAAAGCTAGTAAAAAATAAAAAACAAATCACAAAAAAGGTTTGCCATCCCTGCTCTAGTCCTACAGGTTTGCGAGCGTGGGCGGCGCGTAGGATTGACGTTTAGCCGCTAATGACTGCAAATATTGACAGACACTTCATTTTATTTATCTATCTATGTCTGGTTACAGCTTGCTTACTCGGAAAATGAATGGGTATAATGTTTTGAGAGTAACATGATGCTTGGAAGCTGTTAGTATTGACGGGAAAGGAGATAGATTGAACGTATTTCTTTCTTTTTTTTTCCATTGGATGGTGTTTGAAATTTAACTTTAACGCCCCAAGCGAACGCACATCTATTGTTCTTTAATTGTGTCTTTAATTAACAAAGTCGAAAAGTTAATGAACATATATCATACTGGCAGTAGCAGAAAGCAGTGGTGGTCGAGTGGTATCGGAAATTTATTTCATCACCACTGCTATCAAAATGGTAAAGGAAAACATCGCGAGTAAACCGGCATGTCCCAGGATCATAAATTCGAAGACATGTGACATCCACCAATTCGCACTGGGCCCGTGAGGTGGATTCTGGCCCATTCACTCTCCTAGAGAGGAGGCCTGTTTCCCAGCAGTGAGAACATTAAGGCCGATGATGATAATGATGATGCTTAGAGGCTGCTAGTAATAACGGGAAAGGATTTCTTTCTTTCTTTTTATATTGGATGGTGTTTGAAATTAATGAACATAATATCGTACTGGCAGAGGCAGAGGAAGAGGTTGTCGAGTGGTAACGACTCCGACTTACGTGTTATACCAGGCGCATTACTTTGTACTTTATTTCATCGCCACTGCTCTTGAAACGGTGAAGGACAATATCAAGAGAAAACTGGTATGTCCTAGAACCATAAATTCGAAGTGACATCCTGGTGGTTTTATTTTCCTTGTATTCGTATTGCACAGTGTTTACGTCGGGTTAAAAAGTTATTAAGTCCAACGTCTCGGGACTAAATAACTTATTTTCACCCCTAGGATAACAATGTACTATTTCATCGCAAGCATTTATACCACGGTAGAAATATTCAAAATTCGTCAAGCCGAATCACACGAGCCCAAACTCGATGGCATTGTGTCGTTTAATTACAGAGTTCTTATGGCCATCTTCCGGTTCCATCACCAAATCAATTGGCGTAATAATTTTACATTGTCATCTGATTGACACATGCATGCAAAATTTCAGCTCAATCGGTAATCGGGAAGTCGATCAAATTTAATTTACAGGATTTGATCACAAATATCGGGACAGGTAAACTAAATAATAGCTTGTAAAATACAGTAGGAGTTTAAAATATTGACGAGTAACAGTAACGCTTATCGATTTTACAAGCTTTTTATTAGCTTGCAATGTAACTATGTATGTTCGGCTCAAATCTTGCAACTCAATTTTGAAGCAGATATCTTCAACCGATTGAGCTGCAATTTTGCATGCAGGTGTAAACCGCATGACAAGCTGAGCTGATCTGATGATGGAATCGCGAGGTAGCCATAGGAACTCTGTAATTTAACGGCACAACCACGTCGAGTTTGGGTTCGTGTGAATCGTCTTGACGAGTTTTAATTATATAAGTATAGACCACCGCTATAAAAGCTTGTTATGAAAAAAAATATTTTCATTGAAAACTTGTTATTGCTAAAAACATTGTTTTACAGACATCTTTTGGATGGATTTGACGGAAAGAGATGGATCAACGTTATACTTGGTTTTATTATAATGAAAAAGCAAAGTAATAACAATATGATGGCAGTCAAGCACTGCTTTATATAAATTAAAAAAAAGAAAGAAATTTCTTTGTTTTTACAAAGAAGGAAAACACGTCTATTTAACGTAAATGTAAATTTAACATTAATTGTAAGTAAAATTTTTGCTCCTACAACTTTTATGGACTACTTTGTCTGAAATAAAATGTTTTTATTTTATTTTATAATGTTTTACAGAAGTACTGAATATTACTGAAAAATAATTATTTTAAATCATCTTCGCAAATGAAAATGTTTTCACCAACGAGTTAAATATTTATTATTATTTTTAAAGGCTCGAATATGAATTTAATTTAAGCCGCACGCATCACATATTTCATAATATAATAAATTATTATGTTAATTATAAATCGTTATTTTAATGCATTATAGAATAAATCCGATCTTATTCTGTTTTTTTTTTATAGTGGGCAAAAATCATCTGATGATAAATCTCGCTCTTGGGCGGAGCAGGAAACAGTGTCAGACTCTTACTGATCAAACAATCCACCCCGTTCCTACGTTGCCATCTATACCAGGTCTAGAGCTTTCCTTTCAGACACAAACCCTTGGCCCCAGTTGGCTTCGACCCCTCTGCAGGGTCCCTGCAGAAGGGTCGAAGTCCTGCACCCTTGAGTCCTTGACCCTAAACCTATTTCTGTGTTGACTGTGATGACGAAACAGCCGAAAGTTTCTATGACGGTAAACGAAAACGCTCCACGTAATATTTTCGTTGGTAAAACTGTACTAAAATGAACATCTTACGTCTTAATAATTCAGGAAAATTATGTTTGTCAAGCGACCATTGACCCTTGAGTGGTCATTACTGTATTATATAGTGACGGTAGGCCACTAAACCAGCGACGACGCTGGTATAGGTGTTAGTTTAATTAATTAATCTATTATATTTGAAGTTGTGTTTTTTATGATGGGAAAATCATCGAATGACGAATCCAGTCCTTAAGCGGAGCGGGAGACAGTGTCAGACTCTACTGACTAAACGATCCACCGTTCTTTCTTGCCTTAGTTCCAAGGCCCCGGTGTTCCGCTTTCGCATCAACCCTTGGGTCCAGAAGGCTTCGACCCTGCTGGGCTCCTACAGCTGTTGACAACTCCTTGAGGCGCGCGGAAACAGTGCGCGCCGTCGACGACTTGGGCTCCAATTTTAGGCTCTAGGTTTAGGGTTCCAAATTGACCAAATGGAGTAACATTAGCGTTACCGTTACCACTAGAAAGCTGAAATTTAGCAAAATTTCAGCTTTCTAGTGCTAACGGTCGCTGACACAGACAGACAGACTTGAGGAAACTATAAGGGTTCCTTGTTGATTACAGAACCCTGACAAGACAGACGGCCTATTATTTATACAAAGGCCATATTACCTGCCGTTATTATAATGGCGTTTCCCCTCATACCTCATAGCCGCTGTTTCCCTGGCCTCACCGCGTCAGACGGTTTCAGTTTACACTGGGGTGGCTTGTATTGTTATTGTATTCAGTTACCTAGCCTATCGGTATCATTAATGTTATTGAGCTATCTGGATTGCCCCGGGCGGTGTTGGAGGGAGGGCGGATTTTGTGGAAATACTAGACGACTGTAGTTTTTTTTAAATATTGGGCAATTTCCGTGAAAAAGTAATTGTGTAACTTTTTTTTTTAATGTTTGTAAGTTTATTTTTTACTAGCTTTTGTCAGCGGCATAAAATTCATTCATTTTATAACTACACTTAAAAAAAAACCCTTAAAACTTAAACTTACCTAACCTAATCTACAAAAGCGTCGAAAAACTCTTCCGCATCGCTGTCGACTGGTATAGTGCCCAAAAGGCTGGCAGCATTGCCACGTTGTATGGCAATGCTTATTCTCTGCCCAAGGTAAAAGCCAGCCCTTGGGTCTTGCGAAGTGTCAACAAGTCGTTTAGAAAGCTCTTTAAACAACTTGTGGGCATTCGGACCCCGCGATCCGAGAGTTTCAACCCCAAACGGCTCGAAAATATAATTACCAACAAGGTTAGTATATTTTCGCCGCTTGAGGTTCTCCGCAGCCGCAGCGGCAGCACCGGCACAGCATGACGAGCTAGGAAGATGAGATGGCGCAAGAGTATCGATGCAAGTTGCGTCCCACACTAAAGGCCTACCCATCTTCCAGGCAAATAAAGACATACCGTCCGGTCTCTTGCCATCGTCGCGTGCCAAGCCATGAGGTTCCAATACAGCTGGAACGCCGACGGAGACAAGAGCACGTCGGATGATCTCGTTGATATTCGTGTGCCGCGCACTTCGGCTGCATGACACACCGTGGTGCCCGAGGCTGTTGACAACTTCGCCACAGTGGCAGCGATGAGGAGAACAACAAGGAGCGCCTAGACGTAGAGAAGCAGCGAGGCGGAAAGTAGTATCATCGAACAAGGTGCCTATGTTCGACGAAGGTAGTGCGTGAAGCCAGAGACCTGACTCCCACCTCTCCACAGTCAGCAGGCGTGCACGCTCCAAAGGAGAAGAATATGTTGCAAACAGGTTTTCAGTAGAAATAGTTCGCATTTTGAAAGGTTGAGGTCAAGTCCTATTGAGAGAAGTTGATTTTTCAAAAAACTTAGTCGAGATACCAAACGTTGAATTTGGAATTTAGCTGTCGAATAATTGGGTGGATGGCTAAACTAAAAATCACCGGCCCGAGGGGATCACCCTGTTGACAGCCAACTGCGGATTCCAAAATATTATCTTTATATAATAATTTAGAAGGATGTCTATAGCATTGCCACAAGAAACTAAAAATTTGGGATATTTCGTTTTTAGATTCTGCCAGCAAGGTGTCCCTATTAACCAAATTGAAAGCATTTTTTATGTCAACCTTCAGGATGACCTCTCCCAAGTTGGAATTTAGGTAGGTCGACAAAGCGTGTACGGTAGCCTCACAGCCCCTTTGGAGCCAAAACCTAGCTGCAGGGGCTGAAATTTTTTCGAAACTATGTAACTAATTTAAATCATGTTTCTTTACTTCTCCTTACACAATAAGTATTCTTGAGCCTTTCGAATAACGTTATTATAGACACAATTAAAATACAATAGGTGTGCGAATACCGGTGTCCTCTTGGACCACCCTTGGTTGACTGGTAGAGAATGCCTGAGTCCGCCTGTGTACGTTTGTGTTGCATGAAGTTTTTATAAATAAAAAAATGAATTAAACTGCCCTACCTAACTGCGGCCCAGTTTGGTAGGTCTATAACTTCGAGAAATAAACGAATTATCAAATCCAACTCATCTGTGAAGCAAAACAAAAAAAAATCTGTCTATATCTCCGTTAATTTTTAGGGTGACTGTTAATTTATTTATTCTTTAACTAAAAGGACAAAATGCCAATTAGGAACAAATTGTGTAAAACATATTTAAAAAGAAAAATATAACAGATATAAATATTAACTAACTACTCACTCAGTCTTCTCGCAAAGCAACAGATATTCAGTCAGTATCGTTTTCAATGGAAGGTAACTAGACCTTAACTAGATAATTATCTAGTAATTAGATAGTGATACTGAAACACGTGTTTGTAGTCGTTGTCCACTTTTACTATGGGACCAAATCTAAAATCGCGAAAATAGATCTTTTCGTCAGTACCTGTATGTTCGCCCAACTAAGGCTTAACTGGTCAAGATGTAGGTACTACTGACTTCCTAATTTTAACGACTTCAGGTTTATTTATTTATTTTATACTTTATTGTACACCACATTACAAAAAAATAGGACAAACATTCAACTTCGACTCAAATTCGACTTCAGGTTTGGTCCCATAGTAAAAGTTGTTTGTTATCATGATTAAAATTGCATTTATTAAGTACTAGCTTCTGCCCGCGACTTCGTCCGCGGAAAATTTCTTGTAGTGATAGCTCGGTTAACATCCATGTTATATAAATAATTTAGCCTATGTCACTCAGGAGTAAAGCAGCTTTCTATTGTTGCTAAAATTTTTCCAATCGAACCATTAGTTCCAGAGATTACCTCCTACAAACAAAAAAACAAACTTTAGATCTTTATTATATTAGTGTAGATAGTTTGCTATCTATGATTACGGCTTAAACATTTAAAAAAAGAGTAGCCATGGAGTTTCTTGCCGGTTCTTCTCCATAGGAAACGACCAAGTTGGAACCATGCACTAGCTTCTGACGTTTTATGTATGCCTATCTTATATATAAAAATGAATCGCAAAATGTGTTGGTAAGCGCATAACTTGACAACGCCTGGACCAATTTTACCAATTCTTTTTTTATCGTGTTTGTTATTGTCAGAAGAAGGTTCTTATTAAAAAAAAAAAAAAAACAGGGTAAAATAGGATAGGGTAGAGGAGGGTAGGGTAGAATAGTGTAGGGTAGATTAGAATAATCAGTTGACGTGAGCGAAGCCGCGGGAAAAAGCTAGTGTAAAATAAAAATCATTTAGATTTTTGAAACTAACCTCCATTTTATATAGCGAAATTTCCTGATTTACACGAACAAATTTTTTTCAATATTTATCTCATTAATATCATTTGTTAAATTAATTATTTTCTAAGCTCTTAACACGCTAAGCCACAAAAATAACAAAACGTCGGAACAGAGTGACTCTAATCCAATTCTAATCGGCTTGTAAGATACAGATTAACCTTATTCCACTTGTATGTATTCGATATCATTACAACATAATACTAGGAAGGTGGAAAATAATGGAAATTACTATCTACTTAATTCTCTACGTAGATCAGCAAGAATTTTAGAAGTTCTCTAGTTTATTAAAGACTAGCTTTTGTCAGCGGCTTCGCCCGCGTACATATAATATAGCCTATGTCACTCAGGAGTAAAGCAGCTTTCTATTGTTGTTAAAATTTTTCCAATCGGACCAGTAGTTCCAGAGATTACCTCCTACAAACAAAAAAAACAAAAAAATAAAAAAACAAACTTTACTTCTTTATTATATACTAGCTTTTGTCAGCGGCTTCGCCCACGTACATAAAATATAGCCTATGTCACTCAGTGGTAAAGCAGCTTTCTATTGTTGCTAAAATTTTTCCAATCGGACCAGTACTTCCAGAGATTACCTCCTACAAACAAAAAAACAAAGAAACAAAAAAACAAACTTTACCTCTTTATTATATTAGTGTAGATTATATTATATTATTAGTGTAGATAGTGTAGATAAACGAATTTATACCACGTGTAGTAATTGATTAAAACTTGAAAAGTTAGTTCTATTTAATTCATTAAGTTCTATTTAATTCATTAAGCCCCAAGCGACCGCAACACCTATTGTTCATTAATTGTGTGTGTAATTACAATATCGATAGGTTAATCCATAGAGGATTTTGTTTTATGGTGGGAATAATCATCTAATGACGACCCCTTCTGCGGAGCGGGAAACAGTGTCAGACTCTTACTGACTAAACAGCCCACCCCATTTCTTCTTAGCCGCAGTTGGGCTTTTGCTGTTGTCAGCAAAGGAGGGAGGTTGGAGTTGTCTCCTTGAGGCGCGCGGGAACAGAGCGCGCCGAATTGGCTTGGTCCGGATTGTTACCAGACGACCGGACGGCAAGCTACCCATTGCTCGCCGTCTGCAAGCCAGTGTCTGCGGTGGCCGGAAATCGGGATCGGAATCCCTGCGTCGTCTGGGGTGTGAGCGCTGTTGCCTTATGCAGTCGGCTTCCTCCTTTGCTAGCATTACTGCTTCGCAAAAGGAAGCGACCGCCTGCCACTCCTCCTCGTTCCGAACCACGGCCTCTACAAAGGTCCGGCTCGAGAGATTGCCGCCTCCAATTAGCAAGTTAGTAGTACCTACATTTTGACCAGTTAGAACTTAATTAGGCAAACACAAAGGTACTGACGAAAAGACCTTTTTTCACGATTTCAGGTTTGGTACCATGGTTAAAGTTTCTTTTTTATATATTTTGAGGTTTACTGAGTTTTGTCTTATACTGATATACTTATTAATATTTTATACTGTTTACCCAAAAACTCTCCATCCATCATCACTTCCAAACCTCTTTACAGTTCATAATACATTCTGTAAAAGGCAAAAATCAGTTTTAAAACGGCAGAAAATCCTTCATAATAATCTATCACAGTCTGTCGTCCACCGAATGCTATGTAATAAGCGACATAATAAGGAGCCAAATATGCAGAGTGCGTTCCTGAAGTAAATATTGTGACCACGTGTGCTTACGTGCCCAGTTGGTAACGCTTGTGACGTAGTGTGAGCGATGCTATTGATGTAATTAGTAGCAGTGGTGGCTGAATAATAATTTGGTGACTGATCTACCATTCCGAGCACAAAGCTTTTATTTTAGTAATAAAACTATTATTATAAGAACAAAGTTAATATTCATGTAATGCATTACAATTTTACTAGTAATCCATCTCATAAAATGTGAGATGGATTACCAGTAAAACACATTATATTAACAATAATTTGATAATTCATACCTGGGAACACTCTTTGTTTAACTGAGAACGAAATTATTTCGTGGCGATAGAACTATTTATTAGGTGATATAACTTGATGACAAATATAAATTTTGGTGATAAGAAATAGTTTAGCTTAGTTAATTGGTAAAACTTAAGTAGTTTTACTAACTATACATTAAACTTAAGTGTTAGTAAAGAAAATTATAGCACGGAACATGTCTATGGCGTTGAACAATGTTACGACAGTAATCATCATCATTTGGGGACAGTTGGGCCTGTGTCCAGCAGTGGACGTATTTCGGCTAAAATGATGATGGTGATCGGTAACAACATAATAACAAACATAAAGTCTTGTGCTCATTAAATAGGCAGTTAATATTTAAATAAACTAAAAGGTATTTTTTTTTTATTATTCACACGGGTACTTTAAAACCTTTTATAGTGCTTTTTCTAAACAATGAACTCCGGATTCCGTGTGATAAATCTGTTAAAAAATTACAGAAAATAAAGCTGTTTTTGTTTTAACTTTTAAATCGACGCAAAGCCTAGCTTATGAGCTTAACGTAGCTTAGTCAAAATTATCGCCAACTATCGCCCATCTTGAACTGTGCACAACCCTAAAGATATAATAAAGTGGGCACGTCACGCACACTCGCTCCCATCTCATTAAGTTAAACTGTTTCTGTTAGCTTTAAATAGCACTTCATTGGGTAGTGTGCGCACTTTATAGCTTGAAGGACTGTACCCATTCATTCTGGGCGAGGACTTGAATTACTAGGACTTGTGAATTTTGGGGTCCAGTGTAGAGATTTTTAATTTCTTTGCTTCATTGAAGAGCTACAATTGAAGTACCTGTAGTTCTTGAGTCCCTAAGAAATAATAATAATAATAATATGTCATTTATTTTCTCTCACAATGGCAAATGAAGAAATAATAAATAAAAAATTTAGTCAAAACATAATTTGTCACTTTAGAATTAATTAAGGCCAAAAAGAATAGAAAACCCATCGTAGCAAGTATACAAAATAATCAAGGCAACATTTTATTAACAACCACTACATCATCAACATTACAAAGTATAAAACAAAGTCGCTCTGTCCCTATGTACGCTTAGATTTTGATGCGGTTTTTTTAGTAGATAGAGTAATTCAAGAGGAAGGTTTATATGTATAACACAATATATTTAATGTCACCATTGCACCCGTGCGAAGCTGGGACGGGTCGCTAGTTACAAATAAACTAATTATAAACTAATTATAATTGTAATAATTATAACAATTAATAGGTTTAATTAGTTTTTATTTGATTAATATTATAGGTTTAATTAGTTTTTATTTGATTAATATTATAGGTTTAATTTGATATTTTTTAGCATTTATTAGTTTATAATATACACCGTTAAATTTTGATCGTTTTAATCCCGTGGAGGGTCGATCGAGTAAATGAAACACTATCGATTTATGTAGATAAGATAAAATAAAAAATAGAGTGATATACGCATTAAAAAAATCATTTCTTTAAGTAAACGAGTCAATGACCGCGTAGGTAGTCTTCGAGTGTTGCGTACTAACTACCTACAGGTTATTGAACTGGCCCAGCTGATGTTTACTTTAAAAAATCAATTTCGAAAGTGCATCAACGAATTCGAATTAAAAAAAAGTGCTTATTTTTTATTTTTACTTTACAAATCGATAGTATTTCATGTGCCGGATCGACCCTTCAAGGGATTAAAACGATCAAAAATTTAACGGTGTATACGTATTTTGTTTAGAAGTCACTTGAATTGTATTACTATCTATTTAAAATATCTGTTATTTATTTATTGTGCACACCTACCACAGTGTTGTCTTTTTTAACCCCAAAGGTTGACTGGTAGAGAATTCCTTGCAGCATTAAGTCCGCTTATGTACCACTATTGTACATGAAGTTTAAATAAATATATAAATAACTACCTTTTGTCAGCGGCTTCGCCCGCGTACATAAAATATAGCCTATGTCACTCAGGAATACCTAAAGCAGCTTTCTATTGTTGCAATTTTTTTTTCCAATCGGACCAGTAGTTCCAGAGATTACCTCCTACAGCCCTCGTGGGGGTGATCGGCGGCGGTGACCTCTCGCGCCGGGCCTTGGTTCAGGCCATGGCCCGCAGCGAGGAGAAGTGGCAGGCGGTCGCCTCCTTCTGCGAGGCAGTAATGCTCGTGAAGGAGGAGGCTGACCGCATAAGGCAAAGGCAACGGCGCACTCGCCGTAGCCGTCGCCGCCGCGATCCTGCCGATATCCGACCACCGTAGACACTGGCTTGCGGACGGTGAGCAATGGGTAGCTCGCCGTCCAGTCGTCTGGTAGCAGTCCAGACCGAGCCCAAGTCGTCGACGGCGCGCACCGTTCCCGCGCGCCTCAAGGAGTTGTCAGCACACCGTAGGGGCCCTACAGGGTCGAAGCCTCCCGGAGCTGAGGGTTGATGCAAAAGCGTTACACCGGGGCTCTGGGAATATGGCAAGGAAGGTACGGGGTAGGTTCTTTAGTCAGTAAGAGTCTGACACTGTTTCCCGCTCCGCCCAAGAGTGGGATTCGTCATTCGATGATTTTTACCTACCATAAAAAAAAAACCTCCTACAAACAAAAAAAACAAATTTTAAGTACCTCTTTATTATATTAGTGTAGATAAAGCTTCAATCACTCAGTCAGTCAGTTTCTCAGTGACTCAGCAACTACTTACTGATATGCAATATTTCTTCATTTTATTGCATAGTTAATGTCTAAATGAGTACCAACCAATATGCACTTTGAGCATCAATCAAAGTTTACGGATTTTAACAAATAAATATTTTTATAAACTAACTAGCTATTGCCCGCGGCTTCGTTCCCGGCAACAGAAAAATAAATGAATCGTCGACCACATCTCGCTTACCATCAGGTGAGGTATTTTTTTTGTGGGGAGCAGAAATCATCCAATGACAAATCCCGCTCTTTGCCGGAGCTGGAAACAGTGTCAGACTCTTACTGACTAAATACCCCACCCCGTTCCTTCTCTGCCCTTCGCACTGGGGCCAAGCCTTCCTTTCAGAACCCTGGGCCCAAGTAGGGTTAAAAAAATGAATAACCGCTCGACCGATTTTGCGCAAATTTCACATAAACCATTTAGTAAATAGTCCGAACAAAGCCTAAACATTTGGTTTGGATAGGTGAGCCCGTTCTTGAGTTATAAAATAACAACGAAAAGAGGCATTGATTTTTAATCATTACATAGTATAAAACAAAGTCGCTTCTTCCCTATGTATGCTTAGATGTTTAAAACTACGCAACGGATTTCAATGCTGTTTTTTTAATAGATAGAGTAATTCAAGAGGAAGGTTTATATGTATAATACATTCAAAATATATTTAATATCAACATTGCGCCTGTTCAAAGCTGGGACGGGTCGCTAGTTTTATATATACCTATATAGATTTATTCATTAATTAGCGATAATATAAATAAAGTCATTAAACAAAATGTCCAAGTAAGTACAGTACAAATGCAATCTTAATAATGGTTTAATGAATCGTATGCATTGGCTCATAAAATTATATTGATATATAAAATGGCTCGTTTAATTGGCATTCCCTAATTGAGTATGGACGTAATGCGATACCCCTGTTCAGACATTTTATAACTCTCCTCGAATTACTGTTAAAATTGTTGGGGTGCGTTTATCAATGGAGTTTCTTTTTAGGAGTATTTATTAAGAACGAATAAAAATCGGGCAGAGAGTTTTTTTACGGTAGGTAAAAATCATCCCATGACGAGTCCTGCTCGAGGGCGGAGCGGGAAACAGTGTCAGATTCTTACTGACTAAAGAACCTACCCCGTTCCTCCCTTGCCTTATTCCTAGAGCACAGATTACTAAATAGTTACTACGTAACCTAGAGCCCCGGTATAACGCTTTCGCACTAACCCTTGGCTCCAGGAGGCTTCAATCCTGAAGGGCCCCTACAGTTTGCTGACAACTCCTTGAGGCGCGCGGGAACAGTGCGCATCGTCGACGATTGGGATCGGTCTGGACTGTTACCAGACGACCGGATGGTAGAGTGGAAAGTGCGTGTGTGTGTGAAAGAGTGAACAGTGGTGGTCGAGTGGTAAAGACCCCGACTTACGAGTTGTCGCGTTCAAACCCAGCAAGTCGCATTACTTTGTGTAATATATTTCATCACCACTGCTCTCAAAACGGTGAAGGAAAACATCGTGAGGAAATCGGCATGTCCTAGAACCAAAACTTCTAAGACATGTGACATCCACCAATTCGCACTGGCCCCCGCGTGGTGGATTACGGCCCATTCACTCTCCTAGAGAGGAGGCCCGTGTCCCAACCGTGGGAACATAAATAAGGCTGATGATGATGATGAAAAATCGGGCAAGTGCGAGTCGGGCTCGCGAACTGCCTCCTAGCCAAGTTGATAAATCTACAATCGCTAACGCTAGTAAACAACTGAAAGAGAATGACTTAATTTCAACGAAATTAGTAGTTTAGTTCACATCATTCAAAATAGCAAAATGAAATGAAATCGTTTCTATAATGATCATCACTACATCCTGTAGCTTAATGAAATAACTAGCTTTCTGCTAGCGGCTTCGCCCATGTGAAAGTAGGGATATTCATACAAACTTTAGAAGCTGAATTTTGAAAAACCCTTTCTTAGTGTTCGCCTACGTCATAAAAGGAAGCCTTGTGCAAAATTTCACGCTCCTAGTCCCAGTAGTTTCGGCTGTGCGTTAATATGTCAGTCAGTTTCTCCTTTTATATATGTAGATTAATACTTACTATACCTACATTATTATGTTTCAAAAATGAAGTGGTACGATTAGAGTCCATTAGGAAGCATAAATTAAACAGTAGTGACATTGAAGTATTTCAGAGTATTTTATCTAGTCCTAATTCGGAAGTGGCCAATGAGCTTTATAAATTTTGTATGCAATAGATCCATAAGAGCCTTATTTTAGTATCGTATTATTATATAGTGTAAGACACAAGTGTTAGGTGAAATGAGGATGTCATAGTCGAATTATGACTAAAGCCTCCAAAAAAGAAAAAAAAAAATATTAGTTACCAGTGTAACTATTTTTTTTTTTCTTTTTTGACGAATCGATTCGATTGTAGAAAGAGATTCGTCACGAAACGACTGTAACTTGGCTAAGGGGGCTGAGGGTTTTGTACATTCATTTCCTGAATTGAATTGCGAAGATTTTTCCGAAAAAAAAAATGTTTAAGATCAGATGTTGAGGCAACGCTTAGAGAAAGGCCTATGTTTTACAGTGGACGTCTTTTGACTGAAATAATAATGATGAGACACATACAAGATTTAAAAAACTAATGTTAACAGGTGGCAGTTAAATCCAATCTAATCCTTGACTTACATGTGACAATATTTAAAACCAGGGGTTCACAGAATACTTACAGTCGTAGTCACGATTAGGGAGCGTGTTCATTAAAGCGGAGCGGACCTGAGTGTAGTTGAGCTACCCTCCGTTTCGTGTCCTCCACTCGGAACCACAAGCCACTGTAGATGTGGGCTTGCGAATGACGTGCAGTGGGTGAGCTCGCTGTTCGGCCGTCCGGTAATCTTTCGGAGCGAGTCCGAGTCATTGACAGGGCGTCCTAAATGCGCGCCACAAAGAGATGTTAGCAAAGAAGAAATAGGTATAGGTGTAGTTTTAATCAGTCAAGGTCTGACACAAACTCCCTCTCCGCTCAAGAATGAGAGATGTCATAGGATGATTTCCCAAATAAAACTCTTGTGTCTCGAGCGTTCGCACATCTATTGTGTCTCTAATTACACTATTGGAAAGGGTAAAAATCTTGCTCGACTCCATACTGTTCGACTCAAAGCTGCGTGTTTATGTATGTTATTTCTACTGATGCAGAGTGTAGATAACCTTCACTGCACGCGCAGAGCACTGTTATAAACCCGTAGGGACCTTGCAAAAGGGTCGTAGTTTACTGTGGCCAAGGCTTCGCTTCTGAAAGTAATGCTCGGCCCTAGTATGAAAGAAAACGTAGTTTACGTAACGGGTTTTTTTATCAGTAAGAGTCTGAGACTATCTTCTGCTCCACCCAAGGGCCAGGAGTTGTTGTTGTGAAAAAGCACTATCATTGGCATATCACCGAATTAAACATCCACTGCGCTCCGCTCCGCTCAGCTTCGCATCAATGTAAACATACTCTAAATCCTCTGTTTTTCATTATTAATCTCCTAAAGACCAAGTTGATCCTTTATTTTACGATCATCGTGTGTTTGTCACGTCAATAGATGTACGGAACTCGTAAGTTCTTTCACTGACATGTTTTGACTAGGGTTCAACAAACTTGACACCCTTGAACAATAAAAGCTGATCAACTTTTATGTGTTGTTTACATTAATTTATAGCGCCCAGCCCTCTTATTATAACGTTAGTTGACGTGTATTGGTAGTTAAATAAAAATGATGATTAAATTAAAGAATAGTAAAGTTTGATCAGTGATCCCTTCGAATTTGTCGTGTATTCATTATTTTTATTGGTTTTCTTCGTTTTTAGGGGGTGAAAGAGGCACTTGTATGAAAGAAGAAATTGTTTACCATTGGTATTTACAATTTGACATTCGTGATTATTTTTATTTTACATTTTGACACTAATGATTTTTTCTGAATTTTGACATTGATAATTTTTTTTTTAATTTTGACATTGATGATTGTTTTTGTTACATTTTTGTAAATGTTATTTTGTTATTGTGAATGCGGGGACTATGTGAATTATTTATGCCTTTTGTGTAATTTTATCGTAATGTTTGGCAAATTTGAGACTGTGTAGATTCAAATATACTTTGTTAAGGTACGGGGTAGGTTTTTTAGTCAGTAAGAGTCTGACACTGGTCTCCCGCTCCGCCCAAGAGCGGGTTTCGTCATTGGATGATTTTCACCTACCATAAAAAAAAAAAAAAGCTGTTGTTCGCTAAGTTGTAACTCAAGGGACTTGCTCAGCAGGGCTTCGGTACTGGGATCCTCGTAGCAGTATTAAAACGAACTCAATACATAATTATATATTGATGCTTCAGAGGTCGCACTTCAAATTACTTAAAAAACATGCTAAAAAAAAACCTAAAACCATATTCCATATTCGATTTTCAAACTTATTCTAGAACTGCGAACATCTTTCGACACATCTAACAAGCCTGTTTGTTGATTAGTAAGTTATGTGGTCTCTTTGGAGACAACATAACGGAGAACGGGGTGGGGTGTTTAGTCAGTAAGAGTCTGACACTGTTTCCCGCTTCGCCCAAGAGCAGGATTCGTCATTGGATAATTTTTGCTCACCATAAAAAAAAATCATCAAAATTTTTAAAACGCTCTCCTCCATATCCTCAATACAAAATGATATTAAAACACCCAGAAAAATAAAAATGACTACCTACAATTTCCCACCATAATCTACCCAAAATTACCTGTATAATTAAAATCAGATCTGTTGGTAAACTTGTTGCAAATGTAAGTAATTAAATAACGAGCCACTCCGCTCGCAAACTCGAATGTTGTATCTTTTTCAACCCTTACATGTAAATTTAAAATTAATTAAACGTATATGTGAGGATGGCAGCCCTGTACGATGATTAGCAGAGACGGATTTGGGATGCGAATGTTAAATTTTAAAAGAATTCGTTTTAGTTCCTTGGAAATTAGGGCACAAGGAAAAGATAGTTAAATCAAATCAAATAGGTTTTTATTTCATATAGGCCTACAAGGGCCCTTATAAAACGTCAGCAGCTAGTGCACGGTTCCAAATTGGTCGTTTCCTATGGAGAAGAACCGGCAAGAAACTCCATGGTTACTCTTTTAGTAGTTCTTATTACAATGCGTTCCAAAGAGAATAGGATCGATTGCCATGTTGTGACGTCACGATTGACCATCTAATTGAGGCAAGATATTTTTAAAATTCAGTTTATTTATGAAAAAAATAAATTATTTACGAACTGTGAACGAAAAAAGTTTAATCAGAATCCAGTTTTTCAATTTTACTCATCTCCGAGTTCTTCAATATGTACATCGTGAAGAAACCGGCATGTCCTAGAACCAGGCCAACTTGGTGGCCGATTGGTAAACGCCCCGTCTTACACTTGTAAGTCGCGGGTTCAAACCCAGCCAGGCGCATTATTTTGTGTAATTTATTTCATCACTACTGCTCTCAAAACGGAGAAACAAAAAAATTCGAAGACATGCGACATCCACCAATCCGCACTGGGCTCGCGTGGTGGATTACAGCCCATTCTGTCTCCTAGAGAGGAGGCCTGAGTCCCAGCACTGGGAACATTATAAGGCTATATCTCGTGTGAAGTCACTTTTTATTAAAAACAAGCTTCTGTCAACGGCTTTGCCTGCATAAAAACATGTATATTATATATGTCACGCAATAAGGGTGTTTTTAGGGTATCGTACTTCAAAAGGAAAAAAACGGAAAACCCTATAGGATCACTGTGTTGTCCGTCTGTCTGTGTTAAGACCTTTTATTTGACCAGAAAATGTGTGGAGCTATCGAGTTGAAATTAAAACCATTTACTCACGTTTGCAGTACCTGTACAAAAAAATATTTCTTTAAGTTAACGAAGAAAAATTATATGGCTGTTATTGTCACTAAACGAAATTTTGACACTAAAGGAATCAAAATAAATAGAGAAGTAGCCTACCTCACTCTGGCGTCATGGAAAAAGCGGCATTCGTAGGAAGGAATCATTTGATAATTATCTACCCTAACAAAAAAAAAAACCTAGAAAAACCCCGAAGCGTCACCGTCAAAGTAATCCTTTTATAGTTAGTGCGTAAAGGCAAGACAGTTAATAAACACAATAGAAAAAAAATCAATACCTACATACAATATATACAACAACACAATACACAATACATTAAAAATCATTATCAACATTAAGCCTGAGGTACTAATGTACCTCTTGATGCTTCCATTATCTTCTCAGTACATTTTCAAAAATAAACAGTGTCTTATTTCTATTAAACCTTTTTGACAAATTACTTTTTATTAAATTGATCAATGGAATATGACAGATTTTTTCTGAGACACTTATTAAATTAATGAATTCTTCAGTTGAAAAATTTGTCAGTGCCGATAAGTATAATTTATCGGGACGTTTACATTCTCACTTCAAAGCCTTCACTTAGCTGAAAAGAACACCTTTTCTCTTATTATTTTTATTCTGTAAATTTGTGTCGAATCATCGCTAGGAGTCTTTTTAAGCGCTTACAAACCTTTTGACGTAAAAAACACCTTTTATCTATAAAAATTGAGATAAGCCCAGCTTTTTTTTTCCCAAAGACATCAGTCACACATCATTTATCACTTCTCAGTGACACGATTTATACGTTTTATTAGATAGATTGATGATTTTTCTTTAAAAATAGACTGAAAACTATTTGATATTGTTAAAACCGATGAATTTTGTAGAAGTCTTACTTTGGCGAACGAAGATATCAGTCAAAATGTGATGTATTATTTCTAGTTTATCAGTTTGACTGGTAAAAGATAAATAATGTAGTTTAGGTAATTTTCTTATTGTTATATACGCAGGAGGAGCAGTGATGGCCCAGTGGTAACGGACTTTTTATGGTAGGTAAAAATCATCCAATGACGAATCCCGCCCTTGGGCGGAGCGGGTAACAGTATCAGACTCTCATTGACTAAACAACTTACCCCATTCCTTCCTTGCCTTGATTCCAGGGCTCCGGTAATACGCTTTCGCATCAACCCTATATCCCAGGAGGCCTCGACCCTGCTGGGCCCTTATTGTTTACTGACAACTCCTTGAAACGGCCTTGACTTACGATTAGTAAGACGTCACGAGGTTGAACTTATGCATCATCATCTTCCTGGCCTTTGTACCGTATTATGTGGGATCGGCGTAATACACTTTCTTCTTCTATTCTTTCTTATCACCCGTCACGCTATCTTTAACTCCTTTTTCTTTCACATCACTTTTCACACAATCCATCTATCTTTTCTTTGACCTCCCTGTCTCTTTCTCCATCCATCCACCTATATTCATAACTCTTTCCCGCGGCACTAGCAGGCATTGATCCTGCTGGGCTAGGGGCCCGGTTTACTGACATCTCTTTGAGGAGCGTGTGTATAGTACTGGCCACGAACAAAAAAACGAACTATATACAAAAAATATAGTTCGTTTTTTTAATTCTAGAGTACAATTTGACAACTCATAAGAATATCACACTCTAGAAATATGTTTCCAATTTTCTGGAGTTTGACATTTTAAGTTTTCAAATCGTAGTCTAGGATTAAAAAACGAACTATAGGTGTAACTGACTTAGGCAGTCAATAATAAGTTCTTTTTTTAATGACGTGAAACGTCATTGATGCTCTTTTATTTTTTCTTTAAGTGAAAATTATTTATTTTTTACATTTACTTGGAATACAACTTTTAATTTTCTGGGAGTCTATTATTGCAGAATCTAAACTATAAATCCCCCCATAGCAGTTGCGTAGCTACCTTAGGTAGCACCCGGTACGGAAGTTGGTGGTGTAACCCCATCGAAAGTAAAATATAAAGCAATAAATTTTATATGATAAAGGTTTTTTTGCTACGCCACTGCCAAGAGATAAGTGATGCCCAAAACAATTGACAGTCAAAACCCACGTTCAGCAATCTCAGGCAGTTCCACCAACTTCAACATAACTTACAGTCTCGCTCAATTACACTGGCGAGCATGCATTCAATCAATGAATAAAGCAAACACGAAAATAGGTCAATGATTTCTGCCGGTAATGTGTTGATTTGGTTGTGCGAAACAGCGGAATCATGGACGAGGCCCGTATGCGATAGCTAACGCTGTGAATTGAGTCTTTATGTTAAGGGCCCTGTTCTACGGCGAGTTTTTATAGCGATACAGTAGCGATGCAGTCACAAGCTGTTCGCCAACACCGCGATATCAGTAGCGATGCTGTTGCGCATTTACGTAATGCAGCCCCAGCCCAATAAGACCCCAGGGTCGAAGCCTTCTGGGGCCAAGGGTTGATGCGAAAGCGGAACACCGGGGCCCCGGAACTAAGGCAGGAAGGAACGGTGGGTCGTTTAGTCAGTAAGAGTCTGACACTGTCTCCCGCTCCACCCAAGGGTGGATACACAAAGCCCAATAAGACCCCAGCGCTAGAGCAATGCCTTAAAACAGTCGTTTTCTGAAGCCTGCTTCTCATTTTCGGTCGGGTGAATAAATTAAAAATATATATTAGAAATCACATTCATCATTTTAATATATATTTTTTACATGCTACTAGTTTAAGTATTACTTTTGTTCATTTAATTCTGGCGATATGTTCATGGGACTATACGCCTTAATTCTATTGGGTTAATCTAGTAGGGGATATGGATATTGAGTGCTAAGTGAATTAAGGGGAACATTAAAGAAATAAATAGTCACTGTTTACTGCTTAGTCGGTTTTTTTGGCTTCACAGCTTTTGTGACATTAGTCAGTTTGCCGGCTGCAGTCTTTCCGTCCGATTATAATTTAGGTTTCTTCAAGGCTAGAGTGAATAGGTTCTCAATAAACTAGAGCGCCTTCTCTAAGAAAACGGGTCAATGACTTTGTAGGTACCACCTACAGGTAACTGAACTCGCTCAGCTAATGTTTATCAGTACCGAATCGATATTCGGGACTAAACGTATAGTTTTGAAATTTCATATCCAAACCATCTTTAACGGGGGTTATAACATGTTGCTAAGCTCAAATAATGCATACCGCCATGTTGCATGCAGCAAGCTCACAAGCATCAAGTTGCTTATGATTCTAACGGTAAGGTAGAGTTACAATTATTGCCTAGATACTATTTGAAACCAGAGGCTGTATTAATAGCTTCGTTATGGGTGTTTGGTATCTGGTAGGAATGCTCTGTACTCCGTAATAAATTAGAAAGGAGCGTACAACTGTAAAACGTGTTATTTAGAACATTGTACACAAAACTCCACTTCTAGAAATACTGGTAAGGTGGGCCTTTCTCACTCGCCTATCGTCAACGTCGCGTATGATTTTGTTTTGGCTTAATTTATTGCAATCATATAATTTGTTAGTATCTTTGGATATAATAATATTCTATTCTGTACACCGTTGCTTTCAGTACTTTTTTTATTGTACAGAAACACACTTTTAAGAGCGACCAACTCGAGATACATTCATATACAACCACTCTTACGCGATTGTGATGTTATTACACATCTTTCTTCAGATATTTTGGATATTAGCTTCTACAGAAATCAAAACATAAATTTGTGTAAGAGTGATCCAGTAAAGATCTCTGAAAATTTGCTATTTTACGTGAATTTTGACTCTCCATAACGTACTCCTTCAATAAAAATATGCAAAAGTACTTCTGTAAGTCTTGCTCATTTAATCGTGATTCTAAATGATGCAATTTTTTTTTCAAAAGTCTTTAAGAGTTTCATGAGAACACGTATTTCCTGGAACAAGTTTTGTGACACATTCGAGTAAATCGTATAATTACCGAGTGAAAACAGAGTTTTCAGGTGTTATCTCTCTTTTTACAAACTTTTTCACAATACTTCTGCATCAAACATCATTTTGGATTGCCTTAAATGAAGCAACAAGCTTTTAAGTCATGCGTGACGTTGACTAATAGGCAAGTGGGGTAGGCCCACCTTAAGTATTAGGACTAGGTTTGCTGACAAACAAACAAAAAAAAATAAGTTTTTTTTCATCCTAAAGAAGTCATAACAAACAGCATGAATCCTTGATACAAAACCTGGTTATATGTGTTGCTTTCTTTTCCAAACCCGCATTACCTTCCTACCATGAGTGGCTCAGCATATTTCTGTGATTTCAACCCATTACCTTCACAAAACATGATAAATTACCACCATAAGTTACAAATACAACCTTACAACCTTTAATTTCGACACACTCGAGGAAATAAACTCACTTATACACTCCATTTTTCCCGTCATTCGCAAAATGATAGGCACGTGTTTTTTCTTTACTGTTCCATAAAAACATTACAATAAACGAAAAATGAAACAGCGATATTTTTTAAATTAAAGTAAAAAAAAAACAATGCGGCGTTTCAGTTTCTGGAAACCCCATTAGCAGTTGTGACTTACTAATATTTTTTTAAATGTAGTTAAAATAATGTTTTTTGGATAATATTTTATATCAACTAGCTTTTGCTCTCGACTATTATACCCACCTGAATATCGGTATTATTATTTTTGATTGACATTATAAACAAGTGGTTCACTGCACCTGATGGTAAGGATAGTTATGATTTTTGACAGGCTATGTATGTATGTATGTTCATCTGTTTCCTCATAGCTCCTTATCTACTTATCAGAACTCGACATATGAGCTATCTTTAGAACTGTCTTAAGGGTCCGCTAAACATAGGAAATATGAAGTGTCATATAACTTTATGAGGCGTCCTCTAGCGGACAAAAAGTAATGAGTTAAAAATAGTCAAAATAAAAACACCATGTTCGATATCATTCGAAACTGCTTCATTTGCGTTTATAAAAATATCATCAAAAAAAAAAATGTTAATTAGTAATTATAGTTTATGTCAAAAACAGTAATATAGAAGCACAGTGATGAAAGCACTAGTGTAAAGGGTAAAGAAGGAATGGGGTAGGTCGTTTAATCAGTAAGAGTTTAACACTGTTTCCCGCTCCGCCCAAGGGCGGGATTCGTCATTAGATGATTTTTCCCAACAAAAAAAATCCCTCTCGTACCATTTCCAACCAAGTTGAAAAAAAAACCACTTCAGCGTTATTTTCCAACACAAGTTCTAAAACGTATCTTCCCCAAATTCTGCCCTGCGTTCCTGACTCCGGTATGTCGGTCATTAGACCGCGAAATTAGCGCACAACCCTACGTCGCTAATTGTTATTATTGTCGCTCCTGGAAGCTACCTGCCCCTCAGGAATGCTGCCTATTTGCCGACATCACTCCACATATTACGTCTAGCATTCACCTGAGTTTGCGAATGTGATTGCTAATTGGCCCTAAATATTTTAGTGGTGGATTTCGTTGGCTGGTCTTTCGTGTGAAGTAATTCTTAGAATACAATACAATAGGACTTTATTTGCTAAGAATGCAGGTATACAAATAGGATGGAAAATAACATAATAAAGAACTGTGTACATTCTGCCTTGTTGGCATGCAAATACAATAATTATTATACAACTAAGTTGAATAAGGCAATTAAGTAGTTATAATGTATCATTTAGGAAATCCTGAACACATTTGTCTACAAGTAATTCTTTAAAACATTATTAAAATTTCCTCAATGGCAAGGTTTTCATATGATCAGGAATTTTATTAAAGATAACAGGAACCATACAGATCACACTTTTTTTTTTAAATAAATAATGAATTCTTAATTGTTTATTGTACACAAACAAACTTACAGTAAAACCTATTTTGACAATTGATGTACAAAGGCGAGCTTAACTCAACAATGAGTTTTCTGCCAGCAAACCTTTGAGTGACAGAGAGACATCACATTCGAGGGTAGTAGAGTGCGCAATAATATCTCCACATCATCATCTTCCTGCCCTTGTCCCGTTTTATTTGGGGTCGGCGCAATATGTCTTTTTCTTCCACTCTGTCCTGTCACCCGTCACGCTATCACTAACTCCTCTTTCATTCATATCACTTCTCACACAATCCATCCATATTTTCTTTGGTCTCCCTCTCCCTCTTCATCCATCCACATTTATACTCATGGCTTTTTTTGTAACATGCGTTTCATCCCGCCTTTTTACATGGCCATACCAAGACAAACGATTCCCTCTCAACTTTTCAGTCACTGGCGCCACTTTCAAACTTCCTCTAATATACTCATTTCTCACTTTATCCATTCTCGTCACACCACACATCCATCTCAACATTCTCATCTCTGCTACATGCAATCTCTTTTCATCCGTCTTTTTCATAGCCCAACATATCGGAGATTATTTATGATACAGAGTACCATATTCACTGTCGTTATGGGTCTGATCAGAAGATTTAAAGTCACCCAAGGGGCAATGGAAAGGGCTATGCTCGAAGTTATCGTAATCACATCAGATATGAAGATATCCGTAGGAGAAACAGGATTTCCGACATAGCCCGAAGAAATCGGCAAACTTACTCACATTGCTCGAAGAACAGATGGTCAAAGAGAAATTTGTTCAGAATAATTCCCGTTAAACGTTAAATTTTTCCCGTAAATATTTAAAAAACCCAGGTCATCGATCTGATGCCCGCTAGCACAAGACACCAGTGCTCTCAGAACTCCTTAATGGCCTGGATGGATCGAAGACCATGTGTTTGTGTACATATAAAGCTTATAATGACAAGTGGAAGCGCGGAGCCGCCTAATACAAGCAATTCCTTGCTTAAAGGTGATCTCCAATAAGATGTATTATAATGCCTATTGTAATTGAAATAAACATTTTGATTTTTTTTTTTGATCTTTTTTGATTTTGATAATGTTGTGATTTTCCATGAGCATCATCAGCAGCCTTATTAATGTTCCCACTGCTGCGACACAGGCCTCTTCTCTAGGAGAGGGAATGGGCCGTAATCCACCACGCGCGCGCAGAGCGGGTTGGCGGATGTCACATTTCTTCGAATTTTTGGTTCTAGGACATGCCGGTTTCCTCACGATGTTTTCCTTCACCGTTTTGAGAGCAGTGGTGATGAAATAAATTACACAAAGTAATGCGCCTGGCTGGGTTTGAACCCGCGACCTACGACTCGTAAGTCGGGGCCTTTACCACTCGGCCACCTCTGCTCCCACTCGTCCACCACTGCTCTCTGATTTTCCATGATATCTACAGTTGTGAAATTTTGTACAAAATTATTTACAAAAAATATATTTTAAATAAGGTAGTATATCGATGGGTAGTATAGATATAGATAAATACCTACACTAGGATTGTTAATTAAGCCTCTAATTAGTCTTATACCACTAATTGTTATCATTATCGCAGCCGCTGTTGACTGCCCCTCAGGAATGCCATCTATGCTCCGTCAGCACTCCACAAATTACGTCTCGCATTCACCAGTGTTCATTAATGTATTTACTAACTGGTGTTATGTAACAGCAATACATATTTTAGTAGAGGATTTGGTGAGAGATATACGGGAGATATATTTTCCGTTTGGGTTGTAACGCACTTATACAGGGTTTTTTATGGTGGGTAAAAATCATCTAATGAGGTATCCTGACCTTGGGCAGAGTGGCAAACAGTGTCAGATTCTTACTGACTAAACAACCCACCCTGTTGTTACGTTGCCTTATATACCAAGGCCAGAGCCTTCCTTTCAGACTTAAACCCTTGCCCCAGTTGGCTTCGACCCTTCCGGGTCCCTACGGTTTGCTGACAGCTCCTTGAGGCGCGAGGGCACAGAACTTGCGTCAACGACTTAGGCTTGGTCCGGACTGTTACCAGACAACTGCACGGTGAGCTTCCGCGGTTCGCAAGCTCGCGCTTACAGTGGCTAGAAATCGGAATCTGAATACCGAAGGCGGCTGAGACGTGAGGGTTGATGCCTCTTGCGTGCGGCCTCCTCCTTTGCTAGCATTACTGCTTTGCATAAGGAGGCGACAGCTTGCCATGGTACAGGTACCTGCCAACTGGCACGCCTCAGAAATTCAATCTATATAGAGTCTACTACTACGGCATTTTTTTAATTGAAATAAACAGTGATGTAATCGTTTATGGTGAAGGCACTAGTTTATTAAGCCTTTTCACTCTACTTTTGAAGACACCTAAATTATCACGACGGACGGGAAGACCGCAGAAGGCAATTTTTTCCAGTTTTTCGGTATAAACGACGAGGTAAAATGCTTAGTCAGGACCGCAGAAGTTTCAGCAACGTAAGAGTGGATATTTGCCGTACCTTCATTTATTCTGGGATTTAAGGTCACGTTTACCCTTTCAAGCGTTCCCTCAACTTTATCATACATCAGCCTTACTGAACCCATTCATTTGTGAACCTTATAATATGTTCTTACTGAAACCAATCAGCCGAAAAACGAACTACAATCATCATCCAAAATTGGTTGCCATAACACTCCATGAGGAAAAAAAAACAAAAAACAACGTCAAATTACGATCCCAAAGCACCGATACTTCACAACACACACGTCTCTATTTCAAATGGAGTGTCCTTATCGGAAATATAGAGAAAAAACAGGCAAGAGCGAGTCACTTTCGCGCACAGAGGTTCCGTAAATACTTACCTGACAAGGGTTGATGCGGAAGCGTATCACCAGGGTTCTGAAGCAAAAAAGGAAGGAACGAGATAGGTTGTTTAGTCAGTAAGAGTCTGACACTGTTTTCCGCTTCGCCCAAGGGCGGGATTCGTTATTGGATGATTTTTACCTACCATGTAAAAAAAACTGAAAACAATTCAATTCCCGAATTGAGTTTCTAAATCTTAGTCGAATCACATTTTTTTTTAGCCCTAGCTAACTACGAATTTACCGTTTTCAGATTTTTTCCTTATATTTGTGTTATATAACCTAAATTTGTGCCGATTTTCAGGCTTGTGGATGAATGGAAAGTACACTGAATTTTGATTTGTTGAGAGAATCGAAATCATATTTTTTGTTGTCTTAAAAGTTTGATTTATTTTTACAGCTACAAGGGACTGCAGACCTGAAAATATGGTTTAAATTTCAAATGGATACGTCCTCCCATTCTGAGATAAAGGGTCTGTTACTGACTATCTTTTAGACAGACAGACGGACAAAAAAGTGATCCTATAAGGGTTCCGCTTTTTCCTTTTTAGTGACAGAACCCTAAAAACAAAAAGTTTATCATCGACGGTAGCTCAATCTCGGGTAAAAACAATAGATGTGTACCAGCCTACAGGGAAAGCATAATAAAGTATTGAAAACAGCGGGAAAACTCCAATCAATAACTCATATTCTCGAGGGAAAAAGCCCTATCTCGTATTGAGGTATCTTCGTAAGTAGAATTTTTGGTGGTTGCGGATTAGAATCGGTGGGAAGTTATTGAGGAGACAGAAAGTTGTTGAGGGAAATATTGTACTAAGATTCTTTCAAAGATTTCGGTATCTACTTGCAGTGACTTTTTTGTGGTAGGCAAAAATCATCCAATGACGAATTCCGCTCTTAGACGGAGCGGGAAACAGTGTCAGACTCTTATTGATTAAACACTGCCAAGGCCTTCTTTTCAGAAAGAGACCCTGGGCCCCAGTATCCTCCAATCCTTTTGCAGAGTCCCTACTAGTACTGACTTTGACGGAACCTTGATTTCTAGACTTAAATTTTTTACTTAGGTTCTGGAGTGGCGACTGCTTGCCGACAGTCGCGTTCGAAGGCCTCCTACAAGATGCACCGATGATCTGGTGAAAGTTGCCGGAATTCGATCGATGCGAGACGTATAGGACCGATCGTTGCGACGAAATTCGAGGGAGGCCTATGTCCAACAGTGGATATCTTTGGGCTGAAATGATGATGGTGAGTTATTACTAGATGTCCCCTTGGTTTCATCTGCATCTTTAGTTACTGCCCTGTTCTCGTAGGTTCTAGCGTAATTTTATATAGCCTTTCTCGATAAATAGGCTATCCTACACTGATTTTTTTTTCAAATCGGACCGGTAGTTTCTGAGATAAGCGCGATTAACCAAACAAACTCTTTAGCTTATAATAATATCTTTTAAGAGCCGCCAACCCGAGGTACAGTTTTCATACAATCGTTCTAACGTGATTGTGATGTTATTACACATCTTTCTCTAGATATTTTCGATACACAGTTATAATTTGGATATTATCTACTAGCGACCCGCCCCAGCTTCGCACGGGTGCAAAGGTGATATTATAGCTATAAACCTTCCTCTTGAATCACTCGATCTATTAAAAAAACCGTATTAAAATCCGTTGCGTAGTTTCAAAGATTTAAGCATACAAAGGGACATAGGGACAGAGAAAGCGACTTTGTTTTATACTATGTAGTGAAGCTTCTATAGAAATCAAAACATAAATTTGTGTTAGAGTAATCCAGTTAAGAATTCCGAATATTTGCTATTTAATTTTAGTGGATTTTGACTCTGCATAATGTATTCCTATATCATTACATATTATAAAACAAAGTTGCTTACCGCTGTCCCTATGTATGCTTAGATCTTTAAAAGTTCGCAACGGATTTTAATGCGGTTTTTTTTAATAGATCGAGTGATTCATGAGTAAGGTTTATGTGTATAATACTTGCATAATATATTCAATATCAGTACCCGTGCGAAGCTGGGGCGGGTCGCTAGTTAAAAATATATAAAAAAATAGTATTTCTATAGAAGCTTTGCGCAATTTATCGAGATTCTAATAGAAGTGATTTTTTTTTCAAAAAATGTCAAGGGTTTAATAAAAACCACGTATTTCCTGGAACAACTTTGGTGAACATTCGAGTGAATCGTAGAATTACCGAATGGCTACAGAGTTTTCAGGTGTTGTATCTCTTTTTTCGCATTAGTTTTGCATCAAACATCGCTTTGAATTGCGATACATGAAGCAAGCTTTTAAATCTTGCGCTAGCAAGGTTTCCTATACTATAATACCTAATGAATTTAATTAAAAGAATTCAATAAAACCTTAACAATTTAAATTCCAATCAATTCTGATTGATATCTTAGGAGGTGGCATCACTAATCTCTTTTTATTGTTCATTAAAGTAAGAATTAAGTGCAGTGCTGCGGCGTGCATGGCCAATTGGCCATAAACTGAGCTGGTTCAAATTCAACTGCTTTTTTAATGTTTACGCCGTAATGTTGGAGGAGTTGTGTAGATGTGCTGTGTATAAATTTGTTTTTATTCTTAACAACTAGCGACCCGCCCCAGCTTCGCACGGGTACTGATATTGAGTATATTATGCATGTATTATACACATAAACCTTCCTCTTGAATATTCCTATTAAAAAATATTTCCCATCTAAAAAAAACCGCGTCAAAATCCGTTGCTTACTTTTAAAGATCTGAGCATACATAGGGACAGTGCAACTTTGTTTTATACTATGTAATGAAGTAGAGGACCATGGATAGAAAATAATAATTATTTATTTTATAGAATGTTTATTGCAGGAAGCAACCGAGGACTTGGTTGAGCGGCTTGCGGACTGCGAGCAATGGGTAGCTCGCTGTTCGACTGTCCGGTAACCGTCCTACGTCCCGCGCTGGAATCCCGGCGGCGTCTGGGGCGTGAGCGCCGCTGCCTTATGCAGTCGGCCTTCTCCTTTGCTAGCATTACTGCTTCGCAAAAGGAGGCGACCGCCTGGTTTCTACTAAGGCCCGGCGCGAGAGATCACAGAGTCTTGCTTTAGGTACAAATTTGACTCAACGAGGAAGTACAATTCATGACGTAAGGAGACATATACAAAAACCTAGATCTGCAAGTCAGTATGACGCTCGGACTGTAGGGAGATAATTACGATGATATCAATTTACCCATGTCGTTAGTTTCGACACGGTACATCATCTAATTAGTTAACTAGCGGTTGAGCTGTGAAATTGACCTTTAATGATATCACATCACACCTCAGGCTTCTAGTTGTGGTCGATTAATATTTTTCACTCCTAGGATAACAATCCCTAGAAGATCCTAGGAGTGAAAAATATTAACTGACATTGTACTAGTACATTGTTATGTACTATTACAATGGCGCGCACTGTTTCTGCGCGCCTCAAGAAGTTGTCAGCAACAGTAGAGGCCCAGCAGGAGCAGGGTCGAAGCCTACTGGGGCCAAGGGTTGATGCGAAAGCGGAACACTGAGGCCCTGGAACTAAGGCAGGAAGGAACGGTGGGTCGTTTAGTCAGTAGACGTCTGACTTTGTCTCCCGCTCCGCTCAAGACCGGGATACCTCATTCGATGATTTTCCGCACCATAAAAAAATCCACAATACAGGAGCTATTTGTGATGCGGGAAAACTTTTTATATTAATAAAAAAATAATGTTCCCAACTTTTTTTTCTAAAGATATCTTCACTCCTGATTCATTCACACAGCATCATCATCATCAGCCTTTTTAATGTTCCCACTGCAGGGACACAGGCCTCCCCTCTAGGAGAGGGAATGGGCCATAATCCACCACGCGGGCCCAGTGCGGATTAATGGATGTCACATGTCTTCGAATTTTTGATTCTAGGACATGCCGGTTTCCTCACGATGTTTTCCTTCACCGTTTTTATGATTCATTCACACAATGAAATACAATCATAACCTTTCCATTGCGGTTTTAATAACTTATAATAACAATATTTATTGTTTCCATGTGAACGTGAACAAGGCAAAAAGTGTTCGTATCAATATAGCCATCTCTAACCAAATTGATATAAAACTGTATCCAGTAGTGCATAGCGATGGAAATAAATGGACTTATTAACAGACATCACAGTCAGTTTTAGGATTCCGTAAGTACATACTTCAATCGGCAAAAATGTTACCGTCCGTCAGTCGTAGGGGCTCTGCAAAAGGGTCGAAGCCTATTGGGGTTCTGGGTCTCTTTCTGAAAGTAAGGTTTGGCCCCAGTGCGAAGGGCAAAGAAGGAATGAGGTGGGGTGTTTAGTCAGTAAGGCTGTTCCCCGCTTCGCCCAAGGGCGGGATTCCGTCTGTCAAGACGCAATTTGTTCAGAACGGTTTTTGGTTGTTTTTTTTAACTCTTGAAGCAATAAAAATATCAAACCACTAAATCCTACATTCACGCGAGCGAAGCCGCTGGTAAAAGCTAGTTACCAATAAAATTACTGTATTTTCGCCGTTTAAGGGTCTCAGCAGCCGCAGCGGCAGCGCTATACTAGTATAGTTATAATGTTTACATATAAAATCGAAGCTAATCAGTGGTTGTTGTATCGTTTATTATTTCCCTAATCTCCTACTTTTGGAGGAGGAAACTGTCCCGTCCCAAGGGTGTCGTCGTGATGATAGACGAATGAGGAAAAGCGAATGAGCAAGAAATCTTACGAATTTGTGGTTCTGCTTATATTCTGAAAACAATTGCGTTTGGTATATCTTCTTAGTCTTTTAGAATGGAAATCTAATGGTAAAGCCTCACGTTATAGTATACTTGCGCAAGTTAAGGACTTGTGCAACGTGGCTTGGAAGATACTTGAGCAAATTTCTTACCAAAGTTCCAGGCCATATCTAAGTACCATCAAGATTTATTTCCACACGCTCTATTAAATTTCTATTCACATAACAACCGCGATAAAACATCCATACCATAAATGCCGTACTAGGTCAAAAAAACTAGGTGAGTTTTAATCAATAAAAGATTGACACTCCATTTTGATCTACCTAAAGCGGGACAGGTCACAAGATGATTTCCCAGCCCAAAAAAAAAAAGTCCCTAGTGTCACACTCGCGCTTGACCGCTTTCTTACCTGATGTTACGCGATGCTGTATCGTATGGAATATCCTTCCCTGCAAGTAACCTAATCACTCAAGACTTAAATAGGATATAGCTCTGGATATGGCCATTAGGAAACACAGACTCCGGTAGGAAATTCCACTACTTAGCACTTTTCTGAAAAAGGGGATCCGCTTGGCGCTAGAAGCTTTTAAATAATACAGATAATATACACGGAGCTTTATGCAGTTAATCAGCTACTGCAGACTCAGTTCTGGGGACCAGGGAGACGTTACACAGGATTGACAGGATGCAAGGAACTTGGAGAAGGTTGAATGCTGTTTCAAGAGTTTTGGGAATTGCACGATTTGATACCGCCATTTCAATTTTACCATCTGACAACCAGGCGTACGACAAATATCCACCCTTAAGTTGTTGAGACATCTACGCCTCGGACTGAGCGTTTTGCCTCGTCTTTTATATCGCGTACATCGAGATCGAGGGACTGGAACAGTTTCTCAGTTGCAGTCTTTCCGTCCGATTATAATTTAGGTGTCTTCAAGGCTTGAGTGAATAGGCTCTTGCACCTCACCATCTTCGATTGCATAACTGCTTACCATCAAGTGGGATCGCAGTCAAGTACTAGTTTATAGCAAATAAAAACAAAAAAAAGTTTTAGTTCTACAAAATTTGATTGGGGTATTTTATTTTATGGCGTGCTACTACCAAAGTCCTAAAGACCTTATTGATCTGCAAAAACAGGGACCTTAACACTTAGTATGCTGCGCTCCATAGCACGCTGAGAAACCTTGAGTTAGGATGATGATTTTTTAATGCTAGTCAAAGACCTAATCTTTGTACTTTAACTAACTTATAAGTTTAAACCTTCTGTTTGAGCTAGTTACAATGGTGGCATTAAACAAAAAGAAGATAAACCTAGACAACTATTATCACGTGATGAATTGCGCGACTGAGTCAGGACACTGTTTGTTTCAGCTCTTTAAAACGTCCGCCATGAGCGAGACATTACTTGTGCTCAAGTTTTTATCGAGGAATTAAAATGTAGGAGGGTCGTTTAGTAATTAGTTTAGGATTGTATAGGGCGATGATCTCATCCGTAAACCCAACTAGCATAGCATAGTGTCAGCCTTGGGACTCAGGCCTCCTCTGTCTTCGATTTTTGTTCTAGTACATGGTTTCCTCACGATGTTTTCCTCCACTGTTTTGAGAGAAGTGGTTATGAAATAAATAACACGAAGTATATCTGTCTATCCGTCTGTTGGTTTGGCTGAACTGATTTTAATGATACTTAAAAGCCTTAAGCATATTTTAGAGGTTTGGAGAGTGTGCGCAGGAATTGCATGAGTAGATTCCTCCAACTTTTTTCTATCATCGGACAACCCGACGCACAGCGAGTATCCATTATGTTGTTGAAACCTCTATGGTTTAGACTAAGCGTTTCGCTTCATCTTTCTTTCCGCGCACATCGAAGGTCTGCAACAAATTGCTTGCTGCGGTCTTTCACATCCAATTATAATCCATTCAATCATCCATTGCAATTAATTTTTTTGATGCAATTAATTTTTTTGACATTCTATTTATTGTTTTTTTTTGACATTTTATTTAATTTTTTGACATAATAATTAATTGTTTGTTTGATTATAATTTTTGATATTTTTTTTTCTACGCATGCTGCAAAACATAGAGCACTGTACTTTTAAACCACCCTCTGTAATACATGTGTTTTACAAACAAAATAAATGATTATGATTATAATTTGGGAGTCTCCAAGGCTAGAGTAAATTAGGCTTTTATTAATTAATGCGCCTCACCATCAACGATTGAATCACTGCTTAACAGCAGGTGGGATCGCAGTCAAGCATTAGTTTATAGCAAATAAAAAAAAGAAAACATGACACACAAGGTATCGGACCATGGGTCTAAACCTTAGCGCATAGGATAATAGTATCTAAGGAATCAGTTCTCTTGAAATGGTTTCAAAGGCAAAGTAATTTATTTGTTAAACATAGGTAATATGTTACCTAAATAGTATAAAAAAATTGTGTAGTATCACTATGTTTTGCTTTGCAAAGCGTACAAATTAGGCACAAATATACAAGCTAAATAAGTCTATACGACTTTATTTGTTTGAAACAAGTAAAGTCGTAAATAAAATAAGGGGATCGGACATTTTTATTTTATGCTTCTATCATCTAAAAACTCATTGATCGAGTAGTAAGCCTTTTCAAACAAGAATTTCATAAGTTGCGAGAAAAAAGCATGACCAACAAACCATTTTAAGGTTTGTTGGTCATGCTTTTTAATGTTTTTGGCATTTTTTTGTAAATCTTTGGACCCACGCCTAGACAGCTCTTTGAGAAAAGTGCAGTACTGATGAACTTTCTGATTTTAATACAGCAGACCTCGCCTGCAGAAGTATGTACACAATAAATGGACATTAATCGACGTATTTTCCCAGTGCGTGTTGGCCGTTATAATAAAATTTTACCATGTTTCATTAAAAAAGGTCCTCGTACCAGAAGAAAATACATGCTTATTTTAAGCCATTTTATTTTTTTCTCAAGTTGACAATGCGTAAAAAAGTTTATCGTCAAGTTGTTGTCTATTTTGCTTTGTTTATAACTTGTTGAAACACAATAAACAAACTTCCTGAAAGTAGTATGTTAAGAACTAAAAGCAGATTTTTAGCTGTCGAGGACAGGGCTTGGTCCTTAAATAATGAGCTGGAAATGGGGATCGGAATCTCGACAGCGGCTGGCGCGTGAAGGCTGTTGCCTCATGCATGTGGCCTCCATCTTTACTAGCATTACTGCATCGCAGAAGGAGGCGACCGCCTGCCACTCCTTTGCTCCGGACCATGGCCTGTACTAAGGCCCGGCGCGAGAGATTTCCTTTTGAGGCAAGGAACCCTAAGAAGGGTATGCATTATTTCAATATTAATTGTTTGCCATTTAATTTTTAAATTTCGAATACATTTGTTGATTAATATGTATCTGTATACCAACCCACACTGGGCCCGCGTGGTGGAATACGGCCCATTCCCTCTCTTAGAGAGAAGGCCTGTGTCCCTGCAGTGGGAACATTAAAAAGGCTGATGATGATGATGTATCTGTATAAGCCGTTTATTCAGTAGATAACATATCATAAATTACATTTTTAATTATTCCTATAAAAATTAAAAAAAATATTAAAAAATAAAAAAATGGTGTCCGACCGGTATCGGGAACCGGGTCCAAGCTACCGGCGGTCAGGGCTCTAGGGAACCTCCTAACAATACGAGCCCTGTCCAGGAGTACCGCTTTCTGAATCACGCCCTTGATCCAGCCGCCTAACGAGAGCCTCCTAAGGTGTTGGTCGAGGCTCTTGGCTATTAAGCCATTCGCCGTCACGACTATCGGTACAATGATTGTTGAATCCACATCCCACATGTCGACAATCTCTTCTGTATATTGTTCATCATAATAACCCCTTAACCTTTTTAATGTTCCTACTGCTGGGACATAGGCCTGCTCTCTAGGAGCGGGAATGGGCCATAATCCACCACGCGGTGCGGATTGCTGGATGTCACATGTCTTCGAATTTTTGGTTCTAAGACAGGCCGGTTTCCTCACGATGTTTTCCTTCACCGTTTTGAGAGCAGTGGAGATGAAATAAATTATACAAAGTAATGCGCCTGGCCGGGTTTGAACCCGCGACCTATAACTCGTAAGTCGGGGCCTTTACCACTCGGCCACCACTGCTCTCTGTATATTATTATTATTAAGCAATATTGGCATCTGTAATACAATATTTCACTCGTTCAGGAATTTAAATTAATTTTTGCTTGTCTGTTTTTCATTTCATATTGCAATATTATAAATAATCTGATGTTTATTAATATTTATTTATTGTAGTATTCATTGATCGTTTCGAATAAAGGTATTGATGCTGAAATTGCTGTAGACAATTTTGATTTATCATTTCGGCATTTTATACCCAAAAATGAATGTTTTTCTTTTTTAATTTTTTATTGAATTCCATTTTTTGATAAAGGTTTCAGAGAGTTTGGCTAATAATAATACCTATATTAAAAATACCTATACATATAACAAACATATACCTACATATAACAAAAAGATCAAATTTGGTAATCATGATTCTGCGAAATTATGTGCAACTAGCTTTGCCCGCGGCTTCGCTCCCACCAACAGAAAAATGTGATAAATGTACAACCGCTCGAGCGATTTTATGCAAACTTCACATACACCATCTACTAAATAGTCGGAACAAAGTCTAAGCATTTGGTTTGGATAGGTTTGTCCATTCCTGAGTTATAAAATTACAATGAAAAGTGGCATTGATTTTTATACATATATATTGTTTGATTATGTGGAAAAGTCAGTGTGTTGTTCGAGACTTTAGCCTATTAGGTCATTACCTGACACGACTATCGGTATAATGATCACCGAGACCACATCCCACAAGTCGACAATCTAAAGATTCCAGTCAATATCATCATCATCATCATCATTTCAGCCGAAAGACGTCCACTGCTGGACATAGGCCTCCCCCAAGCGCCGCCACAAAGACCGGTCCTGTGCGTCTTGCATCCATCGGCTTCCAGCAACCCTGGCCAGATCATCGGTCCACCTTCTGGCCTTCCAACGCTACGTCTTCCGGTACGCGGTCGCCACTCTAGAACCTTTCGGCCCCAGCGGCCATCCGTTCCGTTCGTTCATACTTAATTTGTTTATCTTTCTCGGCTTTCAGGAGGTTCTCGCCATGCAGAACGGAAATGTCAACAATCATTGCACGCCTCTCGCTTCGGGCCACCACCACTATCGGGCTTATTGGCTACAATAGTCCTGTCAGTGATGATGGACCGATCCCAATACACAGTGATATGACCATTATCAAGAACTGGGTCGGGCTCATACCTAAAAAATATTATCTTTATATATAAAAGTAGAAACTGACTGACATATCAACGCACAGCCGAAACTACTGGGACTAGGAGAGTGAATTTTCGCACAGGGCTTTCCTTTTATGACGTAGGCGAACACCAAGAAAGGGTTTTTCAAAATTCAGCTGCTTTATAGGATTTAATGGTCCTATTTCCACGCGGGCGAAGCCACTGGCAGAAAGCTAGTACTAATACTTCTCCAATTTTCTGAACTAAGTATAGTTTTTTGCTCCATTTCTGAGGAATACTAAACAGAACAGTTTTAAGATTACTTTTATTCAGATCATGAACATTTTGTTTATGTTAGGACGGCGGTATTCTTCTCAACGATGTTCATTACTCCAGCAAGTTTTAGCTACAAGTGTTGGGTTGATGGGGGTTGTAAACATCTTTGTGGTTCCCAGAAAGTTTTAATAGACACTGCCTAGTTAATCTTTTTATGATACTATTTATGTCTGGTGCGGACAGGAGGTACTTGAGTGTGGAACTATGGATGTTTATACAATGCTAGCTTTTTTTATGGTGGGTAAAATCATCCAATGACGTATCCCGCCCTTGGGTGGAATAGAATAGAATGGAATAATACTTTATTGTACACCAAAAATAGTAACAATTACACAGAAACACTTTCTGTCTTCAATAAATAAACGGAAGTTGACGCGCAACTCATGAAGGTCGATACGATAAATGTGGCGAGGACAAACACGCGCACTTTCCCGTACTAGTAGCGAAAAACAGTAAATTGCGTGCCTAAAAGTGTAATTTTTACGGTGTGAAAAATCATCTAAGGACGAATTCCACCCTTGGGCGGAACGGGAAACAGTGTCAAACTCTTACTGGCTAAACGACCCACATCTTTCCTTCAAAGCCTTCGTACCAGGGTCGGGCCTTCCTTTCAGAAGCCGGACCGGGTCCCAGTATGCTTCGGCCCTGCAGTTGTCCCTCTTCATTTGCTGACAACTCAAGTGGTAGGAACACCCGCACTTTTCCGCACTAGTAGCGAAAAACAGTAAATTGCGTGCCTAAAAGTGGTAGAGATGAGAGAGACTTTCGAGCAAGTGTATTGAAAAATAATTAACAAGTTAATGATTTTCCAATGATTACTAAGCTTGCGAGTGTTACTTACTCGCGGCAACAATCATTAATTATGGCAGGTAATTTATTTCTGATCAGGAATCGTAAGTTTTACATTAAATGAAAATATATGGCCTTTTACTTTACGAGTGTCTGTTTTATTACAAGCTTTATATGAGTTTCACCTGTCCCGATGTTTGTGATCAAATCTTGCTAATTATCAGTTGTCTGGTACCCATAACACAAGCTCTGCTTAGCTTGGGACTAAACGACGTTGTGTGACAGTTATGGTATATATATATGTGGTAGTATATATATATATACCTAAACATATATGTGCGAAAAATCATTTAACATAAAAAGCTTTTCATTTCGTGTTTTTTTTATACCGTTGTGTTTTGTACATTTTTTTTGTAGATTTTATACATAAATGAAAATGCTTTCAGGTTTAGCATATACTATAATTTATTTTTGTGTATAGTTATGAGTTTGGGACTAGACGACGCGCGCGACGTTGTGTGACAATTGTCGGATATGTTATTACTTGTTTTCACTCATCGTATGCAGTGAACCTTCTGATTTCTTAGGTAATGTTACCAGGATCAAGTTTGCTAGTTGAGGATCATCAGTTATTCACTGCAGTCCTGCTTCGAGTCCCGACGAACCTTGTTGAATACTTAGTTTCACTTAATACTTCACCTAATTAAATATTTGTTGCATCTGTCTAGTGTCTGGATGCCTTGGACTTTAAAATTCAGTGCCTAGGATGCCTTGGAAAAGTTCTGCCTAAAGAAGTCCTAACGGCTACAGTTTATGTCGGGAGATTTGCCTCCGTATACTAAAGTTGAAGGTACAGTTGAAAACCAGCGTCAGGTAACTAAAAAAAAGTTTCCGACCCAACAAAGATGAAAGACATTTTTCTTTTACACAGTATCTCCCCTAAACACTACACACTTCTGCCAGCGACGGCCCCATTTCCTCAACTCGTTCAAATACTAGTCGGCATTTTTCTCAGTGAAAAAGTTCATGAAGTCGATTGCTTCTCCATTTGACAAATATCTCTATCCTCCTAGCAAATATTATGCCATAATACTTGGGGTCGGCGCAACATGTCTTTTTCTTCCACTCTGTTCTGTCACCCGTCACACTATCACTAACTCCTTTTTCTTCAATCCATCCATCTCTTCTTCGGCCTCCCTCTTCCTCTCCATCCATCTACATGCAAACTTAAAACTCTTTTAGTAAGCATGCGTTTCATTCCTCCTCTTCACATGGCCATACCAAGATAACCGATTTGCTTTTAACTTTTTAGTTTTTGGCTCCACCTTCGTCAGGTCGGAATCTTTTCTTCAGACCACCCAGCGATCGCGGTCGCGGCAGATAGGTGTAACGGTAACCAGTTGTAAAACAGAGTAATGGTACCGTTTTATCCTTTTGAGATACGGAACCTTAAAAAGTGAAAATTTTGAAGTGAGTTTTAAAATTAAACTTTTTTTCTAAAACTAAGATGTGCATTTCCTGACTGCCTAAACTATTTCAGTTGTATATAATATATGTTCCACAACTCACACACAACGTTGCCTATTGTAGACAACTGATAAACATACTTATATGTTTCTAAAATATTGATAACTAGCTTTTGTCAGCGGCTTCGCCCGCGTACATAAAATATAGCCTATGTCACTCAGGAGTAAAGCAGCTTTCTATTGTTGCTAAATTTTTTCCAATCGGAGCAGTAGTTCCAGAGATTACCTCCTACAAACAAAAAAACATAAAAACAAAAAAACAAACTTTACCTCTTTATTATATTATATTAGTGTAGATAATTATTGATAAACTACACCAAGACACACAACAAATGATTAAGCTTATCACACTAACGTTTGTCCTGGTTGGGAATCGAACCCACGACTTCTAGCATGCATTCAGGTCCACTAACCACTAGACCAACAGGTCAGTCAATACACTAATGTGTATATGTACTAAACATTTTTGCGAGATGTGAAATTTAAATAGATTTTGTCACACACAGTAAATTACCTTATCGTGACTTAACCCGGCCGCACACCAGGCATACAATTGTTTCTCCACAATTGTAGCGCAACATTTGAAACGCGACACAAAAAACGAACCGGTTCGATCTTGAATTATTGTAGCGCGGATGACGTCTCGCCACAAAGTGCGCCCGCTACAAATGTTTCCTCGGTGTGCGGGCTCACGTAGGAATATATGGGGGCGATAAATGTGTCGCGTTTCAAATGTGGCGCTACAATTGTGGAGAAACAATTGTATGCCTGGTGTGCGGCCGGGTTTAGTGTGCATTATTCTAGTTACATGTATTAAGCCAATATTTCCATTGACAAGAGAATGTCGTCCACCTCTCATCGGCTACAAGTACGCTATAACGCGTCATGTCTGACATAGTTGGGATTCCGCTCCATTGCGGTGGACGAAGCCAACCAGTTGCGGTCGCATTCCGGCCGCGGTCGCTACTCCTCCACTGAATGTGCTGATTGATATATCTGTTTATTTCAGTTATTTCGTGTAAGTTATTTGAAAAATATATATAAGTATACAGGGTGTCATTGACATGTTAACGCAAACGAATACCATGGATCCAGTACCCCTCAGTGCTGGAATTTTTGTCGGTTTTTTGAAAATGATTTTTTTTAGGTTTTTTTAAATTAAACTGTATATTATCGTTATTTTAATTGATTTTGCGAAAAAATGATTTTTTATTTGAATTCCAAATTAAAAATATCATCGAGTTTAATTAGAAAAACGACTTTATTTGCCTCGATGATTTTGTTATTACTTTTAATTTTTTATTAACTTTTTTTTTCTATATATATCATTAGGGTTGATTATAATAACGATTTTATATAGGTAAAAATTAAAAAAAAAACAACTTTTTTTTCAGAAATTTGATAAAAGCCTACGAAAAATTTCACACGGTACAGAATCATGTACTGGATCAGTATTCGTTTGTGCGACGATGTCAATGAAACATTGTATGTATCTTCATATACGAGGTGTAACTATTAATGCGCAATACCTTAGACACCCTTAACATCAGCCATTTCAATGTTCCCCCTGCTGGGACACAGAGCTCCTCTTCAGGAGAGGAAATGGGCGCGGCGCGCCACCACGCGGGCCCAGTGCGAATTATGTCTTAGAATTTTTGGTTTTGGGACATGCCGGTTTACTCACGATGTTTTCCTTCACCGTAGTGGTGATGAAGTAAATTACACATAGTACCTAATAGGTCTGCCTGGGTTTAAACACGTGATCACGCGGTTCGGCTTCTGAAAAGAAGGTCCGACCCCGGTATGAGGGTTAAGGAGGAATGGGATGAGTTCTTTAGTCAGTAAGGGTCTGACAATGTATCCCGGGATTCGTCATTAGATTTTTCCCACCATAAAAAAAAAGAAAACAGGCATGTGCTAGAGCCAAAAATTGCACTGCAAGGTAACCTTATGAATACCGTAATTAGAGACAACTGCGAATGCCGGCGTTCGCTTGGGGCCTTAAGGCCCATTCCGTCTTAGGGAGGAAGCCCAAGTCTCAACAGTGGAACATTATAAGGCTGCAGTTATGCAATACAAGCTATTGCCCGCGGCTTCGCCCGCGTGGTGTTGGGGTTGGGGTTGGGGTTTCAGGGATAAAAAGTAGCCTATGTCCTATTCCAGAGTGCATCCTATGCCTGTGCCAAATTTCATCCAGTACCATCCAGCCGTTTTGGCGTGATTGAGTAACAAACATCCAAACATCGTAACTTTCGCATTTATAATATAAGTAAGATTGCAAGAACCCATCATTTCAAAAGAAAAACAGCCATAATTTCCTCCACAATTCTCTTACAATTTCGACCACAATAACTTACCCACACGTTAAAAACAGGCGGTAAACTGGATGCAAATTATCCGGCACAGCGCGTACACCTAACGATCACTCCAGTGCCTAATTACCAGAAATAATTCGTAAGATATGGATTTTTATGAAAATATTGTCGAAATACAAACCTCATTATTAATCAGTGATGATTTTTTTTTTATGGTTTTTAATGTGATACGCCTCGTGTCTTTTCTTGCACGTTCGTCTCTGTAGAGATCTCCACTGTAGAATGTGCAATTAAGAGTTTCGTAGAGGTAAACCACTACTTTTTTTTCGGCGGATGGAGGAGAAGATAGTGTCAGACTTCAACTAACTAAATAATCCACCTCGTTCCTTCGTTGTTTTTATACCAGGGCCAAACCTTCCTTTTAGAAACAAACCCTTGGCCCCAGTAGACTTCTATCCGTCTGCAGGGTCTGTACGATTTACTGACAATTTTTTTGAGGCGCGAGGGAACAGTGCGTGTCGCCGACGACTTGTACTTGGTCCGGATAGATACCGAACGATTGGCCGGCGAGCTATCAATTTTTTTTTCAGAACTATCACACCACACCGTCCAGTCTCAAGCTAAGCGGAGCTTGTGTTATGAGTACTAGATAACTGAGAAACATACTTATATATTTCTAAATACATACATAGTGTAGAAATTACATCAAGTAACAGAAAAAATTATCGTGCTCATTACTCAAAACACAAAATCCTGAGTGGGAATCGAACCAATGACCTACAGCATAGAAGTCAGGGTCACTAACTTCTAGGCCAACAGGCCAGTCAATTTATAGTCCATCGCTCTACTTCACATTTCCTCTCGCTACAAAAGTACATACCATGGCCTGAATCAACCTAGGGGTCTTTAAGTCAAAAGTGAATAGATTATTTCTATCGTGACCACATCATCGCTTACCATCAGATAAGATTGTGGTCAAACACGAGCCTATCTAGAATTGGGTCGGATGCGATAGGTACCCGTCGTGATATTTAATTACTACTAATATTAATTTCAGAAAAGCTGTAGACTGTATAACACCAAAAAGTGGTACAAACGCTTTAAATATTCTCGTTACAGAATGAATATTTTCATAACAGAAGCATAAATAGACAAAGGAAAAGAGCACTATGTAATTTTCTCTATATTATTATTAAATGCTGTGCTGATTGTTAGATTCATTGTTGTTATAGCTTAAGTCTGTATCGTCCCATCGGTTTTTTATGGTAGGCAAAAATTATCGAATGACGACTCCCGTCCATGGGTGGACCGGGAAACAGTGTCAGACTCTTACTGACTAAACAACCTACCCCGTTCCTTCCTTGCCTTGATCCCAAGGCCTCGGTAATACGCTTTCGCATCAACCCTTGGTCCCAGGAGGCTTCGACCCTGCCGGGGTTCTACAGTTTGCTAAAAACTGCGTGAGGCGCGTGAAAACAGTGCGCGCCGTGGACGACTTGGAGCGCTGTTGCCTTAGCTTGATACAGTCGGTCTCCTCCTTTGCTAGCATTACTGCCTCGCAGAAGGAGGCAACCAATGGTACAGGCACAAGATATTTTCCCCAGTTTCGTAACTATTGACCGAGCTTAGTCTTCAATACCTCGCACTTTGGCTGAACTACCTTCACGCGTTTCCGAGAAAAGTCCTCACAAACGGCCATACAGACAACAAGGTTTTCCTACGAGAGTTCCGTTTTTAGTTTTAGAGTGCTAAACATAGTTATTCATATAAATACTCTAAAGGCTCTTCAAACCTTTTTGATAAAATGTGAAAGTTAAAATCCATCTTTACGTGACACTAGTAGAAGTTTTAAAAACAATTTTTTTTAAACATACAACGAGTTTCCCAAACATGACATCACTTGCAATTCCTCCAAACATTTTCGACGCAAAATAATGGCAATATAACCACCAAATTACATTGTCCCAGTAACCTATAACCTGATATTTATAGCTCGTTGTACTGCGTGAAAACTGAGCATTTTCTTTGAACTCAACCGCCTTACAAAAAGGATCCCGGAGAAACGTGAATTCGTCTTTTCTAATGTCCTATAAATAAACATACGGTGCCGAATTTAGGGACCGTACACAATGCACGGTGATTCGAGGGAAAATAGTCTTTTTTATTCTTGTAAGTGAGGTTAATGAGGTTGAGAGCAGTGGTGGCCGAGTGGTAACGGCCCCGACTTACGAGTTGTAGGTCGCGGGTTCGAACCCAGCCAGGCGCATTACTTTGTGTAATTTATTTCATCACCACTGCTCTCAAAACGGTGAAGGAAAACATCGTGAGGAAACCGGCATGTTCTAGAACCAAAAATTCGAAGACATGTGACATCCATCAATCCGCACTGGGCCCGCGTGGTGGATTATGGCCCATTCCCTCTCCTAGAGAGGAGGCCTGTGTCCCAGCAGTGGGAACATTGAAAGGCTGATGATGATGATGAGTTTAATGATGTGTCTGCAGCCTTATTTCGTTTTGTTTAAGTAGGTTTTTCTTTACGGTAGGTGAAAATCATCGAATGATGAAATTCGCTCTTGGGCGGAGCGGGAGACCAGTGTCAGACTCTTACTGACTAAAGAACCTACCCCGTTCCTTCCTTGCTTGCCGGTATAACGCTTTCGCACCAACCCTCGGCTCCAGGAGGCTTCGACCCTGAAGGGCCCTACATGCTTAAGTAGGTATGTTGTAGTTGTAATAATTGAAGATAAAATGGCTCATAATGAAATGCACAACGCTGTTAAAATATTCAAAATGTTCAGCGTCACGTGAATGCGTTGTAAAATGTTGGGGGGATGTTGCTGGAAGGTGAAGGTCCTGTGAAGGTGGTGGACTTAACAAAAATCTTTTTCAATACACTAATTCGGAAACCCGTCCTTATCCTACTGTTTACAGACACGCAATGGACTATTTTTCACACTAGTGTGGAAAGATGTGCAAATTTGTCACTGCAGCTATCGGCTCCATAACATACCGCCTAGGGCTCATGCGAATTCCGCCTAGGTCGCACTGGCAAACTTTCGGCACTTGTATCAAAATGTACTATTTTGCACAATACAAGCAGTAAGTTCTAGTAATCTTCTGATGGAGAACCTACAAGCAATCTTGATAGTATTTTTATTATTTCATTTTAGTTTGAGACAAAAAAGAATAGTAGTCCTATATGTGTTTGAATTTTAAGAATAATCTTTTTATTTTAAGAAGGTTAACATGCGCTGGGTCTTTCAGCCCTAGTGGTTTATTATGACCCAGTTTTTTTGCAGGCTTGTAGTCTTTGTGACACAAACTTTGTGAGTTTTTTTATGCCCTAGGGTCGAGCAAAAGAGCAGTGTGTAAACTTTTACAGACTAAAACTTTGTTTTTATTTTTAAAATTGCCCTTTGCATTCCAGGACCACGGGTTTCCTTTTTAGAAATGCCCCTTGGCCCAAACGGATTTGGCCACTGCTGAACCTGTACGGTTTTACAGTGATCTCTTTGAGAAGCGGATGAAACACTGTGCTGTAGACAACAGCCTCGGTCCAAACCACGGAATATAGAAAGAACTATCTCTATGTGTTTTTTTTTTGTGAACTTTGTCCTTCTGTTTTCTGTACTCCAGACAGTAGCTGAACTTCAGAATATTTGACAAAGTAGTAAAATCGTTATATACTGAATACTAAGTCTAGCTCAAAATTACTACAACAGCAAAATTGCTACCCAAAACACTTTTCCATCCTAACCTACTTCTAGATTAGCCAAGTGTAACCGTCCCCTAACGGCCGTCTCCCAGAATGGCTTATTGATGTAGTGAGTCCTTAACAATGGCACAGCTGTGTAACCCAACGCCAGAGATGGAAAAAATCGACCTACCCTCACGTCCATAGACATTTCCCTCGAAAATGATTACTTATGTTTTATGGCGGAAAAAGTGTGTAAAACCCGGTTATCTGTGGTATGCTTTTATTAGAGCTGTAAAGTGATAAATTACGGTTTTCATTGCGTGGAGGAAGCTGTGTGTCTTCGTCAGTTAAGTGGCTTGATAATGGTGTATTGTTTCACTTTGGTTTGAATTTTAGATTGATTATATTAGTAATGTGTTTAGCCCGTCAAAATGCGGCCTAATTGAGATAGAACTGAAAAGGGCATGCCTGAAAAAGTGTCATCATCATCATCCTAGCGGTATTAGTCCCGGTTGCTTACCTTGGCTTTCACCTCGGTGCCCGGGGTCCGCCTTCTTGCTGAGACGCCTCCACTTCGCTTGGTCTTTCGCGTCCCTTGCCGTAAGCCCATTGGCACGCATATAGTCCCTTACGACGTCGATCCAACGCCTCTTAGGCCTTCCTCGTCTCCCGGGTCCCGGCGGAGGCGGCATGGCGAGGCATCTGTTACCCACGTAATCTGCCGGTTTTCGTAAATCATGCCTGAAAAAGTGTGAGCTAGAGTATTAGCTAAAATTAAAATAAAAAACATGACTGGGAGCCGAGTGGACGGAGTGTTGGAGTTGTAGGTCTCGGGTTCAAAATCGGGCGGTAATCTACAACATTTTTGACACTTTCTGATCTTTCATTACTGTGGTAGGTGTGCACAATATATTAATACTTACTACAATAGATTTATCTAATAGAATGTAGTATCATTAAAATAAGTTACTTTTAATGCTTTACAAGACCACTGAGCGACCAATGATCGGCCATTATGAATTAACAGATTACAAACTTTTAGCAAAATGACAATTGGATCATGTTTGAATGACTATATTATGAAAATAGAAGGCTTGGACCCCAACTGATTAATTAGACCTTCAATTTCCAGCCTACGTTAAAACAAAGAAGACCTGATTCAGATTACAGTACACAACAAGCGGGGACAACGATCGGTCGATGGATTTTTCAAAAGAGTCTGCTGTACAGAAAACATGTCAATTATTTCAATGACACTTCGCCGCTCCGTCATTAATTCGAGCCGGTCGGGGCGAAGCGAAGCGCACCGAAGCGTGACGAAGTATCCCGAAGCTTCCCGAAGCTAGATTCAAGTCTGCAGCTTTTTCCAGATTTCTTCTTGAGATTTTTTGCACTTAATATTGTTAGAGTTAAGTGATCGCTGTCTTTTGTGCAGTATTGGAAAATAATCTGTATTTCTGTTGGATTCTAGTGCTTGGAAAGAAGACGTCGTTATAGTAATTATCACAGCGTTTTGTAACGGTATTTTCTCTTAGTAGTTGTTAATTGTTTATGCTAAAATAGATAAAGATAAAGCTAAGATTTCGGCTTGAGATTTTACAATCATTTTTATATTTTTCTAAACTACCCTTTCAGCCTTTTTTACTCTTTTCAGTCTCTGTTAATTAAGATATACTATAGTTAATGTATTTACATTTGTTTTTAAATTATGAATGGGATAATCGTTGAATGGTAACACGTTCAAATTAAATTATTTAAAGGGCCTCTGTGAGTTGGCTCTGACTTTTCGTACGCCTCTCAAAGGCCCAGGACCTTAAGATCCTGGGATATATAAACTCATAATATTATTTAAAAAAAAAATTGTTACCAAAATTTGTTCTACAGCCCCAGTACCATAAACCTCATTTATCTGGCAAAATAAACATTAAAAAATCGACCTCTAGGGATCAAAAAGAATGTCAATCCTCACAAAATAACCTCTAACATTAAGACCAGTACACCAAACATCTGCTACGCATTTAAGAACAATGTATGGCATCAATAAGCGTCTCTACAAGGTTTTGTTCCCAAAAACCAAACATACAAAAATATATACATCTCTTTCTTATAACCGTACAAAGCTAATGTTGTCTCTCTCTAAGGCTGGGTAAAGTTTTTCCGGCCCGTTACCCGATCCCTGTGAAAATGAGTAGAATATATTTAGTAATAAATGAAATCATTTGTTTTGATCTACTTATTATTATATATATCGCAAGGTTTTGGCTAGGACGAAATTTCTGCGTGTGTTTTATTCTCGGGTTGAAATGGTCGGTTGCATAATTTGTTTTTTGTTTTTAGTTGGTGTTGATATTTGTATAGCAGTGTATATTTGTAAGAGCAGTGGTGGCCGAGTGGTAACGGCCCCGACTTGCGTGTAGTAGGTCGCGGGTTCAAACCCAGCCAGGCGCATTATTATTATTATTATTATTACTAGCCTGTGCTGTCCCACTGCTGGGCAAAGGCCTCCCTCCATTCCTTCCATTTATCTCGGTCGCTCGCCATATCGTTCCAATTCCCAAGGAAGGCGCATTACTTTGTGTAATTTATTTCATCACCACTGCTCTCAAAACGGTGAAGGAAAACATCGTGAGGAAACCGGCATGTCCTAGAACCAAAAATTCGAAGACATGTGACATCCACCAACCCGCACTGGGCCCGCGTGGTGGATTACGGCCCATTCCCTCTCTTAGAGAGGAGGCCTGTGTCCCTGCAGTGGGAACATTAAAAAGGCTGATGATGATGATGATGATATTTGTATTGGTGTTTGGTACGGATTCTGTAGATATTTTGAGCTTTGATTTCAAATAGTTCGATGTTTTTTTTTGTTACTTTTTAGGGTATTTTCCGAAGGTTTTATACATATAAGGTTTAGAAGCTGTAAGAGGAAATTTCAAAGTTAAGAAAAGAAAGACCACATGATCTACTACTAGTAATCTCTATATTTATTTTATTTTTTTATAGTAGGTAAAAATCATCTAATGACGCATCCCACCCTTGGGCGGGGCGGGAAACAGTGTCAGACTCTTACTGTCGAAACAATCTACCCTATATCTACGGTGCCATATACATCAGGACCAGAGCCTTTCCTTTCAGACGCGAACCCTTGGCCCCAGTTGACTTCGACCCTTCTGCAGGGCCCCTACGGTACTAACCTCTATGTCAGATTTCCACTGTAAAATTTGGAGGCACCAGTCATTTTTTTTATTTTCCTTGTCATAGCAACTGACTCGAGATGAAAAACCGTTCACACTTCCGTTCTCCATACTAACTTTCGACCCCCCTTACACCTCTTTAACAGCTGAATTTTGAAGAACCCTTTCTTAGTGTTCGCCTACGTCAAAAAAGGAAGCCTTGTGCAAAATTTCACGCTCTTAGGCCCAGTGATTTGTCTGTGTATGCATATGTCAATCAGTAAGTACGTTTCTCCTTTTATATATATAGATAACTATAGAACAAGAACATTTATATGCTGGTTCAAAATTCTTAAGCGCTTCTCATTCAGTAACTACCCTGATGAATCATACAATCAATTCCACTTCTACCTACCCACCGTAGACAGGGCTGTAAGCTGCATGTAATTAAAATTAATTGAAAGTTTATCCCTTGCGGAAAACACGTATTTATTGGCTATAAAGTTCTTAAAAAAAATAAGCTATTGAATTTTTTTTTATATACGAGTGTTTTATTTATACCACTTTGATGTGTATGGTTTTCTGAATCTCGGAAAAAAATCTGGGATATCAATAAAAAAGTAGGTTCATACAAGACAAGTTGTTAAATAAGTTAAAATTATTAATTTTATATTACTCATTTAATAATATTCATTTGTATTCATGTGGTCCTCTTTCATTTCAAATATTGCGGAAAACAGTCGATTGCGTGCCTGTAAGCGGTGGGATAAGAGCGAGTTTACGAGTAGGTAACCGCATTGAAAAAAAAATATTTCGCACTTTTTAATGTATAATTTATATGCAATGAATTAAGTCGGTTATATACAATACTAGCGACCCGCCCCAGCTTCGCACGGGTACTGATATTGAATATATTATGCATGTATTATACACATAAACCTTCCTCTTGAATTCTATCCACTCTTCTATTTACTCTATCTATTAAAACAAACCGCATAAAAATCCGTGGCGTACTTTTAAAGATCTAAGCATACATAGGGACAGCGCAACTTTGTTTTATACTATGTAATGATGATTTAAGTCGGTTGTATATAATTACATTTTTTAAGACTTTTACTCGGATATATGTGTGGAAATATAAAAAGACTGCTAACTAATCAGTAAATACCTAGTATCTCCTTATCTTTCTACGTAATAGCAAGATGTTACCTATGTAAATGGCAAGTAGGTGCAGCCCTGCAGCCGGCGACGGATTCATGGCGTCGCTAGCTGCTCCAGTTAATTAGACACGTCCATTTACCGTGATTTCTACTTACATTTAGATTGCTTCTACCTTGACATATGCTTCTGAGAAATCTTGACACATATAGAGCAAAGGTGGGTAATGTATAAAGTACTAGCTTTTGTCAGCGGCTTCGCCCGCGTACATAAAATATAGCCTATGTCACTCAGGAGTAAAGCAGCTTTCTATTGTTGCTAAAATTTTTCCAATGGACCAGTAGTTCTAGAGATTACCTCCTACAAACAAAAAAACAAAAAACAAACTTTACCTCTTTATTATATTAGTGTAAATAAGAATAGAATAGAAATGAATTTATTCAGTACAGACACAGCACAACAGTTACAAAAAAAACAAGTTAAAAATAACAAAAATAAATGTACGCTGAGCGTGCCCGAACCGAAAGGGTGACCATAAGGTAAGATAGGATAGGAAGGCCTTTTTGGAATATAGAAAGAAAGAAAGAAAAAAAAAGAAAACAGTGCTTATTTTTGCCCAAAATAGACGCACATAATACAATAATCTGTTAAGTGTGAACCAGGTTTAACGTATTGCACCATAGACACTAGGCAGAATGCAGTTGCCTTGGTGAATATCTTTTTTTACTTTTTTTAGGTGGGAAAAATCATCAAATGACGAATCTCGCCATTGGGCGGGGCGGGAAACAGTGTCAGGCTCTTACTGACTAAACAACCCACCCCATCCCTTCTTTACCTTTCGCACTGGGGCCAAGCCTTCCTTTCAGAAAGAGTCCCTTGGCCCCAGTTGGCTTTGACCCTTTTGTAGAGTCCCTACGGTTTTGCTGACAACTCCTTGAGGCGCGCGCGAACAGTGCAACTCGACGACTTGGGTTTGGTCCGGACTGTTGCCAGACGACCGGACGGCCAGCTACCCATTGCTCACCATCCGCAAGTCAGCGCCTACGGTGGCCAGAGCCAAGGTAGTGTGTAATGTATGAAGGTGAGATAGGAACTTTTTGGCCTCTCACAGATCTTTTTTTAGGGTTAGGTACATCAAAATCGTTCGTGGATTGTAGAGACCCTGCAGATGGGGCGAAGCCAACTGGGACCAAGGATTCGCCTGTGATATGAAGGTTCGGCCCTGGTATAAAGGCAAAGAAAAACGGGGTGGCTTGTTTTAGACAGTGAGATTCTGACACTATTTCCTGCTCCACCCTAGAGCGGCAGTTGTTATTGGGTGATTTTTACCCACCATAAAAAAAAAACTGTGTGTGCAAGTTTATTTTATTTATTTTTTTTAAGTTCAACTTGCACTTGCCGAGTTTTTTTTATTAATTGTGTTTTTTTTTTAAGTTATTCTTATTTATAATTATTATAGTTTTTTTTATTTGTTTATCATGTGCGAGTGACAAATATTTTTCTTTTTTTCAAAGCGCAACTTTAGACTGAACTAGTTCTCCCTCTCGCATCTCGGGACCGAAAGATGTTATTTGATGATATTTCACCTAAAAAAGAACCCTAGAACTTTTTAGCACCTTTTTTAGTAACTAATTAGCATCTTTCTTACCTTAGTAAGAATTTAGTTAATTACTGAACAGGTGCTAAGATTGTAAGAATTAAGAAGATAAAACATTACCGTTAGCGTTACGTTTACCTGACACTTACTTTGTTGTTTCTTAATTAAACAATATTAAATTCTTGGATTTTAATCGCAGTGGTGGCCGAGTGGTAAAGGCTCCGACTTACGAGTTGTAGGTCGCGGGTTCAAACCTAGCCAGGCGCATTATTTTGTGTTATTTATTTCATCACCATTGCTCTCAAGACGGTGAGGGAAAACATCGTGAGGAAACCGGCATGTCCTGGAACCAAAAATTCGAAGACATGTGACATCCACCAATTCGCACTGGGCCCGCGTGGTGGATTATGGTCCATTCCCTCTCTTAGAGAGAAGGCCTGTGTCCCAGCAGCGGGAACATTAAAGAAGCAGATGGTCGCGGGTTCAAATCCAGCCTTGAACCCGCAACCTACAATTCTAAGTCGGAGAACCACTACTCTCTACTGTCGTAAAAAGCCAATAAAGTGTGTTAAAAGAACAAAAAATAAATACAATTTTACAAGTAATCGGTTGTCGTCAAGGTACTTACTTAGCAGGTACCCCATTGAGGACTTAACTAGCCATGTAATCAGGCACAGGCGTCTAGACACACCAAGGCCGCCATATCCTTGACTTAATAATATCACGGGCAGACCTGAATGATCTGATATAGTGTACACGTGGAGCTATTTATTGTACTACTAGCATCTGACAGTGGTTTCGCTTGAGAGGAAAGTTGAAAATTATCCCAAGGAAACATTTTTGCCCCCCCTAGTCAAGTTAGTATTGTTTCGTTTCTATTCTTTTGTGTCGAACGCCTCGAGTCGGACACGACAAAACTAATATGTTAAACCGACAATAAATCTTCATCATCAGCTTTTTTAATGTTCCCACTGCTGGGACACAGGTCTCCTCTCTAGGAAAGGGAAAGGGTCATAATCCACCACGCGGGCTCAGTGCAGATTGGTGGATGTCACATTTTTTCGTATTTTTGCGTCTAGGACATGCCGGTTTTTTCACGATGTTTTCCTTCACCGTTTTGAGACAAGTGGTGATGAAATAAATTACACCAAGTAATGGTGGATATGAACCCGCGCCCTACAACTCCGTAAGACGGAGCCGTTATCACTCGGCCACCACTGCGCTTAGAATAACTCTGAACGGGCTAAAATATGGAACTTGGCGTCATAGTCATTTTTATTCATCTATGGCGTCACATAAGAACAAATCCTGCAACTCGTAATCAAAAGTTTTCCATGCGCTTTGAAAATATATTCCTCACACCTGTCTGGCTGGAGGAACCTCCCTTTCCAACGGAGGTATGTGGGACTTACTTTCTGTTCCACATATTATCTCCAAAATCTCAAAATAAACTACAGCTATTGTAAGATGGTTCAAACTTCATAGAAACAATAGCATCATCCTTTCATCGAAATCCATTCAGAAGTTTGATCGTAAAAAAAAAATACAAACAGATAAACAAACTTTCCCCGATTATAACATTAGGATAGTAATAGTAGATAATGACGTCTACGAATTCATGGAAGTACTTTCCTGCTGTCTTAATATTTTTATCGTAAAAAAGACACTCTATTCTTAAACTTTTTGGGAAGAATGAAAATCCCACCAAAAACATTAAATGTAAAAAAGCCAAGTCTCTCTACACAATTCTTCCATCGTAAAAAGTTTTGAGACCGCATAGAAGTCAAGTAGTCGAGTCCTGTTCAAATATTTTGTGACTATATCAATAGTTTTGTTTACATTTTATAATAATAGTGACTTGGTTTTTTTTTTTAATTTTTCATGCCAAAATATGAAAAATTATAAAAAAATAAATTTTATGTTTTTTTTTAAATAATAACAATATAATGATGAGCTAATTATACTTAATTTTCAGATTAAGCTTTTTTTGCCATCGAAACAGATACGTAACCGTAAGCAAGTACCTTAAATCAATAATAATAAAAAAGATAAACAAAAAATATTCGTTACAGCACAAAAAAGGTAAAGTTATTTATAGTAACCAGATCAAAGCCGAATATTTGATATTTTATGAAAAATTGCGATCCATTGTCTGCGCAAGCAATAAGTTACAAATAAAAATAATAATTTCAAAATCTTGCGTGACACACAAACACACTAACGTAGTTTTTCATTCTGTCAAAAATGACTTATATCTGAATTTATTTTGCATGATTATGCAATAGAAAAACGGATTTATTTACCTTTTTATTTCTACCACATATTTCACTAAGTTTTACCTGCGGCTTTACTCTCGTTACGGTCTTAATAAACTATTGGGCTGCACCATCAACAATTGCATTGCTTACCATCAGGTCGAATCGCAGTCAAGCTTTAGTTTTATCTATAAAAAAATGACATAAATAATTCTTATTTTAAAATTCAATATTAATTCATATCCCTTTAGGGATATTTTAATTTTTTAGACTAAAAACAAACATGCACGCTTCAAGATTACAAAGTTACAAAATTCCATACTAACTTTCAACTTCTTCTTAAACATTAAGAGGACTTAAGGGTTGAATTTAATAAAATTTAGGAAATTTCTTGTCTATGTTTTAAAAGCCCGTTACACTGTGGACATCCCATATATACATACAAAACGTTTTGGAAACCCATTAATTGTGCGTACAGCTAAGGAGTTGAATTCCTTGCCGGAGTCTGTGTTTCCTGATGGCTACAATCCGGGATTATTTAAGTCAAGAGTGAATAGGTTACTTTTAGGTAAGCGCGTTCCATCGTCGACAGCATCGTTACTTTCCGTCAGGTGAGATAGCGGTCAAGCACGAACCTTAATCCTTACCGAAGCATAACGCGTATTTTCGTATGAAAGTTAGCTTTCCAGGTTCAAGACTTTAGGCTGGGTGTTGACAAGACAGTAAGTCAGACCTTCTGTTTATATGTATGTACATAAAACATTTATTATTTATGAGTCTTTACCTAAGCTAAAGACTTGATCCTACGATATTGGAATATCAAAACTAAGATTTTGAAATTTTTATGAAGATTTTATTTATGCGTTTATATTATTGGTTTTTATAGGATTTTTTCAGTGGAATCATCTTTTTATAAATTCTATGCAAAGTTTTGCTTACATTACCTATTTATTGCAATAGATAAATATTATAAAACACAATGAATAAAAACGAGCTTTAACTTTTAGCCTTTCATACTTACTTACCTTGGGTCGAAGCCTCTTGGAGCCAAGGGTTGATGCGAAAGCGTAACACAAACTCTGGGATTAAGGCAAGGAAGAAACGGGGTAGGTTGTTTAGTCAGTAAGAGACTGACACTGTTTTCCGTTCCGCCCAAGGGCGGGATTCGTCATTGGATGGTTTTTATCTACCATAAAAAAATAAACTTTTGGCCCCACAAGTTCGAAGATTACTGGAGCCATGGGTTATGTAAAACTGATTATTAAAAAGTTTATGGATTTTTTTGAGGTAGGAATTTATCCAATGATATCTTTCGTTCTAGGCTTGAGCAGGATTATATGTCAGTCTTTTACTGACTAAAACCTACCTGTGTTGTTTCATTTGCCTTAAAAAAATACCTCTAATCATACACAGCAGTTCTGTGGACTGTTTAAAGTTAAGGGCCAGATAAACGCCAGCGACCTTGAACGAACAAAAGAGGAGGTAGCGTCACTTTCAGCGCATCAGGATTATTCAAATAATAATTTGTCCTTCATTTATTGAATAATAAAAGCCGTATATCAAAAGATTGGTTGATAATGAAATTTTCTTTTATTTTTTTAAAGTTCCACAAAAATACGTATTTGGGTATAGCCTAATTTTAATTTTTTTGTCTGTGTTAGATATAAATTTCAAAATAAATAACACCAAATGCAATTAAAAAAAAATATTATTCCTATATCAAATTACTAACAAAATAGTCTAGTTTAACATATATATAGGTATATTTCAAAACATACCAACTAGCCATTTAGACGTGAAATTATGTTTAAAATCATTAAAAATTGTATATCTCCCCCTTGCCTCCTGGGCCAAGGGTTGATGCGAAAGCGTAACACCAGGGCCCGGGAATAAGGCAAGGGAGGAATGGGGTTTTTAGTCAGTAAGAGTCTGACACTGTTTTCCGCTCCGCCCAAGAATCGTCATTCTGGGATTCGTCATTAGATGATTTTTACCTACAATAAGAAAAAAAAACCAGTGCTGAGATAAATCCGCCAACTTCTCGCGAATGTAGTCACGTGCCTTCACCTTAAAAGACAATCCGTTGGTCGCCATCCTGATATTCGGAGGGAGTGTATTCCAAAGTGATATTGGATTTAAAATCATTTAAAATCGTATATCTCACCCTTAAAAGGGGATGCGATATGTTCCACGCCAGTGTACTAAGCAGGTTTGTTCATTTCAGGCCTTGAAATTATTACCAAATTACTCATGATAGTTTCCAGGCTCAATAGCCACTACGGGTTGCGGTTGGTCGAGCGACGTATATAGATGACGTCATCATTCAAGCCGCCAATCCGCGCGCGGGGCTCGCTAAACTGATTTCAGTTTTAGATTAGTTCCAAATTCGAATTTGTAATGTGTCCGTTATGGTTCGTAGTTGAAGTAGTGGTAGGGATACGACCGTTACAGTGGCGTAGCTAGCCGACTGAAAGCCCTGTGGTCGTAAATATGGGCCCCTTTTTTACATCGGTAGTTCTCAAATAACTCGCAGCAGCAGAGTCAGGCTTACTGAATAACACGATTTACGAGTACCATGCTAAAAGTGGTGTAGCAACCTATTTTATTTAGATTCGATTGATTATCAGGGTTTGAGGCCCCTGAACATGGGCCCCATAACCTAGGGGCCCCTGATATTGGGACACTTGATCTTGGGGCCCCATGACCTTGGGGCCCCTTGACCTTTGAAAGCCCCAAGCTAGACGCGTAACTACGCCAGTGCCGTTAATAGTGGACTGGATTGCTTTTGCATAACATTGGGGTAGGTAGGTTTGTATGGACCATTGTTAACTTTTGATTGAGAATCTAAAATTACGTGTTGCTCCAGTTTAGTTTGGGATGTAGTTGGATGTGGGAGACTGGTTTTTGTAGAACGGGTAAACGGTGTAAACGGAGTCACCGTTTCAGCTGAAAATCCTAGTTTCTTTTCTTGTTTTTATTCGGTTTATTTTTGTAACTAACTAGTAGTTCTCGTATAATTATTATAAACCTTAATACCTTGTGTCGTTTATTTCACAAAAATTGTAAATACGTAATTTTTTTTAAATTTAATAACTAAATTATTTCTAAACACTTATTTTTATGTATTTGAAAATAGTTTAGTTATTTTTTTTTTTAATCTCGATTCAATGTGTCTGGTTTCTATAAACACATTTTTTTTTTTACTTTTTTAAATTAATGAGACATTATGAATGGCCAAAGATCTCGCAAAATATCAGATTTTCAGAGGTTTTTACTAAATTACGTATATTACTTATGATTTTTTAAAATCAATAATTTCATTTTTGAACGAACGAAAAGATCTAGTCTTTTCTATATTTTGACAATTAGAGATCTGTGTTTCCAAAATATCATGAGAAAGATGCGTGTGTGTGGATGAATAGTGTAATGATGATTTTTATAATTACGTTCGAGTGGTTTTATGGAAATGTATCTCAGTTTGGGCGCCATTAAGGCAATTTGGAAAATTAGTAATTACATGAAAACTTGTAAAAGCTTATTTTCTTAAAATAGAAACCAAAAAATATATATATTATCAAGGGTTATTAATAAATCTTCAATCGTTGAAGCACCCACGTAAAGTGACTAGAGAAAATTTCCTGAAAATATCTTAAAAATAAAGCGAAATGTTGGTTGTTTTACAAGGCACCTAATTATACTTCTTTGATGCCATAATTTAAGATTTGCTGTACTTAGAAGTTTTTGTTTTTATGTGTATAATATAGAAAAGTCAGTCTACCTGCAGAAAAAATTAAAACTTTAAGAAGTTCAGGTTGGTATAAAAAAAGTTGTCGGTACATTTTGACACAAGTACAGAAAGTTTGACATTGCGACCGAAGCGGTTGTTGCCTCAGCCGCAGGTAGACTCAGATATTGCAGTGACGAATTTCCATGGGTGTCAACCAACGGTTTTCAATAGGTACTCTTACGAAGTATATAAATTAATGGGGGTCTGCCCTTTGGGTTGACCGGTGACATGTGGGGGCCTGATACGATAAATATAATAAATTGTCACAGGAGCGATCTCGTGTTTTTTTCTGCACTAGTGTGGGAAAAAGTCAATTGTGTCTAAAAATTGTAGGGATTTTTTTGAAAAACCTTCCGAACTTATCATGTCCGGCGAGAAACTGCGTCATGGAAGGTGAGGACGCCGTGAGGTATTTCCAGCTACTCCTCAAAAAGGGAAAATTGTAGTGATAAGAGTGAGTAGAAATAATAAATTTGGAACTATTTTTTTTCATCCCATTTTATGTACGAATACCACACATGAAATTCACATTACAATTTTATTATAAAATTAAAAGCAACAAATTCAAAACATTTAAAATTGGAATCGTTTTAGCGACTCACTAAACTCTCGCTGGCGGTTGGTTGCATATTGATGACGTCATCAGTCTCTCCGCCAATCAGCGCTAATTCTGATGAATCGCCGTTGCCCTCTGTTCCGACATGGATGACTGAATTTTGAATATTGTATGAATTAATAAAATCACGCCATGACAGTGTTTGGCGGTGAACTATTGCACTGTCAGGGTGTTTTGTGTATTTAATATTAAATAGGTAATATGTACAAACGTTGTTGATTTAAAGTTTGGGAATATAGATTGCCTATGAATTTGTTGAATAGTGTTGGTAAAAATTGTGTTTTGTTAATAAACTAGTGTTTGATTGCGATTTCACCTGATGGTAGGCAGTGGTGCAATTGATTATGGTAAATCGCACTATTTTATTATGAGCCTATTTTCTCTAACCTGGAAAACGCCTAAATTACTCGTAAAATTGGACGAGACTACAGGGTACAGGCAATTTTTTTTTTTTGGGTCTACTCTCAAGCTAAGCAAAGCTTGTGTTATGAGTACTAGACAACTGATAAACATACTTAAATGTACCTATTTCTAAATGCATACATATTATAGATAAATTACACCTAGACACAGAACAAATGATCGTGCTCATCGTACCCACGTTGGGAATCGAACCCACGACCTACGGCATGGCAATCAGACTCACTTACCACTAGACCAATAGGCCAGTCATCAATAGGTATATATAAAAATATAAATATATCACATTATCATCACATAGTTTTTAGTGTTTCAGTATTGCACAAAAGTATTACAGCGGCCGTGGACAGCAAAGGGCAACTGGCAGAACATAGGAGTAGTTTTAGTCTGTTAAAGTCTGATTTGCCACAGATAAGCCTGCTCACTCCACACAGAGCAAGAGCAGTCATTGGATGAATTCCCAACTTATATTTTTATTTATTTATTTATCGTCACATCGGAACGCCTTACAGCAATTACACCAATAGAGCACTATTAGTTCAGAATCTGCTGCGTGTAGTCTTCTAAAGAACGGTTCAAACGCTGTGGTGGGTCACGAAAGCTCGCTTGCGCAGCATCAGGCCAGCACTCCTCCAGGATATCACGTGGATCAAATCCCTAACTTAAAAAAGCCCCTATTGTAGGAATCTCCGTAACATCATCACCATCATCATCAGCCTTTTTAATGTTCCTACTGCTGGGACACAGGCCTCCTCTCTAAGAGAGGGAATGGTCCATTAACCACCACGCGGATCCAGCGCGGGATGGTGGATGTCATATGTCTTCGAATTTTTGGTTCTAGGACATGCCGGTTTCCTCACGAAGTTTTCCTTTACCGTTTTGAGAGCAGTGCTGCAGTGGTGATGAAATAATTTACACAAAGTAATGAGCCTGGCTGGGATTGAACCCGCGATCTACGACTCGTAAGCCGTTGCCGTTACCAGTCGGCCACCACTGCCCATACATAAACAAAAATCTGCATAACTTAAATAAACATAAAATATCTAGTTATACATTCCATCTACATAACTTCATCACACTATAACAAATTGGTTCAGAATAAAACGAAACGGAGTTAGCAGGCGAAGCCAGTAATTTACGAGTATATAGTACATGGCTGTATGTTAAACTTCCCGGTTTAGTTAACAAACATTGTTAATTTAACTGGTCGAGAATAACTGGAGTAAAGTGGGCGGTGCAGTTTCTAGTTTTGAGTCAGTGAGGGTAGTTTTACAGTGGTAGGTATTTACTTAAGATAATCCTTTTTTAGAGTTCCGTAGTCAACAAGTATACTAATTTTTACATGAGCTATTGGGTTCTGTTACATTGACGTGTAAAAGTGTTATTTTAAAACCTATTTACAAAATAAATATCATTTATCATTGTGAGAAATTTGTGACGGACGGGAAACTACGGAAACCTACATTGAGCGTAGCCCGACATGCTCTACATATGCTCTACATGCTCTTGACCGAAAGAAATTACACGTACAAAGCGTTTTGAGAACACATTCATTATGCGAACAACTTAGGAGTGGAATCGCCTGCCGGAGTCTGTGTTTCCTGCTAGCTACAACGTCTTTAAGTCAAAAGTGAATAGGTTACTTCTAGGCAAGCGTGCTCCATCGTAGGCTAACTCTTAGCTTACCATCAGGTGAGATTGTGGTCAAACGCGAGGCTATCAATAAAAAAAAAATCTCGCTTCTAGGGGACCGTGACTAAAACCCACCTGTATTCCATCAGGTGTACGTAACTCTTTCGAACGATCCCGTAGCAGACAGTGTCATCACTAACCTTAATACGTTCCCACAGTTGAGCTAAAAATAGCATGTGAATTTTATACCTCCTAAGTTTTTATTAAAAAAAAAGTAAAAATCAGCTAATGATGAATCCCGTCCTTACAATTTTTTTTCAATACTCTTAAATATTCGAAAATTTGCTTTTAGTGCGAAGAAGTGTTCCAGCTCGTTCCTACCACAATTTATCTATCATATTAGAATGGGTGCTAAGCATCCACCACGAATCGTATGTATTAATTAATTAATTTAAATTATGTTAATTTATATTTTCATTATGTATTGAAAAAACTGTGGGCCCGTAAAACACAGGATTGGTGCCCGGACACAGCGACGCGGGGCCGCGGCAGATCACGAAGGAGATGGCGGGACGATCTGGATGTCTTCCTTGAGAATTGGAACGATAAAGCGTGCAACTGAGATTACTGAAAAGAATGGAGGGAGGCCTTTGCCCAGTAGTTGGACAGCACAGGCTGGCTATAATAATAATAATATTTAAAAACGTTCTTGAAAAACACTCGGCTCCATAACACCTTCTCCTGCGGCTCGGGCCAAATTCCATCTCAGTCGCAATTATAAAATGTTTTCACTTGTATCAATAACTATTATTTACGAACACGTCAAAAACCATCCCAAACTCTATTTATAATATTAATCTCATAAAAAACAGCAATCCATTACTCGAAGCGAAAGTTAAAATATCCCCAAACTAAAACATTAAACCAATTGCGTATTCAATTATGAGTCTGGCAACACTTGTACATTATTTTCAGTCTAGACACAATTTGATTTAATCGGCTATTTTACAAAAGTCCACTTAAAGGATGTGAGTAGCGGCACATAAAATTATTTAACAAGCTTTGCTCCCCCTAAGCAAAACATAAAAGAAATCATCCCTTACTATTTGTTTGTATTTATTGTGACGGTTGGGATTTGTGGTTCGTAGTCCAGTGTTTAGGGGTTTTTGACTTGATTTTATTTTGATTTTTTTTTATGGTAGGTAAAAATCATCCAATGACGAATCCCGTTCTTGGGCGGAGCGGGAAACCGTGTCAAACTCTTACTGACTAAACAACCTACCCCGTTCCTTCCTTGCCTTAGTCCCAGAGCCCCGGTGTTACGCTCTCGCACCAACCCTCGGCTCCAGGAGGCTTCGACCCTGTAGGGCCACTTTAGTTTGCTGACAACTCCCTGAAACGGCCTTGACTTACGACTTATTTTAAAAACAAAAATGTGTTTATGTATAAAAAATTTAGTTAAGAGCAGTGGTGGCCGAGTGGTAACGGCCCCGACTTACGAATTATTTTGTGTAATTTATTTCATCACCACTGCTCTCAAAACGGTGAAGGAAAACATCGTGAGGAAACTAGAATGTCCTAGAACCAAAAATTCGAAGACATATGACGTTCACCAATCCGCGCTAGGCCCGCGTGGTGGATTATGGTCCATTCCCTCTCCTAAAGAGGAGGCCTGAGTCCCAGCAGTGGGATCATTAAAAAGGCTGATGATGATGATGTTGATAAAACTAAAAAATTACATCGTAAAACTCCTGCGTATTGTCAAAATAGATCATTAAAAAAATTCACAGACAAAAATTTCGATGAAGAATTTTAGGCAGTTTTCCAATCGAGTAACAAAAGTAAGTGTTGAATCCACACACCCACTGGCTAGAAGCCAGATACTATTCATCTCCATTAACGATTCAATGAGTGAGAGACACAAAAAACTTTATTTGCCAGTCGTGTATTTAAAACATGGATGAAATGCATTATGGGGGGAGAGGATAACTTAATTTAATGGTACTCCGCGGGATTGCGTACTGTTACGAGGCAGCTGATTTTGTTGGATAGGTGGCTTTGGGTGTTAAATTGGTGAGGATTTTGGGTGAATACTTTTGTTTAAATCAGAACCTTTTTTTATGGTAGGTAAAAATCATATAATGACGAATCCCGCCCTTGGGCGGAGCGGAAACAGTGTCAGACTCTTACTCTTACTGACTAAACAACCTACCCCGTACCTAAATCGCCATCTTTTTTTTGTATTGTTTATAGGTTTGCGCTTGACCGCTATCTCACCTGATGGAAAGCGACGATGCGGTCGACGTTAGAGCGCGTTCTAGGTAAGCGCGCTCCATCGTACATAGAAGTAACCTATACCAGGGCTAGAGCCTTCTTTTCAGACACGAACCCCTGGCCCCAGTTGGCTTCGACCTTTCTACATGGTTTTGACTGCAATCCCACCTGATGGTAAGCAGTGATGCAATCGTTAATGGTAAGGCGCACTCGTTTATTAAGAGCCTATTCACTCTAGCCTTGAAGACACCTAAATTATAATCAGACGGAAAGACCGCAGCCGGCAAACCGGGCCCCTACGATTTTCTGATAACTCCTTGAGGCGCGCGGGAACAGTGCGCATCGTCGACGACTAGGCTTGATCTGGGCGATTACCAGACGACCGGACGGAGCTTGGTTTAGGTCGTGGTCCAGAATGGAAAGTGACCAACTCTTTCTGTGACACCGTAGGTGTGGGCTTGTGGGCGGCGACCAATGACTGATAATAATCGCTTGGTCCGGGCTTAAGTCGTCGATGGTGCGTATCGTTCCATGTGCGCCTCAAAGAGTTGTCAGCGAATCGTAGAGGCCCAGGTGGGTCAAAGCCTACTGGGACCATGGAGTATTGTGAAAGACACCCGAAGCTCTGAATCAAAGGCAAAAAGGAACATGTGACTATTCTTTGATGGTGGGAAAAATCATCTAATGATGAATCCTGCTCTTAGGCGGAGCGGGAAATATTGTCAGACTCTTACTGACTAAACGACCCTTTCCTTCTGAGCCTTCATACCAGGGTTTTTTAGTCAGTTAAAGTCTGGCACTGTTTCCCGCATTTTATGTTTTTTTCCACCATAAAGAACCCAAGGGCGCGGGGATAACTTTAGATGATTTATGGCAAAAAAATCCTCTTTTTGTAAACCAGTCGTTGACATGACGTATACATAATATCTCTATTACGTCATAGAATTGTCAGACCCATATATAAAAATACCTTACAAGCCTAGACAGTACCTATAATCGAACTGGTAACACAGCCCACGTAACCTTTCGTATAAATTCGGATCCCTCTCATAAATCTGAGGGTAGTTTGCGCCCTAGGTCCTCAATTTAAACCGGGCCCCTAATGGGGTTGCCATATTACCCATCTATTTAATTTCCCGAATGGGTAAACGAATTAGGCTGGCAACTTTGAAACGAATTAAATTTTCGACGGTTGACTCATTGTGTTACTGTGCGGGGTAGTCTTTAATTTGCGATTGCTACCGGTTGTGTATGAATCGTAATTTGGAATATATCAAAACTAGCTTTCTGCCAGCGGATTTGCCCGCGTCAAAATAGGTTTTTGCACAAACTTTGGACACGCGTTTCATCCCTTTAGGAGGAGAATTTTAAAAATCCGTTCTTGGTGTTCGCCTACGTCATAAAAGGAAGCTTTCCGCAAAATTTCACTCTTCTAGTCCCAGTAGTTTCGACTGTGTGTTGATATGTCAGTCAGTCAGTTTGTCCTTTTTTTTATTTTGGCAACCTTAACACCTACTCACCAAACACGAGCATACCTAAAATTCAGTCCCGCTTTATCTATATATATATATAGATAAAGTGGGCCTCGTACTTTTTGTTAGAAAGAACCATAATAGTACTTGAAACAGATATAATCCAGTACGTTTGTTGATTTTATTTGATTAACTAAGAACTTCGTGTTTGCCGCATTTTCCAATATTTTCAACAATGCATTAACACACATACACATTACATTATACCGTTTTTAATCTTCACATAGCAAATTAAAATCTGTATTTGAAAAAAAATCCCCTCCACTTGATTCAACTTAGACTAATTAGTTCTTAATCTTTTTTTTATGTTTACTTTTGTTTGAAAAATAAAATTGTCCGGCACTAACAATAACCCCTGAACGCACCCAAATTGCATTCACAAGCATGTGATACTTACACAAGACACCCAGACTCGGAACACATCTCTCGCTCCAACATCATCATCAACATCACTAACACTATCTCCCGCCGCGCCCCAACATCATCAAAAATGATTTTGAAGCACGATAAAACGCAAGTTTGCGTTTATTTGCATTACAAAAACAAAATCAAATTAAATAAAACGAATGGAATGATTCTGACGGATTGTCATTATTTTTTTTGATACATGTATCTAGTAAAATATAGCAACTGGTTGCAATTTACACAATAAACTCAGTAACGGACAAGGAGACTTTTTATGAGATTACCGGACCATTGTTAGAGATGATTGTAAAAGATTTTCTATTACTAAAGATGTCTCTTGATTACTGAGCCTAATGAAGACTTAATTCTTAAGTTGATTATTCTTTTGTCTTTGTTTAAATATGTTGAGATTCATGGTTCGTTTATGTAGAGATTTTTTTCTTGTGGCCCGAAATTATACTCTGATTAGATCACTCGGTCGAATTTTTGGGATTCTTAAACAAACATAAATTTATTTAGTGACAGGTTTTGCACAGCTTGTTGGTGTTTACATAATCTAGAAATATAATAATATCTAATAATAATAATGGCTTAATAGCCAAGAGCCTCGATCATGACCAACACCTTCGGAGACTCTCGTTAGGCGGCTGAATCAATGGCTTGATTCAGAAAACGGTACTCCGGGACACGGCTCGTATTGTTAGGAGGTTCCTTTCTCTGAAGCCCTGACCGCCGGTAGCTTGGACCCTGTTCCCGATAACGTTGGGAAAATATTTTTTTATATTTTTAAATGTTTTATATTTTTTATTGGAATATTTAAAAATGTAATTTATAATATGATCTTTAATGAATAAACGGAATAATCTTCAATGAATAATAACGTGTGGCAATGCTGCCAGCCTTTTGGGCACTTTACCAGTCGACAGCGATGAGGAAGAGTTTTTTGACGCCTTAGTAGATTAGGTATTTTTAGTACTTAACTAAAAATACCTAATCTATATCTAGTTTTAAGGTTAAAGATATCTAATTAATTATAAAAAAAGTTTATATTTTAACGGAATAATAATAATAAAAATTGAGGAGGCTTGATCCAACTGACCATCATATGAAGAGGTTCTCGTTGGACGGTTGGATCAAGCGTTTAATCCAGCAATCAGTACTCTTGAACACGGCGCGCATTGCTAGGAGATTCCTCTCAAAAATCCTGACCTAGCTTGGACCCTGTTTCCGATACCGGTACTTAAGTTACTATTTTTTATTCTGTTTTAATGTTTTTATACCCTGACTACCAGTCACGGTAAGTGTGGGCTTGTGTACAACGAGCAATACTTAGCTCTCCGTCTGGACCGAATATGAAACGAATATTCATAATATAGGTATTTACAAAATTACTAAAAGAACCATTTGTTATTCGTCTACATCTCTGGCACAGCAACTTTAATCCATTTCAAACTGATATAAATGATTGTAGCCAACCCCTGCTCAGATTAAAAATTTAAACAAAATTCTACCAAGATATTGGTAGAAAATGATTCAACTGTTTTCTACCCCCGGCTAAACCTACTACAATCCAATTTGGATGCTGACGAACAGAATTTTATAATATTTACCTACGTTAAATATTTTATTTTGTATAGTGTAGAACAATTCGTGGAATATAAAAAGGAAATACTTTTGTTTGTTTTAATATAAGTACTAGCATTTGTTTGCGACTTTGTTCACGTGAATTCCGGTTACAGAGGACGTGAAAAAGAAATTGAAATCAGATAAAAAGTAGCCTATGTCTTTCCAATTCCATCAAAATAGGTTCAGTATGTTTTAGTCGTGAAAGAGATCGTCATCGTGATCGACTGGCCTGTTAGTCTAGTGTTTAGTGGCCCTGACCAGGAGAAATGTTTGTGTGTTGAGCACGATCATTTATTCTATCTGGGTGTAATTTATCAATAATGTGTATGCATTAAAAAAAAATATAAGTATGTTTAGCTGTTGTCTTGTACTCATAACATAAGCTTTGCTTAGCTTGGGACTAGACGACATTGTGTAATAAATGTAGAATATTATATTATCTTATCATCATTATTTCAGCCGAAAGACGTTTACTGTTGGACATAGGCCTCCCTAAATATCTCTATAATGAATGCTTGCATCCATTGGATTTCCTCCATCCATCCCCCACGCGGGATGCGAAGCTCGATTTTGGACACCAGCCCAAGATACAGAGCAGTTCTGCATGCGTGATGAAATCCGCACCATATTACCTCGCCTACCGTAATTAGAGACATAATAGAAATATAATAGGTTTGCGAATGCTTCGTTTGCAAACAAAAAAAAAAAGATGAAACGGAGGCCCATTTGTGTAGAGAAACTGAGTTTCTCACGGGTGAGGCCTGTGGCAGAAGTCTCCTGCGGCCATGAATAATGTGAAAGTGAACACTAGGGCCCTGGAACTAAGGCGAAAAAGAAACGGAGTAGGAGGTTTAGTTTCTAAAAAACATTACTTATAGTCCTCATTAGACTTACACAAAATGCAACTGAAGGAACATAGATGTTGGTTTTAGTCAGTAAAAGTCTGACACGGGAGTATCTCGCTCCACCATGGTGCGAGAAAAGTCATGAGAAATTCCACCTCAAAAAAAGCACGACATAAATAGATATAGTAGTAGAGCTTTATTAACGTTAGGTATATTCGCAACATTAATGACCTAAACATTTTTTCACACAAAGACCTCTCTAAAAACTTCTTAATCTTCACAAAATATATAACATCTATCTAGTACACTTGCCGCCATAAATACCACCCCAGTATTTTTGAAACGACACTTAAAACGCGATTTTTATTGTTAGTAAAGTACCTACAAGATAATATCTTTTACCTAGCATTATTACTGAGGGTCACTCCAAAATACCCTCCTACCCTTAAGGGCCATTGTAATAAAAAAGATCGGGCAGAAATGAACGTACAAAATGTATAAGACTTTATTAAGATTTCGTATTAGATTTTCTTGTGAAAATTTTAAGTGTGCCATTTTTTTTGGGTCCCAATTTCAATTATTGCTTTTCTGTGTTCAATTCTGAATTTTAATAATGTTTTGTAATTATGAACGTTTTCTTCGCTGAAGGAAATTGTTGATTGACATTTAATATTATAGTTTATTTGTTATGGTTGGGCGGGGCACATTGCTCGCAGAACAGATGGGTCCAAAGGTTCTAGAGTGACGACCTCTTACCGAAAGACGCAGTGTTGGAAGGCCTCCTACAAATCGAACAGATGACCTGGCAAGGGTTCCAGGAATACGGTGGATGTTGGACATAGGCCTTTTCATTGTCCTACATCCTTTTAGGACCAAAGCTGATATTAAAGACTAAAAGATAAGTATGCGGAGCATAGTGTAAAGTGTCGAAAATATTCATTGAAAAAAAAGGTCCTGCGACTAGACGGGTGTTGTGTCTGGTCTTGGCAACTGTCTAGTTTTCGAACTATTGCCACTATCAATGCTCTATTCAAATCAGTTACCATAAAAACGGAAAAGTCAAGGATAAATGAGAATCTGTAAATTTAAATTCGTTCTTTTCGGAGGAAATAACTAGAAATACAGAAAAACTCAAGTTAGATAATGAACTTAAACAAATTTGCTTTCTAGGTTGTAAATTAATACAGACAACACAAAACAGATAACACACAACCCAGCCAGGCGCATTATTTAAATTTATTTCATCACCACATCAGCTCTCAAAATGTTCACCATTTTGAGAGAAAACATCGTGAGGAAATCGGCATGTCGTAGAACCAAAAATTCGAAGACTTGTGACATCCACCTATTCGTACTGGGCCCGCGTGGTGGCTTATGGCCCATTCCCTCTCCTAGAGAGTAGGCCTGTGTCCCAACAGTGTGAACATTAAAATGGCTGATGATGATGTGTGTAGAACGTAGATGTTTTTTATAATTATTTATTGGCCCTGTATTTTGGCAACCTTAACACCTACTCACCAAACACAAGCATACCTAAAATACAGTACCAAAAGTAATCATCTTAATAAAAAGATGGCGGCCATTTTTTCTGCTACGATTAACGTTTTTTTCATACTTTACGGTCATCCATCAAATAAAATCATAGAGCCTGTATATTCTCCCTCCAGATAATATTCTGTGTAATCTGATCGCGTCAACAAAGGGCGCGGTGATTACCTACTCTAGTAAATGAGCTTGATTAGTAAGGTCACTAATTACTTGTTTCTGCTGACTGTACTATAGGTATCGATTTTCATTTGGGAAATAAAACTTGATCGTTTTTTGTTTTTATCTAAAATTGGACGTACAGTGAGCAGTGGTGGCCAAGTGGTAAAGGCCCCGACCTACGAGTTGTAGGTCGCGGGTTCAAACCCAGCCAAGCGCATTGCTTTGTGTAATTTATTTCATCACCACTGCTCTCAAAACGGTAAAGGAAAACATCGTGAAGAAACCGGCATGTCCTAGAACCAAGTATTCTAAGATATATGACATCTAACAATCCGCACTGGGTCCGCGTGGTGGATTATGGCCCATTCGCTCTCCTAGAGAGGAGGCCTGTGTCCCAGCAGTGGGAACATTATTAAGGTTGATTGACTCGTAAATTAGAAATGGTTTAAACAAATAAATGCAATTTGCAGTTGTTAATGTTGTTTAGAAACTGTTATTGGCATTTATTTTTTTAATGGCTTTATTTTTGTAACAGTTTTCAAGCGCTAAAATTAGCAGAGCTTAACTTCAGACGCGCCAAGATCCGACTGCCGTACTGTAATTTGGCTGAAATGATAATGATGATTGATCAATACAACTCCTTTTATCTATATAAATAGAAAGTGTTAAGTTTGTATTTTTATTTCGGGCTGGTGTCCGCAATTCGACGATAAAGCGTCTATTTGGCATATAAGTAGGGCAAATATGTTGCTTGATTCACCCCAAGTCCTCAAGGATGGCCAGTAGCTGGGTGACTGGTTGGGTAGAGCAGGAGATAGTGTCAGGCTCTTATTGACTAAAACACCTAACCCGTTTCTACATTGCTGCTCATACTAGGGCCTTGCTTTCAGACACGAACCCTTGGCCCCAATTGGCTTCAAACTTTCTGTAGGGTCCCTACGTTCAGCTGATAACTCCTTGAGGGCGGCAACAGTGCGCGCCGTCAATGACTTGAGTTTGGTCCAGGCGGTTACTGGACGATCGGACGGCCAGCTACCGATTGCTCGCCGTCCGCAACCCCGCTCCTACGGTGGAGCCTGTTGGGCTACCATAACACTCGATCAGATGGTCGGTAGCTTCACGTCTTAGACAGTATTCGTCGACCAAGTCATTTAAAAAAATCACCCTGTATTCTCTACCCCCCATCAACTCAAGCTGGCCTTAAAATTACGAAAATTCCTAAAGAAAAATACTTTCTCAACAACTATAATAGTCTCTTAAAAGCTCTTAAACCCAGATTTAGTTGAACTTCTTAAGAACAATCACGCAAAAATGTTAAGCAATCAGTACTTAAAACTAAAAACGTAATCACAGGATCATTTAAGGGTGGTCCACACGGGTGCGACGCGACTTTGCGACCGCTACAAAAGCGGGCCACAATATCAGACCGGTTCACACGCGGGCCTGTCGTGACTTGTATATAGAGCTACGTCGCGTGGCGTGGGTTTAATGTAGCTTTATAATAATGGTAATATTCGACAAGCATCACACCATGCCGTCTTGTCTCAAGCTAAAAAAAGCTTGTGTTATGATTACTAGACAACTGATAAACATACTTATATATTTCTAAATACATACATATTATAGATAAATTACACCCAGATACAGAACAAATGATCGTGCTCATCATACAAATATTTGTCCTGGGTGGGAATCGAACCCACGACCTCCGGCATAGCAGTCAGAGTCACTAACTACTAGGCTAACAGGCCAGTCAGCTTTACAAGTTTAATTGTCTACTTTTGTTGATCTACCTTCAGTCTTGCTGCATGAATAGGTATGCATCTATCCAATTCTTCCTGGATTTAGGTGTCCACCCTGTATTCTTGTACCTTGCTATCACAACGTCATAAGAAGCCAAGAGCGCATGTTAATCTCCGATATTTTAGCTGATAGACAGATTTTTTATTGGGATTAGGTTGTTATAAGGATTCCCTTTCTTAGAGAGAAGGAGGCTTGTGTCCCAGCAGTGGGAACATTATATAAAAGGCTGATTATGATGATGATCGTAAATATCTACTCATGAACAAATCACAGTGGCCAAAGTCGCGACAGACAAAGTCCCCCCCGGGTGTAGCACCCTTAATAGGTTCCAGTACATTCCTGTAGCGAATCTTTAGCCTTTTTTACGTCGACATTTTTCGTAATGAAGATCGTTTCTAAAAAGCAATTCCCGTGCAAAAGGGTTTGCAATTTGGGGCAGTTTTTATCATCGTCCTGTTAATTTGCGGAGGTACCGGTTTCCTTGGAATTAGAGGAGAAAGTGTTATTGAAATGATTATTTTTGTAAAATATATATTGTCGTTGGAGTTGGGAAAAATGTTGTGTTTATACCTGAATATTGTCGTTTAACGTTTTGGGAATATATTAATTGTGTGGCCCTACTTTTTTATGGCAGGTAAAAAACATCCAGTGAGGAATCCCGCCCTTGGGCGGAGCGGGAAATAGTTTCAGACTCTTACTGACAAACAATCTACCCTGTTCCTTCCTTGCCCTAATCCCAGAGCCCTTTTGTTACGCTTTCGCAACAACCTTTGGTCCCAGGAGTGTGTGATTCTGCTTAGCAGTGTAGTCCTTTACGGGAGTCTATGTTTCCTGATAGCTCATTAATAATAATTATTATAGAAATATATGTACAGTACCTCCGTTGGAACTTAGCGTGTCTGAAGTTAGCCTCTGCGAATTTTTGCGAATGAAAACTCGTAAAAAAATAAATGGTTCAAACAAATAAATACAATTTAAACTATTAATGTTGCTATATACTAGTGCTTGACTGCGATTCCACATGATGGTAAGCATTGATGCAGTTGTTGATGGTGAGACACACTAGATTATTAAAAGCCTATTCACTCCTTCTTGAAGACACCTAAATTATAATTGGACGGAAAGACTGCAGCCGGCAAACTGTTCCAGTCGCTCGATGTACGCGGTATAAACGACGAGGCAAAACGCTTAGTCCAAATTGTAGATGTCTCAACAACGTAAGGGTGGATATTTGCCGTACACCGGGATGTTCGATGGTAAAATTGAGATGGTGGAATCAAAGCGCACACTGTCCAAAATGCATCCTCTAGAAATCCGTAAGGCATAATTTGATAATTTTCCTTTTAAAAAAAGCTTATAATGGTGCCAAAGAAAACTGAGCACGGAAGAACGTTCAGGTTTATCAAATTAATAAAAAATCCAGCTCATTAATGAGGTCGCCCTATTTCTTGCCAAGTTGCACAATTATTGGTTTAATTACACGCTAGATTACATAGGGGTTGGCGTTAAACATTGTTATATGGAGGTGGTCATCATATGGATCGGTAGGTTATTGGTAAATAAGTCATCCTTTTTTTTATTTATTTAGTTTTTTTTTACAAGCTGACTGCTAACTCGTGACCGATGATCATGATAGCAAACACTTTTACTCAAATCTTATTCATGATAACAATAACAATTTAAAGAACCTCAAACCATATATGCCAAAAATTAACACACAAACATTTGTCCTGGATGGGAATCGAACCCACGACCTCCAGCCTAGCAGTCAGGGCCACTAACCACTAGACCAACAGGCCTGTTGGTCTAGACCAATAGGCAAATGTTTGTGTGATGAGCACGATCATTTGTTCTGTGTCTGAGTGTCATTTATCTATAATATGTATGTATTTAGAAATATAAAAAGTATGTTTATCAGTTGTCTAGTACTCTTAATTTTATTTTATTGTATTTAATTTTTGGCATATATGGTTTGAGGTTTTTTAAATTGTTATTGTTATCTACACTATATATAATAATAATAATAATATAATAAAGAGGTAAAGTTTGTTTTTTTGTTTTTTTGTTTGTAGGGGGTAATCTCTGGAACTACTGGTCCGATTGGAAAATTTTTAGTAACAATAGAAAGCTGCTTTACTCCTGAGTGACATAGGCTATATTTCATGAATAAGATTTGTGTACACTTGTATGAGCTTGACTGAAATAAATAAATTAAATTGAATTGAATAAGCTCTGCTTAGCTTGAGACTAGACAGCATTGTGTAAAGATTATCGAATAAAAAATAAAACTATGGGACCAAATCTGAAATCGCGAAAAAAGGCAGCAAAGTTCTGTAAATATTACTGGTTAGCAGATAATGTTCGCAACTTCAGGTTGTCAGGTTTGGGGTTCTTGACAGACAGACAGACAGATGGACAGCAAAGTGATTTCATAAAGATTCCTCTTTTTCATTTTTAGGTACAGAACCCTAAAAATATTGTTATTGTGGGCGCTCACGCCACACATAGGTACTTAGAATGCTTACGCGACAAAATGTGTAGTCGCTAAGCGGGACTGTGACGAGTTCGAACGCCAGTCCCTTACGCGCAGTGGTGGTGCAAACAGTGTATTGTAATCCGCGCACCTGATTTCGTACATCGTAGTTGTGTCCTATTTGTTAACGAGCCAAATAAACATATATGTGACTTTCAATTGTACTACTCCTTACGCAAGGCTACACCGCACCCAGGACTCATACACCACACACCACCACCAAGGGACTCAACATTATACTTAGAAAATAACCATCATATTCCATAATTTATATGTATACTCGTACTTTACAGTATGAATATATTTAGCTATCTTAAAAGATTTCTTATATGAAATTACTACAAAAATAGTTCAGGTCGTGGCTTCGATGGAAATAAATTATCTATGCTATCCATGTTTTTAGGTCAGTGCGTTTATTGCCATCAAAGCGGTTGGGTTCGGGAGCTGTTTATAATTTTAATTTAAAATGCTAATCTTGTGTGGGCTGAGAATAACTCAATTGATATATTATCGTGTACCTAACTGACTATACACCGTTAAATTTTAGTCGTTTTAATCCCGAAGAGGGTCGATCCAGTACATGAAACACTATCGATTTGTGTAGATAAAATAAAAAAATTAAGTACTTTTTTTCTAAATCTCTTATTGATATACGCATTTACGAAATTAATTTCTTTAAGTAAACGAGTCATTGACCTTGTAGGTAGTTGTCGGTCGTTGCGTACTAACTACCTACAGGTCATTGAACTCGCCCAGCTGACGTTTACTTAAAGAAATCAATTTAGAAATGCGAAAATTAATTCGAGTTTAAAAAAAAAGTACTTGGTTTTTTCATTCTAACTTTACCAATCGATAGTGTTTCATGTACTGAATCGATTCTCCAAGGGATTAAAACGACTAAAATTTAACGGTGTATGTGTATGAGCATTTTGCTTGCAGAATAGATGGGTAATGAGGCCGAAAGGTTCTGGAGTGGAACCTGAAAGGTGCAGCTTTAGTTTGGTAACGGAATGGTTTTTGAAGGTGGCGACGGAATGTGAGTCTTGCTGGAGATATCACGTTTATTTGGCAAAAAACGGTTTTACAAGTATTATAAAAATAAGACTTCTGCATCCCTGCATCTCCACGCCTTTGTTTTCTAATTGGTCAGACCATAAAAAATTATCATTTCACTAGCTTTTGCCCGCGGCTTCGCCCGCGTGGTATTGGGGTTTTCGGGATAAAAAGTAGCCTATGTCCTATTCCGGAGTGTATCCTATGCCTGTGCCAAATTTCATCCAGATCCGTTCAGCCGTTTTGGTGTGATTGAGTAACAAACATCCAAACATCGTAACTTTCGAATTTATAATATTAGTAAGATTCATGATATGGCCAACAGCTAAAACATTGACATTTGACTATTTATTTACTTTAACAAAAACGGCTATCCGCCAATTACATTAGTTAAAGATATTTAAACTCACACACTCATCTCACATCCTCCAGGCATACTGACATGATCACCTTCCATTTGTCCGCGAACACATCAGAGTCATGGTGCGTGTCCAAAAGAGTGTTGAGCGCAAAGAGAGTACGAGGGACAGGAGACTGTGCTCGCGCAACAGTGTGACTCGCAGGCACAGCGAATAAGCTATGTCTCCAGGGGGCTTAGACAAAGTCACATTCTCACTAACGATAACGAAATTCGAAACTCCGAAATGTATGGAACTGACATATGCCTTCGAAAAGTCACGTGGTCAAACGTTTTCGATTCACTAATTGTTAGTAGTTGTTTATACGTCAAATTTGACGTTTTAGTTCGATAACCATAGCCAAGAAGTTGTTATTTTATCGAACCAACACTTCGACTTATCGATACGTTAGTCGATGTCACTTTATCTACCACTAGCTTTTGTCAGCGGCTTCGCCCGCGTACATAAAATATAGCCTATGTCACTCAGGAGTAAAGCAGCTTTCTATTGTTGGAAAAAAATTTCCAATCGGACGAATAGTTCCAGAGATTACCTCCTACAAACAAAAAAACAAAAAAACAAACTTTACCTCTTTATTATATTAGTGTAGATTTTGTGGTCGACATCGTTAAGGCCCTGATACGGCTATTATATTTGAATAATTGTTTGATGATATAATTGGTGTAGAATTTCTATGGTATTTAAAGGTCTAAAGAAAGTAGTCCAAATGAGAATTCAAATATCATCAAACTTTAACGTTTAAGATCAGAAGTGTATAATAACATAACACAGCATAATTTTTTAATGTATCCACTATTGGACTCATAGCATCCTCTTTAGGAGATAAAAACGACTGTAACCCACCCGCACTGGATCCGCCAATGCGGGTTGATGAATGTCTTCGAATTTTTTTTCTAGGACATGCTGGTTACTTCACGATTTTTTCCATCACCGTTTTGAGAGCAGCGATAATGCAATAAATTACATAAAGCAATGCGCCTAGTTATGTTTGAACTTGAGACCTACAACTCGTAAGTTGGGGCCGTTACCACTCGGCCACCACTGCTCGCTATTTATAGGTGCTAGTAAAAATAGCTGATTCCTTATTTCTCCTAAAAAGTCTGTAATTGGCTTAGATATACTATGTTACCTAGAATACCTCTTCCGACATTATAATCTACTAATTATATGATACTTATCTAACATAAATTATTTACTCGTTACAAACAAGGATTACGTCTTTAGTTTAATCTGAAGAAAATATCCTCGAGCGATATCTCTGCGGGCTGACATGTAAAGTAGCGGACTGAGACAAGCGGAGCGATCAATAAAAGAAATAAATTTATTCAGTTTATTTTTAACAAAGAAATCTATCGCGGGTCAACTTGAAGAAATTTCTTTTTATAAAAAAAACTTTTTACAAAAAAAAACCGCCTTCAAAAAAAGCCAAACGATAAAAGTTCCTACACTAAAAAGTTGAAAATAAAAATTTGAATTGCTGTAAAGAAACTTAATTTATAGGTAAACTTATTTGACATTAATATTTTGCAAATATTCAAAATTTATTACTTCTTTTTGGAGTCAGTGCCAGCATTTTTATTGTTGAAACTTAATGTTAGGTAGCTTTTTAACCAGTGCCATTTTTCGTACATAATGCTTAAACATTTTCAATGTATATACATATTTATATATATATTTATGTATGTGTTTTTGTGTGTTTTTTATGTGTATGTATATGTGTGTGTTTTTTGTATGTATGTTTATATGTTTGTTTTTTTTTTATGTATTTGTCTCTTAATAAAGTATTATATATTTGAGTACGCAAATAGGTACTAAGTAGTTTTATAGTTAAATTAGAGGTAGTTTTTCAAGGGATTGTTGCCCATTCGTAATTCCTTGCCTTGGCTGGCACCGACTCCAAAAAGAAGTAATAAATTTTGAATATTTGCAAAATATTAATGTCAAATAAGTTTACCTATAAATTAAGTTTCTTTACAGCAATTCAAATTTTTATTTTCAACTTTTTAGTGTAGGAACTTTTATCGTTTGGCTTTTTTTGAAGGCGGTTTTTTTTTTTGTAAAAAGTTTTTTTTATTTGTAGCCGTTTAGTGTTTTTTATTATAATGTGTTATGGCAACGAAGTCAATATCGTTCCTGCATTTCTTTTGAAAAAGTTACCAATGTCATATAAGTAGGAATACATATTATAGGTACATTGTTACAGTGTAATCGTTTTGATCTCGTGGAGAGATGATATGATGCATGAAATACTTATGATTCATCTCATGGGTACATCTCATAACAGCTCTCATCATCATCATCATTTCAGCCAGAAAACGTCCACTGCTGGACATAGGCCTCCCCCAAACGTCGCCACAACGACCGATTCTGTGAGACTCGCATCCATCGCATTCCCGTGATTCTCACCAGGTCGTCCGTCCACCTTTTGGGAGGTCTTCCAAAGCTGCGTTTTTTGGTGAGCGGTCGCCACTCTAGAACCTTTCGGCCCCATCGGCCATCTGTTCTACGAGCAATGTGCCCTGCCCACTGCCACTTAAGTTTGGCAATTCTTCGGGCTATGTCGGTGACCCTGGTTCTCCTGCGCATTTCTTCATTTCTGATTCGAACACGCAAGGAAACTCCGAGCATAGCCCTTTCCATTGCCCTTGACAGCATTGCCCATGAGAGCTCTAATAAGCTCAAACAATGCTAGGATACGTTTTTTTATTTTGAAGTTCCCATGCCGACCTTCCACCTTCCAGCTTCATCATCACATCAGTTCAATAGTACCTTACAGCCAAAGTGCATCTTATGACAATTCTAACAAGCCCAAACACGGCTAGGATATATTAATTAGTTACGCAGTTCCAGTGCCTACCTTCCAGCTCCATCATCATCATCAGATCAGTTCGATGATAATTATTTAATATCATTGGTTTATAGTGCATTTTAATAGTTGCTTAACTACCTTGATTGTGATATCTATGCGAGTGTCAAGTTTCGTTAGCCATTTCTGATCTTCTTCACCAGTTCCACCTCATCAAATGTTACTTTTTGACTGTAAATACTTGAGTTCTCAATGAAAATATAAAAAAAACTATATAGTTGCTTATAATATTTGAGGAGTTCCCTCGATTTCTCATGGATCCCATCATCAAAACTCGATTTTGAAAAAAATGGGACAAATCTGGAAGCATATCCTTTCAAGTACAAAAAAAATTTTGCAAATCCATCCATAAACAACGGAGTTCTGAGGTAACAAACATAAAAAAAAAAAAAAAATACAATCGAATTGAGAACCACCTCCTTTTTTTTGAAGTCGGTTAAAAATAAGCATTACCTTTATATCCTTCTATATGATACATACATACTTCTATACCTTTATATCATTCTGTATGATTATGTTCTTTTAGCCTGTAAGTTATTGTGTGTTGATTTTACTGAACCATTTTAACACTTTAGGTGCACAGTTGTGAAAAATGCTAACGTTATCTATTTATTCCTGACAGCATAAAAACAACAACTAATCTTAATCCTGTGTACCTGTACTTTACACTGTTTCCTGAGGAAAAAAAACATAATAACAGTACTTACCAAGTCAACCCGTCTCCCTTACGCGAGATTTGATAATATTCAATTCCATCTCCGCTACATGTCTTCTGTAATTTATTTCACGCTCCCATTCTGTTGAAGAGAACTGTATCCAAAATTAATAATGTTTTGTTTTGTCTTAAACCGCGTTACAAAATTATTAATGTTTGCTCAATCGCACCCTATTTTTTTCAGTAAAAATCACAACCTAACCTTGCAACTTATTTCCTTTATTTCACTTAAAACACATTTTTATACATTTAAGAATATAAAAAATAGTATCCCACCTGAAACGGGAACAGGGTTAGACTCTTACTGACTAAACCTTTTACCCCATCCCGACGTTGCCATATACACCAGGGCCAGAGCCTTCCTTTCACCCTTGGCCCCAGTTGGCTTTGACCTTTCAGGAGGGTCCCTGCGGTTTGCTGACTACTATTTATATCGTTATTACTTATTATTATTTTATTTTTAACTAGCTTTTGCCAGCGGCTTCGCCCGCGTACATAAAATATAGCCTATGTCACTCAGGAGTAAATCAGCTTTCTATTGTTGCTATTTTTTTTCCAATCGGACCAGTAGTTCCAGAGATTACCTCCTACAAACAAAAAAACAAACTTTACCTCTTTATTATAAAGTGTAGATAATTCATGTGCTGTTGTGGATTTTCTCTTAATTTTCTGTATAGCATCAAATAAATCTTCTATCTTGCCGGTCTTATGTATACTAACGAGTTATAGTTGCCCGCTATTTTTATATCACTGAACTCACAACCTTATTGGAATATCTTTTTAGTTCCGAGAGAGCGACCCAGATAGTGGAGACAAAGAAAGATTGTTAGAAAACGCTTTGAAAAATACGCAAAACTCTCCTTTTACGGATATTTAAAATAAGTTACCTGAATTAGTGAGACTCAGGTGTTTTGACTTGGAAGAGGAAAATGTAGTTCCTTTGTGTTTATCTTTAGAGGAGAATGATGTAAGAAGGAATGACGTCACAGCGTCTTTGACGTCATGTTATGCGAATGTGTTGCTTGTATGTACCCCATTATATATGTTCGACAATATATGTTCGACAATTATCACACAACGCCGTCTAGTCCCAAGTTCAGCAGAGCTTGTGTTATGAGTACTAGACAACGGATAAACATACTTATATATGTCTAAATACATACATATTATAGATAAATTACACCCAGACACAGAACAAATGATCGTGCTCATCACACAAACATTTGTCCTGAGTGGGAATCGAACCCACGACCTCCGGCGTAGCAGTCAGGGTCACCAACTACTAAACCGACAGGCCAGTCATTTCATTCCATTGGTTTCGTGGTTCCAGGTAGAGATGTTACAGAGTTCCGGTTTCGGTTCCGATATACCGAAACTTTCTGTTGATGTTACACCTCCGATTTCGGCTTGGTTTCGGTTGATTTGAAGCGAAGGTTATTGCGGAGGTTATACTGGCTCACCGGGTTTTTATTTGTGTGTTACAGTCACAAATCAGTGTATTTGTATGTATCTGACCCGACCATAAGATAAGTTCTCATTTGTCTCCAACATTCCATGATTCACCTCCGGTTCCAATTTCGGTACCGGTTCTGGTTCCGTTGTAACAAATTTCAAATCTCAGATAAAACCTCCTTCTCCTGTTTTCTGTATTTTTTCTCCTACTATATAGTGTCTACATGAATTGTTAAATAAAAAAAAAGAAAAACCACCTCCGTAACACCCCTAGTCCCAGGTATGAGAGAACAGATTTTCTCATGCTCCAACCACCGGAGTCTCGACTTCGATTTCTAGTCACCGAAGCCGTCGGTTGGCTGACGGCGAGCAATAGGTAGTTTGTACTCGGACTGAGTCCTTATTGTCGACGGTAGGTAGTGTTCGGAGCGTACCTTTAGGATGTGCCATCAAACCATAGGGGCTCAGTGAAATCTATAGAAAAAAGCTACCTAAGAGATACCTAACGAACGACCTTAAGACACCTACCAGAGAGGAGGTACCTTAAGATTATGTAACTTTTTGGTGCACAATAAAGTTATATTCTATTCTATTCCAATGATTCATAAATTTCTAACACCTGTGCAAAGCTGGGGCGGGCCGCTAATTCTTTGATATATTTTTTATTAAAATTCTAAAACATTAAATATCACAAACAAAAATATTGTCAAAACCAATGGCTCCTTTGAAACGCAAACAAAAGTGGTTTTACGACATTTGTGTCTTTCACTTTGACATCCCTTGATGTTGATCAAAGAAGATATATGACATGAATATCATCATGTCAACTTTAGTATAGCAACATAAGATCACATACATGAATTTTAATAATAGAATAGAATAAAGAACAAATATTTTGGTGCACATCAAGCTATGCAATGTAAACTATGTATGTTCGGCTCAAATATTGCAACTCAATTTTGAAGCAGATTTCTTCATTCGATTGAGCTGCAATTTTGCATGCAGGTGTAAATCGCATGACAATGCAATATTATGATGACATGGAGCTGATCTGATGATGGAGCTGGAAGGTAGCCATAACAAGCCAAAACAACTCAACCTTATCGTGTTTGGGCTCATTTGATTTGTATTGACGAGTACTTTGATCCTATATCGTAGCCAGGACCTGATGGTTTTTTTTTTTTTTTATGATAGGTGAAAATCATCCAATGACGAAACCCGCTCTTGGGCGGAGCGGGAGACCAGTGTCAGACTCTTACTGACTAAAAAACCTACCCCGTACCTTCTTTGCCTTATTCCCGGAGTCGAGGTAACAGTTTTCCACCACCCTCTAGACTCCAGGAGGCTTCGACCCTGAAGGGCCCCTGCAGTTTGCTGACAACTCCTTGACGCGCGCGGGAACGGTGCGCGCCGTTGACGACTTGGACTCGGTCTTACCAGACGACCGGACGGCGAGCTACCCATTGCTCACCGTCCGCGAGCCAGTGTCTACGGTGGCCGGATATCGGCAGGATCGCGGCGGCGACGGCTGCGGCGAGTACGCCGTTGCCTTTGCCTTATGCGGTCGGCCTCCTCCTTTACGAGCATTACTGCTTCGCAGAAGGAGGCGACCGCCTGCCATTCCTCTTCGCTGCGGACCATGGCCTGAACCAGGGCCCGGCGCGAGAGGTCGCCGCCGCCGATCACCCCCACGAGGACACGGCGATGCTCTTCCCAAGCAGGGCACACCTCCACCGTGTGCTCCACCGTGTCCTCCGGGCTCGCCTCACAGTGGCGACACCCGGACGTCTCTTCCGCACGAATCCGGTGCAGGAATCTCCCGAACTTCCCATGTCCGGTGAGAACCTGCGTCATGCGGAAAGTGAGGACGCCGTGAGGTCTATCCAGCCACGCCTCAAAGAGGGGCACTACCGCTGAGATTACGGTGTGCCCAGCGCTGGGTTGCGACAGTCGCTGTTTCCACTTCACCATGAGATCTCGCCGGAGCTCCTTCCGCCACGCCTCGACATGTTCGGGCAGCGGATCTTCGCCCCGGCGTTGCATCTCCACGCGCTGGTCGTGCATGCGTGCAAGGACTGTCGCCTCCAAATCCCATGGTGGTAGGCCAGCAAGGAGGCTCGCCGCCTCGCGGGACACCGTGCGGTATCCCCGCACCATCCGGATGGCCATGACCCTCTGGCAGGCGTTCAGCTGGGCCGCCGGGCGTTTACGCAGCGTCGGCGCCCACACTGGTGCCCCATAAAGGGCCATGGACCGAACGATGCCGGCGTAGAGCCTCCGGCAGAAGGCGTCTGGACCCCCAAGGTTCGGCAGGAGCCGCTTGAGAGCAGCCCCCGTCCGATTGAGTTTGGGGGCCAGACGTCGGAAGTGCTCCTCGAAATTCCATCGGCTGTCGAGGACAAGTCCTAGGTACTTCATCGTCGACCCGACGCCGATGTGAACTCCTTCTACCGTTAGTTGGGAACCCGTTGGTGGCGCGTTCCGAGGGCCGTGAAAGCACATGGCCTCGGACTTGTGCAGTGCCACCTTGAGTCCCAACTGCTGGATCCTCTCAACGACTGTCGCAACCCCACGTGTCGCTAGTTCGACCGCCGCCTGGTACGACCTTCCCTGCGCTAGGACCAGCGTGTCGTCTGCGTAGCAGACCACGCTGACCCCTACGGGGAGGTCGGCGCGCAGCACGTAGTCGTACCCGATGTTCCACAAGGGCGGCCCTAGTACCGATCCCTGTGGGACACCGCACGACATCTCTCGCCGTTTCCAATCTCCTTGGTGACCGGGGTAGATTATATACCTGTCGGACAGGTAGGCCTCGATTGTACGACAGAGGTAGTCGGGCACCCGGTGATACCGGAGTGCCGCCCTAATGCAACTCCAGGGCAGGGAATTAAAGGCGATGGCAATGTCCAACGACACCGCCAAGACACACCTGCCCCGGGACACCGCATCCCCCGTCGTGAGGGCTCGCACGCGCATGATGGCGTCCACCGTGGAGCGAGGACCTGATGGTGGAGTTGGAAGGTGGCCATAGGAACTCAGTAATACAATTAGATAACCCTAATGTGTTTGTTTGTGTTGATATGTATTAATAATAAAGGTATATATCCCGAGTTATAAAAGCTTGTGATGAAAAAATATTTTCATTGAAAACTTGTTAAGCCTTTATTACAGGGCCGCGGGGTTTTTTTACGGTGGGAAAAATTATCTAATGACAAATCCCGCCCTTGAGCGGAAGCGGGAAACATTGTCAGACTCTTACTGAATAAATGATCCACTCCTTTCCTTCTTAGCCTTTATACCGGGGTTGGATCTTCCTTTTTTCAAACCGGACCGGGACCCCAGTAAGCTTCGGCCCTGTAGTTGGGCATCTACATTTGCTGACAGGTCCTTGAGGCGCGCGGGAACAGAGCGTGTCATCGACGACCTGGCTTTGTCCGGACTGTTATCAGACGAATGGACGGCGAGCTACGCCTTGCTCGCCGTCTGCAAGTGCCGTAAGCGCCGTTGCCTTATGCGGTCGGCCTCCTCCTTTGGAGAATCCTCCCATTACACAACAAGTGATCCTATACGGGATTTTTTTTATTTCAGGTACGAAACCCTAAAAAGAGATATTAATTTACAACTAAAACAATAGAACTTAGCTAAGTGATAAAAACAAGAAGAATATTATTTTTTAAATTTAATCGAACAAAACAAAAAAGCCTGTAAAATAATTAATTCAAATCCCCTCTATCACTGTAATTCGAAAAGCAACAACGCATTAAACAGATTCGTTCAACACAACTAAAATCCGTAAATAGTTACCTATTTAACCAATCAAGCCTTTGTTTCTGCTGATTTAACAGTTAACAGTTAAAACGTTTGTTTTCCGCGTTAAGTTCGTTTCAGAGCTTTGTCGGGAAAAATCAACAAACGGTTTTTACGTTACACTAATCGGGTCAAAGGTAGAATCGATTTGTGTTAAAAGCGGTACAAGAACACTAGGAATTCTAGGTGAACGAGGAACAACAGGGATTTGGAATGTTTGCTATTCTGTTTTTTATTTGTAGAATCAAAGTCAAAGTCAAAATGTTTTATTTCACACGAGCGACCCGCCCCAGCTTCGCACGGGTACTGATATTGAGTATATTATGCATGTGTCATACACATAAACCTTCCTCTTGAATCACTCTATCTATTAAAAAAAACCGCATCAAAATCCGTTGCGAACTTTTAAACATCTAAGCATACATAGGGACTAAGCAACTTTGTTTTATACTATGTAATGATTGGCCTACATGGGCACTTGTAAAACGTCAGAAGCTAGTGCACGGTCCCAAATTGGTCGTTTCCTATGGAGAAGAACCGGCAAGAAACTCCATGGTCTTTAAAAAAAAGGGTTTGTCATAATATTTCCATATTACAGTATTAACAGATAAATTAAGTAAGAACAGCGCAGACCAGTCAATATTGTACTCGTACCGTAAAAATGGTAGGTAGTAATCTAAGATTTGCGTCCGTCTATAATCTTACTAATATTATAAATGCGAAAGTTACGATGTTTGGTTGTTTGTTACTCAATCACGCCAATACGGCTGGACGGATCTGGATGAAATTTGGCGCAGGCATAGGATACACTCCGGAATAGGACATAGGCTACTTTTTATCCTGGAAACCCCAACCCCAATACCACGCGGGCGAAGCCGTGGGCAAAAGCTAGTGTTCTCATATTCACATTAGTAGTACGTTGGAAAGTCTGTCTTGTGAAAGAGGCTTTATAAAAACAAAAAAATTAATCACAGCTCTCAGTAAAACAATTACATTATTAAGATGGATCTATATAATGGTAATATAATGAATATTGTAATACAACAAACACAATCAAATAACATTGTATAGGGTGACCGGTATTTTTTTTTCCTTTTATATATTACTAACGACCCGCCCCAGCTTCGCACGGGTGCAATCTTGATATTATGCATGTATTATACATACAAACCTTCCTCTCGAATCACTCTATCCTAAAAGAAAACCGCCTCTAAAACCGTTGCTTAGTTTTAAAGATCTAAGTATACATAGGGGGAAGTGACTTTGTTTTATACTATGTAATGATTAGCGACTTTTAAACGGACGTGTATGCCAGTCCCATCATACCTTATACTAACTAAAACGTAACTTAGCGAACAAACACTGTTACTATGGGACCAAACCACACACCAGTTGGGCGAGCATAAATGTTATGAAAAGTTGTGCGAACATAATGTAATATTTTTTATGGTGCGAAAAATCATTAAATGACGAATCTCGGCCTCGCGCGGAGCGGGAGACAGTGTCAGACTTCTACTGACTAAACGACCCATCTTTCCTTCCTGCCTTAGTTTAGGGTCCCGGTGTTCCGCTTTCGCATCAACCCTTGGCTCCAGAAGGCTTTGACCCTGCTGGGCCCCTACAGTTGCTGACAAATCCTTGAGGCGCGCAGGATCAGTGTGCGCCGTCGACGACTTGGGCTCGGTCCGGACGGTTCCGGATGGGCGGCCTGCGAGCTTACTCAATCCTCGGCGTCCGCAATACATAACATAAATCACGATTTTAGTTTGTTTTTTGTTTACATAGTTTATTGATTATTATCATGTCTAGCTTTTGTCCGCGGTTTCGCCCGCGTACATAAAATATAGCCTATGTCACTCAGGAGTAAAGCAGCTTTCTATTGTTGCTATTTTTTTTCCAATCGGACCAGTAGTTCCAGAGATTACCTACTACAAACAAAAAAACAAAATAATATAAAAACAAAAAAACAAACTTTACCTCTTTATTATATTAGTGTAGATTACAATCACGCGATTAAGTATCGGACATTAACCACCACCACTACCTATATATTATAGTGGGAAGAGGTCATCATCATCATCATTTCAGCCGAAAGACGTCCACTGCTGGACGTAGGCCTCCTCCAATGCCATAACGAACGATCCTGTGCGTCACGCATCCATCGGATACCCGCAACCCTATGTGGGAAGAGGTATGTCAACGAAAACGCCAACTGCAAGACACAAAGCCACAGGCAGAACCTAGTAAATATTTTTTCATTTATCCTCCACTTTCCCACATCTAGATACAGGCCTCAGTTCTCCAAAAATATGTCTTTGAATCGTAAATCACCAATTCATCATCATCGTCATGTCAGCCGAACAACGCCCACTACTGGGCCTAGGCCTACCCCAAGGATCTCCATAACGATCGGTCCTGTGCCAAACTCTCCCTCTTTCTCCTCTCTCTCTCTTTGTGTCAAATCAACAATTACGTAACTAAAAACCAAATTATCATTATAATTATTGTCAACAAAGAAAATAATTACTTATCATTTCAATGCATATATTATATTAAATTTAGTCTTGAAATAAACGTTATTAAAAATTTACCTTTTCTGTAACAACGGGAATAAACGTAGGGGTTGAAAGGGGATGTAATTATTTTCAGCTCTCACGAACCTAATATAAAAAGGATTAAACAGGGTTATCCTTTTTTAAAGATAGACCAGAAATGAGCACCTCTGTCATTAGATTGGTATCTCTTATGAATTGTCTATGTGTAAATGTAGGTACCTACTGACTTATGGCCGTTATATAATGACCGTTTATATCAAATAGGCCATTTACAGGCATCGCGGGAGCCTCACTAGCCAACGAAAACGCAACATGATCAACCACGACCATTCTGTCAAGAGTGAACGACTAAGAAGGAGGATTTACAGGCACTTTTTAATTGTCAAAATGTCGGTCAGTCCAAAAAGTGAAGCTATTGCCCGTTCCAAAGCGAAGATCTCTATAGAGAAGTGCGTATAAGAAACTCCATGGCGAATCCCGTCCTTGGGAGCGGAAGACAGTGTCAGACTTCTACTGACTAAAAGACCCACCGTTCCTTCCTGCCTTAGTTCCAGGGCCCCGGTGTTCCGCTTTCTCATCAACCTTTGGCCCCAGAAGGCTTCTACTCTGCTGTACCCCTACAGTTGCTGACATCTCCTTGTGGCGCACGGAAACAGAGCGCGCCGTCGACGACTTCGGCTCGGACGGTCACCGGATGGGTTAACAGCGAGCTACCCATTGCTCGCCGTCCGCAAGCCCGCGCCTACGGTGGATTTGTTACCTTGGGTATGCTTTTCAAAACAATTGTAGAGTCAATAATAATAATATATAATTAATTAAATGCATAATATGCCTAATCTAAACTATTAACACCTACCGCTTAAAATAAACACTACCAGGAGTCCATGTAATCAAAGGAGCAGCGTTTGAACTCATGACTCCTCCGTATTATCAAAGCCAAGGGCTACTGCGAACTGTGTCTAATTGAAGGTATTGTGAGACAGCCCTAGTATACGTGTGAACGTCTGTCTTGTGAGCACAGAGACAAGGTGGTAGGTACACTTGATTTGATTGTAATTGCTTGCTCTAGGGAAGTTTGGATTGCTTTACTTGTGAAACATTGGGATCAAATTAAAATACATTTTCATTAAAACATATGTTCAAATTAGAACTGTGTGTTAAAAAACTAAAAGTTAAAGCCTTAAATCATCATCATCAGCCTTTTTATAGTTCCCACTGCTGGGACACAGGTCTCCTCTTTAAAAGAGGGAATGGGCCATAATCCACTACTCCCAGTACGGATGAGTGAATGTCACGTGGGTTCGAATTTTTGGTTCTAGGACATGCCGGTTTCCTCACGATGTTTTTCTTCGCCATTTTGAGAGCAGTGGTGGTGAAATAAACTACACGAAGTGATGCGCTTGGCTAGGTATAAACCCACGACCAACAACTCGTAAGTCGGGACCGTTACCACTCGGCCACCACTCGTGCAGTGGTGGCCGAGTATGATCGCATCACAAGAGGATCATGCAGATTTGAGTCTTTTGAAGAAAGAGCCCCACAGTTCTGAGTGGACCTGTACAGTCAGTGCAAGCATGTGTCAGTATTCGTATAGCTCTACTCAAAACTAAGAAGGTTCTTAATTAGAAGGAAAATACGAGTTAATACCTTCACAAGAGCATTGCTTAATGCAAAAAAAATGTCTTCTGTCCGAATGATACCCTTAAAAAATACAACAGACTAAAAGACAGTAAAAAAAATCCTATCTCCCTAATATCCAATGCTTATGACACCTCACCATTGCCCCATTTTTACTGAAAACACGGCTATTATGCGTATAAAATAATTAAAATTCAACCACCATCGCGGCATAACAAATGGTTGCTAATGGTACCCTATTCACGGATCCCTAAATCGAGGTATTCATAAAAGCAATTAAAATGAAAGCTGATTAAGAGTAAGTGGATTTGATGGACCCGATGGCATTGTAGATAAATGTTCTCTTTCTGTGGTCAGGTTGTGGGTTTGATTTTTAAACAAGCTTTTATTTAGCACCGATGTTTGTGATCAAATCTTGCAAAGTAATATTTTTTTCAAACATTTGTAAATATTAATGTATTTTTAGCTTATTATACTTAGGTTATTATTGGAATAATAATAATAATAGTTAATTTAAATACTTTTACAAAGAAATACATTAAACGTATAAATCATTACATAGTATAAAACAAAGTCGCTTTCTGTCCCTATGTATGATTAAATCTTTAAAACTACGCAACGGATTTTGATGCAGTTTTTTTAATAGACAGAGTGATTCAAAAGGAAGGTTTATATATATTTAATATCAGCACTTCCCCCGTGCGAAGCTGGGGCGGGTCGCTAGTACATCTTCACTACTTCATCAATCTTCAAAATTAAATTTGATCCGCTTCTAGGTTACCGATTGAGCTGAAATTTTGCATATATGAGTAAATCAGATGTCAATGCAAAATTATTATATCGTGGAGTTGATCTGATGATAGAACTGGAAGGTGGCCGTGGAAACTCTCTCTCTTTATCTGTAATTAAACGACACAACCTCAATCGATTTTGGGCTCGTGTGATTCGTCTTGACGTTGAGTTTTAATTATATACATAGGTATTCTAGCTTTTGCCCGCGGTTTCGCTCCCGGCAACAGAAAAATGAAGAACCGCTCGACCGATTTTGTGCAAACTTCACATAAGCCATCTACTTAATAGCCCGAACAAAGCCTAAAAAATTGGTTTGGATCGGTGAGCCCATTCTTGAGTTATAAAATTACAACGACAAGTGGTATTGATTTTTATATGTATAGACTAGCGACCCGCCTCAGTTTTGCACGGGTACTGATATTGAATATATTATGAATGTACATGCAAATAAAACATCCTCTTGAATCACTCTATTCAAAAAACCGCATCAAAATCCGTTGCGTGCTATTAAAGATCTAAACATACATAGGGGCCGCGGTAAGCAACTTTGTTTTATACTATGTAATATTGATAGACCAATAAGAAAATGGCGGGACGACTTGGATGTCTTCCTTAGGAATTGGCAAGATGTGGGTCAAGACCAAGAACACGGCATGAACATATATTATTTAAGACCTATTATAATACCTGTGTATCACAATAAATTATTTGATTGATTTGATTTGAGAACACTGGAAGGAATGGAGGGAGGCCTTTGCCCAGCAGTGGGTATAGGCTAGATATAATAATAATATAATAATATTGATATAAAGCACTATAAAAGCTTCCTATAAAAACAATATTTTTACTGAAGACTTGTTTAAGCTTTAGTTTGTGCATTTAGCCAGTGTCAAATACAGAATACAGTCATTTTGTTTCACGTTTGAATGTGTATATAAACCACATAGATTACTTAATAATGTTTTTGCAGTTTTTGGCAGAAAATGTATCAAACCAGCTCTTTCGCAAGCCTCGCTAAGGTATTGGAAAACTGCAATACAATTTTCAGCTTCATTTTACTAAGATCGCACCTGTTTCAACGATGCCACATATTGTCTAGATGTGTAGACACTTGAAATACAAAAACTACGCTACAGTTTTACATTACAATTGCTCTATCATTTGTATATTACTGGCGACCCGCCCCAGCTTGGCATCAATCATCGCATGGCTGCAATGGTCGTAGGGGCCCTGCAGGAGAGTCGAAGCTAACTAGCTATGAATTTTATGTCATAAGAAAGCAAATATCGACTACGATAACTGCCATTGACGACTTGGCTTGTTCTGGACTGTCACCAGACGAACCACCCATTGCTCGAAGTCTGCAAGCTCGCGCCTATGGTGCCACTGCCACTCCTCGCTCCGGACCACAGCCTCTATCCCCGATCGACAGCGGTGCTTTTACCCAAGCGGGGCACACCTCTACCGTGTCCTATATAGTAGTATACACGATTTCTTGGTAGTCTAATATAATATAGTAAGCTTTCCTTTTTTTCCTCTCCTAGTGAGGCCTGCGTCCCAGCAGTGGGAACATTATTAGGCTGATGGCCTGATGGCTGATGATTAGGCTATTTAACCTTTCTGCATATTTCCAAAATTTTCTGTACAATCAATCTCCCCAAAAACTGCGCTTCAATTTAGAACTGAACCAGTATTTCAAGCAACCTTGAGAGCTTTAGTTATTTATGTAACATAATCACAAACCTTAGCGAGTTAGCATTATATTTTCCATTGTTAGTCCGCCCGGCTTCCGCCATGGCTGGTGGTATTTCACCATCATTTGTCAAAGTCAAGTGTGGGATTTATTGCTATTTATGGTGGTGCTTGCCCTACTGACCTACCACCTAGATATTATGTTCTGTTGGAATTCTACTGTTATGCGATACAAAAGTAAATTGTTTTTTGAGTGGAGGTCTGATTATCATAGCAATGTAAGGTCAAGCAAGCTTTATTTATTATTATTTTGAAGGAAATTAGTGACAGCTAATTACTTCAGTTTAAGCTTCTTTGATTTGATTAATAATCAACTGAAGACTTTATTAAATATATATAAATATTTGTCATTATTACTTATGAGCCATACTTTACTTTTATTTACTTGCTTGACTTCATATTAAATTTTGACTCATATGATTAATCTCTCATATGACTATTGCTCAATTAATTTCAATAATTTGTACTTAAAATGATAAAGAATGTAATGTTAATATACGAGTATTGTGCCATAATTTATATTATGATGAATATTATGACAGTTATGGCACAGCACATCATAACATTGTACAATATTCTGACAATTTTTTATAATATTCCCACTGTTGGGACTCAGGCTTCCTCCCTATGAGAGGGAATGGGACGTAACCCACCACACGGGCCCTGTGCGGATTGATGGATGTCACATATCTTCGAATTTTCGATTCTAGGACATGCCGGCTTCCTCACGGTGTTTTCTTTCACCGTTATAAGAGCAGTAGTGATGAAAGAAATTACACAAAGTAATGCGCCTGGCTGGGTTCACTCGCGCCTTTTTTATGGTGGGAAAAATCAGCGAATGATTAATCCCGCCTTTGGGCGGAGCTGGAGACAGTGTCAGACTTCTACTGACTACACGACCCGTGTTCCGCTTTCGCATCAAACCCCTCTCGCGACCTACTACTCATAATTCGAAGCCGTTACCACTCGGCAACTACTGCTCCCCAGTTAAAAACGCATATCTACAATAGCAACAAAAATCTGCAAACGCAAGTAAAACAACTCAAAAACAAAACACGTTCTCACTAACCCACTTCCATAAACACATATGGCAACCCTTTGTATTTTTACAACTGGCAACATTTGCGGCAATTACGTAGCCGTCAGGAACAGGCAGTGACGTCACAGGCGTTTTGACAGACACGCTGAAAAGGTTTCAGTAACCGACGAAGCGTGATACTCGAGTTTACAAACATTGTGATTGAGTAACAATCCAATTTTGACGGAGTTTTGGCGCTTTTAACTCAAGTGGTTGTGTGTATGTAGGTCAGGGTAAATGGAAGAGATTGGGTACGAACAATGGAGTAAGATGTGTTCATAAGAGCTTTCTAAATCATCTGAGGATCGGTGAAGAACAGGCTGGTAAAACAAAAATATCGTCATCGTTATGGCTTGTCCTGTTGGTCTAGTGGTTAGTGGCTCTGACTACTATACCGGAGGTCGTAGTTTCGATTCTCACCCAGGACAAATGTCTGTGTGATGACCGCAATCATTTGTTCTGTCACACGGTCCTGTCCATCTCGCATTATTCGCATTCCCGCAGCCCTTGCCAGGTCATCGGCCCGGCTAGGACACTAGGTCCGTTTTGTGGAACGCCTACCATTGCTGCGTCTTCCGGTACACGGTCGCCACTCCAGAGCTTTAACTATGCTATGATCAGCTTCCAGTTTAACTTGATGCAACTGAAAACCATTAGTTTTAAATTCTATACGTTGAGGGAGCGTTTCGCCTCAATGTTTATATCGTGTACATTGAAGGATTAGTATAATTTGCGAACTGCTGTCATAACGTCCTGTTTTATTTTTTTTATGGTGGGTAAAAAACATCTATGGCCGAATACCCTTTTGCGGAGCGGGAAACAGTGTCAGACTTTTACTGACTAAACAACCTACCCCATTCTCATTCATCCATTTTACATACCAGAGCCTTCCTTTCAGACTTAAACCATCGGCCCCAGTTGGCTTCGACTCTTCTGCAGGATCCCTTTTTAGGCAATTTTCGTGTCTTCAAGGCCAGAGTGGATAGGGTCTTAATAAACTAATGCGATTCACCATCAACGATTGCGTTACTGCTTAGCATCATATGGTAAGCAGTAGTTTATACCATCTTTATATATAAAAGGAGAATCTGGCTAACATATCAATGCACAGCCGAAACTACTAGGCCTAGCAACGTGAAATTTTGCACAAGGCTTCCAGTTATGACGTAGCCGAACACTAAAAAAGGGTTTTTCAAAATTCAGCTCCTAAAGTGATGTAATGGGGGTCTAAAGTTTGTATGGAAAACCCTACTTACTACAGCTTTTATTTTTATGGTAGGTGTAAATCATCGAGTGGCGAAACGCTCTTGGGTGGAGCGTGAGACCAGTGTCAGACTCTTTCTGACTAAAAAACCTACCCCGTGCCTTATTCCTAGAGCCGCGGTAACAGTTTCACACCACTCTCGGCTCCAGGAGTGCCTTATTCCTAGAGCCGTACTTACTACCGCTGGCAGAAGGCTACTTTAAAATAATAGAACGGTAGCTTTTCGGAGTTCCATATGTTAATGGGATACTGATTTGAACCGCTATTGATGAAACCTAATCACGCAAAATGTGTCATTTATCAGCCCTGTTGAAATAATGCATTTATACGATATTTCAGTGTCATAGGCAGATACAATGTTTTAATAGAATTACCAGTGATGCGGCAATTGCTGCTCGATCCCAATTTACATATTAATTCCACATTAAGTCTACCTTCCAGTGGTAATTTATTGATGTTAATGTTATTAAGCTCATATTGTTATATGACTTTTAGTTTCAATATATTATTATCTGCGAAAGAATATGTATGAAATGGAAATCCGATTCACTGTTAAATATTTATTCATTTTGTTTTCCATCCTACAATTGTTTAAGTTACAGGCTAAACAATGTTTGAGGATAAAGTAGTTTTGCCTAGGCTAATCCATTTCTCTCTACACGAGCAGAGCCCTGCTCTCTGGGACTCCTGTTTCAGGATAGTTATAAAATACTAGCTGTGCCCGCGACTTCGTCCGCGTGGAATAGTTATTTTGGGCATCATATTTATTTTTGCAAACAACCTCCTCAGCTTTATAAATTATAGCTGTTACCCACGACTTTGCCCGTGTCAATTTTTGTTATTTTTTTTTTTCGACAATTTAGTTTTTAAAAGAACATAATTATCTAAAAGTACTTCATAGAGCTACACCTCCCTTGGGCACGCCATAATCTCGGCGGTAAGTCAAAGAGGGGTCTTTGAGGCGTGGTTGGATAGACATCACGGTGTCCTCACTTACGCATGACGCAGGTTCTCACCGAACATGGCAAGTTCAGGAGATTCCTGCGCCGGATTCTTGAGGAAGAGACGCCCGGGTGTCGCCACTGTGTGGCCAGCCAGGAGCACACGGTGGAAGTGTGCCCCGCCTGAGAAGCATCACCGTGTCCTCGTGGGGGTGATCGGCGGCGGCGACCTCTCGCGCCGGGCCTTGATTCAGGCCATGGTCCGCAGCGAAGAAGAATGGCAAGCATAAGGCAAGGGCAACAGCGCCCTCGCCGTAGCTGTCGCCGCCGCGATCCCACCGATATCCGGCCACCGTAGACGCTGACTTGCGGACGGTGAGCAATGGGTAGCTCGCCGTCCGGTTGTCTGGTAACAGTCCAGACCGAGACCAAGTCGTCGACGGCGTGCACTGCTCCCGCGCGCCTCAAGGTGCTAACAGCAAACTGTGGGGCCCTTCAGGATCGAAGCCTCTTGCAGCCGAGGGTTGGTGCGAAAGCGTTATACCGGGGCTCTGGGATTATTCCCAGAGAAACAACCTACCCCGTTCCTCCCTTGGCTTATGGCAAGGGAGGAACGGGGTAGGTTGTTTATTCAGTAAGAGTCTGACACTGTTTCCCGCTCCGCCTAAGAGCGGGATTCGTCATTGGATAATTTTACCTACCATAAAAAAACCCCTCCGCGCTGCCCGCAAGCAACCCTTCTCGCCCGCCGGCCAGGCAGGCGCAGCGTCATATTTTGCACATCATGCGTCGCGTGTGAATTTTATATCGGAGTTATTTTAAAATTGTAATATCTTCTAAGATGTTTATTGAAAATAAGTGATGTAAAAGACAATTTTGTTCACAATTACATACTCTTAATCAACAACACATTTATTTGGAAAAATTATAATATTATTATGTTGATACAACTCTAACAAATAATTGGTAAAAATTGGCTAAATTTGATTCCCATAAAAACGGTTCTAGTGAGTTAATCTTAAAAGATAGACATATACTGTCGCGGACATTTTTTTAGATCATTTTAAGAGGAATAATTCTTTTATACATATTTTTTAGTATCTTGAACCGTTTACGCAGCGCACGCAACGGAAGCCCTCAAAGATGAATAATTTTCCCCGTTTTTTCCACATTTTCCGTTATTTCTTCGCTTCTATTTGTCGGAGCATGATGTTATATAGTCTAAAGCCTTCCTCAATAAATGATCTATTCAACACAAAAAGAATTTTTCAAATCGAACCAGTAGTTCCTGAGATTAGCGCGTTCAAACAAACAAACAAACAAACAAACAAACAAACTCTTCAGCTTTATAATATTAGTATAGATTATAACAGCGAAGCTCCCGCTTTAGTCTTCTAACCTAACTTGTCCGTGTCGGTGTGCTAAATTACCGAATTCGCTTCACTAGTTCTTGGACTATATCGCGAGTTTGGTCTAGATGATATATGTACTGCTACTTAAAATAAAAAAGTAATCTAGGTTAGCGTTGTAATTTATTACAGTACGTTAACACTGCATGCCCCCTAACAGTAACAAATATACGACTATGCTGGGTGCTGTAAAAGTAAAAGCAGCAGGTCCTGAACCTGGGTTTTGGACCCACGACGTACTGCTTGGAAGACGGGCCTTTGTTTTTAGACATAGTTGCTCGTGGTGGTTACTATAAAGTTCAAGCTCTGCTTAGGAAGGTTATCCTCATGAGGCAGACAAATTACTAACCCAAACACATTTCATAGAGGCCTAGCAGGACTGAAGCCCACTGGACTATGAACTGGCTTTTGAAAGGAAAGAAAGAAAAGGTAAGAAGGAACGGAGTAGGTTTTTAGTAATTGAAGTCTGACCTTAACTCCCGCTCCACATGAGGGGATGAGGTCACTGAAAGATTTCAACCCAATCCAAAAAAAAACCTTACACGTTTACTGATAGACTCTGTCTGTCTGTCGATCCTACTTAACATTTAGCGATGACACGCAACCCCCCCAGGCCTTGTGTCAAAGTTCCCAACTTCGACTCCCGGGAGAGACAGATAACATCGGTGGTGTAAAAGAAAATGTTTCTTTGTGTCAAGCTTTATTGATAGATTGGTGAACGGAATTAGATAAGATGCTGGTTTAGAAAAAGTTTAATGTGTGTTCAAGTTTTATTTTGTTACCAGCTTTTGCCCGCGGCTTCGCACGCGTGGTATTGGGGTTGGGGTTTCCGGGATAAAAAGTAGCCTATGTCCTATTCCGGAGTGTATCCTATGCCTGTGCCAAATTTCATTCAGATCCGTCCAGCCGTTTTGACGTGATTGAGTAACAAACATCCAAACATCGTAACTTTCGCATTTATAATATTAGTAAGATAAAAGTTTCAGCTGGTGGTTTGCTATGGTATGTATAGTATGGTATGAAAATCAGGATCGGAGATACGGCAGCGGTGGCTGCGGCTTGAGCACCATTGCCTTTGCCTGATGCGGTCATCCTCCTTTTTTGCTAGCATTACTGCTTCGCAGAAGGAGGCGAACTTGGCTACTAATAAAATTAAGTTAAAATGAAGTCCTTCCCATACATTTGATTACTTGTTTCTAGTAAACAATAATTAAGTTAAATACAGTACGTATCTCTGTCCTTGTCTATCAGTGACAATAGGCAGTGTAGATGTATAAGTTTCGAAAAAAGTTTTCTGATTGCGATGTTAGTGCGTGCCTAACGTATCTTTCTTTATTAATGAAAAACTGTTTGAAGATTTGTTCCAAATTGTAGTAGCCTTTCACCACCTTACCTCTGGTCATCTATGTACTGAAAAATAGGCAGCGAAACTTCAGCCGCCCCTAACATCAATCGGCCCAGGGGCCAGGTCGTTCAAGGGCACGTGGCCCCGACAGTTTTACAGCTTTGAGTAAAGAATGGGACGTTTATTATATTTATTTGCCTACCCTCCATTGTAGGCATTTTTTCTCGCTCCGTTGATATCTTGTGTATTGAATGTTTGGGTTCAGAGAAAAAATTGGGGGTTTAGTTTGATTTCGTAGAATTGTGAAAAGAAATCTTTTACAAAATCACCGGTCATCATCATCCGTCTTCCCGTCCGATTTTAATATAGGTGTCTTCAAGGCTAGAATGAATAGGCTCTTAATAAACTAGTGTGCCTCGCCATCAATGATTGCATCGCTGCTTACCATCAGATGGGATTGCACTCAAACACTAGTTTAAATATAAATTAAAAAAATATATATATGAATGTCTTCTGTTGTGAAAATTATTCATTTCAGTCAATTGATCTTGACCTTGTCCAATATACCACACTGTCTCAAGACAAAAGTCTATGACCAGTGTGTGTTGCCAGTGATGACATATGGCTCCGAAACGTGGTCGCTTACAATGGGCCACGTAAGAAGAATCAAAGTTACTCAAAAGGCAATGGAAAGAGCTATGATCGGAATTCCTTGCGTGATCGAATCAGAAATAAAGATATCCGCAAGAGAACCAAGGTTGCCGACATAGTGAAAAGAATCGCCAAACGTAATTGGCAATGGGCAGGACACATTGCACGCACAACAGATGGCCGCTGAAGCCGAAAAGTTCTGGAGTGGCGACCGCGTACCGAAAGACGTTGGAAGGTTGCACGGTTGCTGGAATTCGATGGATGCAAGACTCACGAGACCAGTCGTTATGGCGACGCTTGGGTGAGGCCTATGTCCAACAGTGGACGTCTTTCGGCTGAAATGATAATGATGATGATGAGACATAGAACAAATGATTTTTTTTTTAGAACTAATGATTAAGGTCATCACACTAACATTTGTCCTGGATGGGAATCGAACCCACGACCTTTGGCATAGTAGTCAGGGCCACTAACCATTGAACCAACAGGCCAGTTAGGACCAGTATTTTCATTGATTATTTTAGCGTATTTTAGCTATAGCATCATCAGAGATACATCATCTGTCTAGTTATCATGGTTCACGAGATACAGGCTGGTGACAAACAGACAGACAGGTATGTATTTAAGCTTTGGATACGGAACACTAGTTCCATCCAATGCCAACTAACACAAAGCATTACATAAACTTAACTTGTTTATTCTCTCACAAATTAAGTTCCAAACTATTTATCGTGAAGTCGAAGCTTACAAAATTCTAACTCAATCAGTTCCGTCAAGCGAATCATGAACACTTTGTACCCGAATAGTTCTCCGTGTATGAAGAATAAAACGGGCATATACTCGTAAATCATTCACAGGCCAAAGAATTGGCCTCAGGCAGGCCTAGGGTTGCCAGGCGTCAGATAAAGCATCATTTTGGATTTAGATAGCTTTAACGAATTTGTTCATCGTCTATCAGTTGAAAGACGTCGACTATTGGACATAGGCCTCCTAAAGCGCTCCATCGGATCCTTATCAGGTTATCAGACCACCTTGTGGCAGGCCTCCTCCTCCTGCGTCTGCCACGCCAGTGGGTTTGCAGACGATGATCAATAGGTAGCTCGCCATCCGACCATTCTGCAACTGGCCAGACCGAGCCCAAGGCATCATGCACGGCGCGTAGTGTTCTCAAAGATTTTATCGGAACCTTAGCAGGGTCCAAGCCTACTTGGCCCCGATAGGCTTTAGAAAGGGAAACCTAGCAATTGAAGGAACATTATATACGAGTAAATACTATAACTATCACACACCGTCGTCGTCTAGTCCCTATTATACTCAGATAAGAATTAAATTATTGAGCTTATCACACAAATATTTATCCTGGGTAAGTATCGAATGTATGACCTCCGGCATAGCAGTCAGAGCCACTAAACATTACAACAACAGGCTAGCCGTTTGTTAGTTTTTGTTTTACTCAGAAATAGACTGAGAAGCCCTCACGTTCTGCCCTAGACCGGAAGAAGTCATTAGATAATTTTTCAATAAAAAAAAAATAAGAAGCGTTGACCGTTTTAGAGACTGTTTTTCAACACTAAAGGTCTCATACCCCATAGGCAAGTCCAGCTACACTGACCAATTTATTCAGTGTTCCGGTTCTAATACCTGACAACCCTACACAGAACTCCATGCTTCAAGGTCGTCGGGATTTTGTGTAATGGGCCTCAAGAAAACCTTTCAGGACTTGGCTATGTCCAGTAAGAATCTCCATTGTGAAAGTGTTTTTTCTCAGAATAGTTTTGCTTTGCGTTCAAGGGTAAGCAAAAGGGTTGTTTTCGTCTTATATTTTATGTATGTGTGTGTGGGTATTTATGTGAGACGTTTTTGTTTGTGATTTCTTGAGTTTTACATATTCTTGGTTAGTAGAAGTGTCTAGACACATATTTTGAACAGCTTTTTTTTTGTTCCGCAAGAATGCTTGGTTTTTAGGAGTTCTTCACATATGGCAGACTTGTACGTCCATCCATAAATGCGCTCTAGGAGACCAGCCTTGGATTGGATCTTGGGAGGAGCATTACCGTGGCCTCGTGGGGGTGATCGGCGGCGAAACCCTCACGCCTCTCACGCCTTGGTGGAGGCCTTGGTCCGGAGGAGAGGTAGGTGGCGGTCGCCTCCTTCTGCGAAGCAGTAATGCTAGCTAAGGAGGACGCCGACGGCATAAAGCAACGGCGCACACGCCCTAGGCACTGCCGGGATTCCGATCCCGATTTCCGGCCACCGCAGGCGCGAGCTTGCGGATTGCGAGCAATGGGTAGCTCGCTGTCCGGTCGTCTGCTAACAGTCCGGACAAAGCCTAAGTCTTAGATGGCGCGCTCTGTTCCTCGGAGGCGACCGCCTGCCACTCATGCGTTCTAGTTTCGATTTCACGTCCATATATATTACCGATATTAACGCAAACAAAGTCGAAGATAAAAGCTAAAACTAAATATTACAGTAACTTCTATAAAATGCAACGTTTTTAACTGTAAACTTGCATTAGTGCATAAATAAAGTTAACAGAGACAACGACCGCCCATTACATAAAACTATTGTAAACAATAAAATTGTTTTCTTAGAACAAAATATACGGCTGTGAGCTAAGGAGTGCTAGGGGCGGATTTAGTGTTAAGAAGTTTTAAATGCACTCGTAAATAAATTGTGAAGCTCGTACCTGCCCTCAGGGGGTTAGTAGCTACAAGTATGGAAGAAAGAGGTCCAGTGGTCCGAAATCGTAAAGACCATTTGAAAGAAAACCGCTGGGATTCCGATCCCGATCGGACGGCGAGCATTGGGTATCTCGCCCTCCGGTCGTCTAGAAATCGCCCGGACCAAGCCCAGTCGTCGACGGTGCGCACTGTTCCCGCGCGCCTCAAGGAGTTGTCAACAGCCGTAAGGTCCAGGCGGTCGCCTTCTTTTGAGAAGCAGTAATGCTAGCAAAGGAGGAAGCCGACCGCATAAGGCAACGGCGCTCACACCCGAAACGCCGCCGAGATTCCGATCCCGATTTCCGGCCACCGTAGGCGCGAGCTTGCGGACGGCGAGCATTGGGTAGCTCACCGTCCGGTCGTCTGGTAAACGTGCAGACCAAGCCCAGTCGTCAACCAGTTCTCGTGAGCCTCAAGGAGTTGTCAGCAGCCGTAGGGACAAAGCAGAAGGGTCGAAGCCAATTGGGGCCAAGGATTCGCGTCTGAAAGGAAGGCTCTAGCCCTGGTATGTATGGCAATGTAGGAACGGGGTAGGTTGTTTAGTCAGTAAGAGTCTGATACTGTTTACTCCACCCAAGGGCGGGATTTGTCATTGGATGATTTTTACCTACCATAAAAAAACCTGGTGTAGTGGTTAGCGGCACCGTCTGCTATGTTGGAGGTCGTGGCGTCGATTTCCACCCAAAACAAACGTTTTTGACCCTCAAACAGATGCCAACAAATCGTAAAGGCACAGCAGCTCCGATGTCTAATAGGAACTTAGGAATTTTATGAAAAGAAAACCATTTTCTGAAAAATATAGTCTTAGAACGTAAAGGCAACTGAAGGACACTTTTTAGTTTTAGTCAGTAAAAATCTGAGACGCTCTCTCTCTCTACCTAGATAGTCAGAAGTTATTGGATGATTTCGGAACTTCAAAAGAAAAAAAAATGTTTGTGTGATGAGCACGGTGATTTATTGTGTGTCTGGGTGTAATTTATTTATAACTAGCGACCCGCGGTGCAATGGTGATATTAAAATATATTGAATAACTCTATCTATTAGAAAAAACTGCATCAAAATCCGTTGCATAGTTTTAAAGATAGCATAGATAGAGACAGGAAGCGACTTTGTTGTATACTATGTAATGATATAATGTCATCATCATGATCAGCCTTTTTAATTTTCCTACTGCTGAGACTCAGGCCTTCCCTCTAGGAGAGGGAATACCGTAATCCATAACGCGAGCCCAGCGCGGCTTGATAGATGTCATATGTCTTCGAATTTTTGGTTCTAGGACATGTCAATTTCCTCATTATGGTTTCCTTCACCGTTATAAAAAAATAAATAATAAAATGCTTTATTTGTTTTTAACGACAATTTTACAAAAAAAAAAAAAAAAAAATAGGAGCAGTGGTGATGAAATAAATTCCACAAAGTAATGCGCCTGACTCGTAAGTCGGGGCCGTTACCACTCGGCCACCACTGCTCTCATATAATGTATGTATGTAGAAATATGTGAGTATGCTTATTAGTGGTCTTGTATTAAATATTTGTATGATTACAGTAAAAGTTTGCCTGCTGCGGTATTCCCGTCCGATTTGTAAGAGGTCTTCAAGATAAGATTGATTAAACTCTTACTACATTTGTACCTTTCACCATCAACGATTGCATCACTGCTTACCATCACGTGGAATCGCATTCAAGCACTAGTTAATATCAATAAAAAAAAAAAAAAAAACTTATTAACTTATTTTGCTAACTGTGGGTGTGCTCCCTTTTTCGGAAACCTATAACTTCATCGCCCCAAAACACCCCATACATATCGGTACAAAAGTACTTAAAACTACCAATAACTATCTTCGAAACTGCAATATACTCTATCAGAAATCACTTGCTCTAAAACAAATGCCATCCTGTTTACACGACCAAATAATGAGAAATGTACCAACTATACCACTAAATCACTACCAATGACAGTAGCAGGTCAAAATGCAATAATTATTAGTTCAACTCATTCGCCGAACCAGCAGCAAAACTAGCCTTCTTTATCACAAAGGAATAAGGTCCAATTTTGTGCGTACAACATACCGCTGATGGGCCAGGAACAAAAGTTCTGCGTGACTACTTTAAGAAGAGCTGTGATTTATAATAACGTTGCTTTGAAAAGGTCCGGTTTGTGGTTGTAGCAGAGAGGCAGGGTAGGTCGTGCTTTGTTGGTGGCCTGCCCACCCGTGGCGACCTCACAGCGTGAAGGTAGACTATGCGTCACCCGCAGACCCTCAATGAGACATTTCGCCAATAAAAATAATCAAGAGGGTATTGTGAACTTTTTCTTGGAACAGTTTGAAGATTCTGTTCTGAAGGCGTATCGGAATCGAGATGAAAGATTGGGTTTTTGTGAAATGGAAGATATGGGTTTACACTGATTTTTTGGTTGTAGCCTAACATGAGATATTTCACGGAATATCACACGGCTCATCAAAGGCTGATGAGCCGTGAATGAATCACCAGTAACTTTCTCTTACAGCATTTCAAATTCCAAAACTTAAAAAAAAAAAAAAAATTAAGTACCTAGTCCTTAGATTAAATCAAACCAGCGGAAGATAGGTGACTCGCCTCTCTCGCCTCCGAAAGCGGAACACCGGAGCCCCGGAACTAAAGCAGCAAGGAACGGTAGGTCGTTTAGTCAGTAAAAGTCTGACACTGTTTCTCGCTCCGCCCAAGGGCGGGATTCGTCAATGGATGATTTTTACCTACCATAAAAAAAATGTCCTAAAGGAAAAAAATTGAAGATATGTGACATCCATCAATCGGCACTGGGCCCGCGTTGTGGATTATGCCCCTTACCTCTCGAGAGGAGGCCTGTGTCCCAGCAGTGGGTACATTATAAATCTGATAAATTTCAATGCAATAACTTCCATTCATCATCATCAGCCTTTCAATGTTCCCATTGCTGGGACACAGGCCTCCTCTCTAGGAGAGGGAATGGGCCATAATCCACCACGCGGGCCCAGTGCGGATTGGTGGATGTCACATGTCTTCGAATTTTCGGTTCTAGGACATGCCGGTTTCCTCACGATGTTTTCCTTCACCGTTTTGAGAGCAGTGGTGATGAAATAAATTACACAAAGTAATGCGCCTGGCTGGGTTCGAAACCGCGACCTACAACTCGTAAGTCGGGGCCGATACCACTCGGCCACCACTGCTCTATCTTCCATTATAATATGTCAATGAAGTGAGTAAGTTTATTTCCTTCATTAATTTTATACTCGTACAACTTGGATTTCCTAGAACCAAACGAATAAACAACAATAGGATTTCCAGTGAATACTTGTAACTTATGTATTTGGATTAAGACTTAAAGCGAACAAATTTCTGGGAAGTTTCAGTTTGAATACTACGTAGAATTTCTGTTAAAATACTAGATACCTAGTAAAAGTTTTGGTAGGTGAGGTATGGAATAAATAAAGAGTACTAAGAGGGGATTATTCAAAATTCGTCCCCTAGGGAGAGAAACGAGGGCCAAAAATTGTGTGGAGTAACACTTGAAACTACTTATTAATTTTTAAGTTAACGTCAGGAGAGCAAGTCAATGACTAGTAGGTAGGAGTAGGTCGTTGTATACTAACTACCTACATGTCATTGACTCGCTCTCAAATAAATATACGCCGATTGCTTTTGTGGTTTCTTACACTCAAAATTGACTCATAAAGTCCAACAATTCTCCCTCTTGTACTACTCAACACCTTTCTTTGTCGAGGAGCACTTCCGACGTCTGGCCCCCAAACTCAATCGGACGGGGGCTGCTCTCAAGCGGCTCCTGCCGAACCTTGGGGGTCCAGACGCCTTCTGCCGGAGGCTCTACGCCGGCATCGTCCGGTCCATGGCCCTTTATGGGGCACCAGTGTGGGCGCCGACGCTGCGTAAACGCCCGGCGGCCCAGCTGAACGCCTACCAGAGTGTCATGGCCATCCGGATGGTGCGGGGATACCGCACGGTGTCCCGCGAGGCGGCGAGCCTCATTGCTGGCCTACCACCATGGGATTTGGAGGCAACAGTCCTTGCACGCATGCACGACCAGCGCGTGGAGATGCAACGCCGGGGCGAAGATCCGCTGCCCGAACATGTCGAGGCGTGGCGGAAGGAGCTCCGGCGAGATCTCATGGTGAAGTGGAAACAGCGACTGTCGCAACCCAGCGCTGGGCACACCGTAATCTCAGCGGTAGTGCCCCTCTTTGAGGCGTGGCTGGATAGACCTCACGGCGTCCTCACTTTCCGCATGACGCAGGTTCTCACCGGACATGGGAAGTTCGGGAGATTCCTGCACCGGATTCGTGCGGAAGAGATGTCCGGGTGTCGCCACTGTGAGGCGAGCCCGGAGGACACGGTGGAGCACACGGTGGAGGTGTGCCCTGCTTGGGAAGAGCATCGCCGTGTCCTCGTGGGGGTGATCGGCGGCGGCGACCTCTCGCGCCGGGCCCTGGTACAGGCCATGGTCCGCAGCGAAGAGGAATGGCAGGCGGTCGCCTCCTTCTGCGAAGCAGTAATGCTCGTAAAGGAGGAGGCCGACCGCATAAGGCAAAGGCAACAGCGTACTCGCCGTAGCCGTCGCCGCCGCGATCCTGCCGATATCCGGCCACCGTAGACACTGGCTCGCGGACGGTGAGCAATGGGTAGCAACGGCGCGCACCGTTCCCGCGCGCCTCAAGGAGTTGTCAGCAAACTGCAGGGGCCCTTCAGGGTCGAAGCCTCCTGGAGCCTAGAGGGTGGTGGAAAACTGTTACCTCGACTCCAGGAATAAGGCAAGGAAGGTACGGGATAGGTTTTTTAGTCAGTAAGAGTCTGACACTGGTCTCCCGCTCCGCCCAAGAGCGGGTTTCGTCATTGGATGATTTTCACCTACCATAAAAAAAAAAAACACCTTTCTTTGTATTAACAAAATGGCTACCAAGAAAAATACATTACTACAATGCAAAATCACAACCAAGTATTATTCAAATCATTTCATACTTACCTTACTAGTCTATTTTAAATTCCTAGCAATTTTACCGAACACCTATGTGATTTGGCGGAGTGTAACTATGTTATTTGAAGTGATTCGAATCTTGTATGCAAGTATTAGCAATGTGCATGTCTTAAGAATGCAATCAGAATCGTAGAAGGCAACGGTGTCAAACTATTAAGGCAAGTCACGCCATCTAGCGGTGGATTTGGTCACGCCATCGAGACCACTACTATGGGAAGGAAATCGAGATGGTATTGGGTAATACGGAACAGCGAATGTCAAGAGTGAATAGGTTACTTCTAAGTAAGCGCGCTCCATCGTCGACCGCATCGTCGCTTTCCATCAGGTGAGATAGCGGTCAAACGCGAACCTATAACCAATAAAAAAAACATTTTTACCTTTTTTTGGTGTTTTACCTTTAAAACAAAAACATTGTAGAGATTTGTGTGTCTGTACGTAACTCATGTACATACGAAATATTTCCATGCTAATACTAAACAAGTTTGTTTTTATTATTTTGTAACTTTTACCGTCTTTTATACCGTGTTTTTAGCAAATAAATATATTATATTATTATATATTATATTATTACTAGCGATACTGTGCAGGTATAGTAATCTGGTATCCGCTACGGGGACCGTCGAAAACTACACAAGCGCAACGACACAAGCAGACGTCCGCGTGGGCTCCAGTTTTACGCGGCGTTGGCCCTATCACGCCCTTTAACTCGGTACGTGTGATCAAGACAATACACTCGCTCGGCCACAACAGACCAAATCAGATGTACCAAGTTCGAACATGTTTTAACATTCTGATTTCGAAACTACCATTAGTAAGGCCACTGGCCCCGTCTAACCAATAGACTTGTTTCGTAGAATAACGATTGAAACATTACATTTTTAATGCAGCCCCTAACTAGGGCTCCATGCACTTCGGAGGGTTGCTGGTAACATCTGAACTTACAACTTGCGATAGCCGTCGAAATAAATTATGAGACTCGATGTAAAGTGACGGGGTAATGAAGGTAGGGGCGTAGCTGGGTGGCCAACCGCCCTGGGGCATACAAAACTGGGGCCCCTTTATTTTACGAGGGAAATTATTAAATAATTTCTAGGAAGCCAAACTAGTAATGACTTAAATTAGCTTATGTATTAATCGAAGGTTTTCAGGCCTACATACTCGCACAGTTAGTATGCTTAATAAAAAATATCGTACATTCTAGTTTTTTGTGTTGATATTGGCAGAATAGTCGAAATCGGCTTTATTTGCCTCTAATAAAAAAATAGAACAGAATAGAAAATAAGTTTCCATAATCGAATAATCAAATTTCTGTAATTTTTTGGTGTACAATAAAGTTTAATCTATCTATTCATAATTATAATAATATGTTGCAACCTTTTTTATTTACACTTCGAAGGTGGAAATATTTTTCTTCTTTCCTACTTTTAGGGCGCCTTCAAATTAGTCGCAACGTGCCGCACGATAGCAGCGCTGCTGCCACGCTGTTTTGTTATTCCATATAAATAAAAACGTGCTGCAGCCGCGCTACAGCTGTGCTGTGGCTGCGCGTTGACCACACGGCACGTTGCGGCTAATTTAAAGGCATTCTAAGAGTAGCTAAGACGTTTGTTCATCAGGTTTTGGGGCCTCCTCAAACTTGGGGCCCCCGGAGCTCTGCCCTACCCAATCCTCTGGTGGCTACTCCACTGATTATGAAGGCTCTTTGAAGGTAAGCGCTCCTGGTATTTTGAAACGAAATAACTTGGTTGTGGTAATGCCAATATGAATTACAGCACTGTTTTGATATGTGATTAACCTTCCTTTAGGTCAAAGATTGTTAAAAGGTTATGGTCAAAATGTTAGGCTACATTTAAGTATGTTGTAGTTTTGTTTGACGGGCAACGGGTTGTGCCCTATCAACTGTCAAAGAAAATAATGAGGTGTGCTTTATACATAACGAAGCAACTTTGTTTTATACTATGTAATGATGGCAGTACTCCTCGACACGGTTTGTGTTGTGAGGAGGTTCCTGTCTCTGGAGCCCTAACCACTGGTAGCTTGGACTCTGGTCCCGGCACACCGGCGGACTACTGTTTTTTTTTTATATATTTTTTTAATATAAGTATCGAATATGTTTTAGGAAATATTAAAAAATATATAAAATTCGTCGCTTTCTATCAGGTGAGATAGCGATCAAGCGCAAACCTGTAATCAATAATAAAAAATCAAAAATCACGTATAGAAAATAAATAAAAAGAATAATAATAATATATTTATAGGGTACATACATTTTACGGGTAGCATAGAGCCACATAAATAAAAAGATAGAAGAGAGAGGGGGAGAGAGAGAGAGAGAGTTAGATATAAGTAATTGATAAGTACTTGAATTAAAAATTAATTCAAAATCAAAAACGTTTATTTCAAATAGACCAATTGCAGGCACTTTTGAATTGTCAAAATGTTGGACAGTCAAAAATAAAAGAAAGTGTAGCTAAATTGTATGTAAATTGTATGTTCCAAGGCGTAGATATCTATGGAGAAGAACGTGCAAGAAACTCTATGGACACTCTTATCTACACTATCTACACTAATATAATAAAGAGGTAAAGTTTGTATTTTTGCTTCTTTGTTTTTTTGTTTGTAGGAGGTAATCTTTGGAACTACTGATCCGATTGGGAAAATTTTAGCAACAATAGAAAGTTGCTTTACTCCTAAGTGACATAGGCTATATTTTATGTATGCGGGCGAAGCCGCTGACAAAAGCTAGTTGAATAATAAAGACTTTGCAGATTGGTGTTGAGGAAATCAGGGTTTATCGATAAAAAACTACGTAGTGAAAAAACCAGTTCTCTTCGGCTATTTACCAACAGCACCTTGTTACCAACTTTGTTGTGCCTCATCAGAACCAGGCTAAGCTTTCGACGCGTTCGAACTCGACGCTTTACGATTGCGAAATAGCCCCACCCTAAAACTAACAACTTTATTTTTACGGGGTAGTGATGTGCAAGAGAATTATCGATAGAGTCACGCACTGTCGAAATAAATCAAACAATTTTTTAATTAAAATTTTTTTTTAATATCAATCTTTTATAAGGCGGTATATACCTACTTATATATTTAAAACTAGTCAAGACGAATCACACGAGCCTATATTCGATGGGATTGTGACGTTTGATTACTGAGTTCCTATGGCCACCTTCCATCATCACATCAACTCCACGACATAATAATTTTGTATTGTCATCTAATCGACACATGTACGCAAAATTTCAGCTCAATCAATAATCAGGAACTGAATCAAATTTAATTTACAAGATTTGATCACAAACATCGAGACAGGACGTAAGGACTCTGCAAAAGGGTCGAAGTCTACTGGGGCCCAGAGTCTCTTTCTGAAAGTAAGGCTTGGCCCCCGTCCGAAGGGCAAAAAAGATACTGGGTATGGTGTTTTAGTCACTAACATTCTGACACTGTTTCCCGTTCCGTCTAATGGCGGGATTTGTTATTGCATGTTTTCTGCCCAACATTAAAAAAAAAACTCAATAAAAGTTTGCAAAATAGTTAGCAAGTGTGGTTGTTATTGCAACGAATCACAATTTTCTATCTATGTAAAGGAAAAGATTTGGTGACGTCAAAGTACAAAAGATATAAATATATAATCAGTTCCATTTCAAGCAGTACCATTTACTCGAAAGCTAAGACGAGACGAGAAAATTACAACAGTGCACATCCGTCGCTTGCGTTCTCCAAAGTTAATAGACTTTGCTAAAGGATATAGGTCACAACGATGTTCTAAGAGATAACGCTAGCATAATATAGTACCAGAGAAGGACAGAAGGTAAACTCCATACAAGATCCAAAAACACGCACACAGACAGACTTTGAGTACAAAGAAGTCAAGAGTACAGTACGGCCGTCGAATATAGGCGAGTCTGCAGTTAGGGTCTGCGAATTTTATGCTTGAAAACTTGTACAAAAATAAAGGTTTTATAAAAATTAATAAACAGTATTTAACAGCAATAACAACTGCCTTGCATTTATTTGTATAAACCTAAACATTTATTTGTTTTATTTTTGTACTAGTACGTGTATTCAAAATTCGGAGAGCCTAACTTCAGACTCTCCAAGATCCGACGGCCGTACTGTACTCGCAGTTTTAATTAATTGGATATCGCTGTACGCAAATATTCCGTGTTATTAGGTTATTATAACTAATGAAAAAGTTAACAATGACTCACCTATAAAATAGATATAAACATCTATATATCAAAATTGATATAAAGATGTTTTAGTTTTAAAACTAGTTTAAGAGCCTCACTCTAGACTTGAAGACACCTATTTAGGTGTCTTCAAGTCTACAGTACATTAACGATTGCATCACTGCTTTTATTGCAATTTAGAAAAAAAATCGTTGATTATGTTTTTGACACAACGAAATGTTTAGAAATATTATCATCATCATCATCATTTCAGCCCAACCAGGCCATCTGTACTAGGAGACATATGGCCTGCCCATTGCCACTTAAATTTCGCAATTCTTCGGACTATGTCGGCAACCACGGTTAAAAAAAATGGTTGCCTGTAAAGTCGGTTTTACGGGCGAAGATTTTACGTGACAACCGACCGCCTAATTCTCTAGTGCTGCGCGCGCGGCAGACCGATCATAGTTGAGTGGGAGAGAGACGCAAGGCATTCGGCAGGCCTCTCTCTCGTTCGGTGACTCATCGTAACGTTACCGAGCGTTACACTTTTTCATAAGTGACTCCCAGCCGCAACCTAATTTAAGACGTTGTCACGTCAAAAAATAGAAAAAGATTGTCGAATTAGTAAGGTAGGTTACTGGGATAGTGTTCTAGGTGCATCTCTTTCTGATGCACATTACAGCTGCAATATTATATTTATACAAACATTATATTGTACAAACCAGATAATGTTAAGGAGCACCCGACCCGACCCGATTGACCTTCTGTACAATATTGCACTATGTTCTTAGGTATAAAGCTAGCATAATATGGTAGCTAGAGTATTCTGTACATAAACGTTTCGTGTGTAATTTATGGCGTTGTCTCTTTATTAAATATGTATTTGACTTGTGCCCATATGGAGACACTATTCATGAGGGGTTTATGTTGAGAACTAAATGTACGGTTTAGTCGCTTCGCTCATTATTTTCAGTGAGATTATTTTACACCTTTCTGGTTATTTATTACTAGATTTGCTAGCGGTTTCTCCGCATTAATTTATGTAATTGATTTTGAATTCATGGACTGGTAAAGAACCCAGAAGGCTGGCAGCATTGCCAAGCTGTATGGGTTGTTTGACGCTTTGTCTTAGATTAGGTACTGTTAGCTAGACATTAAATTAAATAATCTTGATAAAAATTGATTGATAAATTATTTCATTTAATTAATGTTATGCATTCAGAACGCTTTTTATTCATGGAAATGTACTATAATCTCTTAGTGGTCATCTCTTAGCTGTCAGAAGTTTATTTTCATAAGTATCTACATATATTTTGAATTGTTTTTTTTTTGTATAGGTATTTACATTGTTGTCATATAATAGCATATCATCATCATCATCATCATCATCCTACCCTTACTTATCCCATTTTACTTGGGGTCGGTCATATAATAGCATATATAACCGAGATATTTAACAGAAAAGAGTGACAATATGGTTGAAGAGAGTCCAGAGATCTACGCTTTGGAATGTGCAATTAGCATCATTATTTTTAAAACACACAGACAGACTTCTTGACCTTTCAAAAGTGCGTTATAAAGTGGTTTATTTCAAACTAGCGACCCGCCCCAGCTGCGCACGGGTATTGATATTGAATATATTATGCATGTATTATACACATAAACCTTCCTTTTGAATCACTCTATGTTTTAAAAAAAACCGCATCAAAATCCGTTGCGTAATTTTAAAGATCTAAGCATACATAGGGACAGCACAACTTTGTTTTATACTATGTAATGAGATAAAATGATTTTGAATTTTGACTGAGCTGCACTTGCAATTGAGACCCGAAAATCAATTACTATTTTGGGTCAACTTATAAATTTGCCTCGTAGTTTGAAAAACAATAAAAGATTTCGACTATATTTTTTTTATATTATTGTAAACTATTTTTTTTAAATAGGAAGCGAAGATGTGGCCAACGATGAAGCACGCTTGCCTAGAAATAACCTATTTATTTTGAAGTTCTATTTATAAATTTTGACTTAAAGACCCCAAAATCTTAGCTAAAGGAGTTCTTCGTAGATCTAATCTATTTTTATTTGAATAATCATAACGTATCCATAAATATCGTATCATATAATTGGTTCGTAAAAGAGCTGAAAGAGAAAAATGTTCAAAACGAAATTAACCGAATCAAGTAACATAGGAAGTCAATCCCAAAATTGTTGGAAAAAGGTCAAAGTGTAGGAAAAACAAAAGCGTTTTTGTGAATGAAATAAAATGAGAATAGGACAAGCGAAAACATAAAGGCTTCTGCAGACAGTTTCGATATGACAATGCGACAAACCATCAAGAGAAAACATGGACATGGACGACAAGAATGGAACATACCTAATGTTCCATTCTTAAATGTTTTTAGAAGCTTTTAACTAACTAGCAATTTTTATACGTAAAATATTTAAACCCATCCATGGATTTTATCAGATTCCTGCAGTTTTTCAATTTTACTTATAACGAGTTCTCAAATTTTGCCAAAATTTTCGATTTGACGGTATGACGTGACGTCAATCTATCCTATTCTTATTTGGAACGCATTGAATGTAGGTATATTTGCTTAGTTCAAATATTGATTTTAAGTTTTAACTTTGCACACATCGTCATCATCATCATTTCAGCCCTCTGGACATAGGCCTCCTCGAAATGTCGTCATTACAAACAGTCCTGTACGTCTCGCATCCATCCGATTCTCTCACCAAGTCATCGGTCAGTCAATTCCAATCCAGAACCTTTCGGCCATATCAAGTCTGTAACCACTAATGTAATATCTGAAATAAATTAAAAAATTGTACTTTCATGATAACTCTTTTACTCCTTTACAGTGTGAAAACTAACAAAACATTTTATCGATAAATATTTACCGTAAACTGTCCCATCACTAGAATCTGAATTGAGTTATTAGCCCAACACCTTAAGGTTCTCTTCTTTGTAAAAAGCAATTTCCTTGTAAAAATCGTTATAAATAACAACAATTTAGCCGAAGGATTACAGTTACCACGACATTTACATTGCCTTGTAAAGGTTCTGTTATAAAATTATACATGTACGTGTATTATACTAAATACTACCTTATGCCACTGGTTTTATTCGCGTGTATTTCATAATAGAGTGAATAGGCTCTTAATAATAAGCTAGTGCACCTCACTATCAACGATTGCATCATTGCTTACCATCAAGTGGGATCGCATTCAAGCACTAGTTTATAGCAATTAAAAAATCATCAGCCGAATGACGTCTACCGTCGGACATAGGACACCCCCAGGCGTCGCCTCAACGACTGGTCGTCTGCGTCTCACACCCATCGGATTCCAGCAACCTTGACCAGGTCATCGGTCCACCTTGTAGGAAGCCTTCCAACGCTGCGTCTTCTGGTACGCGGTCGCCACTTTCGACCTCAACGGCCATCCGTTCTGCGTGCAATGTGTCCTGCCCATTGCCACTTAAGTTTTGCGATTCTTCGTGCTATGTCGGCAAACTTAGTTCTCTTGCGGATATCTTCATTTCTGTTTCGATTTCGCAAGGAAACTCCAAGCACAGCCCTGTATGCTTTACTTTCTTTATTTTTAAGTTTGAAATCACATTAATATTATAACGATGAAAGTTTGTGTGTGAGTTTATTACTTTTCCTCGTTCAAATAGCTAAACGGACTTTGATGAAACTTAACAACATGAAATGATAAGGGCAGTGGTGGTTGACTTGTAACGGCTCCGACTTACGAGTTGTATGTTGCAGTTCAAACCCAGCCAGGTGCATTACTTTGTGTAATTTATTTCATCACTAATGCTCTTAAAACGGTGAAGGAAAGCATCGTGAGGAAACCGGTATGTATGAAAATAAAAACTTCGAAGACATGTGACATTCACCAACCCGCACTGGGCCCGCGTGGTGGTTCCTACTGGTTCCTAAAGAGAAGGCCTGAGTCATAGCAATGGAAACAATAGATATATAAGGTTGATCCTATGTTAATAACATAGGATAGATCATTTGCCGTAATAACATAATGTTTTATTCTGGTAATAAATGTTTAATTAGGACAAGTTTCTACTACCATGCGGGTAAAGCCGCTTCCAGCAGCTAGTATAGTAGTAGTACCTATATTAGTAGTATAGTAGTATATATAGTCTAGCCAGCAAATAGCTTCTTTCACTCGGGATTGATCGGGAGGGAGTGTCATAGAAGATCTATCCTATACCCACACATTCCCGGCCATTTATTGCAATATATGGTGTACCAATACTTTACAAAGACCACACGGCCAGTGCAATGTGGTACAGTACCAACAAATAACCCATTATTAGCCTGTACTACACGGCAACACGTACTTAGCTCGCACTCTGCCCACCTCGTAAAAACTAACGAGCGAACTGATAAGATAGGTTTCGGATAAACTTGAGACAAGAAATGTTGTGTAGGACATAGTGATACTATCTGTTACCAGCGGCTTCGCCTGTATGATAATACAAAATTGGAGAAATGGGTAAAAACTATTCTATTTGTCGGAAAAGGCATCTATTTTTTTTTTACAACAAAACATCTAGTGGCAACTAGAAGAACTAAATAAAGATGGCGCTTAACAGAGTCAATGACGTATCTGCTTTGCTACGAGCTTGTGGAGGGGACAGACCCGCCCGGACAGGGAACAGTGGACACTCTCAGCCAGGCCGTCGAAGAGTCAAGACGTTCTGAAACTGTCCATTTTGTTGTTTGTACCTACCTAACGACAGTGCACTGTACCGAAATGAATCGAGAAGTAAACTAATTTAATTCTTAGTCGGTTTTATTCATTGCACGATACCCACGAAGGCTTACCTGGTGATGATCAGAGCTCGAACCATCCTGGACGAATCAATATATTTATGTTAAAAAATTTAATAAAAATCAAATATTGACATTCACAAACTTTTGCAATTATAATACTAGCTTTTGCCAGTGGCTTCGTCCGCGAACTTTAGACCCTCGTTTAATTCCCTAAAGGTTTTTCTAATACCGTGCGGAGTTTATGACTGCTTGCTCGGGGCTGCTGTCCGATATCACACCCCGTATCGCCCATGGGTATTCCACATTACAATAAATACTTATACCAAATTGATACGACAGTTGGGTTTTTCTTAAAAAGGATCATTGTACACACCAATATCAACAACTTTTACTATGAGACCAACCCAAAACATTAAGAAAAAAAACCCGCTGTTTCATACATTTCGTCGAGTTATATGCATCTAGGGGGCAACGGGTTTTTTTTTTCGTGATTTTTGGGTTGGTCTCATAGTAAAAGTATGCTACGCATAGACTTAGAAATATTTAGGACGTTCAAAAAAAAAAAAAAAACGTTTTCATACAAAAAAAAATATTTTAATTTTTGTATGAAAACCTTGGTATACTAGCATCCCGGCCCAGCTTTGCACAGATGCAATGATGATATTAAATAGGTATATGAATTATGAATGTATTATACATATAAACGCTCCTCTTGAATCACTCTATCTATTAAAAAACAAACCGCATCCAAATCCGTTGCGTAGTTTTAAAGATCTAAGCATATATAGGCACAGACAGTGGGAAGACACTTTGTTTTTTTTTGTTTGTTTAGTGTGAAGTGTGACAGTAATGACAGTTATTTATAAAGGTATTCCTGTCAGAGAGCACACACAAGTTTGTAATTTTCTAGATATTCGATTTGGCTTTTATATCTCTTTGGTATTTATTTTGCTAGCTTCGATAATTCGAGATAAGATCGTCTATCTCAAAATGTGAGTCAGGAATTTTAATATTTCTTGATTATTTGGACAACACCAATTGCAATTTGAATTATTCTTTTAAATTATATTGATCATGTTTTAAACAAAAAACAATACAATACTTTTTTTTTTGACTGGCCTGTCGGTCTAGTAGTTAGTGACCCTGACTGCTATGTTGGAGGTGGTTGGTTCGATTCCCACCCAGGACAAATGTTTGTGTGATGAGCACGATCATTTGTTCTGCGTTTGGGTGTAATTTATCTATAAATGTGTATATATTTGGAAATATATATAAGTATGTTTATCAGTTGTCTAATACTCATAACACAAGCTCTGCTTAGCTTGAGACTAGACGGCATTGTGTGATATATTTGTATTTTGGATTTTGAGCTCAAAAGTTTCTGGGATTTTTGTATTTATTTTAACTGTTTGCCAGATTTTAGAAATGGCAACCTTATGTAGGTATCTAGCCAAGAGATATTTTAACGAACGTAATAAAATTGGTAGATTTTTTTACTATGGATAGGCTCTCGTTTGACCTGATATAACCTTTTGGTAAACAATTTTGTGGCTGACGATAGAGTGAGCTCTATCGTCGGCCACAAAATAGAGAGTAGAGCGCGCTTACCTAGAAGTAACCTATTCACTCTTGACTTAACGACCCCAAGGTTATAGCTAACAGGAAACACAGACTTCGGCAGGGAATTCCACTCCTTAGCAGTACGCATAAAGAATGCGTTCTGAAAACGCTTTGTACGCCAGGGGATGTCCACTATGTTCTGGTGGCGCAAAATACACGTTTGTGTTAAGTACACGAATTAGGTACATAGTGCAATTATATGAAGACCGCTGATGTTGCATCCGCGCCAATTTATTAATTATATTTAAACCGTAATATTTAATTCAGTAATTAAATAACGACATAATCCGTAGAGCTCTTGTGTCGGCAAACATCCCCTGCGTGCTGGAGCCTCCAGGTCTTAGCAGATCGGATGGTAAGAGGCCGGATGGGCTGACTCTTGTGCCATGGAAAAACGGGAAGTGTCTGATCTGGGACGCAACCTGTGTCAGCACTTTTGCCGCCAGTCACCTGAGTCGCACCATGCACGCTGCCTCTGCCGCTGCTGAAGACGCCTGCTCTAAGAAGAGGCTCAAGTATGCTTCCTTGGAGCGGCTTTACCATTTTGTGCCGGTAGCTGTGGAGACTCTGGGCAGTTGGAGTACGGAGGCAAAGTGTTTTGTGGGAGATTTGGGCCGTAGGCTCGGAGAGGCAACGGGTGACTCCCGATCTGGGTCGTTCTTGGTGCAAAGGCTGGCCATTGCTATTCAGCGAGGTAATGCGGCGAGTGTTATGGGCACTTTTGCACCAGGAACGATCAGAGGTGAGTTATTTGACGATTGACTGTTTATTTATTAAAATTTACTAAGTATATTATTTGACTAAAATAAACTAATGTAATTAAATTAGTTTAAAATAATTTTGTTTTTTTTTTCGATCCTCTGATCTCAGCAAACGTAAGTCACGTTTTGTGGTCTGATGATAGAAGGTAAACTTATTATTGTATATTGAATAAAAACAAATTCAGATTTCACAAATTCAAAACGTGTAGTGTCAATGAAACAGTAGAAGCAAACGTAACAATATATTCACAGCAGTAACTGAAGCAAAATCGTTATTATTTGAAGCTGTAACACTTATAGCTACTGCATCTTCTTTGATATCGGACACTCAACCTTTCCCAGGTTCGATAGTATGGAGAACGATTCTGTTTTCTTGAGGTGATTTTTTTTTTTTCGTTTTTACGCTAGTTAGACTCAAAACTTTGGGAATTTATGAAGGAGAAACTTGTAGTTCTGGAACTTAAACGGCAATTAAACTTTTGGATACCGTAATTAGATACATAATAGAAAGACAATAGGTATGCGAACACCGGTGTTTGCTTGGAGCTCAATAGTTTAAAGGACACGAGTGTGGTTGTATGATTTCTCAGCTTAAAAATAATCAGAAAATAATTAATTGTATCTCCTTGACAAAAGGCTAATGGAAAATAAATTAACAAAACTATTTTTTTTATCTCACCTGATGGAAAGCGACGATGATGGAGCGCACTTACCTAGAAGTAACCTGTTCACTCTTGACATAAAGATTCCTGGGTTGTAGCCAGTTATAGTTTTTGGCTGTATAGACTCACGTTTTTACGAACAACCATATTTTTCTTCCCACAATAACAAAAAAAAAATCAGCGGTAGGTAAGATCACCACAGCTACAATAAATTGAAAAAAAGCAACATAATTCAGAAATCTTAACTAATTAATTAAAATAAAACTTCAAGATATAAGAGATTCAAAACATTCAAATTATCAAAATAAACACAAGTAATTAACAAGTGATCAAGTGTAATTTGCGTTGATCTGATTATTTTTAATTAAATAAATTATCCGGTAAGTTTTGATTACAGCGGTCGATTTAATTTAACAGCCTGATTAAATTCCTGTCAATGAGCAATTAATCAATGTTAATTCAATTATATTTACGCATGATTGGAAAGGAAATACACTAATCGATTTTTGTTCAAGTGTAACCTCTACTATGTCGTGATGGCCTATTGGTTATGGTATACATGAGTTTACGTGTTTGAAACCAGGCTAATACCTATCAAAATATTTGTTTTCAAATCATGTTTTCTTTTATGTTTGTCTAAGTCATTCTTGACACCCTGTGTCTTGGATAGCATGTAAAGTTGATCCCGGTTGTTATTTTTATTTTTTTTCATTACAAGTACTTACTACACAAAGAGTACCATATGAATCAATAAGTAGGTTATTCTGGTATCCAGAGTTGCATAGGTTAGATTGTCCGCGCTAGTCGAGAAAAAGCTGTGCAGATGATGAACCTCTTAACTAACAAAAACTGTTTCACTGTTAAAACTCAATGAAAAAAGCATTATCTTTTCTATCTAGTGTGATTATTTTATAATTCTGCTATGTTTTTAGTGTAAGGTACTCATATCGTTACACAACTATTTACTAAATTAATTTCAGTTTTTACAAAATCTTCTCATATTTGTATAAAACCTCTACGAAGTTTAAGGAAGTTGGAACTAAGAAGCTTATAAAATAAAAAAACATTATCGAGGTTTTGGTAGCTCATAAATATCAAATGGATTTCATTAGTGCTGCAATGTGACAACTCCAAAGCCGCCAAACACAGATCGAAAAGGTGGTGGCGCAATACTTGCCTGAGGCATGACACCCTTAACTTAATATCCAAAAAAAAGCCATCTCCACATTAACCAACCAGCCCCGAGCGTCAGTAATTGAAATCGTCTGCCCAGGAAACGTAACGTAGGTACAATAGATATTTTACAAATGGAAATATAAGACCAGCGACTGCACTTCTAATTCCTGGGCTCGTGCTACTAATTCACAAGCTAAATTGGTTTTTAAATAAAACTCCTGGCAGGAAAAAAAAGTAGAATGGAGACAGGACTTCCTTTTTTAAACTGCTGGGTTTTGTAGATTTTTGTTGCATGTTCCTCCTGATTTTATGAGGGGGTCTTGTTAAAGGAAATGATATGAGAAGGGTAGAAAATGGAAATCTGAGTATGTAGCAGTGGTAGGTACTGCGGGAGAGTACGCTACAATGATAGAGGATTCTTTAATTCTATGTTATATTTGTTTCTATAAGCTCTTAATTTCTATAAAACTAGCGACCCGCCCCGGCTTCGCACGGGTGCAGTGGTGATATTAAATATATTATGTACGTATTATACATATAAGCCTTCCTCTTCAATCACTTTATCTATTAAAAAAAAACCGCATCAAAATCCGTTGCGTAGTTTTAAAGATCTAAGCATACATAGACAGACAGCGACTTTGTTTTATACTATGTATTGATATTTTATTGTAGTTTTTATTTTTCTGACATTTCACAATCATCTATCAATTTATTCCTCTTCTTATTTTTTCATAAATTTTTGAGGTAAAATATGTGCCAGTTATAAAGATTATATTTACGAGTATGTGCCCTACATGCAGTCTCTACAGTACAGTACAGTCGAGTATGTGCCCTACATGCAGTCTCTACAGTACAGTACAGTCGAGTATGTGCCCTACATGCAGTCTCTACAGTACAGTACAGTCAAGTATGTGCCCTACATGCAGTCTCTACAGTATAGTACAGTCGAGTATGTGCCCTACATGCAGTCTCTACAGTACAGTACAGTCGAGTATGTGCCCTACATGTAGTTTCTACAGTACAGTACAGTCGAGTATGTGCCCTACATGCAGTCTCTACAGTACAGTACAGTCGAGTATGTGCCCTACATGCAGTCTCTACAGTACAGTACAGTCGAGTATGTGCCCTACATGCAGTCTCTACAGTACAGTACAGTCGAGTATGTGCCCTACATGCAGTCTCTACAGTACTGTACAGTCGAGTATGTGCTCTACATGCAGTCTCTACAGTACAGTACAGTCGAGTATGTGCCCTACATGCAGTCTCTACAGTACAGTACAGTCGAGTATGTGCCCTACATGCAGTCTCTACAGTACAGTACAGTCGAGTATGTGCCCTACATGCAGTCTCTACAGTACAGTACAGTCGAGTATGTGCCCTACATGCAGTCTCTGCAGTACAGTACAGTCGTTGGATCTCGGCGCGTCTGAAGTTAGGCTTTGTGAATTCTAGCGCTTGAAAACTTGTAAAAATTTATGGTTTAAAAAATTTAAGGATATTTGATTGACACTTATTTTTTTAAAACCTTTACAAAAACAACAAAAAAGAATTAGCGCAATTGGTCCAGGTATTCACGCATGATGAAATTAGCAAGGGAAATAGGGATTAATTGTTATACATTATAGACTAACAGTCTCGAAAAATGTCGTCCAGTTTGAAAGTTGACCTTTCGTCAGAAAAAAATTGAGAACCCAACTTCAGTGCCACCTGAGGCGTGGCTGGATAGACCTCACGGCGTCCTCATCCTCCACATGACGCAGGTTCTCACCGGACATGGGAAGTTCGGGAGATTCCTGCACCGGATTCGTGCGGAAGAGACGTCCGGGTGTCGCCACTGTGAGGCGAGCCCGGAGGACACGGTGGAGCACACGGTGGAGGTGTGCCCTGCTTGGGAAGAGCATCGCCGTGTCCTCGTGGGGGTGATCGGCGGCGGCGACCTCTCGCGCCGGGCCCTGGTTCAGGCCATGGTCCGCGGCGAAGAGGAATGGCAGGCGGTCGCCTCCTTCTGCGAAGCAGTAATGCTCGTAAAGGAGGAGGCCGACCGCACAAGGCAAAGGCAACAGCGCCCTCGCCGCCGCGATCCTGCCGATATCCGGCCACCGTAGACACTGGCTCGCGGACGGTGAGCAATGGGTAGCTCGCCGTCCGGTCGTCTGGTAAAACCAAGTCCAAGTCGTCAACGGCGCGCACCGTTCCCGCGCGCCTCAAGGAGTTGTCAGCAACTGCAGGGGCCCTTCAGGGTCGAAGCCTCCTGGAGCCTAGAGGGTGGTGCAAAATGTTACCTCGACTCCAGGAATAAGGCAAGGAAGGTACGGGGTAGGTTTTTTAGTCAGTAAGAGTCTGACACTGGTCTCCCGCTCCGCCCAAGAGCGGGTTTCGTCATTGGATGATTTCCACCTACCATAAAAAAAAAAACTTCAGTGCCACCTACCGGGTCCAAATATGTTTTTTAACCTATCAGAGACCTAATTATATTTTTTATCTAAATTGGTACATAAATATTTGTATACTTACATAAACATAGATAAATTGAAAAAATTACTTTAGATTTGTGAAAATAACTTTATTCCTCACATATTCTTTCTAAATTCCTTCCTTCCATTTCATTTCCTCGCATAACCTTCACAAGGCATCCTAAAATTCATAAAACAAAACACGTCGAGCTCACCGTTTTTTATAAAACTCATAATGATGGTCAGGAACGTGACATGATTTCATGACCTGTCAGGAATGTCATTAATGACAACGTGAATAGACAACTAAAGGCCTCTGCACACAGCGGGCGCAGCGCGGCGGGACGGGACGGCGACGCGACGCTGAGCAGTTGTCATGTACTAGATAATACACCCCATTGTTGTATTTTGTGTGGTTGTTTTATGTGTGTATGTACGTGCGTCTAGTTTGGGCCGAATAAAAATTGTTTTTCTTTTTCTTTTCTTCTTTATAATATGTATTACGGACGACGCCACACAGAGCCGTCCCGCTCGACGCGACGGTAACCTCGGCTCTGTGTGGCGTCATCCGTAATATCACAAAATACAGAAATCAATCTCATGTATGTACTTCACTTTTCATACCTAAGCACGGCGGTCGCGCGCGCTAGGGTTGTCAACTGGATTATGCACAACAAATTATCGTGGTAGTTGCAAAATTTCACAGACGCGCGTCTCAAACGTGACACCCTCGCGGTCGTAATGATCCTCGTTGAGCCCGGTTTTCGCGTCGGTGAACGGTGTCTATGTATGTGTTGCTCGAGCGCGCTTTGTTCGTAGATTGACATCTGTACCTATATAATTTGTGGTAATATCTAGTATGTACATTACAACTGCTCAGCGTCGCGTCGCCGTCCCGTCCCGCTGCGCCGCGCCCGCTGTGTGCAGAGACCTTAAGAGGGTAGTTTTGACATTCCAATCCCCTCTAAAGAGGGGTCTTTGGTGGTCAGTCTTCAAGATATTTGGGCATGACCTGGGTCAGTAGGTATGCTAGGAATACTTTAGATTGTTGAATAAAATGATCGAGCTTTTGATAGAATTTAGATCGACATTCTCACACGAAATTCATTGAAATTTTATGAGTCTGTTTTGCAGTAACAGTGCGTGAAATTGTGCGATAGTTGTTGAATGGATATGGTGTACCTATTTTAATAGTTTTATTTAAAAATAAAAATAAACAAAAGCTATATTATTTGTGTTTTATTAATAGTAGCCTAAGTAAACCTGTAGCATTACATAGTATAAAACAAATTCACTTGCTGCTGTCTGTCTCTATATATATCTTTAAAACTACGCAATGGATTTTGATGAGATTTTTTTAATAGGTAGCGAGTTGTCTTTTTTAACCCAAAGGTTGACTGGTAGAGCATGCCTTGTTGCATTAAGTCCGCCTATGTACCACTACTGTTCATGAAGATTAAATAAATTAATTAATTAAACCTTTCGACCGCCGTAATTCAGAAAGTTATCCCGATTAGAAGAATTTAAGAAATAGTACTTGAAAGATCGTAAGGATTCTTATTTCTTGGGTTATTAAATTTGAAACTTGGAATTAATTGTTATTAGAATAAATGATAAAGACTGTTATTATCACCACTGCTCTCAAAACGGTGAAGGAAAACATCGTGAGGAAACCGGCATGTTATAAAACTAAAAATTCGAAGACGTGTGACATCCACCAATCAGTCATTCAATCATCAAACTCAGTGTTACGTTTTTGTTTAATTGTAAGGTGTTACTCCGGCGGGTAAGTCTTCAAAAAACAAAAAGAAAATAACATTACCGTCTTTTTTTATGGCAGGTAAAAATCATCCAAAGACGAGTCCCGCTCTTGGGCGGAGCGGAAAACAAGTGTCAGACTCTTACTGACTAAATAATCTACCCCGTTCCTACATCGCCATACATACCAGGGCCAGAGCCTTCCTTTTCAGACGCAAACCCGTGGCCCTGATTGGCTTCGACCCTTCTGCAGGGTCCCTACGTTTGCTGACAACTCCTTGAGGCGCGCGGGAACAGTGCGCGCCGTCGACGACTGGGCTTGGTCCGGACGAGCACCAGACGACCGGACGGCGAGCTACCCAATGGTCACCGTCCGCAAGCTCGCGCCTACGGTCGCAAGTCCGCGCCTACGGTAAACATTACCGTCTTACGAAATCACTGATAAAGTAAAAAAAAAACATAACAACATAATTACATAATCATTACATACAGTACGACCGTCGTAAAAAAATAAATGCCAATAACAGCTTTAAACAGCAATTACCACTGCAAATTACATTTATTTGTTTAAAATATAATTTTTTTACGAGTTTTCAAGCGCTTAATTTCGCAGAGCCCAACTTCAAATTCGCAAAGATTCGACGGCCGTACTGTACATATTAAAATATTCAGCGAAGACAACACCGCTTTCGGGAAGTGTTGCGTGCGATATTGGCGTGCCATGAACATGTTCCGTCAATAGAACAGTCGCGGGGAACATGTCCAATCAGCCGGTGACATGTCGTCAAATGTCACTGTCAATTTTTCGATAATACTCTACATGGGACTCGTTTGTTAGTTGGTGGGGGGAATTATTTCATTATAACATTAAACAAAATGAGTTATTGACGATTTGGACGGAATATTGGACATTGTTTGAATATACAGTGTATTCAAACATAATGTCCAATATTGTTTTTCACTCACGATTCACAACACACTGTTCAGTACAGCCAAAAAGTTTTAAAATTATTATACTTATATCGAAACCATTTTAGAAGGCAACTTCGGCTGGTTAACATAATTTTTTTTTAATATTTTGTAATATTTTTTATTCCACTGTAGTAAATAAACAGCTTGAATTATTGGTTCTAGGACTTCGTTCGGAGTTTTTCGCTCATAGCGACTTTTTAACGTTTTTTAGGAATGCATTTATTGTACGTATAGACAAAAAATGCGTTCCCAAAATCATTTAGTACTGTGATTAAACTATTTTTCCACTCACTAACCAAGTCCAAATGATTCCCCCAAAATTACCTACCCAAAAAAACAATCACTTCACCAGTAATTTTGTTTAAAACTTAACAATGCTCCGCTGAGTAACGACCGGCACGGATATTCCGGATAAGTGAAAACAAAGCCCGGGTATTGGTGCCATTGTTATCCGGGGAAATCCGCAAACAGCGCGCAGTGGCGACCTCTGGGCGGTGTAAGGGGCACTTTTCACGGATTTGCGATTTGTGTACATGTTTGGTTTTGTTTTTTGTCTGTCTGTGTGGGCATTTTAATTCGTCGGCCAAAAGGCGTTTTCCTTAAAGAGTTTCCTTGAGTGATTGCATCAGATAGATATATCTGCGGGAGAACCAAGGTTGCTACAGTCTGCATAATCACTATCCTGTGGCAGTGAGCAGGGAACAATGCTTGCAGAACAGATAGTCGTTGGGGCAGGTAGCTTCTGGAGTGGCGACTGCGTGCCAGAACACGCAGCGTTGCAAGGTACATCATTGACCATGAATTACAGGAATCCAATTGAGAAAATATTATTGTTTTTGTCATACCATAAGCTTGTCTTATACAGGCTACCATATCTACTTGTCTAATAGTTTATTAAGCTACAAGAGGACACCAGTGCCCGCACACCTATTGTGTTTTAAGTATCTGTACTTACGGTAATCAAAACGCTAAGAGATTATTCACTTTAGCCTTGAAAACACCTAAATTATTATCGGACGGGAAGACAAGGCAAGCAAATTGTTTCAGTCCTTCGATGTACGAAGCTAATTAAACAGACTTCTTTTTAATAGCAATAGATTTGATTTTAAAATCTATATCGCCTTCTAAATTTTCTATGTAATGCACGTTCTTTAAAAAAAAACAACCACAAACCTAACCTAACCTATCCGTGTCAGAGTGCCCTACAATTGCTTCGCTCGTTCTTGGACTAGGAATACCCAGTTAGCATTGTAAAAAAGACGAATTAGTTTATAAAAGCCTATCCCATTTTCCCGTTACATAGTAAATGAGAAGTTTGATCGCGGAGCCAATAAAGAAATGTGTGATTTGATTTACAGGTGGATACAGCAAGCAAACCATAGCAATGGCAACATACTTCAACAGCCGGATTAGGACGGGCACTTCATATTTTCCCATGACTAAGGAGGGACAGAGGGACAGACCAAAGAGTACATATATGAAGAGGATAACCATCAGCTTCCATCTGGTTGCAAATACGAGTAAATTGAGCACTTATTTTACTCGTATTTGCATGAATTAATGCTTCTTAATCGATTTGTTTGAGTTATAATTCACTCACTCGATCAATCGATTTATTTAGTTTTCAGAAACAATATTGGGTTCAATAACTTTAAGGAGTTATTCTATAAAGTCTTTCAATAAATGCAAAGAATTTTAGATTTTTTGTGTTTTTTTTTTATTAGACGCATATGGAGGTGAGGACTCTTCCAATTACTTCTCCCAGAGCGGTAGACATTACCGGTAGAGCGGTAGTTATTGGATGACTCCTCGCCTAAAAAAAAACCGCCGAATTTCGAGTCGGACTCACACGCAAAGATTTTCGTACCATTACATATTTAATTTATCAGAAAGTGATTTAGTTGAAGTGCGGGTAGTTCGAATAAAAGTCTTAATACTAGTACTCACAGTATTCTCCGATAAAATAATGGTCACAATCACGTACACAGAAGGAGTGTGGACGAAACAATCACCAAATACAACAGTAAAAAAATCCAAACACAGAAACAATAATCTTTGCAACACACACAGAAACAGTAGTCTTAGGAAAACGAGGTACCCAAAACTCAAAAGCGCGCACGACAGTTGGTAGCGGACTGAAGGTTAAGGTGCGTACGCGACTATTGCACGCACACATACAACAATTTTTGACAACATCGATGCGTTCCGAAATATGTTGTCATTTTGTATATTTTAATAAATACTAGCGACCCGCCCCAGCTTCGCAACAGTGCCATGGTGATATTATGTAACATACAGGGATAGATAGCGGAAAACTACTTTGTTTTTTACTATGTAAATATTAATAAATGTGATTATATAATTGTGTTGCTGTGTTTTGTGGCTGAATCATCATCATCATCATCACCATCAGTCTTTAATAAGTTCCCCCTGCTGGGACACTGGCCTCCTCTCTAGGAGAAGGACTGGGCCATATTCCACCACGCGGGCCCTGTGCGGATTAGTGGATATCACATGTCTTCGAATTTTCGGTTCTAGGTCATGCCGGTTTCCTCACGATGTTTTCCTTCTCCGTTTTGAGAGCAGTGGTGATGAAAAAAATGCGCCTGATTGGGTTATACCCGCGACATACAAGTCGCAAGTAGGGGCCTTCACTACTGGGCCAACACTGTTCTCACAGCACAACACATTTCTACCAGTCAATCAAAGGTATTTCAGGGAAAACTTGGCAAGACAATTCTGTGCACCCTAAACCACTAATCCCCAACAATAACAAAAGCATAAAACAAAGATATTTCCTCTAAGATTAACAACACATAACCCACAATTTATCTACAAGAGAATACAACATTAAATGTATCAGGTGCGTATCAGGCAGTTAGTCGTAAAGTGTAAATAAGGAAGGGTTTATAATGTAGTTAAGAGGCCGAACAGCCTGCGTTCTACTGTTTTATTATGATACACGCACTTGTATATGGGTTAGCGGTTTCTGCAGCCTTTATGTGATAGGTCTTGCTACAATAATTGTTAAAGGAAAACATGCCAGGCTTATTTTTTAGGGAGGATTTCATGTAATTACTTCTTTAGTTCTAGGGCGGATGGGAACAGCGAGTCATACTTTTATTGACTAAAACCCAATTGTCTATATCGGTATACGGTACCCTACAGTTTGCTGACATCTCCTTGAGGCGCACGATGAATAATACAAGTTACGGTTACCGGACGTTCGTAGGCGCCTACGTTGGCCAGAAATTGTGATCGGAATCCCGGCGGCGGCTGGGACGTGAGGGCCGTTGCCTCATGCGTGAGGTAAGGCCAATGGAAAGGGCAATGTTCGGAGTTTCCTTGCGTGATCGAATCAGAAATTAGGATATCTGCAGCAGAACCAAGGTTGCCGACATAGCCCGAAAAATCGCCAAACTTAGGTAGGTAACTTAAATAGCAATGGGTAGGGCATACTCGTATTGCTTGCAAAACAGATGGTCGTTGGGCTCGAAAGATTCTGGAGTGGCGACTGCGTATCGTAAGATGCAGCGTTGGAAGGCCTCCTACGAGTCTACTACCTACTACCTGGTGAAGGTTTGGGGAATTTGATGGATGCAAATCGCAGACCGATGGTTGTGGCAACATTTGGGGGAGGCTTATGTCCAACAGTTTGACACACATTTGGGCTGAAATTATGAAAATCTTTATATGTCTTTGGAACAATCACGTAGCCACATCATATCTATTCTAGACGTATATGTTTAACTCAAAACGTGCGGTTTTTGTAGCATGCATTACATAAGTTGCGTCTGGCAATTACTTACAATCTGAATTATTGCTAGTCAGTTTTCAGGCACGCTTTGAATTACAATCTGAGTAGCCTGATGAGACTGATGTAGTTATTCGTATAAATCTCGAGGAATGGAAGACTTTGATAGATTTGTTTAGTATTCATACATGAGTTAGAGAAAATAATGATACGCTATTTCGGAATATGTAACTTTAGAGCGAGAGATTGTGTTAGAGAATTATTTACGTTCCAATCGTTATTAATTTGTTTTAGGCGAAAGACATCCGACAAATGCCGATCGTAGGCTTCCCCCAAGAGTCGTCATAAGGAACGGTCCTGTGCGTCTTGCAGCAGCGTTGGAAGGCCTCCCAAAAGTTGTTCTGGGAGGCCTTTTAACGCTGCGTCTATCCTAATTGCACACACACTCAGTACATATAAGTTAGTGAGAGTCAGATTTGTAAATTCATTTTTTTTTTGTTAACTGTCACACAACGTCGTCTACTCCCGCTAAGCAAAGCTTGTGTTATGGGTACTAGACAACTGATAAACATACTAACATATTTATAAGTACATACATATTATAGATAAATTACACCCAGACACAGAACACATAATCGTGCTCATCACACAAACATTTGTCCTAGGTGGGGATCGAACCCACGACCTCCGGTATAGCAGTCACGATCACTAACCACTAGACCAACAGGCCAGCCCTGGAGTAGCACGTAGGTTACTTTTATCCTAGGAGTAACCATGCCCATGCCCATGGCCCATGGGATAATTTTCTTCTTACACGCAGGCGAAGCCGCCTGTAGTAGCTAGTTATGCCACAATCACTATTATTTCCTAGCTTACAAGATAATACAAAAATCCTATGCGGTACACATCGCCCATTACACCCCTCCTATAATTAAACACAAATGACGTAAACAGTCGGTGTACACACGGCCGCGCAACGCGACGGCGACACAAAGCTGTCTGCACTCTGCCTTATTGCTGTATACAGGGTGTTTTAGTAAGAGCGCGGAGAAGACGACTAGATCATTATAATTTTGAATAAATAAATAAAATAGTTTATTTCTCACCATTAAAATTAAAATGGTACATTAAAAATAATAATAAAATTAATAATAATTAAAAATCAGTGGTGGTTAAAAAGGGCACAGAGTATTAACCCAACATATGGATATAGATTCAGCTATGATATTTGATTTCATACAAAGACAAATTAATGAATGTTATTATTTAAAAATAAACGTTTAGTTATCTTACTATTTATTTATTTACTTCATTCCAGAAGCTATTAACAATTGCTTTTTATAAAGCTGTTTTTTAAATCAGATCGTAAATAAATAGATCATACGTTCCGGGGAATTCGCAGCCGCATTTAGACACAGTCATGATATGGCTATAATTTAAGAATCTTATTGTCTAGCCACAAGTTTAGCGGTATTCTCAGTTAACTCTGAGGAAACTGCCAGGGTCGAAGCCTACTGGGGTCAAGGATTGTTTTCAGAAAGAATTTAGGCCCCGGTATGAACGGCAACGAAGGAATGGGAGTGGGTTTTTAGTCAGTAAAGTCTAACACAATCTCCCGCACAAACATATTCCTTGTCTTTGTGCGATACATTTTTCATGTTTTATTTTCCAAATCACGAAATAAGTAGGTAGCTCAAACAATATACATTGATCGTGTTCAATTATCATAAAATAAATTTTCAAAGGCGACATTATAAATGACAACGTCAAAAATGAAAAAAAAATAAAGAAGATTAATAGATTTTTCTAGAGGTTCTTTTGTTCAAGTTAGGCTTGCTTAAGCTTAAATAATAAGCAGTGTCCGATTAAAAATGAGATAATTTGGCAATTAAATGGTTTTTTTTTCTCGTATTTACTATTGATATTTGACTTCACCTTTGTGGTTTTTTAATTACCACCTGTATTAATATTGCCTAAGGATTAACTCCAGAACATACGGTATTTTGGTACCAAATTTTATTGAAATTCGTTTAACTGTTTTAACTTAAAGGTGTTACTAACATACAAGGTGTCATTGACATGTTAACGCAAACGAATACCATGGATCTTGTACATGATTCTGGACCTCCCAGTGGTGGAATTTTTCGTCGGTTTTTTATCAAATTTTTGAAAAAAATATTTTGTTTTTTATTTTTTACCTGTATAAAATCGTTAGTCTGACCAATCCCAATGATATTTTTAGAAAAAAAAAAATTACAAAAAAAAATTCATAACAAAATCATCGAGGCAAATAAAGTCGTTATTCTAATCAAACATTTATAATTTGGAATGTAATGCACTCATTTTTTTTTGGCAAAAAATGTTAAATTGACGTTTTTATACAGTTTAATTAAAAAAACGTTAAAAATACATTAAAAAAAATCAGAAAAAACCGACAAAAAATTCCATCACTGGGGGGTCTAGAATCATGTACTGGATCTATGGTATTCGTTTACGTTAACATGTCAATGACACCCTGTATATATTCACACAAACTCATTAACATACACTAACTTCTTACAGCGGCCAAAGGAAAAATGTCTTATACCAATTATTTCAACTATTTCGGCGTGAAGGAGAGTGACAAACAACTACCGAACAAATATAGAAATAAGGTTTTTAAAGTCTTAGTCTTTTTTTTTCCAACTCCAAGTAATATAAGATAAGGATAGGAAGAAGAAGAAGAAGAAGAAGAGTATTAAATTCAATATTACAAAACAAGAAAATCGCAAGAACCAATTGCGCACACCCTGTACAAATCAAAACGCATGTCTATCAGCACAGGCCGATGCATACCTTGTGGCTTTGTTGTGCTTTTAAAAAAGGCATCGCGGTAACAATACGGCTAGCAGGTACGTTGCGTCTCGGGCCCGCAATACCGGGTTATGAGGGGCTTTGCCAGAGGGATATAGGGGAGGAAGTCCTGGAGGACCGAGCCGTTTTGTTGGCTGATTTGCTGGGAAGAAAGAAAAACTAAAGAAGCAAAGTAGAAAAGAAAAAAAAAGTAAAGATGATTTTTTTTTTTTTATGGTAGGTGAAAATTATCCAATGACGAAACCCGCTCTTGGGCGGAGCGGGAGACCAGTGTCAGACTCTTACTGACTAAAAAACCTACCCCGTACCTTCCTTGCCTTATTCCTGGAGTCGAGGTAACAGTTTTCCACCACCCTCTAGGCTCCAGGAGGCTTCGATCCTGAAGGGCCCCTGCAAAGTAAAGATGATTGGGAAAAGAATTGTTTGTACGCAGAAGTGTACGTCATGTTGTGTTAGGATGAATTTAGAAAACATACGCAAAGACGAAACAGACCCAAAAATATGAATGAAAATGGAAAACCCTACTTCCATTTTCATTCATTTCTTTAATCACTAACATCTGTAAACGACTTCGTCTGCGTAAAAGTAGTTTTCGCGGTTTTCTCCATACAAAATTTGGACCCCAGATTCACCTCTTCAATAAGGAGTGATTTTTTTACTGTGTCCTGTTAGCACTGGCTTGCGTCATAAAAAGAAACCTTGTGCAATATTTTACGCTCCTAGTTTTAATAGTTTTGCCTGTGCATTGATATGTCAGTCAGTCAGTTTCTCCTCTTATAATGAAGTCGAAGTCTTAGGCGGTTCACACACTCCCTCGCATCATGCTGCATGTTGCGTTTCAACGTATCTACGCGCGTACTTGCGGGAGTGCAAATCTGCATCATCGTGCGTGTTTTATACGCACACACGCGCGTAGGTGCGTTTTGTAGATTCACGCACGGCGGCTCTCATTTATTACGCCGTTCTCTGTGGTGGTCGTGCAGTACTGAGCATCACGATAGTTTTGATAGAAATTGTTAATAGTGTGGAACTCATTCAGGACGCTGCCATTATACTAACTGTTTAGTTTTTGTACGGTCACAAATACACACACAAAAACAAACACACACGTCACGCCCATTCAAAATCACGCGCGGCACTGCGGGATTCGGTGTGCCATACCTTGCGTCTCGCCCCGCACCTACGCACGTGGGTGCATGTTTGTCCGCGTGTATGCGCGTGATTCGCATGAACGCGCGTGGATGCATTTTCGGTGTGTTAGACTGTGCGTGTTTTCCATACAAACGGAGATACTCACAAGCAACGGAAGAACACGCATCCACGCGACACGCTGCATCATGCGGGGCAGTGTGAGAATCGCCTTAACTCGACTTATTTTTTAATTTTATTAAAATTTTTATTGGTCCAACAGTTTTACAAATTGGTAGAACACAATTCACTTGTCATCCAGAATAAATGTACCGTTTTACTGTATTGTATTTTAGTAATAAACATTTGACTTTATTACCAATCATCTTTCAACCATTTTTAAACCTATTTGAAACTGAATTTTGTCTGCCATAACATTTTTGTCTGCCATAACATAACGAACCAACAATTTACCTAATTTGGTAAAACAGTGCACATTAAATCGAAAGTAAGCCGCTGCGGTCGCACGCCCTGGGCCTAGCACAATATCACTATATCTTGTCTGAGGTACAGTCAAGCAGTGCTAATACTTACAACTACGAAAACTACCCTTATGAATTGTTCGTGTAACAAGATAATATTACCTAGGTATATAAATATTGACTTCTTTAAGTCAGTGACTTTTTTATGGTAGGTAAAAATCATCCAATGACGAATCCCTTGGGCGGAGCGGGAAACGGTGTTAGACTCTTAGTGACTAAACAACCTACCCTATTCCTACGTTGCCATAAATACCAGGGCCAGAGCCTTCCTTTCAGACGCGAACCCCTGGCCCCGGTTGTCTTCGACTCTTCTGCTGACGACACCTTGAGGCGCGCGGGAATAGCCGTGGCTAGGTGGGTATTGGAAATCAGCAAATATTTTTTCGGTTGGCGAGCTACCGATTGCTCACTGTCCGCAAGCTCGCTTCTTCGATACCTGCGTCCTCTGGTTCAACCCAAAGAGGAAATGTGATGATTTTACATTCAGGAAAAGGACGAACGTCGTCTTAAAGAGTACCTATGTCTACAAAAGAGGATAACATTTGACCCCCTAAATAATCATGAAAGGAGAAGACACACCTACTTCGTTCCTTAGTCCATTAACACCAAATAAATTAGCAAGATATCGGCAAGAATAGCAGTTAATTCGATTTTAAAATTGTTATCATGGACGTGCAGTTGACTGTACAGGACCCACCCACTTGACAAGGTGAAGTATCGTAACTAAAATACATATTGGTTAGTATTATAATTTGTAAAGTTAGGCTTAAGGTTGAAACGACTTTTTATGGCGAGGATTTAGATGTTTTATTTTTGAAGGTCAACTAGATTTATCCAAGAGGACCCTAGACCCTCAAAATGGATAATAGTTATCAACCTCCTAAGAGCGAGAGACCGACTTACAAGTTGTATGTTGTGGATTCGTAAAAAGGCGTATAACTTTGTGTAATTTACTTCATCACCACTGCTCTTTAAACAATGTAGGAAAACCGGCATGTCCTAGAACCACAAATTCGAAGACATGCATATCCATCGCGCACTGGGCCTACGCGGTGGATTACGGCCCATTCCCTCAACTAGAATGGAGGCCTGAGTTCCAGCTGTTGGAACATTATAAGGAAAGAAAGTAAGAAAAGAAAGATATTATATAGATGCAGATACCAATTTTTTTGGGTTAACAGACTTCATCCTTTTTTCATACTCTATTTTAATCAATCGTTTGGTAATCAAACAAGTGGACAAAGTTAAGTTAAGTTAAAGTCAAGACGCAAGTGAGGGTATTATGGATCCGAGTACAGCAGTGACAAATTTCCACGTCGTAACAATTGTCGTTTTTCAATACACTTACGAAGTTGAATAGTGAATCGTAGGCATCGCTGAGCGCCCAACCTGGTACAATATAATGCAGCTGGGAAGAGCTCACAGACTTTTGCGTACAAGTGCGGAAAACTATGTTAGGTTTCTTCCTTCATATAAAACACAATCAAACCAACATTTAAATAAAGAACTTGAGAAAAAAAAACGGCTCGTCAAAACAATCGTCCGTAAGTAAATCGAACTACTCTCATCACGAACCGTTGATTGTCGGGACTGCAACACAACAATACTTACCGCTAAATTGTAGTCGCGACCGGCTGCCTATGTAGATGGACAGCGGATGATCAAAAGAAATACTTCGGGATGCCAGATGAAAAATATCGCAGACAAAAAATGGAATGCGACATTTTTTTTTTGTCGTGTCGTGAAACAAACTTGTAATAAGTACGGAGGAAATGCCATGGGATTTGTCGATGGATAGCTTGTGTTTGTGGCAAAGGATATTGTTAAAATTTAATAAAGTACCTATGAATCTGATAATAATAAAGCCAATTAATCCTAAATACAAAATTAGAAATAAAATTATAATAATATATTACACAACTATCACACAACGCCATCTAGTCCCAAGCTAAGCAGAGCTTGTGTTATGGGTACTAGACAACTGATAAACATACTTATATATTTCTAAATACATACATATTATAGATAAATTACACCCAGACATAGAACAAATGATCGTGTTCATCACACAAACATTTGTCCTGGGTGGGAATCGAACCCACGACCTCTGGTATAGCAGTCAGGGTCACTAACCACTAGACCATCAGGCCAGTCTTTAATTTGGTTTCATATTTAAATTAAGAAGGCATATAAATATATGTAAAACTAGCTTTTTCCCGCTGCTTCGATCACGTGAAAATCACGGAAGAGAACTTTGAACAGAAAATTATCTCAATCTCACTCTAATTTCTATCCCATTATCCATATCAATTTTTGGGGTTGGGGGAAGATTATAAACAAAAATAAGGCAGGTATTTTTCGTTGGTTTTTCACCCCCTCTTTTAAAGGGCACACGGGCGTACCATGTCCTTGAAGAGAATTTTTCGTTTGAGATATTTTTCTATATTCATGTAGGTGAAACTAATGACAGAAAGTAGTAACTAAATACATCATCATCATCAGCCTCTTAATGTTCCCACTGCAGGGACACAGATCTCCTCTTTCTAGAAGAGGGAATGGGCCATAATCCACCACACGGGCCCAGTGCGGATTGGTGAATGGCACATGTCTTCGAATTTTTGGTTCTAGGACATGCTGGTTTCCTCACGATGTTTTCCTTCACCGTTTTGAGAGCAGTGGTAATGAAATAAATTACACAAAGTAATGCGCCTGGCTGGGTTTGAACCCGCGACCTACGACTCGTAAGTCGGAGCCGTTACCACTCGACCACCACTGCTCACATTACTAAATACATTTTCTTTTAAACTCTTGAGTACTACGCGAACTCCGGCGTTCGCACACCTATTGTCTTTCTATTGTCTCTAATAACGGTATTAAAATGGCTAAAGTGCAGTGTTTTCTAAATCAATAAAGACCATTTTCAACGAAACACAATAGAAATGAAACTAGAAACTATATTTCAACAACTGGGCTTTGATTTTCGCGAGAAAATAAAAACACTTGAAGCCGCGATTGTGACTGACACGCTACAGGGCTAAGCACTCCACTAACATATACAGGAATCGTATGAATTCTCATATTTCTGAACTAGAAATGAAAAGCCTTACGTTTTTGTCCGAGTACACAATCTGAAAAGAATACTAGAAAATATTTTGGGACTGAAGCAAATATTTTGGAACTGAAATTCAACTCTAAAATTAAAGAGTTACTTTATTGAAAAAATCTGGTGATGAAAATAAAGACCAAAGTTATATTATTTATTTAAAGACTTAATATTCTCTTAATTAAGTTTAAAACAAACTATATGTTTTGGTTGGAGGTGGAATATTTTATACTTTGATAAAATTTATACTATTTATTTATGGACATAATATTCTCTTCATTAAGTTTAAAATAAACTATAAATACTTTTATATTATAATTAAAATTTAATGATATTCTTAGGGTTCCGTATCTTAAAAGGAAAAATCCCACCACCACCCCATTTTACACTTTACTTTTTCAAAAAGATTAATTTTAGTTTATGTAACTTTTTTATTATGTTTGTTTAAGTTTTAACTGAATTTATTCGTTAAAATAGTAAATTTCATGTCCACATAACCACAATCTTGAGAAGAGTCCAAAAATCCTGATACCTCAGGACAAATCCTGAGATATGGTAACCCTAGCCGCAAAGGACTCTCTTAACTGAAATTCGCTTGGAATATTTGTCGATTGAATGGCTGACGTATTGTAGTGACCACGCTGAAGGTTGCCACATTCAAGTCTCACTCAGTAATCAAGATCGACGTTATTCGCAGACGTCGGAGGTCTAAAGAGGAACATTGACATTTTGATTTCAGTCTGACTGACGGTCTTTAGTCACTTTACATTTTTGACAAGAATTATAGACTTTACTCTTGAGTACCAAATGAACGCCGGCGTTTTGCACACCTTTCTATTATGTCTCTTATTACGGTATTCATAAGGATCAACTTTGGAGCCCCAAGCGAAAGCACACTACTGTTGTTCTTTAATGGTGTCTATAATTATTGGTAATTTGATAATTAGAAAGGTTAAAAGATAACTGGTGACAATTTTTATTTCTGATTTTTCCGCAGCTGAAAAAAAGTAATTTTTCATGCATAGAAGATTTTTTCGGTAGAAAATCATTAAATATCTCCTCCCGTTCTGCATACAGTGAGAGGGAGTGTCAACCTATTATTTATGGAATTACTTTTTCATGAAAAAGACATAAAATAAGGCTTAACACTGGCCAACGAAATGAAGAATATATATAAAAAAAGAAAAAAAATAAAACGAAAGAAAAAGACCTTTTGTGATGTCAAAAAGACTTCTCACAGCATATTATTATGCTGCGATATCTTACCAAAATATTCGCGGTATAGCCTTGCTTTTTTAAACTGGGAAAACACTAAAATATAATAATAATCTCAATTTAGGTCTTTAAGTAGAAAGTGAATAAGTTACTTCTAGGCAAGCGTGCTCCATCGTCGGCCACATCATCGCTTACCATTAGGTGAGATAGTGGTCAAATACTAACCTATCAGTAATTATAAAAAAATTTAACCCAAACTTTAAACTTTGAACCCTGCAAATTTTAAAGTTCTTCTGACTGCAAACAACAAATTCTTAGTAAAAACATAAAAAAAACTCCACAATGAAACTCCTAGATTTCTCCTATCGGTTTTTATTTAACATTGTTTGCCCTCGCCGGGGTTCAAATTGACTACGTTACCGTTTAAAAGCCAGAAAATAAAATTGTTCCGACTAAGTGCACTCATTTCCCTGTCTCCGTTACTTTTAACATTGAATTTTCTGCGGAACCCGCTTGTTCCGTTATTTTATTAATTTTCTAGACGAACTATGTTGTCGTTTGCCTTCAGTCCAGCGTACTCGTATTTTAAACATAGTTTTTTTTTGCAGAAATTTTTAATTGAAATTGGGCAATACGCAATACTTCTCATCAAAAAAATCGAAACACCTTGCAAGTTTACGTTTTGTCAGGATTATCAGAAAAATGTGTACATTTAGGAATAAATGTTAAATGTCGTTTAATAGTGAGTAATATGAGCTTATCAAATCTTAATGTTAATGTTCTAAATTTAAATGAATTTTTCATAGGTTTCGTATTTTGTTAAATAAGTCATTTTTATTCCGTATGGAGTATAAAGGAAATGGATAAAACAACACACGTAAATGAAAAAAAAAGCTAAAAAACGTTTATTTAATAACTTGTATTCCCTCCCCGAGCTCTAATTACTGCTTCCATACGGTTCTTCATCGATCGGATGAGAGTCACGATCACATGCTGTGGTATATTGTCCCATTCCTCTTGGATTGCATCTTGCAGCTGGCTAAGTGTTTCTGGGGCAGGATCTCTTGCTCGAATTCGTCTCTTTAATTCATCCCATAGATGTTCAATGGGATTCATGTCCGGGCTTCTTGCTGGCCATTCCATAATAGAGATATCGACTTCGTTAAGATAATCTCGTACGACGCCTGCGGTGTGAGCCCTAGCATTGTCGTGCATGAATATGAAGCCGTTGCCAATAAAATGTGCATAGGGCATCACATGAGGCTCGAGACACTCTTCGACGTACCGATGACAGTTTAGTGCAGGCAGACGTGGCCCAGACACGAAAGCAAGCTCTGTCTTACCGTCGGCGCTGATTCCTCCCCAAACCGTCCACGAACCGCCACCATAGCTGACCTTTTCTTCAATGCAGCATTGTGCATAGCGTTCTCCGTCTCTTCTGTAGACCTTGTTCCTTCCGTCGTTACCATACAGCATAATTTTACACTCATCAGAAAAGAGAACTTTGCTCCACTGTAGGTATGACCAATTTAGGTGCTCACGTGCAAAGTTAAGGCGCGCTCTTCGATGGTCTGCAGTTAATTTCGGCCCATTTGCTGGCTTATGCGGTACCAGTCCACGATCCTTCAACCTTCTTCTAATTGTAGAGTCACTTACAGCCACCCTTCGTACAACACGAAGCCGCTGCTGCAGTTGAAAAGCGTTAAGGCGTCGATTTCTTAAAGAAGTTGTTACAATAAATCGATCATCTCGCTCAGAAGTGACCCGATTCCTGCCAGATCCTGAACGGCGCGTGAACAAACCAGTCTCCCGATAACGTTTATAGACTCTATGAACAGATGACAGGCTTAGATGCAGTCTTGCAGCCACAACACGCTGACTAAGGCCAGAATCCAGCAATGCCACAACTTGGGCGGCTTCTGTGGGCGAAGTATCCATACGTTTTAGAAAAAAACCTTTTTTCAGACGTCCCAAAGTCACAGTATTGAAATAAAAAACAAAAAGTTTAAGGATAGGCGCCAATTTTTAGTTTTTAAACGCTAAATGTACTCCAACCCTAAACACACATTTGTCTCAAAACAGTGATTCATTTCGTTTATAAGATAAACAAATGAAATTCTAATTTTGAATTTTGAATTTTCGCTTATTACTGTAATGGCCAAACTGCCAGCTATAATATATGTATTTTTTTTCATCGTATGAATTCTTTTTTGTGTTAAATTCGGACAGAAACAATGAAAACGGAAGTGTTTCGATTTTTTTGATGAGAAGTTTATATTATATTCTCGTCTAATATGCCACAGTGTCTCAAGACGAAAGTCTATAATCAGTGTGTGTTGCCAGTGATGACATATGGCTCCGAAACGTGGTCGCTTACAATGGGCCTCATAAGGAGACTCAGAGTCACTCAAACGGCAATGGAAAGGGCTATGCTCAGAGTATCCTTGCGTGTCTTCAGTATCCGCAAGAGAACCAAGGTTGCCAACTTAAGTGGCAATGGGCTCCTGCCCATTGCCACTTAAGTTGGTAACCTTGGTTAACCTTGGTGTCCTCACATTGCACGCAGAACGGATGGCCGTAGAGGCCAAAAGTTTCTAGAGTGGTGACCGCATACTTCTTCCTTCATGCCGCGTACCGATATACGTAGCGTTGGGGGACCTTCCATAAGGTGGACCGATGGACTGGTCAGGGTTGCTGGATTCCGATTGTTGCAAAACGCATAGGACCGGTCGTTGTGGCGACCGCGACGTTTGGTGGCATTTGTCCAACGGTGGACGTCTTTCGGCTGAAATGATGATGATTTTTTCCTCTTTTTTATTTAGCCTATACTTTCTCACAGCCTGGGCCAAGGTTTTCCCTAACTTATTCCAGGTATTCTTTTCTTGAGCCACCTCCAGACAGTCCTAGGGTAGGTCTAGGTCGTCTAGGTCATACCGCCATTCTCTTTTATCTCTTCGGGAACCCACTGAGTCCTTAGGTAAATTATAAAATTTCCAAAATCCGAATTATAATAATTCAGTTGACCAAAATGTAAGAAAAACCGAAAATAGGCGATAATTTATATAAGTACATGTGTGTGTAGGTATGTCGTTTACTCCTTTACGGCTGAAAGGATTTCGATGTAATTAGACTCATGCGTAGAACTTATCTTAGAAGAGTATAGTTTTTCACCCCGGAAGTATGTTTTTTAGAGATCAGCGATTGGTGGTGATATTACACTATTATGATACATACTTTTTTATGGTGGGAAAAATCATCTATTGACGAATCCCGCTCTTGGGCCGAGCAGGAAACAGTGTCAGACTCTTACTGACTAAACGATCCACCCTATTCCTCCTTAGCGCTCATACCGGGATCGGAGCTTCCTTTTAGAAACCGGACCGGGGCTAGAGCCCCGCCTACTGCCTACGGCCAGGCCTACGCCGAACGAACCCCAAAGCCGAAGCCTACTCCAGTAGGCTTCGGCCCTGCAGTTGGGCCTTTCCATTTACTGACATCGATCGCATTCAAGCACTAGTTTATAGCAATTACAAAAAAAAAACATCCAGATTTTTGCCTGAGAAGATAGATTGAAGAAAAAAGTGTACGTAACATTGCAAAGTACAAAAAACCAACAATTCCGTAGCTCTCTCTATTTTGGCTTCCACTGTGTGCAATATGTATGATTACCATACATATTGTACACAGTGGAAGCCAAAATAGAGTTTCCTTTTATATCACATTCTTCAAACTTAACATATTCTAACATTATGAAAAACATACAAAGTAAAAATTTTAAAAGAAATGACTTTAAAACAATATTCAACAACTAGCTTTTGTCAGCGGCTTCGCCCGCGTACATAAAATATAGCCTATGTCACTCAGGAGTAAAGCAGCTTTCTATTGTTGCTAAAATTTTTCCAATCGGACTTGTAGTTCCAGAGATTACCTCCTACAAACAAAAAACCAAACTTTACCTCTCTATTATATTAGTGTAGATAGATAGTACATTAGTTGACTGACGGAAGTCAGTAATTTTGTCAGTGAATTGTCAATATTTCTACACGTAATTGTAGAAAATTACCTTATTTAGAATGAATAATTGTTTTAAGCAGGCCCTCTTTCTATTATTATGGGATTGTTACGTAACTTGGTAAATTATCGTCGAAATTGTTTTGAAGGGGAAGAATTACCCGTAAATAAATGTAGTATTTTCTATTAATGTTGTAGGCCAGGGATGGCAAACCTTTATTACAGACATGTCTTCGAATACCACTAAAAATATATCTATAAAAATTAAACGTGCCCTAAAAAATTGTAACTTACAAATTTGACAAAAAAAAATATATGGATGGATGCTTGGATGGATCTTTAATAGAACCGATTACTAGCTTACGTTTTATAAGCGCCCATGTAGACCTGTATGAAATAAGGTTATTTAGATTGATTTGATTGATAAAATAATAAAGAATAAAAGAGAAATTATTGTGATTACTGCTATTTCAAATTACTATATATTTATTTATTGAATAAATAATAATATAATAATCTATATATTTATATATGAATTATACTTCATAACAAAATAATTTAATGTAATATGTATGTCAGACTTTTTTTTTTTTTTTTAACATGCAATAAACTAGTGCTTGACTGTGATCCCACCTGATGGTAAGCAGTGATGCAATCGTTGATGGTAAGGCGCACTAGTTTATTAAGAGCCTATTCACTCTAGGCTTGAAGACACCCAAATTATATTCGGACGGAAAGACTGCAGCCGGCAAACTGTTCCAATCCCTCGATGTACGCGGTATAAATGACGAGGCAAAACGCTTAGTCCGGGCCGCAGGTGTCTCAACAGCGTAAGGGTGGATATTTGCCGTACGCCGGGATGTCCGAAGGTGAAATTGGGATGGCGGAATCAAATCATGTAATTCCTGCGCACACTCTCCAAAATGCATCCTGTAGAAAACCGCAAGGCTGGCTACTCTGCGCCTGTGCTCGAGACTTTGAAGACCGGACCCAAGACTCAAAGGTTTTTGCGGTATAGGTAGGTACTGTTACCTGAAATATACTATTATTGCTCACAATATTGTCCTATACAAAACCACTTTTCAAATTGTTTCCGAAATTGTATAAAACCGCAACCCATTTCATTCTCTCTCACTCCAAACCATGTCTGAACCAGGGCCAAGCACAAGAAGTCACAGCGATCGCCTCCATGAGGCATGGTGATGCTCCGTCCCAACGAGAGCCACCACCGCCGTATCCATCTGGGATCAAGGGTGGATGCGATTGCGGAACACCTGGCCCTGGAACAAAAGCATGAAGGAACGGTGGTTGGTTTAGTCAGTAGAAGTCTGACACTGTCTCCCGCTGTGCCCAAGGCCGGGATTCATCGTTCGATGATTTTCCCCATCAATTAAAAAAAAAAAAACAAATCACCGCCATATTTGCTGTGAAGCGTGCTAACAACTTTTTGTGTTGGTAATCGAAGCTCGAGCCCCAACGTTTAGCAGCCGCACTAGCAACGCACAGGACCAATGAGTTAGATAATATTACCCTTAATTTAAAGATAAAAGTTTTCAGTAGTTGCTAGATAAAGTTTGTTGATTCATGACTACAGCCTTTCTTTTATGAAGAACTGAACAAAAGACTTAAGATACTGTGTTTTCTGTTTATTTTATCGTTTGAGTATAAATGAAGAAATAGAAGCGGTTATAATAATTATAATACCTACGGTAAATTAGTTGAAGGTTATTTTATGGTAGATAAAAATCACCCAACGATGAGTCTCGCCGTTCTATCTTTAACCAATTTTGGGCAAGGAAAGAACGAGGTAGGTTGTTTAGGCAGTAAGAGTCTGACACTGTTTCCTGCTCCGCTTAAGGGCTGGATTCGTCATTGGATGATTGTACCTACTATATTACGTAAAACACGGGTATTCAGTCGCAACTGGCTAGACCGAAAGCCAAATCTATCTATAGTTGGGAAAAACTCAAGGAAGATGATAGCAATTTAGTCTGTACACTTTCATCATTTGCTCACTTCGTCACACGTCGGGATAAGATCGACTTAACTTCTGAACGATTTCTCTTTTGTGACGATCTTCAGCCTGTTCTTATGCTTCAAATATCCTAATGCACAGGTTTTTTTTTATGGTGGGCAAAAATCATCCAATGACGAATCTTCAATCTTGGGCGGAGCAGGAAACAGTGTTAGACTCTTATTGACTAACCATCCTACCCCGTTCCTTCTTTGTTCTTCACACTGAGGCCAAGCTTTCTTTTCAGAAAGAGACCCTGGGCTCCAGTAGGCTACGACCCTTTTGCAGAGTCCCTGCGGCTTTTTTGACAACTCCTTGAGGTGCGCGGGAACAGAATGTATGGGCTTACGTTTAACTAATATCTTATCTGATGGTAAACAGAAGACTTACTTATTCTTCTGTGATACTTTCCAAATAAGTTTAATCTTAACAGCCAGTCTTATTCATACTTCGCTATCGTCCATTGTTTACAAGGCTAATTTAAGTAACTGTTAAAATTTCACGCCGAAATATAGACTGCGGAGTTAATTCAAACAGGACTAGGTAACTAATTCTAAGCTCTAAGTTTGTACGTAAATCTTTTCTGTTGTTTCACTCACTTGTACGGTGACAGGCGAAGTTTGGATTTGTTTTAAAATTTATTCTCGAGAACAGAGAGAATACTGCCATTCTGTTTCCCCTCTCCGTCGTTGTTTGAATTCTAAATGGGCAGAACTTTTCCTGTGTCCGCCATCTTTTTAACGGACGAAAAAAGTCCCTGTAATGGTTACGGAAATTAAATTTCTGCTGAATTGATATACATAATGAGTTTTTATGAGGAACTCTGTAATTCAGACTTGAAAAGATTCTGAATTTTAGTCTAAATTTTTTTGGCACGCGATTGGGGATGGGATGTTGAGTAAATCTGTGTTTTAGTATAGTATTTTACTGCTAATAAGGATATATTTTTCTGTTCTGAACTGTTTGCGAAATTACGCGTAGGTGCTGTAGCCATTTTTCATTTAAATTGAATTGACGCGTTGCTTTATTTCGTTGTAACTTACGGCTAAATGTTTTTTGCTGTTATGGATTTGGTGATGGGAGATATTAGAGTTATTTTTTGTGAGTTTTCCAGGCGATTCAATTTGTATTATATATTTAGTAAAGTGGCTCTATATTTTGACAAAAGAAGAAACAATTTATGTCATTTCTTTTATTACTACTTATGGCATAATTGTGAAAGAGGTGTTTGTGTGGTTGTTTATCAATACACAAATTAAAAAAGATTAAATCCAAGTCATGATTTAGTCTACTAACAAGGCCAAGGCCCGTTGTGGAGTTTGTCCACTATCTCACCTGATGGTAAGCAATGATGTGACCGACGATGAAGCACATTTGCCTAGAAGCCTTTCTGGAATGAAGGCAAAAAAGCAAGAGTGAGAGAGCCAGTACAAGTCTGACACTGTTAAAAAAAAGTAGGGTTAGGCCGCATCCTTTTGTCTCTCTTCCTGGGTTCAAGGATATAAGGAATAAGGAGGGTTTTTAGTCAGTTAAATTCTGATACTATCTCCCGCTCCATCCAAGGCCGGGATATATCATTGCACGATCTTTGCCCTCCAAAAAAACCCTTTTACCTCTCGAATAGTCCGAGAATTATAGTTAGGGAAAAAATAATGGGAAATTATAAATCTAGCCACAAAATTATTTATTGGACACTGGATTAAACTTCTAATTTTATAACTAAGCAACGGGAAAATAACATAGCCTCTAATAAACTAATTCGACTTTTTTACACCGCCAACTAAATATGCTATAGAAAGCGTCAAGTAAAGATCATCAATTATTGTGACTTGTCCTTCTCATTTATACATTGCCACCTAATTTACTAACTCGGCCACGGATTTTACATCTCGTCACTATTTTACGTTTTATAGCTTCAAAACACTGTCCTCAAAAAAATATAATTCAAGCTTCGACAGAAAGCATAATTTATTATAACTTAGCATGTAATATAATACATCATATTCTTTTATCGCTAAAACTGATACCAAAATTAGAGTTTTACATTCAACATCAGCCAGCACCACGTATTTAATTCCAGGCAACAACTCATTCAATTTTAATCAAGCTGACAAGAAATTCAGGAGTTTTGAAAAATACAAAAAAGTGTATTTTTCAGCTTGGAGCGTCATACTACCGAACAATTAGACCGAGTGGTTTACTGGTTGCTGTGATTGTCCAGACTTTTATCGCAAGTACAGCTACAGAGGTAATCGGCGGCGACGACCTCTCGCGCCGGGCCTTGGTTCAGGCCATGGTCCGCAGCGAAGGGGAATGGCAGGCGGACGCCTCCTTCTGCGAAGCAGTAATGCTCGTAAAGGAGGAGGCCGAACGCATAAGGCAAAGGCAACAGCGCCCTCGCCGTAGCCGACGCCGCCGCGATCCCGCCGATATCCGGCCATCGTAGATACTGGCTCGCGGACGATGAGCAATGGGTAGCTCGCCATCCGGTCATCTGGTAACTGTCCAGGCCTAGTCCAAGTCGTCAACGGCGCGCACTGTTCCCGCGTGCTTCAAGGAGTTGTCAGCAAACTGTAGGGGCCCTTCAGGGTCGAAACCTCCTGGAGGCGAGGGTTGGTGCGAAAGTGTTACCGGGGCTCTGGGAATAAGGCAAGGGAGGAATGGGGTAAGTTGTTTAGTCAGTAAGAGTCTGACACTGTTTCCCGCTTCGCCCAAGAGCGGGATTCGTCATTGGATGATTTTTACCTACCATAAAAAAAACCATTAGAGGCAAAGTCACAACCACTGGGATTAAAAAGAAAGCGTGGATAGCCAATTGAAGCACGAGCTGCATTAATTAACCAATAATTTACTATACGTAAAATGACGATAATTCAATAAAAAAAATTGATTTTTCAAAAATAAAGTAAATTATTTTGTCTCTCCTTAATACCTTCTGGTAATATTAGTGGCCAATAGTATATATTTGATGTCATTTTTAGCAAACTTTTGACGATCAATTAATATGGGATGAGTTACATTTTAAACGTACTGAGTTAAAAAATTAGAAGCTAAATAAATATATTTTTTGATGTCATTTAACAGTATTTTAGAAGTTTACTGTTACAATGCATGTTACAAATTTAGGTGCTTAAAAATAACTATCGTGCTGAGTTGTATTTAGAGTGGTTCACATAGAAGATAAGTAGTGGTTATGATAGTATTATTTAGATGCTCGTTAATTGTGGCTGACTTAGTAATTTAGAAGGCAACCTACATTTTTGGGGGCGAATTATGATATTAAAAAGAAGCCTGTTTAAATAGCACCCAAAAATAATCATCATCATTAGCCTTTTTAATGTTCCCACTGCTGGGACCACAGGTTCACCTCTCTAGGAGAGGGAATGGGCCGTAATCCACCACGTAGGCCTAGTACAGATTGGTGGAGGTACTTGTTGTTGAGTTTTTGATAAAAATAGTTAAGAACCATTCACGATATTATAGCAAATCATATATCTACCTATATAATTATAAGTGTACGTAATATAAATTCAATAAACATCAAAATATTCTCGAATCATATCACAATAAGACCGGACATCGCGTCTGGGATAAATTTGACAGTTCTCATAGCACGCTCAACTATTCCATCGGGATGGCGTCTCCCTTCTCGTTCCAAGAAGATAAACGCGTCACAAGATGTTTGTTTTGGACGATAGAGCGTTTTGTCCCCGAGGTCACAGAGAAGATAGAGGCAGAAGGTCAATTGGGACAATCGGCGATTATTACTTCGCCTCCTTCCGCGTAGCAGTAATGTTAGCAAAGGAATAAGTCGAAAGTATAAGGCAACAGCACTCACGCCCTAGACGCTGCCGGCATTCCGATTTCTGGCCACCGTAGGCGTGGACTTGTGGATGGCAAGCAATAGGTAGCTAACCGACCAATTGCCTGGTAACCATCCAGACCAAGCCCAGTTGTCGATGGCGCGCACCGTCCCCGCGCGCCTTAAGGAGTTGTCAGCAAACTGTAGAAACCCTCTAGAGGGGCCGAAGCCAACTGGGGCTAAGGGTTCGCGTCTGAAAAGAAGGCCATGGTATGTATGGCAACGTAGGAATGGGTTAGGTGTTTAAATCAGTAAGAATCTGACACTGTTTCTCGCTCCACCCAAGGGCGGGGTTCGTCATTGAATCTTCTTCTTCTTTTTCTTTTCGAATCGACGTTAAAATGGCAAAAGGTTTTGGAAGGTTTTGGCATCGGTGGCACTCATTAAATCCTCCAAAGTGCAGGTGTAAGGTCACCTGGTACACTCCAACGTTTGGCTCATGTTTTGAACAGCACCGCATTCATATTGAGTATTCGATGGGTCTATAAACCTCCATTTAGCCAGGTTGTGTTTGCAGAAGTCTACCTGGGTGCGCAGCCGATTTAATGCTTTCCATACAGACCATACAGTGTCTTAGCACCAAAAAACCAAAGACATGTGACATACACGAATCCGCACTGCGCCAAGCGTGGTGGATTACGGCCCATTCCCTCCTCTAGAGAAGAGGCCTGAGTCCCAGCAGTAGGAACATTATAAAGCTGATGCTATGCTATTCTATACAAACTGCTGCAATTCACGTCTAGACGGCTTCTTTTTTTAATTTTGTATGGTGGGAAAAATTATCCAATGACGAATCCCGCCCTTGGGCGGTGCGAGAAACAGTGTCAGACTCTTACTGACTAAACGACCCACCCATTTCCTTCTTAGCCTTCTTACCAGGGTCGGACCTTCCTTTCAGAAAGCCAGACCGGGGCCCTAGTAGGTTTTGGCCCTGCAGTTGGGCCTCTTCATTTGCTGACAACTCCTTAAGGCGCGCGGGAATAGAGCGCGCCGTCGACTACTGGCTTGGTCCGGGTTATTACCAGACAACCGGAAGGCGAGCTACCCATTCCTACGGTGGCCGGAAATCGGGATCGGAATCGCGGCGGCGTCTGGGCCCTAGTAGGCTTTGGCCCTGCAGTTGGGCCTCTTCATTTACCGACACCTCTAAACGGCTTAGAATCGATCTGAATGAATCTTCGAGAATTCTTGGAATGTGGTCCAGACACAGATGTTAGTGTTTGTTAAGCCAATAGTCTAGTGGTTTAATGTTTAGTGTCTACATCAGATTTGTTGCTTGCGTTTTGTCAGGGGTTATTGTTGAATGGGACCTATTTATCTCGTAGAGGTTGTGAATCATATTTTAACATAAAGTAAAACTAAATAATATTTTACCTGTTGATATTTTTTTATGGTAGGTATCCGCACCGGGCCCGCGGGGTGGATTACGGCCCATTCCGTCTATTAGAGAGGAGGCCTGTGTCCAAACAGTGGGAACATTAAAAAGGCTGATGATGATGGTGGTAGGTAAAAATCATCCAATGACGAATCCCGGCCTTGGGTGGAGCGGGAAAGAGTGTCAGACTCTTACTGACTAAACAATCAACCCCGCTCTTACATTGCCATACATACCAGGGCCAGAACCTTCCTTTCAGACACGAACATTTGGCCCTAATTGGCTTCGACCCTTCTCGGTCCCTACGATTACCTGGTTGATGTGGCAATAATTGATGAACGTGTGGTCATTAATAGTGGCTTCCTATGGCTGAAATGATAATGATGATTATTATACATGGCTAATGCCGTGTAAGGTAGATCCGGAACATAAATCACTATCAATTTGTGAAGTCTCAGTTTATGTTAAATGATATTTATTTTGTAAAAAGGTTTTAAAAGAACACGTCATATTTTTTTTGTCAGTTTAAAATAGATGAGACCGGTGTTTTCCAGCTGTAAGAGTTTGACACTGTTTCCCGCTCCGCCCCAGGGCGAGATACATCATTAGATGATTTTTACCTACCATAAAAAAACACTATGCAAAATAGTAGACATCTCGAGAGGGATCTACTTACCTATGGAGAAAAAGGACACACCGCCAAAAATATATTTGATTGCCTTAAAAATCTTAATACTTAAAGATTTTTAAGGCAATCAAATATATATTTTTTATTCTTTTGGAAGTATTTCTAAATATATTTTTAAGAGAAAATATTTAAGTAAACTCCCAGAAAAAATGCCTATGATAATTCTATTTAAAAAATTTAATAACATATCTTTGAATAAAAAATAATCTAGTAGACTAATCTTTTAAGAGTGCGTCTTTGTGTCTGTAACTCTTTTCAAATAATCTACATTCTACAATATTGAACTATGCATATATGTTCGCCTTAAATTGGTACATTTTTTCTTTGAAGCCTTTTTCTAGGACTAAGATGAATAGACGTAATTTCGGATCTAAAACGCTTGCATGGGCACTGAAATCACAATTTGTTTTACGAATTGAGAGTGATAAAACATTTGTGTTAACTTTTACAAGGCATTAATTAATGCCTCGTATCAATCTAATACAACATTAAGAGATAAATAAAAAGATACAAGTCTTGTTTAAAGGATTTGTCTCTCGCTAGCTTTTGGTAGCGGCTTCACTCACTGTGTAATTGGAAAACTATCCTTGAGGAGTCTTTTTTTATGGTAGGTAAAAATCATCCAATGACGAATCCCGGCCTCAGGCGGAGCGGGAAACAGTGTCAGACTTTTACTGACTAAACAACACACCCCATTTCTTCTTAGCCCTCATACCAGGGTCGGACCTTTCTTTCAGATGCCGGGACCGGACCCAGTAGTGGTTCCGCGAGGCCATCTCGCAAATTTGCTACATGGAAATGCCCCGAGTCCATCCAGGACATTCTAAGTGCCAGGTGTACTGGTGGACGCCGAAGATTGCGGACAAGAGGACGAGTCGATAGATATATTTTAAGTAAATGTTATAACTCTATTTTTGGTGTTCAATAAAAAGTATTATCTACTCATATGATCAATCTATCAGTATAATTATGTTACAATAGTAAATTAATAATTCTATGCTTGCGATTCTGAAAATGTTGAATTGAAAAATAGAAGGACTTAAGTTGTTCCAGACATTCTTGTCTTTCTGTTAATAAACAGTTAAAATATAAATCAACAAGAAAACGATATACTCATATTCCAAGCCTCCAAACCTCAAGGAGTTGTCAGCAAACTGCAGGGTCAAAGACTCCTGGAGCCGAGCCGAGGGTTGGTGCGAAAGCGTTACACCGGATTAATGAAAGGAAGAAACAGGGTAGGTTGTTTAGTCAGTAAGAGTCTGAAACTATTTCCCGCTTCACCCAAGAACGGGATTCGTCATTCGATGATTTTTACCTATAATAAACAAAGCCTCCAAAAATCATAACAACACACTCCAACCTAAAGAGAGGTTACAGTAACTATACACAGCTAAATATATTGTACTTTATTTATGTACCCGGGGCAGGACAGATCACGTAGCCCAAATGTGGCAGCGAAGGGGACATAGTGACGTCATCAATCCAGCTAAACAGCTGAGAGACGTGTCTAGTCGTTCGACGGAGAGGGTCCGTTCACATATCATCGGGCAGACAATATACAGGGTGGTTAGGTAAACTAAGGTCGCTATGAAGTGTATTTGGTTTTGTATTCTATCTTTATTATAAATTTGAAGCATATCTGCTTAGTAAAAAAAGGAAAGAAACCTTGCCTTTTTATAAAGGAAGGTTTGACTTTTAATAAACTAATAATAATAAATTCATTTGTTTCAGGTAACTTGACCCATAAAAGTTTAACAAAAATTATCACAAATTTATAGGTATGGTATTTTTACAATTACAATATATACTTAATAGAAATTTCATAATTAATGTCTAATGCACCTCACCATCAAAAATTACATCATTACTTACCATTAAGTGGGATCGCAGTCAAGCACTAGTTTATAGCAAATTAAAAAGCGGTGTTCCTTTAGTTGCTTGTTGCGTTCTAGACCCACTGGCTTCTCTTTCAGAAACGTTGTTGTATCAGAAACAGTAACCCCAGTAGGTTTTAACCCTGTTAAACCCGGCTGGGGCGTGATGATGATCAATCCCTCAAGCTTGTGGCCTTTATTAGCAGTTCTAGTGTCCTCTATCTAAAAAGAGGTTGAGTTGTTGTTAGAAACTGCGTTAATAGAAATACATTGCCTCGTTTATAAGCTCAATAAGTAAATAGTCCATGAATAATCGCAACAAGAACCCCCCATCTCCTCCCTAGTCCCCCCTGATATTAAGTTGTTCGCTTGTCTCCCTTCTGCCAGCTGAAAAGTCTCATGTGCATTTGTGTTTGTCACTACCACCCGTGCAATACCAACGGTATAACAGAACTTTAGAATTTTGGAGTTCTTGACGATTTGGACACAGTGTCCGAATCAACATCATTTTTATATTCAAAATTTTTTTATTCACTTACGATTTGGACACCATCAAATTTATTGAAACATTTTACAATCTTTTATTTAGTTTCATGACTGTCCCGATGTTTGTGATCCAATCGTGTAACTAAATTAAATTTGATCCACTTCTCGGAATTAACCTGTTGAGCTAAAATTTGGCATACTTGTGTCAATCAGATGACACTGCAAAATTATTATTTCACGGAGTTGATCTGATGATGGAACCCGAAGCTGGCCATAGAAACTCTGCTATTAAACGATACAACCTCAATCGAGTTTGTGCTCGTTTGATTCGTCTTAACGTCTTTTAAATATATAAGTATATACTGCCCTAGGCTATATAAGATAGCTACGAAAAAAAAATTATTAAAATTTGTCTGATTGTAATAAAACAGTTAGATAAAAAAGTTTTGAACAATAATTTATATTACTCGAAGTAGCCGCCTTGAATACACTTCAAAATAGTTTTGGTAACGCTTATTTTCCTCTTATATAATGATTAAAAATATATATCTGATTGTACTTACTAAACAGGGTGTCCAAATTGTCAGTGAAAAAAAAAATGTGCCAATTCAAACACTATGTCCGAATCATCAACAACTCGAATTTTCAGGACCAAAAAACATTTCATTTACAAATTACAGCACAAATGAACAGATAAATTGTTTGGCCCGTATAGCTAAACGACCAAAAAACAGTTCGTTTTCAATCCCCAATCTACATTGCGCACTAGTGTGTTAGAGCAAGAAAACTTCATAAATGCTAGTAAAGGTTGCACACACATTGATTTACGTTGCTCCATTGAAACTGTAATTGCACTCTGGGTCAAAACGATGTCTCTTGGACCAAATTGCTGGCTTCGACAAAACGAATGAAGAGAAAGTGCCGGATAGGATTCCTTTTAGAAGGAAAGCTCCTTTTTAGGGTTCCGCGTTTGTTTTTGGGTTTGTTAATGATAAAATGTAATGTTTATTTTGTAGGAAAGACTAGATAGGTCAGTGGTTTTTACTAATTTGAGAAGTAATACCAAAACCAACTCAAGGGTTTTTTTTAGGGAAAAATGAATAATCCCGCCCTTAGGAGGGGCGGGAAACAGTGTCAGACTCTTACCGACTAAGCGCTCCATTCCTTCATAACTTTCATAACGGGGACGGACCTTCTTTTCAGAAACCGGGCCGGGGCCCCAGTAGGCTTCTGTTCGGTTTGACTGTGAGTCAGTAAAAGTTTGACACTGTTTCCCGCTCCACCCAAGGGCGTGATTCGTCATTAGATGATTTTTCCCACCTTAAAAAAAAAACCCTAAATAATATCAGTATGATTCTGAAAAGTACTAATCTTGTGAATTTAAACTGGCTAGTAAATACTTAAATATGTCACATACAATGACTTTGAAAGCTGTAAAAATGCTTTGTGCTTTTGACCGATTAATGGTTAAAGTTCAACGAAGCCACGAAATGCGTCTCGTTTTTAATATTTTAAAATAAATAATCTTTTAACCCGTGTCTAGGGGTGAAGTGTCATGTGGTTCGTGCATGTAGGTACGATGTGTCAATATTTGAAAGAAAGAAAGAAAGAAAATCGTTTTATTCTTCCATTTAATTTGCAGCAATAAAGTACCTAATGCTTGACTGCGATCCCACCTGATGGTAAGCAGTGATTTAAACTTTCACTTGCATGGAATTGTTAACTGAGAGCTACATAGAAATAAGAGGCTTACTGCCGATTCGGCAACAATACCTATAGAGCTATAGAGAAGAGCAGTGGTGGCCGAGTGGTAACGGCCCCGACTTACGACTTGTAGGTCACGGGTTCGAACCCAGCCAGGCGCATTACTTTGTGTAATTTATTTCATCACCACTGCTCTCAAAACGGTGAAGGAAAACATCGTGAGGAAACCGGCATGTCCTAGAACCAAAAATTCGAAGACATGTGACATCCACCAACCCGCACTGGGCCCGCGTGGTGGATTATGGTCCATTCCCTCTCCTAGAGAGGAGGCCTGTGTCCCTGTAGTGGGAATATTGAAAGGCTGGTGATGATGATGATGATGACCTATAGCCGAATATATTGTGTCCGTATCGAATTTGTCAAAAAAATTGTAAAAAGTAAAAAAAAAAATTCAGGAGTTTCAGGCATGTGTGTACACAGTATCCGAATAAATTTAATTTTTGTCCTTTTTTATTTTAACATTTTTGTCACTGATGTTTCAGACACGTACTATATAATACAGTCCGATAAAAAGTAGGTATTCAAACATAAAATATGGGGAAAAAATGCGTCACCAATACTATTTAGCAGTTTCGAATATTTATTTAGTACATTTCAAAACCTTTTTCCACAGTAATAATATCTTTATTACCGTGCTTTTTCTTAACTTATTTTAACGATTTATTTTTTATGTTAATTATTTATTTTTTTAGATTCCCTTATTGGTATAACACAATGAACAACGCATTCACATAACACCCAAAAAAGTTTTTTTTTGGTACAAAATTTTCAAATGAACAAAATGCCTAGTTGTATTAAGTCCGCCAATGTAACACTACTGTATACACCGTTAAATCTTGATCGTTTTAATCCCTTGAAGGATCAATTCAGTACACGAAACAGTATCGATTGGTAAAGTTAGAATAAAAAAACAAAGCACTTTTTTTTAAAACTCGAATTATTTCTAAATAGATTTCTTTATGTAAACGTCAGCTGGGCGAGTTCAATGACCTGTAGGTAGTTAGTACGCAATGACCGACAACTACCTACAAGGTCAATGACTCGTTTACTTAAAGAAATTAATTTCGTAAATGCGTGTATCAATAAGAGATTAAGAAAAAAAGTACTTTATTTTTTTATTTTATCTACACAAATCGATAGTGTTTCATGTACTGGATCGACCCTCTTCGGGATTAAAACGACTAAAATTTAACAGTGTATAAAGATGAAATAAATACCTAAGTAACGAAAGGAGATTCAGACTTTTATAGACCAAACCCACTCGAGTTTCTTCGTTTGGGTTATGCAAGCTGTTATATCTGCGGAACCCTATTGCCTAGTGTAACATTCACTCACCGCACTGGGTTTTTTTTCTTTTGCGATTACAAAAAGTCATTTTGGGGTGAACGCGGCCAGACAATAGAGCTCTCGGCATCTATAGTTAAGAAGTTGATGTTATTACTAAAGGGTCATATTGAACTTTCATTTCATGGGAAGAGCATATACCTAAAATAATATAAAACAGTGAATAGGCTCTTAATAAACTAGTGCGCCTTACTATCAACGATTGCATCACTGCTTACCATCAGGTGGGATCGCAGTCAAGCACTAGTTTATAGCAAGCAAAAAAAAAAAAAACACATTGATCAGATAATTTATCTTGTATTAAGGTACAAAGAATAAAATTTTCTCTCAGCAAATGTTTTTGCTTCTCACCGTAGGCACAAGCTTGCGGCCGGCGAGCAATGGGTAGCTCGCCATCCGGTCGTCTGGAGCCGCCGACGGCGCACACTATTCCCACGCGCCTCAAAGAGTTGTCAGCAAAACGTAGGGACCCGGACCCTGCAGAAGGGTCGAAACCAACTAGGGCCAAGGGTTCGCGTCTGAAAGGAAGGCTCTGGCCCTGGTTTATATGGCAACGTAGGAATGGGGTAGGTTGTTTAGTCAGTAAGAGTTTGATACTGTTTCTCGTTCCATCCGTCAGGACGGGATTGGTCATTCGATGATTTTTACTTACCATAAAAAAGGAAAACCCCAATTATACCTGACGCATTATTCCCTACAAATGCCTACAAGTAGAAATATCCACAATATATATTTGTTATGGCTTCGCTTTCATTATTCTGGGGATTATTTCTGAACAATGTTTAAGCTTATGGATTATATTTTAATTTTGGAGTTGAAAATAGTTTTCTTTATGTGAAGCTTTAAACTTTACTTGATCAACTTAATACATTTAATTAAATTTAGCTTCTGCATGCGGCTTTGTCTGTGTGAAATTGGAAAATTAACCCAGGGAGCTTTTTTTTTATTGGTAAAAATCATCCAATGACATGTCCCGCTCTTGGGCGGAGCGGAAAACATGTGTCAGACTCTTACTGACTAAACAACCAACACCGTTCCTACATCGCCATACACACCAGGGCCAGAGCCTTCCTTTCAGACGCAAACCCTTGACCCTAATTGGCTTCGACCCTTCTGCAGGATCCCTACGGTTACCCAGGGAGCTTACTAACGTGTCTGAATGATTTGTAAAAGATAGTCCATCTATTTTAATGGGACCCTATTTTTTTTTTAATTATTATTGATTATAGGTTCGTGCTTGACCGCTATCTCACCTGATGGAAAGCGACGATGCAGTCGACGATGGAGCGCGCTTATCAAGAAGTAACCTAATCACTCTTGACTTAAAGATTGTAGCCATCAGGAAACACAGACTCCGGCAAGGAATTTCACTCCTTGGCTGTAATGCACAATGAATGTGTTCCCAAAAAGTTTATATAAACACGATATATAAAGATGGAAGAAGAAGAAGAAGAAGAAGAAGAAGTGGTAATATTTTTAAACTTTTAAATGACGGGACATAGCTATCAAATGGTTGGGCTTTGGTAATTGACTGAACAAATTGTTTTTGAGCTCGGAATGTTTTAGAATCTACACATCATAATAAAGAGGTAAAGTTTGTTTTTTTGTTTGTAGGAGGTAATCTCTGGAACTACTGGTCCGATTGGAATAAATTTAGCAACAATAGAAAGCTGCTTTACTCCTGAGTGACATAAGCTATATTTTATGTACGCGGGCGAAGCCGCTGACAAAAGCTAATGCTTTATAAATTTCAACAGAGTTATCAAAATGCTGTAATGCTGTGATGTATTGTGTTTGTATTATGTATGTCAGTTTTATAATATGTATATAAAATTTCAACTGGATCGATTATTCCGTTCGACACAAAAGGACATAAAATATATTATATTTAGTCACATAATAGTGAATGTTCGTTCATTGTGAATATTTTCCGTTCCATCGTCGGGCTTGCCGCAACATTTGGCCAATTTTTAATAAAATTTCGACTCTGTTACTGATTTATTATTTCATGTATGAATTCTGTTGTACAACATTATTTTCTGTCCGTACCAGGTTTTATGGTAAAGCATATTTTTTTTAATGACAAAAAGTGTTTTTTACGATACATATGTAAGGTAGGATATTTTGATATTTTTATTTCGGGAAATGTCATTGTAGTCGAGGTGGAATACATGCCCAAATCGAGGGTGGGGTCGTGGAATGTAGAGGACCAGTATAGGTGCCATTGAGAGCAGTGGTGGCCGAGTGGTAAAGGACTTTCGAGTTGTGGGTTCAAACCCAGCCAGGCGCATTACTTTATGTAATTTATTTCATTACCACTGCTCTCAAAACGGTGAAGGAAAACATCGTGAGGAGACCGGCATGTCCTAAAATCAAAAATTCGAAGACATGTGACATCCACCAATCCGCACTGGGCCTTCGTGGTGGATTATGGCCCATTCCCTCTCCTAGAGAGGAGGCCTGTGTCCCAGCAGTGGGAACATTAAAAAGGCTGATGATGATGATAGGTGCCATTCTGATTTCGGCGGCAGGCTGTGGATGCCGCCTACATATATCATATTTAAACACACTTACACTCATTTTCAACGAGTGCATGATTTAAAAGCTTGCTACTTCATCCAACGCAATGGTTGATGTTTGACGCGGAACAAAGGGAGGTAACGCCCGAAAACACTGTTGGCATTCCGAAATTCATTTACCTGAATATTTCAAAAAACTAGTTCCAGGTTTAACTGTGTAAGGTTTCTGTTGTCACATTGTTTTATATTGTCAATGTAAGTGAGTAGAATTAGTCCTTTTATGGGGGGCAAAAGTTCTCGTATATTATCACATTTTCAGTTGTCTTTATTTCTTAGCGATGGCGATGGCAAAACTAGTTAAATTCCTTCCCTGGCCCAGTATTCTGACTGACACTGAAGCTGTCACAGAAACTGTCATAGGGCCCTATGTCAACAGGTAATAAGGCACGTGATGCAGGATGAAAGGTCAGAACAAACACTGAAGATTAGAACTGTCTAAGAACCCCCCCCCCCCTTCCCCAAATCTGTGGCCATTAGCCTTAGGCTGAGCGGGAATCAGTGTCAGAATCTTACTGACTAAACAACCAGCCCCAATCCTTTCTTGCTTTGATCCCAGGGCCCCGAAAATACGCTTTCGCATCTACCCTTGATCCCAGGAGGCTTCGATCCTGCTGGGCCCCTACAGCATCCAACCTGGGTGCGATGTCAGTTTAAAGTTTTCGAGGTTAACCATGGAAACTCGTGTCCACGAAAGAGGCTCTCCGATGGCTTGATAAAATCATCAACAAGTTTGAACTTCTCCCTCCAGAGGATGAGGAGAGGACTTTTTCGAGGAAACTTTGCTTTGAGCTGGTGGTCTTTACTGGATAAGTTTTACACATATTTATGTATTATGCGTGGCGTTTGTCCAGCATTGGACGTCTTTCGGCTGAAATGATGATGATGATGCGTTCCAAATGAGAATAGGATTGATTGCCATGTTGTGACGTTACGATTTACTGTTAAATCGAGGAAATAGTTTTTTAAAATTTAATGATTTATGAAAAATTTAATTAATTTACGTACAGTGGACGAAAAAAGTTTTCATCAGAATCTACATAGTTTTAAAATTTTATTCATCATGAGTTCTTCAATTTTGTCATTTTTTCATAGTTTGACAGTATGACGTGACGTCACAACGTAGCAATCGATCCTATTCTCATTTAGAACGCATTGTATGTTTTCATTTCAATCAAATTCTAAATAATATCCACAAGATATTTATGTTTCCAAAATATTTTTAGAAAAAAGTGTGTTTCTCGGGTAGGACGCTCTTATTAACATCATCATCATCATCATCAGCCTTTAAAAAATGTTCCCACTGCTGGGACACAGGCCTCCTCTCTACGAGAGGGTTTGGGCCGTAATCCACTACGCGGGCCCAGTGCGGGTTGGTTGATGTCACATATTTTCGAATTTTTGGTTCTAAGACATACGGGTTTCCTCATGATGTTTTCCTTCACCGTTTTGAGAACAGTGATGATGAAATAAATTACACAAAGTAGTGCGCCTGGCTGCTTCGGGGCCGTTACCACTCGGCCACTACCTTATTAACATAATCTACACTAATATAATAAAGAGGTAAAGTTTGTTTTTTTATTTTTTTGTTTTTTTGTTTGTAGGAGGTAATCTCTGGAACTACTGGTCCGATTGGAAAAATTTTAGCAACAATAGAAAGCTGCGTTACTCCTGAGTGACATAGGCTATATTTTATGTACGCGGACGAAGCCGCTGACAGAAGCTAGTGTTTAATAATTGTATTCTATTCTACACATAATATTATTATGAGAGTATGTAAAGTTTAGTTAAAACAAAAAACCGCAAGCCCATTCATCACACACAATAACCATCCCCGATCCTCCCACAAAATACCGACCAGGCTAAACCTGAACAAGACAAAGTTATTCCGAAGTTATTTTTAGTACTAATTAGGCGCTGACCACTCCTCCCCCTTCCCTTTGCTGCACCGCTCGCTCGGGTGTTGAACTAAACAGTTAGAGAACAGAAGGTCTACTTTACAAGGGCTTTTTTATGATGGATATATACCACAACTGTCACACATCATCGTCTAGTCCCAAGCTAAGCAGAGCTTAAAATAGAATAGAATATTGATTTATTTGCTTAGAATGCAGGTACTACTACTAGGTACTTGTGTTATGGGTACTAGACAACTGATGAACCTACTTATATATTTCTAAATACATACATATTATAGATAAATAACACCCAAACACAGAACAAATGATCGTGATCATCACACAAACATTTGTCCTGGGTGGGAATCGAACCCACGACCTCCGGCATAGCAGTCAGGGCCAAATGACGTCAAAACATCCAATGACGATTTCCGCTCTTGGGCAGAACGGGAAACAGTGTCAGACTCTTACTGACTAATCACCCCACCCCATTTTTTTTTTGCTCGTCGCACTGGAGCAAAGCCTTCCTTTCAGAGACCCTGAGCCCCACTAGGCTTCGATCCTTTTGCAGAGTCCCTACGTACTTTACAGGGGCTCAAGTGTGCTATTTTCATATTATAATTATCGACGATCCCATCGTCATTTTACTAAAAGTTCGCAATCCTTTTATACATAATGGCCAATCATTGTCGGTCCTGGGATTAGGGCAAGGAAAGAACGGGGTAGGTTCTTTAGTCAGTAAGAGTCTGACACTGTTTTCGGCTCCACCCAAGGGCCGGCCGGCCGCTGCAACGGGCCATGGGACCTTGAACAAACATCTTTCTGTCCTAGGAGTTACAGACAGCCCACTGTGCAGAGCTTGCATGGAAGACAGCAGCCCATCTGCTTCTAGGCTGCCCTGCCGTCGCTGAATACGGGGCAAAGTACTTCGGAAACCCAGGTCTCTTCTTCTCAGTCGGTACACTCTTGTCAGAGTGGTCGTGGTCATCACTCTGGATCACGATGAGTTATTATCTTGGTCATGCGGCGCCATTCATTGCGGACTGCAGCTTTCCGGGTGCATTCGTAGACCGAGCACTTAGTTGCGGCCTTGATCTGGTCTGTTCATCTCATTGGTGATCTACCACGTGGCCTGGTGCCCTCAACCTTGCCCTACACAACGAGACGCTCTATGGAGTCATTACCACGCCGCGATACATGGCCGAAGAAGGTCAAAATGCGCGATTGCACTGTGGACGATAGACGCCGTCTGATGCAGAGTTCTTTCAATATGGAGTCGTTCGTACGAAACTCTGTCCTTGATACTCCTAGCATCCGTCTCCAGCACCACATCTCCAACGCGTCAACTTTCTTCCTCTCGGATTCACGCAGTGTCCATGTTTCCGATGCATAGAGGAAAATGGGGAATATCAGACAGTAGACGAGCCTGGTTTTCGTGGACTTGGTAATGTTCCTATTACGCCAGATCTTCTGCATTTTATCCATAGCAGATCTAGTGATTGCCATACGTCGCTTGATTTCGTCTATGCACCCGCCTTCATTGGATATTAGCGCTCCAAGGTAAACATATGATTGCACGACCTCGCAATCCCCAATGTGTGTGATCCCTGGTAAGTTGTTATTAGCGCGGTCGACAATCATTACCTTGGTTTTTGTGCGATTTATTCTCAGTCCAAATTCAGAGCTTATAGTTCCTCCTGTAACCTCTGTGAAATGGTCAGTCACGCTAAGCTGTTAGCTTCCCTCGAGGAACATTTACTCACTCTTCACTTTTGAGCTGTCAAAATTAAAGCTAATTTGACGTTCCAAAGGTCACGCTCCATTCCCTAACCTAGAGAGGAGGCTTGAATCCCATTAGCGGGATCATTACACAGCTGATTATGCAATGCTATATGATGGAGTTAATCTTCTGTCTATATTTATTCAGTGACGCTTAGTACAGTTATCCGTGAAATGCAGCCGAGTGCAAAAAGTGCCACACACGACAACGATTGACGATCGCGGAATGAGAACGTAAAGTGGCTGGATTTTAACATATTTTATATGGTACAAACCTTATAAAATGTGATTAAATTAAACCCCATTACTGGTGGTGCCAAATTCTGTCAAGTGAGTTTTTCAATACTTGACAAATGAAGTGAATGTTGTCCATAAGTTAAATGCTTTTTGATGATGTTATACAGGGTGTTTGGTGCATCGTTTGCCAAATTGATTTGGCCGATAGGATACATCATTTGCTACATCTTCAGCCCCAATAAATCATTCCTTGCCACACCGGTTTTTTTTAAACATGTTTTTAACTTTTATTCTGAAAAACACCGGATTTCAGCATTTAAGCTTACATAAATAAAAAAGTTATTAGTCTATCCAACAAAATTTATTTTTATATTTAAGTGTACTGTTGTAAGGTTCTATGAAATCTAAAATTACTTGCTAGTAACGTGGAGTTTTTCTATAAAAAACCTTCAAAGTGTATGGGACATGACAAAATAATTTTAAAACTCAACTTTAAATTTCTATAAAAAAAAAACTAAAAGCGTTGGAGATCTTCGAATTTCTCAAAAAGTTCTCTAGTTAATGCCCTTTCCAATGGTGTGCAATATGCTAAAAAAAACCTTTTATTGACTTCACTAATTGGCTAAATGTTAAAAGACAGAGGTCATTTCAGAGACGATTCAGTGTGAACGTTTGGGCAGGAGTAATTGCAAATCATGTGGTTGGACCGCACTATTTATCTGATAACCTCAACGGGGATAATTATCTTCAATTTCTTCAAACAGAGCTGCCCTTATTGTTATCTGAGCTGCCAATTTTCAATGAAGATAGGTCTTTTGTCTTTCAACATGACTGTTGTCCCGCTCACTGGCGATGAACTGTAAGGCAATTCCTAAATGACGCATTTCCAGACTCGTGGATTGGGAGAGATGGCCCTATTCCATGACCTCCACGTTCACCAGACCTAACTCCGCTGGACTTTTACGTCGGGAGTCGGGCCAAAGAACTGGTTTATGCGACGGAAGTTGACACGAGAGATGATTAAGTGTAACGTATTGAGGCGGCTTTTGTGACCGTTAAACGGAGCAGTGGTGGCCGAGTGGTAACGGCCCCGACTTACGAGTTTGTAGGTCGCGGGTTCAAACTCAGCCAGACGCATTACTTTGTGTAATTTATTTCATCACCACTGCTCTCAAAATGGTGAAGGAAAACATCGTGAGGAGTGGCATGTTCTAGAACTAAAAATTCAAAGACATGTGACATCCACCAACCCGCACAGGGCCCGCGTGGTGGGTCATGGCCCATTCCCTCTCCTAGAGAGGAGGCTTGTGTCTCAGCAGTGGGAACATTAAAAGGCTGATGATGATGTGACCGTTAAAGCAGAAATTCGTCTTCGAACTACAACTCGAGATAAGAGAAAGATGTCGCGCATGTATACGAAACAATGCCAATTTGAACAAGATTTGTGATTTTAGTACCTGCTTGTGAAATAAATTTTTATTTCAAGTTTGAGGAAAGTTAATACCCTTTGTAAAAAAAAAATAATGTGCGTAAAAATGAGATATCAATATCTACCTACTTAGAGCAAGTTATTTTTTATTTTTTTAACTTCTTAGTGCATTTACCATAATATAAAATATCAGCCTTTTGTGATTTGAGTGCACATTTAGCCTGTTAGTGAAGTCAATAAAAGGTTTTTTTTTGGAATATTGCACACCATTGGAAAGGGCATTAACTAGAAAACTTTTTGAGAAATTCGAAGATCTCCAACGCTTTTAGTTTTTTTTTTATAGAAATTTAAAGTTGAGTTTTAAAATTATTTTGTCATATCCCCATACACTTTGAAGGTTTTTTATAGAAAAACTCCACGTTACTAGCAAGTAATTTTAGATTTCATAGAACCTTACAACAGTACACTTAAATATAAAAATAAATTTTGTTGGATAGACTAATAACTTTTTTATTTATGTAAGCTTAAATGCTGAAATCCGGTGTTTTTCAGAATAAAAGTTAAAAACATGTTTAAAAAAAACCAGTGTGGCAAGGAATGATTGATTGGAGCTGAAGATATAGCAAATGATCTGTCCTGTCGGCCAAATCAATTTGGCAAACGATGCACCAAACACCCTGTATAATAAGTGTCTCAGGAATATTGTCATAGAATAAATAAATCTTACGATTTACTGCATTTAGAGAAACATTTTTAAACAAAAAAAAATCTTTATTCCAAGTGACATGACTAACATTATAAGAAAAAGCAGACATAATATATACATTATGTACAATCATCATTAAACATACAAAAACATGACAACACGTAACTACAGGAGAATATATGCAGCAACGCAGCCAAATTCATTGGTCCGACCAGATCTGCACTGTTTTTGACTCAGCAGTATATGTCCCTGTGGCCCTTCACGCCGCCAGAGACAGGAATAGATGGAGAAACATCATAACAGCGAAAATGATGAAGCAGGGTGATCACAACCGACCCAATGCTGTCATCGAGGAATACGTTGCAAGGAGGAGGAGATAATATTTGGTATTTTTTTTCTTCTGACTTCAAGTAAGTTCTACTCGTACCCTACACAACCTTCGTCAACGGCGCCATCTGCTCCCGTGCGCCTCAAGGAGTTGTCAGCAAATGACGAGAGGCTCAACTGCAGTGCCGAAGTCTACTAGGGCCCCGGTTCGGTTTTTGAAAGGAAGGTCCGACCCTGGTATGAAAACTGAGAAGGAATGCGGTGGGTCATTTAATCAGTAAGAGTCTGACACTGTTTCCTGCTCTACCCAAGGGCAGGATTCGTCATTAGATGATTTTTCCCTTCATAAAAAAAACCTTACACAACCTAAAAAAACTTAATATGGTACATAAAGGAATAATATCCGTAGTTATTATAATATTAATAGACGTTATTTATAATCAAGGAAATTATTATTTTCTGCCTAAGTGGAATGTCAATTTGACGTCATAAAGCGAGCATGATTTATATTTGTCACGAAATATTTGAAATACTCTAGTCTATCAGAGAGTAACAAAGTATAATTAGACACGTATTTTTAGCTTCAGAAAATAAATGAATTTTGATAAGGATAAAGCCTTACAAAGTACAGGAGTACCGATTTGTAAAACATGTGTAGTGTGTAGCGCCATCTATGGCGTCACATAAGAGTTACAAGAACCCTGCATTGCGAAATCAAAGTTCTCTGCGCGATTTGAACATATGCGACAGTCCGTAATAAAATATAACACCTGACTGGTCCCTTTCCCTTTGACACCCAAGCGAGCGCCGGCGCTCGCGCTCATGATTTCGCGCCACGCGCCGTTGTCAAATTTTCAAAAATAGAATGTACAATATTTGAGCATTTTTTTTGTAGGGTATTTTGATATTTATTCAAGAAGGTAAAAAAAAAGTTTTATAGACAAATAACTTTCCGTTAATACCCGCGAACGCCGGCGTTCGCTTGAGGACTGTCAAGGGGTTAATGAAGGTAAGCGGAACTTTACTCTCTGTTTTGCATACCTTCAAAAGTGTATGTGTGGAGCGACTCGTTGTCCAGGGACAACTGGAGGGGAGGCGGTCTCGTGGGCGCTCTCCTACGCGTTGGACAGACCTCATTAGAGCTGCAACACATGGAGGTTTGTGTTGCAGCTCTAATGAGGTCTGTCCAACGTCCAGAGTTCCCGAGACGCCGTAAACCGTGTCAAGTGGAGACGCATCGCGGGAGCCTCACGAATCAACGAAAACGCAACATGATCGACCACGACCACTCTGTCAAGAGTGAACGACTAAGGAGGGGGTGAAAAGTGTAGTAACACTGTTTCACGTTTTTCATCATTGGATGATTTTTGTCCACCATAAAAAAGTGCATTTATCTCCCAGTTTTTCAAGCGGGTGAAGCCGTTGGTAGAAGTCAGTTTTCTAACATGGCTATCAATATTCTTTCATTTTCTACAAGAGAAATGGTCTTAGCTAGTGAGACAAAATAATTACAAGGTTGCGTTATTAGTTATGCATGAAACGTCAGGATATTTAGTACTTAAGCTTTATAAAACGCAGTGATCCATTTTACTAACTGACGTTTTCTAGTTGTGCCTACTTAGTTAATAAATTGCATGGCTACTTTATTATAAAATAAAAAAAATGCTAGGTATATCCACTTGTACATTTTCCGGATACAGTTTTTTTTTTGTTTTATAGTGTTATGATAAAGCTAAATAGTTTGGTTAAATGGAATTATTGTAAAAACATTTTTTTTTAAAAACACTAACCATTTGACCACTATTTCACCTGATGGTAAGCGATGATGTAGCCGACGATGAAGCACGCTTGCCTAAAAGTAACCTTTTCACTTTTGACTTATTAATCAGTAAGTTATACATCCTAGCGATAGACAAGCACGTTCATAGAAACTATTTGTCAAAATACTGAAATTTTAATCCAAATGTCCGTTGCAGCACTTCATTGGCATTGTTGTCTGTCAAAACTTTCAGCGCTGATACATCAAAATTGCACTAATTTCATCAATGTATTAATGTACGGCATGCTGATCACTTAAGTGGTGTAAAGACATTGTACGGCACGCGTCATCTAGTGCGTAGTACATACTAATCGATGGACTGGTATTTCGCTTTGATGTAAATACTTATGTAAGGATGGGAACAGTGGTGGCAACGGCCCTGACTTGCAAGTTGTAGGTCGCGGGTTCAAAACTCAGCCAGGCGCATTACTTTGTGTAATCTATTTTATCACTACTACTCTCTAAACGGTGACGGAAAACATCGTGAGGAAACCGGCATGTCCTAGAACCAAAAATTCGAAAACATGTGACATGTGAGGTGGGTTGTTTTGGTCACTAAGAGTCTGACATTATTTCCCGCCCCGCCTAAGGCCGAAACTGGTCGCTAGATGATTTTTCCCATCATAAAAAAAATAATAAAAAAACCATTTTGAATAAAAAGTATATCAAAACTTAATTTTCATGTATCAACACTAGATCCCCACTCACGGACATCAACAGGTGGTAAAGAACATGTTTCAAGTATTGCCAGGTGAATGATGGATGGCTCCGATAGATCTCTCATAGTGAACGATCTACGAGGCTAGAGTCAACTAACGACTCGAAGTCTTCAAGATGTCTTGATCAGCTCATACATAGTAATGAACTCCGTGTAGAATGTACTTGGAATCTGAAATTGATTGAGTTGTTTTGCATTGTGTGGTTCAATTGGAATTTATCTTAGTTCAGTTTTTATAACTAAACTAGCAACCCGCCCCAGCTTCGCACGGGTACAATGGTGATATTAAAAATATTATGTATCTATTCTATACATAAACCTTTCTCTTGAATCACTCTATCTATTAAAAAAACCGCATCAAAGTCCATTGCACATTTTTAAAAAACTAAGCATACATAAGTACAGAAGCGACTTTGTTTTATACTATGTATTGATGTCATTAGTAAATAGCATATATATCAATTTATGTTTTAGAACGTACAATTCAGCTGTACTTTTTTGATTGACTGAAGTTTTGACAATTTAAAAGTGCCTGTAAATGGTTTATCTAACTCACTACTTGGACATAGGCCTCCTCTCTTATAGAGGGAATGGGCCACGCGGGCCCACTGCGGATTGGTGGATGTCACGTCTTCAAATTGTTGGTTCGAAGACATGTCGGTTTTCTCACGATGTTTTCCTTCACCGTTTTTAGAGCAGGAGTGATGAAATAAATTACACAAAGTAATGCGCCTGGCTGGGTTTGAACCCGCGACCTACAACTTGTAAGTCGGAGCCTATACCACTCGGCCTTCACTGCTCTCTAAACTACATATTATGTATATACACATAATTAAAAAAAACCCTTATGAATTTAACTAAAAGTACCTAATCTAATAAGGCGTCAAAAACTCTTCCGCATCGCTGTCGACAGTGTCCAAAAGGCTGGCAGCATTGCCACGCTGTATGGCAATGCTTTTTTTCTGCCCAAGGTAAAAGTCAGCCCTTGGGTCACGTAGTGTCAACAAGACGTTTAAAGTTTAAGTTTGAGAATATTTTCAGTTTTCTAAGGGCAAGGCGATATTTGTAGAATTGTGTAGGTATCTATCCTAAAACGATTTCCTGAATTAGGATTATTTTAAACTGTAAATACGTTTATACTAAACCTAACTATGTAACTACATATAATACAAACACGCTAGGCGTCATAGACACTGCGTGATCAGAGAGCTTGCACTTTATTAGCTCAGAGAATTAGCATTGCCATTCAACGTGGCAATGCTGCCAATCTTCTGGGCACTTTTCCGGATGGCAGCGATGTGGAGGAGTACTTCAATGCCTAAGTCTGTTTCCTAGAGACTCTGCAAAAGGGTCGAAGCATGCTGGTGCTCAGGGTCTCTTTCTGAAAGCAAGGCTTGGCCCCAGTGCGAAGGGCAGAGAAGGAACGGGGTAAGGTGTTTAGTCAGTAAGAGTCTGACACTGTTTCCCGCTCCACCCAAGAGCGGGATTCGTCATTGGATGATTTTTGCCCACCATAAAAAAGCCTAAGTCTGTTTTGTGTTTTTTGTATTATATATTATGTACTCATAGCTACAATAAGAGAATATTATGTATAATGTATTTAATGGCTTCCTTTACGCGTGATTAACTCACCCATTTCCTGAATGTCATGTTAGATGTTGATCCTAAATCAAAGGTATCGGAATCTGAACCTTTGTAGTGGTAGTACGTTTGTAATTGTTTCCGATAGAGTAGTTCACCATCACAGCTGACTAGGCTTTGCCACAGGATCTCGAGAATTGAACAGTAACTGGTAGAGTAAATGTTCACCGGAATCATTGAGCTATATGTTGATTTGAAGCAGGATATGAGAGATCTACGAGTAGTATACATATAAAAGGAAACACTGACCTACTGAGATTTCAACGCACTGTCGATACTATTGGCATCTTACTACTACTTATAACGTCATCATTTTCATCATTTCAGCCGAAAGACGTCCACTGCTGGACATAGGCCTCCCCCAAGCGCCGCCACAAAGACCGGTCCTGTGCGTTTCGCATCCATCGGCTTCCAGCAACCCTGACCAGGTCATCGGTCCACCTTGTGGGAGGCCTTCCAACGCTACGTCTTCCGGTACGCGGTCGCCACTCCAGAACCTTTCGGCCCCAGCGGCCATCCGTTCTGCGTGCAATGTGCCCTGCCCATTGCCACTTAAGTTTAGCGATTCTTTTCGCTATGTCGGCAGCCTTGGTTCTCTTACGGATATCCTCATTTCTGATTCTATCACGCAAGGATACTCCGAGCATAGCCCTATCCATTGCCCTTTGAGTGACCTTGAGTCTTTTTATAAGGCCCATTGTAAGCGACCACGTTTCAGAGCCTTACTTATTACGTATTACTTATACTTATAACGTATCTTACTAATATTATAAATGCGAAAGTTACGATGTTTCGATGTTTGTTACTCAATCACGCCAAAACGGCTGGACGGATCTGGACGAAATTTAGCACAGGCATAGGATACACTCCGGAATAGGACATAGGCTACTTTTTATCCCCGAAACCCCAACCCCAATACCACGCGGGCGAAGCCGCGGGCAAAAGCTAGTTAATAATAATAATAATAATCCTTTATTATCCGGCAACTAAGGCCCATAGTATACAATACACAAATAGGTAAACTTAAAAAAAAAACTAACAAATACAAAAAGAATTATAACTTATTAACTATAAACTATTGCTTACGAAGTGACGGCGTGTTCCGCTGCGGGGTCGGTATCCTACCACGAAATCGTCGATACACGACACCTTTCGGCCACAACTCTCCTTTGAGGAAGGTCTCCAAATGTTAAGTCGGTACCCGCACCACAAACGACTTGAAATTAGTGTTATGGCGCGACTCCAACTGCACGACTCTCAAAGTCCAGCTGGTCTAGATACGAACATACTCCACGACATCCTCAACCTTTGTGGTGTGATGTAGTGTGTGAAGTGTACGACATTGTACTTAAGGTGGGCTTCCTCATTCGCCTATTGTCAACGTCGCGCATGGTTTAGAAATGTGTTTTTTATTGTTATGTTTTCAAGAAATATTTACCAATAACCCTCGCGTGGAATACTACACGACTCGTGCTCCCCATTGTTCATCGTCCACAAACTCACCTCCTGTTCTAGGTTAAAAAGAAAAAGCGTATCTGACTTTTACTGGCTAAAACTAGAATCCGAAAGAAAGAGTAAGTTAGTTAAGAGCATGTACATTTTAGTTATCTCCTAAAATGTCCATGCTCTTACAACAAATTGCGGCATATCTAAAAAAAAATATTATGTAAATGTCCCATTCCAAGCAAGACAAAAAATAAATACTTTATTTTAAAATGGAATCTCATCAACAGAATTATCATGCAGAACGCATCAACCCGAATTAGTAGCAAAAACCTTTTCAATTCTAATCAGGACGAGGCTCAAGATACTTCGACATTCTTCCTTCAAACAGTCGAAAATATTTGACAAAATATTTCCTTAATACCCTCAGTTTTGTTAGAATCCCCATTACAATACACCCTTCGAGAATTAATGGTAGGGTTGACAGTTTTGTAAATTATATGAAAATTTAGAAGTAATCCACCTCGCTAGAGATAGTACTATTGGACAGAAGTGTCTCAGATGTTCTGTCCTACTCCAGGCCTAGCGAAAAAAAAAGTCCTAGCAAAAAAGCTCTGTAGTAAAAATAATTCGCAGTAAAATAAGTACGTTTAGTAAACCTTTTAGTAAAAAAATCGTCCTTTTGTAAAATACCTAGAAAAAAACCTCCTAGTAAAAAGTATCCTAGTAAAAACAGTCCCCTAGTATAAAAAGGGTTTCTAGTAAAAAAAATAGCCTTTTCTCTACTGAGTTGAGTTTCTTTTTTTGTAGTGGAAAATCATCAAATAACACGGCTTAGTAAGTTAGACGACTTGGCAGCAACTATGTATAATTATTTTTAGCCTACACTGCCCCTAGACAAAGGCCTCTCTTCATTCCTCACATCGTACTCGGCCCAGAACCTTGGCAATTCCTCATGAAGACATCTAAGGTGTCCCTCCTTCCTCTTCGTAGTGTACCAAGATCCTGTCGTGCCATTTTAGCACACCAATTTCGTGTTTTACCTGCCCAACGCCCTATCGATATTCGTATATCGATAGGATAGGGATAGGGAAGTGGGACTGGACTGGATCGTCCAGTCCAGTCCCACTTTAGCTTTTTTTTAAGATGGCAAAAATCATCCAATGACATATTCCCACCCTTGGACGGAGCAAGAGATAGTGTCAGAAATTTATTGACTAAAAACTCACTCCGTTCCTTCTTAACCTTAATTTCAGGGCCTTGTTGTTACACTTCCACATTTACCTCAGAAAATATCTATATATTTATAGGAAATGTCACACGCCTTTATTTAATGACACTCTGACAGCCAACTAACACTCTCACACTAAAACAATTAAAATACAACATTAAATAATAATTAAAAGTTTCCATTACAACCGAAGATGGGGCATAAACATAGTGTATTGCATCGTTAAGGTTAGCTCACACCGAGATGCGACGCTATTATTTGCTATAGAAAAAAATATCCTGTCAAATGCCAGTCAGACTTACGCACTATGGAAAATAAAGGTCTGTTTCTGATTAAAAATCAATAACTTTTTTATTTCTGAATATTATGTTCTAAAATTTTGCACAGATATAGAATAGTGTATATGGCTTCAAATGTAATATAATTTATTATGATTGAATGTAAAACCTTACATTAAAAAATAAAACAAATTCAAAATTATAAAAATTGTCCAATATTTATTTTTTAACAATGTATACTATTATTTTAATGTTTACGAAAACCTAATATCATATAGTACATCAAAATACATATCAATTTAAATAATAATACATATATATTTTTTTATATTTATGATTAAAATCGGTTTTAATCGTAATATTTCATAAAAATGAAGATATGCATTATAGACGTGTTCAAATCCATATTCATTAAGTAACGTTAGATTTTTTCTTCTCTTACTGGATTCTGACAAGTCTGGATAAGATACGCACGGTCTCCCACGTTTTCCAGAAGAAGTATATGGTGTGGAGACGGTTGTAACGTCTTCAGAGTTCGGTAAATTTACTGAATATTCTGATTCCAACCAGTTACTGTTTTACGTTAAAAATAAATCCTTTTTCCGTGAAGCTTCTGTCCATCGTTTATTAAAAGTGGGAATAATATGTCTTTGAAAATCACTGAGGATGAAACATAAGTTGTCTTCAGATACATGATAATTTTCTTTTAAAACGGTTGATAATGCCTCCAACGATTTTCTTCCCTCGATATACGAAAGTATTATTTCACATTTAGAACACTTGAAAGTAGACATTTTGAAGAGTTAACAAAACACGTAATTATATTGTATTGGTAACAATTACACTTCTTCTTCTTATAATTCACCACTATTCTGTTATTTAAAATGAAATGAAACCACTGTTTATCTTATATATAAAATTTTCGTGTCACAGTTTTCGTTCCCATACCCCTCCGAAACGGCTAGACCGATTCTCATGAAATTTTGTGAGCGTATTGAGTAGGTCTGAGAATCGGCCAACTTCTATTTTTCATCCCCCTAAATGTTAGGGGTAGTCCACCCCATTGCAAAACAACGTTTGCCGGGTCATCTAGTATACTATATGAAATATGAGGGTAGTGTGCATCTTGTTGATTAATATTTTCACACGTAATATGAGTGCAAAAAAGATAAGACATCCTAATATCAATGATAAATTACAAAATTTACCGCAAACTATTGATGTAAACAAGAACATTTCAAACCGCAATAGATAGCGAGCGGTTTTCGGTTTCCTGACTTTTATCACATTTTTACAAATTACTCCGAAAATCGCAAATATTCGCAACTTTTTTTTATTTGATCATGTTTATGGATAACTAGACTACAAATCAATATTAAATGTAAAGTATGGGTAAACATGGGTAACTGTCTAAAGTCTCGATAAACTTTAAATAAACTTTTTTTTACCATTATTTATTTTGCAATTATTTTAAGGTAAACGTTAATATAATATTAAATACATAATAGGTGTTTCATATTTTTCAAAAGACGGGGTTTCCAGAAATATATAATACATAATACATTTTCCTGTAATGTATAACGATAAAATCAATTTGAAAGTGATGAAGTGAACGGGCTTAACATGGACGTCCGTCAAAACTATAAAGTTTGTAGAGTTGTAAAAATAACGTTTCAAATAATATGTATAATTTTTTGATATTATATTCTAGTTTGGTCCTTAAACTATTGAGTAAAATAAATAAAGTATGTCAGTAGCGACATCGACAAACCCATTTTTAATCAGCAGTTGTTCTACGATATTCCATAGTGTTACGTGCGAACGAGACTTTCCACTCCTCGCTCCGGACCATAGCCTGTGCGAAGGCCCAGCGCCCTAAATGTTAGGGGTAGTCCACCCCATTGCAAAACAACGTTTGCCGGGTCATCTAGTATACTATATGAAATATGAGGGTAGTGTGCATCTTGTTGATTAATATTTTCACACGTAATATGAGTGCAAAAAAGATAAGACATCCTAATATCAATGATAAATTACAAAATTTACCGCAAACTATTGATGTAAACAAGAACATTTCAAACCGCAATAGATAGCGAGCGGTTTTCGGTTTCCTGACTTTTATCACATTTTTACAAATTACTCCGAAAATCGCAAATATTCGCAACTTTTTTTTATTTGATCATGTTTATGGATAACTAGACTACAAATCAATATTAAATGTAAAGTATGGGTAAACATGGGTAACTGTCTAAAGTCTCGATAAACTTTAAATAAACTTTTTTTTACCATTATTTATTTTGCAATTATTTTAAGGTAAACGTTAATATAATATTAAATACATAATAGGTGTTTCATATTTTTCAAAAGACGGGGTTTCCAGAAATATATAATACATAATACATTTTCCTGTAATGTATAACGATAAAATCAATTTGAAAGTGATGAAGTGAACGGGCTTAACATGGACGTCCGTCAAAACTATAAAGTTTGTAGAGTTGTAAAAATAACGTTTCAAATAATATGTATAATTTTTTGATATTATATTCTAGTTTGGTCCTTAAACTATTGAGTAAAATAAATAAAGTATGTCAGTAGCGACATCGACAAACCCATTTTTAATCAGCAGTTGTTCTACGATATTCCATAGTGTTACGTGCGAACGAGACTTTCCACTCCTCGCTCCGGACCATAGCCTGTGCGAAGGCCCAGCGCGTAAGTCGGCCCTTACGAGGACACGGTGATGCTTTGCCCAAGTGAGGCCCACCTCTACCATAATGTTCCATCGTGTCCTCCTGGCGGTCCACCCAATGATGCAGCACAATTGTTTCGCCTTGTGAGAGACCTTTCGACGCTGCGTCTTGCGGTACATTATCACCACTCCAGAACCTTTTTGGCATAGATCGATTATCTTTTTTACGAGCAATGTGTCTTCCTGAATTTTGTGGGTGCATTCAGTACATTTTGATTAGTTAAGCAAATATAAATGTACTGAGCAATGGTGGCCGTGTGGTGAAGACCCCGACTTACGAGTTGTAGATCGCAGGATAAAACCAAGCCATCACTTATTTCATCACCACGGTTCTTAATCACCGTGAAGGAAAAGGAAGGAAGTTCTAACAAAAAATTCAAAGACATGTGATATCCATCAATTCACACTGGGCCCGCATGGTGGATTATGGCCCATTCACTCTCCTAGAGAGGAGGAATGTGTCCCAGCAGTGGGAACATTAATAAGGCTGATGATGAAATGTACTGAACAGCAGATTTTTTCCGCGATTTCAGTTTGATGCCATAGTAGAAGTTGTTTATTATTATGTCTACAATCACGTGTTTAAGTATGGGTCACTAATTACCAGTCACCTATACATATGTGTACTTATTACTATTTTGAAAGTCGCGCTGCCATCGCGTCTCGTTGTGTGCTGACCCTTATGGCATGCTATGGTGCCATGTCGCAGGTTATGGGCCACGGTGTGTTTATGTGTTATTGCGTAAGTTAAACTAAGATTTTATTAGATACTAGTTATCGCTCCTAGCACATAGCTTTGGTCTTAGAACATGTCCTAAGGGATATAGAGGATTTATTTAAAATATTTCTACATACTCGTATATTTTCCATCATCGACTTTGAACCCGATGAACCAAACTGAACATGTTTTTTTTGCAGAAAGCTAACGCGGTAGCATACGTATTAACTTTTGACTAGCTGGGGTCTTAGGGAACACAGGGTTCCGTTACCAAATGATAAAAAATATATTCGTCTTACTTATCCGTCTGTCCTTCCGTATGTTAGAGCCCCTTTTTTCCGAATAAGAACTAAGAACTGTTGAAATTTGGTAAGTAGATGTATTCGGTGAACCGCTTTAAGATTTGCAAACAATAATTTAAAAAAATATATAAATTTTGGAGTTTTCCATACATAGAACCGAAACTCATTTTATTTTCCATCAAACCTAATCTTGTGGGATGTCTATGGGTATAGGTCTTTAAGTAAGTAAGTAAGTAAGTAAGTAAGTAATCATTTATTGCACAAAAACAGAATTCAAGCCTATAAGTAACATCAGCAAATGACACAACAAAGTCACAATGGCTATTTCACATAAATAAGATCACTGTCCTTCAAACTAGGAAAAATTATATTTAGGTTTCTAATATTTTTTTTTCTAAACTGAATGGTTTGCGCAAGAGACACTTCCAAAGTGAATGTGATAACCCCCCCACCTGTTACTTTTTAAATAAGTGAATGAAAAAACTAAAAAAAAAAATATGTTATGTTCATTACAATGTAAACTTCAACCGAAAATTGGTTTGAACGAGATCAAGTGAGTATTTTTATTTTAGACACGTAATAAATCGTAAACCGCAATGGATAAAATAATTTTCTTATCATTTCAAGTTCATTAGCGGATATCTTTTGATATATATACTTGAGTGGTAAAACTTTAATAAAACTGTATTTAATATTGAAATCAAATTTTTTTGATCCACCCATTAGCTTGAAATTCGCCAACCCTACCATCACGTTTCTTTGACTCCCATTGTTCAGTTCCTGTTAGCAATTAATTAGGCATTCCGTCTTGACCCGTGAACACTCTGTGTTGCCATTGTGTAAAACCACAGAATAAACAAATATACAGAAAGCCAGCTCTCTGCAAGAGCGAAACTGAATACACACGTAAGACTTCACGTACAGCAGGAACCGCATTTGCGACTGTCAAGTATTTGAAATCACCGCACAAACGAATCTGTCTATGTCTATATTACTTTTGCTGATAGATTCATGTGTTACTAACTACTATCTCATGAGATGGTTTACGATGAAGTGGTTGAAAATAAAGCATTGTATATCGGTGACGAATTCATTTGAATTAAAGAAATGGTAATAATCGTAATTATCATAAAGTACAGACTCTGGTATGATATTTCACTAATTAGCTGTACAAATGACGAAGGTAGTTCCAATACCGTTCGCTTTTATGAGTGGGATATGTCTACCATATAAAATATCTTTATAAAATGGGATTGGACACAACTCAACACTACAACTAACAATATACTCAACTCGTATACTCTCTAAAATGTAACTGATAGAAAACAAAAGGCCATTTAATTAGCTACTCGTACAACGTTTAAGTTTTTATGTATCCCCGAGTGTGTCAGCCTCCCTAACCAAATTACGATAGTTTCGTTAACGTTGAACGCTTGGGATTGGCCACGCCTTAAATTCCGTAGTTCAGACCACTTGACTGAGCATTGAAATAACGTCATTGCAATGGCATTGGGCGCGTGACCAACTCAAAGTATTCTACGATATCGCAACGATAATAACTTGGCTGGGGAGACTGTTTGTTTACGGGTTTTTGTTTCCGCTTCTTGGTTAAAGCTGGCGTCCTACCATGAGCTCTTAACGTGATCCTTAAGACGACCTAAAATTAACTGTTAAAGAGATGAAGCTATCAGTTTCATCCCTCTTTCTCGTTCACACACCTAACATTTTAACACGTGATGGTAAAGCCCCAGGCCTTCTGGACTTATCTATTCTGTGTCGCTAGTAACCATTGTGTAAAACCATGAGTTAAATGGTGTACAAGCCCATAGTTCCGACACTAATCGAAGCAGGAAACTAATCTTATAAGATAAACATTTGGTTGACTACTGTAGTTAACTACTAAAAGTTACCGCGAATGTTCTGTTAAAATTTTCTTTGACTTGTGAAATAGTTACAGTGGCTACGATTATTGTTTGAAAAGTAGAGTATATGGAGAGTACAGAATAAGTTTGAGTTTCATAGTACAGTTACTGTATTCGTTTTCCTTTGACTTGTGAAATAGTTACAGTGCCTACGATTATAGTCTGAAAAGAAGAGTGTATGGAGAGAATAGAATAAGTTTGCGTTTCTTATTTTATTCTTAACTGACTGGATAAAAGCCTCCCCGGAGGCCTTCTCTAGATATATTTCACAAACTGGTCCAGTTGGTACATAATTATCTAAATCATCATCTCCTTTTCGAATCAATGATAAACTCTTTAAACTGTTGGGGCCCAGTAGGTGGCTACGTTAACTGCAGCATCGGTGGCACTAATAAAATCCTACATAGTGCAGGTGCATGGGTACTCATCAACGGCGCGTACTGTACCCGCGTGCCTCAAAGAGTTGTCAACAAACAATAGGGACCCTGCAAAAGGGTCGAAACCAACTGGGGCTATTTTTTTTTATTTTTTTTTTTATGGTAGGTAAAAATCATCGAATGACGAATCCCATTCTTGGGCGGAGCGGGAAACAGTGTCAGACTCTTACTGACTAAACAACCTACCCCGTGCCTTCCTTGCCTTATTCCCAGAGCCCCGGTGTAACGCTTTCGCATCAACCCTCAGCTCCAGGAGGTTTCGACCCTGTAGGGCCCCTACGGTGTGCTGACAACTCCTTGCTTGCTTGCAACGGCGCGTACTGTACCCGCGTGCCTCAAAGAGTTGTCAACAAACAATAGGGACCCTGCAAAAGGGTCGAAACCAACTGGGGCTATATGGGTTCGTGTCTGAAAGAACGCCTGTGACCCACGTACATATGGCAACGTAGAAACGAGGTAGGTTGTTTAGTCAGTAAGAGTCTGACACTGTTTCTAGCTCCGTCTAAGGGATTCGTCATTGGATTATTTTGATCTACCCTAAAAAAATACTATTTATGCTATTAACACGCTAAAAAGAAGAAATAAAGATCAGCAGGTGTAAAGAATGACCACATATGTACATATATACAATACACCACAACACCTAGATCAATCTAGGCTTAGCAAAAGTAGATCGGCTACTTATCCAGAGTATTATGCAAAAAAGACTTAAAACAAGTCTCGCAGCTTTATCGTACTAATATTATAAATGCGATGTATGTGTGGATGTTTGTTACTTTATTACGCGAGAACGCCTGAATGGATTTTATTGAAACTTATGAATAATTAAGTATATACTGTGCAAGCACCTACAAATTTGACATCATTGTATTAGCACTTGCTACGCGGCAATATTTTAGTACACAAATATCATCCAAATACAAGGCCGAGGGTTCGCGTCTGAAAGGAAGGCTCTGGCCTTAGGCAACGTAAGAACAGGGTGGGTTATTTAATCAATAAAGTTACAGTACGGCCGTCTGACACTCTCTCCTGCTCCACTCAAGTGTTGTCTTTTGAGTTCTTGTGAACTCACAAGAACTCACAAGAACTCAAAAGACAACACTTGAGTGGAGCAGGAGAGAGTGAAAGACAACTGTCTTTGGACGATTTTTAGTCACTATAAAAAAAAATTAAAAGAATATCCGCGACTTTGTTTGGAACATAGAAACCAAAAAAAAAGCGACTTTGTTTGGAATATGGAAACTAATTTTGACAAATTTTGGTATCTAGAAAGAAAATTATTTTATCGAAATATCGTCAGGTAAAGTCGCGGGCACCCGCTAGTATCTATATAAATAGAAGTTATGTGAATGATAGATAATGTAGCATGCATTGATGGAGTGCGTCCGGGAACAGACAGACTGGGAATTGATTGAAAATTCAATCTGAGACAAGTACATGTTGCTAGGATGTTGTATTATGTGAAGATACGCAATGTTTCGTTTTTGAAGTAGGTATGTAGAAATAGATATACTTAGATACAAACTTGTTTCACAGATAATAATTAGCAACCCTTGGCCTGGCCTGGCATTGATCTGGAGTGAAGAGGGATTCCCTCTCCTAAAAAGGAGGCCTGTGTCCCAGCTGTGGGAACATTAATAAGGGTGATGATGATGATGAGTTGGAATGGCAGGCGGTCGCCTCCTTCTGCTAGGAAGTAATATAAAGCTAAGGAGGAGGCCGATCACATCAGGCAAAAGCAACGGCGCTCTCGCCGTAGCCGTCGCGGTGGCCGGCCACCGTAGGCCGGGGCTTGCGGACAGCGAGCAATGGGTAAGCCGCAGACCGGCCGCGGCCGTCTGGTAACATTCCGGACTGACCCCAAGTCGTCGACGGCGCGCACTGTTCCCGCACCCCTTAAGGAGTTGTCTGCAAACTGTAGGGGCCCAGCAGAGTCGAAGCCTCCTGGAACCAAGGGTCGATACGAAAGCTTATTACCAGCGTTCTAAGATCAAGGCAAGGAAGGAACGTGATAGGTTGTTTAGTCAGTAAGAGTCTGACACTGCGGGATTCGTCATTGGATGATTTTTACTTATCATAAAAAATCCCCATTCTGATAGCCACATATATTTGAAATAAAATTCAGGTAGATACTTAATAAAGAAACAAACAAAACAAAGTCTCAACCATTAATTTTAATTACACGTTTTAATTACACTTTTGAATGTCAAGGACTAGGCCAGGTAATTGGGAACTTAGTTGATTTATACTGGGTAAGTTTCCAAAGAAATACGTTTAATAATAATTATCCATTATTACATTAACCTTTGATATTAACTAGTATTATATCGCATGCCCCTGCTCTCAAAACGGTGAGGGAAAACATCGTGAGGAAACCGGCATGTCCTAGAACCAAAAAAAAAAATTCGAAGACATGTGACATCCACCAATCCGCACTGGGCCCGCGTGGTGGATTACGGCCCATTCCCTCTCCTAGAGAGGAGGCCTGTGTCCCAGCAGTGGGAACATTAAAAAGGGTTGAGGATGATGATATCGCAGGTGTACCATGACATCTTCTTACCGCTAATCTAACATCCCATAATATCCTTAAAGTCTTGAGCCCCGTGTGAACGCCAGCGTATGCACACCTATTGTTTTTCTATTATGTCTCTAATTACGGAACTCAAAAGGTTAAAATACTAGCATTATATATGACGGAGTAGGCACGTCTGTAGTGTTTTTTAAAAGTGTGACGTCAGTACAGCTGACGTCATCGATTTTATCTTCATGATGGTCACTCATATTTGGATCTTCAAAATAAAACTTCGCAAGTAATTCCAAGACTTCGTATATTCAACGAACAGAGTAACGACGTCACAAAGAGGTCCGTACTGTCCGGCGGCTCGAGCGAGAATACCTCGACACCGACAGTGCGGGCCTATTTATAATGTTTCGCTCCTAAGTGGGGCGAGCACGTGTTTTAGAAAAACGAAACGAAACGTTTAAATAACAATAACTAAAATAGTTATTTGCTGTCTAACGTTAATTTTACATCGCAATGAACTTTTACTAATTTTTAGGGCTTTTTAATTACAAATCTTAATTATTTAAATCACAAAATATTGCGCCGACATATACAGTCAGCAAAATAGCGCATAGAGTTAGTAAATTTTATTTAAGGTACATAACATAATGATAGAGGGTTTTTTTAAGGTGGGAAATTATATAATAACTACAGGTCTTGGGCGGAGTGTGTTAGACTTTGGTTTAGCTTTCAGAAGTCAATCCATAGCTCCGTAATTTTCAGCCCTGCTGGTCTCTACTGTTATGCTGTCTTATCCTTGAGGCGCGTCTGGAACACTATATACCGTTGACGACTCGAATTCGATTCGGATGTTTACCGGACGGCGAGCTATCAAGACGCACAGGACCGTTCCATGTGGCGACATCTGGGGGAGGTCTATGTCCATGTCCAACAGAGGACGTCTTTCGGCTAAAATGATGATGATTAATCCGCTATTTAAGATGCACCGTACCTAAATTTATGTCATGATTACAGTAAATCTTTTTTTTTATTTCCTATAAATTAGTGCTTGACTGTGATCCCACCTGATGGTAAGCAGTGATGCAGTCGTTGATGGTGATTCGCACTGGTTTATTAAGAGCCTATTCACTCTAGCCTTGAAGACACCCAAATTATAATCGGATGAGATCCGCAACAGGCAATTTATCACAGTTCTTCGATGTGGGCGGAATGAAAGATGAAGAGAAACGCTTAGTCTGAACCGTAGAGGTTTCAAAAACGTTAGGATATATGACAGTTAACAGTCCACAAATAAACTTAAGTAGACTGTTGTCATTAAATATTTGTTTTCAAAGAAAATTAGGTGACCTCCTGTACCGTGACCCATAATTCAACATTTTTTCTTTGCGAATCTTTTAGTAGCTGTATTGTGTAACACTCCGGGCGGAAGAAAGGATGTACGAAGATTTGTAGGACACGCATGATACTTTTTTTAACCTTTGGAATCCCGTAATTACAGACACAATTAAAAGACGACGAACGACCAGTCCTATGCGTGTCGCATTCATCGGAATCCAGAAACCCTGACCAGATCATCGGCCCACCTTCCAACGCTGCGTCTTTCGGCTCTAATGGCCTGCGCACAATGTGCCCTGTCCATTGCCACTTAAGTTTGGCGATTTTTTGTGCTTTGTGTAATTTATCTGTAATATGTATGTCGGATCCGGCATTGATTTGTTGTCAACTAGACAAGGCACGCCATCTAGTGGCAACTAGAAGAACTAAACAAAGAAGGCACGCTTGACAGAGTCAGTGACGTTTCCGCTTTGCTACGAGCTTGTGGAGGGGATAACCCACCCGGGCAGTGAACTCTCCGCCTGACCGTCGCAGAGTCAAGACGTTCTGAAACTATCCGTTTTGTTGTTTTACCTTCCTAAAAACAGTGCACTGTACCGAAATATATTGAGAAATAAACCTATTCAACTCCTAGCCGTTGTTATTCATTGCACGACACCCACATAGACCCATCTGGTTTTTTTTTTATTTATGGTAGGTAAAAATCATCCAATGACGAATCCCGCTCTTAGGCGGAGCGGGAGACAGTGTTCTGACACTGTCACTGTCGGTAAGACTCTGCTCTTACCGACTAAAAAACCTACCCCATATCTTCCTTGCCTTATTCCCAGGCCCTGGTGTTACGCTTTGGCACGTACCCTTGGCCCAGGAGGCTTCGACCCTGCAGTAGAGCTCGATACCAATCTAGACGAGCTGATATATATGTATTTATGTATTTAGAAACATAATTATAAGTATGTTTATCAGTTATCTAGTACCCATAACACAGTCTTTGCTTAGCTTGGGACTAGATGACGTTGTGTTTTTTTTTTTTATTATGGTAGGTAAAAATCATCGAATGACGAATCCCACTCTTGGGCGGAGCGGGAAACAGTGTCAGACTCTTACTGACTAAAGATCCTACCCCGTACATTCCTTGCCTTATTCCCAGAGCCCCGGTGTAACGCTTTCGCATCAACCCTCAGCTCCGGGAGGCTTCGACCCTGCAGGGTCCCTACGGTTTGCTGACAGCTCCTTGAGGCGCGCGGGAACGGAGCGCGCCGTCGACGACTTGGGCTCGGTCTGGACTGCTACCAGACGACCGGACGGCGAGCTACCCATTGCTCACCGTCCGCAAGCCAGTGTCTACGGTGGCCGGATATCGGCAGGATCGCGGCGGCGACGGCTACGGCGAGTGCGCCGTTGCCTTTGCCTTATGCGGTCAGCCTCCTCCTTTACGAGCATTACTGCCTCGCAGAAGGAGGCGACCGCCTGCCACTCCTCCTCGCTGCGGACCATGGCCTGAACCAAGGCCCGGCGCGAGAGGTCGCCGCCGCCGATCACCCCCACGAGGGCACGGCGTTCCTCTTCCCAAGCGGGGCACACTTCAGATGACGTTGTGTGTTATGTAATTTTTCAATATATTTAAAGGTTAATATCCTAACAATATCCTGTTTTACCTAGGTTAGGTATTTTTAGGTCAGTTTAAGTTTTAAAGGTTTTATTTTTTTTTATTTATGTGTATATATGTAGTTATAAAATGAATGAATAAATAATTTCGGGAAAAAAAATATTTTTAAAGTAATCATATAAGTTATTTAATTATAATACCCTAAAAACATTTCCAACTTAGTCAGCCTTTCGGTTTTCTACAGGATGCATTTTGGAGAGTGTACGCGGGAATTGCACAATTAGATTCCGCCATCTCAATTTTACCATCGGAGATCCAGTACGGCAAAAATCCACCCTTACGTTGTTGAGACATCTGTGGTCCGGACTAAGCGTTTCGCCTCGTCGTTTATACCGCGTACATCGAGGGACTGGAACGATTTGCCAGCTACGGTTTTTCCGTCCGAAATAAAATTTTCCGTGTCTTCAAGGCTAGAGTGAATAGGCTCTTAATAGACTAGTGCGCCTCACCAACAACGATTGCATCTACGTACTTGACTGCTTACCATCAGGTGGGATCGCAGTCAAGTACTAATTTATAGCAAATTAAAAAAATAAACTACTACTACTATTAAAATTAGTCTCCTCTATGATTGTTTCCTGTCTTAGGTATACACCTGGAGAGACCTCCAGGTCCCTTTAGGTAACCCTGCAGGGTTCGCGAGGTATAAAAGCGCACACATGCAGAGTATTATCGTAATTAGCGTAATGCTATTATTGGGAGGATCGGCGCGGCTCGGCGCGGCGTCGCGCGTAGCCGATCGGTAATATGTGGCCAATGTTGGCGCCACGATGTGGGTAGCGTGGATGTGGTATAATACGAGTAATGCTAATATCTATACACCGTGAAATTTTAATGGTTGTTTTCCCTCAGCGAAATGATTGCGTCTTGGTAATACAAACGTTTGATAAAAAAATAAAATGTTAAAAACAAAAAATTAACCTGTACAGTGCAAGCTAATTATGACGTATCACAACGTGCGAGAGCTTATTTTGGTTTAAATATTTAATGAATCGGTTTCCTTTGACGGTGTGCTGCTCATGCGACTCTAGTAGTACCTACAAATTACCTCTAATGTTACTATTGCTTTCGCTTTTTTGAGTTGAATAAAATCTTTTTTTTTATAAATCTATACATATAATAAAACAGTAACGAAAGAAAAACTGTACATTGAGAATTTTCTGGAAAAAATAAGTGGGTTTTGTTAGAAAAACGTAACTGATGACAAAAAGTGACTTTTTAGAATTTTTGTCTGTTTGTCTGTTTGTCTGTGCCTATGGTACGGGTTGGCGCCAAAAATACTGGATAGATTGAATTGAAATTCAGCAAAAATGTTCCTTATAAACCAAGGATGGCTTTAGGCTACATATTATCACGCCGTAAGTTATGGGAGGTAAGCAATATTGAATTTAAATGGTGCAATGGATGTAACTTTTTTTTCCGTGGGCCGATCGACTCAAAACTTAGCACAAACATTACCCTAAATTAGTTATCAAGGATGGCATATTTATTTTTTCAGTAGTACCCCCACTGCAAGATTTAGGGGATGTTAAAGTTTGTATGGGAAAATCTTATTCCTTGAGTTAATTAACTTGAAACTTGTCACGTAATCTTATTTAAGTAAATTTTAAAGATTCCCATTATTATTTTTTAAAAACAACGTAATTTGGGCAAAAAAAACATAGTTTAATAAATATTAGTAGTATAAAGACAATTTTAAAACAGCGCCATCTATGAGATTACACAAAAATCAAATCAAGTTGCATGTTGACACTTTTTGGAAAATTTAAATTTGACCATGTTGGCAAGGTTAGCAGTAAGTTATTTTTAAAATTCATAGATGGTGGTGCATTTTCTTCATAGAAGTTGTATCGTATAATTAGTTTTGACAAATGTAATTTCCAAAAAACCCTCAAAATCTCACGACATGTGTTCAAGATTTCTTAGTCTTACTGCGCGGTCGAATTTACTCACAGCTGGGAATTAGAAATGAAAAAAAAAGAAGCCCAAACAGAGCAATTATTGTTACTTATTTATTTTTAGGGAAATATCTTAGGTAGTGGTTGGTTCGTTTACTAAAAATGTGGGTTAATATCTAATATGTAATTTAAAAAAATTGTTCATCTCTTTAATGGTGAAACTGCGTTCTCCGTGTTTATATGAAATATCTTATTCTTATTCCAACGGTCTAACGGATTTATTTTGCAATGCAACCTAATTTTAAATAACGTTTCAATGTTATTTTTTATATACATACAACGACATCTACTGACTCAAATTAGTACAAACGAAAACATTACATTAACAAAATAATATTATTTTTACCTTTCGACTACCGTAATTACAGGCACAACTAAATGACAACAGTTGTACGGAAATTTGTGTCCTCTTGGGACTTAACTAAAGAGTTTTACGAATAATCTATACATTAGGTAATTATAATAAGATCATAGGAAAGTCAAAACTGTTCAATAAATATTTTTTTAAAAGAATACTTGGGAAGTGATCTACAATCGATATCGAAGCCAAAAATATAGTTTTTATAATTTTTGTCTTTTTGTCTGTATGTCCAGGCTAAACTCAAAAACTTACTTGGATATATTTAAACATACTGCATGGATTATCTTCAAATTTTACATGAATAAAGGATGGGCCAACATATAAGCTACATATTATCACGATATCACTTACGGGGGAGGAGTTGTGAATATTTATTTTTCTTACGCATTCTGTGACAGTGTTTAATCTAACAACGCATAATAAAATGTCGTTTTTGAGTAAGTCATGCTATTATCTGGCTTTACACTATAAAAACTACGCCATTTAAGTAACTTGGGCAGAGAAACATAGTTGAATGTAGTAGTGTATTTTAAAACAGCGCCATCTATTTGATTTCATAAAAATCAAATCAAATAACATGTTAACAATTTTTGTACATTAATAATTTAAATTTGATCATATTGGCAAGGTTAGTAGTTAGTTATTCTTAAAATTCACAGATGGAAATACACATTATGCATTTTCTTCCGAAAAGTGGTCATCATCATCATCATCATCATCAGCCTTTCAACGTTCCCACTGCTGGGACACAGGCCTCCTCTCTAGGAGACTCTGGAAGTGGTATCGTATATTATTTATTTATTATAAGCTATACTGTACACCTCATAATGTGGGCAGGATATACAAATACAAAAACTAAGTGTACAATGGGCGGTCTTATCGCACAGGGCAATATATAGGGCAGGGTATAGTTCGTTTTGAAAAAATTCAAGCCTAAAAAAACCCTCAAAATCTTGAGCAGAGTTGAGCAAGACTATTAAAAAAAAATGCGGTGTTCAGTATTACAAAAAAGTTATGTTCATTGAAATATCGCCATCATCTGTCTGAAGATTTTCTGCGAGCTTTGAGGCGTGGTATCGTGTGCTGGACACCTGTCTCAGTTCACTTCAAGATGTGGATATTTCTATCAGCGGCAATCCACTGATCGAATATGGATTACCAGCTCCCCAATCATCACCGCATCAAGACTATGAAAATCGAGAGTATAACGCTGAGACAGAGCTCTCTTCAGAGCCAAAACAAATTTATGACACCAACCTTGAAAGCGTTGTGCAAAACCAGAGCAAAATGTTTTTCTTGGGTTGCTCCTATTGGAACAGGAAAAACATGGCATACTTGCAGAGGTCAAAGGCAAGGCAATATTGCTTTTGCTGTCGCGTCGTCGGAAATCGCTGCCACACTGCTTCCGAGTGGCAAGGCAAGACAGCACATGTCATGTTCAAATTCTCATCAATTTAGAGAGCGCCAAAACGCCTGTTTGTGGTGTGTCACGTAACAGCGGACACGTGCTTAAGGATTGCTATCTGATCGTATGGGATGAGTGTACGATGGCCAATAGGAAGGCAATTGAGGCCGAGGACAGAACCCTGCGGCTTGAGCGCCTTTGCTTTTGCCTGATGCAGTCGACCCTCTTTTTTAGCCGCTAGCATTAGTGCTTCGCAGAAGAAGGCGACTGCCTGCCAATCTTCTTCGCTACGGATCGCCCGGATACGCCTCTGCCAAAGTCCGCTGCAAGTCAAAGCCCACCGCGAGAGAGGTGGACAGGAGGTGCTACCAGAGTCTCTCGATATAGTGTTAGCCAGCTTAAAAGAATTCATTCGCTGTGTGTACGGGTACATCAGTCGTTTACCGCATCAGCAGAATTCTTGGGTGTGTGAGCGGACCATTTTCACGTCCAAAAATGATCAGGCTGCAGCAATTAACGAATACATTCTCTCGGAAATTGAGGAAAATGCAGTGGTCTATACCTCAATAAACACTGTCGTCGAGTAAGATGACGCCACACATTATCACGTGGAATTTTTGAACTCCCAGCCAGCAAGTGGACTTCCAGCGCATACCATCAAGCTGAAAGTCGGAGTCCCGATTATGCATCTTCGGAACCTATCTCTTCCAAAGTACAGTAACGACGCCCGTCTTAAAGTCATCTCGCTGCACAGACACACCATTGAAGCAAAAATTCTTACGGGTTGTGGCGTAGGCGTGGCAGTATTTGGACCTCATAACTTCCCGTTCCAGTTCAAGCGCGTACAGTTCCCCGTGAGTGTTTGCTTCACGATGACCATCAATAAGTCGCAGGGGCAGACACTGAGTGCAGCAGGTGTCAACTTTAGGACGAGTTGTCTCTTACGCGGGCAACTGTATGTCGCTTACTCCCGCGTCACCAGTCCTGACTCTCTTTACATTTTGGCTCCTGGCAGCATAACTACCATCGTAGTATGGTGGCGGAGTGGTAAAGGCTCCGACTCGGTGGTGACGAAGTAGTAAAGGCTCCGACTTACAAATTGTAGGTCGGGCGTTCCTACAATTTTACTTTGTGTAATTTATTTACTACTGCTCTTAAAACGGTGAAGGAAACATCATGAGGAAACTGTGACTGTGAATGTCTTAGAACCCAAAATCGAAGACATATTGTGTCATCCACCAATCCGTATTCGACTCGCATGCTGGATTATGGCCCATTCCCTATCCTAGAAAGGAGGTCTATGTCCCAGCAGCGGGAACTTTGAAAGGCTGATGCAATGCTATTTTAAAAGTTGTTTACTTATAATGCTATACCGACACTGCCATCTTAGGTATTTATGGTGCTGTAAAGCCTTCACGCAGACAACGTCGCGGGCAGCAGCTAGTAATTATTAAAAATATTAATAATTATTTATAAAAAAAAAAAACTTTTTATTTTTTTATTTTTACTGTATGCTTCAATAGGCATACATACTCAATGGCAAGTCATTCTGCCTCGGGAAAACAACCATTTAAATTTCACGGTGTACAATTTATAAGAAGTAAACAATCAAAATTCGTCATTTACAGTACGGCCGTCGGATCTCAGCGAGTCTGTAGTTTAGACTCTACGAATTTTAAGCTTGAGCACTCGTAAAAAAATAAATGGTTTAAACAAATAAATGCAACAGCAGTTGTTATTGCTGTTAAAAAGTTTTATTGGCATGTATTTTTTATGGTGTGATAATTTAGGTATAAACCGCGCTGTTAAAGCTTGTTATGCAAAAAATATTTTCACTGAAAACTTTTTTCTTTTCTCGATTGAAGTAGGCATAATGGGCGTGTGGGTGACTTAAGTACATATATTTATTTAGTTTACACATAACACATAAACATTAAATATATAAACCAACACCTTCTATTTATATATATATTTACTAGCTGCTGCCCGCGACGTTGTCTGCGTGAAGGCTTTACAGCACCATAAATACCTAAGATGGCAGTGTCGGTATAGCATTATAAGTAAACAACTTTTAAAATAGCATTGCATCAGCCTTTCAAAGTTCCCGCTGCTGGGACATAGACCTCCTTTCTAGGATAGGGAATGGGCCATAATCCAGCATGCGAGTCGAATACGGATTGGTGGATGACACAATATGTCTTCGATTTTGGGTTCTAAGACATTCACAGTCACAGTTTCCTCATGATGTTTCCTTCACCGTTTTAAGAGCAGTAGTAAATAAATTACACAAAGTAAAATTGTAGGAACGCCCGACCTACAATTTGTAAGTCGGAGCCTTTACTACTTCGTCACCACCGAGTCGGAGCCTTTACCACTCCGCCACCATACTACGATGGTAGTTATGCTGCCAGGAGCCAAAATGTAAAGAGAGTCAGGACTGGTGACGCGGGAGTAAGCGACATACAGTTGCCCGCGTAAGAGACAACTCGTCCTAAAGTTGACACCTGCTGCACTCAGTGTCTGCCCCTGCGACTTATTGATGGTCATCGTGAAGCAAACACTCACGGGGAACTGTACGCGCTTGAACTGGAACGGGAAGTTATGAGGTCCAAATACTGCCACGCCTACGCCACAACCCGTAAGAATTTTTGCTTCAATGGTGTGTCTGTGCAGCGAGATGACTTTAAGACGGGCGTCGTTACTGTACTTTGGAAGAGATAGGTTCCGAAGATGCATAATCGGGACTCCGACTTTCAGCTTGATGGTATGCGCTGGAAGTCCACTTGCTGGCTGGGAGTTCAAAAATTCCACGTGATAATGTGTGGCGTCATCTTACTCGACGACAGTGTTTATTGAGGTATAGACCACTGCATTTTCCTCAATTTCCGAGAGAATGTATTCGTTAATTGCTGCAGCCTGATCATTTTTGGACGTGAAAATGGTCCGCTCACACACCCAAGAATTCTGCTGATGCGGTAAACGACTGATGTACCCGTACACACAGCGAATGAATTCTTTTAAGCTGGCTAACACTATATCGAGAGACTCTGGTAGCACCTCCTGTCCACCTCTCTCGCGGTGGGCTTTGACTTGCAGCGGACTTTGGCAGAGGCGTATCCGGGCGATCCGTAGCGAAGAAGATTGGCAGGCAGTCGCCTTCTTCTGCGAAGCACTAATGCTAGCGGCTAAAAAAGAGGGTCGACTGCATCAGGCAAAAGCAAAGGCGCTCAAGCCGCAGGGTTCTGTCCTCGGCCTCAATTGCCTTCCTATTGGCCATCGTACACTCATCCCATACGATCAGATAGCAATCCTTAAGCACGTGTCCGCTGTTACGTGACACACCACAAACAGGCGTTTTGGCGCTCTCTAAATTGATGAGAATTTGAACATGACATGTGCTGTCTTGCCTTGCCACTCGGAAGCAGTGTGGCAGCGATTTCCGACGACGCGACAGCAAAAGCAATATTGCCTTGCCTTTGACCTCTGCAAGTATGCCATGTTTTTCCTGTTCCAATAGGAGCAACCCAAGAAAAACATTTTGCTCTGGTTTTGCACAACGCTTTCAAGGTTGGTGTCATAAATTTGTTTTGGCTCTGAAGAGAGCTCTGTCTCAGCGTTATACTCTCGATTTTCATAGTCTTGATGCGGTGATGATTGGGGAGCTGGTAATCCATATTCGATCAGTGGATTGCCGCTGATAGAAATATCCACATCTTGAAGTGAACTGAGACAGGTGTCCAGCACACGATACCACGCCTCAAAGCTCGCAGAAAATCTTCAGACAGATGATGGCGATATTTCAATGAACATAACTTTTTTGTAATACTGAACACCGCATTTTTTTTTAATAGTCTTGCTCAACTCTGCTCAAGATTTTGAGGGTTTTTTTAGGCTTGAATTTTTTCAAAACGAACTATACCCTGCCCTATATATTGCCCTGTGCGATAAGACCGCCCATTGTACACTTAGTTTTTGTATTTGTATATCCTGCCCACATTATGAGGTGTACAGTATAGCTTATAATAAATAAATAATATACGATACCACTTCCAGAGTCTCCTAGAGAGGAGGCCTGTGTCCCAGCAGTGGGAACGTTGAAAGGCTGATGATGATGATGATGATGATGACCACTTTTCGGAAGAAAATGCATAATGTGTATTTCCATCTGTGAATTTTAAGAATAACTAACTACTAACCTTGCCAATATGATCAAATTTAAATTATTAATGTACAAAAATTGTTAACATGTTATTTGATTTGATTTTTATGAAATCAAATAGATGGCGCTGTTTTAAAATACACTACTACATTCAACTATGTTTCTCTGCCCAAGTTACTTAAATGGCGTAGTTTTTATAGTGTAAAGCCAGATAATAGCATGACTTACTCAAAAACGACATTTTATTATGCGTTGTTAGATTAAACACTGTCACAGAATGCGTAAGAAAAATAAATATTCACAACTCCTCCCCCGTAAGTGATATCGTGATAATATGTAGCTTATATGTTGGCCCATCCTTTATTCATGTAAAATTTGAAGATAATCCATGCAGTATGTTTAAATATATCCAAGTAAGTTTTTGAGTTTAGCCTGGACATACAGACAAAAAGACAAAAATTATAAAAACTATATTTTTGGCTTCGATATCGATTGTAGATCACTTCCCAAGTATTCTTTTAAAAAAATATTTATTGAACAGTTTTGACTTTCCTATGATCTTATTATAATTACCTAATGTATAGATTATTCGTAAAACTCTTTAGTTAAGTCCCAAGAGGACACAAATTTCCGTACAACTGTTGTCATTTAGTTGTGCCTGTAATTACGGTAGTCGAAAGGTAAAAATAATATTATTTTGTTAATGTAATGTTTTCGTTTGTACTAATTTGAGTCAGTAGATGTCGTTGTATGTATATAAAAAATAACATTGAAACGTTATTTAAAATTAGGTTGCATTGCAAAATAAATCCGTTAGACCGTTGGAATAAGAATAAGATATTTCATATAAACACGGAGAACGCAGTTTCACCATTAAAGAGATGAACAATTTTTTTAAATTACATATTAGATATTAACCCACATTTTTAGTAAACGAACCAACCACTACCTAAGATATTTCCCTAAAAATAAATAAGTAACAATAATTGCTCTGTTTGGGCTTCTTTTTTTTTCATTTCTAATTCCCAGCTGTGAGTAAATTCGACCGCGCAGTAAGACTAAGAAATCTTGAACACATGTCGTGAGATTTTGAGGGTTTTTTGGAAATTACATTTGTCAAAACTAATTATACGATACAACTTCTATGAAGAAAATGCACCACCATCTATGAATTTTAAAAATAACTTACTGCTAACCTTGCCAACATGGTCAAATTTAAATTTTCCAAAAAGTGTCAACATGCAACTTGATTTGATTTTTGTGTAATCTCATAGATGGCGCTGTTTTAAAATTGTCTTTATACTACTAATATTTATTAAACTATGTTTTTTTTGCCCAAATTACGTTGTTTTTAAAAAATAATAATGGGAATCTTTAAAATTTACTTAAATAAGATTACGTGACAAGTTTCAAGTTAATTAACTCAAGGAATAAGATTTTCCCATACAAACTTTAACATCCCCTAAATCTTGCAGTGGGGGTACTACTGAAAAAATAAATATGCCATCCTTGATAACTAATTTAGGGTAATGTTTGTGCTAAGTTTTGAGTCGATCGGCCCACGGAAAAAAAAGTTACATCCATTGCACCATTTAAATTCAATATTGCTTACCTCCCATAACTTACGGCGTGATAATATGTAGCCTAAAGCCATCCTTGGTTTATAAGGAACATTTTTGCTGAATTTCAATTCAATCTATCCAGTATTTTTGGCGCCAACCCGTACCATAGGCACAGACAAACAGACAAACAGACAAAAATTCTAAAAAGTCACTTTTTGTCATCAGTTACGTTTTTCTAACAAAACCCACTTATTTTTTCCAGAAAATTCTCAATGTACAGTTTTTCTTTCGTTACTGTTTTATTATATGTATAGATAAAAACATACATACACATTTATTTATATATATATTTTCCGAGATACACTACACATATACACTAACACTCAACATCGCACAAACATTTGTTGAGACGCAACAGGATACGTGCTCTGTCGACGAATCTTCTTCTACCTCCATGTGGATATATATCCTTCATATTCGTTTCTCACCAGTCACGATCTATCCTGCCCGCTTAGTATACGTGCGCTCGCGCCGAAACAGAACTGTACTGAACTGTGTGATATCTTCACTCTGTATTAGTGATCTACTTGTGCTCGGCTTACTGCGCCTTCATAAATAACTGTTGTTGTGTTGTGTGTGGAAATATACTTGGAAGCACAATCAAGAAGTTTCTTAATTTACCATCTACCCCGTGAGTACCAACACCACACACACCCTACAAGACAACCAAAGATGTATTACAAACACCGTTTTCTAACATTAGGGTTCTAAACAAGCAAGCTAGCGACTTCGTTTGCGAGAATGTATTTAATATAAAAAAAATTAACACCCCTTCGAACAACAACCTTTCGAATATTGTAATTAGAAACATAATAGAAAGACAATAGGCATGCGAACGCTGCTGATTTGCCATCTAAAAAACTTTTATTTTTCCAAAAAACATTGATAAACAAAAATATAAAAGCCTCCTCCATTCCCTTTCTCAAATCCACCGGCTTTCGCAACTGGTGCCCGGTCTGTAGGAAGCCGCTTTTCAACTGCACTCGCCGCCGGCTCCAATTCGTTACATATACCTATAAATATACATGTATATGTATATACACCGGGGGTATCGCTCACAAGGTTCCGAGAACAACGCTAATATAGATCGTGGAGAGATAAATATATCAGAATGCTCAACTACAATGTGGGGTTAGTTAAGGGGCCTGCAAAAAGGCAGGATGCGACAAGGCAACGACATGTTTTTTTTTAATAAAACTGTTTTATCTGGCTGTAGTTTAATTTTAGAACGATTTTCAACGTATTAATGTGTTGATGGTCGAGGACGCCAAAAGGTTTTGGAGTTGTGATCTTGTATCAGAAGACGTAGCGTTGGTAGGTCTTCTACAAGGTATACCAAAGACTTGGTTGGTGGTTGGTTGGATCCGATGGATGCAAAACACACAAATGATGATGAAGGTGGATCGTTGTGGCATTGTCGCATCGTATATCCCTAAACAAATCGAAAGACTGGAACTATTTGCTTGCTGCAGACTTCCCTTTCGATTACAATTTGATGTCTTCAAGACTAGGGTGAATACGCTCTTGATAAACTAGAGCGCTTCACCACCAACCAACGCATTACTTCCTTCGACTGAAATGATGATGATGATGATGATCTAGACAGTAGTGTATAAAAATAAGAAAAGAAGGGTACCTATGTGAAATTTTAAAAATTCTTTCTTCATCTGAAAGCTGAGTAAGAAACAAAAAAAAAACCGCTTTCAATTTTTTTGAGTTATTTGTTGTTTGATATTTAATATTCAAACAAGAAAAATAAAACACTCAACTAATTTAAACTAAATATTCATAAACTCCTATCTAAATATGGCGTCATAACACATTACATAGAACTATTAACTATTTATGCTTATTTGCAGCTTAAAATCGAGGTGAATTTTACCGCCAAATCTGAATCAGTTTGATCACCCTGCTTTACATAATGAATCATTTATACTGGGGCTCTGGGAATAAGGCAAGGGAGGAACGGGGTAGGTTCTTTAGTCAGTAAGAGTCTGACACTGTTTCCCGCTCGTCATTTGATGATTTTTACCTACCATAAAAAAAAAACATATGAATCATCATTAAACTATCCTCAACTGGATGCTTCATTCACTGATATAAAAAGTTCATCAGCTTTGTCATCGAGCTCGATTCATGAATCATACAAAAATGACAACAGATTCATCATTTTGTAATTTAATGCTAAAATTTTTATCTTAAGGGGGAATTTTGATTCATCTTTAATGCTCTAGTTAGGGTTTTTTTTTAGGTGAATAATCATCCAACTACTTCTCACGTTCCAGGGTGGAGCGCCGGGTATCATATTTTTCGCGTTGTCGACGACTCGGGCTCGACGATGGCCGGTCGGCGAGCTACCCATTGCTCGCCGTCCGCAAACCCACTTCAGTGGTTGGGAATCAGGGTGTGAGAATGTCCGTTTCCTCAAGCGTACCTTAAAACTTCTCAGAAAGAGGCGACCGCTTGCCATTGTCACAAAAAAAAAAAAACAGCAAGTTCAGTACATTTTGACCAGTTAGGCCAACATAAAAGTACTGACCAGCAGATTTTTTTTCGCGATTTCAGCTTTGGTCTCATATAAAAGTTGTTAATTATTATGACTATAATCACGAGTTTAAAATATCGGTCACTGATTACCAGTCAACAAATGATAAAGTTCCAATGATCTGGTTTTTTTTATGTTAAGTAAAAACCATCCAATAACGAATCCCGCCCTTGGAAAGAGCGGAAAACAGTGTCTGACTCTAACTGACTAAACAGCTTACCCCATTCCTTCTTAGCTTTCATACCAGGGTCGGACTTTCCTTTCAGAAACCGAACCGGGGCCCCAGTATACTTCGGCCCTGCAGTTGGGCCTCTCCATTTGCTGTCAACAACTCGTGTCAGACTTTTACTGACAAAACAGCCTACCCCATTCCTACGCCATATTTATCAGGGCCAGAGCCTTCCTTTCAGACGCGAACCCTTGGTCCCAGTTGGCTCAATGATCGGGTTCAAAAAACCTTTACTGTAAATCGCAATAAAGTGGTTCAAAGACAGACTGAAACTCCATTCGATCGGTTCAATGAATCAGAGTGATCTACATATTGGCATTCGTATATTATGAAGAGATGAAAGGTCAACGAACTACAGTTCTTTATGCATCCTTGAGAAACCGGTTCTCATACAATACAGTATTTCTCTGATCTTTTAGATTAGTACCTTAATTGATGAAAATGAACCAATTTTAATATTGCTTTCATTTAAAAAAAGTGAACATATTAGTTTACTGATTTGAAATTTGATTTGAACACCAACGACTTATTTACAAAACAATTATTAAAATATATTTAATATAATAATATATTCTTACTAAGTAGGTCTTAAAATTATTACATTGAAAATTTTCTTTACAAAATAAAACAAAAATTAAAAAAAAAATACTAACTAAGGCTAAATTAAAAAAATAAAACCTTATTATACATACCGCAAAAGGTCATAAAGGCCCAGAAAATCTTAACAGCTACTTACAGAAACATGACATCATTGCACAACGCCATCTATCAATCGAATAAGGTACTAAAATAATATACCAACACCATCTATGAGAAAATGCGTTACGTTACCATAAATGTACGGAAATATGGCTTTAGAACTTGCTGAACCCGGCAATAATTATGCATTTCAGTAAACATAAACAAAATTCACACACATTTCCTTCGTTGCCAACGAGCAAAATTAATTACTAATGCTAATTATAAGTCAGCTATAAATATTCACTGACCACAAATTAACAACATTAACAATTTATGTATTATCAAGGTGGCTTTGTTATCCTTCGATTGGCCTATTACTCTATGCAACATAACCTATAAAATATCATGATATAATACCAAACTAAGAACAATAAACCACGACACAGTAATGCGAAAAGCTTACTTATATTTAATACTAAAAATAACTAGCAAATACTTCACTAGAAACACATAAAAACTAAATTTATACACAATAAAAACCAATGGTAATTAAAACTGAATACATTTCTTAGATAGCTGTGTTCATATAGAAGTACAGTCTAGCAGACATGTGTGTTCAAACAACCCAGAAAGTGCATGGGACTTTAGAATTTAATATTACATCAAAATAAGGTGTAAAATTCTGTGTAGAGAAAAGATGTATACAGTGTGCATAAATTAAAATTTTTGCCTTTTACGCGTAACAGGTTTGGCGACTCCTGCGGAGCGGAGCGGTTCGATTCTCGCGTGTCGGATCTCTCAATAAATAAAATTAAATAAAAATAATTAGTTTTAAAGGCTTCACTGCGTGTTATGTTGGCACAACACGACATACTGCTGTGGTGTTAAATTGCACTTTTTAATTTTTATACCACTAAGGCATGTGAGCTGGTTCAGAGAAATTTGTTAGTAATTAACAATTGAAATTATTCGCTTGATTAAACTTGTGTTAGTTCTTTGAATTCTCCGGTGCTTTATTGGCACTTTTGTCGAGTTAAACGATAGTGGTTCGCTTATTTCATGTACTTTATGCTGTTTTAATGAAAGGGAAACCTTTGCTTTTTTGAGATCGAGTTTGAAATTGAATTACATTGTGGTTTGATTATAGTTTTTGCAGAAGCCAAAGAGCATGTATATTGTATATGTATATGTAATTTAATTGTAAAAAAAAACAGTTTATTTCTATTATATTATTATTTATTATGCACATCTTACAGTGCAGTGTTTATGAACCCTAAGTTTGACGATAGAGAACGGCTTGTTGCTTTCTGTCCGCTTATGTACTTACCACGAATATATCTACATAGAATTTTAATAAATAGGGTATAAATAGAGTTTTAATAATGTTCGTTGATTTCGTCGCTGTGGCCAGTTCTGTATTTTCTTGGAGAATAGCACGGCGTTGCAAAAAAGTTACATAACGTATTCCCACCTCAAAAATTTAATTAAAGTTAGTGATTAATTTATAATATTGGTTTAAATTCTAATTGTTAATTTTTATAAAGTTTTACTTTAGATATTATAAGTTCAGAATATTTTCAAATAATTTTCGTACAAGGAAATTCTGTGATAATGTTCCTTTTGTTGAGTTTTGCTTACCAAGCATCTCATATTATATTTTATGTATGTGTCATTGCGCTAATATCATAAATGCTACCATCTCCGGTACCACATTTGATACAAATAAATGCTTTAATCCTAAAAGACTTCCGGACAAACGGCAGACTCTAACAGATACTATCGCCCCTCGTAACACCTATAACAAAAGATGGGCAATTTATTCCCCACTACATTGCAAGTTTTCAACAACAGCCTTAGTCACGCGAATGCCCAAACCCTGAGCTTCTGATTCACCATTTGACCTGTATAACTCTTTGGAGATTTCTTTTTTAATTTGATTTAACACTACTTAACCTATTTATTTATCACTGACTAGTGAACAATTGCAATTAGTTGACAGATAATTGTCATAAAGTATTAACTGCGAGCAATAACACCCACTCCATACAAACTTCAAGAACTTTGGACCCCGTTTCCGACCCTTAGGGGGTTTTTATATGGTGGGTAAAATCATCCAATGATGAATCCCGCCCTTAGGCGGTGCGGGAAACAGTGAAAGACTCTCACTGACTAAACATCCCACCTTGTTCTTATGTTACCTTTATACCAAGGCTAGAGCCTTCCTGTCTGACACGAACCTTTGGCCCCAGATGGTTTCGACCTTTTACATAATTGTTATTGTTAATTTCATTTCTTTATTTAATTTTTTAATGTTTAAGTTTGTAATTATTTGTTTGTTCATTTTTCATGAAGTATCTAATAAACATGTTTTCTTTTTTCTTAGTGGATCAGTTTTAATAAAATTCTCACTTAATGCGTCGTCATCGTCTGGAGCAACGGGTTTTTTTTTCGAGATTTTATCATAGTAATCTAGTCTTGTAGTAAAAGTGGTTCATATTGGTGTGTACAATTGTACGTGCGTGGCCTGTACTTGAGCGGCATAAGCAAAGCCTGCGTGTCACGGAAATGAATATGCTGCGATGGATGTCTGGAGTCTCGCGGAAAGACCGTATTAAAAACTCCCGCATCCGGGGCAGCCTTCAGGTCCGTGACATAGCGGATAAACTGCAGGAGGGTCGCTTACGTTGGTATGGCCACGTTTTACGAAAACCGGCAGACTACGTGGGTAACAGATGCCTTGCCATGCCGCCTCCGCCGGGACCCGGGAGACGAGGAAGGCCTAAGAGGCGATGGATCGACGTCGTAAGGGACGATATGCGTGCCAATGGGCTTACGGCAAAGGACGCGAAAGACCGAGCGAAGTGGAGGCGTCTTAGCAAGAAAGCGGACCCCGGGCACCGAGGCGAAAGCCAAGGTTGGCAACCGGGACTAATACCGCTAGGATGATGATGATGATTGGTGTGTACAATTATCCGGAAAGCCCGTTTGTCGTATCAACATTATATAATTAAAAATATGTTAGTAACATAACATATTTACACTCACTCGTACAAACCTAGTTTGGGATTAAATGACGTTATATAAAAGTAAAAGTGAAATAATATAATGTATTGTTGTAATGCAAAAAGTATGAATAAACGGAATGATAATGATGAAATAAGAAAAGCTTGAGATGTGAAAAGAAAGAAAGGGGGTCGTTGCCCAGCAGTAGGACAATATCATCATCATCATCATTTCAGCCGAAAGTCATCCACTGTTGGACTTAGGCGTCCCCAAAACGCCGCTACAGCGGCCGGTCCTGTGCATCTCGCGTCCATCGGATTCCAGCAACTCTGACCAAGTCATCGGTCCATCTTGTGGGAGGCCTTCCAACGCTACGTCTATAGCTACGCGGTCGCTACTCCAAAACTTTTCAACCCCAACGGCCATTTCTTCTGTGTGCAATGCACCCTGCCCATTGCCACTTGAGTTTGGCGATTCTTTGTGCTATGTCGGCAACCTTGGTTCTTTGCGGATATCTTCATTTCTGATCCAATCACGCAATGATACTTTGAGCTTTTTTTTTTCCTTCCGGAGCGGGAAACAGTATCAGACTCTTACTGACTAAACAACCTACCCCATTCCAACGTTGCCATATACATCAAGGCCAGAGCCTTCTTTTCAGACGCGAACCCATGGCCCCAGTTGGCTTATGCTTTTGCGCCCTTTGGGTGACTTTGAGACTTTTTATGACTGTAGGACAATATAAGCTGACATAATAAAAAATAATAGAAATACTAGTTAACAAATTACTACACTTTTGATCAGGATAAATTTAAATGTAGTATAACAGAAACACACCGCTCCATCATTGCGGTCGAGCTCGATGTTGCCTTTAAAAAAATATAAAAGAGGCCTGTACTGTCGAGGAGACAAGTGTTCGTCGTAATTAACTTTTAAAACGGGTTATTAATTGTGTTTAGGGTGAATTGAGATATTTTGGGTTAAATAAAGAAAAAAAAAATATTTTAGACTCGCACGTTTTTAAGATTTTTTTTGTAAGAGAAGAATTTATCTCTTGATGATAGTTGAGTCTTGTTTATCTCCTGTAGAAGAGCAGTGGTGGCCGAGTAGTAAAGGCCCCGACTTACGAGTTGGAAGTCGCAGGTTCAAACCTAGCCAGATGCATAATTTTTTGTAATTTATTTCATCACCACTGCTCTCAAAACGGTGAAGGAAAACATCGTGAGGAAACCGGCATGTCTTAGAACCAAAAATTCGAAGACATGTGACATCCATCTACCCGCACTGGGCCCACGTGGTGGATTACGGCACATTCCCTCTCTTAGAGAGGAGTCCTGTGTCCCTGCAGTGGGAACATTAAAAAAAGGCTGATGATGATGATGATGTGGCAGTATTTCGTTAGTAAAAATTATTGAACTTCTTCCATACAAGGGTGAAACGTCAATGTGTGTCAGGCTTTTACTGAATAAATCCACTTGCAAAACTATTTTGATACCTGAATTGTTAATGGTTTGTGCCAAATTAGGCGAGCATCCACTCTTAAGTTGTTAAAACCTCTACAGTCCAGAGTTCCAGACTAAGCTTTTTGCTTTGTCGTTTATACCGCATACATCGAAGGATTGGAACAATTTATTTGTCTGCTGCCCAAATTATAATCGGATTGGAAGACCATCCGATTATAATTTGGGTGTCTTCAAGGCTAGAGTGAATATGCTCTTAATAATCTAGTGCACCTCACCATCAATGATTGCATCCTGATTACCATAAGGTGGGATTGCAGTCACAGATTGAGAAATTGTAATTTTAACAAAAACAAAAAAAAACAGGTATTATATAACTCTTACTTTATTAGTTCATCAGTATTCTATCACGTTCCGTACAATTTTCTAGGAACAACATTTTACGTAAAGAACAATCTACTATAAAATTTTACGACTAAAAAAACCGTAACACTAAACCCCAAATATCAGCACCACTCGAAAAACATTTTCATAAATAAGAGTTTACCAAAAAAAACACAATAACGGGGTTACCCAAAAAATATAACAGCGATTTCGCCATTTAAGTACATAACATTAAATGTAAAGGGAAACATAAAACCGGTAGGTAGAAGTAAATGGCACATATTACGAGTTAATAGGAAACTGCCAGAAAAATTACCTAAATCACTTTTTGTTAGAAGTGTACGATTGCGTGTCAAGCGGGCATAAGGCCCTTTACACACGCTACTCCGATGTTTTACAGACTTAGCTATAAAAAACGACAGGCTGCCGCCCCAATTGATATTTTGTAAGGGTTACTACTGTTTCTGCTGCCCATATAAATATTCGTCTGACAGGGATTAATTTTTACACACGAATATTTTACACGGGACCCCTGACGAATTATTGTAATGTTCGACGCGGTTGGTGTTGGTCCTGATGGCGTAATGTATTGCTTTGAAGATGGAGATATTTTATGCATAAAAATTCATATAGTATCATCATTCGAAGACATGTGTTATCCACAAATTTGCACTGGGCCCGCGTGGTGTATTTTACTTAAGTTAACAAATATAAAATTACTTACTATCATCATCTTCCTGCCCTTGTTCCGTTTAATTTGGGGTCGGCGCAATATGTCTTTTTCTTCCATTTTGTCCTGTCACCCGTCACGCTATCACTAACTCCTCTTTCTTTCATATCACTTCTCACACAATCCATCCATATTTTCTTTGGTCTCCCTCTCCCTCTCCATCCAAAATTACTTACTTACTATAGTACTCGTATCATCATTCACGTTACGTGTGACATCCACCAATCCGCACTGGGCACTCGTGGTGTCATCATCATCATCATCATCAGCCTTTTAATGTTCCCACTGCAGGGACACAGGCCTCCTCTCTCTAGGAGAGGGAATGGGCCATAATCCACCACGCGGGTCCAGTGCGGTTTGGTGGATGTCACATGTCTTCAAATTTTTGGTTCTAGGACATGCCGGTTTCCTCACGATGTTTTCCTTCACCGTTTTGAGAGCAGTGGTGATGAAATAAATCACACAAAGTAATGCGCCTGGCTGGGTTTGAACCCGCGACCTACAACTTGTAAGTCGGGGCGTTTACCACTCGGCCACCACTGTTCTCAATGGTGTCTCTCGTGGTGTATTATGGCCCATTCTATCTTTTAGAGAGGAGGCCTGTGTCCCAGCAATAGGAACATTAATAAGGCTGATGGCGATGAAGGGTTACTACTGTTTCTGCTACCCATATAAATATTCGTCTGACAGGGATTAATTTTTACGAATATATTACACGGGACCTCTAACTAATTTGGTGTTGGTTCTAATGGCGTTATGTATTGCCTTGAAGATGGAGGAATTTTTTGCATAAGGGTTCATATAGTACGCGGCAAATAAGTTGAACCCGTTGCTATGGTTACGTACAGTCCCCCACCTCAGTTGAGACCCGAAAATCCATTACTACGTATTTATGTTTGACCGCCATGATGGTTTGTGTGACGAGGATTAGTGCTGATTTTCTGGTCTCCACAGCAAATAGGCTCCTGGAGCCAAGGGATTGGTGCAAAAGCGTTATACCGGGGCTCTGGGAATAAGGCAAGGGAGGAACAGGGTAGGTTGTTTAGTCAGTAAGAGTCTGACACTGTTTCTCGCTCCGCCCAAGAGCGGTTCGTCATTCGATGATTTTTACCTACCATAAAAAACAGTATATGGGTCAACTTATCTGCCGCGTACTATACCTCAATTTTGCCGCAAACAGGGTTATACCAAGCAACATCTTACTTCACACCTAAAACCTTTGTAAGGGAAAATAAATTCACAACCCGTTTGCAGCGCTGACTGTACATTTATTACATTCCGATGTAATAAACCTAATTACTTTCTTTCTTTCCTTATTGACTACCGTTTCTTATGGCTTTTATAAATGTTATAACTTGATATTACTAATTATCACGGAAATGTCATATGTGAAGGTAGAGAGGGGGAGGGGGAGTGTTCAAAATTAAGGCAATTTTTAGGTAGAAAATCATTAAATGGTAACCTCAGCCTATCATATCAAATCATCATTACATAGTATAAAAAAGTTGAAGATGTATGCTTAGATCTTTAAAACTACGCAACGGATTTTAATGCGGTTTTTTTTTAATAGATACCTAGAGTGATTCATGAGGACACATTTTATTTTTTACTAGCGCCCCTCCCCAGCTTCGCACGGGTGTAATCACCCGTGCGAAGCTGGGGAGGGGCGCTAGACACCCGTGCGAAGCTGGGGAGGGGCGCTAGTAAAAAATAAAATGTGTCCTCATGAATCACTCTAGGTATCTATTAAAAAAAAACCGCATCATAATCCGTTGCGGAGTTTAAAAGATTTAAGCATAAATAGGGACAGACAGCGACTTTATTTTATACTATGTAATGATGATTTTGAATATCGGGTGCATATGGGGCCCCACCACGATCTTCGGGGCCCAAGTCAACCTCCCCTGCAAGTTGGGGCACCTGCCGAACAACAGACGAGGCTCTGGCGCTGGCTTTCCCTTTTAGGGTTGGGAGGTCAGACGGCAGTCGCTCCCGTAAAGGCCACAAATAGCCACTAATTATGGAAAGAACAGGAAAGAGTGTTGCCACGGATTGGGCGCCGCCGCAAAACGGCGCGCAGGAGATTCGCCCGACTCCTGTGGCAAGTGGGCAAGGGCTACCGTGTATGGGGCGAACACGGCCAAAGACGCGAGCCCCAACCCGGAAAATCCGCTTCGCCAGCCTCAACATTGGCACGCTGACCGGACGCGCGAGAGAGTTAGCCGATGTGCTTCTTAGGCGAAAGGTGGCCGTGGCATTCCTGCAGGAGACTCGGTGGAAAGGCCGCAGGTCCCGGCTCATCGGGAATGGCTACAAGCTGATCTACACGGGTGCAGCCGGTGGGGAGAACGGGGTGGCCGTTGTACTCTCCGAGGAGTTTCAAGACGCAGTCCTGGAGGTGAAACGCTACAGTGATCGGCTTATGGTCGTAAGTGTGCTTATTGACGGGGTTGTAACCCACTTATTAAGTGCCTACGCACCTCAGGTCGGTTGCAGCGACACTGAAAAGGCTGCGTTCTGGGATCAACTCGGTGGGGTGCTTCGTGGCATCCCGTTGTCACAGGGAATCGTCTTGGGTGGTGATCTGAACGGTCATGTGGGTGACAGGTGCAAGGACGGTAGCCGTAACGCTGAAGGGGAGACTATCCTCCAAACGTGTGCGGCTGCCGGCCTTGCCATCGTGAACACGTATTTCAAAAAGAAATCCGAACACCTGATTACCTACAAGAGCTGGAGGTACGCTACCCAAATCGATTTCTTACTCACACGGAGGCACCATATCAGTAAGGTAGCCAACTGCAAGGTCATACCCGGCGAGAGTCTCACTGCACAACACCGTCTCCTTGTCATGGACTTGCGCGTCAAGCCTAAGGTCAAGTTTGTTGAGCGCCAACAACGCCGAATACGGTGGTGGCGACTGAATGAAGCCACGTCCCAGTCGTTCGCGTCGGCCATCGGCGATAAGTGCGATGGTACCGATGGCGAACCTGTGCAAAGCCACTGGGACAGGATTCAGGTTGCCATCACTGGGGCGGCAGGTGTGACAAGGAGACTTGGTGGTGGGATGACACAGTCCAGAGGGAGATCAGAGAGAAGAAAGCCCTCTTCAAAACGTGGCAAGCTTCCAAATCTCCCGAAGACCGCGACGCATACAGAACCGCAAAACGTGCCGCCAAGAGGGCCGTAGCCAGAGCCAGACGAGACCACTTACAGCCACTTTATGATAAGTTGGAATCGTCTGAGGGGCAAAAGCTCATTTATAAGTTGGCACGTTCCAGGGTCAAAGCGGCACTGGATATCTCTAAGTGCCGCTGTGTAAGAGACCCTGACGGCAATCTGTTATGCGAGGACCTCGCGGTGAAGGAGAGATGGCGCTCGTACTTCCACGAGCTGCTGAACAAGCAGCACAAAGAGGTGCTGTCTCCGGTTCTCCCTCCAAATCAGGGACTTGTGCCCCCGGTTACGCCTGAAGAAGTGCATGTGGCTCTTCGCCGCATGAAGAACCGGAAAGCTGTCGGTGCCGATGGAGTCCCCATTGAAGCCTGGAAGGCGATGGGTCCTCATGGTGTGGGCATCTTAACCCACCTATTTAACCGCATGCTCCTCACCGGAAAGATCCCTAGTCAATGGAGACTGAGTATTATCACTCCAGTCTTCAAAGGCAAGGGATCGGTGCAGGAGTGTGGCGACTACCGGGGGATTAAGGTTATGTCCCACACCATGAAGCTCTTTGAGCGGGTGATTGACTCTCGGATCCGACAGGAGTGCACCGTCTCGGGATGTCAATATGGGTTTCGACCAGGCCATGGCGCCATGGATCCCATCTTTGCCCTAAGGGTTACCATGGAGGGATACAGATCGAAGAATACGCCTCTGCACCTCTTGTTCCTAGACATGCAGAAGGCCTTCGACTGTGTCCCCCGTGATGTGATCTGGTGGGCGCTGAGATCCAAACGAGTGCCCGAGACCTATGTTGACATCATCCGAGATATGTACCGAGACTCCGGTTCTGTGGTTCGGACCGCTGTTGGCGATACGAAACCCTTCCCCATCACCGTCGGAGTTCACCAGGGCTCTGTCCTTAGTCCGTTTCTGTTCAGCGTGGTGCTGGACGTGCTGTCCTCCACCATCAGGGACTTACATGAGCAGCCGCCATGGCTGCTCATGTATGCAGACGACATCGCGCTGGCGGACTCGGACAATGGGCGCTGGGTTCGACGTGTGGCAGCGTGGAAGGAATCGCTGGAAAACGGCGGTCTGAAAATTAATGCGGCGAAGACCGAGTACTTGGCCTGTAACACAATTAACGCTGCTCCTGTTCGCATTGGCGAAGACACAGTTGAGCGCACGGAACAGGTCAGGTACTTGGGATCGGTGCTCCACGAGTCCGGGGACGTCGATTGCGACGTCGAGTCACGTATCTCGGCGGCCTGGGCGAAATGGCGTGAGGTGGCGGGGGTTATCTGTGACCCCAAAATGCCGGTTAGGCTCAAAGGACAGGTCTATAAGACCATCATTAGGCCTGTCCTTTTGTATGGCAGTGAAGCGTGGCCTGTACTTGAGCGACATAAGCAAAGCCTGCGTGTCACGGAAATGAATATGCTGCGCACATTAAGAACTCCCGCATCCGGGGCAGCCTTCAGGTCCGTGACATAGCAGATAAACTGCAGGAGGGTCGCTTACGCTGGTATGGCCACGTGTTACGAAAACCGGCAGACTACGTGGGTAACAGATGCCTCGCCATGCCGCCTCCGCCGGGACCCGGAAAACGAGGTAGGCCTAAGAGGCGTTGGATCGACGTCGTAAGGGACGATATGCGTGCTAATGGGCTTAAGGCAGAGGACGCAAAAGACCGAGCGAAGTGGAGACGACTAGTCAGGAAAGCGGACCCCGGGCACCGAGGTGAAAGCCAAGGTAGCAACCGGGACTTACGCTAGGCTGATGATGATGATGATGATGATTTTGAATATCAAACACAGGCTTTTTATGCGTTAAAAAAAATGAAATGGCAGTTCCTGTGGATTTTCTAAGGAATGAAGCCGCAGTGAATTGCCTAGTCGTTAATTTTAGAGGAGGAAAATACTGCTTTGTACCTTTTTAGTACCTCTAAAGTGTTGGTAATTAGTTGTGGCCTTAGTTTTATGGGATGTGAAACTGGTACAAAGACGTAAATATAAGTATTTGTTGCTTAGAACCCATTTCTTTGGACGATTTCGAAGTTATAGGAAATGTTAAGTACTTGTTAACTTGTGGGCTGGGAATGAAAAAGATGATGGAGGAACATTAATTTTAAATTTTTGTATTTTATTTTTATTAGCTGATGAACGCATTTCGCGTTAGACTTTTAAAACATAAACACGTCTTCTAGAGACCCTATTTTTTTTGCGACTGTGTACCGAATGTCATGGTGGACTAATACATTGAAAGTCGGAAATCCGATGGATACGAGACATACAGCACTTTTTTATAGTAGATAAATATCATCGAATGACGAATCCTGCCCTTGGGGGACCCCAAATAGAGCGGGAAACAGTGTCACTCTTACTGACTAAACAACCTACCTCGTTCCTTCCTTGCCTTGATCCCAGGGCCCCGGTAATACGTTTTCGCATAGACCCTTTTTGCTATGTCGTCAACCTTAGTTCTCTTGCGGATTTTTATATGTATTTAGTACAATTACAAATGGACACTTCAGTTTCATTTATTTAAATATAGTACGCATCGTATGTATATATGTATATATATCTAACTGAAATACGAGAAAAAAAATCAGAAAGTTCAGTACATTTATGCCCGCCTAAATCGATATTTTTCGTGATTCCAAAAGTTATTTGTTATCATGTTTACAATCACATGTTTAAAAAAAAGATACCCAATTGTGAATCTCATTAGCTGCTAATAATAGCAGCTTTCTTGTGGATAAACTAGGAAGAAGCAGATCTGAAATATTCGATTACCTAGTAATTCCTATTTGTTTTTTTTTATTTCTGTCCATAGGCATGATATGGACACCTCTTTTCACAAAGCATTAACATCTTCATTTCAATTTAACAAAATTAAAACTTATCAACCGCAAACCAGCATCTAAGCGCATTGCACAGTAAATCACCTAACTTAATCAGCTCCTCAAACAATACCTAGTATCAATAAAAACAGTCATAAGTCCAGTAACCGCCCCCCTCCCCCCACGATTCACAACTGTCTAAACCAATCACAGACCAGACAACGCTTTGTCACACAATCGAAAATCGAATCCTACCATTGTTCAGTGACACAGAATAGATAGGTGCAGAAGGCAAGGTCTGTATATCGAGCGAAAGCACACGCACACATGGAAACGATTTACACTCTTGATCGTTGATCGTCATTTGTTTGGGAGTTTTTTCTGTATTAGTTGTAACTGGCTTTTGTCAGCGGCTTCGCCCGCGTACGTAAAATATAGCCTATGTCACTCAGGAGTAAAGTAGCTTTCTATTGTTGTTAAATTTTTTCCAATCGTACCAGTAGTTCCAGAGATTACCTCCTACAAATTTTATAAAAAAAAAACAAACTTTACCTCTTTAAGTATTATATTAGTGTAGATTTCTTGAACTGTGATGGTCGTTACGAGTAGAACAGAAAAACCACTACCTATAGTTTCGAAAATGGCTACCCGGTAGATATGTCGCCGCCATCTGGTTAAATTAGCATTCCAATTGAACGCCTAGGCCATTCGTTAAGTGGCTGAAGAACAACTAGCCATGTTGTTGACCGCAACGTTTGACCAGATGACTAAACGTTGTGTATTCATTTAGTCTAGTAGGATAAATTTGAATCACACCGCTGAGTCTTGATTAGACATTTCGAAAGGGCTAACTTACAATACGCCAACCTGTCAAACAGACATATTATCTATGAATGTCTACCGGGCAGCGAATTGTAATCCATTGCCAGTCTGATTTGGGTAGCCACAAAATTGAAAGTTAGACAAATTATTTTGCGATAAGTTACAGTTTGTAACCAAACCAAACCAAATCCAACAATCTAAGTTAACTGTTCCTTCGCTGTACTATCTCAGTAATTTTTGCATGATCACTTCAAAAATTCGCTTAAATCCCGTACCTTTTAAAGTTTTCGTGTCGAGTGCAAGAAAAATGAACTTAGCGGTAGCCAGGCGGAAATGTCCTCGTTGGTACACGGTATACCACAGAAGTTTCAACATAAAAAAGGTGGATATTTGCCGTAGGTACGCTAGGTTCGCTGATGTTTGAAAGAAGATGACAGAATCAAGCCATATAACCTAACCTTCTGTCCCTACTCTGTGTCCCCCTTCTCCATTTGTTCCTTCTTCGCCAGTATTCTCCGTTCTTCACAGTTTATCGCTCCGCGGACCGTAGCTCGGCGTAATGGTCTTTAATGAGCGTTTAAGACGTTGCCCAAGAGCCCGCCTGTTTTATAGCCGTAATTAAACCTATGTTATCTGTTGATCTCGTAGATCCTAGTGCGAATGTCTGTGTAAATTGATTTTTATATTGTTTCCGCATTTTTTTTTTGTTTGGTCTTCTTTGTTTTGGTTTTGTTTGGGGATGGGGCAGGGTTGTTAAATGTTTCTGGTCATCAACTTGAAGAGGTATGTTGTTTTTGTTATGTGAGAAACAATCGCTATATTATACTTCTAAGCATGCATGCTCCATCGTCGGCCACATCGTCGCTTAACTTCAGATGAGATTGTAGTCAATCGAGACCCTATCAACTATATAAAAAAATAAAAATAACTCCTCCTGATCTGAGTGAAGCAAAACAGACTGTTAGCCTTTTACTGACTGAAATCCAATTGTATTTCTACAGTTTCCCTATTCATCCCGGGGACATGGAAACTCTTTTGAACACACCTGCTGATCTAGGACTCATCGGATCTACAGGACTCTAATATTAATTTTACTGACAACTCTTTGAGGCTCAACGAACTAGATAACTATTCTTTGAGGCTTAACGATCTAGATAACTATTTTTCGAGGCTTAACTAGCTAGCTGGCTTATTTTTTTGAATGTTGATGAGCTAGGTTATTTAACTATTTTTCGAATCTTGATGAGCTAGCTAATTTAACTATTTTTTGGATCTTGACGAGTTAGCTAACTTAAGTATTGTTTGAAGTTAGACAAGCTTAACTATTTTTGAAGCTTGACGATTTAGTTAACAATTCTTTGAGGCGTGACCAAAAACAAAAACAAACCAAAAAAAAAAAACAAAAAGAAAAACGAGATAACTAAAAGGATGCTGTGATTGAGATTAATTCTTCGTGCGAAACATTGTTCCACACAAGGAATTACTTCTATATCGTGGTGTATTCATAAACAAGTAAACTCACATATACCTAGAACCTAGAAGAACGCGATTGGTACAATTCGCAGTTAGTACCTACAATACGCAGTTGGTCCAAAGGACTTAGAAAATGTTTTGTATAGAAAAAAAATTGTGACTGCGAATTGGACCAAGTGCGAATTGTACCAATCGCGAATTGGACCAAATGCGCTTATAGGTTATACGCGACACACAAAACAGCACCCTATTGCTTCACTGCGCCAACCGTGTCTGTGACTGAAAATACCTATCACAATAAACAGGTTCTTCTGAAAAATAATCCATAATATATATTTCTTAAATAAGGAAGACTAGCTGTTTTTTTCCTTAACGATTTTATCAAATTTCACACTCGCCTAGTGATTTATTTTCCATTTAGTTCCTTAAACGAGTAGAAACTTTCACACGTGTAGATCTGATGACAGTACCTAAATATATAACAGCCAGATACAAACTGTTTCCCGTGGTTTCACTCGCCTCAAATTTTTGTATATTCTTCTTTACGGAACATCTTTTCTGCGCTATGGTTTATGCACATGGGGTCAGAAAAAAAATCGTCCTTAATGTGAAGATTACCAGCACTCGTCAATAAAAGGTAGTGATCATTGTTTTCACGTGTTTTTTTTTACTACGAGTTTTAATATTTCGTCATGTGAAGAAAAGCAATAGTGATCAATTTTTTTCACATGTCATTTTTCAACTTTTTTTACAAGTTTTAATACATCGTCGCGAAGTTCTAACAACAAACTGACCCAAGCAAGGAATGCGCTGATCGATGAAGGATGGCGCTTCAAGGAACGAATCAAAATTTTAAGGTGAGTCTACTACTAGAGTAGAGTAGAGAAGGGTAAAGTAGGGTAGAGTATGGTAGAGATGGTACAATAGGGTAGGGTAGTGTAGAGTAGAATATAGTAATCAGTTGACGGGTGCGAAACCGCGAGTAAAAGCTATTACTTAATAAAATAAAATTACCTAAAAATTGTATACCTGAGGATTTCAGTCAAAACCATTGAAGTACAGAAGTGGCTTCGTAAACCGATCAATACACAAAAATAAAGTTCCAACTTTATGAGGATCTAACTACAAACTGATCAAGTTCCTTCCTTAACAAAATTAACTAAGTTTCGCTTCGCAGAATCTCTTTATCCTTGCCCGTGACCTCGGTGACCTCGTCCTTTGACCTCTGAGGCTATTAAGCGAAAATTGCGAACCTGATTGCCTGAACAGAGACATTGAACGTAAAATGGTACGCATTTGGGTGAATTGAAAGAAAGAAATTACTGGTTTTTTATTGACAAATCATTCAAAAAATTTCGCTCGCTCTTGGATGAACTTGAGCATGACAGACTTTTTCAGAAATTCTTAAAACCCGGCCTGCCGTAACCTTACGGTTTTATTTTGAATCCTTCTCAATCTCACCTGATGGTAAACAATGATGTGGCTGACGATGGAGCACGCTTGCCTAGAAGTAACCTATTCACTCTTGACTTAAAGACCCCTAGGTTGTAGCTATCAGGAAATCCAGACTCCAGCAGGGATTTTGCTGACATCTCTTTGAGGAGCGTGAACTTACCGAGTTCAGAGAGTATTTGCGTCATGCTGAAGGTGGAAAGGATATCTTCATCCCGATGACCTTCATTGACTTCTGGTACTATTAGCTACATTATGAACAGTGGTGGCGAATGGCAAAGGCCCCGACTTACGATTTGTAGGTCGCGAATTTAAACCCAGCCAGGCACATTACTTTGTGTAATTTATTTCACTACCACTGCTTTCAAAGCGGTGAAGGATCACATCTTGAGGAAACCGGAAAGTCCTAAAACCAAAAATTCGAAGACATGTGACATCCACCAATTCGCATTGAGCACGCGTGGTGGATTATGGCCCATTCAGTCTCTTAGAGAGAAGGCCTGTATCCCAGCAGTGGGGACATTAATAAAGCTGATAATTATGAGCCACATTGCCAGGATAGCATCCGTAGTAACGCAGTCCTAGCAAGTGGCCCCTGTTTATTTTGCATACAGCCCTGTAAGGCTTGATAAGATAGTTAACTATCTACATCTTTCGCGTAAATACCTGTTCCTGCGCTCCTCAAGAAGTTATTAGCAAACTGTAGGGGCCCAGCAGAGTCGAAGCCTACTGGGGCTAAGGACCTATTTTCTAAAAGAAAAGAAAAGAAAAGAAAAACGGTAAAAAACGTTTTTTTTTTACCGTTGCTCTAGAATCCTGAAACTTGGCATGAAGCTAGGTCTCATAGCACAAGATTTGAACTGAACTAGGTACTTACGAGTCAATCGTTTTTTGTGAAGTAACTACAAATTTCCGACCGACAGACCAACAGACGGACAACAAAATGATCATTTTTCCTTTTGAGATGCGAATTTTTTTTGGGACCGTACCTCAAAAAGAAAAATCTATCTAAAGTAGACACATCTTAAGTTAAAAAAGTAGGTCTAAAATTTGGTTAATTCAAGATCTTGGCATATAATTATTTGCAACGCCATCTGTAATGTGGAGCTACGGAGGTTTGTTTACGGGACTTTATTCTCTGTTCTGCATACCTCCAAAGTTTCTTTAAGAGACTTCTAGGTTACAAATTACTTTCCCCCATGTTTCTAATGCTCATTTCCTTTCAAACCCTGCGGCATCACTATTTTTTCTTTCCACCATATTTTTAGCTGTTTTCGTTTAATTTAAAAACGAGATTCGTTTTTAAATTAAAATTTATTTAATTTTAAATGGCCAGAATATCAGTAAGTTATCATATAACATGTTGTTCGAGTTAATGATGGATGGCGGACAGCGAGCTACCCATTGCTCGCCGTCCGGCACCATCTATGGTGCGGAGCTACGGATTTTCGCTTGCGGGTCTTTACTCTCTATTCTGCATGCCTCCAAAGTTTCTTTACAAGACTTTTAGGCTGCCAATTACTTCCCCATGTTTTTAATGCTCATTTCCTTTCAAACCCTGCGGCGTTACCATTTTTTCTTTCCACCATAATTTTAGTTTTTTCGTTTAATTTAAAAACGAATCTAAATGGCCAGAATATCAGTAGGTTATCAAGTAACATGTTGTTCGAGTTAATGAGTTAAACGAGTTAATACGATGCAGCCCCGGCGACAGATTAGCGCTCCGGGCCGCTAAAGTGTCGCTTAACACGCTATGTTCTGCGTTTATCCAGCATATTCACCTTTTTAGTGAGTCACAATTACTGTTTTTTTATGGTAGGTAAAAATCATCCAATGACGAATCCCGGTCTTGGGCGGAGCGGGAAATAGTGTCAGACTCTTACTGACTAAAGAACCTACCCCGTACCTTCCTTGCCTTATTTCCAGAGCCCCGGTGTAACGCTTTCGTATTAACCCTCAGCTCCGGGAGGCTTCGACTAAGTTGACTATAAGTACTAAGTTGCTATTTTGGGGGTAAATGAAAAAGAGAGTAAAGTCCCACATACCTCCGTTGAGAAGGGAGGATCCTCCGACCAGACAGGTGGTATAGTCTGGTGGGCTACTGCCCGCTAGTTGATTTCGGGCTGTCGTATCTTACTAATATTATGAATGGGAAAGTTACGATGTTTGGATGTTTGTTACTCAATCACGCCAAAACGGCTGGACGGATCTGGATGAAATTTGGCACAGGCATAGGATACACTCCGGAATAGGACATAGGCTAGTTTTTATCCCGGAAACCCCAACCCCAACCCCAATACCACGCGGGCGAAGCCGCAGGCAAAAGCTAGTATGTACTAATCGCGCGGAGAACTTTCATTGCGCGATGCAGGATTCTTGTAGTTCTTATGTGATGCCATAGATGGCGTTACACTATTGTATGTGCTGAAGTGATACAGAGTTGCTTTTAAACGGGGTTTATGTGACGGCGGACCACTAAACGTACGGCGTTGTGCCACCGGTACATATTGGACATCCCACATATACGTACAAAACGTTTTGGGAACACATTCATTGTGTGTACAGCCAAGGAGTGGAATTCCTTACCGGAGTCTGTGTTTCTTGATGGCTATATTCCGGGAATCTTTAAGTCAAGAGTGAATAGGTTACTTCTGGAAGGCTTTGGTCCTGGTATAGATGGTAAGGTAGGAATGGAGTAGGTTGTTTAGTCAGTAATAGTCTGACACCGTTTCCCGCTCCGCGTAAGGGAGGGGTGTTTACCTACCATAAAAAAAGGTTACTTCTAGGTAAGCGCGCTCCATCGTCGACCGCATCGTCGCTTTCCATCAGGTGAGATAGCGGTCAAACGCGAATCTATATAAAAAAAAGATGAACGTCAATGGCGACGTCATTGATTCAGTTTCGGAATCGAAACAGTCATTTAATGTATTGTGTAGCGACATCTATATCGCCTTATAGGAACAAAAATTCAAAAAACCAGTCTCGCGATTTTAGAGTTGTTCGCACGATAAAAACAGAGCAGCTATTCGGGCTATAGTAGCCTGGCCCTGACAATTATGTCTGGTCCAGTCAACTACCCGGATAGCATATTATTTACCACCAAAGGGGTGTTGACTCGTCTGAACAATTGAACTATTTTTTTTTTTAATTACAAATTAAAAACGATGATTTTTATGAAAAACTAGCTTTTGCACGCGGTTTCGCACCCGGCAACAGAAAAATGTGATAATTTAAGAACCTCTCGACCGATTTTGTGCAATCTTCATATAAACCATCTAGTAAATAGTCCGAACAAAGCCTAAACATTTGGTTTAGATAGGTGAGCCCGTTCTTGAGTTATAAAATTACAACGAAAAGTGTCATTGATTTTTATTATACTGATCTCAAAAATAAACATAATAAATAAAAATCTTATCGAATTTCCATTCATTAGTAAAGAAACACCGGCATCATTTTAAAGACAATATTTTAATCAACTTTACAGTGTAATGCAATTTAATTGGGCATTAATTTTTAATGTTACTCTAAATCGAAAAATAATCTCGATAACAATTCTTTTAATGTTTATTTCGTCTGTAATTTGATATGGTTAACTGCATTGAACTCATGTTAGAACCCACTCTTCTAAGTGATTTAACCAATTATTTTTTGTCCCCCGCAGTGTAACATTTCCGTGACATAAAGTGTATTCTATGTCACTGATTGTTTTTTTCTGGAAGTGGCATTGCTTTTTGTTGTTATTTTGTTATATGACAGTTATAATTTAATATTCAAAATGAAATTTTAATTTACTGTTGTTATTATTTTACTTTATTACTTGGGTGTTCGTTTTTGTACAATAAAATATTTTCTTTAAATACTTATGATAAATAAAAGATTTTTGAAATGAAATGAAAATCAAAATAAATGACACCGTAATTACGAGGAGTAATAAAATTAAAATATTTTGCAATAGCATTTAAAAAACAATTATATATTAATTGAGACGGTCACTTTTTTATGGTGTGAAAAATCATCTAATGACGAATCCCGCCCTTGGGCGGAGCGGTAAACAGTGTCAGACACTTAGTGACTAAACGAACCACCCCATTAATTATTAGCCTTTATACGAGGGTCGGAGCGGGGCCCCAGTAGGCTTCGGCCCTGTAGTTGGGCCTCTAGATTTGCTGACAACTCTTTGAATAGTGACGGCCACTTCACATTTTCATTTACGCATCCTTTTTCTGTTTCTTGGTAGTTTCCCGTCACGATAATTAATTATAATAATAATATATAACCCGCTAGTTATAAATAACTTTAGATAACTTATTATAATAGAAAAAAAAATCTGTGACCACAATTAAATATTTCTTAGCCACATGACACAGCGTCTCTTCTAGTGAAAGTTGTATCCACGTCATTTCTCAATGAGATCTCTATACAAAGAACATTGGACATTGTGATTACTGCTTGTATTGTATGTAACTTTTTAAATACCACGCCATTACCTAATATAATATTACAACTATTTTATTATTGTAGAGTCTGCACGAGGAGCAATGATATTTATACAAAAAAAAATATGGTAATGTAGACGGATTGGGTTGGAGAAATCTTTATGCCTAAAAATCAAGCAAAGCATAGCATAAAGGTAGCCGGGACTCAGGCCTCCTCTCTAGGAGAAACAGTGAGACTGTGCTGGTTGACAGAAGTCACCTGTCTTCGAATTTTTGGTCGATGTTTTCCTTTACCGTTTTCAAAGCAGCAGTGATGAAATTAATTCCAAAAATTAAGACAAAAAGTCAATTTCATGAATAAGCAACCTCCAAACGCACCGGTGTTGTGTTTTGTTCGGGCAATTGTCGCCCCCACGAAGAAAAAGGAGCTTGGTGCCGAAAAAATTTGTGCTGAATAAGAATAAAATAAAAAAAGAAATAATACACCCCACTGACGAATCCCGCTCTTGTGCTGAGTAGGTAACAGTTTCAGACTCTCACCCCACCCCTTATTTGCTTTTTGCATTGCGGCCAAGCCTTCTTTTCAGAAAAAACCCTGGGCCCCAGTTGGCTTCGACCCTTCTGCAGCGTCCATAAGTCCTTCGTCCTACGTCGACTTTACGTTCCTTCTGCAGAGTCTAATGTGGTGAAAGTACAACTCCACATTTTTTTGCAAGACGCTATACAAGATGACGTGTTCAATTATTATCACCCTGAATAATGCAAGACATAAATCTGTACATGTCGGCATAAGATCAGTACGGTGTAGCCATAATGGCATTTCAATATAATCTGCGACCGGTCCCTTGATTCGTTGCGCGTCCCATCCAACATTAGCTCTCAGTGAAAATTAGTTACGCGTAAGGCCACCAGAGTGCGCCACTTTTGTAGGATTTAAGATTTTTTTAAGGTGAAAAATCTAATGAATTTGCCTGCTTTAGGGTGGAAGGCATGTCAGACTTTTACTGACTAAAATCATACCTATGTTTCTTCTTTTCCTTGTTTTTATTGTTCGTTCACATATAGTTCATTTTTTAAATTCTAGACTACGATTTGACAACTCAGAATGTCACACTCTAGAAATATGTTCCCAATTTTCTGGAGTTTGACATTTTAAGTTGTCAAATCGTAGTCTAGGATTTAAAACTGAACTATAGTAGCTCATTATATTCATTGCTCAATAGTATAACTATGAATGATAACAGATAGCGCTAATAGTTATAACCAAGTATTTTGTTATAATTATACGGTCTAGGATCCATTATTATTATTATTATTTTTATTTTATTTTTGTTTGTCGTATGCTAATCAGAAATAAATGGAATTCTTTTTTTCAGTTTACCATCAAATTTGCGAATAGCGGGGCTCTTTGGACCGAGACCATTCCAACGTCTACCTATAAAAATAAATTATTATTTTTAGTTGTATTTTGGGATCACAAATAATTACAGTATTTTTAGTAACCATACTTTTGTGGCCCCAATAAACTACAAAAAATTAATTGTAGGTACATAGGTAAAATTGGAACCCCATGACTCAAATCTGCAGTGCGTCCGGAAAACTTGACGGTATATGGCCATCAGTACCCATAACAAGTCTACTGTCAGTATGAGTGGTCAAGTATGCATGACGTCAGTCGACTGCAAGCTTGACAGTAAACTGGATCGTGTATAGCTGGCGTTAGGTACAATCAAATACAATGTAAGCAGAAAATACTGACTTGTTAAATTTACCACTCACACTGCAGATTTTTTAAATTCTACCTTAATTTTTTTTTTTTGGTGTTTTGGGACCGATGATAAAATAAATACAGATTGTTTTAGAAACTGTACCTTTACACCATATTCATTGTGGCCACAACAAATTACAAGAAAAAAAAAATAGGTAAAAGTTATACAATCTGCAGTGCGTCCAATAAACTTGACAGTGTGTGGCTGGTAGTCTACTGTCAGTACGAACGGTCAAGTATGACTGACGTCAGTCGACAGCAAGCTTGACAGTAAAAAATTTCTCTCTCCTAGTCCCAGTAGTTTCCGCTGTGCGTTGATATGTCAGTCAGTTTCTCCTTTTATATTTATATAGATAAAAAAATACATTTAGGTACAAAAAAAATATTTTTATTAATCAATTAAACTGACATAATGAAGGATTAAATAGTCTAAATTATGTTTTTATCTGATTCTGATCACTAGTTCACTAATACGAACATATTTTTTACGTCTTTTATTGAAATTTAGAAGACATAAAATTTTATTGCCAAGATCTTAGCAAGGATTATAGGAGAATTGAATTAATTTGAACTAAAAAATCACTTAGTTCACTTAACGGTCATAAAATAGGGAAAATTAGATTCTAAACGCCAAATAAAATATAAATAATTATGATTTTTATTTTTACTCTCATATATTTAAACAATAAAATATAAGATTAGGTAGTTATTTTTAATCCATCCTAATATTAGGTACACTAAAACCACTAATATTATAAAAGCAAAAGTTTGTGTGTATGTTTGTGATATCTTTATTCTCGAACGACTGACTGAATTTCGATAATACTTAGTAGGCGAGTAGACCATACCCTAGAATAGCACTTAAGATATTTCTTCCCAGGAGAATGTAATCCTGGAATAATTTTCTATTTTCAAGCAAGTGAAGCTGTTGGCAGCAGCTTGTGCTATTATTAAAAGCAAAAGTTTGTAGGTAGATATATGTGTTACTCTTTCACTCCTAAACAGCTGAATGGATTTGGATGAAATTTAACATACAGATAAACCTAGATCCATTCATGGTCTATCACTAGAAAAAATGTACTTTAAATCCTAGATTTATATGTATGTTTTCTTAAGATAATTTTCTTTATTTACGCGGGTGAAGCCGCTGACAAAAGCTAGTATTTAATATAGGCTATTTAAGTATTCATTCATTTCTGTATAGTTGATATAAATTAGATTTCAAATGTAAAGGTTATCTTATCGATCGCTAACATACATTAAAATGTCTATTGCAAAATATATTAAGTCCTGTCTATCTACTAATTTATGTTTCGCTTTTTTTTCTAAATTTCACCTCTTAGTATTTTAACCCTGTAACCACCCAGGTCGAACCTACCGTTGGCTTTCTGGGGCCCAAGGTCCCTTTTCTAAAAAGAAGGCTTTTCCCCAGTGAGAAAGGCAAAGAAGGAATGGGGTGGGGTGTTTAGTCTGTAAGAGTCTGACACTGTTTCCCGCTCAAAACCAGCAGGATCTAAATCTCCTAGGGCCATGGGTTGATGCGACAGCGTAACACCAGGGCCCTGGGATCAAGGCAGGGTGGGCAGTTAGGGTCAGGAAAAGTCTAACACGACCTCCCAAGTCTCACCCAAGGGGGGTGAAGTCATAGATGATTTCATACCTTAAAAAAACCTCTTTTGGGGGATGAACTGCTCGCGTCCGTAGGTATTACTTAGTTCTACCACCCTACACGTGTCCCCTGGGTAGTGCTAAACGAGCTGTAAATACGGTGGTAGGCCATAGCATCGGCTGCCGGCTTTAGTTACCACCTACCAGACCACCACACCATTTTGGAGAGTGTGCGCAGGAATTGCACGATATGATCCCGCCATCCCAATTTTACCTTCGGACATCCCGGCGTACGGCAAATATGTGGATATTGGATAAACTGTTCCAGTCCCTCGATGTACGCGGTATAAATGACGAGGCAAAACGCTTAGTTCGGGCCGCAGGTGTCTCAACAACGTAAGGGTGGCCTTACGTTGTTGAGACACCTGCGGCTCGAACACCGCGTACATCGAGGGACTGGAACAGTTTACCGGCTGCAGTCTTTCCGTCCGAATATAATTTAGGTGTCTTCAAGGCTAGAGTGAATAGGCTCCTAATAAACTAGCGCGCCTTACTATCAACGATTGCATCACTGTTTACCATCAGGTGGGATCGCAGTCAAGCACTAGTTTATTGAAATTAAAAAAAAACCTCTTTACACAAACCTCGCAATCACTCTCCCTCTCAAAAGGTAACCGACCCCATTACCAGAAACTCATATACTATAATGTCACTAAACTATCAAAATAATCACCATTCGTGGCCGAGACGCGCTCGACGTCGGACGTCTAAAACAGACGATAGCGGATAGCCAATAAAGCGATTTAGATAAGAGTTCGGCACCAAATATGTTAAATAATGAACCGTGGGTTGGTGTACGGGTTGTTGAATTGGGACTGAGTTCCGCAGCTTTATAAAACGCCGATCTAACCAGCATCAGATCAAATTAAAAAGTAGTGGTGTCCGAGTGGTAACGGCCCTGACTTACAATTTGTAGGTCGCGAGTTCAAACCTAGCCAGGCGCATTACTTTGTGTTATCTATTTCATCACCACTGCTCTCAAAACGGTGAAGGAAAACATTGTGCGGAAAGCGGCATATCCTAGAACCAACAATTCGAAGACATCCATAATCCATCAATACGCACTGGGCCCGCGTGATGGATTATGGCATTCCCTCTCCTAAACAGGAGGCCTGTGTCCTAGCAGTGGGAACTTTAAAAAAGTCTGATGATGATGATGTAACAGATTCAACGTTGGAAAGTTTCCGACCGACAACCTACAACCAACAAGATTTTTTTTTTGGATTGGTTAAAATCATCCAATAGCAGAAGATAGTGTCAGACTCTTACTGACTAAAAAGCCACCCCGTTTCTACATTGCCATTCATACCAGGGCTGTGCCTTCCTTTCAGTAGCGTACCCTTGACCACTGGAAGAGATTTGTAGTTGGATGAAACAAAAAATGCTTTTGCAATAATCGAATCAAACAAGATTTATTTTTCATTCAAATTAAAGAACTCTTATGAATATTATATCCTCATAATTCTAGATTTGGCTGTCTACGCCCACACGATAGAATCATATCTCCTAAACAAATAAATAACTTAAAGCAACAGTTATTATAGCCCAAGGAACCCAAAATAAAAGATTTTGAACGTGTCTCAAGATAAGTTTAGTCGCTCAGTCGGTCGTTTACATTCGGTACCGATTTATAATTGATTTACACTATCTGGACTGGTAGAATACATATAATTGTAACTTATACTGGTTTTGATCTTGTATTACTACACTGGCTTTCAAAATAAGTGCATCACAATACGTGAAGGGAGGCTTTCAAACAAAAAATGCGGTGAAAAAAGAGCCAAAGACACTATGCTTGCAAAATCTTAAGCATTTTAGCGATTTTCTAAAAAATCTACAGATTTGATTATAAAATTAAGAGACAATAAGAAAGAAAGAAAAATTTTTTATTTGCGAGACACACACTAATTTACAAGGAATAATTAATATTTTACATAAACGGAAGGAAAAAAAAACGTTTAAACGTAAAAGCAAAACTTAGAATAGCTAGTGCGCACGTCTGCAAAAAATGGTCCACCACTCAGCATAAAACCGAGGCCACACACACATAGTGCGACTAGTCCACGGCGCGGGTTTTCAGGGTGGACCGATGACTTTGTCGACATAAAGATGTCGTCGTATAACGGTAACACATTGCTTGGAGAATAATCTGACGAACAATCACACACCTCGGGGTCTCGTAGGGACCCTGCAGAAGGGTCGAAGCCAATCAGGGCCACGGGTTTGTGTCTGAAAAGGAAGGCTCTGGCCCTGGTATGTATGGCGATGTAGGAACGGGGTAGGTTGTTTAGTCAGTAAGAGTCTGACACTTGTTTTCCGCTCCGCCCAAGAGCGGGACTCGTCATTAGATGATTTTTACCTACCATAAAAAAAAAAAACACCTGGGGTTCTTGGGGCCAAGGGTTGATGCGAAAGCGGAACACCGGGGCCCTGGAACTAAGGCAGGAAAGAACGGTGGGTCGTTTAGTCAGTAAAAGTTTGACACTGTCTCCTGCTCCGCCCAAGGGCGGGATTCGTCATTCGATGATTTTTCCCATCATAAAAAAACACCTCGGCGTCTTTAAGTCAATAGGCTACTTCTAAGCAAAGCTTGCTCCATCACTACTCTGGTAGAGGTCAAGCGCGAGCCTATCAGCAATATAAAAAAAATGTATGTAAGATGTATTTATTTCTATATTCCAGAAACTAAGAAAAACCTTCAAGCAGTTGGTAGAGATATGGCCCTTTGGCATTGGATAATTTTTGCTCACCATAAAAAAAAAACTGATGCAGTTTATTTGAAAGACAGTGTAAGTTTCTTGAATGGGACGTCAATTACATATATACAAATCGTATAAAATCATATTTGCGTGTTGCTTATTAAAAGTATGAAAAATATCGCGTATCTTCGGATCTACATACATAATGGACGCATTGGTGTCAAATATCATATTTTAAAGTGAAACGAGTATTTGCATTTGAATTTCGATAATATAGATATATAATATTGTTTGTTTATATGGATCCAGTTTTTAATAAAAATAAATAAATATGATTGTAAAAAATCAGTTATACGTAGGTGTATAATTTCTTTTACAGGTGAACTGTACATTTATTTTGTGTTTTGTGTTGTGGACATCCTTTTATAATGGCATTAATTAATGTAGACTGCTGTTTAACAGATTATTTGTTATAAATCAAAATGTTGAGACAATTTTTTTGCATCATGGAGTGGGCTGCATTAGGTGAGTTGTCTTTTTATTTTTTAACTAACTGCACACTTACTGTATGCGGTTAGCGATGGACAGCGTACTTCGACATTATACGACTGTAGCCTACTGCGTAACTGAGTCAGTATATATGCTATATATATAAGTTAATATTGGCTTCACACGACTGCAGACGACTGTGTAAAGATGATATCATGATTGAACGAAGTTGAACGTACAACTGGATACAATTGAATATGTCGAATACGCGCAGTTGCTGCGATGCAGTTCGTCTGATGGTAGCCTTAGATACCTACATAAGAATTAATCAATAAAGTTCATGGGTAGAATCATTTTGATGGTGATTTTAACCAAATTTTGCCAATGATAGATGATTTGACACAGTGATAAGTGATATCTTCCTTAAAAACTTTCCCGTTATAGAAACGAGAATGCGGAAGATACTGTCAGACTTTTACTGACTAAAACCCACTCCAGTTCCTTTTTTACCTTCGCTCCAAGGCCCCGAGTTACATTTTCAGTGACCCATGACCCCAGTAAGCTTCAACCCAGCTCCGCCTCTTCGTTTTGCCTATAACTCCTTGAGGCGTGCGTGGAACGATATGCTCCGTCGACGACTTGTGCGTGGTCCTTACGGTTACCGGACGGTCGGACAACGAGCTACCCATGATTCACCATCCGCAAGCCCGCGCCTATGATGGCCAGAAATCGGGATCTCTTTAGCGGCTGGGGCGTGAGGACCGTTGCCTCACGCATGCGGCCTCCTTCTTTGCTAGCATTTCTGCTTCGCGGAAGGAGCCGACCGCCTGCCATACCTCCTCGATTCGGACCATGGCCTGTACGAGGACACGGCGGAGCTCTGTCCAAGCGGTGCGCACCTCAACCCATCGTGACCTCCGGGCGTTCCACGTAGTGGTTACACCCAGTTTTCTGCACGAATCTGGTGTACATAATGTACTTTCTTTACTAATATTTCCTATTTCTACGCGAATGAAGTCGCGGACAAAAGAAAAATAAAATCGATATAAAAAACTTTATAGAAAGTTTCGGCTTCTACGCGGACGAAGTCACGGGCGAAAGCTAGTTTATTATAAAGCTACACGATCTACATGCAAATTATATTGCAATAATTTAAGAAAATGTCTTAATATTCTTATGAGAATTACTAGTATTTACCTAAGTATTTAAAGTAGCTCACACGATTAAATTGCGGGTCTTAATTAAGTACTTTAAATTATTCTGAGCTATAATTAAGATTGAGAAGGAACATGACTTAATTAGCATGTTATTTGCGAAAAGATATTTTATATTATATATGTGAATAACTTTTTCGGTTTCTGTTTCTTTTTTTTTTTCTCCAGTGATACTTTTTCTTTACTATTTTTTTTTCAATTTTATTTTTACTTTGTGAGGTACGAATATACGTTTTTTTCTTCCCTTTTTTCTATCTTTTACGGTTAACTACTATACCGAGTTTGATGATTGCTCGCCTGTATGCGATGGGATAAGAGCGGGTTTCTGAGTAAGTGTATTGAAAAATATTTTCCGAAATTTACAACCTTTAATAGATGCGGGCTTGCGAATGGTGAGCAATGGGCAGCTCGCCGCCCGGTCGTCTGGTAATCGCCCAGACCATGCCTTGTCATCGACGGCGCGCACTGTTCCCGCGCGCCTCAAGGAGTTGTCAGCAAACTGTAGGGACCCTGCAGAAGGGTCGAAGCCAACTGGGGTCAAGGGTTCGCGTCTGAAAAGAAGGCTCTAGCCCTGGTATAGATGGCGATGTAGGAACGGAGTAGGTTGTTTAGTCAATAAAAGTCTGTCACTATTTCTCGCTCCGCCCAAGGGCGGGATTTGTCATTGGATGATTTTTACCTACCACAAAAAAATGGATAAAACGAAAGTCGAAAGTTTGTATGGAGCATCTTTCTTTTAACTATTCAGACACAATTAAAGACAATACATGTGCGGACAACGTTGTCTTCTTTGGTCCTATTGAAATTAGCACGTAAGTATTTTTTTTTACGTCGGAATCATCTGACACTTTTCGGGTGGAGCTAGAGTAACCGTCAGACTTTTACTGACTAACCACCGCCGCGGGAACAGACCTAATAAAAAGTACGGGCTTGCAGATGACGAGCAATGGGTAGCTCGCCGCCAGATCGTCTGGTAACCGTCCGAACCATGGCCAGTCGACGACGGCGCGCACTATTCGCGCGTGCCTCAAGGAGTTGTCAGCAAACAGTAGGGACCCTGCAGAACGGTCAAGGGTTTCAGTTTGAAAGGTAGGCCCCGGTATATAAGGCAACGTAGGAACGGGGTGGGTTGTTTAGTCAATAAAAGTCTGGCCCTATTTTCCGTTGCGCTCAAGGATGTAATTGATGTAAGGGAGGAATGTCTGGCTGATTTTTATCCACCATAAAAACCCTCATAAAAGGTTTTAAACTTTAATAGTACATTGTTATACGAGGGATGAAAGTTAGTTATTTAGTCCCGAGAAATTTCTTGGCGACCGAGCGACAGCGAGGTCGCTAATAGTTCGAGGGACTAAATAACTCTTGAACCCGAAGTAAACACTGTGCTTTTCATTACGAATACGAGGAAAATAAAAATAATAAAAACCTGAGTCGTCGTCAAATGCCTTCGTATGTTTTTAGGTAGGTATATATATTTCTTTTGATTTAGGCGGTAAGCGGTTTTCTCCTCAAAGAATCTTGCGTTAAATTTATAACTGAAGCTGATGAACTTATCGTGTTAATACAAATTTCTTATAACAGAGATTTAGCAAAATGTAAACAAAAATCTACACCTCGAAAAAAAAAATCAAGAAAGACCAAATCGGCCACAGATTATAGAGAGACTTTACCCGCCATTTTTTTTTTTTAGTCGGCGTCGTCTGGCTATTCAGACATTATTTTTCATTTAATCAATGTAAAAATGGGTCAGGTCAACATTTTTCTCAAATATAATATTAGTTTTAATGAAATAGTTGAAAGTAAATTAAAATAAATTCATTAAAAAAAAGTATTCTTAAATTATTTCTATCTGTATGTCATTTTAATTGTACTGGCAGTATAAAAATTCGGATCACGGTTCAATAGAACTAGTTTTTTTTTTAATATTTGCTGTCTAAATATTAAAAAAACAACTGTCAGTTGTAAAGTAAAACTCCCTAGGGAGTAAAAGTACTTCTTCCAACCCTGTCCGCAGGCAACTTTACACCTACTTTCAGAGTATGAGTAATGAAAATTAATTAACCAATTAACTGCGTCTGATTTATTCGCGCGTGCAAAACCCTAAATTAAAGTCCATTGACGCTTTGCCAACAATTTTGTTCAATATTCTACTCAAGAATAAAGCAATGAACATAAAAAGCGGGAGCTAATAGGATGAGAAACCATAAACTCAGATTAAGGTACAACAACCTTTTTTCTCCGAATCAATTCGACGCTCAAGCAAGGTAGCCAACACAATGTTGTTCGCCTAATAAAGGCCTGAAAAAAAAAACATTACCTCACTAATAAAAGGCTTAAGACACTAATAAAGTACCTTTTACGACACAACTTTCGAACAAAATGGCCACAAATCAAAATCACTTTCGTAAAAATAAAATTTATCGATATAAACCGTGAATATAATCCCACGCGGAATATTTTGAGTATCGGATAACAGGCGGACGTGCAAAAATATGCAAATACTAAACAAACGACGCTGGCGACACTTTATTCGCTGTCATCTTGGCCATCCATTTTGTTTTGGGTTGCCATAGTGACATTTTAAAGTGCACAATTTTTCATTTGTTTTATCTGTTATAATAGTTAAATTAAATCGACAACCTATTTATCAAATATTTAATATTCTGTAGCATCATAGATTCTGGCTGTTATCTATCCCTGATAAAAATCATACCAAATCATATACTTAATAATGAAATGCAAATTGACACAATTGGCCTTTCATTATTACTGTATGAAATAAGTATATCTACAAAATAACAAAGTTAACCTAATTATTAATTTTACAGTATTTTAGGGAAAAATTTCGTTCCTTGCAACACCTTTTATCCAATCCAGCGCTTGTATTCGACGAATCGAAATTTAAATTTGTTTTGTTGCGTTCGAAATTTAAAATTGATGACACCCCGTTCTGTAATCAAATACATTGTAATATTTATTACTTTTAAATGCGTCTGACAAAAGCGGCGGTAAGCCAGGTCGGTATCAGGATGGGTGGCCACTTTTGTATTCAAACATTTTCGATAACGGATTTTTCAGATTATTTAATGGACGCGAAGCAACGAATTATTGTTGATTGCTGAGTATCTATATGATAGTAACCAAATGACAGTCCGCCACTTAATATAGTTGAATGTGAGTTAAAAATTATTAAATAATATTCTACTTACCGTATAAATACTTATGTTTTTCACATAAAGGCTTTTTTTTTGGAGTTTATAAAAAAAAGCTTGTTATAAATCAAGAATTCACTTAAAACTTGTTATATCGATAGGTCTCTTGGTATATGAGTATATTCTACTTTCACGCGAATGAAAAATCCATACACGATTTTGTTTGTTACGTAAAATTCAGAGAAAACTTTTCAGATTTCAGTTTTTATAATTAATGAAAATGGTATTTCTTTTATCAAACATGAAAACTGAATCACGTACTGAATACTGACCGACTGTAATAATGGAAAATAATTTAAATCGTTAAGAGCGTCCTACCCGAGATACAATTCGATAGTACTCTTACGTGACTTTCTTGCTAGCTTGGAAACAGAGAAGTTTTGAATATTATTTAGGTGCCTATTGAAATCAAAACCTATATTTGTGTAAAACTAAAGCAGTGAAGTCCTCTGAAAATCTGCTATCTTACATGAACTTTATCTTTCATACTTTTTCATAAGATCCTCATAAATTAAAAATGCTAAAAATAAACGAGTATTTATAGAAACCTTACATATAAATAAGGTTGTAAACGGTGAACTTTATTCCAAAAAATTCCCTAAGTTTAAAAAAACACGTATTTCCTGGAACAAGTTTTGTGAAATGTCCTAAATTGCCGAATGCGAAATATACGTGTCGTGTCGTGTAGAACCCTCTTAAAGTAAATCGGTCGAACGCAATACATATTTGTTTAATTAAAATTATTGCCATGGCTATCCATCGCGTATCTCATGTAACCTGTATGTAATATAAATGACCGCCACAATACAATATTATAAATTAAAACATGTATTTGTATTTTTTAAAGCTGAAATAATTTAGGTACGCGTATACGAACCGCCATTGTTCCCATAGTTTTAGGTTTTGTAGAAGTTATGTAATATGTTACTTTTTGGTATACAATAAAGTTTTAATCTATCTATCTATACGAAATTCATTTATAATTCTAACAATAGCGTAATATTTAAATTTAGAAAACATTTCAAGCAATTATTAAAAAAATGTTGCCAGTATAAAAAACGGACGCAATTTTAATGGAGGAAACAAATTAAATACTAGGGAGACGTTGCAATCATTTTTTAATAAAGCACATTTCGTAACAGCACTTGTTAAAACGGAAAGAACAATTTTGACATGAGAGTACTTGATGTCACGTAAAGTTTAACTGAGAACTGATTTAAAAATTACATTTTGAACCTTAAACCCAAAGCCATAAGTGTCATGATTTAATTTAGAGTCCGCACAAATATAATGGCAATAATAAAATGTTAGACAAATGAAATAGAAAGTTTTACATCATGCAATGATTACTCATTCGTAAGATGATTTCATAGTAACACAGTTACGACTTTATTCATTGTAATATAAAACAAGTTTGCTAGTCTAGGATTTATAATTATTTTCCTTTGCCTGCAAAAGTTCTCTCTGAAACGTCAATCATAGAAGATAGCTGTCAAATACAGCGGGAAATTAAAATGTCGTGAAAACATCGTCTTTGATTGTTTAGAATGAGTTTGACGAATGATAGACATACTTTTTTCTTCGATTATAAAAATAGGACCTCTGATAATTAAGTTTTGTATTCTTTAGTAGCGAAAGCACTTTTTAGATGTCCTCATTTGATTTATAGGATCTTAGAAATTTTTTGTTCTACGCGGTAATAATTTAGTCTATTTGACCCCAGAGTCAGACCTTCTTAATTTTAGAATAAGTATTCTATGATAGCAGCATAGCATCTGTCTTATAATTTTCCCACAGCTGGGATTCAAGCCTGCCTAGGAGAGGGAATGGGTCGTAATCCACCCGACCGAGCCGGAGGGAGTTGTCAGAAAACTGTTGGGGCCCTGTACAAAAATAAAGGTTAAAAAAAAATGAAATTCCAATAACAGTTTTCAACAGCAATAACAACTGACAATTGCATTTATTTGTTCAAACCATTTAATTTTTTACGAGTTTTCAAGCGCTAAGATTCGCAGTGCCTAACTTCAAACTCGCCGTCGTTTCAACGGCCGTACTGTACTCCGTTTATCATGACTCACTGACTAAGCAACTTGTTTTAGAAACAGCAATTTCATAGGTAAAGACCTATTATTAGTCATTTCAATTAAATATACGACTGCAAAAGCTTTATTTACATCTTATCACTCCTCTAAGAAATGTCACATAACTTATTTAACGATTTTACATTAACTTGAAGTTAATTGATGAAATCCCTAATTTACTAAAAACGAAGCTCATTATTTAACCATGAAATAAAGGACGGTTCTAAAAAAAAAAGGTTCTTTTGCCTTTTCGTAGGTGCGTGATGATCTAATGACATCTCCAGCTCTGGATGGGGGAGTGTGTCAGACTTTATTGACTAAAGTCCACGCTTGTTCCTGTTTTGCCTTTGTTCCAAAGCCCCAGGTTTCTCTTTCGGACAACGCGGCCCTAGTAAGGCTTCTTCATTAAATAATTTACCTAGCCTATAACAACTTCTTTCGCTATAGGCGGATAAAAAGTGCTTGTTCCGTCCGGTTGTCTAGACAGTCCGTCTGGTGCGCCGGAGTTGTCAGCACATGTAGAGGCCCAACTGCAGGGCCTACTGGCTCCGTTCCGGTTACTGAAAGGAAGGTCCGATTCCGGTACGAAGGCTAAGAAGGAACGGGGTGGGTGATTTAGTCAGTAAGAGTCTGACACTGTTTCGCGCTCCGCATAAGGGCGAGATTCGTTATTGGATGAGTTTACCCACAATAAAAAAAGTAAACTGTCAGGTAATCCTTCTGTATTCCTGATGTTTCCTCTTACGATCAAACACAGAAAAAGCTATGTTTAGACTCTTATAAATACTAAAAATATGTGGTTTTTGTAAGGACTAAAAGTTTTATAACAAAAATTACGCTTACCACAGTAATTGAGCGCTTCCGTGCCGTCAAATTATATAGTCCTAATTAAGGCCCCACCAACGCTGTCTTCCGGTACGTGGTCTTTCTTCCTCATCAACCATCTGCTCTGCCCATACCCACTGTCAGTTAGGTTTATACATATATAATATATAAATATATTCCACAACTATCACACGACGTCGTCTAGTCCCAAATTAAGCAGATCTTGTGATATGAGTACTAGACAACTAATAAACATACTTATATATTTCTAAATACATAAATATTAGATGCAGTCTAGCTTTTGCCAGCGGCTTCGCCCGCGTACATAAAATATAGCCTATGTCACTCAGGAGTAAAGCAGCTTTGTATTGTTGCTAATTTTTTTTCCAATCGGACCAGTAGTTCCAGAGACTTCCAGAGATTACCTCCTACAAACAAAAAAACAAACTTTATCTCTTTATTATATTAGTGTAGAAGTGTAGATGAATTACACCCAGACACAGAAAAAATGACTGATATCTTTACACTAGCATTTGTCCTGGCTAGGATTAGAACCTACGAGCTCTGGCATAGTAGTCAGGGCCACTAACCACTAAACCACAACAGTCAACAGCCCAGTCAAAATTTTGGCGATTCTTCGAGTTACGTCGGTAACCTTAATTCTGCTGTGTGATTCTCAATGTGTTCCCACGGCTGGGACTCAGACCAGAGATCAAGGAGAGCCAATGGGCCAACATCGACCACGCGGGCTAGTGCTAATTGGTAGATATCCATTGTCTTCGTATGAAACTACTGTTAAGTAGTAGGGTAAGGGGAGATATATTGATGATATAAGTAAATTGATGATATTTTTTTAAAAAGAATACTACACAGTTCCAAGCTAGTTCATTCATGAGACAGCGCTAGGGAGTTGTTACGAGTGTGAGGAAATAGATATCCTCATACTCATAATACCTACATCATGAGTAGGAAACCGAATGGTATTGTGTTTTAAAAGTATGATCAAATTACTTATATCACCAATATATCTCCCCTTACTATACCTATCGTAAAAGAAATAAAAGTAAGAAAAAACTTTCATTCGTTCTTCACTCGACTTCACTTCGTTCTTCACTTATAAATAAATTTAAAAAAAAAGATAAATAATATGAAAAGTGGTGATGAAATAAATTACACAAAGTACCTAATGCGCCTGGCTGGGTTTGAACCCGCGACCTACAACCCGTAAGTCGGGGCCGTTACTACTCGACTACCACTGCTCTTTACGATCACGCCAAACAATGAAAATGATGGTCTTCATTAGTATAGTCTCTATAATTCTAAAGGTACAATGAACTACAACCCTGTATAACTTACTAAAACCTTCAATAAAATCGAAAAATCTCTATCCCATCAAATAACCTGGGCACTGATCGCCACGGATGGCACATATACCGGCCGCGGCCAATCGGACCGGTCCCATTGGCCGGTCCCATTGACCGGCTAATTGGCGGGCATACCGCATTCCTGACACCTATGCGACATTCACTCGCATGTTACACGGCAGTTTGTGTTTAACAACCCTGAAGGCTAGGGTTGCCACAGTGCTAAAGATTGGTGATTACTCCTACGCCGATGGTGGTAATGGAATTGTGGTGGAATTTATGTCATTGTGTTCATAAAAGACGTCGTTTAGTATTAGAAGCCGGTTCTTTATTTATTTAGTCTTCATGTACAGTGGTGGTACATAAGCTTAATGCAACAAGGCATTCTCTATTAGTCAACCTTCGGGTTTAATAAGACAATGTTGTGGTAGGTGTGCACAACAAATCTTACTAATATTATAAATGCGAAAGTTACGATGTTTGGATGTTTGTTACTTAATCACGCCAAAACGGCTGGACGGATCTGGATGAAATTTGGCATAGGCATAGGATACACTCCGGAATAGGACATAGGCTACTTTCTATCCCGGAAACTCCAACCCCAACCCCAATACCACGCGGGCGAAGCCGCGGCCAAAAGCTAGTAATTAGATAATTCAAATAGAATGTAGCATCAATGAATAAAGTTGCTGATCCACTGAGGAGGCTCTCGATAGACAGTTTGATCAAGGGCTTGATTCAGAAGGCAGTACTCCTAGACACGGAGCGTATTGTTTGGAGGTTCCTTTCTCAGGAGCCCTAACCACCAGTACCTTGTTCCCGATACCGGTGGCCAACAATTTTTTTTTTATATTTTTTAAAATATTTTTAAATAATACAAAAAAATATTTCATTTCACAAAATAGACACACATCTAGTGGTTGAAGTGACCTTTTAGACAAAATGTGCCTGTGTTAGGACACTTTTGCATTACAAATGTCTTTTTTAAGTTTTTTTTTTAAGAAATATTTAAAAATGTAAAACAATATGTATATAAACATAAGTAAAAAAATGGAATAATAAACACGTATATAAGCTAATATTATAAACTAATAAATACTATGATAAATATTAAATCAGTATAATCAAGAGAACTTAAAATATGGTTATTATGACGAAGACCGAACTAAGGTTGAGAGGACTTCAAATAGTAGTTTAAAATTTTACACTTGAAGGAAAATTTACTTTCAGCTTTTGTGACGTCAAGGAAAAGCATATTGGCAGAGACAGCGTAAGAATTAGCCATAACTCCATTAAGGTGATTTGTTTTTTATAGTGGGCAAAAATCATACAATGACGAATCCCACTCTTAGCCGGCCCAAGTCGTCGACGGCGCGCACTGTTCCCGCGCGCCTCAAGGAGTTGTCAGCAAATATAGCATTCTTTCTTTGCCTTTCGCACTGGAGCCAAACTTTGCATTCAGAAAGAGACTCTGCCCTTCCATTAAGGAACACAGACCAAAAACCCCAAAAATACCCAGCAATAGAACCATTTAACGATAAATCCTTTCCGAATGGAATCTCTAACGACTTAAAGTGAACTTAAAAACTTAAATCGTCTTAAAATTGAAAATGCAAACTAGTTTGCGACTTTCAGGAGCCGAACGTTTTATCTTTTGTTTCTCTTAAACGCCGTGCGGTGGCGACACTTGTAATTTTTGTGCTTACTTCAAGTTCACAATTTATTCTTGGGGGAAATAGAATTGGTGAGGAGTGGCACAGTGGTTATGGTTCCGACTTACGTTAACCTAGATAGGCGCATTATTTTGTGTAAGTATTTTTTTTTATGATCAAGCATTGATCTCTAAACGGTGAAGGAAAAGATCGTCATCTTGTAACCAAAAACTCGAAGACATATGACATTCACCAAACCATACTTATATTCCCTCTTCTAGAGAGAGAAGGTTGGAGTAAAATGAGAACGTTATAAAACAAGGACAAAAAGAATATAAAAATCAAATGTTATTTAGTTTATAAGACATTCAATAAAAGTCGGGTTTATGAGATCCTATCGTCACTTGCAGCGCCATCTAGTTACAAAGTCTGGTACTAAAATTAAATTATGGCTGATTGTTTTTGGGTTATGAGAAATTCCTATATTCTTAGGTATATATATTATTACATATCCCAGTCTCAATCTACTAAAACCCAAAAAAAAATCTTTTTTATTATTATGTATAACAAAGGTGAATTTGCCTTGAGTTTTCATCAATAATATTAAATAACAATCCATTCTCTTATCTTTTTAACCGTGTTTTTTCAGCAGCCCATTGCCGTACAGACCTCGTACTCGTCACTCGTACCTCATTCGATTACCAGTCAATGTTCATCGCTCTACCAAGAAAAGAGAAAGCATACCAATTAGGGCCAAGGGTTCGTGTCTGAAAGGAAGGCTCTGGTCCTAGTATGTAGGAACGGGGTAGGTTGTTTAACCAGTAATGGTCTGACACTGTTTCCCGCTCCACCCAAGGGCGGGATTCGTCATTGGATGATTTTTACCTACCATAAAAAACCCTGCTATGCTTTATGAATTGGTCATCGAACTAAAAGATAATCATCAATAGGAATTTTCGAGTGATTAGGACATAATATAATAATTAAAAAAAAAATATCAGGCATCCTAAGATGCCTGATTGTAGGTGTAGTTTAATTGTATGTTTAATTTTAAACACTAAAATACATAAAGTAAATACAACATATCGGTATGCCAACAACATTTCGATAGTTACTTTTGGCAGTTGCCCGAACCAGACAAAACACCCGTCCGGTCCGGTCGGGTTTTGCGGAACTTTACCCGGTTCTGCTTAACTCTTTAATTTTCCAACGTTCATTGACTCCACGGCTAATACGCCCTACCAATTGCTTCAGTTTGCTTCAGGAACCCTATCTTTAAACTAATTCGACAATCATCTAAATATTCGTTACAATCATACTAACACCCGTTATCTAGGAAAACTAGAAATCAGATTAATGGGTGCTGTGAGGACGGAATACTCTAGAATGCTGTTAATTTAAAATATCGATTTGTTGGTAGACTGTAAAGGCGATTGCCCACGACGACTATTGTCCGGAATCCGGACGCGAGTTTGATAATCGCGCCGATGCAACGCTTATTTTGGCTGTTTTCCGCATTTCCTTTGAACAGCCGCCTCGGCAGACGACAGGTTCTGGTTCCTTGTACCAGAAGACGCAATTTTGGAAAGTCTTATGAGATGATTTCTGAAAAGATTACCCGTGATCCTAATACGCGAAGTGCAACTAAAGGACATGTATATTTATACCCACATACATAAGACACCCAGACCCAGAATACCTATCTTTAAGCCGTACAAATGTTCACTGCGGGAATCGAATCCGCAAACTGCAGAGCAGTAGCCAATCGCTCAACTGCTAAGCCATTGGCTGGCCTGTTGGTTTATTGGTTAGTGACCCTGACTGCTATACCAAAGGTCGTGGGTTCAATTCCCACCCGGGACAATGTTTGTGGGATGAGCACGATCATTTGTTCTGTGTCTGGGTGTAATTTATCTATAATATGTATTAAGAAATATATAAGTATATTTATCAATTTTCTAGTACCCATAACACAAGCTCTGCTTAGCTTGGGAATAGACGACGTGGTGTGATAGTAGCGGCGTGAATATATATATATATATATATTCACGCCGTTAATAAAAAAAATGCCGTCAGTATCGCTACTGAATCGCGATACAGTAGCGATTAAAATGTCGCCGTGGGTGATGTCCTTTATAATCCGGCTCGAATGACCTAGACAATTAAAATCTTCCATCTTTCTTTATGAGTCATTAGGTAAGTTTAGAGCTTTCAATTATAGCTTACTACAGTGAAATTGGTAGCTAAATGCCCTTTCTAAATGCCCTGGTTATCGAGTTTCTTGAAAATCGTATTTTCATTATTTTATAATCGCCTAAGATACTGGGTATTATTGAAATATCTGGAATATGACTTTGGCATGTAAATTTTATTATGTCTGAGTTGAAGGATATAAAAATTTTAAAGTGTCATTTGCCTAGTTGAGAGGGAACCGTTTGTCTTGGTATGGCCATGTAAAAAGGAGGGATGAAACGCATGTTACAAAAAAAGCCATGAGTATAAATGTGGATGGATGGAAAGGGAGAGGGAGACCAAAGAAGATATGGATGGATTGTGTGAGAAGTGATATGGAAGACAGAGGAGTGTTAGTGATAGCGTGACGGGTGACAGGACAGAATGGAAGAAAAAAACATATTGCGCCGACCCCAAATAAAACGGGACAAGGGCAGGAAGATGATGATTCGCCTAGTCGTGTCGCCTAGTGCAGAAAGTCTTCGAAAACTGTGTACCTATGTTAATAATTTAATGAAAACCAAATGTTTTAATACTACCCACACCCAGTAACATTATTTTTCTGTCTTAATACTCGTATATAAGTACTTATACATTAAGTATTTTATTTCAAATTAATTTTGATGAATATCTACAGGGCAAATAAGTTGAACCATTGGTATGGTGCAGCCACCACTTCAACCAAGCTCCTTAAATCTTTGTCACATAAGTTAAACGTTCATGACGGTCGACCTTGAATGTGCAGTAACCGATTTTTACGTCTCAATCGAAGTACCCGGCACCGAGTAACCAACCGAATAACAAATGGTTCAAATTATTTGCCGCGTAGGGGAGATCCTTGTACCTTGGGACACCTTGTACCTTGGGACATGCTCATTGAACCAGAAATATTGCATCTAGAAAGGGTAACTAGCGACATCTAGTAACCATTTCACATAAATATTCAGGATGCAACAAGGAAAGTCGGCCATTTTGCGTCGTTGTTTAGTTGTGATATGCAGTGTGATTTTTTCGCCCGATTTTTTTTTTAAATCACTTGAATCTGTGTTAAAATCGAAATATTTAGAGGTAAAAAAAATAAATTATGATACAATTAGTTGTTATTTATATTTACAATCACTTATTTCATTTCATTACAATAGATTTCTGTGATTTATAAATTATAACCACACTTTGTTTTGAACAATTGAAATTTGTACCTCGGGACAGTGAATTTTTTGTACCTTGGGACTGAAAATTATTTCACTACTTCGAGCACAGAAGACTGGATTCAGTGCGTCACCTGTCAACTATGGGTACACGAAGATTGCACCTGTTTTGATAATTACTGTCAGAAATGCGGCCTTAAGTCTAAAAATAAGCAGTAGTAATGTTTAGGAACAACTTTTGTTATTATGGTTTTTTAACTGATTATCTAATAAAAAGTGATTATATGATAATTTTTATTATATTTTCAGTGTTTTAAACGACTTTAACAGCTGCCCATTAATACCTAAATTATCGAGATATATAACATTTATGTCAGATGATGGAAACAAATTAATCTGTCGACAGTTCATTTTCACAAAAATGTGTCCCAAGGTACAAATATTAGTGTCCCAAGGTACGAACCATGATTGTACCTTGGGACAAATTTTCTGAAATAATTAAATGCCATTTTTTTATAAATAAAGCGTAGTAAGTCGTTTGTTGCTTCATAATATTGTGATCTTATAGGCTAGTTGATAAAAATTTCAACATTCATGGTCATTGATCAATCTGATCTTAAATTATGGACATTTGAAGAAAAGTGTCCCATGGTACAAGGGTCTCCCTATACATATTTCTCTCAAAACGGTGAAGGAAAACATCGTGAAGAAACCAGCATGTCCTAGAACCAAAAAATTCGAAGACATGTGACATCCACCAATCCGCACTGGGCCCGCGTGGTGGATTATGGCCCATTCCCTCTCCTAGAGAGGAGGCCTGTGTCCCAGCAGTGGGAACATTGAAAGGCTGATGATGATGATAATGATACATATTTTTATATTTATTTCTTTTTTTACATCTTAAACCTCTAACACACCTTCTGTATCTTTATACTAAACCTCATCATCATCATCATCGTCATTTCAGCTGAAAGACGTCCACTTCTGGACATAAGGCTTCTCTCATGTGTAGCCATAAACAACGGTCCTGTGCATCTTGCATTCATTGGATTCCCACGATGCTCACTAGATCATTGGTCCACCTTGTTGGAGGTCTTCCAGCGCTGTGTCTTCCGGTACACGGTCACCACTCCAGAACTTTTCGATCTCACCCATCAACCACCTGTTCTTTGTGTTGCAGAACAGGTGGTCGATGGGTGATTGTGCTGCTCCCTGCCACTTGAGTTTAGTAAACTTGGTTCTCGTGCAGATATCTGCATTGTTACTAATTTTTTTTGTTAGCCTGTTCTGTCCGCTCCTGGGTAAAGGCCTCCTACTACTTCCTTTATATTAAATCTAACTTTGGTTTACATAAAATACAAACAATGCAAAATACACTGGGCGTAAAAAAAAAACTATTTCGCTGTCATCTGGAAATATGCCCAGAAAACTGGCAACATTGTCATGTTGGATAGTAATTCTAATTATCTGGACGAAGAACCAATTAGTTAAAGTATTAACAAACTTTTCGTATTTGCACATAAAAAGGTAACAAATATTCAATATGCCACGAGTTTTCTGCAGATTTATAACAAAAATAAATTCGTTAAAAACCCGTCAGAAAAGCAATGTAATCCAATAAAATTAAATTGTATAAAGCATTGATGACTTTTTCATTTCAATTTATTAGCATACGGACTCTTTTTTGTGTTCGAATTTTAAAACCTGCCATAGACATAAATTCAACGTTTTGTTCCAGTTGTCTATGCACAAAAGCTAATTGGCCCGAGGTGATAATATAATTATAATTTAATCAATTTAAATTTCACAATGCTAATTGCAAAAAATACTTGATTTGCAACATTTTAACAAGTTTTTTCACCAACGGGGTAACAAGTTTATAATGAGCGGCGAAAAAAAAAGATACAAGCGCGATTTCGATCGATCTTGTTCACCTCATTTGAATTACTTCTAAAAATAACTATGTTTTTAGTTAATGAAAAAAATCGTAGCGATTTTTTATCACTCGCATGTTTATAAAAACTATTTGTCAAAATACTGAAAAGTTAATACAAAAGTCCGCTGCAGCGCTTCATTGGCATTATGTCATCTAATAAAACTTTTAAAATTACAGCGTTCTCACACTGCATGTACGTCAAAACTGCACTAATGTCATCAATATAAAAGTTTATGCCCTGCAAATCACCTAAGTGACTGTACGGTACACCTAATCTAGTGCTTAGGCATTACATATATATCGATGGTTAGGACACACTTGCAGGCAGTATGCTTGAATTTTTTTTAATGGAAATTGAACCAGTTGTGACTATTCTGCCAGTGTCACGTTGAGACAGTGAAGCTTGCATTACAAGTGCTATAGGATGGTATGGGTGACAGTAGTGACAGCTGTCAAATTCATACAATATTGTACCTAGTCTTTTTTCTCGTAAGATGCATATTTTTGTCTTACTGTAATTTATTTATGCAATGTAAATAAGGTTAATTGCCCAAGTTTTTTTTTTACAAACCTATTTAAAATAGTACTAGATTGCGATCCCATCTGAAGGTGAGCACTGATACAATTATTCAATGCTGTAAGTTGGGAAGAAGAATAAATTTGAAGACCATTTATAGCAACTAAGTATTTTATAACCATAATTTACTTATAAAATACTTAAAAGGCCATTCAAATTTAAAACAGGTTATTATGGATTAAGTTAACTGTTCATAGAAAAGAAATATATCGTAACTACACAGTACAACAAGAGATCGACACAAAACTACTATTCTGTACTTCACATAAGACATTTTAACTTTACTCCTCAACCTAAACGGCTTTAACTTCATCTACATGAAAAAAAAAACACTAAAAGGTGCGAAAAAGTAAAAAACTGCGGCTGGAAGAACGCGTTCTCAGTGCGTTGGGTTCACAAGAAAAAAAGTAAAAAAAAAATGGCGTCCGAGAGGTGTGATTTGTGTACATTTTCGCGCCATTCGATAAAGTGTAGGCGATTAATGACTCGACGTATGCGATATCGATTATGCTTTAAAATGTTAATATTAATCTGGTAGTTGTACAGATTACTAATTAAAGCAAGTAAACTTTTGATGTTGTTATTAACCCGTTATTAAGCTGAGATTATCGTAAAAAAAATGTAAAACAAAAATCTTGTAATACGTATTACTTTTAACAAAATGTTTATGGTAAGCTGGCTCAGCGAATAAGTTTATAAATAAATAAATAAAATGAAAATACAAACTATAAAATTCATGAGTTTCATTACCAAATTCTTGTAATCTTTAATTAAAATAAATTCTGCAATAAAACGACCCCTCACTAAAGTCTAAAGTAGTCAGGTTCGCGACCATTAAGTCGCCATTTTTTTATATCTTTTCACATGTACTGCAGCACTTTATAGGATTCTTTACACTCTCAAAGAAATAATATTCAATGTAAAACAAGCAATATCGAAAGCACTCTTCACTGTTGAGATAATCTTTAACAAACCAATAAACTTTTAGAAAGAGACAACAACCTTCCATCCTTGTTATTCTCGCAAGGAATGATATTGCAAAAATATAAATAACAATGTTTAGCGACAGTTTAATGGAGGCCCAAGTTTATTTGAATTTTTTCCTCCAAGTACGGGAGACGTAAATATGTCCAGAGACCTTTATTTACACGAATCAATCACGGATGTCTGTTGCCCAAAAATAAAAGCCACAAGTTCTTTAGTAATTAATATGAATTGAAAAACATACATATCGATCAGGGTCCATCGAAGCGTAAAATCTCCAACGACAAGATATCATACAAAAAATCTGGGTATTCTCAATTCTTGCGTTGGCAACACTGGAGGGGAACGGTAAAACTGGTGTTATGTCTCGAGGCGTCGTATTTAATAATTTGAAGTGTTATTTATGCAGTTTGTAAATCATGTTAATTGTAATTTTGTTACACGCCCCGCCCGTGAAAGGAAATGCAATAAAGTTTTGTTCTTATAAAACATTCGTTCAATTCGTTCATGTGTCGGTGATTAATCTTTCGTTATCTGTGGCAGATTCGGTCATAGGTCACGTCCCGCCTTTTTGAATATCGAACTGATTATTAATAGATTTGGATTGATAAATAAAATTTTTATAAAAGCATCTTTATAACTTTAAAAATTGTTTATGACCAATCAATCAATTTTAATTTGTGAATAATAAACTTAAGTACATGTTTAATAAACTTATCTATCTATATATGTAAAAGGAGAAACTGACTGACTGACATATCAACGCACAGCCAAAACTACTGGGACTAAGAACGTGAAATTTTGCACAAGGCTTCCTTATATGACGTAGGCGAGCACTAAGAAAGGGTTTTTCAAAATTCAGCTCCTATATGGATGTAATGGGGTCTAAAGTTTGTATGGAGAACCTTACTTTCAGGCGGGCGAAGCCGCTGGCAGAAGGCTAGTTGTTTATATTATTAAATGTAAACAACGTCCGTACGTATGTACATAAAATACATCATCATCATCATCATCAGCCTTTTTAATGTTCCCACTGCAGGGACACAGGCCTCCTCTCTTTAGGAGAGGGCATGGGCCATAATCCACCACGCGGGCCCAGTGCGGATTGGTGGATGTCACATGTCTTCGAATTTTTGGTTCTAGGACATGCCGGTTTCCTCACGATGTTTTCCTTCACCGTTTTGAGAGCAGTGGTGATGAAATAAATTACAGAAAGTAATGCGCCTGGCTGGGTTTGAACCCGCGACCTACTACACGCAAGTCGAGGCCGTTACCACTCGGCCACCACTGCTCACATAAAATACAAATACACAAAATACATTCAGCGTAGATGTACTCCTCCACATCGCTGTAATTCGGAAATGTGCCCAGAAGACTCGCAGTATTGCCACGCTGAATAATAATATCCCACCACTAAGCAGAAAATTTATTTATTTATTACATCCTGGAGGACTTACAGCTATAACTACATAAAAATAGAAGCCAACATAAACTACGGAAAGCCAATTACAAGTCCTCACGTATAGTGACAGACTTAAAATTGAGAAGTGAGCATATCAAATTGTACTCTCATAGTACAAGCTTTACTTAAACATAGTATAGCATCAGCCTTAAAATGTTCCCACCGCTGGGACTCAGACCTCCTCTCTAGAAGCGGGAATGGGCCGTAATCCGCCATATGGGCCAGTACAGATTGGTGGATGTCACGTGTCTTCGAATTTTTGGTTCTGGGAATATGACGGTTTCGTCACGATGCTTTCCTTCACCGTTTTGAGATGGTGATGAAATAAATTACACAAAGTGCCTGGCTGGGTTTAAACCCGCGGCCTACAACTCGTAAGTTGGGACCGTTGCCACTCTGCCACCACTGCTCTACATCTCTATCTGCTTACTTATTTATTTTTCATAAGTTTGGATCGGCTTCTAATCTAATTGGATGCGACTTGATACTACTAGCGACATCTATGTAATCACATAAGAACTGAGTTACGAGATCCTCAGTATTTTCTTCAGTTAATAAGTAACAAACGTCTGAAAAAATATTACCTTTAATTGTGTCTGTAATTACGGTAGTCGAAAGGTTAAATATGTATTTTATTTTGTTTTATAGTATTCGTAGTTATATCGGCAACAGAAATTGGCGGAACAGATAATTTGTGAAAATTGTAATTGTCTATCACAGCTCATAAGTTACAGCCTGGTGACAAACAGATGAATGAACAGCAAAGTCTTACTAATAGGTCTGGACCCTATTTTACCCGTTTTAACCGTTTGGGTACAGAACCCTAAAACAGCATAATTATTTTAAAAAAAGCTTCGTTAATCTAATCAAACGGTAACAGCGCATCTTACATCAAGTTACATCACAGATAACACTCCCCTTTACTTTAAAACAAGTCTTAAAAAACCGTTTAAATTATTAAAGAGACTCCCGCGTAACATAAAATAAACTGCAGGAACCCAAAATCAACTAAAATAATAATGGCCATTAGCCACCATCTTTCTTTTAACAAATGGCACATTGCCACTACTTAAAAATAAGAAATGATTGCCGAGATTTTTACTGATGTAAATATTGTGTCGTTTGATTAGGGATGTTCTTGACGCATAGGTACTTTCGGATTCGGATACGGATATAGGAATAATATTATTCTGGTTTCAGAAATTTAGGGCCACGAGTTACGAGTTATTGGTCGCGGGTTCAAACTACTACTATTTGTTATTTATTTCATTACCACTGCTTTCAAACGGTGAAGGCATGAAATGAGAGATTATCAGATTAGTTAGACTAGTATCCTCTCAATCGTGAAGAAACCCCCATGTCATAGAACCAAAAATTCGAAGACATGTGACATCCACCACCAATCCGTACTAGTCCCGCATGGTGTATTACGTTACTGCCGCCGGGATTCCGATCCTGACTTCCGGCCACCGTAGGCGCGGGCTTGCGGACGGTGAGCATTGGGTAGCTCGCCTTCCGGTCGTCTGGTAATCGTCCGGACCAAGTCCAGTCGTCGACGGCGCGCACTGTTCCCGCGCGTCTCAAGGAGTTGTCAACAACCGTAGGGACCCTGCAGAAGGGTCGAAGCCAATTAGGGCCAAGGGTTTGCGTCTGAAAGGAAGGCTCTGGCCCTGGTATGTATGACGATGTAGGAACGGGGTAGGTTGTTTAGTCAGTAAGAGTCTGACACTTGTTTTCCGCTCCGCCCAAGAGCGGGACTCGTCATTGGATGATTTTTACCTACAATAAAAAAAAAACATTAAAAAGGCTGATGATGACGAAATTTTTTCGAGTTATCCACCAGTTTCGGATAGACTCAGTTACGAATATTCATCATCAGCATCGTTTCAGCCGAAGGGCTTCCACTGTTGGACATAGGCCTTCCCCAAGATTCGCCGCAATGAGCGGTCCTGTGCGTTTCATATCCACCGTATTCCTGCGACTCATCATGAGAGTCTCCCGACGAAAAGTAAAATAGCAAGATTTGACATTTATTTATAGTCTAGACGATCATTTGATTGACCAAGCAAAATAAATAGAAAGCCGAACTCCCACACGTAGAATCCATACCGTTCGGTGCAAAAAAACTGGCGAAAACATCACGTTTGTTGTATGGGTGTCCAATCTAAATAATATTTATTTTATTCTATTAGTTTTTCTTGTTTTAGCGGCAACAGAAATAGATTATATGTGAAAATGTCCAGCTACTATGGTTTATGAGATACTGCCTGGTGACAGAGAGATACGGAACGAGTACAAAAGCCTAAAAGCCTGTAGTTTCCTGATAGTTACTACCTAAAGGTCTCTAAGTCAAGAGTGAATAGGTTACTTCTAGGCAAGCTCTAACGTCGGCCACATCATCGCATACCATCAGGTGAGATTGTGGTCGAACGCCAGCCTATCTAGAATTTAAAAAAAACTTTTGGGCCAGTACCAATTCATACCATTTTACAAAAAAAGTAACATTTAATTCAGAATTCACGTTTGTCAAAGTTTTTACACCGATTACGGACATTTTTTAATTCGGATATCCGAATATTTCGGTTATGGAGCTCTACAGGTAACATCCCTAGTTCAAATGTAAAGAGTACATTTAAATTTGTAGAATACTACTCAGATTTGGCCGGGATGGGATCGTGTAATCAGCTAATCGCGCACACGGCCCGCCATAACACTGTAAGGGCTATTTTATGCATGAATGTATGATTTAATTATGGTTCCCAACGATGTGCGTCGTGAAATTTTGATTGGACGACATTTGTTACGACTTCAGAATTTTTATTCGTGTTCGTTTGCGGATCGGGAGCGTTCGGTTGTTCTGTTTTTGAATTAGATATTACGATTATTATTTTTTTTTATTTAAATTCGACGACCATCACACAACGCCGTCTAGTATCAAGCTAAGCAGAGCTTGTGTTATGAGTACTAGGCAACTGATAAACATACTTATATATTTCTAAATACATACATATTATAGATAAATTACACCCAGACATAGCACAAATGATCGTGCTCATCACACAAATATTTGTTCTGGGTGGGAATCGAACCCACGACCTCCTGCATAGCAGTCAGGGTCATTAACTATTATGCTGACAGGCCAGTCAAATTGTATCCATGAAGTATCACTTTCAAATTTCGAATGCTCGCCAAATCACAGGAGACTTTCTTTTTTTTTCTTCAAACAAGGATATTATAACTCTATCCCACGGTTGATTAATACATTACATGAACGCTGTAATTTTTGACAATTCATGTATTAAGGGAAGCTTAACTTAACAATGAGTTTTATTTTAGCAAACCTTTGTGTTATAGAGAGATACCTACATATTACTCGTATAGGTTTTTTTATGGTATGAAAAATCATCCAATGACAAATGCCGCTATTGGGCTGGGCGTTAAATTGTGTCAGACTTTTACTGACTAAACGACCCACACCGTTCGGTCAGCCTCCTCTTTTGCTAGCATTACTGCTTCGCAGAAGAAGATGACCGCCTGCCAGTCCTCCTTTCTTCAGACGATGGTCTCTACCAAGACCCGCCGCGAGAGATCACCGATGTCACTTAGTAGGTAGGATCCAATGTGCAATATAAACCTACATAAATAAATCTAATATATAATCGACTCTTGCAAGCCTTTCTAGTATCTCCCTTCCCATAATCTACAAGTTCACATTCCGTTGACATTTTTCATTCAGGCTTCGTTAAAATAAATCATAGGTAGGTATTGCACATACCGAAACCATTCACACCGGTAGCATTTAGCCTAGCTAGGGAACCTCCATTGCCAGTCCTTCACAACACATAGAGTATTAAGAACAAAGGGGCCGTTAGTCACTGATAGCAATCACAATCATAGCTAGATGCAAGAATGCAAGACCGTTGCTAATCCTCAAGTGAATATGCAAGTTTGAAAAGAGCACATCTCGCGTTTTTAAACAATCACATTTTTTTCTTAATCACACTTCATATTGGTATTATAAAAGCAAAAGTGTGGTGAGTTAGTGAAATGAGCCCTTGCGCACCTTATAATGCTTAACATAAGTACAATTTCCGTATCAATTCTATCCTCTAAAGAAAATGTAGCGTTTCGGTGTAATTTACAGATTTTTATATTTTTTATGGAAAGTCTACAAGCTATGTTTGATTTAAATAGAGGCAGGGCATTAGGATTTCATCTTGAATTCGCTCCAGAAATAATATTAATAATAATATTTATTTAATGACAGTTGTGAAAAACTATTAGCAATAATATAACCAATCCTTATAAATTACTACTGTTAACTATCAAAAAGGACAATTATTTCATTAATATACATCAACGAGTTTGTACCATACGTTTAATACCAGATATATACTTTTAAACCATCGATAAGGAGTTAATAAAGATCACAAAACCTAACGCAATTGTTTAAATATAAATTCATTATTATAGAAAGTATTTTTTTTTATTTTTTGTAATTTTTAATTTCCAGACATGTGCCCTTTTCGATATTGCATATTTAAGTGTAGTTGTGGCTCGTGGATTTGTAAGCAGGTTATCAATATGGCAACAACGTCTCATTTTACCCAATTAGTGGTGTACGGTCGATTGGTAAAGTTAGGTATTGTAGGGTACTCGTAAAATCAGTAATAAGGAGACCTAACTTCTACAAGGTACCTAGATAGAGAGATAGATAAAGTTAGAGACCAATGAAAGATTCTGTTTCAGTTTCAACCAAATCCAATTATAATTTAGGTAGTTTCAAGGTTAGTGAAAACTAGTGCGCATCACCATCAACGATTGCACCACTGCTTACCATCAGGTGGGATGCAATCAAGCACTAGTTTATGTCAAATTAAAAAAAAAGAAATCGGTTTATATAAATAATAATAATAAGAAGTGATTGGAATTGGAGTTTAAGTAGGTATTATCTTTTACTTCACTTTAAAACCCATTATATTACATTTTAAAATATTTATTCAAAAAAGTATCCCACAGGGTGTTATTATTATTATTTATTTATTTATTTAATTAACATGGAGGACTTACAGCTAAAAAAAAAGGTTAGGAAAATTAAATTGGGTTGGGTTGGTTGGTGGTCTAAAAATGTCCGATTATTCAAATTCAAATTCAAATTCAAATTCAAAGCGTTTATTTCAAATAAACCTTTACAGGCACTTTTGAAAAGTCATAAAGTCGGTCTGTCAGGAAAAAAATGACGCTAATTGCACATTCCAAAAAGTAGGTCTCAATGGAGAAGAATGTGCAAGAAACTCCATGGACACTCTTTTCAATCATGTTGTGTTTTACAAATATATAGGTTACATATTTTTGTCGCTGCTATGATGCGAGAACAATGTAACTAAAATAATAAAAGAGTACGTAAAGTATGTTCTAAACCAATTAAAATAAACCACTGGCAGCTAAGAGATGACCAGTCCCAACTGACAGCGCCCGTTCACGGACATGACGCGTATATCAGCACCACTCAGCTCAACCATTATGAAGGGAACCGAATGATCCAACACACGCGCCACCATCAGCGAGACATTTGAGTGAGCATGACAAACTCTCAACTGCCATGGTCATTTACGTCAAACAACTTTAAACCATAAATTACTCCATGGTACTCACATTTACAAACATTGAAAAAAACTACTTCTACATTATACAACACTAGAATAATGTCAACATTTAAGATTAAAAATAATAATCAATTTGTAGGGACTAGTGGTAGTGGAGCTGGACCAGCAATGAGCCAAGCATTTTTATCTTGTATATAATCCTCTAACTTATAATAAGCTTGTCTACATAGTGTGCGTTTAACACAAGATTTAAATTTAATTTCATTGAGTTCTAATATATTGGGAGGTATTTTATTATAACATTTCAAACAGTACCCCATGAAAGAAGAGGCCACTTTAGCCAGTCTGAAGCCTGGTTGAACTAACTGATCCCTATTTCTTGTAAAATAATTGTGTCTATCGCCTCTTTTACTAAAAAGATGAAGATTTTTCCTAACGTACATGATGTTTTCATAAATATATTGACAAGGCACCGTCATGATGTTAATATCTTTAAACAGTTCCCTTAGAGAATCGCACCGGCGGAGATTGTAAATGGCTCTGATAGCTCTTTTCTGTAGTATAAAAATTGAGTCTATGTCTGCAGCCCGTCCCCACAGTAAGATACCGTATGACATAATACTATGAAAATAACTAAAATAGACTAGTCTAGCGGTATCAATATCCGTAAATTGGCGGATTTTTCTTATAGCATATGCAGCTGAGCTAAGCCGTCCTGCAAGAGATGTTAAATGAGGACCCCACTGTAGCCTTGAGTCAAGCGTAATCCCCAGGAAAACTGTTTTATCAACGAATTCTAGTTTCTCATTGTTCAATATAATGTCACAATCACTACTTTTAACATTAGGTAGGGAAAATCTTATACATTTAGTTTTTTTTCCATTTAAAACTAGGTTATTAGCAGTGAACCAGTTTTGGACCTGCAGTATGGCGTTATTTTCGTCGTTGAAATTATTAGTCTTTCTATTTATCTTAAAAATCAATGAAGTGTCATCGGCAAACAACACCATATTAAGTTTATTTTGCAATAAATTGGGTAGATCATTAATATAAACTAAAAATAAAAAAGGCCCTAAAATTGAACCTTGGGGTACTCCCATTTTGACATTTAATTTCGACGAATTAACACCATTAATCTGAACTAGTTGCTGTCTATCATTTAAATAAGATTTTATTAATCTTAACGCTGTTATGCCTAGTCCGTAATGCTCAAGTTTTAGGAGTAGTGTTTCATGATCTACACAATCAAATGCCTTAGACAGGTCGCAGAAGATGCCTATAGCATCTTGTGCTTCCTCCCATGCATCAAATATATGTTTTAGTAAGGAGACACCAGCATCCGTCGTGCAACGTCCTTTGGTGAAGCCATACTGTTTGTCGTGCAAGATGTTATTCGTGTTAAAATAATTAAGCATTTGATCCAACATCACTTTTTCAAATATCTTGCTAAAAACCGGCAACACGGACACAGGCCTATAATTATTAGTGTTTTTACTATCCCCGGATTTAAAAAGTGGTATCACTTTACTATACTTCATTAGATCCGGAAAGACTCCTTGATCTATACATAAATTAAATATTAAAGCTAAATACGGCGCTATTGTCTCAATAATTGAGGTAAAAACTTTGATAGACATACCCCATAGGTCTTCCGTTAATTTAACCTTGATTTGTTTAAAAGCTTTCATTACTGTTTTGGGGTTTATATGCTTAAAGTTAAATTCAGTCTGACAGGCTGCAACATTCGCCTGCAACAAATCAAAAGCTTGCGATGGCGATGAATCTAGGGTTTCAGTAGTTTTAATAGGTATACTGGTAAAGAAATTTACAAATTCTTCCGCAACTATTTTGTTATCACTAATGAGGCCATGATCAGTCTCTAACGTGTAATCATTATTATGTGTTTTATTCCTGTTTGTTTCATTATTTATAATTTTCCAAACCGTTTTTATTTTATTATCTGCTGTTTTAACTTTGTTGCTAATATATAAGGCTTTAGCTGCCTTACAAGTATTTTTAAACATTTTTGAGTAAGTAGCAACATACTTATTGAAAGTTTCAGTGTTAATGATAGGCTTAAGGCCATACAGCTCGAAAAGTCTTTCCCTACTTAATCTAATTCCTTTAGTCGCCCAGTCATATTCGACTTTTGACTATTATTGATAGGTTTATGCTAGATCGCTATATCACCTGATGGAAAGTGACGATGCGGTCGACGATGGAGCGCAAAGCGCATTTAACCTAGGTCCAAAATGCATTATAAATAAAATAAAGCCTCTAAAGGACTATGCAGGATTCAAGATTGTCCTTTTTAAACCTCGCCCTCCAAAATACTCAAACTCTTACACCCGACATTGTCCAAGTTATCACAACTATTTCCTTAAACTCTTAAGTCCCTAGCGAATGCCGGCGCTCGCACACCTATTGTATTTCTATTATATCTCTAATTACGGTGTTCAAAAGGTTAAACATAACCTTAAACGATTTCCAAGTCGTGCACCTCAAGGGGTTGTCAGCAAACTGTAGGGGCCCTACAGGGTCGAAGCCTTCTAGAGGCGCCGGTTGGTGTGAAAGTGTTACCGCGACTCTAGGAATAAGGCAAGGAAGGAATGGGGTAGGTTTTTTAGTCAGTAAGAGTCTGACACTGTTTCCCGCTCCACCCAAGGACGAGACTCGTCATGGATGATTTTTACCTAGGTACCATAAAAAAACCTCAAACGAGTCAAATTCAAAACACACTACAATAAGTGTTTATTCAACAATATTAGAGGGTCCCAATTCTCGAAACAAACGGGGTCCTATTAAAAAGAAAAATGACTAAAATTACAAGCATTTTGTACGCGATGCTTATCCGGCGCAATAAATTTGTCCACCCACGAATACTTATGAAAACGCGGGAAGATAGCGCGACGCCATTTTGTAAAAAATGTATGTGTATTAAATGAAATGTTTTGGTTATGAAACAATGGGTGTTTGGGAAGCAGATGGTCGATGGGGACATTTTGTCCCCCTGTCCCCCCCTCCAAGGCATTAACCTTGAGATGTGAAAAGAGAGAAAAGGAGTCGTTGCCCAGAAGTAGGACAATATCATCATCATCATCATTTCAGCCGAAAGACGTCCACTGTTGGACTGTTGACTTTCCCCAAGCGTCGCCACAACGACCGGTCCGGTGATTCTCGCATCCATCGAATTCTAGGAACCCTGACCAGGTCATCGGTCCACTTTGTGGGAGGTCTTCCACCTCTACGTATTTGGGTACGCGGTCACCACACCAGAAATTTCCGCCCCAGCGGCCATCTGTTCTGCGTGCAATGTGCCCTGCCCATTGCCACTTAAGTTTGGCGATTCTTTTCGCTTTGTCATCTTGGTTCTCTTGCGGATATCTTCATTTCTAGGCATAAAATAGTAATAAATAATAACAATCCTTTAATTTCAGGTATTTAAAGCCCAGAGATACAAAACACAAATAATACAAAACATGGTGGATGTCCCACATATACGTACAAAACATTTTGGGAACACATTCATTATGCGTACAGCCAAGGAGTGGAATTCCTTGCCGGAGTCGGTGTTTCCTGATAGCTACAATCCGAGTATCTTTAAGTCAAGAGTGAATAGGTTACTTCTAAGTAAGCGCGCTCCATCGTCGACCGCATCGTCGCTTACCATCAGGTGAGATAGCGGTCAAGCGCGAACCTATAATCAATAAAAAAAAAAGAAAAAAACTATAGCAAATTATAAACTATTGCACACGAATGCAATGCCCTTGCGTGATGGCATGAGAAATAAAGATGTCGGCAGAAGAACCAAGGTTACCGACATAGCCCGAAGAATCACCAAATTTAATTGGCAGTTAGCAGAGCACATTGCTAGGAGAATAGATGTCAGAAATCTTGATTCTTCTGTGGAAATCATTATTCCCTACTTCTATGCTATTTGACTATTATTTTGCCTGCTATATTATATAGGTTGTACTTTAACATTATTTTTATCATCATCATCAGCCTTTTTATTCTCCCCAGTGATGGGGCACAGGCCGACTCTCTAGCGAAGAGAACGGGCCATAATCCAACACGCGGGCCCAATGTCGTTTGGTGGAGGTCACGTCTTGCTGGCTGCCTCATGATCTTTTCCTTCACCGTTTTGAGAGCAGTATTGATGAAATAAATAACTGTATTTCCTTTTATCTATAAATTAATCTCATCACAGCAAAAAAGCATAAATTCCCTGTCAATTCGAAAGGTTGATCACACGAAAGCCATTCATACAATAACGACATTAATAAACGTAGCTCTAAAATTATTCAGTCTACGACGAAATTGAATTCATTTTACATAAAGTATCAAGATAATTGACACTTTACACTTTTCTACGTCATCCCACTGGGGGGAGTGAGAACAAACTTTACTTTACAACAATAATTAGTTTAACACAATCAACTGTGCAGACGAACCCTAAAAATTCACGGAGAGAAGGTTTGTAATTAAATTTTTACACAATGTTAATAAAAATAACTACGTGCGCCCTTGGACTCGGACAAAGGACAGGGGTTTAATTTTTATATAAATAAATAGGAGACACGTGTCGACCTGACAGATTCCTGCTTGTAGGTATAATAATAATCGTTTATTTAAGGAAAAATATGTAAATAATAAACTTGTAAAATATATTAAAATCATGGAGACCTTTATTTCCATGATTTTATAGTATTATAGTCATTTACCTCTTAAGGCCCAACCTAAATTTAGGTCGATATACAATGCGACTCAATGTACTAAAAATAGTTGTCAGTAGTTCATGCCCAGGACTTTTTTTTTCTCCTATATTGCTTTTGACTAAATTCTTTTGGTGGCGTAACCCTTTCTTCAGCTTTCTTGAAAATCAGGAAACTCAGGTCCCAATTTAACATAAAAAATATGTTGACTCAATTTGATACAAAAAAAAGTATTGAAATGATAAAACCATGAAAGGAAGACTCTGGCCCTGGTATATATTGCAACGTAGCTGCGTAGGAACGGGGTAGGTTGTTTAGTCAATAAGAATCTGACACTGTTTCCAGCTGCGCCCAGGGGCGGGATTCGTCATTAGATGATTTTTACCTACCATAAAAAAGGTAGTAACGACTTAAACGTACTATACAGCAATGAAATTTTACTTATATTCGATGTATCTCGCGAAACAGTTTTTTGATATAAACTTTGGACCTCCGTTACATTCCTTTTTTCTAGGCAATAATCATGAGTTGAGCTAGAGATAGTGTCAGACATTTACTGTTTAAAAAGTTTGAAAACCCATCCCGTTCCTTCGTTGCCTTAGTTCCAGGGCCTTGGTGTGGGTACACCAAGGCCAATTTTAAGGGTTTAAGCAGTGCCCCAGGAGGCTTCGACTCTGCTGGGCCTATACAGTTTGCTATCAACTCGTTGATAAGAATAGAACACGCCGTCGACGCCTTGGGCTCGGTCCGGAGGGTTACCCAACGGCCGGATAGCAATTTTGGAAATTTCTCTGTTAGTGCTCAGTTTATGCAAGGAAATCTAGTACAAAATTTCATTCTCTTAGTCCCAGTAGTTTTGGTTGTGATAAATGATCTTTATTTTGCAAGTAGGTTTAAAAAACACTTTTGTAAAAGTGTTTTTTAAACCTACTTGCTAAACTAAACTACACCGGAATCATCTAGCATCGAAAAAATGACGTACACGTCATTTTTTCCGGTTCCGGATTCCGGTGTTTCCTAGGTGACTACCCTGAGAAGAAATACCGAAACAAACTCATGGGTCAAAGTCTCTTTTAAAGTCCTTACAGTAAATATGTATTGGTCAAATCCGTCAAATCACATAAGGTTGTGCCTTGATTTGTCAGTCAGACAGTTTCTCTGTTTTGTTATATTATACTAGCGATCCGCCCCAGCTTCACACGGGTGCAATGGTGATATTAAATACATGCATGTATTACATACAAACCTTCCTCTTGAATCACTATATCTATTAAAAAAAGCCGCATCAAAATCCGTTGCGTAGTTTTAAAGATTTAAGCATACATAGGGACAGAGCGACTTTGTTTTATGCTATGTAATGATACATAGATCATTTATATTTTAAGACAATATAATTCTGCTCCCTTCGTCTGTAGCTGTAGAGATTTATCTACATATTATTATTATGAACACTAGATGGAACCAGTACTAGAGACTAGGGTTGGACAACGTTTACAAGTTATCGATAGATTCAGTTTATACACAATAAAAAAAAATTATATGACTAGTTATATTAGGTACTTTATCATCATTATCATCAGCCTTTTTAAAGTTCCCACTGCTAAGACACAGGCCTCCTCTTTAGGAGAGGGAATGGGCCCAGTGCGGGTTGGGTGGATGTCTTCGAATATTTGGTTGTAGGACATGCCGGGTTCCTCACGATGTTTTCACCGTTTTGAGAGCAGTAGTGCGCCTGGTTGGGTTTGAACCCGCGACCTACAGCTCGTAAGCCTATTACCACACGGCCACCACTGCCCTATTAAGTACTTATTCATTCATATCTATTTATTTACATTGTGCTATATAATAGAAGCAGCCAGAAATATGAAACCAAGATTTTTGTAACTCATGATTTAAAAGTGCGTTTCTTCATGGAGTTTCTTCTGTAAAGAGATTTACGCTTTGGAACGTGTAATTTAGCTTTATTTTAAAAAAGTAAAGCTAAATTACAGGCCGACATTTTGGCAGTGCAAAAGTAGTTTGTTTGAAATAAATGTTTTTACTCTCACGCATTTTTTTTTACCGATGGATGCGAAACGCGCAGGACTGATCATTGTGCCGACATTTGGAGGAGGCATTTGTCTAACAGTGGACGTTATTGGGCTGAAATGATGACGATGTCATTTTTAAATTTTCAATAAATCGTCATATTTAAAGACGCCCCAAATGAAAAATCATTTATTAAACCTTTTTTGCTACACACAATTGGATAAAAAATAAACCTAACTTGTTATTAGTTTAAAACCCTATTTATTTCTACTTATTTTTAGTTGCTCTGCTTTGTGTCAACTTACATTATTTACAGATGTCTTTATACAAGTAAAGAACAATATCAATCAAATACAAAAAAAAATCGATATCGATAAACACTCGCTGTCCCATCACATGCATTAATAACGACCCCAACTACTTGACTGTCACTCGTCAAAGATTTATTGTCTCATCAGAAGTCATCTTTAATTCATATTCATATCAGGAGCGACTGAGAGATCGCCTAATTGGCCAGCACTAGCAAAAACGTTGCTATATCGATGTATTGTATTAATTGTGTCCAATACATATCGATAGACATAATTGGCGACATCTGGACTGGGACAATAAAATGTATTAGTGATGTTTATCGACTGTTTTTAGTTTATTTATTATTCTTGTTTTAGGGTCATTCTGCTTTTTAAAAAATAATTTGTAAAGCTCTAAAAGTTCTGTGGTGTAATTTATTAAGCCCCAAGAGGACACCGGTGTCCGCACACATATTGTCTTTTGTGTCTGTAATTACGGTAGTCGTAGGGTTAAGAAACAATAAAGTTATTTTTTATCTTAATCGTTTCTTCCATAAATTAATAACATATTTATAGTTCACTATTAATCAAATTAATTAATTAAGTTGTTAGGTATTTACTCGTATAGATAATATAAAAACGTAAAGCAACGAAATTACCGCACTAAAATGTAGGTACCACCAGGATAGCCCACGATTTTGTTTTTCCATTTTACAAAAACGAGCGCTTGTAACGTAAGGTAACGCACCGGAAACCACAGAGTTGTAAGGCCTCCCACAAGGAGGACCGAAGACCTGATGAGAGTTGCTGGAATGTAATGAATGCGAGATGCATAGGACCATTCGTTGGCGATAGTTACAGGGAGGCCTATGTCCAGCAGTGGACGTCTTTCGGCTAAAATGATGAAAATAGTGACCGGGATGCATTTCGGGAAGTGTGTGTCGAAATTGCATAACTTAATGCCGTCTAGCCCGTTCCATTATACGCGCATTGCGTCACTGGAGATGCTACCTATAGATACGTACAAAACGTCTTGGAAACACATTCATTTTGCGTACAGCTAAGGAATGGAATTCCTTACCGAAGTCTGTGTTTCCTAATAGGTTACTTCTAGGTAACCGCGTCAACCGTCGACCGCATCGTCGCTTTCCATCAGGTTAGATAGCGGGCAAGTGCGAACCTATAAAAAAAAAAACACTTTAAACGAATCAATTGTAATTTTTTTTTTTGGTACTCATTTGTTTTTTTATTCCTAAAAAAGTAGAATAGCCCTTTAATCCAAGAAAACTAGGGTTGTGTTGTCTAATTCTGCTTGAGTGATTGAGTGAACCTTTCGTCCGTATATCAGTCAGTAAACTAAGTCGAGTTCCAGTGAATTGTTATTTCTTTGTCTGTTGTTGAAACGTTTACCTTGTTATTTTAATTTATTAGGTAAATTGTAAGTAACGGGCCAAAGAGGAAGTCGGCTTTTGAAAACAATTAAATCAAGAAATGTAATCAGGGTACGCGTGGCAAAGGTTGCGCGAAAGTGTACCCTGGGGCTCTGGAACAAAGGTAAAGGAGGAAAACCACAGGTGAGTTTTAGTCAGTAAAAGTCTGATACATCTGAGACCAGTCATTAGATTCCTTCCATGATTGCGCGCGTGGATTGCTTCCATGCAATCTTACGCAAGAGGTGCACGTCCTAGGTGCGTAGGGTGCGAGCCAGCTGCAATAGTATCCTGGCCGCTTTTGCCGAACGTGTCGACTGTCAGTACCTGAACCACTGTTGCATGATAGCGTACTGGATAATGTTAAGATTTATTTTAAAAACAAATTGTCAATTTTGTGTATGATTATTTTAATGTAATGTGTGTATGTATAATATGATCCAATGAATTCCACCTAAAAAAAAACTGCAAAGAAAGCCGCGTGAGGCAACGGCGCTCACGCCCCAGCCGTCGCGACGACACCAATCCTGATTTTTAGCCATTGTCGGCGTGGGGTTACAGACGGCGAGTAATAGGTAGCCGTACCTCACCATCCGGTAACAGTCTGTACCGCAAGTCGTCGACGACGCATACCGTTCCGTTCGTCAAAGAGTTTTGAGCAAACCGCAGAAGCCCAGCAGGCTCAAAACCTACTGGGGTTGTTGTGCTGGCACTCCGGCCTCCTCTCTAGGAGATGTAAAGGGGGCTCTTTTAACTCTGCTACCACTTATCTCATGATGATTTACTAAGTAAAAAATGAAAGGCCTTGTGGCCTTGGCCAGAGTGTATACGTTAACCACATATATATGTTAACTTAACCACATTATAGAAATGTATTTTATTAATTTCTAGTAAAATATTTATACAATTTAATTTAGCCACAAATGAGAATATTTCACAGAATGTTTCACATTTTTTCCGTGAAAAAAAAAACAACAGATTAAAATACAAATCGCGGATTTACCACAGATTTAAAAATAATAAATCCACATGACCATTCGGCTCGGCGCCCGCTACTAAAGGAATAAATATAAAAATTTGATTAAAATGTACGCCGATCAGCGTCTCATTGATTTATGTCCACAAAAAATGGCCTAAGCCTGATTTATTAGATTCTATGGCCTCTTGCAACATTGAAATCTCTTTGAGTGAAAACGAAACCAGAATAATGTATCGTAAATCATGGGAAAAAAGATGCATTGAACGAAATGTCATGCGTGGATTATCTAGTTTGTTGTGGGATCGGAGCTAAATAAAAGCGCTAATATTGATCAATCTGTCAAGTTAGCATTTCCCATGTTCTATCTGTAAATAATATGGACTATGATTCGAGAAACAGTGTCTTCCAGAGGCCCCAGGTTTGAGAAAACCTCTTGGTGCGAACATTACGAGCGAATTGTGAGAAGAGAAATGCATACTGATCGACCGACAAATAAATACGTGTCCTACTATAATACTGCGGACTTAATAACTAATTAGGTTTGATATAATTGTAATTAGATTTGTGTTGGGACGGAAATCAAACCCTTGCGTCTCAACCGGCGTTCTAAACCACTGCGCTAAATAGGTTGTCAGGTAAAGAAAAAACGCCGAACCCCAAAAGGCGATTAAATTCTTGAGCCCCAGCGAACGCCGCGGTTCGCACACCTATTGTGATCTTCTCTTGATCTTTCTATTACGTCTCTAATTATTTATGGTATTCTAAAGGTTTAGTACTGATTTGTTTCTTGATGTCTGTTCTCAGACAGATCAGTAAAAATGTCTGACACTAACTCCCGCCCCGCCCAAGGGCGTGGAAATGTCATCTACACTATCTACACTAATATAATAAAGAGGTAAAGTTTGTTTTTTTATTTTTTTGTTTGTAGGAGGTAATTTCTGGAACTAATGGTTCGATCGGAAAAATTAAAGCTATAATAGAAAGCTGTTTTACTCCTGAGTGACATAGGCTATAAATTATTTATATAACATGGATATTAACCGAGTTATCACAACTTTTGTCTCACAAATGTTCCGCGGACGAAGTCGCGGGCAGAAGCTAGTTGAATATTATTTTCCCACCAAAAAACCAAACCAAAGGGGACCAGTAGGGTCGATGCCCGCTAGGTCCAAGAGGAATTGTGGGAAACCTTGAAATCCTAGAATCAAAAGGGCAAGTCAAGGATGAAGGTGTGGTTTCAATCAGTAAAATCCTGAAAAGCTTTCCCGTTCCGCCCTAAAGCGGGAAAAAGCACTTGATAATTTCCTGCCACACAAAAAAACTAGTAAAAATATTACCTAACTCCCACTACACTGGATATACGAGTATTATCGATAGTCATCATTTGTTTTTATTGCCCATATATTTGGTATGTATGTATTTATGTATCTAATAAAATATATTGTTATAAATATTGGTGCTTTTTGTCACACTAATGACGGCCCCATATTATTTTCTGACAATTATTGTCCATTCCAGGTCGCCTGGAAAAGATCGAGGAATGCAATAAGATCGTCTATTGTAAGTATGTGTTTTAGTAAGAAGTTTTTCTTTTTTATGTTTCTTGTAGTAATAGTAGTATGTACTCTATCATCATCATCATCATTTCAGCCGAAAGACGTCCACTGCTGGACATAGGCCTCCCCCAAGCGCCGCCACAAAGACCGGTCCTGTGCGTCTTGCATCCATCGGCTTCCAGCAACCCTGACCAGGTCATCGGTCCACCTTGTGGGAGGCCTTCCAACGCTACGTCTTCCGGTACGCGGTCGCCACTCCAGAACCTTTCGACCCCAGCGGCCATCCGTTCTGCGTGCAATGTGCCCTGCCCATTGCCACTTAAGTTTGGCGATTCTTTTCGCTATGTCGGCAACCTTGGTTCTCTTGCGGATATCCTCATTTCTGATTCTATCACGCAAGGATACTCCGAGCATAGCCCTTTCCATTGCCCTTTGAGTAATCTATCACTTACTAATTATTCTTTCGACTACCGTAATTATAGACACACTATAAAGACAAAAGGTGTGCGGAAATACACAATAAAAAGTCAATAGATATGCGCACACCGGTGTCCTCTTGTGGCTCAATGAATTCAACGTGAAATCTCAGAAACTACAACACATACAAACTTAAAATTTGGCAGAAAGGTTCCTTATGGGGTGACATCCACTAAGATGGAGAGGACTTTGTGAAACTCCACTCCAAAGAGGGTAAAACAGGCGATAAATAGAAGTTTGTGTGTAGACTATCACGCGGGTAAAGCGGCTGGCAAAGGCTAGTAAAGTAACTATTTTTTTTTTCAAATTCGTGGCTATAGAACAAGGCAAATAAGTTGAACCATTTGCTTCGATAAAGACCTCAAAATCCGTTACTGTACCTACATTCCAGCTCGACCGTCATGATGATTCAAATTGCGTGGTTATAACTGGTTTTTGGGTTCCAATCGAAGTAGGGGGCTGTCTCCAACTTTAGCAAATGCAAATGAAAGAACGTAAAAAAAAAAATATCTAAAATAATGTTTTTTCTTTCTAAAGTCTAAACTCTTACAAACATAAATAATATACTAAAATAAAAAAAATGGTTTAATTTATTTGCCGCGTACTATACCCGGTGTTCCAGTTTGACAGCAATTACTGTTACAAGCGACGTCACTTGTCAAGCTGTCATACAAACTACCTACCTCCAACCACTCCGCGGGAACAAACTAGTATCCTGCCTTGTCTAGCAGCTTCCTTTTAAGTCTAGTTAATTAACTTCTCAGTTATATTGGATATGAAAGCCTGCTTTAAGTACTGAGTATTAGAATTTATTAGTCTAGTTTTTTGTTATAAAACTACTATTTTATCATTAATATTCTGATAAATTGCCACTATAATGCCAGATAATGGACGGAAAAAACTCACATTTATAGATGTATTGGGCACGCCATAATGTTGGCGGTAAGTCAGTTTGAGGCGTGGCTGGAAAGATTTCACGGCGTCCTCACCTTCCGCATGACGCAGGCTCTCACTGGACAAAGTAAGTTCGGGAGGTTCCTGCACTGGATTCGTGAGGCCGCGTCCGAGGCTCACCACTGTGTGGCCAGCCCGGAGGAACACACAAACAGGTGGAACACACGGTAGAGGTGTGTACCGCTTGGGAAGAGCATCACCGTGTCCTCGTTGGGGAGATCGGCGGCGGCGACCTCTCGCGGCGGGCCTTGGTTCAGGCCATGGGCCGTAGCGAGGAGGAGTCGCAGGCGGTCGCCTCCTTCTGCGAGGCAATAATGCTAGCAAAAGAAGAGGTCAACCGCATCAGCCAAAGGCAACGGCGCTCTCGCCGCAGCTACCGCCTCCGCGATTCCGATCCCGATTTCCGGCTACCGTAGGCGCGGGTTTGTCCAAGTCCAGGTTGCCGACGGCGTACACTGTTCCCGCGCACCTCAAGGAATTGTCAGAAAACTGAAGGGGCCCCGCAGAGTCAAAGCCTCCTTGAGTCAAGGGTTGATGCGAAAGCGTAACATCAGAGCTCTAGGATTAAGGCAAGGAAGGAATGGGGTAGAACGTTTAGTCAGTAAGAGTCGCCCAAGGATCATTTTTCGTCATTGGATGACGTGATTAATCAGTGAGTGGTATTCGCTTTTATATGTAATTTAAATTTAAAAAATCAGAAGCTGAAGACGGGAAAATTACTACTTTTTGAAAATAAAATTATTCAAATATCAACCCTTCATGACCAAGAAAGCCACTTGGTTTATATTTATACTAGCGACCCGCCCCAGCTTCGCACAGGTGCAATATGCATGCATTATACATATAAACATTTCTTTTGAATCACTCTATCTATTAAAAAACCGTATTAAATCCGTTGCGTAGTTTTAAAGGTCTAAGCATACATAGGGCCAAACCGCGCGAAGCGATTTGTTTTATACTATGTAGTGATAAATGTAAAGATTTCATGTTAAATATGGCAAGTTTATTCAACCGGTTGACCAATATACCACACTCCGGGTTTTAATTAAGTAATTACGCCACAATATAAAATTAACTTTATTTTGACTACAACTTATTTACTTAATTAATGATTGTATTTTTATTACTTTTTATTGCCCTACACATACTACACACATCATTTAATTACGAAATCATTATAATTAAGAGACATCTAAATTCAAGAAATTGGTGACTTTATGACCACAAAAGTTGATTTTATGTTTTTTATTATAAGTTTTCCTTTCAATATATTTTAGTCTTGGTGTACAAGAAAGTGTATAATAAACTAGCTTTTGTCAGCGGCTTCGCCCGCGTACATAAAATATAGCCTATGTCACTCAGGAGTAAAACAGCTTTCTATTGTTACTAAAATTTTTCCAATCGGACCAGTAGTTCCAGAGATTACCCCCTACAAACAAAAAAACAAACTAACAAAAAAACAAACTTTACCTCTTTATTATATTAGTGTAGATAAATAAAAGTTGTATGAAAATGTACTTCGAGTTCAACTTGTCTTAAGGGGCAGATACACACCAGCGGCTTTGAGCGAACAAAAGAGGAGCTAACATCACTTCTCGCGCATCAAGAATAATCGAATAATAATTTGTTTAACACAAAATAAATAAAAGCCGTATAAAAAAGATTGGTAATTAAATTATCTTTTAGTTTTGAAAGTTTCATAAATATACCGACAGACAATGTTTATCGCCTGATCTTCGTTTTTTTGCCTGTATTAGACATAACTTTGGAAATAAATTACACCAAGTTCAATGGAAAAAATATATGTAAACTCAAAACTCATTGTCGAGTTAAGCACTTTGTTATCTACGAGTATGTTAATTTTTTGTGTACAACAAAGAATTAAATACAAATATTCGTATATAAAATCATGATAAAAAATAGTCTAATTTAACATAATTAATATTTTTTTCAAAGCACACGGACGGACTAGCCGTTTAGACGTGATGTTGGAATTAATATCATAATAAATCGTACATCTTCCCCTTAATAATATCTTTAGAATATGGCGACATGAACAAACATTGTGTTTTCAATAAATAGTAATTAGTAATTACGGTTGCCGCAACAGATAAAAACGATGATTAAAAAATAATTTATTAGTGGTGCCTCGCGGGGGGCGCATCGACTTCGAGAGATGTGAAACATCGATAGCCGATGTGCAGACTTTAGTGATGTGCTTGATAAGAACACTGGAGAATTTATTTTTAGGGTTCCGTGCCTTAAAAGGGAAAAACGGAAGCCTTATAGGACTACTTGTCTGTCTGTCTACCTGCTGTATATGTGTCTATCAAGACCATCTCAGAAACGCATCGAGGTATCGTGTAAACCATTATACTCAAATCTGCGATCCCTTGATGCTGTAATTAAATCAATCTTCTAAGTTAACTGAAAAAATAATTTAAGGCCGTTAAAGTCGCAAAACGTACATTTGAGCACTCTCAAAGGAATCAAAATTAATAGGGTAACTTCCCGTTGACCTAAAATCCTAAAATTTGGTATGAAACAAGGTCTTATATCACACATGCACTAGCTTCTGACGTTTAACAAGTGCCTATGTAGGCTTATGTGAAATAAAAAGATTTTGACTTCGACAAATATTAAAAAATAAAATCAGAAAATTAAATTGTCCTTTTTAAAAAAAAAAACTTTTTTTAGTTCCGGAAAAATCTTGGGACTCGATTCGGGAATTGAATTATTTACATAAATTGGTTAGTACGGAACCCTCCGTTAGCAATTCTGACTCGCACTTGCCTAGTTTGTTTTTGTTGTGAAAGTAAAGCACGTTAACATTATATTGGCTGTAAGAAAGTTTTTATCAAATCTTTTTTTCAGATTTGAAATTACTATCATTGTATTTTTTTTTCTTTCTACATCGTAAATTTAATAGGTATTATTTATTTTAATTCGAAATCTAATCAATATTACAATATTGTTATTACTATATAATGAAAACCTATCAAGGTAAGTGAATATAAAATTGCCACTAGATTTTGTATGTTAGATTATTAAATTAATTTAATTAGCCTGTTGATTTAGCGGTTAGTGACCCTAACTGCTATGCTGGAAATCGTTGGTTCAATTCCCACTTAAGGCAAAAGTTTGTGTGATGAACACGATCATTATTCTGTGTCTGCGTGTAATTTATCTATAACTAGCAATCCGCCCCAGCTTCGAACGGGTACTGATATTGAATATATTATGCATGTATTATACACATACCTAAACCTTCCTCTTGAATCACTCCATCTATTAAAAATAATAGATAAAAAAATCTAAGATCAGAAGAATTTAAAGATCTAAGCATACATAGGTACAGCGCTAAGCAACTTTGTTTTATACTATGTAATCATTATATATACTTAGTTTTAGAGATGATATGAAAATTGATGCTCCAGAGCTGCTTACCGAGCTGTCTCAACTTTGTGCTCCAATAAAATATAGCCGTATCAGGAAACCTAGCTTATTCGCTGTGCCTGCGAGTCACACTGTGCGCGAGCACAGTCTCCTATCCCTCGCACTCTCTTTGCGCTCAACACTGTTTTGGACACGCACCCTGAATGTGATGTGTTCGCGGACGAATAGAAGGCGATCATGTCAGTATGCCTGGAGTTCTGTGAGCTGAGTGCGGACCGAGCCAGTAGTGGCCCAGCAGGGTCGAAGCCTTCTGGGGCCAAGGGTCGATGTAAAAGCAGAACACCGGGGCCCTGAAACTAAGGCAGGAAGAAATGGTGGATTGTTTAGTCAGTAGAGAGTCTGACACTGTCTCCCGCTCCACCCAAGGGCGGGATTGGTCATTCGATGATTTTTCCCACCATAAAAAAGACCATAATAAAATTTAAAATTTCTTACTTAGTGTTCCATTTTTAATATCAAAAACGTCCTCCTCCCTTCCTTACATTCTCCAGTAATCTAAAGATTTATCTAGAGGTAGGGATTATCTATAATATATCCTTTTCACACATTCCTCTAATTTCGCTAATATACATCGCTGGTAACTAACCAAGCAAAGCTTTGAGTATAAACCTGTGGTTTATAAATAAACATAATTCTCTAATGGGACTTACCGCAGTCTCTAACACCTGATACATAATATACCCAGTGTAAATATATAACATATATATAACTAGTCTCATATAAGATATACCACCTTACTTTTAGTATTGAAACGCGAAATACGTGTACGTATTTTTATGTAAAGAATGTATGTAAAAAAAAATCATAACTGTATCAAGAAAAATCACAAAGTTATAGAGTGGTAAAAGCCCCAACTTACGATTGTAGGTCGCGGGTTCAAACCTAGCTAGGCGCCATACTTTGTGTAATTTATTAATTGCTCTCAAAACGGTGAAGGAACACATCGTGACGAAACCGGCATGGCCTAGAACCAAAAATTCGAAGACGTGTGACATCCATCGACCAGCACAGGGCTCGCGTGGTGGATTACGGCCTATTCCCTCTCTCAGAGAGGAGTCATGTGTCCCAGCAGTGGGAACATTAAAAAGGCTGATGATGATATCTGACTAGCCTCTTATAAGATATACAGTCTTACTTTAGTACATGCGAAACTCAAAACACATGTACGTATTTTTATATAAAGAATGTATATAAAAAAAATAAAAAAAATCACAAAGTTGTTACATATGTTACCTGATTGTCCACACAAATGTATGGTGAGCAGGCCATCTGAGCGGCTAATAGTCCAGGAGGTAACGTTGCATTTTAGGTAGTGTTTTTACGCCGATCAGTTGCCATCTTGTTCAAAGTGAACCAAGAGTCAGCTGACGCACCCGCGGTGGGTGTAGGATTGAATGGCTATGGAAGTGGTGAAAATAAATAAAAAATCAAGTCACAGTACGCCGGCAGAAACTTTTTCCATAAATATTTTACATCATAATGAGCTAAACAAAATCGTCAGCTGCGTGGGTAGCGGTGGAAACACCGTCAGCTGATGCAGTAAAGATACTACCTAATTCAAAATAATAAAAAAACACAAAATAATACTTGTAGCGACATCTGCGACGTCACAAGTCGTAATTTTTTAGTTACGTTGTGACCTCATAGATGTCGCTACAAGCACGATTTAGTTTTTCACCTACGAATAATCAGTATCTTTATTGCATCAGCTGACGATGTTTTTACCACTACCCACGCAGCAGATTGTTGTTTTCGTACTTTTATTAATTTAAAGAATTACTTAGTTACATTTTATACGGCGTACTATAACTGTATTTTACTTCTGTTTACAAGTTCATGCGACTGACTGACGTATAATCCCCCCTCCACCATGCAATTTTTTTTTAGCTCAGTATAATGTAAAATATTTATTAAAAAAGTTTCAGCCGGCTGACTATGACCTCTTTTATATGCAACGGTACCTCTCGGACTATAAGGAGTGGCGCCCAGCTATGCACTGGCGTCAAATACCTGCTATGACCTACTGTGACCTGTGATGAACTTGCCACTGTAGACGTGGGATTGCGGACGGCGAGCAACGGGTAGCTCGCCGTTTGGTCGTCTAGTAGGTAATCGTCCGGACCAAGCCCAGTCGTCGACGGCGCGCACTGTTCCCGCGCGCCTCAAGGGCTTATCAGTAAAGGTAAGAGGCCCAACTGCAGTGCCGCAGCCTAATGGGGTCCCGGTCCGGTTTCTGAAAGGAAGATCCGACCCCGGTATGAGGGCAAAGAAGGAATGGGGTGGGCCGTTTAGTCAGTAAGAGTCTGACACTGTTTCCCGCTCCGCCTTTTTTTTATGGTGGGAAAATCATCGAATGGCGAATCCCGCTCTTGGGCGGCGCGGGAGACAGTGTCAGGCTCCTACTGACTAAACGACCCACCTTTCCTTGCCACCTTTCTTTCCTCAAATTCTTGTGCCATTGTCTCATATTTCAACACTAAATAAATCTTGATTGTCAATGTTTCACGATGCTATTCAATCAGCGAGTGATTACGATCAATTTACAATTTGATACGCTCGGCTGATGATTAACTACATTTCGGAGTGATTACAGCTGAAGACAAAGTACTCCTCCCTCTGAGAGGGTCCTCAGAATTTATGTGGAATACTTAAATTTATTGGTGCTCGTTTGCGAAGGTTTTTTTGCTCATGTATTCGTCAGGTTTAAATGGCTACTGTATCATGGTTTGTTTACCTAAAGATGCTGATAAACTTGAGTATCCACTTGTATCTAATGAGCATTCTTGAGAGAGCAGTGGTGGCCGAGTGGTAAAGGCCCCGACTTACGAGTTGTAGGTCGCGGGTTCAAACCCAGCCAAGCGCATTACTTTGTGTAATTTATTTCATCACCACTGCTCTCAAAACGGTGAAGGAAAACATCGTGAGGAAACCGGCATGTCCTAGAACCAAAAATTCGAAGACATGTGACATCCACCAATCCGCACTGGGCCCGCGTGGTCGATTACGGCCCATTCCCTCTCCTAGAGAGGAGGCCTGTGTCCCAACAGTAGGAAACATTAAAAAGGTTGATAATGATGATGAAATGTACAGACTAGGATTTCTTTTTTTCAATTTCAGGTAAAAGTTGTTTGTTATCATGACTAAAATCCGTAGGGACCCTGCAGAAGGCTCGAAGCCAATTAGGGTCAACTGTTTCCCGCTCTACTCAAGGGCGGGGCTCGTTATTGGATGATTAAACTAGTGCGCCTTACCATCAACGACTGCATCACTGCTTACCATCAGGTGGGATCGCAGTCAAGCACTAGTTTATAGCAATTAAAAAAAAAAAAATTTTTACCTACCACAAAAATAAATCATGACTAAAATGGCGTGTATAAGTATCAGTCGCTAATTATAATATATATAATAAAACTAAAGAGAAATCCAGAAGGATCTTGGAAATAACTAGTGTTCGACCGAAGGTGCAATTCTGGCCGAAGCCGAAGCCGAAGCCGATTAATCGGTATTCATCAAAACCTTCGGCCGAAGCCGAAGCCGAAGCCGAAGCCGATTAATCGGTATTCATCAAAACCTTCGGCCGAAGCCGAAGCCGAAGCCGAAGGTGTCATTGACCTTGAAAAATACGATAGTTACTTTGATCTCTGAATTTCTAACTGAATTTACTAGATAGATATTGTGAGATTTAGCCCAATAACGAGCCGAGTGACCAACATATACAATTAGGTAATAAAATGTTGTCTAAAATAAAAGTTTATATAGAATGTTAGTTAAATATTTATTTACTTAAAGTACAAATTTTGACAACTAGCAAACCTTCAGCTTCGGCCAAAACTTCGGCAAATTTTTGGCCGAAGCCGAAGATTTGGCCGAAGGTGCTTTTTTGGCCGAAGGTGGCCAAAGCCGAAGCCGAAGCCGAAGCTTCGGTCGGACACTAGAAATAACTATCCACTTAGTATAACGAGCAAAGAGAAAGAAAGACACACAAAATTCCTCAAAGACTTACAAGGCTAACTCGTGGGTACTAACACAATAGATATTGTAGTAAATGTGTCCATTATTTACAAGCTTATTATACTTTACTAACAAAAGAAACTCGTTACTTGTAAAGGTTGCCTTTCAAACTAGGCGTCACAGACGCAGCGTCTATAGCATCTATGATTTTTTTTATGGCGGGGAAAATCATCGAGTAACGAGACAGTGTCAAACTTCTACTGACTAAACGACCCATCGTTCCTTCCTGCCTTAGTTCCAGAGCCCAGGTGTTCCGCTTTCGCATCGACTCTTGGCCTCAGAAGGCTTCGACTCTGCTGGGCCCCTCCAGTTGCTGACAACTTCTTGAGGCGCTCGGGAACAGTGCGCGCCCTAGACGACTTGGGGTCGGTCCGAACAGTTACCAGATGGGCGGACTGCGAGCTACCCATTACTCGCCATCTGCAAGCTCGCGCCTACGGTGATAGCGCCTATGTACAAATAACATATAGGGGTCCGTTATAAAATATTGTCATCACACAATGCTAGCCATTTACTAGTTATTTCTTGATGGTCGGCATTGTATGACGACAGCATATTATAACTGAGCCCTATATGTTTATTTGTACATAGACGTTTTAAACGCTGCGTTTGTGACGCTTAGTTCGAAAGGCTGCCTTCAATAAGTAACTATGTCTTGAGTTTCGCGACTCTTCCTAGAACCTTGACCCTTGGCTGGTCAACCATAAAGTGTTCCAAAGAACTTATAATTAATGCCTTTTATAAGTACGTTACTTAGATTATTTAACCTAAGTAACATGCTTATAAAAGGCTCTTAGTGATTGCGTTAGTTTTATTATCTTTATTAAGTTTACCTACTGCGGTCTTCCATAACTTAAGTTAAATTAAAGTTAGTGAAGACTCTTGATAAACTATTGCGCCTCACCATCAATAATTACATCACTGCTTATCATCTGATAGATTTGAAATCAAGCACAGGTTTTTTTCACAAAAATCCCAAGCTAAACAAACCTTGTGTTGTTAGCACTAGACAACAGATTGATAAACATACTTATATATAACTAAATAATGCTATAGCAACACCGCCATCTTAGGTATTTTAGGTGCTCTAGAGCCTTCACGCAGACAACGTCGCGGGCAGCAGCTAGTATATATCTAAATACGTAATTAAAATAATTATTCAAGTCTAAAACAATTAGTATTATCTGTTAAAAAGCAACTGCTAAAACGGCAATGCCAATATTATAAATAAAATCTACATCATAACTGGGTGTATCAGACCCGTAAAACATAAACTTTGAAACGGGGTGTATCACACCCGATGATACACCCGAAATTCCATCAAAGAAATGTCCCCAAATTGCGAAACGATCTCACAAAAGCGATAGAGGACATTTCCTTACAATATTCAATACACCTCCCATAAGTCATGCGGTGCCGAATACCCTACGTTTACGAACACAAACTTATATTTAAATAAACTCCGATAAATCCTTCTCTCAACACATAAAAAGATATATCTCAGATCTCGAGGATTCTGATATTAATTTCATATATCTTATATCTCCGGTCTCGTCGTCTCGATTTTAAACCACATTCGAGATAAATACAGAAGGTTTGATACACCCAATGTGCCAAATAGAACATCATCTAAGAAGTCCTCTTACCATCAGGTGGGATCGCAGTCTAGCATTACTTTCCGCCGTCGTGTCTCTAGCCACCGTAGGTGAGGGCTTGCGGATGGCGAGCAAAAGGTAGTTCGCTGTCCGCCCATTCGGTAACCATCCGGACTGAGCCCAGTTAGTAGGGACGATGTCACGCGCTTACGAAATGTGCGATAGCAACGCTACAAAGGCGCCTTTAAAAACGAAAAATTAAATTTTCGCATGTGTGCCAATATACATACACTAATATTAATATAATAAAGAGGTAAAGTTTGTTTTTTTGTTTTTATGTTTTTTTGTTTGTAGGGGGTAATCTCTGGAACTACTGGTCCGATAGGAAAAATTTTAGCAACAATAGAAAGCTGCTTTACTCCTGAGTGACAAAGGTTATGTATGCGGGCGAAGCCGCTGGAAAAAGCTAGTACACTAATATAATATAATCTACACTATCTACACTAATATAATAAAGAGGTAAAGTTTGTTTTTTTGTTTTTATGTTTTTTTGTTTGTAGGAGGTAATCTCTGGAAGTACTGGTCCGATTGGAAAAAATTTAGCAACAACAGAAAGCTGCTTTACTCCTGAGTGACATAGGCTATATTTTATGTACGCGGGCGAAGCCGCGGGCAAAAGCTAGTATATAATAAAGAGATAAAGTTTGTTTTTTTGTTTGTAGGAGGTAATCTCTGGAACTACTGGTCCGATTGGACAATTTTAGCAACAATAGAAAGCTGCTTTACTCCTGAATGACATAGGCTATATTTTATGTACGCGGGCGAAGCCGCTGACAAAAGCTAGTTTGTTATAATGTCCTCTATATTCATTCTAGCCTTGAAGAACAATTAATTAAAATAGAAATATCAATTAATCTAATTTGTAACTACAAACCTGCTAAAGGCAAATTGTTCTAATCCTTCAATGTAAGCTTTTTAAAAGACGGAGCAAAACGCTTAGTCCAGACCGTAAAAAGTTTAACGATTTACCTTACGTAGGGTTATTTCGAATATCCGAAAATTGCGTCTCGTCCCCACTATCTCTTCTCCATCACATCCCCGGCCCTCTAGCCAAGTTACGATCGTTTCGTTAACGGCGAACCCTTAGGCACGCCTTCAATTCCTTTGTTCTGACAACGTGACTGACAACAGAACAAAGGAGTATGGCTCAAAACCTTCGAGTCGACCTTCTCACTTACTTATTCTATACTTAAACGCAACGTTCGATTTTCAAGACTTCTTAATACGCCAATTTATGGCGCGAACGCTTTTTATTGGTCGATTTTTTGTGACGTCATCGCATACGTTGTAAAGTAAAATTTACAGTTATTCTGAATTGACGACAGTGCATAAAATAAGGCGTAGGCGTGTTTATTTATAACTAAGTTTTATTGTTGTTGTTCGTAATGTCTTGAGGCTTCCATATTTAGTTCTGTTCAGATTAACAATTCGCCTTACGTCGGTTTATTTCGTATGTCTGAAAATTTCGTCTCGTCCCCTCTATCTGTTTTCCATCACATCCCTGGCCCCCTAGCCAAGTTCAAGCCTAGCGATCGCTTCGTTAACAGCGAGCGCTTGGCCACGCTTTCAATTCCTTTGTTCTGACCACGTGACTGACGTCAAAACAAAGGAATACGACTCAAAACCTTCGAGTCGACCTTCTCACTTACCTATTCTATACTTAAACGCAACGTTCGATTTTCAAGACTTCTTGATACGCCAATTTATGGCGCGAACGCTTTTTATTGGTCGATTTTTTGTGACGTCATCGCATACGTTGTAAAGTAAAATTTACAGTTATTCTGAATTGACGACAGTGTATAAGATATAGCGTAGGCGTGTTTATTTATAATTAAGTTTTATTGTTGTTGTTTGTAATGTCTTGAGGCTTCCGTATTTAGTTATGGATTTAGTTTGAGTCGTGAGTGGGTGAGTTATGGGTTCTTCGGAGGGTACTTCCGTGTAAGACAGCGAATAGACTCTTAACTCCAATTACTTCCCGCCATTTTGATATCTTTTAATGAGTTATAAGGTTTAACAAGACTTTTAACGTACTTAGGTATTGTAAGGCTGTTGGAATGTTCTAGACTTGCTGCAAACTACAAATGCTAAGCTTTAACCAGTAGAATACCATTTATTCATAAAGTACAACATAGGTATGTATTTCCACCTAGGCGTGAGTTGTGGACGACAGGCTACGGGTAGCTCGCCACCAGTGTACCACACGCGCCTCAAATAATTTGTATAACTGAAGTTGTTCTAATTTATTATTATTTAAGCTTTAAAAAAGTGTGGAATTAATAAAGCTTTTAATTTATTGTTATTTTTAATAATAATAGGTGTCGTTTTAGTTTGTAAAAGTCTGAAAAACCCTTTAATTTGGTCTAGAGAGGTTCCTCTCTACTTACTTACTTACTACTTGTTCAAGTACTTAAATGAATTCCCTTCTTAAAAAAAAAAACATTTTTTTTTACGTTCAAGCGAGTGCAGCCACTGGGCAAAGCTAGTTTATGATAAGACTCATCAAGAACATCCTAGTATCTAACAATTTCATGTAAATCTTAAAGCCGACTAAGTAGGTACCTATAAAAGTATAGATAAGGTTTTGACCGTAAAATAAAATATGAAATACGAACTTTTCTTCTAGAATGTTATAAAATATTCCTTTGTCCGAAAACGCGTTCTGGGGCCTTACCATGACGCAACGAAATGTCAAGCGTGCGAGCGAGAAAAGGGGATGGAGCTACCTACAAAATTAATACGACAGATGGGCTTTCTTTAAAAAGGATTATTGTACACACCAATATGAATAACTTTTACTATGAGAACAACTCAAAAATCACGAAAAAAAAAACTCGTTGCTCCATACATTTGGTCGAGTTCTGTGAATATAAATCTATGGAGCAGCGGGTTTTGATCCTTTTTAAGGAAAGCCCGTCTGTCTTTTCAACTTCGTATATATATCCACAACTATCACACGACGTCGTCTAGACAACATTTGTCCTAGCTGGAAATCGATGGGATGGGTCCCTTGTTTTGTGTCAGACTTTTACAGACTAAAAGCACACTCCTGTTCCTTCGTCCCTACTACTACTCACACTTGCCTTCCCAGTCTTGTCTCTTGTGTTTCTTGTTTTGTGCGATCGTTTCAGCGAGCTACTCATTGCTCGCCGTCCGCAAGCCCGCGCCATAGGTGTCTGGAAATCGAGATCCCGATGAAATCCCGAAATTCAATAATCGACAATCTTCGGTAATTCGGTCGAGGGGATTATACCGTTCAAAAGATCGCGTTAGGAGCTCATAGTAGGGCCTCAGGTTGATTATTATGGCTCGCTCTTCTGTTTTAATAATAAAATCTTCATTGAATTCATGACACTGCTTTATGGGAAGCTTTACGAGGAGTTTTATGAGAGTGTTACATTTATATTCTATGTCCTGTTGGAGCAAGCTTCCTCTGCTCTGAACGAATCAGACACTATGGTAACGCAGCAAGCTATTATATTACTGTGGGTTTTATTGAGATTCGAGTTTGAGTCAAGTTTCAATCGAGAAACTTAGATTATAGTGTTTTAATCAACGCAACCGACTGATATTAAAGATAAGAATACAAACCAAATTGAAACAAATCAACTCACGAAAATTCCAAAAACTCAATTACAAAATCCTTATCCTTATGCTGGGGATTATCTAATAACGATTAAATGTTATTCCTTTAAGACGAGGGGTCTTAAAGGAATAAATAGATAAAAAACCACATACAAAATAATAATATATGACTTATGTAATAATTAAATGTCTGTCTACAGATCGGATAAGATTGACTGAATATCTTGGCTTTAGCCCTAACAGTGGAAACCTTATAAGACTCAAAAAGAAAACAAATTATAATAAAGTATTTAAAAAAAATCTATTATATAGCAAACCTAACAGAACACGGTTTATCTCAGCATTACGCTGAGATAGGCCTTTTTGGCCTCACACCAGTCACACCGTACTTTGTTTTCCTTTTTTAGGGTTCTGAAGTCGTAGTTTAAGAGTTCGGTTAAATTGTCAAAAACTACGGAACCCTACACTGAGCATGACCCGACACGCTCTTGTCTGTTTTTTTTTTTATTTTATTTTCTTGTACTTTTAGTGCGAGTCCGAGTCTAAATGAATAATTTTTCATTCTATCTTTCAAATTTAACACACCTGCAAAATATAAAAACAAACATAAAAAATAGAAATTTCATAGCTACTAAATCCGCCACCGTCATTAATACACGAATCAGACCTAATACCTATAGACAAAAGATCGGTAGGTACTACGGTCCGCCCATCTCATGAGTCCATGGGTTTGTAACTACAAGGTCAAGGTTGAGGACTACACGCCATGGGCGGAGCAGGAGTGATGAGGAACGGTGACATCGTGTATGTTGGGGTTAGGGGTCCTGGTGGATTATGTTAGGTGACCGTTAGATGGTTGGATAGTGGACATTTCAGATTAGATTGCTTTTTGATTTGATTAAAGGAGTATAGAGGCGGGTTTTTGAAATATTTCGAGTTGAGAACGTGTCAAATTTTACTTTTACATCCGTATTTATAAAGAAGTAATTTCTTGTTGCTAAGTATTTTTTATTAAGTCATTACAGTACGGCCGTCGGATTTTGGCCGGTCTGGAGTTATGCTCTACGAATTTTAGCGCTTGCGAACTCGCAGAAAAATAAGGGTTTTAAAAAAATAAATGCCAATAACAGTTTTTAACAGCAATAACAACTGCAAATTGCATTGATTTGTTTAAACCATTATTTTTTTTACGCCAAGATCCGAGGGTCGTGCTATTCGTACTGTACTGGAGTTTAGAAATCTTCATTAAAAAATTAACTTTTTTCTTTATTTATAGAATAACAAATTGTTACTTAAGTAGTTACTTTTACTTGTTTCCAAATACGGGTGTTTTTTATGGTAATTTTTTTTTTTTTTTTAAGTACAGATTAAGATATATGAAAATATCTTTAGCTTCAAAAACAGTAATAAACCAGTGTGTTACTTTCCACTAACATTGCAGATGCCCAAAATAATGTGCAATAAATACAATATTCTTCTCAAATAATTGACAGAAAAGGGTTTAAGGAATACACCTATCAAATAAATCGTCATCACGAAATCGAAATCCGGGGAAAATATCAAATTTCTTACTGGGAATTGCACCGAAATCTGCGCAGTCGCATCTATATCACACGATCAGAATGCATGAGTGAGATGGCTGTAGTGTGAGAGCGAGAGATCCGAGTCACGTTCCACAGTTTACCGCGAGTCGATTTTAACTTATAGTAATGAATATAATATAAATAAGTTTTGCAAACTTAAGACAGGGAATGTGAGGAGTGGCTTAATCTACTCTAATATAATAAAGAGCTAAAGTTTGTTTTTTTGTTTCTTTGTTTTTTGTTTGTAGGACGTAATCTCTGAAAGTACTGGTCTGATTGGAAAAAAATTAGCAACAATAGAAAGATTCTTTACTCCTGAGTGACATAGGCTATATTTTTTGTACGCGAGCGAAGCCGCTGACAAAAGCTAGTAAGATAATATATTAAGTTTGAGAGCAACGGTGGCTGAGTGGTATCGGCCCCGACTTACGAGTTGTAGGTCGCGGGTTCAAACCCCGCCAGGCGCATCACTTTGTGTAATTTATTTCATCACCACTGCTCTCAAAACGGTGAAGGAAAACATCGTGAGGAAACCGGCATGTCCTAGAAGGAACCAAAAATTCGAAGACATGTGACATCTACCAATCCGCCCTGGGCCCGCGTGGTGGATTATGGCCCATTCCCTCTCCTAAAGAGGAAGCCTGTGTCCCAGCAGTGGGAAAACTGAAAAGGGTGATGATGATTAAGTTTGAAAAGATCATTCATTAGAAATAATGAAGGTTGGCAGAGGAATTCTTATTGAAAATAGTTTTACCCATGTTATGTTATGTCTGTTATTTTTTTGGTTGAATAACTTTTGTGGCAGGCAGGTTTAGTTATTTGTTTATTGGAAATTGTATGAATATTTGTGTAAAATCTATTTGATTTATATAAAGTGAGGGAAAGGTTTTATGATTGAATTCTACCTGAAGTAGATATTATATGAACCTGTTACCCAGGCGCAGATTAAAAAAAAACGTCGAACGCTTTGAGCTGGCCTCGCTTCCAATCCCTTTGTTTCGTCGTCATCTGAACGCTCATTCACGTGGTCAGAACAAAGGAATTGGAAGCGTGGCCAATTTCAAGCGTTTAATGGGAATTTTAGTCGTTCGATGTTAACGAAACGATAGAAACTTGGTTAGAGGAGCTGATATTAAAAAATACACAACAATGAACTCTTCATAACACTTTAAACTCTTTAACATTTCTTTTGAAATACCAACGTCCTCTACATTAAAAAGGAAAAAGTTTTAAGATGTAAAACAAAGGAAAATAAATTTTAAACACCGTCTCTTAACTAAGTATCTTAATTACGTCAAGAGAGATATCGTAAAAAATCTAGATAACTAAAATTAAGCGCGTCTTAAAATTCAGGATGAAGCATTTACTTTATGGAACCAACCTCGTTTAAACTGGCTGTTAGTAGGAATCAGTATGAAATATCGTCTAGTCTTTTGATTTTTAGTATAATTATGAGAAACTTAATTATTGGCTGATAATAAACTCCGCGCCTCATCATCAACGATTGCATCACTGTTTACCATCAGGTAGAATTGCAGTCAAGTACTATTTTTTTTTTTATTTAGCCTATACTGTCCCGCTGCTGGGCAAATGCCTCCCCCAACATCTGTTAAAGTTAACTAAAAAAAAACCTGTATATAGCCTGTTCAGAATCAGCAACTGAATCGATTCCAATAATTTTTACTCCATGTTGTTTCCCAAAAATATTTTTAAAAGGTTAAAAGTTAAGAGCAGTGTGGTAGCCGAGTGGTAAAGGCCTCGACTTATGAGTAGCAGGTCGCGGGTTACTCCCAGCCAGGCGCATTACTTTGTATAATTTATTTCATCACCACTGCTCTCAAAACGGTGAAGGAAAACATTGTGAGGAAACCGGCATGTCCTAGAACCAAAAATTCGAAGACATGTGACATGTACCAACCCTGCACTTTTATATTGATGACATTAGTGCAGTTTTGACGTTCACGGAGTGTGAGAGTCATCAGTATTTTGACAAATAGTTTCTATGAACGTCCTTGTCTATCGCTAGGATATACATAAGTCGATGCTTCTGCCACAAATATAACAATTACATTGATCATCTCTAACATAACTACGGAGTAAGTCTTTATTACATCAACCTCAATACAATACATTTCTGCAGGATATGCCATCATTATTTACATTATGCCGTCGGAAGCAGCATCATTAAGAGTAAAGATTGAATTACATCGTTTGTTTCACTTACTGACTGAATAATTGTCTTTACGAATATTGTTATTATCTCATTTTCCTTGTATATTTAGTTGGTGGTTGTATAAAGTATTGGTCGATATTTATTATTGTCAACGTTGATTCGAGGTGCTTCGTTTTTTGTGGGAAATTGTGGAGAGGGCTTTTTAACTATTTTCTTTTTTACATTCTTCTGAGAAAGCCGTGGCCATATGTCGGGGTCACGGGTATCCGATGGATGTGAGACACACAAAGATTGGTCATTGTGGTAACACTTGGGGGGCCTTTATATCCAACATTGGACATTTTTCGGCTGACGATGACTGTTTACACCATAAACTACTATTTGGGATTTTAGAGAGCTACAGAGCTCAGCATTCCAGGCGTAAAAATGCTCGTCCCCAAAATGGGCATAATAACTTGCCTGCAGCGGTCAACCCGTCTGATTATAGTAATTGAGCTTTATTCAAGGCTAAAGTGAAATAGGCTCTTAATAAACCAATGCGGGATGACCTTATCATTAACGATTACATCACTCCTTACCAGGTGGAATTGTAGTCAAGCACTAGTTTGTAATAATAAAAAAAAAACATTTGTTAACATTACTGCTTCGCAGAAAGAACCGACCGCCTGCCACTCCTCCTCGCTCCGAACCATGGCCTGTACCAAGGCCCGGTGCGAGAGATCGCCTCCGCCGATCGCCCCCACGTGGACACGGCGATGCTCTTCCCAAGATAGTAGGCGTTTGATAAGCTGTGCAACAGTTTTAGATAAATAAAGAAGAGATCCTCTCCCAGACAGGAGACTAGTGTGAACATTAAAAAGGCTGATGATGAATGATGGATGAAGAAGAGATTGAGAGATTAAGAAAAATTGTCGGTTCACGCAAATTAAAATTACCACAGGGTACAGCGCCATCTCTCGGGAAAATGGGTTACTAACTTATACATGGGCTACTGGGTTCTGTAACATTGTGAGAAATTTGTGACGGACGGGAAACTACGGGACTCTATACTGATCGTGGCCCGACACGCTCTTGGCCCGTTTTTTTTTTTCATTAAAGAAATAAGCTAATTCTGTAACAGAGTCTAATAAATTCATTCTGCTCCGTGATGAATAAAATCAGCAAAATTCAGTAGTCTACTAAAATGCAAAGCTTGCGAGTTATCGTGAAGTAGCTTGGAAAATTCACTGTTTACCCGTATCGTGAGATTGACGGAAGATTCATGGCCTAGAAAATATGCTGCCAGTTCAGCGGAGGATAAACTAGAGGAATTTCCTCTTTGCATTTTCTTATACTTTTGGTAAGAGTATTTTTAGTTCGGTGTACTTCGTAGCGACCTTATACTTCAACACACATTGTCAGCATGAAATAACGTTATGGCTCTTGAGAAGGGGAATATTAAAAAATGAAATAGTTTTTGTAGAATGGTGATGTTAGTTTTACATCATTTATACCACGACGGGATTTCGATCTCGATTTCCGGCCTGGCGAGAAATGGGTAGCCCGCCGTCCGGTCGTCTAGTAACGGCCCGGACCAAGCCCAAGTCGTCGACGGCGCGCTCTGTTCCTGCGCGCCTCAAGGAGTTGTCAGCAAAACCGTGACTTCGAACCTTTTTCAGAGTCCCTAAGATCCTTGGCTCTGTTTTTACAAGCTTTTATTTACTTTCACCTGTCCCGTTGTCTGTCGTTCTGTAATCAAATCTTGCAACTTAAATTTGATCCACTTCCCGGTTTCCGATTGAGCTGAAATTTGGTATACACGTTTAGTTCGGATGACAATGCAATATTATGATGACATGGAGCTGATCTGATGGTGGAATCGCGAGGTAGCCATAGGAACTCTGTAATTAAACGGCACAACCACGTCGAGTTTGGGCTCGTGTGAATCGTCTTGACGAGTTTTATTTATATAAGTATAGACCACCGCTATAAAAGCTTGTTATGAAAAAAAAATTTTTCATTGAAAACTTGTTTCCTTTTAAAGTACGGAACCTAAAAATGAGACAAGTAACCAATTCAAAACCTCCTCCGTAATAACACAATTTGCCATAACGTGAAACTTAATGGCAGTATCTCTGAAGTGAAGTCTCCATAGACCCTGTTCCGATCTCCGGGAATGCATCGCGACCTCTCCCGCGGGCCTAGCCGTCCCATTCACGGTAAGACTGCTTCGCGACACTATGCGACACATATCGACGACTACCGACCTTATCCGACATAATATATTGGCTACTATTTTCAGCTTTCCAGCTCAAACACACCCCAGTGATCAGTTTGTATGCAAATAAAAATCTCCTGACCGAACAAATGTCGCTCTAAATAAGATTTTTGATTACATTTTTATATGGTTTGAGGATTCGTAATGTAGCTGATTTTTAGCGAGATTGTTAGTATGATTCGTGTAGATTATCTTAATTTATTGTCATGCATGCTGTATAAATAAAACTTACGTCTACTTTTCGTTAAATTTATTGAAATTGTGACTTGAAATTGTGAATGTATTCAGGATTCAACGGAATGTCAGCAACTCTTAAAAGAGCCTTGCAGAGCCAATGCTTGCTTAGAATATTCGAATGAGTTGTTCTACCGTAACCCTTTTGGGTTCTAGGCTAGAACACAAAGAAAAAAAATGAAAATGAAAGCATACTATACAAAAGGAGTTTTCGACGACCTTTCGACAACCGTAATTACAGACTCAATTAAGACACATTAGATATTTCGGACACCAGTATCATTTTGGGATGAAACTGAACTGAACTAAGGAAGGAAGGAAATGAACTAAATGATGCAATTCAACCAAATTACATAAATATTTCGCCACCATTCATTGACATTACAACCCAAAACTCTTGACTTATCTCTTCAATTTAACTTGTATTAACCAAATAGAATCAATAAAGATAAAATCTAAACCTAGACAAAATCACAATCTGCCACCGTCCCCTGAACAGGCCTCCTTATCCTAAAGCAATATTGTCCGGTAGATAACATAGTGCGGCGCGTTTGATTTGTTGTAAGCAATATTAGCGCTAAATCTAATGCCGTTTATTGCTCCTAAGTTATTGCATAGACATTCTAATTACGCGTGATACTGAATAGAACTTAGACGGTGTTCTATAACTTGAGCTTTTTGTCTAGTATTAATATAGACTTAGTGTACAACCAGTGGAATGGCGTTGTGATTTAACTTGCTCTATGTGGTACGATTACGGGGTCTAATCCGCCCCGTATGTGTTTTCTTTGCGGTGTGGCTAAGAAAATATAGTATTTTCTGTCCTGCCGAGGATGTAACTTTTAACAATCTAGTTTGGTATATTAAGCAACATTAGCGCTAAATCTAATGCCGTTTATTGCTCCTAAGTTATTGCATAGACATTCTAATTACGCGTGATACTGAATAGAACTTAGATGGTGTTCTATAACTTGAGCTTTTTGTTTAGTATTAATATAAACTTAGCGTACAACCGGTGAAATGGCTCTGTGATTTAACTTGCTCTGTATGATACGATTACGGGGTCTAATCCGCCCCGTATGTATCTTCTTTGAGGTGTGGTTGAGAAAATATATAGTATTTTCTGTCCTACGGAGGCTCTAACTAATAAAGAAAGAAAAATATTTTATTTCACATATAGACTACAACAATCTGATTTGGTTTCATCATGTCAGCCGAGCGACGCCCACTGCTGGGCATAGGCCTCCCCCAAGGATCTCCACAACGATCGGTCCTGTGCTGTCCGCATCCAGCGGCTTCCCGCGACCTTCACCAGATCGTCGGTCCACCTTGTAGGGGGCCTGCCCACTGGTTTGGTTTAGTAAGCAATATTAGCGCTAAATCTAATGTCGTTTATTGCTCCTGAGTTATTGCACAGACATTCTAATTACGCGTGATACTGAATACGACTTAGATGGTGTTCTATAACTTAAGGTTTTTGTTTAGTATTAATATAAACTTAGTGTACATCTAGTGGAATAGTTTATGTTTTTTGTGGTAGGTACGACTACGAGGTCTAATCCGCCCCGTCTTTGTGGTGCGGCTAAGAAAATACAGTCTCTCTGCCGTGCAGATGCTGGAGCTTCAATCTGGTGTGTTTGACGGCACAAACACAATAATTAAAAAACAAAACATACAAATAAATCTAAGATGGCTTATTAAAACAGAGAAGACACAGAAATACAGAAAGTCGCGGGAATCCGATTGGTTGCGAGATTTAGAGAATCGGTCGTTATGTCGACACTTGGAGGAGGGCTATGTCCAACAGTGACCATCTTTTGGTTGGTAAGATAATGATGATAAACCCTTGTAAAGATATGGCAGTAACAAGGCTGCTTATAAAACATCTTTTATTATATTTAAGGTTCCATACCTCAAAAAGAAAAAAACGGAACCCTTATAAGATCATTTTGTTGTCCATCTGTTTGTCAAGACCCTTTATCTCAGAAACGCGTGGAGGTATTGAATTGAAATTTAAACCATTAGTCAGATCTGCGGTCCCTAATAGCTTTTTTAAATTTTATAAACTAGTGCTTGACTACAATAGCACCTGACGGTAAGCAGTGATGCAATCGTTGATGGTGACGCGCTCTAGTTTATTGAGAGCTGTGAAAAATCAAACTTTTAAAGCAACGGGACTTTTATGTTGCGTATTAAGCAATAAAAATCCAGGGGTACTTCTTGTTGACCTAGAACGCTGAAATTTGGCATGAAGCAAAGTCATAAAAAAATGCGATTCTAAAAAATTTCGCAACTGAATCCGGATATTGAATTATTTACAGAAGTTAATTTTTGAGTCCGACACACACTTGGCCAGTTTATTTATCAACCTATACCCATCTACTACTTTATCCAACCAATAAGGTAACACTTCATTCTAATTACATCCAATACCATTAATATAAGAAAGGCCTACAAAGGCCGGACTTATTGCTCTTTGACTCCTGATTGCGGAACCTTATTGTGCCGATAAGACTGGTTTAAGACCAAACAACACTTTATAGCTGATCTACGCTGTATATAAACGACTATACTTAAATAGATATGAACAAAACAGAACAAATTGAACTTTAAATTCAACAGAATAAAGTCTAATTTCGACTGAGGATATTTTATACAAATAGGCGTATCTCTAATTTCAAATGCAATTGAAATTCAACTTTAAAATCACAGCGCTAAGATACAAAATCCTTTGAGCAGTTATTGTACGTTGTATACAGGGTGACATATAAAATATATTGTGTATATGTTTGAAGATAGGGCTTTTTGCAAGTAAGTTAGCCGTTTAGGCTAGATCTGTTTTCTAAATGCGTGCGATATAGTCCACTGCGTTAGTTACTAGTTGAAGTTAACGCTAAAAGGGTTACTTCGAGTTATTAGTGTGTTTTGTATATGACTTTTGTCTTGGGAGATAAGTATCAAGTGCTTGTGGGAGGGGGGGAGGAGGGATACAACGGCTCATAATGTTTTTTTTTGGGGGGGGGGGGTCACATTGGATAGGATGTAATGTATGGTTATTTTGTGGCCCTGACTGAACCCACGATCCCGTAAGTCCTTTACCACTAGGTCACCACTGCTCCCGAATCACTATCATTTATAGTTACTGTCAAGAAAGTCACAGTCACTTTTCAATAGCTTATGACGCTACGTCTGGCGCAGTGAAATAATAATTACCTATATAGCTTATAATAATTACCTATACAGCTGGGTGTCCTGTATATACCGGACACCCAGAAAAACTATCTACCTTTAAGCACCACCCATTATGCAAAAGTAATTTCTATGTAAATGTGCCTCCTCCATATGTCTCCAGAATGAACTGTCCTTTACATCTCGCTTCCAATAACTTAATACTAACATATAAGAAACCATTTATCTCTGGCAGAAATTCCCACAATTTCCTCTCACCAGCCCTAATCTAACCTTATTAAAACAACACGTGATATAAAGTAACTGTAAAGAATGTCCAACACGGCACCGAACCCGCTACAAGCGATATAAGTCGCGGCAATGGGGCACAACCGCTATCCTACCCAGATGTACTAGATGCTAGATAGTTATCTACGCATTACATGCCTGATAAGATCGTATAGGTCTTGGCGAAATTTATATCTTAAGGAAGAGAGTGCTGTGATATTTATACGCGTTTTTGCTAACACTTAGTGAAATAAACAGAAGTAAAATATCTTCATTTGTGTAAGTTTTTTTTATGGTAGGTAAAAATCATCTAATGACGAATCCTGCCCTTGGGCGGAGCGGAAAACAGTGTCAGACTCTTACTGACTAAACAACCTACCCTGTTCCTTCTTGCCTTATTCCCAGAGCCCCGGTATAACGCTTTCGCATCAACCCTTTATCCCGGGAGGGCCAATGCCTACCTTAATCATCGCTTGCAGGGGCAATTCATTTCTACTTTAATCAACCACATTCAGGTTGATAAAAATCATCAATGAAAATGACATCTCCGCGCCCTTGGGTGGGGCGGGAGATATTGTCAGATTTTTATTAACTTAAAAATACCCACTCGTTTTCTTTACTTTCGTTCAAGGCTCGGTGACGTTTACACAATACCCCATGGTCTCAATAGGCTTCATTCCAGCTGCGTCCCTACGGTTTGCTGACAACTCTTGAGCTCCAAGCGAACGCCGGTGTTCGCACTATTGTTTTTATATTATGTATCTAATTACGGTACTCGAAAGGTTAAGGCGCGCGTGGAACGATACGCTCTGTCGACTACTTGACCCCGGTTTTTTTATCATCATCATCATCATCCTACCCTTATCCCATATTACTTGGGGTCGGCGCAACATGTTTTTTTCTTCCACTCTGTCCTGTCACCCGTCACACTATCACTAACTCCCTTTTCTTTCATATCACTTCTCACACAATCCATCCATCTCTTCTTCGGCCTCCCTCTTCCTCTCCATCCATCTACGTGTAAACTCAAAACTCTTTTCGTAACATGCGTTACATCTCCCCCCGACCCTGGTATTTTTATGGTAGGTAAAAATCATCCAATGACGAATCCCGCCCTTGGGCGGAGCGAAAAACAGTGTCAGACTCTTACTGACTAAACTACCTACACCGTTCCTACATCACCATCTATACCAGGGCTAGAGCCTTCCTTTCAGACACGAACCCTTGGCCCCAGTTGGCTTTGACTCTTCTGCAGGGTCCCTACGGAACTTGAGCCCGGTCAATTAAAAGCGTCTAACAGGCCTATACGATTTGGCTTTAGTTTCTATTGTCTGCCTTCCAAAGGCTCAGAACCCTACAGTTCTGAAATAAACAAATGCATAATACCTAATAATTTATTTATCCATTATATTGATCATATTGATTGTAAGTATTTGAGTTTAAAATGAGTCACAAAAGGCGAGGCAGGCCGTTTGTCTGTGTTCACTATTCAAATCAGATATTAGAGCTGTACTAAGCAGAGTATTGGCATTTGCTGTCTTTTAGTTGTCTGATATTAACTCGTATTTCAATTTATCTAAGTTTTGTTTATTGTTGTAAATACGTTTTATTTAAGCTAGGCAAAGCTATGATCGGAGTTTTCTTGCGTAATTGAATCAGGAATAAAGATGTCTATAGCCTCAAGAATCGCTAAATTTAAATTGGGCAGGACACATTGCTCGCAAAACAGGTGGTCGATGAGAATGAAAACTTCTGGGCTGGCGACCATTACCGGAAGCCACAGCTGCAATGTTGGAAAGCCTCCCACAAGGTGGACCGATGACCTGGTTTTTTTATGATGCGAAAAATCATCGTATGACGAATCCCGCCCTTGGGTGGAGCGAGAGACAGTGTCAGACTTCTGCTGACTAAACTACCCACCTTTGCTTCCTGCCTTAGTTCCAGGGGAGCCCTGGAACTAAGGCAAGAAGGAACGGTGTTCCGCTTTCGCATCAACCCTTGGCCCCAGAAGGCTTCGACCCTGCTGGGCCCCTACAGACCGATGACCTGGTGAAAGTCGCGGAAATGCAATGGATACAAATGCACGGAACGTGTCTAATAAAGCTCAGAACCTAGTCTGATACGATAAATGTAATAAATTATGATGAAGGCGAGCTAAATACATTTTTCCGCACAAGTGCGAAAAATAGAAAATTTTGTGCCGGGATACGAGCGAGTTTTCGACTACGTGTATTGAAAATAAATAAATAAATTCCCAATCACGATTACCCCTTTCCACAACCGGTACTTGTCATACAACACTTTATGCGTTCACCCTCGGGGCTAAAAAAAGAGTATTATAATGAATACAAGTAATGAAGACTCGAGCAACAAACATTATTGTTGTTTATGAGTATTGATAAGTATTACTGTTCTTTGTGGAGGCCGCCTCACCGTGTACACAACCGGTTTGGAAAGTTTTTGATCCTTCTACGGAGATTTACAATTAGATTGAGTACCATTTTGCGTATGTGTAAAATGTACGGTCAACAGCACATCAGAATTTGCAGAATTTTGACAGTTTGTTCTAGTCTGATGTGCTGCTGACTGTACTTTCAGTACTCAAAACCCAAAGCGAGCGCCGACGCTCGCGCCATGATTTCGCGCCATCCGGTTGTCAAATTTTCAAAAATAGAATATACCATCTTTGAGCATTTTTTTTATAGGGTATTTTGATACTTATCCAAGAACGTAAATAAAAAGTTTTAAATTTAATTAAATTTGGAAAATAAGCAACTTTCCTTTAATACCCGCGCGAAGGCGGGCGTTCGTCAAGGTCGAAACGTTAAGTACTCATTCTTTGAAACCGAGAGGATGTCTTTATCCAGTCTAGTATTCTTACCACTTTTTGTCCTAAGCCACTGGGCGCAAATGAGTCCCTTAGGACTTGTCCTGAGATCTCAGGATTTTTTAATCCGATCTTCCCCACGAGGACACGGCGATGGTCTTCCCACACCTCTTTCGTGTGCTCCACAGTGTCCTCCGGGTCGGCCACACAGTTGCGACACCCTGGTGTTGCTTCTTTACAAATCCGGTGCAGGAACCATCCGAACTTACCATGTCCGGAGAGAGCCTTGCGTCATGTGGAAAGTGAAGACGCCGTGAGGTCTTTCTTGCCACGCCTCAAAGAGTGGATTTTTTTTTTTAACGTCAAGATTATTTAATGCCCTTTCGCTTCTATGGTGACGCGCAGACGCCTACAGTGCCGTACTTCGATTGAGAACCGAAAATCTATTAATGCGTTTGAGAATTATAGTTTAACTTACGTGCCGCAAAAAATATAAATAATTCATTTCGGAATTGTACAAAATCTCAGGAATTTTAGATAGAAATCAAGCCTTTTCTCCAAACTCTAACTTGGAACCCTATTTATTGCTAACACTTCGCTATCCATCTGTCCGTCATTCAAGGAGTTGTCAGCAAACCGTAGGGGCCCTACAGGGTCGAAGCCTCCCGGAGCTGAGGGTTGGTGCGAAAGCGTTACACCGGGGCTCACAAGGCAAGGAAGGTACGGGGTAGGGTCTTTAGTCAGTAAGAGTCTGACACTGTTTACCGCTCCGCCCAAGAGTGGGATTCGTCATTCGATGATTTTTACCTAACATAAAAAAAAACTGTCCGTCACCGGGAGGTAGCTCAAAAACCGTGTTAGCCAGACAGTTGACATTTTCACGGATGATGTATTCTGTTGCCGTTATAACACTGAAAACAGAATAAAATTAACATATTCAAATGGGACTCCCATTACAAAAGTGGTTTTTTTTTGTATTTTTACTAAGGGCAACACGGAAGCCGTAAAAAACTTCTAACATGGTAATTAATAGCTCAGTGACTCTTTTCAACGTATATTTTTAGGGTTTAGTAGTCAACAAGGAACCCTTACAGTTTCGCTATGTCTGTTTGTCTGTCCCCTCTAACATTTAATCCATAAGTTTAAAAAATATGAAAAAAATCTCAAAAGTAGAACTTTCAGTAAACTTTCTAGGAAAATTATTTTGTTTTTGAGAAATTAAAAAATAAAACGTTCTGAACTAATTCTGTAATTTAACTGTACATGCAAGATTATTTTTTTTACTTTTTTAAATATTCCATTATCCTAAGCGAATCTTTTTTCAAATAAAAATACAAAAGAGTAAGATCGGTTCACGCAAATTAAAATTACCACCACAGCGCCATCTCTCGGGGAATTGGGTTATTCATTTTTACATGGGCTACTGGGTTTTGTTACATTGTGAGAAATTTGTGACGGACGGGAAACTACGGAATCCTACACTGAGCGTGCCCGACACGCTCTTGACCGATTTATTTTTTTACTCATTTACACAACCATAAATAAGCTTTGTAAATAACCCATAAAGCCTGTCTAATTTCTAAAGTAATTTACCGAATAATTATCAGCAAACATTTACTTGTATGATAGTAAAAGTTTATTTCAATAAAATATCTATCTTGAAAGCTATTAATATTAAAGAAACCATGTCAAATACACATGTACGCATAAAATTATATATCTTCTATTAAAGTTATAATAGCCCTGTTTATTGTTGCAAAAATATAAACATTAATACTGAAGTTTGTTTGTTTGTTTGATCGCAAAAATCTCTGGAACTGCTCGTTTTGAATTGATTTTTTTATGTTAGACAGCCCATTTATTTAGGAAGGATCTAAGCTACTGCTGCTGGGGCCAAAAGGTTCTGTAGTGGCGACCGCGTACCGAATGACGCAGCGTAGGAAGGCCTCCCACAAAGTGAACCGATGACCTGGGGGCCTATCACAAGCCCTTATAGCAGTATTATTTTGATATTACTTTCAGTGGGAAAGAGACGACGCTAGACAACGTATCTAACGCTGTCACTTGCACACTCTGGAACTAGAATATAACAATCTTACTTTAAACGTCATGGTCAAAGTACTGGTCAGGGTTGCTGGAATCCAATGGATGCAAGACGCACTGGACCGCTCTTTGTGGCGACACTTGGGGGAGGCCTATGTCCAGTGGACGTTTTTCAGCTGGAATGATCTAAGCTAAAAATTTCACGTTATGATTCACAGGAGCGGAGCAGTAACTAAAGAGGTTGAACATCTAGTCTATTCATATAAAAAACATTTAATTAGTATTTTTGTAATATGATTATTTTTTCCCCTAAATACATATGGCAGTAGGTTTATTCGATAATTATAACACAAATGCCATTTTTATATTTTCAGTCTTTCTATTTTCTGTCTGTATGTTTATTCCAGTTAATCTCCGAGACGATTTTTATTACATTAGTCATAGTCATTTATTCATTAACAATAAATTGTATCTGAAATTACAAACACGTTAAAGTTACAATAATACAAAAAAAAAAAACATAAAATACAACACTGGATTGACCTCAGAGATCATCAACAGTATACAGACACTTGCTCAACAGAAATTCCTTGAGTTGTTTTTTAAAAGTGCTGCAGTAAATAGCGCTTTTTAAATGTAAAGGCAATTTGTTAAACAATATAACCGATTGATATTTTGGACAGTGCTTCACAATATTTAAATTAGGCTGTATTTTGGACAGTTTTATATCTTGTCTTCGCGTGCCTTCTCTGATCTTTCGTTCATCCGCAGTCTCATATTCGTGTATGTATTTTGCCATGTTACTTAAAATCACGAATATATAAATACTTGGTACTGTCAGTATACCTAGTTTGGCGAAGTACTCACGGCAGCTCTCTGTTTGCGGAATACGAACTATAGTGCGAATTGCTCGTTTTTGTAAAACAAAAGCTCTTTTGATGTTATAACCATAACTATTTCCCCAAAACATTATGCTATATCTAATTTTTGATTCTACCAACGCAAAGTATACCATTTTTAATTGTTCAATGCCAATTTCTGATCTTAGTGATCTCAACGCGTAACATGCAGAACATATTGATGCGTTTATCGCATTTAATTCATTTTTCCAATTTAGCATTTCGTCTATATGGATACCTAAAAATTTAACTTCCTTCACGAGAACAATTTTGTCACCATTTAAAACCACATCTAAATGGTCCTTATTTCGTGCAGTGGTTCTAAATAATAGTACTTTGGTCTTATCTGTATTAATTAATAAATTATTCTCAGTGAACCACACGTGAAAAGCATGTAATACGTCATTTACTATTTTTGTTAATGTATTCATGTCTTTAGCCGCTATAATGGCATTCGTGTCATCTGCAAAAATTACTATATCAATGTCAGGTAAAATAGTATTCATGTAATTAATAAGGTCATTAATAAATAATATAAATAAAATTGGTCCTAATATGGATCCTTGCGGAACACCCGTAGTTATGATAACTGTCCGTGATTTGTAAACTTTCTTGTAGCCATTTTGTATTTTGTCAATTTCTACGTACATTTTTCTGTTTTTCAGATATGATGAGAATAGTTTCAAGGCCTTACCCTTAATTCCATAATGCATCATTTTTTTTAGAAGTAATTTGTGGTCTATAGTGTCAAATGCGGAACTTAAGTCAAGGAAAACCCCTGCTACTCTCATATTATTATTTAATTTTTCCATTACATCGTCAAGTAAGGTATATATAGCGTCAGAAGTGCCAACACCTCTTTGGTAACCAAACTGTCTTTTGTTAAGTATTCTATTTGTGCGCAAGTGAGAAAGAAGCCGATTTTTTAATATTTTTTCGAATATTTTCGACATAACCGGTAGCAAAGAGATCGGCCTGTAGTTTTTAGGATCAGTCCTACTGCCTTTTTTATAAACAGGTATTACTTTTGCTATTTTTAACTGGTCTGGGAAAATAGATTCCTCAATACACTTGTTATAAAAGTCGCTCATCGGCTCAGCTAGTATCATGATATGATCCTTAATTACAGATATTGGGATCTCATCATGACCACAAGAATACTTATTCTCCAAACTTTTTACTGTGGTTAAGATCTCATTTGGAGTGACCGGAGCAATTGTCATTTCGCTATTTATTTCATTAGTATACATATTTGATACTGTATTTTGACCACTTTCATTTGCTTTAGTAATACATTTGTAATCAAACTGTTTGGCTAAGATATCAGATATTTCTTCAGGATCCACTACAATTCGATCATCAATCTTGAAACGAAGTTCTAGTTTCGTCGCTTTCTCCTTATTGGTACATTTGTTAACTACTTTCCACACTTCTTTACTTAAATTTTTAGAACTTTTGATTTGTTCCATAATTGCATATTTTTTAGCCTTTGTTACAACCTGTCTATACAGTCTAACATACTTGTTCTTATACATTAAGACACTAGACTCAAGTTTGTTGCCATTATGTGCACACAGGAATCGTTTCATTTTGCTTGATGTACGAATCCCTTCAGTGATCCACCTCAATTTGGTATTATTTTTAAAGCTTATTTTATATTCTTTTTTCCTGTAGCTTGTTTGGAATATTTTATGAAATGTTTTGAGGAATGTATTTATACCTATGCTACTCCAATCATTTTCAAGAATACCCTGTGCAAATTTCTCACTGTTTTTATTATTAAATATTCTCTTGCTTGTGACAATAGTTTGGTTTCTATTGCTCGCGAAATTGCTAACATTTTCCAGGCAAGTATCTGCAAAAATACCACCATGGCCGTCTGCCAAACCATTATGATCTACCGCACATTCCAAAATACGCGAATCGGGCAAGTTGGTAAGTATATTGTCAATACACGAACTGCTATCGTTACGAATAAAAGTAGCAGAATCGATCATTAAATAAACAATTAGATAATATAATAATCTTATTGTTTATTTAATATAATAATAATCTTCTTTGACGATTGGCTGATGTTATAAAGTATATTTATTGGGAATTATAAATATTTCAAGAAGCTTGCATTTTTCTGTACGATTCTAAAACGGGTAAAGTCACGAGCTCCAACAAGTTAGCAATAAAATAAACCTCTTTCTCCATTTCTGCAAATATTTTCATTAGACCGTAAAATAAACAGATTTAAGACCAAATAAAATTGTTTAATTACTTTATAAAGTTGAGTAAACATGGGAGAGACGTCAAAGTTTAATTATTAAACCGAGATTAAGTAATAAATAATAATAATATCTAAACTATTTAATAGTTTATGCTAATATTGATCGGATCGAGTCGAAATGACTCTCAAACCGTTAGGGATTGTGGACTTTATGTTGATCTGGGTCTTATTTGTTTATTATTTTATTTATCGAAGGTATGCATAGAGAATTTATATATAGGTAAGTTATAAACTTATTAACATTGTGGCCCCGATTTAACCTTACGACTATCGTGATTACAGACACAATTAAAGAACTCTTTCTATTATGTGTCTAATTACGGTTAAGGTTAAGAGTCGCAGGGCGATCCCCGTCCATCGCAGGCGAAGACTGGCAAACGATGAGCAATGGGTAACTCGTCATCCTGTCGACGGCGTGTGTTCCACGCTCGCCCGTAAGAGATGTCAGCAAAATCGTAATGGACCAGCAAGCAATAGACCAACAATACAAACATTATAAGGCTGATTGTGCTTATACGGTAGAAGTTCAAACTCAAGTCGTGGACGGCGCGCACTGTTTCCGCGCGCCTCAAGGAGTCGTCAGCAACTGTAGGGGCCCAGCAGGGTCGAAATCTTCTGGGGCCTTCTGCAACTAAGGCAAGAAGGAACGGTTGAACGTTTAGTCAGTACAAGTCTGACACTGTCTCCCGCTCCGCTCAAGGGCGTGTTATATCATTTGATGATTTTTCTCACCATAAAAAAAAACCTAGAAAAAGTAATACGAAGTTCCGTAAAACCATAACTCTTGTTGACATTTTATCATTTGCTACATTGAAAATATTTTCCAACTAGCTTTTGTCAGCGGCTTCGCCCGCGTACATACAATATAGCTTATGTCACTCAGGAGTAGAGCAGCTTTCTAATATTGCTATTTTTTTCCCAATCGGACCAGTAGTTCCAGAGATTACCTCCTACAAACAAAAAAGCAAACTTTACCTCTTTATTATATTAGTGTAGATAAGTGCGTTGAAGGCCTAACTGAAGACGCTACAAAGTTACTCGTATTAATAGTTCTAAGAAGAAATGTGTGTTTACTGTTTACAATGAGACAATGTTAGTTGACAAATAAGCAAACATTCTAGTACACAAAATATTTCATATAAAATCCAAATTTACTAGAAAATTATATTTGCATGTCAAAATCTATGTGCACGATGTGTATACGAATATTTTTTTTTTTTATGGTAGGTGAAAATCATCCAATGACGAAACCCGCATCATGTACCGAATCGACCTTATACGGGAGACGCCAAACACACTGGTCGTCCAAAAACAAGCCGTTCAAATGTCAATATAGAGGCAGTGCGTGCGAGTGTCGGTGACAATCCAGGAACCTCAATTCGGCGAACTACGGCCGCCAAGCATTCATTATTTTTGAAATATTGCTCAACAATGAAGAGACGTTGTTCTATTGCGTAACGCTCCATTTTTACTAACCCTAAACTGTTAACTGTCGATTTATTTTGTTTTTAGGGCTGGCAACACTGTACTGCATAAATGGCGGCAAATTCAAATCTTGCGTTAATTTTGGGACACCCTATATAATGTGTGTGTGTTGGGTATGTGAGTTATGACTTAGGAAAGAGTAATTATTTGCACACTGAGGAAACTAGCCGTGATGTTAGATTTTATATCATCAAAGGATGTATTTCTAACCCCTAAAGTTTTGATAAGTAATTACAAAGTCTCTGCCCAGATTGATCCTAAAGATTAAGCGTATATTCTCACAACATTTCCTACCTTTAACAGCATTAACTTTGATTGTAAAAGACGCCATTACAGGCTAAATATGGTCGTTTTAGGCTAAGTATCGTTCAGACAGGTATTACAACTCACGACCGAAAGGTCGAATGTCTGCACTATGGGTCTTTGTACCGTAGTGATGGTGTCATCTACTGCCTCGTTATATGTTCACGCCTTAGATAAAAGGGGTGGGCAGAGTTCAAGTACGGAATCGAGGGGAATTTAAAACTTGTTACACATTGGTAAAGATCTTGATGATACGTTTTCAAGTTATTAGTATAATAATAATAATAATATGTAATGTATGTAATATAATGAAGGACGGGACGGTGGACGTGTGTCGGGCATGCCATCGTCCGGGTGAGTCTATCAGACATATTATCTCTGGTTGTTCTCGTTTAGCTAACGGCGAGTACTTGCACAGGCATAACCAAGTAGCCAGGATTATTCATCAGCAACTTGCTTTGAAGTACAACCTGGTGGATTCTGAGGTACCGTACTACAAGTATGTGCCCGACCCAGTTCTCGAAAATGACCATGCCACGTTGTACTGGGATCGGTCTATCATCACTGACCGGACTATTGTAGCCAATAAGCCGGATATAGTGGTGATAGACCGATTAGCGCGCCGCACAATGATAGTCGATGTCACCATCCCACATGATGAAAACCTCGTGAAAGCTGAGAAAGAGAAACAAATCAAGTATCTCGACTTAGCACACGAGGTTGTCGACATGTGGGCTGTAGACTCGGCTGTCATTGTGCCGATAGTTGTGACCGCCAATGGCCTTATAGCCAAAAGCTTCGACGACCATCTGTCGAAGCTGTCGTTGCGCGGTTGGATCAAGGGCCTGATACAGAAGGCAGTACTCCTCGACACGGCTCGTATTGTGAGGAGGTTCCTGTCTCTGGAGCCCTAACCACCGGTAGCTTGGACCCTGCTCCCGACACCGGCGGACGACTATTTTTTATATTTTTAAATGTTTTTTTTTTATGTGTTTTTATAAAAAAATATTTAAAAATGTAAATAATATGTTTAGAAAAATAAATAAAGGGAATAATATGTAATAATATAATATGTATAGTATTATAATATGTTTGTTAATATAGTACATACAACACAGTGATGAAATACATTATTATGAGATCTTTTGTCGACATAAAAATAAATCTAGTCTTTTTATGGTTGGTGAAAGTTATCCAATGATGAATCCCGCCCTGGGGCGGCGCGGGAAACAGTGTCAGACTCTTACTGACTACATAAACAACCTACACCGTTCCTGCGTCATTTGTTATTAAAAACTATGTTAGTATTGTTAGTAACAAGGGTCTTAAAAACTATGTTAGTATAGCAATAAAACAAAAAGGAAACAAGAAAAAGGTGTCATCTATCTTACATGCAGTTGAACTAGCTCCCAGCATTGTAGGTTTAATCTGTAGCACAAATTACCCAACACAAATCCGCTATCCCTATCCTACCCCTTGTCAGCAAACTTTAGGGGCCCTGCAGGGTCGAAACCTCCTGGGGCCAAGGGTTGATGCGAAAGCTTAACACCAGGGCTCTGGCATTAAGGCAAGGAAGGAACGGGGTAGGTTGTTTAGTCAGTAAGAGTCTGACACAGTTTCCCACTCCACCCAAGGGCAGGATTGGTCATTAGATGATTTTTACATATCATAAAAAACCCTATACATCTTACGCAGTTCCCAAAACAACATAGATCACAGGCACCAATCTCCTCGATCATTAAACACTAAGTATACCAAACTCGCGTGCGCGCATAGTTAGGGTCCCTCGTCTAACTGTTGTAGACGCTATCACGTGACGTCACCGAGACGATCGATAGCGGTAACGAGACATGCTAGAATGAAAACCTTACTTCATATGTTTGTTAGTGTTTATTTAAGACTAGCTTTTGTCAGCGGCTTTGCCCGCGTACATAAAATATAGCCTATGTCACTCAGGAATAAAGCAGCTTTCTATTGTTGCTAAAATTGTTCCAATCGGACCAGTAGTTCCAGAGATTACCTCCTACAAACAAAAAAACAAACTTTACCTCTTTATTATATTAGTGTAGATATAGGATTTGGAAAAAACCGGAGGATTTGGTAGGCAATTTGACTGGCCTGTCAGTCTAGTGAGTGACCCTGACTGCTATGCATGAGGTCGTGGGTTCGATTCCCACCCAGGACAAATGTTCTGCGTCTCAGTGTAGGTAATTTATCTATACTAAGTAAATATTTAGAAATAGTTATATATGTTTTTTTTTTTTTTTTAGCTCGGCTTAGTTGAGATTGAGACTAGACCTTAGCTCGAATAACACTAGGTTTCTTAGTCAGTAAGAGTCTGACACTCTTTCCCGCCCCGCCCAAGACCGGGATTCGTCATTAGATGATTTCTACCTACCATAAAAAAACCCTATACATCTTACGCAGTTCCCAAAACAACATAGATCACAGCTACCAATCTCCTCGATCATTAAACACTAAGTATACCAAACTCGCGTGCGCGCATAGTTAGGGTCCCTCGTCTAACTGTTGTAGACGCTGTCACGTGACGTCACCGAGACGATCACCTGACGATCGATAGTGTTAACGAGACATGCTGGGATAAAATCCTGACTTCATATGTTCGCTAGTGTTTAAGATATAGGGAGACAAAACCGGAGGATTTGGTAGGCAATTTGACTGGCCTGGCCTGTCAGTCTAGTAGTGAGTGACCCTGACTGCCATGCAGGAGGTCGTAAGTTCGATTTCCGCCCAAGACAAATGTTTGTGTTCTGTGTTTGGGTATAATTTATCTATAATAATATTTAGAAATAAATAAGTATGTTTATCTGTTGTCTAGTACTCATAACATAAGTTCTGCTTAGTTGAGATTGAGACTAGACCTTAGCTCGAATAATACTAGGTTGCTTAGTCAGTAAGAGTCTAACACTGTTTCCCGACCCGCCCAAGAGCGGGATTCGTCATTAGATGATTTTTACCTACCATAAAAAAACTATACATCTTACGCAGTTCCCAAAACAACATAGATCACAGCTACCAATCTCCTCGATCATTAAACACTAAGTATACCAAACTCGCGTGCACGCATAGTTAGGGTCCCTCGTCTAACTGTTGTAGACGCTATCACGTGACGTCACCGAGACGATCACCTGACGACCGATAGCGTTAACGAGACATGCTGGAATGAAAACCTGACTTCATATGTTTGTTAGTGTTAGTTTAAGATATAGGATTGGGAGAAAACCCGGCGGATTTGGTAGGCAATTTTACTGGCCTGTTAGTCTAGTAGTGGGTGACCCTGACTGCTATGCAGGAGGTCGTGGGTTTTTTTTTATGAAAGGTAAAAATCATCCAATGACGATCCCGGCTTTGGGTAGAGCGGGAAACAGTGTCAGACTCTTACTGACTAAACAACCTACTCCGTTCCTACATTGTCATACATACTAGGGCCAGAGCCTTCCTTTCAGACACGAACCCTTAGCCCTAATTGGCTTCGACCCTTGAGGTCGTGGGTTCGATTCCCATCTAGCAAAAATGTTTGTGTTCAGTGTCTGCGTGTAATTTATCTATAATATGTATATATTTAGAAATATATAAGTATGTTTATCAGTTGTCTAGTAGTGATAACACAAGCTCTGCTTAGCTTGAGATTGAGACTAGACGGCGCTATGTGATAGTTAAAAAATAAATTAGCACTTTCCTCAGTGGAGGACGTTCCCTACTTGAAATCAAATAAAGTTAGCTCGAATAACACTAGCTCGAAAACGTTAACTCGATAGTTCTTGACATCGATAAATTATGAGTGCGACAGTTCACTACCTCGATGCATCAAAATCTCGAGAACTATAAGTCGAACCATCGACAGCGAGAAAGTTCATTATCTAGAAACATCATTTCTGGACCGACAATCGATTTACAGAATAGTTTTAAGGATTATATTTGAATATTAAGAGAAATAATCACGAAAAAATTAAGACTTGTAAACTCAAAAACGGGCTCACCAATTTTTTTTAGCTTTGTTCGGACTATTTAGTAGATGGTTTATACCTACGTGAAGTTTGCACAAACTATGTCGGACGGTAAATGAAGAATTATCACATTTTTCTGTTGCCGGGAGCGAAGCTGCGGGCAAAAGCTAGTCTACAATATAATGAAACATCAAAATACTGATAAAATAGTGGTATCCAGGTGAACCCACTCGCGCTCTGGATGGACTGCCAGACTTTTATTGACTACGCCCGTGTTCCTTCAGTCCAAAGCTATGGCTCCTAAGCGGAAGAAGGCCTAACTTGCGAACATTCCCATGACTTATTACCTTCCTGTCTCTATTCCAGGTAGGGAACCTAGGTTCAGTGAAACACAATTTCATCTTTACTAAAACTTCAAACGAAACTCGAAAAGGCAACTAGCCAACTAAAATGCAACATTGTCAACCACGACCACTCAGTCAAGTGTGAACGACTAAGGAAGAAGAGGGAAAACTTCAAAAATACTGATCTTAATAATATAATATATATATAATATATTCGACAACTATCACACAGCGCCGTCTAGTCTCAAGCTAAGCAGAACTTGTGTTATGAGTACTAGACAATACTGATAAACATACTTATATATGTTTTCTAAATACATACATACTATAGATAAATTACACCCAGACACAGAACAAATGACCGTGCTCATCACACAAACATTTGTCCTGGGTGGGAATCGAACCCACGATCTCTGGCATAGCAGTCAGGGTCACTAACTTCTAGGCTGACAGGCCAGTCGATCATCTTAAAAGATCTTCCAACGGACTTTAATCCTGCGCGCACAGTTAGCCGCGAGTCGCGACGTTATCGTGTCACGTCAGCGACGTCGCGACGTCACCGTGACGTCGACGTGACGATAACGACACAATGCGAGAGACTTTAATGAGGCTTCAGTGCCAACAGGTTTCTATCATTCAGTAGTGTGTCACTTGTTCGTAGATGGCGGTGTTTGAGGGTATGCCTGTTAATTGGACGGAGAAAAGAAGAAGAAGAATGTAGCTAAGAAGAATTATGTGAATTTATTTAGATGGCTGTAAAAATGAACGAAAATCCAGGAAGCGATGCATTATGTGATCAATAGGCAAGGAGAGTTTTTTAAACGTTCCCTTTCCAAAAAGACATGTCTGTTATCCATTACACCACCACTCCCCACCACCACCATCACCTTCACCTGTCTACACCTGTCTGTAACTAGCTTTTGTCAGCGGCTTCGCCCGCGTACATAAAATGAAGCCTATGTCGCTCAGGAGTAAAGTAGCTTTCTATAGTTGCTAAAATTTTTCCAGTCGGACTAGTAGTTCCAGAGATTACCTCCTACAAACAAAAAAACAAACTTTACCTCTTTATTATATTAGTGTAGATATATACATAGGTATGTCCTTATGCTACTTTTCAGAAAGGACAAATAGTAAAACTGATGGTGGGCCTGGAGTTTGAAGAAACAAGCTTAGACCTAGTTTAGACTAAAGATATCTATCCCACAAATTACAAATTCCTATGATTGTTTAGTTAGCCCATTATTGCTGGGCTAAGGCCTCCCTCTCCCTTATCCACACACATCTGTCCTCGACCATTACAGGCTTTGTCCCTTCAGTAATTTTATTAGTTAGACGTCAAGAAAATGCGCACAGAAAATTCGCAAAACCGGTACCATCATCTTACTCAGATACGCACCCACACCAACAGTATTTTACCAATAAACACAAATGCCTGTCCTCGTAAATTTCGTACAAATCCTCAAGCCTGCGCACGCGCAGTTAGGACACGGATGTAGCTGGTGCTTATCACTACATGCGCCATGTGACGTCACGGGCTCAGGGGTCACCATGCAGACCCTACGCCTACTCTCCATCGGCATTGGAGACAAGAAACAAACGGTAGACGGTGTAGCTAAAATAATGATTACAAAGTACCGTTTTTGTGTTTTATACGGAAGTTGTATTTTAGGGTTCTGTACCTTAAAAGGAAAATTGGAACCCTTATTACTTTCTTGTCCGTCTGTATGACTGTCTATCTGTCAAGACCCTTTATCTCGGGAATGCGTGAAAGTAACGAGTTCAAATTAAAACTATATACTCAGTTTTGCTGTCTCTTGATACTGTGAAAAAATAAGACGTCTAAGTTTATGAAAAAGAGATGACAAAGACCTACGGCCATTTAAATCGCCAAAAACGTAAGTAACGTACGACACTCTCAAAGAAATCAAAATTCATAAGATACTTCCCGTTGACCTAGAATTATGAAAGGCATGAAGAAAATCTTGAGACTCAGTAATTGAATTATTTACATAAATTGGTTAGCAAGAAACCCTCAGTGTGCGAGTCCAACTTACACTTGCCCAGGTTTTTTTTTCTTACTCTGCAGCGGTTTCTGCAAGCTATTATTTAACTCACAATGTTAGTTTTGGTCAAATCTAGCTTCAAAAAAAGCTAGATTATTATGTTCCGCTGCATGTATTTATGATGCCATAAGGAGTTCTGTTCCACATCTTTGATGTTCATCATCAGATCGTAAATGTATTACTAATCAAAGAATATAATAATACAAATGATTCTTCTCAGAGTAGTCAGCTAGGAAACATTTTTCGGCTTCATCTAGTCAAACAGACCAAAAAAAAAATGACGTGCAAGTTTTTCAAAATTTTTACTGGTTTCAAAAGATGGAAAGTTTTTTCAATACACTTACTCGAAAACTGCCTCTTATCGCACTCCTATTAGGTTCAATATAGCATGTATATCACCCAAGTGCTTTTTTGAGCTTATCACAACAAGGGCTTTTTTATTCCTTCCTTATCGTCACGGTCACGGGTGATTATTTTGTTTTACTTAGTTTATCGAATCAGGCGCGAGGCGTCCCCCAGAGTCGCTGGACGACCCCACGAAATTAGAAATTGACCAGAGCAGATTTCAATACTATACTTATATATTTCTTAAATTTCTACTGTATGTTTGAGATACGATTAATTTTTTTTTCTTTCTTTCTTTATTTCACAAGTCGTAAGTGTATTGAAAAACGTCGTTTGACACACGTGCAGATTTGTCATTACAGCCCTCGGCTCCATAACACACTCGCCTACGGCTCGTGCGAATTTCGCCTCGGTCGCAATGACAAACTTCCTGCACTTGTATCAAAATGTACTTTTTTAAACAAACTTTATTAATTGGTTTGTTTAGATTTTTTTTAATGAGCTTTAAACAGTTACCCCTAACCGATTAAGCTTACTGAGACCATGGAAACCTGAAACCTAAGGTCCTGAAACCTAAGGTCCTGAAACCCAAGTCAAAGTTCTTGCTCTGTCTTAGAATGGGACAAGTCAGTAAAGATATCCTACCAAAAAAAAATCATACTATCTAAAATCCTTCCTCCATTGGCAAAACGCCCCGAAAATCATCATAAGAACCTATCCTTGTGATCATTTTAATTCCTACAAGAGATGATACCTTATAATGATGGCTTAAACATTCTCGGATTGTAGCCATCAGGAAACACAGACTCCGGCAAGGAATTCCACTCCTTGGCTGTACACACAATGAATGTTTTCCCAAAACGTTTTGTACGTATATGTGGGATGTCCACCATGTACCGGTGGCGCAACGTCACCACGGTTTAACGGAAAGGTTTGCTTATTTTTGATATTCACATTTTTCCCATGGAGAACTTCTTATTTACATTGTTGAATAGATAACCCATTAAAAAAAATTGTTCAATATTTTATAATCTATGCGAACGCCGGCTTTCCCTTGGTGTAAATGAACTGTGTTTAACAGAATGGCGCAAATGGTGGGGTCTCGCCCTTGGGCAAAGCGGGAGACATGGCAGACTTCTACTAACCAAACGACCCATCGTTCCTTCTTGCCTTAGTTTCAGGGCCCCGGTGTTCCGCTTTTCTCGGGGGGATCTAGGAGTTAAAACCCACACAGCCGATGCAATAATCTCACGAAGATGTTTATTAACTTTCATTTATAACATTACCGACCATCTGACTTCTGCTGCCTCATTGATCTTTAAACTGAACACACTTGTTATCGATAACGGATACAACGTAGGTACTGAGGGGCTAAGGATTAACTCACACTGAGACGCAACGATGCTTGAAGGAACCGTTCCAGTGAATGTGGCACCAGAAGTCAGGTGGTCGGGTAATATTATAAATGAAAGTTAATAAACATCTTCGTGAGATTATTGTACTGACTGTGTATCATCATCACCATCAGCCTTTTAAAAGTTCCTACTACTGCTGGGACTCAGGCCTCCTCTCTAAGAGAGGGAATGTGGTATATTCCACCATGCAGGCCCAGTGTGAGTTGGCGGATGTCACATATCTTCGAATATTTGATTCTAGGACAAAAAACAAAAAGATTTTAATAGATAGAGGGATTCAAGAGGAAGGTTTATATATATAATACATGCATAATATATTTAATACTAGCTTTTGTCAGCGGCTTCGCCCGCGTACAAAAAATATAGCCTATGTCACTCAGGAGTAAAGCAGCTTTCTATTGTTGCTAAAATTTTTGCAATCGGACCAGAAGTTCCAGAGATTACCTTCTCAAACAAAAAAACAAACTTTACCTCTTTATTATACCTATTAGTGTAGATCACCATTGCATCCGTGCGAAGCTGGGGCGGGTCGCTAGTTATAAATAAAATAAGGTTCATTTTGAGTATATTAGTCTTAAAAGAGGCTCTGTATGAGCTGACCCTAAAAGGCTAAAGATCGTAACAACACAACTGCCGATGGTAGTGCTACTGGGTTACGGGCCGTCGTCGGTAACTTTCATAATAGGAGGTTTTCCGCACTCGATGCTTGCCACATTGTGAGGTTCCAATATTTTACGTAACTACAGATAATTACGGACTATGGGCGTGACAGCGAATACAAATTCTTCTATTGAAACTTCCCAAAAGAAGTAGTATAGTACGGGCATTTGATCTTGGCGAGTTTGAAGTTAGGATCTGCGAAGTTTAGCGCTTAAAAACTCGTAAAAAAAATAATTGTTTAAACAAATAAATGTAATTGGTTGCTGTTATTGCTGTTAAATACTGTTATTGTCATTTATTTTTTTAAACCTTCATTTTGGACCGGTCTAGATAGTACGTACAGCTAAGGAGCTAAAGAGTGGAATTTCTTGCCAATCTTTGTTCTCTGATAGCTACAAACCAGGTGTGTTTATGTCATCAGTGAATAGGCATTTTAAGGAGGAGGCCGGCCGCATGAGGCAACGGCGCTCACGCCCCAGGCGCCGCCGTGTCACCAATCCCGATTTCCGGGCACAGTAAGCGGGGGCTTGCGGACGGCAAGCAATGGGTAGTTCGCGGTCCGGTCGTCTAATAACAGCCCGGACCATGCCCAAGTCGTTGACGGCGCGCTCTGTTCCCGCGCGCCTCAAGGAGTTGTCAGCAAAATCGTAGGAACGCTGCAAAAAAGTCGAAGAAAAAGAGACCCAGCCCAGGGTCTCTTTCTGAAAGGAAAGCTTGGCCCGAGTGCGAAAGGCGAGGAAGGAATGGGGTGGGGTGTTTAGCACAACTATAAATTTACAATTTTCAGATTGTAACCTATGTACCATTAAATACACTTCTGCCAGACCATCGCTAAATTAATTTTTATTTTCATTGGATCCGAAAACTAGTTGCGTTGCTAAATCTCATATGTATGTGTATTTTGTTTGAGTTGGAAAGTTCTACTGATTATAGAATTATAATCAGTAGAACTTTCCAACTCAAACAAAATCACATTTCCTCCTTTTCCCAAACCCTGGAAACGAAACAAAATTCACACCAGCTCACCTCGATAACTTACCAACATACAACAATTTAGTCCCTTCAGAATGAGTAACCGTCGATTTTCAACATTTACTAGAAGCCTGCGCCCGCGCAGAACATGCGCTGACCCGGGCAGGTTAGGTTAAGTTAGACAAGAAGGAACGATGGGTCGTTTAGTCAGTAGAAGTCTGACATTGTCTCTCGCTCAACCTGAGGGCGGGATTCGTCATTCGATGATTTTTCCCAACATAAAAAACTTTACCGTTTGATTTACCATTTTTTTTTATTTTTTATTATTTTTTTTGTGATGTAACTACAAATTTACAATGTTCATATTTTAGTCTATGTACCATTAAAGATTGCCAGATCACCGCTAAATACAACTATATTTGCATTCCAACGAAAACTTGTTGCGTTGCTAAATCTCATTCGTAGATTCTATCATCAGTACCTAGAACTTTCCAACTCAAACAAAATCACATTTCCCCCTTTTCCCAAACCCCGGAAACGAAACAAAATTCACACCGGCTCACCTCGATAACTTACCAACATACAACAATTTAGTCCCTTCAGAATGAGTAACCGACGACTTTCAACATTTACTAGAAGCCTGCGCCCGCGCAGAACATGCGCTGACCCGGGTAGGTTAGGTTAGGTTAGGTTAGACAAGAAGGAACGAACACTGTCTTCCGTTCCGCCGAAGACCGGGATCTGTCATTCGATGATTTTTCCCACCATAAAAAAAACTTGATTGTTTGATTTAACGATTTTTTTTTTTGATGTTTGTGTATATTTTTTGTAACTTAACTACAAATTTACTTTATTTCCGATTTTAATCTATGTATCATTAAAGACACTTCCACCAGACTACTGCTTATTTCATTGTTATTTGCATTCGAAACGAAAACTTGTTGCGTAAAATCTCATAGGCAGACTATCATCAGTAGAACTTTCCAACTCAAAAAAAATCACATTTTCCCCTTTTCCCAAACCCCGGAAACGAAACAAAATTCACACCGGCTCACCTCGATAACTTACCAACATACAACAATTTAGTCCCTTCAGAATGAGTAACCGACGACTTTCAACATTTACTAGAAGCCTGCGCCCGCGTAGAACATGCGCTGACTCGGGCAGGTTAGGTTAAGTTAGACAAGAAGGAACGATGGGTCATTTAGTCAGTAGAAGTCTGACACTGTCTTCCGTTCCGCCGAAGACCGGGATCTGTCATTCGATGATTTTTCCCATCATAAAAAAAACTTGACTGTTTGATTTTGCGAATTTTTTTTTTTATGTTTGTGTATATTTTTGTGATGTAACTACAAATTTAAAATTTTCAAATTTTAACCTATGTATCATTAAAGACAACCGCCAGACTACCGCCAATTTCATTTTTATTTGCATTCCAAACTAAAACTTGTTGCGTAAAATCTCGTAGGTACGTAGATACGAGTACTATTATCAGTAAAACTTTCCAACTCAAACAAAATCACATTTCCCCCTTTTCCCAAACCCCGGAAACGAAACAAAATTCACACCAGCTCACCTCGATAACTTACCAACATACAACAATTTAGTCCCTTCAGAATGAGTAACCGTCGACTTTCAACATTTACTAGAAGCTTGCGCCCGCGCAGAACATGCGCTGACCCGGCCAGGTTATTTATCGTTGCGTTTAATAGGCACGGTGATCACCGCTATCAGGATATAGATAGGCGCAGAAGGTTGGGTATTAACCAAGCGTAAACAAATGCATATTTCGAAAAGTTTCAGCACAGAAGACAGTTGTTACTTGAGGTTTTCAATTGCGCAAGGTGCCGAGTGTAAGCAATAGTATAATGTAAGCAATAGTATAATGTAAGGAATAGTATAATAAAACTCACGTGAAATATCTGGAGGTAGGTGTATATTTCTTTTCCTGAGTACACAACTTGGACACGTCCGTGTTCGATGCTGTCCCCGAGCGAATAGACCGACCCTACTCCCTTTTTTCTGTCACGTCAAGATGACAGTTGTTCAAAATTAGTGTTGCCAGTGAATTAAACAAAATGTCCCAATTTAATCTACTAGAATGAGACACAAATATTCAAAAACCTAACACTCGACCATCCTGACGTCGTGCATGTCCTCATGCACGTAAGTTAATTTGTTTTACAACCTAACTCTCGGCCAGCACAGATGACAGCATCGAATCCGACTCACAAATATTTAAACACTATTACAAGTACATTATTTGCAAAGAATCAACAGAAATCCAGTCACATTGAGAGATCAACGATATCCAAAATACTATAGTTGTGAACCCTCCTTCTCACAACTCGTCTTAACATTAACTTGTGAACCATCCTTCTCACAAGCTACAAACATTTCATATAAATTTGTCACGGAAGTTTGCGAACCATCCTTCTCACAAACCGAGGTGACCTTGCTTGTGAACCCTTCCTTCTCACAAGCAATAAATACATAAATAGAATAAACTATAAAATAAGTCACGGAAGTTTGTGAACCATCCTTCTCACAAACCGAGGTGACCTTGCTTGTGAACCCTTCCTTCTCACAAGCAATAAATACATAAATAGGATAAACTGTAAAATAAGTCACGGAAGTTTGTGAACCATCCTTCTCACAAACCGAGGTGACCTTGCTTGTGAACCCTTCCTTCTCACAAGCAATAAATACATAAATAGGATAAACTGTAAAATAAGTCACGGAAGTTTGTGAACCATCCTTCTCACAAACCGAGGTGACCTTGCTTGTGAACCCTTCCTTCTCACAAGCAATAAATACATAAATAGGATAAACTGTAAAATAAGTCACGGAAGTTTATGAACCATCCTTCTCACAAACCGAGGTGACCTTGCTTGTGAACCCTTCCTTCTCACAAGCAATAAATACATAAATAGGATAAACTGTAAAATAAGTCACGGAAGTTTGTGAACCATCCCTCTCACAAACCGAGGTGACCTTACTTGTGAACCCTTCCTTCTCACAAGTAATCATGACGTTACTAATGACATATGAGATGTGAGAATCATACATCTCACAAGCAAATAAAATTTCCGAAATATTACACATTTTGACTAAACAATCATACTAAAATGATTTCACATTACATTTCAATATTCGTTAGAAATGATTTGTTTAACTTCTACACAATATATCCTCTATTTACTTTACAAGTAACGATCACTAATGTAATAATTATTCAGCATAGAAATATTTACAAAAGGCTTTCTCAATTTGACCATCATGGTAATAACGATGACATTGATATTGGCGTATTTAAATAGACAAATATTTAATAAACGTAAATTATCTTAAACATCTGTGTCTTCATTACTATCACTATCCGGCTCAATATCGTCATCATCACTACCCTCATTTGCATCTAGAGCGGCTACGTGAACCCATGGTAACATACGATCAGCAGCGACAGTGGTTTTGCGTTTATTCTTGGTACTAGACAATCCAGGTACAGCAGCCAGCCTATAGCGATCATTGCCCAATACAGCGACTACACGATAAGGACCAACGTAAGGTGACATTAGTTTTTTTACTTTTATCGTCGTTTGCAAATGAAGTCCTCGTAATTTTCACAAGATCGCCCTCACCGTATACACGCGCAGGAAGCCGGTTTTTGTCATGAGCGGATTTTTGCTTTTCCTGTTCTACATCTATTTTATCTTTAACAGATTCTCTTAAAATTTCTGGATCTAGCTCCTCTCTACTCTCCCGTACTAACTCATTAAGTCTAGGGTCAATCTCTGCATTCATATTTAATCCGAACATGACTTCAGCCGGCGTTCTACCCGTGGTCTTATGGCGAGTATTATTCATACCCCATTGAACTCTTCCTACTTTATCATCCCAGTTCCTTTCATCGAAATTTAGATTTTGAGCAGTTAGCGAGTTTAAAATGGTCCGGTTGTACCGCTCTACCTGACCGTTAGATCTCGGGCTAGCGACAGCGTTTAAAATGTGGCGAATACCTTTTTCCATACAGAATCGTTTGAAAGCATGTGAAGTGAAGCATGTGCCACGGTCACTAATGACACGGTCAGGAACCCGAAAGGTACAGAATATATCTTCGAGAACTTTTATAGCCGTCTGTGTTTTGGTGTTCCGTACCGGTTTAATGAAAACAAATTTTGTGAAAGCGTCCACTATGACCAAGAGATAAGAATTCCCCAACCTTGAACGAACAAAGGGCCCGAGGTGGTCAACGTGAATGGTATGGAAAGGTACCTCTATTTTAGTGATCGTGTGTAAATGACCCTCATGGACAGCGATTTTCTTTGAGTACGCGCACTCAAGACACGCTTGAACATATTTCTTAACAAATCGTGACATTTTAGGGAACCAATAAGTTTTCTTAATACGTTCTAAAGTCTTTTCTACCCCAAAATGTCCGATATCGTCGTGATTCATACGGCATAATTGCCATCGAGCGCCCTTTGGTACGACATCATCATCATCAGCGTATCATGGTACGACAAAGCGTAAATTATTCCTATCCCCATTCAAGCATTTGAAAAGTTTGTTATCCTTTATCAGATAGTTTTCTTTAATATACTTCAAACTATCAACATCCATATCAGTAGTTAGTATGTCACGAGTTCGACGGAGTTCAGAATCTCCCATCTGTAAGGTGTGTAACCAGTCGCTACTAGAGATCAACATAATGCTCGGAAATTGATCAATCTCGATCGTGTCATCAACTAATTCAATCGGATTTCGCGAAAGAGCGTCGACGTGTGCCATCTTAACACCAGCGCGATATTCTACTGTACATTGAAATTCTTGTAGCGATAGCCACCAACGTGCTATACGTGGAATCATGTCTCGTTTCGAAAAAGTTGAACGCAAAGCGCTACAGTCCGTGACAATCCTAAAGCTTTGGCCTAACAGGTAAACTCGAAATTTCTTTAGTGAACATACTACAGCTAGGGTCTCAAGTTCAAATGCATGAAAATTTTTCTCCTCTGGAGAGGTTTGCCTACTGTAGTATGCCACAGGTTGGAAAGGGTCGCTAGTATTATTGCGTTGTAGTAATATCCCGCCTATTCCCATTCTACTCGCATCGGTGTGAAGCTCTGTTTCAGCACATGGATCATAAATTGCTAATATGGGTCGGTCAACTAGCCTATCTTTAAGTGTTCTAAAAGCTACCTCTTGCTCCTCAGTCCAAACCCAGTCGGCATTTTTCCTGAGCAGCTTATTCAGTGGGTGCGCTAAAGTCGCAAAGTTCCTGATGAACTTTCTGAAATAGCCTACCAATCCTAGAAACTGACGTACCGCGTGGGAGTTTGTTGGACAAGGGAAATCTAGGACTGACTGAATTTTCTTATTACCAGGACGAACGCCTGCGGCACTAATTTCGTACCCCAGATAGATTATTTGGTTCTGAAGAAAATCACACTTTGACAAATTAAGGGTCAAGTTCGCTTTCTCCAGTAACTTCATCACTCTTTCAAATCTTTCCAAGCATTCCTCCACACTCTTCCCGTAAATAAGAACATCGTCAATATAGACCATAGCTTCTGTAAATCTAGCAGACCCTAATACCCTATTCATCATCCGCTGAAAAACAGCGGGCGCATTTGCCAACCCGAACGGCATGCGATTAAATTCGTATTGGCCGTCTGGGGTAACAAATGACGTGAGAGGTTTCGAGTCCTCGGTTATCGGTACTTGGTAGTAACCGGATGCCATGTCCAGAGTAATGAAGAATGCTTGACCTGAAAGTCGAGCAATCTCGTCCTCAATAATCGGCATCGGATACCGCTCCTTTGATGTTATTGAATTCAAAAGCCTATAGTCGACGCATAATCTCTGCTTACCATCCTTTTTGCGCACTAAAATAATAGGACTTGCATATTCTGAAACAGAGTCCCTAATTATTCCAGACTCCAGCATTTCTCCTATCATCTCCCTAACTTGCTCTCGTTCTTTATGTGCTAATCTATACGGCCGATATACAACAGGACGTTTACTTGTCAATTCAATATTCATCTCCGTGACACTCGTACACCCTAATTCTTTTAGAGACGTCGCAAAACAATGTTTATATCGAGCAAGTATATCCATTAATTGTCGACGTTGTGACTCATCGATTGCAGTTCCTATATTAACCTGACTAGCATCGATCATACCGGTCTCTACTGTCGATGAGGCTGATGAAGAGGACACACAGTTAACTACCTGAATCCTTGAACCCCTTCCAATAACAACCCCCTCTTGTAACCGACAGAATTTAGACAGTGGCGTTATAAAAATATACACGAAGTTATCTCTGACTCTATATACTCCTCCACAAACAATGAACTGTTGCTTAGGTTTCCCTATAACTTTTCCACTAACTAAGAGATCTCCGTCTACTATTGTGTCAACGCGGCTTTTGACTGCAACTGGACCAAAAGTAACAACATCCGAAGCTACCACTATATTAGCAGATATACTCTCATGAAAGTCTATATCAGAAAAACCCAACTCATTACAACTAAAGAATTTTAGTTCTTCTGCGTTTTTATACACGACGATATGTGATTGCTCTGTGAAGGACTGGCCTACAAGCAAAGGTAAATCAAGAAGCCTATCCTCTACAACGTGACACAAAACACGACCATTAACACCATCAATGCTTAAGTCAATCTCTACTCCGCCATTGGAACGAATAATATCATTACCAAAGCCTCTTAGTGGTATAGAAGAGCTATCGTAAGTTAGACCTAAGGCTGAAGCCGTGGATTGTTTAATTAGCGTAACCTCACTACCGAAATCAATGAACGCTTCGATTGGAGTATTATTTATCCGACCTTCCTTAACGAACTTTGAATTGGATTCTGACGTTGATATTTGCATCGTCTTTTGTATATTATCAGATCTTTTGTCGTTGCCTAGTCTAATTCCGCAATTTTCAGTTTTATGACCAACTCTACGGCACTTCTCACATTGAATTAAAGGTTTCGGACATTTAAGATACGGGTGCCCTATCTCTTTGCAATTAAAACAAAACAGTTCAGAACGATTATTACTACTATTCTTTGTAGATTGAATATTAATTGAACCTTTAGATGAACCGGAAGTTTGACCTTTAAATTGGGTACGATCGTAGGATTGTGACGGTTGTGTAATATCCTTATTGCTCATAAGAAATTGTAACAATTGATCGGGTTGAGTACAACGTATCGCATTGGCGCTGGACCTCACTGTTCTATCACTCAAACCATGGATTATACATTCCACTGCACGCTTGCCATCAATGTCACAACGATTCAAAAGAGCCAATTTTTCATAATAGTAGACCTCAAGAGGTTCATTAAATTTACTTTTTCTTCTGAGCATTTCCTCCAAGGATTGGCCATAGTTTTGATCGAACGGGAAGGCACATGTCAATTTATGTTGCCACTCACTCCAAGTAAATAGTATGGAGTTCAAACTTTCATACCACGTTTTAGCTAATCCTTGTAGTTTTTGCATAGCAAAATGTATAACAGTCCTTTCATCCCAGCCGTAAACAGTGGCACACTCATTTACTTTTTTAAGCCAAATATCAATTCGCTGACTCTTTGAAGAAGGGTCAAAATCAGGCAAAATGTTCTTGGGGTTAATTGAGTTAGTGTTAATATAAGGTGACGGAGGTGTCGCTGATAACGGCTGTGATCGAGGCTTAATATTGTTTATAAAATTCATAACATCTTTATGTGTAAAAATTGGACTATCTGACCGTGTATCCTGTAGCGTAGCTGGTGCGTCGACAGCAGCGTCACGTCCTGCACGAGACTTCTTCACTGCTGGGCGATCAAGAGACGAGCTTCGATCTCGCGGCCGCGACCGCTCCAGTTCGTTGTCCTTCGACAAACGATTGCGGCTGCGCTCGGCCCCACCCGATGGTGACGAGCGTCGCCGAAGACTACGCTCTCGCCTCAGTTCACTTTCCAATGCACGAAGTCGTTCGCGATGTTGCTCCAGCTCCCGTTCAAGTTTTCCAACGCTGCCACGTCCCTCTTCTTGAACTGGAGTACGCACGCGACTGCGACTGCGGTAGCTGCCGCCTGATCGGCGCGTACGACTACGACTCCGTCTGCTTGAAAGGGCGTTTCGGTCAGCTTCTTTGCGGGTTGGCGTCCTCAAGCGCCGCCGCGAGGAAGGTTCACTAGCTCGCTGCATCGTTTCTCTGGAACTTGTAAACGTGGGCGATGTAACTACTCAATAAAACACACTAAAACGAAAAGTGTGTTAATGGCGGTATCTCAAAATTTATTTTGAATTATCTCGAAAACGGGGCCTCGTAGGCCAAAAATAACAAAATTTTGGCCCCCTTTGTAACCCCTAGGTGAATGGGCAGTAACGTATACATATACTTTGAAACCTGAAAACTGATTTTTGAAAACTAACCCCCAAAATCACAAAATACAAAACACTTTACGAAATTCTGTAAACTATTGTTAAAATAAGACAAGTGGGCAGAAAGCAGGCTAATCCCACTTCTGATATGTAAGCAATAGTATAATGTAAGCAATAGTATAATGTAAGGAATAGTATAATAAAACTCACGTGAAATATCTGGAGGTAGGTGTATATTTCTTTTCCTGAGTACACAACTTGGACACGTCCGTGTTCGATGCTGTCCCCGAGCGAATAGACCGACCCTACTCCCTTTTTTCTGTCACGTCAAGATGACAGTTGTCCAAAATTAGTGTTGCCAGTGAATTAAACAAAATGTCCCAATTTAATCTACTAGAATGAGACACAAATATTCAAAAACCTAACACGAGATTGATCCTTATACTCTCGACCCCGAATGACATTTAATTATTTGACTTATTTTTATTACTATTCCGTGACAGTTAAAAAAAAATTGTTTTCATGACATTTAATAATTAAACATTATTTTCAATAATATTATGACTCTTCTCTCCTAATTTTGCTGTGCTCGACAGGGTCCATATTGATCTTGTGAAATTCATACCATCTGTGTACATAATATGGAACGCAATAAAGTATTGAGTATTTGAGCCCCTTACGAAAGTCGGCGTTCGCATACCAACTGTCAGGCCTCCGTCACTCCATGTACTTGCGTGCTATAATTACCTACCGCCCGGCCGAGCGGTCTCGAGCCGCCGGCGGACTAAATTCAGTGCGGTTTTCGCAAGCGAAGGGCACGCACGTTGTTCAATTTTAATAGTTCCATTCGTTCGTACTCGTACCGCAAATCAAGTAAAAGTAGTGATAAACACCTAACATTTGTAACTTTTATAGATTTTTTATTTTAGCTACACACTGACACAGCTACGTCTATAATTATGTTTTATAGATAGATAAACCATTTATTTGTTACAACACAATGTATACACGAAAGCACAATTAAACTTTAAAACTAAGCACCTACCTATATAAATACAGTCAACATAAACAAGAAACACATGTAGGTACTTTTTTTTTTTTTTTTTTTTTTATGGTAGGTAAAAATCATCCAATGACGAGTCCCGCTCTTGGGCGGAGCGGAAAACAAGTGTCAGACTCTTACTGACTAAAAAACCTACCCCGTTCCTACATCGCCATACATACCAGGGCCAGAGCCTTCCTTTTCAGACACAAACCCATGGCCCTGATTGGCTTCGACCCTTCTGCAGGGTCCCTACGGTTGCTGACAACTCCTTGAGGCGCGCGGGAACAGTGCGCGCCGTCGACGACTGGGCTTGGTCCGGACGATTACCAGACGACCGGACGGCGAGCTACCCAATGCTCACCGTCCGCAAGCCCGCGCCTACGGTGGCCGGAAGTCAGGATCGGAATCGCGGCGGCGTCTGGGGCGCAAACGCCGTTGCCTTATGCGGTCCGCCTCCTCCTTTGCTAGCATTACTGCTTCGCAGAAGGAGGCGACCGCTTGCCACTCCTCCTCACTCCGAACCATGGCTTCTACCAAGGCCCGGCGCGAGAGATCGCCGCCACCGATCGCTCCCACGAGGACACAGCGATGCTCCGCCCAAGCGGGGCACACCTCAACCGTGTGCTCCACCGTGTCCTCCGGGCGGTCCACACAGTGGCGACACCCGGGCGTCTCTTCCGCACGAATGCGATGCAGGTACCTCCCGAACTTACCATGTCCGGTGAGGACCTGCGTCATGCGGAAAGTGAGAACGCCGTGAGTTCTTTCCAGCCACGCCTCAAGGAGGGGCATTACCGCCATAATTATGGCGTGCCCAGCACTGGGTTGCGATAGCCGCTGACGCCATTTCGCCATCACGAGATCCCGCCGGAGCTCTTTCCGCCACGCCTTGACATGCTCAGGCAGCGGACTTTCGCCCCGGCGTTGCACTTCCATGCGCAGATCGTGCATGCGTGCAAGGACTGTTGCCTCCAGATCCCATGGTGGCAGGCCAGCAAGGAGGCTCGCCGCTTCACGGGAAATCGTACGGTACCCCCGGATCACCCGTATAGCCATGACCCTCTGGCACGCGTTCAGTTGGGCCCTCGGCTGCTGCTGCAGCGTCGGCGCCCACACCGGCGCCCCGTAAAGGGCCATGGACCGAACGATTCCTGCGTAGAGCCTCCGGCAGGGGGCGTCTGGTCCCCCAAGGTTTGGCAGGAGCCGCTTAAGGGCAGCACCCGTCCGATTCAGCTTGGGAGCCAGACGTCGGAAATGCTCCTTGAAATTCCACCGGCTGTCGAGGACGAGTCCCAGATACTTCATCGTCGACCCGACGCCGATGTGAACCCCCCCTACCGTTAGCTGGGAATCTGTTGGCGGCGCGCTCCGAGGGCCATAAAAACACATGGCCTCGGACTTGTGCAGCGCCACCCTGAGTCCCAGCTGCTGGATCCTACCAACGGCTATCGCAACCCCGCGTGTCGCTAGTTCGACCGCCGCCTGGTGCGACTCTCCCTGCGCTAAGACCAGCGTGTCGTCTGCGTAGCAAACCACGCTGACCCCGTCAGGGAAGTCGCCGCGCAGCACGTAATCGTACCCGATGTTCCACAAGGGTGGCCCTAGTACCGATCCCTGCGGAACACCGCACGACATCTCTCGTCGTCTCCACTCTCCCTGGTGACCGGGGTAGATGATATACCTGTCCGACAGGTAGGCCTCGATCACACGACAGAGGTAGTCGGGCACCCGGTGATACCGTAGTGCCCTCCCAATGCAGCTCCAGGGCAGGGAATTAAAGGCGTTGGCAATGTCCAGGGACACTGCCACGACACACCTGCCCTGGGACACCGCATCCCCCGTCGTGAGGGCTCGGACACGCATGATGGCATCCACCGTAGAGCGCATCCTACGAAAACCGAACTGGCCGTCCGAAAGGTTCGGCCCCACCCGTTCTAGCCGCGCGACGAGGCGGTTTGCAATCACTCTTTCAAAGAGCTTGCCCACCTCGTCGAGCAGAACTATGGGCCGATACGCGGACGGCGAGTCCGCAGGGCGCCCCGGCTTTGCGATGAGGACCAGTTTCCCCGTCTTCCAACGAAGCGGGAACTGGCCCCTCTCCATGCATGCGCTGAAGAGCCCCCTTAATCGAGGCCCGAGAGCCTCCATGGCCAGGACCCAGGCTTTGCCAGGCAAGCCATCGGGTCCTGGGGCGGTGTTTTTGGCACTCAGCCTTCGCACCGCCACTCTCACCTCTACCTCGGTCACCTCTGGAGCATTGTTGTCGTCGTCGCTAATGTGGTCCGCAGATACTGCAGGTGGCGGAGCCATGGGCGGGGGGGAGTGTTCCCCTCGCTCAGGAAACAAAGTGCTCACCACACCCTCCACGAGCTGGGGCCGGAGACTCTGAGTCAGTGGGGGAGCCCATGGACGGAGTTTCTCCCGCACCATCTTGTACGGGCGTCCCCACGGGTCTGCGTTCAGAGTCCCCAGCCACACCTTGTAGGCCTCCAGTTTGGAGCGCTTCATCTCCGCTCGGAGGGTGCGCTTCGCTACTCTGTATTCCTCGTACAGCTCCGCCTCTCTGGCCTCCGCATCCGACGGGCGGATGCGGCGTTTGCAGTACCTGGCATACCGGCGTCGCGCGTGATTGCATGCATTGCGTAGTGCCGCAATCTCTGGCGACCACCAGTACACCTGGCGCCGAGCACGTCCTGGAGGGACACGGGGCATTGCCGCGTCGCAGATCTGCGACATGGCCTCCCGGAACCACTCCGCCTCGACGTCGATATCGACAGGCCTGTTCGGTGCTTGCACCCAGGCCTGGAATGTCGCGGCTTCCAGGAGGAGCTCCCGGTCCATCTGCTTCAGCGCCCACCGCGGACCACAGGGGCTCTGTCGGACCGGCGCGGCGGAGGTTTGGGTGGAGACGTCAAACCGGATGTACCGGTGATCTGAGTACGTCTCCACCCTCTCCATAACGCGCCAGTCTACGACATAAGGCGACAGTGCGGGGCTGGCGAACGAGATGTCCACCACTGATTGACCCCGCATCCGCACACATGTGGGGACAGAACCCCGGTTTAGGACGACTAGGCCAGACTCCAAAGCCCAGTCCTCCACCAACCGACCCCGTTGGTTCGTGTTCCGGGACCCCCAAGCCATATTCCAGGCATTGAAGTCCCCGCAAACCACCACGGGGAGGGAACCAAACCTAGCGACGACGTCTCTTAGCTCCATAAGGGAGATGTGGAGTTCTCCGAGAGATCTGCTCGGGGACAGGTAGACGCCCACCACTGCAATGTCCCCGAGCCGCGCTGCCACGAAACCCCGCCCCCTCGTGACAGCCTCGAGGGGCGGTGTACCGGCGGCGGCCGACGAAATTAGAGTCACCGAGCCATCCAGGTCCTGAACCCAGTCTCCACTGGGCCGAATAAAGTATGGCTCGGAGACTACGGCGACGTTGATCGACCACTGCGCCATGCTCTGGAGCAACAGATCCTGAGCCGCGGCGCAGTGGTTGATGTTCGCCTGGAGGAAACGCAATGGTGTCGTTAGTGACATTCCATCACAGTCTCCTCCCGAGCCCCTTGTGAGGGCTCTGCCGCGGCGGCTGCGGCGGCAACAGCGGCAGCAGCCAAGGTTTTGGCTGCGGCGGTGAGGACGTCGGGGTGGGGCCTCCGGACCTTACCCTTGACTTTGGCGGGGGGGTCGCAGGACCTACTCCCAGCGCTGTGGTTGGCCGGCTTGCCTGCCGCCGCGCATGCGTAGCAGTGCGGCGACAAGCGGCATTCGACTGCTTTGTGACCTACCTGATCGCACCGGAAGCAGCGGTCACTACGGTCCACCTCTGCAGTGCAATAGGCCCCCACGTGGTGACCCACGCGGCAGCGGTAGCACCGCAGGGGTTTGGGTTCCAACAACTTGACTTGAGCTGAAACCCAACCCACCAAAAGCCTTCGGCCCTCGCCCGTTATGGCCTTGGCCGCCAACACAGGGCAGCTCACCGTAACGGCTCGCATGCCCGTGCTGTCAGTACGGATGGTGCCCACCCGCACCTGATCGGCGGCGCACCCTCCGGTCCTAACAATGGCGGCCACCACCTCATCCTCCCTGACGGTGTCATCCAGGCCCATGATCCGCATGTCTATGGACTTGGTGGGCCTGGACACTCGGGCCTCCTCGACGTCCAGGGTCGCCTTGACTCTTTCGGCCAAAGCGTCCGCGGCAGGACCACTGTCCGCCCCAGGGACCTCCATAATACGCGCCCCGGTTGCGGTGCGCCGAATCCGGAAGCCCTCAGGGGCCCCGAATTCGTCGAGGTGTCCCAACACCGCCTTCTTCGCCTTCTCCATGACGGCTTCGATCGTCACGCCCTTCTTTTCCGCAGCTGGCTGTAGTGTTATAACTACAGCTGAGGAATTCGGGGCGCGAAGTCTGGCCGCCATGGCCCGCTTCTTGCGCTGTCGTCGCCGCTCGCGCTTTTTGGCTGCCCTAGCCAACTTGCCCGCCTTCTTCTTGGCCCCGACAACCGTCCAGTCTGCGCCAGCCGAAGGTTCTTCGGGAGGTAGCAAGCGCGGCCTGATCGCCGCCGCTGCTGGGGGTCCCCGGCCCTTCGGGACGGAAGGAGCAGCCCTGCCTTGTTGCTGCTGCCGCTGCTTGGGAGCCGAGGCCGGACCCGCAGGCTCAGTGGCCACTGCCCTGCGCCCAGTTTGCCCCGATGGACCCGCCTTGGGCGCAGCAGCCGTGGCCGCGACAGCGGCGGCGTATGACACCACCCTCTTCTGGCCAGAGGCAGTGAGCGGGGGACGCAAGACAATTCCCTCCAGAACAGAGAACTGTCGCTGTACCCGCTCCTGGAACTGCTTCTGCTGCTGCTGTTGCTGCTCCCGAAAGGCAGACAACTCCTGCCGCAGCAGAGTCAGCACCTCGCTCTCCGGCTGGGGCAGGGGCTGGGGCCGACTTCGCCTCTCTTTGATCCCCCTCTTTGGCGCCACTTCAGGGTGATACCCTCGGAGGTCGGCCAAGTCCGCCTCGAGCCGCTCAATCCTTCTGTTGAAGCGGTTCTCGAGCGCCTCGAAGACAATCGGCAGCGCCTCCTCAATGGTGGCCGTGCCTTCATTGATGGCCCTCCCTTTCGAGGACCCCAGCCTCTTTTTGGAGACGCCCGTCAGAGTGGCCGTCACAATCTCCTTAAATTTCGCTAGGGCCTCCTGCATACCGTCTGACTCAATGTCCGACTGCTCCTGCTCCGAATGGACAACACGACCACTGGTCTCCCTGGGATGGCTCGCCTCCCTGGCGATTTCCGGCAATCGGTCCACTTCTTGGGCAGGGAGCCCTCTCCCCCTTCCTGATGTCCGGCCCACTCCCCGCCCAGTGGAGGAGATCTTCCGAGCCGATGCGTCATCGGAGGTCGACCCCTGACCATCTATGGGGCGCTTTCGGAGGAACTCAGTCCTCTTGGGAGTGAGCTCCTCTACCTCCATGTTGTCCGAGGTGGGGCAAGACTCGGCATCGGAGTCCGACACCAAGTCTCCGTCCACCTTCCTAATGCCGAATCTCCTGCCGGCCTGGTCAGAACCCACTGGCATCGTGGATGTGCTAGGAACGGGTCCCAGGGACTCCACAACGCAGGTGGGTGAGCCACCCTGGCTCGCTGCGTCCTCAGAGGACGGTAAAGGGTCCGGAGACCCGAGGCGATGGTTGCCCCCCCCAGAATACGAGGGGCAGCCCGAGCTCTGCTCGGGGAGGGATTCTCCCATATGTGGGTACCCTCCTGGGGTAGTTATTTTTTTGCCATTCGCGCTCATGTTTGTGCTGAACTCAGCTTTGCCTTTTTTTATGGGGTGGGGTCCCCAGTACCCACGTTCGCCATCCTGGTCATGTCTGATAAGCAGACACGTACCGGAGGCGAACCCACTCTTCATAATCGCCGCCCAAGAGCACCAACAGCTGTTGGTGCAGATACTTCTAGGCAGCGCTCCTCCTGAGGCGGTCCGACTGGACTCCGCCCTGTGTTCCTCTTGGTCTGGTCTCTCCCTTGAGGCCTTCCGGCATGAGTAGCTCTACCGGCATAGCCCTCAAGATCACAGAGACACGCAAGCCCCACCACGACGACAACGTGGGAACACGGTCGGTGGGGAACACATGTAGGTACTTAGGAAAAAAACAAAGAAATTACAAAAATGAGAACCATAGCGCGGTGTGTATCTCAGTACTGCACCAAATGGGAATCCAGCTCAGCATGTGTCAGGCACACGTACCTGACGCTGATTTTCAGCTGGATCCTTGCGGTGACATTTGGACGACCAGCTGGTTTTTTTTAAAATCAGGTTTTCTGTGTGGACTGCGGAGTGAATTGAGTAGGTGGTAGTTTATAGAAAAACAAGGTTTACAATGGTTTTATTTAGACGTATTACACAGTCAGCACCGTCAGCACCAATTTATAAAAAAAATATTTTATAAACGATACAATTTTAAATTTGCACATATAAGTCAGAACATATTCACAGTTTTCAATAAAATAGAAAAAGTTATGTTAATTTACTTTTATCGAAGAAACAGCCCTGCGATTTCTCGGTGAGATGCGATTGATCACGCGGTACGAAGCAATCACAACTGTACGCTTAAACATTAAGGCACATTTTGGCATGCAGTGGTTGCTGACGCGACGAAGTAGGCTATTATAGCAGTAGGTATTGAAAATTTTGTATGGAGTGAAGTATCTGTTACGTAGTAACTATTTAGTAATCTGTGCTATTGTCTTTCTATTGTCTCTAATTACGGTACTCGAAAGAGGGTGACCAAATAGCGCGGAGTCGTCGTGTTGATTACGGCGCTTTCTACGGACTCTGCTGGGAGAGGGATCTTCTAGAGGTGAGTCCCACCCGTGGATATTATTTAGGCAAAATACGCGCTTTAGACGTGGAGTTGCGGACACCAGCCCGATATACTATACTAAGCTTCTATAAAAATCAAAACTTAAGTGTAAAAGTAATCCAGTAAAGGCCTCTGAAAATCGGATATTTTATGTAAACTTTTAATACCTATTCATAATGTACTCCTATATTTAAAATATAAAAAAGCCAAAAAAAATTAAAAATATAAAGAAGCCTTGAGCATTAAATCGAGATTTTAATGATATAATTTTTTTTTGAGTAAAAAATCCTTTAATAAAAACACGTATTTTCTGAAACAAGTTTTGAGAAACATTAAATAAATCGTAGAATTACCGAATGCCAACAGAGTTTTCAGGTGCTATTTCTCTTTTTTCGCATTACTTTTGCATGAAACATCACTTTGGATTGCGTTAAATGAAGCAACAAACATTTAAACTATGCGTGACGTTGACAATAGGCGAGTAAGGAAGGCCAACCTTAACGTCGATTATCACGATAATTCTCGGCATTTCTCGTTAACGCTAATGTGGCCCGGACATGTCCCTGTGTATGCTTGTTTTCGTCGGTACCCTGGAGCTAACCTTCTGTGCTACTCTTTGCGGCTATCAGTGCGAATGCTTTAACGATATAAAGATTAACTGTTACGGTTGAGTTTGTGGTTCAAAGTATAAATATGGTGTTGTATTTGTTTGAGATAAGTAGGCCTTTGAGGAGGCCGAGGGTTTGTTCAGGTCTGTGTCGTTTCTTTGCTGTTATGTTAGTAACCAACGCATTAATGTTACTGAAGAGTTAAATGATGATTTTGTGGGACTTGAAGAGTTTTATTTATAATAAAGTTTATTCGAACTCAAACTTTTGATTATTTTATTTCACATAGGCCAATATGATACTTTTAAACATCGGGAGCTGTCCCAATTGGTTCTTTCCTATGGTAAAAAACCGGCAAGTAAAATGTTTTCGATTACTTACACAATATTTCCATATTAAAATATTAATATACGACAGGGCCCAAACTATGGCTAGGGGGGCAGGTCACCACCACTCTTTCGAAGAGTCGACACAAAAAGTCTCTATTATATCGTAAAAGTGAAATCGTGATAAACGCAGAAGGGTACTGAACGCCCTCTTGACCTTCGCTACAATGGGATAATTAATTAGATCATTTCCCACCTCATACAATATGATATTTATTTTGCAAGTAGGTTTTTAATAAATGCATTTTTACGCGCGTCAATTTTACAGGCCGGTGTTTCCTACCTAACTATCCTGAGAAGAAAGACTGAAATAAACTCAGGGGTCAAAGAGTAGGTATACCTGCATATCATCTTCCTGCCCTTGTCCCGTTTTATTTGGGATCAGTGCAATATGTTTTTCTTCCATTCTGTCCTGTCACCCGTCACGCTATCACTAACTCCTCTTTCTTTCATATCACTTCTCACACAATCCATCCATATTTTCTTTGGTCTCCCTCTTCATTTCCATCCAACCACATTAAAATTTATACTCTTTGCTTTTTTTGTAACACGCAAAACACGTACTCTAGAGTAAATTTCTAATATTAAACACGAATTCTCCAATCCTCAAAAAATACAAACAAACTCTCAAACAAAACATTTAACCTAACCAATTTAATCTGGCCCGAGATAACCATCTCATTGTTTACCAAAACAGGCCCAGCAAGCCTATCAGGCACTTAGAACAACATCAAAATCGTCTCAGCCGTATCTGACGTGGCATCTGCGTTGCGCGGGCGCAGTCTTCCATATAAAACGACCCTTATGGTCAGAGTGAGATTAGATTCGCTTAGCGGGGGCCTTATTTAGATAGCGGTTGTTCGAGCCGTATTCAAATATAAATAGTCGTTAATAGGGTAGTGTAGTGTAAATTGTAGGTTTTGTTTGGTTTATTGAATTGTCGTACATAATACTTAGTATCGTTTTTTGATGGGAAATCATCAAAGGGTTTAGCCTACCTTTCATACTACTTCAAACTTTGGCCAACAGTGGCGATAATATTAACATTTCGAGCACCGTAATTAGAGACATTAATTAATTAGAGAATTTGTCCTGTGTGAGTCCAAATAAATGTTTTTCTTTCTTTTCTTTTTCTTTTTACATATTATAAAGTATTATGTGTGCGAATGCCGGCGTTCGCTCTGGGCTAAAGAGTTTCGACGACTTTAATTAATAGTTTGTAACTAATAAACTTGTTTCAGCTATTGGTTTAATCTTTAACTCAAGAGTGAATAGGTTACTTCTAGGTAAGCGCGCTACATCTTCGACTCCATCGGGTGAGATAGCGGTCAAGCGCGAACCTATAAACAATAAAAAACAAAAAATATATATATTTGTCAAAATACTGATAAGTTATACAAAAATCCGCTGCAGCGCTTCATTGGCATTATGTCGTCTAACAAAACTTTTAAAACTTACGCACTCACACATTGCGTGAACATCAAAACTACACTACTGCCATTAATGTCTATGACCTGCAGATCATCTCAGTTAAGTGACAGTCATCATCATCAGCCTTTTAATGTTCCTACTGCAGGCCTCTTCTCTCTAGGAGAAGGAATGGGCCATAATCCACCACGAGGGCCCAGTGCGGATTGGTGGATTTCGCATGTCTTCGAATTTTTGGTTCTAGGACATGCCGGTTTCCTCACGATGTTTTCCTTCACCGTTTTGAGAGCAGTGGTGATGAAATAAATTACACAAAATAATGCGCCTGGCTGGGTTTGAACCCGCGACCTACGACTCGTAAGTCGGGGCCGTTACTACTCGACCACCACTGCTCTATAGTCTAGCTGCTCAGTGACAGTACGGTACACCTATCCTAGAGCGTAGTAGGTACAATAATATTATATCTATGTATTTAGTCAAGCTAGCACCCTACCAAATTGAACTAAGGTCGCCTGATAGAAAATGTCTAAGACATTCCGTCATTCCATTAAGACAAGTCCGGTTTAAATAAATATTACAACATATCAAGCGAAAAGTAGCATTATTAGTCACTTCCATGTGTAAAATTATGTTATGCACAGATGTGTAAATCCCTTCATATTGCAGGTGTTCATATGTAACAGAAACCACTTTCTATCAAGCCGTCTTCCTGTTCACCAACTTATTGCATCTCCGTTCAAATTTTTTAATATAGGTATATTCCACAACGCCATCTAGTCCCAAGCTAAGCAAAGCTTGTGTTATGGGTACTAGACAACTGATAAACATACTTATATATTTCTAAATACATACATATTATAGATAAATTACACCCAGACACAGAACAAATGATCATGCTCATAACTCAAATAGTATCTCATATACAGCGATGATGATGTAAATCAAATAGTATGATTTTACAGGACCGCATTTTTAAGTTTGTATATGTAGAATAGAATCGAATAGAATCAATTTTATTCGAGATAGACACAGCACAACGATTACAAACATGAAGTATAATAAAAAGAACAGAAGTACAGAGATGTAGAGATGTCTGATGTGTATGATGTGAATCCCGACGACGTCTAGGGTTCGAGCACCATTGCCTTATACGGTCGGCCTCCTCCTTTGCTAGCATTATTGCTTTGCAGAAGAAGGCAATCGCCGCGACCGCCTGCCACATGTAATCAGTCCTCTTGAGTATCCTTGTCGAAAATGAATTATAAGTAGTACTTATTTTACAGTTGTAGTAAAATATTTTGTGTTGTATTTTTGAATTATATCACCATCCAATTAGGTATAATATATGCCTTCATACAAATATCCAGATAGATAATGTGGGTAATCCTGTCTCATTATTATTCGAATACGTATTAAGTCTTAGTAATTGCGATGTAAACTCTAAGCTTATTTTATTAATATATTCTAATGGCTGCATAGATAGTGCCGCGATGTGAATCAAATTTTTTGGCGAAAATAGGTAACTGACGTGTGTTTGTTATTTCTTCACGCTCAGAAAACGAGTAGACTACGCTCGGAAATAGCACACATGAGAAGTATCTTTTATCCCTTAGGCATATACCTTTGGGATAAAGGAGTTGTCAGCAAACCGGTTGGGGCCCTACAGGGTCGAAGCCTCCCGGAGCTGAGGGTTGGTGCGAAAGCGTTACACCGAGGCTCTGGGAATAAGGCAAGGAAGGTACGGGGTAGGTTCTTTAGTCAGTAAGAGTCTGACACTGTTTCCCGCTCCCCCCAAGAGTGGGATTAGTCAGTCGATGATTTCACCTACCATAAAAAAAAACTCTTATTTGGAACGCATATTATGTCCCAATGACACACTTTCGTCTCATGTCGTGTTCTTACGTACACATATCGCCTGTCTGATGGAGCATTAATCGTAGTAATTTAGCCATAAACTGTGCAACTGTGTGTGTGTGTGTGTGTGTTATGAATAGATCCCAAGTCGTGAGTTCGAGCGGCCCTTTGAACCGAAGTCGTTAATACGCGCCTTCCATCTTGCGTAGACTTCCGTGGAACATTTACGTTAGTATTTATGATTAATCGGGAAAGGGCATAATATAACTCGGTCTATGACTAAACATCTAATCAGTATCTAATTTTGAAAATATTTTAGAAATAGGCATGTGGAATAGCTAATTAGTAAACGAGGTTGGGTTAGGTTAGGTCGATATTTAAAGACGTTTTTTGACGATTTTCAATCCATCACCACGCCTACCTGACAGTAGTTTCATCACAGTGTTAATGTTTTTCCAATTGTCGATTTGAACCATTTGTTTGGCTTCATCTGTGTAAATGTATATTATAAAGTTTATTCATTTGTGTTTTATAATATTATAGTATAATATTTATAGTTAGTATATCTATGCTTGTATTCACTTTTCCCTTTTTTTTTGTTGAACCTACCACTGTTTGTCTCTCCATCACTCTAACGTTGATTGGTAGAAAATGCCCAAGACATTAAATCCGCGTCTATACTTTTTTGCTCTAGGACATGCCGGTTTCCTCACGATATTTTCGTTCACCGTTTTGAGAGCAGTGGTGATGAAATATATTACACAAAGTCAAGTGAAGTCGTCATCATCATTTTTCTGCATAAACTATTTGTGATGCTTATTGATACTCATGTCCTAGTTTTGTTAGTAGGATCTTATACCAACTAATGATAAACATAAACAACAAAAAAAAACTCTCTCTGAGAAGGTTTCTAGCGCGTCACGCCCCGACGAGTGAATGTACAACATCCTGTGTTTACTAATTACTACTCGTTTTGTTAATGGCTTGTGTAAACCATACCATGAGGGGATATACACAATATAACGGACTGACCGTCTGAGGGCCACCACGCGATTCAATTGACGACCTAAACTAAACTGTTAAAAGCTACTAGAATATCTTTAGTGTGTACACTTTGTAAAATTAATAATAAGTTATAGTTCCAACACGTCCTGCCAAATAGGCATACAATAATTACAAAAAAAAAACCACTAAAGTCTGATATTAAATTTTTTGAGGCCACTTTTTTTCTACTTTTTTTTCGGTAAGAAAAAATCATCCATCACTCTTACTGATTAAAAAAACCCATCTCGTTTCTACGTGGCCTATCATAATGGTCGAGCGTTATTTTCAGATGGGAACCCTTAGCACTAGTAGGCTTCAATCTGACACTGTCTCCAAGTCTGTGCCCAAGGGCGGAATACCTCATTCGATGATTTTTCACACCATAAAAAAAGTAGGCTTCAACCTTTCTGCAGGGTCCCTACGATTTGCTGACGACTTTTAAATCGCAGAGGAAAAGATCATATTCATCATCAGTCTTTTAAAGTTCCCACTGCTGGGACACAGGCCTCCTCTCTGGGAGAGATAAAGGGCCGTAATCTACCACGCAGCTCCCCGCGTGGTAGATTACGTAGTGCAGATTGGTGGATGTCACATGTCTTTGAATTATTGGTTTTAAGAAATGCCGGTTTCTTCACGATGTTTTCCTTCAGAGGAAACGATGCTGGAATAGTACATTTTGATACAAGTGCAGGAAGTTTGTCATTGCGACCGAGGCGAAATTCACACGAGCCGTAGGCGAGTGTGTTATAGAGCCGAGGGCAGCAATGACAAATCTGCACGTGTATCAAACGACGTTTTTCAATACACTTACGACTTGTGAAATAAAGAAAAAATGTTTAATCGTATCTCAAACATACAGTAGAAATATAAGAAATATAATATAGCATTCAAATCTGCTTTGCTCTGTTTCTAATTTCGTGGGGTCGTTCAGCGACTCAGGGGGACGCCTCGCGCTTGATTCGATAAGTTTTCGAGTAAGTGTATTGAAATAGTACATTTTGATACAAGTGCAGGAAGTTTGTCATTGCGACCGAGGCGAAATTCGCACGAGCCGTAGGCGAGTGTGTTATGGAGCCGAGGGCTGCAATGACAAATCTGCACGTGTGTCAAACGACGTTTTTCAATACACTTACGACTTGTGAAATAAAGAAAGAAAGAAAAAATGTTTAATCGTATCTCAAACATACAGTAGAAATATGTATAATAATAAATGCATTCAAATCTGCTGAACAGTTTGGTTCTAATTTCGTGGGGGACGTCCAGCGACCGTGGGGGACGCCTCGCGCCTGATTCGATAAACTAAGAAAAAAATAATAAGCACCCATTACCGTGACGATAAGGAAGGAATAAAAAAGCCCTTGTTGTGATAAACTCAAAAAAGCACTTGGGTGATATACATGCTATATTGAACCTAATAGGAGTGCGATAAGAGGCAGTTTTCGAGTAAGTGTATTGAAAAATTTTCAATACACTTACTCGAAAACTAAGTAAGTGTATTGAAAAATTATAATTTAATTATTAATTTTTTTTCTTTCTTTCTTTATTTCACAAGTCGTAAGTGTATTGAAAAACGTCGTTTGACACACGTGCAGATTTGTCATTGCAGCCCTCGGCTCCATAACTCACTCGCCTGCGGCTCGTGCGAATTTCGCCTCGGTCGCAATGACAAACTTCCTGCACTTGTATCAAAATGTACTATTTCAGTTTCCTACTTTTTTATGTTTTTATAATAATGTGTGTGTACATTAATCGTTAAACAAACAAATTATTTTCAGCACATGTAAAATCCTCGCTAACGCTAACCTTCGTGCATCTGTTCCATCATATCTCCACCGGTCCGATTACAAGTTGGCCAACATATCGGCGTCCTATCTCCGAGTCGGTACGGCCTAATGATATCGCTGACTTTCTGACCTTAGCGATGCAAATGTTAGCACATTCTTGTTTTGTACAGTGCGGTACATAACTTATACACAGTTGTTTCTAAGTTAAGGTTGATAGATATGCTCTTTTATGAACCACCCTGGTTCAATACTCAAAAGGAATTGAAATATTAAAAACACTCTATTATCATCATCATCATTTCAGCCGAAAGATAGCAGTGTAAGGCCTCACCCAAGCGCCGCTACAAAGACCTGTCTTGAGCGTCTTGCATCCATTGGATTCCAGCTACCCTGACCAGGTCATCGGTCCGCCTTGTGGGAGGCCTTCCAAAGCTGCGTCTTCCGATACGCGATCGCCACTACAGAACCTTTCGGCCCCAGCGGCCATCTGTTATGCGTGCAATGTGTCCTGCCCTTTGCCACTTAAGTTTGGCGATTCTTTTCGCTATGTCGGCAACCTTGGTTCTCTTGCGGATATCTTCATTTCTGATTCGATCAGGCAAGGATACTCCGAGCATAGCCCTTCCATGGAAAGCGCTATCCTTTCCATTGCCCTTTGGATGACTTTGAGTCTTCTTATGAGGCCCAGTGTAAGCGACCACGTTTCGGAGCCATATGTCATTACTGGTAACACACAATGGATTAATTATAGACGTCTTGAAGCTTTGAAAACCACAAATAAAAATAGTTTTGACTTTGACTTTAACTTTGAAGTCATGAGATGATTCCCTCCTTAAAAAAAAACACAAACTAGCTTCAATCCAGATCCTTATGGCTTTTACTACAGAACTGTACATTACATAACCCCGAGGAACTAGAACCAACAGATAATTAAACTTTATCTGAACGCCTTCATTAAAACCACTTAACAATACTAATATATTAACTGGGAACCAGTGTTGTTGCTATCTGTTGGAATTTCGATACGAAATTCTTTACAACACCATAAAATAAGGGATAATTTGCATTGAGCGCTTTTTGGACGTGGTCTATTTTGCTAGGATATTATTTTATATATAAGACTGTAAGATATTGTTATATTCCATGCAAAACACACACTAAACTAAACTGACTAAGTCCGTGGCGGATTTATGTTCGGCGATTGCAGTTCACTGTATGTTTTATTCGTAAACTGATATCTATTAAAATTGGAGCAGGTTTATCCTGATTACCGGCCACCGTAGACAAGGGCTAGCGGACGACGAGCAGTTGGTAGCTCACTACACTAGCGTCCGACCGTCCGGTAACCGCCCGAATCGAGCCCAAGTCGTCGATGGCACTGTTCCCACGCACCTCAAGGAGTTGTCAGCAACTGTAGTGGTTGAACAGGGTCAAGACCAAGAAACCATGAATGTATCCGATCTTTCCTGTTAACCTTGTTTTTCTAAATCCACTTAGCAATATAACTAGCTACCGGAAGGCCTAGCAGTCACTGCCGAACCAGACGGAACATATTGACGAGGCACGCACACTAATTTAAGAGAAATATTTGATTTGTACGTTCTTACCCAAGCGCCGATCTTACCCCAACATACTTATTTATTGCTTAAAATTGTTTATTCATGCTATTGCAAGTTTTAATTGCAACTACAAGCTTATAAGAATTCAACACGAGAGCTATGATTGCAACTCTATCAGAGACCACACAACTTGCAAGAAAATCCTGTTATGCTAAACTGATACATCAATAAACTAAGCTAAGATAGATAAGGAATTATACTATGACAAAACGAGCTCAATATCCGCTTCTTATCAAACCGCTATTCTGCTCTCTGACAACCAAAAGACGTATCTTAGAATTCTCGAAAACTTCGTTCGATTTTTTGAATAGGGTAACTTCAAAATTAACGCATCAGGCATTTTTTTTAACTCTTTATGTACACACATAAGAAGAAAAGAACAAGGAAACAGAAAAATAGGCATCAGGCATTTTCGTTGAAAAAGCCCTAACATTATTGGCACAGTGAAAAAAAACACTGTGCTTACTTATTTATTTGTTAAATGCGAAAATAATCCCTTTAATCGCTAAATTTAAGTAGCAGTGGACTGGGTGGGTATATTGCTAGCCAAACAGAAAAAAAAATAGAAGCTTTATAGGGTCACTTTCTTGACCGTTAATCTGTCTGTCTGTCAAGTCCCTTTATCCCAGAAACGCGCGGCATCGAGTTGAAATTAAAACTATTTACGTAGGTTCCTTGAAGTTGCCAAAAATCCAAGAAAGACTGCCGTTTATGTCGTAAAAACTTATATTACGACGCTCTCAAGAATATTATTTGGCATCAAGCAAGGTCGTATAAATATAAGAATAAATCTGAAAACAGCAAATTTTATGTAGTCACAGAAAAAATAAATGCGATTTAAAAAAGTCGGGGCTCCATTTTGGGGAGCGTGAGTCCGAATCACACTAGCCCAGTTTTTTATGTAAATACTAGCTTTTGTCAGCGGCTTCGCCCGCGTACATAAAATATAGCCTATATCACTCAGGAGTAAAGCAGCTTTCTATTGTTGCTAAATTTTTTCCAATCGGACCATTAGTTCCAGAGATTACCTTCTACAAACAAAAAAACAAAAAACAACCTTTACCTCTTTATTATATTAGTGTAGATGAAGCTGAAACGCGCGTCTCTAGAACTCTTTTTTTATTGTGGGCAAAAATCATCCAATGACGAAAACCGCTCTTTGGTGGCGCGGGAAACAGTGTCAGACTCTTACTGACTAAACACCCCACCCGGTTTCTTCTTTGTCTTTCACACCAAGCCTTCCTTTCAGAAAAAGACCCTGGGCCACAGAAGGTTTCAACCCACCCGGTTTTTTTTATGTTTGGTAAAAATCAACCAATGACGAGTCCCGCTCGTGGGTGGAGCGGGAAACAGTGTCAGACTCTTACTGACTAAAGAACCTATGATTTTCACCTACCATAAAAAAACCCCGTTCCTCCCTTGCCTTATTCCCAGAGCCCCGGTATAACGCTTTCGCACTAACCCTCGGCTCCAGGAGGCTTCGACCCTGAAGGGCCCCTAGAGTTTGCTGACAACTCCTTGAGGCGCGCGGGAACGGTGCGCGCCGTCGACGACTTGGGCTCGGTCTGGACTGTTACCAAACGACCGGACGGCGAGCTACCCATTGCTACCGTCCGCGAGCCAGCAGAGTCCCTACGCTGGAACTCTCTTTCACATTCCCTTCGTGGAGCCCTTCTCTGGAAGTCTTTAAGAAGAAATTTAAAGCGCACTTCCTTTCTCAATTGATCTAATATTAGTATTAAAAAAAGCAAAGCAAAAAAAATATTATACATGTTAAATGAGTAAGGAAAATATGAGTATATGTATATATTTATGTATGAAAGAAAAGGGAGTTAGTGATAGTGTGACGGGTGACAGGACAGAGTGGAAAAAAAAAACATGTTGCACCGACCCCAAGTAAGTAACATGGGATAAGGTGATGATGATGTATATATTTATGTATGTATATATTAGATGTATTTATGTACTCTCTCTCTCTGTCACTTAAAGGTTTGCTAGGAGAAAACTCAATGTTGCGTTAAGCTCGCATTTGTACATGAATTGTCAAATCAATGTATCTATGTTAAGTTGTTGTGTATAATAAAGAATTAAAGAAAATAATATTTCTACTAAATCTTTGTTTTCTAGAAACTCATGTTGATTGAGTTACCACTGTTTGGCTTCAGAGGTCAGTATTGCAATAGTCGGCGAAAAGTCAAAAACAGTCGATAACACAGTATCAGGCAAATACTTAATAAGGCTTAACTAAGTTTATTACCTAATACTAGCTATCCACCGCGGTTTCTGCTGCGTTTTTTGTAATTGCTCCGCTCCTTTTGTTCCTTCTGCTCCTTTTTTTATGGTAGGTAAAATCATCCAATGACGAATCCCGCCCTCGGGCGGAACAGGAAACAGTGTCAGACTCTTACTGACTAAACATCCTACCCCGTTCCTACATCGCCATCTACACCAGGGCTAGAGCCTTCCTTTCAGACACGAACCCTTGGCCTCAGTTGGCTTCGACCCTTCTGCAGGATCCCTACGGTTTGCTGACAACTCATTGAAGCGCGCGGGAATAGTTATAATACCCTTCCTTAATTCAAAGGCAACTCAAGATTAATTCGAACAGGATTTACTCTCACATTAAAAAACAAAAATATTTCTGATATTCATATTAACTAACAACTCACTCAGTTTTTTCGCAAATCACTAGGCATTTAGTCAGTATTTCCCTCCAGGATTCAAGGAGACCGTTGAGTGCGATTAACATTCGCGGAATGGGTGACATACGTCGCGCAACCGTACGGCAATGTGGCACTACAAATAATTTATGCTGTCTTGCCCGGCAGTAGTGATTAAAGTAGTAAATAAAAATAAATTACATCAAGAATTAACATGAAATATGTATACTTTTGTATTTTTGTTTTCTAAATAATATTTTCCTTTTTATGCACCTACCATATTTTCTCTTCACCACCATAGGTTGACTGGTAGAGAATGCCTAAGGCATAAGTCTTAAGTCATATTAAGTCCGCCTTTGTACCGTGTGTTGCATGAAGAATAAATAAATAAAGAAATAAATTATATGGCACAACAGAAGTCACACAAATAATAGATAAACACGAAAACAAAAAGCAAAAATATAATTGTTTACACCTTACGGCTGCAACAAAATAAATTTAATAAACAAACAAACTCGGCTTCATAACTATTAACACAGAACTATTGCAAGTAAAACACTTGGCATGAAAGCAAACACCGCTTTCCATAACAGCCTTACACTAAATCTAAATGTCTCCCTTAATTACGTAAAACAATATCTTAATTATTACATTTCTATCCACGATTTGCGACCATTACCCAACAAACGCTTTGGTACGGCCTTAGACCAAATACAGAGAATAATCCCGCTACAATCTAATTCCGATCGTCAAACCGTACATTTCCTGGTAAAACTAAGAGAACAGCCAGTTCTATTCAATGCGGAAAATCGCTGCTTTGTTTATAACTCAAGAATTAATGGGAATTGAGGAAATGAAGTATTATGTTCCTAAGGGGCGTGGTTATCTATATATGTATATATTAATAAGGGGCATTTTTCGTTGTCACTTTATAACTCAAGAACGGGCTCACCTATCCATACCAAATTATCAGGGTTTGTTTGGACTATTTAATAGATGGTTTATGTGAAATTTGCACAAAATCGATCGAGAGGTTCTACATTTATCACATTTTTCTGTTGCCGGGAGCGAAGCCGCGGGCAACAGCTAGTACCACATTAAAAACGGTTAGACAAGCAATTGCATTAATCAAACGGAATCAATTAAAATTATAAACAACATGGAAAATTTCACACCAACAAATCGACAAAGAATTAGCATTGCGATTCGACGTGGCAAAGCTACTAGTCTTTAGTCCAAATGACAACGATGTGGAGTACTTCAACGCCTAAGTGTATTTGTATTATATTACATAGTTTTAATATCAATATGTAGTTTAATAGACAGTTATGTTTAATTGAATAAATTAAAAACATATTGTAATAACTCAACAACTTGTACACAAATTCTCCTCACAGTCCTTCTGACAGGCTAATCTAACACCCTTATTCACAAACAATACTCAAACGACCCTTGACTAAGCAAACGCACAGCGTTGAATAGAGGCTCTGTGATTGGTTCGTTTGTGTTGCGTAGTTCACAAACCTTGCCCTGTGCGCTCGCGAGCACTGTGAGACTGCATAGTAACGTTTGTGAATAAGGGTGTAATTATCTTCCATTTCGCGCACCTCAAGGAGTAGTCAACAAACCGTAGGGACCCTGCAGAAGGATCGAAGCCAACTAGGGCCAAGGATTCGCGTCTGAAAGGAAGGCTCTGGCCCTGGCATATATGCAACGTAGGAATGGAGTAGGTTGTTTAGTCAGTAAAAGTCTGACACTGTTTCCCGCTCTGCCCGAGTTCGGGCTCCCGTCATGTCCACCTAGTAAGCTTTGAGAATTGAGTAGATATTAACTCGCACTAAGTATATAGGCGCTCTGAAGACTAAATTACCGCGATAAAGTCCACAAGACTAACTAGAAATACTCCCAAGTCTCTGACATACATTCCAGCAAGAATACTAAGCCCAGATTAAAGTCGAGAGAGAGAAAAACACTGAATTCTAAGTAAAATGCTTTTAACCTAATTGTATTTCAGTGCGAGTTAAAATAACAAAATTCTGTTACCTGGGAACGGTGAGGTGGGGAATACAATTTCTACGATACCACTATTCCAGCGACCCTTTCCTATGCATATCTTTGCGTGATATGTAAATTTACAAATAAATTTTTAAAAGGACAATCTCGGTTACTAAATAAAAATTTCAGTTGTGTTCGCGGCAAATAGGTTGAACCTGTTTACTCTCAGACCCCCGTTTTTATTGGAATCCGAAAATCTTCACGTGCTAACTACCTGCAGGTCATTAACTCGCTCAGCTGACTACTTAAAGTAATTTATTTCGTTTAAAGGTAAATTAATTCGAGTTTAAAAAAAGGCATTTTTTAATTTTATCTTACAAATCGATAGTATTTTTTGTAACCGACTGGATCGACCCTCCACGGGATTAAAACGATCAAAATTTTTCAGTGTAACGCGCGTTACCCGTCAAATATTTTTTTTTTTTTTAAATAGCCCTAACTGTCCCACTGCTGGGCAAAGGCCTCCCCCAAGTCCTTCCAAACCTAGAAATCCGTCAAATAAATAGAACTAAAAAATACCGTCGTTGCTATGGCTAAATTTTACAATTTATTTTTTATTTAATTATTTTTTTCTACGCACAGTTCTCCGCTTTACCTCACTCCGATTGACCCCCGAAAACCTGTTACTATTTAAGTTCAACATATAATCCGCGTACCTATTGCATATTATTCTGTCCCTAATTGTTTGAGCCGGCTACCCCGCCCTGTATCGTGTATTGACATTTCGATGTCTATCCGCACATTGCAAAATAATAATAACACTATCTCGCTCACGCATTTACGCATTGTCTTGTGTGCGAGAGGGACAGGTGACAACTTGTCTCATTGCCGCAATGCAACCTGCGCAGGAGTCGATGCGCATTTGCGATATGTACGACACTGGTGCAATTGTAATGCTAAACCAGTCGTTAGCTAAATGCAGTTAAGGGGCAGATATGCGACTTTTGAGGATTTTAAATCCAACATCGCTACGATTCATCGTACGAAACATCGTCATCATCATCATCATCGTCATCAGCCTTATATTATAAATTTTCCCACTGCTGAGATTCAGTTCTACTCTCTAAGAGAGGGAATGGACCGTCGCTAAAATTAGTTTCTATCAATTAAAAAAAAAAACCGGCCAACAGCGTGTCGTGCCGCACTCAGTGTCCGTAGTTTCTTGTCCGTCACAAATTTCTCACAATGTAACAGAACCCAGTAGCCCATGTATAAGTTAGTAACCCAATTACCCGAGAGATGGCGCTGTACTCGGAGGTAATTTTGAATTTCGTGAACCGATTTTAATATTTTTGTATTTTTATTTGAAAGAAGATACGCTCAGGATAGTGAAATTTGTAAACTAGGTTATAAAAATGCTTGCATGTACGGTTAAATTACAAAATTAAATAAGAACTTTTTTTTTATTTATTCAAAAACTGCTCATCCTATCAAATTCAAAATAATTTTCCTAGAAGCGCTTTATAAAGTCCTACTTTTGAGATTTTTTTCATATTTTCTAAACTTATTGTTTAAAAATTAGAGAGGGGGACATATTGTTTTTTTTTTAATTTTGGAGCGATAATTTCCGAAAATATTTACATTATCTAAAAAATATTTTACGGGACCCTTAATAATTTTTAAATACCTATCCAAAAATATATCACACGTTATGGTAGAAATAAAAAAAATAATCGCTCTCCACTTTGCGTGTATGGGAGGTAACCTAATAAAATATTTTTACCACTTTTATGTATATTGATACCAACAGCTTTCTAATGTTAACGGTCGCTGAGATTTTTCGCGGACGGACAGTCAGACAGACACACAGACAAACATGGCGAAACTATAAGGGTTCCTTGTTGACTTCGGAACCCTAAAAACATCACATCTAAACGGTTAGTCAGTATGTTTTGAAAAAATTTATAAGTGTGATAATTTGGCATTTATTTTTTTACGAGTTTTCAAGCGCTAAAATTCGCAAGCCTCACTTTAGACTCGCCAAGATCCGACAACCGTACTGTAGTTTCAATGATCGTACTTGTCTATCGCTAGGATATCTATATATATAAAAGGAGAAACTGACTGACTGACATATCAGCGCACAGCCGAAACTACTGGGCCTAAGAGCGCGAAATTTTGCACAAGACTTCCTTTTATGACGTAGGCGAACACTGAGAAAGGGTTTTTCACAAATCAGCTCCTATAGGGATGTAATGGGGGTCTAAAGTTTGTATGGAGAACTCTACTTTCACGCGGGCGAAGCCGCTGTGCAGAAGGCTAGTTATATAAGTCGATGTCTACCCCTTAAAATATGTCTGATTGACATCTGTCAGGTTGCCGCCCGCAAGTAAGAAGGTAATGGTAGGCCCTCGCTACGTAAGGACGAATTATAAAACTAATCTTTACATCTTTTTTACACTAATGATGTAACATTATATACACACTAGTGTATTATTATTTCTTTCATAAAGTGTGGCTGAGATAACACAAGTGTGTTTAAGATTTAAGTGGGGACTGTAATTGTTTTGTAGTGAGAAGTGGTAACTGCAGACTGGGAGATAGACTATTTAAAGGAATCTTCTAATGACATCTTCCGCTCTAGGACTGAAGTGGAGAGCGTCTCAGATTTTTTTCTGACTAAAATCACACCTACGAGTATATTTCTTTTTTTCTTCCTTTTGCGTTCTAAGACTACGGGTAAACTAGACTATCTGAAGGTTAACCCTGCGGAGATCAAAGTAATTATTGACCACAACCCTAAGTTTCGCTCAAAAATTAATTGGAGGTAGCTCCCCCAGATTGTTTTTATAGCTTTGTTATCATTTACCAAATAAATATGCAACCCTAATTCAAAGTTTTAGGGTGTTTTTAATTACAATGCGGATTTCATTACGCATACGAATTTGCGCGGCATAAAAAATTACAAAAGGCAAAAAAAAACGCTTCCGTATCCGGCTCATGAAACACTAACGATTTGTAAAGACAAAATAAAAAAAATTAAAAAAACTCAAATTTGAATTAATATACGCATATACGAAATTAATTTCTGTAAGTATACATCAGCTGAACGAGTCTAGTGACCTGTAGGCCCTACCTACAGGTCATTGAACTCGCTCGAAGCATAAAGCGTGCGCTTTATCTAGCTTTGAACCCATGGTATAAAAGTCAAAAGTCGGAGCCATTACCACCACTGCTTTTGCCTGAATTGCATCTAGGTATAAATGTATCTATTTGTAAAATCAGGCACAGCATATGACGAAATCGAGGCGGCAGTTCAAAAACGATCACTCAACATTCCTCTCACTTATTTACGCAAGAATCTTACTTTAAACAGCAATAAATATCAGAATTAAACATATTACCACCAAAAATTATAGTGTACGAATGCAAATAACGGATTTATGTGCAAAATTATCGTACAGGTCGGGAAACGTAGCTACAAATCAAAGTTACACCGTGACCGTAGTCATAGAGTAAGTACACACCTAATATTAGACGCGACACGGCTTCTGAGGCATTGCATTGCAAAGACGGGACTTACCGCCGTAAGGCGTGCCCAGGTGTATTCAGAAGGTGGCGAAATTAAATTAAATTAAGTGGTTATACTAACATAGGTTTTTTTTTTTATGGTAGGTAATTATCATCCAACGACGAATCCCGCCCTAAGGTGGAGCGAGAAACAGTGTCAGACTCTTACTGACGAAATAACCCGTTCCTACATCGCTGTACATACCAAGGCCAGAGCCTTCCTTTCAGACACAAACCCTTGACCCTAATTGGCTTCGACCCTTCTGCAGGGTCCCTCCGATACTAACATAGGTGACGTTATACTAACATTTTATGGGTAATCTGCCTGAAATAAATAAATAAATAGCGCATTTTTTCTTCAGATGAGAAAATATGAGTAAATACTTCTACGGTCCTTATTAAGCGTTTCGCTTTGTCGTTTGTGCCGCGTGCATAGATGGACTGGAAAAATTTGCCTGCTGCAGTCTTCCCGTCTCATTGTAATTTAGGTCGCAGTCAACCAATAAATTATATCAATTAAAATTATAATATACTCGTATATATTAATAATAGTTATAGGAGCGAAAGGTATAGTAGCAAAAAGCATACAAAGATATTGTGACAAATTAGATTCAGACATAAATATCCATACAATACAAAAACAAGCAACAAAACATACATTTACTATTTTAAGCAAAGTACTGGGGACACAGTCTTTGTTAGTAATTGGCAGGGGATCCGAAACTCCTTTTTCCTGAAGGTCTCAGGATGGGCGCAAAGTAAAACCACCGGCAAAACCCGAAAAGAAATACATTAAAAAAAAAACATAAACATATAAGGAAGCAACGCTTCCTCTCTCCAAGGGAAATCCTTCATGGACGTCCCAGGCTACCTCACAAACGAGCCAGTCTGGGCGGTGTCAGACTCCTACTGACTAAAACCGCACTCCTGCCTTACATTGCATCCACAGACATTACGTCCGTGTCCTTGTTTGAGATTTATAATTTTTTGCTTCTCCACGTGCAAGTGGCGCCACTCCAGAGCACCTATCAGCGATTTACATAATACTCGTCAGAATTTCAAAGATTGAGAGGCCATCAGCCCGAAGCGTGCTGCAAGTGCCGCACCAAACAAATGGACTCCCAACTCCGAAAATAATTACGATACCATACAATAATAACTATACTATACAAATAACGATATTAAACTATACTATACATATAATGATTGCTCTCAAAACGGTGAAGGAAAACATTGTGAGGAAACCGGCATGTACTAGAACCAAAAATTCGAAGACATGTGACATTCACCAACACGTACTGGGCCCGCGTGGTGGATTACGGCCCATTCCCCTCTCTTAGAGAGGAGGACTGTGTCCCTGCAGTGGGAACATTAAAAAGGCTGATGATGATGATGATACATATAATAAAATAATTATATAAACATATCAAAAACACATATAATAAAACATATCTATGGTTTATATCAACCGTTTCTATTCCCATTTACTACTCTATGGCCGTAAACCTTTTAGTTAATTCATTAGTTTACCTACAGTTAGACAAAACTTTGGCAATAATTTTGAATAAGTAGGCGGAACGAGACAAAGGTCGATAGGCTGTTTGCGAATTAACTTTGGGGCCATAGAATGGGCGATTAAACAATCGCCCAAACAAACTAACTAGCCCGTTCCATCATCGGACCACCAGGCGTACGGCAATGCGCCACCGGTACATGGTGGACATCCCACATACACGTACAAAACGTTTTGGCAACATTTTCATTGTGCGTACAGTCAAGGAGTGGAATTCCTTGCCGGAGTCAGTGTTTCCTGATAGCTACAACCCGGGAATCTTTAAGTCAAGAGTGAATAGGTTACTTCTAGGTAAGCGCGCTCCATCGTCAACCGCATCGTCGCTTTCCATCAGGTGAAGTAGCGGTCAAAATAATAAAAACTTGGCGGTCGGCGCAGTGGTTAAGCGATTGGGTACTGCTTTACATGTTGAACGTTCAGTTCCTGCACTAAACAAGTAATTAATAAAGGTTTACTTGTTGTTTCTAGTCAGGATGCGATGTCAACTTGAGTTTAGATGTGAACGCACCCACGATACAGAAGTAATTCTTAGTATAGGGCAACGATAAAAAAGAAAAAATCTAAAAGTTTAAGAGATTGAAATCATGGTCACAAATGAATAAATGTTGAGTTGCACTCCAACACGGATAGGTTACGTTATAAGGTTATATCGGGAGCGGAGCTTAACTCCCATTTTATGTTTGATGATTATCCTATCTTATCTTTCATGATTTTTTTTTTAATTACCCAGAAAGTGAATTTCATAGAAAATAACTTATGGCTACCATTCAGACACACATGAATCCTGCCTCGCTTAGTCATTTAAAAAGCTATAGGTATTTAGCCACTCCCAAAATAAACCCTATCCTAAATACAGCTTGATTGGATCCCAGGAATCTATACCTCCAGCTTGAACTACAGTCCCTACAACTAACAGCTCAGAAAACAAGGAAACAGGCGAAGTCGCTCATTTCAAAGCTTTCCATTAAAATTTAGCACCAATTTCAGAAACTACATCAGAACTGAATAATTATCTTTACTAAATTACCTTATAAGGCGTTTATGTAACCCAAAAGTTAACCAAGAGAATAGATTTACAATTATTTATCTAAGTGATTGTACAAATAATATAGACCAGGTACTTATACAACAATGTGCAAAATTTCCACTCCTTAACGCCTTGTTGGATTAAGTCCGCCTATGTACCAATAATGTACAAGAAGATCTTCTATATCTATAGAATCTTAAATATAAAAATTAATTGCAAAATGTGTTGCTAAGCGCATAACTCAAAAACGCCTGGACCAATTTTACCAATTCTTTTTTTGTTGTGTTTGTCATTGTTAGGAGAAGGTGCTTATGAAAAAAACATAGGGTAGGGTAAAGTAGGTTAGGATAGGGTAGATCGGAGTAGAGTGGAGTAGAATAGAATAGAGTATTAGTATCAGACGTGAGCGAAGCCGCGGACAAAAACTAGTAAATAAATAAAATTATTAACAGAGATTAACTATTTAGGACCAACACTACGTGAAGCGGGATCCCGCGTCTCATACAAATTTTTTATAGCTGCAACTTCAAGGGAAGACCTGAGTTAGTGGTTTTAATTTCAACTCAAAACTTCCATGAGTTACCGATATACAAGGTTTTGAAAGAAAGATAGACGGCCCACAAGGTGATCCTATAAGGGTTTCCTTATAACCTTAAAAAACCACACTGCATATGAGTACTCCAATTCGTCATTTGATGTTTTCTCGTGTACAAAAAATAACATTCTTTTTATCTTCCAATACCAATGTAGTGACAATATTTGTTCTTCCATTCCAGCAGCGTACCGATTTCTATGTTTTCAGTGAAGGTCGTAGTAATGAAGGTGATCCTGATAACCAATCTCTTTCTAATTTTCGTGATGTCTCATACAAAATTGCCCGTCGCGGGCAGCCGCACTAGCTTACCAGCTGTGATAGCGTGGAGGTTAAAGCTCTAAGTTGTAGCTATCATGAGAGTGTTCGCAAAACGTTTTGGGCGTATGGGTGATATTGTCACTGTATAAGGATTTAACATCAAATTGAATTTCATCATTGTCATCAAGGAAAGAAGGTAACAATGTCTAGTTTACAAACTCCTTCCCCTTCACCCCTATTCTAAATAATTTCGATGACGTAAGAAGTCCAAATTAGGTAAGTTCAACTCAACTAAGAACTATCTTACAAGCACAAAATAGTCACATTATTGTGAGCAAATTAACAATAAATTACCAGAATGTATAACCCACGACTTGTAAATGGTGGGCAGTGGGGCTGCAGCCTTAGATTTTAGGTCGATTACGCACTATGACGGTAATAGTTACTTACAACTATAAATATGGAGAATAGACTGAGCAATGCCTTCACTAAATGACCACATTGCAAAAAGAGCCAAAGTGAGTGATTTTTTTAGGCTCGGTAAGCAGTGGTGGGCCTGTATTAAGGGCCTTGTTTTATCAATAGTACGATTTGTTATTTGATGATTTATCATCTACAAATAAAGCATTATTTTTATCTAACACCAGTTATTCATTTGATGTGATGTGATTCTTCCCTGGGTAGCAGCTTATCACGGTAGATCGTGGGTAATGACCCACTATTAGTATTCTGATAGGGAATGCCCTATCAGAATACCAACGCTGCGAGCATGCCCATGTTGTGGCCCAATAATGATTCAAGAAAAATGTAATAGAATTAGTGATCGTACGATCACTTAATTTGTCTCAAATTTTCAGTCCTTCCGAATATACGAGTACCTCATACTTGAACACGTAAGAATCAGTCCATTCTCCATATCGTTGCTACTGCCAATAGTAGGCTGGCATTTACAATAATGTTTATTATATGAACATTACGAGACAACCGTGTGTTGCTTCCTTTACGCAAACTAGTTATTTAAGAGATATAGAGGCGTAGGAGTGTCTAATTAAGTGTACCAGAATGTGTTGAGAAAATTGCTATTTTACCTATTAACTGGGACTGTGCTCCATGAGAAGTGTAATGATGTATATGTAGTGTGTATGTATGATGTATATTATGCAGCCATCTGGTAAAATTAGCCATCCAATTGAATGCCTAGGACGATAGTCGTTTAAACTACAATCACTCAACGTTTAACAGCTTTTTTACGGTAGGTAAAAATCATCGAATGACGAGTCCCACTCTTGGGCGAAGCGGGAAACAGTATCAGACTCTTACTGACTAAACAACTTACCCCGTGTCTTCCTTGCCTTATTCCTAGAGCCCCAGTATAACGCCTTCGCACCAACCCACAGCTCCGGGAGCGTTTAACAGCTTGGCGTATTGAAAGGTAGCTCTTTCGAAATGACTAATCAAAACTCAGCCAAGTGATTCAAATTAACCCTACTAAACTAAATGAATACAGAACGTTCAGCCATCTGGTTAAACGTTGCGGTCAACAACATGGCTAGTTGTTCTTCAGCCATTTGATTAGATGCCGGCGATTAACGGACGCCCCAGGCGTCCAATTGGATGGCTAATTTAACCAGATGGCTGCGACATATATATCAGTAGTAGCCTTTTCATTTAAGGTGGAAAATTATCAAATAATGACACGAATAATCTGACAAAGAAGGAAACCGTAGGGGCCCAGCTGGCCCCTACGGTTTCCTTCTTTGTCAGATTATTTATTAGTGTTGTTTTTGAGCTGTGGATTGGTGCGAAAGCGTTTAAATACCGGGGCTCTGGGAATAAGGCAAGGGAGGAACGGGGTAGGTTGTTTAGTCAGTAAGAGTCTGACAATGTTTCCCGCCCCGCCCAAGAGCGGTATTCGTCATTGGATGATTTTTACCTACCATAAAAAAGTAGGTTTCGACCCACTGGGTCGAAACCTACTTTTTTTATGGTAGGTAAAAATCAGGTAAAAATCATCCAATGACGAATACCGCTTTCGCACCAACCCTCAGCTCCAGGAGGCTTCGACTATCTATATAATATTCTGTCTATTCTGTCTCTAATTACGATATTCAAAAGTTTAATGACCGTTGTTGCTATGGTTAAACGCCCCCACATCGTTGAGATCCAAAAATCTGGTACTGTGCATTCAAAGTCAATCGCCATTTAGGTTCGACTTATCTGCCGCGTTTAGTAGCGACCTTCTAATTAAAATTTTACGTTTCTGCACATAAAATGAAATTACATAAAATAATGAACAGTAAAATAATCTAACGAGTCAATTGGATATCTCTGAAAGGAACTATTACACCGCACCTGCAATGAAGACATAAATTAAGTAATTAAACTTCACTGCATTAAAACTGGCGCCTTGGTGAAGTACTCAAATTATTACTAACTTTGATTGCAAAATTCAATCTAAATGTCAAAGATCTTATTGGTTTGAATGTACTCGAAAGTTTCTATGTGTGTGTGAGTCAAATGGAGAGGCTCCACTGCAGGGCTGAAGCCTACTGGGGCCCTGGTCCGGTTTCTAAAAGGAAGGTCCGACCCCGGATTGAAGGCTAAGAAGGAACGGGGTGGGTCGTTTAGTCAGTAAAACTCTGACACTGTCTCCCGCTCCGCCCAAGGGCTGGATTCGTCATTAGATGATTGATCCCACCATAAAAAAATATATGTGTGTTTGTTACTTTTTCATGAGGTAATTTCCAGTCAAATTCGTTTTCTGATAGTATTTATGTCTAGAGTGAATTTACTTCTAGGTACACGTGCTACTAAGTTGACCACGTCATCGTTTACCATCAGGTGAAATATGGGTGAAATAGTAGTCAAAAGCGAGACTAGCAGTAAATATGTAGATCTAACTAATATTACAAAGAGGGAAGATTTCAAATCCACAATAGCGTCTGATTTTTCATCTATGGATATACGTGTCGGCTCGTGTCCAGGATGGTGTTCGAGCTCTGGTCTATCAGATCTATCATGTGGGCGTATGTGGGTATCGTGCAATGAATAACAACGGCTAGCAGTTGAATGAGTTTACTTCTCAATACATTTCGGTACAGTGCACTGTTATCACAAATTACAAATTACAACAACATGGACAGTTTCAGAACGTCTTGACTCTGCGACGGCTTGGCTCAAAGTGTGTCCACTCCCCGTGCGTGGTTCACCCCACCACAAGCTCGTAGCAAAGCGGATACGTCACTGACTGTCAGGCGCGCCATCTTTATTTAGTTCTTCCAGTTGCCACTAGATGGCGTGCCTTGTCTTGTTGTCAACAAATCGAAGCTGTTTCCGACATACGCAACACAACACTAGAACTTCTACACAATACTACACAGCTATTTTGTCTATGGTACAGTAAGGCCGTCGGATCTTGGCGAGTCTGAAGTTAAACTCTGCGAATTTTAGCGTAAACTCGTACAAAAATAAAGGTTTTAAAAAAAATGCCAATAACAGTTTTTAACGGCAATAACAATTGCAATAGTACATTTTGATACAAGTGCAGGAAGTTTGTCATTGCGACCGAGGCGAAATTCGCACGAGCCGCAGGCGAGTGTGTTATGGAGCCGAGGGCTGCAATGACAAATCTGCACGTGTGTCAAACGACGTTTTTCAATACACTTACGACTTGTGAAATAAAGAAAGAAAGAAAAAAAATTTAATCGTATCTCAAACATACAGTAGAAATTTAAGAAATATATAAGTATAGCATTCAAATCTGCTCTGGTCAATTTCTAATTTCGTGGGGTCGTCCAGCGACTCTGGGGGACGCCTCGCGCCTGAATCGATAAACTAAGTAAAACATAATAATCACCCGTGACCGTGACGATAAGGAAGGAATAAAAAAGCCCTTGTTGTTATAAACTCAAAAAAGCACTTGGGTGATATACATGCTATATTGAACCTAATAGGAGTGCGATAAGAGGCAGTTTTCGAGTAAGTGTATTGAAAATTGTATTTATTTGTTTAAACCACTTATTTTTGTACGAGTTTTCAAGCGCTAAAATGCGCAGAGCCTAACTTCAGGACTCGCCAAGATGCGACGGCTGTACTGTACAAAATAGTTAAGCCCGATCTACATACGGCCTGCCGGGAAGACTTTTATTTTGTTGTAAATCATTGGGATTTTTTGTGACAATTATGCATCTAATTAGGCGATATAAACGTGTTTTCATTACTCATACTCTGAAAGTAGATGTAAAGTTGCCTGCGGACAGGGCTGGAAGAAGTACTTTTACTCCCTAGGGAGTTTTACTTTACAACTGACATTTGTTTTTTTAATATTTAGACAGCAAATATTAAAAAAAAATAAGTAGTTCTATTTTGACATTTCTATTGAACCGTGACCCGAATTTTTATACTGCCAGTACAATTAAAATGACATAGAGATAGAAATAACTTAAGAATACTTTTTTTTAATGACTTTATTTTAATTTACTTTCAATTATTTCATTAAAACTAATATATATTTGAGAAAAACGTTGACCAGACCCATTTTTACAATGACAAAATGAAAAATATTGACTGAAAAGCCAGGGAGCCGAACACTGAAAAAAAGAATTGGCGGGTAAATGGTAGACTCTCTATAATCTGTGGCCGATTTGATCTTCCTTTTTTTTTCGAGGTGTAGAGTTTTGTTTACATTTTGCTAAATCTCTGTTACAAGAAATTTTTATTAACACGATAAGTTCATCAGCTTCAGTTATAAATTTAACGCAAGATTATTTAGAGGAGAAAACCGCTTACCGTCTAAATCAATAGAAATATACCTACCTAAAAACGACGACTCAGGCCTTTGACGACGACTCAGGTTTTTATTATTTTTATTTTCCTCGTATTCGTAATGAAAAGCACAGTGTTTACCTCGGGTTCAAGAGTTATTTAGTCCCTCGAACTATTAACGACCTCGCTCTCGCTCGGTCGCCAAGAAATTTCTCGGGACTAAATAACTTTCTTTCATCCCTCGTATAACAATGTACTATTTCTTTCTATGCGTATGCGTGCTAATGGGCTTAAGGCAGAGGACGCAAAAGACCGTGCGAAGTGGAGACGACTAGGCAGGAAAGCGGACCCCGGGCACCGGGGTGAAAGCCAAGGTAGCAACCGGGACTTACGCTAGGCTGATGATGATGAAACGTGTTTTCTTTCCTCCCTATTCTTTTTCTTTATATACATTGTGGAATGCAATATAAACATTAATTGAGTATTGAGTAATTGAGTATTTAATTTTTGTTGGTCTGTTTGTATACGATTTAACTCAACCGATTTTAGTAATTCCTTCTCTGATGGAAAGCTTATTATTTTAGAAGTTCTTCTTTACCCTTCGCACTGGGACCAAGCCTTCCTTTCAGAAAGAGACCCTGGGCCCCAGTAGGCTTCAACACTTGCAGAGTCCCTACGATCATCGCTTGCTGTTGCATATCATACTGTTGTATATCTTACTAATATTATAAATGCAAAAATTGCGATGTTTGGATGTTTGTTACTCCATCACGCCAAAACGGCTGGACGGATCTGGATAAAATTGGCACAGGCATAGGATACACTCCGGAATAGGATATATGCTACTTTTTATCCCGAAAACCCCAACCCCATCCCCAAAACCACGCGGGCAAAGCCGCGGGCAAAAGCTAGTAGTAAATTATTTAAAACGGTATTCCTGTGTTGGTAACTATGGTAGGTTATCTCCTGAGCTCTCAAGCGGTTGAATCAATTTAGAAACATCGCAATCGCAACAAGGATTCATCAATAACGACTACTAACACTTTCTAAATACGATTACTAAACACTGAAGCGGTTTCCAGACACACCTGCAAACATAAAGGTGTATTGATCATAAAATATATCTACAAATGGTTCTCGATGTAACATTATCGTAAAATTATTTGGTTTAGGGTTCATGCAGACGCACGATTAAACTGTTATGATGGCGCTACAAGCCCTGAGGTTTTATCCCGTCCCTGGGCCGAGCAGGCAATTGTGTTAGACTCTTATTGACTGAACCACCCACCTCTTAGGCGGCGAGCCTCCTTGCTGGCCTACCACCATGGGATCTGGAGGCAACAGTCCTTGCACGCATGCACGACCAGCGCGTGGAGTTGCAACGCCGGGGCGAAGATCCGCTGCCCGAACATGTCGAGGCGTGGCGGAAGGAGCTCCGGCGAGATCTCATGGTGAAGTGGAAACAGCGACTGTCGCAACCCAGCGCTGGGCACACCGTAATCTCAGCGGTAGTGCCCCTCTTTGAGGCGTGGCTGGATAGACCTCACGGCGTCCTCACCTTCCGCATGACGCAGGTTCTCACCGGACATGGGAAGTTCGGGAGATTCCTGCACCGGATTCGTGCGGAAGAGACGTCCGGGTGTCGCCACTGTGAGGCGAGCCCGGAGGACACGGTGGAGCACACGGTGGAGGTGTGCCCTGCTTGGGAAGAGCATCGCCGTGTCCTCGTGGGGGTGATCGGCGGCGGCGACCTCTCGCGCCGGGCCCTGGTTCAGGCCATGGTCCGCAGCGAAGAGGAATGGCAGGCGGTCGCCTCCTTCTGCGAAGCAGTAATGCTCGTAAAGGAGGAGGCCGACCGCATAAGGCAAAGGCAACGGCGTACTCGCCGTAGCCGTCACCGCCGCGATCCTGCCGATATCCGGCCACCGTAGACACTGGCTCGCGGACGGTGAGCAATGGGTAGCTCGCCGTCCGGTCGTCTGTAAGACCGAGTCCTAGTCGTCAACGGCGCGCACCGTTCCCGCGCGCCTCAAGGAGTTGTCAGCAAACTGCAGGGGCCCTTCAGGGTCGAAGCCTCCCGGAGTCTAGAGGGTGGTGGGAAACTGTTACCTCGACTCCAGGAATAGGGCAAGGAAGGTACGGGGTAGGTTTTTTAGTCAGTAAGAGTCTGACACTAGTCTCCCGCTCCACCCAAGAGCGGGTTTCGTCATTGGATGATTTTCACCTACCATAACAAAAAAAAAAAAAAAAAAAACCCACCTCTTTTTTTCTTAGCCTTCATACCGGGGTCGGACCTTCCTTTCAGAAACCGGACCGAGGCCCCATTAGGCTTCGGACCTGCAGTTGGGCCTCAACATTTGCTGACAACTCCTTGAGGCGCCCGGGAACAGAGCGCGCCGTCGCCAACTTGGCTTGGTCCGTACTGTTACCAGACGACCGGACAGCGAGTTAACCATTGCCTGCCGTCTGTAAGTCAGCGTCTACAGTGGCCGGAAATCGGAATCGGAATCCCTGCGGCGTCTCGGTCTTGAGCGCTGTTGCCTTATGCTATCGGCTTCCTCCTTTGCTAGCATTACTACTTCGCAAAAGGAGGCTACCGCCTGCCACTCCTCCTCGCTCCGGAACATGGCCTTTACCAAGGCCCGGCGCGAGAGATTGCAGCAGCCGATCGCCCTCACGAGGACACGGCGATGCTCTTCCCAAGCGGGATAGGAGAGCTAGGTGACAATCATACACACAGAAGAATTATATATATACCGACACAAAGATTACATAGTATTTATAAGGAAAGTAGGACAGGATTTATGACACTACTCTTACAGCAAGCTATGTACCTGTTATTAATAACAGTAAATGGCTATATTTATGCCTTCGGCTTGTCTCGTATTTGTCCCCGGACGGTACTAATGCTTCACGGTCGGAAGTGGCAGATAAATTGGCAATATGATGTAGTAGCCATCGCCTGTCGTATCTGAACGGAAATTAATTCCTATATTGGTATTTGGAACAGCTATTCGATATTAATGCATCCCTTGGAAAGATTTACGTGTTAGACTATTGTTATAATGGTGGAAAGGACTGCATTATTAATGAAAAGATTATTGTTTGATAAATAATATTTTTTCAATACACTTACTCGAAAACTGCCTCTTATCGCACCCCTATTAGGTTCAATATAGCATGTATATCACCCAAGTGCTTTTTTGAGTTTATCACAACAAGGGCTTTTTTATTCCTTCCTTATCGTCACGGTCACGGGTGTTTATTTTGTTTTACTTAGTTTATCGAATCAGGCGCGAGGCGTCCCCCTGAGTCGCTGGACGACCCCACGAAATTAGAAACAGACCACAGCAGATTTGAATTCTATACTTTTATTATATTTCTTATATTTCTACTGTATGTTTGAGATACGATTAATTTTTTTTTCTTTCTTTCTTTATTTCACAAGTCATAAGTGTATTGAAAAACGTCGTTTGACACACGTGCAGATTTGTCATTGCAGCCCTCGGCTCCATAACACACTCGCCTACGGCTCGTGCGAATTTCGCCTCGGTCGCAATGACAAACTTCCTGCACTTGTATCAAAATGTACTATTATTCGATTTCTTTCTGATTGAATTTAGCGAGCCTACATCATTATTATTCCATAAGTACTCTTATCCTTATCGCTTTTAGGTATGCCATTTACCGTTTTCCACACGAGTGTGGAAAAGTGCACTCCGTTACAATTTATTTTATTTATTGTATCAGGCTAGGCTCCGGTCACAAAGAGAGATACCTACTTATTTCTTCGTAAGTATATTGAAGAACGTTATTTTGACACATGGAAAACTTTGTCACAGTAGCACTCGGCTCCTGTCAGTCTCGCCTGTCTTGTGCAAAATCTACCTCGTTCGCTATGACAAACTTTCAGCACTTGTAGCAAAATTTACTATTTTTGTTTCAGTGTTTCTTCTCATAGTCCGGGTTATGTAGATGTTTTTAGCTTTTAGTTTCGTTGTGCCGACATAGATGTCGCTTTTTTTATGGTAGGTGAAAATCATCGAATGACGAAACGCGCTCTTGGGCGGAGCGGGAGACCAGTGTCAGACTCTTACTGACTAAAAAACCTACCCCATACCTTCCTTGCCTTATTCCTAGAGTCGAGGTAACAGTTTGCACCACCCTAGGCTCCAGGAGGGTTTGCACCACCCTAGGCTCCAGGAGGACATAGATGTCGCTACAAGTATGATTTTGTTTTACACACACGAATAATTATTATCTTTACTGAATCAGCTGACGGTGTTTCCACCGCTACCCACGCAGCTGGCGATACTTTTCTAGTTCAGTATGATGTAAAATATTTATGGAAAAGTTTCAGCCATCGTACTATGATTTGATTTTTTATTTCTCCATAGGTTTTCAATCCTACACCCACCGCGGGTGCGTCAATTGACTCTTGGTTCACTTATCAGTCATTTGAGATCTTTTGAACAAGAAGGCAACCAATCGACCTGTCAAATTTGCAAAAGGTACCGATTTTCTATAGGAAAATACTATAGTCACTACCGAGTTCCTATTCGATATGCTTTGTACTAGATGACTCATACTACAGTTTTTTAATCTGCAAGTAGAGGCGCTGTAAAGTTTGCCTTACAAAAAATTTACGATGTTGGTATCAATTAGTAGCGACAAATACTATTAATACTATATAGCACTAGCTTTTGCCCACGGCTTCGCCCGCGTGGTTTTGGGGTTGGGGTTGGGGTTTCCGGAATAAAAAGTAGCCTATGTCCTATTCCAGAGTGTATCCTATGCCTGTGCCAAATTTCATCCAGATCCGTCCAGCCGTTTTGGTGTGATTGAGTAACAAACATCCAAACATCGTAACTTTCGCATTTATAATATTAGTAAGATTAAGAGGCAGATATAATTACAAAAAAACTTTTCACAATTTTAAATCTAACATCACGTCTAAACGGATAGTCGATATGTTTTGAAAAAAATACTTACATATATTTTTTTTCAACTAGACTATTTTTAGAATATTTTAAATTTTTTCAATAATTTGCATGCTGCGGTCTTACCGTACGATTTATAATTTGGCTGTCTTCAAGGCTAGAGTGAATAGGCTCTTAATAAATTAGTGTTCCTCACCATCAACGATTGCATCATTTCTTAGTATCAGGTGAAATCGCAGTCAAGCATTAGTTAACATCATATTAAAAAAATATATATATTTTAACCACACTTTCAGAATATTAAAATATAATATTCTAAGCAGAGTTTACATATGTTATGAGAACTAAATGAACGATTTCTTGATAGCTTTTAAACGAAATAAAACGCATAATTTTTACACTGTAACACGATTCAATAAATTATTTATTTGTTAATATTGTTTAAATTGACAAAAAAGATTCGAGAAAAAATCAGGTTTAAATATTATTTTAAGTTTCAAACTGCAAATAATCTTAAAAAAAAAGACGCCGTGACGTCACTTGTCCCACAGCTGTACCAATGCTACCGTATTTCCTTCCTCATACAAAAATAGCTTCCTCTCACTCAGTCCTTCCTAGAAATTAGATTACCAGGTCAATTACGCTCCCAACCCACAGGTCAATTCCAGAACGTTGCATAGTAATTGTAGCTGACCTGCACACGTATAAACAGGCGAATTGAATCGTCGCAGGTCGCTTGACGTCATAACATGGCGGCGTTAATCTCCGGTCAATCATCAGCGCGGTTTATTACTAGAGATAGACACTACAGATTGTAAAGGGTCAGATGTTGCATACGCTCGTATAGCCTTCTTTCTTTAGGGTTCCATCCCTCAACAGGAAAAAACGGAAGCCTTTTATATATAGGACCACTTAGTTGTCCGTCTGTCTGTCTGTCAAGACCCGGAATATAGAGAATGCCTGGAGGAATTGAGATGAAATCTAAATCTTAGACTCAAATATGTATATATGTATGTATATTTTTATAATAGTATATCTTTGTTTACATTTTATATTATATAGATAATTGTCAATTGTTGTGTGTGGACAAATTTTACCTTTTACTTTTACACACGGTGTCTACATCTCTTTTTTTTTCTAACTCCTTTCACAGGTATGCTGGAAGAGATTTCTTTAGAAATAAGCATCACCTCTGTACCTATTTTTCTGTTTCTTTTTCTTTTCTTTTATTATTTCGTGTGTACATAAATTGTTAAATAAATAAATAAATATGTGGACTCAAAAATGAAACTTCTAAGTTACTTTAAATAGAAGATAGGACCTTTTATAGTCTCAAGGAATCAAAATTCTTAGATACTTCCAGTTGACTCAGAACCCTGAAAAGGCATAAAGCAAGGTTTTTTGGAGGTATGCGGACAGAGAGTAAAGTCCCACATACCTCCGTTGAAAAGGGAGGATCCTCCGACCAGACAGGTGTTATAGTCTGGTGGGCTACTGCCCGATAGTTGACTTCGGGCTGTCGTATATGTTCTAATCGCGCGGAGAACTTTCATTGCGCGATGCAGGATTCTTGTAGTTCTTATGTGGCGTCATAGATGTCGCTATAATTAAAAGACAATAGGCAAAAATGTATGGAAGCTGGTACATCCATCCAATAGCAATGGCATATATCGTTGGATAGGTCTTATTAATTTGAACAACATTTATACTACGACAGCTATGTTGAAATGTTGGTATCTTATGAGTTTTAGCCAAAAACAAGGTTAACATTAATACCTACTAATTAATATTGTAATATCTTATTTTCTGAGAAAAAATAACACTGGTCAGCCTGTCGCCAGAAGTGCTCCTCAAAGTTCCGCCAGCTGTCGAGGAAGAGTCCCAGGTACTTCATCGTCGACCCGACGTCGATGTGAACTCCTCTTGCCGTTAATTGGAAATCTGGTGGTGGCGCGTTCCAAGGGACGTTAAAACAAAAGGGCTTGGACTTGTGCAGGGCCACCTCGGATCTCAACTGCTCGATCCTCGCCACAACTATTGCAACCCCGCGTGTTGCTGGTTCGTCATAATCGGAATTTATTTTTTCCTTATTGTGTATACCTATAATTCAGAACGCATTACTATTTCAATAAAGCTGTCACGGTAAATATTCCTGTTAAAAAGGCCTATCCAACGATATGTATGTCTTTGTTGTCGGTGTGTGGTGTACCAATCAGCCCATTGTCCTTTGTTGTTACATCATAAGAATTTTTGTGGTTTTTTTTATGGTAGATAAAAATCATCCAATGACGAGTCCCGCTATTGGGCGGAGCGGAAAACAAGTGTCAGACTCTTACTGACTAAAGTACCTACCCCGTTCCTACATCGCCATACATACCAGGGCCAGAGCCTTCCTTTTCAGACGCAAACCCGTGGCCCTGATTGGCTTCGACCCTTCTGCAGGGTCCCTACGGTTGCTGAAGAATTTTTGTGGTTCGGAAAAAAATAATAATAATCTCTCTGTGAGACTTCCTCTGAGACTCCATTCGAAAATTGAACTATTTTCATAGGTAAGTCTGTGTGATCCCTCAAGGCGCGAGTCCGAATCGCACGTGGCATGGTTTTTTTTATTATTTTACATTTTTGCTTGTACTTGAAACGAAAAGTTTTAAGTAATGAGGCAGAAATGATCTCGATAGTACTTCTAAAGAAAATTTTATTTTTATCACCTATTTATTACCTCTGTTAAAAGCAACGGACGTAACACTTGTCAGGTCGGAGGATGTCCCTGCCATCTGTACCTCTTAATCCTAAACTCCAGTAGCACTATTGTGCGGTAGGTACTACATACGTGATTACATCATGATTAACTTAGCTGGAGGCGTTAGCTGGAATTCCAATCTGATTATAGTGTGATTCTCTATTAGGTGCTCAATGAGTTGATCAGCCGTCGATAATCGACACCTACATGACTGCCGCGATTGTTCATATCTTGAATGAAATACCTTTGTTATGTAAAGGTCAAAATACAACCTAACACTATAAGAGGAAAAGTTTTATAAATAACTAGCTTTCTGCCAGCGGCTTCACCCGCGTGTAAACATACAGGTTTTTCCATACCTACAAACTTTTGATTCCCATATTATCCCCTTAGGGAGTGAATTTTGGAACGTCGTTTGTCAGTGCTCGCTTACGTATTAAAAGGAATCTTTGTACATAATTTCACATTCCTAGTCACTATAGTTTCGGCTGTGCGTTGATATGTCAGTCAGTCAGTTTCTCCTGTTGTATAGGTATATAAGAAGTCAAAATAATTTTTCTCCAAAGACGGCAAATAAGTCGAACCAATATGACCGTTGTTGCTCTGATTACATACGCATCGAGACCTGAAAATCTGTTAATGCGCATCGAAAGTCGATCACCATTTTGGTTCAACTTTTTATACCGCGTATCGTACTAATTACTTACCATCAGGTGGGATCGCAGTCAAGCACTAGTTTATTACAAGTAAAAAAAAAAAAAGTTGAGACAAAACCAAATGGCAGCCCTACCTATAGCAAATCAACTCACATTCACTCGTTGAAAATGTAAAATGAGCTTTAAAAAGAAATTCCATACGGAAAATCTTAGAACAGTACGGCCATCGGATCTTAGCGAGTCTGAAACTCTGAAGTTCGGTTCTGCGAATTTTAGCGCTTAAAAACTTGTACGAAAATAAAGTTTTTAAAAATATATGCTAATAACAGTTTTTAACAATAATAACTACTGCAAATTCCATTTATTTTTTTAGGAGTTTTCAAGCGCGAAAATTCGCAGCACCTAACTTCAAACTCGCCAAGATCCGACTCATCATCATCTTCCTGCCCTTGTCCCGTTTTATTTGGGGTCGGCGCAATATGTCTTTTTCTTCCACTCTGTCCTGTCATCCGTCTCGCTATCACTAACTCCTCTTTCTTTCATATCACTTCTCACACAATCCATCCATATTTTCTTTGGTCTCCCTCTCCCTCTCCATCCATCCACATTTATACTCATGGCTGTATCTACTATGCAATATATTATGTAAGTCCATGATGGAACCTGTGTTAGAGTTTAAGACCACTGTCAATTTGTTCAAAGTTTATTATAATTGCAAGTCATTTGAGAATCCCCCTTCACTTTTACGTGTTGTAATCGATTAAGGAGATAAATGTATTCATTGTGGATCGATCAGTCTGTCAATTTATTGGCTAAATATGGTGACAAATACAAATTGATGTGAACTAGGTACTTACGGGACTGCTCTTATTCCATATTTTACCCGATAGATCGTGATTAATTCATCGATGATACATAAATAATATCTATGTATGTGTATTGCATAAGGAGACAAAGACTGTGTGTATTTTTTTGAAATTGACATGAATATCAATTTTGAAAAAAAAAAACTCTTTCTTTTAATATTGTGAATATGGACTATCTTAAGAAAAGTCAAAGTCAGTTTCTTTTTTTGTAGGAAATCATACAGTAGATTCTCTCACTCTCCTCTCGAGGACACGGCGGTGCGGTATTCCGCCCACCACACCTCGTGAGGGTGGTACCTACGCATCATGCATAAAGTGAGAACATCGTGACGTCTTTCCAGTCAATTCTCAAAGAGGGAACCTATTGCCAAGATTATGGCGGGCCCAGTGGGTTATACAGACGCTTTCACCTTAATGATACAACAAATATGTAATATTACATTTTTATTCATGCAGAAACCTAACATGACAAAAAAAAACTCTAAAGTCTATAAAACAACTGCAACATTCCTAAATCTAACCGCTGTGGGTCCACACATACCCTATTTCGCAATTTGCTCGATAATTCCCCGGGCATGCCGTAGCGAGCAATCATTCGAAAAGGGCAGTCGTAACCAGATTCCTCTGTTTTCGGAATTAACTCCTCATTAAGAAATTGTCGCTGCGGACGAATTGACAGCATAATAGGCCTCCAACCTCAATTGCTACTCGATTTATACTTATTAGTTTTAACTAGTTAATACTGGTTATTGATTATAGAGATTCGAGAGCTCCCGTCCAGCATAAAAGTTATAAACTATTGCGCGCAGGTTTACTTAAATCCTAGGGAAATGCCTGCATATTCTGGGGCAAAGAGCTATCAATATTTTAGTCCAGATTTTTGTATGGTGGGACATCATCCAATGACTCCTCCTGTTGTATCCTAAATACAGCGGTAGGGCGAGCACTTTTACTGACTAAAACCATACCTCAAGACTTCAATTTTTTTTTTTTTCAGAAAATCGCCCTGGCCCTAGCGGCATTGGGCCTGCTAGGCCCCGTTGTCTGAAGAGCACATGGAACACTACCCGTTGCTGACAACCTGGCTCGGTCTGGACGATTACATAACTTTTTATTTACGTTCAATTGCCATTACTTGGATAAAATACTAAAACACCCTGTAAAAAACATATGTACGGTCGAATTGAGAAACTTCCTCCTTTTTTGAAGTCGGTTAAAAAAAACGCTCAATTTTTATTTATTTATTTATTCTTCATGCAACACAAGGTACAAAGGCGGACTTAATGCCTTAGGTGGTGAAGACAATATGGTATATGCATAAAAAGAAAATGTTATGTTAACAATACAAAAGTACAAATATTTCAAATAAAAATACATAATACATAATATCAATCTTAAATATCATGTTTATCATCTATGGGAACGCTTGTGAACGAATGGCGCGATCTCGCGCGCCAACCGGCTTTCTCTTGGGGATCAAGAGGACTCGATGTTATAGCCATTAAAAGGCTAGTTTACTAATACTGAGAAGTTATTAGATTTTCATGAAACAATTTAGAATTAGAAACAAATTGATGTGTCCGTTTGCCGTTTAGGTTTATTAATAACCAACAGATGTTTAAAATATTCGTGGTTATAGTTAAGTTTATTAGTCTGAATCTGTGTATAGTAATGAGTTTTTGATTTACTAGCAAGCTTTTACCTTGGGCCTCTGAGAGCATTACCACGATGTATGGCAATGCTTATCCTCTAATAAGCATTGCTCTACATCGTGGCAATGCTCTCTGCCTTTTGGTCACTTTACCAGTCGACAGCGATGCGAAAGAGATTTTTGACGCCTTATTAGAACTTTTAGTTAGTTCATGAGGGTTTTTTTTTTAATTTATGTATTATTTATTTATTTAATCTTCATGCAACACAAAGTACAAAGGCGGACTTAATGCCTTAGGCATTCTCAGCCAGTCAACCTAGCATGTATTTATGTAATTTTAGGATTACTTCATTATGTATATATGAATATATACATTCTTACGAATAAAACAAAGTTAAGTTTACTAGTAAGCACGAATAGTGGTATTTGTTTGTAATGGAAAGGATTTAAGCTGTATAATTTTACTCTCTTACACAAATATTATGAAACAAAGTCCCTCATCACTGCGTCTGTATATATGAACATGATCAACTCAAAAACTGCTGAACGGATTTTCATGCCCTTTTCACCAATAGACAGAGTGATCCATGAGGAAGGTTTCGGTGTACAAAACATTGCATGCATCCAAAGCTTATCCACGTAGATATGCATACTTTTGTGCAATTCGACTCGAAAATCAAGGTCGTCACCACTGAGCCAGCACTGCCCACTAGCCAAGTTACAATCGTTTCGTGGACATCGAATGCTTAAACACCACGTCTACAATTCCTTTGTTCTGACCACTTAACTGAGCATCAAGGTTACGTTAAAGCAAAGAATTGGGGGCATGGCCAACTCAAAGCGTTCGACATTAACGAAACGGTCGCAACTTAGTATTCTCTAAAATCTGCAGTTAAACTTAGCTATCCTTCACAAACTCCACCCAAAATTTACTATCCACAAAACACTAACATATTTAACTATAATTCACTCCCAACACCCCACTTCAACTTCGACCGGCCAATCCGCGTATTGCCCGTACGCCGTAGTAAATGAGAGCCGTCCATTATCAACATACACCGGTGAATTCGGTAATCCGCGGCCGGTTTGTTAAATTGTATAAATCATGCGTGCGACCGCTGTAATCTTTCGCGACATTAATCCCAGCATGCGGCGGCTATTCTGGACAATGGACGGGGAAGTTACGAGTGGCTTTGGAGAAATGTGGTCAAAGACAGGTTCATTTTTAACCGACTTTAATTAATAAAGCCCCAAGTGAACGCCGGCGTTTGCACATCTATTGTTCTTTAATTGTGTCTGTAATTACAAGATCTAAAGGTTAAGAAGGAGGAGGTTTATTTATTTATTTATAAATAGCGACTTGCCCCAGCTTCGCACGGGTACTGATATTGAATATGTCATGCATGTATTATACATACAAACCTTCCTCTCAAATCACTGTATCTCCTAAAAAAAAACGCATCAAAATCCGTTGCGTAGTTTTAAAGATTTAGGCTTACATAGGAACAGACAGCGGAAAGCGACTTTCTATTATACTATATAATGATGTGTCACACAAACAAGCGAAAATTGAAATAGGTACAGGTAGAAAACTCAAAAGTACAGTTCATTTCAAATTATTTTTTTTTCTGCATACCCGAAGAGGAGAGTTGCATGAAACTGTAAGTTGACTGACTGACAAATAAGTTATTGATTTTTGTATCATTTTGAGGTTGAAATATTTTTTCTACTTTTTAATTTTGCCGATAAAGTCGGCGTGATTGATATACATTCCGCTTTTTAGTGCTAACGGCCACCGAAATTATCCGACGGACAGACAGACAGACATGGCGAAACTATAAGTCTTCCTAGTTGACTACGGAACCCTAAGAAACCAGCGAACTTATCAAGAAATGTAAAATCAAACTTTACACAGAAAACTATATAGATAAATAGTTCAAGACACTACGCAATAACACAACGCATTGATGTTGTTACGTTTAACGTTTGAACCATAACTGCTTAGGCGTAGAGAACTGTAATGGAAAATTGTTTATTTCACGTAAGCACAGATAAAATATGCAATAGAAGAAGACGTAACAGACAAAAAGGATTTTTTCTAAGAGGGAAAAAGGCATGGCATGGCAGGGTATCTGTATAGCTCCATCTCTCTTTCTCTCTCAAACGACTGACATTTTAACACGTTAAAGTCCCCTGGACTATGTGTCCCCGTCACGCTGTGTTATCACTTATCACACGTAATTGCTTACCATCAGTTGGGATAATGGTCAAACGCGAGCCTAAAAAATAATAAAAGATACAAATAAAAAAATGAATATGGTCAGAAAACTATAGCAAAACCAAACGTGTGAAGTGTTTTTTTTTAACATTGATCATTCGTCATTACGAGCATTTCGTGTTCTTGGTCATTGAAATGTCTCAATTTCAGAAAAGAGATAGATATTGGACAAATTGGGCCGCGGGATTATTTGAAAGAGTTATCGTTTGTTTGGTATTCAAAAAGCAACTAAAGGAACACAGGTAAAACCCACCTGTATCCGTAGTTGCCTTTCAGTTAGTAAAACTTTGATACTCCCTCCCGCTCAATCCAGTGTGGGAGAAGTTATAGGGTGATTTGCCACCTCGAAAAAAACACATCTTCGCTTACCATCAGGTTAGATAATGGTCAAACGCGAGCCTACCAATAATAAAAAATACAAATAAAAAAGTGAATACGGTCAGAAAACTAAAACCAAACAATCTTGTGAAGTGTTTTTTTAATAACTTTGGTGATTCGTCCTTATTTCGTGTTCTTGGTCATTAAGACATTCAGAAAAGATATAGGTATTGGACAAATTGGGCCACGAGATTGTTTGAAGGAGTTATCGTGGGTCTGCTATTCAAAAGGCAACTAAAGAAACACAGATCAAAATCCACCTGTATCCCTCCAATTGCCTTTCAGTATAACTTCTCCCTCAGAAGATATATTATTACTTTTAAAAAAAATTGGACAATGCATCCAATACCCTTTTATATCCGCTTTGTCTCTTTTTACAACTTAATGAATTTTGTAAAGGTAATGCTTAGTTCAATTCTCTATGTCTATGTTTTAGAACTCGGTTAAGCTAAAGCTAGCATTTTCCATAAGGTCAGGTTGCAATAATGCTCATTATTTTGAGATTGTCTCCCCTTTTAGTACAATAATTGCCAGTTATTTGTGGTAACCTTTAAACGCGGTGGTAACTAATCATAATAATACACTTCTCATCAAAAAAATCGAAACACTTCCGTTTTCATTGTTTCTGTCCGAATTTAACACAAAAAAGAATTCATACGATGAAAAAAAATACATATATTATAGCTGGCAGTTTGGCCATTACAGTAATAAGCGAAAATTCTAAATTCAAAATTAGAATTTCATTTGTTTATCTTATAAACGAAATGAATCACTGTTTTGAGACAAATGTGTGTTTAGGGTTGGAGTACATTTAGTGTTTAAAAACTAAAAATTGGCGCCTATCCTTAAACTTTTTGTTTTTTATTTCAATACTGTGACTTTGGGACGTCTGAAAAAAGGTTTTTTTTCTAAAACGTATGGATACTTCGCCCACAGAAGCCGCCCAAGTTGTGGCATTGCTGGATTCTGGCCTTAGTCAGCGTGTTGTGGCTGCAAGACTGCATCTAAGCCTGTCGTCATCTATTCATAGAGTCTATAAACGTTATCGGGAGACTGGTTTGTTCACGCGCCGTTCAGGATCTGGCAGGAATCGGGTCACTTCTGAGCGAGATGATCGATTTATTGTAACAACTTCTTTAAGAAATCGACGCCTTAACGCTTTTCAACTGCAGCAGCGGCTTCGTGTTGTACGAAGGGTGGCTGTAAGTGACTCTACAATTAGAAGAAGGTTGAAGGATCGTGGACTGGTACCGCATAAGCCAGCAAATGGGCCGAAATTAACTGCAGACCATCGAAGAGCGCGCCTTAACTTTGCACGTGAGCACCTAAATTGGTCATACCTACAGTGGAGCAAAGTTCTCTTTTCTGATGAGTGTAAAATTATGCTGTATGGTAACGACGGAAGGAACAAGGTCTACAGAAGAGACGGAGAACGCTATGCACAATGCTGCATTGAAGAAAAGGTCAGCTATGGTGGCGGTTCGTGGACGGTTTGGGGAGGAATCAGCGCCGACGGTAAGACAGAGCTTGCTTTCGTGTCTGGGCCACGTCTGCCTGCACTAAACTGTCATCGGTACGTCGAAGAGTGTCTCGAGCCTCATGTGATGCCCTATGCACATTTTATTGGCAACGGCTTCATATTCATGCACGACAATGCTAGGGCTCACACCGCGGGCGTCGTACGAGATTATCTTAACGAAGTCGATATCTCTATTATGGAATGGCCAGCAAGAAGCCCGGACATGAATCCCATTGAACATCTATGGGATGAATTAAAGAGACGAATTCGAGCAAGAGATCCTGCCCCAGAAACACTTAGCCAGCTGCAAGATGCAATCCAAGAGGAATGGGACAATATACCACAGCATGTGATCGTGACTCTCATCCGATCGATGAAGAACCGTATGGAAGCAGTAATTAGAGCTCGGGGAGGGAATACAAGTTATTAAATAAACGTTTTTTAGCTTTTTTTTTCATTTACGTGTGTTGTTTTATCCATTTCCTTTATACTCCATACGGAATAAAAATGACTCATTTAACAAAATACGAAACCTATGAAAAATTCATTTAAATTTAGAACATTAACATTAAGATTTGATAAGCTCATATTACTCACTATTAAACGACATTTAACATTTATTCCTAAATGTACACATTTTTCTGATAATCCTGACAAAACGTAAACTTGCAAGGTGTTTCGATTTTTTTGATGAGAAGTGTATTATAACTAAAGGCAAAGTTTGTATGTAAGTATGTGTGTGTGTGTGTATATACAACATTATTTTTAGCATACATGCGATACCTACCTGAATAGGTATAGTTGGTTCATAATCATGAACTGAATCGATTCTAATAAGTTTTACGGCATTTTTTTTCCCAAAAATGTTTTAATAACGATTATAATTTGGACACCACCGACACTAAGCAGTAGGTGCGGAAGTAAAACAATCGATTTTGCGTGGCCAACGCAAAGCGTTCGACGCTAATGAAACGATCGTAACTTGGTTGATTAAAAGCTTATATCAAACCAATCAGAGCGCCGAAACCAAGGCTTAACTTCCGCTGTATCTGCCGTATCAATGATACTGGGCCCCGGGCTACAGGGGTCCCGAGCCCGCGTTTAACCGGGGCTTCTATGACAATTGTTACGCCACTGGCGCCGAGCGACATAATTGCGATCGCGTTCAAGTATATACAGTCTCTGTCTAAGCACTCAAATAGATAAAATAGGGAAATTATAAGTCTAGCCACAAAATTATTTATTGGACACTAGATTAAACTTCTAATTTTATAACTAAGCAACGGGAAAATAACATAGCCTCTAATAAACTAATTCGACTTTTTTACACCGCCAACTAAATATGCTATAGAAAGCGTCAAGTAAAGATCATCAATTATTGTGACTTGTCCTTCTCATTTACACATTGCCACCTAATTTACTAACTCGGCCACGGATTTTACATCTCGTCACTATTTTACGTTTTATAGCTTCAAAACACTGTCCTCAAAAAAATATAATTCAAGCTTCGACAGAAAGCATCATTTATTATAACTTGGCATGTAATATAATACATCATATTCTTTTATCGCTAAAACTGATACCAAAATTAGAGTCTTACATTCAACATCAGCCAGCACCACGTATTTAATTCCAGGCAACAACTCATTCAATTTTAATCAAGCTGACAAGAAATTCAGGAGTTTTGAAGAATACAAAAAAGTGTATTTTTCAGCTTGGAGCGTAATACCACCGAACAATTAGACCGAGTGGTTTACTGGTTGCTGTGATTGTCCAGACTTTTGTCGCAAGTACAGCTACAGAGGTAATCGGCGGCGACGACCTCTCGCGCCGGGCCTTGGTTCAGGCCATGGTCCGCAGCGAAGAGGAATGGCAGGCGGACGCCTCCTTCTGCGAAGCAGTAATGCTCGTAAAGGAGGTGGCCGAACGCATAAGACAAAGGCAACAGCACCCTCGCCGTAGCCGACGCCGCCGCGATCCCGCCGATATCCGGCCACCGTAGATACTGACTCGCGGACGATGAGCAATGGGTAGCTCGCCGTCCGGTCATCTGGTAACTGTCCAGGCCTAGTCCAAGTCGTCAACGGCGCGCACTGTTCCTGCGGGCTTCAAGGAGTTGTCAGCAAACTGTAGGGGCCCTTCAGGGTCGAAGCCTCCTGGAGCCGAGGTTTGGTGCGAAATTGTTACCGGGGCTCTGGGAATAAGGCAAGGAAGGAACGGGGTAGGTTGTTTAGTCAGTAAGAGTCTGACACTGTTTCCCGCTCCGCCCAAGAGCGGGATTCGTCATTGGATGATTTTTACCTACCATAAAAAAAACCATTAGAGGCAAAGTCACAACCACTGGGATTAAAAAGAAAGCGTGGATAGCCAACTGAAGCGCGAGCTGCATTAATTAACCAATAATGGTTTTATTTTCTTTTTCGTCTAGGAAGGTGTCTACATTCTTTTTACGTTTCTATTATTTACTATACGTAAAATGACGATAATTCAATAAAAAAAATTGATTTTTCAAAAATAAAGTAAATTATTTTGTCTCTCCTTAATAGCTTCTGGTAATATTAGTGGCCAGTAGTATATATTTGATGTCATTTTTAGCAAACTTTTGACGATCAATTAATATGGGATGAGTTACATTTTAAACGTACTGAGTTAAAAAATTAGAAGCTAAATAAATATATTTTTTGATGTCATTTAACAGTATTTTAGAAGTTTACTGTTACAATGCTTGTTACAAATTTAGATGCTAAAAAATAACTATCGTGCTGAGTTGTATTTAGAGTGGTTCACATAGAAGATAAGTAGTGGTTATGATAGTATTATTTAGATGCTCGTTAATTGTGGCTGACTTAGTAATTTAGAAGGCAACCTACATTTTTGGGGGCGAAATATGATATTAAAAAGAAGCCTGTTTAAATAGCACCCGATAAAATATATGCCTGTCTAAATTATATCGAGTAACTTTGACAATAGGTGTCTCTCAAATTGTCGTCCGCAAATCCATCGATCATTCTGGATTCCGCTAAAGCTAAGCATTGTTTCATGCTGAACTCAAACATCATTTTTGTATTCATTAATATAATGTTAATGATTTATTACCTTTAACATTTATCTAAATAACAAAACATTAGGGCTCCATATGCAAAGGGTAAAAACGGGACTCTGTTGCTAAGATACCGCCGTCTCGTCACTCCGTCCGTCTGTCTGTTACCTTGCTATATCTCATAAATTTTTGCTAAAGGCTTTTTACACTATAAAAGACTATCTTGAGGACAAAAAGGCTTGGGATTGACCTGCTCTCCAGTATGTTCTACAATAAAATTGTTGTAATTTTTTTTATTATTGTTATTTTTTCTCTTCTGATTTTTTATATTTTATTTGTCCTTTTTTATATATATTTTTCAATTTGATATTGATATTTGTTTTTATTTTATAATATGTATTTAATAATATTTGACCAAAATATTTACTTTATTAAATATTACAATTTTTTACACTTAAATATTTTTGTTTATATTGTGAATATGAGGACTATGTTGTACAATTTTTTTTCTTTGTTCTTTGTTCAAAAGACCAACTCAGTCAATAATCTGCATTGTTCTCATATGATTTGACTATTACATGTTTGCTGTACGGACTTTAAATCAGACTTTGACCCCTGAGTTTGTTTCGGTGTTTCTTCTCAGGGTAGTTAGCTAGGAAACACCGGACTCATCTAGTTTAAACAGACGAAAAAAAATACATGTAAAAGTGTTTTGGAAAACTTATCTGCAAAAATAAATAGGTACCATTTATAAAAGTTTAAATAAAATAAGACCTTTATATTCATATAGTAACTTCATTATTTGCCCTTAATCAAATATTGATTAGGTATGACATTACATTAGGTACTACAAATTATTTATTATTATTGCTGTTATAAATTATCATGTTTAATGTTAAGCTTAAGACAAATTTATTGTGAAACCGTTCAAATAGATAAATTATGAGTTGAGTGAGCAATATTCACAAGTTACCGTAAGTAAACTTATACGGCCTGTGATCTACACTAATATAGTAAAGAGGTAAAGTTTGTTTTTTTGTTTGTAGGAGGTAATCTCTGGAACTACTGGTCCGATTGGAAAAATTTTAGCAACAATAGAAAGCTGCTTTACTCCTGAGTGACATAGGCTATATTTTATGTACGCGGGCGAAGCCGCTGACAAAAGCTAATAATTAATAAGGGCATGAAAAATAAGCACCATATAAATGCTTGTAAGCAGAATTGCATAAGAGCAATTTTTAATCAGGTGGCATAGGTACGGGTAGCTCGCCGTCCGGTCGTCTGGTAATCAACCAGACCTAGCCTAGTCGTCCCCGCGCGCCTCAAGGAGTTGTCAGCAAACCGTAGGGACTCTGTAGAAGGGTCGAACTCAACTGGGGTCAAGAGTTTGTGTCTGAAAGGAAGGCTCTAGCCCTGGTATACCTGGGAACGGGGTAGGTTGTCTGGTCAGTAAGAGTCTGACACTATTTCCCACTCCGTCCAAGGGCGGGATTCGTCATTGGATGATTTTTGCCCACCATAAAAAAACCCCATTGTTACAAGAAATCTAATTTTGATTTCGAACAGAAGGTATTTTACACTAAAAAAACCTCAATTCCACATCAATTCGGGGTTTTATTTTTGCGCCTCACGGAGGACTCTGCAGAAGGGCCGAAGCCAAATGGGGCCAAAGGTTCGTGTCTGAAAGGAAGGCTCTAGCCCTGGTATAGGTAGATGGCGATGTAGGAACGGGGTAGGTTTTTAGTCTGACACCTAAAGGCAGGATTCGTCATTGGATGATTTTTGCCCACTATAAAAAAACCCATTGTTACAAGAAATCTAATTTTGATTTCGAAAAACAGGTACATTTATTTTACACTAAAAAAAAAATCTCAATTCCACAACGCTTCTAAAACAAAATGGCGGTCGTAAAGTCGTGTTAGCACGCTAGCGCCGCGGCGCGGGATAATCCGGCGTAAGGCGTTCCACACAAGTTCGCGAGTCGCGCCGGCCAGGTAATAGCTTTTGTTACTACTCGCCACTGGGGACTATGAATTCGAGATTATGTCGGACTTACCTTTGATTTTTGTGGGATTTTTGCTGAAAATTGGTGGTATTACTGAAACTTTTTGTTTAACTGTCTAAGGATATTGCAGGATATATTTTGAGATATATCTGTATTTCAGTCATCTAAAACTGGAATGAGTAAGCTGAAAATAGAATAGAATAAAATAATACTTGTCTATATACACCAAAAAAATAACAATTTCACAGAAACTTATATGAACGGGTACAAAGGCGGGCTTATCGCGGACAGCGATACCTACCAGACAACCTTAGGATGGAGTATAAAAGCTAAAAAAAAATGAACTAAACTAAGTTAGAATTAAATACACAATGGTCTATATAGTAATACTACTACTACCCTAATACTACTGTCAGCGGTGTGATGCCGCGTGATAGTAAAAAAATCCAAGCATGGTCTATCCGTGTTTGGTACAAAAATAGATCATGCTTGGATTTTGCTTAATCTAATTTCAATCAGCCGTTCGAACATGAAAAAGGAATAAACTTCTTCTTCTTGAATAAACTTAGAAAATCTTTTATTGGGAGAATGGAAAAAATAGCTGTACAAATAAATATAATTTGCAGTTTTTATTGCTGTTAAAAACTGTTATTGGCATTTCATTTTTTAAACCTTTATTTATATACGAGTTTTCAAGCGCTAAAATTCGCAGTGACTAACTTTAGACTCGCCAAGATCCGACGACCGTACTGTACCTAAACTGACCATGAACCACTGAATGAGCTTTGTCACTACCGTTGCTTTTAGCATTGCAGGTCCACTGCTGCTCTTTCCAACAATCTCGCAGTTCTAGCAGCCAAGAGACCTTGCAGACTCAGTCAATTTTGCTCACATCTTCTTGCGACGTGCTTGGAACAAGCACATTCTACCAGCGACTGATTTTGCCATCTGCAAGCCCGTGCTTACAGTGGCAACGTGTGAATCTTTGGCGGGAGGGTCCTGAACTTAGTTTAAGAATGTGTCAAGCAGAATCAGCAGCGTCCGTGATCCGTCAATTCTTGCGCCCCTCGCCAAGCTTCGACCGTTTCGTTAAGGTTAAGGTCCTTTGTTCTGGCGTTATCTCAACACCCAGTCACGTGGTCAGAACAAAGGGTGTGAAGGCGTGCGATGTTGACGAAACAATAGAAACTTGACTGGGGGGCTATATTGTGTAAACGATATCTCCTATACATGAGAAGAGAGAATAAAAAAAAATCCATATATTTTTCATTATCCTAAATATTCCAGAAGCTTGGTGACCACACCGCGACGGTTGTCGAAGCAGTTACGCGACGCAATGGTCGATTTGCAGCCGCCAACTCTGCCGCAGTTTAGCGCCCCCCGACTTCGCCTGCAACCTTGCAGACGGAGACGGGAGTACAGACACGTATTTATGCATAACCTTCCCGTAGCCTGTCAACAAAAGATTTTGTTTAACGAAGAAAGCGGACGGAGTTCGGAAAGTGGTTTTGAATTTATGCGGTTTGTTGTATCTTTTTTTTTTAGGTGGCGTGGGACAAAAGGATTATTGGTTGGAAAATCTAGACTTAAGCTCTTGAGCCCCAAGTTCGCACACCTATTGTCTGAGCTACAAATACAAATTCGCGGTTACGGTGGGCGGGGATCGCCCTGCGACTCCTGCTCATGTATCATTGTAACTTGGCTATGGAGCCAAGTTACAATCGTTTCGTTTAGAGTTTCGCCTCCAATTCTTTTGTTGAGATGACGTCCGAACAAGTAAATGGGGCGTGGCCAACTCTAGCACTAACTCTAAACGATACGATTGTAACTTGGTTAGGGGTCTATTGCTTGCCGTCTGCAACTCCGCGGAATCGGAGACACGGTGGAAAACTAAAGTTTGGTAGAAACCGAACTTTAAAGGAATGCCAACCAAATATTTACCAACATTTACTCTTTCTTTTGTCTCTTCTCTTTTTTAGTTAACATATTTCTAGACTAAGAAGTATTTTTGTTGCCAGATGTGATGGTAGTTGCCAGGATTGTGTCACGCCAGATATTTAATTAAGATTTATAAATATTGTCAGTCGGATTATGTTAAAGAAAAGAAGCATTTAAAACAAGAAACTCCTTAGCCGTAGCCCAACAACTCTCCCTTCAATAAAACAAGACAACTCAACTACAACATTTTTTATTTGTAGAACTTGTATACTTTATGAATAAGGGCATTACATTTTTATGGCTCATCTCGCGTTGCAATAAAACTGAAGGGTTTGACTCTGGTCCCCTGAAGCACTTGAAGTGTGGGCCATGGATCTATAAGCAAATGGAGTTACTGTAAAACGGGGTGAATAGAAACAAATCGGGGGTGAATAGAAACAAATCCGGGGTGAATAGAAACAACATTATTATTATTTTTTTATTTTCTTTTGACATGTATCCTTTTGACATCTAGTTGCAGACTTCCAGGATCTAAATGTTTTTAGTTTCTTAATTTTGACATCGATTTATTTAACAATTGCACGCCATAATATGTGGCAAACATGTCTGAACAATATTTTTTTGTCTTTTTGTCATCTTAGATGCACTTTTTAATATTGTACGAGTACCTACACATGTTATGCAAATAAATATATCTTATATTGTCTAACATTTTTGTTGTTTTTCACGTTATTTAAAAATTGTTTGCAGCATTAAATATCTTTTATTAATTCAATATTGAAAACAAAAATATGAAATCAAAGTTATGATCCTAATAAAATTTTGGTTTCTATTCACCCCCTGAGTTTCTATTCAACCCATTTTACTCGGTACCAAACTAACCTTTCTGGCAAATACGTTAAAAAAAAACTCCATGTAATTTAGGAAACAGGCGAATTTTTTTTTTTTTTTGAGGTTTGAAATCATCAAAAGAGGGGAATCTATCGCTAGGGATTTTTTATGGTAGGTAAAAATCATCGAATAACAAATCCCGCCCTTGGACGAAGCTGGTAAAAGTGTCAGACTTTTACTGACTAAAAAACCTACCCCATTCTTTCCTAGCCTTAGTCCGGACTGAGCCCAACGGCGCGCACTGTTCCCGCGCGCCTCAAGTAATTGTCAGCTACTGTAGGGGCCCAGCAGGGTCGAAACCTTCTGGGGCCAAGGGTTGATGCGAAAGTAGAACACCCCCCAGGTGCTACCCCCATGGAACTAAGGTAAGAAGGATCTATAGGTCTACCTACTACTAAACAGTCAGTAGAAAGAAGTCTCACTGACGTAACCCACAGGTATTCCTACAAAGGAATACCTACGACTGTGCGAAAGTGCACGCGTTGAACAATTTGTTGCAAGTATCAGCTCAGCTTCCTTGGCAATATTTTATACATATTTTTTAAGCATTGCAAGGCCCACGTTTGAATACTATCACAGATGCCCCCGTATCCAGGTTACAATCGGTTCGCTAACGTCAAACGCTTTGAGTTGGCCGCGTCTCCAATTCCTTTGTTCTGAAGTCGTTCGACGTAAACGATCGTAACTTGATAGTAAGGGTTGATGTGGTTAAGCTATTTCCTCTTCATTTAGAGGCCCAGACCTCATTAAAACATATTCGAAGTGTTCCATTAAAATGTACACGAAGTGCCATGAATAGAGAGAGATGGAGAAGTCTTGCAAAAGCCGCAACCAACCTAACAGAGCTGAGCACTCAGAAAACACGACTCCTTAACAGTTCTCAGTTAACTCTAAATTAGGTATATTTCATATTCACGGATATTTATGTAACAGAAATAATAAATGTTTCCGTTAGGTTCATTACATTAATCAACTAAGGAAAGTTCGCGTTCGAATTTCACTTCCAATCTGTCAGAACACCTCTAATTCCCGGACTCATCTAATTTAAACTGACGAAAAGAAAAAAAAATGACGTGTATAAGTATTATTTTAAAACCTATTTACAAAATAATTATTATTTCATTTCCCTATATGTTTACAAGTTTTTGACAATAATAAATTACCGCTACAAGAAATTTGCAATTTTGAAATTATGTAGGCACCTTCTTTTTAATTTGTATTAACAAAAAAATTAGACATACTCTTCGAAATATACCTATATGGACACTGGACACGGAAACCGATTCCGAAGTTATTTTATTCCTATTCAAAAATCGTTCCTTGTTCGAATTCAAATTTACCGCCATCATCGTCGGAGTCAAATCGCGAGCGCGGCTCTCTTATTGGTCGACGCGCGCGCCAATTAGAACTCAAACCCAATATTCAAAATACACGCGTTCTATGGCCGCCTCGTGTGCGTGAAATATTTTTTTTTCTTGTGAAAATATAAGTAATGCCTTGCTAGAAGTTCATTGACTTAGGATTAATCTTGCCTAACTTGGAGGATAGTGGTTAAGTTCTGTGAATTTGTGAGAAGAACTGGCCGACCAGCCGCAGCACGCGGCTGAAGGCTCCTTCGCGTCGCTGGAATCTTCCGTCAACTCTTAACCAACATCCAGGTGAGTGAAAATGCTTTTCTTACCATTGAGGGTCACGGTGTTTAGTCTAAGACTCGAGTACAGTACGGCCGTTGGATCTTGGCGAGTCTGAATTTAGGCTCTGCGAATTTTAGCGCTTGAAAACTCGTAAAAAATAAATGTTTCAATTTGCAGTTGTTTTTTTGTTAGAAACTGTTATACTAGCCTTACTTCAGACTCCCCAAGATCCGACAGCCGTACTGTAAATGCAACGGCTTCCAGCAAGGCCACTATCCACTACCTATTAAATTATATTCTGAATCGTTACTGTGATATTATACCTATGTTACGAATAAGTATAAGAGGTGATTTTACTTTTGTATTTTTTTGTAATTTCGAATTTAAACCATGAATAAACTACACAAGTTGTAGGTACCTTGCGAAAACCAATTAATTACCTACCAACCAAATTATTGTAGTTTATTTTATAATTTTACTCGTAAATTTGCTCATTATTTTTATTTAACATGTTGACTTTAATTTTATTACACTATTTGACTTAGAACTTAAAAGGTTCTTTAATTAATTTTATTATTCGACAGTGATATCTGTTTTATTTGTTTTATATTATTCGACTTGCAATCATTTACTTTACAAAGTGTTGTGTTTGTAATTTTCTATTGTATTATTGTGAATAGGCGAAATATCATTTATGATTATTATCGTTCAAATTCACGTTCACGCCGGTTTACGGAGCTTCACGGCACTAGGAGCCGCCATGACATGTTTTGTTTTATCACAGTCAGTTGTAACTCCATGGCTACTTTCATCTGTGTTGTTGACCTACTTACCCAATTTATACAAAAAAATCCTTGAGGAAGAGTTTCTGGTTGCATTCCATCGTTTGAACCGTTAGTCGTGGTGCATTTCGTTTTTATATCAGCCTTATCACTGTTGGGACTCAGGCCTCCTCTATAGGAGAGGAAATGGACTGTAATCCACCACGCGGGCCCAGTGCGGATTGGTGGAGGTCACATATCTTCGTATTTATAGTTCTAGGACATGCCTGTTTCCTCATGATGTTTTCCTTCACTGTTTTGAGAGTAATGGTGATGAAATAAATTACACAAAGTACTTAATGCGCTTGTCTGGGTTTGAATCAACTACCTACAAATCGTAAGTTGGACCCGTTTTTTTTCTTTTCGTCAGTTTAAACTAGATGAGTCCAGTGTTTCCTAGCTGACTACCCAGAGAAGAAAGATCGAAATAAACACACGAATCAAAGTCTCTTTTAAAGTCCATTTAGTAAACATGTAATAGTCAAATCATATGAGAACCATGCAGATAGTGTCTCAGGTGGTCTCTTTTGAAGAAAGGATCGCACAGATTTGAGTAAACCTGTCCAGCCATAGCAAGCATTTGTCAGTATTCGTGTAGCTCAAACTTAGGACTACTAAGGAGCTCAACGGCTTGACGATCAATACCAAAAAAGGACATTTAACGTATTTTCCGAACCACACTGCCCTGGTAATCGAGAGGGCAGTAAGTCGAAGGTGGCCTGCTCTTTTACGTAGTAACTAAATTTATCGTACCGTTCTTACTGCTCTTTATCAAATAAGAAAAGGCATTTCTACTTTACGTAGAAATATAAAACCTAGATAGGAAGAAAGCTCATTTGACGTACATTCCAAATCGATTTTATAAAAAAAATGGCCACCTTCGACTTACTGCCCTCTCGATTACCAGGGCAGCACAGAGGAGTTACGGTATTTAGATAACAAGATTTCCCAGTCACCCACCAAAAATGGAGGTATCAATCCAGTGAAAACGTTCCTAAACAGTTCCGTTAAAGTTCTTCAAAACAAGATCTTGGATGTAATAGAATCCGCATTAGTTCAACTGCACAGGTCCCAGTCGTCAGTCGCCATTTTGAAAGTTTAGCGTTCCACATTCAAATTTAAAGTTTCCACCGACACTGGCTGACTCGAACATCTTGTGTTCGGAATTTGAATTACCGCGGGACGATAGTTGTATGAGCTTGATTACAGATTTTAGGCAACATAAAGATGAAATTGTGTCAGGTCTACACTTGTATAATACGACCATCGGATCTTGACGAGTCTGGACTCTACGAATATAAGCGCTTGAAAACTCGTACAAAAATAACGGTTTTAAAACATTTATACCAATTGACAGTTTTTGACAGCAATAACAACTGCAAATTGCATTGATTTGTAAGACATACCGGTTTCCTCACGGTGTTTTCCTTCGCCGTTTTGAGAGCAGCGGTGATGAAATAAATTTCACAAAGTAATGCACCCGGCTGGGTTGAACTCGCGTCCTGCAGCTCGTAAGTCGGAGCCTTTACCACTTGCCCACCACTGCTCACCGTACCCCACCGTACCGATCGGTACTCAAAATTAACCGTACCAAATACTTGTACATTTTATCCATATCTTTGACCGAAAATCATAATCAAAACAAAGATTTTCTTCACAGTATAACATTTTCCCAGCTATGAGTTCTATCTGATAGCTGTTAACAAACCGTAAAGTTTTAGAACTTAAATACTTGTATATAAGTATGAAACTACACTCCTCTAGTTACACTGAACACATCAGCGGAACTGGGACAAAACTTCATAAAATTGTGGAGCTATCATTATAGTAATTCTCATTTTAGGGTGCTTTTGTACAGGAAATGAGCGAGGTTGCTAGGCGGTACGTGAGGATTAAATCCACCAATAGGAACACTACAATTTCAAAGCCTAACAAAATTAGCATACTTGCAGCGTAATCAACGATTGCATCACAGCTTACCATCAGGTGTTTTTTATGGTAGGTGAAAATCATCGAATGACGAAACCCGCTCTTGGGTGGAGCGGGAGACCAGTGTCGGACTCTTACTGACTAAAAAACCTACCCCATTCCTTCCTTGCCTTATTCCTAGAGCCGCGGTAACAGTTTCACACAAACCGGCAGCTCCAGAAGGCTTCGACCCTGAAGGGCCCCTACAGTTTGCTGACAACGCCTTGAGGCGTTGACGACTTGGCCTCGGTCTGGACAGTTACCAGGCGACCGGACGGCGAGCTACCCATTGCTCACCGTCCGCGAGCCAGTAGCTTACCATCATGACAGGTGGGATCGCAGTCAAGCACTAGTTTATTGCAATAAAAAAAAATCAACCTGTTAATTTTCCCCTTTGCTGGGACTCAGGCTTCCTTACTAGAAGAGGGAATGGGCCGTAATCCCTCACTCATGCGAGCCCAAAGCGGGTTGATGAATGTCTCATATCTTCGCATTTTTGGTTCTGTGACATACATCATGCATCACATGCATCTCTCAGCCATATTGGTAAAGACGCATTCTTAGGAATAGCTTACTAATAATATAAATGTTCTATAAGAAAAATATGCGCTTAAAAAGGCCGCACGGTCTGCATAATGCTGTGGCTACACGCATACCTAACCTAGTGCAACGAATGATTTTTAGCGTAGACCGGAGACGGTACGGACACAACGCCGTTACATAATCCTCGCTCCGCTTACCTGGCACATCTCATGTCGAAAAGCTACCTAATTCTAGTAATTCTAGTTTCAGTCTAGATTTAATCTGGTAATTAGCAATTAAGGTGTGCTAGCGCTAAAATAAAAGGCCACCTGAGGCGTTCTCTCGGGCGTAGTTAGAGCCAACTCGGGACGGATTCAAGATGTTGCATCACAGCTTTTGTGCCCTACTTCCCACTGATAAGTGCAAGTTTTACTTATAACAACGCGATTTTGGAAGAAAATTACTCATGTGTCTGTTTAAGAGTTGATTTTGAGTAAGGGCTGACTTATTAATTAAAACAGACCGTGAGGTAAAAGAAAGGCGGTGTATTCTTGATCTACATCTTGTGGATACGGAAAAAACAGTGATACCAACACTACAAACTAAATGTGACCAACACAAAAAATAAATGTTGGGTTGCCAACAGTGTCACATTAACCTTTCGAGTACCGTTATTAGAGACATAATAGAAAGACAATGGGTGTGCGAACGACGGCGTTCCCCCGGGGCTCAAGAGTTCTGTGTTGGTGCCTGGATTGCAAAAATAAAAAAAAAGCTTGTTGCTACGTCTAAAGCAATCCAATGTGATGTTTGATGCAAAAGTAATGCCAATAAAGAAAGATAACACCTGAAAAGTTTGTTGGCATTCAGTAATTTGACGATTTACTCGAATGTTTCACAAAACCTGTTCCAGGAAATACGTACCTATTTTGATGAAAAAGTAATGCGAAAAAAGATAGATAACACCTGAAAAGTCTGTTGACATTCAGTAATTCTACAATTCACTTTAATATTTCACAAAACTTGTTCTAGGATATGCGTGTTTTTATTAAACCCTTAAGGATTTTTGAAAAAAAAATGACAGCATTCAGAATCTCGATTAAATGCGCTAGGCTTCTATAGAAGTACTTTTTTATATCTTTAATATAGGGGTACATTGTGGAGAGTCAAAGTTCACGTTAAATAGCAGATCTTCAGAGGTCTTTACTGGACAAATTTACGTTTTGATTTCTATAGAAGCCTAGATAATGTCCACCAGATATCTGTCTGTCTGTCTTATCCTTGACTACAGGCCTGTAGTCAAGGATAACACGCAAAAAAGTGGCGCATCTCATCCCAATTTGTTCAACTTATCAGCCGCAAACTATATGACCTTTAAACCTTTCGACTACCGTAATTACGGACACAATTAAACAACAATAGGTGTGCGAACGTTCGCTTAGGGCTCAAAAGTTTAATCATGTACAAAAATACTGATATCAATCTCTACAACATCATCATCAGCCTTATTAATGTTCCCACTGCTGGGACACAGGCCTCCTCTCTAGGAAAGAGAATGGGTATCCACCACGCGGGCCTAGTGCGGATTGGTGGATGTCTTCGAATTTTTGGTTCTAGGACATGCTGGTTTTCTCACGATGTTTTCCTACACCGTTTCAAAAGCAGTGGTGATGAAATAAATTACACAAAGTAATGCGCCTGGCTGGGTTTGAACCCGCGACTTACAACTCGTAAGTCAGGGCCGTTACCACTCGGCTACCACTGCTCGACAACACATCTCTATAACACATCCGAAAAACTCATTCACGTACTTTGTATTCGAAAGCCAATTATTCTTCAAGTAGGCAGCCCCGGTTAATATATAGGCAATCCAGAGAAACTCCTTGAACTTTGCTCTCAATGGCTTGTGTTTCGCCCGATATTAGGGTTCTGTATCCAAAATCTGTCGGTAAAAACGAAACCCTTGTAGGCTCGTAGGGAGTCAGCAAAATGTTCGAAGCCGACTGGTCGAAACCCTGGGCCCCAGCCCAGGGACTCTTTCTGAAGAAAGCCTTGGCCCCAGTGCAGAAGGACTGGCTTTGACTTTAAGAAGGAACAGGGTGGGGTATTTAGTCAGTAAGAGTCTGACATTGTTTCCCGCACCGCCCAAGATCGGGATTCTTCATTGGAAGACGAATCCCGATCTTGGTTTTTTACGGTGGGTAAAACCACCGTAAAAAACCCTTGTAGAATCACTTTGTTATCCGTCTGCAAACATTCTTTCTACCAGGACAGGGGGCCGTATTACCTCCACACGGCCCCCTAAGCGGAAATTTATACCTATTAGATTTGCGAAAAAATGAAACTTCTGTCAACGCAATATATTTTGAGAATCGATCCGCGCGCCGCCGATTCGTTGAAGATTCTATCCTAATTTTTGTTAAGAACTAAGGTCTTATAATAAAAGAAAACATCTGAAAACTGCTTCGTAACATCACAAAATACACCAAAAATCACCTACGATATCGCCACTTCGGAAATGCCTAAGGCATTAATCTTTCGACTACCGTAATTACAGACACAATTAAAAGACAATAGGTATGCAGACACCGGTGTCCTTTTTGGGGCTTATTGAATGAAGTCCGTCTTTGTAGTTTTTGTTGCATAAAGATTAAATAAATAAACATGGAGTCTTTATTTCCTGATAGCTACAACCAGGGAATCTTTAAGTCAAGAATGCATAGGTTACTCCTAACGGGCACCATCATCGTCGCATTCCATAAAGTAAAATAGTAGTCAAATGCGAGCCTAACGACAAATAAAAAAAATACAAAGTTACTTTTTTCCAAGAAAAATCATTGGAAATTGAACTATTTACATGTATAAGTTTGTGCGGAACCCATAGTGCTCGAGTCCGACTCGTGCTTTACCAGTTTTTATGATAGTAATGACGCTAAAACAGGCCCGTTTCCCTCAGAAACTTGTTATAAGTTAAATAAAATATAACTGTCAACCGTAAAGTGTGAGAATCAGAGTTATGTGGAAAGTTCTAGATATTCTAGCAGGTACAGGGATCGCGAACCTTCAGGGAGGTATAGACGAGCGATAAAATGTTGGGCTCACAATTGCTTTTTATTCTATGTGATATCAAGAGGGGATATCAAACTTTTTCTGACTAAAACCCATTTGTTTTCCTTCAATTGTCCTTTGCATTCTAAGGTCACAGTGTCTCTTTCTCACAATACCATACGAACTTAGAAGCGCTGTTAAAGTAAAGAGTAATAAATAAATAGTACACATCTTTCTTCAGATATTTTGGATACAAAGATATCTTGTGGATATTATCTAGGCTTCTCTACCTATAAATCAAAACATAAATTAGTGTAAGAGCAGTAGACCTTTGAAAATCTGCTATTTTACGTGAACTTTGACTCTCCATAATGTACTCCTATATTAAAGATATAAAAAAGTACTTCTATAGAAGCCTAGCGTATTTAATCGAGATTCTAAATGTTGTCATTTTTTTTTCAAAAATCCTTAAGGGTTTCATAAAAATAGGTACGTATTTCTTGGAAGAAGTTTTGTGAAACGTACGAGTAAATCGTCAAATTACTGAATGCCAACAGACTTTTCAGGTGTTATCTTTCTTTAATGGCATTACTTTTGCATCTAACATCACATTGAATTGCTTTAGTTTAGATGAAGCAACAAGCTTTTAAACCATGATCGACGTAGACGATAGGCGAGTTGGGAAGGCCCACCTTAATATTAAAAAGGCTCCGACCACAGCTTATAGCTTAAAGAGTAAATATAAGGACAATTAGATAAGAGATTTTAATTTAACTTTTCGACTGGTACTTACAGACACAATTAAAGAACAATAGGTGTCCAAAATCAGGCGTTCGCTTGGGGGCTCAAAAGTTTAGACTTAAATTTGAGATATTCATTAATTTAGAAACAGAATTGTCGCTTGCCTTGTTGATGAAAATTACCGCTGACTGGTAATATTAGTGACCGTGATTGTAGACAAGCAATTGAATGATGATGTCATTGAAGATGTCATTATAAATGATAAATGATAAATGATATTTATTTTGTAAATAGGTTTTAAAATAACACTTTTACACGTCAATATTTTTTTCTTTTCGTCAGTTTAAGCTAGATGAGTCCGGTGTTTCCTAGCTGACTACCCTGAGAAGAAACACCGAAACAAACTCAGGGGTCAAAGTCTCTTTTAAAGTCCATACAGTAACCATGTATTGGTCAAATCATATGAGAACCATGCAGATTAGTGTCTGAGATGGTCTTTTGAGGAAAGAACCATACAGATTTGAGTGGACCTGTCCAGTCAGTGCAAGCATTTGTCAGTATTCGTGTAGCTCAAACTTAGGACTACTAAGGAGCTCAACGACTTGACGATCAATACCAAAGAAAGGACATTTGTGTAGGCCGCATCAAATACTCAAATCTGTCAGACATCATATTAAAATTACGGAAAAGGAAAAGTAATCGACATAGTCCTCACATTCACAATAATAAAAAATAAAAAAAAATAAAAATGTAACTGCAAAATAAATTATTGCAAGTCCAAAGTTAAAAAAAAAAATAAATAAATAAAAATAAAATACAACTACAATAATAGTGCTGGAGCAGGTCAATCCCAAGCCGTCTTATCCTCAAGATACTCCTTCACAGTATAAAAAGCCTTTGAATGATTAACCCCACCTAATCAAAATCCTTACATTGTTGAAACTTTTACGGTCCCGACTAAGCGTTTTGCCACGTCAATTATGCGGCGTACATAGAAGGATTTCAACAATTCGCCTTCTGTGATCTTCCCGTCCGATTATAATTTAGGTGTCTTCGAGGCTAGAGTGAATAGGCTCTTAATAAACTAGTGCGCCTCACCATCAACGATTGCATTACTAATTTTATGTACTATGTGAGCTAATCTTAAATCGCGAAAAAGAATCTGCTTGTCAGTACATTAACTTTTCAAATACCGTAATTACTGTAATTAGTGGCATAATAAAATACAATAACACCCGTATTCACAAACAATACTCAAACGACCCTTGACTAAGCAAACGCACAGTGTTGAAATAGAGCTCTGTGATTGGTTCGTTTGTGTTGCGTAGTTCACAAATCCTGCCCTGTGCGCTCGCGAGCACTGTGAGACCGCATAGTAAAGTTTGTGAATACGGGTGTAAGTGTTTAAGAATTTAGAGTTTGGTTTATGTACGCTTAACTGGTCTAAATATACTGTACTTGTTGATTTTCACCATTGGGTGGACCGCCTACGGTGGAGGTGTGCCTCGCTTGGGTGGAGTAAACACTAGTTCATCACAACACTTTGTCTAATACGTTTGTAATTTACATTAAGTAAAAAGATTCCCCATCCCTGTTCTAGTGTATGTGTATTCGAGGAACAACACACAATGTTGGTAATGATTTGAAGTGCAGTGGCTAGACAGCTCCTAATTGTTGTTTGACATGACAAGCATTGCTATTACTCGTAACTATGTTATTTATACACCACAATTTTATAATTCGTACAAATATTTAAAGGGCTTATTAGAAAAAGTCTTCTTATTATTGAAGTAAAATCTAAATAAATAATATTCATAAACAGCAAAGATATGAGAGTTTGTTTATATCTAAAAATGACACTCAATTTATGGAAATACTAGCTTTTGTCAGCGGCTTCGCCCGCGTACATAAAATATAGCCTATGTCACTCAGGAGTAAAGCAGCTTTATATTGTTGCTAAAATTTTTCCAATCGGACCAGTAGTTCCAGAGATTACCTCCTACAAACAAAAAAACAAACTTTACCTCTTTATTATATTAGTGTAGATGTAGATTGTACAGGTTATTAGTTCTGAATGGAATAATGGCAATAAAAATGGAAAAACACTGCGCTTATTATTTTCTAGTAGTAATTGTGAATGTTTGATTCATCAAGAATTTACCATTTCGTGGACAATTCTGGGATTTAGTTTTTTTTACTTCTGACTACACAGATATGATCAGTAACGGGTACTGTAACCTATTTTTTAATTACAAAAAGAAATGATGTTCAATCCTCATTTGTTTTTGTAATTAAAAAATAGGATTGTATTTTATGCAGACTAACATGTAAGGAAAATAATACAGTAACAAATATATTTATATCTATATTTTAAAATATAAAAGTTTTTTTTATAATCTTGTGCGTTTGGTATTGCATTCTCGACTTCAAATATTATGTAACAGCTGGTTTTTTGACATGTAAAATCATTAAATAACTTCCCTAGTTCTGGGTAGAGCGAGAGGGAGTGTCAGAGATCGACTGACTATAATCCACTCGTGTTCCTTCAGTTGCCTTTAACTTTCTAAAGTCAAGGTAACTGTTTCGAACAATGCCATCTTAGCGGTTATGAAACTTAACCCACATGTATTACACCTACTGAGGCCCAGGGTCTCTTTCTGCAAGGAAGGCTTGGCTCCAGTGCGAAGGGCAGAGAAGGAACAGGTTGGGGTGTTTACTCAGTAAGAGTTTGACACTGTTTCCTACTCCGCCCAAGGGCGGATTCGTCATTAGATGATTTTTGACCATAAAAAAATCCCACACTTTAAAACATTGTATATACGGAATAAATTCAAAAAAAAAAAAGCTGTGGGCCAAAGTAACACAAAGTTGGTGACCTGGGACAGTGCGGCAGCGCGGTAGACCACGAAGGAGATGGTGGGATGAGCTAGACAGATTCCTTCCGAACTGGCAGGGAGGCCTTTGCCCAGGAGTGGGACAGAACAGGCTATACGGATTAAATATCAAACTTTATTTTTATTGCCTACTAGCTGCTGCCAGAGGATCTCTATTTATTTAAACATATTACTCAGTGAAGATTTAGCTTTTTAATGGTGAAAGAATTTTTAAAATTGATCAAGTAGTTTTTGAGTTAAATCGTAACATAGAAACAAACAAACACATCTGTAATCTTATAGAGATTACAGATTTGTTTGTAAGTATATTAATTTATATCAAATATTTTAAGAGCCTTGTAATAAATAGTGCAGCTTAAGCTTACCAAACAAATTAAAACATAAGTTAATCTCTAAAAGGCGTTATCTGACACGGCTTACGACATCGGCCTCATTAAAATTAACTAATATTTCATATAATTCTCATAATTCGCCATCTTGGCGTCTTATGCCGTCAATAATTTACAAATCTATACTAATATGAATACTAATCAGTGTATTCGCCTGTTCGTCACGTTTTTTATTTCGTTTGAATTTATCATTTAGACCCCTTCTGGAGCTGCCGGTTTGTGTGAAACTGTTACCGCGGCTCTAGGAATAAGGCAAGGAAGGAATGGGGTAGGTTTTTTAGTCAGTAAGAGTCTGACACTGGTCTCCCGCTCCGCCCAAGAGCGGGTTTCGTCATTCGATGATTTTTACCTACCATAAAAAAAAAAAACATTTAGACCCCAAAACCCTGACTACCAATTTCAACCCTTCAGACCGATCCCAAGTCGTCGACGGCGCGCTCTGTTCCCGCGCTCCTCAAAAAGTATCAGTCATCAAAATCGCAGGGACTCTGCAAAAGGGTCGAAGCCTACTGGGGCTCAGGGTCTCTTTCTGAAAAGAAGGCTTAGCCCCAGTGCGAAGGGCTGAGAAGGAAAGGGGTGGGGTATTTAGTCAGTAAGAGTCTGTCACTGTTTCCCGCTCCGCCCAAGAGCGGGATCCGTCATTGGATGATTTTGCCCACCATAAAAAAAACCCTTACGTTGTTTGAGGCAATGTGAAAACGTTATAATTAGAACAATAATAAGTTCAGACCTTTTCTGATCATAGACAAGCAAATCCATATTATATCCGGGAATCTGGAGCTATGGCAAAGATAAATATGATAAATGAAATGAGGAACAGGAGTGGGTTTTTTAGTCAATAGAAGTCTGTCGCGAAATCTTTCGCCCCTCCCAAGGGCGCGGAGATGTCAATGGTTGATTTTCCCAGCCTAAAAAAAACTTTGTTGAAACTTTTACGATCCGGACTAAGCGTTTTATCACGTACATCGGAGGATTGGAACAATTTGCTTCCTGCGGTTTTCCCGTCCGATTATAATTTAGGTGTCTTCGTGATAAGAGAGAATATGCTCTTAATAAACTAGTGCGCCTCACCATCAAAGATTGTATCACTACTTGCCATCAAGTTGGTTCTTATCTCAGGCAAGGACTAATTTATACATTTCCCTTAAGAAAATGCAATCTAAAGGTCAACGACCTTGTTAGCTCGTTCTATTGCTCAGATTGTCCTTCCATTTTTTTAAATGCCTACAATTTTGAAATAAGAATGTCAAAATTTCAAGCCGAAAAATACCGAGTTCCATATTCAAACATCCGAATCCTAGCGTTGTCTATGCACAGGTGCAAGCGAGACAGAAATAATAATTCATGATTTGACTATAATGATTCAAAATAAGAATGAATTCAGCTGTATACAACTCTTACTGGCATATAAGTGGCAAATAAAACATTTAATTTGGCAGGATTGTTTTTACGATAAAAATGACATGGCGGCTTTTGTATTTGTTGGCGCGAATATTTCTGTTTTTGATATTGTTTTCTTATCGTTTCTTATTTGTTTTTAACGTTGATGTGTGGTGAATCAGGTGAATTGTACATTTATTTTGTGTGTTGGGTTGTGGATATCCTTTCGTAATGACATTAATTAATGTAAACTGCTGTCTAACTGATTATTTGTTGTGTTACAAAATGTTGAGCCAATTTTTTGCATCATGGACTGTCTTGCATTAGGTGAGTTATCTTTTTATAACTACTCAGGCTTCCCTTCAGACAATATCCACCCTTCGCCACTGGAATACAGTATACATGGGAAAAAGCTAGAGATGATGATTTTTTATTTCTCTATGGACATTTATTTAATCAAAGAAAAATAAATTAGGATTAAATAATAAAGTAACCGTAAAACTACATATATACACATAAATAAAACCCTTAAAACTTAAAGTTAACTAAAAATACTTTAATCTACTAAGGCGTCAAAAAACTCTTCCGCATCGCTGTCGACTGGTAAAGTGCCCAAAAGGCTGGCAGCATTGCCACGTTGTATGGCAATGCTTATTCTCTGCCCAAGGTAAAAGCCAGCTCTTGGGTCACGCGAAGTGTCAAAAAGTCGTTTAGAAAGCTCTTTAAACAATTGTGGGCACTTGGATCCCACAATCCACGATCTAGGGACCCAATTATATTTACGCAGACAAAGTCACGGGCTTAGCTAGTTATACAATAATAATGACACCCACGACGGGTAAGATTATGATTAATGGCACTGCTTTTAATATACCTATGATATGTTAATTGATTGACTACATATATTAGAGTTCGGTGACCGAGTTGCGAAATATCTAAATATTTTATGTTAGGGCTTGGCTGGAATAACATCAGATGCATGGGTCGATCTCCAAAGTTAAGCAATACTAACTGCCTTTGGTCATGGATGGGTGACCATCTTAATATTCAGAGCTTTCTCCATACCTCGTAAACCCTCCTGAGTTGGTTTCGGTGTTTCTTCTCTGGTTAGTCAGCTAGGAAACACCGGCCTCGTCTATAAAGTTTAAACTGATGAAAAAATAAACGTGTAAGTGTTTAAAAAAAAAAGAATTTGTAAAATAATTTTCACTTTATCATTAACTAGCTTTTGTCAGCGGCTTCGCCCGCATACATAAAATATAGCCTATATCACTCAGGAGTAGATGAGCTTTCTATTTTTGCTAAAATTTTTCCAATCGGACCAGTAGTTCCAGAGATTACCTCCTACAAACAAAAAAACAAACTTTACCTCTTTATTATATTAGTGTAGATGTAGACTAGCCTTCTGCCAGCGGCTTCGTCCGCGTGAAAATATGTTTTTGCGCAAACTTTGGACACGTGTTTCATCCCTTTATGGGGTAAATTTTGAAAAATCCTTTCTTAGTGTTTGCTTACGTCATAAAAGAAAGTAACATAGCAACATCTATGGCGCCACATAAGATCTAAAAATACGAAATCCCGCATCGCGCAAGAGTTTTCTGCGCGATTTGAATATAATTAAATAATACGAATCCTTTTTTATATCCCTTTAAACTTTTTCAAATTAAACAAGTTTTTCTAACCAGCATTCGAGGGCAAAAGAATAGCTAATAGTCGTCCGGCGACAGCGGACGGACTCCACATAATATAATTTACCATATCCCACTAATAATAAAACCTACAGCTTTTTTTTTTGTTGATTATAGGTTCGCGCTTGACCGCTATCTCACCTGATAGAAAGTGACGATGCGGTCGACGATGGAGCGCGCTTACCTAGAACTAACCTATTCACTCTTGACTTAAAGATACTCGGATTGTAGCTATCAGGAAACACCGACTCCGGCAAAGAATTCCACTCCTTGGCTGTACGCATAATGAATGTGCTCCCAAAACGTTTTGTACGTATATGTGGGACATCCACCATGTACCGGTGGCGCAATGCCGTACGTCTGGTGGTCCGATGATGGAACGGGCTAGGCGGAATTAAATTATGTAATTCCGACGCACACTCCCCGAAATGCAACCGGTAGAAAACCGACAGGCTAGCAACTCGGCGTCGATGCTCAAGACTTTGAAGTCTCGACTCGACAAGTGCATCATCGCCAATGATCCTCTTGGCTCGTCTCTCAAGCAGCTACAATGGTACATAGCAACCTGCAGTGTTCCCATGACAATGGGTTTGGGTGGGACATTACTAAACTGATTTACCTACATGACCTGCCCACGACATTTAGATACTACTAATGTAATAGTAAGTTAGCAACATCTATGGAAATTAAATAATATATAATTCAAATCGTACAGAAATCTCTTGCGCTATATATACCCTTAAAATAATATCATATATACCCATATTTTATTATACCGCAAGAGAACCAAGGTTGCTGACATAGCGAAAAGAATCGCCAAACTAAGTGGCAATGGGCAGGGCACATCGCACGCAGAACAGATGGCCGCTGTGGCCGAAGGGTTCTGGAGTGGCGACCGCGTACCGGAAGACGTAGTGTTGGTAGGCCTCCCACAAGGTGGACCGACGACCTGGTCAAGGTTGCTGGAATACGATGGATGCGAGACGCACGGGACCGGTCGTTGTGGCGACGTTTGGGGGAGGCCTATGTCCAGCAGTGGACGTCTTTCGGCTGAATTGATGATGATGATGATGACCCATATTTTATATCAATACATGTTTTCGGGCTTTCGCTAAAGCAACAAGCACTATGAAAGGAACCTATAAACTTTTTCAAATTAAACAAATTTTTCTAACCAGCGTTCGAGGGCAAAAGCCTAGCTAAGAGTCCTCCGGCGACAGCGGACGGACTCCACATAATTTAATTTACCATATTCCACTCATAATAAAACCTACAGCTACAATGGTACATAGCGACCTGCTAGTGTTTCCATGACCATGGGTTTGTGTGGGACATTACTAAATTGAATTACCAGAAACATACATAGTCGTAAAAAAATTCCTACTATGTGTGGAGCGAGAGGAAGTGTCAGACATTTACTAACTTACTTTTTACTTTACCCACCCAGAGCGGGAGGAGCAATTATGCAGCCAATGACATCTTCATCATCCCCATTGCGTGGAGCGGGAAATAGTGTGAAACTTTTACCGACAAAAACTCACCTTGTTCCTTTTTTGCCTTCATTCCATGCCCCGGGTTGCACTGTCACATAACACATGTGCATTGTACTTACCTGAGAATAAAATAGAAATCTATATATAATAGGAGCTGCTTTCTGCCAGCGGCTTCGCCCGCGTGAAAATTGGTTTTCGCATAAACTTTGAACATGCGTTTCATCCCTTTAGGGGGTGAATTTTGGAAAATCCTTTCTTAGTGTTCGCCTAGGTCATGAAAGGAAGCCTTGTGCAAAATTCCACGCTTCTAGTCTCAGTAATTTCGGTTGTGTAATTTTGTCATTTTCTCCTTTTATATAAATAGATGACTGGTAATTACTTGGGTACTAAGGTTCACCCTATATTATCTACACTAATATAATAAAGAGGTAAAGTTTGTTTTTTTGTTTGTAGGAGGTAATCTCTGGAACTACTGGTCCAATTGGAAAAAATTTTGCAACAATAGAAAGCTGCTTTACTCCTGAGTGACATAGGCTATATTTTATGTACGCGGGCGAAGCCGCTGACAAAAGCTAGTTATATATAAAAGCGAAAAAACATTCACTGATTAGTCACGAAATCTCAGAAACTAAACATCTACAATTACAAAATTTGGCAGGAAGGTTTCTCATAGACTTTAAACCGACATACACGCGGGCGAAACCGCTGTTCGCGCTCCCCTACATTTATCAATATTTTTTTTTTAATACGTTGCTCCCTCTAGGAATTACTCCTGTGCCGTGGTTGCATTCACAAACATGTAAAGTCACATACGCAACGAGAGAAGGAAGGTTTTAAAATGCGTGATCGGTTATAAGTAACCCAGCCCTCCTCACTTAAAAAATATTTATTTATAAAAACTTTATGCACATAATAAGTACAAAGGCGGACTTAATGCCATAGGCATTTTCTACCAGTCGACCTTAGGGTGGTGCAGAAACAAACACGGTAGGTGCAACTTAAAGATAATTAAAAAAACAAAGAAAGAAACAAATAATACAATAATAAATACATACTTAAATACATACATATAAATAAGTAATTTAATCGTGAAAAAGAAATATAAATCCAACCAATCAGTGTTGTGGTGATTCTGCCAACTTCTTGCGAATGTACTCACGTGTTTTCAATATTCCGTTTTAAACCCAACTCATAGCCACCCTACAGTGCTTCGGAGGTCTACAGAGGTCCCTTATACGTCCGAACGGCCATTCCAGCCCCGTTACCTTTGCAAATGGAACCATTTACTCGAATATTACGGCGATTGCTACGAACAACAATATTATTTCTTAGCACAGCTGTGATTGCAATCAGGTTGTATAAAGTTAATGTGCAGTATTTTACATACTCGTTTGTGTGATAATTGTTATTTGTTGGGCGATGTTTTTGTTAGTTCGTGGAGTATTTAATTGTAGGCTTGTTTTAGTGTGGTGTTAAGCCATTGTGTAGAATCAAGCTTATGTTATAAAGGCAAATGCGTTGGTTTTCTTTTGATTGACTACTGTAATTACAGACACAATTAAAAGACAATAGAGATGCGGAGACCGGCATCCTCCTGGGACTTAATGAATTAACCTTTCGAATACCGTAGAGACTTAATAGAAAGACAATATTAATAAGATCAATAAGCGTTGAGGACGTGTTTAACCTCAATCCCACCTGATGATAAGCAGTGATGCAATCGTTGATGGTGAGGGGCAACAGTTATAATCAGACGAGAATATCGCAACAGGCAAAATGTACATGGTATAAACGACGAGGTAAAAAGTTTAGTTCAGACCGTCTCAAGTCTCAACAACGTTTGTCACACTTTCAATGCTCAAACGCCGGAACATAAAAATCTGTAAAAAAAATATCAGTTTGTAGTGGTAGTTATGGGAGTCCTATTTTTTTTTTTGTTATAATCGTTTATTTACAAATATTCAGTGAATACCTCCTCTTAAGCCTTAACAGGTAAAACATTATTAATATCGAGTAAAAAAGCCAATAAAAGTCGCGTTTACTGTATGACAGCTCCACCTTATTCTTTTTTTAGTATTTGTATTAAGTATTTGTTATTAAAGGCGGCGACATAACAAAGTAATCTGTGAAAATGTCAACGGTTTCTGAGCCTGCCTGGTGACAGACATACGGACAGTGGAGTCTTAATAATCGGGTCCCGGTTTTACTCTCAGAGTACGTAACCCTAAAAACTGTAAGCAATAAGTAAGTACCTACGACAAGCTAGACAAAAAACCTTTAGCTATATTATGAGAGTTATTCATATGACGAGGGTGGCCAACAAAAAATGATTTATAACACGCTACGTCACTTTCATAACTGTTATACTAGTTTTCCTGTATTATTCACAGTTTTTCTTATAAAGTAACTAGCAACCCGCCCTAGCTTCGCACGGGTACTTATATTAGGCACTAGCTTCTGCCCGCGACTTCGTCCGCGGAAAATTTCTTGTAATGATAGCTCGGTTAACATCCATGTTATATAAATAATTAATAGTCTATGTCACTCAGGAGTAAAGCAGCTTTCTATTGTTGCTAAATTTTTTCCAATCGAACCATTAGTTCCAGAGATTACCTCCTACAAACAAAAAAATAAAAAAACAAAAAACAAACTTTACCTCTTTATTATATTAGTGTAGATTTATTATGCACATAAACCTTCTTCTTGAATCACTCTATCTATTAAAAAAATCGCATCAAAATCCGTTGCGTACTTTTAAAGATCTAAGCATACATAAGGGGTAAGCAACTTTGTTTTATACTATGTAATGATATATATTTATCTAGGTAGAAAGAAAGGAAAAATGTTTATTAGGCGTGCAATTGAACGTAAAATAAGCTTACATAAAAACAAAATCTAAGAAACTCTATAACTACTTTAAAAGTACTAAAAACGCTATTCCTAGTTTTAACAAAACCTCTATTGTATAATCATAAATTAGAGTTAAATTGCATAAAAAAAAATATCTTTTAGGCTCTTTTTGGCTAGATTGTAATAAATTATTAAGAAGTTAGTTCTTAATAATAAGAAAAAATATAGCTGTGCTGGCTTACAATTTGTAGGTCGCGGGTTCAAACCCAGGCGCATTACCTACTTTGTGTACTTAATTTATTTCATCACCACTGCTCTCAAAACGGTGAAGGAAAACATGGTGAGGAAACCGGCATGTTCTAGAACCAAAAATTCGAAGACATGTGACATCCACCAACACGCACTGGGCCCGCGTGGTAGATTACGCCCCATTTTCTCTCCTAGATGAGGCCTGTGTCCCAGCAGTGGGAACATTAAAAAGGCTGATGATGATGATCATGATCAATAAGGAAAAAAGGTTGAAGCCCTATCACCGTTAAGAAAGCGCATTAGCGTATCATATTATTTTTTTTTTTGCACCTGCCATGTTTTCTCTTCACCACCCTTGGTTGACTGGTAGAGAATGCCTAAGGCATTAAGTCCGCCTGTGTACCTTTGTGTTACATGAAGTTCTTATTAATAAATAAATAAAGCCAATTAATTAATTGGCAATTAGTTAATTGGCTGGCCTGTCAGCCTAGTAGTAAGTGACCCTGACTGCTATGCCTGGGTTCGATTCCCACCCGGAACAAATGTTTGTGTGATGAGCACGAGCATTTGTTCTGTGTCTAGGTGTAATTTATCTGTAATATGAATGAACTTAGAAATAAATAAGTATGTTTATCAGTTGTCTAGTACTCATAACACAAGCTCTGCTTAGCTTGAGACTAGACGGCGTTGTGTGATGGTTGTCGAAATATTATTATTATATTAATTAAAAGTTACCCCCTATAACTAGTTTCCTTATAATCTAACACCATACATTATATCATAGGATTTCTATTTTAATTACACCAGGAAGATATCAGTTCGACGTTTTATCTCAATGTTGGCTACAGCAATGGCGGTGCGTAGGCCGGTAATGAGAATATCTGTCTTGAGCCTTACCATGTCGATTATAAATCTGGTGTTAGAAAGAAATAGCGCTATATGGCCTTTATAGTTCTATCTCGCTTTCACACTGGACTTAGGATGTCTTTTAAACGTCGTGGTAGGGTATCCGTTCTTGTTTGCTGATTGGAACAGCTTTTGCAGTACCAGGTGCGAGAATGTAATACACAGTAGTAATTTCTTCTGGTGGGAATTTGATAGGCATTTCCCTTCACAGAAGCCGAAGAGTCAAGCTAAGTAAAAGTCGTTAACCGCAAATTGCACAATTTTCTTTTATTTTGTTTTTCCCCCTTATTATTAACTAGCTTTTGTCAGCGGCTTCGCCCGCATACATAAAATATAGCCACTCAGGAGTAAAGCAGCTTTCTATTATTGCTAAAACTTCTCCAATCGGACCAGTAGTTCCAGAGATTACTTACCTCCTACAAACAAAAAAACAAACTTTACCTTTTTTACCCGACTACGGCGAAGCAAAAGGAGCAGTGGCGGTCCCTTCATACAAGCCCAAAAGCCCGGCATGCCTTACTAAAATGCTCGATAAGAATCAATATCAAACCCGAACAATTTAAAAGTTCGCGCGCTTAATTCTTATCAAAATAACACAAAGTATCTACTTAGGCCCGCCCGCTGCATTACACATCGCGATTGTTCGCGCGCTTCGCTTACACTCGGCACTATATATAGCTATCTCGCTTACACTTACCGGCTTTTACCGGGCTTTCAATGTCTCTTTCGCACTCATAGCGATGTGCCGTATAAGTACTTAGGACGTTTTGCGTCTTCAAATCGATCAGTATAGAATATTTAAGCCGGGATTGCGCATGAAGTTGACCGCGCATGCGTGACCTTGTCAGTTTGTCACACTTTAGTGTTGCCGTTTTAGCAACGTTGTGAGATCTTGGAGATTTTTAACGAGTTTGGAGACTTTTTTTAAGATTTAGCAACAGTAAAAACTAGCGACTTTTTAAAAGAACGAAATTAAATCAAGTCAAGTATTAACTTAAAAGTAAAAAAAATGCGACATTTAGCTAGATTTTTCATATACCTGGCGACTTTTTTTGCCTAAATGACAACACTACAACTTTGCGTAAATAGTTTTTGACACTCGAGTGCAACTAACTTCAGTTTTATTTGTTTTCTTAGTTAGTAAGTTTTTTATGTGTTTTCTTAGTTTTCCCAGTGTTATATGTAACTGTTTTGGTGACTTACCTACAACAATGGAGCTAATTGTACCTTGTGAGGATTTAAAATGCGTTCGAGTTTTGATTGGCGAAGATAAGGTAAAATCTTTAAACTTTGCTCAGAAAAAACAGTTAATTTCTTCATTAAAACCGACGCCTAATCTGTGTATTTCTCTCTTCTCTCTAACGAAAATTTAATAGATCAGTGTATATATAAATTACTCATATTTTCCTACAGAGGGATTAGATTCATTATTTGACATTTATGCAAACTATTTCGACAAAAAAACAATAAAAAGTTAATTGATTTGCCTGTATTCTAGTCCTGATCTAAAAGATCGTAATGTTTTGGAATTAATTGATTTCATTCATGAGAATAACCTCGAAAAGATGCCTTTCCTGAATTGTTAAAATTAGTGTATCTTGTTTTAACTATTCCGGCTGTAATGTAATTTAATCATTTCAGAAAGATAGACAATTCCTATTAGAATATAAATAATTAATTTAAATACCTTTTTATATTCTATGTAGGTATTTTTTTAATTTTGCTTTGGAATTTTCTGTTTTGTTTTTTTTTTGTCTGTAACCTGTTAGTCCTGTTAGGAAGCAATCAACTACTTACCATAACTTTGTTTCCTCAAGCAATGAACCAAATCAAATGGCTTTTTTCAAAGCCACCGGAGGTATGCTATTGCTGATATGTTTATTATATTCAATCTAGTACTAGCATGCCTTCAGTGAGTGAAATTGAATAAAAAATAGGAAAGAAGATTGATGAATTCACTTTTAATTTATTGTATCTAACCAGTAGTTTATGAGAAAATTGTGATGATCCATACGTAGGTACTTACATACTCAGTCCAAAACTGAACTTTCTTTTTTTGAAATTGGTTAAAATTTTTGGGCTTGCCTTATATTGAAACCCTAGGCACGCCACTGAAAAGGAGGGTTATGATTTTGACCTGTATGTATGTATGTAGGTATGTATGTGGGTATGGATGTTCATCTGTTCCCTCGTAACTTCTAAACTACTTATCAGAATTCGACAAATGACATATCACTAGAAGCGTCTTAATTGTCCGCTGGTTATAGGCTATATGGGATTTCACAAAATCTAATGTGGCGCCCTCTAGCGGACAAAACATACGAAGTAAAAAAATAAAGTTAAGATAAATATGCCGTGTTTGGTATCATTTGAAAGCGCTTTACTTGTACATTTTGAATATATAAATATTACTAGCCTATTTAGAACTCCAAAATATGCTAAATAAAAATAAAGTTTAAAAACTAACACCCGACTACTTAAAACACGCTCTAAAAAGTACGAAACAAGAAAACACTCTCCAATGAAATTACTTAGTATGTACAAACTATTAAATATTTACCGTTATTAAATAAACTAACTTACACATATTATTATATTTTAATATATTTTCAATTTATAATATTGATAGAGAAATGTTTTAAGGATAAAGCCGTGGTCGTATGCCATAAGAATAATAAATTAAAAAAAGTGGTACACACTAATTTTTACAGAAGTAAGTACTATACAAAAATTACGGCCAAAAATGAACAATAAATAAGCGTACACCTATAATTCAAGGTACCTATTCATAGGTATAAAGTTGTTAATACCCGAAGAACGAGCAGTTTTATAAGCTTTTAAACCAAGGTATAAACTGGTGACGCAACAAGAATACGTAAAATGGAGAACTTGGAGAATATTGCTTGGTTCGGTATTAAGATGAGTCCTCGTAATTAAACAATTTTTTTACGTTAATTTTAGTTTAAGAATACTTGTTTGAATAATAATTTTTTTTATATGTGTTTGTTGACTATATTACCTCCATTAATCCGAAGACAAAAACATAAAACAAGTAACTTTCCTCGAAAGAAAAAAAATCCGAACTTACCTCTAAAAATAACATTTTATGGATTATATGCCGTAGTCATGTACTTTCTGTCACATTAAAATAATGAAAAATGTAGATAATATCTTATTAAACATTAATCAGAAATCAGTTTTTAAAGAAACATGAAATTGAATTTTTAATACATTTTTTTATTTAGTATGGCGCTTACGTTATTTTTTTCGAGCAGGTTGCATGTTTCCTCTCTCTATCTATTTACGTTGCTATCGCATAGTTCTATCACTTTCACACTTTTTGTCATTTTCGCAACAAGGTATCGTCTTAAATACTTGAGTCTCAAGCGAACGCCGGCTTTCGCACGCCTATTCTTTCTATTATGTCTCTAATTACGGTGTTCGAAAGGTTAAGTAAGATGACTTGATATATGAACCATGAACTATTTATAAAAGGTGATAATGTACCCACAAAGTGCCCAGTAAAGATTTAAATGAACGTACTATAGTATCTCGGATCATTACATTTTTTTTTTATATCTATATTTTTTGTGATTTTTTTTGAGTTGCGTAAAAAGAAAACAACGGAAACTTCATAGGATCACTGGTCCGTCTGTCTGTCTGCATGCCAAGACCCTTTATGTCGGAAACGCGAGGAGGTATTTGAATTTCAATGAAAAACTAATTTCTGAGCCCGCAAATGGTCGAAGCCAACTCGAGTCCAGAGTCTCTTCCTGAAAGGATGGCTTAGCCTCAGTGCGAAAAGCAAAGAAGAAACGGGATAGACCGTTTAATCAGTAAGAGTCTTACACTGTATTCTGCTCCACTCAAGGGCGGGATTCGTCATCAGATGATTTTTACTCACCATAAAAAAGTCTGTGGTCACAACCGCACTCAAGTATCCGACGGGTTTTTAAAAGCCCATTTAGCCAAGTTGATGACATTTAACCATTTCGTATGTACTTTTGTAGGTAATTAGATTCTAGATATATTGGACGTAGGTTGTCTACCCATTTATTTATTTATGTATACACAAACACTTACAAAAAGAAAAGAACACATTCAGATGAAAAGTACAAAGGTACTGCTTATTTTTAAAGTTAAAATACACTAAAATCATATAATACATACAAATAAATATTTGACCGTAAAAAAATGTACACATATATATTTATAATATAGATGCAATACATAAACAATAATAATAATACATAACTATAATATACTTATAACTTCTATTCGACATTATAAGTTATATGGTCATTCGATATTTAAATTTTCGATGTTTCGAACTTCGACATTTTACCTGTAGGTGTTTTAATGTTCGACACTCTAATATGTAGGTACCCGCAGAAACCCTATAATTTAAAAAAAGTGACCATAAAAATGTTCTAACGTGCTAGTGAAAGGCCATTTTCATTTTTCCTCGATCGTGCAAGTAATTAAGACGTCAACGGTCACATAATATGCCAATAAATCATTTCGAAGTTCAATCGCCTTGTCGAAGCTTGGTTTTTACAATGTGCGGAATTTTGGAAAGAAATCGGTCATTGTGTAACCATTATGACATGTTTACTAAATTATTATTTTGTATATTCATTTAAAACTACATATAAATTACATTTTTAAATATTTCTATATAAAAAAAAAACATTTAAAAATATAAAAAATAGTGTCCCACCGGTATCGGGAACAGGGTCCAAGCTATCGGCGGTCAGGGCTCCAGAGAAAGGAACCTCCTTACTATACGAGCCATGTCCAGGAGTACCGCTTTCTGAATCAAGCCCTTGATCCAGCCGCCTAACGAGAGCCTCCTAAGGTGTTGGTCGAGGCTCTTGGCTATTAAGCCATTGGCTGACACGGTTTATTATTTTTATTATTATAGACAATTATTTGTACTGGTAAGTAAAAATTCAGAAAAAATATAATACAAAATTACAAAAACGTGAACCATGCACAATTTTTATATACTTAATAATAATTTCATTTATTTCCTTCCACAAACGTATAGAGAAACTAAATAGACCGTCTACAATCAAAATAATTTAATTGATTTTGTGAAAACTGGTATCTGAACTAAGTTTTTATACAAAACATGTGTGTTAATTTCCGAATCGACATCATTACATAGTATAAAACAAAGTTGCTTACTCCCTTTGTATGCTTAGATCTTTAAAAGTGCGCAACGGATTTTGATGCGATTTTTTAATAGATAGAGTGATTCAAGAGGAAGGTTTGATAATACAAGCATAATGTATTCCCCGTACCCGTGCGAAGCTGGGGCGGGTCGCTAGTTTATAATAAAACTTTTTCTCTTTTTAAACTTTTTCTGTCTTCAACTTAGACGCTTGATTTTTCACAGCTTTAAGGAGCTGCAGACATGAGTAATGGTTTTAATTCATTAAGCACACCTATTGTCTTTTAATTGTGTCAGTAAAATTTATTTATTTATTTATAAAAACTTTATGCACATAACTAGTACAAAGGAGGACTTAATGCCATAGGCATTTTCTACCAGTCGACCTTAGGGTGGTGCAGAAACAAACACGGTAGGTGCAACTTAAAGATAATTAAAAAAACAAAGAAAGAAACAAATAATACAATAATAAATACATACTTAAATACATACATATAAATAAGTAATTTAATCGTGAAAAAGAAATATAAATCCAACCAATCAGTGTTGTGGTGATTCTGCCAACTTCTTGCGAATGAAAATCGGTAGTCGAAAGGTTAAATTAAACTCTATACCTCCACGCGTTCCTGAGATAAAGGGTCTTCACTTCACACAGAGTATTTTTTCCTAGTGAGGTGTTTTTATTAAAATGGTAGATACAATCATCGAATGACGAATCCCGCCCTTGGGCGGAGCGCGAGACAGTGTCAAACTTCTACTGACTAAACGAGCCACCGTTCCTTCTTGCCTTGCCCTTGACCTCAGAAGGCTTTTTCTTGTGCACCCACAATTTTTTATTGTTTTTTAATGCAGTCTAAGACAGGGTTTCTGCCCTAAAAATAACTTACATTATTTTTTATTTTTTTTTAATACCTAATCTATCCGATGTAGCCTCCTACTCTGCCTAAACCATTCGACATTACAAACATGATGGTATGTTTAGGAAATGTTCAATTTCGTCACTCGTTCTAAATATCAACGTAATCATCGCAATCTTGTTAGAGTTATGGCGGAATTATCTAACGCCTACGACACGGCTAGTTAAATCCTTTCTAACTAGTCAGTTTTACATACTACGCATGAAGGGACTTCAATTTGTAAGTCAGACATTGAAATTGCCAATAGCTTGTCAAAAAGTTCGAGATACAAATTAAAAAAAAAACGCTTGTTCTATAAAATTATTTGGGTCCCTCAGATGGGTGGGTAAGTAGGCACATTGGGCAACCCGATGCACGGCGAGTATCCATCCTTACGTTGTTGAAACCTCTACGGCGCTCTCACACTGCGTGAACGTCAAAACTGCACTAATGTCATCAATGCAGAGGCCTGCAGATCACCTAAGTCAAGTAAAGTGACTGTACGGTACGCCTATTCGAGTGCGTAGTACATCACCGTTCAATTTTGATCGTTTCAATCCCCTGGAGGGTCGATCCGGTACATGAAACACTATCTTTTTATGTAGATAATATAAAAAATAAAGTAAGTAATTACTTTTTTTCTAAATCTCGTATTGATATACGCAGATTAAAATTTAACGATGTATATCAATGCTGTCAGCCAGCCTACTGGGGCCCAGGGTCTCTTTCTGAAAGGAAGGCTTGGTCCCAGTGCGAAGGGCGCAGAAGGAATGGGGTGGGGTGTTTAGTCAGTAAGAGTCTGACACTATTTCCTGCTCCGCCCAGGAGCGGTCTTCGTCATTGGATAATTTTTGTCCACCATAAAAAAACCCTCCAACGGATTAAAACGATTAAAATTTAACGGTGTATATCAATGCTTTCAGCCAACTCGTAACGTAGTCGTGTCGTAGACTATAAAACGCTATGATTGCAGTGTAGAGGTGTAATTGTAACGTGTCTAATAGTCGACAAGGCCTCCATTACTAATAATGGTTGCGCTGTGACCCGCAGATCTTGATCGGGCTGGCGAAATAGCGGCCCAGCGTAAATATCAGGGAATGTACGCTTTTGTGTAAGCCAGGGCTGCGTGATAGTTAGAAAGAGTTATATTATGCGGCACGAAAGTTGAACTAAAATGGCGATCGAGCTGTAATGCACGGTAACCATGCGGGGGCTGTGCTTAACCATGACCATAACAGTGAAGGTCATCTTGGTTCAAATTATTTGCTGCGTACTTACTATACTGCGACGCTAGAACACAAAAGACAAAACTGACCCGTCTATGTACCTTACATAGGCGGGTCAGTGAAAATCTGATATCTACTCCCTCCATCGCGACTGTTCGAAATATAATTCTTTGTTACGCGGCCCTACGGATCGGAAATGGCAAAAGAAGGAACATAGGTAGGTCAGTAAAAGTCTGAAACTCCCTTTCCCTCCACCCTGAGTAGAAGACCGTATTGATTTCTTAACACTTACCCAAGGCCCTAGTCCATTGCTCGTCCGAAAGAACACCCGCAAAGTAAATATTGAAGGAACATAGATATGGGTTTTAGTTATTAAGAGTCTGACACGTCTTCCCAGTTCTCCCTGAGAGCGTGAGAAGTCATTAGATTCTATCCCACCAAAAAAACACCTCTAAAAGAAATCCTCTAACCTAGTACCTAGTTGCATATATTTAATGCTTTCTCTCATAGTCCGGATTGGAGTAAAAACATTACCTAAAATGTAACGATACCTCCCAGGTCCCGAACTATCACTATATAAACAAAAATATACGAAAACAATCTCATCATCATCATCATCAGCCTTTCAATGTTCCCACTGCTGGGACACAGGCCTCCTCTCTAGGAGAGGGAATAGGCCATAATCCACCACGCGGGCCCAGTGCGGATTGGGGGATGTCACATGTCTTCGAATTTTTGGTTCTAGGACATGCCGGTTTCCTCACGATGTTTCGATGTGTCCTTCACCGTTTTGAGAGCAGTGGTGATGAAATAAATTACACAAAGTAATGCGCCTGGCTGGATTCGAACCCGCGACCTACAACACGTAAGTCGGGGCCGTTACCACTCGGCCGCCACTGCCCTCAAAAACGAAAACAATCTAAATAACTTTAAACTCTTGAGCCCCACTATAGAAACACATTATGTGAGTGAACGCCGGCGTTCGCACATATAATGTCTTTCTATTATGTCTCTAATTACGGTATTCAAAACGTTAATTTCAGAAGTTGGTGTTAAATGTATAAAAAAAACGATATCAAAAACAATGACTTCCGAAATGAAAGTTATTTTGAACCGATGAAGTTATAAAACCACTTAAATAGGCCAATAACAGCTATTTTACAACCAAATCAAAAAAAAAAATCTAGGAATAAAGTAACTCAATCGTTGTATCACGAAACAATAATATAAATCACACAGCAACCTAACATTACGGCCAAATATTCCGTAAATATTTCACAATCTTGATTACAAGACCTAATACCTAGACTACACTATCATAACTTAAGCTTAGGATACACTTGTAACACGCTAGTCTATGGTTTACGTGAAAGCAAAAGGCTTTACCTATAGTGCGAGGGTGGGCACACACGGGCGCTGGGTGTTATGTGGCGCTGAGCGCCATAAAACCACAATTTTGATGTAGCCAGTGTCACTCTTACAATTACCTAGAAAACTAACGACGTATGATGAGCACCATCATTTGTTTTATGTCAGGGTTTTATTTTTTTTCTATAATATGTATGTGTTTAGAAATATATTAGTATGTTTAACACAAGCTCTGCTTAGCTTGGTATTAGACGACTAAGACTAGCTTAGGATACACTTGTAACACGCTAGTCTATGGTTTACGTGAAAGCAAAAGGCTTTACCTATAGTGCGGGCGTGTGGGTACACACGGGCGCTGGGTGTTATGTGGCGTTGAGCGCCATCAAACCACAATTTTGATGTAGCCAGTGTCACTATCGCAACTTTTTTTTAAATGTAGATTAGCTCGTGTGAGAGATGATATTGTGGTCAACCACAATCTCATCTGATGGTAAATGATGGCCGACGATGGAAGTAATCTTTTTACTTTTGACCGAAATATCCCTATGTGCTATCAAGAAAAACAAACTCCGGCAAGAAATTACACTCCTTAGCTGTACGCATAATGAATGTGTTCCTAAAACGCTTTGTACTTATAGGGATCTCTACATGTACTGTACGTTCCAAATAAGAATAGGATCGATTTACAGGATGTGACGTCACGCCGTACTGTCAAATCGAAGATATTTTTGCAAAATTGAAGAACAAGATTCTGATTAACTTTTTTCGTTCACAGCGTAAATAAATTAAATTTTTCGTAAATAAACTGAATTTGAAAAATATCTTGCCTCGATTTGTAGTAGTAAATCGTGACGTCACATGGCAATCGATCCTATTCTCATTTGGAACGCATTGCACCGGTGGTGCAACATCATACGTCTTGTAGTCCAATGATGAAAGGGATTAGGCGGAATTAAATTGTGCAATTCCAATACACACTTGAAGAAATGCAAACGATAAAAAACTGACAGGCTATCAACTCGGCGTCGATGCTCAAGACTTTGGAGTGAACTGACCATAGATGTATCATACTGTTTGACATATCTATGGAACTGACTCTACCGACATCTCTCAAGGTAAAACGCTACAAGCTATTAACATTCAGTCTTTAGGTCGTCCCAAAAAGATATACATACCTACGTACATACAGACACTCGAAAAACATAACTCTCCTACTAGTTGCAAAAGGGTCGAAGCCTAGTGGGGCCCAGGGTCTCTCTCTGAAAGGAAGGCCTGGTCCCAGTGCGGAGGGCAAAGAAGGAACGGGGTGGGGGTGTTCAGTCAGTAACAGTCTGACGCTGTTTCCCCGCTCCACCTAAGCGCGAGATTCGTCATTGGATGATTTTTTCCCCTTCTTCTGTTTCTCTCGCGTAAATAGAGAACATTATGGTATTCCATTCTATCCGCATAGTTACTAGAAGGCGCCGGTATTGGTTACACTCGGGCGCTCCAAAGCCTAAAGCCGCTTCTACATGAAAGTAGCAAGCAAGTTAGTAATGTGACCTACAATCATGCGTGCGGTAGCGTCGGGTGCTACAAGTGTGTTTGGGCCTTAATTTCAAGCAGGGATTGTGAACTATGTTGTACCACGCATGTCAATGGTTAATTTAAGTAAAAATCGACCATAATTCTTCTGAAAACGTAATGTGATGACTGGCCGTACGTTCTATCGCTATTTGTATGTATACGTTCTTCTCTAAAGAGATATCTATATTTACTAGGTACTACTACTAGGTACTTACTCTTTGGAATTAACATCATCTTTCTCACTGACCATAGCGTCGAGGATCACCAGTTTTTCATAGAAACTACTACGTAATTATTTATTTATGTATCCTCACATCGGACCGCCTTAATACACTTCTCATCAAAAAAATCGAAACACCTTGCAAGTTTACGTTTTGTCAGGATTATCAGAAAAATGTGTACATTTAGGAATAAATGTTAAATGTCGTTTAATAGTGAGTAATATGAGCTTATCAAATCTTAATGTTAATGTTCTAAATTTAAATGAATTTTTCATAGGTTTCGTATTTTGTTAAATGAGTCATTTTTATTCCGTATGGAGTATAAAGGAAATGGATAAAACAACACACGTAAATGAAAAAAAAAGCTAAAAAACGTTTATTTAATAACTTGTATTCCCTCCCCGAGCTCTAATTACTGCTTCCATACGGTTCTTCATCGATCGGATGAGAGTCACGATCACATGCTGTGGTATATTGTCCCATTCCTCTTGGATTGCATCTTGCAGCTGGCTAAGTGTTTCTGGGGCAGGATCTCTTGCTCGAATTCGTCTCTTTAATTCATCCCATAGATGTTCAATGGGATTCATGTCCGGGCTTCTTGCTAGCCATTCCATAATAGAGATATCGACTTCGTTAAGATAATCTCGTACGACGCCCGCGGTGTGAGCCCTAGCATTGTCGTGCATGAATATGAAGCCGTTGCCAATAAAATGTGCATAGGGCATCACATGAGGCTCGAGACACTCTTCGACGTACCGATGACAGTTTAGTGCAGGCAGACGTGGCCCAGACACGAAAGCAAGCTCTGTCTTACCGTCGGCGCTGATTCCTCCCCAAACCGTCCACGAACCGCCACCATAGCTGACCTTTTCTTCAATGCAGCATTGTGCATAGCGTTCTCCGTCTCTTCTGTAGACCTTGTTCCTTCCGTCGTTACCATACAGCATAATTTTACACTCATCAGAAAAGAGAACTTTGCTCCACTGTAGGTATGACCAATTTAGGTGCTCACGTGCAAAGTTAAGGCGCGCTCTTCGATGGTCTGCAGTTAATTTCGGCCCATTTGCTGGCTTATGCGGTACCAGTCCACGATCCTTCAACCTTCTTCTAATTGTAGAGTCACTTACAGCCACCCTTCGTACAACACGAAGCCGCTGCTGCAGTTGAAAAGCGTTAAGGCGTCGATTTCTTAAAGAAGTTGTTACAATAAATCGATCATCTCGCTCAGAAGTGACCCGATTCCTGCCAGATCCTGAACGGCGCGTGAACAAACCAGTCTCCCGATAACGTTTATAGACTCTATGAACAGATGACAGGCTTAGATGCAGTCTTGCAGCCACAACACGCTGACTAAGGCCAGAATCCAGCAATGCCACAACTTGGGCGGCTTCTGTGGGCGAAGTATCCATACGTTTTAGAAAAAAAACCTTTTTTCAGACGTCCCAAAGTCACAGTATTGAAATAAAAAACAAAAAGTTTAAGGATAGGCGCCAATTTTTAGTTTTTAAACGCTAAATGTACTCCAACCCTAAACACACATTTGTCTCAAAACAGTGATTCATTTCGTTTATAAGATAAACAAATGAAATTCTAATTTTGAATTTAGAATTTTCGCTTATTACTGTAATGGCCAAACTGCCAGCTATAATATATGTATTTTTTTTCATCGTATGAATTCTTTTTTGTGTTAAATTCGGACAGAAACAATGAAAACGGAAGTGTTTCGATTTTTTTGATGAGAAGTGTATATTATTAAGAACGTTATAGTACACGGCAAATAAGCGGCCCACTTTGATGGGGATCTGAAAATTGGTTATAGTCCGATTTTAGCCGGACATTCTGATTTTGACACTATACGTTATTAAATATCCCGCGTAGGACAGACTCAATCCCGCTTTTTAGAGATATCTCATTCTTGACCGTACATGCAGCATGCTGAGCAAGCTCAGCCGGACAGGACAGAGAAGTGGACTGGCCGCCCGCTGATAGAGTAATTCTGATTTAAAATAAACTTAAATAAAAAGATACTACTTTTACCTAAAACTTAATAATCCTTGTTTGTTAACCAAAAAAAGTTTCAATATCCGGACTTAGAAAAAAAAAATCCACCAACGCTACATGGCACGCACTTTTTAAAAGGTTCACCACTCCATCTCCAGGCATATGATTATAAAATTACACGATCCACGATCTAACAACACGTTTCTCATGTTAAATCAGTACATTTAGAAACTACAGCCATCGTTTATCCCTTTTAATGAATTTAACTAGCATTTAGAACGGTAATCTCATGTATTGGCGTGATTTAAGGTCTAAGTAATGTGTTTAACTGTTTACGAATAAATTATCCTACGTACCTCGTGAAGGGGTTAATGAGTAGTGTATATGTAAATTAATTCAGCACTTAGTTGAGTTACAAACACAATATTTAACTTAAACAGCGATCAAGATTAGTTGTGTGAGATGGTCATGTTTGACGCAGTTGATTTTCAGAAAAAATAATAATTTTGCAAGTTTTTACCCGCCAATTTAAATCTATAAATGCATGTTTAAATTTGCTACAAAGTATTTATTAATGTTATTTTAATAAAATTATATTAAGGCATTATATTCTCTTAATTAAGATTAAAATAAACTATAAATACTTTTATACTAAACCTACATATAATACACACAAAACACACTTAGGCGTCAAAGCACTCCTACACATCGCAGGAAATATAGTTTTTTCAGTACAGTCTAAACTTCACTCTTTAAAAAAAATCCTTACTGCTTATAAGCACGCGTTGGCTGTTTACCGCGACAGTGCGGAAAAGTGTGCGAGCAATAATGCGGAAGAGTGCGCCCAATAGTTGCCTGCCAACCCCGTTTATTTATTGCTTTATAAGTACATTGAAAAACGTCGTTTGACACTAATGGAAAATCACTGCAGCTCTTTGCTACAAATTATATAGGTACAGATGTCAATCTACGTACAAAGCGCGCTCGAGCAACGCACACATAGACACCGTTCACCGACGCGAAAACCGGGCTCAGCGAGGATCATTACGACCGCGAGGGTGTCACGTTTGAGGCGCGCGTCTGTGAAATTTTGCAACTACCACGATAATTTGTTATGCATAATCCAGTTGACATACCTAGCGCGCGTGACCGCCGTGCGTAGGTATGAAAAGTGTGTACACATGAGATTGACTTCTGTACCTTTTTATTTTGTGTCTCTGCTCCTGCGGCTCAGGCATATTCCGCCACCGTTGCAATGATCATTTTTGTCCATGGTAAATGAAAATCTACTATTTCTTCCAAAATAACTGAAAAATATGGCCCACGGCGACCTTACCAAACGCGCGACAGCATCGCTACGCGCGTTAGTCGCAATTGCAACGCGCTATAGAAAAGATGCCAACGCCACAAAATAAAAAGGTACAGAACGGTGTCTATGTGTGCGTTGCTCGAGCGCGCTTTGTACGTAGATTGATATCTGTACCTATATAATTTGTGCCAACGCGCTATACCATCGCAACTGTATCGATGCGAACGCGCTATAGCATTGCGACTGTTTCGATGCGAACGCGCTACACCATCGATCGCGACTATATCGTTGCGAACGCGCTATACCATCGCGACTGTTTCGATGCGAACGCGCTACACCATCGATCGCGACTATATCGATGCGAACGCGCTACAACATCATGACTGTATCAATGCGAACACGCAACAGCATGGCTACAAAAAGTCGCCGTGAGCGAGGGACCTAAGCTAAGCACTCGCATTTAATATGGTTTAAACCTGGTACAGACTGCTGTACAGTTACATGCAATGTAACACGCAATGAAATAATTTGTCGTCCACATTGTTGCAATATAACAGAATTACCTACCATTAGTGTGCATACTACGCGTGCGAACAGAGCATTTCAAATTTTCTACTATGTTAGAAGTACTGTCGAAGACACCACCGCTTGACCACCGTTAAGTTTATTTTGCTTGCACTCGAAACGAAAACTTCGAAGGTTTAGTTTGCAAGATTCAAGCAATTTTTTATGAGTGATCAGGCAGAAATTACCGCTCCGTGTACGTGTCCATGTTTACGTATACATATACCTATATAAAAATAGAAAAAAAAAGAATATAAAAGGAGAAACTGACTGACATACCAACGCACAGCCGAAACTACTGGGCCTAGAAGCGTGAAATTTTGCGCAAGGTTTCCTTTTATGACGTAGGCAAACACTAAAAAAGGGTTTTTCAAAATTCAGCTCCTAAAGGGGATGTAATGGGGTCTAAATTTTGTATGCGCGGGTGAAGGAGCTGGTAGAAGGCTAGTATTTATTTTTTGTATTTATATTTTTCGGAGATATCTCTACAAATATACACAAACACTAAACACAACATACTCGTACAGACATTTGACGTGACGCATTGGAAACGCGCTCTGCCGATGACGCGCCAGCGACAAATTTTCTTCTACCGCCGTGTTGTTATATTCGGTTCTCACCAGTCACTAGCCAATATACTACATAATTCTTTGCCAGTCACGATCTATGCTGTCCGAGAGACGGACGTGCGCTCGCGCCAATAAAAGAAGTTCGCGAAATCTACCCGCGGAAACCCACTGCTGTGGACTATTATTTTTGTGATCGCTATAGACTTACTAGTGCTTGGCTTATTTGCGCTTTCTATTATAAGTGTGTTGTGTTGTGTGTGGAAAATGTACCTGGAGATACCAACGAGGACCTTTATTCATTCACCACTTACTCAGTAAGTACCTACCTACACCACACACACACACCCTACGAACAACCAAAAAGGCGTGGCTTACTCTTGACCTTCGACGCAAGAGAATAAAAACAATACTTTTTTTTATATTGAAACATGGTAAGGGGGTAGTTCCTAAGACTCTCCATCGGCTCGGCGGTTCGACCAGGTGGACAAGCTCTTTAAAAAAAGTGATTACAAACCGTCTTATGAGCGTCGGGTAGCTAATACGAGAGGAGTCCAAACTGGCAGAGCCAGTTAGGTTTCCGCAGGGGCCTCTCCATGGTGGACGCCATTATGCACGTGCTAGCCCTCGCAGGATGCTCAGGATACTCCGCAGTATATCCTGAGCATCCTATCGGTTATTATGCCAATCACATAGTCTCCATACCGTCAAGTTTATAGCTTACTTACCTCAAGCATACTTAACCGCTCATACACACAGTACCTAGATTTTTTTTATAAACTGATACTCACACAGTCAATTTTACCGCACGCTGCAAGAGGGTAAATTGGGGCCTTGGGTTGATTTCTGAAAGGGACCCCCGGGGCCCTGGAACGCTCGGCAAACAAGGAACATAGGTGTGATTTTAGTTAGTAAAAGTTTACATCCTTTCGCTCCACCCTAGAGCGAGATAATTAGGTAATTGCATGATTTCCCCACCGTAATGACGAATGAAAAAACAAATCACTCGCCACATTACGATTAAGGGAGGTATCCTAATTTTTTTTTATCTTAGCACTTTGTCGGCGTGATTGATAAACATATTGTTAGATACCTAACAAATGTTTGCTGTCTAGTGCTAACGGTCACTGAAATTATCCGCGGACGGACAGACAGATAGACAGACTTGAAGAAACTATAAGGGTTCCTAGTTGACTACGGAACCCTAAAAAAATTGTAGCGCCGACATCTAGCGTAGCCCGCTAAAACTAGTTAATATAGTGATAACTGTATAAGTACCACCGTTGGTATGCACTTACATAATTATGCCATGTGCATGAGCCTGACATGTAGGTACTCGCTAGATGGCACAAAATTCCATTTTTAATTTATTTATAATGCTTCCCTTAACTTGGACATTCCACTTTACTGAACTCAGTCAAATTATTGCTTTAAAACCCACCACAGACATGAATCATGAACACATGATTCAGTCTTTAACTACACCGTTAAATTTTAGTCGTTTTAATCCCGAAGAGGGTCGATCCAGTACATGAAACACTATCGATTTGTGTAGATAAAATAAAAAAATAAAGTACTTTTTTTCTAAATCTCTTATTGATATACGCATTTACGAAATTAATTTCTTTAAGTAAACGAGTCATTGACCTTGTAGGTAGTTGTCGATCGTTGCGTACTAACTACCTACAGGTCATTGAACTCGCCCAGCTGACGTTTACTTAAAGAAATCAATTTAGAACATGCGTAAATTAATTCGAGTTTTAAAAAAAAGTACTTTGTTTTTTTATTCTAACTTTACCAATCGATCGTGTTTCATGTACTGAATCGATCCTCCAAGGGATTAAAACGACTAAAATTTAACGGTGTATAGTACCTACTTACGAATGAAATTAATAATTAGACCATTATACACAAGGTACTTGGTATTAATATATATAATATATTGTTGTCATAAATATTAATATAATAAATATTATATTAATATTTGGGTCAGGACCAAATTTTTGACGTAATCGCACAACGGAAATCACAACGGAATGTGTCACACTGGAAAATTAATGTAGCACAATAGAATTATTAGGGTGTGTGTAAATAGTCATAAGACTTTAGTTAGGTAAGTGGAATAAATAAAAAAAAAACATATTTCGAGAAATATTTAATAAGTAGTACAATCCAAGTAAATTAAATAACAAAACCAAAACCAACCCTGATTAGCAGTCACGTAGACGAGGGCTTGCGGACGTCAAGCTATGGGTAGCCCGCTGTTCGGCCATCCGGTAATTAACCGGACCGAGCCCAGTTATCAACATTGCGTAGCGACCCACGCGCTCAAATAAATATCGGCAAACTGTTGGGACCAGGTAGGGCCGAAGCCCGCTAGCTAAAACCGCGGGGAATTTTTGAAAAGGAAACCAGTAGTCTTAGAACGCAAGGGCAACTGAAAGACAGGAGTGGTTTTGGTTAGTAAAAGTCTGACACGCCTTCCCGCTCCACCCAGAGCGGGAGAAGCCATAGAATATGATTGGTGGATATCAAACGCATCCATAGCAACGTGCCATAGCACATCTGTAGTGGAAAAGCACCATCCTTTAGGTTCATAACGACAACTTTCCCAAAACGTTCACACTCCCAAAACGTCTACTTCCCAAAATGGTAATTCCCAAAATGTCTATTTCCCATTTCGTCTACTTTCCCATAACGACGACAAATCTATAATTCCCGAAAAGTCCACTTCCCATAAGGTCAACTCTCAAAACGTCCACTTTCTAAATAGTTTTTTTTTTATCAAAATTTTACGGGTTCCAGTGGGAATTTAAATTTTTGTGTAAAATTATTTTCTAAAATCATAATTATAGTAGTTCGCTATTATAGTAGCTCAATTATTCAAGATATTCAAGTTCAAGCTCATAGTTCAAGATATTCAAGTATTCTTACTTGACAATTTTCATAATTCTTTGTTTTTTCTCTTATAAGAACCTCTACAAACATCCGAACTGAGAACCTTCTCCTTTTTTAAGTCGACTAAAAAGGACTATAAAGCGATTCTTTTAGTTTTCAAGAAAATATTGGACTAGTGTTAAATTTTATGAAGTAGACGTTTTGGAAGTAGTCGTTTTGAGAAACAGACTATTTGGGAATTGGTCGTTATGGGAAAGTAGACGAAATGGGAAATAGACATTTTGGGAATTACCATTTTGGGAAGTAGACGTTTTGGGAGTGTGAACGTTTTGGGAAAGTTGTCGTTATGAACCTAAAGGGCACCATAACGGCAGCTTCTAGCTAAAATAATTAATTAATTTTCTACGACAAAGGCTAAGAACCTTTGTCATAGAAAATTAAAACTATTTTATAAATAATTAAAAAATAATCGAAATATTCAAGAATCATAATACAAATGTAGGCCAATGAGATTAGATTGATTGTAAACACAGCTTTATAAATTTCCCTTGTAACACGTTGCACAATTTCGTGTCACAAATCGCACAACGGAATGAAAATAATTCACGACCTAACTTAAAAGATGCAATAATTCACTAATTTAACCAGTAATCGAAAAATTCTGCATCCCTTTTAACAATAAGGCTAAAGGAGATTTATAAATATATATGAATTTCTAGAAAATCGTAAAAACATTGTAATTTTACACACCTAAAGTCAGGAAACCTTACCGACACGCGCTGACGACACAGACAAAATCTCAAATTATAGTAAAAAAACATGGCGGTTTGTATGCGAAATTTTGTTTCCTGCTTCAAGCTAATGTTGCCGTACTAAATTATCAATAAACTTCCACACACTTTTATTGATTTCGAAATTATGGTGTCGCACAACAGGAGTATTACAACGGAAACAATTTTGGGATGTATTTAAAATTACTTGTAAAAATTAAAAAAAACAATGGTTATTATAGCATTATTTACAAAAACGATTACTGGTGTTTATAAGACTTTAGTAATATTAAACCATAAATGCTAGCTTATGTTAAAAAAAAAGCAGCGGCAAAATATTCTTAGGTAGTCAAGCAAGGACATGCGTATTTTACATGGCGTAAGAGACACCGAGCTTGGTAATATATTTTATTTTGAAGGAATTAAGCTTCTAGTTTAGTTATTTGATGAATAATAATAATAATAATAATGTTTATTTCTCACCACAAGCCAAAACATACAGACATTATAACGCTAAGAAACATTAGCTAAAGATTTTTGGTTGTGGATCGCTGGTGCCTGTGGTAGGTAGTAACACCTGTAGTACAGGTCACCAGGTCCCCACCTATTATGAGTTACATAATTAGTAGCTTGCATATTGACACAGCAAATTTATATTAAAGAAAAAATTACAAAATAAACAGTGAGTTCACAGGAAATAGATTACTTAAAACAGTAGTAATAAGAAAAGTAAAAAAGGTATGTGTAGGTATGTATGGGAGAGAGTTTTAGTGTAAATGTGTTTGTGTATGAGGGTATGTGTACTATGTGTGCGTGATCGTGAAGGTGTTTAGGAATATGTGTGATTAAACTAAGACATCTAATAGAGCTTCTGTGGCAGCGTATGTTTGGTTTTGGAGCCAGGCTTGGAGAGTGAGTTTAAGATTATGTTTGTTTAATGAATGCAAGGAAAGAATTCGGTGTAATTTGTTATAAAGATGTGGACCAAGGAAAATAAAGAATCTGTGACTAAAATACGTTTTAAGAGGAATAGTTCTAGCAACGAGATGATTGCGGCGATTTGTTTCCTGTGAATAGTTGGTGAAAGCGTGTTGTTTGATAACAGTGGCCAATATGAACAATTGCCTAACCGTAAGAACTTGACAATATTCGTAAAGCTTGATCGTGGGATAAAGTCTTGGCTTGAAACAACACACCTTTAGAACAGCTCTTTGTGCTCGTTCTATTATAATACAGTGAGACTTCGCTGCACCACCCCAGGAAGAGATACAGTAAACCAGAACCGACTGGCACAATGCTTGATATGTCATTTTCATTATAGCAGCATCCGCCGACTGGCGCAGCTGTTTGAAAATGTAGATCAACTTACGCACTCTGTTCGAGAGGTGCACTATGTGTTCCCTGAAAGTAAGGTTGCAGTCAAGTACAATCCCAAGATACTTAATCGATGGGACTTTTTCAACCTTGCAGATGCTGTGATCATGAGTACCATATTTTCCGTTGCCACTACTCTTTGCCTCGTTCAACTGGGCAGCAACATATAGTGAACTTTCTGATGGAACACTGGTGTTACGAATAGAAAAATGTAACATCTTTGTTTTAGCGATATTCAGCGTGAGCAAGTTGTTATTAAGCCATTTACTGACTATGTTAAAACCCTGCTGCGCAAGACGATATGTGTCCTTCCAACTATCTGATGCAAATACTAGTGCTGTATCGTCCGCATAGGAGAATATTGAACCGCTTTCTAGACTAAGGCTACATAGGTCATTGATATATATTAAAAATAGACTGGGGCCAAGAATACTGCCCTGTGGTACACCGAAAGTTATATTTACCTCGGAGCTACAAGAGTCACCAATTTTAACATATTGTGTTCTATTTGTAAGGTAGCTCTGAAATAGCTTAAGTTGGGTACCTCGTATACCTAGACAATCGAGCTTAGAAATTAAGATGGGAATCGAGACCGTGTCGAATGCCCTCGCGAGATCAAGGAACAACGCAACGCATTTCTTACCCTTATCAAGTTTTTGAGCTATGTGATTAACCAGTTTATGAACTGCATCATCAGTGGACAGATTCTTTCGAAAACCGAATTGGTTGATCGACAATAGCTTGCGAGTCTCTAGATATGAAACCAGTCTTGAATTTACTATCTTTTCCAGTATCTTGGACATCGCAGGTAGTATAGATATGGGTCTATAATTTTCGACACGGTCACGATCTCCAGACTTAAAAATCAGGTGAAGAAGTGCCTTTTTGAACAAATCAGGGAAGACACCAGTTTCAAGACACAAGTTACAAACATATGTTAGCGGAGATATGATAACATTTTTATGTCGTTTTAAAAAGCTAGAAGAAATACCATCCCAGCCGACTGCACAATCATTCTTGAGTGAGACTATTAAGCGTTCAACTTCCTGCTCATTTGTCTTCAGCAGGACAAACGATTCCTTCTGCGAGCTGGGTAACGAGAAATAAGACGAGACGAGACGAGAGAATAAGACTGTTTGAAACATATTAAGATATTATTAGCAAATATTCAAAATTATTTTAAGCCGTGTATTGTACGCAATATTTTGTCACACGACTCATAGTCGGACACCACAGTGTGTCGATATCCGTCAAAAATTTGGTCCTGACCCATTTATGACAACAAGTTATGAATTTTATTTTATTGCAAAGTTTTAATATCCATCTCCAACACCTCCATTAGGGAACTTAGTCTCTAATTTTCACGAAAGCTGAAGTAAGGGCTCAGTTAGACGACGCGAAATACAGAGCGCAGCGGCCGAAGCCACAAGGCATTCTATCTATCAATTTCCTTTTCATACAAACGCGCCCTAAGTGTTGCGTCATCAAAATTGAAAAGCGTGATTCACCCATTTGCCTTCATTTGAATTTTCCGTGTTAATTTTCGTGAAAACTGAAGAGAAGAAACTTTTTCTTCAGATGAAGAGTTTCGGGACCAAAATTAAAAAAAAAAATTACCTTGAATTCTCCCAAATACGACTGTAGACCGGGCACAAAAAAAAATGATAATTAATAATGTCCTAATGACACTTTTCTTTACAAAAGTTGTTAAGTAGATTTTTTTTATTGCTATAAACTAGTGCTTAACTGCGATCCCACCTGATGGTAAGCAGTGATGCAATCGTTGATGATGAGGTGCACTAGTTTGTTAAGAGCCTATTCACTAAGCTGTTTTAACTGGGAACCAAAACCCCGAATCAAGAGTCTCGAATTTCGCATTTACGATTATACTTTTATGAACAACTTTTACACAGTTAGTTATTACCAAGCGCAAATGCTTACCTACCTGTTCTATTATGCTGCAATTTGCAATTTTCTTCCTCCACAGAAAGGTAGAGTTTTATGTGAACCATACATTGGTAAGCCTTGACAATAAAAAAGGTATAGAAATAAAACTCGCATAATTATTTAAATGTATGTAAGTGTATTAGCAACATTGGTACATGAGATTACTGAATAATACTGATGTGGAATATTGTAATACCGCGAGTCCGCAGAACAACCCACATTATTAACAAATAGTGTTTATTATAATAAGTAAAAAAAGACATTTTTATCACCGATAACCGTGCACGCACCTAAAATGCAACTTACGATAATTCATTACAATTTCGTTTATTAATGCGTCTATCACACCTATAAATTCAATAACTGTTTTTTTTTTTTTCAATACGTTAAGGTCACTACTGATAAATATAAAATGTGAGCATTCATACAGATAGGAGACTTCTCTTAACATTATCGAAAGTCTATGCTCCCATCTGGTTGTCCATAGACAATTTAGGAATGGCCTATTCAGGAACTCCAGAAATAAAACGATTCGTGAATAGCCCGCTTTAGTCTTTTTAAGACAACCAGATCAAGATTCGACTTTACATGAATTTATATTCACTTCATAACTTTAATTCGTCGGTCGTTTCAAACATTGTACGTTTCGACAGAATCAGTACAAATAACAATTAAAATAAAATAATTCTACTATTTATTTTGCTACATGACCTAATACCCAGTTATCGTCACTCGGTAAAAAATATTCTAATTTAACTAGAAAATTGTGAGTTAACTACAATGATAACGAAACAAAGTTGGAAGCCATGGTTGAAATTATTCCCTAACAGCTGTAAATCCTGTTGTAAATGCTTACAAAATGTTTTTAATTCCATTACAAAGTCTCGTACAGTGGTACACAAATCCATACTCTACGCACTTAGCAATAAAGTCCATTTTAATAAACAGAGCCTACACGTAACTATATGATGAGCTACCCATTCTGACGCACTCCATAGGCCATAACACTCGAATAACTATTAGTTATAACTGTTCTGAAAAAAATAAAATAAAGGAAAAATAAGGAAACAAAAAAGAAAAAACCAAAAATAAAAAAATCATTCGTTTAATTCTCTTTGATAATATAATTTGTTTAATGATAAGGTATCTTTATGTAAGAGAATAATGCTCTATTAAACTACATACAACGTGACATAAGACAAACTATCATTATATTTATCTACTAAACTGTCGCAACGACAAACGCAGACGATCTCGTTAAATATTAATTATTTTCTCAATATAATTTTTTTTTAAATAAAATATAAATAATCGAGTATTACTGTTCCAACAACTATAACCTATGGTTGACCATAGACGTTAATATATTTTACTTGTGGTTTAACACTAACTCCTGCTGTTTGCTGGAATGTGACGTCACACAGACATCAGTTGTCTGTTATATAATGTGTTTTACGTGACTATTACTATGAAGGGCTGCACTGATGAATTAGTGACGTCACAAGTCAGGAAACTACAGCGCTAAGACGCTCGACATCATGGTGAAACAATACGTCTTAAAAATAAAATTTGGAAACATCTAGAGATCTTTTACTGTGAAGTGGAAGTACATAAACGATACAAGACAGCCCCATAAAGTAAAATTCATACAACTATACAAAGCCTAAGGATGATACCTATCAAATTTAATATAGACATTAATATTAATAGATATATATAATATAAACAATATATCTAATAATGCCTACAATTTACTAATGATTCCCGTCTAAAAACACGATAAATAAAATTATAAAATGATGCGTAAATAATATACTTATATCTAGACAAACTCGAACACAATGAAAGTAAGCTTTTTATGCGGATATATATTAAAAAAATGTTCGCTTCATAGAAGCAACGACGCCTTGGCAAGCATATTGTAATAAAAACATTGTTGTACATTTGCTTACATTTTTATAATAAAAAATATGATACAAAAACTTACATACGTGGGTACTTAAATCAATATAATGCACTGGATGAGGTTAGTTTTGTACCAGGTTAGTCAGTCAACTTTATCCCGCTGCGGACGTATCAAAATGCATTATTGTGCATAAAATATATTCCCAAAAAAAAAAACATTTTGTCTTCTCACAAAAACCCTTATTTATTATTATACCTACAAATACAATCTTACGTGATAAATGTAAAATAAATAGTTACGCTAATAGTTTAACTCATAAACGGAGGGAAATGAACCGAAAAATTAATATTTTAAAGCTGCCGTCGTTCACAATTTTCTCGTGGTCATGGGTACGGTGGCTGCACCGTAACTTACGCGAAACTGCTTTTAGTACTATACATATAGAGTCTATAATTGTATAAATTATTTTCTTGGAAGCTAAGGTCGTTTGCAAAATATGAGGATTTAAATCATCATCATCATCATCACCAGCCTTTTAATGTTCCCACTGCAGGGACACAGGCCTCCTCTCTCTAGGAGAGGGAATGGGCCATAATCCACCACGCGGGCCCAGTGCGGATTGGATTTAAATAGCAGTCCTCTTTTTAGTAACTGACATTATTTAAAGGAAATGCAACGAAGTGATAAATCATCTACAAATGATTGTAACTTCGTCATTATAAACCTGTCAGTTTGCTATCAACTTGCAAACTGTAAATGGCAGACTTTATAACTGACACTTTTTGGATGAAGATGACCATAGACAACCAAGTCAAAGACAAGATGATTATGTCATTGGATATTTGTCTAAATATTTTGACATCCATAAAGGTCATTTATAAAGCCGCCAACTCACCAACCCCATAAATAATTTAAAACAAACGCGAATGTCTCACGATTATGCATCTTAACGCTAAATATAAGACGGATATTACTTAACATACGTTAGAGGACAATAGACGCCTATATTACATTACCATAGAGGGCTTGGAATGGATACAAAATATTACAAAACTTCTATATTTACCTTTATTAAATACTATAAGATCTTAACTGCGAAATCTTTAAAGTAAAAGCTATGGGACCGAAAGTGCCTGTCTTCTAGGTAGCTGGCGCTAAACTCAAAACTTTTAGTTTATTTTGTTTTTAGTGTTTGGGAGTTATTTGACATTCCACTTTATTACCTCAATATTCATTCAATCTACACTAATATAATAAAGAGGTAAAGTTTGTTTTTTTGTTTGTAGGGGGTAATCTCTGGAACTACTGGTCCGATTGGAAAAATTTTTGCAACAATAGAAAGCTGCTTTACTCCTGAGTGACATAGACTATATTATATTTTATGTGCGCGGGCGAAGCCGTTGTCAAAAGCTAGTTCCAACTAAATCCCTAAGCAACAAACAAACAAAAAAAAGCAAAAAAGATTACGTGGTAAATGTGAAACCAAAAAACAAAATGGCAGAGCGTAGATTAGAAAATATTATATCAAGTTGTTGGAAATATATCCAAGTAAATATTCAAATTTTTCATACTAAAGTAGTATGTAAAAATCAGAAATATTCTGAAGGAGGAGAGGGTAGGAGAAGATTTCGCTTGGGGATTGAGAGGTTTGCAATGCTCCCATAAACTAAAAACAAAAAATAAACAATGATGAGTTCAGCGCCTTTTAGCTAGAGCATGTACACATGAAGACCTATAGTTTTCACCTCAATACGAAAACACAAGCCTGCCAACTTGTAAAAAAAAATATGCAGGATTGCAATCATGACATAATCTTGATTGGTAAATATCATGACACAAAAAACTTGCAGATTTTCATACAAGTTACAGGAATGTGAACTCGGTTTAGTTAGAAAAATCTTTGATTTCGATTCAAAAAGATCGTGTGTCTAAACTAACCATTATAAATTATAACAATTATGTTCAAATCCCGAATTATTTGAAATGTATGTAAAACGTTAGTCGACGTCTTTAGTGTAAAGGGTTATATTAGGATATTATAATTGATTTATTTTGTCGAACAATGTTTTCCGACTTTTCTTCTAACTTTTCATTCACTCTGTCACCTTTTAGAAGGTGTTTTAGCAATTCTCGAGAACCAAACAGCAGTTTCTACTTAAAATGACCCATTATCATTGTTCAACAAACCAAATCATATCTCAATTACGGTGAGCCTCAACTTTTAAATAGAAAATACACAACACACCTACAGGAAACCCTTTTTAAGATTTATTTTTTATTATAAATACAGAAATGGCACGACTATTTACAAAGGGAATTGACATGATATCTTTACCAAATCAAAATGGCAATAATATAATTGTATAAAACGTACATCCAAATGCGATGATTAAATTTTAGGCCTCAAGGCTTAATTTTAATGTACAGTCAATCACAACGAGGTAACGAAACAATAATATTGCTTATTTAAGTGTAGGCAGTACAAATAGATCTGTAAAAAGACATTTTTTATAGTAATTATACTAATAAACATGGTTTGATCTCAATATGAAGCTCAGATATGGTTTTAATATCGAACTTTCGCTTTTAGACACAGTGAATCGTTCTGTAAGTAATATGAAGTCGAAAAGTTTATTAAAAACAATAACATGCCATTACGTCTGTTTACGTGGTACCAGAAAATTCATATAACTAACTTTTAAGAGGAGTCAATAGTATTATTAACAAAAACTTCGATATAACAAGGTGCAAAACTCCATACTATAACAGTGATATTGTTGACGACTGTACAAAATGTACGTTGAAACAGCGTATACCACATTCAACGAGCGACCACTACGATTTAATGATTATTTAACATAAATGCTTGTGCATATTACCTCTCATACCATAATAAATATCATTCAGTACTTGATCGACTTTGTGAGAACTTCAATTTACAAAAACAAAGTTTAAGATTATTTTTTTTTCAAATGTCACAATAACGATAATACTGTTTTTATTCCATACAAAATGTAACACAACCGAAAAAGTTGGCAATGTATTTTTTTTTTTTTTTTTCAAATATTGCCATGTAAAATTCTCACGAAGCCAATCTTCCTAGCACAGTAGATAGATAAGATATACAATATCATCATGTGTTTATGCTGCGTTTACACTCGATTTTAGTACACAAGTACGTTTTTCAAGTTACTCTCTGATAACCTATCGTCATTGACTAGTGTAAACGCAGCATAGTACCTCTTGATCCTTGATTTCTTCGATTGAAACATTCCTATCAAGCTGGCTGATTTTTCTCTTGCCGATTAAAATTAAATAAATACTGATTTAGTATTGCTATCCTTTTCTATCACATCATGTCATCGTTAAACACTTCATCAACCCGTTTTTGAAAGATTGCGATTATTTTTGAATCTTATTTGTTTGGTAGTAGAGTCAAGTTAGTAGTATACATTTCCACAAACATAAATCTTGACAAATGTAGTCTATGTCAGAAATAAAAAATCACAGAAAATGCCAAGTAAATACACCAGGTTTCGTTCAATAGTAACTCCGATAATAACTTGAAAAAATCTTGTAAAAAAAAAACCTCTTCTTCAAAAAGTAAACTTTGTTTTTTTTTTTTTGGAAATCGTAAAATGTAGGTTAGGCAAAGGCATCATCATGATAGCCCCTGAGTTACCATTTTAAACGAAAACCACCTTTTAAAAATTTCTAAAGTACTCCTCAAGAAAAGGACAGCCATCTAAACCAGTATTTGATCGAATTCACTGTCATATCTATGTTGTTGGCCGCGCTAACGACTGCTGGGCGGCATGGGCATCTGCGCCTGCACACCTTGCAAGTTCATCGGCCTGCCGTTGGGGTTGCCCATACCCAGACCGTCGTGGTAGTTGTTCACCTCCATCGCTGGTATGTCATCGTTCTGTGGAGGATAGAGGATGTGTAGAAAACAGGAGAATGGTGGTAATATAAATTTGATTCAAAAGAGTGCCCATGGCGTTTCTTGCACGTTCTTCTCCATAGAGGTCTACGCCTTGGAACGTGCAAATTAGCTTCAATTTTGACATTTCAAAAGTGCCTGTAAATGGTCTATTTGAAACAAATGATTTTGAGTTTGAGTTGAGTTGAATAACTGGTTTACATCAAAATGCGTCGAACAATGAATAGGTTTTCCTAATTTTGAATGAAGTATAATAAGCTTTATAGCTAACGAAACATTCGTAGACTTTGATGATAATTTTTTTTTATTGTTTATAGGTTCGTGCATGACCTAGCAATGGGTAGCTCGACGTCCGGTCGTCTGGTAACAGTCCAGACCGAGCCCAAGTCGGCGACAGCGCGCACTGTTCCCTACAGGGTCGAAGCCTGCTGGGGCCAAGGATTGATGCGAAAGCGTAACACCAGGGCTCTGGGACTAAGTAACGAAGAAATGGGGTAGGTTTTTTAGTCAGTAAAAGTCTGACACTTTTTCCCGCCCAAGGGCGGGATTCGACATTAAAATCATTGGATATGTGGATGAAAAATATTATTAAAAAATCAGGTTGGTTACAATGTAACACCATAAGTACAGTTACATCCAAATGGCCGTAATTTGGAAAGCTTAGTGCTTAAGTTGCTGCAGAGACAGCGCATTAAAATGTACAAGCAAACAAAAACAAATTGCAACATGTAAATTGAGCTGTACAGTCAAAATCACACTTCACTTTTGTATTTAAATCAATTGTCTCTTTTGATGCTGATAGTACAATGAACACAGAAAAGTAAAAGCTGTGATTTGTTTTAACAGTGCATTTGTGGCTGAAATAGCTTGGCTGGAATGTTGTGCTTCTTTTTAAGTAAGATAATTAAAGTTATGATTTTTGTGCTTCAATCTTTGGTGTGATTGCAATTAATTGTATAAAGCTTGCAGCTGCATAATAGTTAAAACACAAAAAGTAGTTTTGAACACAAGTATTTTGGGGTAGTTGTTTACATTAAAACCAAAATTATTGATAACCTATTACAGTACGGCCGTCGGATCTTGGTGAGTCTGAACTTAGGCTCTCTGCGAATTTTAGCGCTTGAAAACTCGTAAAAAAAAAATAGTCTAAACAAATAAATGCAATTTGCAGTTGTTATTGCTATTACTGTTACGGATATTTATTTTTTTAAAACCTTTCATTTTTGTACGAGTATTCTAGTGCTAAAATTCGCAGAGCCTAACGTCAGACTCGCGAATATACGACGGCCGTATCGTAACTACCTACGTCGTATAGATTCGAAAGTCATTATCGCGTTTATTACACCAGAGTTGTGCAACTCTAACGAAGTAACGCATAGTTCGTTTTTTAATTCTTAAACTACGATTTGACAACTCAGAATATCACACTCTAGAAATATGTTCTCAATTTTCTGGAGTTTGACATTTTAGCTGTCGTATTGTAGTCTAAGATTAAAAAACGAACTATAAGAGATCTTGAGATGTGCATCCACGGGCATACATTCCATCTTGTTAGCTCTTCTGTCTCCATTGGAGATTGAAGAGCTAATCGAGATGCGAATACCCAGGCGCATGTCTATGATCCTGGCGTAGGACGCAAAAACAATCGTCAGTTCTATACGAAGTGAGTAGTCAAAAGGTTAAAGGTAAAATAAAACTATTAATGTACATATAGAGATAAAAATATTATACTTGAGTTCAAAACTGTATCTCGTTTAAGAAGGAAGTTGACTATTTAACTATCAATAATTGTAATGTTAATTTTCTTCTTGGTTCATCTCTCATTAACTGCAACCGATTTTTTGATTGACTATTCGAAAATGCATTTCATATTCAAGATTATCAAACCATTAAATAAAAATCGTCAACTTCCTTTTACCAAAACTTAAAAGCATGTTTCAGTGTCCAGGGAATACATCATCCAGATTATTTATACCTTCTTGGTAATCGGTCAAAGATTGAATAGAATCTGTGATATATGAAATATTCCGTCTGATATTCGGTATATCATCCAGGGACAGTGAAACAGGCCTTTAAACTATACTAGGATAGATTTTTCAATAGTCAGATAAGTTGTACTGAAGAATAAATAAGACTGTATGACAAACTAACTGTACAATGATTTCCCCAGTTAAATATAATTTATTCTGTAAAATATACATATTATTTTATTTGGGGGGAGGGGGATTACTTTAAAAAGCTTAACACGTATAACCAGCGTGTAGGGGAGGTTAAACATTAACTGGAAAACATCACGTATTATTCGTTTCTTAATTCTAGACTACGTTTTGACAACTCAGAATGTCACACTCCAGAAATATGTTCCCAATTTTCTGGAGTTCGACGTTTTAAGTTGTCAAATCGTAGTCTAGGCTTAAAAAACGAACTATAATGCCCAACGAAGGTTAAAAGTTTGGCTGTTGAAAAATCGACCGTAATACAAGTACATAAAAGTGCATGTGCGTTATCAGCGGTGCATTACCTCCCGATGCCTGCGGATGGTCCTGTCCTCGTAGCGGGTGCCGCCCGTGCTGGCCATGGGGCGGCTCAGCGTGCTGTTGGCGTTGCTGGGCGAGTGCGGCGCGCCGGCGCCCGAGGACGGCGTGCCCTGACCTACGCCACCAGCCCACACCGTAAGCGATTTGTTTCGACATGGAATCTCGACGCTAACGTTTTAACTTTATACTAATATGAAATATATCTTGGTTATGTATTTTAGCTTTGTATTTTTTTTTCTTTTACGTTCCTTAGCCGTAATTCTCGATTTGATATAAATTATTTATTTTGACGAGACATTTTTATCTTTTAATCCAAAAAAACTCAGGGGTCGCCTCCACGATCAATTACTCAATCTCGTCACCTTTTCTGACATCTGTAGCGATTGAAGACCTGAACGAGATAGGGTACCCTGTAGTAAACACAAGACCCTGGCATATAGGACGCGAGAAAACTCTCATCATCCCGACGCAAGCAGTTAAAGGATTAAGTTTCTACTTTTTTTAACGATATAAACTAGTGCTTGACTGCGATCCCACCTGATGGTAAGCAATGAAGCAAATATTGATGGCAAATCGCACTAGTTTTAAGAATCTATTCAATCTAGCCTTGAAGACACCTAAATAATGATCGGATGGGAAGACCGCAGCAGGCAAATTGTTGCAGTCCTATGTCTATATCTTTCAAATAAACGTTTTTTTTTTACTTTTAACCTACTATGAATAAATGTCAAAATCAGTAGAACGGATAGCTTTTTTAATGATTAATCTTATTGCGAATGGAGTGTATCTCGAAAATCGCGGTTTAGAATATGCACATCACGTCGCGAAGAATCTACATTGCTAGTTATTAAAGCGTGACAACATGTATCTAACACGATATTTAACATTTATGTGTCTATTAGTACACTATTAGTTTTTATGCTTGGGCTACACTGTCAAGATTCATCAAAAACGGAAAGGGCAGCTAATTGTCCGAAAGAGTTACTATGGCGATAGGCAATTAAAGGAACACCGGGTTTTATTCCTAAGCCCTCACTCCCTCTTTCGACATTCAGAGCACTCCTGCTCTGAATGTCGAAAGAGGGAGCGAGGGCTTAAAAAAAATACTACTCCTTTATAAAATGACTACTCCTAGTCATTTTATATAATGCCGATAATATAGCCCAAGCATTGTTAGCGTGAGATTCACATAGCGTTATGAGTGACAATGATACACAGTACGTACGACTGTACACATAATTATACACATAATATACAGTTTAGATATTTACATAGGAATTGAAAGTGAGGAAGTTGGCTTTAAGAGTGCCTTCAAATTAGCCGCAAAGTGTCGCGCGATTTAAGATTGAGGGTAATTTGAAGGCGCCCTAAGCTAGTCGTACCTGCCTCACATATCTAATTTTTTCAGCATAAAGAGTACAGTTACATCCAAACCTAACGGCGGTTTGGAACATGAGGCGAATCGCTGCGTAGTAGCATACAGCGGCAGCGGGGTTTAGGGGTTGAGTAGTGCGCAGCTAAAACCAACCCTAATGGTGCATCCATACATGCCAGGCGGTCAGAAAGTCGGCGGCAAACCCGGCAGCATGTGTGGATGCACTATTACAGCCGCCATTAACTTGGAAACGACCTATTTTCAGTTATTGTGTTGTTTGTATGACATGTTAGTACGTACCACTGGCAGTAGAGGGAGCACGCGGCTGCGCGGCGCGCGCGGGCGTGAGGAAGTCGGCCTCGCGCCAGCCGTGCTTGCGGTACACCTCGCGCAGCTCTGCGTGCGACCACATCGTCATCAGCACTTGACCTGCAAATGACATTGTGCTTAGATTCATCAGCACGAGGGACCCACTATCTCGAACTGATATTTTTTTTTGAGCTTCATTGTGTAAAAGAACCTAGAATAACGTAGCTCCCAACAGCTATATTATAGAGTTAAAGTGTCGAATGTAACTAATGATCACACGTACCAAGCAAACGATGACAGTGCTCTCAACTCACGTATAAACATAGCGTAAGTAACCGGCCGAGTGCTCGCTGGTAAAACTCACGTAGATCACAGTCTCGGCCAAGAAACATTTTACAGGTCTTTTCCGCAGCGGCGAGAGAATTCGCCGCTCTTCTTTATGCTAGCACCGCGGCTATCATGTCGTTTGATATACGCTGGGAAGTCACATTTACCTGCGAACTTGAGCACCCTGGGAGTGTGCCGGTGGCGCTGCTTGGTGAGGTTGAGCAGACGCTCCACGCCGCCAGCCTCCAGCAGCGAGCGGGAGAACTCGCCGCTCTTCTTTATGACTTCGTTGAGGGTCGCTAGCACTGCGGCTATCGTGTCGTCTGATGTACCCTGGGAGAGTGAAAAAGACGTCAAAATCAGTTTCATACATTAATTTTCATTATTGTCATATATGTGCTACATGATGCTAAAAACACACATTATTTTAGCCTATATGTCCACTGTTGAATAGATTTTCACCCAGAAAGGTCGACAGAGCGGAGCTTCTGATCCGCTTACGTTACGCGGTTACGTAAAGTGGACGACTGTTTTACGCCGAGGAGAAAGGCGAGGTGGTGACGAGCCCTTTCCGTTTTGATATGTGTGCTACGACCCTTATCCATCTCACATTCATCAGATTTCCGTGATTCTCACTAAGTCATCAGTCCATTTCAAGACAGGCCTTCCAACTCTGTTTCTTACGTTTCGTGGTCGCCATTCTAAAATCTTTCGACCCACCGTGCATTCATCAATCACTACATACAATATACAAACTCTTAACACTAACCTGGTCATGTTGATGGTTTCCACTAGGAAGTTTCTGCACCAGATCCCTCATAGCATACTTCCCAATCAGCTCCTTATTCCTCTGGTCAATTGCCAGGTTCCTCAAGGCAGTAGCCACGGCGCAAACCACTCGGTCGACCTCCATCCGGAGCAGTTCCACGAGTATGGGGAGGCCTGAAAGTGCTGGTTATGTTAGCGTTGTTCACTGTCGGTTACTGGTCCTGGAGTTTCTAGCGCAACTACTGAAGTTGAAGAAGGCCCGCTACCTTATAGAGCATGCTTTCAGCGAATAGTAAGACTTACTGCTTAGGATGCAAGGCATATTTTAGGCTAGCAACTAAACAACAAGAATTTCAGTATGGGTAGAACTGAAATGGTGGTAATAAGAGCGTTGTTCAGTCGGTCACTGACTTAAATATTCTGATTTTAAAAAGTCCCGCTACCTAGTAAAGCATTTGTTTATATTGTATTGTAAGACTTGCTGCTTAAGATACAAGGTACATTTTAAGTTAGCAACTGAACAAGGTCTTATGTAAGCAGACATGAAAGTGCTCTTGATTTGAGTGGTCATAGTGTTTGACTTGACAAGCGCCCCTACTGCGAGTTAGAGAATACTTTTTGGAATGAAGAAGAGCATATTTATATGTAATTAAATAACTTCTGTCAGCCATGTGTTATTTGTTGACATGGTTTGCCCTTAATTTCAATATCTTCGATTGACAATTCTACGATTTGACAGTATGAGGGAATGTCACAACAAGGCAATCGATCCTATATTCGGAACGCATTGTACTATACATACATATATGTTGGATGGTAAGAGATTTTTGACCAGCAGTGGGCAAAGGTCTCTTACTATCTAACATAAATAAAATAAAATGTGTTTTGACAGCTTAATTACTGCTCGTCACTATAGTGAATATGATTTAAGAAAATAGTAACATCATTTTTGTCACTCGGCTAAGCGCACGCCGCTTGACCAATTAGATCATAGTAAATTAGAAAACAGTAAGGATGTGTCGTCTGAAAATTTCCTCAATTAAAAATATGTTTATAACACAATAACAGTGGAAATTGATAAAGATATGACTATGACAATTTCTAAAAACCATCTCAGACACAAATCTGCATGGTTCTCATATGATTTGACCATTAAATATTCGCTGTGTGGACTATTAAAACAGACTTTGACCCTTGAGTTTGTATCAGTGTCTTTACTTTGCAAATACACTAATGAGTCACTATTTTCTTAACGCGAATAGACTATAGCTAAGCAACTAAACAACCAACTCCCAACCTTACACCGCTCAAAATAAGATTCATTTATCACCTTTCTCTTTCCTGACGGCTGCTCTAATGTCGATAGAGGGCTGCCAGTAGCACGCGGCGAGGTTTTGCAGCGCGCCTGCTGCTGCCTCCAAGGTTTCAGGGTTGGAACAGGTCTGTAGGAGTGCCATGTAGAGGGGGACCACCTGAAGGAAGAGAATAAATATGTTAATGTAGGCTACCTCACGTTTTAACAAATTGAACCATCATGATGGTCGACCTTGAAGTGACCGATTTATGAAAATGTGCTCAGCACGCCACGGTCACGATTACGTGACAAATCGAAGGACAAAATCACAGCTTTTTTATAGGTCTTCAATAGATTAAACTTTTTGGAGTAATAGTTTAATTAAGCTTGGCTTTGTTTGTTACAGAGAATCACTGACTCCAGTCACAGGCCCACACCAAATTTAACAGCTAGAACTTATTTCCGTACCTCTGGCGACCATAGCATCTCCGTACCCTTGGGCACGGAGTACCCCAGCTGCGTGGTGCCGGTTTCACCTAACGGTTGCGTCTCTGGCTCACTCTTGCCGAGAGGACTGGTGGAATTCGAAGATGATGAACCTTCCTTCTTCTTTTTACTGCCGCCGAAACATCCGAGGTTTTCGCCTAGAAGTTAGAAGAATACGTTAGAATCCGAGACGCTTAAAAGTTGATACATAAACTATTAGAGGTATGTAGAAGGGTGTAAAATCAAGTATGAAATAAGAAAAAGGAGGAGTCTGATCAGAAGTCTCCGGTCTGGGCCACTGCCCAATATCGAGTTGATATTGAACTAAATAACAAATATGTAAACCGAGATATTTGTAACACATAACATGATTGAAAAGAGTGAGAGTCCATTGAGATCACTATGGCATATACGCAGTTATAATTTTTTTTTCTAACACCTACTTCTTGACCTTTCAAAGTCCCTGTAAACGATTTATCTTACACTAATATAATAAAGAGATAAAGTTTGTTTTTTTGTTTGTAGGAGGTAATCTCTGGAACTACTGGTCCGATTGGAAAAATTTTAGCAACAATAGAAAGCTGCTTTACTCTTGAGTGACATAGGCTATATTTTATGTACGCGGACGAAGCCGCTGACTAAAGCTAGTTTAAAATAAATGCTTTGAATGTTTACTTTTGTATAGATACTAATCGCTTTAATACCACGATGCAAGATTTACAATTTAATTTTGAGGTCAGAGGTAGTCACGACAAACCAAACTCATGTTAATTTTGACTAATATTTTTACTACCGAGTTTAGATATTCTTTTTAAGTTTTTACCTTTAGAAGCACTGGCTGCTATCCTCGCCTGCCCGGATGACTGTGTGGGCGGCGCTCTCGTGTCATACAGTGGGTCCTCGATCTCTTGACACCTGCACAAATACCCGCTCTTATACACAATTTTTATTACAAACTAAAGTCTCTCACCACATCTGTTTTTTTTTTAGTCAATGGATAGACTGGCCTGTAGGTCTAGTAGTTAGTGACCCTGACTGCTATGCCGGAGGTGGTGGATTCCATTCCCACCCAGGACAAATGCTTGTGTGATGAGCACTATCATTTGTTCTGTGTCTGAGTGTAATAAATCTATAATATTTATTTATTTAGAAATATATAAGTATGTTTATCAGTTGTCTAGTACTCATAACACAAGCTCTGCTTAGCTTGGGACTAGATGGCGTTGTGTGATGGTTGTCGAATATATTGAATATCGAATTTGCTTTTAAAAGTCAATGACCTAAAGACCACAACATTAGGTGTTTTTTTTTATGGTAGGTAAAAATCATCGAATGACGAAACCCGCTCTTGGGCGGAGCGGGAGACAAGTGTCAGACTCTTTCTGACTAAAAAACCTACCCCGTACCTTCCTTGCCTTAATCCCAGAGCCCCGGTGTAACGCTTTCGCACCAACCCTCAGCTCCGGGAGGCTTCGACCCTGTAGGACCCTATGGTTTGCTGACAACTCCTTGAGGCGCGCGGGAACGGAGCGCGCCGTTGACGACTTGGACTCGGTCTGGACAGTTACCAGACGACCGGACGGCGAGCTACCCATTGCTCACCGTCCGCGAGCCAGTGTCTACGGTGGCCGGATATCGGAAGGATCGCGGCGGCGACGGCTACGGCGAGGGCGCTGTTGCCTCTGCCTTATGCGGTCGGCCTCCTCCTTTACGAGCATTACTGCTTCGCATAAGAAGGCGACCGCCTGCCATTCCTCTTCGCTGCGGACCATGGCCTGAACCAAGGCCCGGCGCGAGAGGTCGCCGCTGCCGATCACCTCCAATGTGAGGTGTAGTACCTGTAGGAGAGGTTCCTGAGCACGCAGACGCAGTTCTCGACGATCTTGGTGCCGATGGCGTTGGCCTGCAGCGCGGCGCGCACGGCGTGCAGCAGCGCCTCGGCCAGCCCCGCCAGCCCGCGCAGGCGCCGCCGCGCGTACTCGCCCGCCGACGACGCGTTGCGCAGCACGCCCGACGCGTTGCGGAACACTGACACATACCAAATCAATTCTAAACTCGAAACTTGTACAATACGGCAACGTTAAAAACTCTAGTGTGGAGTTACAGACAGCCCACTATGTAGAACCTGCATGAAGGAGGAAGAGACAGCACTTTAAACTACCCCTGCACAAAGTCAAGCAAAGTCTGAAACCTTGGCTACTCTCGTTGAATAATGATGAAGCAGAGAATATTATCAGAACTATTCCCTAACCCCTCCTGACCAATCACACCCTCACAAACTACCTGACACACCATCACATACATACACAACTAAACACACACACACACACACATCATTTTGCTATTTTAACCATTTTTAATAGTAATATACAATATTTACATTTTTTTCTTTATGTTATTACCATATTCTTTTATTTATTTTTTGTTAATCATGTTAAATAAGTTTATGTAAGTCCTCCGGACAGAGGACACTGACTCCTGTAACACAGACTTACCACCTAGCATGGGAGTCAGGGACTTCAAACAAATTTGTAACTTTTTTCTTGTGTAATAAAGATTATTATTATTTTCTGCTTCTAGGCTGTCCAGCCGTAGCTGGATACTGAGCAAAGTACTTCGAAAACCTAGGTAATCTCTTTGAAATGGTCAGTAATACTAAGGCTTTGCTGGCCTTCCTCGAGGAGCTGGAAAGGATCGAATGACGCTTTTGTTCCACTGTACGCATAAATACGCGCTTTAAACGTGGAGTTGCGGATACCAGTTCGATATACAATACAATACAAACACTCTAGTGACCTTTATTTACGAAAGTCTAACAATGTGAAGTAGTTTTGATACAAACGGACACACAGTTTGTAATTGCGATTGAGACGGAGGTGAGGGCAGCAGTGATACATTTCTAAAAAATATTAACCCCCAAAAGGGGGTCGAGGCGCGACTGGCGAGGGTAACTTAGCACCGAGCCGGGTCGTCTATAGCATAACGGGCGCCAGTCAACGCGCGACAACCCCAGGGAGTCGCAAGTGTTTGTCACTGCCACCCTCGGCTCCATAACACACTCGCTTACGCGTCGTGTAAATTCCACCTCGGTCACAATAACAGACCTTATGCACTTGTATCAAAATATAAGTACTACTTATGGCAATAAAATTGTGACAGCGACAAAATTTAGAGTAGTTTTTTAGTGCGGAAAAAAAACTCAAATGACGTTTTTCAACATGTGTTGAAAAAAGTCGTTTGATACACGTGGAATTTTGTCACCGCAGACCACAGCTCTATAACACCTTCACTCAGAGGAGTCGCTGCACTTGTACCAAAATGTACTATTTTAGTTTTGATGTTGTTGTTTCTTATTTCTATGCTTGCGAATACTGTTTTCCTGCTTACCTGTAGACCAGTAAGTGTCTCCGGGGTTGGTGGGATGCCAGCCGGAATGCGGGATGATGACTTTGTTGACGATGACCTGCGCTGCGTCGTCGATGATCGACTGCTTCAGGTCTTCGCATGATGACATGTTCCAGATTACTCCTGTTACTAACTCCTTCACCTGTTGAAAGGACTTAGTTTACTTAAAAAAATAATGTAATAGATAACAGAAGTAGATTCCAAAATTGTAGTCGACTGATTTTTGTCACTCAAGCTATGAATATAATATACTCGGTCATATTATGACCGGCAGGCGGATTGTTTGAAAGATTTCGTGCCCCTGAAATGCAAAAGACAACTGAAAAACACAGTGGACAAGTGGGTGACCGGTCACTCTTGGTATTTAATGATGATGAGTCTAACCCATTTCGAGTCAAGGTAGAGTTGGAAAGAGACAGAAAAGAGGTGAAGGCCTTTGCCCTGCTAGCAAGAGACTACAGACCGTGAATGAATGAATGAACAAGTGTGAATGGACAAATAAATGAGCAATAATTGAATGAATTATATATTTATTTGCAAGAATATATGTAGGTTTTTTTTTTATGGTAGGTGAATATCATCGAATGACGAAACCCGCTCTTGGGCGGAGCGGGAGACCAGTGTCAGACTCTTACTGACTAAAAAACCTACCCCGTACCTTCCTTGCCTTATTCCTAGAGTCGAGGTAACAGTTTGCACCACCCTAGGCTCCAGGAGGCTTCGACCCTGAAGGGCCCCTGCAGTTTGCTGACAACTCCTTGAGGCGCACGGGAATGGTGCGCGCCGTTGACGACTTGGACTAGCTAACAATTTCCGTAACAACTTGACGCTGGCAGATGCACAAAAGTGCTACTACCCACACAATCTCTTGTCTATGGAACAGGAGAAAAAAAAAACAATTTCCGTGTTCCACTTACCTCCATATCGGTAGCGCGACATAATAGTGCCATGAGCGCAGGGATGCCGCCCGCGTCGCGGATGGCGCGTTTGTTCTCGTCATTTTGTCGCCCGTACGACAGGTTGCGTAGCGCTCCGCAGGCGTTGCGGCACACTTCTGGGTTCTCGTGGGAAACTAGGCGCACTAGCGGTGGGATGCCGCCTGTAAGAAGAATATAAAATTAAGAAACGTATTTTTTTGACAACATTCATTTTTCTAGGCACTGTGTAAAGTCCTAAATGATAATAATTGACTGTAATTGCGGTGCGTACGAGCCCTAAATTCGAATTAAAAAAGTTAAGTGTAGCTCGGTTTTTGGAAAACAACTTTTTGTAAAAATTACCATTTGAAAACATATAACTTTCTGGCTTGTTTACTCTTATATTTAGTTGATACAGATACTGTTTGACGTCATTTGTTTTGCTGATTAGGAAGTCAACTGCTTGTCTAGTTTTTTCTAGTGTCCAATTTAATAGGGTGAAATTGGATACCAGTGTTTTACATGGAGCCACTGCCTATCTGACCTCCAGAAGTCCACAACCCAGTCATAACAATATACGTTTTGGATAGACTGGTGTCAGAATTCAAGGCTTCATTATTTATATTCAAGGCCCATAACGATTAAAAAAAATGGTCTAACTTCTTACAAATCAAATTAAACTTTGCCGCATTCAACTTAAGGTCTAAATTACCTAAACTCCTAGTCTTCTGTTTATTCGGATCGTCCATATACGTGAGATGCTGTAAATACGCCGCTGCATTAGCTTTGACCACATCGGAAGGTGAGTTGAGGAATCCTATGACTTCGGGTAAGTTCGGGTCCCGCCACTGTAGGCCTCCGGTCTCTTCGCGACCGCCGACGCTGCCGTGGACTGTGAATGGAGGATTTGAAATTAAAATGTGTTTTGTTTGGTTGGGTTTGGTGGTAGGAGATGTGAAGATAGATCGAATATAAAATGTAGTTTTCTCTAAATTAAATTTTGTAATTAGATTTGAGACTTAAAAGACAATTGAATTTCCGAAGATTCTGGAGTCGACCTATTAGTTTAGTAAACAATAAAAAGATGGGTTTAATGGAGTATATTGAATAATAATTTTTAAAATTATATATTTTTAAGTGCAGAACTATGCGCTAGAAGACTGAACAATTTGTTTGAAGTCTAAGACAGCTTTCTTACTTATAGTAAAATTCAATTCAGAATTATGATACGATAGTCACAGTAATGTATTGCCATGCTGAATGCTTATTTTTAAAATAACCAAATAATCAAAACAGCTTTTTAGTGATCTCACCTAGTGCCATATTCGCCATCTGTTTCTGTAACTCCTCTTCGTCTCCATACATTGACTGACCACCAGCACTGCCAAGACTTAGTCCATTTTGTGAATCCTGAAGACAAAGTAACAATTTATTTATTTTCTATGAAAACTGATCTGAATTTTGCTTACAAGCTCTACAAGTTGCAATTAGGAACATATGTCAGTAGCGTGTCTTGTTTAATGTTAATCATAATAATAAATCAAAGTCCCTCATATCGTTTGTCTTTTTGCGATAAACTCAAAACTTCTGAACGAATTTTAATCGTTTTTTTTTCAATCACCAATAGATACGAGTAATTCATTGGGGCATAACAATAGTACAGAAAAACAATAATCAAGAATTTCAAAGATTTGTAGGAGCAGGTCCAATTTTAAATATATAAGAAGAATCGCCAAACATAAGTAACAGTGAGCTCAACACATTGCTCGCAGAACATATGGTGGATGTGGACGAAATGTTCTGGGCTGGCGAAACGTATCGAAAGACGCATGGTTAGGTTCCCTACAAGGAAGACCGATGACCTGGTAAGGGTCACTGGATTCCGATGGTGAACTTGTCGCTATAGCGAAACTTGGGGAGGCCAGTCCAACAAACGACGTCTTTCGACAGAAAGTTTATGATGACAAAATTCAAGTTTCGCGTATTTTGTCACAGAAATTGCGAGTCACTACTTGTGTCAGACCCGCGACCTACAGCAGCCAAGGTAGGATCGTTTTTAACGCTTGGAACCGGCCACACCCGTCAATTCCTTTGTTCTGACCACGTCACTGAACGTTGAGATGAACTCTGGGCTTGGCTAGCGGGGCAAGCGATCTATTTTTTCTACGGGTAACTCGATAAAGTGAAGACACTAGACTACCTTGAATGGTGGTGGTTGGTGCGGCGGTTCGTAGGCTGTGGGGTAGTGTTGATAACCGTACGCGTCGGGCGCGTACTCGCCGCGCGGTGACGTCACGCAGTAGTGCCGTCCTAACTGCTCCAGGGACGCTGAGTCGTACCTGTGATGGGGGCAATAAAATATAAAATTATTAAAGGTGTTAATACCACTTTTCCACAGTCAAGACATCCGCTTCATGTTGTCATTTCCGCCAATAACTTAAAAAAAAAACGCTTTAATCCTGTGGCGCGACCCCAAACCAAACCTTTGAAGTTTTCATTTCAAGTGCAAGCAAAACTGAACTTAGCGGTGGTCAGGCTAAAGTGTTTCGTCCGAAATAAGCCAGGAAAGGGGACCCTTTAAAAAAATACTGCGATGGATTCAAAAACTAGTTATGAGGTACACGGAACAGTGCGTTATAGTCTCGCAAAACGTCTGATAAAAAGACAGGATCAAACAACTAGTCGGGTATTGTGTCTGATCCGGGCACTTGGCCGATAGTTAATTTCGGACAGTTGGTATATTATTTAATATCGCAGTTTTTATATGGAGATATGTGTAGATATGGCACAACAAATGTCAAGAAATATGAGCGTTATTCCATACGGATGGATACCAGTTGGCTCAAAGGGGGTATAGCTCAATGCCCAAAATGTCCTATGTGCTCTTTGAGCCCTGAGATATTGACGTGTCCCATTTTTACCCAATAAATAAATCACCTACGGAATATTCGACAGAATTACTGTGGCCCTGAAGCGCAAACCCCAAGATCACGGCCGTAGTGTACCTGGTGAAATTCGCGAGATAACTGTCTAAAAAAGCGTCTGTTAAAACTATGAATGGCTTTTTAAATCTTACATCATAGCCCTGCCATTGAAAGATCATTATCTCATCTATTGTCACGCTTTTTAATTAAAGGTTATAAAAAACAAATGAAGTTGAATGTAAAGTAGGTAAAGCACAACACACTTGGAGTAAAAGAATAGCAAACAATGATTTGTATTTAATTATTGTAGTGGTGGCCGAGTGGTAACAGCCCCGACTTACGAGTTGTAGGTCGCTGGTTCAAACCCAGTCAGACGCATTACTTTGTGTAATTTATTTGTTCGGTTAGAACCTCTGGGTTAAAGAGTTATTTAGTCCCTCGAACTATTAGCGACCTCGCTCTGCTCGGTCGCTAAACAATTTCTTGGGACATGAAAAACTTACTTTCACCCCTAGGATAAAAATCTACTATATCAGCACTGCTCTTAAAACGGTGAAGGAAAACATCGTGAGGAAACCGGCATGACCTAGAACCAATAATTCGAAGACACGTGTCATCCACCAATACACACTGAGATTGTGGTCCGCGTGGTGGATTATGGCCCATTCCCTCTCCTAGAGTGGAGACCTGTGTTCCAGCAGTGGGAACTTTAAAAAAGGCAGATGATGATGTGCATTTGCTTCGCCTATGTTCTCTAGGGCTGTATTTCTTTGAGCTGTGCACATTTATGACTAAGTCTTTATGATTAAGTTGTGATAAACAAACATACCTTTGTTGTAAGTGTAGATTGTGTTGTGGCAGAGCTCCCGGGGACGCGCTCCGGGGCGAAGCGCTGCCACCGCCTTCCACGTATTCCTGAGAACAACCAGAATTTAATAAAATGTTGTAAAACTCAATGCTTCACAAGTATCGACCTTAACGATATAAAAATTAGGTTCAAATCTACTCGACTCGACGTCAAATTGATATCCCGAAAATTAGCCTAATTCAAATACAAAATGCCAACAGATTTTGGATAATCAATTTTATTCCTAAGACAACTGCACTCGGGTTGTCTACTTGTAAGCTGGCTGGTTGAAACCGTAGTGCCCGTATTTTTTTTTACCGTAAGGAGAACATTACTATTTAATAATGAACTCTATTTTTAACACAATAAGGCACAAACAGTCCTATCTATACTGCAGTATTTCGTCTCCACGATTGGTAGGCCGCGGTACCATAGTGCCTATAATTACAATGCTGCTATACAACAATAAACTCTATGTTTAACACAATAAGGCACAAACGAATCCTCCCTGCGGTACTTTGTGGTCTCCAGGGTAAGTAGATTGTTGTACCGTAGTACCCGTAATTACAATATTGCTACACAACAATAACCTCTATATCTAACATAATAAGACTCAAACAAGTACTCTCTATACTGCGGTACTTTGCTGTCTGCACGTTTGTTAGGCCACAGTACCATAGTACCCACAATTACAATGCTACTACACAACAATCAACTCTATGTCTAAGACATTAAGACACAAACCTGTCCCATATACTGCGGCACTTGCGTCGTCTCCACCATGTAAGCCGTCTGGGGTTGGTAGGCCGCAGTACCGTAGTGCCCGTAGGTACCATAGTGCCCCGCGCCCCCCGCTCCCGCGTAGCTGCCTCCCCCGCTTACTGAGACCGAGTCCATTACCTGGGTAACAGAGAAGAGAATATAAATACACCTTTAAAGAGAGAGAGAGAGAGAGAGAGAGTTGCTCCTGTACATGAAACACTATCGATATGTAAAGATAAAATTGAACAATAAAAGTACTATTTTTTTTAAACTAAAATTAATTTATGTGTATACGCAATTCATATCTTTAAGTAAAGAACAGCTAAGCGGGTTCAATGGTCGTAGGTATTTAGTACACATCGACCGACAACTATCTATGGCTATTGAACCGCCTCAGCTGTTCTTTGTGTTTCGAAATAAAATTTTAAAAGAAACCTAGCAATACTTATAATTTCATTTATTTCCAATCGTTATAAGTTATTATTGCATAGCGTTATATCACTATAGTTAAAATCATGAACGGACAGAATAAGATGGATTTTAAGGAAATAATTAGACTAAGTTGAATACAATTAAATGTACGATTTTCGCGAACACTATTTCCTTAACTTTATAAATGCTTTCACAATTTTTTTTGATTTTGGTTTTATTTAAATCAAAATCTACTAAAAATTTTGAGTTCAACGCTATCTATCGAGGATACGGTCTTGGAGCTTGGAGCTTGGGCCCATAGCTTTCATCTAAAGAGTAGAAGAGCTACTCCAATTCTCAGAAAAAACTAGCACTAAACGCGGTTAAAATAAAGTTTTTGGTTGATATTTAGTGTGTCCGAGCAAATTTGGCTATGGAATTTTCAAAGGTTTTAAGCATTTGACTTTGACCGCGGAGTAGTGGTGGCTAAGTGGTAACGACCCCGACTTACGAGTTGTCGCGGTCCAAACCCAGCCAGGCGCATTACTTTTTGTAATTTATTGCATCACCACTGCTCTCAAAACGGTGAAGGAAAACATCGTGAGGAAACCGGCATGTTACTAGAACCAAAATTTTGCTGACATGTGACATCCACCAACCCGCACTGGGCCCGCGTGGTGGATTACGGCCCATTCCTTTTCCTAGAAAGGAGGCCTGTGTCTTAGCAGTGGAAACATTAAAAAGACTGATGATGATGAACAATAGACTTACGTGCGGGTACTTCTGCGAAGGCGCCATGGTAAGATGTCCCATGTGATTATAATGCGCTGCCGGGGACGACACATACTGTCCGTAGTCAGGCTCCACGCCCGCACCAACTACCGGGTATTCACCAGCCTGTGGGAAAACAACGTCATTATGCACTAATATTATAAACAGGAATGATTAGTATTTTTTTATTGCTATAAACTAATGCTAGACTGCGATCCCACCTGATGGTAAGCAGTGATGCAATCGTTGATGGTGAGGCGCACTAGTCTATTATGATTCACTCTAGCCTTGAAGACACCCAAATTATAATCGGAAGGAAAGACCGCAGCCGGCAAACCGTTCCAGTCCCTCGATGTACGCGCTATAGACGACGAGGCAAAAGCGGGAAACAGTGTCAGACTCTTACTGACTAAACACCCCAACCCGTTTCTTCTTTGGCCTTCACACTGGGGCCAAGCCTTCCTTTCAGAAAGGTACCCTGGGCCACAGTAGGCTGCAACCCTTTTGCAGAGTCCCTACGGTTTTGCTGACAGCTCCTTGAGGTGCGCGGAAACAGAACGCGCCGTTGACGACTTTGCTTAGTCCGAAGTGTTACCAGACTGTTTTTCGTCGTCAGCAAGCCCGCGCCTACGGTGGGTGGCCAGAAATCGGGATCGAAATTTCGGCGGCGCCTAGGGCGTGTACGCCGCTGCCTTATCCGGTCGGCCTCCTCCTTAGCTAGCATTACTGCTTTGCAGAAGGAGGCGACTGTCAACCTTTCCTCGCTCCGAACCATGGCCTCCAACAATGCCCGACAGTTGCTTGGGTTAACTCTAGGGTAGCTACCCGAGTCATAAATGAACGACTCTGGGTAGCAACTCTACACTATTCTGGTTATTTTTGAACCCAGCACAGATAGAGAAGTTATTTCATACCTTCCTGCCTCAAAAACAAAAAAAATTAAGCAGATTTTGATCCTACGCTGTTTGGAATGCAGTTCACTCATGATATGTGTAAAAAATCAAACAATATAAGTAGTCCGCGGCGTTCTAAGAATCAACCGGCGAATTGACCTTTACACCCAATAGATATAATGAGATCACCATCTAGATAATAAGATTACAACGTAATTGGTCCAATTTTAGCTGGAATTGTGCGGTTTGCGGTCTTTGGGTTAGAAGAGGAAAAAAGGCATTTTTGAGAGTTTCGGATGGTCCCATCAAAGCTGATAAAAATAGATTTAACTTATCTCTATAAATAAGCACATTATGTATATTTTAGGTTAAACTGATAGGTTTAGTTGATCCGTTTTTTGTTTATTACTGACCAGATTTATTTATAAATCCAAATTTATAATTTTTATAGAGTTATTAAGGTACACAAAGACTTTTGCATGACTCATAATATCTAACTTTCGGTGTGTGGTAGGGTTTCTTTAATGTGGGAAATCATTGCATCTAGTGTTCTTTCAGCAACCTTCGTAGTCTACGGTAACTCCTTCACGGTCCTTAACTTCCTTACGGTAAAGCAAGCGAAGGCCCGAACTGGCCTCGTCAATTTGCTGACATCTCTTTAGAGCATTCATGGTTCACTACGCTCCATCGACCCAGTTCGTGTGGTAAGACTGCCTTTAATATAGGAGGCTGTGGTCCCAGTCACCCCTATCTCGCCCCATATTTTTATGTATGGCGTAGAGTGTGAGGCTCAGCATCACCATACAACGGATGTGCTACACAAAAATACCCCACGCGCTGCGCCACACTCGCCGCAAAAATTCTAGCACTCTGCTTCTAACAGATGGTAAAAAATAGCGCATTATGTGATCATACCATGTAACTGACCTGCATAGCTAGGTGATGCTGATGGGCCAGCGCGGCCGACAGCTCGGCGTCCTCGGTGGAGGCGTCGGACCGCGACACGGGGCTGTGTTGCGGACCATACGCGTTCTCCACAGGCCCGTTGCTGTAACAAGAAAAGGTGTAACGTTAGTAGAGAACTGGTAGATTTGAAGAAGAAGTTCTTTAGGTGGTATGGGGCGTTTTGTTAGTAAGTTGATGATAAACACCTTATAATGGGTTTCCTAAAAGATACCACGTTGATCTTTAATGGTCTAGGCCCACGGCCTTGCACCCAAAACGCCTTGCGCATGTGACGACAAGGTTTTTTTTAATGGTAAGCGACGATTTCGACGGTAGAACACGGGATTGCGACAGTCGCTATCTCGTTTTCGAATTTAAGAAAGAAAAGGCGTCGATGGTTTTTTTGACTTACGTCTAAATTAATCCACACTACGCTTTTGCTGCGAAACGATGCTTTTGATAATATCCGAGAAACAACAGAAACAGCATGCTGACCTTCCAACATAATAGTTCCGAAGATGCATAATAGTTCCGAAGATGTCTGAAGTAAGCTTTAGGCCTGTATCTAAGACACCAGCGCCAGTGGGGAGAACACCAACAAAATATATTTAGTTCTACGGAAGGTATCTCGCATAGTGCGCGCTTGGTTGACCAAAACTGAATATGTTTGGAAACAAAGCGACTGGCCTCGCGACCATTAGGGTCCTAATCGACCATTAGAGTCCTAATAATTTTCGCAGTGTTCCTTAAGTTACCTTTTGCATTCCTTAACCAAGATATAGGCCTGAAAGTTACTAACCACTCAAACTTAAATTCATTGAACTCTATAATTAGAAAAGCCCTCTTGAGACTGTAGACTTCTAAGAGTGTAATAATCAAACAGATTCGAGGCATCTTTCATTACATAAGATCTAAATTCTACAAATCAACTTATATCGTAGCGAAATTATTTGTCAAAATACTGAAAAGGTGATACAAAAGTCCGCTGCAGCGTTGCATTGGCATTATGTCGTATAACAAAACTATTAAAGCTTACATCGCTCTCACTGACACTGCGTGAACATCAAAATTGCAGTAATGTCATCAATGTAAAGGTGTATGGCCTGCAGATCACCTAAATCAAGTAAAATGACTGTACGGTACGCCTAATCTAGTACGTAGTATATATATATCAATGATTCTAACCTGTACGTCTGAATGGTAGAAGGCTGATAAATACAGAACCGTCTCCTGTCATACTGGCGAATTGGCAACACGAAGCTACCACGAATAACCAACATTGGTACACTCGATCTAATTTAATTCACACTAAACTTCCAAAACACTGTCACAACACTGAAGCTCACACATCCATTTGACCAAGTCTTAACACTAACGGTTGCTATTCTAGACATTGACCAATTAATATTGGACAATATGTTTCAATAGATTTCAATGAAGTTCCCTTTATATACGACAGCGTTATGTATACGAGTGTACGTACGTATTTCGCAGGACAATATCGAAGACGTGTCAATGGAATTATGGATTGAATTGGGAAATATTATAGAAATTGTGTAATTTAATATAAGTAAGTCTGTGTGTAAATAATGTGTAACAATGACTTTAATTTTTGTGTTATTGATTGGTAAAACTGAACCGATTACTACGTTACGTCTATGGTAAATGGCTCAAAGGCAAGATACGTTTCCATAGGTTCTGGAAAGCCAAAAGCAAACTGACGAAACACAAAAATTAAAGGTTGGTTCCAACCAGCGGGAGGAATTATTTGTTGATTCTCTTGACCGTAAAAAAAGTAACGTTACTATTTCAGAGAAATATCAGAATTGTGTCATGTGCCTGTAGGTACTACTAAAAATCAGAAATGTCCCTGTAGATACTACTAGTTACTACGAGTAATTACACTAGAACGGGACACAGCAACGCATGAATACAGTGATATTCGCGTCCCGGGACCTGACCTGGCATAGCATCAGCTTTATAATGTTCCCACAGCTGGCCCAATGAAACAAATCCACCACGCGGGCCGAGTGGTTCTAGGACATGCTATTTTCATTATGTTTTCCTTCATCGTTTTGAGAGCAGTGGTGATGAAATAAATTACACAAAGTAATGCGCCTGGCTGGGTTTGATCCAGCGTCGAAATTGAAGCGTCATCACTGCTCTCATCCAAAAAAATAATACACAATTGTTTAGGTAAACAATAACATTTACATGACTTATACGGCGCAAAAGCTAAGACTATAGTAGTAGAGTACTACCTACTCTTACATAAATGGAATTGGGAGTATTTTCACATTCTTATAGGTCATAAACGACAAAGATATTAATGATGACTTTTACGGTTGCTTACTCGATCCATTTGCTCAACTACTTTCGGCCTCATAATCATGAATCATTCATCGATAAAACAGGAATGAATCCCGAAACATGCATATCGACAGAACCGCAATGCCACCATAACAAATGGAATATTAGAGAGGCAAAACCAACAACCACTCATTCATATCTTTAGTAATTGATCAGTTAGTCAGATTTCTATAAATCGGGGAATCTATAACAGATGTGGCCCATCGCAATGTGCGTGAAGCCACAGCCTTATGCTGAGAGTTCGGCCATTTGGCGCTGAAGTGGCGCATATCTTCCCTATGTAATACGTTATGATTGATTATTAGCTTTAAGTGTGCGTCATTACGCGTAAAAATGGTTTTCTTTCTAGATGACAATACTTCCATTATTAACTTGGAAAAATTAACAGGGAAGATTGCTTGAAGTTTCCTCCTCGCATCAGGAATGCAGATATACATAGGAGAACCAAGGTTACCTACATAGCTCGAAAATTATTACCAAACTTAAGACTCCGTGCATAAAATTCATTCCCTAGAGTTTAGGCAAATTCGCTGTGATGCTATGTTTGTGTGCATCGTGCGTGCGCCTACACGCACACGCGCACAATAGTCGAGCTTAGTGAACGCTCAAATAATGTTGATCCTTTAGAAGATATAATATTTTATTTTCTTATTTTATGATGTTCACCTATGTACCACTTTTGTACAAGTAGATTAAGTAACAAAATCATATAATAAGTACGGTTTGTTAATAAAAATCTGGAACTTGTGTATATTTTATATTTATCACAATTGTCAAAATAGTTCAGTTTAGTGTTAGATGGATGTTGATACATTTAGACATTAAAAAAAATGTTAAATACAAAACTATAAATGACAATTACGATAGCTAATTTATGTAAAATGGTTGTAAAAAAAAAACATTTTCAAAATTCTGTTTAATTTTGAAAATGTTTTTCGTCAAAAATAAATTATGTTTACGAGATTTCTCTTTTAAGGTGGCATTTCCCCACTCGCCTAACCATTGAGCGTGGTTGGAAAACGTGTTGCTTTGTCCATATCCAACGCAATGTTTGATGGAGAAGCAACACGAAAAAAGAGAGATAACGCCCGAATACGAATACACAAGCTTAGAAAGTTTAACCTGCTACGTTGGAAAAATCCTAAACGTCAATCACCGATCACTAATAAACGCTTTACTCGGCCCTCAAATGTATAATAAGGTTTCAAAAAGAGCAGAATTTGTCTCCTGCCGCAGGGCAGATAAAAAGAAGAGATATTTTAAACATTCCTATGCATACATTTGACGACAACCACACGCTTGTAAGAACTATCTCGGTGCTGAAAATAGAAAAGTAGAAGTAAATGTCCTTACAAAACCGCACGCTTCAAGTTTTTCTTCATTAGTAACTAACAGAACTAAGCAATTTAATCCACTTTGGCAAAATTTATGCGCGAAATACACATATAAAAAAGAAAAAAAAATCGCATTCAACTCGATGTCATATCAAAGTTATTTCTTTTAGCTGCACGACCTCAGTACGCCATTTAGTCCACTACCATCAACCACTACATCAGGTTTCTACTACCATTATATCAGGTTGATCCAAATATAATGTGATATTGCCATTTTGAAGAACAAAGTTGCAAACGTACCTATGACATGGTACTTCCGATACTACTAGGGTGTATCTTGAGTAAATTGCTAGTATATAATCCTGGCTACAAGGTTATGGTTATATAAGTAATCTCTAGTTGTTAGTCGCCTTCATAACTCCGTCCATATTCCAAAGAGTACATAAAAACCTGTATGACCCAACAGTTACAGGCACGCATAGATTTAGGCTGGGCACATACCTGTAAGATTGCACTTCACATCCCACAAGGTTGTATTTTAGAACAAATCGCTGGTAAATAATCCTGGTTACAAGGTTTTGTCTATGCTAGTAATCTTCGTCATCCCTATGCTATTTATAAATTTATTTATTTCAAGTACATAAAAACAAGTATACGCGAAAGACCGAGCGAAGTGGAGGCGGTTAAGTGGGAAAGCGGACCCCGGGCATCGAGGTGAAAGTCAAGGTTAGCAACCAGGACTGACGCTAGGATGATGATGATGACATAAAAACCAGCATGACCTCAAAAAAAAAAAAAACAAAAAATGAGAATTGCAGTATAAACTGACGCTAAATTGATAACCACTAGTACGACTAAAAAAAGTTGTGAATTTCTAAAAGGGTTTTGCGTTTATTAAATTTACACCGTAACAATAAGGTTATAGTTACTATGCCTAGATCAAGTTGACACATATTCTCAACAATACTAGGTATCCATAGTCGTTTCAGAATTTTCATTCGCTTGAATTTCCCAAAATTACATTACATTTGTCAATTAGTATGTATTGGTAAATGAAAAGCCGCTCTTACCTCTACCGCATTTAGGCACGACTGTTTTTCGCACTAGTGCAAAAAATTGTGCGTGCAGACCCTCGCCATATTTATAGCCAAGCGTATTTCTGCAACCCTATTCCTGCTGCACAGAAACGATCTGCTTGTGCCTGATATCTTTGGGTATACAGATGATAAATTGTAGAGAGATACCTGCCAAGTGCTTGGGATAGTAAGGAGCTAATCCGAACTGAAAGAGAGGCAATGGTAAAGCGTGCCAATGTTTCAGTGTGGCGAAAGTGTCCAAGTGGGGCGAAGCTAATCTGGTGGGATTCAACGCCGCTAAAACACAGGTGTGTCTATTCACCGCCAAAAGGAGCCCGTTCACCTTGGAGTGAATAGACCGCCTTCAGCTCTTTGGAGCTGACATTTCCTCTGATCTCAACTTTGGCCGGTACTTTGAGTCCAAAGTCAAGGTCTTGGAAACTCAACGTTCTTGCAAAATCCGACGGTATTTCACACCGACACAGCTTCTAATTTTGTGTGGAGTACTTCAGCTACATATGGGCTGGTACTGCAAAATGTCACTTAGTAGCTTTGGATTTGGTGAAAAGGCGTGCAAAGAGGCTGATTAGTGATCCAGATTTAGCACAGGCGTAGAGTAGCCTTTCGGTTTTCTACGAGATGCAGTTTGGAGGGTGTGCGCGGGAATTACACCATTTGATTCCGCCATCTCAATTTTACCATCGGATATCCAGGCGTACGGCAAATATCCACCCTTACGTTTTCGAGACATATACGGTCCAGACTAAGCATTTTGCCTCGTCGTATATCGGAATGGAATAGGAAGGGAATGAAAAAGCCCTTGTTGTAAAAAATTAAAAAAAGCACTTGGGTCATATTCATGCTATATTCAACCTAATTGGAGTGCAATAAGAGGCAGTTTTCGAGTAAGTGTATTGAAATAAATATATTACATTTATTGTGTCAGGTTTCGCGTCATGTCCTGCTTATTTATATGTTCGTAAGTCTATTGAAACAAGTGAAAATATATCAATCATCAGCATTCGGCACCATAAAAGACCCTCGCCTGCGGCTCATGTGAACTCCTCCTCGGTCCAAATAGCAAACTTTCTTCACTGTATCAAAAAGTACTATTTCGCTTCTAGTGCTAATTGAAAGTAAAATCTTACATTTTCTGGAAACGAAGCTACAACCAGTGCATTAATCTTGCGTTCTTCAAAAACTTTTCTTGCACGTATCAGCCCTACCTATATATTTTTTTTCCTTTTAGCAAGGCATTCATAATGCATCCCTTTCTTTCGACCCATTATCTACAAAAAAAGGATCTAGAATACTAGATTTTGCATTTGCCCTAAATAAGTACGTAACCACGTGATGAATGATATTTATTTTGCAAATAGATGACACTGGTGTTTCTTAGCTGACTACCCTGAGAAGAAAAACCGAAACAAACATAGGGGTCAAAAATATAAAAAATCTGTACATAACGAATACGTAAATAGGTCATAAACATTGTAGAAGTCATAAGTGAAAGAATTGTAATTAAATAGTAATAGTAGAGTAGTTCTGGAAATTATCTTTACATACAAACAAACAACCGTTACCTGTAATTATCATTGAAGTCAAAAGAAATTTTAACAATCTTAATAAACAAACCTAAAATAAACAATAATACTTAATGGATCAAAATGTGGTAGTCAGCGTACAATAATGGGAATTTATTTACGTAAAACTCGGGAGCGGCTGCGGAACAAAGCGACGCGTCCACGCGCTGGGAAGGCCCGATTGTGACTGACGAGATCGAATTTGCGCGGTCGATAATATAGTCAATTTTGTTTTGTAATTTACGAAATGAAGTTATTATTTATTTGTAAATTAAATTTTTGATTCTTGTAAAGGGATTTCTTAAGATTATTTTGCATATTTTAAATTTTCTTAAAAGTGTTTCCAAGGTACAGAAAAAAATACTTATTTGTCCACATATTTTCCAAGAATTACGTTTCTTCAACATTTTTTTTTAGCTATATTTCCAATCAAAGTCAATAATGTAATCAGTATATGTTGTAGTAGACCATGTAATGATGTTACTGGTATTTTTTAAATGTCGTAAAATCCTGTGTAATTTTGTGTAAACCTTAGCCAACCATCACTCGTTCGTTATTTTTGCGAAAAAAGGGTTTGGAATATGGCTAATTGCCATTAATCCACTCATTATTTTACAAAAATTCTCAGTATATTTAGGAGAATAAGAACTTGACTTTTATAATCTATAAAAAGAAGGATTAAAAGTCTTCTCTTTTGTCTCTCAAACCTTGATCAAAAATGTTCAAAATGAGTTGATTTCATACACGGCCCCTTAAGTGGCAGTGGGCGCATTTTTGCTCGCAGCAGTGGAGCTACCAAACTTAAGTGGCAGTGTATCGGGAGCTTTCCTCGCAACGATGGGGCCAAAAGGTTCTCAAGTTAGTGGCGACCGCGTAGCAGAATACGCAGCATTGGAAGGTATCCCACAAAGACAACTGATGACCTGGTGAGTGTCGCAGGAATTCCCGATGCACCGATTGGTGTGACAATGCTTGGAAGAGGCCATTGACCAACAATAGACGTCTTTCCGACTGAAATGATAATGAATGACCAAAACTATTGTAACATAAACCTTTTATTTTAAAGAGTAACTAACTATAGGGTTTCTTGCCGTATCTTCTCCATAGGAAACGACCAATTTGGAACCGTGCACTAGCTTCTAACGTTTTATAAATGCCCATGTAGGTCATGTGAAATAAAAATATTTTGACTTTCGACTTTTCACTTTGAAAGAAAACTTCAAAATAACAATACAATGCGGACAATAGCATATCTACTTATGCATTACGTCTTAGGAGCGGCTTTAGTGGCACGATAAGACACGTTTCTATTCATACCTAGATCAAGTCGGCACTATTTTATGTGACACGGAAGAATGGTTACACATAAAACTAGGCAGGCGAAAAGTGCGTACTCGTAAAACCAAAGAAAAACATTGTATACGATGCTGGTATGTGAATTGTGGGGAAACAAGAAGGAATGATCTTTTAGACAGACTGAATGATAGTTCAAAAATCCTAAGATGAGGCAGTATAATATAACCTGTTTAAATTAGTAGACGTGTTTTTACGATTAAATAAAATAACACGCTAGTTTATTGTAATATATAATAAGATGTTCAGAAATAGAAAGGAATATTTTTTTTTTTTTCAGATACAAAAATAAATTTTATGTCTTGGATCGAGTTCTGGGATCGAGATTCACACTATCCTACTAAACTACTATAAGCACTAAGTTATTTAATTTGAAAAGTGCCCTTTTAAATAAAAAAAAAACTAGTATTAAACTGTAAAACGTTGGAACGAAATCTCTTTTTATTATTTCAGTAAATTGTACGAGTAGATTAAAAAAGAAGACGGTTGGGCTCTAATAAGTAAGTCTGCAAAGCCCGACTCCCAGAGCAGGAGAAAAATTGACGACTACCCACCTCAAAAAAAAAAAGATCCTATCGTTTCCAGCCATGGAAAGGGTCCACTTGGTTACTACATAGACCCTTATCATCCGCAATCGACCACAACACCTCGGGCTCTTCGCCTTTTGTTACATTCACCCCAAACGTCCCCAAGTTTTCTAATATCGCTACCGTAATGACAATAAGCCAGACTTAAAATCTCTCTGCGGACCATTTCAAGCACAAGATTACGAAACTGTACTAGTTATTATAAATCAATAAGTTGACCCAAAGCCAATCTCAGCGCGAATCTATTGTTCTATATCAGGGGTGGCCAACTTGATACGACACACGATATATTACTGTTCATTAACTTGAAACTGTATGATCTACAAGTAACAAAATTATTTAACAATGAGTATAAAAGAGTGAGTGAGCAAATAGTAAATCGGTGAAAAAACAGGAAAAAATACATTCAAATGTTTTTTTTTTTCGGAGGATAAAAATCATCACCCGCAAAATCACACCTCCCGCCCTTGGGTGGAGCAGGAGATATTGTTCGACCTAAGTTACTTTTCATGCCAGAGCCGACACTTTTTTTGAAACGCGAGCCCTTGGCCCTAGTAGTAGACTCTTCTGCAGGGTCCCTACGCTACGCTTTGCTGACAACTCCTTGAGGCGCGCGGGAACAGTGCGCGCCGTCGACGATTTAGTGTTGGTCTGGACGGTTACCGGAGCTTCGAATGTGTTCGATGTTCTTTTTACAGACAAGAAACTTAATAGGTATTTAATAGAGTGAAGTGGGTAGGGAGTGAATAGCAAGTTATATGCAGTTTCGCGCTAGTCCTCTTGGCTTAAAAGTAAAATAATGCACCATTGCTTGCCAAGATCGACTAGATTAATTGCCAATAGCCAATTGTAAGTTAAGCTCGCCTGTGTACATCATCTATCCTATGTCTTTTTGTTAACTTTATAATCTGTACTATCACTGCATAGTATAAAACAAAATCGCTTCCAGCTCTGTCCCTATGTATACTTAGATCTTTAAAACTGCCCAACGGATTTTGATGCGGTTTTTTAATAGATAGAGTGATTCTACAAAGTTTTATACGTAAATACATGCATAGTATAATTAAATATCACCATTGCACCCGTGCGAAGCTGAGGCGGATCGGTCGCCATTACATAGTATAAAACAAAGTTGCTTACCGCTGTCCCTATGCATGCTAAGATCTTTAAAAGTACGCAACGGATTTTGATGAGGTTTTTTTTAATAGTTAGAGTGATTCAAGAGGAAGGTTTATGTGCATAATATATTCAATACTAGCTTTTTCCCGCGGCTTCGCCCGCGTACATAAAATATAGCCTATGTCACTCAGGAGTAAAGCAGCTTTCTATTGTTGCTAAAATTTTTCCAATCGGACCAGTAGTTCCAGAGATTACCCCCTACAAACAAAAAAACATAAAAACAAAAAAACAAACTTTACCTCTTTATTATATTAGTGTAGATCAGTACCCGTGCGAAGCTGGGGCGGGTCGCTAGTAAAGAATATAAGAGATCGACCAGTTGGGCACCCCTGTTCTATACTCTAGTTACGAAAACCGGAGCTTAGTCAGATTTCTGCGTGACCTTATATGACATTATCAACAATATCTTGTAATTAATCTCGTTGAAATTACTCTGAAATATCTCTTGAGTGAATTAAAGAAGATACACAGATTATTATCTTAAGACGGGACGGTAAAGAGGGAAACATCAAAAGGGAATCTCGTGTGTCTGAGGACTGACGATTCTCGGACGGAGGAGGGTTTCATTTTGGGCGTCGCACTTTAAGTTGTATGTATATTTGAGTATCTTAATTATTATTGTAAGTAGTGTGGTACTCAAAAAATAATCATTTTTCTTCTAAATAAAAGTGTCTAGCTAAACTCGAGAACCGTTAAGACTGAATTGGTTCATTTTGAAACATTCGTGATACTCCAAGGAAGATGCAAATGATGAGAACGAAAAAGAAATCGGCGGTACGAAGTTTGCAGGGCCAACTAGTCGTTCTATAAAAGTATAAAAATAACAACTAGAGAAAGTTTGTCATTGCTACCGATGCATAAATCGCTCGAGCCGCAGGCAAGGGTGTCATGGAGCCAAATGCTACAGAAGCCAATTTTCACGACTCATACGACATTTCTCAATACAGTTACGAAGAAATAAATAAAGATGGTTTGACCGGCGACCTGTGCGGATAACTCTGCGTCTAGCCTTATACAATAAGTACAATCAATTGTGGCAGGACCGAATTCGTGCACTTTTCCGCACTAGTACGAAATACCGTAAATTACGTTTCATTGACATGTCTTTTAAATTTTGAAATTATCATTTATTAATCTATACATAAAAGGAGAAACTGACTTACTGACATATCAACGCACAGCCTAAACTATCTAAACCTAGGAGCGTAAAATTTTGCACAAGGCTTCCTTTTATGACGTAGGCGAACACTAAGAAAGGGTTTTTCAAAATTTAGCTCCTAAAGGGATGTAATGGGGGTCTTAAGTTAGTATGGAGATCCCTATTTTCTCGCGAGCGAAGCCGCTGGCAGAAGGCTAGTCATTTATATTTTTTTGTGAGGATTCTGTAATATTTTTGCCTAGATTTGTTTTTTTTTTTTTAATGTACTGTAGAAATAAGTGTTACTTACTAACACATATTTTTGACCAAATGTTGTTTATAAATGAATAAATATTAGTGGATAACAAAAAGACACAAACAATTTGTTTTATACTATGAGAAGATTTAAAGATAATAAAGACCCTTAATTATAAAAGGTCGCGATTAAATCGCTTTCGGCTTGTTTTAATACGTAGTTGATAAGGCACGTCTCGCTTTACAGTCGAAATTCGATAGTTTCATTACTAAACTAATTGTATTTTATTTACAAACAATTTGATGAAACAAGATAACCTTCACGAGCGTCAGTTGAAAGTTAAGGCTCGGTTCTACTCATTTACATTTTTTTTAAACCTCTGGAACTCATCAAATATGTATTAAAAGAGAACTCTATGAAAAACATATTGAGTCGATGCGAGACGCACAGGACCGTTCGTTGTGGCGACACTTGGGGGAAGCCTATATCCAACAGTGGACGTCCTTCGGCTGAAATGATGATGATGATTTGACTAACTCGTTTAAAAAAAATATCGTGAATCTGACCCCTAACTTAGGATTTCAAACGTGTATGTCTATGAGATTACGACACGGTAATATTTAAAACTTGCAAAAAAATAAGGCTTAATTTTTAAAAAGAACTCGCAAAAACCAAAATCTTGAATGGCTAGTATTTTTTTTATAAAAACCATCCGCTGTTACGGAGCCGCAAAGTCGACAGACCCGTGTAGAATTCACACAAAATACTCAGTGACTACAACCAGCTCTTAAATACAATAGTATTTTCAAAACCTGTCTAAAAAGTAAAATCTCTAGACTATGATAAAAGTCTGCCACATCAGTTCAGCATAAACTATCTATTAAACATTATCGATTTCTAATAAAGACGTAAAAATCTAAAGTAAAATCCCCGACTAAAAGAAAAACCAGATTTCGTTAAGGCCCTATCATAAAACTGTCAATAGCCAATATTAATCTCGCCCTGCCTAAAGATCTCATATAAAAATAAATGTGATTTTTCCTCACAAGCTCTATAAATTATTACTGAAAACATCCGTCAGCATTACATGTACATTCTTTAATTAAAAATAATGCGATTAATTACTGAGACGAGAGTTCATTAAACGTTTTACCATATTAATCCATACTAATATTATAAATGCGAAAGTAACTCTGTCTGTCTGTCTGTTACGCTTTCCCACTTAAACCACTCAAACGATTTTGATAAAATTTGGCACAGACAATCTTTAGACCCTGAGAATGGACATGGCTACCTTTTATTGCGAAAAAAAGACGCAGACGAAGTCGCGGGTACCAGCTAATTATTTATATCAATTTACATCACTGATATGTCAATTACATCCACCGTAGGTAAGGGCTTTGCAGAAAGCGAGCTACGCATTGTTCGCCGTCCGATAACCGTCCGGATCGAGCCCTAGCCATCGACAGCGCGTCGTGTTTGGCGCCTCAAGAAGATCATCAGAAAAACCGTAGGGTCCCAGCAGGGTCGAAGCCTCTGAGGCCATAGGAAAACCCAAAGCCCTGGAATACAAGGCACCGAAGAAACATAGGGGTGGGTTTGAGTAAGTAACCGTCTGTGTCCTCCACAAGATATTAAGATGATTTCTAACTTAATTAATGGTCCATCTTGATTGTCCAGCAAAATTAACTTCACAAGGTATCTTGGACTCTACCTCTTACATTCCTAACTGCACGATTTATTGATTAGCTTTTCTTCTAAAAATAAACCAATCAATAAACACATAGCTGACAACCAGACGTACTAGGAGTTCAGCGACTCGAGAAATAAATTGAATTTAAACGCATATAAAATAGTGCACCACCCCGTATACTTGGTCTGCACTGATTTAATTAAGATTGCGGCAGAAATTGTGATGGGCGATCTTATGTGGGGAACTGCGATAAGGACTTAAGATTTATCTCGCAATCTACTGCAGTTGTGAGTTTTATGATAGACTAGCTTCTAACAGTGGCTTCAGCCTCGTGGAAGTAAGTTTTTCCATACAAACTTTGCACCCACTCATCATAGTTCTTAGTACTCACCTACGTCATAAAGGGAAACCTTATGGAAAATTTTACTCATTTTGTCCCTGTATAAATCATATTTTTTTTGTATTCATTTTCGTGTAATATGGTAGCGTAAATATGTAATGTCATTTGTTTGTCTATAAACTAAATTATATTTTTTCAATGACGACGAGGTCGCTAAGGTAAAGATTTGTCATACGTATGTGGGACAATAATTTTTAACCTAAATTAATTTTAGGACCACATATTCTAGATCTAGAATTTCTTGTATTTTTATTCCTTGTAAAATATAAAGCTTGAGTTACGGAGGACATCAAATACAACACATTGAATATACAGAAGATAGAAAATAGACGGACGAAAATACCAAATTTACCGTTCGTGACTAAGATAACTCAAGCCTAGCTTAATTTAATGTTCAAAGCCAATAATAACAACTCTGATTGTTTTCATAGCAATTACACTAACAAACTTAGGGCATGAATTCAGCGAGCTACTCGAAGAAATTGCGTTAGAAATCAACATTTACATTCCACTTCAGTTTCGTCCCTTACAAAGATCAACAGGGAAGCCTGTGTTTAAGGACGGCCGAACTGATTACGTAACAGTATATCGAAGACATTTAACAAAGTAGATAGCTACAATAATACTGATAATCCGTGTTTCGTAAACAATTTAAGTGGCTTAACGAGGAGATATCAAATGTACCGTTGTATCGATCGCTTGCTGCATATTGTCGTCGAACAAATGGGAGCAAAGCATTATGATAGTTCGCTCATGCTTCCTGCAGAACTAACGTTGTTATAGTTCAATGCATTACTATGATTGAGTTTAGAACCTCGCGACAGTTTACACTCCGTCGAAGCTCGATTAAAACGCCAACGAGCCGTTCGTGTAATTAATGTGAATCCTTATAACAACACCAGTAGAATCAAATGATTGATTTTATAATTAAAATGTGTTAGTGGAAAATTATAGATGAAAATGTTCCACATCAAAAAGGACATTTTTAGGCGAAGTAATTGGATTTCAACGTTAGGTGGATCGATGCATTCATTTGGGTCTAGCTCTAGAGTTAGCTACGCGATGTGCAGTGAGTTCCAACCTTAAATTAGACGATTCCTGACGTGTACGTGAACAATTTTAATTACAATTAAAGTCATGACGACATTGCTGTTATTATCTCGACTGTTAATGGCTGTGGAATAACGTACAGTTATACTAAATAATGCTAGTCATTTAGCTGCATGTGCGAGGAAGCCAGAAAACGACAATTACTCGTATTTTGTTGCAATTTATAACCGTTACTTAATCATCAGATTCTAACAAACCCTTACGTTTTACAAAACAAAGTCCCCGACCGCGTCTGTTCGCGATAAACTTAAAACTACTGAACTGATTTTCAAGCCATTTTCGCTAATAGGCAAAGTGATTCATGAAGAATATTTAGGTTTATATTATAGTAGAGAAAAACCAAGAAATTTCAAAGATCTCACACCTGCCGTGCCACGCTAGGACAAGTAGCTAGTTAATAATAAATTGGCCGACATCTACACAAGATTTAATTTTTAATAATATACAGCTAGATATACTAAAGCTAGGGCTCAGTTTAGTGTTAAATACCAGTAAATACACTGGGAGAATTAATTTGCATAGTTTGGGATATCAATACAAATAAAATGGCATAAATCATTAGCACCTAAATGATCCCAGAAGACGCACGTATGTCATTCATGGAGTGACATCAAACTCCGAAGATAAGTAAGAGATGAATATTACATCAATTTAATATATTCGTCTACAACTGCAGGTAGTCAATGAAGAAGAGGAACTCTTCTTCTTTAAGAGTAAGAAAAAGAGGAGTAAAGAAGGCCTCTGAAAATAATTCCCTTCCATAGTGGAGAGGGCCGAAAGAGAGACAAGTTTTTTGTATTTTCATATTTTTCAAATTCTCTGAGAAAAACTTTGTGCCTTTGAGGAGTTTCGTCCCCAATTATTAGAATAAAAATTAAAATATTTTCTAAAATTTCATGAGTTCACGTGATCAACTTTATTTTTTCCTAATTGGAGTCAGAAAATAACCCTTAAGTACCTATACGTTCGGTTAGCTGCCTTTTGAAACTTATAACCTTGCTTGAGAATTTCAGAGAAGTTCTAAAATCCACGAACTCAAACAGACGCAATAATCATAGCCTGTTTATAGCTGCAGTTATCAGAGTACGGTACTGCTGAGGCCCATATTAGCCGTCTCACATGCATGACGGACTCTAATTGCGACTTACGCGATAATTTGGGCTCAACGGGTAATAGACAATAACCGCTATGCCAACAGTCACGGAAATGGAATGCTTTGTGGAATTATCTGAGCGATTATTGACTTGATGGCTGGTAGGTTTCATTTTTGTTAGTTTTTCTTGTTATGGTGGGAAAAAATCATCTAACAACAAGTTTCGCCTTGGGCGGATTAAGAGATGGTGTCAGACTTTTACTGGCCAAAAACCCACCCCGTTACTTCTTTGCCTCAGTTCCAGGGGCCTTGGTGATATACTTTCATATGTGCTCTTAAACCCAGAATGCTTCGGAGAAGTTATAAGCAAACTGTAGAGGCCCAGCAGGGTTTCTGGGCCCCATACAGTTTTCTGATAACTCCTCGAAGCTAATCATAGGCATATTGACAGTTCTACAGTCTATATCTGCAGCTCTTCTTCAGTAAGACTTACAGACCCACCAGGTAGACTAGAATCATCAAAATCGATTTGGCGAGAATATAGCTGAATAAAATACAAAAAAAAACCTTTCAGACGACTTGAGGACGCTGAAAGGCTCCAGTCTTCTTTTTTGGAAGTCGCTTAAAAAGAAAACTGGAGCTGTGGTAAAATAACAAAAAGATGGTGAGAAAACTAAAATAGCTTTCTTAGGCAAGACGAACAACACTATTTACTACAAATGAAAGGAATCGAGGAAAGGCAATAGCCAAAGGCACATTTTCCTAGCAGTGAGACAGCCTGATAATAAAATGAATAATGAGAGCGACAAAGAAATAACGTCTAGAAGTCAGTACTTCCAAGAAAACGCTTTTCAGAAAATATTTCATAATACCTTTTGTACTTTTTATTTTACAAAGACTTTATGGATCGAAGAAAATTCTCTGAAGCCATTGAAAATTTGGTTTTTATTACTCTTGTTTTCCTCAAATTGTTTATTAGCTTAATATCAATCAATCGTTTCGTTTGGTTTTATTAATATCAGTATCTTGAATTTTATTTCTTTGAAGTTTTCTCGGTTTTATCGTGACCCGTAAAGGGTGGGCGCCCCTGTCCCACCCGGTTGTGGGCGGGGAATAATTAGTTTGTGTCGTACTACAGGCTTTATGAGACATTTGCTTGTTTTATGTAACCCTCATTTTATTCAATTATCACTGTAGATTTTTCCAAGAATTTAGACAGTCGAGAATTTTTCTTTACCCGAGTCTCTTGGTATTTTTTTAAGGATACACAGTACGGGTATACTTATACACCGTTAAATTTTAGTCGTTTTAATCCCGAAGAGGGTCGATCCAGTACATGAAACACTATCGATTTGTGTAGATAAAATAAAAAAATAAAGTACTTTTTTTTTAAATCTCTATATGCATTTACGAAATTAATTTCTTTAAGTAAACGAGTCATTGACCTTGTAGGTAGTTGTCGGTCGTTGCGTACTAACTACCTACAGGTCATTGACCTCGCTCAGCTGACGTTTACTTAAAGAAATCAATTTAGAACATGCGTAAATTAATTCGAGTTTTTAAAAAAAGTACTTTGTTTTTTTATTCTAACTACCAATCGATAGTGTTTCATGTACTGAATCGATCCTCCAAGGGATTAAAACGATCAAGATTTAACGGTGTATAAGTACGCAGCATAGCACAGAATAGCATCAGCCTCTTAATGTTCCCACAGCTGGGACTCGGGCCTAGGAGATAAAATGGGTCGTAATCCACCACGCACGGCCAGTGCGGATTGGTGAATGTCACATGCTTTCGAATGTTTGTTTCTAGGACATACCAATTTCCTCACCACACGATAAATACGTTTCTTTTTTAGTTTAAATCAGGACTAAAACAAAATCTAACTCCTTAGAAAAAAAAATAAACACTAAGGCCATACACAAGCCATAAATGACCTATTCTGATGGCTGAAGTCGATAAATTCTATTACCTACAAAACACATTATTATCTGCTTCATTGATAAAGTACTAGAACGGATTATAGTGAACCGGAACAGGTAGGATTCTATGAACCGTAAAACCCGTAAAGCGGTAATTGAGTCGCGAACCGAACAATTATAACTATTTCCGATTTGGGCTTTTAAAAAAGGACAATATGATGACGTCATGAGGTCGTATCGATGCGAACATTGCAATCTGCGGACGCATTCCTGACTTGTGACGTCAGAGTTGATCCGGCGCATCGACCGAGCGTTACTTTGCTTTTAATTGTTTTTTATTGGTGCGTCCGCTGTTAATTTAATAATACCCACAATATAATTTATTCATGTGCTCTTCAGTTGTGAATTTGTCGAACAGGATATACAAAACGCAGCACAAATGTTAAACTAAAATGGCGAACGTGTGCTGCGCGTAACTATAACTTTAAAGATGATTTGATTTATTGGAGAGATTTTCACAAATATTTTTTTTATCGTTAATAGGTTTGCCCTTGACCGCTATCTTACCTAATGGATAGCGACAATGCGGTCGACGATGGAGCGCACTTACCTAGAAGTAACCTATTCACTCTTGACTTAAAGATTCCCGGATTGTAGCCATCAGGAAACACAGACTCTAATCTAACAGTATACAGGTTCAATGAACAAGACAAAGGATTCCTAACGCCTTAGGGATCAGCTTTGAATAAAATATCGCTGCATCTACGTAAGCTGGAAGCCGATTTCAAAAGATAAGATGATTTTAATTAGAGGATAAGCCAGAACTGATTGAGCCTGGATTATGTAAGCGAGCGACGCAGGGAAGTACTAAACATCTGAAGTTAGATACTATTTGATATAAAAGGCAAAAGATCGCGCATTTTGGTATTTTCTAAACACCAAATGGCTATTGTTGGGAGCAATGGAAAGATTTCAAATCTTATGGTTAAACACTTTAAAAATCATCCAATGACGAGTCCCGCTCTTGGGCGGAGCGGAAAACAAGTGTCAGACTCTTACTGACTAAACAACCTACCCCGTTCCTACATCGCCATACATACCAGGGCCAGAGCCTTCCTTTTCAGACACAAACCCGTGGCCCTGATTGGCTTCGACCCTTCTGCAGGGTCCCTACGGTTGCTGACAACTCCTTGAGGCGCGCGGGAACAGTGCGCGCCGTCGACGACTGAACTTGGTCCGGACGATTACCAGACGACCGGACGGCGAGCTACCCTATGCTCACCGTCCGCAAGCCCGCGCCTACGGTGGCCGGAAGTCAGGATCGGAATCGCGGCGGCGTCTGGGGCGCAAACGCCGTTGCCTTATGCGGTCCGCCTCCTCCTTTGCTAGCATTACTGCTTCGCAGAAGGAGGCGACCGCCTGCCACTCCTCAATGATTTAGGCATTTTCAACCTAACATGGCAACTTCGAATTCATACAAAGTCAAACAAAGGAAATGAGTACAATAATAAATACAATAATCACAAATCCTGAAAACAGCTGATAGGATCATCAATATCATCATCATTTAAGACAAAAGACATCACTGCTGGACATAGGTCTCCTAAAGACTCGCCACGTTGAACGGTCCTGTGCCTCTCGCATCCATCGCATTTCCGTTACTCTTATGACCAGGTAATCGGTCTACCTTGTGAGAAGCCAAATAGACCTTTTTGACTTTTTTTTTAAATAAACCAAACATCCTGATCTAAGGATTACATTCCAGGACCCCTGCTGCCTTCCTGCTTTATAAAGTTTAAACATTCATCAGCTTTATAAAGTTCTTCTCTGGGAGAAGGATGGACCGAAATCCACCACGCAGGTCCAGTGCGTGTTGGTAGAAGTCACATGTCTTCGATTGTTTGGCTTTCGACATGTCGGTTTCCTCAAGATGTTTTCCTTCACCGTTTTGAGTGGTGATGAAATAAACTGCGCAAAGTAATGCGCCTGACTGGGTTTGAACCTACCTACAACTCATAAGACGGGGCCGTTACTACTCGGCCTCTGCTCCTCAAGAAACATGATGGGAATCGTTTATTTCGTAGGTGAACAGACATACAATACATCACAATATTGAAGGTATAGCAAGCCAAGTAAACAGCCGATATTGGTCTTGAACCAACACCACATAAATTATGATCGGCATTGCACTGATAACGAAACGGCATCAATATCAGTGCCAACGTATTGATACTGTGATAAGGCATTTGATAAACAGGTTTGCAATTGCATCATCAAGCTGGTTTAGCTATCAACTGGGTTTTTTAGGATCGGTACCTAAAGAATATGATTGATCTGCGGGATTTATCGAAAGGAGGCTTCGATCCTACTGGGGCCCTACAGTTTGCTGACTATTCCTTGAAGTGCTCAGAAGACCCGGAGGACGTTCTGGAAGCCTGGACGATTACGGGACGGGCGGACAGCAAGCTAACCATTGCTCGCCAAGGACAGGAAGATATATAATATTTCAATATATTATGCATGTATTATATACATAAACCTTCCTCTTGTATCACTATCTATTTAAAACAAAACCGCATCAAAATCCGTTGCGTACTCTTAAAGATCTAAGCATACATAGGGACAGAAATAAGCAACTTTGTTTTATACTATGTAATGATAACACAAGCTCAGCTTAGGTGATAGTTTTGGAGTATTATTATCTACACTAATATAATAAAGAGGTAAAGTTTGTTTTTTTTTATTTTTTTGTTTGTAGGAGGTAATCTTTGGAACTACTGATCCGATTGGAAAAAAATTAGCAACAATAGAAAGCTGCTTTACTCCTGAGTGACATAGGCTATATTTTATGTACGCGGGCGAAGCCGCTGGCAAAAGCTAGTAATTACATAATAATATAATTACTTTTATTGACTAAACCTGACTAAAACCCTTCCGTTCTCTCACTTGCCCTTCACGTTCCAAGACCAAAGTGACTCTTCCGAACAACCCAGAAGACCTGAATAGCCTTTGCCCTTTATCGAAAGCCAAAGGATTAAGGAAGTAATCCAAGCTATTTCTGTATAGCCATAAAAGCGAACAAAACAAATATAAAGAACAGATTCATTCTCTTTAATTGTTTAATTATTCAAACAATAAATGTAATGTTAGACCTTTATGCGAGCCGCGGCCCAGTGAATACACGAAACAGTATAAAATAAAATTACGTATAAAATAATTACCTTTCGTTAGAGTTAATGTACACGTAAATATCAGGTTTGGGGCAGTTTGCGAAAATCCTTTTGATTTTACGTAAACTTTTTATTTTTTTCTTAGCAACCCCAAAAAGGTTTTCGGCGAAGTTTTCACAAGCTTTGTCCGTTTTCTCATTATGGGCGTCGTAAAAATTCGAGTAAATATTCACTGCCATCAGTCGGATCGATGGGATCAAGCGGCGAACTTTAGACACCTCTACACAGGGTTACCAGATGAAAAAATGAAAGCGTTTTGCCTCGTCGTTTATACCGCGTACATCGAGGGACTGAAACAGTTTGTCAGCTGCGGTCTTTCCGTCCGATTATTATTTAGGTGTCTTCAATTGCTACAAATTAGTGTTTGACTGCGATCCCACCTAATGGTAATGATGCAATCGTTGATGGTGAGGCGCACTAGTTTATTAAGAGCCTTGAAGACATCTAAATTATAATCGGACAGACAGACTGCAGCCGATATTATACTCTTTACTGTACACAGATTAAAAAGTTAAGTTTGTTTTGCTGTATTTGATAGAAAATAATCTAAAAATCATGAGATTTGCAAAATCCGGCTGCACTCCTGAGAAGAGATCAAAAATCCTGAGATTTCAGGACAAATGTGCAGATATGGTAACCCTATCTCCACACAGATTGCACAATCTCATTTCTGAATCTCCTACCCCCACAGGAAACTTTTAAAACCATTCCAACTTCTGTATTATACTCACTCACATTTGCATTTGTAATCAGACAATTTTTATGTCTATGCTCTAGAGTTCTGCAGGCATATTAAGTGGGGAGAAATTATTTCTGCTTTTGTAGTAAAAGAAATGTCTAGTATGTAGTGTATTGCTTGTTATCAAGTCGTAAAAGTTGAACGGAAGATGCGGTTATTAAACTCGAAGATAGGGCTTAGGTTACCAACCTGTCATGACATTATACTTTGTTTTTTTTTTTAATTGTGGTTAGTCTCGCGTTTGAGCACTATCTCGCCTGATAGTAAGCGACAATGTGGCCGATGATGGAGTACGCTTGCCTAGAAGTAACCTTTAAACTATACTTCTTTTTAATTAATTATAGGTTCGCACTTGACCGCTATCTGGCGTCGATGCGGTCGACAATGGAGAGCGCTTGCCTAGAAGTAACCTATTCACTCTTGACTTACAAGATTCCCGGCTTGTAGCCATCAAGAAACACAGACTCCGGAAAGGAATTCCACTCCTTGGCTGTACGCACAATGTATGTGCACTTAATCGTGATAGAATAAACTTTATTGTACACTAATAAAGTAACAAAATCATACTTTTAGGCAAACAACAGATACTTTCAAAAAACCTCCAAAACGAAATGTTTTTGGAAAAAAATTGCATAACTAGAACGCTGAAGAAGTGGTCGCCTCGCTATCAACGAAAAAATCTTTACAGCAAAGAAAATTTTCAACATTTCGTGTCCTCCCGAAATTGAAAAGGTTGTACTTGTACGATCTCCTAATTAAGGTCTGTCCACATTCAGCTGGAGGGGACATCGCTGGCATTGCGAGTCAACGACCTATAAAGCCTTTCAAACCGAAAGAAATTTCGCTAGTCTTCTTTAAATCTAGAATGTATTTAGCTATAGTCTGGCTTCTAAAATAAAGGCTATATTTAGAGTATTATTACACAAAGTGAAAGTTGAATTTTTAATGGAATCCTTTGAGCTGCGAGTTAGCCACTATAGTTTGACCTTTTGCTTCGCCAATAATCCTTTTCTTTACACCCGCAGCCCATACTTAACAAGATGGTATTAAAAAGAGTGAGTTTTATTTTTAGTTTAGAATCAAGTCTCCATTGTTTATTGAACAATAAACAACGTAGTACACGGTGATTTGATAATCCATGTCTAAAGGCGTGAATAAAGCAATGATTTTTTTTACCAGTGACAATTTTCTAGCCCAACTTAAATTCTTGAGGCCCACCGAGCGAACGCCGGCGTTGGCAGATCTATTGTCTTTCTATTATGAAAGGTAACTATTGCTGGACCGGGGTAACTATTGCTGACAATGCATTTATCGAATTCTTGCGATATAAAAAACTAAAACATTATGCCTAATGTAAATCACAATTTTTATTTTGAGATGGGAAGTCATCCATAGGGTAGAGCGGAGGCTGGGCTCTACCTTTTTCCTTCGGGGAAACCGATTTTTAGACCTTCATATAGGAAAACTCAAGAAAAATGAAAATTTTATCAGCCTAGAGTCGACTAGGAACAGACACATTTAAGAATCCTTACTTTCTTATACAATTGCATTTTATCGTTTTGTTTTTCAAGAGCAAGAATGGCCAGAGAATCGCAATGGTTTGAAAACTTTGGACAGGTATATGTAGCGCGGTAACTTTGAGAAACGCTGGAGAGCATAATACTCGCAGGTTCTACCTAATCACCGCGCCAGAAACTTTTTAATGATACTCTTTTTCAATTTCGAAGCATTAGAAGGATACCGTCATTGAGTGCCTATAACTTATTCTTCTTCTCAGTCGCACACTCCTAGCTGAGTAGTCGTGGTCATGGACCGTCTGGTAAGTCGGTTGCGGCTTTTGCGAGACTTCTCCATCTCTCTCTATTCATGACACTTCGTGTACATTCAATAAGGGACTGCAAACACTTCAAAGACTTTTTAATGAGGTCTGTCCCATCCGATATGTGATGCGAAAGCGCAAACCAGGGATCTGGGACTAAGGCAAGGAAGGAACGGGGTAGTTTGTTTAGTCAGTAAGAGTCTGACACTTTCCCGCTCCACACAAGGGGTGGATTCGTTATTGGATGATTTTTACCTACCATAAAAAAATATGGTAGATGATCGGTCGCGAGAACACTGGCCCTCTACTCTTCCCTGTACCACTTAACGTCCCAAAGAGTTGTCATTACGTATGACCTAACTTAAAACCCAGTAAAAACCAATTTCTAGCAACCCCACCACACATTAATGTACTACTCCTGTATATAGGTGCGATAACATGAGTCTCATATTGCGTATTATAATGAGATGTAGATAACCCTGGGTTTAATTTAAATATTGAGTTTAGTTTCTTGTGCTATGTCACAGTAGAAGTAAACGAACAGTAGGGAAACTGCCTACAAACGCTCGGAAACGGCACACTCACACAAACATACGCATCTACGAGACCGATAAGCTATTCTCGCAGTGCTCATAGTAGTGCGTGTCGCGTCAAGACGAGTGGTCACGTTTGAGTTTGCTTTGAGTAATCTTTAGAAAAATGCCCGGAACGTATTGCGTACCCGTAAAAGGTTACACCATATTGACAAGTTTAAGATCTAAAACTTGTTGTATCAATATTAAAATATTTTCCATATTTTTAAACTATTTTGCTCAGGTTAACCGACGCGACGACGGCGACGTCACGAGATTACGATTTTAATTTTATTTATAATCTAGTTACCTATATAATTATCTATTCAGTTTGTTGATCACTACGGAACATATTTGTTTTTTTTTTTCATAATAACAAACAATATCAAAAACATTAAGTAATAGTGACATCCCTATTGCTTTTATGGAGCGTAGGTATTTATTTTATAAACAAGGCCTAGTTTCTTTACTGTTCGATATTTATTCTGTGGCTATGTGTAGTGTACACAAGAATTTGAATACGTAGGTTATTTGAGAAAACAGTTTTGTATAAGTATGTTTTTAGTAGGTTTCTATAAGTTGGCGAAGAATTTTGTATGAGGGAATATATTATTAGTGGTCGGATCTGTGGTTACTTTGTGCTTGGCTTGCTTTATGATGCATATAGTAACTAATTGTATAAAGAGAGGACTTTCCTCTGTCCTCATCGCATATTTAGACTAAAAATATAGGATTAAATTCATAAATTCTGATCCTAACCATCCTTACCACGTTCCTGGTGATCTTTAAAAGAGATATTAACAAAACCGTAGGGGCCAATTGTCCGATGGCCACCAGAGCCACGAACAATTTCTGAAAAGGCACACTGGGTGCCTTTTCATCAAAGATGATCATCATTCAGATGATCAGTCAGATACTTCCTCTCGCTGTACATTACAGCAGGAGTAGTCATTGAATGAGCTGATAAATAAATTATTAATTATAAATAAATTGAGCACAGCTCAAAAACAAAATCAGGAACACTTGTATGAGGAGTTCAGGCTGCTAATACCCACTATTTAGAGACATAATACCAAACCAACTAAAGGCAGACAATTAGTCACAAATGTTACAACAAAGGAGGAATTGGGAAGACGTTGCAACTGACAGGAAACCCTTGCTTTGTGCATATATACGTTAGACGACTACAATGGTGGCTGTACAGGCACATGTATTTACAAGGGTATAGAACAGTAGTAACAAATAATAAACATGGTAAGGATAAAGCATATAATGTGGCGAAAATTGCTGTTACGGAAATCAGAGAAAAGGACGAAGGACAAAGACTTTTAAGAGAGCCCTTCCCTATCATCAACGGAACAGCAATTAAAGGAAAAGCAGTAACAAATGATAAACATATTGTAAAGGAAAAAGAAGATAATGCGGCAATGATTGCTGAAACGAAAATCTGAGAAAAGAAGGACGAAGGAAAGAGATAATGGTTCGCGCGACTGCTGCGCTACAGCCGCGCGTTTTTATTTTTATAGAGTAAAAAGCAGCGCGTCGCTTTGCGGCTTTGAAGACGACTTTACACAAAATTATGTTTTAATTTCAATACAAACTAAGATACTATTTTTATTCACAAAATGTCTAGAGAAAGATGTGTACAGTACGGCCGTCGCATCTTGGCTTGTCTGAAGTTAGACTACGAATTTTAGCGCTTGAAAACTCGTAAAAAAAAATAATGCAATTTTCTATTGTTATTGCTGTTAAAAGCTGTTATTGGCACTTATTTTTAAAAATAAAAACGGCGGTCTGAAGATTAATGCGGCGAAGACCGAGTACTTGGCCTGTAACACAACAAACGCTGCTCCTGTTCGCATTGGCGAAGACACAGTCGAGCGCACGGAACAGGTCAGGTACTTGGGATCGGTGCTCCACGAGTCCGGGGACGTCGATTGCGACGTTGAGTCTCGTATCTCGGCGGCCTGGGCGAAATGGCGTGAGGTGGCGGGGGTTATCTGTGACTCCAAAATGCCGGTTAGGCTCAAAGGACAGGTCTATAAGACCATCATTAGGCCTGTCCTTTTGTATGGCAGTGAAGCGTGGCCTGTACTTGAGCGGCATAAGCAAAGCCTGCGTGTCACGGAAATGAATATGCTGCGCTGGATGTCGGGAGTGTCGCGGAAAGACCGCATTAAAAACTCCCGCATCCGGGGCAGCCTTCAGGTCCGTGACATAGCGGATAAACTGCAGGAGGGTCGCTTACGTTGGTATGGCCACGTTTTACGAAAACCGGCAGACTACGTGGGTAACAGATGCCTCGACATGCCTCCTCCGCCGGGACCCGGTAAACGAGGAAGGCCTAAGAGGCGTTGGATCGACGTCGTAAGGGACGATAAGCGTGCCAATGGCCTTACGGCAAAGGACGCAAAAGACCGAGCGAAGGGGAGGCGTGCTTGCAGGAAAGCGGACCCCGGGCACCGAGGCGAAAGCCAAGGTTGGCAACCGGGACTAATACCGCTAGGATGATGATGATGATTGACACTTATTTTTAAAACTTTTATTTTTGTACGAGTTTTCAAGCGTTAAAATTCGCAGAGACGAACTTCAGACCCGCCAAGATCCAACGGCCGTACTATATCGTCATAAGCACGTGTATATCGTCGTTATCGTCATAAGCACGTGTAGCAAGCAGTAGCAGTGTATGGAAATGTACTTTGGGTTGGGAGCCCTTCATCATCATCATCAGCCTTTTTTTTAATGTTCCAACTGCTGGGTCACAGCCCTCCTCTCTAGAAGAGGGGAGCCATTAACAAGTCTTATCTAGCTACAAGACAAGACATTTCGCAAAAATAAAAATGTCAATATCGAGGTGCGGAACCGCATTTTTATCTTATCGTGTCATAAAAGTATCGATGCAATAACACTTTTATCGGGCAACTGCAATATCGATGAAGACACGTCGGGCAGTGCAGTTTACGTAAGAACTATAAAATACCGGTGAACGAGGTATTAATTAATCTACTACCAGTAGCAAGAACGGTGAAGGAAAACATCGTGAGGAAACCGGCATGTCCTAGAACCAAAAATTCGAAGACATGTGACATCCACCTATCCGCACTGGGCATGCGTAGTGGATTATGGCCCATTCCCTCTCCTAGAGAGGAGGCCTGTATCCCAACAGTGGGAACATTAAAAGGCTGATGATGATGATGAGTAGCAAGAAATAGTGGGGTATGAAGGGTCAGATATACGCCAGCGGCCTTGAGCTAACAAATAAAAAAGAAAGAAAGCAATGTTTATTTTGCCCAAAATCTCACATAATACAACAATTTGTCAGTCAAGTGTGAACCAGGTATTAATGAATTGCACCATAGACACTAGGCAGAATACAGTTGCCTTGCAAATGAGGAAGCGTCCCTTCGCGGATCAAGATTATTTGAATAAATATTGTCTTTCATTTATGAAACACAATATGAACAAAAGCCGTACATCAAAAGATTGGCAACAAAATTATCTTTTAGTTTGTGAAAGTTCCATAAAAAAATATCCAATGATTTATGCCTGAATTTAACTTTTTTGTTTATGTTAGACTTAACTTTGAAAATAAATTACACGAAGTTCAATGAAAACAAAAAATGTAAATATTCGTATGAGCCTTCCCGACTCGTCTGGAGCATGGTTTAAAAGCTTGTTGCTTCATCTAAAGCAATCCACTATTTCCCAAAAGCGGGATTCGACATTGGATGCTTTTTGCCCAAGGTAAAAAAAAACCACGCGGTTGATTATGGCCCATTCCCTGTCTTCCAAATTACCGTCAACGCTAATTTATAATACTGTTAATCTACTGCTAGTAGCAAGAAATAGTGGGGTATTCAGGTATCGATTGCACACCCTCAAACCACTTGCCAATGCGGCTCCCGTTCCGAGATTCCTATTCTATACATGCTGATTTACACCTTAACTCGATCGGTAATCCATTTAGCGTGAAACTTAGTGTATCTCTATTTCAGACCCAATCAAATGAAAATGGATTACGATCGAGATTTATTAGTGCTAAGTTAAGTTGAGACAAGGTTTGTATGTCTGTTTCTGGATTAAAATTAACCGGAGTATACAGGGTTGTTGGGAACCTGCCAGGGCTATGGGATTGTTCAGAAGAGTAACTGCAGTTCTGCAACGCAACGGTTAATTTCCCACGAAAAATAAAGGTTTTATTGCAAAGACAAAAAAAGACAACGAGTTGTTTTCTTCGTGGCTTACTGTTAACTCGACGTTTTTGCGACAGGACTTGATAGTGTGGCCTATTTGCAACATTGAAATTTATCCAAAATCGCAAATAGAAAGAATTTTCCAAATCTGGTAGAAGGGGAAACTGTCAAGTAAAAGAAAATGGATGCATAAACTAAAATGTGACGTCATCGAAATTGGGTACGTGCGTAGGAAAGAGATAGCGAGATGTTCTTACCACGCGCCCACTCTTTAGACAAATATTTGAAACGCTAATTGCCGTTTCATTTTATAATCAACTAGCGACCCGCCCCCGCTTCACACGGGTGCAAAGGTGGTATTAAATATATTATGCATATCGACGGGAGAAAGCGAAAATGTCGTAACTTGCATTTTGAGCAAAATCACTTTTTACCATATTCGTATGTGAAAAAAAATTCGCTTCCAATGGTCTGGGTCTCGTTTTCCTACGATTTTTTTTTTATCGATACGACCCTGAATTTTTGCCCATTTCTAGCTCTGCTAATAAAAAAAAATGTAACTAGGTCAAAATATGCACTTTTTTATTTTTAAAACCGCATCAAAATTCGTTGCGTAGTTTTAAAAGAAGAAGCGTCTTTGTAATACTATGAAGGAAATGATGTAGTGATTTTGATGACTTTGATACGTTTTTCAGGTAAAATACGTTTCGCTTTAATTTTTGTTTAGTAAGTACAAAATATTGTACAAAAACAAATTCAGGTACCCTATTCTTTACTAAACCTTTTTTGTTTTAAACTGCTTAAAACTTTTAACATTTTCTCGGGAAATTCGGTTTTCGCATAGACTTTCTCGGATGCTAAATTATCTGCTATCACGTCCTGCCATGAATACGTCGAGTTATCAGTATATCGTTTCAGAATACTAAACAAGAGAGTAGGGGTGACATGGCCAAAACTTTGACGTTGTCTTCAAGGTAAAAGATTTTTAGAGAATGGTGTTTGTACTGGCTCAAATAACATTAGGTAGTGATGTCAGGGTTTTTTCTTAATATAAAAAATAAAAAGAATAATTAGAACAACATTTTAGTTTCCTTCGAAATTCAATTAGACACGTTGCGGCTTGAAATCTTCATATCCCAAAAGCTTACCGTACACCATAGCAAAAATCTCGTTCAACCATTTAATTTCGTAAATTACCTAAATAATACCGGAAATCTCAGAGTACACACGCATCAATACGATATTCTATTACGAGTTTGAGAAAAAGAGAATTTATGTGACGTCTACGTAAACAGCCACAGGCAAAAGGGTACGAGTACCTATACCAGAATAGAAACATCATGTGAGAAATTTTAAAAGGTTAGGCATGTGTTTTCCTCGAGAAACGTTGAAATACAAACCAAGAGATATATGTATGTAGCAGCACTTCTTTTTAATCCCTTGTCTCGTGTACCACACAGAAAACCTTGACGGTTGAGATGGAAACACAAAGCCACGTTGCCAACAGACGCAGAGAGAATTCGTAGAAGCAATATAATATAACATGATATCCGGAAAGGTAATGCCCGAAATCTGAACTAAATTCTAAACTTAGATACAGTAACGGAATTACAGAAACTATTCCAAGTTACCTAATCCTTATCTTTATTCAATATTCAAAGTCTATTGAAATTTATTTCTCGTTTTATTAATCCTGATTCTGAATCGATAATATGTAGGAGACCGCATCGCGACGCTTTATTAAAATTCAGATGAAATACGCAGGGCCTTCAATGTTTTAGTAAACAAAGCTGCCTTGCCGTAATGCTAGCCTAAATAATACCAACAGCATTAACTATGCAAACCTACTATACATCAATATTTGGACCGATTTGCAGCTCCGGAAATAAAAATATGCCAACTATTGCCAACATTTCTAATTTCGTCGCAGAACCCATTGGGCCGCCATCATTATCACCAATAAAATTTATGAAAACAACAGCAAACCGTAAGGAAATGTTAAAAGTAATGCGAAACTTCCGTGTTCACAAGTTCAGCGTTAGCCCCCAGTTTTTGCGATTCGGATATTATTTTGGAGCGCTTTCGAGCCAAGACATTGGGTACGGGATCTGATTACATAATAACCACAAATGGGCAAACTGACGCGAAGGCACGAACTTGGTCCGACCGAACACACTCGTTGTTCCTTTAATTGTATTCGGATTACGACAGTGTTCTTTTGAAAGAGGATGTCCCCGATGGCCCTCTGTGCCTCGGATTTAACCGTATTCCAAGTGGAAAGAGATGGCAACTTTAATTTAAAGCAGTAGTTTACACTGAAACAAGCACAGTCGTGGGACCGCGATCGCCGTACGAGAAATGGAATAAGTCAGCCACGCCGACAGACACACGAGCGACAAAGGAAAAATAAAAAAGTAGAAATAGGTACATTTCGCACGTTAGGTGTGCCGCCGCCGCCACTTGGGGTTTCATCTGTATACAACCGGGTTATTTTTAATCTTCTTGATTTCTTCATTCGTATCGCCCACCGCGAAATCACGAACAGTTCTGAACAGCACTTCTTCAAAGAACGCTGTAGTAATTTTTAGATTGTTAATGTATTCTTACATAAACATTAAACATTTTAGACATTTCGATTGTCATTTACAATTAATTTCGTGGTATAACGAGCAGCGCGAAGTGCTCAAACAATGGAAACTTAACAACAAAAACGTGATTCTACGATTACAAATTCGTGTAACATCCTCCATTTCTGTGAAATAAATCCCTGTAAGGACGCTACGAATTTGGAGTGGTTAACCTTGTACTGTGGAAATGATACGATACGAAAACAAACGCGATTCTGTTACGTATTGTAGACATATACCGTTTTTTGTGACCCCCGAGACATATCAATTACTTAGCTTGGAAATAAAAAAATAGGCGTCGAGACAAGAAACTGGTAGAGAACCAGAAAATTGGTCGGATGAACCTATTCCGAAGAATCCGGAGGCACTTCCTTGAATTACGTCCCAGGCACAAAGGTGCTAAGAATATTAAATAGACGTCGAAAAAACGGAGCTACAAATGTACCATTTACGGGAGGAAATGTGGATCACTCGCAGAAAGTAATCTACCATAATTACGATTACAAATTGTTGTGTCAAGTGCAGAGGGTATTGTTACACTGAGCTAATACGAGTGTCGGCCTAAATGGCATCATGTTGTTCATAAAATGATCTCACTACACTAGATGAAAATGGAAATGGAACACCGCCTATCTGTGCGGTCAGTTATTGTTTTTACATCCACAGTGCAGACAATATATGGTTTCCACAATAGACTATTGTGGTTTGTCCTGCGAATCAATGCGAGCCTCTATTTTTGATATCCAGTGAAAATACGTTATGGACGGAGCTCTTGAGTAAACTCAATAGGCGTTTTGTCCCATGGGTTTGAAGGATTTTCGGTAAAAGCTTATTGTTGAATGTTAGTCCTATTTCTGTGAAATATTCGGACGAACTGACTACTGAAGGCTCTGCTGGGAATGAATATATAATCGAATAACCGTTTGTAAATGTCAGAAAGCCTATCTACACAGAAATTGGTTCAGTGATTTACAGAAATGTTCAAAGCAACGTATTTTGGAATAGTAATTAAAATGCATCCGCAGCTAGCTTTCAAAAGTTTCGCAAATCCGCTAGACCATTGAGACATCTATAAAAAAAACAGCCACGATTTCGGATCAGATTTCCAATAACTAACTGTCTTTGTTTCTGGCAGTTGGTGAATAGCAATGATTGCGAAAAAGCGTTTCGTTTAATTTTATAAAGCAATCTTCGCTGCAATACGATTTAACTAAAGATACCTTGAGTTTGCCGTTTTTCCTTATACGTTGAATATATCGAGTGGTTCTGCTGTATTAGTATTACTAATCGATTCTGTGTCACCCAAGTTATCGAGACCGGAAATTTGCAATGATAAAATCTTACCTAACTGCGGTCTAAACGAACTATGGAAATGAGATAGTATATACCTGCTTTGTATCCTTCGTTTAAAACCAGGATCGAAAACGAGACAATTGCATAGTGGGTTGCCTAACAAAATGAGATTAAGGACAAAATTCTGCAAGCGCAATAACTTGCCAACTTGTTTTGAAATTCTCGAACATAATGACTTTAAAATGAAGGAGGTCCTGAGCGAATTCTTTAGATTCCCCTAGCAGTAAGATACGACAACATTAACGATACTACCGGACGCGGAACAGTAGATACAACTACAGTAAATTCCAGTTGAAACTGCCAAAGTTTGTTCCTAATTAAAAGCAGATGTTAATGAACATAAACCTTAGTTATTTAGTTATCAACTAGAGCCTAGAGCTGTAGGATCAAGTCAATATTCAGCTTCCGGCTAGACATGCGGAAACTTGTGACAATGGAGGAGTATGCGCTCTGTGTACTGAAACACGACAGCTTCCAGCGGTTACTGTATAATTCAGGTACAACTGTATAGTTCCCAGTTATGCCATTAATATGTATTTGCGTTGATACGGAGCCAGATACCAGACTGATGGAATTTTGACAATGTTTCGCTGTTCGCTGTTTTGTGTTGACAAAGGGAAGATCAAATGGGAAAATATTAAAGAGAATGCATGTAGAAAAGATACTTTGAAGCCTAAGAAGTTAATACAAGCCCTATTCTACATGCCACCAAGAAAAAATACGAAATATGTCCGATGTTGCGTTCATTTTCTTACTACCTAGACTCAGGAAAAGGCAAGAAACTTGGCTTTTTCTCACTGGATCTAACACATTTAGTTGATCACCAATTTAACCCTTAAAATGAGTTTGCCTTCGTTGAAGCCTAACTAAATCGTTTTATCGTGCCCGAACGTGGTTCACGTGACGACGTTGTCTACAATATCCAAATTGGTAGAAATAGAAGGGCTTGTTTTGGAGAAGGAAGTAATAGTGATAGTGAAAAATTAACTTATGCAGGCGACTGCCATAAAACGAAGATAAGACAAACGGAATAGAATTAAAGATCTGAGGCAAAGGTTTCCATTTTTATATTATAACTAGCCTTCTGTCAACGGCTTCACCCGTGTGTATGGTAGGTTTTTTCACTCAAAGTTTTGACCCCAATATCACCCCCTTAGGGAGTGAATTTTGGCAAATCCTTTCTTAGTGCTCGCTTGCGCATTAAAAGGAATCTTTGTACAACATTTCTCGTTCTTAGTCCCAGTAGTTACGGCTGTGTTTTGATATGTCAATCAGTCAGTTTCTCCTTTTATATATTTAGATAAAAGGAATAACTGGCTGGCATATCAACAGAAACTACCGTGACTGGGAGCGTGAAATTTTGAACAATTTCCTTTTATGATTTAAGCAAGCACTAAGAGAGGATTTTCTAAAATTCAAGCCCTAGGAAATGAAACTGAGCTTTCAAAGTTATTTCATTAGTAAGTCTATTTTTTAAAACGAGTAACAATTGAGTTTCTTGCCGGTTCTTCTCTATAGGAAACAACCGATTTGGAATCGTACTATAGCATAATATGGGTCCGTGTGAAATAAAATTATTTTGACTTTTAACCCAACTGCTAGAATTGACTTTGACTTCGAATATGGAGAAACCTACAGTAACGCGGGCGAAGCCGTTTGCAGAATCTAGTATAATATAGGGTAAATAATTTTCATCTTAAGAATATACCATGACCAGAATTTCTGTATAGCACAAATCTTGTAAAGGTTTACACTCTAACTAAATAAGAAACCGAAAAAGCCGTTACCGCCATTCAATGCGAAACTTATAAGGAAAGATGGTATCTCAGGTTTCGATCCTTTTCAGAAAGAAATGGAAACTCGAGCTGTTTTGGCATTTTACGTGTGCCTTGAAATATTACCAAACTGGGAAAGGGTTTGAAGGACGGAAAAAATACGAAACCATTATAAATATTTTGTATCCTTTAATTAAAAGTTAGCTTGGAAAGAAACGACGGACTGTGTGAAATGTAATATAGCTAGAATAGGCGACGATCCTAAATAAATTCAAAGTAGAGGAGAATCCGAGAGAATCCTCTTCTTTACACATCATAAACCAAAATTCCCGTAACGCGTTTTTCTGTCTGTTTGCTATAAACTCAAAAACCCCTGAAAGATTTTCATGCGGTTTTCTTCAGTATGTTTTTTTTAATTCTTTGACATAGACTGATGCATGATAAAGGTTTAGATGTGCATATTAGAATATAGAAAACCCTAGAACTAGAAATTAGAGCGGGTCACTAGTTACGAATTACGAAAAAAAAAATCATATTTGTCATTCCTATGAAGAATTCCTGAACAATTCTCTTTGATAATATATTCATAATGGAACTGGGATTCCAATTAATCATCATCAAAGATCCTCTTTTCAGATTTCGTTTAAGATCATAAGCGTCTCTCCTTTTGTTATGTTCCTCTGGACTTTTGAACTAATCAACCAAGTTAGTAATCATGTTCTAGCACAAAATCGAACTCCTCCGAAACCCTCAGCTAAGTGCAAAGGCTACTTCTAGACAACGAAGCTGTGACGACTGCCAAGTGGCACGATGACCTTCCAATCTCGAACCTTAGTCTAGACCGGTAACAAAGCCAATATGTCATTTGATTCAGCAAACACAAGGCTACTTACAATACTGTCAATATTATATACATCCAAAATATAAATGTTATATCGGGGAATCTACAGCAGTTTTCATATTACTACTATTATCTTACAAATGACTAAGGAAGTTTCCATGAGTAATCGCATCAAGAATGAAGATATCTGTAGGACAACCAAGGTATCGACATAGCCTGAAGAATCGCAAATCTTAAGTGGGACAGTGGGAACCGACGACTTTACATGCTTTCACACCACTAACTTCCAAACTCCAGATTGCTAAAAAATTATATCAAAATCTCTTTGCCTCTCTCTTCGAAATCTATCTTATTAAAAAAACCTAAAGGGGCCCCAAAGTCAATAGTTGGTCCTTCGACACGAAACCAAAATGGCCTAGAATTAAAAAAGCACGGACACTCAGGATAAGTTCTGAATAATATCGATTAAATTTTTCTTTTCGAACCGATGGTAAATCCGCTAAAATGTTCGGGCCCTGTAGGTGGCTACGTCAATTGCAGCATCGGTGGCACTCATTAAGTCCTCCTGTATGAGGGCTTTAGGAGCACTCCAACGTGTAGCTCATATTCTGAACAGGGTCGCCGCACTCACATTGAGTATCCGACGGGTCTAAAAAACCCTATTTCGCCAAATTGTTTTGATTGATTAAATAAAGTATCCACTTACCGATACAGTGTTCCAGAATGTATTTTCTTCACGCCGTCCATGTCTGCTGTGGTCTTCTTATCATTTCTAAACTCGACCGCTGATACCCTAATGGCAACTTAATGTATAACAACGTAATGTCATTATGAGTTGCTCTTGATTATACTTGATGTTGATTCAATTCACCTGTAACAAAAAAATATTATGATCAAAACTTGAAGTTGGAAACTGAAAACTAGGTCTTGCCATTTAGCGGGGCCATTTGCGCGAATAAAAATGTAATAAGTTAAAAAGTTGGAATGTGCGAGGGAAACTTTGCTGTTTTCGGTAATGAAGAAATGTATGCTGCGCCGAAATGTCACATCGTGTCGTTTAATTTCTTGCCAGCTGTTTTTTGGGCTACTTTTCGAGTTTCACGTGACGATGACGATTTTAAGAAGGGTTATGTAAGTTATGTAATATATAAGTTAATTCAATTGTATTTACATATAGTTTGAATATAAACAAGAAGACAATGTCATGATTTACAAAAAGATGAGAAAGATATTTTTTTCCTAGCTTTTTTTTAATGATATAAAATTTGCTTGACTGCGATCTCACCTGATGGTAAGTAGTGAGGCAGTTGTTGATGATGAAGCGCATTAGTTTATAAAGAGCCTGTTTAATTTAGCCTTGTAGACACTTAAATTATAATCAAACGGGAAACTAAATTTGGTATATAGAAGCAGTACAGTCACTTGCATGCGACCAAGCGATGACTTGGCTGGTGACCAGCAAATTCTTGTTTTTTTCCTTAAAAGGGAAGTTAAAAGGATAAGTATTGGTTTTTTGTTTATTACTTGTAAATACTAATATTGTAATCGTAAGTATGTCTGTGACGTTTCATGCCTAAACCGCTGAACCAACTTTGATTATTTTAATGTAGTTACATACAGAATGGACATTGTACAAGGATATAAGATACTGTTTCTACCCTATTTTAATGGTTTATATTATTACCGTCGATAAATACATACTGCACTCCAAAAACTTTTACGTCCGTTGCGTCACAGCCACGGGTTCAGTTGAAAATCAGCGTCAAAATCAAAATGCTTTTTATTTCACATAGACCACTCGTAAAACGTCAGAAGCTAGTGCACGGTTCCAAATTGGTCGTTTCCTATGGAGAAGAACCGGCAAGAAACTCCATAGTTTTAGCACTAGTTGTGTGGCATTCATGCAGAACTGAACCTATTTTGGTGCAGCCTTGAGGCACACAAATATATATTTTTTATGTTTGTTTCGTGTTTCCCAAATATTATGTTTGCGCCTTGTGCTCTAGGTACCTAAGTACTATTTTTTTTTTTTATTCCTTGTGTAATGGGTGCCTTTAGGATGGTTTTCAACGCAAATGCGGGCGCATATACAGCCAGAAGCTAATAAAATTATAATTCATTGTACTATAGGTACATTGTAAATGGTATGCATACTGCTTTGCGGTTAGGTCGACACCAAGTATTATTCATAATTATGTATCTAAGTATTGTGTCATTCAATAATAACAATAGGCCGATTAAACCTATGTTTTCAACAAGTAATACAAGACAATCATTTCTCGTTAATATTCTTTGAACATATTAACAAAGAACGGTTCTTTGAGTACATAAATATTATTTAAGTACATACTAAGATAAATAAGTACAATGTCGAATACTTATTGCATACTAGCTTTTGCCCGCGGCTTCGCCCGCGTGGGTTTGGGGTTTCCGGGATAAAAAGTAGCCTATGTGCTATTCCAGAGTGTATCCTATGCCTGTGCCAAATTTCATTCAAATCCATTCAGTAGTTTTTACGTGAAAGAGTAACAAACATCCATACATCCATACTTACATACTTTCGCCTTTATAATAGTAGTAGGATAATGTCCTTCTTTTATCATTACATAGTATAAAACAAAGTTGCTTACCGCTGTCCCTATGTATGTTTAGGTCTTTAAAACTACGCAACGGATTTTGATGCGGTTGTTTTAATAGATAGAGTGATTCAAGAGGAAGGTTTATATGTATAAATACATGCATAATAATCAACATTGCACCCGTGCGAAGCTGGGTCGTGCCGCTAGTGTATTATACACAGACTTTCCTCTTAAATCACTCTATCTTAAAAAAAAACGCATCAAAATCCGTTGCGTACTTTTTAAGATCTAAGCATACATAGGGACAGCGGGAAGCCACTTTCTTTTATATTATGCAACTAGCGACCCGTCCCAGCTTCACACGGGTACTGATATTGAGTATATTATGCATGTATTATGCACATAAACCTTCCTCTTGAATCACTCTATCTAGTAAAACAAACCGCATCAAATTCCGTTGCGGACTTTTAAAGATCTAAGCATACATAGGGACAACCAACTTTGTTTTATACTGTGTAATGATGACAAGGTCTCAAAACTCAAATGTTGGTCAAAACAAAAGTTCTTTTCATATGGTCATCAAAAGTCACACTAAAATAATGATCAGGAGAAATTAGCACGAACAATGACCCCCATGGCCCCCATAATTAAGAATAATGTACGGCGCAATAAAGGCGAAAATTGCCTGTATACGTCGAAGTTCTTTGTATGCAGAATAAAATTATCAAGAGATTACCAATGCAAATCTGGCTAACTTTCATTGGCAGCAAAAAGTGATAGTTATTTAATCGTAGTCTACTGGACGGGAGCTTTTTAAGTTACGTATACTTTTCTTATTATTTAGCAGCCTTTAAACTTTTGCTAGTGCCACGCCCGGCTTCGCTCGGGTGCTAATTGTACACACAAACCTTTCTCATTCATTGGTCTATTAAGTTCTAAAAAAAATCAAGAATTATGTTGTGTTTTAATAATTAAATAATATAATTGAATTAGACAGTAATAATAAAAGTTTAAGTTTGTAGTTAAAAAAACTAAAACAAAGTTCGTACCGTGCGATGTTTTCGCGAGTTTCTATAATATCGTTACTTATCCCTCCTTTTTAATTATAAAACAAAATCCCCCACTGCTTACCTATGTCAGACAGACTTGGGTACGCAGTGGGGGATTTTGTTTTTTGTTATGTTCGCGATATAACTTAAAAACTACTGAACGGAATAGACAACAGACTCTAACTGACTCACCCCCCCCCTCCCCCACACACACACACATTTGCCTTTCGCACTGGGACAAGCCCAGGGTACGGGACCCAGTGTCTCTTTCTGAAAGGAATTTCAGAAAGAGACACTGGGTCCCGTACGCTTCAACCCTTTTGCAGAGTACCTACGACGAGTAGGCCCTTCATAAATAATAATATTCAGCTACGTCCCGTAAGACTGGAATACCCTGATGTCAGCAACTGCCTACAGTTGCCCACGTCATCATGGGCCCCTAGGTCCAGCAGGGTCAAAGCCTTCTGGAGGCCAAGGGTTGATGCGAAAGCGGAACACGGGGCCTTGGAACTAAGGCAGGAAGGGACGGTGGGTCGTTTAGTCAGTAGAAGTCTGACACAATCGCCCGCTCCGCCCAAAGCCGGGATTCGTCATTCGATGATAAATACAGATAGTAGATACAGAAATAATCAGAATCGCATATGAGCGGATGAAAACAATTAACGCATATACATTACAGCATAGCAAATACCAGGACGTCTACTCTCTTTCTCCGAAATTTCGTTGTCATGAAATTTCGGAAATTAAAGCTCGGCGCAAACGGACCACCGACTACAGCAACCGATGGCTATCGCGAGCTACTGCCACATTTCTTAACAGTAGGTATAAGTAACGAGCGACAGCCACTGGCGTTTGGAAGCCACCACATTGTAAAACCCATTCTCTGCTGCGAAGTCTTATGATAGACTCTGTTACGGAAAGTTTGCTAGCGCATGGTGGTTTGGCATGGTGACGGGAGCGATACGTAGAACGTCTAGTCGTTAATAGTACGTTGGGTATGGCAACGTGATACGTGTGGCGCGTCGTATACAAAATTATAAAAGTGTGTTAAGTCGCTATCGATAGCCACTAGTGACTTTGGTTGGTTGCCACCTTTGCGCTGAGTCTAATTAAACTGACACGTGGTAGTAAACAATTGAAATTTCGATCGAAACTTCGTTTTTCGGAGAAAGAGAGTAGCCCCCCAGGAATTCTGTAAACCAATTAGTGCAGATTTAGATCAATCTCGTTGATGATCCTAAATCAATATTGATGACTGATATAATCACTTGTATTAATTAGACAGTGTAATTTAGGTCACTAATTTAAAAAAAAAACTGGAATCTTAAGAGGCCGTCATATCATCAAAATCATTTGCAAGTCGAGCATATTTCAACCATATTATGGTGATATTTGGATTTAGACAATATTTATCTAGGTTCCCAGATCTTTCTTTTTTAAAAAAGCTTGTTTAAAGATTTTGGTATTACGTTTGTATGGATAAATCGTCCCAAACGCCGGCCTCTTAAGTGTTTGACTCCTAAATACCGTACAAAGTTAAGTTTATGACCGCAAATATGAATAAGAATTAGATAATATAATTATGTTTATCTAATTCAGCATCAGCCTTTTTTTTTAATGTTCCCACTGTTGGGACACAGGCCTCCTCTCTAGGAGAAGGAATGGGCCATAATCTACCATTCGGGCTCCGTGCGGATTGGTGAAAGTCACATGTCTTCGAATTTTTTTTCAGGTTCTAGGACATGCCGGTTTCCTCACGATGTTTTCCTTTACCGTTTTGGGAGCAGCGGTGATGAAATAAATTACACAAAGTAATGCTGACTGACTGGGTTTGAATCCGCGACTTACAAACTCGTAAGTCGGGGCTGTTACCACTCCACACAGCTTCAGATACAGATAGATGATATCCAACCTTAAAAAAAAAAGCGATGATAAGCTTTACCGGTTTATCTGAACTGTTCTACGTACGTAAGGACTCTGCAGAAGGGTCGAAGCCAATTATAGCCCAAGGGTTTGTGTCTGAAAGGAAGGCTCTGGATCTGGTATGTATGGCGATGTAGGAACGGGGTGGGTTGTGTAGTCAGTAAGAGTCTGACACTGTTCCCCGCACCACCCATGGGCGGGAATCGTCATTGGTTGATTTTTACCTACCATAAAAAAAACTGTTCTACGTATCTTTATATTTTAGGACGTTTAAGACTACGTGACATAAATATTCTCATTTCTAAGTTCATGGACTGCTCATCTTTCCGACAAAACGTTGTAGTTCACTACGAGAAAACGTCGACTATCGTTCATAACAATACGACGGAGAAAGCAACGTGAGATTATGAGATAACTTCAAGAATACGTCATTATATTTTGGCCACAACATTCGAGTATAGGTACGTACAAAGTGAACAATGTGCAAAGTTTTCGATAGGGATGTTAGGAGCGTAAAAAAGTATCGATAATTAAGTCGATAAAAACATTACAATATGCGGCATGTAAGTTGAACCAAAATAGTTACTGATTTTTGAGTCTCAATCTAAACGGGGGGCTGCGCGTAATCATAGCAAAAGGATCAATTTATTTTCCACGTACTATAAAGCCTTTATAAAATATACGCACGAAATTCTCTGATATTTTTTGTAAAATAAGTCGATTAGATTTTTTTGTAGGTTAGCTTGAATATTCATGTCTTTTGACTTGACAGGTCATATGATTTATTGGTGTCTGATTGATCTTGATTCCACGCCTTGAACTCATTAAAAATTTCGTTGTTAACAGTAATAACACCATTTCATTTTGTACGAGTGCACAAGCGCTAAATCTCGCAGAGCCTTCAAGCTTGCCAAGTTAAAACGGCCACACTTGTACATTACCAAACAATATCGATATATCGAACAAAAAACGATCGACACTGTCCACACGCCTAGTTTTAAAAGGCAAGCAAACACAAGTGGTTTCGTGTTTTCTGATACATTATAGTTACTTAAAAGGTCAAACATTTACTTTAATAAACGGCTTTATGGGGGACGTGTGATGTTTGTTTTGGATAATTTGTTATCCCGACATCTTTGCTAGTTTGTAGTGCATTTAGTCGAGGCACGACCCTTTCCCTAACCCCACATAAACCCTGTAATCTTGTTAGCGGCTGTTTCAAACATTGTATGAATCTTTATTAGAAAATGTATACTGTCAAAAATATTGTAGATAGGTACGTATATGGTCTCTGACCATCAGGTGAGATAATGGAAAAATTAATAGTTATCTGTTAGTCACGCTAAAACTAGACGGTGAGACGGACTAACGGTGAGAAAATCTGGAAAAGTTTACGAAAAATTATTTGGTTATCACAGTATTTAAAGACTGGCGAAGCTTGCTAGGTCAGCTAGTAACAAATAAAAACCACAATAAAACAAATACTGATATCGCAGTTTATATAAGTAAAATTTATGTTTGTTTAAGGGGGGTATTCTCTGAAACTACTAAACTGACTCTGAAAATCCTTTCATTAATTTGCAGCTATACTATCCTTCAGTGTATTAGGGTATAAATTAGTTTCATATCACAAGTTTTGCGGGCGCTATCTATTTTTTTAATTAAATAAAACTAGATTTCCCCAGCTGCTCTATTTTCACGCGAAATTTTATAATAGCCTATGTTACAGTACGGTCAGATCATGGTGAGTCTGAAGTTAGGTTCTGCGAATTGCAGCGCTTGAAAACGCGTAAAAAAATAAAAGGTTTAAACTTTAAACCAATAAATGCAATTTGCTATAGTTATTGCTGTCAAGTTACGTGATAAAGTAGCATTAATACTGGATACTGGTTATCTAATACAAACAAAAATCTTTAATATTAGTATAGAGACAAAGACTCGACTCAATATCTATTTTCGAAATCCATTCTATATAATAAACAACGATAATTATTTAAAGATTTCTAGCACAATAATAATTGAAACTTTCATTCCATTTTGTTTAAAACGCGTCGGCTTTTCAATGAACAATACTTTCGTGGGAAGTGTGTGGAATAAAAAATTGTACTGGTATGAATGAACGTCAATTTATTAAAGAAACTAGCGTCTTGCCCCGGCCTCTCACTAATGTAAATTATCTTTATATGTAAAGATACACCACTACTGTGTACAGATACTATGTATAAAACAAAGTTGCTTACCGCTGTCCCTATGTATGCTTAGATCTTTAAAAGTACGCAACGGATTTGGAGGCGGTTTTTTTTTTTAGTAAATAGAGTGATTCCAGAGGAAAGTTTATGTGTATAATACATGCATAATATATTCAATATCAGTACCCGTGCGAAGCTGGGGCGGGTCGCTAGTAAAGCATAATTAGGCTTTTAATGTTCCCAGTGCTGATACTCAGGCCTCCTGAAGCCTTATGAGGGTTAAGAAGGAATGGGGTGGGTGGTTTAGTCAGTAAGAGTCTGACACTATTTCCCGTCCCGCCAAAGGGCGGGATTCGTCATTAGATGATTTTTCCCACCACATAAAAAGGCCTCCTCTCTAGTAGAAAGAGTGGGCTGTAATACACCACGCGGGCCCAGTGCGGGTTGGTGAATATCACATGTCTTTGAACACATGGACATGGACCCGCGACCTACAACTCGTAAGTCGGGGCAGTTACCACTCGACCACCACTGCAATAATTAAATATAAACAATTGTTTACTATTCTTTTACTCAACGTCAACGAACTTTTAGTTCTAGGACATGCCGGTTTCCTCACGATGTTTTTCTTCACCGTTTTAAGAGCAGTGAGTGATGAAAGAAAATCTCAGAAATAAGCACTTACTGTAGTTATAAAAGAAAGTTCAATGGTCCATTGTTAATCCGGCGAAGACATGGTCGCCGTTTGGTGCATTCGTAGTACACTTAACTCATAAGCTAACGGGGTTAATTGTCCAGGCAATTAGCAGAGTGCGGAGGCAGCTCAAAATATTTATGATGGAGCTTCCGATGCAGTGCGGAATGGAACGCGGCAACCGTTTCTGCCTTTTAATATTTGTAAAATTTGAACGTCCTTTTTTTTTGGTGGGTAGTCGTAAAATAACTCTTTCCAGTTTCGGTGGGGTAAGAGGGAGTGGATATCTGCATTATAGTACGTGGCTAATATGTTGAACTTATTCCTACGGTTATACACAAACCGATTTTTAGAATGTGATCTAAAAATCGGTTCCTTCTTTCAACTAAACCGTTTGTTAACCTCAATTTTCGGGACTATGAACTATAAAAGAGTGTCAGGAGAAAGATAACAGCATGAAAATTAGTTCAGTAGTTTTCGAATTTATCGCGAACAGACAGACAGACAGACATAGGTACGCGGTGGCTGATTTTTTTTTTAAATAAATAAGGAGGGATAATTAACGATATTATAGATAACAATTATTATATGATAGAAACTCGTGAAAACATCGCGTGGTACGGATTTCGTCTTAGTTTTTTTACTTGAAACTTTGATTATTTCTGTCTAATTTAATAATATTATTTAATTATTGAAACACAACATAATTACTGTCTAGATTTTTTCTAGCACTTGCTTTATTTTTAGGGTGTTCGTACCTCAGTCGACAAAACGGAACTCTTAGTTCAACTTATTTGCCGAGTGCTATAACAGATTTTCAGATCTCCATCGGAGTATTAACATAGGAAAGGGTTCAACTTATTTGCCGAGGACAATAAGCATGATTAAATTAATACGTAAGGATTTGTTCTCGGAATATTTCTAACGTCTTGTGAACAAACAATAGATGGCTACGTTTTCAAGTTATGAGCCTGAAGACATTACAATTAGGCTATTATTTCAGATTTACTAAACCATTAAACCAGATTCCATTTTACGAGAGTAATAGACGCAATTTAGATAGAATTACAAATTAATTATATTAAATTACACTGGAAAGATCTATTTAGAATTAGAAACACTTTTCTCTTAAAATAAAACGAAAAAATTTAAGTTAATAATGAGCGAAGAAAATGTCGTTAATACTTTTTACTTTTTTGCTTGTCACATTATATCTTTTGCAGTCTAAAAAACTCTTTACGGAGAGATAAAATGTAGGTCGAGCCTAAAATGGCGGGATCATCTTTTAAGAGCGGCCAACCCAACCTACATTTTCATACAACCGCTCTTATGTGATTATGATTTTACTAGGCTTCTGCCAGCGGCTTCGCCCGCGTGAAAGTAGGGTTCTCCTTACTAACTTTAGACCCTATTACTTCCCATTAGGGGCTGAATTTTGAAAACCCTTTCTTAGTGTTCGCCTACGTCATAAAAAGAAGCTTTGTGCAAAATTTCACACTCCTAGGCCGAGTAGTTTAGGCTGTGCGACGATATGTCAGTCAGTCAGTTTCTTATTTTATAAATAAGTATATAGATTTCACTTTTTTTTACAGATATTTTGGATACACAGATATCTTCTGGATATTATCTAGGCTTCCATAGAAATTAAAACGTAAATTTGTGTAAGAGTAATCCAGTAAATACCTCTGAAAATGTGCTATTTGACGCGAACTTTGACTCTCCATAACGTACTCCTATATTAAAAATATAAAAAAGTAGTAATATAGAAATCTAGCGCATTTAGTCGAGATTTAGTTGTAATTTTTTTTCCAAAATTCTTTAAAGGTTTAACAAAAACACTTAATTCCTGGAACAAGTAATCGTTGAATTACTGAATGCCAACAGGGTTTTCAGGTGTTATCTTTCTTTTTGGCATTACTTTTGCTTCAAACATCACATTGGATTGCTTTAGATGAAGCAACAAGCTCGACGTAGACGATAGGCGAGTCGGGAAGGCCCACCTTAAGTCCGCGGTTGAGAACGACAAACAACTAGGGTATGAATTGGACAGATGCCTGTGCTCAGCAAAAGGGTTGGGAAGGTCAAATATTATCGAATCTTGGGTTACCTAAAGTGATGGCTGAAGAAATGGCCTCTTTTTAGGCATTTCTTACACGTGTGCCAGCACTTAAGAGTTCTAAGAAATTTTTATTGGGCAAATATTTGTGTCTGGTAATATTAGGAATGTAGTTACTAAATTTTGATCATTTTTATCCCGTGTAGAGTATATCCGGTACATGAAACACCAGATTTCTAAAGATAAATTAAAAAAATATATATCACGAAGCAAGAAAGCTGAGCGACTCAATGACCTGTAAGTAGTTGTCGGTCGTTGCGCACTAACTTCTTACAGGTCACTGACTCGCTCAGCTGAAGTTTATGAAAATGAATAGCTGTTCGTTAGACTTGCTAAATCTCGAGAACGGTTGGACCGATTTGGATTATTTTGGTCTTGAAATATGGGAAGGTGTAAACAGTGAGAATAATCCGCTAAGCCGTACGAAGTTTGCAGGGTCAGCTAGTAATGCTAGTATTCTAATAAATAAAATCATGTCAGTGTCTGTTATTGATCTCCTTTAACTTTATCGTTTTTTTTTTGTATTTGATAGGTCTGAGAATAAGGTAACAGATTCAGCATTGTAAAGCCTCCCCCAATAAAGTGCGATGACTGAGTTGCCAGAGATCGCTAAATTGCAGTTATGAGGATTCAAAAAACGCTAAATTGACTAGAGAAAAGAACCAAGTGTCTAAAAAATCTTAATGAGTTGTCAGCAAACAGTAGGGGCCCTACAGGGTCGAAGACTCCCGGAGCTGAGGGTTCGTGCGAAAGCGTTATACCGGGGTTCTGGGAATAAGGCAAGGAAGGCACGGGGTAGGTTGTTTAGTCAGTAAGAGTCTGACACTGTTTCCCGCTCCGCCCACGAGCGGGAATCGTCATTTGATGATTTTTAACTACCATAAAAAAAAATTGTCTCTATCTAATGATTTTAACTAAAATCTCTTAAATAATCGCGTTTGTAACAAGGCCTAAGGGTCACCTTTATCAGCATGACAACACTCAAGCAATTGTTTTTGTTCAATCCAAGGTAGACAAAACACATTAGACCTAAAATACATTTACAATAACAAACCTAGACATGTGTCCTTGTTTATATACCCATTTGAGTTTAAGTAAACATATTTGAACCTAGACAAACATGCCAAAGTATTACTTTCTACAACATGTATAGAATGACTAAACAAAATGTTCAAAGAATACAGTGAAAGTATAAACACACATACAATGGTTTTGTATGTGAATAACTTGTGCCAAGTTTTGTTAATAGGCATTTCATCAAACAATAAGAAACTAAGCTTTTGGGAACTCTTTATTGTTGTCAAAATTACTGTTACAATTAGTGGCAACAAGTTCTGAGAGAAAAAAGTAATTAATTTTATAACTGCTTACTATGCGTTCTAAATAAGAATAGGATCGATTCACAGGATGTGACGCCACACCGTATAGTCAAATCGAAGATATTTTTACAAAATATCTTCGATTTGACAATAAAACTAGAAAAGAAGAACTAGAAGAAAATAAGAACTCCGAAATTAGTATTGAAAAACTGGATTCTGAGTAAACTTTTTTCGTTCACAGTTCGTAAATAAATTAAATTTTTCGTAAATAAACTGAATTTAAAACAATATATTGCCTCGATTTGACAGTAAATTGTGATGTCACAACATGGCAATCGATCCTATTCTCATTTGATGAGTGTTTTCAGGACCTATTCCCCAGGGTTGTGTTCAAATTTGAGGTTTGAGTTAAATCTAATGATATCCACCCTGTGATATCATTTGCATTTTTCTTTTTCATTTTTATTTTTTTTCACTTGCATTTTTGAATGCAAAGTAGAGTTTGATTGTCAATGGCTTAATCCAGCCTAGCCTGCTTGGAGTTGGGGTTAATTGGGTTAACTCTAGGGTAGCTACTCATGTTATAAAAACATTCCTGGGTTACAACTCTACACTACTCTACTCACTCTAGTCTTTTTGAATGCTGCTCTTCAGTCCACAAAGGTGAAAGAAGGGCTCAAAAGATGGATATTTGGTTTTGGACTTTGTTTGTTGGTGTTTGTTGGATATATCCAAAATAGGAGGTTAAAAAACCAATAACACATACATGATGCTCAATCAGTCAATAAAAGTGCATTAAGGAACTAAATGCTAATAAGGAAGTCTTCATCAATGAGGATTTGTATTGTTTCTGTTCATCATTACAAAAACACTTTAGTTACTTCACTAAATGAATACATTTCTTCAAGGAAGAGAGTTCAAATGAGAAACTATGAATTATCAATGTGACATTATTGTGTCTATAGTCTGTACTTATTTTACTTTTATTACTTTAAGTAACTTTGTGGTAAGTTTTTGTTTGTTCTTATTTTACCATTATCTCATCTGACAGTAAACAATTACTATGGAACATGCTTGCTTAGAAGTATTGTATTACATTTTTTTTTTACATTATGTTTAAAAATAAAAAAAACCCGTTGCAGGAGTTTATTAATTCAAAGTCCCAGTAAAAGAAAAGAAGAGTATTTTAACAGACTCTATTGAATTCAAAGAATAATAACGTATTCCTAGTTAAATAAAGTACAATAAGTATGATTGACTGCTCATTATCTGTAATGCAATGACAAATAAATAAATTACTCACACCTAATTTAATCATTTGCGCTAAGAACCTTTGCACTAAACTCCAAGAACAAAATCTAACCTGATAACAATATAGGGCTAGGCTAGGAAATCCTACAATTTTATTGTTCACTCACAAATTGATTAGTCACGCAGCACTAACAATCACAATAGGTTTACAACATAACTGTTAAGGTATGTGTTGCGTACTAGGACATTATGTGTGCGAGTAGGTTGCATGCTGGAACTTATTGCCAGTATTGACAGTATTTGTTACCTTCGGTACCAGAACATAGCCATTTTATTTCACTAAAGGAGATGACTATTAAGATGGAAGACATTTCAATGCCTCTGGGCTTGATTAAAAAATAACCAGAATAATGTCAGAGTAGTTGTAAACAAGAGTTGTTCTTTTATGACTAGAGTAGCTGCCCTAGAGTTAACCCAAGTAAGTTCGAGCAGTACCCTGCTCGAACTTACTTGGGTTAACTCTAGGGCAGCTACTCAGGCAGGTTGGAGTAAGCCATTGACAATAGAACTTAAATTTTACGTATAAAAATATGAGTGTAGGGTATCTACCCTGTGACATCAGTAGAGCTAACTCCAACCTCAAATTTGAATGCAGGGCTGAAGTTATAATGTGGTTTAAAATTTAGCACATTTTGGGGATTTTCAATATAAACTAATGCTTGGCTGCAATCCTACCTGATGGTAAGAAGTGATGAAATTGTTGACGGTGAGATGCACTAGTTTATTAAGAACTTTTCTCTCTAGCCTTGTATTTCTCTAGTAGTGAGCCTTTGAGCCCAGAGGTCTAATGTAAATAAATGTAGGAACAACATTTGAAAATGGCATTGACTTTATACCATTAACTTTATTAGTAACCCATTATTGTTAGTATAAGAGTAACTGTGGAGTTATTTTCTTCTTCTTTAACCTTTAGAATACTGTAATTAGAGACTAACTAAGAGAGGATACTAGAGGATACTATACTATAAGAGAATAGCTTGGGGCTCAAGACTTTAAAGGGAGGAACCAATTGAATCCATGCACATCCTTTTAGTCTATCATAAGAGCAACACAGGGTTGCATGAAAATAAATTGAATTAGAATATGCTGTTCTGTTCTAATTAGGCACAAAGGTATATGACAATATTCACCAAGGCATCACTTTCTTCAGAGTTAAGGGTCAAGTCCTCCACCACTGATCACATCATGACTTACTTGCAGGTGAGATGATGGCCAAGGGTGAGCCTATCTAAATAAAAATCTCCAATTCATTGCACTGTGAGGCCATATTTCACATTATCTGTGTGCATTGTAACAGGGCATTAACTGTGTGAGTAGGTGTACCCATGAAGCATTATGTTTACTATTGTGTGATGTCCCCAATGTAAATAAATGGTAATTGAGTGTGAATTGTCACACAGTTTTATGAGATATTTAGTGTTTAGATATTTTTATTGTCAATATGATTGCTTTTAAAGGGAATGCTACCATTAGCCATCATCAACCGCATCATCCTAGGGGATTTGACAACCTTAGGATATCTCACCTGATAGTAAACTATAAGGAGAGATATCCTCAGGTTGTCTGTAAGAAATTGCCCTGTGCCATAAGACCGCCCATTGCACACTTCGTTTTGTAAATGTTTAACCTGTCCTTATGAGATGTACAATAAAGTTTATAATAAATAAATAATGGTCAAGTGTGAGCCAATACATAAAATTTTAAAAATCTTATATTAAAATTTATTTAGGTTGAGCTCCATGGGCTGGTGGGAAGTCACATTTCTGAAAGTGAGTGAAATGGAAACCTATGCATTATATATATGTATATGTATATGCACACTACCGGAGGTGGCAGTTTTTATGGAATAAATACTGGACTGGAAACAGAAATGTTCAAAATCAGTGTCCTCAGGGGTCAGGCAACATTTTCACATTTACTTTAGCTGATAATTTAAAGTTATCTAAATAATTATTTTTCTGTCTTATGGGACTTACCTGTGAGTCCTGTAACACACTTTAATATTCCACTCAGATTATATTCTCAAACCTTTGTCATAAAAGACCTACAATCTTAATGTAGTATGCACTCTTATCACTAGCTGGCCAATGTAGGTTAAAGAAAAACAGTAGTGGATGTACTTATTCTTATTAGCTAGTCATTTACCTACATACAGCATCCTTTTGGCAAAAAGGCAAGTTAAAACTTAGTAACAGGAAGACCAGAACATTTTCTTCAACTACTTGACACACTTTGCAGACATGTTTACGATGTCCACAACATAATAAGTAAGAAAACATGATAAAATCTCAGAGTAGGCCACATCAATGAATAAGACCTAAAGGAATTTCAACATTTCGACACAATTATGACATACATCTGAAAGGCACAGCTATCAAAGCTCACGAACCACACTATTCGCGTTCAATCTTCACGTAAAACACATTATCATCGGCATCGACACGTAAATAGTGAAATGTATGAAGACTCACCGAAAATGGCTACAAACTTTACAAATGCACCAACACGGCAAACGCTTCATAAATAGAACGTGAGATAGTTTCATACACCATCAGTTTCCCGTACGATTACACTTTCCAACAGCTTTTACTATTACGGCCCCCTACTAAAGCAAGTAGTACAAACAGGCATGAAAAATACTTGACGACTGACGTACTATTCTACGCCTAGGGAGCGGTCAGAATGTAATCTATTCCGACGGACGAGTAAACGAATATGTGTTAAATACGCACTTACACACAATTAAAGCACCAAATAAAGTCACTTATTTCAATCCACATACGAAGATCTTATCACAAATCACCATAAAATTATAATTTGGGCGACAACGAAGCGAAATCGTCCCTCCTCCCTTCACCGTAAATGAATCATAGACAATTATATTTTTTTGTAGGTTTGACTTTGTTCTGGCAACAACAATCGAGTTCAGCCTAGTGACAAAAAGATTTCTTGAAAATATTTATTTGCTTGTAATTGAATCGTTTTTAATTAATTGTTACTATGAACATGTTTTTATCAGTAAATTAAAAATAAAATTAACTTTTACTTAACTTAACTTTTAAAATACTCTTGAGCTTTAAGCAACCTTCAACTACAGAAAACAGTCACAATTTAACAAAAGATTGATTAGTAATGTAAAACCTCGTGTAGAACTTTAAAAACTAAATGAAATAGTAAAAAAGCGCTTCACATTTCTTATTAATTATTTTTATCTCTTTCTAGAACATTGAATTGGACAAAGAAAGAAATAGCAAAGCAATAAATTATCTGTAAATTACCTTTGGTACATGTATCCGATTTTTTCTATTTGTACTCAGTAGTGAAGCCCAATATTACGAAATTAGTTTTAATCGATTAAATCATACTAAGAAAGAATCGATTAATAATAAAGTTATATAAGTGAAATTAAGTAATGATTTATAGGATGCTATTTATAATAATTACTGCAAAAGAAGAAAGAGTGTATAAAATGATATTGTCAGTATGATATTAGAGACGGACCTTCTATTAAGTAGTTATAATCATTCCAGTACATTGTAAAAAAATGATAAGAACAACAAGTTTAATAAAACTTCTAACTCATGTGTAAGTATGCATGTGCTGATAGTATTTATTGGTGTAATATCATATAATTTTAATTTTATTAATAATCCGCGACAGACTAATAGCTAATTCCGAAAAAGAAGATAAAGAACTCATTTACTGTTCGTCGAAAGTTTTAGCAGGCTTTAAGGATTATTTAGAAACAAAGTATTTGAATACTCACCTATTAAGGATTTAATTCTAAACAAAAACGCAACACTGTGCATAACTTAATTATATTCTTGGGGACGGTACCGAGAAAAAGAGGTTTTCTGTTCCGTGTCCATAACAGTCGAATAAAATGTCCCATACTATCACCACCATCGTGTGGAAAGTCTGAATATTAACCGAAATCATTTTACTTTTTCGATTAAAATCCCAATAAAATAAACATGTTGGTTCGACCTCAAGTAATATGGGATAAAGGCAGGAAGAAAACGATAGGAGAATCAAAACACAATTAATCTTTTTCGTTTCTCTATGATATAAATAAAATAATTAAGCTTATCTTTCATATAAATCGATTTAATTCATTTACAAAGTAATCGACTAATCAATTTCAGTAATGATTATGATAATCGGCTCATCGCACTAGTGTTGTGCACATATATGTATGTTGTGTTGTGTGTGCGTGGTGATTTGTGTTAATGCTGATAGAAAGAAATTAAATAAAATCAGGTATATTTTGACGATGAAACTTACATAAATGTGAAGAAACACAGTGTTTTGTGTTATCAAGTGATAGTGAATCCGTCGGGAGGCGGTAATCGTGTACGTTCTTTCGCTATTTGTGGATTCTGGATCTCGTCGATGTACCATAAACAAAAATGTCAGCGATCCCGATTTTTTGTTTCTTGCTGCATACCCATCGTTATAACTTAATTAGATCACACGAATGATATAAAATAATGTTAGACGCTTTCTCCCGTGATATCATCTCGTTCAAGCAGCGTTCCCGAGGCAATAAATCGGCCATAGTAAACGTGCGTTTCGTGTGCTCGCGCCCGTCTACACCCGACCTATCTCATTGTTTATGTATGGAGAATAAGCCAGGAATTTTTATGGGGATTCGCGATGTATTCTTGTTATAATTGAATATCTGGAAACGATCAGGGTTTCTCGGCGCCTGGTAGCGACGGCGGGGTCAGCCCGCGCCATCGGCGTCCCCCGACCGCCAAGGTTTTTCATGATCTCTATTTATAATAATCTCTCGATCATTTGGTGCAGCATAATGACATTCTTGTAATGAATTGCCGTTCTGTGGATTTGTGGGACATGTGCCAATTATTGTGCCCGTGACGAAACGCCTCGCGTATTAGTTTTGTATGTATACAAATGCACAACAGTACTGTTTGACTTAGATGGGATCACATGGAATTATATCACAGTGTAGATCCATGGTCATGCACTGTGTAACACAGTGACCGTGTCTGGATGTGGTAAACTCCTGTAAATGTGTTAATTGTCACACTAGCGGACAGAGCAGGTACATTCATAGATTATTTTTATTATTTACTATCACAACAACATTTTTAGTAGCATTTATTATCTTTGTTTGTCTTCTGGTTGCAGAAACTTGTTATTAGAATAACATTGCTTAATATTTGGTTAATTCTAATAATTTATTCATGACTAGTATCATGTTTAATGTATAGCCAAGGTCCTTTATCTTACCTAAGGTTATTACTTCATAGTTATTAAATTTTATTTCAATATTGGATGTTTCAATTTTGGACCTATGATTTGGTACCTAATTTGGCATAATTGGATTTCTAAAAAGTTGTTGTTTCTTTCATTTATCAATGTAATATTTATCGAGCCTACGGGCAGGATGCAATCCATGTTGAAAGCTATAATACTGATCATACAAACAAGGTTTTATTTCAAAATATGATTTAGTAAGATACAGATCCAATTCATGTAATATTGAGAAGTTATCAGTTCCAATTTATTTATAGTATTACGATAAAGAGTATTTAATCTGAAATAAAATGTACTAGGTACAGCTTGATTTCCAGCTTTTGTGTTGGGAAATTGCAAGGATCAAAAATAAAAGTTGACCATAGAAACTTTTGAATTGAATAATTATATTCTCAATTAATTAGGTAACCTACTTGTTATGATGACCTTCTTACTACAATAAAGCTAAGGAGGAAAATGTATCAAATACAAATGAATAATAAAAATAACTAAAATACTTCTATGAAAATTAATACCATTTGTAGATGTTTTGATGTTTGTGTAATGCATGTTTGTTGTTTTGATTCTGTATTCAACTAGAAAAATCAAATACAAAATCTAAAACTTTCAAAACTAATCACAGTAATCACTTGAACAATCAAAATCACAATTCCTTAATTTATTAATAAAATATGAATGTCAATTTTTCATTAAATTATTTATTATTTATCCTGTGCTGTATCATATTGTGTACATAAAAAAAATCTAATAACAAATAAGTACCTAATAAATACTAACAATAAACATTTATTAGCAGGTAATATTGTTAGTAGCAAAGGACATGGCTAAACTGAAGTATGGACGACTGCCCTGGCAATGTATAAACATGGTTCCTAGCAATATATAATCCTGAACAGCTGAAAATTAGTATTTTGTAATTATAACAGTTCAGGAACTTTTCATATCTGCACAATCCTGAAAATAAAATCGCGTAACTCCTACGACAAAGAAACAAAAACTTCGAACAATGACGTTGCTATGAACTTTTCTGTAGGCGTTTTAGTATCTCTGCGACGATTTTTAATGATAATTGTTTTTTATCTGGCGATTTTACACTAAATTACTTGAAATAAATATCTACTAAAGGTTAATCGCTCCATAAAAATCACAAAAATATAATTGTTATCTGTTGTAAAACCTGCTTATCCAAATGAGACTATGGTAATAACATTTTGATTAAAATGATGTGAATGTACTTACTTGAAATAGATCTTTAAGATTAATTAACTGAGCTCATCATCAACATAGCGTTTGTCCCAGTTGCAAACCTAGGTAGCTTCTACCTCGGTACCCAGAGCAGCCGAGACTAAAGATTACCTGAGTTAAATATTTGTGATTTTTGTATTAAGTTCATAAACGCACTGAGTAACTAAGAACAAAAAAAAATGAAATAAAACAACAAAAATGTGATGTACCTATTTATTTATTTTTTTTATATATTATTATTCTCAAGCAACAAGTGCCAAACATTCAAGTTTAATTGAACATCACATACCCTTGCACTGCGGGGGATATAAAAATTATATGTTCCAATAAGAATCTTTTTTATAAATGATGGAACAACATGTAACTGTTGTTCATTAATACAACCATTTTGTTCATTAAACACACAGTGACTAGAAGTATTTGCAGCCCGTTTATAGTTTGGCTGGCTTAGTTCTGGCTCTGGAACAAGTCCCGGTGCTGGTTCAGGTTCAGATCCAGCTAGTGGCTCAGTTTCTGGTCCAGCTCGTGGCACAGGTTCAGGTCTAGGCAGGGTTAACCGATTTCCATCCCGATTTGAATGCCTTTGATGCCTTATCCAAGGAGGATGACACACATAGTTGGCAGCCTAAAAAAAAGGTAATTTATGTTAGTTGCATGATGTCTTTGTTATAAAAAAAGAAATGATTATTTGGCTGTTAATAGGCTGAGAAACTGAATATCTGGATAATTATATTGTGTTTTATGTTATTTTTGTTTATGTAAGATATATTAAGTATAACTAGCTGTACCCTGCGGTATCACCTGCATCGTTATAATAGCCTTTAACCTTCCTCAGTAAATGGGTAATCTAACAGTGGAAGAATTTTTCAAATCGGACCAATAGATCCTGTGATAACAAAGTTCAACTAAACAAACTAACTTCAGCTTTATAGTATCGGTACAAATAGTATATAGACATAAAAATGACTCTTAGTAATGTTATGTCTGAGTATGGTTTCCGCACTTAGTCTTGTGTAGACCATTGTATGTGGACTCTTAGTTAGTTTTGACTGTTACTGCAGAGAGTAACCTGCTATAAATAAATAAATAAAGCAATTTATTGTATTCATATATCACTATAATTACCTGATGGAAAGCTGGATGTGACATTGGTAAATCCTGCATCATCAAATCAGTTCTTGCCACTGCATGACGTTGCACACTTCTCACAGAACAACCACAAGTTATGCACACCATTGTATGGCCAATTAAACGACCATCATTTGCTGCTTCCGAATTCAGTAATTCATAACAAGGATGACAAATGTTGGCATCCCTAGGAACCTAAAAAAAAAACAAATGTGAATTAAGTACCATAATACTTAGTACCATAATACATAAGTTATTTAAAAAACCTAAAGGTTTGATTAAATAACAGTCATCTAAGGTTACCTACCGGTCTGTTTTCGTCGTAACATTACAAGAAGTCTTTTTGGTCCCTTGTGGCTAAGTTATGTATTTTGAGAACCAAGGTAAACAACTTAGGCGGTAACGTAGGTAGGCGAGCAAACAATAAGTCCAATAAACAAGCGAGGGTCAATGAAAATCCAAAATCCAAATCTAAAAAGCACAACGAACAAGTAAACGGCAGAGCGTTTACTTCAAACGACGTCTGTTTTTGTTTTCATAGAGTAGAGATGGTACGGACTTCAAATAATCGATTTTGTTAATCGATTAATTAATTTAAAGAGATGAAAAAAAAATGTGTTTGTCAACCACGACAAGCACAAAATATGTTTATTACATTTATATTATACGCCCAAAGTGTTAGTAATATACTTATCTAGTTACAATTATGTTGTTTTCTGAAATAAATCGTTTTGATAACCGTTATTAAAAATCGATGTTAGAGCAATTATTTCGATTTGACATTCTGAAAATGCGTTTTGTCTCCTCCCTAGATTGCGATATTCAAGTTTAATCTTGACATGTCAAACCAAAACAAAGCATAAAAACAATTAAGAAACTTTTTTAAGTTTATTATTTCACGAAAGTTATAGGAAATTATTAAATACTAAATAATTCATGAATGAATATTTAAATGCTAAAGGTTAGTGTGAAATTCTTATACGTTCTCAGGGCAGCCGTTTAGCCATCTCCTTTACTTACAAAATAGTTAGTAAAAAAAAAAAATCTAACCATTTCTCTCTTCTACGATTCACTCTTCACATTTGATATTTCAGCATTATAATAAATATTGGGTGACTGCTGAGCACGGGATCCTAGGTTTAGATCCCCAGATTATATAAAGCGTTATCGGATTTTACTAAATTTCTCTGAAGCTTCTTCAACGTTTGTTCCTGATGGCAATGTGCTTCACATAAGAAACTAAAACGTAATCGGTGAAATATTAATTGGTGTACAATCCTGCCTACCCCTTCAGGGAGTTTATAGGTGAGATGTAATGTTATTTTATTAAATAGAACCTGTACATAATACTGGAAATGTTGTGTGTACAGTCAAGTTGGCGAAGGCACGCAGGGGTATGATCAAGGAGAAGGAGAAGGGCGGAGGCGCCCGCCTCAAGGACGAGCCCAGCGATCCTGCTGAGCCCGGTAAGATACTGCTTATTTTTATTTTAATATTTAATTAGTAATTGAATTGGCAGTCATTTTTCTACTGTACCAATGATAATAATAATCAAAGAAAAAAATAGTTGTGAGGGTAGGAGGCAAAATATAGTCTGCAACCTCTTCATTCTATCAAAAAATTGCATACAAATTGATTAAGCCATTTCAGAGGAGCTCAATAACCAACACTGCCACTATATTTTTTTAAGAGGATAGTCACCCCAATTTTTTTCTCTTTATTACAACATTTCTCTCTTTATTACATTATTTCAACATTTTCTCTTTATATTTTAGAATGTATTTTATATGTTCGTAAAAACTTAGGACTTTTTAAAATTAGAAGCGATCTCCATAACAAAAACACACGTAATAAACATGAAATTGTTATACCTAAATGGAGATTAGCTAAGACCAGCAAGTCATTCTTAGTAAATAGCGTACGCCTTTATAACAAGCTGCCAAAGGAGGTGACAGAACTTACCGAGAGAAAGTTCAAAACTCATATTAAGCGTGTCCTAACCAAAAAAGCATATTATAAGGTTAGAGACTATGTCGAAGACACAACTGTCTGGCAATGACTGCTTCTGCTCATGTGGCCCCTTGGTAACTTATTAATATTCTGTATAATTGTCTGTTAACTGCTCCATCATTTTTCATTTTTTTTTATATACGACATCTCTTTATTCTTTTATTTTGATACATTCTCACAATATTCCTTATTCCATTTTATAGATCCATCATATAATGTAATTGTCTTACTGAGACTTGTGATTATTTTTCTTGCTTTTATATAGCCTCTTTTAATAATGTGAATGTAAGAACATTGTAGACGCAAATTTTAGATGACTTCCTACCATTTTAACGGTAGGAGTTCAATATTGACTGGTCTGCACTGTCCTTACATAATTTATGTGCTGTAATATGGAAATATTGTAAAGATAACAATTTTTTTAAAAGAGTAACCATGGAGTTTCTTGCCGGTTCTTCTCCATAGGAAACGACCAATTTGGAACCGTGCACTAGCATCTGACGTTTTATAAGTGCCCATGTAGGCCCATGTGAAATAAAAATTTTTGACTTTGACTTTGACTTTTGACTTTGAATTGTTAATTTAAGAATTTGAAGTATTTAATTATAATTTTTTGAAGTATTTATTTATAATTTATTATAAGTCTAGATTACTTGTACAGACGAAAATCTAAGGTATTTGGTATAGGACTTTTACAAAATAATAATTTACAAACAATAACCTAAAATCCATGAAATATCAGTGTAAAAAAGCAACTAAAAAATAATAGATCACATACAATACGCGGCATATAACTTGAGTTTTTTTGGGTTTCAATTGAAGAGGGACATAGCGGGGGCCAACTTATTTGCCGCGTTAATTACAGACACAATTACAAGAGAATATGTGTGTGGACACCGGTGTCTTCTTGGGGCTTAATGAACTAATTTCCGAGTAGTGGTTTCACCGAATAGCCGAATACTAAATAATATTCGGTTCTGTAAAATATTTAACTGAATACTAAATAATATTCGGTTAAATATTTTACAGAACCGAACTGATAATTCAGCTCCCTGAACAGAACCTCCAAATTCTGCCGAATACCGAATATAAAACGAATATTTGGTATATCTCTAAAAAATAAGTAAATTGATATCCAAATTTTTATTGCTGAAATTAAAAGGAAAAACGGTTTACAAAAAATAAATTAATTTCAGCTGCATAATTTGTATATGCAAATAAAATGCACATTTCCTAGTACATTATTTTATAAAATAAATATAATAAGAAAATGCATTTTATTAACCTTCAAGCGGGCGCGCGACTATTTGTAACGGCAGCGGTCGCGCGTAACCTAAAGGACCGCCGGTGTATTTCATGAATTTAGAAAATTGTTTTATTAATAATAAATAATCACATACATCAGACATAATCTATTTTTCAAAGGAAAAATAATTTGTTTAAAATTGAAAACATAATTTTAAAGTTACACTACTTTTTTGGATTAGGTATCAATTTTGCTCGGTATAACAAGAGTTTTATAGTGAGTCTTACTTATATGTCCAATCAGTTTTTTTTTACACATATTATATTACAAGAGACCAAATAATAAACTTCATAGAGACTTTCAGCTATTTTGGTTAAATTTTCTTCAGAATCAGCCTTCTCTGCCATGTAAAAATATGAGGCAGGCGCGTGTAGTCTTTTCGACGTCTGCGCCGCGACCTGAACATACACATTCTGCGTCTCTCAGGAGGAGTGGACAAAGAAGAAATGGAGTTATTTTGGTCCGTAGTGAACTAATGACAAGCTACTAGAAATGATACGTACTTCCGACAAGCAATTTTGAAAATACGATCGTAAATATAACGAGTGCGGTCGATTCGACGCCGCGCGCCCGCTTGAAGGTTAACCATGAATGCATCGTAATTATATTATGTACATTTATTATAATGTTTGTATTATGCGAAAACAAATACATTCAGGCATCGAAGGAGGGACACTCCAAACCACTGTCATCTGAGCACAATTGGATTTGCGGTAACGTTTTGTTTTAACGTTGCCCTTTAAAAATTGTATCTGTTGAATTGTGCGTGCGTTCACGAACATGTTACCTCGCATATAGAAGCGAGCAATAGGCAGTTCACTGTCCAATCGTCCAATAACTGTCCTGACCGATCCCGCATCGTCGACGGCGCGTAGTGTTCGACTAAAAGATGTCAGCAAAACCATAGGAACAAAGACTATTGGGGCCATGAATTGTCCAAAAGTGTGCCCTGGAGTCCTGGTGTGTAAGGAAACAAATACAGTAAACAACAAAGTCTGACACGCCCGCTCGCTCCATCATAGAGCGGTAGAAGTCATTACATGATTTGCTTCCAAAAAAAAAAAAACAACAGGAACTCAGACCCGCAATACTTATCCGAAAGCCATACAAATATTTGTTTCGTGCGGAAATCGAACCCGCGGCACGCAGCGTAGCAGCCGTGCCGTCAAAAATATATGTATTACCTACTTAGGTATCGTGCATTATATAAATGTAAAAGAATTTGAATTTAGTCCATAAAATAAAACCAGCTGACTATAGTGAAAGCACTAACAAATGCACAGTTATGCATGTAATTGATTCATCTCATGTATAATCCAGCGCAGCTCTTTGTTTATCTCTCATACACATAATTAGCAATCTAGATAACTATTCTATAAAATCATAAATCGCCGCTTTACACAGATAATGCATTCATAATGTACCGTATCGTGTTTGTCACAGAAAACTACGTAATTTTTACAAATTCATTCGATAATTCAGCATTGTTAACTGTTATTTATTGAGAAAAGATATAATTAATATTCAATGAATGTACTAGAACTAGCAAAAGACAGATTTTCAAATAAAAATAATCTTTTGTGGAGATTCTTAGGCGAATAGCACGTAAAATAATATCAAACAACAGAAATATTAAACGTTATTTTAATGTTAATATTTAATAATTTATGGTTTTTCACATAAACATTATCTTCGGGATTACCCATGAGAATTCTGGGTAAATCCGAAAACTAACCATAAGTTGTGTTACAATATTCAAATGACATAATATGTTATAATATTCTGTCGTGAATCAGGACATGGGTCGCGCCCGCCGTCAGCGTCGCTCCCGACACCGGCGGCGTTGAAGAAGGAACCAGACGAGCCCCCACACAGAGTCAAGTTGGAACCCCACAGCCAGTCAGGTGGCGAAGATTCTACAGCCGATCTTGGAGTTGACGGCATCAAGACTGAGATAGAAGGCCTTATGGACAGTGACGGTAAGACCTTGCGTTGTTGACGACTGATCTAACTTTTTTTATTGTTTTCTTTATTACATATTCAATACCAGGAGCTCTCAATTCTCACAGTACATTCTTTTTGCATTTTTTTTTGTACGACTATTTAAATCTTGCGTTATTCATTTAAATTTCACATACCACGCGCAGGGAAGTAGCCAGGATCTTTTTTCTCAAAATAATAGCATAAGTTAATAAACAAATATTCAATAAATTATCCTCATATATGGACCAGGAAACCGCAGCATCAGAACCCTACAATGTAGATATACAACTTGGAAAATTAATAAATAATGTAAAAGAAGTGTAGGACAAATTGCTAATACTTAATTTTAATTCAGGTGACCCCACAAAATCTCCCTCCTGCGAACTGGGCGGGCCGGGCTCTCTAAAGTCAGAACGACTTTCTTCAGACTCAAATGATATATTGGATCCACAAACAGGTCTCAGGGGCCCAACAAGTAATCTTCAGGTAAGAATGCAGGTAATGAAAAATAGAGGTTTTATTATACACTATTATTTTCTAAAAAAAAAAAAAAAAAAATATTCTTAAGTTCACATTATTTTTACTCAAATTCGTTCTACTTTGATCATTTAAATATTTAAATAATATTCAAAATATCACATTTCTTTTTCTATGTTTATAGGATCAAAATCAAAACTGTCGCAACCCCAACGGAGGTCCAGAGAATATGGGTTCCTGTCGCATGGGAGGCGGAGGAGGCCCCATGGGTCCCGGGGGCCCGATGGGTTCCATGACAGCGAGTGAAGCGCAAACACTGCCCTCTAACGTTATAAGCAAGCAAGCTGGCAGTATGGAGGTAACAACATAGCTTAATAAAAAAATGGTTGCCTGTAAAGCCGGTTTTACGGGCGAAGATTTTACGTGACAACGTCTTGAGACACAAGCATGCGCCGATTCAATGCGCCTAATTCTCTAGTGCTGCGCGCGCGGCAGACCGATCATAGTTGAGTGGGAGAGAGACGCAAGGCATTCGGCGGGCCTCTCTCTCGTTCGGTGACTCATCGTAACTTTACCGAGCGTTACACTTTTTCATAAGTGACTCCCAGCCGCAACCTAATTTAAGACGTTGTCACGTCAAAATGTTAAATCGCTGGTATAAAAAAAGAAAAAATCTTGAAATAATCTTAAATGATTCACCATTTCTTGGAAATATAATTTTTCTAAAATATGGACTCTTTCGCTTTTTATTTGTCTGTGTAAAACAAATAAAATATTAAATACTGGATGTTTTCCCAGCAGCAAAGTCAAATCTTCGTGTTCTCAACACTATTGGCTAACAAAGGGGCGGAATCTGTCATATCAGGACAACACCATTCTATCATAGCATACCACTGCGCACAACCAGGCACTAAGAAATATCTTGAGGTATTGTTTTAACTCCACAATAAAAATATTTTTAAAGTCAAAATAAAGTATTAATTCAACAATTGTATATTTTTACAGAAACACCCTCTAAAAATGGGCCAATTCAACAAACAAAGCCCAGCACAATGGCTAAACAATCTCGCTATGGCCAAGACAAGAGGTGGAATGCGAGGCGGGCCTAACATGATGGGCGGGCCTAACCCAATGGGACACATGATGGGCGGACCCATGGGTCCCAACATGGGTCCGATGGGTCACGGTGGCATGGGACACATGGGGCCTAATATGATGGGTCCTAACAGAATGGGAGGACCGGGCGGTCAAATGATGATGATGAAGGGCGGCCCGGGCCAGATGGGTCAGATGGGACCCGGAATGGGGCCTATGGATGGGTTTCCAGGGGGCACCCCGTCCTGTGGTGTCATGGACGGCCTCGGTGCTGATGGTGAAATGCCCTGGGACACCGTAAGTGTACTCTTACTTATAAAACAGTTAACCAACACCCAGTTCCTGAAAGGCAGTACAAAAGTTCCTAACAGAACTCAAACTCAAAATTATTTATTTCAAATAGACCATTTACAGGCACTTTGAACTGTCAAAATTGAATCTAATTTGCACGTCTAAAAATAATAATCTAAAAATATGTTATCTGCTATGATTGCTTGGAATTTCAGTCTATCATTTTCATTGTATGAAGTTGCCGTTTTTTGAAACTGCACACTGAACAGTGTTAGTTCTTAAAAAACTTTATATTTAAGCCCTGATTAAGACACAGTGGTTTGAAAATCGCACGGATCTGGTTTATGTAGGTATTTATGAATTCAGACGTAACTGCGCGGTTACCGCCACCCACCTGCCAGAAGATAGGATCGTGCGGTGACCGCGCGCTTCTATTTCTATGGACCTATTCATTTAGTCCGGTCAATTTAGACATTCGAAGTTACATAAATTCCCACCTAGCTGAAAATCGGTAAGATTGTTTAAAATATCATTAAAAACAAAATTTGAAAGTTCCCCATCTTTCCCCTGTAAGGAAAAAATTTTATTCAAGGTCAAAGGTCAAAAAAAAGAGTTTTTCGCGATTTTCAGCAAAACGGTAAGTTTTATCATAAAAATACGTCAGACAAAAATTGTAGATCATAAAATTATCTACAAAAAATGTATTAATACTTTTTTTTCTACGAGCCACCGTTTTTGAGATATAACGATTCTAAAAGTTGCAAAAGTTGTAATCGTCTTAATATGCACACGTTTCCTCGCCACCTATGAGGTAGTGTACTCAGCGCGTTTTTTTTAACGTGGTTTTCCTTTTTCTGTCATTTTTGTTATAAAACTCAAAACAGCACGATATAGGTTAGAATAAACACGTGTTTTCACTAGCAACTGGCATCCAAGACTAACAGTGTTTCATTTATTATAGTAGGTATAAGACCCTAGCCACGCACACAATTGACCAGGGGACAGATGTTTTCTCAAGGTTACAATGGTGTATAAATTAAGGGACTGGGTTTCATTTTACCTGATATTTGTATAGTTATAGCTTATGTATATTTTATATTAGTAGTTTAAGTTACAATGACCGATAGAAAAATATTTTAATATATATTACAACTATAGAGATGTTTATATACGTGGCGTATTCATGCATATTATGACGATTACAACTTTTGCAACTTTTAGAATCTTTATATCTCAAAAACGGTGGCTCGTAGAAAAAAAAGTATTAATACATTTTTTGTAGATAATTTTATGATCTACAATTTTTGTCTGACGTATTTTTATGATAAAACTTACCGTTTTGCTGAAAATCGCGAAAAACTCTTTTTTTTGACCTTTGACCTTGAATAAAATTTTTTCCTTACAGGGGAAAGATGGGGAACTTTCAAATTTTGTTTTTAATGATATTTTAAACAATCTTACCGATTTTCAGCTAGGTGGGAATTTATGTAACTTTACTCTTATTTTTTGGTCTAATTTGACCGGACTAATTTGCCTTCAGTAGCGATGCAAATTCATAGTTAAAAGCTACATAAGTTGTCTTTTCAAACCCGAATGTTAGTTTATTGACGTTAAGAAAATAGTGACTCATTATGCAACTCCTAAGTATAGGCGTATTTATAAAGGGTTAAAAATATAACCATTAAAATTTAAGTCAACTTTTTATTACACAAAATAATTACTTAATAAATAATTGAGTAATTATTTTAAAAGATAATCATAATCGTCAAAATTCTTTACGAATATGTGAGGTGATGCATTCTTAAAATTTACAAAAGACGTGTTCGCTCTCTCGAAAAGACTTACTTCCATTGGTCAAAGTCAACATGTTATTCTGATTTACTATGATCTAATTGGTCAAGGGGCGTGGTTAAGCAAAATGACAACAATGTGTCACTATTTCCTTAACGCGAATACGTAGTGGTCAAATTTATTCCTTTTATCACTTTCAAAAATATTATTAAGCTAATAAAATCTGATTTATCCTTACAGAAAAACCCCTCTGTAATGTCAAATGGTATGTCGAATGGTCCGGGATCTATGCCCGCTTGTTCCGAGGCGGGGCCTACGCCCCAAGACGCGCCCACAAGCCAGGCCAACTCTGACTCAGGCCCTGATCAGCCTTGCCAAACTGGACCTAAAGGTAACAATATAACAATAGTATTAAAAAGGTTAAAGTTTGTGTGTGTGTTTGTTACTACTCCATGCTCAAACAGCTAAACGAATTTGGATAAAATTTCGCATGCGAGTAGACCATGGTCTGGAATAGTATAGTAGCGGTATATTATTCTCCTGAGATATATTTTTACCTTGATGACGGCGCTGGGGCCGAAAGGTTCTGGAGTGGCGACCGCGTACCGGAAGACGTAGCGTTGGAAGGCCTCCCACAAGGTGGACCGATGACCTGGTCAGGGTTGCTGGAAGCCGATGGATGCGAAACGCACAGGACCGGTCTTTGTGGCGGCGCTTGGGGGAGGCCTATGTCCAGCAGTGGACGTCTTTCGGCTGAAATGATGATGATGATGACGGCGAACCTGTTGACAAAAGCTGTTCATTTTTAAAAACCTGAAACAATAGGTACAACATTTTAGGCTTTTTGTAGATTTATTATATATTATAGATGGAATTTTAAGCTAGACCCACCTGAATTGAGTCATAATGCTCCTTCAAATGAGTTGCAACGTGCCGCGTAACAGCAGCGCGGCACTAGCGCGGTTGCGACTAAATTGAAGGCGTCTTTAGTGGCAATAAATTATTATTAGACAAAATGTGAAATAATTTAAAAATCTAAATATATATTTTTAGATTATATCTAAATATTTAATCTAAAAATATAAATGTCAGTTAAAATTGTTAATACCTTATTGTGTCAACAGATTTTATGCATTTTTTTATTACAACAATGAAACTCGGAAATATTTTTATTCACATGCGCGTGTCAATCGTTCGACACATTCAATGACTTTAACTCGCGCTTAAGGAAATTATAAAATTAACTTTTGTGCAGGTGTAAAAATACCAGATGAGAACCTAACTCCTCAACAACGTGCACATCGCGAGGAACAACTGGCCACAATACGCAAAATGCAACAGATGTTGTTCCCTGAAAGTGGGGGCAACAACCCTAACCAAGGTCCCAATGACGGCTCACAGGCCCCCAACGACATTAACCCACCTAACTCCAGTGCTAACATGAACATGTCCCCCTTCCCTCCTATGTCTATGGGTCCCAATGGCCCCATGGGATCTGGACCCAACGGTCCGATGGTCTCTATGTCAAACAGCATGAACTCGGGCCCTAGCTGCACAATGTCCGGCCCTATGGGACCCAACGGTCCTATGGGAGGACCAATGGGCCCTGGGGGTCCGATGGGTCCAAACGGACCTATGGGCGGACCAATGGGAGGTATGGGTGGGCCGGGTATGGGGATGGGTGGGCACGGAGGTATGGGACCTAACGGTATGATGGGTCCGAACGGGCCGATGATGTCAAGTATGGGCCCTAATGGGCCTATGGGTCCAATGGGACCTTGCGGAATGAAAGGCATCAGGGGTCCGTGTGGAGGTCCAGATATGAAGACTGGGATGTGTACAGATATGCATATGGGAAGAGGATGTGGTGGACCGATGGGGGTAAGCAGAAACAAAGATATCTATTTACTTGAGAATAAAATTGCAATAACTACTACTATAACTAAACATTTTTATTGTTTATTATAGCGGATGCCAAACCCCATGGGAGGTATGGGAGGGCCTAAACCATGTATGATGGGCGGACCACACATGGGACCTAGAATGATGCCAGGACCTAATCTCAATGCTATGAACGGTAAGAAACTTTCAGTTGTGTGATGTGATGGTGAAAAGGTTTTGGTTTACATAATACTATGAATATTTTGTGTGGAATACACAGAAGGAATTTTAGAAAGAAATCTACTTATTAACACCCTTTACTTACTACTTAACTGTAAAAAAATGCATGTATCTTAAATAATGCACGTTTTATAATATTATTATTATTACCGGTAGGCTCGCGTTTGACCACCTGATGGTAAGCGACGATGTGGCCGACGACAGAGCATGATTGCTTAGAAATAACCACCATAAACAGTGGCCAAAATTTTGGTGGTTTTCCTATTTGAAAACTTTCCTGATTTTATTTATTGAAATGTAGTTTCCTTCCAAATTAGCAACTTAAAACTTTTAGGAGATAAATAAAAAAATATTTAAAAAGTCTTCTGGGTCTAATATTGTATAATTTTTTCGCATGAATTAAAATACGATGGTCTAATATCAACCCTATTCATTTTAAAACTTGAGCTAAGTTTTCTGTTAGCTTTTTTGATTTTAACAACTTAATAAACTAAAATAAAAAATACATGCAAACCTAATATATGATTTTTTGCATTCCTAAAAAAATCTTCTGCATACAAGGGCCCAATATTGTGTAACTTTTTCGCATTTTCGCATGAAAAAAAAACACGCTGGTCTTATATCGATCTAAAATCTTGAGCTAAGTTTTCTGTTACCTTTTTTGTTTTTAACAACTTTAAACTAAAGGTAACCAAAAATGCATGCAAACCTAATATATGATTTTTGCATTCCTAAAAATAAGCGCTTCCAGCGCCCTCTACCTTACCTGTTTATATATCCTGTTGGATGGTACAAAGTGCCGCGTCTTCCAGGAGGGATCATGATGGACGGCAGCATGATGGGAGGGATGGTGCCTCATGGGGACTGCGGACCTGACCACCACGGCATGCCGGTCAACGGGCCCATGTGCGATGAGTATGGCCGTGGGAGAAACGTGAGTTACATTTTGAGTTGTTTTTGTGATTTGTTAGTCTTAAAACTGTTTCCTGGAATCAAAAAAACTTTGAAATGCGATCAGGGATCTTTTCTTGATGTGTTAAAATGTCAAGCGTGTTATTCAGAAAGAAGGATGGAAGTATATACCAATTCAATGACCGTAGGTAGTTAGTACGCAACGACCGACAACTACCTACCACTCAGCTGTTCTTTACTTAAAGAAATGAATTGACCTTATAAATTGAGCAAAATGGTACATTTTGATATCATAAAAAAAAAACCGGGGTTGACGGGTGACTCGTAGAAGTCGCTTAGCGCTATGTCTGATCGAACTTTTCCGCACTAGTGCGAAAAACAGTAAACTGCGTAGCTAATAGCGTCAAGGATAAGAGTGGGCTTTCGAGGGAGTGCATTGAAAAATGTTGAAATAAATCATTAGAAGTATATTTTTGCATGTTACAGAATCAACTATATTATTTTCCAAGCTGTACTAGAGTGATTCTACAACAATAACAGTATTATGTCCGCATGCAGATGGGTCCGGGCGATCCGGGCGGGTTGGGTCCGGGCGGCAGGGCTCCCGGCCCGGGGCTGCGGAGCCCCAAGTCACCCGCCTCCGCAGACATCGATTGGCAGAAGATACACCACCAGTTCTTTGACGACCCCAAGTCTATGGATAATGATATGAGTAAGTCATCATTCGTTTAACTTTTTGAATACCGTAATTAGAGACATAATAGAAAGACACATTGCTTACTTTCTGGTGGGATCGTGGTCAAGCACTAGTTGCGAACACTAGTGTGCGAACGCCGGCGCTTGCTTGGGGCTCAAGAGTGATCACGGTTCTCATCAGCAGGCCTAGCAAAGCTACGAAGGCTTCGTGTCTAATCCCTTTCTATAAACCTTATTGCCTCAGCGTAAGTTGAAGATCATTTATGCCATTAAACTACAGGCTGGACATTGTGCCGTGACAGATCAGAGATAGCAGAACCACCTGAATATTCTGCTAATTTTTCTTAAAAATTGGAAAGAGTGAGGAGCCGTGATCGTTGGAACTAATGGAAGGAGGCCTTTGCCTACCTTTGGGATAATACGCGCTAATTATTCTATAATATAAAAATTAATCGCTGAATGTGTTTCTAAGATCAAATCTCGAGAACAGCTAAACCGATTTCGATAATTCTTTCTTTTGTTGTATTTGTTATTGTCAATAGAAGGTTATTATGAAAGAAAAAAGTAGGATAGAGTGGAGTTGAGTAGAATAATCAGTTGACGGGAGCGGAGCAGCGTGCAAAAGCTAGTAATAATATTAAGATTTTAAATTTTGTGAAGAGTTCTAATCAAAAACTATTAATATTATTATGTTTGCAGGCACACAAGTAAAGTCACCCTGCTCTGAACGGGGCGGGTGCCTGCCACCGCCACCTTATGGGACCTCACCCTTACATCGTTCCGCCTCTGTGCCTATAGGTAAGTTATCATACTACACTTACCAACCTTTCCGCTGACATCTAGTACAGTACGGCCGTACAGCTCTGCGAATGCACTTACTCGCCTAACTTCAGACTCGTTAAGATGCGACGGCCGTACTGTAATCTTCACCACAAAGACTGGTCTTCGCTACCTTATGGCGGCACCGCGATGTCATGAAGCTCCGTAAACGTTCACGCCTGTTTACGGAGCTTAAAAATAAGTCGGTTGTAATTTTAAAAAAGTATGTTTCTGGTATTGTTTTTCTTATTGTGTCGAAGATAAATGGCTAAACAGTATACCTACAAAAAAAATAATAATCAGTCGACTTGATAACCGCCTCATTTTTTGGAAATTGGTTAAAATTAGATTCATGAGGTTGTATGTTTAATCTATGGTTCTCTTAAACCATTCGGGTCTCTTTGGTATGAAGTGGGACGCGGGAGTTGTCGGTGCAATACTTGTACAGCGCAAGATTCGTGCCTATTTCTGTACCAAGTTGATAGGGCAAAACCCTGCTGTTTTATAAACTATATTATCTTATAAACTTTAGCTTAGCTACTTATTATGTTGTTTAGATGATCGTTATTCACGATCCGCAGCGACGCAATCACCTGGCCACGGTTCGGTTCAAATGCCGATGTCGGCCGAAGCCTCTCGGGCGGGCTCGGGACTCAATAGTCCTGCGCATTGCAAGCCTGGCCCCAAGAACGACGCACCAGGTCGGTACCAATGCTTGTACATTTTTTTTTTAAAGTTTGTGTTTAGGAGAGTGAATTCAAAGGACTTAGTGTGTGATAATGCAGGAGTATTGGTCAGAAAAAGAACAAGGGTGAAATTTAAGTTAGCTTATTTTTTGGGTCATTCTTCAGCTGTACTTCTGCACTCTTGTCGTAGAGTGCTATGTGGTTCAGTCAGTGCATAAGTTGTACGGTATTTTACAGAATAAATTACTACATTTCGAGGCCCCTAACTTGGCTCATAGAGTTTATGAAAAATTACGATCTACTGCAACAATGCTTTTACGACAATCAAGTGTATCTTTTTCTAAAACTCAACGTGCCATATTATTAAAAAGTGCTGTAAAAGTTTAAGTTTTGAATTGTCACAGTAGAGAGGGGAACCCATGTCCTTTTAATTCATAATTAAATATTAACAATTATGGTAAGTTAACAAATGTCGCATGAAAAGTTGTACATGAAATCAAGCCATAGCAGTAGTAGAGCATGCTCATATATTTTATCTGTGTTAGACATTTTCCCAACCACAACGAGAGTTTTTTTTTTTATATTCGATGTGTTTCATCCACACTGGCATGGAACGCAACTTTTGTTTTTCTTTTTTGTTTTTTTCTGTAGTTGTAATGCGTATTTTTTTGTTTTCCTTCCCCTCCCCCCGCAAAACGCTTGACGCTTGAAATCCCACCGTGTGATGAATAACAACGAATAACATAAAAATCCTCCAAAAAATCGGAATACCCTAACATACGTGGCCATACCAAACTGGACCAAACAATTGGATCAAATGTTTGCCACAAAAGAAATACTAGAGAAACTAGACGAGGGGATGTTTGTCCGTACTCTCCAATGTTTGGCGGCGCAACAGCAGAAGAATCAACAGGGTAGCTCGCACGGCAAGGAGCCAAGTTTGATGCCCGTGCCGTCGCCGCAGCAAATATCGTATCTCAACCAGTTCGAAGGTAACTTGATTGGATGCCAACAGAAATAATCAACCACTAGGGGTCACACTTGCAATGTTTCTCTAAAAAATGTTCGAAATTTTTAACGTTCTTGGGCTAGAAACAAACTACAAAGCGATACCGTTAGTGTTAGCTACAGTACGGTCGACGGATCTTGGCGAGTCTGTTGTTAGGTTCTGCGAATTGTTGCGCTTGAAAACTCGTACAAAAATAAATGCTTTAAACAAATAAATGCAATTTGCAATTGTTATCGCTGTTAAAAAATGTTATCGGCATTTATAACCTCTATTTTTGTAGAGAGTTATTAGATCCGACGGCCGTACTGTACCACTAGTCAGGTTTTCGTCGGGGTTCTAAGCTTTCAAGGTCACCACTGCTATTCAAGTTTGTTTATTTATTTATTTACTGTTTAATCTTCATGTACAGTAGTGGTACATAGGCGGACTTAATGCAACAAGGCATTCTCTACCAGTCAACCTTTGAGTTAAAAAAGAGTACACTGTGGTAGGTGTGCACAATAAATAAATATCTGATAATCAGATAGTTTATACATGTATAAGCAGTAGGTACTGTTCTGTAAGCAGTATTGCTCAATACAGAACTATTGAGCAATACTGCTCATATACATAAAATAACCAAAAGGAATATAATTATGAAGTTTCTTTCTAAGTACGGTTAAGGTGAATACAACAGGGTAACCCACGAATTTCAAATTACGTGCGAAAGAACATGAAGAGAAAGTGAAGAAATAACCTAACAATTATTTCTACTAAAACATAAGTTCAAATGTACCCACAATTGAACTTATTATTATTATTGTTGTTTTACTCTCCTGTAAAATAACGATTATTGACTTATATACTTTTAGAACAGGCCCTACCACGAGCTCTTCATGCGATCTATTTGACGACCTGAACTGAACTGTTAAAGCGATGGAGCTATATAGGGTAAAGCCCCTTCCCTCTTTCTCGCTCCTGTGCCTGACATTTTAACACGTCTTTTGTTAGTCCAGTTATAGTATGACTCACTACAGTCAGTCGAGATTATAATTTACAACGTGTGGTTTGTTTCTAGCTTACATGATTAAACCTTTAAAATAATTTAGATAATTTTCAAAATTTTAATAATGACCAATAGAAGTGTCACCCCAGGCTTTTTGTACGACTACTTTTGCGTTATTTCTGCTTGAGACTCTAATTAAGAATGCATTTTTATTACGCTTTTAAATGTTTTCTCCGTAATTAACAATTGCAAGATAACCAAATCCCTATAAAACTACTTTGGTCGCCTTGCAATTTTTTTTTTTTCTCTTTTGAGGGTAGCTGCACATTCCATCGTCACAGAAAATGTGTAACTACCCTACCATTAAATGTTTGGATCATATCATTTGTTTCATAGTAGCATTTGTGTGTTTTTCTATATTTTTATATGTTTTCATTTTGGTGGTGGTTGGTGAAAATGTGCTAACATAATGTACTTTCATACTCTATGGCTAATTCGTTCTTTCATTCTACATTGTTCGTCCAGCAACATCCTGTGTCCTTTGTATGGTGGTTTATTTAATAATTTGTTGTTAAACTATGGCAGGTCAAGAGTTAACGATACAGAAACAGCCCAACACATCACTAAAAGACAACGGGCCGCCTTCAAACAATGGAGGGCAGACGCCACAATCTAATTCTAATCAGAAATCACCTGCCGGGTATGTATTCTGTGCTATAACAGTATGTGTTTATTTTTTAGTCATAAGTTTTTATTTGGGAAATGTTTCATTACTGTGTAATTTTTCCTATTTAGATGTATTACTCACTGGTCTACAGTTGTCATAAACTTTATTGTACAACAAAATAGTAACAATTTTACAGAAATTTAAACTTAGGGCTGTATTCCCGCTGATAAAATGGACCTAAGCTAGAGAAGGTAACAATAAAAGCTAAGCTACATAAAGGGTTTATTCTCAGATATGTAGTTGTAGAATATTCAAATCAATAAAAATTAAAATTGATATACTTCACAGATATACCTTAGTCTCTAAAACACGTAAACTCAATACTCCCAAGATTCAATTGAGTCAGTAAGCGATATAATACGTTACAGTCTTCATTGGGTTGCTAAAACAATTCTTTGAAGCAGCTTTTAATCAGGTCACTTAGATGTCCATTAATTTAAAAAAAAAAGTATATTATTGAGTTTGAAACATTACTCCCGGATAAGCTGTAAATAAATTAAAAGGAGAAGAATAAGGTGTTTGCCAAAAATGTGACTACTACAGCTTCAGAAGCCGTAAGCTCGTAAATTTATGACGTCTTTTCTCCATAGCATGATGCCGGGCACCCCCGAGCCCCACGGATCGTTGTCAGAAGCGAGAGCAGGACGCTTCTCACTTGAGCAGAGTCCTGGCTTCAATAATCCTCAGACGCCCACCTCTGCTGCCAATACTAAGTGCCAGGGTAAGTCATTGTCAACATTACTTTCTATGTTAATTAATGTAATTAGGCATGTACAGTTTTAATCTATATATATATAAAAGGAGAAACTGACTGACATATCAACACACAGCCAGAATTACTGGGCGAAAAGCGTTAAATTTTACACAAGGCTTCCTTTTATGGCGTAGGCGAAACACTAAGAAAGTATTTTCCAAAGTTCAGGACCTAAAAGGATGAAATTGGGGTCTAAAGTTTGTATGGAGAACCTTATTTCACGCGGGCAAAGACGCTGGCAGAAGGCTAGTTAACTATAAAAAAAATATTGAGGAAGTCTTGACGTAGAGTAGTATAGCATAACTTTGTTGTACACCAAAATAAAAACTATATAACATTTCATTTATTGTGATTTTCTGTTAGAAAGTCACAAAAGTTGAAGAAGTATTCTAACGGCCTGTTTCAACATCTATGACTTTTATACTTGACAGATAATTTCATGGAAATCCTGTACTATTTTTTAATTTATTCTGGAAATAACGACTATTTGCCCGTTGTGAAATAGACCCAAATTCAAGTTAAATAAGTTCAATGATTTATTATTTTCATACATTCATAGATTTCATAGATTTCTGAAAATGCTGATAAAACATAACATTTTCAGAAAAGGCCCAATTAAATATGTATAGAGCATATCATGATGTACCAACTCAACATTATAATCTGTGCAGATGAAAAATCCCGGCCCAGTCCGCAATCAAACCGGTCGAGTCAAGACAGCGCATCAAAAACGCCACAACGAGACACGCCGAACCTGAACCAAGGCCCCTACGCACCTGCATCGTCAGCCTCGTCGTGTTCTGGTAGCGTCAAAAGTAGCTGCAGCGTCGCCAACAGTGGAGCTGTTACTACGGCCAGCGGGTCCATGGATGACTCTATGGCAGGGAATAATGAAGTAAGCGTTTTTTTTTTTTTGACGCAGTGACGCAATCTTCATTAAAAAAAGGGATAGGAGTCTTTATAAGGGAGTTTTTCTTTTTGTTTTCCCTCATAGATTCAATTAAAAATACCTCATATTATAGATTTTATTTTAATATTATTTGTAAAGTGCTATACTCCCTGAAATTAAATGATGGGGTATTGGAAAAGGGACTTCTTTGCAAACTGTAACTTCAACTCAGTGGTGATACGATGCTAAATACATGTCTTATTCTTCAACAGACGACACTATCCGGCGGTCCAAACAGCACGAGTCTTCCGGGTCCCTTCCCCGGTCCGTGCAGTATGAACAGGCCAGACAACATACCCATTAACCCAAACCAGGGTCCCAACGGCCCCATGACCTCCACGTCTTCCTTCGACCCTATCTCCTCGCTCGCACAAATGTCGCAACAGCTCACTAACACGGTGGGCGGCGGCGGCCCGGGCCCCGGGGGCCCCATGGGACCCAACGGCGGCAATATGGGCCCCTTCGGATCTGGACCACACCATATGCAACACCATCATTCAATGCATCCGCATGGACATCCACATATGATGATGAATGAATTAGGTAATTGGATTGCTTTATTTTGAATCTTATGTTATGAAATTTAATTGCTATAATTATTATTTGTAATCAAGAAATCACTGACCATATTCTGTTTGACCTTAGGATGCCATATGGACAACATGGGAGGCCCAGGAATGGGAGGACCCATGGAAGGAATGATGGGCGGCGGTGACTTCCCACCAGACATGAATCTTAGTCCAAAAATGGGTGGAGGACCTATGGGCGGGCCTATGGGACCGATGGGACCTGACGCGGGTATGATGGGACCTAGGATGGGCGGCCCCGGCAAGATGCCACCCTTCAACGGTGCCAACGTGCAAGTGAAAGCGAGTGCACCTAATACGATACAGTACCTGCCCACGAGGCCGCAGATGCCGTGCAACTCAGGGCCACGAGGTCCCCCCAGCCTGGACTTCCTGCAGCGAGTGACGAACCCTCAGATGCAGATGGAGGGCGGCAAGGGCGGCGTGGCGTACTTCCCGGGCGCGCGCGGCATGGACATGGAGCCCGGCATGCGCGGCGTCATGCGCGCGCCCGGGATGCTGCGCATGCCGCACCACTACCCCGCCGGCTTCAACTCGCCGCCCAAGATGCCCGACCCCTTCGGCGGCCCGGGGCCCAACCCCATGTGCGGGCCCAACTTCCGCGGCGTGAAGGGCGGCATGGGCCCCGGCAACGTGCGCATGGGCTCGGCGCAGCCGCTGCCGCCGTCCATGGGCGGGCCGGGCCCGGGCTTCAAGGGCCAGGGCTTCGCCGTGCCGTCGACGGCGGACCCCACGTACGCGGCGCAGTTCCACAACTTCCAGCAGCAGCTGTACGCCACGGGCTCGCGCGCGGGCCAGCCGCACCAGGCCTACCCGCCGTACCAGCCGTCCAAGTGATGACCGGCGCCGGCAGCGGTGTAACGCACACACGAGCTGTTCAGTTTTAGCGACGTTCGTTCTTTTGTATTGCAGACTGATCGGTGGTAGTTTGTGTTTCCCGTCGGCGAGAAACGCGACCGTACTTAATAAATTGTACACCAGTGAAATGAGAGATCAAATATTTTGTTAGTGATTTTCGTTAGTCCGCGTATTATTGTGAGATTTTTCGATGTTGTGAAGTTTTTCAAACTAATTTTATTATGTTTACTGTAGCGTATCGGTTTCGTTTTAGGTCATTATTCTAGGTTTCTTGACTGAGCATGAATTTTATGTTAGTGAATGCAGATGCGTTTGTACAAATTGTACAAAATCTAGACGTGTTATTGTGTACTCTACATAATTTAAAGTACAGTTTTTAGACATAATTTTTTGCTTATGGCAATAAATTAGTTTTAGATGGTTTTTTACACAGACATGCCAGAATTTCAGTGTATCGGTTCCTTTACTTAGCTATTTTTTATATATGATTCCTATGCACACAGATATCTAGTCAATTTTGAAATTAATGGAGCCCGACCCTGTGTTAAAACGTAATCTTAAACGATTGAATCCGCACTTTGGTTACTTTAATAACACAGAAGTACATAATTTTATATGTTTTGTCCATTTTAGTTTTATATTAATTAATATAATTAGTGAAATTGGTTTATTATAATTATTTGGCTTAATGGTCAGTATAAATTGAAAATTAATGTATGCAGTTTTTTAACTGTTTCATTTGATCTGAATAGCAATGTTTTTTCTGTCTTCCAATACCTTTACTAGGCTCTTAATATTACAATACCGCTAGTGTTGAGTATATCGTTATCATTTATACTCTACTTAAAGCTAAAACTTGCGTAAAGCGAGTGCTAGTAGTCTTTACTTTTAATAATTAAAAGTACTTAAAATCTGATGCCATATTATTTGCCACATGAATTTAATTTCGTGATATTTTAACCGTCTTATTTAATTTATTATCGTCTGTAATTCTGTATGAACAATGCCAAGATTATCTGATCGCAACAGTTTTTGTTTTAATCATAGTACATAGGGCATATTAATATGCTAGGCTAGTAGTCGCACATTGTGGTTGACACAGTGGCCTTGGTTAAGTAATGCCTTGTTTAAAAAGCAATGAACCCCGGCGGATGCGGAGCGAGGATGAGCGATCACACAGCGGACCTGCGTGCAGACTGCACTACCCTACACAAGCATAATTCATTCTACAAACGCACGGAACTCGAACGTACATAAACAAATCCCTATATCTTACGTATTTCTAAACGTAGCCAGCTAATTTGTGTAGCACAAACGATAACCCAAATTAGCTAAACGTTTAAAATAGTATCAATTAGTTAAATAAATAAAAAGACGTGTTATTTCTAATATCGGCATCGAAATCGGTGATAGTATTTGACAAATCGCGCAAATATGATCTCCATTTTTAATTGAATAAGGTCAAGAATTGTGTCAAATGTTCTATGGCACCGATTTTACGGTTTTAATGTTGCAAACGCTTCGAGAATAATTAATCATTATTGGTATAAGGAGCGTGTCGCGTGATGATAGGTGACCAACGTAAGGTCTAAGCTAAATTTGAGCATCATAACGATACTAGTCCGGTACTCTGTGATCTCATTCGCTGCTTTGTGCCAATTGCCAAGTATCGTTGGTGACGTCACACGTCGAATAAATAGTCACGGACACGAAGCGCGTTCCAACGAAATTATTATAAAGATTTATGCACCGGCGTGTTAGCTCAACGTAGCACAGTCTGCACACAGCTCTAGATCTCGAGATTACAAAGGGCATGGAGTAATTGTGAGGAAACAGCACAACAGTCCAGTAAGAAACACCCGCTAGCAATTAGATAGTCTTAATTTAACTGTAATTATAATATAAGGTAAAGAATGGTTCTTGTTTTAGTAATAAGCGAAGAGCAATGATATAAAATAGTTTGTGTAATATTGATAAGAGATGAAATTAAGATGCAAACTATTGGTTGTGATTCTGACACAATTTGTTAAGTTGTTCGTAGATTTGTCACACGGAGAATTGTGGAAACTTTACTGATTCACGATAAGGCCCTTTTTAATTTAATTTTTTGTTTTTGGATATTTTTTACTTGTCGTTCTCGTTTGTACATCGCTAACAATAATTGTACAGAGTACTTTTGGACTTAATTTAAGGCAATAAATGTATTTATTTTATAACTCGTGATGTAAGAATTTATTCTTAATTATTATAAAAAAATATATAATATGCTTGTAAAACTCATGTTTTATTTCTTATCTTTTCTTCAGATACGTAACCGCAAAACCACGAATATGGCACCTAAGTAGTGTGAATACCTTAGCACAGTATCTTTTACAGTACCTACCTACCTACGGCATTCGGATCTTGGTGAGTCTGAAGTTGGCTCTGCGAATTTTAGAGCTTGATATTGTTATTACTGTTAAAAACTGTTCTTGGCATTTTTTTTTTTAATCTTTATTTTTGTACGAGTTTTCAAACGCTAAAATTCGCTGAGCTTAACTTTAGACTCTCCAAGATCCGACGGCCGTACTGCAGAAGTGCAGACTGGTTGGTTAGGCCCGGTCATTCTTCTGCACTGTGGCCCCAGTATCCACCGACGCAGAGAGAGATGTGTTTGAATAAAACCAATCCGATTTCGTTATTTCCACATCTTCGCTTAGCTTTGGTGGTAGTGAATCAAGCAGAGAACCTTTTTTTTTAAAGAATTTTGTGTGGCGAGCCACCAATGTGGTGTGGCAGAGTGTAGAAGTGTCTAGTTGGCTAGCTAGGTGATGCACACTACGCTCACGCACTAAAGTGATTTTCAAAGCGGCAAGAACACTGATGTTCATTTATTCGACATTGATATGTCCGGTGGAATCCATTGGTTAATTTTGTAATCGTAAAAGACAAGAAGCATGGATAATTTGATAATCTAGTTCTAGACTCCGTCAAATGAAATCTCTTAGCGATAGGCATGGGCGTAATTAGGGCGAGCAGGGAGGGGCAGCTGCCTCGCCCCCTTCCTGGATCGTGTTTACATCCGAACTAAGTTCTACTTTTGTCGATATCTACACTAATATAATAAAGAGGTAAAGTTTGTTTTTTTATTTTTTTGTTTGTAGGAGGTAATCTCTGGAACTAATGGTTCGATTGGAAAAATTGAAGCTATAATAGAAAGCTGCTTTACTCCTGAGTGACATAGGCTATAAATTATTTATATAACATGGATATTAACCGAGCTATCACAACTTTTGTCTCCCAAATTTTCCGCGGACGAAGTCGCGGGCAGAAGCTAGTAAGTTAAAAAATAAATGAATATTTTGCCGTTTCTATCTCTTCGCGGGAAACCGTGCGGTATCCCCTCACCTCTTGTATTGCCATGACGCTCTGGTATGCGAGTTCAGCTGGGCCCTCGTTTGCTTCCGCAGCGAGGGTGCCCACACCGGCGCTCCATAAAGGGTCATGGTCTGGACACTGCCTGCGTAGAGCCTCCGGCAGAAGGTATTATAAACCGTTTGCTGAAGACCAAAAGGTTACTCTGTAAAAGAAATATAATTTAAATTATATGAAAAATCTGGTCTGGCAGAACCTGAGTACGCCCATGGCGAAAGGTATTCAGAATTTTCTATTTTATCATCGTTTGAAATAGACAGTCAACAAATCTGATAGGTATTTACTCGTATATGAACACGCCTCTCTGAGGTTTTAACCGTAGTTCTATTTTTGGATTATAAAACGATGTTTCACCATCACCATTCTCTTAACCTTGTCCCATTTTATTTTGGGGTCGACACCTCATACACACCTTTAACGCAATAAGACTGGCCTGTAGTTTAATGCCTGCTGCGTTGTAGTATAGGGCTGAATGGTTGATTACTGTCCTACCTTTTTTTTTCAAGTAGGTAGTGGGAAATAATCCGACGATTTCTTCCAATCTGGGCGGAGTGGGAGGAGGTGTTTAACTTTTTCTGTTCCAAAGACACCTGTCTTTCAGTTGCTCTTTGCAAAAATACCCTTTTCAAAAAAACCTAGCGAGCAATGCCTCCACGATTTGCACATCTCTTTGCTGTTGACGACTGCGGGCTCGGTCGGACGCTGAAGCTCGGACGGCTAGATTTTAATTGAAAGTCAAGGAGGTGCAAAAGTACTATGCGTTCCAAATGAGAATAGGAAAGTGAATAACCTCGATCTGTCAAATTTTGAGTGAAATGTACGGTTTGCAAAAAAATCTTATTTATTTATTTATACTTTATTGTACACCGCATTAACTGCAAAATATAGGACAAACATTTACACAAAATTACGACATTATTATTTGCGTATCTTATCGAGAGCTACGCAAATAAGAGAGTTTTTTTTATGTTTTTTATTACTAAGTCTTAGTTAATTCTAGGTGAAGTAAAAACGATATTGTTTAAATTAGCTAAATATATTGTTAAAAAAAATAGTTTAAAAGAAAAACTAGTTCTTTTTCTTATTTTCATTGTTAGGCACAATATAAGCCTTTTTCTTCCATTTACTCAGACACATCAAACAAACAAAATTGAAAAACTGAGTCTCGATCAAACTTTTTTCGTTCATGGTTCGTAAATAAATTAAATAAAAAAGTACCTTCTACCCAATTTTTTCAATTTGACAGTATGACGTGACGTCCGGCGTCCCAAAATCGCAATATTCTCATTTGGATCGCATTGTACACCTTATTAATTTTAAGGTTCTACTGTAATTTCGTACAATAAAGGATAATGTTTATCTTCTATCTACGTTCCTTCATTAGCCTTTTTGTTAGGTCCTTTCATGTAGAGTCGTAATAATAATAGCTTACCGTTTAAACCATTAGTCCAATAGTGTCCATTTATTCAGTTTTAGCCTTCGTAATTTTTTACTCGTTTTTAAATAATTGCAACTAAAACAAACCTAGAAACACTTCGCCTAAAAGTGTAGTAGTTAATTTTGTTTTTCCCGCAATTTTATCATGGCCCGTTGATAACGGAAGGAAGCACCAGAACCAGAAACATAGAGTAGCACAGATAAAAAATCATTGTTTATGCTATATTGTATACTCAACTATATTTTTATGTGATTTTTTTTCAGTAAAAAAAAAGTAAGGAAATATATTCAATACACAAAAAAAGCAAACAATCTAAAATTAAACAATGCGATGTGATGGTTCATTTATGGTTGGTTCTAATTTGCATGATGGCAACGTCACCCATACATTAGTACAGTGTGATTGGTTCAAAATTCAATATTGTCAATGGTTAACAATTTCAACCAATCAAAAATGTTGTACAACTCGATGCCTATTGCATCGTTTTGAAATGTTGCTTTAATGATCCTTTGTTCATCTGGAAAGTTTTTTTTTTTATAGGATTCATGTTCGTGTATGTTCCTCACTCGTTATAATTAGGCATGGTTTTAAATAAAATATATATTTTAAAATATTTTGCAAGAGAGAAAGTAGCATCCTTGACTAAAGTGGAAAATTACTCATTCATTATTCGAAATTAAAAAGTACATGAATTTGTCTATGGAAATACAGAACGGAATCTTGTAAAAGATTAGGCCATTTCATAAAACAAATGTATAGTAACTCGCAGAAAATATCTTCGGGACAGTTGTATTTATTTCAGCTTTGCATTTTATTTTAAATTGATTCGTGAACCGCATTGTAGGTCCGTTGGAAAGGATTCATCGTCGACTCTAGCGGAAGGGTTAGCAGTCTCGTTCTGCAATAGAAAAGATTTGCATTGAGAAGAGACGTAAGGTAAACATCGATTTTAATTTTTTTCTCCTAAAATGGAATCGTGTAATGAAAGTAAAGATTGCATATTCCTACGCGTAAGTGGTTGTATATTGAGTGTTTATAATGTATTTTTAGTGTATCCTTGTACGAAATGAAAGTTTGACTTTTGCCACATATTCTTTTGAATGGCAGCTGACCGACGTACATCTAGTTACGGGAGTAGGTACATAATATGCTACGTAAACTGTGTAGTGAGCTTGTAAACGTATTATTTTCAAAAATATGTTGACGATTGAGTGTTCAAAGTGATTACAAGACGCTTACGAAAGCAGGATATTGAATTGTTTTTCTTAGGTAAAATGTCAAATTGTGAACTTGTCAACGGGGTTGAGTCATTGTTGCGATCCATTTATCGCCCAACTTATTGTTGAATACGTATTTTCACTGTTTACCTGAATAAAACATTATTTATAGAATCAAGACTGATAGTAGATAGTATTTTTTCTAGTGCCTATTCACTTGTTTTCATTCAAGTTTTTTGTAGATCTGGGCTGTTCTCTTAAAATTCTTTAAATGTCCAAGTCTTTTGTTCAATTCCTATATAAAATATGAATCACTTAATCAACAACAAAAGGCTTTATTATAAACATAATCTTGTTGTGAGATACAGGGTCACATAAACTGGATAATTTACAAGTAACTGTTCTTTATTTATCTTTTTCTAGTTTTGTAGTACAATCTTACAGTTAACTTGTAAGTGGGTTTATTATAATTTGTTGCCCATTTACACAACCTCACCAAATAGGTCATTGGTCTACAAAGTTGTTGGTGTAAGTTTTTTTAAATCTTTACTGTTAAATTTTGGAATATCTGTTAAAATAATAAGCAATATAATAAATTACTTGCATTTTATTGCAAGGGAATGTTAAAGATAGTGGAATCAGTGATTAAAGACAGCCATATGGATAGCTAAATCAAATAACTTTTTAAAAACTTTGAACTGTTTGGTATATATCAGAGAATAGTTACCAGTTATGGCATTCTTAAATCTTCCTCTTATTATTTTGATCTAAATAAGCTAAAGTTGTGTTAAGGATAATCTTATTGGGTTTATGTTGTGGCTTTATCATAAACTACTCATTTATTATGTATTTAGTCATTATAACCATTAAAATCTTATTGTTTGCTATTCAATCTAACTTAATAGTCAAGCAAGTTCTTTGTTTTTATATTCAAAATAAATAAATTTTATTTATATGCATGAAAAACTTACTAACTGCATGTGGGACACATTTGTAACCATTAACTCGTCAAATATATCCTTATAAAGATTGCAAAGTAGGTGAACACAGTATTTGGAAGTAATTAATAGTTCTGAACATAAATGTTGTAATCAATAACAAATAAAATGAAGTGACAGAACATTTAATAAAATGTCTCAATAGCTTATCATAGAATTGCGATATAGTTGCCAATAGTTTATTAGTATTATTACGGGGTGAACGTCTTTCACTAACTTATGAAATTTACAACTTTATGAAACATTGTATGTGACAATGCCGAATAACCCATTAAAAAATATGATTCCTCTGAGAATAAACGTTTTTAGGGTTAAATTAAATACAAATTTTAATTATTTAGTTTAAACTTTACTATAATCATACAAAGATTGCTCTAATAATCCTACAGGAAATCCTGTAAATTAAACAAACACGTTTATAGGTCTTTTTGAGGAAATATCTTTAATTGTTATATGTTTCATAGTATATTATTTTGTATTCTACTTAACAATATTTCATCTACATAAAACTATGAAAATAACTTTTCAAAACAACTTATTTCTCATAAGTTGTTTTGGAAAACAATCAACTAAATGAATGCCTTAATTGATTCACAAATAGTAATGAACAATTTTATAATTCCTGAGATATTAATTATTAGTACACAGGCAATCAATGCTTCTAAGTAGCAGAAGTGCTCAATCTTTAATATCATTACTATCTTCTTGAAGCTCACCATACTTTTTTATTAGCTTTAAACGAGTCCCAAGCGAATGCCGGCATTCATACACCTTCTGTCTTTCTATTATGTCTTCGGTATTTGAAAGGTTCTTCTTCTTTTTTAAGTGGATGGCTCCATTGACGAATGTGCGATGAATGTGCCAATGTCAAGGAAAAAATAGCGAAAACATCAAAGAAATCAAACTCTAAAAAATCATCATCAAATCATTTGAAAGGTTAAAAATTAGAAGTATTTTTCAATAATTGTAACAAACTTTTCTATAAATTTATACTTACATCAATCAAAATATTTGCCAGAGATATAATCTAAAAAACTATATTTAGATATGCAAATTAAAGACTAAAATAGTAATTATTTCCAAAAAAGCAAGTCAAATTTAATTAAAATGTATGAGTTAATTAGTTAAACTAAAATGCAAAAACAGAACTACCTAAAGCCTCACCTCTTGTCATGTTGTGTGTGCACAATACCAAATTTTGGGTTAACTGCATTTAAATTGGAATCATTGATACCTACAACAAAAAGATTATACAGTTTTCTGTATATTTGTTCAGCCGGTTTAAAAACAGCTCATACAAGTTTTACTACAACTTATAATATTAAGTATACTATATGGATTTAATATTGAATAGATACAAAATAGTCCACCATTGTGCATCGGTTTTGATTGAGGTCTCTTGACCTTTTTTATTTATTTATTTCTTTGTAGCCTTTTTTCAGAATACATAATATACATTTAAAACTATGTAAACAATTTTTTTAACCATTTTTCTCATTCTCTGTGATCTTTACCTTTAATTTTGTCTAAACCACCATGAATTATTTTAGATCTGAATAAGATTTGAAAACAAACTACCTCTAAATGTAGGTTCTCCAAAGAGTTTATTCTATTATGTCTCTAATTACAGTACTCGAAAAGTTTAATGGCATTCACAATTCTCTTATTCTTATCCCAATTTATTGGAATAGCACAACATTTGTGTTCTTATTTCTACATATTTCTGTATTCATTATAATCCTTTTGGGCTACAAGATTGTTTGGAAGCTCACTTCCAAACAATCTTTTTAGTCAGTAAAAGTCTTGAATATGTTTGCTTGCTCCACTCAGAGCAGGAACATTGATTTAATGAGGTTCCATAAAAAAAAAGATAATGATGGGCTGCCATGTTTCTGCAGAGCATCAGTTAAAAAAGCATTTTTACCTCCTTTCTTTATCTGCAAAGATATCATATATATTACATTCCATATGCTGTATTTATTATTTCAATATTTATTTATTACTTTTTCGGGTACTTATACCCAAGTCAAGTGAACAATTTTTCACTATTCTCAGCATAATATTATACTGCCTTCTTCAATAAATGGGCTATCTAACACAGAAAGTATTTTCCAAATTGAACCAGTACTTTCTGAGATTAGCACATTCAACCAAACAAACTCCTTTATTCCTTATGTAGGCACTGTGTGGATTGCTGTGAAACCTAGTTGTCTGAAAATGAAATGAGTAATGTATTAGTTGATTACAAATTAATTTTATAATATTGTACTTATGCAGTTCTTATGGTTGACGACATTAATAGACTTCCAGAATAAATATAATTAATTATAAGTACACTTTTGTAGTTAGATATCTCAAACAAATAAAATGTATTGTTTATTAGGTCAACATTGACATATATGGCCCACTACAATTAATTTGGTGGACAAGAGTGAAGCTCACAGATAATATATAATAATAAACTTGTACTTGTAGTATAGATATTTTATTTTATCGTTTCTTAATTCGGGCGCGCGCCTTATCGACATATCTCGGTCGTATCAGCCACGATTTGCGATAAATTTGGTTTGCATAATATGGGAGATGTTTATGATTTTTTATAAACATTTAATTAATTGATAAGTCTTTGTTAAAAGCCTCCTGTGTTTTGTTTGTTAACTGACCAGGAAATAGACAGAAAGTGGGCTTGTAAAGCCCAGAATTTTGTAACGTACGCCATGTTACAAAATTCTGGGCTTTTGTCTATTATAATATTCATGTACCATAATATACCAAAACATTCCTCATGAATCAATCTGTCTATTAGTGTAAACCGCATGAAAATCCGCGCAGTAGTTTTTGAGTTTGTTGCGAACAGACAGACGCGATGTGGCACTTTTCATATTTAAGGATAATGATGGTTTTATTATATCAGTAGTTACTGCCTTGTCGTTAGTTTTTAGTTTAAATTGACTAGTTTTTTAGGTCATCAACTAATGTAATACTATTTTTAGAGTCTACATGCTTACGAGGTATTTTTATTTCTCGTAAATTATATTATTACATCATCGTATTGTTTAATGTTCTAATGTTGTTTAGTTGGACATTAAACTGATGTTCTATGACAATGATTAATTTACTGAGTAGTAAAGTGAGAAAGAAATTATTAATGATTCATCAGAGGCTATTTATTGTGCTATATTTAGTTTATTGATAAAACTTCAGTTATTAAGACGTTATTCATTTCTATCGACAATCGATCAGTATAAAACAATATGACGAAGGCTTATTTAGGCTATTGTCACACAAATAAAAAAAAAATTATTAAGTACCTAAATGAATAGTGTCTAATAGTATAAAATAAATTCGCTTCCCGCTGTCTTTTCCTATGTATCGACGGTTAAGAATCAATAATGTTTATCTCAATATTCACAATATTTCTTAAATTATTTGCCATAGAAATATCACCTATGTTAGGAACGCGTAATTTTTTCTGCCAATATGGTCTTTCTCTCCCTAAAAAATTTACATTTTTGCTGTTTGTGTACTTTCTAGTAACTTATCATCTCAAGTAAAACAATAATTTTGTTATCTACTTTAAATTTGACTTTTGTGAGATAGACACTATTGTTTCTTAACCGTCGGTATGCTTAGATCTTTAAAACTGTTTTAATGCGGTTTTTTTTTTAATAGGTAGTGATTCAAGAGGAAGGTTCGTTTATAATATGTACAATACATGTATAATATATTTAATATCAAGTCGCTAGTTCTATATAAATGTGAATAAAATAGTAATGTTTGTAATATTAAAAAAAATACTAATATGCAATTGATAGTATTTTGATACCTGTAACAAAAATGCACCTTTTTTGGTGAACAAAACAGCTTTACCGAATTTAACGCGATTTTCATTGGTAGATAACTGATTTTTCGACGGATAAGCGACTGTCGATAGAATAGAAAGACGTCCCTATTACATTAGTAAACAAAATATGTTAACCTTTCCAATACCGTAATTACAGACACAATTAATAGACAATAGCTGTGTGGACACGGGTGTCCTCTCGGGGCATAATGAACTAAAAGATTAGAATTTATTATTAAAGACGCTTAAAAAATATTAATTACGGCGCTTACGCAAGGTGAGAGTGAACGATGAGAATCTATGGTGGTCGTAAAAGATGGACTAGTCACCTTTCACTCAGTTTTGTAATGTATAAACTAGTATAAAGTGTAAACTAGTCGGCTAGTCGCGCTCGCGCACTTCTGATAGACGCTAGAACTCAAGGACCGCGAAAATATGTATGCAAATGATTTTCCAATTCCGGTGGAATATAAATGTTACAGTTTCTTTGCGTTAGTTTCACGGGCTTGTTCGAATCTTTTGTTTGAACTAGTTTTATTATAAATTCTCGGTTTCTGATTTAGGTGTTAGTTTTTTTTTGACAAATTGGTACTGATAGGTTTTCAAACATAGATCTGAAAGCATATCAAAGTTTTTGTCATTATTGTTAATGTTTTTTTAGTTCATTAAGCCCCAAGAGGACACCTATTGTCTTTTAATTGTGTCTGTATTTACGGTAGTAGAAGGTTAAGGCGATATAGTACGCGGCAAATAAGTTGAACTAAAATGGACGTCGTTACTATAGTGGTGCCGCACTTCGATTGAGACCTAAAAGTCAACTTATATGCCGAGTCTGTAATCTTTAAAATTACTTGACCGTTCTGGGTGGAGCCAGAGCACGTCTCAAGCGTTTACTAACTAAAACCTGTGTTCCCTCAGATGCCCTTTACATTCCAGGGCCACGGCAACTCGCTCAGACAATTCACACTTTGCCGTTAAAGTATTTTTACTACGTATATTCTCGATTAAGACTGGTCAAGAATCAACAAACGTAAATATTATTTTTATAGTATGTAAATACAATGGTCGTTATAAGAAAAAAAAAAACAAGCGTCTCGTCTTGACCTCAGAGTAAATCTGCCTTTCTAATACAAGCTTGCATAAGGCTCATCACCACATTCGATCATTGCTTGCGTCTTATCAACGGCGTTTTACGTTTGAGAGTAGTACAGTACGGCAGTCAGATCTTGGCGAGTATGAAGTTAGGCTTTGCGAATTTTAGCGCTTGATAACTTGTAAAAAAAAAATGGTTGCCTGTAAAGTCGGTTTTACGGGCGAAGATTTTACGTGACAACGTCTTTTTCTCGGTAGAATATTTATTGATATGAATATAATTAAATTGCACAATAGGAACAAGGAATTGAATGAAAATAAGAATTGCACAAATTTTAACTATAGAAATATATTTTGTTTACTAAAACATGGCAGGCAGACCGATCATAGTTGAGTGGGAGAGAGACGCAAGGCATTCGGCGGGCCTCTCTCTCGTTCGGTGACTCATCGTAACGTTACCGAGCGTTACACTTTTTCATAAGTGACTCCCAGCCGCAACCTAATTTAAGACGTTGTCACGTCAATAAATGGCTTAAACAAATAAATGCAATTTGCAGTTGTTATTGCGGTTGAAAACTGTTATTGGCATTTATTTTTTTAAACCTTTTAAAACTCCCGGGTTTATGTCGACTTCGCGCCCCCGTAACAGCAATATTATTTTTATAAAAAAAAAAAACGTAATTATTCAAGATTTTGATTTTTGGGAGGCCCTTATAAAAACAGATTTATTATTTATTTATTTTTACATTCAAATATTTTCGTGCCCTTATCCCGTAAGTTTACACGTTTGAAAACGTTAGTTAGGGTCAAATTCGCGATTTTTTTTATCTAGCCAATTAATTTAGCTGTCATTTAGTTAATTTTAATAGCAATAAGTTATGGTGTTTCTCTTTTATATTTGTGGATTTCCAGAGGTTCAAAAAAGTTCAAAATGAATAGAACCAGGGCTTTAATGAGGTATTATGAATTTCTATCATTCACACAATATTATTTTTATTATCTCAGTGTTACAAACGGGTTTTTCTTTTTACGGTTTTTTTTTGTAACGTCTACGGCATTCATCGTTTCGCAATGCAAAATAGTTTCGTTTGGGCGTGTGATTATGCCTACTCATTCAACAATATTATAAATGTAAATATATCTACGCATAATTTTTTTTACTGTCCAAAAGTAGTGGCTTCTAAAATGTCTTAACCCTAAATTTGATCAAAGTTGTCAATGGTCCGAAAGTATCAAAATGATTTGGTGAGTGTCGCGGGAATCGGTGAATATGATATCCATGGAACCGGTCGTTCTGGCGACACTTGGGGGAGGCTTATGTCAAGCAGTGATCCAGCCACGATTTGTTAAATTTTATTTCGAATTCAAAATTAATTTGGAATAATTGCCGGAGTTCTGATGGCTAAAATCCAGGAATCTTTAAGTCAAAAGTGAATAGATTACTACTAGGTAAGTGCGCTCCATCGTCCATCAGGTGAGATAGCGGTCAAGCGCGAACCTAAAATCAATATTTAAAAAAAAACTTAGTTGTTAGAGCAGGGTTAATCACGTTCACAAAGCTTTATATTCAATTCAGAACCGACCAGAACTGCAAACATAATCTGCATTTTATCGTAATCTATTCAATACAAGATGATATTCGATAAACTGTTTTTATACAATCGAAAACAAGGACGCGAGGTTACCAGAATCACACTATCGCACTAATATTATAAAGGCGAAAGGTTGTATGTATGTGTGTATGTTTGTTACTACTTCGCGATGAAACAGCTGAACAGATTTGAATGAAATTTGGCTCGCGGGAAATCTATGTCGTGGAAATTCCCTTGCGCCAGCATTTCTATAATTTTAGAAGTACTAAATTGAAAAAAAAAACATTTTAATTTTTTAACTTTCTATTTTATAATGATCATAAAATTTTAATGTTATAATCCTATGTTAATAAGTCATTATAGAGTAAATTGAGCATTCATTAATTTAGTTTCATCAAAATATACAGTTTATTTACTGTGACTTCTCTATTATTATGGAGAAAAGATTTTCGCAATACATAATGTAACAAGCTTCTGTCTGCGGCTTCACTCGGTTAGTGGTGTTAGAAAATTATCTCAAAAAAACATAATGCTGCGATTAAAACAAAAAACAACAGCAACATTGTAATTTACTTATTTTTTATTGATTTGATAAACAATAACTTTTCGTTTAATAAAAACAGCTCTTGGCATACCAAATCAATGTCTCACATTTTATAACTTTGGAGAACGTTGTTGATATCACATTTGTTAGACTATTTTGATTTATTTCCTTATGTAGGCAATACTCTGTGTTATTGTTTATTTTGCCCAATAAATAAAATAAAAGTAAACATTTAATACGTGCTATTATACTAAGTTTTGTCGAAATCCGTTTAGCCTTTCGAACGTGAACAAGCAACAAACAAACTAACAAACATCAGTGTTATGTATAAGTAACTTTTTTTATTTATGCAGATCTTGACAAAGGCATAAATCTTGACATAAGTGCACAGTCCAGAAAGATTCTAAATCGAAATTATATTTGCATCTAGACTGTAGCCTTCAAATTATCCTTGCAAATACATACAGACCGAAAGAGAATTGATTTTATTGACGCAATCTTGAAGAAAAATGAACAACACTGAAAAAAGTTTTAAATGAAAATCTGTTTTTTTTTTTCATAGCAAGTTTTTTTTTCTAGCGCGATATACACCGTTAAATTTTAGTCGTTTTAATCCCTTGGAGGATCGATTCAGTACATGAAACACGATTTCGAAGTTCGGGAGATTCCTGCACCGGATTCGTGCGGAAGAGACGTCCGGGTGTCGCCACTGTGAGGCGAGCCCGGAGGACACGGTGGAGCACACGGTGGAGGTGTGCCCTGCTTGGGAAGAGCATCGCCGTGTCCTCGTGGGGGTGATCGGCGGCGGCGACCTCTCGCGTCGGGCCCTGGTTCAGGCCATGGTCCGCAGCGAAGAGGAATGGCAGGCGGTCGCCTCTTTCTGCGAAGCAGTAATGCTCGTAAAGGAGGAGGCCGACCGCATAAGGCAAAGGCAACGGCGTACTCGCCGTAGCCGTCGCCGCCGCGATCCTGCCGATATCCGGCCACCGTAGACACTGGCTCGCGGACGGTGAGCAATGGGTAGCTCGCCGTCCGATCGTCTGGTAAGACCGAGTCCAAGTCGTCAACGGCGCGCACCGTTCCCGCGCGCCTCAAGGAGTTGTCAGCAAACTGCAGGGGCCCTTCAGGGTCGAAGCCTCCTGGAGCCTAGAGGGTATGTGAAAATTGTAACCTCGACTCCAGAAATAAGGCAAGGAAGGTACGGGGTAGGTTTTTTAGTCAGTAAGAGTCTGACACTGGTCTCCCGCTCCGCCCAAGAGCGGGTTTCGTCATTGGATGATTTTCACCTACCATAAAAAAAAAATAATAATAAAAAAAAAAAAAATTAGAATGAAAAAACAAAGTACTTTTTTTAAAACTCTAATTAATTTACGCATGTTCTAAATTGATTTCTTTAAGTAAACGTCAGCTGGGCGAGTTCAATGACCTGTAGGTAGTTAGTACGCAACGATCGACAACTACCTACAAGGTCAATGACTCGTTTACTTAAAGAAATTAATTTCGTAAATGCGTATATCAATAAGAGATTTAGAAAAAAAGTACTTTATTTTTTTATTTTATCTACACAAATCGATAGTGTTTCATGTACTGGATCGACCCTCTTCGGGATTAAAACGACTAAAATTTAACGGTGTATAGGGTGAGTGGTAATTAGTGACCGATAATAAATTGTAGTCATGTTATCAAACTACTTTTACTATTGGACCAAACTTGAAATCGTGGAAAAATCAGCAAGTTCAGTACATTTTGACCAGTTAGGCGAACATAAATGTACTAACCAGCAGAACTTTTTCGCGTTTTCAAGTTTGATCCCATAGTACAGTACGGCTGTCGGACCTTGGCGAGTCGGAAGTTAGGCTTTGCGAATTTTAGCGCTTGTGCACTCGTAAAAAAATAAATGGTTTGAAGGAATAAATTAAATTAGCAGTTGTGTTGGCAAGAAGAAGCGCAGGCCCGTGATGGGTGGAAGAAGTGGAAGGAGGCCTTTGCCCAGGAGTGGGACAGAACAGGCTAACAAAAAAAAAAGTTGTGTTACTGATAAAAACTGTTATATTGTTTAAAAAATTAAACCTTTATTTTTGCACGACTGCACAAGTGCTTAAGTTCTCAAAGTCCAACTTCAGACTTGCCAAGATCCGAACGTCGTACTTGTAACAGTTGTTATCTTGACTAATCACTGGTTTAAGTATCGGTTACCAATTACCAGTTACCCTATACCTGTGAAATTAAGGGATGATTCTCATTAGAGCGTGCTCTGCCCGGGGCGTGGCCCGGACGGGGCACGGTTTTAATCTGTTTCATATATTTTGTATGAATCAATTTATATTACACAGTGCATTATCCGTGTCCCGTCCGGGCCCGCTCGACGCACTTCAATACCACGTTTGTTGCACGGTCCCGCCCCGTTCCCTCCACGTCCTATCGTAATCAGAACATTTTTCGTGCTGCGTCCGAAAATAAATTGCGTAGCACGGACGGGCCCCGGCTCGTCCACGCCCCGACCCTGGCACGACCCGTTCTAATGAGAATCATCCCTAATACTCATCGAGATCATTTCCAAAAGCATACTCACGATACGATTCTCTGATAAAGTTCCTATGGCCAGCTTCCAGTTCCATCATTAGATCTGCTCCATATCGACAACAATTTTGCATTGTCATCTAATTTACACATGCATGCATAATTTATTAATTTCAATTCAATCTGTAACTTAGAAGCAGATCAAATTTAATTTGCAAGATTTGGTTACAGACAAACAACATCTGTTGTGTGACGAGAATGGATAAAGTGAGAAATGAGTATATTAGAGGAAGTTTGAAAGTGGCGCCAGTGACTGAAAAGTTGAAAGAGAACCGTTTGTCTTGGTATGGCTATGTAGAAAGGGATGAAAAGCATGTTACTACTAAAAGAGCTATGAGTATAAATGTGGATGGATGGAAAGGGAGACCAAAGTAAAGATTGGATGGATTGTGTGAAAAGTGATATGAAAGAATGAGGAGTTAGTGATAGGAAAAAATGGAAGAAAAAAATGTATTGCGCCTATCCCGAATGAAACGGGGCAAGGGCAGGATGATGATGATTACAGACAAAATCGGGATAGGTGAAATTAAATAAATGTTTGTAAAATATATTTACGTAGTTCTCATAATTGTTTTCTTTGTTTTCAGGTTGCAGTGGAGTATTTTCTAGTGTGAACTGAAGATCGCTCGCCACTTACAGGAGGGTGCAGAACTATTGGCTCGTGGGGCTAGAATGTCAGTGCTGAACCAGAGTGGAGAAGAGCAGGTCAATCCTTTAAAATATTATTGTAGAATTGTGGGTGTTAGTACCAGGAACCTAGGTTCCCTCCTCGACCATTTCGAGGAGGGAACCTGGGTGACATCTAGGTGCTGTTGGCCTTCCTTATGGAGCTGGGATTGAATGACATGTTTGACCCAGTGTTCTATTCCATGCCTTCAGTATCGATTAGCTGCTGAGCTGCATGTCGCGGGTTCGGATACCGCTCGAAACATATTTATTTTTATGGTTTTCAGATAGTAGTTTCAGGTCTAGGTGTCTTGCGACTTATAACCCTTTCGCTCCATCCAAACTCTCGATACCACCAGATAATTTCTCTCGAAATAATAAAATAGATTCACTATGCCAAGTTTGAAAATCAGATCTTTCATTAGAAAGATAGATTACAGATAAACATTGATTAATTTTTAGTTTTTGTTAAAATATTATTTAGCATCACTGCATACACAAAATGTTATATGTATACGTAAAAAACAACTTTGTATTATAATTTTTTGAAAAAACTTGATTGCTTCTTATCATGATTTTACAATAAAAATATCAAATATGTTGCAAGTTCATTGACATGACATTTTGTTGTAAAAACCTCTGATAAAAGAAATTATAACTAGTAAGTGGAAAGCGAAATGATATCACCTTAATTGATATTTGATTACTAATGCAATAATAAACACACTGCAAGGAATTAGACGAAAGGTTAATTTTTCAATAGCAAGCTAACACTTATTTTATTTATTAACTGCCTGTTGGTCTAGTAGTTAGTGGCTCTTATTATACCCGAGGTGGTTCGATTCTCACCCAAGACTGTTTGTGTGATAGCGCGATAATTTGTTCTGTATTAGGGTGCGATAATATCTATAACTAGCTGACTCGCAAACTGTTCCGCCCGGAGGCAATAAATGAGCAGATTTTTTTTAGATTTTTAAGTATCCTATGCTTCCTCCCTACCAATTTTAAGCCAAATCAGTTTAGCCGTTCATCTGAAGAACTATTTATAATCGTTCGACAGAATTTCAAACAACTTTCAAAAAGCATTTTTATTTCTCAGATAAAAATAATTACAAATTACCAATGAAAAAGGGCCATTGTTTTTTTAGTGTGGGAAACCATCAAACTTTCCGCCAGTCTGGATGGAGAAAGAGGGAGGGTCAGACTTGTTGACTAAAAGCTATCTGTGTTTCTTCAAGGACCCTGAATTGTTTTTTATGCATCTTAGACCCTGTATTTAACCAAGAACGTGTTGTTTTCAGGTGGAATGTCCCCTGTGTATGGAACCCTTGGAGGTGGACGATCTCCACTTCTACCCGTGCACATGTGGATATCAAGTAAGTACATGTTTTCAAATATAATTAGTTATACACTAGAAATTGCTGACCTTATTCTTATTGTAAAATAAAGTACTTCATCGGGTCTATCTGTATTTTCGCGATTAACTCTAAAACTACTGTACGGACTTTCACGCGGTTTTTGCTAATAGACAGAGTGATTTACAAAGAAAGATCATTATGGTAGAGAAAAAACCATGAAAGTAAATTATTTGTAACACCTGTACGAAGCTGGTTCAGATCACTAGTTATAAATAAATTCCATGTATGATTGGTCTATTTATTTAACCATTCATACACGTATTATAATTAAAGAAAAGAAGAATGAAACAGAAAAATAGAAACAAGGATGATACTTATTTCTACAGAAATCTCTTCCAGCACACCTGCGAAAGGAGAGTTGAAAAAAAAAAGAGATGTTGGTAGTCATCATGTGTAAAAAAAGAAAAGTACAAACAATAGTTACAAAGTACAATAGTCTATTTTAGCATAGAATTAGCACTGAAAAAGAAAATACAATTTCTTTATACAACTGCATATTTTTGATCTGATTTGGTCAATGGTTTCTTGTCAGAATGTTTTTTGATAGACCCTAACCCCCTTATTTATTAGATGCCCAGTAAAGTTATAAAAATAACTTAGTATATTTTATACTTATAGTATAAAAAGTTTGGTAAATCTGCCGTTTGTAATAGCTGTCACTGTCACTTAACTGTTTATATTAACAAAAACCTGTCAAAAAGTACGCCAAATTGACGCCATGGGTTGAATGGTTAAACTATTGGCTATTGCGCTACGTATTGTGGGCTCAAATCCTGCACAGAACGAATAAATTATATTTGTATCTAAGCAAGCGTTCTAGTCCTCATTATGACTTACCACCAGTTGAGATAGTGGTCAAACAAAACCCTATCTGAGCTTACCAGGACGATCTGTACATAAGACTTCCACTGCCGAAAGGGCTCCACTTCTGGACGTAATAACGCCGTAACAACCGGTTCTATGCGTCTTTCTTCCATAGAATTCCCGCAAAGGGTAATAAAAAGTGCTAATAGTCGGAGTTCCTTGTGTGTTTCCATCTGAAATGATGATATCCGCAAGAGAACCAAAGTTACCGACATAGCCCAAAGAACAGCCAAATTTAAGTGGCATTGCTAGGTGGAACAAAAGTGGTTCGTGGGGACGAAAAGTTCTGGAATGACGACCATGTACCGGAAGACGCAGCCTTGAGAGGTCTCCCACAAGACCGGATGACTTGGTGTGGGTAGACAATTTTAAACAGGCAGGTATAGATGTAGGTAGGTAGGAAGGTATAGGTGGTGGAAATTACTCTATGATTAACACTTGGACTGGCTTGCGTAAGTTCTTGTGTTTAATGTTTGATTTTCCTTACATATTATTAAAAAAAGTCCCCCACTGCGTGTACCAAGTTGTGTGTTGGCGATAAATTCAAAAACCACTGAACGAATTTTCGTGCGGTTTTCATAGGCAAAGTTATTGATTCATGCGGAGAATATAGGTACTGGGAAAAGCTAAAATACTAGTAAGATTTGCACACTTGTATGAATGTAGGGCAGGTCGCTTTACAAACGAAGACGCTGGGCAATGTTAGTTCCAAAATTAAAAAAAAAACCTTTTCCCTTTTGCATACTGTTTCCTCTTAATTTAAAAAACCAAATGACCTTCATCAAAAGATGCAGTCACCGCTATACTAAAAACTGCATACATACAGAAATATAATTTATTTTTAAGGGTCAGTTCACACAGAGAAGCGACGCTGCGCGAAAAGCGATTCATAATATATTTACTACACGAAAATATACACATTTCAGATCGAGCTACCTCGACTTGTATGCGTCGTGACTGTTTTTCGGATCTCAATCGAAGATGGGGTTGCTATAACTAAGCGCAAGCGCTGTACTATGTACTATATTATGTATAGAATTATGGATGTGTGTATGTTTGTATTACTCTTTCACGCAAACTACTGAATGGATTGCGATGTAACTAAGTCTCATCGAAATACAAGTGTAGACCATGTCCTGGAATAATACATTTTGGATAATTTTTATTCCGAGTATGTTCCCTTGGGATAATGTTATGCTATCAAGTACTGATGAGCTACTGATGTAGCTAATTAAGTTTTATTTTGATTAGCTCCTCGCACAGCATCGCTTCGCGTCTTGGTGTAAACTAACCCTAAAGTGTTTTTGTTATAAGAACTTGAGTTTTTCGACCTACACCAGGAATTTTAATACTTACGATAAACCAGTATTTTACGTTGTACGAAAAACAGTAAATTGACGCGTATAAAAAAAATCTTGTTTTGGTATCAATCTACTTTTTGATATTTAATGTCATACAAAAGTTGATTAAAATAAAGTGCATGCTTATCGGATAGATAAAATTGTGTAAATAAACATTTGGAGGATAATTTACAACAAAACAAAAATAATAATTATACATAATTCTGTTGACAATGTAATATGACGGGTATTATGTACTATATTATATAAATCGTAATGTACTATTTTTATCCATTTGTTCGAAGTTACGTCTTAAGTTTATGATTCATAGATTATATTTTCAAACATAATTCGTCGATGTTGATATAGCAACCAAATTAAATACCATCACTATTCATTCTCATTTAATACAGGACTAATCTTATATCATTATCTTCTTCCTGCCTTTGTCTCATGTAATGACCTCAAAAATGAGGTCAGTGCAACATGTTTTTTTTCTTCAATTTTGTCCTGTCAACCGTTATACTATTACTAACTTCCTTCTCTTTCATACCAGTTCACACAACCTATCCATCTGTTCTTTGGCCTCTGTATCTCTATCTCTCGCCATCTTAAGCAGTTCTAACTTGGCCAACCTAAAGTTACATTCTGCGATCTTTAGCGCTTGAGCACTCACAAAAATAAGAAAGGTTTAAAAAAAAAAAATGCTAATAAGGGTGCCTTCAAATTAGCCTCGAACGTACCGCGCGACAGCAGTGCGGCATCGGTACTGCTGTCGCGCTCTGCTTTTTTTTTTCATATAAATAAATGACGCGTGGCGGCAGCGCAGCTGTAGCACGACAACCGCACGTTTTTACGGTTACGTAGTCAACAAGGAACCCTTATAGTTTAGCCCAGTCTGTCTGTCTGTCCGTGCGTCCGTCCGCGGATAATTTCAGCGACTGTTAGCACTAAAAAGCTGAAATTTGGTATCAATATGTATATCAATCTCGCCGACAAGGTGCAAAAACAAAAAGTGGTAAAAAATGTTTCATTAGGGTACCTACACGTAAAGGGGGAAGTGGTTGTTAACAGCACCGCTGCTATTGCGCTGTACAGTTGAGACTACTTTGAAGGCACTCTGACAGTTGTTGACAGCAATAACAAAAACTAATGCGATTTTTTTTTAAATATATTTTACGAGTGCACAAGCGCTATAGTTTGCAGAGCTAACTTCAGGATCGCCAAGTTAGAACGGCGATACTGTATATAAACTGATTTTTATTCAATAAACCATCGGGATTGCGAATCCTTCAGTTTCGCAAGCCCTCGACCTTTCGACATTTTGACCTTTTTCCGTGGAAACGACTTTTAAAATATTTCTCGTTGACAATTGAAAAACTTCCTGTCCATTTATCTTGGTGATAAGGTGATAGCGATAACGTTAAATAAACAAAGGTGGACACCAACTGTTGGGTACATAGAAATGCAGGTTTCTAATAAGTAAAAGGAATCCCGGGCCAATGAGTGGAATTCCTTGCCGGAATCAGTGTTTCCTGATGGCTACAATCCGGGAATCTTTAAGTCAAGAGTGAATAGGCTACTTCTAGGTAAGCGCGCTCCATCGTGGCTTTCCATTTATAGGTGAGATAGCGGTCAAGCGCGAACCTATAATCAATAAAAAATAAATTTAAAAAAAGCTGAGATTTATTGGGTTTTTTTCTGAAACTAGCTTTTGCCTGCCGCTTCTTTTAGGATAGGTACTTCTAGGTAAGCGTGCTATCATCAACCATATCGTTACTTACCATTAGGTGAGATAGTGGTCAAGCATGAAAATATCAATGATATTAACTATCATCACACTTGCATAATATAATTCAAACCGTATCTCGGTCTCTTCACATAAGCTAGAACGGAAGGTCATATTAATTGATAAACTGGGGAAGTGAGACTCGCTCACTAATGGCTTGGTTCCTTCAAAACTATTTTACATCGTAGGTTGATGTTGAATAAACGTAATTATACACCTAAATTGTAACAAATTAAATCTATGGGTGTACATTGGGGGTGGCGGTGTTATCGCTGACAGCGATTTTACCAGACAAGCTTTGAATTTACTATAAGAACTTTAAACGAAAAAGAAAGCAGTTCGCTACGTATTGCTGATACATTTTAATCAACTATTTTAATTTCTACATTTAAAATATAATATTTTTCGTTAATTAATAATATAAATCAGTGCTCGACTGCGATCACACTTCACTTCACACACTAGTCGAACACAATTACTCGACTAATCTTTAAGACACTTAAATTATAATCAGTTAGGAAAACCTACAGCTAAAGCAAATACAAAAAAAAAGCAAAAATCAGTCGGGCAAATAGTTCCAGTACCTCCGATGTACGCGGTATAAACGACGAGGCAAGAGTCCACCCCATACATTGTAAGGGTGAACAGTCGCACTACACCCGCGTTGTCCAATACAAGGTGATGATGGAATCAAGTCATGTAAATCGTGCGCACATTCCCCAAACATCCACCTACTCGCAGCCCACCTACTGCGCTGTGTGTTGAGGGCTCTATTCAAGCACGGAACAAAAAATTGTATATCTTACAGATACGTGTTCCGGGTTAGGATGTTGGGGAAAGGACAAAATGCATCTTCCCATACAAAACTATCATTAAGATAGGGAGTTTGATTCTACGTTGTGTTTGAAAGAGATAATTTGCCGTTACAGATATGCCGGTTTTGCTGGAATCGAATTCGGGAAGGCGAGAACGGCCTATGTCCGGCTTGTCGGAAGGCCTACCCGGAGAACCCGGCAGACTTCACTCCGCTCAGTCAAGAGCAGGTAAATACTGTTGAACTAATTAGTTTAATTAAGAAAGCAAGTGGCTCCTACGCGTCTCGGCTCTGGGAGCCTTGGTAAATTTCGGAGTATTCTCTTTTAGTTCTCGCCGTTATAAGAGGAAACCTTGTGCAAAATTTCAATGTCGTAGGCCCTGAAGTTTCGGCTGTACATTTATTTGTCAATCAGCTCTCCTGATATATAAAATGTAGATTAACATTATTATTGTCATGTAGGTGGCAGCAATAAAGACGGAGAAGAAGGCGCGCGAGCAGAAACGGCGGAACAAGACGCTCGAGTCGCGGCGCGCGCTAGCCAACGTGCGCGTCGTGCAGAACAACCTCGTGTTCGTGGTCGGCCTGCCCGTGCGCCTCGCCGACCCAGAGGTAAGTAACCACCCAACATACAACGGCATTACAGGATGAAAAGGACTACAGCCTATTCGCGTTACGGAAATAGTGATTCATCGTTATCACTCGCCTAGTCATGCCGTTTTGACCTATTAGATCATCGTAGGGACTCTGCAAAAGGGTCGAAGCCTACTGGGGCTCAAGATCTCTTCTTGAAAGGAAGGCTTGGTCCCAGTGCGAAGGGCAAAAAAGAATGGGGTGGGTATTTAGTCAATAAGAGTCTGACACTGATTCTCGTTCCGCTCAAGAGCGGGAGATTCGTCATTGGATGAATTTTGCCCACCATAAAAAAAAGACCCAGAGGTAAGTGCTCACCCAACATACAACTACATCACAGGATGAAATGGAATATAGTCTGTTCGCGTTAAGGAAATAGTGATTCATCGTTATCACTCAGCCTAGTCACGCCGTTTTGACCAATTAGTTCATTAGTAACTTGAAAGCCGTGTTCATATTGACCAGTTAAAGAATTCTTCAGAGAGTACAGACGTGCCTTTTATCAATATTAAAATAAATAATTTATCTCACAGAAGGTTTAAAAAATGGACAGAGAGCTGTCTTTGTTTTAGGTGGTTTGAATTCCTTATTTCACTCAGTATCTATCTTATCTCCATTATAGTGTTCAATAGTCAATATGTATACATAAATCCCTCACTGCGTTCGGGATTGAATCTTAGGAAGCTTCGTTTGTTCGGAATTCAACCTGCTACCTGTGAGGCAATGCACAACGATTATTATGTTCACTTTTGCTATTTAATGACGTAGTATAAGTTGACTTATTTATTTATTAAATAGAAATAACCTTGTGTTTCTCTCTTACTGTTACAGATCCTCAAACGGCAAGAGTACTTTGGCAAATATGGCAAAATTCACAAAGTAGTTATAAACCAGAGTACCACGTATGCAGGGTCACAGGTGAGAAATGTTAAGACATACTAACTGCTCAAAATCGCCTTTCCGGCAATGAGAAGGCCTGTAAACGATGGGTAGGCGTGGCGAGAGAGATTGACGTAAGTATCTAACATAGCAGTCGAGTACTTAATACTGCATGACTGTCTTCAGGGAAACAATATAGTGGCGGTCCCTTTTGTGTCGCTATCTACAAAAAATGCCCCTTTATTTGAGGTTGAGTAAACTACTTTTTTACAACCTTGTCGATAATGCTGCTTCTCAGCATTTTTCTTGTATTTGTTTTCATCTAGATTCTGATTAAATTGAGGCATACAATTTTTTGAGCCATACAGAGTAGCGTGGCTGTCGCGCTACGTTTTTCCAAGGATGTTATGTCTTTTAGGGACAAACTGGATTGTCTACGACAGCTTCCAAAACGTACTAAGGGGCAAAATTACAAATGGACCACGTTTCACTAGTGTGTCCATGCAGTGGCTACGTATTACGGGACAATTTTACTGTAAAGAAGTTTGACATGATTTTGATATATAAGGTGCTTTTAAAATATGTGCCACGGTTTTAATGTGAGATAGTATTGAGTATATAGATTACAATAGTGAAGAGATTTCGTACCCCGGAACCGTTAATCCAATTTGAAAAAATAAAGTAGTTAAATAAATATTGACTCTATTCTGCACAACGTGGTTCACAAAGTGTAGCTTCTTCAATGAAACAACTGCTATGCTTGCTAGCTTGTCACTATCTAATACACTAGGTACGCAATAATACGCAGGCAAACAAGTGTTTTAAAAGTGTAATAATGTATAAACTTACCAGTTACTGTATTCTTCTAAAAAACTGACGCAAATAAGATGATAAACTTCCCATCAAAAGGTTAAAACAGGCTTTGGACTGTCAAGTTAGTGCAAGAATCGTAATTTTTTTCTTATTATTTTTTAATCAATTGGTATTTACTTAGATTAATATCAAATAACGGTAAATTACAGTAACTTGGCGTGTTTAAAAGTTAATCATCTTATTTACAATAATTTCACCGTATTTTCACATTCCCTATCTAGGTACTTATCTACAAAACTGTTGTACAAGTCCACCTCTGCGTTGCACACACATGTAAGCACGCTTACGTACATGTCATGGAGTTACACTCGCGGTAGCACAAAACCATTTCAAGATATTGTTGATTGGAATACCAACGACGTCTACGAAGCATTTTTAATAAGAGCGCGCGCGAAATTCCCGTCGCTATCCGCTAATACTAACTTCCGAGCGGGTGGGGGCCAACTGGCGAGCGGGTGGTCGGCCGGCGCGTGCGGTGAGCGGGGTAGTGCGCGCGGGAGAGGGGGGCGGCGGCCGGGGCTGCGCAGTGACGACCGAGTGGCCGGTGCGCAGGCGGCATTCATTTGAAAAGAATGGCAACAGTTTATGAATGGCGCGGAGTTTTACGGCGCGGTACGGCAACAGCTTATCAAGTGTATGGTTTTATGCAATAAATGAACCAAAATTTATACGTGTAACATTTTTTGTATGAAAAAATAAAAAACAAATTATCAATATTTTATCTTCACTATTGTAATCTTTAAACTCAATATTATCTCTAATTAAAACCGTGGCAGATATTTTGAAAGCACCTTATATTATAAAAAGTTCAAAGACAATTCCTTGCTCAGAATTATTTCCCTTTTACGTATAAATGAACTTTATTTTAATACCTGTGAAGAACACTTTAGAATTTGTAAAATTGCTTCGTAAGCAATCCAGATTGTTTAAAAAAACCTTGGTCTTTTTATATAAATAAATTACGTGCGACAGCCGCGCTGTTGTCGCGCGGCACGTTGTGGCTGATTTGAAGGCGTTCTAACTCCTATCGTTTGCGATAAACTCGAAAACTACAGAAAGAATGTTCGTGCAGTTTACTGGATGAACTAAAGCGTGTTTTCTCCACCCCAGGGTCCGTCCGCGTCGGCGTACGTGACGTACGTGTCGCCGGCGGACGCGCTGCGCGCCATCCAGGGCGTCAACAACGTCACGCTGGACGGCCGCGTGCTCAAGGGCTCGCTGGGCACCACCAAGTACTGCGCCAACTTCATGAAGAACCAGCCCTGTCCCAAGCCAGAATGCATGTATCTGCACGAGCTAGGTAACTACCATTACTTACACACACAGGGCGTCAACAACGTCACGCTGGACGGCCGCGTGCTCAAGGGCTCGCTGGGCACCACCAAGTACTGCGCCAACTTCATGAAGAACCAGCCCTGTCCCAAGCCAGAATGCATGTATCTGCACGAGCTAGGTAACTACCATTACTTACACACACAGGGCGTCAACAACGTCACGCTGGACGGCCGCGTGCTCAAGGGCTCGCTGGGCACCACCAAGTACTGCGCCAACTTCATGAAGAACCAGCCCTGTCCCAAGCCAGAATGCATGTATCTGCACGAGCTAGGTAACTACCATTACTTACACACACAGGGCGTCAACAACGTCACGCTGGACGGCCGCGTGCTCAAGGGCTCGCTGGGCACCACCAAGTACTGCGCCAACTTCATGAAGAACCAGCCCTGTCCCAAGCCAGAATGCATGTATCTGCACGAACTAGGTAACTACCATTACTTACACACACAGGGCGTCAACAACGTCACGCTGGACGGCCGCGTGCTCAAGGGCTCGCTGGGCACCACCAAGTACTGCGCCAACTTCATGAAGAACCAGCCCTGTCCCAAGCCAGAATGCATGTATCTGCACGAGCTAGGTAACTACCATTACTTACACACACAGGGCGTCAACAACGTCACGCTGGACGGCCGCGTGCTCAAGGGCTCGCTGGGCACCACCAAGTACTGCGCCAACTTCATGAAGAACCAGCCCTGTCCCAAGCCAGAATGCATGTATCTGCACGAGCTAGGTAACTACCATTACTTACACACACAGGGCGTCAACAACGTCACGCTGGACGGCCGCGTGCTCAAGGGCTCGCTGGGCACCACCAAGTACTGCGCCAACTTCATGAAGAACCAGCCCTGTCCCAAGCCAGAATGCATGTATCTGCACGAGCTAGGTAACTACCATTACTTACACACACAGGGCGTCAACAACGTCACGCTGGACGGCCGCGTGCTCAAGGGCTCGCTGGGCACCACCAAGTACTGCGCCAACTTCATGAAGAACCAGCCCTGTCCCAAGCCAGAATGCATGTATCTGCACGAACTAGGTAACTACCATTACTTACACACACAGGGCGTCAACAACGTCACGCTGGACGGCCGCGTGCTCAAGGGCTCGCTGGGCACCACCAAGTACTGCGCCAACTTCATGAAGAACCAGCCCTGTCCCAAGCCAGAATGCATGTATCTGCACGAGCTAGGTAACTACCATTACTTACACACACAGGGCGTCAACAACGTCACGCTGGACGGCCGCGTGCTCAAGGGCTCGCTGGGCACCACCAAGTACTGCGCCAACTTCATGAAGAACCAGCCCTGTCCCAAGCCAGAATGCATGTATCTGCACGAGCTAGGTAACTACCATTACTTACACACACAGGGCGTCAACAACGTCACGCTGGACGGCCGCGTGCTCAAGGGCTCGCTGGGCACCACCAAGTACTGCGCCAACTTCATGAAGAACCAGCCCTGTCCCAAGCCAGAATGCATGTATCTGCACGAGCTAGGTAACTACCATTACTTACACACACAGGGCGTCAACAACGTCACGCTGGACGGCCGCGTGCTCAAGGGCTCGCTGGGCACCACCAAGTACTGCGCCAACTTCATGAAGAACCAGCCCTGTCCCAAGCCAGAATGCATGTATCTGCACGAGCTAGGTAACTACCATTACTTACACACACAGGGCGTCAACAACGTCACGCTGGACGGCCGCGTGCTCAAGGGCTCGCTGGGCACCACCAAGTACTGCGCCAACTTCATGAAGAACCAGCCCTGTCCCAAGCCAGAATGCATGTATCTGCACGAGCTAGGTAACTACCATTACTTACACATACACATCTCTTAGTCTCCCTTATTGAAACCTCCATGGTCCAGAGTTAAGAGGAGGAGAGGAGAGGCGTCGCGGGAGCCTCAATCGCTAACGAAAATACAACATAATCAACCACGACCACTCTATCAAAGAGTGAACTACTAAGGTGAATCTCTTAGCAATAAGGGCTACTCTTCAGCAATAGTATACAACTGAATAATGTAATCAATAGTTAAAAAAAAACCACAAACAAAATTAAAGAGCTATGGTACGGAGTTTCCTTGCGTGATCGAATCAGAAAGTAAAATATCCCCAAGAGAACCAAGATTGTTGACAGCACGAAGAATCGCGTAGCAATAGGTAGAGCACAATGCACGCAGAACAGATAGTCGTTGTAACTGAAAAATTCTGCAGTGGCGATAGCGTACCGTAAGTAGCGTTGGGAGGCCTCCAGAAGATGGACCGATTACCCGGTCAGGATCACCAGAATCCAATGAGTGCTAGGATCGCATTTTGACATTTTAATTTTTATTTATTTAGCAATATTGCTTTAGTTATGAACTAAGGTAAATTTTACATTACAATCAAGTTCTGTTCTTTAATTACTGGTTGAAAAAGCGGAGGAGAGAAACGAAGGTGTGTATTTTAGCTGGGTAGGAGTAACAAAAATCTTTCCTGCACTTTGATAGTCAATTAAAATTATAGGTTCGTTCAAATAGTGCAGCTGATCTACAGATCTTAGTACTAGTTTGTATCGTGATGTCGTATATTTGCAGGTGATCCGAAAGCATCGTTCACGAAGGAGGAGATGCACGCGGGCCTGCACCAGGTGTACGAGCGGAAGCTTCACAACCAGCTGTTGCAGGCACAGCGAGACAAACCAGACGAAAAACACAATAATTCAGGTAATTGCCTCTCTTTTAGGGCCGACGATGCGTAAAACGGAACTCGGGGCCCCATACAAAAGTCCTCCGTCCGGACTGCCTCGCGCCCGTTGAGCTGCGTAATAATACGTTAAACAGGTTAAAGTTCTCCATCGATATGACTACATGCACAATGTTGAACTAGCGACACTGTGCAGGTAGGGTAGGTATTCGGTTTCCGCTACGGGAACTGCCGCAAACTACATACGCGCGACGACACGTAACGTGTGCCCGCGCATTGCCCCGTTTTACTCAGCGTTGACTCTTACTTTACCTGACATAGCAAGGAAGGGTTTCTATAGTAGGCCTTATTTGGATGATAAAGTCTATGTCGGCCTTCTTTTTTTACTGGCAGTTGCTTTAAACTTCGTTGTTGATGAAGATATTTTATAAATTTTTGCATAATTTGTTTACTCCTGAGCTATTTAATTTAGCTAATAATAAAAATGCATGAGAGTGTATCATTCAATGTATGATGACAGGTAATTAGTGACCAAAAGTGGTTTGTTATTGTGACTACAATCACGTATTTAAGTATCGGTCTCTAATTACCAGTCACGTTATATAAATATTACCCTAACTTTTGATTACCGTTTAGAAGATACATCAAATAAAAAGAATAGGACCCCCCAAGACCTCAATTGATCTCTTTTGGCGTAACGCATTGGCTACTGGGCTAAGTTCCTTCTAGACAAAGTGAATTTCATCTCTAGCCAAATTTCATTTAGGCAAGCAGCATACTAAAAAAAAAATTGCAAAATATTTTAATGCACTACTAACTAAAATAGCGATCGACCTTCAATGCGCAGTAACAGATTTTCGGGTCTCAATCGTAATGCAGCATAGGGGGCTGCGCGTAACCATAGCAACGACGACGGCCATTTTAGTTAAACTTATTTGCCGCGTATACAACAATTTCAAAAATATATAATCATATATTATACTAGCTTTTCTCAGCGGCTTCGCCCGCGTGCATAAAAAAATAGCCTATGTCACTCAGGAGTAAAGCAGATTTCTAATAAAAAATAAACAAAGAAACTAAAAAATAAACTTAACCTCTTTATTATTTTAGTGTAAATATTCATGTTGAATTGTTTTGCCGCTCAAAGTTTTGAGTACAGCGACGCTAGATTGGTTAATACTTCAAAAGGGCATTGCGACAAGGTCAGTTTTGACATACACCGACCTTGATGCGATGCCGTATTGATGTACGTAATGAGTGTTCTGTTACCACTCAACCAAATTATTTTTATGTACATAGTTGGAGTTAAAAAAATAATTTTAAATAGGTATATGATTTGAAAACTAGTGCTTGACTGCAATCTCACTTGATGGTTGGCTGTGATGCAATCGTTGATTGTGAAGTGCACTAGTTCATTAAGGCTCTAGACAGACGGACCGCAATTCAACTGCAAATTGCAGTTCGGATGCAGTTGACACGACAGCAATAGAACTGCCAACTATACGTGTAGTCAGATTGCGGTTCTATTGCAATCGGCAGTTCAGTGCAATCGTGTAAACTGCACACCAACTGCAATCGAACTGCACGGTTGGTTTGTCTAGACCCTAAGGTATAAAAGAGATGCAAAATCAAGTCATGTAATTATCGCGCACATTTTTCTAAGTCCACCCTATCCGATTTTCGGCGACCTCTCACGCCGGGCCCTGGTTCAGGCCATGGTCCGCAGCGAAGAGGAATGGCAGGCGGTCGCCTCCTTCTGCGAAGCAGTAATGCTCGTAAAGGAGGAGGCCGACCGCATAAGGCAAAGGCAACGGCGTACTCGCCGTAGCCGTCGCCGCCGCGATCCTGCCGATATCCGGCCACCGTAGACACTGGCTCGCGGACGGTGAGCAATGGGTAGCTCGCCGTCCGGTCGTCTGGTAAGACCGAGTCCAAGTCGTCAACGGCGCGCACCGTTCCCGCGCGCCTCAAGGAGTTGTCAGCAAACTGCAGGGGCCCTTCAGGGTCGAAGCCTCCTGGAGCCTAGAGGGTATGTGTATACTGTTACCTCGACTCCAGAAATAAGGCAAGGAAGGTACGGGGTAGGTTTTTTAGTCAGTAAGAGTCTGACACTGGTCTCCCGCTCCGCCCAAGAGCGGGTTTCGTCATTGGATGATTTTCACCTACCATAAAAAAAAAACCCTATCCGATTTTATGCGACTTTATCACACATTCCTTTCTTATCCATAGATACTAAAACGAAAAGTATGCTCTGGGCGATGTACAGTACGGCCTTCGGATCTTATCGAGTCTGAAGTTCGTCTGAAGCGCTAAAACTCGCAGAGGCTAACTTCAGACACGCCAAGATCCAACGGCCGTACTGTACATTTCTTTCGAATTCGTCGATTTGGTTTGAAAGATGGTCCTATGTGATAAAATCTATGCCATCATCATATGCCTTTGTACCTTGTGTTGCATGAAGAATAAATAAATAAAGAAGATGCTGCTTTTTGAAAAACAAATAGCAACAGGTCTTAATCTTAACAGATTAAAATTCTTAATAATATTTTACATCATCAAGTACCTTAATACTACACATTTCATAACGCGTTACCTTACGGTATTTGTGTGTTCATTGTACGCGAAACCGCAACTTACCTTTTATGCCAAAACTGACCTTTAAAATTAAGTTAATTGACATTTAGCCACAAGTTTTTGCACACTAGTGCCAAACAACTTTCGTCTAAAACGCGTAGGCGGGCTGATAAACGAAATAAACGTCGCATGACGTCACGATGGGTGAACTCTAACACCATAACAGAAAACCAGTTACCATGACCTGTTTACCATAATTATACCGTTTTAAACCATTATAACGTTTTTAAAACTTGCTAAATTGATTTTGTTAACATAATTTAATCTAAAAACTCGTAAATTTCTAACTAAATGTAAATGTAAAATTTAATTTACAGGTAATTCTAGTACGAATGCAGACAAAAGCAGTTCAAAAGATGGTACGTATCGTTATTTGTCACATAGAGAATATCGCACCTCCGCTCAAATAGTGTCACAACTCAAAAATCAAATTATCATCGAGAATAAAGTGTTTAAAAGATATTAATTCAGGGATATAATACTATAAAGGAATAAATAGAAATGGGTCACTTATGGGCAGATAATTGACTTAGAAATATGATAATGACTATTAGGGCCGAAACAAAACCGCTTTGCAGGGCTGCTCTAGTACTACTCGCCAAGATCCGACGGCCGTACTGTACGAACAATAATACCGATTTCAGCGGCTCAGCGCCGCAACGCGGTTGTGTTTCGGCCCTTAGCTTAAAGTATGTTAGAGTCTGAAACTAAAAGCATAATTATCATCAAACAAGTAAATATTTTTTGAATTATGTTACTATTTGAACGGAGGTGCGATATACTTTAGAAGGTTCCAGAAAATTCTAACATATATTTTTGAAAATTTCAGGTAATCAATCGAACTATATACCAACTACAGTGGTCACTTCGTCTCATATAAACGTAGTCAATTCTTCTAAGTGAGTACCGTTCAGTGAAAGGTTTAACGGGCGTATACAGCTGAAAAAGTAATATAATTACATGTAGTAGTTTGATTTCAGGGGACCTGAAATATCACTGTACCTTGTCAATCATTTTCACGCACTGTTTCACTACACTTTTAGACACTAGCTGTATTCGTCCTTAGGGGTTTGATCTGGTTGGATTGAGTGGTTCGCATTGGACGATTAAATATTATGTTGGTTCTACTTTTAGTTCTCAAGCAATGCAAATCTATTTTAGGGAAGTAGTACTGACAAGACGCTTATTTATATGTGATCAAAGCTTTAAGTAAAGATTGAAGTCCTAGGTTCAATACGAAATTTAGGCAGACTAGTAGTTACTATATTTGTATAGCCTACCTATAGATAGATGTTATGGGTCTAGGTGTCCGTTTATGAGTTTACAATTAAATACAAAACAAAGTTCCCTACCGCGTCTCTGTTCATTATTAACTCAAAACTTGGAAGGATTTCAGTTTTCACCAATAAAATAGGGTGATTAACGAGGAAGGTTTAGATGTATAATGCATGCATATGTAGAGAAAAGCCGACAATTCCATAAAAAAATAACACTCAATCAAAGCTATGTCGCTAATGAAGCAAAGAAAGCTCGTTCTGTTTGTTGTTTGACGTATTAACAATATCAATAGAAAACGGGTCCTTACAAATTAAAAAAATAACCATGTAACAAAAATAGAAAGAGAAACATTTGACAAAACATCGTTAAGCAGCCAATTTACTTTTACTTGCCAGTTCTGCTAAACTAACATTGTTATGTTAATTGGGAAACGCAAAACTTTGCACAGTGGACAGATCTACATCTATTTTTTAAACTATGGATAGAATACTTTTTTATTGTTTATAGTAAAAATCGTAATAAATAGAAACCATATATGGAAATGTCTGGAAAAAATAAATAATAATCGCACACAAGGGATTCTTAAGCTTTGGGGTAGACATGTTTTCATGTTAAAGCGTCATGCCGTTTGTTGTCACGGCATACAAGTCTATTAAGACGCCTTTAATTTGAAGGCGCCTTTGTACTGCCAAGACACATTTGTTCATTAAAAATTACACTATTTCTGTCACTAAGAAGATGAGCCATACAAAAAAAGTTGTTTTTTTTTACATTCAACCTGTCGGTATCAGGATTAGCTGTCAATCTCTACTATAAACTTTTTTGTTTATCTATAATGTTTTTTAACAATCGTTCCAAAGCCAGCCACTCCACAAAGATCACCCTTAGCGTTAAACCTACACTCTATCAATAGTTGAATACATAACGTGGCTTGCAGATCTAATAAAAAAGAATGTGTAAACGGCAACAGTGGTTCGAGCAGTGCGGGCAGCAGCAACGGGGTCGGCAGCAACGGTAGCGGCAAGGAGGCCTGGCCCAGCCTCGGCTCGTCGCCCCCCTCCGACAGCCCCGCCAGAAAACAGTCCAGTCCCAAGCCACAACAGTCTACGGGTATGTATATAAAATAAGTAGTTCTTATACTTAGTCCTGTCAACCTATGAAGTTGGATAAGTTCGGTTTTTCTACGAATGTAATCTATACGCGTTAAGGTTAAAATTGAAAAAAAAAACCAACCAACCATTTAAAGAACCCTTTTTTACTGTGTGTTCAACCGATTTTACCTTCTATTCTGTAGGTATAAGGAGCTTGGATTTTTAATACCAAAAAGCAAGAATGCTTTTTAAAAACCAACTATTTACTGTAGCCGCCATTTGTGATTCCACCAACGTATTAAAACTCAGAATCGGTTTAAAAAAAACAGTAAAAAAATGGTTTTCTTAAATGTATCATGTTATTTTGAACGGAGTATACTAAACCACATGAAAATATAAACACAAAATTCTGATTTACTTAACTTTTTTTGTATTTTGTCCATCAGTCACTTATATTCATTAAAATATGATTCACCAACGTAACCTGTATTTATTTAAGAAATTATAATCATTAAATTCATCAATACAGTACGGCCGTACTAATTTGGCGAACTTGAAGTTAGGCACAGCGAATTTTAGCGCACTCGTGAAAAAATAAATGCCTTTAGCAGTTGTTATTGCTGTTAACAACTGTGATTAGCATTTATTTTTTAAACTATTTTTTGGACGAGTGCACGAGAAATAAGTTCGCAGAGTTTAATTTTTGACTCGCCAATTAAAACGGCCGTTCTGTACCTCTCTCATTAATTTGGATAAATAACATTTATTTGTATTGTTTTCAGTTAAGTCACAAGAAAACGGCACATCAGAATCTTCCAGTCCCACACAACAGGTACAACTACAGGCTCAAACGAAACAGAGTAAAGACACACACACAGATAGCACCAGCAAAAGAAGCAAGGAATCAAATAGCACAAATGGCCAAAGTAGCAAGAAAAGTAAAACCGACAAATCCAAACAAAAGTCTAGCAATAGTATTAATAATGATAATAATAACGATACCGAAATATTAGATACCAATCAATTTAGTAGCACGCAGACGAATCACGCCTCCGTGTTTGACAACGACTCGCAGAGCTATCTGTCCAGCGAGCTAGACGAATTGGAGTCAGAAAGACACTCTCTGCTAGAAAAACATTCTCTCCTAGACAGTTCTTCCCACTCCTTACTAGATGACGAACAACACAGCTTACTGGAACAGGAGCACAATCCGCGCCGCTTGCTCCCAGGCCTCCATCAGATTCACAAGAGCCCCATGCTCAACGGCTACGGCCTTCTAGACAGAGATCCCCTCACATATTTAACCAATGACAGACAAATTAGCCAAATTAACCAAGGCCTCATGGATCAAAAGGAGCTCTTGCTAAGAGAACGCAGCCAAAGTGAAATGCTTATGAGACAAAATGAATTATTGGCGAGGCAACACAATGTTATGGTCGAGCCGAAACACTATTTGCAATCTAGTATAGGACTTGAGTCAGCTAGTGAAATATTAGGTAAGGTTTTATACATGGTTTCTTTTTTATTCTTTGGTGAAACTTCACATACTCAACAAGTTCTTGTTTTCTAGTTTATTTTTTTCATCACGATATCTTTGCTGACGTATGTGAGGTTTCGCCAAAATAAAAACAAAACCTATGTCAATCTTTTCACGATGTTTCACTTGTATTTGTTGGTTGTGGGGTGTAACAGCTAAAATCTTTGTCCAGGTGCTAATTTTCATCAAAATCCCAATATGCTTCCACCGTTCGGTATGCGCGTAGACAATTCCATGGGCGGCAGTTCAATGTCAGCGAGCTCTCTGGCGGGCAACTCGATGGGCAACACAATGGGAAGTTCGATCGGCAACACAATGGGAAGCTCGATGGGAAACACAATGGGAAGCTCGATGGGAAACACAATGGGAAGCTCGATGGGCAACACAATGGGCAGTTCGATGGGCAACACAATGGGCAATTCGATGGGCAACACAATGGGCAGTTCAATCGGCAACACAATGGGAAGTTCGATGGCCAATACAATGGGAAGTTCGATGGGCAACACAATGGGAAGTTCTATGGGCAACACAATGGGCAATTCGATGGGCAATACAATGAGCAGTTCGATGGGCAATACAATGGGCAGTTCGATGGGCAACACAATGGGCAACTCTATGGGTGGATTTATGATGCACAATCAGCAGTTGCTACAACAGAATCAGCAACAAATGCAACAGACTGGCCTTGTCAATGGATTCGATGCACCACAGTCGGCGGTAAGTACTGACACTGTATCGTATTTTTTATTAAAGCTAGTTCGTTCATAATATCCTTTGCTCAGGGTAGATTTTTCAATGTTTTAGTAATTTTTAATTGAGGAATTATGATGGTTTGACAGTTTTTGTAAATTGTCAGGGATCGGTAGCGGAAGTAAAACTTGAGCGAATAATACAATACCTCCTCAGAAACTTGACTTGTTTTTCGGGGAATTAAGAATTACTATGTTTTTTAAATCTTTTACTTACACGTTACAAGTTTCGATCAAGTCATTGTACCTATTCCGATCTAAATTTATTACACAGCAATTTGCTTTAGATATGTATTTTGTTCTTTATTGCCCATTCTAAAATGAGTTGTACAACATTAAACAGAACGAAGTGCGGTATCTTGCCGAGAACATGGACAAGTTCTTCACGGACTTCCACAAGGCGCAACAGATGAGGTTACAGCTGCAGCGAGGCACTGACGACAGACGCTTAGACCACGCACACTACCCACAGAACATGCTCAGCGCGGAGAGCCTGGAAATGCAACATAAACAAAGGTACCACTTGTACTTTACTTTTTGCCTGCTTTCCAGAATATTGAAATCAAACTGAAATCAATTTGCTAAAATCTACCTTTTTATGGTAGGTAAAAATCATCGACTGATGAATCCCGCTATTAGGCGGAGCGAGAATCAGTGTCAGACTTATTGACTAAACGACCTACCCCGTTCGTTCCTTCCGTTGATCCTAGGGCCCCGGTAATACGCTTTCGTATCAACCCTTTGTCCCAGGAGGCTTCGACCTTGCTGGGCCCCTACAGTTTGCTGACAACTCCTTGAGGCGCGTGCGAACAGTGCCCGCCGTCGAAAAATCAAACTATCTGCTGTTAGAATTTAGAGGCTTGTAAAGGAGTACTTCAAAGATATCAAAAATGATTTCCTTACCATTAGAATGCGTAGTAGTAGTTTCGGCTGTGCGTTGATATGTCAGTCAGTCAGTTTCTCCATTTATATGTAGTATATAGATGACATCTATTGTCATATATGGGTTTGATATGTTTAAAAACGTTAAAAATTTTCAAACAGTACACTCGGTAGTAGCAATAGTGTGTTTATGATGTTAATGTTTCGCGTAACTGTTTCAGAATGAACAATATACGCGGTAACGAAGGCAATGGCGGTCGCGCCGCTGGAGACGGAGATGACGACCTAGACTTCGACCCCTTCAAGGAAACACAGAAGGCGTTCGCAGAACTTATGGAGACAGAAATGATGCAAAACACAGTTTCTAGCGGGTAAGCCAACTCAGATTCAATTCATGCTAATCTATACACTTATTTTTTTATTAGGCTATATTATGTTTTACTACATATTACTTACTGGACCATGACCTCTCCATTCTGCTTTCAATTCTCTTTTCCCTGGATGATGTCTGGTAAAATTAGTCTCTCGAACATAATCAGATTGTCGCACAGTGTTTTATTAAGACCATTTGTCGGACATTGCTTTTTATTTAAAAAGCTGATAGTTTAAGTTGTTTGAATACAATATTTCGTATTCCTATATTATTAGCATGTCTAGTTTTTGAAATAGAATTTTTTGAAAGTTGTCTTTTGTTCAACCGAATATTTAGGAAACAAATCATAACTCTGAAATTAAATATGATACGTAATTTATGGCCGTAGAAACATTGACGGCGTTTTTATGCTGCATATTTTAGAATTAAAATAATCCTTGGATCTTCATTAGATTCAGACTTATACGTAATTATAAGTTTTTATTTTTTTTCTAAGTAATTCGTATTTAGAAAGGTTATTCATCCTGAAATTATGCCCTTTATCTCTCCACTTACCACAAAAATTGCACATCCTAATTGCGTGGAATTTAGTAGTTATTCCAAATTAACGGTTTTTGCTAGGGTTTTCACTCTCGAAACTGGATTTTAATTATTAATTTTTATATTATGTAAGCGCGTAGAGCCGTATTAATTACTAGCTTTTGTCAGCGGCTTAGCCCGCGTCCATAAAATATAGCCTATGTCACTCAGGAGTAAAGCAGCTTTCTATTATTGCTAAAATTTTCCCAATCGGACCAGTAGTTCCAGAGATTACCTTCTACAAACAAAAATAACATACTTTACCTCTTTATTATATTAGTGTAGATTAGAATTTCTGAGGTGTCTATTCAGTGTAGTGTCCATTCATGGCCCTCGTCACCAGACTAGAGGCTTTTGGTGAGGGGTTTAAGTGTGGCATAGCCTCGAGGACCATCAGCGATCTCCTTGTGTATAGGCGTGTAATAACATATATGTATCATGTTGTTTCCAGTGACAACATGGACCGCGTGCGCCGTTCACGCCTGGCGCCGCCCGGCTTCAGTCATATGAACGCATTCGGTCTAGGACAGCAGCGCCCACAGCAGACACACCATCAAAGTAATTGTCTTCTTTCTACTTAGCCCACTTACACGAGTTAGTGACTTGCCGTGAGTTGACGTTTAGTTCGTCAGTGACAGGTCATATCGCTGCAAACCGCTCGCTCGTGAAGGTGGCGCCTTTGCAGAGCTATTGTAACTCACAAGCGCGTCTTAAGATTCTAAACCTCATTGCCACAATACTGTACAGAGGTCCGCTGTACAGAAAATAACACGGCTACATAGAAAATAATCGGGAAATCGAACTCGAGACGATACTTATAGCTACTAGATTCCCGGACGAGCGACAATTGTAATAAGGCACAATATACATTAAAATGATTGATGCGCGCTTGTGGAATGCAATATTTCTGTCTTGGCATGAATATGACACATCTAGACTTAGGAAAATCACATGATATTTGTGTGTACATAATGCTTTATTTGCGGCTGCGTACAGAGCCAGTAATTTGACAGTTTAAAAATTAAATTTAAAAAAATATATAATTAGTAAAAGATGAACCTTAGGTCATTTTGGGCTAGTTCACACTAGCTGATTCTCAATATTGTTATCTTTAGATTTACAGCTTAAACGCTTATTTTAATTAATTTTGTCGCTCATACTTATCTGATGTTATTATTGCCTACTTTGATATAATCCTTTCCCCCACGAGCCACAATGCTCGACGATGACTTAGCTAGAAACTGGTCAGGACATTTCTGTTATAACCAAGGAACAGTTGTCCTTACGTCGCATTGTGTCCTTTTCAGGTTATAACTCAAATAGCGCCATGTTCTCAGACTGGACTCAGATGGACCCCGCGATAATGTCGACTTCGGTGAACTTCGGGAAGAACGTGGGCGCTCACGGCGCCAGCAACAGCAACGCGGCGCTCAGCCAGCAGCAGCAGGAGCTGTTCGCGCGCTTCAACCAGCTCAGCGTGGCGCCCAACGGCGTGAAGCTGCACGGCGGCGCCGCGGGGCTGGGCGGCGCGGGCTGGGGGCAGAAGCTGGGCTGGGGCGTGGGCTACGCCGGCATCCCGCTGCCGCCCGGCTTCGCGCCCGCCAAGCCGCCGCAGCACCCCGCAGAGTGCATCGACGCCAAGTAGACCCCTGCGTGCAATTCGACTGCTCCTCAACGGCGGATATTATATTTTCTATTCAGTAATATTATTGTTTCTTTCCGTTGGTGATGTGATCGAAAAATCTTTGTATTAAGAAAGAGCATATTTTAACGAGAGAAATATGATAACAAAGGAATTTGTAAAATAAATTAACCTATTTGTTTTATTTAAAAAAGTTTGATTTATTTATTTTCGATCGGTCTAGGTTCTTCACTCCCCTGTGATGATTTATCATACTTCTTCTAGTGAATTCTTTTTCGTTCTTTTCTACGTTTCACTGAACATGTTATATGTATATTCGTTATATATTTACTAGAATCATATCCCTGTTATGACAGATTATATTTTCTATATTAAAATGAGATGCCAATAACTCGCTGTTCCATTTGTACCTTATTGAGCCATTAACCATGAGAAAGATCATTAAAATTAAAGCAAGAAATTATACATTCACTCTTTTAATGACATACCTTATCACTGAAACTAAACACAAACGAAGAGTTACATCGAAGACGAAAATTTACATTCAACAGGTGTTTGATAACGGAAATACACTTCGATTAACACATTTTTTCAGCACTTTCTCAACAAACAAGTGTTTACTAATCGATTAATCCTCAAGATTGCATTTATTTAAAAGGATTAGAAGTTTTAAAATACACAAAAGTACAAACGTAAACGTAGTGCATTGTGTTGTTATTTTTCCAGTTTCTGTAGCTTTTTATTTTTTAGTACTTATACTGGGGTCGTCTACTCACTAGTTTGCCTGCCTTTTTAATTTCTTAGCCCATTCAATGCCACCTTTTTTTCGGAGTGAATTCCTCTAAGGGACGGGATTTCCATTGGCTAGGGCAAGCACCACAGTCTGATATTATTACAAATCAATTTTGTGCAAATAAACATGGATTTAGACAAAGTTAAATTTTTAAATCAATATAATGCAATTAACGTTAATTTTTGGGTTTGTAATGTTTTGTTTTAAAAAAATTCGCGGCGTTAGACGGGCGGATCTTTTATTTTCTGCCATCGATCCTCACACGGGGATCGGGTCCATCCCATTGCACTTCTTCCCCATTATGCCAAACATATAGGCCTTTGCCCCAAGGCTCCAGGGCTAGTTTCGCCGGCAAGGTCGCTGCGTCTTCCGGGGTCACCGACCCACCACCGCGGGTCATGTCTGACATCACATAGCCTGGGTGTACGCAGTTTACTGTTATACCTGAAATGAGAGTAGTAAATAACATTAATTTCGCCTTTGAATTTTGTAGTTTTAGTACCTAACGTTTTTATATGATTGCCTATATGCAATAGGAAGTAAATTATGGAAAGGTTTGCAGCTGCCTAAAAAACAAGTACCTACTTGATGTTTTTTAAAGTTTCGTACCAGAAAGGTAAAACGGGACCATTACCAGAAGACAGGACTAAGACGAGACTGTCTGTTACCACTTTGAATGTATTTCTATTACCACTAAACAATAAATTAATAAAAGTACGGAACCCTTAGTATGCGAATCCGACTCGCAAGTTGCCGGCTTTTTATAGTTACCTTTTGGAGACAATTTTCGATGCAACATAAAAGTATAAGCGTTGACTGCGACCTTTGAAACGACGTAAGGCGAATCACCCCATCCTTTATTAATTTCTTGGTCCTGCTTCACATCTTCAACATATTCGCTGGCCAAAGTCTTCAACTCATCCAGGGTTAAACTTTCCGAACTGAATTTCTTTCTCAACTCTTCCGAAGGTATTCTCGACAAATGGGCTGAAGAACTTGTGATGTTTAAGATTTTCCCGCCGTTTTTCACCAATGGCAAGATGGCTTCAGTAAAATCAACCAATGCCGTGAAGTTGACTGCGACAGTTTGTTCCGCTTGAGTGATTTTTGATTCAGGCGCGTCTTTTAAAAATAGAATTCCAGCGTTGTTGATGAGAATATCCACTTCTTCTTTTTCTTCCCGAAAATGTTTCACAAAGTTTTGAATACTCTTTTTATCAGTGACATCAAGCTGATGAAAAATTGGATTGAGTCCTAAACTTTTCAAGTCTTCACAAGCTTTTATTCCTCTATTTTCGTCTCGCGATGTTAAATACACTTTTCCATCATATTTTTCACATAGAATTTTTACTATTGAGAATCCAAGTCCCTTATTTGATCCAGTGACCACTGCTACTTTCTTCTGCGACATCTTTGTAGCATCTGATAAATAAAACCGTCTAGTTATCAGTTGTGACATTTATTATGTATTAAAGTTCAAGGATATCAGCAGTTATCATGAACAAATATTTGGAAAACTAGGTAAGTATTCATATTATTTTGTTAGTTAAATAAGCAATAGAAACTATATATTAAGTATTCTTTACACTACATGCTCGATAATACCACTTTTCTTTCAATTAAGTACCTATCTCACAGATGGTATGTTCTCTCTGTAAGGTTTTCTGGGAGAAAACGCCTTTGCATGAACTGTCTATACCTATACCGTATGCTCAGTTATGTGTTTCTGTACAATAATAAATTAGGATAGTGTAAAAAGTAGAACGTCCAAAACCAGGATATATTTAACTTTGTCTTGGGCAGCTTGAATTCCTCGTAACTTCCACGCAGTGGTTAAATTGTAAGTTAACTATTCTTTATGGATAGTCATCATCCTCCAGGCAGAGCGGACGCTCTGATAGGTAGTAGGGGTCATCTGGTCTGCAGATGATCATCTTGACGAATTGAAAAGTCAGCAGAGAAGAATAAGATCTTATGGGAAAACTTTACTCATTCATATTAGATAGCAACAGGAAGTAAATTAATCTGTTGAAAAAATCAATACCTATTTTGTTGTAGAAGGACAATTTAACTTAGTGACACGTGAGCAGATGGTTTATATATACTATATTCTTAATCAAAACAAAAACATAACCTGTAAGTACCTACTCCATGAAATAAAGCACTAGAAACTTGAATGAACTTTACGCAAGTATCATATTTGTTACAATACCTACCTACATTAACAGCCGTTGTCGGTAGTCGTGATAAATGTAATTTACAAATACTAAATATTGATTTGAACCTACTTGCTTGTATTTTTTCTGATCAACTGGCTGAGTGATCTCTGAAGAAAAAAGTTATCAACAAGTTGGTTTGACAGATAATTCTTTCGAAAGCGACATCTGGGTTTGATCTTCAACAACTAAGTATAGATTAGAGTACAGTCGATAACAAAAGTGGGTTAGGTTAGCAGAGCAACTTAACTGTCCTATTTATCACGTTAATCTGTAGTTATTGTTACAAGCCTTGTACAATTCAAATAAATAGATATCCAAGTATAATGATTCAATTGGCACTTCAGCGCTGTTATGGAGGCGCAATCATGCTTACTTTAGAATTTCCGCTTCGTTAAATACGAAGCGGAAATTCTAAAAAGGCCGATGATGATGATGTTAAGATCTACTATTCATCCTTCCTACTAGATCATGATCAATTCTTTATTCAAACTTTTGATAAGCTGCCTTCTGCGGCTATAAAAAAATGTCGTGTTCATCTTCACCTACTCAATTGAATATAAGGTGGGAATGAGTCAAGTGGCGTAAGTTAAGCTTGGATGTTTAATTTGTAGGTTAAGTTTAGTTTTCGCGCCTAAAATTACGGTCGTTCTAATCAATGCGAACCACAGACATTGATAAAAGAACGTAGAAACAACTGCTTGACAAACTTTCATAAAGCGCCATCTACATTTAACATTTATACACTAACAAACAAAACAGGTTTTATTTAGTGACAATCGGAGAGCGTAAACGTAACGCAGTGAATGGAGTGTTAAATTCATGATAATTCTAGAATAACTCGACGTGATGCTGCAGCTACCAACATTGGTCACACCGCCGCTATTTGGAGACGATACTTTATTAAAATCAATAGATTGGTTAGAAGGGTTTCCTTGGAAGCAAGAAAACGTAGTGAAGAAGGAAGATGACAAGTACGAAATAAGTATTCACGTGAAGGACTATGCCCCCGAAGAAATATCTGTGAAGACAGCTGACGGGTTTATTGTTGTAGAGGCAAAACATGAAGAGAAACAAGACGATTATGGCTACATTGCACGACAGTTTATGAGGAGGTTCCAAGTTCCTGAAGGTTGTCGAATCGAAGAGGTTCACTCAAGGCTGACTGCTGATGGCTTGCTGATTATCTCGGTTCCTAGAGTGCCAATTGTTAAAAAAGACACTTTGATTCCTGTTAAACATGAGGTGACATCGAAAAGCAAATTGTGATTTTATTTGTATAAACGAATGGTGACTAGTATTTTTTTTTGTTATGTTAATTTATGTATTTCCTGATCAACTTAATTGTTATTCTGTTGATCATTCCCGGTGATATGTGTACCTAAATAAATATTTTTGTTACATGTTGTAATATTATTTTTTCTTGCGTAATTTTAAATTTATTTTATTCATTGTCAAGATGTGGATTTTTCTCGCCAAAAATTCTTATCTTTAATGATATGTGTCGGTATTTTAGATAATGTTAAATTGATAATATAAGCTGAGATTGGGCAAAGAACAAGTGTCTAGCTAATGATTACAAATTAGTTCGTCGTCATCTTTTATTTATTCATTTAAGTATAAGCAGAGATTTAGCTATACAAAACATTATAAATTCCAGTGTTAGAGGGCGGCTTATATCTAAAGAATTTATTTTTAGCCGACCAGTGAAACGAGAAGCGAAAAAGAAATTTAGAATAAAATATGAAAAAAAAAGAATATATCAACTTGCTTCGATCCCAATTTCTTCCTTCGGCTATATGTGTACCTCTATAATCTTAGGAGGTTCCAAACGACAAAAAATTGGGCTTGCTTTTCCAAATAAGAGCGAAATAGGAACACTTCACCTATTTCGCTCTCTCTTTTTTAATATACTTACCCGCTCAAATCCCACCGCCTACAGACACACAATGGGCGGTTTTCCATACTAGTGCGGAAAAGAGCGCATGCTCTCCCCGCAACAATTTAAAATATGAGTATATCTAGACGCTCTGACATAAAGCGCGAGTGCAGTGCTCTTGACCAGACGATGACCCACTTTGAATCTTTAAACAAAATGGGTCATCGTGGAGGACCGAAACGCCACTGACACGCTTTAAATGCAGCCCAATTATTAAATTAATAGGCCCAAATATTCTGAGGGAAAAGAAAACAGACTATTTGAGATGGAAAACCTTAAAAAGAGCTTTTCTGTCTTTGTGCTTTTTTGTTTTCTGACCAAAGTCAAATGGTATTAAAAGTTAGGAATAGCTTTGAATTGTTTTTTACCAGAGCAGAGCTCAAACAGAATAAACAATTTAGACCTACTCGTAGCTCTACCAAATTAGCTGGCGCTACCATGATTTTACGACCTCGGCTATATATATAGAGTGATAGGGTGTATATTTCCATTCTTCTTTCTCGCCCTTTGTTGGACATAGGCTTCCCCCAAGTGTCGCCACAACGAAAGATCCTGTGCGTTTCGCATCCACCATATTCACGGTAAGGCCCCAATTTCTTTTATAAGAGCTCTATTAGATATTAGAAGCACCAGGTACAATCAACAACAAAATCCGTTGTCAAATAGTAACAATTTTTTTTTTATAAATATATTATAAGCCAAAATTTGTGTAGGCAGTATCGATCCCCACCACCTCCTATAAAAGCGAGCGCTCAGTTGTGTCAGGTTTCACTTGCTGCTTGGTCGTTGAGTAGAAAGGTGGTTGGCGTCGATACTGTAAGACTGTTCTTTTTGCTTATTTTTATTTTTGCTATCAATTGTGCTAATTTTGTGTTGGAGAATTAACGGTTGTTTTGTGTTGTTTACATTTTTTGAATTATTTTTGATTATAGTGAAATTATTGTTAAATTAAGTTAATTTGTAATAAAAACTAGTTAAGTTCATTGTGATCTGTCTTTTTTTTAATATTTAACACTTCTGGTTGCTAAAAATATTATTTTGAAATAAGGAAGAAAATACATTTTTTTCTCTATTTGTGCCTAAAAGCAAGGCCACATACAATTTTTATTTAAAATTTTGTGCATGCCGTATCTGAGCAAGTGCCTGTCAACAATTTTTTTTGGTCAATAGCAGTGCATAGTAATGATGACTATATACACATACCTACATAGCATAGCCTTTTTCGATGCTCCCACTGCTGAGTCACAGGCTTCCTCTCTGGGAGAGGAAGCCCAGCAAGTCATTTTTAGTAAACAGCATACGTTTTTATAACAAGCTGCCAGAAGCGGTAACCGAACTTAGTGAGGGAAAGTTCAAAAATCATATTAAGCGGGTCCTAACCAAAAAAGCATATTATAAGGTTAAGGATTATGTAGAAGACAAGCTTGTTTGGCAATGACTGCTCCTGCACATGTGGCTCCCTGGTAACTCATTCATATTGTGTAATTGTGTCTATTAATTGCTCCATCTTTGTTTCCATATATACATTTTTTTTTTCTTGACACATTGCTTCTGCAATATTTATATTATTAAGACCAAAAAAAATTTTTAATTCAATAATAATTTATTGTGTTAGCATCCCGCAGTGTAACTGTTGTAGTGATTGATTTTTTTTTTTCTCATACATGTTTAATTGTTTTTTTTTTTTATATATAATATTTTTTTTACAATTCACGTTGTAAAGTAAGAACACTGTAGACTTAGTAAATCCTATTACGATTCACCTTTTATTTTTTATTATTATGATTATTTTTATTGTGCTTTTAAGTGCAATATTGACTGGTCTACACTGTTCTTACATAATGATATAAGTACTGTAACAACGAAATATTGTAAGAAATCATTTTTTTTAAAAGAGTAACCATGGAGTTTCTTGCCGGTTCTTCTCCATAGGAAACGACCAATTTGGAACCGTGCACTAGCTTCTGACGTTTTATAAGTGCCCTTGTAGGCCTATATGAAATAAAAACCTTTTTGATTTTTTTTTTTTGATTTTTGAGGGAATGGGCCGTAATCCACCACGCGGGCCCAGTGCGGTGTGGTGGATGTCACATGTCTTCGAATTTTTGGTTCTTTGACATGCCGGTTTCCTGCTCTACTTACCTATAAACACTACTATACCTACATATTATATTGTATGAGGCTTGACAACAATAATTCTTATGTATCATTTACATTTAACCGGATTAACGTATCATTAAAAGATAAGAAAAACATGATCGTCGATCGATAATTTTTGATTTAGCTGCGGATTTTAAATAAAGTCAATGTTCCAATGATATGATGGACATAATTTAAATTCCAGAAGCTATTTGTAAGTGTTTTTTCCTTGTTGTAAAGGAATAAGGTTTATTTTCGCTAGTGATAGAGTTGGTTTGATGTCGCTGCTGTTAATATCTGTACCCTTGAAATCAGTTTGTCGGCGGAGCTGGCGTGATGCAGACTCCTTGCTGTGATAAGAAATAATTAATTATTTTAAAGGTGTGTGAGAAAGTTCATTTTTTTAATTAAGTACAAGTGATTTATATTTACGAAAATAGTATTGTATTTTGCTTTTGTGATCGACCGTACTCGGTTTAAGAAGTGTTTCATTTATGAAACCCTATTTTTAGGGTGTAGTACGTAACCAGGTGATTGTATAGTAAGCAAACAACTCGGTTTTTTCGCAGATTTGTGAAAACTATTTATCAAGATAATATTTTCTGTTCATTAACATCGTGAATCGTGGCATTTGTACTGCTTCTTAAAGTAATTAAAAACCAGTCACCGTATCTAGACAAAAAATGTTTTTATGTCTGTCAGATCTAGCATTAATTTTGCGCTGCTAACTCTACTAGATATTTATACTTTTTTTTGTTTGCCATGAGTGGTCATTGTCAGTTAGTGTGTACCTAACATAGAAATCTAAAATAGATATGTACCTATATACATATCTATGGTGTAAAATAATAAGTGGAATAGTACCTAGCCGGTGTTCATTCCCAGTCAGTATCCTTACGATGACATGTTAAAATGTCAAGCGTGCGAGCGAGAAAGAGCGACAACAAACGTGATTGTTTTGCTGTTTATTTGCTATGAAAACCCTTCGTGCACGACTCCGACTCGCACTTGACCAGTGTTTGAAATGATTTCTTCTTATTTCTACTTCCATCTTCTTGTTGCTACGTCACTTGGTGTTTTTTTTATGTAGGAAAATCATCTGAAGATCCCTTCTGCCCTTAGGTGGAGAAGTTGTATCTACCTTTTAATTACTAAAAAGTCACTCCAGTCCCATGTTGGCATTCGTTCCGGAGCCCAAACGTTCACTTTTACATAACCCATGGAAGGCACGTGGTGTTCAGCGACCGCTTTCAGGGCTTTTGAGTGTGTATATGACATTATCACCCCCTGCCATTCATCGATATTAAGTTGGGGGCCAGTCTTGGCAATATTAAAATCAGTCCACTTAAGCTACCAAAACCATAGCCTATAACAAGTTGTTACTGGATCATTAATGATCCTGTGCTAAGGCACTAAAATAATTCAAAAGACCGGCACATTGTCTAAGTCATGTTTCTCATGAAAAAAATAACTAAATCCCGCAATTGTGCGGAATTTCGCATTAGTACCTAATCTGCTTCCGCAAAAAAGTTGCAAAAACCAAGCCCGCCTAGCTTGAAGGAATTGGGAGCCAGGCCAACTCAAAGCGCTCGACATTGACGAAACGATCGTAACATTATTAAGTATGTAATTATTTCCTGCAAAGATATCGTGATGAACACCTGCAGCATAGATTGCTGTTGTCGTCACGGTGTTATCAGATACCTACGTCTTTTGACTTAAATGACCGATACGTGTATCGGTCACTCAAATTCGTCATTAATTAGGTACCCACTAATTACATCTGGGTAATAAGGTTAATTTGATCTGCTAATTTTTCACTAATGTTATTAATTTTAATTCACATTGCCATGGATTTTTTTTTAGATTTCCAACCCTGTTGCTAAGATTTTGCTGTGCTTCCAGCTGTTTGTCACCAGGCTTTATCTCAAGAACGCGCGCAACTGTGTAATTAGTTGAAATTTTCACAAATTATTTATTTCTGTTACCGCTATAATAACAAATACTAAACAGAAAACAAAATTTCAAATTCAAAGCATTTATTTCAAATAAACCATTACAGGCACCCCCTATACCAAACATGATTTTATTTTCCGCTTTTTTTTATTTTGTACGATACGCAACCCTTCGTGCGCGAGTCCGATGTGCACTTAGCCAATTTTTAATTTTGATTTTAGGATTTTTATTTTATGCTTTTATATCTATTCCTATGGACTACATGTATGAGAGCAGTGTTGAGAGCAGTGGTGGCCGAGTGGTAACGGCCCCGACTTACAAGTCGTAGGTCGCGGGTTCAAACCCAGCTAGGCGCATTACTTTGTGTAATTTATTTCATCACCACTGCTCTCAAAACGGTGAAGGAAAACATCGTGAGGAAACCGGCATGTCCTAGAACCAAAAATTCGAAGACATGTGACATCCACCAAACCGCACTGGGCCCGCGTGGTGGATTATGGCCCATTCCCTCTCCTAGAGAGAGGAGGCCTGTGTCCCTGCAGTGGGAACATTAAAAGGCTGATGATGATGACATGTATGAGTCCCTATTATGAGTATTTTAAACTACTTTCGTATTGTCATATTTATGTTGTACAATTATGATCAAGTGAACTTTTATAATCCCCAGGGTCTTCTGAAATCTTCAAAATGACGACGATACAAACCGAGTCGTTTGCGGAGTACATCCTGGTGGAACACCGCTGGATAGTGGTGATGGTGGCCTTGCTCCCACTATCCGCGCTTTGGAAGGTCTGGTCTATCTTCAGGAACTATGTGGTCTTCAAGCTGAACAGCGCGCCTAAGATGCACGACAAGAAGGTCAAGGAAGTTCAGAAGCAGGTGGGTTTTTGTGGCTGTGTGTGGATTAGAATTTAATTGACGTATTTTGGCAAATAGGTATTTAGGTTTAGCTGGAGGCTCTAGGAGGGCGTACCTACTATAGCGTGTTAAAACCTCAGTCATCTAATTGAGGAAAAAGGAATGTAGCTACAGAGATATCTTCATTGCATGCTGTCCCTTGAAGCTGTGAACAATTTAAACTTCTAAGTTACTAAGCGAAAAAAAAGATATCGTTTATGTCGCAAAAGACGTGACTATAGTTTTACACTCTTTAGGGAATCAGAACTCATAAGGTATACCTACTTCCCGTTTACCCAGAATCCTGAAAGGCATAAAGGAAGGTCTTACAGCACAGATGTAGGAACAGATCTGAAAACAGTTTTGTTGTTACTTTACTAAATACTTTTTTGCGATCCGCAAAATCTTCAAGACTCCATACGGGAATTGAACTATAATATTTACAATAGGTACGTAAGTTTGTATGTGATCCGCAGAGCGTAAGTCGATTTGCCCAGTTTTTTTTAAGGCTATTGGCGGTTCCAGATTAGCGTCATGAGGCTCCGTATACAGGCGTGAACTTGAATGTAGACGGTTTTCGCGGGGTACGACTTGTGTAATTTATTCAAGGCGTGAGTTTAACCATGGAGTTTCTTGCCGGTTCTTCTACATAGGAAACAACCAATTTGGAACCGTGCACTAGCTTTTGACGTTTTACAAGTACCCATGTAGGCCTATGTGAAATAAAATATGTCGACTTTGACTCTTAACTGTTAACTTTGAATGTTACTTTGACTGTTGACTTTGACTTTGATTTAGACTTTTGACTTTGACTTTTGACTTTGACTTTTGACTTTGACTTTTGACTTTGACTTTTGACCTTGACTTTGACTTCATAGCACTAATGTGGAGCCGGCATAAGATTCTACATGGTAGGTAGCTCACAACTAACCAACGCCCCATCTACTACGTTTCAGATAAAGGCCTGGCTATCAGGGGACCGCAGCACCCGGCTGTGCACCGCGCGGCCCGCCTGGCAGGCCATGTCGTTCCGCCAGGGCATCTATAAGAAGACCTTCACCAACATCAAGGTCAATCTCGTCGACGTGCTCGAGGTTGATACGGAGAATATGGTGAGAAGGCTTTATAAGTTGACTACATTCTGCCAGCGGCTTTGCTCGAAGGTTTCTCGATATAAGTTTTCGACCACCGTTTCATTCGTATTTAAAATAATCCTCTCTTTGTGTTTCTCTGTTTTATAAAAGGGTACCTTGTGCAAAATTCCAATCCTCTAGTCTTAATAGTTTCAGCTGTGCGTTAATATGTCCCTCAGACAGTTTCTACTTTTTACAAGACTGCCCAAAAAAAGAGTGTGTAAAAAAGTATACGTAAAAGGTGTTGGGTCTTTTTTCATTACGCGACGACCCGTCAAATATAATTAGTAATTAAGTCCGCAGTATGTAAGTAGGACATTAGTATATTATCGGTCGATCAGTGATCAGTGTGCATTTCTCTTTTGGCCAAGTTTTAGAGTCGTCAAATGAGCATGAGGACTAAAATGAGCACCCATGAGGTTTTCTATAAAACGCGCAATTCAATTTCAGCATCTTGATGAAAACAATAAAGAACTACTTTATTTAACACTGAATTAGGTATCTTCTAGCCATAAATACATTATTTATTCTCTACTTACAAAATCAGTCACAAAAAATCTAAATCTCAATAAGATTTAAATAAATGGTCATAACTTTGTTTACCGTTACCGAAGTAATAAAAATACCAAATAATATAAACACTTACGTCAATTCAAATCGTTTGGGATTGTGAATAACACAACAGCGAATGATAAGTTCTGACAGTCCGACCCTGCAGAAGGGTTGAAGCCTACCTACTTGGGCCAAGGGTTTGCGTCTGAAAAGAAAGCTCTGGGGGCCTGGTATGAAAGCCAACGTCGGAATGGGGTAGGTTGTTTAATCAGTACCTAAGAGTCTGACACTGTTTCCCGTCCAAGGGTTTTTTTTTTTTTTTTTTATGGTAGGTAAAAATCATCCAATGACGAGTTCCGCTCTTGGGCGGAGCGGAAAACAAGTGTCAGACTCTTACTGACTAAAAAACCTACCCCGTTCCTACATCGCCATACATACCAGGGCCAGAGCCTTCCTTTTCAGACACAAACCCGTGGCCCTGATTGGCTTCGACCCTTCTGCAGGGTCCCTACGGTTGCTGACAACTCCTTGATTCCCGTCCAAGGGTGAGATTCGTCTTTGGATGATTTTTACTTACCAGAAAAGTCCTAATAGTTTCGACTGTGTTTTAATATGTTCGCAGTTTCTAATTTTTAGGAACGGGATGGGGTTTTTAGTCAGAGCCCGACACTGTCCTGTCCCCCTAGTAAAGTTAGAATGGAATCGTTGAGAGTTAGCGCTTGTAGTTGTCCACGCCCCCAATTCCCTTGTTCGGGCGTCATCTCAACAAAGGATTTGGGGGCGTGGCTATCTACAATCGCTAACTATAAACCAAACAGTTGTAACTTGGCTTTGGGGGCTGCTCCTCCAAAGGGTGGGAGTTGTTATTGCGCGTTGACAACCTCTAAGCGCATACCTAAGGTATTTTTAAAACTAAACGTTGCATTGATAGTTGAAACGAAAGACTGAAATCTTCATTATCCCTTTCCAGACAGTTCGATGCGAGCCTCTCGTCACAATGGGCCAGCTCTCCCGCACTCTAGAGCCCTTAGGCCTGGCTCTAGCAGCAGTACCAGAGCTGGACCAGCTGACAGTAGGAGGCCTGGTCATGGGCACCGGCGTCGAGTCCTCTTCTCACATCTACGGCCTGTTCCAGCACTTCTGTACCCAGTACGAGCTGGTGTTGGCTGATGGATCGGTTGTTACTTGTAGCAAGGTACGCTGTTGTTTTTAATCTTATTGGATAGCAAAAAGGGTGAGATTGGCCTGCCGCTACAATATTGGGAAAGCAGGGCTCTCTAAATGAGTTGGGACCAGGGATAGACTTCCGAAAGAGAAATCAAGGGTCTTGGAAATCAAGACAAAAACGAACTGTTGGCGTCAGGGTCATAATCAATAAAAAAAAAGGGTCCATATTGATCTTATGACATTTTATAACATCAGTGTACATAATACGGAACGCAATAAAGTATTGAGTATTGAATATAGATGTGGTTTTAGTCAGTAAAGGTCTGTCACGCCCTCGCGATATAGAGTGATTTCTTCAGCTCTAGAATGGAAGATGTCATTAGTTTATTTCCCACCTTAAAAACAAAAAGGAACCGAGTACTATTTTTAGCTTAAAAATCATCTCTGTCAGCTTTTTGAAGGCAATCATTATAATAGTATTAGATAGCGACTCTATTACAACTTATTCTTAATAACTTTGAATCACAAAAATCAGTTGATAGGTTGATATTCGTAGATCATTCCATAGTATTAAACAAAGGCGCTTCCCGCTGTCTGTCCCTATGTATGCTTAGATCTTTGAAACTAAGCAACAGATTTCGATGCGGTTTTTTTAATAGATAGAGTGATTCAAGAAGAAGGTTTATTTGTATAGAGCTGTGGGCCCGTAAAACACAGGGTGCCCGGACATAGCGACACGGGGCCGCGGCAGACCACGAAGGGGATGGCGGGATGACCTGGATCTCTTCTTTGAGAATTGGAGCGGCAAAGCATGTGACCGAGATGATTGGAAAGAATGGAGGGAGGCCTTTGCCCAGCAGTGGGACAGCACAGGCTAGGTATAATAATAATAAAAATATAATTTTTGGTTATTTAAATGATTAATTTGTAACATTTTTCAGGACGAGAATCCTGACCTGTTCTACGCAGTGCCCTGGTCTTACGGCACGCTCGGGTTTCTCACATCGGCCGTCATTAAAGTTGTTCCAGCTAAAAAGTAATTATGAACACCTTTTATTAATATTTTTCCACAATTTTAAAAAGAAAGAAAAAAAACGTTCACTGAGTCTGAGTCTGTGGACATTGGAGTGTCTGAGGTATTCGCACCGGGGCCAAGCCTTCCTTTCAGAAAGAGACCCTGGGTCCCAGTAGGCTTCAACCCTTTTGCAGAGTCCCTTCTTTCTTCCACCTACAGCTCAGGGATCTTTAAATCAGAGCCAGAGTTTACAGGTTATTTTTAGGCAAGCGTGCTCCATTCTCAACCACATCGTTGCTTTACCCTCTACTTGAGGGTAGTTAGTGATCAGACCCAAAAAATATCCTTAACATACTCCTTTTGCCTGGAAACTAACTTTAAAGTCCCATATAAATTCTTGCTTCTCAGATACATCCGCCTGGAATACCACCCTTACAACAAACTATCAGAGCTGTCCCAGCAGTTCAGAGAAGAGTCGCTGAAGGAGAAGCCGCACCAGTTCATCGAAGCCCTGCTCTACACCAAGGAGTCAGGGGTGCTCATGACGGGCGATATGGCTGATGAAATCGGTGATGATGGCAAGGTAAACATATATATTGATTCATCTTCATCAGCCTTATTAATGTTCCCACTGCTGGAACACAGGCCTCCTCTCTAGGAGAGGGAATGGGCCATAATCCACCACGCGGGCCCAGTGCGGATTGGTGGATGTCTTAGAAATTCTGGTTCTAGTAGATGTCAGATTCCTCACGATGTTTCTCTTCACCGTTTTGGGAGTAGTGGTGATGAAATAAATTACACAAAGTAATGCGCCAGACTGGGTTTGAAACCGTGGCCTCAACTCGTAATTCGGGGCCTTTGCCACATAAGAGTGGTGGGTTACGGCTCATTCCCTCTCCTAAAAAGGAGGCCTGTGTCCCAGCAGGGGGAACATTAATAAGGCTGATGATGATGATGAAGAGTCAGGGCTATGTCAGTAATATTCAATTTATGTTGTTCTGGGGTATTTTAATACACTGTGTTTGCATGTATTGAAACCATTATTTTAATACCGACTAGTGTAATTACTTTTTCTAGTTTTTTTAGCACGTTAATTTGTTTCTTACTCTGTAAACCCCACAAAACTGTAAAACTACCAATTTCGTGTAATTTTTAAATTAATTTTATGTGTTTCAGTACAACCCCATCGGCAAATGGCACTCGGAATGGTTCTTCACGCAAGTACAGCGTCACTTGCACAACAACCGCTCAGCCGTCGAGTACATCCCGCTCAGAGACTACTACCACAGGCACAGCAGGAGCCTGTTCTGGGAGTTGCAGGTAAAGAGGTCATCTATATATAAATGGAGAAACTGCCTGACTGATATATCAACGCAGTGTCGAAACTACTGGGTAAAGCAGCCTGAGAATGCAAAGGGTATCTGAAGTCAAACTGAACATGGGTTTACAAAATTTTAAAGTCAGTAAAAGCCTGACACTTTTTTTATGGTAGGTAAAAATCATCTAATGACGATTCCCGCCCGTGGGCGGAGCGGGAAACAACAGACTCTTATCGACTAAACAACCTACCCCATTCCTACGTTGCCATATACACCGTTAAATCTTGATCGTTTTAATCCCTTGGAGGATCGATTCAGTACATGAAACACTATCGATTGGTAAAGTTAGAATGACAAAACAAAGTACTTTTTTTTTTAACTCGAATTAATTTACGCATGTTCTAAATTAATTTCTTTAAGTAAACGTCAGCTGGGCGAGTTCAATGACCTGTAGGTAGTTAGTACGCAACGACCGACAACTACCTACAAGGTCAATGGCTCGTTTACTTAAAGAAATTAATTTCGTAAATGCGTATATCAATAAGAGATTTAGAAAAAAAAGTACTTTATTTTTTTATTTTATCTACACAAATCGATAGTGTTTCATGTACTGGATCGATCCTCTTCGGGATTAAAACGACTAAAATTTAACGGTGTATACCGGGCCTTCCTTTCAAACGCGAACCCTTGGCCCTAGTTGGCTTCGACCCTTCTGCAGGGTCCCGGCTTCCTATTGCTCCACGTAGAGAGGAAGTTGTTAATTGATGATTTCCCACATAGAAAAAAGGAGGTCAGGTTTTATGGTAGCGGTTTAAAATTGTGAAGTGAACAAGTGAACATACTCCTAGGACAAAACAAAATTGTGTGCGCTGTTCAAAGTCGAAATATTTTTATTTTACAAAGGCACTTATAATACGTCAGAAGCTAGTGCAAGGTTCTATGACACACTCATAAAACGCTGCCTTTCGACTACCGTAATTACAGACACAATTAAAGAACAATAGGTGTGCGAACGTTCGCGTGGGACTCAAAAGTTTAAAAACATTATTGTGACAAAATTTTTTCGAACTTACCTTGACCAATCATGCAATATTACAAAGCAGGTTTTTTTTTATTTCAGGATATAATCCCATTCGGCAACAACCCGATATTCCGCTACCTGCTGGGCTGGCTGATGCCGCCGGAGGTGTCGCTGCTGAAGCTGACGCAGCCGGAGGCCGTGGCGCGCCTGTACGACAAGGCGCACGTCATCCAGGACATGCTGGTGCCGGTGGAGCATCTGGAGAAGAGCATCGAGGTGTTCCATAAAGAGATAGAGGTAGGAACTGTTCGGGTATCTATTTTACTATTCTCCATCTATACAGGGTGACATTAACATATTAACGCAAACAAATACCATAGAACCAGTACATGATTCTAGACACCCCAGTGGTGGATTTTTTTGTCGGTTTCTTCTTATTTTTTTTTAATGTTTTTTTACGTTTTTTAAAATAAAACTGTATACAAACGGCATTTTAACATTTATTGCGAAAAAAATGAGTGAATTACATTCCAAATTAAAAATGTCATCATTTGATTAGAATAACGACTTTATTTGCCTCGATGATTGTTTTTTTTTTGTAATTTTTTTTTCTTTTATTTTTCAAAAAAAAAAACTAAATGTTTTGTTAAAAATTTGAAAAAAAAACCGACGAAACATTCCACCACTGGGGTGTCCAAAATCATGTACTGGATTTATGGTATTCACATGTCAATGACACCCTGTATAAAAAGGAGAAACTGACTGACTGACATATCAGCGCACAGCCGAAACTACAGGGACTAGGAGAGTGCAATTTTGCACAAGGCTTCCTTTTATGACGTAGGCGAATACTAAGAAAGGGTTTTCCAAAATTCACCCCTAAAGGGACGCGTGACCAAAGTTTGTGCGAAAACCTATTTTCAAGCGGGCGAAGCCGCTGGCAGAAAGCTAGTTAGAAATAGGATTTTTTTTTATTAGTAGGTTCGTGATTGAACACTATCTCATCTGATAGCAAACGATGATGTGACTGACGATGGAGCACGCTTGCCTAGAAGTAACATATTTATTCTTGACTTAAAGAAGCAGGGAATTCCACTCCTTATCTGTACGCATAATGAATGTGTTCCTAAAACGCTTTGTACGTATGGGTGGGATGTCCACCAGCCGAAATTAGACATTTAAACAAACCTTTTTTTTCTGTCCGTTCAATCGATTTTGACATCTATTTCGTAGGCATATGGAGAGTATTCAAAGCAAAAGTATTTTTTTTTTGTGTTTAGTAGACCGTATAAGAAAGTTTTCGAAGGCCAGGAAAAGAACACCATTTTACAAACCAGGGGATCGGACCAGTTACCAACTATTGGGATCATCTTTCCTTAGTAATCACCCAGTCCTATATGTTTTTTTTTTGTTTGTTCAGGTATATCCGATCTGGCTGTGTCCGTTTAAAGTGTTCAACAACCCTGGTCAGCTGAAGATCAAGACTAAAGCCGATTGGCAGATGTTCGTCGATGTCGGCGTCTACGGGGTGCCCAAAGCTAAAGGATATGAAACTGTGAGTACTATACATTTTGAGGGTATGCCGAACAGTGAGTTAAGTCCCACATACCTATCAGGCAAAGGCAAAGGCGCTCACGCCATAGCCGCGGCCGCCATGTCTATCCCGATTTCCGCCCATCGTAGGCGCGGGCTTAGGCATAGAAGGCGAGCAATGGGTAGCTCGCTGTCCACCGTCCGGATCGTGTCCAAGTCGACGACGGCGCGCACTGTTCCCGCGCGCCTCAAGGAGTTTTCAGCAAATTGTAGGGGCCCTGCAGGGTCGAAGCCTTCTGGGCCCGAGTGTTGATGCGAAAGCGGAGCAACGGGGCCCTAGAACTAAGGCAGGAAGGAACGGTGGGTCCTTTAGTCAGTAGAAGTCTGACACTGTCTCCCGCTCCTCTCAAGGGCGGGATTCGTCATTTGATTATTTTTCCCACCATAAAAAAATCATACCTGTCTGGGTGTAATTTATCTATAATATGTATGTATTTAGAAATATATAAGTATGTTTATCAGTTGTCTAGTACTCATAACACAAGCTCTGCTTAGCTTAGGGCTAGACGACGTTGTGTGATAATTGTCGAACATATATTATATTATTATTATTTTATTATACCTCCGTTGAACGTTGGAGGTTTCTCTGACCAGACAGGTGTTACGACTGGTGGGCAACTGCCCGATAGATGATTTCGAGGTGTTCTAATATGTTCAATAGTAAAAGTTTGCTTGCGCGATGCAGGATTAGTTCTTATGTCACACCATAGATGGCGCTACAGCATTGTCATCCAACGATTTCTCTCACTCTATGACTTTTTTATGGTGGAACGGTGGAACCAAGGGTGCGAGCCGTCGATGACTTGTACTCGTTCGGACGAAAAAAAATTGACATACAACGAAAGTGATTTTTTTGTACCGACGGTACGGAAACCTTCGCATTGAGCCAGTTTCTTTTTTGTATCTTACCATTATCTTTCCTCCAGGTATCGTCCACCCGTGCCATCGAAGCGTTCGTGTCGCAACACGACGGCTTCCAGATGCTATACGCGGACACATACACGACGCACGAAGAGTTCCGGCGCATGTTCGACCACACGCTCTACGATAAAGTGAGGGACAGCCTCCCGCACTGCAAGGAGGCCTTCCCCGAAATATACGGGAAGGTCAATAGGAATGTTAGGAAATAAAACCAACAGAAAAAATGAAATATTAATCAAGATTACCATTTTTGAAGAGCTGCTTGCTCGGGGGTTACGATAATTCTCAATACCGCAATTAAAATATTTTTTCTAGAAACTCAAGTTTTTTTTTTATATGACCCACAAAACTGTTTTCCGTTTTCTAATGTGTTTTAAAAAGAATTAATCTGAAAAAGCCTATAAAAGGCAATTAATAGAAAAATGAATTTGGAATAAGCCAGCAATGGATAAGTTATGTGCTAAGAAATGGCCAGAACAATACATTTTTTTTTTCGTCAGGAATGGGAAATCCTTCATGGACGTCCCAGGCTGCCTCACAAACGAGCCAGTCTGGGCACACTGGGCAGTGTCAGACTCCTACTGACTAAAACCGCACTCCTGCCTTACATTCATCCACAGACATTACGTCCGTGCCCTTGTTTGTTAATTATAATTTTTTTCTTCTGGGCAACTCCGCGTGCAAGTGGCGCCACTCCAGAGCACCTATCAGCGATTTACATATTTCTCGTCAGAGTTTCAAAGATTGAGAGGCCATCAGCCCGAAGCGTACCGCAAAGTGTCGCACCAAACAAATGGACTCCCAATCCCGAAGACAATAATATACACCGTTAAATTTTAGTCGTTTTAATCCCGAAGAGGGTCGATCCAGTACATGAAACACTATCGATTTGTGTAGATAAAATAAAAAAATAAAGTACTTTTTTCTAAATCTCTTATTGATATACGCATTTACGAAATTGATTTCTTTAAGTAAACGTCAGCTGGGTGAGTTCAATGACCTGTAGGTAGTTAGTACGCAACGATCGACAACTACCTACAAGGTCAACGACTTGTTTACTTAAAGAAATTAATTTCGTAAATGCGTATATAAATAAGAGATTTAAAAAAAAGTACTTTGTTTTTTCATTCTAACTTTACCAATCGATAGTGTTTCATGTACTGAATCGATCCTCCAAGGGATTAAAACGACTAAAATTTAACGGTGTATACCATAAAATAATATCTATACTAAACAAATAACTATATTAAACTAAACTATACATAATAAATTATACAATACATATTGAATAGGAACAGTAATAGATCAATAGGTAACTCTCGAGGTAACTCTTTCAAACATTCCCGAAGCCCTTACGATCCCGGCCAACTGATTTCCATCAGTTTTGCTGTCATCTCTTTGAGTGAGTGGATACTATGCGCCATTGCGCCATGGACTCGGTTTAGTTCCTTACCTTCTTTCCAGCGAGTGGTGGTATCTCTTTAGGCATTCCTCAAAGAGGAGGAACTACTGTGAGCGTTCACAAAAACATGGAAGTTTCGGCAGTACAGAGAAAAAATATAAATAAAATATTTTATACAGGTTCTTGACGAGCTCAGTATTAGGGGAGAATTACTAGGCTTGAATAGGATAATATACAGGGTGTCATTGACATGTTAACGCAAACGAATAGGTACCATAGCTCCAATACATGATTCTAGATCCCTCAGTGATAGAATTTTTTGTCGGTTTTTTCTATTTTTTTTTTAATGAAATTTTTTACGTTTTTTTAATTAAACTGTATAAAAACGTCAATTTAACATTTTTTTGCAAAAAAAATTAATGCATTACATTCCAAATTAAAAATGTTATCGGGTTTGATTAGAATAACGACTTTATTTGCCTCGATGATTTTTTAATAATTAAAAAAATAAACTTTTTTTTTCTAAAAATATAATTGGGATTGGTCAGAATAACGATTTTATACAAGTAAAAAATAAAAAAAAACAAAACTTTTTTTTCAAAAATTTGAAAAAAAACCTACGAATAATTCCACCACTGGGAGGTCCAGAATCATGTACTAGATCCATAGTATTCGTTTGCGTTAACATGTCAATGACACCTTGTATACTACAGTAAACAATTTTTGAATATAAATCAAAATCGCAAAAGTGACAATATATTTAAAATTATTAATTCAATGCTGATAAAATACCTTTTTTTGACTTGACATGTTATTATTATTTTTTAATTTATTATTATTATTATTAAATTGACATTGAAGTTATTATTATTGACATTATTTTTGTAACTTTTTTTGACATTTAATTATTATTAGATAAAATACTGTCCTACTTTTTTTTTTGTAATATGTTTTTGTTTTTAAGAAAAATATTCGCATACAATTGTTGTTCTAATGTGTAATTGTGTAATTAATTTCATAACCACTGCTCTCAAAACGGTGAAGGAAAACATCGTGAGGAAACCGGCATGTCCTAGAACCAAAAACTCGAAGACATGTGACATCCACCAATCCGCAATGGGCCCGCGTGGTGGATTATGGCCCATTCCCTCTCCTAGAGAGAGGAGGCCTGTGTCCCTGCAGTGGGAACATTAAAAGGCTAATGATGATGATGATGAATTGTTGTTCTTGAATAAATGAAATGAATGAATGAATGAATAATAAATGACCGTTTTCTGTTCCCTATTACCTGATTACTACAAATCTGCTTCCCAAGGCGCTCTACATAAGTGGCGATGAAAGAAACCATAATTTAATCCGCTCAGCAGTTCAGTTTTCAAGATTAACCTGCACGCAATAAGTGTGCCGTGCTAAATGTTGTATGAAAACTAACATAATGTCATGGAGTTATAATACGCGGCAAATGAATTGAACCATTCGCTGTCTTTTTTATGGTGGGAAAAATCATCTAATGACGAATCCCGCTCTTGGGCGGAGCGGGAAACAGTGTCAGACTCTATTACTGACCTACCCCTTTCTTTCTTAGCCTTCATACCAGTGTTGGACCTAGGAAGGTCCGAATCCTACTGGGTCCTGGTTGTCTAGATGATTTTACTTAGCAAAAAAAAAAGCCACTCCAAAACCTTTCGAGCCATAGATCATCTTTTCCTCGAGCTATATGTATGTACTGCTCATTTCCACAGTTGATAATAGCCATAACAACTGCTAATGGCATTTATATTTTTAAACCATTTACTTGGTACGAGTGTACAAGCCCTAAAGTTCGTAAAGCCTAACTTCAGCCCCCTAGCTAAGTTACAATCGTTTCATTTATAGTTAGCGCTTGTAGATAGCCACTCCCCCAATTCCTTTGTTGAGATGACGACCCGAAATTCCGAACAAGGGAATTAGGGGCGTGGCCAACTACAAGCGCTAACTCTAAACGATTCGATTGTAACTTGGGTTGGGGCCAGGCTCGCCAAGTTAGAATAACCGTACTGTATTAAAGAAAAATAAAACAAATAAATAAACATGATAAAACAAAAACGTCTGTAGAGTTTAACTGGTTGGTAATTTTATTTGCCCAGCCAGTATAGCCAGTATACATATAGGCAGCCTACTCGACAGATAATAACAATTTACCCTACAAACGATTCTCTTGGCATTTCCTTCGCCAATGTAGTCACATTAACATTCAACAAACAGACAACACGTTTACCGCCTATCATAACGACCACAGTATTCTGAAGGCCTCGGATATTTCTCAGACAAATGTTTCTTATAATATTCTGTCGAATTAAGAAAGGGAATACTTTTTTTGTGGTTTTATTGCACTTACCACCATTTTTCTTTGCAGCACCTAAAGGTTAATTGGTGGTTAAGCCCGGCTGGCTGACTGGATTCTAATGAAGAATCTACTGGTGAAAAGGTTTTTAGAAGTATATGGAACAGAGAGTAAAGTTCCACGCGACCAGACAGTTACGTCTTTATACTGCACGTCGCAGGTTCATGATTTCAGGATTTCAGGATTTCATGAAATCCTGGCAGATGTCGAATATTCTTTTAGTAAGAAGACGAATAAGTCTTCTTACTAAAAGTATTTAGTGATATGACGTTTCACTAAACTAAATCTAGTAAAATGTAAGAAAAGCGGATACTGCCAAATAAAAATCGTGCCATACATTTCTCTCGTTCGCTCTAGTACTTATACGGGATTCCGTGATATCCCTAGGGATTTCGTGAAGCCCTGATATCCTCATTCCCCTCGACATATACGTCTGTATATATTCAAATCACACGGAGAACTTTGATTGCGTATCCCAGGCTTTAGTTTTTCTCTTGAAGAACTACAAGCCATAGCCATTGTCATGTGGCGCCATAGCTATGACTGATGAACTTATGCACAGTTTTGACTTTTTGTTAATTCCTCGAATATTAAATCATTATAATTCTACTTGGTATTCCCAATACATACAAGATCTATTATTCAACTTGTACTCTCGGCGTTCGATACCGTGATTCAGTCGTTGTGTCCACATTTTCGGTGTAAAAGTCCGTGAAGTGAGTGTGTAATATTTTTGAGTCAGATCCTTTGCGGTTATGAGAGAAAAAACTGTTTCATACAGGCTTACAGGTCAAGGTTGATGATTGGTATTTTAGTTTTGACTCATCAGATGTTTCTGTAGATATACCTTTTCGTCCGATATAACAACTGGCAGAGCGAAATGTTTCAGAAGTCACTATGATCCTAGATCGCAAAGGACAACTAAAGAAACAAAAGTTTTTTTTGCGGTGGGTAAAAATTATCCAATGACTACTCTCGCCCTTGGGTGGAGTAGGACATAGAGTCAGACTCTTATTGACTTAACAATCCCTCCGTTTCTACGTTGCCTTTCCTACCAGGTCCAAGCCTTCTTTTCCAACGCGAATCCTTGGCCCCAGTAGGCTTCGACCTTTCAGGATGGTTCTTACGGTTTGCTGACAACTCCTAGATTCGCGCGGGAACAGAGAATTTAATTAGTAAAACTTTGATGATAAACTTTATTTTACAATGTGTAAATATGTGTAACTAGCTGGTACCCGCGACTTCGTCTGCGTGTCTTCATCCCATTTTTTCGCAATAACAGGTAGCCTATGTCCTTTCTCAGGGTCTAAAGATTGTCTGTACCAAATTTCATCAAAATCGTTTGAGAGGTTTAAGCGGGAAAGCGTAACAGACAGACAGACAGAGTTCCTTTCGCATTTATAATATGTATTAGTATGGATAGAGAATATGTACCTATTGAGAGTGTTCTGGGAAAGTCATATCATAATGAATGTGATCTATCGAACCGCGATAACTCTAGGAAGACTATCTTTTCCGAGATCCATTACCAAACGCATGACTAACATAAGATGCGTATTTCCCGGATCTGCACACAAGGTGAGACAATGTATATATAGTCGGTGACTATGCGAGTACATAGTCAACCATGCCCATACATTATGATAAACATATTGATCACGCAATCGTATCGCGGTCTGAATAAGTACCTAATCTACGTCTTGAAGCGTTTATAAATAATCTCATCTAAGGGCTGTCGGGCAAAGTCAATAACGAAGATGTTTCTCTCTGTAACGGATGATGTGGCTGACGATTGAGCTTGCTTGCCTAGAAGTAACCTATCATAGCTATCAGGAAATATAAACTCTGGGAGGAAATTCCACTTCTTAGCCGTGTCAAGACTTGTCTTGTCTAAAAAACACAATGACTGCTCCCAAAGTGGTAAATTGGTTAAAATGGATGCGAGAAAAGGTGCACATTTCCACAAAACTCCTTGGAAACTCACCGACGAGATGGAACGTCTTCCCGTTCCTATGGATTGTGTCTGGTCCGGGCAACTGCTCGATAGTTGATCAAAGGATTTTGTATATGTTGTAAACGTCAAGAGAACTTCAATATAGCTAGTTAGATTCTAAATTTGGGGGCCATGTTTACTATTTTAAAATTTCCCGCAGTCCTAGCAGGCACCGGCCCCGCTAGGCCCCGTTCCGTTTCTATAGCTGACATCTCTTACCGGAAGGCTGAATGACAAGCCACCCATTTTTCGCTAAAAATCAACTTGAGACTCCCGAAAACTAGAGAAGAATAGATAGTTTGTAATTTTATTTGTAAATAAGCATGCGGTACCTCGGTAGACATTTAAATGGGATCTATGTATCGAGTACACAGTTGGGTAACAGCTTATCGCTCGCTCTTGACCCATTGACCGTGCCCAATTTCCAATCGGGCGAAGATGCGCTGGCGCCGTTTGTAACGTATGTATGGCATTATAAAGTATATAGCACTACCACAATTGATAGGCTTGTGCCGTGATTGACGGCTGTCTCACCTTATAGTAAGTGATGATGTAGTGACGATGGGAGCACGCTTGCCTAGAAGTAACCTATCCACTGCACTAGTCACTCAAACAGGGAATTCTACTCAATAGATGAACAGTTTTTCAAAAGAAAATTCATTGGCCTTTTGTTATACAAACACGGGTTCACTCGTGTGTACTGCAGTCACATAAGGACTGGTGCTGCAAAATGCCATCTATGTCTTTAGAGTCGGAGAAAAGGCGTAGAAGCTATTTGGTGATATAGATAGCCAGGAGCATAGGCGTAATGTAACTAGCCTTTCGTTGTTCTATAGGATGCATTTTAGACTTAGAGAGAGTGCGCGGGAATTATAAGTTTCGCCGGATTGGACTGGAACAATTTGTCTGCTGTGGTCTTCACGTCCGATTATAATTTAGGTGTTTTCAAGGCTAGATTGCAATCTTAATAAATTAGTAAGCTCCAACGACAGCGATTGCATCACTGTTTACCTGATGGTAGGGTCACAGTCAAATACTAGTGAATACCACTTTAAGAAAAGTCACAGAATAGAGGAAACAAATACATTTAATTTTATCGCGAATTAAAATCACTGAATTGTCTGACACGAAATTGTTTGTGTTTGATAACACAGGGTTAATGAACATAGTAATGTCAACTAATAAGTAATTTTAGTATTATGAAATGCTTTAGTAGCCAGCATCTATATATATAAAAGGAGAAACTGACTGACTGACATATCAACGCATAGTCGAAAGTACTAGGACTAGGAGAGTGAAATTTTACACAAAGGAAGAAAGAAGAAAAGAAAAGAAAGAAAAAAAAGTCACAAGGCTTCCTTTTATGACGTAGGCGAACACTAAGAAAGGGTTTATCAAAATTCAGCTCCTAAAGTGATGTAATGGGGCCTGGGGGTCTAAAGTTTGTATGGAGAACCCTGTATTCACGCGGGCGAAGCCGCTGGCAGAAAGCTAGTTAGCAAATATTGTTTTCAAGACCCAAGTAAGATTTTATTACTAAGTTTTTTTTTATGATGGGTAAAACTGATCCAATGACGATCTATCCCTCCCTGCTTTGGGCGAAGTGGAACAGTGTCAGATTCTTACTGACTCCGTTCGTAAGTTGCCTTGTATACCAGGGCCAGAATCTTTCAGACCAAAACATTTGGCCCCAGTTGGCTTCCCTTCTGCAGGGTCCCTACGGTTTGCTGACAACTCCTTGAGGCGCGCGGGAACAGTGCGCACCGTCGACAACTGGGCTTGGTCCGGACGGTTACTAGACGATTGGACAGCGAGCTAATGAATAAGAGAGAACTAATAAAAAAAAATATAGGTGAAAAGGACTGAAATTGAAAGAGAAGAATTGAAAAAAAGAATGATTAGTGAAGACATAAGTACTAAGCTAATTAATTTAAACTAATTTAACTAGTTTTGTCATCGATAAGCTAAAAAAGAACATAATACAAGAAAAAGAAGACATCATGCAAGGACGTGACACGGGCTCGATAACGTTCTTGCTGTAGTCCACTGAGTGTAGTATGTAGCATATATATCGAAGAAGAAAACTGGTTTCAATGACTTTTAGTAACATATAATGGGTCGAAAGTATCTAACCGATGGTGATAGTGATAACTCTGTGGTTTAATCAAATAGTTTAGCTAGGCATTTTGTGTCCAAGTTTGCTGCTTTCGGGATTAAAACTTAGTAACCTTTGATTTTTTTTCGGAATTCAACATACAGCAAGACACTGCTTTATCCCCTAGTCACATTATCTATTATTTTGTGTTGGTTCCAGGGGGGAGGGGTTGGTTGGTTCTCGCAACGCTGGGAGCAGGACTCCGGGTGTTGCGAGATTCAGACTTTTTCTGACTAAACCTTACTGTGTTCCGTAAACAGCCTTTTGCATTCCAGGGTCACGGTAACTTTTATCCCACTGGTGGAACTCAGTCCACCCTTCGAGGGAATGGGCCGTACCGTAATCTACCATGCAGGCCCAGTGCGGGTTGGTGGATATCACATATGTACGAATTTTTTGGTTCTAGGACATGTTGGTTTTCTCACGATGTTTTCCTTCACCGGTATTCAGAGCAATAATCTTTTAGCCAGGACTAAATCATGCCTAATATTTAATAAGATATAACGAGTCTACATTAACGTTGGTTCGCCCAAGATTTCGACCCTTCCGTCTGCTTAAAAACAGTTTAATTACTGAAAGGATTACACATTTGAACAGGGAGATTATGCGCAGCTTTAAAAACCATAACAGTCGTTAAAAACTGGCTAAGGGCGAGTCGGACACGTTCACGAAGGGTTTCGACTACAATATTAAAATCAAGTAAAGGGGCTGACTAAATAGCGTTTCTTGTATTGTGTTGTTCCTTCTGTTTTTTAACTTTATTTTACTTAATTTTATTATTTATTGTTGTACTTTGAGGGAAGCGGAATCCATCGATTCGTGAAGAAGAAGAAGAAGCGGCAATAGAAATACAAATTTGTGATCAAATACACATTGCGGGAAAATTTCTCGCAGACAAAGGGACTGACGGTTGTTTTATTTTCTGGTAATAATCATTTTATCTCATACCATAATAATTATTATAGTACGCAGCAAATAAATGAAATCAAAATATCCGTCGTTGCTAAGGTAACATGCAGCCCTCCCCTTCGCTTGAGAACCAAATTTGTTACTGCGCAATTAAGGTCGACCGCCATTTTAATTCAACTTATGGCAAATAAGTTGAACCAACATGGTTATGTGATGAGAATTATATGTCGCGTATTGTACCTAATATTGTGTAAGCTGTGCAAGTCTGCATCATCATCATCATCATCAGCCTTTTTAATGTTCCCACTGCAGGGACACAGGCCTCCTCTCTAAGATAAGTCTGAATATATAACATTTAATAGACATGCGTACTTAGTATATTGTAGGTGTTTTGATGAATAAATAAAATAAGACAGACGGGAAGGAAGGACGGACACATGACAGACAGACAGCGGAGTCTAAAAGGCTTATTACACTATACGATTTTTAGGAAACCAATTTAGGGAATCGGAAGGTTAATTCAGAACTTATTTAGAACTGCTCTAACTACCCACCTTAAAATTTCCTAAATTGGTTCCTAAAAATCGGATAGTGTAATAATAGTCCAAATTAGACCAAAAAATAAGAGTTCTTGTTCGTCTGTCTGTCTATCTATATGTCTGTCTTGACTGTTTGTCAAGACCCTTTATCTCGGAAACGTGTGGAAATTGAAATAATGTTGAAGGTGTTTTGAAAAATCTTACCAATTTTTAAATAAATGCGAATTATTGTAACCTCGCATGTCTAAATTTACCGGACTTTTATCGGCGCATTTTAGTAAAATAATAATAATAACATATTTCTTTTTCAGACAAATGCCCACACCCCGGCCAGACAAAAAAGGTAAGGAGGTTATAAAGGGTCCCGCTGCCACCTTACCCAGAACCCTAAAAAATTAAAGATTAACATGTGGGTAGAGCGTCCGTTTGTTTCGTACAGCTTCTCAAAAATAAACACAATTAAAACAGCGCTTTCTCCAAACTGCGGTGAACTCATTACTTGTACTTAATTAGAGCAGTGCCCTAATTCACGTAAAATCAAACAATCCCAATTCCATTGTCGCTCCATTGTCGATCGATCGTAGTCGTATCCGGTAAATTTCTGTCTATACAGGGTTGCCTGGAAGAAATCGCCTAGTGCGATAAGGCCGCCGATTGTATGTTTTTTATTATAAGTTTTTCAAAAAAAAACTGCCTCTTATCGCACTCCTATTAGGTTCAATATAGCATGTATATCACCCAAGTGCTTTTTTGAGTTTATCACAACAAGGGCTTTTTTATTCCTTCCTTATCGTCACGGTCACGGGTGATTATTTTGTTTTACTTAGTTTATCGAAACGGGCGCGAGGCGTCCCCCAGAGTCGCTGGACGACCCCACGAAATTAGAAATTGACCAGAGCAGATTTGAATGCTATACTTATATATTTCTTAAATTTCTACTGTATGTTTAAGATACGATTAAAATTTTTTTCTTTCTTTCTTTATTTCACAAGTCGTAAGTGTATTGAAAAACGTCGTTTGACACACGTGCAGATTTGTCATTGCAGCCCTCGGCTCCATAACACACTCGCCTGCGGCTCGTGCGAATTTCGCCTCGGTCGCAATGACAAACTTCCTGCACTTGTATCAAAATGTACTATTCCTTTTTAATGTTATTAGTCTTGGTGTACAAAAGTGTATAATAAATAAATAAAATCGGTATTCACGTGTTCCTTCATGGGGATTCGATAGAATGACAATTGAACGACTTCTAAATGACCTTTCTTTGGTCGAACGAGTTCAATATCGGTGTCGTTCAAACTCGATTGATGGGTGGGAATACGAAAATGTCAAAGTCGCTACGATATCGCTACGGTTTTCTTTACGAGAATTAGGCTACAGGCTGCTTGTGTTCCAGGGCTGTGTACTATTACGATGCATGCTCGAGCGTGTCTGAGCACACGGTGGCGGTCATTAGTAAGTAATTAAGTATACATTGTTCACATTATGGAATCTAGTTTGAGCTCTCTTGTTGGGAGCAAGTATACATTATAGACTTTTTTTATGGTAGCTAAAAATCATCCAATGAAGAATCCCGCCCTTGGGCGGAGCGGGAAACATTGTCAGACTCTTACTGACTAAACAACCTACCCCGTACCTACATTGCCATCTATACCAGGGCTAGAGCCTTCCTTTCAGACACGAACCCTTGCTCTCAGTCGGCTTCGACCCTTCTGCAGGGTCCCTTCGGTTTGCTGACAACTCCAATCCATTATAGACTTATACAATGCGTTCCAAATATGAATAGGATCGATTGCAATGTTGCGACGTCACGTCGTACTGTCAAATCAAAAAAGAATTGGCAAAATTGAACAACTAAGAGAGAGTACAATTGAAGAACTGGCTTCTGTTTAATCTTTTTTCGTTCACAATTCGTAAAAAAAAAATTAATGTGTTTTGTTTTGCGTACCCTAATAATTCTTCGATTTGACAGTGTAACGTGACGTCATGACCTGAAGAAACAATGTAACTATAATCTCTTCATCTTTATAGGTGGGTAAGTACTTCCCTACGTTACTTGAAATATTCTAAATATTAGAATTAAATTAATAAAAAAGTATTAATATTAAATATGTATCAACAGTAGAGACTTTTTCTTCTTGAGCTTTAACTAATAATTCATTTTTAATGATATTTCGTTTTGGCTTTTACTGACTAAAACCCCCTCTGTGTTCTTTCAGTTGCTTATACTGGTAAATCTTTTAAGCAATCCTGCAGTTGGTTCTGAACTCATGGTACGCCTACATACATAGATATAAGTACTCTTTGTTTACCTAGATATAAATAAAAATATTTCAAACAAATTCTAGTTTAAAAATAAAGAATATTATTATCAGGTTCTATGCGTTTCGGAATGCAGTCAGACGCGGCGAGACGCGTATGTTTTCTTATTTCAAATAAATAATTTAAAAGAATCGTTTTAATAAATTCTAGATTAAAATGCGTATTTAGCTTTTTTTAAATCGACAACAAAAAGGAGGAGGTTATAAATGTTCGACTGTATCTATTTTTTAACACATCTGGTACCTATGTACGTATATAAACTATTTATTGAATAATTTAAGTCTTAAGTGACATTTTAAATTTATACACGGAGTGTTACACTGCTACTCAGGCATTACTGACGTTAACTCGTCAAGCAATACCTAACTTGAATCATTTTACTTAATATACTTAAGTCTTAACACCTCTCCTTTTAATTCCACAAACATCCTATTTTTTTTAAAAAAAAGATTGTTTTCAAAAGTTTTCCCCGTTGAACTATAACCCCAGTCGCCGCGGTGTCATGCGCAGAAATCTTATCAGCTGGCTGACCCCAGCGTCGCTATCATTACACAGTAAGACAGTGCCAAAGTAGCGCGGAATATCTGCTCCTCACGAAACTGACAAACTTAACAACTATGACCGCAACGAACACTCAAAATATCACAGTGACAACGTTCTCTGTTTAAATCTAGTGTTTTTTTTTTTTATCATTTCAAAATGAAGACTTTAATCGTGTTTAATTTAGTGCTGTGCTTATTTTCGGCCTGTTTTGTCAGAGGTGAGTCAAGTTTTTTTTTTTTTTTAAGAACATTTGTTTAAATATTTGTTTATCTGTCTGTTGCATGATATTTTCTGAAATTATGTAAAATGGCGCTTGTAATTCGCGAGTGTCGTTTTCACTTTAATTTTAAAAATATTTTCTTCACATTAATTAGTTTTGTTTCGTGTGGTCTATAGCTACGCTAAAATAAAGATTTGATGTATTTTTGTATCCGAATCTTACATTTTAAATTAAAACTATATTTTTGGACGTAAGGTCCAATTTTTCAATAGTCAGATTACTTTTATCCGAGGAATAAAAATGGTAGTTTTACGTTTACAGTTTTATTTTTAGGAAATGTGTCAAACAGCCAAATTTATTGTTCAGAACTTTCATTTCTGGGCTGGTTTAGCCCTAAGAATATCATTGAACACAGTCGAAGATATTAAAAAATCATCTATCAGTTTCCTATACATAAGTACAAGCTTAAGTTAATACAGTTTAGGGATCAATCAATAAACAATCAAGTAAGTTGGAATACTAACTTGATTGGAAACTGTAGTCTTCATTTAGAAGCAGCCCCATTCCCCAGTGAGCTCGATCGGGAGCATGGTTTGATGTCTGCTGATAACTTATGCATAACTTTAGTTTTGAGTTCGACTTTGTAACTTAAACCTCACTTGAAATTGTTCCCGCTTTGGATCTAGGATTAACTTGAGAGTTACTGTTATATTGTATAGTTAATGATAGTACAGTTTAGTTCTGTAGTTTAGTTTTACAGTTTTGATTTTATCAGTTAGTTGGAAGACTGTCTTATCTTCTAACCGTTGTGACAAAAGCGCGAACTAAAAATTTATTTGATTTATAAAACAAGACAAATATAAACTCTACTAATTAAAACTACAAGTATATATACATAAAGACATGTAAAAAACCGGTATGTCCTAGAGCCAAAAATTCGAAGACATTTGACATCTACCTATCAGCACTGGGCCCGCATGTTGGATTATGGCCCATTCCCTCTCTAGTCATAAAAAGGCTGATGATGATAATGATAGACAACCAGACACGATCGGGGACTTTGTTTTATAATACGTAAGGAAGTAATTTTAGTATCCGTGTTGCCTATCTTGCTACTCTAGAACCTTTCATCCCCATCAGTGTGTAACGAATTAAAAGGAATGGCCGCACAATGACATAATGGTAGGTCACTGATCAAAGGAACTGTCAAAATTTTAGCAGATTACCGCTTATGTCAGACAGTCATTTGTTCGAGATACCATTCGATTCTATGCCATTTCTTTCACTGAAGTGTCAGTGGTTGATCATTGGAAAGTCCTATTGACGCTATTGTATTAGTAAATTACCAAACTTGCCAAAATCAACAATTATGAAATCAATTATTAATTATTTTTCAATTTTGTTTTTTTGAATAGTCTACTACCTATTGCTTTTAACGGTAGACTATTCTGACACTGTTTTAATAATACACCGTTAAATTTTAGTGGTTTAAATCCCGAAGAGTGTCGATCCAGTACATGAAACCCTGTCGATTTGTGTAGATAAAATAAAAAAATAAAGTAAGTACTTTTTTTCTTAATCTCTTATTGATATACGCATTTACGAAATTAATTTCTTTAAGTAAACGAGTCATTGACCTTGTAGGTAGTTGTCGATCGTTGCGTATTAACTACCTACAGGTCATTGAACTCGCCCAGCTGACGTTTACTTAAAGAAATCAATTAAGAACATGCGTAAATTAATTCGAGTTTAAAAAAAAAGTACTTTGTTTTTTTATTCTAACTTTACCAATCGATAGTGTTTCATGTACTGAATCGATCCTCCAAGGGATTAAAACGATCAAGATTTAACGGTGTAGATTTGCTGCGAGACGTATATTACAGTACGGCCGTTGGATCTTGGCGAGTCTGAAGTTAGGCTCTGCGAATTTTAACGCTTCAAAACACGTATAAAAAAAAGGTAAAAAAAAAAATGCCAACGACAGTTTTTAACAGCAGTAAAAACTGCAAATTGAATTGCTTTTTTCTGTTGGGACACAGGCCTCCTCTCTGGGAGAGGGAATGGGCCACAATCCACCACGCCGGCCCAGTGCGGGTTGGTGGATGTCTCATGCCTTTCGGAATTTTGGTTCTGGGACATGCCACTTTCTTCACGATGTTGTGACTGAAAAGTTGAAAGGAAATCGTTTGTCTTGGTATGGTAATGTGAAGGGGAGAGATGAAACGCATGTTACAAAAAGAGTTCTGAGTTTACAAGTAGATGGATGAAGAGGGAGGCCGAAGAAGAGATGGATGGATTGTGTGAGGAGTGATATGAAAGAAAAGGGGGTTTTGTGATAGTGTGACGGATGACAGGACAGAGTGGAAGAAAAAAACATGTTGCCGACCCTAAGTGACATGGGATAAGGGTAGGATGATGATGAGTGTAGGGCTGCCTTGCTGTATTTGCCGCGTATAATAATAACGCCCGTGCCAAGCCGGGGCGGGTCGTTAGTTATCAAACAATTTCAAGTAGGTATTGGCATCTAATCAGCGTTCACAAGAAACTTACGAAACTTTATCGCGTGACGTCACAGGTGGATAACCCGGTCACATGAACCCATAGTAGCTCGGATCGCGACCGTCTCATGTTTCCACTAATCTGGTGGGTAGCTTGAACAACAAACTTATCTGCTGAGTAGTTATCTGTTTCTTAGAATTTGTTGATGGTGGTCATTATACACTAATAGTCGCTTCGTCATTAAAAAGAAAAAATAAACTAATGAGCAATACTTACTTATGCCATTTTGTAGGCATTTTACGCAATTAAAAAAAAATATTGTACCTATACAAAGCGTTCCAAATAAGGATAGGGAAGTCAATGACCGATCTGTCAGATGTTGATTGAAATTTTTGAAAAGTATAGTTTGTAAAGAAAACTTATTTGCTTATCAATAAGGGTTTTTTTTTACTTGGTGTTACTGTGTCTTAGTACAGAATAAGTAAGTCTTAGTAAAGTAATAATGTTATTGTATAATGTATACTTATATACCTATTGTATACTTATATACAAAAATATACTCATTCCCCATTTAACCCACATATGTAACCTTGCTTTTAGCTCAGGAACTTTTCCAAACGCTTTCAAGCTGGCAGTAGTGCACCCAATTCATAAGGGAGGGGACAGAGATCAGTTGAACAATTACAGACCTATCTCAATTTTACCTACCCTATCAAAATTGCTTGAGAGGTTAATGAACAACAGATTAGTCAAATACTTAAATCAAAATCGCTTACTCTCATCTTCTCAATATGGTTTTCGCTCCGGAATTTCCACTAACAATGCTGTATTAGACTTAACAAATACTATCGTCACCAAACTAGATGAAAAACAGAAGGTCGTAGGCGTTTTCCTAGATTTAGCGAAAGCTTTCGACACTATTTCTGTCCCCACCCTTATTGCAAAGCTGGAAAGGATTGGTATAAGAGGCACTCAACTTTCCCTTTTCAGTAACTACCTCGTTGGCAGACGTCAATGTCTCAGGATAGGAGGTTGGACCAGTGATGAACTCCCAATAACATACGGAGTTCCCCAGGGCAGTATTATCGGTCCCACGCTTTTTCTCATTTATATAAATGACCTTTGCCAGCTAAAGCTTCCTAATGCTTCCATCTTTACATATGCCGATGATACTGCTCTAATATTCTCCGGGGATACGTGGGAACTGGTGTTTCAATATGCACAGTCTGGACTTGGTGCTGTCACCAGGTGGTTGGCACAGAACCTGCTCACTCTGAACGTTGATAAAACGAATTACCTTACCTTCTCGCTTTCAGCCGCTGGAAAGCCACAGTCCTCTTCTCTAACTTTAATCGCTCACTCCTGTAATTCACCTCACAGTAAAGTTTGCTTTTGCCCCCACTTAAGTCGGGTAAGTCATATTAAGTATCTAGGAGTGCAGATAGGCGACTGTTTAACCTTTAGTACTCATATTGATACACTTACTAAACGGTTACGCAGGTTAATTTACGTTTTTAAGAACCTCCGTTACATTGCTGACTCAAAGGTGATTAAGCTTGTGTATCTAGCTCTCTGTCAATCCCTCATTCAATACTGTATCGTTGCTTGGGGTGGTTCAGGAAGGTCCCACATGTTGAAAGTAGAACGTGCCCAACGGGTACTACTGAAGGTCGGTTGGCAGTTACCCTATCGCTTTCCCACTACAGACCTTTACAAAACTTGTAAGGTTCTGACTGTCCGTAAATTATTTATACTCAATCTTTTAATGACAACTCACGGGCACACTCCCTACGATCCTTCTTTGATGTCACAACGACGAAAGCATTCGGTCTGTCCCTTAATTCGTACAAATTGTGCTTCGGCCAAACGCTTCTTCCGCTTCCTTAGCAGTCATGTGTACAATAACACAAACAAAATTTTAAACATATACCCCTTGTGCAAATCCAAATGTAAAATAAAAATAATAAATTGGCTTCTTGATTTGGATTATTCTGAGACAGAAAATATTTTAGCTGTTTTAAAATGATTTTGATAGTAAATTTGTAGACCACATTTTAATACGCACACTTACACTCACACAACACACACCATACACTACACAGACACACCATTTTGTTTTAACATTTATCCTATTTTAGTTTTTAAATATTACTCTCTGTACGCTGATGTTTTCATATTAGTATTTAATAGTATTTTTTTTAAGAGGGTGAGAGCCTGGAGATCTGTCATACAGGTCCCGAACCTACTATAGACTCCAGCTCTCACAAAGGTTACTAATTTGATTTGAAATTATATGTCATGAACCTATGTCTGTACTTACCTTTTTGAGAGAAATAAATCATTATTATTATTATTATTATTGTTTAAGTCAAAACTATTTTCTTTCTTATTTTCATTAGGTAGGTACTTACTTCCATTTAGTTATTTCTCAAACATTTCAAATATATATATTTTTAAATTCATTTCAATTTAATTTAAAAAAATACATATATAGTATATACTCATAAATTAAAAAAAACCCCTTATGAACTAACTAAAAGTAGGTACCTAATCTAATAAGGTGTCAAAAAACTCTCAATTCAATTCCCGAATTAAATTGTTTTCAGATAAGTTTTTTTTCCGAATCACATTTTTTTTTCGTGTCGTAACTAGAAATTTACAGTTTTCAGAGTTTTTCCTACACTTTTGTTATGAAACCTTGCTTCATGCCAAATTTCAGAATTGTGGATCAACGGGAATTAATTTAAATTCCTTGAGCGTAATGAAAACTTATTTTTTGCAACATAAACGGCCATAACTTTTTTCCCTTAGTTTTTTTTTTATTGCTACCTATAAAGGGACCGCATACCTGAAAATTTGGATTAAATTTCAACTTGATATCTTTACGCGTTCTCGAGATAAAGGGTCTTGACGGACAGACAGTTGTCTGTCCTTGGTTTTTTTTTATGGTAGATGAAAATCATCGAATGACGAAACTCGCTCTTGGGCGGAGTTGTCTGTCCTTGGTAGGATCACTTTTTTGTCCGTATTTAAGGGTTCCGTTTTTATTTTTTAGGTACGGAACTCTAAAAGCAGGTTAAGTACCTAATACAATAAAATTACTTAAGTAATTGGTTCTTAACATCAAAATCGGAAATTAATGGTAATCCCTTGTTAATCTAATCAATTATAAATTGTGGTGTTTTCAATTATTACTGAGAATTTGAGAAGGTTCATCACCATCACGTTTTCAGTTTTTCTTTTCAAAACGTTTGGTAACTACGGACAGCGACTTGATGACATTTAGGCCCGGTATCCACCAAAGCGGAGAGGAGAGGAGACGAGAGGAGATGTGCCGCGAAGCTGGCAGGTTATTTCCACCAAAGCGGAGAAGAGATGCGTTGCGGAGAGGAGATGTGAGCTGTGTGTAGCAGAGATGTGAGCTGTGATCGAAAACAGTCAAGTTCTGTCTTGCATTCAAAGTCAGTCAATCGAATGACGTTTCGGGACGTGCGAGGCGCGCGGAGAAGGCAGCGGGGTGAGGGGTGCGCGAGCACGTGCGCAGCCCGGCCGCCCGACTAGACACTTCTCCGCTCTGCCGCGCCGCTTGCTCGCTCGCTGCACAAAATTCTATAGAAAAATGAGACATCTCCTCTCCTCTCCGCTTAACCCATTTCCACCAAAGTTAAGCGGAGAAGAGATGTGGAAATAACGAAATCGGATTGGTTTATTCAAACACATCTCCTCTCGTCTCCTCTCCTCTCCGCTTTGGTGGTTACCGGGCCTTACGCTAAGTCATTTCAGCTCGAAGACATTCACTTCTAGACATATGCCTCGTACCAGTGTCGTGTCGCCATATTGACCAGTTCTGTGCGTCTTGCATCCATCGGATTCCCACCAAACTCACCAGCTCCCCTAGCTAAGTTACGGTCGTTTCGTTAACGTCGAACGGTTGGAATTGGCCACGGGTTCAATTCCTTTGTTCTGAACACGTGACTGAACGATGAGATGACGTCAGAACAAAGAAATTGGGGACTTGGCCAACTCAAAGCGTCCGACGTTAACGAAACGATTATAACTTAGCTAGGGGTGTTCAAATCATCATACCAGCTCGTTTGAACTAGTTACCCTTTCTTCTCCTTGGTTCACATAGTGCTTTTTTTGAGGTATCAATTAACTTGTTCTGCTCTGGATGGAGCGATATAGGCGTCAGACTTTTACTGACTAAATCCACCTGAGTCCCTTCGGTAGCGCTTTGCGTTTAAGGACCGTGGTAACATTTTCGAAAATCCTCTAAAGAACAATTTGCCTTGAGTGGTTCTTCTGAAATTTTGCATACTCTTTTACATCTTACATCCTACTATTTCTATATTCTTTTTAGTTTTTTATTTTTGTTTCATGTGTATTATGTTTGTGCTTGATGCTGTAACAAATAAATTATTTTACTTTCTTTCTTTTTTTTTTTTCATCACTTTAATAATACTGGAGAAAACTTTGTATTTACGAATTATTTGAGTGTAGTGTGTATTATTCCATCACGGTCCAAAGGCTGAACTGATTTGGATTACATTTGGCACACGGGTAGATAATGGATAAGTGGAGAGGAAATAGAATAGTTATTGCATCAGCCTTAAAAAGTTCCCACTGCTGGGACACAGGCTTCCTCTCTAGGAGAGGGAATGGGCAATAATCCACCACGCGGGCAGTGCGGATTAATGGATGGCATATGTCTTCGAATTTTTGGTTCTAGAACATGCCGGTTTCCTCACGATGTTTAACTTAATTGTTTTGGGAGCAGTGGTGATGAAATAAATTACACAAAGTAATGCGCCTGGCTGGGTTTGAGCCCGCGACCTTCAACTGTAAGTCGGAGCCGTTACCACTCGGCTACTCCCTGAATACTTGTAGTACATAATACTACTAGTAGAATACTAGTTTATGTACAATTGTTACCTAGTATTTTGGTGTACAATAAAGTTTATTCCATTCTATATAAAAAAAAATCTACGCAACGGTCACAGTGAACATCTTTTTTTGTAGGAAATTCATCCAATAACATTTAGCGCTCTTGAGAGTCAGACTTTTACTAGGTAACTAAAAACCCACTCCTGTTCCTTCTTTGCCTTTGCTCTGGGGGTTACCTTCGCACAATCTGTGAACCCAGTAGTCTTCGACTTTCGGACAAATCTCCTTGAGGTGCACGTGGAACAGTAGGAGCCGTCGCTTATTTGGGTTCGGTCCGGACGGTTAATGGATGGTCGGACAGCAAGTTAACCATTGCTCGTCGTCTGCAAGTCCGCGCCTACGGTAACCGAAAATGGGGATCGGAATAGCGGCGTCTGGATGCTCATGTGGCCTACTACGAATACCTACATAGAATACGTTTTTATTCCCTCAATAGGTTTCCTCGGGAAAAATTTCGAATTTCACGCGGGCGAAGTCGCTGGAAGAAGCTATCTATTAATAAAACGGGTTATAAAATATTTCTATGTTTGTCCTAGATAGACTTCAAGCAAAACTTGGACGAAAATAGAAGAGTATTTGTTTCGTTTTATGATGATTGATGGAACAATATCCTGAGTGGACGGCTTACCCCGTTCCCGTAAAGTTTGTTACTAGTTCTTGTATTGTTACGAGCACTTCAAACTTACTATGTAACAGATACTTCTTGTTGTGTTATTCTTACAAGGACATTTAAAAATAGTGTTGCCAACTATTTTGAAAAAAAACCGTATCAGAATTTTTTTGTAAGAAAAAACTAAATAAAGTCAAAAACAGTACTTATTAAAAGAATTTTTCAAAATCTTATACTATTTATTTTTTTATTATAAGCTTAATTGTACACCTCAATGTGGACAGGATATACAAATATAAAAACTAAGTGTACAATGGGCGGTCTTATCGCACAGGGCAATTTCTGACAGACAACCTTAGGATGGACTAAATGAAAGGAGATAGATTTTTCGTTTCTAATCTTGAAGGCAATTTTTTTAATGCTCTCTAACAATTTTTCACACGATATCCCACGCATAGACACATACATTAGATAAACTTTATTTTTTAAGCAAAACGTATAAGTAAGATGTGTTATTATTAATAAAGTATTGTTGGCAACACTTTTTAGAAAAAAAAAAATTGCCTTTATTTCCTGAACAACACCCACATCCCCCACTACTAGCCAAAAAGGTCTCTTCAAAATTGCTTTCTGGCGCCATTTCGAGCTAAAAGTCATCACTATAAATATTTTTTATTATTTTCGTTTAGCGTAAATGGCGACTAGAATTGAAAATTATGACCATTCATTTTAGTAAAAGACACAATACAATGAGATTCAACTTTTTACCGGAATATTTCTAAGTAAAGAAGGAAAATGGCGGCATTTTGACGTAAACTAGTGGCTTGGCGGGAATTATTTAACTTTGTAGTGAAGCTTAGAGCTGAGAGAAGGCAAGTTGGGAATTATTAAATATTTAATTAAAAGCCGCGTCGTCGCTGCCTGCGGATTCACAACAAAATGGGATAAGATAGAAGGTAAGGTTTACCTTGCTCTATATTTATAAGATTTTTATAACTATGTTTGCAGCAGGTTTTGTAAGCCAGAATAACATTTTTGTCCTCCAAAACACCTTTGACTACGTCTAGGACGATTTTGAGGTTATATTCCTTGTTTATTTTTTACTAAACAACACATAAAACTAAAAAAGTACATTTTTTTCCAAAAAAACATCAAACCTGGTTATTAAGTAAACTATAACAATTTGCGTTTTAAATCTATATAATTTATATACATAGGTACCTATGTAAAACACGAAATCTCGGAAACTATAACACCTTCAAACTTAAAATTTGGCTGGTAGGTAGAGGGTGTAAACATTTGCTAATTACTCATACTCTGAAAGTACCTAGGTCTGAAGTTACCTAAGTAGCGGGTTGAAAGTAGTACTTTTCATCCCTAGGGAGAATTACTTTCAACTGACAGCTGTCAAATTATTAGAAAAATAGTTATATTTTGACATTTCTATTGAACCGTGACCCTAAGTTCTATACAGCCCGTACAACTGAAATAACTTATTGATAGTATTAATTCCCTCTCTTAGAGAGGAGGCCTACGTCCCAGCAGTGGGAACATTAAAGAGCCTGATATTGATGATGAGTAAATTTTTGAGTCCCAAGAGCCGCAAACGCCGGTGTTCGCACACCTATTGTTCTTTTGTGTCTGTAATTACTAAAGTCGAAAGGTTAAAGTATCTACCTATAGGTTTTTTTTAAAATTGACTTTATTTTATTTTACTTTTAACTATTTCTTTAAATCAAATTTTTTGGGGAAAATCTTTACCTGACCCATTTTTACACAAATAAAATGAAAAATTGGCTGAATAGCCGGCCGACAAACGAAAAAAAAAGTATAACCGGGAAAATAGCGATCCGGTCTTTGTTGGATCTTTCGAGTTGCACAGTTTTGTTTATAGTTTACTAAATCTCTGTTATGACTGATCATATACAGAAAGTGGTTTCGGATGTCGGTGTCTTGGAGATGTATTTGTCAACTTAGATACACACACGACTACACTATTCTGGAGTCATTCCTAGTGTATGGTATTTTTTTTTTAATAAATAAAGCCTAAACAAATCGCTGCATAACAATAATTTTACATAAGTTATTCTATTTATTTGTTTTATCAAGAGAAAAAGGAATAGGCTTTTAATAAACTAATGCGCCTCACCATAAACGATTGCATCACTGCTTATGGTAAGCAGTGATGCAATCGTTGATGAGAAGGTGGGATCGCGTCAAGCATTAGTTTATAGAAAATAGAGTAACCATGGAGTTTCTTGCCGGTTCTTCTCCATAGGAAACGACCAATTTGGAACCGTGCACTAGCTTCTGACGTTTTATAAGTGCCCATATAGGCCTATATGAAATAAAAACATTCTGATTTTGATTTTGAATTAAAAAAAATATTGAAAATTTATTTTAATCCTGTGAGCAGCCTAAAACAATTCAAATCTTTGAATCGATTTGATTTTCCCATCACAAATAGTGCTTGTGACGCCATAATAGGTAGTCAAAAAATGGCACGCTTGGGTTCCATACAGATCATGATGCTTGCGTTATCTAGGTATATCTATATCTGTGCCTAAAACAATGTAATTTAAAAAAAAAGAAAAAACTTACAATGAGCTACTTCGTCAGAAAATTGTGTCACTCGCAGTGTCAACGAGTCTCTACCATAAATATTTTGTCTATGCCAGATGATGGCCCATACAAACTAAATATTTATGAGCCAGGCGCATCATAAACTGGTCCTGACTTCGTCCTAATGAGATGATTTGTAAACAGACATCAGCTGTTTGGAAAAACACGAAATTAAATTCATTTGGAATAGTCAGTGTCAGTGGCGTAGCGACCTTGGGTGGCACCCGGAGCGGAAGTTGGCGGTGTCACCCCATCGAAAGTAAAAAGCAATAAATTTTATATGATTAAGGACATGGATCAGGAGGAGATGGACAAGGTTAGCGTCAGGCTCTCTTGCGGGAATCTCCGAATTATACATAGAGCTGAGTTAGTGCTAGTGGAGGAATCCCTGAAAAAGAAATTGTTGTGTTAGTGATTTTTTTTTTGTTTGTAGTTGTACATTATTCTTAAAGTCGAGAGTCTGGGTGGGTGTCACCCCAAAAAAGGTGACACCCGGTGCGGCCCGCCCCCACCGCTCCCCCTTTGCTACGCCACTGGTCAGTGTTGATATTATCTAATCGTACATGGAAAATTAGGTATCGAATTATGTTTACCAGAATCTTAATCACCCGTGTATCCGTTTGTTTATTAAGCTTTAAAACCTATGTTTATTTGTAGGGACCCTGTAGAAGGGTCGAAGCCAATTAGGGCCAAGGGTTTGCGTCTGAAAAGGAAGGCTTTTATTATCTTCTTCTTCTGATATAAATATATATAGGAGTCTATTATCTTCTTCTTCTGATATAAATATATATAAAAAGGTTTTCCTTACAAACTTTAGACCCCATTATTATCCCTTTAGAAGCTGAATTTTAAAAAACCCTTTCTTAGTGATCGCCTACGTCATAAAAGAAAGCCTTGTGCAAAAATTTTCGCTCCTAGACCTAGTAGCCTTGGCTTTGCGTTGACACGTCAGTCAGTCAGTTTCTCCTTTTATACATATGTATAGATTAAAGATTAATTGCGGTTCGTTTGTCCCGCTACCACTGACTGATTTTAATATTCTATAGTAGATACCTACTTATGTAAGTTCTCTTTAATATAGGGGCAGCTGAAATGAAAAAAAAATAGTGTAAAGACAATTTAACCTTTTCAATATCGTATTTAGAGACCTTTATAATCAAAGTTAGAGACATAATACAAAGATGGTGTGCAATCGTACGTTTGAGCCTCAAGGGTTTAAAATATCAGTTTTGAGCAAGAGTTTAAATTATCAGGTTTTTGATGCTAAAAAACGTGAAAAATTCTTTAAAAAAAAAAATAAGAAAAAACCCACGAAAAATTCCAGGGTGTCCAGAATCATGTACGATCTATGGTATTCGTTTGCGTTAACATGTCGATGACACCCTGTATTTATATGTAACTTGAGAATCTGTCAAAATTTGACATTAAATCAGGACTTGAATCGTTTTTTTTAAATACAAAAACTTTTACCATTAAATTACATTAGACGTACAGCTACGACATACACATTTGGTTGAACTACTTCCAACAGATTCTACTGCTGGCCTTAACACACTTTTGAAAGGGCTTCCAAGCCCACCCAGTGGTTTCTTTATAGTTTATTGCAGACAACTCATCCATCCAGAAACGTTACTGATATAAATGATTACCGCATAATAGATGAATAAATTAGATTAAATAAATGATTAAATTGCAATATTTTAATTAATAATTTAGGTTTTTTTTATGGTAGGTAAAAATCATCGAATGACAAATACCGCCTTTGGCTGGAGCGGAAAACAGTGTCAGACTCTTACTGACTAAAAAACCCTACCCTGTTGCTTCCTCTCCTTAGTCCCAGAGTCCTGGTGTAATGCTTTCGCACCAACCCTTAGTCTCAGGAGGCACACATCATTGTTGTAGGATTCTATGGTAATAAAAGGTCTAAAAAAAGAAGGCTAAATAGGGATTGAAATATTATCAAACTTTAACGTTTAAAACGATCTGGCCAGTTTTACTTGGCCATATCATGAAGTGATTAATTTCTATGATCTGGCCAAGACATAATGTATACCTATTGACATACTAGCTTTTGTCAGCGGCTTTGCCCGCGTAGGTACATAAAATATAGCCTATGTCACTCAGGAGTAAAGCAGCTTTCTATTATTGCTAAAATTTCTCCAATCAGTAGTTCCAGAGATTACCTCCTACAAACAAAAAAACAAAAAAATAAAAAAAACAAACTTTACCTCTTTATTATATTAGTGTAGATAGATACTCATATTGATTCCCATGTTGTGACGTCACGATTTACTGTCAAATCGAGGCAAGATATTTTTAAAAATTCAGTTTAATTACGAAAAAAAAATATTGACCAGAATCCAGTTTATCAATTTTACTCATCTCTGAGTTCTTCAATTTTGCAAAAATATCTTCGATTTGACAGTACGACGTGACGTCACATCCTGTCAATGGATCCTAGTCTTATTTGGCACGCATAGTATAATATATGAGTCATGTCACTTGAAATAGAGAACATTTTAAGCTTAATTTAAATTATCAATGAACTTCTTCCGCTTTGTGTTAAACGACAGTGTCAAACTTTTACTGACTACAACCCACTCGTGTTCCTTTGTTCCTTCAGCTGCCCTTTAACATTCTAAGGGCGCGGTGATTGTTCGAAACAATCACACAGCCTATAGGAATTCTCTGAATAACCTTTCAGGGAAAGCAAACTTGATGTATTGTTATATTCGTAACTGAGAAATTATAAGTTAAATATTTGTCAGGCTCTATATTCGTCTGAAAACCTGTTAAACTTTGTCATTAAATTAGAAATTCGCCCGTTAATAATTTCTTAATACAGAATTCTAAAAACGGTCCTAATAATTATAATGTACCTTGTAATAGATAGGCCGATTTGAATGACTCGGTTTTTTTTTTGTAGTTTGCAAAAATCATCCAATGACGAATCCCGCTCTTGGGCGAAGTGGGAAACAGTATTAGATTCTTACTGACTAAACACTCCACCCCGTTTCTTCTTGGCCTTCACACTGGCGCCAAGCCTTCCTTACAGAAGTTTCCTTGGTCGGACGTCATCTCAACAAAGCAAATGGGGGAGTGGCCAAATACAAGCGCTAACTCTAAACGAAACGATAGTAATTTGGTTAGGCGGGCTGGTCTTTAGCGACCCGCCCCAGCGTCGCACGAGAGCAATGGTTAATAGATATACTATGCATATATTATTATTATAAACGATTACATAAAAGTATTAGATACTAGCTTTTTTCAGCGGCTTCGCCCGCGTACACAAAATATAGCCTATGTCACTCAGCAGTAAAACAGCTTTCTATTGTTGCTAAATTTTTTCCAATCGGACCAGTAGTTCCAGAGATTACCTCCTACAAACAAAAAAACAAAGAAACAAAAAAACAAACTTTACCTCTTTATTATATTAGTGTAGATAGTGTAGATAAACCTTCCTCTTGAATCACTCTATCTACTAAAAAAAAACCGCATCAAAATCCGTTGCGTAGTTTTAAAGATTAAAGCATACACAGGGACAGCGGGAAGCGACTTTGTTTTATACTATGTAATGATTAGGCGTACTATATAATAGGGATAACTTCCGAGATCTTTTAAATCAACAAGATTGATGAAGCAATCACGATATATGTGTTATTCTAAGTAATTAAGGTCAAAAGCTTACCCTCATCAATCTTAGGATTCTCTTAGAACATTCTTCTAAATGGTTTCTACTCGTGTATTTAGTTTTAGCTATCACGGCTCTTGGAAAAGCTGTGTTATTTTACGTCTTAGCTAAGAATCTTTGAACATCGTAGATTCAAAAACAGAAGGTTCAAAATACCAGTTTTTGGTTTCGAATATTTTTTTTAAAATAAATATAGTACATTTTAATACAAGTGCAGAAAGTTTCTCATTGCGACCGAGGTGGAATTTGCATGAGCCGTAGGCGAGTGTGCTATTTCTGTTACTATTTCGTTTCGTTTTTCTTTTTGACATACGGATCCCTAAACATGGTTCGCAGTGATCCGTGTCGGGACGAAATTAGTTGATTAATTTTTCGTTCATTTGCGTCTTTCATTCGGCACCTTTCATTCAAAATGAACATTAAACAAATGCTGAATGAATTCATTAGTAAATTGATCCAACAATGTTTGATTTTAGCATTCGGTGATTCAGTCGTCCTTTAGTTCCACTCCGAATGAAGCAAAAGTGAACAGTTTGGACAAACGGGGAAAGGTTCACTCGAGTTTGCCCATTTAATTTGAATCCAGAGCAAAAGTTATTTTACGTATATATTGGAAGATGAAGACATTATATATCGTTAAATTTTGGTCGTTGTGTATTAACTACCTACAGGACATTGAACTCGCCCAGCTGACTTTTCGTACATGCGTATATTAATTCGAAGTTGAGAAAGAAGTATTTTATTTTTACAAATCGATAATGTTTTATGAACTGAATAGTTTCGGTACATGAAACATACGCTACAAAATGTTACCGTGGGGGAGAGCAGTGGTGGCCGAGTGGTAAAGGCCCCGACATGCGTGTAGTAGGTCGCGGGTTCAAACCCAGCCAGGCCCATTACTTTGTGTAATTTATTTCAGCACCACTGCTCTCAAAACGGTGAAGGAAAACATCGTGAGGAAACCGGCATGTCCTAGAACCAAAAATTCGAAGACATGTGACATCCACCAACCCGCACTGGGCCCGCGTGGTGGATTACGGCCCTCTCTTAGAGAGGAGGCCTGTGTCCCTGCAGTGGGAACATTAAAAAGGCTGATGATGATGATGATGATGGGGGAGGAGTGAGCCTTAGGTTCTGTACAGTACGGCTGTCGGATCTTGGCGAGTCTAAAGTTAGGCTGTGCGAATTTTAGCGCTTGTCACTCGTAACTAAATAAATGGTTTAACCAGTCAGCTATCAAGCGAATTAACGGAAAGTTATTGTTGTCTATAAAAACTTTTTTTTTTACGTTCTTGGATAAATATCAAAATACCCTACAAAAAAAAAATGCTCAAATATGTCCTATCTCATTATATTTTTGAAAATTTGACAACGGCGCGTTTCGCGAAATCATGAGCGCGAGCGCCGGCGCTCGCTTGGGTGTCAAGGGGACAAATAAATTCAGTTAGCAGTTGTTATTGCTGTTGCACTGTTCCCGCGCGCCTCAAGGAGTTGTCAGCAAACTGTAGGGACCCTTCAGGGTCGAAGCCTCCCGGAGCCGAGGGTTGGTGCGAAAGCGTTATACCGGGGCTCTGGGAATAAGGCAAGGGAGGAACGGGGTAGGTTCTTTAGTCAGTAAGAGACTGATACTGTTTCCCGCTTCGCCCACGAGCGGGACTCGTCATTGGATGATTTTTACCTACCATAAAAAAAAGTTGTTATTGCTGTTAAAAACTTATTGGCATTTATTTTTAGTAAATAATCACTTAAAGGTTAATAAATAGGTAATTACGTACTTACGACAATTTAAACTCTAGTACAGAAATCAATCTCCACGCCTGCAATCGCTATCAGCACGCCTCAATGTTTATATTTCACGCTCGGCGATAATCCCGCTGACCCCACGCTGGCCTCACGCTGATCTTCGATGCAATGCCGAAGACGTTTGTAGGTACTACTTCTAACTAGAAGTACTCTATCAGCAGTGCTATTCTTTAAGAAAACATCCTTAATCGCAAAGTTGGCCGCAACGATGAAATCGAAATAGGTACATATTTAACCCACTACATTGTTAACCCAATGTTCCAATACATAGGATTGTTAATCAAATGTACTTATTTGGATTTCATCGTTGCGGCCAACGTTACGTTGCGATTAAGGAAGTTTTCTTAGAGAATAGCACGCCTGAGGCCCGCGGGCCGCATGTGTTGAATGAAGCCTAGGGCCCAGCGCACACCGCTGCCTAACTTGACATACTGTCTCCTTTTATGACGTAGACGAGCACTAAGAAAGGATTTTCCGAAATTCACTCTTGAAAGGGATGTAACGAGGTCTAAAGTTTGTATGGAGAAACCTACTTTCACGCGGGCAAAGCTGCTCTCAGAAGCTAGTATAATATAAAAAACCAGTACACTCAGCCAATCTCCATATCTGTTCTGTTCTGTTGTTGTGTTGTTTATATCTGTTTCTTTTGTATTGTATTGTATTGTATATGGCTGGCATCCGGAAATGTACCCAGAAGACTGGTAGCATTAGACTAGGATTACGCACCATTAGATTTTGATCGTTTTAATCCCAGGGAGGGAATAGAATATACAATATTTAAGCAATTTTTTTTATTGGGTATTTTGCTATTTATCCAAGAACGTAAATAAAAGTTTTATAGACAAATAACTTTCTGTTAATACCCGCGAACGGCGGCGTTCGCAATTAGTACCCGCGAACGCGGGCGTTCTCTGATAGCTGAAACGTTAAAATGTTCAAAAGTTAACGGTGTATTTCAGCCAAAGTCTATCGTTTCTAAGTATACAAATAACTCTTAAACTAGCGTTACTCGACACTACTTAACGATTGTCGATCGCGATAGCGCTTCGTCGCCTCCGCTTATATTTGTGCTGATTCCCGTGAATTGGATAATTCAGCTTACCTCCTGGAGACCGCATGACAGCACTTAAATAACGATTTGTTCATAACAAGCGAGCTGTCTTTGACCTGACAATGTCTTGTTTGAATCGACTGGAGTTCTGAACTTCACAATTAACTAGCCTTTTCCCGCAGCTTCACTACCAGCAACAGAAAAAATGTGATAAAGGAAGTAAAAAACATAAAACATCTACTATATTTATAGTGCGAACAAAGCCTAAACATTTGGTTTGGATAGATGAGCCCGTTGTTGATTATAAAATTACAACGAAAAGTGGCATCGATTTTTATATAGAAACATTAGTTAGCCACATAAAAGTTCAAAAACGAAACTTTAGGTGCCATGAAAACACACCTATCACCTACTTTCTTTGGTGGACTAGAGTCAACCTTATAATGTTTCCACTGCTGGGGTTCAGGCTTTCTCTCTAAGAGAGGGAATGGGCCGTAATCCACCACGTAGGCCCAGTGCGGGTTTGTGGATCTCACGTGTCTTCGAATTTTTGGTTCTAGGACATGCCGGTTTCCTCACGATGTTTTCCTTTACCCTTTTGAGAGCAGTGGTGATAAAATAAATCAAAATAATTCGCCTGGCTGGGTTTGAATCCGCGATCTATATCTCGTAAGTCCGAGCCTTTACCACTCGGCTACCACTGCTAAGGCATACATTAGATATTATAATACTAATAATAATCGCCTGAAGCTTCGAACCATCTATCGAAGCTGCTGTTGCGCGAGTGGATCAAGGGCGTGATATAGAAGGCTTAGATTATAATATTTATAATCTAAGATAGAAGGCTGTACTCCTCGATGCGGCTCGAATCGTGAGGAGTTTCCTGTCTCTGGAGCCTTAGCCACCGGTACCTGTGTTCCTGCTTTCGATACCGGCGGACTACTATTTGTAGTATTTTTTTTATAGCCTACTTTGTATCCCACTGCTGGGCAAAGGCCCTTTCTCCTTCCAAACTTCTCTGTCTGGGGCGATCTCCGGCCAAGTTTGCCCCGCGAACGTGATTCACACCACCTTCGCCGCGTTTTACCTATGTGTTAAAAATATGTAACGAAACAGACTCGAAATAATAATTCATATAATATCTCTCCACAGCCCTAACATCTTCCGAGGAGTCAGAAGTAACAGATACATGCTGCGCACACGGCGAAGGCGCGGCGGTGACGGCGGCGTCATGCGCGACAGTGGCGCCCCCAGATGACATCGAGCTGGAGCAGATGGATGTGTGCCTGGCTGCCGTGGCTAGCTGCTGTGAAAAGCAAATGAAGTAAGGAAAGCTTAACCTTTCAAGCATTTCACCGCAAATTGAAACGTCACTCTTTAAATGGATATCATCATCAACCTTTTTAATGTTCCCACTGCTGGTACACACCATCCACATGGTATCCACCGTGCGGGCCCAGTGCTTGTTGGTCAAATGGAGATAAACGGTAAATGGAGATAAATTAAGTTGCATTCAGTGTACTGAGTGTGAGTTTTTTTTATCGACACGTTTATGACGTTTGGCGCTCCGATTGGCACGTTCCAAGCTCTTTAAATCTCTTTTTCTACCATAAAGAACCTCATAAAAGTCCCTGCCATATCATTCTATTCTTCTTTTATGCCTTTTTTATACATTTTCCATGTTTCCTTTGCTGTTTTCTTCTGCCTTTCAGTTTAGTACACAATTGCCTCATAAGTTGTTGTTTGTGATTCCAGAATGAAAGATTCCTGTGCAGCGGGAGTGAAGTTGGCCGCCGCGAAGAAATGTAGCACTGCTGATACAGAAATTGGAACGGTATGTTATTTTTTAATTATTTACACTAGTACTTGATTGACTGAGATCTCATCTGACGTAAGCAGTGTTGGAGAGTTGCACTAACTTTCATATAGGACATCTTATACAGGTTTATTGGTAAAACACTGACAACCTTTTAAGAGGTCATTGTAGTCATCATTATGAACAACTTTTACTATGGGACAAAACCTGAAATAGCGAAAAAAAATCAGCTGTTCCCTACATTTTGACGAGATAAACGAACAAAGGGAACAACAGATTTTTTTTTTGAATTTTCAGATCTTGAACCCATAGTATGAACTCATCATTATGAAAAACTTTTACAATGACCTAGAGGTTGTTAGTGTTTTACCAATAACCCTGTATATAGGACAGTATAGAGTCGTATATATAGGATAGTAGCGTACTACTTATAGGACAATAATGTCCATAGGACAATAGGCTTATTTGAGTGCCTATATATTATAGTGTGGCGTGAAAACACCATTCTGTAATATGAAATGCCATGCTTTCTCAATGTAATCTGCTAGACTTTTAAAAATGCTAGACTTCAGCAGATTCTAAATAGAATCTGCTGAAGTCTAGCATTTTTAAAACCGCCTAGTCGGTTTTAAAACAGAGGCAATAACTAATATATCGTCTACCAAAGGACAATTTTAAACTTTCTTAATGTGTGACTGATTTATTTAATTAAAGAAATATAGTATGTAGGTGTGCTACGAGTTTTGGATTTATGACATAAGACAAAATTGCTGGTCGTTGGCCTCTCCAAACATCGCTAACGATTGGTCCTGAGCGTTTTATATCTATGGGATTCCCGTAAACTTCGGAGGCCTGCCAAAGTTGAGTCATCCAGTATGTGGTTCACACTTTTCGGCCCCTCGACGTCGATATAGAACAGTTGCATTTTCTCTGGGTGTCTGCAGCTGCATCGTAGCATCCAATACGATGCTAGGTCAAGTGAAGGTCGTGAGCCTCCATACTAACAGATGTTTCTATATTACAGACGTGCTGTGAAGAGTGTTCGTTCGGAAGGTGGACGGGAGAGTCCCAAGGCAAAGGAGCGTGTGGCGCGGCGCCGTCTCCCGAAGGCGTCAGTCCTTCCACCGCGCTCCGGAAGGGCGCCTTCCACAGTTGTTGTGTGGTAAAGTAATTTATTATCTGTTTTACTTTATAAGTAAATTTTTTATAAAAAAAAACATTTTTTCTAATTTTTTTTATGTTTATAAAGAACAAATCCGTGACCTTTCACCCCCATAGTTTATTGTGCATGTGATACAAACCTGTAATTTTTCTCTACTATAACATACATGACATTATATTCTACGAAATAAAACATGATTGGGAAAAGTTGTTAGAAAGAGACCCAGGGACAGAAGTCCAATACCTTGGTCAGACCAAATCCGTGTTACAATGGAGACCACAATATGCGACCATCCACATCGCCGAAGATAGGACAACATAGCGAAATATATTCCTCAAGAAAGTTACTCGTCGAGGTCAGTTCATGATCATCAGCTTTTAGGATAAACGACATAAGTACGAGGATAAATCTAAACTTTCCTCATAAAAACCGCATGAAAATCCGTTCAGTCATTTTTGAGTTTGTCGCGAACATACAAACAGATGTTTTATAATAATCTAATACAGTGGTTCCCAAACTTATTTTGTCTACTGCCCACTTTGAGAATAAATATTTTTTAGCGCCCCCATTTTTTCGCCTATTTAAAAACCACTATAACTTCGTTGTTTAAGAGGCCTCCTAGCTAAATAAAATTACAAATCCGCACTCTACACAACGCCCCCATTTTCTTTCTGGGTCTCTTACCGCCCCCCTTGAGACCTGCAGCGCCCACAAGGGGGCGTTATCGCCCACTTTGGGAAACTGATCTTATAGATCCTCTTTTGACATTCTAGGAAGCAGCAGAAACTCCAGAAACGACTACAACAGAAAAACCAACCACCACAACAGAGAAGAAGATAGAGACCACGACGGAGAAGAAGGTGAAGCAGAAGTGTGAGAAGGATTCCTGTGAGCATGAGTGTGAGGACAAGGAGGGAGTCGTGAGGTGCTCGTGTCGAGAGGGCTACAGGCTGCAGGGAGACCAGAAGTCTTGTAAAGGTATAGGTTCTTAGGAATTAAGCTAGTTTTAGTAAAGCTAGAATCTAGCTAACCAACTAGGATATTTTTTATTATAAGGATGATATATACACTTTCTGTGTTTTGGTGTGTGTATTATATTAAATTTGCTGTATATATATACAGTAAATTCAGAATTAAGAAAACCATCAATATAGATGGTCTTCTATTGCATATTGTGTTATCTTTATTACGCTTAAAATCACTGTTGTATTCAATCTTAGTAATAGATAACTCTTAATCCCTCTTAACGCCGGCGTTCGCATACTTAATGTTGTCTCTTGTTACGGTACTCGAAAGGTTAAGTTCAATTTATTGTACCTGAGTCCTGTATTCAACATCTTTCTGTTCTTGATCTCTATTGCTTTTTATTATAATTGTTTTCTTTAACTTTTCTTTCTGTGCTTGTTTTTCTAATTATATATTGCATGAATGTATATATTTCTTATATGTAAGCACATATTTATGTATGTATGTATTTATTATCGCATATCTATCATATCTAGATATAAATGAGTGCGCAGAAGCAACGGATGATTTGTGTACAGCGGAAGACACAGTGTGCCACAACACCCCGGGGGCCTTCAAGTGTGTCTCTCTGAAGAAGAGGGATGTGGGGGGCCTCAGCTGTCCGCCTGGCTTCAAGAGGAACATCGTCAACCAGGTCTGCGATGGTGAGTTAATTAAACAATGATTAAACATAATAAAGAAAGTGTTGAGGGTGGAGAGCAATGGTAAAACGCAGAATATTCGAAAAGGATTTATATTTAAAAAACACGTGGGTTGGCTGACAAAATTTTTGGTTAGAAAGCGCGCGCGCTGTTCGTGGCATCGAGTTTGGCACTGCGTCACAGAAAAACAAAATGGACGTTCGGGACCCGCCCCCTTTCACCCGCTCAGAGCCCGCGCGCTTCCCTTACAATTTAATTTTAATATTACGTCGCTAACACGCCCCACCCCAGTGCTGCCTCAGCAGCACTCACCATCAACAGGTATTCGGATGACCCGTGTAACCGGTCTGGTTAGCGTTCCGGATTTGGTCTTTATTCGTACCGTCCTGACTCGGTCGTCCCTCCCGGGGATCACTTCTTGAACAACTCCTCTGGGCCAGCAGTTGCGGGGTCCATCAGGGTTTACCATAATAACGAAGTCACCCACCTGTAGATTTCTGTGTTCGTCCTGCCACCTCCTGCGTGGCACTAAGTCTGGCAGTACCTCCTTGATCCATCTGTGCCAGTAGAGATCTGCCAGCCTTTGGGAGATACGCCACTGCTTTCGCAAGTAACCATCTGAGTCATCAAATTTTCCAATATGAGGTAAGCCTGACGATGAACCGAGCAAGAAATGGTTAGGGGTTAACGTTTCAGGATCATTTGGGTTTACAGATACGTGAGTTAACGGCCGGCTGTTCACCATGTTTTCTACTTCTGCCAAGAGCGTGTTTAGGGTTTCATCTCTGGGGGCACGTTCTTTTAAAATAATTTTCAGGCTGGTCTTTACACTCCTGATGAGCCTTTCCCACGCCCCACTCCAGTGGGGACTCGCGGGCGGTATGAAAGTCCATTTGGTTCCGCGATTTAAGGCTTCATCTCTCAGAACTTCTTCGTCCAATTCTTTTATAGACCTTTTCAGCTCTGAGTCCGCTCCTCGTAAATTTGTGCCATTGTCAGAAAACAAATACTGTGGCCATCCCCTTCTCGCAGCCATCCTCCTTAGTGCCATAATAAAAGAGTCAGTTGTGAGACTGGTGACTACTTCCAGGTGGACTGCTCGTACTGTCAAGCACGTGAATAAGACGCCGTATCTTTTCTCGCGGCGCCTTCCTACCGTTACATCCATGGGACCAAATAAATCTACGCCGCAGTAAGTGAACGGCCGTTCGTGATGGGCCATCCGAGCGACAGGTAAGTCTCCCATTCTTGGTACTTCCGGTTTGGATCTTCTTATTCTGCAAGTTGAGCATTTGGATGTTACATGTTTGACAGTAGGCCTGAGTCTAGTGATCCAGTATCTCTGCTTGATCTCATTCACTACTGTTTCCTGATTTCCATGAGCGTAATAGTGATGATAATATTTGACGATCAATCTCGCGACGTAATTCCTTCCATCTAATATTATAGGGTTTTTAGTTTCAGGTAGGATTCCAGGTGCAGCTCCGATGCGACCCCCGACGCGCATGACCCCGTGTTCGTCCAGGTAAGGAGATAAGGTAAGTAGTTTACTTGTCCTTGATACACATTTGTTGTTTTTTATTTCAGTTAATTCTTTACTAAACGATTCAGCTTGCGATTTCTTTAGTAATAAAATTTCAGCATTCTTCAGGGTGTCGTCGAACTCGAAGGTAAGTTTTCTGCATTTGTTTATGAACTTTAATACCATAGAAGCCGATCGGCGCAAGCGAAGCCAGGAGCTGAATCGAGTAGCGATAGGCACAGGTAAGTCAATCTCTTCTGTATTTGTACCTATTAAATTAATACACTCCAATACTGTTTCCTTTCTTTCAATAGATATGACGTCACGTGGCCATTCGTCTTCTTCGTGTCGTAAGAAGGTAGGTCCGTATATCCATTCATCTGACAGGACGGGCAAGGTGTAGTTCTCCCTCGTAGCAATATCAGCCACGTTTAATTTTGTAGGCACGTATCGCCATTCATTCATTTGCGTTAGCTCATCAATTTCACCTAAACGGTTTGCTACATATACTTTATAGTCGCGAGTATTATTTCTTATCCAGTGTAGCACCGTGGTTGAGTCACTCCAGAATACTCGCCGCTCGGGCTGCATAATGTGTTCGCTAGCCACTGAGTCTGCTAGCCTGGCCGCTAGGACAGCCGCTTGGAGTTCTAGTCGTGGAATGGTGGTCGGTTTATTCCCTACGACACGACATTTACTCGCAATGAGTGCTACGCGTGTAATTCCGTTGTCATACCATCGCCAGTACGCGACGGCGCAGATCGCTTTGCTAGATGAGTCACAAAACATATGTAGCTGTAGGTTTCTATAATTTTTAGCTTCGGTCTCGACCTTTCTATGAATGTTATTGCAACAGCTGTGCGTCGTAGCGCTCGTAGCCGACCCCGCCTCCGCTACGCTCGTAGCAATACTCGTAGCAGTCGTAGCCGTGGCGCTTGAGGTTGTCGTCTCGCTCACTCCCGTGGTAGCAGCCGCATAGTGTCTCGGCAGGCTAACATCTTGTAACGACTTCAATAAATAAATCCACTTTGACCATTTTTCGAAAATTATATCGGGAATTTGATCGTCCCAACTGATCTTTAATTTCCATGTTTCTTGTAATATAATTTTCCCATTGATGGTGTACGGTGCCAGAATGCCATGGATATACGTCAAAAATAGACATTAACACACGTAACATTTCCCTCTTGGTAGGCTTTTGCGTCCCATTTATAATGCCTTCGGGTATCCGCTTGAAAGATACGTCGAATCCCAAAGTATCATCGCTTGGATGCCAAATCAATCCAAGCGTGCGTTCGCCTTCGAACTGTTGGCCTATTTTAAATTTCACAGCTGCGTCGCCTAGTAAATCTTTAGGTAGGCTCGCAAGTACTTGTTTGCTGTTGCTCGTCCAATTCCGCATCTCGAACCCGCCTTTCTTGTGAATGGATATGACGTCACGAATTAGTTGTATGGCGGTTTCTTCGTTAGGTAGGCTGTCTATGTAGTCATCCATATAGTGACTTTTATGTATAGCAGACACCGCGGCAGGCATTGATGACTCATACTGTTTTGCGTTTTTATTTTTTATAAATTGGGCTATAAAGGGCGAGCAATTAGCACCAAAAATAAGAGACGTCATCACATAGGTATTTATGGGTCCTTCTGGTTCTTCTCTATATAAAAAGCGGAATGCGTCTTGGTCTTCAGGACGAATTTTTACTCTGAGGAACATATCTTTAATATCTCCAGATACGGCAACTGGGTTTTCTCTAAATCGCAACATAATGCCAAATAACGACATAAGTAGGTCAGGGCCTTTCAATAAGTAATCGTTAAGTGACAATCCGTTTGTTTTGGCGGCTGCGTCAAACACTAAACGCAGTTTCTTTTTGTTAGGGTTATCGACCCCGAAGTGAGGTAAGTACCATGTTCTCGGCGATGTGACATCTGAGCTACATTTCTCTGCGTAGTCATTTTCAAGTAGATGTCGTATGCGTTCTTCGTATCTTATCGCATATTCCTTGTTTCGTTTTAATTTAAGTTCTACCCCTTTCAGTCTGCACAGAGCGGAAGGGTACGAGTCGGGCATCGTGGCTTTCTCGTCTCGCCAAGGTAAGCCGACTTGCCATTGGCCATTGATGAGTACAGAAGTTCGTTCTAAACATTCTTCAGCTCGTAAGTCTTCCGAGTTCTGCCTAGGTTTGCCAGACACGCCCATGGACTCGATTGAGAACGATCTTCGTACCTCCTCTTGTATCTCTCGTAGTACACATTCTGTTTCTATGACGTCACTAGTAACGAACAATGAGGAGTGACGCGTAGAAGAGTCAGGTAGGTAAACATTAGGCACCCTTCCATGCAGGCACCAACCCAGCGGAGTCCGGGTGGCACAGGGTTCATCGGGTTTTCCCACTCTCATTTCCAGAGGTAAGAGAAGATGACAATTATCTTGGCCGATTAAGACTTGCGGTTGTAGTTGTGTTTTTGGGTACAAATTATGGCTGACGTCACATAGGTGTTTGTAGTTTTCGGTATTTACGGTTGATAAACTCTGCGGTAAGTTTAATTCCTTCACGATTCGCGCGTCAATTGTAAACATCTTGTTGTCAACACCGCACAGAGTTATATTAGCGCGCTGAGCGTTGCACACTAGCTCGGTGTCGTTCCATGCGCCACACACACGCAGAGATTCCCGGCGGCCGCGGAGTCCCACTCTCTCCGCCAGCGAAGCGCTAACCAGCGACACGGTGGAGCCGTCGTCTAGCAGCGCAGTCGTGCTCACACTTCCATTGGGTCCGTGAATGTTTATAGGTACGATTTTTAACATTACGGAACAGCTGACGTTTATGTTTGTTACTGTTTCGGTTGAAACTTCAGAATTGGATGGAACTTCCGATTGTACCGCTGGCACGGATTCACTGTTCTCTTGACGGGGCACATAATGTAGTAAGCGGTGGTGGGATTGTCCACAGTCGTTGACGTCACAGCTGGGAGCTGTGCACGTTTCCCTACGATGATGCGCTATTAAACACTTATAACAAATACCGTTACGCTTTACGTGCAGCCATCTGTCCTTTCGTAACGATTTTTTGAACTTTTTACTCTCAGTTAATTTGTGACTAGTATTACGACAATAACGACACTTTTCTTCACTTTGTCCGTCTTGCACTAAAACAGTTTGAATATTGTTCACTTTATCGCTTTGTTTACGTTTTGAATTGTCCGATTTAGGTTGTAACAAAGTAGCACTACACGTTGATATTTTCACAGCTTCTTCGGTGAGGAAATCTGACAGTAAATCCAGTCTAGGTTTTGGTGATGCGGCAGTGATAAACGGGAAACTATAATCTGTCCACTTGGCGAGCAGAGTAGTAGGTAGCTTGAATAGGATGATGTTAGCTACTTCCATGCCTTGTAAATATTCGTGGCGGCCAAGAGCTCGTACCGCTGCGACGTAATTCTTTATTTTTACAGAAAACGGAACTATTTCTCGATGGTAATCTGTAGAAAGGCTGTTCATCCTTTTGATGTCTGATACGATGCAGGAAAGAATGACGTCAACATTTCCGAATTGCAGTTTCAACGTGCTTATTACGTCAGCAGGTGATGCTCCGCTGATGAGCAGGCCAGCTACGGCTTCCTGCGCGGCGCCGCGTAGACATTTACGTAATCGCCAAAGGTTTTCTTTATCGGTGAAATTACAGACTTCTGTGGACTCCACGTAAGCTTGCTCGAAATGGAGCCACTCCTTTGGGTCACCGCTGAAGCTGGGGAGTTCTTTTGGTGTGCTGAGACGACTTATTAGGTTGGTATTTTGCTGGGTGGTGGACGACGTCACGAGTTCTTTAATGGCGCTCGCGAGCTGTTGAACTGTTCCTTCTGTGTCGGCCGGGTTCGTGCGCGACTTGTGTTCATCACTGTTGAGCTGTTGAAGTTCGTGTTGACTACGCTCCAGCCACTTTTCAATGTCACCCGCGCCGTTATTTTGCTCCGATGTTTCTGATGGTGGACTGTATTCTTCATCGAGTTCTGCCAGGTCCGCTGCCAACTTTTTATCGATGAGTTCCATCTCAATGCGCGCCTTCGCCTGGGCTGCTTCTAGTTCCAGTCTTTTTCTCTGAGCTTGTATCGATTGGTGTGATGATGATGGTTTCTTGGACCTGACGACCGACTGGCGTGATGTATGTGAGGGCGGTTTCTGTCTTCCGGGTCGTTCCGACTTCACAACACTCGCGGGACAAGAACTTTTCCATTTAGCTTCATCACTATTTTTATTTACTGGTGTAGGCGGTGGCATTTCTTGCGCTCCGGTTACGGTTTGTAACTTTGCCTACAACTCCTCCTTTTCCTTCAGTCTACTCGTGGTACTGCGGGTGTTTACCATGCTTCTTTTTGGCGGCGGAGTATTAAACATTCGCGATCTGGCTCGAAGACCACTGTTGAGGGTGGAGAGCAATGGTAAAACGCAGAATATTCGAAAAGGATTTATATTTAAAAAACACGTGGGTTGGCTGACAAAATTTTTGGTTAGAAAGCGCGCGCGCTGTTCGTGGCATCGAGTTTGGCACTGCGTCACAGAAAAACAAAATGGACGTTCGGGACCCGCCCCCTTTCACCCGCTCAGAGCCCGCGCGCTTCCCTTACAATTTAATTTTAATATTACGTCGCTAACAGAAAGAAAGAAAGAAAAACAGTTTATTTACGCGTAAAGAACGCAAAACTTAAAGATAGAAAAAAAATCTTTAATTAATAAAGTTATTAAACTCAATGATACGCAAGTTCAGCTGCTAAAAGAAAATTTTACGATTTTGGGATTCGAAATATTTAACCCAAAATTGTATCTAGCAATTAGTTGACTACGGAACCCTAAAATGAATGGACCGATTTGGTTCATTTTGGTCTTGAAATATTCGTGATAGTAAAGAAATATACGCAGTAGCGTTACTTGTTCGAACTTGCATATTCGATATTACGTACAATTTCATGTACGGACTTGCAAAGCTCTATCCGCCCGAAAATGCTTACTTAGTGCTTGTTCAGACTTCAAATTGATCACCACTATAAATACTTGATGCCAAAGGCAAATTGATTCATTTGTTTTTATTTTTTGGCGACTTTAAGAATGTGGTAGAAATGTAGCAGCAGGGGGTCCACCGAAACCAGTAAAATTTTGATGAATCAAATCTATTCAAAGACGCCGCTGCGCACAGTGTCCCACTCGCTCCAACCCCACCTTGTACGCACAATTAACTATTTTTATATATTATGTATGTTTACATGATGTCTAAATAGCGCTGTACACTGATGCAGACTGACCGCGAAAGTGACCACTTACGATTTTTGTACGTAAGCTAGGCACTCGAAGTAGTTGTTCTTGCTTTTTCTAGGTATATTGCATCTGTGGATTTTTCACTTTTGACGTAGATAGATAGATAGATATATTCTTTATTGCACACCAAAAATAAAATGAACAATAGGAACTTAAAATTAAAAGAGTGTCACAATGGGCGGTCTTATCGCTAAAAGCGATTTTTTAAAGACAACCTTTGGATGGATTAATTTGTAATTCGGAATGAAGAGTTTGAGTGGTCATCTTGCAGCAGAAATGAATGAAGATGATTATCATCATTTAGACAACAGAACTGTGTGTTGTCTAAACGATGGTAATGCATAGTAACTATTGAAGAAAAAATTTAGAAATTATTTACGTGAATGTCCGCTTTTCGAACCCCCTCCTTAAATAGTTTCAAATTGTAAATAGATAATTATATTGACAGACATCAACGAATGCCAGTTACCTCGCCCTCCCTGCCCGAAGTACTTGTGCGAGAACACAATAGGTGGCTACAAGTGTGCCGGTAAGCCTGGCAAGCCATTCACCGAAGCATTGCCAGGAGCGATCACGGAGGCCACTGTCAGCAGCACTGCTTCACCGAAGAATGATATCTGTCCGCCTGGGTTTAGAGCTGGACCTGATGATGAGTGTATCGGTAAGTACGATGGCGTTTTTAATGGTAAGATAACACATTTCTTTGTAGAAACATGAGTATAGGTACACATCGCCTCCTTCTGCGAAGCAGTAATGCTAGCAAAGGAGGAGGCCGACCGCATAAGGCAACGGCGTTTGCGCCCCAGACGCCGCCGGGATTCCGATCCTGACTTCCGGCCACCGTAGGCGCGGGCTTGCGGACGGTGAGCATTGGGTAGCTCGCCGTCCGGTCGTCTGGTAATCGTCCGGACCAAGCTCAGTCGTCGACGGCGCGCACTGTTCCCGCGCGCCTCAAGGAGTTGTCAGCAACCGTAGGGACCCTGCAGAAGGGTCGAAACCAATCGGGTTTGTGTCTGAAAAGGAAGGCTCTGGCCCTGCTATGTATGGCGATGTAGGAACGGGGTAGGTTGTTTAGTCAGTAAGAGTCTGACACTTGTTTTCCGCTTCACCCAAGAGCGGAACTCGTCATTGGATGATTTTTACCTACCATAAAAAAAAAGTATAGGTACACACAAGGCATGCAAGGTTCATAAACAAAAAAGATCCGTCATGTTCGGCCTTTGTGGCATACAAATATATACAGATAAGAAAAATCACTCATAGGTATTTAAACAGGGCTTCTGTTTCTTTTCTTCTTCTTTCTCTTCTTGTTTTCTTCTTCTTTTGGTCTTTCTTATTTAATAGTTGAAATTGTTTACGCATTGGAATGTGGAGTTAGCATATTTTTTTCAGCCATACTGACATCTTGACCTTTTAAAAGTGCCTGTAAATAGTTTATTTGACATAAAATTATGAACATTGAAACGTATAGGTTTTTGTGACGTTCTCTACCATATATATCGATATCCGTGTTCTCTACCTTGTATTAAACTGCCAACATCTAGTCATCTAGGTAGTATTCGGTAACTTCTTAAATCCATTGATGCCATTGTTTTCTAAGGCAGTAATTTTAAATATATTTTATTCATAAGTACCATTCTCTGAAATTTTTTCTGTCATTGCATTTAGTATTTATAAGCAATTCTCGTCGTCTATTAAATAGAAGTCAAATCGGTTGAACAGACAGTAAAAACGGTTTCTTTAAAAGTCTTTTTTTATTGCAATAAACTGTGCTTGACTGCGATCCTACCTGATGGTAAGCAGTGATGCAATCGTTGATGGTGAGGCGCACTAGTGTATGTCTAATGTTCTGAATAATTTTCTTTCCATCCACCTTTACGTTAGTCGCCTTCTGGGGCCAAGGATTGATGCGAAAGCGGAACACCGGGGCCCTGTAACTAAGGCAGGAAGGAAAGGTGGGTCGTTTAGTCAGTAGAAGTCTGACACTGTCTCCCGCTCCGCTCAAGATCGGCATTGTCATTCGATGAATTTTCCCACCATAAAAAAAACCTTTACCTTTGTCGCTACCACCACCTCAGACATCGACGAGTGCAGCGAGAGCCTGGACGACTGCCAGCACCTGTCGCAGCACTGCATCAACACGCACGGCAGCTTCTTCTGCCAGGACCACGTCTCCAAGCGCTGCGCTCCCGGCTTCAAGGTCAACAGCGCTACTGGCATCTGCGAAGGTATGGTTACTTGACCTTAGAATTACTAGACCTTCAGTTGTGATGATGAAGTGTAATGGAGTCGTCGATAATCGATCTTTTTGTATATTTCAAGTTACGAAAAGAGTCGATCTTGAAGTAGTAGTAGTTATTGCTTCTTCTAAAAGGCTTCCTGTAACTGAAGAAAATAATAAAAGGGACTATACAGGGTGTAAGGGACAGGTCGAGGCCGTTTTTGGGATTTTCGTGTACATAACAAATCTTAGTTTATGGAGACCTGTTCCTTACACACTGTATAGATAATGATTGTGATATTTTTTTTAGGATTTTCATATTTGCTAAGAACTTTTTTGTCAATTCATAGAACACCTAGAAGAAACCAACAGAATAGGTAATTAATCCCTACTTTGATTAACGTTTAAATAATGCTGATGTTGTTACAGATATTGATGAGTGTGAAGAGAGCTCGGAAGAAGTGTGCAAGCGAACTGAGGTGTGCATCAACTTGCCAGGAGCGTACAACTGCAAGTCGAAGATCAGCACTCTGCCAAAGTAAGATCAGACGTATATAGGGTCCCATTAAAATAGATGGACAAAATTTTACAAAACATTCTGATTATTTCAGACCACCAAAATAAAGACGATTGTAAAAAAAAAAATAAGAAAAAAACGCTTTTTTACAGGGTGTAATTGTCTAATAAACCGACAAAAAATTCCACCACCGGGGTGTCTACAATCATGTGCTGGATCTCTGGTATTCGTTTGCGTTAACATGTTAATGACACCCACAATGTGTTTCCTCGCGATGTTTTACTTCACCGTTTTAAAAGCAGTGGTGATAAAATTCATTACTCAAAGTAATGCGCCTGGCTGGGATTTGGTGAAATTTAGAGTATATATAAGTGAACAAAATATTTTTTTTCTAGACTGGCGACTAAAACGTGTCAAGAAGGAACAAGATTGCGTCCAGGTGGATCTATTTGCGAAGGTCAGTCACTCATATTGCCTTTAAACTCTTGAGCCCCGAGCGTCATCATCATCATCAACTTAGCGCCAGTCCCGATTGCTAACCTTGGCTTTCACCTCGGTGCGCGGGGTCCGCTTTCCTGCAAGCACGCCTCCACTTCGCTCGGTCTTTCGCGTCCTTTGCCTTAAGCCCTTAGCACGCATATCGTCCCTTACGACGTCGATCCTTGAGCCCCGAGCGTCTTGTCTTGTTTTGTCTTTCTATTAAGTCTCTAATTACGGTATCCGAAAAGTTAAATTGGCGACAAATGGCCTGAATCTTAAAAAAGGTTATATTTGTATAATCCACTGTCACACGTATATCTCTTCCATCATTCTCATCCAACTCTTCTGTCGCAAGTCTATCGGAAGATATTTCATTTGAAATAAGCAATACCTTTATGCTCTTCTATCTGCATTTGTTACTTTCATTTTCGAGTGTTTGTGTGTGCCTACATCATCATCATTATATAGTATAAAACAAAGTTGCTTAGATCCTATGTATGCTTAGATCTTTAAAACTACGCACCGGATTTTGATGCTGCTTTTTTAATAGATAGAGTGATTCAAGAGGAAGGTTTATATATATAATACATGCATGCATTGCACCCGTGCGAAGCTGGGGCGGGTCGCTAGTTTGAAATAGGCAATGCCTTTGTGCTCTATCTGCGTTTGTTACTTTCAATTTCGAGTGTTTGTGTGTGCCTATATAAATTTATAAATGAAATAAATAAAGGCACTTTATTAATTATTTGTTTTTTTATTGTCATTTCTAGATATTGACGAGTGTCGCGAGGGTACGCACCTTTGTGACCAGTTCCAGAACTGCATCAACACGTTTGGAGGTCACGAGTGTCGCTGCAAGAATGGCTTCGAGCTGGACTCCTCATCTGGATCCTGTGTAGGTTAGTACATGTACAATACTGAAATGTTTGTGTGTTGTGGTGGATTTTGGTCTATTCCCTCTCCTAGAGAGGAGGCCTTTGTCCCAGCAGTGGGAATTTTTAAAAACGGCTGATGATGATGATTGAAATGTTTTGAATATTATGGCTATTAGTTTTATTTTTATTTATTTAGCATTAGTTATACTTTGTGAAACCTTTATGTAAAGAATCTATACAAATATATAGTACAAAATTTCATAACTGTATCATGAAAATTAACAAAATTATGAGCTTGTTACGTTATCCGGTTGTCCGCACAAATACATGGTATTCGGGTGACTATGCCCGCTATGACCTGCCGTGACTGTGGTGTCCAACCGGTGGCATTTTTATATATTTTTGGAAAAAAAAATGTATCATGGTGTAAAAGTTATTGGAATCGAATAAGTTATTGATTTTAAAGAGACACATTCCGGTTTCGCATTATTCTAATAATAATGTATTTATGTTATGATTTCGGTGAGAATAAATTTGACACACTATACTGCAATAATAGATGCTATTCTTTATCTCAGCTATCTAATATCTTTATAACGTGATTATAACTCATTCATTATTATTCATAAATACTAAAACTTTTGTTAATTCTACTCTTCAACATTTAAAGAATCTGTCGGGAATTTGTAATGTCACGAAAAGGGTTCTGAGTTTACACGTAGATGGATGGAAAGGAAGAGGGAGGCCGAAGAAGAGATGGATAGATTGTGTGAGGAGTGATATGAAAGAAAGGGGAGTTAGTGATAGTGTGACGGGTGAGAGGACAGAGTGGAAGAAAAAGACATATTGCGCCGACCCCAAGTAACATGGGATAAGGGTAGGATGAACACTTAACCAATCTCTACTTGTTATTTTCACTACGCGCCTTAATTCATCAAAAATATGTATCACCAGATATAGACGAGTGTGCCCTGAAGCTGGACAACTGCGCGGCTGGGCAGCACTGCCTGAACGTCCTGGGCACCTTCACCTGCACGAGGAGGCCGGTCACCACCAGCAGTACCACCTCCACCACTAACCCACCGCTGTATGAGTACGAGTACTATGATTCTGAGTAAGTAAATCGTACATTGTAAAATAGTAAAGCTTGATCTATAATATGTACATTAGACCGACCATAGACCGACGCATATGTGTGACGTGGGTCTATATCTTAGAATCTGCTCATTTTTTGAGGATACTCAATGTCATACACAGAAAAGAGATTTCACAGTAAACTTATTTATTTACTTATTTTGCTTTTCAAAAATTATTTTGCTGTTCTTTTACAGTGAAGAAAACTCAACTACCGACAGCGGTTACCCAGCAACCGTGCCCAGCATCCCCACCACCTCGAGCACTACTACCACCACCACGACCACCACACTGAAACCCACCACCACATCTACTACCACCACCACCACGACTACCACTCCCAGACCCAGAACTAACAACTATCCTTACCCCCCTTATTTCAACTTAACCAATCCAACGAGGCGACCCGACTATTACCCGCGAAGACCCGATTACTATCCACGCAGACCTGAGTATCCAACTAGAAGACCATTACCTCCTTATAATCCTGGGAATTCAGTGGAACCCACTGAGAGTACAGACAATAGAAGACCTACCTTACCTCCATACAGACCTGACACCTCGAACAACAGGCCTGCTGCAAGGCCAGAGATTCCACCTCCCCCACCAGAGCTACCCAGTAAGCCTACTCCACCAACTCCTGATGATAGGAGAACGAATGAGATAGGGGGAGAGAAGCCTGATGATGAAAACAATGACTTTGATATCAATAATCTACATTGTTTGGACGGATATGAGAAGGATGCTGCTGGGAACTGTGTTGGTGAGTGGAATTTCAGTTAAATTGTTGTTAATATAATTTTAATAATGTGAGCGCTGAAAATCTCATCTTAATTTCTCACAGTCGAAAATCAACGTCAAGCAGCTTCTATATAGTTGTCTGGTATTATGTTGATCTAGAATTCTAGGCCTATTACCACTGCTCTCAAAACGGTGAAGGAAAACATCGTGAGGGAACTGGCATGTCCTAGAACTAAAAATTCGAAGACATGTGACATCCACCAATCCGCACTGGGCCCGCGTGGTGGATTATGGCCCATTCCCTCTCATAGAGAGGAGGCCTCTGTCCCAGCAGTGGGAACATTAAAAAGGCTAATGATGATGATGAGACCTATTTGGTGATGTGAGACATGCAATGTTGTTTTATATTTTAATTTTCAAATAATGTTGTTTCTCTCTTCTTTTTTACTTTTTATTGCTTCAGTACTAATAAATAATGGGTTTTATTAATCTTCATAGCCTCGTCTCCTTCACGTATTGAGACTACTAAATTCAATTAAAAAAGTAATTGAATCAGTGATTTTTCAACAGACAGTTTTAGAGGGAGTGTGTTTTTAATCTTTTGTTTTTTTTAATTAATAAGTTTACGTATATTTCTCTCTCTACTAGATACAAATGAGTGTGCCTTGGGCCAGCACGCTTGCAAGAACACGGAAATTTGCGTGAACAAGCCTGGTGGGTACATCTGCGAGTGTATGGCCGGGTTCCGCAGGGACCCTTCAGGGTACTGCACCGTGATTACCACTCCCACCACCGCTAGGAGTACTACTACTAGTACGACGACTAGTACCACTACTACTACTGAAAGAGCAGGTGGGTTAAATTATTTATTTGTATAGGCGTATCAACGACTTATATATAAAAACTAGCTTTTGCCCGCAGCTTCGCCCGCGTACATAAAATATAGCCTATGTCACTCAGGAGTAAAGCAGCTTTCTATTGTTGCTTAAATTTTTCCAATCGGACCAGTAGTTCCAGAGATTACCCCCTACAAACAAAAAAACAAAAAAACAAAAAAACAAACTTTACCTCTTTATTATATTAGTGTAGATTAATCGCAAAATGTGTTGGTAAGCGCAAAACTCGAGAACAGCTGAACCGATTTCGCTAATTCTTTTTTGTTGTGTTTGTTACTGTTAGGAGAAGGTTCTTATGAAAGAAAATAGAAATTAGAGTAGAGTGGGGTAGAGTAGGATAGAATAGGGTAGAGTGGAGTAGAGTAGGATCAAATAGGGTAGAGGTGAGTAGTGTAGAAAATTCAGTTGCCGGAAGCGAAGCTGCGGGTAAAAGCTAGTTTACAATATAAATTGGCAATATAACAGTAACATAAGGTGTGTAAATGAGTCACTTACAGGCATGCACACACGCGCAACATTTACAGTAGGTCTAATTAATTAAATATATTAGAAACGATAACTTGAGAGTGTTTTTGTTGATGTGGATTATGGGGCTAGTGGAAAGTAAAATATGACAGTAAAATTACAAGCGACTAGAATTTTTGCAATTGTGACCAATTTTCGGAAAAGTATTTGTGAAGAAACAAAAACAAAGCTACTTATTGATTAATATTGATCAAAACTGCTATTCTTTTGTCTTATCTATATCTATGAAGAGATTTACTTCATTTTCTTCCAGAATGTACCAACTTCTTCAGTTTTCCGGTAACATAGAACAGCTCTACATATCAAGACTAACAATGTATAATGTTCTTGCAGTGGCGACTCCTGAATGGGCGTACACTCCAGTCCGACCAAGCCGCAGGTATCCACCATTAGCCTGTGAGCTGGGCTACAGCTATGACGCGTCTCTCGGGAAATGTGTTGGTAAGACAGACAATTTATTGAATTAAATACTATTACAAACGTGAGTAATCAAATGCCGGTTTACTAAGAGAGTTTATTTTCCACAAACAATAACACAATTTAGTCCAATCGCCAATAAATCACTTCGTAATGCACTCTAGAGATCCGTAAAAATATCGCTTAGGTCGTCGTATGGATTAAACACTCTTCACTTGACTTGGATAGTTCGCACTAATTGTCACACAACGCCGTCTAGTCTCAAGCTAAACAGAACTTGTATTATGGGTACTAGACAACTGATAAACATACTTATATATTTCTAAATACATACATTTTATAAATAAATAACACCCAGACACAGAACAAATGATCGTGCTTATCACACAAACATTTATCCTGGATGGTAATCGAATCCACGACCTCCGGTATAGCAGTCAGGGCCTCTAACCAGTAGACCAAAAGGCCAGTCACCTATGATTCAAATATTATTTTAATATTTGGTTTAACTTACGTGTGTTTATATTTTCTGTAGATATAGACGAATGCGCGACGAACAAGGCGACGTGCTCCGCGCGCGAGGACTGTGTCAACGTCGAAGGTGGCTACCGCTGTGAATGCGGCAGGAGATGTAGAGACGAAAGCGACAACAAGCCCACGTACAGTAAGTCAAACATATACAGGGTGTCATTGACATGTTAACGCAAACGAATACCATAGATCTAGTACATGATTCTAGACCTCCCAGTGGTGGAATTATTTGTCGGTTTTCTCTTGTTTTTTTTTTTTAATGAATTTTTTACGTTTTTTAAATTTAACTATACAAAAACGTCATTTTAATTTTTTTTCGAAAAAAATGGGTGAATTACATTTCAAATTAAAAATGTCATCGGGTTTGATTAGTTAGAATAACGACTTTATTAGCCTCGATGACATTTTTTTGTAAAAAAAAAAAATCCTTTTTTTTTCTAAAAATACCATTAGGATTGGTTATAATAACGATTTTATACAGGTAAAAAAATAAAAAAAACCGAGGAAAGATTCCACCACTGGGGTGTCCAGAATCATGTACTGGATCTATAGTAGGTATTCGTTTGCGTTAACATGTCAATGACACCTTGTATATACCACCAGCTTCTTTTTTATAGTGAGCAAAAATCATTCAATGAAGTGGTTATTGGATGATTGTGATGATATTGGATGATTTGGATGAGTTCGTTATCTAGCATGTAATATTTAACACAATCAAAAAACTCATGAGGGAATGTCCTTGTGCCACCGTATCTGACATCATTAGTATTTTGTTCTTAATCCTTGATTTAGTACATTGATGATCGAAGCCCACAGTTAAAAAAATAAAACTGGAGTTATTTGGCGCAGCTGTCAGACACACAATGTTGTTGGATTATTTTATTCAAGTTTATTCATTGTGTGCGTCTGAATCCTTAATTTCGTTTTTCTTTCTTTCTTTCTTGCCAAGCAATCTTTATTTTATTCAGTTCAAAATCCTAAATCGTCTTCATGTTCGCAGCCCCAGTTCCTACAAACACAACGCCCCGTCCAACGACCCCGGTAGCGCCGTCTTCAAGCGAGGGTCGCAATGTGATTACCGTGGGGGCCCAGTACGGACAGCGGGGCCCGTACTCCCCGAGACCTACGTACACCAGGGTGCCTGATGTGGGGGCCTTGATAGCTACGTGTCCCTGGGGGTACAAGCTCTCGCCTGACAAGAGGTGCTATGGTAAGACCTGAAATACTGAAGATTGTATTACTGTAGATGTGTTCAGTGCACATGGACATACATATGGATATAGAGTAAAAATATTATGTAAGTAATGAAAGATGAAGGAGGAAGGAGGTAAACAGTAACCGACCCAAAGTCCAGGGACAGGACCATTTGGCCACCTCATCAGTTGCTGGTGTCAGACACCAAGCGCTGGTTTTCAGGCCTTGGAGTAAGATAGTCTCTAGACTTTTATTGACTAAAACCTACCATGCCAGGCCCTGGAATGCCAAAGCGAACACGCCCTTTGTAATTCCAGGGCCTCGGTAACTCTTTCAAATAATTTCGCTAGCCTTTGAAACCTCATAAGAATCCCTGCCTCGAGCTGAACTAAATTATTAAAAAAGCGATCCATTTTACGACCTGAACTGAATTGTTAAAAGGACGGAGGTATATACACCGTGAAATTTAAATGGTTGTTTTCCCTCAGCGAAATGGTTGTGTCTTGGTAATACAAACGTTTGATAAAAAAATAAAATATTAAAAACAAAAAATGGACCTGTAGAGTGCAAGCTAATTATGACGTATCATAACGTGCGAGAGCTTATTTTGGTTTAAATATTTAATGAATCGGTTTCCTTTGACGGCGTGCTGCTCATGCGACTTTAGTAGTACCTACAAATTACGTCTAATGTTACTATTGTTTTCGCTTTTTTGAGTTGGTGAATATTTTTAATAATTATTTATAAAAAATTTTTTTTTTTTTTTTTTCTTTATGCTTCAAAAGTACTCCTTATGGCAAGTCATTCTGCCGCGGGAAAACAACCATTAAAATTTCACGGTGTATACCTCCATCTCTCTTTCTCGCTTGCACAATTGACATTATAACACGTTATGGTAAGGCCCCTGATTATTATCTTTTACTTCACAGACATAGACGAGTGCGCCCGCAACGTGTCGGAGTGCGGCCCCGACCAGCGCTGCGAGAACTTCTACGGGGGCTACTCCTGCCAGTGTCCGGCCGGACACCGCCTCGTCGGACAGAACCAGTGCGAGGACATCAACGAGTGCATGCATGGCAATGTAAGTCAGGCAGACAGATATTAGCAAGCACAACTTATACCCGCGGGCTTTTTCTGAAAAGTTATTTTTAAGTAGGATTTGAATAAATTTCGTTACCTATGTGCAAAATGTTCATCGCATTTCGGATTGAAAGAAAAAATTACAAAATCCAAGTGAGCTAAAAAAACTGGGCAAGTGCAATTCGCGATCGCACATTGAGGATTCCGTACATATAATAAGCTTAGGTTTTTTTTTTGTGACATAGGTAAATTACAAATATGCAGTTTTTAGATTGAAGCTTATGTCGGTTCCATAAGCTTATAGGGTTCTAGGTCAACGGCAATACTAAATTGCGGTTTATGACGATTATACGTACGATTTATGACGTACTGACGACGATATTTAATATATTATTACATGAATTAAACCTTCCTCTTGAATCACTCTATCTATTTTGAAAACCCGCATCCAAATCCATTGCCTAATTTTAAAGATCTAAGCATACATAGGGACTGATAGCGGGAAACGACTTGGTCTTATACTATGTAATCATTACATAGTACCATAAAACAAAGTTGCTTCGTCCTTATGTATACTTAGATCTTTAAAAGTACGCCACGGATTTTAGTGCGGTTTGTTTTAATAGATAGATCGATTCAAGAGAAAGGTTTATGTGTATAATACATGCATAATATATTCAATACCAGTACCCGTGCGAAGCTGGGGCGGGTCGCTAGTTTATGATATATTAACAAACTACTTTCTAGATTTCGTTCAAACCAATTTACATCATAATTTTTTTTAGTTTTATTATAATATAATATTAATAATGACATTTATTTCAGACATAAGTCCATATATTGTTAGTAATATAAGAAACCTTATAAAGCTATTGTTAGTAGTTACATATACAAACAAAGACAATCACAAAGTGGCATCGCTTAGTAACACCAATTTATGGCAGGCCCTGGACGCGACCCTCAGTGTGTAGTCGCATCCAGTGCCGCCACATCGGCGAGTCCCAGCGCCCCACGACCACGCTCAGAAGGCAGTTCGAGGCTGGCCCGCATGTGCTCCATCACAGAAGCACAACGCCTCCGCATGATGGCATGAAAACCATCCACGCTTTTCTCTGCAAACATTGCTGAAGCGCTGCAGTAGCGCGGCAGCCCGAACAGTATCCTAAACGCGTTGTTATATTGTATACGCAGACCACAGTACGTACGCTGCGTGTACTTAGACCACAGGCTGCAGGTGTAAAAAGATTGACAGAAGGCCTTAAATAATGTCAGTTTAACTTGTTCAGTACACTGTGCAAACCTGCGGGCCAGCATGTTACAGCGCACCGACAGCGCCCTGCGCTCCCGCTCTAAATCAATATTGTCAGTTAGATCATCTGACACCCAGTGACCCAGATACTTAAAAGTAGACACTCTGTTTAAGGTGGAACCACAAAGATACAAGGGAGGCATATTGGCGTAGGACTTTTTACCAGTCTTAAACACCATCACTTCACTCTACTTTACATTGTATCTAAGTCCGTGGGTCTGTGCATACTTCTCACAAATACTTAGCAATCTGCGCGTGGCACTGATCGACGGACTCAACAGCGCCATGTCGTCCGCGTAGCTGATATTATTGACGCACTGTCCATCTATATGGCTCGCGGACGGTGAGCAATGGGTAGCTCGCCGTCCGGTCGTCTGGTAAGACCGAGTCCAAGTCGTCAACGGCGCGCACCGTTCCCGCGCGCCTCAAGGAGTTGTCAGCAACTGCAGGGGCCCTTCAGGGTCGAAGCCTCCTGGAGCCTAGAGGGTGGTGCAAACTGTTACCTCGACTCCAGGAATAAGGCAAGGAAGGTACGGGGTAGGTTTTTTAGTTAGTAAGAGTCTGACACTGGTCTCCCGCTCCGCCCAAGAGCGGGTTTCGTCATTGGATGATTTTCACCTACCATAATAAAAAAAAAAAAACTGTCCATCTATATGGCACCCTATGCTTGTGCTGTTGAGCTCGCCGATCAACCCGTCTATGTATAAGTTGAAGAGATGAGGAGAGGTTAATCCCCCCTGCCTCACTCCGCACTCCAACCCATACACATCCGAGTGTGCGCCTGCCCATCATTATTTTCTTATTTTGAAAATTACGATTTAATATCTATAAAATATAATTTTTGAAGACCTATCCATATCGGCGCAAATATCTTTAACAACACGCAGAGCGCACGTGTAACGAAACGTTACGAAGTACTCACGCGGCGCGCCCCGCTTACGGCGCCCCTCCACTCAAAAGTGAAAGGCAAGAAGTTTATAAAAAGCGTGCGCGGCCTGTGAGCGGTCATTAGTTCATCGACATCGGAGCTGATCGGACATTCTTGAAGTTTATTTATTGTTATATTATTATTACATAAGTGTTATATAATTATTAAATTTAATCATATAAGAAGTGTAAGTGATATAAAAAGTGTAAAGCATAATGAGCAATGAAGATGCTTTTAATCATGAAGACGGGGCGTCTCCTTACATCCTCTTACATTCATAAATATTCACACGTATGGGTTTGATGAAATTTTTGAGTTTCAGTGATAAGTAGGTATGTGGAAACCCATTTTTTTTCTATTTTTGTGTCAAAATCTTGATGCGGTTCATAGAATACGTCTAATTACAAGTTTCAATGGTATAGTTCTTATACCTAGTTTCGGAAAAAAGTGGCTGTGTATCATAGCCACTTTTTTTCGAAACGTCTGGACAGGCAGACAAACAAACAGACATAACGAATCTCATAAGGCTATATTTTTTAAAAAATTGTAAAAATATGATGTATCCTTCCAGCCTTGCGCATACAACGCCGAATGCCTGAACACGTGGGGCTCGTACCGGTGCGCGTGCCGCGAAGGGTTCCGCAACGCGCCCTCCAACGACAAGGTGTGTGTGGACATCGACGAGTGCTCCGAGCGAGCTGGCGTCTGCAGCCAGGCCTGCTCCAACACCTGGGGCAGCTACCGGTGCTACTGCAAGAGGGGGTACCGCCTTGATGATGATAACAAGTGAGTTGTTGATGATAACAAGGTGTGTGTGGACATCGACGAGTGCTCCGAGCGAGCTGGCGTCTGCAGCCAGGCCTGCTCCAACACCTGGGGCAGCTACCGGTGCTACTGCAAGAGGGGGTACCGCCTTGATGATGATAACAAGTGAGTTGTTGATGATAACAAGGTGTGTGTGGACATCGACGAGTGCTCCGAGCGAGCTGGCGTCTGCAGCCAGGCCTGCTCCAACACCTGGGGCAGCTACCGGTGCTACTGCAAGAGGGGGTACCGCCTTGATGATGATAACAAGTGAGTTGTTGATGATAACAAGGTGTGTGTGGACATCGACGAGTGCTCCGAGCGAGCTGGCGTCTGCAGCCAGGCCTGCTCCAACACCTGGGGCAGCTACCGGTGCTACTGCAAGAGGGGGTACCGCCTTGATGATGATAACAAGTGAGTTGTTGATGATAACAAGGTGTGTGTGGACATCGACGAGTGCTCCGAGCGAGCTGGCGTCTGCAGCCAGGCCTGCTCCAACACCTGGGGCAGCTACCGGTGCTACTGCAAGAGGGGGTACCGCCTTGATGATGATAACAAGTGAGTTGTTGATGATAACAAGGTGTGTGTGGACATCGACGAGTGCTCCGAGCGAGCTGGCGTCTGCAGCCAGGCCTGCTCCAACACCTGGGGCAGCTACCGGTGCTACTGCAAGAGGGGGTACCGCCTTGATGATGATAACAAGTAAGTGGAATAAAAGCTGGTTGAAATGGCAGATCCGGAAATGACAGGATTAGGAATTCCAATCCATTTAAATTTCCTTTGATCATTCATGATAATTTGTTCCAAATGGTGTTTCGCTGTGTTTTATTACCCAGCGTTTTGGTATTTAAAAAAAATGATGTTTTTCACGGCCCAGTCTTTCGAACAAAGACGAGGTCTGTGGCCCAGCATAGACTAAATAATATTCCAATCATGCCACCATGTCTGATCATAATCCTCAACAAACAAGTTGAATCAGTTGAAACATTTCGCTCGACGTTGAATGCGCAGTAACCGATTTTCGGGTCTCAAAGAAGTAGGCAGGCTGCGTGTAAACATAGCAACGGGTTCAAATTATTTGCCGCGTACTACACCTACTCTTTAACTTTTTTCTAGTTTCGATGGATGCTGATGATGCTTATAACTTTTGCTCACAGTACATTAACCTTTTTCAAACACTTTTTCCCCAGGACATGTGTAGACGTTAACGAATGCGAAGAGTTCTCCTCGTCACGGCTCCGCGGCAAGCTGTGCGGAGGAGAGTGCGTCAATGAGCCTGGCAGCTACCGGTGCTCCTGTCCAGCTGGGTACAGACTGTCCGAAGACAGCAGGAGTTGTATCGGTAAGTACCAAATACCGGAGACGAGGTCAGAAGATCATACCACATAGACCTGCTATATGTTCTTTGAGGACTAGCGGCCAAGGCTCCGACTTAGAGTAGCTGATCGCGGGTTCATACTCAGCTGGCTTAAGAAAGATAGCAGGAATAGTGTGGGTATGTGCTAAGGATCGGCATGATCCTACAGTATCATATCTATGTCGAGGAGAGGGCATGCAGGCACTTGGCAGCTACCAGGGTTCTTATTCAGGCTTTACAAAGATAGCGGGTAAATCCTAAATACCAGAGAGATCGTATATAGTATCTATGTGGAGGAAAACTACTGGGGAGAAATAATGATCTAAGAATTATTGTTCTGGCTCCGAGATGGTTTTCAGCAAATCCTAAGGCAGGATTTATAGCCTAATAATACCTTTGACCAGGTTGTGAAGGAAATGTTTCAAGTGTGTGTTGTGTTAGTTTTACATGCATATGGTTTAAAATATGATTCAGATTATCTGAAAAGGGATCCACAGAAAACTATCAAGGTTTCATATTCTCTCTCCAGTAAGTCTACAAAGGTAATGTGATTACTGGAAACCGTAAAATTTTTAAAGAATTAGTTTTCGGGAAGGTTGAGCACAAGACTAATACATTATCAATACATTTCTACCTTGCAGACATAGACGAGTGTGAGACGGGCGAGGCTCGCTGCGCGCACGGCGCGGACGCGGGCTACGTGTGCCAGAACACGCGCGGCAGCTACCACTGCCACCACATCGACTGTCCGCCCGGCTACAGGCTCGAGTCCAAACAGTCAGTTTACCATCTCTAATATCTATCGTAATACGATGTCCCAAAGCGTTTAGGTACAAAGCTATGTAAAGCGGGAGCTCGTGCGATACCATCAGCCTCGCGGTAGCCGTCGCGCACCGACTCCCGACCGGTACATATAATAACACATTAAAGTTCTCCATCGATATGACTACATGCACACTGTTAAATTTGAACTAGCGACTCTATGCAGGTAATAATCCAGTTTCCGTACCAGTATCGTTGCAAACTACAACCGCACGATGACCCTTAGGGTGGTCTTACAAACGCTACACACAATTACTATGCTGTCTATAATATATGTGGTAGGTATAAATACCACAGGAACTTTACCTTTTTTGGAATAAAAAGCGTCTTATAACACTTTGATAGATCTCTAGTTACTGCCCTGCCACAGACAGGGCAGTAACTAGAGATCCCGTAGTTTATAGGGCTATATGATATAGCGCATATGATATAGTTTTCTTCAAAAAACGGGCTACCTAACACAGAAAAAAAATTAAATCGGACCAGTAATTCCTGAGATGAGAGATTCCTGAGAACGCTAACAGTTTTATATGGCAGACTAGCAAACACATGTCAAAACATTGAGCAATGCTACAACAATGGTGACAAACCATTGAAGCAGATGTAGAAAGCTAATTGCACGTCGCCAGCTGTCTGTCTTAAAAGTATGGCTACCAAACAAACTGTTTCTGAACTTCTAGACCTTATAACCTACTTAAAATCTGTACTGTGTTCTTCGTACAGACCTATTGTTATACATATATTAAAACCCCTAAATAAATGAATGTAAACTTGCAGCCGCTGCGTGCGCGTGCAGCGCTCGTGCCAGGTGGGAGACTGGTCGTGCCTGCAGCAGCCCAGCACCTACAGCTACAACTTCATCACCTTCGTCGCTAACATCTATCTACCCTCGGGCAGTGTGAGTATTACGCAGAATCAAATGTTTTTGTTACTCACAATCATGGGCGTAACTAGGGGGGTGGGGGCTGGCCCCCCTTAACTTAGCTTGTTTTTGCCAATTGCACACAAACATTTGTTTTTTTTTTATGGTTGGTAAAATCATCAATTGACGAATCCCGCCCTTGGGCGGAGCGGGAGACCGTCGGACTTCTACTGAATAAACGACCCACTGTTCCTTCTCGCCTTAGTTTCTGGGCCCCGGTGTTCCTCTTTCGTATCTACCCTTGGCCGCAGAAAAAGAAGTGTTTTTAGTCAGTAAAAGTCTGACACTATCTCCAGCTCTGCTCAAGATTGGGAGATGTCATTGGATAATTTTTGCCCTCCATTGAAAACAAAATCTGTACCTATTAATTAATCTATGGACGCATATTTCAGGTGGATCTCTTCACGATGCATGGCCCCTCGTGGCGAGAATCTATCGTGAGCTTCGAGATGCGCATGGTTTCTGTGGAAGCGTCTCCAGGAGTGAGGCCTGCAGACCTTAGGTGTTTCGAGTAAGTACCCGTAGAATTACTACTTTTTTCTATACAACAACATTCTTATTGAAATTCTAAGACGCGTTTTCATAAATTTAAAAGATCACTTTGAAGTTCAAAACGATCTTTAAAATTCTTCAAAGTGTGAAAAGTGCAGAGTCAAAAGACGATATTTGAATATAATTTTCAAAAAGTAGGTACAGGCTACCTAATTTGCTACCTGATTCTGTAATCTAGGGTGTATATTGCATATCTATCTATTTATCTATTATATATATTCTACAACTATCACACAACGTCGTCTAGTCCCAAGCTAAGCAGAGCTTGTGTTATGAGTAATAGACAACTGATAAACATACTTATATATTTCTAAATACATTCATATTATAGATAAAATACTCCCAGACATAAAACAAATTATCATGCATCACACAGACATTTATCCTGAGTGGGAATCGAACCCACAACCTTCGGCTTAGCAGTCTGGACCTCTAACCACTAGACCAACAAGCCAGGTAATGGTACTTTTTCTTTTTTTTCCAGCATGCGTCCCTCAGGCAACATCTGCGTGATCTCACTGCTGTGCTCGCTGGAGGGTCCTCAGGTGGTGGAACTGGAGCTGACCATGTCTTTGTACCAGCGCACCATGTTCGCTGGTAGCGCAGTGGCTAGGCTGGTCGTGATTGTATCCCAGTATGAGTTCTAGTTGGAAGGACCTTTGGGAATGTGTAGCTTATGTTCTGTACCCCTGACATAACATGAAGTTCTGGTAAAATACCTGCCGTGGCGCCGTTGATCAGTAATATGTACTTATATTTTTCGGTCAATTTCAAAATACCCTTCTTTCTGAATTTTTAGTTTTTCGAGCTTTACTTTAAAATGAAATACCTATCAAACATTTTACCTCGCCTCTCCATATAGATACCGGTTCTAACTCTAACAAACCTTAATAATTATAATTGACCAAAACTTTGTTGCTGAACGTGGCCCGGTAGATGGCGTTAAACCCATGTTTTTTTTTAGTTTTTGTGCTTATGGAAGCATAGGTAGGGCTAAGTTCACATGACTGCACCCCGTCCGCTATATTATACATTAAAGTTGTCCAAGATACACCGTTAAAGTTAAACTAGCGACATTGTGCAGGTTTATACTTTCCGCTATAGGCACCACCATAAAGTACAAACGCGACGGCCGACGGGTGCCCGCGCGGGCTCCCCCTTTATGCAGTGTGGGCCCTAATCCTATCCTATTTTTGTTAGGGGTACAGGATCCGAAGTCAGAAGAACAAGCTGTGGAATAAGGGCCAACGTACAGCTTCATCTACTAATAAATAAATACCGACTTTCCTTTAGTTCCGGATTGCGCCAAAAGCGACTTTATCGCGAATCCGACCAAATTGAATAGTCACAAAATCTATGTATGGACTATTCAGTATAATTGTGACGTTTCGAGTTGGTAGGATTCGCGATAACATCGCTTTTGATGCGATGCGGAACTAGGGGAAGTCGGTATTTATTCAGTAGTGGTTGAAATAAAGGTCAGAATAAATAAAATTCTGTTAGTAAGATGGAAAGTTGCACGTTCCGATTCATTTTCAACTTTATTTTTGTGACGATACATTTGGTATTTGTTTAACTGAACTCATAAAATTCGCAGCATGTTCTTCTGATTCTGTAAAGAAAATAAAACAAAGATATCGCTTTTAGTGGCATGTCTGCTCGATTCAAGAACGTTGATTTGTTTTAAGAATTAACTATTTTCTTGTAAAAACATTGTTTTGTTACAATTCTACTTATATACGTAATTTTATTAGGATACTCCGCCTTCGCCTTATTTGTACCCTACCACCTGTCGAAGACATTGTAAATAAAAACAACAAAATAAATTGGAATATATGTTTTTAATTTTATTAAGCACAAGCATTTGTACACCATGAAACGATGGTGTCAACGTCGGTTATATACATATATACCTACAGGTAATAGTGCATTACATTAGTAACTGATTAGATCTCTTGATCACAACGTAATTGATATTTTAAACTATATCTAGACAACAGATGCAAACAATACGATTGTATTACTACAACGCTCTGGTCCCTTGATCCTTTTCTACTCCTGCGCACCAACATATTATTATAAAAATATCCTCAATAATAAAAATACAACTCTTACAAATTATAATATTTCGCTTATTTGATGAAAAACCTGGATTAACAGACGCCATCTTGAATTTATTGTTGCAATATGTAAAAAATAAAATCGAAATAACTTATAGAAGAACAGTAATATTTATGAACGAGGTCATAATATATATCATAAATAAAATAATATTTTAGCGACTATTAGTCCAAGTTTATTGCCTTTAATTGTGATTTCAAAATAATAACGATAGCTAAAAACAAATGCTATGCACCACAGCACTATTTACTGTCATAAGGTCACAAAATCCATGATTAATTGTTATACCTAATATACTTAAGTAGTAGGGTGAAGAATGGGCAGTGGGAATTTTCGAAAGAGTTCACCGAACCGTAGAACGCAAAGGCAACTGAAGGACACTGGTAAGTATTAGCTAAGAAAAGTCTGACACGCCTTTTCGCACAGCAGAAGAAGTCATTTGATGACTTTCCCAATATGAATAAAAGTAGTGTGAAAAAGAAAAATAATTAAAGCTTAAGTTTTAATAATACAAAGCGTTCAGATAGCTGCTAATATAGTTTACCTTAAATTTCTATATTTGCCTCAGTAAAGCTGCATCATATAAGAAAAATGCCTCTTTGTTGGATGAAAATACACGAAAACTAATTGAAAAAAATAACACGTATATAGCAAGGTCAAACTAGAATGGAAACAATTTATCTCGACGCCATTTTGGACCTTATGACATTAATAAATTTCGATTTATAAAATTAATATAAAATAAAACTTTCAAATATACTACAAAAACGATACAATTATAAAGCAATGAAAAATAAAATCATATTTACAAATTATTTAACATAGATAGCAATTTAACACAATATTTACGATTCATTTACTATTAAAAGTCACCTTTCTTAGCTGCCGCACCACAAAAGCGTATTCAAATTTAACTGTACACTGTACTTACAATTTAATTGCAATATTTATAATTTTATTAAAATTAATGGCACAAAAAAGCCAAAAAAACTTTATTCAACAAAATAGTAACTTGGTAGTTAAAATGTTTAAAAAGAACAAGTTAACAACGAAGCAAATATATAGGAATCCAACTGTAAGTACAGATTTATTAAATAATACTTTTTTTACGATAAATGGCATAGACAACAGTCTTCACAACATTCAACAGTAATGAATTATACTATTAACACGTAATGTCTACAAATCGATTAATTGTAATCTTACGAATACTATGTTTTATCTATCGTTTTTAGCGGTAGATCGATAAATTAGTTGATTTAAATCGCCTACAGAAAACAAAACAACAATCACTTACATTTTGGTCCGGTAAAATCGACTAAGTTTTAACTAAAATCGGAATAATCGACTAACCCGATCTCGAACTAAAAGGATCGCAAAATTAATGTAACAAACCAACCATGTGTAATCGATTAGTTCAATTAATCATAAAACTCAACTAATTAGAGTAATTTATGCGCGTTTTTAGTAAATTCCATTCAATTTGCGATAATTTTCGATCGATTCACTATAAACAAATAAATAATCGATTTGTAAGCACTAAGGGTTTGAGGTACATCTGTTAGTACCAAATCGCACTTTCCTATGCTTCTGTCCTTTTCAGAGACATGAAATTATTTATTAGAGCGAGAAAGAAAGCATGTTGCCGATCGACGTGGTTCGTCGATTACGCTGTATGCAATCCTCTTTCTCACTCTATCAAATGACGGTACTAAGTAATAGAAAAGGATAGAAGCATAGGAAAGGGCGGTTCAGTGTAAACAGTAGCAATCTAACCCGAAAATGTCATAAAAGAAGCTTACTGGTTCGAGCACAACACACAAGCATGTACAAATCTGATATGATACTGTAAATTCGTACAGTTTCACGGAACTTCTGATAGGCTCTGTTATGGTACAGTTGCGGTCAAAATACTATACAATAATAATAATAAATCTAATTAACAACATGCTCTATTACAGTTTTCAAAGAAAATATCAGAAATAGATAAATAATAATAATAAAAACAGTAACAGACAATATATAACAAGTTGTACATAAATTTACGTTTATTAGGCTCACTTGCGCTACAAAATCGATAAATGGATTTAGTGCTACGCCAATTTAAATCATACTTTCATTTATTTCAGACGTTCGAAGGTGTCAAAAACAACTATTTCAAATACACTTAACAAATTTAGCTTTTATTCATTAACCGTGGATGTTAGTTTAATGCGGCTTTCTATGTCAATGAACAATATAAGGTCGGTAGGGCTGCGAATCGATCTAATACAGTTCACGCAAATTCAACGCGATGCGCCGCCATGTCTTACGTGCGTGCGAAATCGTATAAAACAAGCGAGCGCACAAAAAGAATTTTGCGGCAAAACATCAAACCAACTGAGTTGACCACTTTGATTTTCACATCACAGCTTCGCACCCACGTAATAGAGTATCAATATTGTTTGTATCAATCGGACCGTGCCGCGTCGCTTCGCGATCACGATAATATTGAATCGCTGACTTAGGTCACCGCGTGAGTTCCAATTATATAAATAAATATTATATTATAAAGAGAACTTTTAGTTCAAAATATAACAAGTATCGAATAACAAAAAGACGACAAATGTTTTATGATTCTCACCGTAACATTTACTAAAGCAAAGGTAGGGTGAAAGATATAACATATTTTCACCGCAACTGCACATATTTGTGACTAAACAAACGCTATAATATAATAGTTTCACCTAAAAACGTATAAACATTTTACACTTCTACAACTAACATTAACATGTTAATGTCAACATGAAGCTACCGTCTTTGTGACAAGTTTCAAACATAACCTTCATATAGATTACTCAATGCACACTAAGAAGATATAATCGATGCATTTTATGAGCGTGCGTTATGACTTATGTCAATGTGACATCTGTCCAACTCTCCGATTTGAGTTTGACAGATATCACATTGACATAATTAATGTAAAATGTTGCCAGTAGTGTATGTAACTTGTTTCTTTGACGGACTGAGATGAAATGAGAATGTTGTTAAAGATACTATATTGCACTTAAGGTACAAATTGCACCTGGAACGCAAAAGGCTTGCTCCATCCAGACCGGGGTGAGTTATTTCATGATTTCCCAGACCAACAAAAAAAAATAATATTAATAAATTGCAATCATACACACGTTCGTAAAATGCAACGACTATACTAAGCTGTATATAAAACTATATACTATTGTATGTATATAGATACTGTTTCAATATAGTATTTCAATAAAAACTATCAATTGTATACCTAAGACTCGTCGCGGTATATGTAGTAAATATATCCAAGGCAATATCAGGTCATATGTCCACTAGTTTATATTTATAAAATATTTTATATTGCACAAACCAAGTCTCAGTGTACATCAAGCATTAATAATAATAAAATAAATTGTGAGTCATTTAATATCTGAGCATGACTATGATGAAAATCGAACATTATAATAAAATGTTATACAAGATGATTTTGAATTCATTGACCATCTTTCTGGGAACAATAGTACATACTAAGAAACATACATACTTTTACTTTAGACCCCGACTCCGACATGCTTAAAAAATAACTGAAATTACATAGAAACACAACTCTGTCAACTTCTTGAACACTATTTTGAAATCTATTTCTCTACGGTGTTCATTTGACGTTGATGTAATGAGGACTGATTTTTACAATTTACCTGAAGAATTAATAATATTAATACCTAACATATATTCCATACAAAGGGTCTAGAAACCGCCATATTTATTCTTCAAATAAAACTTAAGTAGTTGTTAAAAATATAAGCTCTTACCTACACTGAGTCATTCCTATAATAAAAGTTATTCTATTCATGACTACTGTCACGCCTTCAAGATGGCCCACGATTTCAAAACCACCCTGTATAAACCAATAATGATCACACCCCAATAACAAAATCTGACACATTCAACTGATCGAATAAATCTAAACAAACAAGTTGCTCAATAAAAGCTAAAAGAAAATGGCATTTTGTAATCACTTACTAACTTCAACTACAAAAATATTTCTTCTTACATCTACGCCGATCAACTGATTGTCTAATGTAGAATTAAGCTTATATATAAATCTGTACGTCGTTGTAACACTCCAGGTAATTACAGTACATAACACAGGGATATTATTTAACCTTTTATAGATCGTTTTTTAATTCTAGACTACGATTTGACAACTCAGAATGTCACACTCTAGAAATATGTTCCCAATTTTCTGGAGTTTGACATTTTAAGTTGTCAAATCGTAGTCTAGAATTAAAAAACGAAGTTTATCCACCTATGGCCCCGCGTACACCGCTGGAGGCGCGGCGGAGCGCTATTTAAGACTACAATTTAATATAAACCTTAACTACCTTGACATAGAGTCTACAAACACTCACGTGCATGCTCTGGTAGTAGCTTGAAGGCGCTCCGAGCGACGCATGCGAATTTATTCTTTTGTAAACCATATGTTAAGGTAGTTAAGTTTTATATTAAATTGTTGTCTTCAATTGCGTTCCGCCACGCCTCCAGCGGTGTGTGCTGGGCCTATGTCAGAAATATTCGACAGTACTTTCGTGTTTATTCCAAAAAGGACGCATATCTACGACCAAATACACTCGTCAGCTGTTCTGTCACCTATGGGGATTGAACAGCTAAACGAGATGGAGTACCAAGCGGTCCTCGTGAATAGGACACGAAAATATTCGTCGGGAAAATTCGACAAAAACGGTTAAACTCTATAATATGATTTTGTATCACCATCCAAAAAAAGAAATGAGCTATATAGGAACAGCTGATTTTTTTATTATTTGGATTGTGGTAAAAAATCTTCCAGTTTATAGTCAACTATTGATTTAAGTAGGTATAGTATTATATATATTTAACTATAATAATTGTTAGAGTATATATTTCACTGAACACTATATTCACATACAGAGTATGTTTCGAGGACGCAAAATGCCATAAACAGAAGTATAACCAAAGTATATCAACAAATATGTAAATATATATCGACGGGCACATCACTAGCCAATCAATCGACAGCAGCGGACAGCACTATCGTAGTTAGTACTAATGAGATTACAGTAGGCTCGCTTACCGCGGGGTCGAGTAGCGTTACACAACTAACTATACATCAAAAACATTGATAAATTTGTTTAGACATAGTGTCTTTTATAGCAGATTATTTTAAACTTGATATGAGTTTAATAAAAAATTTCAGTCGATTGTTAAAAAATTGTTAGGAAGCATCTAAACAAATTCATCAAAAGTAAAAATTACATACATTACAACATCGTCGTGTGCTATGCACATCATTAGAAACACTATTCTACACACAAACTACTCGCTACGTCGGGGTTATTCACAGAGATCATTTCTTCTTGACGGTGGAGCTGCTGGCGCAACTACTCGACCGCGTCTGCACGCCGTCCTTCTTCAGCAGACTCACCCCGAACGCGGGGCACTTCTTCCTCAACGCCTTTATCTTATACAACTTATTCCCTTGAGAGTTATTGGTCTCCTCGAAGTTATCAGGAGTCACATCAGCCGTGATTACAGAGTTAGTGATACAATCCATAGGTTCTGGACTGTTCGACTTGTCCCTTTTCCGTCTGAACCTGAAAGGGGCTTCGAGAGAATCCGCCGAAATATTAGTGACGTTAGTATCACTGGAAGACAGATCGTGTGTGGATTCGAGACCAGTTTTAGGCAAATTACTTTTTGGCAGCTTCTTCCGTGAACTCGAATTAGATCTGACTATGAGTTTCTTTCGCGCTGTCAAGTTTGAGTTAGTAGGTTTGGTTGCGACAACCGATTTGAGATTTGGCTCAGACGGGAGACGGTTCTTGCCATTCAAATGGCAGTTTTCTGTAAGCGCCGATAGGGTTGAAGTTACGTTGTTGAGAGTAGTGACAACTGCGCTGTCGTTGTTGCCAATCTTGCTGACGCTGACAGTTTTTCTTGTGAATGTTTTGAGGGGGCTTGCGCCGTGAGTATAACCTAGTGTTGGCCGGGCGAGATTGGCTCTTTGGCCATGGAAGCTGCTTTTGCCAGTAAAAGGTTTGACACCAGCTGCTAACTTATTGGCTTGAGAGTTGGCACTTCTAGTTGGGGGGAAGGTGGAAGTTTTCGACGCGTAGTGAGATTTTAGAGTAGAATTAATGATTCGTGGGGGTTGTTTCAAGTTGGTGTTGTTGGCGTTGCGTATGTTGTTGGTGGGCATCATGTAGTTCAATTTGGGCGCGAATACTGTCTTAGTGGGGAGCATGGGGGTGGGGGTTGTCTTGTACTTGCCGATGACTGATGTCACGTTGTTTTCTGAATCAGTCTCATTCGCGTTTAACACATGGGCGTTGTCCAGCTGAAACAATATGTAATTCGTTATTAAAGACATAATAATTTGATAATAACGAATTAGGTAAATTATCTTATTAACTTAGGCCTTAGGTGCACTAGTTAATTATGAGCCTATTCAGTCTAGCCTTGAGAACACTTAAACTAAAATATAATCGGACGGGTAGACTGCGGTCTAGTTGTTCCGATCGTATGAACTACGATGCGAAACGCTTAGTGCGGATACTCAACGTTAATCATCTTTAAGCTAAAATGGTGATGATGATTACCTTGTTATTAGTAATCTTGCTAGTGTGTAGTATGGTCTGCAGCGAGACGGGTTTGTTGTCGAGGGGCGCGTCCGTGGTGTCCTGGGGCTCGGGCAGGTCGGCGTAGATGCCGCGCTCGAACACGGGCAGGGTAGTGATGTTGTGTCGACGTCGGTACGCCTCGCCCTCCGCGTGCATGCGCGGTTGGACGCTGCAACGATTAAGATGGATAAATTATTGGGAATTGATATAAAAAAATATCACGATCTGTAGAAAAACACAACAGGATAAAATTGTAACGATCACATACTTAATCATAAAACAAATACGATTGTCTGTACGTCTCAGTTCAGAAAAGTTTTCATAAAACTACATTAAAAAAGGTGAAAGTTTAAATACATGTATTTGACCTCCGTATAATAAAAAAGGCAAAGTTCTGACTGACTCATCAACGCCCAACCGAAACCGAACTTTTACACGAATATTATTGTACGCGGCGAATAAGTTGACCAAAAATAGTCGGCGTTGCTACGGTTACGCGCTGTGCCAAACTACGATTGAGACACGAAAATCTATTACTGAGACTTTTGTGATGCATACAAGATTCAAAATTCACTCTCTAAGGTACACTCACTAAGTATGTATGGAGGAACCCACATTAACGCAAGAAAAGCCACCGGCAGAAGCTTGTTTAACATATTTTCTCTAGGAACACATAATTTTTTTTTCATTACAACATCCTAAAAAATAAAGTTTAAAAACTAACACCCGACTACTTAAAAACACGCTCTAAAAAGTACGAAACAAGAAAACAAGAAAGCCGTGGTCGTATACCACTTTTTTTAATTTATTATTCTTATGGCATACGACCACGGCTTTCTTGTTTTCTTGTTTCGTACTTTTTAGAGCGTGTTTTTAAGTAGTCGGGTGTTAGTTTTTAAACTTTGTTTTTATTTAACATATTTTGGAGTTCTAAATAGGTTAATCTTGGGTTCATTGATTTCTCAGCCCATGAATACAGGTAAAATCACAAGCAAATGCTAGTAATATATATATATATATATTCAAAATGTACAAGTAAAGCGCTTTCAAATGATACCAAACACGGCATATTTATCTTAACTTTATTTTTTTACTTCGTATGTTTTGTCCGCTAGAGGGCGCCACATTAGATTTTGTGAAATCCCATATAGCCTATAACCAGCGGACAATTAAGACGCTTCTAATGATATGTCATTTGTCGAATTCTGATAAGTAGTTTAGAAGTTACGAGGGAACAGATGAACTTCCATACCCACATACATACATACATACAGGTCAAAATCATAACCCTCCTTTTGCTTCGCCGTAGTCGGGTAAAAATTTAACTAAAAGTCAAGTATTACTCACTTCTCAAGGAACCACTGTTGGTGTCCAATGACAGAACCAGGCCGACAGATGCGAAGCCACGCGATCGACTCCCGCGCAGTGAACGCGTGGTGTTTCATTAGGTAGCAGGCGATCAGTGTGCCCGTACGACCGAGGCCCGCTGGAAATAAAATTAGATGTTTTATTAACAACTTTGGACCTTTAGGTGAAGAGAAGCGGATGTCTGTTTTTTGGATGCTACGGAGGTTCTCCTGAACAAACTCGAGCGACTGCAGAACTTGTGCATCCGCTTTATTTTTGGCTTTCGCAAATACGACCATGTGTCGGAGTTTCGGGCCAAATTGAAGTGGTTGCCGATTCGGCGTCGGCGGGATGCTCATATCCTATCTCTTCTCTACACTATCCTGCACAATCCGAACTCTCCTCAATACCTTCGTGAACGGTTTGAGTACTTTGTCCCTAGGGGTAAACCCTGTCGCACTGCAAATTCTCTTCTCCTTCGTACTCCATTTCACACTTCCAGCCGATACGATGGCTCCTTCTCTGTAACTGCAGTGCGTCTCTGGAACTCTCTCCCACTTTCCATACGTGACAGTCCTTCTCTGGAGATCTTCAAGAGGAGGATTAAAGAGCATTTCCTTTCACAATGACATAGTATTTATATATATATATGTATGTATATATATTTATTATATATAAGTATGATTATTTATGTAAGTCTGTTTATGTATTGTTTGATTACTTGTTTTTTTTGTTGTATTGTTGTAAATTGTACACTGGATCTTACCCAAAATTTTTGTCCTCTCTCTATTACTTAAGTCTGGTTTGCTGTAAGAAAACTCAATTTTGAGTTAAGCTCGCCTTTGTACATAATCATTGTAATCCGCTTTTTATATACTGTTTGGTGTACAATAAAGAATTAAAGAGAAGGGTCGACTTATATATCGGTCCACCCTGAAAACCAGTGCCGTGGACTCGTCGCACTATGTGTGTGTCCTTGGCTTTTTTGCTGAGTGGCTGGCCGTTTTGCGCGGACGTGCGCACTATTCTAATTTATTTTTGTTTATGGTTTTTTTTTTTTCTTTTTATGTAAATTATTATTTATAACTTGTAAATTAGTGTGCGTCCTGCAAACAAAAAGTTTTTCCTTCGTTCTAATATAGAGAAATTATGTATTGCTAAGCCGCATGTTTTTATTGCTAAGACTCAGGCCTTCTCTCTAGGAAAAAAAAAACAATAGGTCCTATCCACTACGCGGGCCCAGTGCGTGTTGGTGAATGGCATATTTTTTGTATTTTTGTTGTAGGACATGCCAATTACCTCGCCATTTTTGTCTTCACCGTTTTTAGAGCAGTGTTGATGAAATAAATTACAAAAATTATATAACTATAATATAATATCCGCGCGCCGTCGACGACTTGGGCTCGGTCCGATGTCCGGTGTGTATTTCCATGTGGATTTTCAAACTTTAATAGATCTCACCTTTACAATGGACAGCAACAGCTCCTTTAGCCGCTTCAGTAATCCTTATAAACCGGTTCACGATCAGGTCTGAAGGCACAGAGCCATCTACGAAGAACAACTCCCGATGCTCGAAGCCATGCGACGTGAACTGCCGGGCGTCGTACGACTTCTTGTTCAGTCGTACGATCGTCGTGACGTGATGTTTGCGGAAATAGTCGTGGTAGTGTTCGGGACTGTGGAGAGGGTAGCCTCGATCTAGGCGCGAGCGATGGTGAGGGCCGGAAAAGGCTAGCATTTTACCCGGGATTATCCAGTTCAGGTCGCCGTTTTCGACTTTCTGGAAAGAAATTAATATGGGTTGGTTAAGAGTATAATAAATAGTTTGTATTTATATGGCACAGGAATACATAATAGTCTTAAAAATAGAAAGGCAATAAGTGTGCAAACGCCGGGTCAAGGGTCATAGTTGACCAGTTCGTTTGGGGCTCAAGAGTTTAATGGTTACAATGGGTTAATTTTAATTCTAACGAAGCAATGGGTCTTGGAAAAAGAAAGTAAAATTAGTCTTTCAAACATTTTTTTTAAAGTGCAATTTTTTTAGTCATTTTTTTTTATACCGTTCGAAATCGTCCTTAGAAGCTTATTTAACGATCACATCTCAATAATAAACATGGTTTCCTAAGTTTTGGTAAGATCATAAAAGTCTTGAACGTGTTTATTTATTTGTATTTATTCCAAAGTTCCTTGCTAACTGTACAAAAGACATTATTGCAGTAAACAAATGAGTATAATTTTTATAGCTTGTGTAGGACGCCTCGAATCGTGTCGCGGATATGCAGCCCACTCCCTGTGAGAGAGGTCGACGGCATTCTCGTGAACTGTGCCATAATTTCAACAAGGTTCAACACGGTTATGCTTCAAACTAAAAATTCTACTGTTTCCAAACCAAGTTCTCATTAAAAGCCAGAGACATCAACTTATATTCTACATAGCGATAGACAAGCACGTTCATATAAACTATTTGTCAAAATACTGAAAGCTTTTTAGTTATAGTTTGCTGCAGCGCTTGATTGGCATTATGTCGTCTAATAAAATTAAATCATACAGCGCTAAATAACGTATAGAGGAGGTACGTCAACACTTCACTAATGTCATTAAGGCAATGTAAAGGTGTATGGCGTACAGAACACTCAAGAAAAGTGAGTGTACGGTACGCCTAATCTAGAGCGTAGTATATATATATTGAAAGAAAGAAAAATGTTTTATTTGAGACACACAATGCAGAAATCATATGTAGACATATTGATGACCAGGGTTTACATAAGTATTAAAGAGTATTTATTTTATTTAATATCTAAATTAGTGCTTGACTGGTATCCCACCTAATGGTAAACAGTAAAAAAATCGTTGATGGTAAGTCGTAATTAGTTTACTAAAGAAACCTATTCCCTTTAGCCTTGAAGGCATCAAAATTATAACCGTACGGGAAGACTGCAGCAGGCAAATTGTTGCAGTAGGACTGCAAAACTTAGTCCTTGGGTTAAGTGAATAGCAAAATCTCAATGCAAATACCAACTCACCTCATAAAACAGATACTGCTCCGCATCGAAGTTATCGAAGTCGAAGAAGCGAGCGTCATGAGCCACCTTCACGCCATGGAGCACGTCCAGGAGGGAGATGTCGAAGAGTGGAGGCCCTCCCGACGCGTCGCGGAAGTTTAGCAGGGACCAGTCTGAACCATCTGTTAGCTGCTTGTACACTGCTGCGGGACTGGAGTCTAGGTAGATTATCTGGGAATTAACAAATAATACATTATTTGAATATCCACCAATCCGCACTGGGCCCGCGTGGTGGATTATGGCCCATTCCCTCTCCTAGAGAGGAGGCCTGTGTCCCAGCAGTCGGAACAGTAAAAGGCTGATGGTGATGATGACATTATTTGCAAGAAGATGACAGTCTGAACGTGCAAGAATCTCCACGGACAAAATTATAAATCAATAATAACATAATAATAACCGTTTCTTTGTTGCCTTTATACCAGCGCCAGAGCTTTCCTTTCAGACGAGAACCCTTGGCCTCAGTAGGTTTCTACTCTTCTGCAGGGTCCCTACGGTTTGCTGACAGCTCCTTCAGGCGCGCAGGAACAGTGCGCGCCGTCGACGACTTGGGTTTGGTTTAGACGGTTACCAAACGATCGGACAGCGAGTTACCTATTGCTCGCCGTCCGCAAGCCCGCGTCTACGATGGGCGGTTCCAAAATTATGGTTTGAATTTGTAGCCACAAGAATCTTCTATACACAAAGTTTGTTGCTCCTTCACATTGAATCCTTAGTCGGATTTGGTTTAAACACACAGGTAGACCATACCTGATATAGCACATAAGATACTTTATCCCGGGAGTGTGTTCTCTTGGAATAATTCTCTACTATTACGCGGACGAAGCCGTTGGCAGCAGTTATACGATGTGAGAAAAATCGTAAAAAAAAACAAACCATGTAAGTTTGTGTTACGCTAACGCGATCGACGCGTTTATGACGTTCGGCGCTCCGATTGGTCCGCTCCAAGTTCTTTGACCAATCAGAGAGCCTAACGCGCTAAACGTTTCGATCACATTAACGAAAAAACCACTCGCACTCAGCACACAAGACTAGTCGTGCCATTTAAAACTTACAAACCAAATCGGCTACACACCTGTAGTCCTATACCAAAACTACCTTACATATGTAACCCAAACTACACATAAATGATTTATTAACCTATATTTACACAAGTCATAAAAATATGACAACCAAACTACCACCCATTCGTAACCAAATGATACTGTCAATCTTTTTTACGTCTCCCATACGAAACGTTGGCGAAAACGGAAACGGCCTTCGTAAAATTTATGTCCCCGGTGGGATCAGCCAACATGCTCAATCATGTATGAATATGAGGGTATTCATGTGGAATTAATTTGCGAGCGAGTTGACAGGTAGCGTATGGAAGTAACTATAGTGTTACTTGATGGCGCTGAAGGTTGAGCAGTGGCCTTTATCGCTCTGATGGTCAGCATTTTTTTGGGGATCGAAATCTGCCAGTACCAGTGTCTTTCGTTTGTGAGAGATTTCTGTAGTTCTAGTTCCTTTTGGGGTGGGAAAACGTTAAAAACCTCTCCCTCCTCAAGTAATAGTGACGAGGGAGTGTAATACTGTTCATTCAGTTGCCTTTAGCGTTCTACAGCCACGGTAACTCTTTCGAAAAAACCCGCACAGGTGTCAACCCTACCTGTCAGATCGAATACACCATGAAAAAACTTGATGAAAGGTCTGACACTATCCACGACGCTAAACTAGCTAAAAGCTGATTCCATGCCTTTTGCTTGTCATTTTCCTTTGGGATTAGAAACTTTTATACTTCAGTGAGTAGACTCTAATTCCACAAAAATAAAGGCTTACCAAGCTTTCGAATATAATAATGAAATATGCTGTAGTTTTATGCTTGCAACGATTTGCAAAAAGGCGAATGCCACGGTAGTACTACCACGTGACTAATCATACACTTAACTTGGTAATGATTTACAAAATGCAAAAAAACTTAGACTAGCATCAGCCTTACAATGTTCCCACTGCTGGTATACAGGCCTCCAATCTACGAAAGAGAATGGGCGGTAATCCACCATGCAGGCCAAGTGCGGAATGGTGTGGATGTCACATGTCTTCGAACTTTGGTTCTACGACATACCGGTTTCCTCACAATTTTGCAAAAACTACTTTGGAGTCCCCCTTAAGATATCCCACTACTATCTGAAATTGAAGGCCACAACTACAAATCAGGATGAAACAGATCCTGCACTTAAATCCAGCAATCTACATCAGTGAGAATGGCCTTAAGAGCCCCAGTACATCCCGCAGACAATTTCCACCAACCGTAACACATATGCCCATCATTGGATAATTGTGTGCGCGTGGGAATCGTCCAGTTACCCCTAATTGGCTGGTTTTATTTCCAGCGAGGATTGCGTATACCATGTATATTTAACTGATTAACTGGTTGTATAACTGTCGTGGGCGAAGTATTTATGTTACCGTTACGTAAGTTATCCGTCCGACTTGTAATCCTATAAGGCTGGTTTAAATGTCCGTGTAGTACACGGTACATAAGTTGGACTATTGGCTTCAAGGTCGAGCGTCATTATGGTTCGACTTGTATGACGGGATAGGATTATGACCGATTTTCAGGTCTCAATCTAAGTGGGGGCCTGTTCGTAACCTTAGCAAATGGTTCCACTTATTTGCCGCGTAATATAGTCCTACTACTTAATAATAAGCTGTATTATGAGATCCTATAGGAGATTGAGATATCGACAACCGGAAAGTGACTACCAAGTATAGATTAGAAGACTGCCATTTTTGGTCATTTTATAGAATGTAAGAAAAACAGTTTACTTATGCGTAATGACGCAAACTTAAAGCTAGTAGAAAACATAACCGATTACATAAGGAAGATATGCACCACATGATACGCGCAAAACGGCCGAACACTCAGCATAAGGTTATTAAAAGATGCAATTGAGGGTTTTTTTATGGTGGGAAAAATCGTCTTATGACGAATCCTGCCCTTGGGCAGGTCAGGAAGCAGCGTCAGACTCTTACTGACTAAACGACCCACCCCATTCCTTCTTGGGCTTCATACTGGGGTCGGATCTTCATTTCAGAAACCGGACCGGGGCCTCAGTAGGCTTTGGCCCTAAAGTTGGGCCTCTACATTTGCTAACAACTCCTTGAAGAGAGCGCCGTCGACGACTTGGCTTGGTCCGGACTGTTACCAGAAAACATACAATTAAGGTCTAAAGTTCAGACTGGATCGCACTAAAATGGCTTCCATATAGAGAAAATTTAAACAATCACATGGAAACTGGAAAAAAGCCCGTCTGTATGTCTGAGTATAGTTTCCGCACCAAAAGCCTAGTTTCCGCGAATCAAAATGAACATAAAGAAAGCCTTCTTTGAAAAGGGGTCTAGTTCACAATATCGACAGTCACTACATCGATGGTCGCTGTATCGAAAACGTTCCATCGACGGGCTAATGTATCGACAGTACCCCAAATCGATGGTACGCTACATCGACAGTACCCCAAATCGACGGTACGCTACATCGACAGTACCCTAAATCGTTGGTGCGCTACATCGTTAGTACACTAAAGCGACGGTATGCTACATCGATAGTAAAGCAAATCGATAGTACGCTGCATCGACTACCCGATGCGAGCCAGATTTGAATAAAAAACACAGCATTTTTAAAAGTTTTTAATCACAATTTGTTAAATCTGTAAAATGCTTAATTTTGAAGGAACCCACATTAAATGGTTGAAAATAAAAACATAAATTCGTATTCAGTAACATTGATTTATATATAAATTATATATAGTACTAATTTAAAAAGGAAACTAGTAAAATTAATAATAACAAAATCTATCTAAATCAATTATAATTAAAACACTTACATAGATAGGGTAGTCGATGCAGCATACTATCGATTTGGTTTACTATCGATGTAGCATACCGTCGCTTTAGTGTACTAACGATGTAGCGCACCAACGATTTAGGGTACTGTCGATGTAGCGTACCGTCGATTTGGGGTACTGTCGATGTAGCGTACCATCGATTTGGGGTACTGTCGATACATTAGCCCGTCGATGGAACGTTTTCGATACAGCGACCATCGATGTAGTGACTGTCGATATTGTGAACTAGACCCTTTGAAAAGAGTGACAGCGACACGTGCTAATTAGGTATTAACCACTTCAACAGGCAACATACACGTGTATTCTACCCACACCGCGCAGTTATGCAACCTAGAACCTTGAATTTCTAAGTCTTCCTGATATTACAAGGCGGATATAGATACCGCGGAGATCGAGGAGTTGTCAGCAAAACCGTAGGGACCCTACAGAAGGGTCGAACAATTAGAGCTGAAAGGAAGGCTCTGGCCTTGGTATTATGGCTAGGTTTTTTTTTGGAAATGGGTAGGTTGTTTAGTCAGTAAGAGTATGACACTGTTTCTCGCTCCACCCAAGGGATAACCCACCATAAAAAAAATCCTGATATTACTAGACAGATATAGATATTTTCCTCGAATAACTGTAATCGTATCGGAACTTAATACGGCGTATGATTTCCGTATCGTGTCGTCCTCAGATTCGCCCAAGGGATCGTATTTTTCCGGAAGGATGAACAGCGAAATCTGTCTTAATATTTCAAACGTTTTAGGGTAAAAGCGTTTTAAGTAATTCGCAATTTCACAGCAGTAACAAATAAGCAGATTATTTTAATAGGCTGCTGAATTTCGAGCATAAATATTTGTAAAAATACAAGTATTTTAAATCAGAGTGAAGAGGAGTTGGAGAAGTCCGTTCAAAATAACATTAGACATTCAAGAAAACCTTTTTTACTGTCCGTTCCACCGATTTTGAATTTTATTACGTTGGTGGAATGACAAATAGCGGCTGCAGTATATTGTGGTTTTTAACGACTGTTTTCTTCTGTGCAACGCCAATTACGACACATTCCTGAGAAGGATAAAAGTACGAATAGCAGAAAACAATACCTGATAACTCCCAATAAGATAGGCTGCATTGAGTCGAAGAGTTTCATTATTGCTGGTGTAGAAAACAATCTTCTTCTTCGGGTTCTTCTCCAGTTCCTCGTTGAGCTTGTTGCAGAACTGGTACAGGTGACAGAGGTGGTAGGGCCCGAAGTCAAAATAGAAGTTCTCGTAGACGATCTCATCTTCGATGTGGAAATATTTGCTGTTTCGAGTTGGTTTCGGCTTGTAACCAGTTTTCAGAGTCGCGAAGTACAATCTGTCTGGAAGAATTAGATCTGGTTAATAATATTCGAAAAATAAAATGAATAAGGGAATATTGTGGCATAAAATGTGACATCTGCCAACCAGTACTGGGAGGTACTGTTATGTCTGAGTATAGTTTCGGCACTTAGTCCTATGCAGACCATTGTACGTGAGCCATAAACTTTGGTGGTCTTGTTCCAACTAGCCCACCTCTGTCTAAAAACTGATTAGGCCTTTCCGATTTTTCAGGGCGTCAATAAGGGAATTCGGTGTGTCTACGGTTCGAGTGACACCTGTGCAGTCCAAGAGCACTGCCAATGGCTGAATTATTCTAGCCAATTTTGTTTGTAGAACATGTGTGGTTTCAGTCAATAAGAATTTAGAAGACTACGGAGACTACTTCGCGCTCATGGCGAAGGTTACCAACAAGTAACAAATCATCATTGCCATGGCAAATGACGCGCGGCAAGAGTGCGGTAGTAGCGCGCCAGTCGCACGTTTTAATTTATATTGAATAACAAAGCAGCGGCGGCAGTGCTGCAACCGCGCTGCCGTCGCGCGGTACTTAGCGATTAATTTGAAGGTGCCCTTAAGCCCGAATAATGAATAATTGGCGAACTATAAGTAGGTACACCTACTTCCTCCGTATTTCACGTAAATTATGATACATCTTTCATTATCGCACTGAAACTGACTGGGAAGTGGAAAGCCCTGCGCATGTTATATCCGGCAAAGTTTGATGCATCGATATATAATGTACTACGCACTAGATTAGGACTACCTTACACTCAATTTACTTGACTTAGAAAATCTGCAGGCCATACACCTTTACAAGTCTACATTGATAACATTAGTGCAGTTAGAACGTCAAGTTCACGCAGTGTGAAAGCGCTGTAAGTTTTAAAACACCATGTAGTTTTACTCAGTAAGAACTTAGAACCACACAGATTTAAGTGTATCTGTCTAGTCCTGTATGTATATATTTGTCAAGTTAGAACTACATTAAATCAACTCACACACCCGATTATCCTGTTACACTACTGATTTGTACGTAGAACGATAACACGAGGCGTCGCGTGGCGTGTACTAAGTGTAGCTCTATAAGCCTAGTTTCCATAAAAAAAAATATGAAGACCGACACGCCCAGTTCGGTATGTGTAGCACAAGTCAAGCTCCTCCTTCAGTTTTCGCCCTGTGAGAGAAGTCTGTTTGTTTCTGTATATTAAAGGGAATATTAAATAGTCTTGTTGTGTGTATAAACGTTGGAGTTTCCAACAGTTCAATGTTGATTTCGCCCGGTTAACTTTTACATTGCATGCTGGGAAACTGTTGGCATGGATAAATAATTAAATATCTCTAGTAACGATTATGCTGCATTGGTTGTTGCTAAATGCGCTACTTCGCTATTCCTTTTCCAGGACGACTGACTGAAAATTGGTAGGCAGGTAGCTAAGAACCAGGATGACATAGGATACTAAAAATCTTAAAAAAATTGTGCTCATTAATTGCCTCCAGGGTGAAACAAAGTTCAAATAGTATAAAACAAAGTCCCTTCTGTCCCTATGTATGCTTAGATCTTTAAAACTATGCAATGGATTTTGATGCGGTTTTTTTTAAATAGGTAGTGTTTCAAGAGGAAGGTTTATATGTATAAAAGATGCATAATCTTTTTAATATCACCATTGTACACGTGCGAAGCTGGGGCGGGTTGCTAGTTATGATAAAACATAAGATTTTGATACGGTTTTCAGAAAAAAAAAAAAACGATTTATTATTTGTATTATTTTTAGTTTTCTACAAAAACAAACACAGGCAAGCACCCAACTTACACAATTCTTTGTTTTTTTTACTATGAACGTTTTTGCTAGTAGAAGCTTTTGCAATTTAAATACGTTCAAGTTTCCTTTATATTTTTTCTTTGAATAAATAGTAATAAAAGAAATGGCAGACAGGCAGAATAACTCGATAGACTGGATGGCTAGACATATATTTTATGATAATATAGATGAAATAAATTCTACAAAACTAGAGTAAAGAGACATTATACCTAGTTTGTTATGCAGTTTTTGTCTAGAAATAATAAATACAGGTTGCGTGATTGGAAACCTAATTTCGTGTGACTGAGGAAACTTTATTTTGTAGTTCAATCGGTACTATAATAATATTGATTGGAAAAAAGTAATACTGTATTGAGGAAGAGTGGAAATCTGAACTGTTTCGTTTTATTGTGGAGCTTTTACCTATCTGTGATGGCAAGAAAAAGTTTTGGTAAAATAAAGTGTAGATGATTTAGCAAAATGCAGATGATGTAGTTATAAAAAGGCTAAAGTACGCTTCCTTGAAGCAGATTCACCATTTTGTGCTGGTACGTGGCAAGTAAGTAGAACAGCCGTCATTGCTATGGTTATACGCTGTGCCGCACTTCGATTGAGACCCGAAAATCCGTTACTGTGCATTGAAGATCGATTACCATTGTACCTAGCTGTGAAGGCTCTGTACAGTTGCTGTTGGGGGCTAAACCTTTTGTGGGGGAATATGGCTATAGACTCGGAAAGGCAACTGGAGTCTTCTGGTCGTTCTTTGTGCAAAGATTGACCATCGCTACCCAGCGAGGCAATGTGCAGCAATTGTTATGATCACGTTGCACCAGGAATGATCAAGGTTGGGTTATTTAACATTTTTTTTCACTAGGTGTCTCTCATGATGGAAACCAACGATATGATCAAGGTCCATCATCATGTCAGCCGAACGACGCCCACTGCTGGACATAGGCCTCCCCCAAGGATCTCCACTACGATCGGTCCTGTGCTGTCCGCATCCATCGGCTTCCAGCGATCTCCACCACATCGTCGGTCCACCTTGTTGGGGGCCTGCCCACGGAGCGTCGTCCGTTTTGAGAACCATTCCACGCCATTCTAGGTCCATCGCTTGCCTAAAATTAATCTACTCAAGACCCCTAGACTTATTTTTTCTATGACACTTTCAAAGCCTAAAAGAAATAAATTTATTCATTTAAAAATAAAGATTCTGTCAACAATATAAATGACTTTTTCGTAATCGTCATTCAGGGTACTTCTAACAAGTGCTGAAAGAAAGTTAAGAAATCCAAAGTCCTTTTTATGTTTTCAAAGTTTCGACGATTACCGACTTTCGCAACCAAACAAGACATCACAAAGCAATTTACTAACATATTACACAAGTTTGGAAACGTTTTTATAACTTCAACAACTTTCTTGGAGATTACAATTGTGGGATACTCATTTTAATTCTTGAAAAAAGGAAATTATTACAAATGAAAAGTTCAGAATCGAAAGACGAGCAATGGGTAGCTCGTCGTCTGACAGTAAAGTTGGTCCTTATATCTTCTCTTACTCGACTAAAAGGCTTCGTATATACTTATCTAAACACCGTTAATTTTTTATCGTTTTAATCCCAAGGAGTACTATCGATTTGTAAAGATAAAATTACTTCTTTTGAAACTTGAATAAACTTGAATTAATTTACACATTTTCGAAATTAATTTCTTAAAGTAATCTTCAGCTGGACGAGTTCAATGACCTGTAAGTAGTACGTAACGACCGACTACTACCTGCAAGGTCACTGACTCGTTTACTTACAGAAATTAGTTTCGTACATACAATTTTCGAAAAAAGTATTAATTTTGACCCACGACGAAACGGAACAGGTACCTATCTATATGCGTTTAGGGTGAAAGATGTCTGTTTGTTTGTGTGTTTTATCACTTTTGTCTTTACTAATTTATAGTGTTTCATGTACCGGATCGACCTTCCACGACTTTAAAACGATAAAAATTTTAAAGATGTATTTTACTATAAACTTCCCCGCAAAGCAGCTCCAGCAAAACCCCTTTACAAAGTTGAAGTGAAAAATGAATAGCTTAGAACATCGTGAGAATGAAAATTAAATTTCCTACAAGCTGGGGTGACAGAGGGGCTTCTTGCATGTTAAGGGGTAGTTTTAATGTAAATACCCACGAAACGCCGTGGCAGCCATGTTTTTACATCAACGACAATTTTAAGTTGAGTGTAAAACTATTTTCTTTATGTATGGTATGTCGATTGTTTCATGTGAGCGTTTATTTTATTTTGATATAAAACTGTTTTTTTTTTTGCCGACTTCAAAATCGACTACATTATATATGACATCTCCCTCTATAGGGTCAAGTGACGGCATATCAGACATTTACTGACTAAAACTCAACAATGTTCCATTATTTGCTTTTTACGATCTAGAGCCCAGGGTAACTCTTTAAAAAATGTTCCCGTAGCCCTAGCAGGCATTGGGACCGTTAGGTTTTGCTGAAATCTTCGAGACATAGGTGGACTTTTCAGACTTAATGAAGGACTGGACGGTGAGCTACCCCGTGTTCGTCGACCGTAAGACCACGCCTACGTTGGCTAAGAAGCATCTTGTGGATCCCAAAGCCCTGGGCGTCTCCTGTGGCTAAAAAACTGATTACGAGATTTTTGGTCATTTGTCTGGTTCGATTTGTCAATAAATGCTTAGCGTCAGATAACTACTTTCTTGGTGTTAGATGGCCTACAAAATATACCTGGAAATATGTTTTTTAGCAGTTAATCCACCTACAATAATCCCGGAAAGCAATCGGCTGTTTAAGACTCATTTTCCCGTCTGTACTGTCTTTACACAATACAACTTTTTCTAAAAACAGGATTGAGGCATTCATCTCCAAATAGAAAAGTCAATGAAAAGAAAAAGGCAATATCATTCGGAAATAAGCTAGAAATATATTGTTATTTATAACCGAAGCCCTCAAGAGACCCCACGCAAGTTGACAAGCTAATTTAGTAATGCTATGTATAATAGAACATTATACATAACATTCAGTAGTTTGTCAATACGAGCAAAGTTCCGGGAACTGGTATTCCTTAGGGAGGTATTATAGCAACATTCACACGCAGCTTGTTATGACACATATTCAACCTTATAATGTGAAAAACCCTACTATCTTATTAACCCAGCATAAACATTTTCAACCATATGACATTTCCACAGTTGGGACTTTTTTTTTGGGTGGGTAAAAACAATGACAGTTTCCACTTTTGGGCGGAGTAGGAGATAGTGTCAGACTTTACTGACTAAACAATACCCGTTCCGAGCCTTTAATAATCAAATCATATAAGAACCATGTAGATTTCTGTCTAACAGAATTTGAAAGTCCAGAGGTCCTTAAAATAAAGAAACTCACCAATAGGACTTGAAAGATGAAGCGATAAAAATGCAATATTCTAAAGCGTAATTAATCGCAAGACACTTAAGCTGTAAGTATTTGATGATACCTAAAAACTACAAATAACATATTCTAGATATCATAAAAACCGACTCTGACATTTTAGTTTTTCCAAGGCTACAGAGAATCCACAAATTATTCCCTCGCGTAGAAATAATTTTTTTATCGTAAATGTTTCAGGCAAGAGAATAAAATTGTCGATTTTATTGAGGCAGACAGAAAAAGACAATTTGGCGTTTTAATTATTAAAGGCACAGACATTAGGGTTTCGCGCTAAAACACCCAAAGCGCCATTTTGTGAACTTTTGCAAAGGCTTAGTATTTTAACGCGACCTCTTAACCTTGAAAACTGTAATGACAAATAAATCCAATAATGGTTTTGTAGACTAGCTAAATTAGTTCATTATTAGATTTAAAGAGTTTGACTACAGCGCGGGTACATTGTATCGTACCATGACCGTACTTCAAGGAGTTGTCAGCAAACTGTAGGGGCCCTTCTGGGTCGAAGCCTCCTGGAGCCAAGTGTTACCGAGGCTCTGGAAATAAGGCAAGGAAGGAATGGGGTTGTTTTTTTAGTCAGTAACAGTTTGACACTGTTTCCCACTTCGCCCAAGAGAATGAAAATTTTTTTTATGGTAGATGAAAATCATCCACTATCCGACGAATCCGGACCTTGGGCAGAGCGGGAAACAGCGTCACTCTTGCTGACTAAAAAACCCCCCCGTTCCTTCCTTGCATTAGTCCCAGAGCCCTGGTGCTACGCTTTATCAATGGCCCCAGGAGGCCTTAGGTCTGTAGAGCCCCGGACTAGTAAACTTATCGACCCCATAACATGACCATACCATAAAATAGAACCACTACTACAATTTTCCAGTTATAAGAACTTATGAGGACATTGAAGAAGGACCTTTTCAAACCCGAGGAGAGTTTGATTAAACATATAAATCTAGGGAAAAGATCTCATCCTCGTCATGCGGGTCGATTAAAAGTCGTAAAGCTTTTGTCCGCTTTTGTTAACGATAATGAGATCCGGATTTTCCCGTACAAACCGATAATTTAATTTTATATCTAGTTCAGTAATATCCTTGAAAAGTAAGTCCTAAGATGTCGATCTAGGCGGCTAACACACCTGTTATTTATAAAGAAGTGATTACTGGTTGGTAAGGGATTTCTTATTAAGTCATTACTTGAGGAGTACTATTACTTATTCTGCGCTTGAGTTTAGAAATCTTCATGAATTATATTTTTCTTAATAAACAATACAATGCAAATTGTAACTTTTACTCAAGCAATTAGTTTTATAATAAATACCTACAAGTGTTAGAACACCCCATCAAAGGGCGTCATGAAAGTTGAACTAAAACTATTACGAAATAGCGTGCTCCATCGTCGACCACATCATCGCTTACCATCAGGTGAGATTGTGGTCAAACGCGAGCCTATCTAGAATAAAAAAATGGCAACATTTTTATATCAAAACTCATAATGAAAGTGAAAAAAAAACAGAAAACATGAAAATTGAAAAAGCTGTCCTTAGAATTTTATCTAAGAATTTGTTTGTAAATAAATAAAAATGACATGGGTCTAGTCCTTTTGTTTTTTTTTCTTTTCAGATGAATTCCAACCAAGAGACAATTCTAAAGATATTATAATTTTATACAGTGAACGAAGCAAAGGAACGGAAACAGAAAAGACTGAAGCCTCGGGCCGTTGTAAAAATAAACTTTCTAAGGAAGACAGCTCCAATTAAAACAATCTAATCTCATGCAATTTACAGCGAGCCTTCGCGCTGTAAAACATTACTTACAGGAAACGGACAAGCGTGTCTTGAAGCGACGCACGGTGTTGCCGAGAGTGGACTAACACCAATTGTTACTTTAGTGAACGAAACTTACAATACAGCCGTCGGATCTTGGCGAGTTAGGCTCTGCGAATTTTAGAGCATGAAAATTCGTACAAAAATTAAGGTTTAAAAAAATAAATGCCAATAACAGTTTTTAAAAGCAATAACAACATAAACAACTGCAAATAGCATTTATTTGTTTACACCATTTATTTTTTTACGAGTTAGGTATTATGATATAAATTCAGACTCGCCAAGATCCGATGGCCGTACTGTAAAAAATGCGTGATTTTAATCATGATAACAAACAACTTTTATTATGAGACTAAACCTGAAATGTTGAGTATAGGGCTGGCATCAAGAATTGTCACAACGACCAAGCCGATGCGCTGGAAGCATGAGCATTCCCTACGTCTTGCAGTGGAGAAAAATTTAATTGGAATTATCATTTATTCCAATTAAAATTTTAATTGAAAATTTTAATTGGAATTACCATTTATTCCAATTAAAATTTTCTCATATACGGGATAATATAATTGCTCTTATATAAATTATCAGAATTGGCAGAAAAACTAAAACTGCACATTCAACCTACGCGTAAAACTTCCTTTTTTTAAATACGTTTTTTCTAGAATTAGGTTAATTGAAAAATCATTAGGGTTTTCCGAGGTTTTGCGCACTTAATTTTACATATTGTATGTATGTTTTTCAGTTGTCTAGGACTCATAGCACAAGCTCTGCTTAGTTTGGGATTAGATAACGTTGTGTGAAAGATGTGGAATAAAAAAAAATGTGCTCTGCTTACTACCACTTAAGTAGTAACTATTCTTCAGGCTACGTCGGTATAAAACAAAGGTAACTTAAAAAAACAACCCTTGTTTTATTTCTGCAGTACTTTTAAACATGCATAGACGGTCACGTGAAGCACGTGTAATTGCTTCAAGCGCCAAGTTTTTACAGCCCAAGACACAGGAAGTCAGGCAAGAAGATTAGATTCCGTTCCATGCAATGATTCCTAATGGTGATCTGCCCCTGACCAGTTGGAAGGTTATAAACGGTTTTGATGTCATCAGCCATAGAGTACGGAATTGTCACAGTGTTTAGAGCTGATGGTTTTGATAATATTTGTCGTAAAGAATCGCCGGTTCTTTAATTGCGTCTGTAATTAGCAAAGTCGAAAGGTTAACTGGATAGTTGACTAATTTATTATTATCTGTATAAAGTATCTTTATCCAAATGATAAATGATATTTATTACCAATAGGTACGTCATTATTGTCCTAATACGAGCAGTGTGAGAGTGCTTAAAGTTTTAAAAGTTTTGTTATACGACACAGATTCAGATTAATTTATTTACTCAAACATGAGTGTACATGCAATTATTATGCATAAAACAATGCATTTGGTGCGACATAATGCCAATGAAGCGCTGCAGCGGACTTTTGTATTAATATTTCAGTATTTTGACAAATAGTTTTTATGACGTGTTATATATGTATATATATATAAAAGGAGAAACTGACTGACTTGCATATCAATGCACAGCCGAAACTACTGGGACTAGGAGCGTGAAATTTTGCATAGGGATTTCTTTTATGACGTTACCGAACACTAAGAAAGGATTTACCAAAATTTACCTCCTAAAGGGATGAAAAGCATGTCCAAAGTTTGTGCGAAAACCTATTTTCACGCGGGCGAAGCCGCTGGCAGAAAGCTAGTCTAGGATATAAGTCGAGGATCGCCACAATGTAGTCAGTATGCTCTGTGTCATCAGCCAATCAATTTGTATGAAAATTGTTCCGTGTCCAAGGTTGTCTAATGTTGACATTGTCCGATCCTCGTCCACATTGCACAATGACATTATTTAGTTCTTCCTATGAATAATGTAGCACGTGAGTATGTCAACTTGGGTGACAGCTGTGTTTACTAAATCTCGTATGGATTAATCTCTTTATAATGACTACAAAGTAAAGTTATGGCAAACTTAACCCTGGAAAATTCATAAATCATTACATAGTACAAAACGAAGTTGCTTCGTCCCTATGTGTGCTTAGATCTTTAAAAGTACGCAACGGATTTTGATGCGGTTTTTTTTAATAGATAACGTGATTCAAGAGGAAGGTTTATAGCTATAATATATCACCTTTGCACCCGCGCGAGGCTGGGGTGGGTCGCTAGTATACTAATAGTCCATATTTATGCTTAGATTTTTAAAAGTACGTAACGGATTTTGATGCAGTTTTTTTAATAGATAGAATGATCCAAGAGGAAGGTTTATGTGTATAATACATGCATAATATATTCAATATCATTACTCGTACGAAGCTGGGGCGGGTCGCTAGTATATACTAATTTAGACGTTTCTAACAGTTGTAACATTACTCTTTCTTTTGAGACGGGAAGTCATCGAATAACTCCTCCTGTTCTGGGTGTGAACGAGAGGGAGTGACGGGCTTTTAGTGCCTAAAACCTACGATCCATGTGTTCTTTTAGCTGCATTTTGTGATCCAGGCCCGCGATAACTTTTTGTAACTTTACCTTGTGTTTTAAAGTTTTATCAAAAGCAAAAGATTTTTTGGTAATTTCTGAACATGCGGAAGCTGAGCGAATTGTTGTAGTGCAGATTTTAAAGAGCAGAAATTATAAGCAGATTTTGTCATTGCTTTGTGACTAAGGTCTAACATCAAGATTCAAGCTTTTGTCTAGAATGAAAAGTAGTATATGACACACAATTCAAAGAATTTTGGTGATTAGAGAAGCACATCCAGACCTTTTTACAAATAAATCAAATATTCAGCTTGCATATTTAATAACACGTTCAGCATTTCAATGTTACCTATGATGGGACTTGGGACTCAAGCTTCCACTCTAGGATAGGGAACGGGCCGTAATCTGCTACTCGGGCCCAATTCATTTTGATGGATTTCGCATGTCTTCGATGTTGTTTTCATACTAGGATATGCAAGTTTCCTCAGGACATTTCCCTTACACAAAAAAGTCTGGTCAACCTATTTCGAAAGTCGAGGTTTGTCACCATCAGGTCACCACTTGACTCCTCTATAAGAAACTTAATTTAACAAATATAATCTGCGGACTCAGGTTGGCTGCTGCACAAACAATCACAGATCACCTGTAATGTTGCCCATCCTGCACAACCACCTGCACCTTGCAGAATCTATACGAGGTCAATAACAAAACCGTCAACAAAAAAGAAGAATCAAACAAGAATGGCGGACGATGACGTCGTTCCATGAACGTCATATCTTCATTTATCGTACACACCAAACACACGTCAACCGGAAAACAACAAAGTGGATCCATTGACAAGCCAACGCCTACAAAAAACCATAAATACGTCGATGCTAATGAAAGGAATCGCGCACGCTTGCCCTTGGGGCACACCCCAAGTTTGCATACACTTACGTAACGCACCAAGGTCAGCTGACACTGGTGCCACACCTTTATTGCATGTGTAGCACTTGAAAAGGAAATTACAGCTATTTCAGCGGTCTAGCCAGCTTGGGTACTACGTAGTTGGCCACTTCGAACTGAACGATGAGCGACCTTGGAACTTCACCGTGCTAATGCGTCAAACTGTCGGTATGCTCGAGCAAAAAAGTAATGGAAGTTGCGACTTTTAATGAGTTTCGAAACATGGGATTCGAAATCGTAATAAAACGGTTCTTTAAACTTTTTTGTAGGCTTGGCAGCTTGATTTGATGATAATTTCCAAGAGTAATAATAAAATTGTTAGCGTCGTTATGTCCCAAAAGTGTTTGATTGATTGTCAATCAATCCTTCAAGATGACAAACTAAGGTCGCATAAGCGTAAAGTTAAGAAGATTAATAAACTAGAACCAATATAAGCAAAAATGGTAATAAAATTCTTCACTAAAAAGACAGGATTATGCAAAGACCTTCTGTCGTAACTTCCGAGGATTAGGCGACGATAAAGTGAAAATTTATTGGTTTAATCAAGCAAGGTTGCCTACAGTTGGCGTTTCAATAAAATAGACCCGTTAGGTCTTAAAGTGCTTTCTAAATTGACACGAAGCGCGTTAAGGAGCAGGTAGAGGACAATGGGCACTTTTGTATGGACTTCGAAGTCAGGGTTGTGTCAAGTTATAGCATAATTATGCTACTTGAAGGGTATAGTAACAGTTTAAATATTTATTGTGCTGGTATCAACCGTATTAGAAATGTTCAACGTTGTTTTTTTTTTCTCTGGTTATATTTTGTTAATCACGCGTAAACTTCTCTATTACTTGTCTCTATCTTGTAACAAAATGAAAAGTAAACTTGAATGGAACTTTACTTGTATTGAAGCTCTTAGTCCAAAACACCCATTTTCTTTTACGTTTAAGGAAACTTGAACTAATTTGGCAAATCAAAAGTGGCAAGCTACTAGAGCTTTTGACAATGAAAAGGACAGATCTATCTATAAGCATAGCTATACCGCTCGGGAATTTTCTCACTTATTAATGAAAATACTGAATACAGGACGGTGATACGGTAGGTGGTTGCCAAGGAGGAAAGGGAACGCCTCTGTCCAGGAAAAAAACACTCAGGCTTAGGCAAAGTTCCTCTCTTCCTTAAACTATAGAAGAAACTGGTACTAGTCACAACCCTTACTCAGTGCAGACCAGGATCATAATGTCTAAGTATCCCACCGGCATCCATACGCAAAATATAAGAACGGTCACCTTAACGAAGTCACCACGAAATTGCAATACGTACCTTGACAAACAGACCGCATAACTTTCAAAAAGCAACAATACATTTAACGAACCACCTAAATTCACGCACAAGGCCGAAATAATCAACAGAGCTGTAGCAAAATACTGAAGTGCTATGAAATTTATTGGTTTTCAAGGAATCCTGTGAAGTGTCCCAGTTTATAGTGAAGTGAGACGTGGACGTAAATCATCTTGTTACGACTCCAGCGATTATTACGACCGTCACCATTGTTTTATGTCACTAGTCAGTTTCAGGAAGTAATATTAACACAAGTGTGATAAGATATCTATTTCTGTCTTTACATACAACTAATGCTAAGACATTAACGTAACCAGCTCACGAGTTTACCATCGCCTCGAAAAAAAGACATTTGTGTGTAAGCCTACAAATTGGGACTACAAATTAGTTAGATAAGAAAATTTTGTTCAGCGCGATTACACTTTCATAAGCTGCTGAAGTAGAATTTGAAAACTTTTGAGCGGATAATCTAGAGCAAATCAAAACTAATATAGCAATATAAAGAATTCATAACTCCGAAAAAAGGATTATAAAACATGAGAATTCAACTTCAGCATTGAAAAAGCCCGAAGCCATTAAAGAAAAATTACGATAACAATTTTTGCAGCACATAACAATGAACTTACGTGAATACATAAATAAGCAGCACTTACAGAGGGTTGAAAATACACGTTAAACACATATTAATATTCTAAGTCGAGCGGCAAGCGTGCAGAACAGCGCTACAACTCATGCAAATGTTGAAGCATGCAGATTTTGCTTAACGCATTCATGTAGCCTGAACGACTGTTGAAGCAAGATTGATATAATATGTTTCATATCGCGTTACTGTGACAATATTTCCATGCTCTAAGAACGCTGCGATATAGCTTTGTATATTTTTCATGTAATACCACTCTCGTTGCAGATGGATTTTTGATGAGGGTACCCTTTGCCGAGTGAAAAATAATATTGTAATATTTTTTCTCGAAGGATTGCCTTGCCAGAGGCTTTGCAAGTCATTGTTTTCTTTTACTGTGATAATCCGAATTTTCTTGCGGATATAGATCGTTGCGTTAAGTAGGAAGGAAGATTCTGGAATGTTGCCTTTATCTTAGTTTCGATCTTCAGAAAGGACCTTGTCTTGAAACAACAGTCCAAAAACAACTTTAATCAGTATAAAATCTTCTCCAAACCAATGGACTTGTCAATTTACCGAGATAGTTTCAGCTCGATCTTTATGCTCATTTCTCAAATAAATACAAGTATATTTGTGAAAACTTTGGACAGCGTTCAACTGCGCATCCAAACCCAACTATTAATGGTTACTTTTATAGTCAATCTGTCCATATAGAAAGTCAAAATAATATTTCATGTGCTCCAAAAGTGGATTCTCATAAATCAGCAAATCGTATGGAATCGTTTAAATTTATGTTTATGAGTATATTGACTGAAAAACTTCTGATTATAATCAAACGCGAAGGTTATCGAAGACATAATATACGAATATTCGCAATCAATGCAAGTGAGCTTCTATTTCAAGAGAGTATATTTGCGTGATTTTGGCTGATAGTATAGTTTTCATTTATGAGTATGCAAGTTAGGTGTCGTTTTAGAAGGGCGAAGGTAAGGTCGAAGTTCTAAAAGCTAATGGAATACCACAATGTCAGTAACTTGAACTTTGGCCTCATGGTCACATATATGTTTCTTTAGGGTAAGTCTTGTAAATTAATTCTGAAATGAACTGGTTCATTCTGAACCGAATGAGCTGAAATATGGTATATCTAAGTAAAATCCTCAGCACACAATTTGGACCATCATGACGATCGACCTTGAATGCGCAGTAACAGATTTTCTAGTCTCAATCAAGGTGAGGCGTGTAATTATTGTAACACGTTCATCTTATTTTGCGCGTATTACGATTTAGATGATAATGGTACCATGAAGCTGGTCTAATAGAGTCGGATAGTAGCCATAGGAACTACTGACCACAATAAGATAACCACATCGTGTTTAAGCTCTTTGGAATGGTTTTTTTATGGTAGGTAAAAATCATCCAATGACGAATCCCACCCTTGGGCGGAGCGGGAGAAAGTGTCAGACTCTTACTGACTAAACCACCTACCCCGTTCCTACATAGACATATATACCAGGGCTAGAGCCTTCCTTTCAGACACAAACGCTTGGCCCCAGTTGGCTCCGAACTTTCTCCAAGGTCCCTACGATTTGCTGACAACTTCTTTGGAATGCTCATAATGAAGCTTGATAGAATTTTGTTTTCAGATTTTTTATTTGGAGTTTTTTTTTTAGCAGATTTGTTTGAAATTACGACTACAGGGAGAAAATTTTCTAAAGCTACATACAAACTCTTTTAATCTTTTCATTGTACAACAAGTTCATGAAAAAGTTTTTTTCACACTGTCAGGGGAGGTCCGTCTGGCCCAAATGTAACTTCGTTAGAGTAATGTAATTTCGATGGTAATAGGCAACGATCCCACTTGACCTTTGAATTTCGGCGACCTTGATCTTGATCATGCAAATCTAAAATCTAATATATCTTGTCTCGGAATCGGGATCAGATCGTCTTTGTTTGCAAAGCCCAGATTAGGGATGTCGCTAAGGTGGTATTAGGGTTGAAATGTCAATCAAAGTCAAAGTCAAAGTCAAAGTCAAAGTCAAAATCTTTTTATTTCACATAGGCCTACATGGGCACTTGTAAAACGTCAGAAGCTAGTGCACGGTTCCAAATTGGTCGATTCCTATGGAGAAGAACCGGCAAGAAACTCCATGGTTACTCTTTTAAAATAATTGTTTCTTTTACAATATTTCCATATTACAGTATTATCACATTGATTATGTAAGGACAGTGCAGACCAGTCAATATTGAAATTGTACCATAAAAGTGGTAGGAAGTAATCTAAGATTTGCGTCTACAATGTTCTCACATTCACATGATTGAAAGAAGCTATACAAAAGAACAATAATCACAATTATCTGTAAGACAATTACATTATATTACGGATCTATAAAATGGTAATCTAGGGAATATTGAATATGTCAAAATAAAAAAAAATATGTCGTATAAAAAAAAAGGAAAAAGATGGAACAGTTAACAGACAATTACTCAGAATATTGATAAGTTACCAGGGGGCCACATGTGCAGAAGCAGTCATTGCCAGACAAGTGTGTCTTCGACATAGTCTCTAACCTTATAATATGCTTTTTTGGTTAGGACACGCTTAATATGAGTTTTGAAATTCCTCTCGCTAAGTTCTGACACCCCCTTTGGCAGCTTATTATAAAATCGTACGCTATTTACTAAAAATGACTTGCTGGTCTTAGCTAATCTCCATTTAGGTAAAACAATTTCATGTTGACTACGAGTATTTTTATTATGAAGATCGCTTCTAATTTTAAAAAGTCCTAAGTTTTTACGCACGTATAAAATACATTCTAAAATATAAAGTGAAGGCAGAGTTAGTATATCAATTTCTTTAAATTTATTTCTTAGGGACTCGCGAGGCCCCATCTTATAAATTGCCCGGATTGCTCTCTTTTGCAATATAAAAATCGAGTCTACCTCAGCTGCAGATCCCCACAGTAAAATGCCATAAGACATAATACTGTGGAAATAAGCATAATAGACTAACCTAGCTGTGTCAACATCTGTTAACTGCCTAATTTTGTTGTTTTGTTTAAATTAAATTTTTAATTCTGTCAATGCTTGAGACGAAGAAGAAATAACCCTGATTTAATTGTAATTTATTTTTAGATAGGACCTTTCGTCTTAGGATTAGAGAGGGCTTAGTGATTAGAGATTGTATTGGGGGATTATAGACCCTATCGATACCCAGTGCGAGTGCGGTATTCCTGACCAAATAATGGCCTACGTACTACAGTGCCCAAAATGTCCCTACAAATGCACCCTGGAGGACCTAAAAAACGCCATTGATGCTGCTATAAACGTGGCAACCTACTAGGCCCAAAACTTTGAGGAAAACGAAATCCTTCGATTCGAGAAAAAGAAGAAGGGATTGTATAACACCACACTAAGAACATGTCCTGAAATAGGATACGTTTTCGGGAATATGCGATACACAGTAAAGTCCCGGATAAGAAAAGAAAGGGAGGATCCTCCGAGCAGACTAGACATAATTTTCTAGTTTAGGCAACTATCCGATAAAGGATTTCGGTTGGTTGTATATGTTCAAATCACGCTGAGAATTTTAATTGCGTGATGCAAGATTTTATAGTTCCTATGTGACGTATAGATGTCGGTACAATTTTTATCCCTAGAATTAGTTCGCTTAGAATAATTTTCTACTTTCACGCGGGCGAAGCCGCAGACAGAAGCTAGTGAATTTATATAGTTTTTATACGTTACAAACATGTTTTGAAAGTGCGACCATCACAAAAGCAAGCTTTTCCAATGGCACCAATAATACATTTCCGTTAAAGTAAATGACAGCCAAGTGGAGTCCACATAAGGAGTGCTAAGTCAAGCCGTATATAGGAGTCTAATGTAAGATGTAAAATGGCGATTATAAAAGAGTAATTTAAGATTTTATGTCAAAAAATTCTCAGTTACGACTCTGAATTGGCAATACGACTGTTAAATGGCGAAAGGCAATATTGGAAAACCATTATTAAACGTAATGTAGGCAAGGCGAATCGTCTGCTAAGTTTTTACTACTAGGTTTAATACTGTGATCTTTAAACGCAATCTCGGCATCCTGTTTTTGCCTTTTACGAACTTTATACGGTAAATGCACTTAGATGAATGAAAATAGAATTTACTTAGACAAATACCGCCTCAAGGAGTTTTCAACAAACCCTACGGTTTGCGTAGGTGCGCGTTTGTGGACGTTGAGCAATGGTTAGCTCGCTGTCCGATCTTCTGGTAACGTCATTAGATGATTTTTCTCACCACAAAAAGAAACTTCCGGCCACGTCTACAACTCCTTTTTTCTGACCACGCAACTAAGCGTTGAGATGACGTCAGAACAAAGGAATTGGGGTGTGGAAAACTCAAAGCGTTCGACGTTAACAAAACGATCGTAACTATGCTATACTACCTACAATATCCTAATTCACGAATCAATATCCAAGACTTGAACCAAATAAATTCAGGACGTAGGTAGGACTATTCCAGGATAAATAAATGACTAAAGACATGAACAACGCGCAAATCGGTCACCCATTAAAGACAATGGCCAATAATTTCATAGAAACACCTGAGATATCTCGCTAGAAAGATATATAGCTACTAATAATGGCAACACCGAACGTGTTTAGAGTCATCGACCTAGTCCTAGTAGTAGTAGTAGTATTAGTCCTAGTAGTACCTAGTAGACGTTCTCGTGATAGACAAGCACGTTCTTAGAAACTATTTGTCAAGATACTCGAAATAGTCGTCTAACAAAACTTTTTTAAACTTACGGCGCTGATACATCAAAACTGCACTAATGTCATAATGTAAAAAGTGTATGGCATGCTGATCACTTAAGTGGAGTAAAGTCACACGTACGGCACGCCTTGTCTAGTGCGTAGTACATATTATCGATGTTTTGAGTAAATAGCTTAGTATGGAGACCTACGGTGTACCATATGCATCCAGTGGCGTATATCAGGGTGGCCAACGGCGCTGTGCCAAATGAAATTTGGTGCCCCTACTTTTTTATGTGGTAAATTTTATCTAAACTTAATATGGTCTGGCTTAAGCGCTGTCAAAGTCTGAAACAGAAGAGGGAATCCTCTTCAGTTTCAGACTTTTACTGAGCAAAACGAGTTTCCAAGATTAAAGTAGTTTTGCAACCACTGACTTTATTTAGATTTCGCTAGTTCACAAAGTATAGATTAGAAAGAAAGAAAAAGAAATGTTTTTTGACACACACAATGCAGAATAGGGGATCATATCTGCGGGATGTGAATGGATGCAGAGGGAGAGGGAGACCAAAGAAAAGATGAATAGGCTGTGTTCGGGGTTAGGGTGAGATAAAGACATACTAAGATTGAAGATTGTAAAGAAAGATATATTTCAGTACTATAAATGGGATAACAATTAAAATTAATGAGGTGAATAGGATGAGATTGAGTCGCGCCCGATATACTCCGAAAGCGTACTGACTATTTTACTTATGTGATACATAAAATATTTAATGCATATAGCGCGGTGTCGCAATAACGCTGACATGTTTTTATTGTTCGGTGATTGACCCGAACAGGCTGTGTAAGAAGTGAAATGAAAGAAATAAGAGTTAGTGATAGCGTGACCGGTAATGGGACACAAAGGAAGCAAAAAAAAAACGTATTGCACCGACCCCAAGTAAAACGGGGCAAGAACAGGAGGATGATGATGATCTACAGGACACTGCATTAGCGGGATTGAATTTCCTACTTATAAGTTCTAACGGGCGCCTCTAGAGGGGCCTCCAGGGCGTTCCCCGTACCCCGTCTAGCCCTTAGTAAGCTACGCTACTGTATGCATTCATCACGCCCCCACTTCTTAACAGCCATTTCAACCCCACGCTTAGCTAATGTGGATGATACATTTTTCTTGAACTTAAACAGGTTCTAATGTGGTATTCTTGTCAGGTTAATGTCCTTTTTCGAGTAGGTGTGATGTATTGGAAGAGTCATATGTTTTGGCGGGATAATGGGACCTCGTTTTAGGTTACTGAAACATGATATTTGAGTTAAGTACTGCCAATTTTGTAGGGTGATGTTTGAATTCATGTTGCTGTTCATTTCATTGGAATTTGTTTTGTCTATTAAATATATAAATAAAAATTGAAGTATCTGTTTGTACTAATAAATTATTTTTTTTTTTTTTTGCTAAACCAAAACTATGTTCGAAACCTACAAAAAAGGGATATTTTGACCGTCTACGTATCATAGTAACACCTGAGATATCTTGTTACCTAGATACATAGCTACCGAAACAGCAGGTCTGTCTGTTTGTTACGGCTAATCTTCGAAACTGTTAAAAGATGGCTGATGTTATAACAAGTTTTCAATGAAAATGTTTTTTCATAACAAGATTTTATAGCTTTGGTATATACCTAGATAATTAAAACTCGTCAAGACGATTCACACGAGCACAAACTCGATGTGGTTGTGCCGTTTAATTACAGAATTCCTATGGCCACCTCCCGGTTCCATCATCAGATCAAATCCATGACACAATATTTTTGCATTGTCGTCTAATTGACATTATGCATGTAAAATTTCAGCTCAATCGGTTAAAGGTATCTGCTTCAAAATTGGCTTGCAAGATTTGAGCCGAACATACATAGTTACATTGCAAGCATTAGCTTTTTATTACAAAAGCTTGTAAAAAAATATATATTAGGTACTTACAATCACTCCAATACATATTTGTCTCTCTCAACAAACTCTTCTCAGTCTACAAATCCATACAACACATTAACTAACTCACACACAAGGCATTAACTGTCAAGACACTCCAGCGTAAATGAGAACCAGCGACCTTAGCAGAGGCAGCTCACGAAATAATAAAAAAATAAGTATTTCATGCGAATATTCCATAAGGTTATAATCACCCTATTAAATGCTTACATAACTCCTTTTCAAGGGTGTTGCTTTTCAAGGGTGGTAAGCCCCTTACCACGCATTTCTTTCAATTTTCGTCCCAAGGGATTTTGATGGCATTTCAATGACGCCAGCTTAGGTTATGGCCATGCTTTGAATAGCTTTGACGGTTTCTTAATTATGAGGTATTGATGAATGAGCGAGGTAAGGAATTTGAAGGGCATTGTGAAATGGGAGGGGAAATTTTCTGCTCGAATATTTTTTTTTACGGTTTAAGAGTTTATTTAATTTTTTGAATACCGCAAAGACAATACGTTTGCGAACTCCGGCGTGTGGCTTAAGAGTTTAACACTAGCTGCTGTCTGTGGTTTCAGCCACTTTACAATAAAAAAATATCGTACGGGATCTATGTCCTATTCCCGTGTACCAAATTGTTTTCATCGAAATCTATTCAACCATCTGAACGTAAAGAAGTAACAAACAAACACATGCAAACATTCATTTTTATAATAGTGTGATTATGTATAAGCAAAATCACTGTACAAAGGACATTTGGGCTTTGGTAGAGACCATGGTCCGGGGCGAGGAAGAGTTCCAACAATCCTACAGCATGTTAAGGAACCATAAGTTTCTTAATTTTAATAGTATAATTGAGGAAGCTAAGATAAATTCTACATAACTATATTTACCTACTGGGAATTGTTATCAATCTATTACGGTTACAACTAAAAAAACAAATGTGACCTTTATTTAAACTTGTTATTTTAGAACGAAATCCGCCATTTCCAGATAAATTAGGAAGCTACAATTATAATGAATGTTACAAACGAATTCAGGTTCAAACCCATGCAGGCGCATTACTTTGTGTAATTTATTTCATCACCACTGCTCTCAAAACGGTGAAGGAAAACATCGTGAGGAAACCGGCTTGTGCTAGAACCGAAAATTCGAAGACAGTGACATCCACCAACCCACGTGGAGGATTACGACCCATTCCCTCTCCTACTTAGGAGGCCTGAGTCCCAGCAGTGGAAACATTACAGGCTGAAGCTATGCTCACAAAACAATAAGTACCATATCTGGACTAGCGAATAAGTGGGCTATCGCGGATATAAATTTTCTTTGTTTCCGACCCTGATAACTATTTATCAGATTTTTTTGGACGAAACACTCAGTTTCTTTGTTCATATGATAGAGGTTTTGAGAACTTTCTAAGAAATATATCTAAAAAAAATAAAAACCAAGCTCAGTCAATCTAGTTTAATAAAAGCGAAGCTCGCCACAGATTTCTCAATCAATTCAACACTCCTTTGTTTTATGGGAGGGAAACCATCATAATATAACAACTCCTTCAGCTCTTCGCTCGCGAATGGCACAACAGGACAGTGTCAGACTTATTGTGACTAAAACACTCCCAAGATTCCTTTTGTTGCCGTTTGCGTTCCAGGAACACAGTGTCTCTTACGAAAACTTGAGAACCAGAACCAACAGCGCATACTACCAGGAAAGCCTCAATAATAATGAAGCACATGAGCTTCAAGATGATAAGCACCACCAGGGCACCATTATGGTAACATTTGGGGGAGGTGTAGGTATGTCCAACAGTGGACGTCTTTCGGCTGAAATGATGATGATGATGATAAGGCATCACGTTACAACCAATAGGAACGAAACAGTAACCAAAGGCGAGTACGACGACGCGGTAGGCCACTAGTATCATACACTCTTTTAATGAACCTTTCGACAAAAGATAAAAGACAATAGCTGTGCGGACACCGGTGCCCTCTTGGGGCTTAATGAATAACCCTTTCGACTTTGGTAATTACAGACACAAGTCACAACAATAGGTGTGCGAGCGTCGGCGTTCGCTGGGGGCTCAAAAGTTTTATGACAAAGACTAAATGATTACCTAAGTAATTTCATCAGACATTTTGTCGGCTATGATTTACATATAACCACAAATATCCGTGCAACTTTCTATTAGTTTTTCTTTCATAAGAACCTTCTCCTGATAATAACAAACACAACAAAAAATAGAATTAGCGAAATTGGTCCAGCCGGTCGCGCGAGATGAATAGGGATTCATTATTATATATGTAGGTACATAGACAGATACATAATCGTAAACTAGTGACTCGCCCCAGCTTCGTAAGGGTATTATGGTGATATTAAATATAATATACATGTAATATGTACATATATTATGAATGTATTACACGTACAAAACACACATTCGTTGTGCGTACAGCCAAGGAGTGGAATTCCTTGCCGGAGTCTGTGTTTCCTGATGGCTACAATCCGGGCTTTAAGCCAAAAGTAAATAGGTTACTTCTAAGTAAGCGCGCTCCATCGTCGACCGCATCGTAGCTTTCCATCATGTGAGAAAGCGGTCAAAAACCTTCCTCTTGAATCACTCAATCTATTAAAAAACCCGCATCATAATCCGTTGCGTAGTCTTAAAGATCTAAGCATACATAGGGAGAGGCAGCGGGAAGCGACTTTGTTTTATACTATGTAGTGATACATAGTATAAAACAAAGTATATATATATGTAGTGATAGATAAATTATCATAAATATACCATGTAAATGATTAGTTAGATGTTATAATAATTAGTTCTAAGCAATTATCAAGTATTTTTAATACCGGTGTTAAAGTAGTTAACTACTAAAACACCGCTATTAAAAATACGTGTTAAGGATTTGATTAAATACTAGAAACTTAACAATTATGTATGTACAAAATAATTCAATTAAAATAAAGTGCTACTAGTATTATAAACTGGCTTCTTCTAGCGGCTTCACCAGTGTAAAAGTAGAAAACAATCCCAAGGGAACATTCCCGGGATAAAAAGCATTATAAGGTATGTGCAAATCAAGAACATGGGCAACGAAGGAGCTGTGTTGCGAACGGTGAGTAATGGACAGCTCGCCGTCCGACCGTTCTATAACCGTCCGGGCCGAGCCCAAGTCGCCTCAAGGAGATTTCAGCAAACAGCAGGGTGAAACCTAGGCACAAAGTAAACCCCAGGACCCTTGAACGAAGGCAAAGGAGAAACAGGGTTTTAATCAGTAAAATTCAGACACCCTCACGCTTAGCCCAAGAGCGAGAGAAGTCATTGGATGATTATTTTATCTATCTAAAAAAAGCTCTTTAGATAGTGATTTCTGACTTTTCGCGTATAAAACCGACGGTAAAAGCTGGTAACTAATTAAATAGTGTGTAATGTTAAGAATTTCATGACCTTTATCGAAAAACTTAATCAGGAATTCAGAACTAGTGCCTTTGATTTCTTAAGGGCATAAATAACTTCAGGGTGTTTACAAGGCCAAATATTGAATTTCATAATTAACTTAGGGAATTCCTTAAGTTCATACTTTTCTTTCAAGGCTAAAGTAAATCTTAATACTTACGTTTTATTTAATCAAAGAAAAATAAATTAGAATTAAATAATAAAGTAACCTTAAAACTAATAAATAAAATAATAAAACCTTTAAAACTTAACTAAAAGTTACTAATCTAGTAAGGCGTCAAAAAACTCTTCCGTATCGCTGTCGACTAGCAAAGGGCCCAAAAGGCTGGTAGCATTGCCACGTTGTATGGCAATGCTTATTCTTTGCCCAAGGTATAAGCCAGCCCTTGGGTCAAAATAAATCTTGATTTTAATATCGCAATTCTTCAGAACTTCACTCCCAGACACATTAGCTTTTCTTTCTTGAAGCTAAGATTTTTTTTTGATAATGGAAACTAAGTAGGTACCTACTCTGAAATTACTTTATTATTTTAATTTTCTTCTTAGAAGAAATTTTAAATTATGAATTTCGTGAAATACAATTTTTTTGTTGAGATGAACAGCTAAGGCTGCGGGATTGTTTAAAATAGTTACTACGACCCTATAACGCAAAGGTCAGTAAAAAAAAAAAACACAGATAGGTTTTAGTCCGTAGGTTTGCTGAAGCATTCTAACCTAGGAAACCTGAGGTCCTGGAACGTAAAGCATAGAAGGAACATTGGTGTGGTTTTAGTCCGTTAAAAATCGGACAAACCCTCACGTTCCATCAAAGGTGATTCATCAGGGTGAAGTCCTTTGTATGATGAATTTCCACTTTATAAAAAGTTTGCGCAAAAAAAAATTGCTTCGACTCCAAAAAGTTGAATTTGTCAGCGTTTAGATTTGTAATTAAAATTGTATCTACAAAACCAGAAATACAACACTGACTCAACAACGTTTGTTTACATAACAACATAGTAAAATCGAATTAGCAGTTAATACGTTTTATCATCATATCTATCACTCTGCAAGGTCAGACTTGGCGGAGCCTGCAACAGTACAGTCGACGAAATAGTAAGTTAACTACATAGTCTGTCATAAACTAATGGATACCAGCCGTTAGCGTTGAGAGACGTCCGGATAAAGCCAGACACGGGAAAGCTTTTTTGGTTACGTATCCGGCCAAATTAGGTGGAGTGCGGTCTGTCCGGCTTTTGTTAGACTTTTTGACTTTGGTTTATAATTTTTATATGTTTTACCTTACGTTGTATGGATACCGCTAGCGGAGCGGACTAGCAATCATCTCATGCAATTGAATTATTGTTTTATAAGGATTAAAAAAAGTATTTTTTTTTGAATAAACATGTAATAAGAAAGCCTTTGAAGTTTTATGTTTAAAAAAAATGACAGTCTTATAAAGCTTCCGCTTTTCCTTCAACCAAACCCTCAAAACCACGTTTCTAACTAAATTTGAGCCCCCGAGCGAACACGCGAACACTTCGCACACCTATTGTATTTCTATAATGTCTCTAATTACGGTATTCGAAAGGTTAAAACACAATAACTCCTAATCAAACCTGAGAAACCCCAAGACCAACGAATGCAGTCAACTCAAAAAAACCGACATGACATCAAACGTATGCAAGTTAGCGAGTTAGCTACTTGGATACCTACTTAAGATGAGTCCTCGTAATTAAACAATTTTTTTACGTTAATTTTAATTTAAGAATACTTGTTTGAATATATTTTTTTTTTTATATGTGTTTGTTGACTATATTACCTCCATTAACCCGAAGACAAAAACATAAAACAAGTAACTTTCCTCGATAGAAAAAAAAATCCGAACTTCCTACCTCTAAAAAAAACAAAATACCCGACTGCACACTAAAAAAAGAGTAAAACAAGCCCCACAATACAAATTTACTGAATATAATTTATAAATGTTGATGGAAAGCATCGCAGGCGGGGACCAACAGAGGCTTATTTATAGTCATTTCTGTTGTGCACCATTTAGCAGAATTTTCGTTGGTGGCGGTCAAGGTGGTCCCCGCCTGCGATGCTTTCCATCAACATTTATAAATTATATTCAGTAAATTTGTATTGTGGGGCTTGTTTTACTCTTTTTTTAGTGTGCAGTCGGGTATTTTGTTTTTTTAATAATAATTTTTTTATTTATAACTTTTTAGCTGTTTTTATTTAACGAAAATGTTGTAGATGTAGAAGACTATGTATATGTAAGTACCATTTGTAAGTACCAATTTTAAATTAACATGTTCCCGTGGGAATTTTGAGAAAAAACGTATCCTATATTAATTACTCCCGTGATTGAAATGAATCTAATGATACCGCATACATATTTTTTTAAAGGGAAATTTAGAAAAAATATTATTATGTCTTTATCCCGTGGGACTTTTAGGATAAAATGTATCCTATGACACTCCCGTAATCAAGACAAATCTAACGATACCTCATACATCAAAATCCATCAAGCCGTTTAGGCTACAGGAGGTCACAAAGGAAAAGACATACATACATACTTACATACACTCGAAAAACATTACCCTCCTTCTTTGGCAGTCGGGTAAAAATAACATTTTATGAATTTTATGCCGTAGTCATGTACTTTCTGTCACATTAAAATAATGAAAAATGTAGATAATATCTTATTAAACATTAATCAGAAATCAGTTTTTAAAGAAACATGAAATTGAATTTTTAATACATTTTTATTTAGTATGGCGCTTACGTTATTTTTTTCGAGCAGGTTGCATGTTTCCTCTCTCTATCTATTTACGTTGCTATCGCAGTTCTATCACTTTCAACCATTTTACCCAGTTCGTCCGTCGTTCGCAACAAGGTATCGTCTTAATTTGCTAACTGTACATTTGTATTGTACAAGTATAACGTAATGCTCAATAAACTGCGCAAGACGTCGTGCTGGACAACGGTAACGCCCACGACGCTGAACATTATTCTGCATGTATAACTAGCCTCAATAAGCGGCTTCGCCCGTGAAAAAGTAGAAAATATATTGCTATAAACTCGGTGAAAAAGTAGCATATTACTGGTGCAAGAATTTTTTAAATTGGTTCAGTAGTTTTCACTACATAATATAAAGCAAAGTCGCTTGCCACTGTCTGTCCGTCTGTCCTTATGTATGCGTAGATATTAAAAACTACGCAACGGATTTTAATGCGATTTTTGTTGTACAATACATGTATAATATATTTAATAACACTATTGCACCTGTGTGAAGCTGGTGCGGATTGCTAGTACACATGTTTGAAATGGGGATCCGGTATTTTTATGAAAACGTCACAGAAGCCTCCTACAAAAGAAATACTTGATCGTAACTCGTACTGGTCCATTATACTGACATATTTTTGAGGCACGCATAGAATACAAGTTCGCGGGTTTGTCCCATGCACAGAAAGGAGTAATAATGACGCAAAAATGCAAAAATCGTAGTAAGCACTGATGCATGCTTACCTAAAAGTAACTTATTCACTCAAGACAATATAAGTGTAGATTATACCCATCGGTATAACATAATTGTGTAATTTATTTCACCACCAGTTCTCAAAACGGTGAAGAAAAACAAGGACAGCGGCATGTCCTCGAACCAAAAATTCGAAGTATGTGACATTCCCCACCCTTACTGGGCCCGCGTAGTCAATTACGACCCATTCCCTCTCCTAGAAAGGAGGCCTGATTTCCAGCAGTAATTATACCTAAGGCTGATGCTTTAAGCTTTACAAAACCGCGAGACACTATGCGGCTAATTTGAAGACGCCCTTAGAAACCCAAAAAAAAACCACCACTATTACCTGTAATCTCCGTTAGGTGCTTAACTTTTTCACGGCGTGATTTCTTAGCACAAAAGAAGAGCATGATCACCACAAAACATACTTGAACGACACCATACTACTCGTAATACAGTCCTTTGTTACACCCAGAACTAACACGACAAGTAAAAATGAGACACACTGTATATAAGCACTTTAGTTAAGTCAGTAACTTGGAAGATAGTTCTAGTTCTAAGTAGTTCTCGTTCTTGAACAGACCGTCCCAACTTTTTCACCTCGTGATTTCTTAGCACAAAAGAAGAGCATGATCACCACAAAATATACTTGAACGACACCATACTACACGTAATACAGTCCTTTGTACACCCAGGACTTTTCACGACAAGTAAAAACGAGACACACTGTATACAAGCACTTCAGTTAAGTCAGTAACTTGAAGAAAGTTAGTTCTAAGTTGTTCTCGTTCTTGAACAGACAGTCCAAACATGACTGCCATTGGCTCCAACGCGACAGTCATAAAGAATGGTTTAAAGTCGATATTCTTTATCAACTGTTATCAAACACGCTTGTAAGACGGATTAAGCCTGATTCGTGTCGGTAATTTGTTATCAGTTCAAAAATTAATACTGCTTCTTATCCGCTGATAGTGTTAATATCTTATCGTAGTATTATGAAATACGGAGACAGGAAATGCCTATTTTTTTTTTTGTAATAGAGTGGACAGAAATGATAGGTTGATTGCACCAAAGCATAACGAATGAAAAAAGCGGTATAATATCGTGCACGTAATCTCCCTGGTGAAGTCCTGGTCTTTTTTTATGGTAGGTAAAAATCATCCAATGACGAATCCCGCTCTTGGGCGGTGCGGGACACAGTGTCAGACTCTTACTGACTAAAAAACCTACCCCATTCCTTCCTTGCCTTATTCCTAGGCCCTGGTGTTACGCTTTCGCATCAACCCTTGGCCTATCTTAAAGAACTCGAGCAGATAGGGACCTGCCAAATAGCTCAAGAGAGCTAGATGACCACAATATACAAGGTGTCATTATTCAAGGTGTCGCACAAACGAATACAGCTGATTCAGTACTTGATTCTGGTTCCCCAGTACTCCCCCAGTGGTGAAATTTTTCATTGGTTTTTTTTTTAATTTTTGAAAAAATGAGTTGTGTTTTTTAATTTTTACCTGCATACAATCGTTATTATAACCAACCCCAATGTTATTTAAAAAAATATAAGACATTTTTTTTTACAAAAAAATGAATAAAAACATCATTGAGGCAAATAAAGTCGTTATTCTAATCTTACCCGATGACATTTTAATTTGGAATGTAACAGCAAATATCCACCCTTACGCTGTTGAGACATCTATGATCCGGACTAAGCGTTTTGCCTCATTCACGTACATTAAGTGACTGGAACAGTTTGCCAGCTGCAGTGTTTCCGTCCGATTATAATTTGGGTGTCTTCAAAGCTAGAGTGAATATAGGCTCTTAATAAACTAGTGCGCCTCACCATCAACGATTGCAACACTGCTTAGCTTACTATCAGGTGGGATTGCAGTCAGGCACTAGTTTATAGTATAAAAAAAAACAGACGGATAGCGGAATTTTAGCAATGGGGCTACGTTTTTGCCCTTTTGATACAGAACCCTAAAAAAGAAAGACTCCACACGATTTTTCCGCTTTTAATTTGACCGTTCATATAACTACATGATATTAGGTCTTTTGTAAAAAGATAAGGTAGCCAAAAATAGTATAGAAAGGTCAGTTATGTACTCTATGAAGGTTTTGATTAATTTGAGGTAATCTAAGATCCAACCTTTGTGAAGGACTCCTAGCAATAAGGCTTAAGGTCAGTATTTGTCCTTCTAGGCCGACGGTGACCTACGGCATTTCACTCAGGTGTTCGCGAAAACTAAGTTATGAAAATGTAATGCCACCTGTTTTTCTTGGAAGGGTAGATTGAAATGTATAGAGTAGTGTAGTGGTACAGTACACTCGCATTTCACAACTTATTTAAGTTATTATATTACTAGCTTCTGCCAGATATCTTCGCCCGCGTGAAAGTCGGTTTCTACAATTTCCCAATCCCTTTTTGCCCCCATCATCATCAGCCTTTTTAATGTTCCCACTGCAGGGACACAGGCCTCCTCTCTAAGAGAGGGAATGGGCCGTAATCCACCACGCGGGCCCAGTGCGGGTTGGTGGATGTCACATGTCTTCGAATTTTTGGTTCTAGGACATGCCGGTTTCCTCACGATGTTTTCCTTCACCGTTTTGAGAGCAGTGGTGATGAAATAAATTACACAAAGTAATGCGCCTGGCTGGGTTTGAACCCGCGACCTACTGCACGCAAGTCGGGGCCGTTACCACTCGGCCACCACTGCTCTCAGCAGTTTGCCCCCATAAAGGTGGAGTTTCGTAAAATCCGTCAGCGAGCGGTATTTCGCTTTTATAACACCGGCATTAATTTACGCGTATACGTAATTCATTTCTTTAAGTAAAAAACAGCTGAGCGGGTTCAATGCCCGTAGGTAATTGTAGGTCGTTGCCTACTAACTACCTACAGTCATTGAACTCACTCAGCTGTTCTTCACTTAAAGAAATTAATTTCGTACACGCTTAGAGTAATTCAATTTTATAAAAAAATACTTATTTTTTTATTTCATCTTTACAAATCCACAGTGTTTCATGTAGGTACCGAATTGCCTTCCACGGGATTAAAACGACCAAAATTTAACGGTGTATATGTAGATACTTGCTTCTGGCAACGCCTACCCAGCTAAGGCAGCAAAGTCGGAATTATAAAAATATTCTTGAATAAGAACAAAAAACATTTCTATGAACCTGCCGTGTTACACCAGATGGTCAGTCCACCAGTCCAGCTGTATTTGGTAACGAAAAGTATCATATACATATTTATTATTCAGTTATTTAAATGAGTCAAGTGGGAGTTGCTAGTCGCTCGCGACATTGCCACTTTAATCCACCGAAGCGGGGCTCTGGCGATTTTAATTAACAAACTTTCTGTATCACTGATTGTACAAATCCCTAGTTAGCGAAAATTTTTGACATCAGACGTTTGGATGGAATGAAGAATATTATGTTGGTATTATACAGTATTTAAGTTATCCCCATGCGCCTACCCAAAATCGTCCAATTTCTCCGCATTCACAAAAACTACGTTATTCTCAAAACTACGCATTAAATCCAACCCCACCCAGTACAGCATAGCATCAGCCATATAATGTTCCCACAGCTGGGATTCAAGCCCATAAGAGTCTAGGAGAGGGTAGTTGTGATCCACCACGCGGGCCTACGATATAAAAGGAAGTTAATATAATCGGTCTTATAATGTTCTCACTGCTGGGATTCAGGAAAGGGAATGGGCCGTAATACACCCGGGTCTAGTGCGAATCGGTGGATGTCACAAGTCTTCGAATTTTTGGTTCTAGGACAAGCCGATTTCTGCACGATGTTTTCCTTCATTAAAGGAAACTTTGTGAAAATTTTTGCTACTAGACTCAGTCATTTCGGTGTGTGCGTCGAGTGGATGATGGTCACAAGTCTTTGAAATTTTGGTTCTAGGACAAGCCTGTTTCCGCACGATGTATTCCTTCATAAATGGATACATGGTGAACAGTTTTGCGCTCCAAGATCCAAGACTCAGTAATTTCGGCGTGTGCATTGATATGGCAGTCAGTCAGTCAATCTTTATATAAAACCTCACTTATTTTTTATTGTATAAAAGAGACAAGGAAAATCCTATTTCATCATAAAGCTAGAACAAGCTGAGTGAAATCATTCAATGATGAATGTACGTTGTGAAATATGATGTAATTGCAATAAGAGAAATATGGCTATGAAGTACCTAAACTTAATATTGTAAGTTTGTATTAGATCTACTGAAATGTTGTCCAGCGGTTTACGAAATTCTTTTGCCGTTAATATATAATAAAGCCTTAGGACGTTACAGCGCGGGTAGTTTAATCATCTGACTTTTCCTGACTTGGTATTTATGTGTTTGTGCAGTTCACGTGAAATATGACTATATGTAGTACGCAGCAAATGAGTTAAACCATTTGCTATGGTTACGTGCAGCACGCACTTCGATCGAAAACCTGGCTCGAAAACCAGCTACTGCACATTTGAAGTTCGACCCGGAATGCAACAATCAAAAATCAGACAATACCACTGCCAAATCCAATAATTCTATATGGGATCTTCTTACGGCAATTTCACCTATACCGACCCATTTTATTTATATAGCCACAAGAAGTTCCACCCCTGCTAAAATACCGAGAGACTCCAGCAGTTAAACCTGAACGTATGACTCTCCCGGTTCTCGGACAGAATTTGAAATAACGGAGATTCTCCCGGAATTTCTAGTTGCTAGTTCGGTCAATAAAATTAAAAAAAATATTTTAACAAAGTTAAAATTGACAAGGCGACGTTTTAACATTTTAATATTTTCATTGTAAAATGTCGGAAGTCCGCAATATACGCCGTCCTAGGCGAGTCTAGTGGTAAACTACACTCTTAGGACGCCCGGAGCGTCCCGGAGCGTAGATCAAGTGTAGTTTCCATATAAAATGCATGGACGAGCCCTGAACGGCGTATGTAACGGACGTCCACGCAGTCTGCCATACAGACACTAAAACGCAGTAAAAGTATTGCAAACTACGCTATTTTACTGCGTTTTAGTATCTGCACGGCAGCAGTGTACAGTTCGGTCGTCGGATCTTGGCGAGTCTAAAGTTAAGCTCAGCGGATTTTAGCGCTTGAAACTACAGGTTTAAAAAAATAATTGCCAATAACAGTTTTTAACAGCTATAACAACTGCCAATTGCTTTATTTGTTTAAACCAGTAGTTCCCAAACTTATTTTTCTCGTGGACCACTTTTAAAATTTTACTGGTTTCGGTGGACCCCCTGCTGTTACATTTCTATCACATTCTTAAAGTCGCCAAAAAATAAAAATTGTGTCGCTTCTGAGTTCTGTCCCTATACAAGGTGTATCTGTGAACATTTACATCCCTTCAACCTCGTGTTCTACCAACCATTTTGAACAACATTTGTTCTATGGCTTTTTGAAATTCTCATAAAAAAATTTCAACTTTTATACAAAGTCGGTCACGTAACTTGGTCAATTTGTAAGATCTGTAAATGAAATTGTACTTAATATCGAATACGCAAGTTTGGACAAGTAACAGTCACTTACCTTATTAAAATATTATCTGCTTAGTTAGATACTTATAACAATGTAGGTAGGCCCTTATAAAAACTATGCTTACATGTTTGCTCTTTACTATCAAAAGCAGATAAATTTTCTTGGACCCCCATTAACTTCTTATGGACCCCCATTTTTTATTCACGCCTACGTAGACCCCCAGCAAGTCTCCCGTGGACCCCTGGGGGTCCACCTGGACCACTTTGGGAATCACTGGTTTAAACCATATATTTTTTTAGGAGTGCACCAGCGGTAAATTTACTTCATTAAACTCTGTTACTTCATTAAAAACGAGATTCAAGTAGTAAGTAACACACTAAATTATTGTCGGAATTCAGACTACTTTTTATACACTAGTGTATAAAAAGTAGTCTGACTTTTTGCGAAGCCGTATTCTCCGGAAAACACAAATTATTACAAAATCTTACGCCGCTAGAACTTTCATACTTAATTCTAAAATGAACGTAAATGGTTTTTAATTCATGACTTTCAAACCATATATTTACTTAGTAATTTTTTACTTCAATTTGTAAATTAAAGTTTTGTTTTTATTTGTAAAGAAAATTAACTTTACAAAGTTTACGTTGCAAAGATTCACTTTTTCCTCTCATCTGTAAACAGATAGCGAGATGGTAACCGTTTTAATCACCCATCTAAAGACTGAACACAGTTGACGTAGCTTAACCTTAAAGTTCAACCTGTGCAGCTATGGTTTTTGCGTCCTTTAAAAAAAGAAAACAAAATGAAGGACGGAACAGAGGGGATCTCCATCCAGATGAAACCGTAAGACGCAATTAGTTTAAATAATAATATTTCCCTGTTCCCGATACCGGTGGGACAAATTTTTTTTTATTTTTTAATGTTTTTTTTTTGCTTTTTTTGTAAGAAATATTTAAAAATATGTTAAATAAGTTTAAAAAATAAATAAATGGAATAATAATAATGTTGACCAACCTTTGATGATCTCTGTGGATGAAATGATGACGTCACTCTCATCCATCCTCACTTTGTAGCACAGCAGTCCTGCCGACTTCCTTATTTTGAATGATTTAGTTCAGCCCAGCAGGAACATTTCTTCTAGTTGTTTATCTGATGGCTTTTCTGGCCATTTTTTGAAGGGTCTGGAGTTTCAAACTGCAGTTGAGAGTTCGATGAAAAATTGCATCTGCAAAAAAAGAAAAGCTTTTAGTAATAATCCGATATCGACGGCCCAGCAGTGGGACAGTGCCCACACTATTAGATAGGAGAATAATGGTGGGTGGGGAATACAATCTCTCCAAAGTGGGATAGCGCAAACGCGAGATTCTGCAACTTTTCTACAACATAAGAACTACGGATTTCTCATGTGGGATCCCAGAAGTCTGCGGGATTGATTTTTTATTTAGACGATGCCCCATTCTGACTAAATATGTATTTATTAGAGACAGCCAGTCAAGTTTATAATAATTTTATATGGAACTCGTAACTTAATTACGAAAGTACCTATATAATCTTTTTTTTTGCTCTTGGGCCTAGAGCGATAGAAGTATCCTAACCCTAAAGTCTAGGTCTAGGCTGTAACAGGAAAGTGTGTGAGACATTTTTTTTATTGTTGATAGGTTCGCGCTTTTATTGACTAAAAGAAAATTGTATCCCTCAGCTTCATTCGCGTACTAGGACCGCGGCTTTTCTTTAAAGAAATTCCCCGCGACCCCTGTGGGCATCAGCTAGGCTCTGTTGGGGTCCTACAGTGTTGAGTTGACGCGTGCCATCGCCGTCCTTTGCTAACATTAGTGCTTCGCAAAAGGAGACGACTGACTCCCAATCCTTCCCGTTTCGCACTATGACCTGAACGAAGGCCCGGGTCGATATTTTTTTTTTCTCAAAAAACTAGATCCGATGGATTGATGATTTCAATCCCGCAGACGATCACAATTTTGATGTGAGATTGGATTGCCTAGATGTGTACAGTACGGTCGTCGGATCTTGGCGAGTCTGAAGCCTAACTTCTGCGTATTTTAGTGCTTGAAAACTCGTAAAAAAATACTTAAATGGTTTACACAAATAAATACAATTAGATAAATAAACTGTTGGCATTCATTTTGTTAAAAACCTTTATTTTTATATGCATACACAACCGCTAAAGTTCGGAGAGCCAAGTTAGAACAGCTGTACTGTACAAGGTATCAAAATAATATGATTATTAAATAGTGATTATCTGTAATAAATAATTGATTGAACTAGTTATTGAATAATTAAGTGCAAGAGTTAAAACGGAGTTAATAAATCAAAGTCAGATAGTAATTGATGTTGAGCTCAATTTAAACTTGTTTTTGTAACATAGTTTTATTTTAATAATTCTCTTATCAGAAAATTAAGCTAATAAATATTTCTGATTTTAGAAGTTCATTGTAATATTATTGTGATAACATATAACTATAATGTGTATTTTTTAATTCAGTCTATGCCTATGTGCAACAGTGGACGTCTTTCGGCAAAAATAATTATTGTAATATTATAAATTTGAAAGTATCTGATTTTTAACTCTTGGTATGGAATAAGCTTGAACCCCATGGAAGGATCGTAGGGACTCTGCAAAAGGGTTATAGCCTACTGGGGCCCAGAGTCTCTTTCTGAAAGGAAGGCTTGGTCCTAGTGCGAAGGGCAAAGAAACAACGCGATGGAGTGTTTAGTCAGTAAAAGTTTGACACTGTTTCCCGCTCCGCCCAAGAGCGGGATTCGTCATTGGATGATTTTTGCCCACCTTAAAAAAAAAAACTCAAGAGGAAGGATATCACACTGCTTTTATCTGGATTCAACTTCAGATTTGCAGTAAGAAGGTTACAGCATATTTACATGAATGAAATTTAAACCACACTCCATTGTCTACCATATTGTCAGGGTCATAGTGGTCAAGCATGACTATTATAAACATAAAAAAAAAATAGAAAAAAAAACGAAGATTTGGCAAATTGTTCTATTTAATATTTTTGTATAAGACTTTCTGTAGCCTTCAACTTTTCTTTTAAATTCTCATCCCAATCTTTACTAATGTGTACAGTAAACTGAAAAATGTAAACAAGCAAGAAATACCTGTGACACAATCATAAAAATATTGCACAATGCAATGCAGGTGGATTCCTGTGACATCTTGTAATGATTCTCAGAAAATAAATGCTTCATTCATTAATTTTAGTGCTGACATAAGAATAAACACGCTGTTTGTATGTACTCATCATATTTTATGTTCTAAGATATAGTATGTTATCTAGATTGAGATTGTAGATTGTATTAAGTCTGCCATAAATTATGATTATAGTTTTAAATGGGAGAATTTGTCGACATTTATTTCAAATATTGATGTACGCTAGATCGTAGACAGTTCTGACGTAAACTATGAACTTAAGTTTTAAATGGGAGAATTAGTTTCTATTTTTACATATATTTATTACTTCTGGACTATCAAGATTTAATTATTCCAGACCCTATACCATTCATGTCAAAGGGCCATCAGTCATTTGAATTCAATGCTTTCGAGGGCTGAAGGTCTAAGATCTAGCCCCATGATAGAAACAAAAATAAAGAATAGGGAGGCCTGCAGAGAGACACTATGGGCTTATAATTTTATAAATTTAGTATACATACTTGCTGTTTTTATTTTTTCTGAATAAATATATTTTTTATTAAATGCCACTGAAGGAAGATCAATAAAGTATAAAAGTATGGCAAGAGGAGTTTGAAGACATGCATTGGGCAGGTTGTATGGTATGGGCAAATGTAATATCATTAGCATAGTTGGTGTAGTAGTAGAGTGGTAGACCGCTGCACTCCATGTCATGGGTTCAAATATTACAAATATTTGTATGACCAGTTTAATAATTGTTCCAGGTATTATGTATGTGAGTTGTTTACATGTCTGTGAATGCAACCATGATAAAGGCATTGGGACCCTGCAGAAGGGTCGAAGGCAACTAGGGCCAAGGGTTAGTGTCTGAAAAGAAGGCTCTGGCCCTAGTATGTATGGCAATGTAGGAATGGGGAAGGGTTGTTTAGTAAGCCAGAGTTTGACACTGTTTCCCGCTCCACCCAAGGGCAGGATTCGTAATTGGATGATTTTTACCTACCATAAAAAAAAACTATGAAACAGGGAAAGTTAATACTGAGCTGTGGAGCTTTATTCAAGTTGTAAAATAAAAACTGTAGAGACAGATTGCAAAAACTCCTCTTTCCTTGTTTGGTTATAGTAAAAGTTACTTAAACACAACTTTTTAGATCTCATTCCTTGTAGCTTAGTTAAGTTTCCTTAAAAGACTATAAGTTAGAAAGTGACCCAATCAACTAATTACCTAGCAAATACCACTTGTATAATGCTATTTCCTCACTACTATGATCTGTGTATTTATCTAGATTTCTAGTACTTGTGTAGTTATCATTGAAAAAAAAAAATTGGATTTAATTGGTAAATTGAAAATAATCTAATAGCAATAAAATTTTAGAATTGCTTAGCACTTAGTAACTTCAATTTACTATTAAGGTTTTAATTAAAAGTACCTAGAAGTGTTGGTAAGCATAACTAAAACTTGTTACTTGCATGAATAAATAAAAAACCTAAAATGATAAATCTATGGTCAAGGACAATTACCACCAATAAGTTTCTAATTGTAATAACATCTATAAATGGATCATAATATGAATGTAAAATTACACTCTGTGAAGAAAATCTGTGATGGAAATTAATACTGAGGTCAAGATTTATACTCTCAAATGTAATGAAATGGATATTTATTGGAAAAGTTTACAAATAATCATATTGGAAGATGTGATGATTGAGTTAGATGCAATTACAAGACATGCAGATTTTGAATCATAGAATTTTGGCAATAACAAGCTAAATTGTTGTTCACAATTAAGACTATTTGTCTTAATTGTGAACAACAATTTAGCTTGTTGGTGTAAGAATTTACCTCTTATCTTATTAAAGTTCCAAAAAAACAACAAGCGATTAAAACAAAACGATAATTGGAATGTTTCCTCTAGAAATCTACAAAACACTCAATGACATTGAGATACAAAAATAACTATAAATACAATGTTACGCACCAGTTTGCACAGTTGAAGAACATCAGGTTTCTGTACACAGTAGCCTTGGTTGTTGACGGAATTCGGTAGTTTGACCAGCAAACAAACTCACGGCACAACGCCTTCTCACTGACTCATGCATGCACAAATGCACAGATTTTGTAGAAATATACACTTTAATTTATATTTAAGCTTGCACAGTATACGTTAACTACACGACGGGGCTAGTAATTCTCATAATTTCGTTCATTGTAATGTTTAGACGACGCAGTTCGGATCAGTGGCTGCCGCGTAGGAGTCTCTTTATTAGACGGCGTGGGTCGATGTCTTTACTCAGATGTAAGGTCAGCTCAGCTCGGACCGAATCCACGGAGCCTTCACATCACAACACGACGGTTGCATTCTATTTTTGTAGTTTTAATAAGCATACGCCGACAACCGTGGTGTTCATACAACTGAATTGCACTGTCTATTCGAGTGATAAGATGTAAACAGAAGCACCGGCCCTAACAACAGATCACGATGCGATTGGGTAAGGCGACACAAGGTCGTGAGTTCACGTTTAGCCTGAATGCAATTTAATTCAATTCAGTTCTCTCCATTTAGAGAGTGACGTTTCATTTTATTTTATTCACTAGCGGAGCCGTTGGGAACAAAACGGAAGACAATAAACTCGTTTTAACTTTACACAGATTACAAATGAAAATGCTGTCAAACGAACAGCGTCATCTAGTATGGATTTTATGAAAACTTTCTGGAGGATATTATTAAAGACCCAATTGTCTATGATTTTATTTACAGATACTGGAAATAGATGGCGCTTTGGTTAATGCTTTCTTTCTGATCCTTGAAGTTTCTCACAGCTAGAAAAAAAAGGTAGCGCTAGTAATGCACTCGTTTTTGTCAAATGGGGTAGACAGCATCCAGCAGCAACTTGCTAACAAACGAAAACGCGAAATACAATTTTTTGTCTGATCAAAACAAATTAAAGGCTTAGTCAATTCCAAGCGTTTAACGTTAACGAAACGATTGTAACTTGGCTAGGCATGTAAACGCCCAAGGGTATCTATTACACAATGAATAAACAAAAGATTTAAGAAAACCATTTTAATGTTACGAAAATAATGTTTGACATGTTCTTATATTAAAACAATTGGCGTTAATTTCATTAAAATAGGGGACAGTTTTCACATAACACTAGGACATGCTGTTAAGTTGACTATTGACGACTTTACACCTATCAGCCGCTGCGGCTACTGCGCCGATCACTGCTGCCCGGAAACCTGTGGAAATTAAAAAAAAAAAGAAGTAAATGCGACGCGTTTAACATGCCAGAGGCGTAGTTAGTCCCACTAGTAAAACCTTCGTTTTTAAAGAAACGAGGGCTTGTGCGAGGTCCGTTTTCATTTGTATAAAAAAAATAGCGCATTTTTACAAATGCTCGGTTTAGTGTTGTGGATTGTGGAGATTAGATGTTGCGATTTTTTGCCTAGGTAGGTACGTGGGCTTCTGTAGCGCGAGGACACCTTATCATTGATACGGCAGATGTCGCCACTGTGTCGACCACCTGAAGAACACGGTGGAGCATACGGTAGAGGTATGCCGCGTTTGGGAAGAGCATCACCCTGTCCTCGTGGGGACGATCGGCGGCGGTGAACTCTCGCGCCGGGCCTTGGTAGAGACCATGGTCTGGAGCGAGGAGGAGTGGCAGGCTGTCGCCTCCTTCTGCGGAGCAGTAATACTAGCAAAAGAGAAGGCCGACCGCACAAGGCAACGTCGTCGAAGTCTACGCGATGTAATTATTTGCCGCGTAGTAAAGTTAATATTCAAAATAGCTACAATATATAAAAACATACTGTTCTGTTCCAAATGATAAGTCCCATCGGCGGTAGAGCCAGCCGGGCTGGTGACGTTGTCCTTCAGCACGGCAGGGTGCGTGCCGGTCTGCACCATGGCTGCAGAGCCGAGGGTGGTCTGTGCGGCCAGCCTGAGGGCCAGGTCCCGGGGCAGGCCGCATCGGACGCCGCCATCAGCTAGGGACTCGATCATCATGTAGATCTGGAAGGTGGAAGGTTTGGATAATTAGGGTTGACATTTAATGCCTCGTTTACACGTTGGCCCAACCTCGGCCAATCGCCATTGTGTTTACGGGATTTCCCCATTTATACAATGGCTACACAATGGCGATTGGCCGAGGCTTGCCAACGCTTGGCAAGCGTGTAAATCTACCATTAGGCTTTATTGGGTGGTGCACACATTACAGTGGTATATACATTGAGCAGCAGTGGTGGCCAAATGGTAACGGCCCTGACTTGTAGGTCGCGGGTTCGAACCCAGCCAGGCGCATTACTTGGTGTAATTTATTTCATCACCACTGCTCTCAAAACGGTGATGGAAAACATCGTGAGGAAACCGGCATGTCCTATAATGGCCCATTCCCTCTCCTAGAGAGGAGGCCTGTGTCTCAACAGTGGGAACATTAAAAAAGGCTGCTGCTGATGATGATGCACACATTACCTACTGTTAGACTAAAAAGTCGATAAGTGGGAGCATCTCTACGACACCGCGTCCTATCTCCCCACACTATCGTCTCTGACATTTTTCAAATAGAGAATTACGCGCTCTTTTCAGTGTGTGTCATAATTTTACCTAATTTTTTATTTTTATTTTAGGTTACTTGTTCTGAGCCCGAGTTAATAGGCTGGGGGCCCCGTCATATCGGGGGCCCGTGGCATTTTGCCAGCGTTGCCATCCTCTAATGACGCCACTGGCCGCATACTTTATATCTTTGTTATCCACAAACTCGCTACTCACATAAGCTGGTCCACTCCCACTCAGGGCAGTGACCGCATCCATCTGGTACTCCGGGACCTCGTCACAGGTGCCGACGGCCTTAAACAGCTGTGAGGCAAGGTTGGCGTCCTCGGCAGTGGCGCGGGAACCCCGGCTGAACGCGGCGGCTCCGTGCTGGACCAGCGCTGGCGTGTTCGGCATGACCCTGATCACACGGGCTTCTGAGGGTAGCACCTGGAAATTACAAATTTATTTAACGATTTTTGTACACATTTGTAAAAGAAAAGAAAAGGAAACAGAAAAATAGGTACAGAGGTGATGCTTATTTTGGTAGAAAAAATCGCCCCAATGATAAATCCCGCCCTTGGGCGGAACGAAAAATAATGTTAGACTTTTACTGACTAATCGTTCCTTTATTGCCTTGATCACAGAACCCTGGTATTACGCTTTCACATCGCATCGACCCATGGCCCCAGAAGGCTTCGACCCCGCTGGCTACAATTGACTGATCACTCCTTGAGACGCACGGGAACACTACGCGCCGTCGACGACTTGGGTCCGGTTTACCGTTACCAGGCGGTCGGACAGCGAGCTACCCATTCTTCGACGTCCGCAAGCCCGCGCCTACGGTGACCGGAGATCGTAATCGGGATCGCTGTGGCGTCTCAGGCGTGAGAGCCTTCACCTCGCACATGCGGCCTCTTTCTTTGCTATCATTACTGCTTCGTAGGAGCAGGCGACTGTCTCATAGCTGAGTAATGCCTCCTCCAAGTTCTTCTAGACATTCTTCTTGCTGTTTCGAAACAGCGCAGTTTGACAATATATAAGAACAGTCTGAAACTGCGCGCATATCCATTTAAGGATCCGTGATTCAAGGTAATTCGAAAGAGCTTCCATGGTCCTAGAAAGACCTGGACTACCTCTCGTGCCACTCAAAGCAGGATAAAATTTGATGATTTGTTAGCCAGAAAAAAAGGACCGACATCGGCCGTATGAAATTCAACAGAATCCAAGTAAACATTGCTTCACATTATGACGTAGTATTTAAGCACCCGTAAAACACAATCATGTTCTATAAATAGGATTTAACATCTTAAAATAATCTTATCTTTAAAGAAACTGTGATAAGAACTAATCCATTCATATGCAAATTAGTGGAAAGAAAAACCCAAAAACGTAAGCGTCAGCTGTTCTTGTATGTCATCAAACAAACATGAGTGACGATATCTTCGAAGTAGGTTTTTTTTATGGTGGAAAAAATCATCGAATGACGAATCTCGCCCTTGGGCGGAGTAGAACAGTGTCAGACATCTACTGATTAAACGACCCAGCGTTCCTTCTTGCCTTAGTTCGTAGGAAAGGCTGATGATAATGCCAGATAATGGCAAAATGTGTTATTGCGCAAATAACATATATATCATTTCCTGTTCCACATTTTATGTAAATAAAATGCTTTGACTTTGGAAGAGGTATGGGAACGACCCTTGACGTAAACCGATAGCCATATTGAAGCTACCAATGATGCATACTGATACCTACCATGTATATGTTTATTAAAATATGATTTGCTACGTTATATACTTTACCTATTCTCTATTGTACACAAAATTAAATTAATACACATAAAAGAACAGATCACCTGTTCTTTAGCTTAACCCATAGATATTTCCGATTCGACGGCCGCACTGTAAAAACTTGTAGATTTTAATCATCAATCACTATATGTCTTTAGTAACACTCGTTTTAAAGTGTAACTATCGTACTAATATCTTATCGGCAATCGATGGTCTGCAATAAACACTAATTAAAATAAGATTACAATAATCCTAAATAAGCTTTCTACTTCTACGCATTGATAAGCAAGCTGATAACAAGTTACCTAGCTATTGTTTTTGTTAACTTAAACACTAAAAAAAATAATTTAAATTTAATTAAATGAAAACAACATACTTATAAAAAACAATGCTACATTATGAGATTGAAGAATCTCTTGAGATTTAATTTAAAATGCTTCAGGCGGATCTTTACTGCGCACCCGTGGGCTACATACCTACGCTGGTTTCCATACATTTTATATAGAAACTATACTCTATTCGCAATAGCATTACACAGAAGTAAAAAAAGGTTTTTTCGGCATACAAATGTAATAAAATTACAAATGTGTATGTATGTATATAGGTATTGTGTTTCTGACAGGTTTATTACTAAATCCATCAAAGAAACCGCAATTTTTTATCTACCTACAACCCAACATAGTCAGTGAGCAGACTCATCACGTGGAAGCTTTGAAATTCTAGACTTTCTGTACTTGTATGTATATAAAATTAGATTTATAAAATTAATTTAAATTAATATTAGTAAACAGAGGTTTTTGTAAGGAAGATTTAGACTTCCTTACAAATTAAACTCTGTTTATTGATGGAAATTGCGTGAAAATCCTGTACTCCAAAATCAAGACAGCTAAGAGCGTGCTTGGGGGAAGAAGAGACAATTGCGCACGTGCTCCTGGACTGCTCAAGTGTTATTGACGCCCTGAAAAATCTGAAAGGCTTAATCAGCTTCTGGAGAGAGGTGGGCTGGTCTGAATAAGCTCACCAAAGTTTATGGCCGCCATGGCTCACAAACAATGGTCTACATAGGACTAAGTGCGGAAACCATACTCAGACATAACATTACTTAAATGGAACTGTAACAGGATGTCCTGTTACAGTTCCATTTTAGTTTCAGGAACTGCAGGTTGCTACAAACCACGAAGGAGATGGCATGACGAATTAGACAAATTTCTGTCAAACAAAAAAAAAGGTAAAAAAGTCAAACAAAAGTCCTGGATCGCGCCGTTGCCGTTTTCCGCGCTACTTGAAGGTATACCTACTCGCCCGAAATCATCTTTCGGGCAGTTGTTCAGATCACACAAATCATATGTCTGGTCGGAGGAACCTCTCTTTTCAATGGAGGTATTCTATCTAATAAGGACTTGCACTGGACTGGGGCCAAGGGTTGATGCGAAAGCGTAACACCAGGGCTCTGGGACTAAGGCAAGGAAGGAATGGGGTAGGTTTTTTTAGTCAGTAAAAGTCTGACACTGTTTCCCGCTCCGCCCAAGTGCGGGATTCGTCATTCGATGATTTTTCCCACCATATCAAAAAAAGAAGGAAAAGAGGGGTGTACCTATGTATGTAGACATCTATAGTGCTACACGTGAACTAAATGACGAAACGCGCGATTTGAACATTACAACAGCAAAAATCAATTGTCAGGCAGTTGTCATACACAGTCTGCCCGTCCCCAAAGAGGCCTTTGCCCAAGGATGAGACCATAGATGAGACTGTACAGGCACACAAGAAAAAAAGTAATGGAAAAATATCTTACCTTTTCCATACAAGCAATGGTAATACCCATGGCTACGGATATGAAGAGCTTGTTCTTGGACGCCTCCAGGTCCTTTATCTCCTTCAGCACCGGCACCACCACATCAGGCTTCACCGACACGATCACCACCTCTGATCTCTCTATTACTGGTTTGTTGTCGAAGACTGCTGTCGCTCCCAGTTTCTGGAGATGAGAATTTAAAGATGAGTTTGGAAATTAAGTTGATAATTCGGTTGTATTTCTTCTGTCTGTCTTCTATCTGTTCTTTCTTTGTACTAAGGTTACTGGAAAGGTCCAAGCTTTGGAATATGTAAAAACCTCTTTGTAAAAGAAAGATAATAAGAACAAAATATAGGTATACTGCCCCCCTTAGAGAATAGCACCACTAAGCGGGAGATGTCAGTGAATCATTTTCCCACCTAAAATAACCCTAAAATAAGTTCAAATGCTGGTAGAAAATAACGTTAGCAACGTAGTTAACATCTTTAAAACTGTTTTCTTTTTTTAATTGCTACAAACTTGTGCTTGACTCGATCCCACCTGATGGTAAGCAGTGATGCAATCGTTAATGGTGAGGCGTACTACTTTATTAAGAGCCTATTCACTCTAGCCATTATACAATATTTTACCAAATCGACATCATATTTTTTATCTTCTTTGTAACTACGTTCATTTACATCGTCTTTAAAGACGTAATTTCTTATCTCCATGACAATGAGTACAAAGTCAAGGTTAAAAATATATGCCTCAATAACTTCCGATTCAAATTGTTCCGTTAGTTAATGTGTTTGTGTATAATTTATGTTATGTTTGTCTTAATGATCATTCTCCATAATTTCTTAAATGTTCAACTATATTGTTTAAATTTTTTGCTAAGTTAAATACATCTGTCGTGGCCAGATCATAGAATTCATTAATTTATGATATGATGTGATCAGCCCTTTCTGTGTTCTGTGGGAAATATTGTGAAATGCAACTATTTCATCCGCACAGGACCGTTCGGTGTGTGCAACACTTGGGGCGTAGTAACTATTTAGTAATCTGTGCTTGGGGGCACAAGGTTGCTACCATCATTTCGAGAAAAAAGTTTCGCTAAACGAGATATTTATTTTAGTTTGTTAGTCCTTTATGCCCTAACCTTATCACGCAATCCCGCAAAAACGTGTGGCGCCAACCCCAAATATAACAACAAAATGGGACAAGGACAGTAATATTTATAATGATGATGAGTCATTCACACTCATACAGTTTGTCACAGCTGTCTTTAGTTCTACATGTCCTGGCATAGCAGATTTTTTTTTATCCGGTTATAATATGTTCCCATAGAAAAATTTAAGACGCGGACGATGGCACTGGCTGGCGCTGGTATAATTATTATGTGTTGTCTGTTAATACGATTATTTATCAACAACATTGTTCATTCATAAGAAGGTTACTTATATCAGTCTAAGCCAGTACTCAGTAGAGTACTCAAGTACGTTGTAATACCTAAATATGCTATTTGATGATATAATTAATGATAACACTATCTCTTCTATAATAGAGCAGGTATTCTGACAATTTATATGAAAGTAGGTCAACAGTTTTGGAATATCAAAGAAACAATAATTTGAAAGTTGACTAAATTTCTTTTATTGTTTGTATCCAAAAGTAACTACGCACATCCAAAATTGGAAATATATTTTGTCGAATTCGCTCAATATCAAGTATGTTAAAACTATTCAAATATGGTGGAACAGGAAAGGGTTACTATAAAGTAACAGAAGACCAAAGCACAAAGTGAAATGTGACGTCGTCACACTCTTCAACGCTTTTAGGTTACGTGTGCACAAAAGATGAGGATATGGTGTTACAACGAAGTTCCTAATTTTAGGGCAGTCCATGAACGCAGAAGGTACCTCTTTCTGTAAGAAATGGCTTGAGAAGCATGGCGGCGTCCTCACATTCCGCACGTCCTTAGTGTCTTCACCCGCCGGTAAGTTCAGATGATTTTGCAAAAAACTCTGATTCAATTAAAATTCTGTTTAGAAACTGGAATCATCTACTAATCGTTTAGTATTTCATTTAAATTTTATTGTTAGTAGGCTTTGTTAACAAACGTAACTTTTATCCAAATATTGAAAAGTTACCCTAATTGAATCATCAATGGAATTTTATGAAATCTGGGTATTTCATGGTAGGTAGATATATTTCATGGTATTTCATGGTAGATAGTATAGGTAAATCGCAACAGGTAAAATCTATCACTCTTGTATCACATGATGAATTAATGATCCATACTTTTTAAATGAGAGGAAAAAGTTGCATATTGTAAATTACCCAAAACAATCGCTATTGATTCGTTTGTAGTTTATATTTACCTTAAATGCCTCAGCACTGACGAGATCTTTTGGATGGACACTGGCTGTGATTTCATCGGGTTTTGCCAGACCTGCGAACATGACATTAATGTTATTTGGATTTGTCATGGGTCTAATACAGTCTTTACACTAAGGAATACCATTATGCTATCAAGGTTGTGGTTAAGCAATATGTTGCAAAATTTCCTATTGTTTTGATATTGATTATTCTGATTGATGTTCACCATTTTCATTTCAATTTAAAGTACTTTCTTGTCAGGCAATGACTAGTATAGTTACGAGCCTCGATCAAAAGCTCACGAGGCTCTTAATAGACTGCCTAATCCAACTGCCTGATACAGAAGGCGATACTTCTGGACACGGGTATTATAATTGCCAAGAAGGTTCCTCTCTTTAGTGTCCTGACTGTCGAAAGCTTGAATTCTGAACTCTTTCTGGCCACGAACAGCTGTCAAAGTGTTTTTGTCCCCTTTTGATATTCGGCATATTGGCGCTGTCGGCCACTGCGATTGTAGCGAGTGTCTACGGTACTAAAACTGGTTAGGGGGTGTCCATTAATCACGTGATCTTTTTTTAGCATTTTTTAACCCCCCTCCCCCATTGGTGATACGTAGTGAGGTTTAAGACCACCCCCCTCCCCCTTCTCAACATCACGTGTATTTTTAGTACCTACAACGAATCTTAAAATTTTCTGAATATTCATCCTATAATATTAATTAAAGTAATTTACTTTTAATCAAATTAAATTTTACGTTCTTTGAGCTTTCCGTGAGTATTTTTTATTCGAATGTAGCTATTGTAGTTTTTCAGTAGTAATCGTTTTTGTTGAGAGAGTCTCGATTGGTCGTAAAAAAGCAATTGACATTTCATGCGCGGACAGGTAGGCCGATAATCATCGCGCGGCTTGGACACTTGAATGGTTTAAGACGAAAAAATAAATACACGAGATATGTTACTACACCCCCCCTCCCCTTTGTGTTATTTTCGTGATTTTTATCAAACCCCTCCCCCCCCCTTTCAAGCCTCACGTGATTAATGGACAACCCCTTATGTCACGCTGCATACAATATTAGTCAATTTAGTTCATTGGACGCTTGTTTCAAATAGGTACAAAAGATGAGCTGTGTTCAATGGTAGGTAAATAGTAGAGGTTAATTTAATTTAACCACATAGTTAATTATATTATGTAGATTTATATGTAGGTATTGTTTTGTCATCGTAGGTAAGTTTAAGTGTCTACGTGATTTCCTAAAAAATTCCCTTCAAACAAAAGTAGGTGACTAGGTTTTATTAATCATAAACTAGGTGTTTATACAATGTATTTATTTTCTAATTAAAGTAATAATTTCGTCACTAAAATAGACAAAATTGCGTCATACCTTTACACGTGTTTTGTGAAACAATTTAAGAGTAAGTAAACATAGATAGAGATAATGTGAGACTAAAATTACCTACGGTATAAGCTACTAAAGGGTGGACCAGACGGTTGCAAACCAACGTCGCAACATAGATGACCTTGCTAGTTCTAATCCGGGTAGACTGCAATTGTAATCCATGACCTTCAACGCCCTTGGTTTTTTTTATGGCGGGAAAAATCTTTGAACGACGAATCTACTTCAGTGTCAGACTTCTACTGACTAAACGATCCACCGTTCCTTTCTGCCTTAGTTCCAGGGCCCAGGTGTTCCGCTTTCGCATCAACCTTTGGCCCTACTAGAAGGCTTCGACCCTGCTGGTCGCAGTTGCTGACAACTCCTTGAGGCGCGCGGGAACAGTGCGCGCCGTAACACCCTTGGTTGTAGGTAGCCGCATGTCAACACAAACCAAGCTCCAATAAAAGTGACGTTTGTTGTAACGCTAGTTCACAACCGTCTGATCCACCCTTTATTCTTTTGTTTCTGAAGTCAATGCCCATTTAAGATGACTTAACGACATTGTAGGTATAATTAGTGCATTAAAATGAAACTCAATGATTACCCACAACCCAGCACCAACAAAACATATACCTATACAAGATGCAAGAGACAGGTCTCCACAAACTTGGGGGCTTGCTCAGCGGACGAAAGTACGAAACTAAAAACATTACGCAAGATTTTTTTTTTCCGAAAACTAAAAAAGGTCGATCTCTCCATATAAAATTATGAACTCGATTGGACAGAAAGAAGTCGACCTCTCCATTTTTGAATGGAAAGGTCGACTTCTTTTTTCGGTCCCTGAAAAAGAATCGTGAGGAAGGTAGTTCAGATTTAGATTTCAGTTCTGGCTACACAAAGTTGTGCTCAAGGCTTTGTAGCGTATTTTGTACCGAAAATAGGTAGAACTACACTCCGTACAAGTATGCCACACACGCCGAATTGGGCACGTTGGTCTCTATACATTTTATATGGCTACTAAACTTGTAGAGCTACACTATACCCACGGTCCACTCCATACGACGTCATTCTACGCATAAATCAGGCGTATTACACGTGTGCATCGGTCTAATGTAGCTCTAGCTTTAGGGTCTCTGCACACAGCGGGCGCGGCGCGGCGGGACACAACAGTTCTAATGTACTAGATATTCCGGACGACGCCAAACAGAGCCGTCCCGCTCGAAGCGACGACGGTAACCTCGGATCTGTATGGCGTCTTCGCGTCGCCGTCCGGTCCCGCTGTGTGCAGAGACCTTTAGCCCCTTCGCACGCCTTTCTTCAGACTCCAAAGCTGCTAAGTTTTTTTTTTTTGCAGCACCAGCCCAGGATGTGGCTGCAGTACTCCACACACGATTGAACCTGTGCTTTGTACAATATTAGAAGCTGTCTCGGTGTGAAGTATCGCCGGATCTTAGCAAGAACGCCGAGTTTTCTAATTTTCTTTTACTTGTTATTTTGATTCGTATTGGTATTATGTAGCGAGTTTACGTTTAATTTAGATGTAGAGTGTTAACCCAGTTTCAGTAGTATTATTTCTCTTCTTCTTCTTCTTCATAATCGTTCACTCTTGACAGAGTGGTCGTGGTCTTGTGTCGGTCGAGTCTTGCGTCACTGCCTCTCTCGCGATGCGACGCCATGCAGCTCTGTGTATGGCTTGGGAGTTTTCATTAACGCTGCAATGTGTTAACAATTTGATGGGGTCTGTTCACCGTGTTGGAGAACACCCACGTGGTCTTTTGCCCTCGACTTAGTATTATTTAGTGACCAAAACTTTACTGAAAACTGTACTACTTAAATGCCACAATATTTGGCAGTTTAAGGTCTCTTTAAGGCACATAGCCGGCGTGGCGTGGCGGGGTGCGGCGTGGCGCGGCGGCATCGATCACACTGTGGGCGCGATCACGTCCCGCCGTGCCCATTCACGCCGACCGTATCGCGACGCTATTCATTCATCAAAAAGATGTTGAGCGATTCAGACGTGGAAACGCTCTTGCTCTTATTTGCGCTAGCTAAGAAAAAACAACATAAACGGAATTGGTACCCGCCGCGCCCGTCCCCGCCGCTTCTGACTTGTATTCCCGCTCGGCGCGGCGGCGGCGTGGCGCGACGGCTCTGTGTGGCGTCGGTAACAACATTCTTACTGATGTAGCTAAGGTCTCTGCAAACAGCGGGCGCGGCGCGGCGGGACGGGACGGCGACGCGACACTGAGCAGTTGTAATACATGTACTAGATATTACGGACGACGCATCGCTGCCACGATTTAGATAGGATAATAATTATCCCTGAACTTGTGAAAACTTCAAGGTATTATCACAATCAATCCATCTTGTACCTACACAGTTGATGCAAACAGACAACAAACATTGAACACCTGACTGCTTTCATCGAAGACACTAATGCCGCTACATTATTATCTTCTATTTATAGCTCATTATTATGTCTAAGTTAACACACCATAAAATAACTAAGTTGTTGAATTGTCAGAGACAATGGAAATGAAATGAAACAAAAGATTTGAAGTCACCATTAAGGTTAAAATAAACGCCAACAAAAGCTTTTTTAACGGCAATAACATGTGCAAATTGCATTTTCATTACTCATACTCTGAAAGTAGGTGTAAAGTTGCCTGCGGACAGGGCTGGAAGAAGTACTTTTACTCCCTAGGGAGTTTTACTTTACAACTGACATTTGTTTTTTTAATATTTAGACAGCAAATATTAAAAAAATAAGTAGTTCTATTTTGACATTTCTATTGAACCGTGACCCGAATTTTTATACTGCCAGTAGGTACAATTAAAATGACATAGAGATAGAAATAATTTAAGAATACTTTATTTTAATTTACTTTCAATTATTTCATTAAAACTAATATATATTTGAGAAAAATGTTGACCAGACCCATTTTTACAATGACAAAATTAAAAATATTGACTGAAAAGCCAGGGAGCCGAACACTGAAAAAAAGAATTGGCGGGTAAATGATAGACTCTTTATAATCTGTGGCCGATTTGATCTTCCTTTTTTTTTCGAGGTGTAGAGTTTTGTTTACATTTTGCTAAATCTCTGTTACAAGGAATTTTTATTAACACGATAAGTTCATCAGCTTCAGTTATAAATTTAACGCAAGATTCTTTAGAGGAGAAAACCGCTTACCGTCTAAATCAATAGAAATATACCTACCTAAAAACGACGACTCAGGCCTTTGACGACGACTCAGGTTTTTATTATTTTTATTTTCCTCGTATTCGTAATGAAAAGCACAGTGTTTACCTCGGGTTCCAAGAGTTATTTAGTCCCTCGAACTATTAGCGACCTCGCTATCGCTCGGTCGCCAAGAAATTTCTCGGGACTAAATAACTTTCTTTCATCCCTCGTATAACAATGTACTATTATTTTGTTTAACCTTTCGATCTTGTAATTACAGACACAATTAAAGAGCAATAGGTTGGGTGATTGGGGCTTAATGAATTAAAAAAACATTCATTTTTTTACGAGTTTTCATGCTCTAAATTTCGCATAGCCTAACTTAAGACTCGTCAAGATCCGACGGCCGTACCAGCCGTACTCTGCCGTGCAGACACTAAAACACAGTAAAAGTATTGTAAAATACGCTATTTTACTGCGTTTTCGTTACTAAAACGCAGTAAAAGTATTGTAAAATACGCTATTTTACTGCGTTTTCGTTACTAAAACGCAGTAAAAGTATTGTAAAATACGCTATTTTACTGCGTTTTCGTTACTAAAACGCAGTAAAAGTATTGTAAAATACGCTATTTTACTGCGTTTTAGTGTCTGCACGGCAGTACTGTGCATAGTGGAGTGTCTTTCGTCTAAAATACCTAATGATGATGACGAATACTTACCGGCTGTGATAAAGCCATTGGCCAGGGCAAACGCCAGTCTGCCGCCGCCGAGGAAGCCAATCTTCATGATTTCACTAACTGGAACAAACAAATAACTAAGTATTTAGGTATGTTGCTGATAATTTTTATGAGATAAATGAAGTTTGTATTTATCTGAGTGGGAAGTTAAAAATTAATTGATCTTTGGCACTTGTTGTTGTTAGATTTAGTAGGAATCGCCCATCGGCCAAGATCCTTAGATCCCCACCGCATCTGTTTGTGTGTTCATGATAAACTCCAAAACAAGGGGCGGCTTTTCATGCGATTTTTACCTAGACAGACTGATTTATTTAGATGATTATCACAGTAGAAAAAGTAGGTTTATAGGTAGGTACTATAGTTGCGGTCGTTTAGTAATAAGTTAAGTACTTAAATACAAACTTTTAACTTTCCTTGTTTCTTCAAAAATAAATTAAAGAAAAACATTAGAAGCAATTAAATAGTTCCGTACTTTATGGTCAGATTACTTAGATTACCAGTTAATATTAAAAGTACACATTAATTTACAAATGTAAATAAAACGTAGATCGAATTTCATTGTAAAAAGTTAACAAATCTAGTCAAAAACTCAATTGAAAAACAATTACAAACTCTTCAATGGCAACCTAACCAAAATACTGGCTGAAGTTTGCCAAAAAGAAAAAAATCCCGAAGTCGAATATTTAAAAATAGAACGTATTATGAAACTCACGTTGTCAACGTAAACTCGCAAAAAAAAATTGAAAAAACTTGTGTTTCACGTGTATACGATGCAAAGCACAGATGCCGACTGAGTTCTTAGCAATAAACATATATCAACAATGTTCTCTGTAGCTCTTCTGAGCTAAGGGGTTACGTGTTATCAGTCTTATCACATCACTTATCAGCACAACATTGCGATCAATACATGGACATAACACTTCAAGCTTTATTTATAGAACTATTGTTAAACAAATTAGAGTATGCAATGCTTACATTCGCATTCCTTTTTCACATTTTACTCTCTGTCTCTCACACGCTTTTTCCACTTTACTCTCTGTTCTGAATACCGCTTGCGGAACAGTCCCGCAGGTGTTGAGACTGGTCTCGGGAACTGCCCGATAGATAGTTTCGGACTGTGGTATAAGTTTTAATCGCGAGAATTCTCTAATATCGCGATGATTTTTAATTTTAATTCGTTTGTCTTGTCATAGATGTCGCTACACGTTCATTTGATCTTTTCTAATATGTGTTTTATGTAGATCCCTGCCCTTCACTTAGCAAACGATTCCAGTTCAACTTTTCAGTCACTGGCGCCACTTTCAAACTTCTCAAGTTCTCACTTTATCCATTCATGTCACTCAATCTTATCATCTCCACTAAATCATCATCTTCCTGCCCTTGTCCCGTTTTATTTGGGGTCGGCGCAATATGTTTTTTTTCTTCCACTCTGTCCTGTCACGTCACGCTATCGTTCGCTCTCCACTAAATGCCATCGAATATAGGTACGCTCTCCACTAAATGCAATCTAATATTTCTATTGTCCAAATGAACTATATCATAACCAACTAGAACAGAATACATTTCTTTTAGCCGAAGTTTATGAGGTTATCGACCTTATTTACCGCACTGCTCAACTCTACAACTGTCAACTGTCAACTCTACAACTGTCAACTCTACAACTGTCAACTTTTAACAAACACTGACATCAACCAGCGTGAAAGTCGATAAAAGACCAATGGGTAAAAGATCCATGGCACTTGTATCAAAATTGGTACCTAGTACTACTACTAGTATTTTGGTATAAGTGCAAAGTTTGCTATTACGATCGAGGCTGAATTCGCACGAGGCGTATGCGAGGGAGCAGTGGTGGCCGAGTGGTAACGGCCCTGACTTACGAGTTGTAGGTCATGGGTTCAAACTCAGCCAGGCGCATTACTTTGTGTAATTTATTTCATCACCACTGCTCTCAAAACGGTGAAGGAAAACATCGTGAGGAAACCGGCATGTCCTAGAACCAAAAATTCCAAGACATGTGACATCCACCTATCCGCACTGGGCCCGCGTGGTGGATTATGGCCCATTCCCTCTCCTAGAGAGGAGCCCTGTGTCCCAGCAGTGGGAACAGTAAAAGGCTGATGATGTATGCGAGAGTGTGTTATGGAGCCCAGGGTTGCAGGCTGCAGTGACTTTGTACGTGTGTCAAACTTCTTGGGGTTCGACGCGCCCAGCAGATGCCCAGATGATGAACAATTTTATTACAATAGAATTGTCGTGGGGCCAGTACGCGCACTTTTCTGTACTAATGCGGAAAACGGTCGTGCCTGGAAGTGGTGGTATAAGAGTTATGGTATTTTACCCACCACTAAAAACATACATAACCGCCTAGAACCGGAATAAATGACTGTAGGTCATACAAATGTTTGTCACGCACGGGAAATCGAACCCATGACCAGCAGCGCAACAGTCAATCTTCCGACTACTGCGCCATTGATGCTGACAAATACTTCAGTAGGTATGATAAACGCGACGAGCTAGAAACAAGTGGTAAATGAGTTCAATTGCTTGTTAACTCTGGTTTTCTAGACTGTAGAATTGTTTTATTACTGGCCTTCGATTGGAATCGAAGCAAAGTTATTAATAAAGTAGGTGTTCTATAGGCCAGAAGTTATTATATTCAGGTAATACATATTTGAAGGTATGTGGTAGAGAGAGTAAAGTCCCTCAGACCTCTATTAAAAAGGGAGGATCCTCCGACCAGACAGGTGTTACATCTGGTGGGCTACTGCCCGATAGGTTGGTTTCGGGCTGTTCTAATGTTCAAATCGTGCGGAGAACATTGATTGCGCGATGCAGGATTAGTTCTTATGTGACGTCATAGATGGCGCTACACATACATAACATATGCATATTAGTGCTAACCTGTACATTACTGTATCAATAATCAATATACTATATTATTATAATCAACTCAATGCAAAAGCTGCATAGGTAGTTATTATGCAATAGCTTCGTGTTAAAGATCACAAACAGAGACAGGACTGTTGCTAACAAGTAAATGCAGTGTTTGTGCGAACCTACTGCGTACCACAGAGTAACTAAATATATCGATGTCTTATGCAAAACAACTTTAGCCACCCTGAAGTAAGGCTCTGCAAACTTTAGCGCTTGTGCACTTGAAGCCGTAATTATGGCGTGCCCAGCATTGGGTTGACCATTTCACCGTGAGATATCGCCGGAACTCTATCCGTCATGACGCGAATTGACTTTGTGTGATTTGATGTCGCACAAATCATGCTTGTGTGCAGGGACTGTTGCCTCCAGGTCCCATGGTGGCAGGCCAGCAAGGAGGCTCGCCGCTTTTTGGGAAATCTAGGAAGATGTGTGGTGAACTGGTGACAGCTACTAGGCAATCTGAGGCCGTACCATGATGTGTTAAACTCAGTTTCTACTGACAGTTTAATAAACTGTCAGTAGAAAGAGAGATGGAATTATAAGTATACACCTTCTTTAAATAGGTCATCCATCCCTTGAACAGTTCAGTTTAGATCGTAAAATGGATCGTGTCGAGCTTGTGGTAGGGCCTCCGGAAGTACACCACAAGGGCTGACTAAAGGAAGGTGACTTTGGAACAGGAATACTAACCTAATTTTGAAAAAATTGGGGGAGTTCAGTTGTTTTGATTTTAATCAATAAATAATTTGACTGTCTTTCACCATACAGAGCGAGGGGAATTATTTGATTATTTTCTACGTCAAAAACAAAGCCATGCTGAAATCACAGGCACGTAATTACATATTATTGATATTATTATCTGGGACTTACTAAAAAAAAAAACGGCTTGATTGTGGTCAAACGTGAGCCTATCTAGAATAAAAAAAATCTTTCTTTCTGCATTTTAATAAATCTGTTTTTATATTTCGTATTTAAAGTCTAGTATTCAAATGAGTATGTACTGGCAATACCGTCGACACTTAACTAACAACGCAGCATGTGGTCTGTGGTAAATATTGTCTATTGGCTCAATTAACCCGCCGCATTCAGCCTTGTGGCTAGTTTACTGTGCAAATGATAGTAAACGACTATTTGTTTTGTTTCATAAGCATAACATACATTGAACTAAATAATTAATATATCTAGGTGTTTTGTGTTTCTTTTAGTTTCATAAGTTGTAAAATAGTTCAAATTTACGTATTCTATACTTAACTACATAATATAAATTTAGACAGCGGAAAGCGACTTTGTTTTATATTATACTAGCGACCCGCCCCAGCTTCGCACGGGTGCAAATGTGATATATTACAGTTATAAACCTTCCTCTTGAATCACTCTACCTATTAAAAAAAACCGCATCAAAATCCGTTGCGTAGTTTTAAAGATTTAAGCATACAAAGGGACATAGGGACAGAGAAAGCGACTTTGTTTTATACTATGTAGTGAAAACAAAGTCGCTTTCCGCTGTCTGTCCCTATGTATACTTAGATCTTTAAACCTACGCAATGGATTTTGATGCAGTTTTTTTAAAGGCGTGATACAAGAGGAAGGTTTATATGTATAATACATATTTAATATCGGGTTACTAATTTACTGTATTTATTTTAGTTTTCTACATCGTATAATAAAAACACTAGTACACAGTACACTCTCTGTACTAGTCTACATACAGCAAAAAATAGAACTATACCCAGTGGCGGATTTGCCCTAAGGCCCAGTAGGCCCGGGCCTAGGGCGGCCGGATATAAAGGGCGGCAATGGGTGCGACGGCATTGTGAAGCTGGTGGCAATGGACGCGACTCTGGAGTTGGACAGGCGCTATATTTAGATAGTGAAAAAGGTCTCACTCAATCTCTAATTCTCTACATAAAGAAAACGTACCAGAATCAAGTACCATTACGTTTTTTTTACGATCAATAAAACATCAATTTGAACATCAATTGAATGGAACGTTGACACAAAAATTCGAGAGGGTCATCAATGCATGGAAAATCTTAATACCGCGATTCAGAAAAAGGACGTATTTGCAGAACGCCATCTATGGGTAAATGGATATAACGTCCGCAATGAAAGTTGTGGTAGCGGCATCTGACTTTTTAGTAATTTTATATTATCTCCGAAACTGTATGACCAACTGACATACTGTAAACGGCAAATCTTATCTGTATAATGTCCTTGTGAAAGTGAGATGATTTATTTTGATCAGAATTAATATTTTGTTGCATAAATAATCAATCAAACTTAAGGAAATCGTAAAAAATCTTTTTTAAAACAATAAAACAGAAGAAAACGATAAAATATAAAAGATAGACATATTGTGTCGTGGACTTTTTTGTAGACATAATTTTGTAGACATAATTAAAGACGAACCAGTTTGCCATACATTGTTTTCAATTTTAAGCAACTGTTTAGACAGCGCATGCATATTATTCTGTTTATTGAACTATTTCTGTCCGACTTGTTAGACAAAAGTTGTGATGGCTCTTCTTCTTAAAATAATTTTACACCTCTCTTCAGTAGCTCATAACTAATGCTATTTGCGCCTAAAAACAATTTTACAGGACATAATCTTTTAGTAAATGATCTAGGAAGAATAAGGTGGGTAGGTACGTATTTTTATTACGCGCAAGCCGTCGCGGTCGCGCGTGCGATGCGTCGCTGTGGCGCCTGTGAGTCACAGGCTGTGACCCCGCGCCCCGCCGCGCCCCTCCCATGCATTACTCGCGATTACGATTTTCGACAGTGTGTACCTATATGCAATTGCAGTGAGCAGATTAAGTATTTTAAAAAAATTGTGACGATATTCGTGACGCGACGTGTGTGATGCTATATTATACCTATTAACATAAATATTTGTAATAATTATCTCACGCAAACGTAAAAACTTTTTGTTGAATAGTTAAATATGGACGGAAAGAAAAGGATAAGGTTAAGTGGGGCAGAGTATCGTAAGCGAGCTAAAGAAAAAGATGATAAACAAAAGGATACGATTAAAAAAACGCGGAAATTAGACGATTTCTTTGGAAAACCGTCTACAGACATTAAATATCCTATAATTGATGCAACATTCGATGTTCCAAGTAGTAGTGGCACTTCATCAACTGTTGATTCTGCAGTGTCTTCAACTGACAATACTTTGATTGATGTGGCAATGGCAAGTATATCAAAAGAACTAGCCGAAGATGTCCCACTAGTACCAGGAGTGGCAGAAGTAGAAGTGCAGCCCAGTCCTTCGGACCAGGAGCTCGACGAAATCATCGACGATCCTGCTAAATGGACGATCGACGAGTTCACGCGTGATTCAAACCTATTTTATTAAAAATAAAACCTAAAACCGTTTTAAATGTTTTATTTAAATGTCCAAAAATATTCTAAACTAGCTTTATAAGCTAATACTTTTACGGAATCAATTAAAAATGGGAATAAAGTAAGTAATACGCGAATAATGTGTCTAGTAATGATGAGTGCTGAGAAAGGGGGCGGCACGTAGCCTGGGGCCTACAGCGGCCAGGACTGCAAATCCGCCACTGACTATACCTAAGTATATGGTACGGCACGCACTGTTGAGTTGTCAGCAACTGTAGGGGCCTAGCAGGGTCGAAGCCTTCTGGGGCCTTGGATTGATGCGAAAGCGGAACACCGGGCCCTGGAACTAAGGCCGGAAGTAAAGGTGGGTCGATTAGTCTGTAGAAGTCTGACACTGTCTCCTGCTCCACACAAGGGCGGGATTGGTCATTCGATGATTTTTCCCACCATAAAACAACCTAAGTACCTATATGGTCTTCAAAGTTTTCAACTCCGTAATAATAATTTGTGAACACCGCAAACAATAAAAATAAATTATCTTCAATGTGGTCCATGTGGTTGTATAGTCACATTGAAGACAAGACAATCATTTTAGTGGCTGTCCACTATTAGCTATCTATATCTTAGGAATTGGCAAGAAGTGACTCAAGACCGTGAACACTGGAAAGTGTTGTGGATGGAGGGAGGACTTTGCCCAGCAGTGGGACAGTATGGGCTAGAAATAATAATAATATCTATATATATGAAAGGAGAAACTAACTGACTGACATATCAACGCACAGCCGAAACTACTGGGACTAGGAGCGTGTAATTTTGCACAAGGTTTCCTTTTGTGGGGTGAGCGAGCGCTAAGAAAGGGTTTTCCAAAATAATTCAGCTTCTAAAGAGATGTAATGGGTGTCTAAAGTTTGTATGGAGAACCCGACTTTCACACGGACAAAGCCGCTGGCAGAAGGCTAGTTTGTAGATATCCAGAAAGTAAAACGAAAGTATAAAATGAAAAAGGCAGGAGAGAAAACATTGTAGTTAATGTAACAGTTGAAGATAAGTTAGATTATAATTTGTCTGAAATTAACAGTATTACGTGCTCGTTTAATCATAAGTAACCATTATTTTTCAAAAAAAAAAATACAATCGAATTGAGAACCTCCTCCTTTTTTTGAAGTCAGTTAATTAAATTGATAATCAGCTTATAAACCTGGAATATACAAATATAATCAAAGGTAAAAAAGGGCAGACTACAGAAATTGCTTGTATGCGGTCTAGAATTGCATCTATTCAACTTCTAAACTGATTTATAAAAAAGGTGATTCGTAGAAAAATAGTGTATCGGTTGAATAATCTTTAACTTTCATCTGCTCTATGTTTTGATGCTCAATTTGACTTGTACGGAACTACGGATTAAATGAAAAAAAAAAAATAGAAAATCTTTTCACATTTTTTTTATTATCTTTGAATTGTTCCAAATTTGGAACCGTGCACTAGCTTCTGACGTTTTATAAGTGCCCATGTAGGCCCATGTGAAATAAAAAAAATTTGACTTTGACTTTGAATAACTTTTACATTTGAGGTTGGCTTTTGAAATTTAACGTATAATATATATATATCAAAAACCTTTAGCCCGATGCAAATGCTTGTAGATTGAAAATGTCGACGAGTATTTTGACCAGACTAACTATGCGTGCAAGTTAATTGCCATCTAAACACGGCTGAGTTTTGAAACAAACGAGCATCATTCTAATTTTATATCTCAATGGCTAGACACGGCCACATTTTGATTTTGTTTAGTTTTTATCTTAGGTAATGTATTTCTATCTACTAAGCCCTGTTGATAGTGTTATTTGCATAAGTCAGCTACTTGTCTATCAAATGGCGTGACCATTATTTTTACATTCTATGAGACACTATCAAAATGACAGCGATAGTGGACTGTATTAAAAATTATTCTTTTATCAGCTACTAATCTATCTCTATCGTTACAAAAAACTAAAATAATATTAAAATTTGTTCTTATTTCATAAGAAAAACTTGTAACGCTAACGAAAACCAAAGAAAATGAAACCATTTCGCTAAAAATTATAAGTATAGTAGACCGAGGCGAATCGCAGCCCCGGATCTTCAATTTTTTTTAGGCGGGGCAAAAACTAAAAAATGCCGCCCCACCTACCTACTTATGTTTATTTTCACCTTGATCATCCATTTAATTTAAGCTATCAATATGTTTTTTTTTATGGTAGGTGAAAATCACCCAATGACGAATTTCGCTCTTGCGCGGAGCGGGAGACAGTGTCAGACTCTTACTGACTAAAAAACCTACCCCATTCCTTCCTTGCCTTATTCTCAGAGCCGCGGTAACACTTTCGCACCAACCCTCGGCTCCAGAAGGCTTCGACCCTGAAGGGGGGGCCCTCAAGGAGCTGTCAGCAAACTGTAGGGGTACAGTTTGCTGACAGCTCCTTGAGGCGCGCGGGAACAGTGCGCGCCGTAGACGACTTGGACTCGGTCTGGATAGTTACCAGACGACCGGACGGCATGCTACCCATTGCTCACCGTCCGCGAGCCAGTGGTTACGGTGGCCGGATATCGGCTGGATCGCGGCGGCGACGGCTACGGCGAGGGCGCTGTTGCCTTTGCCTTATGCGGTCGGCCTCCTCTTTTACAAGCATTACTACTTCGCAGGAGGCGACCGCCTGCCATTCCTCTTCGCTGCAGACTATGGCCTGAACCAAGGACCGGCGCGTGAGGTCGCGGTCGCCGATTACCAACACGACGACACGGCGATGCTCTTCCCAAGCAGGGCACACCTCCACCGTGTGCTCCACCGTGTCCTCCGGGCTTGCCACACAGTGGCGACACCCGGCCGTCTCTTCCGCACGAATCCGGTGCAGGAATCTCCCGAACTTCCCATGTCCGGTGAGAACCTGCGACATGCGGAAGGTGAGGACGCCGTGAAGTCTACCCAGCCACGCCTCAAAGAGGGAACTTACCGCCGAGTTTATGGCGTGCCCAGCGCTAGGTTGCGACAGTCGCTGTTTCCACTTTACCATGAGATCCCACCGGAGCTCTTTCCGCCACGCCTCGACATGTTCAGGCAGCGGAGTTTCACCCCGGCGGCGTTGCGTCTCCACGCGCAGATCGTGCATGCGTGCAAGGACTGTTGCCTCCAAATCCTATGGTGGTAGGCTAGCAAGGAGGCTCGCCGCCTCGCGGGACACCGTGCGGTGTCCCCACACCATCCGGATGGCCATGACCTTCGAGGGTTGGGGTACCTTCGGCGGCCGACGAGATAAGGGTCACCGAGCCGCTAAGGTCCTGAACCCAGTCAGCTCTGGGCAGGACAAAGTACGGCTTGGAGACCACGGTGACGTTTATCGACCACCGCACCATGCTCTGGAGTAACAGATCCTGAGCGGGGGCGCAGTGGTTGACATTCGCCTCGAGGAGACGAAATAGCGCCGTTATTGGCAGTCCATTGTCTCCTCGCGAGCCCTCTGTGAGGGCACTGCCGCAGTGGTTGCGGCGGCGGCGACAGCGGCAGCTGCATTAGAAGCGGCTGTGGCGGTGGCGGTGGTGTCCATTGGTCTGTGAAGTGTGAATTTGGCCGCCCCTGTTTTTGCCGCCCGGGGCATAGGCCCCGGCTTGCCCCCCCCCTAGATCCGGGGCTGGCGAATCGGATCACTTTTTCTTTGAGGGTGAGAAAATCATACTAAATTGATATATAATGATATTTTTATTGATTAAAACGTAAGAAGTACAAATCAGCTATGAAATAAACTTTTAAAAACTTAAATCAGACTCATATTTTCTTAGTCAGCTACTAAAAACAAAAAGAAGAAAAATATCCGATTCGCCCCTATCGTCGGGGTGAATCGGATCTTACGCAATATTTAACAAAATTATAAGTTTCTTAACATTATAGTTTTGGAATTAGTAAAAAAAATAATAATGAGATCAATTTTAAACATCGGCCAAAGAAACTCTTCTCTGTAAGCTCGTGAACGGAACTTCAAAAATCTCAGCAGCCTTACGTATGGTCAGTTCTTTGTTCTGGACCTTATTCATTTTTTCTTGAGACCAATCTCCAGCATTAGTATTTCTTTTGTACGTGCGAACCATCTACAAATGAATAAATACGAATTAGTAACCTCAGACATGGTATAAATTAGTTTAAAAGTGTGATTCAACGCACCTGACGACATGGTCCGATTAGCACCATAATCAAGACCTTAGAAATAAATATTTTATACGTTTACCTCTAACATTATACGTAAAAGCGAATTAGTTCTCTAATATAGACACCTTGCTTAGCAATATACAACAATACAGTTGATTTTTAACACAACTCCGTAATATGACACAAGTAAATCGTAAGTACGTACCTTAGATTCTCGCCAAAAACACGACATGCACAAACTACTGACTTGCTGAGGAGTGGCGTCGACACTGATTCACAAGCGTGATCGAAATTCGAAATACTGCCTATGGCGGGAGATGCGGGGTGAGTGGAGAGACGCAAAACGACGGTTGAGTGCGTTCTATGTGAATGCGGTATTTGAATTATCAGCAAATTTCTTATTTTGATCCGATTCGCCCTGTGATCCGATTCGCCTCGGTCTACCCCAGGTATAGTATGGTAGATTCATTTAGAAAAGGATTCCATTACTCAATCTAGAGTTTGAATTTACAATCTACTGGTCAAACACTTTTATAAATATGGCCCTCACTGGCATTGTTTCGTCAACTTTTTGTGTTCAAGATAAATACAATAATGAAAAAAATATGTAGAAAGTCTGCTAGGTGCATTCAAAATTTTCCAATTGTATCTATTTTGACAAAGAAGAAGACGATACAATTGGAAAATTTTGAATGCACATCATAACTTACAGATTACATATTAATCAACAAAACCAAAATGAGTTTCTGAAAGTTTTAATTGTAGTAGTAGTTGTGTAAAGTTGTAATGTGCTCTCCGTTTTCATTCCCAACAGTTCTCTTTAGTCGGTGAGTGTCAAAAGGGAATACCTTCGGAGAATGAATTGCGAACCCAGTCAGTAGTTAAATAGTACTGCTACCTACATTTATTCCGTTTGTTTTACTTTTTTTTTTTAACTTTATCAGATACCTAAAAGTATTTTTCTGAGGCAAATGAACTATTTACCAAGGTACAACGGTGTGCCACGGCAAACGATTTATGAAACACTGCTCTATGCTAAAGATTTTGAGTTTTTAACAATATATGGAAACGAAATCGGGACTATTGGTAGCCACGGAATTATCTTTGGGCCGCGGGATGGAGTAGCAAAAAACAGAACAGTCCTATTCAAAACGGTACTCATGTTCACATTACTCTTAATAAATATAATTTTCTCGTTTCTCGTCACCGTTGGACCTTGATCGGGCGTCATCTAACATGCACTGTTCTGATATAATATCAAGTAGTTAGTATAGAAACGAGATGCATTGGATCAATTTACATAACTTATTTATTATTACCCTGTTACGAACAAACAATTTATCATATACTAGCGACCCGCCCCAGCTTCGCTCTGGGTATGGGTACCATGATGATATTAAATATTTTATGCATGTATTATACATAAAAACCTTCGTCTTGAATCACTCTATCTATTAGAAAAAAACCGCATCAATATTCGTTGTGTACGGTTAGTTATAAAGGGTTTGTTTTTTATAAAATTGAATGTTTTAGGTTGGCAGATATTCTTATTTGATATTATTTAATATATTTAATAGAACTAATGTACGTAAATACTAAATAGTATTCAATAGTAAGGTCTATAAATTGTGCTATTGAACCGGAACATATTTAAAATTTTCGGTCATCAACAGAGTTTTTCATGACAGAGAATTTAAAACACCTTATTAAACATGCGTGTGTGTAAAAAGTGAATGTTCGAACAGATACCTATTACACACTATATATACTACACTAGATATTTTTACTTTTGTTTATACTTTTTACACACACGCATATTTTTGCTTATATTTATAACTAGGTACTTAAAAGTTATAAAAATGTATTGTGTAAGTACTCCTTACATATTTCGTTGTAGGAGAAATGTGAACCACTTTGCTGAAAGTTACATTTCACAATACCTATCTTAAATCAATGCGTTTGAAATTCAAAAGATGTAAAATCAATATATTTTCCGTTTTTAATTTTTTGCATAATTTACTTTTAAAAATGCAATTATTTCGAACATTTTAGGGCTCATCGAACCTAAGTATTTTACATCAAATAAAAAAAAAAAAAATTATTTCATTGGCATTAAAAAAAAACATTAAAAATTTCCAAATAAATAATTTAATTATTAAAAAATTGCAAAAAATCCGTAAGACATAAATATTTTGAAATACTTACCTTTAATCATTTTCACAAATTATCCAAATCAACAACTATCAAAAAAAAAAACAGCGCTTGTCTGTCATAAACTAACACAAAACTTCTCACATACACTCCTAATTTATTTAATAACACTGCATTTATTGTTTTACTATTAAATTAATTATTATTTTAAATAATAACAATAATATAAACGTTTATTTATTGTGAGGAGGCGTTGATACCATGTCGCGTGCATTTATAACTAAACAACTTACGCTTAGTTCGAACCATAAAGCGATAGAAGGTACAGGCACGGTAAAATATCATTTAAGGATAAATACATTTAATTAATTGACATAATTCGTCATGCTTTAATTTAGGATTTATCGTAAACAATTGTTTGCTTGTCCTGTGTGTTTGGAATACTGTATTTTTAGGGTTCAGTATGTCAAAAGAAAAAAAACGGAGCCCTTATAGGACGTTGAGCAGTGGTGGCCGAGTGGTAACGGCCCTGACTTACGTGTTGTAGGTCGCGGGTTCAAACCCAGCCAGGCGCATTACTTTGTGTAATTTATTTCATCACCACTGCTCTCAAAACGGTGAAGGAAAACATCGTGAGGTAACCGGCATGTCCTAGAACCAAAAATTCGAAGACATGTGATATCCACCAACCCGCACTAGCCCCACGTGGTGGATTTCGGCCCATTCCCCTCTCTTAGAGAGGAGGCCTGTGTCACTGCAGTGGGAACATTAAATAGGTTGATGATGATGATGATGATGATGATGATAGGAATTTGTTGTCCGTCTTTCTTTCTGTTAAGAACTTTTATCTCAAAAAAGTATCGAGTTGAAATTAAAACATTATAGGTACTCTGGTAACAATAAACGGAAACATATACGAGTATATGACGGAAAAAGACACGGAGGGCCATTTATGTCCTCTCGAGGAAACAAAAATGTATACATAGGGTAGGTAGTACCTATTTCCCGTTGACACGTTCCTGCATGAAGCTGTCACAAAAAAATGCGATTCGGAAAAACCTTCGTAACTTACAGTACGGCCGTCGGTGCTTGGCGAAACTCCGACAAAAAGATCCGACGGCCGTACTGTAATTCGGGAATTGAACTGTTTTCATAGGTAAGTTTGTACGGAACCCTTAGTACGTGAGTCCGACTCACAGTTGCCTGTTTTTTAATTCAAGCTGATTGGTATCTCTATCTCACAATGAACAACGGTCTTATTAATGCTTTGCTAACATCGATTTGCTAGTGATTTGTTGATTCAAGTAACGAGTTCATTTGAATATTTCTCTTTTATTTACTTTGTAAGGCAAAACTTAATGTAAATAAATTATATAAGTAGATACATGTTTCTTAGACTTACACCCGGTTTCCTAGAGCCCAATCAACGTAAAAATCACAGATGTAAAAAGTAAAAATCAACAAAACTTTTTTGCAAAAGAAAAATGTTAAAAGAACGTTTTTTTACAGTTTAATTAAAAAAAAACGTAAAAAAAAACATTCAAAATATTTAAGAAAAAGCCGACAAAAAATTCCACCGGGGTTGAAGTCAAAGAAACCCTGTATATATACTATAACAAGACAAGACATGTAATAAGTATTTGATCTGTCTTCGTTTTTAATTCCTGAACACATATAAAAGCGTTTAGTGTTTGTGTTAGTGACTGTACCGATATGTAATGATACCGTTATCAGGCACTGTCCTGTGTCCTGCTGATCTGACCTTTATCAGTCCGTCAGCTAGTCGCATTATGATAACGTGGACTTCCACCTGATTTGGATAATATTAGTCACAGAACTATTGACAAATTATTACATGTAAAACACTTGAATATAGAAACTTGGTGACTACTAAACGAATGCCAATGCATAAAATTGTAGGTAATAGTACATTTTGATACAAGTGCAGGAAGTTTGTCATTGCGACCGAGGCGAAATTCGCACGAGCCGCAGGCGAGTGTGTTATGGAGCCGAGGGCTGCAATGACAAATCAGCACGTGTGTCAAACGACGTTTTTGTCTGTCTATTATCTCTCTAATTACGGTATTCAAAAGTTTAATTTGGTGTGAAATATACTTTTCAATACACTTGCTCGAAAACTGCCTCTTATCGCACTCCTATTAGGTTCAATATAGCATGTATATCACCCAAGTGCTTTTTTGAGTTTATCACAACAAGGGCTTTTTTATTCCTTCCTTATCGTCACGGTCACGGGTGATTATTTTGTTTTACTTAGTTTATCGAATCAGGCGCGAGGCGTCCCCCAGAGTCGCTGGACGACCCCACGAAATTAGAAACAGACCAGAGCAGATTTGAATGCTATACTTATATATTTCTTATATTTCTACTGTATGTTTGAGATACGATTAAACATTTTTTCTTTCTTTCTTTATTTCACAAGTCGTAAGTGTATTGAAAAACGTCGTTTGACACAAGTGCAGATTTGTCAGGTGACAAACTTCCTGCACTTGTATCAAAATGTACTATTTCAGGACAGACATTTTAAGGTTTTTATAGATTTTAAGGTTTTTTTCGCATATTTAACTCATTTTCGGAAATTTTAGCACTTCGGCCCTTGTCTTACCGAAGGTGCGAATAGGTGTGCGAACGCCGCCGGCATTCGCATGGGTCTCAAGAGTTGAATGCCGTAATTATAGAAATAGTTGAAAGATAATAAGTAGGTGTGCGAACGCCGGCGTTCGCGTGGTCGCAATAGATTAGAATACCGTAATTAGAGACATATGCGAGTAATACCTAGAAAGACAGTATGTGTGCCAACGACGGCGTTCGCTTGGGTCGTATTTTGTACATACCCCTACTATCTACCTCGATGTTTGTCTTTAGATGAAATTTCCCACCATAATTGAGTATCCATCTTTACTTTGTTGAAACCTCTACGATTCGAACTAAACGTTTCGAGTTTCTTCTATTCTGCGCACATCGAAGGACGGAACAAATTATCCGTTGCGGTCTTCCCAAACGATTATAATTTGAGTGTCTTCAAGACTAGAGTGAATAGGCTTTACTAAACTAATGCGCCTCACCATCATCGATTGCAGCAGTGAATAGGCTTTTAATAAACTAATGCGCCTCACCATCATCGATTGCAGCACTGCTTAACATCAGGTGGAATCGCAGTCAAGCATTAGTTCATAGCAAATAAAAAAAAAAAATATTATTAAAAAAACAAAATACCCGACTGCACACTAAAAAAAGAGTAAAACAAGCCCCACAATACAAATTTACTGAATATAATTTATAAATGTTGATGGAAAGCATCGCATCGCATACATACACTCGAAAAACATTACCCTCCTTCTTTGGCAGTCGGGTAAAAAGGGTGCCTTGCTCCATCCCTCTTCCTCGTTCGCACGCTTGAAATTTAAATACGTCATGGTAAGGTCCTAGTTTAGATCGTAAATGGATCGCATTAGGAGCTCGTGTTAGAGTCTCTACGGCCTTTTCTGTAAACTAGCATAAAACAGAAATTCAGCTTATGCATATTTGCGCTAAAAATACCTCCAAGATCTGAGATCCCGTATTAGTAAGACCAATGCACAGCCTGGACGCCGTCCAGCCTTGTAGCAGTGTTTTTGAAGTGTAGCCACCAAAACCTTGTTTTCAATACCGTCTCAATGACTTCAGTCACCGTCAGGCAGATTACCCGCCGAGCATTGAGAAAGAGTGTTGCAGCCTCGAAGGAAACAGAATTCAAATCACCAGATCATGGAGTTGTGGCCACAAATTCCAGATAAGAGAGGGAACACAAGGCTTAAGTTTAATCCCCACAATAAAGTAAGAGCCCCTCCACAGATATTAGTCCAGTCGCTAGCAACTTCTAGCGGACTGGATTCTCGGCCCTATCACAGTCTTCAATGTTTTCTTTGCAGCCGTATACCTGTACTGTACCTATAAAACTCCAGCTGCAATTAGGAAACAAATGGTCTATTTGTTTTTTGTGTAATGTAATGTATGTAACGTATGCTAGCTATGCAGCGTCTATCCGTCGAAGTCGGCTGGTGCTGAATATCAGCGCTGTGGCTCTGTTTAACACATGAGACCCAGCTTTTTGCTGAGCACTGGCCGTTTTGCGGGGGCGTGTCGCATATTTTAGCTGTTTGTTTGTTATTTCTGTTTTTTTTTTATTCATATTTATGGTATGCGCTTTAAATACTTTTGCGCAAATAAACTCTTTTTTGTCTTCTTTTCTTAAGTACGCCTTCTGCGGCGTTAAGCACAGCTACATCGCACAGCTACACAAGTTTCCCTTCCTCGCTTTCGTTCATTTCCTGCGAACGCCAATATATCTGGCGCTTGAATGCTTGATAGGTCCAGACTGTGACTATCACAGTATCATAGAATTATGAACAGTGCCTCTAAGAACCACTCTAACTTCCCGTTAGTTTTGCTACGTTTGTCCAGTGTAGAATTCACCGCACCGTTCTTGGTTCTGGTGTCTTATGTCGACGTCGCCACCGGCTCACGCTGAAAACCAGCGCTGTGGCCCGTCGCATATAGCCTTATGCTGAGGCCTGAGCGTTTGGCCATTTTGCACGGATGTTGCTTAACTATAATAATATCATCCTTAAGTAATTCGTTATGTTTGTTAACTAGCTTGCTTTCAATAAAAAGAGATACATTAAATTGAAAACTGCATTAAAGAATCTCGTACATTTCATTATTTTTATTTGACTAGTGCTTGACTGTGAAACCTCCGATGGTAAGCAATGATGCAATCGTTAATGGTGAGGCGCATTAATTGATAGAAAACTTGGCGTTTTTACAGAGTTCCGGCAGTACTTCACACCAGGACAGCTTCTAATATTATAATATAAAGTACAGGTCCGATCGTGTGTGGAGTAGGCAGAGTTTAAGCAAATATCAACTCCCAAGAAGTCCTACTGCGGCCCGGTCCGGCTTCTGAAAGGAAGATCCGACCCCGGTATGTGGGCTAAGAAGGAATGGGGTGGGTTGTTTAGTCAGTAAGAGTCTGACACTGTTTCCCGCTCCGAGCAAGGGCGGGATTCGTCATTAAATGATTTTTCCCACAATAAAAAAAAACTCCCAAGTCTAGTTTTATTACGTGCCAGACAGACAATGTCAACGTACCTATATGAAGAAGCTGGCTACTATTTAATGTTACTGATATGCAAGTAAACGTATCTACTAACAAATCCCTAACACAATAATACCAACTGATAGTGATACCAACTGATAGTAATTATTCCGATGTTAGTCTAATTTTTAAAAGAACCTATCACAGTCATAGCAATTTGTTTAGAACAAGTTCTTATGTTATTGAATATGGCACCTATCTATAAACTTTTACTGACATCAATAGTTTTGTGACTACGGCAAATACCCCCTAGTATTTATTAAGTTATTGACTGTGAATTATTTCAACTTTATATATTTCAATTAGTTTGTAGAATTTTATGGAACTTTGGAACCACGAAAGCAAGCGCCATCTATTGAGAAGTAATGGCAAATAACATGCCACTTGTATGCCAGTACGTTTCTAGATGGCGCTAGTTCCTGTGCTTTAGGTCTTCCATAATACTCTTTAGGTATTTACACAATAATATTTTTTATTTTATTCCACTTTAAAGAAAATAATTATTCTTTCTTGAATCTATATTTTGCTGCCAAATTATTTGATTATATTGATAAGAAGGTTCATTTTAAAAATAATTTTATTTATGAAAAGTTCTTAAGATGTAAAGATAAATTGTCTATGCTTTCACGAAATGTCATGATGATCATTAAAGGCGGGAAAAAATGATTTTAGTGTGGAAAGAAAATTATAAATATAAAAACACTAGCTTATTTCTTTGTTTTTTGAAGTTCACAATACGCTTCATATAGTATTCTGTGATTACTAAACAAAAGTAAGTACCTACATTAATTCATTACAAATATCGTTCCATCCACTCTTTCTATTTCATTATTCATGAATTATATTTTTGTTTTACTAAACTAATAGCGTTTTGCAGTATCTTTATCTAACCTAATTTCTGAGTGCACATACTTATGTCTGTGGATTACTGGGTGTTCCCCGAAAATATGAATTCCGCAGAGGTGGTGAGCGTAATATTGATTTCCTTTCTTTAACTAATTCTGTCAAGTTTAAAAAAGCTTTCATTTATTTACATGTTCCTCTGCGTTTAAAGTTATTAACACAATTTTAAGATATTTTTTTCATGCTTTCTTCCTTTCTTCATTTCGATTTGATCTCCTAGTCCCAGTTTTAGCGAAGTGCGATGGTTGGTCGAATCGGACTCTACGATTGGTTCGCTCTCTCTCTCCCGTAGCGAATCCGTTTCATTTTTCATTCGCGCTCAATGCGTCCGCTACTGCGACGCGTTGTGGGTTGTGACAGCCCGTTGTCTATGGGAGTGTTTGCTCGTATTGAATTTGTGACAAAATATTTCATGTACGGTGAAATACGGGAAATTATTACATTTCTCGCATGACAGTGAATAAAATAAGCGTTTGAATATGGCGTTGGAGGGTGTGAAAAGTGAAAAAAGTGAGGAAAACAATGGCAATGTACCAGACGGCAAAGCGAACGGGATCGACAACAAAAGTAAACAGGTACGGATATGACTTTTTAATTTATTTTTTTACTGCATTTTTTCGCATGTTCTGACCTCCCGAGTTTAATCGAAAATCTGGAGAGACCTGCAGATTGTTTTAATATTTTTTGGAGCGTCCACAAGGCAAGCATTATGTTGTAATACCGGTTGATCGGAGCGGTGTGGAAGGCAAGGGTGTATTCGCGCATCATGTGTGACCGGGGTACTCAGGATAGGTGGTCAATCTAAACGGGGATATGACCTATTTCAGGCGCAACTATGCGGCGCTTTTTTCTGGGTTACTGCTGATTTTCGGTCAAATATGATGTCATTGGATCATGCCTAAATTTATTTTTATGTCCGGTTGTAGAGCGTGACCTGTCTTTTTACATTTTTGAAAGCGGTTTTAAAAATTGCGATTATTATGTGATATTTTTTCTTTGATAAATGTGTCATTGATATATGATTCCTGCTTGTTACTTGAATCTCGTTTTTTCATCAGTGCAATTGTCTGTCATCTGTCAATGATAATTTATCTCATTGATAACATCAACTTATTTGTATTTGTTGTTTGGCCTTGTGTCTCTATTACTTCTGCTTGAGGAGAGTCAAGGCTGATGATGTTATGTGAACTAGTTTCATTGTGAGCTCTGAACTGTTAGACAAAAACCTTGAATTTAGAAAAAAAAAAAACACATAAATAATCAACATAATAATTATAAATATTATTATTCTTAGAATCACTTTATTCTTCAAGGCTGTTTTACTAAAACTTAAACTTATATACCTACTATATTACTGTAAAATATTTTTAATCAAAATCTTAAAACAACATCTTTAAAAATCATGACAATCCAAACACTTATAAATTGGTAAAACCAATCATTAAGAAATCAGTGTAGGTGTATCAATTAAAACTGATGGTATTCCCCACCTACTACAGCTAGCATGTTATGGAGAATATTTGTGAGGCATGTGCTAAAAAGGCCATTCTAATTGACCCAGTCTGCCGACCCAATTAGAACTATGGACCATCACAATGAGATGTCAAATCGTCATCACCCACTCATTATTCTATGAGTCTATTATAAAAAATAGCTTGTTTTAATGTAAAACTAAAAGCTGAGAGTTTTTCTAACTAATCACAACACTAATACTACTATTTTGTAGATTTTGCAATTGATAATCGCATGGAGACAGCTTGTATAAAAGCTAAAAAAAATATTCGTGCAATGCCAATATAAACCAGAGAAATTTTATTACCTAAACAGGAGAGAGTCTCCTATAGGATACTTTCTAAAACCAAAATTATGACAGACAGGACATTTATATGAAACTTAACTAAATCTACAATATTATTTATGACTTTATTGCAAACCTTAGCTTAACACAGGATAAACATTAATGAAAAAATAAGTGACAATAGGCGGTCTTATTGCACAGGGCAATTTCTACCAGACAACCTTTGGACTAATTAAAAGAAAAATATATAAGTACTTAAATATAATAAATAATATATTAAAATAATATATATAAATCTATAATAGATCAAACTCTATTTGGAAGAACTACAGTAATTATCATCTTCCTGCCGGCACAATACAGTTTTTTTTCTTCCATTCTGTCCAGTCACACTATCAGTAACTCCCTCTTTCATATCCATACACCCATCTTTTCTTTGACCTCCTTGTCCATCCATCCACATGTATACTCAACTCCTACCTTTCATTCCTCTTAACATGATAGAACATCAATAAAGGAATCTGATTAAGTATTCAAATTAATCATGTATCTTACATCATTGTTTATGTCATTTACTACATTGTTTTTAGTATATGCAAGATCTGTAATTGAATTGATTCCAATAATTTTATACCATTTAAAAATTTTCTATCAAAAGTTGGACATCACCTACCATAAGCACAACAAAGGTCACGGTAGGTCATAATAGGCAGTAGGTGCCAGTGCGCAGCTGGGTGTGAGAGCAAAACAACCCCTCAGTCGCCCAGATGGCCCGATGACCATGTTTTTGTGTGGACATGCTACAGTTATGATAGTTTGTACATAGATTCTGAACATAAAAACACTCGACACGTGTTTCGGGTGTCGAATAGGTATACTAAAATTAATATTATATACAATAGATCTTACCTATCTTCCTACACAATTAGCTATAAAGAGACTACATATTATAACATGACATCACTCACGAGACTTGGCAGCCATTATGAGGTCCTTGCAGTTATTGTAACTAATAATACTTAATTATACACAATTTCGTCATCAGCTATGATTTCATTCATTCTTGTTTACATCAGGTATCTGAAAAGTAATTTGTAGATATTTAGAATAATCTTGGAGCAATAGAATGTAAGAAATTCGCTATTAGAGAAAAATTATAATTAACCATCACCTCTTACATCATTATAAGGGTAGAACGTTACGCGGCAATATGGCAATCAGAAAACCTGAACTCGAAACTCGCACATCTATAATAACTATGTAAGCTATTTTCTTTCTTTCTTCTTCTTTCTTTCTATCATCACAGTCGCAAGTCACTGATAGACAAGGATAAAAACCGGTGCTGCGCGAGCGAACACCCTCGTTTATGTAACTCGCCGATTGCGACTGAGGGAAATCATGACATAAGGCCTGACTTCAGTCACCACGCGTTAGAGGCGAGTCACCTATCCTCCACTGTTTTGGATTTCCTCTAAATCCTTTCCTACCACTTCATAGCTCACACGATTTCACTTGTTACCTCATATCCCTTCCTAATCCTTGTTCCATCATTATCATCATCTCCTTGATCTATTTCCAACAAACGATGTCGTTGAATACCCGTTTACATGGGGCGATTGACTTTCGGACCTCCACATCCCTTGCCTGGCAACCTACTCTGCGGATGATGGTCCGTCTTTTCAACTGTCAAAAATTTAAGGGGCTAACGCGTTTAGGTGCTCTCCGAAGCACCTGTCCTAGATTAGTACATAATTCAAATTTGTACGCCCCATAATCCTTCTTCTATCAAAAAACAACAAAAAATAAATGCACCAATTTACCTTGCAGGTTTTTCGTTACTGAAGCCTTGTTAGGCATAGCTATCGAGTATAAAAGTCCACATCCCTGATGGTTCAGAGTTTAGTGGTACTTGATGACGCTGGTGGCATCCACAAGTACCTCCTTCGAACCCTTTGTCGCCGCTATACCTCCTTCCGAAGATTCCGGACGGACGTGCGAAAGCTCGTATTGTTTCAATACCTCCAATGACGCGTTGTTTCAGAGAACTGATAATCAAAGAAAATAATAAAACTATAAGAAAATGAAGCTTCCGTAGCCTATATAAAAAATTGAAGATACAATAAATAAATTACGTAAAAATTGAAATAGTTTTCTTGCTTTTGTTACTTATATATTTTTTCAGCTTTTTTTGCATTTTTTCTAAAAAATAACTACAAAAAGTGAAATAAGTCACAGATTATAGTGAATCCACTCTATAAAAAAAACATGCACAATAAACTATGGTCTTTCATGACAAAAGAGAGCCAAGATTGACGGATGACGCAAAAAGGCGGTAAAGATTTTTTCTGTTACAAACAACATCTGCTGCAATATTACACAATTCAAGTAACGTCGAAATCTGGGTAGCGTTGTCCTAATTCACTTATTCATTATTTTTTTATGTTGCCGTATTTATATTGCTTGGTGGGTAGGTCACGGGCCTTGTTAATATCCTGTAACCTTGTGTTTGGGTTTATGGCCGCTAACAGATGCGATTTTGTCACGTTGAATGAAGCTAAAACTGGGACAGTTGATGAATTCCAAGGAAATAAGGAGATAACATTACAAATACTCGTATTAAGCCATGATGTAATTTTTCTGAGACTGGTTGGAATCGGCTATATAATTTTGGCAGCTTCGAACAGTTTAATTAAATGCCGTTACCTGTTTCTTTAACGATTTGCCGATGTTTTATAGTCGGCAGCTTATATCTAGATCAGTCACCATGAGTCAGGCATCCAGCCGATACGAGACTTGTATTTTACACTAGCGTAAAATTAGGCTGCTAGAGACCTCGTTACCTAAATTGAGCATATCCTTAACAAAAAGATTTTTATGATTCCACCTCTGCGGTCAAGGCCGCCGCAGATCCATGACGTTATGATTGTACCTATTAGAAGCCTACTGACTGTGTGTACCCACAGGGCGTGGCCGACCCACCTTGCGGTTTATTCACTGGAAAAAATCGTTATTCCAGTCATAATGGAACCATGAAGTTGGTAACTACATCGCGATCCAAGCCAATAACTTTAGTAACGAAATTGCTAGGGATCAGACATTAATGGACCGTAGAGTACATTATTGTCGAAGTCTTTTCTAAAAGTAACCACCCAAAGCGATTTTAGATTCCAGCAAACGTGACCGATTTTTTTCTTTTAACATTACAAGCAAGACGTTTATCGAATCAAAACAGTTCGATGCGACCTTGAGAGGTTTCTCCGCTTGACGTGACGTCATCCCTAGAGAGGGTGGAGGGTCCGGAGGGATCGAATTTATAACGTAAGTACCATCCCCGAGCTCCGTAACCGACAACCGAAGAGCCGTCTTAGTTGATATTGAATAGTATCGCTAGTGAATATTTTATATGAAGCCGACGATGCAGGGGAGGCCACGAAAGAATGGTTGCCAAAAACACAAATTGCCTACCAGCCTGAAAAAGATTAATGCAGTTAAATGTTGGGGTGAACTCGCTAGATTCGTGTTCTCTTTGTTACAAGTACCATACAAGAACTTATAGCCACTTTTGAAGCAGCAATTTAATAAAATAGGGTTCGCATGTGTTCTTTATGGAAAGGAAATTAAAGTCCGTTCCACGAAATTCGAAGTCCAGAAGAAGCCTTATAACGAAGTTTATCGTGCGATGGGTAAAGTTTCACAGAAGGGAACAACTAAGTCATTATCCTTTTTATCGTGAAAGTACTGTTTAGCAAATACGAACTGGAAATTTTGTAAAATACTGGTCAGGTTATAAATAAATACGCTACGGCGAAGAGGAAGAGTGTAGCGTAAATGAATTGGATTATTCCACTAGAGTTCACTATGCCCCTCCGTAATGCGCCAATGAAGTTCGGTGTATCTATCATGCAGCTACCGTTACTAACTCTTTAGTTATGAAAAATTACTGAAATATTTAAAATAAATAACAACGAGCTTCCGCTAGCGTCTCCTTCCGCAATTTTTCTAAATTTCTTTCTTGGTTGTTACAGAACCTTTATTTTTTTTACTGATCAAGATATGAAAAATATTCTTTAGAATATTTGAATAAGAAATCTCTATAAATAAAGATAACGAGTTTCATTTCAACGAAGGAGTCGACAATGTATGACTGAGATGCAGAGCAGTTATGCATATCAATTGATCCATTGAAGCGGTAACAAGTATGTAACACTCTCATCGATAGTACAGCCATTGTTGACAAACTACTACATTCAACTGCGCGAGCGCATCCGATGTTATCTGTCATCAGTCGGTTAATGAATTTGTTAACACCTTATCTGATACCTGGTAATATGTACACAAGACATTAACATTATCATTTAAGATTAAACGATAAAAAATATTGACAGAGACTTTTTGCTTCATTAACTTTCTCTTGTTACTGCGTAGAGTTGGGTAATGCTTTTATTATTATTTTATATCAGTCAATAAAGCCTTGTGTTCAAGTGTACCCTTTGTCTGTACCTTTTAATCTATTTGTTTTTGTATACCTTGTCTGATAGTCCATCTAACATGTTTCGCTTCGAGTGAAAGTGTTCCCTGACATTTTGTTATTGTCGGCTGGCCGGCAGTTTATTTTAGTATTAAATGAAAGTAAAAAGGTAGAGCGGATTATCAAATGACATTTATAAAATGCCGTTGCAGCTACAGCAGCCCACTTGACTATTTTTTAATGAAATCTATTATTAATGATATTCTAATTGTAGATTTCCTTAACGGAGAAACAGATGACTGGCTTCCGTGCAAAATTATAACGAAGGAAAAATTCTATGACGTACCATAAAGTACGTCGAAAATAATCGATCCGGTAACCAATAGCCGTACGCGTGCAGAACAAGTGGAGGGTTATTTCGGTAGTGTTATCTAAACATGCCACCGTTTCAGATATAACTTGATCTTAATCACCTGCTACTTGGTTCTGTCATCGAACACCCATATTTAAAGATGAAGAAGAAAAACAAGATATACCCAGAACCCAAACTCTGAGCATCCAGCAATTTGTGTAATAGCGTGTCGTGATATAACTGTATGCGTGACTACGAGAGATACAAGTGACCGAGTACTCAGCCGAAAAGAACTATTATGTCTACCAACAACCGTAATCCGGTTTCCTTAAATTCACATTTGTTTTCACGAGTCTTCACGAGTCATTTGGGTTTGTAAGTTGAGAACTTGGTCTCGTTCGTAATGGCATGGCGGTGCCTGCCTGCCTAATTTCGTTTCCTTTACGAGCGTTTTGTTTACATTTTTACTCGAGGGAAATAGTTTGTCTACTGACCCAGTATCGATTTAACGCGTTCTTTGTGCAGTTGGATAGCGTTATTAATTACTACTGAGAACTATATTTCAGGCTATTTTAGACTTGACCAAAATGGGTCAAATATTAATTGGTGAGGCGTGGAAATTGTTAGATCATCGTTCTAAGATAGTTTCATGTAACTTTATACGTATATGATCAAGTACTTTCTTTTGTTGTAGTATAAATAAAGTTAACTGCTCGAACTATTGAAAGTGACATTTATGTACAATCCCAATTTCGTAGACCTACATCAAGTTTACTCGCCCATTAATGTCTTTATCAAATCCACCAAGTTTTGTTAGAATTGTGCAGATAATAAAACTAATGAAAAGTAATATAACGGAGAGATGAAATGAGCTCGTACAAAGTTATAGTTTTCATATTTGCCAACCTGCTCGCATTAGGTCTAGACTCAGACAAATATAGATGTCGAGCGTCCTTTGCTAGACAGATGGTTGCTATTTGCGCGAGCAATGCCAAATGAGGGCGTTGCTCGCCGGCTCGTTCATGGCTAACTGCTCAATTTATACCTTTTGAGGTAAGAAAAAAGTGGTGCGTCAAAGCTCTGCATTGAAGAAGTGTAGGAGCCTAACAAGTGTATTTTTCTTTCGTAAACAAAGAGTTGTAAATCACTGTAACAAATAATATAAAACCATAGTTTGCCTGTTACTGACCGCATCCGTGGACTCCACTTTATCCAGCGGAAGGTGGCAGTGCGTGACGTCATCTGATGGCCAGCCAAGTGGAAATAAAACAATACACCATGGTTACCGGCCCCATGGTATTACCGCTCTAGATTGTTTTTTGTATACCCACTGAGTTTTTAGCATCCTAAGTAAAGAGACTTGTTTTATTTTATTGTTGAATCAAGTAGATGTTTCTAGTACCAGTTTTGTACTGGTGACTTAGATTCAACAGTGCCAAGAATTATTTCCGTGCAGGAGTAATATGCACTTGAATATACCAGTCGTCATACTAACCAAATTCATGTCTTGGCAATGGCGATAATATTGGTCATCAAATGAACAGTATTTAGATATTTACACAATACTGAGATTATAGGCAACCTTTAATCCTTGCCAAAATTTATTTACTATGATCTATAATGATGACTAAGAATTGGAAAATTTTGTAGGAAGTCATACGCTAACGCAAAGTTTCAAGGCGAGAACCAATCAATTCTTGACAGTCATAAAATTGAACATAAATATTAGCTCGTATCCTTTGCATCAAAGATCATGAATTTTGTTACCCGTTTAATGGCATCCGAGCAAATAACGGATGCTGTTTTAAAATTATTTGTTATTTTAGCGATAGCGTTTTCATTTGAGTTCCATTTCACAGCATTGCGGAAGTGCCGGTCTGCGATGCCGACGGTGTAAGCTAATATTGCAAGCGAAGTCATCCTCAGAGAGTGCATTGAGACAGCTACTGGTAGCAGCGGTCACGTAATATTTTCCGGCCTCCGCTAATAGAACTTTACCGTTGCCGAGCACATGATTTCACACTTTGTTTTCTTAGCGGAGCTAATTGTTATTTAGCCACATGCAGAAAACAGCTTGGTTCTATGGTTAATATTTCTGAATTCGGATTTCATGAAAATGCTACAGTCACTCTTCTTTTTGTTATGTTGTTTGTTGACTTACTTGGGATTACTTAGAAGCTATAAGCTTTTGATGGGCAACTATAAACGTTTATTTTAATCTTACTAATTGCGTAATAAATTTAATGGACGACACTCCCTTTGCGTGTGCAAAACCGCAAATTAAGATTTGTAACAGCATTGTCGCCCTTCAACATCATCGAGGTATACCATAAATGTGTTGTGAAGGTGACACGCTTCAAGACCAAGTACGTACACGGCAAAAAATGTTCATGCTATGTCCAAAATTACATCGTTAGTAAATTTGGCCATGACGCCGTCTTATTTTGTCTTCTTTATAATATTTTTACTTGGACGAGGCATTTTAGACGCCATCGAGATGAGTCTGACCTTATTTTTGTTGAATAGACTTGTGTGTTTTTCACCCTTCGTAACTTGTTCTTTTCTGTTTAACGTCTTTTAATGTAGACAAATGATCCCTGAATAAAGATCCAATAAGATGAAAATGCAAAACGTTGGGTGGTGTGCCACAGGGGTCGACCTTGAGCTCGGTTTTTATTTAAAAGATTATTTTTGATTTCGCATGATAAATAAGATCATTTATCGTTATTGACGTCTTGAATGAATGATAACGCATTATTGGTATTTTGTGTATCATGATTGGTGTTATGTCCGATATTCATAAAACGTGCACGCTCGTGACCATGCATATCGTTTGTAGTTTAGTGTGAACATTGACTGTGGGTTAAAATGAACATGACACCACTAATAATAGGAAATCATGTCCAGACACGAAGCACGAAAACTACTGCTTTCAGATTAAATATTATCGTGGCAATCCCGAATAGAATTAAAGCTCCGCGATTCAATTTGCATAACAATGAAGCAGAGTGCATTTTAATTTGAAAAAATCTCACTGCGGTGAGCCGGCATCATTAACAATACGAAACGAGTAAGGGGTAACTCGCTCGCTGGGAATGCGACAGTTATTCACGATAATAAATTGTTCTAGATTTGGCCGGAAATTAACGAAAAGCACCGGAGTGGGAGGACAATGAATCGACCCCATCGTGTGCTCGATCATAAGAAAAATTATTTCATCCTGTTATCCGGGCCTCGTGAACTGCACAATTTGGTCATTTGTTTTATTACTCACAAGTCCCTGTCTCCGAATCAGATCGCTACTTTCATTGCACTAATATTACAAAGGCGCAAGTTTATGTTTGTTACTCTTTCACACTCAAACGGTTAGCTTAGAATCTTTCTCTTCTTTATCTGCTTCATAAACGAAGAGCCCATATCCGTGAAGATCTAATTTCACGCAGGCGTCTAGTAATGTCACTATATTACACACTCGTTGTCTCCCAAAAGTAAGATATTACCTCCTCGTAACATCAGCTGTCTGTCAGTGAAAATCTCCCCAAAATCGGTCCAGCCGCTTCGAAGATTAACCGAAACAAACAGACACACAGAGATACATTTAAAAAATTACATTGTTGCCCAAGGTATCAAATATACTTTCGTATCCATTTAGAAAGAAAATGTTATTTTGAAATTACAAACAAACGCTAAAACTTTATTTATATGTGTAAACAATAATATTTATTTTACATATTTATGATATAAGTGTACTCAAAAAAATATGTTACGATCGTATACGTGGGAAGTGTCGATACGTAGATAAAATTTTAGAAGACGGTCGCTTCCTGAAAGTAGAATAATTTCTAAGTTTCCTGCTTTCAGCGATCATGTTGACATCAAAACGACTAACCTATTAATTTCTTCCTAAGCATCATTTATGAACGTCCTCCCTGTAGTAAGTGTTATGTGATATTAATTAAGTTCCTCACACAAGCAGTAAAAGGTCTGACGCTAACAGCTTCGCATACATCAGAGTTTAATCAACGAACGGATATTGTGGTACTGAGGTGCTGTTAGTTGCTTCATGCAAAGACATATCAATCAATTTTATCTGTGTCTAATAATTCCTATAATGGACATATTTTAAATTACGGAATGGAATTTTTGAAAACTTGTTATTGGGATTCCGTTGTCATTAAGATTGGCGTGAATTCTCGCCATGAATAAACTAAAAGCATTCACGTTCACGACTGTTTACGGAGCTTTACGGCACAAATCTGGAGTTGCCATCAAATCAGTCGGGTGTTATGTCTGGTTTGGGCCACTGCCCTATAGATGATTTCGGGTTGTTTTATTTGTTTGGAGAATTCTAATTACGCGATGCAGGATTTCCACATTTTCGAAGGTTAATATCTGCCATTAATCATTTTTATTTATTTCACAGAATCTATAAATAATTTGTATTTATTTCCTATAATCTATATAAACAGAGGCGTCATTGCTGCAGCGGCGTCTGCGCAGTCCAATCAGTAACGTTTCGGCCGTGTCAAATCCGCAAATAAACTTGTGATGCAATATACATTTAGAACTTATAAATGCTTGCCTACCATATGGATGAACTTGTAAAATAGTTTTGGCATCTATTAATAATATTGAATGTACCTAGAATCTAGATAACATGGTTCTCGCTGGATATGCTTAAAAATGAAATTGACGCGTCAGTTTGTGATATCAAAATAAATGACATATTCATAAAACAAAAATGAAATTTTTATTTTCTGTTTTATCTGGGTAGGTAATCTCTAAAACCGACGACAGAAAAATAAAAAATAGCAGATATCAAAAGTTAAAGAGTTGATGTTTTGGAAAACTTCCTAGCTTTCATTTTCCTTGATGCCAGGCGGGGATCTTAATTTTAAAGGGGGTGGCATAAAAAGACATCTCCGAAATTAATGTTCTTAAAATCCAAGAGATAGAATTCGCGGGCAACTGCTTGTTGTAAATTCAAATACAACTGTGCAAAGAGAACATTCTGGCTCGCGTTTTCAAAGAATTCGATCATTTTGTACCTACTCAGTTCATCGAACACGTTTTTTTTTGCCCTGTAGACCACGAATGCATATTTGAATAAATTAAGATAACAAACAAGGTCGCCCACTTGTCCTGGTACGACCGAAGAGCTCAACCGTTTAAAAGCCTAGTTCCTGGAAAAATTCATTCTTGCACATGCTAGAAGAAAACAGCTGTTGCCGATCATAGTTTAAAAGAAGAATGAAAACATACAGTTTGACAGGCTGAATAATAATTATGTATTTCGCGGGTATGATGTAAACAGTTTAACATAACCGGTTGTTTCGGCGGACTGTAATATAATGGCATCATGATACAGGTTTTACATGTTTAAGTAGTCTGTAGTATTGCCAGACAGAAGGTTTTTTTTTAAACTGTTGTAAGATGAATGTTATGTGGGTGCGACAAGTCGGCCCGACTGCAGGTTTGTTTGAAAGGTCAACTTAAGGAGCCCAGCTCGGTTGTAGTCATGAAAGTCTTAAGAAGGAACGTATATCGCTTCAAGAACAGGAGAGTTATTTAATGATTTCTTCCTTCTCAAAAAATAAAGCTGTGCTAATAAAAAAGAGAAGTCCGTCATGGAAATTGACGTCATAGTTCATCACGCTCGTATGATATATGTTTAAAATTGTCGTCATTTACAAATCTACCATTTTTTACATTGTTTTCACAGTTGGTATTTTATTTTTGTATATTTATTGATAAGTTGGTTTATTACATAATAAATATCGTTTTCAGGCGTATTCCGTATTGATTGTTAACATAAGCTTTTGTTGAATTTAATGATGACATACAGTAGATTCTATAATCTTCACAAGCTCCAGTAAATACTGCATTAGTATATTTAAGGGCCTTTTAAACATAGTTTATCACGCTCGTTCGGCATATTTATTTAAAACTAGCTTTTGTCAGCGGCTTCGCCCGCGTACATAAAATATAGTCTATGTCACTCAGGAGTAAAGCAGCTTTCTATTGTTGCTAAAATTTTTCCAATCGGACTAGTAGTTCCAGAGATTACCTCCTACAAACAAAAAAATAAAAAAAACAAAAAAACAAACTTTACCTCTTTATTATATTAGTGTAGATAGTGTAGATTGTCGTACATATTATCTCATTTGCAATTCTACCAAATTTTACATTGTTTTACAAAAATAAAATACCAATTTTATTATGGACAAACTGATTTATTACATAATAAATGTTTTTTAGGCGTATTCCGTATTGATTGTTAACTTAAGCTTTTGTTGAAATTAATGATGACATACAGTAGATTCTATAATCCGCACAAGCTCCAATAAATACTGCACTAGTATCTTTTCTTTAGTAATTTTAAGCTCCTAATGTAACAAATTATATTTATGGTGCACCTACAATAAAGAGTATATCTATCTATCAATATTTGTTTGCGACTGCTGTCTCAGTCAGCGTTCTTTATAACCTAATTCAAAAAGGAGTAGGTTATCAATTCAGATGTAAATTTTTAATTAGGTACACTTGGAAAAATGTACGCCATTCTTGGATATATTACCATAATATGTAGCATAAGTTAATTAATATGCAACACCGCATCATCTATGACGGTAGCTATAATTTCATATGTGTGCTTACTGTAGCGTGACAGCTGCGACAATTGCATTCAGTCTTCATTGTTCCATGGTCTATGCAAAAGAATCGAATATTGAATATATGTCGTCACGGTCTATTGCACGCACGCTATTATTTACCGAACGTTTGTCATGGGATTTATTGGGTCAAATGACATCTTGTACAACTGGGGCGATGAAAGCCACCGGTGTATTCGGAACTTGTATAGTATTTTTTTTCTCTATCGAATTTTTTACTGTTTTTTCCCCTATGAAACTCAATATCACTTTCCCTTACATGACAAAATGTACTTTCTTTATAGAAAATAAGTTAAAAATTGTTCTTCTCTCTGAATATTTGGATAATATGCAGTACAACTACAAATGCACGCAAATCTCCATAGATCTATGTACAATATGTTAGCACAACCATTATTTGCACTTTCTCGTCCTGTCTAGAATATGTGTTACATTGCATTGGGTACCCACGTCCGGCAGGCAGGTGTCTGGTCTTAGTCAGAACATACAGAACATTTCAGTTCTAACAATACACAGTAAATATGGGCTCACCGGCAGTATTTACCTCATCTAGATGAATTTTCGCTTCCGAGATACACACGCAAGAATGTGATATTTCTTAGTTAGAGACGTTCTAGTTATTGAATATTTATTTTCATTCTTAATGTGATTTCATCACGACCCACTTTAATTATAGCAGCGTGGAAAGATCAGAATATGTAGCCATATCTAAAATTATAACCGCTCCCAATTCCTATTGTAATTGGCAGGGTCACTAAAGGGGAATGGACGACAGCCGTGGGAAGACCCAGATTAATTATTGTTCTATTCTATGAATGCTTAAACATTTTGTTAGCCAGTACAGACGATATTATCAGAGCATTTTAGCCTAGCTACATATGAAGTGTTGTATAGCTTTTCCGGAGATAGATGGTATGATACAAAACTACTTTTAACCTACATTTTCGTCTTGGCGTCCGAAGATGGCAGCTGCGCTCTAGCGCTTTGTGGCTAGCTAGGCCTAATTTTCAACGAGGCCTGGGGCCTACAGTCGATAGTACTGAAGAAAGCTTTGTGGAGTTGATTTATGTTGTCTGTCAACGTCTGTCGGCTACTTTTCAATATCTGCAACTTGTTCGGCGAAGTTGTGATAAAGACTTTGATTAATGTTTTTGCAAAATTTTGTTAGGCTATTTCGTTGGATGATTGATAGGTTCAGCAAACATACCTTAAAACTATTAGAACATTATCATTTATATTTGTTACGGAGCCAGATAAATGATAACTTTCATCTACATTATTTTTTTCAATCCTTCAACCGCATATATTTCAAATAAACGATTTACAGGCACTTTTGAAATGTCAAATCAGTTAGAAAATTTAAAATCCTCTATGAAGTCCATTAAACGATATCGATATATGCACAATAATACAAGGTGTAAGCGTGTAAACAAATAAAGTTTTAAATTAATGCACTCATTCATCTACATTAGGCCACATCGTGATTTTGAGTGTAAACAAGTTGAAACGAAAATAAGAATTCTACTAACTATACGACATAATTCTGTTATGACATCTAAACGTTGAATAGTCGATAATAAAATAAAGCCGTCAACACTATCAAAGTCAATAAAATCCCTCTGGGGTAGCCTTTGTGCCCATTATGGTACTATGTCTTTATCCAAAGGTAAAATCAATACTTATTGCTTTTTATTCATGCTATTGGTTCTTCAGTTCGGGATTTCGGAATATTATTTGCCTGGAATAGTACTTTTATTTTTCCTCTTTTTAGGGATTTTCCTCTTTTCAGTTGCCTGGAAAAATACTTTTATTTTTCCTCTTTTTAAGAGGTTTAAATCAAGTAATCCTAACAGAATGCAAATAAATTTTGATTAGATAGCTCCAGGTCGTCGTATTATGGCGCAAGAAGGACCAGAAATTTTCCTCGAGAACTTCTAATTAAATTGCTTTGAACTGTCGAATTTCTGAGAGATGTTAAATTAATACAACGCAGTAGCATTCCAAGCTTAGTACAGAGGACGAGGATGTCATGTTTCCTGACGTAAGTAGGTCAAACACGTGTAGTCTAATGGTAAGGACTTAACACTCCCTTCCTCACCATAAATTAAGAAACTTAGGATTACGGCACGTTTCCTTTCGTATGATAAAGCCTTACTAAAGATAATAATTTAATATTCAGGAAAATTACGTACACAAGGCAAAGTAGGGGAATATTTTCTAAATAATTTATAGCTTTGCCTGTTCTTTCTCATTTATCCATCACTCACATAACACCACGTGCGTTTTTTCCTATTTTTATTTCCCACACGTTGTGCTGGAAATATTTCTTTAGACATATGGCCGTCATTATGTGACATCACTCGAGCACTCAACTCTGGTTTCGAAAACAAAAGGTCAGTAAGTACTTTACTCTACTTCAAGATACATGTAACAATTTTACTGCCACTAAAAGTCAAGTCTGAAATAAATCTTCGTTGGAGACACAAGAGCGTCAAGTGTTCAAGGTTCTATACTTATTTAGATCAATTGTACTATAAAAATTCTGTCAAGTCGACCTTTTTTCAGCATCTTAAAAAAGGAAGCTCCCAACCCAAATCATTTTCTACGCAAAAACGTTCTAGCACAAGCCAGAAACGATTCCAAAACCATGTTATGTGTTTTAATTCTCCAAATCCGCTGGCTGGCCACTTCCTAGGAGAATTATTAATTAGGATTCACGATTAATCTGGAATTAATAACACCTCGGATATCTCCGCGTCTATAACGTTTCAGTTTGAGTTATAATATTGTAGTTATGGACGTATATGTAGATATATTGTTATGTCTGCAGAATTATGTTTATGGTTGGAGAAAGAAACTGCCTCGGCTTTGGCAGTTCGGAGTTATTTATCGCTATTTGTGTTTTTGCCAGAGTGTTTTTGTGTTCAGAGAGTTAGGGTTAGGTCACCTTTCGAATGGCTTCGTGAGCATTGACTATAGAATTAGTATGTTATTTTGACGTTACCTACTCGTATAATGTATACTTTGCTTCTCGGCATAAATTGCCGTTATTATTCACGATATGGAATTAAACATGATATAAATACCTACTGACTCGATTTCTTTTGATGTTTTGATACTATACTCTACAATCTTGCATAACCTTCTCTGTTGGTTGTTTTCTAACTAAGCTCCTTTGTATCTTTATTCTATGCAATCGTTCTACAGTTCCATTGACGGTTGACCATTTTTACTAATGCGTGTTGAGACGAAACGGTACGTATCGGCGATCTTTTATGGCAATGCTCACGGAACACGCGTGTACTCGCGAATGTAGGACGATGCGCTCACGCAGGCTACGCGCGGTTTCATGAAGAAATTGCTCGTTCAAAATGTTAATAGGTTGCCGTAACTGATAAACTACGTTACATGTAAGCAGTTGATAACTGTCTAGGTAAGGTTATTCGTGTTTCTGGTTTATGTTGGATCAATTTAATTATTTTCCTACCTTTATACCAGGTCATTTGGGTCATCTCTTCTCTATGAGTCTACCTACATCTTATAATCGCGATGTGGTCGCGTAAAAACGTGGGTCTGGAACGTAAAGGGCAGTTGAAGGAATACAGGTGGGTTATAATCAGTAAAAGTCAGACTTTCCCACTGGCTTTGAGCCAAACCCGTCCTGGGTTACATGATGATTCCTCACAGAGAAAAAATCCCTTTCTAAATAAATATCGTCTTTCACACTGTCCAGCAATGGTTTCTTTGCTTGCTTTTACCCTCTCTTGAATTAAATACAACCTATCGAAAAGGAAATCGTCAATACAGTATTAAAGATATGCTTTTTTAACTATGGATATACTCGTGTTTGACGACTATCTCACTTGAAGATAACGTATTGTCTGATACACGCATACGAACCTTAAGCTCCCCGCACTCCTTTATTGACGCCCTGAAAAGCCTGGGAGGGCTAATCAGCTTTTGAAGACATGTGGGCTGCTTGGAATAAGCCCACCAAATATTATGGCCACCATGGCTCACGTACAATAGTCCGCATAGGACTGAATAGAGAAACCATAATCGGACATAACATAACCTATTAATTTTTAACCTTAAGACCAAATTGTTTCGGCAAGTTTCCCACGAAAGCCATACCGAACAAACGTGTTCTCCAGATCCGTGTCCTCGTTTATCTGTGACGTCATAAATTAACCCTGTTATTAAAGTGACGTTCACGCATGCATTGCGGGTGGTACATTGTCATGCAAACTGCATCGCCGATCGCTTTCCACTGCATATTGATAAGAAGCTTGCGATTTATAAGGCAAAGGGACAGGATGTTCTGGGTTAGGTCGAGATTGTGTATGGATCTGGGATTGCAGGAAGTGTTTCAATATCTAACCTGTATTTTAGCTTAATCGAAGTGCTTTACATCGGGGCTCTGGGACTAAGGCAAGGAAAGAACGGGGTAGGTGGTTTAGTCAGTAATAGTCTGACACTGTTTCCCACTCCGCCCAAGAGCGGGATTCGTCATTCGATGATTTTTACCTACCATAAAAAAAGCTTATTCGTTACCTATGTAAATTATTCAACTCTTGTACACTTTTTTAAGTTTATCTAAGAGATTAATAGAATGTAAGAAAAACAGAATGTAACGTGAAAAACCGTCACGTTATACTTAATTTAAATGTGAATAAAACGATTTCCATACTCAGTTTTTTCTTAGTACTGACTCCCCTTACGTACGCCTTGGAAAGTGCGTAGCCCTGGTTATAATTCCAAGATCTCTGACAGGCTTTACAGGTAGTCAGACGGATGCCGGAAAAATCAGACATCAGTCTATTCAAGGATATAATGTTTTTTTTTTGGCACCGCGCTAAGCTTTTGACCACTATCTCACCTGTTAGAAAGCGACGAAGTGGTCGATAATAAACCGTATTTGCCTACGTGTAACCCATTCAATCTTGATATAAAGATGTCGGCCAGTAACTGGGTAGTGGAGGTCTGATAGGCAGCCGCTCCATGTAAAATACGGGTATTTAGCGTCCTCCGGTTAAACTGGTACCCGACTCAATTTGGGACTGTGCACTAGATTCTGACGTTTCATAAGTGCCCAAGTTGTGCGAAATAAAATATTTTGACTTTGACCCTAAGCTAAACGGAAAAAACTAGGGAGATGATTTTATTTTATTGGAAGTGCCTAATGATATTCTACTGAAATTAAGTATTTATGAAAAGTTCCTTCTAGCTTTTACTTCAGAAGTCAATACACCATGGTGTATTGCTATAATAAATCACACTGATACTTCAGTTTTTACTTCACCAAAATTAACTTCAACAAGATTGACAGGATAATCATAGCAATTATAATTTACAATACGACATAACAACTCAAGTTGCAATGACGTCGGTAACTTACTTTCTCCGTAACACCATGTTTCATTAACAAGGAGTTGTCTAGCCATCAGATAAACTTGATAAATTGTTATTGCGATCCGTGGTTTGCACTTTCATGTTGATCATTAGGTCCATTCTCTTTATTGTCTTACATTGGATTATCTGTACCAGAAATCAGCTGTCATACTATCTCTTACTTATGGACAACTAGGTCCTGTCAGCGGCTTCGCCTGCCTGTAACTAGCAAATTATCACAAGAGAACATACTTACTTCTGGGATAAAAGTACCCTTTGACTACCCGAGTGCCTAAATTGGCGTGTGCTTTTGTGTTTGAAAGTGTAAAAAACATACACTACTACATAGGTACATAAAAAAGTCGTCTTGAACAGGAATGTGATATATTTTCGTTTCCTTTGGTAGATTTAGAACGACGGTAGTCTGTAAGTCTAAAGTAAAAACAAAATGTGTTTTCTTTATCTCTCGTCTTGTATCGTAAATATCATCGTATAACTTTACTATTCTAGTAGATAAAAGATAGGCATAATGTTAGTGTCCTGAAATATTTCCGATAACTTCTACCGGTATTCCCCAAACCAATGTTTTTGCCCCAGTAAACAATTACTTTACTGATGTGAATTGGTGTGTAAAACATGTTAAACCTAATGGAAACGTGAAACAAATGTAATTAATCCATTAGGACTGCCAGTGACAGTTTCACATGTCACGCGGTCCTGACATGCGTGACAACAAAATGTTTCAAAGAATGACATACTTGCACAGCACAACAGTGTTTACCGCCATAAATAAAGACCAACAAATTACTTTTTAAGGGGCAATAAATATAAAATGAATGAACCTGAACATGTTTAAAAAAAGAAATGTCAGTGAAATTCGACCTTTTCATAATTTGTCAGTTGAACGCTTGGGAACCTTGTAGTGCACAAAAAAAGTTGAAGCACTTTCGCTGATCACTTTCGCCTTCACAAAGCATAATAACAGTGCGTGATTCACTTCACTAGACATTGCGTTGTAGTCTAGTCTTCCATCCGCTGATCGCCAAAACATTTAACATAGCTAATAAAGAGTGGATTCTTGGTCGTCCTCAATCAATCAATCAGTCAGCCATAGCTCTCGTAAGCTTATCCAAAAAAGGAGATAATGCTTGCAGTTGCGAGTCGGTGACCGCAGAATTAATGATGACATATGAAGCGCAGGGTATATAATCCTTCAAGTAGCTAGATCTATAGCTTCATCCTTTGTAATAATGCTAATGGCAGATACATGTAAACGATCCTAATAGAATTCCAATTACATAGTTACCGCAGGCGCTGGGAGAACTAATTGCTTCTAATCACTCATGTGGGTTCCAATGCATATTTTATTACCGTCAGTAATGGGTTATTGTAATCAAGTCAGTCCCAGAATGAGAAAACTTTCTCGCTTTGGGAAAACCTTTGTTTATATTCAATATGTGAGTTGGAAAAATAATAAAAACAATCAAAAACATTGACTTCGAAAACAAATATTGTGTTACGACCTTTTTGCAAATAAAGAAGCCAGAAGCTTTGTCAATATAAGGTAGAACAGAGTAAATAACCCTCAGGAGATTGAAGTAGGTTCTTTATGTCCTGAATAAGAAACGTATGCAAATACTTAGAATCATCCTCGAAAGTTCATATATCCAGTTGACGAGACAGATTTATTGAAATTAAGAAAACTTCATGAATTATTCTTCGCGTGCCATCGCTCTCGCACCTTAGACGCTGTGTTATTGCAAAATTATGCCGCCATATTAGGTGACAAGCCATCCGTACGACTGTTCTCGACCACTATCATTGTAAGGAAAGGTATGGTGTACAGTTATCAAGCAAAGTGACATGTGACAGTGCCGTACCGTATCTTAGACTACCCACAGTTTACATGACATTTCCTCTTCAATACCCTCATGCCGTTTGTTTGTTTTATCAGATAGTAACTGTACATAAGCGTTGGTCAAAGATTAATTAAAGATTGTATATTTAATTGCAGTTGCTAAAGTGAAAGTTATGTAAGTATTTGTATATTGAGTGGGCTTCAAAGTGATTGTTTCCGTTACGAGCTTTTATGTGTTCCACTGACGTTTTGACGTGAACGATATATTCTTCTTAATTTAAAACTTTCGCAATGGTTGCATTGGTTAAAAGTCTACCCAAATCTCAACAATGTAACTAGTTTCCTATACCAATATTGGCAGAATTTCGACAAACATATTGTGTTAAAATTGAAGGGCGCGTTGAAGTACCAGTTGGTCCGGCCAGAATGAATGAAAGCATCGTTCTACCAAGCTGCTGACACGGATCGATCGATTCGACAGCTCTTCAATTACATTGAGGGTTGCGACTTTCAGTATCAAATGAGCCAATAGAAAGAATCTTTGTCACTGCTGGAGGTAATAAAAACATTACAGAATGTGAGCTGTGAATTATATGAAAGAAAAAGGAGTTAGCGTTAGGATGACGGGCGAGAGGACGGAATGGAATAAAAAAAGGAATTACGTTGACCCTAAATGACACGGTACAAGTCCAGGAAGATGATAATGATCCATGTTTGATTTATAACTTTCTTAATTGATTTTCCTTCCTGACGTCGATATGAAATTCACATTTTCCATTATGCTTTTATGGTGAAAATTTATGCACGCTATAATGAATACCATTCATTACAACATGGACGTTAATTATAATTACAGTTTGCGTGACTCGTATACCTACCGCGTATTAATTTAGTGACATACACAGCAGGTCAAGGTTTTCCATTAAAATATGCATAAGCTTATATCGCTATTTATAGAAGTACATTCGTGATATGGAGTCGATAGGCATTAAGGATTCTTTAGAAACATACGTCAGTGGCAGGCACTTGATGTGAACTGATTATAAAAACAAGAACCAATTAGCTACCGTTAGGTACTACAAGTAGGCCTCATGCATTCCTTTTATAGAAAAAAATCTGTTCTTCTAAGTCAACCAAAACTTACCTTATGGTACCTACGATATGTTTTAATGTGTTTGTAATTGAATTACGAGTTATAATATATTGATGTCGCGTGTTACACGATCAAAACATAACTTGTATCTATATTATTTGTTGGTTTAGTTTGTTGTGGAATAAACTAAAGTTATAAAGCTCTTGTGTGTTAGAAAAATGATGTCATAGTTCTTTGAGAATTATTCTCATTGCCATATATAGACGTAGATAACTAAATGTAAAACTTGACGGCCTAGTCACCTATACTATTGTTAAATAAATGATAATAAATAATTTGTTAACAGGTTTAGTTTTATTTTATGCTTGTACCAAAGTCCATTGTAAATGTAGATGATGCTGCACCTTACTGGGTGTGTTTAGAAGTGGATCTATGACACTATGACTCGAAAAGGACCAGTTGAAACTGGATTATGGTGCAAATGGAGCCGGACTAGGACATTAGTTTTAGTCCGTTTCCATCGCTAGGTGAAATGGTTGAAGAATTGAGTTTTTCTATACGAGAAATAATTTTACTACCTTGCTGTTTTATTTGCATAAAACAGGCACCCTTGCGTGGTGCACAAGGGTACGTAGAGGTGACAACAAAAGCGCATAAATTACACTAAACATGCTTTAACTTGGTAGGGGTGGAATTTGAACTTGGTAAAGCGACCTCTATAGTCTGTCTTTGTAGTTGACGCCTTTACCCATTTCGCTACCGTCCATAGCATTAGAATACTTCTGAGTAATTGGTATTGATTGAGCATAAAGGTTTTTTTGCTGTACGCCATGAAGGTTGGAAGCCAAGGTCGTCTGACATCACATTTGTTTACTGTTTTGACAAACTTATGTGATGCTTGAGATCTTGATTTTGCAAACTCAAGGTGTTAATTATGTGTTATTAGCAAATGATTTTATACAGCTTAGTATCTTTTTACTGACATCCTGTTTCAAAGAAAAACCGGCCTGTCGTAGGTAAAAAGATAAATTAATTTGCCAATTCAATGGAATGAAGATGGTATGCTTTGAGAGTATAGGCACAGCAGGTTCTGAAGAATGTTTATAAAAATACTTTTAAATACATTCTGGAATTGTTGTTCTACCCGATTACGCTACGCAAACGAGGGTAATGTGTTTTTTTACCTCTCTTTAGTTTCATTATGTTTCATACCGATGTAGAAAAGTTTTCCAAGAATTTTCCCGCTGTTTTGTAAGAATGGTTTGGTTAGCGCGTATTCCTGACATTTACGGCTTTCCGCGAGCTCGTTTAATCTTTCAGCTCATTTGTTAATCTTTATTAACAGGAGACATGAAACTATTCCGCTTAATGTTTCACACTCGACTCGACCCAGTTAATTTGATTCCAAATGGGATCCATTATGAGCTTATGGTGGATGTCCGTGTCGCGTCAAGCCCTTTCGTTTTAAGGGCTATTGGGCGTGTGCAGTCACGTCATTGGACGTGGAGTAGATTGGGAATAGAGTGCTTATGTGCATTTTTGAGCAGTGGCGATATCTTCCTCGACTTGCGTGTGACGGTTTTATATCCAGCCAGGACCATTATTTTGTATAATTCATTTCATCGCCACTGCTCTTAAAACGGCGAAGAAAACATCGGGTCACCAGATTCTTAACGGCCATTGTCAAAAAAAAAATTGATTCCACAGTAGGCCCTCGTGGTGGATGACGGCCCATTTCCTCTTCTTGAGAGGTGGCTTGAGATCCAGCCGGGATAATAATATTCTTATATTGTGCTATGCATTTTATTTTACTGTAGTAACTTCGAGCTAGACTAGGCGAACAAAAAACTTAGGCTCCCAAAGTCACGTTCGATCAGCGATTGCGATTATCATCAAGAAATGCATATTATAGGCGATTGACTTAATATTAAACGACTAACAGTAACGTGGTTAATTTTGTACGTTGATATTAATTCAAGATTTCGAATCGTTATACCTTGAATATCACTTTATCTAGACTAGAATCTTGTTGAATTGTATTTTTAATATGAATTTTCACCTTTCACAACATTCACCGGTACGAGAGCACTCCTTTTCCTAACACCTCCGCTTCATTGATCCCTGTTTCATTTTATGGTTTCATCCTGATAATTGAGCGTAGCCTTTAACCGGGAACAATAAAGTTGGATTGGAATGTCACGTTGCAGACTAAGTGGTTTATTTATTGGAAGTTTTTTGGATGGTAGACCGCTGTTTTTGTCGTTTTGAGTTTAAACGGATTTAAAATAGAATTCAGTTTTAGATTTATGACAGATTTTTATCTATACAACATTGGACATGTTTTAAGCTAATCTTAGATCATGCTGGAATATAGTCCTTTGTAAGTATTTTGGCGTTGTCGTCATAATCTAAATAACACTCAACAACAATAAAAGAAAGCCTCTAATCTTATTTACATCCGGTACTACAAAAGGATTTGACAAACATAAGTAGTATAGAGCAAATAGTCAACTGCCATCTTAGCAAGACTGTGTGGGTAGACTGGTCTTGTAGCGGTGTGTGAGACAGTGACTCAGATAAGCGCGGACTAATCACGTCCAATAATATGTAATTTTATACACCAACTAGTTTACGAGATGACGTTAAGTTTAAATTGGCCGTAAACATACATTTGTCTTTTTATAAATCTTGTGTGAGATCTATTTCTGCACTCGTAATAGGATCGTGGCGTTAAACTCGGCCAAGGGATTATGTCACAAAGATGGGTTGCATAGTAGTGTCGTTTGTTACAGTTATCACAACAAACTGCGGTCACCAAACTATTTTTCAAGAGAGATTGTTTTGACAAACCTAACAAGAGTTGACCTGAAACCTAAGAACAACAAGCTGTTAGCGGTAGAATTTCACATGTTCTTCTTCAACGTCTTTTTCTACAAATAAACTTATTTAGAAATAGCCTTCGTCTACTAGAAAGTTGATGGCAATCGAAACAGATAAAAAATAATCAACAAAAGGAATCACAATACTAAAGCAATCAACAAACAATCCTGTTAATTCCTCAACGAAGAAACTTTGATAAAACCGTTCTCAGACCACAACAATCAAACCCAATTTAACGCTGACAACCTCAAATCTCGAACCGGCATCAAAGTTAAACCACATGAATGGTTACTTTACTAACTCGGTAAGTGTAAGCATCAAGAGCTTTATAAGTAACGTCCAACGTAGGCGGACAAGGCGGGAGAAATGCTCATAAGAACCGGTTCCGGCTGATGGGACGCCGATGCGCGTGCGCCACTAGGACGAAAGTTCAGTGCAAGTGGTGGGTTGCCGCGAAACGATGCTGTTGTACTAAAGTTTTGCGTAATTCCCAGCTTGGAGAAGTGCTAAATGGTGTAGACAACTTGGGACTTCGGTTGACTTAATGCCAGTACTGCTAAATGTCATTTAGAATAGTAACCGCTAAGTACAAGTTTTGGGCTCTGCGGTAGGCAGTTTTGTTTCATATAAATTTAACTATTTCTCTTTACTGTATTAATCGAATACAGCGGCTGCAGTTCCAGTAACCAGTAAAGAAATAAGATCTCAACGAACCTCGATTTCAATAAATAAACGATGATGTTAAATAACTTTATATGACCATAAATTGATCTCGAAGTCGAAGCACATCGTTTAGGAACACCCAAATATTTATTTTTTTAGGGACGCGTGGGGGCGGAGACTTTATACCCTCAAAATGTCCGGAACAGATTATAAAAATATGAAAGAGCCGCCTCTATATATTTACTGAATTAATTTTTATTGTGAAACTCTCAGTAATTGTACTTTGAAGGGCAATTAAAATGATTCTTTTGAAAACTCTCGCATATTGTTCGTAGCGGGAATGAGGCTCGGAACTACTATTAACTCGGACAAAAAGTGAATAATGAATTCCTGACTCTTTTTAATCCTTTTCGAGAGCTTTTATACGCCAGAAATCTGAACCAGTTAGTGAGACAATGCGTTTTAATTCGTTCAGTATCGAGTTGAAACCAGCAAGTCAGAGATGAATTCTGACGTCATTTGCCGAGCCAGCTTAAATTGTTAATAGGGTCCTATTGTTGTGAATAAAAGGCGTTGTTTTGTATTATTTTTTCGCTTAAAAAGCTAGACATTATCGTGAAAAAGTAACATCAATCTTACTTCTGTAGCTCAGTTAACAAAAAATACGACAGTTTCGGTAATCTCGCAACTAGAAACCGTAATAATGGACTTTTGAGTCGATTAAAATATCAAACGCCAAGCTTAAAATGTCTTCTTTCAAATTAGTAATCCAAATTCCAAACTAAATAAATTTATCAAAGCAAGTGCGACATTTCTCTTAGGGCCGTGAATAAACAGTACCTACCTACAAAGAGGAATGTACGGTATCGGGGAGCCAGGGCAAGCCTCGACGTTACACTGTGATGTATGGCAGATATTTGTTGTTCCGGAGCAAACAACTATAGCTTCCGAACGAACATAAACATACCTTTTCATACTGGCAATGGTTTTGTTATTTTTGTTCAAGTTTTCGGTTGAGGACATTTCTAAAGATAGTATGATGAATATTGATGTGATGGCAGAATTTGTCGTAAAATAATCAAATTTCTCCCAAATCGTCAATTTAGTCCTAGACGTCAAAAGATTCAATTTTACAAGAAGGATAATAAGAAACGTCGAGTGCGCTTGAATTCAATTAGTCGGACTAGTCTACCTAGCATGAGGGTGCCAAGTGTAAAAAATATTGCTAATCTTCAATTCAGCTGTCCAATGCTATTGTAAATGACAATAGCTTATAGCGACCTATTCTATTTTCTACGCAGATTTGGCAAGCTACTTATTTAGTCTAATTCTCTCATTAGATGTGTATCTACTAGGAAACTGATTAGGTACTCCCAAACGTTTAGCAATAAAGAACAGCGTTTCAGAAAATTTAATTAGAGCATTGTTGAGTTCGCAGAAAATAGTATTAACATTTTTGCCTTTCCTTTAGATCCAAGGAGGCACTGGTTCCTTTGTTTATTTTTTTTCGTCCAGCGTAAAAGCAGGGCTATTATATTTCACGAATCCGCAATCTTTTGTTCCAGTAAAACATAAAGTAGGCCGTATTTTCACGGCGGATGGTAGAAAAGTAGGAATAAAGTATTAAATTGTAGCGTTTATTTGATATCTGAGAACAAGCAAAGTGCTTTAAGCTTGCTAGAATATAGTGCGATCTGGGGTTTGTCACCACAATTCAAAACTACGTCTTGCCTTGCCCCAGTTTCCTGCAGTTTCTAATCATGCACCCAACTTCTGTGGAATATTATGTAAGTTTCTATTCCTCAACAAGCCTAAGAGTGGGATGTACGTAGGAAGTCTGGCAATGGACGTAGGCGTTCCTCTATTGTCTTATTTTTTCTATACTTATTTCTTTTTGTTTTTTTCAGGTATTGGTGATGGTTGTATGCCACGGAACTGGCTGGGAAAGTATAAGTTATTGTTACTCCAATACTACATACATGCTGTATGAATAAGTGATGCTTTATTCCGAACCTCTCTCGCTAGACCGGTTTTATCGTTTAGTTACTATGCAACTGCTAATAATAAGACGATAGGTGTCAATAATAGCATCTACAAGTTTTTTTGCTATCTGTGGTTCCCAGCGTGGGGAGATTAAAAAGTGTAACGTCCATGGCTCGTATTTATGGTTTACGTTTACAATCAGCGTCATGCCTTTATTATCTGCATTTGCTCTATGTAAGTAAAACGTTAAATAAATATGTGTTACGATTCTGGGAAATCTAATAAACAGACTGTAGGTACGCCTGTGATTTTGTATTAGTATTTATAGCACAAACTGCCGAGAAATTGCTCTCACTCTTCTGGATGGGTGACCACGACTGTTTACCCACCTTTAAGTAGTTTACCTACACATCAGGCCCTGTCTATGCTTCAGTGAGTTTGGGTATTCAGAAGTTTAAGATATATTTATGTATTTCGAGTGATTTTTAAGATGTTTCTGTATATGTATATCTTAATATAGGGATCCGATTGGTAGTTTTTCGACGAAAATACAAAAATAGACGTGCGTAAAGTTGACGATAAGTTTTTCGAAGTGAGCTAAGTACCTAAATGGCGACCACGTAAGACTTCCTTCAAGATAGTTTTAAGATTAGTCCAAGCCACGAGGAGGAAAAGAAGCGGATATCTCAACATAGCAACGTTTTGAAGGAGCAAGGCTTTATAGTTACTTACATAAGCTGGCAATGTAAATGTACAGAATGACTCATCACTTAAAATATATACAATATCACCTTAAAACATAGTTAACGAAAGACGCAATATGAATATTGATTAGTTGGAACTGCAGTAGACAGTTATTGTTGTCTAAAATTATCATAATCGTGTATATTACACACGGTGAGTCTCTGTAATGACGACTACCATTCAGACATGACATTTACGTGCTTCTACTTAATTGCTGATACACATCAATCTTGTATCTTATGTTATACATAATGGATGACATGGAACGCGGCATATTTGCATACGGGTTCTGTAAGTGTAGGAATTGAAAGTCACTTTCTTGTTAGTCGTCAGAATTTGAATCCATTCTTCAAATAGTTGCAAGATGCATCTTGCTTACTTTTCTAGCTTTAAACTACTTACTTTTTTTATTTTCATTAGCGGTCTTTCATTAAGTCTGATCTCTCCTGATGGTTTTTAAATTAATAATGTATAGGTTGGGTACTTGTAAGCGAATGTGCCTCATCGTAGACCACATCATCGCTTACTATCTGAGGACATGACAGTCAAATGAGAGCGAGCGATTGATTTTATAGAAAAAAAAACTCGTTCACTAGTTTTTGTTATGTATATTCATAGAACGTAATGCCAGGTGCATAATAATAATAAACAACAGCCTTACATAACGTTGTGTAGTCTGCTGAATCATTATCTAATTGCGCTTACCTAACACGGTGTAATGAGTCGATCAACAAACGTAATACCGTAACCATGTCACTGTCAAGGACGGAGATCAGATTGCGGAGACAATGTCCTATTACGTACGATTATTATCTTTACTAGGTAATAAGAAGCATAACACTAACAATAATATAAGCATACATCTTTGTACATAAATATGCTTGGCCAAAGGCGTATTAGCAACGTTTAGAAAAGTGCTCTATTTGAACTAGTTTTTCTAACTACCCTACAGAGGTCTTCCGCATAACAAAAAGACTCTTTTCTTCTTCCAGTGTCATCCACCATGAACCTACCAATTTGTGGCAAGAAATAGCTCATGGTCATTTAAATTACGCTGTTATTGTCATCATAATCTACAAAAAAGCTTTTGATGAAAAGGTACAATCTAAATTGATGATAATTTTTTCCACGGTTGCTGAGGTCGGCTTCTAATTCTGTCATTATTTGCCTACGCATCAACAACAAAAAATACTTACCGTAGGTAGCTTTCTACAAAGAAAAGCTTTGAAAATTAATCAACATGATCAGTTTACAAGGGAAGGCCTAACTTGGAAAAGAGATTTTTTGATCTGCTCACATTTGATTAATTATACATGAAGAGTGCTTATACAGGACTCAAGTTTCAGAATCTCTTGAACCTCGTTTTTCCTCAACACTCGAGTCAAAGACAAGTGGAAATTTCGCTGATTTATTCAACAATTCAAATAAATTATGTATGGGGAGAGTCTACCGTTTTGATTAAATAATACTCCTCTATCCAAAGTCACATTTCCAGGAAGTATTTGACGTCAGTGATGCATGAACAGTAAGTGCCAACTTCATTATAAACTGCAGCTCAAGTGCTGGCTATTTCCAGGGCAGATCTATATCGAGCCGGGCTGGTCAAGCGGCTTGAACTCTTAAAGGATTAACTTTATGAATGCTACATAGGTACGCTCTTACACAATTCATAATTTGCAGGCTATTTTGGTTCATTTAAGTGCTTCTGTACTTCCTAATGGTTCTTTGATGGTTTTAATACTTTGCTGATGTATTTTAAAACCCCGTATTTACTTACCAGACTGTACTAGCATCGAAAGTGAAAGGATATTCGAAAATAAATAATTATAGGTGCCCCAAGGCTCTATTAGAAACTTTACGGTCTTACCGAAAGACTATTAAATCCTTCAATGCTGTTTGTATCATATAAAATTTACGCAATCACCTAGCGGAGGACTTGTTAAAATTATATTATCCGTGAAGCTCTATAGTTTTAATATTCTTCTATGTTCAGTAAAACCGCAAAATTGCCTTGTTAAGGACGTGTTGAAGTCACAAAATAAAGAACCGATGACGTAATAGCCGCCTACAAGGACCCTGCTATATTTAGAAAACCAAAACACGTCCGCCGCGTATTGTGATTGCAATAGAAATGGTAATTTAAAAGCTAAAATACAAGCTGTGGGATACAAATGGGCTGAGAAATGGCGAGGTGCAAACTTGCTGAGTAAACTGTTGTTTTACCGTCTTGGAATGGATTTTGGAACACGATGTCGGGTAGTCAAGTAAAAGTTTGCCTTTGTTTGCGGTTTTCTCAACTGGGAAACCCCGTGATTAAGGAAAATATGGAGATACTACAACTCAGTGTACCAAGTACGTAATCACATTAGCATCAATGCTTCCATGCAGAATAATAAATTAGTTATTTGAGGGCTTCTGAGGGTATAGGGGGTTTTACCCCAGAAAATTAACCCTAGAGAAACTTCCCGGGATAAAACTTTCCTTTGTACTATTTCAGGCTGTGTTCATTCACCTCTATATCTCTATACCTATAGTGTACTTGTCTCTTATGTAAGTATGTAAAATACAAGTAATTCTTGAATCGGTAGAAGATGCTAGTACCATAGAAAATCATCTCACGCAATTTACCAACCCAATTCGTGGTAATTCGTTGGCCATTAGAGATAGTAATCAGTCAAAAATATGCCTGCGTTTGTCGACTATTAAGCCTAATCTCGACGAATAATTGCGATCTCAATGTCTCAGTAAATTGCGGATGAAAGTCGACAAACAGGCGAATGGGCAAGCTCTAAGTCTAAAGCAATAAATCCCAGCGTTCTGTCTGCATGACCTGACCCAATTACACAGCTTTCTTACCAACACAAGCTAGCACTGGATGGGCACACTTGAGTGAGCTTTAAGATTTACGTCTTAGAATCATAGTGTGAAATATTTTGAGGGATGCTTTTACTCAAGAGATGATTAAACTTAGATTGTTTAGGTAACTATCTAAATTACAACTTTCCAAACTAGTCGCCGATAAATAGTACATACCTGCGATAGAATTTTCCGCAGTTAATAGGTAATACCCTAAGTAAGTAATGATGAATACCGGTTTACGCTCCTGCAATCAAAGATGGTTATGCACACAACTATCATCTACATGCTACGGTTGTCTGAATTAATAATCAATTGTCTTGACGTATATGGGAAGACAGGCGTATAAAACATGCAAGAAGCATTTAATAATTGCTATTACAACGTATATTAATGATTGAAAGCAATTCAATTGAAATGGCGGAATTAAAAAGAGCGCACATTTATAATATTCGCTTTCGAAAATCACTGAATCTTTCCGTTCCGATAAAGCCCGAAATCTGGGTCGATTTTTAAAATGGTACGCTGCAGCGGAAAGCTGCAAATCTGAATAGTGTTGGAAGAAATTTCCCAGTTGCTTAATGTATAAAATCATAGCTTTGTACAAGAAAATCTTGAGGAAGTTTAGTAAGTACGACGCCAATGCATCAAATAAAACTTTCACGGAAGGGTCCCTAGTTCCGTTGGCCTTGAATAGCCATAATACAAAATTTATCTCTATCATTATGTTCCGTTATTGCTGCTTTCAGAAATTCAAGGAGTATTTATGGAATTGCATTGAAGTAACGGATTTTGTTACATAAACGTAGTTTTTAACTATCTTTCCTAGTCACATTAGATTTTTTGTATGAGAAAAGCATTCCATCAACTTAATTAACTCTAAAACTAACTAGCTATAAAATCTCATTGAAGTTTAACCCTAATAATAAGGGTTTCGATTAGTTTCCATAAACGAGTTAGCTTCGTTATCAAGCGCCTGAGAAAATATTACTAGCAACAAGATTCAGCCGCACTGCACCACTGGTGTTATTCCGCAGGCAGTTGGATCGAATTTAATTAGAATTGCTCGAACGTATAATACAGGAGCTTGGAAGCGGTGTGATGAGCCGTGTGTTCCTAGCAGGAAACTTGCAGACATTGCTCGTTATTGTTATGCCTTCTTTGTTGCTATTGTTTAATGGTCTCCGTTTAGAGTTGAGGCGTTTCAGTGACATGAAATAATGGCTGCAGAAACAATAAACCTACATATTCACGATAGTGTGTATTGTTCGTATAACGTGGTGTATTTAAAAAGAACTCTAGAAGTAAAATGGTAACAAAAAAGACATCAAATATCGTCTTTCACGTGAATAAAGATCTGTCTCAAATATTCTACTTACAGAAAAATCGCTCATGCTGTTTCAAAACCATTCCATATTAATGCTGAGGCAAAACATTTTTCTGTAATGTTTATTGACTGGAATTTATAATTGCGAAATGAGCGCAGATGGAGACTTGTTGTTTTATTTTCTCCGAAAAGTTCCAATTCAGATGCTGGTAAAAATTTTCTACGCTCAAAATATTCTGCACAAAATAGGTTTAAGAGGGTTGAATAAGACACTGGAATATTGCTTAAAGCCTTTCGTAAGACGCTCTAGATCTAGGGTATAAAGTATTTTGTGGTTATGCTGACCTAGAAATATTTAATTGAATGCCACAGCTCCTAGAAAGAAGAAAACCGAGTGCACTGGTAAAGAGCAACTGGAAAAGCTATTCGAGGTTCTGAATAATTTCGATAGTATATTGTCTACTAGCCTTCTGCCAGCGGCTTCGCCCACGTGAAAGTAGGGTTCTTCATACAAACTTTAGACCCCATTGCATCCCTTTAGGGGCTGAATTTTGAAAAACCCTTTCTTAGTGTTCGCCTACGTCATAAATATCTTCTTATGCAAAATTTCACACTCCTTGGCCGAGTAGTTTAGGCTGTGTGTTGATATATGTCAGTCAGTTTCTCCTTTTATATATATAGATAGGTTAGGTAATGATTAGTTTTTCATTCGTTCAAGAGTGCCAAGGTTACGATCGAACCCCTTTCATTAGTTATTCATACTTGCAATCATCGATTTATGTACGACACTAACCTAACACGCAGCCACATTTCCTTCGTTATGGGCCCCTGATGGCTATTAAAGGTAGCCGATGCCTCAATGAAAAGTAGCTTTTAATTCCGGACCAAATTATTTCCAGTTTTATTATGCCTCAATCCTGAGGCAATCTAATTTTTTTTGGGGTTGGCGCAATTAATTTTCATTAGTATGAGGTTTAAAATTAGGCTTGATTAATAAGGTCCCTTTTTTGTTTTGATTCACGCAGTAATTTTATTTTCCTTCAAACTTGACTGTGTAAATATCGATTGCAAAATGCAATTGGTCCGTAGAAGCCAATCGTTACCGGATACCAGCAGGTGGGTATCGATACCCATGGGAAGTAACTTAATGCCGGCACAACCGCGTCGACCCCGCTACTGAGCCGTATCCTTAGGTTGCCTACGAACACATATATTAAACTAGCTGGTACCCGCGACTTCGTCTGCGTTTTTTTTTTTCACAATAAAAGGTAGCCTATGTTCTTTCTCAGGGTCTAAAAATTGTCTGTGCCAAATTTCATCAAAATCGTTTGAGAGGTTTAAGCGGGAAAGCGTAACAGACAGACAGACAGAGTTACTTTCGCATTAATAATATTAGTATGGATTCAACACATATTTAGATACATGCAAAATTCAGTCTACAGCATAATTTAAAAGGCAGCAAAATTTTATTTAGAAAGGTTATGACTGTGCCGACCATTTTATTGGTAACACATTTGGGTTTGAGGAAGGGTCGGTCCTAATTTGGCGTTGACAGATTGTGAGGGATGTTCAGTTCAAATTGGACAGGTGTCCTATATTCTTCCAAAATTCTGTTATTATTGCGTTCTATTTTTACCGACGGATATCCCAATTGTTGATTTTATTTGTCAAAATTTGTTACAGAGGTTGAGGAAAATCCAACAGTATAGCAACTGGGTTTGTTGCTAATGAGGTCCCCATGTTTTTAGCTGAAGTAGATGTATTCTGTAGTATGTTTTGCGCAGTACTAATTGGAACATTTTTCTTAGTATTAGATTATTGTTAGTTTTATAAATAAAAGAAAACGTTACACCGCCCCGTTTATCTTCAATTATGGAGCTAAGGTAAAAGCTCCCAAGCATAAACTTTGGATGATAGGATGCCCACAAAATGCTCAACTAGGTACAATCTAGTTTTAGACCGCACACGAGTTAACTACAAATTATTTACTTTACTTTGAATTTTCATATATTAAACCACATACCGTGTCTGCGGGATAGGATAGAATTTACATCAAATTAATTCAGAACCACAAATCGCTAGGTTGGGCAGCACGCGTCATACATTTTGAATCTAGGACACATTCATATTCAGGACATATGCATCCGATATTGTTGCATTGGCTTGTTACCCTTACGCTGTAAAATGTGTATGTATTGGTAAAGCTGTGATTTTAAAGCATATGTGGCCAGGGAAAGCAATAAAATCATTACATAGTATAAAACAAAGTTGCTTTCCCTATGTATGCTTAGATCTTTGAAAGTACGCAACGGATTTTGATGCGTTTTTTATTCTAGATAGAGTGATTCAAGAGAAAGGTTTATGTGCAAAATACATGTATAATATATTCAATATTAGTTACCCGTGTGTAGCTGGGGTGGGTCGCTAGTCCTTGATGAATGATTGGAAGTTCTTAACTGCAGTCGTAACTCATCTTGTCAGATTGTTCCCGTTCCGTGAGAAGCCGAGAGTTTGATCGATAACGTCTAAGTACGATTGATTTTTCTGATAGTACTTCTCAGAATGCCGATGGAGATGAAACACGTGCCAGATCAACATTTCTTCGCATACATTCGTAAATCTTTTAAATCTTTCATCCCGTCTAGACAAATTCTGATATTCGTCTTTGGGAATCTCATTTTCCAGGTTATTGGTTGAAAAAGTACCAACTTATATCTTTTTCTTTCTTTACCAACTTATATCTTTCTTATGATGAAATTTCATTACAGTTTTTCGTCATCTGACTGGCTTGTCATGATGATTGTAGTCTATGAGCTAATAACTTGTCTGAAGTCATTAAAATCAACACGCTATTCTAACTGACTGCATAGTTTCTGTTGGATTAGTATGATTGGAATTCTACTTCTGAAAAAGTGCATGTTCATATGTAACCTAATAGATCACTCAGTCATAACAAATGTAAGAACCTTAAACATTGACGTCGTGAGTCTGTAGGTAGACCCGATGGCATTTGAGTAATCGAATTTCCAAAAGTTTTTGTTTTGAAGTAATTCTTTGTGACCTTTAAAGGCATTGCTGATTCGGAATCGTTAAAAAACACCGTTTTTTTTTTTAAGTTTTGCTAATTCTTAATAAGCTACTTCCTACCTTTTCTCTTTCAAGTCATTTTGGGGGCTGTATTATTTATAGCACTGTCTTGTTTTTCAGTGGTCTTCAATGATGATACAGAGTTTGAAATATGCATATTTGACAAACATCAAAATACTTGATGAAACAGCTCTACCTTCTGGATTGTAGTATCTGCTTTTGGTATGAAATGCTAGACATACGTTGCAGGTAACTCGTATATAATTTTATTTGACACAGAAAAGCTTCCCATACAACATTTGTAACAGTGAAGGAAGTTAAATAACATCCAACGACATTTGAACTTAAAAGAGAATGACGGATCACGCGTAATGATTTCTTAAGATAAGAACAAGTGACACATTAGTAGGTCAACTGGTCAATTGTCGCTTTAGCGTATTTATCCAATTGGCTGATTGTTTCCTTGAACCGTGGTTCACTGCAGAATCTATTGTACATTCGTACGAATCTCAGATTGGAAGCGTAGGAGGCACACTTGTCACGTAATTATGCGTATGCAAGCCACGCTTGGGGGGCCAAATTACTCCTTTGAAAGTGATTTTAAATTGAAGCAGCCAATGGTTTTATCCGGTGACAGCTTATATATTGCTTTGTTATTTGAATGTGGTGTTTGGTTTTGGACAAATAAAACTGCATGCAAAATATACCTAGACAGTTGTTTACAGAATCATTTTTCGAGGAGTTTCACTCATCTGCTTATGTCTATTTAAGGGTGTTTTTAGTATTGCTTTTAGGATTGCTCCGTATGCGTAATCACTGCAAATGTCTAGCCTACTGGGGCCCCGGTCCGGTTTCTGAAAGGAAGGTCCGACCACGGTAGGAGAGCTAAGAAGGAATGGGGTGCGTCGTAAGGGTGACACTGTTCTCCGCACCGCCCAAGGACGGGATTCGTAATTAGATGATTTTACCCACTATAAAAAAAACAACGCAAATGTCCTTTTCATATTTCAAAGTTTTTATTTTAATGCGTGGAAGACGCATAGGAGACGCGGAGCGTGGTACCGGGCAGCAGCCCAGCATACGGAGGAATTCCTCATACGCGATGAAATAGAATCGATGAAAATAAAATGTTTTTAATATCGTGCTTATAACTCTGTGGAGTTTGACAGTTAGACACAATTTACGAACACATTTCGTTAGCTAATCATGTAAAGAATATGGTAAACGATTCTAATTTTCATACCAATCAAATCACTGAAACACTTTTTTCTCTATCTTGCTCAGATTTCGGGCTAAAGACCTGTAAACACAGTACAGCCCACTCTATCCAATTTAGCGTTAATTGAAGACAGTAATAACAGTTCAGGCAGTGAAACCAAAGATTTAATTAACTTTGTAATCAGTTCTGTAATGAGCGCTCAATGATTCCGCTCCGCTTCACTTTTAATTTCAAATAGCTATGCGTTCCTGGCTCATTTCACCCAATGATCATGTTTGAACAAATTGTTAATAATTATAGTCATTTGTGTCGGTAAAAGTAGCGAATGATGCATGTCGGCTTATTCTTCAATGGCCAAAGACATCGTAGCGATTGATCTTTAGAAATATGCGTAAGATTGTGTATTTATTCGCGGCAAGTACGTTGTACTATCCTTCGTCCTACGTGTTACTATCCCATCCTGTTATAGGCAATAACAGTTTTTTGGATCTCAAACAAAGTGCGGCAACACCGGGGCTGTGTCATAGCAACGAACGCCATTTTAGTTCAACTTTGATGCTGCGTCCGCGATTGAAATGGTGGAATTCTCCGAGCAGCCGTTTGTTCGGTCTGCTTCAGACAATAATTGGTTTCTGCCTGTTTTATGTAATGTTCTAATCGCTTTGAATTTTTCGCTCCTTTGTGGCGACATAGGTGTCGCATACACTTTGAGATTTTAGATTTGTTAATTACCATAGTTTCGCAGTTTTTTTTTTATGGAAAGCTTATTATGAATATCCATAGAGAATTGTATCCTGTTGTAGACTTCTTTCCTCTGAGATGAAAAGAAGGATTTATTGCTAATCTTTTGAACCCATTAGCTGTAAACTTGACTTGATTTATGGTACCCGGTAGTTGGTATTAAAAGGTTTATTTAATACTGAGATATTTTAATTAATATATATATATATATATGTTATTATGTTAATTAATTATCATCAATTATCTGCAATGAGCTGTCGGATGGTAAACTGTCGAAGCAATTAAATTGCAAAATGGAAATGCAGCATCAATTCAATTAACCATGTGGGTATTACTAGCATTTCGTAATTAACGCAGGTCTTTTTTATCGTAGGTAAAAATCATCCAATGACGACTCCCGCTCTTGGGCGGAGCGGGAAACTGTCAGAATCTTACTGACTAAACAACCTACCCCATTCCTACATAGCCGTATATACCAGGGCCAGAGCCTTGCTTTTAGACGCGAACCCTTGACCCTAGTTGGCTTCGACCCTGCTGTAGGGTCCCTACGATTTGCTGACAAGTCTTTGAGGCTCTAGTGGGACTCTACTATGTTCGATAGTAGGAGGAACTCATTAGAGGGAAGCAGTTGCGTACCCTCAAGAGTTGAAGAGTTCCGTATAAAAAGTCTCACATAGACCCCATACAAAAATGGTGTTTTTTTACCAGTGGCGTAGCTAATACCACAACAAAAACCAGAATGGTACTTTTTAAAAAAGGCTTGGATTACTCTACGAGACGGCAGTGAACAACATGTTGCCAATTTTTTCCTACGTCGGCGCTCCTGTAGCTTGGGGGCCCCCTATCATTGATACGGCGGTAACTACGCCCCTGGAGGGAGGACTGTTGCCTCCAGATCCCATGGTGGTAGGCCAGGAAGGAGGCTCGCCGCTTCCCGGGAAATTGTGTTGTGTCCGTACACAACCGTATTGCCATAAACCTCTGACATGGTCGTCTCATCTGATTATAATTTAGGTGTCTTTAAAGCTAGAGTGAATAGGCTCTTAATAAACTTGTGTGCCTCACCATCAACGATTGAATCACTGTTTACCATCAGTTGGGATCGCAGTTAAGAACAGGTATATCTACACTAATATAATAAAGAGGTAAAGTTTGTTTTTTTATTTTTTTGTTTGTAGGAGGTAATCTCTGGAACTACTGGTCCGATTGGAAAAATTTTAGCAACAATAGAAAGCTGCTTTACTCCTGAGTGACATAGGCTATATTTTATGTACGCGGGCGAAGTCGCGGGCAAAAGCTAGTGACAAATAAAAATAAAGAAGACTAGATATAGTGGAAGGAAATGCTCTGTAGTTGGTCAGCAGTACAGCTTTCAGTGACTAAAAAACACCTGTTTTTTTCAGTTACCCTTTTCGTTCCGCAGTATATCTTTCGAACATTCCCACAGCTGTAGTAATCAACTGGTCCCCTGTGATTGCGGTCTATAAAACGTTTGGGAATTGCGAAAGTAATCAGTGATTTATTACAAAAGTATTTAACCTTTTTAGCAGCTTCAAGTAGCTTCGCTCGCATGATAGTAAAGTATCATAGCAAAGGAACACTTACTCCCAGGATAAAAACGATCTTATGTGCTGCTATTCCAGGACATGGTCTACGTGTACCAAGTTCGCTGTTCCACCGTGAAGAAGGAACGAACAAACACGCACTCACAGACCTTTTTATTAGTAGTGTTTAACAGTGATATGAAAGAAAAGGGAGTTAGAGATAGCGTGGCGGATGATAGGACAGGATGGAAGAAAAAACATGTTGCGTAGACCCCAAGTAATATAAAACCGTCGTCTGGTAACATTCCGGACCAAGCCAAGTCGTCGCTGCGCTCTCTGTTCCCAACTGCAGGGCCAAAGCCTACTGGGGACCGGTGCGGTTTCTGAAAGATATGTCCGACTAAGAAGGCTAAGAAGAAGGAACGGGGAGGGTCATTTAGTCAGTAAAAATCTGACACTGTATCTCGCTCTGCCCAATGGCTAGATTCGTTATTAGGTGATTGATGATGAGTAGGGCTAATGGACCGTGCACTCCACGTTTCTTAAACGCACCTTTGACGCGTGTTTTTGCGATACAAACGCGATTCAGACGTAGTCGCATAAACGCTGAAGAAAAAAAGCGCGCTGTGGACGACGCTTTTAAAAAACGTTGTATGTGCTCGTACTATAAACAACATACATTGCGTTCCATGAGAATAGGATCGATTGCCATGTTGTGACGTCACGATTTACTGTCAAATCGGGGCAAGATATTTTTATAAAATTCAGTTTATGAACGAAAAATTTCATTTATTTACGAACTGTGAACAAAAAGGTTTATTCAGAATCCAGTTTTTCAATTTTACTCATCTCCGAATTCTTCAATTTTGCAAAAAGTGTCTTCGATTTCACAGTACGGCGTGACGTCACATACTGTCAATCGATCCTATTCTTATTTGGAACGCATAGTACAGTCATCAGGTATAGGACATAGGACTTTAAAACACTTCGGACTGTATAAAACCTCTCATAACCTCGTGGTCACATGTTGCAGCCAATACTGTGAATGACAGTATTGGAACGAAGTTGTTGCGTTCGACATTCAATTTCGCGTTCAAAAGCTCTTTAATACTGAACTTCGGAGCTCTGAAAGTGTCAAAACCAGTATGGTCCTTTAATATTATATTGGATTTTCCATTTCAATTATAGTTGTAAAGTATATTTTTAACTTTTATTGTAGTTTCATTACATCCGCCAGCTTAGGACCGTGTTATTTTATCTAATTTTAGGTTAAGTAGTCTAGAAGGTCTATCTGTTTATCTAATTTATTTGTGTAAACTGACCTTCTTGGCTCTTTAATACTTAGTGTAAAGCGAACCTAACATTTTAGAAATGCTCATCGCAGATTAAAATTATTTATTTATAGTTAATTAAAACGGTACATGCCCAATAACATTAATTAACATAGAATTGTGAAAACATAACAAATAATAATAGTACATAATTTTGGTAATTGAATGGAAGATTAGATTATACATTGAATTCATTATTATAATAGAATTAAGTATCATTGTCTATATTCCAGCCGAAAGACGTCCACTATTGGACATAGGCCTTTCTTTAGAGTGGTCACACACAACGACCAGTCATTTCTCAGTCCATCTTTTTGTAGGTCTTCCAACGATGCGCAATCCGGTACGTGGTCGCCTCTCTAGAAAGGGCCACACCGATCAGTTCTCCACTGACTCATTTACCATAAATGCATTCTATTGATTGATAAACTTAATCAAATTCACAGCGATTGAATTATATAACATCAGCACAATTTCAATTCAAACTGTTATCGAAGCTGGACTCATTCTTGTGCGTAGGTTTAACAAAAACCAATCAATGGTGAACAAACGAGAGGCAAACATCGCTCCCTTCAAAGTGTAACAAACAATGACAAAGCGAAGTGAAGTATGAACGATTGTATGCCCCACATACTGACAAGGGCCGAGATTGCATTTGAGATTCTATAGATTTTTTGTGCCGCAATATAGGCTTAGTTAACGGTTGTGCGCCGTACTTAGCTCTTCTCACGCGAGACCCTTCAAGATCATAAAATTTCGCTGTTTAGATACGCTGAAGAGCTGCTTCAAAAGAAAAGGACGTGCTTCTGATTTGGATGATTACTCTATGACACTTTTATTCGCCTTTGCCGAATATACAAGTTTCAAGGTTTTTTTATTTTGAATTTGGATCCATATTCGATCAGTAGGAATGTTTGTCTTTGCTTGGATACGACAGATGTTTGTTCCAAGTTCGTATGTTGGCACACTTTGTGGAGGCAAGGAAGATTAATTTTAGGTCTGCAGTATAAATAAGAATTCTCTCAGGCAAGTTTTTTTTTTTTTTATTGATTATAGGTTCGCGCTTGACCGCTATCTCACCTGATGGAAAGCGACGATGCGGTCAAGTTATTCTAACCTGAGTTGTGTACAGAGTGCCTAGTGTGAAATTGATCAACAAGTCAACAATAACAATCGGATCACCTACTAAAACAATTAACAAAACATTGGGTCAAATCAAATGTAATCAAAAATATTGATTTGCAAGAATATGGTACATAAGGTGTTACAGTAAATTTAAATTGCAAGTTACTTTTCCTATTGTCTTACCTTCTAAATATTCTTTAACAGTATAATATTAGGATGCTTGTCTTGTATAACTACATAACTTGTCTTGTACGGAATTCTTGGCTAGTTAAAACACAAGTAATTGTTGCACTTAATTAAAAAGAGTTGGCTTCAAAAAACTATTCGTAGTCAATCGGATCGAATCCTAAACCATGCGAAATAGCGAGGAAAACACTGTTATTTCGCTTTATCGCATTCTTGAAATAAATTCCCATGATTTGTTTTTAATGAAAGCGATATCGGGACCGAGTCCCGGTTTTTCTCAAATCATGATTGGACAAGATTCTCGATAATTTCGCCCCGTGCATCCATCATCCATTCAATTCTCGTCGTCAGCGACCCGTGGCTCCATTACACTGCTTTCTAACGGAACACACTATTCTCTTGCAATAATCACACTTATTGTACCAAATTATATATTTTTCTTGTACCTCGACGAGTTTGTTAACATGCAATCTTTTTGTAAATAGTAAGAAGTAATTGAAAATTTGTTATGAGACTTGCCTCTGTGACGAATTTGAAATTACTTTTGTTTTGGCAGTATCTGAGATGTTTTTTTCTGATTCGGTGGCAAAAAGCACGTAAACAGAACTCCGTATCTAAGTTGGCTTGTAATTTTCGGTGTGTTTCTGCGACAAAATCTTGAAATGTCTGACAGTCAGTGTTCGTGATTCATGTCTTCCAAGTTATTTGATTAGAGTAAATTGTTTGCGTTAAATATTTGCGCAGCATAACAATTGTGTGTGTGGGAATGTGATGGTGAATAAAACAAACTTGGTGAGCCAAAACCCACCTGCTTACCTACCCTTTAAGTATGAGGGTCGTGGTAACTCTTTCAAAGAATCCCGCATAACAACTAGACCATGAATTCAATCAGAATTGAAATCAGATAACGCTTAACATGAGTCGAAAGGTAAACATATCACAGCGGGATCTCCTGGAATTGGAATTTGATCTAATCCTACACACGAGCCTATCGCAACAGGCAAGCAATGATACCTACAAAATAAATAATACATTCCAGAATCCATACAATCCATTTCTGAAATACAAATATCGTTTGAATTGCAAATCTCGATGATATGGCTTCTGAATTTGACAAAAACGATTTTAGCTCCATAGCTTTGAGTATTCATACTCAATACTCATCTACTTAAGGGTTGAATTTTGGAAAATCCGCTCTTTGTGCTCATCTACATCATAGAAGGAAACATTTCAGAATGTCCCTTGGTTTTAAATAATACATTTTTCAAAATAGGATTTGTCGAAACGTCCTTTTCCCAAAATATCTTTCTCGAAATGTCCCTTTTACTACTTGGCTTATGTTCCTTAAATATTCCTTATATTCCTAGTTTAAACACGTAGCGGTCCTTGGAATGGGATATTTTGGAAAGGGGTCGTTTTGGGAAATGGGTATTTTGGAAAATGGACAAATAGTCCCTTTTCCGAAATGTCCCCTACGTTTCTGGAAAGGGACTGTTCAAAACTATGGGAAATTTTAGCAAAGGGTCATTAAGCTGTTTCGACTGTGCATTGGTATGTCAGTCAGTTTATCCTTTTATGTGCATAGATTTTCTACTATTATAACTCGGGCGAAGCCAGTAGCTAAAGATACCCATCTGTATTAAGTATATCTAAACCGGCAGATGCTCAGCCGCCGACGTAACATAAAATGGACCATCCCGTTAATTCGTCCCGTTGCAGTTAGACTTACCCATCTGTGCACATTGCACAAAACGATGGGATGTCCGTTATAGCGCCAGGACTGATATAGATCACACTATTATACCACCGTTCTAACCTTGTTTTTTTTTGCCACGGTTAGAGCAATTTGTATGTGCATGAATTGCAAGTTCTTATGTCAAAATGAGACCGCAAATTTTTGCCCGTATAATATTGATTGAGGTACTGAAATTGATATTGATTTTTTGTCCGTCTTTTTTAATAGTTTCAGTTCACTAATATTCTATTTAATTAAATACTACGTGAGCACGTGCATCATTTTAACATGTCTCGGTTATTTTTAAAGTGATTTTTTAGGTGTTTTTTTTTAGTTCTGTCGTCTGCTATGTTTTGTTAGATTGACATAATGAATTGAAGTACCATTTCACGGCGTTCGTGCGCTTCGGACGCTGTTATTGTGTCTCGGGGCTTCAGAACTTAGATCACGACCCTAGTTGATCTAATGTTGGTCGTCAGTGGCCAGCGAGCAACCAAGCATTGTCGTTGTCACCTGGTGTGGTCGGTGGCGCAGAACGTTTGCGCGGGCGCCGCCAGTGCCGCCATGGCGGTGTGGTGCGGTGCGCGCATTCGTCCGCTCGAACGGCGCGTCTATTCCATCACACTTGTGGTGCGTTCATGTCAATTATTATTTATTGACCAATTTACGTCAATTGCATTGCGTGCGTGTTATTTTGTGTGTGCTTTTTCGTTGTGCTTGGCTCTGGAAATTAAGTTTTGGAAAAGGAACGTTGGATGATATTGTTCTTGGATATCTGAGTATTATGGATCTTACACTAAAACTGCAAAATTGCTCTAAAGTACAATTTTATTGCAAGAATATGGTTTGTAAAATAAATAGGTGGCGTAGAAACTGTAACAACAGTGGTGCCTGTCTGTCTAGGTCGATTTCAAGGATCTTTTCTCCATAAACCGATTTTAATAGTCGTCAAAATGCCATAAACATTACTGAAAGCCATCTGAATTTTAATGGAGGTGTTTGTTTCATAATGCCCGCTCATAGCGCGAGAAACAAGACATTTCTACCATTTTATAACCGAAACAAAGGATTTCATAATAATGCTGGGTATTAAAATGAAATTTAGTATATAAGAAATATTGCTAATAAATCTGATGATTACCGATACTTGGACAAGTTAGCCTCAGTGTTAAGGATTCGATTATGTTTATTCCCAAGTTACGGTCACGAAGCAAATTATCTCGGTTTCTTGAGCCTGTCTTACGGAAGATTCTTTATTTATATATTGTATTTAATCTCCGATAAAATCTTGTTTATTGAAATATTATCTAGGTATCGGGCTTGCTATTATATTGTTTACAATTGATGATTTATTCTCTTGAGTAATAGATTATTTGATGTTCGGATCGGCTTTAGTTTTCTGCATCGTCTTCAACAATATCTGTGAAAATGTAAACTGTTTTCTGTTATTTTATTTCTAAATATTACTTCTTTTATGTCTAAACTAGCGACCCGCCACAGCTTCGCACGGGTGAAACGGTGATATTAAATATATTACGCATGTATATATCATACTAATATAAAATTATAAAACTTCCTCTTGAAATATTATACCTATCTAACAAAAAAAAACGCATCTAAAATCCGTTGCGTAGTTTTAAAGATCTAAGCATATATGTATAGGGACACACAGCGGGTAGCGACTTTTTTTATACTATGTAGTGATTATAGTATTCTTGGTTTTCTGTTTTAACAAGTCAAGTAAGGGCAGTGCGTTCATGCATTAATATTACAATTCCTACTTAGTAACGGTAGCCCTTTCCCTTGGTTGATTTTCACATTCAACTCCGGTTGCGTTACCTCATAACGCATTCTATGTATGTTTCATTTATTACTGAATCTGTGTTGGAGAGACATAAAACGAGTAATTAAGACATGCATAATTTGCAGCGTACGTACAGAAATATCTCCGAACGGTCTTTTTATGGTATCCCCTTTCATATTCCATGCATGAAGCGTAATTAGTTTTTTTTAATTGCAATAAACTAGGGCTTGACTGCGATCCCACCTGACGGTAAGCAGTGATGCAATCGTTGATGGTGAGGCGCACTAGTATATTAAGAGCCTATTCACTCTAGCCTTGAAGACACCTAAATTATAATCGGACGGAAAGACTGCAGCCGACAAACTGTTCCAGTCCCTCGATGTACGCGGTATAAACGATGAGGCAAAACGCTTAGTCCGGGCCGCAGGTATCTCAACAACGTAAGGCTGGATATTTGCCGTACGCCGGGATGTCTGATGCTCGTAGTTTGATGAAAGTAATGCAACAGAGCAAATTGGAACAGTAAGAATAGAAATAATTGTTATCCCAGTATCGCAGCATACATATCTATCGTATATCGTCACGGCTTGCAAAAATACAATCATATCATCGTATTTTTCTTCGAGGTTATTACCCTTATACAGTTTGTTCGTTCATTGGATTCTTTGTACTATTTTAATTTATTTAAGTGAGGTGCTGCGGTGAAACTATTTCTACATTCTCTTGTGTCCTCAGCAGTTGGCTTTTAAGTAAATTGCTTGTTATCCGTTCGTTGCCTTTGTCTCTTTGATATTCTTGTGTTTGTATCATCCAGAGGTTAATGAATATGTGATTCCGTTGTAAGCCGTGTTAAGTGTGTGAATTGTCCTTCGTAATCGTTGCTTTTTGCATTGTTTTGTTCATGGCCAATTTTGGCTAAATCGTTCTTCAAATTAGCTATTTTGACTTTGGTATTGTCATTAACTTAGTTCTTATTCACCCACTGTATACTGCCTTCGCATGCTTTCACAAGTCCAAGTTTATTATGCGAGTTTAATACGTATTATTGGTTTAATAAATTGAACACATTTATCGAACACTAGCTTTAGTCAGCAGCTTCGCCCGCGTACACAAAATATAGCGTATGTCACCAAGAGTAAAGCAGCTTTCTATTGTTGCTAAAATTTTTCCAATCAGACCAGTAGTTCCAGAAATTACCTCCTACAAACAAAAAAATAAACTTTACCTTTTTATTAAAGATTAGTGTAGATAGTCATAATTAAATCTAATATGTCAATAATAACTGATCTCAACAGAAGTGAGAAATGCTACATAAAACTACCATTAATTTAAAAATACATTAGGATAGATAATAAACATGAATATCGAACGATTTTATCGGTAAAACGTTTACGGATAAAAGCTTCAAGCAAGGTCTCCATTTTACTTATAAAACTACGTTTTTATTGAGCAGGTATTGGGTTCATCAGAGTACCATTATGGATAAGTAGATTTGTCGGCCCTTCGTGTGAACGAAATAGAGCGAAAAATGAGATTTTTTCCGTCAACCGACGGATAAGCTATCGGGTCGGCGATCGAGGCGTGAAATCTTAGGGCACGAACAAGAGCGAGTACCTACCTACCTTCCTACCTACCTCCTACCTACCGACAAATCTGCGGTAATATTTACATTCACTCCCTGTTGGATTAATGACATGAAATGATGATGACGATGTTATGTAATATATGTTAAGGGTATAATAATACTAAGTTTTGTTGTGCACAACGTGATACAAGTTTTTAAAATTTTTTTTTTCTTTGTGTACAATAATGAATAAACTGATTTTCCTATATAACTTGCTAGAGCAAAAAAAATAACAGCACATATATCATAAATTCGTTGACGACGTTGACACATTTCGCAGTATAAATGTTTTTGACAGCCCTGATACAAAAGACCTTTGACATTTTAATTATTTCAGTGCCTCCACGGATAAAGCAAGTACCTAGTCTCTACCAAAGCAGTTAGTTCAATTTAAACGTTGAACATAAAATACTGAACAGTTACTACCAAGAAAAGCGGTAATTTATTTAGTTCACGTGCTCCCACTTTTCTCATAAGTATCTATTCAATTCTAAAGAGCTTTATTTATTTGCTTTCACTAGCTGACGCTTTATCAGGCATTTACGATACTCGAGCTGAAAGGGTCTCAGGCCCTGAATGTCTATTAATCGTTGGGGAAATCGACAATCCAAAAGTTAGCTGTAATCGTAGAACAGTCCTCGAATGTTTCAACGGTGAATTAGCATCGGTAGAAAGCTGGAAACTAGTCCTAAGTCCAGTCACGACAGCAGTTTACTAACATAATTTAGTTAAAGATAATGGTGCAGTACCAGCTTTGGGATTCTTGTATCGGTTGTTGTTATGCGTGGGCAGATTGTGGCTAAACTGACCGATTGTAACCGTGTATAGTAGGCCGCAAATAAGTTTGAACCATTTGCTAAGGTTACGTGTAGCCCCCCACTTCATTTGAGATCCGAATTAGAGTCGGAAAATCGGTTATAATTATAATCCTCGTCACACAACTTGAAACATCTTGAATGCGTTGTAACCAATTTTCGAGTCTGGGTGCTGGCTGAGTAACTATAGCAAATAGTTTAAATACTACATACTATCCTGGTTTCTGACATATTGTAAGTGTCCTTGCAGGCTTATGTGAAACAATAAAAATCGATTTTGACTGAGAGAAGACCCATGCTTTTATTACGAGATGAGATTTCATCAATTGCTCTGCACCTATTGCTCTGGGTGGGGTAAGAGTGAGTGTCAGACTATTACTGAGAACTACGTGTTCTTTCTTCTTAACTTTGCTGAGGCAGTTTCCTAGGCTGTTAAATTTCCCCCTTACACCTATTCTCCTAAAAGAAAGAGTCGCAATCATAAAATGTGAAAACATGGCAAAATTTCTCTCATCTATAAATACACCATTTGTGTTCTCAACTTAGTAGATAAATAACTACAAACTGTAGTGTATTTTGATCAATCAAACGTCAGATACGTCAAGTTTACCCTTCATTCATGAATGTATAAACGTAAAATATTCTCTGTAGTCGTAGTGGCCAGTCAGTCAGTAGTCACGCAATCTAGATTTAATGAATATTTGATCGTCTTCCAATATCAATGTTTGTATTGCCTGAAGTTCAAGTAGCTAATGGTTTCATCAAGCAATTGATCATCTCCGTTTTTTGTTCGATTTAGGTCAAGTCCATCCATATTGGCGGCAAACTTACTTCCTACTTCAGATTTCACTTTATGCATTTCACTTTTTTCTTCTTCGGGTTTTTAGTAAAAATTTACAAATGATTTATTTATTTATTAAACACTATGAAAAAAATGTACAGAGGCGGACTTGATGACTTGATGCCTTAGGCGTCTTTTACCAGTCAACCTTAGGGTGATGGAGAGACAAACAGTGGCAGGTGCAATAAAAGAGAAAGGAAAAGTGAATATAAGAATAGATATACTAATAAACCATAAATATAATCTATTTGTACAAATAAATAAACTATATAATATATAGTTAACTAAATTTACATAAATAAACTCAAATAAATGATTTAAATCGACAATTGGAGAACATTAACGCTGTGATGAAATTACTGCCAATCTCTTACGAATAAGCTCACGAACTTTGGTTTAGAATGTTAATCGGTTTGTTAATGATTCTGCATTTTCTAGGATATGTTTCTCAACTCTCAGGACAAGCCTTTTCATTTCATCAATTTGAAAACGAGCAATTACTGCTGGTTGTAATACTGTCCCAAGGGACTCATTTTAATGTCGCATAAATCTTTTCGCAGTACGTCTAGGCGAAAGGATTATATTATCTGTCCTTATGTTAGCTTTCCTAGTAGGATTGGTTTTGGTCCAAACATTGTTCCCTGAGGCACTCCTAATGTCGTACGTTTTTAGGGCTAACGGGTCCATTATTCAAGTAGAAGGGCTGTAATCTGTTCAAATTGTTACCGTTTTTTTACCGGTATTCGGAATAACTGAAGCAGTTTATCGTAGTAATGCTAATGATTTTTTTTTTTGTTACTTACAGATAGAGCCAAACACAGCATTCTTACGAGCGGCGCGCGCCGGTCAGCTCGACACCGTCGTCGATCTACTCGACTCCGGCGCCGTCAAGGACATAAACACATGCAATTCGGTAAGTTTTTACAATAATTTAATTAATAATATTAACATCCAGAGCGCCTTACTTCTAAAATAGAAGGCTGATGGAACTGATAAGAATTCTGAAGAGGTCACAGTTGATTAAAAGGCGCTGAATAGAAGGAGCAAAAGACCGATCGACCTGACAATGTTTCAGGAAAGCCTATGTCTGCAAAAGATGATGAAACCAACACACAGATATTAAAGACACATGCATGCATTTTCTGATCATTAAAATCGAGATTCATCTCGTGTACCTAGTCTCTCACAATAACAGTTGTTATTTATTTAACAAGAAGACAAATAGAAATATACTGTAAGCATACAACAATATTGATGTCTAAACAATTCATCGTTTAGTCATAAAGCAAGGAACCTACTGATTTATGTTTTGCTTCCTCTAACTACCTAGATCATTGATCGTAATTATCATTGCGCACTGTCAGGTACCGCTTTCAGTGTTTCTAGTTTATGGTTTACGATCACAGTCTTGGTAACCTGGCCTAATAGGCTCTTAGTGTCTAATTCTTGGCCATTTACTGGCACTCAAACATGAGTTATCGACCTGTGAACAAATTTAGACTCCTTCATATTTTTCTCAATTGTTCTTATCTTGAGTCTTTGTTGAGAAATTGGGTTATATGCAATATTTTACCTTTTTTGTATTAAACTCAACGGTTACTTATTGTTCAATAGACACTTCGTTAAATATATTTTCGGGAGCTATGAATCCAGACTCATCTGTTGCCGTTGATTCCTGCCCAGCATCTTATTTCCATTGTTATAATTATCTGCCAGTAGGGTAATAATGTCTTTAATCCCTCTTTTCGTAGAGGATTTTCATATAATCTTTAAATTAATCCAATCCAATCTCTGGATGAAACCTAGCATCATCATTACATAGTATAAAACAAAGTTGCTTTTTCCCTATGTATGCGTAGATCTTTAAAAGTTTGCCACGGATTTTGATGCGGTTTTTTTTAATAAATAGAGTGATTGAAGAGGAAGGTTAATTGGCATAATACATGCATAATATATTTAATATCGCCATTGCACCCGTGCGAAGCTGGGGCGGGTCGCTAGTTAGAAATAAATGGATCGCGAAAACTGGCTATCATGTATTAAACCGCTTTCAGAAAAGCTTTTCCTGCAGAAAGGTAGACAGTTAATGAAGATAATTGTCTGACATTCTAGACATATCACAAATGATATAAGGCGTCGTGTCCATGGGAAACAAACGGTGGGAAATATATTAGATGCTAATTATAACTATAAATACACATACATATTGCTAGTCCATCACCTCACTTGGCTAGATAGATATAATTTAATAAAAAATAAAATTATGTAGTCTTCAGTTGATTTTTGCGTTCTATAGCCGCGGGTAACCGGTGGTCTGGTCTTTTTAGAAATTACCCTTCGTCCTAGCGGATCCTTTGATGATCTACAACACAAAAATATTGCATAACCTATCTCTAATGCAGTGTTCAGCAAAGGCTAGTTCAGCTAAGCTAATTTTGTCAAGGAACACCCTTAAGGTGTTCCTTGACAAAATTAGCTATCTATTAAGTTAATTGACAGACTGAAAAGAAAATATAGTTTGAAATCTACTCTCCTTTTGAACTCATACTGATTAACGAACAGGATGAAATGAAAAGCAAATGTAAATTAGAACCCAATGTACACTCGGCCTTAGTCCTACATTACGGAACGCAGTGTACTTGGCCCCAAGAGATTCAAAAACCGTGTTACCCTCACTGGCGCAGTCTAATCTCTTAGGACTTGATTGTCGCAACGGTAACGACGTAAATTGAATGAAATGCGCACACGCATTTAATGTCGTACTGTTACAGAACGTATGTACTTGCGTTTAGGGTTGCCAACTAGAAAATAGAAGTAGTCAATTGGTCAACCAGTTTAGCTGGACTTTTCAAGAGGGAAAGAGAGATGAGAGCATGTGTGTATGTTTGCAATCACACATAGGTATCATAACACATCCATAGTTTTGTCTTGCTTTATCCGGAACTCTGGCAACCCTATTCACGCTCAGGGTTGGCGGAAGCGTTGGATAAATGACATTTATAATGGAAAATAGTAATGTAATTGAATGAATTCATAAATTGATTGCTATTGTAAATTAATGTTACGGTAGACTTGACAATATCAACCGACAAAAATGTCAAATGGATAGTTTAAGAGTTTTTTTTATTTAAGGGGACAACCCTTCAAGTGTTCAACACATGCATATTACAAAAGAGGGAAGACAAGAATTTATTTTCAAAGTAACACTCGTGCAAAGTCGGGACATGTTGCTAAACTCAAAAAGTAGTGGTCCGAATTGAAAATTTTTTCAGTGTTTAAGCCGTGAATTTCAATTTTTTTTTTAATTCACAGCTACGATATCTTAGGAATTAATGATGTGAATCGAAGAGTTATTTTAGTGTTCGGTAGCCCTTTTATCGACAGGGGCTATGGGGTAATGAAAACGTTACACCCGGGGCTCTGGAATAAAGGTAAAGAAAGACAATAAGTGGGTTATTTAGTCAGTAAACTTTGTTTGACACCATTTCCCGCCAAACCCAAGGGCGCGAAGTTGTCATTCGATGACTCTTACCCACCAAAAAAAGCCTTTTTATCGAGGAAAAAACAACCTACCCAACCTATAAAGCATCACTCTGCGACCCTCGGGAGCAGAACAGTAACCAAAGACTGACAACTAATTTGGAAATAAAAAAATCGTCAACCGATTTAAAATGCCAAGTGCCTTTAAATTAAGGCATTTTAAACTTCAGCTGCACTACTAAATCTGCCAAGGAAGATTTAAGATGCAAGCTTTAGTATTTAGATCACTGACCTCTATGTTGGTAACATATCACACTGGACTGGCTGCTGTCAAAGTGCTTTTGCCCCGTTTGATATTCGCCATATTGGCGCTGTCGGCTACGGTGACTGTAGCGAGTGTCTGCGGTACTAAAACTGGTCATGTCGCTTTTCGTACAATAACAAATTAGTTCTCTGGACGCTCGCGAGTGGCGCTTCAAGAAGGTACAAAAAACTTATTAATGTTCCCACTGCTGGGACACAGGCCTCTTCTCTAGGAGAGGGGATGGGCCATAATCCACCACGCGGGCCCATTGCGAATTGGTGGATGTCACATGTCTTCGAATTTTTGGTTCTAGGACATGCCGGTTTCCTTACGATGTTTTCCTTCACCGTTTTGAGAGCAGTGGTGATGACATAAATTACACAAAGTAATGCGCCTGGCCGGGTTTGAACTCGCGACTTACAACTCGTAAGTCGGGGCCTTTACCACTTGGCCACCACTGCTCAAAAACGTCCAGTGGTGAGTAAATAGTAGTGGACAGTGACAAAGATGGAGTACCAAGTGATTCTGTTGGCAACCCTGACTACAGTCCATGCCATCAGATACGTTGATACATTGAGGACATCCTGGCAGGTGGGGTAATCATCATCATACATAAAAATAGATAGCTGCTATTCGTTGCATCTGTTCGCATTATATATTTCATGGTCGACAGTACAATGCGGTACAGTTTTTGTTGTAGACTTATGTCATAGGATAACAATACTTATCTGGTTTGCATTTTATATTATGCTTGTCGGGTTTACCGTGTGAACGGGTACTGAAACTGAATATATAATTGTTTCATGTAGGTTGTAAGTCATTTGTGTAGTAGAATGTTGGTCACACAATTTTAATCAAGGGTAAATGAACGGGTCATAGTATTACTACACACAACTAACGACGAACGATACGACGATTGCATACGAACGATTGCATCACTGCTTACCATCAGGTGGGATTGCAGTCAAGCACTAGTTAATGCAATTAAAAAATACTACGGCCCTGGAACATTTTAGAGCAACTGCAGGAAAACGTCTGGATTTTTGTTAGAAACGGTCTGAAGTTCTTCACGATCCACTCAGAAAGAGAGAATTTAGTTTGATGATTTCAAACCCAAACAACATTAACTTTGTAATTTCATGAGTCTTCATCTTAATTAGGTTAAGAGTATAAAGGTCTTTAGCATAGCAATAATTTTATAAATCGACCACACCATCACCTTATAAGTCCATTGCTGGGAGTCAGGCTTCTCTAGGAGAGGGAATGGGCCGTAACTCATGCGTGCCCAGTGCGTATTTATAGATGTCACATGTCTTCGAAGTTTTGGTTCTAGGCCATGTCGATCCCCTCATGATGTTTTCCTTCACCTTATGAGAGCAGTAGTGATGAAATAAATTACACAAAACACACCTGGCTGGTTACTTCTAGGTAGGCTAAGCGCGCTCCATCGTCGACCGCATCGTCGCTTTCCATCAGGTGAGATAGCGGTCAAGCGCGAACCTATAAACAGTAAAAAAAAACACACACTTTGTGCTAACGTCCGTTTTTGGGGACCCATTTATTCAGTGTGTAAGTCACACAGCTATTTTTATCTATGTATATTAATAACTTTCTTCAGGGCCGTAGTCTTAACATATTTCTTTTTAACCAGTCCTCCGAAAAACTTAGCTTTGTATCCTATCCTATCCGGAATATTCGTCGGTGGGTAACACATACCATGGAAAGTGCCTAATCTGATAACATACGCCCTTTTTTTACCATCTGGAACTTGGACCCTATTTCTACGCCTCGTTTTTTTAGGAGATTCCTTTTTCCAGAGCCCTGACCATTGGTAATTTGAGCTTGGACCCTGTTCCTGATGCCTGTGTGGTGCTTTTTTATTTTTAAAATGTATATTTGCAAGAATATTTAATTACTATGATAGGAAAATAACTACCAAACGAGAAGAGAGAATTCGAAATGCAATCTTCTTTACTGGAAAAGCTGTGGGAAATATCATGTAAAAGCAAGCGATTTTGCTTTCAATATAAATTGAGTTTATTGAATAAAATATGGAGTGTAACCCAAGTAGTTAGTTAACTTTGTACGTCGTTAATCGAGTCGATAAATTAAATTTTCTCTCAGTACTGAGCGATAAACGGCCCACATCGTGGTCAACATATTCTAGATTTTCATTATCGGAATAGAAACTTGATAATAAACCTCAGTAATGAAATTGTATTTATTACTAATTAGTGAAGAAATAGAGCTTTCATTTTCTATCGGAAGGGAAATTGCATTGACATGGTTTGGTTAGAGAACTGTTGATCCCATAGATATAATTTCTATGGTTGATCCAGTTACAACGGCCCCGACTTTTTTTTATGGTAGTTAAAAATCATCAAATGACGAATCCCGCTCTTGGGCGTAGCGGGAAACAGTTTCAGACTCTTACTGACTAAACAACCTACCCTGTTCCTTCCTTGCCTTAATCCCAGAGCCCTGATGTTACGCTTTCGCATCAACCCTTGGCCCCTGGAGGCTTCGACCCTGCAGGGCCCCTTCAGTTTGCTGATAACTCCTTGAGGCCCGCGGGAAGAGTGCGCGCCTTAACGGCCCCGATATAGGATTTAGGTACCAGTCCGCCTCAGTGTTTTTAATGTTTCCACTGCTGGGATACAGGCCTTCTCTCTAGGAGAGGAATTGGGCTATAATCAACCACGCAGACCCAATGCGGGTTGGTGGAAGTCACATGTCTTCGAATTATTGGCTCTAGGATATGCCGGATTCCTCACTATGTTTTTCGTCACCGTTTTGAGAGCACCGGTGATGAAATAAATTACACAAAGCAATGCGCCTGGCTGAGTTTGATACCGAGACCTACAACTCGTAAGTCGGGGCCGTTACCACTCGCCGACGAGAAAAGTTATTTGACGATTTCACACTGCAAAACAAAAGTATTATAGATAGATAGATCTAAATATTTTTTGTTGTAGGTAGATTAATTATTATAATTTTAGGATGTAACAATAGAAACCCGTTTCTCAATTTAGTAACTATTTTCAATTAGATACTTTATTATATGAAGTAGGTAAGTATCATTGCTGTTGAACTCAGTCTTTTTTTCATCAGCAGCCGCGTAATTTAAATGTAACTTGTACTCCGTTTCTCCATAATATTTAACGGCGCTAACTCATTTTGCACTTTTTTTTTAATTATTCAAAAAATATTTGACTAAAATGTGTAATTATTGAAAAAATATGACCAAGCGCTGCACCGTAATCCAGTGCAAATAGCATTAAAAAGGATAAAAAGTGGAACAAAATAGTAGCAGAATGAAACCTAACTATCGGAAAAGGAAGAGAATACAACAAAAATGTAAGAAAAATTAATTACCCTTATTATTAATCAACCTGAGGTCGGGAAGTGGATGGATTAAGTGTGCGGTTTTAAGGGAAAAAATGGTTTATATGCCGGCCGAGATAATTTTAAAATACTTACTCTGTGATAGTGACCGGCCCTTAAAACCGCGCAAATCTACAATCAGCTACTACCAATCATAACAGCAATCAAAAAATAATAAATCATATTAATAACAAAATACAAAACACAAGTAACGAACCGTAAGGATCATCGACCTGTAATTAAAAAAAATAATATCAATATTATCCATTGTGAGCAATTGGCCTTCATTTCAGGCTTGACGCGTTCCACACCAATGAAGGTAAGGATTACTTTACAGTCGCGAGAGATCTTGTCGCTAAATCGATTACGTAATCGATATATCGATATGTCGATTCGAGAAAATGTGATTTGATATTGCTGTTTCGTGCAGAGTGAAATGTAGTTGAGTTAGAAATGAATGTGGTTGGCAGTATGCTAAAAGAGTTAAGATATCTTTTCTATGCTTACTTGCAAATAAAAAAAAAACAAGTGCGAATCGGACTCTCGCGCTGTGGGTTTTGTAATATCTATAAAAAAAACTTTTTACAAAAAAAAACCGCCTTCAAAAAAAGCCAAACGATAAAAGTTCCTACACTAAAAAGTTGAAAATAAAAATTTGAATTGCTGTAAAGAAACTTAATTTATAGGTAAACTTATTTGACATTAATATTTTGCAAATATTCAAAATTTAGTACTTCTTTTTGGAGTCTTGCAAATTAAAATTTTGCAAATCCATCCATAAACAACGGAGCCCCCCTTAAGGGAAGTCGTGTAGAAAGCGCAAAAAAAGGGTTCCAGATTTTTTCATACTAAAACCCACCTATGTTCCTTCAGTTGCCCTGTGTTCTTAGGCCACGGTAACTCTTTCTAACAATCCTGTATCCTGAGATTACGATTATTCCACAGAATCTTAAGGAGTGTTTTTTTTTTTCAATGGTAGGTAAAAATTTAAATCAACCTATGAGAAATCCCGCCCTTGGGCGGAGCGGAAAACAGTGTCAGACACTCACAAACTAAACAACCTACCCCGTTCCTACATTGCCATACATACTAGGGCCAGAGCCTTCCTTTCATACACGAACCCTTGGTCCTAGTTGGCATCGACCCTTCTGCAGGGTCCCTACGGTTGCTGACAACTCCTTGAGGCGTGCGGGAACCGTACGCACCGTCAGCGACTGGGCTTGGTCCGGACGGTTACCGGACGGCGAGCTACCTATTGCTCGCTATCCGCAGTCCCGCGCTTACGGTGGCCGGAAGTCAGGATCGGATACCCGGCGGCGTCGGCCTCCTCCTTTGCTAGCATTACTGCTTCGCAAAAAGAGGCGACGGCCTGCCATTCTTCCCCGCTCCGGACCATGGCTTCTACCAAGGCTCGCCACGAGAGATCGCCGCCGCCGATATCTTAAGGAGTGTTCATAACAATATCTTTCTAGGCACATAACTTGCTTGTTATATATCATGTTATCATACTATATTGAGGGCCTATAAATGCTTGATCACAGTACTTTATCTACAATTCTATTTCACGTGATATCACTTACGTTATGTTGTCTTGTTTATGTAAACAACTTATATAACAACTTCATGATCTTCATACAAATTATCGTCCTGTAAAAAGGTTTTGAATATAAATGGGCGGTGGTATAAAGGCTGCCTACATTTTGAGGTTATTCTTATAGGAACAGAACATAGAGGTGTCTTTTGTATGTAACCTCCTTATTCATGATCCAGGCTCGAAAGGGTAACCTGGAATGTCGTGTAGAATAGGGATTGTATTATTTTTTTTACGAGAACACGGCGAGGTGTTTATTGAGGAAACTAGCTTTTTTTTTCTTTTGAAGCAGTTTTCTTCTTCTTTTTTCGAATCGATTATGATAAACTCTAAAGCAAACGCCGGTGTTCGCAAACCTATTGTCTTTCTATTATGTCACCAATTACAGTACACGGAAGGTTAATTTTTTTGGGACAGAGTTAGTGGCTACGTTAATTGCGCCATCGGTAGCTATTAATTAAATCTCTAAAGGTGTAGGTGTATGGGCAATTGGGGAACTCCAACATGAGCCTTTTTTGACTACATACCAAGTAGTAGTAGAGACAAAACTATACAAGAGGAAGGATAAGAAGGAATGATGGACACGGTATGAAAGATAAAGATGCACAGGATCGTTCACTGTGGCGATATTTGGCGGAGGCCTATGTCCAATAGTGGACGTCTTTCAGCTGAAATGACAATGACGAAGTTACTGACTTAAAAACGGTGAAGAAAAACCCCGTCAACAAATCGGCTTGTCCCAGAACCAAAAATTTGACATGTGACATCCACCAACCCGTACTGGGCCCACGTGGCAGAATACGGCCCATTCCCTCTCGAAGAGAGGAGGCCTGTATCGCAGCAGTGGGCATTTAAAAGGCTGATGGTGATGATGATGATGATAAGAAGGAATCTAAAGGCAATAAACAAAATCTTAATTCTCTAGGCGCAAATGCACAAAATGTTTTGGCAACTCTTTAATTTTGGGTAGAGCTAAAGACTGTAATTATTTGCCGCGATCTGTTTCCTGGCAATGATACCCGGGGATATTTATGTCAAGAGTGAGGTTTACTTATAACACATGCAATGTGAGCAAAATTGTTTTTCCTATAGTTTATTAGTTTTTTGGCATATAGTGTTTGTTCTTAACTGCATACCTAGAGTCCATATGATTTTTAAATTTTATTACTCCGTACTTTCGAACTTACTGTTCCTTATCTGTTTTTTTTTAGCTGTAATTCCTCCATATTACTTAAATAAATAAATAACCAGTGTACTGAATCGTGGACTATATTATCACTTATTATCAGCTGAGGTAATGGTCAAATGAGCTTATCAAAAACAGTTTCTGAAAAACGGTACGATTAAGCAGAAAAAAAGTCTATAAAGAATTTAATACGAAAAGCTTTTTAGGCCCGGCTTAATGCTAAGTGGTAAAACGAAGAAAAAAATAACATTAATCCCTATTTACACGATTTAGGTGTAAGAGTCGGGGTAGACTAAGGGATGATTCTCATTAGAACGTGCCGTGCCCGGGGCGGGGCCCGGACGGGGCACGGTTTTAATCTGTTTCATATATTTTGTATGAATCAATTTATATTACACAGTGCATTATCCGTGTCCCGTCCGGGCCCGCTCGACGCACTTCAATACCACGTTTGTTGCACGGTCCCGCCCCGTTCCCTCCACGTCCCATCGTAATCAGAACATTTTTCGTGCTGCGTCCGAAAATAAATTGCGTAGCACTGACGGGCCCCGGCCCGTCCACGCCCCGGCCCTGGCACGGCCCGCTCTAATGAGAATCATCCCTAATTCTCTTTGGGTAAAATATAGACGAGTAGTGGTGAGTAGTGGTGGCCGAGTGGTAACGGCTCCGACTTACGAGTTGTAGGTCGCGGGTTCGAACCCAGCCAGGCGCATTACTTTTTGTAATTTATTTCATCACCACTGCTCTCAAAACGGTGAAGGAAAACATCGTGAGGAAACCGGCATGTCCTAGAACCAAAAATTCGAAGACATGTGACATCCACCAATCCGCACTGGGCCCGCGTTGTGGATTATGGCCCTTTCCCTCTCCTAGTGAGAGGAGGCCTGTGTCCCTGCAGTGGGAACATTGAAAGGCTGATGATGATGATGATGATGAAAATATAGACACGATGGAAAAAATATATCTAATGAACACTTTTTTGTACGACAAATTGGTAATAAATACCTAGAATCATGGTCTTATTGCTGACATATATCTACCAGACAACGTTCTTTGGGTGGACTAAATAAAATATAGACTACTTAACGGTGCACAGTGTATTTTTCGCCCAAAAAATCGGACATGGCATTTTTACTATCTAATTTCATAGGATTTGTGATTATAAATGCGAGACGAAAACTCCTGATTGCCCTTTTGCTATAAAATATTGAAAATTAGTACTTGAAAAAAATGTCTATGGTTTCCAGAAAAACCATAGAAACAGTTATAACTTAAAAGTTTGACTTCTTTTTAAGAATCTATTGACGGCATTAAATAGTGTCTTAAAATCCCTCCTATAACAAAAAACATCTAGGCTTTATTTATTCAAGATAACAGATTTATGGCTGATTTTGTAAATTTATGTTTTCTTTTTTTTACCGCCATATTATTACATATTTGGATTTGTAACTAGGATCGAAATGTTCTTTTTATTTATGCTTATGATCCTACAAATTCTTGGATCCTAATTATGCAGGATCTCGGAGTTGTTAAAATTCAGATTTTTCTGGATAGGGTTGTCGCCTCATAATTTAATAAACATAATATTTGAAGTAATTTTTTTAAATGTCAGTTTTTCCAACGCAGTTTATAATATTATCTGAATAAATTATCTTGGTCTTATTTACTTATTGAAACATATCAACAACAATAAAAAAAAATATATCTTACGAATATTATGAATGCGAAAGTTACAATGTTTGGATGTTTGTTACTCAATCACGCCAAAGCGGCTGGACGGATCTGGATGAAATTTGGCACAAGCATAGGATACACTCCGGAATAGGACATAGGCAACTTTTTATCCCGGAAAAACACAAGGTTCCTGTGGGATATATAAGGTGCTTTTAAAATATATGCCAGGCTTTTTATGAAGTATAGTATTATGTTTATAGATTACAATAGTAAAGATAAAATGTTGATAATTTGTGTTATTCTTTTTTCGCATAAAACCATCCTCCGGTGTTACGATATTACGATACGCTGTTGCCGCTCCGCGCCGCAAAACACCGGCGCCATTCATACTACGATTGTCATTCATTTCAAACGAATGCCGCCTGCGCGCCGGCCACTCGGTCGTTACTGCACAGCAACCCCCCCCACCTTCCCGCCCCCGCGCGCACTACCCCGTTCGCCGCACGCGCTGGCCGACCACCCGCTTGCCAGTCGCCTCCCGCCCGCCACGGGATTTAGTTTTATTATTATCGCGCGCGTTTTTATTAAAAACATTTAGCCAAGTGAACAGTAAAACGGACACATTGAACAAAGTGAAAACCCATTTGTGTGCAACGCAGAGATGGACTTGTGCAACAGTTTCAAAATCGGTAGGGAGTGTGTAAATAACTTTTAAATACGTTGGTGTCGGATAACTTTTAAATACGCCAAGTTCCTGTAATTTATCGTTATTTGATATTACACTTTTGAGCCCTAAGCGAACGCCGGCGTTTTGTTCTTTAATTGTGTCTGTAATTACAAAAGTCGAAAGGTTAATCTAAGTACCTATTGTTTAAACTAACTTAAACTGAACTGTTTAAGTGTGATGTGAAGTTTATCATCGTAACTGGTAACTACTGGTAAGTAATTGCACTTTAAAACACTTGTTTGCCTACGTATTATTGCGTACCTAGTGAATTAGGTAGGGACAAGCTAGTCAGCTGATTTTAGTTTTCATTCGTAGAACGAATGGAAAGAGATAGCAGCTGTTTCATTGACGAAGAGAAACATCGCGCGTAATTTGTGAACCACGTTGTGCAGAATAGAGTCAATATTTATTTAACTACTTTATTTTCTCAAACTGGATTAACTGTTCCTGGGCACGAAAGCTCTTCACTATTGTAATCTATAAACACAACAGTACACCTCCCAAAAAGCCTGGCATATATTTTAAAAGCACCTTATATAACTTCTTATTTTGGTTTGGTTACTCAATCACGCCAAAACGGCCTGATGAATCTGTATGAAATTTGGCCCAAGGATAGCGTATACTTCATAATAGCACATATGTTACTTTTTATCCTGGAAAACATAAGGTTCCCGTGGGATATACAACTTCTTATTAGGCAACCCCAATACCACGCGGGCGAAGCCGCGGGCAAAAGCTAGTAATTAAATAAAATTTTAAAATCTTCAGTTTAAAATCCAATGAAAGGTGATATGTGGTTCAGGGAAGGGGTCCGCCCTCGTTAGGCTACGGCTAAAACCTTGCACCAACACATATTTCCTGGAGGAACGGGGGTGAGGCACCATGGAGCCGTCAAAGACCCATGGCGCCACTTTGCCTCAACAGGACCTGACCCGGCCTGTTGAGGGATGTCTGTCCGGGCTCCGACCGGCTGACTTACTGCAAGGAGGGCATGAGGGCGCCAACCCTCATGTTGGTCCACGAGTGGCAGTTGATGGAGTTGTGGATAACGCCACAGCCGGTACTCTTCATCCTCCGGGAGTATTCGCAAGTACACAAGGAGACGTAATTAGTAGGCTCGATGCCTATAAGATGTTGATCACCAAATCAAAAGAAATGGGATTGAAAATTCGCCCTACTGACCTGCCTTTACAAGAAAGGTCAAACCTTATTTTGAATATTTTAGGATTTTCCGAAACTGATGTCAATGATAAGAAAAGATTCAAAGAAGCAATAGCTAAATTCACGTCTAAATGTGAAATCCTCTACAAAAACTGTAAATATAATATGACCTTTTTTGCAAAGAAGAATAACACGTGGCTTAAAGAATCGATACAAAATGATTTGAATAAATTTTTAATTAGCGAACATCCAACTTTACAAGATGCGTCACTTTCCGACTCTGTGGTTATTCCTGACTCTGAAATTAATATTATGAGCCAATCGCTTGACAGATATGAATTTGCACCTCATCATCAGCAACAAATTTCAGAGTCCAATACTGATCCAAATCATAGTGTTCAAGATTTACATATAGTCCCTGAACAAAATATTTTTGATATTGCCGTGTCGCCCACAATCGATGCCATTCCTTCGACTTCTTCATGTTTGGTCTATGAATCACTTAGTGGCAGACAAAAACGAAGGGTGTGCAAAGAACTCCAGTATTCTTTAGAAAGTGAACCAAAAGATCATCATCAAAAGATTTGCAATTTGTTATAAATTCTTGTCTTGAAAGTCCAACACGACCGACTAAGCTAGCAACCAAACTTCGCGAAGACCCCCGTCCTTATTCTCCAGAGGAAGCTTTAGCAGTATTTATAGACAGAAAATTTACAGTAGCTACATACAATTTTTTGCAACATGATTTAAAATCAAGAGGTTTTCCAGCATTTCCTACATATAAAAAAGTATTCGACGCAAAACAAAAATGTTATCCGGATAGTGCAGTTCAAGTAACAGAGAGAGAAGCCTTTGTCCCATTAGCTAGTTTACTTTCTCACACTCTTCAAAGGTTAGTACACTCATGCGACGAAATTATATCAGCATATTGTGAACAAAAAAACCTTGATACTGTAGATTGTATTTTTGAAGGTAGTTGGGGGTTTGATGGTAGTTCGGGTCAATCATTGTATAAACAAAATTTTTCTGATAATCAAGACCCTGAAAACAGTTTATTTGCCACTACATTCATTCCATTGCGGATAAAAACAAAAAAAGACTTTGTTCTTTGGTTAAACCCAACTCCACAATCATACAGGTTTTGCCGCCCGATTCATATCCAATATCGAAAAGAGACGAAAGATGTAATACTCAATGAACAGATGTGGATAGATGACCAAATTAAGGATTTAACTACATTAGAAGCAACGACATCTAACAAGAAGACAATAAGGGCAAAACCACAACTGTATTTGACATGCATAGATGGCAAAGTTCTGAATACAATAACAGAGACTTCTTCTCAACTTAAATGTCCGTTTTGCAAAGCAACCTCTACACAATTCAACAAATTAGATATTATTTATTCGCGGCCAATAGATGTGTCGGTTTTCAAATACGGAATAAGCCCCTTGCATGCATGGATTCGGGTATTGGAGTTTTTACTTCATTTGGGCTACAAGCTTCCTGTTAAGAAATGGAGGGTAAGCAAATGTTCACTGGAATCAAACACTGTAGAGGAAACAAAGAAACGTGTGCAAGAGAGAGTGCGAAAAGAACTGAAAGTGCTGGTTGATGTTGTGAGACCCAATGCTGGAACAACAAATGACGGCAACACAGCCCGAACCGTTCTATCTGATCAAAATCGTGCAGTGTTTGCAGAAATATTACGCCTTAGTCAGTGGTTGTTGGACGATCTTCACACGATTCTGGTCACCTTATCTTGTAGTCTACCTGTAGATGCTGATAAGTTTGGAGATTTTTGCAAAACCGTAGCATCTAAATACGTGGCAGAATATGGTTGGTACCCAATGACAGTAACTATGCACAAAATCCTCATTCACGGCAAAGATATTATTAATAGCTCAGCTCTTCCAGTGGGTCTATTATCAGAACAAGCCGGTGAAGCGCGGAATAAGTTCTGGCGTTATGACAGAGAACACCATAGCCGAAAATCCGACCGTGAAAAAACAATGTTGGACCTATTTCACAGGGCACTGGAATCGTCAGATCCAGAAATTTCCTACATTAGGCTTCAGAATAGGTTGAAAAAACTCAAATCTTTGCCTTTACCATCCAAGGTAGTGGAGTTACTGAAACCGTATGAAATCTCAGCTGAAGACGATTTTGAGGCGGCAACAGAAAATGAAATTGAAATTATTGAAGGTCATACCGATAGCGACAACATAACAGAAATTCTTTTGGCCGATCAGGATGAAGAATAATAATTGTTACCCTAACCACCATTTTTTAATTCAAAAGAAAATAAATTTCAAAAGAAATATTGACAACCCTAAAACCATAATTACCATAGAAAACTTTAGAAGCCTCTAAGTTAGAGATCCTTCATTATTTGGATCTGATTTTTTTTTCTAAGCTTCTAACACATTTTATTAACAATTCTAAAGAAAAATAAAATCCAAATAATTGAAAATACGACCATAAAAAAATAAAATAAAAAATGCTTAAATTGTAAATAAATCTCTTAAAACTCAATTAAAAAATATATAAATCAATTAGTATTATGTGTTTTGAGATTATTGTGGATCAGAAAAACCAAGAAGAAAATTTGTGAAATATTTCAAAAGTTATGGATGATTTACTATTTCACTATAAAAAAGAATAAAGTGGTTTTATTTCTCCATAATGAGAAATAGGTGCACGAGTGTTCTATTAATTAATTCATAAAACATTTATGTATAAGATTTCACAAAAAAAAAGGCATGTCCGATTTTTTGGGGAAAAAATACACTGTGCGGTGTTAGATAAAATTAACAAAGTAAAAGTATGTAGATACTAGAGGGTACTACTACTACTCCCTCCCTCCTCCTTCCCTCTCCTAGAGAGGAGGCCTGTGTCCCAGCAGTGGGAACATTACTAAGGCTGATGATGATGATTTTGTATGTCGAGATTTAACCAAAATGTTTTATATTGATTCCCAATCGTCACGGATTCTAGAGTCCTAGAATTCTGAGTGCAATGACAGATTCAGTTATCTAATTCATGGCACCAGTCAGTAAAAGTCTGTTACTGCCTCTCGTTCCACCAAGAGCGCGAACTTATAAGTTACCTACTCAGTATTTATTTTTTAATTTAGTTGAGATTTTTTATAAAAAACTAGCTTTTGTCAGCGGCTTCGCCCGCGTACATAAAATATAGCCTATGTCACTCAGGAGTAAAGCAGCTTTCTATCGTTGCTAAAATTTTTCCAATCGGACCAGTAGTTCCAGAGATTACCTCCTACAAACAAAAAAATAAAAAAACAAACTTTACCTCTTTATTATATTAGTGTAGACTAGTGTAGATCACTTGGGTATTTTATCCATATTACGTGCAAAGTTAAGGCTATATTTATAACATAATATTTCTATAAATAGTCAAAGTCTAGATATCTGAAACGCAAGTCCATACATTACAATAAATTCACTGACGTTCTCTCGCTGTAATTATGGCGGCTATGTAATTGTTCCGCACAATTACAATAGTCTTACACTTATTTCCTGATGGAACTGTAACGGCATTTTAGTTATTTTACGCAGCTGTGATTGGTTGACGTGGTTTAGTTGTATTGGAGCGAAACGGTGGAGATATTTTTAACTAGCTTTTGCTTTAACTTCGCCTGCATGACGCCTGCATGACAGTATAAAATGAATAGCCTGTGTTAGTCAAAGGTATTTTTTTTTTATGGTCGGTAAAACTCATCTATCTAATGACAACTCCAGACTGGCTCGTTTCAGGGTCGAAGCCTCCTGGAGCTGCCGGTTTGAGTGAACTGTTACCGTGACTCTAGGAATAAGGCAAAGAAGGAATGGGGTAGGTTTTTTAGTTAGTAAGAGTCTGACACTGGTCTCCCGCTCCGCCCAAGAGCGGGTTTCGTCATTCGATGATTTTCACCTACCATAAAAAAAAGACAGGCTCGTTTGTGAGGCAGCCTGGGCGTCCATGAAAGATTTCCCATTCCTGCCGAAAAAAATGACAACTCAATTGGGTTGAGTGGGAGATAGTGTCAGACTTTCACTGTCTAAAAATCCACCTCCTTCCTACATTGTCTTAATTCCAGGTCCTTAAGGAGAGAAGATGTAGCTTTCTAATGGTGAAAAAATTTTTGAAATTGATCAAGGAGTTTTTAAGTTAAATCGTAAGTAGGGAATCCAATCCTGCAGGCAACGGTTTTTTGAACCTCAGGCCTCAATGTCCAAATGCTCAAGTTAATGACATTTGTTTCATCAGGTTTTGATGCGGTTTTCAAAATCCTGTTGCAAGATTTACCCAAAATGTACATAAACATGTTATAAAAGCTTAACCGCAAGCGTAAATGGTTTTATTGTACGAGTAATATGGATTAATGGTGGAAGTTAGAGTTTAGTACAACGATACCGTCAGCAGCTAAGCCCAGTCCCAATTAACGGTGTGATGAGGAGTGACGGGTAGCACGCCAATTTCCTAACGGTCGGAAAACCATTTCTACTAGTCTTTGAAAAAGTGAGGCTGGTGCGGGTCGCTAGTACGAAATAAAACACTATCCTATCACTTCCCTAGAGGCAGCACTGTCGTGCGGTTTTTGCTAATAATATGTAATACAAATTTGTGATTGGAGAGAAATTTTTGTGCGATTTTTGCTATCACTTGGCTTTTGCAAGATACGTAATAAAGCCTGTGGATTTAACAAGTTAATAATTGTTTACAAACACCGATGACTTGATGTTTGTAGGTATCCAAACATTCACCCAGTTATATTAAACGGATCGATTGCAGTCTGTATGCGGAACTGTCAGCCGTCGCGTCACCAATCAGCGTGGCTCGTGACATAAGGGGGCCACGTTCAAGGTCTATACTTCCATAGATATTTCTGTCAATTACAATAGTGTTGCTCTTGAAAATGTCATTGAGTTTTGTCTTTGGGTTGATTGTGTTGAATGGTTTTAGGAGTACGAAAAGACGGAAGAAATATTGTACCTAGTTGAGTTTTTCATGATCACTTTAATATCTCACTGGTATTAAAGCTGAATGATGTTGATACTTGCGTCATGTTCGTGAACGGGCGCCATCAGATCGACGTGTTTATGACGTTCGACGCTCCGATTGGCCTGCTCTAAGCTCTTTAACCAATCAGAAAGCCAAACGCGGTAAACGTTTCAATCACGTTAACGTAAAAACAACTCACACCCAGTACCCTGATCGTCTCGTAACTGCGGGCAGTTTATTTTTTTTGCCAGCTTTTTTTATCCTTGAGGTGCGCGGGAACAGTGCGTGCCATCGACGACTTGGGCTCGGTCCGTGCTACTACCAGACGACCGGACGGGGGGCTACCCATTGCTCGCCGTCCGCAATCCCCGCAAAGGAGATGATGGTAGGACTTCATTGGTAGCCTTATTAATAATGATGTGTTATGTTCTAATAATGAAACAGACAGTTTCATTGAGTGGTTCAAGTGCAGCCTGTATGCGGAACTGTCACGCGGCGCGTCATCCAATCAGCGCTGATTCGTGACATAAGGGGGCCATGTTCAAGGTCTATGCTTCCATAGATATTTCTGTCAATTGTAAAAGTATTGCTCTTGTTGCTTGAAGGTCTGTTATTAAAGTTTTTTTTCGGTTTGATTCTGTTAGATTGATTTCAAGATTTGGGATATTTTATTTACAGTTCCCATGTCTCCTATATGGGAACTTATAAAACGTGTGCAATGATGGTTTTCTAAAATGACGTTCGCCAGGTGGCAGCACTGAGGCGTCAGGTCCAGGCACCTGTCAAAACACTAACATTACTGACATTGGCCAGACATCAACGTCAAAGTCAAACGTTAGACGTCAACGTCATGTATAAGTTTTCAAAGTAAAAGACCTGACGGCTCAGTGGCGCTAACTGGTGGTGTGAATATTCCTAAACACCCTCATTTGTGTCATTTTTTACTGACAGGCCGACTTCTTGACGTTTCAAAAGTGCCTGTAAAGGATTATTTGAAACTAGGGACCCGCCCCAGCTTCGCACGGGTGCATAGGTGATATATTATATTAGAAATCTGCTTGAAATCTTGCTAGAAATCTTTCTTGTACACGGCATGTAAGTTGAACTAAAATGGTGATCGACCTTCAATGTGTAGTAGGTAATAGTTTTTCGGGTTTTTTTTATGGTGGGCAAAAATCATCCAATGACGAATCTCGCTCTTGGGCGGAGCAGGAAACAGTGCCAGACTCTAACTGACTAAACACCCCACCCCGTTCCTTCTTTGCCCTTAGCACTGGGGCCAAGCCTTCCTTTCAGAAAGAGACCCTGGGCCCCAATAGGCTTCAACCCTTTTACAGAGTCCCTACGGTTGCTGACAGCTGCTTGAGGCGCGCGGGAACAGAGCGCGCCGTCGACGACTTGGCTTACCAGACGATCGGACGGCGAGCTACCCATTGCTCATAGTTTTTCGGGTTTAAATCCAAGTGCGGTATACCGGGAGTCTGTGCGTAATAACGTTGTTTACCGCGTACGGTTCGGTTTCTGTCATGTATGATTATTTTTAATGACACATCGTATATTAACCCATTCAACTTTATAGTTTCGAGTCGAACTAAGCTATCAATGTTAGACCATAACAATATTTTGTTCGCTCTGTTTAACTTTAGATATTATTTACATTTCAAAAGAGCTACTATTTGGAGCGGAATTGAACACACGTCACTCTGTTGGGTAACTGGGCAATTACATATCTCAAATATTAAAATAAGGTCATTGGTCATATAGAAATAACGTATTTTTATGTTGTTAGGCTCTAACTGAAGTAACGTGCTTGCCTAGAAGTAACCTACTCGTATTCAGTCTTACGGGGTGCTACGCTACACGCTAGCAACCTTGAGCGAACCAAAGAGAAGCGAGCATCACTTTCCGCACATCAAGAATCATCATCATCATCATCATCATCATCAGCCTTTTAATGTTCCCACTACAGGGACACAGGCCTCCTCTATCTAGGAGAGGGAATGGGCCATAATCCACAAGAATAATCTTATAATAATTATAAACGCAATATGAATAACAGGCGTATATCAAAAGATTGGTAGTTAAATTCTCTAGCAATACACTTCATGGTTTTTGCTTGATCTAAGCTTTCTTGTCTATGTTAGACTTAAATTTGAAACATACATATAAATATTCGTATATCAAAATATTAGGAAAGTAGTCTTTTTTAATATATATTTAGATTTTTTTTTTAACATACCGACCATAACAGACTAGCCGTTTAGACGTGATGTTGTATTTAAAATCATCAAAACGTATATCTCCGTCGTATATCTCCTCTTAAAATTGCGCAGATTACAGCTATCAGGAAACACACTCCGACAAGAAATCCCACTTTTTAGCTGTACGCACAATGAATATCTAGACAAAACATCGTACTACGCAAAAAAGATTTTAGGACGAATCCTGCCAAAGCGCCTTTCACATTTTATCTAGACAATCTCTTAGTAATTACCTATTGTGCTACCAGTTAGCGTCTATCGTAAGCTATTGTTCCTATTACACTGTAAACCTGTTTTTTTTTAATAATTCGAGACCTACATCTGAGGAATCAAGCGTTTAAGCAATTGAATCAAATGTGATTTTTATAGGCACTGTGTTGAGTCGAAGACGCGGCGCTCAGATGACAGATCCTTCGTATTAACCCTAGGACAAGTACAGTGGTCAGCTGCCGTGCATTGCCAAGCTTAGGAAACGCTTAGTAGTACCTATAGAGAGGGTTCTCTTCAATAACCCTACAGGTTACTGAAGAGATTGAAGGACCCCTTACATGTGCTGATGACACTATCATTGGAGTGATTATAGGAAAGTAGAAAAATGAGAAAGTCCCACACTCCCTAATCTTGTCCTCACAAGTTCAGACACCTTTTAAAAGTTCCTTCTGTCAGAAAAAAAAATAATAACCCTTTTTGCAGTTAAAAGACACGGTCTTAAGATGGTCTAAATAACATTGACTTGTCGTCAGTCCTTACAAGTACGGCCTTCGGATCTTGGCGAGTCTGAAGTTAGGCTCTGTCTTATTTGTTTATACCATTTATTTTTTTACGAGTTTTCAAGCGCTAAAATTCGCAGAACCTAACTGCAACATCCTTAATTTTTTTAAATACCCTCATTTTGAGAATGGAGTTTTGAGTTCTGAGTGCGCGTGGCCGCAATGCGGTTGTGTTTCGGCTCGTAAACCTTTTTCCTTGTAAGTTCCAAACTAACTATTCCACTTCTGACAAGCTTTACTCGTCTGTTGCATATTAATGACGTCGATTGTCTCTTCTTCCTCAGAACGGGCTGAATGCGCTTCACCTGGCCGCTAAAGATGGACACATCTCCGTGGTCGAGGAACTGTTAAAGCGAGGTGCCACAGTCGATGCCGCTACTAAAAAAGGTAAGATTATTTAGTATTAACAGCAGTGTCATTAAGTTGTTACCTTATTTTGTTACAAGGAGTTGTCAGCAAACTGTAGGGGCCCTTCAGGGTCGAAGCCTCCTGGAGCCGAGGGTTGGTGCGAAAGCGTTATACCTGGGCTCTGGGAATAAGGCAAAGGAGGAACGGGGTAGGTTCTTTAGTCAGTAAGAGTCTGGCACTGTTTCCCGCTCCGCTACCATAGCAAAACCCTATTTTGTTAAGTATTTTAATGAGATAGGTTCCTTCTTGTACCCTAATTGATGTATCTGACGTTAAATTTTGATCGTTTTAATCCCGTGGAAGGTTGATCCAGTCTATGAAACACTATCGATTTGTAAACATAAAATAAACTCGTAAAATGCGTCAATTAATTCGAGTTTAATAAGATAATATTTTTTAAATTTTACCTTCACAAATCGATAGTGTTTCACGTACTGGATCGTCCCTCCACGGGATTAAAAAGATCAAAGTTTAATGGTGCATACCACCTATCAGAACATCTTAAGCCAAGTATCTTAAGTTGTATAGACTACTCGCGAAGTTACCTTGACAAAGTACTCATCGAAGTTGATCGAAGTCCGAAATACGTGACTACACACTCGTGCTACCTCGCGAAGAGCTCTTCGAGTCCTTTGATTCGTGCGCAAAAATCGACAACGACTGGAAGTCGCCCGAAGTGAGGCGAGGTTGCACGAAGCGAAGTACCCTTCTACGTTAACGTATTCGTTCAACTTCGACCATCTTCGCGAGTAGTGTAGAGCAGGCTTTAGATACATACCTATACAATGAAATTAAAACTAGGTAGGTGCCATTTTTTTGGCAATCGGTCAATCTAATGAACCATATTCTCTTTCCAGGCAACACAGCACTGCACATAGCATGTCTCGCGGGCCAGGAGTCGGTGGCGCGAGCGCTGCTGGCGGCGGGGGCGAAGGCCGACGCGCAGTCCGCGGCCGGCTTCACCCCGCTGTACATGGCGGCGCAGGAGAACCATGCGGGGTGTGTCAAGATGCTGCTCGCTGCGGGGGCCAGCCAGACTCTTGCTACAGAGGTGAGAGTCACAGATATTCGCTTAATATCAAACTCTAAACAGACTTCGCACCCAGCAAAGATAATCTCTACAGATGGGGGTTCTCGGACGGTTCTGATCTTCTGTTTATGCGGCGTTTCTCCACAGACCATGTCCCATCTTTCATCCTGCACTACGTGCTCCATTACCTGTTCACGTAAAGACCTAATGACAGCGTCAGTAGACACGATTGCCGTGGCCTAATCCTGGGCCAGGCAAGGAATTTAGCTGGTTTCGCCATCGACACGCTAAGAAGAAGAATATTTAGTTCAATTACCTATAATTTTTTTTTACTCTCGTCCATGCATTACTACAGGGTACCAACTGAAAACCTAGCCGAAGTGGTCGCTCTTTCGATACAGGCACGCTTGACACATGTATTTTATGTCTTTTTATTTTATTTTTTTTAAAGCAAAAGTAAATTAACGTAAAAATTCATTTGCATAGATTGTAGGTACATAAGATATTACCATATTACAATGATAATTGGGTGAGCCTTGTACAATCTACCATAATTAGGCATACAAATATTTGTGCCGTCGATGAATTAAAATTTATCAAGTCTGTTTTTAGTTTAAAACATACTCCACTATGTATTTACTAATTTTTTTTTTATGGTAAGTAAAAATCATCGAATGACGAATCCCACTCTTGGGCGGAGCGGGAAACAGTGTCAGACTCTTACTGACTAAAGAACCTACCCCGTGCCTTCCCTGCTTTATTCCCAGAGCCCCGGTGTAACGCTTTCGCATCAACCCTCAGCTCCGGGAGGCTTCAGCTCCAGGAGGATGTATTTACTATAGGATAAGATTTTTTTGGTGGGTAAAAATCTTCCGATGACAACTCCCACCCTCGGGCGGAGCGGGAGATGTGTCAGCCTCTTGCAGACTGAACAACCCATAACGTTCCTATGTTACCATTATACTAGAACCAAGCCTTCCTTTCAGACGTGAAACCTTGACCTCAGTAAGCTTCGACCCTTACAGGATAGGATCTTAGAAATCTCATTTGTTTGGTCACCTTTTTTTAATTGCTATAAACTAGTGCTAGACTGCGTCCCACTTAATGGTAAGCAGTGATTCAGTCGTTGATGGTGAGGCGCACTAGTCTATAAAACCTACATCTACCATTCATGTTCAATGTATATTTATCTCCATTTAAGCGGTTTATGCAGAAGCATTAAATTGAAAGCTACAAGACCGAGCGTGGCCATGCTCACTAGATGGCGCTGTACTTATTATTATGTTAAGAAATGGTATTTACCTAAATAGGATATGCCACTTTAAACTCTTGAGTCCCATGCGGACGCACACATATTGTCTTTCTATTATAAACGAATAGCAAAGAGTAGTATGTAAACTATTACCTTAAACGACATTAAAAATATCTAAGTATAATAGTTCTTTTGACTACTTTCTGGGTTTATCATTAAGTTCCATATATTCAGGTTGCTTTATTTATTACAGCTTGGAGGACTTACGGCTTAAATAAAAAAGAGAAAAAACAAGTTATTAAAGTCTTTGTTATTTTGTACGTTTTCAGGATGGCTTCACTCCTCTAGCAGTAGCCATGCAGCAAGGTCACGACCGTGTGGTCGCTGAGCTGCTCGAGTCGGACACGCGCGGCAAGGTACGACTACCTGCACTCCACATCGCTGCCAAGAAGAATGACGTCAAAGCTGCTACGCTGCTGCTTGAGGTAACTGATCGTCTCCAGCACAATTATTAGTGAAGTTGAGAGAATAAGCTTATAAATTAGTATTTTTCTTTTATTTTAATTATTATTGACTAGCTTTTGTCCGCGTCTGTCTACACAACTATACCCTACTCTACTCAACCTTATTCTACTCAATTATACCCTTTCTACCCAAATATACCCTATTCTACCCTAACTTACCCAATTATACCCTACCCAACTCTACCCCACTCTACTCTACCCTACCCAACTCTACCCTACTCTACCCAACTCTACCCCACTTTACTCCATTCTACTCCAGTCTATCCCATTCTACCCCACTCTAATCACCTTACTATAAACTTTCCCTGCATTAAAATTGTTCTAGCCATGCTTAAGTAATAGGGTGACCAGGAGAAACAGGGGTTCATTTTTATATATTTTTACGTTACACAAATTTTATAAATAGCTAGTATTTGTTTTTTTTATTATGAATCCAAAAACTACTTAACTGATTTAAAAAAAATCTTTCACCATTAGAAAACTACATTTTCACTGAGCAACATAGGCTATTTATGTTCTACTATCATGTCGGCGAAGCCGCTGGCAGATGCTAGTAATATACACCGTTTTTTATTGTTTTAATCAATTAGAGCGGTGTTTTAACTTACAAAATATTATTTAACAAAAGCTGACATAGCATTCTGACTCACTCTCTCTCTCTCTCTCTTCTCTATTTTTGGTGTGCAATAAAGAATATATCTATCTATCTATGATAAGGTAGTATAGTACATATTACCTTTTTATGCGTAAAATTAATTAAAGGCCAAGGCATTACGTCCGCCTTTATACAGTGTTATTATGTGCATAAAGTTTTTATAAATAAAAATAAAATCTTTAGTAACGCCTCGCTCAACTGATGTACACTTAAGCAAATTAATTTCGTACATGCGTAAATTGGTTCGAGTAAAAATAACGTTTTGCATTCGCAAATAAATTTAGTCTATCTACAATAAAGATGTATGCTTCAAATAAGTTTAATAGTCATGCAAGGTGGGTAAAATAATGCATCGATGACAGCAATAAATAGTACATTGTTATACGAGGGATGAAAGTTAGTTATTTAGTCCCGAGAAATTTCTTGGCGACCGAGCGACAGCGAGGTCGCTAACAGTTCGAGGGGCTAAATAACTCTTGAACCCGAGGTAAACACTGTGCTTTTCATTACGAATACGAGGAAAATAAAATAATAATAAAAACCTGAGTCGTCGTCAAATGTCTTCGTACGTTTTTAGGTACTTAGGTATATTTCTTTTGATTTAGGCGGTAAGCGGTTTTCTCCTCAAAGAATCTTGCGTTAAATTTATAACTGAAGCTGATGAACTTATCGTGTTAATAAAAATTTCTTGTAACAGAGATTTAGCAAAATGTAAACAAAACTATACATCTCGAAAAAAAAGGAAGATCAAATCGGCCACAGATTATAGAGAGTCTACCATTTACCCGCCAATTCTTTTTTTCAGTGTTCGGCTCCCTGGCTTTTCAGTAAATAGTTTTCATTTTGTCATTATAAAAATGGGTCTGGTCAACATTTTTCTCAAATATATATTAGTTTTAATGAAATAATTGAAAGTAAATTAAAATAAAGTAATTCAAAAAATGTATTCTTAAATTATTTCTATTTCTATGTCATTTTAATTCAGTATAAAGTTTCGGGTCACGGTTCAGTAGAAATGTCAAAATAGAACTAGTTTTTTTTTAAATATTTGCTGTCTAAATATTAAAAAAAACTACTGTCAGTTGTAAAGTAAAACTCCCTAGGGAGTAAAAGTACTTCTTCCAACCCTGTCCGCAGGCAACTTTACACCTACTTTCAGAGTATGAGTAATGAAAATATAATTTAGACAACTGGAGTCAAATTAATGAAACGAAGGAAACATAATAGTAATTTATGTGACTTGGAGATAAAGCTGTGTCCTAAAATAGCGGGTGGCATGTAGAATTCAGAACGAAACTAAGATTGTTAAGTTTTAATCCTGAACACAGTGAAGGATACATAATTAACTCCCGAGCACTACGATCTCCGTGTTAGATACTGTACTTTTTACACCTTCTGTGAGATAATTAAAACAGAATATAATGAAAAAAGTTACGATGACTTAATTCAGTGACGTTTTCCGTTAACGCGCCGCTGCATCTTTCTGAGCTTTTGATCGTATTTAGCATTTCATTTATTTCATCGGTGCAAACGCGCAATTGTTTCGCTGCTGCATTGCTACTAAAGCGCGACTGTATCGCTCTTAAAAAAAACAAATGAAGTTATTTTTTTTACCTTTTTATCATATACCAGCTTTTGTCAGCGGTTTCGCCCGCGTACATAAAATATAGCCTATGTCACTCTGGAGTAAAGCAGATTTCTATTGTTGCAATTTTTTTTCCAATCGGACCATTAGTTCCAGAGATTACCTCCTAAAAACAAAGAAAAAAAAAAAAACAAATTTTACCTCTTTATTATATTAGTGTAGAAGTGTAGATGTCTGCATGTGGTTTCTGTGTTGTGTGTGTCTATGTGTCAAATAAAATATTTTTCTTGAATCCTTGTAAGAACTCGGCTTATATCATCTCTCTAACATTTTAAAAATCTGTTTGCAGAACGAACACAACCCCGATGCGTGCTCAAAGTCGGGCTTCACACCGCTACACATAGCCGCGCACTACGGGAACGTGGGCGTGGCGCGCGCGCTGCTGGCGGCGGGCGCGGACGCCGGCCGCGCCGCCAAGCACAACATCACGCCGCTGCACGTGGCCAGCAAGTGGGGGCAGCTCGCTATGTTGGACCTGCTGGTGGAGAATGGTGAGTTGTAGCGGTCGCGCCGCATGTGGGCGTGGCGTTCTTTATTCAAAAATCAAACGGGCCACTACACCAAAAAATAGTGGTTAATTTTTATTCCCTCTCTGTGCTCGGGAGTTCATTGTGTAAAATCCCTCACTGCACTCGGGATTAAAACTTTGCAACACGGAATTCAACATGCCAGTCGTGTATTTAAAACACTGCCTATACCCCTTAGTCACATTATCTACAATTTTTTTGGAGTAACAATTTTAATGCCTAATGTATAGTTAGGTGTCAAAAGTACAGTTATGCGATACCATTGCTAAAGTCTGAAATATCGGCAGAAATTCAATAGTCCACAACTATTTTATTCAATACTTTACAGTTAAGAACCATTGTTCATTTTTACAGTTTCACATTCTATATCATCATCATCATCCTACCCTTATCCCATTTTATTTGGGGTCGGTGCAACGTGTTCTTTTCTTCCACTCTGTCCTGTCACCCGTCACACTATCAGTAACTCCCTTTTCTTTCAAAATAAAATATATATATACAATCGCATTGGTAGAGGGCCTTTCTTTTTCAGAAAAACGTAGTATCTATTCGTTTACAAGCTTAATTAAATTAAAACATGTCATGCTAGATATGTTTGGTATGCGCAGGGCATCATACTTGGTCCAAAAAAAAAATACTTCTTCAGCATTCAGGTTTCGTGTCATAAATCTTTAAAACGCATTGCATGTCTACTTAAGTAAATGTTTTCAAGTTATTAAGTGATTGATGTATGTAACTAAACGCTGCAAAGCTGCAGGCATCCAAAGAATTTCTCGCTATTTAAAATTAAGGAACGAAAACACATTTGTATTAACTAATCCCATAAATCAAACCGTAATATTTTCAACGACGACTCAATAATTACATATGATCACATTTTTAAGTAAACACGCGACCATCTAATTGTGTTTCGTATGTGATTGAAATATCATATTGTTGGAATTTTCGTTTTAATTGGGCGTTCTTCACGATACCTTGTCAATCACACATCACTCGCATTCATTTTGACAGCTGTAGACATTGACAGATATAATAAATTGTTGTTTCGTACTGTTTCTGTTATAATTCGGCAATTTGTCTCGCATGAAGCGCTTCTGTCGTGAATATGAAGTTGAAAAATTGTTCTGTATAACGTTTTTTCTAATGAAAGTTCCGAGTTTTTTTTTCGGTAAGATATTCGAGTAATTTTAGTATCATTATGTCGTTTAATAATGTATGAAAGTTTGGTAGGTCACACGCAGTTTAGTGGCTGTCAATCACTGTAAGAATGTTGCATACTTGAGCAATATTCTTGATACTTTAATGATTGCTTTTATACAATGCAAAAAAAAAAATTGCAAGTACTATTATACTGATTTATGATACGACTAAAACTTTGTGGACGTAATAAATCAATTTGATGCTCAAGTAAGGTTTACAAACGATTGTAAATATTAATTGAAAACTTTAAAAAACATTTCTTAAAAATGTACATAATACATGCTACATGCATGACTTGAAGCAAACTAAAATTGATATATTATAAGAGTTGCATTACACAACTACATTACTACATTAGGAGCTCTTATTATATGTCAATTTTAATTTATATCTAGAAAGTAGGTAATATTGAGCATTAGACCCTACCAACCAGCCTGGTTAAGGTCAGGTTAGTTAGACTGAAAATAAGATAACTGATTCAAGTTACCTTTAATTTCTCCTGCTTCCGAATTAATGAAACGTTCATGAGCGGTAGATATATTTTGTTAATATACGCGAATATTTATTTATTTGAATAGAACGGCCGGAGCCAAGTACACTATTTAACTTAAAACTAATATTTTGTAACTCAGTCAGAGAAAGATGCATCCTTCTCACTAAAATTCAAACATTCTGACATAATGCCAGAATGTTTGAATTTTTTTTCACTTTCCATTCATCTGCAAACACATCGAACAATATATTATGTGTCATGTTTCAGGTGCTAACATAGCAGCAGTAACTCGGGACGGCCTCACACCTCTGCACTGCGCGGCACGATCAGGACACAGTAATGTGGTATCTCGTCTACTGCAACATGGCGCGCCCATCACCAGTAAAACTAAGGTAAATTATATGATAACTAGCAGTACCCACAGACTTTGTCCTATAAGAAAGCTGGGTATTCGTCAGAAAAGATAATTGGTTACCGGTTTCAATCCCGGGCAATCAATTTAGTTTGTACTAATGAACTTAAAATCAGTATAATTAATGAATTAAAGTTATAAAAAAATAAATTCATTTGTTCACCATCGTATAGACCGTAGGGACCCTGCAGAAGGGTCGAAGCCAATCAGGGCCAAGGGTTTGTGTCTGAAAGGAAGGCTCTGACCCTGGTATGTATGGCGATGTAGGAACGGGGTAGGTTGTTTAGTCAGTAAGATTCTGACACTTGTTTCCCGCTCCGCCCAAGAACGGGAGTCCACCATAACTATACGATGGTTTTTTTTACCATAAAAAAACCATCGTATAGACAAAATAGTGTATAAGTTAGTTCGTTGTGGGTTTTTTTTTATTCGCCGCATCTTATATCGGAGAAGGTACGAAATAAACGCGAATGAAGTCGAGAGCGAGAAAAGATCTTATTAATATGTGAAAAAGTGTTTATTAATAAAATTCTATAGTGTTTTTTTTTATAAGTTTCTGTGTTAAGCTAAGTTATGCAATAAAATTATAAATAAATAAAATTCTACTTGTATCGTTTCCCAGAATGGTCTGACTCCTCTCCACATGTCCGTGCAAGGCGAACACGTGGAGACAGCCAAGGTTCTACTGGCAGAGGGCGCGCCCATCGATGACGTCACCGTCGACTATCTGACGGCGTTACACGTTGCAGCTCACTGCGGCCATGTCAAGGTAAAGTCAAGCTTAAGTTGCACGAAATAGAGTCGGTTTCTGTTTGAATTGGTGAGAAATATACATTAATAGTATTGGCGATATTAGACATAGCAGTGTGGGATGAACCTATACTCCATTCATATTAAGATTAGATATTTAAACAAATCTTTTCTACTGTCCGTTCAAGCGATTTTGACTTCAATTCTTCAGGCATAATGCCTGAGGAATAAACACGAGTTTGCAAAATGTAAATGAATTTATAAATTACGAAATTATTCAATTAAATATCCATCATTGATTCGATCGAGCGTCAAGGGAATTTCAACCGAACCTTCTACAAAATTAAGTCGATTTTAAAATGACAATTGTATTTGTGTTACAGGTTGCAAAACTCCTTCTAGACAGGAACGCGGACGCTAACGCCCGCGCACTCAACGGGTTCACTCCGCTGCACATCGCGTGCAAGAAGAACAGACTCAAAGTGGTCGAGTTACTGCTCAAATATGGCGCTAGTGAGTTGAACTATCAATATTTTGTGTTTTTAACTTATTGATATTTACTAGATACAAGACTGATAAACTACTCAGCCTGTAGACGCTTCAAATTATTTTGTTGAGACATGTACGGTCCGGACTAAGCGGTTTACCTCGTCGTTTATACCGCGTACATCGAGGGACTGGAAGTTTGCCAGCTTCGGTCTTTCAGTCCGATTGTAATTTAGGTGTCTTCTAGGCTAGAGTGAATAGGCTCTTAATAAACTAGTGCGCCTCACCTTCAACGATTGCTTCACTGCTTACCATCAGATGGCGCAGTCAAGCACTAGGTTATAGCAATTAAAAAAAAAACTGGTTACTCCATTATAGGTTTGACTCAAAAATCCACCCCTATAATTTCACAGGTAAATCGGCAACAACAGAATCCGGACTGACTCCGCTACACGTAGCTTCGTTCATGGGCTGCATGAATATTGCACTAGTGCTGGTAGGCGCGGGTGCTACCGCTGACGCCGCCACAGCCAGGGGAGAGACGCCCTTACATCTCGCGGCCAGGGCGCACCAGACTGATCTAGTGCGGGTGCTGTTGCGGAATAGTGCTAAGGTGAGATCTACACGGCCGGGTATAGATAGAATAGAAGTGAATAGAATAGAATATAACTTCATTGTACACCAAAAAGTTATGGAACCAGAAGATTAAGTGTTGTGTTAACACTTAATCTTCTGGTTCCTTAATCTTTATCCTTACATCTCGCAGCGATTCCTTTTCAGCTTAATATTAACCCCTTAACCACTGAAGGACGCAGCGTCATTTTTATTTTGATTCAAATTGCACTTTATTTTTACTGACGAATAAAACTTTTCTAGTGTAGGTTTTAAAAATCGGGAACATTTGTAACATCAGTTACAATCTTTTGAATACCGTAATTAGACGTTATACAACGACTACTGGTGGTAAAAGTATTAAAAAGATTTCTTCCTATTCCCACAGGTGGACGCCCGTGCTCGTGAAGAACAGACTCCTCTCCACGTGGCCGCACGACTGGGCCACGCAGACATTGCAGCTTTACTGCTCCAACACGGCGCTGACGTAGCCGCCACCACTAAGGACAGATATACGCCACTGCATATTGCTGCTAAAGAAGGTACCCATCAAAATCATCTCTCAAAATTGTCCTTTTGATCTGTATTTCGATTTTTTTTTGTGATATTTTGCTATCTGGCTTTACGAAAATAAACAGGTAATCACCATTGCTATGTGAATTATTTGCATGCTAGTGCAATGTTACAGAAACTTCACTATGCATGTCTTATGTACTAGTTACTTTAAGATTATCTTTGTATCAATACTACCCTAGATTTATTAATTTTTTTTTTTATAGCCCTTCTATAGATTTTCGTTTAAGATGCTTGTGCAAGCTGCTCAATTTTACACAATCGTGTTAAAAGCTCTTGGGAGGTATAAAAATGTCCAAAAATATTACCAAAACGACCATTCTGACTGAAACACCCTCAACAGGCAAAGAAGAAGTAGCCTCGATCCTCCTCGACCACAGCGCGCCCATAGAAGCAGAAACACGCAAAGGCTTCACTCCGCTCCACTTGGCCGCTAAGTACGGCGACACTGGCGTAGCGCGCCTGCTGCTGGCTAGAGGAGCTAGCCCCGACGCGCCCGGCCGGAGCCACATCACGCCGCTACACATGGCCACGTACTACGGCCACCCTGACATAGCACTCACTCTCTTAGATAAAGGTAAGGCTTCACTCCGCCCCACTTGGCCGCTAAGTACGGCGACGTAGTGCGTAGGAAAGTTCACACTGGCATTGCCAAAAAATTATTGTAGCGGTAATCAGCACCAAAGATATAGCTTCGAGGTACTGATAAGTGTAACTTTTTAATCTGTATTTCTCCAAACATCACCACCACACACACCCTTGCTAAACAGTATTTACACTCCATTCACAGTAAGATTACACATTTAAACAAACCTTTTTCACTGTCCGTTCAACCGATTTCGACTTCTATTCCGTAAGCATAAGGTTAGCATTTATAGCAAAAAAAAGTGATTACAGTATATATTTTTTTTTAATGTTATCCTTACCATACTACTACTGTATGGTACGAGTAGCTGTACTATAAACATGATTTTACTTATTCCTTCATGTACATATATACGATTCTCTTCACTAATAACATCATTGAACCCCCATATTTTCTTCATATTAAGTAGTTTTGCTAGTATCAATAAGCTAGACTCTTCCTTCTAGGTGCGTCCCCCCACTCGCTGGCGAAGAACGGTCATTCAGCGCTGCACATCGCCTGCCGACACAACCATCCCGATATAGCCTTCGCGTTACTTGAACATGGTGAGTGTTATATGATTGTTAATAGGTATACACTGTAAAATTTTGGTCGTTTTAATCCCTTGGAGGATTGATCCGATACATGAAACACTATCGATTAGTAAAGATTAAATTAAAAAATAATGTACTTTGGTTTCTGAAACTGAAATTTATTTACGAGTATACGAAATTCATTTCTTTCAATGACCGTAGGTAGTTGTCGGTCATTGCGTACTAACGACCTACGGTCATTAAACCCATTCAACTGTTCTTTACTTAAAGAAATTAATTTTGAATTATTCATTCCTCTTTGACAATTTCGTGCGTCTAAATTTCGTATCCCGAGTCGTTGTTATATTTAGCTATTGTTGAGTTGTATTTACGTTCAGGGGCCTTACCATGATGTGTTAAAATGTCAGTTGTGCGACCGAGAAAGAAAGACGGAGCTATACACTACCTATATTACAGAACTCCTGTAGCACTTCAGTTTAGGTCATCAAATATATAGATTTAAGAGCTCGTCAATATTGAAATTAAAGCTAGTGTAGCCACCATGACATCTGTTATCATCCAGCATCTGTTAGAGTTCTCTATACAATTTTGTTTCCTATTTTAGTCTGTTTTTATTAGCCGTACCTAATTCTCCATGTATTAAATAAATAAATTTGAATTATACATACAATAGTTCGAAATAGCAATCACACTAATATTATAAAGACGAAAGCTTGTGCTGAACGGATTTCGGTGAAATTTGGCACCTGAAACTATGTTCACATGGGACAATTTTATGCTTTCATAAGAACGAAGTCGCAGATAGCGACTGGTCTGTAAAAACTAAAGTCTTGACTCACTTCCTCCCTCTAATATTTAATGCATTAAGCCCCAAGCGAACGCATACCTATTGTTCTTTAATTATGTCTGTAATTACCAAAGTCGAAAAGTTAAAAATATCTCATCTTTTTTCTTCGTACAGATGCGGACCCAAGCGTCAAGTCCAAGGCAGGCTTCACACCGCTTCACATGGCGGCGCAGGAAGGGCATGAGGATTGCGTGGAGATGCTCATCGAACGAGGGGCTGATGTCAACGTACCAGCTAATAACGGTAGGAATTATTTTACAAGTACAAAATTCTTGATATAGCTGAGAAATTTCTGGAAATCTAGCTTTTAAAGTGTGACGAATTTTAAGCAAATTCACTTCAGTAGTTTTTTACATGCTATACTGTATGTAACTTCGATATTAAGGCCCCTCGCCCACGACTACTCTAACATAAGAAGCAATTGCAACACGTTATAGAAAAGATGCTAACGCGCCACAGCATTGCGACTGTATCGATTCGAACGCGCTACAAAAACTAGCCGTGGGCGAGGGGCTTGTTTTTTATGGCCAGTATTGCATATTCTGGTTTAGCCCCACACTTTTCACCAATCTCGACAATCTCTATATTTCTTGACTAACTAATAATTTCTATCATGTAATCTTCTGTTCTCTCTCTAGGTCTAACCCCAGTCCACCTAGCAGCATCGGAGGGCCGCACCGGAGTGCTCAAAGCCCTGATGGCGGCGGGCGGGCAGGTGAACGCTCGCACCCGCGACGGTTACACGCCCCTGCACGCGGCCGCGCACCACGGCCACCACGCCGCTGCGCGCGCCTTGTTAGGAGCTAATGCTGATGTCACCGCCAGGGCTGCTCATGGGTAAGATAAGAGTTGATTTTTAGACATGGAATCAGGGCAGGTACTTTAACGGTTACCGTTGTAGTTACAAGAGAACGTTGCCTTGGCATTTACAGGCATGAAAAAAAATACACTTCTCATCAAAAAAATCGAAACACCTTGCAAGTTTACGTTTTGTCAGGATTATCAGAAAAATGTGTACATTTAGGAATAAATGTTAAATGTCGTTTAATAGTGAGTAATATGAGCTTATCAAATCTTAATGTTAATGTTCTAAATTTAAATGAATTTTTCATAGGTTTCGTATTTTGTTAAATGAGTCATTTTTATTCCGTATGGAGTATAAAGGAAATGGATAAAACAACACACGTAAATGAAAAAAAAAGCTAAAAAACGTTTATTTAATAACTTGTATTCCCTCCCCGAGCTTTAATTACTGCTTCCATACGGTTCTTCATCGATCGGATGAGAGTCACGATCACATGCTGTGGTATATTGTCCCATTCCTCTTGGATTGCATCTTGCAGCTGGCTAAGTGTTTCTGGGGCAGGATCTCTTGCTCGAATTCGTCTCTTTAATTCATCCCATAGATGTTCAATGGGATTCATGTCCGGGCTTCTTGCTGGCCATTCCATAATAGAGATATCGACTTCGTTAAGATAATCTCGTACGACGCCCGCGGTGTGAGCCCTAGCATTGTCGTGCATGAATATGAAGCCGTTGCCAATAAAATGTGCATAGGGCATCACATGAGGCTCGAGACACTCTTCGACGTACCGATGACAGTTTAGTGCAGGCAGACGTGGCCCAGACACGAAAGCAAGCTCTGTCTTACCGTCAGCGCTGATTCCTCCCCAAACCGTCCACGAACCGCCACCATAGCTGACCTTTTCTTCAATGCAGCATTGTGCATAGCGTTCTCCGTCTCTTCTGTAGACCTTGTTCCTTCCGTCGTTACCATACAGCATAATTTTACACTCATCAGAAAAGAGAACTTTGCTCCACTGTAGGTATGACCAATTTAGGTGCTCACGTGCAAACTTAAGGCGCGCTCTTCGATGGTCTGCAGTTAATTTCGGCCCATTTGCTGGCTTATGCGGTACCAGTCCACGATCCTTCAACCTTCTTCTAATTGTAGAGTCACTTACAGCCACCCTTCGTACAACACGAAGCCGCTGCTGCAGTTGAAAAGCGTTAAGGCGTCGATTTCTTAAAGAAGTTGTTACAATAAATCGATCATCTCGCTCAGAAGTGACCCGATTCCTGCCAGATCCTGAACGGCGCGTGAACAAACCAGTCTCCCGATAACGTTTATAGACTCTATGAACAGATGACAGGCTTAGATGCAGTCTTGCAGCCACAACACGCTGACTAAGGCCAGAATCCAGCAATGCCACAACTTGGGCGGCTTCTGTGGGCGAAGTATCCATACGTTTTAGAACAAAAACCTTTTTTCAGACGTCCCAAAGTCACAGTATTGAAATAAAAAACAAAAAGTTTAAGGATAGGCGCCAATTTTTAGTTTTTAAACGCTAAATGTACTCCAACCCTAAACACACATTTGTCTCAAAACAGTGATTCATTTCGTTTATAAGATAAACAAATGAAATTCTAATTTTGAATTTAGAATTTTCGCTTATTACTGTAATGGCCAAACTGCCAGCTATAATATATGTATTTTTTTTCATCGTATGAATTCTTTTTTGTGTTAAATTCGGACAGAAACAATGAAAACGGAAGTGTTTCGATTTTTTTGATGAGAAGTGTATATAGAGCAAGAAAATGAGCCACGAAATTTTTTTTGATCCATTTCGATCATGTTTTTTGTAAGGAACCAACGCCAGTGTATTTGAACCAACTGATATTTGAGCTTTAGTTGCCGCACATATTATTTATGATATACTAGCGACCCACCCCAGCTTCGCATGGGTACAGATATTGAATATATTATGTATGTATTATGCAGATAAACTTTCCTCTTGAATCACTCTATCTATTAAAAAAAACCGCATCAAAATCTGTTGCGTACTTTTAAAGATCTAAGCATACATAGGGATAAGTAACTTTGTTTTATACTATGTAATGATTTATCGCCACGCACGCTATTATTTTATGCTTTTGACGCTAATGTAACCTGGGCGGCTCATGGCCATTTATAGCACCACATAGGAACTTAAAATTGCAAAATCCTGCATTTGTTAGACTTCTCTGTGCAATTTGAATTATACATGCAATGGTTCGAAATCATATACTGGACTGTAGCCCGGATTAGCCATAACCTCCGTCTGGAGGGACGATCCTCTTTACACTCTGTCATACATAACAAATTACTAGTTTGTTCTGAAGATAGTTGTTATGTCTGATCCGATCAATTGCCCGGTATGTTTTCGTGTATACCGCGTAATTCGACGGACTAGAACCATTTTTCTGTCTGTTGCGGTCTTCGGTCCGACTACAATTTGGGTGTCATCAAGGCTAGAGTAAATAGGCTTTTATTAAGAGTTGCAACGATCAACGATTGCTTACAGCTTACTATCCGGTGGATTGCAGTCAAGTATTAGTTTATCAAAGATAAAACAAAAATTATGTATATGATTTCGGACTATTAGTTATGTGTAATTCGCAGTAATTGCGCGATGCAGGATTTCGTAACTTTTATTACCTATGTGCCATCATAGATGTCGCTACAAGTATTATTCGCCAGTCCTACAAGTATATCAGTTCAGTTAGATAAACACTATTGTGAATTTCACAGAAAACAGGAACTTTAGGAGCTAGTTGTATCAAACTGCACATTGTTATCAGTTTACAAAACATTATCCTGATGTTATATCTTACTACAATTTATGGTTCACTTAATCACTGTCCCATTTTGTCGAACTGTGGCCCGATCCACTTCCCCCATACCGCGTATGCTAACGATGCTCAAGGTGCTCGTGGGGACCAAGCCTGGATTGGATTCGTTTGCTGATGAATGGAAGACGATATTATTAGAAAGCTTACGATTCTGTGAGAAGGCAGAGTGAAAGGCTTAATTAATTTAGTATTACTGGCCATTTTGCTGTATTAAATGAATAAATAAAGAGGCAATCATGCCTTCTATATTGAACATTAGGTTTTCCCACAGCTTCTCTCCTTTAAGCTTTCTCATAGGATCTGATTAATTTAGCTGTTGTCAGCAATAAGACTGCCATTGTACCCATAGATTTTTGTTTCTAAAACTGACATTATTTTGGTGTACAATAAATTGTATTCTATTCTATTCTCCGCGGTAACAAGAAGCTACATTCCGTGATTATGGAGATTACTATCTACACTAATATAATAATGAGGTAAAGTTTGTTTTTTTGTTTGTAGGAAGTAATCTTTGGAACCACTGGTCCGATTGGAAAAGTTTTAGCAACAATAGAAAGCTGCTTTACTCCTGAGTGACATAGGCTATATTTTATGTACGTGGGCGAAACCGCTGACAAAAGCTAATCAGTATTATCTTCATAATCTGCACCTTAACCTTTCGAGTACCGTAATTAGAGACATAATAGAAATACGACGACGACGGTGTGTGAACGATGACGTTCGCGCGGGGATCAAGAGTTTAATCGTATAATACACTTGTATCTCAGCTTATTTATTTAAAACTAGCTGCCCCTACCCCAACATGAGAGACGATACACAGAGATGATATGTAATTATTGTTTTCTTAGAAAAAAAAAAGAATTATCCAATTTGGTGTAGTTCAGAAGTTATGCGAGTAGGTACTATCAAATACACTTCCGCTGCACTACCGCTAAGTTCAGTTTTGCTAGCACTCGAAACGAAAACTTGAAAGGGTTTGGTTTGGTGCCACGCCGCAGGATTCAAGCAATTTTTTTTTTCTTAATTGAGAGCAGTGGACGAGTCGTAACGGCCCCGACTTCCGAGTAGTAAGTAGGCCGCAGGTTCAAACCCAGCTAGGCATATTATTTTGTGTAATTTAAGTCACCACTACTAATCTCAAAACGGTGAAGGAAAACATTGTGAGAAAACCGGCATGTCCTAGAATCAAAAATTCAAAGACATGTGACATCCACAACAAGGCCCGAGTGGTCGAATACAGCCCATTCCTCCTCATAGAGAGGAGGCCTATGTCCCAGCAGTGGGAACAGTATAAGATGCTATGCTATGCATACTTGATTTAAATACCCCCAAATTTGTAGCTATCAGATAACACGAATTCCGCCAGGGAATTGGACTACTTGGCTTTCGATTTAGAAATCGGTTTTATTTGAATATTTTATTAAAATCTATGTTCTTGTTTTAGATTCACACCATTGCACCAGGCGGCACAACAAGGACACACCCTGATCATCCAGTTGCTTCTGAAGCAGAGTGCCGATCCGAATGCACTGTCTGCGGTAAGTAACATCATCATCATCATCCTACCCTTATCCTATATTACTTAGGGTCGGCGCAACATGTTTTTTTCTTCCACTCTGTCCTATCACCCGTCACACTATCACTAACTCCCTTTTCTTTCATATCAGTCCTCACTCAATCCATCCATCTCTTCTTCGGCCTCCCTCTTCCTCTCCATCCATCTACGTGTAAACTCAAAACTCTTTTCGTAACAATAACCGAAAATTTTAAAAGTCTGACGAAGCGTGACTTTAACGTTGTCAGAAATTTGAACAAGGTTGTCCAAACACAAAACTGCGAAGCGATGTAAAAGTAAAAATCGCATCTTGATATTGATTCGCACCATTGGCGTAACTGTAGGGTAACATGGCTGGCAAGATGCCACATCTAAGAAGCCATAGGCTCAGAATAAGTAACTCAAAATTACAAAATTTATTAGGTGAAATTCAAACATAATCGGACGATTTTTTTTTTCGGAACTTCATCCAATAAATTTGCCACGGGCCTCAGGTGATATAATAAACGCCCCTCACCCACGACACAAAATAGCATCGTAGATTTCTGCGGTGCCGCATCGTATCTCATCGCAATTTTGTGTAACTGGTACCTTAGATTAGTATTTACTCTGTCTCGTGTGTGCGTTCACAAACACTTTAACTCACACACACAATACACCCAGACCCAGAACAAATATCTGTAAGCCAAACAAATATTTGTTCCATACGGCAATCAAACCCGCGATATGCACTGCAGCCTGTTCAACCACTGTGCTAACCTATCGGCAAGTGATATTAATAAACAATGCAAATAAGATAAAGTAAAAATAATTAATTTCACACTCAAAGAAAGTCGTTTACATTTAGAATTATCTATAACAATAAGTAAATAAAACCTATCAAGTATAAAAGCGTACACGCGTCAATTCTCTACGTCACACCACTCAGAAGTGACCACTTCATACGAACAGTAGGAAACACTTTGATTGCGAATCAATTTACTTGATTTATAATCATTGCATCGTTAAGAAGTCCATTACACACTCGTGCGCTATGTTTAGTCCTCTTCTGAGGGCTCTGAGCCCTTCTTTTTATAAGAAGAGTAAGAAGAGAGTTAAGAAGTCTTCTTGTCAACAGAATGGGCAGACGGCTTGTGCGATCGCGGATCGTTTGGGCTACATTAGCGCTGTCGAGGCGTTGCGACCGGTGACGGAGAATACGCTTAGTCAAGCTGTGGGCGATACTGGTAAGTTCTTTATTATTTTTAACCATTATATCATACACGTGATATACTGTGAAGTTTATTTGCTTAGTAAAAAACGGATACTGATTTTTTTTTCCTTTAAAAAGAAGAAATTACCATAAAGTGCAAAAATGCCATAGGAAATAATTAAATAAATGTCACAACATTTTAAGCGCTTTAAATATGGAACTAACCTAACCTAACACTTTTTTAAACTCGGAAATTTTTTATCAACTAGGATGTTTTTGTACTATTGGTACCCATGGTAAAACTTATATATGTTCTGTATGTGTGGATATAATTTCAACGTAATTATATCTGCGTATGTTTCGGCAAATTACAATTAGAAAATGAGCGATACAAAATGTTGACATGATTATTATTATTATTTTTTTTTTCGTCAAAAATGAAACCTAAGGTTTTGTTAGAGAGCAATACGAAAAATAAAAAAACCAACGCGTCCTTACATCATGTTATCGTCTGATGTTTTCATTTTCTTTCGTCAAAGTCGTGTGTTAGCCACTGGGTACTTCATCTCATTTAACTCTTCTATCCCCATTGGTGACAAAACACAGAAGGTGGTTGTGATAGGACCCTTGTAGAATAAACGCCAGCGTGTTTGTCGACTATATTCAGAGTTGGCTGGACTAACCTATTTAAAATCTATTGGTGAAATAGGTTATTTGAAATATCGTTTACCCACTTATTCAGTGCAACAGTCCAGTGACACATTGCAACTGCATCTTTGATCTAAATGCGTGTCCCCACGCAAGCGAAGCTAAGCGGCGGAGGATTATGACGATATCCGTCAAAATTTACGTATTCAAGAGTTGGAAAAGAGCCAACTAGTTGAAAGTGTTAAACCGCATTAATCAATGCCTTTTTAATTCTGTTAGATATCTATACTAATATTATAAAGCTGAAGAGTTTGTTTGTTTGTTTGTTTGTTTGTTTGAACGCGCTAATCTCAGGAACTACTGGTTCGATTTGAAAAATTCTTTTTGTGTTGAATAGATCATTTATCGAGGAAGGCTTTAGGCTATATAACATCACGCTGTGACTTATAGGACCGAAGAAACAATGGAAAATGTGGAAAAAACGGGGGAAAATATTCATATTTGAGGGCTTCCGTTGCGTGCGCTGCGAAAACGGTAGAAGATACCAAAAAAATATGTAGGAAAGAATTATTCCTCTTAAAATGATCTAAAAAAATGTCCGTGACAGTATATGTCTATCTTTTAAGGTTAACTCACTAGAACAGTTTTTATGGGTATAAAATTTGGCCGAAATTAATGCATTATTACCAATTATTTGTTAGGGTTGTATCAACATAGTAATATTAAACTTTATCCAAATAAATGTGTTGTTGATTAAGAGTATGTAATTGTGAACAAAATTGTCTTTGACATCACTTATTTTCAATGAACATCTTAGAAGATATTACAATTTTAAAATAACTCCGATATAAAATTCACACGCGTCGCATGATATGACGCTGCGTCTGGCCGGCGGGCGAGAAGAGGGGTTGCTAGCGGGCGGCGCGGATGGGTTTTTTTTTATGGTAGGTAAAAATCATCCAATGACGAATCCCGCTCTTGGGCGGAGTGGGAAACAGCGTCAGACTCTTACTGACTAAACAACCTACCCCGTTCCTCCCTTGCCTTATTCCCAGAGCCCCGGTATAACGCTTTCGCACCAACCCTCGGCTGCAGGAGGTTTCGACCCTGAAGAGCCCCACAGTTTGCTGACAAAACCTTGAGGCGCGCGGGAGCAGTGCACGCCCTCGACGACTTGGTCTCGATTTGGACTGTTACCAGACAACCGGATGGCGAGCTACCCATTGCTCACCGTCCGCAAACCAGCGTCTACGGTGGCCGGATATCGGCAGGATCGCGGCGGCGACGGCTACGGCGAGGGCGCTTTTGCCCTTGCCTTATGCGGTCGGCCTCCTCCTTTACGAGCATTACTGCTTCGCAGAAGGAGGCGACCGCTTGCCATTCTTCTTCGCTGCGGACCATGGCCTGAACCAAGGCCCGGCGCGAGAGGTCGCCGCCGCCGATCACCCCCACGAGGACACGGCGATGCTCTTCCCAAGCAGTGCACACTTCCACCGTGTCCTCCGTGCTGGCCACCCAGTGGCCCCGGGCGTCTCTTCCGCACGAATCCGGCGCAGGAATCTCCTGAACTTCCCATGTCCGGTGAGAACCTGCGTCATGTCCTGCGTGATGTCTATCCACCACGCCTCAAAGAGGGGACTTACCGCCGAGATTATGGCATGCCCAAGTGTAGCTCTATGAAGTTTTTAGATAATTATGTTCTTTTAAAAACTAAATTGTTTAAATTAATAACAGAAATTGACACGGGCAAAGTCGTGGGTAACAGCTATAATTTATAAAGCTGAGGTGGTTTGCAAAAATAAATATGATGCCCAAAGTAACTATTCCACGCGGACGAAGTCGCGGGCACAGCTAGTTATAAGGATATGGAGGTTTTTGGCGGGATTTTGTCGAGTGTTTACTGACTGTTTTAATTTATTTTCGTATAGACTAGGAATCGTTGTAGTTTCGTATTTCAAGTAAACACTTGCAAACGCGAAACTAGTCAATAAATAAATATAATATGTGGCTTAAAAGACTTGGTGTCTAAAACAATAATAACATACAAAAAAAACGTGATGGCTACTGGTTTGAGTGTGGCTATTTTCTCGCTAGATGGCGCTGGACTTAATAGGTACTTTTAGTTTAATTTGTTTTTGTTGCTAGGGAGCAATACAACAAGGTATTTGCTAAAACCACAAAATTATAAATTAAATTTTCATAACAGGTTATCCTCGATAAACTAAAAACAACAAAACACAAACAAAATATTTTATTTAGCAAAATATATCGATATAAATTGACGAAAACAAGACAAATCCACGAAATTAACTCGACAGTCGACACAGTAACCTGTTTCACGTGAATTACATCACCAACACAACTCCGCAAAGAATTTGAGTAAGGTCAGCAACATTCGGTTATGTTGTTCATTTTATAACACTCGTGTCGGAAATATATCGTACGATTCAATAGTAGCGTCTCAGCGTTTTATTTGAATTCCTTGTAAAAATAACTAGAGCCTTACCATGACTGGTTAAAATGGTAGTGTGCGAGCGAGAAAGAGGGATGGAAATTACATAGAAATATGAAGCTAAACGCTTAGTCCGATCCCTAGAGATTACAGCAACCGGAGTTTTAAGGATGCACTACTTTAGAGCCGCCATAAGGAATGATGGAGTCGAACCCTCGCATGTGTCATACCTTAAAATGCAAAAGAACCGTGCGTCAAACGTGCAGTCAAATATTTATTTACCAATTGCAAAGATTTAAATGTTAACTCTGTTGACTTTCCGAAGGTACATGAACTTTGCTTTACAGAGAAAAATAATCATTTCTTATTTTCGGAATCTGATTGAAGTTGTTCAGAGTACTAAGTAACTTAAATTAAGGATGGATTCAGGTTTCAAAAGGGGTTCTGGTCACGGACACCTGAAAATGGATCTCATCATCATTGCAGCCGATAGACGTCCACTACTGGCCATAGGGCTCCCCCAGTTGTTGCCATAATGAAATAATGTCCTGGGCATATAGCATAAAAAAAAAACAAAAATCTCGTTTCCAAAAAAATCGATCCCTTGTGAGTTGAATTCCGAATTCGCTCACGATCTTTACATTGCATAAGTACAATTATATTTTGAAAGAGAAGACGTTTTGAGAGCGACGGGCTAAAACAATTTAAAGTGCTTACTTACGACACACTGCTAGCTAATGGCGGCTTCTGCCCTCCCTTGCAGTCAAACAACCGGGGTTATGGTTTCTAATGGGTACTACTACTAAATACGCTACTGAATTAAATAAAAAAATTCAACGTATTGTGTATTTTTCGCAAAAATAACTCGTCCTTTGTTACTTGAATACAGGGAAAATTTCCGTATTTTTAAGGAAAGTATTTTTCATTTAGTCTTTAAATGCAACAGCAGTGACATTCCCACTGTGCCCAGTACGGTGCATCCGCCCCTAATTCAATTAGTATGATGTATATTTAAGTCTGTGTTTCCTCTGATCTCGATTCCTTTGATTCATAAAATTGAATCATTAATAACTCATAACAGAGTTATTTACGATTCAATTTTCCCAATTGGGGTATTAATTTAAAATTAGGATTTAAATCGTCGGGAGTCGTCGTCTTTCGGCTGAAATGATGATAGTGATGGTTTTTTTTATGGTGGGAAAAATTATCTAATGACGACTCCCGCCCTTGAAACAGTTTCATACTCTTACTGACTAAACGACCTACCCCATTCCTTCTTAGCCCTCATACCGGGGTCGGACCCTCCTTTCAGAAATCGGACCGGGGCGCCAGTAGTAGTAGACTTCAGCCCTGCAGTTGGGCTTCTACAATTGCTGACAACTCTTGAGACGCGCGGGAACAGAGCGCGCCGTCGACGACTGGCTTGGTCCGAACTGTTACCAGACGACCGGACGGCGAGCTACCCATTACTCGCCGTCCGCAAGCCTGCGCCTGCGGTGGCTGAAATTCGGGATCGGAATCCCATGATAATGGTCGCTTGTCGTCAAGTAACTGTTCGGACCGAGCCCAAGTCGACGGCGCGCACTGTTCCCGCGCGCCTCAAAGAGTTGTCGGCAAACTTTAGGGGCCCAGCAGTGTTGAAGTTTCGGCCATGGGTTGTTGCGAAAGCGAAACACCAGGGACCGCTCCGACTAAGGGCGGGATTTGTCATTGGATCATTTTTCCCACCATAAAAAAAACCAAGCGATCCATTTGGCGACCAAAATTTAACTGTTATAAGGTTTGACCAATATAGAGAGTATAACTCCTCCCTGTTTCTCGCTCGCTCGCCTGACATTTTGGCTCAAACAACAACAAGGTCTGGCTTTTACAATTATTAGCATGCAGCTCCGATACGTTATTTAAATAATATCATTATAGGTTTGTGAGTCAACTCCTGCGCAAGTCAAATACATATTAGTTGACACATTACTTTTATTATTATTTCACTCCCACAGTAACGCGTGAAACACTTGACATACTTTAGGTGTATTGACTCGTAAAAATACTACAAAAGCATACAAAATAGGAAAACGATGAAGTCACTGTCAACAAAGTATTTATTTTAATGTGCACCGTTCCGTACACAATAATCATGGTACTTTATGGACAGTTACCTATTCACTTTTACAAATATCATCTATTGTTGTTTATGTAGAAAGTGTGAACTGTAAATATTAAAATCTATACATAACTAGTGTCTCCTTCCGGGCATCGCTCTGGTGGAAATTACACACATAAACCTTTCTCGTTATATTGCCTTTTCTATTAACGAAAACCGCATTAAAATCCGTTGCATATTTTAGGAGAAATTTGTAGACAGACAGGTAGATGTTACACGAAAAGCCACTTGGTTTTATACATGTATGGTGTGGTAGTGGTGTCTTGTCTGAAATTATTTTATTATTGAGAACTGACAAAAAGATTACCTGCTAAGATTTGAAGAAATGGCGTTCAATTTGTAACCTTGTTTTTGACATAGTTGTTTGGTAGTTTGAACTAGGTACTGACGGTAGGATAGTCCTTGGATAATTCCCAAGGGTCACTAATACTTTAAAACGGTGAAAAAAAAATCCAATAACCTAACCTATCCGAGTCAGGGTGCCCCATGTTCCGAAATGGTAAGCTTAGCTTAGGGCTTGTCGAAACGGTAGCTTACTATTGGATCACTAGGACTCTCAAACGGTGAAAATAAAAAAAATCAAAGACGTGATAAATGATATTTATTTTTGTAAATAGGTTTTTCACAACACTTTTACACGTCATTTTTGTTTTTTTTTTTTTGTCAGTTTAAACTAGATGAGTCCGGTGTTTCCTAGCTGACTACCCTGAGAAGAAACACCGAAACAAACTCAGGGGTCAAAGTCTCTTTTAAAGTCCATACAGTAATAGTCAAATCTTATGAGAACAATGCAGATTAGCGTCTGAGATGGTCTTTTGAGGAAAGAACCATACAGATTTGAGTGGACCTGTCCAGTCAGTGCAAGCATTTGTCAGTATTCGTATAGCTCAACTTAGGAAAACTACGGAGCTCAACGATTTGACGATCAATGCCAAAGAAGGGACATTTGGGTAGGCCGCAGAAATACTCAAACTGCCAGACATGCGTCAAAATAATTGAACATACGGAAAAACAAGTTTTCAATGAAAAAATTTTTTTTTCATAACAAGCTTTTATAGCGGTGGTCTATACTTATATAAATAAAACTCGTCAAGACGATTCACACGAGCCCAAACTCGACGTGGTTGTGCCGTTTAATTACAGAGTTCCTATGGCTACCTCGCGATTCCATCATCAGATCAGCTCCATGTCATCATAATATTGCATTGTCATCCGAACTAAACGTGTATACCAAATTTCAGCTCAATCGGAAACCGGGAAGTGGATCAAATTTAAGTTGCAAGATTTGATTACAGAACGACAGACAACGGGACAGGTGAAAGTAAATAAAAGCTTGTAAAAAAGAAATATTCCACATAGTCCTCATATTCACAATAAAATACAGAAGTGTAGAAAATTGTAATATTTAACAAAGTAAATATTTTGGTCAAATATAAATAAAAAAAATAAAAAATAATAATAATTAATATATTACATATCACATCCACCAATCCGCACTGGGCCCGCGTGGTGGATTATGGCCCATTCCCTCTCCTAGTGAGAGGAGGCCTGTGCCCCTGCAGTGGGAACATTAAAAGGCTGATGATGATGATATTACATATCTATACTAATATTATAAAGCTGAAGAGTTTGTTTGTTTGTTTGTTTGTTTGTTTGTTTGTTTGTTTGTTTGAACGCGCTAATCTCAGGAACTACTGGTTCGAATTAAAAAATTCTTTTTGCGTTGAATAGATCATTTATCGAGGAAGGCTTTAGGCTATATAACATCACGCTGCGACTAATAGAAACGAAGAAACAACGGAAAATGTGGAAAAAACGGGGAAAATTATTCATCTTTGAGGGCTTCCGTTGCGTGCGCTGCCAAAACTGTTTAAGATACCAAAAAAATATGTATGAAAGAATTATTCCTCTTAAAATGATCTAAAAAAATGTCCGCGACAGTATATGTCTATCTATTAAGATTAACTTACTAGAACCGTTTTTATGCGAATCAAATTTAGCCAATTTTTACCGATTATTTGTTAGAGTTGTATCAACATAATAATATAATCTTTATCCAAATAAATGTGTTGTTGATTAAGAGTATGTAATTGTAAAAAAAATTGTCTTTGACATCATTTAATTTCAATGAACATCTTAGAAGATATTACAATTTTAAAATAACTCCGATATAAAATTCACACGCGATGCGTGGTGTGCAAAACTTGACGCTGCGCCTGGCCGGCGGGCGAGGAGAGGGGTTGCTTGCGGGTGGCGCGGATGGGTTTTTTTATGGTAGGTAAAAATCATCCAATGACGAATCCCGCTCTTGGGCGGAGCGGGAAACAGTGTCAGATTCTTACTGACTAAACAACCTACCCCGTTCCTCCCTTGCCTTATTCCCAGAGTTGCAGGAGGCTTCGCCCCTAAAGGGCCCCACAGTTTGCTGACAACACCTTGAGGCGCGCGGGAGCAGTGCACGCTGTCGACGACTTGGTCTCGGTCTGGACTGTTACCAGACAACCGGACGGCGAGCTACCTATTGCTCACCGTCCACAAGCCAGCGTCTACGGAGACCGGATATCGGCGGGATCGCGGCGGTGACGGCTACGGCGAGGGCGCTGTTGCCTTTGCCTTATGCGGTCGGCCTCCTCCTTTACGAGCATTACTGCTTTGCAGAAGGAGGCCACCGCTTGCCATTCTTCTTCGCTGCGAACTATGGCCTGAACCAAGGCCCGGCGCGAGAGGTCGCCGCCGCTGATCACCCCCACGAGGACACGGCGATGCTCTTCTCAAGCGGGGCACACCTCCACCGTGTGCTCCACCGTATCCTCCGGGCTCAACACACAGTGGCGACACCCGGGCGTCTCTTCCGCACGAATCCGGCGCGCAGGAATCTCCTGAACTTCCCATGTCCGGTGAGAACCTGCGTCATGCGGAAGGTGAGGATGCCGTCATAGACATCACGCCTGAAAGAGGGGGCTTACCGCCGAGATTATGGCGTGCCCAAGTTGGGGTGTAGCTCTATGAAGTACTTTTAGATAATTATGTTCTTTTAAAAACTAAATTGTCTAAAATAATAACAGAAATTGACACGGGCAAAGTCGTGGGTAACAGCTATAATTTATAAAGCTGAGGAGGTTGTTTGCAAAAATAAATATGATGCCCAAAATAACTATTCCACGCGGACGAAGTCGCGGGCACAGCTAGTTGTAAAATAAAAACAAATATGAAGGTCAAGGTTGACATCCACTTAACCACATTAAGCCCGCGCACAGTGTATTTTTCGCCCAAAAAATCGGACATGGCATTTTTACTATCTAATTTCATAGGATTTGTGATTATAAATGCGAGACGAAAACTCCTGATTGCCCTTTTGCTATAAAATATTGAAAATTAGTACTTGAAAAAAATGTCTATGGTTTCCAGAAAAACCATAGAAACAGTTATAACTTAAAAGTTTGACTTCTTTTTAAGAATCTATTGACGGCATTAAATAGTGTCTTAAAATCCCTCCTATAACAAAAAACATCTAGGCTTTATTTATTCAAGATAACAGATTTATGGCTGATTTTGTAAATTTATGTTTTCTTTTTTTTACCGCCATATTATTACATATTTGGATTTGTAACTAGGATCGAAATGTTCTTTTTATTTATGCTTATGATCCTACAAATTCTTGGATCCTAATTATGCAGGATCTCGGAGTTGTTAAAATTCAGATTTTTCTGGATAGGGTTGTCGCCTCATAATTTAATAAACATAATATTTGAAGTAATTTTTTTAAATGTCAGTTTTTCCAACGCAGTTTATAATATTATCTGAATAAATTATCTTGGTCTTATTTACTTATTGAAACATATCAACAACAATAAAAAAAAAAAAATATCTTACGAATATTATGAATGCGAAAGTTACAATGTTTGGATGTTTGTTACTCAATCACGCCAAAGCGGCTGGACGGATCTGGATGAAATTTGGCACAAGCATAGGATACACTCCGGAATAGGACATAGGCAACTTTTTATCCCGGAAAAACACAAGGTTCCTGTGGGATATATAAGGTGCTTTTAAAATATATGCCAGGCTTTTTATGAAGTATAGTATTATGTTTATAGATTACAATAGTAAAGATAAAATGTTGATAATTTGTGTTATTCTTTTTTCGCATAAAACCATCCTCCGGTGTTACGATATTACGATACGCTGTTGCCGCTCCGCGCCGCAAAACACCGGCGCCATTCATACTACGATTGTCATTCATTTCAAACGAATGCCGCCTGCGCGCCGGCCACTCGGTCGTTACTGCACAGCAACCCCCCCCCCCCTTCCCGCCCCCGCGCGCACTACCCCGTTCGCCGCACGCGCTGGCCGACCACCCGCTTGCCAGTCGCCTCCCGCCCGCCACGGGATTTAGTTTTATTATTATCGCGCGCGTTTTTATTAAAAACATTTAGCCAAGTGAACAGTAAAACGGACACATTGAACAAAGTGAAAACCCATTTGTGTGCAACGCAGAGATGGACTTGTGCAACAGTTTCAAAATCGGTAGGGAGTGTGTAAATAACTTTTAAATACGTTGGTGTCGGATAACTTTTAAATACGCCAAGTTCCTGTAATTTATCGTTATTTGATATTACACTTTTGAGCCCTAAGCGAACGCCGGCGTTTTGTTCTTTAATTGTGTCTGTAATTACAAAAGTCGAAAGGTTAATCTAAGTACCTATTGTTTAAACTAACTTAAACTGAACTGTTTAAGTGTGATGTGAAGTTTATCATCGTAACTGGTAACTACTGGTAAGTAATTGCACTTTAAAACACTTGTTTGCCTACGTATTATTGCGTACCTAGTGAATTAGGTAGGGACAAGCTAGTCAGCTGATTTTAGTTTTCATTCGTAGAACGAATGGAAAGAGATAGCAGCTGTTTCATTGACGAAGAGAAACATCGCGCGTAATTTGTGAACCACGTTGTGCAGAATAGAGTCAATATTTATTTAACTACTTTATTTTCTCAAACTGGATTAACTGTTCCTGGGCACGAAAGCTCTTCACTATTGTAATCTATAAACACAACAGTACACCTCCCAAAAAGCCTGGCATATATTTTAAAAGCACCTTATATAACTTCTTATTTTGGTTTGGTTACTCAATCACGCCAAAACGGCCTGATGAATCTGTATGAAATTTGGCCCAAGGATAGCGTATACTTCATAATAGCACATATGTTACTTTTTATCCTGGAAAACATAATGTTCCCGTGGGATATACAACTTCTTATTAGGCAACCCCAATACCACGCGGGCGAAGCCGCGGGCAAAAGCTAGTAATTAAATAAAGTTTTAAAATCTTCAGTTTAAAATCCAATGAAAGGTGATATGTGGTTCAGGGAAGGGGTCCGCCCTCGTTAGGCTACGGCTAAAACCTTGCACCAACACATATTTCCTGGAGGAACGGGGGTGAGGCACCATGGAGCCGTCAAAGACCCATGGCGCCACTTTGCCTCAACAGGACCTGACCCGGCCTGTTGAGGGATGTCTGTCCGGGCTCCGACCGGCTGACTTACTGCAAGGAGGGCATGAGGGCGCCAACCCTCATGTTGGTCCACGAGTGGCAGTTGATGGAGTTGTGGATAACGCCACAGCCGGTACTCTTCATCCTCCGGGAGTATTCGCAAGTACACAAGGAGACGTAATTAGTAGGCTCGATGCCTATAAGATGTTGATCACCAAATCAAAAGAAATGGGATTGAAAATTCGCCCTACTGACCTGCCTTTACAAGAAAGGTCAAACCTTATTTTGAATATTTTAGGATTTTCCGAAACTGATGTCAATGATAAGAAAAGATTCAAAGAAGCAATAGCTAAATTCACGTCTAAATGTGAAATCCTCTACAAAAACTGTAAATATAATATGACCTTTTTTGCAAAGAAGAATAACACGTGGCTTAAAGAATCGATACAAAATGATTTGAATAAATTTTTAATTAGCGAACATCCAACTTTACAAGATGCGTCACTTTCCGACTCTGTGGTTATTCCTGACTCTGAAATTAATATTATGAGCCAATCGCTTGACAGATATGAATTTGCACCTCATCATCAGCAACAAATTTCAGAGTCCAATACTGATCCAAATCATAGTGTTCAAGATTTACATATAGTCCCTGAACAAAATATTTTTGATATTGCCGTGTCGCCCACAATCGATGCCATTCCTTCGACTTCTTCATGTTTGGTCTATGAATCACTTAGTGGCAGACAAAAACGAAGGGTGTGCAAAGAACTCCAGTATTCTTTAGAAAGTGAACCACCGGCAAAAGTTATCAAAGCTGTTTCTAGTGCATTAGAAGCAAAAGGTCAAAAATTAAAAACCAATGCATCAAAAGATTTGCAATTTGTTATAAATTCTTGTCTTGAAAGTCCAACACGACCGACTAAGCTAGCAACCAAACTTCGCGAAGACCCCCGTCCTTATTCTCCAGAGGAAGCTTTAGCAGTATTTATAGACAGAAAATTTACAGTAGCTACATACAATTTTTTGCAACATGATTTAAAATCAAGAGGTTTTCCAGCATTTCCTACATATAAAAAAGTATTCGACGCAAAACAAAAATGTTATCCGGATAGTGCAGTTCAAGTAACAGAGAGAGAAGCCTTTGTCCCATTAGCTAGTTTACTTTCTCACACTCTTCAAAGGTTAGTACACTCATGCGACGAAATTATATCAGCATATTGTGAACAAAAAAACCTTGATACTGTAGATTGTATTTTTGAAGGTAGTTGGGGGTTTGATGGTAGTTCGGGTCAATCATTGTATAAACAAAATTTTTCTGATAATCAAGACCCTGAAAACAGTTTATTTGCCACTACATTCATTCCATTGCGGATAAAAACAAAAAAAGACTTTGTTCTTTGGTTAAACCCAACTCCACAATCATACAGGTTTTGCCGCCCGATTCATATCCAATATCGAAAAGAGACGAAAGATTTAATACTCAATGAACAGAAGTGGATAGATGACCAAATTAAGGATTTAACTACATTAGAAGCAACGACATCTAACAAGAAGACAATAAGGGCAAAACCACAACTGTATTTGACATGCATAGATGGCAAAGTTCTGAATACAATAACAGAGACTTCTTCTCAACTTAAATGTCCGTTTTGCAAAGCAACCTCTACACAATTCAACAAATTAGATATTATTTATTCGCGGCCAATAGATGTGTCGGTTTTCAAATACGGAATAAGCCCCTTGCATGCATGGATTCGGGTATTGGAGTTTTTACTTCATTTGGGCTACAAGCTTCCTGTTAAGAAATGGAGGGTAAGCAAATGTTCACTGGAATCAAACACTGTAGAGGAAACAAAGAAACGTGTGCAAGAGAGAGTGCGAAAAGAACTGAAAGTGCTGGTTGATGTTGTGAGACCCAATGCTGGAACAACAAATGACGGCAACACAGCCCGAACCGTTCTATCTGATCAAAATCGTGCAGTGTTTGCAGAAATATTAGGCCTTAGTCAGTGGTTGTTGGACGATCTTCACACGATTCTGGTCACCTTATCTTGTAGTCTACCTGTAGATGCTGATAAGTTTGGAGATTTTTGCAAAACCGTAGCATCTAAATACGTGGCAGAATATGGTTGGTACCCAATGACAGTAACTATGCACAAAATCCTCATTCACGGCAAAGATATTATTAATAGCTCAGCTCTTCCAGTGGGTCTATTATCAGAACAAGCCGGTGAAGCGCGGAATAAGTTCTGGCGTTATGACAGAGAACACCATAGCCGAAAATCCGACCGTGAAAAAACAATGTTGGACCTATTTCACAGGGCACTGGAATCGTCAGATCCAGAAATTTCCTACATTAGGCTTCAGAATAGGTTGAAAAAACTCAAATCTTTGCCTTTACCATCCAAGGTAGTGGAGTTACTGAAACCGTATGAAATCTCAGCTGAAGACGATTTTGAGGCGGCAACAGAAAATGAAATTGAAATTATTGAAGGTCATACCGATAGCGACAACATAACAGAAATTCTTTCGGCCGATCAGGATGAAGAATAATAATTGTTACCCTAACCACCATTTTTTAATTCAAAATAAAATAAATTTCAAAAGAAATATTGACAACCCTAAAACCATAATTACCATAGAAAACTTTAGAAGCCTCTAAGTTAGAGATCCTTCATTATTTGGATCTGATTTTTTTTTCTAAGCTTCTAACACATTTTATTAACAATTCTAAAGAAAAATAAAATCCAAATAATTGAAAATACGACCATAAAAAAATAAAATAAAAAATGCTTAAATTGTAAATAAATCGCTTAAAACTCAATTAAAAAATATATAAATCAATTAGTATTATGTGTTTTGAGATTATTGTGGATCAGAAAAACCAAGAAGAAAATTTGTGAAATATTTCAAAAGTTATGGATGATTTACTATTTCACTATAAAAAAGAATAAAGTGGTTTTATTTCTTCATAATGAGAAATAGGTGCACGAGTGTTCTATTAATTAATTCATAAAACATTTATGTATAAGATTTCACAAAAAAAAAGGCATGTCCGATTTTTTGGGGAAAAAATACACTGTGCCGCGTGGTGAATTTACAGAAAGCAAATGTTTCTTAAAAAGGAGACCTGAGTCTCAGCTGAGGGAACATTATAGGCCTTTTTAGTGTATGGTGACCAGTGCTTACCATCAGGTGGGATCGCAGTCAAGCACAAGGTTATATAAATTAAAAAAAAATATTGTAATAAGCGCCCACGATACCGTAGTTTTATAATATCTAAAAATATGTTTCGGTTTTATCTTTTCGCATGTGTTTATCGCTTTGACCTTTAGTTAAATATCTTCAATTTATAAGTGCGTGATAAGTTCAAGAATCATCAAGTCTTTAAACAGATTTTACAACAAGATTTTTTTTTGTAATCTGTAGGTAGGTTGGTAAGTGTGTTGTATGTTGTCTTCTTCTATGTTTTTCTGTTGATCCTGGCTTTCAGAAGTTGTAATACTTACTTGGAAATATAAGTAAAGACTTCAGAAAAAAAAATTACACTCACAAACACGACTTCAGAAAAAAAAATTACACTCACAAACACGACTTCAGAAAAAAAAATTACACTCACAAACACTATAGCCAGCCATTCGGATTGTGGATAGGCTCGCCTCTGACCACTATCTGACCTGATGGTAAGCGATGTTGTGGTCGACAATAAAGCACGCTTCCCTAGAAGTATCCTATTCACTCTTTACTTAAAGACCCCTAGGTTACAGCTATCAGCTTTAATGAGCGGGAATTCGATTCCCGGCAAATGCAACATAGCAACCAATTGCTGAACCATTGAGCAAACGGTGCCGTCAAATTGAGACATAATTACTGGATTAGACAGCTCTTCAAGCTTTAAAATATAAATATATTGCGAAGCTGGGGCGGGTCCCCAGCTTCGCACGGGTGCAATGTTGATATTAAATATAATATGCATGTATTATACATATAAACCTACCTCTTGAATCAGTCTATCTATTAAAAAATCCGCATTGAAATCCGTTGCTTAGTTTTAAAGATATAAGCATACATAGGGTCAGACAAAAGGACTTTGTTTTATACTATGTAATGATTAGTTTTTTCTAACTATTGGATCTAAGCGACTGCTCAAAATCACATTTGTTTCACCGAAATATCTTCTGCATTATCGTCAACGTTTAGTGGATAAAACAGGCGCAGACAGCGCGTTTGTTTATTCTGTTTAATTATATTCCGCAACTATAACACAACGTCGTCTAGTCTCAAGCTAAGCAGAGCTTGTGCTATGAGTAGGTACTAGACAGCTGTTAAACATACTAATATATTTCTACTAGTTTAGATACTACTACTAGCCACTACTAGTCTACTAGTTTTTTACTAGTTTCTGCCAGCGGCTTCGCCCGCGTGAAAGTAGGTTTTTCCATACAAACTTTGGACCCCCTTTCATAATTATGTTTTCGTCGAGTTTTCATCATTTTTAAGATGTATTCTGCTATTCGGGGCGGGGACAAATCCAACGAACCAAAAACCATGAAAATTGGTCTAGCCTGGTCTAGCATATCTCTAGTTATAAGTGTTGTAACAAACCCGTGTTTGTTTTAAGATTATAGATAAATTATGACCAGACACAGAACAAATGATCGTGCTCATCACATAAACATTTGTCCTGGGTGGGAATCGAACCCATGACGCATAGCAGTCAGGGTCACTAACTACTAGGCTGGCAGGAATTGTCCTACAAACGAATATAACACGCCAATAGAATTTTATCCTACTGCTGTTTAAGTCTATCTATTCAAAGCTCCATCATTAAATGATAAGATCACGTGCTGCCAAGGTCTTGGCTTAGTCATCGTCCTAAACGTATGGTGGCCAGACGAATTACATTAATACAATACAATAATACATTATTACGTACAATAATGTACAGTCATGGTAACATAGGTTCGTCACTTTTCAAGTTTTGTTTTTTTTGCCGCGTTCATAATAGAATATGCACTCACACAGACACATACAGTCGTAAAATTAATTTTTGTTGTTGTTTTTATTATGTTTTTAAATGTATAATTTTATTTGTATGTGTGTTTCATAAAGATGCTTTCTTTCTTCGGCGGTATGCTTCCCATCAATTGCCCGTCAGTGGTTATCTTGCATTCTTTCATACTTATCACTCATTATTAGAAGTGGCTACCGTTAGGTTAGGAGATGGCTACTTAGTATTTGTCATATTGAGTGGACATTCCGATTTTAATTCCCATTATAACTTCCACAGATTTGATTTTATTTAATAAAATTACCAGTCTTATAAAAAGTGTGATGAATACTAAACATTTCTTGAAGCTTTATGATACAAGTGATTTTGAAACTTTTTATTTGCACTTTTAATAATTTCAAAAAACAAGATTTTAAAATGGACAATAAGGAAAAAAAAACAAGTTAAAAATCATAAACAATATCTTCTAAAGAACTCTAGAGCGCACGTCCGCCCAAAACGGCCCACCACTCAGCATAGGTAGTTGTGCTCTATCGTCACCATAGATTTAAAAGGCACAGATTCCAGACTTGGGGGGCCTACCACAAGCCCTTATAGCAGTATTACTTCGATATTACTTTCAGTGGGAAGAGACGGCGCTAGACAACGTGTCTAACGCTGTCACTTGCACACTCTGGAACAGGAATAAAACAATCTTACTTTAAACGTCATGGTCTAGGTCTTGATCCAGAAACTTTTTGAAAAGTGACGAAGGTATAAACGCCTCGACTGTACCTACCTTCAAACAAAAACCAAACAAACAAATGTACATGAGGTATTATGACTAATACCTATATGTATAACCGGTATCTTGTTTGTGTTCATAAACAGATGTGCACGTCATCGCTCTGTTATTAGACGATTATTATTTATTGATGAATTCGTTGCAAGCAATTTATGGTTGCAGGAAAATGTTGGTACTTAAAAATCATAAAATTATTTATTTAGTCTTCATGTACAGTAGTGGTACATAGGTGGACTTAATGCAACAAAGCATTCTCTACCAGTCAACCTTTGGGTTAAAAAAGACAACACTGTGGTAGGTGGGTGGACACTGTGGTAATTATAGTTTGAATTGGTAGCCACTTTCTCTAGTCCGGATGCCCTACCATCAGGTCTTAACACGATTCATTTGACGATCTTAACTGAATGGTTAAAGGCGTTCGCACGCCTGATATTTTAACATATCATTGTGAATAAAGCCTCAGGGCAGAGGTAGTCAAATTGAACTTGCAACTCAAAAATTTGCAGTTTTGAAAGCCTTGTAGGAGCAGGTACCCGGACTCGAACCCGACGTTTCAGCTCATCTCATAAGTATTCTATCGGATTTATGTCCGGGCTTCGAGCTGGCCAGTCCATCAGTCATTTTAATTATCATAAAACGCACATTCTCTAGGTCCGCCGGTTTGTGTGAAACTGTTACCGCGGCTCTAGGAATAAGGCAAGGAAGGAATGGGATAGGTTTTTTAGTCAGTCTGACACTGGTCTCCCGCTCCGCTCAAGAGCGGGTTTCGTCATTCGATGATTATCACCTACCATAAAAATAAAAAATAAAACAAAGACATTCTTTAGGTGTAACTTTAATAGTTTGAAGTTGTATACTTTTTATGAAAATGAAATCAGAGTTCCAAGGTAGCTGGTGGCTCGGTTTATTTGCTCACCAGTGCGTTTTGTAGCATTGTTATTTTTTTTCACTTTTGCCAAAGTTTTTCCAACCAAATTCCATATTTAAAACAATAATTGTCATTAAATTGAAAACGCTCGCTCTTGACCTTGACACAGTCGAGTGCAATTGACCTTTTCTTGCCAATGATCTTGAGAGAACAGCATTCAGTGTCAGTGTCGAGTAAGGACGTTGCAAAAGCATCTAATTGTTTACATTCCATATTTAAATGGCAACTTTCAAGATGGCTACCTTTTTTTATTGTAGGTAAAAATCATCCAATGACGAATCCTGCCCTTGGGCGGAGCGGGAAACAGTGTCAGACTCTTACTGGCTAAACTACCTACCCCATTCCTACGTTGCCATATATACCAGGGCCAGAGCCTTCCTTTCAGACGCGAACCCTTGGCTTCAGTTGGCTTCGACCCTTCTGCAGGGTCCCTACCGTTTGCTGACAACTCCTTGAGGGCTGACAACTTCTTGAGGAGATGGCCACTTCACCAATAAACCAATAAAATTAATCGTGATCGTGTGAAAAACAAAACACAAACTGTGTTTTGTTTTGAACGCAATAATGAAGCTATAATCTCGATTAGACGCTCAAACTGTGTCAAATCGCGATATGTTTTGTTAGTGAATTTGCCACTTAGGGCGGCTTGCACGACCTGCTCTTAAAACTAGATTTTGTTAAAGTCGCTTTAGTCATTAAGCTCGACTTAGCTTAAACTGTATTAGTAGCGTCTTGCTAGTGTCGAAATCTACTCGACTTAACTAAACCTAACTTAACACGTTTCATTCTTTTTGTTCATTCATTTGCGTTCCATTTTTCATAATTGTGCTGGATATTTTACACATTTTTTTACTGATTTGTAGGTATGGAACGTTTCAAATATAAAAAACCAAGGATTTTATAAAGGAGTGACTGGAAAGCTTACGACTACCTCAAAAAAGTTCTGAAGAGTAAAGTTAAAAAATAGTTTTTTTATCTCGTTCATCTAGGGAGTCCAACAAGTTCGCTAAACAAGTTCAAGATGTTTTTGATGTAGGTATTATAAATAGATATATATCGATATAGATAGATATCCATTTAATAACGCAATGGTATTCGCACCGTGGTGTAAAATTCATGCTGTAAAATTCTGAGCTGTGTCCTAAAGAAGTTAAATATGTTATTAGTACAATAATTACATAGACTTGACGTTCAGCCTTTTTAATATTCCCACTGCCGGAACACAGAGCTCCTCTCTAAGAGAAGGAATGGGCCATTCGGGCCCAGTGCGGATTTGTGATTGTTTTTCCTTCACCGTTTTGAGAGCTGTAGTGATGAAAAAATTAAAAGTAATGAGAAAATCATAATTTAAAGGAAGATGGGTTAAGAAATGGGGTAGCGAGCTAAGACGGGGACCGGGTGATATTTAGCAGAAGTTTGTAGCGTCGCAAAAAGTTTGGTCAATAGTGCGCACGTTGTAACTTTACAAGTATTGGCAAAAATTGGCTTAAAAATGGAAAAAAAAGCCTTTGAACACAGAGAGTTTTTGAGTTTGACAAACTCTTACAAACTGTTAAACCTTTCCGCCTTTGTTAACTGACTTTGACTACACTCCATGTTAGCGTGCTGTTTACTGATAAAGAGTTTGCAATATTGCTTCGTCATCAATCCAGACTATCCGTAGGATAAAGATACAAGATCCTTGACGCAAACGGACGTTTGCTATTGTTTATGTCACAAAATCTAGAATTAGCAATTTAAACCGCCTACCATGCCGGTTTAAATTTGACATTTCTTTAAGTCTAGCTTTACGCTAAACCGATGTCATGCAATGCGTTAAGTTCGATTTAAGCTTAAGTCGAGTTTAAATCACACTAAATCTAGATTTAACTGAGACGTGCAAGCCGCCCTTAGAATGTTTTTGTAAATCGTCGATTTTAATAAGAGGTTGCGAGATGAATTACCGTAAGGGTTGGTTTGAGTTGAATCGAGAGAAGAATACCTGGAAAAGGTTAGGTTAGGTTTTTGCTTAGCAGTGCTCAACAGAAAATATAGGCTAAATCATTACATAGTATAAAACAAATTTAATGTTCCCTATGTATGCTTGGTTTTTTTTTTTAATAGATTGGGTGATTCAAGAGGTAGGTTTATGTGTATAATATATTCAATATCAGTACCCGTGCGAAGCTGAGGCGGGTCGCTAGTAAATAATAAAAAGCTGGGTAAAATAAATAATAAAAAAAACTAAGTTTTGATAACAGACGAGATCATTGTCAAAGAGGATATAAAACCAACGTTTCCTCCATAATTTGTCTTTATACATTTCCTAATGCCAAACCAATCCGACTTTGGAACGAATGCTATACTCTCTCGATTATTAGTTTACGTTTAGTAGTGAAACGACTCAAAATAGTACTTTTTGATTAGAATATGCCTTGGCATATTATTATGATTCATTAAAAAAAATCAAGCCTTTGTTTGTCCCTGAAAGACTTTAATGATTACTGTATTATTTGTTACTAGCCTTCTGCCAACGGTTTCGCCCTCGTGAAAGTAGGGTTCTCCATAAAACTTTAGACCCCCATTACACACCTTTAGGAGCTGAATTTTGAAAACCCCTTTCTTAGTGTTCGCCTACGTCATAAAAGGAAGCCTTGTGCAAAATTTCACGCTCCTAGGCTCAGTAGTTTTGGCTGTGCGTTGATATGTCAGTAAGTCAGTTTCTCCTTTTATATATATAACTAGCGACCCGCCCCAGCTTCGCACGGGTACTGATATTGAATATATTATGCATGTATTATGCACATAAACCTTCCTCTTGAATCACTCTATCTGTTAAAAAAAGCCGCATCAAAATTCGTTGCGTAGTTTTAAAGATTTAAGCATACATACGAGTAGGGACAGACGACTTTGTTTTATACTATGTAATGATATAGATAGATATCTAGTCTATACTGTCCAATGTTAGAACAACAGAGGGCAACACAATACTTAAAAAGCTTTATATCAAGTTGAGTGTCGGTAGCTTCAATTTGCTTGCCAAAACAATTATTCCTTGTTAATATAAACAGTGATTCACAGAGGTCATGGCGCACACGAACTGACATCATCACACAGATTAAGCATGTATCACATCTTTTTTTTTTTCAATACAGATATCATCAAATCATAATAATAATTATTATTATCTATTTTTTCATTTATTTATTGGCACACCAACAGCATTTCATACAGGACTAAATTAACGAAAAATAATGTTAGAGTCTTGACACTGGTATGCTTGTCTCTTGTAGGACAGCTCATACTATTTTTAAAGATAATTTTACAAAAATTGAACATAGAAAACGAGAAAAAAAACGCACTCAAAAATTAAAAGTAGAAAAAATAATAAAAAAAATCACTAAAGAAGTATAATTTAAAGAGATACATGTATAAATTACGTATATTTTAAAATATTTCAATAGATAATATTAAAAAAAAATTAATAACAAAAAAAATATAGTAGAGTTGGTCAAAGCTCTTGGTTATTATTATTATTTAGGATATTAACAGTCTAAAAACAACAAAAAAGACTACTTGATAATACCAGAAACAAAATTCGGTTCATTTAAAAGTAGATGCTTCGCGATTGAACTCGAAACTATGGAGCAAATAAATTCTTTAGCTAGGACTGGAGCAAGAGGATCAGATAGACTTTTACTGACTAAAACCTGCCAGTATTCTTTTGCTCTTGATACTACCAGAAACCAAATTCGCTTCATTTAGATGCTTCGCGATGGAACTCAAACTATGGGGCAAATAATTTCTTTAGCTAGGACTGGAGCAAGAGACAGACAGACTTTAACTGACAAACCGATGTTCTTTTGCCTTTTACATTACGGAACCGCGGTGACGTCTTCAATTGCGCAGCCCTAAGGCAAATCTAACCTTCTCCAACCATAAAAACAGATAACAATACAGATATTAGTACAGTTTAGCTGGCCTATGGGTGCATCCATTGTAAGCAAATCGGCCGATATTTGCCAACAATGATGCGCCTACTATCCCATACATTATTCATACGTGTTCAATCTTTTATTGCAGCTGTATGATGTACGTATGGAACGTGTACTCGTTTTGTCATTGTGGGATGACCATGAATTTGGTCCCCAATGAATACTTATAGAGTACTTTAATACAACTGCATAGATACTTACTAAGGTATAGTTCGATAGTTTTATTTGAAGACCTGGCTAGTCTGATGGTGTACGAAAATAACAGCATTACTACACAAGCTGAAAAAATTCAAATAAGATGAATGATCCAACACACGCGCCACCATCAGCGAGACATTTGAGTGACCATTACAAATTCTTTTCTGCCATCAAACATAAATAACATAAATTACAAAAAAAAACTGATTAGAAAAATAAACATGGCAATGCCCAGCAGGGTTTCTCTCTCGCACACGAGTTCCCATGGCCAACCTGGAAAACTCTAAACAGACTCCGCACCCTGGCCAACCAGGGCGCCCAAGCGCAGCAATCTCCACAGATGGGAGATTTCTAAAGGTTCTGATCTTCAGTATTTGTCCGGTGTCTTTACGAGGACTATGTCCCACTTTCCATCCCGCATCACGTACCCTATTACCTGATCACGTAGGGACCTAATGACAGTATTGCCGTCGCCGAATACTGGGTCAGGCAAGAAGTTGAAGTAGTTTTGCCATCGACTCTCTAGGAAGGAAGCACGACCGAAGTCTAATGGGGTCATGGATATCCCAAAGAGGAAAGGAGTCCTGGAACCCAGGACAAAGAAGGAAAATTAGTGCAGTTTCAGTCAGTAAAAGTCTGACTCCCGTTAAACCTTTAAAAAAAAAATCTTATAATAACGTTGCTACCGTACTTGTGCCTTACGTCATTGCCCGATATAACAATATTACATGTCACAATGTTAGTTTATCAGTTATAGGTATAACTCGTTCATCCGTTGTTTACCAAATTAAAACGATATTGTACTATTTTTATTGTATAATCACACTTTTGTGGGAAATTTACATTGTAAGACCCAAAACATAACCGCAGATAAAAAGGTTTATACCTTCTATATAAGAGCGCATTCAAATTAGTAATAAATAAATTGTTGTAGGATTGTTGTGGGATTGATGTAAGACAGAGTGTGAACTTGTGAAGTTCCCCAAACTATCATTGAAAACGGTGTTGTGTCTGGTCCGGGTAACTGCCCAATAGTGTTTTTCGGACTATTGTATGTTCCAATCGCTTCTAATATTTTAGAAAATTATCGCAGATATCAGAAAATCGCAAAACACTTTTATTACCTTTGTCGATTTTGTATCTGCGTATTGTATTATTTTTCTAAATTAAGGTTCAATATAAATTCGATTTCGAATACCAAAGAAGTCAAGGCGTTTCCATTGTTCCAACTGTATACACAGAATACAATAATAAATGTCAGAGATATTCTGTACAACAAATTGGTAACTCTGCAACTTCTTATAAAATGATCTTTTGTCTAAATATATATCCTTAAATGTCACCTGTTTCAAGGTTTACAACATTAGATTTTTAATGTTGAGACTTGATTAATGTTACAAATCTTATCACTACATGGTATAAAACAAAAAAACTTCACGCTGTAGGTATGTCCATATGTATGCTTAGATCTTTAAAACTACTCAACAGATTTTGATTCTTTTAATAGATAGAGTGATTCAAGAGGAAGGTTTATATGTATATACATGCATAATATATATTTAATATCAGCATTGCACCTGTGCAAAGCTGGGGCGGGTCACTAGTACTACTCTACAAATTTTTTTTTCTTTTTCTCTGATGGCCTGTTTGTGATGTCAAAGTACTGGCTGATTAAACATTTTATTTTTAAAGGGCTGTGCAGAATAGAACTTAAACTTAACAAGAAAATATTTTTTTTAAGTAAGTTTTAATAATAATAATATTATTCCACAACTAACAGACAACTGATAAACATACATATTTATATGTTTCCAAATACATGCATATTAGAGATAAATTACGCCCAGACACAGAACATATGATCATCACACAAACATTTGACACTTGGGGAAGACCTATGTCCAACAGTAGACGTCTTATAAAACGCTATACATTTATAAAACTACTTATGCTTGTGGAAGTTAATGGCGGTAACCACAGTCATCTAGCTAGAGCGTCTAACTGTCTAGCTATTTTAAAATCAAAATTAGGTAGCTGAGTCAGTTGGCTAGTATTTCATAAAATTGAATACAAGATGCCAAGATCATAAAATAACGTTATGGTTTTAGGATTCGCGTCATTTTGTCATGGAAATGTGTGCAGTAAATGTCAGTTTAGTAATAATAACATGAAGTAATTTTGAATTCATAGAAACAGGACGCTTAACCTATGAGACAATAATAGGACTAGAAAAGGATAGCCAAACTCGTCTATTTTCATAATGAAGTAAGCTGAGTGCTTAGTGCGAATTTGTTTTACGCTAACGCGATCGACGCGTTTATGACGTTCGACGCTCCGATTGGCCCGCTCCAACCTCTTTAACCAATCAGAGAGCCGAATGTACGTCTCGATTACATTAACGTAAAAACAACTCACACTCAGCACACTGTACTATGGTTATGCCACCCTTCTATGAACTTATCGTTGTGGCGACACTTGATGGAGGGCCTATGTCACGCAGTGGACGTCTTTCGGCGGAAATGATGATGATGATGGATGGAAGAGAATGATGTAAATGTGTTGGTAGCCTGAATCATGTTGCGCGACTATTCAAAAGAATTACTAAAAACACACGAGTAGGTCTTTTACTCCCTCTTTCTACCCGGCGCTGGAGGAGTTCTAACTCAAAAAAAAATGTATCCTGAATCATCATTTCTGCCGAAGAACACCCTCTACTGGACTTTCAGCGCCTCAAGTGTCGCCAAATCATCTGATCTTGCACTTCAATCGTTTACGATTTATCCAACAATTTTAATGATCAAACCAGTACTTAACTATTTAGCGAGCTGGACTAGTGCCCAACATTTGATATGCCAGTATTAATCATCTACATACCTAATCCGATGCTAATTAGATAGTTCCAATTCATGTAGCATTCTAAAATACATTGCGCATAGCTTGCTGTGTAATATCCAAACTACAGTTTTGGTAAAAACATCTTTAGGTTTTATTGATAGAAGCAAAGCAACAACTTAAGTACAAAATATGGTTTACGAGAGCATTCATTACATACTTTCGACTTGTCTAATATAATATAGACATTTAATTTTGTTTGCAATGTTTCATTGCACAGACACAAAATCCTATCTAAAACTATAATAAAATAATCCTTATTTTTTATTTATATAAGCAAACCAACAATTTAAGAACAAGATATGGTTTACGAGAGCATCCATTACATACTTTCGACTTGCCTAATATTTGATTTTGTCTGCAACGTTTCATAGCACAGACACAAAATCCTATCTAAATCTACGTCAGTCTGTACCGTGTGGAAGCAGTATAAAACGATGAATTAAAAAAGTTACTTATCCATCTTTTCTTATCACAAATTACGTTTAAAACATTCCCAAATCTGATCATTGAGACTCTTCATAGCTATTGAACCATTAGCCAAAATAGTACATGTTTTTCAGCTTATACAAACTATAGAAGACCATGAAAAAGAAAAGCAACTGTCCCACAGAATCCAAAACCATGGAGTCCGCAAATCTATTTAGCTCTCGTCCCTCGTATGCCCGTGCGCATCTGTGGTACAATCGTTATCTAATCAATGCACAATGCCTGTCACAAGTCACTGTGCCACTCTCTGGGAACGAACGAGTTCCATTTATAACACTCTTTTATTTACGACGTATATGTACGCATGTTCAGCTAATATTGTCGTGCAGTCAAGTGCTGCATCGTTGGTTTATATGATAAGGTAGCTACGCCCCCAGAAATATATGTGTGGCTGATTTGACACAGTTCTGGGCATGGTAGCTTGGTAGGTCTCAAGCAGATGCTTGTTCTCATAGAACTAGCAGTTATAGCCACGTTTATACGTTACTTCTTGATGATCAGCAGTGTTACCTTAACCACCCAATTGGAACTGTTAAAGAGATTTCCGCTCACACTATTGACTTTTTAACATGTCGTGGTAGTCCCTATACCATACCATAGTTTTGATGCAATAGCATCAACTATGGCCTAGGTATAGGGACTGAGGGACTGACAAAGGATGATTTTGTGCGATCTGACGTATGATAGAAGGTAGAGATTGCACCTGTCTTTACGCACACTTTTGTACACATATAAGTACCTCCCGAGTCGATAACTGGTCTGCTAATACCTACTAGTATCATATTTCCCAGTCCAAAGTCACCTTGCCATCAGCTTCGTCGCCTCTAAAATAATAAATTAACGACAGTTGATAAAATTCGCCCATCGATCTAACAAATTTTCCTCTCCACATACATCAGCGTACCTAATAACAAATCTCCTGCCATAAAGACCGGTACAAGCGAACTAAACACGGAACCCGCCTACATAGAAGACGTTTCACTTCCGACTGTACAAACACATGGCTAACTTTGTGATTCTAACTCATGCCAAGCTTTAAACTATCTTCGCAGTTGGTATTGTGTACTAGTTGCGCTTTTCACTTTAGCATACTGTTTGAAGGACAGTAGTTTTTGAGAGTTTAAAAGCCCATTTCTATACATCAGTGTAGTCACTATATCGTCGTCATTCAGCAAAAACTCCTCCCCAAGTAGATATTCCTTAGATAGTCGTCTTCATATTGTCTTATAAAGATCATTCAGTTGAAATACATCGACTTTTGAACGTAGATCTCCCCCAAGCATCGCCACAGCGAGCGATTCTGTGCCGACCGTATCCTGCAGATTCCTTCGACCTTCACCTAGTAGTTTATCTGTCATCGTTACATACGTTTTGTCGTGTAGATAGTTCAATTTTGCAGTAGTCAATTGCTCACTGCCCGTTCTCTCGATTAAAACCAGTTTGGTTCCATAACACCCACAATAAAAGAGGGGGTGGTGATTTTTGCGTTACAAAATCGCACTGTTCCGACGCCCAAGCCTGTTGAAAGCCAAGCCACCAACGCCTTCCGGATTTATCTACTCTACTGGTTTCCTTTAGGTCAATGCATTGGTCAAACTAGCTGAATGCATCCTCTAATCTCCTAATATGTAGGTTGATACGTTCGTGTGCAGTTTATTGATATTTAGTTGTATGATCCCGATCTAGAATTTATGATTGAGCAACATAGTTACAGAACCCGCCTTGACACTACATGACCCAATATGAGTTTTGGACTGATAACTGTTTCTAATTTGGTTTGGCGCCTAAATTAGAAAGAAATTTAGACTTCGTGCCAACATCTTTTTGAACCTGCAAAAGTCCATTGCCTTCTTCTAGTCAGCATGATACTTGTTTGAGAAATTAAATACAATCACAATAAAAATCAACAAAATAATACTACCAATTTGTTGTATCTTATGGGCCAAAATGTGGGCTTTTGTGATATCCCAATGCAAAGTTGTACTCGTAATTTGGAGATAATGAGGAGATATTTTATTCTTGCTAATAATATTTTAATAGAACACAGACAGTTATAAAATGTACCAAAAAAATAGAGGACCCTTATGCACACACTAAACATCAGTTTCTTAAACAACTTCAACTATGCCAATAAATTACTTTAACGTTATTTGCCGTCCCTCTAATACATTTCCGGCTAGTCTTAAATTCTTCAAAAACAAAAGAAGTACAATTGGATAATTATGGCTTATGCGTCACGCGCCCGTAACTCATTCATTAATTTCGGAATGTTTTCCAAGCGGTTCGCGCCAGTCGTCAATTTCAATACCACCATCGATTAAACCGTTTGTTTGTTTGTCTGTACAGTATTGTGGTACTATTTTAGCTGTTGTTTCTGTTACGGTACCTTCTCATAATGTTTCCTGTGAAGCTTTAGATTCGCTTCTATCTTATCTACTTTATTGTACTCTGCTGTTATCTGCCATAACAGATTAGTCTAGACTTGACCGATATTGGGAATGGAAAGGCTGATGTTTGGGTTGTATGTTTCGTTCATACTAAATTGAATACATACTTGATTTCTATCAGAGATCAATAATTGTGTCGTGTAGTATTTAGATAATGCATCAGTACCCAATTCTTGCCGGGATTGTTCCAAAGAGATGAGAAAGTAAAAGTCTGAAACCCAAAACAGGAGGAGTTCAAATCAAAACCCAGCCTTTTTCGTGTACCTATTTGATTATTTACATATCTGCTGCTCTTCCTTTGTAAAGTTATTAGGTGTTATTTTTTTAGTAGTTATTATTGAGAATCTTCCAAAGGTCGATTGAAAATAATTTCGAACTATAGATGATGCCTCTGGTTTAAACACTCGGAGAGGAGGACATAGAGCATTCCAGAGCTTCATAACATTTAGTCATAAATCTTGGACTTTGACATCAACATAGAAAGCGAAGTAGAAATATCCGGCTTTTATTTGTTTTTAAAATAACTGTATAGCCGTGGTGCTATCAAAGTACGCCGAAGCCGATGGTATATATACTTGCCTACGTTCAGCTTGCTTGGCGAAATGCCATTGTTTTCACATTCTAACGCTCGGGTCGAGGTGGAAACCGGCATGTGGATTATTTATGAAAATTACTCTCTCGACGGTATTTTTAGACTGTCCTATGACAGGGTGAAGGACTTTTTTGAAGTCTGCTTTTTTGTTTTTTTAGTTGTTTTCGTATTGGTACAGACAGATTTTCACTATGGAAAATAATCTTACGTTCCAACAACCAAATATTCCATCAATAATTTCTATCATTCAACCTTATGTTGTCTACCTTATAACCAAACAGGTCAATGTTTAGGTTATGTCTATTTGTATTTCTGTCTATCTACACTAATATAATAAAGAGGTAAAGTTTGTTTTTTTGTTTGTAGGGGGTAATCTCTGGAACTACTGGTCCGATTGGAAAAATTTAAGCAACAATAGAAAGCTGCTTTACTCCTGAGTGACATAGGCTATATTTTATGTACGCGGGCGAAGCTGCGGGCAAAAGCTAGTATTCTATAATTTTGAATTTAATAGGTATTTTAGTTTTCTTAGGATTTTTAATTGTATATCTATATGTATCTAAATATCTAGTATGAATGTTCTATGTTTAGTAAGATCATTCTCAACAACTGCTCTATTACTTTTGATATTTTTATTCGTTGATTTGAACACTGCTTTCTTAGAACCTTGATTGCTCTCATTCGTCAATATCATGACGGCTTTCTTCGAATTCAAATAGATCATTCTCAACTTTGATTCTTGACACAGAGTTGAGTATTTCATTTAGCTATGATTGAATATTCCACTTAGTTCCTGATGTAAGAATAGGTTTCTATGAATCAAAGGTGCTAGTGCTATTAGATCATTCTACGAAAATACTACGACGCATGTATATCAATGAATAACAAGCCACAAAATAGTATGATGACGTCACTCATATATTCTGCCAATACTTTAGAACCTGTAATTTTTCGTCGTTTATATGTTTTTCTTATTTTACCATAGAGCAAAGAAGTTAGTGCTGCACCATACATTTACTTTTGTTTCCCGTGGGAATCGAAAACTTTCCCATCATTGTCTCTGATAGAAAAAGAATTCCATCGTTGTATGGATTCTTTATTCCTTTAAACTGGTTGACACTAGTTTAAAATATCACTATTGTTTGATACACTAACTTCAAGGTTGTTTATTATTCTTTAGTTTAATAACTTGAAGATATGACTGGTTTTTGTACGTGACTTATCCATTAAACTATATTTTTTAATGAGTTTTTCCTGTAGAGTCTCTGTTCGTATTGCTACAAATATAGTTGAACTGTAGCTCTCATACCTGCAGAAGTGTAGACTGAAAATTATTAATATGTTGCACCCAAAATTAGATATATCCCGAAATATCCCGACTCGCAGTCACGATCGAACAATTTACGTAGGAATAGTAGTCTGTGAGAGTTCGTGTGCTATGTCTGCTTTTTGCATGCAAACGCACGTGAGCCGGCGTCAATGATACAGTGAGCGAACAGTCAACGCGCGACCTCTCGACGCTTATCACGACGCACAACACTACAGCTTTCAATTAACTAATAAAAGTTAATTCGATTCACATACGGCCGGGGGACGACACTATCGTGCCCACAGCTGGCCGTAAAGAAAAAAAATCAACAAATGTTGTGAACTTTGAAACGTTTACTTTTCAAAATTCGAATACTGAAGCTAATTCATGGTGTTTAGTGTTACCGTTCATTGCTAATTTCCGTGAATATTCGATGATGTAACCGTGAACTATATGGTTCCTTTGTTTCACGATCAAACTCGACATACAGTGATTTCTCAGAAAAAACTTAGTGTTTCAGTGACACGCTAATTACTGGATTTCCTGCTGTTTATAGGTACGTCACATAACTAATTCTTTTATAATAATAATCGTAAATATAGTACATTGTTAATAATTTTTGTGTATATATATGCAATACCGGTGCGTTTGTGGCGAAAAGCCAAAATTTATTATTAAACTTGTAACAGAAACTGAAGTTATACTCGGTATGAGAAAATGAAGGTTATTTCGCGACAGATACACTTGATTTTTGTTTGATGAGTGTGTTAATTAAATGCCTGATAACAAGAGGTATATTTTTAGAGAGATGACTAATTATCATTAGTAGTATCACTACACTGATTAATGAAATGAACTTACTAGACTAAACTCTTGGTATAAACTGAAAATTATTCAATGATCTCTAAAAGTATTATTTGTGTGCACTACAAATGATGTGTCAACAAAATTTGTTTGCAACGCAGTTATTTAATTAGCATATTTTCCTACCAACAATATCTAATTAGCCATACTATGCTAAATTTAGTTGAGTTCACAATTACCTATTTGCTAGGTTATTTCAAACTAGCCTTCTACCAGTGGCTTCGCCCGCGTGAAAGTATGGTTCTCCATACAAACTTTAGATCCCTATTACATCCCTTTAGGAGCTGAATTTTGACCTTTTTAATGTTCTCCTACGTCATAAAAGGAAGCCTTGTACAAAATTTCACGCTCCTAGGCCCAGTAGTTATAGCTGTGCATTGATATGTCAGTCAGTCAGTTTCTCCTTTTATATATATAGATAAACAAATCGTTAGATAGCCTAGATTAAATGTGCAGTTAAAATGGCTGTTTACCTAAAAACTTGAGACGACCTTGATGAACTTACTCTATCAAGCAGAAAATAGTGTTTATAAATATTTAATAATTCACAGTATTTTAATTTAATTTTTAGGTAAAAAAACATAATAATTGAGGTTGAACAAAATGAAGACCTAAATCTATGAAGGGCAAATTACAATTGTCAACGTCACGTCTTTATACACTTATTTAATTCTCCTGTACGTGTTTGTCACCTAAATTCTCTTAAACGGCTTGACCGCTTTGGGTGGATTTTGTGTGTATATTTCGATGGATCTCTAATTGTTTTGAAAATAAAATTGAATCTCAGTAGGTGCTGTCAGGTTCTTAATTTTTTTTTGTTTTTATGACGAAAAGCCAGCTTTCCGACTGGACACCTGCCGGGATTTTTAGTAAATATGTATGTGTGTATACGTGTAATTTAATACGCAAATTCCTGTAAATTATCCTCAACAAATACGGAATTATGGATTCCCTGATATTCAAACTTCCTCTACGATTTTGTAACGATCTAATATTTAAATAATAAAATATAATATTCCAATTTAAATGTTTTATTGGTCATAAATGTACCTGCTCGCTGTTGCCAGCGGCTTTGCACGAATGTAGTTGGGAAGTTGTCTCCAAGATATAGTTATACATATAGTTTTCCCTCTCCTGGAAAGGACGCTGGTGTCCCAGCAGTGGAAACAGTAAAAAGGCTGCTGATGATGATAGTTTTGGGATAAAAAGTATCCTATGTACTTGTAGACGTGGTCTACCAATGTTAAAATTTCTTCCAAATTCGTTCAGTCTTCCGAAAGTGAAGTAGTAACAAACATACACATTTAGAAACTGTTGTCTTTATAATATTAGTGTGATTTCCTCTTGTTTATATTTTTAGCTAGTTACTTATATGTATTATTATAGTTTACCGGTACTCTACCTACAAAATAGGTAACTAAGGAAATATAAAACGTAAAAAGTAATAAATGTCACATCTGGTTTTAAAAAGATACTGTCATAAAAGCAGAAACACACATGAATTAAATCATAAGTACATGCGTACAGCACGGCCGTCGAATCTTGGCAAGTCTGAAGTTAGACTGCGAATTTTAGCGCTTGAAAACTCGTATCCTACTACTATTATAAAGGCGAAAGTTTGTAAGTATGGATGTATGGATGTATGGATGTATGGATGTTTGTTACTCTTTCACGTAAAAACTACTGAATGGATTTGAATGAAATTTGGCACAGGCATAGGATACACTCCGGAATAGCACATAGGCTACTTTTTATCCCGGAAACCCCAAACACACGCGGGCGAAGCCGCGGGCAAAAGCTAGTATAAAATAAAGGTTTAAAAATAAATAAATGCCAATAATAGTTTTTAACAGCAATAAGAACTGCAAATTGTATGTATTGGTTTAAAGCCTTTATTTTTTGTACGAGATTTCAAGCGCTAAAATTCGCAGAGCCAACTTCAGACTCGCCAAGATCCGACAGCCGTACTGTATATTATAAACCCATGATTTAATTTAGTGCCTAAACCTGTCATTCAACTCTACTGTCGTAGGTTTTCTGGAAAATATTTCGTTTAAAATAATCAGCACCTTTGTACTCTTCTATCAGTATTTGTTCTTTTCGATTATAATTATTTATAAACAGATACAAATATAAACAGATATACTCGTAACTCTACATAGCCGAAATTCTTCCTAAATCCGATGTTACATATTTACGGCCTTTTTATGGTGGGTAAAACTTATCCAATGACGAATTCCACCCTTGAGCGGAGTGGGAAACAATATCAGACTCTTACTGACTAAACAACCCACCCTATTACTTATTTGCCTTACGCACTGGGGCCAGAGCATTCTTTTCAGACACGAACCCTTGGTCCCAGTTGACTTTGACCCTTCTGCATCCAAGGGACCCTCTACGGTTTGCTGACAGCTCCTTGAGGCTCCTAACTTGCCTTTATACCAGGAGGACCAGAGCATTCCTTTCAGACATGAACCCAGTCGGCTTCGAGCCTTCTGCAGGGTTCCTACAGGCATATTTACGGCTTCAAAAATGAAATATGTAGTGTTAAAACTTAAAATATCGGCCTTCACTTAAGTAGTGTGGTTATCATAGCTGTTTGATGATGTAATACAGCTAAATTGACCTCCGTCTGCGTATGAGTTATCTCACGTATAGGAACCAGTTTCTAATGTAGGTTGGACCGACTTGGAGTGTAGAATCAAACGGATATGACAAGTTATGGGATTGATACAACTTAGTCTTATCCTCAACAAAATCGGAATAATACATTCCATGATTTTCAAACTTCCTCTACGATTTTTTATAGTTCGTTTTATAATTCTAGACTACGATTTAACAACTCAGAATGTCACACTCTAGAAATATGTTCCCAATTTTCTGGAGTTTAACATTTTAAGTTGTCAAATCGTAGTCTAAGATTAAAAAACGAACTATAATGTTCTAATACTCCAAATTTAAATGTACTCGCTGTTGCCAGCGGTTTTGGTCGCATGAAGGTGGGAAGTTGTCTCAAAGTTACATATATAGACTTTTTTATAACTTAAGTCTTATCATGTGTTTACTTTTGTACATATAAATAAATCTTTATCTGAAAATCGGAATTGGTTATAAAATGAACCAGCAATTAGCATTTCAAATATTTTGTAAGAAGAAGAGTGGGTGCGTGGTTGGAATATATCGTTATCTCTTTTCGGCGCGTGTAATCTAATGACGTCATATTGTAGTTTGTGCATTCTTTTTCTGTTACTTGATCGTTTCCCCTACCATCAGATTTAAAACGCTTCTAATTTAATTTTGAAAAACGCCATTAGCAGGTATTATTGCTGTTAAAAACTGTTTATTGGCATTGATTTTTTTAAAACCTTTATTTTTGAACGAGATTTCAAGCGCTAAAATTCTTAGAGCCTAACTTCATACTCGCCAAAATCCGACAGCCGTACTGTACACATTGGTAATGGTAGCACGTTTGAGAGTCGACGATGAACGTTGGCTGTCATTTGTTACATAATGTGATGAATTGAATTACTAATTAGAGATTCGGGTTTATAATTAAACAACTAAATTGACAGTAAGTAGACACACGTTTAATTTGTATGCTTACCACAAATAGTGCCTCTTTTAGTTTAAACGGACGAAAAAATTTACGTTTAAAAGTGTATATAAAACCTTATTGTAATTATTAGGTTAGGTACTTTTAGTAGTAAGGTTTTTTTTTTAATTTATGCATTAATTATATAGGTAAGTTTTGTAAGGCTTACATCGTTCATTGTTTAAAAAATATTGCAAAATAAATATCTGCATTTATCATAAGATAATGTATAACTAAAAGTTGACACTTCATTCATGGAAATGATCCTCAAACCAATCACAATAAACGGCGGAAGTGTGTGTGTTTATGTTATTTACTTTTTAACGCTCGAACGGCTGAACGGATCTGGATAAAATTAGGCACACGGGTAGACCATGTTCTGAAATGGCATATACTATCTTTATCCCAGGGATTGTTCCTGATTCCCTATATATTATAACTATTTTGTGTAACCGTGTTGTCATTTTGAAGTTACCTTCATAAATCCTAACTTAACCAAACGTATTTATCTGCGAGTCATTGCACTCTACCGATATGTGGAAATTGCTCATAAACACAACTCTAGGGTACCGACATAAAATTAATCGGTTTCCAACAATAATTTACGACTTGATCCGCGTAATAAAATCACCACTTTGGATATCCAATTAATGGATATCGAAGTAAATAACGATATCAGAACAGGTATTTTGATGTGACAAGATATCACTGGCGTAGTTGCTAATGGACCTAGTGGAGGCTGGGGCCCCCAAACTTGGAGGGGGTAAAATTGTGTAGCGCCATCTATGGCGTCACACAAGAACTAATACTGCATCGTGCCTGCATCGCGCAATCGAAGTTCTCCGCGCGATGTCAACTTTAGAACAGCCCGAAATCAACTATCAGTCAGTAGACCATCCGACGTAACATCTGTCTGGTTGGAGGCTCTTTCCTTTTCAAAGGAAGTATGTGGGACTTTAGTGTCTGTTCCGCATATATCTCCAAAACTGATTACAAAACATCATATTGAACTTGGGAAAAATACTGCCACTTTTAAAGTGTAAACAAAATATAATGCAATACTACTTATGGTAATTTGTTTTAGTCAGTAAAAGTCTGACACTCCCTACCACCCCACCAAGAGCAAAAGAAGTTATTTGACGTTTTCTTGCGTAAAAAAGGGGGCACTAGATTTTTTTTTTCCAGGGTTGTTGGTCATCTAGCTATGCCACTGTAAGATACATATTATTATAATACGCGGCAAATAAGTTGAACCATTTGCTCATCCCCGCTTCGATTGACCTGTTGTTTGATTTGGTCTGTTGGTCTGGTGGTTAGTGGGCCTTACTGCTAAGCCATAGTTCATGGGTTTATTACAACCCACGACAAATGTTTGTATGGATAGCACGATCATTTGCTCTGAATCTGGGCGTAATTTAATTGTAATAATGATATGTAGTAATTAAGAAATATAGTACTCATAAAGAAAGCTCTGCTTAGCTTGGGACCAAACGGCGTTGTCATAGTTGTGAAATAAAAAACAAAATTAGGATACCGATTGACGATTATAATCTTCGTCAAACAAGTTGAACCAACATGATGGTCGGCCTTGAATACGCAGTAACCGATTTACTAATATACCCCTTTACTATCATCCAAGGTCTGCTCCACCTCTAGTAAATATGATATCCAGTACGGCTTAGGTATTACCATACCTGTTAGCCGCCGGTATATAAATATCGTTTAGTTATTTTTAGTTCACCGTTATCGTGTTTTCTCCCCGATTCAACCCTCAATCCATTCAGGCTCTAATAATTTTATTTTTTTTATTATATTGAAAGTGAGTTTGTTGAAGAGTTATTTTGTATATAACTAGCTTTCTGCCAGCGGCTTCGCCTGCGTTAAAGTAGGATTCTATACAAACTTTAGACCCCCATTATATCCCTTTAGGAGCTGAATTTTGAAAACCCTTTCATAGTGTTCGCCTATGTCATAAAAGGAAGCCTTGTGCAAAATATCACGCTCCTAGGCCCAGTAGTTTCAGATGTGCGTTGACATGTCAGTTTCTCCTTTTATATAAATATAGATTATCATATGTTGTGATTTGGTAATTGAAGTATATGTTTAGTACATTGAATCATTGAACAACAATACAACACTCCTACTTTTACAAGCTTTTATTTAGTTTCACCTGTCCCGTTCTCTGTCGTTCTGTAATCAAATCTTGCAACTTAAATTTGATCCACTTCCCGGTTTCCGATTGACCTGAAATTTTGCATGCCGGTGTAAATCGCATGACAATGCAATATTATGATGACATGGAGCTGATCTGATGATGGAATCACGAGGTAGACATAGGAACTCTGTAATTAAACGGCACAACCACGTCGAGTTTGGACTCGTGTGAATCGTCTTGACGAGTTTTAATTATATAATTATAGACCGCTGCTATAAAAGCTTGTTATGAAAAAAAAAATTTTTCATTAAAAACTTGTTTCTAACTGTATTGAATTGATATTTTATGAAAAAACATTCTATAGACTGAACCTACCAGGTGCATTGCTTTGTGTAATATATTTCATCAACACTGCTCTCAAAACGGTGAAGGAAAACATCGTGAGGAAACCAATAATTAGAAGACATGCGACATCCACCAACTAGGACCGCGTGGTGGATTACGGCGTCATTCTTTCGCCTAGAGAGGAGGCCTGTATCCCAGCAGCGGCAACAATAAAAAAGGCTGATGATGAGCCTATTTATAGTTTATTATTCTTTGTCTATTTCACTCCTGGGCAAAGTCATGATTACTGTCTTTTGGGAGCGCTCGTTTTCTTCTTCCTATTCTGGCAAAATCTGTCTATCTCATACTCCGCTTTCTACTTCGTAGTTTACCGCGACTCCTTCGTACTGTTTCATAGCACATAAGGGTTAGATTATTAATTTAATGGGCTACTATGGCAGCTTCCCCTAAAATTCTACTCCTCATATCTGGTTACGTAATTTGAACAGAGATAATCGGTATATTCCCACAAATCATTAAATATATCTTTCTGCAAAAAGGATCGTCTCATGTTCATATTGCACGTCGACGGGATAATGGTTTCATAACTTGACCCTGATCGTCATATTACAAAAAAAACTTTGAAGGTACATCTTACTAATATTATAAATGCGAAAGTTACGATGTTTGTATGCTTGTTACTCAATCACGCCAAAACGGCTGAAGGGATCTGGATGAAATTTGGCACAGGCATACGATACACTCCGGAATAGGACATAGGCTACTTTTTATCCCGGAAACCCCAACCCCAACCCCAATACCACGCGGGCGAAGCCACGGGCAAAAGCTAGTGATTTCATAACTTGACCCTGATGGTCATATTATAAAAAACTTCTGAAGGTACATACTATAATAAGTGCTACATACCATAGCGTACTGTTTACAATAATATAACAAACAACCACAACGCAAGGCTTGGCATTGATGACTCAATACTCAACAAATACTTTGACGAATGCATCGTGAATACTAAGTGGAGAAAATCGTAGTGTTATGTAAAACATATACTTCTTCTGTTACTGTAAGGGCGCGGTTCCACTGAAGCAGAGTGTATATGGGTAGAGCGGTGAGGGTTATTGTTTATTTAGCCACTTGGACCAGTCTGACATTTGCCTTGCACCAGTCGTGGAAGGTACGAGTAGTTGTGAAAGCAGACAGGAAGTGACGCGTGTCCTGAGAAGGAGCTCTACACTGGCACTCTATTTGATTTAGGTATCTTTAAGGCTAGAGTCAGTAGGCTCCTAATAAACTAGTGCGTCTCACCATCAAAGATTGCATCTCTTGCCATCAGGTGGGATCGCAGTCGTACCTCATTGCACCCCATATGGCCAGGTCCCTTAAAATCCCATTACACTGCTTCCACTAATTCAGAGTAGAGATTTCGAGCACTGTGGTGAGCAAATGCACGTTCCATTGTTTTCCACTCTCTGCCCTTCGCCGCGTCAGTGGAAACGCGCTCTAACAGCATGCACTGGATAAGGAAACCTTATCGGTATTCCTTTAATCTCTGCCACTAGTTAGTGTGGGCTTCAACGTTAGAAAATTGCACTCATTTTCTGTACTAATGTTGTTCTTATGTTGTGGATTTAAACTGACTTCGAAAAGGAGAAAAAGGAGGTCATCGACTAGTTTGTATAATATATTTTTTATATTATTTATGTTTGTGTGCGAATATTTTTTTATGCGTCAATGATAAATACACTTTTTTTAACCTGTACCTATGTTGCCTCACGAGGGTCCTATTCCACCATCAGCTCCATTAAAAGTTTCTCATTATTTCGTAAAGACGCAATAAAAATATTCGGAGTTTCAGTATTTATTTCTGTTTTCTTTGAATTCTCTAAAAAGCGAGTTTTTCTGTAAAAAACGCTTGACATAATAACAAAGGCAAATTGTAACGCTTTCTGTATAATTGAGATATTTACAAGTTCATTGAGTGTGAAAAATTAGTTGATAAACGGCCATGTAAATGGTTTATTAAAAAACTAAATGCTTAACAGTACTTTTTGTACATTTTAAAATTAAGTCTGATGACTGTAAATGAAGTCTAATCGTGTGTAAAGGGTTTGTGGATCCAATAGTTAGTTCTTCATTTTTTTTCGGACTAGTAGTTCCTGAGTTGAGCTCGTTCAACCAAACAGACCGAGTCTACAGTTTCAAATATATATTTTATCACACTAATATTACAATAATGATATAATAATAATATTTATTTATTATCCTCACAATACAACAACTTATTTACCATGTAACGGTAAATAAATTACAGTTTGTACGTCAAGTTTATGATACAATGAAAAAAGTTTGTAAATATATGTATGTATGTTTGTTACTTCTTCGCGTAAATGAACAGCCGAACAGATTTAAACGAAATTTAACACACATACGGGTAGACCATATCCTGAAATAGCCCATAAGATACTTTTTTTTAGAAAATTTTCTACATATCTACATGCGGGCGAAGCCGCTGGCATCAGCCAGTCTATCATCATAAAGTGTGCTCACTTAAATTTATATTACTTGTATCTCAACAACCCATGTTCTTAACTAAAACCTCTCATAATACGGTTAATAACCTTACTTGAATTTCATAAACCATTTCCATCCAATGGCATGGTCCGTTGAGTCCAGCCTGCCAGTGTGAAGCCAACAAATTGCTCCCGTAATTATTGTAATAGAGAACAATTTTATTTTTTTTGCCCCACACAGTTAATCATCTGTTTGGACATAATGATTTGGCCTGAGGTTCATTTTTTTTTTCGTTATGATTCATTGCTAAGCAAAGCCTTGGAAAAAAATGTCTGAATAGATTTGGTAACAAAAAAAAGTTTTATAGAATAAGGTTTTTATCGTACCTAAACGTTTTATTATTCTTATTTTAAAAGCGTGATTTGGCGGCTCAATAAGCAATACGGAGTATGAATTAAAAAAAAATATCTAACCTAACCTAACTAAAAGTATACAAAAATATAATGTAAATGGTGAAAACGATATGAAAATTGGTAGGAAAGTAAACAAGATATTATTATTTATTTATTTAACGTATACGTTAAACCATAAAACGAAAGAAAACAGGAAAATAAGTACATAGGAGATGTTTATTTCTATATGTAGAAATCTCTTCCAGCATACCTGCAAAAGGAAAATTGGAAAAAAAGAGATGTAAATATTGTGTGTAAACGTAATGGGAAAAGAAGAAAAGTACTAATAGAACAGTTATTTACTAAATATACAATACCAATAACAATTTTATTATAATAATTTTAGACAAATAAATCTGTCTCTCTCGCCAAGGCACCGTTTTCTATGGCAGGCGTACGGGTGTCATGGCCTTTGACGTCAAAGGCCATATCCGACTTAGGTTTTATGTCATAATAACAGTTTTGAAACTTGATGATAAAAATATTTTATTTATTTAATAAATTTTTATTCACGAATGTATTAAAGGCGGACTTAATGCCGTAAACATTTTTAATTACTTTTTTTATATCTATAATATAAAAATTAATCGCAAAATGTGTTGGTAAGCGCAAAACTCAACAACACCTGGACCAATTTTACTAATTCTTTTTTTGTTAAGTTTGTTATTGTCAGGAGAAGGTTCTTATGAAATAAAAATTAGGGTAGAGTGGGGTAGAGTAGAGGAGAATGGAGTGAGGTAGAGTGACGTGAGCGAAGCCGCGGGCAAAAGCTAGTTTGTAGATATAAAAATATTTAATTTAGCATATAAAAACATGCATGCATATTACTTATTTGTATGTGCCTTCAATCTTAAGACAAAATAAATCTACTAACATGGGCCATATAGCCAAGTAGAGAAATTTTTTGCGGTCACTATACCGCTTGCCACAACGATTCGAGAGCCGATCAAGTTTTATTATTAGAATAGTGGGTTCTATTATCCTCATGTCCTTATTCCAGTGTTATTATAACCGGTTTCTCCATACGTCAGAATACGTCTCATACAGGAATCATCACTGTACCTATACACATGCCCTGTGTAACCCCTATATTATATGTAGTTCAAGTAAGTCCTCCGTTTTTTTGCTGGAAATCTTCAAAAGGCGCCCGGACCTTGGCGATAAGTCCGGGGAGTGTAGGATTTTTACCTCACTAAAAACACCCCGTTGATCACCATCAGCACGTAAAAGGGGCTCCGTTGCCTCCCAAAAGACTATTCAGAACCTCCTCTATCAAGTTAGTCTTTTTACTCGACCTCATGTCATTCGTTAACAAATTGACATAGCTTGTTATTTATTGTCATCAATTGAATTGTCATATCGATCGTAACCTATCAACTTATTCGGATTATGGACCTTTAACTCATCCTAACATACTCAACTATACACCTAATGGTCCCATTGCCAAGATTTAAGCCTTCTCTCTATGAGAGGAACTGGGTCATAATAAACTAAGCGTGCACAGTGCGGTTTGATGGATGTTGTGACATCCACTAACCCTTCCCGTCTTCGAATTTTTGGTTCTATGACAGCCGCTTTCTTTACAACATCACTAACTCCCTTTTCTTTCCTTTTGTCCCTTTGGTGACTATTCTTAAGTATTTATAAATATTATCGTACAATATATGACTGCTACCATCTGCCTTAGCCTTTTTTAACTAGGTTAGGGTCGGCTTCTAATCTAACCAGAGGCGTTTGAATATCAATCTTATGTCTACATACCTTTTGTATAGACAGGCAACTTTTGATCTCTACAATATTTTTCTTCTTTTCATATCGATGGATCCAAACTATTTTTTTTACCAGTATCTGGCAACCTGTACAGTTCTGTTATTAGACTATTATAAACTAAGTAGGTAAGTATATCATATTTTTACAAACCTTGGGCGGTAATTAGGTAGGTAGCCTACGAGTGTAATCACCGAAGAAAAAACTGCAGCTACCTAAATAATGTACAAAAACTCGTTTTATATGCAACAAAGGGTTTTCAGGGTTTTCAGTTTGTCTTTTTCCACATTATTTGGTAGATTAAAAACACTTCGGTTAAAGCTGAAACACGATGTATTTTCAAAGTTTTCCTAAGGAATAGAATAGAATAAATTTATTTATATTCTATTCTTTTCTACTAGCACTATGTTAGAGATGAGTCAAGGAAGTTCCATTTAGCCAAGTTGTATCTACGGCGGCCAAACTGGGGCTGAAGTCCAAACTCCATAATCAATGTTATATCTTCATGTACCTAAATGAATTACTGACATAGTTAACTAAAATTGACTTTGACCTTTTTATCAGAGTTTCCGTTCTCTGATATATTATAGCAGGAAAACTAATGATTACGAAACGTTCCTTTACACACGGAAGAATGCACCAATGACCGCTTCAAGATGTTCAAATTCCGGGTACCCGGTTTTATAGCAAGTGAAGTCTTCCTTCTTGTGTACTTTACTAGCGACCCGCCCCGGCTTTGCATAGGAACAATGTTAATATTGAATATGTTATGCATGTGTGAACCTTCCTCTTGAATCACTCTATCTTTTAAAAAAACCGCATCACCCAAGGATTTTTACCTACCATAAAAAAAAAACTACAGTTTAGGAAAAATTGCCCTCTACATCTCATTTGCCATCACAACGAAAAGATGTCTTCGATTAATGGTAATGTAATGTCGCTCTTAATTTGCTTGGTTCTGTAATAGGAAATGACTGTAGGAGTTAGTCACAAATTCCTGGAATTTGCTTACCATATGGCTGCTGAGTTTATTGTTAGAAGTTCATGCCAGTATTTTATTTGTTTTAAATTAATTACTTAGCGATAAGACCATCATTGTACTCGTAGATTTAAGTTCGTTTAAAAGTTTTTGTTACTGTTTTGGTGTACAGTAAAGTTTATTTTATTCTACTTTAAATGTTTAAATGATGTTTAGTTGCATAGTTATTCCAATAATTCATGTAGGTAATGTTTGACAAAGACACTGATTCCTTTAACAAAACCTCAAGGTGTCAAAACCTCTTTCTGCTGCTCTTGGCGAGTGTGATGTTAGGCTCTGCGAATTTTAGCACTTGAAACCTCGTAGAAAAATAAAGTACTATTTGTGAATATCCTCAATTTATTTACAAAAAAAAAATCTACAAAACTGATGTCATCTTATTTTTAAAACTTCAAAAGAGAAAAGAACTTGAAAGAAGATTTAAGTATCATTTTGTGGAGATATTTTTATACTTTTACCTCTCGGAAAATCGCTAAAACGCTGAAATTTTTATCACTTAGCAGCCGTCAAAATAAATATCTATGTCTAAAAAGGCTGTCATAAATATCGTCGATCAGCCGATTCGCACTATCGCTTCTATATCGGGATGCATTTTTAATAAAAAATGGCTTCCAAAAAGTAGTCAGCTTATCATAAGCAAACACGCCGGCTACCCATTCCCCTCCGGTTGACTTTCCAATTAGAGCATGATAGATAAACACAGGTAATACACAACCTGTTCGCTTTACGAACCAGTATGGAAATACTCGGTGGAAACATAAATTGTCACTGAAGTTTATGATTGAAACGGCATAGGAATTTAATTGATTTTAATTATCGACTATATGTGTGTTAAGGGCATAATCTGATAATTTCTTTCGCCCTAGGATGGAGCGCGAGTATGTTTCAGACTTTTACTGACTAAAAGTTACGTTTAAGTTCTAGGACTAGACATTGTCGAGTTATCTACACTAATATAATAAAGAGGTAAAGTTTGTTTTTTTTTGTTTGTGGGGGGTAATCTCTGGAACTACTGGTCCGATTGGAAAAATTTTAGCAACAATAGAAAGCTGCTTTACTCCTGAGTGACATAGGCTATACCTATTTTATGTACGCGGGCGAAGCTGCGGGCAAAAGCTAGTGTAAATATAAGTCTATGGAGCAGCGAGATTTTTTTTCGTGATGTTTGGGTTGGCCTCATAGTAAAAGTTGTTCATATTGTTGTATAAAATGATCCTTTTTAAGGAAAGCCTATCTGTCAACTTTGTATATTATGATCTATTAAATTATTTGTCAGTTTAGGTGTTTATATGTTTATCATAGTTTAAAGTTAAACCGAAAAAATCATCAATTTTCACTTCAACGAATTTGTTTGCTAGTTTGACGGCCGTGAAAAAAGAGAGTTTTACAGTTTGTGTTTCAAAACTTACGATTTTAGCTCTTAGTATTGGATATTTATTTGTAAAAACTGCAGAAGTGTTTCGGGCTTCGATAAAATCGATGAAACGACGAAAAAATTAAAATAGCAATTTTATGCAGTCACAGATGAATTATTTTACATTTAATTTCAATTTTATATTCGACCTTTAGATCGCATTAGATCAAAACTTGTGCAAAAAATCATATCGTTGTTTACTCATTAACTTTTTACTGACGAACTTGCGCGCCCTCTACCTTCCACCAGCGGAACCTCTCAACAAACGTTACGCTACAAAAACTAGCTGGAAGGTCGCCAAAAGATGAGCTCATCACTAATCATGCAACTCCAAAATAATCGCATAATATTATCATATAAATTTTAATGTTAGGCCGCTAATATTACAACGCCTATTAATTTGACGACTTTAAATTTAATTGCAAGTTTTTATTTATTATATTTTTTCAAAATTCAAATTCAAAGCGTTTATTTCAAATAAACCTTTACAGGCACTTTTGAAAAGTCATAAAGTCCTTCTGTCAGGAAAAAAATGACGCTAATTGCATTGCTGCACTGCGCTTTTAAATACATACTTTACAAAGAAAAAGCTATTGCTATTGGATACTTCAAGTGTGATTCATTCAATATCAGAAAATAACATCTCGTGACTTTTTTAGTTCTACGGTATGGCAACAGATGGCGTTGCTAGTATGTTAAATAGTGTGACCTACAAAATTAACGACGTTGGTAGGAATAACTTCCGAATTGATTTGCTGGTTATCTTTCAATAAATAAAATATTTATTTACAATACAATGTATATAAATATTAATGTTTAACCTGCTACTCATAATAAAACGTAAAAAACGAATACTTTGTGTTCTTGGTGTTAAAGATATCTACGAGTAACTTGATTAGTAGTCCCGTATTTTAGATAGACCTCCATAATTTAATTTTCTTCAAGTCTCTTAATACAGCAAACAGGTAAGATGACCCAAAAAAAAACTGTTTCCCACAAAGAGATGTTTTCCGTTTAGTAAAAAAATATGTTTAAGGCTTTTCGTTTAGTTACTTACCTACCTTATTTGCCGATTAAGTATTTGGCTACGTAGCCACACAGATCACAGCTATATCCGTATTAGCATAACCTTAGTTTTTATTTCCGTCCTTTCATGCGCGCCCTTAGCTTAACTCAGTTATTTACATATGTATACTAGGTATGAAATATTAATAGTTTTCCTGTTATTCTTTCTATTATTAGCCATATTTTCCTTGTCTGATAGGTACTTAGGTATTTCTTTCATGTAAATAAGTAGGTGAACACATTATTTGTGAGTGTATTTTCGTAAACAATTCGAATCTTCTGTTGTGCGAATACCGGCTTGCCGTCTAGACTACGACTGTGCAATACGTCGATGACCAAACGTAGTAAATAGTTTTAATTAGTTTATAATTTTATGAGATTACATCGTAATAGATGATTAAAATGATGCAAGTCGACCTGTCAAGGATTGTATGACCAATTAGAAATTAACTGCTACATTCTTTTTTTAATTAAATAACCTGTATCTAATTAAAAAAAGAATAACGATGTGAAATCGGCTATGTAATTAGCCTGATCAATTTACTGCTTCACTAGATACTAGAACTAGTCGAGCTAAACCAAGAAACAATTAGTCAAATCGCCCTCTAGCGACAGTCAGGCTAACGAATAGATAGTATTTATGTGCTAGTTAATAGAATCGTATTTTTCTTGCTTATAATTTTTATGTTACGATTCTGGAAGAAGGCCTACTTTTTTTTTCTTTTTAAACGTCAGTTGCAGAAGACAAAATTTAATTCTATATTGATTGTTCGCCATCTAATGGTGTTACAAGCGGGAACTACGCTACATTAATAGTTCTTGCGTAGCGTCACAGATGGTGCCACTTGGCGATGAGATTACAATTTATTTTTGAAATGTTTTTTATTGATTAGACAACATAATTCCCTCTTGATAATAGGATATCGGTGGGTAATTGTTTCTTGTTTATTTAATAAAGTTTCGTGGACATTCCACTTGTAACTGTTATTATTATACCTACTTATAGATTTGTTAGACCTTGATCCATTATTCTAAACGTCAACGTCTATTTTAAACGTAGACATATTTTTTTTTATCGAACAGCAAATTTATTTGCGAAATATAAATATTAATAGATTTACATAAATATTATAATACGGAAACGTGTTGACGCCTGAGTGTATTATGTACCTATATATGTTTTTATACATACATATCTACGTAGTTAGATTCAGTGTAAACACAGAAATTAACTCAACAACGTTGAATATCATACATTACGCGGTTTCGCAACGCTTGCCCCAGTATTCTACAAGATTAATATTTATTTACTTTAGCAGATATTTTTAACAGCGCCACCTACTTGTGGTGCCCTCTACCGGCGTTAGTTGGTACTTGTTTTATTATGGAGTTTGTTATTATGATGACTCATGAGTTGTTGGATAACAATATTAAACTGTTTGTAGGTTAAGGGCCTGTTTCACCTCGGAATAATTTCCGGTTAATACTAGGCAGATAAAATTTTTATTATTAGATTGTATCTCATAAAGTGGTTTCGTTTTCAGCAGTAGCTGACCGTTATAAGATTGATACTCGGATCGGGAAAAGTGTTATTTGTTATTTCCTTTAGAAATGTTCAGTAAAACTTCGGGTCTAACTTTGAATCCGTGTAATAGCATTAAAAAAAAATTACAATAATAATATAATCTATCCCCAACTCCTTAGGGTTCTTGCGGCAACGTTGGAAATTACGACTGACCCTAGGACGCATAGGGCAAATTAAGGGTAAAGGGTAAGGTGGGTTTTAGCCAGTAGAAGTATGACATGCTCTCAAGCTCCATCTTAGAGCCTAAGTTATTTGATGACTTACCACCTCAAAAGAACCTTTGCTGGTTTCTAACTAGGGTTTGGAAATGTATCAATTATGTCGTGGGTGTGACCAGTAGTGGTCGAGAGGTAAAACTTACGAGTTGTAGGTTGCGGGTCCAAACCCAGCCAGGTGCATTACTTTGTGTAATTTATTTCATTACCACTGCTCTCAAAACCGTGAAGGAAAACATCGTGAGGAAACCGGCAAGTCCAAGAACTAAAAATTCGAGGACATGTGACATCCACCAATCTGCACTGGCCCATGTATTGGATTATGGCCCAGTCCCTCTCTTAGAGAGGAGGCCTGTGTCTCAGCTATGAGAACATTAATAAGGCTGATGATGATGATGTCGTGTTCTGTCCAATCCTTCGGAAATTATTTTTCTTATGTTTTATTATGATATTTATCTGTTTATATAAAGAACATCAGACCTCCATTACCATGATGACTCTGATGTATCAGAAAATCATTAATAAATATGGCGTCACCCCAACAATTACTTTGTACACTTATAATAATTATGTTTTCTTTGATACACGTGCTGTTGACGTTCCTACCTGCGAGTGACTCATAGTTCTATACTTAGAGCTTACTGAGCATGAAATAAATTCAATATTATCAATTTAAATACCAAATCTGACAGAATATATATGAGCAGAAATTATCATTCACTAGCGAACCGCCCCAGCTTCGCACGGGTGCAATGATGATATTAAATATATTATACATGTATTATACATATGAGCCTTCCTCTTGAATCCCTCTATCTCTTCAAAAAAGCCGCATCAAAATCCGTTGCGTAGTTTTAATGATCTAAGCATACATAGGGACAGACAGCGGGCAGCGACTTTGGTTTATACTATGTAATGAAGTTTCATCCTTTTCTTGCCGTAGTTCAGCCTCTTTTATTTACGTGGGTAGAAAGGTTGTAGCAGCAGGTATAAATATAAAAAAAATGTGTAAAGAAACATATTAACACTTTTTTTAAGTGGTTATCATCTAATCTCGGTCTAGAGCGAAGCCTAGGCATGCTAGATTTTAGGCACTGACAGTTTTACTGACATCTTTTGAGGCTGTAGGACACTATGGTCCGTTGTCGACTTGGCTTGGTCATGAGTTCATTACAGTTGTCGGACCGGCGAGTTACCTACTACTCCTTGTCGGCCTACGGTGGTACATCATTGTCTAGAGCGCGACTAGTCCTAGGTGGGGAGTGTCAAGTCAAAAATCAAAATGTTTTCACATAAGCTTACATCTAAGGCACTTATAAAACGTCAGAAGCAAGTGCACGGTTCCAAATTGGTCGTTTCTTATGTAGAAGAACCGGCAAGAAACTCCATAGTTGATGAACGAATCAAAGAAGAGACACCAAAAAAATTCAACATCACCACCGAACTCACAACAACACCGAATGAGTATCCCCCATTTTACACAAAAACGTCCTTGCCTCTACAAATATAAACACAATAAAAGCAAATATAAAAGTAGGTGCGATGATACACGAGTGACGTCATCGCTCCCAGTGGCACGAATCACTGTACAGTCGATGGCAAAAATATGTTCACATTAAATGAAGTTAAAGATTGAGGTTTTTATAACTTACTTAACGTAAATGGGCAGTTAATTGCGCCTGTGAGTGTACAAAAACTACCTTAGCGTGCGTAGAAACTAGCACGTACTACTACCATCATAGCGTAGCGTAGCATCAGCCTTATAATGTTCCCACTGTTGGGACTCAGGCTTGCAAAAGGAATGGGCCGTAATCCATCACGAAGGCCCAGTGCGCGTTAGTGGATGTAACATCCACCTACGCGCATCGAATTTTTAGTTCTAGGAAATGCAAGTTTCCTTACGCCGTTTTCTTTCACCATTTTGAGAGCAGTGGTGATGAAATAAATTACACAAAGTAATGCACCTAGCTGGGTTTGAAACCGCGTCCTAACAACTCGTAAGTTGTGGCTGTTACTATTCGGCCTCCACTGCTCTCACTACAATCAACCTGATATTTAATGTTGTACAGGTATGCATTACTAAATACCATCGAAGTAAAACCGCTCTGAGCAGATTCTGATGCTCAGAGCAGTGGTGGCCGAGTGGCCCTGACTTACGAGTTGTAGATAGCGGGTTCAATCCCAGCCAGGCGCATTACTTTGTGTAATTTATTTCATTACCATTGCTCTCTCAAATCGGTGCAGTAAAAAATCGTGAGGAAACCGGCATGTCCTAGAACCAAAAAATCGAAGACATGTGAAATTAACCAATTCGCACTGGACCCGCGCGGTGGATTATGGCCCATTCTCGCTCCTAGATAGGTGTCCTGTGTCCCAGCAGTGGGAACATAAATAAGGCTGATGATGATTAAATCTGCTCAGCAGAAAATCACTAATGAATATAACTAATAGCATGCTTATTTTTGTACCTAACTGTACGTATGTAACCGTGACATTGAGCACGGAAACCGACTACATAATAGACTTTAAGTGACCGTGACAAATATGCTTTTAAACGTGCGCCTACGCAGCTCACTCCTGCGGGTATGTCGAGAGAGTGGGATTTGCATAGCGCATAATGTATGGAGGTGTTCTCTCTGCTGGCGTTAAGGTGCTTTCATATTGACTAAACGCGACTCATATAATCAGTACAACTAACGCCGCCTAGTGAGAGTTTTTTGAGGTATCGATCTCGTTATAGTATACATCAATTTATACTAGAACTATTTATGCGCCATCTTTTTTTTTGTTTTTGGAAATCATCAAATGACTTCTTTTGCTAGAGGGTGTGTCAAAATTTTACTGACCCTACTGTGTTCCCTTTTGCGGTCCAGTGACACATTAACTATTTCGAATAGTCCCGCAGTCCTAGCAGTTATTCCTTTAACTTTAGTTTTCTAAAATCTCTTTGAGGCGTGCATGAGACGGACGGTGATTTACCTACTGCTCGTCTTCCGTAAGACCGCGCCTACGGCAGCTGAGAAGCCTCTAGACCTGGAACAAAGGCTAAAAGGAAATGGAGTGGGTTTTTGGTCAGTAAACTGTGATACTATATCTTCCGCTGTGCCGATGCGGATGAATTTTGTCCACCACTAAAAAACTTCTTGGAAATGTTTTTGTGTGTTGTACGAAAAATGCATGCTCATCAGCATCAAGTAGCGTTTGTGGTGCGTAGGCAGAATTTGGCTCGAACAGTCAGCCATGATGCATCGCTGACTGCCCGTCAGTGATATGACTCAGGTGTTTCTATTTTCTCGTAGTGATTTAGGATCTTCCAGGTAGACAGACTAGTCTACTCTCAATAAGGAAGTACAACCCTGTACGTACAGTGTCATGGATTTCTGGGAGTTAGCCCATAATCACCAATCTATTTTTTGAGAATCATCATTGTCATCAGTTCAGCTGAAAGATGTCCATTGTAGGACATATCTCCCTCAAGTGTCGCCCGGAAGTTTCATTACTACGACCCTCTTTTTTCTCGTATCTATCAACAACGGGTTTTAGGTATTAACTGTGAAAATTGTCCGTCTTTCGCTATCAGTTAGGTAGTACTTGATTGAACGCGGAAAAAAAGTATAAATAACGACCTTATCTACGAGAAAATATATATAAGCGAAACCTCACACACTGATTAATCATGAAATCTCAGAAACTACAACACCTACATACTTAAAATTTGCCAGGTACCTTTATAGGATGTAGACGTCCGCTAAGAACGGATTCTACTACACCCCGCGGGGGGTTTGTAGAGGCCCAGCAGGGTCGAAGCGTTCTGGGGCCAAGGGTTGATGCGAAAGCGGAACACCGTGGTCCTAGAACTAAGGCAGGAAGGAACGGTCGATCGTTTAATCAGTTAAAGTCTGACACTGTCTCCCGCTCCGCCCTAGGGCAGGATTCGTCATTCGATGATTTTCCCCATCATAAAAAACCCCCTAAAGGGGTAAACCGACTTTCAGTAGCCGAAGCCGCTGGCTGAAACTAGAATTCTATATTAGCTCAATCAAACATCTAAAACATGTGTGTCTCACAAGATTAGACGTCCAACAAACGCGCATCAGACGCTGCAGTGTGAAAGGTATCTTAGGTATGTGATCGCGCACGCAACTTCCTCTGCATGTACTATTAGCATAACAACAATAACTCTTAGTTTAGAGCTCGCGTAATGTCAATTAAGATCATTTCCCTGCTATTTAACTCTTGAAATACCGTAATCAATAAATAAATAAAAAAGCCTTTAATTTCTTACAGAAAGTGCACAATTCTTACAAAATGAATTGATTTTGTTAGACCGTAATTACTGTCAAAATTAAAATACAATAGGTGTGCGGACACCGATGTCCTCTTGGGGCTCAATGGACTAAGATTAAAAGCGAGTGGTGAGCAGTGGTGGGCGAGATGTGAGCAATGGTGGCCGAGTAGTAAAGACACCGATTAACCCAGCCCGGTACTTTGTGTAAATTATTTCATCATCGCGCAAGAAAACGGAGGAAATTAACCGGCATGTCTTAAAACCAAAAATCGACCGCACTGGGCCTTAGTAGTGGATTACGGCCTATCCCCTCTCCTACAGAGGGGTCCTGAGTCCCTGCAGTGGGAACATATAAGGCGGATGCTATAAATGTGATTTTCTGGGGCTAAGGGTTTACAGCCCCTGAAGGGGTAACTCGTGGTCTTGAAACGCAAAGAGTTAAGAAGGAACGTAGATGTTGTTTTTATAAGTAAACTAGCGACCCGCCCCAGCTTCGCACGGGTGCAAAGGTGATATATTATAGCTATAAACCTTTCTCTTGAATCACTCTATCTATTAAAAAAAAACGCATCAAAATCCGTTGCGTAGTTTCAAAGATTTAAGCATACAAAGAGACATAGGGACAGAGAAAGCGACTTTGTTTTATACAATGTAGTGAAGTCTGACATCCGCTCGTGTTCCGTCCTAAACCGGGAGAATTCATTGGATTATTTCTATTATTACTATTTCGGCTAGAGCATTAACAATACTTACAGAACCTTGAACAGGTGCTCGCATTTGACAAATTTCCGACATTAAAGTGTCCTTGAAAATAATGGACTTGGTCGATGGTAGCTTACCATAGTGTTATATGAAAAAAAAAACTATTGTGACCAAAAACACGTGACGATCAATTTTTTCGAACAAGTGTTCAGAAAATGACTGAAGCATTCTATTTTCATTGTTATCTTACATATTTATTTTAATGAAGGCGGGACAGTGTCTGGTTTATATTGTACTAGCACTTGCTTGCGTCTTCGTTTGCGAGAATGTTTTCATATAAGCAATTAACTTTTAACGTCCCTTAAACCCTATTTAGAGGGTACTTTAGAAAACCGAATAACGATAGTGTTTATTGTTTATTTTGATTAGAATTTGTGCTAAGTAACAAGTTTATTAACCCAAGGAATAAGATTTTTCCATATAACTTTTAATAGCCCTATCGTTATAGGAGGAGGAAAAAAACGATTATTGAAAACATATGTCATTTTCTTTTTTTTATGTCAGTTTGAAAATGACGAATATGGGCTCAAGGAAAACAATTTTGAATACAAATTATTTTCTCCGTTTCTCATCCTTAAAAGTTAAATTTTAAAAAACGCCTTAGCGCTCAGAAAAAGAAGCCTTGTGCAAATTTTACGTTACCCCAAGGCAATTTGTCCTTTTATACATATAGATAAATAGGTATTAAAGACATGACTAAGGCGATATTAAACACCTGTCAAATGAAAGAACTTCACCTCGAAATGTGTTCAAATTAATCTGGCTATAACAGTATCAGTACTGACCTAATGGCGTCTAGTCACGAATCCCCTTGACTTTCATAGTTTCCTACAACTACTAACTATATCTGATGATATCGCCCTTGATACACAAGCTATAGCCAGCTCTATAATTATATACCGACCATGCCCGGTAAAATATTGATTACCCAATGTTCCGCATATAGACTCTTTGAGCTGTAACACTTCAGAACATGAAAAAAAAACTGATTAACGGCTATTTTGAGAGCATTCCACTGCGCTGACCATACCATGAACGCCCTTTATCAAACTCAAGTGCTCACAAAAAACATGCCAAACAAAAAAAAGATTTGATCACCCACCAATTTAAATATAAACACAGAGCAATGTGGATTCTTAACTGTCATCATTTCACGCTAGGGACGCGTACCCGAAATATTAATTAGGTGAAATTAACATTACATTTAGGAAGTGACCACACACGGAATATTAATCCATGTATTGGCCTTGATTCCCAATCGGGATGGTCGATTTGGCGTGAGCTCACGCGGCGCACCTCTAGACGAGGCACTCGTGCTACCGACTGCCGTACTGTGCTACTGCTGCGCGGAGCGAATGGTGTTCATTAGAGAGGTTCATTGTAAGCTGCCAGTGTTTCCTTGCCCGCACGCGTATGCAGTTAGCGTTGCTAGTTCCGCACTAGTTTCTGAACGCGCATCTGTAGAACGCGCGCCCTCGTCTCATTTAAAAAAAGAACTCGGAAAAGCGCGCGCTTTCCACGCTCGTAAAAATTTAAAATGGGTGTCGTTAAACAACAGAAGAATAAAACGAAAAAAGAAGATGTGAAGAAAGACTTGGCTAATGGAAAGCCGAATGATGTTAGTAAAAAAGTGAAAAAGAAAAAGTTTGTGTCGTGTTTACAGTGCATCAAGCCCGGAAAAGAAGATGGTATATATTTTTTTTTTCATTTATTTTTGTGTAAATATTCTAATCGTGTTGTATGAACGGAAAATTGTGGTTGCTAAATTAGGCTTGTTTATGTTGTTGTAATCCATTTGGTAAGCAGTCAATATTCATGTTTCTGTATCCGGTGATTGACAAATATCCAGTCCATACTATAGCGTGTTCAATATTAGTGTAAATTTTATGACGGGACTTTAAATTTTGCTAATTTTGCTAACTTTCCAAAACTTGGAAATCATTTTCGAGCTTTCGGTAGGAAAAATCCAAAAATCTCTATAATTTTCACCCTATCAACAAAAACAAACATAAATTACGAAAAAAAAAAATGTAAATAAACAATACGAAAAAAAACAAACGAAGCCAGAATGTAAGATAAACATGGTGATTATGATCGGCGAAACAGACTTGCTACGATTACCGTCATAACGACCCACATACCACTGTTTACGTTCCACATATCCCAAGATTTCGTAACATCACTGGGAAGACTGGAAAATCAATCTTTATAAAACATATTTTGATAATAACCTTCAATGACATCATCTGACATAAAAACCGTAAATATAGTTCGTTTTTTAATCCTAGACTACAATTTGACAACTTAAAATGTCAAACTCCAGAAAATTGAGAACATATTTCTAGAGTGTGACATTCTCAGTTGTCAAATCGTAGTCTAGAATTTAAAAACGAACTATAGCAACCATCGATATATATATACTACGTACTAGATTAGGTGTACCACACAGTCACTTTACTTGACTTTGGTAATCTGCAGGCCATACAACTTTACATTTTTTTTTTTTTTTTTTATACCACATTGGTGACATTAGTGCAGTTTTGACGTCCACGCTGTGTAAGAGCGCTGTAATTTTTTAAAGACGACATAATGCCAATGAAGCGCTGCAGCGGAGTTTTGTATTAACTTTTCAGTATTATGAAAAATAATTTCTATGAACGTGCTAGTCTATCGCTAGGATATAAGTTTACTAGCTTTCTGCCAGCGGCTTCGCCCGCGTTATAATAGGTTTTCTCACAAACTTTGTACACGCGTTTCATCCTTTTAGGGTGTGAATTTTGGAAAATCCTTTCTTAGTGTTCGACTAAGTCATAAAAGCAAGCTTTGTGCAAAATTTCACTCTCCTAGTTCCAGTAGTTTCGGCTGTACGTTGATATGTCAGTCAGTCAGTTTCTCCTTTTATATATATAGATGATAGCAATCGTAATACCCAGGGTATGTCCTACTGCTCGTACTTACTAGCATTTGTTTTGGGCATGTTAAACCTTTCAAGACTCTCTCTAGTACCTACAGTTATCATTGTTTTGGTAAACACATTCCGCGTTCACTATGTTGACTAACACAGAATTTTAGATAAAGATGAGACATTCCTAATTGCATAACTTGCCTACTTTTGAACACAATATAGGTATTTGCATAGATGATTTTAAAACTCATGTTTCTAAGACTAGACTAATATGACACGGTACTAGCTTGCACTCGTAAACCTAGGTTACTCCTCAACCTTTAGACCGTCTTTTCATCGCTTTGGGGGGCTGAATTTTAGAAAATTCTCTCTAAGTGCTGGCCTACGTTATAAAAGGAGGCCTGATGCAAGATTTCATGCTCCTATTCCCAGTAGTTTCGGCTGTGCGTTGATATGTCATTCAGTCAGTTTCTCCTTTTATATAAATACATTAAGATATTAGTTTTCCATTGCCAAAACCTTCATCTTAAATCAGAAACCACATTAAAGTTTTACAATCTGTTTTCAGCCAGATGCAGAAATCTCATAACTTTCATACGTTACTAAAACATAGTTTTAATAGCTTATCATAAAGCGGAGCCCCCAAATCTGTCAGTCAAGGCCATTACTGTGTGTTTTCGTTTGCATCATCATTGCCGGGTTAGGACACAGATGACTGACTATGCTCTGTGGCTACCATAGACAAAAACTAGTCTCATTAGAGGATTTAACGCAAGGTTTCCATCGCTGAAATTGTCTGTGTAAATAAAAAAGCGGTTGAATATTTATGGATCTGTTAGGTCTCGTTTTTTTTTTTTTTTATAAGAGATTGGGTTTATATCTTACAGCTATTGTTTGCTTAAACTTTACGGAAAAGTGTTAACAGATCTACAAAATAAAAAGAATAATTTACATGGTCTGTTGCTTTAGGTATTCAAAAAATCTCCGAGTAAACGAGCTACTGTTTGAATAAATAATCTGTAATGTTTATTGTTAATATAGGAGAGTTTTTGGCAGGATTTCGAGTTAAGTTCAATGGCTGATTTAATTATTTGGAAATTGATTTCTAGTGGATCTTGTAATGTAAATTTGATTTAAGTCTTGTATCTCAAGTGTCTGCAACTGGACGATATGTGGAATCATTGAAACCGGCTGAGAATAGATAGATAGTTAGTTAAGATATATATATAATAGGTAGATAAGATAGTTTTGTCTATCTCAGCGAAGTTTACCGAAAACGCTGACTTGATACCTTTGTCGCTAAATACTATAATTTAAACATTAGAATGTGTTGCATCCGCATTGTAGTAGTAAACTGATCAGTTATTCACACGACGACATGGCTTAAAGGACTTAGTATTCAAGCCAAAAAAATAACAAAAAAAACCATATAAGAGTAAACGAGCTAATGTTTGAATAACTTAAACCTTTAAATTTATTATGAATACAATATGAAATCATACTGCATCACAGCGTGAAAAATCTGAAATTTTAATCTCCGTAAAAAAATGGCCTCTCTGAATCATGCGCAGAAATAGTTTCATGTACCTACGTTAACTCCACTGTAAGGATGTCTAGTTTAACGCTCATTTACGCAGTTGTATAAGTCCGTAGCGATGAGATCATTCCGTATGTAAATGTAATAATCAAACATGATTTCGTTATGTTTTGAGACCTAACTACGAATTACGATGTTAAGACAACAAAAATCTATTTGCGAAGTGTGTTTTACTGCGTATCTAAGTTGGTAAACAAATACGGAACGAAGAAGCTGAACTAATGCAAAGTTAAAAGTAAAACTTGACTACAGGTTTATTATTACTCGTAAAGCTAATATATGGCTTATGTTTATTTCTTTTTTCATTGCAAATATCAATATAAACCTATCATCAATATCCTAATCGATGGATGCGGTAAAAAAAAAATGTTAACAAACTTTATTACAATTTTGCGCCAAAATTTTACCATTAAAAAGAAACACGTACGTGTGTCGGGGACACCCTGGTTTTTGAGACGAATTAAACTATAGGTACCTTCAGTCCGTCCATGCGAGGTAATAACGAAATATTAAGCAAGCATAGGTGTACAAACATACATACTTACGAGTACAAGATTTATTTTTCGAAGTCAAAATCTAAGTCAATACATTTATTGCAAACCAAGTGTACAGTGATGACATTATTCGTACGGCCGCGAATATCATTATGCTTTCTTGGTAATCAAGTAAAAATATTTTTTTTCCATCAAGTTCAATTTTAGAAGAAAAGGGGGATGGGTCATTTAGTCAGTAAGAGTCTGACACTGTTTCCCGCTCCGCTCAAGTGTGGGATTCGTCATTAGATGATTTTTCCCACCATAAAAAAGTTAAATTATTATTTTAAACACATTTTCCCAAAACCTAAACTCCACACACCATAATCGTTTACAAAAAAATTCTAGTGTAGACAGATACATTAAATTCGTGGTTAAACCTCCAAATACAAATGTTAAGCCATAAAATTAATCATTTGCATGCCGAAAGTCATTATTATTGTTGTATTTCAGTCATTACTCTAATGGTCACTTTGTACTCGTAGTCATACAGCTAGTCGCCATATTTTGTGAAATTCATTAAAGTTCGTTTTTTAACTCTAGACTACGATTTGACAACAAAATTATATGTGACTTGACTTGACTATGACTTAATAAGGAATTACTTGGCAAGAAGTAACTACTTCTTTATAAATACGGATGTACGTCGTTTTCAGAATTTCATCTGAAATTGTTTAGCTGTCAAAGAGTCCAAAGATTAACAAAAAAATCAGACATTATTAGTAATGCCTAGGAAAATCACATTACTCTGTCAAAGAATTGACATAAACATGTCAATTCTTTTACACTCTAGAAATATATTCCCAATTTTCTGGAGTTAACATTTTAAATTGTCAAATCGTGGTCTAGCATTAAAATACCAACTATACCTTTCCATTGACAGACATGTTAATTCTTTGACAGAGTTGCTCTGTACTGAAAGAGCGATGGACGCAAAAGTGAGGTCACTGCCTAAAACTGCCATAGAGTAATTTTCTGGCATTGTTGCAAATCCAAAATGTTTTTTAGTAATATGAGTCAAGTTTTGGTTGTTTTTCTTTTGTTGTTCAGAATGATGTAAGTTTTATATTTTGCTCTTACATACGTGTTTTATAATGGTTTTTTAAAGGATTTAGCCGTGTGTGTAGATTCTGTTACTTGAGATCTTTATTGTTTTTATGTTAATTATATTGTATTCTTCTGTTATAATCAGTCGTAACTTTGTCAAGCATTAAAGATTGCTTCATTTTCAGTAAGCTAGCTATGGTACTGTGTGTGATAGTCCATTTAGCTACTAGCTAATTGACCTACCAAATTAAATGGGTGTACGACCTCTCTAATTAGTTAAAAAGATTACTAAGTAACATTCTTTTTCTTAACCTTATTAGCCACCTAAGATTCATCTTGACACCATCAGACTCATCTTGTTTTGTGTCAATTTCCTATCAATTTGGTATTTTTATAAAACTTATAATCTCTCACTGTACTAATTTAATAGATGGAGGTTTAGGCGCGACTCGTGGGGGTCACTAAAATTCAAGCCTGATACTATAAATACAATAAATTATGGCTGAGGTGTATTGATGATGATGATGATGATGAGGTGAACTCGCGCACTTTTCCGCACTAGTGCAGAAAACTGTAAACTGTGCCTAAAAGAGGTAGAGATAAGTGCGAGACCGGGTCGATTAAGTATATTGAAAAACTAGCTTTTGCCCGCGGCTTCGCCCGCGTGGTTTTGGGGTTGGGGTTCCGGGATAAAAAGTAGCCTACGTGTTATTCTGATGTATAAGCTATATTGTGGTAAAGTTTCATTCAAATCCATTCAGTAGTTTTTACGTGAAAGAGTAACAAACATCCATACATCCATACATCCATACTTACAAACTTTCGCCTTTATAATAGTAGTAGGATATGTTTCCTTTCTTCTTCCTATAATTGTAGAACTAAGCACACTTGACCTATGGTACCTGCCTGATGTCAGGTTAATATGCGGCTCGTATGCGACAGCCCACATCCTGTGGCCACTAGGATGCGCACTATATGGGTCCTATAGTCGCTTTTAGGACCGGAACTTCGCTAGAGTACATTTTTATATGGACAACGAGTTATGATGTTACTAGTTTTTGCTTGGCTTCGTTCGCGTGAATATCTGTCGCATAGTTTAATTTTAATGTACTTAGTCTTAGTCTACCCGTTTTTACAATGTCATCTAAATCTGTTTAGCTGTTAAAGGGTTAGTCTAACCAAAACTCCAGACATGATTATTAAGACCTAGGATAATATAATAATTTAATTGGAATTATATTTCGGCTTTGGTGTATACTTCTAGCAAAGTTACTACGATGTATTATGAAGTAACATACTTATTACCTGACAAAGCCTTTTTCGATGTCTCGTCAGAATAGACTCAAAATATCGGATCGAGATCATCAATCATTAATGGCATGCCCTTTGAATTGCCCCTGCAGGAAATGGGGTATTGGCATATTTGGATAGAAACGTTTCGGTTTCAACCAATATTGTCTCTATGGCTATGTTTGCTATGGAAATTAGTGCCATAATTTTAAACAGCGTTCAATATACAGAACAGAAGAAATATTTAACATTAAAAAAAAATAGAAGGAAATCCATCCACTAACTCTTTCAGCTCTATGGTGGTGCGAGAGGATTAGATTACAGTCCATTCTTTCTCATAGAGAAAAGGCCTTGAGTACTAACAGCAGATAATTATAAGGCTGATTATGATGCAAATGATGAATCTAACCTAACCTACGAAGGGACCCAGCAGGGTCGAAGCCTACTGGGGCCAAGGGTTTGCTTCTGAAAGGAAGGCTAGGCCCTGGTATGAAAGGCAACGTAGGAACGGGGTGAGATTTTTAGACAGTAAGATTCTGTCACTATCTCCTGCTCTACGTAAAGGCAGGAGTTGTCATTGGATGATTTTTACCCATTGAAAAAAACCTTATAAACTAAATAAATTGTTCCTAGTTACACGAGAATTTTAAACAAAAAGCATCTCTTTGAAACATCACCGCAATGATCATCGCCTCATTATATTAATGACAGTTCTTTTCTGATAACACAGAGATAACAATCATATGTGACAATGGAATAATTTGTGACAATGAAAGTCTATACACAAGCCCATCAAGTCCACATGTGTTTTACGATGTATACAATATAACGCTTTATATACAATACTATTATGTGTCATTATTGTTTGTAACATATGTGTTATCTCCACATCTATGGTTGCAATCAGTTGGGGTATAGAAATCTATTGAATGGTTTTAGGTAGTTTTGTTTGACGAGCGTAACAGAGGGCTGTTGACAGTGTTATAGATTTTTTTTTAATGTGACTGTGGATTGATAGAGTTTGACATTGCCTGAATTAGTGGTATTAGATATATTAAAGTTTCAAAGTGTTTAAATATATTTCTGGTGAGAAAAATGGGTCAGTTACTGTTTGTTACTATACCAATAAAAAAAAGCCATCAACGATTGTATTAGGTACTGCTTACCATCAGATAGGATCGCAGTCAAGTAGTAATTTTAAAAACTCGTACCGTTTTTTCGTTGACTTTTATACTAGGGCCAGATCCTTCCTTTCAGACGCGAACCATTGGCCCCAGTCGAACCCTTGGCCCCAGTGGAGCTATAGGGTTTCATAAATGTCTTTGTCTTGTGGTAGAGCCTTCAAAGGTAGATAAGAACAAATCGGATACCTCGGTTATGAACTCAATGATTTTTTATAAGCTTTTTATTAGCTTGCAAAGTAACTATGTATGTTCGGCTCAAATCTTGCGACTCAATTTTGAAGCAGATATCTTCAACCGATTGAGCTGCAATTTTGCATGCAGATGTAAATCGCATGACAATGCAATATTATGATGACATGGAGTTGATGATGGAATTGCAAGGTAGACATAGGAACTCTGTAATTAAACGGCACAACCACGTCGAGTTTGGGCTCGTGTGAATCTTCTTGACGAGTTTTAATTATATAAGTATAGACCACCGATATAAAAGCTTGTTATGAATAAAAATATTTTTTTGAAAACTTGTTTAAACTATTGTAGTAATCGACGTCTATTAGGTTTCAAGTGAGATCAACGGGTTATATCTTTCTTAGCTTAAATACTTTCCATAGCTTGAATACCCGCCAATAACTTCCACGCTTGTATATTCCGCGGAATGTTTGCGCATGCCTCGGTAAAGTAGCTTTTTACAGCGAATACTTATAACTGTTATTACAGAGTTATTAGGTTTTATATCATTGTGCTGCTCACGAATAAAGTCATAACCATAATATTCGGATTAGCTTCTGAGTTTATTATAAAATCAGTTACTGCTTGGAAACATAAATAAAGTCATTTGGACATTTTTTCTTGGCATGATCTGGTAATAGTGGATATGGATAAAAAATAGGTATTTTGCAACTAACAGCTCTTTCTTTACTGTTGACTAGCTGATTCCCACGACTTTGCTTACTACAGACTCGTAAAACAATTACAGTTGACTTTTAGCCACAATTCCAAGTTGTTTTTTTTTTCAATATTCTATTCATAAAAAATAAAAAAGGTGGATCCATCAATCCAACTTGAATTGAAATATTGTATTTTTTTTTAAACACTATCGGACCTTAAGCAAAGCAATGATGCAATGACGTGCGCTGTTCCCGTGCAACTTAAGTAATTGCCAGCAAATCGTAGGGGCCGAGCCAGCAGGTATGGTCAACGCCTACTGGGGCCAAGGGTCTACTTTTGAAAGGAAGGCTAGGCTGAAAGTCTTAGAAACTGGCTGGATATTATAGTCAGAGTCTAATCCTATATCGTGCTCCACCCAAGGGCGGGATTTTTAAACTCTTGAGTCCCAAGCGCTGACGTTCACCTCTTGTCTTCCTATTATGTCTCTAATTACGTTATTCGAAAGGTTAAAGTTACTTCATTCCCAGAGCTGCAGTCACATTTGCATACTGCACGCTCTTGACAATATGTTCCATGCAGAGTTGACTGATCCCCGACCGACATTCCCAACGCTTAATTAATGTTTCCTAACCTAAATAGATGTTAATTAGTCGCTCTATAGTTCTCTGCAGTCGTTTATACCATACACCTGATGTTATACAAGAAACTTTTGATCGAAACAATTTACAATTTCGAGTACCGTATTTACGGACCCAATCAAAGAACAATTGGTGTACGAATGCCGGCGTTCGCTCGGGGCTCAAAAGTTTAAGATTTGTTGGTTTTATGCTGAGATAGAGCAGTGGTGGCCGAGTGGTAACGGCCCCGACTTACGGGTCGTAGGTCGCGGGTTCAAACCCAGCCAGGCGCATTACTTTGTGTAATTTATTTCATCACCACTGCTCTCAAAACGGTGAAGGAAATCATCGTGAGGAAACCGGCATGTCCTAGAACCAAAAATTCGAAGACATGTGACATTCACCAATCCGCACTGGGCCCGCTTGGTGGATTATGGCCCATTCCCTCTCCTAGAGAGAGAAGGCCTGTGTCCCTGCAGTGGGAACATTAAGAGGGTGATAATGATGATGATGAGATGGATATGTCATGATTTTTTTTACTGGATTTTGCATTAAGGCAAAAGAGAATTGAAATTCTCGTAGCTTTGGTAGTTCTGTCCAGTTGGTTCGGGAAATATAGTTACGGAGTAGGTTTCCAGTCTTATCATTACATAGTATAAAACAAAGTTGCTTACCGCTGTCCCTTAGATGTAAGCTTAGATCTTTGAAAGAACGCAACGGATTTTGATGCGGTTTTTTTAATAGATAGAGTAATTCAAGAGAAAGGTTTTATGTGTATAATACATGCATAATATATTTAATATCACTACCCGTGCGAAGCTGGGGCGGGTCGTTAGTAAGATAATAAATATGATAATTTAATAATGTGCATGAATTATTATTTTTATTATAATATATCATTATTCCTATTTTGTGAGGACGTTCACAAACTTGTAATCTCATATATACAAGACACCCAGACCCGGAACCCCTATCTCTGGGCCATACAAATATTTGTACCGTACGGGAATCGAACTGTGGAAAAGTGTCATATTTTCAGACTTCTGATAAGTCAATCAGACTTTAGAATCTCGCAACAATGACTTTCTAGATCTTTGACTGATCTAAAACGACCTCTTTATTGAATATTTAATAACAGCAATTCTCGTAAACTCCCAAAAACATTACGTACTCAAATACAAAGGAAAAGCCCGAAATTATAGGGTAATGACATTCGGTAGGTATCTATTGATCGGGGTTGATTAATAAAATCATTAAAATTTGTGACGTACCTGAGTAGAGTATCTATACAATTTAGGTAAAACACTTGATGGTCAAAATTCTCAAGAGTTTATTTACGGCAACGATCGATTGTGAACAGGTATTACGTAACTCTTTGTTAAAAATAACTTCTAGTTAACCTATAATTTTAATGGAAGTTCGTGCAGTCTATGAAAACTTCCGGATTGCGTCATAAGAAAAGCTGTATAACACTTTCTTCATTTTTAAAGAAATTGCTTTTTTTATTTTCTATGCTTGCACGCAAAACGAAAATTACTTTATAGGTAGCTTGTGAAGTTGTGACCCTGCAAATGTAATCAGTTCACGCCCCTTTTTTATGGTAGGTATTCGTCTAATGACTTCTCCCGCTCTTTATGTCAGACTTTTACCGACTAATTGCACCTATATTCCTTCTTTGCCTAGCGTTCTGGGGAAACGGGTTTCCTTTTTGGATGTCAGCCTATAGCCCCAGCTAGACAGCTCTTTGAGGCACATTACCAAACCTTTGTAATAGATGGTCAGAACTATAGAAAACAGGAAACAAAACTTTTATTTGAAGGCAGGTAGGGCTTTTAAGCCATGATAGGTGTCGTGTGTGCAACTCAATCATGAAATACGTGGCTCTTTTTCCTATTTGTCTATTATTCTACTAAGTAAAATCTATAGTTTATACTTCTAGACTTATTGCGGACCATATTCATGTCGTAGGGCCGTCTTCACTGGACGGAGCTGGCCCGCGGGCCGTACTTTTCCCATCACTGATCTAACCCAACCATAATAAATGACCTAATACAGGCACAGAAATAAAACAGAACAAACAAATCAAACGACATTGTATAAAACTGCATCGCTTATAAACTCCGCTTGCATAAACACGCGACATTGTAAAACCATCACGTCTAAATTGCAAACCTACCTTTTTTATCCAACGATGATGTCAACCACTGCCGCTCCTTAAGTACATAACGTTTCTACCCACATCACTGCTTACCCTTATTAGCTGAATGGGTTCTTTTTAACGAGAATATTACACTGATTTGGACGTGGGGTGCTTTTATTTAGAAATTGTTGCTGCGTGCTGTAAAATTGTCTTAAATCTGGGCGGATGATTTTTGTGTCCGCTTTTTTTTAGGTGGGTAATCATGCTATGACTTCACACGGTTTAGAGTCCGCTCTAAACTCTCCGGCGTGTCAGACTTTTACTGACTAAAATCCACTCTTTTTTATGGTGGGAAAAAACATCTAATGATCTCCGTTTTCTCCTCCACCCAAGGGCGGAATTCGCCGCCCTTGGGTGGAGGAGGAAACGGTGTCAGACTCTTACTGACTAAATGACCCACCCCATTCCTTCTTAGCCTTCATACCGAGGTCGGACCTTCCTTTCAGAAACCGGACTGGATAAATACTAAAACCCACCGGTTTTCTTTCAGTTTTCTTTTGCGTTCTAGGGGCTCAAAATTTCTTACAAGCTTTGCTACAAACGATTCTTCAGGCCTGAAAGTTTATCCCGTAGAGGTTTTTCGAGATTTTAAAGACTTAGTTATCTTCTTATACTTGGTCTTTGGCTTTAGCGCAGTAATAAGACAAGTATAGAAGATACCAGACAAAAACACCTTTATATAAATGTAAAACTGTGTTATCGTTTCCATTTCAATATTTACTGAATGTTAGCGCTGGAATTTTCAGAACATCAATAAAGTCATTGAACTGTTAATGTGAAAATGATTACGACTATATATGTGTGTGCGTATTGTACAATGTGGGTATTTTTTTAATCGCTATAAACTAGAACTTGACTGCTATCACACCTGATGGTAAGCAGTGTTGCAATCGCTGATGGTGAGGCGCACTAGGCACGTATTAGTATAATTTTGTATTGTTAATAAAAACAAAAAAAGACAAAAAGATTATCACACACCTAGATTTTGGGTTTCTTACGCCAAATCTCCGCCTGTGTACCTTTGTTTTGCATGAAGTTCTAATAAATAAATCTCTAGGTAAATGATGATTCACCCAGATGATTTTTTTTAAGTGGAATATCATCATATTTTTCCTCCCTCCCTTTCTTTTTAAAGCCTGCGTCAGCACACTGAAGGCACCAGTGGCATTTTGCATCCCAGGGCCACTGTATTTTCATCAAGCAATCTCGCAACCCACGAATGTTTCTCTGTTTAACCATGACTGCAATGAATTCCTTTACGACCCATGTTTAGCACTGCGTGTTAACGAGATATCACAATGATTCACATTTAGCTCAGACCTCTGTTGTTCACATTAATACTGAATATACTATTGTTCCTTATGTGGCAATGAAACCAATTAACAGATGTATTGTAATTAAATTCTCAGTTTCTTACCCATAACTTCAGTAGTTACTGGCGATTTAAGTTTGAATTCCAAGGCAGATATAATACATAATAGGAACCCTCCAGAATGGTCGAAGTCAACTGGGATCAGTCAAGCCAACTGTGACAACTCTGAAAGGAAGGCTCTGGCCCAGGTTGAAAGGCAACGTAGGAACGGAGTTTTTATTCGGTAAGAAGACGTAGAAAAGATATAATCGTGCCCCTAAACGCAAAAGATAACTGCAGTAAAAGTCTGATTCGCCTTCGCGCCCCTTGCTAGAGCAGGAAAGGTCACATGATTTCCCATCCCAAAAAAAGTGGATAACGTAGCTGAACTTCCATTTTAAAAATAAACAAAAGGTGTGTAACAGTTTACACTAACAGTACAATCAACTGCATCCCAAAATAAACTCAATAAAAAACTACATTTGTATACGTTACTCCAGCATCTGTTCTTTCGCCTACTTAGTATATCAACAATACAAAACAGTGCAGTCATTAACCGTGATAAAAACAATCTATTAATAAACCTATCATTATATTCTGGCGTGATAAACACACTTCCCTACTAATGTCCAACTTTCACGCTATAGTCTTGCCAGAAAATGTGTCATCATCACTTTCAGACTTGATCAAAATGCAAGAAACTACCTCAATGTCATGTCTGATCGTATCTTTAGATGGTGATGTAATGCATCACTATTCTTGTTTTGTGTTTGTAATGTCAAAACTGAATATGAAAATACATCTCATATCAATAAAACATGCAATTTTTTTGTATTTCTGCCAGACAATCTGTTTCTTCCGATTGATCCCCGAAACTTTGGAATTTGAAGGGTTTTTTTAAGATAGCTGATATTATAAGGAAAAACTTAGACTATTTTTATTTTTCATTTTACGAAAACAATCTTGTTTTTCTGTGAGTCTGGCGTGGACGAAATCGCGTATACCAGCTAGTTCATAAATATAACATTGAGATATCCCGGTAGCACTTAGTTGTAATTGCGTCGTAAAATTCTAAAGAAGCATAAAAGCGTCGATTCTAAATTATTAGTTGTTAGCTCACTAACCTACAGGCTTTTAAAAATAATGATTGCTCTTTATTGAGGAGGCGACCTTGTCTTGTCACGTCTATCTCCAAAACATTGGCCACCGTTCTATTTTACCATTCATTTGATTACTCACAATGACCATATTTTTTTACTGGCTTCGGGGTGGGGCCAAGAAGTCGGTGATTTCAACCGTAAGGCGGGGCTATCACGAAAGTATTTTACTTAGGCGTCGATAAATCTTTGATTACAAATTGCTTTCATTCCAGTGATGGATCGAAGTTTTAAATGGATTGCTCGATAATTTACATTGACCTTAACACTCCTTAAGCTTACTCGAGCTGAAAACAGCTCCAGACAGCCATTATGCTAACTGTGATGATCTAATCAAATCAATGCATGATTCGAATAACGCTTACGGCGGTTATGAACCGTCCAAAATTTATTGATGGCCAATGATTGTCAATTGTGCCATAAAGGGTAATAGTTTCGTAAGGGGCCATCAAAATGTGAAGAGTCAGAAGTCAGGCGATGGAGGAGTCATGGAGTCAATTGCTTGGCCCTTGTGCGCTCCCACGCATGCTCAGCGGAGAGCCGGTGACATCACATGCGAGCGCGCACGTGTCGCGTGCGAGCAATTGACGGGTTGTGTAATCACCGAATGAGTTATACCTTGCCGACACGCGTGCATCATCTTCGATCGATTGACTTGATATGTCTGAGAAAATACTATCTTTATGGGCAGTCAGTCGTCTAAAACAGATTTAAATGCATTACTAAACTTGTAATACCAATGCATTTAACTGAATTACGAGATTACTTGACGTATTTACCTAGTTAATTTATCAGACAATCATTGCTATATTTAACAATGCATTGGCAGTAAGAAATGATAAACAAAACACTGAATTAATGCACTCTGCCCTTTTAATTACGACACAATTACAACTGCCATTACAATTCATTCATTAAAACTATTAATTACAATCTTACAACTTCCAAGTCATTGAATTAATCCTTTCTGCTTTACATTTTAAATGTAGTAGTAAGTATGACATCATTGCGTCGAGTTTGTGATGTTCAACTTTAAGGATCGGAAGACGTCCACTGTTGAACTTAGACCTTCCACAAGAGACGCCACAGCGGCTGGTACAGTGCTTTCCATATTCAGCGAATTCCCGCGATCTTTCAGAGAGTGAGAGACCTTCCAGTACATGATCCTCACTCCACTGCCCTTCTGTCCCCTATCGACCATATGTTCTGCGAGTTGTTGGCATGCTATTCTTAAGCTATGTCGGTAACTGAAGTTCCGCAGAAGATCTTCATTTCTGATCACGCAAGTTACTTTCCGTGCTTAACCCTCACTTATATTGTCCTTTGGGTGACTGAGCCTTTTGATAAAACTCATTGTGAGTGACCATGTTTTAGAGCCATATGTTATCACTGGCGCATGATGCCGTCTTGAGACACTGTGATATATCGCTGCAACTTTTTTAGTCAACGCTCCTGAAGAGCATCATCGGCCGTGGATCGAGCCTATCAGGTGGTCCATGTCTATATGTACGTGGCACTGCTTGTACATTCGATAAGGGAACACTTGGCATATGACTTAATGAGGTCTGTCCATCTGGTAGGTTATCGGAACCGAGAATATTTTGGCCAAAGGGTCAGCTGATTAAAGACTCATCCTTGAACCACTAATTGTTCCAAAGAACTTTCGTACACTTGCAAAATCGATGAGTCTTTGTTTGATGGAAACGTTAGTGCGATGAGCAGTCCATTTTATCCTTAGAAAACGCTTTTAACCCCGTATTTCAAGAGCGTCAATTTTTTTTACAATGTTTTTAGATCATTCTTGATTCAGTTCCATACAGGAAGATAGGAAATATTTAGGATTGGTATCGCACTAAGCCCACTTTGGTGCTGTAGTTATAACGCGTAGTCTTTCCACACCTATTTGATGGTATAGCACGGCATGGCTTACTGGCTTACTGGCTTTTGATATCTTATTCGCAAGTTCCGACGACCATACAGCGTTCAAACATACGCAAACAAACAGTTTTACATTTTTATACCTAATAGGTACTAACTTTAATAGAAACAATGACATCATTTCGATTCCTAAGATCAATTATATCCTATTATCAGTAGCAGGAAGGAGATGGAAAACATACAACGTCGCAGAAACAGTAATACCTAATCTAATTTAATTTAATCAGTGCATGCAACGCGAGACTTCATCGCGTCAGCTTCTGGCATGCCAATGCAATCGTGCTGGGAGTTCTTATGAGACTTCAAGGTCAGTTTTCTGACTGATAAACGGTGATGATACAACAGATTTTCCGTCAGTTTTTTTTACGGTTTACTGACAACTTCTTGAGGTTACTGTAACATTTGTAATATTAAGTACTAGCTTTTGTCAGCGACTTCGCCCGCGTACATAAAATATAGCCTATGTCACTCAAAGCTTTCTATTGTTGCCAACTTTTTCCAATCGGCCCAGTAGTTCCAGAGATTACCTCCTTCTAACAAAAAACAAACTTTACCACTTTATTATATTAGTGTAGATGGATCATAATTTATTAATGAGCTAAGTGCCCGTGGATTTTTTAATGCAACGTGTAAGTAACTTCATGGACAAACTAGAACTATATTACTTTTTGCCAATCATCTTCATTTATCAAAGCTACAGTACAGACTATAAAATACTTCTTAGTTCGCATGGATGAAGTGTGACGGATGGAATATGAAACAGTATAGCACTGCCCTAATGATTTATGTAAAACTGTGCTCGCTCGTAAAACACGTTTGGCCTAATATAGGTTTTCAGGTCAATTTTAATGTACTTACTCTAGTTTTTCTAATCGAAACAAGAGTGAAGAGAATCGAACGTGAAATCTTCTTTCAAATGTGTCGTAATTATTTTCTTCTAATAATAAAGGTAGAACTACACTGCGTCGATCTCACTTTATGTACAAATCGGTCATAGTTCACTTGTGCGTCCGTCTAATCTAGTTCTAGCTTAATTATTATTTCAGTGCGAATGAATGGAGAAGTTTTTTTTTAATAATATAGACTAGTGCTTGTATGCGATCCCACCTGATGGCAAACAGGGATCGTTAATGGAACACTAGCCTTGAATACAACTGACTTATTGGACGGGTACGACAATATTTTACGTGATGAACAATTACTTAAATCGTTTAAAGTAAAAGATATTTTTTTCGATCAATTAGCGTCAATCACGTAAATATTGTCATTCGCGTGCTATATCGTCAACCACATCATCGCTTCCCACACCATCAGGTGAGATTGTGGTCAAACGCGCGCTTATCTAGAATTTAAAAAAAAATCGCAATTGACCGTTGTAAAATATCATCATCTTCATTTCGAGTTGGAAATCTCATCATCCTTTGGGATATCATAGATAAAATTAACTGCCAACTAAATAATTCGAGAAGGAAGTCAAACCAATTATTTTTTACCGGGCACAGTTGTAATCGGACTTCTATCCCCTGATCACATGGGGGACATACATCTTCCGGCCTAGCTCCAATTATCTATTTTATTATACCTATCAATTTAATGAACATTCTAATTTATATAGGACTACATCCTTCTGTATAATGTACCTCTTCGTAGGTAAACTAAAGTCACCCAGAGAAGATTTATTTAGCTACTGAGACAATGAAATAAGCGCGAGTCTTGGTATATCCTGCCTTATGCTAGACACTTCAAGTAATAGGGTTTGCGCCCTGTGCGACAGTTGTGCAACAAGAAAAAAAAATAGCTGATGTGCTACATGTTGATACTTCGATTCTCCCACGGAAAAACAATATTTGTATGGTCTACCGATAGTCGTTTTCTTGAAACATGTTTGAGAAAACACTCACAATAGAAGAGTAATTTCGTAATGTTGGGGTTTTTTTAATAAATCGTAATGATAGAGAGATCTCATTGTTTCGTCGAATACGTACCGATCTTATACAATACTGAACCGCAAAATAATTCAGTACATTCATTTATTATATTTTTTTTTATGATGACATCTGATATTATTTATTATGTTTTATTTGATTTTAATTTTTATGGACTACCTCTCGGGAAATTTGGTTACTAATTGATACATGGGCTACTTAGCTCTGAAGTCGTAGTTTAAAGTCTTGAGCCTCGAGCGAACGCCAGCGTTCGCATACCTATTGTATTTATTTCTATTATGTCTCTAAATACAGTACTCGAAAGGTTAAGGGTTGTTTTACATTGTGAGAAATTTATGACGGACAGGAAACTTCGAAACCCTGTAGTGAGCGTGGCCCGACACGCTTCTTGCCGGTATTTTCCTTTAGAGCTACAGAACCCCAAAAATGAGTTCTACTTTCACCTACCATGAAGTCATTAGTCAAACTTATGGGTCAGAAAGTGTCACCGTAGTCATAACAACCAGTCAGTGACCCTAACAGTAAACCTTTGACAAAATGCAAAACTGTGCACCGAAGCTATTCAATTGTCACCTAACAAACGACACAGAGAGACCACTGTACATATAAATTACCATTAAGTTTGGACATCAAAGTATTTTCTAACAGGTTTATTTTTAATGCATTATCAATTTAGGACATGGTAGGGAACTATATGCTTCGGCCAATGGCTCGGTCTGTGTGAAAGTAGATAATTTTACTTAGAGAGCAGAGAGGATACTCCTAGGATAGGACATGATCTACGGCATACCATATTTATTTATAAAAACTTTACGCACATAGTGCAAAGGCGGACTTAATGCATAAATAATGGGGGTGGTGCAAAAACAAACGAGTAGGTGCAACTTACAATAAAAATAGACTAACAAATATAACTATAAACAAATACAACAATATATACACACTTAGATACACACATATAAATATGAAATGTTACATGAAGTAGCTTTTGCCGATGGCTCCGCTCTCGTGAAAGTAGGTAATGATACTAAGAGAGCATACTTCCAGGATAGGACATGATGTTCTAGCATACCATATCGTCTAAGTTCTTTCAGCCAAACGTCTGAAGCATGAAGGAGTCTCAAAGACTTACGTTACAAAGTTTCTCTAGCTACGAGTTTTCAAGCGCTAAAATTCGCTGACTAAGACTCGCCAAGATCCGACGGCCGTACTGTACCTACTCCATTGGATATGATAAACAAACATAACCCGTCTCAATCACTAATATTCATAGACTATATCGTTTCCAATGATTAAGTATGCAAGCAAACGTACTCAACTGCTGCGCCGAAACCATACATCTATTATAATGTACCCACTTCCTTACTCCGCGCACTTTCTTTGGAAAGTTCTTTGTCCTGTGACGTTCCGATACACGTGTCTGATTTGAAGATATTATCGTGTGTTACGTTCCGGTTTTTGTAAGAATTCTGCCGATTATCTCCGTGTGAAGTAAGGTTTTTGTATTGTTTTTGAAAGTGATACTTGCGTGCTGGATTGAATGAAGATTGTTGAAGCCGATAGGTAGTTTAACATTTCGTTTTTGTTGTCTTAGATCTTCTTAACATCAGCCTTATAATGTTCCTGCTGTTGAGACTCAAGCCTCCTCTCTAAGAGAGGGGGAAGATGAGCCATAACCCACCACGCAGGCCCAGTGCGGGTTGGTGAATGTCACATGTCATCACAGGTCACCGAATTTTCGGTTCTAGGACATACCGGTTTTCTCACGATGTTTTCTTTCACTGTTTTGACAGCAGTCTCCTTGGTAGCAACAGAACAATAAACTCAAGCTCTTCTTCCATGTGAGACCATTCTCCTAAAGTAGGAATATTATAAGGCTGACAACGTAAAGTAAAGCTTTATCTTCTTGATTATATAGGTTCGGACATTCCTCTATTCAATAATATAAACATACCTAATTAAAATAAACCAATTTTGTTTACCTATTCATCTAAGTATAACTTCTTCGAACAAATAGTTAAATTGTTGTTAATGTAGTGGTATTGACCCTACATCTAATATCATTCCTTCCTACAACAGGATGTAAAATACTGAATAACTGCCACAAACAGAAATACGATATCAACGCTGGATGTATATAATAAAAACTGCACATTCACAAAACATGAAAACCATTCAAATCCGTGTCATGAACAGATCTGTTAAAACTAGACGACCTTTTAAACAATTTAGTTCAACTCCTATTAGGATTATTACACAATTCATACATTTTTGACATATGTCTGTGCCGACCACCTACATGCAATGTGACGTAGTTAGATAGACAAACGAATATCGACCTTGTGACGACCAAATAAGGCGTTCTATCTTGGAACCTCTGTAGGGATACCATCTGTTATCTTCTATTGTGTTGAAAAGATGAACGGAAAGATCCGTATTGGTGTTTATAGAAAAGCAACACTGGAAAGTTTTCAGACAGATATTGTGCCCTTAAAAAATTTGCAATATGCCTGAGGAAAACGGAGAACGGAATCTCCACAAGTTCCCTTCCTGTGGACATTCTTTCAAACAGTTCTATTCGTCAGTATGTGTTCGGCGTCTATCCGCAGACCGTCTCTCTTTCCATCTGGCGGCATATGCCACGTGGTTGAATGCAGGGCGAGACAATGTATTTAATTTAAAAAATATATTGTTTTTGCTAAACGTTAAAAGAAGAAAATCAATCAATCTTTGTGAACTCGACACATTAGGATACTAGACTCACAGGACTAGTAGATGTAGGCTGTTGGCGTCTTTATGTCTTTAACAAATTTAGAGCTGTTGGGATTCCGTATTAAGCTTTTCTTTCTCTACAACTTCATATGTCTTGTCAATGACGAAAACAACTGAAACACACAATAAAACTCGCATCGTTAATTTCTTTAACACTCCATAAAACCGCGTAAAAGCTATGAATGAGTTGTAAAAATCATTTGAACGAAACGGTTGACAATGCTTGTATACGTCCTGCTGCTATTTATAGTACCATTGTGTTCGGTTAACTGGGCTCGATGGAGGAGCATAGGGTTCTAAACGGTACACTGTAGTTGCATTTTTATAGCTGCTGCTACTATTCTTCAGGAACATAAAGGTATGGAGTATTTTTACTCTGTTTGCCAAATAAAAAGTTTTTTTTTTAGTTTCTATGGTAGGTAAAAATCATCAACAGTCGAATCCCTCTTGGGGGCGGATCGGGAAACAGTGTCAGGCTCTTACTGACTAAACCTACCTACCCCGTTCCTCCCTTGTCTTAGTCCCACAGAGCCCCGGTGTATCGCTTTCGCATCAACCCTCGGCCCCAGGAGGAGCAAATCACAAGCTATGTTTTCTTACATATTTCTTAGATTGTGCTAAGTGCTCTTAGGAACATGTAGGTTTTTATGGTGGGTAAAGATCCAATGTCGAAGTCGTGGCGGCGGGAGACAGTGTCAGACTCTTACTGACTAAACAACCCACCCCGTTGCTACATTGCCTTTATACCAGGGCCAGAGCCTTCCTGTTAGGAACGAATCCTTGACCCCAGTTGGTTTCGATCCTTCTGCAGGGTCAGAGGATCTGTGGGAAGTCTAGCTGCTGGCTTTTAATACCCAAAGTCCGAGTATTTTTTTTCAATGAAGAGCTCATACTATAAAAGAAAACAAACGAACATTATCACTTGACTTTAGATGTCTCTGACAGTAACTTTGAATTATTACAAGGTTTAAAATTACTTCTACAATTCTAAAAACATACTAATTTTATTTTCTCATTGTTACAGGTGGCTTGGAAGGTAAATACAGAGTGGCGGCACCCGAACTAATGCAGGATACATTCATGAGCGACTCGGAAGACGAGGGAGGTGAGTTATACCTGTCTAGCTTATTTACTATTTAGTCTAGACAAACTGGAGCACGGAGTAATGAGCACATGGAGTGATAATGTACGGGCAAACGGTGCAATGATCGTCTATACACTAAAGACATAATGCTCCTCTTTTTAAAAGTTGTACATTGCGAAGTAAAAGTATGTGTGTATATCTATAACCGGAAAGCAAGCTTAAATGGGTTACTTCTAAGCAAGTTTCCTCCATCCTGGACTACTACTACATCATGCTTTTTTTTTAATTTTCCTTTTACATTATTGCTTACGTTTCAAATGAGAAAAAGATCAAATGCAACCCTTTTAATAAAAAAAAGCTCATGTCTCTGCACCACCTTAAGGTCGACCGATAGAAAATGTCTAAACATTAAGTCCGCCTTTGCACAATGTTTCATTAAGGCATAAAGTTTTAAATAAATAAATATTAACTTCTTCAATCTTAGATACCTAATCAATTGTGATTTAAATTGTTAAATAATAAGAAATGAGTAATCTTCCAACATATTCACAAAATCTGTAGTCAAATCTAAAGATAATAACATAATTTTCTATAGACAATAACAGTTTTTCAGAAGTTCTTGATTTATTAATTTGGTATGCAAAGTCCAAGAATATGACAAGATAAATGTAGGCATTTTCTACAGCATTTATTATTATTTCTCAGCTCCATAGTTGGCATTCATAATCAACGCGCTTTTTTTTTTTTTGAATCCTCCATTTACTCATGATTCCCTGGCCCAATGATAATGTAATCCCACGCGCATAAAGATTATTGCACAAAAATGTGGGCCACGCTACCTACGACCTACCTGATGTAATGACGTACGGTGTACCCATAGCTTACAAAAATGTGTTTATTCAAACATCATTCAAAAAACTTTTATAACATGTTTATCACCAGAGTTCTGAATTTTTGATTCCAGCAGTTGTTATTATAAAAAAAATGCAATCTTGATCTTTCTGCATGTTTGCATTGGTTTGAGTAGATTTATAAATAACTCTGTGCTACTTAATACTGTTTATCGATGGTTCTCTGACGGCAGAAACTTAGTTTCAAAGTTTATAACGAGATTCAAGGACAGGAATTACGTATATCGAACGCACAAACGTCACATAATGAGGTCATGTCGAATTCGCCGGCCTACTTTTACATGGTGTTTTTTTGTACGTCATTCCGGGATGGTTTGTGATTTTAATCTATGTAATCACGAAGCTTGCTCAAATGCCTAGGCTTTGAGCAAGCTTCGTGATTACATAGATTAAACAAACCAGTTTGTGCACTAGCACTAATAGACAAGTGCGCCTCACCATCAACGATTGCATCACTGCTTACCATCAGGTGGGATCGCAGTCAAGCACTATTAGCAATTTAAAAAAAAAAACTAGCTATGTTGGTGGCATCAATCAATTACTTAATTTTATTAATTTTAATAGTGATTTATTTAATGTGGACAATTTATTTGAAAAACGATTTATCATGAAATATAATTTAACTCATTTGCAAAAATTATATTATCTTCCAAAAGTCAAAAATTATTTCAATAATTTTAATTGTTGTGACTTATTTAATATATAAAACTTAAATATAAATCTTAAATCAAAAGAAGGCGTTAAAATCGTGTTTTTGAATAAGTCGTAGCTAATTAACGATTAATGATTACTATGCGTTCCAAATGAGAATAGGATCGATAGCCAGGATGCGACGTCACGTCGGCGTCGTAGGTACTATCAAATCGAAGAAATTTTGCCAAAAATGAAGAACTCAGAGATGAGTAAAATTTAAGAACTGGATTCTGATCAACCTTTTTTCGTTCACAATTTGTAAATAAATTAAAATTAATTTTAAAATTCCTTGCCGCTATTTCACAGAAAATCGTAACGTCACTAAACGGCAATCAATCTAATTCTCATTTGGAACGCATTGTACGTTCATATTTTTTTTTAATTTCCTTTTTTGTTAACATTGACTACTAGGCATGAATATGCAAGTCTATTTTGCAATAAAAGCAGCTCGCAAATGATCATAACATATTCCTTTTCAATTAATCATACAGCAGTTTTTGACACTACTATGTTTTTTTTATTGCAGGCGAGGTGGAGTGTCCAATCCAACAACAGCAACAATACCGCTACATGAACAGCGAAGCTGGCACCTTACACCGGGCCAAGCCGTTGGAGGACACCGTCACCGATGGACACCTGTGGCCCAGCAACAATGACCGGAAGGTGGCCACCATTGACCGACAACCACTGGACATCGGGTAAGATTTTTAGCCATTCTTTTTTTCATTTTTTCTTGGATATGGCTTCATTAGCATCCTGTTTACCAGCCTCAGCTAGAGTGAATAATCCATCGGACAAGCTTAATTTACAAGCTTTTATTTAGTTTCACCTGTCCCGTTGTCTGTCGTTCTGTAATCAAATCTTGCAACTTAAATTTGATCCACTTCCCGATTTCCGATTGAGCTGAAATTTTGCATGCCGGTGTAAATCGCATGACAATGCAATATTATGATGACATGGAGCTGATCTGATGATGGAATCACGAGGTAGCCATAGGAACTCTGTAATTAAACGGCACAACCACGTCGAGTTTGGACTCGTGTGAATCGTCTTGACGAGTTTTAAATATATAATTATAGACCGCTGCTATAAAAGCTTGTTATGAAAAAAAAAATATTTTCATTAAAAACTTGTTTTTCCCTCATCATTAATTAGATTTGAATTATACGCATAAAAAGATACGTGTGGACACCTAATGTGTTTCTAAAGGTCAGCAGTTGGTTCTTTCCAAACACATCCCTCAATGTGCATCCTCTCACTTCTTTGGTAGAAATGCAACCTAATCTACCTCGCAGACAAAATGCGGGTTGGTGATTGATTGACAGATTAAAATAACAAACATTTTACAAACGAACTTTAGTTAAGTGGTTACGGTGGAGATTGCACTAGAAAATCCTGTCATTCAGAATACCAGCTCCCACACACACAGTGTATTTATACACTGTTAAATTTTGGTCATTTTAATCCCGTGGAGGGTCGATCCGGTACATGAAACACTATCGATTTGTAAAGATATTTAATCGCCGTGGGTACTCGTCGGTCACTGCGTACTAACTACCTACGGTCATTAAACCCGCTCAGCTGTTCTCTACTTAATAAAATGAATTTTGTATACGCGTAAATTAATTTCTGTTTTTGAAAAAAAAGTAGTTTATTTTCGACCGACTATAGATGGTTTTAAATATGACTCCTTTAGGAAAACCTGATGTACTTCGACTACACTTTAATTCTAATATGACCATCTTTCTCTGCCAGTTTCCTGGTATCATTCGTGGTGGACGCTCGAGGAGGTGCGATGAAGGCCAAGCGGCGCGGTGGTGTGCGCATCATCGTCCCTGCAGCGGCCTGCGCAGCCCCCACCCGCGTGACCTGCAGGGCGGCGACTCGCAGGGCTCCTGCGGCCGCGCCTCCGCCGCTGATGGAGGGAGAGGCTTTGGCTTCGAGGTTGCTGGAGTTACAGCCTCAGGGAGCTAAGTTTTTGGCGTGAGTATCTTTTATAAGTACTGTGGTGTATTTCGGGCGCTACCCTACAATCAAAGAAGCTTCTCTAAATTATACTATATTTGTTTAACGAAGCTCTTAAATAAAATAATACTTTATAACATTTTTCTCTTCTGACAATCTAAGACATATCATCTATCAAATCTATGTTCTTTTTCATAAAGTTTAAAAGTATATACATCGTGCCAGTTAGAACGATGTGTGACCTCTTTTGCCGTCATCACAATACACAGTTCAGCACAGACATCTTTCTAATGATCTTTCGAATGACTGGCCTATCAGTGTAGTAGGTAGTGACCTTGACTGCTCTGCGGGAGGTCGTGGATTCGATTCCCACCCAAGACAAATGTTTGTGTGATGAGCACGATCATTTGTTCTGTGTTTGGGTGTAATTTATCTATAATATGTATGTATTTAGAAATATATAAGCATGTTTATCAGTTGTCTGGTACTCATAACACAAGCTCTACTTAGTTTGGGACTGGGAGTTGTGTGCAATTGTGAGGTGTGAACCAACTTTCCACAACTAAGAGTATTTTGCCCCGCATTTGACCGTTGCACGGAATCACACCCCGCGTCTCGCGTGTATTCCAGGCAGTTCAATAAATACTTGTTTAAAGGATATTTGCGGAGTGTTACGCATGCGGAGCAATCCAGCATGCGTTGTGATATTAAAAACACAGTTACATATTTACAGCCGGGCCGTTTTTATTGTACTATGACTTTTTGTCATTTCGAGGATCATATTCTAACAATTTCGTTAATACTGTTTTACAGGCCAGTAGTGATCGAGGTGCCGATCTTCACATCTTCGTGCCGCGAGCGTGAGATAGTCATCCTGCGCTCCGACACCGGCGAGACCTGGCAGGACCACTACCTACACAACAACGACAACCCGCTTATACAGGTTAGCAACTTTATTTCTAGGGAAATAAGGTGGAATATAATTTACCGCGTCATTTACATCAATCAAGGCTGATAACCTTCAACATGACTGGGAGAAATTGTGAAGGAAACTATAAAAGTTGTTTTTTTTTCTTCATTCTTTAGAGGCTTTAGTCGTAATTCGACTATGACAGCTTCACTATAACTAACACTATTGTCTTACACTAGATACTAGCCTAAGGCTCTTATGGATCTATTGCATACAAAATGTATAAAGCTCATTGGCCACTTCCGAAGTAGGACTAGATGAAATGCTCTGAAATACTCTAATGTCACTTCTGTTTAATTTATGCTTCTTAATGAACTTTAATCGTGCCACATGAACGAAGTATGGATGGGCCAATTTCCTCCAATACTTACTGTAGATCTGAGTTGACTGGTTAAATCATGTATACAGCTTCACCCTGAAAAATAATTCAATTAAGTTAAATGACAGATCCATCCAAACATTTTTGTAACCTACATTAAAAAAAAAATCTACATTAAATGCAAATGTTACATTATTTATTTAGATTTGATATAATACCTCGACCTGGATACCTAATGTCCACTAAAGGTGGGATTTATATATACAGCAAAATTTTTATTGTATTTATCCCGTGAAAAGGTCGATCCGGTACATGAAACACTCATCCATCTCATCATTTATAAAGTTAAAATTAAAAAATAAATAACTTTTTTTTAAAGCTCGAATTCATTTACCCATATACGACACAATTGTGTAGGTAATAATTTTGTCAATAACCTTTAGGTAGTTAGTACACAACGACCTACAGGTTATTGACTCGCTCAGCTGATGATTACATAAATAAATTAATTTTGTACATGCGTAAATTGATTCAAGGTTTGATTATTTTCGACTGTTTGTATAGTCTTCTTATTAAACATTTTTTTTTTCAAACCCCCACCTATTGTTCTTAATTGTGTCTGTAAATTACAAAAGTCGAAAGGTTAAGTTTATATTTCAAATTACAGGAGGCCCTCCAACGTGAACGTCAAGAGTACGGCGGCAACGAGACAGTCGGCGAGAACGGAGAGCGAGTGACCCGCATCATCACGTGCGACTTCCCTCACTACCTCGCGTGCGTGTCGCGCGTGCGACAGGAGGTCCACATCATCGGCCCTGAGGGCGGCACTATCTCCAGTGCACATATTCCTCAGGTAAGGAATTTTAGCCATGTTTATTATTGTCCTGCCTTTGTGCCATGTTGTTTAGGAGGCCAGGTTCTCGCTAGATGGCGTTGAATTCAACATGTCAAAGAGTTGCGGACTGTCAGAATTGGATGGATCAATAATTTTGCTGCATAAAGTGGAGGGTACGATTTTAGTAAAAAAAAAAAGTAGAATAAAAGTAATGAGTTTTGTGTTATTTAACGGGGACTTTTACGTAACATGTTTTTTGTTTTTCATGAATTTGACTTTATGTTTTAATTGTAACTGGCATCAGCATGGATGAAATTGGATTGTTTGAGATGCCATTTTCAATATCAGCTTTTTTACTTAGAAAGACCTTGTTTAATGAACATACAACACAACAACAAGTTCCTGGGTAAAGTGTATATTCTGGTGTTCACATTGTTATTTAAAATAATGGGTACTTACCCCGTCTTTTCTTCGTCAGGTCCAAGCGCAGTTCCCAGCAGCTGCCCTAACGAAGCGTATCCGCGTGGGGCTGCAAGCGCACGCGGCGGGCGCGGAGCTGTGCCGCCGCGTGCTGCCGCGCCACGCCGCCGTGTCGCCCGTGCTCACCGTGGAGCCGCGCCGCCGCAAGTTCCACCGCTCCATCACCCTGACCGCACCGCTGCCTGCCATACATGTAAGTATCCTGGGGCTCCAAGCGCACGCGGCGGGCGCGGAGCTGTGCCGCCGCGTGCTGCCGCGCCACGCCGCCGTGTCGCCCGTGCTCACCGTGGAGCCGCGCCGCCGCAAGTTCCACCGCTCCATCACCCTGACCGCACCGCTGCCTGCCATACATGTAAGTATCCTGGGGCTCCAAGCGCACGCGGCGGGCGCGGAGCTGTGCCGCCGCGTGCTGCCGCGCCACGCCGCCGTGTCGCCCGTGCTCACCGTGGAGCCGCGCCGCCGCAAGTTCCACCGCTCCATCACCCTGACCGCACCGCTGCCTGCCATACATGTAAGTATCCTGGGGCTCCAAGCGCACGCGGCGGGCGCGGAGCTGTGCCGCCGCGTGCTGCCGCGCCACGCCGCCGTGTCGCCCGTGCTCACCGTGGAGCCGCGCCGCCGCAAGTTCCACCGCTCCATCACCCTGACCGCACCGCTGCCTGCCATACATGTAAGTATCCTGGGGCTCCAAGCGCACGCGGCGGGCGCGGAGCTGTGCCGCCGCGTGCTGCCGCGCCACGCCGCCGTGTCGCCCGTGCTCACCGTGGAGCCGCGCCGCCGCAAGTTCCACCGCTCCATCACCCTGACCGCACCGCTGCCTGCCATACATGTAAGTATCCTGGGGCTCCAAGCGCACGCGGCGGGCGCGGAGCTGTGCCGCCGCGTGCTGCCGCGCCACGCCGCCGTGTCGCCCGTGCTCACCGTGGAGCCGCGCCGCCGCAAGTTCCACCGCTCCATCACCCTGACCGCACCGCTGCCTGCCATACATGTAAGTATCCTGGGGCTCCAAGCGCACGCGGCGGGCGCGGAGCTGTGCCGCCGCGTGCTGCCGCGCCACGCCGCCGTGTCGCCCGTGCTCACCGTGGAGCCGCGCCGCCGCAAGTTCCACCGCTCCATCACCCTGACCGCACCGCTGCCTGCCATACATGTAAGTATCCTGGGGCTCCAAGCGCACGCGGCGGGCGCGGAGCTGTGCCGCCGCGTGCTGCCGCGCCACGCCGCCGTGTCGCCCGTGCTCACCGTGGAGCCGCGCCGCCGCAAGTTCCACCGCTCCATCACCCTGACCGCACCGCTGCCTGCCATACATGTAAGTATCCTGGGGCTCCAAGCGCACGCGGCGGGCGCGGAGCTGTGCCGCCGCGTGCTGCCGCGCCACGCCGCCGTGTCGCCCGTGCTCACCGTGGAGCCGCGCCGCCGCAAGTTCCACCGCTCCATCACCCTGACCGCACCGCTGCCTGCCATACATGTAAGTATCCTGGGGCTCCAAGCGCACGCGGCGGGCGCGGAGCTGTGCCGCCGCGTGCTGCCGCGCCACGCCGCCGTGTCGCCCGTGCTCACCGTGGAGCCGCGCCGCCGCAAGTTCCACCGCTCCATCACCCTGACCGCACCGCTGCCTGCCATACATGTAAGTATCCTGGGGCTCCAAGCGCACGCGGCGGGCGCGGAGCTGTGCCGCCGCGTGCTGCCGCGCCACGCCGCCGTGTCGCCCGTGCTCACCGTGGAGCCGCGCCGCCGCAAGTTCCACCGCTCCATCACCCTGACCGCACCGCTGCCTGCCATACATGTAAGTATCCTGGGGCTCCAAGCGCACGCGGCGGGCGCGGAGCTGTGCCGCCGCGTGCTGCCGCGCCACGCCGCCGTGTCGCCCGTGCTCACCGTGGAGCCGCGCCGCCGCAAGTTCCACCGCTCCATCACCCTGACCGCACCGCTGCCTGCCATACATGTAAGTATCCTGGGGCTCCAAGCGCACGCGGCGGGCGCGGAGCTGTGCCGCCGCGTGCTGCCGCGCCACGCCGCCGTGTCGCCCGTGCTCACCGTGGAGCCGCGCCGCCGCAAGTTCCACCGCTCCATCACCCTGACCGCACCGCTGCCTGCCATACATGTAAGTATCCTGGGGCTCCAAGCGCACGCGGCGGGCGCGGAGCTGTGCCGCCGCGTGCTGCCGCGCCACGCCGCCGTGTCGCCCGTGCTCACCGTGGAGCCGCGCCGCCGCAAGTTCCACCGCTCCATCACCCTGACCGCACCGCTGCCTGCCATACATGTAAGTATCCTGGGGCTCCAAGCGCACGCGGCGGGCGCGGAGCTGTGCCGCCGCGTGCTGCCGCGCCACGCCGCCGTGTCGCCCGTGCTCACCGTGGAGCCGCGCCGCCGCAAGTTCCACCGCTCCATCACCCTGACCGCACCGCTGCCTGCCATACATGTAAGTATCCTGGGGCTCCAAGCGCACGCGGCGGGCGCGGAGCTGTGCCGCCGCGTGCTGCCGCGCCACGCCGCCGTGTCGCCCGTGCTCACCGTGGAGCCGCGCCGCCGCAAGTTCCACCGCTCCATCACCCTGACCGCACCGCTGCCTGCCATACATGTAAGTATCCTGGGGCTCCAAGCGCACGCGGCGGGCGCGGAGCTGTGCCGCCGCGTGCTGCCGCGCCACGCCGCCGTGTCGCCCGTGCTCACCGTGGAGCCGCGCCGCCGCAAGTTCCACCGCTCCATCACCCTGACCGCACCGCTGCCTGCCATACATGTAAGTATCCTGGGGCTCCAAGCGCACGCGGCGGGCGCGGAGCTGTGCCGCCGCGTGCTGCCGCGCCACGCCGCCGTGTCGCCCGTGCTCACCGTGGAGCCGCGCCGCCGCAAGTTCCACCGCTCCATCACCCTGACCGCACCGCTGCCTGCCATACATGTAAGTATCCTGGGGCTCCAAGCGCACGCGGCGGGCGCGGAGCTGTGCCGCCGCGTGCTGCCGCGCCACGCCGCCGTGTCGCCCGTGCTCACCGTGGAGCCGCGCCGCCGCAAGTTCCACCGCTCCATCACCCTGACCGCACCGCTGCCTGCCATACATGTAAGTATCCTGGGGCTCCAAGCGCACGCGGCGGGCGCGGAGCTGTGCCGCCGCGTGCTGCCGCGCCACGCCGCCGTGTCGCCCGTGCTCACCGTGGAGCCGCGCCGCCGCAAGTTCCACCGCTCCATCACCCTGACCGCACCGCTGCCTGCCATACATGTAAGTATCCTGGGGCTCCAAGCGCACGCGGCGGGCGCGGAGCTGTGCCGCCGCGTGCTGCCGCGCCACGCCGCCGTGTCGCCCGTGCTCACCGTGGAGCCGCGCCGCCGCAAGTTCCACCGCTCCATCACCCTGACCGCACCGCTGCCTGCCATACATGTAAGTATCCTGGGGCTCCAAGCGCACGCGGCGGGCGCGGAGCTGTGCCGCCGCGTGCTGCCGCGCCACGCCGCCGTGTCGCCCGTGCTCACCGTGGAGCCGCGCCGCCGCAAGTTCCATCGATCCATCACCTTGACAGCACGCTACCCGCCATTCACGTAAGTATGCTAAAAATCATACCACCACTGCTCTCAAAACGGTGAAAGAAAACATCGTGAGGAAACCGACATGTCCTAGAACCAAAAATTCGAAGTCATGTGACATCCACCAATCTGCATTGGGCCAGTGTGGTGGATTATGGCCCTTTCCCTCTCCTAGAGACGAGACCTGTGTCCCAGCAGTGAGAACATTAAAAAAGCTGATGATGATGGTGACACTGAAAATTATCCATGCGAAGTCGTGACATGAAAAAATCAATGACGTCAATGAAAACTGCAGATTTGTCATCCCACATATTAATATACATACATCACCACCAAGGAGATTCTTCCTTTATTTTAAAGAATAATAGCTACGTTCCTTCACAATCATTTAAAACACTTACTCATTGAATTTTACAACCAAAAATATTATACCACCCAATTGTAAACCTTTTCTGCGCAAAAGCCAACCGTCGACCTTTACCATGCTAGACGCGATTAGCAGTATCAACTCCTTACAATTGGATACGAGACTCGCCCTGTACTATGGTATAGGGCGAGTCTCGCATCCAAAAACCTGATCCGGGGCCAACCTTGGATCAAGTCATAACCTGATCCAACCTTAGATCAGGGTACGGTACGGACAGTGGCGGTCCCTTCATACAAGCCCAAAAGCCCGGCTTGCCTTACTAAAATGCCCAATAAGAATCAATATCAAACCCGAACTATTTAAAAGTTCGCGCGCTTAATTCTTATCAAAATAACACAAAGAATCTACTTATGCTGCACTAAACTAACATCGTGATTGGTCGCGCGCAGAGTTTCGCAAACACTCGCGTAGATGTAGATGATGATATAGCTATCTCGCTTACACTTACCGGCTTTTACCGGGCTTTCAAATACTATTGTAATGTCTGTACTGTCACTTTCGCACTCATAGCGATGTGCCGTATAAGTACTTAGGACGTTTTGCGTCTACAAATCGATCAGTATAGAAGATTTAAGCCGGGCTTGTGCGGGCGTGACCTTCTCAGCTTGCCACATCTATAATGTTGCCGTTTTAGCAACGTTGTGAGATCTTGGAGACTTTTAACGAGTTTGGAGACTTTTTTTAAGATTTAGCAACAGTAAAAACTAGCGGCTTTTAAAAAATAACGAAATTAAATATTCAAGCGTTAACTTAAAAATAAAAAAAATGCGACATCTAGCTAGATTTTTCATATACCTGGCGACTTTTTTTACATAAATGACAACACTGGAACTTTGCGTAAATAGTTTTTGACACTCGAGTGCAACTAACTTCAGTTTTATTTGCTTTAAAGGGAAAAGTTTTGTTGTGTTTTCTTAGATTTTCCCAGTGTTATATGTTACTGTTTTGGTGACTTACCTACAACAATGGAGGTAATTGTACCTTGTGAGGATTTAAAATGCGTTCGAGTTTTGATTGGCGAAGATAAGGTAAAATCTTTAAACTTTGCTCAGAAAAAACAGTTAATTTCTTCATTAAAACCGATGATGATATAATCTTTGTATTTCTCAGTCTAGTAAATCGCATAAACGAAAATTTAATAAATCAGTGTATATATAAATTACTCAAATTTTCCTACAGAGGGATTAGATTAATTATTTGACATTTATGCAAACTATTTCGACAAAAAAAACAATAAACAGTTAATTGATTTGCCTGTATTCTATAATAGTCCTGATCTAAAAGATCGAAATGTTTTGGAATTAATTGATTTCATTCATGAGAATAACCTCGAAGATGCCTTTCCCGAATTGTTAAAATAAGTGTATCTTGTTTTAACTATTCCGGCTGTAATTTAATCATTTCAGAAAGATAGACAATTCCAATTAGAATATAAATAATTAATTTAAATTCCTTTTTATATTCTATGTAGGTATTTTTGTTTTGTTTTTTTTTTTGTCTGTAACCTGTTAGTCCTGTTAGGAAGCAATCAACTATTTACCATAACTTTGTTTCCTCAAGCAATGAACCAAACCAAATGGCTTTTTTCAAAGCCACCGGAGGTATGCAATTGCTGATATGTTTGTTTATTATATTCAATCTAGTACTAGCATGCCTTCGGTGAGTGAAATTGAATAAAAAATAGGAAAGAAGATTGATGAATTCACTTTTAATTTATTGTATCTAACCAGTAGTTTATGAGAAAATTGCGATGATCCATATGTAGGTACTTACATACTCAGTCCAAAACTGAACTTTCTTTTTTTGAAATTGGTTAAAATTTTTGGGCTTGCCTTATATTGAAACCCTAGGCACGCCACTGGGTACGGAGCGACTAGGAATTAGAAACAAAAAACCTTCTTCTGTGAAGCAATAATGCGAACGGAAGAGGTGGTCGAAACCATCAGTGAGAAGGCAACCTCACGCCCTAACTACACAGTACAATTATGAATCAAACTAATACAATATTATTCATTACAGGGAGGTACAGAAAAGCCATCGACATCCAACTTACGCCTCCTGTGCTCCATCATGGGCGGCCAGGCGCGCGCCGTCTGGGAGGACGTGACGGGCTCCACGCCGCTCACCGTCACTGACGACTGCGCCTCCTTCACTACCACCGTGTCTGCCAGGTACGTACAATTACATCACTCCTCTTGCTTCCTGTACTCCATCATGGAAGGCCAGACGCGAACAATAAGTCTGTCCTGCCTGAGGACAACCTTATGATTATAGTGTAGTCACATTAAGTAAATAGTGACTCATTGTTGTCCCCTTAGCTTAGCCGTGTCTTTAAAACAATTAGTAGATGATAATATACAAGGTGGGCCAAAAGAAGTCATCCGATGTTGTTTGGCTCTCTTTTTTTTCGACATTAAAAACTTTGATTCTGTTTTGTGATTATGTTTAAATGAACCTTTAGAATTTTATTGGTCAAGTCGAGAAGATTATATCGGCCAAATGGGCGCCGTCATAATTGATTGACATACGGGCTCGTTTTATGGCATTTTTCATAACTTCGAAGAGAACTTCGGGCGACAGATTCTCGGACTCGCGTCGAATGTTGTTTTTGAGGGCTTCCAGAGTCTTGGGCTTGTTCACATAAACACGAGACTTCAAAAAACCCCACAAGAACAAGTCTGGAACGCTTAAATCGGGCGATCTTATAGGCCAGTGCAAATCGCCAAAACGAGAGATGCGGCGACCCGGGAACGCTGCCTTCAGAATATCGGTTGTGGCTCGCGCAGTGTATGCCGTTGCTCCGTACTGTTGAAAGCAAATGTCCCTCAGTCCTAATTCGTCCAATTGCGGCAGAAAAAACTTGGTCAACATGGCACCGTCCACTGTTGTCGTAGGGCAAGCGGCATTCTCGAAAAAAATGGCCCGATGAATCCTCCAGCGTGAACAGCGCACTACGCAGTGACTTTGAGCAGGTGTAATGGGTCCTCGTGCATCACTCGTGAATTTTTGGTGCCCTAGAAGCGGTACTTTGGCTTGTTCACGTACCCGCTGAGGTTGACACGTGCCTCATAAATTCACGCTGCGCCAACACCACAGACGAATTATGTTACGCAAAAAGTTAGACACGATTATTCCGCGTTCTTGGGGAGAGTTTCGATCCTTGGCTTGTTCACATGTATTCTACATCTGTCTAGTCTACAAATGTCAAAACAGATTTGAAATTAGCGGCCATTTGCGAAAATGAGAGCATCTTCCAATAGGGTGATTTCTTTTGGCCCACCCTGTATTAGAAAGTTCACAATTACCATTTGGAGTAAGCCTATCGGATGTGCGTCACTATTTTCTTAAAGCGTTTATAATTTTATTTTTAATTTTATTTTTTGTTTCAGATTCTGGATGATGAGCTGCCAAAATGTCAGTGATGCTACGAAACTAGCCACCGAATTATACAGGTAAATATTGTGGGATAAAAACATTTTTCATTTAGGGTTGTATACTCGAAATAAAAAATTCGTGGTACTATTAATTATACAAAATCGAGTACGGGTTATGCCGGCCGACTCGAGCCGACATTACTCGAACGATTGTTACATAAAAAAGTTCTCACTTTCAAAAATCATATTATTTAATGTTGATTGCTGTGGCTTTAAACAATCATAAATAGCACCACCTACTCTACAATTTTAACATCTTATTCAGTTGAATTTAGACCAATCTAAATAGGTACTATGCGTTCCAAATGAGAATACGTTCGATTGCCATGTTGTGACGTCACCCCGTACTGTCAAATCGAAGATATTTTTGCAAAATTAAAGAACTCAGAGATGAGTAAAATTGGAAAAACTGGATTCTGATTAAACTTTTTCGTTCACAGTTCGTAAATAAATTAAATTTTTCGAAATTGTAAAAAAACTGAATTTTAAGAATATCTTACCTCGATTTGACAGTAAATCGTGACGTCACAACATTGCAATCGATCCTATTCTCATTTGGAACGCATTACATTCCTGCCCTTTATGTTTACATAATCAATTTCCTTTTCTAACAGAGAGATGTTGCTGGTACCGTTCGAAGTCCGTATCGTAGTGCTGGGCAAGCGGCTGGACGCTCTGGAGGGCCGACTGCTCGTCATGTACATTACCGACAGATACGCTTACGAGACGCTGCTGCAACAGGTAATTTACATAAAAAAAATATTTTATTATTAATGTCATTTTATGTGTATAGTCCCGCGCGCCTCAAGGAGTTGTCAGCAAAGCCGTAGGGCAAAAGGGTCGAAGCCTACTGAGGCCCAGGGTCTTTTTATGAAAGGAAGGTTTGGCCCCAGTGCGAAGGGCAGAGTACGGGGTGGGGTGTTTAGTCAGTAAGAGTCTGACACTGTTTCCCGCTCCGCCAAAGAGTGGGATTCTTCATTGGATGATTTTTGGCCGCCATAAAAAAAAAACTTCATGTGTACAGTACGGACGTCGGATCTTTGTGTCTAAAGTTAGGCTCTGCAAACTTTAGCGCTTGATAACTCAAAACAGTTTAAAAAAATAAATGAAATTTGTAGCTGTTATTGCTGTTAGAAAATGTTATTGGCATTTATATTTTTAAAACCTTTACTTTTGTACGAGTTCTCAAGCGCTAAAATTCACAGAGCCTAATTTTGACGTGTTAAGATCCGATGGCCGTACATTGTCGCAGCCATATGGCTATATATATATATATATAGTATAAAGTTATGGTAGAACACACCGAATTAAAAGAAGGCGCGCTGGGCTGAAAAACGTCGTTGTAGAATAGTATAGAATAGAATCATTTATTGTACACCAAACTAGTAATAAAACTTTTACGCAAACTGTTATGTAATACGGATACAATAAGCGGCTTATAAGTTAAACTTAAATGACGATCGACCTTACACAGTAATAGATTTTTCAATGTCAATCGAATAAGGCACAGCGGAGTACTGCACGTAACTACAGCAACAACGGCTATTTTAGTTCAATTTATTTTCCGCATACTGTCTCCCTTATCAGTCGGATTGTGATACCGATATGTTTTATAAAGCGGTGTCCAACGTTTAGCTTTATTGTCAGCGTCAGTGACTATAAACGATTAGGAAAAAGAAGCTAGGGCACGGTCAGCTAGATTGAATAAATACATACAACAATATATCTCTTTCCTCAGGAGCATTACACCGAGGTGGCGCACTCGACGTCAGTTCGGTTCCTGGACGGCAAGGACGTGTACCTGGAGTTCTCTGGCAACCTCGTGCCCGTCACCAAATCCGGCAGTCAACCCATGCTCACCTTCGAGGTAAGGCTTACTACTTCAACTCCCCTATATTATTTTATTATTATTTGATAGGCTCATCTCATCATATCACATCTGTTGGTAAGCGATGACGTGGTCCACGAAGAAGCACGCTTTCGAACTTCACATCTCCCTTTTGGAACTTAGAGACGTCGTCGCTGGGTTGGATACCCTTCCCGTGGTCGTCTGCGGGGAAATCAATACCTGGAACTGGGCTTGGGGTTCCCGTTAAACGAACCAGCGGGGTCGGTTGGTGGAAGACTGGGCCCTGAAGTCTGGCCTAGACGTGTGTGCGGATGCGGGGTGAATCAGTGGTGGACATTTCTTTCGACATCCCCGCACTGTTGCTGCGTATACTCGGACCACCGGTACATCCGGTTTGACGTCTCCGCCCAAACCTCGACAGTGCTGCAAAGTGCCCACCACACCCTCCACGATCTGTGGCCGGAGGCTCTGCGACAACGGGGGAGCCCATGGGCGGAGTTTCTCCCGCACCATCTTGTATGGGCGTCCCCACGGATCAGCATTGAGGGTCCCCAGCCACACTTTGCAGGCCTCCTGCTTGGCCCGCTTTATCTCCGATCGGAGGGTGCGCTTTGCCACCCTATATCCCTCGTACAGCTCCGCCTCCACGGCTTCCGCATCCGGCGCGAAATCATCTTAGTTTTATAAAATTGATCTAAATAAACCTCATAGATCATATTGCCCGTTATCAAGAATCACCATGCCTTATGAAAAGATTCTTTAGCGCTCTATCTTAACCATAAAATTGTAAATAAATAATATTAAAATACGTGTGATTGTTTCAGGCCTTCAAAGACAACCGAGTGGAGTTCACAGTGCGTGTGAAGCACCATGAGGAGAATCCTTCTGGCCGCATCTACTTCATGAATGAGCCTAAGGTAAGATAATAACTTCCTCTAACCTGACAGAAGTGTTATCTTTTAAAAACTTCATGGTAAAAACTTGTACAACATATTTAGTCCCGCAAAACTTTGATAAGAGTCGATTCTTCAACCAAACGGGTATTGTGCTTAGTCCGGGCAACTGTCCGATAGTTGTTTTGGGATTGTTATTATTGCGCTTTATTTATTACCACAGAGACCTCTGATACTGCAATTCGGGATTTGGTTTTAGGCCCTGGTGTCGTTACAAGATGAACGTTAACTTTGCAGGCATTTGATCAAAGATCAAAAAGAAATTCAGTTCACATTTACTACACCCTAATTTTAAAGTGGAATTCGCAATGATGAAAGAGCAGATTAATATTTTAATCGTAAACAAATATTTATAATAGCCCTCTTCCAATTTTTTATTTTGTTGTGCCCGACAGGGCCCACAATGCTCCAAAACTATTGTATGTATATTCTTATGTACCTACCACCTAAGTTCACATTGTGGAATGCAATAAATATATTGAGTATTGATAATGGAAACTTGAATGATAATCGACTTTATACATCTTAACTTAAAGTCGAGTTTTCTCCTACCTTTAATTTGACTTAAGGCGTATTGTGTTGTCTTAGGTACCGAAAGGCGAACAGTCGCAGACCCCGGCGTGCGTGCTGGACGTGGAGCTGCCCGAGCGCATCGCGCCGCGCGCTGGCAAGAGCCAAGTCGATTACCTCAACTTGGACCAGTCTGGTAACCACTATTTCAGTCTAACTCCATTACTGTACGATTACCGACTTATACTGAAACATTATAATCAGCAAAACAATTTTGAATTCCGCAAAATCGGCAAAAGTATTTTTTAAACTCGAAATTAATTTGACCAATTTTAAGTTTCTGCGAAAACTCCAGACCCTCTGTTACAGTAAAATAATGAAAATAACCTTATTTATTAAATTATAATGTCTATATTAACATAATTTTTAATTTAGAAATATTTAGGTATATTTATGTATCTCATATTCGTAACAAGCTCTGCTTAGCTTAAGACTACACGGCATTGTGTAATAGTTGCGGAATATTATATTATATATAAATTAAAGCTGCAAAAAATTACTGGTAATGTTATTTTTGCACAATCAACCGATTTTTGATTGATGATGGCTGGCTTGGATAGGTATTGCAAAGTACCAATCCAAGCTAGTCGAGTTACCATCTCGTCTATGAACGCTTCTATATAATATTGTGTATGTACGTAGGTTTCGACGCGCTGAAGGACGAGCTGAGCTTCCACTGGGGCGGCGACCACAACAACAGCATCGGGCCCCCCTCCCTGCCCTACGCGCACGACCGACAGCTTAACGGACATGTAAGACCTGACTATGGATTTATTTATCAATCAATACTATACTCGAAACCTCCTGCTTTTTGATTATGGCACATACTCTGTACATGAGACAAAACGAGATTTAGCAATGGCCAATGTCTTCATCATTTACTTTAAAAACTTCGTTCAACTAAACGGAGCTCAGCGTATTCTAGTGACGCGACAACAATCGGATTAAAACCGAGTTTAGCGTAAATTCAATTCATAGCGGTGAAATGCAGAATGGAGCTATAATCTCGAGTAGTTGTAGTAATCGCACATAAGCGCTGAACTCAATTCAGTTTCTATAATTTTCTAAGCCTCTTGTGCTTGTCACGTTTTAAATATAGGTGTATCAGATGTAAGCCAGGATATTGAACTAATAAAAAGCTTTACTCTTGAATCGTGAGTACGTTCAAAAACATGTAAACTCATATGCACAAGATGCCGAGAATGTGCGGGAATCGAACTGGGAATGTCACAGTTCGATTCCCGCACATTCTCGGCATCTTGTGCATATGAGTTTACATGTTTTCTTGTGCATATGAGTTTACGTGCCGTAAAAATCAAGAGACTTAAGAATTATTAAATTAGACTCCAATTTTATTTTCGTTTGTCCAGGACAAGATCATCACAAATGGAGACGTGAAATATCCGACAAAAGAAACTGAAGACAGCAAGGATACTAAACCTCAAGGTAAACAGTTAAATAATGAACTAAAGCTTACATTAACAATATTCTGAATATTAATAAAATTCTTACAAAATTTCAGTTAACGGCGACACTCTTCACGTAGACTCAAACAAAACTAAGGCGACCTTCGATTCTGATGAAGACAAGACTCCCATGAACACCCTCGAGAAAGGCAAGAAGAAGCCTGAAGGAGGAGTAGGCTTCCTCGGAGGTCTGGCAGACAAGGTCAAGAACGTGTTCGGCCATAGCGAGGACAAGGAAGATGAAAAAGAATCCTCACCTAAACCCCAGCCTAAACCCAGAGAAAAGGACTCAAAAGAAAAGTCCCCTGAGAAGACAAAAGAAAAGTCCCCCGAGAAGACAAAAGAAAAGTCCCCCGAGAAGTCTAAAGAAAAGTCCCCCGAAAAGTCTAAAGAAAAGTCACCTGAAAAGTCAAAAGAAAAAGATCCTAAAGAAAAATCGCCCGAAAAGACTCCTCCTAAACCTGCCCCCAGACTTATCAACGAAGATCTATTAGGCAAGGTCGATGATATGTTCAAAGACCTCAAAACTAAACCCCACTTAAAAGAATTTGATGACATAGGCAGCCAAGTGTACTCAACCAAGCTAGTCGTCGACGAAGAAAACGCTAAACCGGTTGAAGAAAATTTGTACCAACAATATGACCTTATGCAACCAGTCGATACACCTTTATGCAACCAGAAAGTTGATCCTTTCCAATTCTACGTCGGATGTTGTGAAGGAAAATACAAGAAGGGACAAAAACATCGACATGATGAAACTTCTAACTTAGTTGATAGAATAGAAACTGTCCATTTTGCAGCCCATGAAATGGGTGATAAGGTTCACGGGGACCTGTCAGAAGGCTTATGTATTGTTGAAGAAGAGAAGGACAAGATTAAGCAGAAGTCTAGTGCAGTAGCTGATGATCTGATTGCTGACTATGAAAAAGCAAAATCTGGTGCCCAAGATAAGGTACACGAATTCGAAGATGGAGCCCGAGGCAAGTTAAATGATATCGCTGAATCAGCTGAGAAAGTTAAAGATGATGTTAGTAATAAAGCTAATAATTTGAAGAGTAACATCTCTTCAGAAGTTGAAGATGCTAAATCTGCAGCCCACGATACCGTCGATAACTTGGCGCATAAAGCTGGAGTAGTCAAAGATGACATCAACAGCAAAGCGATGGCGCTTAACTTCGCTGCCATGGAAATAGCTGAAGAAATGAAACTCAGAGGCGGTGAGAAAGTAAACCAAGCTGGAAATGCAGCCGAAAATGCGGCTAATAACATTAAGCATAAGGCGCAAGATGGCGCGAATGCAGTCTCAGAGGCAGCCCATGACGTTAAAGAAAATCTTAGCAATAAGGCTCAAGATGCTAAAGCCAATGCTAAAGAATCGTTAGACAATGCTAAGGCAACAGCAAATGAGAAGCTGCAATCCATGGGCGACTCTTTAGAAGGCGTTAAGGAAAAGTCAAAGAAAGAACTGAAAAAGGAAGCTAAAGAAGCTAAAAAGAAGGCCAAAGAGGGCAAGAACTTCTTCACAGGCTTAGTTTCGAATATTTTTGGAGAGAAAGAAAAACTTGAAGACGAGGCTAAAAACAAACTTGCTGAAGGAAAGGACGCGGCTAACAAAGCGCTAGACAAAGCTTCAGCTAAGAAAGATGAACTCCAAGATGCTGTTGCTAAGAAACAAGATGAACTAAAAGATGGTGCAGAGCAATTAGCACAGAGCATAGACGACAAGAAAAAACAAGCGGAAAAGGCTGCTCATGACAAGAAAGATGAAATCGAGAAGTCTATCCAAGATAAGACCGCTGAAGCTAAACAGGCCGTCGAATCGAAAGCAGGTGATATCAAATCTTCAGTCCAAATTACTGTGAGTGAAGTTAAAGATGCAGTTGAAGATACTGCCGCCGCTGCCCAAGAAAAGGCTCATGATACTAAGGATGCCATCAAAAACAAAGCTAACGAAGTTGGAAATGCTATTCACGATACCGCTTCAGAAGTCGGACAAGCTGTTCAAGACAAAACAAGCCAAGCCAAAGACGCTGTTGCGGAAAAATCTAAACAGGTCAAGGATTCTATCCAAGACACCGCTGCTGACGTAGGAAGTGCCATCCATGATAAAACTGTTACATTCAAAGACAACGTTACCGAAGAAGCGAATAAATTAGGTGACGCTATTCAGGACAAGACTAACGAAGCCAAAAATAAGGCTAGTGAAGTAGGACAAACAATTAACGATGAAGCAAACAAATTCGGACAAACAATACAGGAAAAAACTTCAGAAGCTAAAGATAAGGCAAGCGAATTCGGACATGCGGTTCAAGATGGCGCTAATCAAGTTGGACAGTCAATCCAGGGCAAAGCAAGCGAAGCTAAAGACAAAGCTAGTGAATTCGGTAACGCAATCCACGACAAATTCACCGGTTTCGGAAGCGCAGTTCACGAAACTGCTAGCAATGTAGGAAGTAGCATTCACGACACGGCAAATAACGTTGGACAGTCAATTCATGAAAAAACCAGTGAAGCTAAAGACAAAGCCAGTGAATTAGGACACAATATTCAAGATAAGACTTCTGAAGCTAAAGATACCATTCACGATAAAGCTGAGAAAATAAGCGAAGAAGTTCACGAGAAATCACATGGTTTCGGACATGCCATAGCGGACACATTCAGTGAAATTGGACACGCCATCAGTGATACATTCAGCTTTGGACACCACCACGATAAGGTAGAGGAAGCTAAAGATTCAGTTGCGGAAAAAGTTACAGAAGTTAAAGATACAGTTGAAAGCAAAGCCAGTGATCTTAAAGACGCAGCTCATGGAAAAGCTACAGAAGTAAAAGAAGTTTTACACGATACCGAAATAGTTTTCGGTAAAGCAGTACAGAGTAAAACAGATGAATTCGGAAAAGCCATACATGACACGAAGGACTCGGCAAAGAGCGAACTAGACAGGATAAGGCATGAAGCCGAAATTACAACAGAACAAATCAGCAAATCCGCAGAAGATGCAATCAACGCAGCCTCAAATAAGAAAGGAGAAATTCAAACTAGTCTAAACAACAAATTTGACGACATCAAACAATCAGGGAAGGAAGAATTCGAATACCTACAGCAATCAGCTACTGACAAAGCAAGCGACCTGCAGAGGTCGTCGAAACAGGCGTTCGATCACGTACAAGACTCAACCTTGAGTACTTTCGATAAGGTCGAAAGTTCGGCGAAGGACAAAGTGAGCGATGCCAAGGACAAGTGGGATGAGATGCAGAGCTCGACCAGGGACACGTTCGCGTCCATGAGAGATGACGTGCACAGTTTGGGCAGCTCTGCGGAAGACACTCTTCATTCCTTCCAGAGTTCCGCTGGGAATACCTTCGACAGTCTTGACGATTCGGCTAAGTTAGTACTATCAGATACTCAGCAAAATGTTGAAGAGGGTTCTAAGCAGTTGTTCGGTGACGCAAAGGGTTATTTTGAAGGGTTCCAAGTTTCGGCTGATAATAAGTTAGAGGAAATAAAGGGGGCGGGTAAAGAAGGGGTGGAAGCAGTCGGTGACAGGCTCGGGGAGGCGGCTGATGGAGTGAGAGAGGCGGAACACGCGGCTCTGGATGCCGTTAATCGAGAAGCAGATACGTTTACCAGCAATTTGAACAATTTGGGCAGTTCTGTCTTCGGTTCTTCAGGCAAAGGTAATCAATTGTTTCTCACAAATTGTTAATAATGGAAAGATAATTTCATAAAAAAGAGGTTTTTTGTATTACCATTGCAAATACTAATTGTTAATCTAATCTTTACTGTAGCATACCGCAGCCTCATCTTTAGTTTTTATTTCTTACAGTACATCCAAAGGTTGTGTGTTTCAAATCAATGTCAGCGCTAAAACCGCTATTGTACCCATAGAATTGGGTTTTGTTAATGCGTAAAGCTCTACATTTTTATGCTTAGATAGTTACAGAAAATATATTTATTCTTCCAGGTTTTATGAAGGATTCGAGCACCAAGTTAATGGAGGCAGAAAAATCACAATCATCACCCTCTCCACACAAGAAGAGCTCCGGGTAAGAGTACCTCTATACTATCACGTAGTTCCCTAGAAACACGAGCCAAAGAAACCTATCTATAATGTAAATAATAGCACGCAACACTTGACTAATTCACGGTAAATAGATAAAATCACACAATGGCATTCTGAAGTAAATAATCCGAGGAATATACACTACTATATACTATTACACACTGCATTTTACCATAATCTTGAATACGACTGTAAAATAAGAAAGGAAAATGAAGCCATCAATATATATATGTTACGGGTAAAGCTAGAAGATGGAGTAAACCTAGGTTTACCCGGGTAAACTTAGTATTACCCAAGCTTCTTGGGTAAAGTCCGAATAAAAAGTAAAATCAATTTTAATTCGGGGTTTACCCATGCTCACCTAGGTCTACCCAACTCTGGCTGGGTAATGTTAGGTGTTGCGTTATTTTCGCACCCGTGGCGTAATTCTGGGGGGCCCGCGCGGCCACACACTTCCCTTACTTAGTGACATAATGGCGACCGAGCAAAGTGCAAATATATCACCAGAAGAAAGCTTACGAGAGCTTGCAAATGAACAGTCGATTTCAGGAGGCTAGGGTTTTATTTTATGGTAGGTAAAAATCATCCAGTGACGAATCCCGCCCTTGTGTGGAGTGGGAAACAGTGTCACTCTTACTGACTAAAGAACCGACCCCATTCCTACGTTGCCATATATACCAAGGCCAGAGCCTTCCTTTCAGATGCGATCCCTTAGACCCAGTTGGCTTCGACCCTTCTGCAGGGTCCCTACGATTTGCTGACAACTCCTTGAGGGGTGCGGGAACAGTGCGCGCCGTCGACGACTGGGCTTGGTCCGGACGGTTACCAGACGACTGGACGGCGAGCTACCCATTGCTCCCCATCCACAAGCCCGTGCCTTCGGTGGCCGGAAATCGGGATCGGAATCTCGGCAGCGTCTCGGGCGTGAGCGCCCAGTCAGCTTCCTTCTTTGCTAGCATTATTGCTTCGCAGAAGGAGCCGTCCGCCTGCCACTCCTCCTCGCTCCGGACTGTGGTCTCGACCAAGGCCCGGCGCGAGAGATGGCCGCCGCCGATCGCCCCCACGGCGATATTTGGCCACGGCGGCAAAATTTTGCAATTCAAAATGTCACATCAGTTTATCTTGCTGAAATAATGGCTGGGTAATATTTTAAATTAATTCGTCTAATTAATTAGTGAAATGAAAATCTGGGTGCAATTTAAACATTTATTATTTAAAAAACATACAAAGGCGAACGTAATATTGCAAGCTACTGAGTAATGAACAGATAACGCGGGCCCCCCAGAATTACGCCACGGGTGCGAAAATAACGCAACACCTAACATTACCCAACCAGAGTTGGGTAGACCTAGGTGAGCATGGGTAAACCCCGAATTAAAATTTATTTTACTTATTATTCGGACTTTACCCAAGAAGCTTGGGTAATACTAAGTTTACCCGGGTAAACCTAGGTTTACTCCAACTTCTAGCTTTACCCGTAACATATATACTACATACAATAAACACTACATAAGTGTCACAAATTCATTAAAAAGAAAATGTTATAAATTTGTATTGTTATTCATAGCATACTCAGCCTGTTAGAGTCTGTAAGAGATGTGATGGTCTAATGGTAACGGCCACGACTTACGAACTTTACATCGTGGGTTTAAAACCTAAGAAGTCGCTTTACTTTGTATAATTTAATTCATCGCTGATGCTCAGTAAAGACCACGAGAAAATGTTCTAGAACTGTAAATTCGAAGACATGTGACATTTACCAACTTGCAATGGGCCCGCGTGGTATATCACGGCCCTATCCCCACAGAGAAGGCCTGAATTCTAACAGTGGGAACATTATATTAGTAACACAGTTATATGAATAAACAATCTATGTTTGAAGTAACTTGATTGAACAATAGAATATGATTAGAAGGATTTACGGAAATGAATGGTAATATTTCAAATGTTGCATCTATTCTGTCTTTAGAAATTAACTTTCAAACTTCAAGAAAGCCATAGTCGAACAATTGATGTAAACTTAGAAGTCAATATTTTAATTGAATCTACGATGATTTCTTTGAAGAAAGTTGTTGATTTCGTTGGGTACTTTTATGCTGTATATCTGGTATAAAGAAATGGGCTGATTATATTATTATTACGAGCTTTATACACTTTTTAGCAAAGGGATTGGCTATAGCAGTATTAGTACTTTTTTAGCTTATATAGTATGGTTATTGTACATCCTATTTTGTAAATTATTGAGCTACGGGGTTAGTTTTAAGGTTACTGGGTCATTTAATTACACAAGACGCTACAATTTCACAATTTTCATCTAAATATAATCCACATATGCCTGCTCTTAACTCACATGCACGCATTACAGAATACCGAAGCTAAAGCGGAAGAAATAATCGACGAACGAACGGCGAACTTCACGATGTATGATATAGTTGTTTAATTTTATTAATTTATTGCAAGTCGCGCCGACCTGCGGCCGTTTCTCACAGCCCACACATTTATTGATCTCTTATTTATTTTTTAGCAATTTTAATTTTAAATCAATGTAAAACTATTCAAATCTGTACAGACACACACACACATGTGCATAACAGTGATTGAGAAACGGTCGAGGGGTCGCCGAGCACTGTACATTTAAGAACAATGTTCCATCGATTTCATTCGATTATACTATTTGTAAGAGATTGTATTTCTATACTTTGTATGTCTCAACGTACCTTAGAGTACAATTTTAGCGTTTCGTCAAATTTTAATTATTTTATAATTTTGACTAACAATAACGATTTCAAAGAAATCACTTTTTTAATCAATGTTATTTTACGAATTAACTTTTGAGAATGATTATTATATCTTACAATCGAGATTTATAAAATGTTTAACAATTTATAAAAGAATAATATATAATGTAAACTTAATCATGTCTTGCCTCTATCAATTATATTTTTTTAATGATTAATTCTAATGAATTTATTTAATAATAATTTGACTACAGATCTGTTTCGTTTTAATTGACTTTTTGCAACATGGAAATATTGTTATCTTTTTAAAATGTGACATTTTGCATTTTATTATAAATGTTTAAGTATTTATAACATAGATGGTAGACATTATCAGTGTTTCGTGTTGCATAATTTATTTTATTTTAATTTGTGTTTTATTTGTAGAGTTTACACTGCTTTGTACAGTCAACACGTAGGTACATATGAGCATGATTCTACACGCTTTTTTATTTAGAAATTATACGATTACTCTGTAGTATTGAACCTGAATAGATGTGCTAGTAATGTTGTATCAAATCCGCCATTGGTTGAAGCACTATACTTAATTTTATATCATTCAAGTTTAGTGCTTTCTGCCGAGTCAGTGTCACAAAGGGACAATTTAGTAAATAAAAATGTTATGTCGTTCTAAAAGTATATACAATCGAAAATCGTAATGTAAATCAGTTGCTATATACATAGTAAAGCTCTGTGTATCGTCCCGTAGAGAGGTAACGACGGGAGATATAAGTTATAGCATGTAGCTTGTTGCTTGTGATGCGTCTCTGTAAGTTGTTATACATGTATAAGATATTATATGAGATCATTCTCGAACAATGTGCAGTCTTTTTATTTGCTTGTGTACCGTAGTTGGTGAATAGAAGCTATCAAGTGGCTTAAAAATGGCAAAATACTGTGTATTTTTTGTACATAAAATGAAAATTCGCTTTATCAATTTCTAGACAACTTTTATCTGATGAACAAAAATGATGATTTGACAGCAGTTGTATTAAAAGTCAATCCACTATATTTTTTTCTCCGATAAAAGTTTCCTGATTATTGCAAAATTAGCTCAAAAACATCAAGAACTTGTACCACACCTTACTATTAAAACACTTTTCCAAAATCCCTTTGTATATTAGTATGAATATGGCATCAGTAGTTAATGTCTCATTGGTTTGCAATCCACTGTGTACACTACACGCACCCAAGGCACCCATTTGGCTGTACACCATTGCCTGTACTGGACCACAGTCAACGCCCATTTCTTGTTATTGACCATGGAGTATCGAACAAATGGAAGGTTATGTCCAAAGTAGACCTTCAATTTATATTATCTGTGACTTCGTTAAAGTTGTTGCTCAAATTAAAAATCTAAAAATTCTGAACACTTACAACACGGCCGTCGGATTTGGCGACTGAAGTTAGTTAGGCCCTGCGAATTTTAGCGCTTGAAAACTTGTAAAAAAATAAATGGTTTAAACAAATAATATGCAATTTGCAGTTATTATTGTTGTTAAAAACTGTTATTGGCATTTATTTTTTTAAAACCTTTATTTTTGCACGAGTTTTCAAGCGCTAAAATTCGCAGAGCTTAACTTCAGACTCGCCAAGATTCGACCGCGGTACAGTACAACCCGTAAAGATCGTATAACAAAAATATTTAATTTGCAATAACCTTATCAGTGTCACGAAGAATATAAATTGAAGATCTACATATGACTTTTCATCAACTTAGTATTATATTAATCAATAATATCCTCCATGAGACAAAGTTAATGTGTGTTGATAAAACAGACTCCAGTAAGGGCCATTGTGTACACAGCCACTAAACATGTACCCATTCATAAGCCATCATCGTTTATGTTGCACTGCACAGCCTCTTTGGTAAGTTATGTTCGCTACTATTATTTTATGTTGTGTTGCTAGTTTTACAAGCTCTTTTTTTAGGCTACCAGTTTATGCTAAAGTCCTCTCTCTTTTTTTAAAGATATTTTCGTGTTTGCTTATAATTAAATGACTTATTTTACTGTATCGACGTTTGCTGTCGATATTTATTAATAATTTAATTACGATAAAGTAATCAATAAAGCTCCACATTTAATTTCAAATGCCTACACCTGACTACGACTTTATTGGTCACAAGTAACTTACATGCTACATACTAATGTAGTACTTGAAATCAAAATTTGCTTTTTATTTATTGTCGTCACTTAGGAGTCCAGCTAATAAATTTAATATAATGCTGATATTTGACGAAACAGATGTAAAATGTAGCAGTTTTATTTAAAAAAGAGCTTGTAAAACCTTTTTTTACCTTGTTACCCTAACAAATATTATACCTTATTCTAAATGTTACAGCTTCTTCGCAAAACTTCGGCGCAATCCATGAAGAAAACCTCGGTGAAGCATCGCACCGCTTCCATAACACCTTATACTCGTACATAGCATTAACACAAAGTATATAAGTACAGAAAAATCACTAAAGAATAAAATGTCAATAAACTTGATCAAAATGAAGATAAAGTAAAATATTCGAGATACTTTTGAACGCTGTGACTTGCCGCCGTTAGTTTTTATTGAAGAAGTGCGCTTTCTGTACATTTATTATTCTGTGACATTAATCTTAAGATGGGGAAGTCCTGTTGAACGCGCTGTAATGTTGACTCAATTTAAAATTATCGCTCTAGATATCCATATAAGGCCGCATTTGTCAGATTTATGCTAAACTTAGGCTGACTGTAAAAGAACATTAGTAGGAGTATTGCCATGCCATCGCTTTTAAAAACGATCGATGTTAGGAATTAAAATAAGTGTCAATTCCTTAAGCAATGGACTTAGAGAATGTTCTTCAGTATCGCATGAAACCCCTAAATTGTCTAGAAAATATCTAGTGAATCCTAATGTATGCCGTGTCGAGCCTCTTCAATAGTTAGGCGAAAGAATTCCAGAAAATGTGTTCCATTTTATATTACTTTGCTTATAGCATTGTAGTAGGAGGCTGTAGGTGACATCGAGTTTTTAAAACTTTATAAAATTCAGATTTTAGAGTAATGGATATTTAGGTAACCAACCCATTGCGTGGTTGAGGAAGTTTGGAGTTTTGAGTGTTGAAAAGCGTTGAATATTTGTTAAAATATTAAAAATCCTATAAGTTTTAGGTTCAGAACGTATTTCTGTATAAATGATAGATACAGTTACAGTCTAGAGGTGCTTTAATAAAGGTGGCAACTTATGTGTAAATGTTTAAGTACAATGTCGATGCCCACCGCTAGAGCGCGGCACTAGTTCAGAAATAATCCTTGAAACAGAAGCTAGATTCTTTAAAAGCTATTTAAAATGGCGTGAGATTGAGATTCTGTGTGTGGTAATAAAATGAAATTGTAACATTACTGTTTGAAATCTTAAACTATCTTGAAATTGTTTCAAGATGATATAAGATCTATGTAAGTATAATTTGCGAATTGCTAGTGTATCGATTGTCACAAAGCGTTTAGGGGTGTAAGCAAAGGCTCATCTGTGCTGCAACGCCCAGATCAGTAAGTCTCTTCCTAAACAAACTTTATATATAAAGCTTATATTGGTTCTCTACGATGAAATAATATCGATATAATAGTGGTGCTGGCTCTGTCGATGTTGAAGTAAAATTATCGATTACATGTTAAATTTTTGTCATACTTCACTACGATATTACGTGCACTGTTTATGTAAGATTTACCATTTTATAGTGTAACAATCATAGAGAAATTACCTTTAATAATTTTAGGTACCTACTGTGCTATGTACACTTAAGCACGTATATGCGTGTGACAATAGCGAATTTAATTTAGAATTCTTTCAAAAATATACAATATTGAAACTAGAAATTAAATATACAAATTGTTTTATTTATGTTTAGATATTTGATATGTCAAAATAAGTTTCCAATGAAAAATAATATCGAAAAAATGTTTTTGACAGTTCGTTACTTCGAAATATGGCCGCTTTCTATATGACCCGTGTGTACATGGCTTCGAACTAAATGTTTCAAAATAATCTTACTATTAATGTTTTGTATGGATTCGATTTATTAATGTTACTTGCATTTTATATACATTTGTGTAAGTTATTAATCGTTTGAAATTTTATCTATGTGTAGTTTAACTTCTTGAAATGATAAAGAGATAATAATGTCTTCGATTGACGTAGGTATGTAAATAATTGTTAGTTTTATAAAAATAACTCTGTATCAAAACTTTTGTTCGATACTAAATGTATTTATGTTCCAATGAAAGAAATACACAATCTTTAATTTGAAATATAACTTCGCCTAAAAATTTAAAATCATTATATTACTACCCATTTAATGTCTTACTTCTAATGGAACCATTATTTACAAATACTACAATTTATTAGTTTGTGTGTTACTGCATACCTACATAACATTTCGAAAGTACTGTGATGCCAAATATGAAGATTATGTGTAAAGTTAACATAAATTTTGTTAATTTATTGATAGAGTCTATGTTCGATATATTTATTGCTTTTTAGTAAATAATAAAATTATTTAAAAATATTGGCTTTTATTAGTCTTCCTTTGTTTACTGTAGACGACAGATAATCCGCACGGAACGAATATGTACCTACGGCCTATAGATAGGTGTTTGGGGTCCGTGTCTCTTGGATACATGTGAATTTATTACCTATTCATAAATATTTGAGAACTCACCCACGATAACAGGAGTCATTCTTAGTATGAGGAAGGTACTTAAAATATACCTATTATTATTAACTTATTATAGGTACGCGATGCATATGCGTACTTGCAACTCCAGAGGTGTTGTGTATGTAAGGTTTGATTTACTGTCCGAATAATACAAGCGTCTGTCTTTGATGGTATTTATTAGCAACAAACTTAAACTTTCAATACATCGTTTGGGGACTAACTTACTACTTACTCAATGTGGACTGTATTTACTAATTAATAAGGATTAAAATGCTTCAACAAGAGGATAGTCGTCAAGAATAGAATTGAGCACTGATAATAATTTAGTGTGTGTGTTCACACCTATTCAACCAATTGACTGACCTGTTGGTCTAGTGGTTAGGGCCATGACTGCTATGCCAGAGGTTGTGGATTCGATTACTACCCAGGACAAATGTTTGTGTGATGAGCTCAATCGTTTGTTTTGTGTCTGGGTGTAATTTATCTATAATATGTATGTATTTAGAAATATATAAGTATGTTTATCAGTTCTCTAGTACCCATAACACAAGCACTGCTTAGCTTGGGACTGGATGACATTATATGACAGTTATGGAATATTATTATTAATTCGTGCCGGTTAAATCAATCTAAAGGATTCGTAACTGGGAGTCTCATAGATTTTTTTCACATTTTCGAGACTCGAGACTTATACCTTCAGTATCGAGATATTTAAACTAAAGGTTAATTTTACTAAGCGACATTTTGTAAAAGATGCAGGAGGATGAATTATTTTTTATAGTTTGTAAAAATCATCCAAAAACGAATCCCGCTCTTGGGCGGAGCGGGAAACAGTGTCAGACTCGTACTGACTAAACACCCCACCCCGTTCCTTCTTTGCCCTTCGCACTAGGGCCAAGCCTTCCTTTCAGAAAAGGACCCTGGGCCCCAACAGAACTGAACTCTGATTGGTTTATTATAAAAGAATTTCTGAGAAACCAAAATTTATGTTTATGAAAGTAATCTAACTTAGTCTTTTCTATTTTTTATACAAATTTTGACCATATCTCTGAAACGGTGCGTCGGAGCTCAAAAAGGACCTAATTTTCGGCCCCCCTTTATGAAACCCCGCTGAAAAATGAAAAGCCAAGACAAAACAAAAAAAATCGATCTACCCTCATATTAAACATTTCGATCTACCTTCACGTATTTTTTTTTCGTAATTACGTTAAAATGTAATTTTCAAACACTAGAAAAGTATAACCAAGTATGAATTGTCAGTATTGCACATTCCATCACTATACATAAAACCTGGGGGGGACAGACGCCTCCTGCCGAATGCTCTATGCCGGCATCGATACCCGATGCGAAGCAGGGGCGGGTCGCTAGTTTAGTATATACATCAATTGTTAAACAAAAATATTGCATAGATCAATTAGCGTTTCATCCGTCGATATAATATAATCATAAGTTATAAAATTAAACACAATATAAATAAAAATGATTTATTTAAACATTCTCTCGTACATTTTTAATAGTTTTTCGACATAATCTGATTCATGATTTATTACCTAATTTAATAATACATACTTGAGAAAAAAATCATAAGACTTTTATAATAATGATATCAAATACAAAATGCGTTTGATTTTGACCGATATGTAACAGGAACATGTTCATAAGAAGTGTAAGAAATACAACAAAATATAGAATTAATCACATTTTCTTGAGGTAACTCTCAAATATACATAAGTAAACATACAATTTCATAATACCCTACAGTTAACAAATCTTTTCTAAAATTCGGTAACTATAAAACTCACTTGCATTAACTACTACTAAATTCCAGTCGCGGAGCAGGAAGAATATCGATTATGGCCCATTCCCCTCCTGGAGAGGAGGCCTGTGTCCCATTAGTTGGAACATTAAAAAAGGCTTATGATGATGATGACCTCTTTACCTACTGACAGCGGTAACTTAGTCTATTCTATTTTTTACACAAATTTTGATCATATCTCTGAAACGGTGCGTCGGAGCTCAAAAAGGACTAAATTTTCGCCCCCCTTTATGAAACCCCGATGAAAAATGAAAAGCCAAGACAAAACAAAAAAATCGATTTACCCTCATATAAAACATTTCGATCTACCTTCACGTATTTTTTTTTTCGTAATTACGTTAAAATTTAATTTTCAAACACTAGAAAAGTATAACCAAAGTATGAATTGTCAGTATTGCACATTCCATGCGGGTCGCTAGTTTAGTAATAATATAAATAAATGGTTCAACATTGCAAAAAATATTGCATAGATCAGTCAGCGTTTCATCCGTCGATATAAATAAGTTATAAAATTAAACACAATATAAATAAAAATGATTTATTTAAACATTCTCTCGTACATTCTTAGTACATTATTATAAGTGTTTCGACATAATCTGATTCATGATTTATTATCTAAACTAATAATACATACTTGAGAAAAAAATCATAAGACTTTTATAATAATGATATCAAATACAAAATGCGTTTGATTTTGACCGATATGTAACAGGAACATGTTCATAAGAAGTGTAAATACAATAAAATTAATCGAATTTCATAATTTGACGATTGTTGAGGTAACTCTCAAATATACATAAGTAAACATACAATTTTATAATATCCTACAGTTAACAAATCTTTTCAAAAATTCGGTAACTATTAACTCACTTGCATTAACTACTACTAAAGTCCAGTCGCGGAGCAGGAAAAATTTCGTACAATGACCTCTCTACCGCACTGGGCCCGCGTGGTGAATTATGGCCCATTCCCCTCCTGGAGAGGAGGCCTGTGTCCCAGCAGTGGGAACATTAAAAAAGGCTTATGATGATGATGATTACCTCTTTACCTACTGACAGCGGTCACAAACATTTTTATATTAAGTGTGTTTTACATGAAATAATCAAATATTTATTTTTAAGAGAATAAAATTACTAACTTATTAAATTATTGTTAACAAGTATATAAATTATCTATTTCGATTTTATATTATAAAATTGTAAAAACTTTAATTTATCCCAAGATGGAATGTCATTAATTATTTAAAAATTATGTTTCGCATCAAGATTTTTTTGTAGTGACTTTAGGCTAACCAAAAAAAAAATAAAAACCACATTAAAAAGAAAACAGACTTTACAATAGCAGTAAAAAAAAATACTTACAGAAAAGTGTGTACAATCCCTGACGACATCTGCTCACTCGCACAGAATCTGTGCGAGTGAGACGCACTATATTTACGCGGAAGTGACAGAGACAGGTGATAAAAGGTCGTACGAAATTCTTTCTGCTCCGCGACAGGGCTTTACATAATCTAATATATTGGTACTTCCAGTACCTAAATACCGGAATGTATTTTTCCTACATTAGTAGTAAGGCACATACTATTTTGTTATCACATTGTGCTTATAAATAATACATTTAATATCTAGGAAACAATATCATAAGACAAAACTTAAACTAAGAATAAAAAAAAAGAAATTGTGCGATTTGATTTCATAGAAAAATATGACAAAATAAATACTAACTCGGTGCACGATTTTCATCTTAAACAATTATTAAAAAAATATTTCGTTTTCAAAAGCGAAAGATAAAAGTCAATAAAAAAGATTTCAGTATAAAAATGTGCATGAAAATATTCCTACTATTTTATTTAAAAATAAAAATGCACACCTCTACACACATTGAACTTAAAATCGTTAGTAAAAAATATAATTATCCACATAATTGCAATACAAAATAAAGCTTGATGAGGCAAAATACTGTAAAATTAGTAAATTATGCACAAATGCAATTTTGTGAACACAAGTATATCGAAAGCACCGCAGATTGAGACACATGGTACAAATATGCATGCATGGTCACATTAACCATTTATGCATATTTGTACCTTTGAGTACCATTTGTACCATGGGACTAAATACAAAATAGCCTATATACTATACGCCATTTACAATAACAGAAATTTAAGAAAACATTTTTTTTGTCCGTTCAACCGATTTTGAGTTTTATTTCGTTAGTGGAATGACAAATGACGGCTGCAGTAAATAGTTGGTTTTGTAACCACTTTTTTTGCTCTTAATGTCATCCTTATGCCTACGGAATAGAAGTTAAAATCTGTTGAACTGACAGTAAAAAAGGTTGGTTTGCGAATAGGATATACATTTATATTATATATTACTAGCTGACACTGCAAAGGTTCTGCCAAATCGAAGATAAAATCGAAGACGTAGGAAGGTACAATATAGCCTATGATCTATTCTCAGTCCTACAAAGTATAAACAAAATGTTTTCATAAAAATTGGTTCAGAGGATTTCGCTATCAAACTCTGTGACATGAGATTTTTATTAATTAGAATAAAAATCATTTTGTAAGTGCTTTGGTAATGTTTTCTCCAAAAACAATATCAAAATGAGGCTATATAAATTTCATGGTGACTTTTATAAAATAGCTTCATAAAGTGAGGCTCATTATTTTCAAGTTATGATTTTTTCATACTTATTTAAAATTAAATAATAATTATTATTACACTGAAGGTTCTTAAAACATAGGAAAATAAATGCTTACAACCTAAATCATACATTGTTCATTTGTGGAACGCGACATAAATATTAATTTAAAAGTTGATTACATTAAAATGATAATCTATAACTATTAGTGATGCGTCATGGAAAAATTACCACGGTACTTCTTAGGCAGGCACATCACTAAAATGTCTATAGTAGTAATTTTTCTAAAAATCTTAAAATTGTAAGTCAATTTTATCGTTATAAATACTTACGAGGCCGGATAAGATCAAGGCAGTGTTTCTACTGCCACTACTTGATAAATAAGGCAAGAAATACTTCATAAGTTCGTAGAAAACGGTCCCATTGGTTTTTTTTTTTCACAAATTGTCGATAGACCACACATTTTCCGTTCAATTTGGTACAATTTTAACATCACAGTGTTCCTAAAGGAGTGTTTCGAGACCTACACAATAAATTCAACTTAAAACTTAATCTAATCTCAGCTGCCTTTACCAGATGAATCGAATGCAGAATCACTAGTTTCCTTATCATACTTAATAACGCTGTCACAGTCGAGATAATCCATATCAGTCAACTCTCTTTTAATTAACAAATGAGGAGTTTTCCTAATCCTTTTCTCTTTCAAAAACTTTGGTATCATCTGCTTCCCTTCCATCAAATATTCTATTATGAATCTCTCAAAGAATAATGCTAAGAGAAGTTGGAATGATGCTAATGCAAGGATTATATAAGATAGAAGGGTATCTTTAGGCATTCTGAGTTGCAAGAAACTGGCTATCCACTCAGCTGGCCACACAGCTATATACACACAAATACACGTCATTATCAGCATACTAATCATAAGCTGTTTGTTTGTCACAACAGATTTTCGGTAAGGAGAGCCATGACTGAATACTATAGCTAAAATTATATATTGGAACATCGATATCGAGAAAATAGCGTAGTTCTCCCAACACTCATTCGCTTCGTCCCCTTCGTATGTATGTCTTACATACCACGGGAATAACGTGAGCGCATAGTAGCTACAATATTGTCCTAAGCCAATCAAAATCATCTGTCCGACCAAGGAAAATAGTGGGACCAAACCTAACAACGATGTCAAATGCGGTGTTTTACACAATTTACCCGTATACGCTTCTGTCATGCCGAAAAAGAAGGCAAAGTTGACGATCAAAGCGACATCTATGTACAGGAATTGGAAATCTGTTAAGTTAGAGTCAAAGTAATATAGAAAGGCTACTGAGAAGAATTCAGAGAGGGAGTAAGCTACCATGAACTTGAAGACGCCGAAGGAGGTGGAGAGGGCTGCGCGGCCCTCTCGCAGGACTCTCGCCACGCACACTATGTCAGGGTTGGCGGACGTGAAGGGCGCGGCCACGCTGGACTCCAGCTCGGAGAGGGAGATGCCCGTGTGCGCCGCTCGTAGGGCTCCGCAGTCGTTCGCGCCATCGCCGCACATGCCTGAGGAATTCAAAGTGTTTTGGTATTTACTCTGCTTTCTTTACAGGTAGTCAATCTCTCAAACCAGCAACTATAATATATTCCTTACGAAAATATTGACTCATTCGTGTTATTTAGCCATACCCAATTAGATTATAGGAAACAGAACGGACGTGTGATTTGTCAATCGCATCTTTTCTCAATTTTAAATTCGAATCTCTCACCTATTCATAAAAATAAGAGTGAAATTCTGACGAATAAGATGGAAATAAAAAAAAAAAAAATAGCGAACAACTGACTGTTCAATACTTGAATATGTTTTAATTTTTACAGCAGTATGAATATCTCTTTTTTTGCCATAGCAATGATGAATCACTATTTTCCTAATACGATTACACGAATAGACCTTTTTCACCTAAGACCGAATTTGTAAGATTTACGTCCTATTCTATATTCAAACTATCAGAGTGAATAACTGCTTTTTATGTGTACTCACCGACATAGTATCCCAAGGCCTGGTACTCCACAATGAGTTGTTGTTTCTGGTCTGACGACATTCTCGCGAACACGGCGCCGCGAGCCACCACGCGGGATAAGACGTTCGGGTAGTGCTCGCGGAGAACCTGCCAACATATTATACATATATATCCATGGATAAAGTGCGAATGTTTTAATAAGATACAATCGAGTCTGGTCTATCAAAGTTGTCTGCAAATGCATACTGGGGCCTTGGTCCGGTTTTTAAAAGCAAGGTCGGACCCCGGTATGAATAGATAGAGTCAAATTCAAAGGTAAACCAGTAATGCAATATTTTTTTAACCGACTTCTAAAAAAGAAGAAGGTTATCAATTCGGATGTTTCTATTTTTTTTTTTATGTGTGTTCGCGCATAACTTCGTCGTTTGCCAACCGATTTGAAAAATTATTTTTTCATTACTCATACTCTGAAAGTAGGTGTAAAGTTGCCTGCGGACAGGGTTGGAAGAAGTACTTTTACTCCCTAGGGAGTTTTACTTTACAACTGACAGTTGTTTTTTTAATATTTAGACAGCAAAAATTGAAAAAAAAAACTAGTTCTATTTTGACATTTCTATTGAACCGTGACCCGAATTTATATACTGCCAGTACAATTGAAATAACATAAAAATAGAAATAATTTAAGAATACTTTTTTTAATGACTTTATTTTAATTTACTTTCAACTATTTCATTAAAACTAATATATATTTGAGAAAAATATTGACCAGTCCCATTTTTACAATGACAAAATGAAAAATATTGACTGAAAAGCCAGGGAGCCGAACACTGAAAAAAAAATTGGCGGGTAAATGGTAGTCTCTCTATAATCTGTGGCCGATTTGATCTTCCTTGTTTTTTTTTCGTGGTGTTGAGTTTTGTTTACATTTTGCTAAATCTCTGTAACAAGATTTTTTTATTAACACGATAAGTTCATCAGCTTCAGTTATAAATTTAACGCAAGTTTCTGAAGAGGAGAAAACCGCTTACCGCCTAAATCAAAAGAAATATACCTACCTAAAAACATACGAAGACCTTTGACGACGACTCAGGTTTTTATTATTTTTATTTTCCTCGTATTCGTAATGAAAAGCACAGTGTTTACCTCGGGTTCAAGAGTTATTTAGTCCCTCGAACTATTAGCGACCTCGCTCTCGCTCGGTCGCCAAGAAATTTCTCGGGACTAAATAACTAACTTTCATCCCTCGTAGAACAATGTACTATTTCGCTGGAAAGGGTATATTTCCCAAATGGTCCCATTGTCAACAAGTTGGGATTCCAAAAAAAATTTAAATTTTATTATAGGTTTTTTTTTTTTAATTTTATTTTATCGTAGGTTAGTTTAAGTTTATTATTAATATAGGAAGGTTATTTTCTACTTTTTAGTGTTTTTAGGGTTTTTCGAAGTCGGTTTTATTTTATTTTTTTAAATTTTTAAATGCTAAAAACTAGTGCTTGACTGCGATCACGCCTGATGGTAAGCGGTGATGTAATTGTCGATAGTGAATCGTACTAGTTTATTAAAAGCCTATTAATCCTAGTAAAGAATACAATTGATATAAAAATATATGTAATACAAGGTGGACTGATGTCTTGGTGAAGGTTGCGGGAATCCGATGGATGCGAGACGCACAAGACTTTAAAGTTAACAGTTGTGGCGACATTTGGGGGAGGCTTATGTTCAACAGTGGACGTCTTTGGGCTGAAATTATGATGATGATAAGTAATCGTAGGGACCCTGCAGAAGGGTCGAAGTCAACTAGGGCCAAGGGTTCTGTGTCTGAAAGGAAGGCTCTGGCCCTTGTATATATGACAATGTAGGAACGGGGTAGAATGTTTAGTAAGTAAGAGTCTGACACTGTTTCCAGCTTTACCCAAGGGCTGGATTCGTCATTGGATGATTTTTACCTACCATAAAAAAAACCGATGACCTGGTAAAGGTTACGGGAATCCGTTGACATTTGGGGGAGGCCTATGTCCAATAGTGGACGTTTTTGGGCTGAGATGATCATCATTTCAGCCCAAAAACGTCCACGATAAGTAATACATACCCTCCAAGTATCTCCAGTCATAACAATCTTGTACCGGGGCTCCACGCTGCCGGCTTCCGCGTCAAAGACTCCGTGGTCGTGCGTGGAGGCGTCGCGCTCGGCGGAGGCCGAGGCGGAGGCGGAGCGCCACGAGCCGCGGCCGCTGTCCACGCTGCGCCACTCGCGCTCCAGCGGGAAGCGACGCCCTACCGATGCCTGCAAACGAAAACGAACATTGCTAAATTTTAAACCCGAGCGGTAGTGAGGGATTTATATAATTAAAACCGAGCGGTAGTGAGGGATTTTTATAATTAACTCCCGAGCATTGCAAGGGAGTTCCCATACACAAAGACAAAAACAGTTATATCTCCGTGTTTAAATTTTTCTACCACCTGCTCGATAATTTCCTTTTAATGTTTTCCAATAAAGTTAAATTAAAAATAGAAGTATGTAAATAAGAGCTGCTAATTAAAAAATAAACATCTAATAGAAGATCTTGACTAAAATTTTAAGACGCAAACTAATGTAACATGTTCAAATCGTAAGCCTTTTTCATGACTCAATTTTTAATTAAAATTTAGGAGTATAAAAAAATGAGTTTAATTGGAATTGGAACACAAAAGTATCGTAAGATCACGGTTTTTTAATAGCTGAAATATAAAAAAGAAGCAGTCTTTTTCAATGGAAAAGGAAAGATCTTCCGACCAGACAAATGTTTTGTCTGGCCCGGAGAAACTGTCGATAGTGGATTGTCGAACTATAGTATATGTTTTAAACGTGCGTTTTAAATAATACTAACTCCATGCAGCGTGCTCTCGCAGTATATAACAGGAAAAGTCCCGCTGGTGTCGGCGTGCAGATGCACGACTCGCTCTTCGCCCATCAGGATGCCGCACTCTTTGGCCACGCTCACGGCTGTTAAGACGTTGTCACCTGGTAATAGATAGTTATTTAATCGTAGTAGACCAACACCTATATCAAAAAAATAACAATAGTATATGAGTAATTGAGCCAATTACAGATTTTTACGGGTAGAAACAGAAAAAAAAAAGTAAGAATATATTAAATCAAAACGGGTCGGGTTTTAACATCGTGAGGAAACCGGCATGTCCTAGAACCAAAAATTCGAAGACATGTGACATCCACCAATTCGCAGTGGTCCCGCGCGGTGGATTATGGCCCATTCCCTCTCCTAGAAAGAAGGCCTCTGTCCCAGCAGTAGGAACATAAATAAGGGTGATGATGATGATATTCAATTTTATTTCGGCGAAGTCAATAGTATGGAAGTATGGAAATGTTTGATCAAACCATTTACGACAGTATGTCGGGTTCGGATCGGAATCAGATCGGATGTAGTGCGAAACCGCTCTTACCCTTTACTGTTCATCTGTAAGGACAAATCGTGGGTAACAGATGCTTCGCCATGCCGCCTCCGCCGGGACCCGGAAAACGAGGAAGGCCTAAGAGGCGTTGGATCGACGTCGTAAGGGACGATATTATGCGTGCTAATGGGCTTAAGGCACAGGACGCGAAAAACTGAGCGAAGTGGAGGCGTGTTTGTAGGAAAGCGGACCCCGGGCACCGAGGTGAAAGCCAAGGGTAGCAACCGGGACTGGCGCTAGGTTGATGATGATGATGATGTAAGGACAAATCGTTCGAAGTCTGGGTGGGTCACTAACTCACCAGTAATCATGACGACATGTATGTTGGCTTCCTTCAGCTCCCGTATGATGTTGGTGGTGGCGGCCTTCAGGCGGTTCTCCATTATCACGAGCCCGAGGAACTCCAGGTCTTGCTCCACCTGTTTAGACAAGGTAAATGATAAATTATTTTTATTTTATAAATAAGTTTTTACAAACTCTTTTACACGTGAATTTTTTTTTCGTCCATTGAAACTAGATGAGGCCGGTGTTTCTTAGCTGGTTCAGATTAAACAGTATTTAAGAAATAGGTCTGTGGTTGTTGACCCCTTGAAATAATATTTAGGCACCACTGCACAATTATAGGGGTCAAGTGGTAGCAGCCCCGATTAACGAGCTATAGATCGCGGGTACAAACCCTCGCAAAACGGTGAAGAAAAAGAAAGTGAAGAAACCAGCATGTCCTAGAACCAAGAATTCGAAGATCATGTGATATCCATAAATCTGCATTGGGCCCGCGTGGTGGATTACAGCTCTTTCCCTCTCTTAGAGAGGAGGCCTGTGTCTCAGTAGTGGGAACATTAAAAAGGCTGATGATTATGACAAAAAAGGAATGCGACCCACAGTTTTACGTTTTTTTTTTTAATGTACAGTTATGTTGCATGACTCTGGCTTTGCCTCAAAAATCGGTTACTGCGCATTCAAGGTCGACCTTCAAGATGGTTCAACTTGTGTAAGGATTATAATAGATTTTAGGGACTCAATTAAAGTAGCAGCCCCGCTAGCTACGCGCAACCATAACATATGGTTCAATTTATTTGCCGCATACTAAAATAGTAATTTTATTGAGTCGTGTACTTTACCTCTTCCCTCGTCATCTTCTGCAGCTTTTTGAAGGTAGTCTCCAGCACTCTGGTGGCCACCGCGATCACTCTGTACCCCTTCTCCGCGTAAGAGTTCAGTACTTCGAACAGGTTGTCCGGCACTGTAGACAAATATAGTCAAAGACTATGAGAAATATGTTATACTACTGTACGGTACCGTGGAATTGGGATAAACACCCCAATCAATCTTGGCGAGTCTGAAGTTAGGCTATGCAATTTTAACGCTTGAAAACTCGTATGAAAATAAAGGTTTTAAAAAATTAAATGCCAATTCTTATTGGCATTAAATTTTTAACAACAATGACAACTCCAAATTGTATTTATTCGTTTTAACTATTTCTCTTCAACTTCAGACACGCCAAGATTCAACGGCTGTATTGTTAACTCACAATTTGTGTAACATACAGATATTTGTTTAGTACTTGAATCGAAATTAACCTTTTTTTTATTGATTATAGGTTTGCGCTAACTGTGCTGTCGTCATCATAGTTTTAACCAACTTCGAAATGGAGGAGGTTCTATGTTCGGCTGTTTATCTCGGTCAATTGTAGAGTGAAATGTTTTATTTTGATTAAGTTTCCATAATAGTTTGGTATACGCGTTATTAAACACTGTTTTCCGAAATTACTTTTTTTTACATTCAATGTAAAAAAAACAAATAGTGCAAAATAAGTCTGTTGTATTTTTTTTCGAACAAGTTTTTTATGTTGTAAGTATATAACTTACCAGTGTCTTTATTGCAGAGAGTTTTGAGCATCTCGGGGGCGCCTTTAGTATAGACGCGCAGAACATCCTCCCCCAACACGCGCGTCACAACAGAAGCGCGTTGTAGGGACGACACGAACTGATGCTGTTGGACTATGCCCACTTCTAGAGGGAGCTAGAGGAAAAATAGCATTAGTAAGTATAATGAAACTCCTCTATACCACCTATAGGGACTCTGCAAAAGGGTCGAAGCCAACAGAGGCCATTTACCAGTTTCTGAAAAGCAGGTCCGTCCCCGGTGAAGGCAATGACGGAACGGGGTGGGTAATTTAGTCAGTAAGAGTCTCACACTGTTTCCCACTCCGCCCAAGGGCGGGATATGTCATTAGATGATTTTTCCCACCATAAAAAAATGGCCACTTTTGCAACTTTATTATATTACACAGTGGAGCAGTGGTAGCTGAGTGGTATCGGCCCTGACTTACAAGCGGTATGTCACGGGCTCAAACCCAGCCAAGCACATTACTTTGTGTAATTTATTTCATCACCACTGCTCCTAAAACCGTGAAGGAAAACATCGTGAGGAAACCGGCATGTCTTAGAACCAAAAATTCGAAGACATGTGACATCCGTCTATCTGCACTGAGCCCGCGTAGTGGATTATGGCCCGTTCCTTCTCTTTGAGAGGAGGCCTGTGACCCAGCAGTGGGAACATTAAAAAGGTTGATGATGATAATTTGCAACGCATGTCATTTAACTGAGACCAAGGCTTTTTGCCTTGTGTCTATGGTGTCGTTTAATAATACCTGGTTCACACTTGACTAATTGTTGTATTTTGTGTTGTTGTTTTATGTACGTCTATTTTAGGCAAAATAAAAATTGTTTTCTTTCTTTCTATTTGTATTAAATTCTCAGCATACATACGTGTATATCATCGACGTCAATGTTGGCAGTCTTCCTCGGCTTCACGATGGTCGGCGTGAGGATCTCGTAGTTGGAGTGTTCAGGGACCTCTGGCTCCTCTAGCACCCAGCCGGTCGACTCGAACATCTGCACAAGGATATGAGAATTATAAATAACTAGCTTTTGTCAGCGGCTTCGCCCGCGTACATAAAATATAATATAGCCTATGCCACACAGGAGTAAAGCAGCTTTCTATTGTTGCAGTGAATTCCGCCTCTGTCGCAAAGACAAACTTTCTACACTTGTCTAAAAATACACTATTTCTGTCTTTTAACTTACCTTCAAATCCAAAGGATCGCCAGCCAACTCATTGTCCAACAACGTCAAGCTATGACACGACGCCATGGCTAACTTCAAGGGGTGCAGTTCATTCAGCTGGCGAGGGTCGCGCTGTGGCCTGCCCAGGCGAGGGGGGCTTGTCGCTCCACTGACGGCCACCACCCCCCACATGTCCAGGCCGTCTTCTGTTAGTGTTCCTGTCTGAAACAGAATATATTTATTATTTATTTATTTATACTTTATTGTACACCGCATTACAAATATATAGGACTACTACTAGGAGAATATAGGAGCGTTAGCGAGAGGGCGTGCTAAACTCATACAAAATTCCGTGACGCTGGCGGGATCACGATCGTGATGATGTCCAGCGCCTTGATCGTGCTGTCTCCTGGACTTAGATGATATATGGTACCTTGTCGAAGCACACACAGTCCAGCGAGCCGCTGACGTTGACGGCGCGCGTGTTGAGACAGGCCACACGCGCCCGCTTGAGGCGCGCCACGGCGTACAGGCGCCCCACCGTCATGGCGGCCGGCAGCGCGGGCGGGATCACGATCGTGATGATGTCCAGCGCCTTGATCGTGATGTCTCCTGGGCTCAGGTTGCGGTACGCCTGAGGGACAACACGGATAATGGGTACAAAATATACTTATACATATTTATACGAGCACACCAAGAAATTCCTTTAGTGATGTGGAGAAGACTGAAAAAAAAACTTTACGATGATTTTTTTTTTCACAGCATTTACTTATACCTATACAGAGTGTCTTTGACATCAACGCACAAATGAATACTATGGACCCAGTACATGATTCTAGACCCCCAGTGGTGGATTTTTTTTTACTTAATTTTTTTAAATGAAAATTTACGATTTTTAAATTGAAACTGTAAGAAATCGTTGTTTTAACATTTTTTGCGAAAAATATGAATAAATTACATTCCAAATTAAAAATGTCGTTGGGTTTGATTAGGATTGCCTTAATTGTCAACTTTGTTTGCCTCCATGATATTTTTTTTTTTCTAAATAATTTATGTTTTTTTTATGATGAGAAAAATAATCTAATGACGAATCCCGCCCTTGGGCGGAGCGGAAAACAGTGTCAGACTTTTACTGATTAAACGACCCACCCCTTTCCTTCTTAGCCTTCATACCAGGGTCGGACCTTCCTTTCAGAAGACGAAAATAAATAATTTATGTTTAGAATAAAGATTTTAGACAGATCAAAAATTAAGAAAACACAAGATTTTGTCAAAAATTTGAAAAAAAAAATCGACGGAAAATTTCGCCACTGGAGGGTCCAGAATCATGTACTAGACCAGTGGTATTCGTTTGTGCGTCGATGTCAAAGACACCCTGTATATAAATAAGCAGGCACCGGGTATACTATACCCTAGAGTTGCAGATTTACCTTGAGTGCTACAGTGTAAGCCAGGCCCAAGGCAGCGATGCAGGCCAGGATGATGATGAACTTGTACGAGTCGCGGTCGGACTTGAAATAAGCAGGCACCGGGTATAGTATACCCTAGTGTTGCAGATTTACCTTGAGTGCTACAGTGTAGGCCAGGCCCAAGGCAGCGATGCAGGCCAGGATGATGATGAACTTGTAGGAGTCGCGGTCGAATTTGAAGTCGGCGGGAACCGGGTATAGGATGCTACGGACTAGCTGGCCTTTACTTGTGTTGTAGCCTGTACGGAGGACTAAAGCCCTGTGGAAAATTTTATTATTAATTGATAAGAACACATAACTGAAAAAAAAACAATATATGAGGAACTTTATTAATATTATCATCATTTCAGCAGAAAGACGTCCTCTGTTGGACATAGGTTATATGTCAAAAAATTGATTACCTACTAAATAATAATAAATAAGCACGCGATGTCCCCATTCTTTAAGTGAATTTATTTTATTTGACGTACCGTACCGGACGTAGACCTATATTTCATTCCTAATTTTAAGGACCCAGAATGATCTACTGTAACACTGAACAAACAAGTACTGCCTTCGGACAGTTGACAATTTAACGCACATTAAATTGTCATCAAACGTTTAATTACGATAGATTGTAATATTTAAGAGCAGTGGTGGCCGACTGGTAACGGCCCCGACTTACGACTTGTAGGTTGCGGGTTCAAACCCCGGGCTACACGCATTACTTTGTTTCACCACTGCTCTCAAAACAGTGAAGGAAAACATCGTGAGGAAACCGGCATGTCTTAGGACTAAAAATTCGGACTTGTGACATCCACCAATTCGCACTGGGCCCGCGTGTTGGATTCTGGCCCAGTCCTCCACACAGGCCTCAGGCTTTTAAGCCTGTGTCCCAGCAGTGGGAACATTTGAAAGGTTGTTGCAATGCAAAGCAAAATACTTATTGTAATATACCGAAAAAAAAAAACTTTTTCTAGATTTTCTCAGGAAAAAAGAAGTAACAGAAACCACAATTTTTAGCCAACTGAATTTGGTACAACTCTGTGTACAATACGACAATTAGGGTTTTTTAATATTCATTCAAGTTGTGCAGAGGTATGTACAATTATAGTTCGAAGATTAAATACTCACTTGACGGGCTCGTTGTTGTAATATCTCGTCTGGATGACCCTGGTGCCACAGAACAACACGCTGGACGCGTGCTCCTTCAGGTCGAACGGCCGGTCCACTCGGAGGAGCGCTGTCTTCGTTACTGGTACTGACTCGCCTGTGGAGAGGAGGTATATTAGCAGCTGTGAGCAGGCGTATAGTGAGAAACTGTAACTTTTCGACTACTGTAATTACAGACATAATTAAAAGACAATAGATGTGCGGACCGCATGGAGACACAAAAAACACGAAAAAAAAACCCGCTGCTCCATAAATTTTGACGAGTTATGTGAACAAAAACTATGGAACAGCGGGTCTTTTTCGTGATTTTTGGGTTGGTCTCATAGTAAAAGTTATTTATATTGGTGTGTACAATGATCCTTTTTCAGGAAAGCTCATTTGTCGTATCAACTTTGTATATCTGGTCAATCATCAACGAGTGAATCATATACGGATCTGTCAACTACGTGCTAATCTTATACAGAGTAAATCTTTTAAAAACACATTCGTTATGCGGACAGCTAAGGAGTGAAATTCCCTGCCGGCGTCTGTGTTTCCTGATAGTTACAACCTAAGAGTCTTTAAGTCAAGAGTGAACAGGTTACTTCTAGGCAAGCGTGCTCCATCGTCGACCACATCATCGCTTACCATCAGGTAAGCGATGATGTGGTGGTAGGAGCCTATCTATATATAAAAGGAGAAACTGACTGACTGCCATATCAACGCACAGATAAAACTACTGGGCCTAGTCTAGAAGCGTAAAATTTTGTACAAGGCTTCCTTTTATGACGTAGGCGAACACTAAGAAAGGGTTTTTCAAAATTCAGCTGTTAGAGGGATGTAATGGGGGTCTAAAGTTTGTATGGAGGACTCTACTTACACGCGGGCGAAGCCGCTGGCAGAAGGCTAGTCCAAAATAATAAACGTAACTTGTGCTCCCTGTGGGCTAGATATACGCAAAGATCGTACAACGCTTTCCGCGTTCAATATAATAACGCGTTTAGGATGCTGGTGGGCTTGCCCCGCTTCTGTAGCGCATCGGGTATGTTCGCGGATGCGCATTTAGATTGTTTCTACTCATCCATGCGCAAAAGGTGTGCTTCCATGGTGCGCAGGGTGTGGGGCAGCTCCAACAGTATCCTGAGCATGATTTCAAGTCGCCTAGACTGTGTTTTTGTGAGTCACTGTTGTGCCATCTCACATAGGTTGCCACCGCAGTGATTATGTATGTTTGTGTTTTCTGTTACTGTCTTTGTTTTTTTTATTTTTATTTTACTAATATAGTTTTAAGTCTTACTAATATTGTGAGTCGTGTTACTTGAATAATTAACTCTATTCTATTCTATTCTATAAAAAAAGGGAATTGAACATAGGTTAAGCAGTCACCAGTGAGCATGCTCTCGTTAAGCACAGCAGCCCCCGTGAGCAGCGCGGCGTCGAAGTGCAGCGTGCAGCCCCTTGGAGGCAACACCACGATGTCGCCGGGCGACACGGCGCGGCTGTCCACGCGTCGCCCGTCCCACAGCTCCACTGTGTCGTGAGCTTCTACCGTGGCGCGGAGGTTGCTTTGGTTCTGGACAAAAAAAAACAAGATATTTAGAAAGATGTTGTTGTTGTTGAATGTTGTCTTTTTTAACCAAGGTTGACTGGTAGAGAATGCCTTATTGCATTAAGTCCGCCTATGTACCACTACTGTACATGGGGATTAAATAAATAAATAAATAAAACGTTTTTTCTTTTTTTTAAGTTAGAATTTAAGTTTAAAATAAATAGGTAATTAGCATAATTTGCCTTGATTGTTTTTAGAATTATCGCACTTGACTATGTCACGATATGTAGGACGAAGCAAACTAAGACGGAGACAGTTTTTAGTAAAAAGTCTGAAATTATCTCTCTCTTCGCCCAAGGGCGACAGATGATATTGAATGATTTTTGTCCACCAAAAAAATAGCGCACTTCACTTCCATCGTACTTATGCCATTCGTTTAACATTGCTCGGCCGACTTCAAATCAGTTTAACCTTTTGACTACTGTAATTAGATACACAAAGAAAGACAATAGGTGTGCGAATGCCGGCGTTCGTAAATTGTGGGTACTTCTTTTAGGTTTATTACTTGTGTACGCAATAGTTCAGTCGTCGAATATACGCCCTACAGCTATCTCGTTGTTTCATAGTTACCCTGGTATTCCTCAGATACAACTGGATAAAAAGCTAATTTCTCACCTTTTTAGTCTGTATAACAGAGGTAGCCACACCAAAGGTAGACATCAAGACGACCGCGATACAGTAGTAGTAATAGGGCTCCGCTAGCCACACGGCGATGGTGAACAGCTGGAACACGTAGAAGGGGTTGAACACCTCCAGCAGGATCAGCGTCATGATGGACTGGACTGGCACGTTTATCTCGTTTAAACCGTAGATGTTTAACCTGAGGAGAAAAAGAACTTATGTTCAGGACGTATTCGGAAGAATATTTCATATTCCATGGACACTCTTTTCAAACATGTTATGTATCGCTTACCATCAGGTGAGATTGTGGTCAAACGCAAGCCTATCTATATAATATCATTACATAGTATAAAACAAAGTCGCCTGTCCCTATGTATGCTTAAATCTATAAAACTACGCAACTGATTTTGATGCTTTCGATTATTTTAATAGAGAGTCATTCAAGAGGAAGGTTTATATGTATAATACATGCATAATATATTTAATATCAGCATTGTACCCATGCGAAGCTGGGGCGGGTTCGTATATATATAAAAAGAAAAATCGACTGACTGACATCAATGCAAGCCAAAACTACTGGGCCTAGGAGCGTGAAATTTTGCTCAACCCTTTCTAAGTGTTCGCCTACGTCATAAAAGGAATTTTATGACGTAGGCGAACACTTAGAAAGGGTTTTTTTAAAATTCAACTCCTAAAGGGATATAATGGGAGTCTAAAGTTTCTATGGGGAACCTTACTTTTACGCCGGCGTAGCTGCTGGCAGAAGGCTAGTTACAAATATCTTGGTTACATATTTTGTAATGGTTACATAATGTGAGAACAACATAACTAAAATAAAAAAGAACATGTTCTAAACATATACAGGGTGTCATTGACATGTTAACGCAAACGAATACCATCGATCCAGTACATGATTCTAGACACCCCAGTGATGGAATTTTACGTAATTTTTTTCCAATTTTTGAAAAAAAATTTTTTTTTTTGTTGTAACCAATCCCAATGATTATTAGAAAAAAAAAAAATATTATTATATTTTTTTAAAAAATCATCGAGGCAAATAAAGTCGTTATTCTAATCAAACCCGATGACATTTTTAATTTGGAATGTACTTCACTCATTTTTTTCGTAAAAAAAATGTTAAAATGACGTTTTTATACAGTTTAATTTAAAAAATACGTACAAAATTCATTAAAAAAAATAATAATAAGAAAAACCGACAAAATATTCCACCGCTGGGGGGTCTAGAATCATGTACTGGAGCTATGGTATTCGTTTGCGTTAACATGTCAATGACACCCTATGTATTAAAATAAACCTCCGTCGCTCTCTAGAAGGTGGAGTGACCCCCAGGGCTGTGCACTAGAGGCCCTACAGTTGATGTCAGCTAACCTGGCCCACTACCATACCGTAACATGAGTCAGGAATGCTCAAATCCTAACTCGTCGCTCGCTGGAAGGTGGAGTGCTCCCCAATGCCTGTAGCTATGCACAAGGGGCCCTGCATTCGATGTCAGCCAGCCTATACTACGGTAATATGACACGATATGTAAGAGGTATACTCACATCCTAACTCGTCGCTCGCTGGAAGGTGGAGTGGCCCCCATGGCCTGCAACTGCGCACATGTGGCCCCTGACTCGATGCCAGCCAGCCGGGTCCATTGTGCGCGGCTACCGTCCCAGATGAGGGACTGCTTCTTATGGCGGAAGTACCTGTAGTTCTGGACGTCTGGAAGAATAAAAAAGATATATTTATCACTCTTTTTAATGTTTCCATTGCTGGGACACAAGCCTCCTATCTAGGAAATAGAATGGGCCATAAACAATTACGTGAGCCCAGTGCGGGTTGGTGAAGAGAAATATATAATTATTATTAAATATTACGGTTGATTTTAAAACATGTTAAAGAAAACCAGAGAGTATTTAATTGCATAGTATTTTGAACTAGCTAGCTAGTTTCCATGAGAAATTAAAAGTAGTCAAAGTTCCACCTTGAGACATTAACTTCCGTATGAAAGTTAGTCAAAATCGGTCCAGCCGTTTCAGAGATTAGCCGGTGCAAATAGATAGTATGTATGTAAAGACAGAGGACATATATGTGTTTTTAATAAATAAGTTAAGTGATATATTTCTATCATAAAAACCAATAACTATTTTTTGTAAAGGGATTTTGCAAATGTATAGGGCCGGTCAAATCATTTAATCAAAAATGATAAAAAGATAGCTAGGTATAAAAAAATTGCAAATAGCTTGAAAAGATAAACACATTGGTAATTATTTGATAAACGCATATGTATTTAGCTAATATCCGCAGAGTGAGGTATGCGTAATGGTAGGTAAAATCCCGCTATCGTTAAATAGTCGGGGTTAGGGACTTTCCTGCACTTTAATAGTGTATTGCATAAAAATAGGATGCAATTACTGTATATAATATTGACCACAGAATTATGTCAATTTGAATCGTTCTATTCCCAAACCCTCGGGTTTAGGGAATTTCCTGTACTCTACTGGGCCTAAGAGTGTGAAATTTTGAACAAGGAATGGGTCCTTGCATATGAAATTGGTGTTTTGTAAGGGAGTAACATAAAGTCGTTTTTTTTTTTCAAAATATAATATACTAGCTTCTGCCCGCGACTTCGTCCGCGGAAAATTTGTGAGACAAAAATTGTAATAGCTCGGTTAATATCCATGTTATATAAATAATTTATAGCCTATGTCACTCAGGAGTAAAGCAGCTTTCTATTGTAGCTTCAATTTTTCCAATCGAACCATTAGTTCCAGAGATTACCTCCTACAAACAAAAAAAAAACTTTGCCTCTTTATTATATTACTGTAGATAGTGTAGATTTATTTAAAGTATGTACCATTACTATTTAGGCACTTTTGCCATCTCTTAGGTAGTTAATTGTTCCCTTTACTAAAAAACCATTTCGACGGGAATCAATGGACCCATCGGAGTTGAATTTTTTCCCATGCAAGAAGTTATTCAAATTTCAAAAAACTAATTATATGTTGGAGCAAGAACCGGAGAATATGGTGGATGTCTTAGACATTCCAATTGAAGCTCTTCTAATTTAACTGACTATTGTGCAGTGTCTAGTCTAGAGTTGTCCTGAAGCAGCAGTGGCCTACGGCGATTAACTAGCCTTGGTTGTTTAATTGCTAGTTTTTCCATCATGGTTTGCTGACAATACACAACTGTCGTAATAGTCTGGCCAAATTTTGAAAACTGTAGTGAAAAACCAGTCCACCATATTCTCACAACTAACATTTTTTGAGTCAAAGAGGAGATATTTGAGATCAAAGTGGCCAGTACGTCAAAACACTAATGGTATATGTAAGGACCTAATACTATTATGATGTATGCACGCATAAAGGGCCTGACGCGCATTTGTAGCGATACAGACGCAATAGGTACGCGAGTATTCTATATATAGCTAGGTATACTATGTAGTGATACTTAGTATACTTACTGAGTGTAGTTCCATCGTCCAAGTGTATGGGAGTATGTATGGCGTCTACACTTTCAATGGGCTCCTTCTCCTTATTTCCATCGTCGTCGAACCCTTCGTTTAGTAGTCCGCTGTAATGGAAATAATTATTTTTATTTCAAGCTAAAATAAAATTACTAGCTGAATTTGGTATTTGCCTGTGGTTGTTTCTACCGTGATATTTTTTTTTTACCCTAACGTATCAACCCACCCCCGCAATGCTGATATTAAATATATTATACATATTATAAAACTTCTTCTTGAATCATTCTGTCTTTTAAAAAAAAACCTCATCAAAATCCTTTGCATAGATCACACACACACACACACACTTCCTGGGTATTTCCAAAAGGTTAGTCCTCATATTACTTTATCTAAGGAGGTCTAATACAAAGTCCTAAATTAAACCCCTTTTTCGTATTAATTTAGCCATAAAGACAAGCTGTCTTTAAAAAATCGCATTTAGTGATAAGACCACCCATTGTGAAACTCTATTAATTTTAAGTTCCTATTGTTATTTTATTTTTGGTGTGCAATGAAGAATATATCTATCTATCTATAACCAACTATATGGCTAATTTGCTTTATATTACCTTGTGTCTGCTATATCCTTGTGTAAAATCATGTGGATGTAGAAACTTTTGCATTTTTTCTGATATGTTTCCTGAAAAACAAAAACTTTTTTAAACAAACTTTTTTTATTAAAAAAATTTTAGATCAAAAAGTTCTGATACAAAAATACATGATATTTAAGTTATAAGTGTCTAAGATTCTAATAAGTTATTTTATGCTACATCTATCCTCTGGAGCCAAGGGTTGATGCGAAAGCGGAACACCGGGGCCCTGGAACTAAGGCAGGAAGGAACGGTGGGACGTTTAGTCAGTAGAAGTCTGACACTGTCTTCCGTTCTGCCCAAGATGATGACTTTTCCCACCATAAAAAAAAAACATCTGCCCCCTAGCCAAGTTACATATTACCTCAACGCTCAGGCATTGCACCCTGGAAGACTGACTCTGCTATAAACTTGGCAACCTACTGGGTCCAAAAAGTTTGAGGGAAGCGGAATACACCGATTCAAGAAGAAGAAGCTCAGGCGTGGCCTATTCCATGCGTTCGACGAATTCGACGACACAATAGTAATTTGGCTAGAGGGCAGTAAATAAGACAATTTACGACGAACAACTTGAGCCGTGTTTACAAAAATTCGAATTCCTTTAAGAGGCCCTCTGATGAAGTGAGACTGTAAACCTGGCTATTTGGCAAACCGTTAAAAAAGCCTCTATCATAAAACTTTTTAACCCTTGCCCTCCCTATTTCCCCCAGCCAAACCATTGTGACTGGCCTGTTGGTCTAGTGGTTAGAGGCCCTGCAATGCCGGAGATTGTATGTTCGATTCCCACCCAGGACAATATTATGTATGTTTTTGTGATGAGCACGATCATTTGTGTGTCTATAAGTATGTTTATCTATGGTCTAGTGCCAATAACACAAGCTCTGCTTAGCTAGTCCGAAGACTAGACGACGTTATGTGATAGTTGTGGAATATATTATATTATATATTATTGTAGAAGCATTACAACAAGAAAAACAATGAACTTACAACAACAAGAACTCTGTCAGCGATCTGGAAGGAGCACCTGATGCAGGTGGCATACAGCAGCCAGGTGGGCACCCAGTGGAAGACCAGGAAGGGCAGGCCGACGAACAGGCACGACACGGTGTAGGTGAGCACCTGCCGCCAGCGACTCTTGCGGTAGCCGTATACTACCTGTGATACAACAAATATTGTTACATTAGCTTTCTGTCAGCGGCTTCACCCGCGTCAAAGTAGACTTCTTCATACAAACTTTAGACCCCATAACACCCCTTTAGTAGCTGAATTTTGAAAAACCCTTTCTTAGTGTTCGCCTATGTCATAAAAAGTAGCCTTGGGCAAAATTTCACTCTCCTAGTCCCAGTAGTTTCGGCTGTGCGTTGATATGTTAGTCAGTCAATTTGCTATATATATATGTTACCGGCCAAACCCGATTTCAGGACAAACTAGTTTGGCCTAGGCTAAACTAGTTCTTCCTATTCGCGATAGGATAAACTAGTTTAGCCTAGTCCAAACTAATTTGTCCTAAGCCCGATAGGATAAACCAGTTGTGTCTGAAAATCGATCAGATCTACTTGGCACGTACTATAAATTTCCGAATGAAGAATGGACTTGGAGACTAATCCCCTCTTCTTCTTTGTTTTCTTTTGCTGACAGCCACTACACATAGATAAATACAAGCTTATCATTTTTTTTGTGATATTGGTATATTTTTTTGATATTTCGGCTAACATCATGTCACAACCACCGTGGCCATCATAAAGTTCATCGGATGGAAGATAGTTCTTTATATTACCTTTTTTTTGTAAGGGTAGCCTCCCGATGACACTTAAAAGAAATATGTGTATCCTGCCCGTCCTACCCTACGGTGCTCAAAGTTGGTCACTAACTTACTGAACAACAAAAATCCCAAACTGAAGATCTGTCAAAGGGCAATAGAGCGTAGCATAATAGGTGTTAAGCGAACAGATCGCCTAAGGAACACCACGCTGCGCTCCATAACCCAAATAACAGATGTCGGAGACAGAAAAGCCAGGCTGAAGTGTGAGTTGGCTGGCCACAATTAGTCTCCAAGTCCATTCTTCATTCGGAAATTTATAGTACGTGCCAAGTAGATCTGATCGATTTTCAGACACAACACGATGGACATTTGAAATTGATTATTGCTTAACAACGAATCATTATAGTTTAATAAAATTGATTATTTTTACAGTTACGGAGTATTTTATTCAGTAATTTATCTATTTATTTTGACTTTCTAGATATATTAGAATGTTGAGACTAGTCCATACCAGTTTATCCTAGAGTGTGCGTATTTATATCAGGACGAACTAGTTTGGCCTAGCCTAAACTGGTTTATCCTATCGGGCTTAGGACAAATTAGTTTGGACTAGGCTAAACTAGTTTATCCTATAGCGAATAGGAAGAACTAGTTTAGCCTAGGCCAAACTAGTTTGTCCTGAAATCGGGTTTGGCCGGTAACATATATATATAGATTTCAATCTTATTTTTAGTATCAGCCTTAATAGAATGACTGGTAAAGTAGCCGATACTAAAACACATGACTGTAGTCATGATAACAAACAACTTTTACTACGGGACCAAACCTAAAATCGTGAAAAAAACGTCAGCCAAATTCGGTACATTTTGATCAGTTAGGCAAACATAAATGTAATTACTGACCAACAGATTCTTTTCGCGGTTTTCAGACTTGGTTCTATAGTAAAACTTGTTTGTTATCATGAGTACAGCACGGCCGTCGGGTCTTATAGTTTCAAGCGCTAAAATTCGGAAAAAAAGACTCGCCAAGACCCGCGACGGCCGTACTGTACAATCATGTGTTTCAGTATCGGTCACTACTTACCAGTCACACCGTATACCAGGGTTAAGTGCGGCTGGCAAGTCCACTAGTGAGGAAAAATAAAGCAAGAACTACATTAGATCGACGCACATGTGGGCCTGATTTGTACGGAGAGTCACATCGTGTGGTGTTTTGACGTGACAACGTCTTATAAATCGATGGAGCCGGCTGCACGCATGAAAAAACATGACTCATGCGGCGTTACCGTTACCTCGCTCTGAGGCGTTCCATTTAAGGTTTGAAGTGCAAGGGCGAGCACGCAACGAGCGACAAAGAGGCACAATCGGCCTCGTTTGGCAGTGTTCGACATCTGTTTCTCTCCTACTTGAGTGAGCGATGCGTCCGCGTGGACAGCTGCTATACAATAAAATAAAATAATATTGGAATATTCGATGCTTCGGAATGAAAACCTGATATAGTTTTACAAACATACGTCCATTGTAATAACAAGTATCGGTTCAAACAGAGAAACAATTTTCCTCTTTGCATTCAAGATTGTTTCCATTCAATCGTCAGTTAAAACCGTCAATGCTGTGCTGTGTATATTATTAATTCATAACTTATTTATCAACAGCTATAACAAAAGGATAAAGTAAATTTACGTTCTCAAGCCTAAAAAACTGTATGTAAAGCAGTGATAAGATATGGGCACTCCGGCGAAAGAGGATCGGTATCCACTTTAGCCTCATGCGAAATTCTGTAACATTGTTACCTATATTTCCGCAAGCCAAATATTATTCTGATTGTTTTGCTGTCTCTTGAGCTAGCTTGCACAGGACTGCAAGCTAAAAGATCCTGTAAGATCTCAATAAATAGCTATCGCCATAATCAATGTTTGGCGTAAGGGGAGGTATTTTTTTTTTTTTTTTTTTTATTTGCTAAAACACGTGTATGCACACAATACAAACATGCATGCAAGATATTAAATAAGTACCTAGCTCACGACATGTCTGCCATTTTTCATGGCGTGCAAATATATTAAATTATTATATGAATTAATCTAAATCAATTTTACATTTATACAATAATAACATTTTTACAATTATCAAATCATACATTTTCATTATTAAATAATTATAGATATTATAGTACATATTTTAAAAAATTAAATTATATTTTATAGCATTCAAACACTGCTGATACACACCTTAATTACGACAATGTTTAGTTTATTTATTGATTACTATCACGGAGTCGTTTAGAAATTCCGTAATATTATAATATGCTTTCTGTGCTAAAAACAATTTCATAGTTTTTTTAAGCTTTGGTATTGTTTGTTCTTTCCAACTTTTGGGCAATTTATTGTAGATAATTGGTGCCATGCAAAATGGGGCAAGAACAGTTTAAGTTGCAGCTGGTACAACATTACGCTAGAGTGAATAGTAATAGTATATGAAGCAGGGCCCTCAGCATTGAAGAATACGACGCAAGGAGATTTCCCCGAGTTAATAAACAGTAGATCATGGATCTAATTAAATTGCTACATACAGCCAGTCTTGTCATAGAAAGTTCATCAGAATTTACTTCCTCCTGGAGCCTAGGGTGGTGCAAACTGTTACCTCGACTCCAGGAATAAGGCAAGGAAGGTACGGGGTAGGTTTAGTCAGTAAAAGTCTGACACTGGTCTCCCGCTCCGCCTAACAGCGGGTTTCGTCATTGGATGATTTTCTCCTACCATAAAAAAAAAAATAGAATTTACTTTCGATTGTCGTTCTGAAGAAGAATATCAGAATTAAAACAATGGACTGAGTCATTGTAAATGTACGAGTATGTGAATCATTTAACATCGACAATGTGGCAAAAACGTGTTTGAAAGTAATTTGGTGTCTCTTTGATGACTCCTTATCTCATGTTTAAGTTAGCATAAATAAATAACTTTGAGTCATATAATTGAATGAAAGTTGCTCTTTTTTTCTTTGAAGTGGGAAATTATCCAGTGATTTCTACCGCTTAAGGCCGGACGAAAAGCTAATATTGATTGTCGCCCGCAAACCTTACGGTGACAGAAGACGGCAAATAACTCGAGATTTTGTAGTGGGGAAATCCCCACCATACATTTTGCCCCACCACGAAAATCATTCATCCATTACCTTGACACAATTTATACTAATCATGGGTAAGAGGGCACAAGCGCTTAAGTTAGCAGAACCTAACTTCAGGCTCACCAAGTTAGAAAGACTTACTACTTAATTGTACTCCATGAGCAAAAAATGTAAAAGAAAAGAAAGAAAGAAAGAAAAGACGTTTATTTGCGCGAGAGTATGGCGCATACAATAGAAAACAAAAACAACTAAATAGGTAATTAAAAAAAAATAATAATGCGACACACCCGCACAAAACAACAAATATCAACAGTAACATTTAACTAAATGAATAACTTAGAGATAAACATAATTATGCATGAAATTACTTGAATCATTAAACAATAGCTGTTATCTAATTGATTGACTAATTGCAGCAGTTAATTACGTAATAAACCCACAATACGTAAGTACAATCATTTATTAATTAAAATGTTTAATGTAAATGGATGCAAACTGAGATAATACAATGACTAGCTGTAATTTTTCTTTTTACAATTTATTTTATTTTCAAGAAAATAATAAAGTAGGTAAATAACTGCTTCGTACCTAACCAGTCCCGAGTTCGATTCCTGGGTCTGATAAAAGGTGATGTTGGATTTTTTCATTAGGAACAGCACACAAGCACATAAGTTGAGTTCGGGTCTCAATTGAACTGGGCTGTGCATGACCATACTTGACCGAAATTCGTTTAGGAGCATTATTACGAAAAGTCTTTTTTTTGGGTTTTGACTGAGATCAGTCTTTTAACTATAAGCAAGTGGCTGGTGCATGCATTCTTTATTAGTGATTGGGGCGCTAGCAACCAGTACAAGCTTTTGAACAGGGCATCTAGTTCTGTCTTCTTTGCTTTTTCATGTCCTTTCCAGGTAAGGCGTCGGTCCAGCGTAAAACCCTACCTGAGTTTCACGCTGGAACAGTGTCCTTATGTGGAAGTTCGTCGTTACCAAGCTTGACGGCGGGGCAATCCCCTCTACGAAGCGCCAAGGTGATGTGCACAGATTTGGATGCGCTGGTACTTTTCGGTTTTGTCGAGTTGGTCTTGAAGAACCCTAGTATAGTTTGAGGCAGGTCAGCGAAATGATGTAATTAAATATAATTTCAACTTCTTATTAAGTACATTAGGTTGTGTAGAATAAATATGATTGCGTTTTCTGTGTCTATTTGTGCTGCAGTCAAGCATCACTGGCATTGCCCTAGTAATGGGACTGGATAGACAAATGCAGATCAGCCCTAAAAGATTTATCTAGAAAATGGCCCATAAACATAATGATGCTGTAAATGTCAGCCCTACTGTGGTCAATATGTAAATGATAAAATAATTATTTAGCTGTGACTGTCCCCAGCTGTTCCTGATAATTTCCTAATAAGTATGATTAACTGGAAACAACCAGTAGGTCAACTTACAACACAGGCAACGTTTGTGCAGTGCAACAGGAAGTGCATAGTTAGATAGGTATTGTTAAATGATATATAGTGTACAATTTTAATAGTGAAATAGACATAATAAATTAATAAGGAAATATTGTTGTAATTATATAGATATTAAATTATCACTGCATTATAATTATTAGTAATTTAAATTCATCATCATTGTTATCACCCTTTTAAATGTTCCCACTGCAGGGATATAGACCTCCTCTCTAGGAGAGAAAATGGGCCATAATACACCACACGGGCCGTGTGCAGATTGGTGCCACATGTCACATGTTTTTGAATTTTTGGTTCTAGGACATGCTGGTTTCCTCAAGATGTTTTAGTAGTGGTGGCCGAGTGGTAATCGCACTGACTTACGAGTTGTAGGGTTCAAACCCAGCCAGGCCCATTACTTTGTGTAATTTATTTCATCCCCACTGCTCACAAAATGGTAATTTAAATTAGTATTAGTAAATTGTATATTTTCTAGAGTCCACCAAGGCTACGCTGAGCTTCTAACATCCACTGAGCCCTAAGATTGGTTATAAAGAATTGGAATTATTACTTAATTAATTTTTTAATTAATAATTTTTTTTATTTTTTGAATTTATTGGAATTGGATTTGGTTTGAAGAATTGGATTGGTTAGATTGGTTCCTATTTTTATTTTTGGTGTGCAATATAGAATATATCTATCTATAATCCTTGTCACATAAGTTGTACTACCATGGCCGTCAACCTTGAATGTAACTGACCTTCAGGCCCCAATCAAAGTGGGCAACCCGCTTACAACCACTGCAAATTGATTTATTTGCTGCATACTATAACAATATGAATTATAATTTATAATGATCATATTATGTAGAATGCAAAAAAGTCATGTTTGCTGTATGGGAGATCCATTCAAATTATTTTATTCCAATTTTACTTCTTGTTGTTAGAGTGGCAACAGGAATACCTACGTCGGTAAGAATTTCAGCTATCTAGCTATCACAGTTTATGAAATACAGCCTGGACACAGACAGACAGTGAAGCCTTAGTAATGGGGTCCCATTTCACCCTTTTGATATGGAACCCTAAAAAAGAGAAAATAAGATAATAATAAGAAAATCATGATTATTTACCTGTTCAAATTCAGGGTCTGCATTTATCAGCTGTGCATTGAGTTCCAAGAACAAGTCTCTGTTTCCTTCATATTGGATGAGAGGCTGAATATCGTCCTCAGAATCCATTGTTTATAATCTCTAGTCTTTGTTTACACAACTGTTTCTTTAAATACTTTTCCTTTCCACTTTAGGAGGTCACAGCTGCCATTTTAATACTTGAAAATTTTCGAATTTGTTGCCAATTTTACTATCTCATTTCTAAAATAATTTATGGCAGTAAAAAAGTACTAATCTGTTACAAAATAATCAGATTCGTGACTTTGTAACATACTGTTACATAGCATTGTAATTAGATATGCCATTTGGTTTTGTTAATAGTAGTGATAAGCTATGTTAGGCCAATGTTTTGTGCCTTTATTCTTCTATAAATGCTTCTAAGATTCTCTATTTTAATAGACCTTTTGTTAGAATAGCAAAACAGTTTTCTAAAGGTCAATCTGAATGAACAGATTTTCCTCAAAACTTCACAGTTTTTAATCGTTTGAAAATGAAGTCTCCATCTAAGTGTAATCCAAATGCAGTTGCAATAATAATCACATTTTTTTACGTATACCTGAGACCGTTTAATATTTTTTAGAGCTTTAAAATACACAAAACACAATTCACCAAAATCAAAGCGACTCAGCTGTAATTTGATCACTGTCTGTCAAAGTCACTGTCAATCTGACATCATTCAATTCATTAATCAGAAAAATTGAATGAATGATATACTCAGTGTTACCAAATTCAAGTTACAACAAATCGCCAAAGCTTGCAAATGAGAATTACAATTCGGACGTTGGATCTTGGCGTGTCTGTAGTAAGACTCTGCGAATTTTAGCGCATGAAAACTTCAGTTTCTAACAGCAATAACTTATTGCAAATTGCATTTATTTGTTTAAACCATTTATTTTTTTACGAGTTATCAAGCGCTAAGTTTCGCAGAGCCTAACTTCTGACGCGCCAAGATCCGACGGCCGCACTGTAAGTCAAACATTTCTTCGATGAAAACTATGATAAAAGGAATGTTTGCTTTAATGAAATGGTTTAAATAAAGTCACTTCTCGACTCATAATATTATTACATGGGCACAGGTCCCTCAAAATGATAGGTGAGAAATCGCCAAAAATATTGAACACAAATACCATCGTTTTTTGTGCTTTTTCAGGCTGAAAATGAACAAAAAAGTCCTAAAGTCGCCTGCATAATCAGGGCTAAAAAATTAATATTTATTAAAAACTTATTTACCGATTGACTGTCATCTGTTGTGAGGTATTGTTCCATATTCAGTGTCATTTTGATGCAGTTTTGTGCTGTCTTGTGATCTAGTCAACCTGTAACAAAAACAAAATAACTATATTTATCTTATATCTGTAAAAAACTGAATACCTAAAATAAGTCTAAACAAGTCTGATTCTTGTTATTCCACCGAAACAAAGAAGCTAGTGTAATGTTTTTACATAATATTATGTAAAAACAAATTCTTAAAAAAAAAATTAAGCTAAAAAAAGATTATAGCTAAAAATGAGCGACTATTACCACCCGTAACATACTATTTTATCTGTGCTAAAAGTTCAATCACGTGAAGTTATCGCCGTATTCATTCATTTACGTAGAGCACAACAATTCATTCGTTCAACTCTACGTCAAGTCTGAATTGTGGCTTGTTGTTGACTTATTGTGTTTGTGTTATAATATTAAAATTTGCACAAAAGATCTAATTACAAGAAGAATTATTGCTGAAAAACGAAAACCATTAGTTAGAACTCACGTTTTGCGACTTGTAAGTGCAAATAAATTTCAAACTAATTCACACACCCATACATAACCTCAAAATATTATAACGAAATGTTTGTTTTGATATATTTTTTGATATTTAGATTGTTTCTTAGATATCATTTCGCTGTTTTAACTGTATTTTTCATACTATTTCCTGCATTTAATGTTCTTGCTTCGGTGATCAAGATTGAATTAATCTAAAACAAACATACATTTCCAGGATTGCCAGTAATCATGATCATTCCAGTACGTTGTTTTACCTGTGGTAAGGTAATCGGCAACAAATGGGAGGCCTACCTTGGTCTCTTGCAAGCTGAGTATACTGAAGGGTTAGTATTGTAGCAAATTTCCTTATTGCTGGATTACTTTTCTATGGATTTAGTAATTCAAAGAATAACATTACTATAACCTAACTAATATTGCTACTAACAACCTTTAATTATACCTAAACTGGTATTTAGTAACTTTGCTACCAATAAGGTACTTATCTGTTGTGTAAACTAAGCAAAACCTTGGTAAACTAAATATGATATATTTTTATGCAGCTGTAGATTAATAAATGAGAAAATTATGAGTTCTAATATGAACTTGACTTCTCCATTTCAATGAGATCTACTTAACTTCATAGTCAGATGTTGTGACATTTATTTATTTCCTGTTTCTAAACTTTTGAATATTTTAATTAGAGACATAATACAAAGTTAATAGGTGTGTGGATATGCTTGGGGCTCAAGATTTTAAGGTGCAAATGTAGCACTGCACATTGTTGATAAGAGAGTTATTGTGAACCAACCTAAAATATAACGCAACTGAAGAAACAGGAGGGATTTACTCAGTAAAAGTCTGGCACGTCTTAGCACTTGGCCCAGAGCAGGAGCAGTTATTTGAAGACTTCCACTAAAAAAGGGGTTCAGAATATCAGATGATTAAATATTAAAAAGAGAAAGATGTTGGTATTTCATATATATTTTGGAAAGTCATCAAATGACATCTTCGTGCCTTGGCGAGGCGGTAGCTAGAATTTTACTGACTAAAATCCCACTGTATTTTTTGTTTTGCCTTTGTTCTAGAGCCCTGGGATACACTTTCACATTATCTATGGAAGTAGTTCAGTAGAGTTATGATTTTAATTTAGTCACTTGACTATAACCTTAGATGATTTATCTACAAGTTAGATACAAATGTCAGGGTTTTTTTTTGTTAGCCTATTCTGTCCCACTCCCGAGCATAGGTCCTCCACTCCTTCCATCCATCGCAGGCCCGCGCTTCCTCTTGTCTGTTCAGAAGGAATCTGTGTAGCTCATCGCGCCATCTCCTTCGTGGTCTGCCGCGACCCCGTCGCCTTGTCTCAGGGCACCCAGCTAGTTGATGTCATTTTGGCCCACAGTTGTGTCCTGCCTAGTCCCATTTCAGTTGGGCAGCGTCCACAATTTTGGTTGGAAATCAGCTATTATTCAATAATTTGAGTACTGTCATTAGAAACAAAATAGAGAGACATTAGGTGTGCAAAGGCCGGTGTTCCCTTGAGTAATTAAACAAAGCAAATAAACCTATAAAACTATTCTATTTATGCAAAAAAAGACTTACTAAAAACAGTCAATTTGCAGACTGCTTATTGGCATTAGTCATTAATTGGCCGTCATAAAATACGTCTTTTACGTTATCTTGTACTGTTCAGTGTTAAGGAAAACTGCCTGTTATCTATAGGACATGGCTTTGAGAAAATACCATTATTATTCTAAAGTTGACTGGTAATAAATGGGGACAGGCAAGGTTAGGCTCTTGAGATTTTTTGATTTTTTTGCGCAATTCTACTTAGTACTACGAGGTTTTTTGTTTTTTGCACAATCCTACATAGTACTACATGTTTCAGAGAGGTGGCGAGCGCGGGTGCTATCGTAGGCGCGTGTAATTCTAAATTGTATGTATTGTTGGCGTCAAATAAGTTGAACCAATATGACTGTTGTCGTAATGGTTGTGCGCAGCCCCTCACTGGACCGCACTTCGATTGTAACCCAAAAATCTTACTGCGCATCGATGGTCGATTGACATTTTGGTTTAATTTATGCGCCACGGTCATGCATGCATTCAAAGTGCTCTCACGAGCAGCGTGGTGTGATGAAGCGGGCCCAGGGTTTCTGGTTTAGTCCGCCAGCATCATAGATCTTTCGGCTTCGTATCGTTTATTACAGTGATATGGTTATATTAATTATATTGGTTATATAATATGGTTCTGTACCATTTTGATCCACCTAACGAAACGTCGTAATGGATATCAATTCAGCCCCCTAGCTAAGCTACGTTATCGTTTCGTTAACATCGAACGCCCACCACCGACCTCGCTTGTGCAGTTTCATCTCGCTAGACATGCTTAGTACTTACAATGCTTGAGTTCCACTACCTGGTGTAACCTGAATGTCTGGTTTTGCTACACAAATGTTCAAAAATGTTAATATATTATGTATGTATATTATTCCCCATTTTGCGTTTTTTTTCCTTATTGCTTCAGTGAAACACGTTTATTTATATTTTATCTCTAGTACAGGCAGAGGTCAAAAGTGCATTTGCACTCAATAAATGTTAGACTCTAAAATTTATTTGCAGAATATTTATTTTGTAGTGTAGAACATTTTTGATCACTAGACACATTTACCAAACAAATCTATTTACAAAACCCTTGGCTGCTATTAAATAATGTATTCTTGTATTTAGAGTTGCCTGGTCTTGAAACCGAAAAGCTGGACGAGATTTTATGGAAAAAATGACAGATTTTATCCATAAAATTTCCAGTTCCGGCTTAACTGGAAATTTGGCTAAAAAAATCTGTCATATTTTCCATAAAATCTTTTTAAGTTTGGATGAAACAACAATAAAATTGCTAGTCTAAGAAGCAAGGGCTAAACACAAGTTACAATTCTAATAAAATGAATAGTCTAATTTAAAAAGCCTAACAAAAGCCGGACAGGGTCTTGTTAGAGCCTGGTTAATGTGGTCCTGAGTTCAAGACCCAGATCAAGCTGCCAGAATGACTGACAGAGTTACTGCGACCCTGAAACGCAACCGGCAACTAAAGGAGCAGGTTTTAGTCAGAATAAGGCTGAAACTATCTCTCACTTCTCCCGTCCTATGTGCGTGGAAGTTATAAAACAAGTTCCCAACCAAAAAACAAAAGTGTTAAACCGAATAATCAGTCAATAACAAAATATTGGCATATTTGAAAAGAACTAACCAGTATTACATTTTATATGGAAGCTAGATTTGTAGAGCTTCATTTGATCCACGCCACGCGACGTCGTTCTACATACAAATAGGATTGCCTAGTGCGAGTTGTTTTACGCTAACGTGATCGACGCGTTTATGACGTTCGGCGCTCCGATTGGCCCGCTCCAAGCTCTTTAACCAATCAGAGAGCCGAACGCGCTAAACGTCTCGAACACGTTAACGTAAAAACAACTCACACTCGGCAAACAGGCGTGTTACACGTGTGTGTCGGTCTAATATAATTCTAATTTTACCACATAAAAGATAGTCATGATTTTCTAATGCTCACTTCATGAAAACGAATACATTATCTTGAAACATTGTTGCTTTTCTGAAAACTCATAAATATTTATTGGGAGCAATAAAAGTTTGTATTCTCAGGCATTAGACGTGTTTTTGCTTTCGCGTTCTATGCAAATATAGTCATTTCAGTTTTGCTTAAATTACTGTGACTTCATGAGATCATGTCTTTAAGGTGTATGGTTCCTTAAATAGCATAGCAACAGTCTTACAGTGTTCCCACTGTTGGGACTCAGGTCTCCTCTCCAGAAAAGGGAAAAATCCATTTTCTTTGCGAAATATTTATTGCTTTACATAATTATCCTATTAACATTCTGAAGAATATTTAACCAGCAATTTTTCGGTTTAAACATAATTAATACATAATTTTTATTACCATTGAAGCCGTTTTGGAGGAATTCGGTAGCAAACACGCAGACAGACAAGCCAACAAACTGACACTGCAAACGTTCTTTTGCCACATAAATAATTATATTAAAGCTCACCTTACTATAAGTGTTCAGGCGTAAACGCCTGTTCGAAACAATTAGCATAAAGTTGTAAAACATAGGCGTTTCGGCATGTATCAAGAAAATTCCATGTCATCGTTCACTTGCCTGACTACCATTGTACGAGTAACAGCTTATTTTTTATTAAACCTAAAATCTCAAATTTTCGGAGTTTTTTTACTTTGATTGGCACCGTTACATCCTCTAAAGTTGTAACAATAAGTTACGGCTATAATTGAATATCATCCACCAACACGCACTGGGCCCGCGTGGTGGATTACGGCCCATTCCCCTCTCTTAGAGAGGAGGCCTGTGTCCCTGCAGTGGGAACATTAAAAACGCTGATGATGATGATGATGATGATGACAATTGAATATATTATACATGTATTATGCACATAAACCATCCTCTTGAATCACTCTATCTATCAAAAAAACTGCATCCGAATCCGTTGCGTACTTTTAAAGATCTAAGCATTCATAGGGACAGCGGTAAGCAACTTTGTTTTATACTATGTAATGATTAACACTTTTGTCTTTCTCCAGTGATGCCCTCGACGCTCTCGGCTTGAAGAGATACTGTTGCAGAAGAATGCTGCTTGGGCATGTCGACCTCATCGAAAAGCTTCTCAACTACGCACCCTTGGAGAAATAGTTTCTCCAAAATGGAGAAGAATGTTAGTTTGTAAGCTATTATAATAATTGTGATACTGTTTATAAGTTTATTGAAATAAATATATGTAATATACATAAGCTAGTTGGTTTTTCCTTCATTCCTATAAAAAGACTAATGAGTTTGATATAGAGATAGATAGTAGATATAAAAACCTTCGTTTCAGTTTTTACAAGGTTTTTAATATAGGTGGATATGTGGATTTGAACATGTGGATTGGTTACGGATAAAAAATGTCTATTGACTGATATTATAGCATAACATAATCAGTCTTGTATTTTTCTCAATGCGGACTCAGGCCTCTTTAAAAGAGGATATGGGGCCTAATCCACCACGCGGCACCAGGGCGAGTTCGTGAATGTCACGTCTTCGAATTTTTGCTTCTAGGACATGTTACTTTCCTCACGATGTTTTCATTCACCGTCTTAAGAGTGGTTTTTTTTATGGTCGGTGAAAATCATCGAATGACGAAGCCCGCTCTTGGGCGGAGCGGGAGACCAGTGTCAGACTCTTACTGACTAAAAAACCTACCCCGTACCTTCCTTGCCTTATTCCTAGAGCCGCGGTAACAGTTTCACACCACCCTCAGCTCCAGGAGGCTTCGACCCTAAAGGGCCCCTGCAGTTTGCTGACAACTCCTTGAGGCGCGCGGGAACGGTGCGCGCCGTTGACGACTTGGTCTTAAGAATGATGGTGATTAAATTACACAGTATGCGCCTGGAACGCTAAAGTCTGGGCCTTTACCACTCGGCCAACACTGTTCACTGATGGCTTACATTATTGTTTGGCATTCAGAGAAATTTTATTATTATTCAGAGAAATAGTTTTTAAAACCAATAATACCCACCTATAATATGATACTTTATAATATTAGGGACAAGGACTTTTTTATGTGATGAGGGTGGACCGACGACCTTGTCAGGGTTGCTGGAATTGGATGGATGCAAGACGCATGGGACCGGTCGATGTGGCGAGGTTTGGGGGAGGCCTATGTCCAACAGTGGACGTCTTTCGGCCGAATGGATGACTTTTTTATGGCGGGTAAAAATCATCCCGCACATGGGTGGAGCGAGAAACAGTTTCAGACTCTTACTGATTAAACAGCCCACCCTATTCCTTCTTTGCCTTTCGCTCTAGGGCCAAGCCTTCCTTTCAGAAAGAGACACTAGGCCCCAGTAAGTTTCGACCCTATTGCTGACCCTACGAGAGACAAGTACCTACTTAAAGATATAGATAAAATAATGAGAATTATAATTAAAAAGTGATGATGTGTGTAATGGGAATCCCAGTGAAAAACATTGACATTATCACAAGCATCAATATTGATTGACAAACAGACATTCTGAAAATCTGTTACACATCAAGTGGGGTATTTGTGTTGTAAACAAAACTAGCTTCGTATCAGACAAGCAGTTATCTTTAGTATCTGACAACAGAATAGTAAAGCCCCACTTGAACGATAGAGTTATTTCAGAATCGTCACACGTATTATAGTTTGAAAGTGTAAATACGCGCATACGCTGCGCTATCTCTATAGTACGCATTCTACGTACAGTAACTACGTACGTATCATTACATAGCATAAAACAAAGTCGGCCTGTCCCTATGTATGCTTAGATCTATAAAACTAAGCCACGGATTTCGATGCGGTTTTTAGGGTTCCGTAGCCAAAATGGCAAAAACGGAACCCTTATAGTTTCGTCATGTCCGTCTGTCCGTCTGTCCGTCTGTCCGTCTGTCCGTCTGTCCGTCTGTCACAGCCGATTTACTCGGAAACTATAAGTACTACAGTGATGAAATTTGATGGGAATATGTGTTGTATGAACCGCTACAAAATTATGACACTAAATAGTAAAAAAAAGAATTGGGGGTGGGGCCCCCCATACATGTAACTGAGGGATGAAATTTTTTTTTTCGATGTACATACCCGTGTGGGGTATCAATGGAAAGGTCTTTTAAAATGATATAAAGTTTTCTAAAAAACATTTTTCTTAAAGTGAACGGTTTTTGAGATATCAGCTCTCAAAGTCGTAAAAAGTATGTCCCCCCCCCTCTATTTTTATAACTACGGGGTATAAAATTCTAAAAAAAATAGAGGTGATGCATGCTAATTAACTCTTTCAACGATTTTTGGTTTGATCAAAGTATCTCTTATAGTTTTTGAGATAGGTTGATTTAACTGTAATTTTGGTTAAGTTATTGTGCTTACACTGAAAACGATGGCTGAACCTTATAAGATAGATCAAAAAATATACTACAGTATTGTACACCTTTAAAAATCCGCGATGATATAAAATCTTTATAATGTAGGTACTTTTTACGAGAAATATTAGCTTATTCAAGCAATACGCCATTAATCCTTATCCAGTAATGTACCTTAAATACATTGTGACATAATAAGTTTATTATATTTGCTGCTACGGAACCCTTTGTGCGCGAGCCCGACTCGCACTTGGCCGGTTTTTTTTATTAGATAGAGTGATTTGAGAAGAAGGTTTGTATGATATCAACATTACGCCGTGCGAAGCTGGGGCAGGTCGCTAGTTTTACATAAGACGACTGTTTGACTGCTCTACTCAGTCCAGATTTTGGGTAACCATCCCATTCCTTCTTAGCCTCCATACCGGGGTCGAACCTTCTTTTCAGAAACCGAACCGGTGCCCCAGTAGGGAACCGATGGATGCATGATGGATAGGACCAGTTGTGACCAGTCGTTGAGGCGACTCTTTGGTGGAGACCTACATTAACAGTGGACGTCTTTCGGCTGAAATGATGATGATTTGATGATTGTCATGATATTTAGGTCTTGCATCCCCGGAGTCTCGGTCTCGAAAATAAATTACACAAAGTAATGCACCTAGCTGGGTTTGAAACCACGACCTACATCTCGTGAGTTGGGTGGGGCTGTTACCACACGGCCACCACTGCTAATAAGTTTTATAGTGGTCTCCTATAAAAACAAATGAGTTAATCAACTCAAACTGGACTGGTGGCCGACTGGTAGAAAATGCCTAAGGCATTAAGTACGCCTATGTACCTATAGTGTTATAAATTATATTTATTTTGTAAATAGGTTTTAAAATAACACTTTTACACGTCAATATTTTTTTCTTTTCGTCAGTTTAAGCTAGATGAGTCCGGTGTTTCCTAGCTGACTACCCTGAGAAGAAACACCGAAACAAATTCAGGGGTCAAAGTCTCTTTTAAAGTCCATACAGTAACCATGTACCTATTGGTCAAATCATATGAGAACCATGCAGATTAGTGTCTCAGTTGTATAAACTTTGTATAAATTAACTAGCCTTCTGCCAGCGGCTTCGCCCGCGTGAAAGTAGGGTTCTCTATACAAACTTTAGACCCCCTTTACGTACCTTTAGGAGTTGAATTTTGAAAAAACCCTTTCTTAGTGTTCGCCATAAAAGGAAGCCTTGTACAAAATTTAACGTTCCTAGTCCCAGTAGTTTCGGCTGTGCGTTGATATGTCAGTCAGTTAGTTTCTTCTTTTATAAACAATAGATAATCCTGTGGCAATTACTCAATAGTCATCAAACGCAGTCTATAACCATTTAAATTAAACTGAGTAACGTTATCCATCGTTGCTTAACCGCTTAAGAATTTAATATGCATCGGGTGTCATGTAGGCTTGACCCTTGTCCAAATCTGGTGTACGAAACACGTCACTATTAGTTTAATGTGGAGTGGTTGTCCTATTACAAAACCTTTGGGTACGTTTGTTGTGGCTTAAGCTTACCTACAGTAGGTTTTTTTATGGTAGGTAAAAATCATCGAATGAAGAATCCCGCAAGCGGAGCGGGAAACAGTGTCAGACTCTTACTGACTAAAACATCCACCCTGTTCCTACATTGCCTTTCATACCAGGGACCGAGCCTTTTTACAGAGGCGAATTCTGGTCCTGGCAACCTGTATAAAGCTATGTTACTGGTCTAATATAAATCTTGAATAGTGTACCTAGATGGTTGTGCGAGATGAACAGTATAGCAGGTGCCAAATGTCCTGGTCAGGGGCTCCCCAAGAAGCCCTATTTGGACAGATTGTTTTTGCAGCGGCCCAACAGTCAATCTGGGTCTGCAATCGGCAATTGGCGCAGCCGTGAGACAAATTTTTGTAATTTTTTTTTAAGTTTTTTGTTGTTATTGTTAAATATGTTTTATATCTTTCTTTCAATCTGTTAAGAGATTTCCAGGTTGGCCACTGCAGTTCATGTGTTTCATGTTCCGTAGCCCTGTAACGCAAACGGTTTCGGAACACAGGTGGGTTTTGATCAGTAAGTCTAGCTCCACCTTTGATTGGCAGGAGTCATTTAATGATTTAAACTGATGAAATAAAAGATCAAAATTGAAACTGCAAATGCGCAAAAACCAAACTATCTAGATATGTTTTATAATATAATAAGTATTTTATTACTTACTGGTCGAGCCGTTTGCATTCTAACCGGATGAAGCTAGTACCTACCAGTTTTTTGTATGGAGCGATTACGTACTTATCTGACCTCTACATTAACACGAAACTACATTATTCAATATTTTTTCCTGGGTTCAATTCCCAGATTGTTCACTTGTGAAAATCTACATTGTGTCCTTAATTTGTCCTTAAGAGTCAGATTTTTTTTATGGTGGGAAATATCATCTAATGATGAATCTCGCCCTTGGGCGGAGCGGGAAACAGTGTCAGACTCTTACTGACTAAACAACCTAACCCGTTTCTTCTTCGTCATATATACCAGGGCCAGAGGCTTCCTTACAGACACAAACCCTTGGCCGCAATTGGCTTCGGTCCTTCTGCAGGGTCCCTACGCCTTGCTGACAACTCCTTAAGGCGCCCGAGAACAGTGCGCGCCGACGACGATTAGGCTCGATCCTGACCTGATTGCCAGAGGACTGGACGGCGAGTTACCCATTACTCACCATCTTCAAGCCTGACCCTGTACCCTTTAATCTTCTACCCAGTTTAGCTGGGGCCGGGTCTCCTTGTACATTTGCGTCAGAGAGCATTTATACCTAATAAATACATAAAATATGAGTGCAAAGGCGTATGTATACACTCTTTTTTTTTAGCCTACTTTGTGTCCCACTGCTGGGCAAAGTCCTCCCCTTTCTCCTTCCAAACGGAAAACAATTTGATACAAAGATGTTCAGCGACATTTGGATTGATGGTGTACAGTGATTTTTGAAATACTTGTGTTTAGCGACTTTTGTAAATTTCTGGTGTACAGGCTATTTTGTTTCCTAGTTGCGACTATAGCTTATGGCATTTTATTGTGAACAGGTGTTTTGTAATATTGATTCTGTTCATCGATTTTTGGTGCTGACTGTACATAGGAATCTTTTCTAGAAATGGTAGCCCAAAGGGCCGAATAGCCACTGAATCTAAACTGCGATCGTTCGAATTCAAAATTCGAATAAGTACAACTCCGAATTCAAATTCAGAAGCGCATCTCGGCGGTAAATCAAAACCATTTTGTAGGTCAGCCTTAAACGTGTTTTAAGTCTTAAGAGAACTATACAATACGGAAACTCGTCAGTCTCCACATACATTTGTTATTTTTAAGGATATGCAACTGGTTTGTAATATATCTGCGAGTCGTTTTTGTCCTCGTAACACTTATTGCAACATCTGCGTGTTGATTGTTCAATCTTTATGGTGTTTCTGATTTAGTATTGTTTGACTTTCTTTTTTTGTGGCTTTTCACGATTTGTGCGTGCAGCCAGTGTGTCAAAAGGTTTTAATTTTCGAATACAGAACACAGTCACTACAGAATACTCCAGGGATACGGATGTAACATATTTATTTTTAGTATTTGTAGTAGTAACTATTTGGCAGCAAATAGTTATACCGTCTGATCTTGGCGAGTCTGAAATCTGACTAAATACTAAATGTAATTTGCAGTTGTTATTGCTGTTAATAACTGTTATTGGTATTTATTTGTTATAAACCTTTATTTTTTATGAGTTTTCAAGCGCTAAAATTCGCAAAGCCTAACTCCAGACTGGCCAAGATGTCACGGCCCTACTGTAGGTACCAATCAGTCAGTGTTCTCGATAAACTTTGCTGACGCCAGTCAATACTACAACAAAATTCTCAGCTCATTGGACAATCTGATTCTATTATGTGATTCAGTATAAAAGGAGAACCTTACTGACTGGCATTATCAACGCATAGCCAAAAGTACTGGGACAAGGAGCGTGAAATTTTGCACAGGGCTTCCTTTTTTTAACAGGCCAACACTAAGAAAGGATTTTTCAAAATTCATCCCCCAAAGTGATAAAACAGGTGTCTAAATTTTTATTGCGAAACGTGCATTCAAGCGGGTGAAGCTGCTGACAGAACGAAGTCTAACATAAGAATCCCTACTGAATGTCTATTTCATGAAAAAGTTACCATAGACCACTATTATAATAAATTAACGCAAACATTTCTTATAAACAATACAGTCAAAATATTTGAAACTGTGTTATGATAGTAGGTACAATCATATTTGAGCAAGAATACGAAAAAATAAAAATGAAAATTTTCGACTTAATACGGATCGAGGTCCGCCGTAGCGTAAAGCGCTCGCAATTACGTCTCCTAAAGAAAGAATATTGTCATATAATCACGCAACATCATTCAAAGGTTGTCTTCACACACACACACACACACATTTGTCACAGTCTGTCAAACAGCAATGACAGTCATTATGGGAGTCCCACAGAGCTATGAACCGCCTTAGTGGCTGCTGCTAGAAGTGGCATTATCGACACTTTATTTTTTATGTTGGGGAAATTCATCTAATGACAAATCCCGCGCTTGGGTGGATTGGGAAAGAGTGTCAGACTCTTACTGACTAAACGACCACCCCACTCCTTCTTAGCTTTCATACCGGGGTCGGACCTTCCTTTCAGAAACTGGTCCAAGGCCTCAGTGGGCTTGGGCCCTACAGCTGGGTCTCTACATTTGCTGAAAGGAACAGAACGCGCCGTCGACGACTAAGGGATGATTCTCATTAGAACGTGCCGTGCCCGGGGCGGGGCCCGGACGGGGCACGGACGGGGCACGGTTTTAATCTGTTTCATATATTTTGTATGAATCAATTTATATTACACAGTGCATTATCCGTGTCCCGTCCGGGCCCGCTCGACGCACTTCAATACCACGTTTGTTGCACGGTCCCGCCCCGTTCCCTCCACGTCCCATCGTAATCAGAACATTTTTCGTGCTGCGTCCGAAAATAAATTGCATAGCACGGACGGGCCCCGGCTCGTCCACGCCCCGGCCCGTTCTAATGAGAATCATCCCTTAGGCTTGGTCCGGACTGTTACTAGACGACTGGACGGCGAGCTATCCATTGCTCATATTGGCACTTTATCCTTACATACTAATCATATTATAAAAATAATATAACACACAGACACGTAAAACTTATAACACTTCCTTTTTCCGTCTGGGGTTAAAAAGAAAATCTCCAACGGTGATGTCTGTTTATTAATATGAACGTGATAAACTCAAAAATAGATTAACGGATTTTTATGCAGTTTTCAACAATAAATCTTAAAAGAACTTAAAACGAAGATTTTGTACATATTATAGAGAATAACCAAAAAACTCGAGAATTGCGAAAGAGTTAGAAACTCGTCAGTAACCACTTTAAAATCATTTTTATGTAAAAAGAAATAAAAATTATAGACACAATTAAAAGATAAGGAGTGCGGACACCGTGGTGTCCTCTTGGGGCTAAATGTGTATTTTTTTTTCAACATAATGTTTTTTGACTTCTGTTATCTCTCTAAGAACAAAATGACTTGCTTTAGATAATGGTTATAATTATGGTAACATATAAAAGAGCATTAGGTTAAAATATCTTAGAAAAAGGGGTAGCGTCAGTTAACAATGCTGTTCATACTACCGTGTCTGGTAGATTCCATGCTCTGCCATGAGACTCCGACCCACAGAACCTTCGCAAGGCACTCGTTTACATAATTATAAAGCTATTGTTTTTGTTTCACACACAAGACATTGATTTGTAAATTGATGGTTGTGTTTGCTTGCGCAATTGAACCGAAGGGAAGGGAAAAGGGAAACTCCAGCTGTGTTTATAAAAAGGTAAATGACAATGAATAATGACAGTAATTTTCTGAAGTAACTTTTATGAACACAACCTCAGCAGAATCTTTTTTTGTGTAATGAAAGTGGTACAGCAATTATGATATTTATGTAGGTAGATGTAGGTACCCAAGTTTTTGAATACAGCTCTCAATCATAAAGGCTCTGTTGGCCTTTGTGACTCAGAAAACACATTAAGTCGTTGACCCTGAGATCGTTGTCAGGACATTCAGATGCCTGAAATTCAAAGCAAAGATCTCTACAGTCCAGGTAGGAGCTAGAAGCATTCCCAGCCCATCAGATGATGCCTGAAACGAACAAAGACGAACAATACGCTAAACTGTACTTCAAGCAGCCGGAAAACTTTTTTAATATTAATATAAAAGCAATAGTTAGATAATTACGTTTATGTAATTCAAATAGCAAGCGCCAAACTTTTGTTTTTTTTTTATATTTTATTATATGGCAATTGAGCCTGTAGCGATAACCAAGTATAAAAACGTTGGAAGTTGAATCAATAATAAAAAAGTTAGAAAAAATGAAGTACACAACTGCATTAAAAAGTTCGTATTGTTCTTTGATGATTCTTGTTTAGTTGAATGTCGCAATTTTTACAGACAAGATCAAGTTAAATATAACCTATTCATTTTTTCATTAACCAAATAAAAATACCTGAGAACTAGGTATTTATTCTGTTTCACGTATTTCACATTTATAATACTAGTTAATATAAATAATTAGTCTTTAATTCTTTATTGTACAAAACAAGTTAACAAAAATACAATGATATGACAGTTCATGTACAAAGGCGAGCTTACCTCAACAATGAGTTTTCTGCCAGCAAACCTTTAAGTAACAGAGAGAGATTATATACGAGGGTAGAAACCAGTGTACAATCTAAACCTACATAAATACGTCTAATATATACATACATACATATATATATAGATATAATATACATACTAATACATACTAATATTATGTCAATTGAGAAAGGAAGTGCTCTTTAATTTTCCTCTTAAAGATATCCAGAGAGGGGCTGTCGCGAAGGGAATGTGGAAGAGAGTTCCAAAGACGAACTGCAGTTACTGAGAAGGAGCCGCCATAACAAATTAGTCCATTTTTTTATTTTTTTGTGGTGACTAAAAATTATCCAATGACGAATCATGCCCTTGGGCGGAGCAGGAAACAGTGTCAGACTCTTACTAACTAAATACCCCACCTCATTCCTTCTTTGCTTTTCGCACTGATGTCAAGCCAAGAGACCCTGGGCCCCAGCAGGTGCTAGTTTCATTTATATTTTTGTCTTAATATAATCTATGATTATTTATAGTTTTTGTCTATCTTAGGCTTTAATGGGCGTCTCCCTTTATACCCAGAGTAAATTCTACCGGCAACCTTGCTCACATGAAAAAAAATAGCCTAAATATAGCATAAGGGTGTGGTCAGAGTTAGTGCAGCTATATATTAGTGAAGATGTTTTTAGAATCTGATCAGTAATTTAGAGATTACCCCACTTACAAATTACCTACCTACCTCTTTATAATATGAGAATAAATCGTTATAATAGTTTAGTCTTAAGAAACCAAACCAAGGGTTGATGCGAAAGAGTATTACCGGGATCCTGGGATCAAGACAAGGAAGAAACGGGGTAGGTTGTTTAGTCAGTAAAAGTCTGACACGTCATTGGATGATTTTTACCTACCATAAAAAAAAAACTCTTGGGAAACCAATGTCAACAAACCATTTCACAATAAATCTATCATTAAAGAAACAATAAAAACAAAACGATAAAAAAGAACCTTGGTCTGTCCTTTGCCCAATACTTGCACTTACTAAGGACGAGTCATAATTACCCTGTTTAAGTAGACTAGCCTTCTGCCAGCGGCTTCGCCCGCGTGAAAGTAGGGTTTTCCATACAAACTTTAGACCCCCATTACATCCCTTTAGAAGCTGAATTTTGAAAAACCCTTTCTTAGTGTTGGCCTACGTCATAAAAAGAAGCCTTGAGCAAAATTTCACGTTCCTAGTCCCAGTAGTTTTGGCTGTGCGTTGATATAAATCAGTCAGTCAGTGTCTCCTTTTATCTACATCTACACTAATATAATAAAGAAGTAAAGTTTGTTTCTTTGTTTATAGGAGGTAATCTCTGGAACTACTGGTCCGATTGGAAAAATTTTAGCAACAATAGAAATCTACTTTACTTCTGAGTGACATAGGCTATATTTTATGTACGCGGGCGAAGCCGCTGACAAAAGCTAGTATATATATAGATAGGTAGTAACTCAAGTAATTACATTCTAATAAAAGTATCCAATCAGTAGGTATCATAATAATTTATGATTTCCTGGTGTCATTAATGAAGAGTGGTCTCACAGAATTGGTACCTACCTCCATTACGGTCGAGTCTGCACTTGAGCATTGCGTGTATGTGCCTAATAATAGTTGTATAGGTACCTAACTACGGTCACCATGCTCAACAATCAACATCCAATACCTATACAACAATGGTGTTTTCAGGTCTCCGCACTGTACAGTACGGCCGTCGCCGCGTCGGATCTTGGCAAGTCTGAACATAGGCTCTGCGAATTTTACACCCGTATTCACAAACAATACTCAAACGACCCTTGACTAAGCAAACGCACAGCGTTGAATAGAGGCTCTGTGATTGGTTCGTTTGTGTTGCGTAGTTCACAAACCCTGCCCTGTGCGCTCGCGAGCACTGTGAGACCGCATAGTAACGTTTGTGAATACGGGTGTTAGAGCTTGTAAACTCGAAGAAAAGTAAAGGTTTGTAAAAAAATGTCAATAATAGTTTTTAATAGCAATAACAACTGCAAAACACATTTTATTTTTTTTCATTACTCATACTCTAAAAGTGGATGTAAAGTTGGAAGTTGTACTTTTCCTGCCTAGGGAGTTTTACTTTCAACTGACAGCTGTCTAAATATTAAAAAAAAACTAGTTCTGTTTTGACATTTCTATTGAACCGTGACCCGAATTTTTCTACTGCCAGTATAATTGAAATAACATAAAGATAGGAATAATTTAAGAATCCTTTTTTTTAATGACTTTATTTTAAATTACTTTCAACTATATCATTAAAACTAACATATATTTAAAAAAAATGTTGACCTGACCCATTTTTACAGTGATAAAATGAAAAATATTGACAGAATAGCCACCAGACTACTGAAAAAAAAAAATGGGCCGATTTGATCATTCTTGTATTTTTTTCGAGGTGTAAGGTTTTGTTTACATTTTGCTAAATCTCAACACGATAAGTTGATTAGCTTCAGTTATAAATTTAACGCAAGATTTTTAAGATTAGAAAACCGCTTATCGCCTAAATCAAAAGAAATATACCTACCTAAAAACATACGAAGACCTTTGACAACGACTCAGGTTTATATTATTTTTATTTTCCTCGTATTCGTAATGAAAAGCACAGTGTTTACCTCGGGTTTAATAGTACATTGTTATATGAGGGATGAAAGAAAGTTAATTTCTTGGCGAACGAACGAGAGCGAGGTCGCTAATAGTTCGAGGGACTAAATAACTCTTGAGCCCGAGGTAAACACAAGTTATTTAGTCCCGCGAACTATTAGCGACCTCCCTCTCGCTCGGTCGCCAAGGAATTTCTCGGGACTAAATAACTTAACTCATCCCTTGTATAACAAAGTACTATTAACACTACTATTGACTGGCCTGTTGGTCTAGAAGTTAGTGGCCCTGACTGCTACGCCGGAGGTCGTGGGTTCGATTCCCACCCAGGACAAATGTTTGTGTGATGAGCACGATCATTTGTTCTGTGTCTGGGTGTAATTTATCTATAATATGTTTGTATTTAGAAATATATAAGTATATTTATCAGTTTTCTAGTACCCATACCACAAGCTCTGCTTAGCTTGGGACTAGATGGCGTTGTGTGAAAGTTTAAAAAAAAAAAATAACAGTTTTCAAGCGTTAAAATTCGCAGAGCCTAATTTCAAACCAAGATCCAACGGCCGTACTTTACTATATGCACATTTAGGGCTAGGACATATCTACGATGCGCTGCGACGCTGCATCACAAATATTTCGACGATAGCGACGGTTTCACACTTAAAGTTGCGTTAAAATCAAAGAAAAACGAAACTTAGTTGGCTCGTAACTTTTTATGAGCATTTTTTGACGTGACAACGTCTTAAATTAGGTTGCGGCTGGGAGTCACTTATGAAAAAGTGTAACGCTCGGTAACGTTACGATGAGTCACCGAACGAGAGAGAGGCCCGCCGAATGCCTTGCGTCTCTCTCCCACTCAACTATGATCGGTCTGCCGCGCGCGCAGCACTAGAGAATTAGGACGTTGTCACGTAAAATCTTCGCCCGTAAAACCGACTTTACAGGCAACCATTTTTTTTTTTCGTACAGACAATATCAAGTTTAATTTTAGATATGCAATGTCAATCAGTAGTATTCAGTAGAGCAATACCCTCCCCTCACCCCGAAATTTGTATGGATTAATGTAACCTTAAAATTAAAATTTTTGATTTGATTTCAAGAAAAAAAATAAAATTCTCCCCTTACATAAGACTTATATAAAAACGTGTTTCGGTTGACTTTTAAAGGTCACATTATTTTAGTTACGAATTTGCAATTTATGTAAAAAAAACACATTCAAAACTGCAAATATCAAGACCGTATAAAATCAGCGTTAATTTTAGATTAGTTTACAAAAGAAATGTTCTGATGATGTCTTGACGTTATTAGAAGTATGAAACCGTAAGATAATAATAATAATATTAGTTGTTTTTTTATGGTAAAGAGGGGCTTAGAGGCGTTGGATCGACGTCGTATGGGACGATATGCGTGCTAGCAACCGGGACTGGCACTAGGATGATGATGATGATGAGTGGTTTTTTTATGGTAGGTAAAAATCATCCAATGACGAATTCCGCTCTTGGGCGGAGCGGCAAACAGTGAGAGACCCTTACTGACTAAACAACCTACGCCATTTCTACGTTGCCATATATACCAGGGCCAGAGCCTTCCTTTCAGACATGAACCCTTGGCCCCAGTTGGCTTCGACCCTTATAATATTATTAGTTGTAATTCTGTTAAAGTTTTTCGTCAACATTCGCTCAGTCAGGGCCAGCCATTTAGCGAATATGTTTGGTTTGGCTTCTAGTCAAATCGATTGGAGCAAGTGAACATCGGAATATCCATACCAAGAAATGATACATTTCTATGATCTGGCCACGATATTTATATATATATATATCACAGCCATCTTGTTAAATTAGCCATCCAATTGGACGCCTGGGGCTTTCGTTATACGCCAGCATCCAATCAAATGGCTGAACAATAATTAGCCATGATGTTGACCGCAATGTTTAACCAAATGGCTGAATATTGTGTATTCATTTTGTTTAGTAGGGTAAATTTGAATCACTTGGCTGAATCTTGATCAGTCTTTTCGAAAGGGCTAACTTTCAATACACCAAGCTGTTAAACGTTGTGTGATTTTAGTTCAAACATCTATCGGCCTAGGCATCCAATTGGATGGCTAATTTAACCAGATGGCTGCGACATATATGTATACTAGCAATAAAATACGTACTAAGACGTTTTCCGATGACTATACGTTACGTTTTTAGTTTATATAGTATATAGTTATAACTATCTATCTATAATTTTTATCTAGATTTATGTTCTGACAAATGTTTTATATTCTGTTGATTACCTACTAGTAGATTTTTTATTCTAACATACTTATCCACATATATATCTAATCTAAATGATGGTAATCAGACTTACGTAAGTAGATATGTAGGTACTAAATTTTAAAATTGTATAATGTTATTCCAGGACAAATGTTTGTGTGTTGAGCACGATCATTTGTTCTGTGTCTGGGTGTAATTTATCTGTAATATGTATGTATTTAGGAATATATAAGTATGTTTATCAGTTGTCTAGTATCTATAACACAAGCTCTGCTTAGCTTGGAACTAGATGGCGTTGTGTGATAGTTGTGGACATATTATACAAGGTTGATACGACATAGGGGCTTTCCTTAAAAAGGGTCATTATACACACCAATATGAACAACAAATGTCAACATATTATTCTCATTAAATCTCAAGAGGACACTGGTGTCCTACTGATACCTATTTTCTTTTAATTGTGTCTCTAACTACGGTACTCGAAAGGTTAAGGGAAGAATTACATTGAGCACTCGTAGCTCACGTACGCCGACCTGGGCCGTCGGTCTCCATACATTTTGTATGGCAACAAGACTTGTGGAGCTACATTATATCCACGCCACGCGATGCGACTCTACGAAAATATCAGACGTGGCCTACGTGTGTTTCGGTCTCATGTTATAGTATCCGGTTTATTCTTTTAGTTATAGACTGGAACTGGAAGACACGCCGTTGGATTCCCACATGGTGAACGGGTGACCTGGTGAGGGCCGCGGGAATCCGATACAGGCGAGACTCATAGGGCCAATGATTGTGGAAGTCTTTCGGCTTAAAGGACGATGATTTTTTTAATGATATATACCAGTGCTTGACTGCGATCCCACCTGATGGTAAGCAGTGACGCAATCGTTGATGGACAATCGCACAAGCTTATTCATTCTAACCTTAAAGTATCCTAAATTACAGAAGAAAATACAAATAGAAATACCTACACTTAATCAAAACGTGAACCTCCTTCTATTCTAAAGTAGGTTAATTATCATCATCATCAACCTTTTTAGTGTTCCCACCGCTGGGACACAGGCCTCCTCTCTAGGAGACGGAACGGGTCCAGTGCGGATTGGTATAAATGTCTCATAACTTCGAATTTTTGTTCTAGGACAAGTCAGTTTCCTCACGATGTTTTCCCTCACCATTTAAGTAGATTATAAAGAGTACTTCTCTGAAAGTGGCGACGCTCAGTCGGGTGCAAAAGTAAACATGTATTGATGTGGTCTCGCCCCAGTTGCTGCGCCGAAGGTCGAAGGACAATGTGCTTGATTAGATGGAACCAGGACCGGAACGAGAGCTGATCAATACTGGTTGGAACTAAACTATCACTGAACAAAGAGGCTGCTTTGAAAACGAGGTTTTATTGACATGAAAATGGACTGTTACAGGTCCTTTACGCTTTTTGTATCTTGTGTGTTAGAGAATGGCCGGAAAATGTCGGGAAAATTGGATGTTTTTATCTAATGATTAACAATAGTATTGACAGATCCTCTGAGTATTGAATTATCCTATGGTATGTGTAAATGTTGTACCGATAAATCATTTTTTTAATAAAGTAATATGTTTTTTTTTAATTGTCAGCAAAACTGTAGGGACTCTGCAAAAGGGTTGAAGCTTACTGGGGCCCAGAGTCTCGTTCTGAAAGGAACGCTTGACCTCAGTGCGAAGGGGGTGGGGTGTTTAGTCAGTATGAGTCTAACACTGTTTCCTACTCCACCCAGGAGTGGAATTCATTGGAAGATTTTTGCCCACCATAAAAAAAAACAAATTACTGTAAGTAATTTAATTTACTTATTTATTTTGCTGTAATTACACTCATCTACGTATAATTACAATAGAATAAAAAATAGTAAAAAAAACACATAATTAGATACAACCAGACATGGCTGCCGACTGGTAATGTGTCCAAACAACTGATCAAAATAAAATTACATAGATAAAAACAACAAGATACTAATTTATTTAGGTACCTGCCTATATTTGAATGCACTAACGAAATGTGTAAGTATTTTATTTATTTTTTTTCATATGAAAACTCTTTTTGAGAACAAAGAAAAAGAAAAAAGTTTTGCTACATTATCGCAATAGTGCGTAATGGTATCAAAATGTCAGAGTTTGGTAACAAGTGTAAAGTCTAAGTGCCCTACAATTAACTCTAATTGCAGGGCACTTAGGTACCTGTATAATGACAAAAAAATAAAACTTTATCACTTTCTGAGCACGTGTGTTGAAAAATAAGCTAAGTTGAAAAACAGACGGCCTTGTCGCGTAAATTAATCTTCTATCAATTTAAATGTCAACGTAAACGTCTTTCATGTTTTCATACTAATTGTCATCATCATTACTGTTTATGTATTGTGTTTTTCAGTCATGTACGCGGCAAATAAGTTGAACCAAAATGGCCGTCCTTGCTGTAGCAATGCGCAGAGCCCCACCACAGAATTTATTTTTAATTCTGGACGGGTTCGCGCTTGACCACTATACGGACCACCTGAACATACCACGCTTGCCTAGAGGCCTATTCACTCTTGACTTAAGATCCCGAAGTTGTATCTATCAGGAAATACCTAGATATCTTTTGACAACTTTAATTTTAAACTTATCTAAATCCATTTTCTGATTAGCAGACTAACCTTTATCACTTTTGATCCATCTCGCAGTGCAAAATTAAAGTTTAACCGTGGTACCAGACAGTGATAATAGAGGGACATATAGAGGGGACCTTGGGCCCCCCTCTACCTTGGGTTTGGCGGTATGGCCCAGAGTGACATATTGCGAATATATTACTATTTGACGGCCTGTTACTATGAGGTAGGTCATGGAAATACTGTAGATAGATAGTCTAGAGACGACCTTTATATTGTACCGTTTTAAAATGTTAAAATGTTCAGTCATTGGTTGATAATTGCGCAGTCGTAGTGTGATAATTATCATCATTTTATTTATTTAAACTTCATGTACTGTAGTAGTAGAATGGGCACTTAATGCTATAAATGTCATTCTCTACCAGCATGAAGCAAATTCTTGGTTCATATTGTCTACCAGTCAACCTTTGGACTTTTTCGAATACCATAATTAGAGACATAAATTCGCCGGCGTTCCCTCAGGGCTAAAGAGTTTAAAAAAGACAACACTGTGGTAGGTGTGCCCAATAAATAAATAACAGATACGTAATCTTACTTACACTTATTAGGTTTTTATAAGATTGAGAAAATCTCTAATGTAGATCTGCGGAGACGTTGCGGAGAGACCTTGATAGGTCGACAGATCAAACGCGGCAAATGGAACTGGATCGACTATCATCGGTCACGCTCCGAAGAGATCCTGATCCTGAACTTGGTATATGATCAGGAGCGTGGCCTTGGCAAGCCTTAGACTGGAATCCTCAAGCAGAGCGAAAAGGTCCGCCTTTCACGGCAAAACGGAGCGACGAATTGACGTATTTTTTTAAGTGGAAATAGCTGAAGGGATGGACAGTGACATAGGCTACTTTTTGTCTCTTTCTTACCCCCCACTACTCTAAAATTGGTGGTGGAAGTTTGTATGGACCATTTCTCAATTTTCAATGTAGAAAGCTAAAAAATATTAAGCGAACCCCTCGGAGCGTGGCCTTGGCAAGCCCTAGACTAGAATCCTTAAGGAAAGCGAAAACGTGGTCGCCCTAAGCAGACCTAAATATCATGATAATTATCAAGTCATCATCATCATCATTTCAGCCGAAAGATGTCTACTGTTAATGTAGGTCTCCACCAAAGTGTCGCCACAACGACTGGTCACAACTGGTCCTATCCATCATGTATCCATCGGTTCCCTACTGGGGCCCGGTTCGGTTTCTGAAAGGAAGGTCCAACCCCGGTATGGAGGCTAAGAAGGAACGGGGTGGTTTTTTTTTTTGGTAGGTAAAAATCATCCGACGAGTCCCGCCCTTGGGCGGAGCGGTAAACAAGTGTCAGACTCTTACTGACTAAACAACCTACCCCATTCCAACGTTGCTATATACACCAGAGCCAGAGCCTTCCTTTCAGACGCGAACCCATGGCCCCAGTTGGCTTCGACCCTTCTGCAGGGTCCCTACGAACGGGGTGGTTACCCAAAACCTGGACTGTGTAGAGGAGTCAAACAGTCGTCTTATGTAAAATACGTACCTACGTAGAATGCATACTATACAGATAGCGCAGCGTACGCGCGTATTTACACTTTCAAACTATAATACGTGTGACGATCCTGAAATAACTCTATCGTTCAAGTGGGGCTTTACTATTCTGTTGTCAGATACCTACTAAAGATAACTGCTTGTCTGATACGAAGTTAGTTTTGTTTACAACACAAATACCCCACTTGATGTGTAACAGATTTTCTGAATTTCTGTTTGTCAATCAATATTGATGCTTGTGATAATGTCAATGTTTTTCACTGGGATTCCCTTTACATACATCATCACTTTTTAATTATAATTCTCATTATTTTATCTACTTATGTTTTTAAGTACTTGTCCCTCGTAGGGACTCTGCAATAGGGCCGATACCAATCGGGGCCCAGGGTCTCTTTCTGAAAGGAAGGCTTGGCCCCAGTGAGAAGGGCAAGGAAGATCGGGATGGGGTGTTTAGTCAGTAAGAGTCTGACACTGTTTCCCGCTCCGCCTAAGGGCGGGATTCGTCATTAGATGGTTTTACCCACCATAAAAAAAAACCATCGGTTCCCGGGTCCATCGCCAGGTTGTACGAGTATGTTGAGACAGTGGCGTGCCTAGGGTTTCAATATAAGGCAAGCCCAAAACATTTAAACCAATTTCAAAAAAAGAAAGTTCAGTTTTGGACTGAGTATGTAAGTACCTACGTATGGATCATCGCAATTTTCTCATAAACTACTGGTTAGATACAATAAATTAAAAGTGAATTCATCCATCTTCTTTCCTATTTTTTCTTCAATTTCACTCACTGAAGGCATGCTAGTACTAGATTGAATATAATAAACATATCAGCAATTGCATACCTCCGGTGGCTTTGAAAAAAGCCATTTGGTTTGGTTCATTGCTTGAGGAAACAAAGTTATGGTAAGTAAATGCTTGCTTCCTAACAGGACTAACAGGTTACAGACAAAAAAAAAAACAAAACAGAAAGTTTCAAAACAAAAGAAAAAAAATTGCTACATAGAATATAAAAAGGAATTTAAATAAATTATTTATATTCTAATTGGAATCGTCTATCTTTCTGAAATGATTAAATTACATTACAGCCGGAATAGTTAAAACAAGATACACTAACTTTAACAAGTCGGGAAAGGAAAGGCATCTTTGAGGTTATTCTCATGAATAAAATCAATTAATTCCAAAACATTACGATCTTTTAGATCAGGACTAGAATACAGGCAAATCAATTAACTTTTTATTGTTTTTTGTCGAAATAGTTTGATTAAATGTCAAATAATGAATCTAATCCCTCTGTAGGAAAATGTAATTAATTTATATATACATTGATCTATTAAATTTTCGTCTATGTGATTTACTAGACTGTGAAATACACAGATTAGGAATCGGTTTTAATGAAGAAATTAACTGTTTTTACTGAGCAAAGTTTAAAGATTTTACCTTATCTTCGCCAATCAAAACTTGAACGCATTTTAAATCCTCACAAGGTACAATTACCTCCATTGTTGTAGGTAAGTCACCAAAACAGTTACATATAACACTGGGAAAATCTAAGAAAACACACGAAAAACAACAAAAGTTTTACCAGTTTTACACTATAACAGGAATCAGAAAACCAGGTGCAACTACAGAAGAAGTCTTGTTATGTTGTAATAGATTAACTGAAAACTTTACCAAAAATGATAGTGTGTTTATAATGACCGGCAGAAATGATTCTAACCCTATTCAATTTATGGCAGAAATGGCTGCAGCAGTTAAGTTATTAAAAAACTGTAATCAGTGGCGGATTTGCAGTCCTGGCCGCTGTAGGCCCCAAGCTACGTGCCGCCCCCTTTCTCAGCACTCATCATTACTAGACACATTATTCATGAATTACTTTATTCCCATTTTTAATTCATTCCGTAAACTGTTTAACTAAAAGTATTAGCTTATAAAGCTAGTTTAGAATATTTTTGGACATTTAAATAAAACGGTTTTAGGTTATATTTTTACAAGCTTTTATTTACTTTCACCTGTCCCGTTGTCTGTCGTTCTGTAATCAAATCTTGCAACTTAAATTTGATCCACTTCCCGGTTTCTGATTGAGCTGAAATTTGGTATACACGTTTAGTTCGGATGACAATGCAATATTATGATGACATGGAGCTGATCTGATGATGGAATCGCGAGGTAGCCATAGGAACTCTGTAATTAAACGGCACAACCACGTCGAGTTTGGGCTCGTGTGAATCGTCTTGACGAGTTTTATTTATATAAGCATAGACCACCGCTATAAAAGCTTGTTATGAAAAAAAAATTTTTCATTGAAAACTTGTTAATAAAATAAATGTTTTACAAAACTCGTCTATCTTTTATATTTTATCGTTTTCTTCTGTTTTATTGTTTCAAAAAAGAATTTTTTCGGCTTCCTTAAGTTTGATTGATTATTTATGCAACAAAATATTAATTCTGATCAAAATAAATCATCTCACTCTCACAAGGACATTATACAGATAAGATTTGCCGTTTACAGTATAGTCCAGTGCAATTAGCACTGTTAACGATAAAAAGTGGACCTAAGTAGTAGTAGAATGAAACCCATTAGAAAAGGAAGATAATATAGCAAAAAATTAAGGAAAAATAAATTACGGTCGATCTGAGGTCGGGATGTGGATGGGTGTGCGGTTTTAAGGGTAAAAAATGGTTTATCTCTAATTCCGGCAAAACTACCGGTTCTATGGAAAAAAGTCTAATGGCAAAGTTATAGGTTATAAAAAGATCTACGACTTTTGTATTTACACTTTTTCACATACCCTCAAAATCTATGTGAAAAGTCCAAAAAACCGAGTTTTATAATTTAATTTTTATCTCCATTAAAAATTACTTTTTTTCACTAAATTTGGTGAAAAGTTTCCTTTTCATGTCCCAAACTTATTATAATTTTTTTGATTTAAAATATTCACAGTTGCTCTTTATTTTGACTTAACATCGAAAAAACAGCCTATTTTTCAATCGAATAATCTCATGTAAAAATATGTGATTTTTTTTTTAAGTTTGTTGTCTTCTTATTCATTGAAATCTTTACTTTTTGATAGTGTAAAAAAGTATACATTAATACAGTAAGTTTTTTCAGAAAATGCAAAAAACTAAAAAATCTCGAGTCGGAAATTACTTTTGTTTAATCATTATTAGCGACCCGCTCCAGCTTCGTGCGGGTGCAAAGGTGATATATTATACATATAAACCTTCCTCTGGAATCACTCTATCTATTAAAAAAAAACGCATCAAAATCCGTTGCGAACTTTTAAAGATGTAAGCATAAACAGGGATAAGCAACTTTGTTTTATACTATGTAATAATGTACTGAGGTGTTAATTAAATTTTTTATAAGATTTAAAGGGGATTTCATGTTGGAAATGTGGCTGCTGTAATTGCGTATGCTTACATAATGCTCAAATGTGGAAGAACAAACCTACGAGGAATTTAATGATTCAGGTGATGGATTTCATAATCTGAATCATAAGTAAGTAAGTTTATCGAATTTAACCATGAAGAAATGCTATCACTACTAAGAGAGAAAACTAATGGATAAGTGATTAGAATGTAAGATAAAATATTATGAGGCTTGTGGTTAACAAGATTATATTATTTAAACATATTGTAATGAATATAAATAACTCCTAAAAGTGAATTACTAAACGAGGGTAAAATTTAATAAGACAACGTTTTTACTCCAAAAAATTGCAGCAGTCACATTTCCTACACGAAATCCCCTTTAAATTTTAATAAAAAAATTAATAAATACCTCAGTACATCATTACATAGTATAAAACAAAGTTGCTTATCCCTGTGTATGCTTACATCTTTAAAAGTTCGCAACGGACGCAACGGTTTTTTTAATATATAGAGTGATTCCAGAGGAAGGTTTATAGGTATAATATATCACCTTTACACCCGCGCGAAGCTGGAGGGGGTCGCTAATAATGATTAAACAAAAGTAATTTCTGATTCAAGATTTTTTAGTTTTTTGCATTTTCTGAAAAAAACTTACTGTATTAATGTATACTTTTTTTACACCATCAAAAAGTAAAGATTTCAGTGAATAAGAAGCCAACAAACTTTTTAAAAAAATCACATATTTTTACGTGAGATTTTTCGATTGAAAAATAGGCTGTTTTTTCAACGTTAAGTCAAAATAAAGAGCAACTGTGAATATTTTAAATAAAAAAAATTATAGTAAGTTTGGGACATGAAAAGGAAACTTCACCAAACTTTGTGAAAAAAAAAGTAATTTTTAAAGGAGATAAAAATTAAATTTAAAAATTCGGTTTTTTGGACTTTTCACATAGATTTTGAAGCTGTGTGTAAAAGTGTAAATACAAAAGTGGAAGATCTTTTTATGACCTACAAGTTTGCTATTAGACATTTTTCCAGAAAACCAATAGTTTTGCCAGAAATCGAGAAAAACCATTTTTTACCCTTAAAACCGCACACCCATCCACTTCCCGACCTCAGATCGACCGTAATTTATTTTTCCTCAAATTTTTGCTATATTATCTTCCTTTTCCAATGGGTTTCATTCTACTACTATTATGTTCCCTTTCAAAAGCTATCTGCACTGATCTAGTATGTCAATTGGTCATACAGTTTCGGAGATAATATAAAATTACTAAAAAGTTAAATGCCGCTACCACAACTTTCATCGCGGACGTTATATCCATTTACCCATAGATGACGTTCTGCAAATACGTCATTTTTCTGAATCACGGTGTTAAGATTTTCCATGCATTGATGACCCTCTCGAATTTTTGTGTCAACGATCCACTCAATTGATGTTATTGATGTTCAAATTGATGTTTTATTGATCGTAAAAAAAACGTAATGATACTTGATTCTGGTACGTTTTATTAATGTAGGTAGGTATGGAGAATTAGAGATTGAGTGAGACCTTTTTCACTATCTAAATATAGCGCCTGTCCAACTCCAGAGTCGCGCCCATTGCCACCAGCTTCACACTGTCGTCGCACCCATTACAATTTTTTTTTTTTTTTGCACGATTTGCCGCCCTTTATATCCGGCCGCCCTAGGCCCGGGCCTACTGGGCCTTAGGGCAAATCCGCCACTGACTGTAATATTTTTATTGTTAATGTTAAGTATAATGCATTCCTTAATGAGAGTAAACTTAACTATGAATTGAAATTGCTTTCAAAAAACTTTTATAACTGCCACTTCATTGAAGCAGACAATTACAATGGCATTATTCAACAACTTGTTTCTAAAATAAACCATGTACATTACTACAAAAAGTACCTTTTTTATAATAGTACCGCAGGAATATCGGCGAATACTAAGAGTATAGATAAATTAGTACAACAAAATACAATAACTCTGTCAGATCCAGTAGTCAGCTCGTTTGAACCTGTACAACGTCCACTTAAAGGCACTATTCCATATTATTTTTCCAAGATTATAAATCCACAAACTTCTTATATAAACACTCTCACAGAAAATGATATTGTAAGTGAAGAACCGCTTTTTCGCGACTAATAAAAAACATAGCAAAAATAGTAAGCAATACAGTAGAAGTAGCTTTTCAGTGATGCACCAAAACATTGCAGGGGCTTTAAACAAACTACAAGACATTGATTTAGTTATTAATGAAATGCACGATTCTAATATAAATATTGATGTTCTATGTCTGAGCGAACATTTTGTTATAAAAGGAGAAGAAATGTACCTTAAACTGAATGATTTCTATGTTGGTGCAATCTATACACGACCTGATCAAAGGAGAGGAGGGACATGTATACTATGTAAAAACCATCTTCAAAGTACTGACTTAAAAGAAGTAACAGAATTTTCCGTTGATAAACATTTTGAGATTTGTGGCCTTGAAATAAAATCTGTACGCGTGATCATTTTATGTATATACAGGACACCTTCATCTGATCTAAATATATTTTTTGAAAATTTGCATAAAACCCTGCTTAAATTACAAAACAAAAAAAGCAAAATAATAATAGCTGGAGATTTTAATATTAACTTATTAAGTAACGACAATAATTGCAAAAAATTTAAAGAACTTCTTTCTAATTATGGAATGCGCTGTCACATTCAAGAGGCTACCAGGATGAACACCTGTATAGATAATATCATCAGTAATATTCCAAAAATAATAGGTAGTACTCATAATATTTGTCTGTCTGATCATAACACTGCTCAGGTCGTAAATTTTGAATACAACCAAAAACCCGTATCAGGTTACTACTTCACGATCGTAAATGACCTTAGTAAAGAAAATGTTGGAAAATTCGTTGAACACATAAGTAATTTGTCTTTTTCCGATATTTACAGCAATTCGGACACAAACGGTGCTTTTGATTTGTTTCACGAAACTATAACCTTATTTTATAAACTTTGCTTCCCTCTCATTAAAGTTAAAAAACAGTACAAAAATAATAAATTAAAATGGATGACTAAAGGAATTAAAATGAGTAGTAGCACTAAACGAGCATTAAGATATAAATATTATTTAAACAAAACGAATAAAAACAGAAATAGATTTTAGGTATACTCTAATATATTTAAGAAATGTATTCATAATATGAAATCCTTATGTAATCTTAAGCACCTTGCTTATGCCAAGAATAAGGGTAAAGCTTCTTGGGATATTGTTAAACGCTGTACAGGAAACGAATGCTCTCGCGAATATATTACTAGTATAGTAGATAATGGTGTTATCACGACATCAGGATCAGATATAGCAAATTTATTTAATAACTTTTTTATTGATATTGTTGAAAATAAAGTAACTCTACAGTCTAACAACACCCATAGAGCTGATTATAAAAACAATGAAAATAGCATATTCCTTAATCCTACAAATCCTGCGGAAATTTTTAGCATACTAAAGACATTAAATAACACAAAATCAACCGGTTATGATGACATCTCTACAGATCTTTTAAAACAAATATCCCCTTTCATAGCAGAACCTCTTTCATATATTATAAATTTATCTCTAGAACAAGGTTGCTTTCCGGATAAACTAAAAATATCTATCATAAAACCACTGCATAAAAAAGGCTCTAAATCAGATAAAAATAACTATCGACCCATTGCCCTTATCCCAATTCTATCCAAGGTTTTTGAAAGAGTCATGTACAAGAGAGTTCACTCCTTTTTAGACAAATATAATATACTTGCCAAAGAGCAATTCGGTTTTAGGAAAAAGAAATCCACTTCACTAGCTGCATATAACTTGGTAAAATCCATAATAAATAACATCAACTCCAAAAATGTAACCTCAGCTCTGTTCTTAGACCTTAGTAAAGCATTTGACTTCGTAAATCATTCCATTCTTATCGACAAATTAGATAAAATAGGTATTAGGGGCCCAGCATTGAATTGGTTCAAATCGTATTTAACGAATAGAACTCAGGTAACGAGAATCACGAAGTTTGATGACAACGTGAACGGTCTTATCAACTTTGACTCCCAGCCTCGGCAAAATTTCTACGGAGTTCCGCAGGGAAGCATTTTAGGACCACCATTATTCCTTGTATACGTTAACGACCTTCCGCAAACAATAGATCAAGATTGTGTTTTGTTCGCTGATGACACAACAGTCATCCTAAATGGTAAAAACAAAGATTCACATGAATCCAATATAAATGCTAGTTTGGATAAAATAGTTTCATGGTTGGATAAAAACGCCTTAAAAATCAATGTAGAAAAAACTAAAATATTAAATTTTAAAACTCATAAAACTAAACACATTAATCTACAAGTAGCACATAAAGATCAAATAGTAGAACAGATACATAAAACAAAATTTCTAGGTATAACTCTTGATGAGCATTTCACGTGGAGGGAGCATATTGATGAAGTATGTATGAAAATAAATAGATTTGTTTTCGCTTTGAAAAAGATTAAAGATGAAACTTCCCGACCGACCGCGATAATGGTATATCATGCCTATGTTTGCTCCGTAATCCGATATGGTATTATTGTTTGGGGAAACTCCTCGGAAATTTCTAGAGTCCTACTAGCACAAAAAAAATGCATTCGTGCAATTTTCAACATGGAATGGACGGACTCTTGTAGACCAGTGTATAAATCACACAACCTTCTCACAGTTCCTTGTATATATATATATGAAATCGCTAAATTTGTTAAAAGTAATTTTTCTATGTTTGAAACAAAAAACAATAATAAAAAACGAAAAGTCACGCACTACCATTTACAATTGCCAGTACCAACAATTGAACTATTTAGACGTAGTTGTGTATACATGGCCCCACTTATTTATAATTCTATACCAAATTTTATAACTAACCTTCCTTACGGAAAATTTTGCAAAGTACTCAAAAAGTGGCTCATCTCGCAAAGTTTTTATTCTCTGTCTGAATTTTTCAAAAAAGGCTCTTGTCAGTCTTATCATTACAGAAATGTTTTGTAGATTGTTTTGGTACTGTCTTGTTGTTGCATTTTTTTTTTGTCGTTTTGCCAAATTGTATCTGATTAAATCTTTTATGTTATTATATTATATTTTATAGTCTGTTATTTTAGTTAGTGGTTAGTTTATTAAATTTAATTTTGGTTAAGGAAATTCTAATTGTTATTTTTTATAGTTTTATTTCGGGTATGTAAGTGACGATAATTGTCTTAAGATATAATATTGAATGGTCCTAAGTTCAGAAGGTTTTTATATATTTTTCGTACCAGGAAAAGATAATTTTCGTTTTGTTGAGTTTTGCTTTCCAAGCATCTCATATTTTAATATTTGTATGCCAGATAATGGCGAAATGTGTCTTTGCGCTTATAACATAAATGTTACCATCTTCTGTACCACATTTTATACAAATAAATGCTTTGACTTTGACTTTGACTTTGACTTTGACCACTCAAAATAAAACTGAAGTTAGTTGCACTCGAGTGTCAAAAACTATTTACGCAAAGTTCCAGTGTTGTCATTTATGCAAAAAATTTAACAAAAACAAAAAGTTTATTTAGCTAGATGTCGCATTTTTTTTATTTTTAAATTAACGCTTGTATATTTAATTTCGTTATTTTAAAAAGCCGCTAGTTTTTACTGTTGCTAAATCTTTAAAAAAGTCTCCAAACTCGTTAAAAGTCTCCAAGATCTGACAACGTTGCTAAAATGGCAACATTATAGATGTGGCAAGTTGACAAGGTCACGCATACGCGTACAACTTCATGCGCAAGCCGGGCTTAAATCTTCTATACTAGACGCAAAACGTCCTAAGTACTTATACGGCGCATCGCTATGAGTGCGAAAGTGACAGTACAGACATTACAATAGTATTTGAAAGCCCGGTAAAAGCCGGTAAGTGTAAGCGAGATAGCTATATCATCATCTACATCTACGCGAGTGTTTGCGAAACTCTGCGCGCGACCAATCACGATGTTAGTTTAGTGCAGCATAAGTAGATTCTTTGTGTTATTTTGATAAGAATTAAGCGCGCGAACTTTTAAATAGTTCGGGTTTGATATTAATTCTTATCGGGCATTTTAGTAAGGCAAGCCGGGCTTTTGGGCTTGTATGAAGGGACCGCCACTGTGTTGAGATAGAACATGAGGCTGATTAAAGCATATGATACATAGATTTCTTATGTCTTTTTCGTTCGAATAAAACAATTCTTTTCCAGATTGCTCGTTTATTTAAGAAGACTAAAGGCTGTAAGCAGCAGCAGTGGTGGCCGAGTAATATTGGCCCAGACGAGTTCTAGGTCGCGGGTTCAAATCCAGCCAGGCGCATTACTTTGTGTAATTTGTTTCATCACCACTGCTCTCCAAACGGTAAAGGAAAAAATCGTAAAGAAACTGGCATGTTCTAGAACCAAAAATTTAAAGACTTGTGACATCCAGCAATCTGCACTGGGCTCGCGTGGTGGATTATGGCCCATTCCCTCTCTTAGAAAGGAGGCTTGTGTCCCAGCAGTGGGAACATAAAAAAGGCTGATGATGATGATGATGAAAGGCTGAAAACATCATTGCCACGACCCAAAATGCGGGTGAAACCGTGGAATATAGCTAATGCTATTATAATTTGTTTGTTTGGGACCCTTGGTAGCGTAGACAAATTGATATTTAATTGGTTTACTGTAAAAGCACAGCAGTTAAAATGCACGTTACCTTGCCTTGTCCTTGCAATGAGTATAACATACAATTATATACACCGTGAAATTTAAATGGTTGTTTTCCCGCGGCAGAATGACTTGCCATAAGGAGTACTTTTGAAGCATACAGTAAAAAATTTTTTTTTTTTATAAATAATTATTAAAAATATTTATCAACTCAAAAAATCGAAAACAATAGTAACATTAGACGTAATTTGTAGGTACTACTAGAGTCGCATGAGCAGCCCGCCGTCAAAGGAAACCGATTCATTAAATATTTAAACCAAAATAAGCTCTCGCACGTTGTGATACGTCATAATTAGCTTGCACTCTACAGGTCCATTTTTTGTTTTTAATATTTTATTTTTTTTATCAGACGTTTTTATTACCAAGACACAACCATTTCGCTGAGGGAAAACAACCATTTAAATTTCACGGTGTATATACATACATAGCTGTGGCATACCTACATGTATACTGGCAGCAGCGGCTGCGTGTTTTTTTTTAAATGTTGACTATTTGACGGTCACAGATTATTCTACTCTACTCCACTATACTCAACTACACCTTATTTTTTTTTTTCATTCGAACCTTCTCCTGACAGTAACAAACACAACAATAAAAGAATTAGCGAAATCGGTTCAGCCATTCTTGAGTTTGCGCTTACACATTTTGCGATTCATCACTACATAGTATAAAACAAAGTCGCTTTCTCTGTCCCTATGTCCCTTTGTATGCTTAATCTTTGAAACTACGCAACGGATTTTAATAGATAGAGTGATTCAAGAGGAAGGTTTATAGCTATAATAATATATATCACCTTTGCACCCGTGCGAAGCTGGGGCGGGTCGCTAGTTTTATATATAAGATAGGTTCGCGCTTGGCCGCTATCTCACCTGATAGAAAGCGACGATGCGGTCGACGATGGAGCTCGTTTACCTAGGAGTAACCATAACATTGTTAACTTAAAGATTCCCGGGTTGTAGACATCAGGATACACAGACTCCAACAGGTAATTCCACTCCTTAGCTATGTGGTAGTAGAAAATTATCTTAAGAATACTCCCATAGGTAAAGTAAGTAGGTATAGCAAAGAATTTGCTATTCCGGGACATGGTCTGTCTTGAAGCCTACTGGGGCCCAGGGTCTTTTTCTGAAAAGAAAGCTTGACCCCAGTGTGAAAGGCAAGGAAAGAACGTGGTGCAGTGGTTAGTCAGTAAGATACCGCTGCATTGGATAAATTTTGCCCACCATAAAAAAAAATTAAGTACCAAGTTTCATTGCAATCCGTTCAGCCGTTTAAGTGCGAAGAAATTACATAGACACACACACAATCTTTCACCTTGGTATATCGGGCTGATGTCCGCAACTCCACGACTAAAGCGCGTATTTTGCGTACAAATCTTTCACCTTTTTAAGGTATAATATTAATTGAAATACAGATAGATGGAGCAGGTTTTATTCGGGTTATTACAAAATATGTAAATGACAAAGATAAAATGCTAAAAAACTAGGTAATTTGTAACTTTACGAGACGAACTGTAAAACAAAGAGCGATAAAACGCAGTAGAGTGGAACTGAAACAGAGTCTTTTATCGAATTCATTTCAATATAGGTCCTGAAATGTATTTTTTTAATAATTAATAGGTTTTTTAATGGTGGGAAAAAACATCTAATGACGAACCCCGCCCTTGGGCGGAGCGGGAAACAGTGTCAGACTCTTACTGACTAAACGACGCACACCATTCCTTCTTAGCCTTCATACCGGGGTCGGACCTTCCTTTGAGAAACCAAACCCTGCATTTGGGCGTCTACATTTGCTGACCACTCCTTGAGGCGCGCGGGAACAGAGCGCGACGTGGACGACTTGGCTCGGTCCGGACTGTTATCAGACGACCGCACGGCGAGCTACCCATTGCTCGCCGTCCGCAAGCCCGCGCCCACGGTGGCCGGAAATCGGATGGGGTAGATTTTAGATTTTAGTCAGGACACATTTAACACACGTACTCTCTCGGTTAACCCAGAATAGAGAGAAGGTGTTTAAAGACCCTCAAAAAAGAGGTTATAACTATCAGAAATTCAGAATTCAACAGGCCAAACCTTTCCCAATAGGTTAAGATAATTTTATACATTGATGCGAGTGAAGGCACTAGCAAAAGTTACCAAAACAATAAAACCAGTTTTTCTGTGAAAATATTTTTTTCATAACAAGCTTCTGTAGCTCAGTGTAATTAGTCATGAAGACCTTCCGGAGAAGTACAAAAACGTTAAAGGGTTAATTGTACGCCCAATAAAATGATCCCACATTTTTCCTTACGCATGTTCTTTAGCATCCACGCGTTACCAATTGAAAAAGAAAGCATTCTACGAAATTATCAATTGCAAGTCTTGAGGATTAGTTGACTTACGAAATAATACAAACATTTCACTTAAAAGTGATTGCAGGACACTCGAGTTAACCATTCATTAGATAAGACTATCTATGTGGGTAAAGTAACAGAACGAAAGTTTTCACGCCCCGTCACCTAGTTAGTTCTTATCGATTGACACACTCTAGGAAACTATGAGCTATTTATAAACTAAGTTAAGTGCTTTTAAGTGTATGGGCCGAAACATATTGTTTGTGGCACCGCGACGTCAAATTTGGCAGTGACAGCGAGTTATCCATTGATCACCGCCCGAAAGCTGTGATACAGTACGGTCGTCAGATCTTGGCGAGTTTGAAGATAGGCTCGCTTTTAGCGCTTGAAAACTCGTACAAAAAATGTTTTAAACAAATAAATGCAATTTGCTGTTGTTATTGCTGTTAAAAACTGTTATTGGCTTTTATTTTAAACCTTTGTTTTTGTACGAGTTTACAAGGGAATTTCGCAGAGCCTAATTTCAGACTTGCAAAGACTCTCTACGGCCATACTGTATATTACTGAAAATAAAGGTCGGGATCCTGACGGCTGGGGCGTGACCCAGCCCGTTCTCTCAAGGGTCAGGGTGAGAAGCAGTAGGTAATGCTAGAGAAAGATCTCTAGCATTACTGCTTATACTCTAGCACAACTGCCTGCCATTTTTCACTCGGACCATGGCCAGTACCAGGGCTCGGCACGAGAGGTCGTTGCCGCCGATCGTTAGCACTAGGACACGCCGATGCTCCACTCAAGCGAGGTTCACCTCCACTGTGCCCTTCGGATGCTCTACACAATGGTGACAACGGGGAATCCCCACACAGTTTGTGGTTTAATGATTTTCTTTTTAGGTATTTATTCTACCTGGCGACTTTGCTCCTGCTCTACCCTACTCCCATAAAAAAGCCCATCTGTCGTAACTTAAAAAGGACCATTCATCATCATCATCAGCCTTTTTAATGTTCCCACTGCAGGGACACAGGCCTCCTCTCTAAGAGAGGGAATGGGCCGTAATCCACCACGCGGGCCCAGTGCGGGTTGGTGGATGTCACATGTCTTCGAATTTTTGGTTCTAGTACATGCCGGTTTCCTCACGATGTTTTCCTTCACCGTTTTGAGAGCAGTGGTGATGAAATAAATTACACAAAGTAATGCGCCTGGCTGGGTTTGAACCCGCGACCTACTGCACGCAAGTCGGGGCCGTTACCACTCGGCCACCACTGCTCTAAAAAGGACCATTGTACACACCAATATGAACAACTTTTACTATCAGACCAACCCAAAAATCACGAAAAAAATATATGTTTATCCTGTTTTAAGGAAAGCCCATATGTCTTATCAACTTTGTATATCTACCTGCTAACCCTACCTACCTTGGGCACGCCATAATTATGGACTCAAGGAAGTCACCTCTTTGAGGCGTGGCTAGGAGAACCTCACGGCGTCCTCACCTCATGCATGACGCCGGTTCTCACCGAACATGGTAAGATCGTACCTCTTACACCAGATTCGTGCGGAAAAGATGAAGAATTTTATATGTAGACTAGCGACCCGCCCCAGCTTTGCACTGATACTGATATTGAATATATTATGCATGTAATATACACCTTCCTCTTGAATCATTATCTATTTAAAAAAACCGCATCAAAAGCCGTTGCGTAATTTTAAAGATCTTATACGCATCACATACGCATACGATCGCATACATAGAGACAGCGGTAAGCAACTTTGTTTTACACTATATAATGATAGTACCTACGTATTATAGTTCCTTTTAAAAGTTTATCTTCTTACTAAATTTATTCTAAGTGTACGGCATGGGGATTGGCAAACGCATAGGAATACGTATGCTGCGGTAATGTTGAAAACAAGTTGAAAACTTGAAACATTTATATTCATGCGCTTGTGTCCAATTCTACTAAGTTTAATGCCCGCGGAACCCACAAAGTGGTAACTTGGTCAAAGTGAGTTTTGAGGAAACTTTTTTAGAAAAAATTACTACCTTATAGGTAAATATAAATAAAAATAACTTCTGACCAGGATTTAGTCCTTAGTCTTTAGCCCGAGGTCTTCGTGGAATGTTAAAAAAATTATCGAAAAAACATATAAATCTTCAAAAATCCAAGGCTATTATTTATATCATCTATAATAAAGTCTATTTAAATTGGTTTAGTGACCAAGGCTTACTTACGAAACAAATTATATCTAGTTACTTTAGCAAAGTAAACATAGTTTTCCTTAAAAAAAATATATATATTGTTCTAACAAAGCAGATCGCGTTTTCTGATAAACAAAATGTAAAAAGACTATAAGTAAAAAGTTTTATCCCCTCGATGGCCCGAAAAATTCAGTGATCGATGGCCAAAAATTTTACTTTTTATATCTTATTTTTCCTGGAAAAATCCAAAAAAATATTTTTTTTATTAGGTAATTATGCGATTATCTAAATGCCTCTGTAGGTGCGTAGCAGTTTTTCGAAAATTTTGAGATATTGCATTTTAGCTTCTAAAGAACTTTTAGCGTTATCAAATCTACAGAAACCTTTAGAAAATATGCAAATATATACTTTATTCGCATTAAGGTTTAAAGAAACCTATTTTACTGTCTGTTCAATCGATTTTAACTTCTATTCCGTGGGCATTAGGATTGCATTAAAAGCAAAAAGGTCGTTAAAAAAACAATTATTTACTGAACCCGTCATTTGTCATTCCACCAACGAAATAAAACTCAAAACCGGTTGAATAGACTGAAGGTTATAGAGGTAATAAAAGGTTTTCTTAAATGTCTATTATTATTTTGAACAGAGTATAGGCTCTCTGCAACGAACTAATGGTCCTACCACAGATATAGGTACCTAGATAACACAAGAGCAACTACTTCGCGTGCCTAGCTTACGTACAAAAATCGTAAGTGGTTACTTTCGCGTTCAGTCTGCATGTGTACAGCGCTAGTCAGACATCAGTTAAAAATATAAAAATGGTTGGAGCGAGGGCGACGCCGCGCCGTACGCGCCGTCTTTGAATCGATTTGATTTTCTCATCACAAAGTTTTTAATGTTCCCACTGCTGGGACACAGGCCTCCTCTTTAAGAGAGAGAATGGGCCGTAATCCAGCACGCGGGCCCAATGCGTATTGGTGGACGTCACATATCTTCGAAGTTTTGGTTCTAGGACATGCCGGTTTCCTCACGATGTTTTCCTTCACCGTTTTGAGAGCAGTGGTGATAAAATAAAATACACAAAGTAATGCGCCTGGCTGGATTTGAACCAGCGACCTACTCTTAAGTCGGGGCCGATACCACTCGGCCACCACTGTTCTAAATAGTGCTTGTGACGCTATAATAGGTAGTCAAAAAATATGGCACGCTTCACGCTTGGTTTCCATACAGATCGTGATGCTTGCGTTATCTAGGTATATCTATATCTGTGGGTCCTACTTACAAGTCTGACGGCCTGGAAGCTACTAAGTATAGACTAGTGACGTGCCGTTATACGTAAGTACCAGTTTTTGCGCTGGTAAATAATTGCAGTTTGTAACGAATCGTTTCTTGCTGTACTTCATAATGATTAGAGGCTTCAAGAGCGTGGAGATGGAACTTGCGGTGATCAAAAATAAAACTTTTGATTTTCGCAAGTTCCATCTCCATACTTTCATCGCCATGTTTTTATTGCTTTTGTGGTTATTAGTAAGGCCACTAGGCAAGATTTGTTACATAATTTTAAGCTTTAGAAAGGTATGACGGCCAGCGCCGGCTTCAATATAATAATATCTAATCTAATTTGTACATACAACACGAGCTCAAGGGATATTTAGGGCCAAGGGTTTGCGTCTGAAAAGGAAGGCTCTGGCCCTGGTATGTGTGGCGATGTAGGGTAGGTTGTTTAGTCAGTAAGAGTCTGACACTTGTTTTCCGTTCCGCCCAAGAGCGGGACTCGTCATTGGATGATTTTTACCTACCAATAAAAAAAACTCAAGGGATATTGTTTTATTACCAAGTTCCTATGGCCACCTTCCAGCTCCCTCATCAGATCAACTCAATGTCATCATAATATTGCATTGTCACGCGATTTACACATGCACGCAAAATTTCAGTTCAATCGGTAACCGGGAAATAGATCAAATTTAATTTATAAGAATTCATCACAAACGTCGATCAGGTGAAACTAATATAAAGCTTGTAATAAAAATACATTGGTTCTTGTGCACATTAGAACTTATGACTAGAAGTCAAGAAGTTTTCATTGAAAAAAAAAATTTCATAACAAGCTTTTATAGCGGTGGTCTATACTTATATAATTAAAACTACTACCACTTAACACTATACTTACTAACTATTAACACGTCAAGACGATTCACACGAGCCCAAACTCGACGTGGTTGTGCCGTTTAATTACAGAGTTCCTATGGCTACCTCGCGATTCCATCATCAGATCAGCTCCATGTTATCATAATATTGCATTGTCATGCGATTTACACCTGTAAATCCTCTAAATTGCAGCTCAATCGGTTGAAGATATCTGCTTCAAAATTAAATTGCAAGATTTGAGCCGAACATACATAGTCACATTGCAAGCTAATAAAAAGCTTGTAAAAACAGCTTTAACCCGTGGTTCAGTTTTTTTTTTGCCCAGTGGCATTCACGACCAAATAAACTTGTTCAAATAAAAAATAAAATCGTCATCAAAGTGAAAGTTACGAATTTAAAATGCATGATCCAAATACACAGAACTAGTTTTCGAATCATTTGTAAATGTAAACAGGACTAGTCTTATAAACTATTGCAGAACTTGTTTCGTCACTTTATATGTGTTTTTTATGTAATGCACAGTACGGACATCGGATCTTGGGGAGTCTGAAGTTAGGGTCTGCGACGTTTAGCGCTTGAAAACTCGTACAAAAATAAATTGTTTAAACAAATAAATGCAATTTGCAGTTGTTATTTCTGTTAAAAACTGTTATTGGCATTTTTTTTTACCCGACTACGGCGAAGCAAAAGGAGGGTTATGATTTTGACCTGTATGTATGTATGTATGTGGGTATGGATGTTCATCTGTTCCCTCGTAACTTCTAAACTACTTATCAGAATTCGACAAATGACATATCATTAGAAGCGTCTTAATTGTCCGCTGGTTATAGGCTATATGGGATTTCACAAAATCTAATGTGGCGCCCTCTAGCGGACAAAACATACGAAGTAAAAAAATAAAGTTAAGATAAATATGCCGTGTTTGGTATCATTTGAAAGCGCTTTACTTGTACATTTTGAATATATATATATATTACTAGCATTTGCTTGTAAAAATTAAAAAAAAAAGTTAAGTTTTTAAGATTGAGAAATCAATGAACCCAAGATTAGAACTCCAAAATATGTTAAATAAAAATAAAGTTTAAAAACTAACACCCGACTACTTAAAAACACGCTCTAAAAAGTACGAAACAAGAAAACACTCTCCAATGAAATTACTTAGTATGTACAAACTATTAAATATTTACCGTTATTAAATAAACTAACTTACACATATTATTATATTTTAATATATTTTCAATTAATAATATTGATAGAGAAATGTTTTAAGGATAAAGCCGTGGTCGTATGCCATAAGAATAATAAATTAAAAAAAGTGTTAAAAGTGTTTTCTTGTTTCGTACTTTTTTTTAACAATCTTTATTTTTGTACGAGTTTTCAAGCGCTAAAATTCGCAGACCCTAGCTTCAGACTTGCCAAGATTCAACGGCCGTACTGTATCTTGTTGTGATGTATTTTTTGCTTCACGTATTCTTGGTTCACTGGTAGAGAATGCCTAAGGCATTAAGTCCGCCTTTGTACCTTGTGTTGCGTCAAGTTTTAATAAATAAACTTCTCATCAAAAAAATCGAAACACTTCCGTTTTCATTGTTTCTGTCCGAATTTAACACAAAAAAGAATTCATACGATGAAAAAAAATACATATATTTTAGCTGGCAGTTTGGCCATTACAGTAATAAGCGAAAATTCAAAATTCAAAATTAGAATTTCATTTGTTTATCTTATAAACGAAATGAATCACTGTTTTGAGACAAATGTGTGTTTAGGGTTGGAGTACATTTAGCGTTTAAAAACTAAAAATTGGCGCCTATCCTTAAACTTTTTGTTTTTTATTTCAATACTGTGACTTTGGGACGTCTGAAAAAAGGTTTTTTTTCTAAAACGTATGGATACTTCGCCCACAGAAGCCGCCCAAGTTGTGGCATTGCTGGATTCTGGCCTTAGTCAGCGTGTTGTGGCTGCAAGACTGCATCTAAGCCTGTCATCTGTTCATAGAGTCTATAAACGTTATCGGGAGACTGGTTTGTTCACGCGCCGTTCAGGATCTGGCAGGAATCGGGTCACTTCTGAGCGAGATGATCGATTTATTGTAACAACTTCTTTAAGAAATCGACGCCTTAACGCTTTTCAACTGCAGCAGCGGCTTCGTGTTGTACGAAGGGTGGCTGTAAGTGACTCTACAATTAGAAGAAGGTTGAAGGATCGTGGACTGGTACCGCATAAGCCAGCAAATGGGCCGAAATGAACTGCAGACCATCGAAGAGCGCGCCTTAACTTTGCACGTGAGCACCTAAATTGGTTATACCTACAGTGGAGCAAAGTTCTCTTTTCTGATGAGTGTAAAATTATGCTGTATGGTAACGACGGAAGGAACAAGGTCTACAGAAGAGACGGAGAACGCTATGCACAATGCTGCATTGAAGAAAAGGTCAGCTATGGTGGCGGTTCGTGGACGGTTTGGGGAGGAATCAGCGCCGACGGTAAGACAGAGCTTGCTTTCGTGTCTGGGCCACGTCTGCCTGCACTAAACTGTCATCGGTACGTCGAAGAGTGTCTCGAGCCTCATGTGATGCCCTATGCACATTTTATTGGCAACGGCTTCATATTCATGCACGACAATGCTAGGGCTCACACCGCGGGTGTCGTACGAGATTATCTTAACGAAGTCGATATCTCTATTATGGAATGGCCAGCAAGAAGCCCGGACATGAATCCCATTGAACATCTATGGGATGAATTAAAGAGACGAATTCGAGCAAGAGATCCTGCCCCAGAAACACTTAGCCAGCTGCAAGATGCAATCCAAGAGGAATGGGACAATATACTACAGCATGTGATCGTGACTCTCATCCGATCGATGAAGAACCGTATGGAAGCAGTAATTAGAGCTCGGGGAGGGAATACAAGTTATTAAATAAACGTTTTTTAGCTTTTTTTTTCATTTACGTGTGTTGTTTTATCCATTTCCTTTATACTCCATACGGAATAAAAATGACTCATTTAACAAAATACGAAACCTATGAAAAATTCATTTAAATTTAGAACATTAACATTAAGATTTGATAAGCTCATATTACTCACTATTAAACGACATTTAACATTTATTCCTAAATGTACACATTTTTCTGATAATCCTGACAAAACGTAAACTTGCAAGGTGTTTCGATTTTTTTGATGAGAAGTGTATATAAAAGTTTCTTTGGGCCTTTCTGTACTCATAAAGCCATATTTTCAAAATGGTCAAGTGTTGTCGACAAACCAATTTACGTACATTGGCTAGCCATGTTTTTATACTTAACTAATTTGTTATATACCTATGTGAGTAGGTATAACAATGAGTCACATGTATAGAAAGTGTGCTCATGTGAGTAGCAGACGATGGTTATTGTAAATTGTTATGCTAATAACAACCAAGTTAGTCGACTGTTAAATACCAGTTCAAGACAAAACATTATCATCGGTACATTGTAGATATCCCACCTATTACGTGTAGGATTGCCATCTCTAAAATTTGGAAAACAGGACAAGACGCGTGAAAACCCCGGATTTTAGAGTCCAAAAGCCGGACATATCAACGAGATCTTTTAAATCTTTTTAATCGTGCTGTGCGAGCATAGTGCGTGTCTCGCGCAGCACGATTTTTTTTCACGGCGGCCCAATTTTTTTTAATTAATTTATTTTTTTAAACTCGATCTACAAATGAAATGAATTGTTGTTTTTTTTGGTGTACAATAAAGTATCATTCTATTCTATTCTATTCTATTCTATTCTATTCTATTCTATTCTATTCTATTCTATTCTATTCTATTCTATTCTATTCTATTCTATTCTATTCTATTCTATTCTATTCTATTCTATTCTATTCTATTCTATTCTATTCTATTCTATTCTATTGTATTCTATTCTATTCTATTCTATTCTATTCTATTCTATTCTATTCTATTCTATTCTATTCTATTCTATTCTTCCCCGGACGCTCCCCGGATGACCTTTAAACTAGGACAAATCCGGGGAAACCCGGACGGTTTCCCCGGATTTGTCCGGATTTGTGATGGCAACCCTAATTACGTGCAATGCGTTTTGGGATTAGGTACAATACGGCCATCGGATCTTGTCGAGTTTGAAGTTAGGCTCTGCAAATGTTAGCGCTTGAAAACTCGTACTAAAATATAATTGAAAAAAAAAATGTAAATAATAGTTTTTAACTGCAATAGCAGTCTTTCCGTCCGATTATAATTTAGGTGTCTTCAAGGCTAGAGTGAATAGGCTCTTCATAAACTAGTGCGCCTTACCATCAAAAATTGCATCACTTCTTCCCATCAGGTGGAATCGCAGTCAAGCACTAGTTTATAGCAATTAAAAAAAAAAAACAACTGCAAATTGCATTTATTTGACTGATTTTTACTCACCATAAAAAATAAAAATAATGTAATTTCTCTTTTTTATTGACGTAGTGATGTAGTCGTTAATGTTTAAGCGCCTTTAAATAGCGACGGTAACTATTTCGCATGATCCCGCAGCTATTTTATTATGTATACTATCTTGTTTATGTCTGTATGCAATCGGGCAATAGAAACGGTATAGATAGGAACTATTACCTAATACATCAATTAATAAAGATAATTCAAACGTGATAATTGCCTCGTATCGATCAATCGTATATTAAATTATCGTAAAGGGCATTAGAAAGGGATATGCTCAAAGTTTCCTTGCGTGATCGCAACAGAAATGGAAATATCCGCAAGTGAACCAAGGTTACAGACATAGCCTGAAGAATCGCCAATTTTTTTTGTTTTATTGATTATAGGCATCGTCGCTTTCCATCACGTGAGGTAGCGGTCAAGCCCATAGCTTGACCGCTACCTCACCTGATGGAAAGCGACGATGCGGTCGACGATGGAGCGCGCTTACTTAGAAGTAACCTATTCACTCTTGACTTAAAGATTCCCGGATTGTAGCCATCAGGAAACACAGATTCCGGCAAGGAATTCCTCTCCTTGGCTGAATCTAAGTGGCACATGGCTTGCAGAACAGATGGATGATGGAGCCGAAGGGTTCTTACTGGGCCAAGGGCATCTGAAAGGTAGGCTCGGCCTTGGTATGAATAGGCGACGGGGTGGCTTTTATAACTTTTGGAATACTGTAATTAGAGACATAATCTACATCTACACTAATATAATAAAGAGGTAAAGTTTGTTTTTTTGTTTTTATGTTTTTTTGTTTGTAGGGGGTAATCTCTGGAACTACTGGGCCGATTGGAATAATTTTAGCAACAATAGAAAGCTGATTTACTTCTGAGTGACATAGGCTATATTTTATGTACGCGGGCGAAGCCGCTGACAAAAGCTAGTAGACAATATGTGTGTGGTGTGCGAAGGCATTCGCTTGGGCCTTAAGAGTTTAAACTTTTGAGCCCCAAGCTAGCATCTGCGTGTTAAATGATGGCTCGTATTTGTCAGAGAAGATCTGAACCTAGGCTCGGCTTCGACCCTGCAAAAGGGTCGAAGCCTACTGGGGTCAAGGGTTTGCTTCTGAAAGGAAGGCTCGACCCTGGTATGAAAGGCGACATAGGAATGGGGTAGTTTTTTAATCAGTAAGAGTCTAACACTATCTCCTGCTGGCAGGAGTTGTCATTGGATAATTTTACCCACCGTAAAAAAAGCCGAAAGGTTCTGGAGTCGCGACCAATTACCTACCTGAATACACAACGCTATAAGACCCTACGTAACGCACAAGACCGATCCTTATGGCGACACTTGGGGGAGGCCTCGGTATGTCCAGAAGCGGACGTCTCAGCTGTCATAATGATGACTCTATAACACGGTACCTTCTTCTCTTGTTTTTTTCTTCTTTTCTTTCTAAATCGACATTTTTACAGAAGAATCTTAAACTGTGATAGTTTTATAATAGTTAGTTGTATTTAACCGTTCTTAGAGCCTTGATCCACAGTTCAAGTGTAATTAAGGCCATTCGGTAGGTCAAATCGGAATAATTAGGTACTTATATTTTTTTATACGGATTTGTAGTTTGAAGGTCTGCGTTACATGTCAGCAATGAATTTCGTTGCAGAACAAGTCTTTATGTAAACTTGCCTATCTTCGATAGAACCCTACTTTAGAATTTGGTGGTTAAAAATGCTCCCACAGCGTTTTTTCCCGTCACGTCGCCGAATCGTACCAAATTCGAGTGCGTGATATGTGTGTTGAGTGTGTGTGCTGAGTCACGCCCGAACTTGGTACGGACGGAGCAAATCTGTCCTACCATATTTGAGCGTCATCATAATCATTACAGTCCAAAGGACTGATGGACATAAGCCTCCCTTTCTCACAGCCATTGGTTTTTTGCGACCCTGACTAGGTCATCGGTCCACTTTGTGGGAGGCATTAGAACGAATGCGTCTTCCGATATGTGGAGAACCTTTCGTCCCATTGACCATATATTCTGCGAGCAATGTGCTCTGCCTACTTACTGCCCGCCTTGGTTTTCTTGCGGATATTTTCATTCGAGCACATATTTGGTTCAAGCGTTACACGTTACACTGAGTCAAGCTCGACCTAGGTACGGACGGACAAATCCGTCGTAACAAGTTCGAGAGTATTCAATAACACTATAAACTATCAGAAGAAGAATTTTGTTCAGTAATCAAAGTTATCAGTTAATCAGTTTTCAAAATATATAATTACTAGCTTTTGCCCGCGGGTTCGCCCGCGTGGTATTGGGGTTGCCCTATACAATATGATAATTTTACACTTGATCAAACGAAATGTGAAATCCCACAGGAACCTTATGTTTTTCCGGGATAAAAAGTATCAGTTCAGCCGTTTTGGCGTGATTGAGTAACAAACATCCAAAAATCCAAACATCGTAACTTTCGCATTTATAATATTAGTAAGATAAGATAAGATGTATTCTAATTTTATAAATTGTATTTATGGTCTACCTACAATAAAGAGTACTTATATCTATCTATATGATTAGTCGCTAATCGCCAACAATACCGACAACCGATCGTATCATTTAACACGATATGTTATGACAGCTGATTCGCTGATCCATCATTTTTATTCAACAAGCTTAGAAAATCTTAGGGGCTACCCCAAACGCGATAAATTGATAACACTGAGCTCGCGTCGGTTTGTGTATCGGCTGCACGTGTATGTTATTCTCATCACCCTCCAGCAGTGCTTTTTTATTATTATTATAGCTAGCCAGCCTATGCTGTCCCACAGCTGGGCAAAGGCCTCCCTCCATTCTTTCCAGTTATCTCGGCTACACGCTTTATCGTTCCAATTCTCAAGGAAGACATCCAGGTCATCCCGCCGGTAGTGCTGTTTTTATGGTGGGGAAAAATATCCCGCCCTTGGGCGGAGCAGGAAACAGTGTCAGACTCTTACTGACTAAACGACCCACCCCATTCCTTCTTAGCTTTCATACCAGGGTCGGACCTTCCTTTCAGAAAAAAATAAATAAAAATGTTAATTTTCGCAAAAAATAACATCATTCAGTCATTAAAATATCCGAAATAATTTATTCATTTATTTGGTTTTACACTAGTTGATACCACATACACTTTTTATCGTCTTCCTGGTCTTCCTACTTTGGATAGGGCGAAAGGATGTGTCAGACCAAAACCCACCGGTTTCCGTCTTTTTTTTTTGCGTACAGAGGAACATGGAGCTACACCCTACCATTGGGGCCATGGGTCGAACCGAAAGCGAATCACCAGAACCCTGCACTGGAACTGAGGCAAAGAAGGTCTGCATTTTATGACGAAGACAAGCTCTTAGAGAGGGTTCCTTGGGGGCTAAAGTTTGTCTGGCGAAACCTACAGTCAGGCAGGCGAAGTTGCTCGTAGGAGCTAGTCTTATTATATCATGACATATAAGACATTGAACTATTTAACAGCCGGCATTGAACTTGGCACCGTTCGCTCAGATCACCTGTCTCTAAATCTCGGAGCGTGATTGGCTCAAATGATTTTATCCGGCGAGAGGAAACTCTTCGCTGGGTATTTTTAACGCCTATGTTTCATATTTGTTTCTAAAATTGATGGTTTCCGAAGTTATCCAAAATGTATGTGGGTATTAATTTTATAAGAGACTATTCTTATATTCTTTATGGTACAGATATTGTCAAAAATTACAAAAAAAAAATACAGAACAGGTGATGTACATAGGCGAGCGACTATGATTCGGCTAGTGACTTTGTCCGCGTTGAGGTGTTATGTATATATATATCAACATCATAAGCGTTTTTAATATTCCCACTTCTGGGACACAGGCCTCCTGTCTAGGAGAGGGAATGGGCCGTAATTCGCCATGCGGGCCCAATGCGTTTTGGTGTCTTCGTATTTCTGGTTCTAGGATATGCAATATTAATAGGATGGGATATAATATGTGAGTAATTCTTATTTCTCATTAAAAATAATGCCGATCCGAAAATAGTTTTCAACAAAAATATTTTTTTTCATATCAAACTTTTATAGGGCCGCATATAATACCAATATATTTAAAACTCGTCAAGACGAACCCAAACTCGGTGGGGTGGTGTCTTATAATTGTAGAATTCCCATAGCCACCTTGCGGTTCCATCATCAGATCAACTCGTGGAGTTGATCTGATGATCATAATAATTTAAAATAAATAAGTAAATAAAATAAAACGTTGCCCCCCACTAGGAATTACTTCTGTGTCGTGGGTGCGTTCACAAACATATAGGTATAGTCACATACACCAGATACTCAGACCCGGAACATATCTGTGGGCCATATAAATATTTGTTCCATGCCAGAATCGAACCCGCGACCCTCAGCGCCGCAGTCAATCGCTCAACCACTGCGCCAGCCGAATTTTGCATTGTCATCTGATTCACACTTGCAACCAAAATTTACGCTCAATCTGTAACTGGGAACTGCATCAAATTGAATTTATAAGATTTGTTCACAAACATCGTGACAGGTGAAAATAAATAACAGCTTACTTATAAAAAAAACAAGCTTGAGGCATCCTCATCATCAACATTCTTAGATTCCGTAGCCAAGTGTCCACGTACAGTCTATAAATATACCACTTGATTAGTTTGTAGGAACTCGACAGTCGTATCGCGAAGAAACTGCATTTTTCATTTGCAACACCCACTCGTACGCGAACTTCTATTATACGATATCCCACATATACGTACAAGACATTTTGGAAACACATTCATTATGCGTACAGCCAAGGAGTGGAATTCCTTGCCGGAGTCGGTGTTTCCTGATAGCTACAATCCGGGAATCTTTAAGTCAAGAGTGAATAGGTTACTTCTAGGTAAGCGTGCTCCATCGTGGACTGCATCGTCGCTTTCCATCAGATGAGATAGCGGTCAAGCGCGAACCTATAATCAATAGTTAAAAAAAAAAAACTAAATAAAAGCTTGTAAAAAAATAAGTTGAGGCATCCTCATCATCAACATTCTTAGATTCCGCATTCTTCCTCAATCTTCTCCACTTAATCTAGCCAAGCGTCCACGTACAGTCTATAAATATACCACTTGATTAGTTTGTAGGAACTCGACAGTCGTATCGCGAAGAAACTGCATTTTTAGGGTTCCGTAGCCAAAATGGCAAAAACGGAACCCTTATAGTTTCGTCATGTCCGTCTGTCCGTCTGTCCGTCTGTCCGTCTGTCCGTCTGTCACAGCCGATTTACTCGGAAACTATAAGTACTACAGTGATGAAATTTGATGGGAATATGTGTTGTATGAACCGCTACAAAATTATGACACTAAATAGTAAAAAAAAGAATTGGGGGTGGGGCCCCCCATACATGTAACTGAGGGATGAAAATTTTTTTTTCGATGTACATACCCGTGTGGGGTATCAATGGAAAGGTCTTTTAAAATGATATAAAGTTTTCTAAAAAACATTTTTCTTAAAGTGAACGGTTTTTGAGATATCAGCTCTCAAAGTCGTAAAAAGTATGTCCCCCCCCCTCTATTTTTATAACTACGGGGTATAAAATTCTAAAAAAAATAGAGGTGATGCATGCTAATTAACTCTTTCAACGATTTTTGGTTTGATCAAAGTATCTCTTATAGTTTTTGAGATAGGTTGATTTAACTGTAATTTTGGTTAAGTTATTGTGCTTACACTGAAAACGATGGCTGAACCTATAAGTACAAGGCAAAATATCGGGAGAGTTTAGGCTCCATTCACCAGGTGTATAAATTGACATAATAAGTTTATTATATTTGCTGCTACGGAACCCTTTGTGCGCGAGCCCGACTCGCACTTGGCCGGTTTTTTCATTTGCAACACCCACTCGTACGCGAACTCCTATTAAAAACTAACCCGTGTGTAATGTAAAATGTAGTATCTTACCGATTTGTGAATAGGAATATCTTTTATTATTATGATGCTACCTGATAGTAAGTGTGTACTAATCTCACAAAGGGGAACGATTTGTATTTTGTTTAACTAGCGACCCGCCCCAGCTTCGCACGGGTGCAATGCTGATATTATATATATTATGCATGTGTTATACGTATAAACCTTCCACTTGAATAACTCTATCTATTGAAGAAACCGCATCAAAATCGGTTGCGAACTTTTAAAGATCTAAGCATGTACATAGGGACACCGGTAAGCAACTTTGTTTTAAATACTATGTAATGAAGACGCCCTTAGAGTTTACTCTAAGGGCGTCTTCAAATTAGCCGTAACGTTGCAGCGCGTTCCGCTTTGTTTTCTACACTAATATAATAAAGAGGTAAAGTTTGTTTTTTTGTTTGTAGGAGGTAATCTCTGGAACTAATGGTTCGATTGGAAAAATTGACTTTACTCCTGAGTGACATAGGCTATAAATTATTTATATAACATGGATATTAACCGAGCTATCACAACTTTTGTCTCACAAATTTTCCGCGTACGAAGTCGCGGGCAGAAGCTAGTTTCTTATAAATAAATTCCGCGCGAGAGCCGCACGTTTTTATTATAAGAGCTCATGCTATGATTTTATTTTTAGGAAGATTATAGATTAGCGTAAGTATATGGGAGGAGCTGGTTCAGGTTATCCGTGCAGAACCCAGTATGGTCTAATGCAGAAGGTTCGAAGCCAACTGAGGTCAAGTCAAGACCAAGTTCACGTCTGAAAGGAAGGCTCTGGCCCTGGTATATATGGCTACTTAGGTAGTTAGTCAGTAAGAGTCTGTCAGTCTGACTCTGTTTCTCGCTCATGATTTTTACCTACCATAAAAAACCCCAGAATGTTGAGGACATCCTATATGTCCTACGGATTCGAAATTATATGATGGGCTCCAAACTACGGTTAAGGTTTTTTTTAAAGAAGATTATAGATGATTACTCAACCCTTTGAGTGAGAGAGCGTGTCAGCTTTTTACTAACTCAAACCTCCTTCAGGGTGTGATCATGTCCAGTCCCTTACTGTGAGGGCAATCTTCATCCTTAACATTACTGCATCGGAGAAGGAGACAACGACATCCGTTCTCTTACGTGGATAACCTACATGGATCACATCATGGGTAAATCCTCTCTTCTTCTCTGTCGTTTCGCTCTTGGCAGAGCGGTCGTGGTCACGTAGAGGCATCCACATCGGCGGTAGAGGCGGACACAGCTCTCCGAACGATCTCCCGCCATCTCTCCCTGTTGGCAGACTGCCTGGTGCAGTCAGACACACGAGTTCCCACTGCCGATTTAACCTGGTCAGTCCAACGCATAGGTGATCTTCCGCGTGGTCTTGTCCCTTCCACCTTTCCCTGAACGACCAGGCGCTCTATGGAATTGCTATCCCGCCTAGAGACATGTCCGAAGTACTGCAAAATGCGCGACTGTACTGCGGCAGATAAACGCTGTGTGATGCCCAATTCTTGAAGAATGGACACATTGGTTCGGAACTCCGTCCACGATATCCCAAGCATCTTTCTCCAGCACCACATTTCCAGAGCATCTATCTTCTTCTTTTCCAACTCACGCACTGTCCACGTCTCCGCAGCGTAAAGAAAAATGGGGAATACAAGTGTTCGTACGAGCTTGATTTTGGTGGCTTTGGTGATGTTACGATTTCTCCACACTTTTCTTAACTTCTCCATCGCAGTTCTGGTTATAGCCATACTTCGTTTCACCTCATCTACACAACCGCCGTTATTTGAGATTAAAGCCCCAAGATATATGTAGGCTTTCACCACGTCACAGTTCGCAATCTGTGTCACTTCGGGCGAATTAGCGTTGACGCGATTCACGATCATAATCTTGGTCTTAGATCGGTTTATTTTCAACCCAAACGTAAGGCTTACGTGTTCCATTTTGAGAAGCAATTCTTCCATACGGTCAGCGTTACTCGCAAATAATGTGGTGTCATCTGCATACCGCAAGTTCGATATTTTGTATCCACCAATCACCACGCCATCGTTCCAGTTCTCGAGAGTGATTCGCATTACAAGCTCGGTGTAGATGTTAAATAATAAAGGTGAAATTATGCATCCTTGTCGAACGCCTGCACTTGGATGGAAACTATCTGAGAGGAGATCATCGGTCCGCACTGAAGCTGTACCTCCTTCGTAGAGCTCCCTGAGCAAGTGCACGAGGTGTTGTGGTGTGCCCATGTCCAGTAGTGTTTTCCACAACATTGGCCACTTCACCGAGTCAAATGCTTTGGAGAAATCAACAAAGCATATGTATGTTGGCTTGTTGAATTCTCGAGCCTTTTCGATGATCTGACGAACGATGAGAATTTGTTCACGGGTTCCTTTTCCCTTCACAAATCCAGCTTGTTCTGGCGCAATTTCTCTGGATAAATATGCTTTCAGTCGCTCGTTTATGATGTGTAGCATTATTTTGCTCGCGTGTGTTATTAGTGCAATAAGGCGAAAGTTGCTACACTTCTTCGTGGAACCCTTTTTATGAAGAGGTGTGAATACTGTGTGAGTCCATTCAGAGGGCCATTTGCCTGTGTGCCATATTTTGTTACAAATTATATAGAAGATATGAACGCCATGCTCTCCCAATGCTCGTATAGTTTCAATTGGGATCTCATCTCTACCTGTGGCTTTTCCATTCTTCAGATGTCGAATAGCGGCTCTCACCTCTGATTTAAGTATATCCGGCTCAAGCATATCACTCGTAGGCTCCGTTGGTGGAAAATTTCGTGACTGAGGATCTTCAAACAGGGACTGACAATATTCTCTCCAAACCTTCGAAATTTTATCCAGTTCAGTAACTACTTGGCCATTATGATCTTCGATGGCCCAGGTTTTGGATGGCAACGTTTTCGTAATGAGACGGATTTTGTGGTACAAGTCTCTTGACTCATATCTGTCGGCATGAGCCTCAATCTCTTTACACATATTGCGCAAGTAGGTATTGTGATCTTGTCTACATTTACGTTGTATTTGTGCCGACATGTTATTAAGATCCTTGATGTCCGCTCCTGTTGCTTTCATCTTCCGGCGTTTTTCGACGAGTTTGAAGGTACTGTCAGTCATCCAGTGCTGTCTTTTGTGAGTTGTAATCGGTGGTGCGGTTTCGTTGACAGTTGAGGTGATAAGTGTCTTAGTTCGGTCCCATAGTGCATCGGGTGTTTCGTCAGCCAAATCTGCCTCTAACCACTGCGTCCACTTCTGTTCGATAAGCGAACGAAATTCAACACCATCCCTCACCTCCAACCTTCTCGGTTTCTTAATGATTCTAGCTGCTGTCAACTTGAGCTTTAGCTTAGAAATCAATAGTTGGTGGTCAGATCCGCAATCAGCCCCAGGCAAAGTATGGGCATTTGTTACAGATGATCTCCATCGCGAACGAGTCATGATGTAATCTATTTGATTGCGAGTTTTTCCATCTGGTGATACCCAAGTGTACAGTCTTCGAGGGTGGTGTTCGAAGAGGCTATTCAAGATCAGTAGGTCGTTCTCTGACGCGAATTGTATTAAGCGTTCACCTCGTTCATTCCTCTTTCCGAGCCCAAATCTTCCTGCGCATCTGGACAGCTGATGAGCGTTCTCTCCGATCTTAGCGTTTAAATCTCCTAGGACGACCAATAACTCTCTATTAGGTATCTTCGCTATTGTTGTTTCTAGTTCAGAGTAGAACTTCTCAATTGCCTCGTCGCTTGCAGTAGAGGTGGGGGCATAAACTTGAACGATGTTAAGATTCATTGGTGAAGCTTTTATCTTGATGCTGATAATCCGATCGCTTACTGGGTCGTACCCCATCACACTTTTTTTCTGATGTACAGGTATTAAAAAAGCCACACCGTTGCTGCTGCTGATGTCGTTGCCAGAAAAGTAAATGACGTGGTGGTCTGTCTGTACATGTCCGCTGCCCTTCCAATGAGTTTCGCTCAAACCACAAATGCTTACACCCACTCTAACTATCTCCCGTTCCAATACGGTAAGTCTTCCAGGTTGGTTTAGGCCACGCACATTCCAAGTTCCTATCGTCTGGAGGCGTCGCAGCTTGATGGAGTTTCCAGTAGCAGGGTTTCCATGGGGGGCCTGGTTTCCTACCCCGCCATGGCCGGTAGCCAACTTCACACGGCGCGCCCCGGACGCAGCGCAGCGCCGGTTGCCAATCGGTTCGCAAGGCGATCGTTTTTCCTTATTCTGTGCTCTCATGTAACTATCTTGGGAATGTAGCCGCAGTGGTATCCCATTGCCTTCTGCGCCAGACTTTTTAGAGACTATTTAGATCCCAAGGCTGCTGGAGCCTCTTCCACCCGGTCACCCGAGCAGGTGAGTGGTTATTCCGCCACATCTCGGTCGCCATTGCCTCGTCCGTTATCTAGCAGGGGGCACCACGACAGCTAGAGAGCCGTCGTACCTGGGCTCATCTAAACAAGTCCAGGTCGTGCAGGTGAGGTTGACTTTTGGGGCTGACTAGATGTTATTGTCATTTTCCCCCTTACCCCCCCCTAAAAAATAAATCCTACTACTATTATAAAGGCGAAAGTTTGTAAGTATGGATGTATGGATGTTTGTTACTCTTTCACGTAAAAACTACTGAATGGATTTGAATGAAATTTGGCACAGGCATAGAATACACTCCGGAATAGCACATAGGCTACTTTTTATCCCGGAAACCCCAAACCCACGCGGGCGAAGCCGCGGGCAAAAGCTAGTTCATAGATATATTTGACATATCTATGGGTAAATTACATATTTACCTACTGTAAAACTTTAAAAAGATACTTTATCAGCTAGGAGACACCGGCCTCATCTAAACCGTTGGGATTGACGTAAAAATTGACGTGTAAAAGAGTTATTTATAATCTATTTGCAAAATAAATATAAGTCTTGTCATAAAAGTTACAACTCTATGATAAGGAAACATAAAATAATATTGCGAGTGTATATAGTTTATGAGATAGCGTTGACTGCTACATCCATCGACTTATAATATCCTAGCGACAGACAAGCACGTTCATAGAAAATAATTGTCAAAATACTGAAAATTTAATACAAAAGTCTGCTGTAGCGCTTCATCGGCATTATGTCGTCTAACAAAACTTGCAGCGCTCTCACACTGTGTGAACGTCAAGACTGCACTAATGTCATCAATGTACAGGTGTATGGCCTATCATTCATCATCATAACTTCGTCCATAACTGCACAAGACAATAACTTTGGTTTCCATACTGGAACTAGCCTGTTGGTCTAGTGGTTAGTGGCCCTGACTGCTATGCCGGAGGTCGTGGGTTCGATTCCCACCCAGAACAAATGTTTGTGTGATGAGCTCAATCATTTGTCCTGTGTCCGGGTGTAATTTATCTATAATTATGTATGTATTTAGAAATATATAAGTAAGTTTATCAGTTGTCTAGTACCCATAACACAAGCTCTGCTTAGCTTGGGACTAGACGACGTTGTGTGACAGTAGTGGTATAAAAAAAATAAAGAAGTCACCTAAACGCAGCCAAGATAAGGACTTTAATTGGTGTACATCACGCCCATGAAGGTCCCGTAAAAAGAGTCCGTGAAGTTCTTTGCTCTGCCACACCTCCTTGCGATCGTTAGTGTCAAGCACTCGAGGTTTGCGCCAGTTCTCTTTAGCCAGGGAGAACGGGGTGAGTCCCCTGTCCAGTGCCACTACATCTTGATCCATACTCGTATTGGCAGCTAAGAAATATTCCCTGAGACTGCATAGCATTTAAAAAACCTTGTCGTGGCTGATGCATTTATTTGGTATCAATTAGTAATTTATTCTACTAGCATCAGCCTTATAAGTACTCGCTGCTAGGACTCAGACCTTTTCTTTAGGAAAGTGAATGGGCCGTAATCGTCAACGCAGGCCGGGTTAGTGGATGGAACGGGTCGTAATCCTCCATGCGGGCCGTTTGGATGTCACATGTCTTCGAATTTTTGGTTCTAGGATATGTCGGTTTCCTCATAAAGTTTTTATTTATTTATTTAATCCAAGGAGAACCAACAGCTATAACTAAAGAATAACAATTGTATAAGAAACATTGAACCTATTACAATTTTAATTAAATTAAAATTAGTATGAAAAAAAATATACAAAGTAATGTGCCTGGCTGGGTTTTAAACCGCGACCTGCAACTCGTAAGTCAGGGCCTTTACCACTCGGCCGCCACTGCTCTTAATCATTTATTATACTAAATGTTTGATATTAATTATAAAGAATTAACAGCGAAAGGCATGGCTTAAAAAACATGGCTTTCTTTACACAAACCGTGACAATCTTTGTTTAAACGGACTAATTATTTGTTTTAGTCTCATTTCATGACTAATAATTTGTATTTGTCTTTCGTAACATTACACAATTCGTATCAAGTTGAGTAAGAAGGATATTATCAACATATTTCATTCATTGATTTCTTAATTCTAGTGTTTTTTGATAAAAGAATTGATGTCTGATAAAAGATCAGGCAGTTTTTAGTTATCTATTATCAAATAAAACGTTAGAAAAATACCCGGTTATGTTGAATGGAATTATAGTTCAGTGCAAATAGCCTTGAAAATGGTAAAAAGTGGAACAAAATAGTAGTAGGATGAAACCTCAATGGGTTTTTGATTTGAATTTTTCACATAGATTTTGAGGTTATGTAAAAAAAAAAAAAATGTAAATACAAAAGTGGTAAATCTTTTTATGACTTACAAGTTTGCCATTTGATTTTTTTCCCCAGAACCAGTAAATTTGCCGGAAATCGAAATAAACCGTTTTTACCCTTAAAACCGCACACCCATCCACTTCCCGACCTCAGATCGACCGTGATTTATTTTTCCTTAAATTTTTATTATATTTTCTTCCTTTTCCAATGGGTTTCATCCTACTACTATTTTGTTCCTTTTCAAAAGTTATCGGCACTGGTCTATCTAATACGTGATGCTAAAAAATAACTAAATCACCACACTGTAAGCTGAGGCTGCCATGATGTTTTAAAATAAATCTAATTTAGGTGCTATACATGTAGGATTTTTTTATGGTGGCAAAAATCATATAATGACGAATCCCGCCATTGGGCTGAGCGGAAAAAAGTGTCAGACTCTTACTGACCCCTTGACACCCAAGCAAGCGCCGGCGCTCGCGGGTACTATAGCGAACGTTCGCGGGTATTAACGGAAACTATTAACGTACAATATTTGATTTTTTTTTTTTTAGGGTATTTTGATATTTATCCAAGAACGTAAAAAAAAAGTTTTTATAGACAAATAACTTTCCGTTAATACCCGCGAACGCCGGCGTTCGCTGTACTACAGCGAACGCCGGCGTTCGCTTGAGGGGAGAGGAGTTAAACAACCCACGTCAATCCTTCTTAGCCTTCATATCAGGGTCGGAGCATCCTTTCAGAAATCGGACCGGGGCCCCAGTAGGCTTCGGACCGGCAGTTGGGCCTCTCAATTTGCTGACAAGTCCTTGAGGCGCACGGGGCCTTTACCACTCGGACACCACTGCTGTATTCGATATATCGTCAGTCACATTATTGCTATATTGAAATTGATTGAAATACATAAAAATAGTCTACTAAATCTATTTACACAATCAGTTCTAGGTAAGTTTTTGCCTTATTTCATTATCATTATTTAGCAGTTAAATGAGAAATGTGTATTGTTCTCAATGAATAAGAACACAATAGCATTTTAATGTCACGAAGCTCAATTAGTTTATGCCATTTAAAGTATAGACTCTTGCGTCTATGACTCAAGTAACATAATTAACATAGAATTCTTAAGATTTAGAACTAGAAGTTATAAGAACCTTTTTTACAAGATTTTTATATTAGCTTGCAATGAAACTATGTATGTTCGGCTCTTGCAACTCAATTTTGAAGCAGATATCTTCAACCGATTGAGCTGCAATTTTGCATGCAGGTGTAAATCGCTTGACAATGCAATATTATGATGACATGGAGCTAATCTGATGATGGAATCGCGAGGTAGCCATAGGAATTTTGTAGTTAAACGGTACAACCAAGTCGAGTTTGGGTTCATGTGAATCGTCTTTTTAATTATATAAGTATAGATCACAGCTATAAAAGCTTGTTATGAAAATAAAATTTCATTGAAAACTTGTTTTCTTATTTCTTTTATTTTGGCAATGGGTAATGTGCCCAGAACGCTGGCAGCATTGCCACGTACCTACATATTATTATTTTTACCTGTATACATTAACAGTAATGTAAATAGATATAAATATGTCCATGTATATGTTCTGTCACTTTTTGGTGTACCTACCTACAACAAAATCATTACACCGACCACATAAATGTATTACATTATAGTGTGATGAATTCAATCATCATTAAGTACTGAGACGCCTCGAGGACTCACTCTCGAAGCGCCCCAGTTCCAGGATCGTGGTAGCAGCAATAAAACCCACGTTGAGTTTTGACTTGGTATATTTCGCTCTGATGGTTCGACATACAATAATATAAAACAACATACTATTTTTCATTCGAATAATTTAAATTCAATCTACGAACAGTCTGCGAACGTCTTACAAGCCAGTGTGCTAATTCGTAACGCATGTGATCTCTTTGCAGTCATCACAGTACACAGTATAAAACAAAGTCGCTTCCTTCCTATGCTTAAATCTTTAAAACTACGCAACGGATTTTGATGCGGTTTTTTTTAGTAGATAGAGTAATTCCAGAGAAACGTTTATAGGTATAATATATCACCTTTACACCCGCGCGAAGCTGGGGCTGGTCGCTAGTTAGATACTAAAACAATTAGTTTGTCAAATCAACGACTAAATATTATGGTCACAATATTCCTGCTGGTCGCAAGAAAATTAGATTGAAATCACTAAAGGCATTTCTAACAATTTTCCAATTGAAAAATTAAAAGAAAAAAAAAACTATACAATGACTATTTAAATACGGCTGGCTAATATTAAAATTAAAACCATAATGGATTTTTAAAACATTCTTTTGTTTTTTTTTTAATGTTTTAATCAAACGGCTTTTGAATCGACACAATCAGACTCCTCGTGTACTTCACGTCTACTTTATCGGGTCGTACATTGCCATATCTTTGTGTTTACGCGCATGATGACGCGCCCCGCTGCTGCAATCTACGACGCACGCCCAACGCACCAAGGGACCGTAAACAAGCACTAACTCTTTCAAAAAATAGGTACCACTACTCTACCATAGACTAATCATTTATGTTAAAAATTGGTTGATTACCCTAAGTGGGTAAACAGCCAATTTTTAACTCTTTACAATACAACGAAAATACATTTAACAATTTTTTGTTGCGGCATGAAACACATACACAAATAATACTGGCCACTTACGTTTTTGTTAAACCAACAATTTTGTACAATTTTCACCTGAAATTCATTGTCGTATGTGCTACAAAAATACATAATGGGAAAATTATATACCTATATTTAAAGCATTTACATACACAAATATGTATTTTTAGTATGTAATTCATTTCCTGCTTAACATGTGTGTATGTCCCATCACAAGCAAATAGTGCCAAGTAATTTTATGTTTTGTTTGTGTTCATTATTATCATGACTATTACTATTAAAGCAATCTAACCTACTAATCTAGGAATTATTCTATGTATAATAAACTGTTTTGTTACGTGATAAATAATCAAATTACAGTACGTACAGCCAAGGAGTGGAATTCCTTGCCGGATTCTGTGTTCCCTGATGGCTACAATCCGGTAATCTTTAAGTCAAGAATAGGTTACTTCTTGGTAAGCACGCTCAATCGTCGCTTTCCATTAGGTGAGATAGCGGTCAAGCGCGAACCTATGTATAAACCATTAAAAAAAAACTCTAACCACTCTGAGTGAAGAATGATGGACTGCATATATTTCTTCTGTTGCCTTTTGCAATTCGTAATGATATGGGATACGTAAAAACAAAGGCTCACCCTCACCACCAGATTGAACTATATATTTGTTACCGTAGGGACTCTGTAACAGGGTCGAAGCCTACTGGGGCCCAGGGTCTCTTTCTGAAAGGAAGGTAAGGTGTTTGGTCAGTAAGAGTCTGACACTGTTTCTTGCTCCGCCTAAGAAACAGTGTCAGACTCTGACTAAACACTCTTACCGTTGTCCTCCGTTTATACCGCGTACATCGAGGGACTGGAACAGTTTGCCAGCTGCAGTCTTTCCGTCCGATTATAATTTAGGTGTCTTCAAGGCTAGAGTGAATAGGCTCTTAATAAACTAGTGCGCCTTACCATCAACGATTGCATCACTGCTTACCATCAGGTTGGATCGCAGTCAAGCACTGGTTTATTGCAATTAAAAAAAAATGAGCTGGATTCGTCATGGGATAATTTTTGCTCACCATTAAATTAAACTATACATATATTAGTTGAATTTAGTTACGTACGTTAATACAATATATTAGTCAACAGTTAATGGATTTTGTTTCGCATCACGTGAAACATTCTGACAAGCTGAAAGTTATGAAAATCATTTTGTCATGGTTCGGCGATAAGAGACGAGACTACAATTGTTTTGATGAGAAATTTCAAGGTTTAAATTAAAAACGAAATGGGTGGATCTATTTAAAAGCGAATTTAAATTTATGTTACCCGAAGAGCTACTACAATAAACGGAATAAAATTTGAACCAAAAATGAGATCAACCTTCAATGCGCAGTTACTGACTTTCGGGTTTCTATCGAAACGGGGGGCTGCTCGTAACCATAGCAACCGGTTCAACTTATTTGCCGTGCATGGCATTAAGCAGAGCTCCGCAAAGTGTTGTTGTGGAGGTAAAGTGGTGTGCCTTGGGAAAATAAGGGTACCTCTCAAAGTTAATACCTAAAAGCGGGATGGTGTCTCAGACTAACTAAAACAACACCTGTGTCCTTCAATTGCTTTTTGAGTTTTAAAACCACGGGTTTCCTTTTCAGAAAATACTCGTGACTTCAGCAGGTATCGACCTTACTGACCTCCCAACTTACCATGCCCCCCTGCCATGCACCTGTGTCGTGCGGAAGGTGAAGACGCCAAGACGCCTCTCCAACTTCTCCTCACTCGGGCTTTGGTAGAGAGTCCGGAGTGAGGAGAAGTGACAGGCGTGCGCCTCATTTTGCGAAGCAGTAATGCTATCAAAAGAGGAGGCGGACCGCATAAGGCAAAGGCAACGGCGCTCACGCTGCAGAACAGAGCCGTCGCCGTGTCTCCGATCCCGATTTCCGGACAGGCGTAGGCGCGGGCTTGCGGATGGCGAGCAACGGGTAGCACCCTGTCCGTCCATCCGGTAACCGTCTGGACCGAGCCTAAATCAACAACCAAACAATAAGGGCCCAGCAGGGTCGAAGCCTCCTGGGGCCGAGGGTTGATGCATAAGCCAGGGCCCTGAAACTAAGAAGGAAAGGGATAGGTCGTTTAGTCAGTAAGAGTCTGTCAAGGAGAAATCGTCATTCGATGATTTTTACCACCATGAAAAAATATGAAAAATCCAAAACTCACAGAGAGTACTTACCGCCATGAATATGACATGCCCAATGGTAAGCGATGATGTGTTAGACCAAAGAGCTCGGTATCTTAGAAGTAAACTATTCGGAGATATTCGACTTTTGATGTTTTGAATTCCTACATCACGTCTAAACGGCTAGGGGGTATTTTTTTCATTGAACTTGGTGCAATTTAATTTCAAAGGTATATCTAGCACAGATAGAACTTTGAAATTAAACGGATTTTATTCATATTGTGTTTAATAAATTAAGGAAAAATTATTATTCGAATAATCCTGACGCGAGGGAAGCGACGCTAGCTCCTCTTTTGTTCGCTAAAGGTCGCTATCATACAAGAAATTAATTTAATGAATGTCTACCGATAATATAAACAATAGTGTGTGTAAGGAATTCATCTCATAAACAATTGGTCGAAATGAAAATATATAATCGATATGTTTACATAACAGCGAATAATGTGGACTTCTCGAACAATCGCAGCTTCCGTGCAAAATGAAACATTCAACAACCATTCCTTATCAGGGTAATAAAAAGCCTTTGGAAACTAGGAAGTTATTTTTTGGCCAGAGTCTGCTACATATTTTAAAAATATTTTTTGTTCGAAAATACCAGGGGCCCAAGTCTGCTATTTTCATACTATCGTCATTCCCACACGATCCCAATGTCTTCTTGGTAATAAATAGTTCGTAATCTATTTACCTTTAGGCGCATTTGGTCTAAAGGACTTAAAAAAATGTTGGAGTATACACTTAGGGTCACTATGAGCAGCAGAGAAAAGCAAAAAAAAAAATGTTTGGGACTTTTCGATTTTATTTAAATATTTCCTTAAAAAACTTAGTTTTGTTTATTTATTTTATTATTATTCAATTTTTATTTTAATATCACTCCAGTCGTTTTTGAGTTAAATTGTAATATACAAACAAACATAAAATCTAATTCTTCTATACATTATTATTACTTACTTACGTTTATTTTTTACTGTTTTGGAATTACAATAATAAAAAGAATTCAAGATTTTGATCAGTGGGTAGGAATAGAATAGAAAAAAAAATTAAGTCCTTGCCCGAGAGCTTACTCAAAGTTTAAAAAGTCGTTCGGCAATTAGAAAGTTATCCAAGCCTGAAAACTTTTTTTAAACATAAATCCTTTTTTTTTTGCTTTTCTTTGTTGCTCAACATTTCTTTGACCCTAAGTGTATATCTCATTATTTTTTAAACTTTACAATGTGTAATTACCCACTGTCCGTATATACCCCCCTCGCTTTTACTCAAAGACCTTGTAACAAGTGAAATGCTGTCAACAACCAATCGAGAACTACTTAAACTGCTATTAAAAAGGTTGTTTTCGAAACTGAGTCAGAACATTTATCTCACAAGCGGAAACACTTACATACAATGATTTTAATGTTGTCATAGTGTTTATGACTTTTACTGACGCCTTGATTATGGTTTTAAAAAACAAGCAAACAATGGGATGTGCCTACACGTGCGTTAAGTGTGTCAGTATATATCTACATAGATATTTATGGCAATTTGACAACAGTCGATTTTGATGCAAGTGCGGAAAAGTCGTTGCAGGCGAGGTGTACACGCACGAGTCCAGTTTAGAGTAAAGAAACTGTAGGTAATGACAATTGCTCACATTTATTTATTTATGTACACACAAACACTTACAAAAAGAAAAGAACACATACAGATAGAAGAGTACAAAGGTACTGCTTATTTCTAACGAAATTTCTTCCAGCAGACCTGCGACAGGAGAGTTGGATGAGAAATGTAGACACAGTGTGTATAAATCTACACTAATATAATAAAGAGGTAAAGTTTGTTTTTTTGTTTGTAGGAGGTAATCTCTGGAACTACTGGTCTGATTGGAAAATTTTTTGCAACAATAGAAAGCTGCTTTACTCCTGAGTGACATAGGCTATATTTTATGTACGCGGGCGAAGCCGCTGGCAAAAGCTAGTAGTTCATAAAAGTTAAAGTACACTAAAATCAAAGTCATATAATACTTACATATAAATATATCAATAACCATAAATAAAATGTACACATATGCAATACCTACATAAATAATAATACATAACTATATTATATAACTTTATGAAATAGTAGAGATAATGTTCCTTGACTAGCTTTTTGAAGATAGATATGTTTTCAGCTTCACGGATCTTTGCTGGACTGGAATTGAATTCCACAGTCGCACTGCATGAAAAGAGAAGGAGTTAGAATAGAAATGTTACATGGCGACGTTTTCCTACAAACATAAGTACCCAATCCATAACTATATAAACATAAACATGTATAGGGTATCATTGACATCGTACCACAAACGAATACCATAGATCCAGTATGTTATGGAGCCCGAGGACTGCAATGACATATTTGCACGTGTGTCAAACGCCGTTTTTCAATCAGGGACCATACAACCCCGAATATAAGTTAATTCTTTCGAAAGGGTTACAGCATGTACGCCTACAGCAACGGAAAATGTTACCTCTTGGAAGTGTTAGCCCGTTCATAACCCTAACGTTAGGGTAACCCTTTCAATAAGTTAACTAGTACAAGATGTTACCGGTTCTTCTATGATTTACAATTGAAGCGATAACCCCTTTGAAAGGGTTTGTCAGGGTAATCAAAGGGTTTTAAATCAAATAATTTTAAATTACGTTGAAGTAGAAGAATAGGTTTTGTCCTTGAAAGTTATGAATCATATAAAATTGTTCATTCGTGTTTCTTGCTTGGTTTGATAGGACGGTGGTATTTTTACCCGCCTTCAAAAAAGGAGGAGGTTCTTCAATTCCAATTCAAAACATTTGGTGATTTTGGTATTTTCATCTAGAACTTTAGCACTTAAAGTAAAAAAAAAAACATTTGATGAAGTGGAACTGATGAAGAAGACCAGAAATGGTCAATTGAACATTATACTCATAGATATCACAAAAACGTTACAATACAAATAAATAAATGGTTATGAGTAGTTATGTTGAAAAAGGTATCATCGAAGTGACCTGATGATGATGATGGAACCTGAAGATAGGCACCGGAACTCCGTAATTAATCAATGTATCCTACTAGCTGTGTTTGGGCTCATTAAATTTGTCATGAGATGCACTTTGGGTTCAAGGTACTATCAAACTCATCTTGATGGAGTCGTAAGGTAGAAGGGAGACATAAAGACGTCATAATGAAACTATGTATCCTACCAGCTGCCACGACAAGTCGAGGCATGGCGGACAGAGCTCCAGCAGAATCTCATGGCGAAATGGCGACAGCGACTGTCGCAATCCAGCGCTGGGCACACCATGATCTCGGCTGTAAGTCCCCTCTTTGAGGCGTGGCTGGAAAGAACCTCACGGCGTCCTCACCATCCACATGACGCTGGTTCTCACCGGACATGATAAGATCGGGAGGTTCCTGCACCGCATTCGTGAGGAAGCAATGCCCGGGTGTCGCCACTGTGTGGCCCGCCCGGAGGACACGGTGCGCGGTGGAGCACACGCTTGAAGTGTGCCCCGCTTAGAAAGAGCATTGCCGTGTCCTCGTGGGGGAGATATGCGGCGGAGACCTCTTGCGCCGGGGTTCAGGCCATGGTCCGCAGCGAGGAGGAGTGGCAGGCGGTCGCCTCCTCCTGCAAAGCAATAATGCTAGCCAAGGAGGAGGCTGATCGCATAAGGCAAAGACAACGGTGCTCTTGCCGTAGCCGTCGCTGCAGCAATTCGGTTCCCGATTTCCGGCCACCGTATGCGCGGGCTTGCGGTCGGCGAGCAATTGGTAGCCCGCCATCCAGTCGTCTATAACTGTCCGGACCAAGTCCAAGCGTTGACGGTGCGCACTTTTCCAGCGCGCCTCAAGGAGTTGTCAGCAAACTGTAGGGGCCCAGCAAGGTCGAAACCTCCTGGGACCAAGGGTTGATGCGAAAGCGTGTTACCAGGGCCCTGGGGTCAAGGCAAGGAAGGAACGGGGCAGGTTGTTTAGTCAGTAAGAGTCTGACAAATATCTCGCTCCGCCCAAGAAGGGGATTCGTGATTGGATGATTTTTACTAGAGATGCGCCGAATAGTTCGTTTTATATTCAGTGTATTCGGCAGATTTTGAGATATTAGGTTAGGCCGAATAATTCGGTTGAAATACTGAATATATTCGGTTTAATAGATCATTATAAATCAGTCTTTAGGGCAAAATAAAGTAACGTATCTACGTTTTGCACTTGTATCTTTAATAATCCACTTTATAAGAAATTAATACTGCAATGTTGATTGCACAGTTGAAATCGATGATGACCCAGCCAGGTGCGGAAACCATATTCCCTGTGCTAATACTACTAGACGATGGTTAAAATGACTTTCATGCTTCAGCATTATACGATTATTCATTCATAGCACTTGAACAAGTCTTTGCCTATTGGGCAGAGCCAGCTCACAAAACTGAAGACAACACTACAGATGGCAGAGTCATACCCACCAAATCGGAGCCTCTGGCTAGATCAAGGCTTTTTATGAATAGTTGTATACGTCAGTTACCAAACCTATTGTGAATTTAGCAAACGACCCGAGAGCTAGTTTACCCCGACACTATATCGAAAATATCCTGGACGTCAGCCTGTACGAGTATAGGAAGGCTCTGACGCAAATTAAAAACAACACATCGCCCGGTGATTACGGAATTACGGCCGAACTGCGTAATTCCAGAGGAAAACCAATCAAAGAGCTGCTCAAGTTGTTTTCCAGAGTCATCCCGAAATGTCTCGCTCACAGGATTGGCGACGTCCAGCCTCCCGAATAAGCCGGATTTTAAAAAGGGTCCAGTACCATGTATCACATTAATAAGCTACGGCCTGCCATATAACCTGTTTTACAGAAGACCGAGGAGTATAATCTGCCTCTCTACTTAGCGTTTGTGGACTACAACAAAATCTTTGATTCGAGGCCTCATTTGTCCGAAACTGTTTACAGCAGGTTGTGGATTGCACATTAACGTCAATGGCGAGTGCATCATTCGCCTTCAGTTTGCCGATGATATAGTAGTCATGACTGGGTTTACGGAAAAGGTCAGCACAATGTTCAGTGACCTCGCTAGTTAGAGCTACTGAAAGGGTGGGTCTTAAAATGATCATGGACAAAACCAAAGTCATGATAAACACCTATGTAGAACCCACTCCTATCAAAATCGGAGACTCTCCACTCGAGGTTGTGAAAGATTACGTTTACCTCGGACAGTCAATCCAGTTGGGTAGATCTAATTTCGAGAAAGAGGTATGCTGCGCGGTGTCTTGTCGTCCAACATACCACGTCTCAAGACGAAAGTCTATGACCAGTGTGTATAGCCAGTGATGATATTTGGCTCCGAAACGTGGTCGCTCACTGTGGGCCTCTTTAGAAGGTTTAATTAAAGTCACGCGAAAGTGAATGAAAAGGACTAAGCTCGGAGTTTCTTTGTGTGATCGTATTAGAAATCAAGATAGCTCGAAGAATCGTCAAACTTAAGTGGCAGTGTACAAGGTGGACCGATGACATGACAAGGGTTGGAGAATGCACAGGACCGTTAATTGTGATGACACATAAGGGAGGCCAATGTCCAACAGTGGACGTCTTTCGAATGAAATGATGATGATGACTTGAAGAAGTTTCCTTCCACCTAGCGCCTCCACGAGAAAACGCTGCGTTGCACATCGTACATCATTTTTATTATAATTTTTTATTTCTTTGAAGATCTCCCACAAACGCGATTTTGTTCGATTCTTAGCATCTTTCAAAACCAAGACAGCAAAATTCAAGAACTGCACTAAAATTTGGCATCCATATTGTGTTTTCGTACGCAATGACAGTTTCGGGGTGCAGCTAGAAACGGAGGCAAGGTATGACTCACTCCTTGCGGCACTTGAAAAAGTGAGTAGAGAGTAGAAGAATACCCGGAAAATAAGTTGGACCCGTTGCCATTGTTACGCTTCGATTGAGATTCCAAAATGTGTTACTCATTATTGACCGTCAACATGGTTCAATTTGTAGGTATGCCGCATATTCTGTAAACTTGTTTGCACGGCAAAACTGTAGATTGGGTTACCGAATTATTCGGCGGTATACCTATTCGGTTTGGTACGAACTTAACCCAATATTATTCGGTTATTCGGTTGAACCACTATTCGGCGCATCTCTAATTTTCACCTACTATTATACAAAAAAAAAACAATGTTTGGGTTTATTGAAATTGTCATGAGGAATAGCACTCTGGTTATAGGTGTATCGCAACTAAAAAGGGTGAAATAAAAAACTTTTTACAAAAAAATATAGGTACCGACTTCACTAAAAATATGAAAATAACTTCAATTTCGGAAGAATACTGAGAAATACTCGTATACGATTTCATATGAAACAATCCCGACTATTCCAGAAAAAACATACATTTAACTTTAAAATCACTGCAATAATGACCATAATCGTATGTGTATTGTCTGTGGAGTCGCTAGGTCCTAGACTGCGTGTTGCGACTTGACGCGTACACCCGCCGAATGCATGCAGTTTTGTACTTTAAAGTAAGGTACGAGAAATAAAATTACAATATTGGTAGTTCGAATGGGTAACTCTGTTATAGTCGTTGAAGGGGTAACCCATTGAAAACGTCTTACTATTAAAAAGTATAACCACCAAGAATGGGTTATTAAATATACGGGTAAACAAATCGAAGGGGTTTGGAAGAGGTTATCCACTGATGAGGGTTTTCGTAAAAGATGGTAATCAATATGAAATGGGTTTTAAAACAACACTTTGTCAAAACCCTATCAAAAACCCGTTCAATGGGTAACCAAAATGGTCCCTGTTTTCAGATGCACAATACACACAATTACATACACAATTAATTATATTTATCGTAACAGGCAGGGCGCTCTGCGACCCTTCCGAGTCCCCCGTTTATTTATTTTTAACCGACTTCAAAAAAAGGAGGAGGTTCTCAATTCGATTGTATTTTTTTTTTTAATGTTTGTTACCTCAGAACTCCGTTGTTTATGGATGGATTTGCAAAATTTTTTTGTACTTGAAAGGATATGTTTCCAGATTGGTCCCATTTTTGGTTTTTTTTTAGAGAAGTCTAATATGTATTTATGTCTTAATTAAGTATTATATATTTGAGTATGCAAATAGGTACTAAGTAGTTTTATAGTTAAGTTAGAGGTAGTTTTTCAAGGGATTGTTGAATTCCTTGTCTTGGCTTGCACCGACTCCAAAAAGATGTAATAAATTTTGAATATTTGCAAAATATTAATGTCAAATAAGTTAACCTATAAATTAAGTTTCTTTACAGCAATTCAAATTTTTATTTTCAACTTTTTAGTGTAGGAACTTTTATCGTTTGGCTTTTTTTGAATGCGGTTTTTTTTTTGTAAAAAGTTTTTTTTATTTTGCAAATATTTAAAAAAATGTCAATTGATACATGTGCAAATTAGCTTCAGTTTTGACAGTTCAAAAGTGCCTCTATTTACAGGCACTTTTCACAGACCTTGGTTTATTTAAAATAAATTATTTTGAGTTTGAGTTTGTGGAAATTTTAACGCAGGTCTCGGTTCCATAACTCACACAGAATTCAGCCTAGGTCGCAATGACAAACATTCTCCATTGGTAGCAAAATGCGGTGTACAATAAAGTATGAAATAAATAAATAATATGAATACAGTCACAATTAACCCACAAGCCCACAATGCCAATCAGCTAGGAAGGTTCTCTTTTCAATATACTGACGACAAAATGGCCCCTCTCCAAGCCAGACCCGCAACTAGACGGGGGCTGACCATTTACAGTCACTATGACGCGAGAGGTGACTAACATCCGACACCTGTCATCACTATAGTAAAGTCCCTGCCGGGGATTGTTTGCAATTTTTTTTCACTAGTGCTCTAGTACGGAAAAATGCGCAAACTCGCCCCTTCCCCAATTTATTATATTTATCGTCAGGCTCAGCCCCACGAGTTGCGCATCAACCCCCTTTTATTTATTTCTTCGTTTCGCATTGAAAAACGTACACGTGGAAATTTGTCACTCAGCTCCATAACAGCCTCATATAGAATGCCGCCTCGATCGCAATACTTTCTGTATTTGTTGCGAACAATGCCAATCAGCTAGGTTTTTAATTAACTTTTAACATCATAACATTTTAATAATAATTAGGTAAATTAATTTCAGTACAAAATGCCCCCTCTTCAAGCCAGACCCAAACCGCTAGACGGGGACTGACCATTAACAGTCATAGTATGGCGGCCATTGCACGATCAAACGTCATCATCATCATCAGCCTTATTAATGTTCCCACTGCTGGGACACAGGCCTCCTCTCTAGGAGAGGGAACGGACCATAATCTACCACGCGGGCCCAGTGCGCATTGGTGGATGTCACATGTCTTCGATTTTTTGGTTCTAGGACATGCCGGTTTCCTCACGATGTTTTCCTTCACCGTTTTGAGAGCAGTGGTGATGAAATAAATTACACAAAGTAATGCGCCTGGCTGGGTTCGAACAACAACTACAACTTACAACTCGTAAGTCGGGGCCTTTACCACTCGGCCACCACTGCTCGCTAATCGACACCACCGCTCGATCAAACGTAACTGATAGAAATCCGTCAGTCATGAGTCTCATGACTGATTGGAATTGAGGTGACGATAAGTAAAGTTTTTCAAATTTAATCCATGATACGTCACACTCACGACCGTGTAATGGCCGCCTGTGACGCGAGAGGTGACTAACATCCGACACCTGTGAACGTAAAGTCCCTGCCGGGGATTGTTCGTAAATTATTATTTATACTCACGTTTTTAAGTGACCTTTATATTCGTAATAAAGCAACAAATACCTCAAACAAGTAAAGGATTTTACTTATTGTTTTATTGGGTGTTCAATTTTTTGCCAAAAGGAAGGTTCTGTTTTTAAACTTGTATGAGTGAATGCATATAATATTTATTTGGTTCGCCCTCGAACTGTAATGGCTTGTTGCATATTACCTTGAGAAGATAGATTCATCAAGTGATACTGGTACATCTTAATTTATTTAAGAATAAAAAAAAAAAACAAAATAAAATTGTGGTATAGTAAAGTATTTTGTGATAATTTTGATTTTCATTACGTTGTCATGTTCATAGGGTACCAAAAATAACTCGTGGTGACGACGATTTTAAAGGTTTTTTTTTTTATATCTTTCTTAAATATAAGTACCTAATACATTATTGAAAGCGTAAAATCTGAGATTGAACTCTAAAATAAATTCAATCAACTGCATCAGAAGGATTATTTTGAAGTGCCTTGTTTCGAACATTTTTGTCGTTTTTTTGCGGTCTAGTTTTTTTGCTGCTGCAATGTTTTTATTATTTTGTACCTACATCCATTTAAAGAACTATTTTTACATGATGAACTCAAAAACAAGACGAGAACATATTTTTCTCAACCAGGTATTCCGGAAAAAAATCATAGGTATCTCTGAAACTAAATATGATACGCAATTATGTATTTAGAATACCTAAAAATAATCCTTGAAACCTCATCAGATCCAGATATATACGAGGTTCTAAGCTTTCAGTTTTTATTTATTTTTTCTTGATAATTCTGGCTTATTTGGAAAAGTTACTTATATTGAAATTATTATGCCCTTCTTTTTTTTTTGGTAGGTAAAAATCATCCAATGACGAGTCCCGCTCTTGTGTCAGACTCTTACTGACTAAACAACCTACCCCGTTCCTACATCGCCATACATACTAGGGCCAGAGCCTTCCTTTTCAGACGCAATTATTATGCCCTTTATCTCCCCTACCTACCACAAAAATTACATATCCTAATTGCGTAAAAAAAAGTTAGAAAAATTATTTTGACACTCGATATCAAAACAAATGAGGCCAATAGATAAAAAAGTAAAAGTGGCACAGACAATAGTGATTAAAAAGAAATGTAATTATATCAATAAGTACTTTGTCGTATCGTCAGCTGTAGAAAAAATACTTTTTATAATCAATTATATAAAGTTGATATTTGAAGTTGAAAAAAACCCGCTGCTCCATCGATTTATATTCACATAACTCCACAAAATGTATGGAACAATGGTTTTTTTTTCGAGATTTTTTGGTTGGTCTCATAGTAAAATTTGTTCATATTTGTGTGTACAATGATTGTCTTTTTAATGAAAGCCCATCTGTGTATAACTTTGTATTCATTGAGACTTCAGAACGCACTTAGACTAAAAAAACAACATACTATTTATTTCTATTCCATTTTCAAACCTATTCTAGAACTGCCAAGATCCTTCAAAATATCTAACCAGTCAGTCCGTTAGTTAATAAGTTATGTGATCTCTTTGCAGACACCATATTACTCAAACACACTTAAAACTACAGTAACAACGGTTTATTTATAGTAGGTGAAAATTATCCAATGACGAAACCCGCTCTTGGGTGGAGCGGGAGACAGTGTCAGTCTCTTACTGACTAAAAAACCTACCCCATACCTTCCTTGCCTTATTCCCAGCCGCGGTAACACTTTCGCACCAACCCTCGGCTCCAGAAGGCTTCGACCCTGAAGGGTCCCTACAGTAACTACGGTAGGAAAACAAATGCTCATGAGAAATTGCTCATTGGACTGAAAGTAGATTTAAATAATTATACGCATATATTAGGTATTCACTTAGTCAAGAAAAGTCAAGCAAATAATATAATGACTGATGACTACACAGTGCACAGTACTACATTAGTACAGTTACAAGCATTAAGATTATGCATACATTATCTATCTATCTTAACTTCTACCGTTCAAGAAATAAGTTAACGACAATTTGTTCTAAAGTACTTGTGAAAAATTGTCATACACTTATTTGTGTAATGGCAGAAGTTAAGATAAATAGAAAATGACTATAGCGTAGCATAGCATCAATCTTATAATGTTCCCACTGCTGGGACTCAGGCCCCCTCTCTAGGAGAGGGAATGGGCCGTATCCTACGCGGGCCCTGTGTAAGATGGCAAAGAACATTACTGTGACAATGTATTTATCTTAATGTTCGTGACTTTACGGTCGTTAAAACCTTTCTATGTTAATACAAACTATAGCCATCATTGTAACAAACTGTAATTAAGTAATAAAGAAAACAAAAAGTAGTTAATATAAGGAGAAAAAAATATAATTAAATCGACAATAAGATCTTAAATCTAGGGAATTCTAGTCCGCGCAAAACGGTCCACCACTCAGCATAAAGCCGAGGACACACACATAGTGCGACGAGTCCACGGCACTGGTTTTCAGGGTGGAAACTTTATACAAGGGAAGATATACTTTGATGAGTCTAAATCCAACATCACGTCTAAACGTCTAGTCCGTATGTTTTGAATATATGTATATAGTAAACTAGACTATTTGCCTAATATTGTAATATACAAATACTCAACTTATTTTTCATACCTAGAACTTGGTGTGATTTATTTTCAACGTATGTCTAACACAGACAAAAAAGCTAACATCAGGCAAAAACCATTGCGTGTATTTTTATAGAGCTTTCACATACTAAAAGATAATTTAATTACCAATCTTTTGTATAAGGAATTTTTCATTACTCATACTCTGAAAGTAGGTGTAAAGTTGCCTGCGGACAGGGTTGGAAGAAGTACTTTTACTCCCTAGGGAGTTTTACTTTACAACTGACAGTTGTTTTTTTAATATTTAGATAGCAATTATTAAAAAAAAAAACTAGTTCTATTTTGACATTTCTATTGAACCATGACCCGAAACTTTATACCGAATTAAATGACATAGAGATAGAAATAATTTAAGAATACTTTTTTTAATGACTTTATTTTAATTTACTTTCAATTATTTCATTAAAACTAATGTATATTTGAGAAAAATGTTGACAGACCCATTTTTACAATGACAAAATGAAAAATATTGACTGAAAAGCCAGGGAGCCGAACACTGAAAAAAAGAATTGGCGGGTAAATGGACTCGCTCTCGCTCGGTCGCCAAGAAATTTCTCGGGACTAAATAACTTTCTTTCATCCCTCGTATAACAATGTACTATTTTTACATTGTTTTTTTTACATCCCCCCCTACCTCTCATAACAATAAGTACTTATTAAGATTAAAGTAGATAGATAGAAGATAAAGATAAAGAAAAAAATAGATAGATATAGATTTAAGTTATTGTTCTGTTACTTTTTAGTGTACAATAAAGTTTAATCTATCTTATTACACCTCTTAAAATGATATTACTTTGTGATATGCTGTTTTCTGTAAGATCCTCCCTCTCCTGCAAAGGGAGGCCTGCCTCCTAGCAAAGAGAATATTATAAGATAGATTATTCTAAATTCTAAACGCTCATTCAATATTATGACGCGTATCAGTCTTTCAGGCAATAACAAAGATTTATTTTGGTTTCAATCATGTTGATAGAACTCTGGGTTCAACTAGCTCAAACAATCTTGTACGAACATTTCAACAATGGCTTTATAGTTTCGAAGTTAGTGTAAATGTAACTAATTTAATCTCAAATATCAGCTCACTTTGTAGGTACCTTGGGATCAATACGTTCATAATAATACATTGTTACTTCTTTGGCGTTGATTGGGGTAACGGTTTTATATAGGTACCCAGTTTGTATAAGAAAAAAAAAAGGAACTTCGACAAATTTCTCCATTGACGGGTCCAGAATCCAGAATCATTAACTTACTAAATCCAAGGTAAACATTGGTGCACTTTGCAAAAATTTTATAAAAAATGCAATCGTCCTCAGCTAAACTTAAATACCTACCTAGTGCGGTCTATAGTGGCTACCTATAGAATATGACCATTACAATTTGAAGAGTCCCCTCAATATCTTCAGGTTTCCAGCTGACCTTACTATGAAACCGCCTGGAAAATATATTATTTCAAAGTAAAAAATCCATCTCGGTCTAGGTGTGTACGAGTAATCGAGAAACTGCCAAAAAAATTATTACAACGAATTCAGAACCTCCTCCCTTTTGAAGCCAGGTAATCATTTCAGCCAAAAGACATCTACTGCTGGACATAGGCGGAGGCCACAGAACCGGTCTTTGTGGCGGCGCTTGGAGGAGCCCAAGCGCCGCCACAAAGATCGGTCCTGTGCGTCTTGCACCCATTGGATTCCAGCAACCCTGACCAGGTCATCGGTGCACCTAAAGCCAGGTATGTTATGTTATGTCTGAATATGGTTTCCGCACTTAGTCCTGTGTAGACCATTGTACGTGAGCCATAGCGGCCATAAACTTTGGTGGACTTATTCCAACCAGCCCACTTCTCTCCAGAAGCTGATTAGGCCTTTCAGATTTTTCAGGGCGTCCATAAGGGAGTTCGGTGTGCCTAAGGTTCGTGTGCGTGTGTCGGTAACATCTGTGCAATCCAGGAGCACGTGCGCAATTGCCTCCTTCTCCCTCAAGCACGCTCTGCACAGGTACTGTCCGTGATGCCTATTGTGTGAAGACGTTTATTCAGTGTACAGTGTCCAGTGATAGACCCCGCCACCAGGCGCAGGCTGCCTCTGTCTACTCGTATGAGTTTTTAGTGAGGGTAAAGCCAGGTAAATAACTCATTAAAATAGCCATCTACCTGTTGTACACCCATCCTTATATAAAACCTCATCTTTTTGCAGCGATTTGGGCCAATGTCCTTTTGACAGTTCCGACCTTTGATTGGTCATAAATACCTACATTTACGTATACATTTGATGGAAAAATAAGCATAAGAAAACATGAAAATAACACCTCCTTACAAATTGACTGGAAATGTATTCAGTAAATATGTATCTTTTATACATATAGAGCGTACAAATTAATTCTGTTTACTTGAAACTTGGTTTCAATTCTGGTTCCACGAATTCTTCTGAATAATGGAATTTTAAATGGTTTTTACTCTGTCAACGGAATAACAGATAATACTGTCTATATATATAGAAATAGGTATATGTAGGACGCACTAAATTAGGCGTACCCTACAGTCACTTGACTGGCCTGTTGGTCTAGTGGTCAGTGGCCCTGACTGCTATGCCGGAGATCGTGGGTTCGATTCCCACCTAGGACAAATGTTTGTGTGATGAGCACAATCATTTGTTCTGTGTCTGGGTGTAATTTATCTATAACTAGCGACTCGCCCCAAATCGCAGCACGGGTGCAATGGTGATATTAAATATATTATGCATGTACTATATATACAAACCTTCCTCTTGAATCACTCTATCTATTAAAAAACCACATCAAAATCAATTGCGAAGTTTTAAAGATTTAAGCATACATAGGGACGAAGCGACTTTGTTTTATACTATGTAATGATAATGATATGTATGTATTTAGAAATATATAAGTATGTTTATCAGTTGTCTAGTACTCATAACACAAGCTCTGCTTAGCTTGGGACTAGACGGCGTTGTGTGACTGTTGTGGAATATATTACTTTACTTGACTTAGGTTTTTTTTTTATGGTAGGTGAAAATCATCCAATGACGAAACCCGCTCTTGGGCGGAGCGGGAGACCAGTGTCAGACTTTTACTGACTAAAAAACCTACCCCGTACCTTCCTTGCCTTATTCCTGGAGTCGAGGTAACAGTTTGCACCACCCTAGGCTCCAGGAGGCTTCGACCCTGAAGGGCCCCTGCAGTTACTTGACTTAGGTGATCTACATCATGCAGAACACCTAAGTCAAGTAAAGTGACTGTACATGCAGAATGCATGCCATACATCTTTACATTATTGACATTAGCACATTTTGTAATGTTTTTATTTTGTTTTAATTCTTATTTTTAAGGTTTTTGTCTTGTTTCTCAAAACATGTCCTCTCTCAATGGCTATGTTTTGAGAAGACAATAGTAAAAATAATACATAATTGTCTGTCGTGGTATGTTTGGTCATGGATCGAAAAAATTGATTTGTATCGCTTCCATTGGCAATAAGGATGTACAGTCCTGGTACAGTCTAGCTACATTGCTCTCATTGTACAAAGCAAAATCTGTTTTAAGATTTTTCTATTCATATACACCGTAAATTTTTTATCATTTTAGTCCTCTGGAGAGTCGATCCAGTACAATACATGAAACATATCGATTTCTTTAAAAATAAAGACAGTTGTCGGTTGATGCATACTAACTACCTAAGGCCATTGAGCCCGCTCAGCTGTTCTTTACTTAAAGGTATGTAAGTACTTTAATTTGTTTTATCTTTACAAATCGATAGTGTTTCATGAACCGGACGATTCGGCCCTTCACGGGATTAAAACGAACAAAATTTTACGGTGTATAGGTAAGGGTTGTTATGAATATCATTATTGTGCTACTGTTTTTTTTCCTTAAATAAATCAAAATATTTCTGAAATTAGTTAAGTAATTGAAAATTTAAAATGTTTACATTTAGTTCTTTACTCAAACCGATGTTAGGTTTATGTAAGTAGTAAAATATAAAAAAATTATAAACAAAAATTTTAGTAAATTTAAAAAAGTTTGTGTACATTTAGTTAAGTACCTAAACAGATCAAATATACTTAGTAGTTTTAATAATGTATGTAGTAGATACGCAGAAAATAAAAAGTGGTGTTTAAAAAACCTGATTAAGATATATAAGGAAAATTAAAGGTATATTTTTTTATTCCGATGAATCATTAATAAGCAGTCATCGTTTGGACCAGTATCATAAGCATCATCATTAATATAAAAAGGTTATTTTTTTGACTTGAAGCTAATTAGGCATTATAATTTTGGTAATAATTTTTAATACTAAAATTCCAAAGAAAAACCAGAATTCGCTGTCTTAAAATATTTATTTAGTGTTCTATTTGAAAAACTAGAATTCGCAGTCTTAAAATCTTTATTTAGTTTTCTATTTCAAGCATATTTTAAAATTAAACCATCTGTCTCCTGCGGTTTCACCTGCATCATTAGTTACTGCCCTGCTCCCGTAGGTTGTAGCGTAATCTTATATACCCTATAGCATTCCTCGATAAATGAGCTATCTTACACAGTAAAAAGAATGCAAATCGGACCAGTAGTTCCTGAGATTAGAGTGTTCAACCAAACATACTCTTCGATCTCTTTATAATATTAGTATAGATATCAAAGTTGTTAGCTGAGAAGTGAGCCAAATAGTATAGCTAACAAAATATAAACCGTAAAATTCTAACACTATGCCAATCTATTGAGTAAATAATGTATGCGTTATTATGTACACGTATCTTAGAAGGAAATCATGAAGATACCAGTGATTAGGTATATTATTTTTTGACGTCATCATCGTCATCAGCCTTTTTAATGTTCCCACTGCTGGAACTCAAGCCTCCTCTCTGGGAGAGGGAATGGGCCGTAATCCACCACGCATTTTTTATGTCGGTTTCAATATTTTCTTTCTCATATTCTAGGTTTTTCAGCACCGTTGGCGCAGTCGTTGAGCGAATGGCTGCTGTGTTAAGTGTTGTGGGTTCAATTCCCGCATGAAACATGTACTCTCCGTACGTTACCTACAGGAACTATTTAATAAAATAGCTTTTTACGTCTAGGTTAATTTTGGCCTTGATTTCTTACAATAAACAATTAAAAATGAAGAGAGTAGATCCAAACAGATTAATGTTTTTATATTATATCATATTATATATGTATAAATATATATAAGTAAGTATTATATTTATAAACAAAATAAATATATTTTTCCTAAAATAACATAAACCAATGCCTACTTACTTTATAGGATAACTCTCTGTTTTTCCGATTTCTGTTGTTTACCCTATTAGTTATATGTCACCGGAAAATTGCAAACAACGTAACATTGTAAAATGTCACGACAAATTATAAACTATAATTTTCTAAATAAGACACGATTATATCGAAAACTAATGAATTACCTGAACTGTAATTCGTGGAAGACTTTTACTTTCAAATAATTATATGTTGGTAATATAATTGCTTACGACATTAAAGATTACCAAATCAATTAAAGTTAAACTTTAGTTGAAAACGATTAAATTTCAAATTATGGTTTTTTATGGTGGGAAAAATTATGTGATGACGAATCCCGCACTTGGGCGGTGCGGGAAACAGTGTCAGACTCTTACTGACTAAACGACCCACTCCGTTCCTTTTTAGCCTCCATACACATTTACCCATCATCATCATCATCAGCCTTTTTAATGTTCCCACTGCAGGGACACAGGCCTCCTCTCTAAGAGAAGGAATGGGCCGTGATCCACCACGCGGGCCCAGTGCGGGTTGGTGGATGTCACATGTCTTTGAATTTTTGGTTCTAGGACATGCCGGTTTCCTCACGATGTTTTCCTTCACCGTTTTGAGAGCAGTGGTGATGAAATAAATTACACAAAGTAATGCGCCTAGCTGGGTTTGAACCCGCGACCTACAATACGTAAGTCGGGGCCGTTACCCCTCGGCCACCACTGCTCCATTTATAAACATTTACCCATACCCATTTATAAAAAAAATAATTGAAAAATAAATAAATATAAATGAACATAAATTAGCTGTGTATGTATTCATTCAATGTTATTACCGTAACTGCTTGCTCAATAAACCATCATAAATTATAATAACTAATAACACGGTTCCAAAGAAGGTTCTCAATTACTTTTTAATGTTTCACTCATTAAAGTATAATTTTATAAGAAATTAGTGTCAACTGTCAGTAACAAATGCTATCATTAAACACCATGCCAGTGTGCTATAGAGCTAGAAACGAAATAATTGTAATTTGCAACAGTTTGAAAAAACAATTAATCGTAAAAATAAGACGTAAGGTGAATTTGTACTTCATGCTTCATTTAGCGAATTCATAGAAGCGACTTGCAAGCAGCTGTTTTTTTTTAAAATTTAATTTATGTAAGTAGGTAACTTATTTTTATATTAGGTATTCGGAAGATTAGTGTCTGTAATTTAGTATTTAAGAAAAATAGTGTTTTATATTAAGCCTAGATTTTTATGTCGTAAGATTTTTAAGGTTGACATGGAAGTTTTAAGACATACCTAACTATTGAAATTAATATTTTTGACTACACTATCGTTAAACTTTAATGGTAGCTGTATGTATGTCTAATAATAAATAAATAAGTTTTCTTCTCATAAAGTTTAACTATGGGAAGGCATTTTGTCACTGAAATTAAGAAATTTTATTAATCTATTAAAAATAGCAAGCTAAACTTACCAGCAAAATAAAGTCACAATACATCCACAAACTTGTTACACAATTCACATAACCACAGACACAAAACCAAAAAAAAAAACTTTCCCGCCAACGCGCGACGTTCGACAACCGAAATTGCGCGCGAAGTGACAGCAATGGCGGACGATAGCGTACTGTCGCCGACAAACGCGGTTACTCGAGAAGGTCGCCACTCGCCGGTGTGGAGTCGATGCATCGTTTACTAGATAAGTGTCAGTCGTAAGCATTTGCAACAGTAGCAGCAGGAAATAATTCGCACCCACCTGTCCGGCTGAGTATTGAGCAATCCGGGGGATTACAGTTTACAGATGTGATTGACCACACAATTATGAAAAAAAGCTTTATTGCGATTGCTTGTTTTTCTTTTGTTATCTGTATTATTTACACTTTTTGATTCAAGTAAATAAAGAAGTCTCTAAAGAGTGGAATTCCCTGCCAGAGTCTGTTTCTTGATAGCTACAATCTGGGGTCTTTAAGTCAAGAGTAAATAAGTAGGATACTTCTAGACAAGCGTGCTCCATCGTCGGCCACATCTAAAATATATCTCAAAACAGGATCAATTGGGATAAAAAAAGCTATCTATTGTGATGTTGCCCATTTCCTGGATGACTTAAGGTTACATGTTTCTTTTAAATTCAGCGAATACCGAATAAAAATCCTTAAAATTCATGCAGTTCCTTTTAAGATCGTTTTCTGATAGCTACATCGTTTAATGTGTAGTGTCCTCGCTCCCCATCTCAAAAATCAACCTTGTGTATAATAATTAAGATAAGTACCTACATACCTAATTATAATTCGCTTGCAATCTGTAAGCGACTGGTAATTAGTTCTAAATAAAATAATTACTGAGCGAAAAAAAATCAGCAAATTCAGTTAAACTTACCAGTTGCAAACAAAAATGTACTGACCAGCAGATTTTTTTCGCGATTATAGGTTTATAGTAACGGCTCCGACTTACGAGTGTAGGTCGGGGGCTCGGGCCTTAAAACCCAGCCAGGCGCATTACTTTGTGTAGTTTATTTCATCACCACTGCTCTTAAAACGGTGAAGGAAAACATCGTGAAGAAACCTGCATGTCCTAGAACCAAAAATTCGAAGACATCCACCAATCTGCACAGGGCCCGCGTGGTGCATTATGGCCCATTCTCTCTCTTAGAGAGGAGGCCTGTGTCCCAGCAGTGGGAACATTAAAAAGGCTAATGATGGTGTTGAGGTTTGGTCCCAAGCCAAAGTTGTTTATTATCATGACTACAATCACGTGTTTAAGTATAGGTCACTAATTACCACCCTACATAGTATGGGTTAGTTTTCTTTCTTTGCTTTAATTTAAAATGTACAACTCATAAAACTACGTTAATGACTAATGTTAAACACTTCAAAATGTTATTTATTAACATTGTTTAAAATATAATTAAAGTAGAAGTGGCTATTGTTGATGAAATCATGTTGATTTTAAAAGATCTCAGATAACGTTAAACACTTTATGATGGCAAATATTTTTAATGAAGACTTAAATTCTTAGTATAGGTAGGTACATACATAATACCCGAGTCTTTGTACATCAGTATTTATGTAGTAGTAGGTATACATATTCAAGCTTCCAATGGAGGTAGCTGCCCCATTTTTCTTCTTTGTAGCAATTGGTGACGTTTCCAGCTCCAAACGTTTTTTTTTTTTTATGGGGGGAAAAATTACCTAATGACGAATCCCGAATTTTGGCGGAGCGGGAAACAGTGTCAGACAGAGAGGAAGTCTCTGGTCCTGGTAATATATGTCGTAGTAGCAACGGGGTAGGAATGTTTAGTCAGTAAGAGTGTGTTTCCCGCTCCGCCCAAGGGCGGGATTTGTCTTTGGATGATTTTTACCTACCAAAAAAAACCTAGATGACCGATATAGCTCGCAGGATCACCAAACTTAAGCGGCACTGGGCACATTGCTCGTAGAACAGATGGTCTATAGGCCGAATGGTTCAGGAGTGCACCTGCGTAACAGAAGATGCAGCGTTGGAAGGCTTCTCACAAGGTGGATGCGAGACGTAGAGGACCAGTTGTTGTGGAAACACTTGGGGGAGGCCTATGTCCAACAGTGGACGCTAAAATGATGGTGATTTCTGCTTCATGCCCCCAACAGGCACTTACAATCTACGTTTGCTTTTTCATCTCCTACTAGATCTAGTATTTGGAATATTCTTCAAGTACGCACTTAGTTGTATTTGCTAAGAGTATATTTATATCTACAAGATCTAAAAGATATGTCTCGTATCTAATCGTCATCCATTGACACTCGAGTGAAATGATACTAGTTTTATCTTCTGTACAGGTTGCCGCAGTAGTAATGAATCGTTTAACTAGGATAACTATTTTATCAGCAGCCTCTGCTGTTATCTTCGTAATGTCTTCATCTGGAAATGTAAGTATATCAAGATTACCTTCTGTTTATTTTTCTACAGGGTCAACAGTTATCATTGTCACCACTTCTGCTGAGTCCATCCGGTGAAGGCTCAGTCCGAACTGAGCCCAAGTCGTCGACGGCGCGCACTGTTCCCACACGCCTCAATGAGTTATCAGCAACTGTAGGGGCCCAGCAGCGTCAAAGCCTTCTGAGATAATGTGAAAGCGGATTATCAGAACCCTGGAACTAAGGCAAGATGGAACGGCGGGTCGTTTAGTCAGTAAAAGTCTAACACTGTCTCCCGCTCCGCCCATTGGTGGGATTCGTCATTCGATGATTTTTCCTACCATAAAAAAGCCACTTCTGCCGAGAGATGACCGCATTTCTGCCCTGGTAATCGAGAGGGCAGTAAGTCGAAGGTGGCCTGCTCTTTTACGTAGTAACTAAATTTATCGTACCGTTCTTACTGCTCTTTATCAAATAAGAAAAGGCATTTCTACTTTACGTAGAAATATAAAACCTAGATAGGAAGAAAGCTCGTTTGACGTACATTCCAAATCGATTATATAAAAAAAATGGCCACCTTCGACTTACTGCCCTCTCGATTACCAGGGCAGATTTGGACTCTTCTCATCCCGCTCTGTATCACAGAGGTACCTTCATTTCCGTTTTTCATTCTAGAGCCATACCTAAAATAAAACAACAAAAAACCCGAGATATAAATAACTCTGTTGTCAAGTCTTGTGAGATTAGTTTCGTCAGTGCTTCAACACTGAGTTCTAATCTACATAAAATGTCCTATCTATGATTTGGAGTGTTAGCTATCGTAGTTTTTGGCAGTTCAATGTTTTCGGTGTATCTAGTAACTGTTTTAAAAAGATGTGAACCTTTTTTCAGCAAGTCAGCAATGGCATATAAAGATAATGAATACGAAGAGAATGTACTAATCAAGCTTTCAATTTCTTAAACTGAAGCATATTAGTAAAAACCTCAATATTACCTATAGAAAAATATATCCATGTATCAAGATCTTGCTGCTGTATATGTTTTAAGTATATAAACGCGCGGAGAACTGTATTACAACGATGCAGAATTTTGAATTTGTTTGTATTTATATATAGAATCATAAGCGACATCTATGTCTTGCTCAGGCTGCTTGTACCTAAGCCATTTACCCATTTGGCCGTTCATATTGGCTGAACTGACTTAGTTTTACCCTAACATTATTAATTTGCTGTAGGTATATTTTTATTGCTAGGTAACGGCAATCCCACCAAAGAAAGTCAAGTACAACCCAAATAAAAAAAGTGAAAACGAAGACTGCTATCGACTTAGTTTTCACTTTTTTTTATACCAAGTTCTTTCGAAATTCCTTAAATCATAGTTTAGGTACCTTAAATCATGACAAAATCATCGTAAAATTGTAGCTTTAATAAAAAATTATTTAAAAGTGTCTAGGTACATAAACTTTGCTTATAGGTGAATTGCTGTTGGTTTAGTTTAGACCTCAGTTTTACAATCTATACACACCAGCCCAGCTAGCTTTCTAGGCTGCCTAATCTAAAATCTATGCGAATTCGCGGCCTCGAACAGAGAGAACATTGCAAAACGTAATATCGCAACATTTCCCTGCGGATTGTATCTTTTATTATTTTGCCAACAACGCAAATTGCAGTAAGATAACAGGCTTCCGTCATAAACCTCGTTTAGATTAAGTATAGTCAATGGCACGTCTGCCAAATGAGACACTGTTTTTATCATTTTTTACTATTACACAATGTCATCTAATCCCAAGCTAAGCAAAGCTTGTATATACCTAGTACTAGACAATGTGCTAAGTGTGAGTTGTTTTTACATTCATTGTTATTGTTCATTATTTAAATACATTTTGTCGAACGTTAACTGTGAAATATGAATGCTTAATGGCAAATCTTTAAGCCGTGCTTCTATTCGCAATATACTTATATAAAAATACGCTAAGACCGCGAAGCCAACTAAGGCTTAAGCTTTGTGTCTGAAAGGAAGGCTCTGGCCCTGATATAAAAACATAGTAGAATCGGGTTAGGTTGTTTAGTCAATAAGAGTTTGACACTAATTCTCGCTCGCTTGATTCGTCATTAGAAATAGGTATGGCAATGCGTTACATCTGCGTAAACAAGCACTTAGATTACTTTCTAATTCCTTTGAAAATCGTGGAACCTCTCCAAATACCTACTGATAAAGCAGCAACATTCAACACGTTTTATACTATTGAGTACGAATTGATAACAGCTAAATATTCCTTTTCTGTAATTTTAATATGATGTCTGACAGATTTGAGTATTTGATGCGACCTACACAAATGTATTTTCTTTGATATTGATCATCGTCAAGTCGTTGAGCTCCTTAGTAGTCCTAAGTTTGAGCTACACGAATACTGACAAATTCTTGCACTGACTGAACCGGTCTATTGACATCTGGTGATTCTTTCTTCAAAAGACCACCTGAGACACTAATCTGCATGGTTCTTATATTTTGACCAATACACAATACAGTAAACATTACTGTATGGACTTTAAAAGAGACTTTGTCCCCTGATTTTCGGTGTCATCACCGAACACCGGACTCATCTAGTTTAAACTGACGAAAAGAAAAAATATATTTAAAAAAATATATAAGTACTTATATGTAAAAAAAAAATCTATTTACAAAATAAACATCATTTATCATTATTTTGTTATGGTGGCGCCATAATTTAGTGTTGTGAATTTACGCCATGAATAAACAATACAAGTCATTGCCCACGAAAACCGTCCAGATTCACGTTCACGCCTGTATACGGAGCTTCACTGCACTAATGTGGAGCTGCCTAAACAAAAAAAAGGTCCAGTTGTTATCAATTCGTTCTCAACAGTATAAAACGTGGGGAATTTTGCTGCTTTATCATTATTTGGAGAAGTTCCACTACTTTTTAACGGAAATTATCTGAATTTACTGTTTGAAAAGGTTTAACCTTGGTGAGACATACCTAGGTGTGCAAACGACAGCGTTCGGTTGGGGCTCAAGAGTTTAATATGAGGATTTCGCTTCTAGTAAAAAAAAGACGAAAAAAAAAGTCAAGACGAATCACACGAGCTCAAACTGCACGACATAATAATTTTGCATGGTCATCTGATTGACACATGCATGCAAAATTTCAGTTCAATCGATTACCGGGAAGTGGAGCAAATTCAATTTACAAGATTTGATCGCAAACATCAGGACATCATCATCAGCCTTTTTAATGTTGCAACTGCTGGGACACAGGCCTCTCTAGGAGAGGGAATGGACCATAGCCCACCACGTGAGCCCAGTGCGGATTTCCTCACGATGTTTTCCTTCACCAAGGCAGGTAAAACTAAAAAATAAAAGCTTGTAAAAACACGCTGGCCGTTATTTTTCACAGGTGTTAGGAATATTGCAGCTTCAACTATATTTCACTCAGGAATCACAAATGAACAAAATGATTTATTTGTATAACTCATTTATTTTTATATTCACATTGTAGTTACGAGTTTCAAGAGGTGAAACACCAGCTTTGACATATAAAATGAGAACAAAAAATATTTCACAAAAAAAATTACTAGTTATAAGAAAATGCGTTCCAACGAAAGCTAATAATGTTTGTAGTAACTAGAAGTCCTGCTATAGTGTTGGCATAGCAAACAATTCTTATTTTAACTATATGTACTTGGCAGTTTATCGCGAGTCGAGAGATGAAACATAATGATTAATACTGATCGATGCCAAGCGGAGCCGGGAGTCAACGCTGACGTCGTAAGTAAAGTATACAAGAACATAAAATGTGAACAACATACACTATCACGGTTTGGAGGGCCGACTGAGTGACTCGCCTCAGCCCTCAAGTTCCAAAGTTAAAAAAAAGCTATACAATAATTGACTAAATACCTTAAAACGCTATGGGAAGCGTGATGATACACAAATTGTGGAACGAAACAACAGCAGACGTAGTACATAGCCTTGTAGAGCCGAGTCAAGCTATATTCTGAACAGTAACCAACTCAAATCGAACAAAACGAGCTTTATATCAAGTTTAGCTATTTATAGTACTGTAAACTCGGATTATTTTGGCTCTAAGGTAAACTTTGGCTCAAGCTCTTTAACCAATAGGAACACAGTAAATAAAGAGACCGTTGTTCCTATTGGTTTATACGCTTGGGCGTATTAACCCAGGGAAAAACTAATCCGATTTTACAGTAAGTAATTCAAACAATCAATGTATCCTCACGTCACAAATAATAAACTAAGGTCGTCGCACAATTTTATTAATGTCTAGATTACATAATCCAGAGTACTAGGACATTAAACTATCATTGAGCATAATTATAAGAAAACGGCAGTCGACTTAACACAATTATCGAAATAAAAATGCTATATTGAGTATAGTGAGATACGTCAAATGATAAAATACAATCGGGGAAGCAAGCACGTACGGAACTTTAGTATTTAGGGCACCGTAGCGTAAATATATAACCCTCACTTTGTTCAATTGGTCGACATCTATATATAAAGGCGCAGGAATTATCCTACTTTTTAAATAGGGTATCAAACATTAAAATATTTCCAAAATCTTTGTACATTACATTATTAGGTGAGAAATAAAGTATCAAACATACCAATTATCGTAATTATATTATTAAACTGAACATTTTAATTTGTATACACATTAACATTATTATCATATCATACAAATAAAGTTGCATAAGTGCTTGCTCGTATTAAAACTCCCACAAAACTGAAATAATAAATTTCATTTGTATTACATTACAGTATCTAGACACATGTATCCAAGAAATTCTACAAACTAAATCGAAAAATAATAAAAAAATGCATGTTAATTGAATAAACATTATAGGCCCTTTGTAAAATGTTACAAATATAATATATGAGGAAGACGAAATTAAACTTTTATGTCAAACATATTGCACTACTTAGTTACAAGACTGTCGCAGGTTATATCAAATACATGGACGTTGTTTAGCCGGGTGCAGATTGCTGTAACGTTACATGCAACGTAATACGCAACATAAGACGCAATGTAACACGCAGTGTAACACACTGTAAGAATTTACCATCCACATTGTAACAATGTATCGTGAAATGTAACAGAGTTAACATAGTAAGGAGGCCTTGCGCGCGAACCGTGCACACTACACGCTCGAACAGGGCTTTTCAAGTACGTGAGTGTATATCGAGGACACTTCTGCCTGGTCAGGCTAAGTCCATTTTTGCTTGCACTCGAAGCGAAAACTTCAAAGGTTTATAGTTTGGCGCCACGCCGCAAGTTTCAAGCGATTTTTTTTAAGTGATCAGGCAGAAATGACCGCGACAGGACATGTTCGGTTCATGCGCGCACTCTATACTTATGAAATACTCCTTTTATGTTACATTGCATGTTACAGCAATCTGTACCCGACTTTAGGTATCACGCAAACAGACTAGCGGCTCACTGCTCTGGGTTCCGTTGGAATATAGGTATATTGTTTCCATTGGACTCAGAAGTCTTGCGAAACGCAACCTGTTTGCGAGAACCCTAAAGCGAATTCACAATACGCTTGTATTTAGACGAGTAGCCGGAAATAAACTAGACTAAAGAATTGATTTGTTCACACACGTCTAGCTACTAACTCCACTCGACTAAATCCCAAGCATAATGCGAACACTAATGGTACAGTTGGCCCCTAAATTACCTAACCCACCCCCTTTGAAAAGCTATTTAAAGGGTGGGTTAGGTAACTTAGGGCCTACGAGTATACAATTTTGTTCGGCGTCGTCGAGGTAAGTAATCGCGACATCGCAAGAATCTCTCCACACATACATTGAATCAATTCTTACAAGCTAAAGTAAATGTAAAGTTTACACATAGTTTGGACTAGGTTCGGTGCCCGATTAGTTACCTCGATTAACTATTGGCAGGACTGGAGGCTCGCCTGATATGTTTGACTTTCGACAGCAAAAAATATACGACAAACATCCGTATATAATATGTATATGTAGTAAAATAAAAATGCTGTAAAATGTACTTAACTGCGCTGTATAATAAATGTAACTTTCCATGTGTATGGCCCAAGATACAATATTATAATTAACTACTGGTACGAGTACATAAGCGCTTTACAAATCATAGTGTAAAATCATATCAATGAATCACAACATCTACTACGCTAATCGACAAAATAAATCGCGTAGCTTAGCTCCTTAACCTAGGTTCAAAGGCCTTGTAACTAACTACCCTTATATCCTTTAAGAATTCCGATTATAAGGTCACCATTTCGTTACGAATACAGCTTCATTATATCACTTGAGAACAAATTAACTAATTACACAAAAATGTAACTTAAATCGAATTATTTAAAAAATAATAATGAATGAATGACATTTGATTCTGTAGAAAAATGTTAAATTATTTTAGTCACACAAGTTCGCTTAATCTACGGTTTCGAGGGGGAATTTTTGTGCGATCGCTCGCTCGCTTGCTGCGCTCGCAAGGACGTACGAGCCGCGAAAAATTCGGCCCTCGAAAGCTCACGAGTCGTTATCGGTCAAACGATCGGGGAAGGCTCCCCGAGCGGTGGTCGAGGTTCCCTAACGCTAACGAGACTCACAGGCACTAACACCGACACCCGAACGTTCACGTCAATAATACATAGAAAACGGTAAAAGTCGGGGGTACTCTCACAATTCCACTACACGCTCGTATAACTTAGTCATAGTTTATTGAGATCAATAGGGCCCGGCTCGGGTAGGAACATGCGGCGCGTGGGTGACGTCATCACACGAGGTGGTCGCGCTCGTCGAGCGACACGTCGGAGTCGCGGTCGGGGCGCAGCTCGCGCTCCAGGTCCAGCGAGCGCCGCTCCAGCTCCAGCCGCGCGCCGCCCGCGCCGCCGCGCCGCCCCGCCTCCAGGGACGACACCTGCAGGGGATACTACGTTACAAACATGCTCCAAAACTTATACAAGCTGATGACAATACATTTTGGACAGTAAAATAACTTAGGTTGTCAACTAAATGGTTCCAGGAAATGCTTTCGAACGCTAGGTTTGCTAACGGTCACATCGATCTAAGGTCACAAAAGCGAGTGTCGAAAAAAAATTGGGATGGATGTCAGAAAGATTGAACGCAGACGAGAGGAGAAAAAGTTAGGTTTCATAATCATAATTGAATGAATCGGTGGTGGATTTGTAGCTATGATGGACGCTACTTGTAATGTGGTTTTCATCATCCAAGCCCCCATAAAATAATAAACAGAAACGTCCTCCCCACACTTTAGGAGGCAAGAGTGAAGCAGAAACCATGTGCCCCAGAAAAATAAATGGAATAGTACTGACGAGAACTAGAAGATATTTAATGATACGCAATGCTACGCTCCGCGACATTGTTGAAAATATATTTCTTCTTCCTTTTCCGCCAATATTTTTGTATTCTAGAAAACTTGGTATCGGCAAAACGCGATATATAAACCTTTCTATTTCTATTGAGTTAGATATGATCTCAATCGTCATTACCACCTGTTTTTACCACGGATCATCTGGCCAAGCAACTGTAACAGCTCAGTCTCTGATATAGATCAAACTCATTCTCTGATATTGGTCAGAAACAGAGTTTGTTAGACTATAGAGTCTAACGTATTCTAATATTAATCCTTCTTGTTAAATTGTAGTTGAATCGATAGAAGTGAAAAATATCAATGTGTCCATCAAATCTCTTCAAAGGTCTTCGAAAGACTAGTGCATGACAAAGTGTACCCTCTGCTACATAAAAATATTATGGAACAACAACCGAGATCCGAGCTCAAATGGATGCCGATTCGCCAGAGAAGAAATTTGCGGGCACTGACTACTCTTTTTTCTCTGCTTAACTCTCCCACCCCTCCTTCTTATCTTATTTCTCATTTTCAATATCTTTCCTCTTCCCACGCTAAGAATCTGCGTTCCTTTAAAAATCTGTTACTCATTTTGTCCTTCTCATACTTCTAATTTTGTTCGTTCTTCTTTTTATATACAGTCCATACTTCTTTGGAATGCGCTTCCTCTCGATATCAGGATGGCCACCAGTCGGTATTCATTTAAGTTGATGTTGCGGAAATATTTTCTCCACAAATAGCAGAGTCGTCTCAAAACCCCTTTCTTTTATTATATATAGATAATATGTATATGTAGGTATATTATATATATAAATATTATATGTATGTTTATTTTATTCATATATATATTTTAACCCTGGATCTTATTAATATTTTCGTTTATTTGTATGCACCTGCCATGTTTTCTCTTCACCACCCTTGGTTGACTGGTAGAGAATGCCTAAGGCATTAAGTCCGCCTGTGTACCTTTGTTTTGCATGAAGTTCTAATAAATAATAAATAAATAAACATGGATTCGTTAAGTGTAGATCAACTACTACCAATCTTGTCACATTCGTTAACTATCTTTTTAACAGCATGGACTCTCGCGTACAAATTGACGCTATCTACACTGACTTCAAGAAGCCTTTCGATAAAGTTGATCACAACCTGCTCTTGCAAAAAAATTGCATTTAATGGAATACGTGGCGACCTCCTCAGATGGTTTTCGTCTTATGTGTCCAATAGAACTCAAAGGGTGGTTATAAATGGTTTTAATTCTTCCACTATAGATGTCACTTCAGGGGTGCCCCAGGGTTCTATTTTAGGACCACTTTTATTTATAATATTTAAATGTAATATAAATGATATTAGTAAGTGTTTCAAACACTCAAATATACTTTTGTATGCAGACGATCTTAAGATATTTAGACATAATTTAAGTGACTAGCGGACCCCGGGCACCGAGGTGAAAGCCAAGGTAGCAACCGGGACGGGCGCTAGGTTGATGATGATGATAATTTAAGTGACTGTCGCCTCTTGCAAGAAGATCTAAATAGATTCGATGCTTACTGCTCATCTAACAAGCTACGACTTAGCCTATCTAAATGTTGCTGTATAAGCTTTACTAAAAACAAAAACGTATTTAGTTATCAATATTCTCTAAATGACACAATCCTCAAAAGAGAAACATTAGTACGTGATTTGGGAATTTGGTTGGACAAAAAACTACATTTTGAGGAACATATTAATAGAATTGTAAGCAATGCTTTCCGAATGTATGGTTTTGTGATGAGGTCTGCCACCAATTTTTCGCGCCCAAATACCTACTTATATCTCTATAAGACGTTAATTCGGTCACAGTTAGAATATGCAGTCCTTGTATGGAATCCCTATTATAGTAAGTATTCAGATATGATTGAAAGAGTTCAAAATAAATTTATGAAAGCTATGCATTTCCGTTGCTTTCGTACCTATGCATCTTATAGTAAGCATGTTGAGTCATTTTAAACTTTTATCGCTGAAATCGAGACGCATTATTCTGGAGACTAAATTTTTGTTTGATTTGTGTCATAACGCACATGATTGTATGGATTTATGTAACAAGATCTGTTACGTAGTACCACGAACAACGGTAAGTCGTGCAGTGCGCGCGCGGCCTCTGTTTGCTGTTGCTTCCTGTCGTACAAATGCGGGAGCCCGCGCGCCCCTTCGTCGTATTACGAATCAGTACAATGAATTATTTGAAAACATTGAATTCTTTGGTGTATCTGTTCGACATTTAAAAAAAATAATCCATGACAAAATGTCAAATACATGATTGCTATTATTATTGTTGTTAATTCTAATATGTTATTTTAATAATGAATCAATGATTGAATTTATACTTATTGTTAATGAACGATTATTTGTTGAATATTTTATGTGTGTAATATTTTATTAATTTATTTTATGCTGAGATATGGATTTGTACATTAATTTATTTGTTTTATAGTTTATTTGTTTGGCTTAAATTTGATTTTTATTTGATTTTAATATAATTTCAATTTAATTTTGATGTATTTTTGGTTTCATTTTGATTTAATTTTGATTTAATTTTGATTTAATTTTGATTTAATTTTTTATTTAATTTTCTTTTAATTCTGATTTCATTTTAACATGATTTGATTTCACATAGTTTTAAGTTTTAGAGACAGTCGCACGCACGTAAATTTTTTTTTTTTTGTTGGTTATACATTTATTTTCATTTATTGTACCGCATGCTTTTTTAAATTTTTTTAATGTATCACCGTTTGTTTTCCCGAATAAATAAATAAATAAATGTAAGGCATATGATGTGTAATGTGATTATGTATCTCGTCGTATGATAGTCACTATTCTGGATCATTTCCTTGCCATCTTCCATACCTACTGTAATATTTTCTCAGTACTAAGGATTGCACATCTTGTGGCACAGAATATATGTTTAACTACTGCCCAAAGTTTCCCACTCTTCTAAAGCAATTTTATCTTTTCCTTCCTATTCAAATTATTTGAGTTCTATGTCCATAAATCTCTGTTAAGTTTTGTGCGTCGTAATCGAGACATAAAAGAGCGTTGTTACTAGAACATGTAAATGATGGAGATAGATGTTGATTCGATCGATGTATATTAGAGGAAGTTCCATGCTTATTTGGCGTCTGCTTTAGTATCAAAATTATAGATTTCTAGTTATTTAGTTTCTCACTTTCTGTATATTTGCGTCAGCCCCAATAGAAATTTACGCATTCATCTCATCTTTCTTCAATGGCCCACTCATCATACTGATTTTTTTCATTGTTCTTTCTTCGTTCAGGCTATTTCCTATTCATATTACCCCAGGAAATCGTAATGGCAACCAACCGATTAACATTCAAAATTAAAGTTACATATTTGTAAAACTTTGGTAGTCACAACGCGTGCAACATTAATGTTTCCCATTTAGCAATTTGCACCATATTCGCATTTTCCTCTGCATTGTCCAAAGGGGGCGTTCAAGTAGGAGATTACGTAACGCAATTTTTGAAGATTTTTCACCACTCCTCTAGTAAAGCACCGTAACGTCTTTCTGTATCCCCCTCTCTTAACGTTACGTAACATTCAAGTGACCATTTTTACCTAAACTTTTCTTTACTTTTTAGTTTTTCTTTAGCGGTTTTTTCAAACTATGTTGGCATTTTTTTGACACAGTTGCGCTGGCAAGTCAGCATGAGAGCCTTTAAAGGCCATGAACAGCTGATGATACAAATCTTCCTCTTTTGAGGATATTACAGTAGTGAACACTATATATATACTAATGCAGTGGTTTTTTTTCCGCATCCATACCATTTTAGTAGTTATAAAAAAAAAAACCGATATGGGGTATAAGTGAATGGGGTATAAGTGGTACCTTGGCGAGGCGGCGGGCGTCGGGCGGGCGCTAGGAGGGCGCGGGCAGGTGCGGCAGCTTGGCGGCGGCCCAGTAGCGCGCGCACGCTCCGCTCGCTCCGCTCACCGCGCTCACTGCGCTCACTCCGCTCACGCCGCTCGTCGTGCTGCCGCCCCCGCTCTCCTCCGATAGCGCCGCCTGCAGTTTCGCTTCTGGGGAAAAAAAAAACAAGTTTAACATTACAATCAGTTTGTATGTAGTAAGGACATTTCCTACCTTACACAAAGACGTCGACTGAATCAGTTGCTCTCCGATTTAATGTCTTTGCAGATTAAATCCGCGAGTCCTGCAAAAGGTACGAATATCCAGACTTGAAAACCCTTCGTACTACTTTAGCAGCATCGGAAATGGAACAGAGCTGGTTACTCCTCGTTCATCTATTGTTTTTTGTTGCCTTTTCATTTCCAAGTGAAATTCTAAAAATCCCAAAGTATTCGTGTCAGCACTCAATCGATGTGGACGAGTCACAACTGCTGTTAAACATTGATTAAATTTAACCTTTAGGTTCGAAACTACCTAAAGCAGACGCCCGCACAGTTCCATACAAAAATACTCCGTTGCGGTCCTCGCGCAGGCAATTGTTACTCGTTTTGCTCTCTATCGATACGACTACATGCACACCATTAAAATTGGACTAGCGACTTAGCGACACTGCATAAGTAAACCAGTTTTCGCGACGGAGATCGTCCGCGTGAACAGAGGCGCGGACGTCAGTTTTAGATAATTTCATATACTTCCTGTAGATGGTGAACATCAGTCTTCCTGCCCTGTTATCGTGTTGCTTAGAAGAATGTGACACAAAGTAAAGGTAGTAATACTCACTAGCGACTTGCGAGGCATTGAAGGTGACGGGCGTGCGCGCGAGCGGCGTGCGCAGCGAGCCCCCGCGCGCGCCGCTCCCGCCCGCGCCCGCGCCCACCCCGCCCGCACACCCGCCGCTCGTCTGTTGACAACCAAACACGAATATGATACTATGAACTAAGAGTCATACAGCATAGTAATTTTAATTAAAAATTCGAGATATTGTCAAATATCTATAAGTATAAAAGGAGAAACTGACATATCCCTTTTTAACAAAAAGACTCATGTAGGGAGGATACTTGAGTTATTATTCAATATACCTGAAATCGCGAAAAAAATAAGCAAGTTTAGTCCATTGTCACCAGTTAAGCGAACATAAATGAACTGAACAGCACATATTTTTTTCGCGATTTCAAGTTTGGTCCTATAATAAAAGTTGTTTGTTATCGTGACTACAATCACGTGTATAAGTATCGATCTCTAACAGTACCCCCTATTCCCTAAATACTCAAAAAATAGCGTATAATATGTTCTTAAAATATTTAGTTTTAAGAACAAATAAAACCCATAAAACTACAAGTTACAACCCATTCAAAAACTAAATTTTAAATGCCTTCCACCCACATTGCCCCATATTTTACAGCAAGCCTATGCTATTTTACAGCAAGCCAACTTGTGGCACTGATTATCTCAAGGGACCATCCATAGATTAAACTACACAAATTTTTCTTAATTTTTTTGACCGCCTCGTCTTAGTCACAACTAAAAACATTAGTGACTAGTATGATTAATTTTTATATAAAATAGCATTTCGAAAATTAGCTACATTTTATTTATTTTTTTCTTAATATCATCACCAAATCAAACTCTTGAACATAATTATAAAAATTGAGAGCAAATTTGAAAATACTTTTTATTTATTTTTTTCAATAGAACGTATCATTTTATCGATATAAATTGTTACGTTTTTATACACAGGCATTTTTTTAATTTGACGTCACAAAACTTATCAATTTCTCCTACCCTTTGTCACAAAATGTCACACTTCGTCGAGCCTCCCCTCCCCAAATGTGACGTAATTTATGGTCGGCTCCCAAACACAGCGATAAACTAAACGCTTTAGTAACTAGGGCAAGAGATAATAATCTGCATTAATACTACAGTCTGTGCATGTTGCGTGATTGCTCAAATTGGAATAATATTATGCGTGGGTAAGTACCCAACTAAGTAGCTAAGTAGCTATGCAAATTGAGTAATAATTGACGTCATTGTGGCAAAAGTGGTGAGGGAAATAAATAAGGGTTTCTTTTTTGTGGTGAGAAAACCATCCAATGATTTCTCATGATGACCAATACGCGTCATATAATTTAGACCAAAATGGTTATCGACCCTACAATGCGCACAGCGAAGGGCTAAGTGTAACCATAGCAATGACGGCAATTTTAGTTCATCTTATTTGCCTTTACTATACAAAGCGTTTTGGGAATATAATCATGAGTCTGGTTTTTGATAACTACATTCTAGGGGTCTTTAAGTCAAGAGTGAACAGGTTACTCCCCCCCCCATAAGATTTTCTGGCTGGATTCTCACCATTGCGTGTTAAACTGTCAAGCGAGCGAGCAAGATAGAGGAATGTAGCTTTTTATACCACAAATAGCCGTATTCCTTTAGCTGAACTGCAGTTAATGTCGTCATATGGATCGGGTTAAGGGCTCGTAGTATATCCTCTGTTCATTTATTCACAAACTAGCTTTTGCCCGCGGCTTCGCCCGCGTGGGTTTGGGGTTTCCGGGATAAAAAGTAGCCTATGTGCTATTCCGGAGTGTATCCTATGCGTGTGCCAAATTTCATTCAAATCCATTCAGTAGTTTTTACGTGAAAGAGTAACAAACATCCATACATCCATACTTACAAACTTTCGCCTTTATAATAGTAGTAGGATATGTAAACTCATATACACAAGACACCTTAACCCGGAACAACTATTTATTTATACAAATACTACTATCCATACATACAAGTACAGTACGGCCGTCAGAACTCGTCGAAACTCGTAAAAAATGGATTAAACAAATAAATGCAATTTGCAGTTGTTATTTGCTGTTAAAAATTGTTATTGGCCATTTTTATTTTTTAAATCTCTGTTTTTGTACGAGTTTTTAAGTGCTAAAATTCGCAGAACTTAACTGCAGACTCGCCAAGATCCGACTGCCGTACTGTACATTCCGCAAACACAAAACCTATCCGTCATAAATCAACGCCTTAGTCAAAAATATCCAATAGTTAGTCACTAACCTACGACTTAACATCTTATTTCTAAATCACCCTTCCATATTTACCTAACTAGACTCATCTCGCACATACTAAAGCAAAAATAAACTAAATTCTAATCACCGTTCTAAATATAGAATATAGGTAACTTCACCAGACTCATCTTAGTCACTGGAACTTACAGTTTCTGTATTCTACGAAATCTTAAACTCCCCTGCCACATCAGATATCTGTCCACAGTTTCTACGTCACGACGTGTCTGACGCGTCAGAAAGTTTCTTTTTTATGGCACCTGAGCCGTTTGCGACTATTCTGCCAGTGTCACGTGACAGAAAGTTTATACAATTGATTCTCTATTATGCTGTTAGTCAATAACAAATTGGCTTTCTACTAGTGAAAGAATTTTCAGAATAGGTTCAGAAGCTACAGAGAAAAACTTACAAAGTTTACCTCTATATATTTATGGTAAGGCGCACTAGTTTATTAAGAGCCTATTCGCTCTAGCCTTGAAGACACCTAAATTATAATCGGACGGAAAGACTGCAGCCGGCAAACTGTTGCAGTCCCTCGATATACGCGGTAAACTAAACTAACTTTTGCTAAACTATAGCTTCCCTCCCATCAACTGATTACTCTATTTTATTCTACTCCACTCTACTCATACTCTACCCTCTCCTGGGGCCAAGGGTTGATGCGAAAGCGTATTACCAGGGCCCTGCGATCAAGGCAAGGAACGAACGGGGTAGGGTATTTAGTCAGTAAGAGTCTGACACTGTTTCCCGCTCCGCCCAAGGTCAGGATTCGTCATTTTATCATTTTTATCTGCCTTAAAACAACACCTACCTACCCTAACCTACTTCACCTGAGTATACAAATGCATCAATCAATAAATTCAGCCGAAAGACGTCCACTGTTGGACATAGGCCTCCCCCAAACGTCGCCACAACGACCGGTCCCGTGCGTCAAATGCATCTATATACATAATACATGCATGTTATAGTAGAAAAGATTTCAAAGATTTTAATACACGTGCGAAGCTGGGGTAGTGAACTAAATATAGTTTCTATAAATCTATAAATATACCAAACAGTCAGCTGTCACAGTTCGCTGGAGAAATAGATGTGGGTTCATTGAAGTGGGCCGAGCTCACTCGCATGTGAAGGGTAGCTAATCTTGGAACTGATGATAGGTGATTGCATACACCACAGTCTGATTGTTTGTCCGATTCTGATGTCGCAGCAAGGTGTGGAAAGATTGCTTTCTATCCAGATACATATGTCCTGAAATCAGCAGAACCCTGGAATATTTGTAAAGTATGTTCTCTTATGATCAGAGAACCTCGTGGCTACTGCTAGCTAAAGATGATCCAGTTGACCCACAACTTTTTAGGATGCGGCGTCCAGTAAACTTGACGGTGTTTTTTTTATGGTAGATAAAAATCATCCAATGACGAATCCCGCCCTTGGACGGAACGGAAAACAATGTCAGTCTCTTACTGACCAAACAACCTTCCCCATCCCTTCAGGGCCCTGGTAATACGCTTTTGCATCAACCCTTGGTCCCAGAAAACTTGACGGTGTATGGCTGTCGGTCTGCATGAGAAGTCTACTATTTGTAAGATCGTCAAGTACACATGATCTTAATCAGCAGCAAACTTGACGGTAAAATGGTTGTAGATATCGACGCAAAAAAGTGTACCATGGATCCAGTACATGATTCAGGACCCTGAAGTTGTGGAAAGCACTCTTCTTTATCCTTTCGACAGTAGTCATTACAGACTATTTAAAGAACAATATAACGCCGGCTTCGCTTGGAGCTCAAGAGTTTAAAATAAAACTGTACTTTTTATAGACCAGTCTTTATGGCACCGTTTGAGGACCTATTCCCAACCATGCCTTGCAGCTGAAATAATGATGATACGCTATAATAATAAAGTCCATTCAAACAATTAACATGTAGTAAGTAGGTCAATGAATTTAATTTCTTAAAGCCGTTAATAAAACGTTATACTATGAACCAGCTGTGCCATCTGCTTGAAAAATAATATAAACAACTAGCTTTTGCTCGCGGCTTCACCCGCGTGGTATTGGGGTTGGGGTTTCCGGGATAAAAAGCAGCTTATGTCCTATTCCGGAGTGTATTCTATGCCTGTGCCAAATTTCATCGAGATCGGTCCAGCCGTTTTGGCGTGATTGAGTAACAAACATCCAAACATCGTAACTTTCGCATTTATAATATTAGTAAGATGATGATGACATAACCACAAATTATATGTACAGATGTCAATCTACGAACAAAGCGCGCTCGAGCAACGCACACATAGACACCGTTCACCGACGCGAAAGCCGGGCTCAACGAGGATCATTACGACCGCGAGGGTGTCACGTTTGAGACGCGCGTCTGTTAAATTTTGTAACTACCACGATAATTTTTTGTGCATAATCCAGTTGACAACCTTAGCGCGCGCGACCGCCGTGCGTAGGTATGAAAAGTGAAGTACATACATGAGATTGACTTCTGTACCTTTTTATTTTGTGACATAACGTTGGGGTAGTTCATGTTTGGACGATGACACACGTTGCGTCGACGCTACGTAGCGTCGCGACGCTGGCTCACTGCTGGCGCCACGCAAGACGTGTCACTTATAAAATTGGTAGAATGGCTCAGTTGGCCAGTGACACAACAGTTCCGCGTACTTGAACTGACGCTTAAATATTACTGTAACTTCTATCGAATCCCTAATTGGCAGCGAATAAAAAAAAACACTATCTACCTGATGGTAAGCAGTGCTGTAGAGAAATAACCTATTCACCCTTCTTTTTCTCGGTAGGACAATCATCCAATGATATCTCCGCGCCCTTGAGCGGAGCGGGAGATAGAGTCAGACTTATTTTTTTCCTCCAAACCTTTTTATTCTTTGGCAAAACAATACTTGACCTATTCACCCTTAAGTTAAAGTCCCCAAGTTGAAAAAATCTAAAATATAAAACTATCATTAAAAATCTAAATAAAGCTTCTACTTTGAATTATTCATCTATCTATCCGTATACATAATATGTAAATTACTCTATACTTACAATCTAAATAAATAAAAACCTAATAAAAATTTGCAAATAAAATTAAAAACTTAAATCAACTGTTTGTGGTAATACGACAACAATCAGGAAGAAGAAAATAATAAACTTCAATTGGTTATAGGCACATCCAAACAAAAACGATGAGTCAATATTTTCTTAATGAGTATACGCTATACGTAAGTACAAGCTCTACAGCTTAGGTATAGCGCTATATCTTTCTAGCGAGAACAGGTGTCGCTCAGACCTTTAGAGCTTTTATTCTATGATTAGACTATTACATGTTTGCTGTATGGACTTTAAAAGAGGCTTTGACCCTTGAGTTTGTTCCGAAAGCTGACTACAGCTAGGAAAAACCGGACTCATCTAGTTTGATTTGACCAAAGAAAAAATTGATATGTAAAAGGGTTATGGAAAACCTATTCGCAAAAAAAAAATATCATTAATTTACCATCTAAGTAAAATTAATGAACATCTGATCAAAATCATCATATTACCACAACCAATAAACAAAAAAAACAAACCCAAAGAAGCAAAAACAACAAACCTATTTGTCAGTGCACTTAGGGTGCGCGAGCCTCTTGGCATGGTGCGCTATACTAACGTGGTTGGCGGGTAGCGAGTGCGGCAGCGGCATGGGCAGCGCCTGCGCCGGCTCGTCGTCGTGCGGCGGCCGCGGCAGGCGCCGGCGTAGCCACGCGTGCCGCAGGGCTTGCGCCGGCGTCAGCCGCTTCTCTGGGTCCCATTCGAGACACCTGCAATGGGGAAAGTGGTTAGTTAGACGAGGGGCCAAAATATGACGTGTTAAAATGTCGGGGATGGAGATTTAAACCTTTAACAGTTCTGTTTAGGTCGTCAAATGGATCGCTTTAAGAGCCTGGCCAGTTTTTACGCCATGTAAACTAGATTATTCCTATTCTAGATCCCAATACACAGAAACCTGAGAACCACCACCGAACAACAACGTTTACAGCCGCGGGTTCAAATCCAGCCAGGCAAGGCACATTACTCTGTGTAATTTATTTTATCACCACCGCTCTCAGAAAGGACGACACACACAAATTCGTAGACATGTGACGTTCACCAACCCGCAAGGGGCCGCGTGGTTTACGACGCATTCCCTCCCTCTCCTAGAGTGGAGGCTGGAATGCACGACTCGATGGGGTTGAGCCACACCTTGTAGGCGACGACTCGCGTCCAAACGGATACGACAAACTACTTTATTACAAGAAAATTGCGCACTAGTGCGGAATACCGTCCATAACGTACCTGTAAGTGCATTAAAAAAATAAATGGTTTTCCCGTGCAGTATTTATAGCTGCCGTACGATGTTTTTGGCAGCTCATTTAGATATGGCAAAAGTTCGAAAAACTGGCAACTTATTTGTGTACTAGTATTATTATTTATTTATTTAGTACAGCAAAAAAAGCCATTAACACTAAATTAAATTAATTAACCCTTTCACTCTGTTTTTTCACAGAATCGTAAACTTTCTAATAATATCGTCTTCTATGTAAGTAAATAAGTATGTAGGTAAAATAAAGTTAAGAAACAACAGAATATTCAAATAGTCCTGACAGAACCATACAGGTGCGCTGCATATTTATATTCGAAATATTTAAAAGTCTAATGCGATTGTATTCCCACAGACGGAGTAATGGCAAGTGCTAATTTATATGCTCTTTCTCACTTCGATTGCAATAAAGATTACAGCAAATTGGCATTCTTGGAGTCACCGCAGGAAGCTCACTGCAGTCTTTACGACTACCTTTGATTCCACTTTTTCTACATATATTAATTTTAAGTTTTCTGGTGGGCAAAAATCATCTAAAGATACCTTCCGCCCTTGGGCGTAGCGGGAGATAGTGTCAGACTGTTCCTGACTAAAACCTACCCCGTTCCTACGTTGCCTTTATTCCAGGGCAAGAGCCTTCCTTTCACAAATGAACCCTTGGACCCAGTAGGCTTGAACCCTTCTGCAGGGTTCCTACGAACTCGTGCATATTTACAATTTATTGGTACAAATTTTTACTGGAAATTATGAAAACTACTTTGGATGCAAGACTTGCATATTTCCAGTCGTCGACGGCGCGCACTGTACCCGCGCGCCTCACAGAGTTCTCAGCAACTATAGGGACTCTGCAGAAGGGTCGAAGCCAATTAGGACCAAGGGTCGTGTCTGAAAGGAAGGTTCCGGCCCTAGTATGTAAAGGGGTAGGTTGTTTAGTCAGTAAGAGTCTGACACTGTTTCCCACTCCACCAAAAGGCGGGATTCATCATTAAATGATTTTTACCAACCATAAAAAAGACTTGCATATTTTAAACATCCTACTAATATCAGTAAAAACAATTTTAATTACAAATAATAAGTACCAGGAAAACAGACATCGAAAGGCCGACTACATTTCAATTTCAAGTTAACAAACTAATAAAAATATTTTCTCAGATCACTTTGGCTCGTACAGTATTATTCGACGAATCCAAACCACAGGGAAAAGTAATATGGCGACAGGATTTTACAATTTTTTTTCCTGTTCAGTGATGCGTTGAAAAATTACGCATTTCATTGCCCAAGAATGCAATTAGGTATTTCTTCTTGAAAGTTTTGGCATCCATACTAAATTGTACAACATGGTAAAGTTGGCGCAGTGGTTGAATGATTGACTTCTGTACTGCGTGTCACGGAATTCGATTCTCGCACATAACAAATATTTGTGTGGCCTACAGGTGGTTGTTCTAGGTCTGGGTGTTGACTGTACGTGAGACTACATTTTTGTGATAAATGGAGCAAAATTGAGTATTTTCTAAGTATGTAAAAGGATTTTAACACAAGAAATTCAGTACTTAGAGCGATGTGATGAAGTCACTCTTATCATCCAATGCTACATATTAAAAAATCTATTAGACAAATAGATTTTTTATAATGGTTTACGATCTAGAAGTATACTAGGAAAATAGATTCAATAGTATTGAATGATCTAGTTAGACCCTTACTTCCCATATACTTTCCCAAGTAGCTTGGAGTCGGCGCTTGGATGCGGCGAATACCCGAGTTTTACATAGAGCTACTAACTAGATTTCTCTATTCTGTGAACTAAACCATCCAATAAGTAGTAAAATCTGATAAGTTTTGTCTATGGTAAGTAACAACAATAAAATATTACATAATATCACGCTTATACCCCTTAATGGGTTCGGCAAGAATATCTATAACACAGCAAATACCGTACAATAAGATCTTACCTTCTGATAAAATCAATGAAGAATTTGTCCTGACAGCCCTTGAGGGCCGTGACAAAACTTTTTGATCCAGGAGGACCTCTAGGCTTGCCTCTTCTTGACATTCCTGTAACACAAAACATTATTACATTATTATTTTTCCTTTAAAACATATTGTCAAACATATAAATTAACATACAAAAGACACTGAGTCAAAACAACTAACTGTAGATCATACAAATATTTGTCCCGTACTCGGGAATTGAAGTCGCAACACGCAGAGAAGCTGTCAATCGCTCAACCACTACACAACCATGCCGTCAATTTAAACAAAGACTTTGAAAGACATAAAACGGCTAAAATATCAGATAAAAATCTAAAACAGTCATAATATTTCAGGTTTATTTTGTTTCTCCGAAAACCAAGAATTCTTAGAAGTTTGCATGATTTTTATTTTCCCTAAGACATGTGTCATTCTTTAGATTTATTTGGCATTATTATGGTTTGTATTCACTTAGAATTCAGACCTATTTAGGTATACACAAATGCTGTTGTTTTGAGGAAAATGAAGCCTGGGTATACTGTTTACTGTTGTCTGTGTTCTGTTGTTTGTTCATACACTTACAATTTTTTATTGCGTTTGCAATAAAAAATTGTAAGTGTATGAACTCACAGTACGGCCGTTGAATCTTGGTGAGTCTGAAGTTAGGCTCTTCGAGTTTAGAGCTTGAAAACTAGCAAAAAAATAAATGGTTTAAACAAATAAATGCAATTTGCAAATCTTTAAAACTGTTACTTTTTTATAGTTTTTTTTTTTTTATTAATTTTATAAAACCTTTATTATTGTCCCTGTTTTAAAGCGTTAAAATTCGCAGAGCCATCATCAGACTCGACAAGATCCGACAGCCGTACAGTACTGTGACTTGATAGTGTAAAGAATATAATAGGAATGTAAAGAAAGCCAGTGGTAAAGGAAGAAAAAAGCTTGTTGCCCCAACCTCAGGTAACATGGGACAGAAGTAGAAAGATTATGATGATGAACCTACGGCGTCGCCGCCGCGATCCTGCCGATATCCGGCCACCGTAGACACTGGCTCGCGGACGGTGAGCAATGGGTAGCTCGCCGTCCGATCGTCTGGTAAGACCGAGTCCAAGTCGTCAACGGCGCGCACCGTTCCCGCGCGCCTCAAGGAGTTGTCAGCAAACTGCAGGGGCCCTTCAGGGTCGAAGCCTCCTGGAGCCTAGAGGGTATGTGCATACTGTTACCTCGACTCCAGAAATAAGGCAAGGAAGGTACGGGGTAGGTTTTTTAGTCAGTAAGAGTCTGACACTGGTCTCCCGCTCCGCCCAAGAGCGGGTTTCGTCATTGGATGATTTTCACCTACCAAAAAAAAAAAAAAACCGTGTGCGTTGAACAATTTCAGCGTTGTCTTTTAGGGCCTATGCACACCATAGGTTTTTAAAAGCGCCGTTGACGCTTGTATATTTCCGATAGACACGAGATGCAGTGTTAACTGCAGCCGTCGACATAATAGTAACACTAGACAGACACGACCACACGACGGCTGCCCCTGATCTTCATTTGTTAGAATGTCGACGGCCGTCGAGCGTCAACAACTGCCAACGACGTGTCGACGGGTACAGTTACCACTGCCGTTGGCAACACGCATTAGTTAAATGCTGAGGCGGATACATAATATTTCGTTAGCGATGTTTAGAAATTCTATACTGGATTAATGATAAATCCTGTAAGATTATGTCAGTTGAATTTGGCTACCCACCAAACTGTTCGAACGACCAGACTGTTTCCTCAAAACACATCTTTATTTCCGCGTCTTCGCTTGTAGTATAATTTATATGTTTTCTTTTAAAGTCATTAAACTTGTTAATTAGTTAATCGAAGGTCAGGAATATAAAACGCGTGATTCATCGAAATTAACATGGAGCTATTTTTTTAAATAATATAAACTAGTGATTAACTGCGATCTTACCGCAAGCAGTGATGCAATCGTTGATGGTGAGGCGCACTAGTTTTACTTTAGCTTTGAAGATATCTAAATTATAACCGGATGGGAAGACCGCAGCTGGCAAATAGTTCCAGTCCTTCGATGTATGTGGTATAAAGACAACATATTATAAGCAACAAAAACATGAAGCAACTATTCTATCTTACTAACTTCGCCTTCAATGAATTTCTTTGCCAAAAAACCCAAAGATTATCCACAACAGCTACTAATTAACGTAAAAAAATAACCACAAATGACTTATTTATAGGTCAGACGGTCAGACAGGCACCAGACACATGCTATATACATGTGTTTATGTACAACACATGTCGCGCTATGACTCAGTCTTAGGTCATATAATTGAAGGAAGATATCAACATTAGGCATCACTGAAAAATCCCGCAGTAAGATGATTCAAAATATTTCACATTTTAGCTTCGTGACGTTTAGTGAAAAGTATTGCGTGGTAATGGAATTTCAGAGTTTGTGATGATGGTATTTAATTTTAGAAATGTCGTATTCATGTTTGTTTGTGTTACGATCTGTGTTCTGAGTGAGAGTTGTTTTTACGTTAACGCTATCGACGCGTTTTACACATTCGGCGCTCGGATTAGCCCATTCCAATTAGAGATACTAAATCGGTACGAGATACAACGTTGAACCAAAATGGCTATCGACTGGAGCATACAAATGCGCACAGGTTGTATGTATTTATTTATGGTATAATAAATAGCTACAATACAAAAAACTATTAACAATATTACAGCCCACTTACACTCGCGTCACACGTCCCAAAACAAGTCAAATTGCCGGCAGTAAATGCAGAAAAAAAAGCGGTAACCATAGCAACGGGTTCAACTTATTTGCCGCGTACTATAACGTTCCATTCGCCTTAACGTAAAAGGAAATCGCACTCAGTACACCAAATGCCTAGTGCGAGTCAGTTTTACGTTAACTCGATCGACTCATTTATGACGTTCAGCGCTCCGATTGGCCCGCAACAAGGTCTTAACCAATCAGAGACCAGAGAACGAAACGCCGTAAGCAGTAAACGCTGCAATCGTGTTAACTTAAAATTAACTCTCACTCAGTGCACTGTTACACATTTCTTTTCCTTTAGTGGCTATCTTTATTTATCGGAAGATAGAGCTGATATGATTTCCGTTAGAAATGAGGTCGTGTATGGCGATTTGGTAAACCCCTTGTCAAGTTATGATAAGAAAACAGACTAGATAACCTTAATAGTATTGTATTTAATTTCAAACGAAATAAAATTTCGGATTAGGTACAAACAAAAACAATGCTAACGTGACGTTTATGATACCTATGTGAAAGATTTATAGCGTTTTAAATAGAGTATGTTTTCAATAAGACTGTTTTTCTTTTGTGTGCTAAGCCTTTTGGCGTAATCAACACAATTAGATGTAAATTTCCACTGAAAAATATAATAACGGCGCGGTAGGCGTAGTGGTTAAGCGATTGGCTACTTCGTTGCGTCTCGCAGGTTCGATACCAGCAATATTTGTATGGACTACAGATAGCTATCTGTAGTCCATTACCGGGGTCTGGGTGTCTTTTTTGCGTGCGTTTACATGCTTGTAAACGCTCCCATGGCAAACAATCATGATAAAATTAAATAGAATATAGATCTCTCTCATCTCTTTTTGTTGAGGTGGAAAATCGTCAGATACCTGCTTCCTCACTGCACAGAGTATTTTTTTATGATGGGAAAAATCATCTAACAACGGGAAACGGTGTCAGACTTTTACTGACTAAACGACCCACCCCTAAACTTCCTTCTTTGTCCTTGGCACTGCGACCAAGCCTTTCTTTCAGAAAGAGCCCCTGGGCCCCAGTAGAGTCGAGGTGGCGAGCTAACACTTCAGCCTTGCTACGTAAAATGAAGCATGATAAACCTACCTCCACTAAGAACAGTGGTACCATCAGCCAATGTAGTAGCCGTGCAGTACCGTGGAAGACCTTTGCTGCTGATGAAGTTCTTGGAGCGTTTGCCCTGCTCGATGAGCTTCTGTGGTGGCATGCCCAGCAGCTCGATGATGCATGCCATCTGATCCGCTTCATCCTCGCCCGGGAGTAACGGGAACCCTGGAACAGTGGGACAGGATATTGTATTGATGAGTTATAGTCGATCCCCGAAGCTCCGGCGCTCCTGGGTTTGTCTAGTCAATCCTCAGTCTGACTTGAAAAAATAAACTAACTTAACTGTTACAGGCTTTTTGATTGCATAACCTTTTATTAATATTTTGTATTTTTTTATTTAACAATTTATGTACACACAACAGGAAACAAGACAAAAAGAAGGATAAAGAAAAATAGGTACAGAGGTGATGATTATTTCTAAAGAAATCTCTTCCACATCACATCTTCCTACTTTGAACTTCTACTTGAATGTTCCTTTTATTTTTGACTTGGAGCTGTCACTTCGTTTTTGGTTGCACATTGATTTGGCTTGCATGAATATTATATTTTATTTATAGATTTATTTAACTTGACATTATATGTATTGTATTGTTTATATCAAATTATTTACTGAAATTCATTTTGACACCCAATTGCAAACATAAATTGGTTTGACTTAATTTGTTATATAAATGTATATTAATTGAGCGTTTATTATAGACGCATGACTTAGCTAAGTTACTATTGGTATATAATGGGCAAAGCTAGCGAAGCCGCGGGCAAAAGCTAGTAATACAAATAAATTCTTGACACGGAACAACACCAAAATACGTGTTATCAAATCACGTCGTATCATAAATTGCCGATATCAATAACCTCAATAATGAACTCCAATTTCATGTCATTGTTCTCTCCGCTAATTCTATTGTTTACAACTTGTAATCAAAGGTACATTCGTACAAGATTGTTTACAAGTAATCTTATACCAAGACGTATCGTAACATCATGTACTTTTGTTTATGTACAATAACAACACATATTAAATGTTTATTTGTCATGTAACCTAATGATTCCAATAAGTATAGGATTTCAAGATTTGATTTTTTGTACTAATTCCAAATACATTAAAAACCTTTTCAATTTAATTATACCTCGATTTCCAATGACAAATCCTGCCCTTGGAAGGAGCTGGAAACAGTGTCAGACTGTTACTGACTCAAACCCAAAATAATTTATTTAAAATAGACCATTTACACTTTTGAAATGTCAAAATTGAAGCTAATTTGACAAAACAACACATTCCTACATTGCCTTTACACTTGGACAGACCCTTCCTTTCAGACTCAAACCTTTGACCCCTGTTTACTTCGACCCTTTTGCAGGGTCCCTACGGTTTGCTGACAACTCCTTGAGGCGCGCGGGAACAGTGCGCGATGTCGACGACTGGGCTTGGTCCGGATCGGTAATCGGGTTTTAATATTATTCGTTTCGCACTTTGTTTAGCCAGAATTACGAATTTTGTTATAGAGGTTATAAATACAGAGGAAAAGACGTTGATTTTTTTTTGTATTTGCAAAGTTAAAGTACAATGGATTTAAAGTGGATGCTGCGGGGATTTTTTTACATATAAACAAACTAGCTTTTGCCCGCGGCTTCGCCCGCGTAGTATTGGGGTTGTGGTTGGGGTTTCCGGGATAAAAATTAGCCTATGTCCTATTCCGGAGTGTATCCTATGCCTGTACCAAATTTCATCCAGATCCGTCCAGCCGTTTTGGCATGATTGAGTAACAAACATCCAAACATCGTAACTTTCGCATTTATAATGTTAGTAAGATACTTGACTGCTATCCCACCTGACTATCCAAAAGTATCGTTAAAACGTTTAGTTGACGTGAAAAGGCGGAGTCAGCGTGCGTTTATGGGGTTCGTTATGTAACAGTAAAAAGGAATTCGATTGTGCTTTTATGGGAGGTTTTTAACGATGTGGCTGACTTGAATATTGGTATTTTGTTGGTTTTATGTTGACAGTTTTCGCCAGAATTTCATAAAATTATTTTATTTTTTTTATTCTTGTATATTTAATAGGGGTTTTTATCCACATGGATACGTCAACCCCATTGTACTTTATACTCTATTTCACACACAAAGTACATACTCTGCTTTTATACTCTATTTTACACACAAAGTATTAACTAGGTAAGAGAATCACTGTCTAGGCTTTTGAAGTAAGCCACAAATTATGCTTTTTGTTCTTTCTGATTTAGGATATGCTAAAATTTTGTATAAGACCAACATCCCACACATTCAGAATTTCATAAAATTATGAAATTGTTGCTCTTATTGGTGTACAAAAAAGTATTATTCTATTCTATTCCACCAAACCAGCGTTGGGTGTCTAACGCCCAGCAAATGCTGAACTGTTTTCCTTTTCAGTGTGGGTACGTTTGGCACATTCTGTAGTTTTTACTTTGTGTTTGTCACCGCTGGTGCTGTGTTTTTCCCGACAAAAATTACTTCTATTTAAGACAAAAGATTAAGTCATTATTTACTTAAAATATTTTCTGGGCTTTTTTAGCTTAAACATGGCATAGCGCCTATTTTTCTTATTAACATGTAAAGTAAACAAACCGTAATGACTTCATATTTTATTTACTCATCTATCAGAAAATAATTATGACCAACTAGCGTAACGCCCCAGCTTCTGGCAATAGTTAGAAATGTTTGGAATTTTCGGTTTTTCTTAACATGTATTTTTATGCATGTATTATACACTATCTTTTTATAAATCACTCGTTGTACTGGTAAAAACCGTATGGAAATTTGTTAGATAGTTTTTGAGTTTATCGCGAACAGAATGGGGACTTCGTTAGGGAGATCAGTATATATGGTCTTCATTCCACACAATCGTAGATGTAAGTGCCATTGTGGAGCCCCTTCACAGGATATGCGTCACCTCCTTTCCTGCCCAGCGTCCAAAAGTCAACGACAGATTTGTCCAAGTGACTAAATAATATATAATAATTTTTTTATTTTTTTATTTATGATTTTTATACACCTAACGCCCGAAAATGGAGGATTTATCACCTTTCATTCAGTTTGTCCTAGGACTGTCTATAAGAGACTGACCTGTGCGACGAGACCGCCAATAGCACACTTTTGCTTTTGTATATTTGGACACATTATGCGGTAGATAATAAAAAAATATTGGTCGGCTTAGTCAAATTGACACGAAAGAAGAAGAAGAAGAAGAATAATGATGTCTCACCTGTAAGTAGCTCCGCCAGTATGCACCCTAAGGACCACATGTCGATGGGCATGCCATACCTGGCTCCCATCATCACCTCTGGCGCCCGGTAGAACCTCGACTGGATGTACGTGTACACCCGCTGGTGCTCGTAACACGAGCTGCCGAAGTCTATCACCTGGAAACAACAGAAAAAAGACATAAGCATCTTCGAAAAAGGGAAAAAATCATCCAATGACAAATCCCAGTGGTGGGATATCAACAAATAACTTCTACCGCTTTATGTGGAGCCAAAGGGAATATCAGACTATTACTAAGGCTCTCCGGGTTCCTTTTATTGCTCTTTACGTTTTAAGATCACGCTAACGCTTTAAAACTATCTAGCAGCCTAGGCACACCGTTAAAACCTTGGTTCTCCTGCGCATATCTTCATTTCTTACAACCCAGGGGTTTTTCAGTCAAGAGTGAATGTGGCACTTCCACGCAAACGTGCTGAATCATCAGCCATGTCATCTTTTAACATCAGGTGAGATGAACGGGAGTTTATCGATAATAAAAAAAAATTTTAATTACTATTTGGATAAGACACTAGCAAAAATAATAACGTTTTTATAAACAAGCCTCGCTAGTAATACACGGAACACAGCATTAACTACATCCATTAACCTAACCTAAATCCACCTGCGCCGAGAATGGCTTGCCATCAAGATTGAACCCCGACCCTTGACATTCAACACCTTCCATACACGATATTGTCGTCTTAATAACATTCACTAATACGTATAGTTCGTTATTAAGACAATGTCGTATATCTTATAAATAGGTTTTAGGCTATATAAAAATCCAAATAATAGGTGATAGGTTTATTTTTGGCCTTCCAACATTTTTTTTCTTCTATTATTTTTTAATAAATAATTTATTATTTATTTATACAGGATTGGTGCCCGGACACAGTGACGAGGGGCCGCGGCAGACCACAAAGGAGATGGCTGTACGACCTGGATGTCTTCCTTGAGAATTGGAACGATAAAGCGAGTGACCGAAGTAACGGGAAAGAATGGACGAAAGCCTTTGCCCAGCAGTGGGACAGCACAGGCTAGCTATAATAATAATAAACAATTTTTATAGCAGAATAACGTTTACGAAGCCAGTTAGTAACCTATGAAAACTAGCTGTCTCATTGTTGCATTGCACTTGTCTGCCGAAATCTTTTCATTGGTAGTTTTTTTTTTTATCATTAGCCTTAAAGGTACCTACTGTCGCGGTCATTTCTGCCTGAACACTTAAAAAAAAAAATTCGCTTGAATCCTGCTACGCAGGGCCAAACCAAACTTTTGAAATTTTCGTTTCGACTGCAAACAAAAATTCGACTCTTCTAGAGTGAGTCCACACCACACGATTTAGAGCTCGGCTCCTCAGCTTAAACCCAACCAAACAAACACACAAACTTTTGCTTTTAATATTAGTGTGATTTGTGACGCTTCCTTAATATATTTTTGATTTATTTCTAGAAACCAGACTTAAATCTGACATAAGGAAGTTTATCACTTCATAAAAAAACGGTATTACAGATTATTTGTTGATTATTTCTTCAGATGGTATAATATAAATAACACGACAATTACACGTAATTCGAAAAGCTGGAATAACATCAAAGGCTGTCCCCATTCGATGGTAAAAGTTGTATATTTTTTATGAACTGTTAAAGAAAGTTTCAGTCCAATTTTCCATATTTTAATGGACTTGCTGACTGGGTCGTAGTCGGAGGTTGATTGAGTTGTAAGTTTTTGCTATTTATTGAATGAGTTGACCCACTTAGATGGGAATGTTAATAGGAATACTGGAATTGATTGGTAATGCATTGCTAGCTATCTCAGCCGAAGGTAAGCGATGACGTGGTCGATGATGGAGCACGATTGCCTAACTATACCCTACTCTAACTATACTATAACATATTATATGATTGTATTCGCAAAACGTTTGGTGCTAGCGTGGTTGAAAGAGGCGTGTTCAATCTTTTATTTTAAACTTCAGTCCTAAAATCTTGAGCCCACCTACTGTCTTTCTATTATATCTCTAATTACGGTACTCGAAAGGTTACTATAACTTCTTCCAATGACTTCTAGCGCTCCCACTTACGTAACAGGCTTTTACTGACTAAAACGACACCTGTATCTGTTTTAAGACTACAGGTTTCCTTTTCCTAAAATTCCCTCGGCCCTGGCGAGCATCAGCCCGGCTGGCCTCAAAGGTTTAATGCCATCTCTTTGAGGAGACCATGAAATACTACGTCTTAAAACCAGCGCTGGGTGTCTGACGCCCAGCAAATGTTGAGGTGGTCACCCTTTCGGTTCGGGCACGCTCAGCGTACACTTTATTTTTGTTTTTTTTTAACGTGTGTTTTGTAACTGTTGTGCTGTGTCTTTATCGAATAAATGTATTTCTATTCTATTCTAGTTATACTATCATAAGTTCTTAGTTAAAACAATAGCTGTTTAAGCAAAAGAATTTGTAGAGAAGCCTTGCATCGAAAACAAGATATTTTCGTCCCAAAATAACAATAGTCAACCTTGTGTAAAAGTTCAATGCAAAATAAGATTCGATAAGCATTAGATTTATAAACGACGTGCTAACAGGGGCATACATCTGTTTGTTTTTTTGAGACGGAGCACATTTTTTAATAACATTCATATTTAATTTAGAAAAACATGATATTTCACTATCATTTTCATGGCTTCCTTTTGGAATGTTCTAGGCCGTATCCTATCAATTGATTTATTTGCTTAGTCTCATGGTTGCAAGCGCGACTTAGAGGAATGCAGAATAGGTCTTGAAAAAGGAGGATCCTCCGACCTGATAACTACTATCAGGTAGGAAATTAATTACCGGACAGTAGCTGGGACCAGACTCTATACAATGTCTGGTCAAAGCAACTGTCCGGTAATTGATTTCGTTTATTTATATTCTAATCGTTCCATTTTCAAGTACATATTTTCTGTATGGACTTTAAAAGAGACTTTGACCCCTGAGTTTGTTTCGGTGTTTCTTCTCAGGGTAGTCCGCTAGAAAACACCGGACTCATCTAGCATAATAAAAAAAAACAAATTGACGTGTAAAAGTGTTTTAAAAAAACCTACTTGCAAAATAAAGATCATTTATCATTTATCATTGGTCCGACGAGCATTTTCGTGTCCTATTCACAAGGGTTACCGACTGAATCGTTATTTCATCACCACTTCTCTCAAAACGGTGAAGGAAAACATCGTGAGGAAACCGGCATGTCCTAGAATCCGCACTGGGCCCGCGTGGTGGATTATGGCCCATTCCCTCTCCTAGAGAAGAGGCCTGTGTCCCAGCAGTGGGAACATTAAAAAGGCTGATGATGGTGATGATGATGATGAGCAACCCTGGCGGTATAAACACGAGAGTTTTTATCGGATAACATCAGACCTTGGCGGTTAAAAGTTTAAACACCTAGTAAAGTTTTTAATCACGATTATGACATGAAATTACGTATGTACATTAAACATTACACTATACAGAACCATGTGTAAACTAGCCCACACACCAACCTAGTTAAAATCCATATTCGTCAATTTCCTCGCTGCCATATTGACTGTTTACAACTGAAATTATTTTAGAGTGGTGGTATTGACATACGCACCCTCCTTCTAACTCGACCCAATTTCATTTGTTTATATTTTGTACATAGCCCGGAAATGTTGACGTCATACGGATTATGTATTTCTGCTGTGTTTTGAAAATTGATTGGTATTTCTTAATATATTGACTGTGTAGTTGTTGCTATTAAATAATTGAAGATTATACGAGTATATAGATAATACTCGTAGACTTAGTTTGCGCAGTGGTGGCCAAATGGTAAAGGCCCCGACTTACAGGTTGCGCATTACTTTGTGTAATTTATTTCATTACCACTGCTCTCAAAACAGTGAAGGAAAACATCGTGAGGAAACCGGTATGTCCTTGAACCAAAAATTCGAAGACATGTGATATCCATCTATTCGTACTGGGCCTGCGTGGTAGATTATGGCCCATTCCCTCTCCTGGAGAGGAGGCCTGTGTCCCAGCAGTGGGAACATATTAATGAGGCTGCTGATGATGATGATATATATGCTAGCTTTTGTACGCGGCAACAGAAAAATGTGATAAATGAAGAACCACTCGACCGTTTTTGTGAAAACGTCACATACACAAAAAAATAATGTCATATAGTTTTTAGTAAGTACAACACAAGTAATTAACGACAAATCGTCTTATTTTTCTTAAGCCTGTCGATTTCTATAATGTAGAAAGTACAATATTTTAGCAAGATGTATACAACCGAGTTAGAGCTGACGCCACATGCATTCCAGTGCAAACATTGTAGATAGCACAATGCGTTTTCATCTTGGCATTAAGTAGAACAATAACCCAATGAGGTTATAGATCCAAATATCGTGCATTACCTTACATACAACGAACATCAATCATTACAATGTTCCTAAGATATTTAGTAGTAACATAGTAATAAGTAAAATAAAAAAAAAGAGTCTGAGGTTGACTCGCGTAGTTTTTAAGCTTAGTTGGGCATGACGAATGCCATGAATTGAAAACAAAACAAGTGTAAACAATTGTGCATATTATAGAAAAGTGCGCGGACCACAAATTCTGCGGTAAAATTAATAATAAAAAAAAAATGTTCTTAACAGAGTTTTTTTTTATGGTAGGCAAAAATCATCCAATGACGAATCCTGCTCTTGGGCGAAGAGGGAAACAGTGTCAGACTCTTACTGACTAAACACCCCACCCCGTTCCTTTTTTGGCCTTTGCATTGGGCCCAAGCCTTCCATTCAGAAAGAGACCCTGGCCCCCAGTACGCTTAAGTTATATCTTCGTAAGGACTCTGCAAAAGAGTTCCTACGAATTTTTTTTTATAGCCTATGTATGTCCCACTGCTGGGCAAAGGCCTCCCTTTTTCCTTCCAAACCTCGCTGTCTAGGACGACCTCCGGCCATGTTTGCCCCGCGAACATGATGAGATCGTCACTCCACCTTCGCCGCGGTCGACGAAGATATCATCATCATCATCCTTATTAGGTAATTTTCCCACTGCTGGGACACAAGACTCCTCTCTAGGAGAGGGAATGGCCCATAATCCACCACACGGGCCCAGTGCGGATTGGTGAATGTCACATGTCTTCGAATTTTTAGTTCTAGGACATGCCGGTTTCCTCACGATGTTTTCCTTCACCGTTTTGAGAACAGTGGTGACGAAATAAATTACACAAAGTAATGCGCCTGGCTGGGTTTGGACCCACGACCTACAATTCGTAAGTCGGGGACGTTACCACTCGGCCACCACTGCTCTACGAAGATATGTATAACAGAGTTAAATTATAATAACTATGTAGGTTACTTAGCAAACAAAGCGGCAGTATATCAAACGTGAAGTCGAGAAAAAATGGTAACAAGTAACAGAATGTATACCATCAATTATGTATTTACACTCAAAGTAACAACTCATGTTAAATGTAATAGGTTTCTGGATCAATAGATCGATAAAAACGCCTCGGTGTCGGATGGCGATTGAATCGAATGCCGCGTGCGCACGCAAGGGTACGCGGTGTTGCCATAACTGACAATTGATGATATATCTACCAATTAGCTGTCCCCGCGGTTTCACCTGCATCTTTAGCTACTGTCCTGCTCCCGTAGGTTGTCCTCCTCCTTGCGTCGTTTATCCTCAACGCTGAGGGTCGTGACCTCGACGAATAACTTTTTGATGGACTATATTTCGTCATGTTGCCCTATCTTCGGCGATGTGGATGGAGTCGCAGGTTGTAGCCTGATGTTATATAGCCTATAGCTTTCCTCGTTAAATCGGCTACCTAACACAGAAATTTTCAAATCGGACTGGTAATTTAACGCTTTCAACAACATTAGTTGTGCGCTAATGTCAGGATTTACACGCTTCAGCTTTATAGCATAAAAGAAGGTTTTTATATATAAGATTTTTTCATTTCTCCTAATAATCATTTAACGATGCATTAAAATGTACAGATTCATGGCACATAAGCCAAAATAAACACACTAAACCATTAATTAATGCAGGTAATTTGTACCGATTCCAAGAGCTATCGTTGGCAACACCATGCCGGCGTTTGACGCACGCAAGTTCCGATGGACGCGCTTCAATGGTCCATTGTCTATTGGTTACGTTCATACCACTTTATCATAAGCCCATAACCAACGTCTTGGAATTCAAGGCTTCACATATAAGGCATGACCGAGAATCGATGGAAATCAATTAGTACCGGCGTCTGAGGAACAAGATACCTCATCCGTCTGGAATATTTTTTTTAACCTGGTAACATGAGGTTTTACGGCAGTACTGTTCAGGATTTGGATGTTTTTAGTATCGTGCTGATTTCATCATACATGCGGAACTTAGGGACTCTGCAAAAGAGTTGAATTGAAGCCTACTGGGGCCCATGGTCTTTTTCTGAAAGGAAGGCTTGGCCTCAGTGCGAAAGGAAAAGAAGGAACGGGGTGGGGTTTTTAGTCAGATGCTTAACTCTCTTTGCTCTAGGTAGAGCTAGACAGAGTGTCAGACTTTTACTGACTAAAACTTAACTGGGTTCCTATTGATGGTTTTTACTTTTCGCAGTTTTAACAGGAAGAGTCCATACACCTGCACCTTTGAGGTTGAGTATTTAATAAACGCCACTGACGCTACGTCAGGTCCTTATCTCACTGGAACACCATGGCTACCAGTGCACAGTGGCTTAGTACACATGCCAGTGTACTCAGCCAAGAAAATGCATGCAACTCTATGGTGTGTACCTCACATAGTTGTCAAGCAGTCAACCATACATTTTTATGATGTAATGACCTGGTTACGTTACCGTGGTGTCCTAGTAAGGCATGACCCTAACGTGGCCACTGGGTGGGCCAACATTGTCTATAAAGATTACTACTGACTCAAACCCAGAATTCATAGTCTTTTTTTTTGTTTTTAGACCGACTTATAGATAGAAAGCAATTGTATTTTTTCAGTTCAGGTCAACGAAATGGTGCAAGCCTGTTATGCTCCGGTCTCGACGTATGCACTTCTTGGAACTCCCGAAAAGTTGATAGAAAAACAACGGAAGATCGATAGTATCCATCATTATGATTGATTGGCACTTCCTCTCCTATATAATTATGACAAGCTTGACAGCATCGGAAGAAACACAGACAATAAACCGGTGCCAAAGAGTTGTTGCAAAAATTGATAATAATTGCTGTAAAATTCTGAACAGACAAAACTACGTCAATGGACCGAGTAATTCTTTACAATAATGATGTATTCCATAGAAAAACGTTTTTGACAGCACTAAATGGGGGACGGAGGTCAGTACTTGGTATTCCGCGAAGCGCCAGCGTCATTGGCAGGGCTCCAATCATTGTCATCGGCTTATGTATCATATTAAGGTGACAGGTTATATGTTATAACGACCACTCTATAGTTTAGTCATAAAGTAATGATTGTGAGTATTAAAATAAGCGGAGGAAAAGATAAAATATGATGCTTTAGGTTTAATAAATGATTGTTGAAATCTCTCTTTCTTAGTCATGACTAATAGAGAGACAAAGAGTCTGGCCCCAAAGTTGGCATAGAATTGAGACACTTGTCATGATTACGATGACTAAAGTGGATGTTTAAACGTTTTACGATGATTTTAATGTGCACATACTAAATTAAATTACGCGAAAGTGAAAGTCGAAAGTATGTAGAGTTTAAAACGAAAACCTCTTTAGCGAATATAGTAAAGGTGTTAATCAAAGTAAAATTTACGTAAAGTTTTTTCAACTCGGCAAAAACTACACGTTTGGGCGCCACTGTAAACATTGGTAGTCTGACGTACGCCAATATTTACCTACGCTATGCCAAAAGCTACTTTTTGTCGGTCGAGTCCAAAGTCTTTGGCAGTTTTTAACGGCACTAATTAGTAACTAAACATTGTACTGAAAGATTAGTTCTGGTTCCCCAAATGTGCCATAATTCCGCTGAAAAATATTATTTTCTGTACGAAAATGATGAATTGCGTTGTTAACTGCTCTGTTTAGGAATACGAAGATCGTGGTTTCTATAAAATAAGAATTATTGTCGGTTGTACCAACTATTTTCGGGAACAGTTGCGTTCAATTTTGTAATGAGGCTGTAATTTTAGTAGATGGAAAATATTTTTTCCCATTTTCCAAGAAATGGAGTTCATATTGTAAAGTTTACAGTTTCAGTATTGTTGTATTTTCCTACAAAGCTGGGTTTATCGGAAATACAAGCGTATCAAAACAATTAGCTGTACTATGACGTCAAGGAACTATTAATTGTTTGGTAAATATGAGTTAATTAGGGCTCTTGTAGAGCGAAACCGAAACCACACCAAACCAGAGCCTCAGAATAGAAATCCTTTGTTGACTAACTAACCTAGAAACCGTGTTTATGGAAATCATACATTATTCCTCTAGTTGACAACTCTTTAACATCTGTCAATAAAATTCACACCTACCCACATTTGACATAAAATCGAAAATGGAACGGTAGTCGGGTTGTTTAGAGCACAAATCACATGCAGTGTGTCACAACATGATGCAGAAACAGCAGAAATGGGCAGTTTACAATGTGGTGACGTCACGGAAGCAGAGATCGATGTGTTCCTTCAGTTCACGTGTGGGGAAACGTGACGAATAAATCAAGTTGACACGCCATTACACGTTGTAGGTGGCGTTCCTGTTTTGGAGGTAAACAGGCGATAGCGAGAAATTTTGGGCGAAAGCGACGAGATGCTGGAAATAGCAGTATAAGAGTATGATATTGCAGCTATATCCGCCCGAAAATGCCCGAAAGTGGGATGGTAAGTGTGTATTTATCGAGCACAGAAAGGAAAAGTTGACTGCAGGTAAGTAAACTGAAAAGTTACTCAGAAAAAAAAAGATCCAATAAAGAAAAATCTAAAAAAGAAATATTTACTATAGGTAGGTATGTTTTATCCCAGAAGAACGCACGGTTTCGGCCCGTTTGACAGGCCAGGTAGTGAGCCTGAAAGAAACGTCAAACAATAGAGAGAACCAATGCCTTTGACAATCTTAAGGCCAAGGCCTTTGAATTTGAAGATTTTCCAAAATTACTGTAGCCCTGAAACGCAAAGAACCGAAGGAAAACCAGTGTGCGAATCAGAGTTTGGTTGTCTGATTATTTCCCACTAATAAAAATGGCCACGGTAACGAAAATGTGCGAAAAAATCCCTAATTAAAGCATGTCGTATCAATAACCTTTTAAATTAATCCGATGTAGGCATAATAAAACCTTGTTAGTACTAAAACATACAAATATTTTACGCCTTAAACCAAAAAAAACTGCTCGTAAATTTTTAGCTCACCAATTCTTAGTATTCAAATCGACGGCGTTGAAAAACAGTCTGATTGTAAAATTCATTTCATTGAAATAAAAGGCTGGCTTCGATTTTTCCGATTCAAGCATTCACATGCATGCTTTGGTCGTTCGATACTAGTGACCCGTGCTGTGCAACGAAGAGTAATAAATATGTTGTATGCCAATACGGAATTTTATATTTTTATAGCCGTACAATTATACAACTTAAATTTACTTTTTTTGAGAAGGAAATCACCAAATGTCTTCTTCTGCTTGAAGTTGTAGTGAGGTTGTCGCATTTTTTGAAAAAGTTACCGTAGGCTACTGAAGGAGTGAGGAGACCCGTGGTTTGGGTCACCACAAGTAGGGGCAGCGGAAGTCAAACTGCACCCGTAGCCACCGAAAAAAGTGTACGAGGGAACACCGGGGTAGTTTAAGTCAGTAAGACTCTGACAGACCCCTCCACCTACTTCAGGGTGGAGGACATCCATGAGGAATTCCACCACGAAAAAAAAGGCTACTGAAGGAACACAGATGTGTTTTAGTCAGTCTCTATTGACAGTATCGATCAGCTTTCATCTTACTTCTAAAGTCTAACAATGTTTCGTGCAAGTTGCCCTCTGTCTTGGCTTTCTTCAGCTCTGTAATGCCACCCTCGTTCAGACGAAGCTTCTTGTCTTGTCATTTCTGGAACTTTTTGATATAGTTAACCTTCCACTTGTGACAAATCAGCCTGTTCCTCATCAGGCAATGTCAGTAAAAGTCTTATGCTCTCTCTCTCGCTCCATCCAGGGGATTAGATATTATTTGTTGATTTCCCACCTCGGAAAATATTGTTGACAGCCTTTTGTCTAACACTGACAGCAATTTATCTCAACTGTTACAAGTGTTGTAAATTCTTAGCAGGTTTGATTTGAAAAGACTAATTATGGCCTCATCCCAAAAACAGCATACAAACGATTCGCCTCAGCAACCTAACAGAGAAAGTTCAGTGTACACACAAGCTTCAAAAGCTATTTCAACACATCCCACAATTTAACACCATATGGCCGATTACAATGAATTATTTTAATATAAATATTACACTGTTTTCTTTAAGTATTATTTTTCTCGCCACATGGTGCAACCCATCTTTTATAGATGACGTAAACTGTAGGCGCATGATAGCCAATTTGTTCTTGAAAGTTCCATTATAATCGTATATACTTCAGTGCTTGCATTCTTCAATAATCTAACATAAACAGGGCCAAGTTCGAATCAATCTCTATCTTAGATCTATTACGTATCTATCTTTTTTTATTGATACAAATTAGTGCTTGACTGTGATCCTACCTGATTGTAAGGCCCTGTTCACACAGCGATTGTTTTTCCGCGCGGATTTTTTTTTCGCAATTTTGTAACACGTTGAATGTTACGGAAATATCCGCACTGTGATAAAAAAAAAATCACGCGAATTCTTCCATAAGAGTTATTGTGTTCAGAATTGCGCAAAAAAATCATCGCGGAAAAAAAATCGCTGTGCGGACAAGGCCCAAGCAGAGATGAGAAGGTGAGACGCACTAGTTTATGAACCTATTCTCTCAATCCTTGAAGAACCCTAAATTATAATCGGACGAATTGTTCCAGTCCGTCGATGTATGCGGTATAAACGAGGAGTAGAAATATTTAGTTCCAGACAGTAAAGATTTCAACAACGTTAGGGTGGATACTCGCCGTACACGAGGTTGTCCGATGGTAGAAAAGAGATGGTTAAAATCAAGTCATGCAAATTCCACGCGTATCTATTTGTCTATAGAGTTCTATTTCTGCATTCAGGCCATCTACGAGAAAAGGTGGAACAGTGGTGGCCGAGTGGTAAAGGTTCCGACTTTCGAGTTGTGTAGGTCACGGGTTGAAACCGGCTGGATTTGAGCGCCTGGCTTTATTCTGCCTGGCGCATTACTTTGTGTAATTTATTTCATCACCACTGCATGACCTAAAACCAAAAATTCGAAGACATGCGACATCCTCCAATCCGCAATGGGCCCGCGTGCTGGATTACGACCCATTCCTTCTCCTAGAGAGAAGGCCTGTGTCCCAGCAGTGGGAACATTGGCTGATGCAATGCAAAAAATGAGAAAAGATATGGAGTTCGAATGCGTATTTCGGTGACGAGCACATGCATTTACATACACGATTATTTGTTTGGTCAGTTTTCTTTTCTTGCATGTTCTGCACAGGATCTGTAATACCTATTGTGTGGAAGTGTCTGTTTATTGAACAGTATCCGGTGATGAACCTCGCTACCAGTCGCAAGGTTTCTGTATTTTTGGCGTTGTAAGTGGTCTTTCTCAAATGTATTGGGGTTAACTTCCAGATACAACCCGTGTGTTTCTTTTTATTTTACCACAAGCTTTTCAGAAAGCATTATTAGTAGGTATATGTACAATGAGTTCCGAATAAGATCGATTGCTATGTAGTGACTTTTTTTATTGTGGGCAAAATTATCCAATGACAAATCCCGCTCTTGGGCGGAACAGGAAACAGTGTCACTCTTACTGACTAGACATCCCACCCCGTTCCTGCTTTGTAGCGACTCCGGGCCCCAGTAGGCTAGACCCTTGTACAGAGTCCTTATGGCCATGTAATGACGTCACGTCGCTGCGTCGCACTCTCAAATCAAAGAAATTTTAGCAAAATTGAAGAACTCAAAGATGAGTAAAATTGAAGAACTGGATTCTAATTAAACTTTTTTCGTTCACAGTTCGTAAATAATATTTTTTTTTAAAGTTACTGGTTTTGCTCCGCCTAATAATTCGTTGATTTGACAGTATGACGTGACGTCACAACATGGCAATCAATGCTATTCTCATTTGGAACGCATTGTACATATTTGATCCCTGGGTTTGTTTCGGTGTTTCTTCTCAGGGTAGTCAGCTAGGAAACACCGGACTCATCTAGCATCAAAAAAAAATGACGTTATAAAAGTGTTTTTTTAAACCTGCTTACAAAATAAAGATCATTTATAATTTATCATGCTTTTAGTAACATGTAGTACATTCTTCAACCATCTATCATAAATAGGGCCAAGTTCAAATCAATCTTTTTGCTATTTTATAGTTTTACATATTTAATTGATTTATTGTTATCTAGCCTCGATGTATTGAAATTTACTCGTAATTAGGTAAAGGTCGGATGTAAAATTATATTTAATGCATGCATAGATGCCGTTGGACTATGAATAGATGCCCATTCCGTCGTGTTTACTGCTATTGTGGATGTCGTCAACACATAAAGGAATATTCCTGAAGGTTTTTGCAACCCTCAGGAATACATGAACATGGTATTTATAGTTTGACATTCTGTACTAACAGGTAATAAATAAAAATAAATAATAGCTGTTCGTTAGTCTCGCTAGAACTCGACAACGACTAGAGACCGATGTGGCCACTTTTGGTCTTGAAAAATTTGCGATATTCCAGGGAAGGTTTAAACGGTGAGAAAATATGGAAGAAATCACGAAAAAAAATCCCTTGTCACAATATTTATATATTATTAGGCGGTACGAAGTATGCCAGGTCCAAATTTATAATACTAGCGACCCGCGCCAGCTTCGCACGAGTGCAATAGTGACAAACCTTCCTCTTGATTAACTCTATCTATTTATTCATTAGTTTAGAGAAAAAATAAATATTGATTACATAAAAACTGTTTAAAACCCAGAAACATGTATTCGGTTCAGCTAGCCAGCATTATACAGGAACCAATGACAATGGCGAAAAAGCTCTCTATAAAAAGAAGGTATTTTTACACCATCAATAAGTGCAGAATTGCAGACTCAAACATTACCAACCTTCTACGAACAATTTTACATACCTATTCATTATACAGTTTAGATATAAATGGGGGAAACCCATTTCCCCCGACAGGGAAAGTTGAATATCCGAAGTGGACAATCACTTTTTGACACATAAAAAAATTGGAAACACGTTTAAAATACTCAAATTTCTTCTGACACATTTTCCTTAAAGCTTTTTTACATTGTTTGGAAAATGTAATAGATATATTTCCGAGAGCTTGAGATCTTTACGTCATAATTCTTGGCGTTTGCCGCACTTTTGTTTATAAATCAGGAGGAAAGTCGTAATGAAGCTGTACTATTGTACTAGGCAATAAAATACCAATTGTTCGCTGTAACATATCTTTTAGCCACTAAATTGCTATGGAAACTTTTGGCCTTTGGTCTTATTATGAAACTATCTTGAAACTGTGGTATAAAATCTTAATATATGGTTCTGAGTATTGCCAAGTTAACAGGGAAAGATTTATCGAGGAAAAATGTTAATAAAAGTGTTATAAGGACCTATGGAGCAGTGGTGGCCGAGTAGTAGCCCCAACTTACGAGTTTGTACGTCACGGTTTCAAACCCAGCCAAGCGCATTACTTTGTGTAATTCATTTTATCACCACTGCTCTCAAAACGGTGAAAGAAAACATCTTCAGGAAACCGGAATTTTCCTAGAACCTTTCGAAGACATGTGACATCCACCAACCCGTACAGGGCTCGTGTGGTGGATTACAGCCCTTTCCCACTCCTAGAGAGGAGGCCTGTGTCCTAGCAGTGGGTACATTAAAAAGGCTGATGATGATGATAATAATGAAGGACGGATTGTGTGGCATGTATGAAGTGTAGCTCTACAAGTCTAGTTTTTATTAAAAATGTATGGAGATCAACGCGCCCAAATGGGCGTGTTTGGCACATGTGGCCAGATGTAAGTCAACCCTGCTTGTTTACAGTGACGCGGCGCGTTACGCGATGTGTTGGGCATTCGTCGTACATTGCAGCAGCGGGCCGTGACATCGCACGCGCAAATTCAAGCATATGGCAATGTACAATGCCCGACGCGCCGCGATTTCTAAAGGTGCGCCTTCTGTTTATTTTAGCTTCAATAGAAAAACAATAGATTTAGGTACCTGACCTTTAAACTATAAAATCATCAAAAAACGCTTTCAACTTCTAACACCGTTTCCTATATTCTCGGAAATAAAAACTCTGGACTCTTCCTTGTATTTTAGGTGCTATGATGATGGAAAACAAACGGCCAAAGCATTGTTTGGAAAACAACACTTCCTTGGTAATATTTATAACTTTCGATGAGGAATCCACTATTCGGATATACAACGTTGTTTACATGGGCGATGTATCTCCGAATATCTGTGAATGGGTGAAGGTTGAAAGAAATCGTATGGAGGAAATGAGATTAGGTTTGATGTTTGTTTAAATTATTCCAAACTAGTATTCCGCTAGCGGCTTCGTTCGTGTTTTCAAAAACTTTAACAGCCCTTCACCCGTATTTTGAGAGCAATTTTGAGAAACGAATAATGTCAGTTTTTTGATTAGTTTTTTTTTTGCGCCACATTTTAGTATGCTTTTCATTAATTGTGATTAGTGTAGGATTCTTATTGTGATTACAGTCATAATTATTTTTAAAATATAAATTATTAGTGTAATTCGAATACAATTAAAACCTTAAAAGTACAGTTATAATAAAAACTGTATTTGAAAATATTTCTTTTAAATACAATTTGTGGTAAGTTTCAAGTTTCTAAAAATGTTGTGAGGAAACTAATTTCCCCCTTTTCGCTTCCTTAAAAATTATTTTTTCTTAGTGTCGCCTACATGATAAAAGAAAGTCTTCTGAAAAATTTCACTATCTTAGGCTCAGCTATTTTTGTTGGTACGTTGATATGTTAAACAGTTTCCATTTACAAGAGATATACGAGTAGATATAGATAATCTGCATAACTTTTATATGTTGTACAAAGCCACTTTTCCGCGTTTTTCTGTTTATGCGCTAACTGCTCGTAAACCACGCAACGGATTTTGATGCGGTTTTCGCTAATAGAAAGAGCAAAAAACAAGGCAGATTTTTATATGGTTATTGTGTGAGTGTGTTTTGGTTTTTTGTGTGTGTTTATGATTTTGTTTTTGTTTACACTCGTGCGAAGTTACCAGATTTGCCCGTTCACGTGACGGTTAATTTACAGTACGGCCGTCGGATTTTGGCGAGTTTGAAGTTAGGCGCTACAAAATTTAGAGCTTGAAAATTGGTACAAGAATAAATGTTTAAAAAAATGTCAATAACAGGTTTTAACAGCAATAACAACTGCAAATTGCATTTATTTGTTTAAAACATTTTTACGAGTTATCAAGCGCTAAAATTCGCCATAATATTCCTTAGATTGTTGAATTCCTTTTCCCATACTACCACTTGCCTGCACTTACAGGCTCACCTCTTGGTAGTAAAAAAAAGGTTACTTTTCGACGTAATAGACGTTAACATTTTTATTTATTTTTTAATTTATTGTGCATATCTACCACAGTGTTGTCTTTTTTAATCCAAAAGTTGACTGGAAGAGAACGCCTTGTTGCTTTAAGTCCACCTACTACTGATATGAAGAATAAATAAATAAACTAAATTTATCAGAGTAATTTCCAGTGTGGGACAACGCTTTTTTTTTTAAATTCAATGATATACTTTTATTAACATAAAATTAAACTACAAAGCATTAACAAATGAGTATTCGTACCCAACAATACGTGTTCTGCAGTTAGAATTTCCAGTAAGCGTCGCGTGCAACCTACATACATCGTGCATATTACTGTCCTAGCGTTTAATATCGTTATGTCATACACTAACCTGATTTGGTGCTAGGAAACTGCTTTTAGTCATTATTATCTAAGACTGGTTATATTGTAAGTTTGTAATGTTTTAGCTAGCTTAGCAACTGCCTGTTTTGGATTTGTACCGGATCCAAACCTATTGAGTATAATACACCGTTAAATTTTGGTTTAATCCCTTGGAGAATGGAATTGTAGAGATGAAAATAAAAAATAAAGTTTTTTTTTTAAATCTTGGACGAGCAGACCACGTAGGAGTACAAATATTGGAATACACACAAGTCCGACACGCCCTCCTTCTCCGTCCAGAGCGGGAGAAGTCATTAGATAATTTCCAACCTTAAAAAAAAGAGATGTCACCAAATAAAAGGTTGTAAAAAGGCTAAAATGTAAGGGACAAGCGCTATAGAAATGTTAGTTGGTCAATCCCACACAATTTGGATTATTGACAATCCACTGATATAATTAAATTTTCTAGTTTATTTAGACAGACAGAAGGACACCACTAACCAAAAACCCGTTGTCTTATTGCGCCATTAACCCTACCTTGATATAACAGCAGAATTATTATCAACACAAAGGTAACATTCTGTTTTAAAGCTTCAATCATCAATCTAATCATCAATCCTTCTTTTACGAAGCTTCTATGACCGCTATAGCCAACTACAGATCGATTGACAGCTGTCTATGACGTCATGAATGCACAATTACCTACCTACTATAAATTATTTTTACCTAGTTGGAATCGAATTATTTATTTCTTCTCTTTTCGCCCGCGTGGTATTGGGGTTGGGGTTGGGGTTTCCGGGACAAAAAGTAGCGTATGTCCTATTCCGGAGTGTATCCTATGCCTGTGCCGAATTTCATCCAGATCCGTCTAGCCGTTTTGGCATGATTGAGTAACAAACATCCAAACATTGTAACTTTCGCATTTATAATATTAGTAAGCTAAGAAGTAAGATGCCAGCCATCAATGGTCGTTATCAACGTTCGTTTTACCATAAAAAAAACTTAAGAAACATGTCCACATTTTTCTAAAAGCTATCAATCATTCCATATTGGTCTGAAGAAAAAGTTTATCAAATAATACCTGCCGATCTGGATAGCACCAGGAATGTCAGACTTTTACTGAAGAAACCCTTTTTGGTTTCCTTTTGCGATTTAGGACTACAGTTTAAGCACAAACCCGCAAGTAGGCTCTTTTTCAGTCCTCAAGGAGTTGTCAGCAACCTTCTGGGGCCAAGCGTTGATACCAAAGCGGAACATTGGGGCCCAGGAACTAAGGCAGGAAGAAACGGTGGGTCGTTTAGTTAGTAGAAGTCTGACACTGTCTCCCGCTTCGCCCATCCGTCTTGCAATGATTTTTCCCACCATAAAAAGCCTCTTTTCAGTCTTATCATCGTTCTAATAGAATATCCATCGATATCCAATTCCTTCCAATACCTTGCCAAACAAACCCATTCCTTATTCCATCTCGTCTTACTTAGCAATTAACTTTCTAGTCTAATCAAGTCTTATAGCGCAAGATGTTCTTATTAAGGCGTAGTTCGCATTAGCCGTCACGTCGCGTGATCACCAAGTAATTGCCGTTATTCTGACGCTATCATCCACTCGGTAGACAAATTATATCGTCGTTAAGTTATCTTGGCGACCTTCACCGATATTGTGTGCTACGTGGATGTGTCAATGAGTGAGCACCGTAGTGGCAAATTGCTAGGTGTTTATTAGGTAACGGAGTTAAGAGGACGTCTGAAGTGGGGTCTGTGTTAATATGTTTAGCATCGGAGATGATCTAAGGTTTTTTTCTTTTTAGTGGGTAAAATCACCCAATGACATCTCCTGGCCTTGTACGGAGCGGCAGATAGGGTCAGACTTTTACCTAATAACTAAAAAAACACACCTCGTTTCTTGCCTGTCATACCAAGGCTGAGTCTTCTTTTCAGAAGCAATCCCTTGGCCTCAATAGGCTTCCACCCTGCGGGGCCCCTACGGTTTGCTGACAACTCCCGGACGGTCTGACAACGAGCTACCGACCTATCTGATTGCTCGCCATCCGCAAGCCTGCACCTACGGTGGGCGGAAATTGGGATCCGCATCCCAGCAGCGTTTGGAGCGTGATCGCCGTTGCCTTATGGGGTCGGCCTCATCCTTTTTTAGCATTACTGTTTTGCAGAAGGAGATGACCGCCTGCCAATCCTCCTCGCTCTGGACTATGGCTTCTACCAAGGCCTGGCGCGAGAGATCGCCGCCGCCGTAAGAAACGGGGTTATGAGAACGTCTAAAGTAGGTTCTAGCATTCATTTGTTTAGTAGCAGAGATAATCTAAAGCAAAGTCTGGGATTTGGCTGAAATTGGATTACAGGATTGTCTAAATGATATACCCTGACCCTGGAACAGAACACAGGTAGTCACGGTCTACCCAGGACATGAGAAGTTCTTTGATGGTTTCCTAAAAAAAAAAAACACTATAATTCAAGCTGTATTGGTCTCATTATCATCATCATCATCAGCCTTTTTAGCATTCCCACTGCCGGGACACAGTCCTCCTCTATGGAAGAGGGCCATTACCACCACGCGGGCCCAGTGTAAGTTTAAACCTTGGTCAATAATCTGCTAAACATTGGTGAATAATCTGCTTTGACAAATCCTCAACTGACGGTACTTGAAAAAGCTTTTATGGTAGTAACAGTACAAGTTTAATTTCTAATTTCGAAGCACAATCCGATAAAGCAATAATTAAGTTCAGACGGATTATTCTCTTAAAGCAATTTCATGCCCATAAAATATTCCGAGTGAGAGGAAGTGATGGATCTTTGTAATTAATTATGTAAAACATTCGAGTCTGAAACACGAATTAGTGCTTTCATGTTTTTTGTAATACTTATTTCGTATTTGGTTGTACAGAGAGTAATGCGAAAAGGAAATATAGGCTAGCTTCCATTCGCCTGAAATTTGTACTAGCGTTAATGTAAATAACTATTTGTTATTAGTTTTTGCTCGCAGCTTTGCTCGCGTCAACTTTACTCTACTCCACTCTACCCTACTTTACCATTATTTTTTTTTTTTATAAGAACCTTCTCCTGGCAATAACAAAAACATAAAAAAAAGCGTAATCGGTTCAGTTGTTCTCGAGTTTGGCGCTTAGCTAGACATTCAGCAATTCATTTTTATATTTTTAATACAGACGTATAATTTATTTCACTGTTAAGTTTCACCCACATCCATTCAGTCGTTTAAGCGTGTAGGAAAAACACACAGACACACAAACTTTTTCTTTTATAATATTAGTGTAGTGAAACCTCTTTTTATTTTATTACACGTACGTTCCATGAACTTAGGAATATAATGTCAAATGTTGGTAATAATTATGTTAAAATCACATCACCATTTTCATGCCCTTGAGGACCTGGTGGCTAAAATAATAACGATCGACAAGGTTAAGCAACGTTTGCCGAGGTCAGTCTGTAGATGGGTGACCATCTTAACATATCGAGACTCCTCCGTACTTCCTATAGCACGTTTAGGCATGGCAATTATTAACCAGATCCATTTATAATTATGACAATTACCACGTTTTTCATAAATGACTAGACAAAATATACGATGTATTTAAATAAAAATAAAAAATACATAGCAACCCTAACTCTAACGACGAAGGCCATTTTCTGCCAAGACTATTTCCACGACAGTAAATTAAAAATTTCTCTCGAGACTAATTAATCTCTTGCAACAGTTTATTTAAACAAAGAAACCAGGTCAAGAAAATCAAAACCACAGCAAAAAAAAACTATCTAGTGTAACCTTCGCAATTAACGAATGACGTATAACGTTACAATGAAATGGAAACATTTAAAAAGTTTTTAAGTTTTTCATGTCCCATCCACGCCGATAGGACAGTATAGCCAGATTGTTAAAAAAAAAAAACATTTTCGAATTGTTTGTTTGTGGTTTGGAACGTGTCAAAGAGTTTTTGGCGGGATTTTTTCATGTCAAATTCAGTAGCTATTTTATATTATTATTTTTTTAATTGATATAAACTAATGCTTGATTGCAAACCCACCTGATGGTAAGCAGTGATGCAATCGTTGATGGTGAGAGGCACTAATAGTTAATTAAGAGTCTATTTACTCTAGCTTTGAAGACACCTAAATTATAATTGGACGGGACGACCGCAGCAAGCAAACTGTTCCAGTTTTACGATGTACGCAGTATAAACTACGAGGCAAAACGATTAGTCAGAACCGTAGTAGTCTCAATTATTTATTTCATTTTTTTATTAAAATTTTATGCACATAACACTGTACAAAGGCGGACTTAATGCCTTAGCATTGCCTTATTATCGGAAAAAAATATATATACTTTTTTATGTAAAAAATGGTCTAGTATTGTATCTCAAGAGTCAAACAACTGGACAATATGTGGAATCATCAGTGAGAATTTACAATAGGAGCGATCTCGGTAAAATGGAGCTGAGAATTTCATTGTAGTATTGACTACCTTAGCAAAGCTTGCAGAGAAAGCGAATTCGATGCATTTGCTGTTAAATAGGCAAAAATATCCACATTGTAATGAAAACCAAAATGAATATATTTTGCAAGCTTCATTTCACATCATCAGGTTTCATCAGGTTTAACAGTGGTCAAGTGTTCACTTTTTTTAGCCTAACAATAATGAGAAATCCAAGTGCCTAAAATTACTTTAAATAAAAACTGAAAAGAAAGAAAAACAATGTCATTCCAATAGACATTTGAATGCACCTGTCGGGACCTATATTTGAAGCCGAAAAACATAGCCCTTCTTGCAGTCGGAGAAAAATAAATCCTATACATATATTAAATTATTTTTAATTATTGATTGACTCCCATACATCAGTTTATCTTTACCACCACTAAACAAAAAAAGGCATTCAATACTTTAAACACAACAGAGACAATTTACTCTGCTGTTTATTGTAACTATTATGATAGTAACACTACAGCTGTAATGATTCACAAAACAAAATCGTAACATTATGTCAGAAATGTCGACACAACTGGGCTGTGTCCCCATTGCGAACATGTAACGCAACTACCACTAATTAAGAATAAGATGGCAACTCAGGCCACCGTCGTAGAAGAAAAGTATATTAAAAAGAAAAGTGTTTTCAAGCGAAGAGCCACTGATTTTGAATAATTAATATTATCGTGAGAAATTCACGGAATTGACGAAGAGAAACGAAGATATTCGTCACGGTGGAAAGATTGTTGTGACAGGCCAAGATGGGTGGTTTGGACACATGCCGAGGGTGCTAGATTCCAAATCCAATCGGGCCCCATCCCACTCTTCCATGTTTAGACGATTCTGGTAACCACATCTGGAGCACTTTGTGTGGGATATGATTTCCAGAAGTGTTCTTTTCTCTTGAAGGATGACTCAATTACGGGTTCTAAGCTCAAGTTTTCGGTCGAAATTAAAGTGAAAGGTATATTCTGAGAAGCACTGAAATATAAAAGGGTTGATTTCTTTATGATTTTTCAGAATTACAAGGCCTTTATGTTCAGGTTTGTTAACGACTGCTTACCGAACAACGTAGCATTCAAAGATCTTCTACAAGATGGACCCTCAACGTAGTCAGGGTCGCACGACCCAAGAAGTATGACAATCAAGACTTTTTTTTTCATTGCTATAAACTAGTGCTCGACTGCGATCTGACCTGATGGTAAGCAGTGATGCAATCGTTGATAGAACCTAGTGAGGGTCGTGAGATCCGAGAAGCATGACGATCAAGACACTTGTCAAAAGCATACCATATCATCACCTTTTATATTGTAATCTATAGTATTAATGTTATAAAGCTAAAGAATTTGTTCATTTGTTTGTTTAAAAACGAAAATCAGGAACAACAGGTTTGAATTGAAAATTTATTGTAATGTTTGGATAGCCTATATATCGAAAAAAGCTATGCGCAATATATCATTATGCTAAGATCAACAAGCGCGGAAAAGTAACCAAAGATGCGAGTTAAACCACAAGGGACCGATAGTTCTGGGGCATTGGGTTATGGGAAGAGGACCCTGGAGTCCTGGAATGGAGGCAAAAGAAGAACATGGTAGTGAGTTTTGTCAACAAAAGTCTTAGAAACCCTGTCGCTCAGCCCAAAAGTGAAAGAAGTCATTGGAAGATATCCCACGTAAAAAATATAGGTGGCAACTAGTTTCATTACATAGGTAGTATAAAACAAAGTTGCTTACCGCTTTCCCTATGTATGCTTAGATCTTTTAAAGTGCCCAACGGTTTTTGATGCGGTTTTAATAGAGAGAGTGATTCAAGAGGAAGATTTGTATGTATAAAACCTGCCTGTATTTAATATCACCATTTGCACCCGTGCGATGCTGGGACGGGTCGCTAGTTTAAATGATAAAAGCCAACTCCAAGGGCCTTGCACTTGATAGATCAACACTACTGACTTACATAAATACAGGTACTAATAAAATAAATAACAGAACAGCGCTACAACACCGTCATCCATGTTTACATCTCCGATATAGCCACACGTGCTCGTGAGCTGGTTACGCAATGTCACCGCTCAACGGCCACTCACTGATTCATTGATCGTAGTACAGTGATCGATCGCGGCATTTTTATGCTAACTTATGTAAATTTCTTTAAAGAAAACTTTCTTTTCAATGTTTTTAGAGCCCTTTTGGATGGTTTGAGGTGTGACGGGAAAATGTAACAGCAATTTTTCATAGGAGCTTTTGTGTCTGGTTATTTTTTGAACTAGTGAGACTGCGGAAATCTATTGGATGCGAGATATACAGGAACGGCTATTATTCCAACGCTTGGGGGAGGCCTATGTCCAACAGTGGATGTCTTTCGGCTGAAATCCATAGATAAAAAAAAAAAAAAAAAAAAATCATTTTATTTCAGACGTTAGTCCATAATTTTAAAATTCATTACATTATATATTATTAATCATTGTAATTATTATATTATCATTACATTATATATTCTTAATTATTATCATTATTATATTATCATTACATTATGTATTATTAATTATTATCATTATTAGTTATTAATTTGAACAGTTTGTTGGTTTCAACGTGTTTATCTCAGGAGGTGCTGGTTCAAATTTAAAACTTACTTACTTTAAGAGTATTCGGTAGCTCATTTATCGAGAAAAACTATAGGTTATGTAACATCACATTACGACCAATAGGACCGAAGAAGTAACCGAAGACACGGGTAAAAGCATGGGGGACAAGAGCAAGCAAAATACACTATTAATACATAGTACAGAGTCACCTCAGACCGAGATATGTAACTATGGAGTTTGGACTGGAGCCCAGTGCGTAAGGCAAAGAAGGAACGCTGTGTAGTGTTTAGTCAGTAAAAGTCTGACACTGTTTCCCGCTCCGCCCATGAGCAGAATTCGTCATTGGATGATTTTTGCCCACCATAAAAAAATACATAGTGGTACATAGGTGGACTTAATGCAACAACGCGTCATATGGTAATACGACCAATTGGAACCGTGCACTAGCTTCTGACGTATTATAAGTACCCATGTAGGCCTTTGTGAAATAAAACAATTTTATATTTGATGCATTGCACATGAATAGATGTTAGTTATGAAGAAATGTTGTAAAACACCTGAAATCAAGAACGTGAGTTAGTTCTCTAGTTCAAAACCACGTTCCAACTAGAAATAGTTTATCTACTTATTACAAAACTAACGTATAGACATTAGGGAAAAAAACAACCTAGAGAAACGAATTGATGGGAGATTCTATGAACACATAAAATGAGAAACTAAATACTTTCCATACCTGTAAATCAGATCGTGAAGAGCAAATATCTTTGCCCATGACGGATTTTTTGCTCCAATAACATAAATATTTTGTTCTACAATTATTTGTTTAGGTATGTATCGATTTGCTCTTCAAATCGATTCTACAAGAAACAGCAAGCAAAAACCAGTTTTTTCAGTTTTTTTTAAGAAAATAATAACAAACAAAACTCCCACTTCCGTAAAAAAATAGTGTTTAAGTAAATATTTATGCGTGTTAATAGAAATCAGTTATCAAAACGTTTAAAGTGCAAACTTCTAATTTTCTTTAGTATTTTGCAGGTCTGTGTAAAAGTTGTATGTTGTATTGGCAGATGTAACTGTAACTAGTATTTATTTTCAGAACTAGAAATAGATACCTACTTATACTCTTTATTGTTACACCATAAATAAAATTACAACAGGAGCTTTTTTTCGGTAGTTAAATATCATCCAATGTCAACTCTCTCCCTGGGATGGAGTAGGAGATAATGTCAGACTCTTACTGACTGAAAAAAAACCATCATACCAGGGCCGAGCCTTCCTTTTAGACGCGAACCCTTGTCCCTAGTGGGCTTCTACCCTACTGCTGGGTCCCTACGAATAGGACCTTGAAATTAGGATGTCACAATAGGCGGTCTTATAGGAAAACCAATCGCTAAAAGCGATTTTTACATAACATCTTACATTACCTATTAAAATTATCAATACACCCCCTCAGTTCGTCGAACTCAATGTACAATTGCTATTTCATGAAAAAGTAAACTTAGGAAAATTTTAATTTTGCAGACGACTCGCAACATTTATTTAAGAGTGACGTAATTACGGAAATAAAACGGGGTTGGTCCTGACTAATGAAATACTGATGAAAACTTCTCCGATTCGATTCAACCCGACAATTTCAAGCGGAAACACTGATCACCGACGCAATTAATACTACATTAATTATTCCGCAGGTGCTTAAAACTGATACAAGTAAACAAAATTACGGTAACCAGATGTTCGAACTAAATCTCAATTTAATCAATAAACATTTAAACTTCCCGAGAAACACCGTCAACTTATCCGATTTCGCATTAAACCGATAAAATATTTTATTTTATGATTTAAACATTAAGGTTTATTGATTAGGTAAAATACATGGAGCCATCTGAAACGGTTAAGCTTCCTAATTAACGTTATGAGCTGTATGACACATTTTTCGTTATGTAAAATAACGGTATACACGCGACATGACATTAAAGTCAGGCAAACTTCATAATTTATGGACTGGAAAAATATTTGTACAATGTCCCTTTTTCAGTCTAAATCGAATATGTTTTACACAAACATTTGTGCACTTAGCCGCATATTAGGATAATCTCAAGTTTCCAAATAACGAAACGACAGATAAAACGCGCCTTTTCTTATTTTTATAACATCCTTTGACATGAATCAGCGAGCAAATAACGATAAAGTCGATTCCTTGGAACCTCGGAGGTTGCTGCACCTTGCAAAAACTCCAAATTATGTTCACGCCTCTCCAATTTCGGCCGGAGATAATCAAAGTTTCAATAAAAATACGCATTGGCAAGTTCACTTGTCGCAAAAGGTTAAATCCGTCCGCCATTTTCGATTGAATTGCGGTATTAACTTGTCCAAGTTTTAAGGCTGTGTTCAAAGATATCGATGTCGTTCGCAGAAAAAAACGTCGTTTCTTTTTTCTTTTTAGATTTTTCATAAAAACCATCGAAGAGTTCCAGCTACTGAGTCGTTAGCCAATAAAATGGTGACAGTATGTATTTTAACGAAGTGCACGTCGTGGAAAAAAGTTAATGGTGATTGAATGAGGACGAGCTCGCTCCGGTGGTCTCGAGGACTGCTGCAGCTGATGCGGACTGAATCACTTTTTCTTTGGGTTACCAACAAAATTAATGGGCCATCGTAATGTTCCAGGCAACCCCGAAATCTGTGTTTTCAAACAAACTTTTTTTTTGTGTTTTTTATTTGTCCAATATGTAATCGAGGAAACAGTAATTGTCTATTAAAGTTGTCTTCCGAGATTTTACGTATAATTTATATTTCAATAAGGAAATCATAAAATATGTAATAGTAAACAGCATCAGTCCGGCTGCGAAATGAAAACTGAAGCCGTCTGAAGGAACGTGTAATTAGTGCTGGAAATGTTCCGTGAGCGCGAAAACACCGCCGACTGAACAACAAAGTATTTTCTTAACAATTTATCTCCAAAGAGAATTTATTACGACATTTCCACAAAATAGCTGAATTATTTAGTATAAGGCCTTGACATGGTCGTGGGACCCAGTAAAACATGCGTCTGGCCATCGTAACACTGTTATGAGAGTCGGGCAATAAACTATATACTGGATCAAATTAAACAACGAAATGAGGCAACTAGCTTTTTTCTTGTAGAATTAAATGAAAACTTGTTGTTTTAATCCTAACATAACTCCGGATTTGTTTTGTTACATGAAACATACGGATCTGTTCGAGCGGAATTGGAGTAACTGTTTACAGAGATCGGAAAGTCAACATTCGAACTAAAGTAAAAGCGATCCACTCACAACTGGATATTTAGTTAAATCTACGAAAAGCAAACATCATGGTTTTTAAATATTTTTTTAAATAAAATGACGCAAACTTTTATCCCGTAAAGACAGGCCAACGAACGAACCTCTGACTAATTTTCACAACCGTGACCCGCCTTAGCTAATCTTACTTCATCTAACAGATCATCAATTTTCCTCAAGCGACTATTACACAGAAAAGATTACCTGATTCACGCTTTTTCTAACACATCCAACAAGCTAAAACATCGGAACTGTATTATAAACAAAAAGGTAATGAGAATTGAGGCTCAACACCTTTCAAACAAAAAAAAAATGTACACAGAAAAAAAAGACGTGTTCAAAAATCGAATTCAAACCCGGCGGAATTAAAAGTAAAAAAGAATACTCGGAATGCCTTAAGAATATTGTGGTATTGTAATAATTCGGATTATACGCGGTTTTCCTCTACAGTTCATTGGAATAGGGCGCGCGTTGTAAAATGATTTCAGTGCCAGATTTTCTTTTACGATACTTTAATGTTCTCAGAAAAACTAATCGGAGATACTCAGGACTTTCTGATATTATAAGTATGGGCTACGTGATACTAGTCGTGTATAATATAACTAGATAATTGGAAATCCCTGAGGACAGTATACGAATTTGGCGTTTCTAACGTTCCAAAGATTAAAATAGCTAGCATTGCATTTAGTCCAAGTATTTTTAGCTACGGTTTTCTGTTTAACGTGTATTATTAGAATGAACGTACATTACATGTGTTGCATGTCAATGTTTCAAGCTATTTTTACACATACTTGAGAAGTACAGAGAACAGACGCTGGTTATAATTAACATATGAAAGTGTTCTATAGTTAATTCTTAATGAAATTTCAACATATTATTGTTAATTAAAAAATTATACATGTTCAAGGTTTCGCACTGTTATTAAAACTAATTGCTTCTTTTAATCTGTCTTAGAAGTGGTTTAGTTAAACAAAATCGAGTTAAGCAGTTATACAGTTTATTAACTCTTTATTTTTTTATGTGGATTCATCAAATGATTTGTCGCGTTCTGGGTGGTACATGGTGTGTAAGTGTGTGCTATTACTGACCTGTTATCCTTCAATTGCCCTTTGCGAGAGGATGAAACCTAGCGTGACGGTTGTCAAGAGAAAACGGGGGATAGAGAAGAGTCTTCCCCAATTACTTAAGGATTTTTTCATGGTGGGAAAAATTATCGAATGACGAATCCGGCCCTTGGGCGGAGCAGAAGACAGTGTCAGACTCTAACAGACTAAGCGCCCGACCCCGTTCCATCTTTTCCTTTCGCACTGGGGTCAAGCCTTCCTTTCAGAAAGAGACCTTGGGCCCCAGTTGGCTTCGACCCTTTTATAGAGTCCCTATGATACCGATGAGGATGGTATAATCAGCTTATGTTTGAATCCTCTATAAAATAAAGAAAGAAGAGAGAAAAAAATATTTTATTTGACACTATACACTATACACTATTTGTGTCTAAATGACACACACAATGCAGAAACATACACATCTACATCTGCACTAATATTTGTATAAGTTTGTTTTTTTTTGTTTTTTTGTTTGTAGGAGGTAATCTCTGGAACTACTAGTCCGATTGGAAAAAAAATTAGCAACAATAGAAAGCTGCTTTACTCCTGAGTGACAAAGGCATATTTTATGTACGCGGGTGAAGCCGCTGACAAAAGCAAGTATATGATAAAAAAGGTGACAAAACTAACATCATGTGTCTCACGGATGCACCAAATGGGTAAGAATAAAAAAAATGGCTTGTAAAATAGTACAAAAGCAAATAGCCAAAGTAAGTCAGACTTTTCACTTGACAGAGAAAGAAATCAAAACCGCCAGTAGCTGCTATTAAGCACGCTAATTGGTCGGCGAGAAGAGAGCGTGACATAGCTGACGAAAGTCTCGCTAACTATGGGGCTAGCTGATTATATGTTCCTGGTAACACTGGAATTGTAGACGGTTTAAGCTTTGGAAAGTATACTTAAATTGAATATTGTTATGTGGAAGTACGAGCTGAAGTGTGTGTGGGCTTTTTGCCTAGTGTCGTTTATTAATACCTGGTTCACACTTGATTGACTAATTATTGTATTTTGTGTTGTTTGTTATGTGCGTTAATTTTTGGGCAGATTAAAAATTGTTTTTCTTTCTTTCTTTTCTTTAAGTCCAAAAAATACCTTCCTTAGTCTATGTTAATCTTATTATCAACTCAAAAAAAAAAAAAAAAAAAAATTGACCAATTACAAAAAAACATCGTGAGGAAACCGACATGTCCTAGAACGATAAATTCGAAGACATATTATGACATCCAATTCGCAATTAGTTAGACGTCTTAATCAGACTGACATTCCATATCGCTTCAACTAGAGAGGAAGAAAAGATATCATTTCATGTTTTCCCACCACTAACGACATGTATATTGAGCACAGTAGCGATAATACTTCATGAGAAAAAAATAAAGAAAACATATATTTTTCAATGTCAAGGTAAAATAATAAATGGCCATTGAAATACCAGGAGAACATAACAAAGCGGAAGTAGACGTCGGAACAATAGATATTGATTTCTTATTGCATATAATGGATACGGTAAAAAAAATAACAATGATTTCAATTCATTACGTTTTAGCACGTAACTAAAGTTCAAGGGAAATCTTTATGTTTACTGAAACATTAGATACTATAAATAACAGAAATATTTGTTTTGAGGTTTTTTTTTAAACAGTTCTTGACTGCGATCCCACATGATGGTAAGTAGTGATGCAATCGTTGATGGTGAGGCGCACTAGTCGATTAAGAGCCTACTCATTCTAGCCTTCAAGATATTTAAATTATAATGGAATAGGAAGACCGCAGCAGAAAAATTGTTCCAGTCTTTTGATGTATGCAGTATAAACGATGAAGCAATCATTTCAATTCAACAACATAAGTGTTTTTTTTTTAATGGTGGGCAAAAATCAATCAATGACAACTCCCGCCCTAGGGCGAAGCCGGATATAGTCAGACTTTTACTGGCTAAAAAGCCACCCTTTTCCTTCTTATCCCTAGATATCGGGGCTGAACCTTCCTTTCAGAAATCGGTCCTTGGCCCCAGTAAACAATGTAAGTGTGGATGCTCACCGTACGAATACGTGTGAATGTATCGTGTTTACGAATTTAGGCCAACACTTGCTCCAACATTTGTCACCAAACGTTTGGCCCAACTCAATTCGTCAACGATGCAAAGTGGGCCGACACGGACAATAAGTGCCAGAGCTCCAGAATTCAGCATTTACACTGAATTTTATCTATAGATGGATAGGAAATAGAACAGAAACAATATTCCAGGAAAATTAATGTTAATGAGTGTTTCTGGTTGTCCAAATGTCGTTCAAAAGTGGGTCAGTACTGATGATGAAGTGTCACCAGACCACCATGCTTTCATGGAATCGCTTTTACTGGAAACGTGATGAAAGTAACTGTCAAACATGTTACGTATATGACGTTGCTAAACCTACATAAGATTTTCTAGGACTCGTAAAATGTTTATCGTACTTTTGAGCTACTCCCGTCTTAGTAAATTAAGACTTTAAGAGCTTCATTCAAACAGACACGATTGAAAATTAGCTTTCAAACATCTACTTATATCGTAGCGATAGACAAGCACGTTCATAGAAACTATTTCTCAAAATAATGAAATGTTAATACAAAGGTCCGCTGTAGCGCTTCATTGGCATTATATCGTCTAACAAAACTTTTAAAATTTGCAGCGCTCTTACACTGCGTGAACATCAAAACTGCACTAATGTCATCAATGTAAAGGTGTGTGGCCTGCAGATCACCTAAGTCAAGTAAAGTGACTGTACGGTACGCCTAATCTAATGCATAGTACATATATATCGATAATTTATAATGAAACAATACTAATATTTAACCACTAGACTTTTAAGACAAGTGGTCGTTAATTTGTTAAAGAAATACAATGCGAAACAGCTACCGAGATTTTTGTTTGAACAACTGTGACTCACTTTCAAACAAAACGTAAACAAACGCTGTGAAAAACTCATTAATTAACCTACTAGATAAGTTTAAACAAGGCATTTTAACCTAACGAAATGACTGTATACCATGTTGGATCAGATTCTAAAACTTCAAGACTTCTGTATAAAAATGTCAATTATTTACAAACACAAACATGGAATGCATCCAAAGGGAAAATCTGCAAAGGAAACCGAGTTCCCTTCTGAAAGGAAAACCGGGAGGAATGGGTTATAGTCAGTAAGTCTAACGCGCCTCACTCCATCCTAGAGTGAGAAAGTACTGGATGATTGCCTTTCAAAAAAATTAAATAAACAAAATGGTCCTAAAACACAATGTGTAAAGAACATAGGTGGGCATTAGTCAGTCTCAGTAAAAGTCTGACACACCCTTTGTCCCACCTTAGAGCGGGTCAAGTCATGTGACGATTTTCCTCAAACCTCAAACAAAAAAAGATAATTTTAATAAATTAATTTAAAATACAAAGGATGACAGAAGATTTTTATTTTATTTAGTTTTTTATTTTGTATAGGCTCGCTCGTTTAACCGCTATGTCACCTGATGATAAGCGATGATGTATCCGACGATGGAGCACGCTAACCTAAAAGTACCTAACCTATTAATTATTGACTGAAAGATCCCTAGGTCAATACATCAGGAAACACAGATATTTCGGCACCTACACATCTTCTCTGCTCTATTTCTCTTTACAAAAAAAAAGTAAAAAAAGTACGGTCACTATTCTTACCAGGATTCTCGGACCACACAGGCCAAAAACTAATGACTTCTTCCGAAAAAGAAATGTCAATACATTTGGCGCGTTGCCGTCTCCGACAGTTACCAGCGTCGAACTGAAGTAGGTCAATACATTATTTATAACCCGCACGTCACTGTGTTGCAACGTTCGTGACAGCGCAAACAATGCACGTTGCTGTAACATGTTATATATTGTGTTGCGCTACCGGGTATGTTTTTGACTGGGCAAGTTATGTTGCGTTAAATCAATGAGTTTAGTGTTCGTAGGGTTATGAGGGATTCCGTTTGGGGCTAGGAATTGGTTATCGAAACGTAATAAAGCTTAAATTTGATGTTTTCGCTAAGTTTAAGATGGTTGAAATGGAGAATCTCCTATAACTATCACTAACAAAGGAGAAATAGGGCGCCTCGCTATCAACGATTGCATCACTGCTTACCATCACGTGGGATCGCAGTCAAGCATTAGTTTATAACAAATAAAAAATGCTTACGATGAATAATTGAACCATCACATCGTGTGACTTTTTTTCTGTAAGAAATCATCAAATGACCATCGTACTCCGGGTGGAGCAAGTGTGAGTATCACAATTTTACTCCCATACCTAATGTCAAGTGTCATACCTAATAAACCATATGTGTTTCTTCAGTAACACTTTACACTGTAGTTAACTCTTTTGAACAATCCAGCAAAGTGGCTCCCCAAAGACCTTACTTTGAATTTTATTTTAAAGTGAGTACAATTGTACAACTTCATCTGAAAGCAACCTTAACGTTGACAGCTTAAAAAACAATCTTTTAAATAAAAAGAAAATTACATATGAAAATCTTGTACCGTTTACCGTAAAATGGTTGACAGATAATTGTTTCAGAAATAAACTGCAAAAAAGTTAAAACAACGGTTGTTTTTAATAAAAATTTCAAACAACGGACTTAGATACTTAAAACACCATTACATAAATGCCTACTTCTTTTTATTTTAGGGTTCCGTAACTTATGAGGAAAAACGAAACTCTTATAACTTCGTTGTCCGTCTGTCTGTCAGTCAAGAACTTTTATCTCGGGTACGCGTGGAGGTATCGAGTTGAAATTAAAACCATTTGCTTAATTACTCAGATGTGCGGTTCCTTGAAGCTGTGAAAAATTCAAACTACTATACGTTAATGATTAAGAAATCTACGATCTTTTATGTGGAAAAAGACGTAAATTTCGACAATCTCAAGGGAATCCAAATACGTAGAGTACTAACTGTTGAACTAGAATCCTAAAATGTGGCACAAAGTAAGATCTTAAAGCATTCGTATAAGAATAAATCTGAAACCTGTTAATTTGTTATGTCATAAAAAAAAAAACAGTTTTTGTGCATCGATCGTGGAGACTCCATTCGGGAATGGGACTATTTACAAAGATAGGTAAGTTTGTGCGGAATCCGCAGTGCGTGAAACCAATTCGCACTTAGCCAGTTTTTTATGTAATTTCCACAAAGAGCGGTAAGAAATACAGTTCCAAATCGCCAATTACAGGGATTAAGGACTATTAAAACACAATCTACAACTGTAAACAAAGTCAATATACTCATTAAGAGATGAAAAACCTTGGTATTACGCAACTAGCTCCATATTGGATATATTCCAACGAACAAAGACTTACTTTATTACACGTAAATCATTCTTTGTGAAGATCTAATTGCCGTTCATGCATCCTTTATGGTGTTTTTAGAACATGGAATCGTAAAACTGATGTTTACTGAAATTGAGCTAGATATTGAACCTTGGGTCCCCGGTCCGGTTTCTGAAAGGAAGGTCCGACCCCGGTATGAGGGCTAAGAAGGAATAGGGTGGGTCGTTTAGTCAGTAAAAGTCTGACACGTCATTAGATTTTTCCCACCATGAAATGAATAAATATTGAACTTTTTTTTTGTGATAAACCATGAAAGATCCTATAAGAAAGGCTATACTATAGGTTTACTTATCAAATGAAAACTCGAGGTCCTGGAATGCTAGGGAAGGAAGGTATGTAGAGTGACTGGTAATTAGTGACCGATACTTAAACACGTGATTGTAGACATGATAACAAACTACTTTTACTATGAGACCAAAACATTACGAAAAAAATCATATTACATTTATGTTCGCCTAACTGGTAACTAAACTAACTGCTGTTTTCTAAACCGGGAGAAGTCATAGGACAATTTCCCATCTAAAAAAGAAGCTATCTTTGGCACGAAGGAGTGTCGATATGGTCACCCATCCGACAACCAACCACGCCAAATGTTGCCTAACTTTAAAGTTTTTCTATGTAGTCCAAAACCCTGAAGGTATATTTCGTCTTACGTAAGCGTAACCCAGTGCCTGCTTCGGAGTAAGAATAAAAACAAGAAATCAGGCCGAGGTTGCAGCGATCGATTTGCTATGCGAATTATAACGGGTATGTTCGATTTAATTGACGTATGCCGTCTCTACGCAGATCACTGTCTGTATGGTCTGTTCCGACAGTGAAAGTCCCAGTAATTTCTGAATCAAAACAAAAAATTGTTGAGATAATTACTGTAGATTTTGTAGGCGGATTTTCCTTTGAGAATAACCACCAAATTGTGTGTTAGAAAGTTGTAACAATCGCAGATAATTTGTTTTCGGCCTAGAACTACACTGCGGGAACAATCTGCATTGTATACAATTTTAATGGAAACGAAATCAAACTACATTTATTTTTTTGTATCAATTTGAAACTTTTTCACAATTGTAACCATAGTAAATGCCTGCAATCCAATCTACATGAGAGGTTATGAAAGAGAGATGGTATTTATTTTATAAAACATAAATAATATGGGTATAAGTAAGTAACACTTTTACAGGTCGATTTTTTGAGTTGATATAGTCAGTGTTCAACAACGAAAGATACTCAAAGATAGAAAAAAAAAAGAAGAAGATAGAAGATAGGTCAAAGTGTATTTTAAAGTCCATACATTACAAATAAAAAGGCTACAAACAATATATAAATTATGTGAAATAAAAGATAGAACTTTCATTATTAGCCATATAAGTTACAAAAAAGATAAATGAAGCAAACATCACATAAGATGACATACCTATTCACACTACACCTGGTTCACACTTAACAGATTGTAATATTATGTGCGTCTAGTTTTGGGCAAAATAAACACTGTTTTCATTTCTTTCTTTCTTTTTATTAAGCGGCTAATCGAGACAGGTAACCATCTATAGCAAGAGAGAGTGTTCCAACTTTGTCCGATCTTTGTTGCTACGTTTAGTTGCCCCAACTGTTATTAAGAATGATGACAACATCACTCAGTTTACGCAAACATTTTACCTCACTTACACCAATATCAAAATAACCGATCTCAGAACTGCAGTTCCTCAAGTGCACTCTTAGCCAACTATTTACGGCCTCCATTTTACGGCATAAGGTTTCAAATGTAAATTTCTGACGTCAATGAGCAATCGGCGCAGGAGTGCGCAACTAAACCCGAACCGCTTAATGGCGGCCGATACACTCGTAAAGGAGGTTGTAAACTGTACAAGTAAAAAGGTCGCATGTTTTACCCCCGTTAGGAGTTTTATATTGCAGTTGATATACGATTGAGCTGTTGATGATTACGATTGGCTTCCCGTTGTTCAAAAGGTTGCCTAAAAATTTTAAAGAAAGAAAAGAACGAAAGAAAAATATTTTATTTGACACATAGACACACACAATACAGAAACCACAATATGACAAAAAGCAGACATTATATGACAAAAAAAAGGTAAAAAAAAATTATTCATATAGGTCCAGTTCAGCAAAACTGCCAGGCAAACACGAAGTAGCAACTACCAAGTAGTTTCCTGACGCTGGTTTTCAACTGAACCTTAGAGTGTACGCAAAAAAGATAAATTATGAAATAACTACTTTTACAGCTTCTTGTTGATTGGTTAAGAATAAGAAACATTTGGACTGGTCATACGTCTTCTTCTTTATTAATAAAAGCTTTATGCTTTATGTACAAAGGAGGCTTAATTCCATAAGTCTTTTATGCTTTTTTATTAAACGTCATCTCAGTGTTTATTTTATTCTTAGACCTTGTGAATTTTAACACAATGAACGCAATTCTTTGGTATGACTCCAAAACGTAGTTTTTAGAACCATGATCCTCGTGAGAAAAATTCTAGTTGCTTTATCATACAAACTTTATAAATAAGTCTATGGGTATGCATGGGTTTATATTTGTTACTACTTTAAGCTCAGACGGCTGAACAGATTAATAATGTCTTGAAATAGAACACTTTTTGTCTCAGAAATAAGTTCCCTTGGGATAAATTTCTACTTTTTTGTGACGGAAACCGCAAGCAGAATCTAGTGATGAAATACGCAAGAAAATTAAACAGTTTTCAGCGTACTAAAAATTATTTTCTTGCCGAAATTCCCAACGAGAAAACAGCCCTAGAGAATTTACATTTATGAGGAAAATTCGTGTATCTATTTAATAATTAGCTCGCTCGGAACTCAAATTAGCTGTACGGTAATTTCATTAAAAAATCCTCACGCCCTTTTTACTTTCCCCAGATTTTATAACATAAAGATATTTTTTTCATAATGTTTGCTTGCTACACGATTCGTTCGTTTCTTTTATAATCATGATTTAAAAGCAAAATAATTTATTAAAATAGTTTCTTTAAGTCCTTTTTCCTTTGATGTTTATAGTATTGCAATAATTTTAATTCATTTAAGCGGTAAGGTGTCCATTTCTAAGAAAATGTTCAGTCAGCGCTCACTCATCACGTTTCTCATACATTATACTCAAATAAATTGATAGTTCCTTTCCAAGATCTGAAACGTATCTTGGAAGATGAAAAATATATATCCTGTTTCGTTTATTTTTAAATGCACAAAAGGCTTTTACGAGCTCTGCGCCATGAAATACTATGGCGTAACGGTTCATTTGGGGTAACAAAACGGAACGAATTAAAACAAACAGAAAATCACTTTACGTTCGCGCCAAAAAGTTCAAAGGATTCGAATTTGGAACGTAAATTTTATTCCGTTTAAAGTGAGGTTTTGATAAACAAAATAAAAAATTAAACCGGCCAAGTTTGAATGCGACTCGCACACGAAGGCTTAAAAAAAAAGAAATCAAACTATAAACTGAAAAAACGGAATGTTTTTTTTTAATATTCATACAGGAAACCTGTATGAATATTTTTTTAAATTCTTTTTTAATTGTAAGGAGTTTTATCACTTAGTCTTTTTGCCACTCGTATGAATACTTATATAAAACAAAATATACAATATATCTAATTTTAACTCTTTCATAATTTTTTTGTTATACCAATAAATTAAACACCGAGAATTTAAATTATATACCTTCTGATAGACAGACAGCAAACGCTTAGTAGTAAGGTTCCGTCGGTTACGCTTCGAACACAGAACCCAAAAAGAAAAGTTTGTGGTATGTAGTCGATGGTTAGCAATTTGCTACGGTCCAAAAGTTACGAAACTGAATGAATATTTGTAGATATTAGATTTATATGTTTACGCTGTGCTATGGTTCTTAAATTAGATTAATATTAACAGTTAATTGGTCGGGTTGCATGTGGCACTGTTACAAACACAAGTTAATATTCAAATATCCTGCGTGCATTCTGTTGAGAGGTCTTCATTGCGTGCGCTTGTAAAACCGAAATAACTTTAGAGCTATTAGGAGAGTTAATGTACCTTTGTAATGTGCTGGACACTTAACGAAGCCAGTTATAGAAGTGCACAAAGCCATTCCCAGAACATCTAAGTTCGATCGAAGTGACATAGAAAACGCGAAAATAAGGATGCATCCTTATAGCAACAGACGGTTTTGGACGGGCTTCCCCGAACTATATTACTTGCACCTTAAAATACGAAGGCGTGACTACTACGTGTTAAGTGGAAGACGGTAACGGAGCATCTTCCTGAAACCCGCCCTCTTTCTCACTCCCGTCCTATAAATATGACGCTGAAACGTTTTCGCTTCAGTCGTTCAGGAAAGCTCGAGGTGTGCACTGTGCTAAATCAAAGCATTCCCCAGTGACAACGTGATACGGGACGCGTAACACAACAAATATATTTACGCAAGTTTTTTCGTATTGACAATTTTTCTCTAAGTGATTTTTTTTGGGATTGTTCAGTGAAAAGTAAAGTGAAGTCAAGATGTTGGACAAAACCATCCTCGGTGGTAGTTGGGAAAGCGTGGTAAGTTTCACTTAAATAATTAACTTCAACTGTAGAAACTAATTCAAATTAGTTCAGAATTCAAGATGTCTATATCTTGAACAATAAAGCTAGCATATTTGGATTACGGAATAGAGCTTACACAGCGGTGATCAGTGGTAACTATTACGCAAAGTGCATGGCCACTTTAATGCGCTTAAAAGGCAACTGACTTGTCTATGGGCGCTGTCATTGAACTGCGGCGCGTGTGTGTCCGCTGTTTGAATATGGAATTACGTTCTTTTTGTGGTAAAGCTCTTGACATTGCCGCAGCGGCCTCTCATGGCTAAAGGCCGAAAGCATTACATTAATCATTGGCTACAATCAATCCGATCGAAACGATGGAAATGAATCGTAAAGATTATAACCATCAAAAGATTTTATGTGGTTCAGAAAAGGTTATCTCTGACTTTTAAAAAAAGAAACCTTTGCTTTTGAAGTTATAAAATTTTAATTACTCTCTTTAATCGAGCTTTTTAAAAAGTAACTTTTAATAAAATGGCTAAAATAAAGCATTGAAAATTCCTAGGTACTATAGCAGCAATAATTAATTACAGTTGAAAAATTATTCCCTGATGTTGCTAATGGGCAGTTCCTGCCTGCACCGCTCGCAAAAAAACGGAAACGAAACGCCCGAGAAAAAACAATTACTCTTTGTCTATGAAAAACTCTCAAGCTGCCATTGCTTTAGAAATTGAACTGTCATTAAAAACAAATTGTTATTCCGATGCTATCTGATAGTGAGTGAATTATTAAATTGGGAAGCGTAAAGCTGTCATTGTGAGCAATAATAATGGATATTAGAAAGTGATAGGTTGTCAAACAAACAATGAGCTGTCAAAACCGCTGTCATAAGTTTTTCGGGGCGATTGTTGTCAATGGTTGTCGATAGTTTTAATTCGGGAACCGGTTATAGCGAATTTCGTCGGGATACTTTCACCGCAGTTAAACATATCCGAACTGGATAGACTGCTTAAACATTTTCGTGTTGTGTGTAACAATCTAATAGCTGTCATTCGTCGCCCGCCATTCCGGTTTATGGTTTCGAAAGTGGAGAGCTGCAGCGATCTCTGATAATGACAAATGACAATTTTGAAATGAGTCGCATTAAAAAATGTGCTGCATACATCACTGCCATTTGATTTTAATAATGCAAAGTCGGTCATGTAAAAATATGGCGATTTGTCAACATTTAAGTGTAAATATTTGTTTAGAGTATGTTTAGAGAGAATTAAATATAAAATATTTGTCAACGTCTTAGATCTACGCCTGAAGTTTGCTACTTTAAACACGAAATAATTAATCAAAATTTTATTTCCTAATAAAAATCCTCTCATATTTAATTTCATTTATCATATTATAAGTAAGGTGATCAGTTATTACGGCTGTATACTTTTCATAACTGTAAGTTTATGTCAATAAACTTGGGGTCATTAATACTAACGAAATCCGATGGTGCAATATGTATTAAAAAAACTTGTTACTCATCGGAAAAATCATAGTGACGAAAAAATGCGCGTGGGATAGGTACAGTTAGTCAGTGTACAATCATGGCTACGTCATTTTCTAATAATAATATGTCTCATCAATAATGATCTTTATCGGTTCTTAACCCGTGACATTCTAATTAGACAATCCACTTAGCATTAATTAGCTGGCATCTATTATTTTTTTCATTATAAACACACAAACCATTGAAGCAAGAACAAAAAAAAACCGTCGCATACTAATTCATGTTGAAAACAAATCTATCAAAACATAATTCCAAATTTAAAATCTCAAGCAAGAAAAAAAAAAGAAAATGACAGTTCTAACTTTTTAAACCAATCAAATAAAGCTCATTCGCGCCAAAAATAAAACCATAAACAATCAATAATTCCAAATTTGAAATCTCAATAACACTTCGACTTTCGATCTAATTGTGTGCTAAAGAGCACGTATCTAACTGGTGCCTAAGAATAGCGACCTATACTTGAACTGGCCCCAAAAATAGAATACCGTTTGCCTAATGTCGTACGTGAATAGCAGAACCACAGCACCACCAGATTTCGCAGAGTCGATCGCGTAAATTACACATGTTCCGATGTTTACGTTTCGCAAACTTATGTTAAATATATCTTGCATTTACTGAGGAAATGTAAACATTGAAAAAAAAATCCGTTCGAATTTTTATTTAGTGTAAACTGAAGACAAGCTGGATTTGCTCTCTTAATTGGTGATTCTTTATCAATGAGGGCATTTCTAAATATAGAAATCGATCCGATATCGATTGCAGAAAAATATGCGGTATTTCGGTACCGTTAAGCAGTACCTAAGTGTAACGAGAAATTATTAAGTCAAGCTCAAAGCAGTAAGTCTAGCTCATACATTACATCGCATAAATTCAAGAGGATGTTATAGCTGTAAATTCGAAAGAAAAAAAAAGATGTGTGCCGAGTTTTTTGCATCGAGTTTGCACATACGATTTAACGGTACTAAAAAAACGAGTACAACGCAAATTAAACCGTAAGATCATTTTCACAGAGACCGTTTTCAATTAAAGGTAATTCGACGGTAAAATTAATCACAGTATCGTACTGATTTCTAATCTTGTTTTTTTAATCAAAATGCATGTTTAAAGTCGTTAATTGGTTAAAAAAGATATTAAAAACGTTATGGATAGTTTTGTAAAATTGACTTAACTTGCATAATCGCTAGATTGGTAATTGATTAAATATTGATAACTACTTTACTTTCTAATTTGTTCATTGCTATAATCAGTGTACTGCCTTGTAGTGTAATTTATTTCTTCAGCAATTTGTTTGTTCTATTTATACCGCTAAACGTACTAAAAAGCGATGTCCGAAGGCTATTGCTTCCGTAGACCTCAATTTATCAAAGGTGCAATAACAAACGCATAATCGTACGTAATAAACACGTTGCAACAGCACATAAATAGACATTGCATTGAACATTCTGATGCGTTCGCGAAAATAACCTGTGACAACATTAACAGCACCTTTTAGTAACGTTATCACCTTCACAACTATAATAAGTTCCACAAATAACACGGAGTATGCACGTCCAGACAGAAATACTATACTCGTTTTAACGTGCTACGAGTATTACAAAACGGGTGCACGAAATAGGACACGAGCAGCCAACGAAAGACTAGCGTGGACACGTCCGACACTCACCCAGCGATGACGCGTTTTGATCGACAGTAAAAAATTACCTGAAAACAAAAAGCACAAGGTTAAACACGAAAAACAAGAGGTTGTAGCCCAGATACGAGGCTTAATTTCAGTTTTAATTAGACCGTGTTAACTAACCCTGCTAATAGGACAACTATTTAAAAATGACCCATTTTACGTTGCGACCTAAATCCGCAACAGTGCACTGTTTTTTTCTCTCAACCCATTAAAAAAATGTTACTCAACACGACCTGTCAAAATATAAAGTAGCGAATATTTTGTTGTGTCAGTACCAATGAACACTGAAACATGAAATTTCTCTAGCCTGTGATAGTTTATGAAAAAAAAAACATTGTCTATTGGATGATAGAACTCAAAAAGTTACAAAAACAATTATTTTAAATGGAACTCGATTTAGTACACCAGTTGCATGTTTGACATTTAAAAAATGTATCGCCCCAAATTTTTTGACTAAAACATTTAGCAAGTTATATCATTTTACATAACTGAGAATTAACGCTGTAATAGTGATTAATATTGTTTAAAAAACACGTAATATTTTATCATTAAGACTTGTCTTCCCGCGAGATCAGAGATCAGTGCAGTCAAATCCATAGCATTCCAATGTTTCGTTTACACCATGTTCTAATGAACTCCAATAATAAACCGTCTATTTCTGCGTGACCCATTATTTGACCAGTCGACGTCATACTCAGAGATTCTAAGAAAACCATAAAAATATTACATAATAATAAGTTTAAATTAAACCTCGCGTAACAAACGCCGGGAATATAACCTCAAGAGAGTTGTGCAAGCGACCGCTAACGTGAAAGCTTTTAATACTTCAAACGACACATTAGCAAAGCGTTTTCCGAAGGACATTTTTATAAACATATTTTTTATCGTCCGGTTTCTTCTCAACCTTCGTTAATTTTTCATATGATGTTATGGTACTAAAAGAATCTTTTGTTACAATTGGAATCGAGATAAGTGACCTTAACTTGATTAATATTCTGAATAGGTACCACACTTTAATGAGCTTCCTAGACAGTTCACGGTTACAGTTAAAAAATTGGTAGTACGGACATTGCCAAGTTCCTGTAGATTGAGACATATGGCGCTCTCGACAGGTGTGGCTAGACATGTGGGCACCGAAGGGCTCCGATGACGAACGTGTGGAACAACATCGAAAACGATCCTATTAATAATAGAAAGGGACAGTCATACTCCCTAGCCTCACGTTCTTACAGTCACGTAGTTACGTTATATTGATACTTTAAATAATCCACAAGATCGCTAGCTACCGACACTTGTTTATGGGACAGGCGGGAGATTAACTTTCATACCGTTGTTTATGTAAGCAATAGTCACTGATCCAAGATTTATCTAATTCCAGGTGTCGCGAGACGACTACGAGATTGACTACACCCCCAGCCCGAGAGGGTCTCCGCTAAAGGACACATCCAACATCCAGGACGAGCCCGGCTACTGCATCAGCCGCCACAACCCCAACAAGACCTTCCGCCGTGAATCTGTCATCGCTTCGTGGAAGAGTTTGAAGAAGGAGAGGGAGCTGGCTTTGGGAAAGCGTTTCATCTATGTTGACGCTGAAAGCTACCAGGATTACTACGGCAGGAACAAGGTCAAGCGCTGCAAGAGTGACAGGACGCCGAGCGCACCCAAGGTGCCGAAGAAAGTCAAGCGTACATACTCTGTCTTGTACAGATACGATCCGTCAGAAGAGAAAGTTGTAAAGGAGTACAAGTACCAGCTTCCTAAAGATGTTGAACCATCAGAGTGTCCAGTGATAAAGAAGTCTTACTCCGAGCCCTTCTTGAGGTCAGAGTCTGCGCAAAAGAAGAATAAAGTGAAGAGGTCATTCACGACGCTACTGAACATCAAGACAAAGTTCTTGAACATATTCACGTCCAAGATATAAATAATTGTAGGGATTTAACTTGGTTTAATTGCTCAATTCAATGCATTTTATGACTGGCTTATTATTTTGCCTTCAAGGTTTTAATAGCCATGAGTCTAGTCGAAATTTTGTGTAAGAGGTTCAATGTTAGAACCATCTATTTGGATATTAAACAGTAGAAACTAAAAAGCATATGCGAAATCGTGATGGGATGGGTCAACATGTATAAATGCTGTTTCATGTTGAACAGATAAAGATCGGATGCTGTATTAGTTCGTAAATTAGTTAACTTTATTAAAAAGGTGAACTAGAGAATATTCTAACGTACCAAATGTATTCATAAACAGTAAGTTTAGTCGATAATTTGTGATATTTTTGTGTGTTGTGATATTTTTTTGTATTTTCTGAAGTATCGTTCATGTAAGGTAAACTTACATTAATTGATACTTATTATAAGTACTACTAAGGATCAGAGGTTAATTATCTACTTAACTTACAAGTAATTAATTGTATTAATAAGCATTAATATGAATATAATTACTAATTTTAAGATTGTAAGTCATATATCATATATACACAACACAATTCTTTATATTTAAAACGAATATAAAAACAATTGTAAGATAAAAATGTTTACAACACCACTATTTAATGTAATTCTTTGTATTTAATAGTAAACACAAATGAAATTACTTAAAAATATTCATGAAACAATCAACAAAATTGATTTCTATACTTAACTCTTTGTATTTTATTATACAAATGTGGTTAGGAAGTTAGAAATCAATTAATTGAAGTTATAATTAAATTCTTTATATTTAAATGTCTAAATATAACTGTAGTTTGTGTAATTTCAATGTTTCCATTATAACGGTAAAATATAATTATGCCTTAATACAAATGTAATTGTCATTTACACTTACAACTAATAAAACTGACACAGTATGATTACTTTGCAATAAATATTAATGCAATTTATTTGTATGATAGTGTTACAGGCAATACTGCTTATTAGTCGAAACTAGTTTCACTGGTTTGAGTTGTAACTATTATAAAGATAAAATTATATATATATATTTTAAATAAGGTATATGTTTTATAAAAATACCTAGAACTATTTTAAAAAATCATCAAAATCTATCAATGTTTTTAGGTAAAATATTTAAAATTAACGAATCAAAAGTACTTATCACCAATTCTTGCATTTAAAATTGATTTTGACTAATAAACAGTTTTAACTGTGACATTAATAAATTACATACAATAATCTTATTATACATTTAATTAATAATTTCATTCCTATAATGTAAGAAGCTTTAATAATAGAAATATTAATTATAAGTTTACTTTAATAATAGTAAGACTAGTTACTTATTATTAGAATTATAAACATATCAATTTATTAATAGTTAGTTTAATAAAAATAAAAGTTTATGTGATGAAAGAATTGTAAGAAATGTGAAAGTATTAATTGTACTTGGAAGTATTAATCATAATTAATTTGAATAAATATTTTATATAATAATTATAATATGTATTTTATTTACTTTTTGTTTATAGATCTAAACATTAGGGAATATCATACATTCTTATTGCATCGCATTTGGATAGATAAAGTACAAAACGTATAAAAAGAAAAAAAAATGTTATTAGGGGCAAACTGTATTGTAACTATCATGATTAAAATTAATCAAATAAGTAATATTAATTATAATAGACCTAAATCACAGTTACTGATGGAATAGATGAATAATTTAATTTTAGTAATTAAAGAAACTAAAATCTAAATATATAAATAATATAATTGAGTCAGTAATTATAATGATAGGTTTACAATAATTATATATAATAATTATAGTGATACTGATAGACTTTATAGGGTGTAGACCTCTCTACCCCTAAGAGGGTAAAAAGGGGGTTGGAAGAAGCAGACTTCCAAACATTTATGTTAGGAGCACAATCATTTTTTCTGTGTCTGGGTGTAATTTATCTATATACACACATATATGTCTAAATACACACATTTCTGTTTATTACTTGTCCAGTACTCATAACACAAGCTTTGTTTAGCTTGGAACTAGACGGCGTTGTGTCGGATAGTTGTCGAATATTATATCAATTTAAACATATTTACACATTTTGCTACAACTTATCATAGAAGATATCCAGAATAGGCATGATTGGTTAGGGTTATGGGTCCCCTAGGCACATTGCTCGCAGAACAGAAGGTTCGATGGGGTCGATGGGTTCGGAGTTCCACCGCATATCGAAAGACTGACTTTTTTCTAACTCTCCTTTCGCTGCTGCTGGAAGAGATTTCTTTAGAAATAAGCATCACCTCTGTGCTTTTTTTTCGGTTTCCTTCTTTTATTCTTATGTATGTACATAAAAAGTTTATTTATTTAAACGAAGGAGAACCAACAGCTATAACTAAATTATAACAATTGTTTAAGAAACATTAAGTTAAATTAAATAAAACGTGGATGCGAAACGCACTGGACCAGCGTTTGTAGCGACAGTCTAAAATTAACAAAAACTTAAAAGACTTAGGGGAAGGTGTATGTCCAGCAATGGACGTCGATGGTGATGATGATGACGATGAAGGAGTGAGTAGAAAAAAAAATAGAGAAGCAGTACCGTCTTTCTCTGGCACGTAACATTTATCTTTGCAACAAAACTTTTTAACAACAAAAAGGAGATTAATATGCAAAGCGATAGTCCAAAGTGAACAAAAACAGGGGCTTAAGCAATATGCCCGCATGAAACAGTTTTTATTGTGAAAGAATGAATTAAAGGCCGATATTATGTGGCTGCCTTTTGTGATAGCATGCGGGACTGGACGAATATTGTGATACTGCAGCACTGGTAATATTAAATTAGGATATATTAGTTGCATATTTTTTTGTGACCTGGTAAAAGATGAGGGAATCCAATGGATGCGGTGAGACGGAAAAGACTCTTCATTGTGGCTGCATTTGTAAGAGGCCTATGATTACCAGACGTCTTTGGGTTCAAATGATGATGATGATGTATTCTAAGATGTGGTAAACACATTAAATGAAGACAAACTGAAGTGTGACGTCGTGGGCTCTCTCGATCTGTCCCCGAGGTCGACAAATATGATGAAGAGGTGGCCGAATGGTAACGGCCCCGAGCGAGTTGTACTGTTCTCAAAACCGTGAAAAAAAAAACATCTTGAGGAAACCAGAAACTAGTATACCCTAGAACCAAAAATTCATGATTCGAAAGAAGACATATGACATCCACTAACCAGCACTATGCCAGCGTGGTACGGTTGTGGTCCATTCCGTCTCCTAGAGAGGAGGCGTGAGTCCCAGCAGTGGAAAAATTATAAAGCTGATGCTACGCTATGCTTCACAAATCAGCTAATGAAAAGAAAGAAAGAAAGTAATGCATAATGTATCACATTCATTACTAGGTAATCTGCGAACCACAACCCATATTTACATTAAGTCTAATTCTGAATACGTTTAGCCTACTCCCGTCGACCTCGCAGCCAAATTCGTATCTAAACCCTCCAATTTAGACCTGAATGCTAGGTCCGGACTGTTACCACACAACCGGACGGCGAGCTACCCATTGCTTGCCGTCCGCAAGCCTACGGTGGCGGAAATCGGGATGGGAATCCCGGTGGCGTCTGGGGCGTGAGCGCCGTTGCCTTATACAGTCGGCCTCCTCCTTTGCCAGCATTATTCAGAAGAAACATTATAAAGCTGATGCTACGCTATGCTTCACAAAGCAGCTAATGCATAATGTATCACATTCATTACTAGGTAATCTGCGAACCACAACCCATATTTACATTAGGTCTAATTCTGAATACGCTTAGCCTACTCCCGTCGACCTCGCAGCCAAATTCGTATCTAAACCTAACAATTTAGACCTGAATGCTAGGTCCGGACTGTTACCAGACAACCGGACGGCGAGCTACCCATTGCTTGCTGTCCGCAAGCCTACGGTGGCGGAAATCGGGATGGGAATCCCGGTGGCGTCTGGGGCGTGAGCGCCGTTGCCTTATACAGTCGGCCTCCTCCTTTGCCAGCATTATTCAGAAGAAACATTATAAAGCTGATGCTACGCTATGCTTCACAAAGCAGCTAATGCATAATGTATCACATTCATTACTAGGTAATCTGCGAACCACAACCCATATTTACATTAGGTCTAATTCTGAATACGTTTAGCCTACTCCCGTCGACCTCGCAGCCAAATTCGTATTAAACCCTCCAATTTAGACCTGAATGCTAAATTTTATATATCAAAAAGGGTTTGCGGATTATGTATGATGAATGAAATATACTGGATTGTTTTATTAGGATAATGATGGCTTGGGAAATTGTATATATCGAGTTCAATTCAGATATATGGAAATACAAAAAATAAAGTTTTTTACTGCGAACGTGGTGGAATTACCCCGAGCCGCAGGTGAGGGTTTTATGGAGCCGAGTGCTGTAATGACAAATTTACAATCAAACGATGGTCTACTTAATAAAACAAATTAAATAACCTAGGGGTGGGGCTAGTTTTCGGACTTCATAATTTTCAATTGTGTAATAAATTACCTAAGTAAGATGATATTGTTATTGTTATTATTATTATTTTTTTTGTTATTGTGGGTTATGCTCCCCGTGTACATCATCTGTTCTGTGTTTTATCAATATTTCTCTGTACAATAAATAATATAAAAATATATATTTAAAAAAAACCGGTCGCAATCCTGAGAAAAGTCCAAAAATCCTGAGATATGGTAACTCTAAATGTGCCTCACACATTTACATAATTTATAATAAATAGACTCGGTTATTATTTGTAAAATAATTATCACAACAGTACGAAGGGATTTATGGTAATAATGTTGTTGTTAGTGAGTTGCAATCAATAGAATCAACAAACGTAGGTAATTGAAACAGGCTTGATAAGCCGACTATAATCACACGTAATCACATCCTTATTAGCTAATTAATATTGATTGGACATTTGTAAACATATACTTCTTACAACTACAAAGTTAGGTAGAAATTTAATCTGTGTAATCTATGATTTTTTTACACGGAGAAATATGTATGAAAAATGGCGTGAGATTACAAGTATTATAAATTAATATCCGCATTGTCTGCTTGTACCAATAGGCAAACGTTTTTGGTAGCTAGTTGCTTACTAATTTCTTTATCAATAAATTGTACTTACTAAAATAAAATACTACACACGCCAATCTAGGCGCATCGGTCTCCATACATGTTATATGGAAACTAGACTAGTAAGAGCTACATTAGATTCACAGAACACAGCGCTGATTTTCAGCCAATGATTACAATAGAATAATACTTTATTGTACACCAAAAAAGTAACAATTTCACAGAAACTTATATGAATGGGTACAAAGGCGGTCTTATCGCTGACAGCGATATCTACCAGACAGCCTTAGGATGGAGTATAAGAGCTTGAACTAAAAAAGGGGGTAGTCTATGGTGTACTGCTTTAACAAATTAACGGACGGAACGGAATTGATTACCAGGAACCGCAAAGCAGAACAGACTATACGAAAATATCTGACCTACAAAATGACAACAAAAAATCAAAATTCAAATACCCGAGTACAATTCGGTCAGGTATAGAGTGGTGCCTGGCGCTACCCGTGGGAACCCTGCCCCACTCCCGATGTTAGAAAATTTGAATAAACAATGAGACACGTAGATAGAGTAGAGAGGTACTCGGCTCGGGTAGGATTCACCGCGTAAACCCGATCCTGTGCGCAGGAAATGCTATTAGAGTAGAAGGAAACTGCGGAGATAGCTGTTAGAAATACATCTTTCGTTTTATATTGAGATGAGAAACAAACAGATTTTTATAGAAATTTTATCCCCGGTTATGAATAGAATTTAGTTACCGATGCTTCACAAATTAAATACAAGCTGTACAAGACTCTTTATTTATTTATTTATTCAATTTTCATGTACAGTAGTGGTACATAGGCGGACTTAATGCAACAAGGCATTCTGACTGTTGAACATGTATTTTAACCATAAGTTAGGTGCTTTAACTTTAAACTGTAAACTTTATTATTTATTTTTTCCAGAGACTAAGAAGACATATAGGCTGCGGGATTGTATGAAAAAGATACCGTGGCCCGTACCGTGGAACGCCAATATACACTGAGACAATACACATTGGTTTTAGTCAGTAAAAATCCGACACTGTCCACATTAGGAGTATTCTTGATGATTTCCCACCTTAACAAAGGAAGAAAAAAGACAGAGAATTAGATGAGGATTAGAACGCTTTAACTATCAAATAAGGAAAAAATTAACGGCGAAAATCTCTCAGTTCTTAGAGCATTGTCCGACCATAAAGTACAAGGAACTGCCGATCATGATAACACACATCAGAGCCCACTTTGTAAGGCAGACACGTACATATTAGGAAGTGCGGCAATGCATAGCCGAAAGCCATCGCGAGGAGGTCACAGGCCACGGCCGACCAACGGGACCTTGAACCCTAACTGGCTCTACACCTTAACTTGATTTATAACTTAACTACAGCTACTTGATTAACTTGATTGATCGTCTATTAGTTTAATTGATTGCCTCTCCTAATGATCGCGATTGATGATTGCAATATTATATTTTGAGATTGCGATTAATTGATATTTATGGTAACCTAAAAAAAATATTGACATAAACGATCTATAACAGGGACTAGTAACGCCATCTGTTAGAACACTCACGAACTTCAGAGAGTTTCTGCAACTGAATCTATGAATAGAACACCGACATTGGGACTCGGGAGATCAACGGACGTGTATTTTTTAACGAGCCATTCAGTCTTGCGAAATCCGCTTATTAACCATTTCGAAACGTCTCCAGTTAAAATAAATAATAACATAATCCATTCAAAAACACACAAGTAAAAAAATAAACCAAGAAACAAATTAGTCATAAATCTGAACGGATTTAGTGGCTGTTAGATTTTATTTTTATTATCTTTTTAAACATCAATATTTCAAATTGCGTAACTTTTTCAACTGCTGCGTAAAAAATAACGGTTCTAGTTTTGAAAATTTAAAAAAAGAGAACAACCATAGAGACCGGCGATACTGAATGAATACAGATAAAAAATCTAATCTGACCATCTTGATTACTATGGGACAAAGAGATTATGAAAGAGGGTTGAGTTAATTATAGCGTATATAATTAAAATAACAATAAAGGTCAAAGATCGGGCTCAGTAATTAAGTCAGTTGCTCATAGAGACACGGGTTTCAATGTCACCACAACATTGTGATCGTAATTAATAAAACTGTAACAGTAATACTCTGGTATCAGGTAAAGGTCTAGTTAAAACTATTGTCAAGGCCCAAGCCTTGACTGAACAAGCCACAATAAATTTTAATGTTTTTTTTAAACGTACTAGGGAACATTATTTTGTTTACGTTTCATGAAACATGAAAAACAGCAATAAATGTCTTCAGGACAAATTGTTGTTGAGTACTGTTATTTCGTCTAGTGTAAATCATCCGGTAGTTAATTTTATTTTGTCAAGATGGGAGTCAGAGCCAAGAAGTTAAACTTTATATTTTCGATACGAACCTAAATTAGTGGTCTTAATAAAATCTACGTGCAATCCAGTTCAATGAAATTAGATTCCATGCGATTCTAATTGAATTTGTGATGAAAAATCTTATTCAGTTGCTTGAAAAGGTCTAAATGAGCGGTTTGTCGTGTAACTAATACTTTCTTTATTTAAAAAAAAGGTTATAAAACCTAGTAGTAGAGTTTCTCTAGGAAGGTAGTTTTAACGGTATAATAATGATAAAATCTAGAAATATAAATAGTGAAAATGGCAGGATGTCCTAGGTTTCCATTCGTCGCCAGACTAATCGCCTCCTGGCTAGACGGAATCGTATTCAGACCAAATGCGACTTGTTGTAAACTCTACGAACATAAATATAACGAACACTGATCTTTGTGTGTGACCAAGCCAGGTCGTCGGCGGCGCACTCTGTTCCCGCACGTCTCAAGGAGCTGTCAGCAAATGGAGAGGCGCAACTGCAGGGCCTACCCCCAGTAGGCCCTGCAGTTGGGCTACTGGGGCCCTGGTCCGATTTCTAAAAAGAAAGTCCGTCCCCGGTATGAATGCCAGGAAGGAAAGGGGTGGGTCGTTTAGTCAGTAAGAGTCTGACACTGTGTCCCGCTCTGCCCAAAAGCAGGACTTGTCATTAGATGATGCCCACCATAAAAAAAACCCTACAGCTCCATCCCTTTAAATGTAAGGACTGGGCTTATATCATCGGCGCGTTATTCCACAGGCGTCTCAAAGAGATGGATTGCGGGATTATTCTAAACTGTCACAGAGGCCCTGGAAAGCACGACCACTGAAGAAACACAGGTGAGTTTAGTCAGTAAAATTCTGAGACGACCCTTAAGTGGGAACACTTATTTGTTGATTTCCCACCACAAAAAAAACTGCTCTTGAAAGTGACACACGTAAAGCTCTTCTCACGGGTCTTAAAATGCAATTAAATCTTTTTTATAAGACTTTAGTGTTATTAAACGGCAGTCCGTATATTTTACTATAAATCATTGTTTATAACCTGAGAAAAGTCTTACTACAATTAGACCTTTATAGGCATCAAACTCGTGACAAGCAGATCAGGAACGAATAGCTGAACCACTGCGCTAATTCGGCCACCATCATTCTAATTATCTTTGAAAGTGTAGATATACAGTTGTAGATCAACAGTAACTTATCATAACTGCTAAAGGCTATAACAAGAAGGTAACTAGATATCCAGAATCTAGTTTTAAAGAATTTGTATAGCAATGTATTATTTCGTGTAACTGATTTCATCAACACTGCTCTCAAAACGGTGAAGGAAATCATCGTGAGGAAACCGGTATGTCCTAGAACCAAAAATTCGAAGACGTACTGCACCCGCATGGTGGATTATGGCCCATTCCCTCTCCTTGAGAGGAGGCTTGGGTCCTTGCAGTGGGAACATTAAAAGGCTGATGATGAAGGTTATGTATCTAAAAAAATCTCTTTTCTTTTCATATCAGACTTCGTCATATCGCGTAGTAAATCCACCCACAGACATTCATACATCTTACGAGCAGTTCGCTAGCCATTACCTTCCATTCATAAGGCAACCTCGGCACTGACATTGGCTCCAATTGGAAATAATACCGCGGGGAAAAGATTTAGCCTTCATTATTATTTAGCGGATTAGGCAATTGTACTGACTTACTTTGATGTGTGTGGGTGTTATTTATAGTTATTTTTTAAGAGGGGTAACATTGAGTTTGTTCTAGTTATGTCTCCGTTATACGAAATTATGTGAGATAGGTCAAGGACGCTGGACAAATTGACACACTAGCTTTGATAATGCCTGCCAGATTGTTTAAATCAGTTTCTGCTGTCCTGGAATATAGCTCTTTATCTATCTCTCTCTATCTTTCTATGCAAAATGGGCAGCAGACGGAGCACAGGTAGATTTTTATATTTTTTTTTTATTGTTGATAGGTTTCAGCTTAACGGCTTAACCACTATTTCACCTGATGGAAAGTGATGATACGGTTGACAACGGATAGAAATAACCTATTCATATTCCCGGGTTGTAATCACCAGGACATAGACTTCGGGAACAAATGTAAAAGCTCGTTCTAACTGTATTTAGATCGGATGAAGTAATGAGGGTGAGAGCATGTCAATCCTAGAAATTGTTTACTTTTTTAGCAATCACTTATTGCTGATAGCACACATCGTTATCATTTCAGACGAAATACGTCCACTTCTGGAGATAGACCTCCCCTAAGTGTTGCGACAATTTCGGTCCTAGCTGTCCGGATCTATCGGATTTCCGAGAACTTCACCAGGTGTCAGTCCACCTCGTAGGAGGTCATCCAACGCTGCGTCTTCCGGTACGTGATCGTCACTCCATGTTCTCTCCGTGATCGCGACGACCATCTGTTCGTGACGAAAAAGAAACAGTTTTTAAAAATCGGAACCCATTATGATACTGATTAAAAAAACGTTGTCATAATAGGCCATTTCGGATTTTTTTTTCTTAATAAAACTCGACAGATCACTTGCCTATTACACCTGTCTCAAGATCGTCTTTTTGTGCATAAAGCGAAAAAATTCAATTTCCACCTGCTCTTTTGTATACTTCTGAGAGACATTTTCCTCAATGTCTTGTTAGTACGATATCTTACGTAACGTAAGTAGGCCACGCTCAAACTTCCGAGAATCAATAACCATGTTTTTAAAATAATTTACGATACTTTTTTTTCAACTGTTGACAAAAATAGCACTAAACTGTCCAATAAAAGGTTGACATCATTCAGTTACGTCACAAATTGCGTTACCAGAAATGGTAGAAAAGTAATAAGTAACCTAAAACGTTGCAAGCTGTAAAATTAAATGCTTTTGTTTTTTTATGACTGTCAACTTTCCGCCATGTTTGATCAAAAACCGTTTTCGTTACGTCATTCTTTATTTAAAAATTTGAATTTGGAAATTATTAATTGTTGGTATTTTTCATTAACCGTTTATGTTAAAACGGTTTTCCATGTTTGAAATAATTGTGGTTGGTTCCAATAAACGTTATTTATGGGAATGACGCGTGTTTCAGTTATTTCTGCAATGTTGCCGATGTATTGTAATCGGTACTCGGAATACTGATTGGTGTATTGATTCGGTTTTCCAATATTTTTGATAACACATTATGATTTACTGTTACACTTGCTGATGTCAACATTTTATCGTTAACTAAATGTGATTATTACGTTAAGGATAATATATTTTTTTTATGACGATTAGGGACTTTTAAACTAAATACCAAGCTGGATTTCAGCTGACTCGTTAAGGACTTACGTATGGAATAATGTCTTCAACATTCTAGCCGAAAGATATCCACTGCTGGGCAATGCCTATCATAAGCTTCGCCACAATAACCGCTCGGCCCTCCTAGACAACATACCATCGTTTCGTTGATTGACGTCAACTAAACGCAAAAGCACGTGGTCAGAACAAAAGAATAAAAGGCGAGGTATAATCGAAGCGTTCGACTTTAACGAAACTTTTGTAACTTGGCTAGGGGACTGCCGACCGATGCCTTTCATATTCAGCGGACTTCACGTGTGAAAAATATAAACCCTATTAATCTCTTGATTTTGGTTAAGTACTACAAAAGTAAAAGATTGTTTTCTATTTGAACCAGTTCCTAAGATTAGCACGATCAAATAAACAAACTCTTCAGCTTTGTAATATTATAAATAAAGATTTTTAAATAATTAATTATAACAAATTACACCAAAACATCATAAACACACAATTTCCGCAGTTTACACCAATTAAACCGGTCTCATTTAGAACGATAATCGCGAATCTTAATGGTAAATGTGAAATTATAATTTGCATCTATCGGTGATTAATGCAAATCAATTTAGACATTTGCTTTAAGAACCAAATTATCAATTAAATCTGTGTGTTAATCAGTTTTATTTGTAGTCGATTGAAATTAACATTTCTTTGAAAGTATGTCAGTAAATAAATCTTGTTAGTCGGTATATGGCGCCTGCACATTTCGGGTTTTGACCGCCATTATGTATGCAGATTTTATTGGATTGATTTTATTAAAATGGTAGCCACTGTTAGGGATTTTACGGAAGTGGTTTTATCGGAACTAAAGCTGAAACCGGAGATTTAAAGTTTGTTTTAACGGAACCGAAATCGGAACCGGGACCGGAGCCGAAATCAGAACCGAAGGTGAACCATGGAGTGTTGAGAACAAATGAGAACACACAAATCCACTGATTTGGTCACAGGCACAGGTCTCCCTCAGGTGTCTAGTTAGTAACAATCTTCGCCTATCTGTCCAGGTGTATTCGTGCGATGTGGCCAGCCCATTTCCACTTCAGCTAGGCAGTTTTTTCTCCGGCAATTACTATTTGGGTTGTAGAACGCAGTGTGGTGGTTTCTATATCTATAAATGCCCCATAAAACATGCTATACAATTCAGTCAATCAAGGGTTAACATGGAGTTTCTTGCCGGTTCTTCTCCATAGGAAACGACCAATTTGGAACCGTGCACTAGCTTCTAACGTTTTACAAGTGCCCATGTAGGCCTATGTGAAATAAAAAGATTGTCACTTTGACCTTGAACATGTCTAAAAACACAAGCCATAATGATAAAGAATCAATATAAAAGCGTAAACATTCAATACCAATGTTATTCTCTTAAAAAGTTAACAAGTTAACAATAAACCACAGTAATTTAACACTTGCCCTCGACACGATAACCAGAATTACCTCCTTCACCTTTATTTACAAAACTTCATTGACAGCAACCAAATATTACCTGTGGACAATGAAAAGTAAACATTAAAATTTATTCTTAAAATATTTAAAGGTTTTTAGGGTTCTTTGCCAAAATTTTGATAAAGAAATCTTTATTGGTTGTAGGACCAAAAATTCGAAGACATGGCATGTCCGGTCGTCTGTTAACAATCCAGACCAAGCCAAGTCGTCGACGGCGCTCTGTTCCCGCGCGCCTCAAGGAGTTGTCAGCAAAGCCGTAGGAACTCTGCAAAAGGGTCGAAGCCTACTGGGGCCCAGGGTCTCTTTCTGAAAGGAAGGCTTGGCTCCAGTGCGAAGAGCAAAGAAGGAACGGGGTTAGTCAGTCAGTAAGAGTATGACAGTGTCTCCCGCTCCGCCCGAGAATAGGATTCGTCATTGGATGATTTTTGCCCACTATAAAAAAAAGATATGACTGTGACATCCACCCAGCCGCAGCGTGGTGGTTAACGGCCCATTCACTCTCCTAGAGAGGAGGCCTGAGTCCCAGCAGTGGGAACATTATAAGGGTGGTGCTATGCTATGCTAATCTTTATTGTGCGACTTTTTCCGTCTGTCATAAACCAAATTTTTGGTTTTAGGAGTTTCATGTAAAATGTACCCATTTCATAGAAAATACTATGAGTTATTTACCCGTTATTTGCACAGTTTTTCTAAGAATCAGAAAAATTCTTTAGAAACTAATATGGATTTGCAGTTTCAATACATAAAATATTTTTCTACATAGTTACGAAACCGTCGATGTATAAGCCAAAGTCAAGCTTTGCCACTTTTTTTTTTGTAGAAAAAAAAATTGATTAGTCTGTCAATCAAGTCTGCAATTTATCAAGTGTTAAAACTTAAAATTTTAAGTTAAAACGAGTTAACCTGTTCGAGAAGATGATTTATTTGCTTTTAAGATATTATCTTGATGCCAAAACGGGAAGGGTTTGGACAGTGATAAAAAGGGACATTACAAATTTAAGCGCGAAAACGTATCTACACTAATATAATAAAGAGGTAAAGTTTGTTTTTTTGTTTGTAGGAGGTAATCTCTGGAACTACTGGTCCAATTGGAAAAATTTTAGCAACAATAGAAAGCTGCTTTACTCCTGAGTGGCATAGGCTATATTTTATGTACGCGGGCGAAGCCGCTGACAAAAGCTAGTTATTTATATAATGACCTACTAAAACCAACTAACTTTATACACAATTTAACATCATCAAGACTCTGTCAAATGTAGCAATTTGATGGACAGAATGAATGACGTTTCAATTAGATACAAATGATTTTACACTGTTTAGCAATTAGAAAATTATAAATTTATGCAAACATTGTATTGTGGTTTTAGTTTTTTATGCAATTAGAGTCACGAAGAACAAAGCTAGTACTATCAATTGTATTTTTAAAATAATAGTCTTCTATAATATAAAAATGAATCGCAAAATGTGTTGGTAAATGCAAAACTCGAGAACAGCTGAACCGATTTCGATAATTGTTTTTTTTGTTGTGTTTGTTATTATCAGGAGAAGGTTCTTATGAAAAAAAAAATGTGTATAGTAGGGAAGAGCTAGGTATATATATTACATTGTGGAATAATCTATTGCCGGGAGCGAAGCTGCGGGCAAAAGCTATATATATAATAACTAGCCAGCGGCTTCGCTCGCGTCAAAGTAGGGTTCTCCATAAACTTTAGATCCCCATTACATCCCTTTAGGGGCTGAAATTTAAAAAACCTTTCTTAGTGTTCGCCTACGTCATAAAACGAAACCTTGCAAATTGTCACGCTCCTAGACCCAGTAGTTTTGGCTGTGCGTTTATATGTCAGTCAGTCAGTTTCTCTTTATATATATGTATATAGAAGATTAGTTAAAAAATATGGTAAATTTTCACAGTCAATAATTAATGTGGAATAACAGTTGCAATCATGCACACGTTAATGGGTTTGTAGGTCAGCGAGTTTTTTCACTCGAGAATAAATTATAATACATTACAATAATGCAGTTTTAATTTATTAATCATTGGCTCATTATTATAAGCCGAGTCAGTGGGTTCCGTATTGTTATGTTGCTGGTATATACAATATGTGTGTTTGAGTTCTGTGTATTTATTTTGTAAAGGCGATCAACAAACAATATAATGTATGATTTACAAATCAAACATTATATTGTTTGTTTTTCATTTTTCAACCTTTCTCTTGAATCACTCTAGCTATTAAAAAAACCGCATCAAAATCCGTTGCGTACTTTTAAAGATTTAAGCATACATAGGGACGAAGCGACTTTGTTTTATACTATGTAATGTTTTTTTTTTTTATGGTAGGTGAAAATCATCCAATGACGAAATCTTGGGCGGAGCGGGAGACCAGTGTCAGACTCTTACTGACTAAAAAATCTACCCCGTACCTTCCTTGCCTTATTCCTGGAGTCGAGGTAACAGTTTGCACCACCCTCTAGGCTCCAGGAGGCTTCGACCCTGAAGGGCCCCTGCAGTTTGCTGACAACTCCTTGAGACGCGCGGGAACGGTGCGCGCCGTTGACGACTTGGACTCGGTCTTACCAGACGACCGGACGGCGAGCTACCCATTGCTCACCGTCCGCGAGCCAGTGTCTACGGTGGCCGGATATCGGCAGGATCGCGGCGGCGACGGCTACGGCGAGGGCGCTGTTGCCTTTGCCTTATGCGGTCGGCCTCCTCCTTTACGAGCAGAAGCTTCGCAGAAGGAGGCGACCGCCTGCCATTCCTCTTCGCTGCGGACCATGGCCTGAACCAGGGCCCGACGCGAGAGGTCGCCGCCGCCGATCACCCCCACGAGGACACGGCGATGCTCTTCCCAAGCAGGGCACACCTCCACCGTGTCCTCCGGGCTCGCCTCACAGTGGCGACACCCGGACGTCTCTTCCGCACGAATCCGGTGCAGGAATCTCCCAAACTTCCCATGTCCGGTGAGAACCTGCGTCATGCGGAAGGTGAGGACGCCGTGAGGTCTATCCAGCCACGCCTCAAAGAGGGGCACTACCGCTGAGATTACGGTGTGCCCAGCGCTGGGTTGCGACAGTCGCTGTTTCCACTTCACCATGAGATCCCGCCGGAGCTACTTCCGCCACGCCTCGACATGTTCGGGCAGCGGAGTTTCGCCCCGGCGTTGCATCTCCACGCGCTGGTCGTGCATGCGTGCAAGGAATGTTGCCTCCAAATACTATGTAATGATGATACTGGAGCGAATTTCTTTTGAAATAAACAGCACAGCTATTTTTCTTTTTTAAGTATCTGTGTGTACAATAAAACATTATCCTTTCATATTGAAGGAAAACCCTTACATTACATTCGTAATAGAAGACATCCTATCGACATAACTGTGTTACACAAAATTCAATAAAAAACCGTTTTACTCCATCTCGCAGCTTCCATATTTTATTGTTGCCTTGCCAACAATAAAATTCATTATGTCTGCGATCTATACAATGCGATGTTTATTCAAAGACTTGTGCTATAAAAATGCTAAATAGTATTTTAATATAGTCTTACATAATAAGAGGAGATGAAGACTGAGACATGGCTTTATTAGATTTCGTTGATAAGCCTTTACGTTAACTTCTCTATTATACCGTTTTATTTATTTATTTATAAAAAAATTATGCACATAATAAGTACAAAGGCGGACTTTAACGCCATAGGCATTTTCTACCAGTCGACCAGTTGACGTTAAAGTTGGCGGTAAACGTATTAATTCTTCCGTTAAGGGTGGGGCCAGTGTGAGCGCCAAACTTGACTAAAACCGACATGTGTTTCTTTCAGTTGAACCATGAACACACACACACCATGAACACATAACAAACCAGAAACCTTTATACCAACCTTTTTGGCATTAGTTAATCGTTAATTTTTATATATCTGTGGAGGCTTGTAATTAGCAACTTTATTGTATATTTTTTGTTACCTATTTTTTTTTGTTATTAGTCTGTAAGCCTCCCTAAAAGTAATAAAATAAAATATGACTTCGGGTAACCCATGGTTAAACTCTAGATCAGTGTTTCGCAAAGTATGTGCCTCAGAACATTAGTGTGCTATGGTAAATGGTTATCCTATGAAGTTAATAGACAGACGGAAGAAAATTATAGATCTATCTATAGATTGTGTTCTAAGTTAATTCTCCATTCTTTTTGACACTCACTGATTAACGAACAAGAAGAACTGATGGAAACGAAAACAGGACACACAATTCATCAGAAACTCATGTTTTATTTTGTTGAGTAGCATAATATCTGCCTTACAATGTTCCCACTGCTGGGACACAGGCCTCTTCTGTCACATGTCTTCTTTGTAGTTGTTTTTTTTTTGTTGAGTACCTGTTAAAAATGGTTTTTCATTTATACTGCCCTAAATCACATGCAAAAAGATCAAAAACGTTGAAGCACGTCACTCAAACTTAAAGCCATCAAAAACACACCTGGAGCTATACATAAACTTGTACAACACACGTACAGACAACCTATAAAAAACAAACAAGTTTGAAGCCCAACGATGAGGCATACAGACCTGAACTTAAGTCATAATTCAAGGCAGTATAAAGACTTGCCTCAACTTGGAGATTATAGCGTGACTGTGCGACCTTGGCTGCGGAGCCGCCGAGTCTACGGCCACAATAACTGAGCTACCTATCTACTTGACTCAATCTCTATGTATCTAACAATATAGATGTTTGTCTTTGACTCATAACGGTTACTACTGTGCTACAAACAAAATTCGACATTTTTAATACTCTTTTTTCTAACAACAATAGTTTATTTTTGTCTGCTTTGTGAATTGACGTTCTCTGAATGTTGAATAGTCAAACTGCTGCAGTAGTATCGACACGATAATGCAGGGATATGCAACCTTGTATCCAATGGAGTCGCAGCAAAAAGCTCAGAGGTCGAACACGGCAAAAAATTCCGACATTCCTTCTAAAATTGTTGAGGTTAGATTCACATGTGTGTGCAATTGTGTGTTAGACCTTCGAGACAACAATAACCAATTTATTTCTTCCACAGAGATCTTTATATTTTTTTTTAGGGTCCCGCTTGGCCACTATCTCACGTGATGGCGATATGGCTGCCAATGGAGCTTGCTTAGAATTAGTTTTCACTCTTGGATGGTACGTTTGGCTGCTGCATTGCGTGTTTGATTCCCGTACAGATTAATTTTGAATGACATTGATATAATTGTTCTGGGTATGAACATGAACATCTAGTTTACAAAATTTCTTGACTTCAAGAAGCTGTCAGAAAGCAAAGTAAATGTATGAATGTTTTTAAAAAGCTTTGTGTTCTAAAGAAAATATTGTGTCTAAAATAAAAATACGAAATCACAACATCACCAAAAAGTTTTATTGGTAAGACTCCACCAAAAGTATCGTTCACACGTAAATCATAACAGAATCGTCTCCACGGACCGTAACACTCCCAAAGGTGTGGCAAGTAGAATAACTATAGCGTCCCAAGTCTAGACTGAATACAATGTATCTGTCTCTAAATCTATACCTAGATCTGGTACCGTCAGACTGGAGCCAAGTGACTAATATCCAGGAAATGGCGCCCTTCATAGATATTCTATCGATGTTTCTCGAACATGCAACAAAGTTTCGTCGGGGGAAAGCGATACGGTTCTCATTTCCCGATGTGGGGTCTTCGGACACGCACTCGCATTACTTTGTGTTATTTACATCTTCACTGCTCTCAAAACGGTAAAGGAACCAAATGTTCTGTCCTAGAACCAAACATTCGAAAACTTGCGAGACCCATTAATCCGAGCTTGACCCGCTTAGTGGATTATGACTAATTTCATCTCCCAGAATTCTAGCAGTGGGAACAATGTGATGTGCTAACAATATATGAATGATGCATCCTTTCGATGATTCCACATATCGTCCTGATGCGCAGACATCTAAGATACCAAAACTACACCAATTTTACATTACAATATCCACTAGATTAAAACCGACACTGAAAACTTGATACGGCACTTATCTTTGAGAAAATCTATCAATTTGTCGGAGGTAGATCGTCTGCTGTTTTTCATGAACCTGGAGTAGGATCAACAGGTATTTGATGAAGTCAAGCGAGGAATGATCCGGTTACAAATTAGCATGACAAAGCGACCACGACAGAGCTTTAGATCGGCTACGTTCGCCTCTGCTTGCGCCACGTCATCGTATTTTGTGTACACTTTCAGAAGTTGTTTAACGAGTTTAACGGCGATTGATTAATTCGGCGACATGGCTAATTTATGGTGCAAATAACCTTTCGTTGAAGCTATAAATATTAAAACTTAGCTTGCTTACTTGAGCTCTTATCTGTAATGATTATACTAGCTGTTGTCAGCGGCTTCGCCCGATGTTAGAAGAGAGTTACAAGGGAACATGCTACCGAGACAAAAAGATAAAAATCTTATATGCAATCCAAAAGAGTTGGATGGATTGTGTGAGGAGGATATGAAGGAAAATTAAGTTAGTGATAGCAAGACATTTGACACAGCAGAATGGAAGAAGAAAACGAGTTGCATCACCATAAATAACATGAGAAAAGGGCAGGAAGATGATGACGCAATTCCAGGTCTTCTTGGGCATCAAGTTTCCTTGAATGTGTGAATAAGTAACAAAAATACACACACACTTAAACTTTGATATTTTTAATGTTAGTGTAAAGCGCACGTGTGCAAGTGTGTGGAAAGCATTCTTTTTATTTTTCCAATATTTCTTAGAGGAAGCAAAGAGGCAGGTGAAACCACAGGGGACAGTTAGTTTTCTAATAAATAAATAAAACATGAGTAAGTTGCATTGCAGGCACGTGGGAGGGTGTCCTCATAACCAAAACAAAGGCCCAGACAGACGGACAGACAAAGGTTCGGACGGCTGGAAGTGTGCCAAGTACATTTGAGCCGTTGCGTGAGGAATTATTCAGCCTACGCAGTGAGCTTAGCTGGGGCCTTAGAATCGTTTGATTTATTGCAGCTATATATAGCTAATACTTTTACTTGTCTTTTGCTTTCTGTGTTTTATTACGATGCTTATTTTCCTAAACTTCCGTTTTATAAAAAAAAAATAATGGAAGTTCGTCACATTATGAACCGACTAAGAATGGAACACCGTGGCATTTGAATTGATTTAGATATATCGCATTTTTTGTAATAATATAAATTAATGGTCGACTGCGATCCGATCTGATGGTAAGCAGTGAAGCAATCAATGGTGAAGCGCATTGGTTAGGTACCAGAACTCCATAATAAAGTAACATATCCTAGCCGTGTTTGGAGTAAGTTAATCTGCCAAGACATGCACTGCTGTAGGTTTTTTTTTTAAAACAAAAATTCAACAGACCGTAAAATATTAAAAAAAAAATGTATTTTTCTCTGACTTCCAAAATCGGAGAAAGTATAAAGAAATAAAGTTTTACATTTAAAAGAAAAAACTCAACAAAATATGAATTATTAACTTTTCTAAATTGCACGTAGCTGAAGAATTGCTTCAGTCATGCAATCACTGTTAGAAATCTATAAAAAAAAACACAGATTAAATAAAATTGTTTTTCTATTTCTAGAAGACAAATGTCCATGTTTTCTTCAGTATACAATTTTCTTTCATGACATTATAGCGATAGCGGTGAAATAAATGGTTATTATAAGTAATGGAATTGACATCGCAAATATATATCCCTTGCAGTTCTAACGTCACCTTGTTTTGTATCTGAAAAGGAAGGCTCTGGCCCTGGTATGTATGGCGATGTAGGAACGGGGTAGGTTGTTTAGTCAGTAAGAGTCTGACACTTGTTTTCCGCTCCGCCCAAGAGCGGGACTCGTTATTGGATGATTTTTACCTACCATAAAAAAAAAAAACGTCACCTTGTTTATGATAACTACCCTCTTATGTACAAGGTTAGTAGGGTAGCAGCGAGGTTTGTAGAGGTCTTTACTGTTTCATAATCGAATGAATTGAGTGCCCTTTTCTTTTCGGTGGGCAATCAAACTACCCCTTAAATACCCCCTCACACTTTCAACGGTCTTATTTAGGTAAAGCAAGAGTAATGCTACTGGTAAAAAAAGTTTCGTTCTGGTTGAAATGAAAGAGAGGCTTTTGCTAAATAAAACTCAGCTCCGTTCCTTCCGTTGACTTTTGCGTACCAGCACCAGGGTAACTCTTTCGAATCTTTCCGCAGCCCACGACTCAAACAAAAAAACGCAATCTTATAGTTCTGACAGGCATCAGCTCTTGTGGATTCTGTCTCTTTGAGTGTGGAACACGACTTCAACCCGGGCCTTTTCCTTATTGAACGGCGAGCTACTCATTACTCTCATCCGATAATTAACCTTACGTTGTAAAAAATATATAATGGCCAGATCACGTTATTTTTAGTTTAACATAATAGAATGCGTGATACAGTTAAGTTTCACAAGACATAAATAGTGTAACAGACAGAAAATCCAAGCCTCAAGGGACAGGGGGAATCTCAATGTTTTACAAATAAATTAAACTTAAGTGCACAGTAAAAACTAATGAGCCACCATTAACTTCCACTTATTTCAAACGTTCCCAAAAACAAATCACAATTATAATTAGTTTCAATAAAAATGTCTGTACAATGTTCGGCGACGATTATTTTTAGCGCCCCATACTCTTTTTTAACCACAGATATAGATATACCTAGATAACGCAAGAGCAACTACTTCGCGTGCCTAGCTTACGTACAAAAATCGTAAGTGATCACTTTCGCGATCAGTCTGCATCGGTGTGCAGCGCTAGTCGGATATCAATTAAATATATAAAAATGGGTAATTGTGCTGGCAAGGTGGGGATGCCGAACGCAGCGGTGTACTTAATAATAAATAAATAATACTTGAATAGATTTGATTTTCCCATCACAAATAGTGCTTGTGACGCCATAATAGGTAGTCAAAAAATGATACGCTTGGTTACCATACAGATCGTGATGCTTGCGTTATCTAGGTATATTTATATCTGTGTTTTTAACCCTGTCGGTGTCGCGGTCGGGTGTACCCGTGGGAACAGAGTACGCCTCCATGATTTTTTCCCCAACCACTCTGTATATTGCTATATTTTTAACATTTATTGAACGTGGTCCCTTTTCAATCACGATATGAGGGCGGGGTTTTGTTTGTTTTTTTTTTTCCTGTAGTAATAATGCGGGTAATATTTGGGGTCATTAAATATTATTGTGGAGAGTATTAATATTGTGAAATAACTATAATTATGAAGTGTGCAGGATAATATATAGCGCTAAGGGTTGTGCAAGTAAAAAATTACAGATTGATATAAAAGAGCAGGCTGTGTACCTCCTACACATGGGATAGATACTATGTAATGAATATGCTTTACCTCATATATATATATATTTTTTCCTTTCCAAGTTTGCACAAGGATTTCTATGTAGGTATTAAGAACAATTTTTCAGTAATATTCGTCCCGGCTATTTTCAGAGTATCCATTCTGTGGGATATAGTAATTAGTCAGTAAATTGCTATTTCCTCTCGCTTTACCCAGGACAAGTCATTTAACCTTTTGAATACCGTCATTAGAGAAATAATTCAAAGGCAATTGGTGTGCGAATAGTGCCGGCGTTCGCTCGAGGCTCAAGAGTTGATCATTTTCCAAAGAGAACCTATAGCATCAAAAAACCAAACGTATATATGATTATGGCAACATTATTACGCTGTACCATTCTATGGCACAACCCATTTCTAGCAACGTACAATCATGAACACATGCCATTTAACAAAACAAATACGCACGTGTCGTAATCCAGAATGACGTGCAATGATTTAACAACAGCTAATCATTCGCTAAGAAACACAGCAGTTTGACAAACAGTGCTTATCGTTCGATAACAGTTCACGCGACGTTACCGGCACACGTGACTTACAGCTGGGTGGTTACATCTGTGTCAAACGGGTGACTAATATTATACACATACGTATATAATAAAAAAGAACCGTAGCGTTACCGCTACGGTTCTTTTTTGTAGTGGAAAATCGTATGATTACTTCTCTTGTTCTTGTTTTTGATGTGGGAAGTCATCTCATGACTTCTCCCGTTTGTTTTCTTTGGCCACATTGTCAGGAAGAGAGGTGATAAACATGGAAAAGTTGCTGATACAAACAGATAGGACAATATAACAAAATATAGTCCACAAGAACACACGATTCACGATCACGACCCTCAGCATTGAGGAGAAACGACGCAAGGAGGCTGGTGAAGCTCCCGTCAAACTTGTACTGACTGAAGTCATACTTATGTTCCTTCATTGCCATTTATGTTCCAAGACCTTGAGTATCCTTTTCAGAACCTTTCCCACAACCTTATTAGGCATCGCCCCTTTTGGGATCTACGGTTTTGATCTCTTAGAGGCACGCGTGGAAAAAAAACTACGCGCTTTCGACGAGTCCAGTCGGATTTTAATCAGTGAAAGTCTGATACTCCCTCCCCCAGAGTGGGAGAAGCACGTAAAAAAAAAACCTACTGGTTAAGATTAGATTATTGCTTCCACATTCATCTTAGAGAGGAAACGGAAGTGTTGATGATTAAAATATGACGTAAAAGTCGATAGAGAAAATGATTGGTCAGCTGGTATATCGGATTGAGAAAATTATTGAGCGTTAGCTGTACTGGATATTATATAAGCTTACTTCCCGGACAATAAAGCTAAACGTTGGACGCCACTTTGTAGAACCACAATCTGGCTGTGCGTGAGGAAGCCGCATTATATTACAGCGTCATTTTACAATCTAGCGCGCCTTCTTATAAAAAGGCGTGTTATACCGCAAAGCTACGACATAGACACCAATTTTCGTATTTAAACAGATGTTTCTTATTCATATTGTATTTTAAAAGCGACGAAATCAAAAAGTTTGGTTACTAAGCAGCTAATAGGATTCTAATGTGTTAATCATTTCTTTAAATTATGTAATAAAACTGGTCGGTATGCCATATTTAGCCAATGAAGATCTAATATGACCATATTGTGTTCGAATGGTGCTAATTTGACAAGATTAAAAAAATAATTATCCCATAAAAAGACGGTGTGAAATGAAACTTCAAAAAAAGCTTATTTATATAACTTTATTATTTTTTGCTTTTAAAACCAGTTGATATTTGGGCTTTGATTTAATTCTTTACGACTTCCTAACAAGGGCATTGCAGGATTGGAAAAAAAAAGTTAAAATTCTATTAAGGTGATACTTAATAGTAATTTTCAGAACTATAATAAAAATGTAAATATGTAGACAGACAAGTTGGTTTTATTAGTTTAAAGTGACATGTTCGTTCGTGTTTTAGCAATAAACACTAAATAATAAAATTCTACTGATTTATCGTCGTTATGCGCAGGATTCTGAGAAGGAGGGTTTGATGCGCAAGCGCACGTTCTTTTAATGATGACCTGTCTTTTGTTTCCTTTATGTGTCATTTGAATGTTTTAGAATATTATTGGTTATATGGAGGGAACATTACAAGGATTTTTTTTTATACTGTACTGCAAAATTTATACCTAGTTTGGAAGTTGATTTAGATTTCCGTTTTAAATTTTCGTAGCAAAGTGTTAATATTAAAAATCTTCTGAAATAATGAAGTAGATACGATTACCATTTCAGAAGGTTTTAAAATGCAACAAATTTTAAAATTTCTTGGTAAATTGTCAAAATAAGTGTTCTTTAATTTGCGCCTTAAAAACGTCTTTAGGAGCTGGCCTGTACAATTTTTTTTTTACACATATTATTATCATAATGTAATAAACGTAACTGCACATGGTTTAATGTTAAAACCACTATCCAACCCTAAAATGAACAACTTGACAAAAGAAAAAAAAAAGATTTAAAAAAAATCACATCAAATAAATCTTATAAGCACAAACATTGTTACAAACGTCCTTCAAGACTGCCTTCGAAGCCAAAATAACGGCACTACCATAAACACAAACATTGATCCCAATATAGCCAACAGTTTGCCACATTTGGCTCGTGTGAGCTGCAATCGACCCTACTAATGTGTATGTATGATTTACAAGCTTTTAAGATAATGTTATTGAATATAAATAAGCAAATATATAGATAACCTTTGTACATATTTTTCTGTTACCTTCTTGACTGTATATTGTTTGTATGAAGTTACATTAATATAAATATTTCATACATATTACCGGCAATCTGTATAATATGGTATTTTATACAATGTCTAGGTAATTTATAGAATCCCCGTCTAAGCAATTTATGAAATTCTATGAATAATATTGTCCATTAGGATATACTTTACCTAAGTAATGTAACAATCCCTAGTCATGCAATAACTTGCGAAATTTAAGCGATATCTTTCGTCTTTTTTAAATCTTACACCTTGTAGAAGGCTCTTCCGGAAAGAAAAACTAAGAAAATTGCAAAAATATAACTACTATTTAATCTTATCTTACTATCTTATTTTAGCAACTACATTTATACACATAAATTACAAAAAAAACCCTTATGAACTTAACTAAAAATACCTAATCTGATAAAGCGAAAAAAAATCTCTTCCGCATCGCTCTCCACTGGCTGGCAGCATTGCCACGCTGTATGGCAATGCTTATTCATCTTTCTAATACCTTTGCAAGTTTGACAATTCATAGGTAAGACGAGGCAATAAATGTAGAAAAATGCACAGCACCTATCTATAGGATACCACAGGAAAAAGCTAGTATGTGATTGAACTAATGATCTATAATGGCATTGGTGCATTTCCCACTAATTTTGCTGCGTCACATAATGTCGGTCTGTGTCAACGGAGCATAACTTCATGCTGCTTTGACCCCAACTATTTACCTATGCGCAGTGGAGGGTTAAATTAGATGTCAGCTTCTATTTTCACCGATCGATGGTTTTCGTAGTGTTATAATTGTAGGTAATCATTATTATAATCGAAAAGCAGTATCCGTAGTAATAACGAAATATTGTAAGAAACCATTTTTTTTTAAAGAGTGACAATGGAGTTTCTTGCCAGTTTTTTCCATAGGAAACGACCAATTTGGAATCGTGCACTAGCTTCTGACGTTTTATAAGTGCCCATGTAAGCCTATGTGAAATAAAAACCATTTTGATTTTTGATACTGTTATTTTTTTTGGTGGGTCAAAATCATTAAAGACATCTCCTCCCCTTGGGAGCCTTAAATAGTGTCAGACTCTTACTGACTAAAAAACCCACGCCGTTTGTATGTTATCTTTCACACCAGGGCCGACCCTTCTTCGGGCTTCACCCCTTCTGCAGGGTCTCTACGAAACACTACAAATTCAAAATATCACTACTCATAACATTTAATGTTCCTACAGTTCATAAAGAAATTAAATCACAATCAGGACTTGCAGGGAGGGTAGGTCTAACAAATGTTCTCTCACCCTTTGTAGTATCGATTTTAATTTAGTAACAGCAGTAGTCACCCCCTAAACACAATGGTTACTTGTTGGGGTAGTTATTTTGGGGATATTTATGACGAACACAATGTTTAAAGTGGCATTAGGGAAGAAATGTGGCTGATTTATTGACGGTGAATAGCTGGGGTCTATGAGAGTAAAGTCAATGTGAAAACAGTCAAATGCGGGTCAGCTGTGAATGGTTGCTTTCTGTGTAGTTTTTAACCAGTCGATAGATTATTACCAGAAACCAAGGATTGGTAAGAAAACATATCAAATATAATCCTTCTGTGTGTGTTTGTCAGTTGTCATCTAACTCCTAAACGCCTTGACTGATTTTAATGAAATTTTGTACATTTGAGTGGGCTTCTGGATAGTGTGAAGTGAGCAATGGGTAGCTCGCCGTCGGGTAGGTCTATAAATCTAGTTTATATGTAATGTGGTGATGATCGGCGTGTCTGGCACACGTATGCACAGTGTAGCTTTATACATCACTCTCCAATTTTCTCACACCAATATGAATATTAACTACTAATTAATGCTTCTAAAAGCCTAATGAATATATAAACTTGATATATTAAACTTATTAATAGGTTTCTTCTTTCAAAGTAAACGTTAAATGAAGTCTCCATACATATGTATGAAAGCGTCTGGGTTTTTGACCGGTCGCGGAGATTTTATCAAAGCCCAGAGAATTACGTTAACTTTTACATTGTTGAACTTTGTAAAATTAATTAAAAGCTTTTGTCATTATTGTAAGGGTATATAAATAACTCGAACAATTTACTCTGAAAGCGCGTACATCAGACGAATGCTTAATGCGAATATGTAACTTTTCTGCACACGTGTTTGTGATCTAACTCTCCTAAACGGCTTAACCGATTTGGGTGAAACTTTGTGTGTGTATTTGAGTCAGTCCGTGGATTGGTTTAGAAATACAATTATACAAAGAAAGTACGATAGGTGGAGCTACAATCGTATTTTCAATTTTTATTCTGACAAAAAAAGCCTTTGGGCAATACAACTTCTGTCGGGACAGCTAGTCTACACTAATATAATAAAGAGGTAAAGTTTGTTTTTTTGTTTTTTTATTTTTTTGTTTGTAGGAGGCAATCTCTGGAACTACTGGTCCGATTGGAAATTTTAGCATCAATAGAAAGCTGCTTTACTCCTGAGTGATATAGGCTATATTTTATGTACGCGGGCGAAGCCGCGGACAAAAGCTAGTGTATATATAATTTGCCTTCCAGGATAGGCTCATAATAAACTTTATTGGCTCTATTAAACTAACTTACCATCAGGTGGGACCGTAGTAAAGCACGAGTTAAGATCATAAAAAAAATTAACCGGTTTTTGTTTCGCAAAAAACAAGATTGCTGTCACAATGGGATCCGGCTCGAAGGACCAGGATAAATTCATCAGTCCTATATAAAATGATAATGGGGATAAATGAACAAATTGCATTGTCTTCATCTGTTCAATTAATAAGGACATCCTGACATCCCTTTGTTGAACTGATAAGTGCGAAGTGCTGAACAGTTTTAATCAGAATTAATCAAATATGGCACTAAGTGACCGTTTTCGAGATTAAGCCAATTTTCTTTTTTTTTGATCCATCATCTTGTTTTAGCGACTTCCATTTTTCGGAGAGAACGTTGATTTGTCCATCAACACCTTACCTTTTTTTTTGAAAAATCATTAAATGACTCCTGGCCTAATGATGGGAGCAGGTTTTTCTTTTTTTTAGGTTAGAAACCATCAATAGCTCCTCCCACTCTGGATGGAGCGAGAGGTAGTGTCAGACTTTTACTGACTAAAACTCACCTTTGTGTTGTATAATTTATTTGAACATGCCTTGACCTATATGTATTCTATTTGCCATCATCCAAGCACTCAACTTTTTTAGCTAAGAATTATCTTTCCCACAATCCATCCATCATTTCTTTAGTTATCTCAAAATGTGATACCTATTTTCAGTAGGTATATGTAACAAAATAATAATTTTACTTTTGATTGAAATGATTGTCTTACAATCAAAAAGCATCACGCATCATTCCTCCCACGATTACGCAACGAATACAACGCATCACACCCCAGATGATTGAACTTGCGGTGCGCGAAACAAACCAAGTCTATGATATTGAAACCGCATAACCCGACCATATCAATTATTCCGCATCCGATTTCCGAACACGGAAACTGTTTTATTGTGAACCTTACTGCGCTGTAGCATCAGCTTATCGCATACCCTTGCACTCCGATATCCTGCCATTAATCACTTGCAAGCAAATAAATATAAAACGTAACTGTACTCTGTACTGGCCAGTGCGGATAAGTGCATTTCCCGGCTTCGAAAGAAAGGCGGTGAGATATGTGAGTCACACGGAGTAGAGACTCAATGGAGTACCCACATGTGAATGTTTTATGAGCTCGGGTAATTTAATTTTGGGGGAGCTTGAGAGGAAAGTTTACTGGATTATAGCAACTTTAAAAACTGATCTATACAAAGAATAACATCGGTCTTTTTTTTAATTATAATGCTTGGGTTTTCTGCATTAAATACTACATTACAATAGTTCATGGCGTCGTTGATAAGCTAATAAACAGAGTAACATTTAAACTGTTAGTATAGCCACTTCTGAAGGTCATTTCAATGTATTTACTGACGTTATGAAGCTCGTAACCATACTTATACGCATTAAGCATCACAACACATAATGTTGATATGACGATCATCCGATTCGATGCATAATGTTTTTGTATTGCACTCATTATCACTCCATTTACATTCGATTCTTCGATACTAAAGCAAGATCGTAAATAACAGAAGTCCTTTAATCAAGTTCTTTGTTGTCTCGCCAGCGAGTTTACGAACACAATAAGAGGCTTTCAGACAGGACGAATTAATGAAGTCGATTAGACAAAGTTAGTGTTTGTAAGGTGTGTAAGGGTACTTAGTTAATTGGCTCCTCTATAAAGGAAGTCTAGTGTAGATTTACAAGACCTGTTTTAAGTAATACAAGGAAACGAGTAAATTAACGCCTTAATTTTATTGCAATGTTTGTCCTTCTCTCTCGTTGCTAAATTAAGCGTTGAAAATCCAATAGTGCGTTTTTAATTGGGCATTAATTTTAATGTACTCGAGAGTACCTAAGTGAAAAAGGTTATAAGACGTACGGCGGCGGAGTTGCGCCATCAGTACATGGTGGACATCCCACACACACGTACAAAACGTTTTAGATCACATTCATTATGCGTACAGCTAAAGACTGGAATTCCCATCAGGTGAGATAGTAGTCAAACGCGAACCAATCAATATTAAAGAACAGAACACAGAGCACTTAAAACAAAATCATTTGAAAAAAAGCTTTGAATCAATAAACGTTTCTGGTTAACGATATTGAAATAAGAGAGTAAGTAAGCAATATCCTTTAGAGGCGACAAGATCGCAATCTGATAAGGACTGAATAACGCCATAACCGCATTACCGTAACTGAAATCCTTCCGAGGATTTGAGTCGAGAAATCAGAAACATATTTTGATCATAAAACGGTGATGTGAAGGCGAAGTGAAGATCGTGTATCGTGTAAGGAGTGGAAGGTACTTGGTATGGAGGAGTTCATATAGAATCCGTGATCCTAAAAAGGTGGCTGAAAAAGACTGGAAGGTGACCAACCGGGTATTGACGTCTATGGTCAGCAATGGACTTGATAAGTTTTTTTTGTAGGTAAGAAAATCATCCAATGACAGCTCCGCGCCCTTGGGAAGAGCGAGATAGTGTCAGACTTTTACTGACTAAAAACCGTTTCTTGTTCCTTCGTTGCACCGGGGCCGAAAACCTAGGTCCTAAGTAAGCTTCGACCCTGCTGGGTAGTAGTACAGTTACTTTAATAAGCTTGAGTTTATTGCTTGAACTTTTTGCTGTTTTGCATTACCTCAAGTGCAGTTAGCACTCCATTTACTATAACTACGATGCAACAATGTCATAGTCTTACAGTGTAACATAAGTAAATTGTGACGTCACTGCGAACACCTGCAAGATTCCTACTCGCCAAGAAGATAGGTCATAAAGAAACTTGATTAAGAGTAATTTAGAAGACGAGACTACAAAGAAACGGGTAATGGTTCCGTAAAATATTGTAGAACAAATTATTTTGACGTTCTTTTCTTTGAAAGAGTGTTAACTAGCTGGTAAGCTAACCCGCGACAACGCTTTGGCATTTGATCACAATTTTAAGAAGTTTATTGTGTCTTATTATTTATCTAAAATAAAAGTAGCCTACGTTACTCCTTATGACATCACCTGTCACTGAGTGAAAGCCCCATTATAATTAGTCCAGCCGTTTAGAAGATTTGCTTGAACAAACAGACTGCTAAGATATCTCGTTCATATCAAGTTACTGGCAATGTCTATTCATCTTTTTTTACTCCCTCCAACAGACTGTTTATGTAGTAAGGTAGAAACATAATTAGATTTAAGATAATTTGATTAGAAACATATCTTGCAACTGCACTAATGAGAAAACAGAAATCTAATTAGTTTAGTAGTTAGTATAATTTAGCATAGCAAATTGCATTTATTTATTATCAGTTTAAATTATTATTATCAATATTTTTCGGTCATTGTCTGACCTGTGTTTATTGAAATCTACAATACAGCCGTTCTGACTTGGCAATGAAGGTTACCTCTCGTATGCCGTAATTAGAGACACAATTAAAAAGTTATTGTGTCTCGAGTAGATCTGCGATATACGAAAGGTTAAAAAAACTAACAAATTGTTAACCTAACACTAACCTAACCTAATAACAATTGGTAATGGCATTTGTTTTTATAAAACCATTTATTTTTGTTAAAACCCAGCCAGGCACATTACTTTGTGAATTTATTTCATCACCACTGTTCTCAAAACGGTGAAGGAAAACATCGTGAGGAAACCGGCATGTCCTAGAACCAAACATTCGAAGACTTCACCAATCTACACTGGACTACTTACAAACTCGTAACTACTCGTAAGTAATGGACCCGGTTACCACTGGACCTGATTCTCTATTAGAATAATATAATATGTCCACAACTATCACACAACGCCGTCTAGTCCCAAGCTAAGCAGAGCTTGTGTTATGGGTACTAGACAACTGACAAACATACTTTATTTCTAAATACATACATATTATGGATAAATTACACCCAGACACAGAACAAATGATCGTGCTCATCACACAAACATTTGTCCTGGGTGGGAATCGAACCCACGACCTCCCGCATAGCAGTCAGGGTCACTAACTACTAGACTGACAGGTCAGTCCATAATAGCATAGCAGAATAGCATAGCATCAGCCTTATAATGTTCCCACTGCTGGGACACAAGCCTCCTTTCTAGGAGAAGAAATGGTCCGTTGTCCACTACGCACAGACCCAGTGCGCATTGGTTACTTCACTTCATTTATTTTATATTGTTGTGACAGTCTGCAATAAACTATTTTCCTTGTTCCTTTGTTCGTTCCAAGCCAGTCAGCTGTTAGCCAGTTCGTGTAGACTAATAGCTACATGAAATGTTTACAATCGCATCGATTGGTCGATTGGCTCTAAGTACTAACTGCACGCGATCCTCGAAAACTTCAAAACATGCATTGTTTTACACTCTCCAGACTTACGAAGGGGGGCGCGGGCTTGTGTACGATGAGCAATGGGTAACTCGCTCTCCGCCCATCTGGTAACTGTGCGGACCGAGCCCAAATCGTCGACGGCGCGCACTGTTCCCAAGGAGACACAGCAGGGTCGACGCCTCCTGGGGCCATAGGTTGATGCGAAAGCAAAACACCAGGGCCCCGGAACTAAGGCTAAGAAGGAACAGTGTTTATTTATGGTAGTTAAAAATCATCGAATGACGAATCCCGCTCTTGGGCAGAGCAGGAAACAGTGTCAGACTCTTACTGACAAAACAACCTACCCCGTTCCTTCCTTGCCTTATTCCCAGAGCCCCGGTGTAACGCTTTCGCACCAACCCTCGACCCCGGGAGGCTTCGACCCCGTAGGGCCCCTACAGTTTGCTGGCAAGAAGGAACAGGAAGGGTTATTTAGTGAATAAAAATCTGACAGTATTTCCCGCTCCACCCAAGGGCGAGATTCGTCATTAAATGATTTTTCCCACTATAAAAAACTTACGAAGGGTACAGAGAAAACATGTCTTTAAAGTTACAGGTTATAGAAAAACCGGTTCTTTTATAATACGTAATGAATCGATTCTTGTAAAGCTGGTTACGGAAATATGGTAATTGGGGAGATTTTTTTAATTAGTTTGTTTCTCTCGATGTTTGGTGGTGTCATCGATGTTGAAGAAAGTGGTTTAGTATTCGGTAGCTAATTAGTTTGGAAACTTGATTGACTTGGTTAGGAATATTGAATTTTTTATGTTTTTTTTTTTGAAAATTAATTCCTTGATGGAATTTTCTCCAACATGTGCACTTAGAGTGATCTCTCATAGTCTATCTGTTTTTTTTTTTAATAACTGGTGGATTACGAACGAGAGTGTTTGTCCACGACCGGACCTGTGCGTCTCACATGCACCGGATTCCAGGAACCCTGACCAGATCATAGGCCCACATTCGGCCAAAACAACGAAACGACGAACGAACGAAAATGAAAAAGCAATACTATTCAGTTTTCGTCCAAAACAGTCTGGTTCATAACAGAAAGGCTTATGCAATTGAAACCATATTGCGAGACATATGTAGCTAGCACAGAGCGTAGCGCGACCACAAACCGCGGCTTCGCTTGCGGACAGTGCCCTGTCAGTCGGTAATTGGGCTATATTGCGAACGAACAAAGACTACGGCTGTAGTTAGCTATAGATCATGTTGAGGATATTACAGGGAAGTTATAGAAGAACCACTTAGCTGTGGAAAATAAGTTGAATCATCCGCTATGAAGCTGGTCTCACAAGTTGAAGAATCATGACTGCGCTGTTACCGATATTCGGGTTTTAATCTAAGTGGGGGCTACGCGTATCCATAGCAAATGAATCAACTTATTTGCAGCTTACAATACTCCCAATAACATCAGCTTTCTACCAGTGAATGTTCTATTCAAAGTCATCCAGCCGTTTCGGAGATTTGCTGGCGCAGACAGACTGAGTAAAAAATACCTTTTTGTTGAATATACTTTCACATGCATTTAGTAAAACAAAAATGCTATTACAGTATTACAAACAGACATTTAAATTTTATGTATGTAGGATTTAATGACAGCAAAAACCACTGAACTCGAGTAAACAAAACGTTACACAGTATATTTTAATACCGCATATAAAAACAACATTTTATTAATTTAGAAAGTATTAAAAATCGCGGTGACCTTTTCACAATGTCCCAATGAAAATATATTTGCGAAAGCATGTTATAATCAATCAAGATAAAAGAGTTGTAAAGGTGTGTGAGTAAACTGATGGATAACAAGTATTTAGATAATCCTGCTTGAGGATAATAGACCTTAAGGCTTTAATTCCTTTTTTATATAAACATTCCCTTTCTTTGTGTTACAGCGGTTGGAACATTATATATAAGGCTGATTATGCTATACTATGATAACAACAATGAATATACAACCACGGTCTCTTTAGATAACTAGTAAACTTGACTGCGATTCCACCTGATGGTAAGTAGTGATGCAAACGTTGATGGTGAGGCGCACTACTTTATTATTACATTCTATTCAATCTAGCCTTGAAGACTAGCCTAAATTATAATCGGACGGAAAGACCGTAGCAGGCAAGGTTGGAAGGTAGGTTTTTTTACTGACATCTCTTTGAGACGCTTGGAGCTCTTCACGCCTTCTATACTACTCGCTTGGTCCTCCCCGGACGGACGAGCTAGCCATTGCCTGCCATCCGCAAGTCCGCAGAGCAGTGCTACAGTGCAATATTGATCACGAATAACAATACAGGCACGGCTTCTGCTATAAACCGCGGTAGCGTTGTCGCAAGGTAAAGATAATATTTTAAATCTCCAAACGAAATTGCACTACTGCTTATTCCCTGTCGTTGCTCCAATCAGATAATAAAGCACCTACTTAAAGGGCCAGTGGGCGATGACAAGACAGAATGTTATCTCATAGGGCTATTTCGGTAACTCGACGTGATGCCCTACTGGCATATGTAATTGTCGTATTCTGAAGTCCTTTAATGGTTTTATCTTGATGTGCATAGGTCTTGATTCAACGAGTAATTTGGCAGTACTTGGGAGTAGACTGAAATACAATCAAAGCTTTGCGGTAAACGGGGATCAAAATTCCGGAAGCCTCATGCTTCCGGAATTTTGATCCCCGTTTGTTTTATGCTACCATAAAAGTCATCCAATGACGAATCCTGCCCTTGGGCGGAGCGGGAAACAGTGTCAGACTCTTACTGACTAAACAACCTACCCCGTTCCTTCCCTGCCTTAGTCCCAAAGACCCTTTAGGGCCCCTACAGTTTGCTGACAACTTCTGAGTCGCGCGGGAATAGTGTGCGCCGTCGACGACTTGGGCTCGGTCCACCTACCTGAGGTTGTACCTAAACCTGAAGTTGTCTGGAAGATATCGCTATTGGCGATAAGACTGTACCCATAGGTTTATGAATAGATTGTGTAGCTTTTTGTTGTTCAATAAAGTTTTATGCTATTCCATAAGACACGAAGACTGGTGTCTGTCAAAATGTATAATACCTACACTACTGCTTACCTAACGTGTAATGTCTTTAAAGGGTACAAACCATAAAAAAGAATATTTTATTATATATCTCGTTGAAAAGGCTACTTTCGCGACATACAACACCAAACAGCAACCATAAGTGGATAATCTTGACTGATTTCATCTCAATGGCGTAATCTGATATTTGACTTTTAATAATTGTTTTAACTTTTATGTAATGCCTTGTTATTACGAAAGAGGTTCAAAGGTGACTTGACCAATAATAATGTATTTTTAAAATGTTTACACAAGCGTAAAATCGTAACGTTATTTCGTTCGTAGGTCACAGGTCCAAAAATATACCTACGTTTAATTAACTGTAAAGTGTGTTCGAGAAAAAAGCGTATCGATTTGACGACACTGTTGACTCAGTGGGTTAGCTATTGGCTGCAGAGCGAGAAACAGTGTCAGACTCTTACTGACTAAACAACCTACCCTGTTCCTACGTCGCCGTCTATACCAGGGCTAGAGCCTTCCTTTCAGACACGAACCCTTGGTCCCAGTTGGCTTCGAACCTTCTGCGGGGTCTCTACGCTAACAACTTCTTGAGTCGCGCGGGAACAGTGCGCGCCGTCGACGACTAGTCTTGGTCTGGACGAATACCAGACGACCGGACGGCGAGTGGGTGTCACGGGTTCGTATCACTTTTGAGTTTACAGGATACAGGTGTAATTCCTAGTTCGGGGCAATGTATTTATTTATTGATTTATACTTTACTAGCGACCCGCTCCAGCTTCGCACGGGTGCAATGCTGATATTAAATAAATTATGCATGTATCATACATATAAACCTTCCTCTTGAATCACTATATCTATTGAAACCGCATCAAAAGTAGTAGAGTAGTTTTAAAAAGCATACATAAGGACAGACAGCAGGAAGTGACTTTGTTTTATAGTATGTAAAGATTGTTACACCAATAGAAAACTTTATTAGAAATAAGGGTACAATGGGCAGTCTTATCTCACAGGGCAAAATCTAACAGACAACCTTTGGATGGGCTGAGCGAGAGGAGATAGATTTAGGGTTGTCAATGTAGTTAAAAAAGAAATGATAAATCAAAGTAAATCGTCACTGTAGAATAAATAACCTCGTATGTCAAAAAAACCAATACTTTCAGTACAGCCGCCGTACTGTAGATATAAGAACAGAAAACCTCTTATGTGATTTCTCTGGCATAATCCAGTTAAGTAAGTTTATTTACATTAGTTAATGACATAAATAAGTCATTTTTATCATTCAAAATATCAACCTTTTATTTGGTTTCCTCTGATTTCTGGACATACGAGGTTATCATTCTACAACGACGAAATGGTTCTTACGAATTGTCGTTGTACGCCTATAGCAACATAACTATTTGATTACCATTGGTCATTATTTTTTTACCCTGCCTGGCAGGCTGGGCTATAAATTAATGACGCAAATATGTGATGGTTGCCCTATAAAACTTGCTACCGTTTTCATATTTACTTGCGACCGGTCCATTACCAAATATTATTTCAAAGTCAATAACACAAGTTCATTGACATTTTAATTAGAAATGTTTTTCTCACCTCCCTTATATGAGTTGGTCACGTTTGTAACATATATGGAAAGGCAGGTGAAGTCAGATTGCAGACATTGCTATTGACCGAGAATATGGACTACATCTGTTTAGGTACTTAAACAAAGATAAACAATCTTGATAGGTATTTTTATTAGAAAAATAAATCGTATAGAAGACATACAAAAATTATTTAATTATTTTTTTTAGTTAATTACTTAACATCGGTTTAGGTAAATAGCTAACTGTAAACAATTACAGTTACAATTTTTAAATAAAAGACAAGTGAAGATTGTTTATAATAAATTAAGTAACTTAACTCCGAAACCACTAGACCGATTTTGATGGAACTTTTACTATCAGATAGCTAATGTTATGAAGAATAATTTACACATTAATTTTAGAAAAATATTTAAGTATCCACTGAAAAAATCCCAAAAAAAATATTAACCATAACTAAATCGCACAATGTTTTCTCCTGGTCAATTTCTCACCTACAAATAAAACCTTTTAATCTGTGACGTGTCTTTAGCTTAATTCGACCTTGATCACCAAAAATAACGACAAAAATAATAATACTGATCTTTATAATGACGACAAACTCTATTGGTCATCCGATTACATTTATTTATGCGTGCAATTTAAATATATTCAAGGCTGTCATGTTTTCCAGTAACCAGAAGTATATAAACGTAACGGTCAAAATCAAAGTTCACGAAATAATCATACACTAGTTTTTTTTTTTATGGTGGACAAAAATCATCCTATGACGAATCCCGCTCCGCCAAGGAGCGTCAGACTCCTAGTGACTAACATCATAATCATACACTAGTTTTTTTTTTTATGGTAGGCTGAAATCATCCAATGACGAATCCCGCTCCTTGGTGGAGCGGGAAACAGTGTCAGACTCCTACTAACTAACATCATAATCATACACTAGTTGAGATTTCACTCTCATCATTCTGTCATCAGTATATAGGTTTGTACACCATTAGTGGGGTCAATGACACCGGCGGGGCATTCACCCCATCAGCTGACCGCATGTTTATGATGTTCACGGTATTGTAAATTACTCTACAATGACAATTACAATTATTGTTAGTAATTTATTGTGATGGTAGACATTTATATAAAAAAAAATGTTTTAGAAATCTCTATAAAACAAACCGCAACTGTCTGTCTGTATCATCGCGATTTTTCTTTCTTTTCTTAAACATATTGCCTATAGATAGTTGTTCCGGGTCTGGGTGTCTTGTATTTGTGAGTTTAATGTTTGTGAAATAATGTTTCCTAGAAATATTATTGAAAGTAAAAGAATGAACTAACAAGCAGGCATAACTTTTTAGAAACATTTTACATCCTCATATTTTTTTTTCTTTAAGTTTAGATGGATTACATTATTTTTTAGTTTAAGTTTAGATTGATCTTTCCTATCAAACTACTTTACGGTTAAAAGTACCGTTACAATTAAGTGAAGTGACTAATACATGCACTTTTGACGTCAGAATCATTCGATTCTCGGAGTTGCAATCATTCCAAGTCAATTGCCAAGCCAACTGACTTCATTTTCCAAGAAATACCACAGACTAATTAATTGAAGTTTGCCAAAAGCCAGTGTTTCCATGAACTCTTAAATAAATTGAATTTCCTGAACCTTGACCGAGGAGATAATTACGAAATCAGAAACGATTACTTGAAATAAAACATTTAAAGGCACTTTTGAACTGTTAAAATATCGATAAGTAAAAAAAAAGTGAATCTCAATTGAGAAGAACATGCAAGGAGCTTTAAATCATCATTATTAGTTGAAGTTCCGTAACGTCCGTAGCAAAAAACGGCAAAAATACTCACGTTTATTGTATGGGAGTCCCCCTCTTAAATACTTATTTTAATTTGTTTTCATACCTGCAACAGAAATACATAATTTCAATTTGTGATAATAACAACTGTCTAGCTGTCGCGGTTCTTTAGATACAGCCTAGTGACATACAGTCGGACGGACGACGTAGTCTTAGTAATAGGGCCCCGTTTTTACCCTTTGGATATGGAACCCTAAAAGTACATAGCTAAATTATATAAATTAAAATAAACTACTGGCAGCTAAGAGATAACCAGTCTGAACTGACGGCGCCCGATCACCATTTTATATACATACTAGCTTTTGCCCGCGGCTTCGCCCGCGTGGTATTGGGTTGGGGGTTGGGGTTTCCGGGATAAAAAGTAGCCTAATTCTTCCAGATCCGTCCAGCCGTTTTGGCGTGATTGAGTAACAAACATCCAAACATCGTAACTTTCGCATTTATAATATTAGTAAGATGTTTATCAGTTGTCTAGTACCCATAACACAAGCTCTGCTTAGCTTGAGACTAGATGGCGTTGTGTGATAGTTGTGGACATATTATATTTATATTTTGAAGGGAACTGAATGACCCAAGAACACGGGCCACCGGGCGACAATATTTTCTTAGCATTAATTAGAAAGCTTAAAAAATTAACCGCTAATGGAAACTGAGCAGTTAATTCACACCTACAACTTTCCCACGTGTGTTTCAAATGATTTATACAGATGACCAAAAATATTGTATTAATTAGAGCCAACGATGGATTGGATTAATTATCTCGGACTTTTATGAATTTCTTGATTGATAGTTTGAAATATTGGATTGATGAAGCACAAATATTAAAGTTAATTCGATGCCTCCCACGTAAGTTGTTGTAACCCCAAAAATGCAATTTTACAGGAGAGCGTTTTAAAGATACTTTTTGCGATACAAGCCACATTTTTCAAAGAATCTTTTTGAAATTCGGTATAAGCGTATAGTTTTTAATATGTTATTGTTTACTACATGTCATTACTTTATAATTTTAACGGTTTCTTGAATTTTGTTGTTACAAGTGTTTACCGCGACATGAGGTCCTCACAAAATGTTGTAACTATCACTTACATTATTATACACGGGAGTTCAAGAGCCGATTTGGATCATATCTGATAGTTACATGAATTTACGTCGAATACAAATAAAAAAAAGGTGTGGTATGTGTATCATTACTTGATATAATAAAATAAATACAATGTTTTTTCAGCCTAATTTCATTTAGGACGATACCTTTTCGTTGATACGTTACCGAAATACAAAAAAAGCAGAATATTTTCAATCAAGTTTATCAAATTTTTCATTTTAGGGTTTAGAGTTTAGAATAAGAAACGATATTTTAAAGATTAGGAAAACATTAAGGATTAAGTTTAAAATCATTTTAAAAAATCTTAAATAAAAATTTAAGCTTTTTCTAAATTAAAATTATACTTTCAATTAACTACATCGTCCTTTAACCAAATTTTTACTACAGTTAAAATAATCAAAACTCAAAAAAGTATCGTAACCAAAATGATTAAGAAAATTCTATTAACCAATAAGATTTAAAAATAGGAAAACCATCATCATGTTAGTATCTTAGTATATCTATCTTAGTCCAATGTGATTTGGAGTCGATGGAACAAGCTTATTATTCTATTTTGTCGTATCACCCGTGTCACTATCACTTTGTAATCTTTTCCTCTCTCCATTTTTTCAAGTGACTATACTTGTAGCTGTAATATGTTTTATTCTTCTTCTTTTCGTAACCATATCCAAGACAAACGATAGGTAAATAAGTAATGTTTAATAACTTACACTGAATCTAGAAAAGCCCGCAAATATTAAGTTTTGCTCGTAATATAAGTACAATAGAGGGATTATTTCCCGACCCTAAAAAGCTGGTTTCATGCACCTAACTGGTGTATTCATATTATCAGCATTTCGGCATCTTAAGGTATTGTTGCCGAAAGAAGTGGTCCATCACCTTACAGTCTGATAAAACATAATATTGAATCTACAGAACAAAATGGTACCTCTTTTATTTTTACGATATTATGATCTTTCAGATCTTGTTTTCTCTGTGTACCCTTTAGGCAAAAGCTATACGTTATTACTGTATACACTAAAAGTTTAAACCTCTGTCTTAATATAACATTAGTGAATTTAGTCAAACATAGTGTGACTCAACTTGCAAGCAGTTGAAAAGACTTAAAATGGTAACAAACGATGGTTTTGACAGACCCAGACTTTTTCACAGGCTGTTAAATATCTCTTTGATGTGGGATTAATACTGCTGTTGGTATATCAAATTTAACTAACACCTTATTAAGAACTTAATCACTTATAGAAATGGGGAAACTGTTGTTTATACACGTCTGAAGTTTGAAGTTTCAGTAACGGCAACAGGCAATTTATTCTTATTTACTTATGTCTCACAATAGTATCAGCATAAATTCTAAGCTTGGCTCTCCTATAACTAAATTAGCCATAGTTATACATCGTTTTCTCTGTCACCTTTTTAGTTAAATTCATTGAAATAGTGCTTACAGCAGACTCAATACACCAGTTTTCCTACTGGCTGTTTTTGATATTTTACTAGAAAGGTTTTTCTTTGACGATTGACCTTTTTGAAAAATCTCTACTCTTTAAATGTGTATTTTTTTCATTACCTTTTTCAAACGATACTTTATTCAATCAAATCACTGATAGTAGGCTTAGCTTGAAGAGTTCAACAGTGCAGAAATATGCAGGTGGTGACTAAGGTAAAAGTTACGAACAATGTTTTTTGATTTGGGAAACTAGCAATAAACACGAGCAAGAAGGAAAGTCCTGGTGAGTTTTAATCAGTAAAAGTTGCTTTTACTGATTAAAACTCACATGTAATCTTACGGTGCCTTTTGTGTTCCAGGTCCACATTTCCTCGACACGACCTGGATTCCTTCCTTGATACTTGGTACGATAAAGCTAGTAACTAAGATAACTGGAAAGAATGGAGGGAGGCCTTTGCCCAGCAGTAGGACAGCACAGGCTAGCTATAATAATAATGATATAATATGGCTAATAACAAAAATGGCTATAACAGTCGTAATCCAAATGGTTATTATACTACACAGCTATGAAATACGAGTAAGTGAGCAGTTTCAAGGTTCAAAGTTCCAAATATGCCATCATCTGTTAATTTAGTCATTTAAAACTTCTCAGATTCATTGAAAATGGTTACCTAGAATGACTCTGACTTCAGTGATATTCATAAAACACTCCCTGAAAAATACATACAACGTACTTATTTGAAACGAATAGCGACGTAAATCGTTGTATGTGATGTTACAACTTACTTTTACATATCCAGCATCGAAGTAAAATGTATTACGTATCACTTAACATAAAATAATTTTAAAATTAGCGACGTAAATTGTTGTATGGGATCAATACCATATTTTAAATCGTTGTCATGTTAATTAAAGATAAGATTAAGCGGAATAGTAATTACTAGAATATTAAATTAACGACGTAAAAATTGCGTGAGAGGTGCAACTGGCACCGAATTCCAGCGTAATCTGTGATATGTGTTACATACAACGGACACACGTGCGCTTTTCCCCGTTGTAAACCATTGCAAGTAATAAATACTACAGTCTACGCCGGAATCGTTCGAAATATACAACATTATACGTTTCAAAAGTACCTTAAATAATAGGTTTTTTGGACTTTTTGTTTTTTTGTAGGATAGTTTACATAAAATTAGACACTTTTACATAAAAAACCCAAAATCGCCATTTTGTGGGTTACAACAACTTACGTGGGAGGCATCGAATTGTTGAAAACAGTTAGGTACTGACGTAAACGAGAGCCAAACAGATGTTATGGGGTATTATGATATCATAAACTTCTGTACCCATTTTTTTCTATTCTTTTTTTTTGTCTTGACAAACTTTTTCTGTAACCAGTTTTTAAGTTTTTGTTCTAGTTTTATGTCTTCAGATCATTTGGACAGGCCTGTTGGTCTAGTAGTTAATGGCCCTGACTGCTATGCCGGAGGTCGTGGGTTCGATTTCCACCCAGGACAAATGTTTGTGTGATGAGCTCGATCATTTGTTCTGTGTCTGGGTGTAATTTATCTATAATATGTATGTATTTAGAAATATATATAAGTATGTTTATCAGTTGTCTAGTACCCATAACACAAGCTCTGCTTAGCTTGAGACTAGACGGCGTTGTGTGGTGGTTGTCGAATATTATATTATTATTATTATATTATTGTTTCAAGAAACTAGTTTTTCTATCGATTAAAAAAAAATACTATTACAGTGACAGTCTCCAAATGTTTCAGGGATTGCCTTGAACTGCCCTCAAAAACTGTCAATGTCAAAATAGTTGTCTCTCTGCAGACAGTATGCACCATAGGATGTTTCGTAACTATGACATCATTGCGAATTCAATTCTCATTAAGCTAGTTAATTAACCAATGTTTTAGCTAATGACCGCGATATTATGTATGGCCACAGATAATGCACGAAATTTAGGCCAGCGATACATGCATGCGCTTACAACCAATTACTGAGTTAAGGCGAGGCTACATTATCCTCAGGTTATAGATCAAACATACCCTAATGTGTTTACGACATTTTTGGAACACCGCTAATAGCTAAATTGACGGCAAATTTTACATTTCAAATTAAAAATGCCAAATTAGTTCAAGTTTGATTAATTTCTTTAATTCGTTTTCAAATCTGATCCATTATATTATTTGGAAAGGACATTAATATCGTGAAACCGCCATTAAAATTCGATCGAGAGACACCTTGATGGGTTTCGATGTGAAATAATTCAGAAATGTGGTCCAATTGAGTGGTTATTACGGTTATTATTCGACATAACTGTCAAAACGTAGCTTAGTGGTGTCATTAGCTGGCTTAAGACATTAATAATGGAAGGCGTTGATAAACAAGCCTGGGAAGCCTCGAGTGTGTTCTAGCCTTTATCGAAAATATCGTGATTACCACGCATCGGTGTCGTCGCGTGACGTGCCTCTATAATGAACGAGTTGACAAGTCAGATAATTAAACGCAATGACAACACTACCCATAGTACAGAGTATGGCAACACTCCTTGTTATGATCGATAACAGATCTTTAAATATCAGACTTATTCAAGAAACTATAGGGTTTAAAATACCGTGACAATTTTCGCTAGTAACGATGATAATGTTGCCGTGTGTAAATATAGTTTACAAAAGAATGAATGAAAATTCTTTAGTGAGTCTGTATTGATGGGGTTTATTTGGAAAGGGGTCAAATAGTCATATTGTCATAAAAACAAGTAGGCTAAGGAATCGTGTGGCGTGCACCCGATAGGATGATTGTAAACAAACACTTGGTTTCTTTGTTCGCTTTTAATTGTTTATGTAACGCGAGGTGTTGAGATAAGTGGAAACGTGGACTTAGACACCACGACTTAACTTACAATACACCTGCATGCAGTAGCAAGTTTAAGGCTTAGTTCTAATAATTAACTCTTAATAATATAAAAGGGAACACCATGAAAAAATATCTCATTAAAATTAACTATATGATTAACCGCTTGGTAAAAGTCAAAACATGATATAAATAAGTTGACTAGATAAAAAAAAATCGCGAATCTGACCCGAAGTTATGGTCTCAAACGTGTATATCTACTAGATTATCTCACGGAAATATTTGAAATTTACAAAAAAGAATAAAGGTTGATTTTTAGAAGGGTCTCGCAAAGATCTTGTACCTATATTTCGTTGTTTTTTTTTTAATATTAAAATAAAACCCGGGCGGAGTTCATACAAAATACTCAATGACTACAGCGGGCTCTTAAACGTTTAGCGTTAAAAGTAAGAAAGACGACAAAAAAATTATAATACTTTGTACACCAAATAGCAATTTCAAAGCGGAACTAATTCACATTGATTCTCGAAAAATTACCTGAAATATAACAGCAATTTATTGTAGAAACTTTACACTACATTCATAGAAAATGCCGAGAAATTCAAGGTTTTATATTGGTTTTAGATTTTATATTTCGATGCACAAATCTATTTTTTCGTTAATTTAAAATAAAGAAATCGACTAGTTTCAGGTACAACCTTCAAATATTACGAAAGCCTCAATCGCTTCATACCTAAAGAATAAAATGAATTTCTTTATACCAGGCACAAGTTGAGCCGGCAATACGCTTCTATGAAGCAATGTTATAGGATGTGTCCATAGAGTTACAAGGCACCTAAGTAGCCATCATTACATCCATCAATTGATTCATTCATTAAGTTTTTTACCATCCATATATTCATTTATTGTTAACAGTGCGTCGCAAATAAAAAGATTTTCTTTCTTTCTTACATAATACAAAGTCGCTCACACACAACGTCTACCTGTCTGTCCGTTCATGCAGTTTTACCAATAGAGCGATTAATAGTGAGGGTTATGGCGTGTCTACCATAACCAAGCATTTTATGATTGAAAAATATCGAGAATTTCAAAGATGCAAGAGCGGATTTCAATGCCTCAGAAAACAAGTTAAGCCAGTGCTTTTGACTTCCAACTGTCGATCTTTGGCAATCGTCACACCAGTAGTCAGACTTTTCAGAAACCAGTAAACACATCAGTGACACCAGTATTGTTCAGGGATATCGTATTGTCATAAATAAATAGATAATTCTATAACTATTGGCTTCTAAAGGTTAGATAGATATAGAACCCTGTTATTTAGTTCATTGTTACCTACTTCTCCGCTGTTCTTTTTTTATTAAGTGGCGAGATTCAAGACACTTGCGTTGATTTATCAAATCTCGTTGAGCATCTTGACTTGGTGCTTATTTAGCACTCGCACTATTATTTCTGGCTTTTATAGCTAGCAATTGATATCTACGTTAGCGTTTCACCAGGGCTCTGGGATTAAGACAAGGAAGGAACGGGGTAAATTGTTTAGTCAGTAAGAGTCTCGGCACTGTTTTAAGCTCCGGACAAGGGCGGGATTCGTCACTGGATGATTTTTACCTACCATAAAAAAATCTACACAGTCGGGAAAAGCCGACGCAATCGATTAGGTGTGTCTATTCTCTGCTATACTCTATGGATGTGCCAGTATCTATGGCGGAAGCGGTTACTGCCACGCGACGCTGCGCCTGAGTTCACTAAATGGTAACATGGCGCATGCGCGTTGCGTAACGCGGACGACCAGGGTTCCGGTTTATCGGATGCATTGTGTGGCCGGTGTACTTTGAGGTTTATTTTGATGATAATTGAGCTTTTAAGTAGTTTTGTTGTTGGAAAATTGTGTATGGTGGGCCTTTTGCCCAGCAGTGGGGTGATACGTACTGGCAGAAGTAGCATCAGGACTAGTAAAGAAAGTGATGAGGAAGAAGCTTCGTAAAATACGCAAAACTGTGTAGTTTTACGGATTTTACGAAGTACAATAAGCTTAATACTTCAAGATATTTTTTACATTCATAAATATCATCAGACTAAACAATTTTTATGATAAACCCAAATCAATAACAAAACGGTGTCTTAATGTAGCACAAAGGAAGACATTCGCCATGTCATGGACAAAGGAAACGGCCATAATAACAGGATACACGCATCCAACGGAGAATGGATCGAGAGTGTACAACTAGGTACAGAAAAATAAAGTTGAATATCTACTTAATTTCTCAACTGCTTAGGTTTGACATACATGACAAACACTTTCACTGTTATTTGGCCAGTGTCGCCGATCCACGACCATAGGTAGCTCTTCTGTCACTGGGATTGAAGAACTAAACGAGATAGAATACTCAGTCACAAATATACGACCCTGGCGAATAGGACACGAAAATAGCTGACACAAAACATTAGAGAAGCTAACATATGCTAAACATTAAATTAAACCTGTCTGTCACAAAAATAATAAAATTATACGCCTGTGAAACAACGAATGCACTTCAAAAACCATCAACGCGACAACCATAAAGCGGTAATTACTTATTAACGAACTAAAAATTAACGAACCAATAAAAGTGAAACTTTAAATAGCTTTCTTAGTCTTTCATTAGTTAATGGCAATAAACGTTTTGTTATAGCCCTCGATACAAAGCCGGAGTCTATCAACACATACGTTTGGATCACAACTGCAGGCTAGTCGTAAAAACAGAATGAAATAGACACAACATAAAATCTTATTATACCAAGATACTTCCCACAGTAAAACCACTAGTCGGCCTTACATTATGTATCTACCAGATGCATACCAACAGAATTTAATATGCACCAAATCTGAGAGGCAGACGGTCCATGCCAGCTTGCAGATCCCCTTTCATTTAGTGCAACGCCAAGCGCTTCTAAAACCAGTCGTCTAATAGCGACGATGCCACATTTCAACCGCAGCAAAAAAGGCAAATTAAATCTGGCAGCACAAGGACAGGTTTAAAAAGATGGAACGGGACAGCGATACCAACGTTGATGGCGTCTTGGCGAGTTAAGGCGAGACAAATCGATTTAAGCGCAGCCCGTTAAGACATGAAATCGGATTGGAGACTGGGACAGAGATATCCGAGTTCCTTTGGGAAAAAAGCGTCGAGTTGCAGTCGCTTGAAAGCGGCCGGGAACGGGTAAGGTCGTTGCCATGTAAACAGAAAAAAAAATGAGATCTTTTGTAAGAGATTAGCCGCCAAAAATGAGGAGTGCCTTTTTGGTAAACAAGATCTCAGCGGACGCGTGTTAAATTTGTAGATAGTATCTAAATTTCTCTGAAAAGCCCGAGTTGGGGAGTGTTATCTCAAATTTCTTGGTAAAAATGTTTAACAAAATAAAATACTATACATATAAGGTGAAATGGAGTGGTTTGTCAAAAAACGCACCGGACTCACACCCTCGTAAATGAGCAGCAGCCCTAATGGGGTTCGCATCGCCCCATGTGGGGTCGGATTCGCAAAAGGGTCCGTTAATCGATTAGTGGTATGTATTGTACGTACCGAGGTATTTCAAGTGGTACATTTACATACATGTAAAACTTTTCTAGAGTTGAGTAAACTTGGAATATATGAAGATTTCGTCATTTTGAAACGCATCCAAACATTGAGGGGTCGAAATACTTTGCGAGTGAATAGCCAGACAGTTTTCCAAGAAAGCAATAAAGCTAATTCATGTGGACGTGCAATCCCGTAGACACCTCGCGACAGACTAGGCTAGTGTACCGACACACACGTGATTTTTACGCGCACTATTTATAAACTGCTAATGCGAGCAGCTAGTGTTGTACACTAATATTTGCAGCGTGAAATTATCGATATCGATAAATTAAACTAAACGATTTATACTAAATTTTGGTCTACATTGGAGAACAAAAGGATTCACCTCATCAGTTAACTTTTTTATGTTATTTGAGTAGAAACTTCTTTCCACATAATACAGCTTGGTTTCCAGCTAATTCTGTGACAAAGCTATTGTGGCTTGTCGTTTGAATACGAAACAATGTTAACCGAAGAGGATATAATACAAGATTAATCCTAAAGGCAAACCAAATTACATTATTACTCAATCTACGGAATCTCAATGTACCGTGGATGCCGAGATTTCCAAAGCTTTGCCTATCTATAGCATATTTACTCGGTAGGTGTACGTACCAACCTAACGAACACAATAAAATTATCGTGGCCGAGTAAACATCAATCTATTTACAAGTCAGTGTTTGATTAATCATCGTGTTTTTGCTTTTCCACGCTAATTATAACACACTAGCGCTTCCGCAAACGCAGAATAATGTACATATGAATTATTTATCTCAAGTTTCAAGGATACTTATTGTTTTAAGATTTAATGCTTTAAAATAAAGAAAGATTTATGAACAAAGGTTTGACAATGGGTTGTGAATGTTGTGATTGGTTTTGGTTTATTACAGGGCAAAATAAACGCCAGAAAATATGTGGCGGGGAGGTCGCAATAGACGTAAAGCTTTATGGAGATGGCGTACCAATGTTCGGTTGAAAGGGAACCCCTGTTAGTAGGTCTGAATGCCGAAATTGAGATGTCGTATACCACAATGACCTGTTTGTATTGCTTGTACTACTATAAGAAAAGTTTGCGATGAAGGAGAAATTTTAATTAATTTCGTCGTTTTCCTTAATTAAAAACTGAACAAAAGCGCTTGTTCCTTTGAAACTTTTTCTGACAAATTCAATTTGAAACCCACTAGCTTACATGATGAATTTAATCATATTTGGAACAGGGTTACGTACTTTATTATCGGTATCAGATAAAACATAATCTTATCGATAAAAAAATATCGACGTCTGTGCATCCCGATTATCTAAAATTAACGTCAGTCGACTCTGAAAGTTCAGAGAGAATGGTCTTGTTTCATGATTTTAAAAACTCTGTTAATTTTCTATTGCAAAAAATATATTACAAAATCGGTAGTGTTGGAAAAAAAAGATATTTTTGTGGGAATATTGACGAATTTATTTGAATGTTTTGAATTAAAATAAACTCGTCGAATAAATTGAAATAAATAAATGTCTATATGCATTAAAATGTTCATTAAGTTATTTTAAGAAAGACATAAATAATAGATGTTCGCATGCGTCGGTATTGACGTCACGGAGCCACCGGTATACAGTTACCAGTTTACAGAACAAGATTGTATAGAAGAGCGGAACAGTTTCGGATTTCATTACATTTGTAGTTGCATCTTAAAATAACTTTACGTTACGTTTTTTAACTAAAATGTTTCAGTTTCTTTGTCCACTGATTTTTTTAATAGTAAAAATCATCCAATGACGAATCCTGTTCTTAGGCGGAGCGGGAAACAGTATCAGACTCTTACTGACTAAACAACCCACCCCGTTACGTTCGTACGTTGTACTAGGGCCAGTGCCTTCCTTTCAGATACGAACCCTTGGCTTCAGTTGGCTTCGACCCTTCTGCATTCTTGTCCATTATTTTATTCGGTGATCGATATCCTTCAATTTTTTTTTTAAACTATACTAAGGTTCGTAGATCCAGAGCATTGTTTTATCAATAAAATGATAAGATTAAGATAAACATCTCTATCAACGGAGTGTATCTTTGAATTAGTACAAATACAATTAAAGGTATAACCATATTTTTACCAATATCTTGAACTACGTGGGGATTTCTAACCCATGTACTTCAAGATATTGACACGAGAACAAAATGGGATTTTATTAAATTACTAGCCGCGTGATAGTAGCGTTCTCAATACTAACTTTGGACCCCCGTTACATCCCTTTAGGAGCTGCATTTTGAAAAACCCTTTCTTAGTATTCGCTTACGTCATAAAAGGAATTCTTGTGCAAAATTTCATGCTCCTAGGCCCAGTAGTTTTGGCTGTGCGTTGATATGTCAGTCAGTCAGTTTTTAATTTTATATAGATATGTAGATAATTATTTTTAATTAACTCTAGCCTTGAAGACACCTCACCATCAACGGTTGCATCACTGCTTACCATCAGGCGGGATCACAGTCAGAATCAACTTACCTCTCTAATATCTCTTGGACATTGGACATCACGAGTGCCCCTGTTCTTTATGTAACTCGACATTTAATGTATTGCGCGACCGTATTGTTACCAATACCTATGTAGTACCACAGAGCAATATTGCGGACAGGCCAAACGTGTCAGCTGTATTTAAATACTTATAGTTCGTTTTTTAATCCTAGACTACGATTTGACAACATAAAATGTCAAACTCCAGAAAATCTTACTAATATTATAAATACGAAAGTTACGATGTTTGGATGTTTGTTACTCAATCACGCCAAAACGGCTGGACGGATCTGGATGAAATTTGGCACAGGCATAGGATACACTCCGGAATAGGACATAGGCTACTTTTTATCCCGAAAACCCCAACCCCAATACCACGCGGGTGAATATATTTCTAGAGTGTGACATTCTGAGTTGACAAATCGTAGTCTAGAATTATAAAATGAACTATAGAGTGGTCTCCGACAGGTCAATCTGAGAAATGGTCGTCTACCTTTACGTATTTAACCGGACTAGCTAGTGACGGCCTAAATAAATTAAAACCTCTAAGTCAAGGCTCATAAAACTTAAAACTAAACGACCTCAGACTAAGGGCATCCCGTGGAGTTACGAACCTCGTCTTAGGGCGTCACTGGGAGGACATCAAGAGTTACATTATTAATTTAGACCAAACGTGTCACCACTGGGCCTGCGTGGTGGGTTATGGCCCATTTTTTCTCCTAGAGAAGAGGTCGGAGTCCCAGCAGTGATACTTTTTAAGGCTGATACTATGCTTTGTCAGCGAATGCTACCTTTAATACAAGTTAACGACCTCCTCTCCTATTTTTTGAGATGGGTCATCATCAAATGATTTTCTCGTTCTAGAGTGGAACTAAAGCACTATAGTTAACCTTTCCAGTACCGTAATTAGAGACATAATAGAAAGACAATATGAGTAGGTGTTCGCCGGCGTTCGCTCGGGGCTCAAGAGTCGTAATTCACTATACACCGTGAAATTTAAATGGTTGTTTTCCCGCGGCAGAATGACTTGCCATAAGGAGTACTTTTGAAGCATACAGTAAAAATAAAAAAATTAAAAAGTTTTTTTTTATAAATAATTATTAAAAATATTCATCAACTCAAACAAGCGAAAACAATAGTAACATTAGACGTAATTTGTAGATACTACTAGAGTCGCATGAGCAGCACGCCTTCAAAGGAAACCGATTCATTAAATATTTAAACCAAAATAAGCTCTTGCACGTTGAGATACGTCATAATTAGCTTGCACTCTACAGGTCCATATTTTATTTTTTTATCAAACGTTTGTATTACCAAGACACAAACATTTCGCTGAGGGAAAACAACCATTAAAATTTCACGGTGTATATCGTGGCGGTATAACTGTACCTCTTGATTGATTAAAATTTTCAATCGATCAAATCGAGTCAAACTCTGTCAACATACAATCAACATTTGTGCAGTTTTAATCACCGGTATAATTACTTATGGACGTTAATTACAAACTGAAATGAGAGTGATTACTCCACAAATGCAAGAGATTAATATTTTGCACGTTCGCGTGTGATTTGATTAAAACTTTAACCGCTGGCGGCGAACTGGTCTGACTAGTGTTTTGTGTCCTATACGCCAGGGCGGTTTTTTTTATGGTAGGTAAAAATCATCGAATGACGAATCCCACTCTTGAGCGGAGCGGGAAACAGTGTCAGACTCTTACTGATTAAACAAACTACCCCGTGCCTCCCTTGCCTTATTCCCAGAGCCCCGGTGTAACGTTTTCGTACCAACCCTCAGCTCCGGTAGGCTTCGACCCTGTAGGGCCCCTACATATGCCAGGGTAGTGTGTTTGTGACTAGTTAGTCCATGTCGTTCAGGTCTTCAATCCCCATAGATACATGACAGAAGAGCTGACGAGCTGACGTATTTGGTCTACAGCGGATTTATCCAAAGCAGATGGTCAGAAGGTTAAATATTTAATACTAGCTTTTGCCCGCGGCTTCGTCCGCGTACATAAAATATAGGCTACGTCACTCAGGAGTAAAGCAGCTTTCTATTGTTGCTAAATTTTTTCCAATCGGACCAGTATTTCCAGAGATTACCTCCTACAAACAAAAAAAACAAAAAAATAAAAAAAACAAACCTTACCTCTTTATTATTTTAGTGTAGATTAGCTGAATGGTTTATGAATGAGTTAGAGGGTTGCATTGATTATTTGGCTGAGTGTTGTTTCGAACACCATATGGATACAATTTCCGAATTCATTTAATACTTCAATACAGTCATTTAATACTTTTAAAAAATCTAAATTATGGAGTGTCCGAATATGTACATTGTGTCCGAATCGTCAACTACTCGTCTATCTTTCCACCATAAACCAGTTTTGGAAATCCGGTGGTGGCGAGTTCCGAGGGCCATGAAAACAAATTCTTTCGCTTGAGCAGCCCAGCCACCAAAAAAAGTTTTATTTTTAATTACACTTACCTACAAGAAAATTCGAATCTGTACAAAGCGAAATTATGTTAATATTTGATTGTATGTTTTTTATTATAAGTTTTCCTTTCAATATATTTTTGTCTTGGTGTACAAGAAAGTGTAAATAATTATATAAAATAATTATATAAAAATAAATGTTTCATAAATAAAACTGACAACCTTATTAAGTAATAAATCAATATTCAAAATGCCTCGTAAGCCGTGTCAAATGTTTCAAAATACCCGTGTAGCGTCCCAATCATTGACCAGCAGTGTAATAGCGTTTTTTCTACACAGCCGATATCAAGGTCATGTATCATACGATAAAGGCAGTTGCCAAGTACGTTGGCAGTTCGAGGAAACGGGAGCCAGGGCGTTGGCACGAGCTGCTCGGAGCTGGTCTTGCGAATAACAACATTTATTGGCAGTTAAGCTTTTTTATGTAAAGTATGTGCATGTACTTAGATTTAAGTGTTTTTATTTTTAATGTTACACTTGTGAAGTTTTTGTTTAGGAGCTTGTGTGTATATAGTGTTGTTTTCTTATAAGAAATAGCATAGCATTAACCTCCTCTCTAGAAGAGGGAATAAGAAATGTGCAGTAGTACTTAATTTCTTAAATCGTGATGCACATTTTAACTGATGAAAACATGTACTCTGTCTATCGTTGACAGTTTTTCTCCGCTGGGAATAGGTTTCACTCTAAGAGGAGCAAGAGGAAGATAGATAGATAGATAGATAGATATACACTTTATTGTAGGTACACCATAAACAAAACTAAGAAGTATCAAACTTTTACTAAAACTCTTGAGCCCCAAGCGAACGCTTTCATACCTATTGTTCTTTAATTTTGTCTCGTGGTGTAATTACGGTACTCGAAAAGTCAAACCCCGTGTTCCATCAGTTGCCCGTTGCGTTAAGAGATAACGGTAAATCTGCCGAAAAATCAATTTTGATTGACATCTATTTGAGAGGCGAATAGAACACAACGCACGTCGACCTGAGCCTGGACTTAATCGGACGAACAACTACCACATTCTTGCCGTCGAACCCTTCCCTACTATAGCCAAGAGTCCCTCTGATAATTGCAATTGTGTATTTTAACAATTCATCATCATCATCGTCATCATTCATCATCAGCCTTTTTTAATGTTCCCACTGCTGGGACACAGGCCTCCTCTCTCTATGAGAGGGAACGGGCCATAATCCACCACGCGGGCCCAATGCGGATTGGTGGATGTCACATGTCTTCGAATTTTTGGTTCTAGGACATGCCGGTTTCCTCACGATGTTTTCCTTCACCGTTTTGGGAGCAGTGGTGATTAAATAAATTACACAAAGTAATGCGCCTGGCTGGGTTTGAACCCGCGACCTACGACTCGTACGTCGGGGCCGTTACCACTTGGCCACCACTGGTCTCTGCTTTTAACAATTGGGTATAGGCAAATAAAAACAAAAACACATAAAATAAAAAGAAAAAACTTTGTGGATTACCTAAAGCTTGCGTTTCACGTTATTTACTTTATGGTTAATTAAAATAAACAACGAGAAACAAAGCGTGAAAACTTCATCGGTATCTAAAATATTTAATTAGAAACATGTTGGTGTATTCAATTTGTTGTTTCTTTAAGATAGAGGCCACTCGAGTACGTCTTTAATTTAATTAGTGTAACAACTGTTCGGAGTTTTCTTCACCTTGTATTATAAAACAAGAGTTTAAAGAGAACTGAAAATTAAGAGGTTAAAAAAGTCTCAACATTTTAATTTTTGACTTTTATTGTTAAATCATCACTAGCTATAGATACGCGGTCGATTGAGACTCAAAAGTTGGTAACTGCGCATCCAGGTCACCCGTCATGATGATGATCATGTTGTATGACGATGATAATAACCGATTTTTAGGTCTCAATCGAAGTTGGGGTTGGACGTAACCATAGAAAATGGTTTAACTTGTTTGCCGCGTTAATCTCTTTTAATTCGGAGTGGAGCGATGAATAGGTTCAAAATTTGACTGACTAAAAAATCCCACATGTGTCCCTTCAGTTGCCCTTGGCACTTTTGAAAAACTCCCAGCTCTGGCAAAAATACGACTGCTGCTGCTGTCTCCTTTACCATACTTAATAAGTTTTTAAAGTAGGTTTTAATTCAAATAAAAATATGCATAAGGGTACATACGTAATAAATAAGAAATAAATAATAACTAACTAGGAACAAACTGTTTATTACAATTTTATTATTTATAATAACATATTTAAATAAATTGTAAAGAACAAACAACAATAAAAACTCAGAACACAGGCGTTACGAATTGCAATTCAATTTTGAAATACGATTATATCAACATGCGTTTAAAATTATGATTACAATAATAAGTGAACGAAATAACCAGTTGATTGATTTTTAATCTTCAATCAATGGATCTTATGTCCTTATTTGTTATGTAACATATTATTGGCTTGATACAATTTCGCAGATCGATTTCTGAAGCGATAAAAACAGTCAAAGTTGTAGGCTGGCTAAACACAGACGATTTGAGACGATTCTTGTACAATAGTATACGTTTAAACTCTTGAGTCCCGCATATCTATGGTCTTTCTATTATGTCTCTAATATGGTACTCGAAAGGTTAAAAAGTAGAATTGTTTCAGTGGAACTACTAAAAAAATCATCCAATGACAAAACCCGCCCTGACCCTTGGGCAGAGCGGGAAACAGTGTCAGACTGTTACTGACTAAACAACCTACCCCATTTCTATGCGTTTCTTCATTGCCTTTGATCTCAGAGCCCCGGTATTACGCTTTCGCACCGACCCTTGGTCCCAGGAATGGAAGAACAAGGAAGGCATGAAAGATCCTGCCATGACCGTGGTTTGTTCGAAGGAGTTACCAAAGCCCACAGCCAATGACAACCGAAGGAACTTTGTCGGTTTTACGTAGTAAAGCTAAAACTACACTGCGCACACGTCTGATCTGATCAAGGCGCATCGGTCTCCATACATTTTACATGGCAAGTAGACCTGTAGAGCTACATTAGATTCACAATACAATTTAGGCATGGTACACGTGTGCGTGTGTGTGAAGTGTGTGTCCAATGTAGTTCTAGCTTAAAAGTCCGACACTACTTCCCACTCCTTACCAGATTTACTCATAAATCAATGAGTAGAAGAAAAACTTTCCCATCTATACAAATTTTCTCAACAAATTCCACTGTTACCAAGCAATATACCTACTCCATTTTATTCTCCATGGAAAATTTTATGCTACCACTAACATACATCATCATGCAGACCATTAAGCTCATAATGCCAAGGTCCAATGCGTAACGAACACGATACGAACGCGTCGAATGCATCGTGCGTACGATTCGCTACTCCTGTGCAGTCTTGAGTGTGATAAATAACTTAAATTAGGCTGTTCTTACCCTGTTTTAGTTGTGAATAGTTAGTTTATTGTTAATAGTTTTGTCTTTTACAATATCTTTGATTGTGTGGGTCTAATGTCGATGCTATCGACGAAATCATAATTAAATATGTTTTTTTTTTATGTGGACAATCATCCAATAAATGCACGCTCTAGAGTGCAAGAACCGAAAGGGTGTGTCAGACTTAACCTTTTGTATGCCGTAAGTAGAGACACAATTAAAAAGCGATTGTGTCTCGCGTAGATCTGCGCATCAGCATACGAGTTTTTTTTTTTTATGGTGGGCAAAAATTATCCAATGACGAATCCCGCTCTTAGGCGGCGCAGGAAACAGTGTCAGACTTTTACTGACTAAACACCCCGTTCCTTCTTTGCCCTTCGCACTGGGGCCAAGCCTTCCTTTCAGAAAGAGACCCTGGGCCCCAATAGAGAGACTCTGGGCCCCAATAGGACGTAGTTTCTGAAAAACGTTCCAACCCACAATGAGATGATTGTGGGTTGGAACGTTTTTCAGAAACTACGTCCTAGAGCATACGAGAGGTTAAATTGTCTAACAAACTCTTTTATTCCTTCTTTGCCTTGCGTCTCAGCACCTCGCGGTTTCCGTTCGGATGACTTAAGGAACACAGGCGAAAATAAAGTATTAAGAAAAGTTCGAATATCGAGCATTCTTTGTACAGTTTTTCTTAACATTTTGGTTTTATTTAGTTTTTTGCTGAGCATCAAATCGGTTCAAAGTGAGCTCGATTACCTACTTACTGGATTAAGTAGTTTTTTTTTTTTTTGTAAAATTCACAGTTAAAATGTCTTTTAAATTGAGTATATATTTGCTTGTAAAGTATGCTGTGGGTTTTTTTTTTCCAAGTCACAGGGCTCCAAAATTTGACTTGTAATAAAAATGGGATTTTTTTATGGTGGGCAAAAATCATCCAATAACGATTCCCGATATTGGGCGGAGCAGGAAAAACATCAGACTCTTACTGACTAAACACCTCACCCCGTTTCTTCCTTGCCTTTCGCAGTGGGGCCAAGCATTCCTTTCAGAAAGAGATCCTGGGCCTCAGTAGGCTTCAACCTTTTTGAGTCCCTACGACATACATGGGATTTGCTCGCTACGTTATCTAACCTAGCCTTAACTTCATCTTAGCCTTAAATATAATCTCCTGAGATAGACAGATATACAATAGCGATGTCCAAGCGAATTTCGCACAACAATAGCAGGGGTGTACGAAGCGTGAAACACTTTCTACGTTGCGCAAGCGACGATCATGCGATTTTTGACTGATCCTACAACTATTGGAACACAATGGTAATGGTAGCTATCAATTCTGGCTTGATGAATTCGCCCTTCTTATATCTTTTGATGTTTTTTTTTTTAAATTCTAGATCGGCTCTCATTTGACCACAATCTCGCCTGATGGTAAGCGATGATGTGGTCGCCGATGGAGTACGCTTGACTGGAAGTAACCTATTAATTCTTGACTTTAAGACCCCTAGGTTGTAGCTATTAGGAAACGCAGACTCCGGCAGGAAATTCCACTCCACACTGAAATGTGAAATGTTGACATCCTATAGCTGTTCTCAAATATAACCCTTGAAAGCTAGAGTCAACAATGGTGAGGATAGCATAGAGTCAACCTTATAATACTCACTACTGAGACTAAGGTCTCCTCTCTAGGAGAGGGAATGGGCCAAAATCCACCAAGCGGAGTGTGGGTTGGAGGATGTGACATGTCTTAGAATTTTTGGCTCTAGGACAAGCCGATTTCCTCACGAAAGTAATGCGCCTGGCTGGGTTGGAACTCGCGACCTACAACTCGTAAGTCGGAACCTTTACCAATGCTCTCATGGTGAGGATGCACAGACTCAATTAAGTGTAACAAGAACCGGAGACACACTTCCTGATAATTACAACCTGTGGTTATTTATGTCAATAGTGTAACATAAGTTAGTTCTAGTCAAACGTGCTTCATCGCCCACCACATTTGCGGACGAAGAGCATAGGATAGTTCGCCATCCAACCGTCCGGGCCTGGACCGAGTCGTCGACGGACTCGAAGAGATGTCAGCCAAACCGTAGGGGTCCAGCAAGGTCGAAGACTACTGGGGTCCTAGCTCGTTTTCTGAAAGGGTTACTTGTGGTCCTCAGAGATAAAGGGTGATCTAAGTTTTAGTTAATAAAAGTCCGTCGTATGTCGCTCCACCCTAGAGCAGGAGAAGTCAGATGACTACGCTCCTCTTTAAGAAAACGTCAGTAGCCACATCACCGCTTACGTTCAAGTGAGAAATTGGCCAAGCGCGACCCTGTCAGAGGAGTAAGAAAACGCTTCACTCTTCAGAAGAGAAAAATGTAACATACGGTGTCATTAAAAATAACTTGAAAAAAAAAAACCTTTTAAAAAAGTTTGAAGCTTACGCTGATGTCCTTCATTATTCATCCCACAGCTGCAGTGGCGGTCCCTTCATACAAGCCCAAAAGCCCGGCATGCCTTACTAAAATGCTCGATAAGAATCAATATCAAATCCGAACTATTTAAAAGTTCGCGCGCTTAATTCTTATCAAAATAACACAAATTATCTACCTATGCTGCACTAAACGTGACTAAACTACACATCGTGATTGTTCGCGCGCTTCGCATACACTCGGCACTATAGCTATCTCGCTTACACTTACCGGCTTTTACCGGGCTTTCAATGTCTCTTTCGCACTCATAGCGATGTGCCGTATAAGTACTTAGGACGTTTTGCGTCTAAAAAACGATCAGTATAGAAGATTTAAGCCGGGATTGCGCATGAAGTTGACGCGTATGCGTGACCTTGTCAGCTTACCAATTCTATTGTGTTGCCGTTTTAGCAATGTTCTGAGATCTTGGAGATTTTTAACGAGTTTGGAGACTTTTTTTAAGATTTAGCAACTAAAAAAAACTAGCGGCTTTTTAAAATAACGAAATTAAATATTCAAGCGTTAACTTAAAAATAAAAAAATTACGAAATTAGCTAGATTTTTCATATACCTGGCGACTTTTTTTTGCATAAATGACAACACTGGAACTTTGCGTAAATAGTTTTTGACACCCGAGTGCAACTAACTTCAGTTTTATTTTGTTGACTTTTTTTGTGTGTTTTCTTAGATTTTCCCATTTTCCCAGTGTTATATGTAACTGTTTTGGTGATTTACCTACAACAATGGAGGTAATTGTACCTTGTGAGGATTTAAAATTCGTTCAAGTTTTGATTGGCGAAGATAAGGTAAAATCTTTAAACTTTGCTCAGAAAAAAGTTAATTTCTTCATTAAAACCGACGCCTAATCTGTGTATTTCTCAGTCTTTAATAGATCAGTGTATATATAAATTACTCACATTTTCCTACAGAGGGATTAGATTAATTATTTGACATTTATGCAAACTATTTCGACAAAAAAACAATAAAAACTTAATTGATTTGCTTGTATTCTAGTCCTGACCTAAAAGATCGTAATGTTTTGGAATTAATTGATTTCAATCATGACAATAACCTAGAATATGCCTTTCCCGAATTGTTAGTGTATCGTGTTTTAACTATTCCGGCTAAGTACAAGTTCTTCCGCGAAACGTGCTTTTTCGTCTCATAAGTATCTGAGAAATACACAAGGTCAAGAGCATCTTTCTGAATTATCAATGATAGCTATTGAAAAACAGTTGTTGGTAGAATTAAAACCAACATTTTACTCTGATGTAATTTAATCATTTCTTAAGAAAGATAGACAATTCCAATTAGAATATAAATAATTTATTTGAATTCCTTATTATATTCTATGTAGCTATTTTTTTAGTTTTGTTTTGGAATTTTATTTATTTATTTAATACTTCATACACAAATGTACAGAGGCGGACTTAATGCCTTAGGCATTTTCTACCAGTCAACCTTAGGGTGAACTGTCTGTTTTGTTTTTTTTTTGTCTGTAACCTGTTAGAAAGCAAACAACTACTTACCATAACTTTGTTTCCTCAAGCAATGAAGCAAACCAAATGGCTTTTTTCAAAGCCACCGGAGGTATGCAATTGCTGATATGTTTATTATATTCAATCTAGTACGAGCATGCCTTCAGTTAGTGAAATTGAAGAAAAAAGAGGAAAGAAGATGGATGAATTCACTTTTAATTTATTGTATCTAACCAGTAGTTTATGAGAAAATTGCGATGATCCATACGTAGGTACTTACATACTCAGTCCACAACTGAACTTTCTTTTTTTTAAATCGGTTAAAATTTTTGGGCTTGCCTTATATTGAAACCCTAGGCACGCCACTGCACAGCTGGACAAAGACCTCCCACATGCGTTCCAGTTAAGTATTTTTTGCGATTGCTTTTTAATTTAATTAAAAAGGGTGGACACAGGACACTTGGACAAGGGACAGCTCTGCGTGAAGGGAAAAGGGGAAACTGGCACCAATCTGCCCCTTTGTTGTAAGTGATGCATTGCCAAATGTTATACAAAGCGATTTTGATATGACTAACTTTAAATTTATCGCTTAAAACATGTCACTAAAGAATCTCTTTTTATTGTTCTGAGTTCTTTACTCACCAACATACATATGGAACTCTTTGCCAAGGCTGTGTTTCCTATCATTGTCGGGAAATCATCAAATAAATGCTACTAGTCTGTTTTTAGCAAACGGAAATCTTAGAGTAGAACTACACTGCACACACGTATGCCACATACTCCGATTTTTTTTTGCTTTAACTCTAACTCAGCCAGGCACATTAATTTGTGTAATAAAATAATCTATGAATTCATTCGTATGTATGTCATAAAATTGAGTTTAAGCTTGTGCTGGCGGGATTTTTGAATTTTGACTATACATATCTGGCTACAGGACTTTTTTTTATTTACTTTCCTTTCTACTTTTGTTTTTATGTGTTGTATAGTTTGAAATTAAACGTGATAAAAGTGGCGGAAAATATTCTTTTAAATTATTTTAATTCGAAGACATGTGACATCCACCAATCCGCACTGGGCCCGCGTGGTGGATTCATCGTGGCCCATTCCCTCTCCTAGAGAGAGGAGGCCTGTGTCCCTGCAGTGGGAACATTACATAAAAAGGCTGATGATGATGATGAAATTATTTTAATTTAATTTTTTTTTCACTACAAAATGGCGTCCCCTTTCCTTCTTCTAAAGTGGAAGCCTGAGTCCTACCATATCATCGCTTAAAAAACAAGATTATACATTCCACACATCTTTCGTGAATGGTACAAAAACTAGTCCAATTAGTTAATCATTTGAAAAATCGATATATAAATAGGTCTCTCTCATACCAGTCAAGGTGATGTTACTTCCATTGGCGGCTGTACAAAGAATGAGGTCAATTACCTGCAACAAAAAACACATAATAAGTTTTTTTATTCCATCAAACACAAATGGGATCATTTTTTCTGGGAATAAAATAGGTATAAAGAATATTGGTACAGTCCATGACATAATGTTTTTTTGTAATTTTATAAAATATCGATCAGATAATTTTTTTCTTTTAAATATTTTTGTTCAACAATGAAATCGTTTTTTTACACGATATGAACTAGTAATTGACGATTCTATCTGACGGTAAGCAGTGATGCCAACGTTGATGGTATATCGCTCGCTCTCTGTAGCATAGATTAGAAGACACAATCTTCAAAAGTTACTTTCCAAAATTAAATTTAAACATGAAAGACGCCTTACGTTATTATTAGAATAATAATTTTTTAAAAATATATAAAAAAAGCATGTAAGCGCAACCCTAACTCAAAACCCACTCAACGATAAAATCAACTTCGAACGTTAATTCAAAGAATGTTTCCTGTAAATCTTGAAGGAGATATGATGTAATAAACAAACAAGTCGAAACAAGTGGGAGAAAGCATTGTTTGGAATAATTAACTAAAACAGTCGCGGCGACCGTGGGAGACCAGACCACGACTCTTGGTCTCATACCACGCCGTTATGGGGCAGAACTAATTAATAACATGATGTATTCCGCATAATTATAGACTGAAAGATAGATACGACTTTTAATATAAGATAGAATTGTTCAGTTTTAAGAATTTACATAGGAACTGCTTATTTAGCTGTCCGTTCTGCGCTGACGCACATTTGCATGGACAACTGAATTATTTTTTAGATGTAAGTAGTTTTTTTTCTTTTAGTTTAGTTAGTTCGTTTTAGTTTTTTTTAGAGGCGAGAGGACGTGTCAGACCTATACTGACCAAAATTTACTCACTCACTTATGTCTTCCTTTTGCGTTCTAAGACAACAATTCAACGAGTATCCTTTTTAGACTTTTCCCCATGGCCCTAGACGACATCGACCCTCCGGGCCCCTACAGCTGTCACTTTGACGCGCGCGTGGAACATTACTCAGTACGCATCGTCAAAAAACACGTAGATAGTTAATTTATTGATACCAGCTGTAACAGACAGCAAGAATCAAGTCTAGATAGTCATAACTTCGCAAGTCTAAAGTCCATGCCACCCCACGCTTTTAAGACCAGCACTCGAATACCGTAATCTAAGCCCTAGTCGCCGATGCACCGAACAGATAAAACCAGTCTATAATAAGTAAAAGTTGATACAAAACGACACTGACATCCTTGATCCCTGATATTTGTTGACTCATTGGCGTCTTAGATTTCAAATCTGATTGTTAGCAACAAGTCTTATGCTTTCTCAATAACCCGCCTCGATTGTGCTTCGTAACTTACAAGCCTTTAAGCGCAAGTTTATCTTTAATGGAACTATGAACATGGAATTTCTGCGAATTTAACCTGATAATGTCAAGTCATTGTAATTAGCAATGACATACGTTTACGAACAGTATTTATAATTATAATAAATTCATTTATTTCCTCACACACAACAATTTATTTATCGAGTGTTGTATTAAACAAATGTGCGTTGTAAATAATTATTGGTCTTGCGTAAGTGACTGTACTAAGTTGGCTGTGCAATAGAGGAAAAGTTTTTGAATTGGTCGCGTTTTAAACAGGATAAATGGGTGCCTATAGGCGTTATATTGTCTAGTCTAGACCAAGCCATGTGTTCAGAATGTCTGTGTCTACGCGGTCTTTGTGTGTGAAGTGGACTGTTCCCTGAACATGTCTTAACAAGAGGTACTGTTGGTATGTGGCGTTTATCAAAGAGGTAACAATGTTTGAGACGGGTGGTTTCGGATATTTTTGTGGTTGCCTAAGTTCGTTCAGTAGTGAAAATGTCAGATACAACTGAAATCACAATAATATTATAAAGGCGATAGTTTATTGTGTAGATATGTGTATGTTTGTTACTGTTTAACGCTCAAACTGTTGATCAGAATTGGATAACAGTTATTCGGGTAGACTATGTGCAGTAGGACAAAGGATACTGTTTGTTTGATGCATGTTCTTTTGGTATATCAGTATAGCATAGAACAGCATCGGCCTTACAATATTTCGACTGCTGGGACTCAGGCCTCTTCTCTAGGAAAGGGTATGGCTCGTAATCCACCACAGTATAAACACGGGGTTCCAGTTTGGCATATTATTTTAACAATAAAACGCGCTGGCAGAAAGTAGCAAGTTTTATAAATACCAGTCATTCTTCCATCTTATATGTGAAATCGAATAGCTGTTCATTAGTCTTGGTAAAACTCGAGATCAGCACGACCGATTTGGTTTTGAAGTCCGGGCAAGGTATTCACACAAAAAATCGATACAAAGTTTGCCGGGGCAGCTAGTAAACAATATTTCCTGACTTCTATAATAAAAATCAATTCCCATTTCACCACCACGCATGGCTCCTTATTTTCCAACAATCCAATATACAGTCCCCGTATACCTTTCTTTTACCGACATATTTATTAGTATTTGCTAACTCAATAGCAATGCTCGAAGCCACCGTACCACCCACGGAGTATAGAAGCAGGGACGTAGCTACCGCCATATCAATTATACTGGGTCCCCGCGGTACAGGGGCCCCGACCTAGGCAAAAATTCGCAACATGTTATCCACAACCGTCTCATAGGGAGCTAAGTATCTGTAATCAAAATACGTTTTTTTTTATACGGGGCCCCCGAAGGACTTTTGATACGGGGCCCCCTGTGTGACTAGCTACGTCACTGTATAGAAGTCTATACCTAGAACATGATTAAAGCGAGAGCCGCAAGGCATACCCCGGTATTACTGATAAGACAATATAGTGAAATAATAGTACCTCTTATTAAACTTATAAAGCCAAAATGGAAAGAGTTTTTGCATAATTATGAGGAGTTTATTGTGGGTAAGGAGAGCTGCTTTAAGCTCTAAAATCAAGTTAAATCCCTAGCTAAGTTGGATGTCTTTTCTGCAACTTTGTAGAGAAGAGCAAACTTAAAAAATCTAAGCGATTCTTACTGGCATAAGGAAGGTTCCGTACCGTTTTTTTTTTTTTGTATGGGAGACCCATTACAATATTTATTTTATTCTAATTTTAATAAATTGTTGTTATAGACTCGAAAGAAATACATTATCTGTGGAAATTGCAACTCTAACACGGTTCATGAGATAAAGCCGGCTGACAGGTGATAGCATAAGATCACGTTTTTACTCTTTGGTTACTCAACCCTAAAACATGTCATGTTTGTGAACACACCGATCCAGGAATCATTCCTAGCGTGAAACAAATTGGAGGACGTCGTGAGGTCTTTCAAGCCACTCATCAAAAATGGAACTTATCGCCGTAATTATGGAGTGCCCAATTCATAAAGAGCTAGATGAAGCACTCCATCTGACAGTAAAATATTCACAGACATTGCATCAAAAACGAGACCACCAATTAAATTAAAAAAACAAAACACCAAAGCACATATCAATCCCAGAAAATAGCTGGTTCAATAACACTTCCTGATCCAAGTCAATTAACTTACCTAGTCATGGAATCCATTAGACTCTAGTATTGTATTAGAATCCAATCAAGCATGTAATCAGACCAAAAAACACAGGTGTTTGTGCCCAGTAATGGCTTGGAGCTAGACCAGTGTAAGTGCGATGACCTGCCTTTTTGATAATATATCCTTGTATAGTTATTTCGTGTTGTTGACCGTATTTGTCTGTACAGTACGGCCGTCGGATCTTGACTAGTTTGCAGGCTCTACGAATTTGAGCGCTTGAAAACTCGTAAAATAAATAAATGGTTTAAACAAATAAATGCAATTTGCAGTTCTTATTGCTGTTAAAAAACTGTTATTGGCATTTATTATTTTAAAAACCTTTATTTTTGTACGAGTTTTCAAGCGCCTAAATTCTTAGAGCTCAACTTCAGACTCGCCAAGATGCGACGGCTGTATTGTAATAGTAAGACGTTCTTCTAATCTGTTTTAATGCGGAAAAAGTAACGTAGCCTGCTGGGGAGTTAAATGGGGTCTTTCTTTTTTTTAGTTTTTATGAATGTCAGGATTCAGTCAGTTTTTATTTTACAAGCTGTCTTTAAATTTGTCGAGTATACGAAACATCTTTCGTATGCTTGATTTTTAGCTTGCAAAAAGTTGCGGGATTCGACGAAATAGTTGCCGTGGCCTGGAATGCAAAAGGCAACTGAAAAAAATCAGGTAAGTTTTAGTCAGTCAAAGTGTGAAACTTTTTCAACTAAACTCAGAACGGGAGAAGGGTGATTTCCACTTTAAAAAAAAAGTATACAAAAAGAAAATAAACATTTATGTATTTTCACTTCAGAACAAGACTTTCTTATAAAGGATCTGAATAAAATACTACAATTGAAAATTGTACTCAAAAATAACTAGCCGTTTCAACGACCCGAATACACTGAGTTATGAGTACACAATACTTTCATTTTTGTTCAGATTTGTTGGAACAGAAAGCGCCCTTCTTTTAAGGCGACACTAAAAGTCAACGACCTTGAGCGAATTAAAGAGGAGCTAGCCACAACCCCCGAGTACTGTATGCCCTTTATTTACTAAACACAATAATAAAAGAAAAAAAAAATTGGTAAGTAATAATTTAAATTATGTTTTAGTTTGTGAAACACAATGGTTTTTGCCTGATCGTCGCTTTTTTGTAAATAAATCACACCAGGGGGGCTACTCTCTTTCTCCGAAAAACGAAGTTTCGATCGAAAATTCAATTGTTTCCTACCACGTGTCACTTTAATTAGACTCAGCGCAAAGGTGGCAACCAACTACAGCCACTAGTGGCTATCGATAGCGACTTAACACACTTTTATAAGAATGTTGTATACGACGCACCACACGTTTTGCCGGTGACCGCCACTCGCTACACCAGCGTCCGTGGCTTGCCACTTTCAGTCGCTACGGGCCACACAAAACGACAACAACACCGCTACTGTCACGCTGCAACACCCAACGTACTATAACGACTAGACGTTCTACGTATCGCTCGCGTCACCATTCCAAACCACCATGCGCCAGCAAACTTTCCGTAACAGAGTCTATCATAAGATTTTGCTGCAGAGAATGGGTTTTACAATGTGGTGGCTTCCAAACACCAGTGGTTGTCGCTCGTTACTTATATCTACTGTTACAAATGGTCCGTTTGCGCCGAGCCTTAATTTCCGAAATTTCATGACAACGAAATTTCGAAGAAAGAGAGTAGACGTCCAGTTCTTCGAAAGAAAGAAACATATATCAATATCATCAAATTATTACGCAAATAGTCTAGTTTAGCGTATATTTTTCCAAAACATACGGACCACCCGTTAAGACGACGTGATGTTTGACTTAAACTTATCAAAAATTGTATAACTACCCTCACTCTGGAGCCCCGAACTAACGCCGGCGTTCGCACACCTATTGTCCTTCTATTAAATATATCTCTAATTACGGAATTCGAAAGGATAAAACATACAGACTAGCCATTTAGACGACGTATTGAATTTAAAATCATCAACAATCATGTTAATCTGCCCCTTAACAAAAGCTCCCAAGGGTAATATTACCGGCCGGGACTCAACCCGAGCGAAGGTCAGAAACTACGCTACCTACTTGTTGCTACCAGCTCAAATATTATGGCAAAAAGTAGAATACATATTTTATTAGTATGACGCTCGAAACGGTTTTTGCTGCTATTAATTTTATTTTTCATCTCAACGGCTCGGAGACTGAATATGGGCTGGACTGATGGCCGTGGGGTATTTTGACGTCATCTTCACGGTTGGAAGACGGATTGGTGGACGTAGATGGGTGTATAAACACCCATCTACGCAATTTTTTTTGGTATGATATTTATTTGATGATAGTACGAAATGGCTAAACTCTGTCATGATTTGAAACGTTTTGTTTGCGTCTGTAAGGATATAATACGAGTATGAGGAATTTTGGTTTGTTATCTATTTCTAAGGACAAGGTGGATCGATGACCTGGTCAGGTTCGCTGGAATCCGATGGATGCGAGACGCATAGGAACGGTCGTTGTGTTGACGCTTTGGGGGGGCTAATTAATGTCCAATACGTGGACGTCTTTCAGCTGAAATCACATAACATTGGTTTTTTTTTTATAAGGGATTACAGATGTTCAGAGAGTCAGAGATCAGTTAATTAACTAATTAAAATCCATTTGTGTTTCTTCAGTAGCTCTTTAAGTGTCACAGAAACTCTTTAGAGCAATCCCACACAGTTGATTATGCTACAGTTCAATTTCGAAAAAAAAAAATTTACCCCAAAAGTAATATGATACGTGTTTCCCAACAGAAGCATTCACGTGAACACTGATAATACTGCAACACTCTAGATTTCCCCGAGGAAAAGCTTGCGGAAGTCGGTTAACACTCGCTCCATGTAAAACCAAAAAACTGAACTCGTACGTATGTAGTATGACGTAAGAACTGCAAATACGGTAACTGAATACCGAATTTGTGACCCAATTTTAGGATAGACTGTACCGCAATAAATTGGAGACCACAAAACAAGAGATACATAAGTAATTTTAAATAATAAATATGTTCGCAGTACTTACATACTCTAAAATAAAATACTCTAATTCTTTGTACGAGTATATTAAGTACAAACACAACAACAACATACGCACACAAGCAACAAACAACTACATAACAAACAGTGGATTATAAAGTATGATTATCAGAAGAAGACATTAGTTACACTGCCAAAAATGGTCTTAAATTCTTCTTGCATTGCAGACACTAATTATAAATAGCCATAAGTAGAATTGATTGGAGAAGGACGTCTGGCATAAATTGGTTAAATCAACAACCTAGATGGATATGAACAGGTAACAAACTAGAATTCGAGAACAACAGGACACTAGCTGTAAGAGTGAGAGAAGAAACGGTGGACCCATCAGGTCTGTCTGTTCAAGATAACTAATGCTAAAGATAGATAAGAGCAGTGGTGGCCGAGTGGTAATGGCCCCGACTTACGAGTTGTAGGTCGCGGGTTCGTACCCAGCCAGGCGCATTACTTTGTGTAATTTATTTCATCACCACTGCTCTCAAAACGGTGAAGGAAAACATCGTGAGGAAACCGGCATGTCCTAGAACCAAAAATTCGAAGACATGTGACATCCACCAATCCGCACTGGGCCCGCGTGGTGGATTATGGCCCATTCCCTCTCCTAGAGAGGAGGCCTGTGTCCCATCAGTGGGAACATTAAAAGGCTGATGATGATGATGAATGCTAAAGATATAGAAGATGATACTTGATAGACCCTAATAAATTGGGTAAAGAACAGCAAGATTATGAATGTCAGATCAAAACAGTGATAGTTTGCAGCAGATAAAAGGGGAGATAGAAATTATAGATTGTCACGCGCAATCCTCAATTTCCTAGAAATCAGATAGATGAAAACGTAATGTGTATTCTGCAAATAATTTCCCAGTAACTCTAGTAATATTGCGGACAAAGCCACAGGCTACATTGTACTACAGTGTAATTTAACATCATATTTTACGATCTTGTTTACATAGGGTTACCAGTCACGAATCTTTCATTACTGATAGTTAGGAAGATGTTTTTTAGAGCTGATATCATGAGTATTTAAGTTCGATAATATACCGTCGTTAATAGTTTTTTCATTGCGATAATTAAAATTGATTGCTCTTGTAGTCTTCGGAATGTGACCGGTAAAATCAAATAGTTTATTGCCTCAGTCAAGGAGATTCATTGAACTTGGTCTTCCGATTCCGTATGAGTCTAAACGTAGATAGGTGACACATACTTTACGAGCTTAAATCTCCCCCACTTCGCCCATAATGGTCCAATTAGTGTCAAGTTGTTGACCTTAAATGGCCTTGAATACGGCAGCCGCAATTTCCTCCGGCCGTCTTACACGCAACGATAAAATCTGACATGTATGAACGTTAGTTCGTCCTACATTTTCCCTTTCAAAGGCAGCGGAAATCAAAGACATATTTTACTATGTAACTAAATTATAATAGAGTAAAAACTTATACTTTCTATTTGGGACCTAATTGCCGTTGTTTACGACTGTAGTTAAGCTGTCTGGCTTTTCTATTGTTTGCAACAATAACTAATTAACCCACTTGTCTGTCACTCAAACCGTTCATTGAGATGATTTTTTACTTTAACTCAGATGATTGTACTTTTTCTAATTGATCGCTTTATTTTCCGCAGAACTCAAGCACGGCAGATGTTTTCGCTCCGCAGATGTTTCAAAGCTTCAATTTTTTCTCCAATTTTTGGAGACCTGACCTACTTATAGCGGAATAATGTTGTAATAAATATTCAGTGTACGATGTCTACATTGTTTACGGATTGACCCGAATATTTTGTGTTAACGCTATAATGTCGACATTTTGTAACAATTCGCTCATAATTAAAAGATATTTTTAAGTCAGCAGTAGCTTACTACAGCTGTTTTAGAGCCAGTGAGAGAAATTATGATGAAACTGAGAAAAGAAAGTGCTTAAGTGGAGGTTTGCTTTATTATAGCCGCACCATCGTCAAAGGCCTTATAACTATAAAGTCCCTATTCGGCAAGGTCGAGGTTTCTACAGTTGAAGGGCCCTGGTATCATGTCAGAGTTATTGAAATCCTTCCGACAGTTTTTTGCTCATACAAAACTTTTATAGATGAAGTTAGTTTGAGAAGATATTAAAATGATGGGCATGTTATTTTTATGACAGCCGGGATCTTCCACTGTTATGATCAAGTCAAGGTGGCAACTCAAATCATTATTATATTCTATGTAAGGAACCAACTTACATCTTTCAAGGACTTTTAAAAACAGGAAGAATGGAACATTTCTTAAACGTAAACAAGGCGGTAAGCAAGACTAGGAAGAAGTGAGCAAATTGAATTTGCGAACAATCTCATAATTTGCGTGTTTATGAAAGCTCTGAATTGCTAAACATCTGTGAATTGAGCTGATTGACGTAAACAAATTCAGGAGGCACGCTCTTTGCTACAGTCATAAAAAAATTAATGAAAACGCACGTAGGCATATACAACCAGAGTATCTGTATGTTTGCATATGCAAAAAATATAGATACAAGTTCAATGGCAATAACTCATCAGCCTCAGTTTATGGGTGAAACGTGGGTGTTTGCTACAAAAAAACATATGTTAATTCGTTGCAGAAAAAATTGTATCGCCAGTTCACATATTACTAGGCAAAAAGGTGAACAGTTAGTAAGCGGCGTGGGTGCAATGTATGCGGAGGTCAGTAATGTCGTCATGTCGGTACAATAAACCACGGTAAAGCCATCGACCTCTCGTTCGTTTATGGTATGATAAAGCTACCATTACACGGTAATGGTTTTCGAATATGCGTATGGTATTTTAACGACGGTTGCGTAGTTATAGTAGACTACTGAAAGTGGTTTAGACGGAGCAGTTATTGGCGGTGGTGGTTGACAAATCAAAGGTCGTTGTACCCACCCCCTTGAACTCTTGGAGTGAATAAACTCTAGCTCGAACTGTATCGCATTTTGTTTTGTGTTTGCCGTGGAACCAAGATCTCGATGATTGTTTTACTCTTGTGCCACACGGGAAATTTTGAAAAGAAATCTGGTGGTGCTAGAACGCAAAGGGCAGCTGAAATGTATGTGTGCGGTTTTAGTTAGTCAAAATCTGACATAATTGTGCGGAAAAAGCCATTGGATGATTGCCTACTTAAAAAAAAAAGAAAACTAGCTAAATACGAGTAGGACTCCCGTACGGAGTGTTCCGTACTGTCGTTAGGAAAAAAATCACATTTGTTGTTTTCCAATTTTTATTTGATTCTGCTTTTATGTATTTGTTGTTATAGTGGCAGCAGAAATACTCATAAATTCGTAAAAATTTCAACTAGCTAGACAGATATCACGGTTAATGAGATAAAGCCTGTGTCAAACAGGATATCAGAGTGATACAAATAGGGCTCCATTTTTTCCTTTGGCTACGGAATCCTAAATAAAATCACTTTTTATAGAGATCACAAACCAATACCTACTCCTTATTTTTTATCCTTATAGAGGCGTTCCGGAAAGAGGTGGCGGGATGATCTAGACGCATACTGAGACTGGTTCGAGATGGCACGAGAAAAGAAAATTTGGAAGGACTTGGGGGAGGCCTTTTCCCAGCAGTGGGACAGTAAGGGCTATTGAAAACAAAAGAGGTGTTTTGTTCCAACTCTTGGCAATCCTTGACCTTGTCACGTTACTCGCTGACAATTTTCCAAATAGTACGTGTTATTTTTCCTTGAACAATATCCAAACCTCTAGACATTTCATTCTCAGTATATCTTAACCAATTCAGAACAAAGTTATAGCTTAACAAACATTGTTTCCTAAGTTTGGCAAATATGTTATATATTATATTCTCACCGCGTACACACTTTGATTGAAGAGTCTTACGTTGTGGTAATGTGCAATGTTCAGTGGTTTTAATATAGAGCAGTGACGACATTTGGTTTTCGCGTAATATTGCGAATGGGTTACTAAGTTAAACTGGAATGAAACCTTACTGGTAAAAGGGGATTTTTTAGGGAAACAAAATGTTAACTTGTAAAAATAGATTTTGACACAACAGTAAGACCAATTTCAGGAACGCGTAGCTTCTTAGACGCGTAATCGTCATAAAGAAGTCAGTGACGATATTTAATTTTCGCGTAACATTGCGAAAGGGTTACAAAGTTAAAGTGAAATGAAGCGTTACTGGTAAAGGGGTATTTTATAGGGAAACAAAATGTCGTAACGGATATTTTTAAGCTTGTGAAAATAGATTTTGACATAACAGTAAAACCAATTTCAGGAACGCGTAGCGTCATAGACGCTGTTTCTTTAGGGGAAAAAATGTCGCAAGGGATATTTTTAAGGTTGTAACAATATAAGGAAAGTGTGGCAACCTCGAAAGGCTCATAGTAACCGGTAATTTTTTTTTACATAATAGTTGGTCTGACCAGATCAGCACCGCTCTTGGCTCCACGGTATATGGAGCCCTTCACTCTGCCAGAGATAGGAATAGATGGAGGAATCATCAAGGCATCATAAGACCGAAAGGGATGAAGCAAGGTGATCAAGACCCTAAGCATTGAGGAATATGAGGCTAGGAGGAGGAATCATAGATTTACACAACAATAAGACTTACTTCACAAACGCGTAGATTCCTAGACGCGTATCTGTCATAATACGTTTGGTGTACGCCTACTCACACTTTCATTACATAATATAAAACAAAGTTGCTTACCGCTGTCCCTATGTATGCTTAGGTCTTTAAAAGTACGCAACGGATTTTAATGCGGCTTTTTTTAGTGGATAGAGTGATTCAAGAGGAAGGTTTATGTGCATAATATATTCAATATACCCATGCGAAGCTGGGGCGAGTCGTTAGTACATAATAAAACTATGAAACGCTGTCAACACAATGTACAAAACAAGCGTAGACCAAGCGTATACGCGCCTGTTAAGCTACGCGTTCGTGGACAGTAGGCCTGTTATAAAGAGGTATTGTGTTTCAAAACATTGTATGTAATTTTTAAAGGAAAATATATGTACGATGACAGTCGAAACCAGGAAAAAATTAACTAAATATGTGAATATATACGTATGTAGGTAACTACTACCTATAAATAAACAGTGAAAACAATCTAATTTACCCCATTTATAACAGTTTAACTGTTTTCAGAGCTATATCGAGGCAAATCGATTCGACCAATCAATTTGAGGGACGATAAAATGTCCACAGCACTCGGTTTAATGTCGCTATCAAACGCGTTAAGGTCGCACAATGATTCAATTTCTAACCAAGAGACCATAAAGTCTAGAACTCAAGACTATCTATTAATGTTTCAAGTCTAGGAATACGCAGCAAGTTTTGAAAAATGGGTAACTTGATAATAATTAGTTTCAAAAATTAACTTCATCATAAATCGAAAATAGAAAGAATTTTTCGAATCGGGATAATAATCAACCAATGACGTGTCTCGTCCTTGGGAGCAGCGGGAAACAGTGTCTGACTCTTACTGATTAAAGTCCTAGTTAGCTTCGACCTTTCTGCAGTGTCTCTACGGTAGCAGACAACTCGTTCTTCTCAGATTGCGCCGCCAACGACTGGGCTTGATCCGATCGGTTACCAGACGACCTGACGGCGATCTAACCATAGCCGCACCTATGGTTCGGTTCAAAATTGGGGTCGGTGGAAGAGGAAACCAATGTCACGGCTATTAAGTTACATGCGTACAAAAGAGATAGCGAGATGTTCCCACCTTACACCTCAAATAAAAGTAGTATAAAACGATTTTCAGAATAAGATTCCTCGATAAATATTTGTATAAATATAATCGAATCATCATTGCCATCCAACGTGGCAATGCTGCCAGCGTTCTAGGCACATTTCTTCACTGTCCCCCATAAAACATACTATCCAGAGAAAGACTATAAAATTAAATTATCTGATCAAAGATTTCTTTCATACTCGTTCATTTACGACCTATCACGACTGGATTTAGAAAACCAACTCTCTTGCATCCGGAAGTTTCAATATATCGGAGATTTCTTCGCCTGGCCATAACTTTAGTTAATAAGCTTAAAGAGTCAGAGTAGTTTTATGAGTTGTAAACAGGAACAGTTAGATTATGAAAACAGATGGTCAACCGCGGAAGTTCTATCTGAAGTTTTATTTAATGAATTACATCAAATCCTTGGGTATGTGTGCTGTTGGTCAGATGGACAGCGGCGACTTGTGACGTCATTTTAGCAATATGTTTCTTCATGGTAAAAAAATAATATATCGACTTTTTTGCAATGACAAAGTAATGGCCCTAAGATAGACTTCTATATAATAATCTAGAAGTATAGCTTAAGATGTCGGCAAACTAAGTCAAGAAGGAACGGTGGGTCGTTTACTCAGTAGAAGTCTGATACTGTCTCCCGCTCCGCTCAAGGGCGGGACTCCTCATTCGATGATTTTTCCCACCATAAAAAAAAAATAGCAACAGTACCCATAAGCTAAAACTTTGTTGTCACTCCACCGCCCACCAAAAATACGTGCAGATTTATGACGGAGCCCCCTATTGACGATATTGGAAATAGTCTTTTGTTCCATAAGCCATTCACAGTATCGACGATTTTCGAATCGACTTTCTCCATTCTCCATCATATCATCACTCTCACTCCTTATGTTAACATGTCACTGAGACGAGCCTCTTATAGTAACCTCGGAGAAACCGTTTACAATGGAAAATGCTTCGAAAATATACACGTCAGACATGATGGAAAGCTACATTATGTTGTGTTAATATAAATGTACAAAGAAATGGTTTTCTATCGATATTATTGACAAATGTTAAAGGTTTTATGAAAGAAGGAGGGAGGCAAGCGAGGAGAAAGTTTTTTAAAGGTAAAACCAGCTGGTGTCTGGTAAAAGAACAATATTGTCATGGGAAATGAATACTTATTAGAAATGTCTTCAAAATATTCAACGGACATCTGCAAAAACAATATCTTAGACCAAATTTCATCTCTCCGGCAGAATATCTGTATTGACCAATCTGGAAATCTGTGAGCCGACTGTGGGCACAGGTTGGTCGATGCAGATATGATCTGGCCAAATGGGGTATCCTTAACCCATCGCAAATACAGGGGGCTCCTTCACAGGATATGCGTCACCTCCTTTCCTGCCCAGCGTGCACTACCACCTGCATCTTCATGACTTATACTGAGACCCACGACAGAGCTGTCCAGGTAGCCAAATATTTTTTTATTTGAGTCAGATCGACACAAAAGAAGATTATCTTGGACTTAAAATACTTATCGTTTATACTATTCTTACTCATGAATCATTCGTCATCCTTAAGCGGAAACTATTTTTTTTTTTTACACAAATAGTTCACACAAAGCCATCTAGTCTCAAGCTAAGCAGAGCTTGTTTAATGAGTATTAGACAACTGATGAACATACTTATATATTTCTAAATATGTACGTATATATTATAGATAACATCCAGACACAGTACAAAAGATCGTGACTCATTACACAAACATTTGTCCTGGATGGGAATCGAACCCACGATCTCTGGAAAAGCAGTCTGGGCCACTAACCAGTAAACCAACAGGGCAGTCAAACATTGGACCCCTAATTTGTATGGAGAGCCGCGTTGCGTGGCATCGCAAGGCGTGAATCTAATGTAGCTCTACAAGTCTAGTTGCCATGTAAAATGTATGGAGACCGACGCGACCAGAGCGACGTATGTGGTCCACGTGTGTGCAATATAGTTCTACCTTTATAGGTGCTAGGAAAACAATGCAATGTCTTTGAAATCATCTTTCACAATATGCCATCATAGCTTCTTTCTTTCAGATTGCAGGAAAATGAAGATATGTATATACAATTATACAGTACATGTATATGTGTATGGAAAAAATGCGTTTGTTAATTCTTTCATACATTTACAGTGGTGTAATTCATGCATTTTATCGTACAATCCTCTGAGTGAAGTAATCAGTACTTGAGATACATCATCGTATGATTACGACGGTTACGCCATTCAAGGATTGAAATAGAATGTACTGCTCAATTTTATTGTACAGATGTCTTCCTTGATAAGGACAAAATTTAATTCATTTGGTAGTGAAGCTCTTTCAATCGTTATTATCCATATCCTTGCTTGTTATAAAAGTCTCACTGTGTCTGACTAGCGAATAAATACAAAACTACTGAAAGGATTTTCATACAATTTTGCACCAATAGTGCGAAGCTGAAGTGCGTTCCTAGTTTCAAATATTTATTTCTGCATAAAATTAGTTATAGATTTATTAACTGATTTTCACATCCACATGCTCAAGCCTCCAATCGATCAAGTAACTGGTCAACTATAGTCGATCATTCTTGTACTATCCATAACCGTAGGAACCCTGCAGAAAGGTCGAAGGCTAAGGTATCTAAGGAAGGCTCTCGCCCTGGTATAAAGTTTAGAAACAGGATGGTTTGTTTAGTCAATAATAGTCTGACACTATATTCCACTCCTCTCAAGGGTGAGATTTGTCATTGGATGATTTTTACGCACCATAAAAAAGTATGCCATCATGATTGAATTTCGCTGCACATAAGCAGAGCTGTATAAAAGACTAGCTTTTGCCCGCGGCTTCGCCCGCGTGGGTTTGGGGTTTCCGAGATAAAAAGTAGCCTATGTGCTATTCCGGAGTGTATCCTATGCCTGTGCCAAATTTCATTCAAATCCATTCAGTAGTTTTTACGTGAAAGAGTAACAAACATCCATACATCCATACATCCATACTTACAAACTTTCGCCTTTATAATAGTAGTAGGATGAACAAAGAGTCATCGCGCTAACCATGCCATCAATTTCGCATGCGCTTCCAGTTTGCTCGCATGCCACTTATCACACGATCGTCCGCTGACTAATCAGCGCATGCGCAACTAGATCAGTGAATTATCTGAAGTATGCTGAAGTCATGAGCGTTCGTCGACCGCGGGATGTCGTCACATACGCATTACTCCTACGCCCGTCTGCGGACCAATGTCCACAGTCCAGTCCACGCGGAGATTCTGATATGTAATTTTTTTTTTTATGATAGGTAAAAATCATCTAATGACGAGTCCCGCTTAAATTGTTGCAAGGAGCGGAAAACAGTGTCAGACTCTTACTGACTAAAGAACCTACCCCGTTCCTCCCTTGCCTTATTCCCAGAGCCCCGGTATAACGCTTTCGCACCAACCCTCGGCTCCAGGAGGCTGCGACCCTGAAGGGTCAATTCTGATATCTACACTAATATAATAAAGAGGTAAAGTTTGTTTTTTTGTTTGTAGGAGGTAATCTCTGGAACTACTGGTCCGATTGGAAAAATTTTAGCAACAATAGAAAGCTGCTTTGCTCCTGAGTGACATAGGCTATATTTTATGTACGCGGGCGAAGCCGCGGACAAAAGCTAGTGTAATGTAATTTTGAAGTTCGGATGTAAGCGATAAACGATTGTTTTTTAAAAAACCCCAATTGCAAGTTTTATGATTCACTGACAGTTTTTAGAAAAGCAATTAATTTGTACTTTATTGGTATTACTTTCATTTACCAGTACTCAGGTCGGCTACCTCTTAAAACACTGACAAAATCCAACTTTTGATGCGACGCAATCTAAAGATATAATATGCTGTTTGGGTGCCTATGTACATACAAGGTAGTCTTTAAAAAATCACTTTTAGCGATAAGACCGCCCATTGTGACACCCTATTAATTTTAAGTTCCTATTGTTATTTTTATTTTTGGTGTGCAATAAAGAATATATCTATTTATCTATCAAAACACACAGGGTTTTGGAAAATGTTCCCGAAACGACTTGGGAATCAAACTACTTACATAGGTAAATTCGTACGAAGCCCTTGGAATACGAATCAGACTTCCACTTGGCCAAATTTATTTTTATATAGTATACATACTCGTATATGTTATAATCATTACATAGTATAAAACAAAGTAGCTTCCTGCTGTCGCTATGTATGCTTAAATCTTTAAAACTACGCAACGGATTTGTAGTAGTAGTAGTAGTAAAGTTTGTTTTTTTATTTTTTTGTTTGTAGGAGGTAATCTCTGGAACTACTGGTCCGATTGGAGAAATTTTAGCAATAATAGAAAGCTGCTTTACTCCTGAGTCACATAGGCTATATTTTTTGTAGCGAAGCCGCTGACAAAAGCTAGTGTATAATACATGCATAATATATTTAATATCACCATTGCACCCGTGCGAAGCTGGGGCGTAATAATAAATAAAAGATCGCAAAACTAACAGTTACGAAAGCCATCAATCAATTAATCCTTAATTCAACAACGGTTTGAGCAATAAATCGCCAAGTAAAAGTAATCGGATTAGCGAAGGTTAGCCGTCGACAAACAAAATCGGCAACACAGCTCAATAATCCGCTACAAGTAACACGGTAGACATTGACATAACACGATCTCGAATAGACATAGATTATAGAGATAATCTTTTGAACATTACAAATATGTTGGTCTTAAAATATTCGTTTATATGGAAAGTTTGGATTTAAGGAGCAATAGTGGCCGAATGGTAAGGGGGGGGGTCAAACCCAGCCAGGCGCATTACTTTGTGTAATTTATTTCTTCAACACTGCTCTCAAAACGGTGAAGGAAAACACCGTGAGGAAACCGACATGTCCTAGAACCAAAAATTCGCAGACATGTGGCAACAATTCGCACTGGGCCCGCGTGGTGGATTATGACCCATTCCCTCTCCTAGAGAGAAGGCCTGTGTGCCCGCAGTGGGAACATGAATAAGGCTGATGTTGATGATGAAGGTACAATACAATTAAATCTATAAAGCCTGGAGCACAGGCGTAGGGTAGTCATAGTCAACCTATCTATATTCTACAGTCTTTTGGAGGGTCCCCGAATTACATGACTTGATTCCACCATCGCCTTTCTACCATCAAACAACACGATGTACACCGACTGACCTCAAAAAATAACGCGAGCATTTGACAAATGATAGTAGCTCACCAAACTAAAATAGAATGACACATCCTTCCAAACAAATTCACAATGCAAAGCCCATTAACGGGGTAGCTTCCTATAACAGTGAAACTTCAGTTACCGTAATTACCCAGTGGTCTATTCACAAAAATGTTACCGTTACAACATCTGTCAATGAAAACAATCGAATCTGTTCCGCTACTGTTTGTTGGTGAACTTTAGATACTATGTGGGCGTAAGTCCGCGGTCTGTATGTCGGCGGAAATTAATGAATATTATTTATTGATAAAAATGTAGTTGTGATTAGGTGGATGAAATCGTGCAAGAATAGGATTAGATGGTGTGACGATCGATAGAACGTGTCTTTAGAATCTAAATGCTGTTAATGAAAACAATCGGATCTGATTGGCTACCGCGCGCTTGCGGACGGCTAGGAATGGGTAGCACGCCGTCCAGTCGTCTGGTAACAGTCCGGATCAAGCCAGGTCGTCCACAGCGCGCTCTGTTTCCGCGCGCCTCAAGGAGTTGTTAGCAAAACCGTAGGGACTCTGCAAAAGAGTTGAAGCCTACTGGGGCCCAGGGTCTCTTTCTGAAAGGAAGGCTTGGCCCGAGTGCGAAAGGCAAAGAATTTCTTCTTTGCCTTTCGCACTCGGGCCAAGCCTAGGTAGGTAGTAATATAGGCGGTAGGTTGTTTAGTCAGTAAGAGTCTGATACTGTTTCCCACTCCGCCCAAGAGCGGGATTCGTCATTGAATGATTTTTGCCCACCATTAAAAAAATATCTGATTAGCTACTGTTTTTACAATGTGGGCGTAAACCCACGGTTGTATTATAAATATTGATGGAGACGAAAGAAATTTATTAGGACTGGTAAGAAAAGGATCAAATAGTGTGATGGTTGAAAAGACGTCATGAAAGAAGAAACTTCAGGCTGTCAATGAAAACAATCGATTCTGATCAGCTACTGTTTGTTACTGAAGTGTAGATACAATGTGGGCGTAAGTCCGCGGTCTGTATGACAGCGGAAATTAATGAACGATTTATTGATGAAAAAAGTAGAATTTTGATTATAAATATTACTGTACAGACTAAAGAAAATATGGATAGCAATTATGAGGAAATACTATGCAAGAAAAGGATGAAATAGTGGAAAGGTTGATAAGTCGGAGTGAAAGAAGAAACTCCATATAACACAGACACAACCCAGGCATAGGATGATAATAGGGCTGCAGTTTGTTCAGTTTTTCGTGGTTGCATGAATTCGGTGCTGTTTTTGTATTACAAAAACCTACGGGGACGTGTCATTCGATGTTACACATTTCTAAGTCATGTAATCTAGCTCTGGAAATGTCTAGAGCAAGAGAGAGAGTGTCAGACCTTTACTGACAAAAAATCCATTCAGGTTCTTCCCGTTGTTCTCTGCGTTCAAAAGAGAAACCGTGCGCTAGCTTCTGACGTTTTATAAGTGCCCAAGGGGTTGAGGTGACTCTTTCAAACAATATCGCAATCAAAGAACAGAATTCTGATGTGATTGACTTAAAAAAAAACATCGTTGTCAATGATGAAACTATGGTTGATGAGACACCTAAGATTAAAGAAGTTTCCAACAACTTCATTGCAGAAAGACAACAAACATTTCGCAATACCTTATCAATAAATAAATTTCATTACATGATAAATGTTTGTAGTACTTTTCCGAAGCAGGTCAGTGTACTATCAGGTTGTCTAATAAACAATTTTAATGCTATCTTCGTTACACAGCTTATGACAATGTTTGTTATGTGATGCTCCTTAGTTGATAGCGCAAGTGGGTCGGTTGGCGACCTCGTAATCTCAGCTGATGGCGGTGACAATAGATTGTTACTGGTTAAGTTTCACGAATAATGCGTTAAGGGTAACTCGGTTAGAGTTATCATTAACGATTTTTAGTATTGTCATTATTTTTCTTCAATGTTGTCTTGCAATTGCGAGAAGAATTTAGCAAAGGAGTCGACTTCCATACCGGAGTCAGTGTTTTATAACAGCTAAAACATGGGAGGTCTTTAAGACAACAGTGAATAGGTACCTTTTAGGCAAACGTGTCCACCATCGTCGCTTTTAATCTGGTGAGATAGACGTCAAGCGCATGTCTATCAATAATAAAAAGAGTTGTAATTCTTAAGAATTGTCAATAAGAGACCCAGTGTTGGGTGCACAATGGAAGAAATTGATAGTCTTTGCCTAGCAGTAAAATAATACAGATTTGGATATAGTTATAATAAAGGTGCACACAACCAAAAGAAATACCGTGTTTGTGATTTCAATACACAAATTTTAATATTCTAACAAAATGAAAGGTCCATTTAACTAATATTACGTGAGACTTTGATCTCCTATTGTGGGTTGAATAACTGCCCTAAATTCCTTATTGAGATTTACCAGCTGATAATTTTGATACAACATACATTATTATCCTAACCGTAAGATATAGTAACCTCGCTTTAATAAACGTGCTGGCCGGATTATATAAAACATGTGTTATCCATCCTCAGATTGTGTTTATAAACATAACGGATTATAGTTACGTTGTACGACGATTTACGGAAGAAATCTTTACGAGTCACCTTGAAAGTTCAGACGCAGCCTTTAAGAGAAAAGAACACCCACTAAGAAATGTTTGTATGCAGATAAAATTAAATGAAGGTAAGTAACATGTACGTGTTTTAAAATAAAGCTTTGCAAGAAGTAAAAAGGTTTCGCTAATGTTCGTTCGGAGTTTCTTATTCTGCAAGATATAGTCTGTTTACTTTCAAGTTAACTCGTGTACCTACAATTTCGTCTGGCATTGAAAAACAGTAGCTACCAAAGAGAAACGTTATTTTTTCGTGTTGTTGCTAAGTTGCTACTGAAATGTCTACAAGAAATGATGAATGATATTTGTTTTGTTAATAGAGAAGGTGATTTAAAATAGATGAGGTTCAAAATAGTAAGGAGGAGGGGTGAAACGCTTGTTACTAAAAGAGTTATGAATTTACATATGGGTGGATGGAGAAAGAGAGAAAGAAAGGCCAAAGATGGATGGATTGTATGAAAAGTAATATGAAAAGAAAAGGGGTTTTTGATAGCGTGACAGAAGAGAATGGAAGAAAAAAACGTATTACGCCGACCCACGATACGGGAAAAGGGTAGAAAGATGTGATATATAACCGTAATCACCAAGGACTACGGTTTCCCAATGAGACAATAGACTACGTGAAGTTGACAATCTAAATATAGATTAGGATATACATTTAGCTTTTACACGATTTGTATTTAGTAAAGTATAGCTATACATGTATAGAAGAATGTCAGACATGTGTAGTATTTGAACGTAAAATATAATAAAAATATATATAGGTACTTATAACACCATATGCGACAAGTAATTTCAAGATGATCAAGTGACAATTTGTATTTTAATAAGACGCCATATAAAACAGGTATGATCACCATAATTGACGCCATATTCTAAGGTGTTAGTACTAAACTATAATAATAAAGTGTTTACTAACATAACTGTTGAAATGCCATGCTGTTTACAGCTAATATTGCAAGTTCAATGGTTCACATAAAAGTTTATCGTTCGATACTATAAAGGATTCTTGTGCGATACCTACACGATACAATAACATATCCGTCCCAAGAACGTATATAAGTACAGAGAGAAATACGACAAGAACTAGTATACTAAAACTTGTCAAAAACGTATCATACCCGTGCCTAACGGTTTACATACGCGGTTAAAACCCGTATGCTCACCGTTTCGCAACCAGGGAGCATCGGTTTGGCATGCATGTAAATTTTGAGGACAGTGATACGTATGTTCCGCGGCAGTTTGACAATGAAGGAACGGACTAGTGGACAATGTACTATCCCGGCCATTTTCGCCTAATCACTTAAAAAATAATCGTTTAAATACTGTGGTTCAGCAACAAACAAAATCTTTAAAATTTTCGTTTTGAGTGCAAGCAAAAATGAACTTAGCGGTGGTCATGCGGAAGTGTCTTCGATGGTAAAATTAAAAAATCTAAACCTGTTATGGTAAGACGCAGTGTAATGGTGTGTTTTCTTATAGGGTTGTCTATAAAAATAAATAATAATAACCGGTATGAAGTTAACGCATTCATGACTGCAAATGCCTGAGAACCTGTTTCGATTAGAGGTTTTGCTAAAACATGTGAAGCGTAGAACATAGGAATATAAGAACGCAGACATGTGTTTAAAATCTACAGAATTGTATAGCATTATAGGCTTTGTAATGTTCCTACTGCTGGGGCTTTAGGCCTGCTCTTTAGGAGTGAAAATAGGCTATAATATACTACGCTGGCCCAGTGGATGTTACATGTCTTCGACGGGAATTTTTATTATTTTTTTTTGAAATAATAGCAGTAATCTTTACTATTGTTGGAATAATAAGTATACATGTGGATGGATGGGGAGGGAGGCCAAAGAAAAATTCCATCCATCTTTATGTCAGCAGTAAACAGTGTCAAACTCTTACTGACTAAATACCTCACCCCGTTCCTTCTTTGCCTTTCACACTGGGGCCAAGCCTTCCTTTCAGAAAGAGACCCGGGGCCCCAGTAGGCTTCAACACTTTTTCAGAAAATTGATGGTTTGTGAGAGGATATCCAAGAAAGGGTCAGTGATGATGACGGTTGATGGAAAAGAATAGAAACAGAGACATATTGCGCCGACCCCAAATAAAATCGGACAAGGGTAAGATGGTAATGCTAGAGTTAAGCTTTTCATCTTTCAAAATACTGCTTGACAATATACAGCCACTGCAATGATGGTTTCCGTTAATGATTTATTATCATAAAGACAAAATTATGTGAACTATTATACGTTGTAACATGGTAATTACGTACAACTAATAAGAATGTTGATTTTAACTCTATTCTGGATGTGACATTATCTATACTAATAATAATAAAGCAGACTTTTTGTTTGTTTAAACGCAATTATCACTGAAACTACTAGTTGAGTTTGATAAAACCTTTATGGACAGGATAGCTAGATTCGTGACAAATAGAATATGTTATATGTGTTAAAAAAAAATGATTCAGCAGTGGTGGCCAAGTGGTAAAGGCCCCGACTTAAGAGTTGTAGGTCGCGGGTACAAACCCAGCCAGGCGCATTACTTTGTGTAGTTTATTTCATCACCACTGCTCTCAAAACGGTGAAGGAAAACATCGTGAAGGAACCAAAAATTCGAAGACATGTGACATCCACCATGAGAGGAAGCCTGTATCCCAGCAGTGAGGACATTAACAAGGCTGATGATGAAGATGATGAATTCATGGCATTAATTCGGAGTCGCCTTAAAATTATAGTAGTTAATACCATTTAAAATTGAAATTCATCTAAGAAAACTTTCACCATCTGACATAATGATTTCCAATTCAGATACAAAGATAACCTGCACATTAATCAAGAAATCTCTCCAAAGGAACCATTTATTCAAAAATAAACGGTGGAGCGTTCACAATGGACTGTCATGCAGAACTGCAGTCTAATAATAGAGGGTAGGCAGGAAGTGAGGTTCGTGATGATTGACTGCCTCTGATGGACGATGGGCTAACTTTCTCCGTAATCATCCGTTAAGAAGATGCGATGATAGACGAGATATTAAAAATTTGTTGCAGTCGCAACGAGGTGGGTTTGATGTTGGATTTATTAATGGGGTGGGTAGAGATGATAAGTGGGTGTAGTTGTACTATTATTATAAACATAAGAACTACCTCTGAAAGACGTCAACTGTTGAACATAGGCCTCTCCTAAATGTGACTACAATGATCGATCCTGTGCGTCTCATAGGGACTTCGGTCCACCTTATTATAGAGCTATCGCAGCGTCTCCAGCAGCCCTAGTCAAGTTACGATCGTTCCGTTAACGTCGAACGCTTTGAGTTGGCCACGCCCCTAACTCCATTCTTCGAACATCATCTCAACGCTCAATCACGTGGCCAGAACGTCATGAGCAGGAGTATAACGTCATGATTCAGACTGTGTTTATAGAAACTGCTTACTAAACAGTAACACAAAAATTAACCTTGATATAAGTGTAAAAATACAATAACGAATAAGCTATCAAGATTCAAAACGGTTTGTTGAAAGTCGAAAACAAATTACTAGCTCCATAATAAATTCATAACTAGAACAAACCGCGAAACCTTGGAATTTCAGAACAATAACTGAATGAAAGAAAAACAGAAAATCTACCCAACATTTTCCATTTTATTTAAACAATCCCATTCAGTTTTAAAACTAAGAAAACTAGAAAGATAGAAACAATGAGAAAATGGTACAGATTAAATGCGCATAATAAAATGGTAGAATAATTTTAAAACTAGTTAGTTACTGTAAATAAACCCATTATCCCATATACGTTTACGTTCAGTTTATATTAATACGTTATATTTCTGAGCAAATAACCTCTATTTATTTTGCTCCGGTATTGAAGTTATTTCAATAATAAAATTGCTATGTTTTTGCAGTGTTTTGAAATATGCTATAATTTTAATGATTTCCTCTGAGAACTTTGCTTACGTAGCCATAATAAAATTTTCACTCATATTTATAAAATTTATAATACGTATGTCACAAAGCTTTGTAGTACAATATGATACAGTGTCTTCTATACAATTAAGGCCAATGATGTCTACATTTCGTGTTCTAATTTGTAATTAAGATGTATGTCACTGTGGGCATACACTTCCATTAAAAGTTCCGTTGGACTGTCTTGTGTTGTGACATCATTCCCGAATTTCTTAACTCGCCCCTTCTAGCTGACGTCATTGCCCTATTTGTAACACAAAAGCTCGAATACAGATGACGTCACTAAAGTTACGTCGCTAATTTTCTCTGCTTACTATAGAGGGTAGTTTAGAAAAGCTTAATAACCCGTAATAATCGAGTAACATAATTTGATGCGGAATAATGATTCAGGAAATTGGTTGAAAGACACTTATCTAAACAAGATTAACAACCGCAGAGCTAATTGCAGATCTAAGGATTAGTAGACCAGTTACAAAGTGATAGACATGTACAAGGTAATTGAGAAATTATTGACGCAATATTCTAATGAAGACAAAGATTCACATCGGTTGGGCTCAATACATGATAATGATTAAAAGAATAATGAAGAGATCGAAGATAAACATGAAATCAATGACAAAGCAAATGTTATACACAAAGGAATTGTAGAATAACAAGAAATAGAACAACTTTTCACTGAAAGAAAACTTGTAATCAAGGCAAACAAATACAAATCACTGTAGCATAAAACACGTATCTAATCAAAAGTAGTACAGACTATCACAACAACTGTGGATATTAGTAGCAATAAAGTAATCAATGTGCAGCTTATTTGCATTAGCGGAAATTGCAGCAACCTTGCTAATGCATGATTGGTTGTTTAGCAACCGTGCTGGTCCGCGATAAGTCACCGATAGGTCAAGTGGCTCCTTCTTGATATTTCCTGCCGGTTCGTTAACGTTGGTGGTATGGACTATATTGCGTATATTGATGCTTGAAAAATCATTGAGTATAAAATTTTGATGGGTGAAAACTTGTAGTCAGTACTGTAAATGCTGCAAATATGCAACATGTATTATTTTGGACGTCATAGAAAAACAGTATCTATCTACCCTACTCATTATTCAAAGAAATTGATATAAGATTTTTTTTGTGTAATCATCAAATAGATAGATAGATATACACTTTATTGTAGGTACACCATAAACATAAATCAAATAATTAAAAAAAAAATTAAATCAATAAAAAAAAAATTAAAAAGTCATCAAATTGAGGAAGCTTGAGGAAGTTAATAAAAAAGAAGTACAGAAACAGATAAAAAACGTATATAAATAAGTAAATAATGACACTAACAAATAAATTTACATCCAACATTGTAATACAGATGGTATATTTACCCCGTTGACACTTGAAGACCCCCGCATGGAAAGGTTATAAAAATAAACACATCTTTCTTTCATAATTACTGACTCAGTCTTACGATATCATACTTCACTTTTATGTAGTTACCGCGTAATAAAAAGAACGTAAATGGAATATATAGAACTCATTTGCTGTATAAAAGATTCATTGCAGGAGTTAAACAGACATGAAATGAATGATATCTATATGCTAGAAGGGTCAGTGAACACAGTTTCCTCAGTATCCCTTCTGAATTGCTTGGCGTAGCTGTAAAATATGAAGGTGATTCATTATGCTAGCATACAACAAGAGAAAAGGTACTTAGGATGTTAATACATATGGTTATAAAATCTTCGAAGTTACCAAGCACGGCTTGAATGGAACGGTTTATGTTAAGAATGGGTTGGTCATTTAAATATTTAACGAAGTGTCTAAAAATATATGAAAGTTTCAAAGTTGAATATCACTTAATCAAGTGAAATCAATCAATCATTTTATTAATAAAACAAAATACAAACCAGTAGATGATAATACAAGTATTTTGGAGAAAGAAGAAACTATCGCGAAGATCATTAAAACAGACAATCATTAAAACACACAATCGATGTCTAACGGAAAGTTTGGAGCGTTCACCTCGAACAGGATCCATTTATTATCAATTCGACACAGATGTAATAATGCAACAAAAGAAAATGTTTGTGATTTACAGTAAAAACTTAAAAAATATAGAGACACACCTGGACGAAGGCATTATAGACGCAACTCGAAGTTTAGCAGATGAAGATGAGGACGAAACAATCGACATGATGTATTCGGGTTGTTTTTTCTATAATAGAGTCATTGTTAGTTTTAATAATCAAGTAATTCATTAAGCCCTAAGAGGACTCCGGTGTTCGAACACTTGTAGTCTTTTAATTGTGTCTGTAATTACGGTTTCGAAAGGTTAGGCTGCTTCGAATAAATATCCTAGTTTTATTCTAAGAGACCATTCTTCCACAGTACAGTAATCGTCATCTTTAGTTTTCTGATTATGAATAGTAACCGCTTATGGTACTGAAAATTCTATTAGTCAAGCGGATGCTGCAGTATAGACTCTTAATATGTTAAGAGAACTAAGCAATGGAGAAAGCGGAAAGTTAACTGCCATGATAGTCATTGTCACATTATTTCTGTCTACACTTTATAATGAAGAGGTGTAAAGACCAACAAATGTTATGAGTACGATTAACTTGGAGTTTCCCTTTCAAGACAAAGTGACTCACGACAATTATTTTATACGGAATTAGTAACAGACAAAGCACAGTAGTCAAGGTTTCATGTAAATTGAAAACTATATTTGTAAACCAAATACGAATATGTTGCCAAGAGAAATATTTCGGAATGAGTTGAAAGTGATGAAGTATCCTGGTCACATGAGTTAATGAGTTTAAACTATTTGAAAATGCATTGATGCAATCATATTTTATTTTAAAACTAATGACAATTCTAGTCAATATTGTCACATGCTGCGAGAATGATCAGACCCAGGAACAATCATCCAAAGGGAAGCAATTTATATTGAAAATACGCAAATGACAATTAGAATTAGTCCCACAACATTGCGTGCTGAGCTGCACTTAATGCAGTACAACATGACCTTTGTCTAACGTTTAACAATTTATGATTACCGTACACAGAAAAGTACTTCAAAAGCCTCTAAAACGCTGCAAGTACGACGGAGCGGGTGCGTTCAGTCGTATCAAAGATATGGACTGAATAATGAATGTACCGAAATGTGGTGTTGTGTACAAATAGCCTGTTTTGTCGCTTGTTAAATATTTCAGGTTTCCAGCAACGGTCCCGCAAGAGTTGAATCGCGTAAAAAATCTTTTTGATCTTCAAAAGCTACACGAGCTAAAAAAGGAATCTCCCTGTGAATAAAATAATCCTCGTTTGTTTTTCATAAACCATTTGTGAACAAAGCAATTGTCACTTCCAAGAAAAACAAAAAAAATGGAAGCTTAGGTAAACCAACAGTTCAACGAATAAGGAAAAATATCTAAAAATAGCTTTGGAATAAATAGTAAAGTAAAGCTGATGTGCGTGTTTAGTGACATTAAATTGCGTTTTCCACGTGGGCATTACCCGGGTCACCGACTTCTATGATTGACTGGGTTAACTGTCGATCGTGACTGCAGATAAACAAATCGTAGACTTCACTGACGTCGTTCACATTATAAAACAATAACACAAGATAATCATCGTAGGAAGTTATCGTTTTTCTAACATTTCCGTCGAAAGTTTGTTGTGCCAATTTTCTTTTTATTAATTTATAGCCGTCGTCATAATTTTAGTTATAAAAGCTACTTTTTATATTAGTATGTATATGAAGCTATATTTTTCCAATAGATAACTTGTCAAGATAAAAATAAAGCAATCAACATGTTCTGTATTAACCACTTGGCGCCATTTTATGTGTCCGGTGCGTTGACCTTACGGATATTCGCAGTGTTGCGCAACTCGTGCGCATCTTACCTACGACGGCCAGCCAATAAATTCATATATTGAACATCTACAAACGTCAGTTCAAATGTTTCTCTATCTTTATTATCGATCGAGCTTTATAAATAGGAACACAAAACAATTTGCTGTCATGCTTGCAGCAGTTCTGTTAAATATTTGATATTGTATACACGGCGAAGATTTTTAGCTTTAGCTGTGGCTGCAATATCAAGTTTGGCAGGAACTAGTTACATGTTTTTGACCAAATCTGGTACAACTTTGAGGTAGCCGATGATTTTATCGGTAACAAAACTTGATAAAACACCGATTTAGTATTCGTGTCGTGTTTAGAAGTTAGATCTCAGCATACACATGAATTTCCCTGGCTATAACGATGCAAATTCCGCGTGTTATCCTGAGGCATCCACTCTGCATGCGTGTATCGTCGCCGGCGCACATTTTTACCGTTACTTACACTGCATTCGTCTTCCGAGAAGTTTTGTTTAACGGCTCTGTCGGCCATATTACCGTCGGATGCAATTAAGCTGTATAACAGGCATCTACAGGATAATTTATCGGTGCTACGGTAAAATTGATACTCTTCGCAGTTTTTACGCCTTCTTAAGTATAGTGTTGGCAAATTTAGTTAGTTTAAAAATTCGATTAGTGTTTTGCTTTTACATTTCTTTCTTTATTCAATTACTGTTGTTTCCACTTCAATAACATCTAGTGCCATGTCTATTGTTACTGTAATAGTATTTTTAAAGATATATCAAGTAATCGGTAGCCACTTCCCTTGAAGATAAATACAAATATTTTTTCCAATCTCTCCTCACTTTTGACATTTCAGACTGTGTTTACGACCGTTTTTATTTCAGAACGAAATTACGATGTAATTAAATGAATCTGAGTCGGTTTCCTGTCCAAGATCCGTTTGGAGAAGTTTCATGTCGTATTCGACGACGAGATAAATTTTGTTTACCAAACGACTTTTATTCATAGTGATGTGAAAGTGACATTTAGTATCGATTCCAGAAAACGGGACGTTTGCATCACGTGTGTAATATATGCAGAGAGTAACAAAGGCTGTGAACGTAATACTTCAAGAGTCAAGACTAACACAAATGTGCACTCACTGTATCGGAGTTGACACAATTCTTCAAACGGTTCCAATTTTTAAAATGTTAATTGCTTGGTTGTTAAATGTCGAGTTTAACGACCCGCCCAAAACTGAGAGCGGACTAGATGACATGTTTGACATGACACAAAGCTCGTGTGACACATATTCTGGTTTCCCGCCGGTACAATGTGCGCTCCGTTATGGCAGCCATTGTTTTTCTTCGCGCCAAATTCGGCGGCGCGTGTAGGTGTCATTTTTTATTCGCACGCTGTAGCGATTATAATGACGAATTGATTGGGCCAACGTTCTTGTAATGAGGACAGTGGTTTGCAAATGTGGGTGTACTCGCTAATGATTCAGAGGACTGAAGCGAGGATCAAAAGGCCCGTTGTTTTGCCCCAGTTCTTGGTCAGACGGCGCGACAGCAAATTGCCCGTTGACCATGTCATGTAGATTATGGGATTACACAGAGAATGAAGTGAACAATTAAAGGTCAGAGTAGGATTTGGTAGCGGCGGTGATGGAGCCAGAAGTATAAGTGAATAAAGCACCGTTGAGTTATTGATTATATTTATGGATGATACTAAAGGAATTGTGTCACGGAACGTAATAAAATTTTATCACCGGCGGTTATCTTGGTGTGGTTCTGTTCAGATATCGTCGAACACAAACGTTTTCGTACCTATTTCCTATTTAATTTAGTTACCTAACCTACATTACATATTGAAAATGTATCGTTAGCATTATTCCGTACTCCTAGTCTGGAAAGTTAGATGCTTCCGAATTCGGATGAATTATGTATAACGTAATATGCATAAGTGTGTGGTATCGGCTATATTTAAATTTTTAGACCATTTATTTTCTTTGAACTTTAGCATGGTAGAATAATTTGTTTAGTAAACAGAAACGGTTGCATACAATATCAACCGAATAGTAAGTAAGAAGATTGATAATTTGACCTTTTATTAAAAGGAGGCGCGCGGTCTTACAAAACATGGAAGAAGTGGAGGAAAGCCTTTGTCCAACAGCGGGAATGCCAAGGTTACCTACAAAATATAAGAAATCATTGTACTAAATTAACAAGGAATCAACGAATAACAATGAAATCAGTACCTAATGTAAAGACGTTCACTGCTTGACATAGACTTCTTCAAGTGCCACTACAATGATTGGTCCTGTGCATCTCGCAACCATTGGTTTCCCTCAACCCTCATCGGTCCTTTCAATGCTGCGGTTTCTGGTACGAGGTCACCACTCCTAAATCTTTTAGCCCCATCGATTATCTGTTCTGCAAGCAAAGGCACCTTGGCTCTCTTGTGCATATCCTCATTCCCGACTTGATGACGCAAAGAAACAATCCTCTAATCAGGATGATTGGTGGCGCTACAGCTTAACAGTACCCCGAACTGATAACACAAAATCCGGCGTCTCCATTGATCATTATCTTTCTGGTAATTATTAATCACAGAATTACAGAAAGTCAATTGACATACTTTAGTTAAGAACTGCTAATTAATTATTAGTCATTAAGTACTAAGTAAATTGTAAAATTAATTTAGAATGTTAAGCTAGATATCCTGTTTAGGTAAAAAGGTATTTATTATGCGGTTTAATTTTTTATCATATTAAAAAAAAACTACTCCTATATCGTGGGTGACTCACAAACATAAAGCAGCCAAAACCGGAAGAACTACTCGTATCAGTAGGGCATACAATTACTTGTTTCCACCGGGAATCGAATCCGCAGTGCAGCAGTCAAAAACTGCCCCAATCGTGCCGGTATTAGGTAATGATTTGCCAAAGTCAAGAATCAATGTACCTACCAGTTCTGATTATAGAGATTGGAAAGGTTTATTTACAAATATGTGTTCATTCAAACGTTTTACCGAAACTTACAAACACTTCTAGCATTGAAAAACATCATACGGAAATACAGAACCAAATACAAGAAAGCAACGTGTCCGACACGAACTTGACCAACTAACACCTTCCATTTATTACAAAACAATCAACAATATACAAAAAGAAACTAATAGACAAAGGCCTTGTCACTTCACAAGGACAAAACAGGCATTAATCACTAAGTGGTTGAAAGAATTGGCAGCTGTTAGAAAAAACATAATTAGTAACAAGGTTACTAGATCGATGTAATGGATATCTGATCTCATTGGCTTTAAGTATCTTAACACTAATCTATTTTACATTTACGCTAGCAGTTCCAAACACACTCAGACTTGTCATTACAAATGTGTCATACAGAACAGACTAATGGTAAGAACTTAAGAAGAAATATAAACTACGATAAAGATACTGAAGATAAAAACACAAATAAAGAAGTAGGCATGTTGATGATCTAAATTATCGTTTAATTGAAAAGAATGTAATTAAGGATGAAAATACCATAAAGTGAGGTTACTTTTGTCCTGAGGTTAACGTTGATCCGAACTCTTTAATCAATAGAAATACGGTAAACACAATTTCTCATGTTCCCCGGACCAAAGTTACCCCACTTTACTCAGTATTGGAGATGCCCCACGGTTCCCAACCTATCAATAATAAAAAAAAAATATCAATATGAATAGCCATCTATAAAGAGACATAACCAACTGACCAAGGATGAAGATATTAGTGATGACTAAGATAAACAAAGAACACACCTTATCGCAGACAAAAAAACAATGGTTAAGGAAGAAAGTATTTGACATGGCCCAGGTAAACTTGTAAGTAATCTTGTTATTAGGGGATTACAACGGGCTAGACTAACAGATATAGTAAATATATTAATGAAATCCAAAACCCCACTGGATTGACAATACCATCAAAGTCACATTAAAAACCGAAGAAGAAAAGAAAGACCAAGCAGTGGGTGAATCTACATTAAAATCAAGACGAGGAAATAATAAACACTCCATACCAAGCGACATCGGCTTTTTCTATTACATCGTAGAATCCCATACTGTCTGGAAAAACGCTAAAACAAATGTGTAACAATTTACCTTGAAGTTTCCATTACAAATTATCATACAAATGACAAGACAATTCTAGATCCTGCTTCACTTTTGCCTCATCTTCAAATAATTTACGACTATTGTTGACAGGAAGTCGATAATCTTAACAGGAAACTGTAGCTTCCGAATAAGTCATTAATGAGTCATGAAGACATAGAACCGATGCCAATACACACGTATGCCATGACCTACGCAGCAATGTATGCATCCGCAATCAGTTCTTATCGTTATGTGTCATAACAATGTTATCTGTTACTACAGGTGCAGTTGTCGTTTTTAAATGAATTCTTCAAGAGTTACATCCGCCCTTGAGTTAATCTTGATGACTGTACTAGTTAAATAATTAAGTGAGAACCGTGTGGTCTATGGAGTTTCTTGTCGGTGAACGATTGGAAAAGGCCAATTTGAAACCGTGCACTAGCTTTTGATGTTTTATAAGTGCTCATGTAGGTCCTATAGTTGAACATCACGGAAAATTTTAATTTGTTTTTTTTTATTTAACTATTTATGCACAGACATAAGAATAAAAAGAAAAGGACAAGGAAACAGAAAAATAGGTACAGAAGTGATGATTATTTCTAAAGGAATCTCTTCCAGCATACCTGCGAAAGGAGAGTTAGAAAAATAATGATGTAGACACCGTGTGTAACAGTAAAATTTTATGTTAAGTTTCAAATCGTTTCTAACATTACCGTCAAAATCAGTTATAAATTTAGTGCTGATTTAAATTTTAAGTCTACAAAGACAATAGGAACAAAGAGGCATCAATCAACACCGTTAGTAGACAGAGTGGCAATCTCCAATACATTCTTAACTACAATGTTTTATCGTCTAGACTCCAGAGAGTTAGAAAGATTAGCAAATCAAAGTTATGACACCATTAGTTAAGTAACTCTATCTGTAGTATTTGCGAGAAACTGAGGTGGTGGCCGTTTAAAGCAGTATAACTCATTCTTGAACGATAAATGTCTGGCCTAGAATCTAGGCTCAAGATCTTTGCACCGTATTTTAATTTCAGAGGTTTTCGGCACAGTGTACGGGTTTCAAAGTTGTATAAGCTAATGCGTGCTTATGCATCTACACGTAAAGTTGCTGTTTATGTTAAAATTCTTCGACATATATCATCATATTTTTATACAAGGAAGGAAATTATACACTTTCGAGACGAGATATTAATTTATAATACCCCGCTCCGGCTTCATTCGGATGCATATTATATACCTGCATAGACCTTCCTCCTACATAGCTCTATACATCCTTTGCTTGGTTTATGACATATAAGCAGATAGACAGACTTCGTATCACACTATGCTTTACTTCATGTGATTTATTTCAACACCGATGCTCCCAAAACATTGAAAGAACATCAAGAGAAAAAACATGCGGTGTCCTGGAATAAAAAAAAATTAAGACATGTGATATCCACCAAACCGCAAGGAGTCCGCGTCCTAGATGGCCAGCCCATTCCCAGTCACAGAAAGAAGGCCTAAATCCTACCAGTGGGAACATTATAAAGGTGATTTTGCTATTATGGCATTGAATGGTTACAGCCAATCTGCCAGAGCAGCAGGATTGTTCAATAAAGATTATATTCCAGTTAAAGATAGTCTCAATACATATAGTAGGACTTAAATCTGAAACGTCTGTGAAGTAATACAAAATGGTGTTGCCAAAAGACGCAACACAGAACTCTCTCGATGTTCCTCACAGATAATATACAGCGAGAATCTATCAAAATGTATTATTGTCCTACAAATAATCGAGGTCTCCTCACGTCTCTGATAACGGATAAGATAACAAATGTTATTATTATTGTATACGTTGATAATGTTATTGTTACGTTTAATCCTAACAAATTCGCACCAAAACGTCTTTTTTATTAGTCCGAAGTCTTCAAAAGCGTAGTGAACTTTGAGAAATGTCCTCGTAATTTCTCGATTAATCATGAAATTCTCGACCTTGTTCAGAAACTCTCGTAAATAAGGCTGTTTCTCGAATATTTCTGCTTGGATGTAATATTCAGTGGCCGGAGGAGTGTTATCAACAATTCGTGCTCAGTTCTCGCCGTTTACGAATGCCAGATGTGCTCAATCTCGTTTCTCCATCACGAATTTCTATTATCTATTACGGTATAAGGAATTAATAAAAGATCTTTGATATTGTTACATCCTTTTCGGTCTTTGAACTGTTTAACTTGAAGTCACTTTGCGGTTGTATAAAATCAGTTAGGTATATGCTTGAACTCGGACATTGTTAGAACAATTTAGTCTAATTGGCAATTCTAGTCAAAGTCTTTGACCAAGGACTAATAAAAAAACAGACAAAAAATTAACTAGAATACCAAGAACCAGAGCAAAGGTTAAGTTATCTACCAAGAGCTATCAATCAACCATCTAATTATATAATTAATTCTGTATCTATCTAAGCTCATAATGGATAACACATCTTTGTTCTAACATTCGGACGGCAGACGCGTCATGGATCGATGATCATAGTCTGGCGAATAGACATTTACATTTTTCCGTTGTAGCCACCATTAATATTCATGGGTTCAATGTTTTCTGATTTCTGTTTACGCCTAAACGTCTATAATATCCTTGTGTGAATAAGCTTCACGGAATAAATTAGATGAAGATATTATATTCTTCGATAGTTTTTGTTTAAACGTTCAAAAGTTTCCGTTTCAGCGATAAAAGAATGTCTGTGTAAGCCAAACTGTCACGTTTTAAAAATACAATCAAAATTAATCACGATCATATCGCAAACATGCGACGTAACCATCGCAGAGTTTCCAAAGCAATCTGTCAGACATTTTTAATTTCAGGTCAACGTTTTAAAACATTTATATACGCGAAAGCAATACAGCACTGCTTTCCCTGCTCAAATGAAATCATATTCCGTACAGCGTGAAAAGCAATCGACACCAACTGCATCTTAATTTATTGAAGAGTAGCCTTTATGATGAGGAGATAGGATCTAGAGTTGTGCAACGCATGCGGTGTGGAGCGTGCATCGTTATAATAGAGTTGGGAGCGAGAAACTTAAGTTCCGTCGCTCCGTTGCGCGCGCCCCGGCAATTTAATCGTGGATGTAAACTATGTAAAGGTAGTTATTCTCGCGAACTTACTAAGCCGATCCTTAATATGAATGAATAAAAAAACTCTTACATTCAACTAGAATAATCTCTTTTAAGACAAACGATAAAAGGGTCTATTGTGAAAATGATATAAGGGATATTCAGCCCGCCCATCTTTGGCCCAAACCGAAAGGGGTTCGGTCAATTCGACGTCACATATATACATTCGTATTCAGTGAATCGAGACAATCGGTAAAGTTAGAACAATGATCGAAATTTCTTGCACGCCTTTGAGACAACTCGTTGCCCTTCTCACAAGTCGGGTTCTAGGAAAGTCGCTGCAACAGACGACAATGCGACAAAAAAACGCCTACTTATCCGCGATAAAACGCCCACTTTCTACGCGGACAGCTCAAAGCGCGCACGCAGATGATCTGGTCACATGTGCACGCGCACTGCATTGCGCAAACCGGATATAATTTTGTCAGGCGTCTGAACAGATTTTTTGAAAGTCGCCATATTGCACCATTATGCTTTGTCCCAGAGTGAAAACTGTGACGAGTGTCAACGTATTTATGGGAAATGTGACCATTACATACATGGTGCGCCTATTTGCTTTCACGCCATATTCCCCCAAGCGTTGAGATGATGGCTCCGATAAAGTGTTTCGCTTATAACGAGTGATCAATCGCGAGTTTTTCTTTTGTTTTTCCAATATTTCGCGGAACGAAGATAGAGGACTTTCTCAATAAATAAAAATGAGGTATGATACAAAGCAATGTTATCGAAACATTGAGGCTTTATGTATGAGGAAACGCTGCATTTAGAATAAAGTTTGCCATACACAAACGTAAAACGATGAATCATTGCCAAATTGTTTCGCGATTGCAGTTTTTTCTAACGGAATTGGGGCACCGACCCGAATAAAATTAACATGAAAATGTAACATAACAAGATACACGCCATTAAGTGTACAACTATGTAATTACGGAATAGGCTACGTTCAAAAATATAGCAAAAACTGTAGCCGTAGAACAAAGATCTGCTCTCCTTAAAACTGGTTTAATTAAAGGTACAATTAAGACTTCCTGCGACGCAAGGCTACCTATACTTAAGTAACGAGGTAAGGGCAAGATAAATATACGATAATATCAAAGTACCAGCCGACTACATGGTGTTTAATTTGTTAACAAACTAGCAGTAGCACTGAAGTAATTTTCTTTGTTAAGACAAACCTAGTGTCATAGTAATTACTTTGAATTTTCAACTGTAATGATTAAAGTTTAGTAAACTTTGAAGTACAAAGGATTGAGAGTTTCTAGAACTATAAAGTTCTGTTTTGGGTAGTTGTGCGTTGTCTTCCTATGATGATACTTACTTTCTTTCATTGTAATTATAATATTTAGTAGTACTGTTTTACTAGAAGGTAATTATCTAAATTAGTGTTTCCAAAAATATTATATTTCGATGACAGCATGCTTATCTTTTAATATCCTACGAAATAAGTGAACATTACCAAAATCTTACGGTTACAGCTATCACAAAAAATTTGGAGATAATCAATGCGTTATTTTATGAAAGAGTTACGGCAATTGAAGGAATACAGGAGTAGTTTTATAGTCGGTAGAAGACTGACACTCTCTCTCGTTTAATCCGAGAGGAGTTATTTGATCATTTTCGAACTAAAAAAAAGGATATAAGACAGCGCATCCAGAAACATCTAAATACAACTGCAATGGAACAAAATTCGTTGAAAAATCATTCTAAAGTCCGCACCAAAGAATATTCAGATACGTATCGAGTGTTCACTTACTAAATTAAAACATCGTATGTCAAAATACAGTCCAGCGAGTGCATAACGGTATATTTGTTTCTGACTAAAACCCGTGATAAATATCAGACATTGAATCATGGACTGACTGACACATCAGAAATAACGTTTTTCGATGTTTCACAGTATCGATTTTGTTCGTTTTCTGCTTGTTACTTTTTGTTGTTGCGATATTCAGTTTTAAATTATGTAGTACTGGTAACTGATTCGCTACACATTTAATAATATTATTATATCGCAGCCATATTATATACCACACCGTATTACAAGTTAGTGTATCGGATTAAAAAAGGTCACTGAAATGTAAAGAGACTAGGTACCTCTCGTTTAGCCAGATTGTGGTGGCGATACACTCTACAAAGTGGCGTCGTATTGTCAGTATAGGGTGACTATAAATTACAAAGCACCGATCCAAAATAGGCTTGCGCAGCATCGACGCTGTGTAGGTTTAAGTAACCCAACACGAAAAGAATAACGCTTTGTAATCCCCTTCTAACATAATCCTAGTATCAAGGTGTCCAAAAAATCCAAAAATAATTGACCTTTCAGGCCCAAAATATAATCTTGAGACGTAGACATCTACCGCAAAGGCTAGTTCAAGGAGGCTCGAATAAAACCATTGAAAGGATGTGAAGAGTGGGACAAAATAACCTAAATAAATATTTCATGCGGCAACAACCACAACCAAACAAACAAATATTTCAAGCACCAGTCTGGCGCCAAATTCATTGAATAAAAAGCCACAAATACATTAACAACATCAATACAATACCAATAAACTAATATGTCGATGGAAGTACAATAACCATAAAGTATTCTTGATGATCTCAAGGGCTGGCAGCTGCGGGAATGAACAATGAGAAGCACAGGTGTGCAGGGCATAGCATTCATAGCTTGAGTAGCATTGTTTCTCTGAGTAATATAACAGTCGGTCATTAAGGTATTCACAGACAGACGTGATGCGACAATGCGGCAACGTTGCGACCACGCGTCATCTGTAAAGCTGAATTATGGAACAGTTTCTTTGAAAATACACTTCTCATCAAAAAAATCGAAACACTTCCGTTTTCATTGTTTCTGTCCGAATTTAACACAAAAAAGAATTCATACGATGAAAAAAAATACATATATTATAGCTGGCAGTTTGGCCATTACAGTAATAAGCGAAAATTCTAAATTCAAAATTAGAATTTCATTTGTTTATCTTATAAACGAAATGAATCACTGTTTTGAGACAAATGTGTGTTTAGGGTTGGAGTACATTTAGCGTTTAAAAACTAAAAATTGGCGCCTATCCTTAAACTTTTTGTTTTTTATTTCAATACTGTGACTTTGGGACGTCTGAAAAAAGGTTTTTTTTCTAAAACGTATGGATACTTCGCCCACAGAAGCCGCCCAAGTTGTGGCATTGCTGGATTCTGGCCTTAGTCAGCGTGTTGTGGCTGCAAGACTGCATCTAAGCCTGTCATCTGTTCATAGAGTCTATAAACGTTATCGGGAGACTGGTTTGTTCACGCGCCGTTCAGGATCTGGCAGGAATCGGGTCACTTCTGAGCGAGATGATCGATTTATTGTAACAACTTCTTTAAGAAATCGACGCCTTAACGCTTTTCAACTGCAGCAGCGGCTTCGTGTTGTACGAAGGGTGGCTGTAAGTGACTCTACAATTAGAAGAAGGTTGAAGGATCGTGGACTGGTACCGCATAAGCCAGCAAATGGGCCGAAATTAACTGCAGACCATCGAAGAGCGCGCCTTAACTTTGCACGTGAGCACCTAAATTGGTCATACCTACAGTGGAGCAAAGTTCTCTTTTCTGATGAGTGTAAAATTATGCTGTATGGTAACGACGGAAGGAACAAGGTCTACAGAAGAGACGGAGAACGCTATGCACAATGCTGCATTGAAGAAAAGGTCAGCTATGGTGGCGGTTCGTGGACGGTTTGGGGAGGAATCAGCGCCGACGGTAAGACAGAGCTTGCTTTCGTGTCTGGGCCACGTCTGCCTGCACTAAACTGTCATCGGTACGTCGAAGAGTGTCTCGAGCCTCATGTGATGCCCTATGCACATTTTATTGGCAACGGCTTCATATTCATGCACGACAATGCTAGGGCTCACACCGCGGGCGTCGTACGAGATTATCTTAACGAAGTCGATATCTCTATTATGGAATGGCCAGCAAGAAGCCCGGACATGAATCCCATTGAACATCTATGGGATGAATTAAAGAGACGAATTCGAGCAAGAGATCCTGCCCCAGAAACACTTAGCCAGCTGCAAGATGCAATCCAAGAGGAATGGGACAATATACCACAGCATGTGATCGTGACTCTCATCCGATCGATGAAGAACCGTATGGAAGCAGTAATTAGAGCTCGGGGAGGGAATACAAGTTATTAAATAAACGTTTTTTAGCTTTTTTTTTCATTTACGTGTGTTGTTTTATCCATTTCCTTTATACTCCATACGGAATAAAAATGACTCATTTAACAAAATACGAAACCTATGAAAAATTCATTTAAATTTAGAACATTAACATTAAGATTTGATAAGCTCATATTACTCACTATTAAACGACATTTAACATTTATTCCTAAATGTACACATTTTTCTGATAATCCTGACAAAACGTAAACTTGCAAGGTGTTTCGATTTTTTTGATGAGAAGTGTATATCGGCGTCACAACTTGGGAAGCCTTATCTAGAAAGAGGAGAAACAAAACCCATCAAGAATCGTTGTTCATGTCGGGGTCACTGGTTTGGGGGTATGTGATATAAGATGTAAATTCCCGCAAACCTCCGTTGAAAAGAGACGATTGTCCTACCCAGACAAGTGTTAAGACTGGTTTGGACAGCCCATCAGAGAGATGAGTTCGGGATGTTGTATAGTGTTCAAATCGCGTGGAGAACTCTAACTGCGCGATGCACGAATTTATTTTTGTAGTTTAGTTCAGATGTAGCGCTATAGATGGTGCTACACTTTGTCGCACCACGTCTGTCTGTAGGACCCTTAACTTAAATACGCAGTCACTGCAATGCTAATAAAGGACAGTGTGCAGGACGTATTCATGATGTTTTTTAGCCGTTAATGAAAGGAAATGCCAATTCGGAGATGTTTCCGTTCTAGGTTTTTGTGGTAGTCATTAAGAACGATCTGTTTACTTTTTATATTATAAGGAAGCGATTTAAACCTCATGCATTTCTCCAATTATTATCGCAATATTTACTAAGTGCTGATGCAAAAAAATATTTGTAGAACGAAGTAAAACAATCGGAAATAGTAAAGTCATTCAAATTAATGAACAAGCTTTCACTTAAAGAATAATTTTATAGAAAATTGTAATATTAAATTAATTGCGTTTACAAAAGTGATTTTATATTCTGAAGTGATTAATTCGCATAAATTTATCGAAGAAAGTTGTATGGAGTAAGGATACTTGAAGAACTTTGTAAAGGTCAGGCGAATTTCAGAACCTGCTTAATTCGTTTATAAACTTTTTATTAGGTATAGCATTGAATGATAATGACAATGAACTCTTACCTTAAATATTATTTACAATTAAACAGAGGAAATCAAAAAAGAAGTATTAATCACGCCTCGTACTTCGGCTGAATTACGAGGCAAATAATATTCCAGCCAGACCTCGAAGAAATGGCGTGATACCTGCTAGGGCTATGGGGGATTTCTGACAAGGAAACTCGTGGTCCTAGACCGCATAGAGCAACTTAGTCAAAGTCTTTGCTCCACTCTAGAGAGACAAAAACACGTTTTGAAGTCGAAACCGTAACAGAGTGTTCGGTTCCTCTTCGAAAGCAGAAAAACTAACAAAACATAATATATTATTTCGATACAGCTATTTCTAACCATATTTCGATATAGTTATGGTTAATTATATGGTTAAAACTTTTATACAATCGAATGAATCGACGATTACATAAAAGGGTGATCGAGTCAGTGTGTTTTTATCTATCACAATTCACAGCCGTCAGTTCAAAGATGCTCGTTTCAGTCAAGCCGAATATTCGGCCAATTTTTACCCAAAACTGTATCCGAAACAAGTTTTTTTTGGCTAATACTGAAACCGGACTTTCTGTCGGTCTCTAGGAAATACCAATCAAGAATTTAAACATAAAATTCTATATTCGTTTTCACACGTAAAGTGTGACCTTGTTAAGTCACCACAGACTTATGGGGAATTTATTTTGAAGGTCGTAAAAGTGAAAATTCTCGTTGTTAAGTGTCACTACACTTTCGCTTGGCCACCACGCGTGGCCATGTTGGAAACCATTTCATAAGTTTATGGAAACGTAACGTCTTTTGTTACGTTATTGCGTTATGATTACCGTGCATTGTTGAGTTTTGAATGAAATATTCTCTTTTATCTGTTTGGACGTTGATCGATTCGTGGAAGGCTAATGGCTAATTTATTTGCCGAGTAGTTTCAAAAAAAGTTATCGTTAAATAGTTAAGTAAGTCTTTAAGAAAGAGCTAAGTAAATTGATGTTAACTGTAAACTAAAAACAAACAAAATAAACGAGAAAACTTCATAGTTGGCTAGACACGACTTAGTGGTTGTCAAATGAAATTCAGCCACTAGGTTTTATAGCGCAAGATTCTATTATTCACGACTATAACCTAAAAACCTTAGAAACTGAGTGAGCTTGATCAGTGATTGGAGAAACGATTAGGTATTTGAATGTTGCCATTGACCTCCCAAGTCTATCTGAATGGGTCGTGGAGATAAAATAAAATGTACCATCAATCATGGTTCCATGATTGATAGAGATCGCTTAGTACTTATTTTTATAGATTTAACATTGACGTATTGTTTGTGACGACCTTCCGTGACATCGAGTATTGCGAATTTTGGTGGTGGAAGTTCTGTGAGAGAATATTGAGATGAGTGTGTGAAATGAAAAGGATAGATGGAGTAAGAAATGAATGTGTTAGAGAAGTTTGAAAGTAGCAGTGATTGAAAATTTGAAAGCGAATTGATTGTCTTAGTATGGTATGAAGAAGGATGAAACGAAAGTTACTATAAGAGTTATTAGTAGACATCTGGGTGACCGAGGAAGGTGAAGGAAGATAAAAAAAAGATTGATGGATTGTGTAAAAGAAAAAAAAAAACATTAATTGTATAAATACAATTTCCTTTTTTTTTAAATTGATTAAAGACTTTCTTAAAAAATGCGGCTTATTTTCATGGCCAAAAGCAGTTTAGAATCTAAATGAAATAAGACAAACCATTTCCATTACAGGCTATAGACCAAGTGAGTCTGTATGTGCGTTGTGTTCATGAATGTAAGATTTACTTTAAATGGCTTCGCTTAACTTAAGATGCTAAGAATTTACTCCATAGAAATTATAAACTGTACCTACATATGGATATATTTGTACAGGTTTTCTAAGGGCAAGTAGGTACATAGAGTGCATAAAATATGCGTCTAAAGTACCGCTAAACTACGATGTTCACAGTTTATGGTTATAAAGACAAGTTCTAAATAGTCTAGGTATCGTGAGAAAAGTCCTTTCTACAAGTTTTCTGGTTTGTGGTATTCAAGTAAAAGTCCAAGAGAAAGATTGGTATTTTTTTTTGTAAACTCAAAAAGTACTGTAATGATTTTGAAAGAAGCTTTCGTCAGTAAAATGATATTTTATCACTCAGTGGTTAGCTCACTTTCCTCTCGTCCCAATGTCCCAACTCTTCAGATAAGGACCGAGCTCAAATTGTCACCTGACTATACTTGGTACTGTACTCCAAGCGTACCTCAAAGAGATGTAAGTGAAACCTTAGTGGGATCCCTGGTGGCTGGATAGCAGGGCTGATGCCTGCTACGGCCGTGAGAAAACTTATGACAAAGATACTCGTGGTCCTAGAACGCAAAAGGCAACTGAAAGAACCGAACCGTTCCGTCGTAGAACACGGGAAGTCATTAGACAATTTCTAACCTTAATAAAAGACGTAAGGACTCTGCAAAAGGGTTGAAGCCTACTGGGGCCCAGGGTCTCTTTCTGAAAAGCAAAGAACAGTCCGCACCGTTATGGGCTGTTTTGTCAGTAAGAGTCTGACACTGTCTCCCAATCTGCCCAAGAACGGGATTCGTCAATGGATGATTTATGCCCACCATAAAAAAAACCTTAATGCAAGAAAAAAACACTCAGTGACATATGGTTATATTTACCACTTTCACACAACCGAAGCAGCTGGTAAAAGCTAGTTTTATTTAAAATAGACGTTCTGTTTAGCAAGCAAACAGTTGCAAAAGCATTGTGTTGTAGATAATTTGCGGTTGAAAATGTGGTTCGGTGTGAAAGTTTATACGCAAATCGAACCTATCCGATGTTCATTATGCTTGTATATAAGTGTACGATCAATATGGATTGCTATAATAAGATTTTCTCCACGGAAAAACGTTGATTGAAGAGATTTTGTATCGTTATACGTAATGGCATGCCGGAAAGGGATCATAAACATGGTTTTTTTTGCTTGTCATGGGAGATGTTAAGCTAGCTACGCGAAAACGGAATATAAAGAGGCTGGAGATTTTTCCGGAAACTCTACAGCAAAGTCACAAGGTGAATTTATTTATATAAAACCAGCGACCCGCCCCAGCTTCGCACGGGTGCAATGGTGAAACAAACCACATCAAAATCCGTTGCGTAGTTTTAAAGAAGATCTAAGCATACATTGTATACAGACAGCGGTAAGCCACTTGGTTTTATACTATGTAGTGAAAATAAATGACGACGAAATTATGAGTAATAATCGTGAGTTATGATTATTAATTAAAAAGAAAAGGTAAAATGACGAAACTGTTTATTTATTACTTTCCTTCAGAATTTTAAGTAAGAAATTAATTATTACCATATTTGTAAGACATAACTTATGAAGACTGTCTTCAGTTTAATGAAATAAGTAATTTTTGCGCAAGACTAGTATAAATTACAGTGTTTATTTACATCGATATGTCATTGACAATATTATTTTATTATGCATCCATGTCAGTATTGTGTAATATACGAAATTGGGAACAGAAATACTTAGTGTACCAAGGAACTAACGGTACCCAGTTTTGAACGAAATTAACAAAATGTGGATCTTATCACGTGAAACCCCTACTATTGATATACTAATAAAGTTTCCTTTTACCCTGTAATTGCAATTGTATATCATAACGTCAGTCTTATGTTTTTACATCCAGAAGAGAAAAAATTGAAAGTTAATATTACAAAACCTCACAGGACTCAAGTAATCAAAACAATGTCAGGAGAAAAAATGTAATTGTTAAATTAATTTACGCCAATATTGTACTGACTGTGAGAAACACATGTCTAGAAAGTGGGTAACTTCTGAGATAGAAACTAATAGAAAAATAAACTATAGAACCATCCCATAACTTAACTAATCCTCACACAGTACCTAAGATTTGTGATATTTTCTTCATGAAATTAATTTTTAATTCAAGTTACAAACGCACGTTTATAGCATCTAGCAATACAGAGAACATGCAACTGACAAACTTATGGTACAACTATAATCAGTACTGAAGAGTAATGAACGTCGAAGGATAAACAACTAGTTAGATTGGCCTCAATAGCGAAAACATTGCCCCTAGCAATTGTACACCACTCCTCTTCAACTACCAGAATGCAGTTGCACTGCGAAACATTATTTATTTATATCCATGGCTTATTGGACAACGAACGAACATCAGTTTCAAAACCGCCGGCAGGACAGATACTTAATAAATTAGTGCGATTTACCATCACTGATTGCATTGCTGCTTACCATCAGGTGGGACCGCGGTTAAGCACTAGCTTATAGAAAAAAAGGAACGTCGGGTTAACTTATTTCCCAAGTATTTCTTCTCGTTACCAAGGGTCGAGAGTTCCAAGTCAATGTTCAAACATCACAGAACCGAAATCAGTGCCTACAGTCAATCATCGTCACCGAGGTCTAAAAACAAGGAACATGAAGATTTAGACCCAATACATCGATCAAAGAGAACGAAGAGAGAGTATTCTAATGGCTTTGGTATCCACAAGAATTTGTATGGGGGATACTTTGACCAATAAGGCAGCAATAAAACAATATAGTATGTATTTTATTCAAGTCTCTTACATCTCTTCCTAGCGTCGTAGTCTTCATTACTGCGGGTCATAAAGTTCCCGTTGGATCAGGCTCTTTCTAATGATGTCTCACCTGTGTCAACCTCACTATCTGTTTATCTTTGGCGTCAAATAGAGCGACGTGCGATTGGTTGTCTAATGTGGAGCGAAGCTGATGTGCAGCCCCAGTTACGTTCGTTTTGTTAACGTCGAACGCTTGGATTTGGCCACACTTTCAATTTCTTTGTTCTGACCACGTGACAGAGCTTTGAGATTTCATTTCATTTCATTTATTCAAGAACAACAATTGTATGCGAATATTTTTCTTAAAAACTAGGATCAAAAACATATTACAAAAAAAAGTAGGACAGTAGTTTATCTAATAATAATTAAATGTCAAAAAAAGTTACAAAAATAATGTCAATAATAATAACTTCAATGTCAATTTAATAATAATAATAATAAATTAAAAAATAATAATAACATGTCAAGTCAAAAAAAGGTATTTTCTAAACATTGAATCCATAATTTTAAAAATTATATTAGAAATTTACAATTCATTTAGGGAGTAGAGGCATTTCTCCAATAGGAATGACTTGAGCCTTTCTTTGAACGATTTTGTATATAATATGCTTTTTAAGTCAAGCGGCAACTTATTAAATATTTTAACTGCCTGGTACAATGGACTGTGTTTAACAATGTTTAGCGATGGAATGATTATGTTATCTAAATCCTTTCTACGAGTTTTTTCTCTTACCAATCTATCCTCATCATTTTCAAAGTAATGAATATATTTTTTAAAGGTGGATAGAAGTACCAAAATGTAAAGTCCAGGTACTGTGAGGATGCCAAGTTCTTTGAAAAACGGTCGACAGCTTTCCTGTTGAGGAATACGGACAATGGTTCTAATTGCCCTTTTCTGCAGAATAAAAGCCCTCTGAAAATTATAATTATAGCTGTTTCCCCAAAACTGTATGCTGTATCGTAACCTTGACTCTATCAGCGCATAGTAAACCAACTTCAGAGCTTGACAGAGATGACGTCATGATAAAGGAATTGGCCAACTCAAAGCTTTCGATGTTAATGAAACAATTGTAACTAATTATCAACTAAGTATCAACAATAAAAAAACCAAACTCCGGCAACTTGGTCCTTTGGATATATGGAAATCAAAACAGCAGCGTCCAATTCGATTTCCCTTTTCAATTTCACCTTTATATTTGTCACTTCAGAAACAAAAGGTAATTGGAATTACGTGTCTTTGTCCGTAACTGCGATTAACGCACGATCGACTGCGATTAGTCGCGGTGTTCGGTTACAAGCTTACAGAATAAATTGAGCAGCCAACAAAATGGTTGAGGCAATGCTGCTTACAGCTTGTTGTAACCATAATCAATTACAACAATCAGTTTAATAATAGAGCTCAAAGAACATGAATTATCACTAACTGAAGTCGTTTTAGGGACATGTTAAAATTGTCATATAAAAATATTCTAAAATTTTGGGGGTATTGGCAAACCTACAAGATCAATGGCGTGCTTTTTTGTACGTCTGAACTCAAATTACAAAGGCCTTTGCTGAGGAGACAATTATTACAAGTTAAATTTCTCCTGTTCTATTAAAGATCCCTTAGAGTTAATACATGAATCGAGAGGTACATTGGCACAAGTTACAATCAGTATTACTTTCGTATATTCCGAGCGTAACACAACCGCAAGCGCCGCGGTGGATGGATGGGGCGATTTATTGCAATTTCCATCAAAATGGCTGAGGTACATTGGATCTTATTAGTAAATTCTTGAAGTACATTGAACAAATAAACCATTGCTACCAATTTTTTCTGTGTGGCTCTGGTCTGATCGATACAAATGGCGTATTCAGTATCGAAGATCACAACATGCAAACAAATGCTTTCATTGTTTGCATGTTTGCTCACGACAGAAATATAAATAATAAGGCAATTTGAAAAATTAAATATAAATCTATATATATAAAAATCAATTGCTGTTCGTTAGTCTCGCTAAAACTCGAGAACGGCTGAACGGATTTATCTTATCTTGGTCTTGAATTATTCGTGGAGGTCTAGGGAAGGTTTAAAAGGTGAGAAAAATTCGAATAGTAGGGTAGAGTAGGGTAGAGTAGGGTAGAGTAGGGTAGAGTAGGGTAGAGTAGAATAATCTGTTGCCGGGAGCGAAGCCGCGGGCAAAAGCTAGTAATAAAATAAAATTGCCTTATTATTAAGATTTCTATGATACTCACTGTCCTGTTTCTATGGCAAAAATATCTAGTTATAAAATGAAAAGCAGTAATAAGGTTCAGGGGTGGCATTCCAAAGGGTTCTACAAAGGTCGACACAATCTTCAGTGTGTTAAATATCACGAGCGGGTATCACTATAAATAAACGGCGATCCGATAAGCGATTCTGCTATCTTTGTCTGACATTATGATTTACTTTCAACCTGTTCTTTTCCAGTGCAGGGCAAAAATCTTCATTTCTTCCTTTCAAAGCCTCTCTATTTTACTATAGGCTGCAACTCAGGTCATCAACATTTTAGAAGGCACTGGAAGTCTGGATCGATCTGAACCCGCTACATGAGTAACTGCCCACTAAGGCCCCTCTCAAAGAAAAAGGTGCCTCTCAAGGTCTCAAGGTGGTGGTGTGGTGTGTGGTCTTAAGGTGCCTTTGCCTCTCACAAAAGCTGCAGTCCCAATACTGAGCTGGAAGTTTACTGATTAATTAAGGCCTACTGTCCACAAATGCGTATATACACAGACGCCTATTCGTCATGTCATATTGTATGTAAGCTTGACGCAGGCGTATACCAAGCGTATAATGACGAATACGCGTCTATGAAGCTACGCGTACCTAGATAGTCTTTAGTGTGCACTGCTTTTGTTTTTAGGGTGATAATGCCTCATTATGTCGTCATGGGCACAGATTATCGCCCACTTAACTGCGTAAATAGAAAACGTGCCATAGATATTTTTTATTGCGTTGTATTTTCATTTGACTCATCATCGTAATGCAGATACTTACAGCAATTGGTATTTACTGTGTTTCTCGTTAAGGAATGTAAGTCATGCATTCTCCTGTTGAGATATTTTCGTCTCTCATTCATAGTTACAAGTAATCTTAGACATCTCTGTCAGTCAGTCTACACGCAAGTCTCAAACATATCTTGATAGCGATCCATCCAGGCCACATTTGCGCAATTGCGCTTTTTTTTAAGGTTGTGCGCATAAATCATGAATTTTTCAATCATATTGAATTATTCGTTATGCCATTAAAATCGATGTATTTCGCAGTGCGTTCCCGTTTTTTAATTAATCACCATCGCTGCAAATTAAAAATACAGTTTCGTTGCAATTTCCAGTACGGTTGACTAATTAGTCAGAATTTTATGTAAGTTACAGCAATATTGTGTTAACGAAAACACGTCCGACGGTTGTAATTAATCAAATCTGCTAATGTATTCGACTGATATCGATTCCTTAATTAGTCAACACGCGAGTACTTTCATAAACGCTCAAATTGAAAGTTTGTCTCATGATTTAGGATTAGGTGATGATTTTATTACTAGATCAGTATGTAATTACGTATAACAGCGTTGTCTTCGCTTTTATGTTTCATAGTATAAAAGCGAAATTACTTTTCAAACCTGTCTGTATATCCGCCAATTGCTCCTAAGCTGAGCAGTGGATTTTGATGCGGTTTTCACTAGTAAAAAGAGCAAGGTTTATTTAAATAACTTAGGACCAAATTCACTCATAAAACTGATCGCGATTATTTAAAACAAAACACAAACTGTTCTGTTTTGAACGCAAAATGGAGCTATAATCTCGGCTAGACTCTTAAACTGTGTTTTATTGGTAAATTTGGTCCTTAGACTCGCACGAAGAACGGGTCAGTAGTTCAAAATACAAGATTCTAAGAACAAATTGCCCTCAAATAAATAACATCACACAACTTGATTTCCCAATATCAGTAACAAAGGAAGCCCACGTGCAAAAACTGGTCACGAAACACAAACCGGTGTTTGACGACCCAATAAAACTAAAGCACCAGCGAAACACAACCGATCCTAAAGAAACAATTTATTGTTTACTAGCTTTTGCCAGCGGCTTCGCCCGCGTGCGTAAAATATAGCCTATGTCACTCAGGAGTAAAGCAGCTTTCTATTGTTGCTAAAATTTTTCCAATCGGACCTGTAGTTTCAGAGATTACCCCCTACAAACAAAAAAACAAAAACACAAACTTTACCTCTTTATTATATTAGTGTAGATACAGGGTCCTTGCTGCAAGATTGCGACAGATATCACTTGAAACAAGTCAAGTCAGACCAGTTAACCATTACTCAAAATAGAAAGAGAATGGGTCTTGAGGGACGCCAACGACTTGCTAACACGCGAGAGCTGTCCACCATTTACAACTACCCTATATTTTGGAAGCCATCTTTTTAAAATTATAGGTGTTGGAACTAGTGTGTGTTAGTAGTCCTGTAAGTACCCCCTATTAGCGTCTACAGGTGTTATAAGAGCAGTGTAAGGGATTATTATTAACCGGACAGAAGTATGACAGTTTAAAGTGTCATAATAACATAAAACAACAATTTTGCTATTTCTGTACCACACTAGACGTAAATTCACTCTACAGTGTATAATTTAGGTGAGATTTTTTTTTTTTAATATATATTTTTAGATGTAAGATTATCCAATGACTTCTCTCGCAGTAGGGCTAAAATCCATTCCTATATTTCTCTTCTTTGTCTTGCGTCCCAGGACCCCGCGGTTCTCTTTCGGACAACCTAATGCAAAGCTGAAAACCAGCGCTGTGAGCATATCGCATTATGCATAAAGTTACAGCATTATGCTGAGCGTTTGGCCGTTTTGCGCGAATTATTTGGATAAACTGTTTTTTCTTTCTTACCTATGAAAAACAATTTAGATTGTGAAATTAGTTGGTGACAAAGCATTTATATATGATTTTACCTTTGTAGGTACAATTTTTATAATCTAGCAACCCTGTATACCAAATAAATAGGGCGTACTCGCACTATTTCTGTAGTCGAAAATGTCGCGCAATGCTTGCGCAATGGCGGTTACGTCCGTCTATAAATATACATGTATATTATATACTACTTAGCAAAAGCAGTATGCCTATTTCACAACTGTTTAGTCTAATTGATATTGAGATAACGTTATAATGGAAAGCAAGTATATTTCTAGAGTAGAATAAATTATTATGTCACAGTCAAAACTGTAAGTCTTGTAGCAAGTTTTTATAGCGCGGTAAACACAACAATACTAAAACTCGTCGAGACGAATCACACGAGTCCACAGTCAGTGGCGTTTTGTTATTTAATTACAGTGTTCCTATGGCCACCTTCCGGTTCCATCAGAGGATCAACTCCAAGACATAATATAATTATTATGTCTTGGAGTTGATCGTGAAAACCCAATTTTGGGTTAAGCTTGCCTATGTACATCACCTGTTTTGTAAATTTGTATTTTGAAATAGCAGTACAATAAAGAAGTTTGCATTGTCATCTGATTGACATAAATTTAATTTACAAGATTTGATCAGAAACATCGGGACGGACAGGTGATACTAAATAAGAGCTTTTAAAATTAAATCTACTTACTTTAAAATTACTAGAATATTTTTTTCTGTGATCATTTTGTAATGTGTAACGTTTACGTAAGTACTAATAAAAAACTAACATCCATCCATATATATATTTTTTATTAAAACCAACACGTTGTGAGTTGTAATTAATAAAATAATTTTGACTGAAGCAAGTAAAAATAAGTTTTGACTAATTATCAGTACTGACTGTAACATAATACCACATTAATTAATTCAGTAGTAAATATTGATAAAATTATTTGACACAATTCTGTACTAAATTAATGTTCTTATTAAATCTAAAATATGGACGTGGGACGAAACATGCTTTATATAGAATAGAACACTAGAGTCTCGCCCCGGCTTCGCACGAGTGCATTAGTGATTTTAAATATATTATACATGTATTATATATATAAACCTTCCTTTTGAATCAATCTATCTATTAAAAAAAACCAATGAATATCCGCTGCGTAATTTTAAAGATCTCAGTATACATACGGACAGACAGCGTCAAGCGACTTTGTTTTATACTATGTAGTGATAAAGTCAATAAAGCTTTTTAGATATAAAATACAGAATACTCTAAAACTAACTGACGTAATCATATTTGCTTAGTTAACCAAATATCAAACATCAAGTTAATATTTATTCACAAATTCAAAGTCGATTTGTACCGACAACACAAAAGGCTAATGCTATATACAAATATGGTAGAACAATATTTTGATTGGAATTATAAATTAACATAATCATTGTGTTTTACAAGCACGTGCTTAAAGACAAACAATGTTTTTAAAAAGGTTTTATATAACCCTTGAATAAAGGTAAATAAACGAACTGAGTCAAGAGTGAATAGCTTACTTCTATCACTTATCGTTGGCCATATCATCGCCTACCATTAGGTAATAAGATAGTGGTCAAACGCGAGTCTATACATAATTAAAAAAAAAAGACAGGCAAAATGTTACGGGCCCCCGGTATGACGGGGCCCCCAGTTTAAGTTCAAAGACAATAAGATATTTTTTGGGGCCCCATTCAATGTATTTACGGGCCACTGGGTATATAGTATGTTGGGGTAAGATCGTTGTTGGGATAACAACGTATAAATCAAATAATACCACTTATTTGGCAAGATTTTTTAATGCTAGTCACATTGTGCGGCGGGGCAGAACATAATGATGTGACAAGCTATGTGCTTGCATTAAAATTACAGCACAATATGTGCGATATTTAATTTATATGTTATTATAAGCACCCCAGCGCCGATCTTACCCCAACGCACCTTATAGTTACGCCACTGTCTACATTATAAAGTTAGATGGTATAACTAATGACAAGCAAGAGCAACTCACCGTTTTCTGCCAATAACAAAGCGAACAGAGTACTTCATTGTGGAACAGGCATTGTAAGACAACTTCAATCTAGATTCCAGACTGTGGCGACGAACCAGTCTAGACTGAATGCGGGCACCCGTCTAAATAATACGTATGGCCTATTTCTACGTATATTAAATCTATGCGGCAAAAGGATACTTGGAAAATCGCTTGGAAACGTGTCTGACTTCTTTATTATCATACTTACTGTTACTAGGTTTTAGTTGAGGATCTGAACTCGGAAATTTACCTGGAACAAACAAATTAAAAATAAGTAATGTATCAAGACAATATTATGATAAAAAGTATAAAGATAAGATAAGATAATCATTTATTTGCTCAAACATGCAAAAAAAATAGCTTGCACCACACACTTTTTGTTAAAAAATACAGGAAATTTTTTTATATGGGAAATCATCCACTGACATCTCCATCTATTCCTTAGGCGGAGCGGGAGGGCTTGTCAGACTTTTACTGGCTAAATTCTGCTCCTATGTTCCTTCATTACCTTCCATTTCAGGGCCCTAGGTTTATCTTTTAAAAGCGAACCCATGGCCCCAGAGGCCGTCAACTACTTGTGCTGGGTCCGGACAGCCGAAATGATGAAATAAATTATGTTAAGAGGGATCCCCAGGGGAAACAGCCGAATTCAAATTTTCCAAAAAAAATTGTATTTTTCAGTTCACTGCCAGCTGTACGTTAATTAAAATATGATATGGCGAAAATATGATTGGCAACCGTATTATAAATTATTTTTTTTAGTTTTGACGATTTTAGTCTCAGTTCGTCTAACCCAAATGCATCCTTAGTTATTCTGCTAAGGTCAGGTTACTAATGTGAATTCTGCGAGATACTTTTACGCATTCACCTTAAGGAGATCCTGAACCCGAACTTAATCAACTATATCCTCAACAAAATGCTCTCCAGAAAAACCTTGACCCCTCAGACCCAGTGTGGGATGAACAAAGAACAATAATAAACAATCTTCGTTCTTCTCAAAGGCCATCTGAATCTGACCCTCGTTACGGCATACCGTCACAATTATTATTGAGGAACTCTTGATAAATTAAGAGCGGAGATAAGGTAAAAATCTGCAGTATGTGAGGTCATATACTGAGCACTCCTCCTCCTACTTGCGTAGTTACTCCTCAATGCTGAGGGTCGTGACCTCAATGAATAATTTTCTTGTGGGCTATATGCATTTTGCCAGTATATCGCAATTTAAATAGCAGTGGTGACAAATGCTAAAGCTCCGACTTGCGGGTTCAAACCCAGCTAAGCGCATTACTTTGTGTAATTTATTTCATCACCACTCAAAGTCAAAGTCATTTTATTCCAAATAAATCATTTACAGGCACTTTTGAAACGTCAAGTCTATCAGTCACTGCTCTCAACACGGTGAAGGAAACGTCGTGAGAAAACCGGCATGTCCTAGAACCAAAAATTCGAAGGCATATGATAACCACTAATCCGCACTGGGCCCGAGTGGTGGTTTATGGCCCAGTCTCTCTCCTAGAGCGGAGGCCTGAGTCCCAGCAGTGGGAAAATTACAAGACTGATACAACTCAAAATATTTCGCCATGTCTTAATTTTGTTTCGCAGACTGTGGTTTCCAACGGCGCGCACCGTTCCCGCGCGCGGTCAAGGAGTTGTCAGCAAACTGCAGGGGCCCTTCAGGGTCGAAGCCTCCTGGAGCTGAGGGTGGTGTAAACTGTTACCTTGACTCCAGGAACAAGGCAAGGAAGGTACGGGGTAGGTTTTTTAGTCAGTAAGAGTCTGACACTGGTCTCCCGCTCCGCCCAAGAGCGGGTTTCGTCATTGGATGATTTTCACCTACCATAAAAAAAAGACTGTGGTTTCCAGTGTAGCACGGATTTGGTCTGACCAACGTATCAGGCTACTCCTTCCGAATCTTTACCCATTCAACAACTACAATAGGAGTACTATTTACCCTCTATTACCCTAATACGATAACCCAATGACTCAGTCAATCAACAACGTTAGGTAGCACTTTTATTTAAGGTAAAGTCACTAATGGTGGACAGTGAACTAAAGGATGACACCTACGAAAAATGTTCTCATTTTAAGAACAATTTTAGTAAAATGATTTTTATTACAATATCATAGGATACCTAGCACTATATAAGAATTATTCTCAAAAACTCCCGACATTATCTAAACGAAATTTCAAAATATTGTCAGTTGTTGCTGATAATGTGACAAAGTGAACACTTGTCCCGCCATTTCTTATTTCGTAGGTTAAGGACGCCGAAATTTTAAGGTAAGTTTTGAATCAATATTTACAAAAAACTTACTTTTTACTCATTTGTTAAGGTATTAATATTAAGTTAGGATAGTGTGAAACATGTTGTTTTTGTGTTTACTATTATTGTTTTGGCAAATTATGATATGTCTACTATTAGTTCTAAAAATAATGAATATCTAATAGTTGACAGGCATGTCATCCATTGGTGTTTCAAGATATTTAACTCTTATGTTTGGTTCGACACGATTTTGAACTTTATTCCCAATGAAAAGAATACTGTAGAGATAACAACAATTTTGGACCACTTTTACTAAAGGTAGACATGGTGTCTACTATTGGGGTATACATGATGTCAATTATTAGTCCAGACTGTTTCAGACTGATAATTATGCCGCCAATAAAAGGACAGATGTTCCCTTATTCCAAAACAGACTTGGTATTCTTGAATAGCGGCTTGCTATTCAAGAATGCTTACGAGGAGTTCCGATGTCTACATCGGCAAAAAAAAATTGGGGTACCTAGGGTAAATCTGCTGAATAAAGTAAAGGGTGAGAAACCCAATGAAACAAAAAATGGGAAGAACACGCTACATTTTAGATGATACAGAATCCTGTAAAGTAAGCTAAAGTAATGGTAAAACAAGAATTCCCAATATACAAAGAAAATTTACAAGATATACCTAGTGTGAAAAAAATTGTTGATGATTTGAATTTAGAAACACCTTTTAAAATAGAAGGTCTGGTAAAAGATGGTACAGCAGTTTTTTTAAAAAGCACCCAGACCTTATCACTAGAAAGACTGAAAATTTAACTTTGTCCAAAGTTTCAGTGACAATGTCACAGAATCTACTACTGAATTAGTCATTATCAGAAGTCAGGACCTACAGACACACATCAAATTTCATTTATTTTCTATCAAAATACACATGATGACAATTAGCAAGTAATTATTATATCTGTTACTTAATAATATCAAGCCCAGTCCCCCCTTTAAACCCCAACTGCATCAATTAAACATTGTCAACTATTAGTGCTTTCTGGTGTCTACCTTTAGTGATTTTATTTTTTTGTCATGTTATCTATTGGTACTTAAGACAATATAAAAAAAATAATTAATAAAAATTAAAACTATGTTGATTATTGAAAATTTTATCTCACAAAATAGTTTTCTAATATACACTGTATTACTATAAAAAAACCTATGATTGTTTTGTTTCATAAAAACATAATTATTGTCATATAAACATAGTGTTTTCATTAAAGTGTCTAGCATTAGTGACTTTACCTTATCTAATATTGATCTTAATTACAGCAAAAACATATTTAGGTTACGTTACCTGCCATGACGACAGTCTTTTGTCTGGTCAACTGTTACACTCGTTATGTTTTGTTTAGATAAAGATTGTTATGCGGGCACAAGGGTAAGCATTTTGTCATACAGTGTAAGTATTGTTTTGAGTGTTTGTTTAAAGATTTTATTATTTAAGACAAGCTGTTTTAAGTCCGTTGTGTCACAGATCAGGCAATAGTTGTCTGGCATACATGCTGAACTGGATCTAAAATATTTGGTACCCATGAGGTACACAATTGTATTTTTTTTTTTGTGTTGTGGCAAGTAAACAATTTTCTTTGTTTCTATTTATAAAAAACATAACCCCTACTTACAGTCAGGTAAAAATAGGCCTAATTTGACCTTAATTTATGGAACAAGTTAGAGTCTAGCGTGATTTGCCAGCTACAAAATAAACATAGGTAAAAAAAAAATATATTCAAACAACTTATACAATTTCCTCAACAATTCCCGGAGCAAAATTGCATTGTGAAGCAGGCAGCGTGGTTTACAAGTCGAGCGAAGCAAGTCGCGTCATGTTTAACAAGTAACGTAAGCTAGACATGTCAGTTGTCTTTGTGTCTGGTCTAGACCATTTACTGGGCTTAGCCGATTTACTATTAACGCAGTTTTAACGAGTTTGGCCTTTATGTGAAAGGGGGTCAAGCGCGAATCTGTCATCTAGTCAATAATGGCTTCTGAGATTATAATTTTGTATATCTTGGAAGTAGCTGAAAGACATTTGCTGGCAGAAGTAAAAGGCAGAGGTGAGTAAACATTAAGACAGCTCGTTTCATAGAATTATGTTTTTCTCGAGGTGAGAAATCATTAATTAACTTCAGGTGGAGCAAGAGAGAGTGTCACCCCTCTTATTTTCTGATTTTTTTATACAAAAGGTAGAAACTGCGATTCGGATTTATTCACTGAGGATACCGTAAAAAATAACTTATGTAGAGTTCGATTTGCGACTCGAGTCTTGAAGATTTTTCCGAATTGAAAAAAGTTGATTTTATTTTCTTGTGATTACTGTAACCTAGATAGGTAATATAAATTTATAGTATTCAGATTTGTTAAATACTGGTGCTATGACCTTGCTTCATCGGCATGAACTTCACCGCAATAAAACCACGCGTTCCCGAGATAAAAGGTCTTGATAAACAGACAAGAAAGTGATCTTAAAAGGGTTCTGATTTTTTGTTACAGAGGCACCCTAAAAAAGATCAATTTTAAATCGTTCCAACTTATTTTTAACTACAATTTCAAAGGCCAAAAACTTTCAAATTAAACACTAAACTGGACAGCTCTTCAAACATAATTCAAGTAGTTAGCCACATCAAACATAATACCATACCATCGGAAATTGTAAAGTAGATACCTACTAATATTCTGTACTTATGTACGAGTATGTACATAATATATTCGTATTGGAAACAATTTCGGACGGACATGATAATTGGCACACTGACTAACACTTTCCCTATGTCGGACATCGCAAAATGTTGGTTCTACGTGCTTCGGTCTAGATTCAGCATTTCACATACATTTGGCTACCGAATTGCGCTGTCATTTGGAAGAAATGGCTATGTTATTAGACGGAAAAGTACAGTTGTCTAGACGAGTTTAAGTGTAGTTTTAAAATGAGTAGATTGTAAAATTTGTAATGTAACTGTAAACAGTAATTTGTTTGTACTCTTTGACTTTTTTCGAAAACTCCGAAGGAACGACTTCACAAAAGATGACACAAAAAAACTGTTAAAAAAATTGTGGTGGGCAAATATCATCCAATGAGGAATCCCGCTCTTGGGCGGAGCGGGAATCAGTGTCCAGACTCTTACTGACTAAACACCCCACCCCGTTCCTTCTTTGCCGTCGACGACTTGGGCTTAGTTCAGACCAGACTGTTACCAGACGACCGGACGACAGGCTACTAATTGCTCGCCGTCCCATCTACGGATGAGTAGCTTAATAGACGCGAAACAACGACAAGACCGTCCTTTTTGCGTCTGCAGAACTTTTGTATAAAAACTTCACGCAGACTCACACAAGTGTTCAGTGAAACGCGTGTATGAAGCTACGCGTCCTCAGGTCTTGTTCCTAACGTGTTACTAAACAGTATAACCTCCGTTATCACATCACAGTGTGAACTATGGCGGTTCAACGACCTCGCAGTGTCAAAAGCGTTCAATAACATTGTTTTCAGGTCAAAATTTGAAGTATGAGGTAGTCATCGGCTTGCGTGACGAAATCCTTGGAGCTTTAGATTAATGACCCCTGGTCAGTTGTATATACTTTTAAATAGTAATCCATTCTAGTTATTACGATTAAACTATTTATAGGTACTTACAATTTAATCGTCAAGGAATCAATCGATGAAGCTAATTTCACGTTCGAAAGCGTATTATGGAGAGGAGATCGCAAACCGAATAAAATGTGATATCGTGCGCGCAGTGGTTGTGCGATTGGCTGCTACACTGTGACTGCATGTCGCGAGTTCGATTCCCGCAAGGGACAAATTTTTGTATGGGCTTTGTATGGTTAATATGATTGTGAACGCACCCACGATACAAGACATATTCATTGTTTGGGGGGGCCAAGGTTTAAAAAAATGTTAAAATGTCAAGTGTGCGAGTGAGAAAGAGGCATGGAGCTACATCCTTAATAGTTCCAAAATTTTAGTATAATGTAGATAATAATATGAATGCTGATAATAAGCTCGTTGTAAGGCCTATGTTTCTGTTTAACATAGATTTTGAAATGCTTACAACTCGGCCCTGTTTTCATACATTATTTTTTTTATTATTAAAAACGATTTATCTTTAACTAGCTTTTGCCCGCGCCCGCGTGGTGTTGGGGTTGGGGTTTCCGGGATAAAATTATTCCGGAGTGTATCCTATGCCTGTGTCAAATTTCATCCAGATTCGTCCAGCCGTTTTGGTGTGATTGAGTACCAAACATCTAAACGTCGTAACTTTCGCATTTATAATATTTGTAAGATTTTTAAATGCCGAAAAATCCAAATGCCCTACAGACGCTGATTCACGCTGTTACGTAGCGCCGGGCCATGCGTATAATTGCTGTAACACCCTTTTTGGGGTGTTTACGCAAATTTGACGGTAGTAGACGGGTTTAAAATAGCAGCGTTCTGTGTAACGTGCCCGTAACCTGATTAGTTGCTGGTGCGGAACGAACCACGCCACATGACGAGCTAGTTCCATCTCTGCCATCATTGATGCATAGACAAGAACCTCTAGACAAAAAATTACATTAATTATAGTTCGTTTTTTAATCCTAGACTACGATTTGACAACTTAAAATGTCAAACTCCAGTAAATTGGGAACTAAAGTGTAATATTCTGAGTTGTTAATTCGTGGTCTAGAATTAAAAAACGAACTATATTTGATTCTTTATTCACACAAATACAGATGCAGTCTTAATGTCCTAGGCGTTTTTCTATAAGGCAATCTATTAACGAATGATTATCAAAAAGTATTACATACGAAATGTATGGGAATGGTAAGTGCTACCGAAATATGTCATGGTTTATCCCATACTTTAACACTTGTGTGGATCGCTTGAAAAGTTCAAAAAGGGGGGTATCTGTGTCAGACTGTGGTAGATTTATGCGTTTTTAAGCGCTAAAATTCGCAGAGCCTAACTTCAGACTCGCCAAGATCCAACGGCCGCACTGTAAATAATCTACACTAATATAATAAAGAGGTAAAGTTTGTTTTTTTTTGTTTGTAGGAGGTAATCTCTGGAACTACTGGTCCGATTGGAAAAATTTTAGCAACAATAGAAAGCTGCTTTACTCCTGAGTGACATGGGCTATATTTTATGTACGCGGGCGAAGCCGCGGGCAAAAGCTAGTATATAATAAAGAGGTAAAGTTTGTTTTTTTTTGTTTGTAGGAGGTAATCTCTGGAACTACTGGTCCGATTGGGAAAAAAATAGCAACATTAGAAAGCTGCTTTACTCCTGAGTGGCATAGGCTATATTTTATGTAAGCGGGCGAAGCCGCTGACAAAAGCTAGTAATGAATAATTATAACAGTGCAGACAGTCAGTAACTATTCTACGTAAGTATGTACCGTTTGGATGCACCATTATCTTCCGCATTTTGCACAACAAAAATAAACTCTAGCTCACCTCATCAAGAATTATCGAAACCTCATCATCTGCGACAGATCAGTAGGTATGCTTTCTAAAAACATGACTTGGATTTTATCATAACAAAAATTTATTTAGCTTGGAAAGTTTCCGCTCTCTCGGAAAGAAGTGAAATTGAACTGTGTAATGTAACCGATTTCAGTACGTACAAGTTTAATTCTTTACATTCCGAACGAATAATCTTTTTTTATTTCAAAGTGCATATATCATGAATAAAAGAGATTTCATAAAATAAAGAGAGATCAATATAATGTAAATAAATATATTATATATATTTTTTTACTTTTCCCCGAACTATGAATAACTCCTGTCTCGTGGGTGAGTTCACAAATCTGTAAACTCATACACAGTCCTGTGCGGGAATCGAACCTCGATCGAGCAATCAATCGCTCAACCACTGCGTCAACCGTTCAAAATAAGTAATGTAACAAACGGAAAACGTAATTAATATACTGTGAATAAAAACTAAAGTTTATATCTACAATAAAACCTAAGTATAGTAGGTACAATACCTTCAGTTTTTTACGCACATCAAAAAAATCTTTTAAAAACTAACTTACGTCACTGCTATCCGCGAACTCAACTTCCTTACTTATTTTATTAAACACACGTTTTAAAAAAAAAGTAACGTTATCTAAAAAGGATCTCATACCATGCGGTGGGAACGGACATACAGACATGTATGTCTGTCGGACGGACTGTAGTCCGTCAATAAAAATTTTAAAAATAAATATTATTATGAGTAATACAACTTCATATATGTAAATGTCGATCGATCGATCAATGTCTTCAAAGACGGGTAAGGAAAGAACGACATCCGTTTCCTCTCTTATAGAACAGCTAACAATGACCTCTAATGTCAAACAAACGTCAAATTGTTTTTGTGACGATCGTCCATTAATTTCATTACAAAGTTTTATTGGTTGGGACCAAATTACCGTCTAATACAACCCAAATAAAATTTAACGTTTGATGAGTTCAAATCCCCTGGCTTTTGGACTTGGACTTGATTGCTATTTAAGGCACATTTGTATCTCGAATGAGTCAATTATTGCGAAATATTAAGAGGAAAATTAACCAATACGAAATTACGCATATTGAGAACCGTTAAGTTTTCTGTTGTAAGGTCAAAATGACGTAATTATTAAAGTTAACAAAAGTGAGTAATGATCTAAGCACCGGTTCTCGTAGTAAACCAGACTCGTAAATTTGTTAAACTAAGCAATACATACATACATCATCATCATACTGCAGTTAATCAAACAAAGTCGTCCGCAACTCAAAAAATACTAAAATAATTTTTACGCAGTTTTCACTAATAGATAGGGAAATTCATAAGGATATGAATTTCCCTATTTATTAGTGTATGTTTAATATACCTAAACCTTCCTAGGTTTAGATAAGTCGAGGATTTCAAAGATATCTAACACCCGAGTGAAGTAGACGCAGAAGACAGAACCACGTAGTGCATATAGACAAAACAATGGCTGCATCAAGCACTATAATTTAACAACTTCCTTCCCGAAATAGCCCATCTTTAAAGCTCATTAAACGTAAGTCACTAACAGGATATCTAAACAATAGTTAACAATTATCTAAATGCTAAGACAATCCCGGCGATTGTAGTGTCCGGCACATTCCGGCTGGACTGCACAATCGCCGGAAGAGCGGTTTTGTACCAATACGAGTGCTCTTCAGTTCTATAATGTCTTTTTGGTTTTAACTTGTGTTAAACGATGACCATATGTGTAGTTGGGGCCGTGGTTACCTGCTGTAGAGTAAATATTATAAATATTATTCGGAATTATTCCTATACTGGATTTGCTGTGTCTGACAGGGTACAACAACCGGGAATGAACTCTAAGAAGGATAATTACACAAAAATACAAGGTATATTGAAACTCATTCAAACAATCGCTCAGTCCTAAAAGATAACCATGTTGTAGTTATCAGGAAACACAGAATTCCGAATTCTTCTGTAGAAATACAAAATATCCGGCGGGCAATTGCACTCAGCTGTAGGCACAATGAATGTGTTTCTAAATCATTTTGTGCGTATAGGTGGGATGTCCGCTATGTATCGATGAGCATCGCCATACGTCTGGTAGTCCAAAGATAGAATGGGCTTGGCAGAATTGATGCACACTCCCCGAAATGCAACATCTTTAAAGTTTCAATTTATCGTCATAAATTCTTTTTTATTAGGAAACGAAAAATTCCTTTCTGCACAAAAACGCTAACTGTCACTTACTATGGTCTTCCTGATAATAAGGTATTGAAGCTGCTAATTGCAGGATTCTTTGATGCATTTATTGGTAATTGCATACTGAAGTCATTATTGAGTTCGTTAAGACGCTATGGTGCTAATTATATTATTAAGATTGTCAATAGAGTATGGACGAGCAAAATTGGAAATATATCGTTGAATACAGTTAGTGTTTCTACAGAAGAATCTGGAAAGTTTCAATCAAATGTGACCTTTAAATCCACAATAGACCATTATTGATTTCTAAGAAAATTTTCAAACTATAATAAGGCTTTGCCAAAGCGGTCTTGTACTACGAAATAATTTCTTTAACAGCTGATATTGACAGCCCTTCAAAAGTTTATCTTTTTGAAATCATTACGCATTGTCTGGGCTTCGACAACAAGACAAGAGACCCGATAAACTTTTCGTAATCGATTCTTATTAAATATGACTCTTTTACCCAGGTCGTGACTTGTACTCAATACTGCCAAGCGTTTCATCACAGCGAGAAGTCATTAAAGAACATTGCCTTGGCTTTTATAGATGAAGACATAAGGTTGAAAATGAAATGCCAGGGATATTGTATTGAGATAGCAGAGCCTGAATGTTCCCTGATTTGAGCTGACAGACAGCAAGTGCTCAATTGAGAAGTGAATGAAACTATTGTGATCGGAATAACGTATCGTTTGAGGACCATTTGAGTTATTGCATGAACGTTGGACTCTTAAAATTGATATGACTCGTTTGTGATTGAATTTAAAGATAACGGCTGTAGAGGTCATTATAGCTTGATTTTTTGCTGACTTCTTGATTATTCTTTTTGGATGACATAACCTCTTTGCAAGTAGAAGCGGAAAAACACTAATGAGTAGTTATCACGACTATTTATTTGAGTACAAAGGTATCTTATAGACTCTAGACTCAACATCAAGGACCATACCATGCTGTGTTATTTTAAAGTCAGAGGTGCGAGCGAGGAAAAAGGATGGAGTTATACACCTTATATAGCTCCATCACATTAATAGTTCAGTTTAGGTCGTCAAATGGAACGCTTTAAAACCTCAAGGTAGATCCTAAGTTATGGAATGTTCATTCTTCATCGCTATAAAGTCTAGGATCACTAACTATTCAAGTTTCGTTTAATTTTCCAAGCACAATTGTTGCCTTCAAACTTCAAGTAACCGGTTGTACCTAATCAAAGAAATTACCTTTTGCCTCCAAGTTTTTTGCTTAGTACTGACTATAATTACATTTCTGGTTACCCATTTAGTTAGGACCTTGAATAATCGTGACTGTGCGGATAGGATAATAAATAATCATGGCTGAAATGGTGGTTTTCAATTATTGACGCCCCGAACGCTTCGAACCTATTTTAGTAGCCAAATATAGATGAGGAAATGTGTATGACTAACTATAACAAAGATGCCTAAGAATAAAATCACGCGTAACCGATTAATCTTGGCTTTTCACGGTCAAAAATTCTAAAGAGATGCCTTGAACAGCAGAATTAGTTTCACGTTGAGATAACATAGCAGAATTAAGATGTACAGGAAGTAATATCCATTATAACGATTAATAATTTACTGTTGGTACACAACCATTTGTCTTGCGATAACCTCTTAGTTTCACCCCGGTATCTACTCGAACTTAATCGAACATTCACTCTTCGGATTCTGTCATTTATTTTAATTAACGTGACCTAGAAACGGAAAAACCTTTGGAAATGGAAAGCAGTCACCGTAAAGCTTGTTGTACACGTTAAGAAAAGTCGCCGGGGTTATGAGATTTCGTGTAGTTTCTAAACACGAAATGTGTGCCTTAGCGCTGGCCAAGAAAAAAATCTTGTCTGCGCTAGACGTACTACATGACGCGCGAAGTTGCTGTAGTGCGGTAGGGACGAGAAAGGTGAGGGGGTATCAAGATAAATGTTCATGCCTAGATCCGACGAAAACGACGAGAAGTGCTGGCCGAGTGGTAACGGCCCGACTTACGAGCTGTAGATCTCGGATTCAAAACCAGCCAGGCGCATCACTTAATATAATTTATTTCATCACCATTGCTCTCAAAACGGTGAAGGAACACATCGTTAGGAAACCAGCAACTTTCTAGATCCAAAAATTCGAAGACATGTGCCATCCACCACGAGGTGGATTACGGCTCATTCTTTCTCCTAGAGAAGAGGCTTGTGTCCCAGCAGTGGAAACATTATAAGGTTGATATGCTAGGCTATATGATGAATTGGTCCTTTCTGCTGTAAATACGGTGAAACTTTGCTTGTACTCATAGAAGCGCTTAAGGCCCTTTTTACTGCCCCATAGCCGCGAGGAGCAATATCGAAATAGGCAGTTAACATATATTCAATACAAACAAATTCACGCAGAATATAATCGCTACGGACAAAATTCAAGTGGTCGACTCAAATGTATTGGAAGGCAATGAAACGTGACGACGTGGAATGGGATCAGAGCAATTAACGGCTTTTATAATGCTCACATTTTGTGAACGAGCTAGTCTATTAGAATTACTGCTTTAATTCTAATTTTATTTGTTCTTTACTCTTGAGTTGGCAATTGGGTACCTGCTTCCCTTTGTACAATATTTTATTGGTAATAAACAAGATATAGGTAAGTAAATTAAGCAGCAATTGACGTTAATAAAAAAATCAGCGTTAGAAAGAGTGGAAGCTCTTTATTTTTTGAAGCGAGATCATCCACGCTCTAATGTGGTTTTTTTATGGTGTGTAATGACCAATACCGGCCTTGGGGGGAGTGGGCTTACTGACTAAACCACCCATCCCGTTACTAAGTAGCTTACATACCAGGACAAGAGCCTTCCTTTCAGACGCGAACCTTTGGCCCCGACTTTGGCTTCGACCCTACGACGTTTTAATGTGGTGCGAGAGTCATGGTGGTGGGAATATCCTACCATCTCTTTTGTACCCACCTAATCAATACATGTCAGTGCGAGCATCTTATTTCTGCAACTTGACAGTGTAGTTGCTCATCTTACACATAAGATTCAAACAGTTTCATTTCATGTAAATGTTAATGCACAGATGAAAATTGAGGATATAACGCAGTAACGTGCAATTGAAGATCCAGCAGACACCAGAAGCTCTCAAGACCAGCTCATTTCCCTTCAAGAAACAAGAAACTGTCGCCATGACGTTTATATAGTGGTTATTAACCAACTGTTAAATCAAGACTGTCTTTAATTAAAACATGTTGAAGTGTTGTCGTAATTATAAAGCTGACTATTAAATTAAGATTTCTAAAACCGCGAAACTTGAGAGTACTGAGAGCCTCAAGCAGCAGATCAATGAATCAAAGTGTTTTGGCCAACCCACGCCCAGAAGCTAACGGTTCTTTTCAATACGCTGATTTCTCTATTATTAATTGCATTAAATGTAGATGTTATCTCAATGTTATGGAGTTATTACTGTTCTACATACGCGGAAGAAACTGATGACCTCTTTGGTCTTTAGGTTAATGGGTTCTGGGTGTTATTTATTTGAGTTTTTCGGTGACATTTTGTAGTTACAGCTTCAGATAGCTGTTTCTCACGTCGAAGACACTTCCGCCTGACCACCGCTAAGTTCATTTTTGCTTGCAATCGAAACGAAAACTTCAAAGGTTTTTTTTTTAATGGTGGGTAAAATCATCTAATGACGGTTTGGTGATGGTTGGGTTTAGCGTCGCGCCGCAGGATTTGAGCGACATTTTTTTAGTCATCAGGTAGAAATGACCGCGATAGTACAAGGGAAGCATAGCATAAAGGGAAGGAATTTTAATTCAATAGTGGCTGGAACTTGGTAGATAATATCAGCCCCTGAACACTAGTTCTAGTGTTACTATGTCCAAAATAGTATTAAAACAATCAAGATGGTGGGACGTGGGTTCCAACACAGCGCATTACTTTGTGTAATTTATTCCTCACCACTGCTCTCATAACGGTGAAGGAAAACATCTTGAGGAAACCGGCATGTCCAAGAATAAAAAATGGAAAGACATGTGACATCCACCAGCTTGCACTGGGCCCGCATGATGGTTTCCTAGAGACGAGGCCTGAGTCTAAGAAAATAGAAACATTGAAAGGCTGATAATGCTACACATAAGATCAAAAATCTTTACTGCTCTAGTTTCGCAGGGACTCTGCAAAAGGGTCGAAGCCTACTGGGCCCCAGGGTCTCTTTCTGAAAGGAAGGTTTGGTCCCAATGCGAAGGATATAGAAGGTACGGGATGGGGTGTTTAGTCAGTAAGAGTCTGACACTGTTTCCCGCTCCGCCCAAGAGCAGGATTCGTCATTGAATGATTTTTGCCTACCATGAAAAAAACTGCTCTAGTTTTCCGTTTCTCTTATTTGGGATCCAACCCAACAGTTTTATATACTACATTGGCCTCTATCTGATTAAGAAGCACAATAAAATATATATAGTGTCACGGGTATGTGTTATGTAACCAGATGGTACCGTTTGGTACGCTCGGTGGCCTGCAAGACAAATAGGGCGAAACGACAAGTAATTCATAGTTCCAACATGGAACTGTAGTGTAGTGAACAGCTGATTTTGGGAATGGATAGATATGGAAGAGTGAACGTGGTGAAAAGTAATAGTATAATTTGATACAAGTGCAGAAAGTTTGTCATTACGACCCAGGCAGATAGGCGACAAATTTGCACGTGTATCAAACGAAGTTTTTCAATAGACTAGAATACTCGTGGTGGTTGACGCCTGCCCGTGGTGGTTGACGCCTGCCCGTGGGGTCGACCCGCACTCAGCCTGATAAATGTAAAAAAAAATTGACTTTTTACACTAGTGTAAAAAGTATGCGTGCTCGCCCAATAATCAATCAATTGCGTGCCTATAAATGTATTGAAAAAGTTTTTTTTATTTACTTCAATAAATAAGTATCAGACGTGGTTCAAGGTATTGGCGAAATCTAACACGTAGAAGGGATGGCCATCAGATTAAAACTAGCCGATAGATACGCTCCAGAAAACACGATCGATTTGAAGAAACGTGTAAACACACATTCATTTTTGTAGTTTACGCTATCAAACCGATAAACAGGCACGTTTTACTATCAGCATTTTCTAAGAAATCATACACAGTTACAGAATAAACCACGTAATCAAAGTGAAATAACTCAACGACACAGATTGAAACGTTAGCAGACAGACTAATGAAGACTGACATTCGATCTTTGCCAATGGCCTCGTTTCGGCTTCCGGCCACAGACTCTTCACTCTTACTTTTTAATTTACTTCGGATAAAGAGCTAAGACAATAAGGTTACAGTGTAAGGAGAGACATGTCAGTCAACCGGGGCACAGGTCGTGTGGGCTTGGCATTAACCCACTTTCCTTAGCCCGTGGGAGGCCGTTCTAAAATTAAAAAGAGATAAAAAAAAATCCGCCAACGTTTTGTTTGCTTGCGCATACGCAATCAGTGTTACCGCAACAGTTTAAGAATAAACTGCTAACATTGAATCTGAGTTGTTGTTACGTTGGTTAACTGTATTACATGAAAGATTTTTGTAAAAACGAAGAACTAGAAAAAAAAACTTTTTGTTTTTAATTGTTTAAAGGCTTGCGGTTGACCACTATCTCAGCAGATGGTAAGCTAAGATGTAATAAATAATAATAATAAATCTTTATTTATACAAAAACATACAGAGTTTGACTTACAGTTTGAAAAGTACATACATTTAGAGTTGTGAGTTCTGTACAAGAGTAATACTCTACCTCTTAAGCTAGGGTATACCTGTATTTTAAGAGGTAGTTTGCGGTCTAGGGTTACAGTAATGAAACAAAAACTTATCTCGAGTGGACTGTGTCATTCTACTGTATGGTACACAAAGGGTAAAAAGTGTGTTGAGTTAGTATGGTGTGTGCGTATGTATGTGTGTATGGGTGTGAGTCAGTGTGGTGGGTGTGGGTGTATTACACAAGATAGGTAAGTAAAGACTCCGTATAAGAGTAGTCCTTAAGCAACAGCCATTCTGTTAGTTTGGATTTCAGTTCATATGAATTAAGATTTAAAATATTGAGGTGTTTGTTTATTATTTTATAAATATGCGTACTTAGTATATAATATTGACGTTTAGCGAATGAAGTCTTGTGTTGGATACTTGGCGGAAGGAACGTGCGTTTATTGGGAGTAGGAGGTGGAAGTTCCGCGTGCTTTCTAAGGGTGGATTTAAGCACATAAAGCTGACGTACCGTAAGTACCTTACAGTCAGAGTACAGTTCCTTCGTTGGAAACCTATAAGGTTTTTTGGTCATGACTTTAAGGATAGCTCTCTGTGCTCTTTCCACCCTCAGGAAGCTGGTCTTTGTAGCACCGCCCCATGCAACTATGCAATAACCAATTACTGATTGGCATAGAGCACGGTACACCATCTTAAGTGTTTTCCGGTCTGCGGATTGTCTAAGAGACTTGAAGACATGTATTAGACGTAATGTTCTGGAGGTGATGGCGTTAATTTGTTGGTCCCATCTCAGTCCGTCGTCTATTTGTACTCCCAAGTATTTGACTGTTTCGGATCTTGCGAGTGGGGGACAGTTGCAGTTGGTGGGCGGGTTTGTGCACGAATGGGCAGTTATATTAAAAGAAGGAGATGGTTTAGCGTTACGTCTCAGAGCAAAAGGAATGTAAGTCGTTTTTTGTAGGTTCAGTGTTAGAAGATTCGAATTTAACCAGTGCATAACTTTAGCCATAGCCATCTCTGCATTTGCTTTAACATTGTCCCAAGTGGTTCCATCAACAAGGATTGCGGTGTCGTCTGCGTAAGCATAAATTTTGGCGTTTGGAAGACTCAGTTTGCAGAGGTCATTGACGTAGATCTGAAATAGTGTCGGGGAAAGGATTCCTCCTTGGGGAACACCATATGCCACGAGAAACTCATCACTTGAGTAATTATCAATTTTAATACACTGCCTACGATTTTTTAGGTAATCCTCAAAGATGTGTAGAGGCATTCCACGCACACCAATATTCTCCAACTTCTTGATGAGTTTGGGAACAGAGACCGCGTCGAAAGCCTTCGAAAGGTCAAGGAATATACCCAGGGATTTCGATTTTTTATCTAGATTTAAGGCAACTTGCTGCGTAAAGTCTAAAACTGCATCTTCTGTAGATAAACCTGTTCGAAATCCGTATTGGTTATTAGCAATGAGATGGTGTTTATCGAGAAATTTTCGTAAGGAGTTATTGAGAATTTTTTCGAGAACTTTAGAGAGTGCAGGCAGGACTGATATCGGTCTGTAGTTATTGACACAGTCTCTGTTCCCTCCCTTGTGAACTGGATGGACTACGGCTTTTTTAAAAGCCTCCGGAAAAACACCCTCCTGTATGCAACGATTAAAAAGAAATGTAATTGGTGGAACCAGTACCTGTCGACAGTTTTTCAATATTAGCGGTGGGATGCCGTCCCATCCCACTGCACTGTCAGAGCGTAGTTGTAGGATTAGGGACTCCACTTCTGCTTCGTCTACTTCCAAGATGGCCAGAGAGTTTGCAGGGGAGTTTTGGGTGTCCGTAAGTGAAGTAAGTGAAGGTGCGCGATGGCCACCGGTTGGTGATGATGGATTGTCAATATTTATTTTCGTAGCCAAGTTCTTGCCAATGTTGGCAAAAAATTGGCCCACCTCATTAATTGCAGATTTTGGGGTGTCTCGTAATGTAAGTAGCTGCATTGGGCTATGTTTTGTTTTACGAGTATTTGTTATTTGCTTTATGGTTTCCCATAAAGCTTTGGGATTGTTTTTTGCTTTTTCTAGTTGACCGGCTTCATAGGATTTTTTTAGTTTTCTTAATAAATTATTGCAGAAATTACGATAACGTAAATAAGTAGTTTTTAGAATAATATTATCTGGAGATTTTTTTGATTTAATGTGCATTCTATCTCTGTTTTTTATGGATTTTAATAGTCCAGGGGTTATCCAGGGTTTAATAATTCTGTTTTTCCTAGGGATTTTGACTTGTTTTGAATGATTTGTTATTACTGATTTAATTATACTAATGAATTTATTTATTGCTGCATTAATGTTTTCGACCTCATATATTACTGTGAAATCCACTTTTTCTAATTCCTCCACAATAGCTTTGTGGTTTAGGGTTGTTTTTGAATATAATTTGTGAGAAGGATTAGCATTTTTCATATTTAACAGTAGTGGTTTGTGGTCTGTTATGTGTGCCTCTAAAACTAATGTAATTGTATTAAGATTTGATTTTAAAAATATGTGATCCAAACAGTTTTCATCTCGAGTGGGGAATAAATGTGTTGGCCTCAAACCATGACACGCATTTAGTGTGAGATATTCCAAAGTTCGTTCGTTCATATTATTTGGTTGTATATCAATGTTTAGGTCACCTACAAGAGCGATGTTAGGGCATACAGATTTAATGTTGTCGTAGACATCAATCAGACTTGTTGTGAAATTGTCAAAATTCTCCCTTGAATTGAATGAAGGCGAGCGATAGATCGCTACCACTGATAATTTATTGTTTAAGTGACACACTAGACAATTTCCACCCGTAAAGTCTGGCTCCCACGCTGTAGTTTGCAAGCTTGATTTTGTATAGATAATTATTCCGTCATTTTGGTTACAGTTTGTAATCGTGTGGTGTGAGTCAAAACCGTCCAATATTGGTATATTGTTGATTTTACTGAGCCAGCACTCTGTTAGGACAATAATATCAACATTCACATTTAACAAATTCAACAGTACTTGAAGGTGCGGAAAATTTTTGCCGACACTACGAATGTTTATGTGTAATAGATTAATACTATTTCCAGCTGTGTCTATGTACTTTAGACATTCTTCAGGGTTGCAAACAAAGGATGTACCCTGGGTTATTTGGTCAAGGTCGTTATTGACGTTGATTAGATTAGCCATTGAGTGTATAAGAATCTGAACATTTAAAGTAATTCCCGCAAACTGGTATGGGGTTAAGGGATATAAGAGTCCCGTTGAGTGTTAAATAAAATATATTTACTAGTGAGGTTGGAGTCTTTAAATGCTTGCACGTGTTTGTGTGTGTGTTTATAATGTTATTGCGGACAGTGGATTGATGTGTATTGTTTTTTTGTAAAAGATAGACGTATGTGTTTATTATTAAGTGTTTAGCTGATAATTGAAAAATGATTGAAGAACAACTTTGTTTGTATAAACTTAAGATAATGCATTTTTGTAGTCAGATATTTAGCTTAGGTACATTAGTAATAAGGTCTTGAAGACATTTTTCTGTGTGAATTATAATTTGCTTGTCACCAACTTGCTTACGGAGAAAAATATTTCCGTTGCTGATCCAACAGAAGCTATATCCATTATTCTTTGCGAATTGCCGCGTCAAGTAGAACAGCTTCTTCGAACTGGCGGACAGTCGTTCTTCGACATAGACAGCCTGGCGCTGGCCCGGGACACCAATCAATTCCGTGTTTAGTTTGTCTTCCTTCGAAGTTTTAGTTTTGTTGTATGTCCGAATAGCCTTAAGTAGGTTTTGTTTGGTATTAACCGTTGAGAACTCAATATGTGGTCGATGATGGAGCACGCTTGCCTAGAAGTAACCTATTCACTCTTGACTCCTAGGTTGAAGGTATCAGGAAACTTAAACTCCTGCAGGAAATTCCACTCCTTAGCTGTACGTATGCTCCCAAAACATTTTGTAAGGATGGGTGGGATATACACCATGTATCGGTGGCGTAACGCCATAGCAAGAACGAAAATAGAGTATCAGCAATATAACTGATATCTGACGTAATTTAGGCAAGATTCATTCAATTTGCAAGCAATCGAATTCAACCTCTCTAAGCGGATCCATTTTACGTACTTTTTCCATGACTCATAGTTTTTTGCTCCTTGATCCAAAGAGCGCACATCTGATTGTTCTAGCAGTTTTATTGTGAAATAGAAAGTTAGTAATAACTGGCATTAGCTATATGAGTAAAGTAGGTGACATTTTTCCTCGAAAGCATTCCAACGGCAGCGTTTTAAAGAATGATTTTAATGACGGAAAATTAAAACGATTGTAACGCGTTTTGAGTCGCTTATAAACCGCTATTAAGTCTAACTTTAGCTGAAATGTGCAGCTGCCGTAAAATCTGAACTATTCCCATTTATTACGGTTAAATCTCTTCCAGCTATTCCCATTAGAAACTTTAGTTAACAAATACTGTGATGTAAGGCCGGATCTCTAGTTATTTGAACTGAGCTTTGAAGCGGGCTGAAAGTTCTAGATTTATAACAATGCCCTGGTTTCCATATTAATACTTGATCATTATATTTTGCTTTGACTTCTATAAGCATTAAATCAAGTAAGTACTTAGCTTACCATGCCATAATAAAAAGGAGGTCGTCCATAGATTTTCGTCCTACTTGTTCGACGTTCGTTAAAGTTTCTATTGAGTTCACGATCACGGCCATGCTGGCGTGTATCTAGTCTCACATCTCTCATTATTGTAACAAAAGATCGTTTTCTATTGTTGGATTTTAAATAATAATTGTTTCGTATTTAGTCGCTATGAGCATTGTGGGGCTTGGCGTCCCTCCAACAGCCCTAGGTGTTGGTGCAATGCATCGGAGCGAGAACAATATCCGTTGCATAACTACTACTGAAATATGCTTAAGTTATTCATACAGATATGGAGTTAAAATTTAAATGTCTGCAACATGGACTAAAGTTTTTACAATATATCTGGGAAGGACTTGTACGGCAAGTTACCTCGACCTCTTTGGTCGCAATTCTTCTTTATTTTCTAATATTTTCTAGCTTGGAAACACTACAGCAACTTACTGTCTGATCGTTGACAGCAATAAATACCTGGCTCAGTCAGATTTGGTATTCGAAACGCGATGCGTGCCTTGCACGTAGGCATTATTCAAGAATGATTCAACTTTTCTCGACAACAAATGACTAAGACCAATAACGAAGAAAGAAAACCAGATTATTTAATCACGCTTACTTAGAAAAATTGCATGAAATCACTTAAAACAAAAAAGAAATGAATAATTTAACGATGATCAATTCTCTCGCTTAAGTTCATCCCTTGGACCACCAGTTAACAGTTACTGTGCGAGTCGGGAAGAGCACTTAGCAGCACTTGTGCCTCAAGACAGCTAGTCTGAACTGCCCCTTAACTGAACACGGTGGATACCTGACCAATTACCGCGATTGGCTGCCCGGTAAACGATTTTTAGAGCAAACAACGAACCAATCTCGATATTTGGGAATTGGGTTATCAAAAAGATAACGTTTTTTGTTAAATAGATGACGCTCAGACATTTTTTTTATCGATTTTGAAGATTATCTGACATAATCACGACAGGCCCAGACCGTGGAATGGTGTGATGGATTACATTCCACTGTAGGGTAAGAGGAAAAAGGCGCGAAAAATGCAGAGAGCAGATAAAAGCCTGCTCAGCACTTAAAATGAATCGATGTAATAATAAAATACAAAAAAGATGAAGAGAAGATAAGAAGTCTTATTGATAAATAATTCTTCCATTTAACAAAGTCCATTAAAAAATCATCCAGGATTGTATATAACGTAAATAATAATAATAAATATTCCAACAACAGTCACACATATTCACACGAACAACAAACCTGAAAGGATAGTCATGTTTTCTGTTTTTTTTAGCGTGACTAACAGTTCAAGAGACGTTTCACGATGAGGATATATTTTATTACTAGCTTCTGCCTGCGGCTTCGCCCGCGTGAAAGTCGGCTAACCCTCTTAGGGGCGGAATTTCGTAAAATCCGTTCTTAGTGGACGTCTATAACTCTACACCCTATAAGTTTGTAGGTGTTATAATTTGAGATTATGTGATTAATTAGCGAGTGCTATTTCGATTTTATTTAAATAGATTATTATTTATGTGACACGAAAAACTATAATTACATCGATGACGTTAGCTATCAAAACCAATTTGGCGCGTTACATTTCCTTATAATAAATAATCCATACAATATTATGAACGACGAAGAAAACGTTCCATTTTCTTGGAAGGTAGCGCAGAAAACTGAAATTTCAGTATTCAAAACTCGAGTATACGTGACACAGTTACATTCAAGAATCAGAAGTACATACGTACGAGTACGTTGGGAAATATTGCGGGTAGAGTAAAAAATTGTGTTGTAAGTGCAGGACTCTCGACTCAATATCTGTTGGTTAGCTGGTGCAATCGATCGCTCCTGCTCCCGTCTGTGACCTACTTACGCTCCACTCGTGATACCCAACGCAATGGCTACGCATTTCGACAAGTACCTTATTAGGAAGAACACCATTACGTCCGCTGTTGTCCTGATTATCTCGTCGAAAATGAACTCTCGAAAAACTTCTTAATTGAGAGACTGGAGTCAACAAGTAATTTGAATATTTAATCGGAGACTGTGTATTCCATCTTTCTCTTTGGTATTTTTTTCGTCATGTGTTTTATGCAAAAAATTCTTCACGATTTATGATCAAACTTATGCATCTTCTTGTATAAGGCGTAACGTAATTTTTTTTAACGTTGCTTGCTGAGCCTGAATCTTAAAGAGTTCCATAGAGACTAGTTAGAAAGAGGTCTCGGTATATGTGTGACCTCTTTGTGACGTTACTTTTTTTATTATTTATCATTGTCATTTAAGTTTAGACCGTCTACAATGGACCAGATTTCACTATGTTTGTCGTTTTTTTTTTATTTCTTTTCGGCTTGTCACATTCGAAATTCTTTGATTGATAAAATAATCTATGTAGCTCAAACTATCTATCGATATCTTCGTCACCAATTGGACCATTTGTTGTAGTCTTGTTATTTTATTTCTCACGGTTCGACGGCTAACTGCGAGCTCTAATTGGCTCGTTAGAGTTTTGTTGCGAACACTTGACACTGAGTGTCAGGTGTAGCTAGAGCAAATTGTCAGTGTCATCGCGACTGCTCCGTGCTAAACGACTATTAATTAAGAGCCACTATATTTACAGTGCGGAATTCTATCTTTTTGCTTCGTGTCGCGTTTCCTTCATAATTTACGGTTGGTTATTTCATTAGTTTTAAATTAATTTTAGCAAGACAACACTAATACATGTACTTATCTACCGTCTTAATTCGAAAATGGTTGTCTACAGCTATGGCAACGCTCATTAAACTAATGAATCACTGAGACTATTAAATTAACGCAAGCTATCTTCTGCACTTCAGATAGATAGGTGCTATGGTAGGTAAACTATGTCGATCTACCCACTTCCCTGCTTAATTAAAACGAAAAGAGGTCGCGTAAAATTATGTGTTACCTACCTACTTAAACACAAACGACTTCGCTAATGATCAACACGAATTTTCGATGCATATTTTAGAGTGGAAAGTTAACAAAGTTAATGAGAGAGAATTTAAAAATGTTGCTCAGACGTCTAGTGACAAGCCGGGGGCCAATGGCGGCGGTAGCACTTCAACTCTTTGAAACTTCGCCGAGGGAGCTAGTCGTGACTTATACGTAAAACTCAGTTAAACTGCTTCTGAAGAAGGTTCAAGTTTCATTTCGCTGTCAGTTTTTACGTTTACTAACAAATTGTGAAGTAGATAATTTTCTTTTACGTCACAAGTTTTCCAGTTAGTACAGAGTTCCTTAAACCAAATTCGCGTTACAGTTAAAACTTTAACATTACCTACAAACTCTATTTCCTATCTATTAGCGTTTGGTCGATTGATAAGTGGCCTATTAATAGTCACTTTGTGTCGGTCAACTCTGACCTAATTTCTGTGAATTCTCGACGCCGCCGTTACCGTGCGGGTGACGCATTTAGACTAGGAATCCATTACGATTACCTATAGGTTATTTCAACGATGTAGATAACAAAATTACGCCAGTATGTCTGTAGTGAAAACACCAATATAATATCTATATTAAATAAAAAAAAGTTCAGACTTTGTGTTGCTACTAAGAACTTCCAAAAAAATTATGTAATGTATTTTTGCCCTACAAAAAGAATCAAATCAGGACCTCATGCTGACAGTTTTTGCAAGGGACCACAGATAGGTTTTTATCATAAATGGAAAGGATAATTTGATGAGTTCTTACATGAAAACTAAACGATAAATGTATTTTTTTTTCCAAATAGATATTCCAAAATACTTTTACATGTCAAATTATTTTTTTGTCAGTTTAAACTAGATGAGTCCGGTCTTTCCTAGATGACTAACCTGAGAAGAAACACCAAAACAAACTCAGGGGTCAGTCTCTTTTAAAGTCCATACAGCAAACTACTACTAAGCACTCATACCCACTAGTCCTAAATCACCCATATTTATACGATTATGTAGATAAGTTATATTGATATCAATAGAATCGTGTGTCCATTGTAAATTTCAAATATCATTAAATACTAATATGAACACTTTACCCTTTGTGTGGTTTCATATAGTAAATTAATGACATAATACAATGATTTATGACTGACGGACAAAGATGGGTATGATCCAAACGTTGTTGCTTATTCTCAATAGACAGAACAGTAATTAAATTCAGTATGTTTCACAGACGATTCAAAGGCTGTTGTCCTGTTTAATATTAAATTCTGCTTATGCCAAGTATTAACAATCCTACATTACTTAATTGGATTTAAATTCTAATGAAATTGTCATTCTCTAAGAGCTAATGATTGCCAAGTCCAAAATGAATAAAATGGAAAAAAAAATTACTTATCGTATTTTTTTAAAGTAGGTATTTAGAAAAATAAGTATGTTTATCAGTTGTCTAGTACTCAAAGCACAAGCTCTGCTTAGTTTAGGACTAGATGGCGTTGTGTGAAAGTTGTGGAATATTCTCATTATTATTCTTTAGAAATAGTCGTTGAAATAATATATTGACATTAAGTTTGGAGTTGGGACCACTGAATCTGGGCGTCAGTTGAAAAAACACACACATCGTTTTAATGATATTAATTATAAACTTTTGATTGCAAATGACTAGATAAGGATTCATCATTTCCATCTCAATGTTGTATTTGCAATTACGATTACCATTAGCTTAAACAATAAGATTAAAGGTTGATAGATAGCATTTGCAAGTGATTTTGTGTAAAAAATTATAAATATTAAGTAATCAAACTACGATGGATACGGAGATACGGATTGTATTGTTAAGAGTTACTTTCTCTGGAGCCGTGACTACCTAAAGTTTGGTCCCTGTTCCCATAACTAGTGGACAAATCAAACGATTTGCTTATCTTTCTGTACCTTCACGTTGTCCTGATCATCAGGAACAGTAATGTTAACCAGTAATTGGACGTCTCTTTTCGTCTTTTGAGGCTTATTAGCTAAAATAGTCCTGTCAGTGATGATGGACTGATCGGTACGTTTTTTTGCCATTATAGAGAAATCGATACTGGCGATTGCGGAAGTTTTTACCATTTTAAAAGCTTCGGTCTATATAATTCAGTTAGTAAATAAGTTTCGTTACTGATGAACATTTTTAATGGATTTGAAATATAGTTATCAATGTAAGGCCTATCCAGAAAGTTAAGATGAGTTTAAGCACATTTGTGTACGCTAATAGAGTAGATCAATGATGGTATGGGCCAAGTAAGTGCACCTCGGTTTTAAATGATAGAAAGAAAAAAAAACCGGCCAAGTGCGAGTCGGGCTCGCGCACAAAGGGTTCCGTAGCAGCAAATATAATAAACTTATTATGTCAATTTATACACCTGGTGAATGGAGCCTAAACTCTCCCGATATTTTGCCTTGTACTTATAGGTTCAGCCATCGTTTTCAGTGTAAGCACAATAACTTAACCAAAATTACAGTTAAATCAACCTATCTCAAAAACTATAAGAGATACTTTGATCAAACCAAAAATCGTTGAAAGAGTTAATTAGCATGCATCACCTCTATTTTTTTTAGAATTTTATACCCCGTAGTTATAAAAATAGAGGGGGGGGGACATACTTTTTACGACTTTGAGAGCTGATATCTCAAAAACCGTTCACTTTAAGAAAAATGTTTTTTAGAAAACTTTATATCATTTTAAAAGACCTTTCCATTGATACCCCACACGGGTATGTACATCGAAAAAAAAATTTTCATCCCTCAGTTACATGTATGGGGGGCCCCACCCCCAATTCTTTTTTTTACTATTTAGTGTCATAATTTTGTAGCGGTTCATACAACACATATTCCCATCAAATTTCATCACTGTAGTACTTATAGTTTCCGAGTAAATCGGCTGTGACAGACGGACAGACGGACAGACGGACAGACGGACAGACGGACAGACGGACATGACGAAACTATAAGGGTTCCGTTTTTGCCATTTTGGCTACGGAACCCTAAAAAAAGCGCTTCCTCAAGTCTTAACGAATGTGAGGAACAATGATAACTAACGCTTCTGACATGCCCAAAATTATTTTCAGATGAACTTCGTTTTATACGTAGCTAACATATACTCGTATTATTAAAAAAAAAAACAACAAATTCCAATTTAATTCATTCCATCATTCGTATAATACAGTATTATTAGGATAACCAAATATTTTACAACATAAAAAAAATCTGAAACGGAAAACAAACCAGATTAGTCAATTTATCTCGTTATTTCCCAAGTATCGCTTACATCTCTCTTCTCATCTTATTGTACCAAAATGTTTTGAGCAAGATCGTGAAATCGATTACAGACGTCTCGACCGAATGACCCAATTTAATCTCATAAGGACTTGTACACAACGATACAATCTCAACGACAAACAACAATAAAAACCTTTTTATTATAAAGCTTGCTTTGTCCAATTGACTTCTGCGCAAAAGCCTTTTCTACTCTTCCTTTAACTCTAATCTATTTTTTGCTTCAATTGAAGGACACAAAAAACTAGAACACCAATAAATTCTACGACAGGAAAATGTTTTCTAAAAACAACAATATTTTATTAAAAAAACCTTTTGTATTTAACAAATGGTAAAATTATTAATTCGCTAACTATAAACTACTAGGAACTAATAAGCCTATAACATTTATAGACTAAAAAGGCAAAGTTCTAATGTACAACCCAGATAATTCACAATGTAATATAATGTTACAATTACAGAGGACAATTCCCTATATCCTTGTATTGCTATATATGGTTAAAAATAAAAATAGAACAATAACTGCCCCCAGTAATACTGTAAAACAAAACTACCAATCAACAAGGTAAGTTAACAACAATACTCATTTAAAAACATTATTCGATTTACTTTAATTCGTAAAATAGTTATTAAAACCATAAAAACGAGATCGGCTACAATTAAAAGCGGGTAATATTCCTCGACAAAGGAAGCCGTAAACGTCAAAAATGTCCATAGAGAACAGACTTCAGGCTTAAAAGGCGCAAGTATTATCAAAGAGCGATCAAGTGTGAAAATTATACGTCTATAACAGTCGTAAACGTCTTGCTTTTAAGTGCTGATTGGCCGTTTCTGAGTCCTACAACCTTACTCAGTCTTCCGCTACATAATGCCATTGTTACTGCACAATAATGTTATAAAACATGTTAATACACAAATGCGACATTGTTAAAATTGTTCTGTTTATGCAAATATCATAATACCACTTCTCTTTGTCACACAAACCTACTTGACATGTAACCGATACTCGCATGCGTCACCATTGAAACAAAGACTATTGGGGATAAAGATTTATGCTAATAATTCGGCTCAAAAGCAGTAATCCTCTTTTCATTAAGACGCATGTTATCCGTCTATGTTAATATCTCTTTATTTAGGGCATGTCAGTCGACTTGGAGGCGCCAAAACCTTAATGTCAGGGGAGCAAAGTTCATAAAATTGAGACTGTCATTTATAAAGCGTTGAGGAAGAATTGCTTGAATGAATTCAGGTCGCCGTCCTAGAGTAAACTGTAGTAATGAGTAAGGCAAACATCCTGGCCACTTACCTCATGGGGCGATGACCACCTACGATCTATTTGCAATCTTCAACCTTGCCCTAATACTCGTAATTACGCTATTTAAGTAGATTCAAACGACATTGTCTTTACGATTGCAGAAAATTTAAATGTCATTTAGCTTATGTGGTGTTATGTACAATGATGAAGCAAATACTCATTAAAGTAGACTGTTTGTTTGTTATGCTAACCGGAGACGAGGAAGCCCTTGTAATACCAATCAGTCGCCAAGTCGCTGCGGCCATAATGCATGAGCTTCGATTGTAACGTCCACACGTGTGTGTGAGCCTAATATGGTGGCTAATGAACACGGATTAAACACGTGTTGTTATGTGTGGATCGCAGGATTGTCAGTTCGTGCATTCTTGTCTTAGTTTCTTTAAAAGGTACAGACTATCGCGTTACTGGTCACAAAATCCGGTTCTCAACTTTCAATATCCTGTCTGTCGTACGTGTAAATTAAAAAAATACTCTAAAATGCTCATTCTTTAAGGCCACCTGTCCAAATAATGATAAAATTCACTCGAAAGCTGCATCCGTGCATAATTGCCTCTGCATCGACACACATAAATTAAATTGAAAAACGTGCCGGCACGCCATCTTCTTTAAATGTTGCCAGTTATAGGAATATTTTTGAAGCCCCACTGAACTCGGTAAGAAGTTTGAGCACCAATAAAATGTTATTTTATTTCTTTGTTTACTTCACAAACGTCAAAACTGGAACAAATACCTTTATCTAGTTTTTTACCAGTATAAAAACCGCAATATTCAGGTCGGATGATAAAATGTTAAGTCTTGTCTTGTGTGCCTACTGCCGGTTGGCCGCATCGTGACGACTCAAGTGATCCATACAATTCAATGCATTATTCACTGCGATGGGCAGAATAAACGCTTTGCTCTTTATGAAACCTGCTCCAGAAAGCCGGGTTTTATTTTTAAATGTACCTGGCACAGGTGTTCCTTTGTAAGGTCGCTGTGCATCCCGGCCCGTTTGTTTGGAAACACATGTTTTTTCTGTCGCCAGCTTCCATTTTGTCGGGACAGAGTTAATGTGAAACTTGTTATTAGCTAAATTATGTTATGAAATATCAGTCTCGTCTTGTTTTAACGATTTAGTATGCTAAAAATTAGCTTGATCCGTTACTACAAACTCGTCACTAATTAAATTGATTCTTTGCAAGGAATATTTAGATTTTTGGGTTGACCAATTTGACAGTAATTAAAAGGAAATCGTCGTCCCCAATATTGATTAAACTAATCAAGGACTGCCTCATTAATTGTTGCTGTTTTCTGATCACGCGCATGGATTGTTTTTTCAGATGTAGGAATGCCACCACTAGAAAAGAATTTGTTTTAAGCTGTCGACACGGTTTACTCGAAGGATTAGTTTGAACGTCGCGTGACTAGCAGACCGCAGAGTTGCAACGACAAAACGCCGCCATGTCAGAAATATCTGGCATTGGACGCGGTCGTGATGCGAGCGGCGAGCCTGCCGCACTAAACTGAGTGGAAAATTCGCAAAGCCGACTCGCGGAGCAGTGAAAACCGCTTTTGTTTTAAATTAAAAAGAAAAAACTAGGAAATCTGTTGTAGAGTTCGTTAACTATGCTTATGTCCAGCCAGTAGCAACTGAAATTCTATTCTGAAAATTAAATACCGAATGCTCTGCTCCTCCTTTTTATTTTGTCTGTGGCTTGGCAAGCAGAGTGTTTTTTGTTCTTTAACCCATAGGTACAAATTGGCGTCCACAAAAAAATCCCAACCACAAAGGATTCTACATTCAGCTGATACTTTACGCGCTATTAGAAAACACGTCATCAATTTGTTCTATATTATTTGTTATATGTTATATACTTCTGGTCCTGTATCGTTTATGGCGCAGAAAGTTGAGAATTTCTATATACTTACGTGCAAAAATCTCCTAAAAACAATCTTCTCTATGAATACATCATAGAAGCAAGATGTTATTACGCCTGGAATCATAATTAGTTCAAGCTCCAGTGAGTAACCAGAAGGCAGTAAATTAACGCTCCGTGCTTTACATGTTCTTAGATCGGCCAAGATCAATCTGCACGACCACTTATTAGATCGATGAGCGTAGATTAAAATAATTAATTTCAGTAATTAATGCATTTATTTCAAACAAATGAGCAATTAATCAGACTACTAAGGAAACGGTTACACGAAGAAGAAAATTATGTGAAAAGTTTTCATTGTCTTTGCTCCGATACCATAGATAAACGAAGGTTTTTTTTTGCGAATAAAACCTCATCCTTTCTTCGTTCATTAAAAATCTTAATTGATACAAACTTTTACGGTAACTTTTTCCAAATAAGCAACTTAAAAAACCGGTTTCGAATTAAAATTTACCGCTATATGGACAAAAAATATGACGGTTAGCCATATTCATCTGTTTTTTTAATGAGGACATGTTATTTTTGTTGGATATTAGCTAATGATTATGAATTTTTGTGAAAAGGAAACAATGAATAAAAAGCGTGGTGAATTTCAATGACGTATGTTGCGCGTGCGCGTGTACCGTTCGACGCAAGTAGTAACAATATTCTCCAATAGAGCATTTATCTTATCGGCAACCTGCATATCAGTTATATATCTAGGTCTCACCTGAATAAACACTTAAATGTTCAATTTAATTTTGGGGAGACTGGAATTTTATCTTGCAAGACATTTCGTGCCTATATCATTGGTTTAAAATCGACGGTGGGTACCAATTGGGCCTGGCCCTGGGTCAAGCTATGGTCCGGAGTGGAGAGGGAATGGGACGTGGTCTCCCGCATTGCTACTTCGTGGATCGAATGGGTGCAACCGTGAGGATAGCCTCAAGCCCTAGTCGCCACCACAGGTGAAGCCCAAGGCATCGGGAATCGCAGGGCGATGCCTGGCAATTACCGGTGCAGGTTTGCGGACGGCGAGCATTACCAAGCTCACCGTCCGGCCGTCCAAGCGCGCCTCAAAAGCGTATCAACAAAAGCATAGGCACCCAGTACGGGCCGATGCTCGTTAGGGCGACAGGAACGTTGGAAAGAGTTACTATGTCCTTGGAACGCAAGGGACAATTGAAGCATACTGGCAGGTTGTAGTCAGTAAAAGTCTGACACGTCTGTGACGATTTCCAATCTTACAAAAAAAAAAATGTTTTGAAATTGCATTCAGGTAGAACAAAATATCACCTGATTACATCTGCGTCATTGACACTGCATGTAACCTAGATAAAATAATTACGCAAGCAAATGCGGCTGATAGAAGATCCATCAACTTTCCTGTAACCAACGTTGCATACAAATAAATACAACAAAAACACTACCTACTTCTTTACACAGATGATAAAGTCGTTAATTTTTAAGATTCACAAGAAAATTTCGACAGTACCAAGTCAAAGCAGCTCAATCATCAACTTGTAGGTCAGTGTTTTTGTTAACTAGTGAACGGTCGAAGGATTTTACTCGATTTTAACCAGTTTCTTTTTTAGCCGATGCAGTGTCGCGTTGACATTGGTTCGTATTTCTTTGGTTACAGTCTTAACCGTGTTTTGGATGTACACGGATGCGTGTTGACGTAAATAACCACAGTGTAACATCACATGGCGGGAGACCGACTTACTGAATGTATCGGGAAGTTTAAAAATAGAACGCGATCGGGTGAGCGACTCGAGACGTGGTCCACAGATAACGTTTATCGTCCGAACTGTTGCAAGTAATAACGCATCATATTATACAGAAACCGTTTCCACGAACGCTTAATCCGTTTACGAATAAAAAATACAGTCATATGCACACGGTTTTAACGAACCATGTAATAATATACCGTTATCGCGAGTGGTGTTACAGTGGGTAGGTAAATAGGGGTGCGGGTGTGGCCAGCTGATCGGGTCGCACGCACACAGCTGCAAATGTTTACGAAAAATGTTCCACAGACTGCTTATTGATTTTATCCGCCGTCGAATGAGCTATAGAAACAGGTGTTCGCTATCTTTGATTGTTTTTCTGGTGATACAGATGAGTTTCTAAACAGACTTGGCAGGATGCAAGCCTTGTGTATTCACAATTAGGATGTTTTGTCAAAGTCTCCGAGAGAAATGCATTTACAGGTTCAACGAGTTCATTCTATCTTGGCTTCGTTACGTCGAACATTATCAACTAATTTATACTGACAATCAGTGTCAGTCGCCCTGCCAAACTTGTCAGACATTCAGTGGTTGGTTCCAGGAAATCTAATACGATACATTAGGGTTAGTTAAACAAATGTAGTTAGAATACCTTGATTCCGGAGCGTCCCTGCTGTTTGAGCAGCACGTTCTCGGGCTTCATGTCGCAGTGTATGATCCTGTTCTTGTTGAGCGCGTGCAGGCACTGCAACAGACTGTGCGAGAACTTGCGGACGAGCTGCAGCGAGAACCCTTGGAACTTGTTCTTTTTGATCAGCTCGTACAAGTTGATCGACAGCAGCTCGAATGTGATGCATGTGTGATTCCTAAACGTGAACGAGTCGAACATGTGGATGACGTTCATCGTGTTGTCCTTGTCCTGCTCGCGGAGGTGCTCCAGGATGCGGATCTCCTCCTGCGCCTGGCGGTGGAACCGCTTCTCGTTACGCACCATCTTGAGCGCGACGTTCTCGCGCTTCTTGTGGTCGTACGCCTTCACCACCTGACCGAAACTACCCTTGCCGATCACCTTCAGCACCTCGTACCGGTACGCTATGTGATCGTGGGGTATGTGGATGTACGAGCCTTGCTCGTTGTCGTAGTCGCAATTGTTCGGGAACCCGACCAGCCCTGGCCGTTTCTTGGCGTTCGCGCCTATAAAGTACACTTGGGGGTAGTCGAATATCTCACGGTGTTCGTAGGGGGTAAGTTTGCTCATGTAGAGCTTCATGACCTGCTCGGGGCTCGCGGCCGCCGCGGGAGGCCGCTTGTCGGGCGGCTGCGCGTTGTTGGCCGGCGGAGCGGGCGGGCCGGGCTCGAGCGGCGGCAGCGCCCCGTCCCGGAGCAACGCGCGCCCGAACGCGTGCGCGCTCCCTAGAGGCATGTCGCCGGTCATGGCCGCGCGGCCGCCGCCACCTCCGCGCACCTCGCTCGCCGTGGCCGAGTCGACCCACGCGCGCTCGCACACACCACTGCACCTCACTGCACTTGCACTAGATGACGGCGCCAGTCTGGCACACTGCACGACATTTCACATCGACCGGGAGGAGCGAGACCCACGCTTCCACTTATGCGGGCACATTCCGTCTCGGTAACGATACGATAGAGCCGCAGATGATACCGTGCGACGCGAACGTGAAACGCAAACAAAGACCCCTTCCTTGCAGGCCGACCCGACGACAAAACCAGAGAGAAAATAGAAACGGTCGCCAAAGTCATTGAACCGTTCGGTCGCACGGAATCCACGAGTGCAAGTGAGATAGAATGAGTTTCGGTAGTATTATTGTCTCCCGCTAGATGTCGCTTACGTAGCACTATCAGTCGATGGATATTCATTATTAGAGACCCAATGAAATTAAATTAACTTCAGGTTTACATTTCGAACAATTATTATATTTATTATAATTTTGTATATATTACATAGCTGACATCACAAAATTATAAATAACACAATATAAGCAAATTGTTAATGGTAACGATCACGATCTTACACAGACATTTTGAAATGAAACCCCCAACTTTATTTATAATGTAGGTACTTACCTGTAATTCAATCTGAATTTGTATAATTCGGACTGCAATAAAATATAATTATTATTGTATGTTGAATAAACACTAAGTTTAAAAGTGTAAAACATAGTATAAAACTAAATAATGTAAAATACTAATTTAAATAATGTGGAGTCCTGTCAATACTAAGTACTATATTTTTGACAATTAATTTGAATGGACGATTTGAGTGTTATTATTAAAAATCAATTGATTATTTATTTATTTTTCATAATTAACTTATAAATCGCACCAATTGTACTTTTATAGTACCTACTTATTAGAGTATTAGTAGGTAAGTGACTGCCTGCTTTAAAGGCTTTTTGTTCTTTGCTTCTTTTTGGGAACTATTAATTTATAATAAAACTATATTATTTATAGTTGGTTCACAACTTTTAAGTCAAATCTCGTTTGTTTTCATTTATAATTTTGTCCAAACTTACTTTCAAGTGCAAACAAAGCATGGCAATCTTTTATTAATTTCGGTCCTTCATAATACTGCTCCGCTGTCTATGGTTAAGTCGAATGCGACGCCATCTATTGAAAAATTATAGAAGAACAGCTCATCCATCCAACCGAACCACACGTCTTTTTCTATTCCGTTGTTTTCTGTCATTTAATACAATCGCAATCTGAAATATTAGATACTGTGGTGTTTTAATTTGTGGAAAAGATCGTATATTTTAGTAAGTGCTACAAAGAAATGTAATTAAAACTTACAAGAAGATCCTGCTGATAAGAAATTGTGAGTAAAGTGTTCCTCAATTCAAGCAATCATTTGCTGTGATTTCTTTTTCTTATAAATGAATGATTAGTATTTGCTGCTAGTATAGGCTGCCGGGATAATTGAATTCGAGTTTTCATGTGCCAAAGTTGAAAGGACGTAGCATAGAGTAATATTGCCAAATGCCGACTTCAAATCGCAACATTCGATATATGAATTTGATCCGAAAAATTAGTCCTTTTTTTCGAGTCTTGGTTATAGTAAAGATATTAATTTCATTATCATAAGTACGTGATATCAAGCGCTATAACAACGGATAGGTACGTCATACAAACATGAACCTTTCAAGGTAATGTTAGGGCACTAGTATGGGCTGCTTATTGTGATGTGTTCATGTACTTCCTTGTTCGACGACTTACCAAGGCCTGTGAATGTGTGCGTATCATTTACGTGATGCTTGGCCGCCTGCCAGTGCATCAAACAACTGCTGCACTTAAGTGTGCTGAAATGATATAAAATACATAATCTTTTTTTCTTAATTCTTGGTTTTTTATTCTTCTGTAAAATGAGTCAGTAGCTTTTTTGTGCCAGGTACATAAAGATTTGTAGTGTTTGAATTTGGAATAACAATGATTATAAACCTTTGTAAGTATATGGCTGGCACTAAGAAGTCTCTGGTTTAATCTTGATTTAAAACAACATCTTTTTTACTAGATTTGTAGATCAATTTGCGAATGCTAATAATTTAAATTAATTATCTAAGCTTACAAATTTCTGTAACCAGTATTATTAAGTAATAGATACAAGAGTGATAATAATAATTATCCTACACAAATCTTCAGTGTCATGACACAAACTTGTACCATGGCCACATTTTATAATTATCATTCATTTGGCCACCCTACATTGTTAACTGCCAGACTCACAAAAAAGGTAACAAAACTTTACAGCTAATTACAGACCTCCTTGTTACTTGAACTCTTTAGTTTATGAGTCATTGTGCTGTGTTTATCTGTGGTATTCTAAGCATGTGGTAGGAAAAGAGCTGTACCTACTGTTTTGTTGATAACCGTTTGGTACTTATGTACTTGGTTTATGTTATGATTAGCAATCCGTTCAACCAATCATTGATAACTGCAGGTTTAGTCACCACAAGCAAGTTATACACACTCTTTGTGTTATTTGGAGCCAGTGCAACTCATTTTTTCCTTCCTTACTATCTTATCGACCGTCACACTTCCTTTTCTTTCATATGACTCCTCACACAGTCTATGTTCTACATTTAGAGTTATTCTTAAAAAATACATGTCAAAAACTCTTCTACTACTATGACAGGTCTCTTTCTTATATTAAAATACCTTAGGTAAGTGTTGATGCTGTCTATACATGTCTTATAGGCCAAATAACAGGTTTTCAGACTAAATAATGATAAATAACAAGTCCCAATTCTTACTTATTATTCAGACAAAAAGAAGATTAACTTAATTTGTGAAACTGTGTGAATATTAAATCTACTGTGAATGGGTTCTAGCCTAATAAGGTGATGGTTAACAAAGTTTTATATGAGTCACAAAACTGGTTTCTTTACTTATAATTTATTCATAATGATATTATCATTATGTCATTGTACTTTTCAAGGAGTTGTTATATTGTCTAGAAGAAGAATAAACAGCCTGAAAAAAAAGGAAGGGTAGAATAAAACCTTTTTGCTAACTGAAATAATGTCAGTTCATTAGGGATTAAACTTTGTTTTTAACATTTTAAGATGGTATTTTATATATTAGATACATTCATAGAAAAACTTTTCAAGATATCCAGCATTTGTTTCAGTAATTGTAATATCTAGACAGGATTATGAGACCTGAGTAGAAGTCTTGCCTTTTATTTATTGATAGGATTGTGCATGAAAACTATCAAACCTAATGGCAAGCGATAATGGAGACTTGCCTAGAAGTAACCTATTCATTAATTACTTTAAGATCCTCGGGTTGTCATCAGGAAACAGTCTCCAGTAAGAAATTTCACTCCTTAGCCATATGCACCCTTTATATGTTTCTAAAAAAGTCATGAAAAGGACAATGAGTATAACAAATCCTTGCACAGTACACATAGACTGTATAACTCTTTATCATTTTAACAGTAACAAAATGATTATTTAGCTAAAATTATTGGCAAAAACTCGTAGGAAATGTCCGAAGAATTTGGCTCCTATCCATTTTGAATTCCATCATGTTTCATTTCTATAATTTCTTTTATTATAAAGTTGAGTGCTGTGACGTGAGCATGATGGCGGTATGATACATTTAATTGAATACTTCCCCTCTGGTTTATATGTGGAGGTTAATTTTGTATCTCTCCTTTGCACAATGGACAATGGCCAATGTTGTCGTGACGTGACGCACTTTGCCAGGTTACTGACTCTGCTTTGTGTTGTGATATTACATGAACAGAGAAAAGTTGAGAAACATAAGTCATTATCTATCTCTGAAATAACAATCCCTCTAGAATGCGGGTAGGTATTTCATCGCGCTCAATGTCCGTCCGTCCGTCCGGTCCGTCCGCATAGGACTAATGTCATGATCACACGTACCGAGTAATAGGGCGAGATAGTAAAATGATGCTCGACCGAGACAGTTGTAAAGACAGTCGCTCGGCTGGCAGTACTGTATTGCGTATTTGGACAAGAGCACTGTCTCGCCCGTTCGCTAGATACATGTGATCAAGGCATAAGTGCGGAAACCACATTCAAAATATCAACTCAACGTGTATTTCGTTCCCTTTTTGAGTGAGATTTGTGTTCACTTTTGTACAAGGACGGACTTTCTTCTCATATAACTTCATCTTGTTTTGTATGATCTCTGGTCAAGTTTGACCTATTAATGTGATCAGGAACATAACACCGACGGCTTCCTCCCTCTTCATTTCGCCAGGTATTCGTAGCCTTTCATTGGGCAATGAGAAACCTAATTTTAATCCTATATTTTAAAGCCAGGATTTGACTGGCTAAGTACGACTTGTATAGCCACTGGATTTGCAGTCAAACTTGTAGCTTACTGCCATCGTGCCTTGGACTCGTAGATAGCTGTTGGGTGTTAATCCCAGGATTAAACCCACGGCCATTTCTACTGCAGTTTGAGTCTTAGATTAAACAAATGCTGAAATGAAATTAATGAAAAATTCCAATAAGTGAGAGAATAGACTTCAAATAAAAGTAAATATTATCGAATTTCTCTTCCGTGTTATTAAGTTTACGTAGGTGTTTACGTTGGTGTACGTTCGCATGTCATTCCCGGAATCAAGGATAATACCGTATCCAGCTAATTGTACAGTTAGATAAGATAAACATACCAATAGTCACCAGTCAGTATTAATTTATCTAATTCGACTAAACGCTCTGATAATATTTGATAAGGCATTGTATTGCAAAAGGTTTTAACTAGAAACATGGCGTATGTAATTATCATAAACTAGGTCAAGCTTAGTCGGTTAAAATAATCTCGAGAAAGTAAGAACTGAAAACTACCAGCCATCCGTTTTCAATTAACCATTTTTAATTTTCGTACAAGTAGGTAATAAAAACTGGTAATTATAAAATAATGTTGGTATTTAAAGCGATTGTATGAACAATCACACATGATGGATGAATGCATTCAACTCAAAATTATCGAAACATGATGATAAATTCTACAAACATTTTCGCCGCATTGTGGAAACGATAAGTACCTACTGATATCAGTGCACATGTTTTCATGAAAAACGTGCAAGGGAAAAATCTTAAATCAATCCCTAGATTTCCTTGCACAGTCTGAAAGACAAACTGCTGATCGGAAGATCCGACCCCGGTGTGAAAACTAAGAAGGAACGAGGTGGGTCGTTTAGTCAGTAAGAGTCTAGTACTAATTCCCGCTCCGTCCAAGGACGGAATCTATCATTGGGTGATTTTTCCCACCATAAGAAAAGAAAAACTGCCAAGACTTTGCGGTCTATGATTCGCTGAGAAAACTCATCAAAACCAAGGCATATTTATTTGCAGAAGATGCTTGCCGCATAACAGATGAGAAATAGGTTTAAAAAAAATACGGAATGGATCCCATGTAACAAATATCAAAGATCATGGAATGACTCCTATCAAAAAGTCCGCTCTATCAACAAAATAGAATTGTGTGGAAAGGGGTAAGAGAAGCTTTACCTTGTAAGGCTGGCTAAGTTAAATCAACATGAACCTTATTAATATTCAATCACCCCCGTATGGTGCAGGAGTGGGTGTAATGGCAAAGGACCAGATGACTACCAGAGGGAAGAGAGCAGTGGTGACCGAGTCGTAAAGGCCACGATTTTCGAGTTGTAGGTCGCGAGTTGTAACTGGAGTAGGCGCATTACTTTGTGTAATATACGAGTATTTCATCACCACTGCGCTCAAAACGATGAAGGAAAACATCGTGTGTAAACCGGCAAAATTTAGAACTAAAAATTTGAAGACGTGTGATATCCGCTAACCCGCACTAGGCCCGCGTGGTAGATTTCGGCCCATTCTCTCTTCTATAGAGGAGGCCTGAATCCCAGCAGTGGGAACACTGGGAACATTATAAGGCTGATGCTATGCCAAGGGAGAATCGTCACTCTCGGACTAAAATGTCTTCTTGCTTGAACAATTTCCAACCACATCAGCAAAGTAGTGAGCGCGAGAACCATAACAAAACCCTGGACGTCAAGGTTAATTGTCGGTACAAAAATAAATTCTATTCTGGAAGCGAATTATCAACAGGAAAAGTACAATTAGCATCTAGAATTGTTGAGTGCAGCATTCACCTAATAACTGATGTTATTATCGAGCGGCGGGCGCGGCTCCGCGAAACCCCAGGTGTTCCGTTGAGCAATGTTCTGATACGATTAATTTGTATGACTGTACAAGTAATTGCGTTAAAGGATTTTAAACAACAGCTATGATTTAACCATAGCTTGATACAGGCTTAGCTAGAGGCGGATAATGAAGGCCCCACGTATGAAATCGATTTTTTCATACATACACGGGTAGCGTTAAGCTATTATGTCGATTTCTTTGAAACTTTCAAGCTTTATAGCTATAAAACTTGAAAGTTTCAAAGAAATCCAAGAAAAGGATAGGTTTATAGATACCTATCTATAAACCTTTCCTTTTCAGGTCGTTAGCTTGGCTGTATCCTCGTCATAAAATTCCAGTTGAACGGCTCCTAAATAAAGCATAGAACCTGGCTTCCAAACCTTTGTCGTCCAAATTTGACAATAAGATACGTGTAGTTATCTTCTATCGCAGAAAAAACAAGTTTACCGCAGCCCATCTAACCATTGACCCGTGTAATGAAACTTGGGAATCCCGCCGTAGCTTTGTTCTATAATAAAATAGCTATTAAAATCTTCTCTTTTAACAAAACCACCGTTATCCTTGACAATACGACATTAATGTTCATTTAACTTAATAAGAAATTCTTGAGAGACAGCTGAAATATTTAATTGGTTGACCGCAAAGTGCCTCTAACAATATCAATTCACAGGAAATTTAGCCCCCTTTGGTGTAATATCACACGAAGTTTCGTGATTATGTAAGTGATATCACGCTCCGTGGAACGTTGAAAGGTTCTTGAGGACAAACTTGGCGAACTTATACTTTGTATGTTACACGTGGACAATACAAAAATGTACAGGCATTTCGAAATCGAATTTTCCTAGGAAATTCTTTTAGGAAGGGTCCAATGTTTTGTAATTCGGGAAACAATTTTTAAAGGTCCTTCCTTTACTGAGGTCTTGTATCTGATTTATTCATAACGTTATATTGGACTTTTTTTGACTGCTTTACATGTCATGTCAAGCCCGTCCGGTTATGTGGGTCTGTTTTTGCGGTCCAGCATTAAAATTTGTTATTCACAGAAAAAAATGTGAAGGAAAACATTGCAACTTTGGCCTGGAGCTGCGGTAGACAGTTTACATTATAAATGTATGGCGTGGATTAGAAATGTTATTACTGGAATGAACGTGTGGCTACATTTCAAGAGATATATGAAAAGTAACGGGGAATTATAAACCAAGCACCAGATTATTTTTTCTGAGTTTTATAACTAAGTGACGAGAAAATGAGAAAGTTTTAAAAAAACTAAATTGCCTTTTGTTAAATGCAGAATATTCTAAAGAAAGCGTTATTTTTACTTGTCCCACTGATACATTACCGCCTAATTTACCAACGAATTTTGCAAGTCACCAACATTTTAAGTTTGAACATAATGTTTCTTCCGGTTTCACCCGCGTCTTTGTTTACTGCTCCGCTTCCGTGGGTCGTGTCGTGATTATCATCATTATTTCGTCCGAAAGACGTCCATTGCTGGACATAAGCCTTTCCCGAGTGTGCGCTCCTGAACGTCTCGCATGCATCGGATTCCCGCAATCCTTATCAGATCATCGGTACATCTTGTAGGTCTTCCAATTCTGCGTCTTTCGATAAGGTCGCCACTCCAGAATCCAAATCCTTTCGGCTTTCGTGTTATGATGATTGATTTGTCTATATTCGTCACGAACCTACATATTTCATAAAGATAGATTATTCCGATCTGATTGCTAGTTTCAGTTTAAACTAACAAACAAGACACTCTTCAGCTTTTATATTTATAGTTGGAGTACTAAGAAAAGAGCGTCCGCTGTCGTAAAGTATGAACGGACCGGCGCCATTTTTTTGTAGAATGTCCAACTTGCATGATGTCCAATAAGACTAACAGCCAATTGGCAGAAGTTCTTATCGCTCATTAGTTAATTCATATTCACAGCCCGGCTAATACTGAATGTTACATTGTTGAAACGAATTCGAGAGAGAGCTAAAACATTATGAATATAAAAACTCGGCAGCACTGAGCATTATAATGTATGCAATTAACTTTCCATCAGCTCATGTTTTCAACAACACAAAAATACTGTTATCTCTTTGAATCGCTCTCCATTTCGTCTGTATTGTGTCTGTGATTAGGGTACAGTTTCCCACACAAACTAGATTACTATACGCCGGATAATTTTAGCTGTTTTGGACTTTGCCCTCTAGGTATAAAGTTGATATTTCTCCGTTCCAGTTCACCTAGATTACGCTGAAATACTTCAAAGGACACCACGTAAAAGGCACGAATACATTATCGTGGCTAACAAACCATGAATATTTTATTTATATGTCTCCTTTATGGGGGGATTCTAACTGTTTATTGATATTTTCGTTATACCTTTAGTTGTAGATGATATTCCAGAGTATTTATTTATAAAACCGGCTATACGAGTACTTCCACATTCTCATCTCAGAAATACTGACATGATTGTCTTCCTATCGTCAGCGAATACATCCGAGTCAGGGTGCATGTCCAAAAGAGTGTTGAGGCTCGCGCAATTATGGCAGTGAACAAGTGTCTCCTGATGTGGCTATATGTAACTGGGTCAGAAAGGTCAAACAGTTGGAGTATCAGCTTTTACATGAAGGATTTTACTAATGGCATTGATTTAAATGAAACACTACCTATGTGCATGTCGCTAGGAGTTATAAACTACAAGCCCTATAATTTATTTCTCGCCAATAAAAACAGCGTAATCATTGCACATAAAACGTATTAGGTTCTTAAACAAATCCACCTTATAGAATTTTTTGCTTTTAATGTACCAGCTTTCGTTTTTAATTCGCAAGAGGAATTTCCTGTTGAGTCAATCTCTCAAAAATCTCAATCTAATTCCGTCATTAGAGTGACACAATTTTAAACTGACGTATATTACGTGGCAAAGAAGTCGGAACTAAAATGGCCGTCATATATACAGTGCTATAGATACGCTTTTTTTGCTGGAAAAAATCATGAAATGACAAATCCCGCCCTTGCGCGGAGCGGGAAATAGTGACAGACTCTTACTGACTAAACGAGCCACCTCGTTCCTTCTTAGCCGTTATACCGGGGTCGGACCTTCCTTTTAGAAACTGGTCCAATGCCCCAGTAGGCTTCGACTCTGCTGCTGGGCTTCCGACGCCATCGACGACTTGGGCTTGGTCAGATGGCCGAACGGCGAGCTAAACATTGCTCGCCGCCCGCGCGGTCGCAAGATCGCGCCTACGCTCTCTGGAAATCGGGATCGGAAATCGGACGGCGGCGGTTGGGGCATGAAGGCCGATGCCTTTCGCGTGCGGCCTCCTTTGATAGCATTACTGCTTCGCAGAAGTAGGCGTGGTATGGGTATGCTCAGCCCCATACCTCGATTGAGACCCAACATCTATTACTGCGCTTCGATCGCCATTTTAGTTCAACTTATATGCCACCTATCGCGTCGTAGCGACCTGATTTTACCAGTATCGCAATAAATATATCATGAATAATAATGGAAGTACGTTCTTATCCTAATATTATGACATCCCGCCAAGATAGGCCACGAATTATTACCTGATAGGAATGGGTCAAACGTTTTTTTCTGTGGTAACGGTTCAATATGTCAATACGTTGTGTTATCCAAACATGAGCGGTACTAATTTTTATTATTTCACACGTAAAATAACTAAGGAAGGGTGTGAACGATTGCTGTTTATGATGTGTGAATAATTTAGTACACAAATACAGTACAACTTTGTCTGCGTGTACCGTGTTCGAATCCCGCACGGACAAACATTTGTATGGTCTGCAAATAGTTGTTTTGAATCTAGGTGTATTGTGTATGTACTCGTGTTTACATGTTTGTGATCGCGCTTAAGGTAGACCAGAGTAATTCCTGGTATGGGAGGAAGTTCATAAAAAAAAACTGGCCTAGCACAAGTCAAGCATTATATGTCTAGTGCTTGACTGTGATCCTATCTGATGATAAGACCTGTAAATAGCGTAACAGCATCTTGAAACGAATAATGATTTATAATGGATAGATAAAAATCTATCTCAATGGTAGTGTCAATGAAAACGGTACTCACTACTTAAACTTTTCAAAGCAAACGCATCGCTCACCTATTGTTCTTTAATTGTGTCTGTAATTACGGTACTTGAAATGACTATCTGAAAGAAGAATTCTTCGAATAAAAGCAATTCAAGCAAACTAAAATCTTATTTACAGTCTGCAGCTACATTCAGAAATGTATTATCTAAGTGTAGTTTATTTGTTTTTGTGACTACGTTGCCAATTATTATAAATGTCAAAGCCCGTGGTTAAATTGCTTGTATTCGTAAGATTTCAGGCTCTTGCCTTATTCATAAAATATTCTATTCATACGTTAATGTCACAATATTTTATGCCTATTTTATACTAGACAGGAGGTCGGCAAATCTGTATTTTTATTGCTCAAACCCTTTTGCACGTAGACATCTTATTTAAGTTCCATTTTTATGTTTTCGACATTAGTTTGGGAGACCTGAGAATTTGTTTTTCTCTACAAGTATCAGAATTGGGACAGTAGAACGTTTTGATCTCTTTACACAGAGTTTTTAGAATTGTAACACAGAAAAAAACGTTACGCCAAAAATTTCGACTATGTCTATGCATAAAAAAATGTTTAAAAGCATTTAACTGTCCTACAAGCAGAATGAACGCTGTAGAAATGCGAGCAATCACGAAAATGCGACGAGGTATGCACGCAAACGGCACACACCATAAAGAATGATGAGGAGAAAGTACGTGCGACCATGGAAAATGGAAAAGGGCATCGCTTGAAGTGGGCCCCCTTTTGTAGAACTCACGTGAAGAGGTGCGCTTGGAAAAAACATTGTAATGCACGCCATTTTCTTGGAGTTTCTGCGTTTACCGGGGGAAATGAACAGTTGATGGGCAAGAATCAAGTCAATAATGGCTAATAGGCTATTAATCATCTTACTCCGGTCATTATAACAGATGCACTGTTATAATTGACTATCTGCACAGGAAATTATACTTTGCTCGAGCGTTGACTCATCATCGTCGCGATATCTCAGCATTCGAACGAGTACTGTAACTCGAATGAATTCAGAGTGCGATTGTTCGTTCGATTGGTATCGATTTCGCGATACTTCTCGATTTGGTCGCTAATAGTCGGAGCTCACGAACAATGTAATGATGTTAGGGGTCAGATGTAAATGTAGAACAAAATTATTGTGACGGATGTCATTCCTTTGCGATTTAGTTTCTGAGTTAGTCTTTGCTGCACGTATCGTCTATTACAGCTAATGTAACGTTTTAATTTTGTATTGAAAAGAATATACGCTTCGGTTCCGAAGTTTAGAAGATGTAATAAAATAAAAGAAAAAAAAAACAAAGGCTTTTGTATTTTTATTAAACAAAAATGGTTGCCTGTAAAGTCGGTTTTACGGGCGAAGATTTTACGTGACAACGTCCTAATTCTCTAGTGCTGCGCGCGCGGCAGACCGATCATAGTTGAGTGGGAGAGAGACGCAAGGCATTCGGCGGGCCTCTCTCTCGTTCGGTGACTCATCGTAACGTTACCGAGCGTTACACTTTTTCATAAGTGACTCCCAGCCGCAACCTAATTTAAGACGTTGTCACGTCAAAATCTTTTAGATCTCATGATTCAAGATTTGCATTTCTACAATACTGTCGTCGGATCTCAGCGAGTCTGAAGTTAGGCTCTGCGAATTTTAGCGCTTGATAACTCGTAAAAAATAAATGGTTTAAACAAATAAAAATGCAATTTGCTGTTAAAAACTGTTACTGGCATTTTTTTTAAGTTCTATTTTTTTTTACGAGTTTTCAAGCGCTAAAATTCGCAGAGCCTAACTTCAATTGAATTGAATAGTATTTTATTTTGCAAATATGGGTAATACATTGGGTTTTTTTTGGATTATATTTATCTCAGCCATATTTTACCAATCGGCATGCAAACATTTAAACTCTCTTATATAATGCACGCGCCAGGATTCGATGGCCACACTATAAATTCGATAAGGTTGTAAATATTTTGTAGCCGTGTGCATGCGACGTCAAAAGCAGAAGAGGGTTATAATTAATTCGAAATTTGCTTCTTGTTTTCGACCTCGTTAAACTGTAGGAGTCCAGTATAGTGCCAGTGTATGGACCCTTAGGGCACTCTAAAATGTAGCTCATGTTTTGGACAGGGACACCGCACTCACATTGAGTATCCGACTGGATTATAAAACTATATTTTGCTAAGTTATTTTTCCAGTGGCTTACCTAGGTGCGCAATCGATTTAGTGCTTTCCCTGTAGATCGCTGCAATTCACGTCGAGACGAGATGTTCTTGGGGTTTCAAAAAAATCAAAGAGAAAGGAAAGGTTTAAAGTAACCTATGATATCGCTTTATCACGAACATTCAATTTATTTATCCTAACAAAGTCCCAAAAAATCAGTACAGTGTTAATCTGTCTACGAGACGGTTACTTGTCTATAGCTTTCTCACAATCTTCTTTGTTTGTTTTTTTTTTTAATTTTCAATAAACTAGTACTTGACTGCGATCCCACCTGATGGTAAGCAGTGATGGACTCGTTGATGATGAGGCGCACTAGTCTATTAAGAGCCTAGTCACTCTAGCCTTGAAGACACCCATTATTTGTGTCTGAAAGGAAGGTTCTGGCCCTGGTATGTATGGCGATGTAGGAACGGGGTAGGTTGTTTAGTCAGTAAGAGTCTGACACTGTTTCCCGCTCCACCCAAGGGCGGGATTCGTCATTGGACGATTTTTACCTACCATAAAAAAGACACCCATTATAATCGGACGGAAAGACCGCAGCCGGCAAACCGTTGCAGTCCAGTGGTCTAAATCTAGATTTAAAATCTATACCGTATCATATTTGCGTGTGCGACCTCTTCAAGATTAATTCCAAGTAACACGCTTGAATTTTTAATAGGATTTGATTATCCATAACGAGGGTTCTGTTCAGTACGTAAAATAAATACAAAGGAGACCTTGGCAACGCTAGAACCTGTGAAAATTGCCACATGACAGTGGTTGTTAATTTTATATCACACTATTGTCAGCGGTTTCGCCCGCGAGATACCCTTACGTTGTTGAGACACCTGCGGCCCGGACTAAGCGTTTTGCCTCGTAGTTTATACCGCGTACATCAATTGACTGGAAGAGTTTGCCGGCTGCAGTCTTTCCGTCCGATTATAATTTGGGTGTCTTCAAGGCTAGAGTGAATATGCTCTCAATAAACTAGTGCGCCTTACCATCAACGATTGCATCACTGCTTACCATCAGGTGGGATCGCAGTCAAGCACTAGTTTATTGCAATAAAAAAAAAGATAGTAAGAAATTATCCCAAGGTAAAAAGTAACCTATGTGCTATTCCAAGACACAGTCTACTCGTACACCAAGTTTAATTGAAATTAGTTCATTCGTTCGAACTTGTTGAACACGTTTATATTATACCATACCAGCCTCTGCCCGCATGAAAATCGGGTACCCCTTTAGCGACTAGTTTCGTAAAATTCGTTTTTAAAAGATGAACCCTGTAAGTAACCTACTTTCCAATTTTAAAGTTAGTAGGTGTTTTTTTTATAATGGGCAAAAATCATCCAATGACGAATCCCGGTCTTGGGCGGAGCGCGAAACAGTGTCAGACTCTTACTGACTAAACACTCCACCCCGTTACGTCTTTGCCCTTCGCACTGGGGCCAAGCCTTCCTTTCAGAAACCGACCCTGGCTCCCAGTAGAAGTTTGTAGGTGTTATAATTGGCTTAGTTTTTCATAAAAAATCGTTATCCTTTTGTCGATAAATAATATTTTCTGAGATTTTGTGATTAATCAATGAGTAATATTTCGATTTTATACATGTAGATTAGTAAGAAGTGTGATGCAAATGCGGTACATGATTTTGATATTGAAATGTTTCGATATTGGCAACAACGACTAGATATAACAACGTGATACTTAAAGTCTTATGTTTTATCTTGAAAGTACTAACAAAAATCTTTCTTTGTGTATCGATTCCAACGATCTTAAAATGTATAGATTATTGTATTGTGAACAAAGATTTCAGTATTAAGCTGCATTAGATACATTTTCGCCAAACTTAAGTGGTACATGGTGATAGTCGTAGAAATGCAATGGATGCGAGACGCAGAGGACCGTTAGTGGCGACACTTTGGGGAGGCCTATGTTTTTTTTATGGTGGGCAAAAATCATCCAATGACGAATCCCGCTCTTGGGCGGAGCAGGAAACAGTGTCAGACTCATACTGACTAAACACCCCACCCCGTTCATTCTTTGCCCTTCGCACTGGGGCCAAGCCTTCCTTTCAGAAAGAAACCCTGGGCCCCAATTGGCTTCAACCTTTTTACAGAGTCCCTACGGAGGGAGGCCTATGTTCAGCTGTAGACGTCTATCGGCTAAAATAATGATGTGGTGCATTTTATGTCGCTTACCAATTAGATGGTTAATCAACATTCCACTATGTATGTTGGTGCATGCGCTGATGATTAAATATTCTACACAGGTTATGCTTATGAAGACAGAGATCGTGCACTTCGATTTAAATTAATATTAAATAATTTAGTTGTATCGTTTAAGTAAGTACGATGGACGTACTCAGTTCTTATTGCAACGATTTTATTTTCCATTTACTCTTATTTTGAACAAAGCACGAAGTCCTGCTTTGTCTGATGGCTTACTACGAAATCCTCAGTTTTGTTTCTCTCCATGATTAGAATTGACAAAGGATTTGCCATATGCGATGATTGTGAATATCTATGCAGTGTGAAACTGTGGATTTCCTACGTCCCAAGGCCTGCCTCTAATGAATATTAAACCATTTATAATTCTAAACCTTAGTGTAAAAAATAGTGGTCATTCTCATCACTCTATTATTATAAAGGCTATAAAATTTTCACCTACATTATACAGTCATACAAACATAATTATGTATAAATGTAATGTTTGTGTGTTACTTCTTTACGTTCCCACGTTCGTATGGATTTTCATTTTTAATACTTGTATTTTTACTTATTCTGTGGTTTAGCTTACAAGTAGTCCATGTTCTGGAAAAGCACGACGTCCTTTAGGACAATTTGTAACTTTGTTGCGAGCGAAACCGCTGGCATATGTAAAGAACTCGACGTCTAGTTAAGTTGAGTCACAAATAGTAATTATACTATTTAATGAGTACACTCATAAACTTGTATCACCGGTTATCGATCGTATTTTTAATTAAAAACACTGTTTTATGCTTACCAAGGATGTTGAACAAGGAATATTTGCGCAATACGCTTTGTCTTAGTCATAGCAGACAGACCGCAAAAGGGCGAGTGATTCACATGTCTCACCTTTTAGATTAGAACGTATTGTTTGTATTTTGTACTTGTACTCAAAATATAACAATGTTATTTCAAGTCAGCCATTTTGAAGTATACTTACTACGTGAGCTCGAATGGATGTGCGACAAAATTGTGCTGCGATTCACCTTAGTTCGAATGCATAGTAGTGAGACCAACTGAAACTCGACATTACTCTACCTATAGAGACATTAAGAGTTAACATTTTTTAGGGCACCCCAACACGGGCATGTTAGTTTAGAAGTCTAGGGGGCTTCTTCAATAAATCTTAACAGGTTTAGTCGGTACAGCGTGCTATCGAGCTTCATCGTGTCGCACAAACGTTAATCGTATATCCAGTTGTCGAGCTAAAGTAATAAATTCGCCATTTTGTGTTGAAGGTAAAACATAAACAGAAAATTTTCTTAATTTCTGAAATTTTTTTAAGAAATTCGTGCTTAATCATAAATAAACTGTATGAACCATGGCAGTGCATCCTTTCTCTGGTAATATACAATTGCACGTTTTACAATTCAGCATATTCACATTTCCAAGATTTACCACTTGCGGACCTTCTCTAAGCAGCACGTACAGTTTTAAAAGATTGACATAACATTGTGAGTGTTTGTGTGCGAGTAAAAGAAATACAGAATTAAGCATTTTTAGCTATATAGAATAAATTAAACAAAAATAATAATAATCATTGTGAGCCGAAAGCGAGTTATTTTTACGTTAACGCGATCAAAACGTTTACCGGGTTTAGGTTTCGGATTGGATAAGAGCTTGGAGCGAGCCAATTGTAGCGCTGAACGTCATAAACGTTTCGATCGCGTCATCGTAAAACAAACTTGCACTAAGCTCTTTAACAGGGCCTGGGTGTTGCCACAGTCACTCACAGAACTTAGAATGAGTTCTAGATTCCGATCCACAATAATTTGTTCGGAATTATACCAACATCTTTAGACTCCAAAGGCAATTGATATACCTAACACATCAGTATCCAATTCATGCTACATCTAATCAGCCAGTCGTAAAGATTAACAGCTCCCTCGTAAAGCACCGGCTATCAAATGTAGGTCAATCGCGGTAATAGTTCTTCAATTTATTGCGGTATTAAAAATGAGCGTTATATCTGTTTACCTCAATATTTTAATTACAATATAAAGTGGTTTTATGGCCAAGTATATTATTTTGATATATGCTTCGTCATCGTCGAAACATTTTTTTCTAATGACCATACGGGCTTGACATTACGGCAAGATCTCATTGCTTGATGGTAAGCAGTGATGCAATCGTTCATGGTGTAGTGTAGTGATTTATTAAGAGCCTAAAAGTCAACTAAGTTATAAAACTGAACGGGAAGACCGCATCTGGCAAATTCTCTCAAAAAGTAAAGGAAAGGAGTTCCGCCTTGGATTGTGATGGTCATCTGTTCACGAGGAATTGGTCTTTCTAAAAGAAAACTGACGGCATTTTCTCTGTCGTCCGGTAACCGTCCGGACCAAGCCCAAATCGTCGACGGCGCGCACTGTTCTCCGCCTCAAGGCGTTGTCAGAAAGTCGTAGGAAATGAAGAAGGGTCGAAGCCTACTGGGGCCAAGGGTTCGTCTCAAAAGACCGGCCCTAGTATGAAAGATAACAAAGGAGGCGGCTATTTAGTAAATAAGCGTCTAATACTATCTCCTGCTCTAACTAAGAGCAGGAGTTGTCATTGGATGATTTTTATGCAACGAAAAAAAAAATCGTATCACTTTTTCAGATGTAGAAGATGAAATACCCAATGGCGATGCCTGCCTTTAAAATGAACCGCAATATTTTCAGTAATAGTAGGTAGCAGCTTAAGATTACCATAAAGCGGCTTTTTCACATTACATAACCAAAGTTTATCTTGTCAGTAAACGTATTCGGTTACGGCTTCAGGGACGCTCAAGTTTAGTACTCAGACTACATACATTTAGCGCCGATACGAATTGCCTTAAAAGCAGTATTCAATATGTTTGAACAATTTGGCAGACGGCTAGACTTCTTGGCACCGGCTGATAGCAATGACGTAGACCATCTGTCGGTACCTGTTTTTGTATATAATTAATAGTGAAAAACCGCAACTGATAACCTGATGAAACAATGAATGGTTGGGAGTATAGATTTCAGATTCTAACTAGCTCTTGAAAAGGTGTTTAGACTGCTGATTATATTTGCTAATGCAATTTTGGTGTAGATAAAGTATATAATTTATCTATACACATTATCTTTATCGATTTTGAGCACTCTTGCACTCTACAAGGCATTTGCACCGCTTTATCAGAATTTTGTACGATGTAGAATAAGTTAGAATTATGAATGAAGTTGAAAGGGAATCATTTGTCTTGGCATGGTCATGTGAAGAGGAGGGATGAAACGCATGTTACTAAAAGAATTATGAGTTTACATGTGGATGGAAAAGGAAAGATGAATGGATCGTGTGAGAAGTGGAAAAAGGAGAGTTAGTAATAGCGTGACGAATGACAGGACAGAATGGAAGAAATACACGTGGTGACCCCAAATAAAACGGGACTAGGGCTGGAAAATATGAGCATTATTAATAAGGAATATACTCTGAATCGCTTTATAAATGAAACGATATATTGAATAACACTCGCTCTCAATAAATCGCCGCCGAATATAGCGTTTGTTTTACCGCTTAGCGCACATGAAATGTGTGCAAATCCAGTTATCGGCTTATCACCAGTCATAACACAGTCTAAGCCATCGGTATAGGCACCGATATATCATTATGTTGTTTTGAGCGCCGAAACTCACATAGCTATATGAAGTTTAGTGTTTGTTTAGAACTCTTTTTGATCTAGAAAATTTATGGCACTTTTTCAAGACTGAGTTTTGACATGTTACGTTTTTGGGAACACTTTCGGGATATTTAAGAGTGAATAGAATACTTTAGGCAAGCGTGGTCTATCATCGACTACAACATCGCTTACCATCAGGTGAAATAGTGGTCAAACCTCGAAAGTAGTGAGTTGTCAAGAAGCCATAATTACTTGGGAGTCTGACCCAGCGATATTCTAGATATGAAACGGATCTGGATACTTATGATCTCCTTTCCTGCCTTATCTCGCTTAATTTAGGTTTGGGACAACATGTCTTTTTTTATTCTGATTTAGTTACTGATATAGGAAATTATTAAACCGGTTTCAAATACAGTTACGAATCTGAAATTATTTCGATTTATCCGCTAGTTTGGTTTACCCACAAAAGTTTATTTTTTATTTTTAAAGGTAAATTACAAAAAGCACGTTTAGTTTTAATTAAGCCCCTAGAGGATACCGGTGTCCGCACACCTATTGTCTTTTAATTGTGTCTCTTTCGTGTGTCAATTACGGTGGCCGAAAGGTTAAGTGGGTGATCGACTTACAAGCATATACTGCGTTTTTAGGGTTCCGTAGCCAAAATGGCAAAAACGGAACCCTTATAGTTTCGTCATGTCCGTCTGTCCGTCTGTCACAGCCGATTTACTCGGAAACTATAAGTACTACAGTGATGAAATTTGATGGGAATATGTGTTGTATGAACCGCTACAAAATTATGACACTAAATAGTAAAAAAAAGAATTGGGGGTGGGGCCCCCCATACATGTAACTGAGGGATGAAAAATTTTTTTTCGATGTACATACCTGTGTGGGGTATCAATGGAAAGGTCTTTTAAAATGATATAAAGTTTTCTAAAAAACATTTTTCTTAAAGTGAACGGTTTTTGAGATATCAGCTCTCAAAGTCGTAAAAAGTATGTCCCCCCCCCTCTATTTTTATAACTACGGGGTATAAAATTCTAAAAAAAATAGAGGTGATGCATGCTAATTAACTCTTTCAACGATTTTTGGTTTGATCAAAGTATCTCTTATAGTTTTTGAGATAGGTTGATTTAACTGTAATTTTGGTTAAGTTATTGTGCTTACACTGAAAACGATGGCTGAACCTATAAGTACAAGGCAAAATATCGGGAGAGTTTAGGCTCCATTCACCAGGTGTATAAATTGACATAATAAGTTTATTATATTTGCTGCTACGGAACCCTTTGTGCGCGAGCCCGACTCGCACTTTTCGGCCGGCCGGTTTTTTTTATAATGTCGGTTTTACTCGGGGCTCGTTGATCTACTGGCTATTAAAACAGTTTTGAACGATGAGCCGTCAACTTACAAAACCGCGGACTTCGCCGACGAGCCATAAGGCCTCAGTTTTACAGGCCAGTCGATCAGGGCCTTTATGTCTAGATTTTCATTTGTTTGACCGGGCAAAACAAACAAAAGCCGGACATATTCAGTCAATAACATCATTCGATTCGGTGTTCGGTTTTTCGGTGTTTCGGCTACAGATTTATTTCGAATTCGTTGGTAACCTACGGCTAGAGAGCTTCATAACAACCCTGGTATGAACAGGCCCTTGTGCCTTGCTTCCGTTCCTTTGTCCGTCTTAAGCGCTCAACACTTGTGGATGCTAAACCTGATTGTGATGTTTTCGCGGATGAATGGAAAATCTCAGTATTTTTGGAATACTGTAATGTGAATGAGTGAATGTTTTTTTAGTGGAATATGTATTTTAAACAAATAAAACAAAACTATCATCCCGCTTTATAAATAGTGGATTTGTTAAAAATTCTTCCAATTTTTTTTTATTTTATTGATATAATACACTTCTCATCAAAAAAATCGAAACACCTTGCAAGTTTACGTTTTGTCAGGATTATCAGAAAAATGTGTACATTTAGGAATAAATGTTAAATGTCGTTTAATAGTGAGTAATATGAGCTTATCAAATCTTAATGTTAATGTTCTAAATTTAAATGAATTTTTCATAGGTTTCGTATTTTGTTAAATGAGTCATTTTTATTCCGTATGGAGTATAAAGGAAATGGATAAAACAACACACGTAAATGAAAAAAAAAGCTAAAAAACGTTTATTTAATAACTTGTATTCCCTCCCCGAGCTCTAATTACTGCTTCCATACGGTTCTTCATCGATCGGATGAGAGTCACGATCACATGCTGTGGTATATTGTCCCATTCCTCTTGGATTGCATCTTGCAGCTTGCTAAGTGTTTCTGGGGCAGGATCTCTTGCTCGAATTCGTCTCTTTAATTCATCCCATAGATGTTCAATGGGATTCATGTCCGGGCTTCTTGCTGGCCATTCCATAATAGAGATATCGACTTCGTTAAGATAATCTCGTACGACGCCCGCGGTGTGAGCCCTAGCATTGTCGTGCATGAATATGAAGCCGTTGCCAATAAAATGTGCATAGGGCATCACATGAGGCTCGAGACACTCTTCGACGTACCGATGACAGTTTAGTGCAGGCAGACGTGGCCCAGACACGAAAGCAAGCTCTGTCTTACCGTCGGCGCTGATTCCTCCCCAAACCGTCCACGAACCGCCACCATAGCTGACATTTTCTTCAATGCAGCATTGTGCATAGCGTTCTCCGTCTCTTCTGTAGACCTTGTTCCTTCCGTCGTTACCATACAGCATAATTTTACACTCATCAGAAAAGAGAACTTTGCTCCACTGTAGGTATGACCAATTTAGGTGCTCACGTGCAAAGTTAAGGCGCGCTCTTCGATGGTCTGCAGTTAATTTCGGCCCATTTGCTGGCTTATGCGGTACCAGTCCACGATCCTTCAACCTTCTTCTAATTGTAGAGTCACTTACAGCCACCCTTCGTACAACACGAAGCCGCTGCTGCAGTTGAAAAGCGTTAAGGCGTCGATTTCTTAAAGAAGTTGTTACAATAAATCGATCATCTCGCTCAGAAGTGACCCGATTCCTGCCAGATCCTGAACGGCGCGTGAACAAACCAGTCTCCCGATAACGTTTATAGACTCTATGAACAGATGACAGGCTTAGATGCAGTCTTGCAGCCACAACACGCTGACTAAGGCCAGAATCCAGCAATGCCACCACTTGGGCGGCTTCTGTGGGCGAAGTATCCATACGTTTTAGAAAAAAAACCTTTTTTCAGACGTCCCAAAGTCACAGTATTGAAATAAAAAACAAAAAGTTTAAGGATAGGCGCCAATTTTTAGTTTTTAAACGCTAAATGTACTCCAACCCTAAACACACATTTGTCTCAAAACAGTGATTCATTTCGTTTATAAGATAAACAAATGAAATTCTAATTTTGAATTTAGAATTTTCGCTTATTACTGTAATGGCCAAACTGCCAGCTATAATATATGTATTTTTTTTCATCGTATGAATTCTTTTTTGTGTTAAATTCGGACAGAAACAATGAAAACGGAAGTGTTTCGATTTTTTTGATGAGAAGTTTATAAACTAGTGCTTGACTGTGATCCCACCTGATGGTAAGCAGTGATGTAATCGTTGATGGTGAGGCGCACTATGTACTCAAGGAATTAAAAACAATTAACCCCCTTCTGCGGGATTTTTCCAAAGAGTTACCACCGTCCCTGGTACGCAAAGGGTACCAGAAGGAATACATTATAGGTTTTAGTCAGTAAAAGTCTAATATTCCCTTTTACTCCACCGAGAAAAAGTCTTTGATGATTTCAAACTTAAACACTGGGCAAGTGCGAGTCAGACTTGCACACTGAGGGTTCCGTACCAATCAAGTAATGTAAATAATTCAATTCCCTAATCAAATCTCGAAAGATTTTTTCCGATTCGAAAAAGTGATTTAATCATTAGATTCCTTATATTGGTGTTATAAGACTTTGCTACTAGGCATGCCAAATTTCGGGTTTCAAGGTCAACGGGAATCCCGTGAATTACAAGACCGTTGCAAATACCGGTTTTCTGCAACATATTTTTAAGCAAGGGACCGCAGACTTAGATATTATATGGTTGGAATTTCAATTCAACACCTTCACGCGTTCCTGAGATTAATTGTCTTGACTGACGGAGAACAAAGTGAAAGGTTCCCCTTTTTTCCTTTTGAAGCACGGAACCCGAAAAAGGAAGCCATTAAAACCCCTTACGTGTTTAATGACAAGTAATAAGAACTCGGGATCTACGCGTTGATGTATTTTCCCGTATCTGTTTACGCACATTTGAACACGCGCCTCTTCTGTTGGTTACACACTTCACGAGTGAGGGATCTAATGTGCATTTGTATGTTGTTCCGTCTTTGTATAAAGATTTGCACACTTTGTTTGTGTTTATTGTCTGTTGAATATTATTATGGTTATTGTATTGTACTGAGAATAGTGGTGGTTGTGTGGTAACAGCTCCAATTTACGAGTTTTAGGTCGCGGGTTCAATCCTAGCCAGCACATTACTTTGTGTAATTTATATCAACACCACTGCTCTCAAAACGGTGAAGAAAAACATTGTGAGGAAACCGGCATGTCTTAGAGCCAAAATTTCGAAGACGTGACCACCAATCCGCTTTGCGCCCGCTTGGTGGCTTAAAAAGGGTTTTAGCCGTTACTTTTGGAAACATAGAGAGCAGCCACAAATAAACCTAATAAACCAATGATAAAAAGAATCTAATGTCACCAACTGTCAAACACATATTATGACAGTTTCATATCAATAGTCCGGTCGATAGTTCATAGTTCTAATTGTCTCTATCTATTTTTCAGATAAAACTGCGCGATGGCGAGATCACTGACCGACCTATCACACTTATGAACAGCAATAAGGCAAGTTCCTAATGTGCGTGGTTTCCATGTGAGGGTTTTCTCCAGGAGATGGACACACTCCACGTTGGTCACGGGCATAGCAAGGGGTCCAGTCGTAGTCAGTCACCGTCTACAGCAGACCTGGCGAGGGATCCCGCTGTGGTGACAGATGATGCCGTCATCAGGTCCAGGGTGCAGTCGCCTTCGACTGCTCATCATGTTGTCAGTGTGAGTGATATTATTATTGTTTTTGTTATTTACTAACTGACCCGGGAAATGTTGTTGCCATCAAATTTATCAAAGAAATCAAACGCAAATATAAATCGAAACAATAATATTGAAATTGTAATAAAAAAATGTGGGCGTGGAGGTAGGAAGGTGAAAAACACTTTACACCTTTTAAGAATTAAGACAAGGACCACAGGTTTCCTTTTCACAAAATTTCCGCTTCCGTAGCAGGCATCGGCCCTACTGGGCTCTGACGGTTTTGCTGACATCTCTTTGCGAAGTGGACGACTTAGGCTCGGTTACCATTCGATCGAACGGTTAGCTCCCCTTTGCTCGTCGTCTGGAGGGGTCGCGGTGCCTGGTGCGTGGAATGTCCGTTCTCTCTGGTGAGCGGCAGTTTCATTCGTTAGTGTTACTGATTCGTAGAAGTTGACGTTCGCCTGTCATTCCTTGTTGCTCCAGAACATCGTCTGAACCAGGGCCTGGCGAGAAACCTCGCCTCCGCGAGGAAACGACTCTGATCCACTCAAGCAAACTATCGCATATAGTTTTCTTCATGAAAAGGCTCGATAGTGTGATTAGTGCACTTAATACGCTTGCCTCTAAGTGGCTATTAGTCCCTATTTAAACTGGTCTTCATTTAATCTAGATAAGGCAAGCGATAAGAGGAGATCATTCATGCACTAACATTGTTCTAATCAATGTGCGAAACAGCATTAATTGATCTACAATGTTGTTGGGCTGTTGTGTCCTCGGCACCTAATTGGCGCTTCGTCGTTAATATGACTATAACATAGACGTAATGGGATAATGAGTAGTTATGACTGTTAGTTTATATAACGGGTTGTAGGTAAATAGCCGTTTCAGAGTGTTTAACGTACTCGTATTATTATCCGAAGGTCCGTACAAACGTATGTTATGTCGCAGTATCGTATCTGCACTCAGTACTATGCGGACTTGGGCCTTGTGCGTGAGCCATGGTGGCTATAATCTTTGGTGGACTTACCAACTAGCCTTCCTCTCCTCAAAAGCTGATTAGGATCCTTGGCTCCAGCGGGGCCAAGGGTTCGCGTCTGAAAAGAAGGCTCAGCCTTGGTATGAAAGGAAACGTAGGAACATGGTGGGTTTTTTAATCGGTAAGAGTCTGACGCTTTCTTCCGCTCCGCCCAAGGGCGCAAGTTGTTATTGGACGATTTTTACCCACCCAAAAAGTTGTCCTTTGCGATCTAAGACCACGGTCTCGATGTAATTCGCCTTAATAACCCATTTAATTACAAGTTAATAGTTAATTATCCACTCCACTGATCGTCTAATATGTCAAACTAATGTTTCCCAGTGGACACATCTCTGAACTGGGAATTTATTAGCTAATTAAACTCTAGACAGGCAAGCGCCGAGTGCCAGACACCATTTCAACTTGATCTCAAGGACACAAATCTCTGATGTCTCATAAGTCATAAGTTCATTACTGAGGTCAATTCTCGTTCTTTAAAGAAAATGAATAAATGGTCAAATCGAATCGGACACGCACAGGGTTCCGTACGCTCCACCCATATCCACCCAAGGGCGGGATTCTTCATTGGATGATTTTTACCTACCATAAAAAAAACCTTGTGAAAGGTCTTCCAACGATGAACACGAGAATTGAAAAAACTAAAACTAAACCTATTTATTTGTTTAATAATTTGTGTAGACACACTACGTGGCTTATTATGAAAACAATTGCATTTGCAGTTGTTATTGCTATTAAAAACTGTTATTGGCATTAATTTTTTTAAAACCTTTATTTTTGTACAAGTTTTCAAGCGCTAAAATTCGCAGAGCCTAACTTCAGACTCGCCAAGATCCGATGGCCGTACTGTATTGTATTCTATAAAAAAATACGGGCTCTTTTTTTCGGTGGACAATAATCATCCAATGACGACTACCGCCTTTGAGTGGAGCAGGAGATAGTGTCCGACTCTTACTGACTAAAAACCCACCCCGGTTCATCGTTGCCTTTCATATCAGGGCCGAGCCTTACTTTCAGAAGCGTACCCTTGGCCTCAGTAGGACCTTCGACCCTTTTGCAGCGTCGGCGTGTGGGACATACGTGTAGTTCTACCTTTATGAAGAAACCTATTTGCGCGCGGGCGAATCTGAAATACCATATTCCAATACCTTTTGGTCGCGATGCAAGTTTTTAGTACGATTCCTTGTGGTAATGGCATTATATAATACATATTGTTTTACTGTTTTACAGCCACTTTCCTTATTATGTGTATAATTTTGATGAGTGTAAAGGGAAATGATGAAGTAGGCAACAATAGTAGGCTACCTTCTGTTGTGAACACCTACTGTTATTACCTACTGTTGTTGTTAGGTGACTACCACGGAGTAATTTACTCCGTGGTGACTACCTAGTGTTGTTACCTGGATCGCGTCAACAAACTGTTTTAGTCATTACGTAGGTACACTAAATTATCCTCAATTCAAATGATGTAGGTTACATCGCTCATGAAAATATTTAGTTTACTACAAAACAACAAATTTTCAGCGGTATCTAACAAACTTTCGTCTACCGTATTAGTGTAATGTGTTAATGCGGTACAAAGTCCCAACTTATTTGCTACGTATATTAAGAAAACAGACTGTAAAGTATGCAGGTACTTGAGTATTAAGTGCTTGCTAGCATTTACACGTGACTTTGCTCGCGTGGTCTGTCCCACAGGAAACCTGCGATTTTTTCCTGGAACAAAGTATTAGGTAACCTATGACGACGAAAGTGTCATAAAGGAATATCCTAAGTTTTTTAAAAAACTAGTTACTCCTTAATACTTTTTCGTACGTGGAAATTCATGACATTCCATTTCGAGAGGTTTTCCTTTTCAGACTTTTCATAAGTCATATGTACATATTAAAAAGTATTACTATACCTACTTTTTTTGTAAGCCGAACTGTGTTCCTTCAGTTACTATTTTATAGGGCCACGGTAACCCTCTCAGTCAGACCCTCGCTTTGCTAGACATGTTGACAAAATATACTTATTATAGTTGGTTTTTCAATGAGATTTCTAGAGTATGTTTAAAGAATTACTGGCCCCTGTGACCTGGTCTCCTGTAGCCCATCTCATAGAATCCGTAAGCTTTTCTGACATAAAGTGTAGACAAATTCCTGCAGCTGGGTCTCTACATTTGCTGACAACTCCGCTAAACCCGCCGTCGACGACTCCAACTTGGTCTGACCAAAAAGTCTAAACTGTTACCAGACCAGACTGTTTCCGGTCGGCGAGCTACCCATGGCTCGACGTCCGCAAGCCTACGGTGGAAACAAATTACACTTTCCGCAGTGTCACTGTCTAATACAAAGCGACACTGCGGAAAGTGTAAGAGGGCCTAAGGAGGATTCTAATCGGACCAGTACTTTCACAGATTTAACTTTTTACAGACCTACAGAAATGTAGAATGATGTTCTAGCTTTCTGCCAGAGGCTTTGCCCGCGTGAAAATAAGTTTTCGCACAAACTTTGGACACTCGTTTCATCCCTTTAGGGGGTGAATTTTGGAAAAGCCTTTCTTAGTGTTCGCTTAAGTCATAAAAGGAAGCCCTGTGCAAGAAAATCACTCTCGTAGTCCCAGTAGTTTTGGCTGTGCGTTGATATGTCAGTCAGTCAGTTTCACCTTTTATATATAGATTACTGCAGTACAAAGTACAAGTGTATGCGCTAGTTTACAAACAAAAACTGTTATGCCACGTGTGTACTCAAGTACGTAGACATAAGTGGCAGTGTGTTAATGAGTCCACGAGACACACTTGAATGGTATGAGGGCTAGAGCGAGTTTTTATTCCCTATGACATAAACATTCGCTGATGTCCTTTGGAAAAAAGGTTTTATGGTGACCAGACAGCGCCTATTTTTAGTACAATACTGTATTAAATGAGTATATCACAGCAAGTTTGAAAGTGGCGCCAATGACCGAAAAGTTAAAATATGAAGAATAGGAGAGATTTGAGTTTACACGAAGAAGAGATGGAGGGATTGTGGTATGACTAATATGAAATAAAAGGCGGTTAGGAGTGTGATGTGACAGGACAGAGCGGAAGTAAAAAAAATTTTGCGTCGACCTCAAGTAATATGGGATAGGGGCAGGAAGAAGTAGGAGCACTATGTATCTCTCAATTGAACTCTGTAGAACATACTGTGGAAGTCTACCCTGCGTGGGCAGAGCACCATTGTATGTGTTCGTTAAGACAATCGGTGGTGGCTACCTCTCGCGTGCAGCTCTAGTTCAGGCCATGGTTTGGTGCGAGATGGAACGAGAAGCAATCCCCTTCTACAACGAAGCAGTAGTGCGAGCGAAAGAGACGATTGCAACCATGAGGGAACGGACAACCTCACGCCTACTATCGCCGTAGGAGATACTCGTTGTATCGGGAACTAGTAGGACAATTTCCGGCCACCTTAGCTTTGGAATTGTTGACGACGGGCAATTGTATCTCGCTGTCCGATTAGAATTAAATCTGAGTAAAAAACATATACGAATTGAGAAACCTCCTCCTTTTCTGAAGTCGGTTAAAATACTCTTTAGCTTTATACAAGTACCATTAATATAGGTTGATTAACGTTCACGTTAACACAATCTAGTTAATTAAAAATCTCGCAGAAAGACCACTGTTGACGACTTCATTACCGCCTTGAAACTACTTATTATAAGGCTCGGAATGCAGGTAGTACTGTATTTCTTAGCCTATCTATTTTATCAGGGAAGTAAATAATATAAACAAAGACGAGACACTACTTTGTGAAAGTTGTGTGGACTGCATGAGTCACTTTGATAGTGAGGCTTGTCGACAATATAACAAGGAACTGAAGATATTATCTACTAGATAATACGTTAATTAGTGTTCCTGCTTTTTCGCGCAATGATTTAGACTATATAGTTGATACAAAATAAACTTAAACTCTTGAGCCCCAAGCGAACGCCGGCGTTTGCACACCTTTCCATCTTCGACGTCTTTCTGTCTCTAATTACGGTGTTCAAAGGGTTAAGAGGATAAAAAAAAATAGCAGGATAAAGCCTATATTCGCGGCACGTTTAGGTCTAACTCTATCGCAAATACAAGCGTTATTAAGTACTTAGTAGATTTTATTACGAGTGGGCAATTTTTTTTTACGACGTAGCTTAGGTGCTTTTTTGAAACCAGCGTGAAGTGAGGTATTCTAGAGTGGAAACCCGAGCGTAGCGAGGGATTCTTAGAATCCTGAACCTAGCGAGGTTTTACAGCAATTCCCCGGTGGAGTCAGTATTTTTGAAGTCAAGAATGAATAAGTTACTTTTAAACAGACCTGCTCCATCGTTGAGCGTCAGGTGAGATGGTAGTCTAAAGCGAAATTATCAGGAAAAAGAGATATTTGTACCACTCTCAAACTTAAACATTAAAGTTTACGTTCAGGTTACTTAAACTTGAGCTCCATCAGAACAATACAGCTAAAAGATAACACCATTGTTCACAAGTACCGTTTGAATGCACCAGACGGTTGACCTACGACATTATGAAATAGAAAGTACTTTACTCTTTAAAAGGCTTGCTGTACCTACATACAGTTAACTGCACGTCCTAGTAACAATTTGAGTTTGACAGTGATTTTACTAGGAAAATAGAGGCTTCTCAGCAGGATTGTACGTATGAGGTGAGGTACCATGACCCTATTTAGAACACAGGAAATAAATGTAGGAACCAGAGTCAGCGTGGATTAGTTTAGACATGAACGACACGTATCAGCGAGGCCTTTTTCGTTAATAAATTCAAAAACGAGAGAAGCCACTAAAGCAAGCTAGCGTTCAACCACATCGTCGCTTACCATTAGGTGGAAAAGTGGTCAAGTGGTTGCGCGAACCCCTTGGGTGCACAACCGCGTGGGCGAGGGCCTACCTCGCCCACATGACTAACTACGTCACTGGAACGAAGAATGGTTTTAGTCAGTATTAAGGCTGACACTCACTCACTCAGAGCGGGTTAGCGGAAAAAGAAAAAGTTACTCTGCATCCGCAGCTCCCTGACGCAAGTTTTTAAGGGAACACCAGGATTGTTTTAGTCAGTACTAATCGTAACTGACCCTTCCACTCACTCTAGGGTGGAGAATAGAGGAGTCCTAAAAATAAAGTTGGCACCAAGTAGTAATTTACAGGCCTTTGACAGTACATTACGTCTAGGCAATAGTTTAATCTGACGTCAGTCTTGAACAGGTATCATGTTCCCTTACTTCGTTGTGGATGCCAGATAAGTAGGTGTTCTTTGTAAAATTCTTACTTCTCAGTAGTACACTCCTGACGGAGTGGTCATGGATCGTCTGGTAGGCTGGTTGCGGCGGAGACTTCTCTATCTCTCTCTCTTTGTAAAATATTGGTATAGTGGACCATACGAGTATCTAACCCCTAACACTCCAACGTAGTTCGTGAAAGACCCGATTGGTGCTGTGTTACCAATAAGGTCCGTTCCAAGTGATAGTAATAAACGCGGCTGATAGTACCTACTCTCTAATTATGTAGGACGAATATTGATGCGAACGCCCCTTAACCTAGATACAACAGCTATAAAGAAACCTAGGTACCTACCTAGGTCTTATATGTATTAATGTCGGTTTGGTAATAAGTTGCCGCTGAAAGGAATTGAATGAGGCCTGCAATGGTTTATGATAGAGAAAGGTATGCGGTCTGTAATCCTCCTGGGTGTCGTTAGTATTATGGAATCATAGTTACGTTATTCAAATCATATATATAAGTGATCATGCTTGTAAATGAGGCAATTAGAAACTGCAGGAAATCGTTTATTTATATGTTTATTTTATTGGTACGCAAAATACGCGCTTTAGTCGTGTAGTTGCGGATACCAGCCCGAAATACAATATATGGCAACGAAGGAATGGGGTAGGTTGTTCAGTCAGTAAGAGTCTGACACTGTTTCCCGCTCCGCCCAAGGTGCAAGGGCGGGATTCGTCATTGGATGATTTTTACCTATCATAAAAAAATACTTATTTTATTATCGGGCTAGTGATATCTTCAGTCTATGGTAGATGCGAGTGTTTTTAAATCATACTTTAGCTGTCCTTGTCATCTTTAGATGAACTTCGAAATCTATGACTTACCGCCCGGAGGATACGGTGGAGCACGTGGTAGAGGTGTGACACCCGCTCCGCCCAAGTGCGGGACTCTTCGCTCTCAACTATTTATAAATCTTCTAGTTTAAAAAAAAAAGTTTATCATCTCGAACTTGACCACTATCTCACTTGACGGTAAGCGATGATGTCTGATGATGTGGTCTACTTGTGTAGAACTAACTCATTAAGTCTTGAATTAAATACTCTCAGTTTGTAGCTATCAGCAAACACAGGCTCCGATGCCAACCAAGAAAACTAAAAGGTATTTCTTGGCTTTCTTGCCTAGCGTCGGAGCTCTTTGGCGGAGTCATCAAAATTTTAGGTGAACTTATTCAATAGTAGTTCGGCCGTTCTAATCTGACGATCCTGAAGAAGAGAAGAGAAGTGCCTAAGCTCTGCGAACTTTAGCGCTTGTGCACTTCTACAAAAATTGTTAAGTGTTTTAACAACTGCTAACAGCATTTATTTACTAGGATACGTCCACGTGATAATGCTAGTACTTTATATTTTTCAAATCTTACTAATATTATAAATGCGAAAGTTACGATGTTCGGATGTTTGTTGCTCAATCACGCCAAAACGGCTGGACGGATCTGGATGAAATTTGGCACAGGCATAGGATACACTCTGGAATAGGACACAGGCTACTTTTTATCCCGGAAACCCCAACCCCAATACCACGCGGGCGAAGCCGCGGGCAAAAGCTAGCATTAAATATTTTTTAAAGCGACTAGACCCAGACACAAAGGTAGACATTAAATCAATCAATACATTTGAATACCTCAATCATGTCAATCAATCTGACATGATGCTCGAGCATACATTCAGTTATCAATCATCATCATTGCCATATATAAATCCATTTGTCATGGCTATTGTCTGATAGACAAATTATAGGCTTGAAGAGAATCATTAAGAGACTATAAATCAAGTCAGTCGATGGCAGTCCATTGCTGGATGTAGGATTTTCCTTAGTGCTCAAGAAACTTTCATTTTGGTCTTGTTACTGTTAATTTATTGGAAAATAATTTTACTGAATGTTTTGGTACAATAATGAACTGATTAAAGTAGGTAATTGTTTTTTGTTTTGTTCTAATTGGTTAGACCGGATTTTTTATTATAAAGATTAATCATTTAATTTAATTCAGAAATGAAATTTTTGTTCTTTAATATTGTTGGAAACTAATGCTTAAGTGCAATCCTGCCTGATGGTAAACAGTGATACAATTGTTGATGGTGAAGCGTATTAGTTTATTAAGCGCATGTTATTATCTTAACAATAATTTTAAAGCTATGTATACATAGAAAACCATTTCAATTATTATAGATTTTTGTTCTTTATCAGAAGTAATAAAATAGCATTTTTAAGTAACTTGATAAAGTCAATGAAGGATTAATTTACGGTTACATAATTCTTTACCAGTCGGCATACCAATCTTCAAAATAAATAACTGAAACATATATGTATTTATTATATTTAAAAATGAAGTAAAGGTTAAATCACCATACCTTTATAACAGCAGGATTTGAGGAGCAAATATTTCATGACATTTCACTTACATAGTATCTACAGGTAATCAAATACGAGAGCAGTTCATATGCATTGAACATAAAACTTCATCCTGTTTCGTACTTCGTGTGATTCAGTATTACAAAAGAATTGCTCTTCATAAGCATTACTAGTTCATCTGCTAATTCCACGTCTCCTTAATTACAGGAACCGTCATCAAGCACGTCGTCCCGGCACGGCGAGAGGGCACACCATGTCAAGTCTCACTCCAGGGACTTGGGCAACAGTCCACTGTCAGCCAACACCACAGGAAACAGCTCTAGAGAGTAAGCAGAGAATACATAATCGTTATAGTTTTACTGTAGTCCGTTCACGTTAGGAAAATAGTGACGCATCAGACCTACTTCAAAGTTAAGGCGTAATCAACCTGAGTAATCGTCAGAATTTTCAATTTAATTTTTTACAATTGAGTAATTAATAGGAAATTTTTAAAAATGACAAAAATCGCACACATACTTTCCAAAGGGGTTACATCAACGTTGTTCGCGTCTTTTGGCGACGATGCTTGTTCATATCATTAAATTGTATTTCTTTTGCATTCTTAACCAAAGGAACCGCTCCGACGAGGGTTTATGTGTCCTATTGGCCAGGGTCGTGTGTTTGAGACCGGGTGCTCCATCTAGCTCCTCAATCCTCACATATGACAGAAGAGCTGACGAGATGGAGTATTTGATCGTGGCTGTGCGACCCTGACGGAATAAACGTGATAGTTTCTGTCGGATTATGTGGTTTGTGGTTTATAAATATGTTTAAAAATAAATTTAATATGTACTCAATGTAAATAAAAAGGATAATAAATACATATTTTAAATAGAATTGGATAGGACTTAAAAACAATTCGTCGAAAAGTATGTGTAATCAAATGATAAGGGGTGTCCGAATATTACAAACATTTGTCATCAATGTCATTTGGAAGGTTTATCTGTTGTAGGATATCGCTAATGCACTACATACTTCCTGCAAGCCAAAACACAATTATCCTTTTTAAAAGCATTACTGGCAGTGTTTTAAGCATATTTGGACCTAGTAAGCCTGTAAATCAGGACCGGTCGTTGTGGCGACGCTAGGGAGAGGCCTATGTCCAGCTGTGGGACGTCTTTCCGCTGAAATGATGATGATGAAGCCCGTAAATTGCCAAACATGAGGGATATCCAGTCATGGGCAGCATGTCTTATTTACTTAAACTTTTTATATACCTAATACTGTTTTATAAGCGGGCTTAATGCAACACAGCATTCTCTAGCAGTCCGTCCACCTTTGTGTTGAAAAAGATTACTGGGGCAGATGTGCACAGCTACTTTTTGGGAGAAATAAGGTGCTCCAGGATCGATAAAATTTCTATTTTTCATAGTATGGGAGCAGGTCTTGCCACGCACTAAGGCCAGGGATGCCGAATTTCTATTAGAGAAAGTGCCACTAAATATCTGAAAAATAAATGTGGTCATAGCATGTCGCCAAAATATCCTGACAAACACCTTATCGTAAAATTTACTGTTAATGTGATTACTACTGCTTCTAATCACTTAGATTTTTAAACATCATATATTGGCATGCCCATAATTAATTATTTTTCCCGCGTGCACAATTTTGGCACGCGTGTCATAGGTTCGCCATTCATGACCTAAGCTGGCGAAATATGAACGGTCACGAGGAAAAGCCGCGTAGTAAATTCTGTGATACGGGTAACTGACCGCTTTGTTTTTTCTATCCAGCCTGGAAGACTCGCCACAAAAGAAGATACTGCCACTGATAGCGCCGGGTGAATATTCCAGCACGGTGTACAGCCCCAACGTGTCGTACGCGCTCTCCTCCGCCGACGAATATGGATCGCCCGCTTATAGAGGTACAACACTATAATTTAATGCTTTGTTTGGTTAGGCCTGCGGCGAATGTTCGAAACGGTTATCGAGGGTGTTTGATTTATCACGGGTGGATTATAGTCAGTAAAAGTCTGACACTTCCCTCTCCACAAGCTCCACCCTGAGAGGAAAAAGATATTTAATGATTTCGAAGCTCAAAAAAAGGTTCATTCTACCAAGAATAGAAAAAACTATGTATCCTAAGTACATATTTTTTTGCCAATATCAAAAACACTGTCTTGGGAACCCTCATAGCACCAAAGGTGTACTTCTCATATTTTTAAGGAAAAAATTAAGCCCTCTATTAAGGTGGGAGGGTCTTCCGACCAGACAGATGTTCTGTCTGACTATCCGATAATTGAATTCTGGCTGTTGAATCATTATGTCTCGGTCAAGACTACTATACTATTTCTTGCAATAATTAGTCAGAAATTATTTTTGACTAATTCAAACTGCTATAAAGTCACACAAAAATCTATAGGGTTTTTTGTAAACATTTAAAAATAGTGGTTCTATTTCTGGGTACAGCTAAGTGAGGACCTTTCGTACTTCCAAAATATTAAAGAAACACGTTTCAACTAAATAAAAGTATTAATTCTTAAAAAAAAAATAGAATTTAGCCCATTAGTCCATGCGACAAAAACAAATAACATTACTATGACAAAAATTTTAAACGCGTCATCAGTGCCCTATATGTCCCTTTTTTTTTAAAAGAAAAATATAATATAATAATATCTTTTTGTTTTGACTTTTCAGGTCAGGATGGGGACTATTCTAATCAAGGTAATTACTAAAAAGAATGGGTAAAATAGATTAATCCGCATATTAGACAAAATCAATTATATAAAAAAAAAAAACTATCGGAAGCCAACTATGGTTGCCAATCCATATCATGATTGCCACATCAAGGTTTCATAAAAACGTAAAATCTGTTTATAAAATATCTATCAGCAAAAATTTTCATAACCACTGCTCTAATTAAAAAATATAAAACGTTATATTACCTTCTCATTTAAATTAGAATGTATAATAATATTAAATTGACATCATTTTCCTACTGATAACACACAGTATTCGATACACATTGGCTAAATATATTGGTATCAAACGATTTATTTAGTTTACAATTAGACTTTGATTAAACCACAGTAAATAGTGCTAATTAAAGAACAATGACAGTTAATTTTATTATTATAAATGGTGATGAAATAAAATAAAGTGTATTTGTGATGTGATTTTGCTTAAGGAAAATCTGTGTTTGCAAAATATTAACTACTAGCTGGTACCCGCGACTTCGTCTGCGTCCTTTTTTTCGCAATAATAGGTAGCCTATGTTCTTTCTCAGGGTCTAAAGATTGTCTGTGCCAAATTTAATCAAAATCGTTTGAGAGGTTTAAGCGGGAAAGCGTAACAGACAGACAGACAGAGTTACTTTCGCATTTATAATATTAGTATGGATAATCTGTTCAAAATAACATTACACATTTAAGAAAAACTTTTTTTGCTGTTCGTTCAACCGATTTTGAGTTTTATTACGTTGGTGGAATGACAAATGGCGGCTGCAGTAAATAGTTGGTTTTTTAAAGACATTTTTACTTTTAATGCCATCCTTATGCCTACGGAATAGAAGTTAAAATCGGTTGAACAAACAGTAGAAAAGATTTCTGTAAATACCAAATTTTAACACGAAAAGGGTATAATTAGTGATTGAAGTAAAGTGATCTTAGTAATAAGTGTACTGCCGCCAAGTGAGACTCAATATCCATAAAGAATTGGGTAATTTCTTGTGTAACTATTTGTACAATATTTTATATAAAACAACAAATATTACCGAAGAGGAATATATTTTCTGAAAACCCGCTAAAAAATAGTTACTAAATGAAGCTTTAAACGATCTCTTTTGTACACACTTAATGGCGGTTCAAATAAAGAGACATTTTATAGAAAACGGTCAAGCCAATTAGGAGCAGTTTGATAACTAATTCTGTGAGACAATTTTTTCATATATAGTTACTAGCTTTCCCGCCAAACTTCGTACCATCGATTTTTTTTCGTTCTCTCCTTTTAAACCATCCCTGAGCGAATATTTCTAGACCAATATTGCCCAAATCTGTCTCTCTGTGTCTCAAATAGCGAGACTAACGAACAGCTAATCATTTTAATATATAAGAAGATTAAATTATGTCATTATAAAAAGAAATACTCTAATTATATAAAAAATATATATATAATAATAAACTTATTTGTCTATCAACAATGTCCAAAATAATTCCATGTTACTATACTAATATACAAAACAAAGTCGCTTTCCATATCTATCTGTTTATACACTAACTCCCACGCAACGGATTTCAATGCCTTTTTCACTAATGAAAAGAGCTTTAACGCGTAAGGCTTATGTATATAATTTACACTCACTCAAAGCTGGGGCGGGACACTAGTATCTGTGTAATCTATCAACTGTGACACGATTACTAGCGTAACGATCAAGTTACCATTGTCTAAGTATATTTCCTAGTGTTTCAAGAACAGCCTCACAGTGTCATACAATCGAGTACCACCACTCAGATATTCTTTAACCTTTCGAGTTAATTAAATCTACACTAATATAATAAAGAGGTAAAGTTTGTTTTTTTATTTTTTTGTTTGTAGGAGGTAATCTCTGGAACTACTGGTCCGATTGGAGAAATTTTAGCAATAATAGAAAGCTGCTTTACTCCTGAGTGACATAGGCTATATTTTATGTACGCGGGCGAAGCCGCTGACAAAAGCTAGTACATAATAGAAAGACAATAGATGTGCGTTCGCTCGGGGCTTAAGAGTTTGAATACAACTTATCAAAAAAAAAAAAAAAAAAACCTATCATAAAACTTTCTATCATGATAAAGCTCGAAGGCAGTGTTTCCTTTTAACGCGTGCGTCGGTTTCATCCGTTGTATTTTCGTGTTCTATTCGCCGGGGTCGTGTATTTGTGACTGGGTACTCTATCTCGTTTTTTTTCAAAGTCAAAAGTCAAAATCTTTTTATTTCACATAGCCCTACATGGGCACTTGTAAAACGTCAGAAGCCAGTGCTTGAAGCTAGTGTTTAGCTCTTCAATCCCCGTAGGTGACAAAGCCCTGATAAGATGGTGTTGATCTGATTGTGTGACCCTGGTGGAATAAAAGCGAGTGGAGGTCGGATATATTCGAAGTTTGCGGTTAAAATATTAAAATCTTGAGCCCCAAGCGAACTCCGGCTTTCGCACACCTATTAATTTTCTATTATGTCTCTAATTACGGTATTCAAAAGGTTAAATCTAAACTTCAACTGTAAAACAATATTGCTGTTTAAATATTGGATTTTCGTGTATATAAAATATAAAAGAAATAAATTAGAATAACCAAACCCTCATACATACTTATATACCTAATTAAAAACTTGACGAATGAACTTTCTAACGCCTCTTTAAGAGACTTGCATCTTCTTTCCTCAATAAAAATGTACATGTCATTCGAAGACGAGAGCGACGGTGCGAACGTGACGTCATCGAAGGCAATGGCGGCCATCGCGCATCTCAACACCAAGATCGAGCGAACCAAGGACCTCATACGACTGGAGCAGACTATACGGGACGGTGAGTGACATACTGTTCTTATATTAGTAACGTTATAAGGTCTCGGTTTGAAGAGAGCTGCTATTCTCTCTCGCTCTGGGTGGAATGAGAGATGTCAATTGATAATTTTCCAAAAAAGAGGTTTATTTAACTAAAATGTTGAACTATCGTGCTTAAATTTGATATGAGTATTGAACTAAGTATACGTTTATTTTATTCGATGTGGATAGAAATACTAAGAAAAATTGCTTCGGTTTTTTTCTAATGAGGGAAACAAAACTTTTGTGAACAGATCTTTTTTGCACTCAAATCTCTAGAATTGCGTAATAAGCCTAAATGTTTTTGCGCGCGCGACAGTTATTCGTATGAAAATACAAAGCAGCGCGATAATCGCACTACTGCCGCGCTTTTGTCGCGCGACTAAATTGAAGACGTTCTAAAACTATGACTTTCAAACACCTTAAACACGCTTGAAAGATTTGCAATACCCTTGCAAAACTAGGATAGGACGTCGTTATGTACTAAAATTCTATCAATTGGTTTATCATTCCGTTAACAATAACCTTGAAACATTCCAGACAACGTGAACGAGTACCTGAAACTAGCGGCGAATGCAGACAAACAGCAGCTGCAGCGCATTAAAGCGGTGTTCGAGAAGAAAAACCAGAAGAGTGCGTTGTGCATCGCACAACTGCAGAAGAAGCTGGAGGGATACAACAAGCGCATCAAGAACTGGGAGGTGAGCATTAACATTCATGGATTTTAGTAAGGCTAGTGGTAATTGGAACCAAAGATGTACACAAAACTTTTTGGTCTCTCAATAAAATTGTATTCTATTTAAAGACATATATTACGACTAAGACAAAAAAAAAAAAACGATTGGAAAAATATTCGATAAAGTTTAATCTATCTATTACGTTAACAGTACAACTTCTGTAGGAAACAACTTATTCTCTTTACGGTATTGGGTTCCATATTCATATGGTAAAAACGGGACTGTCTATCACTAGGCTTATATATACCTCTTGAATCGTGATAGCTATAGCTAGACATTTGAAATTGTCACAGATTATGTGTTTATGTTGCTGCTATAACAACAAATACTAGATGTAGAATAAAATAAATATTTAAAAGGGGGCCCAACAAACGTGAATATGTTTTTTGTTGCGAAAGTTATGGAACTCTTCGTCCGACTAACACTTGGCTCTGTTTTTTCATGTCGCTTTCGCTACATCGGTAATTAACTTAAAAAAAAACGATTAAAAAGTACGATGAGGGTTCAAAAGTACAAAAATCTGGGCTTCTTGTTAGACAAACTATTAAAGCGCTGAAAACGCAGCAAATAATCATGAGCCAGAGCGCCATTATTTAAAGTTTTGATAAAGAATCCAAGCACCTAATCTACACCCACGCTTCTCCACCTATAATCAAGACTATTGTATTTTAGAAGCTAAATTTTTGACTGAAGTGTTTCAATCGCCTTGGTCCCAAATTGGTCGAAGCCTACTGGGGCCATGGGGCAATGTAAAAACGCAAACCCAGGACCCTGGAACGAAGGCAAAAAAGGAAATAGAAGTTGATTTTTAGTCAGTAAAAGTCTGACACTTATCTCCCGCCGAGTTGTCATTGGATGATTTTCCCACAAAAAAAAAACCATTTGAACAAAAAAACATTTGACTCGTGGTAGTCACAGTAGGTATTCATGTAAAGTTTATAAATAATCCCACAACAACAAAGGTATCTTGTGTATGTGACTTTACATGTTAGTGAAAGCACCCACGACACAGGAGTTATTCCTAGTGTGGGGCAGGGTTTCTTTAAAAAAAAAAAATGCAAATATTAATTTCCAATTTACTCTTAGCATTGGACTCCCAAGTAAGTGGCTTACCAACAGAGTCTAAAATTGCAGTTTCAACAGCACGCACAACATTTTGCCATACGATGCACTCCATGTGTTTAATGCTAGCTTCAGGAGTGTCCACTACACTGCAACATACCATAATCGTGCTGGGAACTTATTAACCATAAAAAGACACGACTGCAATCACTATGTCCATTAGACCGTTCCGTCACCGACTTAAACCGTCGCATGCCATGCTCGGCGTATATCATAAAATAACAGATGATGTTAGTGGGTACCCAAACGTTTCTAGCACGATCATGGTGTAGTGGTCAAGGCGGAATCAGGCGATTCATTCGAAAAATGTTCACTCGAGTACGTGCATAAATTTTCTTTCATTCGGAATAGGATTTAATGCTAACCGAACGCGAAAATCAATTATCGTTAGATCATTTGATTTGATTCACTAACGAATTCATTCTGCACTTTCTTTTATTCTATGTTTATTTATTTTTTTATTCATAATTATAACAGTCGGTTAAAAAAAATTAAAAAGTCAAAATTGCAATCAAGGAAGGCATGGTCCTTCGAGCCGGATGACACTTCGAATTAGAGTTATGGTCAAGGTTACCGCTGCCCCTACACTCCTCGTTAACCACCCTCAACGTGCGGTAATGTTGAGAACAGCCATCTCAACAGATTCCGAATGAAAGACATAATCGCTTGATTCCACCTTCAAACTCCTCCAATGCCCTAAGTTCCTGCAATTATTTTTAAGTTAACGGCCAAGCAGTAACACTGTAAGACGTAATAGATTTTAACTTTAGTGTGAAGTTCTTTGCCTCGCAGCAACACGGGACTAGCGGTCAGGCGCACCGGCAGCCCAGGGAGGTGTTGAGAGATATGGGACAAGGGTTGAAGTGAGTGCTATTTTTATATAACAAGGTATTTTTAAGTTCCTATTGTTCATTTTTATTATTGCTGTGCAATAAAGAATATATCTGTCTATCTATCTATCTATATTTTCATCATTTTCTAGTTAAATCTTTACTAATATTATTAATGTGAAAGGATTTTTTTTTCTGTTACACTTTCACGCTTGAATTACTAATTCGATTAGTGTAATTCATTACTAAATGTTTTATCAGGCTTAGACTTTGATTTCGCAACAACTGAAATTCATACGGGTGAAGTTGCGGGGAAAAGCTAGTGGTGAATTCAGTAAATTAGACGTCAAAACTAGCTTTTACAAACTCATTCTTTCAAGGCGTTTTTTTTACACAATTTTTAATCAAATAAATACCATTACTTTTATAGAAAATATTATTCTTTTATGGGTTAAGTTTACATGATTGTGAAATCTTGTAAATTCACTTAAAAAAGACACTCAGATCAAACTATTTGTAAGCCATAAAAATATTTGATACGTGCGGGAATCGAACTTGTGACACGTAGCATAGCAGCCAATAGCTCAACCACTGCGCTAATAGTCTGCGTCCATAACCATCTATATTGCTGAATTAAACTAAATCCTCTCCTTCCCTCCAGGAACGTGGGCGGCAACATCCGCGACGGCATCACTGGCCTGGGCGGGAGCGTGATGGCGGCGCCGCGGGAATTCGCGCACCTCTTCTCCCGCTCCAACCGCTTCGGCTCCGCGGACAATATCGCTCAGCTAGCCGGTCTGTATATCATACTACTATTGTTTCATAGTTTTTCGTACCGATAAAAAATAATCTATCCCTCTAGCCAAGTTACAATCGTTTCGTTTAGAGTTAGCGCTTGTAGTTGATCACGCCCCCAATTCCCTTGTTCATCTGAACAAAGGAAGTGGGGGCGTGGCTATCTACAAGCGCTAACTCCAAACGAAACGATTGTAACTTAGCTAGGGGGGCTGTTGTCATAATAGAAAGCGATAGTTCAGTTCATTTGTTCGACGAATTTGAATGTCTGTAGGCGTTTTCCACTTTCGCTAAACAAATGATCGCAATGATTGCTTTTATTAGGACAGCGTTTTCGGATATTAGTCTTACTTATTTAAATCCAGTAGATTGAAATATGTGAAAAATATACTAGTATCGCGTAGTATACAATGCGCTAGCTTTAATGTTTCCTCGTTTCCAGAAAATGTATTAGTTCGTTTGAATACAAATGTAATTGTGTATACAAACTTAACTATGCATTTGTGTTCTACTTTTAAAATTCTACTGGATTTAACGACTGAGTAAAAATATACACTTGTGTCTAGGTTATGGCCATACGCGATTACCAATATTTTATCAAGCGTTTCAGCTGGGACTTAAACTCGATGCTTACTGTTGTCATTATGAATAATGTTGATACATGTGATCAAAGCCAGCCTTGTGTTAATGTGAAAGCTAAGGGCCCAAGCGTGGCCTGTTGTCGGTAGATGTCGCTGAGCTCATTGACTTTTTGCTTGAAGTAATTCTGACTTAAAATAATTTTATTTCATATAGACTGGTTTCTAATGGGGAAGAACTGGCAAGAAACTCAATGGTTACTAAAATTATTAATTCTACAATATTTCCAATACTAATTGATATAATAGGACAGTGACTAGTGTCGACTGATCAACTTTTTACCCAAAAGTAAAAATAGTAGTCGATGAATTCACATAATAAAAATAGTCTATTTTAATATTAAACCTATCAAAAAATTACATGTATACAATGATAAATTAACAATGAAAATCATGTGCCTGTGGTTTAAATAATACATATTTATAAACAAAGCTAAAAAGCAGGAAAAATATGTGAATAAATAATGATGTTAAAACGTTGATAGAGCTATAGAGCAGTAAACGAAACACAAACAAGCATGTCTTCAACGTAGTCTTTAGCCATTTAATAGGCTTGGCAAAGATACGCTGCTCATGTTCCTAACTTTTAACGTTTTATGTTGCTTAATTAAAGATGTGGAACAATGTTGAGGTATATTTTTCGACTTTGACTTAGGTTCAGCTCCATCTTTTGAGAAAATGACTACGCTAGAACCCATAGCTTTCAGATTAATATATTTTTTTGACTAAAATGTTTATAGCATAACGCCGCCGTCCGTATGGCCATAACCTGTGTGAAATAGATGTTTGCTGTGTGACACCTGTCTGGTTTGTAGTCATCACTTTACAGTAAACAAACATACAGTACACATCTTCAGATACAAATATATTAGAACATATTAGGATTAGTAATAAAACAGTATATTTATAGGAAATAGTTAGTACTTAATCTGTAATCAAATGATATAGTAAGAAGTCATTTTTAACTATTTTTTCGTAGTATCTCTCGATAAACTTCTTCTTGTACTTTAATTAAATTTCTTTGTAAATACTGCCTTAAATGTAGTCAGCTTTGGTGGTTCGCTTTTTATTTATATAGTCTATTTTTCGAGTTAGTTACCATTCAAATTTTTCTTCTGGGTAAGAAATCTAAATTTCAACAGTGTGATGTACTTGCTTTTACCATTTATCCAAGTCATAAAACAATCTTTTAAAATAGGTTGTCATTAGTAGAATAATTTAAAATCATATTTCAGACATCCATTCCTCTCATTCAGTGTTTCATAAGATCTAAGGTCCTACACTATTACTAAAGTAAGTTTAAACAGTATATGTTTATATAATAAACATTGTGTTCTGTCGCACAGAGAACCCGGGTCCTTGTGAGTATATAATAGGTATTTAAGTTTAAACCATCTGTATGTAACTCATTCCATCATATTTTACATTTAAAATTGTTTAAACAAATATTAAAACTACATTTAAACAAAAAAATAATCCTGTTTCATATAGTAAAGGGCTTGCATTGGTACATAATCTTATTTTGTTTTTACTAATGTTTACGCTTTATTCAGGTTTTTATTTTTTATTTACCTGTTTAGTTTTAAGATGGCTCGTCACTCAGCTACGTTCCATTTGCTATGGCTTCGAATTGTTCGAAGGAGTTACCGTCGCCCTTACAAAGGGCAACAGAAGGAACACTATGGGTTTTAGAATGTGAAAATCTGACATCCACTCTTACTCTACCGAAAGCGGGACTACTCCTTTATTTCCCACGTAAAAAAGACTCTCTTCCATTTCGAAACTAATCCAAGAATAATACTAAGTAACAAATTCCAGGGAAATTAATTGTTTACCACTTTTAAGGATAAAGAGGCAGATACATCAGGCAACAAAGTGTCTCCCGACTTCGCAACGCTCAATCTATGTGACGCTGCAACGTTGCCTAGTGTTCTCGAACTTATCCCACGTTGACGCATTCACGTGACACGGGACTTGTTTGTTGGACAATTTGACGGCGTTGCGCATCATTTTGTCCCCTAGTGACTTTGCGGACATCGATTTATGTGCACTACACACTAGATTAGGCGTACCGTACAATCACTCTACTTCGCTTAGGTGATCTGCAGGCCATACACCTTTATATTGATGACATTAATGCAATTTTGACGTTCACGCTGTGTGAGAACGCTAAGTTTTAAGTTTTGTTAGATGACATAATGCCAATGAAGCGCTGCAACAGACTTTTGCATTAACTTTTCAGTATTTTGGCAAATAGTTTCTTTGAACATGCTTGTCTATCGCTAAGATGTAAGTCGATGAGTGAGGAAAAACCCTCTTAAACTGTCTAATATAAAAATTTATTTCCCTGAATGCACCTGAATAAAACAGTAAACATTACAAAAAATATTAAAAAAAAAATCTAATAAAGGTGATTAATAATAACAAAAATAACCTTCTTACTCTAACCCAAATTGTCCAAGCAATTGAGATAATAATAAAATGAATGCTTGTTGTAATTCCGTACCCATGTAGTTACTTCTAGTTACGTAAATATTATGTACCTACCTATGTAATTATCTCGTATTTAGTGTACCTATATGTAGGAAGTATACAGAGATTTCTAGCTGCACATCCGACCTCGATTTTAGTTATAGTGACGTAGATGCACGAATTATTACTGTTATTTTTAGTAAAGATAAATAATAAATAATTATTTAACCCTTTTCGTCTTATTAGTCCCGACGAATCTTCGTGTCGTTTCTGCCAGAGTCATGTTTTTGCGACTGAGTAATCCAACTCGTTGGAGCAGTGGTGGCCGAGTAATAAAGGCCCTGACTTACGAGTTCTAGGTCGCGGGTTCGACCCCAGCCAGGCGCCTACTTTGTGTAATTTATTTCATCACCATTGCTCTCAAAACGGTGAAGGAAAACATCGTCAGGAAACCGGCATGTCCTAGAACTAAAAATTCGAAGACATGTGAGATCCACCAATCCGCAGTGGGCCCGCGTGGTGGATTATGGCCCATTCCCTCTCCTAGAGAGTAGGCCTGTGTCTCGGCAGTCGGAACATTAATAAGGCTGATGATGATGAATCCAACTCGTTTAGAGATTTCTGACGAGATGGAGTATTTGGTCGTAGACCTGTGACCCTGGTAGAATAAACACGAGAATCTTTGACGGATATATTGTATGTTGGCGATTTAAAAGGTTAAAGAAATTTACGCTCTTTTTCCTTTGACTGAGCTAAACTATCTAAAAAATTATAATGTATCTGATATTATTGCCAAATATTGAGATTAGAAGATACCTTATCACATTTATTCATAAAAACAATAACAATCGTCTTTTCTTTAATGATAATGAAGTATAGCTAAGTAAATAAACAAAAAGAAAATATATATTACTAGCTTTTGTCAGCGGCTTCGCCCGCGTACATAAAATATAGCCTATGTCACTCAGGAGTAAAGCAGCTTTCTATTATTGCTAAAATTTCTCCAATCAGACCAGTAGTTCCAGAGATTACCTCCTACAAACAAAAAAACAAACTTTAACTCTTTATTATATTAGTGTAGATTATAACTAGCCTATACTGTCCCATTGCTGGGCAAAAGCTTCCCTCCATTCTTTCCACGATCATAGTTACTCGCTTTCTCGTTGTTATTCTTAAGGAAGACATTCCGGTCGTCCCGCCATTTCATTCGTGGTCTGCCGTGCAGAAAAAAATAAAATAAAAAACAAATCGCAACTTGTTGTTTAGGCTCTAGACAGATAGATCGCAATTCAACTGCAATCCAACTGCATATTGCAGTTCGGATGCAGTTTATTGCAGTTTGAATTTAGTTGATACGACTGCAATAGAATTGCAAACTAAACATGCACTCCGATTGCAGTTAAATTGCAGTCGGCGTTTCAGTGCAATCGTGTAAACTGCACACAAACTGCAATCGAATTGCACGGTTGGTTTGCAGTTCTGTTGCAGTCGTGTCAACTGCATCCGAACTGCAATTTTCAGTTGGATTGCAGTTGAAATGCAGTCCGTCTGTCTAGAGCCTTATTTTACCTATATTATTTAAATCTTTTCATAAATAAGTAAGGTCAAGAACAAAAGACGTCTGGCACAAACAAAACCGTATAGACTATATTTACGTAAGTAGGTATGCACTTATTATACTTGTCATGGTCACTCTGAAGGTTTCATCACGTGCTTACTGCACTTACTACGAGTTGTCTTTTATCGGTTTGACTTGTCTCGAATGTGTTTTGGCTACATCAAAACGACTTCGAAAACTTTTCTTATAAAAAAACCGCCAGGAAAACCCATGGTTACTATTTAAAAAATAAAGTACAAATTTCATTTTTTTTTAAATTCTAGATAGTCTTGCGTTTGACTACAATCTCACCTGATGGTAAGCTATGATGTGGTCGACGATTGAGCATGCTTGCCTAGAAGTAATCTATTCACTCTTGACTTAAAGACCTCTAGGTTTTGTATTACCTAGAAATTAAAACATTGTTAGGTTTGGGGCTTAGATTAAATCAAACTAGCGGAATATCTGAAATCAGGCCCGTCGGCTAATTGCGACTAACGCGATTTCGCTCGCATGACAACACCGGCTCTTATCTCTGTCCTTGTCTATCAGTGACTGTAGGTTTGCAACTGTTATGATACATCATAGATGTGCGAGTTTATAATTAGCGCGTAACGTATCTTCCCTTATAATATGTCAATAGTTTTAGGAGTAAATTATGTGACACCCACAAACAACATTACTCAACTTTTTGTAACAGTTGAGTAAAATAAACGCATGAGTGTTAGTCATGTTCTCGCGTTAGTATTATCATGACTGTTTGCATAAAAATAGATTGTGTCCTATCGCGTTGTTGCTACTGACATATTGATCTTCCGAAAAAGATAACATTTCATGAATAAAGTGTGCCTATTAAACTTTGTTATACTGGCACTTTATAAGCTAAAATATTCTTGCAAAACATTTGTACGAGTAAATCGATAGTCTTAATTAATACTATATTGTGGTAAATAGACATTTTTCAAAATCAATAAAATAAAACTATCTAGTCCCCGTAGTTCTGCCCAGAAAATTCAAATTTGCGAAAACATACCATGACAGAGAATCACCATCCGATCGCAGATAAAGATAAATTTTATCTCAGATAATACGTATATGAAACAGCAAAGCGATAAACACAAAATTTACATGCGTGAAAAACTGTATGAGTAATAAATTCGCTGCCTCACACGAACTCACAGTAAACAAATTATCGCTCACTATCGCTAAGCAGGCTGACAGCGCATAGTATCATTCTATCGCTTAGTAATCAGCTAGCTAGACAATACTCTAGCAGTCAGTACCGTAACTGACTCAGTGCCAAGCGGCCGTGATGTTGTTTAATAAGTGCAAGAAATGCCGGAAAAAACGTAAATACAGTTTTTTCATTATGTTTGTGCATATGACGTCATTTTGTATCAAGATTTCGTGGTCACACTACACTGTTATCGTGTGTTAAGTAATTTGTCTGATATGTTAGGAGTAATTTGTTTATGTCTGATTATTATATGTGAATAAATAACGGTATTTGATGTTGTAGTAATTTATAGAGATTTTATTCGGTGTGTAGATTTAGTGGATTGGTTTAAAATGGTTTTCTGACACATTGTAGGAACTCCTTAAAAATATGACTGACTTTAAAAATGTAATTAGCGACTCCCTTTTTGTAGCATAATCTCTGAAAGTGTAATACTTTTTGATGTATATAGTTATTGTAATTTCCATTTTACTTGACCCCTATTTTTATAACTCCCAAATTCAATATACACTGACCTCCATACTATACATAAGTAGCAGTAGGCACATACCTGTAATTCTAAGTAAATCAAAAACCACATAGTACTCACACCATTTGTATAGTATTCGCTGTGGACCCTGCTTGTCATTTAGCCTACACGCACAGAGTAGTCAGCTAATGGAGTGCTAATGTGCTAGTGGCGATTTGTGCATTCATTTGCATACATGGCCATAATTAGTGATGAACTGTTTTACTGCATACCACGTTACTAAAGCTTTAAAATTAGCCGTCGCGCGACTCTTTGCGGCTAATTTGAAGACGCCCTTAATCGAAAGAAGTACTGCTCAATTTATTAAAAAAAAAATGTCTTCTTATCTTAAATCGTGAGAAAACAGTAGCCTTGGTCAATGATAATTGCCTGGGAAACTGTAAATAAAATACTACTGTTAAACTATGCTTTGTATAAAGGCATAATATGTGTTTATCCTAAAAAAAAACTTTAATGAATAAATATAATTAAATTTGTTTTCAAGGATAGAATTAAATTACTAATAGTAAATTATACTGTAGTATCTTGTACTTAAAACAGATAAAGCTGTTACAACTTAATTTTCATGTACAAAAACCTTTAGTAAATTGATGCAATACGACTTTTTGATCAACGTATGCACACGCATGAGCACTCCATTATCACACTACTCCGTGTCAATAAATACAACTGTGAATTTGTGTTGCTTATCATGCCGTGTCCTTTTGCACGCCAGCGCCACCTCACGCGGAGTTACGAGGTAAATAAACGTTTTTATATACAATGCGTTATGTACGAAGATTAATTGTATGTGTTATATGCAGACGAATAGCTATAGATATACGGTATATATTAGCGAGTGTAGCTAATCAGTTGAATTGAATACTGCACAGAAATTTCAGTGCAGTGTATTTTTAAGAATGCCTTAGTACAAAATCTGTGAAAAGAACAAAAACACCAAATGCATAACCTTCTTTTTTGAATTAGGATAAAAATATAGACGAAAGTTACGTCTACAAAAGAAAATTTAAATCAAAATTATTCAAGATATTTATCTCGGGAGTAAATCCAAAATATATCCCTCCTTGCAGTCGGGTAAAAAGCCTTTTGCTTTCATTTAGTTTCACAAATACACGAATTAGTAAAGCTTTTCGCAATAATTGGCACAGTTTTTTTATGTAGATACAAAATTCTTTGCAGAACTTAACTTACTAACATGTTTTTAGTTTCGCTATTTTTATTAAATAACCGGTGACTGAAAATTGCTTAGTAATCAAAAAATAATACATGCTAAAATAATATTTAGGTAGGGTTTATTAGAGTTAAGTATTTTGTATTTTTATGCCCCACCAATCCCCCCACCATTCACTGAAAATATCATAATTATATTCCATTCTTTCACTTTTCTGTATATGATACAATCTTTGCCTCGCTCAACCCACAAAAAAAACATTGCCTTAGGGCAAAACCATCAACCTTTTAAAATAAGAAGCAATTTCTGTAGTACACATTCCGTTTTAAAAAGATACAGTCTTCAATTTTCTATCTAATCATTTTCTACTTCTTAAATTCCTCTGTATTTCACATTATTCTTATTCAACACTTCAAAAGGCACATGACATGAGAGATATCTCACTTCTCTCCTTTTTGGAATCGTTTCCCACTCTTTTCATTCCTGTCTTTTCTGACAACTTCTCACCCTGAAACACACCCGAACGAATCTTTTAGAAACCTACTTATAAAACCTTCTTTAATAACATGGGGCTATATGGAAAACGCAACCGACTGCTTTTTCTTCGATGATCTATTTTTGATCAACCATTTTTTTTTGGGACATTACTGCCAAGCCTAGCCAAGCCCTAGCCAAGTTAGAATCGTTTCATTTATAATTAACTCTTGTAGATACCCACGCCCTCCGAAAAAGGGAATTGGGGGCGTGGCTAAATACAAACGCTCACTCTAAACGATACGATTGTAACTTGACTAGAGGGACTGGGATGTCTGCGTTGTAACGCAACACTAAGGCACAGAAAGCCAAGTTCAGTCGTGTCTGTCACACAAAAAGTGACATAAGGCACTCATACGAATATACTGACACACATTTAGAACGGTATTATACCATTATATAAAGTGTGCATGTACTCTTTGGTAAAAGTGTCTCTTTGCGTGCCTGTCTATACAGGGTGTCATTGACATGTTAACGCAAACGAATACCATAGATCCAGTACATGATTCTAGACCCCCCAGTGGTGGAATTTTTTGTCGTTTTTATTTTATTTATTTTTAATGAATTTTTAACGTTTTTTTTTAATTAAATTGTATAAAAACGTCAATTTAACATTTTTTACGAAAAAAATGAGTGCATTACATTTCAAATTAAAAATGTCATCGGGTTTGATTAGAATAACGACTTTATACAGGTAAAAAATAAAAAACAAAACTTGTTTTCAAAAATTTGAAATAAAAACCGACGAAAAATTCCACCACTGGGGGGTCCAGAGTCATGTACTGGATCCATGGTATTCGTTTGCGTTAACATGTCAATGACACCTTGTATATTTTGCTAAAACAATACGACACAATATGACACGCCATCAGCAAAGATGATTGTCGTAAAGACAAAATGTTTACTCTAAGTAACCTTTCCCGTACTACTGTGAAGTCCACACAATTTGGGCGTTTCGAATCTCTGTCCTTACCGAATGTCTTTTCTGTACCATCTCTTTGGTCGTTCTTTCCACCGAGTTGTATCAGTCACTTGCGTTCTCCCTCTCGTCCCGTGTAACCAAAACCACCATGTATTGAGTATTGCTACAACATGGTAGCGAACGCGTCATCGGAAGGCTCTCGCGCGTCGGAGGCGGGCGAGGCGGCGGCGCCGCGGGGCTCCACACTGCCGCGGGCTGCGACGTCGCCGGCGCCCAAGTACTCGCCGGAGGCGTCACCTAGTTCGTCGGTCACTAGTGAAGGAGCGCCGTGAGTATACACACTTATAATACTTCATTTTTGATATTATATAAGTTAACATTATCTAGAAATGTGGATGCCATTAAAAATGAAACTAGTAGTAGTTTGTCTCTGAACTACTAATGATGGTAGATTAGTAAAAAAGACTATGAAGAAAAATAAAATACGTGTTCCCACACCCCACCTCCCGAGTCATCGTTATACACAGTAACTGTACCGTGTTCATGCCCATTGCCCAGGCCCATGAATTCATATGACTCATGGGCCTGGGCTAAGTTCTTGAAAACGAAAATGTTTTAGGATAAATAGATAGTAATAACTCATCATCTTCCTGCCCTTGTCCCGTTTTGGGGTCGGCGCAATATGTCTTTTTCTTCCACTCTGTCCTGTCACCCGTCACGCTATCACTAACTCCTCTTTCTTTCATATCACTTCTCACACAATCCATCCATATTTTCTTTGGTCTCCCTCTCCCTCTACATCCATCCACATTTATACTCATGGCTTTTTTTGTAACATGCGTTTCCCGCCTTTTTACATGGCCATACCAAGACAAACGGTTCCCTTTCAACTTTTCAGTCACTGGCGCCACTTTCAAACTTCCTCTAATATACTCATTTCTCACTTTATCCATTTTCGTCACACCACACATCCATCTCAACATTCTCATCTCTGCTACATGCAATCTCTTTTCATCCATCTTTTTCATAGCCCAACATTCTGACCCATACAGTAGGACAGGCCTTATCACGGACTTGTAGATTTTACCCTTCAACTTGAGGGGCATCCGTGGGTCGCAAGTTGTTCCAGTGACCTGTCGCCATTTCATCCATCCTGAGTTGATCCGATGTGCCACGTCTCGGTCTATCTCACCATTCCCTTGGATAAGCGACCCAAGGTACTTAAAGTCGGAACAGATTGGTATGGGCGTTCCGGCGAGAGCTATGGGCACAGGACTAGAGAGACCGCCGAAATCACAGAACAGGTACTCTGTTTTAGTTCTGCTCAATTTTAGGCCAATACTCTCCAGTCTTTGCCACCATAACTCCAATCTGCTCTGGACCTCTGAGGCACTCTCAGCAACCAGCACAATATCATCGGCAAACAGCATACACCAGGGAGCCTCTTCCTGAATGTCCGACGTCAGAGCGTCCATTATTATCAGGAAGAGGTAAGGGCTAAGAGCTGACCCTTGGTGTAAACCGACAGCCACACTGAAATTGTTAGTGGTGCCCGCTGCAGACCGGACTTGTGTACTGCAGCGACTATACATCGCTCGGATCAACTGCACATACTTCCCAGGCACACCTTTCTCCTTAAGGGCCCACCACAGAACCTCACGAGGTACCCGGTCGTATGCCTTTTCGAGGTCAACGAATACCATGTGCAAGTTTTTATGTGCACCTCTGTATTTTTCGCACAACTGGCGTATAGCAAATATGGCATCCGTTGTACCACGACCAGGCATAAAACCGAATTGGTTCTGTGAAATTTCACTCTCTTCTCTCAGCCGCCGTTCAATAACTTTCTCCCATACTTTCATGATATGCGACATTAGCTTTATTCCTCTATAATTGTTGCACTCAAGCACATCACCTTTGTTTTTAAAGATGGGCACCAGAGAACTGTTGCACCATTCATCAGGTATGGCTTCTTCCTGCAACAGCTTATTGAAGAACAAAGCCAGCCACACCCATCCATCCACTCTCAATAACTTCCACACCTCAACTGGTATTCCATCCGGGCCAATAGCTTTACCATTTTTCATTCCATTTACTGCTTCCCTGACTTCCTCCATACTAACCCTTCTCACTAACCCCACATTCACTGGTTTATTCTCTAAAACCCCACTCCAATTATTTTCCTCATTCATAAGTCTTTGAAAATATTCCTTCCACCTTTCTTTGATTTTTTCATCATCCGATAGAACCATTCCACTTTCAGCTCTTACACATCTAACCTGGCAAACATCCCTCGCCTTTCTTTCTCTCATTCTAGAGAGCCGGTATAGCTCTTTCTGGCCTGCAGGACTGTCTAATGTATCATAGAGTTTGTCCTGGGCTTTTGCTATTGCCACGGCTTTCTTGGCTTTTTCTTATCTAAATAGATAGTAACAACTATTAATTTTATTTGTCTTATATAATTTACACATTCTATGATTTAGACGCGATAAAAAAGTCTATTAGGACTTACGGGAGATTCATGTTGTTACAAGTCCTGCTAGCTTCAACTAGAAAAAAATCTGGGTTTAGATTCGTGAATTAATGTTCTGATTTAGCAATAGCAAAAAAGTAAGGTTTTTCGCAGAAAAGCAATAAATAGCTTATAACCATTTATTGAGAACCCCTCAAAACCCCTTATCCAACACAGCTAACAAACAAGTTATAACTAATTATAAAATGACGGATAAAGTAGTCCATGATTAGGTTGTCCATGTAAGATCGGGAGAACAAGGAAAATACGATATACCAGTGCCAATATTTCTCAGTGACATATTTTTTGTTACTTTCTGTTGGCAGAATTCTATTGGCTCTTGATCGAGTGCAATATTACCAAAGCGACTTCCCGTAAGCAAGTATTAGTATTATTGAACAAAATGGCGAATAATGCTGTTCCGGATTCCAGGTACCCAGCGCAACCCGGTTCAAATAATATTTCGGAGACGACTTTCACGTTGAAACCGATTTTAAATGAGTTGCGCGAGCGCAGGGAGGACTTTGAGAGGCTATCGGAGAAAATAGACGCACTGAAGGTATGTTTTATAACTATTTATTGTTTCTTCTTCGTGCTAACACGTGCTTTCAATGCATTATACATATGAAAAGACTGAAAATAATAAATTAAAAAAAAATTGAAGAATAAGCTTCAAAATATGCTTGGTGTAATTCATCAAATTTCAGCTGTTTGGTATAACATTCTCCGCTTTAATAGAACATGCCACATTTATCCTATCTGCTTTCTGTATCATGCTGGCATAGTACGATTTTTAACGTTTCAGAAACAGGGATATTGAAAGGAAATGAATTCATTGGGAATTGAACCTCTTGCATAAGAGGTCACGTTAAAAAAATAAGTAAAAATATGATCTTCAGTCCAGTATCTTTCGACCTAGATATGGCGTGCAGCTAAGAAGTAAAACTATCTTAATTTTTGCAGAACTTGTCACAAGAAGTGTCGTTCCTGTCGGCGGCGCTACAGGAGGAGCGCTTCAAGACTGAGCGGCTGGAGGAGCAAATTAATGATCTCACTGAACTACACCAAAATGAGGTAATATACTGCTAACTAGCCTTCTGCCAGTGGCTTCACCCGCGTGAAAATATGGTTCTCCATACAAACTTTAGACGTCCATAACATCTTTAGGAGCTGAATTTTGAAAAACCCTTTCTTAGTATTCGCTTACTTCAAAAGAAAGCCTTGTGATAAATTTCACGCTCCTAGGACCAGTAGTTTCGGCTGTGCGTTGATATGTCAGACAGTCAGTTTCTCCATTTATTTTATTTTTATTTTATTTATTTGGAAACTAAACACAAAAACAAACACACAAACACTAAATACAAATATAACGTTACGCAATGTGATTAAAGGATTGTTGCTGTAGCTTCTATATTCCTATTATATTCATATGTTTGGAGGTATGTGGAACAGAGAGGAAAGTCCGGCAAAACTCAATCAAATAGTCCTGTAGCACACTGTCTTATTGTTTACCTGGAACAATTATATTTACCTAGGTGTCAACCAGGCTAGAGTGCATAGGCTCTTAATACACTAGTGTGCCATCAACGATTGCATCACTGCTTACCATCAGGTGGGATATCGTAGTCGAGCAGTAGTTTATATCAAATAAAAAAAAGCTATGTTTTCTTAGTAACGTTTCTGCTGGGGCCAAGGGTTGATGCGAAAGCGGAACACCAGGGCCCTGGCACTAAGGCGAGAAGGCCTCCCTCCATTCCTTCCAGTGTTCTCGGTCTTGAGCCACTTCTTGCCAATTCTTAAGCCAGGCATCCAAGTGGTCCCGCCATCTCCTTCTTGATCTGCCGCGACCCCTTCGTGTGATTTCAGGGCACCAACTTTGTGTTCGCCGCATGTCGGCAAGCCTTGTTCAGCCCAGTCCCACTTAAGCTGAGCAGACTTCTAAGCCACGTCAATTATTTGTGTTTTGGAGCACAGTAGTGTTTCGAACGCGATCCGTTATTTTAACACCTATTATACTGCGCTCCATAGCACGTTGGCAAACCTTTAGTTTGGACCTTTGGATGTTTTTATATTATATTTATTTTTTCAAGGTGGAAAACCTGAAGCAAGCTTTAACGGACGTGGAGGAGAAAGTGCAGTACCAGAGCGAGGAGCGAATACGAGATATACACGAAGCGCTCGACCTCTGTCAAACTAAAGTGAGTACAATTTTTACAAGCTTTTTATTAGCTTGCAATGTAACTATGTGTTGGGCTCAAATCTTGCAACTCAATTTTGAGGCAGATATCTTCAACCGATTGAGCTGCAATTTTGCATGCAGGTGTAAATCGCATGACAATACAATATTATGATGACATGGAGCTAATCTGATGATGTAATCGCGAAGTAGCCATAGGAACTCTGTATTTAAACGGCACAACCATATCGAGTTTGGGCTCGTGTGAATCGACTTGACGAGTTTTAATTATGTAAGTATAGACCACCGCTATAAAAGTTTGTTATGAAAAAAATATTTTAATTGAAAAATTGTTGTACGTGTAAAACTTGTAGACTGTCATTGAAGAAGTTAAACAATACACAGATAATTACGCTGAACGATTGAAGTTCCATCTCAACTTATTGATAAGCATGCTTCTAATACGAAACCCAATCAATCAACTACAAAGAGCAAATGTTCTGCTGTATGATTAAGGCATTTATTAGGGTTTTACGTTAATAAATAAATAAATACAGTTATATGTCGTTTACAATAACATTACACATTTAAGAAAAGCTTTTTTTATTTTCCGTTCAACCGATTTTAAGTTTTATTGCGTTGGTGGAATGACAAATATTGGCTGCATTATATAGTTGGTTTTGTAACCATTTTTTTTTTGCTTTTAATTCCATCTTTATGCCTACGGAATACAAGTCTGAAGGAATGGAGTTCTTCTCCATAGACATCTACGTCTTGGAACATGCAAATTAGCTTCAATTTTGCATTTCTAAAGTGCCTGTAAATGGTCTGTTTGAAATAAACTATATTTTTGAGTTTTAAATTTGAGAGTCAAAATCGGTTGAACTGACAGTAAAAAAGGTTTGTTTGAATCATCATCAACCTAGCGCCAGTCCCGGTTGTTACCCTTGGATATTCACCTCGGTGCCCGGGGTCCGTTTTCCTACAAATACGCCTCCACTTCGCTCGGTCTTTTGCGTCCTCTGCCTTAAGCCCATTAGCATGCATATCGTCCCTTACGACGTCGATCCAACGCCTCTTAGGCCTACCTCGTTTTCCGGGTCCCAGCGGAGGCGGCATGGCGAGGCATCTGTTACCCACGTAGTCTGCCGGTTTTCGTAAAACGTGGCCATATCAGCGTAAGCGGCCCTCCTGCAGTTTATCCGCTATGTCACGGACCTAAAGGCTGCCCCGCATGCGGGAGTTTTTAATGCGGTCTTTCCGCGAAACTCCAGACATCCAGCGCAACATATGCCTAATGATGTTCTTATAGACCTGTCCTTTGAGCCTAACCGGCATTTTGGGGTCACAGATAACCCCCGCCACCTCACGCCATTTCGCCCAGGCCGCCGAGATACGTGACTCGGCGTCGCAATCGACGTCCCCGGACTCGTGGAGCACCGATCCCAAGTACCTGACCTGTTCCGTGCGCTCAACTGTGTCTTCGCTAATGCGAACAGGAGCAGCGTTTGTTGTGTTACAGGCCAAGTACTCGGTCTTCGCCGCATTAATCTTCAGACCGCCGTTTTCCAGCGATTCCTTCCACGCTGCTACACGTCGAACCAAGCGCCTACTGTCCGAGTCCGCCAGCGCGATGTCGTCTGCATACATGAGCAGCCATGGCGGCTGCTCATGTAAGTCCCTGATGTTAGAGGACAGCACGTCCAGCACCACGCTAAACAGAAACGGACTAAGGACAGAGCCCTGGTGAACTCCGACGGTGATGGGGAAGGGTTTCGTATCGCCAACAGCGGTCCGAACCACAGAACCGGAGTCTCGGTACATATCTCGGATGATGTCAACATAGGTCTCGAGCACTACTTTGGATCTCACATCACGGGGGACATAGTCGAAGGCCTTATGCATGTCTAGGAACAAGAGGTGCAGAGGCGTATTCTTCGATCTGTATCCCTCCATGGTAACCCTTAGGGCAAAGATGGGATCCATGGCGCCATGGCCTGGTCGAAACCCATATTGACATCCCGAGACGGTGCACTCCGAGAGTCACCCGCTCGAAGAGCTTCATGGTGTGGGACATAACCTTAATCCCACGGTAGTCGCCACACTCCTGCACCGATCCCTTGCCTTTGAAGACTGGAGTGATAATACTCAGTCTTCATTGACTCGGGATCTTTCCGGTGAGGAGCATGCGGTTAAATAGGTGGGTTAAGATGCCCACATCACGAGGACCCATCGCCTTCCAGGCTTCAATGGGGACTCCATCGGCACCGACACCTTTCCGGTAGCACAAGGCGTAACCGGGGGCACAAGTCCCTGATTTGGAGGGAGAACCGGAGTCAGCACCTCTTTGTGCTGATTGTTCAGCAGCTCGTGGAAGTACGAGCGCCATCTCTTCTTCACCGCGAGGTCCTCGCATAGCAGATTGCCGTCAAGATCTCTTACACAGCGGCACTTAGTGATATCCAGTGCCTTTCCAGTGCCCTGGAACGTGCCAACTTACAAATGAGCTTCTACCCCTCAGACGATTCCAACTTATCATAAAGTGGTTGTAAGTGGTCTCGTCTGGCTCTGGCTACGGCCCTCTTGGCGGCACGTTTTGCAGCTCTGTATGCGTCGCGGTCTTCGGGAGATTTGGAAGCTTGCCACGTTTTGAAGAGAGCTTTCTTCTCTCTGATCTCCCTCTGGACTGTGTCATCCCACCACCAAGTTTCCTTGTCACACTTGCGGCCGCCCTTGGACAAGCCGAGCATCGACTTTGCCGCTTCAGTGATGGCAACCTGAATCCTGTCCCAGTGGCTTTGCACAGGTTCGCCATCGGTACCATCGCACTTATCGCCGTTGGCCGACGCGAACGACTGGGACGTGGCTTCATCCAGTCGCCACCACCGTATTCGGCGTTGTTGGCGCTCAACAAACTTGACCCTAGGCTTGACGCGCAAGTCCATGACAAGGAGACGGTGTTGTGCAGTGAGACTCTCGCCGGGTATGACCTTGCAGTTGGCCACCTTACTGATATGGTGCCTCCGTGTGAGTAAGAAATGGATTTGGGTAGCGTACCTCCCACTCTTGTAGGTAATCAGGTGTTCGGGTTTCTTTTTGAAGTACTTGTTCACGATGGCAAGGCCGGCAGCCGCACACGTTTGGAGGATATTGTCCCCTTCAGCGTTACGGCTACCGTATCCAAAGCCACCGTGAACATGCTCAAACTCCTTGCACCTGTCATTCACATGACCGTTCGGATCACCACCCAAGAAGATCCCCTGTGACAATGGGATGCCACGAAGCACCCCACCGAGTTGATACCAGAACGCAGCCTTTTCAGCGTCGCTGCAACCGACCTGAGGCGCGTAGGCACTTATCAAGTGGGTTATAACCCCGTCAATAAGCACACCTACGACCATAAGCCGATCACTGTAGCGTTTCACCTCCAGGATTGCGTCTTGAAACTCCTCGGAGAGTACAACGGCCACCCCGTTCTCCCCACCAGCTGCACCCGTGTAGATCAGTTTGTAGCCATTCCCGATGAGCCGGGACCTGCGGCCTTTTCACCGAGTCTCTTGCAGGAATGCCACGGCCACCCTTCGCCTAAGAAGTACATCGGCTAACTCTCTCGCGCGTCCGGTCAGCGTGCCAATATTTAGGCTGGCGAAGCGGAGTTTACGGGTTGGGGCTCGCGTCTTTAGCCATGTTCGCCCCTGACACGGTAGCCCTCGCCCACTGGCCACAGGAGTCGGGCGAATCTCCTGCGCGCCGTTTTGCGGCGGCGCCCTATCCGTGGCAACAAACTTTCCTGTCCTATCCATTTTTTTGTGGCTACTTGTGGCCTTTACGGGAGCGACGACTGCCGTCTGACCTCCCAACCCTAAAAGGGAAAGCCAGCGCCAGAGCCTCGTTTGCTGTTCGGCAGGTGCCCCAACTTGCAGGGGAGGTTGACTTGGGCCCCGAAGTTTGAATGAATAATCTTAATATGAATAGCTTAAAATGTTGTATGTTGTTGTGTAACAGATCAGCAAGCTAGAACAATGGATGGCGGGCGGCGGCGGTACGGGCGGCGGCGCGGGAGGCGCGGGCGACAGCGGCGCGGGCGGCGCGCTGCCGCCGCGCCTGCTGCTCGTCAAGCTGCTTAACGTGGCGCTCACGCTGCTGCAGCTGGCGCTGCTGCTCGTCGCCACTGTCGCCGGCGTCGCCATGCCCTTCCTGCGCACTAGGTAACACCACACAACACTTTTTACCCTTAACCCTCCGTAGGGACTCTGCAGAAGGGTCGAAGCCAATTAGGGCCAAGGGTTTGTATCTGAAAGGAAGGTCCGACCCTGGTATGAAGGCTAAGAAGAAAAGGAGTGGGTTGTTTAGTCAGTACGAGTCTGACACTGTTTCCCACTCCGCCTAAAGGCGGGATTCGTCATTGGATGATTTTTTCCACCATAAAAAAACCTGGAATCTCTAAGTCTAGAATGAATAGGTTACTTCTAGGTAAACGCGCTACATTGTCGACCGCATCGTCGATTTCCATCAGGTAAGATAGCTGTCAAGCGCGAACCTATCGACATAAAAAAAAATCTATTACACACTGTTGAATTTTAATCGTTTTTATCCCGTGGAAGGTCGATCCCGGTACATTACACAATCGATTTGTAACAATAAAATTAAAAAAATAATTACTTATTTTCTAAAACTCAAATTAATATGCGTATGTACCAAATTCATTTCTTTGCGCAAATGAGTACAATGACCTGTAGGTAATTGTTGGTTGTTACCGACCTACAGGTCATTGAACTCGGTCAGCTGATGTTTACTTAAAGAAATATAATATGCATAATCTTACAATTGTGTATATTATGTATTCCAGAGTACGCGTCCTAACAACGAGTCTAGCGGTAATGGTCGGGGTGATGGTACTGAAGCAGTGGCCGGAGGTGACGCAGCTGTCGGAGCACCTGGTGCGGCGGCTCAAGGAGTACCTGCTGGACAAGCACCACGACAGGTAATGCGAGCGGCCGGCCGGGGAACCTGCTGGGGAGTGGGGGCTAGGTTGGTAGGCCGCGGTTTGATCTGAATACACTGGAGTTAAGATTGGCTTCAATTATAGTTCGTTTTTTAATCCTAGACTACGATTTGACAACTTAAAATGTCAAACTCCAGGAAATTGGGAACATATTTCTAGAGTGTGACATTTTAAGTTGTCAAATCGTAGTCTTAAATTAAAAAACGAACTATAAATGCAATAGTCTCACTGACAGCGATTTTGCTAGGTATTGATTGAAAATTAATCGAAACTGAACAAACAAAATATCCATTCTTATCAGGGCCTGTTCATCCGTGGATAAATTCAATTAAATAGTGGATATTATTCGCAGACAAGATTGTTTCAATGCGTAAGATGGCAATCTCAAAGTAGTCTTTCAGATTACTAACTTATTCAGGCGATTGGCATGACAAATGAATGCAAAGGTAAAATACGCATCATAAAAGGCCCAGTTCGTTGCGCGTCATAATGTTGCTTAAATGATTTTTGTTTGTGCTGGCAAAATACATATATCGATGTATAAGAGGTCATACGCTCAAATCGATTCGACTTTTAGAATTCGCAGGTAATACCAAGTAACTAACTGACTTTGCAGACGTTGGTCAGCTAAGTTATAGCACATAAAAAATGTGGGTTGAGGGTAGTACAGTAAAAAATAGCCTACGACCTATTCTCAAATATACACCAAAAATTCATAATAGTTCGTCAAGTCGTTTCGAAGAAGTTCAGCAAAAAACACTGACAAGATTTTTCTATAGTAGTTTTGCTATTTTAAACCAGCAAAATCAGGCCCTGATGCGTCAAAAACCAACCTTAAACATACCTACCAACCAGTACCCCTAAACAGTATTATCTCCTTGAAGCCTTGCAAAATAACGTATTACTTGTTTAAAAAAAAAGTTGCCCAGCGAGGGAGGAGGCGTATTGAAACAAAGGTTACGTATGTGCCGGTCCAGTATAGCGTAAACGTTGAGCGTTACTTAGAAATACGATTCTAATTGAAAGTATATAGGCGAATATTAGAACAGGCTGGTGTTTGGACATAGAGATTACTTGAAACTTGTTTATTTATTTATAAGAACTTCATGCAACACAAAGGTACACAGTCGGACTTAATGCCTTAGGCATTCTCTACCAGTCAACCAAGAGTAGTGAAGATAACTAACTTATAACTTGTTTATTTTTTCTTCCTTGCGTTTATACTTATACAATATTCCAATAAGATCCAAACAGACGTTGCCCCATCAAAAAGCTAGTTTTGTTTCGGAAAAAAATAATAAAACCTGATTGCAGCGCCACCTATCGAGTCCGTTGTATTTTCAAACCATCCAGGGACCCACTCAAATATTTTAAATTTGATCCAAATCGAAGAAGCCGTTTAGGAGAAATTAGATGACAAAAGTAAATATAACGATCAGCTTTTACTAACTTTACATTCTCAAAATTAGTTTTGTGAATGAACTAATGAGAAATAATAGATATTTCTTGAAAACAAATCAACTTCATCAAAATAAAGAAATATGGAATGACGACTGAGTTGTCAGATCAAAATTTAATTCCATTTCATACTCGATTAGTCGGGGAGTAATTCTACCTATATACTCTCTTCAAAATAACATTAGTAGATATTTAAGAAAATCTTTTTTTGCTGTCCGGTCAATTGATTTTGAGTTTTATTACGTTGGTGGAATGACAAATGGCGGCTGCAGTAAATAGTTGGTTTTTTTAACGACTTTTTGCTTTAAATGCCGTACTTATGCCTACGGAATAGAAGTTAAAATCATTTGAACAGACAGTAGAAAAGGTTCTTTAAATGTCTATGTGTATAGTAATGGGTATAGTATCTCTGTTTCCAAACATCAGCATAAATATAAAATGAAAAGTCGTAGTAGATGATATTCAATAGTTTTCTATTATTTTCAACAAGCTATTGTACTGTAGTCTTCACAATATTACTATTATGTAAGCTTTGTTATGTACTATATCGTGTATGTATGTATTATAGGCAGCAAGCATCTTTTAGACAGATGGGGCATTGTCAAATCATTTTTATACCATTTGAGATTAATTTATTTTTCATATTTATAGCGTATTATTCAATTATCTTGTTTTCTTAAGTACTTTTTAAGTAAAAATTATAGATAAAAAATCATATTTAATTTTACTGAAAACTGCTGCATCGGTCTAAAGGATGCTAAAATCATATCAATATAATAATATGTATACCAGATACAAATACATGTAATGTTTATATAAATAAACGAAACTGTGTTGCCAGCAATAAGAATGTAATTAATTTGTACGTATTTTATATATCGACGGACGCAATTGCAATACTCTTCCCTTGTATTTATTTATTTACTTAGTTTAATTTTAATTATTTTTTATTTAATTTGGTTTTCTTTTTGTCCACTGCAGGTATGAATGCAAGTCATTATGTGGTTGATTTTGTCAGAATCAGCATCGCTAGTGGAATTTTAGGTGATATTGCAATTTTGTCCTGGGAAACTGCGTTATAGTATGTACGCCGACCGCGTCGAGGTAAACACTGCTCAGTTAAACTAACAATTCAGGTATATGGGATACTAAAACACATTTGCATATGAAATAGTCTCGATTATATCATCTGTCTTAACTATTCCTAACTTTATAGGGATTGGCTTCCAGTATAACCAAATACTGCTGAATACCAATAGTATAACACAAGAGGCGACTACATATAGGAGCGCCGTTCAAAATACCATTAGACATTTAAGAAAAACCCTTTTTTACTGTCCGTTCAATCGATTTTGATTTTTATTCCGTTGGTAAAATGACAAATGGTAACTGCAGTGAATAGTTGGTTTTTCTTTTTGCTTTTAAGCAAGGAGGGCCCTTGTGCTTACGGAATAGAAGTTAAAATCGGTTGAACAGAGTAGAAAGAGTTTGATTAAATGTTTATTATCTTACCGCGAATAGCGAGTGCAAGTTTCTTATATAACGCAATCGACACGTTTCTGACGTCTAACACTCAGATTAGTTCGCTCCAAACAAAGAAAAACAAAAAAGCGGTAAACGTTTCGATCGCATTATCGTAAGAACTACTCAACGCATTGACCTCTACAACATAGTATAACATGATACCCCATACTAAGCCCAGTTAAATTCAAATCTACATTGAATTAGAACCCACGAAATAACAGTGAGGCTTCCAGTGAGGTCACTGAAGAGATTAAACAAAGAAATGTTAGATTAACTCAGCAGTTAATATTATTTACTTTAACACGACGACGTGAGTTGATAAATAGCGAAGATTTAATGCGTATAATCAATGTCTTGTCTTTTGTAAATACTTTACAATAATTTTATATTTATTTACAAAATGTTTTTTTGAGATTAAACTTAAAAATGTGGGTTAGTTTACATTTTACGTTTTTATACAACGTTGAAACGAAGAAAAATTTGCTACTTTATACACATATTTTATTGCAAAAGGAACTATCGACATTAACACTAACTTATTATGTTGACATAATTCTACAAAATAATAAATGGAGTAGCAGATTTTTTTTGTGATTTCGAGTTTGGTCGCTTAGTAAAAGTTGTTCATGTGAATACAATGACAACTTTTAATGAAAGCCCTTCTCGATTCAACACTGTACATTTATTTGTTGCAAGATTTACAACTAAGCAATAATGTTATACTCAATGCTAGTAGGCTCTCTGTTACAGTAGAAAATAATTACATATTATTGTTATAATATCAACTCACGCGCCGCGCCCGTGGTGTAAGTATACTTATTACAGTGATATTTCTTTATTATTACTATTATTTAAGTGGATATCGAAGTGGTCATACATAGTTTTTGACGTCATTATAATAATTATGGATATTATTAATCCCCAGTTACTGAAAGACAAATTAAAGTGACTTCAAGTGCGATTGGTCGAATTAATTGTCAAGATCAAATCGTAGGTGAATAATTGTTGTTTAAAAAACTGGGGAAAAGAATCGTTCTCATGCTTTTAAGATCTGTCATCTTAAAACACTGACTGAATCATTGTTAGGGATGCGTAGTTCATTAATATTTTAAGATCATGAAAGCTCTAAATATTAATTTATCTAATGTAACGTAAAGATTTATAAAGCTATGTGTGATCACTTGGTTTAATTAGTGATTTTACATGAACAAACAAAGGGCTGGGCCCATTTAGATATTGATGATTTATTACGTCGCGGACCGTACGGTGTCGAAGCTTAGTGAATTGCTCACGAATTGAGTTCCGATGTGCGAGAGTTGTTAGTTAGGCTTACTGGCCACGGACGTATGGCTTCATAAATAGGTATTCGTCATTATAAGCTTGGGGTACGTTTGATCACAAACAGGCAACAACAAAGATACGACGTTGCCGCTTCGTCAACATTTATAATTTTGTATGTAAGCTTAGCTTAGCTAATGACGAATACGCGTCTTGGAAGCTACGCGTCCGTAAACAATAAGCCTTACTCGTGATGTCGTTGTGTTTGTTAAATAAAACTGTGTTGTGAATGCCTTTTAATTGAGGAAATGGTTAGTTAGTCTTATTGAGAAATCTATGATCATGTTATCATTATAATACACCTGTTGTATGACAAACACAGCCACAGTTAGCGGCGGAGATTCCTTTACACCAAAAAGGCTGAACGGTTTGAAAATCTCGAATCTGTTGAAACTTTTAAACTAACTTGTATCGTTTAGGTGAAGGATAATAATAAATTGCTTGATTGCGTTTGTACAAATTGTAGTTAATGGGGAGAGGGGGCGTGTTGAGTTGCCATCACAATGATGTTATATGCGTTCCGAAATTGGTTCTAAATATATTCATTATTTTTTATATCGAATTTAGTCAAATATTCGCTAAAGACTACGTTAAAGTATGAATATTGAATGTCTTTTTTTTTATTCGATTGCAACTCTATTCTTTTCGAGAGCAACAAAACTATGGAGACGAAAAAATTAAAATCAGTTCATACTTTATTAGTTTTTAACAAAATGACGTTATTTATTGAATTAAATTATTATGAGTCGATTGATTGTCAAATACAGTTTATTTCATAAGTTTGATGTAACTTATCAATAAACTGTGGATTAAATTAATTTAAATTTGAAAATTACGATTATGTTTATTAGCGTTTATTACCAATACGCATGAAGATGGTTCTTGTATTACAATTCATGTAACTGTACATTTTTTTACGAAAATATAACATAATAAGCAATAAATCTAAATAAAATAGTTTTTGTCTACAAAGCTTCAAAATAGTTTTGGCTAGAGTCTTAAATAGATACTTATCTTATTTATAAATAGATAATTATCCTTCTTCGTATTTTAATGAGAACATTCCAAATTACTTACTGTGTCAAGTACGGCAGATTTGGTCAAGTCAGGGAACCCTAAAATTCCAAAAAAAAAAAACATATTTGGCAACAAAATACTTATTAAGCTCAAAATGTCCTATTCCTAACTAATTATTCTTTTTATTAACCGGATTAGACGATTCCCACCTTAAAATAAATGTAGCTTTAATATATTGTAATAATGATAGCCTAGATCCTAAATTATAATAGATTTTGGTTTCCTGACTAGCCTGACGCAACTACAACTTAGTCTAGCTAATAGCCAAGTTATTACCATCCAAGTTATATGATGTACAAAACATTTTATTTCTAAAACAATCGTTGTATACTATGTAAATATTTTTTATTCAACCTCGCTAATTGTATTGAAGTAACCAAAATTGTTATTGATTATTCTGTACGTTGAGTATATGCAAATATTTCAAATAAAACTTATAGGAAATGCATTTGATTTTATATTGATTGATATCTATGTTTATATAAATATTTGCAATGCCTTATATAAACTCCAATATTGTATGAACAAGTGTTCAGCACCAGCATGAATTGTGTTGTATTTTTATACCATTTGTTTTAAAGAACACTCAAGAAAATATGTATGTTGAAGTATGTAAAAGTATTAATTTTCGTTGCCGGCTATGGATTGAATTAAATCATCACAATTTTATTCAAGTTTGTGTTTTATTTTGATAAACCCTGAATACACATATGACACGATACTAGATGGATCTAATGTCCTCTAAATCTAAAAATTACAATCATCATCATCATCAGCCTTTATAATGTTCCCACTGTAGGGACTCAGGCCTCCTCTCTCTAGGAGAGGGAATGGGCCATGATCCACCACGCGGGCCCAGTGCGGATTGGTGGATGTCACATGTCTTCGAATTTTTGGTTCTAGGACATGCCGGTTTCCTCACGATGTTTTCTCCTTCACCTTGAGAGCAGTGGTGGCCGAGTGGTAAAGGCCCCGACTTACAAGCTGTAGGTCACGGGTTCAAACCCAGCCAGGCACATTACTTTGTGTAATTTATTTCATCACCACTGCTCTCAAAAAAAATTACAATAAAATTATAAAATAGGCAGCGCGGTGCGGTGAGCGGCGCGGATGATAGTCCGTCCTACCTTTTTTTAAGGCGTACAATGCCATAGTACGTTATCTACAGTAATATAATAAAGAGGTAAAGTTTGTTTTTTTGTTTGTAGGAGGTAATCTCTGGAACTACTGGTCCGATTGAAAAAAAAAATTGTAACAATAGAAAGCTGCTTTACCTACTCCTGTGTGACAAAGGCTATATTTTATATATGCGGGCAAAACCGGTGACAAAAGCTAGTTTTAACTATTTCTTTAGAATATGCAATGTAATCGCAAGACAATGTGTTTATTTACGACATACGACAGTCCGGAAAACATACAACATTGTATATGTAGAAGCAATGAATGCTTTTCCGTTTTTGCGCGGTCTATACCATAGATAAGGCAATTAAATTAAACACAAGATGGCGCTATTAGCGCTACCAGCTAGGACATAGGAATGGCAGTTTTTAAAGTTCATATCGTTGAGTGCTTTCGCCGCGTACGGTACGGTCGAAAATAGATAACTATTCTTAAAAAAACTTATATTAAGTTATTTTAAGATAAGATATAATTAATAATAAAGTGTTAGAAAAGTGAGTTATGCGTAAATAAAACTATTTTTTTTATAATGACTCTCGCGCGAATGACGACGTCGATAGGGCTATCGAGGACAATCGATAGATCGTCTCGCTATCACCAACATTCGACTATTCGAGAGGGATCTAAAAAATGTGTCGAGCTCTTCAAGCGCCAGCAGTTCTTCGGACAGCGAAGCAGAGCAAGAGGAGCCTCTACGAAAGAAACAAAAGCAAGATAACGGTCACAGATCACGTGTTATAAAACCAGGTTAGTTTCCTTGCAAATTTTATTATGTATTAAGAGGGTGCATCGAACACCAGTGTTAATTATGTTATCGATCCACTTGATATTATCAAGAGCAGTTTTCTGAATTCGTCTACCTACTTCGGAAACAATCGCTAGATCCAGGCACAAATCTCATGTATGTACTTCACTTTTCATACCTACGCACGACCGCGACGGCCGCGCGCGCTAGGGTTGTCAACTGGATTATGCACAACAAATTATCGTGGTCGTTGCACTCGTATTCAGTTGATTGATTTATTGTTGGGAATGAAATAGAAAAACCTATAAAGCATTAAGAAACATTTCAATTTTGTTATATTACAAACAAGCTACCCACCCCAGCCTAACCTAGTTGCAATAATATAGGTTTCTACCAGTTTTAGTATCTTAAAAAACGTCAATTCACTGTTTAATGTTGAATTTAAACAACCGTACACTGAACAGTTATTATAGGGTTTTTGTTTTTGTGGATCCATTTTTTTTACAAAAAATTCACAGAAGCGCGTCTCAAACGTGACACCCTCGCGGTCGTAATGATCCTCGTTGAGCCCGGTTTTCGCGTCGGTGAACGGTGTCTATGTGTGCGTTGCTCGAGCGCGCTTCGTACGTGGATTGACATCTGTACCTATATAATTTGTGATCTAGGTTTCTGTAAGAGAAATTTTGACGAGAAAAAAGTTCTTAGACTAGCCGGGTTAAGGGTCGTTCTGTTCAGTTCCCACTATGGAACTGGGACCGCGGACCAGTTTTTACGCCTTTTAAAAATTGATAATGGTTAACTTACAATACATTTTGTACAGGTATATAAGCATTTACATATGAGTCGTCTAGTTTCAAAGTCCGCTAAAACGCTTTTATGTCAAGCGTTTTAGCGGACTTTGAAACTAGACGACTCATATAGGAATTAATTCTATAGCTTTAAACACAATTGTCAAAACACACAAAATAATTTAGCATCCCGAACTACCCTTTTTTATTTAAGGTAAAAATCCCGCTCTTGGTTGGAGCGGGAAACAGTGTCAGACTCTTACTGACTAAACAACCTACCCCGTTCCTTCCTTACCCTAGCGCCCTAGTAATACGCTTTCGCATCAACCGTTGGTCCCAGGAGGCTTCGTTCCTACAGTTTGCTGACAAATACCCTTTTATTTAGTGTCTAACAAAAATAATATTTATAAAATTTTAAATGAGCTTGATAATTTAGATGTGCAATAGAAGTTTATAACAATGATTTTACACGTCGTGATACAAGTATTATTGTGGTTTTCCCTAACCGACGAAACAAGGTTATGCCAACATTTTAATACCCTCACATGGCGGATATGTTGCGAAGTGAGGGTATTAGTGCGTGTTCGCTGTATGTTTTTCCTCTCGGGACATAATATCAGTTTCTCTCGCACTAGGTCATTAAGAGCCTATACACTCTAGCCTTGAAAACACCTAATTTATAATCGTACGGAAACACTGCAGCCGGCAAACTGTTCACAAGTAAACTAAAAATCATTATATCTATGCTAAAAATAGACTTTATATTTGACACGTGCCTATCCAAAAAATAAAATTCTCGTAATATCCTGCCAGATGGTGAACATCGGGACGAGCCAAGGGGCCGGAACTTGCTAATAAGCTAGGTTTAGTTAAATCGGACAGGTTTTTACACTGCAAAATGCGCCTCAATAACTGTTTAAATTAAGTCGGGCCTAATGTGTAATGCGAGTTTAGTAGAATCTAGTTTTAAAGGCAGATGGTGCAAGTCGCCCCTAGTGTGTTAGAGATTGTCGAGTCGCGCCTGCCCCGCAGCCGCGCATCCAGTGTGGTGGAGGGTGGAGCACTAAAATAATTCTCAAGTAATATGAGTGAACTAGTGCGAGTTTATTTTACGTTAACGTGATCGCCGCGTTTATGACGTGCGGCGCTTCAATTGGCGCGCTCCAAGCTCCTTAACCAATCAGAGAGCCAAACGCGGTAAACGTTTCGATCACACTAACGTAAAAATAACTCGCACTCAGCGGAATGGTATCTACAAGCCGCACGTACGGCGTGTAACAAAAAAATCTCATATTTTATAATAAATATTTAATAATAAAAATTCCTTTCACAAACCAATACAAAAATAAGATAAAATATAAAACATACTACAACAAATTGTAGAACATTGATTAATTTCAAGTTTTGGTCAGAGGTGTACCATACCACCAAAGTTTAAAAGTAATTCAAATAAATAGTTCAATGAAGACTTGTTACAAAAAATAAATAAGTTTTCTCAACTACGTTTATTCGTCGGCAGGCACAGATGCGGCTCTTGGGATAGGTGCTAGGTTATCTGGTTTGGGTGGCGGTACGGGTTTCTCCAACAATTCGGTGTGGTCGATCACCTCCACTTCCACGCTTACATCTTCATCGTTCTCGTAAATATACTCGGTAGTCTCCACTACAGTTCTGTAAATTGTTATTAAGTACCTATTTTATAACTATCCCTTAAGCCCTACTAACTCTTAACTATAATTATTTCGTTCTTATTCATGGTTATCGTGTAATGGTGCTCCCCCATTGCCGTTAGATATGTTTAGTAACGTTAATTAAATTATAACAAAACAAATTATTGTCTTTATATTTAACTAGCTTTTGTCAGCGGCTTCGCCCGCGTACATAAAATATAGCCTATGTCACTCAGGAGTAAAGCAGCTTTCTATTGTTACTAAAATTTTTCCAATCGGTCCAGTAGTTCCAGAGATTACCCCCTACAAACAAAAAAACAAACTAACAAAAAAACAAACTTTACCTCTTTATTATATTATATATTAGTATTAGTATTAGTATTAGTATATATTAGTATTAGTATTAGTATTTTAATATCTTTTTTAAACAAAAAATAAGCTATTCCAATGAGCAAATCCTCTTCCATTTTCGTGTAGACGCCCTCTAACTGCGAGCTAATACCAGATTTAAATGTTATAAAATTTTAGTAAACATTTTCTATTAGTGCAGAAGCACTTATAACATGTAACAGTTCCTAAAATGTAACAATTGATAACATTTGCTAGTAAACGTTTTTATGTTAGAAACACTTTCTAACGGCAATGTGGAAGCGCCATATTTCCGTTTGTACCGTGTGAGGTACAAACGTTTCTGGACAGGTACAAAATAGTAATAAATATACCTAGGTGGTAGAATCATGTCAATGTAAGAGTTGGACCCGCCATTCTGATGTTCATAGATACCCTTGCGTAGCCCTATGTATACACTCTGTAGTTCATACAATAGGTTTACAGGAACATGGTTATAAATACAAGTGGGACCTTACCATGACGCTGACGTGTTAAACTGTCAGGCGTGCGAGCCAAAAAATAGGGATGGTGCCGTACCTACAATCCGTTCCAAATGAGAATAGGATCGATGGCAATGTTGTGACGTCGCGTCGAACTGTCAAATCGAAAAAATTAGGTAGAGTGAACAAAAAAAGATGTTTAAAAAAATAATTTACGTACGAATCGTGAATGAAAAAAGTTTTATCAGAATACAGTTTTTCAATTTTGTTTATCTCTGTTTCACTGTGTGATGTGTCTGAGTAGTGGTCGGGAAAAAAAGGCAAATTGTTTCTAACAATGAAAATAAGAAAGAAAATAGTTTTTCTTGTAAACTATTTATGACTTAAAACAATATACTTGGCAATTATATATTAAACCCTAACGTTTTTACTTCAACTAGAATTAACTAAAATTTAGAAATTAAAAGCAAAAAAAAAGACTTTATTGATACGCAAATAAGATTTTTTTGCAAACCGTACTTTTCACTCAAAATTTGACAGATCGAGGTTATTGACTTTCCTGTTCTTATTTGGAACGCATAATACAAGTTTACACCCTATATACCTATCATCGTCATAATTTCAGGCCGAAGACGTCCATTGTTAGACATAGGCCTCCCCCAAATTTCGCCACAATGGATGGTATTGTGCGTTTCGCATCCATCGGATGCTATAGAGTTAGTTATTAATTTAATGTTCATTATCAAATGGATCATAAACATTATAATGCCGGGACCAACTCTTGTATTGGAATAATTCTACCACGTATATTTTGTACGATTTTGTACCCGTTCTGAAATTTTGTACCTCACACAGTAAACCTGTAAAATCGTACAAAATGTACGTGGTAGGATCATTTCAATACAAGAGCTGGTTCCGCCATTATAATGTTTATTCTTTATTTAGGCAGGCGGCTGCCTTAACTGGCCCCTACGATTTTGTTGAGCTTTCATCGACCTCGGCCGACCTTACCGGACGGCAAGCTACCCATAGCTCGCCGTCCCCAAACCCACGCCGATACGGTGGCTGGTAGTCGACTCAGCACTCTTGAAGCCGGGGGTAGAATGGAAGGTCTTTCCTCCGCCTCCTTTACTTACATTACTGCTTTACATTATAAAGTAGTAAATCCATTTAGTCTGGGCCTGATAATGATCAGCTTATAAGCTGTTGGCATATGTTATGGCCACATCCCTTGCAAAGGTTTCATAGTAAGAGTTACTCTCAGTTTTAGGGGTTTGCGATTTTACTGTTTTGGTTTTCATTACTTATGTGGTTAGGAGATTGTACTTACCCGTCAATAGTCGTAGTGGTAGAAATTTGTTGGCTATACTCATAGCCGGATTCATTGAATGCCGTCACATCCCTGGAAATTTCATTGTGTAACTATTTTTGTTATTATTTGTTCCATTTACACCCTTATTAAATAAACATAGACAAGCAGTATGCATAAACATCCCAGCTCTTTATATTAAACTCTATAAATTGATTTAAACCAAACTTGCCTGCTGCGTGCGTACCATCCATTTCCAAAACATTGTGCTGTACCTATACCTTTCATTGCCACATAAAATAAGGAACAAGCACCCATAAAGCAAATATAATAAAATTGCACATAAGGGGAGATCAAGGGATGGGAAATGAAAAAAATAAACTGTTTTACCAATTCCGTTTTATTTTTAGGCTTACACATTCTTGTATATTAACATTACCGATGCTAGCATTACTAAATACAGTGGAGTAACTATAGTTATTAATTTAATAGATATTTCGATTTCACGTTAAATGTTAAGAAATTAAAATCTCCAATTTGATTTCGAAATAAAATTCTAAAAATTACGTACTCAATAAAATCTTGAATAAAGCCTTAAAACGTGTAACAAAATAAAAATTTACAAAAAAAATATTATGATTGTAAAATATCGTTGTATCCCGCGGGAATGCCTAATCTAATAAAACGCTACAAAAATATTTCACAGAATATAACTTAAATAACATAAGAAAATATACATTTCTAAAACTAATAAATTGAGAATGAAATTAGTGTTAAAAATGCCGATGAGGGGGAATGCAGGATATTTGAGGAATGTAACATATAAAGCTACACATTATTATGTATATATTTCTGTAATGGCGTTTCATATTTAGATTATCACATAAACAATTCCACATACACATTTATTGCCAATTCCCACATAATAAGCGATTAATATCTTATACATTACGAACTCAACGGTAGACATACAACCCGAACATAGAGAATTAAGCATGGGCTATACGGGTGGAGTCCGTCGACCAACAGAGGTGGTATCCAACGATAGGACAAACGAAAAATTAACACAATGGTTGATTTAGTTCAAAGTCGATTGGTCTGTATTTGGACGCTGGATTACATCCGTGTGACCCATGCGTTATTGTAAAATAAAATACATTCTTATAAGAATGTCAACGTGTTTTTGGAAGCCAAACGAATTAAACACAATATTTTAATGCTTATTTCCTTATCATTTCTATTCTCGGTTCAGTTAAGTACCCCAAAATCGGTTTACATGTACGTAAAACTACTTTTTTTAAATATAAAGCACGAATTTACTTCAGAACATACAACGGCCATTTCGTACTATAATAAACTGAATACGATTCGTTGTAAAAATGTATAAAAAACATCGACGTGTAGATAATACTAATCATTCATAAGTACTATTCATTTAAGCCGTTAAATGTTCGGTTTTTTTTATTTAAAATACGTCATTAAATATTACGTAATTGATTTTATATCAGACGTCTTGTCTGGCATACTTAATAAGTTATTCTTAATAATAATGCTTAGGTCACGTACACAAGTATTATTTATATTGTTGAAAACGCGAAATTGTGGGTACTCAATATTCTGAAAGCTACTATTTTTTTTTCTAACTACGTTTTATACTCCATTCGAAGTAAAATTAGGCATTAAAGCAAGTCTTTTTTGTTGTTCGATCAACAAACTTTGAGTTCTATTTCGTAGAGATACGGATGGTATTAAAAGCAAAACATTGGTTACAATTCCAGCTATTTACTGCTGTCGCCATTTTTAATTCCACTAACGCAATAAAACTCAAAATCGGTTGATAAAACAGTAAAAAAAAATGTGGTCAAATGTCAAATCTCCTTGCGAGTGTAGTACAGCAATATGTCTCCCTGTATATTGAGGAAAAGCAAGCTATAACTAAACAACTTATATAGATAGACATGTATTCATGATTATTAAGACTTGTCTAAAATATTGAGTACTCTAACTTCGCGCTATCCCACCTAACTAGCGACACAAACCCAGACAACACAAATCTTTGTATAATTTGGAATGTAGGACATAAAATTCAGTCGTTTAAAATGCTCATCGATTTGATATAGCGATAGTAATCGTTAGATAAATTTGTAAAAGGGTTGATATATTTAAAACTCATGATATATTTAGCTTACATCCAACTTTCTAATTCGACGTATGCTCTTTATAGTTCTGAATAAATCTTAGTTAACACAAGCCCGTTTAGCAAACCAATCCGATATTTCATAGACCGGATTGGTAGCCTCATAAAATATATATGATAATAGATCTGTAAATAAAAATCTTACTATTATAGAGAACTTTTCACTTCCATTGTACCAGTAGGTGGGTATCGTAATTATTTCGTTATAAAATTAAATGGCTATATTGAAATAAAGCCATTTATACACCTTTTTAGGCCTCTTACACTTATTAGTTACAAGTTAAGCCTTACAAGGATAAAACCCATACATGACCAGTATGGGATCAAAGTACGTCTATTTTTTGACGTGTGGCGACTTCTAAATCTAATTTTATGTTGCACTGTGTCGAATATTGTTAAAAATGTTTACCTTGCGTGTATTATAAATGTCCCTAAAAGTGCCTTATAATTTTTATATGCCCATCTGTACTAAAAGGCTTATCAACGAATAATAGAAGGAATATGTAAATTATGCGATTGAAAAACCTTTTAAAACATTAAAAAACAGGACGACACAAAACACACAATTCAATATGTAAATATGAACCCTCTTTATGAACTAGAAACATTGACAATTTGAATATAGTAATTTTAATTAATTTATGTAATGTAATTTAGACAAAAATATAAATTGAAAATTAGCAGAAAATGACAATCCATAAAAGACTAACAATAATAAAAATTGCTTGTATTTCTTTTAACCGCTTGCGTCAAATTTATCCGACAATAGTTTTCGTGTCTTATACGCCAAGGTCGTGTATATACGACAAGGTAATACATCTCGCTTAGGTCTTCAATTCCCATAGGTGACACAAGAACAAACGAGTTGGAATATTCGGTCGTGTATATGCGACCCTGGCGGTAATAAACGCAAGAATACTTGTCGGATATATTCGGCGTAGGCGGTTAAAAATTTAAATAGTTTTGTAAACAATGTCAATGTTTCCCAGAAAGACGACACAGTACGATTCTTACATCACAATCTACCTATATCTCACTACATACGGAACATTCGGTCATTTGGTACGTACTCGATATATTTAAATCGTAGAATATCGTTTTAGGTAAACTCCGAGCGAACGCCGGCGTTCGCACACTTTCTTTCTATTGTCTCTAATTACGGTATTCGAAAATTATTGGAAATTGAGGGCTTTGACTACCCGAGTTTTTCCCGCCCTTGAATGTCCAAAACTCTGTTAATTTCAACTTCACATGTTACAAGGCGATAGTAGCAGGTAGTAGTAGTTAATTACTCATTAGGGCAGGGCTGGCAAACCCACGACACGCGTGCCTGTGATGGCACGCGACTAAATAATTTGGCACGCTAGTAAGCTACTTAGTATCCAGATCAACGCCAGCGATTACATTATTTTTTATTTTTATAAGTGGAGCTGCTGTTACGATTCTAGTGAGAATTTTCGGTTGCAAAAGAAGATTTTTGTCCTGATAATCATTTAATCTTAAAATTTTTTGAGAGCATGTTCACATTATTCTTTTTTTAAGGTTCCTCATGTCTACTATATATTAATATACGAAATGAATTGCAGTATCTCACTCTTATACTGGACCAATATTAGTTTCCCCACAGGGTTTCCCACAACATAATGCTGTTAATTTTTTCTTTTAACCTCTCAGACCTCAAGCGAACGCCGGCGTTCGCGGGTATTAACGGAAAGTTATTTGTCTATAAAAACTTTTTTTTTACGTTCTCGGATTTATATCAAAATACCCTACAAAAAAAAAAATGCTCAAATATTGTGCATACTATTTTTGAAAATTTGACAACAGCGCGTGGCGCGAAATCATGAGCGCGAGCGCTGGCGCTCGCTTGGGTGTCAGGGGGTGGTGGGAAATCATCAAACATCTACCGCCTTTTACTGACTACTGATACCTACTCGTTTATTCCTTCTTTGCCTCGCCGTCCCTGGTGGTTTATTTTAGTTTATTTTGCCCCACCATAGTATAATTCCAGCTCTTAAATTGTCCATCGCCTTGTATGTATAACTATATGCAAATTCACAGACTAACTTAATTTTTTTTCCCAATTACAGAGACACTAGACATTCTTCGCGAGTATGGAAAAGATAAGGGAATATGTCAGTCCCGTATGTAGGAGATAAGTAACATTAGAGAATCTTACGCCTTGACGGGCGCGTCCATGGCGGGGATGTAGTCGAGCGCCATGAGGCAGGCGAACACCGTCATGATCATCTTGGGCTTGCGCTCCGTGATGTCCTCGGGCAGCGCGTACACGCGCGCGCCGCAGCGTCGCGCCATTGAGATCGCGTATTTAGCGTTGGCGAGGTTCTCCTGTGGATCAAATGTGGAAGGTGAGTCGTTTGTTAGGGTATAATTTGTTTACATTTAAAACTATAACACTGCGACTGTTCCCAATTGAACCTTTTTTATATGAATCTTTTTAGTTTTTCTGTAAATATTTAAAAAAAAATATGAAAAATAAAAATATTTACAGAAAAAAAAAACGTTTTTTTTAGTAAACAGTCATGTATCAAGCATTTATGTCACTATAAATACATCCACCTTAATGTGAGAAGTTTTTTTTTATGGTGGGAAAAATCATCGAATAAATAAGGGGGTAAAAATATGATCTTCGACTTACCTCCTCCTTGCCTCCGGGCAGTACAAGGTCGTAGTTGATGGAGCCAGGCTTGATGGCGTCGATCAGGTCGATCACTACCTTGCCGTCAGCCAACACCTCGTCCTGGAAACAAGCAATACATTCAAAATCAAAAAGGTTTTTATTTCATATAGGCCTACAAGGGCACTTATAAAACGTCAGAAGCTAGTGCACGGTTCCAAATTGGTCGTTTCCTATGGAGAAGAACCGGCAAGAAACTCCATGGTTACTCTTTTAAAAAAATGATTTCTTACAATAATTCGTTGTTACAGTACTTATATCATTATGTAAGAACAGTGTAGACCAGTCAATATTGTATTAAAAGCACAATAAAAATAATCATAATAATAAAAAATAAAAGGTGAATCGTAATAGGATTTACTAAGTCTACAGTGCTCTTACTTTACAACGTGAATTGTAAAAAAATATTGTATATAAAGAAAATTAAAAAAGTATGAGAAAAAAAAAATACATCAATCACTACAACAGTTACACTGCGGGGTGCTAACAAAATTAATTATAATTGAATTAAAAATTTTTTTAGTCTTAATAATATAAATATTGCAGAAGCAATGTGTCAAGAAAAAAAAAATGTGTATATGGAAACAAAGATGGAGCAGTTAATAGACACAATTACACAACATGAATAAGTTACCAGGGAGCCACATGTGCAGGAGCAGTCATTGCCAAACAAGCTTGTCTTCTACATAATCCTTAACCTTATAATATGCTTTTTTTGGTTAGGACCCGCTTAATGTGATTTTTGAACTTTCCCTCACTAAGTTCGGTTACCGCTTCTGGCAGCTTGTTATAAAAACTTATGCTGTTTACTAAAAATGACTTGCTGGTCTTGGCTAACCTCCATTTGGGTAAAACAATTTCGTGTTTACTGCGCGTATTCTTGTTGTGAATATCGCTTCTAATTTTAAAAAGTCCTAAATTTTTACGAACATACAGGATACTTTCTAATCTTTCATTTATTTATTACATCATAAGTAGCTTTGAAGCTCTGAAGGAAAACATCGTGAGTTTCCTCACGGCATGTACCTAAAACTAAAAAATCAAGACATGTGACATCCATTAACCCTCACTGGGCCCGTTTGGTGAATTATGAACCACTCCCTCTTCTAGAAAGGAGGCTTGAGTCCACAGGACATGTTCCTTCACCGACTTGAGAGCAGTGAAGGTGAAATAAATTACACAAAGTAAAGAGCTGGATTTGGACTCGCGACCTACAACTCGGGCCCGTTACCATTCGGCCACCACAGCCTGATACTTATTTAACACAAAATATGTAAAAACCGTATGGATTCCTTACATAGGATATGACCCATCTTGTGTTGTGCCATCCACAATCTGAGCATGGTAAATGACAAACTTATCAAGAGTATAATATAATATATAGCTTTTGCCCGCAGCTTCGCCCGCGTACATAAAATATAGCCTATGTCACTCAGGAGTTAAGCACCTTTCTATTGTTGCTAAAATTTTTCCAATCGGACCAGTAGTTCCAGAGATTACCCCCTACAAACAAAAAAACAAACTTTACCTCTTTATTATATTAGTGTAGATATAATATAATATTCGACGACCATCACACAACGCCGTCTAGTCTCAAGCTAAGCAGAGCTTGTGTTATGGGTACTAGACAACTGATAAACATACTTATATATTTCTAAATACATACATATTATAGATAAATTACACCCAAACACAGAACAAATGATCGTGCTCATCACACAAACATTTGTCCTGGGTGGGAATCGAACCCAGGGTGAGTATCAAAACAATAGCAAGAAAGGAAGCTTACCTGGAAACTCCTGATGGAGGAAGACTTGCCAGCATTGCTGAGCTTGTTGTTGACCCACTGCACGATCTCCTTCTCGATGATGGGGTTGCCGGTGTTGGCCAGCCGCGTCAACACGGACAGCGTGTACGCGCGCATCAGTTGCCAGATCAGCGCTGAAGAGAAAACATTATCGGGTTAAGAAGTTATTCATTACGCGTACAGCTAAAGAGTAGACAGGACCACTTCTGTTGGGTCATTCTCAGAGTCGGTCATTGGGTATTCCTAGAGATTACCTATCGACTATTTTATATAATAAATTAAAAAAAAAAATAGTTTAGATTAACGTCGAAGTGCTTTGAGTTGGCCATGCCCCCAATCCCTTTATTCTGACATTACCACAACGCTTACTCACGTGGTCAGGACAAATGAATTAAAGGCGTGGTCAATTCTAAACGTTAACGAAACGATCGTAACTTGGCTAGGAGGCATAAGGCTGTCAGTGCGATGTTGATATTGAACTCTATAGAAATAAAAAAATAAAGTTTAAAAACTAACACCCGACTACTTAAAAACACGCTCTAAAAAGTACGAAACAAGAAAACAAGAAAGCCGTGGTCGTATACCACTTTTTTTAATTTATTATTTTTATGGCATACGACCACGGCTTTCTTGTTTTCTTGTTTCGTACTTTTTAGAGCGTGTTTTTAAGTAGTCGGGTGTTAGTTTTTAAACTTTATTTTTATTTAACATATTTTGGAGTTCTAAATAGGTTAATCTTGGGTTCATTGATTTCTCAGCCCATGAATACAGGTAAAGTCACAAGCAAATGCTAGTAATATATATATATATATATATTCAAAATGTACAAGTAAAGCGCTTTCAAATGATACCAAACACGGCATATTTATCTTAACTTTATTTTTTTACTTCGTATGTTTTGTCCGCTAGAGGGCGCCACATTAGATTTTGTGAAATCCCATATAGCCTATAACCAGCGGACAATTAAGACGCTTCTAATGATATGTCATTTGTCGAATTCTGATAAGTAGTTTAGAAGTTACGAGGGAACAGATGAACATCCATACCCACATACATACATACATACAGGTCAAAATCATAACCCTCCTTTTGCTTCGCCGTAGTCGGGTAAAAAGAAAGCCAAGTCATCAGTATATTTAGTCGTATAGTGTACTGTATTTACCTAGGGTGAGCGTGGCATTGCCCTCGTTGATGTCGGCGCCGGCGATGCCGACGAGCGAGAAGCCGAGCTGGCGGCCGAGCTCCACGGCGTAGTTGCAGTTCTCCAGCCGCTCCATGAACTTGCGTAGCTTCGAGAACTGACGGTGCACCTGGAAACATCACCCATCATGTCAAATATAGAGCGAGGCAATTAAGTTGAACACGTTGCTATGGTTTCGTGAAGCCCCCATTTCAATTGAAACTAGAAAATTGGTTATCCTGCATGCATGGTCGACCGCCATGGTTATAAAGTGTCACTTTGACGATAATGTATTTAACTTAATACCTTGTTAATTTATTTAATGAACGTTGTGTTATTGATTTGACAATTCATTTACAAAAGCTAGCTTAACTGCATTGTCTGTTACATTAACTTTTTGTGTACGATAAAAAATTAAGACTTATAGTATGCGGCAAATAAGTTGAACTAAAATGGTCGTTGTTGCTATTATTATTTATTTATGAACTTAGAAACTAAAAATACATTTAAAAAAACAATAATAACATTTCCATAGAACAAATAAATAAGTTTACGCGCAGACCCACGATGTGTCGCATTTCGATTGAGACCCGAAAATCTGTTACTACACTTTAAAGGTCGATCGCCATTTTGGTTCAACTTATATCCTGCTTATCTTGTACTTTGATAAATCCATACTTAATATTATAAATGCGAAAGTAACTCTGTCTGTCTGTCTGTTACGCTTTCCCGCTTAAACCTCTAATCGATTTTGATAAAATTTGGCACAGACAATCTTTAGACCCTGAGAAAGGACATAGACTACCTTTTATTGCGAAAAAAAGGACGCAGACGAAGTCGCGGGTACCACCTAGTGTTTATATATTATTTGTTAAAATCTAATTAAAATTTCTTAAAGACAAAAATGGTTAAAGATATTTCCGCGTTACCTTCTTCCAGTTGACGATGCCCGGTTTGATGATGTCGTAGAGCTGGAAGATGACCAGGCCGTCGGTCAGGTCGGAGTACAGCCAGTTCACGTGCGGCGCCACGCCCATCGAGTTCATCCAGTTACGGTACGCTGTGGAACAGAGAAGGTGGTTTACATTTTAATGTTATCCAATCTGAAGTTTTTTTTTTGTGAATAGAATATATCGCTTAGAAAATAACACTGGAACAATTTGTTTGCTGCGGTCTTCCCGTAAACATAATTTGGGTGTATTCAAGGATAGAGTGAATAGGAGCAAACTAGTGCGCCTCATCATCAACGATTGCACCACTGCTTACCATCAGGTGGGATCACAGTCAAGCATAAATTTATATCAAACTAGCTTTTGTCAGCGGCTTCGCCCGCGTGCATAAAATATAGCCTATGTCACTCAGGAGTAAAGCAGCTTTCTATTGTTGCTAAAAATTTTCCAATCGGACCAGTAGTTCCAGAGATTACCTCCTACAAACAAAAAAACAAACTTTACCTCTTTATTATATTAGTGTAGATAAAAAAAAAAACAAAATGTTTGGTCTTCATCGATCCATGTTTTGATATTCGCTGGGTGCGCGATGACAGCGCCAACTAGCGGTTGCAAATACGGTGGCCTCCGAAATGTCAAATGCCCGGCTATCATTACGACGAGTTATTTACAAACGAACAATTTTAATTTAATATTGTAATTTACATTTATTCCAATAAATATTCTAAATCTATATAAGGTCAGTCTTTTCTATTTTTCGTCTAAAATGGCACAATCAATAGATTTCGCTTAGTATATTACGGATTTTTCATGGCTGTCGTCATGAGAAGTAAGTAAAGAAATAAGCAAATTTCATCGAATAACGCATTTCATGTAAATAGCAGACGATTATTTATGAGAGCTTTTGCTCTCAATAATCCATCCTTTTGTGTATTTTCAGTTAAACATGGCCAAATTAATCATAAAAACTGGATTCCGACCAATCACACACGACATCATTTTCCAACCACAAACAACATTGAAAGGAATACAATTAGTTTTAGCTCAACATGTGCAAGATGTGAAAGAATTTATTGAAGATAATTTTTGCAATTAACTACGCAGCAAGCTTCGTGACTCATGTTTATTTACTAAAAACGTAAATCTCGCTAGTAAAAAGTGTCAGCGTCCGCCACCGAAAGTTCCTTTTTTGGCCATGACGCGCGCTGCGATCGTTTCGTGGTTCCCCCACCTTATACTTCGCACCCAGCGAATATTCCTGTGTTCAAAACGTACATGGAGACGGAGGAAACAATCGTAAAGTGTTTCATGAGTACTCGAGTGTAGCGAAAATACGCACGATCTACCGCCTATTTCCAGGCTTACCGAATTTCATCAAATATAATGGATAAAATCAAGTATGAGAAGGACAGAGCAATCTATATGAGGAAAAGTGAGATATGGAAAATGTAAAGGCATCCCTCGTTAACCTGAGTTATTTTTAAAATACACAACCATAAACAAGGCACACAGTTCGAAAACACACGATCACCTGGTTTAGGTCTCCCCAGACACGTAGCGACGAATGTTATAAGTGCAGTACTTAGATCACAGGGTTATCATATAATTACTCACTGAGACTCATTACACCACATCAATGGACATTACCGACTATGTACTAACTATTAATTACAAATCTTATGTAAACACACACACGACTGTTTCAATGTTTCAGCAAAGTATGGTCTTAACAGTATATAGGGTGACTGGTACAGTTCGTTTTTTAATCCTAGACTACAATTTGACAACTTAAAATGTCAAACTCTATAAAATTGGGAACATATTTCTAGAGTATGACATTCTGAGTTGTCATATCGTAGTCTTGAATTAAAAAACGAACTATAATTAATGATGGATACTTAAATACGTGATTGTAATCATGATAACAACTTTAACTGTGGAAACACTCCTGAAAACACGAAAAATATCTACTGGTCAGTACGTTTATTGGCCAAAATTTACTGAACTTGCTGATTTTTTCCCGATTTCTGAATTGGTCCAATAGTACAAGTTGTTTGTTATCATGTCTACAATCACGTATTTAAGTATCGGTCACTAAATACCAGTCACCCTATATACAATAATAAAACAATATACACACTATTAAAAATAGTGTGTATATTGTTTGTGGTAAATCGTCCAATGACTTCTTTTGCTCAAGAGCGGAGCAAGAGAGCGTGCCAGACTTTTACTGTATAAAATCCACTCTAATTTTGCCTTGTGTTCTAGGACCCCAAGTTTCCTTATCGGCCTACAAACTACTCAATCTAGTCACGTTATAGTTTCTAACAAAAGTAAATGTACTAGCGAAATGTGTCAATACGTACGTTTATATAATTAGTTTGGGTATAAAACAAATATATAATTATCAATTCGAAGTACAAACTGTTTATCAATAAACAAACCAAATATTAAGCAAAGAAACACTTTTAGTCCACAACTATCACACAACGCCATCTAGTCCCAAGCTAAGCAGAGCCTGTGTTATGGGTACTAGACTACTGATAAACATACTTATATGTTTCTAAATACATACATATTATAGATAAATTACACCCAGACACAGAACAAATGATCGTGCTCATCACACAAACATTTGTCCTGGGTGGGAATCGAACCCACGACCTCCCGCATAGCAGTCAGGGTCACTAACTACTAGACTGACAGGCCAGTCATTAGTATTACTAGCTATGAGAAAAAGAAGCTTATTTCTTCTAAGTTACTTGTTATATCTGGCTCAAAGGGCCAAGAATAACAGAAAAGCAGGAATTAGAAAGAAAAAAAAAGATTTATTTAAAATTCCTTTTGCGGACACAATAAGACTAACTCATTAATAAAAATCTTTTATTTAATTGAAAAGGCTATTGTTGAAACCAAGAATATGCAGATTACATCATAATGCTAGTATGTCAGAGACGAGACCTCTTTTGCATAAGTGTGAGATTACAGTAAACAGAATATTTCATAACAATAACTCATTACCTTGATTATTTCTATTATTTGATTATTTCCGCATTTGATTATGTTCATTTTAACATAATGACTTGATAATCAACTTGATTATTTCGTTACTTTGTAATCTTTTCTATCGCTATTCTGTATTATTTTTGATTTGTCCTCTTATATTTTCTTGTGTTATCACTCTTAGTTCTATGAATGCTAAAGAGAAATTTGGGTAATCTTTATAAAAGGCGAAACTGACTGACTGACATATGAATGCACAGCTAAAAGTACTGGGGCTAGGAACGTAAAATTTTACAGTAGACTTCCTTTTATGCCGTAGGAGAGTACTAAGAGCGGAATTTTCAAAATTCACCCCCTAAAGGGAATAAAATGGCCAAAAATCTGTATGGGGAAATCTACTTTTACGCGGGCAAAGCCGCTGGCAGATGCTAGTTGTTACCTTACTGCTGGTTTATGTTAACAAGTAAATAAAAAAACCTATTAAACTCTTGAGCCCCAAGCGAACGCCGGCTTTTGCACACCTATTGTATGTATATTGTCTCTGATTACGGTACTCGAAAGGTAAAATTTTGTTATATTTTTTATGGACATTTTTATATGTTAATATCATCATCTTCCTGCCCTTGTCCCGTTTTATTTGGGGTCGGCGCAATATGTTACGCACATTTTTATATGTTAATATATAAAAATGTAAATACTAAGAACGAATTTAATCATAATAAAACAAAGACCTATCTATGCAGCGTTTCAGTGTACAGTAATCGTATCCAAACTCGTATTTAGTAATTAAAATATAAGTTATACAAAAACTTAATTTCATATTCTTAATAAAGTTTGTGAACACTCTCGCCGTCAAAATTCTTGATGCATGCAAATAATAACTTTTAGTTTTCATGTTACGGTGGTTAAGTTTTTGGTAAACATGTAATAAATCCTACTCATTACAAACTCACCTGGACTTAAGGTTATTTTTTTTATGGTAGGTAAAAATCATCCAATGACGAATCCCGCTGGTGGGCGGAGCGGGAAACAGTGTCAGATTCTTACTGACAAAATAACCTACCCCGTTCCTCCCTTGCCTTATTCCCAGAGCACCGGTATAACGCTTTCGCACCAACCCTCGGCTCCAAGAGGCTTCGACCCTGAAGGGCCCCTACAGTTATCTGGACTTAAAGTAGAACGATATTGACAAACGTAACGATTTTATATGCCACAAGCAGGTGTGCATTAAGCGTATAATAACGAATACAGGTCTATGAAGCTACGCATCGGAGGATGAGAGGCCTAAGAATGGTGTGTGTGTGAGGACTGATGAGAGGAAAAGCAGTCAACAATATGACGGTAGACCCGAAAGAATGGAAGAAAAAACCGTGCTACGTCGACCTAGAGTAAAATAGAACTAGGTCAGGAAGACTACGAGTACTCACTCTTCTCCTCCCTGGTCTCATCCAGTTGGTGCAGTTCCTCGGTGTCAGCCGAGCGCTGCAGGCCTGGGTGCTGGTTGAACAGATTGGCCACGAAGGCCAGGTTGAGCTTGTACACGCCGCCCACCACGTCAGCCGGGGTCACGAAGGCGCGGCAGCGGAGCTTGGCGGCTTGTTGCAACATCAGCTCTGCGCGCCGCATGAGGTCGCTTTCCTGAAGATGAATAAATGAGGGTTAACTAAAAAGTGTTGTGAATGTTCTAGCAAATAAAAAAATAAAGTTTCGAATACCGTAATTAGAGACATAATATAAAGACAATATATGTACGAACGCACGTAACGCGTTCGCTTGGGGCTAGGAGTTTAATATAAAAAGGCAACTGCAATATTTTCTTTACTTTTCGATATATGGTCATCACATAACACATAATTCTCAAAGTTGTTAACCATCACGATTAGCATTACCCGTCATAAAATTTTATTTGTATGCAGAAAAGAGTGTAAATTCCCGCAAACTTCTGTTGAATAGGAAGTATCCTCGGACCAGACCACAATATAGAATTCTGAATTTGGTTCCATAAATGTTGACAGAGACAATATATGAAGATAGAAATTCTAGTTTCATCTCATTAACAACTATTTCTTTTTAATTCCCTTTATTGTATTTTTATTCCTTACACATTTTGTTTAAACTTTTGAGCTATTATTGTTCTTTAATTGTGTCTGTAATTAGTTAAGTCGAAAGGCTAAGTTTAAAACAATTACAATATACACGCGCATAATATATACACGCATGGAACATTGCGTGCTATCGCGTGGCATGAGTCTAATTTACTAATGTAACTCTACGACGCGCTTAGATCGGTGTATGTGGCCCTCCTGTTCCAATATAATTCTACCTATAATGTTTTCAGTTCGACGTAACCGTTCAGTTCCTATCTACAAGATTACATACCCTGAGCGCGTCCAGTGTGACGCCAGCGTCGTTGGGCGCGATCTGCTTCATGAGGTACGAGTAGATCTCGGAGTCTGCCACGTCCTGTTGGAAGTTGGTGCAGCGGCGAGTCACTCCTGCCGACTGGAGCTGATGGTTCACCCATCGCAGGAGGATCGCTTCGGGGGAGAGGGCGAGCAGGTCTTCGATGCGTTCCTGGAAATTGATATGAGGTTTAAAGTTACAGCTTTTATCAATACTGTAGTCGCCAGTTCAAGTGGGTCTTGAATGTAACAAAATATCATCAATTTTTTTTTTTTAATTTGACATAGACAGATTGGTAGCTAAATTTTTTTTGTCTTTCAAGGTTTTCTATTTCACTAAGACTTAACTTCAGTAAAGCCATAGTAATTCACTATTGATGTTGCTTTAGCAGGAAATCTTGGCAGACAAGCTTAGTAGATATGATGACGAGGTTCTCTATGCTCATCTATGTATATGTATTTTTTCCCTTAGGCATGAAGATAGTAAGGATCTACTGACCTCATCGTTGAGCAGCTCGGTAAGACCAGGGCAGTGCTCCAGTGTGATCTGGTTGAAGAGACCAATACGAATGATCTGCCACAGCAGACCCAGCACCAAGTGAGGTTTACCTGGAAAATTATAATAACACATTAGTAAAAATAATGCAAATTGTTCTGTGTCTGGGTGTAATTTATCTACAATGTGTAACAAAATATTACATATTATATTATACGGTAGCCAGGTCCTAGGCGCTCAGATTTACAGAATGTTTCGTAATATTAGCGAGTGTCGTGGAATGTCATTGAACCCTATAGTGTCGTGACACGTTTGTTATGATTTGAAATCAAGAATCATGCGATACCAAGAATTTGGTATCAATTTTTTGAAAAAAATATTTTGAACTGAAACTTCGTGTAAAGATTCTATTCAACCTGTATTCTTCAGCGCTTCTTGATGTGTATGGTTATTTTGTTACACGTTTTATAATATGTATGTATTTGGAAATAAAATTTTATTATAAGTATGTTTATCAGTTATCTAGTACTCATACTTCAAGCTCTGGTTAGTTTTCGACTAGATGGCACTGTTTAAAACTTTTTAACAAAAAGGGGATGTTTTCGTTTACCTTTAGCCAAGTCATGGGCGTCAATGTTGACGATGTTGCAACCGATAGCTTGTGAGGACACGAGGGCGAGGGTGAGGTTCTCATGCTTGGTGTAGAGGGTCAAGTTCTTCTTGTTGATCGCGCGCTCGTCTATCGTGTCTGGGCACGAATGGTTTATCACTTTGCTGTAACAGAAAAAAATAGTTAAGTCAGTATATAAAATAAGCTGTTGGAATATAGGTATGAGAATTTAAATGTTAACGTATTGTTTCTCTAGAAAGGAGTTAAGAAATAGGCAATGATAAAGAATGAAGTGTTTTATCAGCTTCAAGTCGTCTGAATGTTTAAATTGTAAAAGTGTAAAACAAACATTATAACCGGGAACCAATTCTAAATTTTATAAGCAACTAGCTTTTGCCCATGGCTTCGCTCCCGTCAACTGATTACCCTAATTTCTCGTTCATAAGAACTTTCTCCCGACAATAACAAACACAACAAAAATAGAATTAGCGAAATCGGTTCAGCTGTTTTGGAGATTAGCGCTTAGCAACTCATTCAACGATACATTTTTATGTTATACATATCGTGTTTTCTATATTATTCATACTTGTATTGCGTTTTCTATAATGATGCACACTAACTTTGATTTTAAAGAATACACTGATATGCTACAAATTTTAAATATTAGATATAAGGTTTTTATTTAAATTACAGTCCCTTGTAGACTTAAGGAATTCAAAAACAGGTTGGAAACCACTGATTTATATAATGTTTCCTCTATGACTGTCTTCTTAATTTTGCAGGCATAATATGACACTTCACTGTTCAATGACCGAATGAAAAAAAATACAAGGTAACAACCAATACTATACTATTTTTGTTCATACTAAGGATATGTAGCAGTAGCGTTAATACGGTTAATGAATCATTGTTATTGAATAGTTACTACTAACATTTAATAATAACTATATACATTGTATTTCATACTCGCCTACCTTGATAACTAAGTTACTGTAAAAATAAACTACAGGCAGTTACAAGAAACCAAATCACTCCTAGTAGTTAGGTACACATGATGTACTTACATAGTATAAAACAAAGTTGCTTCCTCCCTATGTATGCTTAAATCTTAAACTACGAAACGGATTTTGATGCGGCTTTTTTTAATAGATAGAGTAATTCAAGAGGAAGGTTTATGTGTATAATACATACATAATATATTGAATATCAGTACCCGTGCGAAACTGGGGCGGGTCGCTAGTATTATTATAAAACAAATTTACCCACCGCATCTGTCTACCTATATGAACAATATAAAATCAAAAACTACTGAACGGATTTCGATGCAGTTTTCACAAGTATACAGGGTAATTCATGAAGAAGGTTTAGATATATTAAACAAACATACATATTAAAGTAAAGAAAAACCGACAAATTCAAAAATATGGAACACCCTTACGAAGCCGAGAAGGTAACTAAATTCACTACCGCATATAGTGGAGTACTATACAGGTTGTATGGTTGTTTTTGGAAGTCTGCCAGCTGCGGTCTTCCCGTCCGATTATAATTTAGGTGTGTCCCCTTGACACCCAAGCGAGCGCCGGCGCTCGCGCTCATGATTTCGCGAAACGCGCCGTTGTCAAATTTTCAAAAATATAATGTTTTTTTTTTCATTTTTTTTTTTTGTAGGGTATTTTGATATTTATCCAAGAACGTAAAAAAAAAGTTTTTATAGACAAATAACTTTCCGTTAATACCCGCGAACGCCGGCGTTCGCTGTAGTACCCGCGAACGCCGCCGTTCGCTTGAGGGCTGAGAGGTTAAGGCTAGAGTGAATAGGTTCTTAATATATTAGTGCGCATCACCATCAACGACTGCATCACTGCTTACCATCAGGTGGGATCGCAGTCAAGCACTAGTTTATATCAGTAAAAAAAAAATCGAAGATGCTAAGCTATCATATCAATATTGTTTTTAAGCTTTGGCATGGGAATCAAGGCAAAAGTGTATATTGATAGGGCGGGACATACTCAATTCCATATGGTCTGCTGTCGGGTTCGAGGCCGAGAGTTTAAGTTCTCTTACAGTCAACTTAAAAATCACGTTAAATTAGTGGTAACACTGAAAAGTCAAATTGTAAGTCTATTTATTCTTCAGTTTCACGTTTTATTTCAACCTATTTTATTATTATTTGTATTGTGATTTTGGGTATCTAATTAACTGGTCTACATTGTCCTCTCATAGCAATCAATATTGTATTATGGAAATATTGTAAAACCAATCATTTCTTCTTTTTTTAGAAGCTTTATATTAGTTTCACTTGTCCAATTTTTGTGATCAAATCTTGCAAATTAAATTTGATCCACTTCACGATTACACATTGAGTTTAAATTTTGTATGCATGTGTCAATCAGATGACAATGCAAAAATATTATGTCATGGAGTTGATTTGAGGGTGGCCATAGGGAATCTGTAATTAAACGGTTCAACCACATCGAGTTTAGGCTTGACGAGTTTTAATTATATAGGTACAGACCACTGCTATAAAAACTTGTTATGAAAATATATTTTCAGTAAAAAAAATATTTAAAGAGTTATATTATAACTGCACCATTTCTTGCTGGTTCTTCTCTATAGGAAACGACAAATTGGAACTAGCTTTTAACGTTATATAAGAAAACATGTAAGCGCTTGTGAATTTGAGACATTTTTTTTTCTGATGTATGTAACTGCTTCCTTTATGATCTATTGGCAGCAAGTGTTTGAGGTCAGGGTCATGTTCCAAGATGCTATCGATCCATGAGAATCAACCTGTTCTGTGTCCCTATCAAGTCATTTATAAAGCGCACTCACCATAGTATAAGTCCATCCTTCAGCTTCTCATACAGCTGCTTTCCCTCATGGTCTATCGGCAGCAGGTGTTTGAGATCAGGGTCATGTTCCAGGTTGCTGTTGATCCATCCGGAGAACGCCATCTGCTCCTCGAGACGGACTGAGTGGGTTGTGCCTGGGGTCCGAAAGATAGGTGATTTATTTATAAAGGTCTATAAACATCAGAAAATAGATAAAAAATAGTACATTATAAAAAATCAGGCAAGTGCGAGTCGGTCTTGCGCTTTGAGGGTTCCGTACAAACACTAGACACACAGAACTGACAGACAGACAACAAAGTGATGCTAGAAGGGTTCCGCTTTTTTCTTTTTGAGGTTTTGATGTATGGAATTTTAATATTAACAAAAATCTATGTAACTATGGTATATTATTATACCTTGTACCTACTTATTGTGTTACATTTATAATATAGAAATAAATCGCAAAATGTGTGCTAGGAGAAGGCACTTATGAAAAAAAATTGGGAGAGTAGGGCAGAATAGGGTAGAGTAGGGTAGAGTGGAGTAGAGCAGAATAATCTGTTGCCGGAAGCAAAGCCGTGGGCAAAAGCTAGTTATGATATACAAAAATATATACTATCCCCAGACCCAAAATGGCAGTACTGAATAAAAAACTTTATATTTCTTTGTAAATAGTGGCTTTTTAGAGTTCCGTAGTCAAAAAGGAATCCTTATAGTTTCGCCATGTCTGTCTGTCCGTCCGCGGATAATCTCAGCAACCGTTAGCACTAGAAAGCTGAAATTTGGTATCAATATGTTTATCAACAATGCCGACAAAGTGCACAAACAAAAAGTGGTAAAAAATGTTTTATTAGGATACCTCCCCTACACGTAAAGTGAAAAGTGATTTTTTTTTTCATTTCTACCATAACATGCGATTTATTGTTGGATAGGTATTTAAAAATGATTAAGGGTCCCGTAGAATAATTTTTTGATAATATAAATATTTTCGGAAATAACCGCTCCGAATGTAAAAAATGAGGCGTCCCTCTAACTTTTGAACCACGAGTTTAAAAAATATGAAAAAATTCTTAAAAGTTAAGTAAAATTTCTAGGAAAATTATTTTGAACTTGATAGGATGAACTGTTTTTGAAAAATTAAAAATAAACGTTCTGAACTATTTTTCTAATTTAACCGTACATGCAAGCATTTTTTTTAACTTTTTTTCATATACTTCATTATCCTGAGCGTATCTTCATTCAAATAAAAATACAAAAAGAAAAAAGTCGGTTCACGCAATCCAAAATTACCACAGCGCCATTTCTCGGGAAATTAGGTTACTAATTTTTACATGGGCTACTGGGCTCTGTTTGAAATTTGTGGCGGACGGGAAACTACGGAACCCTACATTGAGCGCGGCCCGACACGCTCTTGGCCGATTTATTTATGTGAGAAATTATCAGATAACTTAGTTACTATGTAGAACCACTATTAGCGTCAAGTTATTTTTATAGAAGACAAACGTCAATCATAATATTAATTATTTCTTCATTACGGGTATAATAAAAAATTATATGGGATAAGAAATTATACTACCATTAATTATTTTATGATAATTATGAAGGAAATTTGTTGCTACCTATATTATTTTCTATTGTTCACATTTCCTTTTGTGTTAGTAAACAATTTTATTAATAATATTTTTGAGGTTTAGGAGGAATATTATGTTCAGCAATAAACTGTGATAATGATTATGATGTTGTGTTTATGTATTTTTTTTTTTTTTTGTTAAAGTGCCTAGTGCAAGTTGTTTTTATGTTAACGCTTTTGTTACTACTAACGATCCAGAGGCCTTACCATAAATTTTAACATTTGGTAAACTGAATTGAACTATTATATGGCTGTAACTCTAGGGTGTATACTATAAATTTATCCCTTTTTCTCACTAAAACGTTATAGTAAACTAGCTTTTGCCCGCGGTTTTGCCCCCGGCAACAGAAAAATGTGATAACTTCACATAAACCATTCACTAAATAGTCCAAACAAACCCTGAAAATTTGGTTTGGATAGGTGAGCCCGTTCTTGAGTTATTAAGTGACAATGAAAAATTCCACTTATTTTTATATGTTACTAGCGACCCGCCCCAGCTTCGCACGGTTGCTGATATTGAATATATTATGCATGTATTATACACATAAACATTTCTCTTGAATCACTCTATCTATTAAAAAAAACCGCATCAAAATCCGTTGCGGACTTTTAAAGATCTAAGCATACATAGGGACAGCACAACTTTGTTTTATACTATGTAATGGTAATGAAGACAGGGCCACTAGACTGAGGGCCTCTCCTTTCTAGGCGGATCTACTTCTCTGTATCAACTAAGAAAATATCTCTCAGAACATAATAGTATACTGACCATCACTGGAAGCTTCACTCATGCCACCCAAGTGTTCCAAGTTCTCCTTTTTACTGACCGCCTGTTTGAATGTGCTGGACACCTAGAACAAAACATAACAGCAATTAGTATCAATTAATTAATAATAATCAATAATGCTCCACTGACTGACAGAAGCATGATGAGACAAAGATATACAAATTCTTGGTGATTAGGTTATCAGGAATAATTATAGTAATGACGCATTTTGCTAGACCACTAATAGATTTTAAATTGTTATTCAAAAGTAGGTTAGAGAACAGAATATTCTAGTAAGAGAAGGAAACAGAAAAATATGTGGAAACTCAGAAACCTACGCCCAATATAAGCTTAGCAATGTACACTCCCGAAGCCCAGACCACGGCCCGTTTCCTCTTTTAGACAGGAGGCCTGTGTTCCAGCAGTAGGACGAAATATACCTTTGTATCTATACCCTAATACTTTTCAATCAAATCGATCAAGGCAAGACCTCCCCTTGAGCGATGATTGTTCATACGTCTATACAACTTGCTGACCTTGAAAAATTCTTAATTGTCGTTTTCTTTTTTCATACATTTTTATGAAATTTATTTTACCGTAACTTTTGATATTTATATTGCTTTTTTGTAGTGAAAGATTTTTTTTTACTATTTTTATGGTGATTTTAAGAAAGGGAGCCAATGCCCCCTGGCATCCGAGGGATCCGGGGGGGCGAAATAACAGATAGGCCTTTTGACCTCGATTTTAGTCTCCATGAAACGAAAGAATAACATTGCATTTAAAAATCTTATGACCATCATAACTTGAACACCAGACACGATAAAATCAGCTGACACACCACTGCCTACTCCCACATCGCCACAAAATTAACATAACATATGCATACATTAGATTACAATACGATCATAGCCTCATACATTGTAGAGCTTGTAAAAAACATCATAAAAAAAAACAGCGTCAAAAGACCAATGACCCGACTGGTTCAACAATTGCTCATTGGAAGTGTGATTATTACAAGTACGTATGTACATAGGTAGGTACATATATGTATGATTTCTACTCACTTAGAGATATCATTTGATACATAATAGCACAGGGTTGCACAAAGCGCAAAGGAAAGGGCTATGCTCAGAGTATCCTTGCATGATCGAGTCAGAAATGAAGATATCCGTAAGAGAAAAGATTACCGACATTGCGAAAAGAATCGCCAAACTTAAGTGGCAATGGGCAGGACACATTGCACGCAGAACGGATGTCCACTGGGGCCGAAAGATTCTGGAGTGGCACAAGGTAGACCGATGACCTGGTCAGGGTTGCTGGAATCCGATGAATGCAAGACGCACAGGACCGGTCTTTGTGGCGGCGCTTGGGGGAAGCCTATGTCCAGCAGTGGACGTCTTTCGGCTGAAATGATGATGATGAGCATAGGGTTAGTCTTATTAAGTCCCTACTGCAGGAACTCACGCCTTCTCTTTGGTTTAGGAGAGGGTATGGATCTTAATCCACCACATGGGGCAAATGATCAATACCTATGTGGTAGTAACCTTCAAATTTTCGTTTGTTTTGGACATCATTTCCTCAAAACAAAAATTCCTTTAAGGTTTTAAGAACTAAAATTTGCTTTATAGATTCTCGGCTGACACAATAGGTCTTTACTGGATTATTCTTACACAAACTTATGTTTTTAATTTTTTTGTGTATCTAAAATATTTGAAGAGAGATGTGTAATAGCATCATAATCACGTAAAAGGGGTTGTATGAAAATGTACGTCAGGCGAGTTGGCCGCTGTTGAAGGAAGACATCACACTGTAAACCGTATTATACTGTCGGCAGTGTCGGCCCTAACTGGTAACCCTGGCAGAGTCATCTATTTGACCCCAATCGTTAGTATTTATCACTTGATTGACCATCTTCAAGCTAATCTGTCCACATAAACAGTCCTTATGGCTTGTCAATTTGTTTTTATGAGGCCAATAATATTGATTTGTTTAATCGCAGTCTTAATTGAGTTTGTTGAATAAAATTGTTTTCGTTTTTATTGAAGGGGAATGAGTTACAGTTATGGCCGATAAAGTTAAAGTTTAACAGGACAATGGTTAAATGTTATTTTGATTTTATTGAGGATAGCTTGTTTATCTATTAATTATACGGGTGCAGGAAGAAATCATTACGTAAATGATCAACGTCAGCAGCAGGGGGTATTTTTTTTAGATAGAACATCATCCTATTACTTTTCCCTGTTAGACTTTTACTGACTAAAGTTAGAACTACATTAGACTGACACGTGTGAAACGCGTTTTTTTTTGGCGTTAAAGGGTCAGTTAAAAAAATCTTGTTGCTGGTTTACACCAGGGAGACTTTTTTCCCAGTGAGAAATCCTCAAATGACTCCTTCCTCTCAGAATGGAACAATAGACTTAAACCTAGATTTTACTAAAACCTTTCTGTATCCTTCAATTACCTCTTGCGTTCACGGACATCTCTTTGGAACATTCCCGCAGCACTTATCAGTTTCTAATTTCTAAGTATTCATCTGTACAAAAATCGGCCCTTCATGACATTAAATCTTTATATTGTTGTTATGACGACTATATTTCAGTTTTTAAGTTACATTTCAAACAGTAACGTTTGACGTGACGCCGCTCAGGAACAAACATTGGTTTGGTTTGTTCCTTTAACACACGAGACCCTAAAATAACATCATTTCCAAAGTATTTTGAACCTTCAAATGGTTCAAACAGTTTTGCTTATGACAGTGGGATCCGTCATTGGATGATTTTTGCCCACCATAAAAAAAAAAACAGTCAAAAACCGAGCTGAGAATATGAACCATAATGTTGATCTCTTAGATTTTGGTCAAGGAGAAATTTAATTGGGGCATACTATAACATTAAATCTGTCAAAAAAAAAAAAACAGAGAGCCAGAATCCTACGCAAAAGGGATTCTAGAGGATATCATCTTCGCCAAGGCTATATCGGGAAAATGCCACGACGACTTCAAAGTGTTGAAAGCGTTTTTGGAAGATTGGCCTGAATAAATTAAGTAGGGTAACACAATTTTTTTTTATGTAGGTAAAAATTAATTCGAATGACGAATCCCGCTATAGACGGAGTGGAAAACAGTGTCAGACTCTTACTGACTAAACAACCTACCCCGTTCCTTCGTAGCCTTTATTTTTTAACCAGGGTCCCGGTAATACGCAGACGATGCCTATGTATTAGTAGAGTCAGTTTGACTGGCCTGTCGGCCTAGTAGTTAGTGACCCTGACTGCTATGCCGGAGGTCGTGGGTTCGATTCCCACCCAGGACAAATGTTTGAGTGATGAGCACGATCATTTGTTCTGTGTCTGGATGTAATTTATCTATAATATGTATTTATTTAGAAATAGCTCTGCTTAGCTTGAGATTAGACGGCATTGTGTGATGGTTGTCGAATATTATATTATGTATATTAAAATATTAAAAGTTACCTGCTGAGCCTTCAGATTGGCGATGAGCTCCTCGAACTCCGAGAGACTGATGGCGTTCTTCCGCGCGTCGCCGTTCATACTGCCGTTGACGCCGCGTTTGTTGTTGCCGTTGTCGTAGTACTCCTCGATCATACACCGCACCTGGAGAAGAGGTACAAGAGAATGGGGTTAGGATTCATTTTATGTGTCGTGTGCCGTGTCATATCAAACGCGGACCCAGGGCGGGTTGGTGGATGTCGTAGGTCTTTGAATTTTTGGTTTTAGGACATGCAGGTTTCCTTCACCGTTTTGAGAGCAGTCGTAATGAAATAGTGTAATTTATTTCATTACCACTGCTCTCAAAGTAATGCGCCTGGCTGGGTTTGAACCCGCGACCTATAAACTCTTAAGTTGGGGCCGTTACCATTCGGTCAACCATTTCAACTTATTAGTTGTGTATTACACAAGGTTTTTTTATGGTAAGTAAAAATCATCCAATTACGAATCCCGCTATTGGGCGGACAACTGCAACTGCAACTGTCAGACTCTTACTGACTAAAAACCTACCCCATTCCTTACTTGTCTTATTCCCAGGCCCTGGTGTTACGCTTTCGTATCAACCCTTGGCCCAGGAGGCTTGGACCCAGGTTTAGGTTATTGAAATTTTGTTTGCTTACCTTCCATTGTGGAATTTTATAACCGACGCTGTCGAGGGCTTCTTTGAGCTCTTTCAAATCGATGTAGCCACTGCTGTTTGTGTCCAACTGCAACAAGGAAACAAAACCAAATTAATATCTTAGTAAAAATAGGTTTTTTTGAATACCTTATTATTTTGTCTATAAATGCATGTAAAACTGAAAAAAGTCGAGCACAATTGCGATATGGGAAACAGTAATCAAAACTAGAAAAACGCAATATTTTTCAAATTTATATTCCCCTACCAAAGTCTGTGTTTCCTGATGGCTACAACCCGGTTATCTTTAAGTCTAGAGTAAATATGGGTTGGAGTGTAGCCTTAGGGGCGCTATGGCGCGTTCAATCGTCGACCGCATCGTCACTTTCCATCAGGTAAGATAGAGGTAGAAACCCATCAACAATAAAATAAGAAAAGATTTTTGTTGCACGATTGATAGTGCTACTACACCGTACTTATTTTTTCTAGCATAGCATAGCTTCCGCCCTATAATGTTCCCACAGCTGGGATTTAGGTCTCCTTTCTAGAAGAGGAAACGGGCCTAATCCACCAAGCTGGCCTCGCCCAGTGCGGGTTGGCGGTAATTTTTCTAACATAAACTAAATTACACTGTCAGTACCTATCTAAATAACTGAACACCACTCTCATTTTCAAACGCATATTATTATAAATTACAAACGAAAACACATAACTCTAATTTAACGGACTGTGAAATTAATTACAAGTTTCGATCTTTACACTGTTCGCCAAATGTAGGTAGTCACATTTTCACATGCGCGCGGTACTTTGCTTACGGATCGCGGGTAAGGGAGGGGAGTAGGGTTGTCACCCGTAAACAAATTCTAATGTTTGTTTACCGGGTCTGTGCTGATTTAAAAACATGACACGGGAATGCTAGCATACACGGTGTTTACTGTTCAAATCTTGGGGTCGTCTGTCGCGGTTTTATGTTTGTGTTTACTAAGGGGATGATTTTTAGTTTGAGACAAGACTTTGTTTTATATTACACGTTTACTTTCATACTTTTATACCAAGTAGTTTGTTAACTTCTTACTAGGTAGATATAAAAAAAGGATTTGTTTCAGGTAACCAATAACACTTTAGATATTGGTACATTGTACTTATCAAAAATATTCTATACCTATTACCATTAACGACTGCATCACTGCTTACCACCAGGTGGGATCACAGTCAAGCACTAGTTTATTGCAATATAAAAAAAAAACCTATACTTATAAATCAATTAACACCTACTACTCAAATAATCACCGTGGTGATGACTTCATATGAATTAATTTCTAATTTTATACCAAACGATCTGACTCACTGATTAAACAGACATCTTGATCTTACTGATTTTGACAGCTTGAAGGCGAAACGTGTGATTTACGCTAGAGTTTATTGATCCTGTGTCCTTCTACACAACGGCATTCCCTTTGTAATCATTCACGTATAAACCTATTGGTTTGGCTTTATTAGCGCTATCCTTTATCATAGTTAACTAAAGCATTCCAAAGAAAGACCTCTTTTACTTCCTGCATAGGCCAGCTCATTGCAAGCACCGACCATATGGCAACGAACTACTAAATCCGAGCACAAATAAATAACTTTACTCCACGTAAAGCAAGGAATTATTGGCCTCGGCGATCCTTTTTGTGGCTGTTCAAGTACACGATATTCGTATTTATGGTAATGGAGATTCACTGCATGTATTTATTATTGTAGAACTCGTATAAACAGCTTTTGTATTAAAAAATATGTTTGTACCAAGAAGTCTCATATTATGCGGAATATCGGTCTGGCTGTTGTGACGTAAGCATTGATTTTGATAAGGATCTTTTATCATGGATTCCGTGATAAGAAGTCGACGATGACGGGTCTTTGAAGCAGATATAGGTCGTGTATTCGATACAACGATAGTATTTGTAGAAAAATGCGTGATTTTGTTGTTTCTAACTGATTTTGGTAAGTTGATAGAAAAGGAATCTTGGATTCCATCAATAAAGTCAAATTAAAAAATGACATAATGAACATCGCTCGTGCCTTCACAATAACTGGCAAACGATTGAAACGAGACACGGACAATCAAACAATTGAATGTTTATTTAATAGCGTGAATACGTGTACTACTGCATTAGTCACTAGTGATATAACTTATTGTGATGTAAAAGATTATAAGACAGAGTCATAGTTTCGTAAAACTTGATAAGCAAGAGGATTAGACCAAGATAATGGGGTATACTGAGGATTATTTCGCGTTGTGTGATATCAACAGCTGTGTCAACGCGTGTATTTTCGGTTTTATTATCTGAAATACGTTTTTCCTACTGTTTCTCAAATGCAGAGTCGCTGAGATTTGGATTGGCTGTCTCTGCAAGTAATTCAATCCCAGTGCGAACTCTATTTGAACAGTCTAAACTATCTTCTCTTACCTTTTAATATTTAAACTCTTGACGCCCGTGCAAACACGTTCGCACACCGATTCTCTTTCTATTATGTCTAATTATGGTATTCGAACGGTTAAATAGATAATTATACAGTCCGCCTCTGTACATTTGTGCATGAAGTATTAAATAAATAAATAAATTATTGTAAAATCAATTATTGTTTTTTAAAGAGTAACCAAGGAGTTTCTTGCCGGTTTTTTTGCATACAAAAAGACCAAATGGAATCGTGCGCCAGCTCCTGACGGTTTATAAAAGTAGGTTTATGTGAAATAAAATATATATAAGTTCGTCGTAAACCTATCAGTAGTAATGATAAGAATAATGCTGCAGTTAATATGTAGCCTTTGGAAGTGTTGTTGCTGGCTTATTAGAAACACAATGTATCGTCGACTAGCTGTGCCCGCGACTTCGTCCGCGTGGAATAGTTATTTTGGGCATCATATTTATTTTTGCAAACAAACTCAGCTTTATAAATTATAGCTGTTACCCACGACTTTGCCCGTGTCAATTTCTGTTATTAATTTAAACAATTTAGTTTTTAAAAGAACATAATTATCTAAAAACTTCATAGAGCTACACTTGGGCATGCCATAATCTCGGCGGTAAGTCCCCTCTTTGAGGCGTGGTGGATAGACATCACGCAGGACATGACGCAGGTTCTCACCGGACATGGGAAGTTCAAGAGATTCCTGCGCCGGATTCGTGCGGAAGAGACGCCCGGGTGTCGCCACTGGGTGGCCAGCACGGAGGACACGGTGGAGCACACGGTGGAGGTGTGCACTGCTTGGGAAGAGCATCGCCGTGTCCTCGTGGGGGTGATCGGCGGCGGCGACCTCTCGCGCCAGGCCTTGGTTCAGGCCATGGTCCGCAGCGAAGAAGAATGGCAAGCGGTCGCCTCCTTCTGCGAAGCAGTAATGCTCGTAAAGGAGGAGGCAGACCGCATAAGGCAAGGGCAAAAGCGCCCTCGCCGTAGCCGTCGCCGCCCGCGATCCTGCCGATATCCGGCCACCGTAGACGCTGGCTTGCGGACGGTGAGCAATGGGTAGCTCGCCGTCCGGTTGTCTGGTAACAGTCCAAACTGAGACCCAAGTCGTCGACGGCGTGCACTGCTCCCGCGCGCCTCAAGGTGTTGTCAGCAAACTGTGGGGCTCTTCAGGGTCGAAACCTCCTGCAGCCGAGGGTTGGTGCGAAAGCGTTATACCGGGGCTCTGGGAATAAGGCAAGGGAGGAACGGGGTAGGTTGTTTAGTCAGTAAGAGTCTGACACTGTTTCCCGCTCCGCCCAAGAGCGGGATTCGTCATTGGATGATTTTTACCTACTATAAAAAAACCCTCCGCGCCGCCCGCTAGCAACCCCTCTCCTCGCCCGACGGCCAGACGCAGCGTCATATTTTGCACATCATGCGACGCGTGTGAATTTTATATCGGAGTTATTTTAAAATTGTAATATCTTCTAAGATGTTCTTTTCTTTCTTCTTCTTTCTTTTATTGGTAATAGGTTTGCGCTTGACCGCTATCTCACCTGATGGAAAGCGACGATGCGGTCGACGATGGAGCGCGCTTACCTAGAAGTAACCTATTCACTCTTGACTTAAAGATGTTCATTGAAAATAAGTGATGTCAAAGACAATTTTGTTCACAATTACATACTGTTAATCAACAACACATTTATTTGGATAAAATTTAATATTATTATGTTGATACAACTCTAACAAATAATTGGTAATGATGCATTAATTTCGGCCAAATTTTATACCCATAAAAACGGTTCTAGTGAGTTAACCTTAAAAGATAGACATATACTGTCGCGGACTTTTTTTTAGATCATTTTAAGAGGAATAATTCTTTCCTACATATTTTTTTGGTATCTTCTACCGTTTTCGCAGCGCACGCAACGGAAACCCTCAAAGATGAGTATTTTCCCCCGTTTTTTCCACATTTTCCATTGTTTCTTCGGTCCTATAAGTCACAGCGTGATGTTATATAGCCTAAAACCTTCCTCGATAAATGATCTATTCAACACAAAAAGAATTTTTCAAATCGAACCAGTAGTTCCTGAGATTAGCGCGTTTAAACAAACAAACAAACAAACAAACAAACAAACAAACAAACAAACTCTTCAGCTTTATAATATTAGTATAGATATGTGTCCATCCATTGTACTAATTTCGTCTATATCTTTATTATCAAAGGTTCTATGTAAAAATTCGACTTTTCAATGGATGTCAGAAGTATTACAATTTGACGTCTCTTTATTCTATATTGTTTTGCAAACTTTTGACAATCTTTTGGCTATTTGTTCTTCACGTGACACTAACCTCATCAACTAGAAAAAAAAACCTCATCAACTAAAAAATATTTCAAAAAATACTTTAAGTATTTATTACTTACAACACAAAACAATGCAACTACAAATGCAATATTTACCTCTTTCCGTATTACATCACAGTTTTTGTGAAGTATAATTAGTAACGGTAAGTTTAAATAGCGTGCAAGTAAATAATGCTAATGTGACCATGCTCTGTTTCCGACCAAATGTGGAGGCAAGGTCGGCGTTACGTGTTTTAACCAAGACAGCTTGTATGACCGTTGGAAAAGATATTAAATACATGTTTACTGCTTGTACAATAATAATATTCGACAACTTTTATATCACAACACAACGCCGTCTAGTCCCAAGCTAAGCAGAACTTGTGTTATGAGTACTAGACCACTGAATAAAATATTTACCTATTTATTATAGATGTGACAAGATGTGACACTCAGGCACAGAAAATATTATCGTGCTCATCACACAAAAATTAGCCGTGGGAGGGAATCGAACCCACGACCACTGGCATAGTAGTTAGGGTCATTAACTAATAGTCCAACAGGCTAGGCAAATGTGTTATGACTACCTACAATATTATTGATATATTATGTACATTTGGTATTACCCCAATGAATTACACAACTATTGTACTAATGTTTAATAGTTATGAAATAACATCCTAATTAGGAATTTCATAAAGGAAAATCAACTGAAATTATTATTTCTCCCATTTCCAATATAAATTAGATAAATAATAATTTTAAATAAGGTTTATTTTTCGGTAAAATTACCATTCTAATCAATTTACTGGACTGATTAGGAGAAACAATACATTTTTTTCACTTATCAATTCTTTATAGCTTGCCTATCAAGCATAATTTGTGAATATAATTTGATTACAATAAACGTCATACGATAATTTATAATTACTGCCATAAATTAATTTTACAGAAAAAGTACCGAAAAAAACGGTTAACAAAACAATTATTTAGCGGTTGATTAATTAATTAGTTGAAGTCGATAACCCTGAATGCTTAATTGACCTGTGGCCCATTTTTTTGGTCGGATGTGTAATTTGACACAGTTTGTCAAGTTGTCTATTAACTTTTGTCACTTTATGGGAACATTATAATTAACGAGTATGGAGGTGTGACATTAAATGCACACTTATTATCTATGTCAAAAATAGCGACCCGCCCGGCTTCGCACGGGTAAATGGTGATCTACACATAATAAAGAGGTAATGTTTGTTTTTTTGTTTGTAAGAGGTACTCTGGAACTACTGGTCCGATTGGAAAAATTTTAGCAACAATAGAAAGCTGCTTGACATAAGCTATATTTTATGAATGCGGGCGAATGCGCTGACAAAAGCTAGTTTAATATATTAAGCATGTATTATACATGTAAACCTTCCTCTTGAATCACTCTATCTATTAAAAAATACACTAAAATCCGTTGCGTAAAGATCTAAGCCTACATAGGGACAGACAGCGGCAAGCGATTTTGTTTTATACTATGTAGTGATGATAGTGATTATTTAATGGAATTACGATTCTACTAAAATTTTATCTAATCATAGTAATCATACGGTTAATTTTTGTGATCATAGCGCGATTTACGATAATATCTATAATGCTGTCACAAATTATACTAATTATTTTTTTAAGTATGGTATTGTGGCGCTTGAAGGTACTAGACTAGGTCTACGTTCATGATTGGAAGTTTAAGAGCAATATCATTGCTCGTCAAATTATAGTAAGGGACTCTATATAAAAAAGTTCTTATGACAGATCGGCTTTCCTTAAAAAGGATCATTGTACACACCAATATAAACCACTTTTACTATGAGACAAACCCAAAAATCACGAAAAAAAGCCGCTACTCCATAGATTTATATTCACACAATTCGACAAAATGTATGGAGCTGCGGTTTTTTTTCCTGATTTTTGGGTTGGTCTCAGTCAAACTGATGGAATGCCCCTATATCTTGAACAATTACGATTTTTGAAAAGTCATATTGTAGCGGGGATAAACCGCGTGACGATTTCGATAACGCTCTTCAACCTGATTCAATGACATTTTGATAAATTATTTACTAGCGCCGATACAATGGCATTTCTAGAGGCCGTTATTTCCTTGCTGTCTCTAAGAGTGCATTTCACTAATTAATTTTTCTATTTTTTGTTTTCAGGGTTTTCAAAAAGCAGACTTTAGGGATACGTTCAGGAAGTATACAATTTTTACTGCACTAAAGCAAACCCGATTATCACCTTTTAAAATCTTAAAAAATCACTTCAGGGCCTCTGTTAAGGGTGATTGTAAAGGGATGTCCCCAGAACCTCGCTGTATACGGCAATACGGCATCACTATCTTCCTTGGAATGACTCCATGGGCCAACAAAGTCACTACCCATTCATCCCGTCTGCATTGATGTAAGTGGGTTCTCGGTGTGTTTAACAATGCGCGAGCACAGTCTCCCGTCCCTCATACTCTCTTTGCGCTCAACACTCTTTTGGACACGCACCCTGAATGTGATGTGTTCGCGGACGAATGGAAGGCGATCATGTCAGTATGCTTGGAGTTCTGTGAGATGAGTGTGTGAGTCTAATAATATCTTTAACTAATGTAAGTGGCGGATAGCCGTTTTTGTTAAAGTAAAATAAATAAATAAAAATAAAATAAATGAACAATGGTTCCCTCCCCGATACCTTCTTCTCCGTGTAGGGTCAACCCTCTCATTTAGGCAACAAGATCCCACACGGCATAACTCTCCTAGCAGGAAGGGAAATACAGCAACGGAAAGAGAGTATGCTGACTAAACTGATTATCTTGTCTGATTGTCAACTTCGAAACGAGAAACTCTAACAAGATGAGTTAATGAATGGAAATCTGTCAGTCGCCAGTCAAGACTGCATATGATTCACCCCACGTTTTTTTTTTTTTTTTTTTTTTTTTTTTTTTTATGGTAGGTGAAAATCATCCAATGACGAAACCCGCTCTTGGGTGGAGCGGGAGACTAGTGTCAGACTCTTACTGACTAAAAAACCTACCCCGTACCTTCCTTGCCCTATTCCTGGAGTCGAGGTAACAGTTTCCCACTTCCCTCTAGACTCCGGGAGGCTTCGACCCTGAAGGGCCCCTGCAGTTTGCTGACAACTCCTTGAGGCGCGCGGGAACGGTGCGCGCCGTTGACGACTAGGACTCGGTCTTACAGACGACCGGACGGCGAGCTACCCATTGCTCACCGTCCGCGAGCCAGTGTCTACGGTGGCCGGATATCGGCAGGATCGCGGCGGCGACGGCTACGGCGAGTACGCCGTTGCCTTTGCCTTATGCGGTCGGCCTCCTCCTTTACGAGCATTACTGCTTCGCAGAAGGAGGCGACCGCCCGCCATTCCTCTTCGCTGCGGACCATGGCCTGAACCAGGGCCCGGCGCGAGAGGTCGCCGCCGCCGATCACCCCCACGAGGACACGGCGATGCTCTTCCCAAGCAGGGCACACCTCCACCGTGTGCTCCACCGTGTCCTCCGGGCTCGCCTCACAGTGGCGACACCCGGACGTCTCCTCCGCACGAATCCGGTGCAGGAATCTCCCGAACTTCCCATGTCCGGTGAGAACCTGCGTCATGCGGAAGGTGAGGACGCCGTGAGGTCTATCCAGCCACGCCTCAAAGAGGGGCACTACCGCTGAGATTACGGTGTGCCCAGCGCTGGGTTGCGACAGTCGCTGTTTCCACTTCACCATGAGATCTCGCCGGAGCTCCTTCCGCCACGCCTCGACATGTTCGGGCAGCGGATCTTCGCCCCGGCGTTGCACCTCCACGCGCTGGTCGTGCATGTGTGCAAGGACTGTTGCCTCCAGATCCCATGGTGGTAGGCCAGCAAGGAGGCTCGCCGCCTCTCGGGACACCGTGCGGTATCCCCGCACCATCCGGATGGCCATGACCCTCTGGCAGGCGTTCAGCTGGGCCGCCGGGCGTTTACGCAGCGTCGGCGCCCACACTGGTGCCCCATAAAGGGCCATGGACCGGACGATGCCGGCGTAGAGCCTCCGGCAGAAGGCGTCTGGACCCCCAAGGTTCGGCAGGAGCCGCTTGAGAGCAGCCCCCGTCCGATTGAGTTTGGGGGTCAGACGTCGGAAGTGCTCCTCGAAATTCCATCGGCTGTCGAGGACAAGTCCTAGGTACTTCATCGTCGACCCGACGCCGATGTGAACTCCTTCTACCGTTAGTTGGGAACCCGTTGGTGGCGCGTTCCGAGGGCCGTGAAAGCACATGGCCTCGGACTTGTGCAGTGCCACCTTGAGTCCCAACTGCTGGATCCTCTCAACGACTATCGCAACCCCACGTGTCGCTAGTTCGACCGCCGCCTGGTACGACCTTCCCTGCGCTAGGACCAGCGTGTCGTCTGCGTAGCAGACCACGCTGACCCCTACGGGGAGGTCGGCGCGCAGCACGTAGTCGTACCCGATGTTCCACAAGGGCGGTCCTAGTACCGATCCCTGTGGGACACCGCACGACATCTCTCGCCGTTTCCAATCTCCTTGGTGACCGGGGTAGACTATGTACCTGTCGGACAGGTAGGCCTCGATTGTACGACAGAGGTAGTCGGGCACCCGGTGATACCGGAGTGCCGTCCTAATGCAACTCCAGGGCAGGGAATTAAAGGCGTTGGCGATGTCCAATGACACCGCCAAGACACACCTGCCCCGGGACACCGCATCCCCCGTCGTGAGGGCTCGCACGCGCATGATGGCGTCCACCGTGGAGCGCCTCCTGCGAAACCCGAACTGGTCGTCCGCGAGATCGGGCCCCTTCAGTGTTAGGTGCTTGACGAGGCGGTCTGCAATTACTCTTTCAAAGAGCTTGCCCACCTCGTCAAGCAGCACAATGGGCCGATACGCGGACGGAGAGTCCGCAGGGCGCCCCGGCTTCGCGACGAGGACCAGTTTTCCCGTCTTCCAGGGAAGTGGGAACTGGCCCCTCTCCAAGCATGCGCTAAAGAGCCCCCCCAATCGAGACCCGAGAGCCTCCATGGCCAGGACCCAAGCCTTTCCTGGCAAGCCGTCGGGTCCTGGGGCGGTATTCTTCGCACCCATCCTGCGTACCGCCACTCTCATCTCTACCTCGGTCACTTCCGGAGCATTGGTACCGTCGTCGCTGACGTGGTCCGCGTCAGACACCGCTGGTGGCGGAGCCATGGGCGGGGGGGAGTGGTCCCCCCGCGCAGGGAACAGAGCGCTCACCACACCCTCCACGATCTGTGGCCGGAGACTCTGCGTCAACGGGGGAGCCCATGGGCGGAGTTTCTCTCGCACCAACTTGTATGGGCGTCCCCACGGATCAGCGTTGAGCGTCCCCAGCCACGCTTTGCAGGCCTCCTCTTTGGCCCGCTTTATCTCCGATCGGAGGGTGCGCTTTGCCACCCTGTATCCCTCATACAGCTCCGCCTCTACGGCCTCCGCATCCGGCGGGCGGAAGCGGCGCCTGCGGTGTCTGGTATACCGGTGTCGCGCGGCATTGCATGCAGCGCGCAGCGTCGCAAGCTCCGGCGACCACCAGTACACCTGGCGTCGGGCGCGTCCTGGGCGGAGACGGGGCATTGCCGCGTCGCAAATTTGCGACAGGGCCTCCCGGAACCACTCCGCCTCGACGTCGATGTCGGCAGGCCTGACCGGTGCTTGCACCCAGGCCTGCACCGCCGCGGCTTCCAGGAAGAGCTCCTTTTCCAGCTGCCTCAGCGCCCAACGCGGACCACATGGGGTCTGTCGGACCGGCGCGGTCGAGGTCTGGGCGGAGACGTCAAACCGGATATACCGGTGGTCCGAGTATGTCTCCACCCCCTCCATGACGCGCCAGTCAACTACACGCGGTGTCAGAGCGGGGCTGGCGAACGAAATGTCCACCACGGACTCACCCTGCACCCGCACACACGTGGGGACAGAACCCCGGTTTAGGACGACCAGGCCTGTTTCCAGAGCCCAGTCCTCCACCAACCGACCCCGCTGGTTCGTGAGCCGGGAACCCCAAGCCATGTTCCAGGCGTTGAAGTCCCCGCAAACGACCACGGGGAGGGTACCATACCCAGCGACGACGGTCTTCAGCTCCCTGAGGGAGTCGTGAAGATCGGCGAGAGTTCTGTTCGGGGACAGGTAGACGCCTACCACTGCAATGTCCCCGAACCGTGCTGCCACGCAACCCCGACCCTTCGTGACGGCCTCGAGGGTCGGGGTACCAGCGGCGGCCGACGAGATAAGGGTCACCGAGCCGCTCAGGTCCTGAACCCAGTCAGTTCTGGGCAAGACAAAGTGCGGCTCGGAGACCACGGCGACGTTTATCGACCACTGCGCCATGCTCTGGAGCAACAGATCCTGAGCTGGGGCGCAGTGGTTGACATTCGCCTGGAGGAGACGTAATGGGGCCGTTATTGGCAGTCCATTGTCTCCTCCCTAGCCCTCTGAGAGGGTGCCGCCATAGCGGTAGCGGCGGCGACAGAAGCCGCGCCGGCGGCCGAGGAAGCGGCTGCGGCGGCGGCGGTGGTGGTGGGGGGGCGACTTAGTTTGGCCTTTACTTTGGCCGGGGGGTCGCAGGACCTGCTCCCAGCCCGGTGGTCGGCCTGCTTGCCTGCCGCCGCACATGCGTAACAGTGCGGCGCATTCCGGCACTCAGCAGACCTGTGACCGGGCTTACCGCATTGGTAGCAGTGGTCACTGCGGTCCACCTCCGCGGCACAGAAGGCCCCCACGTGGTGCCCCACGTGGCAGCGGAAGCACCGCAGAGGTCTGGGCTCCAGCAGTTTAACCTGGGCGGAGACCCAGCCCACAAGGAGCCGTCGGCCCTCACCAGTGATGGCCTTGGCCGCCGGCACGGGGCAGCTTACCGTTACGGCTCGCATGCCCGTGCTGTCAGCGCGGATGGTACCCGCCCGAACCTGTTCGGTCGTGCAACCACCCACCCTGACGATGGCGGCCACCACCTCGTCCACCTTGACGGAATCGTCCAGGCCCATGATGCGCATGTCGATGCACTTGGTGGGCCTGGACACTCGGGCCTCCTCCGCACTGAGGGCCACCCTAATTTTGTCGGCCAGGATGTCAGCGACACTGGCCGAGCCGGGGACCTCCAGAATTCGGGCCCCCGTTAGGGTCTGCCTTATGCAGAAGCCCCCAGGCACTCCGAGCTCGTCAAGGTGGGGCTCCACCGCCCGCCTTGCCTTCGCCATGACGGAATCGTAATTCGCGCCCTTCTTTCCCGCTTCAGGCTGCAGTGTGATCACTACAGCCTCGGATTTCGGGGCGCGAAGTCTCGCCGCCATGGCACGCTTCTTGCGCTCTTGGCGCTTAGCGCGCTTCTTGGCCGCCCTGCGCGCCTTGCCTGCACTTTTCTTGGCGCCGACGACCGTCCAGTCGGCGCCAGACGATGATAGATCTTGGCGCGACTGGGTCGCCGCCACCGCGATGGGAGCGCCCGCTGGCCTAGCAGCAGCTGGCGCCACAACACCCCTCGTGGGAGGAGCGGCTCGCGCCCGACGCTGCCCAGCCACCGGGGCTGGCCTCATAGGCTCCGGCGCTGAGGCCCTGCGCCCGGCTTGCCCCAACGGGCCCGCCTTGGGCGCAGCAGCCGTGGCCGCAGCGGCAGCGGCATAAGTTGCCGCTTGGCGCTGGCCGGAGGTCGCCAGTGGAGGGCGCAAAACTATACCCTCCAGCAGGGACAGCTGCCGCTGGATCTGCAGCTGGAACTGCTGCTGCTGCTGCTGCAGCTGCTGCTGAAGGGCAGCCAGCTCCGACCGCACCAGCGTCAGCAGCTGGTTCCCTGCCTCAGGCTGGGGCTGGGGCCGACTTTGCCCCTGCCCCTGCCCGGAACCCCCTCCGACGGCCTCCCGCCGAACGGCTCCAGGGCCCGCGGGCCCGGCCCGAAGCTCAGCTTGGAGCTCGGCCCACCCCACGTAAGTTGTAAGAATTAGTTACGGCAAATTTTTATACCATGACCAACCGAAGGCCTTGCCCATGACGATGTAAGAAAACATAACCGCTTGAAGGTCGACGGTTTTATATGTTTTGTATGGTAAACAGTACGTGGCTACATTATTCTTGTTATACATATAATTATATGCTTTATTGTACACCAAAAAATATACACAAAAGAAACTTAAACTCAAACAAATCACTACCACCAGGTGGTGCTTACCATCAGGTGGGATCGCAGTCAAGCACTATTTTATTGCAATAAAAAAAAAAATACAATGCCTTATCGCATTCTGCGATCTCTTCTCTTCTTATTTATTATTTATTTATTTAAACTTCATGTACAGTAGTGGTACATAGGCGGACTTAATGCTACAAGGCATTCACTACCAGTCAACCTTTGGGTTAAAAAAGACAACACTGTGGTAGGTGTGCAGAATCTCTCTCTATCGGTTATTGTAACTTAAACTACTAATATAAAATATACATAAGCTATAACTATACAAATATTGACCTTTGACCTTGAATAAAATTTTTTCCTTACAGGGGAAAGATGGGGAACTTTCAAATTTTGTTTTTAATGATATTTTAAACAATCTTACCGATTTTCAGCTAGGTGGGAATTTATGTAACTTCGAATGTCTAAATTGACCGGACTATTCAGGGTAACTTGGGGCGAATTTCTGAATTGAATATTTGTCTCAACCACTACTTAAATAAAAAATTTTAACAGGTTTTCAGGCTAAAATAGAGTTTCACATTTGTGATTTGAAACTGGGCATTTACCCAGTTCCATAGCAGTAACTAACTCAATATAATAATAAAAGAAGCCAAACACAGTAAATTCCTAAGACAAACATCTATCGAAGACAGTATTCCGTGACGCGGCTACATAGCGCGAATATTTAAACAGATGCTCGGGCCTCCAAATTCAGTTGACTCATTTCTATTCAATTCCACGCAGAATCGAAGTAGAAATATCTTTAGGAGTGATCGTAAAAACGTAAAAGGAAACATGAAAGAGGAGAGGACAAAAATGGATATGGAAAATAAACTTCGCGAATATTTTCTATATTCATTTTTGTTAGCACATATGAAACCTTTTACCTATCTGATTTGTGGGACTGTATGATGTTGATGCCATCTAGAAGATTTCGACTACAACAACCGCATTACTTGGCTCTTTATGGTGGTTGTAAGATTAGACATACGGTTCTGTTATGTGCCTTCATCATCATCGTCATCATCATCATTTCAGCCTCATGTGACTTGCATATCCAATTTTAGCCGAATAGACAACGAGATACAATGTAAGCTAAAATATTGTGATTTCAAAAATATTTTTAGGTAAAATCTAGGTTTCTACGAGTAATATTAACTCTCTCAACTTCACTTCGCCTATATTAAAAAATAAATAAAAGGTTTATATAGCCCTAACCGTGATGATATTCTGTACAGTGTACATTGTCCTTTGAGTGTTACAATTAAGATTTTATTACAAGAAAAACTCCCATTCACCTACATTTCACGTTTTTATTTCGACTTAAAATTTTATATTTGTTTTTTATGAGAAGTAATGCCAGAAACAATCTGAAAAGGGATTTTATTAATGCGTAGGCAGTCTTTTTTTCTACAAGTTGATTTTAAAGAATATTTTATATTCCTTTCATTTATACATTTTCTTGAAGAATTCAAGTGGGCACAGCTGCTGGGACAACCTAGTAGAATCTTCTACATTTACTCAGTAACTTCGCTACTATGTCGATATTTACTTATTAAATCTTTAAGCACAAGTATACAAAGGCTGTTTTATTGCCATAGGCATTTTCTACCATATATATATATATACCATATAGATATATTATAAAGTTGTATTTTATATTCGCATAAAGAGTTTAATAAAAATGTTACATGTTCTCAGTTCTTATATAAATATAAAGCCGTATTCTAGACCGCATGTCGTTAAAATGGATCAAATAGCCAGGCGACTAATCCAATTAAAATATAACAAACAACAATACCGTTGTTTAAAAGATTTCAAGGTTTGTGGCAGCAAGTTAAAATATCGGATTTTTATTTGCACCATTAAATTTTTTTTCATTAGCCCTTACTGTCCCAATGCTGGGCAAAGGCCTCCCCCAAGTCTTTCCAAATCTTCTTTTCCCGTGCTATCGCAAAAGTCAAAATATCGGATTTTAATATAAACTACATAGGTAACCAATGGCGGCGCTTGGGGGAGGCCTATGTCCAGCAGTGGACGTCTTTCGGCTGAAATGATGATGACGATGATGAGGTAACCAGTGTAAAAGTAGTCACAGTTTAAGATCAAAGCGCTGAGCGTGAGTACGATTATGAGTTTTATTACGTTGGTAAAATGACAAATCGCGGCTGCAGTAATTAGTTGTTTTTTACCGAATTTTTTGCTTTTAAAGCCATCCTTATGCCTATAGAATAGAAATTAAAATCGGTTGAACAGACAGTAAAAAAGGTTTGTATAAATGTCTAATCGTAACGCGAATAGAGTCTATTATACTCTATTGTGAGGAAGTTCAGAGAGGAAGCTGTAAGAGAAAAACTAATCGAATTACAACTGTTATAGAAGGATAGAAGCTCATGGTATGACAGGATATGAACATAGACAAAGGAATTCAAAGCGTACTGAAAATACAGTTAACATAAACATAAAAATTCGCACAACATGACTAACTACGGAACTCGGCAAGCGTTTATATTGCTAACACCGTCATGTAACACCTTATTTACTTGTCCTGAAGAGCTACCAAGAACTCTCAACGCAATCCTCTCAAAATCATCTTATGACAAATCTCGCCCTTGAGCAGAGCAGGAAATTGTGTCAGACTCTTTCTGACTAAATGACCCACCCCATTTCTTCTTAGCCCTCATACTGGGGTCGGACCTTTCTTTCAGAAACCGGACCGGGGCCAGTAGGCTTCGGTCCTGCAGTTGGGCCTCTATATTTGCTGACAACTCCTTGAGGCGCGCGGAAACAGAACGCGCCGTAGACGACCTCGCTTGATCTGAATGCGATTCATTTGGCGACCTAAACTGAACTGTGGAATGTCCAAAGAACTAATTTGACTAATATTATATGTGTCGCGACATTACCAATTTTAGTACCGTAGACGCTCGCTACAGTCGCCGTAGCCGACAGCGCCAATATGGCGAATATCAAACGGGGACAAAAGTACCCTGACGGCAGCCAGTCCAGTGTGGTAAAATAATAGTGGTTAGTGGAATAGCTCCATATCTCTTTCTCGCTCGCAAAGCTGACGTTTTAACACATCATAGTAAGGCATTGAACATTGCACGTAATTTTTATACAAGTAAGGTTTTTTGAGAAGATCTGTTTGAATTAGAATTTCCTGTTTGCGTTACAAGATTTCTTGTGTCAAATATTCTAATGTTGGCAATGGCCAGGATATCCTAAATAACAGTATAGTAGCCGTAGTACAAACCTAATAAGGAAACATAAATGTCAGTTATACCAGAAGCCAAAATTACATCCTTTCTTTATAAAAGACAGGAAAAATTAAAGTGAAAGTTCCCCTTTTGTTAGGTTGGTAAAGAGGACTGCTATCTACAACTGTAAAAAGGTTATAATTTTGAGAAAAAAAAGATGCAATATTACACTGGCGCACCAGTGTAAACGCCATGGCGGGCTCTATACTTTTAAGAAATAAAATTACAAAAAAGTGTTTTTGATTTATAAGAATACTACCGACCCGCCTCAGCTTCGCACGTGTATTGAATATATTTATGCATGTATTATGTACATAAACCTTCCTCTTGAATCACTTTATCTATTAAAAAAACCGCATCAAAATCCGTTGCGTAGTTTTAAAGATTTAAGCATATACAAGGTGTCATTGACATCTTAACGCAAACGAATACCATGGATCCAGTACATGATTGTGGTGGAATTTTTCGTCAGTTTTTTTTCTAATGTTTGAAAAAAAAAACGTTTTCTTTTTTCATTTTTAACCTGTATAAAATCGTTATTCTGATGATATTTTTAGAATAAAAAAAGAAAATATTTTTTTTTACAAAAAAAAAATAATAAAAAAATCATCGAGGCAAATAAAGTCGTTATTCTAATCAAACCCGATTACATTTTTAATTTGTAATGTAATGCACTCATTTTTTTCGCAAAAAATGTTAAATTGACGTTTTTATACAGTTTTATTATAAAAAACGTTAAAAATTCATTAAAAGAAAAAACCGACAATAAACTCCTATATTATTCGGTATTCGTTTGCGTTAACATGTCAATGACACCCTGTATAGGGAATGAAGACTTTGTTTTATACTATGTATTGATACTCATCAAATCCATTCCTTATTACCGAGTTTCTATGGCATCTTCCAGCTGCAGATCAGATCTGTTTACCATTTAGCATCATAGTAAAATTAAATTCATTTCGGTAAGAACAAATCCATCTTATTAACATACCCTTTGTGCTCAGACAATGATATAAATCACACTGAACGTAGGTGCGACTTGCGAGTACATACGCTAAGATAGTATAGTACATAACCGCGGAATAATAATGACTCATAGCCGTATGATTCAGTAGCTGACAACAAGTTATTTATTTAACATCCTCATTATATACTTTAGTGCGTAGTAAACTTCACGTTATAGGTCAAATCGCGGTTGTGAGGGAAGATCGCTTTTTGATTTTACGCATATACAGATGCAAGACTCACAAGACCGGCCTTTGTGGCAGCGCTTGAGGGAAGCCTATGTCCAGCAGTGGACGTCTTTCGGTTAAAATGATGATTATGTTGATGTAGTGATGCTGGTGATGACGTATTGATTGTAAGCAATATGTTCTCAAGAACCCAAGTTTTCTATAAAAGGCATCTAAGTTATGTATAACATAATACATGTATTATTATCGCCTCATTGACTACGAATGTCTTTGTGAAGCATTCCTTCAATTGATTCTTAATGCCTAGTGTGAAGGACATTGTCATGTGCACTTAAGAAATTAAAGAACAAAATAGATATTCAATAACATTCATAGATAACATCAGAGATTCCTATATTACATCTCTGTGACCTTGATATTTTTTTCCCGATACAAAAGGCTAAAATCGAAATAACATACTCATGCCAAAGTTTCACTTTAGTTTTACGAGTTTATTTTGTGTAATAAAAATCAATAAAATCAGAGACTTTGGCGGTGTTTCTTCTCAGGGTAGTCAGCTAAGAAACAACAGCCTCATCTATTTTAAATTGATGAGTCATATAGTTTTTTGTTTTAATATAACGTGAAATTTTTTTTAAATACAGATTATGAGAACGTGAAAAGCTAAGTAAGAGCTGCTTCAAAAAGTCCGTTTTTCCCCAAAATTTTTACAACTAAACGTATAGATAAAAAAAACTGTCCCTATTTCTTGATACAAAAATAATTACACTTTCTATCAGTGATGACGTAACCCAATAAAACTAATTCGATAAAACAAGATAAGCAAAGATAAGCACTATATTAAAAAAATACATACCATACCTATGTTCGAGTGACTGGTGACTATGTATTATTGAGTTTATATGTTTAATTCATAAATATATTAATGTTAGCACCTAACAAGTCGGTAACTTAAAGAAACTTGTAGTTGTACTTGGGGATTTTTTTTTCCGCAATGCAGTGATGCAAACAAGTATTTGGGTAGAAAAAGATACATTGCAGACTGCAGACATTTTTTTTTATCTTTGTGACGCGGTCTGGCTTACAGACTGAATTTATTTAACACCTGTTATAGGCTAGAATGAATAGGTTCTTAATAAACTCATCATCAACAATTGCGTCACTGGTTACCATCAGGTGGGATCGCAGTCAAGTACTAATTCATATTATTATCAATTATGAAATTGTTTGAAGAGTAACATTGCTTATGTTGTATGTTTTAGGAAATGCATACATACTCCTTCGTCATTTTTCCCATAAAAGAAAACTACAAAAAGAGATAGATATGTCGAAATTAATTTTATTACATAACTTTCGACTCGGTTTCGCACGGATGTTACTAGTGTTTGAAATTCTTGGCTTCTATTTATAATAATTATGCGTATATGATACAAATAAATCTTCTTTATTTTTTTTGAATCAATCTTACCATTGGTGAAAGCCATATGAAAATTAGTTCAGTAGTTTTTGAGTGAATCGCATACAGACTGACGCAAAGACTTTGTTTTTGTTTGTGGTAAACCATAACATGTTAATTAATAGGCAAATATAATAGCTAAAAGGGAATACCAGATCTAGTCATTTAAATAATAATATACTGTGTGTCATATTATATACTTACTAAGAAATACCAACAAATGGTTTTACCAAGACACAACAATAAGAAAAGTGACGTTCTTAAATCAGTATAAGTCTAGCTTTTTTTCTCTCCATATGTATTTTAATAACTTTTGTAAATTAATACAACATAATATAATAAACCTTACCTATCATCATCATCATCCTACCCTTATCCCATTTTACTTGGGGTCGGCGCAACATGTTTTTTTCTTCCACTCTATCCTGTCACCCGTCACACTATCACTAACTCCCTTTTCTTTCATATCACTCTTCACACAATCCATCCATCTCTTCTTCGGCCTCCCTCTTCCTCTCCATCCATCCAATAAACCTTACCTATATGTAAAATAATGTGCTGTGTACATTTCAGGCAATTCCATGTTTTTAGGGACAAGAAACTGACTCCTGAAATACAGGCATTCATACTTAGTTCTGAAATCAGAGCCTCATTATTTAAAAACCTTTATTTTGATATGAGTTTTCAAGCGCTGAAATTCGCAGAGCTCTAAGTTCAGGCTCGCCAAGATCCGACGACCGTACTGTAGATTCTTTATAGGGTGTAGACATTTAGCAGATTTTGCGATTTTTAAGGGAGTAAGGGATGATTCTCATTAGAGCGGGCCGTGCCAGGGCCGGGGCGTGGACGAGCCGGGGCCCGTCCGTGCTATGCAATTTATTTTCGGACCCAGCACGAAAAATGTACTGATTACGATGGGACGTGGAGGGAACGGGGCGGGACCGTGCAACAAACGTGGTATTGAAGTGCGTCGAGCGGGCCCGGACGGGACGCGGATAATGCACTGTGTAATATAAATTGATTCATACAAAATATATGAAACAGATTAAAACCGTGCCCCGTCCGGGCCCCGCCCCGGGCACAGCACGTTCTAATGAGAATCATCCCTTAACCGACTTTAACGAGGGCGAAGCCTCTTGCAGAAGCTAGTCTTACTAATATTATAAATGCGAAAGTTACGATGTTTGGATGTTTGTTACTCAATCACGCCAAAACGGCTGGACGGATCTGGATGAAATTTGGCACAGGCATAGGATACACTCCGGAATAGGACATAGGCTACTTTTTATCCCGGAAACCCCAACCACAACCCCGATACCACGCGGGCGAAGCCGCGGGCAAAAGCTAGTATTATTATAATATTTTTCTGATACTATATTTCTAAATCCTTTTGCCAAACATTCCATTACCAATTTAGCTTGGCCACCTGTACAAAACCTTAGTATTCCACGTCAGTCTCCGCCCAAACTCGGAGTACAGGCAGTACAGTGCAGACATTAGCGGGGTCAAGGACCCGCGATGATGCGATTAGGAGACCGTTGACCCGCGAACTGTGACGATTAATTGATCGGCTGTGCAACTTTGATTTTACTGTGTCTGTTACGTTGTAGGTACGTTTTTTTTTTAAAGGTGCGAAATTATTTAATGACGTCTTCCTCTCTAGGGTGGAGTGGGGCGTGTCAGGCTTTTACTAACTAAAAGTTAACTACTCCTTTTATATCCTTAGTTTCTTACATATCCTTCTTTGACTTGAGTTTCAGGAGGAGTTCTCTTTCCGACTAACCATTGGTTAAGTTAAACATTCAAGTTTCACAGTTTAGCGAAATAAAAGACTACTAGTTTACTTTGAAAATAAAGGACATTTTTACTTAATGAGCTAAGACAAACTTAATTTTTTGAGCAAGTTACTGATAATAAAAATACCCTGGGGTTCGAGACCTTTCTGTATTATTATGATCAATAAAAGCAATTTGCTGAAACAAAATTTTGCTCTATGAAAAGGTATAGATAGATGATAAAATTATAGGTAATTGATTGGTGTATGTTATGTGCAACATTGTACACCAAAATAGTCCTTTACACGAGTTCTATACGCCATTTTATAACATACATAAAATACCAACTCTGAATACAAAATTATTCAACAAACTTTTCAGTGCTCCTGCGATCTTGGTACTCAAAGAGCTATTGAAAGAACACGAGTGTTTTTAGTCAGTAAATGTCTGACATTCTTTTGCTCCTCCCAGAGCTGGAGAACTCATATGTAGATTTCCCACCTCAGTAGAAAAAAAAACAACCTAATTCCATTTCAGACAAATCAAATCGTACCGGAGGACCAAATTCAAGATTGACACTAGCACTCAGACGTCTACAGCATTAATTTCCTGTAACATTTGAGGAACGGAAGGAACCCTTTCCGTTCCATTTCCCGCAGTTGCTCAGATTTCCAAGCCTGTCTAGACAGAGTTAGTCCTAATTGATATGAATCACAGCATGAACGTGCAAAGAGAGCAAAGGAAACCTAGTAGATACGGCCTTAATTATTATAAGTTCAAAATATATTTCATCACAGCTGTGTGTTTCTCTCTTCAAAATAATTTGACCATTACATGTTTGCTGAAGAGTCTTTGACTCCTGAGTTTGTTTTTGTATTCCTTTTCAAGGCAATCAGCTAGGAACTACCGACCATATCTAGTTTAAATTGACGATAAAATTGATATGTAAAAGTGTCTATAAAAAACATATTTGCATCTTAAAATGGTGAAGTAAAACACCATCATGAGGGATATCCTAGAATCAAAAACTTCAAAGACTATGTCATCCACCAATATGCAAAAAGCCGATGATTTGGATGACAGCACACTCACTCTTCACTTCTTATTCCCAGCTTGTGTATATTATACGAATATGCTCATTAGGTATGTCATAAAAATGCGAAGGTTTTAGTACCTATCATACCGTAAAAAGACATCGGAATATGAATAAGTATGAGGAAAGTCAAGGACTTAGGAGACATGTCTTAGAAATTAAGATGTAATAAAGATGGATGAATATTAATGTTTAGAAAACGTATGAAAGTTCCTTTAAAGGAAAATAGCTAGTTTAAAGGAAAATAGCTATAGTTCCTGTAAAGGAAAATAGCGAAAGCTGCATACTGATTGACACTGATATTTACTTGGTGAGATTACCAACATCTCACACCCAGCTAAACTAGCGTACGTACTGAAGTTTTTGGAATATTTTGGGAAAGGGAAAGTTTTGGGAATATTTGTGCAGATAAGAGGAATTTCCACTCTAAAAATGTTAGAAGTTATCGTTAAAAATTCAGACGGAAATTGAAGGAACACGAGTGGATTTTAGTCAGCAAAAGTTTCACACGCTCCCTCGTTCCACCCTGGAGCTAAAGAAGTCATTTGAAAACACCTTAGAAATAAAGGAGAAGAATTGTCTAGCGGAGTCATGTGTTTTTTATAGCTATAAAGCGCGCGCTTTCAAGCCAAAAAAAAAATGAATGAAGCTTCCTCTCAGATGCTGTCATAACATAAATAAAATCAGATATAGTGCTGTCCCGTTACGATAAAAAAAAAAAACATCGATTTTAAAAACGCAAACAAATGGCGTTCCCCACTTATTTACATAACACGATAAACCTACAAACATACATAGACAGAATATATCTACCTAGAGCAGCTGTCACTATCAAAAGCCATGACTCATAGCCTTACAAAGCACTGTCTCCCCTCTCGGAAACCCTACGGAGGGTTCGAAGTTCACGCTTATATGTACTGTCATAATATTAAGTATTGGCTTCAGCCCGCGGTTGCGTCCGCGTGAAAAGTGGCCAGTTTATGAGAAAAGAAACCCCAAGAAAATTATGTACTAGTAAGATAAATGATATTTATTTTGACGACATTTTTTTTTGGCAATGTAAGCTAGATGTATGCCATGCAGATTAAAGCCTGAGTTGGTCTTTAAGAAAAGAACCACACAGGTTTGAGTGGACCTATCTAATCAGTGTAAACATGTGTCAGAATTTATAAAGCTCAACTCAGGACTACTATAGAGCTCAATTACTTGACGAAATATATCAAAAAAAGGTCATACGTGTAAGCCTCAGAAAATACTCAAAATAATGATTCTAAGATCCATCTCATTTTCCGTCACTACCATTAACCAATCCGTCAATAAAGATGAGTTATTAAACTCGATAACTTTGTTTAAACCCATCTCTAGTTCCAAGCCCGGTCATAGTCTAACTGTGTGCCAAGTTGCCATCGAATTCCATTCAGCGGTTTAGACGTCAAACTTATTACCGACAGATAGACACACACTTTTGTATTTATAAAATTATGATATAGAAATAAGACGCCCTTTGCAAACAATGTATGGAGTGTCAAAGTATGTTGAGTTATGTAAGCTGAAAATGCCATTATAGCAGCCTTAATATTATCGATGATAGTTTGGCACGCGATTTTGATAATGGTTAGTACCTAGTAGTATTCTTTTTAGAAATACTGGTAAAATTCGATAGAGAAAATATAATTACATTATAGACAACATTTGTGATTTCCCAAAGGCATTGTAGCGATCGTAGGTTTATAAGTATGGCTATAGGCTTGAACACAAAGGCCAGCAAAAATCAAGGAGTTTTAGTAAAAAAAAAAATCTGACACAAAATATGAATTAACAGATTACGAACTTTTAGCGAAATGACAATGGAATCGTGTTGGAATGAAAATATTTTGAAAATAGCAGACTTCGCGTCCATCAGTCAATACTAAAATAAAAATAGAAAATACTCAAAAAATAATAAAAATATATTATTTTACTGTGATCGTGCCTGTTTCAATGACTCCATGCACTTTAAACGGAAACCACACACTTAGGACGCCCGGGGCAACCCTGGGCGTGGATTAAGTGTAATTCGCTTTATTATTATCCATTCAAGACAAGAGGATATATTATGTGTAACATAGTTTTATCTATAAAATAATCGCTAAGTAACCAAAATAATTTTAAAAATCCCCCAAGAACGCGTAAAAAACCGCGACGGATTAAAAACTGCATTTTTATAAACGCCGATAGCATATCGCATTCGCTTCTAGATTCGTACAAAGGATGTCACGTCGCCTGAGTTTGGTTTATTGCGGACGCTCCAACATTGTAAGGTATTGCAGATGTCTGTCATGACTGAAATAGTTCCTAAGACTTGCGAGCTTAATGGTTTCTAGGAATATTGGTCCTTGTTCGTGAAATCTGCAGGAAAGCGGATCAAAGGACCACTTAGAAAAATTTAAGGTAAGGATGGACAAATTCTGGGGGTGTAATCTACACTAATATAATAAATAGGTAAAGTTTGTTTTTTTGTTTGTAGGAGGTAATCTCTGGAACTACTGGACCGATTGGAAAAATTTTAGCAACATGTCACTCAGGAGTAAAGCAGCTTTCTATAAGCTGCTTTACTCCTGAGTGACATAGGCTATATATTATGTACGCGGGCGAAGCCGCTGGCAAAAGCTAATTATTTTTAAATTAATAGTATAATTCCGAAAGTAACCGTGCGGACCAAGCCCAATCATCGACGGCGCGCAATACCGCGCGCCTCAAGGAGTTGTCAGTAGGGACCCTGCAAAAGGGTCGAAGCCAACTAGGGCCAAGGGTTCGTAACTGAAAGGAAGGCTCTGGCCCTAGAATGTATGGCAATGTAGGAACGGGGTAGGTTGTTTAGTCAGTAAGAGTTTGACACTGTTTCCCGCTCCCTCCAAGAGCGGGATTCGTCACTGGATGATTTTTACCTACCATAAAAAAGCTGACTTACACGCGAGCGAAGCCGCTGGCAGAAGCTAGTTATCAATAAAGGTATGCTTTCAAGTAGCTAGAAAACTTTCTTATTTAATAAACTATCAATGGAAAGTGGTCATTTATCACTCATTTATGCTGATAGTAAAAGAAAACCCTCCGTTAATGAGTTGTTCATGACCCAGCGAAAGTTGGAATGTATCAATTGAGGGTAATGGGTTATCGTTGCACTCATAGACTCGCAAACTGTCAGTGTCACTTGACATGTTGACACTAGATTGCTATCAAGCAGGTCATTACTAAGCGTGCGTTTGAACGGTGCGGACGTGCCTTACTAGTTTATTTTCAATTTCTTTTATTAATTTTGCAATGCTTTCGTGACAAAAAGCTGTGTTGTGTGACAGACACAAGTCTGACTCCACTTTTGTTTCTGTCTAGAAATATTATTTGCCAAAAACTTGCTAATTCTATTTTCACAAGTATTTTTTTTGCATGTGAAAATAGTCCAATGACGTCCCTGCCCTTGGGCGGAGCAGGAGATAGTATCAGACTTTTACTGACTAAAGAACTCAGCCGTTCGTAGCCTTTCATACCAGAGCCTCACTTTCAGAAGCGAACCCTTTGTTTTTGTGGTATAATTATTTATGCAAGTCTTCATTAATAAAAGTCAAGAGGGTGTTTAGGTTTACAAACACACTGAGAAGTTGAAATAGATTTAGATTCTAGTAAAACGGTACACTAATGGAACATCTACAACGTTTATGAGCCAGAAAGTGCAAGTATACTAAAAATACACCAGTCCATTACATAGTATGTAAGAAGGGACTGACACCGGACGCTCGTAAATGGGCAATCATAGAAGGAGGAACAGCCGGCCTCCGTGACCATTACCTCTTTATAGTAACGCTCAGTGAAACTGCTCCATCGACGAAGACGGGAATGGGGACATGAATCCATTCCGACTTTATTATATAAGGGTTAACGACTAAGTGTTTAACTGCTTGCGTAGGATAGGTCCCATAAGTGTTTTCGTTTCTTATTCTTCAGGGTCGTGTGTTTGAGAGAGATGATGGGTGTTCCATCTCGTTTAGCCCTTCAATCCCCATAGGAGAAAGAAGACATCTTTAATTTCACACACATCGAAGGACTGCAACAAATTGCCTGCTGCGGTCTTTTTAAGGCTAGAGTCGAGAGATCCGGTGGGATCGCAGTCAAGAATTAGCTTATAGCAAATTTAAAAAAAAAAGCTGAGATGAAGTTTAGTCGTGTATGTGCGACCCTGGCGAAATAAACACAAGTGTTTGTCGAATATTTCCGACCTAAAATACACGACTGTTGACTTGTTTCCCCAAGGCCCCGAGGTTCCCTTTCGAACTACCCATGGAGAAATAAGTTTAAGAAACCGAAATACTTTTTGCAACATAAAAATCAAACCTTTTTTCTGCTGTGAAGTGATGCAATCGTTAATGGCGAGGCGCACTAGTTTATTAACAGCCTATTATTAACTCAAAAACCATCGTTAAATCAAAAAGCAATTAAACAATTCAAGCTCACTATTCCTCGCTCATGCAAATAATTTCCCTGGATTTCATCAAGATCTGTCACACCGCATCAAAGGTCAGGTCGCCGTAATTAACGAATGATGGTGATGTGAACGGGAGCATGGGAAGTAACTGTGCACGTGGTGAATGGACTCGCACGGAGAGTTCGCACGGAACGAGGTGCTAAGACAACGGATGGTTGGCTGGTGCTAGCTTTTTGTATTAAACGGCAATTTGTTTAGTATTTTCGCAGACCTTGTATCGGATGATTGGAATTTAATTATGGTTGATAATAGGCTGTATAATATGGTAATTTTTAGGAATGTTATTTTTTTTAAGTGGGAAATCATCCAATGACCTCTTCCGCCTTGGACGAAACGGCTCTGCCGGTCCGCCCGTGTCAGACTTTTACTAACTAAAACCCACTCCTTGGTCCTTCATTCCCGGCCCTGAGGTTCACTTTAACATTACACATTGACATCATGGCCTCGGTAGGCTTCGTATCTGCTGGGCCCCTACGATTTGCTAACATACGAGAAACCATAATACTCTCAGGCCGTCCGAAGAACTGTCCATTGCTCGTTAAAATATTGATTTTATTAGTTTCGGTTACCAATATAACAGAATATAAAAATGTTAAAAGTAAAATACAAATAGCAAGATTTGACTTTTAGCTCTAGTCGATATTACCAAGGCCGGGCAAACCAAACAAAAACTTGTCTTCAACTTTATACGCCTTTATCGGATACGCATATTTTTTTATTTCCGATATTCAATAGTTTCGGTTACGGTCACGAAGCTCTATAACATCTCTGGTAATTTCGAAGAAAAATATTTGCTTCAGTGAGACAAAAACGTAAACTAGAAACAGAAAGGCTAAGTACAAACCCAGCTACACCTCGCAATGCAATATGGATTAGTAATGTCCTACTTAAAACTTAAGTTTAAAGCAATTTGTATTATACTACTCAACATTCAGTTTATAGATATTCAGGCTAGATCAGTCACGATTTTAGAACTGGTTTCCACACCTTATCCATAATAATATCTTGGCCATTGTCTTTCAATAAGTTCCAAAGTAATTGACAGAGAACCAATAAATCATGCATAAGCTGCTATTGTTGAAATCGTAGTTGCATTTATTAAAGCATTCAGTTTGAATTTGAAATAAGGTCAAGCAATGCACCCTAGAATAATCAAAACAAAGGCAAAGCTTGGATTGGAGGCATACAGTAATGTGGATCAAAAATGCAATTAAGCCGAAAGTTACCGAAACTTTGCGAATTCATACGAAGCAATTTCGCGAATACGAAATACGCGAGTATGGAATAAATTTCGTATGCCTCACGTGCATGCGTTGCGAAAAGTTTGCGTAACATTTGGCTCGCCATTGCATTGTTACGATTTTCTTTTTTTTTATTGCTGCAATGGCTGTCGATGGGTGCAATCCTTTTTGTTTAAAACTAACTCGTCAGGATGTGTTTTTAGTGGTTTTTGCAACAAAGTATAATGGATCATGTTATTTTTTAAAAACGATTGCTAGATTCGCGAGTTCTTTGAATAAATATAATGTTATTGTGGCTGTTTTGTAACTATTTTGTGAAAATAATGAAATAAAGATTGTCGTGGCCATATTATATAAATTGATCACCTTCATGATATGGCCAACCAAAATTGGCCAGATCGTTGAAACGCTAATATTTGAAGATATTTGAATAATCGTTTGATCATTGATGTAGAATTTCTATGATATTAAAAGGTGTGAAGAAAATAGGCCAAGCCAGGATTCAAATATCATGAAACTTTAACATTTAAAATGATCTGGCCAGTTTTACTTGGTCATATCATGAAGTGATCAATTTCTATGATCTGACCACGATATAATCATTCTCATTTGATATGAATTTATCGGTTTAATTAAGTCGACAAAGAACATTTTTGCTTTCCATACATTGCAGTCATTAGCTGTTCCAGGATTCATAGTCTTCATGATTAACTAGATATCATTACATAGTATACTAGATTTTGTCAGCGGCTTCGCCCGCGTACATAAAAAATAGCCTATGTCACTCAAGAGTAAAGCAGCTTTCTATTGTTGCTAATTTTATTCCAATCAGACCAGTAGTTCCAGAGATTACCTCCTACAAACAAAAAAACAAACTTTACCTCTATTATATTAGTGTAGAAAACAAAGCTCGCTTCCCGCTGTCTGTTCCTATACATGCTTAGATCTTTAAAACTTCGCAACGGATTTTGATGCAGTTTTTTTTTTTTAAAGTGATTCAAAAGGAAGGTTTATATTTATAATACACATATTTAATATCAGCACTGTACCCGTGCGAAACTGAGGCGGGTCACTAGTATATTATATTTCACATACTTCAGCAATTTTTTCCTTGGAATGTCATGTTTATACTCATATAACCATCCTCATAAGAATTCGACACGTCAAAAATAAATACTTCACGGTTACTTCCTTAAGCAATCACATTAATTTTGTTTTTTTTTTTATTGATTAGGTATAGGTTTGCGCTTGACCGCTATCTCACCTGATGGAAAGCGATGATTTTTTTTTTTATGGTAGGTGAAAATCATCCAATGACGAAACCCGCTCTTGGGCGGAGCGGGAGACCAGTGTCAGACTCTTACTGACTAAAAAACCTACCCCGTACCTTCCTTGCGTTATTCCTGGAGTCGAGGTAACAGTTTTCCACCACCCTCTAGGCTCCAGGAGGCTTCGACCCTGAAGGGCCCCTGCAGTTTGCTGACAACTCCTTGAGGCGCGCGGGAACGGTGCGCGCCGTTGACGGCTTGGACTCGGTCTTACCAGACGATCGGACGGCGAGCTACCCATTGCTCACCGTCCGCGAGCCAGTGTCTACGGTGGCCGGATATCGGCAGGATCGCGGCGGCGACGGCTACGGCGAGTACGCCGTTGCCTTTGCCTTATGCGGTCGGCCTCCTCCTTTACGAGCATTACTGCTTCGCAGAAGGAGGCGGTCGCCTGCCATTCCTCTTCGCTGCGGACCATGGCCTGAACCAGGGCCCGGCGCGAGAGGTCGCCGCCGCCGATCACCCCCACGAGGACACGGCGATGCTCTTCCCAAACAGGGCACACCTCCACATTGTGCTCCACCGTGTATGGAAAGCGATGATGCGGTCGACGATGGAGCGCGCTTACCTAGAAGTAACCTATTCACTCTTGACTTGAAGACAAATTCGATTCGACAATTCGACAAATAGGCTACAGATTTTATATTTAGTTCATGTTGATTTTATATTAATAGGATTTTGTTCATTTACCGTCATAAAATGGAAGAATATTGAACATATTGTTACTACAACGATAATAACAGGAAATTAACAAGTACAATAACCTAAAATTGTATTATTGCGGCATTTTATTAACCTAATAAACTTAGTTTATTGAATTGACTCTGCATTTTAACCAAACAAGAACCAAGGCGTCTGTATTCTGCCTAGTGTCTTTTTCTATTGCAATAAATCAATGCTTGACTGCGATCCCAACTGATGGTAAGCAGTGATGCAGTTGTTGATGTCGAGGCGTACTAGTTTATTAAGAGCCTATTCACTCTAGCCTTGAAGACACCTTAAATTATAATCGGACGGAAAGACTGCAGCCGGCAAACTGTTGCAGTCCCTCGATGTACGCGGTATAAACGACGAGGCAAAATGCGTCAATGGTGCAATTCATTAATACCTAGTTCACACTTGACTGAAAGATTGTTGTATTAAGTGCGTCTATTTTGGGAAAATAAACATTGTTTTCTTTTCTTTCTTTTTTTTTCATTATGTAATTAGTCGTAGCCATATCGTAGAATTGGACATTTCATGATACGGCCGAGGTTAGGTTCGTTTTAAGGTAGCTATATCGTGAAATGGTCGACCATTACGAAATGGCCATACTTTATTAAATGCATATGAAAGTCCAAGACCAAGAAGATGATGGCGGGACAATTTGGATGCATTTCTTGGGCTCAAAACCGAGAACATTGGAAAGACTATGGGGAGGCCTTTGCCCAGCAGTGGGACAGTTAGGGCTTTAAAAAAAAGGTGTAATACTCATTATGCATGCTGATTACAGTGATTCTAAACACAACAGATCAATAATGTTCAAGCAACTTTAACAATATCATGAACAATGATATGAACTTGAAATTATCGAACAGATAAGATAGGCCCGCAGTCCAATGTGTTTGAAATTAAAGATGATAACGTAATACGGCGAAGGAGACGACTGACCTTGTTTTAATGAAATTTTTAATTAAAACTAAAATAACTGTCAACAGGCGAGCCACTAAAATAATAATTCACCCTATTAGATTTTTTTTTCGGTGGCTAAAAAACATCCAAAGATAACTCCCGCTCTTGGGTGTAGCAGGAGATAGTGTCAGACTCTTACCGACTAAAAATCATACATACCTGGAGATATTTTTCGCGATTTCAGGTTTGGTCCCGTAGTTATTTTAAAGTTATTTTTTATAATGACTACAATCATGTGTTTAAATATCGATCACTTATAACAAGTCACCCTGTACTATATTAAAAAAAAAGCCTGATTTTCATAGCTATCGCCCTTGGGTGGAGCATGATACTCTCACACCCGTATTCACAAACAATACTCAAACGACCCTAGACTAAGCAAAGGCACAGCGTTGAAATAGAGCTCTGTGATTGGTTCGTTTGTGTTGCGTAGTTCACAAACCCTGCCCTGTGCGCTCGCGAGCACTGTGAGACCGCATAGTAACGTTTCTGAATACGGGTGTCAGACTCTTACTGACTAAAATACCCACTCCATTCCTAAGTTGCCTTTTAGACCTGGTTTTTTTTCGCGATTTTAGGTTAGGTCCCGTAGTAAAAGTAATATTTTATCATGACTACAATAATGTGTTTAAGTATCGGTCACTAATGACCAGTCACCCTGTATTATATATTTTTTTTTATTGCTATAAACTAGTGCTAGACTGCGATCCCACCTGATGGTAAGCAATGAATTGAGCCTGAAATTCATAGCTAATCTACTTTCAGTTTTCGGCAACAAATCTGACAGTAATGTTGTTACTAACAGGTTTTTCCTAACAACTTTACAGTCACTGGCGCCACTTTCAGACGTCCTCTAATATACTCATTTTTCACCAGTCACCCTACTACTATATTGAACAAAAATTGAGCCTGATTTTCATAGCTAATCTAAACTTTCAGTTTTCGGCAACAAATCTGAAAGTAATATTGTTACTAACAGGTTTTGTCTGACCTTAGTTTCAGATTTAGTTAGACTGAAGCCTGTGTATGAATATACTTTCAATTTTATTTTAATACGGCTTCGGTCCCAGACAGTATCAGGTTTCACAACGCCCGAATCACCTTATGTTCACAAAGGAAACACTAATTGTATTAATTTAGATTCGAACCTTTCAGACCTGAAAAATAATTGTATTTATTATACTTTTATCAGTTATTTATTGAGCCAATTATTTGTTAAAAAAACTGGTATTATTTATTGATATTTGTTGTTATTATGCGAGCAATTTGTACATCTTTATTTCCTTTATAAAGTTTTTTTTTACATCTGCTGAAATTTATTAGGAAATTACTTGAAAAACATTGTATTGACTTATTCAGTTGCGCGAGCATGATATCATTATAAAAAAAAAACAAGATTCGCTGCCATAATTTAATTAGAAAGCCACAAAAAAAATATATTTACTATGCGTTCCAAATAAGAATAGGATCAATTGCCTTGTTGTAACGTCACGTCGTACCTACTGTCAAATCGAAGACACTTTAGCAAAATTTACAACTTAGAGATGAATAAAATTTAAGAATTGGATTCTGATTAAACTTTTTTCGTTCACAGTTCGTAAATAAATTTAATTTTTAAAATATAACTAACTTAATTTTTTTTGATGTCTTATATCGACCCTATACTCATTTGGAACGCACTGTAAGCTTGTTTAAAATATAATATTTTATAGTGGAGAAAAAAATATATTTTAAGCTGGATGAAGAGGGAGACGAGACCAAAGATAGATGGAATGAGTGAGGAGAAAACGGTATTAATTAGTGATAGCATGACAGGTGACAAGACAGAATAGAAGAAAAATAAATTATTGCGCCAACCCCGAATAACACAAGACAAGAGCCGAAATATGACGAATTTCTGGTATACATTTTACCAAAGACTAAAGTTAAAAATATATTGTTTATAATACATACATATTTGGGTTTTATTTTCCATCCACCACCATAATTCAATTACTTTTCCGGGAATGAATTCTAACTTAACCTAAAATGTTTTATGAAAATGCTTCTGCGGTTTAGATTTCAAATGTTTAATAAAATATTTGTGGGTGCGTGAAAGTTTTCGCACCATTCAAGCGAATCAAACAATTCGAAGACAATATTTGTAATTTTCTCTTTCCCAATATTTTCACGCAAATAGCAGACGATTACAAAATATTTTCAAGTTCCTGCAGCTATCCGAACATACACGCCTACGGGCTTTGACTGCGGGCCAATCGATTTGAACGTCAAAAAATACTGAAGCCGTGCCGTTTACTTCTGGGGCCATGAATTTTTTTTTTGAGAATTTGGTACTTACTTTACTAGATAAGAACTCCATCGATTTGCATTAAGAATATTTCCAATTCGGATAAAACTCGAAATTCAAATTTGGATCGGAGATGAAGTGCACAAACGCACTTAAGAACAAAGATATCTTACTCTGAAGTATTCAGTGCAATTATGATGAGAAGTATCTAAGGACCTGCTAATTTCTGCACTTTGAATCCCAAGTCGGTTCCCAGCACGTGCCTCTAAGTGGCGTCGAACGTGGTCTATATTAATATACACTAGTAATTCTATTCATTATCGCTCATTCGTTCAATCAGCATCCGCTTCTAAGTTCTGGATAACATATCTGGCTATTATTGGAGCCTTGAAGTGTTACTGCGTGTTGTTTTTTTTGCGGGGGTAAATATTTAAGAACTCTAGAAACTATTTTCTACTACCTGACCCGTCTGACATCCCACCTAACCTCACTCTTTTTAGGAACACATTGTGCGTAAAACTAAGGAGTGGATTTCACTACCGGAGTCTGTATTTTCTGCTAGGTCCAACCTAGGGGGGTCTTTAAATCAAGAGTGAACAAGATGGGTACTTTTAGATAAGTGAGGTCCATAGTCGACCACATTATTGCTTACCATCAGGCAAGATAGTGATAATAATGTAATTAAAAAGCCACGGAACTTAGGACCGCAAAAACGACGGTCAAAAAGAACAATGGACCAGCTACAGACTTGAACCATACTTCTGTTGTCATCGTATTCCAAAAGCTTTTTATCTAAACCCGACCGTTCACAGGATGCGAACGATAAAGGCGAAACAATACATTATCGAGCTGTTTACAATTACACATATACAATAACAGTTTGTAAATACATCATTGTATGTAAAACTTGATTCTAAGCGACGCATGCTGTTATTTTCTACGCAACGCTGATATATGGGCACAACAGTGATTGTGAAATGAATGGCTTTGAGAAGAGGCTTTTGAAGATGTTAAAAATCATAGCAGATAACAATAACACCAAGGAAGTATAGAAGAAGTTTTAAGCAGCAACCCAGCTTAAAAACGGCCCCAGTAGGTAGGCCACGGGTTCACGTCTGAAGGAAGGCTCGGCCCTGGTATAAAGGCAACGTAGGAACGGGGTTGGTTGTTTAGTCTGAACGAATCTGACACTATCTCTTACTCCACTCGAGGACGGGGGTCGTCATTGGATGATTTTTAGCCACCATAAAAACAGCTGCAACTTCTTTTCTCACCACTTGAACGTCATAAAGTTCGCCTAATGTTTAAATAACTAAAAGATTATGGTGACAGACTTAAGGACCACACTTGTAGAGGGCTGGATTTCAGTCAGTAAAACTCAGACAATCCCTCTGAATCCAATCACTATGAGAGAAGCTGTTTGATGATTTCCAATCCCCAAAAAAGAACCAGATTTGTACTCTTCTTCAATTTAGTTTCTTGTAAGAATCAAAAAATGTTTATTTACTTCACCTTTTCTCAATTATGTTAGAGTCGGCTTCCAATTTAATTAAATACAGCATGCAGTACCACAAGAATAACTTATCTTTTTAATATCAATTTTTTTATTTCCTCATCACAGTAAGAAATTGACTGTTTACCTAAAATTCTAGCAAATTTTCTTATTAGTCATACAATTTCAAAGAATTTTTTTGCAATCATTCTAATATGCGGATAACAAAACACCATCACTGATAAACATGATAGCCTGGACGAGCCCCGACACCCTGTATCGATAAAATCTGAAATCGATTATGACCCTAATAGAGCCGGCCGACGGTAAAGCGGAGATGGTTCTATAAAGATAGCGATATTTAAACCATTCATCACTCTGAAATTAAAACCTTTATCAATGCTATGAAAATAAAAAGACTATAAAGTCGCAAATTGCTTTTAAAGAATCTTCGTAAGAAACTTGTTGTAACAAAAGTAATGGTCCTTTGAGCCTTGAAGGACCAAATTTTGTTTTGCTTACCTAAATTAGAGCTCTTGTGCATAGCATCGACCTTATAATGTTCACACTGCTGGAACTCTGGTCTCCTCTCTAAAAGAGGGAAGGAACGGAGGGGAGAGAGCTGCTGTGACTATCATTTATTTAAAAAAGAAAACCTCTTGGGACGTATTTTTTACCATTACTGTTTTAGCAGGATAGATGAGATGCAAAAAATTTACTAGCAAAAAACGGCTGTTGTGTTCAGTTAGTCCCTAACAAAATATTTGTAAAAAAGCCACTCGAAGAGACGTTATATCGTAACTTCTTTCTAAGCAAAGACTTGATTTCAAATACGTTCTGTAAATATTTAGAAATACTAACATGTTGACATTTTTTCTTCATATTTAATCAAAAGATTACAGATGAGAATGACTGATAACTCCATAGTATATATATGTTTGTTTATGAAGATATATATAAAATCACGACTGAGTCAATATGCCCATATAGGGACGAAGGGCTAGTCCATTGAAATATGAGTAATGTGATTTATTACAATGAATTTGCAACAATGGTAATACACATTATTATATCTAGAAATACAGTACTATACATACAAACAGTTCTAGGTAATCAGGAACCCACAATAACCTATTGATGATAAAGGTCGAGTAAAGTCCCTTCAATTCACTACTAGTGTAAAATTCATTGTTAATGACACATTAAAATGTATTACTAATATTTACTATATACAGAAATAACTTTACTAAGTGGACAGCAAACAAAAGATATTGACGATATAAATGTTGTAATCGTCACTTTGGCAAAAAAAAATAAACACGGGAGTGGCCTTTATGCACTTGCAAAGCAATAGACTGATATATATCCAAATAATATCTAGAATACCACAAATGATTAAGCAGATACAAAATTTAATCTGCATCTTACAAAACCCCCATTATTCTAAATCCTTCATCTTAAACTACTCAAGTACACAGCTAATGAAATCGGTCGGCTATTTAATAAGCGAGGCGAGAGCGTTACGGACGAATGGACAGACGGACTGAAAGTTATTTACGATATTATGCTTGATCAAGATAATGCATGTAAGCGACAAACTCAAGTGAAAACGTTTTTGGAAGAGATAACTCTGATTCTGAAGAAAAGACAAGTTGATGAAGAGATTGAGAACTCAGTAGGACATAAAGATGTGGGTTAAACACAGCAGTCTACGTAAAGTGCTGCATACTGCTAGACTGGAAATCGGCCTCAACATGGAAACACAAGCTAAATCAAATATAACTCGAAGTGGAAAACAAGCTATGTATGCAGAAAGTTGAAATGTCTATATATAGTAAAGATTTAAACAAGACGACGCGTTATGGCAAGCAATAAAGTTTATTCTAACGTGCAGCATATTTATCAAAATAAGGAAGTAAGATCAATAAACTGATTACTTAGGATGCGTAGATAAAGATAAACCAATTTCTGATTCACACAATCCGAAAATATCTGTAGATCAACTAGATTTTTAAAAAATAAACAGTTACGGAACAACAATTAAATTTAACATACCCATTAACCGATTACCAATCATACAACTCGAAGCATGCACTCGGAAGCGCAACGAAAACATACTACAAGCAAACATAATGAGTCATGAACGACCTATAACTCAATTATTCAATCTCAAACTTCAACTACATGACGTACAAACGTATGCATTGATTACTGTTATTAGTAGAGCACCGTTTGATAAACAAGTCAAAGTTAATGCGTACAGCTATTTACGTTTTGGGACATGGAGTAGAAAGCTATTGGAGCGATTAAGGTACGATATGGATGAATGGCGAGGCATTACAGTAAACATATTAGAATAGGACTTCTGCCAATCACAAGTAACACGGGACAATAGCAGAAAGATGATGATGATTAGACAGTAGCACCGGCAGAGTATCCTATTCTAACAAGCAGCGATCTCTAAAAGGATTTGCTCCAACGGCCAACATTGGTCTTTGAACAACGCATCGACAAATGACAAGCATCATCATTTATCCACCTTAGTATTTGAAGAATCCCATAAAGAGTACTCCATTTTCTACCAACTTCATGACTAAATCCAGCTAGCTATTTATGTTCCAAACTTAAACGCATGCGCAACACACCACCGTTTCCGCAGTGACGGCATCGCAGGCTTAAATTCCAGGTATTACCTATAGTTACCCCATGGTTCGTCATGTTAGTTTTAGGTTATTGTTTCGATGGAAAACCTTGAGTTTTTATTATACTATGAGAAGTCCTCAGAAGTTCATTGTTTATTTATTCATATGACTATTGTTTCTGGGAAGTTCATCGGAATTCTCTCTTAGCCAATGACAAGCAGAATAGACATCTCAATTGTCTATAAATAAAACACGGCATTATTTTAAATGTAAGTCATTAGGTCCAAGCTCTCAAACCACTCAGTTATGGCTAAATTTAATATTCACGTAAACCATAACACTGCACGATGTGATGTTTGTTACATGGTGCTTATTGCTTATCAAGTGTTCAAGTATGCGGTTTACACACATTTATATTCTTTTCCGCATTCATTACTATATCCGTAACCTGTACATTCATCGGAGCACCTATAAACCTGAGGTGGTAAACATATGGAAAGCTTGGATCGCATGAAATTAGCACGTCGTACACGTCTTTCTCGAAATAGAAGGCGTTCGTCGACTTCCTAGCAACCACACCGAAATTGGTTTAGTGATAAACTACTGAAGAGTAGGTTTCCGTCGAAGATCCCTGACCATGTTATTTAGTTTAATATCTATAATTCTCTATCTATAATATCTAGTAATTTCAGCTTATCATCTTTCAGTTAATTTTTGAGGTCTGCTAATCCTTAAAATTGGCATCAGATATGCATCACTCCTGTTTCGAAAACGCAATCTCTTTGAATATTTCTACTTCTTATTCAGTATTGCCTATGAATTCTTGGATACCCGATATATCTTTCGTCACTTGCAGAAAAAGGCTCCTAATTCCTTCACACCATTAACCATTCAGCCGCAATGTTTACGTCGTACACTTAGCACTGGAATGCGTTAGTTTACATCAGTGTTTTTCAACATGTGGGTGACGACTCCAATGGGTCTCTCGAAGTCTTATTTGGGGGATCATGATCGCATGCCAAGTAAAAGGTGAAGGTTACTGGCTAAATATTGATGGATTAATAGGCACAGTCAAGAAAGCTTTACTTGTTATTTCATCAATGTTTTATCCATTATAAAGACACATAAAACATATACGTGAAGATAAAACAATACATCACAGCGCAGTGGGTCCGCCTACTCACCGCATTGCTACGATCATAGGTGATCAATACTAATTTGTTTTTTCAAAGAAAGTTGTCACGTTCTCAAAAAGATTGAATAACACTGGTTTACATCATGCGTACTCTCATCAACTCACCTTAGCAGCGGGTGAGTCATGGAGTGTTGACCCGTACCGGCTTAGTGTGAAATATTGTTAGCTTTTATTGTGTGAGTAGCCACGAATTCTTTGGAAGTTAATCGCGAATACACGATGCGTTCTGATTTAGTTTGGGCTTTGTTTTTAAAGATCGTGACTACACGTAAGACACCACGACAAGAGATTACGCTTTAAAAATACCTCCTAATCTATTTTTATAGAGCCATTACTTAATCCTAGTATGAATTAAATTTCTTTGACGAGAACTAGAAGAGACAGGAATTTGAAAATCTGACAACCTTTAAGTTAAGATTAGGGTTGAGCAAAATTGATGAGAAGGGGAAGTCGAAGGTCAGACACCAATCGTATCGAACAGTACACTGCTATTGAGTTGAATCTGGTATAGACAGGGGCCTGACCATTTTAGGCAACCTAGCATGACTTGCGAATAAATTATCTTTGGAGCTTTTGTATATGAGACTTTATTAGGGGTCAGACGCTGAGGCGAGAGCTCGAAAGCATTTGTATCTCTTAGCATCGCTATTAACCGTTTGACCACCGCGTACGCATAATAAATTGCCACCCAGACGCCAGGCAATAAATTCAAATGCAAAAGCACAAAATAATATTTGTTTGGAATGTTTGGACCTTCATACTGACATTGCTAAATGAAAATAACTGCAGTAGGGTGATGGATATTTTCGGGAAAACCTGTGTTGAAACAAAAGCATTATAGACAGTGAAGCATTGTCATGATTACAGTTTAGGAATATTGATTAGAATTTGATGTATTTTACGACGTACAATCACGCGTAGTTGGCGCCATGGCTCGCCTATTGCATAGACGGCAGACACGTCAATGGCAGAAAACATTTTAATAGTATTATTTTCTTTGTTCTATTCATTTCACAGAATAGTTTACACGATCAATACGCTGTCATAGGGCTCAACCCTTTATAGTACGTGGATCCGATTTTGAACCCCTTGCAAATAGCGTTGATTAAGCACCCTTATTTATAAACTGGTCACCGGTCATACGGTAGGGTATAGAGAAACTGTGACACAATGACTCATTGTTATCTATGCAGCCGATATAACGGCAAGTATTTAAACTTGTTGTTTCGCAACCAAGCGAAAGGCCGGTTCTCGTTAAAGGAGATCGTGAGGAAAGTTTTCGATTATTTAAAACATTTTTAAGGCATGAAGCATCTGTGTAAATGTTTGTGCTTGCTTATGAACTGTTTTTGGTGGGACACGTGTCTTTTATCATTCTCTAAGCTGTTAAAGGTGTTCTTATCTAAGTCGGGTGTCCGGATTTACAAAGATTTTTGGGAGTTCTTGGAATAGCTTGTTTTATTCTTCCATTCTTTTCAGCCACCCTTTACCCTGTTAATCATACTATCCTATGTAATAATACAACTTCGAAGCGCTATAATAATTTTGAACAGAAGGACCAATCAATTTTTGGTCCTTCCTTCCTTATTCTTTTGGTACAAAAATATACAAGAGTAAATGTTAATCTTGACTAACAGGTCTATGCTATGACAATGGACACCATTACAGTTCCCCCTGTAGAATGGTCTCTATTAACAGGTAGAGAGCATTCTATAGAAGTGTGCTCTCCTACAGGAGGGTACATGAAATATCTCATTCTGATATATTCAAGGGGAACAAGAAATACAGGTGTAATATTTTACTGTCCAATGAGCTATTAAAGACCCTGGGCACAAATTAGTAGCTGTTATTAAGTTTAATAATAACACTATGCGTCATAAACTCATAGATGACTAACACAGGACTAGGCTATGATTATCTACTTAAGATTTATAACATTTTTAGATGAACTTGTATTTTAAAACAAAACCTGTTTGTAAGTGATTTATTGTGAAGACTAGAAATAAATATTGTATCTTGTAAAGTAAACAAACTATAGACCACAACAAAAGTAGGTCGATCGGTCAGTAGGACCAATAAGAGTATTTTAAAGTTTAATAAAATATAATAAATTTGTCTACATTCGGTTGATAAATTGCATTACGGTTAAGTTAATTTAGCTACCATATAGGATGTTTCATCGACACTGTATTTATTTTTAACTATCTGTGTCAAGTAAAATGTGGTAGGCCAAGTTTTTACGATGCTGAAAATCGCAAAGCAAATCTTTACTAGTCCTTTTTTTACGGTCACTATAACATCTTTATTCTACACCACTTTTCATTCATCAGTATTTATGTAGTTAAATTATGTAATTAAATATTTCTCCAATTTACTATCGAAATAACCTAAAACATTAATGAAAATAAGCACAAAGCAAACTAGTTGCATAAAAATACCGTGTCGTCTACTTAAGATTAATACAATTTCGTAGTACTATTCGTTTTAATATTAAACTGTAATTAATCTCACAAGTCACACACTGCAGAAATAAATTGGAAAGCTAAAGGATTGCACGCATCGTGGAATTCGTTTGTTTCACTGTTAGTTTGTTTGGTCAGGTAGACCAAATCCAAACGTCTCCATCAACCCGTACGAAAGTCCTTTAATGCTGGCCTCCTCCTCTGGAAACCACTTTACCCAGTGGTGTGGTCCTGAACCTCCTGCATTCAATCATTGCCTGGTACTTGGACCTGGAGTGGTATTCTCTAAGAAAATAGCCTTGACCACAGCGACGTAATCCAAATAGGTATAATCAAATCACATACTCAATGTACCAACCTATTTAGATTTCGTCGCTGGACCAACGCTGAGCGCTAGGGTGTTTTCTTATAAAATAACCAGGCCCTCGGTTTTTGAGGACCTACTACACTATCTCTGTTCCTCTCTCACCAGAATAACAACGATTTTAAGATATCATGAAGACATTCCTTCATGACATGATGTTTGCTTATGCAATTCAAACCTAGTTACACCAATTGTTAACAAAATGTTGCTGGTCACGACCACAAACTTTGTGGAAATGGTATTGGATGCTTAACTAGAAATTTTGGGAAAAGACGAGACTTGGCCTGTTTAATAATCAACATAGCCAACCTTTCTTATCTTATGGAACGTAAATGAAACCGCATTTGATTGCTTGAAATCAATTTGAGCTGTAATATCTACAATGCAACTATCCCAAACGTACAAAACTGCTAATAACATCCTAAACGATACTCATTACTTTGATATACGAAGCTTCATTTAATAATTTGATTCAATCAATTGCCAATTGATTCATGAAAAGAGGATCATTTAGAATAAAAACTCAATGTTATTCACTGACTACTAGGTATATTTGCGCTTTTTCATTCCTATAGGTATTTGGCATGGACTGCAAGGTTCTAATGCTCAAAAGACATGACTATTGCAAATTCCATGACGTAAAGGAAATTCCAGACGGATGTCTGGGACTTTATTGAAACGCTGACGGAGCTGTCTGAGTGAGTTTCATTCACTTACATGCGTTTTATGCCAAGAAAAAACATGTATACATGTAGGTATTAAAAAAGTTTGAGTGGATGGCGACAATAATAGGAAAAGACTGAAAATATGAGAGATGAGTTGTGTAAGAGATAAATACCAAAGAGGGGGCAGTAGCTACTGAGATTACTGTTAATAGAGGCTATGGCAGAAGGCAAGTTGCACAGTCCTCAAATAAATTGGAATAAGGGCCAATGAAGCCTTGTTTATCAATAAAAGATCGACGTCAGCAATTTAAATCAGTTATGGCAATGAATCATAGAGACCACGAATGACGTTTTGCTAAGCACTGGCACACCTTGATCAGTCAGACTCGGTTCCACATCTGCTGACAGGTTAGTCATTCCTACACAGCGTGAGTCATGCGGAGCCCCTCACAAGACATGCCTTACATTCTTTCCTGCTCATCTTACAACCACCTGCACATTTCATGACTTGAACGAAGCGACTGGCTTTACTGTCAAGGCGGTAAAATCAATATGTCTAGGCTTCTAGCTATGTTAGGATCGGCTTTAGTTTGACTAAAACCGTCCTCCTTACCGCCTAATGCAGCAAAACACGAGTATTTTACATGGAGTACAACCCAGTGATTGAGTAGCACGTTTCCCCTTGACACAAACCGTACGGTGTCTGATTTCCTGTTAACAGACTATCTTTAACGACTGCCAAAGATCTTCAAATGTAGGGCCAAAGAACTTACGTGCTTTCTAAGGCACGAACGAAGAAGTCTTGCCAAGACTTCTTCGTGCCACTACTTCGTGCAACTAAGCAAGGGTTGTTTTACCGTAAAGATCGACCAGTGCTGCTGTATTATTTAACCACAAGACCCTCTTCAAAATTGAGTAGAAATTAATCAGAATGAAATAATCTTAAGCACGTTTACGTACGGTACGTTTAGGGAACACATTTATTACGCGTACAGCTAAGGAGTGGGATTCCCTGCCAGGATCTGTGGTTCCTGAAAGATAGATAGCTAAAGGGTTCTTTCAAGTCAAGAGTGAATAAGTTACTTCTAAGCAGGAGTGCTTCATCGTCATCGCTTACGAGATAGTGGTCAAACGCGAGCCTATCAATAACAATAAAAAAAGATTTATTTGGATTCTCCAACCACTACAAATCGTGTCGAAGTCTGAGTGAGTAAAGCTGGGTTGCACTATACTATTGTTAGTCGTATAATCGAATGAATCACAGTTTTGTAACCGCAACAACGGTAAGATGAAAGTTTGCATTGTTGCGTGATACTGTCACTAATGTATTCGCAAACGATTTGCTAAAGTAGGCAATTTGGTTAATAAATCTTGGATTAAGTTTATTATTGTTTGTTCGTAAATGTTGTTTATTATGTCAGGCATTTTGCTCGATTGCTTTGGTAATCGAATAACATTCCTCCATTATAATAACGGTTGCGTTTCGAAAGACCACAATTTATTCTTGGTCCTTGTCTGCAATCTGACTTTGGTCTTTTTTACTCTCTTTAGAATTTTGGGTACTAATTATGTAGAATAGAATAGAATAGAATAGAAATAATTTTATTCAGTACAGACAGCACAATAGTTAAAAACCAGTCTTCGGTGAAAGAATTTCATACAAATGTCAATCAAATTACTTACATCAACAAGAGACCACTTAACTAACAATATTCAGTCGTTTTGACCATTGAGACGTGGAGTGTGCGGTCAATGCCATTTAAAACTAACCCGACCACTATAAGATGGTCCTTGGGAGGTCATTATAATCCTCGTCTTATCACTTTGTAGAAAAACAGCATGGAGTGGGGGAGGTCTTTCTAACTGGTGGCGAGAGGATTTCTTTGAGCGAACTTTTTGTTGACGTTTTTGTGTAGTGTGTAGGTTGTTGCATAGATTAATATAATAGATGTTTATAGCCCTAGAGTGTCCACTCATAATAATAATTATTATTATCACTAGTTTTTCAAGTAGATAAGTGTGTTTATTACAACTCTGAATGTCAACCACATGTAGTAAGGACCAGTCATTTGCGATATTCAAGTACATAAGCCGTCATAGATAAAATCACAAGGCTGTTCACATGCTAGAAGGGACTAAAACGAAACAAATACTGAACATTGCTGTCGCATCCAGCCGAACACAGACCACAATAGTTCCTTAGTGTTCTTTTATTAACTTAGAACGTCGCAGAGGTAAACACCTACACACCTATATGCGCTAGAATCGTCTAGGTGGAAGAAACACATCAAACCTTATTAGACCTTATATCTTACGTCATAGAGTTTAAAATAGGTTTACGTAAGTGACCACATTCTTGGCCCAAGGTCGATGCACAACGACCTACGGTGCGCGGCTGTTTAACTGAGCAAATAAAGTATACTAATTATCTTTGGATGCAATTAAAAATTGCTATGCAGTCATTATGAAGCTTCTATTGGTCGGATGTTTATTTTTAATTACTGCGAGGAAACGTGACAGAGAATCGATAATTCTGAGAACTCTGCTTGTTATAATGTGTCTTTAACCATAGTTCGAACTGAATACCTGTATCGGTTATTTCATCCAAATTACGACTGGTCCTGGTATCGCATCCATCGGATTCTCTCGACCCTCACCAGGTCTTCGGTTCACCTTGTGAAAGACATTTTGTATGTGGCCATGGGTGTCTTCTAGTACATGTTGCCTCGCCAGAACCTTTCGTCTTTATCGACCATCTATTCCGCGAATAATGTACCCAGTCCACTGCCACTTAAGTTTGGGGATACTTCGGACTCAATCGGGTCAGTTATTGTTAAGTTTACCCAGAGTTTGTCAGGCATACGGGAGACATGAACTGGCCAGCCTTATTTTAGTTAGGCTACCTTCTAAGCCACATTAAATATCATAATTTTGTGATGTAGAAACTTCGAACTCTAAAACTATTATTACAAAGAGCTAAAGTTGTTTTATTTATTTTTGTCATCAAAAAGCAATAGTGCTAGCAATAAAGCTACTTTTCCCCGGAAAAAATAATTCCGGTGAGTTCCTGTGATAGAAAAAATCATTTTTTCAACATTAAAGACATCCCTACTTCTAGATATACCGGGCCGTTTTGCATGAAAGAGTGAGCAATCACTCTTTCTTGGAAAAGCGGACAGATCAACGAACGGATTTTGATGAAACTCTACAGCAATATAGCTTTGCATATTAGAACTAGCGACCCGCCCCAGCTTCGCACGAGTACTGATATTGAATATATTATGCATATATTATACACATGAACCTTCCTCTTGAATCAATATCAATTGAATTAATATCTATTAAAAAAAACCGCATCAAAATCTGTTGCGAACTTTTAAAGATCTAACCATGCATAGGATCTAAGCAACTTTGTTTTATACTATGTAATGATAATATAAGTATAATTTATAACGTGGAAATACCACGAGGGTGAACCCAAAGTCAGATACGTTAAAGTTACTCATAACTTGACTAAACTACCTCCGATTCTATTGAAAAATGAATACGTCAGTTTACCACAAGCCGCTTTAAAAAAAACCTCCTAAAAATAGATCTTGTTTACATGTCAAGACCCTCAAAAATCACGAAACAGCGAACCATGAGTGCGATTATTCTTAAAGCCAGTACACATTGACCGAGAGGCGACACAACACGATGCTGCGCGAAAATGAGCAAAATATAACTTTATTTACTACACGAAGAAACACATTTGAGACCGAGTTGCCTCGCGGCGCAGCACTGCGAGGTGCAACGTATTCAGATTTTGTGTGTGGTAGGTAACGATCATCTTCCGCCCTTGGGGCGGAGTGCCCTCGCAAAGCTACTCCAGGGCTGGCTGGGAATTAAAGGCATTGGCAATGTCCAAAAATACCGCCACAACACAGCTGCCCTGGGACACGTACGTCTCTCGTCGCGACGTATCCTAAATTCATATACTTTGAAATGTATCTTTTTGTGTAGTATGCATTAAAAGTCTTGAGTCGCTCTTCGCCCAGCTTCTCGTCGCGTCGCTTCGAACCTTGGTGTGTACTAGCCCTTATATTTGAGTGTAATGAGTCATACAGGAACTGTAGTCGATTTCAAAGGTCAAAGTTAAGCCAAGACCATTTTCAAGTTCATACCAATTATTTCTTAAACTTTATATGAAGCGGTGAAATTTTTGTCACTTTTTACAACTTCCCTTTTAAAAGGCCATGAAGTTCGAAACTTTATTTTTTATTTTACCTATCGAGTTTCTTATCGAGGTGAGAGAATAATTAAGTTTACCCTTATTTTAAAAGTTTTATGTAAATTAAACGTCGATTTTTATAAAGGTCGGAAAGAAAGAATTGGTCCTTTGGACTGTGCTGTGTGCAGTAACTCTTCGAAACAGTTACTGTGGTCCTGGAGAGAAAAGCGCAACTGAATGGACCTAAGTGTGTTTTAGTTAGTAGCCTGACTTCCGCACCACCTAAAGCAGGACAAGTTATATGATGATTTCCCAGTTTAAAAAAAACATTGGTCCTTTGGTCCGCATTTGAATGTTAAACAAATACATTTTTTATTAATACACAGAACTTTTTTTAGTCATAGTTATAATGATATCTCTTAGTCTGACCAAAAATACAACACGCTACAAAATTGACCTACTTTTTTATAATTAGTCATATCTCCCCCATACATAGAATTTATGTCGTAATTAATTTTAACGTAACTAATAAGTCTAACAATAATTACTATGAGTAATACGGTCATTTTTCCTACAGGAAAGCTACATAAATTACTTCGAAAATAAGTAAATTCAGTTTTATTTAATTAACGTAAGTATGTTGGTAGTTTTGGGACCGAACTTTAGGTAAAACCCAGTTACAAACTAATTATATTTACTTTTCAGTAAAATAATTATAACCCACCATTGACTTACTTAAAATAAAATTCAGGAAAGGAAGATACTTAAAAATAAATAACCATCTTATTATTTTATGACAAGTATGAACAATGATATACTAACTGCAGTTAGGTAATTTAATTAGTTATTACAAACAATGGTGGTCTCCCAACACAAAGGAAAAACGTCACAGGCAAACTCATCAAGGAAGAATAATTCAGAATTCTTCCTGTTCATTCCTCATATCCTTATGTTGTTTCTTGTTGAATCATTACTCCATGGTGATGAATCAAAAACAGTTGACTTTACTGGAACATGACGTAGAAGACAAATGCGGGATTCTTCGAAAGACTGCGGGATTGGGGAACTTAGGAACACAAATGCAGGTTTCAGTTATATGTTTGACACTCACTCTCCTTGCACTCATTACACAGCGAAACTGCTGTGCGTGTAATAGGCCCAATAGAGCTAGAGCGGACAGCGTCATCAACTGGTTACCCCCTTCTCTGACCCATTTTGAGGCAAAAAAGGGTGCAGCTGTCCGTACCCACAAAGATAATGCACCCACAGTTCACTTAACTAATGTTTTTGAAGTTACTACAGCAAGTACATCAAAGAAAGATAATGTAAACACGCCTGACAATTCCATATCACCGTTGGCTATGTTTACGTTAAGTTGAGCGCATTGCCTCACGCCTTCAAAGGCATATGCTTTCAAAATATACTATGTTGCTAGGAACGATGTTTACTAAGAATTTGTTGAAGGTAACGCTATTGATAAGGGAGTTTACGTTTGTTGGATAAGGTGGAACATTATCCACTTCATTGCAATTTTGTTTGACCGTCTTTTGCGTAGTTTACACGTAGGTCCAGACTCGGCCATTCGCTTTTTTGTAGCCATTGTATTAACGAGACCACCTCGTTAATAGAATGACGATTGGCCGAAGCTGCACCCACGTGTAAACTAGGCATTTGGATGGGAGTGATCGTAATCTGATCAGGTGCACATCATTCAGGTGACATTTATTGAGAGTACAGCAGGAATTCCCTGCTGGAGTCTTTAAGCCAAGAGTGAATAGGTTTGGACTTCTAGGCAAGCGTGCTCCACCGTCGATCACATCATCACATTTCATCAAGTGTATTATTGGTTCAACGCGAGCGTATCAACAATTTAAGAAAGGTAGATCAAATGTCAGTAGCTCTAGTATCAAATTCATCACACATCAAGTACCTAGTTTAAGCATGTTTACAGAAGACTATATGCATGACAAAAGACGAGGAGAGACATGGCGAAAAGCGATTGTGGAAATAAAGGAGATCGAAAGTCACAGAGATTTGAAAACACAATGAAGATCAAGCAATTTTAGAGTAATCAATAGAGAACATTCTATTTTATATGTAGTAATTTTATTATGCAGTGCTTTAGATTTTAGACATCACCAAGTTGAAAACCCTGTTCTTCTCAGCTACCCTTCAGATCTTTCGTTAACCTCAACTCTCTAAAGTTTGCATGTCTCGAAAGAGGATTCAACAAAAAGAAACACAATTCTAAAAAGGATATTCAAGGCTTTGGCAACCCTCGCGATTTGCTTAGAGGCAAGTTTTTCTAGACGAACTTAAGGCGACCCTGCCAGACATATTATGTAATGTAACTTTTAGGTTCGAAAGCAATCTTTGACGGCAGACTTTGCATATAAGCAGAATATGTACGAAAATATTGGAAGGGTGATATCTATCTGCAGACATTGCCTAGATTTATTTGAGAGTGCAGTTTGAAATTCATCTTTTAACAGTTTTTTTTAGTTTCAGGTAAAAGTAACCTGTATTGAGCTGAAATTTTGCGTGCATGTGTTCAATTTGTTGATCTGATGATGGAACCGGAAGTTGGACATAGGGAGTCTGTAACTAAACGCCACAACCCCATCGAGTCTGGGCTTGTGTGATTTGTCTTGACGAGTTTTAAATAACTATGTAATTATATATTTGGAACGATAAAGCGAGTAACCGAAATAACTGGAAAAAATGGAGGGAGGCCTTTGCCCAGCAGTGGGACAGCACAGGCTAGCTATAATAATGTATATAGTTGAATATATATAACGCGCTATAAAAGCTTGATATGAAAAAAAAAATATGTTTTTCAGTTCATGGTAAACTTCAATACTCCATGTAGGTCTTATAGATCCCAACCAGACTCGTCAACTACCAAACTACGTAGGAGTACCTACACCAGTGAGTGAGGGTCAAGTAGATCACGACAAAGGAGTAATGTCTGAAGTCGGTCGGAAAGAGAGAAGGCTACGTTGTTCAGTCAACTATACATAATAATATAAACTATACAATATGTAACACTTCTTTTCTGGTCTGTATTTTTATGAATCAGAATCAGATATTTTTGTAGCCTCAAGGTAATTACTGCAAAACAGACGGCTAATGTCCACCTTATGGTGCTGGAGAATTATTCAAAAGAGTTACCTGGATATAGTTTTTTTTTATGGTAGGTAAAAATCATACCATACATTGGGCGGAGCGAGAAACAGTGTCAGACTCTTACTGACTAAAAAACCTACCCCGTTCCTGCGTCACCATATATACCAGGGCCTGAGCCTTCCTTTCAGACACGAATCCTTGACCCCAGTAGGCTTCGACCCTTCTGCAGGGTCCTTACCTAGAGAGATGGGATGGGCCGTAATCCACAACGCGGGCCCAGTGTGGGTTGGTAGATGTCACATGTCTTCGAATTTTTGGTTCTAGGACATGGCGGTTTCCTCATGTCTTTCTCCACCGTATTGAGAGCAGTGGTGATGAAATTAAGTACACAAAGCAATGAGCCTTGCTGGGTTCGAACCCTCAACCAACAACTTGTAACTCGGGGCCTTTACTACTCGGCTACCAATGCTCTCGGTCACAGTTTACTTATAAGCACTGATTGATAAATTGACCCACATTGAGTACCATACTATGATTCACCATTTGCAGAGGACTCTAATGAGCCCTAACGAGAGGCTCTTGCATACAAAGCGCATCTAATTTTATAATTGAACACAAATGAATTTCATTAGAGAGTGTTTGCATTTTGCTTTCGATCTTACGTGGTATGGCGTGATGTTATGTTAGGTATTTCATGGACCATCAATTGAATTGCGTGACAATTTGATTATTGTTCAAAATTTGTTTAGTATTTCTGAAGATATGCAGGAGATAAACATATATCATCTTCCTAGCATTTCCTCAACTAGCTTGGGGGTTTCTAGCCTATATAGCCTGGTGTGTCTGAATGCCCAAGTTTTATATGGAGCGATTGTTTATCTGACCCCCACAACTGGGCAAAACGATATTTCTTAGATATAAACTGATGGTCAAACTTGCTGGCGTCTGCCTACCTGAAATTACTGTCAAAGATCTACGAACAGCTAAAATCTTCACCAATATGTATGTATTATTTACTTATTAATTTACAAAGTACCTACCTACTTGAGAATTCAGCACATATTTTTACGTGTTGGAGTGTATATTATCTTTCTTTCCCGAAACTATTTAATGCCTTAGGTATTCTTTACCAGACAACCAAGAGTGATGGAGAGTTAAAAAGCAAGGGCATAAAAAAATAATTACTAGTTTCTAGACCATTGCCTATGATAACGTAGTGGATTAAAAGCTATTATTATTGCTCTTTTAACTATAGAAAAAAGCAGTAGCCTGACTCCTTTATAATATGATTATCGCTTAAAATACTTATGGAAATTACCCAAAGTAAAAAAAAAAAATATTAGCATATTCTATCTCTCACTCAGTTATTCAAATTACTGTGAAAGAGTCATAAAATTGGTTGTTTATAATGTCACTATCAGAATATTTTCGCGATTAATAAAATATTGAACTAAAAATAAAGTTGACAGTGATAAAATTGAATAAAATATAAAATAATTATGCAGTCGAATGATTAATAAATTTTAAATTGGTTCTGTCTGAGTTACCTTGGTACTTTATTGTTTGTAATTTTTTCATGGCTGCTCTCAAAGGTTGATAACCCCTGTATGTATATTCGCGGGCTTGTGAGTGGTGAGCAATAGGTAGCTCACCGTCCGAACCAAGCGCAGTCGTCGACTCCTCACGCCTCAAAGAGGTGTCAGCGAACTGTAGGAACCCTGCAGAAGGGTCAAAGCCAACTAGGGCCAAGGGTTCGCGTCTGAAAGGAAGGCTCTGGCCCTGGTATATAATTACGACAACGTAGGAATGGGGTAGGTTGTTGAGTCAGTAAGAGTCTGACACTGTTTCCCGCCCCGCCCAAGGGTTCGTCATTGGATGATTTTTGCCTAACATAAAAAAACCCCTTCTGGGGGTGTATTTTCGAAAGCTCTCTTACGCCATTTAATGATGAAAATGGAAACCTTTTGCAAAATTTCACGCTCCTACGGGCCTACCACAAGCCCTTATAGCAGTATTACTTCAATATTACTTTCATTGGGAAAGAGACGGCGCTAGACAACGTGTCTAACGCTGTCACTTGCACACTCTGGAACAGGAATAAAATAATCTTACTTTAAACGTCACAGTCTAGGTCCTAGTCGCAATAGTTTCGACTGTACGTTGATATGTCAATCAGTGAGTTTCTCCTTATATATACAGAAGCCTATTTGGCAATTCAATATCTACCGCATGTCCACAGTATACAAAACATGTCAAGGCGAGCGTACAACGTCTTTTGAATAATAAAACATGTGTGAACAAAATTGCCTGTTGGGTAACTGGTGACGGTGTGTATGCTATGAGGTAGTCATGTAATCACACCTAAGTATAACTAAGTTGGATGGAGTTTAAACTAGTTGGTTTGAGATTACCTCGTTTGTTCATTAGTCATATCATTATAGAGGTTACTAATGTTTGTATTAGACTAACTTCTGCTAGTGGTTTCGCCCGCTAATATTGGACCTTGGTTTTATAACCGAGAACTCTTCGAATGATTTCTTCTGCTTTAGGGTGGAGCGTTAGTCTTAAATTACTAAAAAAACACCTAAGTGCTTTCAGTCGCCTTTTGCGTTCTAGGTTTACGACTATTCATAGGGTTTTTTATGTTTTTTTTTATGGTAGGTAAACATCATCCAATGACGAATCTCGTCCTTGGGCGGGCAGGAAGACAGTGTACCTGCATGATTCCGATATTGATTAGATCATTACTTACCTACCTCACGAGTTTCTTTCTCACCTAGTTTAACCTATCGATCTTGTAATTACAGACACAATTAAAGAATAATAGGTTGGAGCTTAATTAATCAATTTGATGTGTAAAATGTTATTAATAAAGCATGTGTTTGCAAAATATTTTTGTGTACACAAGATACAGATTTTAGGGGAATAAATTACATAATGAAGTAAGTATGTATTTAATGAAAGAATGTATTTGGCAAAAAAAATCCATACTAATAAAGATTAAGATGATAAGGTAAAAACGTGCACCTGACCATTGGTGATAGATAACATTTTATAATATTGTTAGCCTTGGCTACGATTGATAAACACAATACCTAGTCAGAAAGGGTCGAAGCCTACTGGGGCCCCGAGTCTCTTTCTGATAGCAAGGCTTGGCCCCAGTGCGAAGGGCAAAGAGGTAATGGAGTGGGATGTTTAGCCAGTAAGAGTCTGAAACTGTTTCCCACTCCACCAAAGAAGAAGATTTTTATCCACCATAAAAAAAATCATCAATATAAAATAAATCAAATGTGTTGAAAAGAAAACTACAACATCTGGTATAGGGAAACTAACAAAATTATTGGAAAAGCTTTTCTCTTCAGGTTTTCACACAACTTATCCCCCACTGGGTGGACCAATAAGGTGTGTCAGACTTTTACTGACTAAAAATTCCACCTGTTTCTTTAGTTGCCTTTAGCATTCCAGGGCCTGAAAGAACATTCTTTATATAAATGCTGTTCAAGAGTGTTGATTCTCAGCAAAATTGGAATAGATGACATTCGATTTTGAATGGAATCTATTCAATTATAGAAATAAGTTTTCTATAATTGAATGACATCTATTGTATTATTAAACAATGGGTGTCCACAATGACCTTTAGGAAAGTCTTCATATCGTAAAAGAAAGGTTTTTCTATTACACACATCTTATTTATTAAGATAGTAGGTACACAACCCGGCTTCATTGCCACATATACGCAAAATCTTTCTTGTATTGTCTATATTGCCCTTACATGGGATGAATGAATGTTAATAAAAGGGTTATGAGTATACATGTGGGTGGATGGAGAGGGAGAGGGAGGCCAAAAAAAGATTACATTATTACAAGTGATATATTATAAGAGAAAGGGTAGGTAGTGATAGCACGATGGGAGATCCAATATTGGTATTCAGATATGTTTTTAAAACTTGAACTTTGGTATACTGATACAATTTGGTAATAATGGCAATTTAATGATATTATTGAGATGTAGGAAAACTACAGTCCATTATCTATGCAAGCCTAAAGTCGATTTTATCCTGAAAAATGCATTTTCCTTGTTGGATAATACACAAGAGCAAAGCCATAGAAAATAGCAAACTATCAATTCAAGGAAACTGATTAAAATATTAGAAAAACTGGTTAGTGACTCATAAAATATCACATTAAAAATAATTACATATCACAAATGAACCAACATCATTATCATTATTTAAGTACCTAATTAATTAATTTATAAATTCTTGATGTCGTTTTATGAGTCATATGAAATTGATAAACAATTTTAATTGACAAAAAATTTGATGCATGAGTGCATGACTAAATAACTTATTAATTAATAGTAATAAAAAAAGTAAATGTGTTAAAGAAATGATATGCAACAATAAAGCAATGAAAATATGGTTGTTTCCATCATCAGTTTTGAAAAAATAATAATTAATTAAATAAAAAATGGATTTATTTTTAAATAATTACATTTTACATTATTTTGTTTGTTTTTGATTTTATTTTGTCAATGACTATAACAAAGCATTTTTTGGTGAGAAATTCAAATAGCTTCTCTCGCTTTGAGTAAAGAAGGAATAAAGGTCAAACTTTTACAGACTAAAACCCATACAATATCCTTCAGTTGTCCTTTGGTTTCTAAGACTGTGGTAACTCTTTCAACCAATCACAGCTCAGTTAATTTTTTAAATTTATTACTTAGTTGGATTTTAAATTTTTGTTTTAATGGGCTCATATGGCACAGTATGCAATGATATGTCGAGTTTGGCTCAATGCTCATCAGCTCCCTAGTTAGGTTTGGGTGGTAGTTGAGTCTTTCTGTGTATTGCTGGGCTGGAGCAAAACATTTTAATGTGATTAAACATCAATGCCCGTAATAGTACACAGAATTGCCACTAAAACATTAAAGTAATCAATACAGCTAACCTTTCATAAAAATGTTTGTTCAAATCCACAGGGGACTTTCAATACTTCAAGTACAGTAGATATGCATTTGCATGTACACTTAGCATGCAAGGTACCATCATTGTCTGCATAAGTAATGAGTAGTCGGCCTGCATTGTAAAGTTCTTCATATTAATTGTTTTATTAAAATTCTCTCACTAATAACATGCTAATCAAGTTTTGCATGTTATGGAATGTTTTATAATAGTTTTAATTGATTAATTTTAGTATTTTTTGTGTCTTGTTATCCTGGTCTTCCTTTGAATGCCAGTGTGCAGGTCTATGCAAGACACAATAGCTTATTCATTACATCTATAATTTAGGCATTCACATTGCAAATTCAGATACAAATTACTTGTTCATGAATAAATGACTATGACTATTCAAAAGGGTAAAGACTTTTTTTTAGGTATAATAAGCAGCACTTTTGTGATCTATCTATTTTTGATCATATCAAATATTTCTATTTATTAAATAGGAATAAATACAAGTTAAGATTGCCAGTGATGTTGTTGTAGAATGTAGGTGATCAGTATCTTAGAATAAATTCAAGCAGAAAATATTCCAAGTGCACTGGCCTAGACAGAACAGTGTCCTTATGGAGACAACCTCTTGCGCCATGTCTTTGTTCAGGCCTAGCTCTGCCCTGCATTCAAATTTGAAATTGGAGTTAAATCTAATGACATCACAAGGTAGATACTCTACACTGGCATTTTTGAATGCAAACATCAAGTTCTATTGTAAATGGTTTACTCCAACCAACCCTGCTCGAAGTTGGAGTCTCTTGGATAGCTACTCGATTCATAAAAAAATGACTCTGGGCTACACCTCTACACTACTCTGGAAATTTTTGAACACAGCCCAGTAGACAACCTCTCGCACTGTGCCTTGACTCAGGCCTAAGTCTGGAGGGAGATGGAATGGCAGGCAAATATTTGTTTACTATAAGTTGTATAATGTCTTTCTTATCAGAACTACAAACCATAGTAATACAACAAAGGATTCTCCATTCCTTACAGTGGTCATACTAAATTCAATACCAAGATATTTGCATACATATAATTATCTATAGATAGTACATAGTATCACTTGGCTGAACCATGTATGTTTATCAGTGCAACGTTAAATGCTTTCTAATAATTGAGCATGTACTATCAGCATATAGATAACAACTGATACTGGCCTTTTAGACTGTACATTTTATAATTTTTAAGACTGCATATAAACTTATAATGATATTAGTTTATTTAATTTTTTTTTTCATATTTAACCATCTATAAATAGGCTAAAAAAACATGTTGCACCGACCCCAAATAAAATGGGATAAGGGTAGGATGATGATGATGATGAAATAGGCTAAAACCCATCTACAGTGAGGAAAATAGTATTAGTAGGACATACTTTGAACCAAAAATTCAAAGACATATGACATCCACCAATTCACACTGGGCCCGCATGGTGGATTATGGCCCATTCCCTCTCCTAGAGAGGAAGCCTGTATCCCTGCAGTGGGAACATTAATAAGGCTGATGATGATGAACTAGGCTAAATGGTTGATTAATTCAAACTATACATTGTTTGAGTAATATGTAACTATTAGTTATATTTTCCTTATTTTTGCACATAATAGGCAAGTTAATAATGAGTACTATAATAATAAATAAATGGTTTATAACTACTTTATGTAATTAAAAGCAAATATCGATTTTTTTACATAGAACTCGAAGGGTTTAAAAATTTCAAAATTCAACATTATTTTCTTTTTATTACGACTTATTCAATTAAGATTGTTTTAATTCAATCGATCCTAAGACGCCGGTTTTAACGAGAACATCGGAGGCGATCCGCGAAACAAGACAGACCACACGCGGCCTCAGAAAACACACGTTAAAAACGCGTACGCTAGCATTCCATATACGGCAAACTGTACATCGAATATTGCAAAACATTATTACGAATAAGCAATGCTTCGAATTCACACGGCGAATAAAACGCCGACAAATCAATTCCTATCTACCATTATCTGAATTAAAAGTAATGAACTTACCTGTTCAAATTGCTCCCTGATTTCAGCCCTCTCCTCGTCGGTCAATTTTGAATTATCTGTCATCGTCACACAAATAAATTCACAAAAACAAGGATCACATCGACAAGTAACGAGTGTTTGAAAAACGCTCTTTTTCACAGTTCACTTACTTACTAGCGTTATATGTATAAAAATAAAAATGTAATATAAAAATCACAGCACTCGACACGACAAATAGTATAAACGAAGGAAACACTTTAAAAATACCACACGATCTCGCAACACGATATCTTGAAACGAGTGCAAATCATAAATACGTCAAGTTAAACCGAAGACTGCGTAGCGAGTGTGTAGTGACGCAACACATTTCGATAACTTAATTTAAGTCGATATCGATGAAACATAACTTTCATTTGTATGGTTTCTGGTTTTGATTACAATCAAAACAAACCTTTTGCAATTTACTTAAAAGAAAGTACAGCAGCCAAACTATAAAGATAAAATGTAATTGCATACTAAATCTGTATCGGTTGTCAATATTTAGTGTAAATGTTGCTTTTCATTACATGTAAGTATTTAAAAGTTATCTCGATTCGAATTGCTGTGATTTTCGTTTATCTTATCATGCTTGTGATTTCTCAATACAATAGTAATTTATAATGCTAAGTCTGCCTAGTGAGTAAATAGGAATTAGCTTATTTCATGCAGGAACATTTTTATCTAAAATGAATATAAAAGAATTACAATATTAATCTTTTTGCCCTAATACTAGTAATGTCATGTAGTCAAATTATAAATAATTATCGAATTTGATTTGATCGCTTAGCACATCGCATGCACATCACTATTGTTAGCGTTGCCGTTTTGTGTAAAGTTGCCAGTTAATAATCAGTATATCGACGCCATAAAAGATTCAGCATGAGATTTATTTAAAGCTTGAGACATAACTTCATACTTTTTTGGGTACTGAAATAAATCTTGAAATATTATTATAAAAATCAAATATTACAAGGGTTTCGCTTTCTGAAAAGTCTTTTAATCTAGAAGGTGAACAATCTGTAAGCGCCATCTATCGGCAAATATTGTACCGTCTTGAGTTGGTAATTCAGGAAACTGGAAAGCGAGGAAATCGTGACTCAACGCAGTTTTACTACTCCATACTAGATGGCGCTTTAACATATTCTGGAACTGCCTAACCTAGAACATTCTGGAAAACTCTTAAAATTTACTGCTCTGTGATTGGCTATAATAAAGAGCGGGAATGCCTACCATGTTCTATGCAGGAGTTTTCAAGTAATGGGTCGGTAATGGCACAATGGATTTTATTTTTAAAATTACAGTTTAGTTATATTAATTATATACTGATTACTGACAATAAATAAAATAATTATGCAGCCGAGATTTAAGTACATAAGTCTAAACCTGACTATAGGTATATTCAAATGTACGCTTTGTAATGTAAGTTTCTGTAACCGTATACATATATATTAAAATATTTGTATATAAATTAATGTACAAATATTTTTTTTAAATTGAGGTACTTACTTTACCGTACTCTATACTATATACTAAATATTTTTAGTGAAAGTATTTGTCGATCGTTGAAGAGCGTCCCTCTTTAGTTAAATTTTAGAATATAGATGCTTCTGTTTTGGTGTCAGGTTACCGTTTTTTACCTAATTTATAAATTAAATTACCTACCTCATAATTCTGAAACCCAAAATTCCTTTGATGAGTAAACGTATTATAACTGATTAACTTAAGTAACTTAATAAATATAGCGGGTTTTTTAATTATTTGAGAAGTGATTCATTTTGTGATGTAAAATAATTTATCACGTTGTTATAAATTTCAAGTTTCCACTACACAATAGGACAATATGTAGAGTTATTACTTTTGTTTTTATTATATTAGTGTAGATAAAATCTGTGTTCATCATTACATTTCTATTTATTCAATGTTGTTTATCTAATAATCTTCAAAAAAAAAAAAAAAATTAGTAAACTGTACAAATAATTAGATATCTAACCGTAAAACTACATAACCCTAATTAACTTAACTAAAAATACCTAATCTAATAAAGCGTCAAAAAACTCTTCCGCATCGCTGTCGACCGGTAAAGTGCCCAAAAGGCTGGCCGCATTGCCACGCTGTATGGCAATGCTTATTCTTTGCCCAAGGTAAAAGCCAGCCCTTGGGTCACGCGAAGTGTCAACAAGTCGTTTAGAAAGTTCATTAAACAACTTGTGGGCACTCGGACCCCACGATCCGAGAGTTTCAACCCCAAACGGCTCGAAAATATAACTACCAACAAGATTAGTATATTTCCGCCGCTTGAGGTTCTCCGCAGCCGCAGCGGCAGTACCGGCACAGCATGATGAGTTAGGAAGATGAGATGGCGCAAGAGTATCGACACAAGTTGCGTCCCTCACTAAAGGCCTACCCATCTTCCAAGGAAATAAATTAATAATTCGTTTTTGTGTTATTACACAAAAACGAAGTAGGTACAGGCGTCGAAGTACTACTCAGTCTTCTCTCCATCACTGTCATTCGGAAATCAGGACGATTTCCATTGTTTCCAAAAACGAAAATTTATGAGAGCTGTAGGATCCCTTTACATACCTCGAAATACATACCTATAAAGTATCCGTTCCTTTTGAGGTTACCTACCTTAGGTTATACCTATAAAGGTTCCGTCCCTTTTGAGGTTCGGAACCTCAAAAGCAACAGTACTGTTATAGGATTACTTTGTTGTCCACCTGACTGTCAACACCTTTACAACGCGTTTATCTTTACAACGCGTGGAAGCATCAAGTTGAAATTTAAAGCAGGTACTCAGATCTGTGGTCCCTTGAAGCTGTGTAAAATCTAACTTCTAAGTTAACCAAAAAAAAAATATATATATACCTATATATGCGGCCGTTTATGTTGCAAAAAAACCTGTGTTTAGATACTCTCAAAGATCAATCCACACTCGTTCTTTCTGTTGACTTAGAACCCTGAAAATTGGCACGAAGAAAGGCCTTATAGTACCTACAAATAATAAAGCACAAGGAATAAATATGGAAACTGTACATTTTTGATTACATCAAAACAAAAACCCTCAATCCTCGCACACTGAGGGTTCTGTATCAATTAACTATGTCAGAGTCCGACTTGCGCTGGCCCAGGTTTTGGAACAGCTTGACGCATAAAAATTTCGAATTCTTTAAAATAGAATTGCTTATTACTTCTTGAACGATTATCATGATGATTTCCTCTTTACTTTTGTCTCATGATCATGGTAAATAAAGAAATTACGCTCTTGAACAGCCAACCTCACCTAATGTGACAAAGGGTAGGTAGAAGATTATCGAACCAAATTAGTAAACTTAAAATATAACAATCGATTTTCACAGAACCGTTAAAAAAAATCAAATACGCAAGCGACCCACAGCTTGAGCTCTCCTGCACTCGCGAACATTCCACATAGTTCTCGTAGATGGCGCCACCGTTTAAAAACAGTTGCGCGCGCCGAAACGTCATCAGTTCAATTTGAACAAGCGAGTGCGAAACAAAATACTGAGAATTTCTTTGCGATCGAGCTGCATTTCAACGTTCTTTCAAATTCTGCTAAGTTTTTGAAGTTATCCATTGAAAAACGAATTAAGAACAATGTCGCTGCTTCCATTCTTATTGGACTACGAGGTGAACCGACCCCGTCTCTTAGAACAGCATTTTGGCTTGGGGTTGACACCAGAAGACCTGCTCCACGTAGCAGCCGGGCCTATGAACATCAGGGAGTACTACAGACCGTGGCGTCATCTCGCAGCGGCTGCACGAGACGTCGGCTCCAGCATCAAAGCGGACAAAGACAAGTTCCAAGTGAACCTAGACGTGCAGCATTTCGCGCCGGAAGAAATCTGTGTGAAGACTGTCGATGGTTATATCGTGGTTGAAGGTAAACACGAAGAGAAGAAAGACCAACATGGCTACATTTCCCGCCAATTCACTCGCCGCTACGCGTTGCCTGAAGGTTGTGTTCCAGAGTCGGTGGAATCTAAATTGTCTTCGGATGGTGTTTTGACGGTGACGGCTCCTAGGAAGGTGCCTGCAGCTGTCCAGGGCGAGCGCAACATCCCCATCACCCAAACCGGGCCAGTTCGCAAGGAGGTCAAAGATCAGGCAAATGGTGACAAGTGAAATGTGATCTCGTGTCTTTAATTTTAGTCATTCCTCAATTATTATTCTTTAAGTATGACAAATATGTCTAGAAGACTGATTGTTTTAAGGTAATAACTAATAAATACTCGAGTATTTTAATTTAAAATGTGTTTTCATTATCTCTTAACCCTCTAGGGCCGACTAGGGCGAACACACCGTAGGCGTAGGTACAGCGAGAGTCGGCTAGAGACAGAAGTATTGTACCTACAATACAGACAGAACTACAGAAGTATTGTACCTACTCTAGTTGTCTCTCTCGTAGTCTCGTCAAAGACTATTATCCATCCCCCCCAGACGCTCCTTAAACCTTTTCGGAAACCAACTTGCGGGGTCCGCTAATCTATGGTCCGAGCACACTCGTCGCGTGTCATCGCGCGTGTGCCGTTTGCGGCGGTCGCCCGTCGCCGTAGTGCAAACCGGATTGGTACCTGCACAGTGTCGCTAAGTCATATCCATGGAGAACTTCAATGTATTATCAGGTAGCGTGGGGCGCGGCGGCTGCCCGCGACGGATAGCCGCTGTTCGATTTCGGAAGAGGAAAACTTGTATGGCACATGGGACCGTGCGGGCGTTAGCCCGCGCGGTCCGCGGTAGCGGCGGGAGCTTTACGCGGCGTTAGCCTTTAACCGATTCCGTGCGGAGGTCTTTTTAGCAATCTTTAGTGCCTGGCGTCAAACAAAAATCCCGTGATGCCTCTGGGGCACCAAGCGCCAGAGACTTTGATGATTCCTCTGGGGACTCATCCGCCATGAATTGTAACTTTTAGCTTGTTCTCGTGTTTCCACGTGTTAAAGAGTCATTTGCCATTGTGTATCGAAAGTAAGCGGTCAGTAAATAATGAATTTACTGACCGCTTACTTGACCGTGCGTTTAAAAGTGACAGATCGTCACTTTTAAACGCACGGAATGAATTTACTGACCGCTTACTTTGTTGACCGATGTGTTTTTATGGAAATGGAAGGTAAAGGACTAATTTCTACCAGGTGTTGTAAACCTTTTTGCATTATTTTATTGATTTATTTATTTAAGAGTGTTATATAGAATTTGTTCACGTACCATTTTATTTTGCAGCCAGGTGATATTTTTATTTATTATGCAGTGTTTTGTAGGGAAACAATTTTAAATTCGCTATTTCGATGGTAATATTGTTTCTCTACAAAACGCTGAATGATAAATAAGAACATATGTATACCTGAATGCAGAGGCGGCGCAAGGCGTGGGCGACGTGGGCGACCGCCCACGGCCTCGCGGTCCAAGGGGCCTCGCGCCTCGAAGGCCCGCAAACGCAAATGTAGATATAATTACTCATCTGGCAATAAATAATACAGGGTGTCATTGACATGTTAACGCAAACGAATACCATAGATCCAGTACCTGATTCTGGACACCCCAGTAGTGGAATTTTTTGTCGGTTTTTTCTTTTTTTTTATGAATTTTTTACTTTTTTAAATTAAACAGTATAAAAACGTCATTTCAACTTTTTTGCGAAAAAAAAAATGATTGAATTACATTTCAAATTAAAAATGTAATCGGGTTTAATTAGAATAACGATTTTATTTGCCTCGATGATTTTTTTACTAATTTTTTTTATGTATAAAAAGAAATTGAAAAATAACCATTTATTATTATGATATATATTTAATTTTTTTAAACGTACCTATTTTATACATTTTTCAATATTTTGTATAAAAATCGGCTAGCAAGTATCTGGCAATACCACCGGGTGCCCGACCACCTCTGTCGTGTGATTGAGGCCTACCTGTCGGTCAAGTATATCATCTACCCCGATTACTAGGGACAGTGGAAACGGCGAGAGATGACATGTTCTGTTCCGCAGGGATCGGTACTACGACCACCCTTTCGGAACACTGGGTACGACTACGTGCTGCGTTGCTATTTTCAAGACGTTGTCGGCCCTAGCATAGGGAGAATCGTGCCAGGCGGCGGTCGAACTTGTAACACGTGGGGTTGCAAGATTCGTTGGCAGGATTCAGCAGTTGGGATTAGAGGTGGCGCTGTACAAGTTTGAAGCCATGTGTTTCTACGGTCCTCGGAACTCGCCGCCAACGGGTTCCCAGTTAATGGAGGAGTTCACAGACATTGGCGTCGGGTCTACGATGAAATACCTGGGTCTCGTCCTCGACAACTGGTGGAATTGGCTGGACTGGCTCCCAAACTGAATCGGACTGGGGCTACTCTCAAGCGGCTTCAGCCGAACTTTGGAGGTCCAGAAGCCACCTGCCGGAGGCTCTACGCAAGAATCGTTCGATCCTTGGCCATATATGGAGCTCCAGTGTAGGCGCCGTCGCTGCAAAAGCAAACGAGGGCGCCGCTTAACTCATACCAGAGGGTCATGGCAATACGGATGGTGCCGGGATACCGCACCATTTCCCGTGAAGCGGCAAGTCTCCTTGGGAACTGGAGGAAACAGTCCTGGCACACAGTCATGTATGATTTGTGCGTGGAGATGCAACACCAGGGCGAAATTTCACAGTCGCGTCATGTCGCAGGATGGTGGATTGAGTTCTGGTGGGATGTCATATTGTTATGGCGACAGCAACAGTCGCAATCCAGTTATGGGCACGCCATAATTATGGCGGTAAGTCCCCCTCTTTGAGGCCTGGCTGGAAATACCTCACGGCGTCCTCACTTTCCGAATGACGCAGGTTCTTACCGTACATGGTAAGTACGGGAGGTATCGGCACTGGATTCGTGAGGAAGTCACGTCGGGGTTTAGCCACTGTGTGGAGCACCCGGAGGACACTGCGGAGCACACGGTAGAGGTACGCTCCGCTTGGGCGGGGTTCACTTGGCATCGCCGTGTCCTTGTAGAGGTGATCGGCGGCGGCGATATCTCGCGCCGGGCCTTGGTACGGGCCATGGTCCGGAGCGAGTAGGAGTGGTAAGCGGACGCCTCCTTCTGCGTAGCAGTAATGCTTGCAAAGGAGGAGGCCAACCGCATAAGGCGACAACACTCACGCTCCAGATGCCGCCGGGATTCCAATACTGATTTCCCAATTCTAGTATCAAAAAAAAATTTTTCTCGATAAAATCGGTCCATTTGCATCGTCCTTCAGGGGGCCTCGCAAAATATATTTCGCCCACATCAAATTTAGGTCTTGCCCCGCCACTGCCTGAATGGGAAGTCCGATTCTAATGAAAAAAAAATGGTTGCCTGTAAAGTCGGTTTTACGGACGAAGATTTTACGTGACAACGTCTTTTTCTCGGTAGAATATTTATTGATATGAATATAATTAAATTGCACAATAGGAACAAGGAATTGAATGAAAATAAGAATTGCACAAATTTTAACTATAGAAATATATTTTGTTTGCTGCGCGCGCGGCAGACCGATCATAGTTGAGTGGGAGAGAGACGCAAGGCATTCGGCGGGCCTCTCTCTCGTTCGGTGACTCATCGTAACGTTACCGAGCGTTACACTTTTTCATAAGTGACTCCCAGCCGCAACCTAATTTAAGACGTTGTCACGTCAAAAAAAATATTCTACTTGTACCTACAAACACTAACATGATTATGAAGTGTTTTATTTGGATAAGAATGTAAATGTATTTTTATTGATAAAAAATCACTCGACAACTTGGTTTACAACCCCTGAAGTCTGCTAATTTACGAAATTACTTGAAACGAACACTGTGGGCATGATATGGGTGACAAATAAAGACACTTTTATTCACGGGACTCTTTTGACAAGTGTCGTTTTAGCCGAGTTTTTTATGTTTTAGTTTTGTATCCTCTCGAGCACCATACGCCAAACGCAATAGATTTACATGGTGCCTGTGCGGCATCATCCGCACGGAATCGGTTAAGATGAGTCCTCGTAATTAAACAATTTTTTTACGTTAATTTTAATTTAAGAATACTTGTTTGAATATTTTTTTTTTATATGTGTTTGTTGACTATATTACCTCCGTTAATCCGAAGACAAAAACATAAAACAAGTAACTTTCCTCGATAGAAAAAAAATCCGAACTTACCTCTAAAAATAACATTTTATGAATTTTATGCCGTAGTCATGTACTTTCTGTCACATTAAAATAATGAAAAATGTAGATAATATCTTATTAAACATTAACCAGAAATCAGTTTTTAAAGAAACATGAAATTGAATTTTTAATACATTTTTATTTAGTATGGCGCTTACGTTATTTTTTTCGAGCAGGTTGCATGTTTCCTCTCTCTATCTATTTACGTTGCAATCGCATAGTTCTATCACTTTCAACCATTTTACCCATTTCGCAACAAGGTATCGTCTTAATGTATCAAACCTGCGCGCGAGACGGTTCGTGATCACTCAAGATGCTTGCAGACATGCCTAGGGCCTATACTTCTTAGCAGATCATTGTCGTCCTTCTCAAAGTAAAGCATGCTGCTCCATGCCGGTGGCGTTTTTCCCTAGCGTATGGCGGAAATAACCTTATGAATTATTTTATTACTAAAATTATATTTAAAAAAATATATTATATAAAATTACCAGTTTTTGAAGACTTGGTCCAACTTATACAACTGTCCATAGAAGGCCTCGATCTCTAATGCTGGGGCCACACTAACGCCAACGCCCACCAATGTCGACATTTCACTAATTATGGATAATTTTTTAATTACCATATTATAATTATAGAATTTTCACAAGACATTTATTTATGGATAATTGTTGCCACTCTTTAACGGAGGAAACAATGGCTCACCTTCCTGAGATGTTTTCATCGCTATCTTGAAAATATTGCACAATTTCATAGGACTACGTTTTTCCACAGTGGGTAAAATAAAAGTACATACCTACTTTACGTAGTAACTATTTAGTAATCTGTGTTACTACTGTCTTACGCGCGTTATGAATGATATAATAGAAAGAAAACAGTCATGATACGCACCCACACTGGCTGATCACATGGACCCTAATGCAGCAAGCAATTCCAATGCCTTACCGCAGCTGGTTTGTCCGGGATATGGTCCGGGAGGTACCTACATCCGGATTCATGTGGAAATGACGACCGGGTATTGCCACATCTCAGCATTCGTCCTGAGACTTAGAGCATTTCCTGAGATATCAGGATTTTTAAACTCTTCTCAGGTGTTTGGCTGGATTTTGTAAATCTTATGAAATATTTATTAGGATTTTTAGGATCATCGTTACATAGTATAAAACAAAGTTGCGCGTCCCTATGTATGCTTATATCATTAAAAGTACGCAACGGATTTTGATGCGGTTTTTTTTAATACATAGAGTGGAAGGTTTATGTGTATAATACATGCATAATATCAACATTGCACCCGTGCGAAGCTGGGGCGGGTCGCTAGTATGAAATATTAGGATTTTTAGAATTTTCAACAAAATACCGTTTACTTGATAAAAATGGAAATAAATTTAAAAATAACCTTCCTTTTTCAAGGGAAACGGGGCTGCAGCACCCCATCTCAAGTGCTGTGTACAAAGTCGATAATATTACGGCTATCCGAAAATGTTGAAACATTGAAATCTCAGGATTGTTTAATGGAAGTCAGGGCTTTTCTCCGGATTTAATTTTTTTTACCCGTAGCTTAATTATCGTAATGAAAACCGTAGCGATATCGTAGCGACTTTGACATTTTCGTTTTCCCATCCATCAATCGAGTTTGAACGACACCGATTTTGAACTCATTCGATCGAAGAGAGGTCGTTTAGAAGTCGTTTGATTGTCGTTCTATCGAATCCCCATCTAGGAACACGTGAATATCGATTTTGCATAGGACTACGATCGAACGACAATGGAACGACAATGGAATTGGGATTGTTTGATTTTACGTGAATTAGGGCACTGGTAGTTCTACGTCCAGTTGTTTCCACTGTATGGACCGCCCGGAAAACACAGTAGAAGTGTGCCCCACTTGGGCAGAGCATAGCTGTGTTCTCATGGGGGTGATGATCGAAGGCAGTGATCTCTCGCGCCCGGCCTTGGTACAGACCATGGTCCGGAGCGAGGATTAGTGGGAAGTAGTCGTAGGGGTCGCGGGGGTCGCGGGTGTGTTATTTAGACAGCAAATATTTAAAAAAAAACTAGTTCTATTTTGACATTTCTATTGAACCGTGACCCGAAACTTTATACCGAATTAAAATGACATAGAGATAGAAATAATTTAAGAATACTTTTTTTTAATGACTTTATTTTAATTTACTTTCAATTATTTCATTAAAACTAATATATTTTTGAAAAAAATGTTGACCAGACCCATTTTTACAATTACAAAATGAAAAATATTGACTGAAAAGCCAGGGAGCCGAACACTGAAAAAAAGAATTGGCGGGTAAATGGTAGACTCTCTATAATCTGTGGCCGATTTGATCTTCCTTTTTTTTTCGAGGTGTATAGTTTTGTTTACATTTTGCTAAATCTCTGTTACAAGTTATTAACACGATAAGTTCATCAGCTTCAGTTATAAATTTAACGCAAGATTCTTAAGAGGAGAAAACCGCTTACCGCCTAAATCAAAAGAAATATACCTACCTAAAAACATACCTTTGACGACGACTCTGGCCTTTGACGATGACTCAGGTTTTTAATACTTTTATTTTCCTCGTATTCGTAATGAAAAGCACAGTGTTTACCTCGGGTTCAAAAGTTATTTAGTCCCTCGAACTATTAGCGACCTCGCTCTCGCTCGGTCGCCAAGAAATTTCTCGGGACTAAATAACTTTCTTTCATCCCTCGTATAACAATGTACTATTTCTGCGCCCTGTGCGACCTTTTACAATTACTGCGCCCTATTTAAGTAGACCCTTGCTCTTGATAAGTTACAAATATGTATAATACAAACGTACATTTCAAGTATTAGAATCGAGTATTAGGGGCGCAGCGGGAACTTATCTAGAGTAAAACGAAAAAACAATAGTCCTGCCTAGGCTTGTTGTGATGATGCGGGTGATATACTTTCATGCCATGTTGAACCTAATCGTAGTACGGTAAGAAGCAATTTTCATGTAAATGTATTGAAAATACCATGAAAATATTATGTCCAAGGTTCACCATTGCATATATTAAAAATAATGTATAGATAATGAATTTAAAACGAGGTAAAACAATCGATTATTAAGGTAAATAGGAAAGTAATCACAATTTGTTGTCATTATGTTTGGCCTTTAGTTTGGTTTGATTAATTATTTGATTGATTATTTGCTGTGAAAATGAACCGTTAATTATAAGTTATTGAACTTACCTACTTAATAACTTATAATTCAATTGTAAATTTCTTAATAGGTACTCTCAATGCGTGGTTAGACAAGAGTTTCAAGTTGCTTTTTAACCGCTTGCTTTTGCACTCAGATAACGAAGAGCAAAAATACTCCTAACTTCCGAGGTGGGGGATAAATAGTTGCTTTATACAGGATAAATAGTTGCTTTATACAGGATAAATAGTTGCTTTATACAGGATAAATATTTGCTTTATACAGGGTGTCATTGACATGTTAACACAAACGAATACCATAGATCCTGTATGTGATTCCAGTGGTGGAATTTTTTGTCGGTTTTTTCTTGTCTTTTTTTAATACATTTTTTACGCTTTTTAAATTTAACTGTATAAAAACGTAATTTTAACATTTTTTGCGAAAAAATGAGTGAATTACATTCCAAATTGAAAATTTCATCGGGGTTGATTAGAATAACGACTTTAATTGCCTTGATGATTTTTTTTTTTTTTCTAAAAATGTCATTGAGATTGGTTAGAATAACGATTTAATACAGAAAAAAAATAAAAAAACAAAACTTTTTTACCTAATATTTGAAAAAAAAAAAACCGACGAATAATTCCATCACTAGGGTATCCAGAATCATGTACTGGATCTATTGTATTCGTTTGCGTTAACATGTCAATGACACCCTGTATAAATTAAAAAAACGTATATATTTTCAAAGGAAGGTTTTCAAAGTAGGGAGATAAAAAATGATAAAGTAACAACAGGATATTTTTTTGGTGGGAAAACCAAAAGGTATTTTGCTAATACGCTCTGAAGCACGGATAGCGATGGGCTAATGGATATCTATGGGCTGAACGATGAGTGATGGGATCTCTTTTTGATTCCCGATGCTGCACGAACGCTGCACGGTGTTTGATAAACCCCGTTTTTCGGACATTCCATTTTTATTGCAATACTTAATACGCAAGCGCGCTGGATGGGCATTCGGGTGTTTCAGCTACTACCGGCGAACAGCGGTCTGCTACATTCGTAATTTACCCCAATCGCTATTATTTCTCCCGCTTTGGTTTTTTTTTATGGTAGGTAAAAATCTATGGTAAAAATCATCGAATGACGAATCCCGACCTTGGGCGGAGCGGTAAACTGTGTCAGACTTTTACTGACTAAAAAACCTACCCCATTCCTTCCTTGCCTTAGTCCTATAGTGCTGGTGTTACGCTTTCACATCAACCCTTGGCCCCAGGAGGCTTCGATCCTGTAGGTCCCCTACAGTTTGCTGACAACTCCTTGAGACGCGCGGGAACAGTGCGCGATGTCGATAAGCTTTACGTTCCAGGGTCACGGTAACTCTTCCGTATAAGGAGTTTCTTGAACTTTTTTTCCTCCACAGATGTCTACTCTCTGCAATATGCAATCAATTTCATCTTTATTTATTTATATACACTTCATTGTTCATACACCACGATTGCAATATAATGAAAGGAAACCTTATAATAATAATAATAAAAAAACGCAATGAACGCAAGGAAGTATGGCATAGCACGGAGCTTCACGGGCGCTTTTACCGGGCCTTACATGGGCCTGATGTAGATCTTTTAGCGTCCGTATCCTGGCTGCGCTTTGGTAAACTTTTCGGGGAAACCGAAGGTTTTGTCTTTGCAATAATGGACGAAGTTATGATGACGATTTACTACCGGAAATACATTGTGAAGGACGGTACGGTTGACATCTGTCGGGCTTGCCGCCTACCCGGTGAATCAATCCGACACATCATTTCTGGGTGTTCTCGTTCGGCTAACGGAGACTATAGACACAACCTTGTAGCCAGGATTATCCACCAGCAACTAGCTCTTAAATACAACCTTGTGGAATCAGAAGTACCGTATTATAGCCTAGGTATGTGCCCGATCCAGTTCCCGAAAATGGCACCATCACGTTATGTATGGGATCGATTTATCATCACTGACAGGATTATTGTTGCCAATAAGCCTGACATAGTGGTGATAGATCGACTGGAGCGTCGCAAAATTATTGTTAATATAGCGGTCCCTCATGATGAGATCCTCGTGAAAGCCGAGAAGGATAAACAAACTAAGTATCTTGACTTGGCTCGCGAGGTTGTCGACATGTGGGAAGTGGACACAGCAGTCATTGTGCCCATAGTTGTGACGGCTAATGGCTTAATAGCCAAGAGCTTCGACCAACATCTGAGGAGGCTCTCGTTAGGCAGTTGGATCGAGGGCTTGATTCAGAAGGCAGTACTCCTGGACACGTCGCGTATTGTCCGGAGGTTCTTCTCTCAGGAGCCCTGACCACCGGTAGCTTGGACCCTGTCTCGATGCCGGTAGGCTACTATTTTTTATATTTTTGAAAATATTTAAAAATATGTCAAATAATTATGTCAAAAAAAAAAAAACATAAAATTGACGGCTTTATCGCGCTCGGAGATTGTTTCCTGTACCTTTATGATTAGATTCTTTAGAATAAAAAAATGAGATGATGACATAATAATTTTGAGACATATTAGGCCCTAAGCTGGTTTAAACTCTTGAGCCCCAAGCGAACTGGAAAGGTTAATTTGGAGGCCCACCGCATCAGGCAAATGCAAAGGTGCTCACGCTGCAGCCGCTGCCGCCGTGTCTCCGATCCCGATTGCCGGCTACCGTATACAGGAAGGAGCGATCCGAGGAATTGTTTAGACAGTAAGAATGTAACAAATTTTCCCACTCCGCCAAAGGGCGGGATTCGTCATTAGATGTTTGTTCGGATTTCTCCCCATCATAAAAAAAAAACACAAACTACATATTTGACAACCTAACTAAACGACCTGTACAGTTAACGGGGCCGATATTTAAACACGTGATTGTGGTCATGAAAACAAATAACTACTATGGGACCAAAACTGAAATCGCGAAAAAAATCAGCAAATTCAGTATATAAAGTAAAGAATAGCTGAGCGGGTTCAATGCCCGTAGGCGGTCGATGCGTACTAACTGCCTACGGAAAAAAGTGTCCAGAAAAAAGTATCCAGTAGTTTAAACGAACGCGGAACAGACAGACAGAGTTATAAAGGGGAAACTGACTGACTGACATCAACGCACAAACGAAACTACTGGGACTGGGGAGAGTGAAATTTTGCACGGAGCTTCCTTTTATGACGTAGGCGAACACTAAAAAAGGATTTAAAAAATTAACCGCCTAAAGGGATGAAACGTGTGTCCAAGGTTTGTTCGAAAACCTATTTTTACACGGACGAAGCCGCTGGCAGCAAGCTAGTTCAAATAAGTATATAGATATTAAACTAATATTTTCAGATAGGTCAAGGAACGGCGAAGCTGCGGGAAAATACAGTTGTTTTTTTTAATTTTATGCGTCACATAGTAGTATTTGCAATTTTTAATTACTTAGCTTCTTGTTTATCTCATTCATTTTAGAGTTGGTTTTTTTATTGAGAAAAATATGATTGACGTACAAGATGAATACGAGATTAGGCCGATGGCTTTATATTTTTACCATATATATAACTATTGTAATTATTTTGATAAAACATTGAAGGTAATTTCATGATTTCCGTTGTTTTACTTTTGTTCATTTTTGTTGTAATATAAAATTTATTATACTTGTAATAATATCTACATTTTTAATCACGACGAACAGCAATGCATACAGGAATATCACATAAAATAATATGAAAACTAGCTTTTGCCTGCGGCTTCCCCCGTGTGGTATTGCGGTTGGGGTTGGAGTTTCCGGGATAAAAAGTAGCCTATGTCGTATTCCGGAGTGTATCCTATGCCTGTGCCAAATTTCATCCAGATCCGTCCAGCCGTTTTGGCGTGATTGAGTAACAAACATCCAAACATCGTAATTTTCGCATTTATAATATTAGTAAGATTAGTAAGTTACATTACACTGGTATGCATGCCTATTACAGGTATGCACAGCGTTCACTAGAAATTCCATAGATATATCAAACATATAAATTCGGTTGAAAAAATTAACATACACAATAGAAAAACACGCACTCAAAAAATAAAAAGTAGACAAATTCTAAAATGGCTTGTAAAATAAGTCAATATAGGGATAGGAATACAGGAGCAGGGATAGAGGAGCAGTGGTGGCCGAGTGGTAACGGCCCCGACTTACGAGTTTGTAGGTCGCGGGTTCAAACCCAGCCAGGCGCATTACTTTCTGTAATTTATTTCATCACCACTGCTCTCAAAATGGTGAAGGAAAACATCGTGAGGAAACCGGCATGTTCTAGAACCAAAAATTCGAACATCCACCAATTTGCACTGGGCCCGCGTGGTGGATCATGGCCCATTCCCTCTCATAGAGAGGAAGCCTGTGTCCCAGCAGTGGGAACATTAAAAGGCTGATGATGATGAGGATGAAGTAAATATAAAATATAAGTAGTAACATTTAATTGAAAAGTTTGCTCAAGTTCATACCTCCGAGAGTGCTCTCGTAAACTTATTTAGTGAAACACCATGTAAATCAGTGTCTGATGATTTGCAAAAACTATTTGTAAAGACTTATTTACGTTTATGTAATAATAATAATAAAATAATTTTCGAATTTTGAAACAACAATACGAAGCTAAGCAATAAGTTGAACCATCTATTCCACACTAGTGCGGAAATCAATCCATTGCATGCCTAAACTTGTAGGATAAGAGAAGGTATTAAAAAAATGTTTCGAGTGAGCTAATTTGGCAAGTTTCACTGAAACTAATTAGTAAAAACTTGTATTTTAGTTTAGGTACTAACTAAACTCAACATCATCATCATCAATTCAGCCGAAAGACGTCTACTGTGTGGCAGTGGACATGGCACCTTGCTAGCAGAATGGATTGTCGATGGGGACCAAAGGTTCTGGAGTGACTACCGGAAATCGCAGCGTTGGAAGGCTTCCCACTAGGTGGACCGATGAGGTGTGAGGGTCACAGGAATCAGACGATGTGAGACGCACAAGACCGGTCGTTATGGCGACACTTGGGGGAATTGACCTATGTCTAACAGGATCTTAATTTTAGATTTCAGCTCAGCTGCGTGTTAGGAGACAGAAGGTAGTTTGAAATAATAAGCGACATCAGGAATTGCTTAAACTTTGAATATATTGCGAGTATTTTGTATGTGTCTGTTTAATTTATGTGATTGTCCGTTTGATTTGTTAAGTGGATTTGCAAAAACATCTTAGTGCCCAAGAATATGAAAAAAACTTCGTAGGTAATAAAATTTTATTTTTTTTCGTAAGGACGAAGTACGAGCTTTATTAAGATGAATTACTTTATTTATTTTAGTTAAAAAAAAAGTCCAATCATGAAAAATCGCGGTAAAAAAAAATTCGCTTGGATCCTGCAGCACAGCGTCAAACCAAACCCTTTGAAGTTTTCGTTTTGAGCGCAAACGAAAATAAACTTAGCAGTGGCTTCAACCCTGAAGGCTTCAACCCTGCTGGGCCCCTACTGTTGCTGACAACTCCTTGAGGCGCGCGGGAACAGTGCGCGCCGTCGACGACATGGGCTCGGTGGTTACCGGATGGGCAAACAGCAAGCTATCCATTGCTCGCCGTCCGCAAAGGACACTGGGCATATTTGCATAGTAAAGTCTATGATTATTATAATAAACCTATTGAGTTACCTATTGATTGAGATTCTGTAAAGAGGTCAGGTTCTAATAATATAGTATGATTTTAATACTCTCATTTACAAAGTACGATTGAGAGGAAAATTAAAAGGTCTGATCTTTTTTTTATGGTAGGTAAAAATCATCCAATGACGAGTCCCGCTCTTGGGCGGAGCGGAAAACAAGTATCAGATTGTTACTGACTAAACAACCTACCCCGTTCCTACATCGCCATACATACCAGGGCCAAGTCTTCCTTTTCAGACGCAAAAGGTCTGATCTTAAGCTTTTAACATTGTCCTCGTGGGGGTGATCGGCGGCGGCGACCTCTCGCGTCGGGCCCTGGTTCAGGCCATGGTCCGCAGCGGAGAGGAATGGCAGGCGGTCGCCTCCTTCTGCGAAGCAGTAATGCTCGTAAAGGAGGAGGCCGACCGCATAAGGCAAAGGCAACGGCGTACTCGCCGTAGCCGTCGCCGCCGCGATCCTGCCGATATCCGGCCACCGTAGACACTGGCTCGCGGACGGTGAGCAATGGGTAGCTCGCCGTCCGATCGTCTGGTAAGACCGAGTCCAAGTCGTCAACGGCGCGCACCGTTCCCGCGCGCCTCAAGGAGTTGTCAGCAAACTGCAGGGGCCCTTCAGGGTCGAAGCCTCCTGGAGCCTAGAGGGTATGTGAAAATTGTAACCTCGACTCCAGAAATAAGGCAAGGAAGGTACGGGGTAGGTTTTTTAGTCAGTAAGAGTCTGACACTGGTCTCCCGCTCCGCCCAAGAGCGGGTTTCGTCATTGGATGATTTTCACCTACCATAAAAAAAAAAAAAAAAGCTTTTAACATATTATTGGAAGGAAAGTGTGCCAGTGTCAGCAAGTTTCTGCTAAAACTTAAGCAAGGCTGCGCAGACATCTTTACTATAATACCCACAGTGCCTCCAAAGGTTATGGTATTGTTAACCTGTGGAGTGCAAAGGATGGCTGAAGGAACACATCGTGTGGGTTTTATTCAGTAAAATTCTAACATTAAATCTCGGCCCACCTAGAGCGAAATAATTTCCTACCTCAAAAATGATGGTCAAAAGACGGTCAAAATATTTTAGACCAAAAATACATGTAACTGTACTAAATTTCGATTTAAAATTCGACTGGCCTGTCAGCCTAGTAGTTAGTGACCCTGACTGCTATGCCAGAGGTCGTGGGTTCGATTCCCACCCAGGACAAATGTTTGTGTGATGAGCACGATCATTTGTTCTGTATCTGTCTGTAATTTATCTATAGTATGAATGTATTTAGAAATATGTAAGTAAGTTTATCAGTTGTCTAGTACTCATAACACAAGCTCTGCTTAACTTGAGACTAGACGGTGTTGTGTGATAGTTGTCGAATATATTATTATTATTTAAACAATTTTCACATATATTTGACCTAAAAACGTTCACAATTAGCTATTTACCTGTACAATATCATCATCATTTCAGCCGAAAGTCGTGCACAGTTGGACATAAGCCTCGCCACAACGAAAGGTCCTGTCCATCTCGCATCCATCAGCTTTCCACACTGGTGCCCCATAAAGAACCATGGATGCCGAGGGCCAACGATGCCGGCGTAGAGCCTCCGGCAGGAGGTGTCTGGACCCCCCAGGTTCGGCAGGAGCCGCTTCAGGGCAATACCATAAAAAAAAGTACCTAAACTGATGGACTATAGTGGTGAGTTTATTTAGTGAAAATAACAGCCCCTTCTCACGTAAACATTTCAAAAATTTAATCAATCAAAAGAGATTTCCCAAATTTGTACGTAGCTTGTCCGTACCAACTTGTATGAAACTAAATAAATGAATGCGATAATGACACTTATTTTTAGCGGAAGTAGGAATCGTTGACCATTTATTAACATATTTATATTATTTTATGTGGTTAAAAAATTCCGTACATTTTACACATATAAATGAAACATTATTTTTGGTATTTTCTTTATATTTGAGAGATAATATGGTACGGGGCATGGGCATCTTCTTTTTTGCGGCTATTCAACCGTACCTATTGGTTTCGTTTGAATTATGAAAATTAAATATTAGTTTTTATTTGCATAACATATGATCTTGAAATTAAAGTTCATAGATCGCAATGTTATTTCAAAAACCGTAGGTACAAATATTGTTGCAAGCGAAATAAAAAATAAAAGGAAAAATATTAATCATGTGACAGGTAAACACAAATCATTTGGTAGGTACATATTATGTCAAAATGAATTAAACAAATAAATAAAAACCAAAATTTATCAATGTTTTCAAATAAATAAATAATAAAAAAATATCACAATATATAATTTAAAAAATATATCACACTAACAGTTTGATAAAAAAATAATTAAACTTTCGACCCTCAAGGAAGATCATGCTGCCATAGATTAAACACACTAAGCTCAAACTTTCGAGCCCCGAGCGAACCGCGTATGGTCACCTCATCATCATTATCATCATCATCTTAGCGACAGTCCCGGTTGCACACCTTGGCTTTCACCTCGGTGCCCGGGGTCCGCTTTCCTACACAGACGCATCCACTTCGCTCGGTCTTTCGTGTCCTTTGCTTAAGGCAAAGGACACGAAAGCCCATTATCACGCATTTCGTCCCTTACGACGTCGATCCAACGCCTCTTAGGCCTTCCTCGTATTCAGGGTCCCGGCGGAGGCGGCATGGTGAGGCATCTGTTACCCACGTAGTCTGCATAGCGTTCGGTCACCTATTGCCTTTCTATTATGTCTCTAATTACGGTATTCGAAAGGTTAAAGACCGGGACCACAGACACAAGCAAAAAGGCTGGCAAGGTAAAATGGCATTGGGCGGGTCACATCACTCACATCAGCCGCATACACATTGACAGCTGGGCAGAGGCCTCCACAGAGTTGGTACCCACGGGTGGGCAACACCGCCGAGATCGAGAGAGACCTGAGAAGAGGTGGTGAAATGACCTGGGTTGCTATTATTTTCTAAGAAAACAGCCTTGTGCGCTTCGCTGACCCAGCGGCGAAATCAGATACACTCAAATCAAATATACTGGACTGACTGGCCTGTCAGCCTAGTAGTTAGTGACCCTGACTGCTATGCAAAGGTCGTGGGTTCGATTCCCACCCAAGACAAATGTTTGTGTGATGAGCTCGATCATTTGTTCTGTGTCTGGCTGTAATTTATCTATAATATGTATGTATTTAGAAATATGTAAGTATGTTTATCAGTTGTCTAGTATCCATAACACAAGCTCTGCTTAGCTTGGGACTAGATGGCGTTGTGGACATATACCTATTTGAATTTCGTCGCTGGGGCTAAACGCTTACCACAAGGGATGCTTCGAGGTTGCTTGAGAAAAAAATACAAGGAAGATAGTGGGGGGGGGGTTTGTTTAGCAATGAAAAAGTGTAGGCTAATTAATAATAAAAAAAACCTCCAACACGTCCTTTGTACGTACGTAAGATTTAATTACTTAATGTGCTTACAAATATTGCACATAATGGCACATTGCTAGCAGAACAGAAGGTCGATGAGACTAAAAGATTCTGGAGTGGCACTCGTACCGGAAGACGCAGAAGGCCTCCTACGAGGTGGACTGATGACCTGGTGAGGGTTGCGGGAATCTAATGGATGCCAGACACACCAGACGGTCGAAGCCACCTGGGGTCGAAGCCTCCTGGAGCCGAAGGTTGGTGCGAAAGCGTTACAACGGGGCTCTGGGACTAAGGTAAAGGAGGAACGGGGTAGATTGTTTAGTCAGTAAGAGTCTGACACTGTTTCCCGCTCCGCCCAAGAGTGGGATTCGTCATTCAATAATTTTTACCTACCATAAAAAAAGACACCAGACCGTTCTTTGTGGCAAGCTGAGCGGCTCATGTTAAGATTAAAATGATGGTGTGTTTTTTTTTTAAACCAGTATCATGAACAGTGTTACTTACATAGGTACGCTTTATCAAACAATAAATTCTGATTTAAAAATATTAAAAATTAAAGCAAATAGCAGTAGGTATTTAATTCAATAACGGACAAAAAACCAGTTGACAAATAAACATGTTTCTTGAAGCCGTAAATAAATTAAATTAGTACTTGTAATATATTTCTGAGAACAGTCGAGTTTAAATAAAACGTAAATTCCCAAGGTAGGTATTGTAATCCATACTTAATATTATAAATGCGAAAGTAACTCTGTCTGTCTGTTACGCTTTCCCGCTTAAACCTCTCAAACGATTTTGATGAAATTTGGCACAGACAATCTTTAGACTCTGAGAAAGGACATAGGCTACCTTTTATTGCGAAAAAAAGGTCGCAGACGAAGTCGCGGGGACCAGCTAGTGATTTTATATAAGAACTAGCTTTCTGTAAAGTAGGGTTCTCCATACAAAGTTTAGACCCCCATTACATCCCTTCAGAAGCTGAATTTTGAAAAACTCTTTCTTAGTGTTCGCCTCGGTCATAAAAGGAAGGCTCGTGCAAAATTTTATGCTCCTAGGCCCAGTAGTTTTGGCTGTGCGTTGATATGTCAGTCAGTCAGATTCTCCTTTTATTATATGTATAGAATAGATAATTAAGGATTTTTACGCATTTTGATGTGGGATTTATTCAAATAATAGATGCTGTTATAAATATTATATTATATAATATAATATTAACCTTTCGAGTACCGTAATTAGACATAATAGAGATACTAGAGGTGTGCGACCACCGGTGTTTGCTCGGGGCTCAAAAGTTTAAGAATTGTCACTGCCTTTTGACCTGGCCGTTTTCCTAAGCCTATCAGACAATTTTCTTTTCTTGTAAACTAAAAACGTGAAAAACCTGGCCGCTTTCCTAAGCCTATCAGACAACTTTCTTTTCTTGTAAACTAAAAACGTGAAAAACCTGGCCGCTTTCCTAAGCCTATCAGACAACTTTCTTTTCTTGTAAACTAAAAACGTGAAAAACAGTTAGTTTGAAATAAAATTCTTTCTCTACGAGTTTCTTTTATTTTTCTAACGGGTGTGCATTTTCTGTTCATGGGAAGATATTAAGCGTGTATGACTATTTTATTCTAAGAATCCGTTTTGCGAATTTGTCTTTCACATATTTGACATAGACCATGCCGTAAAACGAGAGGGCATCTGTTACGATTTCCATAAAAAAATAGATGTCTCGATAAGAAGCACATAATTAAATCTTCATCAATATAGTAAAAAAAATAGCTAATATTACATCAAATTCAAACACAACAACAATACCTATCGTGCGTACAGCCATGTAATGGAATTCCTTGCCGGAGTCTGTGTTTCCTGTTGGCTACAACCCGGGAATTTTAAGTCAAGAGTTATTACCGACCGCATCGTCGCTTCCCATCAGGTTTTTTTTTATGGTAGGTAAAAATCATCCAATGACGAGTCCCACTTGTGGGCGGGAAACAGTGTCAGACTCTTACTGACTAAAGAACCTACCCCGTTCCTCCCTTGCCTTATTCCCAGAGCCTCGGTATAACGCTTTCGCACCAACCCTCAGCTCCAGGAGGCTTCGACCCTGAAGGGCCACTACAGTCGGTTTCCATCAGGTGAGATAGTGGCCAAGCGCGAACCTATAAGCAATACAAAAAAACTATTGACCCCTGTCATTGCGTTGACTACTAATAAATCGTTCCATCCATAGGAACAAAGATGAGACTGAATATTAAAAAAAACTATCTCGTGTTGTAATATGTTGCAGGTAATGTAGATAAACAGGCATTTAAATAATAACTGGAAATGCTATGATATTTTAATCAGAAATAGGTTTTTATCACTTTTGTGTTACCACTTTGATTATTTGCAACTAATTTTATTTTTTGCAATAAATTGCGTGTTTTGGACAGCTAAGGGTGTGACGTGTTAAAATGTAAGGAGTGCAAGCGGGAAAGAGGAATGAGGCTATACAGCAGTGGCGAGTGGCGCATCACAATTGATCCGACAGTTACTCAACCAAGCACACGCGTCCCTCTATCGACCTCTCAATGTAATAAAAATACAGTCCTTTTTTTATTCATTTCCCGGAGATCCGCAACAGCCTATATAGTTATATAGGCTATTGCGGATCTGAACTGATAAAGAGAGGGAGTTCCCTCTCTTTATCAGTTCAGTTTACATCGTGGTCACCACTCCATATTTTTTTGACCTGCAACGACCATCTATATTGCGAGGAATGTGCCCTCAAATCATAATTTGCAAGTGCAATTTAAAACTGGTATTTTACAAAGTATTGGTCGAAAAACCATCTGTTTTGCGAGGAATGTGCTCGAAAGTCTTAGCTTGCAAGTGTGCCAATCTAAAACTGGTATATTAAAATGTGCTCTGTGACTGGTACAACGTAAGTACTGATCGTGTATGTTGCTCAGTTTCTTTTACAATGTTTTGGTTGAGGAGAGAGGGTAAAGACTTATTTATGCTGCATTTCGAATCACATCAACTATAGTATGGCCGTCGGATCTTGGAGAGTCTGATGTTAGGCACTGCGAATTTTGGCGCTTGAAAACTCGTACTAAAATAAATGCTTTAAACAAATAAATGCATTTTGCAGTTGTTATTGCTGTTAAAAACTGCTGTTGACATTTTTTTTAAACCTTCTATTTTTGAGTTACGTGACTTTTCATTAACCTTTCGTATCCGCCGGAACGCAGATCTACGCGAGACATAATAACTTTTTAATTGTGTCTCTAATTACGGCATACGAGAAGTTAAGCATCATCATGGATGTCAGATTGTAAAAATGATATTGCCCACATATATATTATTTTTATTAGGTACTGTAAAAGACCGGTCAAAGTCAAAAGTGACTTTGGAAAAGCGTGGAACAGAAAGTAAAGTCCCAAATACCTCCTTTGAAAAGGAAGGATCCTCTGACCAGACAGGTGTTGTTTCTGGTGAGCTACTGCCCGATATATGATTTCGAGCTGTTCTAATTCAAATCGCAATAAGAATATTTGTTTGTGCAATGCAGGATTAGTTCTTATATGACGCCTTAGATGTTTGTGCAATGCAGGATTAGTTCTTATATGACGCCTTAGATGTTTGTGCAATGCAGGATTAGTTCTTATATGACGCCTTAGATGGCGCTACATGACAATTCAATTCACGTAATTTTTTTATTTCTTTACATCGACACTAAATATTTTAATTTAAAAATAAGTTTCTTTCTACAACTGTCAAATTAAAAACAAGTTTCAGTTAATATATCAATAGCTGTATTGACTAATCTTTTTCGATCTACTTTGATTGAACTAAAGGTCTCTGCACACATCGGGCGCGGCGCGGCGGGACCGGACGGCGACGCGAAGACGCCATACAGATCCGAGGTTACCGTCGCGTCGAGCGGGACGGGTCTATGGCGTCGTCCATAATATCTAGTACATTACAACTGCTCAGCGTCGCGTCGCCGTCACGTCCCGCCGCGCCGCGCCCTCCTTGTACAGAGACCTTAAGTGTTCTAAGAGCGGTAACACCGCAATTATCTACATCTACACAATTATCAATCTTGTTATGGTTCGAAACGCACTTTGAGTAAGAAACCAGTTTGTGGATATTTGTACCTTTGCTGTTATATTCTCACTAGCCGATAAATAACTTCAAAGATAAAAAGACAATTAAGGAATTAATTGACTGCATTCCTTTTATAACATACTCAACATGTACGTAATACCAAGTTTTTATTCATTGAAGTAAGACATCTTTTTGTTCTAGTTAGTTTTGTCTCAAAGGCTTCCTAGGCAAAGGTCTCCCGTTGATTCCTTTTACCATTTGAGTCCTTTCAGCTCCTCCTTCTGATTCTGACGAAACCTGACCAGTCGGACCCGGCACTTTCTCAGTGGGCTGCCGTGATTCTGATCTCTGATCTTGATCACTATCTCAGAGCAGTCAGTTTGTACTGTGTAGTACATAAAAAAAGTATTTTTTTCGCGTTAATAATTAACGAAATATCATCATCATCAGCCTTATTAATATTCTCACTGCTAGAACACATAGTGGAAAGGAATAATTAAAAAAATCGATCCTCCTTTAGGTATACAAAATAAAATTCAAATACTTAATACTAGTTTGTACATATCCTGACATATGCACCGTACAACGTTATCGTACAAAACTGCATCATTAGCATTCGATTAGCCAATTTTCACTAAGCCTGTTTCAACATTATGACTACAACATCGTTACGAACTTCCATTACTGAATGGTTTTTCAACTTAGTGTTGATTCGATTATCTTACTGTGTAGTTCGTTCGAGAAGTTCTCTTGTTTGTTATTTTATTCCAAGAAAAATAGTTTTTGAGAAAAATATTGCATCATATTTCTTATGTCAATTGAAGTGGAGTGAAAAGGATTTTGGGCATTTTTGAATATTCAACATTTTTTTTAAGTAAAAAGTAAGTAAGCGTTTCTTTTTTTTTTGTTGTGTACAATTTTACTGTGATATATGGCTCATAATGACTAGCAGTTATTTTCTTTTTTCTGACAAATTTAAAGTTAATATATTAGATACTTTAAATGCCTAAGATATAATAGTAATTTATTACTTTAAATATTTTGACGAAAAAAAAATCAGAATTCTTTAAATTTATTCAGAATAATAAATTACTTAAATGCTTAGGTATATTTTATTCCGATAAGTTTTTCTTAAAAAAAAAACAGTGACAGTGACTTTTGCTAGACAACGTGGCAAAGTATAAGAAAGACAGTTTTATATCATAATAAAATATTAAATGCGTAAATTGGCTGACAACCGGTTCAACGGTAATTATGATAAGCTATGACGTTCATAATTATAAAGTTAAAAATAACTGATTTCATAATTACAAATGAAGAGCTGACGTCTGAAATAAAATTCTAATAGCGGACCCGTCTCAGCTTCGCACGGGTGCAATGGTGATGTTAAATACATGCATGAATTATACACACAAATCTTCCTCTTGAATCGCTTTATCTATTAAAATAAATCGCATCAAAATCCGTTGAGGAGTTTTAATGATTTAAGCATATAAGAGACAGACAACGGGAAGAGACTTTGTCTTATATGTAGTGATTAAAATCTTGAGCCCCGATCGAACCGGCGTTCGCAGACCTAGGCCCACTTGCACCACAAACCACTAAACAGGTTAACGCTAAACTGATATAAGAGCGGTCAACCCGACGTACATTTTCATACAACCGCTCTTACGTGATTGTGATGTTATGACATATCTTTCCTCAGATATTTTGGATACACAGATATCTTGTGGATGTTATCTAGGCTTCTATAGAAACCAAAACGTAAATTTGTGCAAGAGTAATCCAGTAAAGGCCTTTAAAGATCTGCTATTTTACGTGAACTTTGACTCTCCATATTGTACTCCTATATCTTATATATAAAGATGAATCGCAAAATGTGTTGGTAAGCGCACAACTCAACAACGCCTGGACCAATTTTGGTGATTCTTTTTTTGTTGTGTTTGTTATTGTCAGGAGAAGGTTCTTAAAAAAAAAATAGGGTAGAGTAGGGTAGAGTGGAGTAGAGTAAAATAATCTGTTGCTGGGAGCGAAGCCGCGGGCAAAAGCTAGTTAAAAATATAAAAAAGTACTTCTATAGAAGCCTAGTGCATTTATTCGGGCTTCTAAATGATGTCATTTTTTTTCTTTTAGCTTTTTATTGCTTTAGATGTAGCAACAAGCCTTTAAACCATTCTCGAGGCGAGTCGGGAAGGCCCACTTTAGAACATCGTTCTGTCTCTGTCAACTTCAAACAATTTGACAGGGATACAGTGATATTCTAAGGCAGTTTAGCGCTAAACCCGATTAGTGATGTGTGGTGCAAGTGGGCCCTAATGTCTTTCTATTATGTCTCTAATTACGGTACTCGAAAGGTTAATATCAAATTATGTCCGAGCCAAACTAACGAGAAATGCCGTTAATTATCGCGATAATGAACGTTAACCGTAGGTGTAGCCACGACTTAACGCGATAATTTGACGACGCCATTATGCTGGGACCACACTAACGTCATTACAACTCGATATTTACTGCGATAATTATCGTCATAATTTTATTGACAGGACCACACTAACAAGAAATGCCATTAATTATCGAGATAATCGACGTTAACGTTAGGTGTAGCCACGACTTAACGCGATAATTTGACAACGCCATTAACATTGTCGTTTGGCGTTACGCGATAACTCAAGCTGATTAGTAGCTACACAATTTAGCGCGTTAAAATTATCGCAGTAAATATGGCATTAGTGGGCATTGGCGTTAGACGTTAGTGTGACCCTAGCATTATAAAAAAATATAGTAGGTATACAGAAAATTCGAAATTCAAATTCACATTTATTGAAATGAGCTTTCTGTAACGCATTTTGATGCGGTTTTTTTAAATAGATAGAGTGATTCAAGAGGAAGGTTCATGTGTATAATACATGCATATCAACACTGCACCTGTGCGAAGCTACCGTAGGGACCCTGCAGGGTCGAAGCCTCCCGGAGCTGAGGGTTGATGCGAAAGCGTTACACCGGGGCTCTGGGAATAAGGCAAGGAAGGTACGGGGTAGGTTCTTTAGTCAGTAAGAGTCTGACACTGTTTCCCGCTCCGCCCAAGAGTGGGATTCGTCATTCGATGATTTTTACCTACCATAAAAAAAAAAACCTGTGCGAAGCTGGGGCGGGTCGCTAGTATCACAAAAAATACTATTTATGTGTATAATACATACATACATAAGGCCACGACGGACTAATGCATGGTATCCGTTAGGATCCTTATTATAACTTTAGGTTTATTATAAATGAAACCACCAAATTGTCAGTAAGTACACACGATTCATGAGTAACGTCCAGTCATAACCCGGGACCGTATGGGACTGCTCAGGCGTTACCTCTTGAGTAGTGTCGCACATTTATTTGTTTATATCACATGTGTATAACTTGCCTGCGTGTCACGGAAATGAATATGCTGCGTTGGATATCTGGAGTCTCGCGGAAAGACCGCATTAAAAACTCCCGCATCCGGGGCAGCCTTCAGGTCCGTGACATAGCGGATAAACTGCAGGAGGGTCGCTTACGTTGGTATGGCCACGTTTTACGAAAACCGGCAGACTACGTGGGTAACAGATGCCTCGCCATGCCGCCTCCGCCGGGACCCGGGAAACGAGGAAGGCCTAAGAGGCGTTGGATCGGCGTCGTAAGGGACGATATGCGTGCCAATGGGCTTACGGCAAAGGACGCGAAAGACCGAGCGAAGTGGAGGCGTCTTAGCAAGAAAGCGGACCCCGGGCACCGAGGTGAAAGCCAAGGTTGGCAACCGGGACTAATACCGCTAGAATGATGATGATGATGTATACCTTGACTAATGTGTCCGTCAGTACTCATTATCATTACATAGTATAAAACAAAGTCGCTCTTTCCCTATGTATGCTTAGATTTTCAAAACCACGCAAGAGGTTTTGATGCAGTTTTTTTTTAATAGATACAGTGATTCAAGAGGAAGGTTTATGTGTATAATACAATATATTTAATATCACCAGTGTTCCCGTGCGAAGTTGGGGCGGGGCGCTAGTATAATTATAAGCATTATATACAAGCTATCAATATGTGCAGAAGAGTCGAAGCCAATTAGGGCCAAGGGTTTGTGTCTGAAAGGAAGGCTCTGGCCCTTGGTATGTATGGCGATGTAGGAACGGGGTAGGTTGTTTAGTCAGTAAGAGTCTGACACTGTTTCCCGCTCCACCTAAAAGCGGGATTCGTCATTGGATGATTTTTACCTACCATAAAAAAAGCTATCACTATGTAATAATACTATAATTCTTATAACGCATGTTATTTCAAAATAACGTTAAAAAACATGGGTGACCTTTTTTAAATGTTTTAAAATTCTCTTTGGCAACTCATCATGAGCCTTATTATTGTTCCCACTGCTGGGACACAGGCCTTCTCTCTAGGAGAGGGAATGGGCCATAATCGTCCGAACCAAGCCCAGTCGTCGACGGCGCGCACTGTTCCCGCGCTCCTCAAGGAGTTGTCAGCAACCGTAGGGACCCTGCAGAAAAGGAAGGTTCTGGCCTTGGTATATATGGCGATGTAGGAACGGGGTAGGTTGTTTAGTCAGTAAGAGTCTGACACTTGTTTTCCGCTCCACCCAAGAGCGGGACTCGTCATTGGATGATTTTTACCTACCATAAAAAAAAGTGTAGCAACATTACCATATGATATTTGAATTTTGATACAAACTCAAACATTAGCTAATTTACAGTAAATAGACGCTACTAAGTAACACCAGTAATTTTATGATAATTTCTGCCCTCATTTTCATATTTTTATCTAAATGATAACACAGATAGTTTTTCAATATGACTGTTGCAAGTCGGCTGCTAATATAACTTACTAGCTTCTGCCTGCGGCTTCGCCCGCGTACATTTCGTTTTTTCATACAAACTTCTAACCTCGTTTTACTCCCTTAGGGGTTTTCTTTTTTTTTTTTTTTGGTGGGAAAAATCATCGAATTATTCCCAGAGCCCAGAGAAAATTAAAAAAAAACATTAAGAATTGAAATGATGAGGAAAAAAAATAACACAATAATAATAGGTTCGAAATTAGATAATGCACGAATTGGATTCACACTTGACCAGTTTTTTTTTTAATATGAACATCGTTCAATTAGAACTGCGTTTTCAACTTTAGGTGGGTTTTCCTCACTCGCCTATCGTCAACATCGCACGTGTCATACTCCGCAGCAGAACCACTTTGACTACATTATATACAAATTACAGGATAAAATGTAGATAATGTCTATATTTTTGTAGCTTAATATCAAAATTTGTATATTGTTAGTTTCTTGGAAAATATCAAATCAAAGTGGTCATGCCACAGAGCATACTCCCCAGCAGGACCACTTTAAAATAACGCTTATTTCACGCTGATTATGCACAGGCCATAATTTAAACAAATGTATATTTATTGTATATCAAGATAACATCTACAATTTTAGATAAATACTTGCCGATTTTTAGTAATATGTAAATATTTTACCAGAAAGCGCCTGCTATGAATTTCTTAGCAAATAACAAGATTAATATATATATTTACGACTAGCTTCTGTCATTGGCTGTTATTTGCTAAGAAATTCTTAGCAGGCGCTTTCCGATAAAACATTTAAATATTACTAAAAATCGGCAAGTATTTATCTAAAATTGTAGATGTTATCTTGATATACAATAAATATACATTTGTTTATATTATGGCCTGTGCATAATCAGCGAGAAATAAGCGTTATTTTAAAGTGGTCCTGCTGGAGAGTATGCTCTGTAGCATGACCACTTTGAATTGTTATTTTCCAAGAAACTAACAACATACAAATTTTGATATTTAGCTACAAAAATATAGACATTATCTACATTTTATCCTGTAATTTGTATATAATGTAGTCAAAGTGGTTCTGCTGCGGAGTATGACACCATCGCACATGGTTTAAAAGCTTGTTGCTTCATATATCGCAATCCAAAGTGATGTTTAATGCAATAATAATACGAAAAAAGAGAGATAACACCTGCATTCGGTAATTCTACGATTTACTCGAATGTTTCACAAAACTTGTTCCAGGAAATCCGCGTTTTTATTAAACTCTTAAGAATATTAGAAAAAAACTGACATTATTTAGAATCTCGATTAAATGCGCAAGTCTTCTATAGAAGTATTTTTTATATTTTTAATATAGGAGTACATTAAGGAGAGTTCATGTAAAATAGCAGATTTTCCAAGGTCTTTACTGGAGTACTTTTGCGCAAAATGTTTTGATTTCTATAGAAGCCTAGATAATATCCACGAAATAGCTGTGTACTGTAGTGGAGACTACTCTACAATCAGAGACTTTATTAATTCTATATTATATTCGTGTCTCGAATCTCTTAAATAACATGTATTTTATAATAATTCAATTAATTTTCTTTACTCTGACAAGCTAAGACATCTTATCTGTCTAAATCTAAACTATATTCTTTTCCATAAAGTTTAAAAGTAAAAGTATTATGCCAGTAAGAACGATATGACCTCCTTGCAGTCATTACAGTACCTAAAATATCTGAAGAAAGATGCGTAATAACTTTATAATCTAAGCGTAATAACATCACAATTATGTAAGAGCGGTTGTATGAAAATGTACCTCGGGTTGCCCGCCTCCCGGAGCTGAGGGTTGGTGCGAAAGCGTTACACCGGGGCTCTGGGAATAAGGCAAGGAAGGCACGGGCTAGGTTGTTTAGTCAGTAAGAGTCTGACACTGTTTCCGATGATTTTTACCTACCATAAAAAAAGCGCGCGGCGAAAATAGAAACTAATCGTTTGCTGCCATCTTGACATTTATGTCTGATGTCAGGAGAGTGAGTTTGTTCAGTGTTTTGATCGGGTCCAAAACAAATAACGCTATTATACCGAAATTGATTAAAGTGCTGGCAAGAAATTATCTTGAAAGTCAAACGTGCTTGTTAAGAAAAATGAGAAAGTATCGGGCCTACGGTACAATTTTCCAAAGTTGGTTCATTTGCCAAATATTTTTTCGGGTGGCCAGGACAATAAAATTTCCCTGAATATTCGTACCCAACCGTTGCCCGGTGGAAAAAAAAACACTCCCCACTTTACGTGTACGGGGGAGGTACTCTAATAACTACTTTTTTCCACTTTTTGTTTTTGCACTGTGTCGGCGTGATTGATAAACATATTGGTACCTACCAAAGTTCAGCTTTCTAGTGCTAACGGTCGCTGAGATTATCCGCGGACAAACAGACAGATAGACTTGGCGAAACTATAAGGGTTCCTTGTTGACTACGGAATCCTAAAAAAGGCTGATGATGATGATGACGTATTACTTTAGATATTTTATAGTTCGTTTTTTAATCCTAGACAATTTGACAGGTGGGCCTTCCCGACTCGTCTGGAGCACGGTTTAAAAGCTTGTTGCTTCATCTAAAGCTATCTAATGTGATGTTTGATGAAAAAGTAATGCGAAAAAAGATAGATTACACCTGAAAAGTCTGTTGGCATTCAGTAATCCCACGATTTACTTTAATATTTAACAAAACTTGTTCCAGGATATACGTGTTTTTATTAAACCCTTAAGGATTGTTGAAAAACAATGAATACATTTAGAATCTTGATTACATGCGCTAGGCTTCTATAGAAGTACTTTTTTATATTTTTAACTAGCATCTGCCCGCGACTTCGTCCGCGGAAAATTTCTTGTAGTGATAGCTCGGTTAACATCCATGTTATATAAATAATTTATAGCCTATGTCACTCAAGAGTAAAGCAGCTTTCTATTGTTGCTAACATTTTCCCAATCGAACCATTAGTTCCAGAGATTACCTCCTACAAACAAAAAAATAAAAAAACAAACTTTACCTCTTTATTATATTAGTGTAGAAGTGTAGATATAGAAGTGCACCTCTCAGTCCTCAAGCGAACGCCGGCGTTCGCGGGTACTACAGCGAACGCCGGCGTTCGCGGGTATTAACGGAAAGTTATTTGTCTATAAAAACTTTTTTTTTACGTTCTTGGATAAATATCAAAATACCCTACAAAAAAAATGAAAAAAAAAACATTACATTTTTGAAAATTCGATGACAACGGCGCGTTTCGCGAAATCATGAGCGCGAGCGCCGGCGCTCGCTTGGGTGTCAAGGGGTGGAGAGTCAAAGTTCACGTAAAATAGCAGATTTTTAGAGGTCTTTACTGAATTACTCTTACACAAATTTACGTTTTGGTTTCTATAGAAGCCTAGATAATATCCACAAGATATCTATGTATCCAAAATATTTGAAGAAAGATGTGTAATAACATCATAATCGCGTAAGAGCGGTTGTATGAAAATGTACGTCGGGTTGGCCGCTCTTGGAACATATTTCTAGAGTGTGACATTCTGAGTTGTCAAATCGTAGTCTAGAATTAAAAAACGAATTATATAGTATTTTAGGTACAAAACCTCAAAAATAGTATGTGATACAGACTTTCCACATACGGAATCATATAACAATATGGTATGCATTAATTAATATAAAAATACACTGTAAAGCACCTCAGTTGTATTTCGGATAGACTTGTTTTAATTTGCAATTTTTTGCAATAAAATGGTAATAAAATCGCTTTATATTTCGCACTCATAGGAGATTTCACATATTGTGAAATATGGTATTTTTAGTAAATATTTCATTGCAAATAAGTTTTAAAAAATCCGTGTAACTTTCGATTTTATTTTGCACTCGTTGAATTATGATGAAATAAAAATAACCTTAAATAATAAGTAGGTTCTCGGCCCTCGCTTCTTTTATAACAAGGGTTTTTTTGGGGTTACGTATCTCGAAAGGAAAAAATTAAACCCTTATAGCAGGGTAGGCGAACCAATGGCACGTGTGCCATTGACGGCACGCGACTTAATATTTTGGGCACGTCGTCGATCATAAAACATGTGCAGCAACAAAAATCACACAAATTTTACAGTAATTTAATTCATAGAGAGTATTGATAGTATTAATTATTATTATTTTCCAAATAATAATAAGTCAAAATTATTTGATGGCACCTCAATGACCCCATTAAACTTTTTTGGAAAAAATGGCACGTTGATGCATAAAGGTTCGCCTGCTCTGCCTTATTGTCCGTTCGGAGGAGGACCTTTGTTGTCCGTTTATCTATCTGTCACTGTTTATGATCAAGACCCTTTATCTCAGGAACATGTGGAGGTATCGAGTTGAAATTTAATCCAAATACTCAGGTCTGCAATCCCTTGAAGCAGCTTAAAGCTGTGAAAAATCAAACTTAAGTTAGCGGAAAAAAGATAGAGCCGTTTATGTTGCAAAAAACTTATATTTCGACATTGTCAAGGAAATCAAAATGCACAAAATACTAGAATCCTGAAATTCGGGTGTAACAAGTTCATACGAATAAATCACTAACACTATCATACGAATAAATCTGAAAACTACTTTATAATGATCATAAATTATTATAAAACAATGTCGCTTCCCCCTGTGATCCTGTGTGTGTGTGTGTGTGTGTGAATCTGAATACATAATAGTTCAGTAAAGTAATAAAAAAATTCTTAATAGGGTAATAAATTACCATAATTGAAGGGCACAGGGGAAAAACATGCAATGTCACAGAGACAATAAACTGAGAAAATGCTAAATTAAACTTTTGATCCTTGAAAAAAGGTACAATAAAGTTTCAAATATAAGAAAAATATATTTATTTATAAAGAAAATATATTTTTGTTGGTGTGTAGTAAAAAAAAACCTTTTCATTCTTATGTTTATTTAGTTAGCACAGGAAAACGGATCAAAGTCAGAAAATACAGGCAAATAATATGCAATGTCCATGTTATATTTATTGTTTAAGTATCATTATATTTTATCTGTGAAAAGTATTGCTTAGCTTTTGGTCCACCAAAACTTTGATAGGGCCTGGATATCCATAAATTTTGCCTTTGAAACTGGAAGGCTCTCATTATAAGATCGATCTGGCATGTGAGGCGTGCTCAAACGCTTCCAATGTTTAAAAAATTGGTGAAGGAGCATTACCTTTCACTTTGATTTTTCTTCTCCTGTCTTAATTATATATTTGATATATATTAGTATATTGTTTTTAATTGTATGTATGTATTCGTGTTTTTGTATCTTACTAGTATTTTTTCTTATAATTGAATTGTACACTGACAACCCTAGATCTATCTCCTTTCGAGCAGTCCATCCAAAGGTTGTCTGTAAGAAATTGCCTTGTGCGATAAGACCGCCCATTGTACCCTTATTTTTATAACAATGTTTGTCCTATATTTGTTTGATGTGGTGTACAATAAAGTATAAATAAATAAATAAATGCCGGTTTTCTAGCAAAGCACATTATTTCCACAAAAGATGACAAAGTTAGTCAAATCACCGATTTCAATGATATTATATTAAAAAATGTTATTGAAGCATGTAAAAGCGAAGACAAATTTTTATTAGGATTATTACTTTTATTTTATATTTTTTGTCGTAATAAAACGTTTTTGTTTACAATATTGAATTTATAAAAATATTTATCAATGCTGCAAACAAATCTTACTAATATAAAGTATATTATATAATTATATAATATACTTTTAATTTAATTATATAATATACTTTATATTCGTAGTAATATAATTATAAAGTTACGATGTTTGGATGTTTGTTACTCAATCACGCCAAAACGGCTGGACGGATCTGGGTGAAATTTGGCACAGGCATAGGATACACTCCGGAATGGGACATAGGCTTTTTATCCCGGAAACCCCAACCCCAACCCCAATACCACGCGGGCGAAGCCGCGGGTAAAAGCTAATTTTAAATAACGTGAAATTACAAAAAAATGTTGTTTCTATTCACCCCGTTTTACGGTACCCGTTTTCTATTAGTTTTACTAGTAGGGAAATATATAATTGATAAAAAGTGTGTGTGTGTGCTGCCGCTGCAGCGTGGAACACATTTATCGGTGGTTTTGTGAAACTATATCTGTTTATTAGAATAAATTAACCAATGCACTACAATGCACTCTAGAGTTTCGTTTCACTGTCGCTTAGGACATTAGATAAAAAATTAAAAATACTTGGCACTTAAGGGGCAGATATACAGAGTGTCATTGACATGTTAACGCAAACTAATTTTTTTAATATAATTTTTTTTTTGTTATGTTCTTTAATTATCATTGGGATTGGTTAGAATAACGATTTTATACAGGTACAAAAAAAACTTTTATTTTTGTTTTGAAAAAACAACGGTTTTTGCTAAATCTTTGCTTTTTTGTCTGTGTTAGACATAACTTTGAAAATAAATAAAAATTACACCAAGTTCATTTAAAAAAAAATGTTAATATTCGTATATGAAATTATTAGGAATATCCTCTAGTTTAATTTTTTTTTTCAAAACATACCAATTTGCCGTTTAGACGTGATGATGAATTTAAAATCATCAAAAGTCATATCTCCCCCTAAATAGTTTGCACTTGTCATTCTCGAAAATAATCAAAACTGAGTCCCGGGTGGGTCGGGGCATGTATTATGCGTGCCTCCCGGAGCTGAGGGTTGATGCGAAAGCGTTACACCGGGGCTCTGGGAATAAGGCAAGGAAGGCACGGGGTAGGTTCTTTAGTCAGTAAGAGTCTGACACTGTTTCCCGCTCCGCCCAAGAGTGGGATTCGTCATTCGATGATTTTTACCTACCATAAAAAAAAAAAAAAAATGTATTATGCGTTCCAAATAAGAACAGGAAAGTCAATAACCTCGTTCTGTCACATTTTGAGTGAAAAGTACGGTTTGCAAAAAAAATCTTATTGGCGTATGAATAAAAAGTTTTTTTTGCTTTTTATTTCTAAATTTTAGTTAATTCTAGTTCAAGTAAAAACGTTAGGGTTTAATATAAATTTGCCAAATATAGTGTTTTAAGTCATAAACAGTTTACAAGAAAAACTATTTTCTTTCTTATTTTCATTGTTACAAAAAAATCGCCTTTTTCTTCTATTTGCCACTACTCAGACACATCACACAGTGAAACAGAGATAAACAAAATTGAAAAATTGTATTCTGATTCAACTTTTTTTATTCACGTTTCGTACGTATTTTTTTTTTAAATATCTTTTTTGTTCACTCTACCTAATTTCTTAGATTTGACAGTTCGACGTGACGTCACGGCATGACCATCGATCCTATTCTCAGTTGGAACGGGTTGTACAGTTCGGCTGACGGATATTGGCGAGTCTGAAGTCAGGCTCAACTTTAGCGCTTGAAAACTCGTACAAAAATAAAAGAAAAGAAAAATCCAATACAAGTTTTTAACATGTTTATACCGTTAATTTAACTGCTCCATCTTTTTCCTTTTTTTTATATACGACATCTATTTTTTTTTGACATATTCATACAATATTCCCTAGATTACCATTTTATAGATCCGTAATATAATGTAATTGTCTTACAGAGAATTGTGATTATTTTTCTTTTGTATAGCTTCTTTCAATAATGTGAATGTGAGAACATTGTAGACGCAAATCTTAGATTACTTCCTACCACTTTTACGGTACGATTTCAATATTGACTGGTCTGCACTGTCCTTACATAATGTGATAATACTGTAATATGGAAATATTGTAAAAGAAACAATTATTTTAAAAGAGTAACCATGGAGTTTTTCGCCGGTTCTTCTCCATCGGAAACGACCAATTTGGAACCGTGCACTAGCTTCTGACGTTTTACAAGTGCTCATGTAGGCCTATGTGAAATAAAAAGATTTTAACTTGACTTGACTTGACTTGAATTTTTCGTACGAGTTTTCAAGCGGAAAAATTCACAGGGCCTAATTTTAGACTCTCCAAAATCAGACGGCCGTACTGTATTTAGCGTGTTCTGAGATAAGCATTCGGCCGAGCAGTCGGCGCTATGTTCACACATACCGAGTACTCGGCTGAGAGCACTGTCTAACCCGTTTGCTCGCAATCATTAAACTTGAAGATGAAACCATCATAATGTACTACAAACTGGTTACCAATGAGATTTAAATCTTGTTTTTGCTTAAACAAATAATAATTCCGTCATAAATTCAATTATTCCATCTCTATTTAACTTCCTTATGTCAAAATGGTGGTAAACACAGAATTTTAATATTTATATATTCATAAAAAACGAGCCCCTGGCCATTAAAGATATTTGTTTTCGAAAAATACCACTCGATTTATTTTATAACTGAACTTTGATATCTTCGAATTTAGTTTCTTATTTTGTAACGGATTCTGAACCGTTACATGTGTACTCGTATTTAGTAGGTTACAAAATATATATGCAAATTGCATTTATTTGTTTACACAATTTTATTTTTTTATGAGTTTTCAAGCGATAAATTTCGCAGAGCCTAACATGGCCTAACTTCAGACTCCTCAAGATGCGACGGCCGTATCACTGTTTCGGCCGACCAACATTTTACTGTCTCCTTCTTTTACTCTGTACGTGCGCGACAATGCAGTTGAACTATTTACTACGGTTCCGCACAGCCCCCGCAATGATCAATTGAACCCTAAAGTCGATTATAAACCTCGTCAACTAAGTTGAACCATCATAACGGTCGACCTTGATTGCTTAGTAACTGAGCTTCGATTCTTAAGAGCGGCCAACTCGAGGAACATTTTCATACAACCGCTCTTACGTGATTATGATGTTATCACACATCTTTCTTCAGATATTTTGGATACACAAATATCTTGTGGATATTATCTAGGCTTCTACAGAAATCAAAATTAATTAATAATCTTAATATGCGACAACTATCACACAACGCCGTCTAGTCCCAAGCTAAGCAGAGCTTGTGTTATGGGTACTAGACAACTGATAAACATACTTATACATTTCTAAATAATTACATATTATAGATAAATTACACCCAGACAGAGAACAAATGATCGTGCTCATCACACAAACATTTGTCCTGGGTGGGAATCGAACCCACGACCTCCGGCATAGAAGTCCGGGTCACTAACTACTAGACTGACAGGCCAGTCAATCGAAACATACATTTGTGTAAAAATAATACGACCGTGCCCGATTTGCTCGAGACTTGGCAGGGCACTGCCGTGCCCCCAGATCCAGTAAAGACCTCTGAAAATCTGCTATTTTACGTGAACTTTGACTCTCCATTATGTACTCCTATATAAAAAACTAGCTTTTGTCAGCGGCTTCGCCCGCGTACATAAAATATAGCCTATGTCACTCAGGAGTAAAGTAGCTTTCTATTGTTGCTAAAATTTTTCCAATCGAACCAGTAGTTCCAGAGATTACTACCCCCTACAAACAAAAAAACATAAAAACAAAAAAACAAACTTTACCTCTTTATTATATTAGTGTAGATTACTTCTATAGAAGCCTTGCGCATTTAATCGAAAAAAATAATCTCTCCTGTCTTCTGACCTACCCAAACCTGTTCGTGTCAGGGGTGATCTAAAATGAATATATTATCAAATTTTAGATATTATTAGGGATTAAAATTGAATAATTACAATGTTAACGTAACCTGTGAACCTGTCAACGTAACTGAGACACCGCGCTCTGTATTTATTATTTCACTAGCTTTTGCCCGCGATTTCGCCCGCGTGGTATTGGGTTTGGGGTTGGGGTTTCCGGGGTAAAAAGTAGCCTATGTCCTATTCCGGAGTGTATCCTATGCCTGTGCCAAATTTTATCCAGATCCGTCCAGCCGTTTTGGCGTGATTGAGTAACAAACATCCAAACATCGTAACTTTCGCATATAAATGCGAAAGTTATATTATTATTATTATATATATATATATATTATATTAGTAATTAGTAAGATGTATAACCTAAGTAAATACAGTCAGTATGCAATTGCATTCGGATAGCATATCGGACGCTATTCAATCTCATCTCATTTATCCAATTAGTTTTATTAAAACTTTTATTATTTAGTTTTAGAAGAGATTTATTATTTAGTTTTATTGCTACTATTACTTTTATTAAGATATTATCTTCACCAAATTCAAAAGAAGCGGAACTAATCTATGAAATGGTAGCCGCATCACTATCCCCCTCGCTTGCTGCGTAAACGCCCGGCGGCCCAGCTGAACGCCTGCCAGAGGGTCATGGCCATCCGGATGGTGCGGGGATACCGCACGGTGTCCCGCGAGGCGGCGAGCCTCCTTGCTGGCATACCACCATGGGATTTGGAGGCAACAGTCCTTGCACGCATGCACGACCAGCGCGTGGAGATGCAACGCCGGGGCGAAGACCCGCTGCCCGAACATGTCGAGGCGTGGCGGAAGGAGCTCCGGCGAGATCTCATGGTGAAGTGGAAACAGCGACTGTCGCAACCCAGCGCTGGGCACACCGTAATCTCAGCGGTAGTGCCCCTCTTTGAGGCGTGGCTGGATAGACCTCACGGCGTCCTCACTTTCCGCATGACGCAGGTTCTCACCGGACATGGGAAGTTCGAGAGATTCCTGCACCGGATTCGTGCGGAAGAGACGTCCGGGTGTCGCCACTGTGAGGCGAGCCCGGAGTACACGGTGGAGCACACGGTGGAGGTGTGCCCTGCTTGGGAAGAGCATCGCCGTGTCCTCGTGGGGGTGATCGGCGGCGGCGATCTCTCGCGCCGGGCCCTGGTTCAGGCCATGGTCCGCAGCGAAGAGGAATGGCAGGCGGTCGCCTCCTTCTGCAAAGCAGTAATGCTCGTAAAGGAGGAGGCCGACCGCATAAGGCAAAGGCAACGGCGTACTCGCCGTAGCCGTCGCCGCCGCGATCCTGCCGATATCCGGCCACCGTAGACACTGGCTCGCGGACGGTGAGCAATGGGTAGCTCGCCGTCCGGTCGTCTGGTAAGACCGAGTCTAAGTCGTCAACGGCGCGCACCGTTCCCGCGCGCCTCAAGGAGTTGTCAGCAAACTGCAGGGGCCCTTCAGGGTCGAAGCCTCCTGGAGTCTAGAGGGTGGTGGAAAACTGTTACCTCGACTCCAGGAATAAGGCAAGGAAGGTACGGGGTAGGTTTTTTAGTCAGTAAGAGTCTGACACTGGTCTCCCGCTCCGCCCAAGAGTGGGTTTCGTCATTGGATGATTTTCACCTACCATAAAAAAAAAAAAAAAAAAAATCCCCCTCGCTTACGCTTGTAAATTAGTTAGGTTTTCTATTTAGTTAAATTAGGGTATAACGAGGCTGACATACCATTGTAAGGTGAAACCCTCTAAATAAATAAAGATAAAAATAACCCATTAGTTTTAATCACACAGTAATCTTAATAATAAGGCAATATTAAGATTTCTGTGGTTTTAATAGTTTTTCCTCAATGTTTGGGGTGAAACTAAGATTATAGATTTTAAAGTATATTTCAACTATACCGATTAAATTAATACAAATTAATAAACTATGGAACTAGGAAAAATGCTGAATAAAAATCATCTGATTAATGAAATGGCTCGCAGCACGTGATCGGCTGGTGTTATGGTATATTCTTAAAATAACATTGAATATTTTATTCCAACAGGTTTTATCAACAAAGTGCTGGTGCAAGTTTTAAAGCAAATTGTTATTTCACCCAAAGATGGAAGATTTAAGAATATGTTATTAGCACTGATGACATATAGAATAAGTCAAAATGACGAACACTTTGCAAGTGGCAGCGCAGAAAATCACAGGATCTGTACATATATACAGACAGGTAAATATTAAACTTTTATGTTTTGAGAATTCATAAATAAATAAATAGCTATTAAATAAAAAAAGGAAGAAAGTAATAAAAATAGCCGACCCGAACCGGACATGTGATGTTCTAGGACAACAATTCCGAGACATGCGACATCCACCAACTGGGTCCGCGTGGTGGATTATGGCCCATTCCCTCTCCTAGACAGGAGGTCTGTGTCCCAGCTGTGGGAACATTAAAAAGTCTGATGATAATGATGATGATGAATAAAAATGGGGTTGCCAACTGTTTTTAAAGAAAGTAAGATAGCAAAATTGTTTAATGGGGGAAAACAAAATTCATCATCATTTCAGCCGAAAGACGTCCACTGTTGGACAAGGCCTCCCCCAAGCGTCACCACAGTGATCGGTCTTGTGCGTCTCGCATTCATCGGATTCCAGTAATCCTGACCAGGTCATCTGTCCACCTTGTGGGAAGCCTTCCAACGCTACGTCTCCCGGTAAAAAATAATTCTCCCGGTAATTATTTGTAAGAAAGAAATAGTTTTTTCAAAGGACATTGCCAATCTTAGTCTGGAGGTTGTACCAAGTGCTGCCCAGAATGATCACATGGTGCATTTGGTCTTCAGACCAATAATAATGAGTAAACTGAAGCGCTCCAAAAGCTTTTACAGGAGTAAAGAATAAATAAGTGATTTGTTGTGAATAGAGAATCCAGACCCATAACTGCACCTTTTTGCGGGTTCAACCCCTAGCCAAGTTACTATCATTACGTTAGAGTCGAACGCTTAGAATTGGCCACGCCTCTAATCCCTTTGTTCTACCCACGTGGTTGAGTGTTGAGATGCCCTCAGAACAAAGAAATTGGGTGCGTGGCCAACTCAAAGCGTTCGACATTTCCGGAACGATCGCAAGTCTGCGGGATTGAAATGTTTTCAAACAAAAATGGGTTTAGAGTTGAGATGACGTGTCGACCTGATTACTTCTTTATTGGACACAACGGACTCATTAACAAATTATTTAAAAACTCGTTAGTTTTTCTGTGGATTTTTTATGTATGGAATAGTACATTTTGATACAAGTGCAGGAAATTTGTCATTGCGACCGAGACGAAATGGTGTGTTATGGAGCCATAGATATATGGAGCCGAGGGCTGCAATGACAAATCTGCACGCGTGTCAAACGACGTTTTTCAATACACTTTCGACTTGTGAAATCAAGAAAGAAAGAAAAAACGTTTAATCGTATCTCAAACATACAGTAGAAATATAATAATAATAGCATCCAAATCTGCTCTGGTCAGTTTCTAACTTCATGGGGTCGCCCAGTGACTCGTGGGGGACGCCTCGCGCCTGATTCGATAAACTAAGATAAAAAATCACCCGTGACCGTGACGATAAGGAAGGAATAAAAAAGCCCTTGTTGTGATAAACTCAAAAAAGCCCTTGGCCATTGAACCTAATAGGAGTGTGATAAGAGGCAATTTTCGAGTAAGTGTATTGAAAAATAAATTTGAACGCTGTCTTCAATCTCGCAGACTTGCGTGATTGCGATTTTCAATGCGGGATTGGATTCCCTAGTTGCGAATGATTTATTTTTTCAAATTAGCTTATTAATGTTTTTAACAATCGATGGATCAGTGTAATTGATTAGCTATAGACATGAATTCTACTTTTTGTGTATCAATAAAATAGCATTTATTAACAATTATATTAATGACACTATTTCACACCGTCTAGATCTAAACGACACTTTGCGTGATCAGATGGCTGGTTCATTTTGCGATGTAGAGGAGTATTTCGACGCCTGAGTGTATTTTGTGTTTTTGTATTATATGTACATAGTTAGGTTTAGAGTAAATATTTAGTTTAGTTTATATTTAAGTTTTTTTTTTTATTATATTATTGATTGGTTTCTAGAATCATTATAATTCATTACCATTTTATAATTAGGTATCTATCTATACATATAATAAAACAGTAACGAAAGAAAAACTGTACATTGAGAATTTTCTGGAAAAAATGAGTGGGTTTTGTTAGAAAAACGTAACTGATGACAAAAAGTGACTTTTTAGAATTTTTGTCTGTTTGTCTGTTTTTCTGTGCCTATGGTACGGGTTGGCGCCAAAACTACTGGATAGATTGATTTGAAATTCAGCAAAAATGTTCCTTGTAAACCAAGGAAGGCTTTAGGCTACATATTATCACGCCGTAAGTTATGAGAGGTAAGCAATATTGAATTTAAATGGTGCAATGGATGCAAGGGTGTAACTTTTTTTTCCGTGGGCCGATCGACTCAAAACTTAGCATATACATTACCCTAAATTAGTTATCCAGGATGCCATATTTATTTTTTCAGTAGTACCCCCAATGCAAGATTTAGGGGATGTTAAAGTTTGTATGGGAGAATCTTATTGCTTGGGTTAATTAACTTGAAACTTGGCACGTAAATTTATTTAGGTAAATAATAAAGATTCCCATTATTCATTTTTCAAAACTACGTAATTTAGACAAAGAAACATAGTTTAATGAATATTAGTAGTATAAAGACATATTTTAAAAAGCGCCATCTATGAGATTACACAAAAATCAAATCAAGTTACATTTTGACACTTTTTGGAAATTAATAATTTTTTGACCATGTTGGCAAGGTTAGCAGTTAGTTATTCTTAAAATTCATAGATGGTAGTGCGCATTTTCTTCATAAAAGTCGTATAATTCGTTTTGACAAAATTCAGTTTAAAAAAACCCTCAAAATCTCACGACATAGGTCGTATTCAAGATTTCATAATCTCTTACTGCGCGGTCGAATTTACTCATAACTGGGAATAAAAAATGAAAAAAAAAAAACAAGCCCAAACAGAGCAAATGTTATATTGTTTAATCTAACGACGCATATTTAAATGTTGTTTTTGAGTAAGCCATGCTATTATCTGGCTTTACACTATAAATACTACGACATTTATTTTAAGTAACTTGGGCAGAGAAACATAGTTGAATGTAGTAGCATATAGAAAAATTTAAAACAGCGCCATCTATTTGATTTCATAAAAATCAAATTCTTCCTAAACGTGGTATCGTATATTATTTATTTTTTACTATAAGCTTTATTGTACACCTCATAATGTGGACAGGATATACAAATACAAAATCGCACAGGGCAATATATAGGGCAGGGTATAGTTCGTTTTGAAAAATTCAAGTTCCAAAAAACCCTCAAAATCTATTATTGAAAAAAATGCGGCGTTAAGTATTACAAAAAAGTTATGTTCGTTAAAATATCACCATCATCTGTCTGAAGATTTTCTGCGAGTTTTGAGGCGTGCTACTAGAGACGAAGTCGATGTAACTGATGATCGTGTGCTGAACACCTGTCTCAGTTCACTTCAAGATGTAGACATTTCTATCGGCGGCAATCTACTGATCTAATATGGATTACTAGCTCCCCAATCGTCACCGCATCAAGACTATGGAAATCGAGAGTATAACGCTGAGACAGAGTTCTCTTCAGAGCAAAAACAGATTTATAACACCGTCCTTGAAAGCGTTGTGCAAAACCAGGGCAAAATGTTTTTCTTGTGTTGCTCCTGTTGGAACAGGAAAAACATGGCATACTTGCAGAGGTCAGGAGACAAGGCAATATTGCTATTGCTGTCGCGTCGTTGGGAATTGCTGCCACACTGCTTCCGAGTGGCGAGACAGCACATGCCATCTTCAAATTCCCATCGATTTAGAGAGCGTCAAAACGCCTGTTTGTGGTGTGTCAGGTAACAGCGATAAGGGACACGTGCTTAAGGATTGCTCTTTGATCATATGGGATGAGCATATTATGGCCAATAGGAAGGCAGTTGAGGCCGAGGACAGAACCTTGCAGGACATCCGCGGGAACGAACATTTGATAGGTGGTGTCACAGTTTGTTCAGTGGCGATTTCGGGCAAACGCTTCCCGTTTGCTACGTTGAAACCTTGGCTTCGATCCTTTTGGGCTCCTACAGTTGCTGCCGACTGCTGGAGGCGCAGGGAATAGTAAGCGCCGTCGACGTCTATCGAATGGGTGGACAAAGAGCTACCCATTGCTCGGCGGTCACAAGCCCGCGCCTCCTGTGGCCGGAAATCGGGATTGGAGACACGGCGGCGGTAGCTGCGGCTTGAGCGCCTTTGCTTTTCCCTGATGCAGTCAACCCCCTTTTTTAGCCGCTAGCATTACTGCTTCGCAGAAGGAGGCGACCGCCTGCCACTCTTCTTTGCTCCGGATCATGACCTCTGCCAAAGTCCGCTGCAAGTCAAAGCCCACTGCGAGAGAGGTGGACAGGAGGTGCTTCCAAAGTCTCTCGATAGAGCGTTAGCCAGCTTAGAAGAATTCATTTGCTGTGTGTACGGGGACAACAGTCATTTACTGCACCAGCAGAATTTCTTGTGTGTGAGCGGGCCATTTTGACGTCCAAAAATGATCAGGCTGCAGCAATTAACGAATACATTCTCTCGGAAATTGAGGGAAATGCAGTGATCTATACCTCAATAAACACTGTCGTCGAGCAAGATGACGCCACCCATTATCCCGTGGAATTTTTGAACTCCCAGCCAGCAAGTGGACTTCAAGCGCATACCATAAATCTGAAAGTCGGAGTCCCGATTATGCAGTTTTGGAATTACCTATCTCCTCCAAAGTGGTGTAATGAGATCCGTCTTAAAGTCATCTCGCTGCACAGACACATCATTGAAGCAAAAATTCTTACGGTTTATGGCGAAGTCGAGGCAGTATTTATACCTCTTAACTTCCCGTTCCAGTTCAAGCGCGTACAGTTCCCCGTGAGGGTTTGCATCACGATGACCATCAGTCGAAGGGGCAGACACTGAGTGCAGCGGATGTCAACTTCAGGACGAGTTGTCTCTTACGCGGGCAACTGTATGTCGCTTGCTCCCGCGTCACCAGTCCTGAGTCTCTTTACATTTTGGCTCTTGGCAGCATAACTACCATCGTAGTGTGGTGGCGGAGTGGTAAAGGCTCCGACTCAGTGGTGGCGAAGTAGTAAAGGCTCCGGCTTACAAGTTGTAGGTCTGTCGTTCAAACCCAGCCAGGCGCATTACTTTGTGTATTTTATTTCATAACCACTGCTCAACGGTGAAGGAAAACATCATGAGGAAACTGTGACTGTGAATGTTTTAGAACCAAAAATTCATCAAGTGTCATCCACCAAACCGTATTGGACTCGCGTGGTGGATTATGGCCCATTCCCTCTCCTAGAAATGAGGTCTGTGTCCCAGCAGCGAGAACTTTATAAGGCTGATGCAATGCTATTTTAAAATTTGTTTACTTATAATGCTATGCCACCTGATATACACTGATCATACACTGCCATCTTAGGTTTTTTTGGTGCTGTAGAGCCTTCACGCAGACAACGTCGCGGGCAGCAGCTAGTGTATAATATACCTATGAGACACAATTAATGTGAAAATACGTAAATAAAAGTATAATAAATTATTTATGATATACCTGTAACTACTCATCGTTAACAGTGCTATTAGTGACTAAAAAAATACATATTTAAAGTTTTCATAGGCTCTTATATAAATATCAACATCACGGTTCTTATTGGTTGGTGGCTGGGAATCGGGGTCTAGATTGAAGCAGTTGAGGCGTGAGAAACGTTTACACGATCAGGAAAGTCGCACGTACAGTACATAAGCTGTAATTGCCAAACAAGCGTATCTTCAACGTAGTCTTCCGTCTTGTAATAGTTTCATGGTAGTGAAACCTTGATGTAAGTTTTGGACTTAGGCAGCTTGTAGTAAAAGTTAATGCTTATAAGAAATTAGTTTTTGTCAGCGGCTTCACCCGCGTACATAAAATACATATAGCCTTTGTTACTCAGGAGGAAACCATCTTTCTATTGTTGCTAAAATTTTTCCAATCTAACCAGTAGTTCCAGAGATTACGTCCTATAAACAAAAAAAAACAAACTTTACCTCTTTCATATTAGTGTAGATGACTTGTGAGTCTCATTCGATCTCCATTCGGGTGTTACAATTTTCTAAGCGTATTTATAATACAAACATCGCTTCTGTGTGAAAAGTCTTAAGTTTTTGAGAACAAAGCAAACATTTTTTAAATTATCAAGTTTAGGTTATTATTGTTATATATATGAATGTGATACATATGCGGTAAATATCTACATCTGCATGCATACCAATCGGCATAATTAATAAATGTCAAAACCACCATTTCTTTTTTAGTTTTGTTACACTATATAGCTTTTGTATTTGTTCTAAGAATTTTAAATAATAAAAAGCAGGCACGTAATAAAATCGGTTAGTGTTAATAATATAAGAAAAATAACGTGTTTGGCCCTGATACGTAGTTCCACACACATTTTCTTGAGAAAAAGAAAAAAAAGTGTTGAATTAGCTGATGTAAGTTTGCGCCCGCGCGCAGTTGGCTATTTGCTTTTAAGGAATATTAGTGACGTGTTAGTGTATTTTACTAACACGTGCACACTCTCCTAGCTTTATAGGCAGTCGCTAATAATTGTGATTATTATGAACACTGCGTGCCGTGAATGTCGTGTCGCCGCGCCGTGTAAAGCCCGCTGCATACGTGACGGGTTTTTTCACGGACGGGACGGAACGGGAAATTTTGGAAATATCGTTTCATAAAAATGTATAGGGAAGCGCATATGTCACGGGGACACGGAAGGGACGGGAACGTGGCACTGACGGGGCGGTCTTGAACGAGGCAGTCACGTCCCGTTCCTGTTCACGTCCCGTCCGAGGTATTATCTTGTCACGTATGCAGCGGCCTTAAGAGGTCTAGCTTCGCAATTTCTAAAACCGGCGCGCGCCAGGACTAACCTGCCTGCATAAACGGAATATGAAATGAACAGAATTGTACATTTTCATATTTTCATGGCCATATCATGAAATGGTGGCATTTCTTGATTTAGAACCTCGTTCAATGGCTAATTCATGATATGGGCAAGCTAAATCAAGGAACAGCACGTTTGAAAATATGCCTATGGCTAAATGCATGATTAGGTATTTCATCTTCTTCTTCTTCTTTTCGTGTCGATTTGACTCAAATTTTGTCAGACCAATATTTAGCCACCTGAACAGCTCTCTCGTTAGCCTCGTACAAGTCATTACAGGTGCAGGTGGTAGTGTAAGCTGAGCAAGAAAGGAGATGACGCATATCCTGTGAAGGGGCTCCACACTGGCACTGTACTTGCGATGGGTCAAGGAAGCCCCATTTGGCTAGATTATCTCTGCAGCGACCAACTTGAACCCGCAGTCGGTTCAGGGATTTCCAGATTGGCCACTGCAGTTCGTGTCGTGTGTTCGTGTGGTATTTCATAATATGGCCAAACATGATCAACAAACTGTGGGGATCCAGCGAGGTCGAAGCCTCCTGGGACAATGGGTTGAAACGAAAGCGTATTACCTTGCTTTGATCCCAGGGCCCCCCTGGGATCAAGGCAAGGAAGGAATGGGGTAGGTTGTTTAGTCAGTAAGAGTCTGTCACTGTTTTTCGCCCTGCCCAAAAGCGGTTTCGTCTATGAATGATTTTTACCTACTATAAAAAAAAAACCTGATAAGAAGTAGGAAAATTTCAATATTTCTTTATGACATCAACTCATAATTAAAAGTATTTATCGATAGTCCTTCTCATTACTAATTGATCATTTATTATATAATACGCCACATTAGAGCCTCACTGTTGATCGTTAAATGATGATATTTTTATATCTTTACATAATGTTATAATTAATTTATTATAATAACCGTGTTACGAAGTTTCCTTGTTGTTGTACTCATTTAAATATCTTGGTATAATGTTAATACTGTTGACAATAAGTGTCTAAACACACTATGCCAAGGATACGCGACGGAAGTTCGGCATGATTACGCCTGCAATGCTATTTGAATTACTGGCGACACATTATGCCGAAATTACGTTGCGTTTTAGCGTACAGTCGAACTTCAGTCGGGCGTACCTAAGTTCAGCGGAAATTCCGCGGCAACGTATTCTGTAGAACACACATTATAGGCGACCGAAGTTCGGTTCGATTGCCGACGGAGATCGGGAGCGGGGAGGATCGCCACGACAGCGCTCGAAACACTGAATATACTTACACACAAAATTGCGCAACTGAATTTCTGCCGCGTAAGTTCGGCACTTATGGTGTGTCATATCAGCCGAATACGTTGGAACGTAAAATCAGCCGCGGAACTTCGGTTGCGTACGTTCGGCACAGTGTGTTTAGACACTTATAGCCAATCAGGATGCTTCGTAAAAAGGGAGCCTGCGCGGGCAATCGTCGCGTGTGTGTGTGTTAGTTAGCGCCTAACGCCAAATGGCAATATTAATACCGTTGTCAAATTATCGCGTTAAGTCGTGGCCACACCTAACTTTATCGTCGATGATTGCGATAATTTCTCGGAAATAACGCGATATTTACTGCAATAATATCGCGATCATTTTAACGCGCTAATGGGGCTACACTTAAAATGAACCTAGTGCAATGTGTAGTGTTAGGTACTAACACAGTTCTACGTCTTATTTACTAACGATAAGTTATATATACTTTATATATGTTAGTCTGTAAGTTCTGTATCTATGGGCCACGATACCTGATCATAAACGATTTATTATTACTGTATTTATTAATTACTAGCTGCTGCCCGCAACGTTGTCTGCGTGAAGGCTCTATAGCACCAAAAATACCTAAGATGGCAGTGTATGATCAGTCTATATCAGATGGTATAGCATTATAAATAAACAACTTTTAAAATAGAACACAGACCTCCTTTCTAGTTTATTAATTATATATTACATTTTACAAGCTTTTATTTAGTTTCACCTGTCCCGTTGTCTGTCGTTCTGTAATCAAATCTTGCAACTTAAATTTGATCCACTTCCCGGTTTCCGATTGAGCTGAAATTTGGTATACACGTTTAGTTCGGATGACAATGCAATATTATGATGACATGGAGCTGATCTGATGATGGAATCGCGAGGTAGCCATCGGAACTCTGTAATTAAACGGCACAACCACGTCGAGTTTGGGCTCGTGTGAATCGTCTTGACGAGTTTTATTTATATAAGTATAGACCACCGCTATAAAAGCTTGTTATGAAAAAAAATATTTTCATTGAAAACTTGTTATACACATTAAGTCCGTTTTTTAATATTTTCTTAAAATACATAAAAAAACGTTTTAAAATACAAAAATAGTAGCCCACAGGCATCGGGAACAGTGTCCAAGCGACCAAGCTGCCGGTGATCAGGGCTCCTGAGATAGTAATCTCCGGACAATACGCGCCGTATCCAGGAGTACTGCCTTCTGAATCAAGCTATTGATCCAGAAGGCAGTACTTTAGTTATTATTATTATTTATGTATTATGTAGAACTACTTTCTCCGCCTCTGGCAGAAGGCTAACTTCTGCCAGAGGCGGAGAAAGTAGTTCTACATAAAAATTTTGGACCCCCATTACATCCTTTTAGGAACTGAATTTTGAAAAACCCGTTCTTAGTGTTCGCCTAGGTCAAAAAAGAAAGGCTAGTGAAAAATTTCACGTTCCTAGTCCCAGTAGTTTTGGCTGTGGGTCGATATGTCAGTCAGATTATCACATTTTCGGAATAAGAAACGCATTATTTGGGTAAAGCGAGAGAGTAGCATCCTGTGTTCGTTAAGTTACCGTACAACCTCTTTCAAACGGATCTTGTTTTGTTTATTTCAGATCCTGGCAGTAATTGCAGCATCCTTACAGTCCCTAGCTGGAGGCATCACCTTCGGCTTCACAACAGTCCTCCTGCCACAACTTCAGGCTGATCCCAGTTACCCATATGATAAGAGCTTAGACTCATGGATTGGTAAGTTACAAGATTTTATTTGGTTTCACCTCTCCCGATGTGTGTTATACATATATCTTATACACTAATCAACCTCTCGGTTACCGATTGAGCTGAAATTTTGCATGCGTGTGTAAATCTGATGACAATGCAAAATTATTATAACTAAAGTTTGTCTGATGATGGAGCCAGAAGGTGGCCATAGGAACTGCATAATTAAACGATATAACCCCATCGAGTTTAAGCTCGTGTGATCCGAAAAGTAACATTAATGCGAACTGAGTTTAAGATAAAGAATCGTCAGTGGTCCCAGGTCACAAAAAATTTAGGAACCATAGCCAAAGGTCAATTCGAATTGGTGGTAAACTGTTCATAGCTGTTCTGCAGACAAATCTGTCATCAGTTATGATTAGCAGAGCAATGATGTATTTATTACTTGCACAATTGTTGAAACATAATTCATTAATTTAAAGTTTAGTTTAAGTACAAAACCAAATTTTTTCTAATTATTTTGTTCTCTATTTCAGCTTCCATCTCTCCGCTTGCTATGATGATGGGCTCTCTCTTATCTGGCCCCATGAGCGATGGCATCGGCAGAAGACTCGGCCAGTTCGTTCTGATCGTTCCCTTCACCCTCGGCTGTATCATCATGGGGCTGGCCACCAACAACACAGTCATGCTGTTTGGAAGATTCATTACAGGACTTTGCACAGGCGCCGTGAGAGCCAATAGCATAGTCTATATTGCAGAGTTGATGGACCCGAAGTATAGACCGATGGCCCTTTTTTGCCCATCCGCTTCAATTCACATCGGAGTTCTCATCAGCCATACAGTTGGAAAATACTGTTATTGGAAAACTAGTTGCTTCATCTTCACTGTACCTACCATAATAGCCTTTATTATACTTTTGTTCTTGAAAGAAAGTCCGTTATGGTTGCTGTCTAAAGGCAAAATAGATGAGGGTATAGAATCCTTCAGACATTTCCGTGGAAATGGAGACGAAAAGGAACTGGCAACAGTTTTAGAAAAGGCTAAAGAAAGAGCAGACGAGAATACTACGTTTAAAGACATACTAAATATTATATTTGGTAAACCATTCATGAAGTCTTTAGCGACCATATTCTTGCTGTTTGTTGGCGTACAATGGTGCGGCATCAATACTTTGTCTTTTTACGCAGAAGTCATATTTCAGAAAACTTTCGGTAGTGATATAGATGCATTTACGCTTGTGTTAATAACTGATAGCATAAGAATTTCAGCTTCTTTGGTTGTTTGTATTTTCGCTAAGGTTCTTCCACGTAAAATTGCTTTTGTTACGTGTTGTCTATCAACAACTCTTGTGTTGATTGGTTTAATAACATACTTATACCTTAAGCCTGTCGGATTAATTTGGGTAGCTGTAACATGTATGATTATTTATATAGCTATGGCAAGTGTATTGACATGTGTATCTTGGTCATTTGTTGCCGAGATATATCCATCACAAGTTCGTGGTTTTGGCTCTGGTTTAAGTTCATCAATATCATTTGTATTGTTATTTATTTCTGTTAAAGTTACCCCTGAGATTATGCATAAATTTGGAGAGGAAGTAATGTATGCGACCTTTGCTGTTGTCACATTGGTCACAGGTATATCTCTTAGTTTTGTAATACCTGAGACCAACGGCAGAAGTTTGCAGGATATAGAGGATGACATGTATAAGAAGGCAGGTGATGTAAAAAAGGATATAGGGATGGTTACTTTACCAAACGTTTCAGTATAGTTTTAGGCAGTTCAAACACCCAGCAACATTGTAAATATTGTAAGTTAAAGTGTAAATATTAAGAAAATCTCAATAAATAAGTTTTGTGCCAATAAAATAATTGACAAATGTTTTTTTTTATTTTAATTTTGATAATGTTTCAGAAGGAATACATTTATAGACTTGTACAATTACGAGCAATAAGATATATATTGTTGCATTTAATATGTAGATATCATTCAAGAATGTGTGTTAAGATAGGTATAAAATAGTTATATAGTTACGAACAACTGGCTGTACACATATTTATTGAATAACAGAAGTAAACATAGATTATAAATGATATTAATTCTTATTGCTGATGACTGTACATGTACAAGTGTAGAACTGACCTAGTGTTACTCTAATATGGGAACAGCAAGAATTTTGTGATACCAAACAAGTTTTCAATGAAAATATTTTTTCATAACAAGTTTTTATAGCTCGGTATATACCTTTATTATGAACATTCATCAAGACCTTTCCGAAAACTACCAACACGTTAGGGTTACCTATCTAATTGTATTATGGAGTTCCTATAGCCACCTTCCAACTCCTCATCAGACCCTGGCTACCATATAGAATCAAAGTACTCGTCAAAACAAATCCAATGAGCCGAAACACGATAAGGTTGAGTTGTTTTATTGCTGAGCTCCTATGGCTACCTTCCAGCTCCATCATCACATTAGCTCGATGTCATCATAATATTGCATTGTCATGCGATTTACACCTGCATGCAAAATTGCAGCTCAATTGGGTGAAGAAATCTGCTTCAAAATTGAGTTGCAAGATTCGATCCTTAGATCCGATTTAAGGTTTGGTCCCATTGTAAAAGTTGTTTGTTATCATGACTAAAATCAAGTGTTTAAGAATCGGTCACCAATTACTAGACACCATATGTAAAATCCTTCATTTATTCTATTTCATTTTACAGTTTGAGCTCGTTTGATTCTTATTGACGATTACTTTTATTTTTTATATTAGTCAGGGCAGTGGCGTAGCTAGTCCCACAGGGGCCCCGTATCAAAAGTCCTTCGGGGCCCCCGTACAAAAAAAACGTATTTTTGTTACAGATGCTTAGCTGTCTTATGAGACGGTTGTGGATAATATGTTGCGAATTTTTGCCTAGTTTGGGGCCCCTGTACCGCGGGGCCCAGTATAATTGATACGGCAGATACGGCGGTAGCTACGCCCCTGGGTCTGATTTTGGAGCTGAAACGTGTCCATAGGAACTCAGCAATTAAACGACATTACCCCATCGAGTTTTGGGCTCGTTTGATCTGTACTGACGAGTATTTTGATTCTATATGGTGGTGGAGAAGTTGGATGCTGGCCAGAGGAGCTCCGCAGGTAACGAGATAACTCAATCGAACTTGGGCTCGCTAGATTCGTATTGACAAGTACTTTGCTTCTATAGAAGCTGCGGCGGTCTTCGTGGTGTTACCATATATGATAATCACGTTCACCACAGTAGAAGGATTTCGCAGGTCTGCTGGAAGAAATTTCTTTATGAAATAAACAGTATCTTTGTAAAAAAATGATTACAATGTATTTTCTCTATAAATATGTGTGTAAGTACATGAATGTATGGTGTGAAAGAAAATATAGGTAGTGCGTTTTGGGTTTCAACGTTTTTCGTTCTGTAAATTTCGACCTGCAAAACAAGCCTCGTGCATGGTTGATAATGAAGAATTGAAGGCTATTATGGAAGCGGATCCACCGCAAACCACGTCCGAATCTGCTGCAGGCTCCGGTGTTAGTGACAAAACTGTTTTAATTCATTTCAAGCAAATTGGGAAGTTGAAAAGCTTGAAAAATTGGTCCGTCATGAATTGAAGGGAGCAAATCGACAAACGTGTAGACTGCTGCGATACATTACTCAACCGGCAAAATAATGAAGGGATTTTAAAACGAATCGAAAAACCTGTGATGAAAAGTAGATCTTGTACGATAATTGGAAACATCGCAATGGCTGAATCCTGGCGAACCAGCCAAATCCTGCCGCAAGACAAAATTGATTAAAAAAGTTGCTTGTGAGCATTTGGTGGACTAGTGCTGTTATTATTTACTTCAGCTTTCTTAAATCTGGCCAGACGATTACGGCAGATGTGTATTGTCAGCAATTGCAAACCATGATGGAAAAACTAGCTATTAAACAACCGAGGTTGGTCAATCGCCGTACTGTCTGTTGTCCTTAGGACAACAGACAGTTAGCAAATTAGAAGAGCTTCAATTGGAATGTCTAAGACATCCACTGTACTCTCCGGACCTAGCTCCAACATACTATCATTTTTTTTTTTCAAAATTTGGATAAATTCTTACAAGGGAAAAAATTCAACTCCGATGGGGCAGTCCAAATGGTTTTTTTTAGTAAAGGGATCAATGATCTACCTATGAGATGTCAAAACTGCATAAATAGCAATAGTACATACTTTGATAAAATAAATATATTATATTTTGAAAAAATCGACTTTAGGTTTAGGTTACTCCCTTACGAAACGTCAAATTTATATTTAAGGACCTAATAGTAGACGCTAATATTTTTTATTCGTCTATGGTGGCTTGTGTCGAAAGACGGAGTGACGCCTGCACAACAGCGTGTGTTCGGCGTGAGGCTAACCCAGCCCACAACGGTTTTTTATAGTGGGAAAAATCATCTAATAAAATCCCGCCCTTGGACGGAGCGGGAAACGGTGTCAGACTCTTACTGACTAAACTACCCTCCCCTTTCCTTCTTAGCCTTCATACCAGGGCCGGACCTTCATTTCAGAAGCCAGAACGGGGCCTCTTCATTTGGCTACCCATTGTTCACCGTCCGCAAGCCCGCGCCTACGAATCGGGATCGGAATCACGACGGCATCTGGGGCGTGAGCTCCGTTGCCTTATACGGTCGGCCTCCTCCTTTGCTAGCATTACTGCTTCGCAGAAGGAGGCGACCGCCTGCCACTCCTCCTCGCTGCGGACCATGGCCTCTACCAGGGCCGGGCGCGAAAGATCGCCGCCGCCGATCGCCCCACGAGGACACGATGATGCTCTTCCCAAGCGTGGCACACCTCTACCGTGTACTCCACCGTGTCCTCCAGGCGGTCCACACAGTGGCGACACCCGGGAGCCCACAACGGTTAAGGAGGTTTTCCTGCATGCGCGGGGAGCGCCGCGCCGCGCCGTCAGTTCCCAGGGCGCCTGTGCCACAACTGACTTTTCTTTTTTATGACAGTGACAACATTCGTCTTGCTGACATTTTCTGTGTTTTTAGTGTAGGTATTTTGTAACGATTTATAGTTGTTGTGTAGTTATTTAGTGTGAGTGGTGTTGTGAATATATAATTATAAGTGCATTTTTTATAGGTTTATAAAATTTATTAAGTGATTTTACTTGTAAGTACCTACTGTATTATAATATATATATTTTAATGCCACATGCTTATGACAACAGCAGTGATGCCGTACGAGGTGCCAGTCCACCTGCACATCGCTGGATGTCCTAGTGAGATGTCCACACTGTCTTTAAGCACGCTTTTTTAAGGGTGAAAGGGGCTTGAAGGTACATTTGGGTAAGAAATACAAACCCTACAATGTACTTTCGACAATGCCCATTGGTACCCACCCTACTCTAACACCTGATCCTCCTCCTCAACCCTTATGGAAAACCTTAACCAAAAAAGGTTCTACTCCAGTTTTGAAAAGAGTTCCTCGTGCCTAACTCACTACCTGCTTGAGAACAACTGTTAACAAATAACAATCCTAAAAGGGAATGTTAACAACATTCCCTTTTAAGATTTTACATGTGCAAAAAAAAAATTGGAAATAAAAAGTTTAACATCTTAAATCAAAGATAATTGTGATATTTCAGCTCAAAGTCTTGAATCTAAATTAACCCCACACCTCCCCTAAAGCTTATTGCATCATGTAAAGTCCCAAACTAAGCGAGGGCGACATTCGAGGTGCAGCTAGCATAATCGACAGGTCACGGGAACAACTTGCGACCTACGGATGCCCCATCAGTGGAAGGGTAAAATTTACAAGTCCATGATAAGACCTGTCCTACTGTATGGATCAGAATATTGGGCTGTGAAAAAGATGGATGAAAAAAGACTGCATGTAGCGGAGATGAGAATGTTGAGATGGATGTGTGACGGTGTGAGAAATGAGTATATTAGAGGAAGTCTGAAAGTGGCGCCAGTGACAGAAAAGTTGAAAGGAAATCGTTTGTCTTGGTATGGTCGTGTGAAGAGGAGTGATGAACGCATGTTACAAAAAGAGTTCTGTGTTTACACGTAGATGGATGGAGAGGAAGAAGGAGACCGAAGAAGAGATGGATTGATTGTGTGAGGAGTGATATGAAAAAAAATTGAATTAGTGATAGTGTGATGGTGACAGGACAGAGTGGGAGAAAAAGACATGTTGTACCGACCCCAAGTAACATGGGATAAGGGTAGGATGATGATGATGCAATAACTAGTGCTTGAGTGCGATCTCACCTGATGGTAAGCAGTGATGCACTCGTTGATGGTAAGGCGAACTGGTTTATTAAGAGCCTATTCACTCTAGCCTTGAAGACACCTAAATTCCCTTCACTTCACTTCTGAGAATCACTATCTACAGAAAAGTAGGCAAAAAATTTACAATAATCACGACAAAAAAAAAACAAAAACTTTTATAGATGCCTTTCTGTACACGTCAGTGGCTAGTGTTATCGAATAATCTTAAAATAACATTGAATATTTTATTCCAACAGGTTTTAACAATAAGATGCACAAGATTCGACGCAAATTGCTATCTGAGCCAATCATGGAAGATATAAGAATATGTTATTAGGTATAAAGAATTAGTGAAAATGACGAAGACTTTGCCAGTGACAGCGCAAAAAATTACATCATCCTTACATATATACAGACAGGTAAATATTAAACGTTTATGTATTAAGGATTCGCAAATAAATAAGTAGTAAAAAGGAAAAAATTAAGAAAATTATATTAGTAAAATAAAAGAAAGATAATAAATATCTGCATAGAGCTAATAGGGTGGTCAATTGTATTTTTTTTTCAACAGAGGATAACTAATAATTATTGCAAGTAGTGATTTTTTTATGGTAAGTAAAAATCATCGAATGACGAATCCCACTCTTGGGCGGAGCGAGAAACAGTGTCAGACTCTTGCTGACTAAACAATCTACCCCGTGCCTTCCTTGCTTTATTCCCAAAGCCCACCGGGGCTTTGGGAATAAGGCAAGGAAGGCACGGGCGAGCTGAGCGATGGTGCGAAAGCGTTATACCGATAACGCTTTCGCACCATCGCTCAGCTCAAGGATTGTAAGCAGTGGTGACCGAGTGATAAGGGTCCAGACTTATTAGTTGTAGGTCGCGGATTCAAACCCAGTCAGGCGCATAAATTTGTGTAAAAGGGTGAATTTTACACTTACAAGCGTACATAGCATTAACATATCGTTTCCAGTCTTATGACATAAAAAAATAAAACAAAATTACAAAGCTAATACGCTTATGTTAGTGGCATGGGATTAAATTAACATCAAAGCTTATCAACTTTTACAGTATTAAGACCTCACGGCCAAGTGGCGCCAACTGGTGGCGCCAACTGGTGGCATAAACATTTCTCGACACTCTCATTCGCTTTGGGGTCCCCTGAGTTTGGGGACTCAGGGGTACTGCCCGCCAAATCCTTCAGTAGCCACGCCAAAGCTAATAATGTCTATGTTACAAGCTATATTATCACATTTTGGGAATCGGTAACAAATGCTTTGGTTGAAGAGGGAGAGTATCAACTTTTGACTTTTACTGGCCTGTCGGTCTAGTGGTTAGTCACCTTGACTACTAGTGTCCGTTACCCAGGCCAGATGTTGTCGACAATGGTCATTTGAATCTTATAGATAATTAGTTGTGCGGTTTCTGTAATTGTTGCGCACATTTTTAAATTTGTTGCGCTTATAGTTTTTTAATTATTTCACAAAAACATTTCCTGCTGCGGTAACGTTACGCCAGCCAGACCTTTTTCTTTCTAATGGGAATATTTAAATAAATATTAGCTATAAAATTAGTTGTCTAGATAAAGTAAATGTTGTGCCCTATTTTGTATTTGTTCTGTCTTCGGTTGCGAAGTTATTCGAGATTTTGCTGCGGTAACGTTTTTGGTTTTGCTAGATCTTTGAGATGGTTAAGCGGATTCTAATCATGTTTTGTACACGACTTCCTAGGACTTAGTTTAAATTTGTTGTGCAATAACAAAACCAAAATAATGCATATCTTAAAGGTTATTTCATTAAAGAGAAAAACACTTCAATTGGTCCCAGCACTCTCAATAAGAAGTCTAAAGACTTACTTTAAACGTTATTTTAAAGCTTGTAACTGCCTTCAAATGTATGTGAAGTTTCATTAGTATCCTGTAAGTATTTAACAAGTTATGATGATATTCAGTTCTTCACGAGCACGGTCTTGATGCGCGCGGTGTTATTTGGCCACTGGATTGGATATATGAACTGAATGTTATGTCAATTATTAGTTGTTTGGATCAGTTGTATATCAGTAAAATTTCAGCTCAGTACATTGGATAATTAATGAGATAATACGATTAAAGTCATTAGGAAGTGAATGACCGTGGTAACCCGACCAAGTTTAGGTGGTTACGAAAAAGCGAAAACGCAGAACATTATACTATCTTTTGAAATGTTTAGTATAACACACCTTACAATTTCTGTACAGACGCGTACACTGTTAAATACCTATATAATAATAATTTAACATTATCTACACTATGAAAACATTATTATTATCTTCCAGTTGCACAAACTTATCAAAAATCACCGCTAGAGCATGCCGTTCGGTAGGACGCGGCAGGGGTGGGGTGAAGGGGTAATACATTGTTTGCACAACGCACTAAACATGCTCCATAAACACATAATTCATCTTGTAGAGTGCGCGTGCACTTCGGCAGTTCCGTTTCCTGTTTTTGCAAATATTTATCGAGTGCGTGAGAGTTATTGTATAATAAACAAGTGTGGCGAATTACTGCTAACGTGGAATGCTTGTATTGAAGACCATAATTATGGTGCGGGCTGCTTGATGAATTCACGAACAAGGTAAGCTTGCATAATGTAACTATAGAAATTGTAGCAAAATTATTATTAATATATACGCGTCGTTAGGTACTTATCTAAAACTGTATTTTTTAAGGCTTAAATATTTTAATTTAGGAACTTAGGTATTCATTATTTTCTGTTTTTTTCGTACTTAATTATTACCTGGACTGGAATCCTCAACAATGATAACATATTTATCCTTTACTACATAGAACCTATAAAAAAGTCGCTTCCAGTTTGTCTGTCAACAGGGACACTTAGATCTTTAAAACTACGCAACAGATTCTGAAGCAGTTTTTTTAATAGATAAATTGATTCAAGCGGAAGGTTTTTGTGCACACATTATCAACATATGACTTGAAACTTGATTAATGAAATTCATGACTTAACGACCAATTTTTTTCGTTACCAATGTCGGGAGTTGGGACTACCGCAACAGGTAGGTAGGTAGGTATTTATTTCCATAAACTCCTTGGACACGTAGACTTTAAAAAATCCATAATAATTACCTTGTTGCGATACTTGCGTTGATATAAACTCGCAAATGGATGACGACTCGAATTTCAAATTTGTAGCAAAACTATAATTGAAACCCGATTAAGGATTTAGACAAAAAAATGTACTTACTCTTTCTTTTTATTGTAGGCATAAACAGAATGGCAACAAAGCAATAGCCGTGGGCCGTCACTTGCCAACTCTATTCGTTGAAATAGAAATGACAAGGATAGGTGATGTTTAATCGGTTGCTAAGCAACACAAGTTTTTATAAGTAAGGGAGTAAAAGTTCAATTGAAATGATCATTTTACCTTTGAATAAAAAAAATTTAATAATCATGTCGTTTTTTTTATAACTTTTGTACGTGTCAGTACTAAATTTATAACACTTTCCTACATATTTTAGAAGGTACCATAATGTTCTGCGTTTTCGCTTTTTCGTAACCACCTAAACTTGGTCGGGTTACCACGGTCATTCACTTCCTAATGACTCTAATCGTATTATCTCATTAATTATCCAATGTACTGAGCTGAAATTTTACTGATATACAACTGATCCAAACAACTAATAATTGACATAACATTCAGTTCATATATCCAATCCAGTGGCCAAATAACACCGCGCGCATCAAGACCGTGCTCGTGAAGAACTGAATATCATCATAACTTGTTAAATACTTACAGGATACTAATGAAACTTCACATACATTTGAAGGCAGTTACAAGCTTTAAAATAACGTTTAAAGTAAGTCTTTAGACTTCTTATTGAGAGTGCTGGGACCAATTGAAGTGTTTTTCTCTTTAATGAAATAACCTTTAAGATATGCATTATTTTGGTTTTGTTATTGCACAACAAATTTAAACTAAGTCCTAGGAAGTCGTGTACAAAACATGATTAGAATCCGCTTAACCATCTCAAAGATCTAGCAAAACCAAAAACGTTACCGCAGCAAAATCTCGAATAACTTCGCAACCGAAGACAGAACAAATACAAAATAGGGCACAACATTTACTTTATCTAGACAACTAATTTTATAGCTAATATTTATTTAAATATTCCCATTAGAAAGAAAAAGGTCTGGCTGGCGTAACGTTACCGCAGCAGGAAATGTTTTTGTGAAATAATTAAAAAACTATAAGCGCAACAAATTTAAAAATGTGCGCAACAATTACAGAAGCCGCACAACTAATTATCTATAAGATTCAAATGACCATTGTCGACAACATCTGGCCTGGGTAACGGACACTGACTACTATGCCAGAGTTCGTGGGTTCGATTCCCACCCAGAACAAATGTTTGAGGGATGAAAACGATCATTTGTTCTGTGTCTGGGTGTATTTATCTATAATATGTATGTATTTAGAAATATATAAGTATGTTTATCAGTTGTCTAGTACCCATAACGCGAGCTCTGCTTAGCTTGGGACTAGACGACTTTGTGTGATAGTGAAACAGAAAAAAAAATACTTTTAACTGAGCAGCAACCAACCTGTGTTCATTTGTGCATGTATAATTATGATGGTAAGTCCCTTTTTTGAGGCGTGGCTGCAAAGACCTTACGTCGTCCTCACCTTCAGCATGACGCAGGTTCTCACCGGACATGGCAAGTTCGGGAGGTATCTGCATCGGATTCGTGCGGAACAGACGCCCGGGTGTCGCCACTGTGTGGCCAGCCCAGAGGACAATGTGAAACAAACGGTACAGGTGTGCCGCGCTTTGAAAAGCATCGCCGTGTCCTTGTGGGGGAAATAAGACGGCCTGTGTTCCTTCAGTTGCCACACTAACTCTTTCAAATAACTCTTTTTTCTTTTTTAGTTATGTGTTGTATATTATGTAAATAGTACGCCACGAACTACCCGTGTAGCTTTCTCCTCTGTCAAATCCATCTAAAGGTTGTCTTTAAAAAATCGCTTTTAGCGATAAGACCGCCCATTGTAACACCGTAGTAATTTTTAAGTGTCCATATGTGGGTCAGGACCAAATTTTTGACGCGACGAAATGTGTCACACCGGAAAATAAATGTGTCATACTGGAAAATAAATGTAGCACAATAGAATTGTTGCCCTACATTTATTTTCCAGTGTGACACATTTTGTTGTAATTTCCGTTGTGCGATTACGTCAAAAATTTGGTCCTTACCCATGTACCAAGTTTTGTTTATGGTGTATCTACAATAAAGAGTATATCTGTCTATCTATCTTTTTTCCTTCTTCCAGGTCATGGCAACATTTGTGGCGTCCTTGCAGGCCCTCTCTGTTGGCCTCACCTTCGGTATCACTGCAGTCCTCCTGCCACAACTTAAGGCTGACTCCAGTTTTCCATATGATAAGAGCTTAGACTCATGGATTGGTAAGGTTTACCAAGAAACAAGTTTTCGGGCTTGCGGAGGTCGAGCAATGGGTAGCTCGCCGTCCGGTCGTCTGGTAATCGTCCAGACCAAGCCTAGTTGTCGACGGAGCGCACTGTTCCCGCGCGCCTCAAGGAGTTTTCAGCAAACTGTAGGGACCGTGCAGAAGGGTCGAAGCTAACTGGGGCCAAGGGTTCGTATCTGAAATGAAGGCACTAGCCCTGGTATAGATGGCGACGTAGGAACGGGGTAGGTAGTTTAGTCAGTAACAGTCTAACACTGTTTCCCGCTTCGCCCAAGGGTGGGATTCGTCATTGGATGATTTTTACCTACCATAAAAAAAATACTAAGAAACAAGTTTTGAATATAAATATTTTTTCATAGCAAGGTTTTTATAGCGCGGTATATACCTATATGTCGGAAACGGCAAAATAAGGCACGCCATCTAGTGGCAATTAGAAGAACTAAATAAAGATGGCGCGCTAAACAGAGTCCGTGACGATTCAATCTATATTTTTACAAGCTTTCCCGATGTTTGTGATCAAAAATTGTAAATTGAACTTGTATCTACTTCCCGGTTACCGATTGAGCTGAAATTTTGCATGTATGTGTCAATCAGATAACAATGCACTATTATTATATTGTGGAGTTGATCTGATGATAGAACTGACAGGTCCTCATAGGAACTCGAGTTAACAAAAATATGGTTCGCGAAACGGTAAAATTCTTAAACTTTCCTACTAAAAAGTATCTAAATGCAAACTAAGTTTAATAAAAAGTATGGTGTTTTCAAAGAAAACATTCATTTTTTATTTATTTATATACTCGTATAATTAACGTGACCATTTCCTGTGCCAGAGCGGGACAACTGAGGAATAGTTCTACAAAAAAAACCTGCGGAATTATAAAATAAAACAAAGTTTTGAGAGTTTTACAAGTTTATAGAAGATTGAATAACACAAATCAAAGCACTAAACACAAAACAGTTAAGTAGTGGGGCGACTTCTAAGTCGTATTTTTGTTTTTGTCGCACGGTGTCGCCCGCGCTGTTGTTACATTAAAAAACGATAGATGCATTCTTAAAGCTAAAGCGGGACATTTTTGCTCTTGCGGGGGACAGCGGGACAGATAGTCTGAAAGCGGGACAGTCCCGCCCAAAGCGGGACGTATGGTCACGTTATATGTAACCAATACATATAAGAGGTAGCAAACCGTAACATTTATATTGTTTAAACCTAACCTGTATTGTTTTTAAATCAAAATTTTTGAATGATATGAAGTTTTTTTTAAGATAAATAAGTAATTAAAGCTCATGAATCTGTCCCAGGTAACGACAAAGAATCAACAGGGGTCCAAGTCAAAAGAAGTTTGGGAACCACCACGCTAGCCAAATGTCCAAGGATTGGCGGTTATCGCTATTCTGCATACAAATCAGCCATCAGCCAGATTATTTTTTTGATTAGCCAGATGTATAAAAGATTTGTTGAAACATAATTCATTAATTTAAACTAATCCTTTTGTAACCTTTATAATATTATCAGTTTAAGTAAAAAACCAAAGGCTTCTCTTTTTAATTATTTTGTTCTCTGTTTCAGCTTCCGCCTCCCCGCTTGCTATGACTTTGGGCTCCCTCTTATCTGGCCCCATGAGCGATGGCATCGGCAGAAGACTCGGCCAGTTCATCTTGCTTGTTCCCTTCACCATCGGCTGGATCATCATGGGACTGGCCACTAACAACGCAATCATGCTGTTTGGAAGATTTCTTACAGGAGCCTGCACGGGCGCTGTGAGAGCCAATAGCGTAGTCTATGTTGCAGAATTGACTGATCCGAAGTACAGACCGATGGCTCTTTTTCTCCCATCCGCTGCAATTCACGTCGGAGTCCTCATAAGCCATACAGTTGGAAAATTCTGTTATTGGAAAACTAGTTGCTTCATCTTCACTGTGCCTAACATACTAGGCTTTATTATACTTTTGTTCTTGAAAGAAAGTCCGTTATGGTTGCTGTCTAAAGGCAAAATCGATAAAGGTATAGAATCCTTCAAACATTTCCGTGGAAATGGAGACGAAAAAGAACTGGAAAAAGTTTTAAAAAAGGCTAAAGAAATAGCAGAAAAGAAAACTACGTTTAAAGATATACTAAATATTATATTTGGTAAACCATTTTTGAAGTCTGTGGCGATCATATTCTTACTATTTATCGCCGTACAATGGTGCGGCGTCAATAGTTTGCCTTTTTACGCTGAAGTCATATTTCAGAAGACGTTTGCTGGTAGTATAGATGCATATGTTATGGTATTAGTTACTGATTGCATAAGAATTTCAGGGTCCGTGGCTGTTTGTATTTTTGCTAATGTTCTCCCACGCAAACTTGCTTTTGTTATCTCTTGTCTAATAACAACTCTTATGTTGATAGGTTTAATAATATACTTGTACCTTAACCCTGTCGGATTAGTATGGATAGCTGTAACATGTTTGCTTATTTATATAGCAACGGCTAGTACATTGACATGTATATCTTGGTCATTTGTTGCTGAGATATATCCATCAAAAGTTCGTGGTTTTGGCTCTGGTGTAAGTTCATCAATATCATTTATATTGTTATTTATTTCTGTTAAAGTTACCCTTGAGATAGTGTATAAGTTCGGAGTGATAGTAATGTATGCGACCTTTGCTGTTGTTGCATTGGTCTCGGGTATATGTCTTTGTTTTGTGCTACCTGAGACAAGCGGCAAAAGTTTGCAAGATATAGAGGATGACATGTACAAGAAGCCTGGTGGTATATGAAAGGATATAGGGGTGGTTACTTTACTGAACTGTTCAGTATAGTTTTAGATAGTCAAAACACCAATCAAAATTATGAATATTGTAGGTTAAAATGTAAATTAACAAAATTACAATAGTTTTGTGCTAATAAAATAATTAACAAATAATTTTTTTTTATTTTAATAATGTTTCAGAAGGAATAAATTTATAGACTTGTACAATTGTACAAAAGTTGTACGGTGAAAGATCATTCATATATATTTTTTTCAATGTTTTTTAGTTTGATTTCTTTGAAATTTTAGCTATTTTTACCTTGACATTGGCAAAATCATAGGACGTTCATCGATGAAGCCATACACTTAAATAAAGAAGAAGAAAAGTTGTACGATCCATGAGAAACAGCAATATTTACAGGTATTGTGTGCTTTTTTTCGGACTTCCAAAGCAGTTTGATGGCGTAACCGGTTTCTGTGACGATATGAAGGGAAAGTTTTGTTTGATGTGCTAGAGCAGTGGTTCCCAAACTTTTTTTAACCAGGGACCATTTTGGGTTCATTGTTTTTAATAGGGACTTGAAGTCCAGAAGAAAATTTTACTAACCTAAATGCTTGTTTGTTTGTGTAAACAGACGGACGGCACTTTTACATAGCGAAGAAACGATTGTACATCTACACTTCTACACTAATATAATAAAGAGGTTAAGTTTGTTTTTTAGTTTGTAGGAGGTAATCTCTGGAACTAATGGTCCGATTGAAAAAAATTAAGCAACAATAGAAAGCTGCTTTACTCCTGAGTGACATAGGCTATATTTTATGTACGCGGGCGAAGCCGCTGACAAAAGCTAGTTTCTAATATTTCTGAGCACTTCTCTTTCGTAGCTCTGTAAAGCTTGATCTACACTACTCTCGAAGTTACCTTGACGTACTCATTGGAGTTGATCGAAGTCCGATATATGTAACTACACACTCTTACAACCTAGCGAGGAGCACTTTAAGTCCTTTGACTCGGGCGCAAAAACCGACAACGACTGGAAGTCGCCCGAAGCGAGGTGAGGTTGCACTAAGGTATTCGTTCAACTGATATTCATCATCATCATTTCAGCCGAAAGACGTCCACTGCTGGACATAGGCCTCCCCCAAGCGCCGCCACAAAGACCGGTCCTGTGCGTCTTGCATCCATCGGCTTCCAGCAACCCTGACCAGGTCATCGGTCCACCTTCCGGATGGCCGCTGGGGCCGAAAGGTTCTGGAGTGGCGACCGCGTACCGGAAGACGTAGCGTTGGATGGCAACTGACATTGATATGAATTAAATATATAAGAATTAAGTTTTATAATTAATTTTAGATAAAATTTTGTATACCTTTGCTTCCTGTTACCTTCCAAAGCAACCACAACCCAGGTATTATGGGCGGGGATCGTTCTTACCTGTACTAAAGGCACACGGGCTATTAGGCTATAATTGTTTGGCCCATAAATTATTTAATAAGTAATTAGTGATTTAATTTTTAATAAATCGTGAATATATTTTCCTGATGGGTATAATCCGGGAATCTTTAAAGTCACGAGTGAAAAGGTTAATTCTAGGTAAACACGCTCCATCGTCGACCGTATCATCGCTTTGTATCAGGGAGGCACTCCGGTATCACCGCGTGACAAACCTACTTCCTTCTTGTGATCAAGGCTACCTAATACCTGACGGACTGATTCATCATCTACCCCAGTTATCACTAAAGGGGCCCTACAGGGTCGAAGCCTCCTGGGGTCAAGGGTTGATGCGAAAGCGTAACACCAAGGCTCTGGGATTAAGGCAAGGAAGGAACGGGGGTAGCTTGTTTAGTCAGTAAGAGTCTGACACAGTTTCCCGCTCCACCCAAAGGCGGGATTCGTCATTGGATGATTTTTACCAACTAAAATTAAACAAGCACCAGTTATCAGGGAGATAGGAAATGGCGAGGGTTGTAGCGCGGTGTTCCGCAGGGGTCGGTACTAGGCCCGCCTTTGTGGAACATTGGCTCCTACGCAACGACCTCCCCGATCTTTTGTAATTAACATAAGGAGCAATTAGGGGGTTTAGTTAGCATTTCACGTGAAGCGGACAGCTAAATAATTTCGATGTTGCCGATTTTGGTAAGAAAGAAATAAAAGAAAATTTGTGCTTTACCATGTTGATTCATTTCAACAATAGAAATCACTATAAAGCTGAGACATTTACATTCCACCTATATACGAGATGGGCTTTTTTACCTACCATAAAAAAAAAAACCTGTGTTCATACATACTCCGTCTATAGAACATCCAATATTAGTACTGCTGAGTTCACCGATCAGCCCATTCATGTACAAGTTAAAAAGGCGAGGCGAGGATAAACCCCCTTGCCTTACTCCGCATTCCAACCTGTATTATTCTATTCTATTCTATTCTATTCTATTCTATTCTATTCTATTCTATTCTATTCTATTCTATTCTATTCTATTCTATTCTATTCTATTCTATTCTATTCTATTCTATTCTATTCTATTCTATTCTATTCTATTCTATTCTATTCTATTCTATTCTATTCTATTCTATTCTATTCTATTCTATTCTATTCTATTCTATTCTATTCTATTCTATTCTATTCTATTCTATTCTATTCTATTCTATTCTATTCTATTCTATTCTATACGTTCGATCGCGCACCCAACCATCTTTATACTCATATTCTGCTGCTCACTGGAGCAACGATACAATGTCATGTGGCACATCTGTTTCACGTTGTGGCTTCTGCTATAGCTTGTTATAACACACCAAATCAAAAGCTTTTGAAAGGAATTAATTAGCTGATAAATATCTAAAGCTAAATAGTCATATGGAAAAAAATATAAGTGTAAAGTATATATACTGTTACAGACGTGAGTAATCAAATGCCGGTTTACTAAAAGAGAGATTTATTTTCCACAAACAAAACACAGTTTAGTCCAATCGCCAATTAACCACTTCGTAATGCACTCTAGAGATCCGTAAGAATATCGCTTAGGTCGTCGTATGGATAGTTCGCACTTGTTCGCTGTCGAAATCAAACTGACTCACTTTCGGGCGCGGACACGTATTTATACTCAGAGCCAAGAAAATTCTAGATACCGAAGGTTCGAGGCCAGGCCAGAACAATAGAGTCGCATCGCGGGGGCCATAAATCATTTTTATTAGAGGTAGGTAGGTACCACTCTACCCCACGACTCATACGAATTACGACTCTATGGTACAAGACGGTAGGTACAAATTCCTTTACCAGGTTACTTAAGTACCTACAAAGTTTCTAAGAATTATCGAGTACCTACTTATTACGTGGCAGATTTTTCATGTCCGTAAGGATTGAGGAGCCACATCAGATTTTTAAATTCTGATCTCACCATTATTTAGCAGCAATGTAGCTTATTTTGCAGCACGAATTCTAGATTTAGCAGCAACATATATCACTAGTTATTTTAATGCAAAAGTGGCTCCTCAATCTAAACGTCTGAATTGAGGAGCCACCTGGAACTCGTTAAGTAATAGATGAATATTTATGAAAATTTTGTATCATTTAGTAGCAATTTTGCATATTACCGTCTAAAAATTTAGCTTCTGTAGCGCTAAAATGAAAGAAAATACAATACTTTTAATATGGCTCCTCAATCTAAACTCAAGAGGTGAATTTCTATTGGATGTGAGCGATCAATTAATATATTCGACATATTGATCATTTAGCAGGTGTTGTGTTTGTTTTTGCAGTATAGAAGTAAAATAGTAAAACAGAGTAAATTTTGTATATGAACGCATTTTCTTTGGCTCCTCAATCCTGACGTAGCCACCTGAGATCTCAACGGAATCTAAAGCCAGAGATACTAACATTTAGCAGAAATGTCTGCTAAATATATCTGCACAGTTCAGCAATGTATATATTTTGGATTCTGAAAAAACAATATTTAACTATTTTCTTGTAAATTCAGTGTGTAGGGTGACCATATTATTACTCGTATTAATGAAACCAGGATAAGTAATTTATTAAATTTATATTTTCATAACAGATTATATCTATCGTACCTACGATTTAGTTATTTAGCAATCAATTTCGCTATAAGTTATGGAATGAATGAATATTGGCTGATTAGTACTTATACGAATTTTAGAATCGTAATAATCGTAACAGAACATCTCATCTTTCAGTGTAAGATAGTGACATTTGTAGTGGCCCGTGCCAGTTTCGTTAATTGCAGGAATAAATTCTATAGCACCTACTAACTGATATGATTTATTCGAAAACATTAAAATTTCTGGTATTTCTCTCACTCTAAACTTTTCACAACCATTCAGTTCATATTAAACTGTGTTTGACAGAGTATATTTACAAACACTTTGGTTGTTACAAAACGTACGAAAATAGTTATTGTGTGCCTCACAGCTGCGACAAAAAAGGTTTAGTTCAGCATGTATGCCAGACAACTAGTGCCTGACGCTGATTTTCAACTGAACCTGAGTTTGTGACGTGACGGACGCAAAGAACAGTTTTGTGGTGAAACGTACTGAGATAGAATAAATTTTACATCATAATAGAATCTTGATTAGTGAACTGTGTAAATGTGTGATAAATAGGCGTACTAAGATAATGTAATTTAGTGTGATTTTTTGTATTGTATATAGTGTGATGTAAATAAATAAATAAAATAAAATAAGAAACAAATGATAAAAATGATATAACAGAAGGGCAAAAAGTAAACAGATGTGGGTAAATCTCGAACGTGTTAGAATGCAATCATTTACTCCCACCGCACTAGCGCATTAAATGCAGCCGCGCGCTAACGAGTGATTATGAATAATGTGAGCATTGTCCCCCATCAGTTTGCTTGTGCCTGTGAGTTGCGTTAACAAAGTGTTTGTTTTATTGTTTATATTATAAACTGAAATTGAGTGCGAAGGAATAGTGGATATCCATTTTAATAAATGTATATATATATACCTAAAGGAGTACGAAAACTACATACGGAAGGTAAGCGTTAACAGTGCATTCAATGATAACAAAATCTTTTAAGAAAATATAAATAAAGCCAAGATCGAGTTCCCATGTAATGTGTTGCCATGCATTTTGCAGGTGTCACACTTGCGACAGGGCGTAACGTTGCCGTATAAAACGAAAGCACAAACGCCTTCTTGGTTGTAGGAGAAGAAATTGGAACAAGCCGAACATGAGCAACTCTCATCATTATGCAGTAGCCACACACCACATATAGAACCAAGAACCAGTAATAGCCCCAGTCCGGCAGGCGCCCGGGCACATTAGATAATTGAGGTATTTTGTACCACCATATCCAGCTGCCGTTGTGCGTCGATCAGGTACTGTCGTAAGCGCCTTCTAAGTGTGCCTAACGTGTTTATCACTCTGATTGGTGGGGGAATATTGTTCCACACTTTAGAAGCAGCACAACGGAAGCTACTTTTGAAAGCAGCCGTACCGTGAGACTGGGTTGAAAGCTGTTGTCTCCTTCCGCATTCCCGCCTGCTGGCCAGCCAACTCAACTTATTAAATAAATAGTCCGGTTTCTGGAGTTTAACCACACCGAACAGAAGGCAGGCCAAGTGCAGTTTGCGTCTCGATTTCATCTTCAGCGTAAAGTACTCATTAAGATGAGTCCTCGTAATTAAACAATTTTTTTACGTTAATTTTAATTTAAGAATATTGTTTGAATAATTATTTTTTTTATATGTGTTTGTTGACTATATTACCTCCATTAATCCGAAGACAAAAACATAAAACAAGTAACTTTCCTCGATAGAAAAAAAATCCGAACTTACCTCTAAAAATAACATTTTATGAATTTTATGCCGTAGTCATGTACTTTCTGTCACATTAAAATAATGAAAAATGTAGATAATATATTATTAAACATTAATCAGAAATCAGTTTTTAAAGAAACATGAAATTGAATTTTTAATACATTTTTATTTAGTATGGCGCTTACGTTCGAGCAGGTTGCATGTTTCCTCTCTCTATCTATTTACGTTGCTATCGCATAGTTCTATCACTTTCAACCATTTTACCCAGTTCTTCCGACAAGGTATCGTCTTAAGGTATGGTGTTACATGGGTTTTGCGAGGAATGCTGTAACAAAACCGAGCGCAAGCATTTTGTACTCTTTGGATGAGCCGATCTGTACGAGCTAAGAGGCGCGGGCCATAGACAGTATCCGCGTATTTTAATCTAGAAAGAACTAGAGTTTCATCCAGCTGCTCCCGTAATGTTTCCGACAAGTACGGTTGCGGATAAGCGGTTTTGCCGGAATTAGAGATAAACCATTTTTTCCCCTAAAAAGCGCACACCCATCCACTTCCCGACCTCAGATCGACCGTAATTTATTTTTCCTTAAATTTTTGCTATATTATCTTCCTTTTCCAATGGGTTTCATTCTACTACTATTTAAGTCCCTTTCAAAAGCTATTTGCACTGGTCTACATTTTATCCCGAGGCGTTGGAGGCATTATATCCTAGAGGCGTTGGATCGACGTCGTAAGGGACGACATGCGTGCTAATGGGCTTGAGGCAAGGGACGAAAAAGACCGAGCGAAGTGGAGGCGTCTAAGAAGGAAAGCGGACCCCGGGCACCGAGGTGAAAGCCAAGGTAGCAACCGGGACGGGCGCTAGGTTGATGATGATGACTAATCAGCCAATATTCATTCATTCTATAACTTATAGCGAAATTGATTGCTAAATAACCAAATCGTAGGTACGATAGATATAATCTGTTATGAAAATATAAATTTAATAAATTACTTATCCTGGTTTCATTAATACGAGTATAATATGGTCACCCTACACACAGAATTTACAAGACAATAGTTAAGTATTGTTTTTTCAGAATCCAAAATATTGTATACATTGCTGAACTGTGCAGATATATTTAGCAGACATTTCTGCTAAATGTTAGTATTTCTGGCTTTAGATTCCGTTGAGATCTCAGGTGGCTACAGTCAAACATATATAATTAGAACGTCAGGATTGAGGAGCCAAAGAAAATGCGTTCATATACAAAATTTACTCTGTTTTACTATTTTACTTCTATACTGCAAAAACAAACACAACACCTGCTAAATGATCAATATGTCGAATATATTAATTGATCGCTCACATCCAATAGAAATTCATCTCTTGAGTTTAGCTTGAGGAGCATTATTAATTTTCTTTCATTTTAGCGCTACAGAAGCTAAATTTTTAGACGGTAATATGCAAAATTGCTACTAAATGATACAAAATTTTCATAAATATTCATCTATTACTTAACGAGTTCCAGGTGGCTCCTCAATTCAGACGTTTAGATTGAGGAGCCACTTTTGCATTAAAATAACTAGTGATATATTTTGCTGCTAAATACTATTTGGATAATAGTAATAATCGAGCGTGGAATGTTTCAAGGTGGCTGCTAAAAGGTATTAAAATTCAAAAAGCAAGTTTATATGAAATTAATACAAAAACAAAGACAATAAATTCGTTTTAAAATTAGATTCGCTAGTTTTGACTTAAGGAGGTATAAGAAACGAACAAGTTCATTCTAATTGAAGATCCCGTTACATACTGTAGTTTCTTAGATATTCAGAGATTTATTGTGAAAAAATGAGACTTTCCAAACAAAGCGGTGAGTATTATATTTCTTTTTATTTCCATTAAAAAAAACTGGTTAAGTGCGAGTGCATACTAAGGGTTCTGTACGCGAATAAAAAAGAATGGAAAAAAATATTTTCTTTTTTTACGTAAGTTAACTTAAAATTTAGTTTTAGTTTTCAGATTTGTATCTAAAAATTCAGCTATTGCTGAATAAAAATCTGAAAATTATTTTTTTTTTAATAATACTATACTTGTGCTATACCTATCTACCTATTGGTATAGCACAAGTATAGTATTATTCCTATACTTGTAAGATTAGATCTAGCTCAAGTGATAAGTATTTTGGAGTCAACAAGTTTATCTAGTAGATAAACTTGTTGACTCCAAAATTTTTGTATTAGGTTTCTAGCGACATATTTGGTTTACGGAAGTATCGCCATGTTTCTAAATTCCGTACTAAGCTCCAGTGACTGCCGAAATGCCCAAATCTTAACATTACAGTGTCCTGTTTATTCCTAGAACGCCTTCTTATCTCAAGGAACTTTTGCCCTTTGATGCCCTCGTACTCTGCCAAGTTCTGTGACAAATCGTTCACGGGCCAGGTGGTGCAATTGTGGAACGCGTTGTCGAGGTCAGTTCGGCAAGCCCAGTCATTAATCCTTTCCTTAATCTTTTCCTTTCTGTCTAATATTATTAATGTATCTAATTTTATTTCTTCCACCACTTTTTTTTGTTATGGTGAGCAAAAATCATCCAATGACAAATCCCGCTCTAGAGCGGAGCGGGAAACAGTGTCAGATTCTTACTGACTAGACACCTCACCCCGTTCCTTCTTTGGCCTTCGCACTGGGGCCAAGCCTTCCTTTAAGAAAGGGACCCCGGGCCCCACTAGGCTTCGACCCTTTTGCAGAGTCCAGAGTTGCTGACAACTCCTTGAGTCGCGTGTTAACAGATCGCGTCATCGACTACTTGGGCTTGGTCAGGAATATTACCAGACAACTGGCGAGCAATAGGCAGCTCGCCTTCCGCAAGCCCGCGCCTACGATGGCCGGGAATCGGGATCGGAATGTCGGCGGCGTCTGGAGCGTGTGCGTCGTTGCCTTATGGGGTCAGCCTCCTCCTTAGCTTGCATTACTGCTTCGCAGAAGGAGACGACCGCCTCCCACCCCTCCTTGCTCCGGACCATGGCTTCTACCAAGGCCTTGCGCGAGAGATCGCCGCCGCCGATCGCACCCACGACGACACATGCTCCTCCCAAGCGGGCCACACTTGTACCGTGTGCTCCACAGTGTCCTCCGGGCGGTCCACCCAGTGGCGACACCCGGGCGTCTCTACCGTATTTGATCCCACCACTGACCTTTACACTGTGAAACTATTTCTATTTTAGTGTACAACAAAGTTTATTATATTTAAATATATTAAGACCTTGCTCGAGTCAATTTAGATGTTGAGCTGGTCGAAATTAACTTTTTTTGCGACGTAAACAGCTAAACTTGAATTAGCTTCAAGGAACCGCAGACTTGAATATAAGGTTTTAATTTTACGCGTTCCTGAGATTAAGGATCTTGACTGACAGACAGAATGACAACTAAGTAACTCTCTAAGGGTTCAGTCTTTTTTTTGAGGTACGGAACCCCAATTAATATTTATAGATTGACTTTTATTAGACTATCATTTATTCCGATCTTAAAAGAAAAATAAATCTTACCTTCTTCTTTTCTTCCTGACCTTATCACATATTACGTCTTGAGGTTGGCGCAACACGTTGTTTTCTTCCATTCTGTCCTGTCACCCGTCACACTATCACTCTAAGTCCTTTTTTTCTTTCACTCCTCGACAATCCTTCCATGTCTTCTTCGGCCTTTCGCTTCCTCTCCATCCATCTACGTATAAACTTAGAACTCTTTTTGTAACATGCCAAGGAGTAAAACTCCTTGCCGGAGTTTGTGTTTCCTGATAGCTACAACCCGGGAATCTTTAAGTCAAGAGTAAATAGATTACTTCTAGGTAAGCGCGCTACATCGTCGACCGCATCGTCGCTTTCTGTCAGGTGAGATAGCGGCCAAGCGAACCTATAATCAATAAAAAAAAATGCATTTCATCCCTGCTCTTCTCATGACTACCTATATCAAGACAAACGATATCCTTTAAAATTTTTAGTCACTGCCAGTGACTTAACTTTGGAAGTTAAGACTCACTGGCGCAACTTTCAAACTTCCTCTAATATAGGTACCTACTCATTTCTCACTTTATCCACCCTCGTCACACCACACATCCATCTCAACATTCTCATCTCCGCTACATACAGTCTAGTAAAGAAAAATAAATCCTATACCAGACCCAACATGACCAAAAGATTTTTTTTTAGATCCTATCCAGGAAGCGATAGGTTCAATGGGACCTTGGCAACTAATTATAACTATAGCACTATCTCTGAAGAGTTTTCCTGCGGCGTGGAACCAACTGGCAATCGCTGTGATCGCCCCAGGACAAGACTTCTTCTGTGTTTCTCCAACGCCTATGAATGCCAGTGACTCAATGTTGCGTGCGTGTTCTGTGAGAGTCGACGACAGTTTACCAGAAGTTCCATGCGAAAAATTCTCTTATGATGACAGTGGTTTCAAGTCAACTATAGTGAGCGAGGTAATTCTATTTGTTACTATTATTTCTTTGACTTGTCTGCAGGTGGTATCTAGGGTAAAATCCGGATAGTTGCCCCACTTTATGAAATCACTCCATATAGAGTAAAAAAGTGATAAACGTTATTTGTAAGGTCATTTGGTTTTTCATTGACCAATTTATAGTAATTTAAAAACTATTTTCTTTTATATTTTTAGAGTAGGTATTAACGATTTTAGCGGACCTCTATATTTTGTGACATCTAAGTTGCCTGATCCATATAAATGCCCTACAGGAAAGCAGCCCTCCCCACAACAAGGCATGGCGGAAAGAGCTCCGGCGGGATCTCATGCTGAAATGGAAACAGCGACTGTCGCAACCCAGCGCTGGGCACGCCATAATTTCGGCGGTAGTGCCCCTCTTTGAGGCGTGGCTGGATAGACCTCATGGCGTCCTCACCTTCCGCATGACGCAGGTCCTCAACGGACATGGCAAGTTCGGGAGGTTCCTGCACCGGATTCGTGCGGAAGAGACGCCCGGGTGTCGCCACTGTTTGGCCAGCCCGGAGGACACGGTGGAGCACACGGTAGAAGTGTGCCCCGCTTGGGAAGAGCAACGCCGTGCCCTCGTGGGGGTGATCGGCGGCGGCGACCTCTCGCGCCGGGCCTTGGTTCAGGCCATGGTCCACAGCGAGGAGGAGTGGCAGGCGGTCGCCTCCTTCTGCGAAGCAGTAATGCTCGTAAAGGAGGAAGCTGACCGCATAAGGCAAAGGCAACGGCGCACCCGCCGTAGCCGTCGCCGCCGCGATCCTGCCGATATCCGGCCACCGTAGACACTGGCTTGCGGACGGTGAGCAATGGGTAGCTCGCCGTCCGGTCGTCTGGTAGCAGTCCAGACCGAGCTCAAGTCGTCGACGGCGCGCTCCGTTCCCGCGCGCCTCAAGGAGTTGTCAGCAAACCGTAGGGGCCCTACATGGTCGAAGCCTCCCGGAGCTGAAGGTTGGTTCGAAAGCGTTACACCGGGGCTCTGGGAATAAGGCAAGGAAGGCACGGGGTAGGTTCTTTAGTCAGTACCAGTCTGACACTGTTTCCCGCTCCGCCCAAGAGTGGGATTCGTCATTCGATGATTTTTACCTACCATAAAAAAAAGCCCTCCCCACAAAACAGGCAACTATCCCCTAAAAACTTTGCATGCAATCAGATAGAGCTAGCCAAGGTTAGCAACCGGGACTGGCGCTAATATGATGATGATGATGCAATCAGATAGAGACGTAAGACACGGTCAACATAGTAGTAACTGGAAAGTCTTTTGATGAATAATTGAAATAGTATACGATTCATTCGCAAAACAGTAATTGAAATCGGAGCATCTATCCCACTCGGTCATCTATCTCGGCTTTACCCGGCGGTTTATTTTCGGCTTTTCTCGGATTTATGAGCTGATGCCTCTGCTACTGGAGAAAATCATATTCTATGTGCTATTCCAGGGCAAAGTCTACCTGTGTGCCAAATTTCATTCAAATCTGTTCAGCCGTTCGAATATGAAAAAGTGATAAACAAACACTCACTCACAAAGTTTCGCCACTAGTCAATACCATGTTTGCGCGTGATTTCACGACATTTGGTTAAAGGTTAAACACCATGTGGAGACCGGCGTTCGCATAGATTCTAAAATTCTGTGTATATTTTTTTGCAAAATTTACTTAATATTAAACATTTTTTTTCTCGAAATTAAGGATAAATTTGCAAATATTTCACGATGAACATGTTGGCACATCGACACCTTACTGTTATAGTAGAATTTTTTTAAGTCTGCGCGCGGCGAAAAAAGGAAACTAATTATTTGCCGTCATCTTGACATTTATGTCAGGTGTCAAGAGAATGTTTTGTGTTCCGTGTTTTTAATCGTTTCCAAAGTAAATAATCGTAATCATTATACCAAAAGTGATTAAAAGTGTTGGTAAAGATATTATCTTGAAATTCAAACGTGCTTGTTAAGAGGAATGAGAAAATATCAGGCTTACGATACGATTTTCCAAAAGTGGACCATTTGTCAAATATTTTTTTCGGGTGACCAGAACAACAAATCTCCCTGAATATTCGTACCCGAGTGGTGCCTGGCAGAAAAACAGAGTTGGTTGAAAATGGACTGCTCCTATGTATTTTAATCTTAATCAAGTGACTATTATGACAAGCTATTATATATTAAATAAAGTACATATTTTCTAAGTTCCATGACTTTTTTATAATAATTAAACAACCTATAATTCAATTTATTTGTTTACTTTCAATAAAGTAGTAATTATATAGATTTGGATCTATATCAATATCTACATCTACACTAATATAATAAAGAAGTAGTTTGTTTTTTTTTTTGTTTGTAGGAGGTAATCTCTAGAAGTACTGGTTCGATTGCAAAAATTTTTTCACTGATAGAAAGCGGCTTCATTTCTGAGTGTCATAGGCTGTATTTTATGATTATGAATAATATAATAAAGAAGTAAAGTTTGTTTTTTTATCTCGAGAAATTGTATAGGAACAGAGTTAAATATGTTAAAACAAGAAATTTTCCGCGGACGAAGTCGCGGGCAGAATTTAGTATATTATATAAAGATCAATGCAACTTTATAACTCAAGAACGTGCCCACCTATGCAAACCAAATGTTTAGGCTTTGTTCGGACTATTTAGTAGATGGTTTATGTGAAGTTTTTCAAAATCGGTCAAGGGGTTCTTCATTTATCACATTTTTCTGATTCCGGAAGCGAAGCCGCAGGCAAAAGCTACTAATATATAAAAGCGAAATACCACTCACTGATTAATCACTATATCTCAGAAACTATAACACCTACAAACTTAACATTCGGGAGGTAGGTTTCTTACAGGGTGTAGACGTCCGCTATGGACAGATTTTACGAAACTCCACCCCTATGGTGGTTAACAGACTTTCACGCAGGCGAAGCCGCTGGCAGAAGCTGGTATACCTACCTACTACAGAAAAAAGGCTGCGTGCGGCTAAAATTTGTTTTGATTTTTTGACAAAATTTGTTGTTATATCGCTATCGCTACATCGTTAACTAATCGTCATCTATAAATTTAGAAAACCTGAAGAACCAACTAAAATGTAATAATATGTAATGAAATGAATCGTATTTCCCATTATTGATTTCAAAACGTATTTCTTGTGCTTTGTTTACTTTGTATTTTTTTATTATATGAGGGAAAGTAAATTAATTACACTGGCAACATTAAGCACGCCCCCAGCTACGCGCAGACTTAACGTAATCCAAACTTAATTCGTACACTCTATTCTCTAATTCGAATTCTGGGTAAGGAAAAGAAAAAAGTAAATCATAATTAAAGGTTGGTATTGGCTTTTACAGTTTTCAGATTAATCAACAATGACAAAATGTCGAAATGACAAACTTTCTGCATTTGTATCATAATGGTACTATAATAAAACACTAATTTTTAATGACAACCGGCTATCACCAAGCACCTGAACCGACTCTTATTAAATAGTTATTTTTAAATGTATTTAACGCACTCGAAAATACAGTATTATCTATATGTATAAAAGGAGAAACTGACTGACTGACATATCAACGCACAGCCGAAACTACTGGGACTAGGAGAGCGAAATGTTGCACAAGGCTTCCTTTTATGACGTAGGCGAACACTAAGACAGGGTTTTTCAAAATTCAGCTCCTAAGGAGATGAAATGTGGAGAAGCCTACTTTCAAGCGGGCGAAACCGCTGGCAGAAGGCTAGTTATAGTATAACTAGCTTTTGCCCGCAGCTTCGCCCGCGTGATATTAGGGTTGGGGTTGGGGTTTCCGGGATAAAAAGTAGCCTATGTCCTATTCCGGAGTGTATCCTATGCCTGTGCCAAATTTCATCCAGATCCGTCCAGTCGTTTTGGTGTGAAGTAACATACATCCAAACATCGTAACTTTCGCATTTATAATATTAGTAAGATTACCGACAGTAAATCTTATTCTGGAGTATAATTTAAATTTATATTACATTTTTCAGTGGGACTTGGTATGCCAGCGCAAATATCTCCGGAGTTTGGTTCAACCAGCAACGCAAGCCGGTTTCCTCATCGGCTACTTGACGTTTGGAGTGATGGCTGATAGGTAAAAACGTTCTAATCTCAAGAATCATCATCATCCTACCCTTATCCCATGTTACTTGGGGTTTGTACAACATGTTTTTTTCTTCCACTCAGTCCTGTCACCCGTCATACTATCACTAACTCCCTTTTCTTTCATATCACTCCTCACACGATCCATCCATCTCTTCTTCGGCCTCCCTCTTCCTCTCCATCCACCGACGTGTAAACTCAGAACTCTTTTTGTAAAATGCGCGTCATCTCTCCTCTTCACATGACCATACCAAGACAAACGATTTCTTTTCAACTAATCTCAAGAACAACATTTGTAAAACAATGAAAAATCTGGCCTGTTGGTCTAGCAGTTAGTTGCCCGGCGGTCGTGGGTTCGATTCCCTCCCAGAACGAATATTTGTGTGATAAGCACGATCATTTGTTCTGTGTCTGGGTGTAATTTATGTATAACTATCTTCTGCCAGCGGCTTCGCCCGCATGTAAGGCTCTAGACAGACGGACTGCATTTCAACTGCAATCCAACTGCAAATTTGCAGTTCGGATGCAGTTTGAATGCAGTTGACACGACTGCAATAGAACTGCAAACCAACCGAGCAGTCCGATTGCAGTTCAATTGCAGTCGGCGTGCAGTCGTGTGAACTGTACACCGACTGCAATCGGACTGCACTACTTACTTACTACTACTACACATACACACACACTACACACACACACCACACCACCATACCACCACCACCACCACCACCACACTCCACCACACCACCATACCACCACCCACACCCACCACCACCACCATACCCACCACCACCACCACCACACTTCCACCACCACCAAACCAGCAGCAGCCTGATGCAGTCCGATTGCAGTTCAATTGCAGTCGGCGTGCAGTCGTGTGAACTGCATACCGACTGCAATCGGACTGCACGGTTGGTTTGCAGTTCTATTGCAGTCGTGTCAATTGCATCCGAACTGCAAATTTGCAGTTGAAATGCAGTCCGTCTGTCTAGAGCCTAAGTTGTGTGTGACTAATTATTATTGTAAAATAACTACATAATTAAACTAGCTTTTGCCCGCGGCTTCGCGCCCGGCAAGAGAAAAACATGATAAGTGAAGAACCGCTCGACCGATCTTGTGCAAACTTCACATAAACCTTGTACTAAACAGTCCAAACAAAGCCTAAACATTTTGTTTTTGTTAGGTGAGACCGTTCTTAAGTTATTACGATGCAAAGTGGCATTGATTTTTACATATAGACTAGCTTCTGCCAGCGGCTTCGCCCGCGTGAAAGTCGGTTTACCCCCTTAAAAATAATCCTTATAGCATGATTCATTATTCACGCGCGATGACTTATTAGCGTATTTCATGTATAACTTTGGTGTTTCTATACCGATTTATATGATTTTTTATTTATTGATTAGGTAAAAATGTGACCTTTTTAAATTAGGGATGAGTGAGAGTGTTATAAACGTAAAAGTAGACAAATATAATCAGTAAGTTCAGAACTGCCCCAGTAGGCTTCGACCCTGCAGTTGCGTACTGTAGAATAAGTTAACTTTTTTTTGCCTACTTCGTGTCCCACTGGTGGGCATAGGCCACCCCTTTCTCCTTCCAAACTTCTCTGTCTTGGGCAACCTCCGGCCACGTTTGCCCCGCGAACGTGATTAGATCATCACACCACCTTCGCCGCGGTCGACCTGGACGGCGTCCACCTCCCTCAGGCGTCCAGTGAGTGATAATCTTCGCCCATCTGTCCGGTACATTCGTGCGACGTGTCCAGCCCACTCCCACTTCAACCTGGCTGTTTTTTCTCCGACATCTGTTATTTGGGTTATGGAGCGCAGCGTGGTGTTCCTAACGCGATCTGTTCGCTTAACACCTATTATGCTACGCTCTATTGCCCTTTGACAGAAGTTCAGTTTGGACTTTTTTTTTTTAACTAAGTAAACTTTTATCTAATGTATTTTGTAATTTATTGCAGGATTGGTAGGAAAACTCCGGTGATGATAGCAGTGACAGTTCAAGCGGTTGCAGGACTCATAACAGCATTCATGTCAAGATTTGAGTTGTTTTTACTATTTAAGGTTATTTCTGCCATAGCTACAGGTGGAAGTTTAAACACTTGTTTTACTATTAGTAAGTAAATTACACCGTTAAAAGTTGGTCGTTTTAATCCCGTGGAGGGTCGATTCGGTACCTGAAAGTCATGAAACATTGTATTATATGAGTATTTTTTTTAAAAACTTGAATTAATTTAAGCCAGTACCTACGTAGTTACTATGCAACGACCTACAGGTCATTGACTCGCTCAGCTTACGTTTTCTTAAAGAAATTATTTCGAGTTTAAAAAAAAAGTACTTTATTTTTATCAATCGATAATTTCTTGGTAGTGATATCTATCCTCCAAGGGATTAAAACAACCAAAGTTTAACGGTGTATACACTTGAAATTGATTTCATGAATTGAACATTTAATAATATTCTAATCTCTTTTCAGTGATAGAAATTGTCGGCGCTGAAACCCGATCAAAACTTGTCTATTTCTACCACATTCCCAACTTATTGAGTTTTTTAAGTGTACCAGTTATTTCGTATCTTACAAAAACATGGGATGGATACTGGTTGTCAACCTCTATTCCGGCATTTCTTCTGCTATCTTATTACTGGTAATTTACTACACTTGTTTACACAATTTCAATTATAAAACACATGCTTAGCGATAGTATTGCAGTGTAACAATCACTTATAGGTGAACTCCACATGTTTAAATTATAACAGATCAAAAAATAAAAATTTAATTTAAATAACAACTAGCAGTCACTTGGTAAACGACTGAGTGTAGATAGATAGAGAGAGAGTTTAGTAAGAGAGTCAAAGTGTAAATCAACATCACTATAGCCATTCACTGCCTTACACATTCTTGCATAAGGTGAGCTGGATCCCAAAACAGGGGCCCTAGACAAGTGGCAATCGCTCCGTGTCGAATCCATTTCTAAGTTCGATTTCGCCTTAACGATGTCGACCACAAAATGGTAGACAAAGTGACATTGACTATAAGTCGTAGCGTTGGTTCGATAAAATAACAACTTCTTGGCTATGGTTATCGAATTAATACGTCCAATTTGACGTATAAACAACTAATAACAATTAACGAATCGAAAACGTTTGACCACGTGACTTTTCGAAGGCATATGTCAGTTCCATACATTTCGGAGTTTCGAATTTCGTTATCGTTAGTGAGAACGTGACTTTGTCTAAGCCCCCAGTTCTTCTGAAAGGTGGACAAAGTGGAGAGCAAAGTGACTTATTCTCGTCTTCCATTGATAGTTCAACCATCCAAGGGACTACTATACTGATGGAACTGCATGCCCTTTCTAGGCTGATACCCGAGTCTCCACGCTGGTTGTTAGCAGTAGGAAAAGTTGAACAAGCACGCGAGATACTGCTTCAAGCAGCCAAAAAGAACAAAAAGCCAGTAGAAGAAGTGGCTACAGCAATAGAAAGCTATGAAACTAAGTTATTGGCATCAAAGACACAAGGTTTTGAAGCTGATAGCAAAAAGAGAACTTACGGTGTACTGGACTTGTTGCGTACACCTGTTATGAGGAGAAGGATGATTTTGATTGCCATCAATTATTTCAATGGTGGTATGATATTTTATGGCAATGCCCAATATGCTAGTCGCATGAGTAAAAATGTTCGAACTAATCTCGCCGTTGTAGGTAAGTATTCCTTTTTAGTTATCCATTCTACTGTAGGTACATGTAACGTATGTAATAATTCTTCCGTGAAATAAACATTATTATGTCGTTTATTCATTTTTATACATATTTTTAAATATTTTCTTAAAAAAAAAAATTAAAAAAAATATAAAAAATAGTGTCCCACCGGTATCGGGAACAGGGTCCAAGCTACCGGCGGTCAGGGCTCCAGAGAAAGGAACCTTCTAACAATACGAACCGTGTCCAGGAGTACCGCTTTCTGAATCAAGCCCTTGATCCAGCTGCCTAACGAGAGCCTCCTAAGGTGTTGATCGAGGCTCTTGGCAATTAAGCCATTGGCTGTCACGACTATCGGTACAATGATTGCTGAATCCACATCCCACATGTCGACAACCTCGCGAGCCAAGTCAATATACTTTACTTGCAAAAATAAACATTATTATTATTCTGTATTATTTATGACTCGGTCTGAGTGCCTAGTGCAAGTAAAGTTATCAGATGAAAAAATATAAAATCCGGAGATAAAATCTGTTTTCCATAAAAAAACCCTAAGTTTTTTTTACAGTGCCTAAAGATAAAGTATCATTAGTTGCACGTAAATTGAACTATGCCCTTTAATGCGCAATAAAAGATTTTCGTGTCTCACGTACGTAACCATAGCAACGATCGCCATTTTAGTTCAACTTATTTGTCGCGTATATTATTGTTTTCGTACACTGCACATTTTGCTCACATGGCGAGGGACGACGCCTTTTAGGATTCCTTAGTCAACAAGTAACCCTTATAGTTTCGCCAAGTATGTCTGTCTGTCCGTCCGCGGATAATCTCTGAGAACAAAAAATGGTCTAAAATGTTTTATTAGGGTAAGTACCTCTCCTACACGTGAGTGACGTAGTAACTATTTAGTAATCTGTGACGTGAGGTGGGAAGTGATTTCTTTTTTAATTTCTACCATAACGTGTGATTTATTGTTGAATAGGTATTTAAAAATGATTAAGGGTCTCGTAAAATAGTTTTTTGACAATGTAAATATTTTCGGAAATAATCGCTCCAGTAAAAAACAAGGCGTCCACCCCTTTAACTTAAGTTTAGAAAATATGAAAAAAAGTAAACTTTCTAGGAAAATTATTTTGAACTTAATAGGGTGAACAGTTTTAGAAAAATTAAAAAAAAAAAACGTTCTGAACTAATTTTGTAATTTAACCGTACATGCAAGCAATTTTTTTTACATATTTCATAATCCTGCGCGTATCTTCTTTCAAATAAAAATACAAAAAGAAAAAAATCGGTTCACGCAATCCAAAATAACCACCGGGTACAGCGCCATCTCTCGGGAAATTAGGTTAATAATTTTTAAATGGGCTACTGGGTTCAGTTACATTGTGAGAAATTTGTGACGGACGGGAAACAGAGCGTGGCCCGACACGCTCTTGGCCGATTTATTTTTTATTAATTTGATTTAGTTTTAACTGCAAGCTGCATTTTATTGAAAATTCTAAAAATCTGATCTAAAAATCAATCCTGAAAAAAATCCAAAAATGCCTGGAATTGGTCTAATTTAAATAAAAGTTCCACATTTCTGATCGCAAACATAAAACATCTCGCACTAGGGCCCTCAGACCATTTTCAAACAAATTTTCATGTCTTTTTGTTATTCTAATTTTTTTTCAGACAGTAACAATTTTCATGTTTTTTTTATTATTCTAAATTTCCATTTTTTTTTCAGCTTCATTTGAACTTCCCGGACTGTTAATCGCATATTTCTTGATATCCCGTATATCTCGCTTGAAACTTATCATCGTTGCGAATTTCCTGATGGGAATATGTCTTTTGCTGATCATTCCATTCTACAACTATGACGTTTTCAAACTGGCGTTGGTTGCAGTCGGAATGTCTTGTATGACGGTCAAAATTATTACACTTCACTTGTACACCGGGGAACTGTTCCCGACGGTCGTCAGGAATATAGCGCTTGCTATTTGCTCTGTTCTCGCTAAACTTGGCGGTATTGTTGCACCGTTACTAATTGACTATGTAAGATATCAATTTTTACTATTTTTTATTGCTTTAGTAGGGGGTAACTTAAAAGGCTGACTAGTTGCTTGTAAACCAACGTGGCAGCCAAGGTGACCTTGCTAGTTTAAATCCGTGTAGATATTAGTTTTAAACCATGACCTATTTTTGGTGGAAAAATCATCAAATGACGAATCCCGCCCTTGGGCGGAGCGGAAAACAGTGTCAGACTTTTACTGACTAAACGACTCACCCCATTCCTTCTTAGCCCTCATATCGCGTCGACGACCTAGCTCTGGCCGACCTAGACGACCTAGGTCTAGACCGTTACCAGCTGGCGGATGGCAAGCTACCCATTGCTCGCCGTCCGCAAGCCCGCGCCTACGGTGGCCGAAAATCGGGATCGGAAATCCGGCGCCGTTGCCTTATGCGGTGGGCCTCCTCCTTTGCTAGCATTAATGTTTCACAGTAGGAGTAGGAGTGGCAAGTAGGCGCCTGCTTGCCACTCCTCCTCGCTCCGGACTATGACCTCTAACTAAGGCCCAGCGCTAAACCATGACCTTCAAAGCCCTTGGTTAGGAGGCGAGTATTACCAACTGCAGTGATTGAATTTCGAACGTATTGGCGCGTGGTTTGCATCCGTCTAGCCGCAAAATAAACCTAAGCCCAAGGTGACCTTGGTTGGAGCGCTGGATTGCAACAGTGTGGTCCACCTTTAAATGGTAGTTACCATAGGCGCAAGCTTGCGGACGGCGAGCAATGGATAGCTCACTGTCCGCCCATTCATTACGCACTGTTCACTTGTCAGCAACTATAGAAGCCCAGCAGGGTCGAAGCCTTCTGGGGTCAAAGGTTGTTGTGAAAGCGGAACACCGGGGCCCTGGAGCTAAGGCAAGAAGGAACGGTGGGTCGTTTAGTCAGTAGAAGTCTGACACTGTCTCCCAATCCGCCCAAGGGCGGGATTCGTTCATCATCATCAGCCTTTTTTAATGTTCCCACTGCAGGGACACAGGCCTCCTCTCTCTAGGAGAGGGAATGGGCCATAATCCACCACGCGGGCCCAGTGCGGGATTCGTTATTCGATAAAATTTCTCGCCATAAAAAAACCTTTAAGTGGTAGTGGGTGGGCATGTCGCTTGTAGAACAGATGGAACACGCTGTATTGGAAGGCATCCCACAAGGTGGACCCATAACCTGGGAAGGGTTGCGGGTCTACTTTGGATGCACAGGACCATTAATTATAGTGACACTTGGGGAGGCCTATTCCAACAGTAGCTGTCTTTCGGCTGAATTGATGATGATATTTTTTTTTTTCAGGTCAATGATATAGCCTATTGGATAGTACCATTAATCTTCGGTTTGGCTCCAATTTTGAATGCTATTCTGTTCTTTTGGTTACCAGAAACCAAGGATTGCAAACTACCAGACAGTATTAAAGAGGCTGAAAATTTGTGACATCGCGGTTTCAATTTTAGCCCAGAATGTTGTGTAAGTGTACTCCTAATCCGTATAGAATTTTCTAGCTGATAAATAGTTGTGTATCAATGTTATAAGTTTGATCATGAAATTGGATCAATGGTTGCATGCCAAAATGGTAGAATGTATAAGGACACTTCAATATTATTTCAAAAATCAAAATCAAAAAGGTTTTTATTTCATATAGGCCTACAAGGGCACTTATAAAACGTCAGAAGCTAGTGCACGGTTCCAAATTGGTCGTTTCCTATGGAGAAGAACCGGCAAGAAACTCCATGGTTACTCTTTTTTCAATTATTGTTATCGTTATTCAATCACTTCTTTTCTTATTTCTACACACTAATGTCTACATTTCTTCCAATTTCTCCTATCGCAGGTCTGCGGGAAGAAAATTATATTTTTATATAAGCATTACCTTTGTACATTCTTTTTTATTGCACTTGTTCTGTTTCTTTGAATTATAATGTGTGTATGTCGCTGTAAGATAGATAAAGCCGTAATATAGTTATATCCCTAGGGATATAATTATATACCGGAACATAGTGATACGAAAGCGATTCATTACTATCTCACTAAGGATATAGTTATAAAACGGTTCAAGTTTAGTGATATACTTATATTACTAGATTAAGTTTAGTGAAATAGCTTTCGGAATGTGCTTGCAGGCGGCGCGCCGCCTCACCCGCTGAAGTTTTAAAGAAATAGTTGAAAGTAAATTGACTGGCCTGGCAGTCTAGTAGTTAGTGACCCTGACTGCTATGCGGGAGGTCGTGGGTTCGATTCCCACCCAGGACAAATGTTTGTGTGATGAGCACGATCATTTTTTTCTGTGTCTGGGTGTAATTTATCTATAATATATAATATATGTATTTAGAAATATATAAGTATGTTTATCAGTTATCTAGTACTCATAACACAAGCTTTGCTTAGCTTGAGACTAGATGGCGTTGTGTGATAGTTGTGGAAAAAAAAAGTAAAAAAAAAATAAAGTCATTTAAAAAAGTATTCTCAAATATACTCTATGTTATTATCTCTATGCTATTTCAATTGTACTGGCAGTATAGAAATTCGTGTCCCGGTTCAATAGAAATGTCAAAATTGAACTAGTTTTTTTTTAATATATTTAGACAGATGTCCGTTGAAAGTAAAACTTCTTCCAACCCTCTCCGCAGGCAACTTTACACCTACTTTCAGAGTATATGTAATGAAAAATTATAAACCTTCCTCTTAAATCACTCTATCCATTAAATCAAGCGCATAAAAATCCGTTGCATAGTTGTAAAGATTTAAGCATACATAGGGACAGACAGCGGGAAGCGACTTTGTTTTATACTATGTAAATGATTATTTTTAGTAAGTTTTCTTGTGCAGCATTTTTTTATGGTGGCAAAATCATCCAAATATCACTCCCGCCCTAGGGCGGAACAGGAGATAGTATCTGACTTATACTGGCTAAAAACCCATCCCGTTCCTTCTTTCTCTTATACACCGTGAAATTTTAATGGTTGTTTTCCCTCAGCGAAATGGTAGTGTCTTGGTAATACAAACGTTTGATAAAAAAATAAAATATTAAAAACAAAAAATGGATCTGTAGAGTGCAAGCTAATTATGACGTATCACAACGTGCGAGAGCTTATTTTGGTTTAAATATTTAATGAATCGGTTTCCTTTGACGGCGTGCTGCTCATGCGACTCTAGTAGTACCTACAAATTACGTCTAATGTTACTATTGTTTTCGCTTTTTTGAGTTGATGAATATTTGAAATAATTATTTATAAAAAAAAAACTTTTTATTTTTACTTTATGCTTCAAAAGTACTCCTTATGGCAAGTCATTCTGCCGCGGGAAAACAACCATTTAAATTTCACGGTGTATACATTGCTCTGTTAGGGTCTTTATGCTCTGTTATGTTGTACATATTGTAAATAAACAAATATATCCTTGCCATGATTTTTATTGAAATGTGTTGAAATCATTTACATGTTTATAAGGGAAAGAAGATACTTTACGCGCCAACATCACAATCAAAAAACCTGGCCCCGAAACTTATTATTTTTAATTAGTAATTGTATTGAGAGCAGTGGTGGCCGAGTGGTAACGGCCCCGACTTACGAGTCGTAGGTCGCAGGTTCAAACCCAGCCAGGCGCATTACTTTGTGTAATTTATTTCATCACCACTGCTCTTAAATCGGTGAAGGAAAACATCGTGAGGAAACCGGCATGTTCTAGAACCAAAAATTCGAAGACATGTGACATCCACCAATCCGCACTGGGCCCGCGTGGTGGATTATGGCCCATTCCCTCTCCTAGAGAGAGGAGGCCTGTGTCCCTGCAGTGGGAACATTAAAAAGGCTGATGATGATGATGATGATGAATTGTATTACGATCAGGTTTTCTAATTGTGATATTGGCGCGTAACTTCCCTATTATCTGTGATTTCCATAGGTGTCTTAATATAGCACACGAAGGGCTTATTTACACAATCTTACAAATACACGTAAGCCTATGTTATTATAGTGTGAATCTATACCGGCAAATACTTCAAAACTAGACTAATACCCAATACTTGTATTATATAGATTTTAATTTTATTATGAGCAGTTTTTCTTTTATGGCGGGTAAAAATTATCATCATCATCATCATTTCAGCCGAAAGACGTCCACTGCTGGACATAGGCCTCCCCCAAGCGCCGCCACAAAGACTGGTCCTGTGCGTCTCGCATCCATCGGCTTCCAGCAACCCTGACTAGGTCATCGGTCCACCTTGTGGGAGGCCTTCCAAAGCTACGTCTTCCGGTACGCGGTCGCCACTCCAGAACCTTTCGGCTCCAGCGGTCATCCGTTCTGCGTGCAATGTGCCCTGCCCATTGCCACTTAAGTTTGGCGATTCTTTTCGCTATGTCGGCAACCTTGGTTCTCTTGCGGATATCCTCATTTCTGATTCTATCACGCAAGGATACTCCGAGCATAGCCCTTTCCATTGCCCTTTGAGTGACCTTGAGTCTTTTTATAAGGCCCATTGTAAGCGACCACGTTTCAGAGCCATACGTCATCACTGGCAACACGCACTGATTATAGACTGAGATCACTGGTAAAAATCATCCAATGACAAATCCCGCCATAGGTCCCGCACTGACTATACAATCCACCCTGTTCCTACGATGCCATTATACTAGGGCCAGAGCCGTCCATTCAGACGCGAACCCTTGAACTTCGACCCTTCTGCAGGGTTCCTACGGTTTGCTGACAACTCTTTGAGGCGCGCGGGAACAGTACCCGCCGTCGACAACTTGGGCTTGGTCCGAACGGTCACCAGACGATCGGACAGCGAGTTACCCAGAGCTCGCCGTCCGTAAGCCCGCGCCTACGATGTAATAATGAGCAGGTCATTATTGCCTACTGGAATTATCTATTCGGGGGTAATTATAACCCATGGAAAGGTAAGATGGTTGAGACATACGTGAGCAATGCAACAGTTTTAGAAACAAAACGAATACGTATACACAACTGAATACGTCCCACACACTAGAGCGTCACCGTCTAAAAATATCAGATCTATAATCATAATATTTAGGTGAACAGGTAATTTTTAGAGAAAAACAAAAAATAATAGAAAAAAAACTTATATTTTAAATATATAAAATAGACAATTAAATATAGTACAGGACGCGGCAGATAAGTTGAACCATTGGCTTTTATTACGCGCAGCCTCCTACTTCGATTTAGCCTCGATAATCTGTTATAATCCTCGTCACATATGTTGAAACATGATGGTGGTCGACCTTGAATGTGAAGTAGCCGATTTTCGGATGGATCAGCTTATACGCTGCGTTCTATCAGCAGTCTCTTAAAATTAGCAGTCTGTGAAGTTCTTCATATTACTTCTTAGGTTCTTCCACGACATCCTTCCTTACAGGCCCAGTATGGGTTATAGGAACAGCTCTCTCGCCTTTCGCAATTTCAACTTTAGGAGCTACAACAGTGAGGATACCATCAGACGAAAGTCTAGACTCCACTATATCAGCATTACTTTCTTCCGGCAACTTGAATCTCCTCACAAACTTCCTGGAGACAAATCCATGCTCATCTTGCTTCTCTTCATGTTGACCTTCAACTATGATGAAGCCATTACTGATTTTAACAGTAATCTCATCAGGAGAAAAATGTTGTACATCAACGTTGATCTGCCATTTATCCTTGTCAACTTTGATTGAAGATCCAGAGCTTTTCGGCCACCAGGGTTGGACTCCAGCGATGATTGGGCTGATAGGGTTGACTGACGCTGTCATCAGGTCATCAGGAGTGACTGTTAAGCCGAAGTTCTGGTCGAGGAGACGCCTCGGCCATCTTGGAAGGTCGTAATCGAAGAAGTAAGGACGGAGAGACATTTTGTGTGTTATCTTTAGAGAGATTTCGTTTGATCTGCGGGAGTTGGTGCGGGACGTGTTTATATATGTGCGTCCGCTGATTCATGGAGCTGGCATGAGCGTCGGGAGTATTTAGAACGAGAAAGTTCCCGATGCAGTCGATAAATGACGTAAATAATATGAAGATACGTGTAGAACTATCTCGGTTCTTGGTGTTAATGGAATGTTGGCGAACTTAAATGTCATTTTGTTTTATTTTATTTAGGAAACAAACAATCGTAAATCTGTATATATAAAAGGAGAAACTGACTGACATATCAACGCCCAGCCAAAACTGCTGGGCCTAATTTTGCACAAGGTTTTTAAGGTTTTTTTTTTCAAAATTCAGCTCCTAAAGGGATATAATGGGGGTTCAAAGTTTGTATGGAGAACCCTACTTTCAGGCGAGCGAAGCCGCTGGCAGAAGGCTAGTTATACATACACTTCTCATCAAAAAAATCGAAACACCTTGCAAGTTTACGTTTTGTCAGGATTATCAGAAAAATGTGTACATTTAGGAATAAATGTTAAATGTCGTTTAATAGTGAGTAATATGAGCTTATCAAATCTTAATGTTAATGTTCTAAATTTAAATGAATTTTTCATAGGTTTCGTATTTTGTTAAATGAGTCATTTTTATTCCGTATGGAGTATAAAGGAAATGGATAAAACAACACACGTAAATGAAAAAAAAAGCTAAAAAACGTTTATTTAATAACTTGTATTCCCTCCCCGAGCTCTAATTACTGCTTCCATACGGTTCTTCATCGATCGGATGAGAGTCACGATCACATGCTGTGGTATATTGTCCCATTCCTCTTGGATTGCATCTTGCAGCTGGCTAAGTGTTTCTGGGGCAGGATCTCTTGCTCGAATTCGTCTCTTTAATTCATCCCATAGATGTTCAATGGGATTCATGTCCGGGCTTCTTGCTGGCCATTCCATAATAGAGATATCGACTTCGTTAAGATAATCTCGTACGACGCCCGCGGTGTGAGCCCTAGCATTGTCGTGCATGAATATGAAGCCGTTGCCAATAAAATGTGCATAGGGCATCACATGAGGCTCGAGACACTCTTCGACGTACCGATGACAGTTTAGTGCAGGCAGACGTGGCCCAGACACGAAAGCAAGCTCTGTCTTACCGTCGGCGCTGATTCCTCCCCAAACCGTCCACGAACCGCCACCATAGCTGACCTTTTCTTCAATGCAGCATTGTGCATAGCGTTCTCCGTCTCTTCTGTAGACCTTGTTCCTTCCGTCGTTACCATACAGCATAATTTTACACTCATCAGAAAAGAGAACTTTGCTCCACTGTAGGTATGACCAATTTAGGTGCTCACGTGCAAAGTTAAGGCGCGCTCTTCGATGGTCTGCAGTTAATTTCGGCCCATTTGCTGGCTTATGCGGTACCAGTCCACGATCCTTCAACCTTCTTCTAATTGTAGAGTCACTTACAGCCACCCTTCGTACAACACGAAGCCGCTGCTGCAGTTGAAAAGCGTTAAGGCGTCGATTTCTTAAAGAAGTTGTTACAATAAATCGATCATCTCGCTCAGAAGTGACCCGATTCCTGCCAGATCCTGAACGGCGCGTGAACAAACCAGTCTCCCGATAACGTTTATAGACTCTATGAACAGATGACAGGCTTAGATGCAGTCTTGCAGCCACAACACGCTGACTAAGGCCAGAATCCAGCAATGCCACAACTTGGGCGGCTTCTGTGGGCGAAGTATCCATACGTTTTAGAAAAAAAACCTTTTTTCAGACGTCCCAAAGTCACAGTATTGAAATAAAAAACAAAAAGTTTAAGGATAGGCGCCAATTTTTAGTTTTTAAACGCTAAATGTACTCCAACCCTAAACACACATTTGTCTCAAAACAGTGATTCATTTCGTTTATAAGATAAACAAATGAAATTCTAATTTTGAATTTAGAATTTTCGCTTATTACTGTAATGGCCAAACTGCCAGCTATAATATATGTATTTTTTTTCATCGTATGAATTCTTTTTTGTGTTAAATTCGGACAGAAACAATGAAAACGGAAGTGTTTCGATTTTTTTGATGAGAAGTTTAGTTTCTGTATACAATATACTGTTAATAAATGGATAATATAATCCACTAAGTTTCCATAAAAACATTTCCAGGAAAACAGCGTGAGGAAACCGGCATGTCTTAGAACCAAAAATTCGAAGACATGTGACATCCACCAACACGCACTGGGCCCGCGTGGTGGATTACGGCCCATTCCCCTCTCTTAGAGAGGAGGCCTGTGTCCCTGCAGTGGGAACATTAAAAAGAACATTAAAAAGGCTGATGATGATGATGATGATGATATCGAAGTTTCCATAACTTACTAGTTAAAAATAGATACAGTTTGGTGAAATTACTTAAAATTAATATTTGAAAAACATTAATGCATTTTTTATTTTTGAGCAATGCAGTCATTTAGCAGTCTTATATTGTTATTATTTTCACATAATTTCAATTTCAGATAATTTGTTTAAAGTCTGGTTTATTTATTTGTTTATTAGAACTTTTATAAACTAGTAAGTAGAAACTAGTAGGTATATAGTTCTTACGCATTTTATACTAGTGGACTGACACATGATTCTTTTTATTTTTTGTCAGTAAAATTCGGACGCTCCCTGTGTCCGACTTTTACTAAATTTCGACTTTAAAACGCACTTGTGTTAATTAAGTTGCCTTTTACGTTTCGTACTAATTCTCCCGCAGTCGGGAAAATACTAAACTAGTTCTGCAATGAACAGGTTCACTGTCTACAGACCACATGCGGTCTGTAGAGAGACTTCCATATCAGTCCACAGACCATGTATGGTCTGTTCGTCAGTACAATTTCTAAGTCATCTGATACTGCGGACGTGAGGAGAAAATCTCGTATTTAGTGCGGACTTAGCAGGACACCGACTTCTACTAAAAACATAACTGGACTTATGGACTATTCCCATTTTGGAGCCTGGACAGTGAACCTGTTAATGAATATCTACGTCCATACTTACTAATGAGCGTTTAACCTGTATTCTCGCATTTGGAATAAATAAGTTAACATTTAAGCCAGTGCTATCTTAAAAGATAACTTAAATGTTAATTTGGTCATTCCATGTGCAAAAAGGTGAATAAATAGTATCCTGTACTATTCATCTTGTATCACTGGTTGGTCAAATTATTCATTTTAATAGGTTCACCTATTAAAATGAATAGCGAAAAACTAAAACTCATAAACGGCTTGATCGATTTGGCTTATTTTGGACTCGAAATATTTGTGATACTCCAGATAACCTTTCGAATCGGTATTCGCCGTTTTGCCGTTTTATTTAGTTTTTTTTCGTGTACACTTCCATATCTTTTCACCGAACTCTTGCGCCTCAAGAGAACGCCAGCGTTCGCACACCTATTGTCTTGCTATTAAGTTTCTAATTAACCGCAATTAAAGACATAATAGAGCAGTGGTGGCCGAGTGGTAACGGCCCCGACTTACGTGTCGTAGGTCGCGGGTTCAAACCCAGCCAGGCGCATTACTTTGTGTAATTTATTTCATCACCACTGCTCTCAAAACGGTGAAGGAAAACATCGTGAGGAAACCGGCATGTCCTAGAACCAAAAATTCGAAGACATGTGACATCCACCAATCCGCACTGGGCCCGCGTGGTGGATTACGGCCCATTCCCTCTCTTAGAGAGGAGGCCTGTGTCCCTGCAGTGGGAACAAAAAAAAGGCTGATGATGATGATGAAAGACATAATAGCAAGACAATAGATATGCGAACGGTGGCGTTCTCTTGAGGCGCAAGAGGTCGGTGAAAAGATATGGAAATGTACACGAAAAAAAACAAAACTGAATAAAACGGCAAAATGACAATAACTTTGTAAATAGTAGAACATATAAAACGTTCTTAATTAGTTCTTAGTAAAGTGATTTTTTTAACGTATTTAGTTAATATTGTTGCTGGCGTAAATAAACATATTTTATTAATATTTGAGTGCCGTTTACTGTGGCAGAACACAGAGACACTTTTATATAAATAATAAATAACATCTAAATCGTACCTGTGTGCACATATAAACGATTTGTACTTTTTTACATTTCTTTTTTACTTTCTTTTTATTAATTTTAAAATCATCAGGAGGTTAAATTTTAAGATTGCCATGGCCAATCTGGAACTCTCTAAACAGAGTTCGCACCCAGGTTGGGTGCAGCAAAAACAGTCTCCACAGATGGGGTTCTCGGACGGCCCTGGCTTTCAGTGTTTGTGCGGCGTCTCTCCGCAGACCATGTCCCATCTTCCATCCTGCACCACCTGTTCTCGTAAGAACCTAATGACAGCGTCAGTGGACAGCATTGCCGTGCGTGGCCGATTACTGGGCCAGGCAAAGAATTTAGATGCTTTTGCCATCAACAAGCTAAGAAGAAGAAGACTATGATTTTTACACATAAAAAAGGTGTGTCATAATAAATCTCCTTCAGTTCCCTAAAAGTTGCCAGAAAATACTAGAGCAGACGATTCATTCATTTCTTTGACATCACTATTTTGATTGCGCAAGCAAGCTTGTTACGTTTTGTATTTACAGTAAGTAATGAGTTTCGATCTATATTTGATATCGTAGGCGTGGGCTTGTGGATGGTGAGCAATGGGTAGCTTGCCGTCAAATCGTCTGGTAACCGTCGGGCGCGCACTGTTCCCGCGCGCCTCAAGGAGTTGTCAGAAAACCGTAGGGACCTCGCAGAAGAGTCGAAGCCAACTTGGCCAAGGGTTTGTGTCTGAAAGGCTCTGGCCCTGGTATATAAGGCAACTAGATTGTTTAGTCAGTAAGAGTCACACACTATTTCTCTTTCCGCCCAAGAGCGGGCTTCGTCATTGGATGATATTTAGGTACTCACCAAAAAAAAAGTTTAGCCATAATAAACCTCCTCCCGCTACCTAAAAGTTGCCCGAAAATACTAGAGCAGACGATTCATTCATTTCTTTGACGTCATTATTTTGATTGCGTAAACAAGTTACGTTTTGTATTTACAGTAAGTAATGAGTTCCGATCTATATTTGATCGACGCCTACGAAAAACAACAGTCGAAATACTCTCGGAGTCGTTACACTATGATATTTTTAGATCTGTAGTTTGCGGCGTGAGCGATAGATGTCTCTGTACGTATCAAAATGAATTACTGGGGGCATAGAAAAGTTGATAATCTACATTGATAACGCTAGTAGGAAATTAATAAAATGTATGGAAATGATAATCATCTCAACAAAATTCGTTGCCAAGTTCACATCGTTCAAAATTACAGAATGAAATGTTATAGTTTCTACAATGATCATCGCTACATCCTGTAGTTTGAGGATATTTAATGATAATTACGCTGAGAGTCGACACCAAAGTTCGTATCTTGGCTAGGGAGCCTGTTTGGGTTTCGTGATTGTTTAAAAGAGTTTATAGTTCGCGGCAAATGAATCATTTGGGATTGAGACGCAACAATCGGTTACTGCGCATTCAAGTTCGACTTGAGAATGATTTATTTATTTATTTATTTATTATTTATTTATTTTTAGAGAAAGCTTACAGACTAATAACATAGTTGTTTATTTTTATATATAGGTAGGGAAAATTGCTAATGAAAAGCTTCCACTTATACATATCTTGTTACATATACTACGTTGAAACTATAAAATAAATATAAAATAAACCTCTACAATTAAAACTGTAATTTAAGTAGGTACCCACAGAAGAACTGCCAAAACATGTAATAAATGAGATTAAAACAATTAAGTAGTGTACCCGCAAAGCATCATCGCAAATAGCAATTTTATAAATAGATATTAATGACTACTATCTCCAAAATAATCCTTATTCATGCTTTTTCTAATATTATGTGCACTGGTGCAAAATAAGTCAATTCCTAGGTGCGGTGGTAAATTATTAAAGGCAGTGACACTACGTATGGAGAAGGCGTTACGCCTGTACTTAGTCGATGCTCGTGGTGCCTGTAATAAAGGCCGCATACGTAGGTTGTTCTGATTAGTGCGAAGACATATTTTACTAAGCAGATCGGGACAATCAATCGTGCCATTTGCTACGTTTGCCAAAAAACATATGTCATTAATATTACGTCTTATGCATAATGGTAAGAAATGATATCTCCTACAACGGTGCTCGTAATCAACTGAAAATTGTTTCGCTTTAAAATCCAAGTATCGCAAAAATTTTCTCTGTACAGACTCAATACGAGATTTGTAAGTCTCGTATTGAGGGTTCCAGACTTGGGAAGCGTACTCAAGGTGGCTGCGCACGAGGGAACAGTAAAGAACTTTAATTGGTTTTAGTGACCGAAACTTTGAACATGCTCTAGTAATAAAACCTAGGGTTTTGAAAGCTTTTTTGACAATGTTTTCTATGTGGTCATCAAAAAGTAATTTGCTGTCGTGTATCACTCCCAGATCCCTGATAGTGCTGGTTTTATTTATAGATGTACCATCTAGTGTGTATCCTGAGCCAATAGTGGTTTTCTGACGAGTGAATACCAGGTGGAAACATTTAGACACATTTAGTTGCAGTTTATTAGTTTTACAGTATGATACGAATTTATCAAGGTCAGACTGAAGCAGCTCGGTGTCAGATACTGTTCGTACAGACTTAAGGACCTTCATGTCATCAGCATAAAGTAAAATTTGCGAATTAGCAAAACAGCTTTTGATGTCGGAAATAAATATGGTGAACAATAAAGGTCCCAAAATTGAGCCTTGAGGCACACCTGATGGGACAGATTTCCATCCAGAAGTGTATCCACGTAAGACCACAGCCTGTGTCCGATTTTCTATGTATGACGAGAATCAACGAAATAGGTCGCCGTGTATTCCAGCAGATAATAGCTTCTGAAGAAGCACACGGTGGTCAATTCGGTCGAAACACTTGCTGTAATCCGTGTAGATAACATCAACCTGGCACCGTTCATCCATCCCAGAGGTAATCAGCTCATTGGACAATACCAGATTGGAGGCAGTTGACCGTTTTCTAATAAACCCATGCTGCTCGTCTCCAAAATATCTTTGGAAAGCTGAGTAAACTTGAGTGTGTACTACGCGTTCGAGAACTTTAGAAAACAGACAAAGCTTAGATATGGGCCGGTAATTCTCTATGTTAGATTTATCCCCCTTTTTAAAGACCGGTGTAATAAATGCTGATTTCCATATCTTGGGGACGATACCCTCTCGGAGCGATCGTTCAAATAATAAGCAGATTGGCGCCACGAGGCTCTTTGCACAATTAATTATGAAAATAGGAGGTATTAGATCTGGTCCTCCAGATTTAGAGGGGTCCAAACCTTGAAGAAGCTTAAGCACAGTGTCAGGACACACGCCAATGCTACTCAGGTTCACTGAGCTAGAAGGATAAATACCCTGATCTAAATCATCAGAGTCCGAGTTAGAGTCAGGTTCTTGAAAAGTGGATTGAAAATAAGAAGAAAACAGCTCAGTGATACCCTCGCCGGTGTCTGCAGACTGGCCCATGTAATGTAGTACATTAGGTAATGAGTTAACACTCCTTTTGCTTTTAATGTAAGACCAGAAACACTTAGGGTTTTTGGAGATTGAGGTTTCTATTTTTTCCATGTAGGCATCAAAACAAACCGCCTCCAATCTCTTAGCCCGGTTTCGCAATAGTGAGAAAGAGTGGTAGTCCGATAAATTGCCGTAATTTTTATATTTAATATGGTATTTGTGTTTTTCTTTTAACATTTTAATTAGAGCACTCGTATACCAGGGGGGGTGTGTCGATTTTTTTGGTGGTTTAACGGGAACGTGCAGGTCCCTTAACTCGTAAAGTTTACTATAAAAGAGACTAAGGGCTTGGTCTAAGGATCCTACAGACAACAATGTACTCCAGTTTATAAGATCTAGTGCCGACGTTATTGCAGTGCCTTGTACCTTGGTAAAATTTGTAATTTACGCTATGTTTTTCTATGTATTTGTGCACTTCAACAAAATCGGCGTTAATAATTAACGGTTTATGGTGCAGATCAACAGGTAGTGCCAACGGATCACCACACTCACACACTTTAACTGCTCCATTTGAAAAAACAAGGTCCAACAACCTACCGTTGACATTGCGCACACCGTTAAACTGAGACAAGTTACACGCATTTATCGTGTCGAAGAATTCCAAAATACATCGGACTTGTATTTTCTCTGGAATAAGTTCGCGGCTATCGACAGAAAGTTGCCATACCACGTCGCCACCAAAGTTAAAATCACCGGTGACGACGAATGTATCTAACGGGTGGGCGGTTACTAAATGGTTAAGTTTATGGTGGAAGTTTTGTAACCGAGTTAAGTATGAGTTACCAACATTTTCTTTGCACAAATACAGGCCGCAAATATTGATGTTATAACTTACCGCTGGTTTAGACCGCTTCAGAACTATGGACACCCATATATCCTCAGCAGAAGTACGCCAGTCACACCTTTCCACTACAGTCAGATCATTCCGCACTGCGATCAACACTCCACCACCCCGGGTTTGTACCGTGCGACAATAATCCCGGTCTCGCCTCCAAACTAGATATCGTCCGTCAAACAACTCACTGTTGCTAATATCGTCCACTAACCAAGTTTCCGTGAATATAACGACATCATATGAGTTCATAGAAATATTACGGTATAAAGCGTTTATTTTCGAGCGCAATCCACGTACGTTCTGATAATAAATGTTAATCATTATGAAGCCTAACAGTAACACTATTAGCACCGTTATAGGGTTTATCATTTGGCAATAATAATAATTGACTTAGAAAATTTAAATTACATGACAAAATCGAAAATGAATTGCACTAACAATAATTAAGTTTTAAGGAGGTAGATAACAAAAACTGGTAGGAATAATTTATACACAGCGGAACACAGTGTCCAATGACAAAGATCTTTGAGACAGTCGTGAGCAGTCGAACAATAGAAATATTACGAGTTCGATTAGTCATAACTGAGTAGGTAAAGTAACTTAAAATGCACCTTAGCGTAGCGGATATATGGTCACAATTTGCACAACGATGACAGGTAATTAGGCAATCACAACTTAACACGATTTTATACAGTTCTAATGAACGACACAGTGATATATGGAATACGGCAGGAACACACAACTGCATACGGTTCTCAATCTTATTTACACTCAATGGTTTAGCATAACTATAAACTTTGATTTTGGCAAGTTTAAGATATTCACTTAAATTTATTTTATTTTTATGAGACCTTTTTCGGATTTTAACAATATTATAGGAGACGTATCGTCCTTTCTTGCATGTATTTTGGAATTTTTGACCCAGACGTAGCGAAAATCCGTTTCTGCGGCTGCTTTTTTAGTTTTTGAAAGTAAAGCCTTATTTTGCAATGTCAGATGATCATTGACATAGATCCGTTGGTTTCCAGCAAGGCCGATTTGCCCTGCAGTTAGAGGAGCTGTCTTAAAAAGTAATCTTGCAGCGGCAATGAAGTCCTCTTTCACGTAACGGTTGCAAAAACTCACGATAATAGGTTTTGTATGATCTTTCTCGCGGGTTGGGACTCTGGTTATGAAGTTTATCTGAGCCTTAGACACAGGATAAGCAATTTTAGTGCCAACTTTGCCAACAATATCAAACAGGTTCTCGTGATTGCTTTGTGGTATGCCTTTTATCTCAACATTACTCATTCGACTCCACTGCTCTTTGGCGTTGTTTTCGTCCTCCAATTTGTCCAAGCGGGTATGAAGGATGTCCACCTGCTCCTGAACTTTCTCCACACGCTTAAGGCGTGCATCCATGTCTTTGATCTTCGCATTAAACTCCTTAAGTTCCTTGTTGGTTTCACTAAGTGACAGTTTTAGATCCGCGAACTCTGTTCGTAGCACCGTTATCTCTTCCTTTAAAAACTCTAGAGGGGCTAGCTTTTCAGCGAGCGCTCTTATTTCCAATAGGATAGCCGACTCAGACTCCGGCCTTGGTGACACTGGTGGTTGATTACTGCCACTTATTTTACATTTGCTGCAACGCCATGTATGCTTTCGTTCGCCTAACTTCCGATATCCGGTTTCCGTTATACCTGCACAGTGGAAGTGCAGTTCTTGATTACATACTGTGCAGTGGGCTCCATCGGATAGTCGATCTTCACAGGCACCACACTTGTACGAATTCATAACTGATTTGGTATATTAAATTCGTAGGGTTCTGAGGCAAAACGTTTGAGATACGCTAGAAGAAGTGGTCAAACGCAGTAGATGTGGGTAAATAATGTGACCGTACGGCTCAGCGCCTACGACGTGACTCGTGACTCGAGGAGTTTAGCAACAATAGAAAGCTGCTTTACTCCTGAGTGACATAGGCTATATTTTATGTACGCGGGCGTTAAAAAAGCTAGTTTCTAATATTACTGAGCACTTCTCTTTCGTAGCTCTGTAAAGCTTGATCTACACTACTCTCGAAGTTACCTTGACGAAGTACTCATTGAATTTGATCGAAGTCCGAAATATGTAACTACACACTCGTACAACCTAGCGAGGAGCACTTTAAGTCCTTTGACTCGGGCGCAAAAACCGACAACGACTGGAAGTCGCCCGAAGCGAGGTGAGGTTGCACTAAGGTATTCGTTCAACTGATATTGATATGAATAAAATATATAAAAATTAAGTTTTATAATTAATTTTAGATAAAATTTTGTATACCTTTGCTTCCTGTTACCTTCCAAAGCAACCACAACCTAGGTATTATGGGCGGGGATCGTTCTTACCTGTACTAAAGGCACACATAGAAAAACTTTTAGCTTTTATTATAATACGAAGGTCTGGCTCTCACGGGCTCTTAGCCTATAATTGTTTGGTCCATAAATTATTTAATAAGTCATTAGTGATTTAATTTTTAATATATCGTGAATATATTTTCCTGATGGGTATAATCCGGGAATCTTTAAAGTCACGAGTGAAAAGGTTAATTCTAGGTAAACACGCTCCATCGTCGACCGTATCATCGCTTTGTATCAGGGAGGCACTCCGGTATCACCGCGTGACAAACCTACTTCCTTCTTGTGATCAAGGCTACCTAATACCTGACGGACTGATTCATCATCTACCCCAGTTATCACTAAAGGGGCCCTACAGGGTCGAAGCCTCCTGGGGCCATGGGTTGATGCGAAAGCGTAACACCAAGGCTCTGGGATTAAGGCAAGGAAGGAACGGGGTTAGCTTGTTTAGTCAGTAAGAGTCTGACACAGTTTCCCGCTCCACCCAAAGGCGGGATTCGTCATTGGATGATTTTTACCAACTAAAATTAAACAAGCACCAGTTATCAGGGAGATAGGAAATGGCGAGGGTTGTAGCGCGGTGTTCCGCAGGGGTCGGTACTAGGCCCGCCTTTGTGGAACATTGGCTCCTACGCAACGACCTCCCCGATCTTTTGTAATTAGCATAAGGAGCAATTAGGGGGTATAGTTAGCATTTCACGTGAAGCGAAATAAATTCGATGTTGCCGATTTTGGTAAGAAAGAAAGAAAAACGTTTGTTTGTGCTTTAACTTTAACACGTTGTATTCATTTTAACAATAGATATCACTATAAAGCTGAGACAACATTCCACCTATATACGTTTAACTCTAAATATGTTTCACTCACTTCTTATATTATAATATAACACCATAATTCACACTCATAAAGTTAAAAACTCACGCACACACTTTCATCGTGATATATATTTTTTATTCTATATAGGCTCGCGTTTGACCAAAATCTCACCTGTTGGTAAGCGATGATGTGGTCGACGATGGAACCTATACCATGGAACCTATTCACTCTTGACTTAAAGGTTGTTGCTATCAGGAAACATAGACTCCGGCATTTTATTTCCTAAGTACCTGAAATTAAGAACAATATTTTTACACTATTGCAATTCGTACGTTGCGCATAGTCCTGACTCCTGGGCTTAATGATAATTGATAATGTCGATAATGATTTTGTATCATTGCACCGCGCGCATTGATATCGGTGGGTTGAGATTGAGTCTTATCGAAACCCATTGATGTGCACTTGGAATGACGCATAAATAGATTTTTTTATTTTGTACTTACTTAGTTTTTTATTTGAGTTTGAGAATTCGTATTTGCACAGACGACGATAATCTCTCTCTGATATTGAGTTCTTTTAGGATCGATATATTGGTTCGGTGCGCGGTCCATGGGATTCTAAGCATGCGTCTCCAGCACCACATTTCCAGTGCGTCAATCTTGCGACAGTCCTGCATCCTCAGCGTCCACGTCTCAGCTCCATATAGAAAAATAGGAAAGACCAAGCATTTCATCAATCGAACCTTAGTGTTTTTGGTTATTCTACGGTCTTTCCATATTTTTGTGAGTTTTTCCACTGAGGATCTCGTCATGGCGCAGCGGCTCCGGATTTCGTCCTCGCAGCCCCCATCATTTGTGATTGTGGAGCCCAAGTATATGTAACTCTTGACCACCTCGCATCCCGCAATATTTTGGACGCCTGGTTGGTTATTGTCAGCACGGTCCACAATCATCATTTTCGTCTTGTCCCGGTTGATTGCGAGTCCAAAATCCAACGCTGTAGTCTCCAAACGTCTCCTCCAAACTCTCAATTTCGTCTCTACTTAACGCTAGGAGGGTAGTGTCATCTGCATACCTTAGATTGGATATCTTCCGACCTCCTACAGATATTCCCTTGTCCCAGTCTTCGAGAACAATCCGCATTATGTACTCTGTGTATATATTAAATAACAGAGGAGACAATATACAGCCCTGACTAACACCAGCCTGCGTTTTAAAACGTTCAGAGTCAACCCCATCAACACGGACTGCGGCTGTGCCATCTTCATACAGACGTCTAATGAGGTAACTAAGGTGTTGTGGTACACCCATTTCCGTCAGGACCTGCCAGAGTTTCCGCCACTTCACGGTATCGAAAGCTTTCCTGAAGTCAACGAAACATACAAAGAGGGCAATGTTGAACTCTCTAGCTTTCTCCACAATCTGACGCATTATAAGTAGCTGTTCTCTTGTGCCTCGACCTTTCACAAGCCAGCTTGCTCGGGTGCAATTTCTCGGGACAAGTATGCTTGGAGCCTTGTGTTGATAATATGCAGCATAATTTTGCTAGCGTGGGATATGAGCGAAATTAGCCTATAGTTACTGCACTTCTTTGTTGATTCTTTTTTATGGAGTGGGATAAATATTGAGTGCGACCAATCACTCGGCCAGACTCCAGTGACCCAAATTCGTCGACAGATGGTATGCAGTATGTCTACTCCAATTTCTCCCATGGCTTTTATGATTTCGATCGGGATTTCATCGAAACCTACAGCCTTATTCCGCTTAAGGTGTTTAATCGCTGCTCGCACTTCATCTTTCAGTGGCATTGGCTCTTGCTCTAGCGTAACATCATGGGGCGTAGTGATGTCGTTTGTCACGTCAGCGAAAAGACCCTTACAGTAGTCTTTCCAGACTTTAACAATCTCCCTTATCTCTGTGACGGTATTTCCAGAAACATTCTCAATGGCCCAAGTCTTTGGTTTAAACTGACGGGTTATAAGTCTGATTTTCTTATGTAAATCTTTCGTTTCAAACTTTTGAGAATGTCGTTCAACCTCTTCACAAATCGATTGCAGAGCTGTATTTCGGTCTCGGCGGCAAGCCGCTTGTATAGTAGATGTCATATTATTGAGCTCGTGTATCGTGGCACCATTAGCTTTCAGGTCTCTCCGTTCTCTGACCAAGTTCCAGGTATCAGCTGACATCCAGTGCTGTCTTTTTTCAGACCTTGCGATAGGTTGCGAGTCACGTTTCTTCGGGCATATCACCCGCAACGAGGACTCAATGGAGCGACTGGTAGTGCAAGGTAAAGTTGAGGGCAAAAGATCACGTGGACGCTCTCCAACACGGTGGACAGACCTCATCAAAACGGTGACGCATTGCAGCGTCAACGAAAACTCCCAAGCCGCCAAACATAGAACTTCATGGCGTCGCATCGCAAGAGAGGCGGTGGCGCAGGACTCGACCGACACATGACCACGACCACTCTGTCAAGAGTGCACGACTAATAAGAAGAAGTTTTTTATTTAAAACGGTTCACAGAATACAACAATTTACCAAAATTTCAACAGTATAGTTCTTATAGTTTCAGAAAAAAGTGGAAGTCACTTTCGTCTGTCTGCAGACAGACAGACATGATGAATCTATAAGGCTTCCGTTTTTTGCCAATTGGCAACGAAACCCTACAAACTGGTGAAGGTACCTTTCACGTTGTTTTTTTTTGTCATGACTCTTTTGTAGGTATATTTGATGTTTATTAGCAGGTATATTATTTGGGTATTTTCTGTTATGTGTACTCTGACAACCCTAAAACCTTAGATTATAAAACAAAATGCAGATAGACCGCGCGGAACACGAAAGTGAAGCCAACAAAGTAAATACAAATAGAAAAACGAATACACTCTCGCGTCAGTACGGCACGAAGCGTCGAATCGTAAGTACGTCACTGAAGGTCAAGGACAATATTCATATTTTCGAGAATAATGCCGCCTTGCGTGTTCAAACATTGCAAAAATTGTTCCCAAAAACAAGATGGAATATCTTTTCATATGTAAATATTAATTATTTGTTTATTTAGACATTATTTTACGTGATTACTTTTAGTGAAATCTTGGAACACAAAATCTCAACAAAATCTGTCAGTGTTGTTAGTTTATTTTGAAACATTTACCCTTAAGTTGGGAAATTTGTATTGGAAACAAGATTATCAATTTAAAAAATATTTATTTCGATAAAAGTGTTTTGTTTGTTTCGCCTTTTGGTTGGTATGTTTGACGTATGTGTGTTTGTTTGTATGTGCCTTAATTACTAAAACTATTGAATTTTTTGTCTCTAATAATAATTATGTAATAATATTGAAACATATTAATTATGACAGCCTCCGTGGCGTAGCGGTAGTGAACGCGACCGCTGCGCAGGAGGGGGGGGGGGGTTCGATCCCCACTCAATGCAAATATTTGTATGCATGAATCCGAGGAAAGGCCAAAGGTCAATGGAAAGGGCTTTGCTCGGAGTTTCTTTGCGTGATCGAATCAAAAATGAAGATATTCGCAAGAGAACTAAAGTGCGACATAGCTCGAAGAATCTCCAAACTTAAGTGGCAGTGGGCAGGGTACACTGCTCTCATAACAGATGGCCGTTGGGGCCGAAAGGTTCTGGATTAGCGACCACGTACTGGAAGACACAGCGTTGGAAGGCCTCCTACGAGGTGTACCAATGACCTGGTGAAGGTTGCAGGAATCCGATGGATGCCAGATGCACGGAATAGGTCATTTCGGCGACACTTGGGGGAGGCCTATGTCCAGCCGTGGACTTCTATCGGTTGAAATGATGATGATGATTTTGAGTATTTGCTTTGGTCTGGTCGTGCTCCGGAGAGCACGTTAAGTCGTCGATCCCGGTTGCCATACGAACACCTAATGGCAGTCGTTACGGCTTGTTGGAGCTCTCAAAAGTCCAACAATTGGTCTAACTGCAATGGTTCGATATCTACCCACCTAAAAAAAATTACCTACTGAATAAATAACACCATTTTCATTTTATTTGCATTTTTTTTTTCAAACACTTTCATACAAACCTTGTCCTGAAAATATTACAAACACAACAATAAACATTCACTTAAATAGGTGCAGCGTTCTTAAGTTATGTGCGTACATACATTTCGGAAATTGATTTTTATTAATATACAATGTGTTAAAAATTAAGTGCAAGTACTTCGTCCACTTACCCACTATCGTAAAATAAACACGTTAAAAAAAAATTAAGCACTTTTATATTAATTTTTTTTGCAAATACATTTTATTTATATTTCTGTTGGCGCCACCGTTTCCGGTGATCGAATTTAGCGCCAATGGTTCAACTCAAGCGACGCACCGTGGACTCCAGTGCTGCCATCTACGCCGAACCGGACGTCATAACGTTGCTGGCGTGTGATTGGCTGTCTCGATCGGCTGACGTCGCCTCGGCGGGGGAATACCGAGTTTTTAAAAACGCTGAGCTCGGTGGACGGAGCCCTCTTTCGTCACTCGTGCCTCGTCGTAGAAACGTTGTTCATATTAGTTATTATTGTCTAATTACTTTTTTAACCTAATTAATCTATTGTAACTATTTAAAATAAAAGTGATTGAGTGTTAGTAACTATCCGTCTATCATTTATTCTTGTCTAAAGTGTCTATAATCTTACATCAGAAGTGCTTCGAATCCAAGCCTACAAAATGGGCCGAAAATCACGTGCTCGTCGACGGGATCAAAAAAAGAGGAAACGTACGAGATCATCATCATCGTCAAGCAGTAAGTCCAGTAGAAGTTACACGCCTTCACCCATTCGTAAAAAAGCAAAGAAATCAGTCAATAGTCAAGTAGCGGGTTGTTCTAGTTTAGTTTTAAACTCCATGGTACCAGAATTTGACCCCCTTACAGATAAAGTAAATAATTGGCTCAATATTGTTGATTTGCATGCTAAAACATTTAATTGGAATGATCAAGTTATAATTTACCAGACTGTCAATAAATTCAAAGGTACGGCAAAAACGTGGTATGATTCATTTTTAAAAAATGAGAGTTGTTGGGCTGGTTGGAAATGGAAACAATGGCGAGACAAAATATCGTTTACATTTCAAACTAAACGCAATATGTTCACTTTGCTTAAAGAAATCATTGATAGTAAACCTTTAACGCAGCAACATTTGTATGAATTTTATTTTCAACAAAAATGTAAAATCGACAAGTTAAATGTGAATTTTTCTGATCGGGACATAATTTCTATCATTACGGGTAACATCGATGATCCTAACATAAGTGCGTCGGTAGATGCCGGAAGTATAAATACATGCGACCAATTTGCATCTTTTCTTCACGGTCGTTTAAGTAGTTCTCATAACATGAGTCGCGGTGCTGTCAGTGAATATAAGACGCCACTTTTGTCATCTAAACAAATCGATTTAGGAAATTCGTGTAAATCGGAACAATCGAGTCGTATATCGGTGTCAAATCAAAGTGTAACGGCTACTAAAAGTACAAAGCGGGTAACTTGTTTTGGATGTGGAGGTAATCACACACGTAATGTGTGTACAGAAACTTGTAAATATTGCAATAGGAAAGGACATTCAGAAAATTATTGTCGAAATAAAAAATCGGACGAAATAAAAAAAGAAGTAAAATTGGTGAAGTCTAATGAAAATAAAAATAAATTTAATAAAATTGCCTGTATAGGGGGCTTTTCTCAAAAAGTTTTTATTGATATGGGCAGTGATTGTTCTTTGATAACTTCGGATTTAGTAAAACAATTAAAGTTAACGGAATTAAAGTTGGCAAAACCGGTTCAATTACAGGGATTTTCAAATTGTTCTGTGGTTTTAGTAGATAATTACGTAACGACTTTTTTAATTTTAGACGGTATAAAATTCGAAAGTGTAGATTTCTATATTATTAACGAATTATCGGGTTGCGATGTCCTGATAGGGCGAAATGTGACCGAAGATACGTCAGTTATGTACACGAGAATAGGAAATCAACTGACGTTTCAGAAAACCGTTAATGTGTCTGCAGTTTTGTCTAGTGAAGTAAAATTCAATGTACCTGATGAATATTGTGATGTTTTAAAGGATTTATTTAATAAATATCCCGAAACAATCGCAACCGACTTAAGTTCATTAGGTAAAGTTAAAGATTTTGAAATGGAGATCGAACTTGAATCAAACAAGCCTATCTACTTCAGGCCATATAGGCTATCTGAGCCTGATAGAACAGCATTACGCAATATAATTGACGAACTGCTTAAAAATAATATCATTCGCGAAAGCAAGTCCCCATTCGCTAGTCCTGTATTATTAATAGAAAAAAAAGGAGGTGAAAAGCGACTATGCGTGGATTACAGATCATTAAATAAAATATCAATTAAAGAAAAATACCCTATGCCACGCATAGAAGACTTGTTAGATAGGTTAAAAGGCTGCAGGTACTTTTCTAGTTTAGATATGAAAAGTGGCTATTATCAATTATTACTTAGTGAGAAGTCAATAGACAAGACTGCATTCATAACGGAAGATGGACACTACGAATTCTTACGAATGCCATTTGGGCTTACAAATGGACCGTCGGTTTTCCAACGTATGATGAATCAGATTTTGGGTAATTTGCGTTTCAAAAATGTTATTGTTTATTTAGATGACGTATTAATCGTATCTGAAACCGTTGAAGAAAACATCAACACTCTGGAATTGGTACTAAAAATATTTAAACAACACGGTTTGACTCTTAATATAAAAAAATGCTCTTTCTTTTTAACTGATATAACCTTTCTTGGATATGAAGTAAATGGTGATGGTATCAAACCCACACCAAAGAAAATTGAGGCTATAAAGCAGTTCCCAATACCCAAAACGGTTCATCAGCTGCGTCAGTTCTTAGGGTTAGTTAATTATTTTCGGAAATTTATTAAGGATTGTGCAATACTAAGTAGTCCTCTTACAAAATTATTAAAAAAAGGACAAAAGTGGCAATGGACAGACGAACAAGATTGTACGGTAAATCTATTAAAAAAAGCCTTAACTTGCGATTCAACCTTGGCTGTCTTTGATCCTAAAAAAGAAACCATACTTTACACAGATGCAAGTAGGGAGGGGGTAGCTGGAATTTTAGTACAAGTGCATCAACATGGTGAGCGACCGGTACACTATTATAGCAGGCAAACGACCAACGAGGAAAAACGTTACCATTCGTTTGAACTCGAGCTTCTTGCTATTGTGGCGTCACTTCAAAAATTTCGTTTATATTTGCTAGGCTGTAAATTTAAATTAATTACGGACTGTAATGCCGTCAGATACTCGCTTACAAAAAAAGAAGTGTTGCCCCGAATAGCAAGGTGGGTGCTCCTGACTCAAGAATTTGACTATGAGATTTGTCATAGACCCGGCTCTAAAATGCAACATGTAGATGCGCTTAGTAGAAATCCTTCGTATAGTGGTGAAGTTTTTGAAAAACAAATAATAATGTCTATCACTGAAGCTGACTGGCTTTTGACGGTTCAGGAACAAGATTCAAATCTAGTTAAAATTAGAAATATTTTACTCTCAGGAGAGGCCGACGCGAATAGGAATGTTTTTAACGAGTACGAATTGCTCGGAAACAAAGTTTATCGCCGTACTGAAATAGGTCGTAGGTGGGTTGTACCAAAAAACTGTATCTGGCAGGTTATAATGTACAATCATGACAAAATAGGTCACTTTGCTGTAGACAAAACATTAGAAAGAATTAAACATAAATATTGGTTCCCTAAAATGAAAAGAACAGTAACTAAATACATAAAAAATTGTTTGCATTGCTTATACAATAAAAATAAAAGCGGTAAAAAAGAAGGTCAATTGTTTCCAATTCCAAAATACGCGCGCCCCTTTCATACTCTGCACATGGACCATGTGGGTCCATTTGTAAAATCATCAAAGGGCAATTGTCATATTCTGGTACTTGTTGATGCGTTTACAAAGTTCGTCTTTATATATCCGGTGCGTGACACAAGCACTGCCTGTGTCATAAAGGAATTAGAACACTTATTTAAGATTTTTGGCAACCCGCGAAGACTCATTACTGACGCTGGTCCTGCTTTTACGGCAAAAGCATTTAACACATATTGCGACAGCAAAAACATTCGTGTACACACTATAGCAACTGGCATGCCGAGATCAAACGGACAAGTGGAACGCTACAGTAAAACGTTAGTGGAAGCACTGCGTTCTTTAGGTGCAGATAATGACTACACACAATGGGATGACGTTTTAACGTGCCTACAGCAAGGTATGAATAGTACATTGCAGAAAACGATAAATGCAGTCCCTAGTGAAGCATTTTTTGGGTACCGCCTTAGGACAGAGAGCGACATATTTTTACCCGAGCAAGAAGAAGTTATCGATGTCACACAGCTCCGACAGGACATCGACACACGAATACAACGAGATGCTAGACATCAAAAAGAAAGTTTTGACGCAAAACGTTGTGTGGCCAAACAATATGAGATTGGGGACTTGGTTCTTGTAAAGGTGTCTAGCCAGGCTGGTAATGGTAGCAGTAAAAAACTCCTCCCGGTGTACAAGGGCCCTTTCAAAATTACAAAAATACTCGGGAAAGATAGATACCATATAATCGACATAATAGGCAGCGAGCGATCACACAAGAAATATTCCGGTATCACCTGCGTTGAAAACATGAAACCATGGATTAAGATATCCTATTGGGATGAGGATGTTGGCGTGGTGGGTATGTATAAAAATAATTACTTTATTGACACATCAAAAGGTAAAATTATTATTTTCTATTAATTTTGTTAACTGGTAAAATATATATTTTGTGTTCTGCTATAATTACTTTACCTCATAACCGTCTAAATGTGGTATAAAAATGGTTGCTGTTGTAATGACATTTCTACTACAGAAACAAGTGAGGTTCGACCTTGAGCTTGTTATGGGCGAAAATGTGGTTCATGCGGGTGAAAGTGGATGAACTGGAAAGCTTCGACTATTATGTGGACTGCGAGTCTGAGCATGGTGGTGCGAAGTCAGGGATCACACTTCAGCATGTGCTATTCATTAGACCAGTAGTAGAAACTCATTTAATACAAAAACCTGAAACCTATTATAGTCATCAGTCTAACAATGTTTCTCTCGCAATTGCAGATGACGGTGTGTCTAGGGACAGACACAGTTCAGGAGGGCCGGATGTTGGCGCCACCGTTTCCGGTGATCGAATTTAGCGCCAATGGTTCAACTCAAGCGACGCACCGTGGACTCCAGTGCTGCCATCTACGCCGAACCGGACGTCATAACGTTGCTGGCGTGTGATTGGCTGTCTCGATCGGCTGACGTCGCCTCGGCGGGGGAATACCGAGTTTTTAAAAACGCTGAGCTCGGTGGACGGAGCCCTCTTTCGTCACTCGTGCCTCGTCGTAGAAACGTTGTTCATATTAGTTATTATTGTCTAATTACTTTTTTAACCTAATTAATCTATTGTAACTATTTAAAATAAAAGTGATTGAGTGTTAGTAACTATCCGTCTATCATTTATTCTTGTCTAAAGTGTCTATAATCTTACATTTCTAAGTACCTAAGTACTTACCTTTCTTGCAGTTAATTTTTTAACACCTAATAGATAGGTAATGAAATAATATATGGGTAATTTTGTTATTATCCTGGCAACCGTAACGCACACCGAGGAAACGTATGTTTACAGTGCTGTCACGCACACATTTCTGCAAGCGTGGCTTCACTTTCGTGTTCCGCGCGGTCTATCTGCATTTTGTTTTATAATCTAAGCCTAAAACCCTTTCGTTCAGTCCATCCAAAAAAATAAATAAGCAATTCAAAGTTTATCAAAGCGATTGATGATTATTCTTTGAAGATTTATGTTTTTATTATTATTATTAAATCATTTATTTCAGACATAGTCCATAATTACATTAAAATATATAAAAGAAAAAATTAAAATCACATTAAAATTAGAAAATAAAATTAAAATCAAAAACAATCATCATCATCATCATCATCTTCCTGCCCTTGTCCCGTTTTATTTGGGGTCGGCGCAATATGTTTTTTTCTTCCATTCTGTCCTGTCACCCGTCACCCTATCACTAACTCCTCTGTCTTTCATATCACTTCTCACACAATCCATCCATATCTTCTTTGGTCTCCCTCTCCCTCTCCATCCATCCACATTCATACTCATGGCTTTCTTTGTAACATGCGTTTCATCCCTCCTTTTTACATGGCCGTACCAAGACAAACGGTTCCCTCTCAACTTTTCAGTCACTGGCGCCACTTTCAAACTTCCTCTAATATACTCATTTCTCACTTTATCCATTCTCGTCACACCACACATCCATCTCAACATTCTCATCTCTGCTACATGCAATCGCTTTTCATCCGTCTTTTTCAGAGCCCAACATTCTGACCCATACAGTAGGACAGGTCTTATCACGGACTTGTAGATTTTACCCTTCAACTTGAGGGGCATCCGTGGGTCGCAAGTTGTTCCAGTGACCTGTCGCCATTTCATCCATCCTGAGTTGATCCGATGTGCCACGTCTCGGTCTATCTCACCATTCCCTTGGATAAGCGACCCAAGGTACCGAAAATCGGAACAGGTTGGTATGGGCGTTCCGGCGAGAGCTATGGGCACAGGACTAGAGAGACCGCCAAAATCGCAGAACAGGTACTCTGTTTTAGTTCTGCTCAATTTTAGGCCAACACTCTCCAGTCTTTGCCACCACACCTCCAATCTGCTCTGGACCTCTAGGGCACTCTCGGCAACCAGCACAATATCATCGGCAAACAGCATACACCAGGGAGCCTCTTCCTGAATGTCCGACGTCAGAGCGTCCATTATTATCAGGAAGAGGTAAGGGCTAAGAGCCGACCCTTGGTGTAAACCGACAGCCACATTGAAGTTGTTAGTGGTGCCCGCTGCAGAAAATAATCATAGAATAAAATCAAAAACAATCATAGAGTCATAAATACAATAAAATTAAATTTAAACGAAATAATATAACTGACACACAAAATTCAACATACACAAAACTAAATAATAAACACAGTCAAACAATATGGTTTTTTTTTTTTATGGTAGGTGAAAATCATCCAATGGGGTGGGACAGGTCCCACCGCTCGGACAATACCCTCAGAAGACTGTTTGAGCTGCTTCGTAGGCGACTCAATAGTGAAGCGCTTCGCCTTCTGATGATCGCGAAAAAATCATCCGGTCGCGCCTCAGCAAACATAGTCGAAGCACTATAAAATCACGGCAGCCCCAACCTTATTCTAAAGGGATTGTTGTACTGCACACGCAGTGCGCTGTACGCTCGCTGCGTAAAGTTAGTCCACAGGCTGCACGTGTAAAATGACTGGCAATATGCCTTAAATAGTCTAGTCTTTACATGTCTAGTACATTGCGTAAACCTGCGAGCCAACATATTACATCGGACAGACAGCGCCCTGCGCCCTCGCTCAATGTCCAGATTGTCACTCAAGTCATCAGAGACCCAGTGGCCCAAGTATTTAAACTGCTGCACCCTTTGTAGAGGAATGCCGCACAGAGTAACAGGTGCTACAGATGAGTAACCTTTGGTACCAGCTTTAAAAATCATATATTCACTCTTTTTAGCATTATAAGTGAGCCCATCATGGGCCTCCGCGTATAATTCGCAAATGCACAAAAGTTTACGTAAAGCATTGATTGTGGACTCAGCAACACCATATCATCCGCGTAACTTATGGTGTTCATACATACTCCGTCTATAGAACATCCAATATTAGTACTGCTGATTTCACCGATCAGCCCATTCATGTACAAGTTAAAAAGGCGAGGCGAGGATAAACCCCCTTGCCTCACTCCGCATTCCAACCTGGATACGTCCGATCGCGCACCCAACCATCTTTATACTCATATTCTGCTGCTTACTGTACCAGCACTGGAGCAACGATACAATGTCATGTGGCACATCTGTTTCACATTGTAGCTTCTGCCATAGCTTGTTATAACACACCAGATCAAAAGTTTTTGAAAGGAATTAATTAGCTGTTATATATCTAAAGCTAAATAGACATAAGGAAAAAAATATAAGTGTAATCTACACTAATCTACACTAATATAATAAAGAGGTAAAGTTTGTTTTTTTGTTTGTAGGAGGTAATCTCTGGAACTACTGGTCCGATTGGAAAAATTTTAGCAACAATAGAAAGCTGCTTTACTCCTGAGTGACATAGGCTATATTTTATGTACGCGGGCGAAGCTGCGGGCAAAAGCTAGTAGGCTATATTTGTGTACGCGGGCGAAGCCGCTGACAAAAGCTAGTACATACTATTTGGATAATAGTAATAATCGAGCGTGGAATGTTTCAAGGTGGCTGCTAAAAGGTATTAAAATTCAAAAAGCAAGTTTATGTGAAATTAATACAAAAACAAAGACAATTAATTCGTCTTAAAATTAGATTCGCTAGTTTTGAATTAAGTAGGCATAAGAAACGAACAAGTTCATTCTAATTGAAGATCCCGTTACATACTGTAGTTTCTTAGATATTCAGAGATTTATTGTGAAAAAATGAGACTTTCCAAACAAAGCGGTGAGTATTATATTTCTTTTTATTTCCATTAAAAAAAATTGGTCAAGTGCGAGTGCATACTAAGGGTTCCGTATCCGAATAAAAAAAGAATGGAAAAACGATTTTTTTTTTGATTTTACTTAAAATATTCAGTTTTAAAATTCATATCTAAAAATTCAGCAATAGGTATAGCACAAGTATAGTACTATTCCTATACTTGTAAGATTAGATCTAACTGAAGTTCAGATAGATAAACTTGAACGACTCCAAAGTTTTTGTATTAGGTTTCTAGCGACATATTTGGTTCACGGAAGTATGCCCATGTTTCTAAATTCTGTACTAAGCTCAAGTGGCTGTCGGAATGCCCAAATCTTAACATTACAGTGTCCTGTTTATTCCTAGAACGCCTTCTCATCTCAAGGAACTTTTGCCCTTTGATGCCCTCGTACTCTGCCAAGTTCTGTGACAAATCGTTCACGGGCCAGGTGGTGCAATTGTGGAACGCGTTGTCGAGGTCAGTTCGGCAAGCCCAGTCATTACCTAGTCCTTTCCTTAGTCTTTTCCTTTCTGTCTAATATTATTAATGTATCTAATTTTATTTCTTCCACCATTTTTTTTGTTATGGTGAGCAAAAATCATCCAAAGACAAATCCCGCTCTAGAGCGGAGCGGGAAACAGTGTCAGATTCTTACTGACTAAACACCCCACCCCGTTCCTTCTTTGCCCTTCGCACTGGGGCCAAGCCTTCCTTTCAGAATGAGACCACGCTCCCCACTTGGCTTCGACCCTTTTGCAGAGTTCCTACGGTTTTGCTGACAACTCCTTGAGGCGCGCGTTAACAGAGTGCGCCATCAACGACTTGGGCTTGGTCCGGACTATTACCAGACAACTGGCGAGCAATGGGCAGCTCGCCTTCCGCAAGCCCGCGCCTACGATGGCCGGGAATCGGAATCGGAATCTCGGCGGCGTCTGGAGCGTGTGCGCCATTGCCTTATGGAGTCAGCCTCCTCCTTAGCTTGCATTACTGCTTCGCAGAAGGAGACGACCGCCTCCCACCCCTTCTCGCTCCGAACCATGGCTTCTACCAAGGCCCTACGGGAGAGATCGCCGCCGCCGATCGCCCCCATGAGGACATGGCGATGCTCCTACCAAGACGGGCACACCTCTACCGAGTGCTACACCGTGTCCTCTGGGCGGTCCACACAGTGGCGACACCTGGGCGTCTCTTCCGTATTTGATCCCACCGCTGACCTTTACACTGTGAAACTATTTCTATTTTAGTGTACAACAAAGTTTATTATATTTAAATATATTAAGACCTTGCTCGTGTCAATGTAGATTGAGAGCAGGTCGAAATTAAACTTTTTTTGCGACATAAACAGCTAAACTTGAATTAGCTTCAAGGAACCGCAGACTTGAATATAAAGGCAGATTTATATTGACCTGGCACTGCCGTAGTGTAAATTGATTTCAAGCCAGCACAGTACTGTCACGTTAGTACTGACTTCAATATTCGTGCTTCAATATTTTCGGCGTCAGTCCGCTCCCCCGTCACCCGCGCCAGCGCTACTGACAATGTGTAAATTGCCCAAGTCAGTTGCTGCCGCTCTGTTGTACGGTGACCACGATTCGTCGCACCGGATCACAAAATGACGCGAAAATTGAGCGACACGGAAAACTTAAATCTTGTACAACTATACCGTGATAATTAGTGCCTATGGGATTTCAAATCACAAAATTATAGAAATAAAGAAATGCGTGCAACAACATTGCAGAATATTGCACAAAATTTCTTTGATTCTTTGCTGTTTTTGAGAAATCATTTTTCCGCACTGACTTTACGAACGTGTGTACACCAAAAGAAATATCCTCGACTACTGACGAAATACTGACAGCTTGTAAATAGTACGCGTCAGTTTTCGGCGCCAGCACTGACGACAGCCACTGACCCAATGTAAATCGGCTTTAAGGTTTTAATTTTATGCGATCCCGAGATTAAGGATTTTGACTGACAGACAGAATGACAACTAAGTAACTCTCTAAGGGTTCAGTCTTTTTTTTTTTGAGGTACGGAACCTCAATTAATATTTATAGATTGACTTTTATTAGACTATCATTTATTCCGATCTTAAAAGAAAAATAAATCTTACCTTCTTCTTTTCTTCCTGACCTTATCACATACTACGTCTTGAGGTTGGCGCAACACGTTGTTTTCTTCCATTCTGTCCTGTCACCCGTCACACTATCACTCTAAGTCCTTTTTTTCTTTCATATCACTCCTCGTACAATCCTTCCATCCCTTCTTCGGCCTTTCGCTTCCTCTCCATCCATCTACGTATAAACTTAGAACTCTTTTTGTAACATGCCAAGGAGTAGAACTCCTTGCCGGAGTTTGTATTTCCTGATGGCTACAACCCAGGAATCTTTAAGTCAAGAGTGAATAGATTACTTCTAGGTAAGCGCGCTCCATCGTCGGCCGCATCGTCGCTTTCTGTCAGATAGCGGCCAAGCGAACTTATAATCAATAAAAAAAAATGTATTTCATCCCTGCTCTTCTCATGACTACCTATATCAAGACAAACGATATCATTTAAAATTTTCAGTCACTGCCAGTGACTTAACTTTGGAAGTTAAGACTCACTGGCGCAACCTTCAAACTTCCTCTAATATAGGTACTCATTTCTCACTTTATCCACACTCGTCACACCACACATCCATCTCAACATTCTCATCTCCGCTACATACAGTCTAGTAAAGAAAAATAAATCCTATACCAGATCCAACATGACAAAAGATTTTTTTTTAGATCCTATCCAGGAAGCGATAGGTTCAATGGGACCTTGGCAACTAATTATAACTATAGCACTATCTCTGAAGAGTTTTCCTGCGGCGTGGAACCAACTGGCAATCGCTGTGATCGCCCCAGGACAAGACTTCTTCTGTGTTTCTCCAACGCCTATGAATGCCAGTGACTCAATGTTGCGTGCGTGTTCTGTGAGAGTCGACGACAGTTTACCAGAAGTTCCATGCGAAAAATTCTCTTATGATGACAGTGGTTTCAAGTCAACTATAGTGAGCGAGGTAATTTTAACGAAATGTAATAATAACAACAACAACAATAATAACAACAACAAACAAGTAACAATAACAATAGCAACAATTTACTATTATTTCTATGATTTATTCGACTGAGAATCGTAGTCTATGTGCTATTCCAGAACAAAGTCTACCTGTGTGCCAAATTTCATTGAAATCTGTTCAACCGTTCGAGTGTGAAAAAGTGATAAACAAATACACTCACAAAGTTTCGCCACTAGTCAATCTCTTGTGCGTGTTAATTCACGACAATAGGTTAAACACCAAGTGAACACATTCACTTAGATTCTAAACGACTGAGTTTATCATCATCATCATCGATTCAGCCGAAAGACGTCCACTGCTGGACATAGGCCTCCCCAAACGTCGCCACAACGACCGCTCCGGTGCATCTCGCATCCATCGAATTCCAGCAACTTAGACGAGGTCGTCGGTCCACCTATGAACAACTATAATTGAGTTTATCAGTTATGTTTAAATTTTTGCAAAATTTACTAAATTCAGACATTTTATTTTTCTCGAAATTAAGGATAGATTTCTAACTTTTTCATGGTGAAAATGTTTCGTGTAATTTAGTTCGGTGTATTTTTAGTTCAAAAACAGTAAGTGCTTTTTTAGGTGTTTTTTAAGTAAAATAGTACATTGTGATACAATGATATACACCGTTAAATTTTAGTCGTTTTAATCCCGAAGAGGGTCGATCCAGTACATGAAACACTATCGATTTGTGTAGATAAAATAAAAAAATAAAGTACTTTTTTTCTAAATTTGTTATTGATATACGCATTTACGAAATTAATTTCTTTAAGTAAACGAGTCATTGACTTTGTAGGTAGTTGTCGATCGTTGCGTACTAACTACCTACAGGTCATTGAACTCGCCCAGCTGACGTTTCCTTAAAGAAATCGATTTAGAACATGCGTAAATTAATTCGAGTTTTTAAAAAAAGTACTTTGTTTTCTCATTCTATCTTTACCAATCGATAGTATTTCATGTACTGAATCGATCCTCCAAGGGATTAAAACGACTAAAATTTAACGGTGTATAACATGGAGAAAGTTTGTCATTACGACTGAGGTGTAATTCGCCCAATACGCAGAACAAGGTGTTATGGAGTCGAGGCGTATTTCCATTCTATACAAGGGATGAGTACAACCGTAGGAAACGTTTTGCGGTTTGGGTTGGTTTGGTTTGGGAACGGTCATGCTGGTGGTCAGGAAACCCTTTACAGCCGTGGGTGCTGGCTTGTATGGCTCGAAAGCTTGAGGAAGTGATGATGACGTCACGAAGTACTTGCACGAAGGCTGCGCTGACGTTCATTGTCGAGGGTCACCAGTTTGAGGGGGGGGGGCTACTGCCCAGTAGTTGACTTCGGGCTGTCGTGTATGTTCTAATCGCGCGGAGAACTTTCATTGCGCGATGCAGGATTCTTGTAGTTCTTATGTGACGTCATAGATGGCGCTACAAGTATACTTTGTAAGTATTGCTATTCTTAAATCTGTAATAACAATGTGTATAATGCGTTCCAAATAAGAACAGGAAAGTCAATAATATCGACCTGTCAAATTTTGAGTGAAAAGTACGGTTTGCAAAAAAATCGTATTTGCGTATCAATAAAAAAAATTGCTTTTTATTACTAAATTTTAGTTAATTCTAGTTGAAGTAAAAACGATAGGGTTTAATATAAATTTTCCAAATATATTGTTTTAAGTCATATTAATAGTTTACAAGAAAAACTATTTTTTTTCTTATTTACATTTTTAGAAACAATTCGCCTTTTTCTTCTATTTAACACTACTCAGCAGACACATCACACAGTGAAACAGAGATAATATAAACAAAATTGAGAAATTGTATTCTGATTAAACTTTTTCATTCACGATTCGTACGTAAATTATTTTTTTTTAGATATCTTTTTTTGTTCACTCTACCTAATTTCTTCGATTTGACAGATCGACATGACGTCACAACATAGCCATCGATCCTATTCTCATTTGGAACGGATTGTACACGAATTCTGGGTAGGGAAAAGAAAAAAGTAAATTAATCATACCTGAAGGTTTGTATTGGCTTTTACAGTTTTCAGATTAATCAACAATACTTTTGAGCCCCAAGCGAACGCAGGCGTTCGCACACCTATTGTTCTTTAATTGTGTCTGTAATTACGGAAGTCGAAAGGTTAAGCGGATTTTATTGAATACTAGCTTTTGTCAGCGGCTTCGCCCGCGTACATAAAATATAGCCTATGTCACTCAGTGGTAAAGCAGCTTTCTATTGTTGCTAAAATTATTCCAATCGGACCAGTAGTTCCAGAGATTACCTCCTACAAACAAAAAAACAAACTTTACCTCTTTATTATATTAGTGTAGATTAAGCTCCGCGAACACACTCGCCTAAAATTTTTACAAAGTCCGCGTCGGTCGCAATGACAAACTTGCTGCACTTGTATCAAAATGCATCTTGAGTTTTCGATTACAACCGGCTATCACCAGACACCTCAACTGAATTCATTTTCATTACATATTTAAACATTTTTAAATGTATTTAACGCACTCGTAAAAAACAGTATTATATATCTTCCTAATATTATAAATGCGAAAGTTACGATGTTTGTTATTCAATCACGCCAAAACGGTTGGACGGATCTGGATGAAATTTGGCACAGGCATAGGATACACTCCGGAATAGGACATAAGCTTTTTATCCCGGAAACCCCAACTCCAACCCCAATACCATGCGGGCGAAGCCGCGAGCAAAAGCTAGTATACACCGTTAAATTTTAGTCGTTTTAATCCCTTGGAGGATCGATTCAGTACATGAAACACTATCGATTGGTAGTTAGAATGAAAAAACAAAGTACTTTTTTTTATAACTCCAATTAATTTACGCACGTTCTAAATTGATTTCTTTAAGTAAACGTCAGCTGGGCGAGTTCAATGACCTGTAGGTAGTTAGTACGCAACGACCGACCACTACGTACAAGGTCAATGACTCGTTTACTTAAAGAAATTAATTTCGTAAATGCGTATATCAATAAGAGATTTAGAAAAAAAGTACTTAATTTTTTTATTTTATCTACACAAATCGATAGTGTTTCATGTACTGGATCGACCCTCTTCGGGATTAAAACGACTAAAATTTAACGGTGTATGTATAAAAGGAGAAACTGACTGTCTGACACATCAACGCACAGCCAAAACTACTGGGCCTAGGAGAGTGAAATTTTGCACAAGGCTTTCTTTTATGACGTAGGCGAACACTAAGACAGGGTTTTCCAAAATTCTGCTCCTAAAGGCATGCAATGAGGGTCTAAAGTTTGTATAGAGAAGCCTACTTTCACACGGGCGAAACCGCTGGCAGAAGGCGGGTTATAATATAACTAGCTTTTGTCAGCGGCTTCGCCCGCGTACATAAAATATAGCCTATGTCACTCAAGAGTAAAGCAGCTTTCTATTATTGCTAAAATTTCTCCAATCGGACCAGTAGTTCCAGAGATTACCTCCTACAAACAAAAAAAATAAAAAACAAACTTTACCTCTTTATTATATTATAAGTGTAGATTATCGACAGTAAATCTTATTCTGGAGTATAATTTAAATTTATATTACATTTTTCAGTGGGACTTGGTGTGCCAGCGCAAATATCTCCGGAGTTTGGTTCAACCAGCAACGCAAACCGGTTTCCTCATCGGCTACCTGACGTTTGGAGTGATGGCTGATAGGTAAAAACGTTCTAATCTCAAGGATCATCATCATCCTACCCTTATCCCACGTTACTTGGGGTCGGTACAACAAGTTTTTTCCTTCCACTCTGTCCTGTTGTCACTCGTCACATTATCGCTAACTCCCTTTTCTTTCATATCACTCCTCACACGATCCATCCATCTCTTTTTCGGCCTCGCTCTTCCTCTCCATCCATTAAACTCAGAATTCTTTTTGTAAAATCGCGTCATCTCTCCTCTTCACATGACCATACCTCTTCACATCTCTTCACACAACTTTCAACTTATCTCTAGAATAACATTTGTAAAACAATGAAAAATCTGGCCTGTTGGTTTAGCAGTTAGTTGCCCGGCGGTCGTGGGTTCGATTCCCTCCCAGAACGAATATTTGTGTGATAAGCACGATCATTTGTTCTGTGTCTGGGTGGACTAGCTTCTGCCAGCGGCTTCGCCCGCGTGAAACTCGGTTTCCCCCTTTAAAAATAATCCTTATAGCAGGATTCATTATTCACGCGCGATGACTTATTAGCGTATTTCATGTATAACTTTGGTGTTTCTATACCGATTTATATGATTTTTTATTTATTGACCTTTTTTAATTAGGGATGAGTGAGAGTGTTATGAACATAAAAGTAGACAAATATAATCAGTAAGTTCCGAACTGCCCCAGTAGGCTTCGACCCTGCAGTTGCGTACTGTAGAATAAGTTAACTTTTTTTTGCCTACTTCGTGTCCCACTGCTGGGCAAAGGCCTCCCCTTTCTCCTTCCAAACTTCTCTTTTCTGGGCTATCTCCGGCCAAGTTTGCCCCGCGAACGTGATTAGATCATCACACCACCTTCGCCGCGGTCGACCTCGACGGCGTCGACCTCCCTCAGGCGTCCAGTGAGTGATAATCTTCGCCTATCTGTCCGAATGCATTCGTGCGACGTGGCCAGCCCACTCCCACTTCAGCCTGGCTGTCTTTTCTTCGATATCTGTTATTTGGGTTATGGAGCGCAGCGTGGTGTTCATAACGCGATCTGTTCGCTTAACACCTATTATGCTACGCTCTATTGCCCTTTGACAGATCTTCAGTTTGGACTTTTTTTTTAACTAAGTAAACTTTTATCTAATGTATTTTGTAATTTATTGCAGGATTGGTAGAAAAACTCCAGTGATGATAGCAGTGACAAGTCAAGCGATTGCAGGACTCATAACAGCGTTCATGTCAAGATTTGAGCTGTTTTTGATGTTTAAGGTTATTTCTGCCATAGCTACAGGGGGAAGTTTAAACGCTTGTTTTACTATTAGTAAGTAAATTACATCGTTAAAAGTTGGTCGTTTTAATCCCGTGAAGGGTACCTGAAAGTCATGAAACACTTTATTATTAGAGTACTTTTTTAAAAACTCGAATTAATTTACGCACGTACGTTACTATGCAACGACCGACAACTACCTACAAGTCATTGCCTCGCTCAGCTTACGTTTTCTTAAAGAAATTATTATTATTTCGAGTTTAAAAAAAAAGTACTTTATTTTTATCAATCGATGGTTTCTTGTACTGATCATGTTCATATTCACATTGATTATAGTGATCTATCCTCCAAGGGAATAAAACAATCAACATTTAACGGTGTATTTATACATTTGAAATTCATTTCCTGAATTGAACACTTAATAATATTCAATTTTTTTTCCAGTGATAGAAATCGTCGGCGCTGAAACCCGATCAAAACTTGTCTATTTCTACCACATTCCCTACTTATTGAGTTTTTTAAGTGTACCAGTTATTTCGTATCTTACAAAAACGTGGGATGGATATTGGTTGTCAACCTCTATTCCGGCATTTCTTCTGCTATCCTATTACTGGTAATTTACAACTTAGGCCCAACGTTGCGTAAAGTGGGGCCAAACCACGCGGACGTCCGCGCGAGCACCCGTCGCATTCCATCGCGCCTTTTTAGTTTTTCGCGGTCCCCTTAGCGGAAACTGGAAAGCGGATTGATACCTGTACAGTATCGCGAGTTCAAAATTAACAGTGTGCATGTAGTCGTTTCGATGGAAAACTTTAATGTATTATGACGTAGCAAAAGTGGCGTAGCGCGTCTGCCTGGCTGCTACAAAATAGCTCCGACCAGGCTCCGCGCTCTGAGGCCTGCCTCCGTATGATGGACGCCTGCACGGTTTAGTCGACTCAATAAACGGGCCTGCTAGTAAGTTTTTTGCTAGTCGTCGACGTTTTTTTATTATAAAACGCTACCCCACACTAGTATTTATTCCTGTGTCGTGGATGCGTTCACAAACATGCAAAGTCACATACACAAGATATCCAGACCCGGAACACCTATCTGCAGGCCATACAAATATTTGTTCCGTGCGGGAATCGAACCCGTGACCCTCAGCACAGCAGTCAACCACTGCGCCTACCGAGTCGTCAAATGTACATGCACACCGTTAAAGTTGAACTAGCACAGAGTGCTTTGTAATGAACTGACTCTGAGTCCGCGATGGGCGCCTCGCGTGTAGCCCCACGTTGCGAAGCGTTGGCCCCTTATTTATTTTTTATTTTATTTTATTATAATAGGTTCACCAACAACTGTTTACACAATTTTAATTATAAAACACATGCTTAGCGATAGTATTGCAGTGTAACAATCATTTATAGGTGTCCACATGTTTAAATTATAACAGATCAAAAAATAAAAATTTAATTTATATAACAACTTGCAGTCACTTGGTAAACGACTGAGTGTAGATAGATAGAGAGAGAGTTTAGTAAGAGAGTCAAAGTGTAAATCAACAACATCACTATAGCCATTCACTGCCTTACACATTCTTGCATAAGGTGAGCTGGATCCCAAAACAGGGGCCCTAGACAAGTGGCAATCGCTCCGTGTCGAATCCATTTCGATTTCGACCACAAAATGGTAGACAAAGTGACATTGACTATAAGTCGTAGTGTTGGTTCGATAAAATAACAACTTCTTGGCTAAGGTTATCGAATTAATACGTCCAATTTGACGTATAAACAACTAATAACAATTAGCGAATCGAAAACGTTTGACCACGTGACTTTTCGAAGGCATATGTCAGTTCCATACATTTCGGAGTTTCGAATTTCGTTATCGTTAGTGAGAATGTGGCTTTGTCTAAGCCCCCAGTTCTTCTGAAAGGTGGACAAAGTGGAGAGCAAAGTGACTTATTCTCGTCTTCCATTGATAGTTCAACCATCCAAGGGACTACTATACTGATGGAACTACATGCCCTTTCTAGGCTGATACCCGAGTCTCCACGCTGGTTGTTAGCAGTAGGAAAAGTTGAACAAGCACGCCAGATACTGCTTCAAGCAGCCAAAAAGAACAAAAAGCCAGTAGAAGAAGTGGCTACAGCAATAGAAAGCTATGAAACTAAGTTATTGGCATCAAAGACACAAGGTTTTGAAGCTGATAGCAAAAAGAGAACTTACGGTGTCTTGGACTTGGTGCGTACACCTATTATGAGAACAAGGCTGATTTTGATTGCTATCAATTATTTCAATGGTGGTATGATATTTTTTGGCAATGCCCAATATGCTAGTCGCATGAGTAAAAATGTTAGAACTAATCTCGCTGTTATAGGTAAGTATTCCTTTTTAGTTATCCATTCTACTGTACATGTAACGTATGTAATAATTCTTCCGTGAAATAAACATTATTATGTCCTTTATTCATTTTTAAACACATTTTTAAATATTTTCTTAAAAAAAAAATATAAAAAAAAATTAAAAATATAAAAAATAGTGTTCCACCGGTATCGGAACAGGGTCCAAGCTACCGGCGGTCAGGGCTCCAGAGAAAGGAACCTCCTAACAATACGAGCCGTGTCCAGGAGTACCGCTTTCTGAATCAAGCCCTTGATCCAGCTGCCTAACGAGAGCCTCCTAAGGTGTTGGTCGAGGCTCTTGGCAATTAAGCCATTGGCCGTCACGACTATCGGTACAATGATTGCTGAATCCACATCCCACATGTCGACAACCTCGCGAGCCAAGTCAATATACTTTATATATATGACTCGGTCTGAGTGCCTAGTGCAAGTAAAGTTATCAGATGAAAAAATATAAAATCCGGAGATAAAATCTGTTTTCCATAAAAAAAAACCCTAAGTTTTTTTTACACTGCCTAAAGATAAAGCATCATTAGTTGCACGTAAATTGAACTATGCCCTTTAATGCGCAATAAAAGATTTTCGGGTCTCACGTACGTAACCATAGCAACGATCGCCATTTTAGTTCAACTTATTTGTCGCGTATATTATTGTTTTCGTGCACTGCACATTTTGCTCACATGGCGAGGTACGACGCCTTTTAGGATTGCTTAGTCAACTAGAAATCCTTATAGTTTCGTCAAGTATGTCTGTCTGTCCGTCCGCAGATAATCTCAGGGACCGTTATCAGTAGAAAGCTGATATTTAGTATCAATATGTACATCAACCACGCCGACAAAGTGCTCAAACAAAAAGGGTAATTAGGGTACCTCTCCTACACGTGAGGTGGGATGTGATTTTTTTTTCATTTCTACCATAACGTTGAATAGGTATTTAAAAATGATTACGGGTCTCGTAAAATAGTTTTTTGATAATGTAAATATTTTCGGAAATAATCGCTTCGAAAGTAAAAAACAAGGCATCCACCCCCTTTAACTTTTGAACCATAAGTTTAGAAAATATGAAAAAAAGTAAACTTTGTAGGAAAATTATTTTGAACTTGATAGGGTAAACAGTTTTAGAAAATTTAAAAAAAAAAACGTTCTGAACTAATTTTGTAATTTAACCATGCAAGCAATTTTTTAATTTTTTTTACATATTTCATTATCCTGCGCGTATCTTCTTTCAAATAAAAATACAAAAAGAAAAAAATCGGTTCACGCAATCCAAAATAACCACCGGTTACAGCGCCATCTCTCGGGAAATTGGGTTAATAATTTTTACATGGGCTACTGGGTTCTGTTACATTGTGAGAAATTTGTGAGGGACGGGAAACTGAGCGTGGCCCGACACACTCTTGGCCGATTTATTTTTTATTAATTTGATGAACTGCAAGCTGCATTTTATTGAAAACTAGCTGGTACCCGCGACTTCGTCTGAGTCTTTTTTTCGCAATAAAAGGTAGCCTATGTTCTTTCTCAGGGTCTAAAGATTGTCTGTGCCAAATTTCATCAAAATCGTTTGAGAGGTTTAAGCGGGAAAGCGTAACAGACAGACAGACAGAGTTACTTTCGCATTTATCCATACTAATGAAAGAGATTCTAAAAATCTGATCTTAAAATCAATCCTGAGAAAAATCCAAAAATGCCTGGAAATGGTCTATTTGAAATAAAAGTTCCAGATTTTTTATGACATTAACGTAAAACAACTCGCACAAAATCTCAGACAGGAAACAATTTACATGTTTTTTTTATTATTCTAAATTTCAATTTTTTTTTCAGCTGCATTTCAACTACCCGGACTGTTAATCGCATATTTCTTGATATCCCGTATATCTCGCTTGAAACTTATCATCGTTGCGAATTTCCTGATAGGAACATGTATCTTGCTGATCATTCCATTCTACAACTATGACGTTTTCAAACTGGTGTTGGTTGCAGTCGGAATGTCTTGTATGATGGTCAAAATTATTACACTTCACTTGTACACCGGGGAACTGTTCCCGACGGTCGTCAGGAATATAGCGCTTGCTATTTGCTCTGTCCTCTCTAAACTTGGCAGTATTGTTGCACCGTTACTAATTGACTATGTAAGATATCAATTTTTACTATTTTTTATTGCTTTAGTAGGGGGTAACTTAAAAGGCTGACTAGATGCTTGTAAGCCAACGTCTCAGCCAAGGTGACCTTGCTAGTTTAAATCCGTGTAGATATTAGTTTTAAACCATGACCTATTTTTGGTGGAAAAATCATCAAATGACGAATCCCGCCCTTGGGCGGTGCGGGAAACAGTGTCAGACTTTCACTGACTAAACGACCCACCCCATTCCTTCTTAGCCCTCATATCGCGTCGACGACCTAGCTCTGGCCGACCTAGACGACCTAGGTCTGGACCGTTACCAGCTGGCGGATGGCAAGCTACCCATTGCTCGCCGTCCGCAAGCCCGCGCCTACGGTGGCCGAAAATCGGGATCGGAAATCCGGCGTCGTTGCCTTATGCGGTGGGCCTCCTCCTTTTGCTAGCATTAATGCTTCAAAGTAGGAGGCGCCTGCTTGCCACTCCTCCTCGCTCCGAACTATGACCTCTAACCAAGGCCCAGCGCTAAACCATGACCTTCAAAGCCCTTGGTTAGGAGGCGAGTATTACCAAGTGCAGTGATTGAAATTCGAACGTGTTGGCGCGTGGTTTGCATCCGTCTAGCCGCAAAATAAACCTAAGCCCAAGGTGACCTTGGTTGGAACGCTGGATTGCAACAGTGTGGTCCACCTTTAAATGGTAGTAACCATAGGCGCAGGCTTGCGGACGGCGAGCAATGGATAACTCACTGTCCGCCCATTCATTACGCACTGTTCACTTGTCAGCAACTATAGAAGCCCAGCAGGGTCGAAGCCTTCTGGGGTCAAAGGTTGTAGGAACACCGGGGGTGTTCCGCTTTCACAACAACCTTTTCCGCCGCCGTTTCACCCTGGAGCTAAGGCAAGAAGGAACGGTGGGTCGTTTAGTCAGTAGAAGTCTGACACTGTCTCCCAATCCGCCCAAGGGCGGGATTCGTTCATCATCATCAGCCTTTTTTAATGTTCCCACTGCAGGGACACAGGCCTCCTCTCTCTAGGAGAGGGAATGGGCCATAATCCACCACGCGGGCCCAGTGCGGGATTCGTTATTCGATAAAATTTCACGCCATAAAAAAACCTTTAAGTGGTAGTGGGTGGGCATGTCGCTTGTAGAACAGATGGAACACGCTGTATTGGAAGGCATCCCACAAGGTGGACCCATAACCTGGGAAGGGTTGCGGGTCTACTTTGGATGCACAGGACCATTAATTATAGTGACACTTGGGGAGGCCTATTCCAACAGTAGCTGTCTTTCGGCTGAATTGATGATGATATTTTTTTTTTCAGGTCAATGATATAGCCTATTGGATAGTACCATTAATCTTCGGTTTGGCTCCAATTTTGAATGCTATTCTGTTCTTTTGGTTACCAGAAACCAAGGATTGCAAACTACCAGACAGTATTAAAGAGTCTGAAAATTTGTGACATCGCGGTTTCAATTTTAGCCCAGAATGTTGTGTAAGTGTACTCCTAATCCGTATAGAATTTTCTAGCTGATAAATAGTTGTGTATCAATGTTATAAGTTTGATCATGAAATTGGATCAATGGTTGCATGCCAAAATGGTAGAATGTATAAGGACACTTCATTATTATTCAATCACTTCTTTTCTTATTTCTACACACTAATGTCATAGAGGCGCAATGGAAGCGGCGGCGGCGCGGTGCTGGCGGCGGCGCGATGCTGGCGCCGCAGCGGTATCTATAGGAGCCAAAGCTTCCATTGTTATTAATGTATTATGCGTTCCAAATAAGAACAGGAAAGTCAATAAACTCGATCTGTCAAATTTTGAGTGAAAAGTACGGTTTGCAAAAAAATCCTTTTTCCGTATCAATAAAAACTTTTTTTTGCTTTTTATTACTAAATTTTAGTTAATTCTAGTTGAAGTTTTTACTTCAACTTAAATTAACTTTCAACGTTAGGGTTTAATATAAATTTGCCAAATATATTGTTTTAAGTCATAAATAGTTTACAAAAAAAACTATTTTCTTTCTTATTTTCATTGTTAGTAACAATTCGCCTTTTTCTATTTACCACTACTCAGACACATCACACAGTGAAACACAGATAAACAAAATTGAAAAACTGTGTTCTGATTAAACTTTTTTCATTCACGATTCGTACGTAAATTATTTTTTTTTATACATCGTTTTTTGTTCACTCTACCTAATTTCTTCGATTTGACAGTTCGACGTGACGTCACAACATTGCCATCGATCCTATTCTCATTTGGAACGGATTGTAATTTCAAACGTTTTAGGTATAATGCTCAATATTCAAAAAAAAAAAAACGAATATATTTATCCCAGTTTTTTATTTGTATTATACAAGTAAAAAATACAACTTCCCGACCCTTGCCAATTTATAAGCACTGAATTAAAATTTTGCTAAAAGTGACAACCCTAAGACAGTAGGCAATTATATCGCGGATTGGGCCGGAGATAGCCTACTGCCCTTCTCTTTATACTATGCTAATGTCAACATTTCTTCCAATTTCTCCTTTCGCAGGTCTGCGGGAAGAAATTTATTTTTTTATATAAGCATTACCTTTGTACATTCTTTTTTATTGCACTTGTTCTGTTTCTTTGAATTATAATGTGTGTATGTCGCTGTAAGATAGATAAAGCCGTAATATAGTTATATCCCTAGGGATATAATTATATACCGGAACATAGTTATACGAAAGCGATTCATTACTATCTCACTAGGAATATAGTTATAAAACGGTTCAAGTTTAGTGATATACTTATATTACTAGATTAAGTTTAGTGAAATAGCTTTCGGAATGTGCTTGCAGGCGGCGCGCCGCCTCCCCCGCTGAAGTTTTAAAGAAATAGTTGAAAGTAAATTGACTGGCCTGTCAGTCTAATAGTTTGTGACCTTGACTGCTATGCGGGAGGTCGTGGGTTCGATTCCCACCCAGGACAAATGTTTGTGTGATGAGCACGATCATTTTTTTCTGTGTCTGGGTGTAATTTATCTATAATATGTATGTATTTAGAAATATATAAGTATGTTTATCAGTGTTATCTAGTACTCATAACACAAGCTCTGCTTAGCTTGAGACTAGATGGCGTTGTGTGATAGATGTGGAGAAAAAAAAAATAAAGTCATTTAAAAAAGTATTCTCAAATATACTCTATGTTATTATCTCTATGTTATTTCAATTGTACTGGGAGTATAGAAATTCGTGTCCCGGTTCAATAGAAATGTCAAAATTGAACTAGTTTTTTTAATATATTTAGACAGATGTCCGTTGAATGTAAAACTCCCTAGTTAGGAAAAGTACTATTTTTTACCAGCTCCGCCATAAATAATTTCTATTACCTTATTGTAATTACCTGCATTCTGAATTTCTGAGCAAATAAATCAACTATTCTATTCTGTTTTAATCATTGAATGTTAACGTTATAAGTACATCAGAGGCCTTACCATAAGCTTTTAACGTAGACCTCTTGACGACCTAAATTGAACTGTTTCAGAGACGGAGCTAATGGAACATAGCAGAGTTACCTTTAGTATGAAAATTCCATTGTTTACTTAAACGTTTAGTTAATAATTGACTAAAGGAAGCCGGGATACTTGTTGGAACTGACCTGATCATGAAGCTGGAAAGTATGCACCAAAACCCTTTATAAAATATACTAGCAATGCGCCCCAGCTTCGCACGCGATATTATTAAATAAATATTACGCATATATTATACATACAAAATTATAAACCTTCCTCTTAAATCACTCTATCCATTAAATCAAGCGCATAAAAATCCGTTGCATAGTTGTAAAGATTTAAGCATACATAGGGACAGACAGCGGGAAGCGACTTTGTTTTATACTATGTAAATGATTATTTTTAGTAAGTTTTCTTGTGCAGCATTTTTTTTATGGTGGCAAAATCATCCAAATATCACTCCCGCCCTTGGGCGGAACAGGAGATAGTATTTGACTTATAAAACCCATCCCGTTCCTTCTTTGTCTTGTATCCAGGGTTTTTATGCTCTGTTATGTTGTACATATTGTAAATAAACAAATATGTCCTAGCCATGATTTTTATTGAAATGTGTTGAAATCATTTACATGTTTATAAGGGAAAGAAGATACTTTACGCGCCAACATCACAATCAAAAAACCTGGTCCCGAAACTTATTATTTTTAATTAGTAATTGTATTACGATCAGGTTTTCTAATTGTGATATTGGCGCGTAACTTCCCTATTATCTGTGATTTCCATAGGTGTCTTAATATAGCACACGAAGGGCTTATTTACACAATCTTACAAATACACGTAAGCCTATGTTATTATAGTGTGAATCTATACCGGCAAATACTTCAAAACTAGACTAATACCCAATACTTGTATCTATTATATAGATTTTAATTTTATTATGTTTTATGTTATTATGTTTTTATTTCTTTTATGGCGGGTAAAAATCATCATCATCAACATCATTTCAGCCGAAAGACGTCCACTGCTGGACATAGGCCTCCCCCAAGCGCCGCCACAAAGACCGGTCCTGTGCGTCTCGCATCCATCGGCTTCCAGCAACCCTGACCAGGTCATCGGTCCACCTTGTGGGAGGCCTTCCAACGCTACGTCTTCCGGTACCACCAGAACCTTTCGGCCCCAGCGGCCATCCGTTCTGCGTGCAATGTGCCCTGCCCATTGCCACTTAAGTTTGGCGATTCTTTTCGCTATGTCGGCAACCTTGGTTCTCTTGCGGATATCCTCATTTCTGATTCTATCACGCAAGGATACTCCGAGCATAGCCCTTTCCATGGCCCTTTGAGTGACCTTGAGTCTTTTTATAAGGCCCATTGTAAGCGACCACGTTTCAGAGCCGTACGTCATCACTGGCAACACGCACTGATTATAGACTGAGATCACTGGTAAAAATCATCCAATGACAAATCCCGCCATAGGTCCCGCACTGACTATACAATCCACCCTGTTCCTACGATGCCATTATACTAGGGCCAGAGCCGTCCATTCAGACGCGAACCCTTGGACTTCGACCCTTCTGCAGGGTTCCTACGGTTTGCTGACAACTCTTTGAGGCGCGCGGGAACAGTACCCGCCGTCGACAACTTGGGCTTGGTCCGAACGGTCACCAGACGATCGGACAGCGAGTTACCCAGAGCTCGCCGTCCGTAAGCCCGCGCCTACGATGTAATAATGAGCAGGTCATTATTGCCTACTGGAATTATCTATTTGGGGGTAATTATAACCCATGGAAAGGTAAGACGGTTGAGACATACGTGAGCAATGCAACAGTTTTAGAAACAAAACGAATACGTATACACAACTGAATACGTCCCACACACTAGAGCGTCACCGTGTAAAAATATCAGATCTATAATCATAATATTTAGGTGAACAGGTAATTTTTAGAGAAAAACAAAGAATAATAGAAAAAAAAACTTATATTTTAAATATATAAAATAGACAATTAAATATAGTACAGGACGCGGCAGATAAGTTGAACCATTTGCTTTTATTACGCGCAGCCTCCTACTTCGATTTAGACTCGATAATCTGTTATAATCCTCGTCACATATGTTGAAACATGATGGTGGTCGACCTTGATGGCGAAGTAGCCGATTTTCGGATGGATCAGCTTATACGCTGCGTTCTATCAGCAGTCTCTTAAAATTAGCAGTCAGTGAAGTTCTTCATATTACTTCTTAGGTTCTTCCACGACATCCTTCCTAACAGGTCCAGTATGGGTTATAGGAACAGCTCTCTCCCCTTTCGCAACTTCAACCTTAGGAGCTACAACAGTGAGTATACCATCAGACGAAAGTCTAGACTCCACTGAATCAGGATCACTTTCTTCCGGCAACTTGAACCTCCTCACAAACTTCCTGGAGACAAATCCATGCTCATCTTGCTTCTCTTCATGCTGACCTTCAACTATGATGAAGCCATTACTGATTTTAACAGTAATCTCATCAGGAGAAAAATGTTGTACATCAACGTTGATCTGCCATTTATCCTTGTCAACTTTGATTGAAGATCCAGAGCTTTTCGGCCACCAGGGTTGGACTCCAGCGATGATTGGGCTGATAGGGTTGACTGACGCTGTCATCAGGTCATCAGGAGTGACTGTTAAGCCGAAGTTCTGGTCGAGGAGACGCCTCGGCCATCTTGGAAGGTCGTAATCGAAGAAGTAAGGACGGAGAGACATTTTGTGTGTTATCTTTAGAGAGATTTCGTTTGATCTGCGGGAGTTGGTGCGGGACGTGTTTATATATGTGCGTCCGCTGATTCATGGAGCTGGCATCAGTGTCGGGAGTATTTAGAACGAGAAAGTTCCCGATGCAGTCGATAAATGACGTAAATAATATGAAGATACATGTAGAACTATCTCGGTTCTTGGTATTACTGGAATGTTGACGAACTTAAATGTCATTTTGTTGTATTTTATTTAGGAAACAAACAATCGTAAATCTGTATATATAAAAGGAGAAACTGACTGACATATCAACGCCCAGCCAAAACTGCTGGGCCTAATTTTGCACAAGGTTTCCAAGGGATTTTTTCAAAATTCGGCTCCTAAAGGGATATAATGGGGGTTCAAAGTTTGTATGGAGAACCCTACTTTCAGGCTGGCGACTCTGCTGGCAGAAGGCTAGTTATACATAGTTTCTGTATACAATATACTGTTAATAAATGGATAATATAATCCACTAAGTTTCCATAAAAACATTTCCAGGAAAACAACGTGAGGAAACCGGCATGTCTTAGAACCAAAAATTCGAAGATATGTGACATCCACCAACACGCACTGGGCCCGCGTGGTGGATTACGGCCCATTCCCCTCTCTTAGAGAGGAGGCCTGTGTCCCTGCAGTGGGAACATTAAAAAGGCTGATGATGATGATGATGATGATGATGATGATATCGAAGTTTCCATAACTTACTAGTTAAAAATAGATACAGTTTGGTGAAATTACTTAAAATTAATATTTGAAAAACATTAATGCATTTTTTATTTTTGAGCAGTCCAGTCATTTAGCAGTCTTATATTGTTATTACTTCACATAACTTCAATTTCAGATAATTTGTTTAAAGTCTGGTTTATTTATTTGTTTATTAGAACTTTTATAAACTAGTAAGTAGAAACTAGTAGGTATAAAGTTCTTACGCATTTTATACTAGTGGACTGACACATGATTCTTTTTATTTTTTGTCAGTAAAAGTCGGACGCCCCGGTGTCCGACTTTTACTAAATTTCGACTTTAAAACGCACCTGTGTTACTTCCCGCAAAGGCAACGGCGCACTCGCCGTAGCCGTCGCCGCCGCGATCCTGCCGATATCCGGCCACCGTAGACACTGGCTTGCGGACGGTGAGCAATGGGTAGCTCGCCGTCCGGTCGTCTGGTAGCTGTCCAGACCGAGCCCAAGTCGTCGACGGCGCGCTCCGTTCCCGCGCGCCTCAAGGAGTTGTCAGCAAACCGTAGGGGCCCTACAGGGTCGAAGCCTCCCGGAGCTGAGGGTTGGAGCGAAAGCGTTACACCGGGGCTCTGGGAATAAGGCAAGGAGTCTTCCTTAAACAACCTACCCCGTGTCTACGGGGTAGGTTCTTTAGTCAGTAAGAGTCTGACACTGTTTCCCGCTCCGCCCAAGAGTGGGATTTGTCATTCGATGATTTTTACCTACCATAAAAAAAACCTGTGTTACTTCAGTTACATTCTACGTTTCGTACTAATTCTCCCGCAGTCGGGAAAATACTAAACTAGTTCTGCAATTAGTGAATATCTACGTCCATACTTACTAATGAGCGTTTAACCTGTATTCTCGCATTTGGAATAAACAAGTTAACATTTAAGCCAGTGCTATCTTAAAAAAAAGATAAATGTTAATTTGGTCATTCCATATGCAAAAAGGTGAATAAATAGTATCCTGTACTATTCATCTTGTATCACTGGTTGGTAAAATTATTCATTTTAATAGGTGAACCTATTAAAATGAATAGCGAAAAACTAAAACTCGTAAACGGCTTGATCGATTTGGCTTATTTTGGACTCGAAATATTTGTGATACTCCAGATAACCTTTCGAATCGGTATTCGCCGTTTTGCCGTTTTATTTAGTTTTTTTTCGTGTACACTTCCATATCTTTTCACCGAATTCTTGAGCCCTAAGAGAACGCCAGCGTTCGCACACCTATTGTCTTGCTATTAAGTTTCTAATTAACCGCAATTAAAGACATAATAGAGCAGTGGTGGCCGAGTGGTAACGGCCCCGACTTACGTGTCGTAGGTCGCGGGTTCAAACCCAGCCAGGCGCATTGCTTTGTGTAATTTATTTCATCACCACTGCTCTCAAAACGGTGAAGGAAAACATCGTGAGGAAACCGGCATGTCCTAGAACCAAAAATTCGAAGACATGTGACATCCACCAACCCGCACTGGGCCCGCGTGGTGGATTACGGCCCATTCCCTCTCTTAGAGAGGAGGCCTGTGTCCCTGCAGTGGGAACAAAAAAAAAAGGCTGATGATGATGATGAAAGACATAATAGCAAGACAATAGATATGCGAACGGTGGCGTTCTCTTGAGGCGCAAGAGGTCGGTGAAAAGATATGGAAATGTACACAAAAAAAAAACAAAACTGAATAAAACGGCAAAATGACAATAACTTTGTAAATAGTAGAACATATAAAACGTTCTTAATTAGTTCTTAGTAAAGTGATTTTTTAACGTATTTAGTTAATATTGTTGCTGGCGTAAATAAACATATTTTATTAATATTTGAGTGCCGTTTACTGTGGCAGAACACAGAGACACTTTTATATAAATAATAAATAACATCTAAATCGTACCTGCACAAATAAACGATTTGTACTTTTTTACATTTCTTTTTTACTTTCTTTTTATTAATTTTAAAATCATCAGGAGGTTAAATTTTAAGATTGCCATGGCCAATCTGGAACTCTCTAAACAGAGTTCGCACCCAGGTTGGGTGCAGCAAAAACAGTCTCCACAGATGGGGTTCTCGGACGGCCCTGGCTTTCAGTGTTTGTGCGGCGTCTCTCCGCAGACCATGTCCCATCTTCCATCCTGCACCACCTGTTCTCGTAAGAACCTAATGACAGCGTCAGTGGACAGCATTGCCGTGCGTGGCCGATTACTGGGCCAGGCAAAGAATTTAGATGCTTTTGTCATCGACAAGCTAAGAAGAAGAGTATGATATTTACACATAAAAAAGGTAAGCCATAATAAACCTCCTCCCGCTACCTAAAAGTTGCCAGAAAATACTAGAGCAGACGATTCATTCATTTCTTTGACGTCATTATTTTGATTGCGTAAACAAGTTACGTTTTGTATTTACAGTAAGTAATGAGTTCCGATCTATATTTGATCGACGCCTACGAAAAACAACAGTCGAAATACTCTCGGAGTCGTTACACTATGATATTTTTAGATCTGTAGTTTGCGGCGTGAGCGATAGATGTCTCTGTACGTATCAAAATGAATTACTGGGGGCCTAGAAAAGTTGATAATCTACATTGATAACGCTAGTAGGAAATTAATAAAATTTATGGAAATGATAATCATCTCAACAAAAATTCGTAGCCAAGTTCACATCGTTCAAAATTACAGAATGAAATGTTATAGTTTCTACAATGATCATCGCTACATCCTGTAGTTTGAGGATATTTAATGATAATTACGCTGAGAGTCGACATCAAAGGTTCGTATCTTGGCTAGGGAGCCTGTTTGGGTTTCGTGATTGTTTAAAAGAGTTTATAGTTCGCGGCAAATTAATCATTTGGGATTGAGACGCAACAATCGGTTACTGCGCATTCAAGTTCGACTTGAGAATGATTTATTTATTTATTATTTATTTATTTATTTATTTTTAGAGAAAGCTTACAGACTAATAACATAGTTGTTTATTTTTATATATAGGTAGGGAAAATTGCTAATGAAAAGCTTCCACTTATACATATCTTGTTACATATACTACGTTGAAACTATAAAATAAATATAAAATAAACCTCTACAATTAAAACTGTAATTTAAGTAGGTACCCACAGAAGAACTGCCAAAACATGTAATAAATGAGATTAAAACAATTAAGTAGTGTACCCGCAAAGCATCATCGCAAATAGCAATTTTATAAATAGATATTAATGACTACTATCTCCAAAATAATCCTTATTCATGCTTTTTCTAATATTATGTGCACTGGTGCAAAATAAGTCAATTCCTAGGTGCGGTGGTAAATTATTAAAGGCAGTGACACTACGTATGGAGAAGGCGTTACGCCTGTACTTAGTCGATGCTCGTGGTGCCTGTAATAAAGGCCGCATACGTAGGTTGTTCTGATTAGTGCGAAGACATATTTTACTAAGCAGATCGGGACAATCAATCGTGCCATTTGCTACGTTTGCCAAAAAACATATGTCATTAATATTACGTCTTATGCATAATGGTAAGAAATGATATCTCCTACAACGGTGCTCGTAATCAACTGAAAATTGTTTCGCTTTAAAATCCAAGTATCGCAAAAATTTTCTCTGTACAGACTCAATACGAGATTTGTAAGTCTCGTATTGAGGGTTCCAGACTTGGGAAGCGTACTCAAGGTGGCTGCGCACGAGGGAACAGTAAAGAACTTTAATTGGTTTTAGTGACCGAAAGTTTGAACATGCTCTAGTAATAAAACCTAGGGTTTTGAAAGCTTTTTTGACAATGTTTTCTATGTGGTCATCAAAAAGTAATTTGCAATCGTGTATCACTCCCAGATCCCTGATAGTGCTGGTTTTATTTATAGATGTACCATCTAGTGTGTATCCTGAGCCAATAGTGGTTTTCTGACGAGTGAATACCAGGTGGAAACATTTAGACACATTTAGTTGCAGTTTATTAGTTTTACAGTATGATACGAATTTATCAAGGTCAGACTGAAGCAGCTCGGTGTCAGATACTGTTCGTACAGACTTAAGGACCTTCATGTCATCAGCATAAAGTAAAATTTGCGAATTAGCAAAACAGCTTTTGATGTCGGAAATAAATATGGTGAACAATAAAGGTCCCAAAATTGAGCCTTGAGGCACACCTGATGGGACAGATTTCCATCCAGAAGTGTATCCACGTAAGACCACAGCCTGTGTCCGATTTTCTATGTATGACGAGAACCAACGAAATAGGTCGCCGTGTATTCCAGCAGATAATAGCTTCTGAAGAAGCACACGGTGGTCAATTCGGTCGAAACACTTGCTGTAATCCGTGTAGATAACATCAACCTGGCACCGTTCATCCATCCCAGCGGTAATCAGCTCATTGGACAATACCAGATTGGAGGCAGTTGACCGTTTTCTAATAAACCCATGCTGCTCGTCTCCAAAATATCTTTGGAAAGCTGAGTAAACTTGAGTGTGTACTACGCGTTCGAGAACTTTAGAAAACAGACAAAGCTTAGATATGGGCCGGTAATTCTCTATGTTAGATTTATCCCCCTTTTTAAAGACCGGTGTAATAAATGCTGATTTCCATATCTTGGGGACGATACCCTCTCGGAGCGATCGTTCAAATAATAAGCAGATTGGCGCCACGAGGCTCTTTGCACAATTAATTATGAAAATAGGAGGTATTAGATCTGGTCCTCCAGATTTAGAGGGGTCCAAACCTTGAAGAAGCTTAAGCACAGTGTCAGGACACACGCCAATGCTACTCAGGTTCACTGAGCTAGAAGGATAAATACCCTGATCTAAATCATCAGAGTCCGAGTTAGAGTCAGGTTCTTGAAAAGTGGATTGAAAATAAGAAGAAAACAGCTCAGTGATACCCTCGCCGGTGTCTGCAGACTGGCCCATGTAATGTAGTACATTAGGTAATGAGTTAACACTCCTTTTGCTTTTAATGTAAGACCAGAAACACTTAGGGTTTTTGGAGATTGAGGTTTCTATTTTTTCCATGTAGGCATCAAAACAAACCGCCTCCAATCTCTTAGCCCGGTTTCGCAATAGTGAGAAAGAGTGGTAGTCCGATAAATTGCCGTAATTTTTATATTTAATATGGTATTTGTGTTTTTCTTTTAACATTTTAATTAGAGCACTCGTATACCAGGGGGGGTGTGTCGATTTTTTTGGTGGTTTAACGGGAACGTGCAGGTCCCTTAACTCGTAAAGTTTACTATAAAAGAGACTAAGGGCTTGGTCTAAGGATCCTACAGATAACAATGTACTCCAGTTTATAAGATCTAGTGCCGACGTTATTGCAGTGTAATCACCTTGGTAAAATTTGTAATTTACGCTATGTTTTTCTATGTATTTGTGCACTTCAACAAAATCGGCGTTAATAATTAACGGTTTATGGTGCAGATCAACAGGTAGTGCCAACGGATCACCACACTCACACACTTTAACTGCTCCATTTGAAAAAACAAGGTCCAACAACCTACCGTTGACATTGCGCACACCGTTAAACTGAGACAAGTTACACGCATTTATCGTGTCGAAGAATTCCAAAATACATCAGACTTGTATTTTCTCTGGAATAAGTTCGCGGCTATCGACAGAAAGTTGCCATACCACGTCGCCACCAAAGTTAAAATCACCGGTGACGACGAATGTATCTAACGGGTGGGCGGTTACTAAATGGTTAAGTTTATGGTGGAAGTTTTGTAACCGAGTTAAGTATGAGTTACCAACATTTTCTTTGCACAAATACAGGCCGCAAATATTGATGTTATAACTTACCGCTGGTTTAGACCGCTTCAGAACTATGGACACCCATATATCCTCAGCAGAAGTACGCCAGTCACACCTTTCCACTACAGTCAGATCATTCCGCACTGCGATCAACACTCCACCACCCCGGGTTTCCCCATGTGGTCCGCGATGGGCGCTGAGGCAGCTGGAACGGGAGCTCTTCCTGGAAGCCGCGGCGGTGCAGGCCTGGGTGCAAGCACCGGTCAGGCCTGCCGACATCGACGTCGAGGCGGAGTGGTTCCGGGAGGCCTTGTCGCAAATTTGCGACGCGGCAATGCCCCGTCTCCGCCCAGGACGCGCCCGACGCCAGGTGTACTGGTGGTCGCCAGAGCTTGCGACGCTGCGCGCCGCATGCAATGCTGCGCGGCACCGGTATACCAGACACCGCAGGCGCCGCTTCCGCCCGCCGGGTGCGGAGGCCGTAGAGGCGGAGCTGTATGAGGGATACAGGGTGGCAAGGCGCACCCTCCGATCGGAGATAAAGCGGGCCAAAGATGAGGCCTGCAAAGCGTGGCTGGGGACGCTCAACGCTGATCCGTGGGGACGCCCATACAAGTAGGTGCGAGAGAAACTCCGCCCATGGGCTCCCCCGTTGACGCAGAGTCTCCGGCCACAGATCGTGGAGGGTGTGGTGAGCGCTCTGTTCCCTGCGCGGGGGGACCACTCCCCCCCGCCCATGGCTCCGCCACCAGCGGTGTCTGACGCGGACCACGTCAGCGACGACGGTACCAATACTCCGGAAGTGACCGAGGGGGAGATGAGAGTGGCGGTACGCAGGATGGGTGCGAAGAATACCGCCCCAGGACCCGACGGCTTGCCTGGAAAGGCTTGGGTCCTGGCCATGGAGGCTCTCGGGTCTCGATTGGGGGGGCTCTTTAGCGCATGTTTGGAGAGGGGCCAGTTCCCACTTCCCTGGAAGACGGGAAAACTGGTCCTCGTCGCGAAGCCGGGGCGCCCTGCGGACTCTCCGTCCGCGTATCGGCCCATTGTGCTGCTTGACGAGGTGGGCAAGCTCTTTGAAAGAGTCATTGCAGACCGCCTCGTCAAGCACCTAACACTGAAGGGGCCCGATCTCGCGGACGACCAGTTCGGGTTTCGCAGAAGGCGCTCCACGGTGGACGCCATCATGCGCGTGCGAGCCCTCACGACGGGGGATGCGGTGTCCCGGGGCAGGTGTGTCTTGGCGGTGTCATTGGACATCGCCAACGCCTTTAATTCCCTGCCCTGGAGTTGCATTAGGACGGCACTCCGGTATCACCGGGTGCCCGACTACCTCTGTCGTACAATCGAGGCCTACCTGTCGGACAGGTATATAATTTACCCCGGTCACCAAGGAGATTGGAAACGGCGAGAGATGTCGTGCGGTGTCCCACAGGGATCGGTACTAGGACCGCCCTTGTGGAACATCGGGTACGACTACGTGCTGCGCGCCGACCTCCCCGTAGGGGTCAGCGTGGTCTGCTACGCAGACGACACGCTGGTCCTAGCGCAGGGAAGGTCGTACCAGGCGGCGGTCGAACTAGCGACACGCGGGGTTGCGACAGTCGTTGAGAGGATCCAGCAGTTGGGACTCAAGGTGGCACTGCACAAGTCCGAGGCCATGTGCTTTCACGGCCCTCGGAACGCGCCACCAACGGGTTCCCAACTAACGGTAGAAGGAGTTCACATCGGCGTCGGGTCGACGATGAAGTACCTAGGACTTGTCCTCGACAGCCGATGGAATTTCGAGGAGCACTTCCGACGTCTGGCCCCCAAACTCAATCGGACGGGGGCTGCTCTCAAGCGGCTCCTGCCGAACCTTGGGGGTCCAGACGCCTTCTGCCGGAGGCTCTACGCCGGCATCGTCCGGTCCATGGCCCTTTATGGGGCACCAGTGTGGGCGCCGACGCTACGTAAACGCCCGGCGGCCCAGCTGAACGCCTGCCAGAGGGTCATGGCCATCCGGATGGTGCGGGGATACCGCACGGTGTCCCGCGAGGCGGCGAGCCTCCTTGCTGGCCTACCACCATGGGATTTGGAGGCAACAGTCCTTGCACACATGCACGACCAGCGCGTGGAGATGCAACGCCGGGGCGAAGATCCGCTGCCCGAACATGTCGAGGCGTGGCGGAAGGAGCTCCGGCGAGATCTCATGGTGAAGTGGAAACAGCGACTGTCGCAACCCAGCGCTGGGCACACCGTAATCTCAGCGGTAGTGCCCCTCTTTGAGGCGTGGCTGGATAGACCTCACGGCGTCCTCACTTTCCGCATGACGCAGGTTCTCACCGGACATGGGAAGTTCGGGAGATTCCTGCACCGGATTCGTGCGGAAGAGACGTCCGGGTGTCGCCACTGTGAGGCGAGCCCGGAGGACACGGTGGAGCACACGGTGGAGGTGTGCCCTGCTTGGGAAGAGCATCGCCGTGTCCTCGTGGGGGTGATCGGCGGCGGCGACCTCTCGCGCCGGGCCCTGGTTCAGGCCATGGTCCGCAGCGAAGAGGAATGGCGGGCGGTCGCCTCCTTCTGCGAAGCAGTAATGCTCGTAAAGGAGGAGGCCGACCGCATAAGGCAAAGGCAACGGCGTACTCGCCGTAGCCGTCGCCGCCGCGATCCTGCCGATATCCGGCCACCGTAGACACTGGCTCGCGGACGGTGAGCAATGGGTAGCTCGCCGTCCGATCGTCTGGTAAGACCGAGTCCAGGTCGTCAACGGCGCGCACCGTTCCCGCGCGCCTCAAGGAGTTGTCAGCAAACTGCAGGGGCCCTTCAGGGTCGAAGCCTCCTGGAGCCTAGAGGGTAAGTGAAAATTGTAACCTCGACTCCAGAAATAAGGCAAGGAAGGTACTGGGTAGGTTTTTTAGTCATTAAGAGTCTGACACTGGTCTCCCGCTCCGCCCAAGAGCGGGTTTCGTCATTGGATGATTTTCACCTACCATAAAAAAAAAAAAAAAAAAAAAAAAAAAAAAAAAAAAAAAAAAAAAAAAAAAAAACCACCCCGGGTTTGTACCGTGCGACAATAATCCCGGTCTCGCCTCCAAACTAGATATCGTCCGTCAAACAACTCACTGTTGCTAATATCGTCCACTAACCAAGTTTCCGTGAATATAACGACATCATATGAGTTCATAGAAATATTACGGTATAAAGCGTTTATTTTCGAGCGCAATCCACGTACGTTCTGATAATAAATGTTAATCATTATGAAGCCTAACAGTAACACTATTAGCACCGTTATAGGGTTTATCATTTGGCAATAATAATAATTGACTTAGAAAATTTAAATTACATGACAAAATCGAAAATGAATTGCACCAACAATAATTAAGTTTTAAGGAGGTAGATAACAAAAACTGTTAGGAATAATTTATACACAGCGGAACACAGTGTCCAATGACAAAGATCTTTGAGACAGTCGTGATCAGTCGAACAATAGAAACATTACGAGTTCGATTAGTCATAACTGAGTAGGTAAAGTAACTTAAAATGCACCTTAGCGTAGCGGATATATGGTCACAATTTGCACAACGATGACAGGTAATTAGGCAATCACAACTTAACACGATTTTATACAGTTCTAATGAACGACACAGTGATATATGGAATACGGCAGGAACACACAACTGCATACGGTTCTCAATCTTATTTACACTCAATGGTTTAGCATAACTATAAACTTTGATTTTGGCAAGTTTAAGATATTCACTTAAATTTATTTTATTTTTATGAGATCTTTTTCGGATTTTAACAATATTATAGGAGACGTATCGTCCTTTCTTGCATGTATTTTGGAATTTTTGACCCAGACGTAGCGAAAATCCGTTTCTGCGGCTGCTTTTTTAGTTTTTGAAAGTAAAGCCTTATTTTGCAATGTCAGATGATCATTGACATAGATCCGTTGATTTCCAGCAAGGCCGATTTGCCCTGCAGTTAGAGGAGCTGTCTTAAAAAGTAATCTTGCAGCGGCAATGAAATCTTCTATCACGTAACGGTTGCAAAAACTCACGATAATAGGTTTTGTATGATCTTTCTCGCGGGTTGGGACTCTGGTTATGAAGTTTATCTGAGCCTTAGACACAGGATAAGCAATTTTAGTGCCAACTTTGCCAACAATATCAAACAGGTTCTCGTGATTGCTTTGTGGTATGCCTTTTATCTCAACATTACTCATTCGACTCCACTGCTCTTTGGCGTTGTTTTCGTCCTCCAATTTGTCCAAGCGGGTATGAAGGATGTCCACCTGCTCCTGAACTTTCTCCACACGCTTAAGGCGTGCATCCATGTCTTTGATCTTCGCATTAAACTCCTTAAGTTCCTTGTTGGTTTCACTAAGTGACAGTTTTAGATCCGCGAACTCTGTTCGTAGCACCGTTATCTCTTCCTTTAAAAACTCTAGAGGGGCTAGCTTTTCAGCGAGCGCTCTTATTTCCAATAGGATAGCCGACTCAGACTCCGGCCTTGGTGACACTGGTGGTTGATTACTGCCACTTATTTTACATTTGCTGCAACGCCATGTATGCTTTCGTTCGCCTAACTTCCGATATCCGGTTTCCGTTATACCTGCACAGTGGAAGTGCAGTTCTTGATTACATACTGTGCAGTGGGCTCCATCGGATAGTCGATCTTCACAGGCACCACACTTGTACGAATTCATAACTGATTTGGTATATTAAATTCGTAGGGTTCTGAGGCAAAACGTTTGAGATACGCTGGAAGAAGTGGTCAAACGCAGTAGATGTGGGTAAATAATGTGACCGTACGGCTCAGCGCCTACGACGTGACTCGTGACTCGAGGAGTTTAGCAACAATAGAAAGCTGCTTTACTCCTGAGTGACATAGGCTATATTTCATGTACGCGGGCGTTAAAAAAGCTAGTTTCTAATATTACTGAGCACTTCTCTTTCGTAGCTCTGTAAAGCTTGATCTACACTACTCTCGAAGTTACCTTGACGAAGTACTCATTGAATTTGATCGAAGTCCGAAATATGTAACTACACACTCGTACAACCTAGCGAGGAGCACTTTAAGTCCTTTGACTCGGGCGCAAAAACCGACAACGACTGGAAGTCGCCCGAAGCGAGGCGAGGTTGCACTAAGGTATTCGTTCAACTGATATTGATATGAATAAAATATATAAAAATTAAGTTTTATAATTAATTTTAGATAAAATTTTGTATACCTTTGCTTCCTGTTACCTTCCAAAGCAACCACAACCTAGGTATTATGGGCGGGGATCGTTCTTACCTGTACTAAAGGCACACATAGAAAAACTTTCAGCTTTTATTATAATACGAAGGTCTGGCTCTCACGGGCTCTTAGGCTATAATTGTTTGGTCCATAAATTATTTAATAAGTCATTAGTGATTTAATTTTTAATATACCGTGAATATATTTTCTTGATGGGTATAATCCGGGAATCTTTAAAGTCACGAGTGAAAAGGTTAATTCTAGGTAAACACGCTCCATCGTCGACCGTATCATCGCTTTGTATCAGGGAGGCACTCCGGTATCACCGCGTGACAAACCTACTTCCTTCTTGTGATCAAGGCTGCCTAATACCTGACGGACTGATTCATCATCTACCCCAGTTATCACTAAAGGGGCCCTACAGGGTCGAAGCCTCCTGGGGTCAAGGGTTGATCCGAAAGCGTAACACCAAGGCTCTGGGATTAAGGCAAGGAAGGAACGGGGGTAGCTTGTTTAGTCAGTAAGAGTCTGACACAGTTTCCCGCTCCACCCAAAGGCGGGATTCGTCATTGGATGATTTTTACCAACTAAAATTAAACAAGCACCAGTTATCAGGGAGATAGGAAGTGGCGAGGGTTGTAGCGCGGTGTTCCGCAGGGGTCGGTACTAGGCCCGCCTTTGTGGAACATTGGCTCCTACGCAACGACCTCCCCGATCTTTTGTAATTAGCATAAGGAGCAATTAGGGGGTATAGTTAGCAACTCACGTGAAGCGAAATAAATTCGATGTTGCCGATTTTGATAAGAAAGAAAGAAAAACGTTTGTTTGTGCTTTAACTTTAACACGTTGTATTCATTTTAACAATAGATATCACTATAATATAATAATAATAATCGTTTATTTATAAAAATAGGACATGAATATAGTAAAGTACAATATAATATTAAAAAGAGCAGTTTCTTATTTGCCTGAACTAGGGTGACCCTGTGTTTCAGGCTATAAAGCTGAGACATTTACATTCCACCTATATACGAAATATGTTTCACTCCCTTCTTATATTATAATATAACACCATAATTCACACTCATAAAGTTAAAAACTCACGCACACACTTTCGTCGTGATATATATTTTTATTCTATACTAGCTTTTGTCAGCGGCTTCGCCCGCGTACATAAAATATAGCCTATGGCACTCAGGAGTAAAGCAGCTTTCTAATGTTGCTAAAATTTTTCCAATCGGACCAGTAGTTCAAGAGATTACCCCCTACAAACAAAAAAACAAACTTTACCTCTTTATTATATTAGTGTACATGTAGATAGGCTCGCGTTTGACCACAATCTCACCCGATGGTAAGCGATGATGTGGTCGACGATGGAACCTATACCATGGAACCTATTCACTCTTGACTTAAAGGTTGTTGCTATCAGGAAACATAGACTCCGGTATTTTATTTCCTAAGTACCTGAAATTAAGAACAATATTTTTACACTATTGCAATTCGTACGTTGCGCATATAATGATTTTGTATCATTGCACCGCGTGCATTGATGTCGGTGGGTTGAGTTGAGATCGAGTCTTATCGAAACCGATTGATGTGCATTTGGAATGACGCATAGATTTTTTTATTTAAAACGGTTCACAAAATTCATCTATTTACCAAATTTCAACAGTACGGTTCTTATATTTTCAGAAAAAAGTGAAAGTCACTTTCGTCTGTCTGCAGACAGACAGACATGATGAATCTATAAGGCTTCCGTTTTTTGCCAATTGGCAACGAAACCCTAAAAACTGGTGAAGGTACCTTTCACGTTGTTTTTTTTTTGTCATGACTCTTTTGTAGGTATATTTGATGTTTATTAGCAGGTATATTATTTGGGTATTTTCTGTTATGTGTACTCTGACAACCCTAAAACCCTTTCGTTCAGTCCATCCAAAAAAATAAATAAGCGATTCAAAGTTTATCAAAGCGATTGATGATTATTCTTTGAAGATTTATGTTTTTATTATTATTATTAAATCATTTATTTCAGACATAGTCCATAATTACATTAAAATATATAAAAAAAAAATCAAAATAAAATCACATTAAAATTAGAAATTAATTTTAAAATCAAAAACAATCATAGAGTCATAAATACAATAAAATTTAATTTAAACGAAATAATATAAATGACACGCAAAATTCAACATACACAAAATTAAATAATTAACACAGTCAAACAATATGGTCAAATACAAAGTGGAGAAGCGCTAGCATGAAGCTGCATCCACCTCTGTAACAGGGACAGGTCCCACCGCTCGGACAATACCCTCAGAAGACTGTTTGAGCTGCTTCGTAGGCGACTCAATAGTGAAGCGCTTCGCCTTCTGATGATCGCGAAAAAATCATCCGTCCGCGCCTCAGCAAACATAGTCGAAGCACTACAAAATCGCGGCAGCCCCAACCTTATTCTAAAGGGATTGTTGTACGCTCGCTGCGTAAAGTTAGTCCACAGGCTGCACGTGTAAAATGACTGGCAATATGCCTTAAATAGAGTCACCTTTACAAGTCTAGTACATCGCGTAAACCTGCGAGCCAACATATTACATCGGACAGACAGCGCCCTGCGCCCTCGCTCAATGTCCAGATTGTCACTCAAGTCATCAGAGACCCAGTGGCCCAAGTATTTAAACTGCTGCACCCTTTGTAGAGGAATGCCGCACAGAGTAACAGGTGCTACAGATGTACCTTTGGTACAAGCTTTAAAAATCATGTATTCACTCTTTTTAGCATTATAAGTGAGCCCATGGGTGATGGGCCTCCGCATACGATGCGCAAATGCACAAAAGTTTACGCAAAGCATTGATTGTGGACTCAGCAACACCATATCATCCGCGTAACTTATGTTGTTCATATATACTCCGTCTATAGAACATCCAATATTAGTACTGCTGAGTTCACCGATCAGCCCATTCATGTACAAGTTAAAAAGGCGAGGCGAGGATAAACCCCCTTGCCTCACTCCGCATTCCAACCTGGATACGTCCGATCGCGCACCATACCATCTTTATACTCATATTCTGCTGCTTACTGTACCAGTACTGGAGCAACGATACAATGTCATGTGGCACATCTGTTTCACATTGTAGCTTCTGCCATAGCTTGTTATAACACACCAGATCAAAAGTTTTTGAAAGGAATTAATTAGCTGTTATATATCTAAAGCTAAATAGACATAAGGAAAAAAATATAAGTGTAATCTACATCTACACTAATATAATAAAGAGGTAAAGTTTGTTTTTTTGTTTCTTTGTTTTTTTGTTTGTAGGAGGTAATCTCTGGAACTACTGGTCCGATTGGAAAAAAATTAGCAACAATAGAAAGCTGCTTTACTCCTGAGTGACATAGGCTATATTTTATGTACGCGGGCGAAGCTGCGGGCAAAAGCTAGTAGGCTATATTTGTGTACGCGGGCGAAGCCGCTGACAAAAGCTAGTACATACTATTTGGATAATAGTAATAATCGAGCGTGGAATGTTTCAAGGTGGCTGCTAAAAGGTATTAAAATTCAAAAAGCAAGTTTATGTGAAATTAATACAAAAACAAAGACAATTAATTCGTCTTAAAATTAGATTCGCTAGTTTTGAATTAAGTAGGCATAAGAAACGAACAAGTTCATTCTAATTGAAGATCCCGTTACATACTGTAGTTTCTTAGAAATTCAGAGATTTATTGTGAAAAAATGAGACTTTCCAAACAAAGCGGTGAGTATTATATTTCTTTTTATTTCCATTAAAAAAAATTGGTCAAGTGCGAGTGCATACTAAGGGTTCCGTATCCGAATAAAAAAAGAATGGAAAAACGATTTTTTTTTTGATTTTACTTAAAAGTATTCAGTTTTAAAATTCATATCTAAAAATTCAGCAATAGGTATAGCACAAGTATAGTACTATTCCTATACTTGTAAGATTAGATCTAACTGAAGTTCAGATAGATAAACTTGAACGACTCCAAAGTTTTTGTATTAGGTTTCTAGCGACATATTTGGTTCACGGAAGTATGCCCATGTTTCTAAATTCTGTACTAAGCTCAATTGGCTGTCGGAATGCCCAAATCTTAACATTACAGTGTCCTGTTTATTCCTAGAACGCCTTCTTATCTCAAGGAACTATTGCCCTTTGATGCCCTCGTACTCTGCCAAGTTCTGTGACAAATCGTTCACGGGCCAGGTGGTGCAATTGTGGAACGCGTTGTCGAGGTCAGTTCGGCAAGCCCAGTCATTAATCCTTTCCTTAGTCTTTTCCTTTCTGTCTAATATTATTAATGTATCTAATTTTATTTCTTCCACCATTTTTTTTGTTATGGTGAGCAAAAATCATCCAAAGACAAATCCCGCTCTAGAGCGGAGCGGGAAACAGTGTCAGATTCTTACTGACTAAACACCCCACCCCGTTCCTTCTTTGCCCTTCGCACTGGGGCCAAGCCTTCCTTTCAGAATGAGACCACGCTCCCCACTTGGCTTCGACCCTTTTGCAGAGTTCCTACGGTTTTGCTGACAACTCCTTGAGGCGCGCGTTAACAGAGTGCGCCATCAACGACTTGGGCTTGGTCCGGACTATTACCAGACAACTGGCGAGCAATGGGCAGCTCGCCTTCCGCAAGCCCGCGCCTACGATGGCCGGAAATCGGAATCGGAATCTCGGCGGCGTCTGAAGCGTGTGCGCCATTGCCTTATGGAGTCAGCCTCCTCCTTAGCTTGCATTACTGCTTCGCAGAAGGAGACGACCGCCTCCCACCCCTTCTCGCTCCGAACCATGGCTTCTACCAAGGCCCTACGGGAGAGATCGCCGCCGCCGATCGCCCCCATGAGGACATGGCGATGCTCCTACCAAGACGGGCACACCTCTACCGAGTGCTACACCGTGTCCTCTGGGCGGTCCACACAGTGGCGACACCTGGGCGTCTCTTCCGTATTTGATCCCACCGCTGACCTTTACACTGTGAAACTATTTCTATTTTAGTGTACAACAAAGTTTATTATATTTAAATATATTAAGACCTTGCTCGTGTCAATGTAGATTGAGAGCAGGTCGAAATTAAACTTTTTTTGCGACATAAACAGCTAAACTTGAATTAGCTTCAAGGAACCGCAGACTTGAATATAAAGGCAGATTTATATTGACCTGGCACTGCCGTAGTGTAAATTGATTTCAAGCCAGCACAGTACTGTCACGTTAGTACTGACTTCAATATTCGTGCTTCAATATTTTCGGCGTCAGTCCGCTCCCCCGTCACCCGCGCCAGCGCTACTGACAATGTGTAAATTGCCCAAGTCAGTTGCTGCCGCTCTGTTGTACGGTGACCACGATTCGTCGCACCGGATCACAAAATGACGCGAAAATTGAGCGACACGGAAAACTTAAATCTTGTACAACTATACCGTGATAATTAGTGCCTATGGGATTTCAAATCACAAAATTATAGAAATAAAGAAATGCGTGCAACAACATTGCAGAATATTGCACAAAATTTCTTTGATTCTTTGCTGTTTTTGAGAAATCATTTTTCCGCACTGACTTTACGAACGTGTGTACACCAAAAGAAATATCCTCGACTACTGACGAAATACTGACAGCTTGTAAATAGTACGCGTCAGTTTTCGGCGCCAGCACTGACGACAGCCACTGACCCAATGTAAATCGGCTTTAAGGTTTTAATTTTATGCGATCCCGAGATTAAGGATTTTGACTGACAGACAGAATGACAACTAAGTAACTCTCTAAGGGTTCAGTCTTTTTTTTTTGAGGTACGGAACCTCAATTAATATTTATAGATTGACTTTTATTAGACTATCATTTATTCCGATCTTAAAAGAAAAATAAATCTTACCTTCTTCTTTTCTTCCTGACCTTATCACATACTACGTCTTGAGGTTGGCGCAACACGTTGTTTTCTTCCATTCTGTCCTGTCACCCGTCACACTATCACTCTAAGTCCTTTTTTTCTTTCATATCACTCCTCGTACAATCCTTCCATCCCTTCTTCGGCCTTTCGCTTCCTCTCCATCCATCTACGTATAAACTTAGAACTCTTTTTGTAACATGCCAAGGAGTAGAACTCCTTGCCGGAGTTTGTGTTTCCTGATGGCTACAACCCAGGAATCTTTAAGTCAAGAGTGAATAGATTACTTCTAGGTAAGCGCGCTCCATCGTCGGCCGCATCGTCGCTTTCTGTCAGATAGCGGCCAAGCGAACTTATAATCAATAAAAAAAAATGTATTTCATCCCTGCTCTTCTCATGACTACCTATATCAAGACAAACGATATCATTTAAAATTTTCAGTCACTGCCAGTGACTTAACTTTGGAAGTTAAGACTCACTGGCGCAACCTTCAAACTTCCTCTAATATAGGTACTCATTTCTCACTTTATCCACCCTCGTCACACCACACATCCATCTCAACATTCTCATCTCCGCTACATACAGTCTAGTAAAGAAAAATAAATCCTATACCAGATCCAACATGACAAAAGATTTTTTTTTAGATCCTATCCAGGAAGCGATAGGTTCAATGGGACCTTGGCAACTAATTATAACTATAGCACTATCTCTGAAGAGTTTTCCTGCGGCGTGGAACCAACTGGCAATCGCTGTGATCGCCCCAGGACAAGACTTCTTCTGTGTTTCTCCAACGCCTATGAATGCCAGTGACTCAATGTTGCGTGCGTGTTCTGTGAGAGTCGACGACAGTTTACCAGAAGTTCCATGCGAAAAATTCTCTTATGATGACAGTGGTTTCAAGTCAACTATAGTGAGCGAGGTAATTTTAACGAAATGTAATAATAACAACAACAACAATAATAACAACAACAAACAAGTAACAATAACAATAGCAAAAATTTACTATTATTTCTATGATTTATTCGACTGAGAATCGTAGTCTATGTGCTATACCAGAACAAAGTCTACCTGTGTGCCAAATTTCATTGAAATCTGTTCAACCGTTCGAGTGTGAAAAAGTGATAAACAAATACACTCACAAAGTTTCGCCACTAGTCAATCTCTTGTGCGCGTTAATTCACGACAATAGGTTAAACACCAAGTGAACACATTCACTTAGATTCTAAACGACTGAGTTTATCATCATCATCATCAATTCAGCCGAAAGACGTCCACTGCTGGACATAGGCCTCCCCCAAACGTCGCCACAACGACCGCTCCGGTGCATCTCGCATCCATCGAATTCCAGCAACTTTGACGAGGTCGTCGGTCCACCTATGAACAACTATAATTGAGTTTATCACTTATGTTTAAATTTTTGCAAAATTTACTAAATTCAAACATTTTATTTTTCTCGAAATTAAGGATAGATTTGCAAATTTTTTATGGTGAAAATGTTTCGTGTAATTTAGTTCGGTGTATTTTTAGTTCAAAAACAGTAAGTGCTTTTTTAGGTGTTTTTTAAGTAAAATAGTACATTGTGATACAATGATATACACCGTTAAATTTTAGTCGTTTTAATCCCGAAGAGGGTCGATCCAGTACATGAAACACTATCGATTGGTAAAGTTAGAATGAAAAAACAAAGTACTTTTTTTTTAAATTCGAATTAATTTATGCATGTTCTAAATTGATTTCTTTAAGTAAACGTCAGCTGGGCGAGTTCAATGACCTGTAGGTAGTTAGTACGCAACGATCGACAACTACCTACAAGGTCAATGACTCGTTTACTTAAAGAAATTAATTTCGTAAATGCGAATATCAATAAGAGATTTAGAAAAAAAGTACTTTATTTTTTTATTTTATCTACACAAATCGATAGTGCTTCATGTACTGAATCGATCCTCCAAGGGATTAAAACGACTAAAATTTAACGGTGTATAACATGGAGAAAGTTTGTCATTGCGACTGAGGTGTAATTCGCCCAATACGCAGAGCAAGGTGTTATGGAGTCGAGGCGTATTTCCATTCTATACAAGGGATGAGTACAACCGTAGGAAACGTTTTGCGGTTTGGGTTGGTTTGGTTTGGGAACGGTCATGCTGGTGGTCAGGAAACCCTTTACAGCCGTGGGTGCTGGCTTGTATGGCTCGCTGCTCGAAAGCTTGAGGAAGTGATGATGACGTCACGAAGTACTTGCACGAAGGCTGCGCTGACGTTCATTGTCGAGGGGTCGAGGGTCACCAGTTTAGGGGGGGGGGGGGGGGGCTACTGCCCTACGTTGACTTCGGGCTGTCGTATATGTTCTAATCGCGCGGAGAACTTTCATTGCGCGATGCAGGATTCTTGTAGTTCTTATGTGACGTCATAGATGGCGCTACAAGTATACTTTGTAAGTATTGCTATTCTTAAATCTGTAATAACAATGTGTATAATGCGTTCCAAATAAGAACAGGAAAGTCAATAAACTCGACCTGTCAAATTTTGAGTGAAAAGTACGGTTTGCAAAAAAATCGTATTTGCGTATCAATAAAAAAAATTGCTTTTTATTACTAAATTTTAGTTAATTCTAGTTGAAGTAAAAACGATAGGGTTTAATATAAATTTTCCAAATATATTGTTTTAAGTCATATTAATAGTTTACAAGAAAAACTATTTTTTTTCTTATTTACATTTTTAGAAACAATTCGCCTTTTTCTTCTATTTAACACTACTCAGCAGACACATCACACAGTGAAACAGAGATAATATAAACAAAATTGAGAAATTGTATTCTGATTAAACTTTTTCATTCACGATTCGTACGTAAATTATTTTTTTTTAGATATCTTTTTTTGTTCACTCTACCTAATTTCTTCGATTTGACAGATCGACATGACGTCACAACATAGCCATCGATCCTATTCTCATTTGGAACGGATTGTACACGAATTCTGGGTAGGGAAAAGAAAAAAGTAAATTAATCATACCTGAAGGTTTGTGGCTTTTACAGTTTTCAGATTAATCAACAATACTTTTGAGCCCCAAGCGAACGCAGGCGTTCGCACAACTATTGTTCTTTAATTGTGTCTGTAATTACGGAAGTCGAAAGGTTAAGCGGATTTTATTGAATACTAGCTTTTGTCAGCGGCTTCGCCCGCGTACATAAAATATAGCATTTAACGCACTCGTAAAAAACAGTATTATACAGGGTGTTTGGTGCATCGTTTGCCAAATTGATTTGGCCGACAGGATAGATCATTTGCTATATCTTCAGCCCCAATAAATCATTCTTTGCCACACCGGTTTTTTTTAAACATGTTTTTAACTTTTATTCTGAAAAACACCGGATTTCAGCATTTAAGCTTACATAAATAAAAAAGTTATTAGTCTATCCAACAAAATTTATTTTTATATTTAATTGTACTGTTGTATGGTTCTATGAAATTCAAAATTACTTGCTAGTAACGTGTAGTTTTTCTATAAAAAACCTACAAAGTGTATGGGATATGACAAAATAATTTTAAAACACAAATTTAAATTTCTATTAAAAAAAACTAAAAGCGTTGGAGATCTTCGAATTCTTTTAAAAAGTTCTCTAGTTTATGTTCTTTTCAATGGTGTGCAATATGCTAAAAAAAACCTTTTATTGACTTCACTAATTGGCTAAATGTAAAAAGACAGAGGTCATTTCAGAGACGATTCAGTGTGAACGTTTGGGCAGGAGTAATTGCAAATCATGTGGTTGGACCGCACTATTTACCTGATAACCTCAACGGGGATAATTATCTTGAATTTCTTCAAACAGACCTGCCCTTATTGTTATCTGAGCTGCCAATTTTCAATGAAAACAGGTCTTTTGTCTTTCAACATGACGGTTGTCCCGATCACTGGCAACTAACTGTAAAGCAATTCCTAAATGACGCATTTTCAGAGAGATGGCCCTATTCCATGGCCTCCACGTTCACCAAACCTAACTCCGCTGGATTTTTACGTCGGGAGTCGGGACAAAGAACTGGTTTATGCGACGGAAGTTGAGACGAGAGATGATTTAGTGCAACGTATTGAGGCAAAACAATGGCTCCCAATTTGAGCAAGATTTGTGATTTTCGTACCTGCTTGTGAAATAAATGTTAAATTTTTTATTTCAAGTTTGAGGAAAGTTAAAAAAAAAATAATGTGCGTAAAAATGAGATATCAATATGTACCTACTTAGAGCAAGTTATTTATTTTTTTAATTTAACTTCTTAGTGCATTTACCGTAATATCAAATATCAGCCTTTTGTGATTTGACTGCACATTTAGCCAGTTAGTGAAGTTAATAAAAGGTTTTTTTTTAGCATACTGCACAGCGTTGGAAAGGGCATAAACTAGAGCACTTTTTAAAAGAATTCGAAGATCTCCAACGCCTTTAGTTTTTTTTTTATTTTTAATAGAAATTTAAAGTTGAGTTTTAAAATTATTTTGTCATATCCCATACACTTTGTAGGTTTTTTATAGAAAAAAATTACACATTACTAGCAAGTAATTTGAATTTCATAAAACCATACAACAGTACACTTAAATATAAAAATAAATTTTGTTGGATAGACTAATAACTTTTTTATTTATGTAAACTTAAATGCTGAAATCCGGTGTTTTTCAGAATAAAAGTTAAAAACATGTTTAAAAAAACTGGTGTGGCAAGGAATGATTTATTGGGGCTGAAGATATAGCAAATGATCTATCCTGTCGGCCAAATCAATTTGGCAAACGATGCACCAAACACCCTGTATATCTTACTAATATTATAAATGCGAAAGTTACGATGTTTGGATGTTTGTTATTCAATCACGATAAAACGGTTGGACGGATCTGGATGAAATTTGGCACAGGCATAGGATACACTCCGGAATAGGACATAGGCTTTTTATCCCGGAAACCCCAACTCCAACCCCAATACCAAAAGCTAGTATATGTATAAAAGGAGAAACTGACTGACTGACATATCAACGCACAGCCAAAACTACTGGGCCTAGGAGAGTGAAATTTTGCACAAGGCTTCCTTTTATGACGTAGGCGAACACTAAGACAGGGTTTTCCAAAATTCTGCTCCTAAAGGCATGCAATGAGGGTCTAAAGTTTATATGGAGAAGCCTACTTTCACGTGGGCGAAACCGCAGGCAGAAGGCTGGATATAATATAGGTAATAATAATATAATATGTCCACAACTATCACACAACGCCATCTAGTCCCAAGCTAAGCAGATCTTGTGTTATGGGTACTAGACAACTGATAAACATACTTATATATTTCTAAATAGATACATATTATAGATAAATTACACCCAGACACAGAACAAATGATCGTGCTCATCACACAAACATTTGTCCTGGGTGGGAATCGAACTCACGACCTCCCGCATAGCAGTCAGGGTCACTAACTACTAGACTGACAGGCCAGTCGGTAATTATCGACAGTAAATCTTATTCTGGAGTATAATTTAAATTTATATTACATTTTTCAGTGGGACTTGGTATGCCAGCGCAAATATCTCCGGAGTTTGGTTCAACCAGCAACGCAAACGGGTTTCCTCATCGGCTACCTGACTTTTGGAGTGATGGCTGATAGGTAAAAACGTTCTAATCAAAAGAATCATCATCATCCTACCCTTATCCCATATTACTTGGGGTCGGTGCAACATCATTTTTTCTTCCACTCAGTCCTGTCACCCGTCATACTATCACTAACTCCCTTTTCTTTCATATCACTCCTCACACGATCCATCCATCTCTTCTTCGGCCTCCCTCTTCCTCTCCATCCATCTACGTGTAAACTCAGAACTCTTTTTGTAACATGCGCTTCATCTCTCCTCTTCACATGACCATACCAAGACAATCGATTTCTTTTCAACTAATCTCAAGAATAACATTTGTAAAACAATGAAAAATCTGGCCTGTTGGACTAGCAGGTGCCCGTTCGTGGGTTCGATTCCCTCCCAGAACGAATATTTGTGTGATAAGCACGATCATTTGTTCTGTGTCTGGGTGTAATTTATGTATAACTATCTGCTGCAAGCGGCTTCGCCCGCATAAGTTGTGTGTAACTAATTATTATTGTAAAATAACTACATAATTAAACTAGCTTTTGCCCGCGCCTTCGCGCCCGGTAACAGAAAAACATGAGAAGTGAAGAGCAGCTTGTCCTATGGTAAACCTTGGTAAACCTTCTATTAAACAGTTCAAACAAAGCCTAAACATTTTGTTTAGTTAGGTGAGACCGTTATTGAGTTATAAAATTACAACGGAAAGTGGCATTGATTTTAACATATAGCTTCTGCCAGCGGCTTCGCCCGCGTGAAACTCGGTTTACCCCCTTAAAAATAATCCTTATAGCAGGATTCATTATTCACGCGCGATGACTTTTTAGCGTATTTCATGTATAACTTTGGTGTTTCTATACCGATTTATATGATTTTTTATTGATAGATAGATAGATAGATATATTCTTTATTGCACACCAAAAATAAAATTAACAATAGGAACTTAAAATTAAAAGAGTGTCACAATGGGCGGTCTTATCGCTAAAAGCGATTTTTTAAAGACAACCTTTGGATGGATTTTACAAAGAAGGAAAGAAAGATACGTAGGTTCATGGTGATATTTATTGACGTTTTTTAATTAGGGATGAGTGAGAGTGTTATAAACGTAAAAGTAGACAAATATAATCAGTAAGTTCCGAACTGCCCCAGTAGGCTGTCTACTGTAGAATAAGTTAACTTTTTTTTGCCTACTTCGTGTCCTACTGCTGGGCAAAGGCCTCCCCTTTCTCCTTCCAAACTTCTCTTTCTTGGGCTATCTCCGGCCAAGTTTGCCCCGCGAACGTGATTAGATCATCACACCACCTTCGCCGCGGTCGACCTGGACGGCGTCGACCTCCCTCAGGTGTCCAGTGAGTGATAATCTTCGCCCATCTGTCCGGTACATTCGTGCGACGTGTCCAGCCCACTCCCACTTCAACCTGGCTGTTTTTTCTCCGACATCTGTTATTTGGGTTTGTGTTTTGGGTTGGGTTTGGAGCGCAGCGTGGTGTTCCTAACGCGATCTGTTCGCTTAACACCTATTATGCTATTATGCTACGCTCTATTGCCCTTTGACAGAAGTTCAGTTTGGACCTTTTTTTTTAACTAAGTAAACTTTTATCTAATGTATTTTGTAATTTATTGCAGGATTGGTAGGAAAACTCCGGTGATGATAGCAGTGACAGTTCAAGCGGTTGCAGGACTCATAACAGCATTCATGTCAAGATTTGAGTTGTTTTTATTATTTAAGGTTATTTCTGCCATAGCTACAGGTGGAAGTTTAAACGCTTGTTTTACTATTAGTAAGTAAATTACACCGTTAAAAGTTGGTCGTTTTAATCCCGTGAAGGGTACCTGAAAGTCATGAAACACTTTATTATTTGAGTACTTTTTTTAAAACTCGAATTAATTTACGCACGTACGTTACTATGCAACGACCGACAACTACCTACAAGTCATTGACTCGCTCAGCTTACGTTTTCTTAAAGAAATTATTATTATTTCGAGTTTTAAAAAAAAGTACTTTATTTTTATCAATCGATGGTTTCTTGTATTGATCATGTTCATGTTCACATTGATTATAGTGATCTATCCTCCAAGGGAATAAAAGAATCAACATTTAACGGTGTATTTATACATTTGAAATTCATTTCCTGAATTGAACACTTAATAATATTCAATTTTTTTTCCAGTGATAGAAATCGTCGGCGCTGAAACACGATCAAAACTTGTCTATTTCTACCACATTCCCTACTTATTGAGTTTTTTAAGTGTACCAGTTATTTCGTATCTTACAAAAACTTGGGATGGATACTGGTTGTCAACCTCTATTCCGGCATTTCTTCTGCTATCCTATTACTGGTAATTTACAACTTAGGGCCAACGTTGCGTAAAGTGGGTCCAAACCACGCGGACGTCCGCGCGAGCACCCGTCGCATTCCATCGCGCCTTTTTAGTTTTTCGCGGTCCCCTTAGCGGAAACTGGAAAGCGGATTGATACCTGCACAGTATCGCGAGTTCAAAATTAACAGTGTGCATGTAGTCGTTTCGATGGAAAACTTTAATGTATTATGACGTAGCAAAAGTGGCGTAGCGCGGCTGCCTGGCTGCTACAAAATAGCTCCGACCAGGCTCCGCGCTCTGAGGCCTGCCTCCGTATGATGGACACCTGCACGGTTTAGTCGACTCAATAAACGGGCCTGCTAGTAAGTTTTTTGCTAGTCGTCGACGTTTTTTTATTATAAAACGCTACCCCACACTATTAATTATTCCTGTGTCGTGGATGCGTTCACAAACATGCAAAGTCACATACACAAGATATCCAGACCCGGAACACCTATCTGCAGGCCATACAAATATTTGTTCCGTGCGGGAATCGAACCCGCGACCCTCAGCACAGCAGTCAACCACTGCGCCTACCGAGTCGTCAAATGTACATGCACACCGTTAAAGTTGAACTAGCACAGAGTGCTTTGTAATGAACTGACTCTGTGTCCGCGATGGGCGCCTCGCGTGTAGCCCCACGTTACGAAGCGTTGGCCCCTTATTTATTTTTTATTTTATTTTATTATAATAGGTTCACCAACAACTGTTTACACAATTTCAATTATAAAACACATGCTTAGCGATAGTGTTGCAGTGTAACAATCACTTATAGGTGTCCACATGTTTAAATTATAACAGATCAAAAAATAAAAAATTAATTTAAATAACAACTTGCAGTCACTTGGTAAGCGACTGAGTGTAGATAGATAGAGAGAGAGTTTAGTAAGAGAGTCAAAGTGTAAATCAACAACATCACTATAGCCATTCACTGCCTTACACATTCTTGCATAAGGTGAGCTGGATCCCAAAACAGGGGCCCTAGACAAGTGGCAATCGCTCCGTGTTGAATCCATTTCTAAGTTCGATTTCGACCACAAAATGGTAGACAAAGTGACATTGACTATAAGTCGTAGTGTTGGTTCGATAAAATAACAACTTCTTGGCTATGGTTATCGAATTAATACGTCCAATTTGACGTATAAACAACTAATAACAATTAGCGAATCGAAAACGTTTGACCACGTGACTTTTCGAAGGCATATGTCAGTTCCATACATTTCGGAGTTTCGAATTTCGTTATCGTTAGTCGTTTAGAGAATGTGACTTTGTCTAAGCCCCCAGTTCTTCTGAAAGGTGGACAAAGTGGAGAGCAAAGTGACTTATTCTCGTCTTCCATTGATAGTTCAACCATCCAAGGGACTACTATACTGATGGAACTGCATGCCCTTTCTAGGCTGATACCCGAGTCTCCACGCTGGTTGTTAGCAGTAGGAAAAGTTGAACAAGCACGCCAGATACTGCTTCAAGCAGCCAAAAAGAACAAAAAGCCAGTAGAAGAAGTGGCTACAGCAATAGAAAGCTATGAAACTAAGTTATTGGCATCAAAGACACAAGGTTTTGAAGCTGATAGCAAAAAGAGAACTTACGGTGTCTTGGACTTGGTGCGTACACCTGTTATGAGAACAAGGCTGATTTTGATTGCTATCAATTATTTCAATGGTGGTATGATATTTTTTGGCGAGGCCCAATATGCTAGTCGCATGAGTAAAAATGTTAGAACTAATCTCGCTGTTATAGGTAAGTATTCCTTTTTAGTTATCCATTCTACTGTACATGTAACGTATGTAATAATTCTTCCGTGAAATAAACATTATTATGTCCTTTATTCATTTTTAAACATATTTTACATATTTTTAAATATTTTCTTTAAAAAAAAATATAAAAAAAAAATTAAAAATATAAAAAATAGTGTCCCACCGGTATCGGGAACAGGGTCCAAGCTACCGGCGGTCAGGGCTCCAGAGAAAGGAACCTCCTAACAATACGAACCGTGTTCAGGAGTACCGCTTTCTGAATCAAGCCCTTGATCCAGCTGCCTAACGAGAGCATCCTAAGGTGTTGGTCGAGGCTCTTGGCAATTAAGCCATTGGCCGTCACGACTATCGGTACAATGATTGCTGAATCAACATCCCACATGTCGACAACCTCGCGAGCCAAGTCAATATACTTTACTTGCAAAAATAAACATTATTATTATTCTGTATTATTTATGACTCGGTCTGAGTGTCTAGTGCGAGTAAAGTTATCAGATGAAAAAATATAAAATCCGGAGATAAAATCTGTTTTCCATAAAAAAACCCAAATTTTTTTTTACACTGCCTAAAGATAAAGCATCATTAGTTGCACGTAAATTGAACTATGCCCTTTAATGCGCAATAAAAGATTTTCGGGTCTCACGTACGTAACCATAGCAACGATCGCCATTTTAGTTCAACATATTATTGTTTTCGTACACTGCACATTTTGCTCACATGGCGAGGGACGACGCCTTTTAGGATTGCTTAGTCAACTAGAAATCCTTATAGTTTCGCCAAGTATGTCTGTCTGTCCGTCCGCAGATAATCTCAGGGACCGTTATCAGTAGAAAGCTGATATTTAGTATCAATATGTATATCAACCACGCCGACAAAGTGCTCAAACAAAAAGGGTACCTCTCCTACACGTGAGGTGGGATGTGATTCTTTTTCATTTCTACCATAACGTGTGATGAATAGGTTTTTTTCATTTCTACCATAACGTGTGATGAATAGGTTTTTTTCATTTCTACCATAACGTTGAATAGGTATTTAAAAATGATTACGGGTCTCGTAAAATAGTTTTTTTGATAATGTAAATATTTTCGGAAATAATCGCTTCGAAAGTAAAAAACAAGGCATCCACCCCCTTTAACTTTTGAACCATAAGTTTAGAAAATATGAAAAAAAGTAAACTTTGTAGGAAAATTATTTTGAACTTGATAGGGTAAACAGTTTTAGAAAATTTTTAAAAAAAACGTTCTGAACTAATTTTGTAATTTAACCATGCAAGCAATTTTTTAATTTTTTTTACATATTTCATTATCCTGCGCGTATCTTCTTTCAAATAAAAATACAAAAAGAAAAAAATCGGTTCACGCAATCCAAAATAACCACCGGGTACAGCGCCATCTCTCGGGAAATTGGGTTAATAATTTTTACATGGGCTACTGAGTTCTGTTACATTGTGAGAAATTTGTGAGAGACGGGAAACTAAGCGTGGCCCGACACGCTCTTGGCCGGTTTATTTTTTATTAATTTGATGAACTGCAAGCTGCATTTTATTGAAAACTAGCTGGTACCCGCGACTTCGTCTGAGTCTTTTTTTCGCAATAAAAGGTAGCCTATGTTCTTTCTCAGGGTCTAAAGATTGTCTGTGCCAAATTTCATCAAAATCGTTTGAGAGGTTTAAGCGGGAAAGCGTAACAGACAGACAGACAGAGTTACTTTCGCATTTATCCATACTAATGAAAGAGATTCTAAAAATCTGATCTTAAAATCAATCCTGAGAAAAATCCAAAAATGCCTGGAAATGGTCTATTTGAAATAAAAGTTCCAGATTTTTTATGACATTAACGTAAAACAACTCGCACAAAATCTCAGACAGGAAACAATTTACATGTTTTTTTTTATTATTCTAAATTTCCATTTTTTTTTTTCAGCTGCATTTCAACTTCCCGGACTGTTAATCGCATATTTCTTGATATCCCGTATATCTCGCTTGAAACTTATCATCGTTGCGAATTTCCTGATAGGAACATGTATCTTGCTGATCATTCCATTCTACAACTATGACGTTTTCAAACTGGTGTTGGTTGCAGTCGGAATGTCTTGTATGATGGTCAAAATTATTACACTTCACTTGTACACCGGGGAACTGTTCCCGACGGTCGTCAGGAATATAGCGCTTGCTATTTGCTCTGTCCTCTCTAAACTTGGCAGTATTGTTGCACCGTTACTAATTGACTATGTAAGATATCAATTTTTACTATTTTTTATTGCTTTAGTAGGGGGTAACTTAAAAGGCTGACTAGTTGCTTGTAAACCAACGTGGCAGCCAAGGTGACCTTGCTAGTTTAAATCCGTGTAGATATTAGTTTTAAACCATGACCTATTTTTGGTGGAAAAATCATCGAATGACGAATCCCGCCCTTGGGCGGTGCGGGAAACAGTGTCAGACTTTTACTGACTAAACGACCCACCCCTTCTTAGCCCTCATATCGCGTCGACGACCTAGCTCTGGCCGACCTAGACGACCTAGGTCTGGACCGTTACCAGCTGGCGGATGGCAAGCTACCCATTGCTCGCCGTCCGCAAGCCCGCGCCTACGGTGGCCGAAAATCGGGATCGGAAATCCGGCGCCGTTGCCTTATGCGGTGGGCCTCCTCCTTTGCTAGCATTAATGCTTCACAGTAGGAGGCGCCTGCTTGCCACTCCTCCTCGCTCCGGACTATGACCTCTAACCAAGGCCCAGCGCAAAACCATGACCTTCAAAACCCTTGGTTAGGAGGCGAGTATTACCAACTGCAGTGATTGAATTTAGAACGTGTTGGCGCGTGGTTTGCATCCGTCTAGCCGCAAAATAAACCTAAGCCCAAGGTGACCTTGGTTGGAACTGGTTGGAACGCTGGATTGCAACAGTGTGGTCCACCTTTAAATGGTAGTCACCATAGGCGCAGGCTTGCGGATGGCGAGCAATGGATAGCTCACTGTCCGCCCATTCATTACGCACTTTTCACTTGTTAGCAACTGTAGAACCCCTGCAGTGTCGAAGCCTTCTGGGGTCAAAGGTTGATGTGAAAGCGGAACACCGGGGCCCTGGAACTAAGGCAAGAGGGAACGGTGGGTCGTTTAGTCAGTAGAAGTCTGACACTGTCTCCCAATCCGCCCAAGGGCGGGATTCGTTCATCATCATCAGCCTTTTTTAATGTTCCCACTGCAGGGACACAGGCCTCCTCTCTCTAGGAGAGGGAATGGGCCATAATCCACCACGCGGGCCCAGTGCGGGATTCGTTATTCGATAAAATTTCACGCCATAAAAAAACCTTTAAGTGGTAGTGGGCAGGGCATGTCGCTTGTAGAACAGATGGAACACGCTGTATTGGAAGGCATCCCACAAGGTGGACCCATAACCTGGGAAGGGTTGCGGGTCTACTTTGGGTGCACAGGACCATTAATTATAGTGACACTTGGGGAGGCCTATTCCAACAGTAGCTGTCTTTCGGCTGAATTGATGATGATATTTTTTTTTTCAGGTCAATGATATAGCCTATTGGATAGTACCACTAATCTTCGGTTTAGCTCCAATTTTGAATGCTATTCTGTTCTTTTGGTTACCAGAAACCAAGGATTGCAAACTACCAGACAGTATTAAAGAGTCTGAAAATTTGTGACATCGCGGTTTCAATTTTAGCCCAGAATGTTGTGTAAGTGTACTCCTAATCCGTATAGAATTTTCTAGCTGATAAATAGTTGTGTATCAATGTTATAAGTTTGATCATGAAATTGGATCAATGGTTGCATGCCAAAATGGTAGAATGTATAAGGACACTTCAATATTATTTCAAAAATCAAAATCAAAATCAAAATGGTTTTTATTTCATATAGGCCTACAAGGGCACTTATAAAACGTCAGAAGCTAGTGCACGGTTCCAAATTGGTCGTTTCCTATGGAGAAGAACCGGCAAGAAACTCCATGGTTACTCTTTTTTCAATTATTGTTATCGTTATTCAATCACTTCTTTTCTTATTTCTACACACTAATGTCAACATTTCTTCCAATTTCTCCTTTCGCAGGTCTGCGGGAAGAAAATTATATTTTTATATAAGCATTACCTTTGTACATTCTTTTTTATTGTACTTGTTCTGTTTCTTTGAATTATAATGTGTGTATGTCGCTGTAAGATAGATAAAGCCGTAATATAGTTATATCCCTAGGGATATAATTATATACCGGAACATAGTGATACGAAAGCGATTCATTACTATCTCACTAGGGATATAGTTATAAAACGGTTCAAGTTTAGTGATATACTTATATTACTAGATTAAGTTTAGTGAAATAGCTTTCGGAATGTGCTTGCAGGCGGCGCGCCGCCTCCCCCGCTGAAGTTTTAAAGAAATAGTTGAAAGTAAATTGACTGGCCTGTCAGTCTAGTAGTTAGTGACCTTGACTGCTATGCGGGAGGTCGTGGGTTCGATTCCCACCCAGGACAAATGTTTGTGTGATGAGCACGATCATTTTTTTCTGTGTCTGGGTGTAATTTATCTATAATATGTATGTATTTAGAAATATATAAGTATGTTTATCAGTGTTATCTAGTACTCATAACACAAGCTCTGCTTAGCTTGAGACTAGATGGCGTTGTGTGATAGTTGTGGAGAAAAAAAATAAAATAAAGTCATTTAAAAAAGTATTCTCAAATATACTCTATGTTATTATCTCTATGTTATTTCAATTGTACTGGGAGTATAGAAATTCGTGTCCCGGTTCAATAGAAATGTCAAAATTGAACTAGTTTTTTTTAATATATTTAGACAGATGTCCGTTGAATGTAAAACTCCCTAGTTAGGAAAAGTACTATTTTTTACCAGCTCCGCCATAAATAAATTATTTCTATTACCTTATTGTAATTACCTGCATTCTGAATTTCTGAGCAAATAAATCAACTATTCTATTCTATTTTAATCATTGAATGTTAACGTTATAAGTACATCAGAGGCCTTACCATAAGCTTTTAACGTAGACCTCTTGACGACCTAAATTGAACTGTTTCAGAGACGGAGCTAATGGAACGTAGCAGAGTTACCTTTAGTATGAAAATTCCATTGTTTACTTAAACGTTTAGTTAATAATTGACTAAAGGAAGCCGGGATACTTGTTAGAACTGACCTGATCATGAAGCTGGAAAGTATGCACCAAAACCCTTTATAAAATATACTAGCAACCCGCCCCAGCTTCGCACGGGTACAGCGGTATTATTAAATAAATATTACGCATATATTATACATACAAAATTATAAACCTTCCTCTTAAATCACTCTATCCATTAAATCAAGCGCATAAAAATCCGTTGCATAGTTGTAAAGATTTAAGCATACATAGGGACAGACAGCGGGAAGCGACTTTGTTTTATACTATGTAAATGATTATTTTTAGTAAGTTTTCTTGTGCAGCATTTTTTTTTATGGTGGCAAAATCATCCAAATATCACTCCCGCCCTTGGGCGGAACAGGAGCTAGTATCAGACTTATACTGGCTAAAAACCCATCCCGTTCCTTCTTTCTCTTATACACCGTGAAATTTTAATGGTTGTTTTCCCTCAGCGAAATGGTAGTGTCTTGGTAATACAAACGTTTGATAAAAAAATAAAATATTAAAAACAAAAAATGGATCTGTAGAGTGCAAGCTAATTATGACGTATCACAACGTGCGAGAGCTTATTTTGGTTTAAATATTTAATGAATCGGTTTCCTTTGACGGCGTGCTGCTCATGCGACTCTAGTAGTACCTACAAATTACGTCTAATGTTACTATTGTTTTCGCTTTTTTGAGTTGATGAATATTTTAAATAATTATTTATAAAAAAAAACTTTTTATTTTTTTATTTTTACTTTATGCTTCAAAAGTACTCCTTATGGCAAGTCATTCTGCCGCTGGAAAACAACCATTTAAATTTCACGGTGTATACAGGGTCTTATGCTCTGTTATGTTGTACATATTGTAAATAAACAAATATATCCTTGCCGTGTTTTTAATTATTCAAATTGTGTTGAAATCATTGATATATTTTAAGGGAAGGAAGATACTTTACGCGCTAAAATCACAATCAGGAAACCTAGAGTCTGACTGAAACTTATAAAAAATAATATGCTATTTTTAGTTGTATTATGATCAGGTTTTCTAATTGCAATATTGGCGCGTAAAGTCCCTTATAATATATCTATGTATATATATAAATAGTACGCCACAAACTACCCGTGTATCTTTCTCCTCTGTCAAATCCATCCAAAGGTTGTCTTTAAAAAATCGCTTTTAGCGATAAGATCGCCCGTAGTAATTTTAATTATCCTAATGTACCAAGTTGTGTTTATGGTGTACCTACAATAAAGAGTATATCTATCTATGACTAGCTTTTGGCCGCGGCTTCGCTCCCAGCATCAGAAAAATGTTATGAATAAAGAACCGCTCGACCGATTTTGTGCAAACTTCACATACCTAAACCATTTACTAGATAGTCCGAACAAAGCCTAAACATTTGGTTTGGATAAGTGAGTCAGGGCTCTGGGCCCGCCCCGGAACGGGTTGGGTTATTTAGACTAACTATATAACCCAACCCGTTCCGGGGCGGGCGTTCCTAACTAATAAATTAACTCCATAAAATATGAGCAGGTATTGCCAACTGGAGTCATTTATTTTGGGGTATTCATAACCCATGGAAAGGTAAGACGGTTGAGACATACGTGAGCAATGCAAACAGTTTTAGAAACAAAACGAATACGTATACACAACTGAATACGTCCCACACACTAGAGCGTCACCGTCTAAAAATATCAGATCTATAATCATAATATTTAGGTGAACAGGTAATTTTCAGATAAAAACAAAAGAATAATAGAAAAAAAACTTATATTTTAAATATATAAAATAGACAATTAAATATAGTACAGGACGCGGCAGATAAGTTGAACCATTGGCTTTTATTACGCGCAGCCTCCTACTTCGATTTAGACTCGAAAATCGGTTATAATTCTCGTCACATATGTTGAAACATGATGGTGGTAGACCTTGAATGCGAAGTAGCCGATTTTCGGATGGATCAGCTTATACGCTGCGTTCTATCAGCAGTCTCTTAAAATTAGCAGTCTGTGAAGTTCTTCATATTACTTCTTAGGTTCTTCCACGACATCCTTCCTAACAGGCCCAGTATGGGTTATAGGAACAGCTCTCTCGCCTTTCGCAACTTCAACTTTAGGAGCTACAACAGTGAGTATACCATCAGACGAAAGTCTAGACTCCACTGAATCAGGATCACTTTCTTCCGGCAACTTGAATCTCCTCACAAACTTCCTGGAGACAAATCCATGCTCATCTTGCTTCTCTTCATGTTGACCTTCAACTATGATGAAGCCATTACTGATTTTAACAGTAATCTCATCAGGAGAAAAATGTTGTACATCTACGTTGATCTGCCATTTATCCTTGTCAACTTTGATTGAAGATCCAGAGCTTTTCGGCCACCAGGGTTGGACTCCAGCGATGATTGGGCTGATAGGGTTGACTGACGCTGTCATCAGGTCATCAGGAGTGACTGTTAAGCCGAAGTTCTGGTCGAGGAGACGCCTCGGCCATCTTGGAAGGTCGTAATCGAAGAAGTAAGGACGGAGAGACATTTTGTGTGTTATCTTTAGAGAGATTTCGTTTGATCTGCGGGAGTTGGTGCGGGACGTGTTTATATATGTGCGTCCGCTGATTCATGGAGCTGGCATCAGTGTCGGGAGTATTTAGAACGAGAAAGTTCCCGATGCAGTCGATAAATGACGTAAATAATATGAAGATACGTGTAGAACTATCTCGGTTCTTGGTGTTAATGGAATGTTGGCAAACTTAAATGTCATTTTGTTTTATTTTATTTGGGAAACAAACAATCGTAAACCTGTAGGTATACATATATAAAAGGAGAAACTGACTGACATATCAACGCCCAGCCAAAACTGCTGGGCCTAATTTTGCACAAGGTTTTTAAGGTTTTTTTTTTCAAAATTCAGCTCCTAAAGGGATATAATGGGGGTTCAAAGTTTGTATGGAGAACCCTACTTTCAGGCGAGCGAAGCCGCTGGCAGAAGGCTAGTTATACATAGTTACTGTATACAATATACTGTTAATAAATGGATAATATAATCCACTAAGTTTCCATAACTTACTAGTTAAAAATAGATACAGTTTGGTGAAATTACTTAAAATTAATATTTGAAAAACATTAATGCATTTTTTATTTTTGAGCAATGCAGTCATTTAGCAGTCTTATATTGTTATTATTTTCACATAACTTCAATTTCAGATAATTTGTTTAAAGTCTGGTTTATTTATTTGTTTATTAGAACTTTTATAAACTAGTAAGTAGAAACTAGTAGGTATTTATTTTATTTTATTTTATTTTATTTTAAAAGGTACAGTTACAGACTACAGACTAAGATAATCAGTACAATTCAGACAACATACAGTACATAAATCTGAAGTCCAATTATTCCTGTACACAACATTCAATAATTGATGTGCTTCGTTAGAGACAATAAAAGTGAAGTAATATGGAAGAAGATATTAAATGACGCTCATATATATTTGGACTATGTTGTCTGGTTTATTTATTTGTACATTAGAACATTTATAAACTAGTAAGTAGAAACTAGTAGGTATAAAGTTCTTACGCATTTTATACCAGTGGACTGAAACATGGTTCTTTTTATTTTTTGTCAGTAAAAGTCGGACGCTCCCTGTGTCCGACTTTTACTAAATTTCGACTTTAAAACGCACTTGTGTTAATTAAGTTGCCTTTTACGTTTCGTACTAATTCTCCCGCAGTCGGGAAAATACTAAACTAGTTCTGCAATGAACAGGTTCACTGTCTACAGACCACATGCGGTCTGTAGAGAGACTTCCATATCAGTCCACAGACCATATATGGTCTGTTCGTCAGTACAATTTCTAAGTCATCTGATACTGCGGACGTGAGGAGAAAATCTCGTATTTAGTGCGGACTTAGCAGGACACCGACTTCTACTAAAAACATAACTGGACTTATGGACTATTCCCATTTTGGAGCCTGGACAGTGAACCTGTTAATGAATATCTACGTCCATACTTACTAATTAGGCGTTTAATGATGCGTTTAATCTGTATTCTCGCATTTGGAATAAACAAGTTAACATTTAAGCCAGTGCTATTTTAAAAGATAACTTAAATGTTAATTTGGTCATTCCATATGCAAAAAGGTGAATAAATAGTATCCTGTACTATTCATCTTGTATCACTGGGTTGGTGAATTTATGTGAATCTATTAAAATAAATAGCAAAGCTCGACTCAATTTGGAAGGGCCCTCCTCCCACAAACCCCCTCCCAAATAAAGAAAACGCATAGTTTTGGAGATATTTAAAATTAAAAATTTTGAGGTTAGGTATCAGAAAAAAAAATGCATAAAATGTATGATACATTTTATGCATTTTTTGAGGAAAATTTGTGGGTTTTTGGAGAGAGGGTCACTCTCAACCCCTAGATCTATCCCCCTGTAGTAGCAAATGTATATTATATATACCTATAGTTATTTAAAAGTAAAAAGAAAAAATTCTCCGGGAGCGTTCTACATTGTATTTAAATATTTGTGCATTGAAAGTTTTCTGGGTGGTTTAAAAAAAAATAACCATAACCTAAATCTATCCGAGTCGAGGTGCGCTAAATTTAGTGTGGGTGGTTTAAAAAAAAAATAACCCTAACCTAAATCTATCCGAGTCGGGGTGCCCTAAATTTAGTGTGGGTGGTTTAAAAAAAAAATAACCCTAACCTAAATCTATCCGAGTCGGGGTGCCCTAAATATAGTGTGGGTGGTTTAAAAAAAAAATAACCCTAACCTAAATCTATCCAAGTTGGGGTGCCCAAAATTTAGTGTGGGTGGTTTAAAAAAAAATAACCCTAACCTAAATCTATCCTAATCGGGGTGCCCTAAATTTAGTGTGTGTGGTTTAAAAAAAAAAATAACCTTAACCTAAATCATCATTTAGCTACTTTATTTGTCTGTGCACAAATATTTATAAACAATGTAGAACGCTCCCGGACAATTATTTTTTTTACTTTTAAATGCCTATAGGTATACATTTGCTACTACAGGGGGATGGATCTAGGAGTTGAGAGTGACCCTCCCTCCAAAAACCCATAAATTTTCCTCAAAAAATGCATAAAATGTACGATTTTCTGATACCTAACCTCAAAATTTTTAATTTTAAATATCTCCAAAACTATGCGTTTTCTTTATTTGGGAGGGAGTTTGGAGGAGGAGGGGCCTTCCCCCCCTCCTCCCCCTCCCCCTTAAAATCAAAATTTCCGCGTCCAGTATTGTACAGTTTAGCCTATTTCATCACCACTGCTCTCAAAACGGTGAAGGAAAACATCGTGAGGAAACCGGCATGTCCTAGAACCAAAAATTCGAAGACATGTGACATCCACCAATCCGCACTCGGCCCGCGTGGTGGATTATGGCCCATTCCCTCTCCTAGAGAGAGGAGGCCTGTGTCCCTGCAGTGGGAACATTAAAAAGATGATTATGGAAATGATCATGAAAAAAAAAAAACTGAATAAAACGGCAAAATGACAATAACTTTATAGAAAGTAGACATATTTTTGTGTAAATAGTTAACTAGCGACCCGCTCCAGCTTTGCACTGGTACTCATAATGAATGTATTATGCATGTTTTATACACATAGACCTTCCTCTTGAATCACTTTATCTATTAAAAAAACCGCATCAAAATCCGTTGTGTACTTTTCAAGATCTAAGCATACATAGGGACAGCACAACTTTGTTTTATACTATGTAATGATGATATTGGTTTTGGCGTAATTAAACATATTTTATTAATATTTATAAAACACTTACTGTGGCAGAACACAGAGACACTTTTATAAAATTGATTATAACATCTAAATTGTTTACTGTGTGCACAAATAAACGATTTGTATTTTGACATTTTAAAATGCTGCAGTGCAGACACTAAAACGCAGTAAAAAAGCGTATTTTACAATACTTTTACTGCGTTTTAGTCTCTGCACGGCAGAATGATTTATGCTGGTTGTGGTAATACCCGGATATGGCGTTAAGACGATACCTTGTTGCGTCGTGCACGATGTTCACGGACGAACTGGGTAAAATGGTTGAAAGTGATAGAACTATGCGATAGCAACGTAAATAGATAGAGAGAGGAAACATGCAACCTGCTCGAAAAAAATAACGTAAGCGCCATACTAAATAAAAATGTATTAAAAATTCAATTTCATGTTTCCTTAAAAACTGATTTCTGATTAATGTTTAATAAGATATTATCTACATTTTTATTATTTTAATGTGACAGAAAGTACATGACTACGGCATAAAATTCATAAAATGTTATAGCATAAGATCCCGATATAAAACGACCTTCACCGAGATGTTTATTTAATGAAACGTATTTTATATGTAATTTAATATGTCAATAAATAAATTGCATATGGGTTGCCTAACAAATTTAAGTCAAGGGTATTTTTAATTAATAATTGAAAAAAAAATTTTTTTTAAACATTCCACCGGTGTGATTATTAGATAAACTATATACCAATCGAAAGTATGAAGCCCATAGAACATGCAAACGTTAGGTTGCCCTTTTTATTCCGGTCACAACTATCGGGTAGCCAGGTAAAAACAGGTAAATCTACACTAGCATTTTGCAACGGTCTGCTTATTGAATTGAACCTTAATAAAAATTAAAGATTATTTAATTATAAACACGGTGGTATAGGGTTGCCTGCGAAAAATCAGTCCCTAATTCCGGTTGTCGAATTTTAAAAAGTAAAATATCGCTGCGGGTGAATGTCTGCGACTGAGAGGTCTTAACCAACCATCCCATGCGATAGAAGAGGACATAGCATAGCAGCTGATTAAGCTCCGCCCATTTAAAGAAAGAGAGTGCGCATGCTACTTGTGCTTGAAAATGAAAAGGATAGCGATAGACGCGTATACGCTGCGCATCATTTTGGAGTATTTTATTATTAGAATAGAGAAATAGTCATTAAATTTTTGATTTTTCAATCAATTAATTATTTATGTTTTTTTTTATGTGACACTAAAGTATATACACATATTTAGTGAAGAAGAAGGTTATAGTAATACATATATATTACTAATCTTGGAAATTTTATCTTTATTATTAGAAGACAAAATAAAAAACGACAATTAAAAATAAACTTGTATGTATTGTTAAAAATTAAAAATACAATTTTTTTTTTAAATTATTCAGGATCCGCGTCATCGGACATATAACTTAGATCTTCAGCTTCTGAATCTTCTTGGTCATTACACTCCGTTTCAAATCTTTCGACAATATCTTGAATCTTTAAGGGTGAATGATCCCCAATAGTCCAGTGCAAATAGCACAGTTAACGATAAAAAGTGGACTTAAATAGTAGTAGAATGAAACCCATTGTAAAAGGAAGATAATATAGCAAAAATTTAAGGAAAAATAAATTACGGTCGATCTGAGGTCGGGAAGTGGATGGGTGTGCGCTTTTAAGGGGAAAATATGGTTTATCTCTAATTCCGGCAAAACTACTGGTTCTAGGGGAAACACTCAAATGGCAAACTTGTAGATCATAAAAAGATCTACCACTTTTGTATTTACACTTTTTTGACATAACCTCAAAATCTATGTGAAAAGCCCAAAAAACTGTGTTTCTAGTTTTTATTTTTTATCTTCTTTAAAAATCACTTTTTTTTCACAAATCTTTGTGAAAAGTTACCTTTTAATGTCCCAAACTTACCCTAATTTTTTTGATTTAAAATATTCACTGTAGCTCTTTATTTTGACTGAATATCGAAAAAATAGACTATTTTTCAATCGAAAAATCTCACGTAAAAATATGTGATTTTTTAAAAAAAATTGCTGGCTTCTTATTCATCGAAATTTTTACTTTTTGATGGTGTAAAAAAATATACACTTTACTATAGTAAATTTTCTCAGAAAATGCGAAAAACTAAAAAAACTCGAATTAGAAATTACTTTGGTTTAATCATTATTAGCGACCCGCTCCAGCTTCGCGCGGGTGCAAAGGTGATATATTATACCTATAAACCTTCCCCTGGAATCATTCTATCTATTTAAAAAAACCGCACCAAAATCCGTTGCGAACTTTTAAAGATCTAAGCATACACAGGGATAAGCAACTTTGTTTTATACTATGTAATAATGTACTGAGGTATTTATTAAATTTTTTATAAGATTTAAAGGGGGTTTCATGTTGGAAATGTGGCTGCTGCAATTGCGTATGCTTACATAATGCTCCTACGTGGAAGAACAAACTTACGAGGAAGTTAATGATTCAGATGATGAATTTCATCATCTGAATCATAAGTAAGTAAGTTTTTCGAATTTAACCATGAAGAAATGCTATCAAAGAGACAAAAACTAATGGTAAAAACTAATAAATGATTGGATTGTAAGATAAAATATATGAGGCAAGATTATATTATTTAAACATATGTAATGAATGTAAATAACGTTGACTGATTAAACGAAGCTAAAATTTAATAAGACAACGTTTTTACTGCATAAAATTGCAGCAATCACATTTCCTACATGAAATCCCCTTTAAATCTTTTATAAAAAATTTAATAAATACCTCAGTACATCATTGCATAGTATAAAACAAAGTTGCTTATCCCTGTGTATGCTTAGATCTTTAAAAGTTCGCAACGGATTTTGGTGCGGTTTTTTTAAATAGATAGAATGATTCCAGGGGAAGGTTTATAGGTATAATATATCACCTTTGCACCCGCGCGAAGCTGGAGCGGGTCGCTAATAATGATTAAACAAAAGTAATTTCTAATTCGAGTTTTTTTAGTTTTTCGCATTTTCTGAGAAAATTTACTATAGTAATGTATATATTTTTTTACACCATCAAAAAGTAAAAATTTCGACAAATAAGAAGCCAGCAATTTTTAAAAAAAAATCACATATATTTACGTGAGATTTTTCGATTGAAAAATAGTCTATTTTTTCGATGTTCAGTCAAAATAAAGGGCAAATGTGAATATTTTTAATAAAAAAAATTATAGCAAATTTGGGACATGAAAAGGAAACTTCTCACCAAAGTTTGTGAAAAAAAAGTAATTTTTAAAGGAGATAAAAATTAAATTAAAAAACTCGGTTTTTTGGACTTTTCACATAGATTTTGAGGCTATGTGAAAAAGTGTAAATACAAAAGTGGTAGATCTATCTATGACCTACAAGTTTGCTATTAGACATTTTTCCATAAAACCAGTAGTTTTGCTGGAATTAGAGATAAACCATTTTTTCCCCTTAAAAGCGCACACCCATCCACTTCCCGACCTCAGATCGACCGTAATTTATTTTTCCTTAAATTTTTGCTATATTATCTTCCTTTTCCAATGGGTTTCATTCTACTACTATTTAAGTCCCTTTCAAAAGCTATTTGCACTGGTCTACAATGAATCCTACTGGTTTTAAAAATTCATCAAAGAACCAACCGCAGTTCTCAGGCTGAAGTTTCATGCATATGGGATCCGTTGCATGAAGCCACATGGAATTCACGAAAATAGTTCGTAAAATTTTTTGAAGTAATGATATCCAGCATGGTGGTATGGAATTGGAGTCGAAGCCTTTTATTTTTTTTTTAAATTTCTCTCCGTCTTCTTTTGCAGCGTAAGTTTTCATAAAAATGCGATGTCTCGCGTCATTCACACTGGTGCAGTTTTTGATACCATACATACTAGCTGTGAATTCTTGAACGACCTTCATTTTTTCATCAATGAAAATATCAGCAGGATCTATTAATGATGCAAAAACAGTTTGATATTTTTCATTTTTCGAAAATAGCTTAAAAGGTTTTACTTTCCCTTTATTGAAAAATGCAGCCGTGTAATCGCAACCAGTGAATGCATGGAAGGCTGGGAGACTTTGGCATAATTTAATTCCTAACTTCAACGCTAAATCGGTGCAATTAAAGCAATCAACTGTTTGATTATTACTCTTTTTAGTAGCTGAACTGGCAAGTCAAATTTCTGATTCGATAAGTTTGTGCATATTTCCTAACAAAATAATCAAACCTCTTCTATCGCATGGGATGGTTGGTTAAGACCTCTCAGTCGCAGACATTCACCCGCAGCGATATTTTACTTTTTAAAATTCGACAACCGGAATTAGGGACTGATTTTTCGCAGGCAACCCTATACCACCGTGTTTATAATTAAATAATCTTTAATTTTTATTAAGGTTCAATTCAATAAGCAGACCGTTGCAAAATGCTAGTGTAGATTTACCTGTTTTTACCTGGCTACCCGATAGTTGTGACCGGAATAAAAAGGGCAACCTAACGTTTGCATGTTCTATGGGCTTCATACTTTCGATTGGTATATAGTTTATCTAATAATCACACCGGTGGAATGTTTAAAAAAAATTTTTTTTTCAATTATTAATTAAAAATACCCTTGACTTAAATTTGTTAGGCAACCCATATGCAATTTATTTATTGACATATTAAATTACATATAAAATACGTTTCATCAAATAAACATCTCGGTGAAGGTCGTTTTATATCGGGATCTTAGACTATTATTTTTAGAGGTAAGTTCGGATTTTTTTTCTATCGAGGAAAGTTACTTGTTTTATGTTTTTGTCTTCGGATTAATGGAGGTAATATAGTCAACAAACACATATAAAAAAAATATATATTAAAACAAGTATTCTTAAATTAAAATTAACGTAAAAAAATTGTTTAATTACGAGGACTCATCTTAACCTTAAGGCGCTGTAAGCACAAAATCTTTAGGTAACTCCGGGTGGTGCATCGCTGCGAACAAATAAGGTTGAAATGGCTATGCGTTTGATTTTAGTTGAATCTCGTGTCCGCTAATATGAAGGATTTTTCGCAGTTTTTTATTATTTAAAAAAAAGTACAACGATTTATTAAAATATTTTTACATTTCTCTTTAGTTGGTTAAATTTCCATTTTGGTAGTTACAAATAAAATAATAGTTATCACTCAAAATACTGAGTATTTCGAGACGAAAAATTGTTTTCGTGTAGGTACTTTCTTGCGATTTTTGTTCTCAAAATTCTGAATTATTTTTAGGAAATGTTTTTGCATAAGTCTTTTACTTACACACCGTGAAATTTAAATGGTTGTTTTCCCTCAGCGAAATGGTTGTGTCTTGGTAATACAAACGTTTGATAAAAAAATAAAATATTAAAAACAAAAAATGGACCTGTAGAGTGCAAGCTAATTATGACGTATCACAACGTGCGAGAGCTTATTTTGGTTTAAATATTTAATGAATCGGTTTCCTTTGACGGCGTGCTGCTCATGCGACTCTAGTAGTACCTACAAATTACGTCTAATGTTACTATTGTTTTCGCTTTTTTGTGTTGATAAATATTTTTAATAATTATTTATAAAAAAAAAACTTTTTATTTCTTTTATTTTTACTGTATGCTTCAAAAGTACTCCTCATGGCAAGCCATTCTGCCGCGGGAAAACAACCATTTAAATTTCACGGTGTATATTAGACTATACACTGTATTTTTTTGGTGTTTGTACTGTGTAGCAATACGGCTAACTTCGCAACGAAAAAGAGGACGTTTTTAGGGTGCCCGCTATAGGCAGCGCCTTAATAGGAGGTATGCACGGAGTTTGCCGATAATCAGGGTGACTGCTGAACGCGCACGGTTTCCTCCTTTGCCAGCATTACTGCTTAGCAGAAGGAGCCGACGGCGCGCATTGTTCCCGCGAGCCTCAAGGAGTTATCAGCGATCCGTAAGGACCCCGCAGAAGGGTCAAAGCCAACTGGAGCCAAGGGTTTGTGTCTGGCCTTAGTGTATAAGGCAACTGGATTGTTGAGTCAGTAAGAGTCACACACTGTTTCTTGTTCCGCCCAAGAGTGGGGTTCGTCGTTGGATGATTTTTACTCACCATAAATAAAGGTGTGCCATAATAAATCTCCTCCCATTACCTAAAGTTAGTTAGTTGCCAGAAAATACTAGAGCAGACGATTCATTCATTTCTTTGACATCATTATTTTGATTGCGTAAGCAAATTTGTTACGTTTTGTATTTACAGTAAGTAATGAGTTCCGATATTTGATCAACGCCTACGAAAAACAACAGTCGAAATACTCTCGGAGTCGTTACACTATGATATTTTTAGATCTGTAGTTTGCGGCGTGAGCGATAGATGTCTCTGTACGTATCAAAAAGGATTACTGGGGGCCTAGAAAAGTTGATAATCTACATTGATAACGCTAGTAGGAACCTAATCAAATGTATGGAAATGACATCATCGCAACAAAATTCGTTGCCAAGTTCACATCGTTCAAAATTACAGAATGAAATGTTATAGTTTCTACAATGATCATCGCTACATCCTGTAGTTTGAGGATATTTAATGATAATTACGCTGAGAGTCGACACCAAAGGTTCGTACCTTGGCTAGGGAGCCTGTTTGGGTTTGGTGATTGTTTAAAAGAGTTTATAGTTCGCGGCAAATGAATCATTTGGGATTGAGACGCAACAATCGGTTACTGCGCATTCAAGTTCGACTTGAGAATGATGGTTCAACTTGAGTGACGAGAATGGATAATAATAACCAAAGATTTTTACTTTTACCTTATTATCGTAGTCGATATGAAAAAAAAGTTTTTGCAATTACCGACTTATTGCCCGTCGTATATGTCGAATGTAAAAGTGATTTGTTTTTTTGAAATCTAGATAGGTATTTCAAAAATAAATTAATATCATTTCAACTATCCTGAGATCAAGATCGTTTTTTTTTCCGGAAGGTAAAATCATCCAATGACAACTCCCGCCTTTGGGTGGAGCAGGAGATAATGTCAGACTCTTACTGACTAAAAATCCATCCGGTTCCTACGTTGCCTTTCATACAAGGGCCGAGCCTCCCTTTCAGGTTTTTACACAGATTTTGGACACGAGTTTCACCCCTTTAAGTGGTGAATTTTGGAAAATCCTTTCTTAGTGTTCGCCTACGTCATAACAAGAAGCCTTGTGCAAAATTTTACTCTCCTAGTCGCGGTAGTTTCGGCCAAGACATGTCAGTCAGTTTCTCCTTTTATATTTAAAGATAAGAATCCCTTAAGTTATTATATATACCCACAATTACACATTATTACTTGGACATTTTATTTAACATTGCAAACATGCAGTGAACAATAGTCTACCCGCTAACTACAGCCGTTTTTTTGCAAGCCTGTTTCTCCAAATACCTGCGTCTTGTTAAGTTATAAGCTTTGTAAATGCATTGTTTGAGGTGGATATCGTCTAATGACTTCTCTCGATCTAGGGCGGAGCAGGAGGACGAACTTTTGCGTTTTAGGACCATGGGACCAACTTTTTCATAAGTTACCCCATGGCCTTAATAGATATCGGTACTTTGAGGCTCTTTGAAGCACGCGTAGAATCAGAGATTTTTTTAGATTGCTAAATCTAAAAAAATCCTCAAAGAACTTTCAACACGAAGTTCCCTACCATTGTAGAATCAAGATAAATATGATTAAATTCAAAGCCATTATTAATTTTATATTTAGGTATATTCTGTTCTTCATTTGCTGATAATGATAATATTTTATTAAGACTTAGACCTGACTTATTTCGTTGAATACTGTAATTACAATAGAAACACAAAAAGTTTGTGAGCACCGGAATTCGCTTGGGGTTTAGGAGTACTACTGAATTTGCTATAAAATTGAAGTGGGAACTATTATGTCTTTGGAGGCGGTTCCTTGGGTCTAACTTTCGGATAGTTAGCACAAGGATTGACAAATACTTGCGATTCGTCTGGCGGAGGTCCTATCAATATCTCCTTCCTTTTTGCATTAAGATCAGGTCCATAAGAAATAGGTACCATCACCGCTTGGGCAGGAGACGCCGCATTATGGAACGTTCTTTGCGCTTCTACTGTTAACATACCATTCGGGTCTATTGTACATTTTATTGTTGAAGGTACACAGCCATCGGGTAATTTGAATCTCCTTATAAATTGTCTTAAAACGTATCCTTGTTGAGTATCTCTTTCTTGTTTCCCTTCAATTATCACGTATTCTGGGTGAGCCTTCACACGAATTTCGTCTTTATTGTAATGTTGTACATCTATGGAGAGCTGGAATTTATCTTTGCCGATTTTGATGCTGGGTCTCAGACTTCTTGTGTTCTTTATGGAGGAGAATAGTTTCGGCTGCAAGCAGGCGCGCAGGGCAGGTCGTAGAAACATTATCTTGTGAATTTAACCTGTCTTCGAAGCATTGTTTTGTTGGTGTGTGGAATTATTTCATTGCAGATTTTAGATTTGGCTGCTGAGTTTTGAGTGACTGATAAGTTGTCAGTTTGATCGAATTGTATTTGATCGGAAACGATCAAGGTGTATAAAGAGATCTAATATAAAAGTTTATTTATCATTATCATCATCATCATTACATAGTATAAAACAAAGTCGCTTCCTCCCTATGTATGTTTAAATCTTTAAAACTACGCAACGGATTTTGATGCGGTTTTTTTTAGATAGATAGGGTGATTCAAGATGAAGGTTTACGGGCATAATACATGCATAATAAATTCAATATCAGTATCCGTGCGAAGCTGGGGCAGGTTTACTTATAAAAACTTTTAAAACCTTCAAGGCTCATTGGGCATTTTCTATCAGTCAGTACAGAAATATAACATGGTAGGTGCAACTTAACCTTTTGAATACCGACATAATAAAAAGACAAAAGGTGCCGCCGTTCGAAAGCCGGCCTTCGCTTAGGACAAGTTCAAGTTTAAAAAAAAATAGACATGCAAAAAAGTACAAGAATCAAATACAATATAATGGCGCTTATATGAAATGGAAATAGGTAGTAGTAGTATGGTAGTAAGTAGGTATTAATTGTCCAATTTAATACATACAGACAATTCTACTACTATTATAAAGGCGAAAGTTTGTAAGTATGGATGTATGGATGTTTGTTACTCTTTCACGTAAAAACTACTGAATGGATTTGAATGAAATTTGGCACAGGCATAGGATACACTCCGGAATAGCACATAGGCTACTTTTTATCCCGGAAACCCCAAATCCACGCGGGCGAAGCCGCGGGCAAAAGCTAGTTTAATAATAATTTTATAAGGGGTACTATTGCGCAAAAAATTTTTTCTTGCTAAACTTTTGTATTCTACGTAGGTAATCCATAGAAAGTTCTTGGGTATAGTATACACCTATACATAGGATCTTGTAAGTAAATTAGACAGAAAACAAAGATCGATAGTTAATACCTATATTTTATTAATTTAATGAAAGGTGAAATAAAGCGTCTAGAAAAAATTTACGTAATTTTTCTAGATGCTCCATTTCATATATCTTTCAAAAAGGAGAAGTTTCTGTAGGTGGATATTTTATATTTCTTTGAATACTACCTACTGTTTCCCGCTCTGCCTAAGGGCGGGATTCGTCATTCGATGATTGTTCCCACCGTAAAAATCTACTAACATCATAATTTATTATGAATTCGTAGTAAGTACAAAATAATAAAAACAGGTACCTACCTAGATAGCCAGTTATTTTTTTGTTTGAGGTGGCATCGGTACCTGTATTATCTACACTTCTACACTAATATAATAAAGAGGTAGTTTGTTTTTTTGTTTGTAGGGGGTAATCTCTGGAACTACTGGTCCGATTGGAAAAATTTAAGCAACAATAGAAACTGCTTTACTCCTGAGTGCTATATTTTATGTACGCGGGCGAAGCTGCGGGCAAAAACTAGTCAACAATATTTTAAGAGATCTTTGAGAAAAATATATGTAGACCTATGCCAACCAACTAGGTACGAACGTCGGATCTTGGCAAGTCTGTAGTTAGGCCCTGCGATTTTTAGCGCTTGAATATAGCTATGTATGGGACATAAAAGGTTTAAAAAAAATGCCAGTAACATTTTTTAACAGCAATAATAAATGCAAAATGCAGTAATTTTTCCAAAACAATTATTTATTTACGAGCGCACCAGCGTTAAAATTCGCAGAGCCCGACTCGCCAAGATCTGACGGCCGTACTGGTAAAATATTGTGTAGGTAATATTATGCACAAAAAAGTAAAATTTCTTGAGAATCCTGTGTAGTGTGTAGAAATATTGCGTGTAGTGAGTGTGTAACGACAGATGTGTAATTTAATTATTTATCTTAAGTACCTACCTACTTAGGTTCGTGAGAAGATAGGAAATAAAAATACAGCATTACAAATAAATAAAGCGAATTATTTATTAAGTAGAACTTAAAACTAAATACAAAACAAATCAGTCTCAAACCATATACTTTGGAATTGTGATAATGAGATAATTAGAAGCCTACAAGACTAGGAGATCACTTCACACTTCACTTGTCTTCAGTCCCGTTGCTCTGATCCTTGATTTCTTTGCGTACAGGTCCGGTTTGGGAGATGGGCACCTTCCTCTCTCCCTTGATGGCTTCAGGCACTTTGCGGGGCGCTGTGATGGTGAGAACGCCATCGGATGAAAGGCGCGATTCCACGGTCTCTGGAAGTGCACCCTCCGGTAGCGCGTACCGCCGTACGAATTGCCGGCTGATGTAACCATGGTCGTCCTTCTTCTCCTCGTGTTTACCTTCCACAACAATAAAGCCATCAGCCGTCTTCACAGAGATCTCTTCAGGGGCGAAGTGCTGGACGTCTAGGTTCACTTGAAACTTGTCCTTGTCGCTTTTGATGCTGGAGCCCATGTCGCGGTTGAGTGCAGCCAGTTGTCGCCAGGGTCTGTAGTAGTCTTCGGAGAGTAGAGGAGCAGCCACAGCCGTGAGCAGGTCGTCCGGTGTTAGGGCCAGCCCGAAGTCTTGATCGTAAAGCCGGCTAGGCCAACCAGGGCTGTGATGGTGGTAGTGGCGAGAAGGACGTTCGTAGCCGAGAACGAATGGAAGTAGAGACATTTTTTCCGAGTATTTTTCGACGTTTGAAGGTATAGAATTGAGTACTTGCTTCGAGAGCTTGGTATCGCTTCGATTGCTTGAGAATGAATAACATGCCGGCCGGCGAGCTCACATCATATTTATACCCATGACAGAGCGCCACCTAGTAGCGAGTAGAATTACTGGAAATTTCTCGAACGTGCTCGTAAGTACGGCGCTCAATAATGCACACATACACAATTTTTTACCCACACTTTGATTTTAATTGAGGACAGCGCCATCTAGCGGCGAGTAGCTTGTTCGAGAATAGTCGGGACGCACGGTTTTCGGTCAATACGGATAGCGACACATAAACAAGTATTACGCACACATAGACAAATTTATGTGCATGTATACAATGGTTACTTAGTAACAGGTTTCCCGAATTTTCCTGAAGATCGATGGTATCAACGTAATAATTTTATTTTTACTCACAACGCAAATAGTCTGTTTACATATTTTATGAAACGTGATTGATGTAGATATTTCTAGAGTTGGTATTTATTGTATTTTTAACAGTAGGTACCTTGATAGATACCTGAATCATGTAGATCGTATATTTGCACAAACAAAATAAAAGTAAGCACTACGTTTAAATCTGCCAATCATGATAAAAATGCAGCTTTCTTTTTTAGTTACCGCAGGTCATGTCTTAGTTTTTGGTTAGGTAAAAGGATTGTACCTAGATACTTGTCTAGTTTAAGTAATTAGGTTCAAAGGTAAAGGTAGTTTTTCCTGAGGTAGAAAGATACGTATGTATTGATTAAGCTATATTTTAGAATTATTTATAGTTGTAAGTAGGTCTAGTTATAAAAGTAGAATATAAGATTAATATACAAGAAGTTATACTTAAAGCATCTTTTGTAAAATAGATTGGAACTAAAGAAAATACAAAATACTTGAATCTGAATAATATAATGCAAGAGCTATGGCTATAAGCAACACCTACCATAGTTGTTTCGTTTGTAATTTGAATTTAAAAGCTTCTTATTGCGAATATGTCAGTTACCTAGAAAAAATACTAGGAGTAGGGTGGTAGAAAAATTTCATCTCATCTAAATTTTCAATTGCATCTTACTATGTTAGTAAAGTTTCTTCAAAATTTGTAACAAAATTCTTAATGTGGCACAGAAATTATTAGAATTTCAAATTGAGGATCTTTATGTTACATTTTATTTTCAACGTAATGATGACATGGCATTTTTACTGTATTCTAGACTTTTCAATAAATTATTTTTAATCGATTCTGTCTTATATTTTTTTAAACTTTACCAAACTTAACTTTTGATCTTGTTTTTTTTTGCAAATAGGTTAAAAAAAGAACACTTTCGTATCAAATTAAACCATATGAGGTTGGTGTTTCGTAACTGTCTAAGTGTCTACCCTACGAAGAAACATAGAAATAAACTTAGAGGTCAAATAATCAAGATTGTGTATACTAATGTAGATTATTAAAGGTAATTTTTACAAGTAGTCTCGTATATATGTGACATAAACCATCCGCTGATATTTATATTGATATTTATATATAGATATAAGTATTTTAAACATATTTTTTTTAATATACAGTAAAATAAAATATTAACGTAGAATTTCCTTCTAGGCAGTAACATGTGTAGTCCACTAATAATAGGTAGTAATATAATATAGTACGAATTTAACTCAACAAAGAGTTTTTACTAACTTTTAAAAATGCTAGTAGTACTTGTTACGGACTTTTTAGATGCAAAATGTGTATTCTCAATACCTCACTCTGTTTCATATTGACTGTAGACCAGTGTATTTTTTTTTAGTTTTGATAAAGCATTTTTGTCAATATTGAATTAATAAAAAATATTTAAATGCTGCAAACAATTTTTAAATAACGTAAATAGCAACAAAACAATGTTTCTATTCACTCCCGATTTGTTTCTATTCTCCCCGTTTTACAGAACACCAGATTTGTAAACGTGCTTAGGACTCAGACAGGCTTACGTCCATCATAGACTAAATGCAGAAAGTAGATACAAAGACAATGTTAGACTCAGACATGTAATAGGTATGGGTGCTATAAAATTATTGATCGTAGCAGTTGCCAGTTTCAAATCCCAAACCACTGTCGAGAAATTGTAATCCTTCAGTGACCTGTAACATCCCTATTAGGATGGAATATTTGTTAAAATACGGGATAATTACGTAGGTGGAGTCAAAAGTTAAAAAATACAAATCGTTTATTTCAAATTGACCAATCACAGGCACTTTTGAATAATCAAAATGTTGGTCAGTCAAAAAAGTTCTGCAGAATGGCATTTTAACATAATTCACGTTGTTCTCACATAATAAAATTAAAGGAATTATTCTGATATTTTTGTTCTTCTTCATAGAGATCTGATCTGCTATATATGATTCTTTTTCTCTTCAAATTTTCTATAAGTTAGCTAGATAGCTAACTTACAAAAAATTTGACATAGATGTGTTACACACAATGGGCCATTCGTTTGTCATGTGTATGTTTATTATAGTCATCTTCAAATAAAGCTTCTTATAGCTTGCCTAAGTGGTGTCTTCAAAGCGGTCTACCTGGGCAGGAACGCTATGCCTTCTACGTGCAATTAGTATTATAACTTTCTTTTATAACGGACTACTTCATTTAAAACTGCCTGTAGAAAATGTTTTGTTTTAAATCAATGATTTTATTCATGAATTAAGGCTCATCAGATCAGTATCCATTTTCATGAGTTAGGTACATATTCATTCATTAAGAAACACAATTTACAGATCATAATTTATCGATTTCAAGTACTGTCGAGTTAACATTTTCGATCTTTTGTTATTCGAACCAACGTCATTCGATTTCAAATAGAAAACCCGCTCTCAATACAGTGAAGAAAAAAATCGTGAATAATCCGGGATGTTCTAGAACCAACCATTTGAATTCGTGACATCCGCCAACCCGCACTGAGCTAGCGTGGTAGATTACCAAAGAAAAATTAAATTACCGTCTTTTTTTCATAAAGAAGTCCGAGTCCCAGTTTTGGGAACATAATAGGACTTATTATATGTATGCTTAGCATATTAATTCATTCAGTGTTAAGTCAATTTGGGGCCCTGGGATCAAGGCAATGAAGTAACTGGTTAGGTGTTTAGTCAGTAAGAGTTTGACACTGTTTCCCACTCCGCCCAAAGGCAGGTTTCGTTGTTGGATGATTTTTACCTACCATAAAAAAAGAAAATCTCTATTTAGATTACAAAACATTACAAAACATGAAATGTGAAATTACTCAATCGAGATTAGATTACGTTTCCGTTCTAGAAACCTCAACTAAGATGATTTAATTTTAAACCGTTTAGTACGTTGCACTACCCACTTTAAAAATAGTAGTAGATTTATTCTTTGATATTAATTGTAAACGGTGAAGAAAATCATCGTGATGAAACCTGCATGTCTTAGAACCAAAAGTCCAAAGACATATGACATCCACCAATCCAAGAGAGGAGGCCTGTGTCCCAGCAGTGGGAACATTTAAAAAAAAGGCTAATGATGATGATGATTAATTGTAAAAAAAAAGTATATCACTCATATGATATTACTGTAAGATTATTATCTGTTTAGGTACTAAGGTAGGTACTTATTAAACATATGTACTGTTCTGGATATTTCTCAACAGATATGAGATACCGTGCTGTGAACAATGCTGTCTAGAATGTACTCGAGTCATTAAACGAGTAATTATCTACGTGTTTACTAGAATCTGTCAGCTATTATGTTCACGTGAAAGTAAGAATTTATCTTAATAAAAAACCTATTCACGAAGGACTATACGTAGGATTTTTTTATCATATGTTATTTCATTGCTTATTTATTAATTAATGTGTGTGTACCTATTATTTTTTTTCTTTTCTTTACACATAAAGTCTACTATTCTATTTATCTATTCCTCCTTTCGCAAGTATGCTGGAAGAGATTTCTTTAGAAATAACCATCATCTCTGTACCTATTTTTCTGTGCCCTTCTTCTTGTCTTGTTGTCCGTTGCGTGTACAAAATTGTTAAATAAATAAATAAATATTCTTCTCCGAGTTATAATTTATCTGCCTAAGTATCAAATTTTGTAAAAAGTGAACCTATGACCTGGCAAGGGTTGTGGGAATCCGATGGATGTGAGATGCATAGGAGCGTTCATTGTGGCGACAATTAAGGAAGATCTATGTCAACTGTGGCTTTCTTTCGGCTGAACGATGATGCTGATTATACACAGTCTTTGTTATTTATCATTCCTAAACCTTAAAAATGAAATAAGATTATGAAAGACACCAGAATAGCAATTACCCCCAAAGCTATAAAATTTAACGACGATCGATAATCTTTTTAATCACAATACTAAATACCTAATTTAACAGAAAATAATAACATCATAAATATGAGTAATTGAAATTACTTGTCGTTAAATTTCTTTATGAAAGGAAGAAGCGGGTAAGCAAGGTAGAAAATCAATAAGCGTTACTGCGTACGTGACTTGGCGAAATCTATAGCATTACCTATTTACCTACCTATTTTATTATTATGTTAGGTACATAACAATAAAATAGTTCCGATATGGGATTTTATGTGAATAATTTATATATTTGACTTTTCGAATAGCGTAAATTAAAGACAAGAGAAAGACAACGGGTGTGCGAATGCCGGCGTTCGCTTGGGGTTCAATAGTTTAAGTAATATTTTAAGCTTTCTTCCTACTTGCAAGGTTGTCTTCCTGCTTATTTGCGTTAGGTATGATTTTCGAGTGTATGTACGTATATTTCTTTATTTACAATGCCCTAGAACCTAAATGGTTTGTTGCATTTTGGCTTGAGAAGTCTCGTTAGATTCGTCGTAGTTGTGAGAGTGAGTTTTTTTAAGTAAGTTCTTTAACAGTCTTGTAGTTGTAGTGTAATGTAGGAATTAAATCCAAATATAAGGAACTGAAAATAGATAAAAAGCAAATTTTCGAAAAAGGTACAAGAACCAAAGATTTTCTAAAAAAAACTTATGCTTGATATTGACCTTATTAATGCATTGATCAACATTCAACATGCATCTTTTTAAAATATGCAAATCAAACTTTTTTTTTAATATTTTCAACCAGTACGGGTTAGTGGACTCGCGTGGTGACTAACGGCCCATTCGCTCTCCTAGAGAGGAGGCCTGAGTCCCAGCAATAGGAACATTGTAAAGTTGATGCTATGTAATGGCTATACCTATTTTTCACCGTCATTTTATGATACGATAGCTAAGTAAAATAATAGTTTATTTTTTAACTCAGAAACTCGTAGTCAAATCTAAAAATATGGCTCTGAATCATAAATCTTTTCTAGAAAAATAACAACTCGATAACATTCCAAATTCAAATTTCAAACAGCTGCCGTTATAAATTAAAAATCATCAAAGAGAAGGTAGACTTTTTCCGTTAGCAAATGCGTACGTGATGTTTTTGTCATTGAACATGACCTACCATACTCGAATTCAATAGAACTTGGAATGTTCTGGAACAATAGCGAATGTTTGGCGACGGAGAAGCGAGCCCCCCGATATTCTCGACGATTCTCGCCGGTCAATACCCCGATAAGGACGAGCAGGGCTGCCCAATGCGCGGGCCTTTCCTTTATGGTACCTACAATATTGATGTTAATGGTTTCTTTAAATGATATTGGTATTTTTGTTTTAAATAGTTTAAATCATTTATTTTATTCTATAATAAACGTTAGTTAAAACGAACTGGCAAGTCTGACAATTTTACACTGATATTTATGTTGTTACTAAATGTTTACAAATTTAATTTAAATTTTAATTTAATGTATATTTTTGGTTTTTAAACAATAAGTTGCATATTATATTCATTTATTTTCGCCTAACTCGACAAAGTTAAAAGAAAAGCTGATTTTTATTAGTGTTTTCAGGGTTATTAAAACGTAAAACATTATTAAATAAAAAATAAGTATTTATTTAAACTTCGGCTATAGTTAGAGAATTGTCTATTTAGAACATCTTTATTTTTTATTCAAACATTCGTAAATTAAAATATCATGTTAAACAAATGATTATTAAAGTTAAACATTACTCAATATTACAAGCGAACGAAATTTCTTGGAGCAGCTTCGCCGGTATAAAAGTTATAAACTAGGTATCCCAATGGAATATTAAAAAATCATTTGGTTTTTGTCCCACACTACTTATCGTTTTTAATAATATTATTCTATAGTTATTTGAAAGTGACGTAGCGCCATCTAGCATATTAAAGCAATTGTGCACATTGAAAAAATAAGTAGTACAAAATAAAAAGTTATTTCCTTAGATAATAGTTTGTATTTCTATTCTGGCGATTTTATTGGCATATATGCCAAAATTCTTGAGAATCGGTTCAGTGGTACAAGCATGAAAAAATAATGAATAAACAAACTTTCATAATTAAAATATTAATCAGAAATACTGAACTTTTTCCCCGTCAAACGTTATAATTCAATCTTACGACCCACAGCGTTAAGCGCCCCTGCAGTTTGTACACAACAGCTGACGTTTGTTATGTTTCGAGAATTTTCTACTTGATACGAGATGGCGCTGTTACCAATATATAAACGCAGTGAACCGCCGGTAGCGGCATTCAGTTGAAAATCAAGCGATCAAGCGACTAGTGAACTACTACAAGCGCTCTCAAGCGATCCAAGCGAATTCTACGTGATTCTACGCAGCTTTTTGAAGAAAGAGTTTACATTTACAATCAAAGATGTCTCTGTTACCATACTTTTTCGACGACTTCGGCTACCAGCGTCCCCGTCGCCTGCTAGACCAACACTTCGGGCTGGCTCTAACACCTGACGACGTCCTCTCCATCGCCGCCGGACCTTTGCTGACGAGGGAATACTACAGACCTTGGAGACACCTCGCAGCCGCTGCCAAAGACCTCGGCTCTAGCATCAAGGCTGACGGAGACAAGTTCCAGATCAACTTGGACGTTCAGCATTTCGCGCCGGAAGAGATTGCGGTGAAGACTGCTGACGGATTTATCGTCGTGGAAGGGAAACATGAGGAGAAGAAGGATAGCCACGGCTACATCAGCCGGCAGTTCGTGAGAAGATACGCGTTGCCGGAGGGTGCGTCTCCCGAGACCGTGGAATCGCGCCTTTCGTCCGACGGAGTGCTTACCATCACGGCTCCCCGAAAGGTTCCTGATGCCATCAAGGGAGAGAGGAAGGTGCCTATAGCTCAAACTGGACCCGTTCGTAAAGAAATTAAAGATCAAAGTAATGGCACGGAAGAGAAAAAGGAAAAGTGAGGCGTGTTTAGTTTATCTCTGATTTTATTTCTAAGTTTGGTTGGTGTAAAATGTGCGTGTTCAATTATAGTTCCCTATGCCCCAAAACTTCCTAAGGCCTGGTGCCAGACTGATTTGTGTATAACTTTTTTATTTTTAAGCTGTAAATAAATGTAAGTTTAAATTTTAAACTGTTTTGGTTTTATTTATTGTTCCTACTATTTTGAACCCTACTGTTTTCAGTTCAAAGTGTTTGTGAACAATGTGTACACATTGTTCACAAACTAAACACATACCTACTTACACAAATCCAATTACACAAACCTACACTCGAGATAGAGACGGGTACCTGCTTATCTCAATTCTTGGATTTTAAACGCAGTAGATAGGTAGGTAGGTTTTAAAATACTACTCATCATAGTCCTCATCCAAAGCTTTCTTTCGCTCTAGGGTGGAGCGAAAGATTCCTATGTTCCTTTTTGCCTTACGTCACAAGAGCCCAGGCTCTTGTTCCGATATTCCATGGCCGCAGTGGACTTTAACCACGCAAAGAACCTACGGTTTTGGCGGGCGTGGGACACTGCGACCTCAGGAGCGGTTCGGACGATTAGACGGTGATCTGTTCATTGCTCGTCGTCCGCAAGCCTACGGTGTACAAGTATCCAGACTAACGTCATGATTTGGATATCTATGTTAACGTAAACGTTCGTTATATTTATACCTTGGAGGCTGTCGGAAAGTTAGGCTCTTCGAATTTAGCGTTTGAAATCTCGTACAAGTTTAAACGTTTAAAAAAAATGCCAATAACAGTTTTTAACAGCAAAAACTACCTACTGTATATTTCATTTTTATTATTTTACGAGTTTTCAAGTGCTATTCTGACTCGCCAAGATCCTACGGCCGAAGGTGGTTGGTACTTGTATGCCTTGATTACCCGTACCAAGCATTTTTTATTCATTAGCTCTCTTTACTTAACCTTTGGAGCAAAACAGTTGTTTAAATTATTTTACCATCTTTTATTCCGCCCACATCATCTTAAAACAGCGTGTGATTTAGCAAGAGATTATCATTACATAGTATAAAACAAAGTCGCTCTGTAACTATGTATGCTTAGATCTTTAAAACTACGCAACAGATTTCGATGCAGTTTTTTAATAGATAGAGTGATTCAAGAGGAAGGTTTATATATATAATATAATATATTTAATGTCACCGATAAAACAAAAAAGTCCAGTCTACTCTACTGGACTTTTTTGTTTTATCGTATACTAGCTGTGCCCGCGACTTCGTCCGCGTGGAATAGTTACTTTGGGCATCATATTTATTTTTGCAAACAACCTCAGCTTTATAAATTATAGCTGTTACCCACGACTTTGCCCGTGACAATTTCTGTTATTAATTTAAACAATTTAGTTTTTAAAAGAACATAATTATCTAAAAACTTCATAGAGCTACACTTGGGCATGCCATAATCTCGGCGGTAAGACCCCTCTTTGAGGTGTGGTGGATAGACATCACGCAGGACATGACGCAGGTTCTCACCGGACATGGGAAGTTCAGGAGATTCCTGCGCTGTATTCGTGCGGAAGAGACGCCCGGGTGTCGCCACTGGGTGGCCAGCACGGAGGACACGGTGGAGCACACGGTGGAGGTGTGCACTGCTTGGGAAGAGCATCGCCGTGTCCTCGTGGGGGTGATCGGCGGCGGCGACCTCTCGCGCCGGGCCTTGGTTCAGAAGAAGAATGGCAAGCGGTTGCCTCCTTCTGCGAAGCAGTAATGCTCGTAAAGGAGGAGGCCGACCGCATAAGGCAAGGGCAAAAGCGCCCTCGCCGTAGCCGTCGCGATCCTGCCGATATCCGGCCACCGTAGACGCTGGCTTGCGGACGGTGAGCAATGGGTAGCTCGCCGTCCGGTTGTCTGGTAACTTACAGTCCAAACCGAGACCAAGTCGTCGACGGCGTGCACTGCTCCCGCGCGCCTCAAGGTGTTGTCAGCAAACTGTGGGGCTCTTCAGGGTCGAAACCTCCTGCAGCCGAGGGTTGGTGCGAAAGCGTTATACCGGGGCTCTGGGAATAAGGCAAGGGAGGAACGGGGTAGGTTGTTTAGTCAGTAAGAGTCTGACGCTGTTTCCCGCTCCGCCCAAGAGCGGAATTCGTCATTGGATGATTTTTACCTACCATAAAAAAAAACCCTCCGCGCCGCCCGCTAGCAACCCCTCTCCTCGCCCGCCGGCCAGACGCAGCGTCATATTTTGCACATCATGCGACGCGTGTGAATTTTATATCGGAGTTATTTTAAAATTGTAATATCTTCTAAGATGTTAATTGAAAATAAGTGATGTCAAAGACAATTTTGTTCACAATTACATACTCTTAATCAACGACACATTTATTTGGATAAAGATTAATATTATTATGTTGATACAACTCATTGGTTGCATGCATTAAATTCGGCCAAATTTTATACCCATAAAAACGGTTCTAGTGACTAGACATATACTGTCGCGGACATTTTTTTAGATAATTTTAAGAGGAATAATTCTTTCCTACATATTTTTTTGGTATCTTCTACCGTTTTCGCAGCGCACGCAACGGAAGCCCTCAAAGATGAATAATTTCCCCCGTTTTTTCCACATTTTCCATTGTTTCTTCGGTCCTATAAGTCACAGCGTGATGTTATATATATAGCCTAAAGCCTTCCTAGATAAATGATCTATTCAACACAAAAAGAATTTTTCAAATCGAACCAGTAGTTCCTGAGATTAGCGCGTTCAAACAAACAAACAAACAAACAAACAAACTCTTCAGCTTTATAATATTAGTATAGATAATCTCTAGTCCTTCTCCTATAGTACCTTCAAGACAAAATTCGGGGTTTGTAGGGTTTTTTAAAGTTGGCAAATATCATCCAATGACGAATCTCGCTCTTGGGTGGAGCGGGAAACAATGTCAGACTCTTACTGACTAAACACCCAAACCTGTTCCTTCACTGCCCTTCGCACTGGGACCAAGCCTTCCATTCAGAAAGAGACCCTGGGCCCCAGTAGACTTTGAGCCTTTTGCAGGGTCCCTACGGTTTTGCTGACATCGCCTTGAGGTTGACGTCGACGACTTGGGGTGAGCTACGTATGGTGTTGCGAAATACCTCTCACCGAAAGGACGGTTTTCCGATAACACTCTATTCCAACGGTTAGTTGAACGAAAAAATTATTGGCCGATGAACGTTTCGGCGAAAACACTATTTATCGACGGTTGGTAGTCCGAATGAATCCTTCGCCGATGTAACGGTTCACCGAAAACACTTCAACGACGATGGGTCAAACGAACGAATCTTTCGCCGATAGCACTCGTTGCAGGGGAATTCTTTTGCCAAATGGGTAGTTTTTCTTTCAGCTTGACAACCCTCTTAGGTCTTGGTCATGTTAAAAATACAGGTAATAATAAAATAATACATGAAAGTGTGTCAATAGAAAAAAAAACTAAGTTTTTATACAATAAACGTTAAGAAGTAGAAAAAAAAAGATTAAATTTTTTTCTATTGTCACAGTTCTAACCGATAAATCATAATAATCATAAACATATTCATTATTGTAAAAAACAATATAAATTTGCCCTTTTGGTTAATTTTTTTATTGTTAAATAAAAACTTTGTTTTTTTTTATTATTATTTTTTTATTTTGGAATACCATACGTAGCTCACTTGGTGTTGGGACGTTGGTATCAACGACTCTGGTCAACCCTTTAGTGAAAGTGTGGTTTTTATTTCTAAAATTAGACACTCAATTTTGTTCCATCCTGAACGGAATTAATTATTTGATGACTACCCGTCTCAAAAACAAAAAAAGAGTAGGTGTCACCAAAAAAAATTGTAAGTAGCGATAGCATTAGACAAATGTTAAAAAAAAAAATTAGGATAGGTACACTTTTTAATAAAAGTACAATATGTATGTATAAATATACATTTATATAGGTGCTTTTAAAATATATGCCACGGTTTTAATATGGGATAGTTTTGTGTATATAGATTACAATAGTGAAGAGATTTCGTACCCCGGAACCGTTAATCCAATTTGAAAAAATAAAGTAGTTAAATAAATATTGACTCTATTCTGCACAACGTTGTTTACAAACTGTAGCTTCTTCAATGAAACAACTGCTATCTCTTTCTATCTGTTCTATGAATGAAAATAAAATCAGCTGTCTAGCTTGTCACTATCTAATACACTAGGTACGCAATAATACGCAGGCAAACAAGTGTTTTAAAAGTGTAATTACTTACCAGTTACTGTATTCTTCTAAAAAACTGACGCAAATAAGATGATAAGAATCGTATTTTTTTTCTTATTATTTTTTAATCAATTGGTACTTACTAAGATTAATATCAAATAACGATAAATTACAGTAACTTGGCGTGTTTAAAAGTTAATCATCTTATTTACAATAATTTCACCGTATTTTCACATTCCCTACCTAGGTACTTATCTACAAAACTGTTGTGCAAGTCCACTTCTGCGTTGCACACACATGTAAGCACGCTTACGTACATGTCATGGAGTTACACTCACGGTAGCACAAAACCATTTCAAGATATTGTTGATAGGAATACCGACGACGTCTACGAGGCATTTTTAATAAGAGCGCGCGCAAAATTCCCGTCGCTATCCGCTAATACTAACTTCCGAGCGGGCGGGGCACGACTGGCGAGCGGGTGGTCGGCCGGCGCGTGCGGCGAACGGGGTGGTGCGCGCGGGGGAGGGGGGGGGGGGGCGGCCGGGGCTGCGCAGTGACGACCGAGTGGCCGGTGCGCAGGCGGCATTCGTTTGAAAAGAATGGGCGTTTTTCCACTCACCGGCCCGGCACCGGCACGGCACCGGCTTGGCCGTGCACTGGCACGAGCGCCGGGGCTTCGTTTTTCCACTGCGCCGGTGTCGATGCCGGTTTACGCCCGGTGACTGGTACAGTAACTGACACGGACTTCAACACGACTACACGTATAGTACAACGCGTAGATACCTAACAATGTTATAACGGCATGACGATGCGTACGCACTGAAAACAAACTACAAACCAAATACGCGTCTCTCTGCCTCCGCTCCGCGCCCTCCTACCCACCCCACGCACTTCTACCCGCCCCGCACACTCATACATGCACACGGTTACAAATCATACGCAATACACATGCAGTTTGCCGGACCGGGATCGGGTGGGAAGCTTGCTACTCCGGCGACGGCGCCGACGCCGGCGGGAACCAACGCCGGATCGGCGCCGGCGCCGGCAAGTGAAAAAACGAGCCATACTTTTCTGTACATTTTTGCTTCCCCGGCACCGGCACCGGCACCATGCCGGTGCCGGTGCCGGTGCCGGGCCGGTGAGTGGAAAAACGCCCAATGGCAACAGTTTATGAATGGGCGTTTTTCCACTCACCGGCCCGGCACCCGGCTTCCCCGGCACCTTTGCTCCCTCCTTTGCTTCCCCGGCACCGGCACCGGCACCGTGCCGGTGCCGGTGCCGGGGAAGCAAAAATGTACAGAAAAGTATGGCTCGTTTTTTCACTTGCCGGCGCCGGCGCCGATCCGGCGTTGGTTCCCGCCGGCGAGAAGATTCGCCGCTAGGACAAAGAATGATTGGAGTCGAAATGTTTTGTGAGAAATATTTTGTTAGTTCATATTTTTTCTTAACTTAAATATTTTTTAAATTCTTTTCTAATTGGTTTTGCTAGAATATTTATTAGCAATGAAACTAATAAGGACAGTTATCGTTATTTGTTATTTCTTTTTCTTATGTCTAAATCTGATACATTTTGTTTGACCAAAAATTCGGATCTAAAGTAACATCATACATAATTAACATCAACATTTTAGCCGTAAGACGTCCCCTGTTGGAGATAGGCCTCCCTCAAGCGTCGCCACAACGACCGGTCCTGTGCGTCTCGCATCCATCGGATGACATGATGGTGAATTTTCTTTGTGACACCCTTTTTAGCCACATATTTATCCGTTTCTAAAAAATGTTTCGAACATACTACTCGTCCTTGAGTCGGCTTGAAGAATTCTTCGGATCTTTGTCTTGCTATTATTGTTATCCATTTTGCACACTGCACTGGATTTCGTGGAAAGCTAAAAAATTATATAAAATTACAATTTCTTTTATCAATTATTTTTATGTCAAAATGAAATCCAGTAAATTTTACTATTCCTTCAATAAATACGATAGCGTCTCTACTGTACGGAACAGAATCAATCCATATAAACCGAACAACTTAAGTGGTCATACGAGAGTATGATTTATACGTTTAGAATAAGTGTCTTTATAAAAGAGGTGCATTATAACACCGGTTTTTAAATACAATTTAATTTTTAAAAGGTTTTTACGGTGATTTCTTAATGAAATAACAATACAATGGTGACAATTATGTAATGATAATATTATTACTTACCGAAAAAATGTAATTCCATCCTTTTCTAGCGTCCTTGAAGTGTGATTTTTGTAATTTTTAAACGAGCACTGAGGCATGTTTACCGTCAGAGCGTTCGAGTGCTACTAAGTAAAAAAGCGAGCCCACGGCGCGAGTGGGTGCGCTTTCGGTGAGGACACTTTTTTGCCGCTGATTGTGGATCTAGTTATTTATTAGTGATCGATGGTATAATATGTTCCTTCTATGTATCTGACTTTCAGTATTGGATGAATCCAAAATTCGACGTCTCTGCGTCGGTATTTGCGTCGTCGTAGTAGATGTAAAAGATATAACAAATACAGTCGACGACTTGATGATAACATTGTTAGGTATCTACGCGTTGTACTATACGTGTAGTCGTGTTGAAGTCCGTGTCAGTTACTGTACCAGTCACCGGGCGTAAACCGGCATCGACACCGGCGCAGTGGAAAAACGAAGCCCCGGCGCTCGTGCCAGTGCACGGCCAAGCCGGTGCCGTGCCGGTGCCGGGCCGGTGAGTGGAAAAACGCCCAATAGCGCGGTGTTTTACGGCGCGGCACGGCAACAGCTTATCAAGTGTACGGTATGGTTTTATGCAATCTCTAATTAAAACCGTGCAGATATTTTAAAAGCACCTTATATATTGTGCTTTATTACAGTTAAGATTGATGCTGAATTTATTATTACCAACTCATTTGAACTAAGTATCCATCTTCTGAATTTATCGGGCTTTTAATTAAATATATTAATAATTATTTCTTTTAGTACGACTTACGAGTGTTCAAGTTAAACCTCAACTGAGACGTTTTCATTACACAATATACTTTTTTTACATTAAAATAAAACCGATATTATGTGCCGAGAGGGAAACATACAGCACTGGAGCCTTTTCTGGTGAAGACTATGAAATTGATGAGCCTCTGGAAAACATACACACACACATATTTATTTAAATTTAAATGGTTGTTTTCCCTCAGCGAAATGGTTGTATCTTGGTAATACAAACGTTTGATAAAGAAATAAAATATTAAAAACAAAAAATGGACCTGTGGAGTGCAAGCTAATTATGACGTATCACAACGTGCGAGAGCTTATTTTGGTTTAAATATTTAATGAATCGGTTTCCTTTGACGGCGGGCTGCTCATGCGACTCTAGTAGTACCTACAAATTACGTCTTATGTTACTATTATTTACGCTTTTTTGAGTTGATAAATATTTTTAATAATTATTTATAAAAAAAAACTTTTTAATTTTTTTATTTTTTCTGTATGCTTCAAAAGTACTCCTTATGGCAAGTCATTCTGCCGCGGGAAAACAACCATTTAAATTTCACAGTGTATAGCATTGTTTATGAAGACGAGATTTTTATCTGCTGGTGACATTTAATTACGTAAATAAGTTACATACAACGCTATGATGATTAGGATACACTCAAATCATAATGAAAAGTAATCACTAGTTATATAAATTAGTTTATTTGATTATCTTAAATTTGGTAATTTTTTAAAAATTACGTAAAACGGGGTGAATAGAAATAAATCGGGGGTGATTAGAAACAACATTTTGTTGTATTTTCACGTTATTTAAAAATTGTTTGCAGCATTTAATTTTTTTTATAAATTCTATATTGAAAACAAAAATGCTTTATTAAAACTAAAAATATGGAATCAAAGTAATAATCCTTATAAAAATGTTGTTTCTATTCACCCCTTGAGTTTCTATTCACCCCATTTTACCCGGTACTGATTGTATTATTTAATATGGAGTAAAGACCTGATTAATTTACTAATTGTTTAATTTAGCGGCAAACCACGAAGGAGATGGCGGGACGACTTGGATGCCTAAAAGTGGAGTGGGTGAAAAGTGGAAGTGAAGTAAAGAAGATGTGTGAAGTGAGTGCTTGCGCGTAGGTACGCACTTTCTGGGCGAAAGACAATCGCGGCGAATTCGCTCCTTCCGGACAAGGTCTAAGTGGAGTATAGAAGAAGAAAGAAAGAAAACGCGATCCTTGTATGAATCCCTTTTATTTAGCTACAACAAAATGACATAAGAGTCACAACGCCAGCAGACGACGCCTGCGACGAAACAATACAATTATATTACGACAATATAATGTTTTAGTGTATAAAACAATTGTTTTTAATCTTTTAGAAGCTCAGTTACGCATATCACTACAGTGCTGTGTATTCACATTTTTTTTTATTTAACTTTTTTTTTCAATATCGGTTTGGAAAAGATTTTTTATTAATTTTTTTTTCTTTTCAAATTGAATCTTGCAAAATATTTCAATTGATGATTGTCTATGGTTGATGTGGAAAATAAACTTTTTTTTTGTAAGCATAGATATTATATTTTAATATCATCTTTTAAAAACATATTAAGTAAGTACTTATAATTGTTTTTAATTATGTTATTAAAAGATGATATCAAGTTGTAAGTATTTAAAAACATTGCTATGCTAAACGAGTAGATAGTTAAGAAAAATATATTTTGACAGATGGTAGTTTTTTATGAACAAGTGTAGGCATCGATATTGCCTTTAAGTTTTATCTAGAAAATGTTTTACAAAGACAAATCGTAAAAACAGATTCTTACCTAAAAGTTAGGACGGAAATATATTTTCTTAAAAATTTTCTTCATTTATAATTTTATTTTTATTTTGCAGATTCTGTAAAAATAGATAAAACACCTTTTTATTTAGGTTTTCGATTCCCAAACCGATATTAAATATATCTACGATATTGCTATACATTGAGACTACAAGATGATAGTCACTGACATCGTAAGTAGTTAACTAACACACACTAAAGCGACGATTAAAAAAAAACTTAACATCAACCTTTTGATAAACAAGAATATTATTCATTATTTATAACAAACAATATACAAATCAATTGCACATTTATCAATAATTTAAATTTAAACAACTAATCGATTATATTAAATTTATAATAATTATAATATATTTTTCGTTTCCATTAAAGAGTGAAAAAAAGACAAACAACATTTTTGTAAGTATTTTTAGTTTTTTTTTTTTGTGAGGATACTTTTTGTAGATAAAATTATTAACTTTATCAGTATGGGTGCAGATAGTAAACCATTATTCTTTTAAAAATTATATACTTTCCAGTGTAATATTACTATGTATTTTCTATATATTCTTATTTACATGGAAGGCATGAGGCATGTGCACTAACAATATTTATTACAATGTCCGAAATAAAGGACGTATCAATAAAAACATTCAGATACTATTCTAACCAATTGTTAACAGTGTCAAAATTTACAATTAAAAGAAAGATTTAGAAAAAAACAAACAGTTTTTTTTTATTAAATACGACATCTTCATGATACTACAACAAAATTCAACATTTAATTTTAAGAAATATTTTTTTCTAATTTCTCTTGTAAATTTATTTTATAATATAACTACATTTTCTTCTAAAGTCTAAGCTACATAAAGATGTACGCCATTTTGCTTTGCAACATCTAATGCTAGAAATACAATAGGTATAAAATTGAGCTTTGTTGATATGTATCGTTACATTTAATTTCACAAAGTTTTCATTTTGATATGTATCTGTTTTTTGGATCACAATTTTAATTTAAACTATTATGAAAAAAAATAATATATAAAATAAAATTAAATAATGATTACTTACTACATTTACGTGATCCAATAAATTATATTTATAACTTCATTTATTTTTTAATATTATTAAAATAACCAGAAAAAAATCGAAAACTTTCTGTTTTTCATTTTACCTATGAGAAAAACAGTTCCTATATCATTTTTGACAAATGAATATTTTTAGTTTACCAAAAGCGTGTTCGTGCGATATTTCTTAAGCAATCGGACCATTTGATAGATTTATAAGTAACTTAAAGGAAAGCTATGGACCGATATGATATTGCTTATTTCGTGAAATAAGGCTTTTATGGAAGGATTTACACAATTTCATTTGTGTTTTGAATGCATTATCATAATGTGATAATCAACCTTTTTATACAACTTTGTGAGATTGTAAATAGATTAGACATTTATTTTTATGTGTAAATTATTTTTATATTTCAACATTTTATGCGTTGATTTTATTTGTAACTTGATATTTGTTTTAACACAAACTTCATTTTACTAAATGTGTAATCGATTGAAATATCTTAAAAGAAAAAAATAATTTGGTTTTAAAATTACGAAAAGATTTTCCTTTACTTTTTTTTCAATCAATTCAATTACAGTTACTGTCTGTGGAATTTAATCCAAAGCTTGGTTTACTGACCATAGAATAAATAAAGCAGAAAAATAAAATAAAAAAATAGTTACAACTTCGTCAACGCCAAGAGAGAGCATTTCTATCTCAAAATTATTATTTTTTTCTGCTTTTATGTGATAACTACTAGGTAACACATTTTATTGAAGTTGATTTTTTTTTAATAGAGATCTCTTGGCGTTAAAAAGAGTTTTATCTAAAACCCCAAAATCTAGTAGTAGGTTTCTATTGAAAATATTGACGTTAGGAAAATCCGTACACAACGTACCTAAACAGGAATGTTGCCAGTTCCTCAAAAATATTGGAATATAATACAAATAATTTATGATATCCATCCACTTACACTGAACTTCATAACCATGAAAGCCAATATATAATATATAATAATATTTATAATTATAAAACAAGAATTTTAAAACTAAAAAATATATGAGCTACCTACAATATTAGTTTTAATCTACGTTTTACGAAATATTATCAAAATAAAACAGTATTAAAAATTCAAACCTATTCGATGAAACTACTAATTTAGTAGTTTAGTAGATTTTAAATATTTAAGGATCTGGCAACACCGTTAAACAGTCAGACAGCATGAATAGACATCTAAACACTCGACTATTCGTTATTAAGATTCTTTTAGTTTAGAACACAAGAGATCTATGTCTACTTCAAATTAAAGCTTTATTTTTTACCATTTTACATTACATTCTAAGTCGTGTAATGTACCGGGATTACATTTAACTAAGTGATTCCTAATTACATAGAATCGATTTTGAACAAAACTATGCAAGTTGGTTTATACCTGTCTTTGAGTTTTACCCGTGTTGAAGTAGAAAAAATATACCACGGGTATATATTTTCATAATACAAAAAAAAATATATTAAAAATGAAAATATTTTTTTCTCATAGCAAGCTTTTATAGCGCGGTATATATACCTATATAATTAAACTCGTTAAGACAAATCACACGAGTCGAATCACGATGGGCTTGTGTTAAACGACATGACCATGATTACAGAGTTCCTATTGCCACCTTCTTTTTCCATCATCAGATCAACTCCACGACATAATAATTTTGCATTGTCATCTGATTGACCCATGTATGCAAAATTTCAGCTCAATCAGTAACCGGGAAGTAGATTAAATTTAAGTTACAAGATTTGATCACAAGCATCTGGACAGGTAAAACTAAATAAAAGATTTGCATTTAAATAAATCCTTTTAGCCATTTGAGTATGACGAACTAACACACATGTACATACAACCTTTCGCTTTTATTATATATTTTTTTCCTTTATTGATAGGTTCGCTCTTGACCAAAACCTCGTCTGATGTATTCATGATACCCTGTATCATGCTTACACATCTCATTTTAACATCATTGGAATAAATTTCATGGATGAAACCACTCGTGTATGTATAAACATTTTTGGTATGGGATGGGACACAGATATATAGACATATTTCCAGTTGATTTCTTAGTTTAAATTATATATAAAATTTACTGCATAGCTGTTTTTTCATATTTACCGGTCGACTTCCTAGTTTAAAACTGAAACTCTTTTATCGTACCTCAGTGTTTTTGATTTTCAATCATTTCCATTTCATTTTGTCTCGACATAAATTTATAATTTAAAACTTAGTGTATAAATATTGATATAAAATATGATAGCATAGATATTTTTCGAAAAGTGAGTATACTATATTAGAAAAGCTTTAAGTAGAGTAAACTGTGCTTGTGTATAAAAATCATTGTTATAAAGAGTATATATAAATATGAAATTGGTATATATTTTGCAATAGATATTATAGAAGTAAATATATAATAATATAAGCACTTTTTTTTTTAAGAATATGACAGAGTCAAAAAAAATGATACGTACATAATATTTGTATTTTGTTATAAAAAAAATTACAGAATAACCCAGGATTTGTTAAGTTTTGTTCAAATCTCGTATTCTCTAATCGTGCACTCACATTGATGGATATAATATCTAAGTACAGTCATCTAACAGAAAGGCGATATACGACTACATCAGACACTAGCCTAGGTTAGGGAAACCAAGAAGATACTGGTTTCAATGCTGCAGACATTATGTAAGAAGATAATGAAATTACAGTAGAGATAAAAAACGAACCGAAGGACGAAGATCTTAGAGAATAAGATAGGAAATGAAACAATTGTTGAAAGAAATAATTTTGTACAACAGTTCCAGTAAAAATTCAATGCCTCTAAAGAAAAAAACAACATTTTAAAGAACCAGTTAAGCCAGAAACGTTGATAACAATTTCAAAGTCTGCAGCACAAAACAATCTACGCTACCGGAGATACCAACCAAAACTCTAACAGTGTAAAAGGCGTAATACACTTATTTACAAAACCCAGCCTTTAAGATCGACCTACAAGCACCAGTTCTAAGTCGAAAATAAAACGAAATACAACTATGATATGTTTAGTTTATCATGTCAGTCTTTATACTACTACTAGAGTCAGTCCTAAGCTAATGGATTTTACAATCCCATAAGAAAAGGACGCGATATTTCCAAAAATGAAATCATCAAAAAGCTTCATCGAATCATAATAAGTACATCCAATTTCGTAATACACATCTCTAGAAAAATATTTAAGTATAATTGCATCAGCAACAAGTTCATTTAAATTATTAAATATTGTAATACTCACAGCTTTTATGATATGTATCATTTTCTTAAAATTATTTACAACTATGTTACTTACGTCTATGTCATCGGTGATATGTTTCATTTGTGCTTTACCTAAAGCGAGTGCAATGTGCCGATTTTCAATGTAATTTACAACATCTACATTACTATTATCAATAAATTCATCGTAACATTTGAAAATAGATATAAAATTGATATTTTCTTTTAAAAAATATCTCTCGAAAGGAACGATGTCTAACATTGGGTTGGACAACCCGATACTTAGTTCACTAGTCAATAAATTCGACAAACAATTGACGAAACTCTTGAAGATCAGGACAGTGCTGATGAGGGAGACAGTTGCTCGGAGGTGGTAGAGGATAGTGAAGATAATAATGGCTACGTAGAATAGTTTGACAGGCCTGTGGGAAGTGATGGCCGAGCTGGGAGGGGTGGGGTACACCACGTCAACTTCAGCAATTTTGAAGATGGAGAGGAGAAGGTGTGAGGAGATGTCCTCGTGCTGCGAGTTGATGCGAGACTTGACGACCTTGAGTACGTCGATGCATTCCTCCTGTAATGATATATGGTAAATTTACAATAATTATTTCAACTACAATAGGTCCAAAACTGGAAATTTTCGGCACAAGTAAAGATTGTAATTGTAGCTTAAATGGTTTCCATTTATTTATAATCTCCTTTGTAGACAGTGAATTTGTTGTGGAGTAAAAAATACTGTTGCAATATTGAGTTCCTACAGAAATTGCTCGAATATTTACTACAGGCGTTAACATTCGGTAAGTTTCTTAAGACTAGTATTTCTCAGTTTACTTGGTTCATCATTATTTTACCTTATACCGATTTGTTTATCAGTCAGCGTATCAGACCTTCTTTCTTGATACTTCTCTATTAGTCCTCATCTCAATTGTCACCATCTTTCTAGTGATATTTGTGGAATATATATTGGTTGTATTACCTTTTCTCTATCCAGCAGCGCATCTCCAGCTTCTCGCAGTGCCTCCTGCTCCCTTGGTGGCACGCTCGCCGAGATTATCACGTTCTCATTGCTGATGTTGAACAAGGTCAGGGTGCAGTTCGTCTGAAAAAGTAATGGTACGTTATTTCTTGCATCGAAGCTTTGTTTGGTTTTTATGGAAGTCCAAAGAACATGCAAGCTTCCTAGAAAATTTGATGCGTAAAGTTTTATGCATATTTTGAAATATTGCGGTTATAATTGAGGTAGGCGCAATCAGTAATGACTATGCTATAAAGTGAGATCAAGTGCAATTTGGCGATGGTTTTTGATCAACTAATCGTATTAACAGCTTATATGATAACAATTACTAGCTTGCTCATGATAGACTTGATTGGATTAAAAGTAACTAAACTAAAATAGTCTCTGGTGATTTTGACCCCGGGAAATGTATTTAATAGCCTTTAGTGAGTTAGAATCTTAAATTACAAAAATCTTGATCTTTCCTAGCATTATCTTTCCATAAAAAAATTTCATGTTCTTCTACGTTCATACAACTAGAACTTTAAAGCGTATATCTAATGATAGTATTCCAGTCCAGTGTTCATGATAGTATTCCATCCGTAGTAGATACATATAAGTTACGCGTGGCGTGGTGGATTATGGCCCATTCCCTCTCTTAGAGAGGAGTCCTGCGTCCCAGCAGTGGGAACATTAAAAAGGCTGATGATGATGAGGATGACACATAGATTACTAACCCAATACCCTATTTTTTTGTGAAAGCAACAAATTATTAATTTACAACATCATGGTTATGGAAGGCCTTCTACAAGGCGGACCGACGCCCTAGTAAAGGTTGCGGAAATCCGATGGATACGAGAGGTACAAGACCGTTCATTATGGTGGCGTTTGGGGGAGGCTGATGTCCGACAATGGATGTCTTTGGGCTGAAATTATGATGATGGTTATTAAGTTTACAGAAGTGCAATGAAGTTCCTTTCAAAGAATATAGCACTATTTAATATTCTTCAACCGGATCTTGACCAGTTTTTTAATAATTTTTTTTTCAGTTATAGTATTTTTTTTTTGCGATAAACTTAGAAATTTGATTTTCTCACAGCTTCAAAGGAACACAGACCCGAGTTTTTTTTTTACTTGCAATAAACTAGTGCTTGACTGCGATCCCACCTGATGGTAAGCAGAGATGCAATCGTTGATGGTAAGGCGCACTAGTTTATTAAGAGCCTATTCACTCTAGCCTTGAAGACACCCAAATTATATTCGGACGGAAAGACTGCAGTCGGCAAACTGTTCCAATCCCTCGATGTACGCGGTATAAATGACGAGGCAATACGCTTAGTCCGGGCCGCAGGTGTCTCAACAACGTAAGGGTGGATACTTGCCTTGAAATTGGGATGGCGGAATCAAATCATGCAATTCCTGCGCACACTCTCCAAAATGCATCCTGTAGAAAACCGCAAGGCTGGCTACTCTGCGCCTGTGCTCGAGACTTTGAAGACTGGATCCAACCAAGTCTGGATCACCAATCAGCCTCTTTGCACGCCTTTCTACTAAATCCAAAGCCGCTAGGTGGCATTTTGCAGCGCCAGCCCTTATGTGGCTGCAGTACTCCACACACGATCGGACCTGAGCTTTGTACAACATTAGAAGCTGACTCGGTGTGAAGTACCGTCGGATTTTTGCAAGAACGCCGAGTTTTCTAGCAGCTACCTTGGCTTTGGACTCATTGAACCGCCCAAAGTTGAGATCTGAAGCAATGTCCATTCCCAAGAGCTGAAGGCGGTCGGTGCACTCCAGGGATACATCCCGAAAAGCAGGAGCCAAGGTGAACGGGCTCCTTTTGGCGGTGAATACACACGCCTGTGTTTTGTTTTTTAATTTTGACCGAACGAAAACCGAGTATATGATTTTAATTTTAACTCGATACTTCTACACATTAACAAGATATGTTTCCACAGTGTTCCTTCAATTACCGTTTGTAGTTACTTTACAATTTTTTTTTATTCTATGTAGGCTAGCGTTTGACCACCTGATGGTAAGCAATGATATGGTCGACGATGGAGCATGCTTGCCTAGAAGTAACCTATTCACTCTTGACTTAAAAACCCCTAGGTTGTTAGTAAATGATTGTAGACAAAGTAATGCTTACCCCCTCACTGTGTACCGTGTATAGATACTGCTGCAATAGACGCACGGCATCCTCAGCTCCCAGGCCGGTGTGTGGACGTAGGAGAGCTTCGTCCACTGCGCTGAAGCCAAGCAGCAGGTATACTCCTTCTGGCAGCTTGTATTCACCTGGAAAATGTTAATGGTGATTTACGAAATAGAATCAGTAGGCTGATGCAGAAATTACAATTACCATTAATCATCCTAAACCAGGGGAATATATTTTTTGGTCTTAAATTTTTGCTAATTTTAATTTAACTAAAATTTATTTATTTTTTGCACCAGAGGGAAGAAAGCGTGGAACACTTAGAATTGGCCACGCCTCCAATTTCTTTGTTTTGACAACGTGACTGAGAGTTGAGATGACGTCATGTTTGAATGTTAAAATATCTTAAGTTTGCTAGGGGGCTTAAAGGAAATTCATAAGCTCCAAGAAAGAGAAACTTTTCTTTTTTCAAGACTGGGTAAAGTGGTGTGCAATATAATATATACCTCATACTCCATAATGTGTGGTTACAGGTACGGTGGAATACAGGGTGATGAAGAAGAATTTAATCAATCTGCTAAGGGTGCAAAATATTAACATACCTATTCGAGAATGTGGAGTATCATTTTCAAAACAGAATATGATACTCCACATTGTTAATTTTTGTTCTTTTTTATATGTAGTGCGCTTATTTTGTGAGAAGGTTTAAGTAAAGTAAACATTGCATATTACTGGGCTAAAACGGAGGTAGCCTGCGGTGTACCGCAAGTAAATTAATCAACCATTACATTTTATAATAGAAATACAAGAAGATATTATTATAACTTTAAAATTAGGTTAAATCAAAAATAGAGTTTTATCGCGACTATCGAATGTTTTATAATTCTTGATTCTAATGCGTCTTGTCTCTTTAAGGTTAAGTGTGTGAAATATACAAAGTAGATACGATATATAAGGTGTCATTGACATGTTAACGCAAACGAATACCATAGATCCAGTACATGATTCTGGACCCCCCAGTGGTGGAGTTTTTCGTCGGTATTTTTTTCAAATTTTTGAAAAAAATGTTTTTTTTTTTGTTTTTTTAACCTGTATAAAATCGTTATTCTAACCAATCCCAATGATATTTTTAGAAAAAAAATAAAAAAAGTTTTTACCAATAAAAAAAAATAATAAAAAAATCATCGAGGCAAATAAAGTCGTAATTCTAATCAAACCCGATGACATTATTAATTTAGAATGTAATTTACTCATTTTTTTTCGCAAAAAATGTTAAAATGACGTTTTTATACAGTTTCGTTTAAAAAACGTAAAAAAATCATAAAAAAATAAATAAGAAAAAACCAACAAAAATTCCACTACTGGGGGGTCTAGAAACATGTACTGGATTTACGGTATTCGTTTGCGTTAACATGTCAATGACACCCTGTATGTGCTTTCCTTAAAAAGGATCATTGTACACACTGAAATGAACAACTTTTACTATGAGACCAACCCAAAAATCACAAAAAAACCCCTCTGATCCATAGATTTATATTCACATAACTCGACAAAATGTATGGAGCAGCGGCTTGTTCATATTGGTGTGTACAAGGATCCTTTTTAAGGAAAGCCCATCTGTCGTATTAATTTTGTATAGGGTGACTGGTAATAATTAGCTACCGATATTTAAACACGTGACTGGTGACAATGGTCTTACACTATAGAAATTTTTAAAGAAGCTAAGTGTGTAACTTTGAAGTATTTTGAGCTATACCCGTAATTAATACATCTTTCATGTGCATAATTGTGTTATTTGTGTCAAAAAAATCCTTTTCTACTTCAACAATTAGTATCCAAATCGTTTTTACCTTTAGTCTTACCTGGGTTAGGCCTCATGCAGATGAAGGACCCGGAGTAGCAGTAGCATCGGCCTCTGTACGCCTGGTAGGCAGGTGCAGCATGGGAGTAGTGAGCCAGGCGGGAGGAGCAGGGAGCCCTGGGCACGCAGGCCACCTTGCACGACACCTGGAGAGTGGCTTCACAGACGCACAGGTCCGTGCATTCTGCTAGCTCGGCTGAGCGGTACAGCTGGAACATTAAAGGTTTTTGGTAAGGTTATTTTTTATTGATATGAACTAATGCTTGACTGTGATCCCACCTGATGGTAAGTAGTGATGCAATCGTTGATGGTGAGGCGAACAACTTTATAAAAAGCCTATTTACTTTGATCTTGAAGACACACAAATTATAATTAGATGGGAAGACCGCAGCGGGCAATTTGGAGGAGCCTTTTTACGAATATATTTTGTCAGTGTCTAGCTGGTGTTAAAAACTCGATATATTTTTATATCTTTTAACATTAACATTATCATATGGAGGCTAAGTCAGTAAAGGCTCCTTCAAATTAGCCGCAACATGCCGTGCTACTGTTGCGCGGCAGTCGCGAATCTGTAAATCGGCATCTGGATGGTTTCATGGATTTCAAAGAAGCAAAAACAGATACTCACTCGTCGGGTTTCTCCCATTTTAATATACTGCGCCTGATCATCACTCTCCGGTTTCTTCACAATACAGTACTTCGTCGGCTCCAGGGTCGTGGTCGGCTTCGGCGTGGTCGTAGTGGTAGTGGTCGTAGTTGTAGTCGTCGTAGTCGTCGTCGTAGTTGTCGTAGGGACCGTTGTCGTTTCGGTAGTAGTCTCTATGACAGGCTCGGAGATCTGGGCTACTTCGTTAGGGCCTACTGTCTGTTCTGACATCGTTGTTATTGGGCTTAACTCTTCACGGTTTTCCTGAAGAAGGAAAGGATTAAAGACAGTTAGTTATAAAGCTTGGGCTGTAGCGACATCTTAACCAACATATAAGAACTATGTATCTTCTTCAATGTAGTATCAGAGTTCCCCGTGCGATTAGAATTATTTATTCGCTGTTTCGGGGCCGCGAATTCAATATAGACCCGAGCGGAGTTGGTATAAAAAAAAATCAATACAACCGGCCCTTAATCTATTTAACTTACTGCTAGGCAAAGACTTTTTTTTATAGTGGGAAAAAATTATCCAATGACGAATCCCGCTCTTGGGTGAACCGGGAAACAGTGTCAGATTCTTACTGACTAAACACCTTTCCGTTCCTTCTCTGCCCTTCGCACTGGGGCCAAGCCTTCCTTTCAGAAAAAGACCCTGGCTCCAGTAGGCTTCGACCCTTTTGCACAGTCCCTACTGCTTTGCTGACATTTCCTTGAGGCGCGCGGGAACAGAGCGCGCCGTCGATAACTTTGCTTGGTCCGGACTGTTACCAGACGACTGGACGGCGAGCTATTCATTGCTCGCCGTCCGCAAGCCCGCGCTGACGGTGGCCGGAAACCGGGATCGGAATCCCGGCGGTGCCTGGGGCGTGTGCGCCGTTGCCTTATGCGGTCGGCCTCCTCCTTAGCTAGCATTACTGCTTCGCAGAAGGAGTCGACCGCCTGCCACCCCTTTTCGCTCCGAACAACTGGGCAAAGGCCTCCGTTTCCTTTTTCTAAAAATATTTGGTTTTATAATATTCGCCTTTAGTTTTAATTTTAATATTAGTTCTTAAATAATACATCACAACAAACTATAGCTTACCGGAGCAGTTTCAATCTGAGAGGTTCCAAGCTGCGTGGTATGCCGATGGTGGTGCGTGGTAGTCTTGTGGTAGATCGGAGACTCCGGAGCGACGGTGATGTACCGGATGCCGTTGTCGAACGGGGTGGTCGTCAGCAGGGGGCCGTAGGTCTTCATGTGGTAGTCGCTCTGGGATTCCACTGGAATTTTGAAGTAATGGTTTAGTATCTGGAGTCCTGAAGAGACTGAAGCAGTGGCGAAGCCACCGATGAGCTATGCGGGACAGTGCTCCAGGGTCTACAAACACGGAGGGGGGGGGGTATGGTGGGAAAAATGATCTAATAACGAATCCTGCTCTTAGGCGGGGCGGAAAACAGTGTCAGATTCTTACTGACTGAACAACCCACCCCATTCCTTCTTAACCCTCATACCGGGGTCAGACCTTCCTTTCAGAAATCGTACCGGGGTCCCAGTCCGTCCCACCCCCAGAGGGGGGGGGGGTAAACTCTGGGGGCCCCCAATAATTAATAAACAAAGTTAACAAACCCCTGGAACTACCGAGCAACAATTCTCCCACCTTCGAAATCTAAACAAAATAGATGCAACATTAATCATGGCAACTTTTAGTCAGTAAAAGTCTGACACACTTTCCCGCTCTATTCAGTGCAGGTTTTTTGATGATTTCCCTTGTAAAAATGGGGCCCAGCTCTTTTTTTCGGCCTAGGGCCGTAGATCGCCCAGCTACGTAACTGGACTGAAGCTGCAGTCTTTTTTAAAGAAACGGTGTGAGACAGGAGTAGAAGACTTGTTTCATTATTTTTATTCGGTTTCATCTTGAAGACTAAATAGATGTGTTTTTGAGAAGCTTATTGTTAATTAAAAAACCGGCCAAGTGCGAGTCGGGCTCGCGCACAAAGGGTTCCGTAGCAGCAAATATATTATAAAGATTTTATATCATCGCGGATTTTTAAAGGTGTACAATACTGTAGTATATTTTTTGATCTATCTTATAAGGTTCAGCCATCGTTTTCAGTGTAAGCACAATAACTTAACCAAAATTACAGTTAAATCAACCTATCTCAAAAACTATAAGAGATACTTTGATCAAACCAAAAATCGTTGAAAGAGTTAATTAGCATGCATCACCTCTATTTTTTTTAGAATTTTATACCCCGTAGTTATAAAAATAGAGGGGGGGGGACATACTTTTTACGACTTTGAGAGCTGATATCTCAAAAACCGTTCACTTTAAGAAAAATGTTTTTTAGAAAACTTTATATCATTTTAAAAGACCTTTCCATTGATACCCCACACGGGTATGTACATCGAAAAAAAAATTTTCATCCCTCAGTTACATGTATGGGGGGCCCCACCCCCAATTCTTTTTTTTACTATTTAGTGTCATAATTTTGTAGCGGTTCATACAACACATATTCCCATCAAATTTCATCACTGTAGTACTTATAGTTTCCGAGTAAATCGGCTGTGACAGACGGACAGACGGACAGACGGACAGACGGACATGACGAAACTATAAGGGTTCCGTTTTTGCCATTTTGGCTACGGAACCCTAAAAAGCCCTTTTTATACTATTTTGGGTTCCAAAGACCTCCCCTTCTCCTTACAAACCTCTCTTTCTTCGGCGATTTCTGGGGTTAAGTTTACCCAGCGAACTCAAGATTTGTCAAAGGGCAACAGATCGCATTGGAAACAACGCATAAAATTGCTTAAAAAAAGTAAATATCTAAAAAAAACATTAGGAAACTACATAGCAGCTTTTCTAAGGTTTTTTACATAGTATGGGTAGGATTATAGGATGAGAGCAGGACAAAAATATGCATTTTTAAGTCAAGAGAAAAGAAGAGGTAGCTAGCTGGTTAACTGTCACCCGCACCATCCTATAGCAATTGATGTATGATAAAATCAAATAAAAATAATTTCTCTCCACAAAGTACGTTTCAAACATCCACATTAAGTTATTTGACAAAAAAACGTAAGCATAAATCATACGAATTTGTAATTTGTTGGAGATTTGGATTGTAAACTAGGCCTAAGCCTGTATCTTAGAACTCCAGTCCCCCATCATCAATAATTATACTATTTGTCCATGTTTTCTGCATTCAAGTAAAAGACGTGAATATACATCGTTAAATTTTGATCGTTTTAATCCAGTGGAGGGTCGATCCAATAAAGAAACTCCATCGGTTTGTAAAGAAAAATTAAAATAATAAAGTACTTTTTTTCTAAAACTCACATTAATTCACGATTTTTTTTACTAAATAAACCTCAGTTGAGCGAGTCCAATGACCTATAGGTACTTAGTTGCCGGTCGTTGAGTATACTATCTACTTACAGGTCACTGAACAGCGGTGTACATAAATATGATTGAATATTTTAGCTCACCAACGCAAGGATTAAGCCATAACAGCCTCTGCCATCCGAGGCAGTCATACAGCTGCGCGAAGTCCGTGCCCCTGCAGGCACAAGCTGCCCGAAGCTGGGTGCCCAGCACTGCCACTACTGCAGCTCGGCAGGCTGCTGGGGAGCCAGCACAGCCCTGGGTGACGGCGTCCACGGCGCACCATTGTTCGTAGTTCTCGAGGCGGATCCTGGGGAGAATGGTTTGTGGTTATGAGTGAAGTTGGTTTTCAGTGGCGTTGGTTCAGACCTTTTGACCTGGGACGAGTTTGGGTTCTTTGTCATAAGCATTAAATCAGAACTCCAGAATAATAGAGACATTGATTTTTAGACCGTAATTAGTTTCATCATTATCATCATCAATTCAGCCGAATGACGTCCACTGCTGGACATAACCCCCCCCCAAAAGTCGCCACAACGACCGGTCCCGTGCGTCTCGCATCTATACTTTAATATTGGTAGAATTTAATTGCATTCATAACCCATAACTGTGCATTAATGTATATATATTCCACAACTGTCACACAACGTCCTCTAGTCCCAAGCTAAGCAGAACTTGTGTTATGGGTACTAGACCACTAATAAACATACTTATATATTTCTAAACACATACATATTATACATAAATTACACCCAGACACAGAACAAATGATGGAGCTCATCACATAAACATTTGTCCTGGGTGGGAATCGAACCCACGACCTACAGCATAGCAGTTAGGGCCTCTTACTACTAAACCAACAGGACATTGTATGTACAGTACATGTACAACCCAACACACGGCGAATATCGCACTCTTACGTTGTTGAAACCTCCACGGTTCGGACTAAGCGTTTCGCTTTGTCGTCCAAATGTTATGACGGTACCAATTGACTCAAATAGAGTTGACCGAGTGTGAAAATGGATTACGCTACAGGTTTGATCGTACCGATTTGACCGTGTAGGTATGGATTGGTATGATGCCGATCAATCCATTCCCTGATTGGACGATAGGTAGGATGGTGTATGGCCGGCATAAGTCCTATGTTTCGATGATGGGATGAACGCAGCGGAATTAATTCATTAAGCCTCAAGAAGACACCGGTGTTCGCACACCTATTGTTTTTTAATTGTGTCTATAATTACAGTAGTCGAAAGTTTAAGCACTTACTGAAACAAAAATCATGGTTTTATTTCCAAATTCAACCATCTCTTTGCTAAGTAACAAATCAAAACAATGTTCACGAACTTTTAAACTTATTTTATGAGTGTTTACGAATACAAAAACAAAATTTGTAAGGAGTGAAATTATAAGATCGGAAACTTGTAAAACTTGTAAATTACCAACACTTGTAAATTATCAACACTTGTAAATTATCAACACTTGTAAAAGGATAGCGATCGATATCCATATTGTTGACGGACGCCCAACTCCTGTCTAACTTGAGTGGTTCAGCCGTAAAGAAAACAAAATGAGGGTAGATTTTGTAAAAGTTAATTCACCGTGTACCCTCATCGTTTACTCTATTTTGATGAATATTTTTAGAGGTATCCTGTTATGCGGTTTTGTTTTTTTGGTAGTCATTTGTTTTTAAGATTCCGTACCTACTATTTATTAATTTATTTTACAAATCACAAACTTACACACATAATTATAGAGAAAATACATTGTAATAAAAATTGTACACAGGTACCTACTGCTTACTTCATAAAGAAATTTCTTCCAGCAGACCTGCGAAAGAAAAATCCTCAAAAGATAAATCGGATCCTTATAGGATTACTTTGTTGTGTGTCTGTCTGTCTTGACCCTTTATCTTGGGAACGAGTGGAGGTATCGAGTTCAAATTAATAGTTCAGTAACAGTCAGACACTTCTTCCTGCTCCGCCCAAGGGCGGAATTCGTCTTTGGATGATTTTACCTACCATAAAAAGTAAACCTATAACCCTGAAATTTGACATGAAGCAAGTTTAAAAGCGCTTGTAAGTATAGGAATAAATAAAAAAAATGTGAAGTTTTGGTTACGTAACAAAAAAAAAAACACTTTTTGCAGCGCGGAAAAATCTAGGGATTTATATAGGTGGTAGGGAACCATAAATGCGCGAGTCCAACTCGCACTTGCCGAGTTTTTAGTAATTTAACACTATCAGAACTATTATTATAAATAGTTGGATCCTTTAAAGTACGACTTAACAGCGCGAAGTAGCCTATGTATATGTCGGCTCGTGTCCAGGATGGTGTTCGAGCTCTGGTCTATCAGATCTATCATGTGGGTCTATGTGGGTATCGTGCAATGAATAACAACGGGTAGGAGTTGAATCGGTTTACTTCTCAATACATTTCGGTACAGTGCACTGTTATCACTTTATAATTTACAACAAAACGGACAGTTTCAGTACGTCTTGACTCTGCGACGGCCTGGCTGAGAGTGTGTGTCCGCTCCCCGGGCGGGTTCCCTCCTCCGCAAGCCCGTAGCAAAGCGGATACGTCCCGACTCTGTCAAGCGCGCCATCTTTATTTAGTTCTTCTAGTTGCCACTAGATGGCGTGCCTTGTCTTGTTGTCAACAAATCGACGCCGTCTCCGACATATAAATTTAATAGTAACCCAGTTTCCCGAGAGATGGCGCTGTATCCGGTGGCCATTTTGAATTGTGTGAACCGTTTTTATTTATTTTTGTTTTTTATTTGTATGACGAGGACTGTGACTTGTTTCAAGAATTTTAAGCATTTATCATTTAATTGAAGAATCTGCACTTGGCTGGGGTTTTAAAAATTCATTTAAATGATTCAATCATTAAAACAATCACAAATTATCAATGTTACGAGTAGTTCACAATCTATCTGTATTCCATAAAGCCAGCAACACACTAGCTACACGATAACATCGGCCCATCTTGCTCCATCAATCGTCTCATCAATCATAGTCATTACACTATAGGCACATAGTCTGATGTTGTAACAAAACCTTTAAAGTACGACTTAACAGCGCGAAGTAGTCCATGTGTTTTATTACTGCTTATCCGTCTTCCTCTCTCATATTTTTTGCAGTGCCCGACAGGGTCCATATTGATCTATGATAACTTTAAACACCATCTATGTACAAATATGGATTGCAATAAAATATTGAGTATTAGTAACCCAATTTTCCGAGAGATGGCACTGTACTCGGTGGTCATTTTGGATTGCGTGAATTGTTTTTATTTATTTTTTATTGGTGTGACGACGACCGTGACTTGTATCAAGAATTTAGAATTTATTACTTAATTGAAGAATCCGCACTTTTAAAAATTCATTCGACTGATTCAATCATTAAAACAATAACAAATTAAATTTACAATGTTACTTCACAAACTGTCTGTATTCCATAAAGCCAGCAACACACTAGCTACACGATAACATCGACCCATCTTGCTCTATCAATCACAGTCATTACACTATAGGCACATAGTCTGATGTTGCAATCAGACTGGCACCGCAAATGGAATGAGTACGACCGGCCTAATTCAGAGAGCCTGTTACATCGGCTTTGTCTTCAGTAGGAGCGTGTGTGAGTAGGAAATCTGTTTTAGGCTTTGTGGGATTGATATTGTTGTTGAAGGTTTTTTGATGAAAACTTTGCTTTAGCTGATAATGTTTCAAGATTTTAAAATGTCTAAAAATAGGTAGAAATGTGGAATATAAGGAAAGAAAAGTCGTAGACGTAGTTAAGTAGGTACGACCGGAGCTGAGGGTTGATGCGAAAGCGTTATACCGGGGCTCTGGGAATAAGGCAAGGAAGGCACGGGGTAGGTTCTTTAGTCAGTAAGAGTCTGACACTGTTTCCCGCTCCGCCCAAGAGTGGGATTCGTCATTCGATGATTTTTACCTACCATAAAAAAAAAAAGTTAAGTAGGTACGAATGATTAAAAAAAAAAAATATGCTAAATAAATAAAATTTTGCATGCATGTGTAAATCTCGTGACAATGCAATATTATGATCATATGGAGCTGATCTGATGATGGAGCTGAAAGGCGACCATAGGAACTGAGTAATCAAACTACAAACCCCATCGAGTTATAACTCCTGGGATTCGTCTTGACTAGTTTTAATTATATAGGTTATGCGCTATGAAAGTTTGTTATGAAAAAAAAATTTCATTAATAACTAGTTAATGCATTTTTTTTTACCTAAGCAATGCTCATCTTTGGTGTAAAAGTTCTAAAAAATTAAATGCCAATAACAGTTTTTAATAACAATTACAAATTGCATTAATTTGTGCCCATACACCTGCACTATGGAGGACCTGATAAGTGCCACCGATGCTGTAGTTAACGTAGCCACCTATTGGGTCCAAACTATTTAAAGAGTTTATCATCGATTCGAAAAGAAGAAGAAGATCGGTTGAGTAGTTTAATCGTAAAATCGGCATAGACAGACCAGACTAGTTACTTTCACATTTATAATGTTAATATAGACTTATTTATTAAAATTATCTGCTTTGTTATATCCATATTCACATTGTTTTATTTTTATGGGTTCATTTATTGAAATAGTACCTAATTAATAGGGTGTAGATCACGATTATTATTGAGTGCATATAGTAATTAAATAGATTAATTTAACAAAATAATTAGTAGTAGGTATTATACTATGATAGTATAATAATACTACTACTAAAATAATTAGAAGTATTATACTATCACAGTATACTACTACTAATTAATTTGTGTTGCAGTTAATTCATAAATGATTACTAGTTATAACCATTTATTTAGTGGCGTAGCTACCTTGGGTGGCACCCGGTGCGGAAGTTGGTGGTGTCGTGTTGTGTCCATCGAAAGTAAAACAGCAATAAATTTTATATGATAAAGGACATGGATCAGGAGGAGAAGGATAAGGACAGCGTCAGGGTCTTTTGCGGGAATTCCCGAATTATACATAGAGCTGTAGCCTAATTCTCGTAATGAAAACCGTAGCGATATCGTAGCGACTTTGACATTTTCGTATTCCCATCCATCAATTGAGTTTGAACGACAGCGATTTTGAACTTGTTCGATCGAAGAGAGGTCGTTTAGAAGTCGTTCGATTGTCGTTCTATCGAACCCCCTCTAGAAACACGTGAATACCGATTTTGGATAGGACTACGATCGAACGACAATGGAACGACAATGGAATTGGGATTGTTTGATTTTACGTGTATTAGGGCACTGAGCTAGTGCTAGTGGAGGAATCCCCGAAAAATAAATTTTTGTGCTAGTGATTTTTTTTGTTTGTACATCGTTCTTAAAGCTGAGAGACCGGGTGGGTGTCACCCAAAAAAAAAAGGTGACACCCGGAGCGGCCCACCCCCGCCGCCCCTCTTTTCTACGCCACTGTATTTATTATTATTTTAGTTAGACATTGTTAGGGATTCATTAGGCATTTTCAAGCTTTGCGGAATGGTTCGATAGGGCTACCGGGGCCGAGAACGTAAATGGGTTTTGTCATTAAAAAATCATGAAACCCGTGGTCCTGGATCACAAAGAGGAACTGAAGAAACACATGTAGTTTTAGTCAGTCCCCTAGAGAGGGAGAAATCATTAGTCATACGTGCGTCATTCTTACCTTAAAAAAAATACATTAAATGTCTCACTCCAATCAAAGCGGCAGAAGTAAAGGTACATAAAACCTAGTTTTGCAAAGATAAAAAGAAAGAAAGAAAAAGAAAGCAAAAAAAAAGCAATCCGTGAAGAAGGTAGGTAGGTGATGAACTGTCATATCATTGTATTTTTGTTAACTTGTTGTGTACAATAAAGAATTAAAGATTACTAGCTGGAAGGTACTGTCCAGAACGTAATAGTACCTACATTCATTATGATGTAAGTGCAGAAAGTTTGTTATTGCGATCGAGGTTTTTTGATGGTACGTAAAAGTAAAATAAAAAAATCAATATAACTATGTCGTTATCATCTCACATGGGTTGCCACCGCAGTGATCCACTATTATGTATGTTTGTGTTTTTTGTTACTGTCTTTTTTTTTATTTTACTAATATAGTTTTAAGTCTTACTAATATTTTGAGTCATGATACTTGATAAAGATTTATTTTTATATTTTTTTGATTTATTTCTATTTTTTTCTATAACCTATTGTCCAACGAGATCGTTATATATCTGACTTGCCAATATTGCTATTGTAAGAAAGCTAAAGGTAATAAAATCAAAGAAAACACTCAAAATAATATTCATCAATACTTTAAAAGTTGTTCCTTAAACTTTGTCCAGCTAACGGCGATTTTCACGACTATAGTTTGTACACTCGAACAAAGACATAGGTGTACAAGCTTGCAACTAGGTACAGTGATGTCTTCCCCAAAAAGTTCAAATGAGTTCTTAGCTAACGGATTGGTTTGATGAATGTTCAAAGGATGTTGGCAGTTTTAGAATAGGTTTACAATTTGATAGAAGAAAAGAAATTGTCTTGTGTTTTTTTGTTGGTTTAGGAAGTGACATTTGACACAAATACGTAAATATAAACAATTAATGCGACTCTGAGTTTGTTTATATCGAAGTAGAGACGCCGGACCTAAGCCCTACCAGGGCACGCCCACAACAGTACATACACATTTTAACAGTAGGGGTAAGATTAAGAAGTATCTAAGTATATTACTTTTTATTATATTGTCACAATATTGGTTATTGAGGCGGAAGACGGACGGAAATTATGGAAATAAACAACTGTGAAATTGAATGACTCCTTAAAATCATGATAAAACAGCGAGACAATAAATGTACTGGAAATTGGTATTCTGCAATTTTTTAGAGAGTTCATCTCTTAGAAAATAATTTTACTACTGTAAAATTAAATGTAAGAAAAAGTAAGGCTACAGGTAATATTAAAATGTTACAGAGGATAAAAGTGCCTATATGTTGTTCATTGCTATCCAACATGGCAATGCTGTCAGCGTTCTGGACATTTTATCCATTTTGATGAATATTTTGATGCCCAATAAGTTCAATTTTGGCCATTTGAAATTCATATTATTATTTTTAATTTATATATATATTTCTTAAGATAGATAGATATATTCTTTATGGTACACCATAAACACAACTTGGTACATTAGGAACTAAAAATTACTAAGTTTTAATATTAACTATTTGGTTGTTCATAAAATTAACTTTTATCTTCAGTAAGATTATCAAGTCAATAGATTAATAGAAAGTCGCTCTGTATACCAAACAGTTTGTTCGAATGTACACAACAGGATCCGAGGCAGATTCAATTATATCTTCAGCCTCTAAATTTTGTACCTATTTCTGTTCGAAGTTAATGCACTTTTGACGGGTCCAGGAATATATGTAGAGCCTTGATATTTACAATAACATTTATAGTGGAGTGACAGATGTAAATTATGCATTGATTTTAGTTTGACGTGATGTTGGATTATTTGGGATTGTGTTGTTAGTTAGTGTGTGTTTCCACTGAAGCAGAGGTGGGTGGAATGGAGTAAGGTATCCTCAAGTGTACTATGTAACGCTCGGGTGACAAAACTGGATTGCGACTCATCATCATCATCATCAGTCTTTTTAACAGTGTTCCCATTGCTGGGACACAGGCGTCCTCTCTAGAAGAGGCCAAATCCGGATTGGTGGATGTCACATATTTTCGAATTTTTAGTTCTAGGACATGCTGGTTTCCTTACGATGTTTTCCTTCACCGATTTGAGAGCAGTGGTGAGGAAATAAATTACACAAAGTAATGCGCCTGACTGGGTTTGTACCCACGACTCACATATAACTCGTAAGTCGGGGCCGTTACCACTTGGCGTCCACTGCTCTCGAATTGCGACTCACCGTAGTTCAAATGCACGCTTGTGCGGATCACTGAAGCTCGACATTATTCTAGTGAGACAAGAATAATACTAATTAGGCTAGTTTAAAAGGTTAAGGCGATAAATAAGTGGAGCTGAGCTCGCGCCTTAGCCTACTACTTTAAAACTGCATCGACTTACTGTTAAATTACATTACTCACCCCGACCCGGGCAGGCTAGGTTAAAAGACTAAGGCGTGAGAGAAGCGGAGTGGAACTCCCGCCTTAGCCTACTAATATAATGCTGCGCCTACGTATTGTCGTAATGTCGTAATTCATACAAGTAGTAATCACACATTTGTTTGATTCGATGACGTCGGAATGAGGACCCATTCGCTTAACCATTTGTTGAGCTCAAGTAGTTCACTCAATATCCTTTGCTATGTGCCCTCTGCTCGGCACCACAGCCTGTTACGCTCCGCTCCACTCTGCTCCACTTACATTGTTTCCATTTATGTGGAGTAGAGGTTTCAAGCTAGATTAGCTAATTTACAACCTGATTTCTATTTTACACCACCGCATCAGTGGTAACACACCCTTACGTTGGGTGAATGCTATACAAATCAATGTTCTAACATACAGCAACAAACCGTTGCTGTATGAGTGTCAGTATTTAGATATGTAGTTAAATTAGTACCAAGCAATTTAGAGAATTACAGAGTATTTTTTTAGTCACTTTCACACCCTCGATCTTTCTTAAGATTATGGCGAAACCTACTGACCACTTGAAACTTTGGCACGAGTCAGGAATATTGTAAAGAATCAATTGGTTTTTCGTGAGTTCCCAAGGTAAAAGTACAAAAACACACAAATAGCCCGATAATAAAGTTGTCGACGAGATATGGATTGTTGACAAAGTGATACCTGATTACATAACTTCTTTCCAAAATGGTTTTTTTTAAGGTGTAATATACTAACCTGCACTCCGGTTCCTCCCTGCAGGCATGCGCTAAAGTATGGCAGGCGGGTAGAGGAGAGCCAACTGCTGGACGCTGAGCACACGACGGATGGAGACGCTCTTGAGCATTCATGCATGAGTCCTCACGGTTGTCGGTTTTCCTGGAAATGGAAGACATATTAGTACAGATCAATGATAGGATGTTAGAAGAAGATGAGAGAAACGAGGAGATTGAAGAGGATGACGATGGTAAAACTGAGAACGACAATGTTGTACCTGTCGTTGTGTGTGAGGTAAAACTGGCTAGGAGAATAACAAATAATAAAAAGAAGATGTCGATTCATAACATAGAGATAGGACAAACAGATAAGATAGCAGGAGTAACTGAAGAGAATACAGATAAAGGTTTTGAAGTAAAATGACGTAAGAGAAAATATGGGAATAGTGATGGTAGAATAATATGAAAAATAACTGAGAAAGAATGTACACACACATGTATTTAAACATATTGAACTCTCGTACGTCCTTGATAACTTAGAACTACAGTGAATTTTAATATAAAATCCAAACATAACTCACTTGCACAGACAAAAAGCGATCTCCGTATTCCAATGAACTCCTGACTTCCGATAGAATCCCCTCAGCGCCGCCATGCATCCCTCCCGATCACAGTCAGTGGCATGGCACTTTTGCAGCACCGGAGTCAGTGACGTCACGCATTCGCTGTCCTTGATGCAGGCGTCCAGAGCCACGTGGCAAGTCGACTGCAGGGCCACCTTCTCATCACCTGATTTACCGTTCTCTTTGCCAATCCTCTCTGTTGGTTGTTGTGATGTGTTAGTTGATGTGGTGTCGGAAATGTTGGATAATGTCGTTGGTGTTGAGAATGATGATTTGAAGTTAGAAGGTACAAAATCTCGGTTGGTTGCTAAAGATCTATTATATGCCGTAGATAAGGAAGATTTGAATTCTGAAATGATTATAAAGTTAGATCGAATACTTAAGACATTTCTTAAACTAGGCCATCGATATTCGTTCACGTAAAATATGCCAATCATTCCTGAAACCTGAGTAATTACGCTGTGAATCAACTTTTGCTTCCAAAGAGACTGAAAACAAAATTGTTTAGGGTTTTGGAACTATGTTTAAATAGGATTTCGGGTTAATTTGGAAAGTTTATGCTTTTTGATGAACGTTAACGTTTTGTGCGAAATGCCAATCAATTTTAGAAACATATCGTTCATTACCATCGTTATTAGTTTGCGTTTAAAGCCGGATTAAGATATATTCATTATGATATTATAGTTTATATTCTAATTACGTTATTAAAATATCAGATTATTTAACTTACACAGGATTAGTTGGATTTAGTTTTAGTTTGATCAAAACGACGTAATTAGCTAATTCAGGAATTGCTGTTCCTAAACAACTATGTATATTATGAAACGTTTAAACCAAATAGTGCTTCAAATACGCAGTTCATTGAAACAAAATATTTAGTGTTAAATAAATAAATAGATAGTAAAAAATAAACAAATGAATAAATTATTAATATAACTGAAAATATAAAACAAAATCTTCATATTGGAGTGTGAATAATATGCTCATGCTTATATAAATATAATTTACACGTTGTGGATAAAAATTGATAGTAATAATAATATGGAATATAATATGTGTGAGAGATCGATAAAAAAATTACGTGTCGTGAATATAACACGATGAGTTGCCAATGAAATCAATAATCTGTATGAAAATCGTACGTTAAATACAAGCGGTAATCTCAATAAATCGGACATGCTTTCAAATTACGGAACTCTTTGTGAGGCAAAAACTCCATGAGATATTTGTGCCGGTTCAAAGTTAAATATGAATAGAATATTTAATGGATACATGCATAGTGGATCACCGTGTACGACTATAAATAACGACCAGTAAAGTTATATCCGAATATCCGTGCTACACCCGATACATGGTAATGTCCGTGGTAGATGAATCTTGAGCGCAATTTGCAAAGCTTCGCGGAGATTTTCGTATCTAAGCGTCTTCGCTAAATCGCTCCTTTACAAACTAAATTCTCTACAATTTTCGGATCAGGATAGGAAGCACACGAGGTCTCTAAAGCTCTATTTCCCTTCTAGTCATTATCTCTACGCAAAGCTTTACTTCGTGTTTTGTCAGATAACTATCGTTTACTATAAAATTGGTGGAGGATCTAGACTAAAGTGCTCGGATTACGGGGGACGAAATAATAAAGGGTTTGAAGAGCACTCAGATAGGAACATGTAGGTAGGTGATAAAGAAATGCATCAGATCATCCATGTCTCGATGGTTTCCTAAAACCGTCTAGTTTTGTACAGTTTTGAAGCTCGAAGTGATGTGACTTACGATATCTATGGTTAGTTGTTCTGTCTGTTATAAAAATGTGTTTCTTTTTTCATTTGTACCACCTATAGTTTTGGTTGCATCGACTAATCTTTTTATAACTCTTATACCAACTTTTATTGTTTCAATAAAAATAGTTGCAAGTGAAAGAAGTCAGTTACTGCAATCGAGAAAAAGATTAGTCAACACACTGAAATTACCAACGCCATACGTACGGTTTTCATCAATGTATCCTGGTCCGTAGACAGTCTTGGTCGCGTACAGAGGGTCCTCGCTTCCTCCAGGCTCATGGTTCCAGCGATGGTAATGATGCCCGTGTGGGTTGTAGTGCGGGCTCGCATATCGGTGGATGTGCGTCATAATTTTGTCCGGAGCAATCAGGTTCCCATCATGTGTTATTGACATACCGCCGATCCACGACGACACACCGGTCCCGTTTCGATTCGCGATCCTTCCGTCCGACATCAGCTTTACTGGAATGTCATCCATCGAATCGCTTAGCTGTGGCAAGCTCGACGATCGAGCCATAGCGCGACGGGACTCCGAAATCAGAACATCAGAGGCGATCGCGCCGGTCGATCGACGGACATCGATATTAAAAAAAATGACCCTACTGACGGTAAATATAAAAATGACAATCCAATACAATAAACAACGATATTCGCAAACGTTACGACATGAAAACGGGCAAAAATTAAAATTTTAACGATTTAGAAAATGTCCCGGTAAAGAATGAGATTAGCAAAGCCTCCCCGGTTGGCAGTCCCGCTCGAACTATTTATCAAAGCCAGTCTATGCCGCGCAGTAACCATAGAGATCGTAGAAAATAGTAGATGCAGAAAGAAAACATGCAGACATGCTCATTTCAAGAGATACCAAAACAGACTTTCACACCATCTTAAAAATCTTAGGAATGAAAGTCTAAAATGGCGATAAAAGGAAAAGGACAGCAACAATCTAAAAAGCATGCAGGCATAAAGTAGGAGCGGATGTTCATTATATATTTATTAAAATCGTTAAGGAGACGTAAGCTAACTCCGCAGTCACTATGTAGCTAATTGAAATTCTATTCAAAACCTTATTATTAAAATTGGGTCAGCCTTCACTAAGTTTAAATTTTCATGAAAATTCTAGTTTCAAATTATTAAGCCGTGTCTTTTTATAAAGGAAGCTGAGACGTTCATTTGAATCTTTTTAAAATGTGAGGTTCCGTGTAAAATTTTATAAAACCGCTAGAAAAATTGTTTAAAAGAGTTAAAAATTTTTGCTATAGTGTATCGGCAGCAATCTTTTGGTAGATGTTAAGGTTGGCACGTATAGCCACGCTCCTACCTTACGAAGCGTAGTGCGAAGCGTGCAGTGCGAGAGGCGACGGAATCCGACAGACACATAGAAAGAGAGAAGATGAAGAGAGGGTGCGGCGGCGGCTCACCGTGGCGGGGCCGGGGGGGGCGCGGGGAGAGGAGGGCGGCGCGCAGGAGGCTGGCGGCGGCCGCACGGGTCATCAGCCGCGTGCCGTTCTCGGTGAGCAGCAGGATGGTACCGTCGGGAGCAGCGTAGCGCGTGAGCGCCGGTGCTCGCGCAGCCGGGCGGCGGGGCGCTTCGAACAGCGCGCGAACCGCCGGCGGGCAATCGCCCCACGCCGCCGCTGCCCCACAACCACGTTACCAACAAACACTACCACCCACCACCTCTGCTCGCTCACCCACCGCACTACGAACACCCTCAAGGGAGTTCCCTCCCTTGAGAGTACTCAAGAAACCAGGTAGACGTGACTAGGGTTGTGTGTGCCGCCCCGAAAGACGATACTGTCTAAAGACCGATCACCGAAGGCTGAAGGTGTTGGAAGCCAAGAGTTAAGGTAACTGCGGGCATTTGTACGGTGTGTGGTCAGGAGTACACTAAAAAGAAGCTAGTGTCGAGTGAAACATAAAGTTGAAACAGCCTTGTGTGGTAAAGTAGTGATCTAAATCAATCCTAAGGCCTATGCATCTAAGTTGTGTTCAAATAAAATAGGCACGTATAACAAATTAATGGAAAACGAAATCAAATACGTAAAACAACTAAGTTAACACGTTGACGGCTATTTGAAAGTGAGTCTAGTACTCCTTCAGAAGCATTTTATAGTGTAGTGTTATTGTTTTGTTGTTATTTATGTATTGTTTTATGCTGTACGCTTTGTAAACCCGTGTCGTATGGTTAGAAACATTATTTTCTTTAGTATAACAGCTTAAATTAATATAATATCTATAGAACACATAATGATGTTGATGATGTCCCGCAAGATTGTATCTTAGGGCCAGTGTTTATTATACATACATACATCAAGACAGATTTTGATAAGTGTCACTTATATTACGCGTGTACCTATGCGATGCCATATTACACACTTAAAGCTATTGCTAATTAGTTTCATATTAGTAAATTCGTGAGTTTTGAGTGAAAAATATGATAGAAATTACATATTTACATTGTTAAAATATCTGAAAATTAAACGGGGTTATAAAATAGAAATACATACAAATTTTAGAAGGATGTTTTGTAGTATACACTAAATTTAGTTATTTATAGTATCCATATGAACAGAACAAAGTTAATAATTATCTTTATTAACATAACTCTCAACATATACAAAATAACACTTACTTCTAAACACAACACAAACTACCCATTTTTCTATTAACCGGAGACCCAACAAAATGGCGGAACAACAACGCTTACTGGCGTGTCATTTTCAGATTACCTCGAACATAACAATACAGTTCAAAGGTATTTTTCACCGAACGCTCCGACCCGGATATTTTTCCCAAGCTTGGTAGCCAGAGTAATTTGAACAGTTGTATGTTCCCACGTACTGAAAGGTCTCCATATTAAATTTTAAACTTCGGACAAACACACCCTTGTGAGTCTTTTCATTTCGAAAACCATTCGGCCATTCATTCAAATGCCAATGTTTTTCCAATGGTTATTTGTAGAAATGATGAAAGTTGTTTTCCTTTTAATTTGACTTAGAAAATGTAATTGTCATTCGAATTGATTAACGGGAAAAGAAAAGTTTTCAAGTTGAACAGGAGATGAAAAAAAAGTATGAAAAGTTTTTAAATTTAAATCAAGGAAGTCTGTCAGATATGCAAATCATTTCGTGAAAATTAAAAGTAACAATACTGAGAAATGTAATTATAAGCCAATTCATCGTCTTCTTACAAAAATAATTATTTTTGAAACCTTCTTTACTTACGCAACTCTGGAATAAGCTGCTAATGAAGCAGATTATTCTAAAATTGCTTGCAAAACGGTGAAGAAAACATTGCGAGGAAACCAGCATGTCCTAGAATAAAAAAATCTAAGACATGTGATATTTACCAACCCGCACTCGGCTCGGGTGGTAGATTACGGTCTCTCGTAGAGAAGAAGCCTCATTCCCAGCAGTGGGAACATTATAAGGCTGATGCAATGCTATTCCAGAGTTTATTTATACAACGTAAGGAAATCAAGTAGAAAACACTGACAATTAAGGATTAAGGCTCTGCTTCCGATTCCTTGTCGTTATGAGTGTGTTTTCCGCAAATAGCAGCACCCCGTGTACATTATTCTCCGGATATTGCCCGACAAATGACCGCTACATGGACAGACGGAGTTGTGGACATGGAGCTGGCAGAAAGGAAAATAATTTTGACCATGGAGTATTTTATATTTTGTTGGTTTTCCTTGATTTACTTACTCAATAAGTGTTTGAAATAAGAATAAGTAGTAAAATTCTACATTATAGTGTCATTTAGTATTAAACTACACTTATTATTGTATATTATATAAATACATTTTTTTGTGAAAATATGCAAGAGAAATGATCACCTAGATTATAACACCAAGATTTCCAGTTGCAACTAAGTAAAGTTTTTTCAATAAATAACAAACTCTATGCATTTTCATGGTTTTTAGGATTGAAAGTTTCAAAAATCATGTTTGATATGCATTATTTAATATTGAATACTATTAACCATTATGTATAACATTATGATGGACAATTCGAAATATTATGACAATAGCAGAATATGTAACGTAATCACCTAATTTTATATGTCACAACAAAACGCCATATGAGGACGTTTTCCATCTATTTCCTACGGTAGACGACAGAGATGGCAAGTCCATTATCATTGCAATTAAATGACTGTCACGTGCATGTCACTTGTCAACGTGTGAAACAACGTTACACTAGGGCTAGCTAGAACTCTGATAAACTTCCCTTGATAATATATTCAGATTTAAAACGGGGCTATGTTTTTGGAGTTACTGCTGGATATATGCGGATAGATAATATTGTATGTATAAGGACCTGAGGACCAACTGTCAAAGTAAATAAATTTTAATTAAATAAACTAAAGTCAAAATTAATACAAATAGCAGAAGTTACTGTCCATTTGCAGCTTAAACCCGAATGCGTACACTACTTAAAATAGGGGCCGCTCAGTTTATTATTGTGTAACGCCTTAGAACTATATAAACATTCATAATATTTGACTTAACAAGAGTAATCGATAAACCTATCCATCCACCATAATTCAGAAAATTATAGTGTCAACTTAAAACTATAGACGGACAAGCATTAATATTTAAAATAAACCAAAGACTGTTAGCTCCAATCATTTCCAGAATACAAAATTTTGTCAGTTTGCTATTATTGAGCATCAAATATCTTAGTTTTGCAGGGCATTATCCTCGGGCCACAGCTGTTTCAAACTTTCAACGAATTGTTTGCTTTTCGTAGCAACAAAATGATCCGTGTTTTTGTTCAACGCCAATTTTACTGTTTTATATTTTATAGTTTATTTACTTTGGTTCTTCAGAATTTGTTTTATTATTTGGGTCACCTCGGATGGAATTTCAATATTGGACGTAGTGGATAATTGAGTTTGGAGATTGATTACTTTTCATCAATTTATTTTCGTGCGCGTGTAAGTTTATGTGAACTTGAGTTTTTGATTCAAGATCTTTTATTAGGTTTGTGACAAAATTAATATTTGATTTTTTAGGATGGGTTTTTCTTCGATAAAAAAATCAGTATTGCTATCCAACCTGGCAATGCTGCCAGCGTTCTGGGCACATTTTCCAGTGACATCGATGTGGATGAATTTTTAATGTCCTATGAGTTTTGTTTTCTATCTTTTTGTTCATACTATTATTTTTAGTCTGTATATATACTTGTACACAGTAATAGTAATGTAAGTAAATATAAATAAAAAACTTAAAAATATATATTCTTTAGACTTGACTAATGCAAATGTTCCATTATCCAGCTGTTCAAATATGTTTGTAAAATTAGAGTAAAACACTAGTGTAATCCTTTTTACTTTTATTACTTAAAAGCAAACATTAAAGTTAATGATATTTTGATGTTCTACCTAGACTAAAGTATTAACAACCATAATACCCAGCATTTAAAAATCGTTAACCTAGAAAACTGTCAAGTTACTGTCAGGATATGTCCTACTAGACATTATCAGGTGCTATTACAGTAATATGAGCGACAACTTGTACTAAATTATTCAACTTACAAATATTATTTGTACCTGATTTAGGTATGACAGGGACACATAATGTACTTAAGGTTTATTTACCTTCGTAATTGGAGTGTCGGTTGAGGGTTACTATAAGTGAAGGGTCGGCATTTTGTTGATAATTTTGTTTGGAAAGTTATACTTTAGCGTGTTATGGTTCAGGATTTTTCCTTCCTCTTTAGCGTATCAAGTTATATGTTTCAAAAATATTGGCACGTGTAATCTATTGGCTGAAGCAGTACAAATTCTAGATGAATCACATTACAAAAACTCATGAGTTTTTGTAATGTGATTGAAAAGTGACAAAGAATGACACATCCATCAAAGTCATAGTATAAAACAATGTTGCTTATCACTGTCCCTATGTATGCTTAGATCTTTAAAAGTACGCAACGGATTTTGATGCGGTTTTTTATAGATAGAGTGATTCAAGAGGAAGGTTTAAATATTTGTATAATACATGCATATTTAATATCAGCATTGCACCCGTGCGAAGCTGGGCCAGGTCGCTAGAATAGTATAAAACAAAGTCGCGCTGTCTGACCCTATCTATGCTTAGATTATTAAAACTACGCAACGGATTTTGATGCGGTGTTTTAAATAGATAGAGTGATTTTTGGTGGTGAGTGGTTTTTGAGTGAGTGGTTTGTATGAGTGGTGTATTTAGAAATATATAAGTATGTTTATCAGTGGTCTAGTACCCATAACACAAGATCTGCTTAGCTTGGGACTAGACAACGTTGTGTGATAGTTGTGGAATTAAATATTGTTATAATGTTGATTCATACATACATAGTATATCACCATTGCACCCGTGAAGCTGGGGTGGGTCGCTACTACAGGATATAATGTACCTACTTCAAAAATTCTAAGTCACATCAAACTCCATAACCTGGATGGACCTTTCATTCAAGGTCCAAGGACCATCTATAACAAGTCTCTTAATAAGATGGATTTCTAATAACATTGAAAAAATAACTTACCAAAACTATAGAACATTGGAACCTTTTACTTGTATGAAAACCACATACGAAAACGTGTAGCTAAACTAAAACAAAAACCCACAATCACTACTAAAGTAAAATGAGGGAAACTCCTTGTCAAAGGAAAAAATCTTCAAAAAGGTTTACTTTAGGAGACCTCAAAGTGGTTGGGACAAAGGGCGATGAATGGGCCCTTTGTTTCCATATTGTGTGGGCCCTTGACTTCTCCCAAAATTAATATTCGATTGAAGTTATTGGTACTTCGCGCCACACTTACGGTACGCGGCGTAAACGTTGGGGTAGCGGCGTGAACGCTGCGTGAGCGTTGCCGTGACGTGAGATGTGTTATGTGTGTGTTTGATGTTGTCTCGCAAATAAAATATTTGTTTGGTATTGTTTATTGTACAAAAAAGTTAAGTTAACGCTACGAGCGATTTTTACACGAAAGATTTCACAATCCGTTTTGCTGAAGCCCCATTGTATGTATAATTAATTGTTACGAATAAAGATACCACTACTAGTAGGACACGTAAATATTTAACAAAATATTTGCAACCATCATAAATCGTTTTATTCCCCATTCACGCTTAAATTGGACGCTGGCTCCCGGACTATCTTACTAATAGGAAACGCAAATCTGTAACATAATATTTCCAAGCAACAGTAATCGCATTCTACCTCAAACGTGCTTTTTGCCACTGGCTCCAGGACTATCTTAATAATACTACGAAAATCTCTAACATAGCGGACGGTGTGCAATATAGCTGACCACCATTTAGTCGTCTGGTAACAGTTCGTTTTTGAACCCAAATCGTCGACGACGCGCCTCAAGGAGTTACCAGCTGACTGTAGGGGCCCAGCTGGGTTGAAGCCTCCTGGGACCAAGGGTTGATGCGAAGGTAGAATGAACGGGGTAGATAGTTTAGTCAGTAAGAATGTGTCATCGTTCCCCGCTTCGCTCAAGGGTGGGATTCATCAATGAATGAATTCTACCTACTATAAAAACAAAAATATCTCTAACAAAATACTTGTTAGCAGACAGAAATCGATTTCTTCTTCAAACGTGGTTAAATTTGCCGCTAGCTCCCAAACTACGTCGGCATTAGACAAAGGAAAATGATTTCACAGTAACTGAAATTTGTTGTGTGCGAATGTTGTTGAAGTAAATTGCTTACTGAGTGGGAACAAACGACGGTTTATTTGACCGTTACATTTCTGTTTAATATGGGAAAATAAGCTTTAGTACTCCACTTTGTTTGCTGCGGTCTTCCCGTCAGTTTATAATTTTGGTGTCTTCAAGGCTAGAGTTAATAAACTAGTGTGCCTCACCATCAACGATTGCATCACTGCTTATCATTAGGTGGGAATGGGGGACTGTGGGACTTTAGTAATTACAGACACAAATAAAAAAACAATAGGTGTGTGAACGTCAGCGTTCGACGACTGGTAGTTAGTGGCCGATACTTAAACATGTGATTGTAGCTATGATAACAAACATGCAACCTTTACTATGAGAGAATTTTATGAGAATTAACCTGAAATCACGAAGAAAAATTCTGCTGGTCAGTACATTTGTGTTCGCCTAACTTGTTGATTTTGATTACAATCACGGTTTTTTTATGGTAGGTAAAAATCATCCAATGACGAATCCCACCTTTGGGCGGAGTGGGAAACTGTGTGAGACTCTTACTTACTAAACAACCTACCTCGTTCCTACGTCGCCATATATACCACGGCCAGAGCCTTCTTTTCAGACGCGCACTCTTGGCCCGAGTTAGCTTAGACCCTTCTGTAGGGTCCTTACGGTTTGCTGACAACTTTTTGAGGCTGGCGGGAATGGGGCGCAACGTGTTGCCCTTTGGGTTCTAGGATTGCGGGTAGCCTTTTCAAAAGTCTACCCATGGCTTTACTAGGGATCAGCCCTACTGGGCCCCTACGATTTTACTGACATTTCTTCGAGGCGCCCGTGGAACACTATGCACCTTCGACAACTCGGGCTCGATCTGGGCATTTACCGGACGACTGGACGGCGAGTTACATCAACAATAGTCAATCAACTTGAAAATAAAACTGAAAGTTTTTTTTTATAAAAGAAAAAAGATATTCGAAAACATAGGTACAGTTCAAGGACTAAAACTTAGACCAAACCTAGGAAAACATAAATAGTTTTTTGTTGTCAAAAACACTAAGAATATATCTTTAAGACTAATAAATAAATGTATGTACAAAAATAACAATAACATTCGGGATGTTTGACTAAGTTGAATATATTATTAAAATAAATATTTTCTCAGAAGTATTTATCTAAAGAAATGGAAGAACTATGATCAAACAGACGAAGACGGTGTAGGTGGATTAGGAATTGGAAATACTCTGTATTTCTTAAGGAATATGTCGATACCAAATATACGAAAGTGGATCAAATAAGGTTTCACATGCTTTGGAGTAATTTTTACTTATCTATTTACAGAAATAACTATTTTATATTTTACTCTTAAAATTTCTTTGACACCGTGTATTTTAGAATGTCTACATAATTCTACTTTTTTACTGATGATGATAAAAGTAGAATAAGAAATCATATTTTTTACGTTCTGTTTGCTTTTAAGTCCAAATCTAGTTAGTTATAATGTTGCTTCCAGGTAAACTTTTTCATCTGTGTAATCGAGGGAAAACCTTTAAAAGTTTTTGGTCTTTCGGGGAATTGATCAAGGAGCTTAAGATTTTTACTCTGCTAAACCCATTCTGATCATCACTCTACTCATGGAAGATAGGAAAAATCATCCAATGACAAGTCCCGGCCATGGGCGGAGCGGGAAGTAGTGTCAGACTCTCACTGACTAAACGACCTACTCCGTTTTTTCTAAGCCCGGGTACGGTACGGTTAAGCTAAAGGCTAAAGAAAAACGGCTATAGGGGCCTGAATCCTGGCACCGTCTTTCCTGGAGTTACTTTTTGGCCGGACAGAGTCAAATCATGACACCTACATCTCCAAGGAAGGTCCGCACCTGGTATGAAGGCTAAAAAGGAAAGGGGTGGGTCGTTTAGTCAGTAAGAGTCTGACACTGTTTCCTGCTCGGCCCAAGGTCGGGATTCGTCATAAGATGATTTTTCGCACCATAAAAAAAACACCTACATCTCATAAAATCTTTACCGTAATTCAACACAGCTTTAGTGACCTATAGTAAAGTAGACACGTTCAAATAAAATCAGGAAAGTAACTTCCATTGTCGACCGTTTAATTTTTCAAATGTCAACGATAAATCAACAAGAACTTTTTATTGGCGTTCACAATGCGGACGAATTGTTTGCTTAACGGGCAGTTTGCTTAACGTCCAGTTAGCTGGGGGTGGCATCGACCCTTAGTCTATGTCCCAATTGACTTGATAGGTACAGTTCCATGTAAACTTAGATTTTAGTTGAAACTCTTGGAACCCAATGGAACGCCGGCGTTCGCATACATATTGTCTTTCTATTATGTATCTAATTACGGAACTCGAATGGTTAAGTAGGTTTTATCATCATCATCATCCTAACGCCAGTCCCGGTTGCTAACCTTGGCTTTCACCTCGGTGCCCGGGGTCCGCTTTCCTACAAACACGCCTCCACTTCGCTCGGTCTTTTGCGTCCTTTGCCTTAAGCCCATTAGCACACATATCGTCCCTTACGACGTCGATCCAACGCCTCTAAAGTAGGTTTTATTATGATAGATAACAATCATCGAATGACAAGTCCCGCTCTTGAGCAGAGCGGGAAACAGTGTCAAACTCTTACTGACTAAACAACCTACTTCGTTCCTTCTTTGCCTTTCGCACTGGGGCCAAGCCTTCCTTTCAGAAAGATACCCTAGGCCCCAGTAGGTTTAGCCTGTGTCCCAATTGACTTGATAGGTACAGTTCTATGTAAACTTAGATTTTAGTTTAAGAGCTGCCAACCCGAGGTACATTTTCATAAAACCGCTCTTACGTGATTATAATGTTATTACACATCTTTGTTCAGATATTTTGGATACACAGATATTGTTGTTTGTTGTTGTTGTGGATATTATCTAGGCTTCATATATAGAAATCATAAATTTGTGTAAAATTATCGAATTCCAACAGAGTTTTCAGGTGTCATTTCTCTTTTTTCGCATTAATTTAGCATCAAACATCACTTTAGATTGCGTTAAATGTATCAACGAGTTTTTAAAGGCATATTCGACGTTGACGATAGGCGAGTGAGGGAGGCCAACTTTAACGGCAGTTAGCAGGGGGGCGGTGGCATCGGCCCTTAGTCTATGTCCCTATTGGCTTGATAGGTACAGTTATATTTAAACTTAGATTTTAGTTTAAGAGTGGCCAACCCTACATTTTTATACAACCGCTCTTACGTGATTATGACGTTATTACACATTTTTTTTTTCAGATATTGTGGATGCATACATATCTTGTGGATATTATCTAGACTTCTATAGAAATCAAAACATAAATTTGTGTAAAAGTAATCCAGTAAAGACTTCTGAAAATCTGCTATTTTACGTAACTTTGACTCTCGATGTACTCCTATATTAAAAATATAAAAAAGTACTTCTATAGAAGCCTAGCGCATTTAATCGAGATTCTAAATGAAAATGATGTATTTTAATTTCATTTGAGTTAGTTAGGTTTTTTGCTTATCACATTTTTTTATATGGTGGGAAAACTCAACTAATAATGAATTCCGCCCTTGTGCGGAGCGGGAAACAATGTCAGACTCTTACTGACTATACGACCCACCCGTTCCTTCTTAGTTTTCATAATGGGGTCGGTCCTTCCTTTCAGAAACCGGACCTGGGCCCCAGCAGTTGGGCCTCTACATTTGCTGACAACTCCTTGAGGAAACGGAAACGGAGCGCGCCGTTGACGATTTGGCTTGATCCGGACTACCATGAACAAATAAAATAGGTATGATCAATGTATTTAATATTGATATGATATTTCCGGACTTAAAATAGAAATACTGGGGTGGATAATACATGCCTCGACATGCCGCCTCCGCCGGGACCCGGAAAACGAGGAAGGCCTAAGAGGCGTTGGATCGACGTCGTAAGGGACGACATGCGTGCTAATGGGCTTGAGGCAAGGGACGGAAAAGACCGAGCGAAGTGGAGGCGTCTAGGAAGGAAAGCGGACCCCGGGCACCGAGGTGAAAGCCAAGGTAGCAACCGGGACTTACGCTAGGTTGATGATGATGACTTGAAATAGAAATACTAGCAACGTATAATTACGACAGTAAATCGGTATTGAATATGTATCGATTTTGTCTAGATATAACTTTCTCATTTAATACCCACTAAATTGGTTTATATTTTGAGTTCCAAGGAAGTAATTTGTTATTTCATCAGGAGATTTGGCGGAGCGGGATACATTGTCAGACTTCTACTGACAAAACCCACCGTTCCTTCCTGCCTAAGCCCCAGGGCCCAGGTGTTCCGCTTTTGCATCAACCCTTGGCTTCGACCCTGCTGGGCCCCTACAGTTGCTGACAACTCATTGAGGCGCGCGGGACAGTCGTCGACGACTTGGGCTCGGTCCGGACGGTTACCGGATGGGCGGACTGCGAGCTACCCATTGTTCGCCGTCCGCAAGTAAATTAGATCAGCTAGGAATGTGAAACTACTGGTTGTTTTGACCTGTTTATCTATTTATTATGCTATTATTATTAATATGTCTGTCAGTCAGTCATTTTCTCCTTTTATATTTATTTATAGATAAATAATTTCTAATTCTATTCTGAAAATCCAAATGGACTTTTGATTATCGCCTCACTGAAATATTTTGAATTTTCTCCATTACTTCTATAGACTAATTATAGAAATAATAATTGTCACTATTTTAGTTCATAGCGAGGAAATTAATTGACATTTAAAAGTCGATAACTTGTGGAGGTGCCTTGTGTGGGTATAATGGGAAATACCATAGAGAGTTCTAGTTTATTTTTGTTGAATAACCTTTATATTAGTTTAACAATGAAATGTTAAGCACGAGTTAGTGATACATATGTGTAATTAACTCGATTTCATTAACCTTTCGACTACCGTAGTTACAGACACAATTAAAGAACAATAGTGCGAACGCCGGCGATCTTCGCTTGTGGCTTAGAGTTTAAAAAATAACAAAATATTTAACTATGCGAAAGGTTCTTCGCTTGGGGCTTAGAGTTTTAAAAATAAATAAATATTAAATGATTTCTCATACTTTAAACTGCATTATAGAATTAGAGGTAAACCCGATAAGTTATAAGACCAAACCAGGTCGTGGACGGCGCGCTCTGTTCCCGAGCGCCTCAAGGAGTTGTGAGCAACTGTAGAGGCCCAACTGCAGGGCCGAAGCTTACTGGGGCCCCGGTCTGGTTTCTGAAAGGAAGGTCCGCTCCCGGTATGATGGCTAAGAAGGAATAAGGTGGGTCGTTTAGTCAGTAACCGGCTGAAACTTTTTCGCTCTCCGCCCAAGGGCCGGATTAGATGGCTTTTCCTACCATGAAAAAAAAAGATATAAAATACACTTGTGTTGGGGTTATCACCTTTTATTCCCATAGTGTCTCCAATTCATTTACAATTCGCAATTGTATTATTGAAATGAGGTTGGATTGTGTGAGAAGTGATATGAAAGAAAGAGGAGTTAGTGATAGCGTGACGGGTGACAGGACAGAGTGGAAGAAAAAGACATATTGCGCCGACCCCAAATAAAACGGGACAAGGGCAGGAAGAAGAAGAAGAAGATTATTGAAATGAGGTAATAGAACAAAATAATAATAATTTTAAAGCGAAATAGAATTTTAATAGAAGGCATTCGATTTGAATATTGTTAATTCCTTTAAGTAGGTGTGTAGACATCAGTCTCTTCTTAGGGCTTAATTAATTAATTGATAAAAACTAAAGCTTGGCTGCAATCCTACCTGATGGTAAGCAGTGACGCAATCATTGATGGTGAGGCGCACTAGTTTATGAGCTTAGTCACTCTAGCCTTGAAGATACCTAAATAATAATTACACGGAAATATATAATAGAATGTAATCTGAATAAACTAGGCAACATTGTAAGCTGACCCATTCTCGCTAGACTAAATGATGAAATCTAATTGAAATTTTCAGTTAATAAATTCACGTTTTTCTTCAAAGTCTCAAGAAGAGCTTACGCCTTGGAATCTGAAGCAAAAGTGTAAGATTTTGAATTACGTCGTCTATTTTATGTTTGTTTGTTAAATCTTACTAATCCTTAATCCGTCGCTTCGTGTTACAATCTGAACTCCTTGAGGGGGTGGTTCAAGTTAGAAACTGTGAGCGGGGTTTGGTTTAAAAACAAAATGACTACGGTGAATTGCGATATGATCAAAATTGGGGGCTGCCTTAAATGTTAATTGATGTTTCACTTAGTAATCAATTTTGATCGTGGTTTTCAGAGAAAGATTATTTTTTTCAATGTATTATGATCCTTCGTTACGAACTTATGTCATTTAACTCCTAAGCTGCTTAACAGATGTGGGTGAAATTTTGTATATAATTGAGTGGTTCCTTGGATGGTTAGAAAATACTATTGAACTTGTAAGTGGCGTTGCTATAGAGTTCTTATTATTTTTTCTAACGAATCTTTTAGAAAGGGCAATATCTGTCAGAACGTTTAGTATTCAATATTGTTTAAAAATATTCACAGGACTTTAATCAATTGTAGGTTTCTCGTATATTACTTTGACTGACTCACCACAGCTTCAATTAGATGTAATAGTGATATTAAATATATTATGCGTATGCGTCCGTTGCGGACTTTTTAAGATCTAAGTATATATAAGGACAGATAGCAGAAGCGACTTTGTTTTATTCTATGTAATGATTACTAACCCGCTGTCGCTTATGACTTACCCCATACATAACGAGGCCGAGTGAAATTCAAACATTAAGAGTTTTTCTGTGAAATCAGAGTCTGCTCAGGTTTTCATCTCAAATGGGATTACATTTTATACTTATTCGTTTGGATGCTGTAGAGGAGCCATTAACGCTATCACCTGATAATAATGCCCTGTTTTCGAAACATCTAATTTATGGTTTAATGTATTTCTTTAGTGTATTTTTTGTTTTTGTATTATATGTTCTCATGATTAGATTAAAGCAGCAGGGTGTAAAAGTATTTATAGTTTAGTTTATATTAAAGAATATTATGTCTCTTTAGTGTTTTCTATATTAATAAGAAGATAATATAAATAAAAGGACAGGTGATATACACAGGCGAGTTTATATTTATTCATTTATGTGTAAAGATAAAATAGATAGTAATTCTTTGGGTCTTTTACTGAGAAAAAAATCTTTAATTTTAACGATAAAAAATATGAAAAGACTTCAACAAACAAACAGGTCAAGTTACTTTTGTATTTATAACATTACTAGTGTCTGTTTTAAAACGGTGAAGGAAAACATCGGGAGGCCTCCTCTCTGGAGAGGGATTGGGCCGTAATCCACCATGCGGGCCTAGTGCGGATTGGTGAATTTTACGTCTTGGAATTTATGATTCAAGGACATACCGGTTTACTCACGATCTTTGAGAGCAGTGGTGATGAAATAAATTACACAAAGTAACACGCTTGCCTGAGTTTAACCCGTGATCAACATCTCGTAAGTCGGGGCCGTTACCACTCGTTCTAAATTACCTAAATTTGAGTACCTACACTAAATACCTACTCAACGCCGAGTCTGTCACATGACTTCGAATTTTTGGTTCAAGAACATGCCGGTTTCCTCATAATGTTCCTTTACCGTTTTGAGAGCAGTGGTGATGAAATAAATTACACAAAGTAATGCGCCTGGCTGGGTTTGAACCGCGAACTACATCTCGCAAGTCTGGGTCGTTGCCATTCGGCCACCGCCGTTCTTATATTAGGTATGGTCTGGTATAAATTACTAAACAACCCTCAGATACAGATATACCTAGATAACGTACCTTACGTACAAAATTGTATGTGGTCACTTTCGCGGTCAGTCTGCATCGGTGTACAGCGCTAGTCGGACATCAGTTAAATATATAATTATAGGTTAATTGTGCTGGCAAGGCGGGGTTGGAGCGAGGGTCTTTGAACGATTTGACTTTCCCATCACAAATAGTCCTTGTGACGCCATAATAGATAGTCAAATAATGGCACGCTTGGTTTCCATACAGATCGTGATGCTTGCGTTATCTAGGTATATCTAGGTATATCTGTGATACGACCCTTCCAATATGAACTAAATAATTTATTTAAATTTTAATTAAATCCACAGTTTATTGTTTTTGTTAAGAGATAGATCAAAGCAACGCAAGCATACTTTCTCGCGATTAAATATTTAATTTACTATTCATTAAAATTTAAATGTTCATCTTAATGATTTGATATCTTTTCTCTTTGTAAATAAAATAAACTTTCAATCTACAATTTGAATTTGAATAGAAGATCAAATGAGTTCGTGTTTTTGTATTTTAATTGGTGTACTGACTGGGTTATTCTGAAATAGCATTTTGATTAAATTAATTCATTATACAACGTGTTGTTTCTTTATAAGTAGGGTATGAATGAGACCATAGAGACTCTATAGGTTATGAATGACACCATATCAAAGAATCTCTGTAGGGCCCTACAGGGTCGAAGCCTCCTGGGGCTAAGGGTTGATGCGAAAGCGTAACATCAGGGCTCTGGGACTAAGGCAAGGAAGGAATAAGGTAGGTTGTTTAGTCAGTAGAGTCTGACACTGATTCCCGCTCCGCCTAAGGGCGGGATTCGTCGTATGATTTTTTACTTACCATAAAAAAATAAAAAAAAACCATACACACTCAGTTTTAATACAAAAATCGTGTCAACCTAAAAACCAACCGTATCGCCTTCAACACAATCCAGACCTCATTATGTCTCGTTGACCTATTCTCTAAGTCCTATAAACTTAAATAAACCATTAAAAATAAAAATAAATCTTCCCAGAACGTTAACATTAAGACTTTAGTGGTTGTAAAGTAAAAAAAGCAGTATTGATTATTCTATTTTCATATACACGTGGCCAAATGACGTCAGGGTACTACAATGACCAGCTTATTATGGGCTTCGTGACGTCCAGCCATAAAGTGGAAACTCCTGGGCTTTGGGATTTTTTTTTTTATTGTGAGTAATTTTTATTGTGACAAATTATGAAAATGTCGACATGGTTGTGGTAAGAATTATGAAGCGGTTTTCAAGTAGAAATATGCGGATAAGATTGTTTTGAGAAAGTGCCTTGAGGTTTTTTTATGGTGGGTAAAAAATGTAAAGCCAACGACGAATCCCGCTCTTGAGCGGAGCGCGAAATAGTGTCAGAATCTTAATGACTAAATCACACATTTTCCCCCGTTCCGATAAGATTCGAAACGAAGGATTACTCCAGACTCAGTTCAATATCCTCCGTACCTGAGGAACAAAACTTATAACAGACAATAATGAAACTTTTGGAAAAAGTCAAGATCAATTTATGATATTAAAGGGATCCAAAGAGCTTGGAAGTTGACGCGGCCGGTGGACGGATGAGTGCGGGATTACCGCGGGATTAGGGCCCCGTTCCGCGAGATCCCCGCCCTAGCAATCCACTAAGATTATAAGAAATGAATCAAACGTTCCCGGGATATTGAAGCCACAGATTATATGGTGACGTAGATGTGTTAAAGATGGAAGAACCCATTGTATCGATAGACCTGTTTTTATTGATGGGTTTTTTATTGCTTCTTGAATTGCTCAACAGAAGTGGACTGGACATATGATAGATAGATATTCTTTATTGCACACCAAAAATAGAATAACAATAGGAACTTCAAATTAATAGGGTGTTACAATGGACGGTCTTATCGCTAAAAGCGTTTTTTTAAAGACAACCTTTGGGTGGATTTGACAAAGAAGGAAAAAAAGATACTTAGGATTCATGAGATGTACAAAAGAAATAAAGTCGAACTGTCTCCCCCCTTAGAAATGGGACTCGCCGTAGAAGAAGCAACCTCTGAGGCGAGTCCCATCTCCAATGATTATCTCCAACCTTGTGTGTTAGTGAACACTCAAGGTTAGAGATGATCTTGTTTTTGGACGCCATTGAAGAAGTGTAGTGCGAATCAGAACCCAGTGGAAAATGTTCGAGGAGGCCTATGTTAAGATTCACACTGAATTTCGGAACATAATAAAACCGGATGATTTGCCCATCTCAAAATCATTAAATAACTTCTTCTAATGTAAGTGGAGTGAGCGAGAGTGTTAGACACGGCCACTCTTCCAAGCAACTTTGAAACCCTGGCAGGTATGGGGCTTAGCATTTTAGTGGTGGGTAAAATACATTCAATGATATCTCCCACCCTTGGACGGAGCTAGAGATAGCGTCAGACTTTTACTGACAAAAAAAACTTACCCAGTTCCTACGTTTCCTCAGCGTGATCTACCACCTGCACCTTTAATGACTTGTACGAGGCTAATGAGAGAGCTGTCCAGGTGGCTAAATATTGGTCGGACAAAATTTGAGTCAAATCGACACGAAAAGAAGAAGAAGTTCCTACGTTGCCTTTCATACCAGGGCCTAACCTTCCTTTCAGTAGGCTTCGACCCTGCTGTGTGACTGGGTCCCTACGTTTTGCAGGTAACCTAATTTATCTAGCCTTCTGTTACCCATCTGAACAAGTCTAATCTATGTCCCGGGAAGTACTTACTGGTCAATGGGTAGTTAGAGCCTTTATATTAGCTGACCGACCGAGTGGTTATTGAATGAGTCCCGGATAACGTCGGTATTGATCCCTCCTCACTAATGGAAATAGTTTCGGGTTTCCAGAGGGTTTCTGCTAGAAGGGTTGTATGCGGTTTTAAGGATTGGATAAAGAGATACGCGGGACGGTTATGTTTGTTGAAATCTTAATTTTCTTTTGGCTGTATTTGTACTATGGCCGTGATTGGTTGCCTGTTTAGTCCTGTAATGTAATTTAATTGGTTTTTATTTAATGCAATTTATTTTGAACTCTTGAGCTCTAAGCGGCCGCTGGCGTTCGCATACCTCCATTCATATAAGTTTCTGTGAAATTGTTACTTTTTGATGTACAATAAAGTATTATTCTATTCTATTCTTAATATCTATACATTGACTGAACTGTATTGTAAATTAACGTAGTGCAATTTAGTCCCAGGAGGACATCGGTGTCCGCACACCTATTTGTCTTTTAATTGTGTATTTAATTACGGTACTAGAAAGGTTAATTTGAATAATATCAATTTTATGTAATTTAAATTTTTAGTCATCTTTATCATTTCAGCCGAAAGAAGTCTACTGTTGATCATAGGCTTCCCCCAAGCGTCGCCACGAAGACCGATTTTGAATGTGTGAAATTGTTCGAAAGTGATGTAATTTAATTGCAATTTGGTAAATATACTGTTTATTTTATGATGTACGAGTAAGTAAGCGATAAGTGAGTCTTTTTTACTTAAAATAAATTGTTTAGAACATCTTACGCTGAATTTCTGGTATTTTGACTTCCACAGTCCAATTAGTTTGGATTCTGTATCTTGAAAAGCGTTGGTTACTTAGTTCAAAAAAAAAAAACGGAAAAAACGCTATTCTTAGTAGTAAGCCTTGTGACAACTAGACCTTGAAGTAAAAAAAAGTTAGGACATTATTTTAAGTAACATCTATTTTTTACACCAAATATAATAACTTAAAACAGTTACTATATCACAGAATTTCAGTAGAAAAACAGTCGTTTCCAGTTGATTTATAGTTTTAATATTATCATGTTTCGGACAGACCTCGGTTTGGTAATTTTAATTATTTATGAAAGAAATGATTGATGTAGTTAATAATTTTAAAGGCTCCATTCGTTGTTCGGAATGGTAAATAATAGAAAAGCTTGTCTTTCATGTATAGAAAATGTACTGAGGTTTTTACTTGTTTCCTGTAGTAACCTACGTGAAATAGGTAAGGTAGGGTGATTAATTAATGATGTGAACTAGCTGTTGGAAGCTATTATCGGGTCTTATGTTAATTTAATACTAAGAATATCTCAAAAAAGATATTGTTATATCGAAGGAGTTTGAAAGAAAATTGGCCGTTTTTTGAAGTGGGGTAACCTCTTTTTCATTACTCATACTCTGAAAGTAGGTGTAAAGTGGGTTGAAAGTAGTACTTTTCCTCCCTAGGGAGTTCTACTTTCAACAGACTAAATAACTATATATATATATAATAATTGATGTACGTGGTCTGTAATGCCCTCACCAGTTGCTCAGGTGAATTACACCTCGGTTACAATGACAAATTTTCTTCACTTTTAATAAAATGTGGTTCATTCTTTGACTTAAAACATCTCACTAAACATAAAATAAGTGTATAATAAATATCTTGAGTTTTGCGCCATCTAGCGGACATGAACCACTCGAGCTTTCACTTTGAATCCATATAGTTAAGAAAATGAAGAGTTATTCAATGTTCTGTTCATATGTAGCAATATAATAAACTACTTATACAATAAACAAATACTTAAAATCCCTTTTTAAATGTATATTTCACTCAAAACCCGCGAAAAGACATCAGCGTGAGCAAATAAAGGTGCTGACTCACCAACACACGGGTTGTGGTTTACCACAGCGAAGATGCGGTCGCATCGTTTCTTCATGTGCGTATTGGGGCAGATGCAGCCGAAGAGTGGAGAGAGGCGCAGACCAGCCCAGGCTTCGCGACAGGATTCCCTGGAGGTGAAAAGGTGGGTTAGTAAAATTGTGATAAAATGGATAGATAGTCAAATAAAATGATTTATTTCATATAAAATATTTCAACTTTTCAATTGTTCAAAGCCAAGAAGTCAGTCAGTCATAAAAATGTTGCTATTCGCACATTCTAATTTCTATGAATGTACAGTACGGCTTCGGATCTTGGCGAGTCTGAAGCTAACTTCGCTTAGCAAGCGCTAATAGTCGCAGAGCCTAAGCTCTGCGACTATTAGCGCTTGAAAACTCGTACAAAAATAAATACCAATAACAGTTTTTAACAGCAATAACCATTGCAAATTGCATTTGTTTGTCTACGATTTTTGAAGCGTTAAAATTCGCAGAACCTAACTACAGACTCACTAAGATCCGAAGTCGTACTGTACAAGAACTCCATGGATCCTTTTAATAAAGTTTTGTATTAGCTAATTTTAATTACATATAAAATACGCGTAAACTTTTTTCCATATTTCCACAGTGAGTTTGATTCCTTTCGAGGTTTTTTTTTCAATAATAATAACATTTTATTTACAGGTCTCAAGTAATCCATAATTATAGTGTTAGTAAGAACTTAAAGCTAATGTTAGTGTATTTTAAAAAAATGCACCAAACAAAACTAAAATATTTATTTATTTATTTATTTTTAAAGAAAGCTTACAGACTAATAACATTGTTGTTTATTTTTATATACAGGGTATTTAATGTTGATATACAGACTCGAAATTATTATTATAACGACTATTATAAGACCATTAAAAACTTTTTACAAAAAAAAACCGCCTTCAAAAAAAGCCAAACGATAAAAGTTCCTACACTAAAAAGTTGAAAATAAAAATTTGAATTGCTGTAAAGAAACTTAATTTATAGGTAAACTTATTTGACATTAATATTTTGCAAATATTCAAAATTTATTACTTCTTTTTGGAGTCGGTGCCAGCATTTTTATTGTTGAAACTTAATGTTAGGTAGCTTTTTAACCAGTGCCATTTTTCGTACATAATGCTTAAATATTTTCAATGTATATACATATTTATATATATATTTATGTATGTGTTTTTGTGTGTTTTTATGTGTATGTATATGTGTGTGTTTTTTGTATGTATGTTTATATGTTTGTTTTTTTTTATGTATTTGTCTCTTAATTAAGTAAGTATTATATATTTGAGTATGCAAATAGGTACTAAGTAGTTTTATAGTTAAATTAGAGGTAGTTTTTCAAGGGATTGTTGCCCATTCGTAATTCCTTGCCTTGGCTGGCACAGACTCCAAAAATAAGTAATAAATTTTGAATATTTGCAAAATATTAATGTCAAATAAGTTTACCTATAAATTAAGTTTCTTTACAGCAATTCAAATTTTTATTTTCAACTTTTTAGTGTAGGAACTTTTATCGTTTGGCTTTTTTTGAAGGCGGTTTTTTTTTTTGTAAAAAGTTTTTTTTATTTGTAGCCGTTTAGTGTTTTTTATTATAATGTGTTATGGCAACGAAGTCAATATCGTTCCTACATTTCTTTTGAAAAAGTTACCAATGTCATATAAGTAGGAATACATATTATAGGTACATTGTTACAGTGTAATCGTTTTGATCTCGTGGAGAGATGATATGATGCATGAAATACTTATGATTCATCTCATGGGTACATCTCATAACAACTCTCATCATCATCATCATTTCAGCCAGAAAACGTCCACTGCTGGACATAGGCCTCCACTAAACGTCGCCACAACGACCGATTCTGTGAGACTCGCATCCATCGCATTCCCGTGATTCTCACCAGGTCGTCCGTCCACCTTTTGGGAGGTCTTCCAAAGCTGCGTCTTTTGGTGAGCGGTCGCCACTCTAGAACCTTTCGGCCCCATCGGCCATCTGTTCTACGAGCAATGTGCCCTGTCCACTGCCACTTAAGTTTGGCAATTCTTCGGGCTATGTCGGTGACCCTGGTTCTCCTGCGCATTTCTTCATTTCTGATTCGAACACGCAAGGAAACTCCGAGCATAGCCCTTTCCATTGCCCTTGACAGCATTGCCCATGAGAGCTCTAATAAGCTCAAACAATGCTAGGATACGTTTTTTTATTTTGAAGTTCCCATGCCAACCTTCCACCTTCCAGCTTCATCATCACATCAGTTCAATAGTACCTTACAGCCAAAGTGCATCTTATGACAATTCTAACAAGCCCAAACACGGCTAGGATATATTAATTAGTTACGCAGTTCCAGTGCCTACCTTCCAGCTCCATCATCATCATCAGATCAGTTCGATGATAATTATTTAATATCATTGGTTTATAGTGCATTTTCATAGTTGCTTAACTACCTTGATTGTGATATCTATGCGAGTGTCAAGTTTCGTTAGCCATTTCTGATCTTCTTCACCAGTTCCACCTCATCAAATGTTACTTTTTGACTGTAAATGCTTGAGTTCTCGATGAAAATATAAAAAAAACTATGTAGTTGCTTATAATATTTGAGGAGTTCCCTCGATTTCTCATGGATCCCATCATCAAAACTCGATTTTGAAAAAAATGGGACCAATCTGGAAGCATATCCTTTCAAGTACAAAAAAAATTTTGCAAATCCATCCATAAACAACGGAGTTCTGAGGTAACAAACATAAAAAAAAAAAAAAAAAAAAATACAATCGAATTGAGAACCACCTCCTTTTTTTTGAAGTCGGTTAAAAATAAGTAATCGTAATATCATTTCCCATAATTATCGCAATAGCATATCGCGTCCACTACATTTTGACCAATTAGGCGAACATAAAACAATGTACTGACTAGCAGAGTTTTTTCGCGATTTTATGTTTTGACTTTATATTGGATACTAGCGACCCGCCCAACTTCGCACGGGTGCAATACTTATATAATACGCATGTATTATGCTTATAAACCTTCCTCTTGAATCACTCTATCTTTTTAAAAAAACCGCATCAAAATCCGTTGCGTAGTTTTAAAAATCTAAGTATACATAGGGGCAGACGACTTTATTTTATTCTATGTTATGATGATGCTTACATCTTTAAAAAGAGAATATATAGCTTGCTAAAATATCTCTCATCAGACATTACTGAAAAAAAGCAACACTCAGCTCCAAGAGGACACCAATGTCCGCACACCTATTATCTTTTTATTTTATCTGTAACTAGCGGACCGCCCCAGCTTCGCACGAGTACTGATATTTAATATATTATGCATGTATTATACACATAAACCTTCCTTTTGAATCACTCTATCTATTAAAAAAACCGCATCAAAATCCGTAGCGTACTTTTAAAAATTTAAACATACTTAAGGCATAGCAACTTTGTTTTATACTATGTAATGATTACGGTACTCGAAAGATTAAAATCGTTTAACAAAACTACACGGATATACTTTGATAGTCCAACAGATATTAACCACACAGTTTATATTTGGTCTAGACTATTTATAAATGGCCGCCATTATGAATTCATGGCACTGCTCCTCTTAAATAGAGTATTACGTACGTATCGATCTAACTGAAGCCTGTTTATTTCAGGCTTGGAGCTGGAAAGCTTGTGTTTTTCTTTTTGCCTATAAATATAGCGGCAAATTGTGAGATTCGAGCTTTTTATTTGACTTCTGGGTAATTTTTACAGACAAAAATAGTACATTTTGATTTGATACGAGTGCAGAAAGTTTGCCATTGCGGTCGAGGCGGAATTATGCTGTCTAGTGCTTTTTTTTGGTTGGTAAAAATTATCTAATGACATCTCCGCGCTCTTGAGTGGGGCGTGAGATAGTGTCAGACATTTACTGACAAAAAACCCACTCCTGTTCCTTCTTTAGCTTCGTTCCAGGGCTGCAGGTTCTTTTTTTTTTTTTTTTTTTTTTTTTTAGGTAGTTAAAAATCATCCAATGACGAGTCCCACCCTTGGGCGGAGCGGGAAACAAGTGTCAGACTCTTACTGACTAAACAACCTACCCCATTCCAACGTTGCCATATACACCAGGGCCAGAGCCTTCCTTTCAGACGCGAACCCATGGCCCCAGTTGGCTTCGACCCTTTTGCAGGGTCCCTACGGTTTGCTGACAACTCCTTGAGGCGCGCGGGAACAGTGCGCGCCGTCGACGACTGGGCTTGGTCCGGAGGGTTACCAGACGATTGGACGGCGAGCTACCCATTGCTCGCCATCCACAAGCCCGCGCCTACGGTGGCCGGAAATCGGGATCGGAATCTCGGCGGCGTCTCGGGCGTGAGCGCCGTTGCCTTAAGCGGTCGGCTTCCTCCTTTGCTAGCATTACTGCTTCGCAAAAGGAGGCGACCGCCTGCCACTCCTCTTCGCTCCGGACCATGGCCTCGACCAAGGCCCGGCGCGAGAGATCACCGCCGCCGATCGCCCCCACGAGGACACGGCGATGCTCTGCCCAAGCAGGGCAAACCTCGACCGTGTGCTCCACCGTATCCTCGGGCTGCAGGTTCTGTCTTGCTGTTGCAGTAAGCCCGGTAGGGTGTTCATTGCATTGTTCATTCCAGTTACATGTTGAATTTAAAAAAAATCCAAACTATTTTTTTCTAAATAAATCACGGTTATGTGGGAAAGTAATGAGTTTTTTAATTTAAATACACAATGTTTTTTTCATAATTATACATATTTTATACAATCATATAGAGTCAATTTTGCGGTGACATATTATACATACTAAAAGTTTCGTTCTTTATAAGATGCACAGTCCTTTAGTAATTTGTATGTCTTTTCTGAACTTGACTAATTTACTACTAAGCCTAATATTCAATCGCATACTTAGTAAACATTGTGACTATTTATTATTATTTAAGTACGTACCGTATTTTTTTTTGTTCTGTAGCAAGCATAGTTTTCATATGCGAAGCCATATGTGTGTTAGTGTGTTAGTGGCCCTGACTGCTACGCCGGAGGTCGTGGGTTCGATTCCCACCCAGGACAAATGTTTGTGTGATGAGCACGATCATTTGTTCTGTATCTGGGTGTAATTTATATATATATGTATGTATTTAGAAATATATAAGTAAGTATGTTTATGAGTTGTCTAGTACTCCTAACACAAGCTCTGCTTAGTTTGAGACTAGATGACGTTGTATGATAGTTGTGGAATATATATTATTAGTTTCGGTGAAAGTAACTTTTTGGAGATCTTTAATGTGTCGCTTTATTTCAGTCAAATATGTTGTTATTCTTATTAGTTTTTTTTTATTGCTATAAACTAGTGCTTCACTGCAGCCCCACCTTATGGTAAGAAGTGATGCAATCGTTGATAGTGAGGCGCACTAGTTTATTAAGAGCCTATTCACTGCCTTGAAGACACCTAAATTATAATCGGATGGAAAGAACGCAGCTGGCAAACTGTTCCAGTCCTTCGATATACGCGGTATAAACGACGAAGTCTTAGTCAAGACCGTAAATGTCTCAACAACATAAGGGTGGATATCTGTCGTACGCCGGGATGTCCGATTAGTTGTCAATACTGTTTGTTTGCCTTTTACAATAAAATAAAATAAATAACGTTACCTGTCTTCCATACGACATTCTCCGTCACGGGCCTTGCAAGCGTTCTTGAAGCGGTCGAAGAGTACGGAGCAGGCTTTCTCGTTGTGACAGACGCTCAGCGCATAGGTGCAGGTCGGCAGAGTCTCCACTGGGTACGGGTCTTTCTCTGAAAAAGACCAGAATTAAGTATTCATGAAGTTTTAGTATCTTATACCTACTAAGATAATTGTAACTATATGCTCTATTCACATTAAGATAAGACATTTAAAGAATTCTTTTCTACTGTCTGTTCGACCGATTTTAATTTCTTTTCCGTAGGTTATGCCTAGAGAAGGAATGGCTTTAATCTTGAGTCGAGCTCTTTACTAGGCCTAAGTTAAACTATACGAATACTGACAGCTTGCACTGACTGTCCAGTTCAATCTGTGTAGTTCTTTCCTCATAGGACCATCTCAGACTCTAATCTGCATTGTTTTCACATGATCACCTTTACATAGTTACTTTATGGACTTTAAAAGAGACTTTGTTTCGACATATTGCGCCGACCCCAAATAAAACGGGACAAGGGCAGGAAGATGATGATGATGAAAAGAGACTTTGTTTCGGAGTCGAAACTCCGAAACAAACTCAGGGGTCAAAGTGAGACGAATCTCAGGGTAGTCAGCTAGGAAACATCGGCTTCATCTAGTTTAAACTAACAAAACAAATTACGTGAAAAAGTGTTGTGAAAAACCGTTTTTTCAAAAATAAATGTTAATTATCATCAATGGTAAAATGGATTTGAAATAAATGATTTATAGTTTGTTTTTTAATTCTAGACTACGATTTGACAACTCAGAATGTCACACTCTAGAAATATGTTCCCAATTTTCTGAAGTTTGACATTTTAAGTTCTCAAATCGTAGTCTAGGATTAAAAAAAACGAACTATATTACTATTGAATCTAAAGTTAAACACTTCCAATCTACAAACTAAAATGCATTTATCAACAAAAAAAAGGTTTTTATCGAACATTTCACCCACTTTGTCGTATATTCGGCCACCGCGTACATTGTCATGTTATAGTAACAGCCACAAAAAACTTTGACACGCAATAAAACCCAGTTGTTTTTATTAAGCAAAATATTTTTATAGTCCCGCGAGTTGTTGGAACCAAGCGCGAATAAATACGTGAAACAAAGTATCGAAATGGTTTTTTATGGTGGGCAAAAATCATACGATGACGAATCTCACTCTTGGGCGGAGCAGGAAACAGTGTAAGACTCTTACTGACTAAATACTGGGGTATTTAGTCAGTAAGAGTCTGACACTGAGTGTGACACACCCCGTTCCTTTTTTTCCCTTCGCACTAGGGCCAAGCCTTCCTTTCAGAAAGAGACCCTGGGCCACAATAGGCTTCCCTTTTACAGAGTTCCTACGAAGTGTCGAAATGGTTCCTGTGTGATGTAGACAGACATAGAAACATCATGGCATTTTCCTGAGAGCTTAAGAGAGGCCAACCTGATGTATATTTTCTCTACTCTTACTTGATTATGATGTTATTGCACATCTTTCTTCAGATATTTTAGATATACAGACATCTTGTGGATATTATCTAGGTTTCTATAGAAATCAAAACATACATTTGTGTGAGTGTGAGTAAGATAAACAAATTAAGTATATTGACTTGGCACGCGAGGTTGTCGACACGTGGGATGTGGACTTAGCAATCATTGTACCGATAATCGTGTCAGGTAATGGCTTAATAGCCAAGAGCCTCAATCAACATCTTAGGAACTTTACGACACTGCTTTAGTCGAATTATTTTGCCGCATGCTACCACAGGTACGTGTGCCATAGTTTCACCATCTCTGTCCTAGATAAATTTCATTGGTATTTGCCCAGTTTCGAGTCCGAAATCTCATGCATGAAAGAACGCTATAACCACCGGACCATCACACCACACAGATAATTTAAGACCAATAAATTCATATTGTCATCACGACACATTTCCTATTAAAAGTCGATCAACCTTTTAAGATAAGCAATGGTTGGTAGACACTTCGATCAAAAAACATGAGTTGTCTCCAAGAAAATTAGCTTGGTACGCGCATAGAATATAATCAGGCCGAAATCGGAGGGACGGAAGCGTTCTTTTTGTCTAGAGCGGACGAATTGGACCAAGGCTGTGTTTTTTAGACTAATTTTGTAGCTAATGGAGGATTTGTGTTTTGTTTAAATAAGATTTTAGTACTTGAAACTAACTAGAATAAATAATTTGGAACTAGTACTTCACTCTACTTTAATTTGGTCTTCGTCATGATTAGCGCTAGGGTTACTAAAGAGCTTTGACCTTCTGAAGTTTTAAGTGCCTATATGCCATGTAAGGCTATGTGAAATAAAAATAAATATATTGATTTGATTATCAAATTTTGAGGTCTCATGGTTTGCTTTGCCATTTTGCTGATTTGAGTTTTATATATAAACTACTACATCATCGTAGCGTTTTATCCCCTTAGGAGATAAATTTTGAAGGAGCATCGGATACTATAATATTGGGACAGGTATGTACTACCCTAACTATTATTTTATAAGCCTGGTACAAGTGTCTAATTCGCAGTTCAAGTTTTTAATTCGCGCGTGTAATTAAAATCTCAGAAGAAATGTGTTGGACTAGGACATGCCGATTTCACGATGTTTTCAGAGCTATGGTGATGAAATAAATTACACAAAGTAATGCGCCCGGCTGGGTTTTAATCCGCGCATTACAATGTAAGTCCGGGCCGTTTTGGGCCACCACTGCTCTACTAATAAACGCTTATATAAAATAAGTGTCCATACCCTTCTTCATGACAAACACGCAGGGATGGTCGAACAGGAAGTCTCGGAAGGAGTTACACTCAGGGTCCACGTTCGGTTCCCTACAGAGGCAGGTCGGCTTGAAGAACGGGAAGGCTTGCAGGGTCCTCAGGGCAGCCTGGCACTTCGTCACCGTCACCGTCGAACAAGCCACTGGAACAACAAAGTATAAGATTATCATTCAACCATCAAGGATTGCGTCCCTGCTTACCATCAGGTAGGATCGCAGTCAAGTTGTTTTATTATTGGCTTTATTGTTGGCATAAGACAGCGTGCCGTGATAATCTTTATACCACAGTCATCGCAAGGTAATTACTGGGCCCGTATGTAATAGAATAGAATAGAAATACATTTATTCGAGATTTAGCACAACGGTTACAAAACACATGGTAAAAAATAACAAAAATAAACAGTTCGCTGAGCGTGCCCGAACCGAAAGGGTTACCACCTCAGCATTTGCTGGACGTCAGATACCCAGGTACAGGATTGGGGACGGCAAACAAAGGGTAGATTGGTGGGTTTCGAGAACAGAGTAAGGAATTCGTTGGGACTTAGGACATCCTGTGAGAGCCTGTGCATGCCACGTTTTTTAAAGCGCCGGTGACGCGCGTTTTAGCAACGCGCGTTGACTGCGCGCATTTATCCTATTAAAAGTCTCGAATCAGGATGTCCTAAGTCCCTATGAATTCCTTTCCTTGACTAAAGTATGTATAAAAATAAACATCCAGTCAGCTAAAAAATTACAAAAACGACATGTAGGAGTTGAAATGTACCTACAGTATATTAATGCGTCCATAAATATATTACACCTAATGTCGAAACGATATCTTCAGAAATAAATCGGATGAGACACCTACTCAATCTAATTTCGACTTGTCACAAAAATAAATTGACAGAAACAGATATGAAATGACATGATGTAATTGCAAGTACTTCTTCATCATCGTCAATGGCACAACTTTGCCGACTGCTAGGTACCGTCGAAGACACTTCCACCTGACCACCGTTAAGTTTTAGCAAAACGTAATAATCCGGCTCGAAGGACCAGATTTAAATTTAAATTTATATTTAAATTAGACGAAGAATTTCAGTAAAATCCATGAAGGCCCGTGTGTTGGATTACGGCCCATGTTCCTCTTTATGGGAGAAGGCCTGAGTCACAGCAGAGGAAAAATTAAAAGGCTGATGCTATGCCATCCTGCCGTTCGCGGAAAGAATAAAAAAACAAACATACAACATTTTGTCTTAATGTCTTTATAATATTAGTAGCAACTAGTACAAAATTACTTGGATATTCAATTCAACACACACCCAACAGATTTATGACTAGCCCCAAGAAAACGACTCCTAATTCTAAGGTTAAAGGGGCGAACGAAGGGTGTACCCCGCCCTAACAAGCTACGGAACCCAGGCAAAAACCACACCGACCATTATCTGTGGAATTAGAAGTTTTTGTGAGATCTGCTCCATTAGGGAGTGGTTAACTTTATTAGATATTTTTTTATTTTCCTCCTTCATTGAATCCGTCAATTGAATCTTAGATTCTTGGACAGATATTTGGAGTTAAGTCATGTGGGGTTTTTGTATGTGTTTTGGAGGGCAAACCTCATATCTCCCAACCTTGGGAACAGCGGGATAGTGTGTCACATTTTCATTGACTAAAAACTCCATTCCTGTTCCTTATTTGCTTCTCTTTCAGGGCCCCAGGGTTCACTTTCACTCAACCCATGGCCCCAGTAGGCTTCGGCCCCTACTTGGCCCCTACGGTTTGTGACATCTCCTTGAAGCGCGCATGGAATATTACGCGCACCGATCTGGACGGTTACCGGACGGTCGGAGGGCGAACTATCCAATGCTTGCCATCCACAAGCCGACGCCTAATGTTTGTAGGTGCTAGATCCAGGATACGTATATCAGATGACGCGAATTTGTCATTTGATCATAACACAGGTTCCCCTCCTCCTCTCCTTAGTTTGGGACTAGATGGCGTAATGAAAGCTGTTGAATATTATTACTATTACCTCTTTTTTTACCTTACATTCCGATGCTGTATTATGAACCTTGCGGACTACTCGGAGCTATAAATGCTATAATACCAATGGGTGTATTCACCATAAGTGAAAACATTCATCCATCATTCAATCAGCTGCAACAACAAAGCCACAGAATCAACCAATCAATCTCCCATCCAATACGTTGACGTAACTTTTAAAAAGCGTATCTATCTATGTATATAAAAGGATAAATTGACTGACAGACATAAATATCAACGTACAGCTGGAGCTACTGGAACTAAGAATGAAATTTTGCTCAAAACTTTTTTTGTCCAGTGGGTAAAAATTATCCAATGACATCTTCCGCCCATGAGCGGAGCACAAGACAGTGTCAGACTTTTACTGTCAAAAAGCCCACCCCGTCCCTTCATTGCCTCCTATAACCTATACCAGGGAAGAACCTTCCATCCAGAAACCCTTGACCCCAGTAGGCTTCAGCTCACTGCTGGCTGGGTCCCTACGGTTTGCTGACAACTCCTTGAAGCGTGCGGAAATAGTTCTCGTCGTTTATGAGTTGGGCTCGGTCTGGACTAGTGAGATGAGCCCTGGAGGCATTTCATGAGGTCCGCGAAGTGATCGTGACGACACAATGCAAAGATATGTAACTTTATTTTATATTTTTGCGAAGTTATAAATAAATGAGTAGTATTCATAAAATTATGCGTAAAACCAATTCAGTGGTCCTTGGCAAAACAGGAATTTAGTATAAAGGTTCCTCATGCCTTACCCTCGCAAGAAGTGTCGAAGCCAATTAGGGCCAAGGGTTTGTTCTGAAAGTAAGGCTCTGGCCCAGGTATGTATGGTGATGTAGGAACGGGGTAGGTTGTTTAGTCAGTAAGAGTCTGTTTCCCGCTCCACCAATGGGCGGGATTCGTCATTGGATGATTTTTACCTACCATAAAAAAAAACCCTAAGAGGTTAAGAACCACTGGTCTGGACGGTTACAGGACGGTCGGACAGAGCCGTCACCGCCGATCGCCCCCCATGAGGACAAGGCAGTGCTTTTCCCAAGCAGGACATACCTCTACCATGTGTTCCATCGTGTCCTCCGGGAAATTTTGCTCAAAGCTTCCTTTTATGGTGTAAACAAGAAGCGGTTTTTTAAATTCAACCTAGGGGGTGAAAAAGGGGAAACCATTTTGTATGCTAAACCTCGTCCTGTGTGCGAGACCCGCCCGTTTGTGGTGGATTTTTACCTTGAATCGTGGTTTCTATACCATAAAATAAGAAATCGAATACAAATTTTTGCTAATTAATACCAAACAAATAATACACCGTTAAATTTTGGTCGTTTTAAGATTCGGCACATGAAACACTATCAATTTGTGTAGATAAAATAAAATACTTTTAAAAAATCTCGAATTCATATACGCATACATTTACAAAAATAATTTCTTTAAGTAAACGAGTCAATGCGCCGCTGTTGCGTACTAACTATCTATAGGTTATTGACCTGGCTCAGCTGACGAAATTAGAATAAAAGAAATCAATTTCAAACGTCCGTAAATTAATTCGAGTTAAAAAAAAATACTTTATTTTTAATTTTATCTTTACAAACCGATAGTGTTTTATGTACCGGATTGACTCTCCACGGGATGTCGAAGCCAACTGGGGCCATGGGTTTGCGTCTGAAAGGAAGGCTCTGGCCCTGGTGTATATGGCAACGTTGGAATGGGGTAGGTTGTTAAGTCAGGAAGAGTCTGACACTTGTTTCCCACTCCGCCCAAGGGCGGGACTCGTCATTGGATGATTTTTACTTACCTAAAAAAAAAACCCTCCACGAATTAAAACGACCAAAATTTAACGGTGTATATGCTCAGATCGCACGGAGAACTTATGGATCTCCAGTTCTAGATTCTGAAAAATTGAGCTTAACAATATTATTTATTCTTTAGACGTATTTGTTTTTTTTTATTGATTATAGGTTCGCGCTTGACCGCTATCTCACCTGCTGGAAAGCAACGATGCGGTCGACGTTGGAACGCGCTTACCTAGAAGTAACCTATTCACTCTTGACTTAAAGATTCCCGGGTTGTAGCTATCAGGAAACACTGACTCCGGCAAGGAATTCCACTCCTTTGCTGTACGCAGAATGAAACGTTTTGTACGTATATGAGGGATGTCCCATGTATGATGTTTAGTTTAGTTTTGGTTTTTGAAATTGCGCGTTGGAGGTTTAGTTCTTACGTGACGTCATAGACGGCGCTACAAGTGTACTAGTTGGTATAATTTTATCTATTCTCGTAGTTTCGTTGCTACCTCACCTTTGACTTTCTAGGTAAATTCTAGTTTTCGGTATTCTCGAAATGTTTATTTCGTGCGAACTGATACAGGTGTGTCAGATTTAATTATTTCAGCTGTTATTAGTTAAATGTGTTTCTCTGTATCATTTAATAGATTTACGAATTTTGCTGTAGTATATTAACCTTTCGAAAAAAGTAATTAGACACATAATAGAAAAACAATATGTATGTGGACGCAGGCGTTGGCTTTTTTTTATGCTAGGTAAGAATCATCCAATGACGGTTCCGCTCTTGGGTGAAGCGGAAAACCAGTGTCAGACTCTTACTGACTAAACAACCTACTACGTTCCTACATCGCCATACATACCAGGGCCAGAGCCTTCCTTTTCAGACACAAACCCGTGGCCCTGATTGGCTTCGACCCTTCTGTACCGTAGGGACCCCCTACGGTTGCTGACAACTCCTTGAGGCGCGCGAGAACAGTGCGCGCCGTCGACGACTGGGCTTGGTCCGGACGATTACCAGACGACCGGACGGCGAGCTACCCAATGCTCACCGTCCGCAAGCCCGCGCCTACGGTGGCCGGAAGTCAGGATCGGAATCCCGGCGGCGTCTGGGGCGCAAACGCCGTTGCCTTATGCGGTCGGCCTCCTCCTTTGCTAGCATTACTGCTTCGCAGAAGGAGGCGACCGCCTGCCACTCCTCCTCACTCCGAACCATGGCTTCTACCAAGGCCCGGCGCGAGAGATCGCCGCCACCGATCGCTCCCACGAGGACACAGCGGTGCTCTGCCCAAGCGGGGCACACCTCAACCGTGTGCTCCACCGTGTCCTCCGGGCGGTCCACACAGTGGCGACACCCGGGCGTCTCTTCCGCACGAATCCGATGAAGGTACCTCCCGAACCGCAGGCGTTGGCTTGGGGCTCACGAGTTTAATTACTTGGTTTATTCATTTTATGATAATTTTTAAAAACTAGTAGTTATGCCATTGGTCAATGGACTGTCTATTTAGTTACAGTACGGCAGTCGGATCTTGGTGCGTCTGTAGTTAGGCTCTGCGAATTTTAACGCTTGAAAACTCATAAAAAAACAAATAAATACAATTTGCAGTTGTTATTGCTGTTAAAAACTGTTATTGGCATTTACTTTTTTAAAACCTTTATTGTTGTACGAGTTTTCAAGCGCTAAAATTTAGAGAAACGGGAGGCCTTTGCCCAGCAGTGGGACATAATGTAGGCTTTAAAAAAAAAAAAAAACTTCAGACATGCCAAGATCAGACGGCCGTACTGTATTCTAGTAGTATATTTGGGTTTATTTCTTTCATTTAAAACTGGTGACTAAGCTTTCCTTCAAACAATTTTTAATGGACTTCCAAAAATAAAGATGTTTTTTAGCCTGATTTTTGTTTTTGGAACAGAGATATCTTCGCATTTCGCATTCGCGATTACCCATTTTAAATACTGAAAAAGTAAAACACTGGCATCCGAATTAAAAATGATTTTGCATGTTTTTTTTTTTTAATGTACACACACATAGTTAAAGAGAAAAGAACAAATACAGATAGAAGAGTACAAAGGTACTTCTTATTTCTAACGAAATGTGTTCCACCAGACCTGCGAAAGGCGACAGTTTGTTTTTAAAGTCAGTTGTTGTAAAAAAAAACCGTTTAATTACAAAAAAAAAAACAGCGAGGTCCCATACACAGAAAAGCCACTTAATTTGATACCTAATAATCATATTATTGTTTTTATGTCAATTAACAATAAATACTGATTTCCTAACAGATTACATTTCCATATAAAAAAAAGTTTAAACCATCTCCACAACACGCACATTGAATTTAAAAAAAGAACAACACGAAATTCGAAATCGGAAAACTGCCAGCAACATCAAATAAAAAAAAAAACATTCACTTCAATGAACACACAGTGTCATATCACATAAAATAAGGCAGTGTCTACATCGGTGTCATTACCGATGACAAGGGTAGACAGCTCTCAAGGCTTTATCGACGCAAATGCTTAAAAATTTCCCCTGGAACGTTACCTACCTAATTTGCCACTTGCTCTTTTCAAGCTAGTGAGTTATGGTCAGTAATTTTTCATTCTCGCTTCTCGTTTTTCGTCGTTTTAACTTCGTTTGCATCGGTGTAGATACTGCTTTAGACGAAATTTAGGAGACACTTTTGGGAGTTTGGAAGAGGGGATAGATTTTACGTGATTTGGTTTTGGCGAAACGACAGTTTATGTTGTACGCGGCGAATAAATTGAACCCGTTGCTATGATTACGTACAGGCCCCCTTCAATTGAAACCCGAAAATCTGTTGTAGTACGCGAGAAATAAGTTGAACTTAAATTGCTGTCGTTGCTATACTTCCATGCAACCTCCTACTGTGCCGTACTTCGATTAAGACCCGCAAAATTTCTTTTAGTTTTTTAGTGTTGCCAGTTAAATAAGAGAAAATAAAAACACCTAAGTAATAGACAAAGTCGATTTCATAACTTGAAAAAAAAAATGGCTTATAGGATCTGGTTTCGTTTTCCGGGTAGGAAAAAATATAAATGGATTTTTGTTGAAGACTAAACTAGTTCGTTGGAGTTTGGGAATGTAACGGTGCAATGGCTTGTTTCATAGGACTAAATTAAACAGCTCTGTAATGTAATTTAAAAGGCCTATGTCCCAGCAGTGGGAACATTAATAAGGCTGATGATGATGAAATAAAATAGAATTAAAATAAAAACGTGTGCCGCCCTGACCTTGTGTCAGAATAGTCGATCATTAATTTCAAAATTGTTGATTTTGACAAGTTTGGTAATCTACTAACATAATGGCGTCATTGTGACTTTCCAATGATCAACCAGTGACACTTCATTGAATGATTTTTTTTAGAATGGTAATCTCGTATTAATGAAATATGAATATTTGACATATGCGATAAATTAATAAAATTTTGATAGTTCCCTTTAATGAGTGACTTACGATTAGAATGTTATTGTGCAGTTATTGTTTTTAATTCGTTACAAAACAGCTTGTACCATAATTCTATTACGACACCACTGACCGCTCAATGATCAGCCATTATGAATTAACAGATTACGAACTTTTAGCAAAATAACAATGGAATTGTGTTGGAATGACAATATTTTGAAAATAGCAGACTTGGACCCCTGGTTAATACCAAACAATTAAAACAATTGGTAAAAGGTAATTGGTCCGTTCAGATATTCCCCTGGCACAGAGTTTAAACAAGATTCGCATTCAATAGTCGATCCCCTGCTGGTACCTTACCACTGCCAATAGTTTCAATTACTGAGCCACACGAAATTATTAAATTATATGTTTAATCCATTGTTCTAGGAGTAACTAAGGGTTATAAGTGTTGTCTTTTTTAACCCAAAGGTTGACTGGTAGAGAATGCCTTGAAGCATTAAGTCCACCTATGTACTACTACTGTACATGAAGTTTAAATGAATAATGATGATGTAGGCGAACACTAAGTAAGGGGATGTAATGGGGGTCTAAACTTTGTATCTAAAGAACCTAGAGAACCCTACTTCTACGCGGGTGAAGCCGCTGGCAGAAGGCTTTTTTATGGTAGGTAGAAATAATCTAATGACTAATCCCGTTCGTGGGCGAAGCGGGAAACAGTGTCAGACTCTTACTGACTAAAGAACCTACCCCGTTCCTCCCTTGCCTCATTCCCAGAGCCCCGCTATAACGCTTTCGCACCAACCCTCGGCTCCAGGAGGCTTCGACCCTGAAGGGCCCCTACAGTTTGCTGGCAGAAGGCTAGTTTGTGCATAAAGTGTTAAAATACATAAATAAATAAACTTGGCGAGCCTGAAGTTAAGCTATGCGAACTTTAGAGTTTGTCTACTCATACAAAAATGAAGATTTAAAAAAATAATAATGCCGCCAATAACAATGACGGTAACCAATAACAAATAAGAAATTCTAAAAAAAATCATACGTAATATATATATTTTGCCACCAGCTGGAATACCAAGACAGACTAGGAGAATCTACAGCAATGTTCGAAGCAGTGACTGGGACAGTAGGCAACTACTGAAGAAACAGATGGGTTCGTGAACCGTGAGGAAACATCTGACACGCTATACCGTAGAGCAGGAGATGTTGGAAGATACCATCTTCCAACTTCTCCTCTCATCTAAAAAAAAACAATATGCCAGGGTACACTTCAAAGGAATTTAACAATACATAATGTAAAGCCAGGTACAGACTGTTGTAACGTAACATTATGTAATGTAACATGAAGAGAGTATTTCATAAGCGTGGACACAGCGCGCGCTCGAACTGAAAGTTTATTCTAGAAATCCCCACTGGCAAATTTCCGCCTGTGGGGTTTGCCAATTTTTTCCCCAGAAATCCCCACTAGTTAAACCGTATCTAGCTAGGTAGTAGGCGATTTTTGGAAAATTAATAACTATCCCCACCAGGAGTATTTTTTGTTGGGGAAAAATCATCCAATGACATCTCCCGCCCTTGGACGGAGTGGGAGATAGTGTCAAACTTTTACTGAATAAAAACTCATCCCGTTCTTTCGTTACCTTCGTTCGAGGGCCCTGGTGTTCACATTCACATTACCCATGGCCCCATTAGGTTTCGGTCCTGTTGGGCCGTCCAGTTGTTAAAGATGGAGTTGTCTGCAAAATGTAGGGCATTTTGCTGACAACTACATTGTGTCACTTATTTGACTGTGGGGATTACTGGAATAAATCCTACTGACATAGTTAAAATGCTCTGTTAGCGCGCGTAGTGTTCACCGAGCGCGCGAGCAATACGTCCACTACACACGGGCGGTCTTAGGTTTTGTAAATGTATATCCTGTCCATATTATGAGGTGAACAATAAAGTTTATAATAAACTAGCTTTTGTCAGCGGCTTTGCCCGCGTACATAAAATATAGCCTATGTCACTCAGGAATAAAGCAGCTTTCTATTGTTGCAATTTTTTTTCAAATCGGACCAGTAGTCCCAGAGATTACCTCCTACAAACAAAGAATCAAACTTTATCTCTTCATTATATTAGTGAAGAATTCAATTACATTACATGATACATTGCAACAATGTGGACAGCTAATAGTTCCACTGCGTGTTACATTGCATGTTGCGTTACAGCTGTCTACCCCCAGCTTAAGTTCGGCCGTCACTCAATCACATTTCATGTTGAAATGAAATAAGGTACAGGGAAAATGTCAGGGACTAGTTTTTATGCCATTTTGATAGTTTTCCCTGTTGGGTAGAGTAATGTGACGTTTCTTTTGTACCACATTGATCAAAGGTTCCCTCCAAATCGAATGTTTGGGAAAACGGCTTAAATCTTGATTTTGTTGGCTAGGAAACAACGGCTTTTTACACCGGGTTTTAACTGAAAAAGTGACGCGAAACGTATTTTTTTAAACCTCATAATCATCCTTTCAACCAATCTGACTAATATTATAAATGCGAAAGTTACGATGTTTGGATGTTTGTTACTCAATCACGCCAAAACGGCTGGACGGATCTGGGTGAAATTTGGCACAGGCATAGGATACACTCCGGAATAGGACATAGGCTACTTTTTATCCCGGAAACCCCAACCCCAACCCCAATACCACGCGGGCGAAGCCGCGGGCAAAAGCTAGTATAACCATAATCCAACACTAAGCAGCCTGTTCAGGCTACATTGCCCTAAATTATTCGTAAAGTAGGCAAATACTGAGTAAAATGGAAATCCCTCTATAATATCAGAAACTAGAAAGGTAAACTATTACATTTCTAAGATTTACTTTGTCTAGTTTCACCACTCAGTGGGTACTAACGGTCATTGAACTTGTGTTGTCTTTGAATGTACCTTCCCTTAAATCCGAAACGCAAACTTTGTCAGTTTACGTTACGGGTTTATAAGATGTAGTCAGGTCTTGTATTTATCATTCATCATCATCATCATCAGCCTTTTAATGTTCCCACTGCAGGGACACAGGCCTCCTCTCTCTAGAAGAGGGAATGGGCCATAATCCACCACGCGGGCCCAGTGCGGATTGGTGGATGTCACATGTCTTCGAATTTGAATTTGGTTCTAGGACATGCCGGTTTCCTCACGATGTTTTCCTTCACCGTTTTGAGAGCAGTGGTGATGAAATAAATTACACAAAGTAATGCGCCTGGCTGGGTTTGAACCCGCGACCTACAACTCGTAAGTCGGGGCGTTTACCACTCGGCCACCACTGCTCTGTATTTATCATTGGCTAGGTTTATTTCACTATTTTGCCTGCTTCGAATGCCAGATTTTTGGGATAAATAATTGAAGTTTCCAGGGCCCCAGTCTGGTTTCTGGAGTCCCGGTCCGCCTTCTGGAAAGAAGGTCCGACCCCGGTATGAAGGCTAAGAAAGGGTGGGTCGTTTAGTCAGTAAGAGTGTGACACTGTTTCCCGCTTCGCCCAAGGGCGGGATTCGTCATTAGATGATTTTTCCCACCATGAAAAAAATTTTTGTAATTGATATTTTTTGCCTTAAAAATGATTTTTAGTCTGTTCTGCGAACTTAACCTCTTGTGCACTCGTACAAAAATAAAGGTTTTAAGAAAATAAATGCCAATAAAATTTGTTAACAGCAATAACAACAGCTAATGGACATTTATTTTGTAGTTATGCTTCGCCTAGCGAGGTGGATATGTTCCGTTCTATTATCAGACATTGTTAATTCGGCAATATTCATGTTATGTACTACCCCAGCAGCATGTATATTACGAATAGATGCTAAGCAGTAATTTAGTATATAACAGTACACAATTAGTACCTACATGTGGTGTGTAGAAGACTATATTGTCGTATTTTGTTTGCTAATCTAACAACCCTTACTGTCTCCATTTAATAAAACAATAAAATAAAAAATAGTGTTGGACAAATCTTTGTTTGATTTATGAATGATTGATGATTTTTTTTGTAAAAAAAGTTGCCCCACGTTTTTACTTTTTTTGCATTACTTTGTGTAATTTATTTCATCACTACTATTCTCAAAACGGTAAAGGAAAAAAACGTAAGGAGACTGGCACGTCCTAGAACCAAATATTCGAAGACGTGTGACATCCACCAACCAGCTCAGGGCCCACGTGAAGGATTACGGCCCTTTCCCTCTCCTAGAAAGGAGGCCTGAGTCCCAGCAAAAACGGTGTGAATATTATAAGGCTGATGGTATGCTTGCATTACCAATGATCTTTGTGGCTCGTTTCTCAATCTTTAGAAGGAATTCCAAGAAGTTATAAAGCTGAACTCATTAATCTTTGCTAATTGTTCATCAGAGGTGAAAATGGCGGCCTTTGTGGTACCTTGACGGTTGAATACATTGTTCTAGAGCTTTAGAAACGGTGGCAAATGATGTGACCAGGAACTAATGTTGGAGATGGTGGAAACTGATGAACGAATGATGTATTTATTTGCAAGAATATAGCTAGCCAACAAGTTCTGGGGTTTCAATATTCGGCATTTCAGGCTTAAAAATATTTAGATTTAACATCTTTAGCATGCAGTAGGTACCACATACACATAATTTAGTTACTTGCAATTTCATAAAATACCCATACACATTTCTTCATTTAAATTTCATTAACAATTCGTCCATTAAAGTAAAATTAAATGTTTAACAATTGAAAACAAATCATTTAAAAGGAAATTAAGTTCATGTCAATTAAAAAAATACTATTAATAAAATAGGACTGATTGGACTCATGAGTTTGGTTAAATGGAAACACACACAAAACCATGGAAACACTAGCTTCCGAGATTGTCGTTTTAAGCGTTTTGTTGTTTATATAATTCCGTAGGTGCCCCGAAAGGAAAAAATACTTATAGGTTCTAGGGCAAAGGTTTCGTGTCTGAAAGGAAGGCTCTGACCCTGGTATATATCGCAACATAGGAATGGTGTAGGTTGTTTAATCAGCAAGAGTCTGACATTGTTTCCCGCTCCGCCCAAGGGCGGGATTCGTCATTAGATGATTTTTCCCACCATAAAACAATATAGGTACATAAATGTTAGTTTGTATGGAATCCTCAAGCATGCGCGAATGTAACTCGCACTTGCTTTGAGTTTTTACTAGTACCATTGCTATCTTCGAAGAATTGATTAGTAAACAACAAACAATAAGATATAGAAAAGAAGAAATCTCTCAATGTCTCAAACTAATTTCTAGTGTTAAAATACGAATTAATCTTTGCCTTTCTAACAATAAATATTTCTAATTACGAAATCGCTCATCGAATGGGGGTGAGATGCTAGTTACTTAAGGTGGCCCTTCCCTACTCGCCTATCGTCAAAGTCGAACATGGTTTAAAAGCTTGTTGCTTCATTTTATTAAGCAATTTAATGCGATGTTTGATGGAGGTAACGTGAAAACTGTGTTGACATGCGGTAATTCCGCGATTTACTCGAATATTTTACAAAAGTTATTCCAGGAAATACGTGTTTTTTTTAACCTTTAAAAGGTTTTCAGAAAACTTGTCATCATTTAGAATCTCGATTAAATGCGCAAGGCTTTATAGAAGTATTTTAAGCTATTGCATAGCTTCTATCGCAGGCCTTGAGCGCGGGGACTAAATCCAGAAATTTCGTAACGAAAAAACCTCACGCTCCCCACTCCGACGGGCACGGAGGTGTGGCTTGAAGGCCGTGCATCGTCTAACGTCGTGTTCGGCAGTCTTCGACACGGCGCTGTGTGTCGTGCGATTAGACGTATTGTACGACTTTACGGAACTCGCCCGAATCGAGACGAGCTGCTCCGAAATCGGACGAATACATAATCAGCTGTTTGTGAGAAAGTATATAGGTGTATAAGTATTATTTATTTATTTAATAAAAGAAAAATTTGTTTTCCTATCGGTCACCACGCTCAAAAAGTGTAACTTGGATTAATATCAATATAAATATTGTATGAATAAAATAAAAAATAAATAATTATAATTGCATAAGTTGATACAGAATGCTATGCAATAGCTTTACCGCGGCAGTCCCCGAGTGCCACACGTATTTTTTTTTATATTTTTAATAATATGAGTACATTATGGAGGGCCAAAGTTCACGTAAAATTTTCAGAAATTTTTACTGTATTAGTTGTACAAAAAGGTATGTTTTCATTTCTATAGCTAACCTTAGATAATTTCCACAATATATCTGAGTATCTGAGTAATATATGTATTGTGGGTCAGCCGCTCTTAAGTAGATTTATTACTAGTATAGAAAGGTTCGAGTTACTTTCACAAGCAATCGCAAAAGTAATAGTATTGTTGGTGCGTTTAAAGCTAGGAGTTATTAACCTATGCCTAAGTTTTTTTTATTGTGATGAAATTAGCCTATGACCTTTTTGTTTCAGGAGCAGGAGGGCGTTAGGCTTTTACTGACTAGAATTTGGCTTACGTTCTTTTCCATGCGGTCCAGGACCCCGGGATTCCCTTTTTGGAAATCAACTCCAGGGGCGGCCCGCCCCGGGCGGGTTTAAAAACTCAGCTAGGAGCCGTAGCCTACTGGCTTCGGCTCCTAGCATTGTTTTGTTGATCATCTCTTTGAGGCGCGCGTATAACATTACGCGGCCCAGGTGACTTGGGCTCCCGGATGGCCGGTCGGTGAACTACCCATTGCGCGTCGTCTGTAAGTTTACATCTCCGGTGGCTGGAAGTCGGGGTCGGGATCCCGGTGGCATAGAAATCTCGTGTTCAATCACTGTCCGACTGGTAGACGATGACGTATTCGATGATGGAAAACGCTTGCTTAGGAATAACGTATTCACTCTTGACTTAAAGACCGCAAGGTTGTAGCTATCTGGATACAGACTCCGGTATGGAATTCCACTTTTTAACGATACGTACAATAAGTTCCCAAAACATTTTGGACGTATGGTTGGGATGTTCATGATAAATGTATATGTTCTCATAATTATATCTTGATGGTTATAATTTTATTACAGCCATGTAACACTTTTCCACTTTTACGCCATATATTTATTACTTTAAGCCTGGTATTAAAATGCCTCCGTCATCAGCTCTGCCGAAGGCTAGTTTGCAAAAATCGCAAAATTCACTATATATTCGACAGAGATTTTGGTGGAAAATTTTCTTAATTTACGATAACATGCAAAAATAGGAAAATCAGATTTAAAATCGAGGTTCTGAACCAATAATTTTAATATTAAACTTTAAAATGTGTGGGCTTTTTTTATGGTGGGCAAAAATCATCCAATGACGAATCCCGTTCTTGGGCGGAACGGGCAACAGTGTCAAACTCTTACTGACTAAACACCCTACCCCGTTCCTTATTTGCTCTCCGCACTGAGGCAAAGTCTACCTTTCAGAGAGAGACCCTGGGCCCAGTAGGCTTCGACCCTTTTGCAGAGTCCCTACGGTTTCGCTGAAAACTCTTTGGGCTTAGTCCGGACTGTTGCTTCAGGCGAGGTACAGTAGTGGGTTGGACGTTGTTTGTAAACCAACGTTCCAATCAAGGTGACCTTGCTAATTTCAATCCGTGTAGACAAAAGTTATAAACCCTGACCTTCAACGCCCTTGGTTTTTGTTTATGGTGGAAAAAATCGTCTTATGACGAATCCCATCCTTGGACGGAGCGGGAAACAGTGTCAGACTCTTACTGACTAAACGACTCAGCCCATTCCTTCTTAGCCTTCATATCGGGGCGGACCTTCCTTTCAGAAACCCTGCAGTTGGGCCTCTACATTTGCTGAAAACTCCTTGAGGCGCGCGGAAACAGAGAGAGAAAAAAGTTCTGTGATCCAATTGTTTGGTTTTTCTTTTTTTTATTTGCTATAAACTAATTCTTGACCGCGATCACACTTGATGGTAAGCAGTGATGCAATCAATGCAGTGTTTATTGTTAGGATATGCGATTTTTTTTTAGGATATGCGGTGCGTTTTAAAAATTAATATTTTTGTTGTTTGTTAAAATTCCCATTAAATCATTGTTTCCCATTGGCACATTTATCATTTAAAAAAAAAATAGCCAGTCAGCCAGCTTTATAATATGTCTAAATAAATTACTTTAATAATTCATTTCTATATGATTTGAACAGTAAAGGACACTAAAGAACTCTCCAGCGAGTTCCCATTAATTTGAACATAAAATTAATTATGTAACGTGCAAACGTATGTTAGATTATCAACCTAAATATCGTAACAGGTAGTACTGCGTTTTTTTTATGGTAGGTAAAAATCATCCAATGACGAATCCTACTCTTGGGCGGAGCAAGAAACAGTGTCAGACTCTTACTGACTAACCTAACCTACCCCGTTCCTATGTCGCCATATATACCAGGGCTAAAGCCTTCCTTTCAGACATGAACCCATGGACCCAGTTGGCTTCGACCCTTCTGCAGGGTTCCTAATCATGGCTGCTCTCAAATTTGAGGTTGGGTGAGTTAACTCTAATGACGTCATAGGGTAGATACCCTACACTCGCCTTTTTAAACGCAAACGTCGAGTTCTATTGTCAATGGCTTACTTGCAGACGGCGAGCAATGAGTCGTCTGGTAATTGTCCAGACCGATCTTTAATTTTTTATTATTATGATTATTTCTATTGTGCTTTTGAGTACAATATTGACTGGTCTACACTGTTCTTACATAATGATATAAATACTGTAATAACGAGATAATATTGTAAGAAACCATTTTTTTAAAAGAGTAACCATGGAGTTTCTTGCCGGTTCTTCTCCATAGGAAACGACCAATTTGGAACCGTGCACTAGCTTCTGACGTTTTATAAGTGCCCATGTAGGCCTATATGAAATAAAAACCATTTTGATTTTGATCCCAAGTCGTAGACGGCGCGCAACATTTCCGCGCGCCTGAAGGAGTTGTCAGCAAACTGTAGGGGCCCTACAGGGTCGAAGCCTCCTCGGGCCGAGGGTTGGCGCGAAAGCGATACACCGGGTCTCTGGGAATATGGCAAGTAAGCCACGGGGTAGGTTGTTTAGTCAGTAAGTCTGACACTATTTCCCGCTCCACCCAAGAGCGGGATTCGTTATTGGATGATTTTTGCCCACCATAAAAAAGTCAATCAATAAATTCGTATCAACTTTCATGCAGTACTTTTTCAACCATTTAATATTACGCTCGATAAACGCCGAAACCCTGTTAACGGAAAGGTCAAGCTACAATGGCTGGAGTCAATCTGCGTATGTCTGTATCTTCCCCATTCTCTAGAGAACAATATCGGTCTTAGATAAAATTGTAATATAAATATCTATAACATCAGTTATTAGAGAGAGACGGGAGGCCGAAAATATGTCCGTCAGTCTAGGGTTAATACTTATCAGTACTCCCTAGGGATGTGGAAGGCATAAATGAGAAGTTATTTACTATACATTAGCCAGAAAACGCCAGCAATCATGCTAATAGGTATTTTAAACAACTGTCTTCTGCTAGCGTCTTCTCTGTAGTTTTTTTCTCATTTCATCATCATCATCAGCCTTATTAATGTTCCCATTGTTTGAACACAGGCCTCATCTCTAGGAGAGGGAATGGGCCATAATCCACCACGCGGGCCCAGTGCGTGTTGGTGGATGTCACATGTCTTCGAATTTTTGGTTCTAGGCCATGCCGGTTTCCTCACGATATTATGTTTTCCTTCACCGTTTTGAGAGCAGTGGTGATGAAATAAACTACACAAAGTAATGCGCCTGGCTGGGTTTGAACCCGCGACCTACAACACGTAAGTTAGGGCCGTTACCACTCGGCCACCACTGCTCTTATGAGCAGTTACTTACAGAACATACATTACACACATTACATTACATTACATTACATTACATTACATTACACATTACATTAGCCAGAAAACGCCAGCAATTATGCTAATATTGTAAACTACTCTTCTGCTAGCGTCTTGGCTCTAGTTTTTCTCATTTCATCATCATCATTAAAGTTCCCACTGCTGGGACCAGCCTGACCATGCCTGCTCTCTAGGAGAGGTAATGGGCTATAATCCACCACACGGGCCAAGTGCGAATTGGTGGATGTCAGATATCTTCGAATTTTTTGTTCTAGAACATGTCGGTTTCCTCACGATGTTTTCCTTCACCGTTTTGAGAGCAGTGGTGATGAAATAAATTACACAAAGTAATGCTGAGTTTGAACCCGCGACCTACAACTCGGTCGGGTCGGAGTCGGGCCACCACTGCTTCACTGCTTCAAATGAATAAAATAGAAATGCTTTTATTAATTAAGCCCCAAGAGAGTCTTTTAATTGTGTCTGTAATTACGGTAGTCGAAAGGTTAATAGTTTGTCGTGTGTCGGGGGTGGCATCGAAGCTCTTATACGAAAGAACTGATTCTGGTAAATACAATTTTTTCTTTAAGTTTTTTGTCAGCTTTCAAAAAAAATTGAGGGTTCAAGAGGGTTCTTACAATTTAACAAGTAAAAGAACTTTTTAAAAAGTACTTTGACCTTGTCTTATCTCTGAGTTCTTACCGGAAAAAAAAACAAAGAACTTTTTTTTTTACTAGAAAATGTAAACAATCACAAAAGAAGTCGATTCAATACAGTTATAAGTCTTTATTTCCATTTTTGAAATAAGAATGTCAATAAATGAGGTCAATGACCGCTAGTGCTTTTCAGGCGCCTACCTTAGTACTTAATACTAAAGGTCGAAACCAGAATAACTCAGAAACGCTAGTAATCCTAGAATAACCCAGAAAATGCTAGTAATCCTGCTGCCGCTTGAATGTAAAAGAAATATCTTAAGAGAACATAGTCGCGTGATTAAAAAATGAAAGATGATATGACTGGCCTGTTGGTTAAGTGTTTAGTGGCCCGGGCTCCTATGCCGGGTTAGTGACCCTGATTGCTATGCCGGTAAATTTCTGGTAATTTTAAGGAGCGTCTCTCAAAAACACCCTAATTTCCTTACATTTTGACAACTGTTTGATATTGTCAAGTACGAGTATTTGTAAAAATGGCTTGAATATGAAGATTTTTCGAATGATCAGAAATACCTTCAGGAATGTGAGGCTTCGGGATTGTTCGAAAGAGTTACTGTGACCTTCGAAAATGGCAATTGAAGGGACAATTGGTTGTACTAAAACTCTAACACTCTGACGAAATGAAAAAAAAAATCAATTTCCACTTTACGTGTAGGGGAGGTACTCTAATTAAAAAAAAATACCACTTTATGTTTGCGCACTTTGTCGGCATGGTTGACATTACATATTGATACCAAATTTCAACTTTCTAATGCTAACTGTCGCTGAGATTATCCGCGGACGGACAGACAGACAGACATGGCGAAACTATAAGGGTTCCTTTTTGACTACGGAACCCTAAAAACGAACTAAGTATAGAATAATATGGCCGGCTAGAAAAAAAACTACCAAGTAACCTCAACATTAATACGAAACGTTTCCCTATTCGAATTTCAAATAAAACTACCAACTTATAATTTTATTCATCTTAACCTTCCTATTCGAATTTCAAATAAAAAAAGATGGCCTCCCAGAAAAATAATTCGCGTAATTCACACAAGTATAAAGGTACGTATTCACGGTAGGATCCGCGTCACAAGGGCGCACAATAAACCCGTCCGTGATGAGGGACAACCTCTGACATGGAGCCGTTTTGTCACCTTAATGCGTTCAAAATTCACGCCGTACTTTTATACGATAAAAGTGTCCAAAAGTCCGAAACAATACGGTGTGTCGTCAGCTTTAAGAATTCATCTTAATTATTTAGGCCAACTTATCACTGTCAAGACGAAATTGGAGAGCCGATATTTTGGGATTTGTTTCGAAATAGATAAATTACTCGATTTCAGTAGATTGTTTTCGTTTTAATGGGTGTTTTATCTTGTTGATAGTGATTTAGAGATACCGTTTTCTTTAAAACTAGTTTCACTTAAGAAAGTATTCATGTACGAGTATCGTGGGTGCGTTTACAAACATAATTATAAACTAACAGCCTTACGGTTTTTTTTTTTTTTTCTTTTTTTTATGGTAGGTGAAAATCATCCAATGACGAAACCCGCTCTTGGGCGGAGCGGGAGACCAGTGTCAGACTCTTACTGACTAAAAAACCTACCCCGTACCTTCCTTGCCTTATTCCTGGAGTCGAGGTAACAGTTTTCCACCACCCTCTAGGCTCCAGGAGGCTTCGACCCTGAAGGGCCCCTGCAGTTTGCTGACAACTCCTTGAGGCGCGCGGGAACGGTGCGCGCCGTTGACGACTTCGACTCGGTCTTACCAGACGATCGGACGGCGAGCTACCCATTGCTCACCGTCCGCGAGCCAGTGTCTACGGTGGCCGGATATCGGCAGGATCGCGGCGGCGACGGCTACGGCGAGTACGCCGTTGCCTTTGCCTTATGCGGTCGGCCTCCTCCTTTACGAGCATTACTGCTTCGCAGAAGGAGGCGACCGCCTGCCATTCCTCTTCGCTGCGGACCATGGCCTGAACCAGGGCCCGGCGCGAGAGGTCGCCGCCGCTGATCACCCCCACGAGGACACGGCGATGCTCTTCCCAAGCAGGGCACACCTCCACCGTGTGCAACAGCCTTACGGTAGGTAAAAATCATCCAATGACGACAGCCGTTGGGTGGAGCGGGTAATAGTGTCAAACTCTTACTAACTAAACGACCCACCCCTTTCCTTCTTAGCCTTCATACCGGGGTCGGACCTTCCTTTCAGAAACTGGACCGGGGCTCCAGTAGGCTTCGGCCCTGTATGGCACTGTACCTTACTTTATTAATTGTAATTTTGATGTTTCTTAACAATAATTTTGAGAGCAGTGGTGGCCGGGTGGTAACGGCCCCGACTTACGAGTTATAGATCGCAGGTTCAAACGCAGTCAGGCGCATAACTTAGTGTAATTTATTTCGCCACCACTGCTCTTAAAACGGTGAAGAAAAAGATCGTGAGGAAACCGGCATATACTAGAACTAAAAATTCAAAGACCCCCAAACACGTACGTGACATCCGCTACCCCTCTAGGCCTGCGTGGTGGATTATGGCCCAATCTTTTTGTTTTTATTGTTGATATGATATCATGCTATGCTATTATAATTTTCTTGAGAGAAACATCCATTCAATAGGTATTTGCTCGAAGATTCAATTTAGAATTTTTCAGAGTGTGGTACATTTGTTAAGGTAACTGTGCTACATTGCGGTAATGTAGACTTAGAAAAAGTAAAATAAAAAGCTAGATCGTGAAATACTCTAATACAGAGAATAGAGCTTGCAGTTTTTGTTTGTGGTTTCGGTGGCTGCGGAAGGATTCTCCATGACATTAAATATACGTGTACCTTTCGCAACGATTTGTCGACGTTTCGAGGCGTGAATAGAAGGAAAAAAGAATATTAAATTTGTTACTATCATAAGGGCTTTTTTCGGTGGGTAGAAATTATTGAATGACATCTTCGCGCCCTTGGGTTGATAGTCTCAGGATTGAAACTAGCAAGGTCACCTTGATTTGAGTTGTGTTGCGGTGGATGTAAACCATGCGCTCACACGTTCGAGTTGTCTGGCATTTTTTTTTTTTTACTGGACCTGTTTGGCACAGCCGTGAGACATAGTTAATATTGTTAATTTTTATTTATTTTTATGTTTCTTTCTATTATTTATTTATTTTGGTTTTTCTATGTTTAACTTAAGTTTGTAATTATTAATTTATTGTGCATGTTTCATGGAGTGCCAAATAAACATGTTTTCTTTCTTTTCTTTTTTTTCGAAATGAATCACTGTTGGGTTACCTCTCCTCTCATCCAAAGGCGTTGAAGGCCATGTTTTGTAATGATTGAAAAAACGCGCCTCCCCATCAAGGGCGTAGAAGGACATGATTTACATCCACCGTCTGTTTATCCGTCGTCTTTCCACATGGATTGAAACCAGCAAGGTCAACTTGGTTGGGACGTTGGTTCACAACCATTTAGTCCACCTTTTAGAAAAATTTACCAAGAGTCTGAAATACTAACGGCAACTTTCTTAAAAAAAGATTTTCTTTCTTTCTAAGTGTAGGACTTAGACGTTAGGTTTTTGTCAGTAAACGTTTAACACGCCCTCTGGCTTCGATCTGAGAAGTAATTTGATGATTTCCCACGTCAAAAAAAAAATCTGAGGATTAGCGTGTTTATGGCTGGTGGAGACAGATTTTTGACGTACATTTGTAAATATGGCTATTTATAGTTCGTTTTTTAATTCTAGACTACGATTTGACAACTCAGACTGTCATACTCTAGAAATATGTTCCAAATTTTCTAGAGATTGACATATTAAGTTGTCAAATCGTAGTCTAGGATTAAAAAACGAACTATACTTTTCACTGTGGCGACAGCGCTAATATGGCGAATATCAAACAGAGACAAAAGCATTTAGACAGCAACCAGTCCAGTGTAATAAATATTAGAGGTCAGTGGTCTCTAGCTCTCAGTAACCGAGTGTAAATATACCGAGGGTTGTACAAACCCCCTAAGTGGTATAGCGTGAAGGTAGCCTGTTCATCGCAAGCGCGTCACTCTTTTGTTAGAAGTTCCATTGTGTCCCTAACATTGGAATCAAGGTTGCTTCCGGGACATTGTTGGGCTTCCAACAATTAAAATGGGCTTTCAAGGAGTGAAATATTAAATTAACGTTAATTTTTCCTGAAAAAAAAAAAACAAGAGATAAATAATAATAGGAGAAAATGACTGATTGACTGTATGTGCATGATGAATCTACTGGGATTAGGAACTTGAAAAGTACAAGATTTGTTTTTTGTTTTGTTGATGACGTTTAACGCTTTTTATGACTTTCTAAGCAAATTACACCCCTAAGAGTATGAAACAAAGGTCCAAGTTTGTAAAACCGTCATGTTCCAAAATAGAAAAAAAATCGAAAACATGTGATATCCATCAATCCGTACTGGGCTCGCGTGGTTTTTTTTTTATGGTAGGTGAAAATCATCGAATGACGAAACCCGCTCTTGGGCGGAGCGGGAGACCAGTGTCAGACTCTTACTGACTAAAAAACCTACCCCGTACCTTCCTTGCCTTATTCCTAGAGTCGAGGTTACAGTTTGCACCACCCTATGGGCTCGCGTGGTGGATTACGGATCATTTGATTTCCTAGAGAAGAGGCCTGCTTTTAAAAGTGCTTCACAGCGTAGAAAAATCTCCCTAAAAAAATTTTTGTAAAGTTTTTTGGAAGTATCATTGCTCATCAGATTTATAAAGAGAATAATACTGAAAGTCCCATTGTCAAAATTAATTATTATCACGACGAACAATACCTCTTTCCCTCCCATAGCTGGCAAAACTACAAACACGACAATCCATACGCAAGAGGGAGCAGAATTTAAATACGTATTGTTGTAACCACCTCCCCTCCCCCTTTCGGGATAGTAAAACTAACGCAACTACCCGTGACCACAGAATAGTTTTACCACAGAAGATCATCTCAGTACAAAAAAGTGAAAATGTAAATATTATACATACATACATGACTAGCCTGTCAGCCTAGTAGTTAGTGACCCTGACTACTAAGCCGGGGGTCGTGGGTTTGATTCCCACCCAAGACATAATGTTTGTGTGATAAGCACGATCATTTGTTCTGTGTCTGGGTGTAATTTATCTATAATATGAGTATGTATTTATTTAGAAATATATAAGTATGTTTATCAGTTGTGAAGTACTCATAACACAAGCTCTGCTCAGCTTGAGACTAGACGGCGTTGTGTGATGGTTGTCGAATATTATATTATTATTATTATACATATAAATCATAGTCTAAAAATTAAAGTGGCTCAACTCAAAAATTACAATTTGTAAAAAATTAGCAAGAACGGCTTTATTTGCATAATGTTGATGTGAATTTTAAACGTATATTTCCCAAGACACTTTCTTACTGCTTGCTCTAAAGAATTTGACCTCTGAGTTTGATTTTATATTTCTTCGCAGGATAGCCAGAAAGGAAATACTTGTCTCATCCGATATTCATTAATAATATAATTATCATCATCATAAACCTTATTAATGTTCCCACTACTGGGACATAGGCCTCCTCTCTAGAGGGAATGGGCCATAATCCAAAACGCGAGCCCAATGTAAATTGGAAGATGTCAAATGTCTTCGAATTTTTAGTTCTAGGACATGCCGGTTTCTACACGATGTTTTCCTTCACCGTTTTGTGAGCAGTGGTAATGAAATAAATTACACAAAGTAATGCACCTGGCTGGGTTTGAACCCGCAACCTACAACTTGTAAGTCGGGGCCTTTAACACTCGCCAATCACTGCCAGTCTAAATTTATGTGTCAAAGTACAAAACCTATTTGCAAAATCAATATAATTTACAGGAATTCGCTGAATTGAGATTTTGTGTTTAAATTTCACAGGTTTTCAGGCTGAGGTAGACTTCAAATGTTTCAAATTACTTTATTGCTTGTTACAGGTGTATTGTCAGTTCTTATATATAATTACTAACTTCTTCCAGTGGCTTCGCCCGCGTGATAGTCGGTTTGTAAGGGTGAATTTCGTAAAATTCGTAGCAGATGTCTACTCCTTATATGGAACCTAACTGCCAAATTTTAAGTTTGTAGGTGTTATAGTTTCTGAGATTTCGTGATTAATCAGTGAAGGTATTTTGCTTTTATATTTAAAGATACAAATTTGTTTTATCTCGCTGTATGCTGCCCAAAAGGGTATACAACATACCTATCAATAGTGTCCGACCGAAGCTTCGGCTTCGGCTTCGGCTTCGGCCACCTTCGGCCAAAAAAGCACCTTCGGCCAAATCTTCGGAAAATTTTTGGCCGAAGCCGAAGGTTTGCTAGTTGTCAAAATTTGTACTTCAATAAATAAATATTTAATTAACATTGTATATTTGAAACATTTATTTTAGACAATATTTAATTACCTGCTTGTATATGTTGGTCACTCGGCTCGTTATTGGGCTACATCTCTAAAGCTCTCACAATATGTATCTAGTATATTCTGAGATCAAAGTAACTATCGTATTTCTCAAGGTCAATTACACCTTCGGCTTCGGCTTCGGCCGAAGGTTTTGGTGAATACCGATTAATTGGCTTCGGCTTCGGCTTCGGCCAGAATTGCACCTTCGGTCGGACACTACCTATCAATATGTCAAAAAATTTTTCAATGAAAATGAAATTAAATTCAGAAATCGGAGGGTAGACGTTACACGTATTGTGCAAGAGCACGTGTGTTTAAAATCGCCGGTGTGTATGCTTCTGTGTGTACGGGCGCCTGTTTTCGCATGATATATATCTTTTTTTGATGTACCTACCTATTAACCCCGTTCCTACATCGCCATACATACCAGGGCCAGAGCCTTCCTTTTCAGACACAAACCCATGGCCCTGATTGGCTTCGACCCTTCTGCAGGGTCCCTACGGTTGCTGACAACTCCTTGAGGCGCGCGGGAACAGTGCGCGCCGTCGACGACTGGGCTTGGTCCGGACGATTACCAGACGACCGGACGGCGAGCTACCCAATGCTCACCGTCCGCAAGCCCGCGCCTACGGTGGCCGGAAGTCAGGATCGGAATCGCGGCGGCGTCTGGGGCGCAAACGCCGTTGCCTTATGCGGTCCGCCTCCTCCTTTGCTAGCATTACTGCTTCGCAGAAGGAGGCGACCGCTTGCCACTCCTCCTCACTCCGAACCATGGCTTCTACCAAGGCCCGGCGCGAGAGATCGCCGCCACCGATCGCTCCCACGAGGACACAGCGATGCTCTGCCCAAGCGGGGCACACCTCAACCGTGTGCTCCACCGTGTCCTCCGGGCGGTCCACACAGTGGCGACACCCGGGCGTCTCTTCCGCACGAATGCGATGCAGGTAAGAAGAATCAGAGGTGAGATTTTTTTAATTGATATAAACTAGTGCTTGACTGCGATCTCACCTGATAGTAAGCAGTGATGCAATCGTTGATGGTGAGGCGCACTAGGCTATCAAAAGCAATAGGCTTTTCACTCACTCTAGCCTGGAAGACACCCAAATTATAATCGAACGGAAAGACCGCTGCCGGCCAACCGTTCTAGTCCCTCGATGTACGCGGTATAAATGCCGAGGCAAAACGCTTAGTCCGGACCTTAAATGTCTCAACAACGTAAAGATGGATATCTGCCGTACGCGGATGTGATCCTGTGTGTGAAAATTGAGATGGCGGAATCAAATCGTGCAATTCCCGCGCAGTCTCCAAAATGCATCCTGTAGAAAACCGAAATTTTACTGACTAAAACCTTTTAGCGTCCTTTGGTTGCCTTTTGCCTTCTAGGACACTGTCTAGCCCACCTTTTGTACTGGTTTTATTGTACTTCTGTCCAGATACTTCTCTGTGGCGTGACTCTATTCTCTGTAGTATGTTTAATTAACATGTTCCGCTGGCTTATTTAAGTTTCTAATTAATTCTAGGTTTTGCCTTTTTGGAGCGAATGATTTTCGTATTGTACTTGTATTGTTCGTGTTGTATATGAGAAATGGTGTTGATACAAGCGTTGCAGATAAGAAATGGGTTTTTAGATGTTAAGATTTTTGAAGAGATATCATGGGACTTCTTGTCAGTTCTTTTTTTGAGGAACTGACAAGGAACAGTGACACTATCGGAACAGTGCTAGGACTGGGAAGCTAGGGATTCTGAGAATCGTTTCTAGAGGATTTCAGGAGGAGAGGCCTTTATCTAGTCCTGAATTGCTTCAGTAAAAATGTAATAGATTTAGAAGTCGAAACTTCTATATTTTGACACCTGCATAATCCTATTTCCGAAGGTGAAAATATGTAACTTACGAGTATGAAAATGGCAAAATAGTTACCATTGCGAGATGTGTTTAAAATCTCAGTTAATTTTATTTTTAACTGAGCAAGTTTTTTTGTAATTGTTTTTTTGTAATATTTAGCCAAAGGTGTTTACGACCGCCCAAATTTTTTGACCTTATGTATGCTTAGATCATTAAAAATACACAATGGATTTTGATTCGGTTTGTTTAAATAGACAGTGATTCAAGAAAATAATACATGCATAATGTTTTTAATGTCTCCGTTGCACCTGTGCAAAGCTGGGGCGGGTGGCTAAGATGGATGGATTGTGTGAGAAGTGATAAGAAGGAAAAGGAAGCAGCAGAGCAGAATGGAAGAAGAAAACGTTTTGCGGCCGACCCCACATAACATGGAATAGGACAGGAAGGTGATGATTCACAAATAACACCCGTATTCACAAACGTTACTATGCGGTCTCACAGTGCTCGCGAGCGCACAGGGCAGGATTTGTGAACTACGCAACACAAACGAACCAATCACAGAGCTCTATTTCAACACTGTGCGTTTGCTTAGTCAAGGGTCGTTTGAGTATTGTTTGTGAATACGGGTGTAAGTGTACGCACTAGCTTCTTATTTCTTTTCATAGGGTTTGTACACTTTGTACAGTACGGCCGGCGAATCTTGGCGAGTCTGAAGATAGGCTCTGCGAATTTTAGCGCTTGAAAACTCGTAACAAAATAAATGGTGTAAACCAATAAATGCAATCTACAGTTGTTATGCTGTTAAAAACTGTTATTGGCTGCTGTTATCAACAATGAGTTTTCTTCCAGCAAACCTTTATGTAACAGATAGAGATTACATAAGAGGGTAGAAACCTCGGGATTCTTTGCTTCATTCCAAATCCCGACGGCCGTACTGTAAATTTCGTACGTGACATGAAAAAGCTTGCATTTTAATCTTACCCAACAGATAAGAGTCGTACCTATGAGCCTCAGTGCACCCTTAAACTACATCCAAAATCATGCACTGCTCTTGTAGACTAGATGAAGAGACACGCGTGAAAAAAGTTAGTCAACCAATAAAATCAATAGATACCTCCCACGCTAAACACAGGAAGCACTTTGATCTTGAAACATGACAATCAGCACAAACTCATCTGATCCTCGAAATCCATGGATAAATCTGAACGGAGCGCCCTCGAGGTATAGAGCCCTCTTCAACTTCTGGAGAACTCCTCATGTTATTTAAGTACAAGATTTTAGCCAGATTCGATGTGCGGATATGACGTGGTTTTTGGGTTCCGTAGTGGAGTGGGGAAAACGGAAATATGATTACTAAACATACTACAGCATGTAGTGATTTTTTTCCGTTTAACTGCTGTATGTATTAATTTTAAGCATAAATTTAAATATTATGGCACTTTTCATTTGTAATTTTACATTGACAGTTTTAAAAGATATAAATATACTTGAGCTCACTTCTATTACAGCCACTAATTAATATTTGTTTTATTAAAGATGAGAAATTATCTAATGACTTTTCCCAAACTAGGGCGGAACAACAAAAAAAGACAAAAGCGTAAAAAAGCGACAAAAGCCCCGCCCAAGGGTGGGATTCGGTATTAGATGATTTTTCTCACCTAAAAAAAAGCCGTCGACAATTACAAGACGGCTGGACGACGAGCTAACTACAGCTCGTCATCCAAAAGCCCGCGATTATCGTGACTGGTAGTCGGGGTGGCAGCTGGGGTGTGAGGATGTCCGTTCAAGCAGGAATCATGTTTAACAGGGTTCCGAAGGGTGACACCGCGTCAAACACATTACGGAACCCGAATTGATCAACTTGTTGACCAGCTTTTATGCTATTTTTCAACTAATTGAAATTGTAACGCAATTTGTTTTGTGAAAGCATTTTTCAGCAAGTTGTTTCTAATAGCTCCCTTCTTTCTAGTGTTTTCTTTGTTATACTGTAATAATATTACTTTATATTTCTCAGTTTCGTACGTCCCAGAGATTCAGAGTCTGACTGCTATTAATATTGTATATTGTATTTGGGTCAATGAAAGCCCACAGAAATAAAGCTGTATTAAATAATATTAAAGTGTCTCTTTGTAATAATCAAAATATATTTTTTTACTAAATGCGTATTATAGTAGGTATGTACCTATGTATATATTTTTGATGTGAAAAACTATTTTCAAAATTTCGATTTTCGAAGCGCGGGAAGTGACGCTAGCTCCTCCTTTGTTCGCTCAAGGTCACAGACTTATTGCCTCTTAAAAACCCTCAGAACTTATGCTCGTTCCCAAAAATGATTCCCAGCGGCATATTTCCAATAGTTTTTTTTTTATTATTTTTTATGGTACGTGATAATCATCGAATGACGAAACCCGCTCTTGGGCGGAGCGGGAGACCAGTGTCAGACTCTTACTGACTAAAAAACCTACCCCATTCCTTCCTTACCTTATTCCTAGAGCCACGGTAACAGTTTCACATAAACCGGCGGCTCCAGAAGGCTTCGACACTCCAGAAAACTTCGACATATTTCCAATAGATACGATATTAAATCTACGTGAAAGTTTAATTATGTCGAAGTTAAGTAGAGAATCGATAGACGAGTGAAGGAAGGTGAAGTGAAGTGCTTACCGCGAGTGACCTCCTTCCATTGTCTGGCGGCCGATCACACTCTCCATACGTATTGTGTGTACAGATATGTACTAGGTTCACCATGATTCTATGGGGCTGTAGGGATTTAGAATAAAAGAGGATTGGAGCTTCAAAAATGCTGTTGATGACCTCCATCATGGAATTGAATAAAATTGGCGTTGATTTTAGGATTCCGTACCTCAAAAGGAAAAAACGTAACACTTATAGGATCACTGTTTCCGGCCACCGTAGGCGCGGGCATGTGGACGGCGAGCAATAGGTAGCTCGCCATCCGGTCGTCTGGTAACAGTCCGGAACAAGCCAAGTCGTCAACGGCGCGCTCTGTTCCCGCGCGCCTAAAGGAGCTGTCAGCAAAACCGTCGGGACTCTGGAAAAGGGTCGGACCTACTGGGTCCCAAGGTCTCTTTCTGAAAGGAAAGCTTGGCCCTGGTTTAAAAGGCAAAGAAAAAACGGGTGGGATGTTTAGTCAGTAAGATTATGATTTTATTTCCCGTACCGCCCAAGTTAACCATGATTCGATGAGGCTGTAGGGATATAGTATGAAAGAGGATTTTAAAGCTTTAAAATATAGTTAATGACTTCCATCATAAGATAGGGTTCGGTACCTAAAATGGAAAAAACGGAACCCCTACAGGATCACTTTGTTGCCCGTCCATCGGTACACATACTTTCGCTACTACAATATTATTGGTATCAATTTCTTTACCAAAAGATGTCCTACCTACCACAGAGACATAGCCACCCTACCCTGAATATCGGCCACCTATTGTACCTCCACCTTTGTTGCCAAGTGGTAGGTTATTAATATATTTTTTGACGTATTGTCCCTGGGTAAACTCGGCTGAGTATTTTGGGTTGAACATAAATCATTGTTATGATTCCAGAGGCCGATATTAAGGGTTAGCTGGAAATAGGATTATCTATGAATTATTATTGTTGGTATTAATGTCTGCTCTTGCTCAGGTGGTCTAAGATTGTTTTTCTTTGATTGATTTGGTAAAAATCTTAGCTAAAGTGAAGGAAAAAAAAATCCAGTTAAGTACCGCAAAAAATTACCGACATTTTTTTTTTCATTACAGTTCAATTCCCGAGTTGAGTTACGAAGAGTTTTTCAAATTACAATTTTTTTTGTGACATAATTACACAGTTTAAAAATATACTTGGGACCCTTCCCAGCTTTGCATGGGTGCAATGGTGATAGTAAATGTATTGTATTAGACAGATAAACCTTCCTCTTGAATCACTCTATCTATTAAATAACCGCATCAAAATCTGTTACGTAGTATTAAAGATCTAAGCATACATAAAGACAGCGGGAAGCGACTTTGTTCTATACTATGTAATGATGACACAAAAACAAGTACAACGGTTAACTTTTTTACAAACTGATTACCTTGAATACAGATCTTCACTTTTTTGTACCTGGATTCAACACAATGCAAATTGTTTATGAATAAATAAATGAATGAAATGAATTCACATATTTTAGCTAAAAAACATCTCGATTACATCGGCTTTCAAATAAAAAAAGAACCGTATCAAAATCGGTCTATTCGAGTAGGAACTACAATGCCATGGGCAGACACACAGACAAGGCAAACTTGTAACACACCTCTTTTCTGTTGAGGGTCAACTAATAAATATAAATATGCTGGCTAGGCTGATAACACCTAAGAGAAAATAGGGCCTTCCTCACTCGCCTATTGTCAACGTCGCGCATGGTTTAAAAGTTTGTTGCTTCATTTAACGAAATGCGAAAAAAGAGAGAACACCTGAAAACTCTATTGGCATTTGGTAACTCTAAGATTTACTCAAATGTTTTACAAAACTTGTTCCAGGTTATATGTGTTTTTAATAAACACTTAAGGATTTTTGAAAAAAAAAGAACATCATTTAGAATCTCGATTAAATGCGCAAGACTTCTATAGTACTACTTTTTTATATTTTTAATATAGGAGTATATTATGGACAGTCAAAGTTCACGTAAAATTGCAGATTTTCAGAGGTATTTACTGGATTACTCTTACACTTTATGTTTTGGTTTCTATCATCATCATCATCAGCCTTTTAATGTTCCCACTGCAGGGACACAGACCTCCTCTCTCCAGGAGAGGGAATGGGCCATAATCCACCACGCGGGCCTAATGCGTATTGGTGGATGTCACATGTCTTCGAATTTTTGATTCTAGGACATGCCTGTTTCCTCACGATGTTTTCCTTCACCGTTTTGAGAGCAGTGGTGATGAAATAAATTACACAAAGTAATGCGCCTGGCTGGGTTTGAACCCGCGACCTACGACTCGTAAGTCGGGGCCGTTACCACTCGGCCACCACTGCTCTTCTTGCTCTTGACTTCTATAGATGCCTTGATTTTAATCCACAAGATATCTGTGTATCCAAAATATCTGAAGAAAGATGTGTGATAACATCATAATCACGTAAGAGCGGTTGTATGAAAATGAACCTCGGGTTGACCGCTCTTAACATTGACTTTTGAAGTTTACAGACAAACACCATGACAAATGTTTTTTACTGTCTATATTTCGAAATATTGCGATGTTAAAATATTCAGTTCTGATTTGTGATGTCTTAAGGACAGGTCACCTCAACCTTCAGAGAACTTATAGGACCTTTTTATTTAAATAATTTATTACCATAGACTTGAAACGAAAGTTACATTACGTAAAAAGTTTAATAAGATTGTTGGAGGTGAGGTCTTAGGGAGAGATGAGCTGGGTCATTTCTCGCTTAGCTTTAGAATTGGGATAAGTTTGATTTCAAAGTTTTTTTTTGCCATTTTGCTGCCTATATCTGTGTCTATTTTTGAGAGATATTGAAATAATATCCTTGATTAAAAAAATCGTTTTACTGTTAGTTGTACGAGTAAGTGTGCTTCTTGTACCATTGTTCCTTTTGAGATGGTGTTCAAACTATAATAAGATAGGTGCTACCAGTAGCTTCACCGACTTGAGAGTAGAAAATCCCAAGGCAACATACATTCAGGATAATACTCAGGTCTACGTGTGTGGTAATTTTCATTCAAAGCTCTGCTAATCAAGTGTGAAAAATTAATAAACATACACACAATCTTTCATTATATGTGAATTAACCTATTTTGATACCTACATATAAGTTACCTACCCAGCAGGGTTGATGCGAAAACGTATTACCGGGGTCCTGGGATCAAAGCAAGGAAGGAACGGTTGTTTAGTCAGTAAGAGTCTACACTGTTTTCAACTCCGCCCAAAGGCGAGATTCGTCATCGTATGATTTTTACCTATCATAAAAAATACATAAGTTACCTTAGTACGTATATTGCCATAGCTATATTACTAAGTACCTGCAATAAATATTGACCGATAATAAGACAAGTTTCACTTCAGCCGTCTTTCGCAATCATTAAAGGATTTTTTTTTTATGGTGGGAAAAAATCGTCCAATGATGAATCCCGCTCTTGGGCGAAGCGAGAAACAGTGTCAGACTCTTACTGACTAATCACCCCACCCCGTTCTTTCTCTGACCTTCGCACTGGGGCCAAGCCTTCCTTTCAGAAAGAGACCCTGGGCCCAGGTTGGCTTCGACCCTTTTGCAGAGTCCCTACAACTATTAAAGGGTCATTCCTCGTTCATCTCACTGTATAACCTCATCTCCAGGGTCGTCAAAGTCAAAGCTATAAAAGAAACATATCAAAACTGTGGAGAAGCTTTTAAATTATAATCGTATGTAGTTTGAAAGTTTGTAGATTACTCCTAAGTAAAGAAAAAACTTTGAGTGTTTACTCTGACAAGATAAAAAGGAATTGTAATATGTTTGTATAGATGAGAGGTCTTTTTGTAGGGATTTTCTATCATGAATTTTCTTTTTTGACGTGGGAAATTATTTAGTAACTTTTCCCGTTATGTATGGAGCAAGACTGGCAGATTTTTACCGTCTGCGTGCTAGGTTATGAAGACGCGGAGCTTGGATGATTTAGATTGCTAGCAGTTGAATGATGGGTCTTTAAGATTTTGCAGAGGTGACTGTGTACCCGAAGACATAGCGTTGGAAGGTTTCCCACTAGACAGACTGATGACCTGATGAGATTCGCAGGAGGTGGAAAAGGAGGAGTTGTCAGTAACTGTTGGGGACCAGCAGGGTCGAAGCCTCCTGGGGTCAAGGGTTGATGCGAAAGCGGAAAACCTGGGCCCTGGAACTAAGGCAGAAAGGAACGCTAGGTCGTTTAGTCAGTAGAAGTCTGACACTCTCTCCTGGGCCGGGCCGGATTCATCATTCGATCATTTTTTACACCATAAAAAAAGCAGTTGCACGATGGGGTGTAACATTTTACATTGTGTTTATGTACCGGAAGACGTAGCATTGGAAGACTTACAAGACGGCCCCATGATCTGATGAAGTTCACAAGGTGGAAATGGTGGACCTTTCCCACTCGCCTATAATCGGTCGTCAACGTTGAGCATTGTTTAAAAGCTTGTTGCTTTATCTAAGAGAGATCTCGCCTGAAAACTTTGTTGGCTTTCAGTGATTTACTCGAATATTTCACAAAACTTGTACTAGGAAATACTTAAAACTGAAGAGGAATTGCATGTTCTTTTAACTTATAATTTTTTGAGATAAATTGTGTTCATTGAGAATCTCGATTAAATACGCAAGGCTATATATTTTTAATATAAAATAGCAGATTGTCAGTGATATATCCTGGATTAGTTTTTCGCAAATTTATTAGTACGAGATCCAATAGAAGAAGTACATTCCCTCATCCGTTATTTGATTATAACAAATATTACGTGCTAGATATCACATTTATTAATACATTGCGAATAGGTTGCGTCGCTAAATTTAGTGCCAATGATGTTAAACAATAAAATTTGTTATTACATTTTTGTCATCAATTACCCTGTTTTGTTATTTGATAAAATCAAGCGACAGCTGAAATAATTTGCTCCAAGGAATTAAAAAAGTACTAGTTGCCCAGATAGATACTATGTTTTCATTTCTATAGAAGCCATCTAAAATATCTGAAGAAAGATGTGTAATAACATCATAATCATGTAAGAGCGGTTGTATGAACATGTAACTCGGATTGGCTGCTTTTAATATCTATTGATATATTATTATGTTTTTATAAAGCAAACATTTATTTAGAAAACCTATTTGGTCTAACGTAGTTTATCCTATTAACTAGAATTCATGTAAGTACAAGCGAAGGACAAATTCCTATTGGCGTTCGATCAATCGCCATATTTTATTAATAATATGAGAAATTACTTAGTTCTTCTTGTTGACTAATACTACATGATATTAGGTACTGGACTTTTGTACAAATATATTATTATGAAGGATAAGTATAATATATTATACTTGTGGAATTGAAGTCGTGGGTATTTATTATTCTTACCAAAGATGCTACTCACGATTCTTATTGCATTAGACCTACTATACGCGAATCAAATATGTTATTTTAGCAAGAACTAGTTATCAGTCCTGAGTTGAGCTTTGCGAATACTGAAAAATGCTTGCACGGACTCGACAGGTCTACTCAAATTTGTATGGATCTTTCTTCAAAAGACCAATCTCAGACAAATCTGTATATACACCGTGAAATTTAAATGTTTGTTTTCCCGCGGCAGAATGACTTGCCATAAGGAGTACTTTTGAAGCATACAGAAAAAAAAAAAAAAGTTTTTTTTTTTATAAATAATTATTAAAAATATTTATCAACTCATAAAAGCGAAAACAATGGTAATATTAGACGTAATTTGTAGGTACTACTAGAGTCACATGAGCAGCCCGCCGTCAAAGGAAACCGATTCATTAAATATTTAAACCAAAATAAACTCTCGCACGTTGTGATACGTCATAATTAGCTTGCAATCTACAGGTCCATTTTTTGTTTCTAATATTTTATTTCTTTATCAAACGTTTGTATTACCAAGATACAACCATATCGCTGAGGGAAAACAACCATTTAAATTTCACGGTGTATATATTTTCTGTACGGACTTTAAAAGAGACTTTGTCCCCAGAGTTTTCAGTGTTATAGCAATCTAATGCAATTAGTATAGTGAGTAGCGCCTTGTGTAAGAATAATGCCGACGACTTCAATTCCACCCTGTATATGTCTCTCGCCGTCCGATTGTCTGGTAAGACCGAGTCCAAGTCGTCAACGGCGCGCACCGTTCCCGCGCGCCTCAAGGAGTTGTCAGCAAACTGCAGGGGCCCTTCAGGGTCGAAGCCTCCTGGAGCCTAGAGGGTATGTGCAAACTGTCACCTCGACTCCAGAAATAAGGCAAGGAAGGTTCGGGGTAGGTTTTTTAGTCAGTAAGAGTCTGACACTGGTCTCCCGCTCCGCCCAAGAGCGGGTTTCGTCATTGGATGATTTTCACCTACCATAAAAAAAAAACCCTGTATATGTCTATATTAGTAAAGAGCTACGAATGAATAATAAATAGGGGAACATAATTTCGTTGACGTACTTAGGTTTTGTTAAGTACTAATTTTTATTTTAAGCGTATATCTAGGTGTTAGGTTAGACTGTGAGGTGTTTGTGGGTTACTATAGCAACGGCAGTTTCTTGATGGTTTATTTAATGTTTTTTTTTATGCTGGGAAACATTATCAAATGACGAACCCCGCCCTTGGCTGGAGCGGGAAACAATGTCTGACTCTAACTAAATGACCGACCCCATTTCTTCTTAGTCTTCATACCGGGGTCGGTGTACGGAGAACTGTGTAAGTTCGAGAATCTATATACTCTTTGTTTTTATTTGACGTGAGAAATCAACAACTAACTTCATCCGCTCTTGGGAAGAGTGAGAGAGCGAGCTAAACTTTTTCTGACGACAACACACCTGTCAATTTTTTTTTTGGTTGCATTTTGCAGGGTCGTGGTAACAGTTATATGTTCCTGCGGTCCTAGCGGGCATCGATGCGCCTTGATTTTGGTTTTGTTGGCTCGGCTCTTATGGGATGGCCGGGCGGCTATCCATTGCTCGTCGTCCGGTAAAGAAAACTGGCTTAATGAGGCTGCTAGGCCTCAGGCGTCTTCTCTAGGAGGGGATATCATATGTCTTCGAATTATTATTCTTGGAATAGCCGGTTTCCTCACGATATTTTCTTTCACCGTTTTGAGAGCAGTGGTGTTGAAATATATTACACAAAGTAATACGCCTGACATGTCCTCGAACTAAAATTGGATTATGGCCCACTCCCTCTCCTAAAGAGGAGGCCTGTGTCCCAGCTGTGGGAACATTAAAAAGGCTGATGATGATGATGAATACGCCTGACTGGGTTTGAACTCACGACCTACAACTCGTAAGTCGGGGCTGTTACCACTCGGCTGCTATTGCTCTCACATATTTTGATTATAGAAGTGCCTATTTAAATGTGGAATTTTACTAAATGAACTGAGCTAGGTTTGAACTCCCGACCTTTAACTCGTAAGTCTCGGCCACCACTGCTCTAGAAATGAAACAAATTAACATGTATTATTCCCTAACATTATACGAATATGTTGAGCCAGGACTGCGAGCCCATCCATTTGTCAAACGGCTGATTATTTGATGACGCATCACTTACAAACCTCTCTCTGATGTTTTATTCCCTCCTCCCAAGAGTGACTGTGGTGAAAGGTCAGAATATACGGGAGGATGTTATACCGAAGCGCGCACATAATTTTCGTGAACATTTGCATGAATACATTCGTAATATTATCAAAGTATTAGTGACTCTGTCTGTCTGTCAGCTTATTTAGATCGATAATAATGAGATAAAAGTGTATTTGTATTTGTGTTTAATTATGAGAAATCGATAATACTTATAACATTAAGATTAAACGCCTAATGGACTACCACTGGTGTAATGAATTTGGCTTGACTACGTTTAATTGTCCAGATCAAAGCTACAATACTTATACATAGAATAAAATAAAACTTCTGTACCTTTACCTTGCGAGGACGAAAGCAGCTTTTAGTCTTCTAATCCGAAAAATATATACATTGGCAAAACTAAACTAATATAATATTTAATAAAAAAATATTAAAAAGTAACTCACTATCAAAAGAAAAGCACGCAACTTTGAGTTAAATTCGTCTATACATAAACTTTGTAATCCACTTTTTGGTATGTTATTTGGTGTACAATAAAGAATTAAGCACGCTTCGGTGTGAGAGGCATCCCTTCATCTGTTGAAAGGATGCCACGGCCCCAGGCTTGTGTGTTCTTATACATAATGGCATCGTTTTTAACAAAAGTTACGCCAAGATCTTCTTTCCGACAAGCCTGAGAAAAGTTTTGTGTTTTCTTAGGACGGCGGTAAATATTTATTTTTTGTTTTGTATTGTGTTTCACTGGATGACTTCGTTTGTTATTCTTATTCTAGCATTGCATAGTATAATGATAAGGATGCTGACCCACTGTTGGGACTCAGGCCGTCTCTCTAAGAGAAGGTATGGCCCGTAATCCACCACGCGGGCCCAGTGCGAGTTGGTGGATGTCACATGTGTTCGAATTTTTGCTTCTAGGACATACCGGTTTCCTCACGACGTTTTCCTTCACCGTTTTGAGAGATGGTGATGAAATAAATTACACAAAATATCGCATCTGACTGGGTTTGAACCCGCGATCAACAACTCGTAAGTTGGTGCTGTTACCACTCGGCCACTACTACTGATTATAGAAGTACCTATTTGAATGTGAAAATTTATTAAATGAAGACAAAGATTGCTTTTGACAACTCTTCTGTTACTTAGGGGGATTAAAGCGAAGATATACGATTTATTATTATTTTAAATCGAATATCACGTCTAAACGGATAGTTCGTATTATTAAAGATAAAAGTAGTTTCAACAAACATAACTCATTTAATTATAACTTATAAAACTTTAACAGTAGGACACATACTGAAAAGGGCGCGTAGTTCTATATTTAAAAAAATGTCAAAGACAATAGTGCGGGGCGATAGGACGCGGTGTCGTAGAGATGTTCCCACTTATCGACTTTTTAGTCAGTAGTAACAGTATATTTTTTTCAAAATATACATTAAAGAAATATTTAAAAAATCTTAAGAACTGATTTTAAAAGTAATCTAAAGTAACGCGTCAAAAAACGACAGCGATGTGGATGATACATTGCTGTCTGGTAGGGCTTAGATCCGAGATCTGTACTACATATTAAACTGTGAAAATTGCAATAATTGCTTGTATTTATGAATTTTATCAACTTATTTCATTATAATTCAAACGTCACTTCTCTCTTCCTAAAATACCATACTATTTTTTTTTCCTTTTCGTATTTCAAATCTATTTTACAACTGCGAACATCCTTCGACACATCTAACAAGCCAGTTCCTTGGTTAGTAAGTTATGTGGTCTCTTTGGAGACAACACCCAAAAGGCTGGCTTTCCACGCTGAATAGCAATGCCGTCAATGGTTATTTACTTGATTTGTATTTTTTTTTTAATTATAGGTTCGCGCTTGAACGCTATCTCATCTAATGGAAACCGACGATGCGCTCGACGATGGAGCGTGCTTACCTAGAAGTAACCTATACACTCTTGACTTAAAGATTCCAGGGTTGTAGCCATCAGGAATCACAGACTCTGTCAAGGAATTTAACATTTTTGAAAATCTTCTAAGTACTTACCAAGTTCAGAGCCACAAACGCGGGGGATGATCTCCAGGATAGCAGAGCAGGAGGCGTCTTCGAAGCACAGCTGCCTCGCCAGGAGACAGTTCAGGATCGCCATCGTCCCCTTTAGCCCGGGCCCTGTAGAAGAAAAATTATTGGTAAGACAGTGTTTTCTTTTCAGGTTTAGTCTGTTGCCGAGGCCCATGACAGAGCTGTCCAGCCTGCCTAGCCAAGTTACGATCGTTTAGGTAACGTCGAACGCTTGGTATTGGCGACACCCCCAATCCCTTTGTGCTGACGTCATCTGAGGCCTTCCTCCTCCCTTTGACCCTTTGTGCTTCTTTTCACACTGCTTCTTTTCACACTATTGCGAAATATTTTTCATAGCAATAAGCTTAGAATTTAGGATAGCGCTGCATTCGGATGTGTGTTGAAAAATTAAACTTTTTTCCGTAATTTGCTGGTTATGTTTTATTTGTGGAAAAGTAAGAAAACCTTGTATACCGAATTCTGAATAAACTAGTTATTACCACCGTACGTCGACAAAATAAACAAAACGTAACTTCGATTACATCCAAATTAATATTCCAATTGGAAATAGAAACTAAAATCGATTTCGAAAGGACTATAATTTAAAATCCAAAACTAGTGGAAAACATGGTAATTGGAAAAATTTGAGCAAGTTTGAAATAGATCCGGGCTGCGTATTCAGAAATACTGGTTCAGCGTTTCATAAGGACGACGTTGAGACATGGTATAATTTATAATAGCTGCTTTCTTATACAAGGTGTCATTGACATGTTAACGCAAACGAATACCATGGATCCAGTACATGATTCTGGACCCCCCAGTGGTGGAATTTTCCGTCGTTTTTTTTTCAAATTTTTGAAAAAAAAGTATTGATTTTTTATTTTTTACCTCTATAAAATCGTTATTATAACCAATCCCAATGATATTTTTAGAAAAAAAAAGAAAAAAAAAATTTTTACGAAAAAAAAATTTATAAAAAAATCATCGAGGCAAATAAAGTCGTTATTCTAATCAAACCCGATGACATTTTTAATTTGGAATGTAATGCACTAATTTTTTTCGCAAAAAATGTTAAATTGACGTTTTTATACAGTTTAATTAAAAAAAAACGTTAAAAATTCATTAAAAAAAAAAACCGACAAAAAATTCCACCCCTGGGGGGTCTAGAATCATGTACTGGATCTATGGTATTCGTTTGCGTTAACATGTCAATGACACCCTGTATATAAATACTGCTATTGTGTCTATTGTTTGTTATTAATAATGGCTATTAAAACGACTTAAAAGGAGGTTTATAAGAAAATAATTCTGCAAGTGTTAGGTTTATTTGGTTAAAAAACTTCTTAATAATAAAACACTCTATGTTGATAGACATGTACCTAATACGAATAAAACTATAAAAAAAATTGGCTCGTAATATACCTAGATTAATATTTTTGCAGATTGATAGATTTTGACATAATATTGTGAATTAAGTATGCCATAAATTATGAGTATCTATAAACATATTATAATCACAAAAAGCACACACACATAAAAGCACAAAGACATAACACCCGTCTGATCGAAGGATCCTCCCTTTTCAACGGAAGCTTACTGGAGTTAACACCTAGCTGTCCAGTATACCTCCTGTTCTGCATTCTTTTCGTTATTAGTAACTAACGAAACGAGTACAAAATTACACATTAAGTTGAACTAGTACGTAGCGCCGTATCGCGTGGTGTGGATCTATTGTACCTAGCTCTAAAAGTTTAGTTTTCATATAAAACGTATGGAGACCTGTCCAGAACGGCGGACACGGTCCACGTGTCCACAAATAGTTCTACCTTAATTCATTCCATCTCAACTGATACCACACCTTCACCCTTACCGAAGTAGAGTTTCTATTTACGCAACCGGGTTACCGAAATAGCTGGGGGCAGAGATTCGCTACGGATAGGGGAATGGATGCAGTTTTATAGCTTACTGACGGTCTAAAATGTTTCGAGGAATACCACGACAGATACTCCCATTTCATAGTTCTATTTACTATTCCGGTTTCATTGGTTTTCTATATTATGATAGTCTTATTAATTTTTTTATTTGATTGGCATATATAAAAGGAGAAACTGACTGACTGACATATCAACGCACAGCCAAAACTACTGGAACTAGGAGCGTGAAATTTTGCACAAGGCTTCCTTTTATGACATAGGCGAACACTATAAAAGGGTTTTTCAAAATTCAACTCCTAAAGGGATGAAATTGGGGTCTAAATTTTGTATGGAGAATCTAATTTAACGCGGGCAAAGCCGCTGGCAGAAAGCTAGTGATTAATATGGGAATAGCAAAACAGGCTTTTTTCAGAAACCGGAGGTAGTGAAGAGGAATTTACTTCACGAATCGCCAAAGCCCGAGCAACCTTCGCGCAACCAAGACCTGTTTGGCAGTCGCGGAAACTGACCCGAAGAATTTAACTCAAAATCTTAGGGTCCAATGTTAAATCCGTACTGCTACAAATGTGCGAATCATGGAAAGTCACATAGTATAAATCTCAGCAAACTGAAAGGAACCCTGCAGGGTCGAAGCCTTCTGAGGTCAAAGGTTGATGCAAAAGCGTAACACCAGGGCTCTGGGATTGAGGAAAGGAAGAAACGAAGTAAGTCAGTAAGAGTCTGACACTGTTTCCCGCTTCGCCCAAGGGCGGGATTCGTCATTGGATGATTTTTACCTACCATAAAAAAGCTCTAGGACATAGGTCTTTAACCAAAAAAAAACCAAACAAAACAGTAGTTTTGGGTAGGGGCCTCACCATGACGTGTTAAAATGCTAGACGTACGGCGAATGCCCACTCTTACGTTGTTAAGACATTTACGGTCCGGACTAAGCGTTTTGCCTCGTCGTTTATACCGCGTACATCGGGGGACTGGAACAGTTTGCCAGCTGCGGTCTTTCCGTCCAATTATAATTTAGGTGTCTTCAAGACTAGAGTGAATAGGCTATTAATAAACTAGTGCGCCTCATCATCACCGATTGCATCACTGCTTACTATTAGGGCGGATCTAAACAGTTTTTTAAAGTACTTCGAAAAACATTTCAAAATGTCCAAAAACAGACACAATATCGAATGCACTTATATTTTAGTTACAGCGACCGACGATAGATGTCCCCTGCAGCGGCCGCAGATGCCGCAGCGAGACAGAATATTAAAACATTAATACTGCTGGCAACATGTTTATTTTTACTATGCAAATATTCGCAATGGCGCGGTTGTCTCTGAATCTACATTACTCTGTACGTGTGTGCTTGGAAAAGAATGAAGTTTAAGTTTTGTAAATGATGAAAATAGAGAACTTTTTTTAGTATTTTGCTTTATAAACTTTGAATGTAAGATAACGTCGATTATAGTGAACCGAATGGAGCTATGTATAATGTATAGCTTCTTTCTCGCACGCACTTTTTTTTGCTATAAACTAGTGCTTGACTGCGATACCACCTGATGGTAAGCAGTGATGCAATCTTTGTTGGTAAGGCGCACTAGTTTATTGTGACCCGTAGTGTCATTAATGTAATATCAATTAAATAAAACAAAGGTAAATACAAAAGCCAACAAGCTCAATATTGATGTCAAACAAAAACAAAACTCTGAAATACGAGAGTAAATGAATTCTGATATGAAGTCCCGAGTGCTTAACTGTCAAACATGTAAAAACTTATCGATAAAAGTACGTAAATAAATCTGTACAAGTTTTATTTTATTTGAAGGTGAGTCTATCGACTTTGGAGATTAGATATTAAGTGCTTTGCGTTTGTACATAATATGTACATAATATTTTAGATAGATACGTCTACGTCGTAGACCGAGCCCAAGTCGTCGACGGCGCGCTCCGTTCCCGCGCTCCTCAAGGAGTTGTCAGCAAACCGTAGGGACCCTGCAGGGTCGAAGCCTCCCAGAGCTGAGGGTTGATGCGAAAGCGTTACACCGGGGCTCTGGGAATAAGGCAAGGAAGGTACGGGGTAGGTTCTTTAGTCAGTAAGAGTCTGACACTGTTTCCCGCTCCGCCAAAGAGTAGGATTCGTCATTCGATGATTTTTACCTACCATAAAAAAAAACCTCTACGTCGTGGTACGTCTGATTTTTAACGTTATTTACCTTAGAAAAGTTAACGTAGCTTTTCTAAGATAACTATTAAAAAGTTATATTTCAATAGTTGGATAAATTGCAGTGACCAAACATCCCCTAAACTCAATAATTATTCAGTCGAGGGTATGAGCGCGGGAGCAAGTATGCGTTTCAGAGCGCGTGAGACAATTTCATGTATTGACTGGATATTTGGTCACTAAACAATCAACAATCGGACGGTGAGCAATGGGTAGCTCGCCATCCAGTTGTCTGATAATAGTCCGAACTAAGCCCAAGTCGTCGATGACGCGCTCAGTTCCCTCGCGCCTCAAGGAGTTGTCAGCAAAACCTTAGGAACTCTGCAAAAGGGTCGAAGCCTACTGGGGTCCAGTGTCTCTTTCTGAAAGGAAGGCTTGGCCCCAGTGCAAAAGGCAAAGAAGGAACGGGGTGGGATATTTAGTCAGTAAGAGTTTGACATTGTTTTACGATCCGCCCAAGGGCGGGATTCGTCAAAAAAGAAGTCTAGTCTATAAGTAAATTTTTACTAAAAAAAATATGTGACGACTTTACCCGCAAGAAGCATCAAAATTAAATAGTGCGTATATCTGAATACTGGTAAATACTACGGCCTAAACATTTAACATATCATAGTTACCACCAGCAAAATAATACGAGTATTACCATATGCTACATAAAATGTAACATTCAAGCTAACTCAGTAGCTCTCCAAATATACTGCTTTATTTCTGGCAACGTGTGAACGACCAGCGAATTATTTAGTGCACCTATTTGAGTACAGAATCGGCGCTTCAAATCCATATAGAGGGATAGTGACTTTGTAAGATAGATCAAGTGAGCGGTAACAGATTATTGAAATGTCAGTCAAATTCTGGAAATAGATTTACATTTATTTAGTAAACTGTACAAATAATTAGATATCTAACCTTAAAACTACATAACCCTAATTAACTTAACTAAAAATACCTAATCTAATAAAGCGTCAAAAAACTCTTCCGCATCGCTGTCGACCGGTAAAGTGCCCAAAAGGCTGGCCGCATTGCCACGCTGTATGGCAATGCTTATTCTTTGCCCAAGGTAAAAGCCAGCCTTTGGGTCACGCGAAGTGTCAACAAGTCGTTTAGAAAGTTCATTAAACAACTTGTGGGCACTCGGACCCCACGATCCGAGAGTTTCAACCCCAAACGGCTCGAAAATATAACTACCAACAAGATTAGTATATTTCCGCCGCTTGAGGTTCTCCGCAGCCGCAGCGGCAGCACCGGCACAGCATGATGAGCTAGGAAGATGAGATGGCGTAAGAGTATCGACACAAGTTGCGTCCCACACTAAAGACCTACCCATCTTCCATGGAAATAAAGACATACCGTCCGGTCTCTTGCCAAAAAAAAAAAAAAAGTCAAATTCTTCCCGAAGTTTTTTTGTTGTGAAAATCCAATCTAATGGCGAGTCCTGCCCTTAGGCGGAGCGCAAAACAGTGTCAGACTCTTACTGACTAAACGACCCACTCCATTCCTTCTTAGCCTTCATACCGGGGTCGGACTTTCCTTTCAGACACCGGACCGCGGCCTCAGTAGGCTTCGGCCCTGCAGTTGGGCCTCTACATTTGCTGACAACTCATTGTGGCGTGTGGGAATAGAGCGCGCCGAAATGATCGTGCGTAGGTACGCTCTTTCTGGGTGAAACGGTTGCGCGTGATACGCATGAGAATCGCGACCAATTCGCTCCTTCTAGACAAGCTCATAGACCTTGTCCAGAAGAAGCGAAGTCGTCGCGAAACGTTTCGCGCGAATTCATTCGCGCGCTATTGAGATACTAGGCACGAATACATCGCTTCCACAAGCATCGCGCGAATTCAAAATACGCGCGTATATCGCGTGCATAACGCCAGACCCTCGACTCGCGCGTATTGCGCGCGAGTCGAGATAGGGACCCCTTGTTGCATCCAGTTAAACGCGCGAACTCCGGCCGAGGTGACGTATCGGGAACAATGGAGTGCCAAAATTTTGCACAAATACTCGCGCGTATGTACGCTCTTTTCTGGACGCAACGATCACGCCGTATTCGCACGAGAGAATCGCGACGAATTCGCCCTTCCTGGACTAGCGTGTGGCGGCTACTGATGTCAACCGTCTGCAGAGTCCTTATAAATGTGTAACCTATGAAAGCATAATTACTTTGAATTTTAATAAACAGGCCCTCACGTGACGCGCACAGTTCTGGTTTTGGCAGGTGACTGGTGTGGCGAAACAATAGGCTAGGATCGGTTTATATGACTGCACGTACTAATGCAAGGAGGCCTCTATGTATAAAAAGCAAAAAAAAAACTATTAAACTGCCATACTAATGTATTCTTTAAATAAAACGATCACATACAAAATATAAAATATAATGCAATTCTTAACAAAAACGCAACATATCTAGTCTCCTTCGTCACCACCTTCCTCTTCTTCATCGAATTCACCTTCTTCCTCAGCCGTGGCATCCTGGTACTGCTGATATTCAGACACCAGGTCGTTCATGTTGCTCTCAGCTTCTGTGAACTCCATCTCGTCCATTCCCTCGCCAGTGTACCAATGCAAGAACGCCTTACGTCTGAACATGGCAGTGAACTGCTCAGAGATGCGCTTGAACAACTCCTGAATAGCTGTCGAGTTGCCAATGAATGTCGCAGACATCTTCAAGCCTCGTGGTGGAATATCGCAAACGGCAGTCTTCACGTTATTCGGAATCCACTCCACGAAGTACGAGGAATTCTTGTTCTGAATATTCATCATCTGCTCATCAACTTCTTTCATTGACATTCGGCCTCTGAAGACAGCAGCCACAGTCAAATATCTTCCGTGGCGAGGGTCACAAGCAGCCATCATATTCTTGGCATCAAACATCTGCTGCGTCAGCTCTGGAACAGTCAGAGCTCGGTACTGTTGGCTTCCTCTAGACGTGAGGGGGGCAAACCCTGGGATGAAAAAGTGCAAACGAGGAAATGGTACCATGTTTACAGCCAGTTTCCTCAGGTCGGCATTCAATTGGCCAGGGAATCGGAGGCAAGTGGTGACCCCGGACATGGTTGCAGATACTAGATGGTTCAAATCTCCGTAGGTCGGTGTGGTCAACTTCAAAGTACGGAAGCAAATGTCGTAAAGAGCTTCGTTGTCAATACAGTAAGATTCATCAGTGTTTTCTACCAGCTGGTGGACGGACAAGGTAGCATTGTATGGTTCTACCACAGTATCTGACACTTTAGGCGATGGTACGACACTAAACGTATTCATGATACGATCTGGGTACTCTTCTCGGATCTTTGAGATGAGGAGGGTTCCTAAGCCAGCGCCTGTGCCTCCTCCAAGGGAATGTGTAAGCTGGAAGCCTTGAAGACAGTCGCATCCTTCAGCTTCTTTTCTGACAACGTCTAGGACAGAGTCTACTAATTCGGCTCCTTCCGTGTAATGTCCTTTGGCCCAGTTGTTTCCAGCGCCCGACTGACCGAAGACGAAGTTGTCGGGTCTAAAGATCTGTCCAAATGGTCCGGAACGCACGGAGTCCATGGTGCCAGGCTCTAGGTCCACGAGGATAGCTCGAGGCACGTACTTGCCGCCCGTTGCTTCATTGTAGTACACGTTGATGCGCTCCAGCTGGAGATCTGAGTCTCCGTGGTACGTCCCGGTGGGGTCAATACCATGTTCATCAGAGATGACCTCCCAGAACTGAAATTAGATGACAGATGTCAGATTCAGTAATCAAGTATGATAAATTAGTGGTATAAAGTCTGTGTATAAGATGAATCAAAATGATGATCGACTTATGCGCAGCAGATTTTGGAGTCTCGATCTAAGTGGGGGCTTGCGTGTAACCATAGCAACGACGGCCATTTTGGTTCAAGTTTATTTGCCACGTACTATACATAGAAAAGATTGACATTAAATTTTAAATCGAAGACATGGGACGTGCCCTTTTTTCGGAAAAACAGCAATTCTTCGGTAGATGAAAACGTGAGCAACACTCAGTATGATTACGTCAATCTTTTGCAAACTAGAACGAGAATATCTCCAATTTCCGACACTAAAGTTATAAAATAAAATCCTTACCTTAGCACCGATTTGGTTGCCGCATTGGCCAGCCTGTATATGAACTATTTCCCTCATTATTAGTATTAAAACTTAGAACAAAGACCTTTCAATGCACACCGACTGTTTTTACGTGCTATGTGTGACCTACTAGAGCGACCGACTTAAAACAAATGCGCTGTTCCAAACTGTAGCCGTCACATTTCAAATAATATTTTATTTAAATTCCAGTTTATTTTTTATTCTTGGTATGAAAACCTTATTTGTTTGACAGGTTTATTGCTACAAAGGTTTGCTATTTTTCAAATAAAAATATTTTAGTGCCTGCTTAAGGGATCCCCTGTCTTCCATCCCCTGCCCTGGGATAAAGGCAAAGAAGGATCGGGGTAGGTTTTTTAGTCACTTTAAGGGTCTGGCACTGTTTCCCGCTGCGTAAAAAAAAACCTGCACAGTGTCACTAGTTTGATTGTAACGGTGTGCATGTAGTCGTATCGATGCAGATGGAGAGGAGGCTTGTGTCCCAGCCGTGAGAACATTAATAAGGCTGATGACGATGATGATTAGTTAGTAAAGGCCTGACACGCCCTCCTGCTCCGTCTTCGAGTGCCAATCATTAGATGATAAAACATCTCCACTATGAGAACATACTAAATCGATCGACGTCAGATTTGAAATGTTTAAGAAGCTCCAAGATTTGAAATGCATGCATTCAAAATCACTAATGCAAATAACTTTGCTTGCATAAGAGATATTGCTGTGCAAAATCTGGGCCAGGGACGCGATTTGGTATGCAGTCAAGACTCCTGTATTACTTGAATCTGTGCTACTGGAGCCAGTGTTTCATCCCAATTTGTTTCATGTTTATATTTGTGTTCGTCTGAAACGTTGCATTTGACTTCAATTTCTTTATTGAAGGGGATAAAACAATATCTGCTGTAGATGTCTCGGGGTTTGGGAGTTGTAGACCGATTTCCGCTAAAGGCGCGGATTCGCGGAAGGCGAGGGATGGGTAGATCATTGTCCGGCCGTCTGTTAAAGGCAAAGCCCGGGTAATTGGAGCGTTGTTTTTCTGTGGGCCAGTCAGGACCGACACCTAATAAGACTGTGGGTAAAGTGGGTTTTAGTCAGCAAAAATATGACACATCCTTAAACTCCCCCCATAGCAGGACAAGTTACTTGACGATTTGTCAAGCGTAAAAAAAAAACAGGAGGATAAAACAGAAAAATAATAAAACTCCTTTAATTAATCGAAATGAACTAGAAACAGTCTAAAATATAGACTAGTAATGTGCCTAAAAGACTTGCCACGTTGAATGGCAATGGTTATTCTCTGCCTAAGGTAAAAGCCGTTGACTTCATAGTTTTATACAATCTGTGTTCACTCAAATCTCACGATCTGAAAGTTTCTACCCCAAACGGCTCGAAAATATTGCTTAGTTTCTGTACCTCTACAGAAATTAACCAATATTTTTGTTTGTTTCTATGTAAAACCTTTTTAGCTGCCCTAGGGGTGGGAAATGTGGGTTGGAAGGGATGATGATGATGGTTAAAGTCTTTTAGCACATGTTAACATGTGCTAAAAGACCCAATATGAGTATGGACCACTGGATTTTGTGGTTAGCGTTGTCTTTATTATTTTGATTTCAATAACATCAGTTTGGCCTAAATATTCTACAATTATTTCATACATACATCTTTGCCTGGTAGCAAAGTTACGTGTAACAAAAAGCCCTTTGGGCACCTTTAAATTAGCAGCAACGTGCCGCACAGGCGACGCGCAGCACTTTACGGCTAGCTTCAAAGCGCCTTTACGCTTAATCCTTTCAAATAACGTAATTAGAGACAATAGAAAGACAATAGGCGAGCGAATGCCGGGCGTTCGCTCGGGGCTTAAGAGTTTAAATACATATCACTATCAAGTAATCACTACAGATTTCCCTGTCCAGTCGTCTGGTAACAGTCCGGACCGAGCCGAAGTCGTCGACGGCGCCCACTGTTCCCACACCTCAAGGAGTTGTCAGCAAACTGAAGAGGCCCAGTATGGTCAAAGCCCACTGGGGCCAAGGGTTGATGCAAAAGCGTATTACGGGGGCGGGTGCTGAGGGATCGAGGCTAGGAAGGAACGCGCGAGGTTGTTTATTCAGTAAGAGTCTGATACTGTCTCCTGCTCCGTCTAAGGGCGGGATTCGTCATTAGATGCTTTGTACCTACCATACAAAAAAACTATAGATTTCCCATTCCCCAAAAAATAGGCCAAAAATTTCCAATTAAAAAGCCATCCCTATTACAAAAACCGCAACATAAATCGAATTCATGACGAAAATGCTTCACATTGTTAAAACCCGATCATTGTAGGAACATCATATTGTATTTTGCTCTAACCTCGCTCAAATAACCGATGCACAGGGGAATTTGTGGAATACACTGAAAACCCGAGCTCAACCCTGCATCGAATATATGCCTCATTAAACCTCTGTTTTAACGAATTTGAGCCAGTGTTTAATAAAAGCTATTTCTGCTGTTATTGGAGATAAAAGCTTTACTATACATTACATATACACTGAAAATATAGATCGTACTGTTGTTTTTTTTTTCTCTTGTCTGCAATTATGGCGATCTGTGTTCAACACAATGAGACACTCTATTGGCCGTACTCTAGTACTGAAATTGCGGCAGGTAGCTCAAAAGACACACCGATGTGTTTCTATTGTTGAATCAAATTTCGTTCACCTGCCTCATTTCTGATGTGATCAGGCAAGGAAACTCCGAGCATAGCCTATTTCATTGCCCTCTCGGTGACTTTGGAATCAATATACGCACGCACGAAATCATTTTCTTTAAGTAATCATCAGCTGAGCGAGTTTAATGACCTGTAAGAGTTGACTAAAAATGTGCTTTATTAAGTCTTCTGTTATTATGTTAAGCATTCAGTTATTATTTTCCCGACCATGTCAGATTCTATAATTGGCATCTATTTTTTCCTGCTTACTCTATCTATAAAAAAAAGTCTTCTTAAATTTTTTCCAGCAGTTTTTTCATCTCCACCACGGAACCCTAACACTTTGACCTGCATTACTTCACAAGTAGCAGCCGTTTACATAAGGGCGTCATCGTGACCCACTACCCCCGTTTGCCTTTTAGAAGAACGCGAAAAGATACGGAATTCATATACGTGACGTAGCGTAGTCGTCACGTAGTCTTTACGTAGACGTTACGGGTCCCAAAAGGGTTGGACAGGTTAACTTACTGATGTACAGGTGGAGAGTTTTAAGTTTGTAATAAGGCTGTATTTTATAGAAAAATAGCTGGTGTCGGCGGCTTTGCCTGCGTAGGAAAAATTTAACAAGGGAACATACCTATTCCCAAGATAAAAAGTATGCTATGTGAGCCAAAATCAAAATATTTTTTATTTGACATGTGCCTATATGGGCATTTACTTATTTATTATTTTATTGACTGGCTCTAGTGGTTAGTGACCCTGGCTGCTATACCGGAGGGTCGTGGGTTCGACACCCACCCAGGACAAAAGTTTGTGTGATGAGCAGGATCATATTTTGTTCTGTGTGCAGGTGTAATTTATCTAAGATTAGAAATAAATAAGTAAGTTTATCAGTTGTCTAGTATTCATAACACAAGCTCTGCTTAGCTTTGGACTAGACGACGTTGCGTGATAGTTGGGGAATATATAATATTATGTTTAGTAAAGAAAAATAGTGTATATTTTTTAAAGTGGTAAATCATCAAATACAAGATCACCAGTATCAGACTTTTACAAACTCAAAATATTGGAAAGTATGCGGAACAGAGAGTAAAGTCTCCCATACCCCCGTTGAAAAGGGAGGATCCTCCGACCAGACAGGTGTTATATGTGGTGTGCTCTTGCCCGATAGATGATTACCGGCTGTTCTATAAATACGTTCAAATCGTGGAGAACTTTGACAGATGCAAGATTAGTTCTTATGTGATGCAATAGATGGCGCTACGAACCTCTTGACTTTCTTCAATTGCCGTTTGCGTTCTAGAGCCGCGGAAATTCTTTCGAACAATCCCGCCAAAAGCATTTTTTTGAGTGCATCATCATCAAATAACTGCATCAAAATTTTCATAGATAATGTATTTCTGCCTTCTAGCCAAGTTACGATCCTTTCGCTAACGTCAAACGCTTTGGGTTGGTCGCGCCCGCGATTCCTTCGTTCTTGCGTCATTTCAACGCTCAGTGACGTGGTCAGAACAAAGGAATTGAAGTCGTGACTAATTCCAAGTGTTCGACGTTAACAAAACGATCGTAACTTGTCTAGGGGAGCTTTTTATGATGGGAAAAATCATCCAATGACGAATCCCGGCCTTGGGCGGAGTGAGAAACAATGTTATATCTATATCTGTGGTCAGACTCTTATACTGACTAAATACCCCAACCTGTTCCTTCTTTGCTTTTTAAACTGGGGCCAAGCCTTCTTTTAAGAAGAGACCCTGAGCCGCTGTCTTCGACCATTTTGCAGAGTTCCTTCGAAAGGATTTTGATAGTACCGTTTACTTCTTTTCAGAAAGAGACCCTGGGCTTGCTTCAACCGTGTTGGCTTCGTTCCTTTTGCAGAGTTTCTACGAAAGGGTTTTGATAATACCATTTACAAAAACGCCAGATACATGGGTATATGTGTAGTTATTTGTATAGTGTCAAAACTCAGATATAATATCACAAGTAACCTTTTTTAGCTAAAGCCGTGTCAATTTTTCAGCGAATTAGTCGCAGTAGGCGCGGTATGTCTGAATAGTGTATGAGTGTCGGGACGGAGGCCACCCTTTTGAGGCGCTGGCCTCGAAGTCGAGACACTTTACAGAGTGGTTAGTACCTTAGGAATTATGTTAGGTATTTCATTTTGACACGTGTGTGTATTTCTTTAAAAGAAGCCTAAGTAATGTTATGTCTGAGTATGGTTTCCGCACTAAGTCCTATGTAGACCATTGTACGTGAGCCATGGCGGCCATAAACTTTAGTGGGCTTATTCCAACCAGTCCACCTCTCTCCAAAAGCTGATCTTTTCCTTTAGCCTTTCAGGCTTTTCAGGGCGTCGATAAGGGAGTTCGGCGTGCCTAAGGTTCGTGTGCGTGTATCAGTGACACCTGTGCAGTCCAGGAGCACGTGCGCAATTGTCTCTTCCCCCCCAAGCACGCTCTGCACAGGGGACTGTCCGTGATACCTATTATGTGAAGATGCTTATTCAGTGTACAGTGTCCAGTGTGCAGTCCCCGCCACCAGGCGCAGGCTGCCTCTGTCCTATGACTAAGTAATAGTTACACGTCGATCTTTGACACGATGGTCGACATGTCGGACAATGTTGACCGCCTGTAAGTGTTAAAGTCAAGCCTTCAACCTGGATAACTCTAAACAGACTTCGCACCCAGAAGAAAAACGCCACTGGCCACGCTATAGATGTTGCAACCAACTGGGCCTATAAACTTTGAAGGATGGAATCTATCGATTCAAAAAGAAGAAGACGATTTAAGTAGTAAGCAAAAAACTGGGTGTCGGATTTTTTTGTAATTTATTTCACTGTTCTCGTGCCATCTTGAACCAGTCCTCAAGGTAGGCGTCTAAATCATCCCGCCACCTCTTTCTAGGTCGGCCTCGAAAGAGAGATGTGAGAGAGGAGAGGAGGAGAGATTTAAAAGGGCTTGAGGGAGGCTATTGAAAAAAAAAATGAAAAAGAATTCACTGTTACATTGGCATTCTAGTTATGGCAATTGATTGCCCGTAAGTTGTCTATTTGAAATTATCCAAAGCAGAGGCTAGACGAGGCTGATAAAGGACTTCCCTCACAAGTTGGAGACGGTCTAACTTGTGAGAAAAGGTAGACTGTTGGTATGTATAATTATGTACTGTGCGCTTGATTAGGCGTGCCGTACAGTCACTTTGCTTCACTCAAGTGATCTGCATGCACTTTCACATTGATGACAATAGTGCTGTTTTGACGGATCAGCGCTCATATCTCCCCTTGTCGTTTATCAAAACTTTTAAAAGTTTTGATAAACGACAATGCACTGCAGCGGACTTTTGCATTAACTTTTCACTATTTTGGCAAATAGTTTCTGTGAACGTGCTTGCCTATCGCTAGGATATAAATGGATAGTTTCAAATGTTCCTATGACAGTAAAGACGAAGCTATTAAGTATTGCCAAACCCAAGTCTCTATTAGTTGTTATTTACTGTTACTTGGACTAACGAGCAAACTTTGTGTTTGTAGGACTTTGAGGATAGCCTTCAAAGTACTCGACGTCTTGCTGTCTAAATAAAAGTTAATCCAGAATATTTTAGCAATGTTTTATCTACTAAATGTACTGTAATATTGAAGAGGTACTGTAATAAAAGAGAGCAGTGGTGGCCCAGTGATAACGGCCCTGACTTAGGAGTTCAAGCGAGTTGAGGTCTGAGTCCCACCAGTGAAAATATTATAAGGCTGATGCTGCTATTCTATACCTATCGTGTCGTGATGACCCAGTGGTTAGGACATACTCCTCTTATACATGAGTTCATAGGTTATAGATAGGGCCAGTAAGACCTCAAATAGTTGTTATACAAGCGAGGAGTAGTAGCGAGGTAGCGAGGAGGTGTAGTCTGTATTTCGTCTTCGTTGGTTAGAAACTTCTGTTCCTTAACCCTTAGTCGAGAAAACCAAACAATCTGAAATCAAATATTGGACAGTAGCCCGGACCAGACTCACCAGCCCTCTACCTTACTAATAAACCTTCATACCATCGCTTTGCCTTAAAGATCGTCCTATGTCGCTGTAATTAATTACACACAAGCTCCTCACGCAAAAAAATAAAAAAAAAGTGTGTGAGGGTAGTTTAAAAAAAAAAAAAATTAAAGCAATTAACACCTCCGTGAATATCCTTAATTACTCGAGTGGCCAATTTCAGGAGGCTGAAAGTCAGTGGCTTCGCGCTAAAGCAGTCATCTGATGTGTAAATGATGTACCTACCTAACCCCATCTCCCTCACTCATACTCCATCTCAGATATCACCATCCCTTTCTCACACACTCCATGACCTTTTAGGGTATGTTATAATGAATTATACAGGGTGAAACAGGGATTTCTTAGTTTTAATGACCCTACAAGGAATTTGATATTATCAAAGTCGTAGTAATTTGTTCTGGTCCTTGAATACATGTTTGTAAAACTATACCAATTATTTTAACGTTTGATATTGACTGGAATAAAGTTAGAAAAGTTTTATGGTTTAACCACGCCAGGTTAGATATAAGTTTTATTAACAAACATCTCAAGTTTATGAGTTCGTTAATTTGTCGGATTAAAACTATATTGCGTAGTAATTTGTCTTTTATATTACGTACATATAATTTTTATGGTGTTTTGGTATTTCACACGTAATAATAGCCAAGCCTAGTTACAATTTTTTCGTGACGAGTCTCTTTCTACAATCGAAACGCCTCAGCGTAAGTATTAATCTTACTAACATTATAAATGCGAAAGTTACGATGTTTGGATGTTTGTTACTCAATCACGCCAAAACGGCTGGACGGATCTGGATGAAATTTTACACAGGCATAGGATACACTCTGGAATAGGACATAGGTTACTTTTTATCCGTTTTATCATAAAACTGCAGGATGTAGCGATGATCATTGTGCAAACGATTACATTTCATTCTGCCATTTTGAATGATGTAAACTTGGCTTCCTTTCAGATACCGGAACGGGGCCCCAGTAGGCTTCGGTCCTGCAGTGGGGCCTCTATATTTGTTGACAACTCCTTGAGGCGCACGGTGATATTTATTTGAACGATTGCATCACTGCTTACCATCAGGTGGGATCGCAGTCTAGCATAAGTTTATTGCAATAAATAAAAAATAAAAAACAGTGGCGGTCTTATCACTGACAGCGATATCTACCAGACAACCTTAGGATGGATCGTAAGAGTAAATAGATAGTAATACGCTTTCGCCTCGACCCTTGGTCCCAAGAGCCTTCGACCCTGCTAGGTCCGTACAGTTTGCACTTATAAGTCCTGTTATTTCGATTTTCCTACCCAAATTTAGTTCCTCAAACCCCTACAGCAGAATAAGGTATGTATAAAATTTTATCTCTTCTAACTTTAAGGGGATTAAGCCATGTTAGGTCGGATTAAATTTACGACTAGCTAAAAGTGGTGAGCAAAATGTTGAGTGCAGAGGCACGTTAATATTAAATTCTAAGCATGCGCTCACTTTATATAGGTACATGTAGGAGCTGGTCGGTTATGAAGTGCATTGTATGGAAATGAGAAATTAAATGTTAGCTTTAGAAGCAATTAAGCTCCAGTTTTTAGAGTGCTTGTTTTTTAATCTGTAGTAAAACTTGTGAATATATAATCTGATTATTATTATTTATTTATTATATACTTTATTAGGTTTTGCCCGCGGGCTTCGGTCCCGGCAACAGAAAAATGTCATAAATGAAGAACCGCTCGACCAATTTTGTGCAAACTTCACATAAAACATCTAATAAATAGATTGAACAAAACATTTCATTTGTGTAGGTGAGGTCCGTTTTTGAGTTATAAAATTACAACGAACAGTGGCATTGATTTGTATATATATATTGATTTTACACCATTACACATACACAAAAGAAGAAACTAAAATTAAAACACTTTTTTTTCGCTTTTAGCTATACGACCGCCCACTGTGAAACCTTAATAAGTTTGAGCTGTACCAAATTGTATTTATGATGTACCTACAATAAAGAATACTTATATCTATTTATACAATGGGTTTATTAACGAGTTATATCTACAGCGCGTATCGTTCTACGCGCGCTGTCGACCTAAGAAGTCGTCAGCAAACCGTAAGGGCCCAGCTGGGTCGAAGCCTACTGAGGCCATGGGGCAATGTTAAAACGTTACACCCGGGACCTTGGAACTAAGGCAAAGAGGGAACAAGAGTAGATTTTTTAGTCAGTAAAAGTCTGACACAATCTCAGCCGTACCCAAGGACGCGGAAATTTCATTGGATGATTTTGACCTGTTTGGCACAACCGTGAGCCATATTGATATTGTTAATTTTATTTCTTTATTTTTTTTTTAATGTTTTTATTTAAGTTTGTAATGATTTATTTGTTGATAATTAGTCAGGTTTATGCAGTGACAAATAAACATTTTTTTTTCTTTTCTTTATTTTATCACTCCAAAAAAAAAGCTTCAATCCTCTCGTTTACAAGTAGCATTTTAACACGACATGATGAGGTTTCTACCAATCTCCGTACACAATAATACACAGTACACCATACACGTGGATTACCAAATGAGTGCACTCAAATTAAGGTCTACGGAGGGGGAGGAGGGAGCGATTGTGACAGAGTTATCTGATCAATCCTGCTAATGCGTTTTGTACGGAGCGGCGGTGTGAACGAGAACGGACTATGGTGTGAGGGCTGTAATTTTGTTGTGCCTTTCAATGATGTTTATCTTTCTCGATTTTGTTTTGATGTATCCTTACGTTTTTGAAGCTTTTACGGTCCGCACCAAGCGTTTAACTTCGTGTGGAACTGGCAGAATTTACCTGCTGAGATCTTTCAGCGTCGATTTTTTGAGATGAGAAATTATCCGATGAGTTATCCCGCTCTAGAGTAGAGCGGAAGGGCATGTTAGGCTATTACTGATTAAAACCTTTCCTATGTCCCTCAGTTGCCCTTTACATTCTAGTGGTGAGCAATGGGTAGCTCGCTGTGAAATTTTAGTTTTAGAGAAAAAAGTACTTTATTTTTACAAATCGACAGTGTTTCATGTACCGGATTGACCCTCCACGGGATTAAAGCGACCAAAATTTTACGGTGAATATTTTTTTATATCTCACGCGGACAAAACCGCTGGCAAAAGCTAGTGTCATATAAATTAAGCACAACACTTAAAAACTAAACTCGGAAACATTTACCCAGAAATGCTTAAGCCTATAAAAGCAGTAGGCGTCAGAATACATAATCCACGACACGCCATTGTGACATTAGGGTTATCAGACCCCATCGGATCAGGCAAACAATAATTACGATTTATCAATCAAATCGTATTTGTAAGTGTAATATTTTGATTTATTATCGTTAGGCATGTATTTGTGTGGTTAAGAATTAGGAGAGTATATTTTTTGTGTGTCTCTGTTGTTTTAAGCCATCTTTAAAAAGTTGGGACCCATTTAATTAAAGTTGACTGGTTTTTTTTTTTATGGTAAGCAAAAATCATCCAATGACGAATCCCGATCTTGAGCGGAGCGAAAAACAGTGTCAGACTCTTACTGACTAAACAACCTACCCCGTTCCTACATCGCCATACATACTAGGGCCAGAGCCTTCCTTTTCAGACGCAGACCTAATTGGCTTCGACCCTTCTGCAGGATCCCTACGGTTGCTGACAAATCCTTGAGGCGCGCGGGAACAGTGCGCGCCGTCGACGACTGGGCTTGGTCCGGACGATTACCAGACGACCGGACGGCGAGTTACCCAATGCTCACCGTCCGCAAGCCCGCGCCTACGGTGGCCGGAAGTCAGGATCGGAATCCCGGCGCCGTTGCCTTATGCGGTCAGCCTCCTCCTTTGCTAGCATTACTGCTTCGCAGAAGGAGGCGACCGCCTGCCACTCATCCTCACTCCGAACTATGGCTTCTACCAAGGCCCGGCGCGAGAGATCGCCGCCGCCGATCGCTCCCACGAGGATACGGCGATGTTCTGCCCAAGCGGGGCACACCTTAACTGTGTGCTCCACCGTGTCCTCCGGGCGGTCCACACAGTGGCGACACCCGGGCGTCTCTTCCGCACGAATCCGATGCACGTACCTCCCGAACTTACCATGTCCGGTGAGGACCTGCGTCATGCGGAAAGTGAGAACGCCGTGAGTTCTTTCCAGCCACGCCTCAAGGAGGCCCCAGTAGGCTTTGACCCTTTTGCAGAGTCCCTACGCTTTTGCCGACAAATCCTTGAGGCGCGCGGGAACAGAGCGCGCCGTCGACGACTTAGGCTTGGTCCGGACAACAGTCCGGCAGTGGCAACAGTTCGGTAACAATCAGACGATCAGACGGCGAACTACACTTCGCTCGCCGTTCGCAAGGCGCGCGGGCTTACGGTGGCCGAAAATCGGAATCGGAATCCTTATGCGGTCGGCCTCACGGGTTTCCTTTTCAGGTAAGATGTATATGGTTCAGGTAACAATCCCTTACTATTCTTTTTGCTTCGCCCACTTGACAAAGGAAAATCTTCTTCTACTGCTCACTTACGTAATAAAAGGAAACGTTCTGCAAAATTTCACACTCTTAGTCCTAGCAGTTTCGGCTGTTCGTTAGTCATTCAGTTAATCTTCTTAATTTAAACACGGCTAAACTTTCATCCCGTGCAGGATCAATTATAAATGAAACACTATCGATTTGTAAAGATAAAATTAAAAATGAAGTACCTACTTTATTTAAAACTCGGTTAATTTAAGCATACATGCTTAAATTAATTTTCTTCAAGTAAACTTCAGCTGAGCGAGTCAATGACCTGTTGTCGGTTATTAAGTACTAAATTCTTACAGGTCGTAGACTCGCTCTGCTGACGTTGATGTGGTACTGTGTATTATTATGTTTATATAAAAGAAAATATAAATGTTTGGCGGTTATGTATGTGTATGTGTTTATACAGTTAGGGATATAAAGTGCACTCAACTAATAATACTAAAGGGACAAAAATCTCAGGACATCTTATTTTACACGTAAACATTAATATTACATAAAATCATAACTAAACCCAGCTTCCGAACAGGATAGATAAATTTAGGTGCATTTTATAGTTTGCGGAATCTAACCTAGAATAGAATTTCAACTGTGAGTTAACTCGTGGTCTAAGTTATAAGAAATCTGAGGACTAAGGTTAATTATGATGCTTGAGATATATTGTGATTAATTATACTTATTGCAAAATAATAATTTATTTAGATTAACACGAATACCCGCCAACCTATCCACCAACCCCCACTGGGCCCGCGTGGTGGATTACGGCCCAGTCCCTGTCCTAGAGAAGAGGCCTGTATCCCAGCAGTGAGAACATCAAAAAGGCTGATGATGTGACGATGATTATTAACTTTTCGAGTACAGTAATTAGAGACATACTAGAAAAAGAATAGGTGTGCGAACAATGTACCTAATAAATGAGTATCTGCTCTACCGATTTTGGGCAAACTTCTCATTAACCATCTACTAAATATGGGACTATTTACACAAAGCCTAAAAAATTGGTTTGGATAGGTGAGCCCGTAGTTATAAAATTACAATGAAAAGTGGCATTGATTTTTATATATAAGGATATCTATCAGTCGTCTAGTACTCGTAATACAAGCTCTGCTTAGCTTGGGACTAGATGGCGTTGTGTGAAAGTTATCGAATATTATTATTACATAATCTCTGTTGTCTCATAACTTGGCCCACACGAACAGTGGTCCAGCTTACAGCTCGGAGGTTTCAAGCCAAATTGCAGCGTCTATACACTTAGGCACCGAACTGCGCGACCTAGTTGCAGATATTTTAGGTATCCTAGTGCATCTGAGTGTTACGTCAGAAGCAAGGCAAGGGCTACCCGTCTTGCTGTTAAGTAGTTCCCCAACTATCTACTTAGGAGGTGGCTAGTTCTATTTTATGTTGCTTTGGAAGTTTTTTGAGACAGGAAGGAAATATTGTTGGTGTTAGTGGATTTATTATAATATGTATTGTATAATATGTATATATACGTATTTTATTATTATTAGTCATTTAATTTATATTATAATCTATTTAGAATATCTATTATTTATTTATTCTGCACAGCTACCACAGTGTTGTCTTTTTTAACCCAAAGGTTGACTGGTAGATAATGCCTTGTAGCATTATATCCGCCTATGTACCACTACTGTATATGAAGTTTAAATAAATAAATAAATTTATGTGTGTATGGAGTGTGAAACAGAGAGAACAGTCTCAAATACTTCAGTTAAACGGAGAATCCTTAGATCATACGAGTGTTAAGACTGGTGGGTGCACGAAAAATGATTTCGGGCTGAACTTTGATTGCGCAATGCAGGATTAGTTTTTATGTGACGCCATAGATGGCGTTACATGTGTTCTATTTTTAGGTTTCCGGGTAAAAACGGGGACTCTATTGCTATGACATCGTTGTCTGTCTTCTGTTATCATGAACCGAATAAACACTAAAAACAGAATTTAATCAATAATGAAAAAAAGGTTAACACATCATCATCATTTGCCCCCCCCCCAAAGCACCGCTACAAAGACCGGTCCTGTGCGTCTTGCATCCATCGCATTCCAGCAACCCTGAGCATGGGAAGCACTCCAACGCTGTGTTTTCCGGTATGTGGTTGCCACTCCAGAAAGAACCTTTCGGCCCCAGCGGTCTCCTGTTCTGCGTGTAATGTGCCCGGCCTATTGCCACTTAAGTTTGCGTCGGCAACCTTGGTTCTTTTGTGGATTTCCTCATTTCTGATTCGATCACGCAAGTATACTCCGATGCTCGAAGGCTCACTAAACTTAAATAAAATAAAAAGTGGCAATTAATGAAAAACAATTACATTATAATTATGTGCCTCACGGTCCAAAAAGGTCCAATTCAGCAATGTTGCCAGACAGAAAAATATTGTCTGACGCTGATCGTTCAGTGAACCATAAAAAATAATGAAAAGTGACGGAGCAAACGGTTTCAGACGTGAGGCAGGTACCTACTACAACATCACCTACGTTAAATATATATACATTCACGACTAAATACTCCATCTCGCCAGCTTTCACATAGCTCTCGCGCCAGGCCTTGTTTCAGGTCATGGTCCGAAGCGAGGAGGAGTGGCAGGCGGTCGCTTTCGCATCAGCCCTTGGCTCCAGAAGGCTTCGACCCTGCTAGGCCCCTACAGTTGCTGACAACTCCCTGAGGCGCGCGGGAACAGTGCACGCTATCATCAGGTGGGATCGCAGTCAAGCACTAGTTTATAGCAATAAAAAACTACATTACTACGAATACTATACTCCTTTATTTACATTAAAATTAATAACCAGAACAATTTAATCAACCACTAACCCTAACCTAACCTGTTTACAACTTGTGCATGGCCACTAATTATAGCTTACCCTGATTAGGTCATTCATTAGGGATTATAGTCCGCTCGGTCTACGCATGGCGTCCATAGGTCTGTCTAATTGATTATGGTAATAGATTTACATAATTGTTTAACGTTTTAATTAGTTTAAATGTCAAAACAAATGACATTTTACACGGTGTTGCGTGAGTAAAAAATAAATATGTGAACTTTTTGTCTTACTCTACTTTAAAAATGTTGTTTTATGACTTTAATCTCAAAGCTAAAGAGAAATGTATTTTATATACATAGGTATAGGTACTTATAATTTAAAAATAAAACAAAATTACGTCGCTAATAGATAATAATCTTTAGTATCCAACTAAAATAGGCTGTTAATAAATGAATCGGAATCAAATTAAATTTTTAAGCATTATGTAGGCATCAAGCCCGCCTTTGTACCTTTGTGTTGCATGAACTTTTAATAAATTTACTTTATAATAGAGACCTTTTGGATGAAGAATTTGGCTATAAACAAATAAGAAAATATGGCAATATTTTCCTACCTACGTAGGCAATCACTAGTTTACCAACAAAAACTGTGTTTACTGCCATCTATTATCTATTCCGCGCAACTTATTTACCAACCTCGTAAACAGATGTCGCTGTGCTCACGGTAGAACAAACACATTTCAAATTCGTTACAATACGAAGGTAGGTTCACTTCAAATATTTACCAAGAATAGCAGGATTTAAATCGAGAGGGGAAGGAGGAGGGCCAGGTGATTGTGGACTGTTTGCTTATCGTTCAGGGTTCACTGCCTTTTGTCTGATTTGGGCGAAGAATGGGGAGGACGGGGGAGGGAAAAATCGAGTTTCTAATGTACAGAGGTTCGGAAATCGTAAGATATTCGTAATTCCGGGGTATAATTTTGGACCGATTTGGGGGTTTGTTTTTGCTGCTTCGTCGAACTCTCGAGTGGATATTTATGAATGTTTTATTGGATATTGGAAATATCTAGTTCATTTGGATTCAGAAGGAGATTTTATGAAACAAATAATAAAAAGAATACTTGACAGATAGCATCTATATAGGATGGAGTGACCGATAATGAAACACGTGATTTTATTTCTTGGCTTGTAAAATTTGAGTTTAGTTTTTATTGCTTTCTACAAGCAAAACCTAATGCGAAATTGTAGTTTCCTTATTTTATAATTTAAATCAAAATTTCTATGGACAGCTTATCCAAAACGATAGAAGATTACCATCTTAGAACAACTAATAAAATACAACAACAACACCACTCAACAACAGCACAACACATACAACAATTTAATACAAGTCATTATATATCTATGTACTATCGTACTCACTTCCGCCTGACCACCACTAAGTTCAGTTTTGCTTGCACTTGAAACTGCAAAGGGATTTTTTATGGTGGGAAAAATCATCTAATGACGAATCGAAACAACCCGCCCTTAGGCAGAGTGGGAAACAGTGTCAGACTCTTACTAATCGACCCACCCTTTTCCTTCTTAGCATGCTAAAGGTTTGGTTTGACGCCATGCCGCAGGATTCAAGCGAAATTTTATTAAACCAGCTGACCCAGCGAACTTTGTTCCGTCTTAGAGGCAAAAAATGAGCAGTTTTTTTTTTTTTCATTTAAGTAGTTTTAGTAAACTAGTAGCCCTACCAATTTTCAGTTAAATGGGTTTAGCCGTTCTTGAGTTATAAATAATGTAACTAACACGGCTTTCTTTTATAAATATAGACGATCAGGCAGAATTGACAGAAACGGAACATACAAAAATCCAGCTTTAGGTATAATGTAAGAGTGAGATGGACGTTAAGATCAATCAGTGTTTGTCAATCAATCAAGCCACTTCGCCTGAACAGATTGGTCTAAATGAAACTTGACACGACAGTGAATGACCCAGATTAACACAAAAGATTCTTTTATTTTCCCTAGAGACAAGTTCCTATTGACTCACGAGAAAAACCGGTGGCGTAAGCTATTTTTCTAATTGATATTATTTCCAATTTTGTCACCACTGTCCAAACCAAAATGTTTTTCAATGGCAGCCCTGCATCATCATCCAAAGTTTTAGGGTTTCAGACCAGGGTAAAGAACGACGACTAGACGGCGTTGTGTGATAGTTGTGGACAAATATAAATATAAATATATAAGGGACATCCGTCAAAATATCGGAAGAATATAATATCTATTTTTTTTTAATTGCAATAAACTAGTGCTTGACTGATGGTAAGCAGTGATGCAATCGTTGATGGTAAGGCGCACTAGTTTATTAAGAGCCTATTCACTCTAGCCTTGAAGACACCTAAATTATAATCGGACGGAAAGACTGCAGCCGGCAAACTGTTCCAGTCCCTCGATGTACGCGGTATAAACGACGAGGCAAAACGCTTAGTCCGGGCCGCAGGTGTCTCAACAACGTAAGGGTGGATATCTGCCGTACGCCGGGATGTCCGAAGGTAATCTATCTATCTATCTATCCGTCAGCCCTTCAATCTGGACCAGAGATGATAGCACGTATTGTTCCACGCACTCTTCTCTAGACATACCAACATGAGAGACACTCTCACCAATTTGGAACGTGACTCACGTGGGCCGGGTTAACACTAGTCAGGGGCAGAGGACAGTTCAGTTTAGATCGTAAAATAGATCGTTTTGAAAGCTCGTGGTAGCATTGCTGACCTTTCGTTTTTGAAAGTGACGTAGGTAGAATAGAATATACAATAAATGCACTCCAAAATAGTATCTACAATGTCAAAGAAACTTACGAGTACAATATATATACAGGTCTATAAGATGGACTATAAGGTAACCGTAAGTGAAAGACGAAAGTGTAGTCTTATGGCGAAGCGGACTTAGGAGAACAGTTACCGATACCTTACAACCCCAAAAATAGAACTAAACAACACAAATACATCCTATTCCCCACTCCATTATCACTACCATCAGAACATCGGCGAATAACTAGTTACTACAACAGTTATATAACTAGTTACTATACCAGTTATAGCTGCTACATCTAGCTACACTTCGAACATTGGACTATGCAAATGCAGTGTCCGTCCCGACTACTAATGATCAGCTATATAACTATAACTAAGTAGTATCAGGATGAAATTGAATGCTGAAGTCCGAAGTTATAATTGGCTAAATCGTGAAGATTTTTATAGAAACAGTAAAAAGAGAAACGGTAATAATCTTCGCACATTGTATAGCTTTTATTGAGTTTTTCGCTGAAACTGCTATTTCTATTTTTAACGCGCTATAACGTATAGTTTATGATTAGGAGCGAACTAGCTTCCATGTGTTTACTCTTCGGGACTCAAGTGTTTATTTATTTATTTAAACTTCAAGTCCACCTATGTACTACTAATGTATAAGTAGTGGTACATATGTGGACTTAATGCAATAAGGCAATTTCTATCAGCCAATTTTTTTGTTAAAAAAGACAACTGTGGTTAGTGGCATTAACTGTTTCCACTTTTTGCAGACGGAAAGAGAGTGTTGGTCACTTACTGACTAAGACCCATCTTTTTTAGGTGGGAAAATCATCCATTGACATCTTGTCTTGTGTTTCAGAACCCTCAGGGCCTTAGGGTACACTTTCGCACAAGCTGCAGCATCAATAGTCTTCGACCCTGCTGAGTAACTAAACTAAAATTTCTATTTTTTATTTCTATTTTTTACTGTACACAAAACATTTAATAGTATACAGGATGTCTTTGACATGTTAACGTAAACGAATACCATAGATCCAGTACATGATTCTGGACGCCCCAGTGGTCGAATTTTTTGTTCACCATAAAAAAAAACCGTGAGAAAAGTATTAAGTCCATAGGTATGTCAAGTCCTAGCAGTGGGTATATTACAATACAAGGCTTTTACAATACCTTAATGACGAAGAACTTTGATGACTTCGATAGGTCCCAACTATACATACAGGCTAGAAGAGTATATAGCTACACAGTAAGTACACCTCTACCTAACTCTTTACAGATTAGAGACGTGATGTACCCGTTTACCTCTACTAAACTAAAGCAAAACCTCACTAGATCTACAATCACCTAACCCTAAATCAATGTTCAACAATCTCGAGCATTAGGTAATTGAGGACCAGCGGGCTAATTACGTAAAAATAGCGATAGAAAATTGCGCAACTGTGGCGCAGCTGTCGCGCGAAGTATCACACTATTATTTTACAGACGTAAGTTTGTGTGTGTGTGTTTATGTTTGTTACTTCAAAGTGCTCGTACGAGTGAACGGATTACGATGAAACTAATGTAGTACATAGGATACTTTTTATCTAAACTAGAGAGTATTTTCCCTTGGGATAATTTTCTACTATATACTACGATAACAATAGTTTCACCCGCGTGTAGTATTACACGCCGATGAAGCCATTGTTATCGTAGAGGTAAATATAAGAACATCCTCTACTTCGATTCTAACTCAGTCAAGTGATATCGGAAGGACGACCGAGTAGCGCTAGCGATAATATTATACATATACATTTTTTTATACATATTTTTATATATACATTTTTTTATATCATAGTAATGTTTTTGTATTTGTTTTTTTTTCACAACAACTCATTATTTGTATATGTATGTATCTAAGTATGTATTTATTAATAATGTCTTTGTTTCTTGTCTATTCGTCTGTTATTTTTTAAAATTGCACCAAAATGTTATGTTCCTGCACCACCCTAAGGTCGAATAGTAGAAAATGTCTAAGGCATTAAGTCCGCCTTTGTACTGTGTTACGTGCATAAAATTTTTATAAATAAATAAATATAAAGAATACGGATGCGCGATCGAAGAACAATTGTTGCGCATTAAGCTCTCTCACTAGTTACGTAATAAGGAGGTCGGTTAGCGACTGTAATGTCCGCACTCCCCCCGGGGCCCGGGATTCAGAGGTACATGTCCCGGTCGGGTAGGACAACGCGTAATCGAGGCCAGAACTTATGTTTGGTGGTTGATTTCGTGGGTACTAAGGCTCTATTGTCTTAAGACTCGTGTATGTCGAAGAACTTGAAATATGGGACTATGAAGGTTCGTATGATCACTTCAGTGTTATAACAGGGTGGGTATTGTGGAAGGTGGAAACCGTGGAAACGTAATACAACACCTTATAAGCAGTTAGACTACTTGTGTTATAGTTACTGCTAGCGGTTTCGCCTGCGTAGTAAAGAGTTTTATTTTGTGCAAAAGTATGGTTGGTATCTCTATATAAATTTCTAATTGTATAAACACAATAAAAAATTTCGTTAAATATAACATTAAAACAACCTTAAAAATATCCCCATTTCTTTGCTTTTAAAAAAATCACCTTTTGATCGTGACGAAATAAGAATAAAAAAGCTGTTGATTTGATACATTAGAAAAAAAAAACGCGGGTGATATACGTGCCATGTTGAACTTAATCTTAGTGCGATAAGAGGTAGTTTTCGAGAAAGTGTTTTAAAAAATATTATAAGTAATTTATTACCAAATAAATTTCGTAAAAAAGTGTGAAAAAACGGCAATGAAGAATTTTTCAAGGTCATTCAATTTGTGAAGACATGTGACATCCACCAATCCGCACTGGGCCCGCGTGGTGGATTATGGCCCATTCCCTCTCCTAGAGAGAGGAGGCCTGTGTCCCTGCAGTGGGAACATTAAAGGGCTGATGATGATGATTCAATTTGTACAGACGTATGTACATTCGATGCTCAAGAACGCTTGCCTTAAAATAACTATTTTGTTCAAAATTGCTATAAACTAGTGCTCGACTACGATCCCACCTGATCATGAGCAGTGATGCAATCGTTGATGGTGAGGAGCACTGCATTATGAATTCTTTCTTATCCAAAGGTTGTCTTTAAAAAATCGCTTTTAGCGATAAGACCGCCTATTGTGACACCCTATTAATTTTAAGTTCCTATTGTTATTTTTATTTTTGCTGTGCAATAAAGAATATATCTAACTATCTATCTTCCTTATACCTACGCACAAAACTCCCTTATACGCTCCCAAAACAGCAAACATTTAATTCCAGCGAGAAAAAGAAGATTAATTCCCTATCACTCTTTTAATATATCATCGCATTTAAATGGAAAATCATTCAGACAGACAGACACACAATAAGTACGTATAAGTAAGCAACTCGATTGGTTTCCAATTCCAACGCTATGCATATGTAAATAGACAAGTTAAGGGGAGGAGGCGCCGGGTTGTATTTGTTTTAGTTTTTTTTTGTATTTGATTGAATCAAAAAATTCATAAAGTATTTCCCATTGATCTCGAAGTTTGAAATTGGGCATGCAGCTAGGTCTTATAGCAAAAGTATAGGAATAAATCGAAAAACTGTATATTTGTAGTTACGTCATAAAAAAAAAATCAATACACTTACTCAAAATCTCACCGCGTTTAGGCACGCAATGGCCTGTTTTCCGCATTAGTGTGGCGCGTGCTCACCCACGTATCGGGCTGGGCGTGCGTCAACCATACGAAAGGTCACGGGTTCAAACCCAGCCAGGCGCATAACTTTGTGTAATTTATTTCATCACCACTGCTCTCAAAACGGTGAAGAAAAACATCGTGAGGAAATCGGCATGTCCTGGAATCAACAATTCGAAGACATGACTGTCATCCACCAACCCGTATTGGGCCCGCGTGGTGGATTACGGTTCATTCCTTCTGGCTGATGCTGTACTCGGTTTGATTACTGAACTATATATACATAAATAAATTTGTAAGAAACCCTCACTGTGCAAGTTCAACTTGTTCCTACCTAGTTTTTGTCTTTACAATATCATTACTAGTTTCGTGTAGTTCGCAAACGAACTAGGTCATTAGAGCGCTGCTACAAGCGAATTGCGCGAACTAGATCTCAGATCCGTCACTCTTTAGTTCATTAGTTCATTCAGTATGACCGACTTCGTGGTAGGCACAGTACGGCCGCCGGATCTTGGCGGGTCTGAAGATAGACTGTGCGAATTTTAGCGCTTGAAAACTTGTACAAAAATAAAGTTTAAAACTGACTAAATTACCTGTCCCGTTTCTTCCTTGCCTTGATCCTAGGGACCTGGTAATACTCTTTCGCATCAACCCAACCCTTGGTCTCAAGAGGCTTTAACCTTCTAGGCCCTTACAGTTTGCTGACAATACCTTGAGGCCTGCGGGAATAGTACGCGCCGTTGACGACTTTGACTCGGACTGTTATCAGAATGACCGGACGGCGGGCTACCCCTTACGGGAAACCATCCAGTGAATCGAACCCACGATCTCCAGCATGGCTGTCAGGGTCACTAACTACTAGACTGACAAGACTGTACCAATTCCCATAAACTTCACCAAGAAAACTACTTTTTAGATTACACCATTTTAATATACGAAGGGTCTCCCCTTAACAAGGGCAAATCGAGCGAGATGAAAAGGTAAACGACTACGCAACGACTACTTATAGCAAATTAATAGTTTTTACTGACTTTTGTGGATATCTATGGATATTGGACGGCGTTTTTAGCTTAAAGAATAAAGTTTTTGAAGGTAAGTAAGCTAAGGAGTGGAATTTACTGCCAGAAAGTCTGTCTCTTTCTCCAAAAATTCCACTCCCGTTTCTCTTTTTCTTTTTTGGTAGGTGAAAATCATCTAATGACGAATTCCACTCTTGAGTGGAGCAGGAAAAAGTGTCAGATTCTTCCAGACTGACTAAGAAACACACCGTTCCTACGTTGCCTTTCATACCAGGGCTGAGTCTTCCTTTCAGAAGCCCTTGGCCCCAGTAGGCTTCGAGCTTTCTGCAGGGTTTGCAGGGAGCTCTTTTTTTCTCAGCCAGGTTGAAGTCAGTGGGCTGGCCACGTCGTACGAATGCATCGGACAGATGGGCGAGGATTGTCATTAACTGGACGCCCGAGGTAGGTCAAACGCCTTCGAGTTCGACCACGGCGAAGGTGGTGTGACGATCTCTGATCATATTTGCGTAGCAAATTTGGCCGGAGATTGCTGTAGATAGGGAAGTTTGGAAAGAGAAAGGGGAGGTCTTTGCCCAGCATAGGGACACATAATAGGCTAAAAACAAATAGATTTTCAGGGTATATTTTTTTAATAGCATTCAATAGGTATTAAACCTAGTTATAGGTCCCGGAACTACGAGTATTTCAGACCGTGTTTTGGAATAAGGCGAACAGAGTTTTTTCTAACTTACTGTATTTACGTCTACTATTATTCGACTAACTTTTAGCGAACAAAACAAACACCAATTCACCATCAAAATACGAGTATAATATTATACTCGCACAAAGAGCGTATCAACCATTTTTGGGTGAGTACATCGGTTCTCTAAAAACAATCCTGATATTCAATTAAAATAGGATTCCGTTAACCCTGAAAGGAGGGAGAGGAATTAATTAAATTACTGGTACCCAAACAGATGGTTAATAAAATTGATTCTGGGGTACTTTGATGTATTTGATACTGGATATGGTAAAATGTTAGCCATATTTTCATTTAGCGCACTACAAACATGTTTTGTGTTTACTATTTTGTTGAACGAATTTAGCTGATGTGGGTACATGCAGCTATATACCATAGCTGATATTTTGGAGTAGCGCAGGTTACTCTTTATCCCGGTAGTACGGTACAGTCTTTGCGAGACATTTTTCATTTTCATGCGGGTGCTTTTTTTAACTAAATAAAGAAAGGCAAATATGCTGAAATCAAAACTGAAAAATCGATTGTACCATATTCTGAAAAATATGTAATATGTAAAAATTAAAATCTGGAGACAATGAAGAACCTAGTATGTTTTTTTATGGTGGGCAAAAATCATCCAATGAAAGCCCTTGAGTAGAGCGGGAGATAGTGTCAGACTTTTACTGAATAAAAACCCACCCCATTAAGGAATGGGTTGTGTTTTTATTCAGTAACACCAGGGCCCTGGAACGTAGACAATTCCAGGGCTATGGTGTTCAGTTACACATTAGCCATGGCTTCAGGAAGCTTTGACAAAGTTTGCTGACAACTTCTTGAGGCGCATGAAAACTAGCTTGGTCCGGACGATTACCAGACGATTGGCCAGCGAGCTACCCATTGCTCACCATCCACAAGCCCGCACCTACGGTAACATTTATGGGCTCACGAATTACAACTGTATTCAAACTCAAACTCAAAATCCTTTTTTTTTAAATAGACCATTTACAGGCACTTTTGAAATGTCAAAATTGAAGCTAATTTGCACTTTTTGCATTCGGCTGACACATCCAGTATTTTATCTACCTACATCTTCGATTAAACTGAGTTAACATTGAACAGGCCTGGGTCAATAATTTGTTGGGGTCCTAGATAACGGGCGTGAGGATTTTTATAGCCAATTCCACAGTTTCAAAACCTTTGTTTAAGGTGATAACGGACTTTTTCTAATTAATTTTTAATCTCGTTTCTTTTCCTACAACTGATAACGAAAGTGAATTAGTTTTTGTTTGTTATCCTAGGTTTTTGCTGGAGGAAGACACATGTATTGGAAGATGCAGCGTTGGAAGGCCTCCAAGAAGGTAGACCGATGACCTGTGTCTGTGACGTCGTTGTGGCTGCGCTTGGAGCGGGGGGTGGAGGTATGTTCAGCAGTGGGCGTGTTTCGGCTGAAATAATGATAATAATTATGATGCTAAAAGAGTTGAGTATGAGCTCAGCTCAAATTCGTGTTGCGTGGACCGACTCAAGGAGTCAAGTACGATTAATACTACGAATTTGAGCTCGTTTCGTGCTCCGTTCACGCTCGGTTTCTCTAGTGTATATCATGCCTCGTTTACACGTTAGCCCAACCTCGGCCAATCGCCATTGTGTGTACGGGATTTCCCCATTTATACAATGGCTTCACAATGGCGATTGGCCAAGGCTTGCCAACGCTTGGCAAGCGTGTAAACCTACCATCAAACTTTAAGTCTAGTTTTCACAGGGCTTAAGTTTTTAGTATTTTGACAAATAGTTTTCATGAACGCGTGATAGTTAGTGATAGCGTGACGGGTGACAGGACAGAATGGAAGAAAAAACATATTTGCGCCGACCCCAAATAAAACGGGACAAGGGCAAGAAGATGATGATGAGTTTTCATGAATGTGCTTGTCTATCAGTATGTAGAATATAAGTCGATGCATTTACTCGTAGCTATCGATTCTTCGTAGGGACTCTGCAAAAGGGTCGAAGCTTAGTGGGGCCCAGGGTCTCTTTCTGGAAGGAAAGCTTGGCCTCGTTACGAAGGGCAGTGCACTAGGTTCTGACGTTTTATAAGTGCCTATGTAGGCCTATGTGAAATAAAAACCATTTTGACTTTGAGAGAAGGAACGGTGTAGGGTGTTTAGTCAGTAAGAGTCTGACACTATTTCCCGCTTCGCCCAAGAGCGGGATTCGTCGTTGGATGATTTTTCTCACCATAAAAAAAAGCTATCGATTCCTGTTTTTCGAAAATCAAAATTAAAAGCACAATCTTTAAAACTAATAATCGAACTTTTATTTCAGGCAACATTACACTTCCGACCAAAATTAATTGGTCACTAGTTAAAAATGCATAGAAACACAAATCGTTCGTGATTGACTGTGGAATCGTTAAAAGTTTGTTCGCCAACAGGAATTTTGATGGTCGATTTCATATTCAGATTTCAGACACAGAAATCGTTTAGTAGTAATTATTGCGAACTTTTTAAAACCACGCTTTTGATTGAATACCTTTTGTTTGGTAATAATTTAGCTGGTTATAAAATAAGGTAAATCTTTTCTATTTATCTTTTTTTTTAAATAAAAACGTTGCCCCACACTAGGAATTATTCCTATGTCGTGGGTGCGTTCACAAAAATGTAAACTCACCATACACAAGATAACCAGACCCGGAACACCTATTTGTAGGCGATACAAATATTTGTTCCGTGCGGGAATCGAACCAGCGACCCTCAGCGCAGCAGACAATCACTCAACCACTATGCCAGCCGAACCGTCGTTTTGTTTCAGAATTTTTTGAGGTATGTATAAAAAATAGGGTGTATATTTTTACTGGTCAACCAATAGAAATCATTGGATGATTTCCCATTTAAAAATAAAAACACAGTTGTGGCTAAATGATTCAAAGAACAATATCAAGAAATAAATAATGCTGCTTCTAATGTTTAGTATGCAGAAAGGACCCACACAAACCTTTTTCTGTCATTTTTAGAAAAGAACTCGCCATGACATACGTCTTTTATGTGATATGTTTTTGAATTTCCTGGCTTATTCAATTTTTAGATTTCTCAACCATTTATGGTCTGATCTTACAATATTGATCCAGCTTTTATTTATCAATATATGGCAACGTAAGAATGTTTTTTTTTTATGGTAGGTAAAAGTCATCCAATGACGAATCCCGCTCTTGGGCGGAGCGGGAAACAGTGTCAGACTCTTACTAACTAAAGAACCTACCCCGTTTCACCCTTGCCTTATTCCCAGAGCCCGTTATAACGCTTTCGCACCAACCCTCGGCTCCAGGAGGCTTCGACCCTGAAGGGCCCCTACAGTTTGTTGACAACTCCTCTCAAACTGCTCCTCCCAATGGCGAATTCGTCATAAAAAAGCATTGTGTGATAGTTGTGGAATATTGTTTCAATATAATTCCTTAAAGCGGTCATGAACCCTCCTATACCATTGACGTTCATAAAATAATTTCAATAACGGAAATAAAGACAAAGCTGTCTTGAATCGACGTCTATCGTGATCCTTTACATTTTCTAGTAATGAAAAACGTTCATTGTTTAGTTTTCGAGTACCTACGCAAAGATGCTAGGAAAAGGGCAATGTACTTTATTTGTCCGTAGTTCAACCTTGGTAGAAATCAATCCATTTAAGTAGTTTTTACCCGACTACGGCGAAGCAAAAGGAGGGTTATGATTTTGAACTGTATCTATACTAATATTATAAAGCTGAAGAGTTTGTTTGTTTGTTTGTTTGTTTGAACGCGCTAATCTCAGGAACTACTGGTTCGAATTGAAAAATTCTTTTTGTGTTGAATAGATCATTTATCGAGGAAGGCTTTAGGCTATATAACATCACGCTGCGACTGATAGGAGCGAAGAAATAATGAAAAATGTGGAAAAAACGGGGAATAATATTCATCTTTGAGGGCTTCCGTTGCGTGCGCTGCGAAAACGGTTCAAGATACCAAAAAAATATGTATGAAAGAATTATTCCTCTTAAAATGATCTAAAAAAAAGTCTGCGACAGTATATGTCTATCTTTTAAGATTAATTCACTAGAACCGTTTTTATAGGAAACAAATTTGGCCGAAATTAATGCGTTATTTAATAAAACTTCGGGATTTTTTCAGCAGACAGACATTTTATTTGTCAAAATGTTACTCACATTAAATAATCAGATGGCGCTAATATAGCAAGTAGTTTATATTTGTTACCTTATTTCAACACCCTCTCATAACAAAATAAACTACTAATCATCATCCAAAGACAAAAAATAACAATTCTATAATCGGATAACTCTGTACATACCAGCCAAAACTACACTTCTTTAATACCCATTAAACTTAAAAACTTGTAATGCTTATTGGCACAAAGACTTTTTGTCAGTAAATCTGCTGGCATATCTAAGGTTGATACATAATCAAGCTTAACTTTATTATAGAGTACACATTCACGTACAAAATGATGTCGCACATCAATATGCTTAGTACGTCTATGAAATAAAGGATTAACTGCTAAACTTAGTGAACTTTGACTATCACTAAATAAACATACAGGTGTCTTTTCATTTAGCTGTAACATTTCATTTAACAAATTCTTTAAGTAAACAGCCTCTTTGCAGGCTTCAGAAAGAGCCATGTATTCAGCCTCTGTAGATGACAAAGCCACTGTTCTCTGTTTCCTAGACTCATAAGATACGACACAACCTGACATGATAAAACAATAGCCGGTATAAGACCTCCTATCCACGGTACATGATGCCCAATCAGCATCTACAAAACCATATAATGAACAATTACTGTCTTTCTTATACACTAAACCATAGCTTTTAGTTTTCTGCAAATATTTTAACAATCTCTTTAGATGTCTCCAATGTGTTTCTTTGAAACAATTGTTATACTGACTAAGATAACTTACACTGTAAGCTATGTCTGGCCTTGTTAATACAGATAAATACATGAGACTCCCAATCAATTGTTGGTAAGGATATTTTTTATTACAATCATTATTTACACCTTTTTCCAACTTAATATTAACTTCCATAGGAGTATCTGAACAACGACAATCTGACATATTAAATCTATCTAGAATTGTATTTACAAATTGCTCTTGGTCAACAGTCACACAGTCTTTCTGAACTTTAACCCTCATTCCTAGACACTGTTTAATCTGACCTAAATCCTTAATCTTAAATTATTCGGTAAGTTCGGCTTTTAATTCTAAATAAGAATTTTTGCAATTATAAAATACGAAAAAATCGTCAACGTACAATGCTACAAATACTTTGACATTATTACTGCATTTTACAAATAGACAAGGTTCATATTTAGACTTCTTATAACCTAAATTTATCAAACACTCTTCCACTCTGGTATACCAAGCCCTAGCAGACTGCTTGAGACCATAGATTGCTCGTTTTAACTTTAATACCTTATTATCACAATTAACAAAAGAAGAACATTCTGGAATTTCTGTAAATACATTTTCTTTCAAAACACCATTTAAAAATGCCGTCGGTACATCAAGGTGATTCATATTGAGTCCAAGCTCAACAGTCAAAGCAAATAGTAATCTTAGTGTTGAATAACGTAACACTGGTGAGAAAGTTTCAGTATAGTCAATTCCTTTCTTTTGGGTAAAACCCTTAGCTACAAGCCTAGCTCTGTACCTTACATCACCATCACTATTATATTTTCTTTTAAACACCCACCTATTTTTAACTACAGTACCATCCTTTGGCCGGTCAACAAGCTCCCAGCTGTCACAATCTCTAAATGACTGTAATTCCTCCTTTATTGCACGTTGCCACTGCACTTTCTCTGGTCCATTTACAGCTTCATTTAGAGAAATCTGCTCACCTGTCACATCTTCCACACACATATAACCGTAGTAGTCTGGTCTTTTTATTGTGCGTTTCTTAGGAATATCCAAAGTATTTGACTGTGCCACAATAGTATCTGATGCGCTGAGCGGTTCATGGAAACTGTCTTCAGATTCACTTGATGTCTCATCAGGAACATATGTTGCATCATTCGCATTATCTTCGATGCTCTCTGTGCTATCCGACATACTGTTTTGGTTCTTCTGAGGTGATTGTTGTTCCTCTACCAATACAATCGCAGTTGATCTGTCATTCGATTCCTCCATGACTACCACATCTCTGGCAACAATAATCTTCTGTGACTTTGGGTCAAACAGGCGATAACCTTTGGTAGTTTCTGAATAGCCAACTAAAAACATCTTAGTTGCTTTCTTATCCCATTTTCTGCGCTTGTCCTTAGGGATATGGACCATTACTGGGCTTCCAAATATTCGTAAATGGCCTATATTTGGCTTTCGTCCCGTCCATATTTCATAGGGTGTAGTATCCCTGTCTAGTCCTGCTGCTGGCGATCTATTCTTTACATATATACACTGCTGTGTTAACAGCTTCCGCCCAGAACTTTTTTTCAAACTTGGCATCAAATAGAAGACAGCGGGCTTTTTCTACGATTGACCTGTTGTACCTCTCAGACAATCCATTCTGTTCTGGAGTATACGCACTCGTTCTTTGATGTACAATGCCGCATTGTTTCAAATAGTTCTCCATAACAGTTGAACAGAACTCGCCCCCATTATCAGATCTTAATATTTTTATTTTCTTAGATTGCTGGTTCTCAACATATTTTTTGAACTCTTTGAAATACTCAAATGTTTGCTGTTTTGACTGTAAAAAGTATACGAAACACATTCGGCTGTAATCATCAACAAAAATTAGAAAATACGAAGCCCTTCCAAGTGATTTATTCTCCATTGGACCACACAAATCAGTATGAACCAATTCCAGCACCTCCTGACTTTTGCTAGCACTCAGAGGAAACGGTAACCTCGTTTGTTTGCCCTCGCAGCATACTGTGCAGCTGGATTTATCAATTTCACCACTTGTATCTTGGAATGTCACGCCTTCGACTGTCCCATTCTTCATTTTACATAAGTCATTCATATTTATATGACCTAGTCGTCTGTGCCATGTTGTGCTTGAAGTCTTAACTGCTGCTGCTACAAGTTGCTGAGACTTCACAATGTTTAATCTGTAGACCTCGTTCTCTAACTTTGCTTCACCAATGCAATCATTCTGTGAGTTATAAATTAAGCATCCTCTGTGGTTGAATATTACTCTATTTCCACTAGCAATAATTCTACTCACTGACAACAAATTCGTGGTGAGGTTAGGCACGTACAAAACATTGTTGACATTCACTTCATACTGCTTATTGCCCACTGCAGTCGTGATTTGTAAGTCTCCCGAACATTCGACCTGTACACATGTTTGATTGGCAACCATAATCTCTTTAATTTTCGGTTGATAAGAGATGTTCGTCAACATGTTTTTATTAGACACTATATGAGTACTAGCGCCAGAGTCTACGTACCAGTCGTCTTGACTAAATTTACTCGTTAAGAATACTGCGCTGAATGCATTTTTCTTCGCTTTTTCTGATTGGCATTGATTTTTGAAATGACCAATTTCTTTACATTTATAACAACGAATAACTTTCGAGGACTTAGCGTTCTTTTCTGAAATTATTTTACTGTTGTTACTAAAATGTTTACTAGCGATGAATGCACCTTCCGACTTAATTTCGAAATCTGTACTCATGTCCAATAACTTCGTTTTAATAGAATCTGCACTAATAACTATGCCTGAGTGCTCAATGGCCATGATCATTGGGCTAAACTTCTCTGGAAGTCCCGCTAAAAGCAAAGAGCCGATCCACGCGTCATTAATCTCGAAACCAGTTCCTTTAAGTTTCTGTGCTGTTTCTACGATTTGTGTGACGTAGCTAGTCATGGACTCGCACGTTTCAAAGCGAATAGAGATAAGGTTTCTTAATAGACTAATTTTACGGGAGTAATCCTCACGCCCTCTTAGTTTGGGAACGTTTACTGAGTGATTACACGACATATTTACAACTGTGCACTAATTTAAAACGATCGAAAATTAATAAATTGCGGGTCTGGGCCCATAACCTAATAAAACTTCGGGATTTTTTCAGCAGACAGACATTTTATTTGTCAAAATGTTACTCACATTAAATAATCAGATGGCGCTAATATAGCAAGTAGTTTATATTTGTTACCTTATTTCAACATTATTACCAATTATTTGTTAGAGTTGTATCAACATAGTATTATTAAACTTTATCCAAATAAATGTGTTGTTGATTAAGTGTATGTAATTGTGAACAAAATTGTCTTTGACATCACTTATTTTCAATGAACATCTTAGAAGTTATTACAATTTTAAAATAACTCCGATATAAAATTCACACGCGCCGCATGATGTGCTCAATATGACGCTGCGCCTGGCCTGCGGGCGAGGAGACGGGTTGCTTGCGGGCGGCGCGGAGGGGTTTTTTTATGGTAGGCATTAAGTCCGCCTCTGTACATTTGTGCATGAAGTATTAAATAAATAAATAATAAATAATGACGAATCCCGCTCTTGGGCGGAGCGGGAAACAGTGTCAGACTCTTACTGACTAAACAACCTACCCCGTTTCTCCCTTGCCTTATTCCCAGAGCCCTGGTATAACGCTTTCGCACCAACCCTCGGCTGCAGAAGGCTTCGACCCTGAAGGGCCCCACAGTTTGCTGACAACACCTTGAGGCGCGCGGTAGCAGTGCACGCCGTCGACGACTGGGTCTCGGTCTGGACTGTTACCAGACAACCGGACGGCGAACTACCCATTGCTCACCGTCCGCAAGCCAGCATCTACGGTGGCCGGATATCGGCGGGATCGCGGCGGCGATGGCTACGGCGAGGGCACTGTTGCTCTTGCCTTATGCGGTCGGCCTCCTCCTTTACGAGCATTACTGCTTCGCAGAAGGAGGCGACCGCTTGCCATTCTTATTCGCTGCTGACCATGACCTGAACCAAGGCCCGGCGCGAGAGGTCGAAGCCGCCGATCATCCCCATGGACACGGCGATGCTTTTCTCAAACGGGGCGCACCTCCACCGTGTGCTCCACCGTGTCCTTCGGGCTGGCCACACAGTGGCCACACCCGGGCGTCTCTTCCGCACGAATCCGGCGCAGGAATCTCCTGAACTTTCCATGTCCGGTGAGAAATTGCGTCATGCGGAAGGTGAGGACGCCGTGATGTCTATCCAACCACGGCTCAAAGTGGGGACTTACCGCCGAGATTATGGCGTGTCCAAGGGGGTGTGTAGCTCTATAAAGTACTTTTAGACAATTATGTTCTTTTAAAAACTAAATTGTCTAAAATAATAACGGAAATTGACACGGGCAAAGTCGTGAGTAACAGCTATAATTTATAAAGCTGAGGAGGTTGTTTGCAAAAATAAATATGATGCCCAAAATAACTATTCCACGCGGACGAAGTCGCGGGCACAGCTAGTAATTTATAAAGCTGAGGAGGTTGTTTGCAAAAATAAATATGATGCCCAAAATAACTATTCCACGCGGACGAAGTCGCGGGCACAGCTAGTGTATGTATGTATGTGGGTATGGATGTTCATCTGTTCCCTCGTTACTTCTAAACTACTTATCAGAATTCGACAAATGACATATCATTAGAAGCGTCTTAATTGTCCGCTGGTTATAGGCTATATGGGATTTCACAAAATCTAATGTGGTGCCCTCTAGCGGACAAAACATACGAAGTAAAAAAATAAAGTTAAGATAAATATGCCGTGTTTGGTATCATTTGAAAGCGCTTTACTTGTACATTTTGAATATATATATATTACTAGCATTTGCTTGTGACTTTGCCTGTATTCATGGGCTGAGAAATCAATGAACCCAAGATTAACCTATTTAGAACTCCAAAATATGTTAAATAAAAATAAAGTTTAAAAACTAACACCCGACTACTTAAAAACACGCTCTAAAAAGTACGAAACAAGAAAACAAGAAAGCCGTGGTCGTATGCCATAAGAATAATAAATTTAAAAAAGTGGTATACGACCACGGCTTTCTTGTTTTCTTGTTTCGTACTTTATTTTTTGTAAACTTAGGTCAGGTTTTTTTTGTAGGTATTTTTTTGGAGCGGGAAACAGTGTCAGACTCTTACTGACTAAACTACTTACCTTGTTCCTACGTTGCCTTTATACCAGGACAAGAGAATTCCTTTCAGACGCGAACCCTTGGCCCCAGTTGGCTTCGACCCTTCTACAGGTCCCTTCGAACTTAGGCTAGGTTATAATGGGGCTGACATCTTTATAGATGTATGTAAAAGGAGCAACTGACTGACTGACATAACAACGCACATCTGAAACAACTTGAAGCGTGAAATTTTGCACAAAGTTTTCTTTTATGGCGTAGGCGGACACTAAAGAGCAGTGGTGGCGAGTGGTAACGGCCCCAACTTACGAGTAGTAGGTTGCGGGTTCACACCTAGCCAGGCGCTTTACTTTGTGTAATTTATTTCATCACCTCTGCACTCAAAACAGTGAAGGAAAACATCGTGAGAAAACCGGCATGTCCTAAAAGCAAAAATTCGAAGACCTGTGATATCCACCAATCCTCACTGGGCCCGCGAGGTGGAGAATGGCCCATTGCCTTTTCTAGAAAGAGAAGGCATGAATCCCAGCAGTGAGAACATTATACGATTGAAGCAATAGTTAGTATTTATGAGATAAAAGTCCCTAAAAAAATACACTTCATTCCAAATTTATCTGACGCTTACAAATAAAATGATACGATTAACCATTTGAATACCGTAATTAGAGACATAATAGAAAGACTATAGGTTTGCGAACGCCGGCGTTCAGAAGCTCAAGAGTTTTATGAAAGGCATCTCATAAGAATGATTTTTATAAATAAACTATAAATTTTCAATACTTTTTTTTCCAAAGATTGTCTTTAAAAAAACACTTAGCGATAAGACCGCCCATTGTAACACCTTCATCAATTCAGCCGAAAGACGTCCACTGCTGGACATAGGCCTCCCCCAAACGTCGCCACAACGACCGGTCCCGTGCGTCTCGCATCCATCGTATTCCAACAACCTCGACCAGGTCGTCGGTCCACCTTGTGGGAGGCCTACCAACACTACGTCTTCCGGTACGCGGTCGCCACTCCAGAACCTTTCGGCCCCAGCGGCCATCTGTTCTGCGTGCGATGTGCCCTGCCCATTGCCACTTAAGTTTGGCGATTCTTTTCGCTATGTCAGCAAACTTGGTTCTCTTGCGGATCTCTTCATTTCTGATTCGATCACGCAAGTAAACTCCGATCATAGCTCTTTCCTTTGCCCTTTGGGTGACTTTGAGTCGTCTAATAAGGCCCATTGTAAGCGACCACGTTTCGGAGCCATATGTCATCACTGGCAACACACACTGGTCATACACTTTCGTCTTGAGACACTGTGGTATATTGGACGAGAAGACACCGCGCAGCTTCCCGAACGCTGCCCAGCCGAGTCGAATTCGACGATTGTAACACCTTAGTAATTTTAAACTCCTAATGTATTAAATTGTATTTATGGTGTACCTACAATAAAGAGTATATCTATCTAACTTTACAATAACAGTAAGATATTTCGTTCTAAACTTACATTAAAACATTACAAAACAGTAAAAAATGTTTTCTCAAAATATCGAAGGATATTTTGATCGTAGTATAGTGCTTTAAGAAATAAAAGTCCCTAAAATAAAAAATACACGTCATTCCAAATTTATCTGTCGCCTATAAATAAAATGATAGAATTAATGAATGAATAACTTTTTATAAATAAACCATAACTTTCCATAACTTTGTGTCCAAAGGTTGTCTTTAAAAAAACACTTTTACCGATAAGACCGCCCATTGTAACACCTTAGTAATTTTAAGCTCCTAATGTACTAAATTGTATTTATGGTGTACCTACAATAAATAGTATATCTATCTAACTTTACAATAATACTAACATATTTCGTTCTAAACTCACATTAAAACATTCAAAACAACATTCAGCCACTGAACCAAGACAGCACATAAATCGGGATCTCGTCTGTTTGATCACTGACTTAGTTTGGGGTTGCCAGCTCGCTTACAGCTACGATTTACCAGTTTATATGTAAAATAGTTAGTAGGTAGGTATGTTTGTCTATCATGCTGAGCGCGAAGCATCAAGTATGGTTGCTCATGTAATATTAATAGTTTTGGTTTTGTATTTATTGTTTTATGCAAGTGTTTGGTTTGGTTTGTAGGATTATTTGTAGAAATATATGATCATAATGATTTTAGCTAAAATACAAGCTGGGCTGGACATAGCCCCTAACCAAGTAATAAGAATTTTGGAGCCAAGGGTTGATGCGAAAGAGGAAAACCTTCGTCTTAGTGAAGAAGAAGAAGAAGCGGAACACAGATGTCCTGGAACTAAAGCTAGAAGTAATGGTTAGTCGTTTAGTCAGTAGAAGTCTGAAAATGTCTTCCGCTTCGCGGGCGGTATTCGTCATACGAAGGTTTTTCCTATCATAAAAAAAGCCTAACCACTTCAGAATTCCACAGCCCTGGCTGAATTATAACACTGGTATACATTTCAAACAGTATGCAATTACATTCAGCAAAACACTTAACTCATTCCTTAATACATTAAAAACCTGCAATCGTGCAGTAAACAAATTCGAGAACAGCACAATAAATTAATAAATGCAATATTACCATACGAATGGCCGCCAGTGTAGTTTTCTCCTTAATTTTTACGTATAAGGTTACTTATTAAAGTTTCTGTCATACCTCGTAATCGGACTGCAATGCGGTTATATAGAAGGTTGAACAATAACCATTCTTAGGCCGCTGCCTCGAATCTTGCGGGCAGCGGGGCGGCGGCGGCGGCGGCGCGGGAGCGGAGCGGGCATCGCAGACCCGAGGGCTTAGACAAAGTCACATTCTCACTAACGATAACGAAATTCGAAACTCCAAATGTATGGAACTGACATATGCCTTCGAAAAGTCACGTGGTCAAACGTTTTCGATTCGCTAATTGTTATTAGTTGTTTATACGTCAAATTGGACGTTTTAATTCGATAACCATAGCCAAGAAGTTGTTATTTTATCGAACCAACACTTCGACTTATCGATATGTTAGTCGATGTTACTTTGTCTACCATTTTGTGGTCGACATCGTTAAGGCGAAATCGAACTTAGAAATGGATTCGACACGGAGCGATTGCCTCTTGTCTAGGGCCCCCGTTCTCGAAACTAGCGGGCAGATCGCGAGTCATTTTAGCCCCGTAGTGTTGTTTTCATTATTGTATCGTTGAGATATTTGTTTTATTCGCAAAAGAAATGTCTGAACAATGGCTGCAACATCTTTTTAATTCAAATTTATTCCTAATGCTCGATTTATTGTGGGTGCAGGCGGTCGCCGCTCGACTAAAGTTCACCGCTCGCTGCCCGCGCCGCCGCCGCCGCCGCCCCGCTGCCCGCAAGATTCGTGGCAGCGGCCTTATACTTTACTCGATAAAGTCGTGACGAATAGTAAAATGGAGCATTACACTGTAAGTTCTCAAAAAAAAAAAACATAAAGGTCGGGTCACGCACGTTTCCGTGACGCGTTCGAGGACTCAGTGTAGGGTTGTAGGTTGTCGGTTGGTGAATTTATGTTGCATGTTTTTTAAGGAGTGGCCTGTTGTGACCTTCAAACCTTTATTGGTGGTAGAGGAAGTTTCCGAAATTCCTTAAACAGTAAGGGTGTAAGGAATGTTATCAGAATCAGTTTTATAATGTTCGTTTTCGTTATAGACTAATGCAAATAGATTTGAAAATGGTAAAAAGTGAAACAAAGTAGTAGTAGAATGAAAGGTAACTTTTCAACTAATTTTGTGAAATCATTTTTATAGAACTTAAAAGTAAAAAAAAAAAACCCCAAACCTTATTTGAATTTTCCACATTGATTTTGAGATTATGTGAAAAAAGTGTAAACAAGAAAGTTGTAGATCTTTTTATGACCGTTATTTATTTTTCCTTTAATTTTAGTTATATTCTCTTCCTATTTCAATGGGTTTCATCCTACTACTATTTTTTTTTTTCCTTTCAAAAATTATTAGCACTGGCTTGGGGACTAAACTAATCAATTTCTCATAATAAACATAAATTACCAATCCAACTTTTCTACTGCCAGTAGTAATCTAATTGTAAAAATAGCTATGGATGAACACTGTGTCCAAAATATAAGCAATGTCTTAGTTTGGAAACCAGTATCTGAAACTTCAGCGATATTTTTGTTTTCCTGGACTTACTACATTGTGAATTGACTTGCTACATTGTTTTGGTACCAAATAAACAATGTTTTTATTGCTTCATTTTTTTTTAACATGGCAACAAGAAATAAATATTTGGCGAGTGGCAACCCTGACATTGGCGACATGTTGAGTCACGATAGATCAAAGAAATACAGATGCGATTCAATCTAAACCGTATTTACATTAGTTAGACTTTTGATAAAATCATATAATGCTTAGCACACATATTGAACCAATATGGCGGATGACTTTGAAAGTGCAGTAATCGATTTTCGGGCTTCAATCAAAATTAGGGGTACCTGTAATCATAGAAAATCACAACAGGTTCAGCTTATTTCCCACGTACTGTACAGGTTTTTAAAAGCACTCTTTATAATAATCGGAAAAGATATAAGAAATGTCTGTATTGTATGACGAAAAATTTATTAATTTGATAGTAATCATCATTACATATTAAAAAACAAAGTTGCTTACCTATATATCTTTAAAAGTAGGACGGATTTTGATGGTGTTTTTTTAGTAGATAGAGTGATTAAAGAGGAAGGTTTATATGCATAATACATGTATAATATAATCAATATCAGTACCCGTGCGAAGCTAGGCAGGTCGCTAGTTACTAAATTTATACCTAACCGTAAGGTAACCGAAGGTTCGAAGCCAACTGGGGCCGTGGGTTCGCGTTTGAAAGGAAGGCTCTGGCCTTTATATATATGGCAACGTAGGAACGCGGTAGGTTGTTTAGTCAGTAAGAGTCTGACACTGTTTCCTGCTCCACCCGAGGGCAGGATTCGTCACTGGATGATTTTTACCTAGGCATAAAAAAAAACCGCTTATCCCATAAAAGTAATAATTACAAATATGCTACAATTATATAAAATTAACGCTAAAGTTCAGCATTTAGTTGTGACGAAGGAACTGCGCAAGACTGCTGGTATTAATTGTGTAAAGTTGGGTAGAGTTCTTAACCATTCGCTTGTCGGTTTGTAGTTCACTGTACATGACAAACTAAGCCGTGGTACTAAATACAAACTGTTGATTGGATTGTTAATTATTTTAGAATAACTGACCCGAAAGACGTCATGTAGCAGTGAACTTTATACCATGTAAATCGAAGGATAGTTACAATTTGCTTGCTGTGTTCTTTCCGTCCGAATGTAATTTAACTAACTTTAAGTCTAGAGCCTATTAATTAACTAGAGCGCATCACCATCAACGATTGCATCACTTATTTTTTGGTGGGATCGCAGTCAAACACTAGTTTCGGGCTTGCGGACGGTGAGTAATGGGTAGCTAGTCATTCAACCGTCCGAATCCAGCCTAAGTCGTCATCGGCGCGAAGTTTTCCACGTGTGCCTCTTAAGACATCAGAGAAAGTTGTGGAGGCTAGCAGAGTCGAAGCCTACTGGGGCCACGAAACGTGCGAAACAGAACCCTGGGACGATGAACCGAAGGCAAAGAAAGTACAGGAGTAGGTTTAATTCAGCAAAAGTCTGACATGCCCTCTGGCCCTGGCCAAGGGCGGGTGATGACATCGGATGATTTCTCGCCTAAAAAAAATAAATAACTTATCATCATCATCATCATTTCAGCCGAAAGACGTCCACTGCTGGACATAGGCCTCCCCCAAGCGCCGCCACAAAGACCGGTCCTGTGCGACTTGCATCCATCGGCTTCCAGCAACCCTAGCCAGGTCATCGGTCCACCTTGTGGGAGGCCTTCCAACGCTACGTCTTCCGGTACGCGGTCGCCACTCCAGAACCTTTCGGCCCCAGCGGCCATCCGTTCTGCGTGCAAAATAACTTATATCATTAAAAAATAACTGTCTAACGAATACGAATTGTAAAACTCTTTTTTTCAACATACTTAATTTCAACCGAATAGGTACGTTAATTTTTTTTTTATTTAAAGGAGTAATAAATATAAACACATCGATTCAAACCTTTATCTTTATAATATACTAGCAACCCACCCCAGCTTCGCACGGGTGCAATGGTGATATTAAATATATTATGAACGTATTATACATATAAACTTTTCTCTTGAATCACTCTCTCTTAAAAAATATCGCATCAAAATCCGTTGCGTAGTTTTAAACATCTAAGCATACAAGAACAGACAACGGGCAGCAACTTTGATTTATACTATGAAGTGAAGTGTAATTGCTTATTATCTTCTTATTACCACCAACCGTCCTCAAGAAACCACGTCCTCCCTTCTTCCAGCTGCAATAAAGCATCAGCAATGAGGCAAGCATTTAGGGCGGCTAATGTCCTAATTCAAGCAGCTTGGGAGGCTTCGACGGGCTTACACAGCCGATAAGGCTTTTACGGTTTTAGGCGACGATTCTATTATGTCTCTAATTACGTAACTCAAAAGGATAAATAACAGAACGTTAAAATCACTTTAATAATATATTACACCGATACTTAATTGGTCACTAATTACCAGTCACACATACAACGTTAAATTTTAGTCGTTTTAATCCCGAAGAGGGTCGATCCAGTACATGAAACACTATCGATTTGTGTAGATAAAATAAAAAAAATAAAGTACTTTTTTTCTTAATCTCTAATTGCGCATTTACGAAATTAATTTCTTTAAGTAAACGAGTCATTGACCTTGTAGGTAGTTGTCGGTCGTTGCGTACTAACTACCTACAGGTCATTGAACTCGCCCAGCTGACGTTTACTTAAAGAAATCAATTTAGAACATGCGTAAATTAATTCGAGTTTTTAAAAAAAGTACTTTGTTTTTTTATTCTAACTTTACCAATCGATAGTGTTTCATGTACTGAATCGATCCTCCAAGGGATTAAAACGATCAAGATTTAACGGTGTATACAAACCTTCATCTTTACAAATATTCGTGTAATTGTTCCTTATGCCTTATTACCACCAACCGTCCTCAAGATACAACGTCCTCCCTTCCTCCAGCTGCAATAAAGCATCAGCAATGGGAGGCAAGCACGTAGGGCGGCTAATGTCCCAATTGAAGCAGCTTGGGAGGCTTCGACGGGCTTACAGAGCCGTGTGAAGGGCCGCTGTAGCTTTTACGGCTTATTGTGATGCCGAGGACGTGGTCGTGTTTTGTTTATGTGTATTATACTTCATACGAAATAGGATAAGACATTTTGACATCTATTGCTTAAGAAAAAATAGCAAATTACTTGACGCTGTGATCTTGTCTTCGTTTTACTAGTCTATTTTCTATTCTATTGCCTGTATACATTTTGTATCATTTTTTTAGTATTTAGTACTCGTGTGTTTTTTATTTACTTTTGTATTTGCACCAAGTGCAACCCCATTTTGTGTCCTGTCAATTTCTATCCTGCCTGGAAGAAATCGCCGAGCGCGGTACGGCCGCCGATTGTATGTTTTTTATTATAAGTTTTTCTTTCAATATATTTTAGTCTTGGCTTAGTGTGAGTTTTCAAGCGCTTAAATTTGCAGAGCTAACTTCAGACGCGCCAAGATCCGATGGCCGTACTGTACAACCTTTTTTTTTTTTTTTTTTTTGTTTTCGGGGGGAAACCTTCAAAAGGCGCCTGGACTTTTGGGGAAAAGACCAGGTACTGTACAACCTAGTGATCTTTATATCATCGTTTACCATCGGTGAGATAGTGATAAAAATAGAGACTATAAGAGCTCCATTTCAGCCCACAGAATTATAAAACCTAAGAACATCACTTACATTTTCAAAGTTCCCAACTCAGCTACAGTTTTCCTCTGATAGCAATCTGTGGTCCAACCACAGACTATTGAAGTAGAAAATCAACTAGTTCAAGTAATAACCACACATCCAAAGAAGCCTACTTACAAACAAACCCGTTTTATTACTGACAATCAAAGTTGGGAACTTGCGGAATGAACGAACCGCGTACATAAGAGAAGTTGTACCTTACATCAAAGGTACAAGTCTGCAAGTGAAGTGCCTTGTGCAAGCGTGCCACAGACATTTCACTTGGTGTTTCTAGGAATTGAGGATGCCTTGTGTTATTTTGTATCATTATTATGATGTCTTCAAGACTAGAGCGTATAGACTCTTAATAAACTAGTGCGCTTCATCATCAACGATTGCATCACTGCTTACTAAAAGGAGGGATCGCAGTCAAGCACTAGTTTATATCAAACTAGCTTCGCTCCCATCAACAGAAAAATGTGATACATGAAAAACCACTCGACCGATTTTATGCAAACTTCACATATGCCATCTACTAAATAGTCCGAACAAAGCCTTTAAACATTTGGTTTGGATAGGTGGACTCACCCAATTCTTGAGTTATAAAACTACAACTTGCGGCAATGATTTTTATATATATTGATAGTAAAAAAAGTCTGTTTTCACGAATGGAACAAAAAGTGTTTTTTTTTTTCGGGGGAAAATCATCCAGTGACATCTCCGTGCCCTTGGGCGAGGCGGGAGATAATGTGAGATTTTTACTGACTAAGAAACACATCTCGTTTCTTCGTTGCTTTTCATTCCAGGATCGAGATTCCTTTTACAACCTGGCCCTTGGCTACTGTAGGTTCGGACCCTGCTGGTCTCTACGGTTTGCAGGCAACTCCTTGAGGCGCGCGGGAATACTACGCACTGTTTACGACCTGGACTCGGTTTGGACGGTTACCGGACGATGGGACGGCAAGCTACCATAGCTCACCCCGGACAATAATGAGGGTACACTGTTTGTCCCTTTCGTGGAAATAGAGATACAATTTTTGCTACAAATTATTCAAGTTCTATAGAACAATTTTCGTTACAAATTATTCAAGTTTCATGGAATAAGAGCTGACCTAGCTTTCGCAGTATAAAGCAATAGATGGGTCCGATTGTTATAGTTTATTTATTTAAACTTTATGTACAGTAGAAGTAGGTACAGATTTATTATAATATATAGCATTCTCTACTAGTCAACGTTTGGGTTAAAAAAGATAACACTGTTGTTGGTGGTATCGATAATTATATTAATATTATAATATTGAAGTATTATTAAATAAAGTGGCTTATAATAGTGAAATACATTTGAACTGCTAAAATCCACAAAAAAATTAATAAAATATATTTTATTAAAATTTGATCTCGTCAACAACCAGAAATCAGAACATGATATGAATGAGTTGGTTTGAGAAAAACCAAATCATAAATGTAACAGTAGCTTGCGATTTCCTCATTTAATTTGGTGTCGGCGCAATTCACTATAATTGAATTAAATTATGCAAATATCCACCCTTACGTTGTTGAGACACCTGCGGCCCGGACTAAGCGTTTTGCCTCGTCGATTATACCGCGTACATCGAGGGACTGGAACAGTTTGCCGACTGCAGTTTTTCCGTCCGATTATAATTTAGGTGTCTTCAAGGCTAGAGTGAATAGGCTCTTATTGCTCCTCATAAACTAGTGCGTCTTACCATCAACGATTGCATCACTGCTTACCATCAGGTGGGATCGCAGTCAAGCACTAGTTTATAGCAATAAAAAAAAAATTAACATTTATACTTGTCTAGTTTTGCCAGTCTAATCCTATTTCCAACTCAAATCAAGCAAAATAAATTTGCAAAAATATAAATCGGTTAGACGTAAGAACAATACGAGATATCCCATTCTTTACCAATACACAAAGATCATACACCACACTAGCTACCCCTACAAATTCTACAAAAGCCAGGATCCACAGTTTATTTCCATTTACAGCAATAAATAGCCCACACGAAGCTCCACTGTACATTACAGCATGGAATCCATTTTGGAGTCGTTCTTTTTTAATTGGCCAGCACAGATCACGATTGGCAAGGTTCCCGATGACGTTAGCGGGGTCAGGGGGTCAGAGACCAGGGTATATGGAGCAAGTCCGGTCATTCCGTTTTGGATTTATTCCAAGCTTGGATATGCAATCTCTTTGATAGTGCTGGCTAGTCTTTGAATGGGTGTGAATGAAAATGAAAATAAGGGTCCTGATTGACTTAGTGAAGAGAAAGTCTTTCCTACTATTTTTTATTTTTATTGATTATAGGTTCGCGCTTGACCGCTATCTTACCTGATGGAAAGCGACGACGCGGTCGACGATGGAGCGCGCTTACCTAGAAGTAACCTATTCACTCTTCTTATTTTAATTTACCTTCTTTTTTTCTTTTTCAAAGTCTTTCAATCACCTTCTTCGATTTTTCTTCGAGGAGATACCTTCAAGAAGACTCAAGCTATAAGGATAAGGAGTGTACGATTTTTGTCTCATTAAAACCTCCCTAGTAATCACCATCACATAGCACATAGAAGGGGTGCCGTTACCTGTTAAATGATCATTCCCAAACATCCTCTGTATAACAGCTGAGAAAGGAAAGGGAGTCCCCAACAGTATTTTAGCACCTAACGGTATTTTAGCACCTATCACAATTTTCTCCTGCATCATCCAAATGTTGATTGGTAGATAATGCCTAAGGTATTAAGTCCACCTCTATACCCAATGCACTTGAAGTATGAAATAAATAAACCTTTGGTCAATAATGTGTGCTCATCCAATTTAAAGTACCTGACAACTTCAAAACCGAGCTAAAAGACGTGTTTAAGTGGTTTAACTGCGATCCAATCCCACCTGATGGTAAACAAAGATGCAATCGTCTAGAGTCTATTCACACTAGCTTTAAATATATACCTAAATTAAACAATCGGACGTGAACACCGCAGCAGACAAATGTTCTAGTCCTTCGATGAAAGCGGTTTAAACAAAGAGTCCTTGCCTCCTGGAGCGTAGAGGGTGGTGGAAAACTGTTACCTCGACTCCAGGAACAAGGCAAGGAAGGTACGGGGTAGGTTTTTTAGTCAGTAAGAGTCTGACACTGGTCTCCCGCTCCGCCCAAGAGCGGGTTTCGTCATTGGATGATTTTCACCTACCATAAAAAAAAAACAAGGAGTCCTAACGCTTAGTCCTGACCTTAGAAGTTTCAACAACGTTGAAATATATATATGTATATATTTACTATCTTCTTTCAGCGACCCACGTAAATCGAAAATCGTCTCAAGGGAACTTACGTCGGAGATAAAAAGAATCCTTTTGTCCCAGTCCAGGATATGTCTATTGTCAGCTGTTAAAACGTGAAAAGTTAACTCAAAACCGAGTTACTTTCGTATTTATAATAATAGCTATAAATAAATGATCACCATAAGGGAACGGACGTCCTTACGCCCCAGCCGTCATCTCAGCGGACGGCTAGCGATGGGTAGCTAGTCGTCCGGTAGTGTGGCAAAGATTGGCGTCTTAAGAGTTTTTATTTACTGTGGGAAAAAATCACCTAATGACGAATCCCACCCTAGGGTGGAGCGGGAAACAGTGTAGTAGTCAGTAAGAGTCTGCTCTTACTGACTACCGCGAGCGATATGTTACTGGCGAGCTACCCGTTGCTCACCGTCCGCAAGGCCACGCCTACGGTGGCCGGAAATTGGGATCGGAATCGCAGTAGCGTCTAGGGCGTGAGCTCTGTTGCCTTATGCGGCCGGCCTCCTCCTTTGCTAGCATTACTGCTTCGCAAAAGGAGGCGATCGCCTGCCACTCCTCCTCGCTGCGGACCATGGTCTCTACCAAGGATGGGCGTCTTAAGGGTCGGTCTAATTCTTCGAAAAAGCTGATGTTAAAAAATTAATAATAACTCAACGGAGAAATGAGAAAACACACAATAACATAAAATAACAAAGAAACAAGTACACAATTCTACAACTAAAATAAATAATTTCTGCTTACTAAGCGTGTTAAATGAAGACTAGTTAACAGAAATGAACAGAACCAGAACTAGTTGTACAAGTACTTAGTTTTCTTAATTGCTTCTAAGACTTAGCTCACATATGTGTAGGACAGGCTAGAGGCGTAGCGTTGAGTAATTTAGCCGCGGGTGAAGGCGCATCAACGTGCCTTTTCTTTCACAACACACAACTTAGTATTCAAGAATAGCTTTACTTCATCATTAAGTGAAAAGTGGTCAAAGTGCGAGCCTAACAATTGTAAAAAAAAAACTAGGCAACTGCGTGTCAGGCTTGCACACTGAGGGTTTTGTACTAATCAACTTAGGTAAATAATTCAATTTTCCGAATTGAAAAGTAATTTTTTATGACGCAATCACAAATTTTCGGTTTTCAGATTTATTCCTATATTCGTATTATAAAGCCTTGCTTCAAGCTCGTTTTCAGGTTTCTAGGCCAACAGGATGTACGCGTGAATTTTGATTCCTTGAAAGTGTTCAAATATACGATTTTTGAGAGATAATCAACCACATCTTTTCAACATTATCTTTTAGAATTTTTCACAGCTTCAAGAAACCGCAAATGTATGGTTTCTATTTCAAATCGATACCTCTACGCATTCTCAAGATAAAGGGTCTTGACATTCAGATAGACAGGCAACAAGGTGATCTTGTAAGAGTGCCGTTTTTACCTTTTGAGGTGCGGAAACCTAAAAAACCTGTAATCTTAAAAAACCTAGACCTTAACCTTAGAGAAGGGCCTCTTCACCCACGCCTAGCTACGCCACTGGGACAAGCGATATACAAGTCGAACTTGTTGAACTGGCAAGGACTTGTAAGGACTTTCAGAGACTTGTAGCAAGTTTGAGGGATGTAGGCTGAACTGGAGTGACAGTTTGGAGATGCTGTACGCTTTATTGTGGAGGAATGCAATTATTTTAGACAAGTATACTTACTGCATTAGTTTTAGTATATGCGAGACCCAAAATACGTGAAGCCAACTGGGGCCAAAGGGTTCGCGTCTGAAAAAACGCTCTGGCCTTGGTTGCTTGGTGGCTACATAGGAATGGGGTAGGTTGTTACTAAACAAGCTTATAACTTTGTGATTTTTTATGATACAGTTATATTTTGGTACGTTGATTCTTTACATAAAAATTCTTCAAAACGGTGAAGGAAAACATCGTGAGGAAACCGGCATGTCCTACAACCAAAAATTCGAAGACATGTGACATCCACTAACCTGGGCCCGAGTGGTGGATTAGGTACGGCCCACTCCCTCTCTTAAAGAGGAGGCCTGTGTCCCAGCAGTGGGAAAAAAAAAATGGTGCAAGAAATATTGGAACCGATTTAGTTATTGATTCTGAACTAATTATGTTCAGATTTCGTATTTACTCTATATAATATTATATACCCATCGCTCCGTTTCTCTTGAAAAGTCTATTATAATTATTATGCAAAATGAACTTTATTTCAGGCGTGATAGATGCACAAGCTCTTTTTTTTATTTATTTCTTTAACAGTGTTTATTGTATTTTTATATTCATATTTTCCTCGCCATACTTTACTGTTTGGCGGTGAAATATGCTTCCTTTTTATTATGTCTTATATCAACTAGTCCACAAAACATATACCAACAGGTATAATAAATCTTACATTTTAATATTTTTGCGTAATTATCACTTAGCGCGTCCGGGTAATCAACACAATCGGGCAATGCAAATTATTTGCTATGAATAAACTTCATTTTATGATGTTCAAGCAATTTAAGCATCTTGATAGACACGTTGAGTGTACCACTAGCTCTAAAACAATAAATATTCTACTTACGTTACTCTAAGAATTCTTGTCAAGTAGACAATTCTTCAGTTTTTACTTTGAAATGCCAAGACTTAAAATTAATAGTTTTTCTTAACCTTTTGAGTACCGTAATTAGAGACATAATAGAAAAGCAATAGATGTGTGAATGCGTGAAGTCGCTAGGGACTTATATCGTTCAAAAGGAAAGGTGGAGGGGTTTTGGTAGCAGTACTTAAAAGTTTGGCATCCACTATAGTATCCTTTGCACAACCAATTAGCCCTTATATTGAGCACATTCTCATACAGCTACCAGGGAACAAAACTGATGGAAACTACGTCATCAGCGCAGTGTATATTCCTCCCAGGTCTTCTGAGGACATTTACCAAGACCACTTTAATCTTATACAAAGTACGCTGTGCAACCAAAACGCTAAAATATTTTATCTTTTCGGAGACTATAACTTACCAGATATTAGCTGGTTACCTGATATAGATGGTAATGTCTCGGCTTTGCAATGTTCTTACAGCAACTCTTCTATAGCTAACGATCATATGAGCAACTTTATTTCTGTGCTCAATGCTTCTCAATTCAATAGCATGAAGAATAATAATGGTCGTATTCTAGATTTACTAATCAGCAATACCGATTGTACTACATACGCCCCAGCCTGTGCACTCCTCCCAATTGATGGTCATCATCCCCCTTTTTGTGCTACTATTCCATATAAGTCCACATTTAAGACCCTCACGCGAGCAAACGCATACAAATATAATTTTTTCAAAGCTAATTATGAACAAATTAATGCCGATCTATCCGGAATAGACTGGATGGCTGGTTTTCGTAATTTATCTGCAAATGAATGTGTCAATGTCTTTTATGATATTTTGTATGACTTGATTAAAAAACACACTCCTAAGACTCGTAATAAATCGACGAAATTCCCAATTTGGTTTTCCAAATCGCTAATTCGCATTTTCCAGTCAAAAAATAAAGCGTGGATAAAATGGAAGACATATAACAACTTATCAGACTATGAACAATTCAACTTTTTAAGACGCAGGTTTCAATCGGAATGTAAAAATAATTACGATAGTTATATAGACAGTGTTGAGCTAAACATTAAAAAAAATGTTAAGAATTTGTGGAGTTATGTTTCTAACCGTCAATCAAACACTGGTATACCTGTTTCAGTGTTCTATAAGAGTCAAATTTCATCTGACCCAACTGTCACTTGTGACTTGTTCTCAGATTATTTTCAGTCAGTCTATGAGACATCAACATTAACTGATAGTCAATGGGTGCCTCCTGAGAGTTGTGCGGATAATTGTGATGTCATTGATCGCGTTTCGTTTAGTCATGAAGAAGTTTTAAAAGAGCTTAACTCTTTAAATACAACAAAGGGACCTGGTCCTGATGGGCTACCGCCTTACTTTCTCAAGAAAGTCGCCGCGAATATTTCTACACCGTTACATTTCATATATAATAATTGTATAGTTGAGGGGACATTTCCAGAAGTCTGGAAGATGGCTAATATAACACCAGTACATAAAACCGGTTCTAAACAAGATGTTCAAAACTATCGACCAATTTCCATCTTATCTGCCTTATCTAAGATTTTCGAGAGGCTTGTGCATGGCGCAATTTACCCGGCACTACACAGCATTATTATACCTCAACAACATGGATTCGTTCAAAAAAGATCTACAGTTACAAATTTATTAAGTTTCACAAATTATTTATTCAACAATATGGATCAACAGATACAAATTGACGCCGTGTACACAGATTTTCGGAAAGCTTTTGATAAGGTTGACCATGAGTTACTTCTTGAAAAGCTTGCATATAACGGTATTCGTGGAGATTTACTTCGTTGGTTTATATCGTACGTAACAAACAGAACTCAACGAGTAGTCATTAGGGGACATCATTCAAAATCAGTTACAGTGTCCTCCGGTGTGCCCCAGGGTTCAATTTTAGGCCCTTTGCTTTTTATTATCTTCATAAATGACGTCTGGAAGTGTTTTCTACATTCTAAATTTCTTCTATACGCGGATGATCTAAAAATTTACAGAACAATACGCAATAGTATCGACTGTGAATTACTTCAAGACGACTTGAATAGATTTTATGCATACTGCGTGAGGAATAAAATTCAGTTAAGCACTTCTAAATGTGTATCAATCACATTCACAAAAAACAAAAACGTTATAAAACGTGCGTATATTCTCGGCAATGCTCCCCTAAGCGAGGTTACATCGGTGAAGGATTTGGGGGTAATATTGGATGGTAAGCTCCATCTTGAACAACATATTAACAAAATTATCAACAACTCATACCGTATGTACGGTTTTGTGATGAGGACAACGGTTGACTTTAAGCGTCCTGATACCTACATACATCTTTACAAGTCACTTATTAGGTCACAGCTTGAATACGCTGTTTTAATATGGAATCCCTTATATAAAAAATATATAGACAGCTTAGAAAATGTACAGCACAAATTTCTCAAAGCGGTACGTTACCGATGCCGTCATAGTTTGAGTTGTAACGACACCTGTAAGGATTTTAAGTTGATGGACTTGAAGTCTAGACGCCTTTTCTTGGAGATGATGTTTCTGTATGATATTTGTGGCGGCAGATATGACTGTTCAGATTTAGTGAATAGGTTAAGTTATGTTGTACCTAGAACTATTGTAAGACGCGAGGTGCGCGCACGACCTGTATTTGCCATTCCATCTTGGCGCACCAATGCGGGAGTTCGCGCACCTCTACGTCGTATGGCAGATAATTATAACACAATTTTCTCTGATATAGACCTATTTGCATTATCATCAAACAAATTTCGTAAAACTGTAATAGAAAAATTATCAAACTTTCCATAATTACATCTGTACTATATCCAGGATAAATTTAAATATTTTATTATTAATCTAATAAAATTATATAGTAATGTAAATTCTCTCGCATGCCTAGTTAGTAGTTAGTTCCTGTATATCAAAAAAATAATAATTTAAGGTAACATGTGGATAACGCTGTGGGTTACACATACACTACTAACTTTAGATATTAAGGATTTTATTACTAACAAATTTGTGTAATTGTTTGTTTTCCCAAAGAAATAAATAAATAAATAAATAAAAGCTTTTATTACTTTTTATCCAAACGATTCATTCTTATTCTTTATTGTACATAAAACATTGAATAGTACACAGTAGTTAGACAATTCATGTACAAAGGCGAGCTTAACTCAACAATGAGTTTTCTCCCAGCATACCTTTGAGTAACAGAGAGAAACAACAATCAAGGGTTTCTACCCTTGTGTACAATGTATACCTATATACTTCTATAAACGTACATAAATAAGTCTAATATATAAAAATATACGTACATACCAGTAAATATAAATAAATACTAATATTATTACAGCTGTGACAGGAAATGCTCTTTAATTTTCCTCTTGAAGACCTCCAGAGATGGGCTGTCAAGAAGGGAATGTGGAAGAGAGTTTACAGAGAAGGAGCCATCGTAGCGGCTGGTAGTGTGACGCGGAGTACGAAGGAGCAGAGAGTTGGTGGTGCGACAGGGTTCATAAATATATTTTAATGATAACGTCTGCGAAGGGAACCCTATTAGAAATAAACCTGCCAAATTTTAAGTTTCCGAAATTTCGTGATAAATCAGTGAGTGGTATTTCACTTTTACATGTAAGGATTTTTTTTTAAAGAAAGAAGTTCATATTCTATGCTAAAAATAACCATAAACATATAACTTGTGTCTAAGCTCACGTACTAACGTATTCATGAACAAAACATCCAGACTAGAAGCGACAACGTAAGTAAGATTTACCTGAAATATCGCCAGTATATCTCATTCATCTTAGCTCACCTTACTGCTATAAGTGGATGAATTTGTTACCCTCAGAAAACATATTTAGACGCTTTGCTTCTCACTACACTGAAGCGGAGAATACTTGAGGTTCGGTACGTTAAATAAGGTTTTAGTATGATCTGTGATGTATTCTTTGTCTATTTTTAGACGGCGTTTTGTTTGTCGTTTCTTGTCTTTTATTTTAAATCTGTATTTTTTGAAGTAAAAATTTTAAGTTTAGGGTGGTTGTAATACGTATTATGTTTAGTATATTTTATTTTATTATGTACTGGCAACCCGCCCCAGCTTCGCACGGGAGCAATGTTGATTTTAAATGTATAATGCATGTATTATACATTTAAACCTTCCTCTTGAATCACTCTAGCTATTAAAAAGCCGAAGCAAAATCTGTTGCATAGTTTTAAAGATCTAAGCATACATAGGGACAGACAGTGAGAAGCGACTTTGTTTTATACTATGTAATGATGATATATTATCTTGTCCGTTTCAGTGTTCCGTGAGTGTGTCCGTGGTATCCTACCTAGTCTACCTAGTACGAGTATATCACTAAATAGTGTAAAACAAACCCGCTGACGCAACGGATTTTGATGCGGTTTTTTTAATACAAAGATTCTAGACGAAGGTTATACACCGTGAAATTTAAAAGGTTGTTTTCCCTCAGCGAAATGGTTGTATCTTGGTAATACAAACGTTTGATGAAGAAATAAAATATTAAAAACAAAAAATGGACCTGTAAAGTGCAAGCTAATTATGACGTATCACAACGTGCGAGAGCTTATTTTGGTTTAAATATTTAATGAATCGGTTTCCATTGACAGCGGGCTGCTCATGCGACTCTAGTAGTACCTACAAATTACGTCTAATGTGTAATGTGCGAGCAGCAGTGGTGGCCGAGTGGTAAAGACCCCGACTTACAAGCTGTAGGTCACAGGTTCAAACCCAGCCAGGCACATTACTTTGTGTAATTTATTTCATCACCACTGCTCTCAAAACGGTGAAGGAAAACATCGTGAGGAAACCGGCATGTCCTAGAACCAAAAATTCGAAGATATGTGATATCCACCAATCCGCACTGGGCCCGCGTGGTGGATCATGGCCCATTCCCTCTCGTAGAGAGAGGAGGCCTGTGTCCCTGCAGTGGGAACATTAAAAAGGCTGATGATGATGATGATGACGTCTAATGTAACTATTGTTTTCGCTTTTTTGAGTTGATAAATATTTTTAATAATTATTTATAAAAAAAAAACTTTTTAATTTTTTTATTTTTTCTCTATGCTTCAAAAGTACTCCTTATGGCAAGTCATTCTGCCTCGGGAAAACAACCATTTAAATTTCATGGTGTATGTATAATACTTGAGTAATTTAAAAAAATAATATAAGCTTTGCAAAAAATTGTGCAAGTTCAGTACCTAAATTATGACCAGTTAGACGAACATAAATTTTAATGTACTGACCAGCAGATTGTTTTTCGCAATTTCAGGCTTGGTTCCATAGTAAAAGTTGCTTGCTTTTATACAATCACTTGTTTCGGTCACTAATTATCCTAATTATTTATCATCATATATTAATTATTTTTGTCTCGTCATTATCTAACCCCATATTAAAATAAACCTAGACTTTTTGAGTAGGTACAGGGAAATTTCCCAACTTCGTTTTCAAGATCTGTATTTCACAAAACCATAAATAAATTGTACGTACGTAAAGCCACCAAAACCAGAAATATCAAACGTTCACGTCAAACTCTACAAAAAACGAGTAAAAATTGTATGAAAATTTTATTCTAGGTTGATTGTGCTACGGTGACCTAGCAGACACGCTGTGACGTCAGAGAACCGCTATTGCGCAATGGAACTTAGAGAGGAACTATAGAACTATAATAGTTTTGATATTTGAAATGTTAGACTGCTGTGGTTATTTTATGTTAGGTAAAATCATCCAATGACGAATCATGTGCTTGGGCGAAGCGTGAAACAGTGTCAGACTCTTACTGACTAAAAAACCTACTCCGTCCCTCCCTTGCCTTATTCCCAGAGCCCCGGTATAACGCTTTCGCACCAACCCTCGGCTCCAGGAGGCTTTGACCCTGATGGGCCCCTACAGTTTGCTGACAACTCCTAAGACTGGTGTGGTGGAATATTATCTGTTTTTTAGATGACTTTAGGGTGACTCTTTGAAACCAAGATATAATTATAATTTAGGTGTTTTCAAGGCTAAGCAAGGTTGCTGAAGCATTGGATGATTTTCCATCCGAAAAAAAAGTCAGGACTGTTACGACTCGACCAATGTATGGCTACTATCACGTCAACATCATCAGCCTTATTAATGCTGCTGGGACACAGGCCTCCTCTCTAGGAGAGGAAATGGGCCATAATCCACCACGCGGGCCCAGTGCGGAATGGTGGATGTCACATGTCTTCGAATTTTTGGTTCTAGGACATGCCGGTTTCCTCACGATGTTTTCCTTCACCGTTTTGAGTTATCACGTATTAACATACTAAATATCATTTAGTATGTTAACACAGCCTCAAGCAGAAAAAAAACTGGATTACTGAAAAAAAAAGTGCGCTTTTACCAACATTTAGCAGTGACCTACTTTTTTAACTAAACAAACAGTTTGTTTTAATTCTCTTATTTTTGTTTTATCCTAGTTTGTGTAGCTGCGGTGAAACACATCCAATTTTATTATCAGCGTGCGGCTTCAATCAATCTGAAACAAAACATTTGATAGCCAATATAGTGGAACCGCAGATATGGCGATGAATAAACTAACGATGCCTCGGTTAGTTTATTTATTGTGTTATATTTGGTATAGGAATTCAGGAAATAAATTGAACAATTATGCGTTTTTTAGGATAAAACACAAAGGGAAAAAAAAACGGCATCCATTTTACAATTCGGATAACGAAACCTATTGCTAACAGCCGTACTTATTTATAAATAGCTTTTTCCAGCGGCTTCGCCCTATGTCACTCAGGAGTAAAGCAGCTTTCTATTGTTGCTAATTTTTTTCCAATCGGACCAGTAGTTCCAGAGATTACCCCCTACAAACAAAAAAACATAAAAACAAACTTTACCTCTTTATTATATTAGTGTAGATGTAGATAAATAAAACTAACTATCTAGTTCGTTAAGCCCCAAGAGGACACGAGTGTCCGCACACCTATTGTCTTTTAATTGTGTCTGTAATTACGGTAGTCTCAGATTTTTACTGACTAAAACTAACTAACTTCTTCAGTTACTCTTTGTTTTCCAACTCATTCAGCCTAGAAGTCATAATCCTTGTTATCAAATTGGACCTTGTTTCTCTTGAAACTCAAAACGTAAGATTTTAATGAATAGGATAGTTCAACACAATTAGGAATTAAACACACAACAAACGCCGACCTATCTCTGAAAACGGCTATAGTCATAATCTTATACAAAATTTAAATCCTCTCAAATCTGGCTCGACTTGTTCAAGTCAGCTATTCAGAGTAACTATTCACATTAGCTTCAACTCTTCATCCTCACTGAGGACAAATCGGGGAACTTCGCAGTCCCCCACATGCCTTAGATGAGGACAGAGCTATACTCCGCATAATTTTGTAGATTCTCTACAAAGCTGGAATAAGGCTGGTCACGTATGTTAGATTAGAAGGGGAAAGAAGGGTAGTTTAACATGTGGAGGGAAAAATGGGGGATTGTAGTTAGTGGTAACTGTTTTGTGAGATTTTAATTATCTGTATTGTTAGTATAGTATAGAATATCGGGCTGGTATCCGCAACTCCACGTCTAAAGCGCGTATTTTGCGTACGGTTGAGACAAATGAATCATTAGATCCACCCCAGCTCTAATCTTATACAGCAACAATAAGAGAGCAGTGGTGGTTAATTGGTAACGACCCCGACTTACGGATTGTGTCGCGGGTTCAAACTAAGCCAGGCGCATTTACTTTGTGTAACTTATTTCATCAGCACTGCTCTCAAAATGGTAAAGTAAAACATCGTGAAAAAACCGGCATGTCTTAGAACTAAAAATTCGAAGACAACATGTGACATTCGTCGGGCCCGCGTTGTGGAATATGGCCCATTCGCTCTTCTAGAGAGGAGGCTTATGTCCCAGCTGTAGGAGCATCAATAGACTGATGATGATGATGATGCCATCAATATAATACAAGCCAATTGATGTCAAGTGCGTGTCGACCTCCCGTACTGACGATTCTTGACGACCCTTAAACTTACTGTAGATACAAGTAGTTTAATTCCCGAATCGATTCGCTAAGATTTTTCATAATTTCCGTTCTTAATAAAAACCTTATTATTTGTGACTTGGTTGTCCGCTCAGAAAAACACATCGTAAAAAGCATTCGAAAATGATTATTGGCTGTATAAAAGTGCTCTATCATCAATAATATTTTCATGATTCTGGGTCCTTTTACAAAAGATGTTATGATCCGTTTAGCACTTAACAAGAATGCCTTAAAAGGAAATTTACCGACCTGTGAATAGAACATGTCGAATGAATGAGGTATAGGAGGCCCTAGAAGACTTCGGCCCTGCAGTTGGAGCTCTACATTTGCTGACAAATCCTTGAGGCGTGCGGGAATAGAGCGCAATGTCGACGACCTGTCTGTCCTGACCTGTTACCAGACGACCGAACGGTATGGTACCCATTGCTCGCCGTCCGTAAACCCGCGCCTAAAGTAGGTGTCGTCAAGGTTAGAGTAAATACGCTATTAATAAACTAGTGCACCTTTCTATCAACAAATGCATCACTGCTTACTTAGGTGGGATTGCAGTCAAGCTTAGGTTATGGCAATAAACAAAAAAAAAAATCCTTTTGCGTTCTGGATCCTAGCGTAATCATTTTCCTACTAGGAATAAACTGCCTAATAAAACATCCTGAACCCAATACTTTCTATCTATATCCGTAACGTTCAGTTTTCATTCGTATTTCGCGAAAAACGAGAGGTTCGTTTAAAAATAAAGTAGCTACTACCTAGTTGGCAACTTGTTCAGGAAGCTGTTTCTAAGGCGTCTCCTGAAACAAGTTAGAAATTTACGAGTATCTCGCCGTTCGTGAGTTAGCTACATCGAATGATAGCTATCCGTTTAACTAAGGAAAGGGCACATTGCGGGGTGTACTTGTAGAGTAATTATGTCTATTTTCTTTTTTTCTATTTTACTTGAAAAGTCATCTAATGATTCCTGCCTTTTTGGTTGGACCAGGAGGGAATTTTTGGCCGTCTTTCAGTGGCAATGTTGATGATAAAATGGTCACTTGGATATTGACTTAGTGTAACGTTCGTTTAACCCCTGCGTTGTGATGCAATTGTAGTCCACAGGTTTTTTTAGAGTAGGTAAGAATCCCGCCCTTGGGCGAAGCGGAAAACAGTGTCAGACTTTTACTGACTAAGCAACCTACCCCGTTCCTACATCGCCACCTATACCAGGTCTAAGGCCTTCCTTTCAGACACGAACCCTTGGCCCTAGTTGGCTTCGACCCTTCTGTAGGGTCCCTACAGTTTACTGACAACTCCTTGAGGCGCGCGGAAACAGTGCGCGCCGTCGACGATTATCGTAGTCGCTTGAGCGTTTGCAATGGCCGCCTTTCGGTGGAAATGTTAATGGTAAAATGGTCACTTGGACATTGACCTGGTAAAACGTTCGTGTAACCCCTTCGTTGTGGGGCAATGGTAACAGAATCGTTTTACTAAACCCTTGTATGAAAGGCAACCTAAAACAAGTGAGTTTTTTAGCCATTTAAATTTTGAAACGCCGTCCCGTTCCACCCAAGTCCAAGGGTGAGAGATAGATAGATAAATATACTCTTTCTTTGGATGGATTGGACAGAGGAGAAAGATACACGGGTAGTTTGTGGCGTACTATTAACATATATACAATAGATTACTAATGAAATTCAAATACTACAAATAATATATATAAATAAATATATATATACACAAATGAAAGCAGAGAAATATGTACTTAATGATGTTTAAGAGGAGAGGTGGTGTTTCTTTTGACCATATTTTCAAAAGTTGTCAACGTTTGGGCCTTTCTTACTGAGTGATGATGAGAGGTGTCATTAAACAAGTGATTTTCCTATTTAAAAAAATATATATTCCAGCTTAAAAACAACCTTTTCACAGGATTGTTCCAATGCGTTCTCGCCTTTAAAACAGAAACATTTATTTGTCTTTGAAAACGTAATTTCTCTTCGTTTTCAACCGTGAGTTAGAAATTAGGAAAATTTCCTATTTAACTAACAGGTTTATTTCCTAAGAAACTCTTGTGAGGAATATAAAATGGTTTTCTTTTGTTTTTTTTTTGTTGTTATCTAACATTATTTTGTAATACAAATTTTATGTTTCTTGGAGGTATTATTTCGTTGAAGTGATTAATTTGACGGATTTCGCGAAAGTAAGGGAAGGAATTGCTATTCGTCTTTCAATAATATTTATGCTTTTTGATTGTGGGAAATTCTTCCGATACATAATGGGTAATCCTAAAGTTTGTACTGGTATGGTACGGTAGACATTACAACATGATATAGTCAAGTTTTACGACATTTAAAAACAAACTTGGGTATACCATTTTTAAATTAGGTATTTTATTCAATCATCAGACATCCCGACGCACGGTGAGCGGGACACCGGGGCCCTGGAACTAAGGCAAGAAGGGACGGTGGGTCGTTTAGTCAATAGAAGGCTGACACTGGGCCCTAGACAAGTGGCAATCGCTCGAATTAAAACGTCAAATTTGACGTATAAACAACTACTAACAATTAGCGAATCGAAAACATATGACCACGTGACTTTTCGAAGGCATATGTCAGTTCCATACATTTCGGAGTTTCGAATTTCGTTATCGTTAGAGAGAATGTGACTTTGTCTAAGCCCCACTGTCTCCCGCTTTGCCTAAGAGCGGCATTCATCATTCGATGATTTTTCTCACCAGAAAAATAAGCCACAGTCCTAAGATAAAAAGTATCCTATGTGCTATTTTAGGTCCTAGAATCTAGGGCATAGCCTACATAGACACATGTTCATCTATTTGCCCCATGCGTCTTACCAACCCGCATCGGGGCCCACATGGTAGATTACAGCCCATTCCCTCCCCTAGAGAGGAGGCCAGAGTCCCAGCAGTGGGAACATTATAAGGCTGATGCTATGCTTATACATGCATCTTAAGGGCAGGTAACACTTTCAAACGTTCCCACAGTCCTACCATACAACGGCCTTACTGGGTTAAATGATAAATGATATTTATTTTGAATTTATTTCTTCTTCTAGTGGTAACTAGAAGAACTAAATAAAGATGGCGCGCCTGACAGAGTCGGTGACGTATCCACTTTGCTACGAGCTTGTGGCGGGGTGAACCAACCCGCCCTGGGAGCGGACACTCTTAGCCAAGCCGTCGCAGAGTCAAGACTTACTGAAACTGTCCATTTTGTTGTAATTTGTAATTTGTGATAACAGTGCACTGTACCGAAATGTATTAAGAAGTAAACTGATTCAACTGCTAGCCATTGTTATTCATTGCACGATACCCACATAGACCCACATGATAGATCTGATAGACCAGAGCTCGAAAACCATCCTGGACGCGAGCCGACAAACACATACAAAATATACAAAGGTAAAATAACACTTTTACACGTCATTTTTTTTCTTTTTGTCAGTTTAAACTAGATGAGACCGGTGTTTCCTAGCTGACTACCCTGAGAAGAAACACCGAAACAAACTCAGGGGTCAAAGTCTCTTTTAAAGTCCATAAAGGTTTCTTATACACCTAATTTTCACTCCCAAAAATCCACTTTCACATTCTCATTTCAGTGTTACAGTTTTCCTCTCTCCATAAATACCAGTATGACATAAAAACCTCGACTACCAAAACTAGGTCCTGTGTGTGAACCAGCGTACCGTCAATGTTGACACTACACCGAGAGCCACTACACACAAGAGGCCACGAGAGGCAAGCGTCTTAGGGGCAGGCAACACTTTCAAACGTTCCCACAATCCTACCATGCCTTACTGAGTTTCTTATACACCTTTTTTATGGTAGGTAAAAATCATCCAACTACGAATCCCGCCTTAGGTGAAGCGGAAAACAGTGTCAGACTCTTTCTGACTAAACAACCTACCCCGTTCCATCCTTGCCTTGATCCCAGGGCTCTGATAATAGGCTAACTTTCCCTTCCACAAATTCACTTTCACTTTTTCATTTTTTCTCTCCATAAATACTAGTATGATATAAAAACCTCGACTGCCCAAAACTAGGTCCTGTGTGTGAACCAGCGTACCGTCAATGTTGACACTACACCGAGAGCCACTACACACGAGAGGCCGAGGCTCGCACTCGAAACGATTCATTATATTTTGCTGGTTATATCGTTTAAAAGGTGTGAGGTAAAGGAATTCGGGGAAAACTATTCAAATTCGAAAAAAATATTTCAGATAAACATCCTTAAATGTTAGTATTAGGTAGTACTACTTTGCCTAATGTTAGTATTAAGTCATAATTATAAATAACTAACAAACCATTGCATGGACAGTTCAACGGTTCAGCAGTTTCTTAGGATTAGTGGTATGGACACTTATCCACCTTCGAGTCCCACTGGGTGCCATTGGAGGAGGAGCGCCAACATGGAAGCGCATCGCTTCCGCATGATCCCAAAAATACCCTGAATGCGTTGTTTCAGTACAACAACGCATTCAGGGTGCTGTACGTTGTATTAAGAAATAATAGCAATAAGAATAATAAATCAAACTAATCTATATCTTGATGTATATGAGGTGGCTGGTATTAGTGACCGTCACACGTGATCGTAGTCATGATAATTATTCAACTGTTACTTTCGTATAATGAAACTTGAAATCACGAAAAACTAATCTGCTTTTCAATTATGTTTGCCTAACTGATCAAAATGTACTGAACTTGCTGATTTTTTTCGCTGTTTCAGGTTTGGTCCCATAGTAAAAATTGTTTGTTATCATGACTAGGTATATAATCATGAGTTAAAGTATTGGTCACTATTTACCAGTCACTCTATATAATTCTTTCGTACGTGTATTGTTCTTAAAGTGGTAATGGGCAAGGCACATTACTTGCAGAACAGATGGTCATTGGAGCTGAAAGGTTCGGGACGCTGCATCTTCCGGTACGCGGTCGCCCCGTACCGGTAGATGCAGCGTTAGATGGCTTCCTACAAAATAAACCAATAACCTGGAAAGGGTTCATTGTGGCGACAATTCAAAATAAGAAACAAAATGGTTTTTATTTTACATAGGCCTACATGGGCACTGTCAGAAGCTAGTGCACGGTTCCAAATTAGTCGTTTCCAATATAATTGGGGAGAACTATGCCCGGCAGTGGACATCTTTCAGCTGAAATGATTATGATTATGATAACACAATGTTTGTATTAACACAAAACCACTCGTTTTATATTGTTTTCTGTCACAAACACGCAAACAAATTAACTCATGACTGCAAGACGGTGAAATAAAAAGACATCTCAAATTACCCGGGTTATAACGTCCAAATAGAGAGCAATGCGAACTTACGAAGCGGAAACATTACCCGACTGAATAAAAACGTAGTTTAAAGGCATGAATGTTTTATTAAAAGAGAATTATCTTTGCAAAGATCTTGCAACGGATCTGGTAAAAGAAAGAAAATAAGATAAAAAGATAAGGCTGCTCTGAGAGTTTTGATTTTGAAAAGTTTAAGTAATAAAAACAGTTTTCAGCTGGATCTAAAGTAGGAATGTTCTTTTGAGACTGTTCGATTTACTTTTGCTGTTGTTGTAGGTTTTTTTTAAGAACTGCATGTTTTACGGACTGTTATAGTGGAGTGTTTTTTTTTATTCATGTTTCAAATCTGATTTTAAAAAGATCACACCTCGTACCATATTTTGTCACTAATACCTATATTAACACCAAAAATATAGTTCCATTTTTTTGTTTACACTGATTTTTTTAAGCACATCAAGAGATATAAAAATGTTAAACAATTTCTACTTGCAATATTTTTCACTAACTGGGTTTCTGTGAATTTGAAACAATTAAATACTTTTATATAATAATTATTATTATATTATATATATTATTATATTTTCATGAAAAGTATCACCTTTTTTAAATTATTTCCCCGACAATTGTGCTGCATGACTTATTAATTAATTATAATATTTTTTAACAAATACATACACATAGGTACGTCATACCCTTTAACCTCTTAACAAAATCGAAAAAGAAACTGTTTTTCTTATCAAAAAACCCCGGTCTAGACAGGAAAATATAAAAACACAACACTACGAATAACGTAAAACAAGTGACAAAGGCAGACAAAACCGCAGGGATTCACGATGGAGTCAGGAGAGTAGGAAAAAACAAATTATAATCTGTTTACTACGAGTCAGAATTTATTAAATGCCGCAAGATTGTTAAGCTTTCTCGTCTGATGGCAAGCAGCGAAGTTATATAAGGAATAGTGAGGGCAAAATACGAGAACAACGTTGTGTATCGATGTCGATATTCCGGAAGAATGATAAACATAAATATTGACTGTTCTTCTTTGAAAAGAAAAACAACAATAAAATAATTCTTCGTAACTTTAATCTGTTCTGTCAATGTGTAATAGAATTATTGATATAATTATAATTATTGATATAATGGATATTGTAAAAATTAGGAAAGTATTTGGCAAAATATCTCTTAATGCTTAATGTTTGATACCACATTTTTAAAATATTTCTTAATGCAGTAGTTTTGACATCACATTTTATTATGGTGAGAAATTACGTGTCATAATATTTTTTTTTATCAACCTAATATACAACTAAAAACAATGATTGCAAAATAAATACATAGTATAAAATAAAGTCGCTTTGGTCTGTGTATATGTATACCTTTAAAACTGTGCAACCGATTTTGATGTGGATTTTTTTAATAGATAGAGTGATTCAAGAGAAATGTTATATGTATAATATAATTATGCATAATATATTTAAAATCACCATTGTGCCTGTGCGAAGCTGAGGCGGGTCGCTAGTGTTTGAATAAAATAATTTTCATAATACATCAATCTAGAAAATGAACTAAAAACTAAAATATATAACATCGTTACCTTTGCATTATAATAATGGCATATACAAATGAAAAATATCATCATAGTTAATATTTCGGGGTTATTTTAGCGATTTACTGTAAATTGAACAAATTTTCTTCAAAGTTCTAAAAGATTAACATTCAGGTGCTTGTAATATGGCACTAGACAAAGTGCCACATTAAAATTTGCATAGATCATTTAGTAAACAATGATCTTCAAATATAATATTCTAATTTTAATAAGTTTAATAGATGTATTCTAATACTTTTTACTTTACTTTTTTTACTTTTTTTCTTTAAGGTGAAAATCCGATGTTCAATGACCTAGTGACGTCGGGAACTGGATGCGTGACGCAAAGGACCAATCGTTATGGTGACACTTCGCAGATATCTATGTCCAACAGAGGACGTCTTTCGACTGAAATGATAGCGATGATATTGACACATAACCTTCAAATACCCAAAAAAAATGTGGACCCATGACTAGGACAGTTTTTTTTTCATACCTTTCACACCACACCATTTAGTCCCAAACTCAATTGAGCTACGGTACAAGCTAGCAAGCAAGCTACAGTTAATTTGTAGAGGGAAGTAAGTACTATAGTAAAATATGAACTTTAATTCCCTTGAAAATGTCAAAATATTCGTTTTTTTGCGACATAAGCGGCCGTATCTTTCTTTTCCGTTTACTTAAAAGTTTAACTTTAAAGACAGGTGGACAATAAAGTGACCTTATAGGGGGATTTTTTATGGTAGGTAAAAATCATTCAATGACGAATCCCGCCGTTGGGCGGAGCGGGAAGCAGTGTCAAACACTTACTGACTAAACGACCCACCCGTTACCTTCTTAGCCTTCATACCGGGGTCGGACCTTCCTTTCATAAACCGGACCGGGGCCCCAGTACGCTTCGGTTCTGCTGTTGTGCCTCTCCATTTGCTGACAACTCCTTGAGGCGCGCGGGAACAGAGCGCGCCGTATCTTATACTTCGTTTCGGGTTTCGTACTTCAAAAGGTACAGTACTAAAAAATAGGTTTTAAAAGCTCATTAAACTAATGTTCTACAAACCTTATTGCTTACACACCGAAACCCAAGATACAATCAGCCAAAATCAGCAAATTACTTTTATATACGAGAAATAACTCAAAAGCAGAGCGTCATAGTAACACACGACGACATTTCAAACTCCGGTTTGAATTGTAAACCCGACGTACAGGCGGATACAATAGTGCTTTCACGATAATGATGTACCGACGGAACGAATGTGCTTGTTCGTCAAACCATTTTCTGCTCACATGTACATTTATATTTTAATTGCAATACGAAATATATACGCGAATAAATAAATAAGGAGTCATGGTATGTTATTTAATGTGAAGTTTGTAACATATATAAGTATATTATATTACATTAATACAAAAATAGTACTTAAACTCTTGAGCCCGAAGCAAACGCCGGCGTTCGCACATCTATAGTCTCTAATTACGGTATTCGAAAGGACCGTAGGCGCGGGCTTGCGGACGGCGAGCAGTGGGTAGTTCGCCGTCCGGTTGTCTGTAAACAGTCCGACCTAAGCGTAAGTCTTCGACGGCGCGTTCTATTCCCGCGCACCTCAAGGAGTTGTCAGCAAAATCGTAGGGACTCTGTGAAAGACTTGAAGTCTACTGGGGCCCAGGGTTTCTCTCTGAAAGGAAGGCTCCAGTGCGAAGGGCAGAGAAGGAACGGGGTGGGGTGTTAAGTCAGTAAGAGTCTGACACTGTTTCCCACTCCACCCAAGAGCGGGATTGTGTACGTGTAAATTAGTCAGGAGAGTTTAATATACGTACACCGCAAAATTTTGATCATTTTAATCCCGAGGAGGGTCGATCCCGTACATGAAATAATATTAACTTGTAAAGATAAAATTTAAAAAAAATGAAATACTTTTTTATAAAACTCCAATTAATATACACATGAATGAAATTAATTTATTGTAAACATCAGCTGAGCGAGTCAATGACCTGCAGGTAGTCAGTACGCAACGACCTACAACCTACAGGTCATGTAACAAATATTTTTATAGTAAGTTTTCTAGTTCTGCTTAGCATAGGACTAAATGGTGTTGTGGAAAAAAAGCAAACGCTAAAAATACTTATGTTTCCTAACAAATTCTCATCACAAAACACCTCATTCCGTACCGATAAGGTAGAACTCGTGTTTATTGGCACAGTTAAGTGGCACATCATAAATCACTGGCAATAGCAATGCCACCGTCCAACTTGTTCGCTGCCACCCTGCCGTGTGCCACCACTGAGAAGATAACAACAGTAGTGCAACACTGAGAAAAAGGCAACAAGAAAATTCATGAACAATAAAACTAATGCCTTTTTGACTGGCGTGTTGGTCTAGTAGTTAGTGGCCCTGACTGCTGACCCCCAGGACAAATGTTTGTGTGATGAGCTCAATCATTTGTGTACTATACAACTGATAAACATTCTTATGTATTTAAAAATATATAAGTATGTTTATAATTGTTCAGTACCTATAACACATGCTCTTAGGATTAGACTACATTATATGAAAGTTGTGGAATCTACACTAATATAATAAAGAGGTAAAGTTTGTTTTTTTGTTTCTTTGTTTTTTTATTTGTAGGGGGTAATCTCTGGAACTACTGGTCCGATTGGAAAAAAATTAGCAACAATAGAAAGCTGCTTTACTCCTGAGTGACATAGGCTATATTTTATGTACGCGGGCGAAGCCGCTGACAAAAGCTAATATTAATGACTGCAGTACAGTGCCTCAAGTCTGCTATTACAATAGTGTCAGAATAGTCGACAATCAATTCACAATGATCAAGCGACGATCAAGAGATGTTGGCCGGGGATTCAATGCCCCGAGGCTGGTTATGCAATAATTTTTCCTCCTCCAAAAAATCATCAGGAGGTTTGAACTTTTCCCTCCAGAAGTACTGTCTTTCCGAGTCCTTTATGACGAGCAGACGGCGAGCTTCTATTGCAGGGGTGGCCAACTGAATTGGCCACACGGTCTACTGTTTACTAACAAGACTTTGCAAGATTAAAAATCAATTTATTACTATTTATATCGGGGACGATTCTGAGCTAGACAATGTTTCATGGATTTTTGCCCAGAATGAAGGGAGGCCTTTGCCCAGCAGTGGAACAGAATGGGCTAGACATATAATAAATAATAATTATTATTATTTACGTACGAATGGTAGAAAAACTATCGAATTGCGAGGAAAATTGGTTAAACAAAGGGAAAGAACGAAGCGAACTCAAAAACATCAACTGCCTTGAATTTGTTTTCACAAAGAAAAAAATACGAGGTGATGCGGTAATACATATGGTATAGTCTTGCTAGCCCAAAAGTAAATATATTATTGGTTGTTAAGATTGACTGGATTAACTGCTGAGATCGACTAGTCGATCGCGATCGACCGGTTGGCCACCCCTGTTCTATTGTTTATCGTCAACAAACTCAAGTCTATGGTGGGAGGAGATCACTAAGGCGTGAGGATGCATGTAAGTTTTCGCTTTTTGTGTGAAACAGACCTTCTGCATTTATCTATCGTATGTTACGAGTAGATATGGATTTTATCTCCGACTGCTAATGTTCGCTGGTTCGAGTTATGTATTGCTTGAAACTTTTCTCAGGTGCGATTGGAAGATTATTTGTCTTGTTTTCTATCTTGTGTAGAATCGAATAGCTATTGAGAATGTTATATGGAGTTGTTGTTGATCCATACTGTGCAAAGAACGATTCATTGTGAATTAGTTTTTTCAGTTTCTTACAGCGGTAACTTAATCTGATCAATCAAGCCAGCAGTGGCGAAGGGTGGATATTATCTGAAGGGAAGCCGGAGCGTAATGTTAACTCACCTAATGCAGCACACTCCATGATGCAAAAAAACAGGATTAACATTGCGTTGCACATCAAAAATCTGTTAATTACAGCAGTCTACATGAATGAATGTCATTTCAAAATGATGTCCGCAATCCACCTCAATCCAACACACAAAATAAATGTACAGTTCACCTGGTTCACCACACAACAATATTAAAAACAAATAAGAAACGACAAGAAAACAATATCAAAACATCGAATTATTCGCGCCACCCAAACAATTAGCCGCCATGTCAATTTTATCGTATAAAAAATCCTGCCAAATAAAATGTATTATTCGCCAGTAAGAATTATAAACAGCTAAATTCATTCTTATTTTGAATCATTATAGTCAAATAGGAATTAATTTTTCTGTCTCGCTCGCACGTGCATAGACATCGCTGAGTAGGTATGGTCTTGAACCTGGACACCTGTGCATTACTCGTATTATTATTTATTTTACTCATAATAACCCGGCGTGCAGCGGCTTATTTTGGTACAATTTTCTGCGAGTTAAAAAGAGACAGAACGATTTAGAGAATAGGTGTTAGTTTATGGGAAAGTAAGAGATAGATGCATTGTATGGGGTTTGGATGTTTGAAAAGGGAACTCGGTATTTTTCGGCTTAAGATTTTGACATTATTATTTCAAAGTTGTAGGCATTTAAAAAATTGGAAGTACAATGAGCAATAGAACGAACTAACAAGGTCGTTGACCTGTAGAACAAATTTTCATAAGGGAAGCCGATGGGAATCGTGTTATATGGACTCTTCGCCACTGCAAGCCAGGTCGTAGACGGCGCGCTCTGTTCCCACGCGCCTCAAGGAGTTGTCAGCAAATGAAGAGGTCCAACTGCAGGGCCGAAGCCTACTGGAGCCCCGGTTTTTTTGGCCAGTTTTCTATCACAATACTCAAAATTGCTATCCTCTATTAGAAAGAAGAGTACTAGTTTTGCGTGTCTTCTAAGTCATTGGGCTCAGACGTAACTCAGCAAAAACAGTTTTAGAAATCATATAGTGTAGAAATATGTATGGACATCATTTCAACTGGAAACGTTGACTAGATGTAGGCTCAATTCAGCATAAATGACAGATAACTAGCAACTAGAACTAACCCTTTTTTTTAACGCATTTTTTCCCTTTTACCACACAACCCTGAGGTTTGCAACGGAAAAAGACGCAACAACCCAACCCTCTCAGCATTTAAAAAACAAAATCCACCAACTACATAAGTAATAGCACTTAAAACCTATTTAAATCAGTCAACTGCAAACAGTAGCCCCTCAAGGAAACATAAACAAACAAACAATAAAGAAAAAAAAGGAAAGAAAGAAAAGTACAAGTCGACTCTGCTTTGTATTCATGAGTCTCAATAAATAACGGTTCCAAGGCGTGAGAAGCGAACGGTCTTACTATTGGTAGTTGTTGGAAGAAATTCGAGATTGACAGGGCAATTGGCGCCTTATACTAATACTAGCTTTTGCCCGCGGCTTCGCCCGCGTGGTATTGGGGTTGCCTAATAAGAAGTTGTATATCCCACAGGAACCTTATGTTTTTCCAGGATAAAAAGTAACCTATGTCTTATTCCGGAGTGTATCCTATGCCTGTGCCAAATTTCATTCAGATCCGTCCAGCAGTTTTGGCGTGATTGAGTAACAAACATCCAAACATCTAAACATCCAAACATCGTAACTTTCGCATTTATAATATTAATAAGATAACATAACTAGCTACGACTAGCGAATTCGTCTGTGTGATAGTAGAAAATTATCCCAAGGAAACATACTCCTGGGATAAAAAGTAATATTAGTAATCATCAACTTATATCCTAACGATAGACAACCACGTTCCTAGTTCAAAGTATTTGTCAAAATACTGGAAAGTTAATAAGAAAGTCCGGTGAAGCGCTTAAGGGATGATTCTCATTAGAACGTGCCGTGCCCGGGGCGGGGCCCGGACGGGGCACGGACGGGGCACGGTTTTAATCTGTTTCATATATTTTGTATGAATCAATTTATATTACACAGTGCATTATCCGTGTCCCGTCCGGGCCCGCTCGACGCACTTCAATACCACGTTTGTTGCACGGTCCCGCCCCGTTCCCTCCACGTCCCATCGTAATCAGAACATTTTTCGTGCTGCGTCCGAAAATAAATTGCGTAGCACGGACTTGCCCCGGCTCGTCCACGCCCCGGCCCGTGCACGGCCCGCTCTAATGAGAATCATCCCTTAATGGCATTATGTCGTCTAGTAAGCAAAACTTTTCTGCGTGAACGTCAAAACTGCACCAACATAATCAATGTAAAGGCAAACACAAACATGCTATGGCCTGCAGATCACCTAAGTAAAGTGACTGTGCGCCTAATTTAGTGTGAAGAAATTAGACTAGTACACAGGTGATATTATAGTGTACAAGATGTGCGCAAACAAATCAATCAGTGCACCTCACCATCAACGATTACATCACTGTTTACCATCAGATGGAATTGCAGTCAACCACTAGATTATATCTCGATCATTCCATGTCTTTTGAGGTTGTCCACCAGGTAGCTAGGAGATGCCTTCTTCCTTTTCTCATTTCTGGGATTACTAGAGCCTTGTTTACTGGGTATTCCTCGTCTTTCCCCATCACAATGTCCGAACCAATACATACATCTCTCTGACAATTTATCTCCTATGGGAGCAACTTTGAAAGAGCCTCTGATGCATTAATTGCATACCTTACTGTAGCCCGATCCACTTCCCCCATACCGCGTATGCTAACGATGCTCAACGCGCTCGTGGAGACCAACCCTGGATTGGAATTGTTTGCTGACGAATGGAAGACGATATTATTAGAAAGCTTACGATTCTGTGAAAAGACAAAGCGAAAGGTTTAATTTTTTAAATTTAGTATTAATGGCTATTTTGCTGTACTAAATAAATAAATAATAATACCTTATCAAGCCTCGAATTGGAAAATAATGAAAGATAATATGATTGAAAAATAAAATAATGTAAATGCGGTGAGTTCCAATATTAGAGGCCTCACAGAAGCCAGGTAAAAATTTATTTGAGGTTTCGTCTCGATTTCGATCGCGTATATCTGAAAGTATCGCATTACTTAGTTTTAATTATTCCTGGACTACGTTTGTATAAACGGAAAAATGGAAATGAAAACACAGGAATACATTTTTTTTTTACCTTTTTATGAGGATGGAGGTAAAGGTTTTTATTTTGGGTGTTTTAGATGGCCGATATTTTTGTTGTATTTTGTGTGTCTATTTTGGGCAAAATAAACATTATTTTCTTTCTTTCTTTTAAGAATTTTTGGAGTTTTCCGGAACATTGTACAAAGTCCCACAATCATTCGTTGAAAGGGAAGGTTTCTCCGTCCAAACGAATATTTTGCCTGGAAATAGAGTTGTCCGCGAGATGCAGAATTTGTTTTTTTTTATTGTAGATAGGCTCGCGTTTGACCACTATCTCACCTGATGGTAAGCGAAGATACGGCCGACGATGGAGCATGCTTCCCTAGAAGTAACCTATTCACTCTTGCCTTAAATACCAACAAGATTGTAGCTATCAGAGAACACATACTCGGGCAGAGAATTCCACTCCTTAGCTGTACGTTTGAATGTGTTCACAAAATGCTTTGTCCGTATGGGTGGGATCTCCACCATATACCGGAAGCTCAACGCGGTACGTCTTGTGGTCTGATGATGGAAGGGGCTAGGCGGGATTAAATCATGCAATTCCAATGCATACTCCCCGATATGCAAACGATAGAAAACCGACAGGCTAGCAACTCGGCGAACTAATATTTCATAGCAACGTCTTTGGTTACTGTTCCGTTCCTATTAATCAAAGTGTGATGTTACAAAGCCTGTCTCCTCCCTCGATAAAATATGGGATATGATCTAACACTAAAATATATAAAGTATGTATGTAACTATAAGGTATTCGTATTATGGTTACCGTCACCTAGTAAGTAAGTAAAGTGATATTGATCTTTATTTATTTGAGTAAAGTAAATGATTTAACTTAATCAAAGTTATGAGCGCCCAGTGCTCTGAATTTATTTCCTGAGTGATGATTTTTTTTTATATAACACCCCACCCCATTCTTTCTCTGCCCTTCGCACTGGGACCAAGCCTTCCTATCAGAAAAAGACCCTGGGATCCAGTAGGCTTCGATCCTTTTGCAGAGTCCCTACGGCTTTGTTGTACAACTCCTCGAGGCGCGCGGAAACACAGCGCGCCGTCGACGACTTGACTTGGTCTGGACTGTTACCAAGACGACCGGACGGCGAGTTATCCTTTGCTCGCCGTTCGCAAGCCCGCGCCTACGGTGGCCGGAAATCGGGATCGGGATCGGAATCCCTGGCGCTTGAGGCGTGTGCGCCGTTGCTTTATGCGTACGGCCTCCTCCTTATCCTGAGTGATGATCACAATTCAAAGTCATCATTGGCATGCCTTAGGTGATCGGGATATTATGCACAATCCTAACAAGAATGTGGAAGATTTTGCTTCTTCAGCCGGGAATTCTACACTTAAACCGTACAGACACCCCCCAGAATTGTAAGACCCACTCTTGATAAGCGATTTTGATTATCTTTCTGTCATTAAAGATGAAAACCTATATTATGGACTAAAGCTTCTATTGTGACCCATCTGGCTTACCCTGAGGAAGCCAATCAACTAAAACAATCTTATACCCATCCTGTAACACTAAAATAAAAACAAACAGTCGGTATCCTGCGCCATATTGGTTCCTCTAACAAATCGCGTACATTACCGACTAAATAGTACGAAGGTAGTAAACTTAAGGTGGGCTTTCCTCACTCGCCTATCGTCAACGTCACGCATGGTTTAAAAGCTTGTTGTTTCATTTAACGCAATCCAGCGATGTTTGATGCAAAAGTAATGCGAAAAAAGAAAGATAACACCTGGAAACTCTGTTGGCTTTTGGTAATTCTACGATTTACTCGAATGTTTCACAAAACTTGTTCCAGGAAATCTTGGGTGGAGCGGAAGACAGTGTTAGACTCTTACTAACTAAAAAACCTACCCCATTCCTTTCTTGCCTTATTCCCAGGCCCTGGTGTTACGCTTTTGCATCAACCTTTGGCCCCGGAGGCTTCGACCCTCTAGGGCCCCTACATTTAACCCTTTTTTTTCTAAAATCATTTATTAAACCCTTAAGGAAATTTGAAAAAAAAAATGACATAATTTAGAATCTCGATTAAAGCGCCTGGCTTCTATAGGAGTACTTTTTTATATTTTTAATATAGGAGTATATTATGGAAAGTCAAAGTTCACGTAAAATTGCAAATTTTCAGAGTTATTTACTGGATTACTTTTACACAAATTTATGTTTTGATTTCTATAGACGCCTAAATAATATCTACAAGATATCTGTGTATCCGAAATATCTGAAGAAAGATGTGTAATCTATATATATAAAAGGAGAAACTGACTGACTGAGAAACGCACTGCCGAAAGTACTGGGATTAGGAGAGTGAAAATTTGCACAGGGCTTCCTTTTATGAACACTAAGAAAGGATTTTCCAAAATTCACCCCTTGAAGGGGTGAAACGCACACGTACAAATTTTGTGCGAAAACCTATTTACACGTGGGCGAAGCTGCATAATAATGACGTAAGAGCGGTTGTATGAAAATGTACCTTGGGTTGGCCGCTCTTAATCCTAATACTTCTTATATCCAATTCTATACATTTTTTTCGCCATTGAAGCTGGTACAAAAAGGAGCTAATCGTTGCTATAAATCAGGATCGGGCAAAATATCGACTCGCTGTCGGCTGCCTACGTGGCTTGCTGGTAATACGGTGAGCATTCTAATGAGACTGCTTAGGCTGTCTGCACACTAGCGATTTTTCGTTGCGCTTTGTGAGATTATTGAGAAACTTAACGCTATCCTTTTTGTGATTTTTTTAAGCGATTAGATGATTATAATCGAAAATTGACGGGACATGTCGCGTTTATTTTGTAAACAGGTTAAGTTTTTTTTTCGTCAGGGCTTTTGCAAGTTAGGGAAAAATCATTCAATGTCGAATCCCGCCCTCGGGCGGAGCGGGAAACAGTGTCAGACTCTTACCGACTAAACAACCTATTTGCCAATACTGTACATGAAGATTAAATAAATTAGAATTTTATTGTTTAACCTGGATCACTTTAACGTTTTTTTTTTTTTTTATTTTAATTTTTGTTTCAAGGGGTTTTATAGAAGTTAAGTCTAGGTTTTAAGTAAGTTGATGAACTAAATCAATACTAGTTATGTTTCACAAATTTGTTTTGTCCATCTGTTCTGAATTCACAGTTAACCTGCAGAGCCTATTTTTATGTAAATTGTTACGGAGTAAGTTTTTTCTTATATATTTTTATATTCTTTATTGTACAAAAATTACAGAGATTATTAGAGTTTGTAAGGGATGTGACGTATTTGTTCAACGCCATCTAGTATCGAGTAGCGGAAGTAGTTGTGCGGGTAGTTGTAAAAAGAGTTTGTTACAAGTTTTTATTATAATTTAATTTTAAACCTAACAAGTTCGCGCAAGTGTCGATGCGGTTGACGATGGAGTGTGCTTACCTAGAATGAACTTATTCTCGAACACTCTAAACTTAAAAAGCTTAAATCCCAAGAAAGGGTGTAGTTTACTTTTTAACTGGTTTTGATTATAATAGCAACTGACATACACGTAAACGAAGTCTATGAAGCTATTCTATACGTATGTTATAATTGTAGAAGAAAGTTTTGATTTTTGGTTTGCAACGAATGAACTGTAAAAATATGGACTAACTTAAAAAAATCTTTTTCACAGAGTTATATACATATATTTTTAACTTCCACTTATGACTTAGGCGAAGCCGCTAGTAAAAGCTAGAGAAGAAATAGAAATATTAGTACATAAAAGAATTTAAATATCTACAATGAGTTTTAAAAGTTTTCAGACGGCCAAAGTCACATTTTAAATTCATGAGGTATAGCCAAACCAAAAATGTTTTAATCTGAGTGTAAAATTGAATTATTTTATTAAATTCTATGAAATATTACAGATTGAAAAGCTTTTATAAACACTAGTGGTTACTTGCGGCTTCACCCGCGCAAAAGTCGAAGATATTTCTAAGAATTAAAAATGTCCTAAATCCAACTCCGTGCGAGAGAGCGTGGGAGCCCGCAGAAGTGGCAACTATCATGCACTAGTTGCCATCATGCTCTAGTTGCTCTTACTATTGAGAGCATAGGGCAATTCCCAGCCACCGCAAGTACGGGTTTGAGGATGGCGATCAATGGGTAGCTCACCGTCAAGGATATTTTAGCTAGGGTTTATGCTTGTCAGAGTTTGATCGTAAGAGTTACCATGGCCATATAATACAAGGAAATTAAAGAAGAAGAACACAGCTAAGTTTTAGTCATGAGTTTCATTTGAGACCTCGAATGGTTAATGGCAGACAGTATACATATAATCGGTCAACAGGACCTTTATCAATTACACACAAGATTATTCACGATGGTTCTAATACACAGTTTTTTGGGTGTCTTCAAGGCTAGAGTGAATAGGCTCTTAATAAACTAGTGCGCCTTACCATCAACGATTGCATCACTGCTTACCATCAGGTGGGATCGCAGGCAAGCACTAGTTTATTGCAAGTAAAAAAAAAAAGAATTTTTACACAATATACTTAATCTTACAGTCGGGGCGGTTCAGAACAGCCCTACTCCAGACCGCTGCCTTCCTGCGGAGACATGGACTCCCCAAATCAGTAAAAGTCAGACACTTCCACCAAAACGAAGTGTGAAGCTTTATATAAATCTGATCAGATGTTGATGATCATTCTGCAAATGATGTCAAGCCTTTATTGGATTTATCTAGAATATTTTTTTATGTATTTAGAAATATTTAAGTACGTTTATCAGTAGTCACTAGATTATTTATGCTATGAGTACTCATAGCACAAGTTCTACTTAGTTGGCCACTAGATGGCGTTGTGAGATGGTTGTTTTTTTTTATGATAGGTAAAAATCATCGAATGACGAATCCCACTCTTGGGTGGAGCGGGAAACAGTGTCAGACTCTTACAGACTGAAGAACCTACCCCGTGCCTTCCTTGGTGAGATAGTTGTGGAATAGCATAGCATAGCATTAGCCTTATAATGTCTGCACTGTTGAGACTGAGGCCGCTTCTCTAGGAGAAAGAATGGATCGTAATCCACGACCCGGCCCAGTGCAGGTTGGTGGATGTCACATGTCTTCGAATGTTTGGTTCTAGGACATGCCAGTTTCCTCGCGATGTTTTCTTTCACCGTGTCGAGAGCAGTGGTGATGAAATAAATTACACAAAGTAATGCGATTGGCTGGATTTTAACCCCTACAACTTGTAAGGGGTCTTTATCACTGCTGTAGTTGTTTTTTTTATGGTGGGAAATAGCATCGAATGACGAATCCTTGGGTGGAGCGGGAGACAATTTCAGACTTCTACTGACTAAACGACCCACCGTTTCTTCCAGCCTTAGTTCCAGGGACCCAGTGTTCCGCTTTCGCATCAACCCTTGGCCCCAGAAACTGCTCTCTGTGGAATATTATTTAAGACCAAATTCCTCAATCTTCCTCATGCAATCAGCCTAATTCCAAAGCATATCGATCACGTCTTCATCGGCAGGTAATAAATCGTCTTGCAAAAGAAACCGCTTGAAAACTTCGCAGTCCATTATCCATTGAAAGAACGCAAATGAAAGACTACTTGCAATGTTTGTTATCGAGAGATTTTTTGTAGGATTTTTGGTTTCTTGGGAATAGGTCTTTGCTTCTTTTGAGAAAATACTGAATGTTTAAAAAAAATCTATTTAACATATTATCATCATCATCTGTTTTTTTTAATTTCCCCATTGCTAGAACTCAGACCTCCTCTCTAGAAGAGGAAATTGGCCATAGTTAACTACTGTGAATGACACATGTCTTCGAATTTTTGGTTCTAGGACAAGTCGGTTTTCTCATGATGTTTTCCTTTTTATCTGTTAATACTTTAATATGGAAATATTGTAACAAACCATTTATTTAAAAGAGTAACCATGGAGTTTCCTGCCGGTTCTTCTCCATTGGAAACGACCAATGCGGAACCGTGCACTAGCTTCCGACGTTTTAAAAGTGCCTATGTGAAATAAAATATTTTGACTTTGCCTACCCAGTGTGAGTTGGTGAATGATGTCTTCGAATTTTTGGTTCTAGGACATGTCGGTTTACTCATGATGTTTTCCTTCACCGTTTTGTGAGCAGTGGTAACCGCAATAGTGTGAGACTATTACCTTTCTTTAGTTCTGGCAGCCTTAGTGCATTTTTTACGACATAGTCCTCGCTTCTCCTGAAAATAAATCCTCCTTCTAGTCGTTCACTCTTGACAGGGTGGTCGTGGTTGATCATATTGCATTTTCGTTGGCTAGTGAGGCTCCCGCGATGCGTCTCCACTGGACACGCTTTACGGCGTCTCGGGAACTCTGGACCATGGACGTTTTTATTGCAGCTCTAATGAGGTCTGTCCAACGCGTAGGTGAGCGCCCACGAGACTGAACAACGAGTCGCTCCATGGAAAATAATTGGCTTGTTTTTAAAAGTTGTCCTTTATGTTTATTGTGCTCCATATCTAGAGTCCATTTTCACAGTAAAACAACTAAATGTAGCTTTCATAAAAAGTGATTTTGCAATCATTCGTGTTTACCTAGAATACCTAATGCGGCTACTAATGCATTTTCTAAAGGTCACGTGGGGTTTCGCAGAAATAATCACTTTCTTCCATCGTAGCCATTCATTACACCTACCTTCTACTCTTTGGCACGACAAATGCACATTGGTCGATGTTATCTCTCTGATAATTACCTGCCTAGGCAATTGGTCAAGGTTTCTGTGGAATTATTGAGGCGGTAGAAATACATACACATGTAAACAGGGGAAATTAAGTGGCGGTCAGTTTTCTTACAATTGAGTGATTACTTAATTTGCAAAAAAAATAAATAACGTGACTTTAAAAAATATTGTGATGTAGTTCTCAACATTAATTTACATAAAACCAAAAAAAACCCGGCCAAGAGCGTGTCGGGCCACGGTCACTGTTACGTAGGGTTCCGTAGTTTCCTATCCGCAACAAATTTCTCAGATCTCTCTTTCGCTGAGATTATCCGTGGACGGACAGACAGACAGGCTTGGCGAAACTATAAGGGTTTCTTGTAGACTACGGAACTCTAAAAATTAACCAGTCGATCATCTTCGTGATTCCGCCATTTTAGATTTATGGTTATCTAAAGTAAACAGGTCTGCAAAATTTCAATTGCATGACTGACACTGACTGACTTGATATGACGAAGAAAAATATGTTAAAATAAGGTCCGAATAAAATATATACGTATTGTATTAAATGTTTCGCCATATTGAATTTAGCTAATGTCATTGTCATTTAGCCGTCACCTAGCTGATGTATTGGTATCTAAATTGAATAATTATGTCTGCAAAAAAAAACAAATCAATGACTTACAGGTAACTTTTTTAAAATTAATTGTTAAGATTTGACTTAAATAAATAACTGTTTTCTTTATTTATTAAATAATTATCAATAAGTAGGTATAAATATTAATGTAGTTTTAGCTTATTAACCTTAGTTTATTATTAGAATACTAATTAAATGTATTGCTGCCCTCAAAACAGTGAAGGAAAACATCGTGAGGAAACCGGCATGTCCTAGAACCAAAAATTCTAAGACATGTGACATCCACCATTCCGCAGAGGGCCCGCGTGGTGGATTATGGCCCATTCCCTCTCCTAGAGAGAAGGCCTGTATCCTAGCAGTGGGAACATTAAAAAAAAGGCTGATGATGAATTAAATTTATATTAATAATGCATGCTCTTGTTACATTCCACACAACTACAGACTGAATTAATTGAAATTAACTATTATAGTAAGTAAATAAAATAAATTAAATACATAATGTGTTGTATAAAATGCCACACATTACAGGAGTGAATTACTGTTGTTTACATTTTTATTTTGACATGCATTAATGAATGTTATTTATAGACATGCAAGGAATCCATTACGCAAATCTTTATTTACAACTAGCTTTAGCCCGCGGCTTCGCTCCCGGCAACAGATTATTCTACTCTACTCCACTCTACCCTACTCTACCCTATTTTTTTTTCATAAGAACCTTCTCCTGACAGTAAGAAACACAACAAAAAAAGAATCAGTAAAATTGGTCCAGGCGTTGTTGAGTTATGCGCTTACCAACACATTTTGCGATTCATTTTTATATATAAGATTTTATTACGTTCGTGTAAATACTGCAAAGTTTGTTTTTTGAACGTTCATTCAGTGTTGGTACAAGTAATTTGGATAAATTATTTAGTTATTTTTTACTATGCACGTACCATTGAAGACACTTCCACAAGCCGTGTAAGTAACGTACGTATGTACGTAAGGTATACGTAACGTAGCGGTGGTCAAGACCACCGCTAACTCCATATGAACTTGTACTTTCACTTCAATTTTGCTTGCATTCGAAATCAAAACTTCAAAGGTCTGGTTTGGCACCACGCTGACGGATTCAAGCGATTTTTTTTTTGAGCGATCAGGTAGAAATGACCGCGATAAAGATATCATCGAGGCAAATAAAGTCGTTATTGTAATCAAACCCAATGTCATTTTTAATTTGGAATGTCATTTGTCATTTATTTTTATCGCGAAAACGTTTTTATACAGTTTAATTAAAAAAAAATAACGACAGATAATTACACCACGGGGGGTCTAGAATCATGTAGGTACTGGATCCATGGTATTCGATGTCAAAGACACCCTGTATATCACAACTTAAAAAAAAACTCTCCAAGCACTTTATATCTTCACATTAAACATCAACAAAAAGCACAAACATACTCATATGAAATGCTTTTCGCGATATTTATTTAAATCGTTTATCAGTTTTCCTGGGAGTGCGCACAATATTTCACGATGATTAATTGATGAGTGCCGATGAGTACGTGTATCAGGCTTTTTATATTTCAATGCATTGGCACAATTTGCGTATAGTTTTTTTTTATAGCTATTAACTAGTGCTTTTTTATGGTGGGAAAAATCATCGAATGACGAATCCCGCCCATGTGCAGAGCGGGAGACAGTGTTAGACTTCTACAGACTACACTATCCACCGTTCCTTCCTGCCTTAGTCCCAGAGCCCTGGTGTTACGTTTTCGCATCAACCCTTGGCCCCAGAAGGCTTCGACTCTGCTGGATCAGTTGGCGGAGACAGTTGCTGACAACTTCTTGAGGCGCGCGGGAACAGTGCGCGCCGTCGACGACTTGGGCTCGGTTAGGTCAGGCTCGGTGCGGACGGTTAAACTAGTTCTGTACTGCGATTCCATCTGATGGTAAGCAGTTATGCAATCGTTGATGGTGAGGCGCACTAGTTTATTAAGAGCCTATTATTAGATACTGAATTATGTTCTTGACAGTATGTATGAGTACTCATACATACTGTCAAGATTTCACGCTCCTAGTGCCAATAGTTTCGGCTGTGTATTGATATGTCAGTCATTTAGTTTCTCCTTTTATATATATAGATATACTAAAAATTTATGTGACACTCATCACATACGGAAGGTGTACATTACACAAGTATTGCAACACCGCGTTCCAAATTGCGTCAAAAACCGCGCGAATCCACCCAATGGGTAATATCACAATTATTACTCACTAGCCCTTATATTTTGTGACTATTAAATTTGGTCGGATTCGCGATATAATCGCTTTTAATGCAATTCGGAACGAGGGCTGTGTTATTCATCCCTCGGAATATATTAACACATACACGTTTAATTATTCATACCTACTGCTTAACTAAGCATCACTAACTTAAGTCAGAAGGTACTTTTAAGAAAAAAAAATACACAAAGAGATAGAAAATTACATTTTAACTTTAAGGTTGGCCTTCCCCACTCGCGCTGTCGTCAACGTTGCGTATGGTTTAAAAGCTTGTTGATTCATTTAACGCAATCCAAAGTGATGTTTCATGCAAAAATAATGCGAAAAAAGAGAGACAACACCTAAAAACTCTGTTGCCATTCGGTAATTCTACAGTTTACTCGATTGTTTCACAAAACTTGTTCCAGGAAATATTCACGTGTTGGATTTTAGTAAAAAAAAAAAAAATTAGAGTACATTATGGAGAGTGAAAGATCACGCAAAATAGCTGATTTTCAAAACTCTACTTTTTTATGGTGTGGTTTTTTATAATGCGAAAAAAGAGGGAACACCTGAAAACAAACTGACGTAATTTAGAATCCTGATTAAACGCGCAAGGCAAGGAATTTTTTATATTTTGAATATAATGTAGTCCACATTATGCAGAGTTAAAGTTTACGTAAAACAGCATCATTTTCAGATGTCTTTACTGGATTACTCTTACACAAATTTATGTTTTGATTTCTATAGAAGCTTAGATAAAATCTACAAGGTATCAAAAATATATAAAGAAAGATGTGTAATAAAAAATCATTATCACGTAAGAGCGGATGTATGACAATATACCTCGGGTTGGCCTCTCTTAAACAATATTTATTGATAATAATATGTTTCATAATTCCAAAATTATTAAAAATCTTAAGTATTATATTATATCAGCTCTTAGACGTTATACCCAGAGGAAAAGAAATATTAATCTACTAGACCAGAGTATACATTTTAGTAAATGTACTAGAGTAAACCTACTAGCGTAGTATCTATACATTTTTATATAATACATCTGTCTTGTGAGACAGCCTTCAAGGAAAAACAGTAAGATAAATATTTTTCATTATCAGCAATGTAGGATGAGGACGACATTGTTATGTCGGATTGTCGGATAGAAACGAAATATATAAGCTTACCAAAATCCATCATGAAGGCGTTACTTACCTGTGAAAAAGAAAAAACAATTTTATTTAATATATTTTGACTTATGCTAATGTAATTGTCGTCTGATATGGTACAGATGTGTTTGTCTTGGTATGGTCATGTGAAGAGAAGAGATGAAGCGTATGTTACGAAAGAGTTCTGAGTTTACACGTAGATGGATGGAGAGGAAGAGGGAGGCCGAAGAAGAGATGGATGGATTGTGTGAGGAGTGATATGAAAGAAAAGGAAGTTGGTGACAGTGTGACGGGTGATAGGACAGAGTGGAAGAAAAAGACATGTTGCGCCGACCCCAAGTAATATGGGATAAGGGTAGGATGATGATGATGGTACAGATGGGTAGGGTAGGGTAGCTGAAGATACACTGCTTAGTTTTTTAGGGTTTTCACACAAAATAAATTTGTAATAGAACAGAACAGAGTGCAATAAACTTTACCCGCAGATCGCCTATGTACCAATTAATATAAATTACTGTGAAATTATTATTATTTTTTTGATGCACAATAAAGTTTTATTCTGTTTTTTATTGTACATCAAAAAGTAACAAAACTTATACATAAACTTAAATCTATAAGTACAGTATGGCTGTCGGATCTTGGTGTGTTTGAAGTTAGGCTTAGCTTACGGTCCAGTAGTCTGGTAACAGTCTGGACCAAGCCCAGGTTGTCGATGGCGCGCTCTGTTCCCGCACGCCACATGCAGTTGTCAGTTAAACCGTAGCAAATGGGCCGTAGTCTACTGGGGCCCAGAGTCTCTCTCTGGAAGGAAGGTTTGACCCCAGTGCGAATGGCAAAGAAGGAACGAGGTGAGGTTTTTAGTCAGCAAGAGTATGACACTGTTTCTCGCTCCGCCCAACAGCGACATTCGTCATAGGATGATTTTTCTACACCATAAAAAAAACATAGTCCACCATAAAAAACAGAATAGTAGGATTTATATCTTATTTACTAATAATAAACTGTATTTGCTTTACATAAATGTTAGTCTGTAAAGTATGTATCTATGGGGTCAAGATGGCTAAAAATAAATAAACAAAGAAAGGAAAAGAAGACAAATCTATTGAAAATGTAATTGGAATTTAGAATAATATTGACATCACTGACAGATTTGCATGCCATATTATGGCAGGATATGCTGAAACTAATTTAATATTATGTTAACACCCTAACGTACCATATTCTAGCAAATAAATAAATATTATTATTATTATTTCATTTATTTGCAATTCCACATATTCTATACATTTTTAAATATTTTCTTAAAATAAAAAATAAATAAATAAAAAAACATTTAAAAATATAAAAAATAGTAGCCCACCGGCATCGGGAACAGGGTCCAAGCTACCGGTGGTCAGGGCTCCTGAGAGAGGAACCTCCGGACAATACGCGCCGTGTCCAGGAGTACTGCCTTCTGAATCAGGCCCTTGATCCAGCTGCCTAACGAGAGCCTCCTCAGATGTTGGTCGAGGCTCTTGGCTATTAAGCCATTGGCCGTCACAACTATCGGCACAATGACTGCTGTGTCCACTTCCCACATGTCAACAACCTCGCGAGCCAAGTCAAGATATTTAGTTTGTTTATCTTTCTCAGCCTTCACGAGGTTCTCGTCATGAGGGACCGCTATATCAACAATCATTGTGCGACGCTCCAGACGATCTATCACCACTATGTCAGGCTTATTGGCAACAATAGTCCTGTCAGTGATGATAGATCGGTCCCAATACAATGTGATATGGCCATTGTCGAGAACTGGGTCGGGCACATACCTATAGTACGGTACTTCTGATTCCACAAGGCTGTATTTAAGAGCAAGTTGCTGGTGGATGATCCTGGCTACAAGGTTGTGTCTATGCAAATAATCTCCGTTAGCCAGATGAGAACATCCAGAAATAATATGTCGGATTGATTCCCCGGGCCGGTGGCATGCCCGACAGATGTCAACCGTACCGTCCTTCACAATGTATTTCCGGTAGTTGTTCGTCATCATAACTTCGTCCATTATCGCAAAGACAAAACCTTCGGTTTCCCCGAAAAGGTCACCAAAACGCAGCCAGGATACGGACGCTAAAAAGTCTACATCGGGCCCATGTAAGGCCCGGTAAAAACGCCCGTGAAGCTCCTTGCTCTGCCATACTTCCCTACGGTCATTAGTATCCAGTACCACAGGTTTGCGCCAGTTCTCGTTAGCCAAGGAGAGCGGAGTGAGGCCCTTGTCCACCGCTACCACATCACGATGCATACCCACGTCGGTTTCTAGGAAATATTCCCTGAGACTGCATACCTCGCGGTTGTGCAGGGTCTTAGCATTTAAGAAGCCACGACCCCCACACTTCCGCGGGATATACAGTCTCACCTCCTTTACATGGATGACTTGAAGCTATTTGCCCCCAACAATCTGCAGCTGATGGAGCTACTGAAAGTCACTGAAACCTTCAGTAGTGCCATCAGGATGGAGTTTGGTGTGGACAAATGTGCAGTCATGCATGTAAAGCGAGGGGAGGTTGTGGGATCCGTGGGTACGCAACTCACGGATTCCATAAACCTGAGATCCCTTTCTCCAACCGAAACCTATAAGTATTTGGGTATGTCGGAAGCGTTAGGCATCAATGCTGATGACGTGAAACAGTCGTTGAAGGAACGCTTCTTCGGCCGCCTGAACAAAGTACTCAACAGTCTTTTATCAGGCGGGAACAAGGTGCGCGCTTTCAACGGCTGGGTCATGCCGGTGTTGATGTACTCTTTCGGCATACTCAAATGGACTCAGACAGAACTTGACGCCTTGGATAGGAGGGTCCGCACGCTGCTTACCGCAAATCCAATTATTATTATTATTATTAAACTTTTTATTTGCGTGACGCACTCTTAACACTATTTAGAATATAACATTAAAAAAAAAATGAAATCAATTAATCAACAAGGAAAAAGTTATTTAAAACCATAAATAAAATCTTATTTGTAGAGAGCTATAACACCAACCATATCGATTTATCAATTTGGAAATGCATCTTATAATGCATTAGAATTGACTATATATGCTCTAAATCTCTCTGTATATCTATCTGGTTCTCTTTGGCATAAGAGATGAATTAACTTCTTTATTTCTACCCAAAACGGAAGATGGAAGAAAAGTCACCGCCATTTACTCTAGACACCACATTTTTCCAGTTTACATCCTAATCCTATCTTATTGTGTCCCAATATATTCCAATCCACATTACTAAGAAAGTAATGAATATTCGCTCGAGTTGAGGAAGGTCGGCACTCGAACCCGCGTACTTAAGTGCTAAAGGATCTCCAAACTTTGGACAAGCTCTCGACTTGGTACATACTTATACGTTATTTTGTTTACTGTGTTATTCCTAATAATTCTTGGTTTTTAGAACTGGTATAGAAGTATTTTGTATGTTGAATTTATTATTTGAGTCCATATTTTCTTTATTTATTTCAAATACTTTCTAAACACATTAATAAAGGCATTTAAAAATTAAAAAAAAAAACAGTCCAGTCCGGTGTCGGGAACAGGGACCATGGTATCTTTGGTTAGGGCTCCACAGATAGGAACCTCCTCACAATGCGAGCTGAGTTCATATTATTATTTAAACACCATGAGGAGACCGGCATGTCCTAGAACCAAACATTCGAAGACATGTGACATCCACCAACCGTATTGGGCCCGCGTGGTGGATTCCGGTTTATTCCCTCTTATAGAGAGGACACCAGCATCAGACAACCTAGCGTACGGCAATTATTCACCCTTACATTTTTTTTTTTGAACTGAACACTTTGCGCTAGAGACAATTCCAAAGTGGTAACATGTGTGGCTGGAAAGAACTCACGGCGTTCTCACTTTCCGCATGACGCAGGTCCTCACCGGACATGGTAAGTTCGGGAGGTACCTACATCGGATTCGTGCGGAAGAGACGCCCGGGTGTCGCCACTGTGTGGACCGCCCGGAGGACACGGTGGAGCACACGGTTGAGGTGTGCCCCGCTTGGGCAGAGCATCGCTGTGTCCTCGTGGGAGCGATCGGTGGCGGCGATCTCTCGCGCCGGGCCTTGGTAGAAGCCATGGTTCGGAGTGAGGAGGAGTGGCAGGCGGTCGCCTCCTTCTGCGAAGCAGTAATGCTAGCAAAGGAGGAGGCGGACCGCATAAGGCAACGGCGTTTGCGCCCCAGACGCCGCCGCGATTCCGATCCTGACTTCCGGCCACCGTAGGCGCGGGCTTGCGGATGGTGAGCATTGGGTAGCTCGCCGTCCGGTCGTCTGGTAATCGTCCGGACCAAGCCCAGTCGTCGACGGCGCGCACTGTTCCCGCGCGCCTCAAGGAGTTGTCAGCAATCGTAGGGACCCTGTAGAAGGGTCGAAGCCAATCGGGGCCATGGGTTTGTGTCTGAAAAGGAAGGCTCTGGCCCTGGTATGTATGGCGATGTAGGAACGGGGTAGGTTGTTTAGTCAGTAAGAGTCTGACACTTGTTTTCCGCTCCGCCCAAGAGCGGGACTCGTCATTGGATGATTTTTACCTACCATAAAAAAAAAAAAAAGTGGTAACATGTCCCACTCTCACTGTAACTATTAAAATAAGAGAATGATAAAACTAAAAAAAATATATAATATACTTTTAGGAAAAACCAGAAGTGAGTCTAATTTAAACAACCAATAACTACAGACTATGACATTTTATATTTCCTTTTTTACGAAAAAAAAACCAAAATCACAAAGAGAAAGAAACCAAACGGAACTAGCTTAATATTTTTCAACAGAAATAACACTAAACAATCTTATATTACAAAATTAGGCAAATTGGCTTTTCAAAAACGGGAGCCATTCTTTCTTCCGCACATTGACAGTCCAAAAATCACCAGAATCGACGCGCGCACGAGCTTATCTATGATTGTCGTCACCGCTTGTGAACCTCCTTGTTGACGTTTCTTCACTATGCCTCTAACAATACATTACTATTTAAACTGCCACAGAAAAATGGTTTGAACTAGATCAAGTAAGTGAGTAGTTTTTTTTTTAATACGTCATAAATCGTAAACTGCAATTGGTACAGAACCCTCAGTATGCGAGTCCGACTCGCAGTTCTCTGTTTTTTTTAGCTCAGTTCTTTTTACTGAAGAAACTGGTAACATATCTTATATATATTTTTAGGAAAAACCAGAAGTGAGTCTAAAAACCCAATACACACAGACTATGACATTTTATAATTCCTTTTTAACGAAACAAAACCAAAATCACAAAGAGAAAGAAACCAAACGGAACTAGCTTAACCCTTATGTGAGTGACGAGGTACCTGGGTACCTTTAGCGTTTTCAAATTTAAAGAAAAGTATGTTTTACGCCCTGTAGGTGGTTGTGATTTTCTGAGAGCTCTGAAATAGTTATAAATTACATGTTTTTAAATCTTTTGACCTAAAAAACTAATTCCAATGTTTGGTAGAAACCAAAACATATTTTGAAGTCACAACAGAGTGACAAGGTACCCGGGTACCTCTCTTTGTTTTGTCTGATTATGGAAAAAGTATTAATAATTTAGTTCAAAAATGAAATAATAATAGTTTATTGAATAGTTTTATTTATATTAAAAATTACAAAATCCTTTATTTATGCAGTTTTAGTACAGCTCTTGAAGCAGGTGTCACATGTTGGACGAGTTACTGCATGTTCATCACAAACTGGTTTTCTGCAGTTAGTGCAAGCTTTTCGTGGATTTCTTTGTTTACGTTTGAGTTCTCTGCATATGTACCAACTACCGACTACTGCAACACGCCCTTTAGAATTTCTTCTCAGTGACCTATAGAAGTTGTAGATCCAAAAGAAACCGGTAGCCGTAGTTCTTGGCCAAGCACGTCCTGCATTGCAGATCTCACATGTAGTTTTGATGTTACAATGTAATTTTTTTTATCTTTGTTCTATATTTTTACCACACAGTTGTAGACTCAATGATTTCAGAAACTTTCTACGTCTGTCACTCGAGACAAATTGCGGGTTATGTTCCATGTAAATGATATATGCTCTCAAATCTGCAATGTCAATGATGTTGTAAAAAAGTGCTAAAGGCCACCAATTCGTTCTGCGTTTTACAGTGTATTCTGCTAACAGCTTATCCATGTTGTCCACTCCACTTTTGGTTTTATTATAATATAAAATTATTTCTGGGAGATTCTGCTAATTTTGTCAATAATACCTACTGTTGAATTATATCTTCGAACACATGATCTTTGTTTAGAAGTACTCGCTCCAATATTTATAATGAAATAAAATTCTAAACTCATAAAATATAATTAGCTCACACAATACAAACTATCGTATACGGCCAAGTGTCAATATCAAGAACGATGCATTGAATGGATTCAGTGTTTCTGGTGCACCGATAACCAAGAATTGTAGGTACTTCACTCCTCTGCATTGACCGCCGTAGTCGTCAACTGTTAAGATTAAGTAAAATAATAATATTTGAAGTATTTGTAACGTAAACGCAGATCTTGATTGTTTACGTTACGTACAAAATGTATGAAGGTACCCGGGTACCTCGTCACTCTGATAAAGGTGTTTTATTTGTCACTCACATAAGGGTTAATAATTTTTAACAGAAATAACTCTTAACAATCTAAATATTACAAAATTAGGCAAGTTGGTTATTCAAAACGGGAGCCATTCTTTCTTCCGCACGTTGACAGTCCAAAAATCACCAGCACGGCGCGCGCACGAACTTATCTATGATTGCCGCCACCGCATGTGAACCTCCTTGTTGGCGTTTCTTCACTATGCCTCTAACAATATGTATAAAAATGAATCGCAAAATGTGTTGGTAAGCGCAAAACTCGAGAATAACTGAACCGATTTCGCTAGTTCTTTTTTTGTTGCGTTTGTTATTGTTAGGAGAAGGTTCTTATGAAGAAAAAAAAATAGGGTATAATAGGGTAGAGTTGGGTAGAGTAGTCAGTTCACGGGAGCGAAGCCGCGGGCAAAAGCTAGTGCCAAATAAATATTACTTACTGCTTGCAAACGTCGTAATCGTATATTTTGGATTTCTTTCTCACAATGCTTTTGACTGTGGTAGCTTTGACTGTGTATTTGAGAGACTACCTAAAATTTTAAAAGCACCTTTAATTAGTTTATTTGCAATCAAAGCTTTTGAGTTTGACTTTTCCTACGTCACAGCAAATCTATCCATAACAATTCTACCAAATACATCAAACTACCAATAACTTTCAGAAACGAATTTCAAGCTCACTTGAAGGTTTACAACCGACCTTAGAGCAGGGGCCATAAACATTGGTATATCAAGTCGAGATCGTTGGCACGCAATCAAACAGGGCTACTGCCTATACTTCTGTCCGTCTCCTAGATTTGATAGCGCGATAGATGACCGATCCCTAGAAAGGTCGGGGCTATGGGCCATAAAACAAAAACTTATACAGTGTGGGAGAGGGTTCCGTATGTTTTGTATTTAAGTTTATCCTGCTTGTAGTGAATGGTGGGTTCGAGATGACTTGTGAAATGTTTCCGCGTTTTTTCTTAGAATTAATGTGACGGATGATTTGTTTTTTTTTTGTTTGTTGTCGTTGTATTGAATTTTTGACGAGTTTTTTTTTTGTTTTGGGTGTTAAGTTGATACAATGTTAACTTTAAAAACTTCTCTTACAGAGAAAAATTTACACAATTGTTTAATATTATAAGATCAATATTTTTTCTTAAAGTTCAAAATCTGTTATACTACTGTCTGTATAAATTATTCGCGTGGAAATCGGTAGCTATTTGACACAGGGATTCCTACAAGTTCCACCTCAAGAAACAGACCTGTGAATCCTAGACCTCACTAGGTCATCAGGCCACCTTGTGGGAGGCCTACCCACACTGCATCTTACGGTACATATTCACTATTGCAGAATCTTTCAGCCCCATCGTCCCTCAGCTTGTGTCTTGTATGAGAGCAGAAAATTATCCTAAACAAACATATTCTTAAGATAAAAGTTTGTTAATCTGTATTCCAGAACATGCCTCTCTAGCCAAGTTACAATCGTTTCGTTTAGAGTTAGCACTTGTAGATTGCCACGCCCCAAATTCTTCTGTAGAGATGACGTCCGAACAAGAAATTTGGGGGCGTGGTCAACTACAAGCGCTAACTTTAAACGATATGATTGTAACTTGGCTAGGGGGGATGGTCTATCCATGTGCTAATATCAATGAAATACGGTCAATCGTTTTAGCTTTTTGTAGTAATAAACATATACACACAGATATACATAGACATCATCCGCCTTTACCTATTTGGAAATAAAAAGTGTCACCCTTTTGTATATAAAGTTCAAGAACTCAAAAAGTAGAAAAATATAGCGGGAAGCGACTTTGTTTTATACTATGTAGTGATGAAAAAAAGATTTGCACTTTGAAATAAAATGTTCTAAAGAAATTGATCATCTTCAAAATACTAAACCTCGAAAAGGTAACTTAACTTCACTCTAAAATCGATTCGGCAGCTATTTAGTCTCGATTCCCAGGCATAGACCTTCATAATGTGTATAAAAAGGTCTCAATCTAGGCCGTAATACGCAGGTCCTCGGTACAATCTAGGTAATCGTATAGCAACGTTCGGCCTGCCTAGATTTTGGGTCTGAACGGAACACAATACAAAAGGCTTTTGTGCTAGAAAGTGTACCTTTTGTTGAGTCGTATTACGTATCTAGCTAGTCTAGGAAGCTAGATATTATTCGGGGAAATTGGGTAGTTTATAAAATGGTATCAGGTAGAAATAAATTAGCTACCCTGTTATTCCGGACTTCCTTAATAACACCGGGTATTTGTCAGTCATCTTCATCATCATCAGCCTTTTTTAATGTTCCTACTGCTGAGGCACAGGCCTTCTGCGAGGGAATTGATCAGTTCTTATGATTAAACTAGCTTTTGCCCGCGGCTTCGCTCCCGGCAACAGATTATTCTACTCTACTTTATCCTACTCTACCCTACTCGGTGGGAGAGTAGAGTTCAGAATTAGTAAATATACTACATAAATAAAGTTTTAAAAAAAGTATCCTATGTCCTTCTCCTGGCTCTAAACTACCTCCCTGCCAATTTTCAGCTAAATTGGTTCAGCCGTTCTTGAGTTATAAGTGGTGTAACTAACACGACTTTCTTTTATATATATAGACCAGCTGCTGCCTGCGACGTTGTCTGCGTGAAGGCTCTACAGCACCAAAAAAACCTAAGATGGCAGTGTATGATCAGTGTATATCAGATGGCATAGCATTATAATTAACAACTTTTAAAATAGCATTGCATCAGCCTTATAAAGTTCCCGCTGCTGGGACTGCATGATGTTTTCCTTCACCGTTGAGCAGTGGTTATGAAATAAAATACACAAAGTAATGCGCCTGGCTGGGTTTGAATGACAGACCTACAACTTGTAAGTCGGTGCCTTTACTACTACGCCACCACTGAGTCGGAGCCTTTACCACTCCGCCACCACACTACGATGGTAGTTATGCTGCCAGGAGCCAAAATGTAAAGGGAGTCAGGACTGGTGACGCTGGAGCAAGCGACATACAGTTGCCCGCGTAAGAGACAACTCGTCCTGAAGTTGACATCCGCTGCACTCAGTGTCTGCCCCTTCGACTTATTGATGGTCTTCGCGATGCAAACACTCACGGGGAACAGTACGCGCTTGAACTGGAACGGGAAGTTATGAGGTATAAATACTACCTCGACTTCGCCATAAACCGTAAGAATTTTTGCTTCTCTTCTCTCGCAGTGGGCTTTGGCTTGCAGCGGACTTTGGCAGAGGCCATGATCCGGAGCAAAGAAGAGTGGCAGGCGGTCGCCTTCTTCTGCGAAGCAGTAATGCTAGCGGCTAAAAAAGGGGGTCCACTGCATCAGGCAAAAGCAAAGGCGCTTAAGCCGCAGCTACCGCCGCCGTGTCTCCAATCCCGACTTACGGCCACAGTAAGCGCGGGCTTGCGACCGCCGAGCAATGGGTAGCTCTCTGTCCACCCATTCGATAGTCGTCGACGGCGCGCACTATTCCCTGCGCCTCCAGCAGTCGGCAGCAACTGTAGGAGCCCAACAGCATCAAAGCTAAGGTTTCAACGTAGCAAACGGGAAGCGTTTGCCCGAAATCGCCACTGAACAAACTGTGACACCACCCATCAAATGTTCGTTCCCGCGGATGTCCTGCAGGGTTCTGTCCTCGGCCTCAACTGCCTTCCTATTGGCCATTATACGCTCATCCCATACGATCAAAGAGCAATCCTTAAGCACGTGTCCCTTATCGCTGTTACGTGACACAACACAAACAGGCGTTTTTGACGCTCTCTAAATCGATGGGAATTTGAACATGGCATGTGCTGTCTTGCCACCCGGAAGCAGTGTGGCAGCAATTCCCAACGACGAGACAGCAATAGCAATATTGCCTTGCCTCCTGACCTCTGAAGTATGCCATGTTTTTCTGGTTCCAACAGGAGCAACCCAAGAAAAACATTTTGCCCTGGTTTTGCGCAACGCTTTCAAGGACGGTGTCATAAATCGTTTTTTGCTCTGAAGATAACTCTGTCTCAGCGTTATACTTTCGATTTCCATAGTCTTGATGCGATGACGATTGGGGAGCTAGTAATCCATATTAGATCAGTGGATTGCCGCCGATAGAAATGTCCACATCTTGAGGTGAACTGAGGCAGGTGTTCAGCACACGATCATCAGTTACGCCTCAAAGCTCGCAGAAAATCTTCAGACAGATGATGGCGATATTTTAATGAACATAACTTTTTTGTAATACTTAACACCGTATAAAAATACGGTGTGCTCAACTCTGCTAAAGATTTTGAGGGTTTTTTGGAACTTGAATTTTTCAAAACGAACCCTATATATTGCCCTGTGCGATTTTGTATCTGTATATCCAGTCCACATTATGAGGTGTACAATAAAGCTTATAGTAAAAATTAAATAATATACGATACCACGTTTAGGAAGAATTTGATTTTTATGAAATAAAATAAATGGCGCTGTTTTAAAATTTTCTATATGCTACTACATTCAACTATGTTTCTCTGCCCAAGTTACTTAAATGTCGTAGTATTTATAGTGTAAAGCCAGATAATAGCATGGCTTACTCAAAAACAACATTTAAATATGCGTCGTTAGATTAAACACTGCCACAAAATGCGTAAGAAAAATAAGTATTCACAACTCCTCCCCCGTAAGTGATAGCGTGATAATATGTAGCCTATATGTTAGCCCATCCTTAATTCAAGCAAAATTTGAAGATAATCCATGCAGTATGTATAAATATAAATATATATCCAAGTAAGTTTTTGAGTTTAGCCTGGACATACTTACAGACAAACAGACAAAAATTCTAAAAACTATTTTTTGGCTTCGATATCGATTGTAGATCACTTCCCAAGTATTCTTTTAAAAAAATATTTAATGAACAGTTTTGGCTTTCCTACGATTTTATTATAATTACCTATATGTATAGATTATTCGTAAAACTCTTTAGTTAAGTCCCAAGAGGACACAAATTTCCGTACAACTGTTGTCGTTTAATTGTGTCTGTAATACCGTAATTACAGACACAATTAAACGAAATCGAAAGGTAAAAATAATATTATTTTGTTAATGTAATATTTTCGTTTGAACTAATTTGAATCAGTATATATGTTGTTGTATGTATATAAATAACATTGAAAGTTTAGGTTGCGTTCCAAAATAAATCCGTTAGACCGTTGGATAATAAGAATAAGACATTTCATATAAACATGGAGAGCGCCGTTTCACCATTAAAGAGGTAAACTATTTTTTTAAATTATGTATTAAATATTAACCCACATTTTTTCGTAAAACGAACCAACCACTACCTAAGATATTTCCCTAAAAATAAATAAGTAACATTTGCTCTGTTTGGGCTTGTTTGTTTTTTTTTTTTCATTTTTTATTCCCAGTTGTGAGTAAATTTGACCGCGCAGTAAGAGACTATGAAATCTTGAACACGACCTATGTCGTGAGATTTTGAGGGTTTTTTGAAACTTAAATTTGTCAAAACGAATTATACGACTTTTATGAAGAAAATGCGCACTACTACCATTTATGATTTTTAAGAATAACTAACTGCTAACCTTGCCAACATGGTCCAAAAATTATTAATTTCCAAAAAGTGTCAAAATGTAACTTGATTTGATTTTTGTGTAATCTCATAGATGGCGCTTTTTAAAATATGTCTTTATACTACTAATATTCATTAAACTATGTTTATTTGCCTAAATTACGTAGTTTTGAAAAATGAATAATGGGAATCTTTATTATTTACCTAAATAAATTTACGTGCCAAGTTTCAAGTTAATTAACCCACGCAATAAGATTCTCCTATACAAACTTTAACATCCCCTAAATCTTGCACTGGGTGTACTACTGAAAAAATAAATATGGCATACTGGATAACTAATTTAGGGTAATGTTTATGCTAAGTTTTGAGTCGATCGGCCCACGGAAAAAAAAGTTACACCCTTGCATTCATTGCACCATTTAAATTCAATATTGCTTACCTCCCATAACCTACGGCGTGATAATATGTAGCCATCCTTGGTTTACAAGGAACATTTTTGCTTAATTTCAAATCAATCTATCCAGTAGTTTTGGCGCCAACCCGTACCATAGGCACAGACAAACAGACAAACAGACAAAAATTCTAAAAAGTCACTTTTTGTCATCAGTTACGTTTTTCTAACAAAACTCACTCATTTTTTCCAGAAAATTCTCAATGTACAGTTTTTCTTTCGTTACTGTTTTATTATATGTATAGATAATAAAGAAACAGAAATATTATGATTAATTGGCTCAAACACAACAAATTGAAACGTAAAAGGAAACAAAAATAAAATTGAATTGTTAGAAATAATGAAACGAATAAGTACATAAACAAAATTGTTGATGTGCTGTTCACATATTATTGAGGGTGAGGATATTATTAGCTAGTTTTAAGTTTTTGTTATGCACTTATGGATTAGAAATTAAATCGTAATAAAGTAATCAACTCTTGCAATTCCTGCGCACACTCTCCAAAAAGCAACCTGTAAAAGAATAAAAGGTTGGATACCCTACCACCACCACCCATTATGTGTAATATTTTATTTTTATATAAATTTTGTGTTTTTCATGAAATAAAACATATCAGTATAGCCATAGAAGGAATAATCCTCACGGCTGCAACTAAATAGGGCCAATTCAGCATAAAAGCCGATACCAGACACTGGTTTTCAACAGGACTCAAGACAATAATTATACATTTTGAAAAGATTCGTGCTCATTTCTCACAAATCGTAATTATTGACTTAGGTCACTTTCATTGTAAGGGTAAGATGTGTTGATAACATAATTGAGTAATTTACGTCCAAATTTTATCTCTAAAAAAGTAAAATAAATTTTATTTTTCTCAAGTCTTTATTTTCTTCTAGATGTCAGATAATATCATCTCTGTCAAGAGCAAATGAAGAGTTAAAAAGAAAATTGCGAACATTAAGTTGGACGTGAGGATTTTTCAAATAGACTGAAATTGGAAGACTTTTTCGTAATATTTTTTGGGTTCCGTAACTTAGTGGGCAAAACCGTAACCTTTATCAATTTGCTGTCTATCATTTCGTTTTTTTAAGACCCTTTTTCTCAATCACTCGTGGTAGTATAATGCTGAATTTAATATCAATTACGTCTGCTACTTGAAGTAATCGCGCCTCAGGGAGTTGTCAGGAACTGTAGGGGCCCCGCAGGGTAGAAGCTTTTTGGGCCCAAGGGTTGATGCGAAAGCGGAACATCGGGGCCCTGGAACTAAGGCAGGAAGGAACGGTGGGTTGTTTAGTCAGTAGAAGTCTGACACTGTCTCCCGCTCTATTAAAGGGCGGGATTCATCATTCAGCGCTTTATCCCACCATAAAAAAAACTTGAAGTAATGAAAAACCAAACTTTTTATTCATTGCGTTGACAGGGAAGCTTGATTGCTACGGAGCACCTTCTTCCCGTTTAGCTTTTTTTTCTATAAAATAGCGATTCCACCTGATGGTAAGCAGTGATGCAATCGTTGATGGTTAGGCGTATTAGTTTATTAAAAGCCTATTCACTATTCACTGTAGACTTGAAGAAACCCAAATTATAATTATAATCGGATGGGAAGACTGCAGCAAGCAATTTGTTTGTGCGCGGAATGAAAGGTGTAGCGAAACGCATAGTCCGAACCGTCAGAATCTAAAAGACATGATACAAGCTCTTTAGCATAAGTGAAGTAAAAAGTCAGACAACTTATAGTTTTGTTAGAAGAAAATTACTTTTTGCAACTCGTCACTCAAATCGCGACCCATTTACAAAAGTAATTTTGTATGGAACCCTTGGTGCACGACTTTGAGTCGCACTTGACCGCTTTTTTGACAGCCCTAGCGCTACTAGAAAAATCTGGTAATGACTTATTCAGTAGCTGAAATAATAGAAGTCACTTTCGTTTGAACCTACAAGTTGTAAACATTTTTATTTATTTATTATTTATTAAATACTAAATACACATAAGTACAGAGGCGGACTAATGCCTTAGGCATTTTGTACTAGTCTTTGCTGCTAGTGCTGTATCGTTGTTTGTGTTTTTTTTTTGTATTTTTAGCAGATTTGATGACTGGCCCGTTGGCCTAGTGGTTAGTGGCCCTGACTGCTTTGCCGGAGGTCGTTAGTTCGATTCCAACCCAGAATAAATGTTTGTGTGATGAGTTTAATCATTTAATTTTGTCCTGTGTCTGGGTGTAATTTATCTATTATTTAAATGTATAGAAATATATAAGACATACTTATTATTATCAGTTGTCTAGTACCCATAACACGAGATCTACTTAGCTTGGGACTAGACGAAGTTATGTGACAGTTTTGGAAAAAAAAAAATATATTTATTATTTTTAAATGGCGTCGATTACTCGCACAAACTACAACAAGCACTAGTTTATTTTAATAATTTAATTTTTAGTTAAATTTAATTAATTTTATATTAATAAAAAATCCTGATGGCACAAGGTCAATCGCATTTTCGCATTTCAATAATCGAAGTCACTAGAATGTCAAATTGTCTAACTCGAGTCTCGAGATGACTTATTCATTAGGTACTTAAGATAAAAACAGTTTTATTTTATTTGTTTAAAATCTCCATGCCCTTGAGTGGGGCGGGAGGCTTCTACTGGCTAAACGACCCAGCGTTCCCTCTTGCCTTAGTTCCAGGGCCCCGGTGTTCCGCTTTCGCATCAACTCTTGGCTCCATAAGACTTCGAATCTGCTCCGGGGAGCCTCTCAGAGAGTTGTCAGCAACTGTAGGGGGGCTGCAGTTGCTGACAACTCTCTGTGAGTGCTATGGGCTACAATATTGTTTTTTATGTTTTGTGTATCTGTAGTACCTGAGTTTTATGTTGTAGCTATTTACTATAAGTAAAAAAAAAAAAAAATAATGAAGGTATAATGTTACAAACAGTAATTATTGGCTCACGGAATGTGACTGGAACTAATAGAGCTCTTAATTTATTTGCGCAATTACTGGCAAGTCAAATGACCTCATTTAACGGTTGTTATTTGTTACATGTAAAATGTACGTTGAAAAATCTAGATTTTGCGTTAAGTCTTTTAGTTCTTTTAAGGCAAGCGTTCTTGAGCGCCGATTGTACATACGTCTGTACAACTTGGATGACCTTGAAAATTTCTTGATTGTCGTTTTTTCACACATTTTTACTCAAAATTTATTTGGCCTTTAATTTTGGTAGTTATATTATATATATATATATTTTAATTCAGATTTTTTTTACTTACTTTTTTGTTATTTATTTGTTTATTTTAAGAAAAGGGGTCAACCACATCATTGCTTAACATCAGGTGAGATAGAGGTCAAGCTCAAGCCTGTCAATAGCAATAATAAAAAATGTCTTGGATAGCCTTTGTTCTTAAAGAGGCCTTAGGGCATGTTTATATATTTATGAGAAATCTGTATAATGTAATTAGTATTTGACTTGTAGGTATATAATTAATGAGAGCAGTGGTGGCCGAGTGATAAAGGCCCCAACTTACGAGTTGTAGGTCGCGTATTCAAACCCAGCCACGAGTATTACTTTTTGTAATTTATTTCATCACGACTGCTCTCAAAACGGTTTTAGGACATGACGGTTTACTCACAATGTTTTCCACATTGTGAGTAAACCGTCATGTCCTAAAACCAAAATTTCAAAGACGTGATATCTACCTACACGCACTGGGCCCGCATCATTATGACCCATTCTTTCTCTTAGAGAGGACGCTCCATTCTCAGCCTGCAGTGGAAACGTTATGAGCCTGATGCTATTCTATGCTATGTAATTTTAACCGATAATTATTGTGATACGTGGAATTACTTAGATCTTAATCTTTCGAATACCATAATTAGAGACATAATAGAAAAGCTATATTTACTTGGGGCTCAATAGTTTAATTACGAATCGAATCTTCTTCAGAAAAGCCAAATACAAAACAAAGGCAAGATACTTCAAGAACCAAGCACACAAATGGTACCCATAAAAAATTCAACGAAGACTGCATCCACTAACAAATATCCATTTCTATACAACAAAACAGAAACAACATTACAAGAAAACACGGCACAAATAAAAGACTCTACATCTCTACATAGAGTTAGTACGACAATATTGTACGCACAACTATATACTCTCTACCTACCAAAACCAGTATAAGATGACCTTTGTTTGTACCAAAAAATTGAAGGGTTAAAGGTCATTTTATATTGGACAGTAAAGGGGCATTCGGAACTCCGTATTGACTCTAACAGGGTTACTTTCTACCTGTCCTATGTCTCGATATATTATGTTGATAGAGACTACAAATAAAACAGAAGTTGGGCCGTTAACTTTGGAGGGATGTAGAGTACTTTGTTGACATCGAATTGATGTAGAGTTGGGAGGTAGATAAGACATTATATTGTTTCAAGATAAAGTCTGTAAGTATGCTAAATATTATGAGTATTTTATTTATTTCATACTTGTACTCGATAATACGTTACATAGTATAAAGTATTAATTAAGTATGTTTGTATTTATACTTGTAACTAGTGTTTAACTGTGATACCATCTGATGTTATGTAGTGATACAGTCGTGGATGGTGAGACGCACTAGTTTATTAAGAACCTGTTCATTCTAGCCTTTAAGGCATAGGCCAACTGTGTTGTAATTTCGGGTTTCGTAACTCAAACGGAAAAAAAACGATACCTTTTTAGGATCATTTTTTTGTCCATCTGTCTCTTTGACAAAATCCTTTACCTCAGGAACGCGTGAGGATATCGAGTTGGTACTGTGATCTTATAAAGCTGTGAAAAAATCAAACTTCTATTAAAATAACAACAAAAGGACACGGCCGTTTATGTCGCCAAAAACGTACATTTCAATACTTTCAAGAAGAATTAAAATATGAAGACTTTCCTTTGACCCAGAATCCTGAACTTTGGCATGGAAGAAAAGTGTTATAGCATAGATATTATATGAATAAACTTGAAATAGTTTTATTGGTATGTCACCAAAAATATTATCATACTGCCACTTAAAGAATCACCAAACATTGTTTTGCACACATTTTAGTATCGACGAAATCATCCAATGACGTCCCCTCTTGATGATGCAACGAGAGGACATGCCCAACTTTTACTGAGAAATGTGCTCCCATATCATATCCTTTGTATTGTAGGACAACAATTACTCTTCGAAAACTTCCTGGAAACCTAGCAGGTATCAGCCAAACCAGGCCACTTCAATTATGTTGGCATCTCTTTGAGGCTCCCGTGGAATGCTACGCATCATTCGTTTGTACGTCCATTCGTTCATCTGGTCATCACTAGCGGGAACGATTCCGTACTTACCGTTCATTCATTCGTTCATTGCTATCAGGGCCATTCATTACTGATTAAAGTTTTTCCATCAGAAACTTCTCAGTAAAAATCTGTTTCCCTACATCAATACAAACTCTTCTTTTTTCTTTTAACCCTTCCATATATAGTGTTCTTTCTGATTATACGTATTTATGAAAACAATATCCGTCTGTAAAATACATAAATAAAATAAATATTTATACTTTTATTTTCTTTTTAACTTTTATTCATGTAATATTCTTAATAAATAAGCTTAGAATATATTTATGATCCCGATTTAAATTTACACATTCCTGATCCTGATATGCCAAAATCCATAATTTTTCGCGTGTTATGTTTCCCTACCTTTCTCTTCTAAACCTACCCAAAATAAACACCAATCTACCCGAATAAACAACTTGACGCTGGCAGATGCACAAGAGTGCTAGCCACAATATTCTCCTGGCTATGGAACGGGAGAAAAAAAAAAACAATCTGTTCGAATCCTTGGCCAGGTAACGCCAAGCTCTAATAACTGGCGAAATTAATTACCAACATGGCTACATATTCCCCGAGAAATTGAAGGTAATCCGATTTGATCAGTGCTCCGTAATAACTTAACACGATAGATCAGATAACTAGTTCGTGTTAATAAACACGGTATGTTTGCCACAGGAATGATGGAGAGGTAATCGGGAAAGGTGACTTGGTTTGGGAAGGGTAAAGGTGAATATGGGCTTTTTTGAGGCAGTTCAAAAAATGAGCATAATTATATTCTATTATCATCATCATAATTTCAGCCAAAGATGTCAACTGTTGGACATAGGCCTCCCCCAAGCGTCACCACAACGACCGTGCGTCTAGCATCCATCGGATTCCAGCAACCCTAGCCAGGTCATCAGTCCACCTGTAGGCCTCTCATAATCATTTATGAGAGGCCTACAGGTGGACCGTTAGAAGTCATCTTCTAACGGTACGTTTTCCGGTACGCGGTCGCCAATCCAGAGCTTTTCAGCCCCAGCGGCCATCTGTTCTGCGTGCAATTTACCCTGCTCATTGCCACTTAAGTTTAGCAATTCTTTAGGCTAAGTCGGTAACCTTGGTTTTCCTGCGGATATTTTCATTTTAGATACGATCATGCAAGGAATCTTCTAGCAACAAATTCCCTGCTCTTTAGGTGACTTTGGGCCTTCTGATGAGACTCACTGTGAGTGACCACGTTTCAGAGTCACATGTTATATGGGTCCGTGGCGGATGGATCAACTTTTCTGCCGCGTACTGTAACGTCATTTTGTTTTTTAATCCTCATTGAGCGTTTCTTAGAAAGAGGTCATAAAGTAGGGTAGTAGAGCCCACGTGTATAGATTCTATTGCGATAATTACTTCCGGTAATTTATGTTAAAAACGCCTTAGCAATTTACCTAACTGTTGGACACTACATTTACAAAATAAATATTTAACTAGCTTTGAATGTAAAACGCTTCAAATGAGCCTGTGTATGTTAGAGGGGAAAATTTGTATTTAAATAGTCTACTAAATGGTTTCAGCTTAAAATAGGCTTTTATTTTTGACTGGTTTACCGCATGCCAATCGAGCAGTGGATTTTGGACGAATCCTACCCTTGTGCAGCAGTCCAGACCGAGCCCAAGACGTCGACGGCGTGCTCCGTTCCCGCGCGCCTCAAGGAGTTGTCAGCAAACCGTAGGGACCCTGCAGGGTCGAAGCCTCCCGGAGCTAAGGGTTGATGCGATAGCGTTACACCGGGGCTCTGGGAATAAGGCAAGGAAGGTACAGGGTAGGTTCTTTAGTCAGTAAGAGTCTGACACTGTTTCCCGCTCCGCCCAAGAGTGGGATTCGTCATTCGATGATTTTTACCTACCATAAAAAAAAAACCCTTGTGCGGAGCGGAAAACAATGTCAGACTCTTACTAACTAAACCGACCCCGTTCCTACGTTGCCATATATACCAGGGCCAGAGCCTTCCTTTCAGACGCGAACCCTTGGCCCCAATTGGCTTTGACCCTTCTGCAGGGTTCCTACGGTTTGCTGACAATTCTTTGAGGCGTGCGTCAACGCACTAAAGTCGACTAAAGTCGCACAACGGGGTCGCGGTCGATTAAGAAGGAAATGGCAGGATGACTTAAATATCTTCTTTAAGAATTAGCTCAGAGTCAGAGGCCTTTGTCCAGCAGTGTCACTGTAACACAGTAACTCGATATAATAATTTACTATTGGAAACAATCAGAAATATTAGAGCAATCAATTTACAAATTTATCTGATGTACCAAAAATGTTTTACGATCTAACATAAAATTAATGAAATGACAATTTTACGTAAGCTCTCCTATTTGTTATTGTAATTGTTATAATGGTTATTATCCCTTTATAAAACAACTGGATTAATTGGTCGATTTAATTCCACCTCTGGTTAATAAAATGATGAAGCGGAAACGTTCTGAATTTATCTCTGGGTTCAGTCCGAGGCATTTAATATTTCATTATGTGCGGTTATATATTCAATGAGGTTAAATATTTATAAAGATTTATTGGGTCAACGATTTTCTGGTGTAACTGTATTGTAAAAGAATGTTTTTTTTTATTGAAATAGCTTCTGTCAATATCGAAACAGCCGATGGTTGCAAGACGTACCAGGGCTTTGAATAACGTTAAAAATCTGGTATCGTTACTTTCATCGTGAGAAGGTAACGTTATTAGTAGAGGTAACGTTACTTGTGACAAATTTTACCGGTAAACTGACTTAACGTTATTGAATATTTTATCGGTAAATAATAACGTTACCAAGACCAAGGGCTTGATAACGTTACCAAGTGCATACGAAAAGTAACGTTAAATTTCTTTTATCTCTTTCTTTCGTTTACATTAAATATACTGTTAACTGCTATGATCACGTAGGTATGCAAATCAAAAACACTTGCGCTGCGCATCATTTTCTTTTTAAATAGGAAGTACGAATACTGAAGAATATTTTCGCCGTCATTGTGATGATTCTTAGGATTTACATGAAGTTAATAGTGGATCTGATTCAGGATCTGGGGGTGAATAAATTCTATACCTACTTAAATCTAAAGAAAGATTTAAGTAGCTATAGAATTTATCTTCGATTGCTTGACTTACGTGATACTTTTTTCGCTCGTAAGTCTATAAATACTTAACGTTATGTTGAATATTTGTGGCTTTGCAGTCTTTTACTTAATAGGGTCAGTAAGGACGATAATACTTTTCGAGCGTTTGTGTGTGTTTATGGTTCGTGGTACATATTGGAGCAAATGTTACTTAGTAGTATACGTATAGCATGTTTTCATTTATTGCTTTTAAGGCAGTCCGGTTTCTCGTTTAGTTATGTGGGTATTTAAGTAATTATTATTTTATTTTTTAAATCTGCCGCTGAATCTAACTGATTCAGTGGCAGATTATGTGTAGGTATTGGTCCTTACATTATAAATTATTAATTCGCATTTTTGTTTAAAATGTAATTGCTAATGACAGTTTTTACGAGTGTATATTCGCTAAAGTTCGCAAAGCCTATGTGTTTAGACTCGCTAAGTTACATCGGCCTTATTGTACTAGAAAAGGGATTTGAATAAAGTAATTTGATAGTTTGAGGCTAAGAACTCACGAAGCGGTTTTCACCCACGCCCGCCGCTGTAGAGGAAACAGCTATATTATTTTAAAACTCACGAGGCGGTAGATCTACAAAAGCCATAACGGTTGCGAATTTCGACCGCAAAACTGGCAGCCGATTAATTTATTTTTTTTACATATCCATTGCTTGAAAAATAAAATACTAAGCGACATTGCCAAGAGTGATTTAAAGTTATTAATTATAAATAACACTTTCTTCTTCTTCTTTTCGAATCAATGATAAACTCTTTAAACTGATGGGGCCCAATAACATTTTGTAAAGTATGCTCAGTGTCGGTTAGTAATTTTTGCCTTTCAAGCGCCGATATTTAACAGCATTTTACATAAGCCGCGGGCCTGCAACCGTGGCGGCTGTGGGTGAAAACCGCTTCGTGAGTTTCTTGTTTTACATGGAAAGTTGTCCAGGGCTAAGTAACTTTATAAATTTGAATGTGCTATTTCCGATTTTTTTTGTGATGTGCTTTTTCAGTTTTTAGGCGCATTTTTCCAATGTACAAAAGGCAAAAATACGAATCGGCAAAGTCAAAATTTGGAAAGAGCACACCAAAATCCATAAAATTACATATTTTAAATACTCCTGGATTAAAACTTTCTAGGTAGCTAAAATTGAGGGAACAACTATTTTTCGAATCAAATGACTATACTTATTGTTATCGATCGAGAATTTTTTTTTTTTTTCTTAAAAACACTTTTAATTCCAAATGGTCTTTTTCTTTATGAACAATATAGAAACAGTGTTTCTGTAGGGAATGATCTGATGTATTGGCTTTTGAAGAAAGTGACTACCGTTCCTTTTTGAAGTATAGGCTTTTTCGCCAGAGTTTTACTTGTTTAGATATCTTTATGCAACACATATGCACAGAGGTGGACTTAATGCTTCAGTCATTCTCTGCCACTTAAATACCGTCCTTCTGCTTAGTATTAAATATACTTACTGCACAATAAATAATAATTGTGTTCATCAGGTGATCACGAAAATATAAAATCTGCTAGTAATAATAAAATTTTTGAGCGATGCGGTCAAAATTAGGATATGGATAAATGCAAAAATCTGAGTCCACCCAATAAAAAATAATGAAGAATTGCTCCAGCCAATATGAAAAAGAAGTGGCAGAACTTTCTCACAAAATGGATATATTAAATAAAGTTTTTGGTCTTTTCGTGGAAATTGGCTACTGTTCCCCTAATAAAACGGCGTTTCATCATGTTCAAATTTACAAGCATTGCAGTAAGTGATTGATCGGACCTGTTATGTTACAAGAAAACTTTACAAAAAAATATATCGACTGCACTAAATATATAAAAAAAAAACTTTTTCGGAAGTCGGTGTTTCTCGGTATTGTTTATTTCTTATTAAACACCGATTTCCGAAAAAGTTTTTTTTTAGTGAAATCGGTATATTTTTTTGTAAAAAGTTTTTTATTTCACCCTTTTTAGTTGCGATACACTTATAACCAGAGGATTTGACCAATACATATTTTCTGTATGGACTTCAAAAGAGACTGACCCCTGAGTTTGTTTCGGTGTTTCTTCTCAAGGTAGTCTGCTAGGAAACATCGGACTCATCTATCAAAAAAAAAAATGACGTGTAAAAGTGTTTTTTATACCTACTTACAAAATAAAGATCATTTATCATTGGCCATGGTCTTCTTCATCAGTTCTACTTCATCAAATGTTTCTTTTTTACTGTAAATGCTTAAAATCTAGATGAAAATACCAAAAACACCATAGGTTTGCCTATGATATTTAAGGAGTTCCCTCGATTCCTCATGGATCCCATCATCAAATCTAAACTTGATGAAAATGGGACGTCGATGATTGGCGAAGTATTCGGTGAACAAACATACGAAAAAAAAACATACAAACATCCGAACATAGTACTTCCTCCTTTTTGTGAAGTCGTTAAAAATAATTAAACTTATAAATACTTATTAGTTCAACTGCAACATCGTAAAGTACATAGCTCTTACTGTACTGCGTAAAATTTTGTAATAAAATACCACTTGAGATTCGCCATCTAAATAAATCAAATCTTAAAACATGCATGAGGAAATTAATAATATATTTAAGTAGTATATTTGACTTCCAATCAAATTAAAAACACCTTATGTAGAGAATCATTTTATAGATTAGAGGATGATATCCTAGATAAAAATGTTTGACTACATGCTAGGTCCTGTGCCACAGCCATGGCTGTAGCTGTGGCAGCTGTATTTTGCCTACTTAATTAGTTTTTTTTTATATATATTGGAAGAGATACTACTGCCCTTTTTGTATTGTTGATATTGATTATTTTTAAAATAGAAATTGTGATGATTTATTATTTTTGCATTTGAAAGAATAGCATTGTATAATGTAAAAGCACTTTTTTTTTCAAATATTAATGCAAAGTACCAAGGAGCAAAAGTTTATTGGATTACAACTTGTTTGACATTATGAGCTCACTCAAATGTCTCGATGATGGTGGCTCGTGTTATTGGGTCATTCAGTTCCATTCAAAATGGTCGAGCTCAATAAGGCTGATACACGCGTCATGTTCTTGAACGAGCGCCGTAAGTTGAGACTGGTCATCTTCATTTTTCATCTTTTTTTTTCATTACTTATCATACCTACATTGTCCTCACAAAGTGACAAGAAATACGTAACCATGGTCCATGGTTTTGGTATGTACCTAACTCATAATATGATTTAAAAGAGTGTCCATGGTGTTCCACTTTGGAACATGCAATTTAGCTTCACTTTTTTTGACTGCCCGACATTTTCATAATTCACGCGTCTGCAATTGCTCTATTTGAAATAAGCTGATACAGGGGTATCGTGGAAAATTTAAATCCTGCTGCTGCTGCTTGCTCTGTAGATTGTCAACAGTGTGTGTCATTTTGTATATATAGTTGACAAAGTTTATTGTCTGTATTTGGAAGTCGAAGAACAAACATTGTTCAATATTATAGTAGATAAATAATAGAACCAAATCAAAGTATTGAACCAGGGGGCCTACCGCAAGCCCTTAAAGCAGTATTACTTCGATATTACTTTCAGTGGGAAAGAAACCACACTCTGGAACAGGAATAAAACAATCTTACTTTAAACGTCATGGTCAAGGTCCTGATTTTAATGAATAAATAATGAAAATTATTACAAATGCAGTATAAAACTGAAAAAGTTATGAGACTTTGTATTTTGATTTATTTAAAAAAAAGTCTTACTGAAACTAAATAATTTGTTATTGAAATGATTCATTAGTAATGAACCGATTTAATGATATATTGTTTTCCAATTAAGTCATATTTCAAACTATTTTAATAATTCGGACGCTTGAAAGGCTAAAGTTGTTAGTGACATTGAGTAAAATTTACGGGAGAGGGAGAGTGATTTAAAGTAAAAAAAAAACTGAAAAAAAAAGTTGAAAATGACGAGATAGTTAGTACACTATTAACACAATGGTAGTAATATCTAAATCCGTCTTTTTTTTTAACTATAATTTTTTCCAAACAAAATAAAATTGAATCACTTTTATGTAAAGGTTACTCAATGTTAGGTACTTAGTAATTTTTGCCTTTTAAGTGTTGATATGCTGATTTGTATGATTCATAAAATTTAAGTGTCTATACATAAAGTTTATTTTTTTATCAAATCCAAAATGCAAAAAACGACTTGCAGCTTTATCGCCACTTTAAAACTTTACAGGCACTTTTGAAATGTTAAAATTGAAGCTAATTTGCACGTTCCAAGGCGTAGACCTCTATGAAGAAGAACGTGCAAGAAAATCCATGGGCACTCTTTTAAATCATATTTATATATTTACATATGACTTGGTGACAAATTTATGTTGCTTCTATTATGCGAGAACGATGTAGCGGTATTCAACAAAAAGTAAAATAATAATAAAAAAAAGAATTTCAAAAAGCGCCTAGCAGCCAAGAAATGACCGGTCTCAACTGACGGCACCCGTTCATCAGCCCCACTCCGCTCAACCATTTTAGAGGGAACAGAATGACCCAACACACGCGCCACCATCAGCAAGACATTTGAGTGAGCATGACAAACTCTCAACTGCCATGCTCGTTTATCTATACTAATATTATAAAGCTGAAGAGTTTGTTCGTTTGATTGTTTGTTTGAACGCGCTAATCTCAGGAACTACTGGTTCGAATTGAAAAATTCTTTTTGTGTTGAATAGATCATTTATCGAGGAAGGCTTTAGGCTATAAAACCTCACGCTGCGACTAATAGAAGCGAAGAAACAACGGAAAATGTGGAAAAAACGGGGAAAATTATTCATCTTTGAGGGCTTCCGTTGCGTGCGCTGCGAAAACGGTTCAAGATACCAAAAAAATATGTATGAAAGAATTATTCCTCTTAAAATGATCTAAAAAAATGTCTGCGACAGTATATGTCTATCTTTTAAGATTAACTCACTGGAACCGTTTTTCATCATCAAATTTGGCTGAAACTAATGCATTATTACCAATTATTTGTTAGAGTTGTATCAACATAATAATATTAATCTTTATCCAAATAAATGTGTTGTTGATTAGGAGTATGTAATTGTGAACAAAATTGTCTTTGACATCACTTATTTTCAATGAACATCTTAGAAGATATTACAATTTTAAAATAACTCCGATATAAAATTTACACGCGCCGCATGATGTGCAAAATATGACGCTGCGCCTGGCCGGCGGGCGAGGAGAGGGGTTGCTTGCGGGCGGCGCGGAGGGGTTTTTTTATGGTAGGTAAAAATCATCCAATGACGATTCCCGCTCTTGGGCGGAGCGGGAAACAGTGTCAGGCTCTTACTGACTTAACAACCTACCCCGTTCCTCCCTTGCCTTATTCCCAGAGCCCCGGTATAACTGTTTCGCACCAACGCTCGGCTGCAGGAGGCTTCGACCCCGAAGGGCCCCACAGTTTGCTGACTACACATTGAGGCGCGCGGGAGCAGTGCACACCGTCGACGACTTGGTCTCGGTCTGGACTGTTACCAGGCAACCGAACGGCGAGCTACCCGTTGCTCACCGTCCGCAAACCAGCGTCTACGGTGGCCAGATATTGGCGGGATCGCGGTGGCGACGGCTACTCCAGCGCAGGAATTTCCTGAACTTCCCATTTCCAGAACCTGCGTCATGCGGATGGTGAGGACGCCGTGAGGTCTATCCAATCACGCCTCCAAGAGGGGACTTACCGCCGAGATTATGGCGTGCCCAAAGGGACCCCCCCTTAGTAGCTCTATGAAGTATTATTAGATAATTATGTTCTTTTTAAAACTAAATTGTCTAAAATAATAACAGAAATTGACACGGGCAAAGTCGTGCGTAACAGCTATAATTTATAAAGCTGAGGAGGTTGTTTGTAAAAATAAATATGATGCCCAAAATAACTATTCCGCGCGGACGAAGTCGCGGGCACAGCTAGTGTCAAATAAGTTGTAACCTAGCGAAAAATGCTCTATGGTACTTCACATTTACAAAATTTAAAAAGTGCTTCTACATTATACCTACAATGCTATTGTATCCACATAAAAAAAATAGTAGATGGTCATGAGCTTTAATTAAACAAATAAATATAAAACTATTACGAACACGCCAATATAAAAAGGGCATTAGACTTTCAACACTATCCTATACAGGTATTAAATCCGTTACCGCACACCTCGTTTGTGAAATCGTACTGCGAATTTTGTTTAGTAGCAAGTAGCAAGCATCGTTTGACTGGTGTAGCGATGTTGCCGTTCCGTAGTGCACGCCGTGCGCCGCATGTTGCGCGGTTTGACAACAACGCATTAAGTAACGATAACAATTTCGTTACCTGTAACGTTAATTGGTAACGTTATTTTATAGATTTGATACCAAAGTATTGTTACTCATGTTACCGTTAAAATTTTAACATTATGAAAATAACGTTACTTACCGATACTTATAGTGTGAATTTGGTAACGTTAACAAGCCCTGAGACGTACAGGACCGATCTTTGTGGCGGCGCTTGGGGGAGGCCTATGTCCAGCTGTGGACGTCTTTCGGCTGAAATGATGATGATGAGCTTCCATCAGCGGATTCGTCCACGTAGGTAGATTTTAGGGTTCTCCATGAAACATGAGCCACTTGCTGGAATGCCCTAAGTACCCATACACCTGCACTATGAAGGATTTAATTAGTGCCACCGATGCTGCAGTTAACGTAGCCAACTACTGGGCCCCAACAGTTTAACGAGTTTATCATCGATTCGAAAAGAAGAAGAAAAAGGGTTCTCTATACAAACCTTGGACTCTGTTTCTTCCGCTAAGGGGATAAAAACTGGGTAATCTACTCTTAGCGTTCGCCTTCGTCATAAAAGGAAGGGCTAGAGCTATCCTTTCAGACACAAACCCTTGGCCCTTGTTGGCTTCAACCCTTCTAAAGGTTCCCTACGGTTTGCTGACAACTCCTGAGGCGTGCGGAACAGTGTGCGCCGTCTACAACTGGGAATGGATATAATGATGAATGATGTTTAACATAATACTAGTGTCCCCTAGCTTCACACACATGGGTCGAAGCCTCCCAGAGCTGAGGGTTGGTGCGAAAGCATTACACCGGGGCTCTGGGAATAAGGCAAGGAAGGCACGGGGTAGGTTGTTTAGCCAGTAAGAGTCTGACACTGTTTCCCGCTGCCCCCAAGAGTGGGATTCGTCATTCGATGATTTTTACCTACCATAAAAAACCCTAGCTTCACACGGGAACAATATATTATGCATGTATACATACCAACCTTCTTCTTGAATGACTCTATCTACTAAAACAACCGTATCAAAATCCGCTGTGTAGTTTTAAAGATCTAAGCACACATAGGGACAGACAGCGGGAAGCGACTTTGTTTTATACTATGTAGTGATGTTGAAAAGTAAGTGAGTCTACACATAACTAAAAAATGTTGAATTCTTGAATATCCTCAAAATCTTAAACAAATACAGACTGATAACTCCGAAACAATACTTTAACGGCCGATCTCAATACTCTACCAAGAGTTAAACTCTGTAAGCTACCAGAGTTTTACTGTTACTTCTGATCTTTCAATAACTGCTGTCTCAATAACAAAATTTCCGTAACGATATCTACAGTTAAAGACAGATGGGTCCTTTCCCTCACAAAAAATGCGTCACGTTTTGTTTCTCGTGAAAAATATAATTTTTGCTTATACGATATTAGCTTCAGTAAAATTGTACTTTTAAAAAACCTGCTTTTATAATTTATACAAAAACCGTGGACTTTTATAATAAAATAATGTTGAAATGCTTTCTAACATGATGTAATAAAACGCATTTTTGACATTTGCCAGCAAACGACGCGACGCTAGGAACGAAGGAAAAAAAAAAGACGCGACGCTATCGATCCCACGCTGTCAACAATCAAACTCCCGCGCTCGCTCGCAGTCGCAACTGTTGAAAGTTATTTTTGAAAAAAAAATTTCAAATAAAAATAATTTAAATATTAAATTTAAAAATTTTAATTGAAAATGATAAGCAATTTATTTTCAATTTTTGATCCTATTTTATTTGTAAAGTGTAATTAGTGTGCAACAATTTTATAAAATGGCTAAATGTAAATTTCGAGTCAGAAAATTCACTTTCATAGTTAATGCGACTGTACACTCTACATTCACCAGATACCTACTGTAGCTGTCGCAGAATCAAATACACCGGCTTCATACATCTCATTATCACTTTCATCACTGAACAAATCCATTTTATTATCAAATAAGTTGTAATTATTATGTAAACCAGCAGTAAATCGCCCGATTTCGGGAGATAGCGAATTTTTGACTGACAGTAACGAAAACAAACTAAAGTTAACTGTCAAAATGTTATTGAGACGCTCTACATTTTTTTTCTATGGATCTACTTAACTATGGTAAGCAGTAAGCCCTCCTAAAGAAAGATCAAAGTAAAGGTAGATATTTCAATCTATCTTTAGTTTATTGAAACGCAAAAATGCGGTTGTAGCTACTAAAGATTGGTAATGTAACAGATGGTTAAAGGTAAGTACGTTATTGAGATCGGCCGTAAAACAATCTCAACCTTTAACTTATTCAGGACCTGCCGGAGGTTTGTCAACTTTGTAATTAGAATACATTATTAACACAGCTTTTAACTCAGGGTCGCCTTATCAATATATTAGTTGATTAACGAAAAACTTTGATCCGAATTTCTTATCTTTACGTTAAACAAAGATATCTTTTTAGGGTTCCGTAGTCAACTAGAAACCCTTATAGTTTCGCCAAGTTTGTCTTTCTGTCCGTCTGCGGATAATCTCAGTGACCGTTAGCACTAGAAAGCTGAAATACCAATATGATTATCAATCTTGCCGACAAAGTGCAAAAACAAAAAATGTTTTATTAGGGTACCTCCCCGACACGTAAAGTGGGATGTGATATATTTTTTATTTCAACCTTAACGTGTGATATATTGTTGGATAGCTATTTAAAAATGAATAGGGGTTCTTTAAAACTTTTTTTGCTTATGTTTTTTTTTTGCAAGGAAACTCCGAGCATAGCATTTTCCATTGCTCTTTGGGTGACTCATCAGAAGGCTTAACTTGTGATGAGGCCCATTGTGAGCAAACCCTCTATCTACATATAGAACTAGAACATCTATCTAAAGTTCACCCAAACATTTATTGTTCCTAGCTTATATTCAACGAAACCTTCCAGGAACATGTAACATAACCGGTTAATTCTCTGAACCGCGGCTTGGCAACAGAAAGATAACTACAGCGAATGAAGGGTTTACCATCAAATATTCAGCGGCCGGCCGTACGCTGGATGGTCACTTTTCATCCGGCATCCGTACTCCATAATCGTACCGTTATTGGCTGAGAATTTTTGGTTGAATGTGGGAAAAATGTTTAGGAGCTCGTTGCAGAATAAGTTATATCAGACGCATGGGTATTTTTTTATGGTGGGCAAACATCATCCAATGACGAATCCCGCACTTGGGCGGAGCGAGGTAAAGTGTAAGACTTTTACTGACTAAAATCCTACCCTTCTCTCTTTTAGTTCCAGGGCCTTGGTGTTACGCTTTCACATTAACCCCTGGCCCCAGTTGGCTTCGACCCTTCTCCAGGGTCCTTACGGATTGCTGACAACTCCTTGAGTCGCTTGGGAACAATGTGCGCCATCGATGACTGGGCTTGGTCCAGACAGATACCAGACGACCAGACAACAGCCCATTGCTCGCCGTCCGCAACCCCACGGTTACGGTGGCCAAAAATCGGGATCGAATCCTGGCGGCGTCTGGGGCATGAGCCGTTGCCTTTTGCGGTCGGCCTCCTCTTTTGCAACATTACTGCTTTACAGAAGGAAATCTGACTCATGGGTTGGACTTTCCGACTAAGCTGCACTAGCCAAAAGCAGTACGTGTGACCATTACATACCAATTTTGCTTCTCAATTTTCAATTTTTTATTGTGTACCAAAATGTATACCTAATTGGTATGGAAATAAATAATAGTCACAATTATGGACCCTGTCGGGCACAGCATAGATGAATTTAGGTAGCAGAGAGGATGAAGGCACTGCTTGTTTTACTTATTGCTTAGTTTAGAGGAACTAAATAATATACATAATTATAATCCTATCTCAATAATAATAAATAATGTAATCAATCAATAATTAAATCTCATTTTCTTATTATCTTGAAAAGAAAGAAAGAAAAACAGTTTATTTAAGCCCAATGACGCAAACTCTTAAAAAGGTTGCAAAAGCTTGGTAATCTTAAAATTAAGTTGCATCATTGCTTACCATCAGCTGATGGATTGGCAATCAAGTTCGTATCATCAAGCAGTCGTGTTTATTTTTACCTAACAAAATTACGAAATACTCATGTTTCAAAAACACTAGCCATATAATAATCTTCCTTTTATCTTTCCGTCCCCTTTTAGAGGATTACGTCATATTAAATAATATAGTATATGTCATTATATATAAGAAAAGACTCGTCTAACACAGTGACGTCATATAGGTAGTAAATATTTAATGTTGCTTGATTGATCCGTACTTTTGTGGTAGTTTATTCTGAAGTTGAAGGTTTCTTTATTTATAGAAAGAAAATAAATGATTAATTGCTAGCTTCTGCCAGCGGCTTTGTCCGCGTTTATATCGATTATATATAAGAGGTAATAAGTACCCTGTATCCTTCCTCGTTCAAGCTTACTCCGTACTAAATTTCATCGAAATCGGTTGAGTCATGTATCCGTGAAGTGTAACAGACAGCCCGATAGATAGATATATTTATAATATGAAAAAGTATGGATATGTCCCCGCACTGACCCTCATTGAACCCGCGTATTGGATTACAGCTCATTCTCTCTCTTAGAGATAAGGCCTGAGTCCCAGGAGTGGGAATATTATAAAGCTGATTAATGCTATAGATATGTTGGTCTGCGGATGAGCGATCATATTATATCATTATTTGAATACTCCGAAATAGCCTATAAAGTTTAAATTTTCGTACTTTTATTGTAGTACCTACACCTTCACCTTCGGACATCCCGGCGTACGGCAAGTATCCACCCTTACGTTGTTGAGACACCTGCGGCCCGGACTAAGCGTTTTGCCTCGTCATTTATACCGCGTACATCGAGGGATTGGAACAGTTTGCCGACTGCAGTCTTTCCGTCCGAATATAATTTGGGTGTCTTCAAGGCTAGAGTGAATAGGCTCTTAATAAACTAGTGCGCCTTACCATCAACGATTGCATCACTGCTTACCATCAGGTGGGATCGCAGTCAAGCATTAGTTTAATGCAAGTAAAAAAAAAAAACCTATCGCATAGACTGCAATCCCACTTGATGGTAAGCAGTGATGAAATCATTGATTGTGAGGCCCACTAGTTTATTAAAATCCTGCTCACTCTAGCCTTGAAGACAACTAAACTAAAATCGAATGGGAAAACGCAGTGGAAAATTGTTCTAGACAGATGGAAGAAAAAATTTGATCAACCTATGGATTGCGTTCGTAATCCATTCTCCAGGGGCCTTCGCTTGAATTTGAAGCAGGAACCTTCTGAATTGGCCATGGCGGGTGAAGACCTGCGTCAGCCAGAAAGAGAGATTGGTGAAGACGCCAATAGATTACTAATAAATATTGGTTAGGTACTTGGGTTTTGGCGGGAAGAAAATCATTATTTAATACGATGAAAAAAAAAACAATTTTTCTATTTCCTAGGCGTTCAATTTCTCATACATTAATTTTACCATAAATTGACCGTTCAAAATATTTATTTTTTATGATAGCTAAAAATCACCCAATAACGAATCCCGCCCATGGTCGGAGTGGGAATCAGTGTCAGACTCTTACTGACTAAACATCCTACCCCATTCCTACGTTGCCATATATACCAGGGCCAGAGTCTTCGTTTCAGACGCAAACTCTTGGTCCCAATTGTTCTCTATACTATCTTACTCTTACTAATATTATAAATGTGAATGTTACGATGTTTGGATGTTTGTTACGATGTTTGTATGTTTGTTACTCAATCACGCCAAAACGGCTGGACGGATCTGGACGAAATTTAGCACAGGCATAGAAAACACTCCGGAATAGGACATAGGCTAATTTTTATCCCGGAAACCCCAACCCCAACCCAAATACCACGCGGGCGAAGCCGCGGGCAAAAGCTAGTGTGACATAATACCACTATCCAAGACTGGTTCAAAAACTATAAATATTGATGCAAAAAGGATATTTTATGGTTATCCTTTTTTAACACGAGTTTCAGTTTTTTATGAGCAGTTCGCTGGTAAGGAAGTTATTCCCTGGGGTGTTAATATGACCATCTTGAAGATGAAAAGGGTTGGTCCAAAGATAGAAGCAGTAATGTATTTAATATGAGTTAGTTCCTTACTGGGTCAAAGAGACCGAAAAAATATCGACGTTTTTATTATAAAATGTGCTTTATCTTCAGCCATATTATTGCTTGCCATCAGGTAAGATTATGGTTAAACGTGAGCCTATGAGTCAGTATAAAAAATAAAATTAAAAAAAATCTGTGTAAGTGCGAGTTGCACTCGCGCACGAATAATAGCAAAAGACATATTAATATTGTTAATTTTATTTCTTTATTTTGCTTTTTATTTTTGTTATGTTTAAGTTTGTAATTATTTATTTGTTTGTTCATGATTCATTGAGTGCCAAATAAACATGTTCTTTTTTCTTAAAAAAAAAAAAACAATAAAAGAATAAGTTTGTTTTATGGGGCCTTATTTTATTACATTCTTAGTAATTTATGTGATAGCTGAAATAAAACTACATCATCTGTAAAAAAAAAACAATTGTCCAGCTATCACGATTCGTGAGATATAGCGTTTTTTCGAGAGGAAACATTCATAAGGTGCCCGGACCGGCTTTAAGGATAAGTTCGGGTAGTTAAGGATTTTTACATCACTAAAACTAGCTCAGTGATCACCATCAGAATCGGGACATCTTGCCTAGTAACAGATGGACAAATAGACGGATAGTGGAGTCTTAAGAATAGGGTCAGGACCCTTTTAAAACTTTGGCTATGGAACCCTAAAACACACAATAATCAAATTTTCTTTACAAAATATTCAAATTTTCAGCCACACTGATTCCAATAAGCCTTTAAGCAATTATAAATAATAAATTGATGAAATTAAATAGTTCCAATAAAGCTAGATTTTCTGAGCCAAGTCAAAACATTAATTAAAACCTTTAGGCCTTAGCAATTAATTCTTGCAGACATTTAAATTCGACATCCAATATTATTCTAAAGACCCTTCTATACATTTAGCGTGAATATAAGCTCAAAGGGCGTAGACTCGTTATTGAGAAGAAATACAAGGAGACTCTTTTGCGCATGCGCGGATTGCTACGACGTAGCACGTAGTGTCTCGTAGCGCTACAATTTTACTACGCAGCGTAGCCTCGTAGTAACCTACAGCAATGTTATTCAAATAAATACTGTATTATCTTAAGGTTGAAGTTCAAAATTACATGTAGGATATTTACCTTTCTCAAAACAATGTATAGTAAAAAAAGTTTTAATTGAATTTGAGCTTTATCTTTTTGAAGTAAGGTTTGAAATTGAATGTTGTCATTTTATCTTTCCTGTAGGTAGTTGGTAGAAGTACAGTTAATAATAAATTATTCTAGTAGAAGTTCTTAGATGGTTTCATTTAACATTGGTCAATATCGAAATGATAAGTTTTATCTTGCTTGGTTTTATTATGTAAGACGATCTTGATTGGTTCTTGGAATTCAAAGAAATTACTTCTATTGAGTATTGAGTAAACTATTGAGTTTGTTGAACTTGTACTCAAGGTCATGCGTGAGTTTGTAAATTAGGTTCGGTTCTATTGGAAATGAAACACAACCATATTAGTATTTTTGACAGCTAAAGATGTCGTCTTTTCCTGTTCCCTGTAACTTATCTTGTGAACGATTTGTAAAAACTTGCTTTTGCTAATTAAAATTATTAATCACGCTGCAAATATTCTTTATTTTCATAAATTCCTACAGGTTCCTATTTACTTTATTATCATAATAGTATTCCATGATGAAATGGTGAACATGTATATCCATCGTAACGTTGTTGAGACATCTACGATCCCGAGTAAGCGTTTTGCCTCGTCGTTTATACTGCGTACGTCAAGGGACTGGAACAGTTTGCCGGATACAATGTTTCCTTCCGATTATAATTTAAGTGTTTTCAATGCTAGAGTGAATAGTCTCTCAATAAACTAGAGCGCCTCACCATCAACGATTGCATCACTGCTTACCATCAAGTGGGCTCGCAGTAAAGCATTAGTTTAAAGCAAATTAAAAAAAAAAAACATGTATATTGAGCCGGCCCAACAAATCACAGTAAAACGCTGGGGCTCATGTGTTCATGAGCCCCAGCGTTTTGCTGAGGATTGGCCGTTTTGCTGAGGAATGACCGTTTTGCTGAGGATTGGCCGTTTTGCTGAGGAATGACCGTTTTGCTGAGGATTGGCCGTTTTGCTGAGGAATGACCGTTTTGCTGAGGATTGGCCGTTTTGCTGAGGAATGACCGTTTTGCTGAGGATTGGCCGTTTTGCTGAGGAATGACCGTTTTGCTGAGGATTGGCCGTTTTGCTGAGGAATGACCGTTTTGCTGAGGAATGACCGTTTTGCTGAGGATTGGCCGTTTTGCTGAGGAATGACCGTTTTGCTGAGGAATGACCGTTTTGCTGAGGATTGGCCGTTTTGCTGAGGATTGGCCGTTTTGCTGAAGAATGACCGTTTTGCTGAGGATTGGCCGTTTTGCTGAGGATTGGCCGTTTTGCAGGGATGTGTCGCATCGTGCTGTTTGTTTGTTGTTTCTGTTTTTTTTTATACATATTTATAGTATGCACCTTACTTTTGCGGAAATTAAACCTTTTTAATTTTTTCGTTCGTTTTTTTTCTTCAAACAGTTGCCGGCTCTAGTAGTAACTAGCGAGGCACAGATCGCCACGTATTTACTCTAAAGGCTTTAACATGTATTCGCCAGATATTCGCACGGTTTCGCACGTTATCACACAAATACACACATAATCGTACACATTCGCACGACAGCGGGATGCCACTCATCGTTACCCCGTAATATGAAGCATCATAAAAATGTTTATGTCATAAGGATAAGGGTCAAATCCTTCAGTCATGTATGGCATTATTATGTTTTTCGCTCCATAAGATATGGAGAAATGTAAATAAAAATGGGCTTAAGTTGCAAGACTTGCATCTTATCAAAAAACCTGTATATTTTTTGAAATGAGACTTTTTATTTAGAAGATAATCTTACTAATATTATAAATGCGAAAGTTATGATATTTGGATGTTTGTTACTCAATCACGCCAAAACGGCTGGACGCACTCCGGAATAGGACAAAGGCTACTTTTTATCCCGGAAACCCCAACCCCAACTCCAATACCACGCAGGCGAAACCGCGGGCAAAAGCTAGTTTTTAATAAACAATGAGATACATGAACATTTTTAATTTCAAATATACACAAAAAAAAAATCAACATACACTCTGCGCATTACGTTACGTCTCTATCTTATTTGTCTCCGTGTTCCTTGAGAGTCGCAACTATTATAACTGTTTTTATCTATTTATTTCTGCCAAGAACTACAGGAAAGGATTGCTGCTTAAGTATATTAATACCAACAATACATTCAACCCCACTCTATGATTCGGATTGATGTTAGCAGGGTTCCCACAAGGTGGACCGATGACCTAGTAGACCGCGGGTATCTGCAGAATGCAAGAAAGAAGAAACGCCTAAGAGGCGTTGGATCGACGTCGTAAGGGACGACATGCGTGCTAATGGGCTTGAGGCGAAAGACCGAGCGAAGTGGAGGCGTCTAGGAAGGAAAGCGGACCCCGGGCACCGAGGTGAAAGCCAAGGTAGCAACCGGGACGGGCGCTAGGTTGATGATGATGCAAGACAGAAGAAAAAAAATTATTTGCGGGAAATGACGCAATCTTGACACTAATTTACAAGTTAAAATAATAAAAAAATTAAATCAATAATTAGGAAAAAAGTTAAAACAAAATCTTAATTCAAGTGCGCCACGCCGCGCAAAACAGTCCACCACTCAGCATAAAGCCGAGGACACACACATAGTGCGACGAGTCCACGGTGCTGGTTTTCAGTGCGGTTCGATGAATTAATGGCCGCCTACGCTTACGGCCAGTCGATGTGGCGTCAATTTGGGAGGCTTAAGTCTAGATATGAACTTCTTTCGGGAGAAATTGCTGTGGTAGTCATTATCGGACAATAATAATGGACCAATTATTAATCCATTTAGTCAATTTTCTTATCTAACCATCATCATCATCATCCTAGCGGTAGTCCCGGTTGCCAACCTTGGCTTTCACCTCGGTGCCCGGGGTCCGCTTTCTTGCTAAGAAGCCTCCACTTCGCTTGGTCTTTCGCGTCCTTTGCCGTAAGCCATTGGCACGCATATCGTCCCTTACGACGTCGATCCAACGCCTCTTAGGCCTTCCTCGTTTTCCGGGTCCCGGCGGAGGCGGCATGGCGAGGCATCTGTTACTCACGTGGTCTGCCGGTTTTCGTAAAACGTGGCCATACCAACGTAAGCGACCCTCCTGCAGTTTATCCGCTATATCACGGACCTGAAAGCTGCCCCGGATGCGGGAGTTTTTAATGCGGTCTTTCCGCGAGACTCCAGACATCAATTTTCTTATCTAACCAATCCTCTATAAACGGACCGGTGTAATTTTTAAGGTCTGCATAATATACCTATAAAACTTATACCTAGCAATAAAAATTCACCTCAAAATATCGCAAGTTCTAACCCAGTTCTTTAATGTTTTTCTCAGAAGGAAGTACACAATTTATCACTACGACCAAAACGGATAAAAGGAAAAACGTCGCGAGAAAACCCGGGAAATAAAATCTAATGTAATCTCACTGATAAGGGTGGCCTATTGGTATAGGTACCTTTTTGTTTTGGAAAAGGGTGTACATAGTACATAGCAACAAATTATACGAGGATATAATTCGTAACTATGTATACACTCGTAAACTTCGGAGAATCTCATGTAAAGGTACAAAATACTCCTATGGCCGATAATACTAACATCATAAAACGAGTTGCAAGTGCAGAAAATTTGTCATTGCGATCGAGGCGGAATTCGCACGAGCCATAGGCAAGTGTGTTATGGAGCCGAGGGCTGCAGTGACAAATTTGCATCAGTGTCAAAGCACGTTTTTTCGACTCGTGACGTTTAACGATTGCCTCCTAGGGTCGGGGAGACATGCGCACTTTTCCGCATCAGTGCGGAAAACAGTGCATTGCATGTTTGTAAACGGTGTTTCTGAGTAAGTGTATTAACAAAGCAGAGCGTCAGTCTTCTTCTTCTTTTCTAGGAAAGGGAATGGGCCGTAATCCACCACGCGATCACTTCACCACTTGATGATGCCCAGGGCAAAAAAAAAATGGAATGACGAATCATCATCAACACGATCATTTTGGATGAAAGACGTCCGCCATTGAACATTTATGTAGGCCTGCTAGTGTCGCCACAACTACTGATTTTGTGCCAAGGTATCATCATCATCATCAGCCTTTCTAGGAGAAGGAAAGGGTCATAATCCACTAATCTACCACGCTGGCACAGTGCGAATTGAAATGTCACATGTCTTCGAGTTTTGGATTCTAGGACATGCCGGTTTCCTCACGATGTTTTCCTTCACTGTTTTGAGAGCAGCGGTGATGAAATTAATAACACAAAGTAATACGCCTGGCTGGGTTTCGAATCAGTGACATACAACTAGTACTTAAGTCGGAGCCGTTACCACTCGGCCACTACTGCTTTAGGTCCACTGCCTAGATATCGCATACATCGAATCTCCATGGCCTTCACCAAGTTATCGATCCTGTGTGTGGGAGATCTACCAGCTCTGCGTCTTCTTGATCGCAGATGGCTGATGGGACAGGAACATTTTGCAGTGAAAACTACTTACTGCAAGACGTAGTAAAGGAAGGTCTTTCATGAAAACCAGACACCTGGTAAACACTGCAGCAAATCGCTGAAAGCAAGAAGCACAGGAACGGTCATCGTAGTTATGCATGAGGCGTCCTACGTCCTGTGGGCGATTCCTAGAATTGTTTTAATTGGTGATCCAGATTTAGTTAAGCCCAATCTACGACATCTTGAATTCAGGAGTAGGGTAGCCAGCCCTTCGGTATTAATTTCAGTAGAGTACGCAGAAACTGCATTATTTGATTCCGCTATTTCATTTCTGCCAGCAGACAACCCAACTTACGGTGAATATCCATCCTTACTTTGTTGAAACCTCTACAGTCACCTTAGTACTCTGGCGGATGTCTTTATATTATATTGAAATTAATAAAATTAAGTTTTAGTTATTTTTTTTATTGTATTTTAACGGTCACTGTCATATCTAGTCATACTCAGTCATAATCTATGGTCATAAGTTTGTCTCTATTGTCATTCTACGTCTGCGAAGTCTTATTTTTTCTTATTTTGTAATTTTAATTTAGGAAGAAAGATATATTTATTGTACTGTTAATTCACAGCGTTTGATAATTTAGCCTTTTGACTATCTTAATTACAGACACAATTTAAGAACAATTGGTTTTCGAGCGTCTGCTCTCGCTTGGGGCTTAATGAATTAATAATATTTCGCACGTGTTGGCCAAATTGTTGTGTCTCTTCCACAAAGGCCATTAATTAAAAATTTGAAGTTCATTCCTGATCACGTTAGGAAACTCCGAGCATAACCTCTTCCACTGCATTTTTGATGCTACTGCCTAGCCGCAACTATGTATATCGGCTTGAAGTTTGCATAACCGTTATCTTACAAAGTTTGCAACCTGCCTCGTGTCTTGGAACGGTATGGACAAGCCGAATGTCGTAAGCTCCCCGCCCGATACTGCAGTTTAAACCACAGTAGAGATACACACAGAAGTTCAACTGCTGATGAAACTGATGCTCAAAATTTTCTCAGTCTCTATATTTTACTAAACCTGGCATTTTATTTTTTTATGGTAGGTAAAAATCATTCAATGACGAATCCTGCCCTTGAGCGAAGTGGGAAACAGTGTCACACTCTTACTGACTAAACAATCTACCCCGTTCCTTCCGTCGCCATCTAAACCAGGGCTAGAACCTTCCTTTCAGACACGAACCCTTGACCCCAGGTGGCTTCGAAACTTCTGCAGGAAGGAAGGAAGAAAAAGCATGGAATTTCAGATAATTTGTAAATAAATAAATGTTATGAAAAATATTATCCGTTGTGACGCAACCACTGCACAGTATTAGTGCAAAACCATTTTGCCATTCTAGATTTAGAAAAAAAAAACTGATAGGTATTGACTTCAGAATGAGAAGAAAGTTTTTAATAACATTAAATATAAAATGTTGGTTACGAATATAGTAATATCAGAAATTATAAATTTCTATTGTGAAAATTTTTAGTTTCCTTGCGTGATCAAATCTGAAATGAAGATATTCGCAAGAGCAACTTAAGTGGCAATGGGCAGGCCACATTGCACGCACAACCGTTGGCGGGGCCGAAAAGTTCTGAAGTGGCGTTGGAAGGCCTCTCGCAAGGTGGACCGATGACCTGGTCAGGGTTAGATGGATCAGAGAATTCGATGGATGCAAGACGCACGGGAGCTGTCATTGTGGCGACGATTGGGGGAGGCCTATGTCCAAAAGTAGACGTCTTTCATGTATACTGTTTGCATGTATAGTTACACAGTGTGTAAAATATATACCTCTAAAAAAAAACTCTTCACTAAGTGTTGTCCTTCTGGTCTCACGTACACTGTGGCGCCACAGACAGTACATTGTATCAAGAATTCATTCGTAACAAATGTCAATGTCAATGTATCCCTCCTTCAACCGCAGACTAAGTTCATTAGCATAAATATTGTACGGCTACCATCTTTTAATGGATTACTCATGTTTTAGATTGACTTGCATACTAATAGACCCCCAAACAGTCCAACGTGGTCAGAACCTTATTAAATATTCAGAATCTGCAATGCCAGTGAACTAGAAGGAACGCTTGCTTTCATACCGACCCCATTTTCTTCGTTGCTCCCATAATAAAGTCATTAATGTTCCAAAGTTTGCTCAACAAAGATAACATTCGCCTGACAAAAGCAATTTAAGACTAAAAACAATAATAAATACCGCAACTCAACCATACTGAAACATCCACACACGCAAACATTCATTTAGGCTCGGAAACGCGCAAAGATATATCACCATACCTAATGACAGCTCACACGAATTACACACAATACTCAACCTTATTACCTCAAAGATAAAGCTCAACCGATTAAAAGAAACGATAAACAGCTGCTGATAAAACTTCGTCCTAATGCGGCAGATTTAAAGTTCAATTTTGTGTGTGCCGCGAAATCCGCAGAGGTGCGCATCTAGGGAATGCAAGCAATTAGGTACTTTTAACATTGCAGATGTTCGCAATTTAAAAAATTCATACTCACCGTCCGTCGTAGACGTTATATTCATCTTGAGTCAGCAAAGAAGACTTTTAGTTTTAAACTGGGTGAGCACTAACTTGAAATGTTTTTAAAAATAAAAGTTCAAAGTTTACAGTCCGAGGATGCACGGAACTAGTAAGTATTGGGGTTCTGCGGCTGTCGTATTGCGGATGTCACAGGTGCAAAAGTTTGCCCGTCAAGAACCACAAATCACCGGTAAAGAGCACTCACGAAACGTCAAGTTATTCAAATTCCGAACGAGCGGCCGCACGCGGCCAAACGTCAACTATTGGCGCGAACTGCTGACAGATGGCTGATTGATTCCGCGCGTTCGGATACTCGCACACACTTGCACACAACACCACGGGCTGCCTGAGAGCCAAGGAACGTTCGGATATCACCCAATTAGCGAGGAAGATGCTACTATGCGAGCAATCCGAAGCTTTTTGATAGTGTAACGACAAAACAAATAGTCCGGAATGAGTGAGGCCCGGACATGCGCAGTAGGCATTGCCGTATGCGTACTTTGTTAAGCCGTGGTTACCGAAGTAGGCTCAGTCAGATAAATTTTTATTTACTTAATAAAAATGACATAAAATTCAATGAGTTCTTGGTATTCTTGTTTAGTGGTACGCTTTGTTCTATTACTTGAAATAAGCAGTTGTCATAAAAATAGCTCTCGTATTTTTATTTTATCTAGACGTGTTCGTAAAACTTTATGATATTTTTAGAGATACGTTCTTATAAATTACAACTGTAATTTTGAAGTTTATTGTACTGAATTTCAAATTAGCTGGATTTTGTTTTATGTTTCCGTACTGTTCAAGTAAATCTTAAATTTATTTCTGTTTTGATTTAAGTCCTATTAACTTTTGCCTCAGACAATTTATTTTATTTATCAAAAAATATTTCACTTTAAATGAAAAAAAATAATAAAAAAAATCTCAACAAAACACAAAACAAATTTCAAAAAAAGAACACATCTCCCGCCAAAAATAATCGTACAAAATTCTTTTCCAGACGTCGTCAACATTTTTAAAATCAAAGATGACGTCTATTAAAGTGACATTTAACAGAATTCGGTGTCTATATGAACGACGCCCTACTGCAGCGGGCTAGGTTGGCACGTTTCGCGCAGGGTTCCCACTCTTGAGATATTTATCCAACGGTGACGGATACCTGACGCACACAATCGCACTTTACATACACATGGGTGACAAGTGCGTAGAATTTTTTCACGTCGAATTTTTTTCTCAAATAAACTTCTCATCAAAAAAATCGAAACACTTCCGTTTTCATTGTTTCTGTCCGAATTTAACACAAAAAAGAATTCATACGATGAAAAAAAATACATATATTATAGCTGGCAGTTTGGCCATTACAGTAATAAGCGAAAATTCTAAATTCAAAATTAGAATTTCATTTGTTTATCTTATAAACGAAATGAATCACTGTTTTGAGACAAATGTGTGTTTAGGGTTGGAGTACATTTAGCGTTTAAAAACTAAAAATTGGCGCCTATCCTTAAACTTTTTGTTTTTTATTTCAATACTGTGACTTTGGGACGTCTGAAAAAAGGTTTTTTTTCTAAAACGTATGGATACTTCGCCCACAGAAGCCGCCCAAGTTGTGGCATTGCTGGATTCTGGCTTTAGTCAGCGTGTTGTGGCTGCAAGACTGCATCTACGCCTGTCATCTGTTCATAGAGTCTATAAACGTTATCGGGAGACTGGTTTGTTCACGCGCCGTTCAGGATCTGGCAGGAATCGGGTCACTTCTGAGCGAGATGATCGATTTATTGTAACAACTTCTTTAAGAAATCGACGCCTTAACGCTTTTCAACTGCAGCAGCGGCTTCGTGTTGTACGAAGGGTGGCTGTAAGTGACTCTACAATTAGAAGAAGGTTGAAGGATCGTGGACTGGTACCGCATAAGCCAGCAAATGGGCCGAAATTAACTGCAGACCATCGAAGAGCGCGCCTTAACTTTGCACGTGAGCACCTAAATTGGTCATACCTACAGTGGAGCAAAGTTCTCTTTTCTGATGAGTGTAAAATTATGCTGTATGGTAACGACGGAAGGAACAAGGTCTACAGAAGAGACGGAGAACGCTATGCACAATGCTGCATTGAAGAAAAGGTCAGCTATGGTGGCGGTTCGTGGACGGTTTGGGGAGGAATCAGCGCCGACGGTAAGACAGAGCTTGCTTTCGTGTCTGGGCCACGTCTGCCTGCACTAAACTGTCATCGGTACGTCGAAGAGTGTCTCGAGCCTCATGTGATGCCCTATGCACATTTTATTGGCAACGGCTTCATATTCATGCACGACAATGCTAGGGCTCACACCGCGGGCGTTGTACGAGATTATCTTAACGAAGTCGATATCTCTATTATGGAATGGCCAGCAAGAAGCCCGGACATGAATCCCATTGAACATCTATGGGATGAATTAAAGAGACGAATTCGAGCAAGAGATCCTGCCCCAGAAACACTTAGCCAGCTGCAAGATGCAATCCAAGAGGAATGGGACAATATACCACAGCATGTGATCGTGACTCTCATCCGATCGATGAAGAACCGTATGGAAGCAGTAATTAGAGCTCGGGGAGGGAATACAAGTTATTAAATAAACGTTTTTTAGCTTTTTTTTTCATTTACGTGTGTTGTTTTATCCATTTCCTTTATACTCCATACGGAATAAAAATGACTCATTTAACAAAATACGAAACCTATGAAAAATTCATTTAAATTTAGAACATTAACATTAAGATTTGATAAGCTCATATTACTCACTATTAAACGACATTTAACATTTATTCCTAAATGTACACATTTTTCTGATAATCCTGACAAAACGTAAACTTGCAAGGTGTTTCGATTTTTTTGATGAGAAGTGTATTTTTGTTGTACGCTTGGTGTTAGGTGAATCGAATGGGATTTCAAATGATTTTAGATCTCGTATATATTCGCGGATTGATTTTCGAGTTTTTTATTTTAGCATTTTTTTCATATGATTTCCGTTATGAATAAAAGTAGATTGTAGGTACAGCACTGCTGATAAATTTAATAATATTTAAGTATAAACATAATATTGTATTTTTTTATCAGCACTCATTTTATTTATTTATCCCCAACAAAATAAGTAGCGTTTCAATAAATTCTTTAATTAAACAAAGCTTGCATATTAAAAGAGCAATAATTTAATTATTTACATTAAATACATTATAAGTTATATTCATTTTCTTACGGTCATTAAAAATAAATTATTTATGCAATGATACATTTTTGTCAGCACTTAGTAAATAATAACGTAAATTCACTAAAAAAACCAAAAGCTGAAAAAAAATGGGTTCCTAATATTTTTTCTAATTTTAATATAGTCTCATTAAGTAATACCAAGTCATAAAATGACATATTATAATTTACAATGTAAATTATATTTAAGATTTTTTTAAATTTCGCTGTCACCCTCAGTGAAAAGTCTTATAAGCTTCGTCTCTTTCTAAAAGTATGTTCCGTCTTCTTCCAACCCTCATCTACCTTCCAGGTCAGGTCATTGATCATCAGGTCATTGACATACAGGAGTCACGAAGTACCGAATTACAGGGTAAGGAAAGTTTCTAATGACACCCTTTAGTTTGTCGGAAATAAGTTTACTTGCCTAATAACTGTGATTGAAAGTTGGGGATATTTTGTTGCTTGAGTTTACGATTTATTCAAAATACGGAGAAAAGACCGGTCGTTGTGGCGGCGCTTTGGGGAGGCCTATGTCCAGCAGTGGACGTCTTTCGGCTGAAATGATGACGGAGAAAAGCGGAACTTGGGGGAAATTTCTGTTCAATAGTGGACGTTCTTTGGCTGAAATGATAATGATGATGATGAATGAGGAAGTATTAAAGAAACAAAATATAATGAACTAATTAAGGAATGATATGTCTTACAGTACGGCCGTTCTAAATAGGTGGACCTGAAGTCAGGCTTAGCGATTTTTTACAGTTTGATTTTTAACATACTGATTTTTGATAAATTTTTTTTTGACATTTTGATATTGATTTATGACGTTTGAGTTGTAATAACAATTATATTTGTAATAGTAATGGTATGTTTAAATAATGTAATAATTTCCTTTAAATACAAACATATATAATTAAAAATTTAATGAACAATTAATGTAGTAATTTATAATTTGTAATAATAATAAGTAAGTCACTTTAAATGTTTGCATGTTGCTTGGTAAAATATGGCTGAGCCAAATATAATTTAAAAAACCCAATGTAGTAGCAATATTTGAAAAATAAAATTATAACGCTAGTGAATGAGTAAAAAAATAAATGGTTTAAAAAAGTAATTGCTAATAGCAGTTGTTATTGCTGTTAACAACTGTTATTGGCATTAATTTATTTTAAAACTTTAATTTTTGTACGATTGCATAAGCGCTAAAGTTCGCAGAGCCTAACTTCTGGCTCGCCAAGTTAAAGCGGCTGTAGGCACTGTTCATCTTTACTTTCTATATTGTTATCTTTTTAAGTATTGATTTAACAATTTTGATGTACCTATGATTTTTTATTATTTAACATCAATACAATCATTGACTTTGCACACGCATTGATTGCAATTGTTAGTGCAGAAGGTAATTTTTATAAACAAACAGAATTAAAAAAGTAAAGCTTTAACAAGATTTTTTGTCGTTATAAAATTGATTTTATTGAAATTTTGTACAGTAATAACTTAGTTAAAATCAGTTTTCATCATCAAAAAAATACATTAATAGTAATGTATACTTTTTATTATTTCCTATATTTACTTTAATTACATTTTTAAATATGTTTTAAACAAAGTTTTATAAAAACAAAACCTTAAAAAATATAAAATAATAGTAAACCACCGGCATCGGGAACAGAGACCCAGGGTCTCTATCTGAAAGGAGTTCTTGGCCTCAGACAGCACGAAAGGCAAATAAGGAATGAGGTGGGGGGGTTATTCAGTAAGAGTCTGACACTATTCACTGTCATTAGATGATTTTTACCCACCACAAAATAAAAAACGCTATATCAGGTTTATAAGCAACAAGAGTCCTGTCAGTGATGATAGATCGATCCCAATACAACGTGATTCCTGAGAACTGGGTCAGGCACATACCTTAATAGTACAGTACTTCTGATGCCACGAGATTGCATTTAAGAGCAAGTTGCTGGTGGATAATCCTGGTTACAAGGTTCATCATCATCATCATCATTTCAGCCGAAAGACATCCACTGCTGGACATAGGCCTCCCCCAAGCGCCGCCACAAAGACCGGTCCTGTGCGTCTTGCATCCATCGGCTTCCAGCAACCCTGACCAGGTCATCGGTCCACCTTGTGGGAGGCCTTCCAACGCTACGTCTTCCGGTACGCGGTCGCCACTCCAGAACCTTTCGGCCCCAGCGGCCATCCGTTCTGCGTGCAATGTGCCCTGCCCATTGCCACTTAAGTTTGGCGATTCTTTTCGCTATGTCGGCAACCTTGGTTCTCTTGCGGATATCCTCATTTCTGATTCTATCACGCAAGGATACTCCGAGCATAGCCCTTTCCATTGCCCTTTGAGTGACCTTGAGTCTTTTTATAAGGCCCATTGTAAGCGACCACGTTTCAGAGCCATACGTCATCACTGGCAACACGCACTGATTATAGACTTTCGTCTTGAGGCATTGTGGGATATTAGACGAAAAGACACCGCGTAGCTTCCCGAACGCTGCCCAGCCAAGTCGGATTCGACGATTGACCTCTTTCTCAAAGTTACAAGGTTGTGTCTATGCAAATAGTCTCCGTTAGCTATATGTTATTTATTTATTACTAGCAAAACCGCCCAGCTTCACACGTGTGCAATGCTGATATTAATATATTATGCGTGAATTATACAGGTAAACCCTGCTCTTGAAATTAGACAATTTCAAAAGCGGAGATTTCGATGCAGTTTTTTTCAATAGATAGACATCTATTTAAAAAAACCGCATCGAAATCCGTTATGTAGTTGGAAAAATTTAAGCACACATAGGGACAGACAGCGGGAAGAGACTTTTTTTATACTTTGTATGATGATTTGATGATGATGATTAACACATACAACCTAAGGTATACCCGTCAAAACTGACGCGTATGCCTGAGGTAACAATTTGAAAACCCTCTCTATTTCTGACAATTTTCCATTTATCCCACGAGCTCGATTTAGAGCAACTAATTTAAATATCAAATTAAACAACTAGTTTTCGTAAAGTCGACGAACTGCACAAAAGCTAATAAAGAAAAACCTCATATATGCAAATGAAAAATATACGGGGAGCAAAGTTTCAAACTCTTCCCCAGTTTATCGATAAAACTTTGAACGTAACAACACTAGGAGCAAATAAAACTTATGTATAAGTTGGGTGTATTTTAAAAATGTCGATAGTTTTCACAACACTATAGTGAGTTTAAAATTCAAATATTTTTCAGAGGGTAGATAAAGTTCTGTGAAGGATTTAACTAGAATGTGGGTATATGTATATTGATCCAAAAAGTTTTGTATATTCACCTGTTTTGCTTCTCAGATTCACTTTTGTTATCTGTTTAGTTTAAGTTTTGTTCTCAATACTCGTAAATACATTTTAGAGCTAGAAAATGGGAAACATAATATTTTCTAGGTATTAAGGTATGTAAATAAAGTTTTAGGAATGTATTTCTTATATTGTAGATACCCAACATACAGGTCAAAGCCTACTGGGGCCAAGGGTTCGCTTCTGAAAAGATGGCTCTGCTGGATATAGGCCTCCCCCAAGCGCCGCCACATAGGCCGGTCCTGTGCGTCTTGTATCTAAAGGGATTCCAGCAGCCCTGACCAGGTCATCGGTCCACCTAGTGGGAACGCGAGTCAATCAATAATTTTTAAAAAATCGGGCAAGTGCGAGTCGCACTCACATATCAAGCATTTCGTACAAACGAAATTATTCGTTTAAATAGTTCATTTCCCGAATCGAGACGTGAAAGATATTTTTTTTTATTATTAACTTGAAGCTTGATGTTTTTACAGTTTCAATGAACCGCAAAACTGAGTATATGATTTTAATTTTAATCTCGATGACAAGATAAACGTTCTTGACAGACAGTCAGTCAGACAAAAAAGTTATCCTATAAGCTTAGATTAATTCATTAAGCCCAAGCGAACGCTGGCGTATACCTATTGTTCTTGAATTGTGTCTGTAATTACAAAAGTCGAAAGGCTAAATCAAAACAGCGAATGATCGAGACTTATGCACGGTTTCTACATCGGTCGCGATGGTCACCCACATTTGGTGGCTAGCGCTCTTTCGCACGCAGGACAGCGACAGTTCTTATCTCTGTCCTTGTCTATCAGTGACTATGATGTTACTGATAACTGATGTGCGAGTTTTGAGTTCAGGGGTTCTGATTACGATGTTAGCGCGTACCGTATCTTCCTTTGTAATATATCAATGCCTAGCAGTCATCCCCAAACACCCACTAGACTACAGGCCAGTTCAAAAATACAAAATAGTTTAGTGTCGACGTGTTCTTTTTTTTAAGCTTTTTTACTAGGTACTTTTTGTCATTATGTGCAGTTGTGCATCTACATCTATCTACACTAATATAATAAAGAGGTAAAGTTTGTTTTTTTGTTTGTAGGAGGTAATCTCTGGAACTACTGGTCCGATTAGAAAAAAATTAGTAACAATAGAAAGCTGCTTTACTCCTGAGTGACATAGGCTATACTTTATGTACGCGGGCGAAGCCGCTGACAAAAGCTAGTGCTTAATAAACGTGGTTTCTCTCTTTCTTTCAAGGAAAGACCATCATCTTTACAATTTAATCCTTAATTTAAAACGCTAACGTAAACCGCGCTGTCATTCCCACGGCAGCCGTCAAAGTCACCGCTAACTTACAACAGTAATACGTTTAGCCGTCGGCTTTTGTTTAATCTCAAAGTTAACCGATACGTCTTGTTAGTGAGGTTATTAATGAAGCCTTCGCCGGACGCTGGGTTAACTCGGATACAGTTACTTTGTATAGTATTAAGTGGTTACAGATATCTTTGGGAAATGTATGGTTTCTTATTTATTTATTTACTAGCGACCCGCTCCAGCTTCGCACGCTTTTTAAGATCTAAGCATACAAAGGATCTAAGCAACTTTGTTTTATTCTATGTAATGATTAGCGACCCGAGAGTTGGTGCGAAAGCGTTGCACCGAGGCTCTGGGAATAAGGCAAGGAAATTGTTGTTTAGTCAGTAAGATTCTGACACTGTTTCCCGCACTGCCCAAGAGCGGGATTCGCCATTGAATGATTTTTACGATTGTCAGTCTCTTACTGACTAAACAACCTATCCAGTTCCTACATCGCCATCTATACCAGAGCTAGAGCCTTCCTTTCAGATCACAGTCAAGCACAATATAAATTTAAAAAAAATTGTGTATGTAATTTGGTAGTTACATCCTAATCAAGACTGAATAGGTCATTGGATGGCCTATTCGCTTCAAATGAATCAAATAGCATTTATTAAACAAATAAATGCAATTTGCAGTTGGTATTATTGTTAAAAACTGTTATTGGCATTTATTTTTTTAACACCTATGCGCTAAAATTTCGTAGAGCCTAACTTTAGACTCGCCAAGATTCGACGGCCGTACTGTACACTAGTTAATGTAGCCGAGTTACATAAAAATAACACAAAGTTAATGTACTTATGTGTTAATTTTGACTGTGCAAATAGATGCATGCATAAAATAATTAATTTCACAACAACGCAATGGTTTTTTTTATAATGGTAAAAATCATCCAATGACGAATCCCGCTCTTGGGCGGAGCGGGAAACAGTGTCAGACTCTTACAGACTAAACAACCTACCCCGTTCCTCCCTTGCCTTATTCCCAGGGCTCCGGTAAAACTTTCGTACCAACAACGCAATGGTAGAACTTGATATTGCGCATCGAAAAACTATAAGATAAGCCCCCGTAATAGTTATACAATAAGCTTAATACTAAATGGTATTTTAAAACAAAATATTCATAATCGGCTACAGCATCGATTTTAGCTATTTTTGAAATAGATAAGCATTTATTTTATTACAAACTAATCAAGAAATATAAAATAAAATAGTTTAACCATTAACAACACCATTAAAATTACATTTTAGAAGGTACATCATTACATAGTATAAAACAAAGTTGCTTACCGTTATGTATGCTTATATGTTTAAAAATACGCAACGGATTTTGATGCGGTTTTTTTAATAGATAGAGTGATTCAAGAGGAAGGTTTATGTGTATAATACATGCATAATATATTCAATATCAGTACCCGTGCGAAGCTGGGGCGGGTCCCCCAGTTTATAATAATTACAATTTTGCAGTGGTGGTTAAAAAGGGCACAGAGTATGATCCAAAATATATTAATAATATTTAAGGATAAAATACACAAAAGATATTTTTTTTTGTTAAAAGCTTTGAAGTTGTCTGCAATAGATGTAAGAGTTTTTAATGGCATCTTAGCGAAGCCTTATTGTAATGCAGCATAACTTTTATATTCCTTTCTCGATTTTAGAAAATAATGTTAGTTTTTGATTGTTGGTAATATAATAGTAGGTACGATGGGATTGACATCGTCACTATCACAGATATGGAAATCAAGCGTGCCATTTTTTTACTACAAGTACTATTTGTGACGGGAAAATCAAATCGATTCAAAGACGCCGCCGCGTACAGCGTCCCCCTCGCTCCAACCCCGCTTTGCCAGCACAATTAACCATTTATATATTTTTAACTGATTTCCGACCCTGGTATGAAGGCTAAGAAGGAAAGGGGTGGGTCATTTAGTCAGTAAGAGTCTGAAACTGTTTCCCGCTCCGCCCAAGGGCGGGATTCGTCATTGGATGATTTTTCCCACAAATAAAAAAAAATGTCCGACTAGCGCTGTACACCAATGCAGATTGACCGCGAAAATGACCACTTATACGATTTTTGTACGTAAGCTAGGCACGCGAAGCAGTTGCTCTTGCGTTATCTAGGTATATCTATATCTGTGGTCATAATAATGCACAAATATCCCATAAAATAAAAAAGATAAAAAATAAATCTTATTAGCTTCACTAACTTGTTTGTGCGTGTGTGCGCCGATACCAATACAGATGAGCTACCAATGCGGAGCATCGATTCTCATATTGTTTGCATACAATTAGGATAACTAATTTTGTGTGATTATACATCAATTAGCTCTTAAAATTATTAATGTTTCCACTGATGCGTCCGACTTACATGCGGAGTTGTATCAATTATTTGTTCCAAATAATTACAATCGCTCTAGAAAACACAAATTATTCAATGTCACAATTTGTCGAACTGTAGCCCGATAAACTTCCCCTATACCGCGTATCCTAACGATGCTCAACGCGCTCGTGGAGACCAACCCTGGATTGGATTTGTTTGCTGATGAATGGAAGACGATATTATTTGAAAGCTTACGATTCTGTGAGAAGACAGATTTAATTAATAAAGCATTAATGTCTATTTTGCTGTACTAAATAAATACGTACCTAAATAAAAAAAAATACTTTTGAGCCCCAAGCGAATTAATATTATTGTGTCTGTAATTACGGTAGTCGAATAGTTAAATACAATTAAGTAAAATTTCAGTGCTTGAATTATGATTGTAACTAATTTCCTCTTTGGGATTTATAATATTACAATTTTACGTTGTACCTATATACCTACTTACTAATATAATAGAAAAAGGTTCGATTCAGAGCCAATGTATATATAATTTTTTACGTCCAAAAGCCTACGGCTCTAGTTTCCTAAAACAACCTGTAGATGGCTGTATAGCTGCTGTGTAGAATAACGTTTGACACCTCGGCAATTTGCCTAACCAGTAGGTTCAGGCCAACGCCGATAGATGGCGTTACTTGTTTGATGTTACAATGTAAAAATTATTGAGTAGGTATTCAGAACTTTTACTGAAAGTTGGTTAAGTGCCCTAGACGTATGAAAACCTTTATTACTGATAATATTTTTGAGTTCCCAGTACTTTTATATTGAAATGCCTCTGTTATTGAAAAACTTTATAGGGTTCCGTTCCTTTTTTTGTAAAACGGAATTCTGTAGGAACTGGTTTTTTTGTGGTGGGAAAAATCATCGAATGACGAATCTCGCCCTTGGGCGGAGCGAGATACAGTGTCAGACTTCTACTGACCCACCGTTCCTTCCTGCCTTAGTTCTAGGGCACCGGTGTTTCGCTTTCGCATCAACCCTTGGCCCCAGAAGGTTTTGACCCTGCTGCTACAGTTGCTGCCTTGCCCTACCCTGGCCTGCCTGCCCTGGTACAAAGACAACGTAGGAACGTGAGTAAGAGTCTGATACTATTTCCCACTCCACAAAAGGACAGGATTAGTCATTGGGTGATTTTTACCCAACATAAAAAAACCCTTACAGGATCACTTTATTGATAGTCTGTCTGTCTACCGCTCATGTCGCAAAAACGAATATTTCGACACTCTAAAGGGAATCAAAATTCATAGGGTACCCCGTCGGTCTAGAATGCTGCAATCTGGCATAAAGCAATTTGAGGTAAATATGACTATTAAAACATAAAAGTACATATAAATGTGAAGTTTACAATGTATTTTGTGAAGTTTGACTGTTTTTTTTAAATAATGATGAGCATTTTCATCCATCCATTATTTAAGTCCATTATTTAAATAAGTAAGTACCTATTAGGATTTCTAATTACCTACTAAAATGTAAGTATTTTAGGTAGAAACCAACGAATCTGTACATACAAAACCAGACATCTGTTATAGAGTTATTCCATGTAATTACCTACCAACAACCAAATCTAAAATTCTTTCTCATTTTTCTCCACAAAAAAAATGTACAAACTTTAAAATCTACACCATTCCAGCTCATATCCCAACAAATATACTAGACCACATTTCTAACCAGCCATAGTAACCCAAAAAAAGTAATTAACAGAAGCGAACAATAGCCCAATGCGCTTCTTAACAATAGCTCGTACAAAATATAGCCCCTCACAAAATATGGGCCCCAACAAAAGAGTTCAATTTACCCGAAACTAAACGAAGAAACGCGACGTGGCTAGTGGGTAGTGGCTACTGGGTCGTGGCTAGCGGCTCGTGGCTACTGGTTCGTGGCTACCGGCTAGTGGCTACACACGTTAATCCGATAAAGAAATCTTTACCAAGCACGCGACGAAAAATAGGGGATCTTACTAAGTCATTTTTAACCTAAATGTGTCAGAATTATGGGTTTTTCATGTGACTTAAATGGACGTGATTCGGTGTTTTTGTTGTTAATAATGCTTTTTGTGTGTGTGTAACTGGGTTTTGGGTAGGCTATTAGCGATCTTTATTGGGTACTACACGGTTATAAACAAAGTTGCTTGCTTAACCTATTTCTATCTGCTAAATGATAAATGATCTTTATTTTGTAAGTAGGTTTAAAAAACACTTTTACACGTCATTTTTTTTATGCTAGATGAGTCCGGTGTTTCCTAGCTGACTACCCCGAGAAGAAACACCGAAACAAACTCAGGGGTCAAAGTCTTTTTTAAAGTCCATACAGAAAATATATATTGGTCAAATCACATAATGCTGAATATACTGAACCATGCATCACAACAACAGAAAAATAGGACCTAGTTATCTAGTTTAAACTGACAAAAAAAAATACGTGTAAAAGTGTTATGGAAAACCTATTTGCAAAAATAAATATCATTTATGATCATACAATGAATTTTGAAGTGGTTTCCTCTGCCTAATAAAAAACATCATTAAACTGTCAATGGAATCAATATTAATGGGTACTTCCTGTGGAACTAGAACCCTGTTATTTGGCATAAATGAAAGTCTCGACGTCAACAGAACGCTGAATATCTGGCATCTCAACGGGCTTCTGAGACACCCGAACAGTCCCAGGATCGATGTCGACAGCATGCTGAGTATCTAGCATCTCAACGGGCTGCAGAGACACCCGAACAGTCTCAAGCTCGACGTCAACAGAACGCTGAATATCTGGCATCTCAACGGGCTGCGGAGACACCCGAACAGTCTCAAGCTCGACGTCAACAGAACGCTGAATATCTGGCATCTCAACGGGCTTTGAGACACCCGAACAGTCTCAAGCTCGACGTCAACAGAACGCTGAATATCTGGCATCTCAACGGGCTTTGAGACACCCGAACAGTCTCAAGCTCGACGTCAACAGAACGCTGAATATCTGGCATCTCAACGGGCTGCGGAGACACCCGAACAGTCTCAAGCTCGACGTCAACAGAACGCTGAATATCTGGCATCTCAACGGGCTTTGAGACACCCGAACAGTCTCAAGCTCGACGTCAACAGAACGCTGAATATCTGGCATCTCAACGGGCTGCGGAGACACCCGAACAGTCTCAAGCTCGACGTCAACAGAACGCTGAATATCTGGCATCTCAACGGGCTTTGAGACACCCGAACAGTCTCAAGCTCGACGTCAACAGAACGCTGAATATCTGGCATCTCAACGGGCTTTGAGACACCCGAACAGTCTCAAGCTCGACGTCAACAGAACGCTGAATATCTGGCATCTCAACGGGCTTTGAGACACCCGAACAGTCTCAAGCTCGACGTCAACAGAACGCTGAATATCTGGCATCTCAACGGGCTTTGAGACACCCGAACAGTCTCAAGCTCGACGTCAACAGAACGCTGAATATCTGGCATCTCAACGGGCTTTGAGACACCCGAACAGTCTCAAGCTCGACGTCAACAGAACGCTGAATATCTGGCATCTCAACGGGCTTTGAGACACCCGAACAGTCTCAAGCTCGACGTCAACAGAACGCTGAATATCTGGCATCTCAACGGGCTGCGGAGACACCCGAACAGTCTCAAGCTCGACGTCAACAGAACGCTGAATATCTGGCATCTCAACGGGCTGCGGAGACACCCGAACAGTCTCAAGCTCGACGTCAACAGAACGCTGAATATCTGGCATCTCAACGGGCTGCGGAGACACCCGAACAGTCTCAAGCTCGACGTCAACAGAACGCTGAATATCTGGCATCTCAACGGGCTGCGGAGACACCCGAACAGTCTCAAGCTCGACGTCAACAGAACGCTGAATATCTGGCATCTCAACGGGCTTTGAGACACCCGAACAGTCTCAAGCTCGACGTCAACAGAACGCTGAATATCTGGCATCTCAACGGGCTGCGGAGACACCCGAACAGTCTCAAGCTCGACGTCAACAGAACGCTGAATATCTGGCATCTCAACGGGCTGCGGAGACACCCGAACAGTCTCAAGCTCGACGTCAACAGAACGCTGAATATCTGGCATCTCAACGGGCTTTGAGACACCCGAACAGTCTCAAGCTCGACGTCAACAGAACGCTGAATATCTGGCATCTCAACGGGCTGCGGAGACACCCGAACAGTCTCAAGCTCGACGTCAACAGAACGCTGAATATCTGGCATCTCAACGGGCTGCGGAGACACCCGAACAGTCTCAAGCTCGACGTCAACAGAACGCTGAATATCTGGCATCTCAACGGGCTGCGGAGACACCCGAACAGTCTCAAGCTCGACGTCAACAGAACGCTGAATATCTGGCATCTCAACGGGCTGCGGAGACACCCGAACAGTCTCAAGCTCGACGTCAACAGAACGCTGAATATCTGGCATCTCAACGGGCTGCGGAGACACCCGAACAGTCTCAAGCTCGACGTCAACAGAACGCTGAATATCTGGCATCTCAACGGGCTGCGGAGACACCCGAACAGTCTCAAGCTCGACGTCAACAGAACGCTGAATATCTGGCATCTCAACGGGCTTTGAGACACCCGAACAGTCTCAAGCTCGACGTCAACAGAACGCTGAATATCTGGCATCTCAACGGGCTGCGGAGACACCCGAACAGTCTCAAGCTCGACGTCAACAGAACGCTGAATATCTGGCATCTCAACGGGCTGCGGAGACACCCGAACAGTCTCAAGCTCGACGTCAACAGAACGCTGAATATCTGGCATCTCAACGGGCTGCGGAGACACCCGAACAGTCTCAAGCTCGACGTCAACAGAACGCTGAATATCTGGCATCTCAACGGGCTGCGGAGACACCCGAACAGTCTCAAGCTCGACGTCAACAGAACGCTGAATATCTGGCATCTCAACGGGCTTTGAGACACCCGAACAGTCTCAAGCTCGACGTCAACAGAACGCTGAATATCTGGCATCTCAACGGGCTGCGGAGACACCCGAACAGTCTCAAGCTCGACGTCAACAGAACGCTGAATATCTGGCATCTCAACGGGCTTTGAGACACCCGAACAGTCTCAAGCTCGACGTCAACAGAACGCTGAATATCTGGCATCTCAACGGGCTTTGAGACACCCGAACAGTCTCAAGCTCGACGTCAACAGAACGCTGAATATCTGGCATCTCAACGGGCTGCGGAGACACCCGAACAGTCTCAAGCTCGACGTCAACAGAACGCTGAATATCTGGCATCTCAACGGGCTTTGAGACACCCGAACAGTCTCAAGCTCGACGTCAACAGAACGCTGAATATCTGGCATCTCAACGGGCTGCGGAGACACCCGAACAGTCTCAAGCTCGACGTCAACAGAACGCTGAATATCTGGCATCTCAACGGGCTGCGGAGACACCCGAACAGTCTCAAGCTCGACGTCAACAGAACGCTGAATATCTGGCATCTCAACGGGCTGCGGAGACACCCGAACAGTCTCAAGCTCGACGTCAACAGAACGCTGAATATCTGGCATCTCAACGGGCTTTGAGACACCCGAACAGTCTCAAGCTCGACGTCAACAGAACGCTGAATATCTGGCATCTCAACGGGCTTTGAGACACCCGAACAGTCTCAAGCTCGACGTCAACAGAACGCTGAATATCTGGCATCTCAACGGGCTGCGGAGACACCCGAACAGTCTCAAGCTCGACGTCAACAGAACGCTGAATATCTGGCATCTCAACGGGCTTTGAGACACCCGAACAGTCTCAAGCTCGACGTCAACAGAACGCTGAATATCTGGCATCTCAACGGGCTGCGGAGACACCCGAACAGTCTCAAGCTCGACGTCAACAGAACGCTGAATATCTGGCATCTCAACGGGCTGCGGAGACACCCGAACAGTCTCAAGCTCGACGTCAACAGAACGCTGAATATCTGGCATCTCAACGGGCTGCGGAGACACCCGAACAGTCTCAAGCTCGACGTCAACAGAACGCTGAATATCTGGCATCTCAACGGGCTGCGGAGACACCCGAACAGTCTCAAGCTCGACGTCAACAGAACGCTGAATATCTGGCATCTCAACGGGCTGCGGAGACACCCGAACAGTCTCAAGCTCGACGTCAACAGAACGCTGAATATCTGGCATCTCAACGGGCTTTGAGACACCCGAACAGTCTCAAGCTCGACGTCAACAGAACGCTGAATATCTGGCATCTCAACGGGCTGCGGAGACACCCGAACAGTCTCAAGCTCGGCGTCTTCAGCAAGCGACTTAGATAGGGTCCCAAAGACCTACTGAAACTGTTGAAGTGCCTGAAGCACGCAGACGCGCTGAAGGTAGCAGGCCTACATTTGGGCACGCCATGTTTTTCTCACGGTCAGCTCTATGTGACTTGCTCACGTGTTTCCAAAGCGAAGAATCTGCATGTTTATGCTGCAGGAAAAAGATCGTTAAATGTAGTTTATAGGAGCATACTGCAGTAGCTACCTATAGACCTATGATTAGGGCTCTGCAGTGCTTAGTTACCGTATTTCTTACTTATTATTAGACTAGACGGGACGAACCTGAAGTCCACGCGAACGAAGTAGCAGGCAAAAGCTAGTTTATACATATTTGTTCTGTAATCAAATTCTTGAGCCCCAAGCGAACTCAGGGTTCGCACATCTATTGTCTTTCTATTATGTCTCTAATTACACACAATCCCGACACAAGTGTTTTTAACCACTTACTGGGGCTGTTTCATTCACATATGTAATGAAAATCTAAGAGGCTAAATAAACATTTTTTTTTTTTAATTTAATTAATTACAGCATTCAAAAGGTTAAAGTACAATTGTGTTTTAAAAAATAAGAAAAAGTACTACTAATGTTTTATAAAAAACTAGCTTTTGTTAGCGGCTTCGTCCGCGTACATAAAATATAGCCTATGTCACTCAGGAGTAAAGCAGCTTTCTATTGTTGCTAAAATTTTTCCAATCGGACCAGTAGTTACAGAGATTACTCCCTACAAACAAAAAACAAAAAAAAAACAAACTTTACCTCTTTATTATATTAGTGTAGACTAATGTTTCCTAGAAAACTGTGTTTTACAGTGTAAAGCATTTTGCTCATTGCAATCGTACCACGTTTCTCCAGAACTCTTAGAACAACAGAAATTCTGTTAACTAGAATTTAATTTTAAATGTAACTCTACAAAACGCGAACCTTCCGAAACCATGTAAAAATAAAAAATAAACTATGACCAAGTAATTATTGTGAGGAATGAAAATTATTTTCTCAGTACTACAATGTTGAATATTACATTTTTGAAACTCAAACTATAAAATGTAATTTTGATTTAGTTCTCACGTGCCTAAAAAAACACTAGTGTTATATTTTTTGAAATGGGATATAATTATGAAACTACTGCTGCTCTAAGTGGATCAAGATGTCAGACTATTAGACACGAAAACCCATTGTTTCGAGAGCTACGGACAATCTGAAGCCCTGGCAGAAAGACCCGCAGCTCCAAAGCTTTATATTCACAAAATTCGACAAAATGTAATAGGGTGACTGGCAATCAGTAACTGATACTTAAACATTTATAGTCATGATAACAAACAACTTTTACTATGGGACCAAACTTGAAATCGCAAAAAAAAACTGCTAGTACATTTATGTTTGTCCAACTGGCGAAATTGTGCAGAACTTTGGTCTCATATTAAAAACCTTGGTTATTTATCTCCTTTCTCTACATTATGTTTATTTTCACAAAATAACATGATTTTATTCAAAACATAGAAAACAGATATAAAACAAGACTGTATTTGAATAAAGTTTAATGTTATGCAAACAGCATTCTAATAGGACAAAAGAAAATAAACCTAGGACACAACGCCCGCTTGGTGACCTAGGCCAATTACAACTGAGCCGCCTGTTGATCAATTCGATTTATTTAAGCAGAAAGCTAGTCCAAACTTGGAACGACTTTTAAAAACCCGGCCAAGTGCGAGTCAGATTCCCGCACGAAGGGTTTCGTTCCCTTAACTACACAAACGTCATAGAGATCATGTCTGTTGTACGAACCCCCTTAAATATTCATTTTATTCTGTTTTTTTTTTTATTTAGTTATTATTTATTTATTTTACTATTTATGTACACACATATATTTCATAGAGATAGAACATTATAATAAAAGGAATTTACAAAGGTACTGCTTATTTAAAAAGAAAATCTTCCAGCATATCTGCGAAAGGAAAAATTAAAAGAAACGTAGACATAAGTGTGCAGAAATAAAAAAAGAAGTGATTGTGAAAACTTAATATTAAATTAATAAATTCTTCTATAACTATATATATCTTAAACTAAAAATAAATACATATATATTATATATACACAAGTATATTTACAGATTTTTTTGCAGTCTTTAGAACGGCAATAGAAATACCTCATCTGTGAGAATTTAAACTGTCTAATTATGTACAGTTCATGTGATAAAGTCTCGTGACAGACGGATAAACGGAAGGACTACAAAGTCTTTGTTATAGAATCCCATTTTACTTTATGTATACGGACCCCAAAGAAACGGTAAAAAATAGTCTGTTTTAGGGGAGCCTCCTTAAATATTTATTTTATTCTGTTTTTTTAGTACAGTTTTTTTTTTAGCGGCAACAGGAATAAAATTTCAACTGTCTAGGTATCACGGTTCATGAGATGCAGTCTGGTGATAGATGGACTGACAGCGGAGCCTTAGTAATAGAGTCACGTTTTACGCTTTGGATCGTCATCATCAGCCTTTTTAAAGTCCCCACTGCTGGGGCACAGGCCTACTCTCTAGGAGAGGGAATGGGCCATAATCCACCACGCGGGCGCAGTGTACCAATACACACACAGATGTCACATGTCTTCGAATTTTCGGTTCTAGGACATGCCGGTCCTCACGATGTTTTCCTTCACCGTTTTGAGAGCAGTGGTGATGAAATAAATTACACAAAGTAATGCTCCTGGCTAGGTTTCAACCTGCGACCTACAACTCGTAAGTCGGGGAATTTACCACTCGACCACCACTGCTCTGCTTTGGATATGGAACCCTAAAAAATCATAACAAGCATTGTGTTTAATTTCTTTTCTTTTTACAAAACTCGAGGGTAATTAGCTCTGAAATCGTGAGTGGTTCGCGTGTTTTTGTCGATTTATTTAAGTGCCAAACGATTATTAAGTTCAAGTAGAACGTCAAAATTCGTGCCAGTTAATTATTTATTATTTTGATAGCTTGTGGAATATATCAATCGTAAATACAATAAGGGCAGACTTGAGTGGTACCTCTAACAGATTTAACCTTTGTAGAGGAGGGTTGAATGAACTAAGTCTAGTTTTTGGTTGGCGATTTTAATTAGTTTTTTTTTTTGAGGTGACAAAATCACACATTGATTTTTTTTTTTTGGTGGGTAAATAGTTTCAGACTTTTAATGACTACAAAAACCACCCAGTTCCTTCTTAGCCCTCCAAACCGGGGCTGTACTTTCTCTTCAGAAGTTGGTCTAAGGCCCCAGTAGGCTTCAGCCCCTGTTAGGCCCAGTACATACACTACATTATAGGAACTGTACACGCCGTCGACGACTTGGGTTTGGTCCGGGCGGTTACCGGAGAATCAGACGGCGAGCAAAACATTGCTCACCGTCTTCAAACCCACGCTTACAGTAGCCGGTAAACGGGATCGGAATCCCGACGGCTGCTGGGTCTTGAGGGCCGTTGCCTCACTTGTATTCCCTTTGCTAGCATGACTTCTTCGCAATTGGATGCGATCACAGAATGATTTCACTCACTCCAGGGTATGTAAGAAAGCATGTCAGACTTATACTGACTAAAGCCCACCTTTGTCCTTCAGTTATCCTTTGTGTTCTAGAACCACGGTTTCCCTTTTAGTAATTCCTCATGGCTCTGTTAAGTCCAGTAATTAGTTGGGGTGACTGAGAAAATATAAAACATTGGGAGTTTTTTTTGCAATGACTGTATTGTTACTAAAACTTGCTTTAATCCATTCCCGCATAATAATAACTACGCAATAATAATATACGCGTTTATTGTTGACCCAGACAATTGTCTGGGTACTAGTTAGTAGTTAGTACCCTATCTTCCTATGTAATTACATAGGAAGATAGAGTACTATAACATTACATGAAATAATCGAGTATTTGTTAAAACAATTTAGGCTTTTGAATACCATAAATAGAGACTTAGTAAAAAGAAAATAGGTGTGCGAACGCTGGTTCGCTTGGGGCTCAAGGGAAAAGAAAAAATATGCGATATTAGGCGCTCAACACCGCGTTGGACAGGCCTTATTAGTGCTGAGAGAAGGTACGAGTATGTCAGCTTTTAACAGATATCTATAATCCACCTGTGTGTTTCAGTTCCCTTTTGCGTTCCAGGCCATAAAGCAAACACTCTCAAATACACAACAATGAGCTTGCAATTCACCTACACATCTTCCCTTCGACGTTTCTACTTATATCTCAGTATCAGGGGTGTCAAATAAATTATGTATGTGCGGCAAGTCCCCGCTAAACACAAGACAATCAAACCGAAGTCTGTTGACTGGCTGATCATTAGGACGAGTCGTCACCGACGCGCCCCCGTGTTTACTAATCAGGGAAGTAGTTGGGCAAACACAACAGAAGTTCTACTTTGAGTGTTGATGGCATTGGGCGAAGTTTGAGCTGGTTGAGTTGGAGGTTTCAAGAGTGACTGTAATTGTGTGTACTTATCTTATACAGGGTGTCATTGACATGTTAACGCAAACGAATACCGTAGATCCAGTACATGATTCTAGACCCCCGTGATGGAATTTTTTGTCGGTTTTTACTTTTTTTTTTAATGAATTTTTAACGTTTTTTCAATTAAACTATAAACACGTCAATTTAAACTTTTTTTTTTTCAAAAATTTGAAAAAACTCCGACGAAATATTCCACCACTGGGGGGTCCAGAATCATGTACTGGATCCATGGTATTCGTTTACGTTAACATGTCAAAGACACCTTGTATTTTTTTGTCATCGGGGGAACAGCTTTTAAAAGGAAAAGATACAAAAACAGTTTATTTACTCTTAATGACGCAAACTTAGAACTAGGTAACAAATATAACCAGAGAGCAGTGGTGGCCGAGAGGTAACGGATCCGACTTACGAGTTGTAGATCGCGAGTTCAAACCCAGCCAGGTGCATCACTTTGTGTAATTTATTTCATCACCACTGCTCTCAAAACGGTGAAGGAAAACATCGTGAGGAAACCGGCATAGTTCTAGAATCAAAAATTCGAAGACATGTGACATGGAGGAATCCGCAGTGGGACCGCGTGGTGGATTATGGCCCATACCTTCTCCTAGAGAGAAGGCTTGTGTCCCAGCAGTGGGAACATTAATAAGGCTGATGATGATGAACAAAGATAACCAATTAGTTATGGAAGATACGCGCCAAATCCGCGCAAAATGGCTGAATGCTCAGCATAAACCTGTGGCTTCACGCATAATACGATGGGCTACAGCGCTGGTTTTCAGCGTAAGCCGGTGGCGATGTCGTCATAAGACACCGGAATGCTGCAGTGATCTGAGAGTATCTTTTTTTTTTCGGTAAAATTCACCCAATGACAGCTGCCACACTTGGGTGGAGCAGGAGATACTGTCGGACTCTTACTGACTAAAAATTCTACACAGTTTCTACGGTAATTCTCTACTCAAAGGGGTATACCTCCACCGTGTCTCTCGCGGTCCATACAGCGGTGACACCCAGTCGTCTTTTCCGCAATATCCGGTGCAGGTACCTCCCGAACTTACCAATTCCGGTGAGAACCAAAGCCATATGGGAGATGAAGATGATACCGTCTTTGGCTACTGCTCCGCTTTAAGATTTCATGACTAATAGCATCTAGGTTGTATTTAACAGCTAATATACAGCCGAGCTAATATACCAACCCGCACTGGGCCCGCGTGGTGGATTACGGCCCATTCCCTCTCTTAGAGAGGAGGCCTACGTCCCTGCAGTGGGAACATTAAAAAGGCTGATGATGATGATACAGCCGAGATACCATTTGTAATAAATATGTATATGTCGTGGCCACATCTTAGAATTGATCACTTCATGTTGCGACCGGCCATAGCATGTAATGATATATGACCGGAATACACTAAGATATTTTATAATCCAACTATCTTCGACGTTTCAGAGATTAGCGTGTTAAACAGAAAACTATAACGATTATCAATCTACACTAATATAATAAAGAGGTAAAGTTTGTTTTTTTGTTTGTAGGGAGTAATCTCTGGAACTACTGGTCCGATTGGAAAAAATTAAGCAACAGTGTAAAGCTGCTTTACTCCTGAGTGACATAGGCTATATTTTATGCACGCGGGCGAAGCCGCTGGGAAAAGCTAGTTATCAATATATGTAAAAATCAATGCCACTTTTCGTTGTAATTTTATAACTACAGAACGGGCTCACCTATCCAAACCAAATGTTTGGGCTTTGTTCAGACTATTTAGTAGATGGTTTACGTGAAGTTTGCATAAGGATCTTCATTTATCACATTTTTCTGTTGCCGGGAGTGATGCCGCGGGCAAAAGCTACACATTATACATATTATAATAGCTGCTCCGGCAAACTTCGTATTGCCTATTTTTTTTTCTTTATAACCTTTCCTGGACTACCATACATATTTCAAGACCAAAATGAACCAAATCGGTCCAGCCGTTGCCAGGTTTAGCGAAAGTAACGAGCCGCTTTTCATTTCTATATATAAGAAGAAGATTATATTATAGGTAACATGGATCATTTATTAAATATCTTAAATATTAGATCAGATATTTGTTTATTTACTTGAACAATGGCGAACCTGTTCGAAAGTGCTTAGAAACAAGAAAATATTATAAACTCGCTTTTGCCCGCGGCTTCGCCCGCGTGGTATTGGAGTTGGGGTTGGGGTTTTCGGGATAAAAAGTATTGGTCCTATTCTAGAGTGTATCCTATGCCTCTGCCAAATTTCATCCAGATCCGTCCAGTTGTTTTGGCGTGATTGAGTAACAAACATCCAAAAATCCAAACATCCAAACATCGTAACTTTCGCATTTATAATATTAGATAGTAAAAACAGTACTAACTTATGTAATTAAAATACGGCATTTAAAAAGTAGATTTTCTATTTCTCCATAGTATTAAATTACTTCTAAAGTGTACATAGATTTCTCAATGTAATCTGTTGTGTTTAGTTAAATTATTTTTCAAATTACATCAGACATAATACACAAATACAAAACACACTTTGATGTCAAAGTACTCCTCCACATTGGTGTCATCCGAAAATGTGTACAAAAGCTGGCAGCATTGCCACGTTGAATGGCAATGCTATTTCTTTGAGGGACGAAAGACTGATTTTAATCTATGGTATATATAGGAATGGACTTTTGATTACATTTTTTTAAACAAACACATAAATATGCTCTGGTGGTCTGGAAAGTTTCCAACCTAACATACTCGTAGATACAAGACTACAAGAGATATTAAAGTAGGAGGCCGACCGTATAAGGCAAAGGCAACGGCGCCCTCGCCGTAGCCGTCGCCGCCGCGATCCTGCCGATATCCGGCCACCGTAGACACTGGCTCGCAGACGGTGAGCAATGGGTAGCTCGCCGTCCGGTCGTCTGGTAACCGTCCAGACCGAGTCCAAGTCGTCAACGGTGCGCATCGTTCCCTCGCGCCTCAAGGAGTTGTCAGCAAAATGTAGGGGCCCTTCAGTCCAAGTCGTCAACGGTGCGCATTGTTCCCTCGCGCCTCAAGGAGTTGTCAGCAAAATGTAGGGGCCCTTCAGGGTCGAAGCCTCCTGGAGCCTAGGGTGGTGGAAACTGTTACCTCGACTCTAGGAATAAGGCAAGGAAGGTACGGGGTAGGCTTTTTAGTAAGTAAGAGTCTGACACTGGTCTCCCGCTCCGCCCAAGAGCGGGTTTCGTCATTCGATGATTTTCACATAACATAAAAAAAAACAAGAGTTAATAACATGTCTGATGGACTCACCCGGACGGTGGCATGCCCGACAGACGTCAACCGTCCCGTCCTTCATAATAAGTCTCTGGTAGTTGTTCGTTAGGTCAACTTCGTCTATAATCGCACAGACAAAACCTTATTATTATATTTATTATCCTTTTATGATAACTCCAGATTGACTACAAAAAAAATAACCTGAATAGGGAAAACCTAAATAGGTTATTATTAAATAGGTTATTAGGTAAATAACCTGAATAGGTTATTTTTTTAGATTCCCAGTCATCGATGCTTATAGATGCCTTCACCAACTACAATAAGCCTAGCCTCAAACAGAATAATAGAAAATCTCAGGTACATACAATATCTATGTGATATTTTATTCTATTACCATTTGTTTGCTTTTCATGAAGTAACCAAGAGAAACTCCCAATTGGATCAGTTTTCACCTAATTCAATACAAACGTACTGATTCTACCGTTATTTAACTTTACTCCACTATTGTTCTATGAAAGTTATCTTAGATAGTACCAAGTTATCGTACTTCAAGGAAACCTAGACCTTCGTTCTCGAAGATAGGGTATAAAATCAATCGTGCGTTGTAACCGAAGATTTTGTGAGGCGGTTCGTCAAATGCAATCAAACGTAGGAAGCCACAGATTATACAGAAGGGAGCCATTTTGTTTTTCATGCGTACGCTAGCCTGGATAAGTGTGAGGTTAAGTAATCCATAGTAATTGTTTCGTTAGAGAAGCAATGAGGATGAGTTTGGTACACTTCAGCGTTCGAGGTGTCATTTCAGGCTCTAATTCTTGGAATAGTTTGAGTTATTTTGTTGTTTGTTTAAGTCTTAGTGTTCCTGCTTTGGTTTTCTAAGTAATGATGTCAGATTTATGCGTAACCAGCTGAAATTTTCTTCTGAACTTAAGGATCTTTGAGCTTTGTTGGCTCTGCAATAATTTAAAAGAAATTTGGAATGGAATCGTCAACGGTAGAATGTCTGAATAGGCAAAGACCTAACTTCAATCCTTTCTCTGTGTTTTGACACTTCTTGCTAATTTCTAAGAAAGATACCTTAGTTGTTCAGCCATCTTCTTCGAGGTTTGTAGCGACTCCATCTTGTAACATCAAGGCATTAACACACAACATAACTATTGTTACATTAGAAACGAGTCCAGCCCACGGAGTGGGTGCTTTGGCGCAAGGATCTGTGGAAGCAAATTGGCGGCGGTGGCCTTCTTCTGCGAAATAGTAATGATAACGAAAGAATCAGCCGCACGTGTGAGGGAACCGACATTTTTATACCCCAGTCACCGGACCCAGACCCCAACTACCAGTCATCGCAGGCGTAGATTTGTGGATCATGAGCAATGGGTAGCTCGCTGTCCCTCCATTCGGTAACTCTCTCTCTCTCTCTACTCGATTCCGAGTAGTCTGCGAAACATATACGATGTTAGTAAAACCATAGGGGTCCAACAAAGCCGAAGCCCACTAGGACCATGGTTTGCCAACATAGTTGTGATGTAAGTCAGTAAAAGTCAGACACATTTTCCTGCTCTGCTCTAGAGCGGGAGTAATCCATTCTTCTTCTCAGTCGGCACACTCTTGTCAGAGAGGTCGTGATCATCACTCTGGATCACGATGAGTGACCATGTTGGTCATGCGGCGCCATTCATCGCAGATTGCAGCTTTCCGGGTGCATTCGTAGACCGAGCACTTAGTTCCAGCCTTGATCTGGTCTGACCATCTCATTGGTGACCTAACACAAGGCCTGAGGCCCTCAACTTTGCACAGCACTACGAATCATCATTTCATAGTATAAAACAAAGTTGCTTCGTCCTTATGTAGGCTTAGATCTTTAAAAGTACGCAACAGATTTTGATGCGTTTTTTTTAATAGATAGAGTGATTCAAAAGGAAGGTTTATGTGTGTAATACATACATAATATATTCAATATCAGTACCCGTGCGAAGCTGGGGCGGGTCGCTAGTAGTGAATAAATGACCTTAAAAAAACAACGTGCAGACAAATTTTTTCCACTATTAGTTGTGAACTCATTCAATAGTCCATGACCTTTGACACTAAATGTTAACCCCTCCGATATAACCATGAAACATGACCAATTAAGTAACACCCTCACGCTATGCTAAACTTTGGCAGTAGTGACAATGTCTTGTCTGATCAAGTTATGTATGTTGAAATTATTCAATGAACTTTACTGAATTATTGTCGGTGATATAGAGGTTAAGGTTTTCAATCAAATAATAGATTAGCTACTGGGGTATGGTATGATTGTCGCACGGAACAAATATTCAGTTCTGGGTGGCTTGTGTACAAGTATGTGAATTTACATCATGTTTGTGAAAGCGATACGATACGATCTTAGTTTGGGGCAAAGTTCTTAAAAAATAAATAAACTGGGCAAGAGCGAGTCGGGTTCCAAACAAAAAACTAACTGATGCAAATAGTCCGATTCAGAAATCGAATTTCGACAGATTTTTCCGAAACGAAAAAGCTTTTTTTTTATCGTCATCATCATCATCAGCCTTTTAATGTTCCCACTGCAGGGACACAGGCCTCCTTTCTCTAGGAGAGGGTATGGGCCATAATCCACCACGCGGGCCCAGTGCGGATTGGTGGATGTCACATGTCTTCGAATTTTTGGTTCTAGGACATGCCGGTTTCCTCACGATGTTTTCCTTCACCGTTTTGAGAGCAGTGGTGATGAAATAAATTACACAAAGTAATGCGCCTGGCTGAGTTTGAACCCGCGACCTACGACTCGTAAGTCGGGGCCGTTACCACTCGGCCATCACTGCTCTCTCTGCTCTTTTTTATGACGTAGCAACAAATTTAGAGTTTTCAGATTTATTTTTATAAGGCCTTGCTTTATGCCCAATTTCAGGGTTCCAGGTGGTGACCTGGAACCTTGAAATTGAGCATAAACCGTTGGGTCCGGGCGGGTTTTCTCCTCCACAAGCTCGTCGCAAAACTGAAACGTCACTGACTCTGTCAAGCGCGCCATCTTTGTTTAATTCTTATAGTTGTCAGTAGATGGCGTGCCTTGTCTTGTTGACAATAAATCAACGCCGGATCCGAAATATTTTTTTTTTTACTATTTTTTATTTCGAGTGCACAAACGCTAAACACAGACGCAAACGCTAAACGCAGAGCCTAACTTCTGACTCCCCAATTTTGAACGGCCGTACTGTACGATATGCAATAAACGAAAGTTTACTAATGATAGCTTAGATTAGAGACTTTCTCGTTATATAATGATACTTACTGATGGGCCTTTGGGCCATCAAATCGACAAACTTTTCAGGAACATAACCTTAAAAAAATGGCTAATACGTATATTTATGTTGTCTCAAAAGCATAGGTATTTTTGTAGTTACTTTAATACATAATCGCTTATAATCGTGACTCTAATAACTAAACATTAAACCATATAAACCTTCGGAGGGTAGACAGAAAAACTCATCAAAATCCTATCAAACAATAAAGTCCTTTAACTCTACGTAATAAGGTTTAAAATACCAAAGCATAACCACTACAATGAAATGTTTATTTCTTTCTAATAAGCATCATGAATCATCATGCCAGAAAACTTCGGAACTATTCGTGTTATCCGAAAATAGCCGATGCTTTGTACTTTGTGACTAATAGCTAATAGCATGTACAGTCAACAAAAGGGTTTGGTTTACACTGTACGTGCAATAATAATAATAATTTTATTACTACGCTGTCAAACATAGGTACTTTATTTCTAATGATTTGACAGTGTGGTGGTTTTATAGTGTGTTGGGTCTTGCCAACTTCAGTCAGTCAAATATTAGGTACCGAAATGTTATTGGATGATTAGTAATTTTAAAAACTTAGACAAAAACGAACTAAGACTGCATTGCAATCTAGGCCAGTTTTAGTATGCGTTTTTTATTCATTTTATTATGCACTTTCACATCTTAACCATCACTGAAATCGGTGGAAAGGAAAACATTGTAAAGAAACCTGGATTTATAAATTGATTGATGTCAGGAAACGCCAACCCGGTTTGAGCCAAGGGGGTGATTTAAGGTCGTGTCTTCTCTATGTGAAAAATAAAATAGCGTAAGGCTGGTGTTTTACTCAAAAGTATGAAGGATTGATTATTTAAGATTGCATTAAAAATTAAAATAGATTGTTTAGGCAGGAAACCGTCCAACGATTTCTTCGGAGGGTGTAGCAGAATTTGACTGACCAAAACCGCACCTATGTCTTTGCCTTCAATTAAGGACCCCCCGGTTTCCCTACCAGAAGCCAACCCATGATCTCAGCAAGCTTCGCCTCTGCTGGATACTTTTTGTAGGTAAAAATCTGCCATTGACGAATCCCGCCCTTGGGCGGAGCGGGGAACAGTGTCAGACTCTTACTGACTAAAAAACCAACCTTATTCCCACGTCGTCATATTTACCAGGGCTAGAGCCTTCCTTTCAGACTCGAACCCTTGGCCCCAGTTGGCTTCGATCCTTCTGCAGGCTCCATGCGGTTTGCTGACAACTCCTTGAGGAGCGCGGGGACAGAGCGCTCCGTCGACGAATAGGCTAGGTTCGGACTGTTACCAGATGACCGGACGGCGAGCTACCCATTGCTCGCCGACTCTGTTGGGTACTTATGGTTCTAAAATGCTACGCCGTAGACTCCTCTACGGCGTAGCGACTGCTACGCCAAAACTCCTTATGTGATCATTAGTAACTGGTTACTCATCTGTTTCGCCGACTATACCCCCACTGGTTTCATTTCAGTAGTTCACGTCTATAATTTGTCAAAGTCACAACTCCTTTTGTTGTTATGAAACACAAAAAAAATTAGTTCACTGTACTATGGTCGTGGGTACGATTTATAAAATACGTAGTTAAGTAAAGGGGTCAGGTCATGTAATGACCTCTTTACGACTATTACAAATTGTACAGTATCGATTGACCGCTGTACAAGGCTTTTGGTTTGAACATTGTGGTTTGAACAAGCAACGTATGAAGTGGTGATTCTGGTAAAATATGTTTTATTTTTTTGGGATTTAAAAGTTGCTTGTTTTTTTTTCTGTTGTACTGTAAAAGCACTCATTTTATTTTATTTTAATCATGTTATGGTGAGCAAAAATCATCCTACGACAGCTCGCGCCCTTGGGTGGAGCGGGAGATAGTGTCAGACTATTACTGACTAGACCACTCACTCGTTCGAAAGTTTTTAATTTTTATTCGAGTTTTATTAATCGTTTTACGATTTGGTTTAAAATGTATGGAACAGCGGGTTTTTTTTCGTAACTAGCCCATCTGTCTTATCAGCTTTATGTAAAGGTAACTACAAAATTATCTATGCTTTAGGCTTTTCAGAAAAATGAAATATCGTTGGTAAGCTACATTTTTAGGATTCTTGAAAAGTTTGCCGAATTAATTACTTGGCCCAAGAGTTATTAATATTAGTATTAGTACTGTTATTTAATGAGGTAGTCATTATTTTAGTAGATATAATTTTTATGTAGGTATATTAGCATAGTTCGACTTATAATATTCCCACTGCTTTTTTTATGGTAGGTAAAAATCATTCGATGACGAATCCCGCCCTTGGGCGGAGCGGGAACCAGTGTCAGACTCTTACTGACTAAACAACCTACCCGTTCCTTCCTTGCCTTATTCCTAGAGGCCTGGTGATATGCTTACGACCCTGCAGGGCTCTTTCAGTTTGCTGACAACTCCTTGAGGCGCGCGGGAATGGTGCGCGCCGTCAACGACTTTGGCTTGGTTCGGACAGTTACCAGACGAACGGACGGCGAGCTACCCATTGCTGCTGCAAACACTGCTGGGATATTATCCCATTACAGGGAATGGAAAATCCACTACACGGACATAGTAAGGGTTAATTGATGGCTGAAATCAGGCAACGAGATGATGAATAAATACAATTTCTTTACAATTTACTTTGCATTGCTTTTTTTAGTTCTTGGGTTTTTATTGAGTTTTAGTGATAGTAAAGTGTTTTTATTTGAATGTGTGAAGTGCTGGGAAGTTATTTAAATATTTTAAATCATTTATTTTATTTTTTTAGAATAATGAAGTTAAGTTTCTGGCTACTCTGTTCCAATAACATTTGATGAAAAATTCGGTTAAACAGTCGTTTTTATTCATTCATACATTAGGTACCGTTTCACATACTTACGACTTTCTCGGACACATAAGGTTTTACGACACTTCAAAATGTCACAGCCAGTATCTCCCTTCTAAAAGGCTTATGATTCAATAATGGACATACAAAGTCCAGCTTTTCTTAACGCTATCTCAACAAAGGTTCGCATATTGTATCAAAAACATGTAAATAAACAAACATTAAAATCAAAACCCATATAATCCATTTAGCCAACAACAGATCGGTACAGTTGACCGATTTTATTATAGGATCAGAGCTCCTAATCCCGCCTGAGGGAATTTGTCCTGAGGACAACAAAACCACAGTAGAGATAGAAAATTACAGAAGGGCCACTTCATACAGAAATTTTGGTATATGGTGTATCTTGGTTATTTCACACTAGCTTTCTGCCAGCGGCTCCGCCCGCGTGAAAGTCGGGTTTCCATACAAACTTTATACCCCCATTTTATCCCTTTAGGAACTGAATTTTTAAAAAACCCTTCTTTAGTCTTGCCTACGTCGTAAAAGGTAGTTTTGGCTGTGCGTTGATATGTCAGTCAGTCAATTTCTCCTTTTATACATATAGATAGGCCTACATGGGCACTTGTATGTAAAACGTCAGAAGCACGGTTCCAAACTGGACATTTCCTGTGGTGAAGAACCGGCAAAAAACTCTATGGTTACTCTTTAAAAAAAACATAGTTTGTTACAATATTTCCATATTACAGTATTAAATTATGTAAGGACAGTGTAGACCAGTCAGTAGTTGTACTCAATAACTCAAGAGCACAACAAAAATAACAGTAAAAATAGAAGTAAGTAATCTAAGATTTGCGTCTATGGTGTTCTTTTATTCACATTATTGAAAGAGGCTATATAAAAGCAAGAAAAATAACCACAACTCTCAGTATAATTGGACGTCCCACCTATACGCACAAAACGTTTTGGGAACACATACATTGTGCTTACAGCTAACGAGTGGAATTTCTTGCCGGAGTCTGTGTTTCCTTATGGGTACAGTCTGGAAATCTTTAAGGCTAGTTGAATAGGTTAATTCTAAGTAAGCGCGTTTCATCGTTAACCGCATCATTCCTTTCCATCAAGTGAGATAGTGGTCAAGCGTAAACTTATCAACAATAAAAAAGAACTCATAAGCATCGTCACAACTGCATTTTCGAGCACGCACGGTATACGTCACATTGAGTAGTGGTAGCCGAGTAATAATGTCCCCGACTTACGAGTAGTAAGTCGCGAGTTCAAACCCGCTGTTAAAATAAAAGTTTACTATAGTGATTTAAGATTTTTTAAATAAGCTTTTCGTGAAAATAAAGCTCATTTATCTCAATTCCCATAAAACAACAGTCAGTTCTCATTATGACATTTGTTTATGGTTTTATGGTAGGTAATAATCATCCAATGATGAATCCTGCCCTTGATTGGAGCGAGAAACCGTGTCACAGAGTACTGACTAAACGACCCTCCTGTTTCTTCTTTGCCTCGTCGTCCGACCCCGGTGAAGGCATTCTTCTTTTAGATTTCTTTTCAGAAACTGGTCCATGGCCCCAGTAGACTTCGGCCCTTTAGGACCTCACATTTTCTTAAATTTCCTTGAGGCGCGCGGGAACAGAACGCACTGTGGAAGGCTTGGGACGGTTATTTCTCACGTGGTTCTCATTATGACAATACTTTTGTCCCTTCCCGTACTAAGTTGACCTTCTCAAACCTACCTCGAATGTGACAAAACCGTCGTTCGCGACAAAACTTGCAAGATTTGTTCTTGTTTGGCGACAAAAGTTTCTTGTTTGTTGTTGACCACTGACAATAAGAATTAGGTAATCAATGGCGAACTTATAAGAAGTTTGGGAATAAGTATGTAATGTGTGTATTGTATTTTATATAGTGACGGTTTGAGTGGTTAAGGTGGGCCTTCCCGACTCGCCTATCGTCTATGTCGAGCATGGTTTAGCTTGTTTATTAGCTTGTTGCTTCATCTAAAGCAATCCAATGTGAGGTATGATACAAAAACAATGCGAAAAAAGAATGATAACACCTGAAAACTCTGTTGGCATTCAGTAATTCTACGATTAACTCGAATGTTTCGCAAAACTTGTTTCAGGAAATACGTGTTTTTATAAAACCTTTATTTGTACGTCGAAAATGTACTTCATTTTCATACAACCGCTCTTACGTGATTGTGATGTCATTACACATCTTTCTTCAGATATTTTGGATACACAGATATCTTGTGGATATTATCTAGGCTTCTACAGAACTCAAAATAAATTGTTAAGTAAGTAATCCAGTAAAGACCTCTGAAAATCTGTTATTTTACGCGAACTTTGACTCTCCATAATGTACTCCTACATTAAAAATATAAAAAAAAAGTATTTCTATAGACGCCTTGGGCATTTTTAAGAGTTTAATAAAAACACGTATTTCCTAGAACAAGTTTTGTGAAACATTCGAGTAAATCGTAGAATTACCGAATGCCAACAGAGTTTTCAGGTGTAATCTCTTTTTTTTGCTTTACATTTGTATCAAACTTGACTTTAGATTGCTTTAAATGAAACAACAAGCTTTTAAACCATGCGCGACATTGACGATAGGCGAGTGGGGTTTTTTTTTTTATGGTAGGTGAAAATCATCCAATGACGAAACTCGCTACCTTCCTTGCCTTATTTCTGGAGTCGAGGTAACAGTTTGCACATACCCTCTAGGCTCCAGGAGGCTTCGACCCTGAAGGGCCCCTGCAGTAGGCGAGTGGGGTAGGCCCATCTTAATGTGTATTGTTCTGAATATCGTCGATAATTTTCCTGTTATAAATGTAGGAACTTTTATTAATAATTTTAGTGGTCGACATTTTTCAAATCATTTTATTAGTTTTTTAACGCGCAGATTTGCATACAGCGAGCAATGGATAGCTCGCCGTACGACCGTCCAGTCGGACGGCGACCGCGTGTATCATTCCACGCGCATCTCAAAGAGTTGTCAGCACATCGTAAATGCCTAGCTGGGTTTGGGAATTCTACTGGCGGCATGGTTTATAGTGAAAACGTGACCCAGGGAACGGGAAAGAAGTCAAAGAGAGAACAGGAGCGAGTTTTTTTAAAAGTCTGGGCCAATGGCCAGGCCTCTTCTCTAGGAGAGGGAATCGGCCATAATCCACCACGCGGGCCCAGTGCAAAGTGGCGGAGGTCACATGTCTTCAAATTTTTGGTTCTAGGACATGCCGGTTTCCTCACGATGTTTTCATTCACCGTTTTGTGAGCAGTGGTGATGAAATAAATTACACAGAGTAAGCCTAGCTGGCCTTGAACCCGCAACCTACAACTCGTAAGTCGGGGCCTTTACCACTCTGCCACCACTGCTCTCACTGCCACACGAGTATGCTGTGCATGTTTCTTATTCCAACCTGTTATTACATTCATAAAATTCACACCCCACTTTTCCCCTTAAAGCCTACTTCTCCACGTCCTAGTTCCTCGAAACAGCAATCATATAACAATATTCTAATGCTATTAAATAGTACTGATTAGATCTCGATTACTGGTCATACGCTATATAGCTCAACCCGGATTTGTTTATCTGATTCAAAGCGCACAGCTACGATTATAAGGTTGCGTTTACAATTGTGTTTGAAATGGCGTAAAATGATTGCTCAATTTGTTTATTGCATTTGTAGTTTTTTTATGAAAAGTAAATAGCTTTTTCCTGCTTTTTAGGGTTTTTTACCTCTATAGGAAAAACCGCAACCCTTAAAGGATCAATTTATTGTCTTTACGTCAAGATTTTTTTTATTTCCAAACTCGTGGAGATATCTAGTTTAATTTAAAACCATATATTTCAATTTGCGGTCATTTGGAGCTGTGAAAAACTTCAAACTTTTAAGTTAAAGAAAATTAGAGATTCGGCATTTAAACTTTCAAGCCACATCTATTGTTCTTTAATTGTGTCTGTAATTACGGTAAAAAAATAGATAAAAAAATATATACTGAAGGGAATCAAAATTCATTCGAGTAGGTATTTAGATTTTGAACCTATGTGTATTAAATGTTGATAATTTGTATTTAGGTGTATGTCTATCGATTTTTTAATCATTATCTATTTTTATCACTTGGCATTTAAATGTTCAAAGTTTGTATAGTAAATCTCATTTTCACGAGGGTGATGCCGCTGAAATGAAGATATCCACAAGAGATCCAAGGTTTCTGATATAGCGAAAAGAATCGCCAAACTTAACTGGCAATGGGCAGGGCACATCGCACGCAGAACAGAGAACCCGCTGGGGCCGCAAGGTTTTGGAGTGGCGACCACGTACCGGAAGATGTAGTGTTGGAAGGCCTCCCACAAGGTGGACTGACGACCTGGTCAGGGTTGCTGGAATTCCAAAGACCGGGCGTTGTAACGACATTTGGGGGAGGCCTATATCCAGCAGTGGACGTCCTTCGGCTGAATTGATGATGATGTTGATGATGATGCCGTTGACAAGCGCATGTATATTAGCGAGAGTTTTGTGTGTGATTGCTACTCCATTACGTTCAAATTCCTGAAACGATTGGGATGAAACATAGCACACAGATAAATGGCGAGGTGATTAAGTATGTTATCAGAAGGTATATTTAGTAATATAGTTTATGCACTTTCAGGGATCACCTTCCACAAAATATTACCTTGATATAATACGGGTTTAGAGTATTATAGTAACAATTTCCTAGAGCTTGGAGAAGTTGGCGCAATTACTAACTGGATACCTATTTGATATTGTTTCAACTAAAGTTACCTAGAATCACTTTGTTGTTGAAAGAAACATCTGTAAACAAAATAGTGGAACAAGGAAATAAGTCTTTTTTTCAATGGAAAATCATCATTCTATTAATTCTTCTTCTTTTTTTCGCAGAGCCTCTCTTCAGACTCGCCAAGATCCGACGGCCGTACTGTACTTTCAGATTTTTGACTAAAGTTTACACTGGTTTCATGGCTTGAGCTGAGAAAGGGAGTACCCCATCTCAGCAATATGGGTCCTCTCACTTTATGCCCCTTTAGTGGCCAGAAACTTGTAAACTGATGAAATGACAATGGCCTTGTTGAAGTCGACAGCTAAGGGCTCGTGCACATTGGCAGATTTTGAGACTAACACTATATTTTGTACGTGATATGGTACTTTTTTATAGCACGTTGAGAGCAGTGGTGGCCGAGGCGTAACGGCCCCGACTTGCGTGTGGTAGGTTGCGAGTTCAAACCCAGCCAGGCGCATTACTTTGTGTAATTTATTTCATCACCACTGCTCTCAAAACGGTGAAGGAAAACATCGTGAGGAAACTGGCATGTCCTAGAACCAAAAATTCGAAGACATGTGATATCCACCAACCCGCACTGGGCCCGCGTGGTGGATTACGGCCCATTCCCTCTCTTAGAGAGGAGGTCTGTGTCCCTGCAGTGGGAACATTAAAAAGGCTGATGATGATGATGATGATGATGGTACTTTTATTTACATTGTTTCCATATGATAGTAGTGACAAAAATATATTACTAGTATTTGTAAAACTAAGCTTGATCAAAAAGAGTGTATGGAATTACATGCGCATTCTTTACTCTTTTTTAAAAGAGTAACCATGTTTTATAGTTTCTTGCCGGTTCTTCTCCATAGGAAACGACCAATTTGGAACCGTGCACTAGCTTCTGACGTTTTTTAAGTGCCCTTGTAGGCCTATATGAAATAAAAACCTTTTTGATTTGATTTAGATGTTACCTCATAAATCTATGCTCAGAAATGTGCATTTAGCATTTTTCTGACTAACTTTTTGATGATTGTTTGTTGAAAAGTGCTTGAATCATTTTGTTGTCAGTTTGTCAAAACCACTTTTAGTTTTTTCTTTATGATAAAATAGTCTTTTTGACATCAGCAAAAAATATATATCAATAAAGAATATATCTATCTATCTATCTATCAACAAATTACTATATTATTGCGATTTGGAAAAATCATCGGAACTCGATTTAGGAATTAATAGGCACGTACACATTTTCTTTTTTAATAAGAGAGAAAAAAAAATTGGTTTGTCAATAATTTTACATTTACTGCCTAAAAAGTTAAATATACATGAGGATTTCGTCACTATTTCAATATACCCAGTCGCCAGTGTGCTCCTTACCTTACCAGATATGGTTTCAGCAGCATGTTAACTCTGAAACTTATTACTTACTGCCTAACGAGTTTGCAGCGAGTTACGGATAAGTTTGGGCACACACTATCGACTGCCTTGGTTGGTCAGCTTATGTTACATTACATTATTTTGGGTTTATTGGTTTACGATATGTTATTGTGTAGAGATTCTGTAGCAATCAATTTGTCTACATTGATAATATCAATGTAGATGTCATCATTATAGCAATTGTCAGCCAATTTTTTTATTTTTTATTCCATCTCTATCACACAACATCGCCTAATCCCAAGCTAAGCAGAGCTTGTTTTATGAGTACTTGAGAAATGATAAACATACTTATATATTTCTGAATACATACATATTATACAAAATTACACCCAGACACAGAACAAATTATCGTGCTCATCACACAAACATTTGTCCTGGGTGGGAATCGGACCCACGACCTCCGACATAGCAGTCAGGGTCATTAACTACTTTTTTTATGGTAGGTAAAAATCATCCAATGACGAGTCCCGCTCGTGGGCGGAGCGGGAAACAGTCAGACTCTTACTGACTAAAGAACCTATCCCGTTCCTCCCTTGTCTTATTCCCAGAGCCCCGGAATAACGCTTACGCACCAACCCTCGGCTCCTAGAGGCTTCGATTCTGAAGGGCCCCTTCAGTTAGGGTCATTAACTACTAGACGGACAGGCCAGTCAATGGGAAAAAATTGGTGTTGCTTTCCAGTCAAACCAAACGCGGCTCAATCTCCATGTTTTACATAAAGTAAATATTAAAAACATTTTAAGCGTTCTATTTAGAAGTTAACGGCCTCGGCTTATAAGTTGTAAGTCACGGGTTCAATCCCAGCCAGGCTCACCACTGCTCTCCAAACGGTGACGGAAAACATTGTGGGGAAACCGGCATGTCCTAAGACCAAAAATTCGAACCCATGTGACATCCACCAATCTATTTTGTAGCACTGTAACAAACTCAGGGGTCAAAGTATTTTTTAAAGTCCATACAGCATGTATTTAATGGTCAAAAAATGTGAGAACCATGCATTTTGAAATTTGATGGTCTTTCGAAGAAAAAACAAAACAGTTCTGAGTGAGTGAGTTGTGAGTGTGTGATTCGCGTAACTCAAACTCAGGACTACTAAAAAATTCAACGACTTGACGAACAATACCAAAAAATGGACATTTGCGGCAGTAATTATCTACGACCTAATATTGAAGATCGCCACGCCCTATTTCAATTTTAAACTACCTAAAACCCTTTTAAATTCAATGAGGCAACCCTCAACAAACCCATATAACGTCTTAAATAACAATCTTCCGTACAAAAAGTAAAGGAAACACAATACGTCGTGTGCAATAAGAGAGTCGGACATGATTGGCATGAGAACTGCTACCTCGAGGGACCTGGAGCCTTATAGAGACGAACTACTTATAGATGTGGTATGTTAGGACTTGGGTTCTTGCTGACTCAGCTTTTATTTATTTAATCTTTATGTCTGTAGTAATACAGTACAAAGGCGGATTTGAGGCTGAGCATGTTTTTTTTAATTTTTTTTATTATAGACATAATTATAAGGTTGATACGTGATACTAATTATACTAACACTATATAGAATTTAGAACCTAAATATGGTCATGTTTGCGACAACTGTTTCTAAGAACATCATCATCATCATTATCAGCCTTTTTTAATGTTCCCACTGCTGGGACACAGGTCTCCTCTCAGGGGAGGGAATGAGCCATAATCCACCACGCGGGCCCAGTGCGGATTGGTGGATGTCACATGTCTTCGAGTTTTTGGTTCTAAGACATGCCGGTTTCCTCACGATGTTTTTCTTCTAAGAACACTAAGTAATGTATTTATGTTAAGAAAACCTAAGGGTGGAGATCTGGTGTCCTGAAATACAGGCCCCAAGTCTAGGTTAGGCACCAGTCTCCCATAATATGCTTTATGTAACTAACTTTGTTCCTAGAAACTGTACTATGTATTGTGGCGAGAAAGTATATCTTGTTATTATTATTTTATGAAGCTTCTGACTCCCGAATTAGGCAGGCTCTATCCAATTGTTATTGCTGCTAACAACCGTTATTAGCATTTATGTTTAAACAGCTATTTGCTCATTTCAAAAAGCAGATTTCTACGGAGAAGAATGTGTAAAAACGCCATGGACTCTTTTCAACCTGCTATGTATTAAGGTGGATTTACACCAAACGAGCGAATGCTCATTCTATCCCCACTACGTCAAATTCTTCTAGTGTAAACAGGCATAGAGCATTCTTTCGTTGTTCTTAGTACGTTCGCAAAGATTCTATAAAATATTCTAAGAATGCTCGCTCGCTCGATGTAAACGGCGCAAGAGCGCGTGAACAGTTGCTTAGAACATTCTAGCGTGTTCGGACGCGCTCGCTCCACTGAGCGGTCTCATCAAAGTGTTCTTGTGTTCTAGCGATTGTTTACGTATCGTATCGATTAAATTATGGATTGGTCGCCGATTAGAGAAAGTAAATAATCAAAATCCTCTGGCGCCATTCTACAAAAATTTTGGTATTGACCACTTTTTTTCCTGTTTTTGCATATCCGTCATTGTTTCACCTACATTATCCAGTGTCCTTCGTTGCATTAAATTTGTAACCCACCAACGTCTCTTCCGTCTTGTATTTTTGAGTTTTTGCTTCAAAATAATAAATGCAGCACTTGCAATAATGATTTCACTGTCAGAATCAGACATATCAAAGCACTACCAATACCAACCAAAGAATTGACTCGAATGAGCAAAGAACATTCGAGCTAGCTCTTGTTTACACCAAAAGATTAAGAAAGAACATTCTTGTTCTAGTTCTAGTTCGGTGTTCGTTTGATGTAAATAGATACGTCAAGCTTTAGTTTACACTAGATATTAACGAAAGAATGCTCTAGTTCTAGCTCTAGCTCTATGTTCTTTTAGTCTAAATCCACCTTTAAGGTGGATTTACACCAAACGAGCGAATGCTCATTCTATCCCCACTACGTCAAATTCTTCTAGTGTAAACAGGCATAGAGCATTCTTTCGTTGTTCTTAGTACGTTCGCAAAGATTCTATAAAATATTCTAAGAATGCTCGCTCGCTCGATGTAAACGGCGCAAGAGCGCGTGAACAGTTGCTTAGAACATTCTAGCGTGTTCGGACGCGCTCGCTCCACTGAGCGGTCTCATCAAAGTGTTCTTGTGTTCTAGCGATTGTTTACATATCGTATCGATTAAATTATGGATTGGTCGCCGATTAGAGAAAGTAAATAATCAAAATCCTCTGGCGCCATTCTACAAAAATTTTGGTATTGACCACTTTTTTTCCTGTTTTTGCATATCCGTCATTGTTTCACCTACATTATCCAGTGTCCTTCGTTGCATTAAATTTGTAACCCACCAACGTCTCTTCCGTCTTGTATTTTTGAGTTTTTGCTTCAAAATAATAAATGCAGCACTTGCAATAATGATTTCACTGTCAGAATCAGACATATCAAAGCACTACCAATACCAACCAAAGAATTGACTCGAATGAGCAAAGAACATTCGAGCTAGCTCTTGTTTACACCAAAAGATTAAGAAAGAACATTCTTGTTCTAGTTCTAGTTCGGTGTTCGTTTGATGTAAATAGATACGTCAAGCTTTAGTTTACACTAGATATTAACGAAAGAATGCTCTAGTTCTAGCTCTAGCTCTATGTTCTTTTAGTCTAAATCCACCTTTACAAAATAATCTCGGTTACACATATGGACACAAGAGCTTTATACCCAAGAACATAGCAACACAAACACACTGCTTTTCACACACAAAACCATCATCATCATCCTACCCTTATCCCATATTACTTGGGGTCGGCGCAACATGTTTTTTTCTTCCACTCTGCCCTGTCACCCGTCACACTATCACTAACTCCCTTTTCTTTCATATCACTTCTCACACAATCCATCCATCTCTTCTTCGGCCTCCCTCTTCCTCTTCATCCATCTACGTGTAAACTCAAACCTCTTTTCACACACAAAACCAAATAATAATATTCGAACCCATAATGATAAGCGATTCACAAAAATAATAGGTACCAATCCAATCGTACCCACAATTACGGTAAATCAAAACCGTAAACCCGAAATCGGCAATCGCTTGTCCCCGATAAGGTCCACCTCTATCCTATCCTGATTATTGTCTTATCCCATTACTGGGCATTCCTGTTAACTGGGTCCCAGATAGGAGAAACGTGTAATAGCCCTCTTGAAATTAGCTAAGACCTCCTTGCTGTTTTTATTGGGGGCCACCTGGGTTTATGAATGGTTTATTCGTTACCCTAATAATTCAAGCTGATCGTTTGAGAAATGCATTGACTGTAGAAGTGTGTTTGAACGCTACCAGCGTTTGAAAAATGGTAAAGGAGCTCAAAGAAACTAGCGACCTGCCCCAGATTTGCACGGGTACTGATATTAAAGATATATATCTTATCATAAATCTTCCTCTTGAATCACTCTATTTATTAAAAAAAAAACCGCATCAATATTGAAATTTTAAAGATATAAGCATACATAGGGACGCGCAACTTTGTTTTATACTATGTAATGATGATTATATAGGGTGACTGGTAATTAGTGACCGATACTTAAACATGTGATTGTTGTTATGATAACATACAACTTTTCCTATAAGATCAAACCGTAATCGCAAAAAGAAATCAGCAAGTTCAATACATTTTCATCAGACGAACATAAATGTACGGACAGTACAGTACAACGGCCAGACACCCTAGCCAAGTTACAATGCTTTCGTTTAGAATTAGCGCTTGTAATTTGCAACGCCTCCAATTCCCTTGTTCGGACGTCATCTCCACAAAGGAATTGGGGGTGTGGCTATCTACAAGCGCTTACTCTAAACGAAACGATTGTGACTTGGCTAGGGGGGCTGATTTACCAGCAGTCTTTTTGTCTCACAGTAAAAGTTGTTTGTTATCACGACTACAATCATGTGTTTAAGTATAGGTAACTAATTTTACTAATCTATACTTCTATACTAATATTATAAAGCTGAAGAGTTTGTTTGTTTGTTTGTTTGTTTGTTTGTTTGTTTGTTTATTTGAACGCGCTAATCTCAGGAACTACTGGTTCGATTTGAAAAATTCTTTTTGTGTTGAATAGATCATTTATCGAGGAAGGCTTTAGGCTATATAACATCACGCTGCGACTAATAGACGCGAAGAAACAACGGAAAATGTGAAAAAAACGGGGAAAATTATTCATCTTTGAGGGCTTCCGTTGCGTGCGCTGCGAAAACGGTTCAAGATACCAAAAAAATATGTACGAAAGAATTATTCCTCTTAAAATGATCTAAAAAAATGTCCGCGACAGTATATGTCTATCTTTTAAGATTAACTCACTAGAACCGTTTTTATGGGAATCAAATTTGGCCGAAATTAATGCATTATTACCAATTATTTGTTAGAGTTTTATCAACATAATAATATTAATCTTTATCCAAATAAATGTGTTGTTGATTAAGAGTATGTAATTGTGAACAAAATTGTCTTTGACATCACTTATTTTCAATGAACATCTTAGAAGATATTACAAATTTAAAATAACTCCGATATAAAATTCACACGCGCCGCATGATGTGCAAAATATGACGCTGCGCCTGCCCTCCCCGGCGCACGGGGAGAGGGGTTGCTTGCGGGAGGCGCGGAGGGTTTTTTTTTATGGTAGGTAAAAATCATCCAATGACGAATCCCGCTCTTGGGCGGAGCGGGAAACAGTGTCAGACTCTTACTGACTAAACAACCGACCCCGTTCCTTATTGCCATAGGGCAAGGGAGGAACGGGGTAGGTTGTTTCTCTGGGAATAATCCCAGAGCCCCGGTATAACGCTTTCTCATCAACCCTCGGCTGCAGGAGGCTTCGACCCTGAAGGGCCCCACAGTTTGCTGATAACACCTTGAGGCGCGCGGGAGCAGTGCACGCCGTCGACGACTTGGTCTCGGTCTGGACTGTTACCTGACAACCGGACGGCGAGCTACTCATTGCTCACCGTCCGCAAGTCAGCGTCTACGGTGGCCGGATATCGGCGGGATCGCGGCGGCGACGGCTACGGCGAGGGCGCTATTGCCCTTGCCTTATGCGGTCGGCCTCCTCCTTTACGAGCATTAGGTACTGCTTCGCAGAAGGAGGCGACCGCTTGCCATTCTTCTTTGCTGCGGACTATGGCCTGAATCAAGGCCTGGCGCGAGAGGTCGCCGCCACCGATCACCCCCATGAGGACACGGTGATGCTCTTCTCAAGCGGGGCACACTTCCACCGTGTGCTCCGGGCTGGACACGCAGTGGCGACACCCGGGCGTCTCTTCCGCAAAAATTCGGCGCAGGAATCTTCTGAATTTGCCATGTTCGATGAGAACCTGCGTCATGCGGAAGTGAGGACACCGTGATGTCTATCCAACCACGCCTCAAAGACCCCTCTTTGACTTACCGCCGAGATAATGGCTTGCCCAAGGGGGGGTGTAGCTCTATGAAGCACTTTTAGATAATTATGTTCTTTTAAAAACTAAATTGTCGAAAAAAAATAATAACAAAAATTGACACGGGCAAAGTCGTGGGTATCAGCTATAATTTATAAAGCTGAGGAGGTTGTTTGCAAAATTAAATATGATGCCCAAAATAAATATTCCACGCGGACGAAGTCGCGGGCACAGCTAGTCATTCTATATATTTAATACTAGCTTCTGTCCGCGACTTCGTCCGCGGAAAATTTTGTGAGACAAAAGGTGTGATAGCTCGGTTAATATCCATGTTATATAAACAATTTATAGCCTATGTCACTCAGGAGTAAAGCAGCTTTCTATTATAGCTTCAATTTTTCCAATCGAACCATTAGTTCCAGAGATTACCCCCTACAAACAAAAAAACAAACTTTACCTCTTTATTATATTAGTGTAGATTTATTAGTATACCAACTGATAGTATCTTTAAGGAACATACTCCAGGGATAAAAAGTATCTTATGTGTTTTTCCAGGATATGATCTACCTTTCCAAAATTCAAATCCGTTCAATCATTCGAGCATAAAAAAATAACAAACATACCATACAACTCACAAAACATTCGTCTTCATAATAGTAGTGGTATTGTATGTATTATTATGCCCTATTAGTATTATTTCTGATGCTCGTATACTGACAACCCTAAATCTAATTCCTTTCATTCAGTCCATGAGGTTGTCTGTAAGAGATTGCGGCCCTGAGGGATAATACTGCCCATTGTTCACTATTTTTTATTCCTAAGTTCGTCCTGCTTTTTTTGTTATGACGTGTACAAAAAGAATACAATAAATAGTAAACAATTACAAAGAAATGTTTTAATTGTAACTATTGATATTTCGAATGATTGAGTAATGGTGGCCAAGTGGTAACGGCCCTGACTTACAAGTTGTAGGTTTAAACGCATCTAGGCGCAGTACTTTGTGCAATTTATTTCATCACCACTGCTTTCAAAACGGTGAAGGAAACCGGTAAGTCCTAAAATCAAAAATACGAAAATATTTGTCTGCCCGCCCGCCGATTACAGCCCAGTGTTTTTTTTTAGTGAGAAAATCTTCAAATGACGATTCCACCCTTGGGCTGAGCAGGAGACAGTGTCAGACTTCTACTGACTAAACGATCCACCGTACTTTCCTACCTTAGTTCCAGGGACCAGGTGTTTCACATCCCAGCAGTGGAAACATTAATGATTATGGTATATTCTGAAAAAGCGTGCTAACTCATCGACAACATTCATCGCCTACCAGGTAAAAAAGTGGTCAATCTCAAGCCCAACTACAATAAAAAAAAGAAAACTATACTCATCTACATTATCGTCCCCAAAAAAGATCCATATGAAAACCGATCACCCCCATTTAATTCCATCGATATATAAGATATAAATGGTAATGATATCTCGTACCATAATCCTACATCCAACTCAGCGTTGATATGAACCGCACCATTCTTTTAATTCGCGACACGTCCTCACAGGCATAAGACGTCGATTTTACTAGGGCTTTGAAATCTTCGAGATTATTTCACCCCCCCCCGGGGGGGGATCTAAATCGAATTGGTTGCGTCACAGCTACATTAAAGTAGGGGCCTTAAATACAACGGGGTACGCAATGAGAATAATTCTTGTATGTTACCGTTTGTGGGGGTTTTCGAGTGGTTGAGATAAGTAAGCTTTTGAAGCGTGTGAGAATTCCATTCGCTCGTTCATTTCGTTCGTTCAGACTGTAAGAATGTAGTAGCGTAATCTGTTTTTCAGTAATGATGTATTTGTATGGTATGGTGGTGTATTTAAGTAGTAAGTTATGCACATGGTATTTTTTTTGGGATCGTGGGGCACTTTGGACAAGGACTGAGGTCTCCATATTTTTAGTAGTATATTGGGACTACTAAGAATTAAAACCGGCCAAAACTGTGTCATTCCACACTCAAAGTAGCGATCCGTAGTTTCCCGTCCGGCACAATTTTTTTCCTAACCCTAAAAAGACTTATAGCCTAACCCAAAAAAATTATATTTATTTAACTTGTGGTCCAAAATACTATTCCAAAAAATGTATGGTTGAATAGGTTTTTTTTATGGTACGTAATGACGAATCCCGCCCTTGGACGGAGCGGGAAGCAGTGTCAGATTCTTACTGACTATACAACCTACCCCGTTACTTCTTTGCCTTAATCCCAGAGCCCTGGTGTTACGCTTTCGCATCACCTTGACCCAAGGAGGTTTCAACCCTGCAGGGCCTTTTCAGTTTGCTGACAACTCCTTGAGGCGCACGGGAACAGTGCGTGCCGTCGACGACTTAGGCTTGGTTCGGACTGTTACCCATTGCTCGCCGTCAAAAAAAAAACAGACGAGACAGGGCTCTCACCCGAATACTCGGTACGTATAAACTGCTCGGCCGAGCGCTTATTTACAATTCGCTTACATCACTGTCTCGGCTGAACAACATTGTACTGTCTCGCTCTTTTACTCCGTACGTGTAATCATAGCATTACGCTTATTCATTATTATTATTCAAGCATAAATACATGTTGTTAGGGTTTAGTAGATTTTATTTGCTTTTAAAATATGACGTCTAAAAACTCTTCTATATCGTTGTTGACCTGTAATGTGCTCAAAGGCCTGGCGGCGTTGTCACGCTTTATGGCAATGCTAAGTCTTGGTCCAAGGTAAAACCGCAGCCCTTGGGTCACAAGACATTTCCAGAAGGCGTTTAGACAGATTTTCATATAATTTTTAGGCATAGGTCGAAAGTAGTCGAAGTAGTAAGTATAAGCTCAAGAGAACGCATTTGTTGTCTTTCTATTATGTCTCCGGTACTCGAGAGGTTAAATTATTGTTATTTAGTTTTTTTTTTGTTTGTTTTTTAGCCGTAACTGTCACACTGCTGAACAAAGGCCTCCCCCAAGTCTCTCAACCAGTCGTCACGGTACGCGTCTAAATCATCTCGCCACCTCTTTCTAGGCCTGCCTCGACAACGCTTTAGTTAATGGTAATTAATAAAAGTTTTTTTTTAGTACACACACCTGGTAATAATTAGTTAAGTGTTTTTATATGCAGTCATCATCTTCCTGCCCTTGTCCCGTTTTATTTGGGGTCGGCGCAATATGTTTTTTTCTTCCATTCTGTCCTGTCACCCGTCACGCTATCACTAACTCCTCTGTTTTCCATATCACTTCTCACACAATCCATCCATATCTTCTTTGGTCTCCCTCTCCCTCTCCATCCATCCACATTCATACTCATGGCTTTCTTTGTAACATGCGTTTCATCCCTCCTTTTTACATGGCCATACCAAGACAAACGGTTCCCTCTCAACTTTTCAGTCACTGGCGCCACTTTCAAACTTCCTCTAATATACTCATTTCTCACTTTATCCATTCTCGTCACACCACACATCCATCTCAACATTCTCATCTCTGCTACATGCAATCGCTTTTCATCCGTCTTTTTCAGAGCCCAACATTCTGACCCATACAGTAGGACAGGCCTTATCACGGACTTGTAGATTTTACCCTTCAACTTGAGGGGCATCCGTGGGTCGCAAGTTGTTCCAGTGACCTGTCGCCATTTCATCCATCCTGAGTTGATCCGATGTGCCACGTCTCGATCTATCTCACCATTCCCTTGGATAAGCGACCCAAGGTACCGAAAATCGGAACAGGTTGGTATGGGCGTTCCGGCGAGAGCTATGGGCACAGGACTAGAGAGACCGCCAAAATCGCAGAACAGGTACTCTGTTTTAGTTCTGCTCAATTTTAGGCCAACACTCTCCAGTCTTTGCCACCACACCTCCAATCTGCTCTGGACCTCTAGGGCACTCTCGGCAACCAGCACAATATCATCGGCAAACAGCATACACCAGGGAGCCTCTTCCTGAATGTCCGACGTCAGAGCGTCCATTATTATCAGGAAGAGGTAAGGGCTAAGAGCCGACCCTTGGTGTAAACCGACAGCCACATTGAAGTTGTTAGTGGTGCCCGCTGCAGACCGGACTTGTGTACTGCAGCGACTATACATTGATTGGATCAACTGCACATACTTCCCAGGCACACCTTTCTCCTTAAGGGCCCACCACAGAACCTCACGAGGTACCCGGTCGTATGCCTTTTCGAGGTCAACGAATACCATGTGCAAGTTTTTATGTACACCTCTGTATTTTTCGCACAACTGGCGTATAGCAAATATGGCATCCGTTGTACCACGACCAGGCATAAAACCGAATTGGTTCTGTGAAATTTCACTCTCTTCTCTCAGCCGCCGTTCAATAACTTTTTCGTTTTTTGTTTTTATATACAGTAAATAATATTATTTATTTATTTCTTTCTTATGTACCTAGCAATTTTTAAATAAATGTGAAAAAAAAATCCTTTACTTCGCTTTATCGTAGGTGTGTTAAATATTATCCGACACTACCTATGTACTTTTTTTTAAGGTAGGTAAAAATCATCGAATTACGAATCCCACTCTTGGGCGGAGCGGGAAACAGTGTCAGACTCTCACTGACTAAACAACCTACCCCGTGCCTTCCTTGCCTTATTCCTAGAACCCTGGTGTAACGCTTTTACACCAACCCTCAGCTCCGGGAGGCTTCGTCCCTGTAGGCACAGTTTGCTCATAACTATTTGAGGCGCACTGGAACGGTGCGCGCAGTCGACGATTTGGGCTCGGTCTGGACTACCAGACGACCGGACGGCGAGCTTCCCATTAAGGTTGATATCCTTTTGAATAAAAATAATTGAATGAAATAACTAAATAAATCTTGTAAGCCACATACTTTTTCCCCTGCATGTAGCGCAGCCTTTCGCTCAACCGTCGTTTACTTTAGCTATAATGAGCAAAGAAATAGTTGAAGTCACTAATTCAATAGTTACCCATCCGCTGCCTTCGCGGCTCGTCCCAAGGGTGAGAGACACCGACTCCGAGATTTCTTAATTAAGACGCGGAACTGAAATTACTATGTTATTTGCAATGTACGTCTGATAACCCTTTCATTGTCATTTATCTTATGAATCAACTGGCTTTGTGCGGAAGTGGTGAGATGTGGATTATCTTTATCTACGCTAATATAATAAAGAGGTAAAGTTTGTTTTTTTGTTTCTTTGTTTTTTTGTTTGTAGGAGGTAATCTCTGGAACTACTGGTCCGATTGGAAAAATTTTAGCAACAATAGAAAGCTGCTTTACTCCTGAGTGACATAGATTATATTTTATGTACACGGGCGAAGCCGCTGACAAAAGCTAGTAGTATATAAAGATAATCCATTTTTTATCATACTTTAAAAATCTCTTTTAGCAATAAGACCGCCCATTGTAACACCTTAGTAATTTTAAGCTTCTAATGTACCAAGTTATAATTATAGTGTATCTACAATAAAGAGTATATCTATCTATCTTTCTAAAAAAAACTAACTCCTACCAGCGGTTCTGTGCGCGTGAAAGTATGGGTAGCTTGCCGTCCGACCGTCCGGTAACTATCAGGACTAAGCCTTAGTCGTCGACGGCGCGTTCTGTTCCCGCGCGCCTCAAGGAGTTTTTAGCAAACGTAGAGGCCCAGCACTGCCGAAACCTACTGGTGCCATGGACCTGTTTTTAAAACAAAATGTCCGACCTGGGTATAAAGAATAAGTAGAAGCTGGTGGGTTGTTTAGTCAATAAGAGACTGACACTATTTCCCGTTCCGTCTATGGCCGATATTTGTTATTGGATGACCTTTTCCGCCATAAAAAAATATGTTCGGCTGTTGTCTCCTTTTGGGAAACAGTATTGTGTAGGAAGGTGGCCGTCGATCGTTTTTGAGGTAATTTATTACAAACAAAAATGTAAAATTCATATTTTCCTCTTTATAATATTAGTAATAGTATTTCAGATTACAGTAGGAGCTTAAAATTAATAGGATCTAACAGTGGGTGGTTTTATATCTTGAAGCGATTTTTTAAAGACAACCTTTAATAGAAATTTAAAGAAAAGAAAATAAACGCACGTAGTTCGTGGTATTTAAGGATACTTTTAGGTGGGATTGTTCATTTATTTTGTTTTATTGGGCAACCAACAATTGTATAAACTGACATATTAATAGCTATAATGTAGGTTAGAGTTGCAATTTTTATAGGTTAGCACTACATGCCCCAAAGCAAAAAAAAAAATCAAATCAGAAATTGAAATCGAAGTTTCAAAGTCAAAGTCAAAATATTTTATTTCACATAGGCCAACATGGGCACTTGTAAAACGTCAAGAGATAGTGCACGGTTCCAAATTGGTCGTTTCCTATGGAGAAGAATCGGTAAACTCCATGGTTACTCTTTTTCAATTTAGTAACGTAGAAAATTAATAATTTCTAAATAAATTGAGAGATCAGATGAAGATGTGATTTAAGTAGGAACTTAATTGATATAAACTAGTGCTTTCACTGAGATCCCACCTGATAAGCAGATATTAAAAGCCTATTCACTGTAGCCTTGTAGACACCAAAATTATAATCGAACGGGAAGTCCGCAGCTGGCAAACTGTTCCAGTCCTTCTACGTACGCGATATAAACGACGAGGAGAAATGTTTAGTCCGGAATTCCGGATCTTGCGGATCTGAAATGGCTTTATAATTTGCATTATGCAACTGATAACCCGTTTAGCAGCATTTATATTTGGAATCGTAATCTTGGGTTTTGTGAGGAAGGGGGATATGTGGGGGATAAACCAAGTATGGTTTAAGTTTGGTTTAGTTTGATATCGTAGAAACTTTATAATGGTTATAGTTCGTTTTTTAATTCTAGACTACGATTTGACTACTCAAAATGTCACACTATAGAAATATTTTCCCAATTTTCTGGAGTTTGACATTTTAAGTTGTCAAATCGTAGTCTAGGATTAAGGGTCGGTTCATATCTGACGGAACATGCGTCGCGTATTATCGGGCGCGTAACGCCAGAACAGACAAATGTATAGAAGAATACTTGACCGTTCACACTCAACCGATGATACGTTAGTGCGTCGAGCGTACAGCGTCTATTCCGTTTCCGTCAACGCATTATCGATCGACGTAACAGCGGTAACGTCGCGCGCGCCACGCTCTACGTGTATTTTGATTGATGCATACAGACTAGGCGTAACATTTGCAGAGATCGTTTGTGTGAACCAAGTGTTACGTCAGGATGGTCACAGTAAAACAAAGATACTTCCAATCAATTAGTTTATAATTATAAGCCTCCCAAATAGCAATAATACATATAGGCTTCATTTTAAAATTCAATATCACACAACACAACCGCTCTGTAGATGCTAAACGTAGAAACTGACTAGTGGCAGGACGGATGATACGCTCGACGCATTTTCCGTTTGATATGAACCGACCCATTCGACCGAATAGACGCGACCGATGATTCGCTCGACGCATCATCCGTCAGATATGAACCGACCCTATAAAATGAACTATACAGTTACTGAATCAATTAATTGATCGAGAGATTTTAAGGGCATTGGATTGGCAACAGCCTACTGGAAGATGTAGCGTTGGAAAGTTTTCTATAAGGAGGACTAATTATCCGGTAAGAATCGCAGAATTCCACCCATGTCATCTAGTTCTAAAATAATAGTGTTATATCAATACCTTAATATTTTAAATAAATAACACCCAGATACAGAACAAATACTTGGCTACATATATATATCTTGAGTGGAAATCGCACCCAACAGGGCAGTCTAGTATTTATAAACATGTAAAACTAATTACTTACTTTTTATTTATGTGTATATATGTAGTTTTATTTCTAATTTACTTTTCTTTGATTAAACATAGTTTATTACTTGAGTAAAAGCAACTTCAATTTGTATTCTATAGTAAAGCAAAATTGAAATTTTGAAGATCCCTAACCTCAAGTAATAACTTAATAAGAAGTTACTTAACAAGAAGTAATGACTAATCTACATCTACACTAATCTACACTAGCCTACACTAGTATAATAAAGAGGTAAAGTTTGTTTTTATGTTTTTTTGTTTGTAGGGGGTAATCTCTGGCACTACTGGTCCGATTGGAATAATTTTAGCAACAATAGAAAGCTGCTTTACTCCTGAGTGACATAGGCTATATTTTATGTACGCGGGCGAAGCCGCTGACAAAAGCTAGTTTTTTATAAATATGGGTGTTATACTATATGTAACCGTGAACGTCTTTTAGCTGAAAATATGAACATTTTCTAAGAAATGCCCAAATTTAAGTAACTTAGTTGTATGGAAAGGGAACTCAATTCGATAATAAAATCATTACGGAGTCTTTAGCCCCCTTCCAGTTACTTCCCTATTTCACAAAACTTTCCAAACTCTCTGAAATAACGGATGAAATTCTACAGAGAATTTAACATTGAGAAAACAGCTTTTCTACGTATTACCATATTGATTTGATTTGGAAGAAGAGTGAGAAATATTCGCTGAGCTTGCTTAGGATCTAATCTAGAGTGTAAGATGTAGATTAACTAGCGTAACTTCGAGGATTTTCTTCTATTTTAAATCGATTTTAGAAAAGGAAGAGGATCTTACCCTTTTGAATACTTTAATTAGAGACATAATGAGAATAGGTGAGCGAACATCGACGTTCGCTTGTGACTCAAGTTTTAAAAAAGTAGGGTTTTACTTCCAGATTGGACCCATTTTTAATAAAAAATAGTTCTAATGATACTTTTCCTTGCTCTTTTATTGCACCTACCACTGTTTGTCTCTCCATCACACTAAGGTTGACTGGTAGAAAATGCCTAAGGCATTAAGTCCGCCGCTGACATTTGTGGATGAAGTATTATGTAAGTGCACTTTCTAAGTCCGTAAATTATCTTTTATCAGGACCTCTTCACCTAATAGGTAAAATAAATAAAGTACGTAAAACATGATACAAGTTTTAAAAGAAAATAAAGTAAAATAGGTTTAGGACGCCTTTTGAGCCAATTCATGGGGTTTCACATCCTAGCTCCAACGTTAGAGCACACACCACACGCACAGTAGACGAAGTCTGGTGAACGGCGAGCAATAAGTAGCTCGCCTTTCGGTAAGATAAGTTCCACGCTCACCTAAAAAAAGTAAGTATTATGGCATTATCAATATATTTGCCTGCGGCGGTCTTCTCATCCCATTATAATTTGGGTGTCTTTAAGGCTAGAATGAATAAATTAGCGCAGCTCATGCGGAATCGCATTCAAGCATTTTTTTTTTTTTTTTTTTTATTAGCCTTTACTGTCCCACTGCTGGGCAAAGGCCTCCCCCAAGTCCTTCCAGGTCTTCCTTTCCTGCACCATATCGGACCAGTCCACTCGGTACGCGTCTAGGTCATCCCGCCACCTAGACGCGTACCGAGTGGACTGGTCCGACGCGTTTATTCAAGCATTAGTTTATAAAAAAAAATATGTTACCAAAATTCTGAAATTCCTTTCGCTCATTCCTTCAGTCAGTCAGTCGTTCACGATTTCCACCTTCAAAATGGAATCATTACTTACCTAACAAGGTAAATAGTATTTTATACGAATAAATCCAACACTAACACGCCAATAATCTTTACTATCCCCTTTCCTCGCAGTACCTATTACATACGAATACTATAAACATTTTTTCGCCCCAATTCTGTATTTACAGTCCAATAATCAATAATTACTGTCTCTATAACGAGCTTAAGGTGGCCCTTCCCGACTCGCGTATCATGTACATCGAGCATGGTTTAAAAGCTCGTTGCTTCATTTAAAGCAATCTAATGTGATGTTTGATGCAAAAGTAATGCCAAAAAAAGAGATCTCTCTCAAAAAAAGAGCTCTGTTGGCATTCAGGACTTCTACGATTTATTTGATATTTGACAAAACTTGTTCCAGGATATACGTGTTTTTATTAAACCCTTAAGGATTTTTGAAAAAAAAATGCACTAGGCTTCTATAGAAGTACTTTTTTATATTTTTAATATAGGAGCACATTATGGAGAGTCAAAGTTCACATAAAATAGCAGGTTTTCATAGGTCTTTACTGAATTACTCTTACACAAATTTACGTTTTGGTTTCTATAGAAGCCTAGATAATATCCACAAGATATCTGTTTCCAAAATATTTGAAGAAAGATGTGTAATAACATCATATAATCACGTAAGAGCGGTTGTATGAAATTGTACGTCGGGTTGGCGGCTCTTAACGTTTCTTTTAAAAGACATGAACTGTAAAACGATCTTCCCTAGTTCCGTAATAAGGCTGTAATAGCACATAAGATGGATATGATGGCTGATCGTAACTTCGAGTTATGTCTCTCTGTAACTATTTTCAAGGCTATCGACTATTACGACAAACTGTCGTATATTTCCGAAGATATTTGTTATTGATGATCAAGGTCTGTCGTGTTTCTAATAGAAAGTTGAAAGGGCTGGGTTTCTGTTCGAATTATCTTTTTTTTATGGTGACATTTTCTGTTTTAAGGTTTGTTTTATGGCAGGTTAAAAGCATCGAAAGACGAATCCCGCCCCTTGGGCGGAGCGGGAAACAGTGTCAGACTCTTACTGACTAAAAAACCTACCCCATTCCTTTCAGTCCCATCCCATCCCTACAGTTTGCTGACAAATCCTTGAGGCGAGCGGGAACAGTGCGCGCCGGCGACGACTTGGGCCTGGACTGTTACCAGACGACCGGACGGCGAGCTACCTATTACTCGCCGTCCGCTTCGTTTTATGGTTACTAGACAACTGATAAACACACAACAACATACTTATATACAAGGTGTCATTGACATGTTAACGCAAACGAATACCATGGATCCAGTACAAGATTTTGGACCCCCCAGAGGTGGAATTTTTCGTCGGTTTTTTTTCAAATTTTTGAAAAAAAAGTTTTGTTTTTTTATTTTTTACCTATATAAAATCGTTAGTCTGACCAATCCTAATGTTATTTTTAGAAAAAAAAAGAAAAAGAATATTTTTTTAACAAAAAAATATTAATAAAAAAATCATCGAGGCAAATCAAGTCGTAATTCTAATCAAACCTAATGAAATTTTTAATTTGGAATGTAATGCACTCATTTTTTTCGCAAAAAATGTTAAATTGACGTTTTTATACAGTTTAATTAAAAAAACGTTAAAAAATCATTAAAAAAAAATAAGAAAAAACCGACAAAAAACTCCATCACTGGGGGGTCTAGAATCATGAACTGGATCTATGGTATTCGTTTGCGTTAACATGTCAATGACACCCTGTATATCTAAATATATACATATTATAGACAAATTACACCCAGACACAGAACAAATTATCGCGCTCATCACACAAGCATTTATCCCGGGTGGGAATCGGACCCACGACCTCCAGCATAGCAGACAGGGCCACTGACTACTAGACCAATAGGCCAGTATCGATGACTTGTATGTACAACTAGCTTTTGCCCGCGGCTTCGACCGCGTGGTATTGGGGTTGGGGTTGGGGTTTCCGGGATAAAAAGTACGCTATGTCCTATACGGATACGGAGTGTATCCTATGCCTGTGCCAAATTTCATCTAGATCTGTCCAGCCCTTTTGGCGTGATTGAGTAACAAACATCCAAACATCGTAACTTTCGCATTTATAATATTAGTAAGAAGTAAGATTATTCCAAGTCCCTCCTACTAAAGTACCCATGACTAAACAATATCCTTACTAACTCAACCCAACAAAACGACATAGCAACACCCCACTCGATACCAAACCGTTCTTAATAACTTGATCGGGTACCGCTTCCCATTTACACAAGGACAGACGACAACGATCGACCTAATTAAGATATCCAAGCCATCGACATTGACATAGCATTATAGTTTAGTCGATCGAGACAGAATCGATTTAGTCTGAATATAAATAGGTCGATAGGTACCACTCTATTGTGAAGCTCGTGGTAAGTACCTAAGTACAGTCGGCAAAGGAGATCAGTAATCAGAGTGGTTTTGTACATTTTTTTTTCTTTATTGTACTAAAAACTTAACTTAAATATTGATTAACCTTTTGAATATCTTAACTACAGACACCGTTTAAAGACTATAGGTGCCCGGACACCGGTGTCCTCATGGGGTTTAATTGAGAAATCTACATCTACACTAGTCTACATCTACACTAATATAATAAATTGTAAAGTTTGTTTTTTTGTTTTTTTGTTTGTAGGGGGTAATCTCTGAAACTAATGGTTCGATTGGAAAAATTGAAGCTATAATAGAAAGCTGCTTTACTCCTGAGTGACATAGGCTATAAATTGTTTATATAACATGGATATTAACCGAGCTATCACACCTTTTGTCTCACAAAATTTTCCGCGGACGAAGTCGCGGGCAGAAGCTAGTATAATATATATTCCATAACTAACACACAACGTCGTCTAGTCCTAAACTAAGGAGAGCTTGTATTATGGCTACTAGACAACTTATAAACATACTTACAAATTTCTAAATACATACATATTACAGTGTTAGAGGCACAGTGAAGAAACGCCAAAAAGGAGGTGTGACAAGCTGTGGCGGCAATCATAGACAAGTTCGTGCGCGCGTCGATGCTGGTGATTTTTGGTCTGACAAAGCGCGGAAGAAAAATCGCTCCCGTTTGAAAAGTCAATCTGCCTAATTTTGTAATATAAGATTGTTTAGTGTTATTTCTGTTGAAAATAATTAAGCTAGTTCCGTTTGGTTTCTTTTTCTTTGTGATTTTGGTTTTGTTTCATTAAAAAGGAAATATAAAATGTCATAGTCTGCCGTTATTGTTTTTTTTTTTATTAGACTCACTTCTGGTTTTTCCTAAAAATAGATAAATTACACCCAGACGCAGAACAAATAATTGAGCTTATCACACAAAGCTTTGTCCTGGGTGGGAATCGAACCCACGACCTCCAGCTAGTAAGCCAGGGAAACTAACCTCTAGACCAACAGGCCAGTCAAATATGCATGCCCAATATCCAGTATTACTTTCAAAAAACTTCGACTATATCTGACAACCCTGGTCACTTATCTCCTTTGTTGACTGTACTTATAGCCAGACGGGTCGAACGATCAGAAAGCCTCGACAAAATGACATCGTATCGGCCAACAAAGATTGTAGGTATGAAATATACATACACATTACGTTACAAAAGCGTCATGTGACAAATTTTAATCTTTATGGACTTTTGACCACTGTAATCTTACTGGTAGAATGCTGTTTAGTTGCCTTTTAGGGCGTCTTCAAATTAGCCGGAAAGTGTCAACTGATGACAACGCGATTGCAGCGCTGCTGATTATGCCGTGCTACTATACAGTAGTTGTAGCGCGGCAGTCGCGCGCTTCTGACTTCTGCTATACTGTTGCTTTAGCTATAGGGACCCCGACAAATATCCAGCCACCATAGGTGTAAGCTGCGAACGATGAGGAATGAGCAGCTCGCCGTCCGTCCATCTGGTGATCGTTCAGACTGAGCCCGAGTCTACGCGTGCCTCAAAAACAAGTCAATAAATGCTAGCAGGGCAGAAGCCTAAGTCATGGTTTTACTTCCGAGAGGGAAAATCGTGGTCCTGATACGCGAAGCCGAAGAAGAAATATGCGTTTGGTTTTAATCAGTAAAATTCTGACACGCCTTCTTACTCTTCCCTAGAGAGCAAGAAGTCATTGAGTACTCCTAAACCTAATCTAACAGAATATAGAAAATTTTCGATATACTATATTGAACCCTATACAACTGACCTTGAATGTTTGAGAACTACAATAGCTCCCTTAGTGTTTGTCAATTAACCAAGACAGACGCCATATGTACTGTACTTTTCCATCGGAAATCGATTGACCTTGGGTGAAGCCCTGAGAACATAACTTTCCTCTTTTTCTGCGTAATTGACCTTGAATAAACTTTGCCGTCTGCGTGAAGGAAAAAACGCAATGTCATGTTGCAACGCAAGTCAAACTTTTACTGACAAAAACCAACCTGTGCTTTTTCAGTGACCTCTGTCGCCGGGCCCTGGTTCAAGCAATGTTTCAACGTGAGTGTTGTCTGCTTCTGTGAAGGAGTAATGCTAGCGAAGACGGAGGACGGAACGAATGTCCTCACGTCACAACCGCTGGAATTCCGGCTACCCCAGACGCGGGCTTGCGGTCGTCGAGATAACTTCAATAATCCTCTGGTCGTCCAGTCCATCGGCATCGACCGGTCCGAGTTTAGTCGTCGACAGTTCGTAGTGATCCACGTAACTCTTAAAGAGCAGCAAACCATAGTGGCCAGCAAGGCCGATGGTCACTGGGATTTTTTGAAAAGGAAACTTGTACCCACTAGCTTTGACTCCAGGAGACGTCAAAAGGAAGGAAGGTGACCTTCAAAAAACCTGTGTTCATTTAATCGCCCTTCGCGTTCTATGGTCACTCTTCAAACTGATAGTAACTATTAAGCCTAGACAGTGCAGACAAGTAGCCAGCACTACCTAAACCGCATAACACTATTAGCCAAACTCGCCCTAACATAAAACATCGTTAAAACCCCTTTTACCCTATCGGATAATATCCGAAAGACTTCTTTTTTAAACGTTGTAACGTGTTAAATATATCCGTATCGGATGCTAGCGTAATTACCGACCAAAAACCCAGGCTTCCTACTAAAATACATTCTTACTTTGAACCGTTAAAATGGTCGAAGAGTTCAGCTCGAAAATAGACTTAATAGCTGTTTAGTAAAGTGTTTTAATGAAAATATGGACTCCAAGGATTTTAGGAGTTTCTGTAAACATTTATCTATGTTAGTGGTTTGACTTTGGAAGGTTTTAAAGGCTTACGTCATGTTTTGGTACCGAAATAGATGTTTAATTATTGTAATGTATTTTTGGTACTGTTTACAGTTTTCAGCTGAAATTACTAAACACTTATGTTGTTGTAGGCTATGATTTAAGTCCTTATTTTATGTTGGTAAATAATTTTTGTTGAGGTACAAAATTATAGCGATATAGAAGTGACTGAGACAGTGACTTTTACTGGCTATAACCAACCTGTAATAGTGGCGAATATTGTGGTGACACCTGGTGGAGGCCTTTGCCCAATAGTGGACGTCTTTCAGCTATAATGATGATGATGATGATGATCCTACCTGTATCCTATAGTAGATTTTTGCCTTCCAAGACCGCGGTAATTCTTGCAAAACAACCTAGAAAGAGGTGGCGGGATGACCTAGACGCGTACCGAGAGGACTGGTCCGAGATGGTACAGGAAAAGAAGACTTGGAAGGACTTGGGGGAGGCCTTTGCCCAGCAGTGGGACAGTAAGGGCTATTCAAATCCAAACCTTGAAGGCATCGCCTTTACGGTTTTGCTGACACCTCCTTGGTGATATCACTTGTCTAGTTTCAAACCTACAACCTCAAGTACGAAAGGAATATGGCCTAACCACGATGCCATTACAAAACGGTAGGGGTAAGCTATTAATCTCTTTAAATCCTTTTAGCAATGGGTCATTGCTTAATATTGATTAATATTAGCAGAGGCGTAGCTAACCCTAGAGGCCCTGTATCAAATATTTTTATTTCTTGTTATTTATACTTCTTGTTATTGTTTAAAAAATAAATAAATAGGCAATAGCTAGTTTTAAGACACTTTGATCTGATTGTTAATTAATTTAATAATTACTAGCGACCCGCCCCAGCTTCGCACGGGTACTAATATTGAATATATTATGCACACAAACCTTCCTCTTAAATCAGTCTATCTATTTAAAAAAACCGCATCAAAATCCGTTGCGTACTTGTAAAGATAGGGGCAAGCAACTTTGTTTTACACTATGTAATGATATTCATTCTATTTGTCATAACTTTAGCTTTATAGTCATTTACACTTTGTTACATTAACTATAGTGGCAAAAAAATGTATCGGTCCCCAAGATACAGGCTTTGCCGAGTTTGGGGACAACCGTTTATTTTATATCAAAAAGCTGTTAATAGTTACTTGATACTACATTAAGTTAAGATAATTTTCAAGGCAACTCTTGTAACAAATGTTCAATAAATTATTATTATTCCCTTTATTCATTTTTAAACATATTATTTACATCTATATGTCGCATCCTGGGTGGCCGAGATGCGATGCATCGGGTCTTCATCGCGATCCGACATGGTTTTGAGCAATGTGGGCACTGTCGTGGGCACTCGAACAAAAGAAATAGTTCAAATCAAAATAACTTTATTTCACTAACGATTTTACAATAAATTCGAAACAAACACGTGCGTTGGTACTGAGTGTATGCCGAGGCTGCCTGAGTTAGACTGACTCAACGCTCCGTTGGCCCGCTCGTCCTCGCTGCATCCCCTCCACCGACGATCGTGTCCAAGCGTAGTAGGGCGCGCTTGCGTTTCCGTTTACAATGTTATTGGTTTACAACACAAAATAATAGATGGCGTTGTCTGTTGCAACATAACGCCATCGATCCACGACAGATCGCGCTGTCTGTTGCAAGTTAATGCCATCAATCCACGACACGGCCATCCCTGACTAGCACCCGTCCTCGGGTGTAGTACCTGTGGACAAAATATTCTCAGAGAATAAACAAGCTCGGCTATCCTGCCAATATAACTAAGGTTTATCTTGGTGAAATAATTAACTACCGTGAATTACAATGCCTTTTTAATTAATCTTATGTACACAGTGCTCCCTGCACAACATTATTCATTGGAAAAGATCCGACCAACAAGTTAAAAAGACTAAACAAAGTCATTCTAACATTTCTGTCAGTCTATCATAACTTATAAGCAATGCATACTCAACTCCTGAAACTTTCACAACAATCTGTGCACCAACACAGACTAGAATCGCACCAACGATTCTCAAGGAAATCTTACGCAAAATGTGCTACAACACATAAAGCGCTCTGTGCACCAACACAGACAGAAATCGCACCAACGATTCCTTATAGACCCATCGCCACATGATACTCATGAGGTGCGGTCTCGAGTTTTGAGCATAGACCCATCGCCACATGTTACTCATGAGGTGCGGTCTCGAGTTTTGAGCATAGACCCATCGCCACATGTTACTCATGAGGTGCGGTCTAGTTTCGAGTATGAGTATACAAGCCATTCTTAATCAGATTTGGTTTCACTACCACTGTCATCATCTATGACATCCAGCTCTCGAGGAACTTGGTGATCGGGGATCTTTCTAACACGATCATGAGGGTATTTGTATGTGCGCTTAGAGTCAAGTGCCTTTAATAGGTATCTATCCCCGTCTAAAACATCGATAATCTTAAATGGGCCTTTGAATTTAGGATCTAATTTTGTTTGGTTCCTTTCCTCATTTTCAATCAAAACATAATCATTAATAGCCAACTTAGAAACCTGAGCCTTATTTTGGTCAAACCGATTTTTGTCATAATTTGCATTTTTCTCAATATTCTGTGTCGCGAGCTCTCTAATCTCATCTAAATTAACTTCAGTACCGTCATCATCAGCGGTAACTAAACCAAGTGGTCGTGCTACCCTTCCTATCATCAACTCAAGAGGGCTGCATTTAGTCACCCTATTAACAGTCGAGTTCATAGCTAACTGCACCTCTCCTAGTGAGTCCTGCCAAGTACGATCGCGACTAGTCTCTACAGCTGTCAACATACTCTTGAGAGTACTCATTACCCTTTCAACCTGACCGTTGGCGCGACTACCTCCAGTGGCTATCAAGTGCAACTCTATGTTGTTAGAAGTACAGAAATTGGAGAAATCTTTGCTAGCGAAACAACGACCTTGATCTGCTACTATACGTTTAGGTGTCCCAAACAACGCTATACAGAACTCAATAGCACTAATACTACTGTTAGTGTCGATGTTAAGCGAATGGCGAAGTAAAACAAACTTGGTAAAAGCATCTATAATGACAAACACATACTCCTTGATGTCATTCTTACCAGACAGTTTACCAGAAGCGTCAATATGAATGGTGTGCCATGGGATACTGAACTTGGGAATTGGGTGAAGTTCTGCTTGAACTTTACCAGAGTGGGGCTTTGCTATTTTGCAAGTGATACAATTGTCTACGAATTTTCTCACATATTTTGACATACCCTCAAACCAGTAATGTTCGTAAATCTTTTCGAGAGTTTTCTCCCACCCCAAATGCATAACAGATTCATGGACGTTGTTAATTACTGACCACCTAAGAGATCTTGGTACAATAGGCAGACATCGAGTGCGTCCGTTACGCTGAATTTTACGGTACAGAACATTTTTACGGATTTCGTAAGTTTTCCGAGTTTCCTCAGGAAAAACTTCATTACGAAGGTCCGACACAATCTTACTGATCTCTTCGTCCTTTTCCTGTTCAGCTTGCAACCAGTTAATAGAAAGCTCAGCTAAATCGACACGCTTCTGTTCTACACGAGTAAAAACTGATTTAGGCGTAGGGAGAGGATTTCTAGAAAGAAAGTCTACATGACTCATCCTACTGCCTTCACGATAAACAATATCAAACTCAAATGACTGCATGTAGGCCCACCAACGATGAACTCGTGGAGACAAGTCAGTTTTATTTTTAGAGGCTTTAACAGAACTGCAGTCTGTCACCACGGTAAACTTACGACCAAGCAAATAATGTCGAAAATGCTTTATGGCATTAAAAAACAGCCAAAGTTTCCAATTCGAATGAATGATACTTCGATTCTGCTGGAGATGTACGACGACTATAGTAAGCAACTACATGTTGTTTCCCATTGATCTTTTGAATGAAAATGGCACCATATCCTTCCGCACTGGCATCGGTATGCAACTCGATCGGATGCGCTGGGTCGAATATCGTAAGGACTGGTTCACTGGTTAAGTAGGAAATTATTTTCTGACGAATGGCCTCATGACTGGGTTCCCAACCAATCGTTCTGTTCTTACCGCTCGTTAAACGAAACAGAGGAGCCATTGTTTTTGAGAACTGTGGCACAAATTGTCTGAAATAAGTGGCCAACCCTATAAACTGTCTCAGCTGAGTGATGGTTTTAGGTGGGGGAAGTTTAGACAAAGCTACAATTTTATTTGGGTTGGGTCTGATTTGGCCGTTCTCAACTACAAAGCCTAAATACTCAACCCGGCGCTTAAGAAATGAACACTTAACAAAGTTCAAGGAAAAACCAGCTTTTGTCAATTTATCGAGTACAGTGCGAAGCCGAACTAAACTTTCCTCCACACCTGATCCTATTATTAAAATATCATCAACGTATGTCACAGCATAAGCAAGGCCACCTAATGCTTTCATCACTGCACGCTGATAGACTGAGCTTGCGTTCTTCAAACCGAACGGCATGGTCAAATATTCCCACTGACCGTCAGGAGTAACGAACGCAGTGCGCTCTATTGATTCAGGGTGCACTGGAATCTGATGATACCCTGATAACATATCAAGGCACGTGAACCATGTAGCACCACCTAACCTAGACACAAGATCCTCTATCAACGGTAATGGAAACCTATCTGATACAGTGTTGTCGTTCAGTTCCCTGTAGTCGACACACATGCGATCTGAACCATCCTTCTTCTTAACAAGCAACACTGGGCTAGAAAAGGGCGAACAACTTGGCCTAATAATACCTGCCTCCTCTAGTTCACGAACTTTTGCAGTGACAACTTCGCGTTCACTAGCACTAAGTCTATAAGGGCGACGATTAACCGTACGGTTAGGGTCTACAAGCCTAATTTGCAGCTGACCTGTTGTTACACGGGATCTAGAAACACCACTAGAAAACGAAGAAGAATATTCCGATAAAAGATCAATTAACTGGGAACGAAATTCTGGCGGAATATCTGTATCAATCTTGTCGAAATTAATTTGACAATTAGAATCGTTTTTTAGGTTATTTGACACATCACATAACCTAACAACTTTGCCACGACACAAAACAACACTATCAGACGTCATGTTAACGTTAAAACCCTGATCTAAAATCTCACGCCCAATTAAAATATCATTTTTAAGGCTACTATCTGGTACAACGTGAAATAAAATCTCTAATCGCAAATCATTAATCGTAACTTCAGATAATATTTGTAAGGTACTTTGCACACTACCATGGCCAATACCCGTTAAATTAACAATGTTGCTCGCACGCTTGCCACTAAGCTTTGATGCAACAGAATCTTTGATGAGAGAGCACTCGGCACCAGAATCATAATAAAATGAATACGACTCACCAGAGTTCATTAGAGTGCCGCTGGGATTGCTGACATAGCAAACTTCAACACGTCTCTCACTGCTCGCCGCAGCTGCAGGCGCTGCTCCAGAACTGGTTGAGCTGCTTGCCACGCCGGTACCTCCTCCATTGCTTCGTGGACATTTTGTAGCAAAATGTCCAGTGTTACCGCATCGGAAACATATGATGTCCGAACGCTGTTTTGGTCCTGCAGAACTTGATGCTGAAGTGGCAGGATTGATTGCCTTGCCTTTCACCTCACTTCTGGATCTGCAGTCGGACGTTCGGTGACCTATTTTACCGCAGTTGTGACATTTCAGCGACTGAAACTTCGATCTCTTGAACTCAGGAGCGTCGTCGGCTGAGTTACCAATCGAAGCTTTCCTTTTCAGAAACGAGAACGCTTGTAGTTCACACTGCAGCTTGTTTCTGTTGCTAACTTCTGTAGTAAACGCCAACCTCTGTATACGCCCATCAAATTGCGCCATATGAGCCAGCACAGTAGATATGGCTATTTGCTCACCGCTCATGTTTTGCCAGCGTGATGTGAGCGTAGACAACAATCGGGCGGCGTACGCAGCATAGCATTCACCTTCCTTAGGCTTGCTGTTCATCATTTTGACGAGAGTTGCGGCTGGTGTGTCCACGCAGTCGTAACGGGATAAAACAGGCTTTTGAAGTCACGCCATGTCATACCCGCAAACGATACTTGCGCCAGCCAACGGGAAGCACTTCCTTTTAGAGCCTTGCTTAAGGTGATAATCAAAGCACTTCCTTGAAGCGGTACTTCAGATAAGCACAGGTCCGCTGTAGTACACCAGGCACGTGCGTCCACATCCGGCTTATCCGGGTCGAATTCAGGCAAAGAAATATGCTTGGTACCCGCTGGGCCCTTGATGGCTTCTATCAGGGACATCATGTTCTGATTTTGAGCAGCCAGCAGCGTACGAAGTAAATTCTCGTCGCACCGTGACGTCATAGCTCCGTTCTGCATTATTTCTTCAGCTCGAGTGTATCCCAGTTCTGATGTCGCATCCTGGGTGGCCGAGATGCGATGCATCGGGTCTTCATCGCGATCCGACATGGTTTTGAGCAATGTGGGCACTGTCGTGGGCACTCGAACAAAAGAAATAGTTCAAATCAAAATAACTTTATTTCACTAACGATTTTACAATAAATTCGAAACAAACACGTGCGTTGGTACTGAGTGTATGCCGAGGCTGCCTGAGTTAGACTGACTCAACGCTCCGTTGGCCCGCTCGTCCTCGCTGCATCCCCTCCACCGACGATCGTGTCCAAGCGTAGTAGGGCGCGCTTGCGTTTCCGTTTACAATGTTATTGGTTTACAACACAAAATAATAGATGGCGTTGTCTGTTGCAACATAACGCCATCGATCCACGACAGATCGCGCTGTCTGTTGCAAGTTAATGCCATCAATCCACGACATATATATATAAAAATCAATTGCTGTTCGTTAGTCTCGCTAAAACTCGAGAACGGCTGAACGGATTTATCTTATCTTGGTCTTGAATTATTCGTGGAGGTCTAGGGAAGGTTTAAAAGGTGAGAAAAATTCGAATAGTAGGGTAGAGTAGGGTAGAGTAGGGTAGAGTAGGGTAGAGTAGGGTAGAGTAGGGTAGAGTAGGGTAGAGTAGGGTAGAGTAGGGTAGAGTAGGGTAGAGTAGGGTAGAGTAGGGTAGAGTAGGGTAGAGTAGGGTAGAGTAGGGTAGAGTAGGGTAGAGTAGGGTAGAGTAGGGTAGAGTAGGGTAGAGTAGGGTAGAGTAGGGTAGAGTAGGGTAGAGTAGGGTAGAGTAGGGTAGAGTAGGGTAGAGTAGGGTAGAGTAGGGTAGAGTAGGGTAGAGTAGGGTAGAGTAGGGTAGAGTAGGGTAGAGTAGGGTAGAGTAGGGTAGAGTAGGGTAGAGTAGGGTAGAGTAGGGTAGAGTAGGGTAGAGTAAAATAATCTGATGCCGGGAGCGAAGCCGCGGGCAAAAGCTAGTTTTTAAATATTTTCTTAAAAAACACATACAAAAAAAAACTTTTAAAAATATAAAAAAACAGTAGTCCGCCGGTGTCGGGAACAGGGTCCAATTATTATTATTATTATTATTTTGAATGTCTTTTAAAAGTCGATAGTTAGCAAATCATGTTTTATTATGAACATATATAGTCATTAATACATTTTATTTATTAGGAAGAAAAAATCCCATTCCTGCAAAAAACATAAATGCACACTTACAATATACATACAAAAAAGGATCAATATGTCTTAAGCTTGAATCTGAAAAAAATGTTAACTTGGTACTAATGATTCTTAAATCTAAAATGATAAAAAAAATATCTATAGATGTTACCTCTATGCGATTTTCTATCCTCTAGCGTGCCATGAAGCTGATGCCATGTACCTGTAAAAAAAAAAGATCCATGTAAATAATAATCTTTATTACATAGTATAAAACAAAACCAACGCAGCGCAACGGATTTTGATGCAGCTTTTTTAAATAGATAGAGTGATTCAAGAGAAAGGTTTATGTGTATAATACATGCATAATATATACACCGTGAAATTTTAATGGTTGTTTTCCCTGAGCGAAATGGTTGTGTCTTGGTAATACAAACGTTTGATAAAAAAATAAAATATTAAAAACAAAAAATGGACCTGTAGAGTGCAAGCTAATTATGACGTATCACAATGTGCGAGAGCTTATTTTTGTTTAAATATTTAATGAATCGGTTTCCTTTGACGACGTGCTGCTCATGCGACTCTATTAGTACCTAAAAATTAGGTCTAATGTTACTATTGTTTTCGCTTTTGTGAGTTGATGAATATTTTTAATAATTATTTATAAAAAAAAACTTTTCATTTTTTAATTTTTACTGTATACTTCGAAAGTACTCCTTATAGCAAGTCATTCTGCCGCGGGAAAACAACCATTTAAATTTCACGGTGTATTCAATATCAGTGCCCGTGCGAAACTGGGGCGGGTCGCTTGTCTATAAGTATATAAATGAAAGTCGTGTTAGTTACACTATTTATAACTCAAGAACGGCTGAAGCGATTTGGTTAAAATTGGTAGGGAGGTAGCTAAGAACCAGGAGGACATAGTAAAATAAAAATTTAAAAAAATGCTCATTTATTGCCTCTAAGGTGGAACAAAGTTTGCCGAGTCAGCTAGTATAATAATATATTCCACAACAATCAAACAACGCCATCTAGTCCCAAGCTAAGCAGAGCTTGTGTTTTGGGTACAAGACGACTGATAAACATACTTATATATTTCTAAATGCATATAACATACAATGTCCCACTGCTAGAGCACAGGCCTCTTCTCTAAGAGAGAATTGGTGAATGTAACATGTCTTTGAATTTTTGGTTTTAGGACATGCCGGTTTCCTCACGATGTTTTCCTTCACACTTTTGAGAGCAGTGGTGATGAAATAAATTACACGAAGTAATGCACCTGGCTGGGTTTGAACCCGTGACCTATAACTCGTAAGTCGGGGTTGTTACCACCCGGCCACCACATCTCCCCTAAAAGCTATATTATATATAAATAAATTACACCCAGACACAGAGCAAAATAATCTTGCTCATCACACAAAAAATTGTTTGGCGGAATTCAAACTCACGACCTCCAGCATAGTAGTCAAGGCTACTCACCATTACACCAACAGGCTAGTCATAATCATTACATAGTATAAAAAAAAGTTGCTTCGTCCCTATGTATGCTTAGATCTTTAAAAGTACGCCACGGATTTTGATGCGGTTTAATAGATAGAGTGATTCAAAAGGAAGGTTAATACATGCATAATATATTTAGTATCACCATTGCATCCGTGCGAAGCTGAGGCGGCTCGCTAGTAACAAAATAAAAAGAACTTTCCTATACATTGGTAAATTGCTGAACTGAAGGACAAAGTTAAAATGGCCATGTCATGCGTCTGCAATTTCGCTGGCATTCGATCAATTCGTCACGGCGACTGAAATATATGTTACCACTAACTTTGCCAGTACCTACCTCGGGAAAATAGAAAACTATTCCAAGAAAATGTAGTCCTAGCATAAAAAAGTGTCCTTGGAACACCTTTTTTATGGTGGGAAAAATCATGTAATGACAAATCCCACCCTTGGACGGAGTGGGAAATAGTTTCAGACTTTTACTGACAAAAGGTCCGCCCCCGGTATGAGAGCTAAGAAGGAATGGGATGGCTCCATTTCTTCTTAGCTCTCAGTCAGGGGTCGGACCTTCCTTTCAGAAACCGGACCGCCGCCCCCTATGTACAGTCAGCAGCAGCACATCAAACTACAAACGATTTTCAACTCTTAATCATAATGTAACAAGGTTCAAAATGTATTGGAGAAATCTGACAGATTTGTATAGTCTGATGTGCTACTGACTGTACATTTGTTGAAAAGTCCTTGATACGCGCGGAAACAGAGTGCGCTGTCGTGACGACCTGGTTTGGTCTGAACCGTTACCAGACGACCGGACGGTGAGCTACCCCTTGCTCGTCGACTACAAGCCCGAACGTGGCGGCGACGGCTACGGCGAAGGCGCCGTTGCCTTTGCCTTATGCGGTCGGCCTCCTCCTCTACTAGCATTACTGCCTCGCAGAAGGAGGCGACCGGGGGGTGCGTTTTTAATCAGTAAAAGTCTGACACTATAAATAACTGACCACGTATAATCTTGTAAATAATAATAATTTGTACCTAATAATTAGGTTTATAAAGCAGGAATGTAGGTCGTAACGTGTTGATTTGATTATATGACGTGTTAAAATTAGTAATACTGGCTTCTAACGTTCATGTTAGTGCTTATAATTTTACCTTGGTCCAGTTTCAACGCATTGTAATTACGTAGAAATTATGTCAATCTATTTGGAGTAGTGTTAAATCAAATGTGAACGTTTTGAGAGCGAATTACATTACATAGAGGAGGTCTGTGTCCCAGCAATGGGAACATTTAAAAAGCTGATTATGATGATGATGACATTAGTTTGTAAGTTGAGTATGTCACTGATAATAATATTTATTGTGATTTGCTCTCGTAGTCAAGTTAAAATCAAGCGTATTACGTCATGATAATGCAAAAAACTTTTATAATATCAGTCTAGATTATTGGGTCCTGGTGATCTGTAACACAGGTTTCTCCAAAAGCTACAACAGCTATCAGATCTCGCAATGTTAATTCATAATCTATATATACAAAAGGATAAACTGACTGACTGACATATCAACACACAGCCAAAACTACTGGAACTAGGAGCGTGACATTTTGCACAAGGCTTTCTTTTATGACGTAGGCGAACACTAAGAAAAGGTTTTTTTTTAAATTAAGCTCTTAAAGGGATGTAATGGGGAAAAAACCATTACGAGAGAAAATAAATAATAAATAACTAGATTTTGCTCGCGGCTTTGCTCCCGACATCAGAAAAATATGACAAATAAAGAACCACTTGCTGGACCGATTTTGTGAATGCTTAGTTTTCAAGATCCAAGCATACATACAGACAGTGGGAAGCGATTTTGTTTTACACTATGTAATGATTATTAATCAATTCTATACTAACAAACAAAACCTCCTTACTAATCGAAACGAAAAGCCAAGAAAAGACAGAAAAATTAGCAATCCCATTTCTTCAAGCCAACTCATACGTACTTGTGCCGCCATGTTTGTAGTGTGCTCAGTCGCGACCTGAACAGCTAGCGTGTTTACCCCCGACTGTTTACCCTGGGTCCAACCCTGCCTATTTGTTTTTAATATTAAGTTATTGTTTTCAAGTTATATGGGGTCATCAGGGAGCATGTTTGTTGGAACTGATTCTGGAAATGGCTATCGTGTTGGTAACTGGATTTGAGTCGGGGTTGTTTTATTTTTGTTTATTTAGGGATAATTAACAGTCATGATATACAGTACAAAACAAATCTAGAGGTGTATAAAAATAAATTGTTAGTTAGTATTGCTGAAAAATGAGAACGCTTGGACTAATTTAAATACTCCTTTTTTTCGTACGAAAATACAGAGATGGTTTAAATAGTAAAAAAAACTAGGTATGTCGAGTAAACGCAATCTACCTAACTAGTAGGTTGCATTTATTCGACATAGAGTAGAGTAAATAAGTTGGTAGAATAGGTAAGGTAGGTACAATAGGTACCTACCTATTGTAGCTACCTATGTAGAGTACGTTGGCAACTTTTTTTTTTTTTTTTTGGGGTAGCGTATGATAGAAGCGAGCGATATATAAGTGGTAACAATATATGCGGATAATTGCATTATCTGCATTTTATACACCGTTAAATTTTGGTCGGTAGATGTCGGTCGATGCGTTCTAACTACCTACGGCCGGGTTAAAGAATAAATTTTGTTTGCGCGTAAATTTCGGTGGGAAAATTATGTAATAACATTACCACGTCCTTGAGAGTGTCAGACTTTTGCTGACTAAAAATCTACTCCTAATCGCTCGTTGCTTTTCATACCGGGAACGAACCTTCATTTCAGAAATTGATCCTCGACCCTGATGGGCCTCTACGGTTTGCTGACAACATATTGCGGCACGCGTGGAAATAAACCATAGGTACATGCTAAGTAATCATAGCGTAGAAACAAGTTTTCAATGAAAATATTTTTTTTCATAACAAGCTTTTATAGCGGTGGTCTATACTTATATAAATAAAACTCGTCAAGACGATTCACACGAGCCCAAACTCGACGTGGTTGTGCCGTTTAATTACAGAGTTCCTATGGCTACCTCGCGATTCCATCATCAGATCAGCTCCATGTCATCATAATATTGCATTGTCATCTGAACTAAACGTGTATACCAAATTTCAGCTCAATCGGAAACCGGGAAGTGGATCAAATTTAAGTTGCAAGATTTGATTACAGAACGACAGACAACGGGACAGGTGAAAGTAAATAAAAGCTTGTAAAAATATAACAATAGCATCAGCCTTATAATATTCCCACTGGTGCGTTTCAGGCCTCCTCTCTAGGAGAGGGAGTGGACCACAGTCCACCACGCGGGCTCAGTGCGATTGGTGGATGTCACAAGTCATCGAATTTTTTCGTTCTTGGACATACCGATTTCTCACGATGATTTCCCTTACAGTTTTGAGAGCAGTGGTGATGAAATGAATTACACAAAGCAATGCGCCTAGTTAGGCTTGAACCCGCGCCCTACAAGTCATAAGTCAAGACCGTTACCGCTCGGCCACCAATGCCCAAAAACTTATCTATAATGGCGGTTAACTTAAACTCAAATATTTACAACAGGAAAATCCTATACCAGATTTTCCTTCAAGCATAAAATTCGCTAAGCTACTCAAATTCCTCTGAACTTTAATTTGTTAATTGTTATGTTTTCAATTCTCTTAATTATGATTATTTGACATTAATTACATTAACAATTCTTTTATTTTTTTAACACCTAATGTTTTTTTTAAGTAGCAAATATAAATCACTGTTAATTCTATTTCAAATTTTACAATTACTTACTGTGCACACCTACCACAGTGTACTCTTTTTTAAACTAAAAGTTTGTTAGAACAGAAAGCCTTGTAGCATTAAGTCCACCAATGTTCAGTATACAAGGTGACCGGTAAAAAGTGACCAATACTTAAATACGTGATTGCAAACATGATAACAAACAACTTTCACTAAGGAACCAATCCTGAAATCGCGAAAAAAATAGTAATTTCAGTACATTTTGACCAGTTAGGCGAATATAAATGTACTGACCAGCAGAATTTTTTTCATTTACTTCTTGTCACCCTGTATGAAGTTTAAATAAATAAAAATATCCGGAATATCTTTACGTATACCATTTTTATTCCTTAACGTCAAACCCGAAATACTTTATCCGCCATTTTCCTGGCACGTACTACCAAGAATATCTAACGCTAGATAACTCTGTCTAGGCTAGGCAAGGAGACAATTCTGCAGACTGAGAAACAAATGAAACGTACATACGTAGGCCGCGAAACCCGCTTGAGCGCTCTCCAAGTCACGACAGAGATGGGAAAAGGTCGATAGTTTGATATCGATAGAAAATACTTGTGCGTATTTATTAATTCAAAAAGTGTAAGTAGCAATTACGGTCCAGTGGTAACTGTAACGACTTGCAAGTTGTAAGTCGCGGGTTCATACCTCCAACTACACTCAAACATTACTAGTTACTTTGATCTTTATAATAATAGTGATAGGTACCCTCAGAACAAAAATTATTCCAAATACTTAATTTCAACCATATTCATCCTATAGTTCGAGCGTGAAAGAGACACAAACAAACAGTAACGTTATAAGATTATAAACGAGTCAGTTTCGGTTCTGTTTAACTAAATAAACAGGGTATAAAAATTCTTCATATTTATAAGATTAACTGAACCTTGTTGATTAATGAGAGAAATAAAAGTATCTTATATCTCCAGTGGTTATGAGTTCCAAGAAATAAAGTTAAGATAAGTAGAAATATGTTATGTGATTCTTAATACTTAATAAGAAAAATATTCCTAATGAGATTATGTTATTTACGACGTGTTGTTTTTTATTAAAGAAACAAGATGGTTAATTATTTCCAAAACCTCAAAGTAACATGTAAATCATATGGTTACTTACTACCAGACCTACTACTGATCCCGGAGTTTGTTTCAGTGTTTCTTCTCAGGTTAGTCAGCTAGGTAATAGCGGACTTATTTAGTTTAAACTGACGAAAAGAAAAAAAAATACGTGTAAAAGTGTTCTTTTAAAACCTATTTACAAAATACATATAATTTATCATTTACTACTTTTGGAACTGTAATTTTACTATTTATATTATAATAGTAAAAAAAAGTAGTAAATTTTTATACAAGTAGAAAAACTTTGTCATTGTTACCGAGGCGTAATCCGCACAGTGAAAAATTTCTACGTGTATCAAACGACGTTTTACAATAGACTTAGAAAGAAATAAATAAACAAGAGGCTGTCCGGGGCGACTAGTAAGGGCTACTTGGCTTCCAGCCTCACACTTTAAGTACAATAAATACTTTTCTGCACTACTAAACCAAGCAAGAAAAATCATTAGATGTTTTCTCACCTTCTAAAACAACCTGTATTCTTAATCATGTTAATAAAAACAAAATTGTTAAAAATCTTACTAAAACATTATTTTAACCTTTCAAGTATCGAAATTAGAGACATAATAGAAGGACAAAAAGTATGCAAACGCCGACATTCGCTCGGGGCTCAAGATTTTGTGAAAAAAACTATCGACTATATCTCCCCATCCCTACCACAAACACAGACACAAACGTTCAAACACGGACGCACACACAAACAGCAACGACGCGCTCGCCTCCCTAATCTTGTTGAAGATATTTGTAGCACGCGGCGCTGCCTGTGATTGTCTGTAGCGGTACTTTGTTTATCTTTACAAAGACTTACAGTTATGGTGTGAGCAGAATTGTAATTGTTCTACGAATGATGCACTAGGGTGAATCTCGAATCTTTAGTTTTTGTTTTATTACTTTTTTTGTTTAGTGGTTTGCCTGAAAGGAAGGCCATGGAACAATGTGTAAACGTTACACTTGGGGTCCTGGAACTAGGGTAGGAAAGAACGGTGGGTCGTTTAGTCAGTAGAAGTCTGACACTGTCTCCCGCTCCGCCCAAGGGCGGGATTCGCTATTTGACGAAAGCGCAAAACGCAAATAAGAAACGGGATGGACTGTTTAGTTAGTAAGAGTAGAGAGTGTATGAGACACTGTTTCCCGCTCCGCTTAAAGGAGGATTTGTCATTGGATGATTTTTACCCATCATAAAAAAAACCCTATGCGTATTTTACATAGCTTGACCGATTTTTTTTTTTTGTTCTATATATTTAGCCGGTCTGTCATAAGCCATTTTTAGGGTTCCGAGGCCAAATGGAAAAAAAACGAATCCCTTATACTTTCGTCATGTCTGTCTGTCTATCTATGTGTCCGTTTGTATATTACAACTACTTTTTTTTTCCAGAAATTTGGTAAGTAGATATATTCTGTTCTAACTCCATTAAGATTTTTACACAAAAATAGAAAAAAAAAAACAATACATTTTTGTTTCCTACGCTTAGGACTGAAACTGAAAACAAGAGCCAATTTTCAATCAGGTCCAATATTCATTGAGATGTACAATTTGCGGATGTTTTTGTCCACCTATATGTAAATTAAAGCTCGTCATTTCATTTGTAACATGAATTCTCTGTTGTTTTTCAATTATGCAGTGTTGTATTTAATTATGAATATTTTACTGAAGAGTTTTTGTAAAAAGACTTAAAAAAAGCTGCCTGGTTCCTAGTTTTATTATACAAATAAATATGTATTAGTATCTGAAATTGTATTATAAGGAAAGATTTACACAAATTAGAGTGGATCTATTTTTTGCGGAGCAGGAAACGGTATCAGACTTTTACATCACTGTAGATTGCATCACTGCTTACCATCGGTCGGGATCGCAGTCAAGCACTAGTTTATATCATTAAAAAATATATATCTATAAGCCTTACAAACATTCATGGCCAGTGCTTCAAGTTCCTATCCAAATACTTTTCCAAAACCTACCAAATTGATTTCACGAATTTCTCAGAAAACCACCCCGTGTTTTTCCCTGAGACTCCAACTTGTAAATACAAAGTTAGTAAGTATATAGTATGTTCAGAATTTTATTGACATATGTCAACGATACATCACTTTATCACAAAGTATGTTTTGAGAACAAATATCTACGCATTGTTGCCGTAGCGGTTGTGGCTTTTGAGGTTGGAGTGATGCCGGTGTGTTCTCTGAGTAAATATTTGTTAGGTAAGGAGTGAGACTAAGAATGAGGAAATAAGTATTCGAGTAGGATATTTGATTTCTAATACACTTACTTAATACAATACTGGGACTGGGCAGGACACGTCTGCCGCATGCCCGACAAACTGTGGGCCAAAGTAACACAAAGTTGGTGCCCTGAGACAGTGCGGCGGGGTCGCGGTAGACCACGAAGGAGATGGCGCGATGAGCTAGACAGATTCCTTCCGAACTGGCAAGAGGAAGCGCGGGACCGCGATGGATGGAAGGAGTGGAGGGAGGCCTTTGCCCAGGAGTGGGACAGAACAGGCTAACAAAAAAAAAAAAAAAAAAGAAAAAAAAAAAAAAAAAAAAAAAAAAAACACTTAATCGAAAAATGGTTTTAGGCATGCAATTGATTGTTTTCCGTACTAGTGTAGAAAAGTTTGCTCATCCTGTTACACTCCTACGAGTCGTAAGTATGTTGAAATGTCGTTTGATACATGTGGAAATTTGTCACTGCAGCTCTCGGCTCCATCAAAACCGTAGGGGCCCAGCTGCGTTGATGCCTGAAGCCAGTACTGCGGCCATGGCGTATAATAAAAACGTCAACAGGGCCCTAGAACGAAGGCAAAGAAGGTACAGGAGTGGGTATATATGGTATCTCCCGCCCCACCTAAGGGGGTGGAGATGTCATTGGTTTTCGGTTCAAATCAATCGGAACCGAAGCCCGTAACCGAAGGTGTGAAATTAATCGAAAGTTTCGGTATATCGGAACCGAAGCCAGAACTCCGTAATATCTCTAGTGTAAACCACACGTAGATACAAAATCCTTCAGTTTTGTCTTTATTGTTCCACAAAAGAAAAGTCGGCCTGATTGGTAGTAGAACTGACAGCCTAGGGCAACTGCCTTGTACTACGGATATGAGCTATTTTATATCTATATCAACAAAAAAATAAGGTTACATATTTATATGTACCTGATGTTTATTTATTTCTTCAAATTTTATGTTCAGTAGAGTGGTACATAGGCGGTCTTAAATGGCAAAACATTCACACATAATTTAGTCAAACTTTAAGTTTTAAAAATTACAGGTATGCACCAGCAAATCTTTTACACTGTTATTGTATCAATTACGCTGACAAAGAGCAAGAATTGATAAGAGGTGGCTCAAAGCCGCGAACACTGGAAGGAATGGAGACAGACCTTTGTCCAGCCATGAAACAGTTTAAAATATATAATAACCAATATGTAGCCAAACCATGATGGGGCCCGTTCTGGCTTCTGAAAAGAAGGTCCGACCCTGGTATGAGGGCTAAGAAGGAATGGGGTGGGTTGTTTAGTCAGTAAGAGTTTGACACTCTTTCCCGTGGGATTCGATATTAGATGATTTTTCCCATCATAAAAAAAGCCTTTGCCCAGCCATGGCACAGTATGAAGTACCTAGATATAATAATATATTAACCAATATGTAGCCAAACCATATTCCCAATTGATTCGAAACAACCAAATCAACGTCAATTGATCAGCAACTGACGTCAAATTTCGCGTCAACGTAACGTTATGTCAATCAGTAATTCAGCTCTGAACGTGGAGTTACGTCATGCCTATTTCCTTTTGGGAAATAGGGGAAGTTTTCATCTAGCATTAAATCAGTGTTCGCAATAAATTTTACTGGAATAAAATGTTTTTGTTTTGGAGATATGACGCACAAAAGAGTGCTTTAGGAATACCACCTGCTCGAAAAACAGGTTCCCACCGCTGGAAAACAGTCTAAGAGAGGGAATTGGCCGTAATCCACCACGCGGGCCCAGTGCGGGTTGGTGGATGTCATATGTCTACGAATTTTTCGTTCTAATAAATGCCGGTTTCCTTACGATGTTTTCCTTCATCGTTTTGAAAGCAGTGGTGATGAAATAAATTACATAAAGCAATGCGCCTGGCTATATTTAAACCCGTGATCTACCTGCATCGGATTCGTGCGGAAGAGACGCCCGGGTGTCGCCACTGTGTACCACCCGGAGGACACGGTGGAGCACACGGTTGAGGTGTGCCCCGCTTGGGCAGAGCATCGCTGTGTCCTCGTGGGAGCGATCGGTGGCGGCAATCTCTCGCGCCGGGCCTTGGTAGAAGCCATGGTTCGTAGTGAGCAGGAGTGGCAGGCGGTCGCCTCCTTCTGCGAAGCAGTAATGCTAGCAAAGGAGGAGGCGGACCGCATAAGGCAACGGCGTTTGCGCCCCAGACGCCGCCGGGATTCCGTTCCTTACTTCCGCCCACCGTAGGCGCGGGCTTGCGGACGGTGAGCATTGGGTAGCTCGCCGTCCGGTCGTCTGGTAATCATCCGGACCAAGCCCAGTCGTCGACGGCGCGCACTATTCCCGCGCGCCTCAAGGAATTGTCAGCAACCGTAGGGACCCTGCAGAAGGGTCGAAGCCAATCAGAGCCACGGGTTTGTGTCTGAAAAGGAAGGCTCTGGCCCTGGTATGTATGGCGATGTAGGAACGGGGTAGATTGTTTAGTCAGTAAGAGTCTGACACTTGTTTTCCGCTCCGCCCAAGAGCGGGACTCGTCATTGGATGATTTTTACCTACCATAAAAAAAAAACCCGCGATCTACAACTCGTAAGTCAGGGCCGTTACCTCTCAGCCACCATTGCCCAAAAATGAGGTAAAGTGAGAAAATCCTATAAAAGCAAATGATTTTAAAGCCACTAGTCTACGATATCAGAACACTTTACGATCACAACACATCACAAGCTAATACCATAACGATGTTATATTAAGGTCGATACACACTGCCGCATGTAACCGCATCAATCATGAGCTGACGGCTGCTATGTACCAGTCATCCTCGGATATGTGGAGTTCTTTTATTATTATTAGGAACCTCAAGTGTGTTCGGGAGTTTTATTTACTTAATACATTATTTTATGCTTGAAGTCAAATGTTGTCTGTAGCTGGAAAGATCGTTGTTTTTAAATTAGATTTGAGACTCTCAATAACTTCAGTTGAAAACCAACATCAGGCAAGGCTACGAGCACGCTTGAATAGAAGTAACCTGTTAAGTCGCTTCGTAATTGTATCACCCGTTTTGAATATCAGACATGGTCAGTTCGTGAGGTACTTGCACCGGTTTCGTGCGGAAGAATGGGTAATGTGAAAGTGTACCCCGGGACCCTGACTACTGACAAAAAACCAACCCTGCTCCTTCGTTGCCTTTCATACCAAAGCCGATCCCTCATTTCAGAAGCAGACCCTTTACCCGACAAGGCTTTGGGTCCCTACGGATCCCTGACAACTCCTTGAGGCGCGCGGTAACAGTACGCGCTGTTGACGACTTGGGCTTGGCCCGGACGGATACCGGGTTGTCGGTTAGTGAACTACATATTGCTCGCCATCCGCAAGCCTGCACCTACGGTGACCGGAAATCTGGATCGATATCCCGGTGTTGACCAGGGCGTGAGCGCCGTTGTCTCACTCCTGCGCCCTTCTCATTTATTAGTATTACTGCTACCCAGAAGGAGACAACCACCTGCCTGTACGACAGCTAAAGTAGGGGCATAGGTGTGGTTTTTGTCACACTTGAACAATTCAAAATTGTTCTATCATTTTTTTTTTTTTTTTAATATTCGACGACCATCACACAACGCCGTCTAGTCTCAAGCTAAGCAGAGCTTGTGTTATGAGTACTAGACAACTGATAAATATACTTATATATTTCTAAATACATACATATTAGGACCGGTCTTTGTGGCGGCGCTTGGGGGAGGCCTATTTATTATTTATTTATTATTATATACTTTATTGTACACCAAGACATAATACATTGAACGTGAAACTTGCAATAAAAAACATACAATCGGCGGCCTTATCGCACTCGGCGATTTCTTCCAGGCAACCCTGTATAGACAGAAATGCAGTGGACGTCTTTCGGCTGAAATGATGATGATGATGATGACATATTATAGATAAATTACACCCAGACACAGAACAAATGATCATGCTCATCACACAAACATTTGTCCTGGGTGGGAATCGAACCCACGACCTCCGACATAGCAGTCAGGGTCACTAACTACTATGCTGACAGGCCAGTCTAAATCATTCTACAAATCCATTAATGTACAGCTGCTCAAATGGTTTAGTCTTTGGTATACGCGGTGTCTTTAAACTTCACAAGATCAAAAGACTTCCGATAATAAGAAAATAAGGTTGAAAGAAAACCGATCGTATTTCGACGGTCATTAGTTAAAAGCCGCCTTCTTCCTACTTATTAATTCATTCTCGATAATCATCTACTTACAGATTTTTTTTTATTCTGTTAGATAAAACGTAACTTGTTAGAAATTCTTTTCAAAATCTCGCGTATATTTCATTATATTTATTGGTATAGGATATCCTACTGATATATTTAAAGGAATTGTACGGTCATTAGTAATCGTAATTGTCGGTGACTTAATTTTTTGTAAAAGTCATTAAATCTATTGGGTACTTCCGAGCAGTGCCATATGTTCAAGGGACTCTACGCCATAATTCATTAAGCCTCAAGAAGACACCGGTGTCCGCATACCTTTTGTCTTTTAATTGTGTCTGTAATTACGGTTGGCGAAAGGTTTAACTTAGGTTACATTGAGGCTAACATGTTCAATGAGACAATCGTCTCTAAAAAATAAAGTTGAGAAAAATGTAATTGTAATTTTTATCCTTTTTTTATGTAATTGCTTACCATCAGGATCGCAGTCAAGCATTAGTTTATAACAAATTTAAAAAAAAGTAACAAGTTAGGCTGTTAATTGAGGGTCTATAGATATGGATTTACACCTTTTTTTGGTGCGAAAACCAATTTCAATAGCATGTTTTAGAGCTTTGACAGTCGTTAAGGATAGAAGCCAAAAATCTGAAGTTAACACAGTACTCCTTGGCAAGACTTGCTAAGGAGTACTGTGTTACCTCATAACTGGGTTGTACAAATGTACAGATCAGATTGGTAGTTGCTCCATGTAAACTTCTAGTATCCAGGTGCCTTTGGGTGGACTGGATCCCATAGTTCTTCCTACCCCACTCTTGAAATGCAACCCATTTCAAGAGTGGGGTAGGTTGTTTAGTCAGTAAGAGTCTGATGCGTCCTTCTCTGATTCGTCATTGGATGATTTTTACCTATCATAAAAAAAAAACCATCGACCACATCATCGCCTACCATCTGACGAGATTGTGATCAAAAATGAGCCTGTCAATAGTCAAGATAAATCCTAACATAGTTAGGAAAAAGCTAAGCAAATTGGAGGGTGGTAATTGAGTACAAGGAATTCTGAATAAATTAGTACCCACTTCGATGGATCAGAATTGATCTAAAAATAAAATTTCGCGTAGGCCGTTTGTAGGCGTCAACTAAAATCTTCTAACCACTTTTATTATGTTAAGATTGTTTTTTTGTTACAAAAAATAAGTCCAAAGCTTTTGTTCATGAACATAATTAAGTGTTCATTAATTCATTATCATAGTTAATCTATGCTTAATATTATAAAGCTGAAAAGTTTGTTTCTTTTAACGCTCAAGATTTATTTGTTTGAACTGAAAAAATATTTTGTACTTATTTTCGTTACACTAATATAATAAAGAGGTAAAGTTTGTTTTTATGTTTTTTTGTTTGTAGGGGGTAATCTCTGGAATTACTGGTCCGATTGGAAAAATTTTAGCAACAATAGAAAGCTGCTTTACTCCTGAGTGACATAGGCTATATTTTATGTACGCGGGCGAAGCCGCTGGAAAAAGCTAGTAATATAATAAAGAGGCAATGTTTGTTTTTTTGTTTGTAGGAGGTAATCTCTGGAGCTACTGGTCCGATTCCCTCTCCTAGAGAGAGGAGGCCTGTGTCCCTGCAGTGGGAACATTAAAAGGCTGATGATGATGATGATGATGACTGGTCCGATTGGAAAATTTTTAGCAACAAAAGAAAGCTGTTTTACTCCTGAGTGACATAGGCTATATTTTATGTACTCGGGCGAAGCCGCTGACAAAAGCTAGTCAATGATATTTTCGATATATGGTACAGAACCTAAGCCATTTAGCCTAAGGCATCAAGCCCGCCTGTGTAATTTTGTGTTGCATTAAGCTTTTATAAATAAACTAGCTTGTTGCTAGCGGCTTCGCCCGCGTGAAAATAAGTTTTCGCACAAACTTTCCATGTCCAAAGTCCATGTAATCCGTGGTATTCTTTTGTGCGTCTATGTGAAAGACACCCTGTAATCATGTTCTCCGATTACGCAGTTACTGTATTTTTTTTATTGATTATAGGTTCGCGCTATCTCGTCTGATGGAAAGCGATGATGCAGTCGACGATGGAGCGTTTATTTTTCTGTATACACATTTGTGTGTGGTACATTTTGTCGTATAACCAACGACCTCCAAAAAAATTATAAGTAAAGTAAGTATTGCTTAAAACCTGGAGCTTAAACCAGACTGACTCCAGTTTAATACAGGCATTTTATGAATACTTAAAAACAAAGAAATAATTGTATTTTTGTTCGTTATACTTTATTACGATAGCCGGGCCGTAAAATCCTCGGCTATTTCCCAAGGTAGGTTATTTTATCGCCTCGCTATTAAATGGACTGTCAGCAAATAGTTATTTTATTTAAAACACATGCTGCGAAACGACCCTTTGAATTTTTATTTTATAAAGCAAATTACAAATTGAGATTATAAAAGTTTTTCTTAAAGCTGTATTGGTTTGAAAATGGACAAAACGGTTCATTAACAATTAAATAGGCAATAGAATTTTATAATAGAATAGAATAACTATTTATTGTACATCAAAAAAGTGATAAAATACTACACACAAAAATATTGTATTTATTTATAAACACACCGTTGAATAAATTAAATAGATTAAAAACCGATAAATAATAGTCATTAAAATACGAAAATAAATAATAATAACTTACTAATATCCTAATCTAAAATAAATTAAAATCACGTTATTATTACCTTTGAAATTAAATTAAATCCTATTAACTAAACACGCATACCACAAAACTTAGTTTTATCTGATTTTTTGTGATCTGACCAGCCATTGTGACACCTTATCATTTTTAAGGTCCTACTTTAAATTGTGTTTATGGAGTTACTACAATAGTGTATCTATAAATCATCGAATTAGAGTTTACTAGCTTTTGCCCACGGCTTCGCTCCTAGCAGCAGAAAAATGTGATGCAAACTTTGCATAAACCATCAACTAAATAGCTCGAACAAAGTCTAAACATTTGGTTTGAATAAGTGGAATTTAAAAAAAAATTACAAAGAAAACTTGCATAGGTTTTTATATATATTTATTATTATATAGAGTATATCACTGTAATATAATGTAAAAAGCTAGATATTTCCATTTTTTTTTCTGTCACAACAAAACACAATAGGCTCCCATCTCCCACCGTACCTTTACTCAAAAACCGTCAAGCATAAACGGAAAATAGTTTCCCTACATCCTTTACTTTACTTACGTTTCGTAATTTTTTGGTTCAGTGGTTCCAAATAAAGATGAGACGAAGTGTGACACCTTCAGATGTACAGACATGTTAGATACAGGTACGTTTGAAGGTTCAGGCTTATCTGTAACTGTCAATAAGACAGGCCTAGACGGCCGAGACATTCCTTTAAGATATTTTTTGTATGACACGACTCCTAGATGTATTATAGATATGAAGAAATAGGAATCTTTGTAATTCAATCTCATCTTAACGGTAGAATAAACTTGAAATTATATATGGAATATGGGTCTGCCTGGAATCCGATGGATGCGAGACGCACAGAACCGGTGGCTGTGCGACGCAAATGTTGTTGTTGTGACAAGCTGTCACGAACTTAGTGTCACAGATTTACAAATGACTGAATTTTTATGGTGGGTAAAAATGATCCAATGACAAATCCCACCCTTGAGCGGAAAATAATGTCAGACTCTTACTATCTAAAAAACCTACCCCGTTTTTTTTTTGTTTTTTTTTTTATGGTGAGCAACTTTTACTGACTAAACACACCTTCCTGTTCCTTCTCTGCCCTTCGTACTTTGGCCAAGCCACCCTGTTCTTACGTTGCCTTATATACCAGGGCCAAGGCCTTTTCAGACTCAAACCTTTGGCCCTTGGCATCGAATCTTCCGCAGGGTCCCTACGGATAACTGTCAACATTTTAATTATTTTCACACATTGGATTCTCGATTTGTAATGGATGGTCACCCATCTACACACTGATTTAAGTCATCATTGCTTAACCTCGAAGAAAGACCATTATCATCATCATCATCTTGCCCTTATATATACTTGGGGTCGGCGCAACATGTTTTTTCCTTCCACTCTGTCCTGTCAACTGTCACACTATCACTAACTCCCTTTTCTTTCATTTCACTCCTCACACAATCCATCCATCTCTTCTTCGGTCTCCCTCTTCCTCTCCATCCATCTATGTCTACACTCAGAAGACAGACCATGACCTGTGGTATTTATTTACTACTAGCGACCCGCCCCGGCCTCGCACGGGTACTGATATTAAATATATTATGCATGTATTATACACATAAACTTTCCTCTTGAATCAGTCTATCTATTAAAGAAAACCGCATCAAAATCCGTTGCGTAGTTTTAAAGATTTAAGCGTACATAGGAACAGGCGACTTTGTTTTATACTATGTAATGAAGACACCATTTTCTCCAGTTCCGTAGACAAATAATTTAATTTTAATCCTTTGTTTGGTATCAAGTTCCTAGACTCAACAGTTGCTACCTAAATTATGCAGAGCTGGTCCGCCAAACTATTAATTACTCCCTAATTAATGAGTTTAGCCTTGACATACCAGCGGTACCTTAGAGAAAGCAATTTGCTAAAAGCAATGCCCTTGTGTATCCGGTAGAGAATGGGTCTCTAGGAGCTAGTAACTAAGTTATAACAGTCGTTAGGGTCGATCTTTGAAGTTAAGCAACAAATGGCGAGGTTAGGATTTGGATGGGTGACCGTCAACATCTTTATTTCAACTGAAAGACGTCTTGTGCTGAACTTAGATCATCCTTAAAAGTCCACCACAATGACACGATCATGTGCGTATTCCTGCGTCCCTCACCAGATCCACTTTGTGGGAGGTCTTCCAACACTGTGTCTTTTGGTATGTGGTCACAATTCCAGGACTTTTCGGCTTCATTGACCATTTGTTCTTAGAGCATGCTTAGAGCATATGCCCTTCGAGCTATGTCCGTAACCTTGGTTCTCTTGCGGATACCTTCATTTCTGATCAGATCACGTAGGTGAACTCCGAGCATAGTCTTTTATCTCCTTCCTCCTCTCCATTGCAATATGGGTGACTTTAAGCCTTCTGCTGAGTTCCATTGTGAGCAACCACATTTCAAAGCCACATGTTTTTTGCGTGTAGTCGGAGCTCGTGTCCAGCGGCAGCGTAAGCTTTTACTGACTAAAACCCACTCCTATTTCTTCTTTGCCTTCGTTCCAGGGCCCTGGAATTCGTTTTTACATAACCCATGGCCCTAGTAAACTTCGACCTTAATGACACGCGTGGAATAAACAGACTACTTGCCTACTTGTGCTTGGTCTGGACGGTGAACTACCCGTTACTCGCTGGCCGCAAGCTACGGTGACTGGAAATTGGGATCTGGATCCTGGCAGATAGCGGCTGGGGTGCAACAGCTATTACATCGCGCGTGCAGCCGCCTTCTTTGCTAGCATTACTGCTTCGCAGAAAGAGGCGCCCGCCTGCCATACCTTCCAATTCCGGACCATACCAGAGTCCGATCGACTTAGTGAGAACGGTACGATCGGACTTAGTTCGATATTCGGTCGATATTTAGAACCCAAAACAGTGCAATTTTATCGTAAAAAAATAACTTAAAAAAATCCTGATTACGTAGTACCTCTGTAAAAACGAAATCCGTTTTTTACCGTCTATTGCTTCACGAACCCTGTAGATTTTACCCAAAACAAAACGGAGAATACTCTTTGAGAACACTCTCTCGTTAGCAGCGGCCTTTTTATTACTTATGGGGTCATTAAACTTACTCGTTATTGCTTTCTCTGAACAAATTAAATATAATTCTTTACTGTTTACCTCTGTTCTGAATCTGTTCCTTGTTTTAGGTTAATCTAATTAATATTTAAAACATGTAATATGTCCTTCAATACAATATTAGTTAATAATATTTACTAATCTACACTAATATAATAAAGAGGTAAAGTTTGTTTTTTTGTTTGTAGGAGGTAATCTCTGGAACTACTGGTTCGATTGGAGAAATTTTAGCAATAATAGAAAGCTGCTTTACTCCTGAGTGACATAGGCTATATTTTATGGGCGAAGCCGCTGACAAAAGCTAGTTATGCATATAGGTCTTGCCGATGGATGCAAGACGCACAAGACCGGTCTTTGTGGCGGCGCTTGGGGAAGGTCTATGTCCAGCAGTGGACATCTTTCGGCTGAAATGATGATGATGATGATGAATTATGCATAGCATAGCATCAGCCTTTTAATGTTCCCAATGCTGGGACTAAGGCCTCCTTTCTAGGAGAAGGAATTGGCCGTATACCACCACGCAGGCAATGTGGCAAATGTCTCAATGACATGTAACATCCACCAATCCGCACTGGATTGGTGGATGTCACATGTCATTGAATTGCAATTGGCCTCTATGCGATATCCGCGTAGCCACCATAATAGTAAGTCCAGCAAAAGACGTATATATTGGTCATAAGCCTTTCCCAAGTGTCGCCACAACTTCAAGTCTTGTGCGTCTCAAACTCATTGCATTCTCGCGATCCTCACCAGGCCATTGGTTCACCTTGAGGAAGTCCTTCTCCGATTTTTGGATCTCAAGTCATCACTCAAAAACCTTCAACCTTCATCAAATTCATTTGAAAATCTATGTATGTAGATTTTATAAGTATTATAAACTTGGGATAATTTAATATCGTCAACTCCACGACCGACATAAAACTATTTTGTTCACTAAAAATTTGAACGTTCAGAATAAAACTTGGTAGACACTATAAATACTAAGTACCCTGTGCATAAGAAAAAGAGAAAAAAAAGAACAAAATCAAGGTTAAAATAATCTAAAAATAATAACGTTAGGTATATTATAATCATGATATAGGACCATTTCTTAGCTTGGGTGTCAGAGGTGTCCATTTCTGCGATATTTTACAATATTACAATTTGTGTTTTTATGGAAATGCCTAATTCTTGTTAAATTGTATGTTGGAAATAAAGATATTATTATTATTAATTTAACCCGCCCACTGCCATTTGAGTTTGGCAATTCTTCAGGCAATGTTGGAAACCTTGGATCTTGTTTTTTCTTAGGTGAGAAATCATCTTATGACTTTTCTGGTACTAGCGTGAAACAAGAGAGCATATCAGACTTGTGTCCTTCAGTTGTCTTACAGTCTAGGGCCACGATCACTCTTTGAAACGTTCAAACAGCACAGCCTTAGATCTCCTGTGGATATCTTGAGACCTGATTCAATCACGCAAGTAAACTCCGTGTAAAGCCTTCTCCATAATTGCCCACTGTAGCGTAGCACTTATCAGTCAACTATTTAAATTGCTACGCGCTACGAATCTTTTATGCGCTACGCTTGCTACGAATCTTTTATGCGCTACGGTTGCTACGAAGCATTGTTTACCATTATTTATAAACCTCACGTACAACCATTCCCTTTTCATTATTCATCGAACTTCAAAAGAAATAAACACTGAAAATTTATCGCATACTTATCTTAAATCTATAAAGCTAAAATTGCATCTAGATCTTATTCAGCTTTCAAGTCACGAGAAGTTTTGCACATAACATAAATTTGAAGCGTCAGGTCAAACGCATAAGGTCGTAGGGTGAATGACCTTGTATTGGTATAAAATGATATTTTTGGTGTGAAAACGATTTTATTGGAGTTAACCTCAAATAAAGTATCGTGGGAAGGATTCAGACCAAGACTTTTAGGTTCATTATCTGTTTACTGCAAATAGCTTTTAGTGCGTTGTGTCAAGTTAGAAGCGGAGGTTATATACGATTTTTAAATTTAAACAATAATAATATAATTCTTTAATTTTTATTTTGGGTTTTTTTTCTCTACTATCCGCGTGTGAAGCCGCTGTCAGCTACTAGTATAATTAATAACCCTTCCGATACAGGTCGTAGTCAAAATAACAAAACCAATTGACAGGCCAACGACAGCCAAAAAAAAAATGGTTTAAAATACATGCCACCAAATTGAAACGAATTTATTTAAAACAGAAACGATTATAATAACCGCTCCTCTCTTCCCCTTACCCCACAGCCCATTAGATCAGCCACCGAATTTCCCAGGGGTACCACAGAGCCAGTAGTACCAACGTCACAAAAATACCAACCCTCATGTTGGCACATACGTCTGTCTTTACTATCAACTACTTGAGATTTGTTTAGTGTTTTAAAACTTGGTTTTATGCTGACTGCAAGTTCACTAACCGGTTTATGAAAATGTGAGCCGTCTGTGTCTTGAACTATGGGGACAGTGAAACAATCGAATGGTTTTTTTTTAATCTTCACTTTATAGATTTAAAAGCGAACTTAACACTTGAGGTGTAATCTATCAGTCAAGCTAGGGTAGTGAAGACATATGGCAAGTGCATAAGGTCTCCAAAGTATATATAATTAAAATTTAGGAGTCCGCTGGCCTCGTAGGAAACCAGTTCACGCTATGCTGGTCTAAAACGGCTGTCAATTAGATTTGCCCGTAAGAGAACACTATTGTCCCCGTCAATTGATGAGAGTCCGGTTGAGCTGCTCTACAAGTGTCACCACATAAATACATGATATAATGATATTACATTTATATTTATGCAATAATAAGAAGGAAAAAAAAACCGAAACTTCCCTATCAATATCTGTTGCCTTTTTTCTATAAATAAGGTGTCTTAAAGTCTAGAGTGATAAGGATTAATAAACTACAGCGCCTTACCATCAACGATTGCATCAATACTTAGTTTGCCATCAGGTGAGATCGCAGTCAAGCACAACTTTATATCATAAAAAAAATAGTCACCGATTCGTGGTCGTCTTAATATCGAAAAGAAGCGAATTGCACAGATAAAACGAATTCATTGAAATGGTTTAGCAGTGTTGGCTGAGTAGAAACGGCCTCGACTTACGTCTTGTAGGACAAAGGTTCAAACCCAGCTAGGCACATTAGGTAAGTACTGTGTGTAAATTGTTCATAAATACTGCTCTCAAACCGTGAAGGAAAACATCATGAGGAAACCGACAGGTTCTAGAACCATCATCAATACTGCTCTTAAAACTTGAAGGAAAAAATCGTGAGGAAACCGGCAGGTTCAAGAATCAATATTACGAAGACATGTGACATTCCCCAACCCGCGCTGGGCCCGCGAGCCTCTCCCCCTGGATTAGGTACAGTCCATTGCCTCTCCTAGAGAGGAGGCTTTTGTCCCAACAGTGGGAATATTATAAAGCTGATGCTACGCTATGCTAACGGTTTCTTTCTACGTGAATAGAGTGTAGACTGTATAATTTTTTAAGTGAACTTCAAGTATTTAACCTTGGCGTTTCCCCCGCCTTAACGATCTATTTTACATGAGCGTAGGAGAACACTTTCAAACGCCAATATCTTTACTTAATTTTCGATGAATCTTTGGCTTTGCTATAATGGTGCAACCTCAAGATGACACATGATGTTTTCCTTTGCCGTTTTGAGAGCAGCGGTGATGAAATAAATTACACATAGTAATAATGCGCCTGACTGAACCTGCGACTTAGAATTCGTATCTCGGGGCCTTTAACACTCGACCACCACTGCACTCTACACCTGGGATCAAGGCAAGGAAGGAACGGGGTAGGTTGTTTAGTCAGTAAGAGTCTGACACTGTCTTCCACTCCGCCTAAAGGCGGGATTCGTCATTGGGTGATTTCTACATGCCATAAAAAAAAAACACTCCATACACTGGACTAACACCAGAATTCAAAACAATTAAACCTACAAAAGGCTCATAAAATTACGTATAATCTCTTCACAAGTGGACACCTAGTCCAAAAAGCAGTCCATTTAAAAATGATTAAAAAAACACTCGTGCATAAATACGAATGATCCCGGAACATAATACCCCGGACAAAAACAGCTACTGGACTAATTACGGAGCCCCGAGGCAACCCTTTGAGTTTCGCGTAATTTTCAAACGTAATAAATGTACTTTACATTAGAAAAATAATAAATTACTTTGGTGGGCGTCGCGTCACACGAGTTGGACCTGTTTAGTTAAACATTCGTGCGTAATCGGGTGGTTAGCTTTTTGTGACGTTTTCGTAAACAATTTGATAATAATTTTACAGTCTTTTCAAATCTCGTTGTGTTATTCCATCTGCTTTGAAATTAATTATGAACAAATAAATCTGACTAATTTAATTAGAATACCTGGATGTATTTGTACCTAGTCCTGTGTTAGAAGTAGTTATATGATAATTACTAGAATTTTGTTATAGAATAGACATGCAAATAATATAGCCATTATTTTTTTTTTAATATAGAATATTATTTAATATTGGCTGCAGTCTTTCCGTCCGATTATAATTTAGGTGTCTTCAAGGCTAGAGTGAATAGGCTCTTAATAAACTAGCGCGCCTTACCATCAACGATTGCATCACTGCTCACCATCAGGTGGGATCGCAGTCAAGCACTAGTTTATAGCAATTAAAAAAAAAAAAAACTTTTTTATGGTGGAGAAAATCATCTAATGTCGAATTTCGGACTTGGGCGAAGCGGGAAAAAGCGTCAGACTCTTACTGACTAAACAAACTTAACCCATTCCAACGTTGCCATCCTTTCAGACGCGAACCCACGGCCCCAGTTGGCGTTACTACGGTGTTACAATGGGCGGTCTTATATTCGTCATTGGATGATTTTTTCTACCATAAAAAAAACACCTTGGTAATTTTAAGTGTCCTGACGTACCTAGTTGTTTTATGGTGTACCTACAATAAAGAGTATATCTATCTATCTATGTAAATATGACGACGAAGCGTAAGTAATACTATAAATCCAGTAAATTTCTTGATCAGAATCCTCATAATGTAGCCTGTAGCAATCCCGATTTTGGGTGTTTGTAGATTAGATTAAAGTTTAGTCCCTTCAAAGGTTGAAACCGATGCTTCTATTTGTTAAGTCTTGATTTAATTACTAGATCGTACCTACAAGGAGATAAGGGTTGCCAGCTGTGTTGGAAATCTGTATAAACGATGTTTTATATCATTAAATTCGAACTTAGAACATTTATTTCAATTTAGAGGGTACTTTTGAGTGTGAGGGTATTTTCATGTTCTAAAAAGTAGATTTCTATGGAGAGGAATATGCGAGAAACTCCATGAAAACTTTTATAAATTAACTAGGTAGAGCCGTTTTTCGCGTCGTTCGAATTTTAAGTCTTTTTTTTTTTGTTTGTGGAACTCTTCTCATTCTTTTTCTAAACGCAGTCTAAGTTTGTCCATATATCAGCCATCTACAAAAAAAAAATCCCATTAAAATCTGTGCAGCCATTTCAGTGATATTCCCAAACCAAGAAACTATCAAAAAATAAAAAAAAATCGTAACTGATTTAGATGAATCTTTTGATTTGCTTTATCCAATAGGTAGAAGTAACAAGAAAAAAATGTTAACAAAATTACATGTAACTCATAATATGATTTAAAATAGAGTCCATGGAGTTTTTCACGCTGCAGAGGGGTTGAAGCCAACTGGGGCCAAGGGTTTGCGTCTGAAAGGAAAACTCTGGCCTTGGTACATATAGCAAAGTAGGAACGGGGTAGGTAGTTAGTCAGTAAGAGTCTAACACTATTTTCCGGTTGTCGGATTCGTCATTGGATGATTTTTACCGACCATAAAAGTCCTTACTCGTTCTTTTCCATAGAGATCTACGCTTTAGAATAATATGTAAATTAGCTTCACTTTTTTTTTTACCGACATTTTGACTATACAATGCTACTTTTTTAACTGGGAAAGAGTTCTATTATGCCGCCACAATTGCGTTCCCTGGCCATATTTATTCTTTCGGAAAATCCAACAACCCTTCCCCTATTCCCTCGGTTACATTTGATGACGTCATCACTCCGATGCGACAATGCATTGCAAAATTGTGTCACCACATAACGACCGGAAAATTATGTTCACGCTATCAAAAATTATTTACATTCGGTTCTTTCGACAACTACAATCATTTATTTTGTAAACTGTATACAAATAAATCGTTTCATACTATCGAATAGTCATTAAATTGTTATGGGTTGTTGAACAGTGAATGTTCCGTATGTCCAGTGTGTGCAACTGTCTTTGATATCACAGGACATGTCGGAACACTACAGTACCTTATTTACTTTTTTAAGGTTCCGTAGTCAACTAGGAGCCCTTATATTTTCGCCATGTCTCTCTGTATGTGTGTCCGTTCGCGGATAATCTCGGTGACCGTTAGCACTAGAAAGCTGAAATTTGCTACCAATATGTGTATCAATCACGCCGACGACGTGCAAAAATCAAACGTGGAAAAAATGTTTTATTAGGCTACTTCCCCTAGACGTAAAGTGGAGATTGTTCTTTTTTTTCTGGAAAATTTGTTACGGACACGAAACTACGGAACCCTACATAGGTCGTTGAAGTTTGAGAGTTCCGTATCTATCCGTCTGTGAGTCTGTTAAGACACTTTATCGCGGGAACGTGTAGAGTTGCAGTCCTTTGCAACTGCGCCACAACCTAAGTTAATTGAAAAAAAAAGTTCAGGCCGTACTTCTAAACTCTCAAATGTAATTTCCTGTTGACCTAGAATCCTGAAATTTGGGCAAGAAGCAAGGTCCTATAGCACAAGTATAAGAAAAAAATTGAAAACTTTAAATTTGTAGATGTGTCAAAAAAATCGTTTGCAATTACGAAAAATTTTACTGTTTTCCACAAGTTTGTGCAGAACCGTCCATTATAAACTAATAAATACTAAGATAAATATGAAATAATTATTATAGATAATTATTTCATATTTATCTATAATAATTACAACATAAAAATGTGACAATTATTACGACGAAGACCTAAACTAAGATTGATGGACTTTAAGTATCTAGTAGTTTCAAATTTTACGCTTGAAAGAAAATTGACTTTTTTTCTTTCTTTATTTGAATTAGTCTGACAACTTCACACCGATACGATGAATATCATCGTATCAGTTGCGTTTTGACTAAAGGGTAGCTAAAATGCATATATAAATTAACTGTTGCCTCTACAAGTTGGCTGGAGCATACGTTATGTAATGGCCAAAGGTCTGTATTTTACTGCTGGGGCCCGACACACCGGTTTTACGACTTAATAAATTTTGCAAACTTTGACGAGTCGCTGTATACGCTACGGACATTTTTTGAAATACGCCATATGTGGAAAATACTGGTAATGAAAAATAAAAAAAAAATATGATGTCAACGTGTATTATTTGAAGAGGATTCTAGGTAATATAATAATATTATACTGCTCGACGTACTGACAGTATTAAAAAGATAACATATGTATAAACCGCATAAACTCAAACTGCCAGGCAAACATTAAAATTATAAAAAAGAAGAAATAATTAATATCGTATCTACACCGTTAAATTTTGATCGTTTTATAATACAATAAAATATAATATTCGACAACTGAAACACTGGACTGGACTGGACAGAGTGGAAGAAAAAAACATGTTGCGCCGACCCCAAGTAATATGGGATAAGGGTAGGATGATGATGATGATGATGATTCGACAACTATCACACCACGCCGTCTAGTCTCAAGCTAAGTAGAGCTTGTGTTATGACTACTAGACAACTGACAAACATACTTATATATTTCTTAATACGTACATATAGATAAGAGAGTCTACCGTGGCAAGTACTAAGTCTAAACTAAGTAACAAGCCAAGGATTCGAACTGTGAACTTTACTTTTAAAGAGCCCCGCTTCCAACCACTAAGCAAAAATGGAGGATAAAAACGAAAAATCTCCAAGTTTTTCTTTTTTTTTACGCATATTTATGAGTTAGGGGAGATTGTTCACTGAGATGGTTTGGCCTGAAATAATAATGTCTAATTACACTGAATAAAAGTTAAGAGTGAATTAGCATATTTTAGTAGGAACAGAATTATTTTGAAGCAGTTTTTGTCAGTGAAGTTTTGCTTTGAACAAATTTTTGTTTGTACTACATAATTATTATCTTTCGTCTACATTGTCCTTCAGTGCCGTTGAATTTTAGAATCAAATAAATTCATCGTTACAGATTTTTTTATTATTTTTGTCATCATTTTTTTAGAGTATTTGTAAACATTGGTCTTACAAATACAAGTAACTAGATATAAGTTGACATACCTACATAATATATGTCGTCGAGGTACATAAAACAATATACTGAAAAGTATTTTTGTAAGTATGTGGCGAATTAAAAGATAAATCCAGTCTAATATCAAGTAAAAGTGTCAAGTTACAAAGATTAACTAAAAGTATCTACCCCGTCTCCGCCCAGGACGCGCCCGACGCCAGGTGTACTGGTGGTCGCCAGAGCTTGCGACGCTGCGCGCCGCATGCAATGCTGCGCGACACCGGTACACCAGACACCGCAGGCGCCGCTTCCGCCCGCCGGATGCGGAGGCCGTAGAGGCGGAGCTGTACGAGGGATTCAGGGTGGCAAAGCGCACCCTCCGATCGGAGATAAAGCGGGCCAAAGATGAGGCCTGCAAAGCGTGGCTGGGGACGCTCAACGCTGATCCGTGGGGACGCCCATACAAGTTGGTGCGGGAGAAACTCCGCCCATGGGCTCCCCCGTTGACGCAGAGTCTCCGGCCACAGATCGTGGAGGGTGTGGTGAGCGCTCTGTTCCCTGCGCGGGGGGACCACTCCCCCCCGCCCATGGCTCCGCCACCAGCGGTGTCTGACGCGGACCACGTCAGCGACGACGGTACCAATACTCCGGAAGTGACCGAGGGGGAGATGAGAGTGGCGGTACGCAGGATGGGTGCGAAGAATACCGCCCCAGGACCCGACGGCTTGCCTGGAAAGGCTTGGGTCCTGGCCATGGAGGCTCTCGGGTCTCGATTGGGGGGGCTCTTTAGCGCATGTTTGGAGAGGGGCCAGTTCCCACTTCCCTGGAAGACGGGAAAACTGGTCCTCGTCGCGAAGCCGGGGCGCCCTGCGGACTCTCCGTCCGCGTATCGGCCCATTGTGCTGCTTGACGAGGTGGGCAAGCTCTTTGAAAGAGTCATTGCAGACCGCCTCGTCAAGCACCTAACACTGAAGGGGCCCGATCTCGCGGACGACCAGTTCGGGTTTCGCAGGAGGCGCTCCACGGTGGACGCCATCATGCGCGTGCGAGCTCTCACGACGGGGGATGCGGTGTCCCGGGGCAGGTGTGTCTTGGCGGTGTCGTTGGACATCGCCAACGCCTTTAATTCCCTGCCCTGGAGTTGCATTAGGACGGCACTCCGGTATCACCGGGTGCCCGACTACCTCTGTCGTACAATCGAGGCCTACCTGTCCGACAGGTATATAATCTACCCCGGTCACCAAGGAGATTGGAAACGGCGAGAGATGTCGTGCGGTGTCCCACAGGGATCGGTACTAGGACCGCCCTTGTGGAACATTGGGTACGACTACGTGCTGCGCGCCGACCTCCCCGTAGGGGTCAGCGTGGTCTGCTACGCAGACGACACGCTGGTCCTAGCGCAGGGAAGGTCGTACCAGGCGGCGGTCGAACTAGCGACACGCGGGGTTGCGACAGTCGTTGAGAGGATCCAGCAGTTGGGACTCAAGGTGGCACTGCACAAGTCCGAGGCCATGTGCTTTCACGGCCCTCGGAACGCGCCACCAACGGGTTCCCAACTAACGGTAGAAGGGGTTCACATCGGCGTCGGGTCGACGATGAAGTACCTAGGACTTGTCCTCGACAGCCGATGGAATTTCGAGGAGCACTTCCGACGTCTGGCCCCCAAACTCAATCGGACGGGCGCTGCTCTCAAGCGGCTCCTGCCGAACCTTGGGGGTCCAGACGCCTTCTGCCGGAGGCTCTACGCCGGCATCGTCCGGTCCATGGCCCTTTATGAGGCACCAGTGTGGGCGCCGACGCTGCGTAAACGCCCGGCGGCCAAGCTGAACGCCTGCCAGAGGGTCATGGCCATCCGGATGGTGCGGGGATACCGCACGGTGTCCCGCGAGGCGGCGAGCCTCCTTGCTGGCCTACCACCATGGGATCTGGAGGCAACAGTCCTTGCACGCATGCACGACCAGCGCGTGGAGGTGCAACGCCGGGGCGAAGATCCGCTGCCCGAACATGTCGAGGCGTGGCGGAAGGAGCTCCGGCGAGATCTCATGGTGAAGTGGAAACAGCGACTGTCGCAACCCAGCGCTGGGCACACCGTAATCTCAGCGGTAGTGCCCCTCTTTGAGGCGTGGCTGGATAGACCTCACGGCGTCCTCACCTTCCGCATGACGCAGGTTCTCACCGGACATGGGAAGTTCGGGAGATTCCTGCACCGGATTCGTGCGGAAGAGACGTCCGGGTGTCGCCACTGTGAGGCGAGCCCGGAGGACACGGTGGAGCACACGGTGGAGGTGTGCCCTGCTTGGGAAGAGCATCGCCGTGTCCTCGTGGGGGTGATCGGCGGCGGCGACCTCTCGCGCCGGGCCCTGGTTCAGGCCATGGTCCGCAGCGAAGAGGAATGGCAGGCGGTCGCCTCCTTCTGCGAAGCAGTAATGCTCGTAAAGGAGGAGGCCGACCGCATAAGGCAAAGGCAACGGCGTACTCGCCGTAGCCGTCGCCGCCGCGATCCTGCCGATATCCGGCCACCGTAGACACTGGCTCGCGGACGGTGAGCAATGGGTAGCTCGCCGTCCGGTCGTCTGTAAGACCGAGTCCTAGTCGTCAACGGCGCGCACCGTTCCCGCGCGCCTCAAGGAGTTGTCAGCAAACTGCAGGGGCCCTTCAGGGTCGAAGCCTCCCGGAGTCTAGAGGGTGGTGGGAAACTGTTACCTCGACTCCAGGAATAGGGCAAGGAAGGTACGGGGTAGGTTTTTTAGTCAGTAAGAGTCTGACACTAGTCTCCCGCTCCACCCAAGAGCGGGTTTCGTCATTGGATGATTTTCACCTACCATAAAAAAAAAAAAAAAAAAAAGTATCTAATTTTATAAGGCGTCTAAAAACTCTTCCGCATCGCTGTCGACTGGTAAGTTGCCTTCTCAGAGATTATGCATTGCCATACAGCGTTGCAATGCTGGTAATTGCCACACTGTATGGCAATGCTTAATCTTATCTTAGCCTTAGCCGTGAAGTGGACGATCTAATTAAAATATAAATGAGTGATAAACCATTTAAATATTTTTATTAGATTACTAGCCTGATCTTTGATTGATCGCCTGAAAATGATTTTCATTTTCATTTTTGATGGTCCCTACCATTGCTCACAGAACAGATGGTCGATAAGGTCATAAGGTTTCCATCCGTCAGTTAATGGGAGAAGCAGCCTCTCGCAAGATGGACCGATAGCCTGGTGAAGGTTTTTTGAAAGCAAGTGTCAATCTAATGCCTGTTTCTGTGCAGGAACAGTCGTTTTTGTTATGTTAGGTAAAAATCATTCAATGACGAATCCCGCCCTTGGACAGAACGGGAAACAGTGTCCGACTCTTACTGACTAAACAACCTGGCCCCAGTTGGCTTCGACCCTTCTGCAGGGTTCCTACGGTTTGCTGACAACTCCTTGAGGCGAGCGGGAACAGTGCGCGCCGTCGACGACTGGGCTTGGTCCAGACGATTACCAGACGACCGGACGGTGAGCTTGCCATTGCTTGGACTTAGTGGGGTTCGGCAGAGGCGTAGCGAGGATTTGTTTTAAAGGAACGGGTTCTTCTTTACCTTAATCCCAGAGCCCTGATGTTACGCTTTCGCTTCAACCCTTGGCCCCAGGAGGCTTCGAATCTACAGGGCACCTTCAGTTTGCTGACAACTCCTTGAGGCGCGCGACTTGAGGATACTAAGTTCAGCTGGGAACGTGATGATAATGGCTAAAAATGAATAGTGAAAAACGGTTTTCTTCAAGACAAAACTAATTAAAATATTAATAGTTTAATCGGTTACTAACTTAGTATTCATCGCCTCATCGTATTACTCGCTTAGTTGAGTCAGAAATAAATTCTAGGCTTTATTCTAATTTAAATTTCACAAAATTAGTCGGAGAGCGTGCAAAATATTCAGCCATTATGAAATCTGGTAAAACATAATTATTCAGAAATCCTATTAGCATTTTACTGTTACAGAATTTCCGGCTACTACAGGATGTTATACAGACTCTATTATTTTATTAAAATAACTTTCTTTTTTAAATTAACTCGTTAAATGTAGTGTTTATTTTCAGTGTTGCCAATTGTAATGATTTATGTTGGTAGTGTACTTGAACTCTTATTTACTAACTAAACAAGATGTAGTGCCTATCTCATGTTTACTATGTTTTGCGTTTCTTGATTTTTACATTCTTTGAGTTGTGACTCGTTTTCTGAAAAAAATGATACATTCCAAATTAAATGCCATTAAATTTAAAATTTACTTCCTAGTGAGGCTCAAAGTTTATATTTCATAAACGTTTATATTTCATAAACTTTGAGCCTAGTTTAGGCACTAGTCACCCAAAATATAATGTCCATACTATCATGTTATAATAACCTTATTTCTAATAGACTATTGTAATATTGTGGAGAAGAATAAAACTTATTATTATGTAATATACATTTCTTCTACACATTATATCTTTGCACCTACCTTTTTTGTCACCTAACTCTTCTTAAGCAGTTGATATTGGTAATTTGTATTACATTTTTAAAAATGCAACTACAAAAAAAAAACTACTTAGCCATTTTAACAAACATCCGTTTTCCTCACATCACAGCGGCATATGTAGGTAGTATGTAAACGCACATTCAGAAACTCTTACTAACATATATATTATGTATAGCTCAGATTATAAGGGAATACTTGTGAGTGGAGCTACACGGATCATAAGTCAGAAAATGGCGGTACGAAGAATTGGGGAAGAATAGATGTGCTCTATTTTATGGTTCTTTGAATATATTAGTTGGGTAGGATGGGAATATTTGGCTTTTATATGTATACTGGCTTTTGACCGCGACTTCGCTCACGTTAAATTTCTTTCCTGATTAATAATATGAATGAGAACTCGGAACAGATCTCAGTCTCGCACGATTTTTTATCTGCTAGGGGAAGAATAAAAAATAAAAAGAGGCAGGAATTTTCATTGGTAACAAATATATGTATAGATATAATATATATATACATCGAGAATACTCCATATTTATTACGTAAACTATACAATGTTATTTTTAGTATATACGGAACCTAAATATAGTTTGTTCAGAGTCAGTAACTATGCCCGCTTTGCTCGAGACTTGGCCGGGGCACTGCCGTGCTTCCAGATCTACTACCGACACTACACAGGTCACAGCAGGTCATTGGGGGCATTAGAAGCCAGCCAGTGTAAAACAGGAATAAAACAATCCTTTAGACGTCTCGATTTTAGGCCACCGTAGGCGCGGGATTGTGGATGGCGAGTAATGAGAAACTCGTCGTCCAATCGTCTGGTAACCTTCTGGGCGAAGCCTAGTTATCGACGATTTACACAAAAATAAAAGACACGTATTTCGATAATGTTTTATAAGTCTCAGATTTTTTATTTGTAAAAAAAAAAATATTCTTCGAAATAAAAAACCGCATCTAAATCACGGGTTCACCGGCTTAAAAGCCTCGTTGCTAAATACAGACCTGTATTTAGCACCGAGGCTTTTTTCACATAGAGGTGTCAACACTATAACAGCTCTATTTTTGTGTTGAGTAAAAAAAACTTTTAAAATAAAATAAATAAAAATAAAACTAACTGAATGTTTCCATTCTTTCTGTTAGTTCATCTAGATAACTGACAGCTAAGCTATCTAACTTTAATTCCATATAAATACAATGTCTACTCAATAATCACTTAACTCATTATCGCCGCCATGTTTTAAAAACAAAATACAATAAAACAAAACACATTTTTAACTTCAAACAAAGTCACGTCTCTAGAGTTTCATTGAAAACATCACTGTAATCAAAATTGAACTTTCATAATCACGGGTTAAAGTTTAAAATCGTTTGGCGTTAAATTGATGAGTAATTTTGTTTGAAAAATCTAGAGCTTTTATTTTATAGGGGTGTTATTGAATATTTGACGTGTTTTATGCTACTATAGGCTTTTTTTGTTAAAAAACTGCTTCCAGCATAATTTGTAGATAGTTTATTTTAACATTTTTGAACATTGCAGTTTGTATATCAAACGATTTGTTTTTTTTTTTTAAATAAAAGGCTACATGCTTCAATGAATGTTTTACTAAATCAACACAATTAAAACCTAAACCTTTTGAAAAGGCTACTGTTTTTGTACCTTAAAATTAATGTTTTAAGTAAATAGTTTTGGAAAAAAAATGTTTCTAGAATATTTTTCACTGTACCTATTACCTACTAAAAATTATACCAAAAAATCTCGTCGCTGTCGCCCGAGTGTCACATTGCAAGAAAAGTGGGTGGCATCCTCGATAGTGACGTGTCAAGTAAATAAGAAAAAGCCTCGTAGGGTAAAGACTAATGAAAAACTGCAATTTATTGCCACAAAATTGGTCCTTCAAAATGTAAATAAATTAAAAACATAAAGCATATAATATAGGTATAATACAAAAACCTTATATATTTGATCGAAATTCTGTATTTTCCCGAAAACTTTTAACGTTTAAATATAAAATGCGTGTTTCCTGGAACAAGTTTTGTGAAATATTCGATCGTTCACAGAGTTTTCAGGCGTTATCCTCACGTTATTTATTCATCAAATATTTTTTAACCATGCTCACGTTGATGAAAAATAAGTGGGAAAGTGCCCTTTTATGTACAAATAATTAAACATTTAAAAAATCATATACCTACTAAAAAAAAACTTATATCACCTTAAAACTTGGGTGTATATCTTTATAGTATTGCATAGCAACAGCATTATAATGTTCCCACTGCCTCAGGCCTCCTCTCTAGCAGAGGGAATGGATCGGAATCCACTACGCGGGCCCAAGGCGGGTAAATGGATGTCACATGTGTTCGAATTTTTGGTTCTTAGACATTTCGGTTTCCTCACGATGGATTTTTTTACCATTTCGAGAGCAACGACTATGAATACACAAAGTAATGAACCTGGCTGGGATTAAACCCGCGACATACAACTAATAAGTCGGAGAACTGGGCCATGACTATTTTGAAATCTACACTTCTACACTAATATAATAAAGAGGTAAAGTTTGTTTTTTTTGTTTGTAGGAGGTAATCTCTGGAACTACTGGTCCGATTGGAAAAAAAATAGCAACAATAGAAAGCTGCTTTACTCCTGAGTGACACAGGCTATATTTTATGTACGCGAGCGAAGCCGCTGACAAAAGCTAGTCTCTTATACAAAACTTAAGTATATATCTTCACCAAAGCCTAAAAACCAGCTTAATGATATCACCACTTAAATAAGTCCCTTTTTAGAAATCTAAAAGTACTAACGTGCTATTTAGCAGCTATTATAGCTCTAAATAGCTCCCGGAGGCTTAAGATGGTCGGGTAGGCTCGGGTAATTCGGACAACTTCGTAAAATATAGCGTTGAGAAGGCTTTTTGATAATAGCGTGAAGGTAACGTACTTGTTGAGGAAATTAGTTGACGTGTGTTCTATTAAATTTTATATCTTAAGATTGTAAGTTTTAAATCTTGATTAAGAATTATATAGATTGTTATGGACTAAGAAGAAACAATTACTGGTTCTCAGCTATTGCAAGTTAGGTTAGCCGCCAACCCCAACAGAATTCTTTTATTATTTATGTAACTATTTATGTACGCACTAAATAATAGAATGCTTGACAGGGTTATGCTTATTCCTATAGAAATCTCTTTCAGCGAAAGGAGAATTGAAAAAAAAGAGAACATTTTGTCGAGTTATGTGAATATAAATCTATGGAGCAGCGGGCTTTTTTTCGTGATTTTTGGTTTGGTCTCATAGTAAAAGTTGTTCATATTAGTGTGTGGTACAATGACCCTTTTTAAGAAAAGCCCATCCGTCGTATCAATTTTGTATACACATAGTATAATAAAAATCGCAATAATACATATAAGTAACTACAATTACTCATTTCATCACTATAAAAGAGATGCCAACTTGCTACTGCATCGCTACAAAAAGTCGCTGTAAGATTTAGGCATTAAGTCCGCCTCTATACTTTTCTGTGCATAAAACATTTAAATAATTAAGAAAGCACAGGTTTCTAAAAATCAAAAAGCCTCGAGAAAAATCACTTTTACAACACACACACAAACATACCATCACCAATGCAACAAAACTGACATGACGTAACAATACACACACAGACAGTCACACATACACACAAATAAATGGAAGATCTAACCTATTCGGCACGGACGAACGTGACAAACTCGCTTACGGCTAGATGATGGGTGTACTGGGGTTGTGTATTATATGCAGTTGTTTCGTGGGTCGACAGACAACCTAGTCGAAAGTTGTGTAATTTAGAATAGACTAGTTGCTGCTAGAAGTTTATCCCGCATGAAATGCAGAAACTTTGTGGTGTTAAGGTAAAATAGGCATATTATTACATAGTATAAAACAAAGTCGCTTCCTATCCCTATGTATACTTAAATCTTTAAAACTACGCAACGGATTTTGATGCGGCTTTTTTAATAGATAGAGTGATTCAAGAGGAAGGTTTATATGTATAATACATGCATAATATATTTAATATTAGTACCTGTTCGAAGTTGGGGGGGGATCGCTAGTTTTTTATAAGATGAGAAATTTGAACCGGTCGTTGTGGCGACGCTTGGGGGAGGCTTATGTCCAACAGTGATTGTCTTTTGGCTGAAATTATGATGATGATGATGAAGATGGGAAATCTGAAAATTTTTACAGGGATATTTCGACTGTCCTTGGTAAACTTTCAAAACTAAAAAATAGCACTTATATTTGTGCCTATTTCAATCTTGATACAAACTAGGTACCTTTATTAAATAGGTACTTTATTAAATAGGTACTAGGTACCTTTATTAAAAAATATGTTTGTCTAATGATTTTTTAAATCCGGTCTTATATGTAATCAAATTTATATACAGATATTAGTCGATAATGACAAAGTTATTCATAAAATATGCTTTAAATAGCTCTCCTAAAAGTTTTCTCACTTTCGATAGTTTACCCAGGGACAATTGATTTTCGAATGAAGTTCAAAGACTGTTTTGATCGTAGATAATTATTGTAATGTAACCCTGCAGAAAGGTAAAAGCCTACTGGGGCCTAGGGTTCGTTTCTGAAAGAAAGACTCGACCCTGGTGGAAGCAAGACAACGTAGGAAAGAGTTTTTTTTTCGTCAGTAAGAGTTCGACACTATTTCCCGACCATGGGATTTGTTATTAGATGATTTTTACCGACCATAAAAAAATACTTTAAAATGACTAAAAACTAAATACTAATTTGACACTGCACAAATCATCATGCAATGGATGATGACCCACCACAACCATTCTCTATCTTCTAATGCTAAAACAACAAAAAAAACAGAAGTCAACGCCCTCAAATACAATCCAATTCCTCATAAAATCCAATACTCGTGCTATTTCGATTTCCATTTCATTACACTCGACGCCAAAAAAAACGTACCGAGAACCTAAACCTAATCTAGAATCCAATAACAGCCTAAAAAGAGTAGTAATTACATATTCTTTGTGGCACATAAGTCAATTTTCTTGCTCCGCCACACAAATCAGTCAGATGGAAAACAAAATGAAGAAGCCGTGTTTGGTAACACGACAAGCCACAGAACGCGGAGCATTTTTAAAGTAGAGGCCCTACCATGAGCTCTTAAGACGATCCATTTGACGACCTAAACTGAATCGTTAAAGAGATGGTGCTGTAGATATAGAATTTATTAATCTATCCCTCTTTCTTGCTTGCATAACTGTCATTATGGCTTTCCATGACGTGTTAAAATAATCAATTAAAAACAAATGAATGGGTGTTTACTACTTATTACTACATAGCCGTAGAGATTGGGCTAAGTTGCTCGTATAGTACGTAGTAATAACAGCCTAAAAAGAGTAGTAAGTAATTATATATTCTTTGTGGCACATAAGTCAATTTTCTTGCTCCGCCACACAAATCAGTCAGATGGAAAACAAAATGAAGAAGCCGTGTTTGGTAACACGACAAGCCATAGAATGCGGAGAATGACAGGCGGCCATTTTTGGAGTAGAGGCCTTACTATGAGCTCTTAAAACGACCTATTTGACGACCTAAACTGAATCGTTAAAGAGATGGTGCTGTAGATATAGAATTTATTAATCTATCCCTCTTTCTTGCTTGCATAACTGTCATTCTGGCTTTCCATGATGTGTTAAAATGATAAATTAAAAACAAATGAATGGGTGTTTACTACTTATTACTAAATACCCGTAGAGAGCTGCCTAAGTTGTCTGTATACGTTATACGAAGTGGACGTATAAGGCAAAGTATTCGAGAGTCAGTAATCGCCTTTTGCTAGCATTTTGGCTAGGTTCCTGTACAGGTCTGCAACACATCTTTGACACTACTATCTCCAAATGTTAAATAGGTACTCGTAATGGCAAAATTTTTAGAAGGTATTGCTTTTTTGAGGCTGGAAAATAACAAAATAACTTTTTCGAGCGAGCGAGAGAGAGTCTCAGGCGGCAGAGTAAAACTCACTCGTATTCCTTCGGTTTTAAGACCACAATAACTTTTTCAAACAATCCCGTGGTCCTATGAGGGTATTTCATTGCTCATACCAATATCTATGTCTATGGTATTATTATATATGGTGGTCATAGAATTTGGCGAGCTGTTATGTGGTAATCCTGACTAAGACCAAAACATTTCTTAAACAAACATTATTAGTAAGTAATGACTGTATTGTGACAAATTCCTGTCGCTCAAAATGATCTTGTGCCACAATTTATTGGACCTATAGAACAGCGATAATTTCCAATGGTCACTTGAAATATACGGCATAAGTGTAGTAAAAAGTGACGTAAAAATTGTAGCCTGCGCGACGATTCCGAGTTCTGTGTGTTAAACTGACAATATGACACACAGCCGGATGACGCGCGGGGCGTGTCGCGGACTAATGTCTTCTTATGGTGCCGGTTACGAGCGGCGGCGGGGTAATTAATGGAGGGGGTATGGTCTATAGAAATACTTCAACTTTTAAAAAATGTACTTTATTAATAACTTTATTAAACAATACACCATGTGACTATACTACTAGACTAAACTAAGACTAAGTTTGGCCCTTACGCGGTTGACTATGGCAAAGAAGGAATACAAGAGAATGTTTTAGCCAGTAAAGTGCACTATCTCCCGCCAGACCCAAGGGCGCAGAGATGTTATTGACTGATTTTTACCCACCTAAAATAAAAACCTTTGAAATACAGAATTCAGAAAAGTTTATTCAGTACTGCAAAAAAATCTGTAAAGATAAAATACTTTTACCGATTTCCTCTACATATTACCTAGTGTTAGTAAATTTTGTAATTTTGGGTGTATATATTTTTTTCATTTTCCCTCTCCTACAGAAGAGGCCTGAAGCCCAGCAGTGGGAACATTAAAAGGTAGATGCACAAATAAATGTTTTTCTTTCTTTCTTTCTAAATAATCCACCACACAACCCACCTCATCTTCAGATTTGTTGTTTTCGAGCCACCCCTATAAGTAAAGCAATTACCGCAACCTAGCTCGTTTTCAGAAGCAAGAAATTAAAGCATTTTTAAAGCCTAAACCGATTACAGGGTTGTCAGTTATTGTGGTGTTTGCTTGACAAGCTATTTATCCAAGTTTTTGTTCTTTATAGCAAGTGCTGACTAAACCTGCGGTTACACAAAGTAATTACTTTCCGTCAGTAACTGAAGTCGGCAAAGATTATTTTGTTTTAATAGCAATTGTATTATTCCACAGTTTTTAGACAACATAATCTAGTCCCAATCTAAGTAGAGCTTGTGCTTGAGCCTCCTGGGGCCAAGAGTTGATGCGAAAACGGAACAGCAGAGTACTGGAACTAAGGCAAGAAGGAACGGGGTGGGTCGATTAGTTAGTAAGCCCTACGCCCTACGCGTCTCTTTTTCATTGCAAGATTTTATTCCACCATATAATTTCTATCATCGGATAATCCAACGCACGGTGAGTATCCGCCTCTATGTTTTTGAAACCTCTACCAGGACTAAGCGTTTCGCTTTGTCGTTTATACCGCGTACATCGTAGGCCTGGAACAAAATGCCTGCTGCGGTCTTCCCATCCGATTACAAGGCAAGAGTGAATAGGCTCTTAATAAACTAGTGCACCTCACAATTAACGGCAACATCACTGCTTACCATCAGGTGGGATCGCAGCAATCAAGCATAATATCATTACATAGTATAAAACAAAGTTACTTGTCGCTGTCCCTATGTATGCTTAGATCTTTAAAATTACGCAACAGATTTTGATGTGGTTTTTTGTAATACATGCATATTATATTCAATATCAGTACCCGTACCTACTACCCGAAGCTGAGGCGGGTTGCTAGTTAGAAAACTTACATAAAAAACATGAACGTACAAATTCGCTCTCGCTTCCGCTTCTAACTTGCCTATCATAACCGTAGCTATCAAATTAACCGGCAGATTACCCTTTCGGCTTGACTTACAAACAAAGTGCGACTACCCTCACAACATCACATCAGGAGGAGGACATATAAAACATAATATCTCATTCACTTAGATTTATACGCGCCATTTATATGCGCCCAAGGTTTTGGGAACTATTAAGATGTTGTGGTTCAATATTACACCACTAACAGACCGTCCCTGGTTCAGGTCATGGTCTGGAGTGATAAAAAAAGAGAAGCGGCCGCCTCCTTCTGCGAGGAACTAACGCGAGGGAAGAAGATCGCCGTAACTATGAGGGAACGGATATCCTCACGCCATAGCCACTGTCAAAAGAGACACCTCCAGTATGGGGAGTCGACAAGCAATGAGCAGCTTTTTCGTCACCTATTCGGTAAGGATCAGGCCCTGGTCGACACTGGGTGACCACACATGCCTCAAAGAGATGTCAGCAAAATTGAAGAGGCCAAAAATACTAATGCGTCCTAGAACTACGGGATTTTTTGAAAGACTAACAGTGGTAGTAGAATGCCAAGTACTACTGAAGGGCAAAGGCGGGCTTTAGTTAGTCAAATTCTGTTTCTTTCCCTCATTCCAACTTTGAGCGGTTTGCGTTTCACCTCACCTTTTCACATACAAAGACAAACGATTTCCTTTCAACGATTCAGTCGATGGCGCCACTTTCAAACGCCTACTCATTCCGCTAAATATTTTGATCCCGCGTCCTCCCATCACTCAAACATCAGCTCAAAGTCAGCTCGTTTGTCTGTAGCTATCAAATTAGCCGGCAGATTGCCCCTTTGGCCCACTAACAGAGCTTAATGCGTCCACGTCGACTTTACGAGCCGTTTACAGCGCCACATTAACGTTTTTTACTCCTGCCATCTGGGCCCCAACTCGCCACGACATGCTAAGTAGGCCGTCTCAAGATTTTGGCGATTTGAGATGATGGTGCACTGTTTTGATGCTTATTTTGTTGAATATCATCACGACCAGAGGCTTATTTTGTGAGTGTAGACAGCACTAGAGGTAAACTTTTAAGAGGTAAATAGGTTGTACATTGTTATACGAGGGAAAGTGAGTTATTTAGTCCCGAGATTTTTTTTGGATAATTAAAATATATGGATCAATAGAAATGTCAAAATAGAACTAGTTTTTTTTTTAATATTTAGACAGCTGTCAGTTGAAAGTAAACCTCCCTAGGGAGTAAAACTGCTACTTTCAACTCTTTCCGCAGGCAACTTTACGCCTACTTTCAGAGTATGAGTAATGAAAAGTTTTTTTTTTGCATGTTGAAGGTAAACTCTGAAAGTACTGGTCCGATTGCTCAAATTTTTTCAGCGATACAAACCTGCTTTATTGCGGAGTGACATATTATTTAAGTACGTGGACGAAATCGCCGGCGAAAACTAGCAGGATATATTTTTTTTCAAGCTAGACTTTATTCAGTGCTATGAATATAGATACCATACCAATGCCACTTTTCGTTGTAATTTTATAACTCAAGAACGGGCTCACATATCCAAACAAATGTTTAGGCTTTGTTCAGACTATTTATTAGTAGTTTATGTGAAGTTTTAGTTTTGCACAAAATTGGTCAAGCGGCTCTTCATTTATCACATTTTTTGTTGCCGGGAGAGAAGCCGCGGGCAAAAGCTAATAAGTTATAAATTATTTTCATATGTTGAGTTTTGCGGACAAAACCACAGGCAGAAGGATGTAAACAATATTAATAAACCTTGAATGATAAACATCGTTCCATTGAGAACCACTTCATCGACACGTTACGTTTAGCGTAATTACAAAAGAGCGAACAAACTCTCATTCCCGGCTATTAGAAGTGTTACGTTTTATCGTAAACGACCCGGATCTTACTCCCACACAGTTTCAAAATAGCTGGTTCTCTGTGGCTTAAAGGGCAGATATGCGATTTTTGACTGGCCTGTCAGTCCAGGAGTTAATGACCCTGACTGCTATGCCAGTCCAGTACCAGTGTCAGACTCTTACTGACTAAAAAACCTACCCCGTACTTTCCTTGCCTTATTCCTAGAGTCGAGGTAACAGTTTGCACCACCCTAGGCTCCAGGAGGCTTCGACCCTGAAGGGCCCCTACAGTTTGCTGACAACTCCTTGAGGCGCGCGGGAACGGTGCGCGCCGTTGACGACTTGGACTCAGTCTGGATAGTTACCAGACGACTGGACGGCGAGCTACCCATTGCTCACCGTCCGCGAGCCAGTGTATACGGTGGCCGGATATCGGCAGGATCGCGGCGGCGACGGCTACGGCGAGGCGCTGTTCCCTTTGCCTTATGCGGTCGGCCTCCTCCTTTACGAGCATTACTGCTTCGCAGAAGGAGGCGACCGCCAGCCATTCCTCTTCGCTGCGAACCATGGCCTGAACCAAGGCCCGGCGCGAAAGGTCGCCGGGGAGTCGTGGGTTGGATTCCCACCCAGGACAAATATTTTTTGATGAGCACGATCATTTGTTCTGTGTCTGGGTGTAATCTATTTATATTATGTAGGGGTTCAGATATCACCTTTTTTTACGAGCTACCATCTACCTCACAGCGCTTGATCGTCCACGCATGCCATCAACCAATCACAACCAACATACGCATCTACGTCATCTTCAAAAATTCATTAACGTTTTTTCATTCCGCCATTGCATCGCGCGCACTCTACCATATAATACAATTTAATTCATGTAATTTCACAAAATACACAAAGTTGAAGCAATTTCTAGTGTCTCCTAATACGCAGAAGAGCTGAAATCGAAGCAGTAGGTATTTGTTTAAATTATATAAGTATATTTATAAGTCATCTAGTACTCATAGCACAAGCTCTGCTTAATTTTACACTAGATGGCGTTGTGTAAAAGTTTTGGAATATTATTATTACAACTCTGTACTACCGTCAAGACCTTAGTAATAAGATAATGCTACACATACTAAAGTAGGAACAGAGGCAAGGCCAAATAAACACAAAAAGTGCCGAAACTCACACAATGACGTTACGTCTTACTCTTACTTAAGTTTTTAACGGGGCCGGAAAGTTTGTATTTCTTCAGCCTCCTTACGTTTACGAGGTGAATAAAACTAGCTCTATAAAAGTAACACATTCTGTATGAGTGTTGTGAAGATATTTTGGTTAATGTGTTTAGTGGGATGATGAATGTTTCATGTAGACTTGGAGAGTTTGAAATGTGACAGAGGTATGGTAGATGTTTTTTTTTAGTAAGCACTTGGGCACTATCTCACCTGATGCAAAGTGATGATGTGGTCAACGATGAAACAAGACAGAGAATAAGTTGTGAATTTTGAATCGGGTGCGACAGAAAGATGGAATAATTATTACGTTTTTAAAATATGTATGGCAACATCAGTCAAATTTCCTATCCCACACTGGCGCAATCCATAAACACCACATTAAAAGTTTTTTAACCGACTTCAAAAAAAGGAGGAGGTTCTCAATTCGATTGTATTTTTTTTTTATTTTTTTTTTTTTTTTATTTTTTTTTATGTTTGTTACCTCAGAACTCCGTTGTTTATGGATGGATTTGCAAAATTTTTTTTGTACTTGAAAGGATATGCTTCCAGATTGGTCCCATTTTTTCCAAAATCGAATTTTGATGATGGAATCCATGAGAAATCGAGGGAACTCCTCAAATATTATGGGCAACTATACAGTTTTTTTTTATATTTTCATCGAGAAGTCAAGCATTTACAGTCAAAAAGTAACATTTGATGAGGTGGAACTGGTGAAGAAGATCAGAAATGGGTAACGAAACTTGACATAGCATAGATATCACAATCAAGGTAGTAAAGCAACTATGAAAATGCACTATAAACCAATGATCTTAAATAATTATGTTGAAAATATTATCATCGAATTGATCTGATGATGATGATGGAGCTGGAAGGTAGGCACTGGAACTGCGTAACTAATTAATATATCCTAGCCGTGTTTGGGCTTGTTAGAATTGTCGTAAGATGCACTTTGGCTGTAAGGTACTATTGAACTGATGTGATGATGAAGCTGGAAGGTGGAAGGTCGGCATGGGAACTTCAAAATAAAATAATGTATCCTAGCATTGTTTGAGCTTATTAGAGCTGTCATGGGCAATGCTGTCAAGGGCAATGGAAATGGCTATGCTCGTAGTTTCCTTGCGTGTTCGAATCAGAAATGAAGAAATGCGCAGGAGAACCAGGGTCACCGACATAGCCCGAAGAATTGCCAAACTTAAGTGGCAGTGGGCAGGGCACATTGATCTCCAAAAAGAAGTAATAAATTTTGAATATTTGCAAAATATTAATGTCAAATAAGTTTACCTATAAATTAAGTTTCTTTACAACAATTCAAATTTTTATTTTCAACTTTTTAGTGTAGGAACTTTTATCGTTTGGCTTTTTTTGAAGCCGGTTTTTTTTTTGTAAAAAGTTTTTTCTTTACAATATAGGCCCTATTAACACATAACTGGTAGCAGAGAGTCAGAGTAACGGACTCTCACTACACTACGACGGAGATAGCCTGTGGTCAACATAATTATGTTACCAGTTTCTACACATGATTTCTTCGAAAGACATTGCAGAGGACGGGAGATGCGTGCTATGGAAGCAGAAAGACCCAACTCTGTCACACTTCATCACCCCATCAGAACAACCCCCCTGGACGAGGACTTCAGTGATCAATCTGAAAATCTCTTAACCGACTGCAGACCCAGGTTGGTCACTGCAAAAATAATCTGGCCAGATGCAGCTTCCTTGATCCATTTTTGACACAGTGTCAGTGTGGAGCCGCGGCATCAGACATGAGTCACCTGATATGCTGCTCATCCTGCATAACAACCTGCATTTTCAGGATTTGTACGAGGCCACTAACAGAGTTGTACAGGCTGCCAAATAGTGGTAAAAAAAATGAAAATAATTTACGGAACAGACAGTAAAGTCCTCCTTACCTCCGTCAAAACGGAAGGGTCATCCGACCAGCCAGAAGTTATAACCTGGTGGGTTACAGCCCGATAGTTGATTTCGGGTTGTTCTATATTCAAATCGCGCCGAGAACTTTGATTGCGCGATGCAGGATTACGTATTTTTGTAGTTCATATGTGGCGTCATAGATGTCGCTACTGGTTCATTGACCCAAAAAGAATGAAAAGAACTTGATACGGTACTTGTTTTATTTCTAGATTGACAGTCCAATATCATTGCCACGTCTGATAGGGCGGTGGATACGCCCCTGAACAGGATTATAAAAGGACACTGACCCAATTTCAAAAGATTTTCGTACTAAAAAGTTAATCAAGCATAATGCTTCCATTATCAATGTGCCCATCACAGGTCCAGGCCAATCTCAACTAACGAGGATTTGTTAAATACGATCTGGAGCTAGTAACAACCAATGGCTAATGCCCGCCCGCCTATAAAATTGATTAGCCAGGCTTTAGTTTGGGATACGATTCCAATTTTATGAGAATATAAACGTAAAATTGATTATTTTTATGCTGGCCTGGTTTTACGGATATAAAGGTTAGGTGGGATGTCGTTGGCATGTTAATTAGGTCACTTTTTTCATTATATTAAGTTTCATTTTCTGCTTATTTTGACTCTGACTAGCCTGGAGGTCTAATGGTTGGTGACCTCTGAAAGGTAGGCCGAAGGTCGCTGATTCGATTCCTACACAAGACTAATATTTGTGTGATGAGCTAAATCATTTGTTCTGCATCTGGATCTGGGTGTAATTTTATGTATGATATGTGTTTATTTAGAAATATGAAGTATTTTATCAGTTGTCTAGTACTAATAATAGCACAAGCTCTGTTTAGTTTGGAACTTGATAACGCCAACAATGAAATGATAACTTAGTTTTATTAATGTCCTATTCAATATAGTGTAAGCTGTGCATACCTTTAATAGGCATTCATACCAGTGTCTGGATTTTAATATTATTTTTATATTAATTCTGTTGGTTTACCTATTTAGGTTAGATATAATTTCATGTCCTAACAAAAATTTCTCAAAAACCAGAAACAACTACAAAATTAACATTCAAATTCGCGATTAAAGCAAGTGGCAATAACTTACACACGCTCTAAACGATCTTTTATTAAGCCACTATATCGCATAAAAGCTGTTCAGTAGCCATTACCCCACAAACAAGAGCAGTTACCGCTGCTCATAACTCAAAAACTTCCCCCAAGAGTTATAGCCTTAAAAACTTCAAAGTCAAAGTCGGTAACACAATTCTACAATTAACAAAGATAATTAGCCGAGAGATTACACAATCCTATGAGAGTGCTTTAAATATAATAATATACATGTTTCACTAGGGGCACAAAATGATCACACCAGAAATCCTTCGTTTACGACTTTTAAGCGTGGTTCACATTGTTTTGGGGCACAATGGAGGAAATATTAGAAGTACAACCAACCAGTACTCTTTTCAGAAACCAGACCAGGGCTCCAGGTCCGACCCTGGTATGAAAGCTAAGAAGAAATGGGGTTGTTTAGTCAATAAGAGTCTGACACTGTTGCCCGCTCCGCCCAAGGCAGGATTCGTCATTATATGATTATTCCCACCATAAAAAAACAACCAGTACTTTTTTATGGTAGGTTAAAATCATCCAATGACGAATCCTGCCCTTAGACAGTGTCAAATTCTTACTGACTAAACAACCTATCCCGTTTCTTCCTTGCCTTGATTTTCATGGCCCTGGGTTCATCCAGGGCCCTGGAAATACGCTTTCCGCATCTACCCTTGGTCCCAGAAGGCTTCGAACCTGTGCAGTGTTTTAGTACAGTGCCAGTGTGGAGCCCCTTCACAGGATATGCGTCACCTCCGGTCAGTGGGTAGTGTTAGGGACGGATTTTTAAGAGTTGGAATATACGCTTAGAGGCACTATAAGAAGCAAAGAAAACGATAAAAAAATTTTTGGTTATAAAAACATTTTTTTAGGAATTTATAATGTTTTTTTTATCGAGCAGTGCAGAAAAGCAACAAAAAATTTTTTTACAAAAACAATTTTTGGAACACAGGATTTTTTTTTCTAAGTCCTCGCGGCATAGCGCCCCTAAAGCTACATTCCGACCAAAATTTGAGCCAAATCGACAAAAAAAGAAGAAGAAGAAGATTAAAAACAAACCTTCTGCTCGTCACATTTGTACTCCATACTCTCGCGGGTACATTATTAGCTTAAAACGTCACGTATCCACCGTAATAGAGGCAGTAAAACTACTTACCAGTTGAGCAATAGGGCCTTTTGTCCCACAAACTGCAATGTTTCACTAAACCATAGTTTTAACCGACTAGTCTTATTTTTTTTTTTCGGAAAAAGGTGTTGTATGGGACCGTATTTGCTCTTTTTGACCTCAGAGGGAACTGGAGACGATTTACTTATTTTTGAGTACAACAAAATGGCCATATCAGTTCATCAATAAATGTAAAAACCAAAGCCACTTTTCGTTGTAATTTTATAACTCAAGAACGGGCTCACCTATCTAAACCAAATATTTAGGTTTTGTTTGAACTATTAAGTAGATGGTTAACAAGTGGGCCACACCTCCACCATATGTGACGCCCGGGTGGTCCGCACAATAAGGTAATGGTGTTTCTTCAGGCTAGATCCAATATATACTACCTGAAATGGTCATATCCGGTGACGATCAGCAAAAGTGAGGATGCCCTCTCCAGCCACTCCTCAAAACGCTATTTACAGAACAATTGCCATGGCATTTTTATTTACCAACGGCAAGAGTAGAATCGAAAAGGTTCCTTTTGGTTTCTCCCCACCTATAAATTCACAAACCACCGATGAAAAGTTTTTAATACCGCCCAAGGGATTGGCCATATTTTGCCAGCTGTAAAGATAAAACCAAAGTCTCCGGAAATGTATTTTAACCGTCAATATCAGCAGACAACAGCTAAGTTCATATAAGTAGAAAAGAAAAGAAATATTTTATTTGACACATATATATACACACAATGCAAAAACCCCATGTAGACATACATGATAAAAAAGGTAACATAACTAAGACTGTGTGTCTCACTGGCTGCGCCAAATAAGTCCGGTTCAGCAAAAATACCGGACAATTCCGAAGTAGTTACCTGACGCTGGTTTTCAACTGAACCTTATTTAGAGTGTACAGAAAAGATAATTTATGAAATATTTACATAGTACATAATAATGTGTGTTAACAAATAAAATAAAAAAAACTACTTCCCGAAAAACCGTACCTATGAAAAAGCTCAATAGTATACTACTAATATTACAATTGCGAATGCCTGGATGTATGTCAATCACGCACCAACACCTACTTAATCGAATTTAACTAGAATCTTGCTACTAACAAGTAAAACATGACCTCAATACTTTGTGGTATCAAGTTATTTTCCATTCGATACCAATACTTTTGGATGTCAGCTCTACTGGGCTTCGAGAAGCTATGCAGTATCTTGTCGTCCAACATACCACAATATCTCATGGCTTTATCAGTCATATGACACCTCATCAGAAGGCCTAAAAACACCCAAAAAGCAATGAGAAGGGTTATGCTCAGAGTTTCCTTGCTTGATCGCATCAGGAATGAAGATATCCGCAAGAGAGACAAAGTCACCAACATAGCCTGAAGAATCACCAAATTGGATTGGCTCAAAAGTTGCCTCCCCCAAAGTGTCACCACAACCAACGTCCCTGTGCATCTCGGTACTATCGAATTCCCGTGTCTTTCACCAGGTCATCGGTCAACCGTGTGGGTGACCTTCCTACGTTGCGTTTTCTAGTCCAAACACTCTAGAAGGAACCCTGGTTGCTGTAACCAGAGTAGAAAAAGGTAATTTAAAGTTATCCCACCTCAACAAAAACAGATATCCAATACTATTAAAACCCAGCTATACTCGCAAAACCAGCACAGTTCTAAACAAAGCTAACTTGCCAAAAGATTCGAAACCTACATCCACAAACAGTGGAGTAGAAAGTGAGCCAGTAATTACGTACTATGATCGATAACCGCCAGGCGCCGGTGAGTCTGAATACATGTGTTATATAAGTGGTAGGACTGAGTGATGGGCGGTAGCGGGAGACAAACAGCAGCTGCAGAAGGGTCGAAGCCAACTGGGGCCAAGGATTCGTGTCTGAGAGGACGGCTCTAGTTCTGGCGTATACGGCGATGTAGGAACGGGGTAGGTTGTTTAGTCACTAATAGTCTTACACTGTCTCCCGCTTCGCCCAAGGGCGGAATTCGTCATGGGACGATTTCTACCTACCATAAACAAAAACACGGTAGCGTGTAGGTCACTCAAATTTTGTACGCTTCTACTGTTGTACAACGCACAGGTCTTAGATATGTCCGGCGCGGCAAAGCAAGGCTAGAATTGATTAAACCACTGTTTGATACGTAGGGACTGCAGAAGGGTCGAAGCCAACTGGGGCCAAGGGTTCGTGTCTGAAAGGAAGGCTCTAGCCCAGGTATAGATGGCTGTAAGATGTAGTAACGGGGTAGTGAAACGGGTTTGTAATGTATTCATTACTAACCCGTTTGATGAGTTGGGTAATAATTTTTTTTTTGTTGATTGACTGGTCTGTTGGTCTAGAGGTTAGTTGCCCTGGCTGCTATGCCAGAGGTCGTGGGTTCTATTCCCACCCAAGATAAATATTTGTTTGATGAGCTCAATCATTTGTTGTGTCTGTGCAATTTATCTATAATTTGTATGTATTTAGAAATATATAAGTATATTTATCAGTTATCTAGTACCCATGACTGCTCTGCTTAGCTTGGAACTATACGACGTTGAGTGACGGTTATAATTGTGGAAAGAAAAAGAATCAGATGACTTAGTTTACTCTTACACATTGTGATGTGTAGAATCTTAATGATTACACAAATACACAGCACACAGGTACACAGGCCAGTCAGCTAAACAGATACCCAGGCCACCTATTCTTGCCCGCTGTCGCTTGTGCCTTGTGAACCATTTCTAACAGTTCTTATTCTAACACGAAAACCTTGCAGTTAGTTCTAACTGGACTTTTCGTAGTTAAATGTTGACTAGTTTCGTTATTATTGTGTCAGATTGTGATAGATCTGGTTTAGTTAGTCGAGTTTATTGTTTTATGTGTAATTTCAGCTGAGTTTGTGTTTAATTTTCTTTTATAACTTTTTTTTTTGTGGGGTTGCGACTTTTTTTTTTGTGGTTATAAACCATCAAATAACTCTGATATCCGTCCGCTCTGGGTAGAGCGAGAAGTATAACTATCTTATGACTTCTCCCACTTTAGAGTGGAACGGAAAGGCACACAAGTTATATGCGTTGTTATGTACGTTTAAAACACGCGCCGTTGAAGACTCGGGCTTGGGCCAAACGATTGCCAGCTGGACGGCGAGCTGCTAGTGCTCGCCTTCCACAAACTCACGTCTACGGTGGCTGACTTTTATCGACTAAAACATACCAGTAAATAATATTCCTGGACCATCAACGTCTGTCAAGGTTCCAAATTGTTTGAAGGAATTACCGTAACACTCGCAAAAAGTGCAACTGAAGGAACGCTGTGGCTTTTTAGACATTTTATTTTTCTGACATTTTATTTTTCCTAAGTGCGATAAGTTATTTGATGATTTCCTTAGTAAAAAAGGTCACAAAACACTCTAATCACTTCAAACTAAATTCGTTTAAACACAAACTAGCTTAACAGTTTTTCAAGAACTGTTAGATAACATACTACCATACATACTACCAACATAAACGTTTGACTTGCTAACTGCAAAGCAAGTTCATCGATCATATAACTATGCAATTACCAGTTCTGCTTAGTATTTATAGACCAGAGGCTCACCCACTTAAGTCTTAACTCGATTTACTTGACGACATAAAATTAACTATTAAAAAAATTGATGGAATAAATAATGTTTGGACAGAAAATTAAAACTAAAGCAACACCACGATACAGGTGGTAACACTGTGTATGAATCCTTTTGTTTTCCTTGTAACTTTTTTTTCCTGTCGTGCACACCGTATGCAATATATTTAATAGCTACAAGATTCTGTATGTCCGCATTCTATAATGCTATATTATGATGATGAAGTTAGTGCACTGTCCACCCCCACTTAAGTTTGGTTTCGTTCTAGACTATGTTTATAATTACAAGAATATACCTCCAACCCAACATTATTATAAAAACAAACGTACAAATAGACGGTCTCATCGCACAAGGCAACTTTTCGATGGACTAAACGAATGGAGACAGAGTTAGGACTGTTAGTGTATAACAACATCACTACATAGTATAAAACAAAGTCGCTTTCCGTCTGTCCCTATGTATGCTTGCCGAAGCCTCCTGGGCCAAGGGTAGATGCGAAAACGTAACACCAGGGCCTGGGAATAAGGCAAGGAAGGAATTGGGTAGGTTTTCTAGTCAGTAAGTGTCTGACACTGCCTCCCGCTCGACCTAAGAGCGGGATTCGTCATTGGATGATTATATTTTACCTGCCATAAAAAAAAATGTATGCTTAAATTTTTAAAACTACGCAACGGATTTTAATGCGTTTTTTTTTTAAATAATAGATTGATTCAAAAGAAAGGTTTATGTATATAATACATGCTTAATATATAATTATAATATCAGCATTGCATCCGTGCGAAGCTGGGGAGGGTCGCTGGTAAATAATATAACATACATACATATAATATACTATCAAATAATCTTTAGATATAAATGTAGTTGATGTGTCTGGAATACACAAAAAAAACTTAGGAAAATTCGAGAGTGGCTGACCACTTAAGAGCCTTGAACCTGGGCAGCTTCGATATCAGGATATTCCATTGTGAGTCCCATATTCTAAAGCATTACCTAAGTTTCATTGTCAACAAAAAGAATAATCACCAAAGCATTAACAATACTTTTAAAAGAACAAAGACCAATATCGAATAAGTCTCTCCTAAGAGTACAAACATCAATAAATATAAATACCAAAAAGAAAAAACGGGCTTGAGACGAAGAGGGCATTTATTATTCATATATTTATACTGAAGCACTCCCGTTAAGGAAAAATCCTTCGAAATTTATCGTTTAATAACCTCCTCGCTTATAATTTTTCTGTTCTGAGCGATATTGGTTGCCGGCACCACAAACTACGAGGAATGGAGGCTTTCACCTTGAAATGTTTTGAAAGTGTTTGGTTTTGACCCAATTTTAGAAGTTTAAGCTGGAAGTTGTTAGGGTAATCAGATTTTTTTTAAATCTTAATCATCCTCAAACGTCGATGTATAAATGTGTGCTGTAGATTTAAGATCCAAGGATTTTGGAAGCCCCAGTAGTGGTCAAGCAGTTGTCAACAAACCATAAACCGTGAAAGTAATGCTTCTATCCTTCTGCAGGGTCCCTGCAGAAGGGTAGAAGCATTACTTTCACCTAGGATTCGCGACAGAAAATAATGCTCGGCCTCGGTATGAGAGGCAACGTAAAAATGTGTTTTTTTATAGAAGGTTAAACGAATCGAAACGAAACGACGAATCCCGCTCTTGGGCCGAGCGGGAAACAATGTCAGGCTTTTACTGACTAAAGAACCTACCCTCTTCCTTCCTTACCTTAGTCCCAGAGCCCCGGTGTAATGCTTTCGCACCAACCTTCGGCCTTTATTTAAAAAATATATTTTGATAATGATACTGAAATAATGATAATAGCATAGTTTATTTCTCACCTCAGTACTAATTTAATATATCTTTTTTTTAATGTTGGGACAATACAATTTTGTTATTGTTGCACACTGATACATAACCTAGGCTGCATTTATCATTCTGACAGTAAATGATTTTTAATTTATTACTATTTATCCATTATTTGTGTTTTTTTTTAGGATGTTGCTCAAAAGGCTGCCCAACTTAAATGGGACTGGGCAGGACATGTCTGCCGCATGTCTAGTGAGCTGTGGGCCCGTAAAACACAGGATTGGTGCCCGGACACAGCGACGCGGGGCCGCGGCAGGCCACGAAGGAGATGGCGGGACGACCTGGATGTCTTCCTTGAGAATTGGAGCGGCAAAGCATGTAACCGAGATGATTGGAAAGAATGGAGGGAGGCCTTTGCCCAGCAGTGGGACAGCACAGGCTAGGTATAATATAATATAATATAATATAATATAATAATACTTACTAGCTTTTGCCAGCGACTTCGCCCACGTTATAGTCGGTTGATAGTCGGCCCCTTAAACGTTTAGTTTCGTCAAATCCGTCCTTACCCCAGTGGCGAAAGGTGGATATTTTCTGAAGGGAAGCCGAAGTTTAAAAAGACAACTCACGTAATGCAGCACACTCCATGATGCAAAAAATAGGATCAAGATTTTGTTTCAAAATAAATAATCTCTTAGGCGGTTCACACACTGTCCCGCATCATGCTGCATGTTGCGTTTCAACGTATTTACGCGCGTTCTTGCGGGAGTGCAAATTTGCATCATCGTGCGTGTTTTATACGCACACACGCGCGTAGGTGCGATTGTAGATTCACGCACGGCGGCTCTCATTTCATTCAAAATCACGCGCGGCACTGCGGGATTCGGTGTGCCTTACCTTGCGTCTCGCCCGCACCTACGCGCGGGGCTGAATGTTTCTCCGCGTGTATGCGCGTGATCCACATGAACGCGCGTGGATGCATTTTCAGTGTGTTGGACTGTGCGTGTTTTCCATACAAACGGAGATACTTACAAGCAACGAAAGAGCACGTATCCACGCGCCACGCTGCATCATGCGGGGCAGTGTGAGAATCGCCTTAAACAGTCTACATATGTTGTCCGCAACCCAACACACAAACCCACCACCCAGCTACGCAGCACCCAGCTTCGCACGGGGATATTGAATATAATTATGCGTGTATTATACACTTTCCCCTTGAATCTCACTTTATCTATTAAAAAAAAATGCATCTAAATCCGTTGCGTAGTTTTAAAGATCTAAGCATACATAGGGACAGGAAGCGACTTTGTTTTATACTATGTAATGATAGATTTGGCAAAAAATATGGCATTGTACTATTTAGTAAAAACCACGGGTGTGGTTAGTTTAAAATAAGGTCTTTAAATTAGTAAAACATTTACTCCGGGCTCTCAACAACCGCCACGATAACCACAATAACTCATTACTTCGCTAACCAAACTTCGTTTGCCCAACAAAGCTGGACGTAACGAGAATCAGTTTCATTTTCCTTACAATGAGATTGTGACCTTATTCAATTAAGGTTCAAAAGCCATTATGGATATAATTTATATTGAAGGGTGCTCCAGTATCTTGGCGGGCAGTTTGAAGAACACGGTGGAACATCAGGTGGAGGTGTGGTCTTGGGAGGAACAGCGGTTTGCCCCCTGACTTGGGTTATGGCTATGGACCTGAGCAAGAGAGAATGGGAAGTGGTCGCCTTAAGGCAAGAGGAGGTCTTATGCATCCCAACCACCGCTACAAGAAATATCTCTGGCGTTGTGTCGGAGGTCGCGTACTGTAGGACTACAGAAAGGCGGGAATCGTAGTTGGATGATTTTTCCCACCTTAAAAAAATACAGGATTGGTGCCCGGACACAGCGACGCGGGGCCGCGGCAGACCACGAAGGAGATGGCGGGACGACCTGGATGTCTTCCTTGGGAATTGGAACGATATGGCGAGCGACCGAGATAAATGGAAGGAATGGAGGGAGGCCTTTGCCCAACAGTGGGACAGCACAGGCTAGCAATAATAATAAAAAAATACAGCTAGGCCCATTATTTATTTAGTGCAATTTATTTCATCGTCACTCATTCTCAAAACGGTGAAGGCAAACCGACATGCCCTAGAACAAAATTTTTAAGACATGTGACGTCCACCAACCTGTGTGTGGATTACGGCTCATTCCCTCTCCTAAACAGGTGGTCTGAGTCCCAGCAGTGAGATTATTACAAGGATGATTTTGCTAAGCTTATGCTTAAACTTAAAACTGTTTTAAAAATCTGAACCCTAAATAAACGAATGCCATTTTTCAATTCAAAAGACTAGGATGTCAGAATAAAGTAATAGGTACCACAAAGTAAGAGTGTTCCGAGGTGGTCTTTTAAGAGGACACGGGGCCCTCTTCCATGTGCTGATGGTGATCACCGGGATGGTTAGAGTGTGGTAAGGATCCCACACTCCCTGGTCTTGTCCCCAAAAGTCCAGGCGCCTTTTGAAGGTTTCCCCTCGAAAACAAAAAAAAAAAGATACTACAAATCGACCTTTGTTATTATCTACATATATAAAGAAGAAACTGACTGACTGACATATCAATGCACAGCCGAAACTACTGGGACCAGGAACGTGAAATTTTGCACAAGGCTTCCTTTTATGACGTAGGCTAACACTAAGAAAGGGTTTTTCAAAATTCAGCTATTAAAGGGATGTAATGGGGGGTTAAAGTTTGTATGGAGAACCCTACTTTCATGCGGGCGAAGCCGCTGGCTGAAGGCTAGTATTATATAACTTAAGTTTATAACAAAACTGAGTCTAATTCTTCAGTGTCATAAAATGAAAATTAGATATAAAAATACCGACCGAGACCACCGACACTACCCATAAAGATATTATATTAGATTTACTGTCAAATAAAATCGAATTTTTCCAAGGCCGAGTTAAGCTTTGGTATTTTTTCTGTTTAATTGAAGTTTCTTTTCCTTTGAAATTCTTCAAATTACAGTACTAAAGTTCAGTTATTTTTAAACGGTTCTATTTTTGTTAAAGTTTAGTGAGGGGTGTCTTGCTATTTAGAATAAGGGTAGTGGAAGTCAGTCAGGCATTATATTCAGTTGAATACAAGTTTTTTTTAAGATGAGAATTCCAGAAATAACTCCTCCCACGCCGTGAAGAACGACAGAGAGTGTATGAGAGGAAATGTAAACCCCTTCCAATGTTCCTTCTTTGGCTTGCTATCCAGGAGTCCTTGTTTTCCTTTCAAAAGAGAACCCAGGGGCGTTCGACCCTGCTGAGCCCCCACAGGTTTGCTGACATCTCCCTGAGGTGAGTATAGAACACTATGCGCCGTCGGCGACTCGGACTTGGTCGTAAACGGTTACAGGACGACAGAATTTTGAGCAACCCACTGCACGCCGTCCGCAAACTTATTCCTGCGATGGTTGGAAATCGGGGTCAGGGTCTCGACGTGAGTTCTGTCAAGGAGCTAAATTTGGTTCTGCATTCCAAATCCGAATATTATTCTTAAAAGGGATTTGCATTTACAAAAAATAAATATTGTTCGATTTAACAACTGCCCCATCTGTCGTTCCTAAGATTAGCGTTTTAAAACAAACAGACAAACGCATCAGCTTTAAAATATTAGTGCAGACTAGTTGATACCCTTGACTTTGTCCGCCTCAAACTCATAAATGCAAATGCATTAGTGCAGATAGTGTGATAACATTAATGTGATATGATAAGACCAACATATTTCACACCTACTGGGGCCCTGGGTCTCTTTCTGAAAAGAAGACTTGGCCCCAGTGCGAAAGGCAGGGAAGGAACGGGGTGGGGTGTTTAGTCAGTAAGAGTCTGACACTATTTCCTGCTCCGCCCAAGAGCGGGATTCTTCATTGGATTTTTTTTGCTCACCATAAAAAAAAACATGTTAATTTGACATATTTAATTCACACAGACTCATAAATTACAGAGGCGTTAAAGTACCTACATCTTCATTATATTTACGACGACTTTCCATTTTATTTTTCCAATCAAAATCAATCTCAAAAACAATACCCATCCAATCTTTCCAACTTTATATTTTTCCATCGCTACCTTCCTCTTAAACCGTCTAAAATCCGACCTTACAGGAAAAATATTACCTTTATGCACCCCTTCACACCTTCAAAAGGATCCTTTCGAATATTATAATAGGTGGGTGTTCTGCAACGTGGGAAATTCGCACAATTCAGTGAGCTACCCCGTACATTGGTTATATTTACATACCTGCAAAAATGTTGGAAAAAATAACTATAGATTGGCGTTGGAACTCTTGGGCAGTAGGGTCCGAGTGCTCATAGCTTTTTAAAGAGTTATCCAAACGCTTTTTTTTTTGGAGAGAAAAATTATCTTATGATAAATCCCGCGCTTGAGAAAAACGGCAGATGGCGTCAGACTCTTACTGACTAAACGACCCCGTCTAAGCATTCATACCGGGTTCAGTAGGCATCGGCCCTGCACCTAAGCAAATAAGTCAAAATTCTGTCTAAGAGAGGGCATGGGCCTAATTCACCACGGGGGCCCTCGACTCTAGGAATAAGGCAAGGAAGGTACGGGGTAGGTTTTTTAGTCAGTAAGAGTCTGACCCTGGTCTCCCGCTCCGCCCAAGAGCGGGTTTCGTCATTCGATGATTTTCACCTACCATAAAAAAAATCACGGGGCCCAGTACGGATTGGTGGATGTCACATGTTTTCGAATAACTCTTTTAGTAACATACATTTCATGTCTCCTTTTCAGATGACCATACCAAGACAAACGATTTCAACTTACTACCACTATTATTATAATACCTATTATTAACTCAAATAAAATTAAACCATTCTCCTTCAAATTGGGTATGCCGAAAATATACCCTGTAATAATACTTATGTATTTACAATACAATTGAAACAGAATGTAAACAAAATTATTCAGATCATAACCCATTTCAACCGTAAATACCGTTGTGTTGTTGAGCATAGCAGTAGTGGTGGCCTGTGGTAACGGCTCTGATAGGTCGCGGGATCAAACCCAACCATGTGCATTACTTTGTGTAATTTATTTCATCGCCATTGCTCTCAAAACGGTGAAGAAAAACATCTTGAGGAAACCGGCATGTTCTTGAACCAAAAATTTGAAGACATGTGACATCCACCAATCGGCATTAGACGCGTGGTGGTCCTTTCTCTCTTCTAGCGAGAAGGCCTGTGTTCCAGCAGTCATCATCATCATCAGCCTAGCGTAAGTCCCGGTTGCTACCTTGGCTTTCACCTCGGTGCCCGGGGTCCGCTTTCCTGCCTAGTCGTCTCCACTTCGCACGGTCTTTTGCGTCCTCTGCCTTAAGCCCATTAGCACGCATGTGTGCACTGTGTTCCAGCAGTGGGAACAGTAAAAAGGTTGATGATGTAGTAACAAAGAACAATTCAAAGAGCTTTTTTAGGTTTAGGTTTAGGTGGGAAACCATCGAATGACTTCTACCGCTATAGATCTCTTTGAGGCTGATCTCTTTAACCCTCTGACTGATCTCTTTGAGAAGCATATGGTGCAATATGGAACAATATGTGCTGGCCTGGCCTGATAAAATGTTGACAGACAAACATACGAACAACAAATTGAACCTATAGGGTTCTGTTTTTTTCCTTTTGAGGTGCAGAACCCTAAAAAACCTCTCATCTCAACCCACCTTTACACCGAATAGTTTCACGGTTTCACACATTTTCAAACAAACAGAATTTTATATATGAAAATCATTATAATAATAATGCTTGGTCGTAGGGCACTCCAATGGGCTTCACAAGTGGGGACAGCGATAACGAGGCCCTAACTGACACTATAAGAGAGACAAGGATGGCTATACTTTTGTTGACATCGATTTATTTTGTGGCCTCGAAAATGTTTATTATGCGTTGTTTTCAACTGATGAGTTTTTTCACGTGATATAAGGATGGTTTTTTTTTATAGTAGGTAAAAATCATCCAATGACGAATACCGCTCTTGGGCGCAGCGGGAAACAGTGTCAGACTCTCACTGACTAAACAACCTACCCCGTTCCTCCCTTGTCTTATTCCCATAGCCCCGGTAACACTTTCGCATCAACCCTCGGCTCCAGGAGGATATAAGGATGGTGGCTAAGTGGTAACGGCCCAGACTTACGAGTTGTAAGTCGCGGGTTCTAACCCAGCCAGACGCATTACTTTGTGTAATCTATTTCATCACCACTGCTCTCGAAACGGTGAAGGAAAACATCGTGAGGAAACCGGCATGTCCTAGAACCGAAAATTCGAGAATATGTAACATCCACCAATCCGATGTAATGGAATGCAAGATAAGAATGAGCTGTAGTGTGTAAAAGACCGTCTGAAACAGTATAAAAATCTCTATTTTTCTATAACATGTCATCAACAGTTTAATGTTCCCAATGATGGAACTCAAGCCTCCTGTCTAAGAAAAGGAATGGGTTGGTTCTAGCACATGCCGGTTTCGTCACGATTTCTTCCTTCACCGTCTTGAAAGCAGTGGTGATGAAATAATTTACATAAAGCAATGTGCCTAGCTGGGTTTGGACAAACTACCTACAAGTCGGGGCTTGTATCACTCGGCCGCCACTGCTACTTTAGCTTCTGCCAGCGGCTTCGTTTACATCAAAAGACTCCTTGGATAAAGTAAGGAAAAGACATGGGTTACTGTGTGCCAAAGGATATTGCCAGGACTTGGACTAAGTGCTGCCCAGGAATGGGAATACTTCCAAGGATTTTTTTTTTTTTATTAGCCCTTACTGTCCCACTGCTGGGCAAAGGCCTCCCCCAAGTCCTTCCAAGTCTTCTTTTCCTGCGCCATCTCGGACCAGTCCACTCGGTACGCGTCTAGGTCATCCCGCCACCTCTTTCTAGGTCGGCCTCGACGACGCTTTCTTCCTGCAGGTGCCTATTGCGTGGCGATGCTTGCCCAACGGTTCCCTTGCATGCGACTAACGTTAACCAAGGATATCATAGTATTAATTTAGACATAAAAAAAATATTTAAAAAAATTGGTCCAAAAAAAAAACAAAAAAAAAGTAACAAGTTTTGTTTTTAATAAACCTCGGTAATAAAATGACAAAACTTCATCGAGTTTGAGTTGAGCTCATATGATTTGTCTTGACGAGTATTTTGGTGCTAGATGGTAACAAGGATCTGATGATGGAACTGGAAGGTGGCCATAGAAACTCGCTACCTAATATAATAAGAAAACTCGAACGTTTTTGTACTTTTCGGAAAGGTCTTGATGATTATTAATTACTAGCTTTTGTCAGCGGCTTCGCCCGCGTACATAGAATATAGCCTATGTCACTCAGGAGTAAAGCAGCTTTCTATTATTGCTAAAATTTCTCCAATCGGACCAGTAGTTCCAGAGATTACCTCCTACAAACAAAAAAAAAAAATTTACCTCTTTATTATATTAGTGTAGATAAAGGTATACCCAGGTACAAAAGCTTTTTATGAAAAAATATATTTTCATTGAAAACTTGTTCTTTTCTCGATAACCTTTCTCGAACATATTTTTCAGTTGACCTGGTTATGAAAGGTGTAGGTTACCTTATTAATACAGGTATCGAACTAAGCATTAACTACTTAGTTCGATACCTGTATTAATAAGGTAGGTATCGCCATTTACTAGCACCCTCCTGACCTCGAACTAAACTAGATAATTATTAATATAACATTTTTATAAAAAAAGTGAAAGAAACATGACCTAATCATTAATATTATAAAAAGGTAAAGTTTCGTAGGGATGCTGCGGAAGGGTCAAAGTCAACTGGGGCCAAGGGTTCGTGTCTGAAAGGAAAGGCCCTGGTATATATGGCAACGTAGGGATGGAGTGGGTTGTTTAGTCAGTAGTGTCTGATACTGTTTCCCGCCAAAGGGATTCGTCATTGAATGATTTTAACTCACTATAAAAAAGGTAAAGTTTATTTTTTAGTTTTATGGTTTTTTTTTGCTTGTAGGAGGTAATCTCTAAAAGTACTGCCAAGTTGTCAAGTTAGAACCGTTACGTTTCGACTCTCTTGCGTCCAGCGCCTCGAGTAGTTGCGCATACGCTTTTGATTCCTTTGTTGGCAACTTGGCTAGGAGGGCTGGTCCGATTGCTAAAAATACAATGATAGAAGTCTGCTTTATTACTGAGTGACATAACATATATATTGTTCTCATGTAAGTGACAAGAATTGTGTCTTAATGGCTGTTAATCTTTATGGCTTATAGTCTTAATTATGGAAGTGAAGATATTTAAACTGAACCGACATTCTGTGTACGTGGAAGAAGAAACAGGCAACTAAATTGTTATAAATATAATTCAGGTTTCTTTAAGTCTAGAATGACTAGGCTCTTAAAAAAGTATTGCGCCTCATCATCAACGATTGCATCACCGCTTACCGTCAAGTGGTATTGCAGTGAAGGACTAGTTTATAGTAATTAAAAAAAAAAACAACAAATACTTTCTACCCAAAACCATGAAAAACACATTTAAATTATCAAATGATTGCTTCCACTACTATTAGCGGTGTGGTATTAATTGCTTTATGTTATATCGGGATGATAAAGCGCCGTATACACGAAACTCATGAATATTTTGTATTAGATGTTCAATATTGATAATTTATTGGATATTGAGTTTGAGCCTTTTAGTTTCGCACGTTGAATCTGTGTTATTCAGAGTTATATTTATGACTTTTTATGTTTATATTTTATGTTTTAAGATCATTATATAGTATAAAACAAAGTCAAAATCAAAATCAAAAAGGTTTTTATTTCATATAGGCCTACAAGGGCACTTATAAAACGTCAGAAGTCACTTCCCGCTGTCTGTCCCTATGTGTGCTTAGAACTTTAAAATTACGCAACGGATTTTGATGCGTATTTTTTTTAAACTTCTGAGACCCCAGTGAACGCCGGCGCTCACACACCTATTGTTCTTTAATTGTGTCTGTAATTACCAATAATTAAAAAGTCGAAAGGTTAAATAGATAGAGTGATTGAAAAGGAAGGTTTGTAGGTATAACATAATTATGTATCAACCGTGCGAAGCGAGCGACCCGCCCTACGCTAGTACTAATATAATAAAAAAAACCGTGGCTACCGATTTAGACTAAAAATTGGGTAAAGAAGATCGCTCGTATATTAGATGATGACCTGATAATGGCTGATATGACGAGATGACGGGAGTCCGCGGAAAAGAAGTCATCTAGATAAGCCTACATGTTGAACTGTCACAAACAAGCTTTTAAACCATGCCTTATGTAGACGATAATAGGCGAATCGGGTAGGCCCACCTTAAGATGAAGTCATGATGATGAATTGTATAATCGTCACCGTAAGATAATTTGCAACTTTCATTCGAGTAAAGTCGTTATTTAATTAATTGCCCTTGATCCAACTGCCTAACGAGAGCCTCCTCAGATGTTGGTCGAGGCTCTTGGCTATTAAGCCATTAGCCGTCACAACTACCGGCACAATGACTGCTGTGTCCACTTCCCACAGGTCGACAACCTCGCGGACTAAGTCAAGATACAAGATATTTATATTATTATTACAAATCCTATACTATCCCACCATTGGGCAAAGGCTTCCCTCCATTATTTCCACTATTTAGCAATTAAAAATAACCATTGACTCTAGTGACCTAGATATTTGATAAGACCAGCGGAATTTTTTCAAGTCTATAAAAATACGGCTGTAATTACGGAGTAAAAATTAAAAGCTGACGGTGCTCATCGAAACTATATATTATAAAGCTTTCTATCGAGGTCAGCTCTATAATTAATCCAGTTTTTTTTATACCTATCGATGTTTTTAATAGGAACCGTAAGATAGACTGTAAACTGCGTATTTCAGGGTAAAGATGAGCTTTGATAATTAATAATAAAGTAAGTAAGGATCGTATAGTTAGGAGGTTCTTTTCTCTGGAGCCCTGACCGACGGTAGCTTGGACCCTGTTCCCGATACCGGGGGGATACTATTTTATATATTTTTTTTACAATAAGAATGAATAATAAATAAAGAAATAATAAACTTTATTCACAAATCTGAGACAACCATGCAGAAAAACTTACTCTTACTTACTCCAAAGTTGCCATCGGGTATCTTGGGCTTTGGGTTATTAATTTATACATGGTCACTGGGCTCTGTTACATTGTGAGAAATTTGTGACGGATAGGAAACTACAGAACCCTACACTGAGCGTGGCACGCTCTTGCCCGGTTTTTTTTTATTGAAAGCTAGAAACATTAACTAGCTAGCTAGTTTTAACTGTGTATCAACGCAACGTGTCTGTTTCTCCAGCAAATTTTAATTTGACCCTATATCCATATATTTTCGACGTCGTAGTTTGTTTTTTGAATGATAATTATTAAAAACTAGGTCTTGACTGCGATCCCACCTGATTTTAAGCAGTGATGCAATCGTTAATGGCGATGCTCGCTATTTTATTATGAGCCTATTCACTCTACGAAACGACACCTAAATTATAATCGGACGAGAAGACCGCGGCAGGAAAATTGGTGTCCTTAGATATATTGTTTAAATAAATTGTTATTAAGCTTCATGTACAGTTGTAGAAGTGTGGACTTAATGCGACAAGGCATTCTCTACCAGTCAACCCCTAGATTGAAGAAGTGTGCACAATAAATAAATAGCATACTTCAATACTTCAAATAGAATTAAGTATCATTAAATTAAGGTACTTATATCCTTCTAAATAACCGGCTTCGGTGAAATACTTCAGTACTTGTAAAATGAAGTATTTTGGTACTCAATATTACAAGCACCCAAGTATTTCTTCAGTCATCAAATATTCGGTAGTACTCGTAATATTATGATATGTAGATGAAGGCTTTCCCGGTAATACCGGCCCTTGATTTACAACTTATTACTTTAACGATATGTATATAGAGCAGTTGATACCGACTTTATTTCATTATTTGATTGAATGATTTTTCGATTTATGATTTTGTGTTTCTCGTAATGAAAATCGTTGATTCATGTCACCTTCACGCCTGCTATTTCTTAAGGATTAGATAGAGGGCTTCACCAGTCTCCTTGAAGATAACCGAAAAAGGAGACGAAGAAGCCGAATATACTGAACTAGCGACCCGTCCCAGCTTCGCACGGGCAGTAATATTGAATATATTATGCATGTATTATACACATAGACCTTACTCTTGAATCACTCTATATATTAAAAAAACGCATCAAAATCCGTTGCGTATTTTTAAAGATCTAAGCATACATAGGGGAAGCAAACTTTGTTTTATACTAGGTATAAGGCATCAGAAAAATGAGGCCTCTGTCAAGCAGTAGGCAAAGTCGTTAAAACAAGTATAGAACGATACTTTCACATATCATTAAACCTTAATTACAGATTAGATTATAATATTTTTAAAAGCAAGTCTTAAAACTTGAAAAACGTTCCCAAACGAAAAATTGGAGTAAGAAAGCGAAGCATAATAAAAATATCGTGAAAAAAATATAGTTTTCTTATTACACGTGGCCCCGGGTGGCATGTGCAAGAGATGCATTAAAACCTACCTTGATTTCAATAAAAAAAAATACTCGTATAAATATATAAAAATACCTTCTATTAAAAAGCAATCAGAGTGTAAAAGATTACGAGCTAGCTTTTTCTACAAAAGTCGATATTGTTTAATTTACCTCTGTAAAGCTGAGCAATAAAAACTCTATTAAAAAAAAATTAAGTGCTTTTTTAATTAAAAAAAAAAACCAATGACGAATCTTACACTCAGGCGGAGGGGGAGACAGTGTCAGACTCTTACTGACTAAACAACCTACCACGTTCCTACATTGCCATATATGCCAGGGTCAGAGAAATCCTTTCAGACACGAACCCTTGGTCCCGTTAGCATCGACCTTTTTGCATGGTTTGGTTTGCTGACAACTCCTTGAGGCGCGTGGGAACAATATGCGCCGTCGACTATTGGGCCGGGGGGCAAAGGGACTGTCTCTTCGGTGCCAATGAACATATATTAAGTCACTTTAATAACCATCATCGTCATCAATGAAAGAATCATCATCAACATTACAATAATTATCAAACACTATAAGAAAAATTCAAAATGTGTTTGCTTTTCACCTCTAAAACACATAAGCCAAGACAGCACTCGCCATCAAAACACAATCGCACTTGAAATACGGCGACGCTAAACTGCGAATAGCAAATAAAATACTGGATTCACAAAATGTCAAAGAAGCTCCAGTTGACTTTAAGAGATAGGCCACAAATAAAAAACCAGTTCTACTAAACCTTCCACCCTTCCCCGCTGAACAACGAAAAAGAATGAGCCAAGGGAAATTTGGTAGCAACTCTGAGGTCAATTTAAAATGGCCGCTAGCACCCACCCAGGTCTGGGAACGCAATTGCCTGCCAGTTTTCTGCGCAGTTGATTTATTTCCTCATTACAATAGATATAGAGATGTTGTTACCAACTTTATTCTTTAAATTCTAGTCTTTATTTTTTATTTTGGGTGTTATTATTATTACACACCTGGACTTATCACAGGACGAAAATTTTATAGATCGTAAAATTTTGGGCTTATACGAAATTTATATATTTAATTAAGATCAGCTGAGCAGGTTCAATGGCCATAGGTATCGTAAAATTTTGGGCTTATACGAAATTCATATCTTTAATTAAGAACAGCTGAGCAGATTCAATGGCCGTAGGTAATTAGTACGCATTAACCGACAACTAACTAGGGTTACTGAACTCGTCAGCTGTTCTCTACTTAAACATTTTACAATTGATAGTGGCTGGGGACGAAGTTATGGAGTGGCGAACGCGTATCAAGAGACGCAGCGACGGAAGATGTCCCACGAATTGGACTGATGACCTGGTGAGAGTTTGAAGTGAGGACTCTCACCAGGTGACCGAAACACACAGGACTGTTCTTTGTGGCGACACACAGAACATTTGGAAGATGTCAATAAGCTGAAATAATGAGGACGACAAACCCATACATCTCTTTATTCAGCTAAGCTAACGCCAAAAAAAATGGAAGGTACTACCAAGTCACTCCGAAGCCTACTGCCGGCCGGCTGAAGCCTAGGCCCGGCTGGGGCCCCGGTCCAGTTTCTGAAAAGAAGGTCTTTGGTATGAAGGCTAAGAAGGAATGGGGTGGGTCGCTTAGTCAGTAAGAGTCTGACACAGTTTCCCGCTCCGGCCAAGGGCGGGATTCGTCATTGGATGATTTTTCCCACCATAAAAAAACCCCCAGTTTATTCCAAATTGAAACAATGTAAAATCTTTACTAGTGCTTAACTGCAATCCCATCTGATGGTAAGCAGTGATACAATCGTTGATGGTGAGGCGCACTAGTTTATTAAGAGCCTATTCACTCTAGCTTTGAAGACACCTAAATTGTAATCGGTCGAGAAGACCGCAGCAGGCAAACTGTTGTTTAGTCCTTCGATATACGCGGTATAAACAAAGAAGCAAACGCTTAGTTCGGACCGTAGAAGTTTCAACGATTTACTGAAGTCCATATCTATTGGTAAACATTAACCCGAAAAATACGCTCACCAGATTATTTCCTTCCTCAGCCAGAAGCTTTTTGGTTAATTGAAGTAATTTTGTGTACGTGAGTTGCATCACAATCCTGTGCGGTATTACTCTGATGGCAGCGAAGTAAATTAGGACGATTTTAGGAGCACCGGCTTCGTGAGCAACTTCGGGTTGTGTAAGCTGAATTTTGACTTGAAACTAAGTTTATGTAAAAGATATTTATTTATATTTTGTATTGTATTTCGGGCTGGTATCCGCAACTCCACGAGTAAGGCGCGTATTTTGCGTATTTATATTTATTTATTTATCCTTACATAGGAACGCCTTTACAGCATTTACACCAATGGAGCACTATTAGTTTAGATTCAGCTGCGTGTAGTCTTCTAAAGAGCGATAAATTATTAGATAAATTAGGATAAGTGCAATGGTGGTAGTGTAGGTCGCAAATTCAAACCCAGCCATTATCATCATCATCATTATCGTCATTTGAAAGACGTCCACTATTGGACATAGGCTTCCCCCAAGTGTCGCCACAATGACCGATCCCATGCGTCTTGCATCCATCGGATTGCAGCAACCCTGACCAGGTCATCGGTCCACCTTGTGGGGAGGGAGGCCTTCCAACGCTATGTCTTGCGGTCCGCGATCGCCACTGCAGAACTTTTTGACCCCAGCGGCCATCTGTTCCGCGTGCAATGTGTCCTGCACATTGCCACTTTAGTTTGGCGATTCTGTTCGCTATGTCGACAAACTTGGCGAGCTATACTACTTTATGCAATTTCTTCCATCACCACCGCTCCCAAAACGGTGAAGGAAAACATTTTGAGGAAACCGGCATGTCCTAGAAACGAAAAGAAGACATTTGACATTCACCCCCCGCACTGGGCCCGCGTGGGGAATTACGGCCCATTCACTATCCTAGAGAGGGGATCTGAGTCACAGCAGTGGGGACATTCAAATACTGATTATGCTTATAAATTTAAGATAATGACAATTCTAAATCGAGATATGCTTAAAGATCTAAGGAGTCCTGAAGGGGACTGCTGGGTTCATGGATATTACTTCGATAATCAAGAGTCTTTTTAACTTTTTCTGTGGATATATTTTTTTATTTTTATTTATTTTGTTTTAAGAAGGGTCGAAGCTAACTGGAGCCGTGGGTTCGTGCCTGAAAGAAAGGCTCACCTTGATATAAATGGCAACATAGGAATGGGGTAGGTTGTTTAGTCAGTAAGAGTCTGACACTGTTTTCCGCTCTGCCTAAGGGTGTGTTTCGTCGTTGGATGATTTGTAACCTGTCATAAAAAAGCTCTAAGGAGATGAAACGAGGCCCTAAAGTTTGTATAAAAACTTACTTTCACGTAGGCCACGCCGCTAGTCGTTACTAGTAATTATTGTGTTTTTTGGTATTGGCGAGTATTACCTGCAAAAAGAGAGAAAACACGTTGAGTAGAACCAATACCACACAAATCATTTACTTATTTACAAATATGGGTAAAAATAAACATTGTTTTTTTTTATTTGAACATAAGTAATAAAGTCTCCCATGTTTAAACTTCACATACTCGTAAATAATAAAAAGTACTAAACAAAAAAATCTAATCTTAAATTTGTCAGTCATTAGTTACGAAATAAATATTAAATGTCATAATAAAAAATAAATAAAAAGAAATCACAAACAAATATATATTAAGATTGCAACATTTAAAATACATTGGTATTTATATAAATATGATATTTGGTTCGATTCAAGATTATACATTTTAGTCAAAAAAAACTTATAAATATCGAATTAAAAATAAATCTACACTAATATAATAAAGAGGTAAAGTTTGTTTTTTTATTTTTTTGTTTGTAGGAGGTAATCTTTGGAACTACTGGTCCGATTGAAAAAATTTTAGCAACAATAGAAAGATACTTCACTCCTGAGTGACATAGGCCATATTTTATGTACGCGGGCGAAGCCGCTGACAAAAGCTAGTAAAATATAAAATAACTACTGATCTCAGTCTCATCTTTCATTTAAATAAACATAAATACACAGAATAGAAAATAAGGTATTATTTTCTGTGTATTATATTTTATAACACTTTATACATACAGTAAAACTGTAGTTATGTAGGTACTGTAGTAATATAAGTTATATTATGGTGAAAAAATAAATTTTATTATTATTAGTACGACTTGGCGAGTTCGAAGTTAGGCCCTGCGAATTTTAGCACTTGAAAACTCAAAAATAAATGGTTTAAACAAATAAATGCAATTAGCATTTGTTATTGCTGTTAAAAATTGTTATCGGCATTATTTTTTTTTAAAACCTTTATTTTTGTACGAGTTTACAAGCGCTAAAATTCACAAAGCCTAACTTAGGATTCGCTAAGATTCGACGGCCATATTGTACATAAATAATTTCTTGAAAATTTATTCTTACTATAAATCATTTTTTATGCCTCAACTCTCAAGATCAACTTAGATAAACCAAAAAGCACTAAAAAAGAAAATTAGTACCTACAGTAAAGTTGAACTACGAAAACAAAAACTAATGTAAAAATTACCATCTATGTTGAAAAAACTCCATTGTAATATAAAATTAACATTACTTGAAGAATATCAAGTTCCCGCCTTTGTTATAGTTTCTAATAGCTTTACGAACTCTTTTAGGGCTAACCTTGAAATAAATTAAGCTAACAAAAGAAAAATCGTGCACGAATTTAGGTACTATCGCTGAAGTATCGTCGAAGTCGGCTGGTGTTGAAAATCAGCGCTACGGCTCTGTTTACATATCGTTTTTGCTGAGCACTGGCCGTTTTGCGCGGGTGTATTGCATATTTTGCACTATACATTATAACTATTATTTTTGTTTTTATTTATATATCTAAATATACGAGTATGATATACGCCATGCTTTTCGAGCAAATAAACTCTTTTTCTTTCTATTTCTGATGGGTGGTCAGGCGGGAAGTGTCTTCGACGGTACGAATTTAGGATTTTTATCAAACTCACTGTTCTATCGCCTTCAAGCTATAAGTGCCATCAGCTGGTAATCCACATTTTTAATAAGTAAAAAAAAACTGAGTATTCAAGAGTACCGTCTTTTAGTAATATTACGAAGTGTTTTTTTTTTACGTAACAGGCAGCAAAGCAAGGAGTTTCTAAATGAAGACACAAAATATTAAAGACAATTTCTTTTCTAGCAATACTCATGAAAAAAATGACACGCCCAGTATCAAGCTTGAAGAGGTTTTGCTTCGTAAATTGTAATGGTTGATTAGAATTAACCCAATCAAAAACTAGGCCCGCATTTTTGAAGTCAGTTAAAAACCCTAAGTCAGTTCCACACATCAACAAACACCGAAGATTGAAATGGGAAAAACCCATTAAGAGAATCCAATAAACCCAGACGCACCTAAATCAAACTCTTGCCGTATCTTCGTTGGCGAAAGTCAGGGACAAACAAATGAATTGGGCCACTGGTCTGTAACTGCCGGAGGGCACGCGATGTCGATACGCGACATTGAAGAAGGACTGACAAATTACTCCTCTATTATCGGTTTATGTCGACTTTTTTGGTTCGATTGTCAAGTTTTTTGGTGACCTGCTCTAAATAGCAGCAAACTTACGGTAACGATTTTCTCCTGGAGCCTAGAGGGTGGCTCCTGGAGCCTAGAGGGTGGTGGAAAACTGTTACCTCGACTCCAGGAATAAGGCAAGGAAGGTACGGGGTAGGTTTTTTAGTCAGTAAGAGTCTGACACTGGTCTCCCGCTCCGCCCAAGAGCGGGTTTCGTCATTGGATGATTTTCACCTACCATAAAAAAAAAAAAAAAAAACGGTAACGATGTTAGTAAATCGAATTAGAGAAGAACATATTGCTTCACGGATCGGCAAAGCCAACAACCTACCGAATTACTTTTCTGCAGGTGAGACCTGTTTGGTTGTCGCGGAAACTGATCCGAAACTCAAAACCTTCGGAGCCAATGTCAAATCTGTTACTGTTCTATGGGTGCCCCTGCAGAAGGGTCGAAGCCAACTGAAGTCAAGGGTTCGCGTCTGAAAGGAAGGCTCTGGCACGCCTTGGTATATATGGCTACGTAGGAATGGGGTAGGTTATTTAGTCACTAAGAGTCTGACACTGTTTCCTGTGATGATTTTTACCTACCATAAAAAAACTCTCCGCCCTAGGAAAAAAAATGGTCACAAAGGCCATCTCACGCCAAATCCAAGTCTTCATAAACCAATGTCTCTGTCACATCCTTGTAGTTCTAGCCTGCATATCTAACGTAAAGCTGAGAGAAATGCCAAGAGAGTCCAATCGTCCGCCAAATCAAGTATCGCAAGTTCAGACGGATTAGCCACATGCTCTGAATGGGTTCCGATGATATGATCGGATGTGTGGTGGTGGTTACGCAACCTAGCAACTTTTGAACTGAACTCGCCAAGAAAAGAAAACGTGGCTGACTTTGTGAAACATGGTGTCACACTGAGTTGATAGAAGAAATGTCGCGATTCTTGAATATAGTGGACACCCTTTACCATATCTAAAGGACATAGGGCATTAAGTCAAATAAGTCAAACGTACAGTAAAAGGAGGGGATGTGTAGGAAGCAGTTATTGAGGAGGATGAAATTCTCCGATATTTCCTGTATTTTTAAATATCTTTGAATAACTATAAATTATAATAAAACCCATAAACCTACGTTAGCACAGAAATGTGGGAATTAGCACAACAAAAGACGGACCTATGCAATGCTGCAGGTAAAGTAAGTCTATAGATGGTGATGAAGAGTGGGTGAAGTAGATCTTAAGAGTATGCAAAAGCTGTTTGAAGAGCTATCAACTTTCACTTTATAATACAAATCTGTAAACTGCTTATTACCTGTTAAGTGATTTATAAGATGAATTTTACAGACCTAAATATTCAAATGAAAAATCACTTTTGAAAAAAAGTGAAGTTAATCAGATCAGATTGAAAAGAATGAGACAGAGTCATACAGACAGATAGACATCATATACAGTCTATAACACTGAATGAGAAATATGCTTTGAACTGAAACTTAAAAAATCACAAAAAGATACCAACGTTTCAGTGGCCGACAAAACTGTCAATATAGACTCCAAAATAGTTTATTGAGAAGCACCTCCTGATCCTGTTCCATTCAGAAAGGTCTTACAACAACACCCACTCAATGAAAGTAACGTTACCCTACTTTAAATACATCCCGTAAGTCCCTACAAACAAGTATTTATAGAAAAGACAAAACGGTACAAAATGCCAAAGGTGAGGAAGAAATAGAAGAGGGCATTGAGCCAGGATCAGTAGGTTTTTAACTCAGTTGATAGAAAAGTTTTTGTCGAAGAAAAAACAACATATTCTACTTTAAATTTTGCCTTTTAAGGGTGTTGTATGTCACAAGGAAAAACCAGAACCTTTATAGGATTACTTTGTAGAGCGTCTGTCTGTATATGGAGACCCTTAACCTCGGGAACGCATGGAAATATCGATTTGATATTATAACTGTATACTTGGATTTTTGCCGAGCGAAGTGGAGGCGTATTTGTAGGAAAGCGGACCCCGGGCACCGAGGTGAATAGCCAAGGGTAGCAACCGGGACTGGCGCTAGGTTGATGATGATGACTTGGATTTTCGTTGTGCTGTGTAAAATCAAAGTTTTAAGTTAACGAGAAAAAGTGATTACGGCTTTTTTATTAGATTGCAAAAACGTATACGAGTATTTCGTCATTTTCAAGAGATTCCAAAATTCAAAGGGTACTTCCTGTTGACCTAGAATCTTAAAATTTGGCATAAAGCAAGATCTTACAGCACAAGTATAGGAATAATTCTAAAAACTATAAAGTACTATAGTTTTTTCGCGCTATGATGAGTTCCCTGACAGTTCATTTTTTTCCGTAGCACGCATACTACTTTAGACTAAAAAAAAATTAACTGGCAAAATAATTACAAATTGAAAAATAAAAAAATACTGCCTTTTGTAAATTACAAATTAAATTATCGTGATTATAATTTAAGTACATAAAATAAAAAAATATAAATTTAGAAAATGTATAATGCGTTGAACGGAACTTCTGACTATAGAGATTGACACTACTTAATCGACACTTATCGACAAAAAATAGATGAATCGGAATGGCCATCTTGTAATCGCGACTGCGTCGCGTCAGTACGAGTGCGTCTGCCTTGTATCCTTCCGATATGGAAACAAACTCTAATCAAGAATCGAGTTCTGACAGTGAAGAGTAAATAAATTATTAATATTTTAAACATACTGCGTTATATCAGGTTTTTGCTCTGCTCCCATAATGTTATGTAGCCTATGTCTTATTGTGATGTATAAGCTACATATATTACTGTACAGTTTTATCAAAATCCTAACAGTAGTTTTTGCGTGGAAGAGTAACAAACATCCATATACACATCCATCCACAACTTTCACATTTATAACAGTAGGATATTAGTAGGAAAAAAAATCGAAAATTAGCAATCCGATTCCACTTTCTTTGCCAACTGAATCGATATTATAAAAAAATCGATTAAATTTCGTTAGGTCACATCACTGTAATTGTCAGACAAGAACTGTCAGGGAACTCATCATAGGACGAAAACACTATACATGTCACAAAAAAACTACTCTTATCGTAATACAGGACTACAGGATTAGAAAATTTAATTCCTGTGTGGCGTTATAGAATTCGGTATCGTACTATTCCAGGACATGGTTTACCAGTAGACCAGATTTAAGTCCATTTAGCTTTTTAAGTAAGAAAAATAACAAACATACACACAATTATGCAAACTTTCATTTTTATAATGGTAGGTACTGAGATATAGTCCTGAAAAAGCGCGTCTAAAACATATCACTTTTCTGTCACTATTTTCTTAAACAGCATAAACTTAAGACCTGCAAACCTCACGATTCAGACCCATCAAGACCACGATCTCGAACAAATAATTGTGGAATGATGGCCCATCCTAAATTATGCAGGACAAACGAATTCCTTGAAAACCCTCAACCCACGCCAACTAGTAGATATTCCACTACTTTTGTTGTAAAAAATATTACATATATAGACATTTCTTCGACAGGTTATCTGATGGGCATAAATATTTAATAGAGCCGCCTCGGCTACGGCTGGTATTTCCGATTTATTTCTGATTGTCGAATCCGATATATCGGGGTTTGATTTCCAACAAGACGCGATCTTGTTGAACAAGGTCTGTGTTTCTTGACAACTACAACCTAGTAGTCTTTTAGATTTAAAGAATCTTTATTTCTCATAAGAACATGTAACAATTGTTTATATATTTAGGAATAACAAACAGTTACACATTAGGTCTTATTAGCTAAGTAATACATAATTATAAGTTCATCATACAAATGTGCAACTCACACCGGTATTCACAGAATTTATTTTATACTTTTATTTTGACCAAAAAGTGAATACAAATAATTAAGTAACTATTTTATCCTTTGAATATACACAAGAACATATAACAATTGTTCACTTACATGAGATTTAAAATTTAAGTAAAACATTTTGTCGTCTATTAACGAAACACGTAGTACACGGTACACAATATTAGTAGGTATACACAATATACACAAAATAATAAAATAATCAATATACTTATAATATACATATACACAAGGCGCAAAAAAACGTCCAAAATCCAGTATGTAGGTACATTTAACACAGTACGGCACAGCTGAAGACGAGACGTCACCGAGGTACCCTCAAAATTTGCTTTTTTAAACCCCGAGCAAACGCCAGCGTACGTACACCTATTGTCTTTATATTATGTCTCTAATTATGACATTCGAAAGGCTGATTTGGATGAAAATTGGCACACAGTAAACTAAATCCGAGAAAATCTGACCTCCTTCTGCGAAACAGTAACGTTAGTAAAGGAGGCAACGGCCCTCATGCCCCAGTCAGTAATCTCAGCAAAGCAATTAAATGAAAAATTTAAAATTGTGACAAAATTACATCTATATATATAGTGGCAGACTTTTACTGACTAAAAACTCCAACCCATTCGTTCGTTACCTTATACCAGATTCAAGCCTTCCTTTCAGAAGTGAACTCTTGGCCCCAAAAGGCTTCAACCCTTCAGCAGGATCGCTACGGTTTTCAGACAACTCCTTGAGGCGCGCGGGAATAGTAAGCGCCGTCGACGACTTGGGTAAGGTCCAGATCAGACGAGCGAACTGTGAGCTACCTATTGCTCAAGACTACTCCAAGTGATGAAATCAACTGCCAGTTGTTCAAACCAGACATCACTCACGTCTGGTTTGAGGATCCTCTTCTCAAAGGAGATATGTGATACTTGGTATGGTATGGTATATCGGGCTGATGTCCGCAACTCCACGACTAAAGCGCGTATTTTGCGTATATGTGATACTTACACTCTGTTTCACATACTCTAAACAGTTAGTGTTAAACCAGATAATACAGGTATAGTATATTTTAATTAACTTGAAATTACTTGAGCTGGATGGTCGGCACATTGCCAGATACTCAAGGAACTTGTCGTTCGTTCACAGTCAAGCTTGTGGGTATTTCGTCCATTATGATACGACTACTTGCTAGTTTAGAGAAAGTCGGAAAATTTTTGGATAAGAGTTGGGGCTCAAACCTTTAGGGCGTAAAATACCTACGTACATAGCATCATCCTTATAATGTTTCCATTGCTTTAACTCAGACCTCAGATTAAGAAAAGGGAATGGGTCGTGATCCACCCCATTACGGTTTGGTAGATGTCACATGTCTTCGAATTTTCGGTTCTAGAACATGCCGGTTTCCTCACGATGTTTTCCTTCACCGTTTTGAGACGCGCACTGCTTTGTGTAATTTACTTCATCACCACTGCTCTCAAGATGGTCCCGCGCGGTGGATTTCGGTCCATTATCTCTCTCTACAGAGAGGAGGCCTGAGTCCCAGCTGCAGGAACATCATAAGGCTGAAGCAATGCGCCTGGCTGGGTTTAAACCAGTGATCCACAATTTGTAAGTCGGGGCTGTTACCACTTGGCCACCATTGCTCTCTTTTCTCAACTTACATACATACATAATATTCTACTGTAAACATCCACATTATTATCTAACCAGAAATACAAATCACATAACCGATTAAGATATATAATCATATCTTTTTGTATAAATATCGACGCTATATCTTAGTAAAGCGGTATAATATTTACGGTAAGCTTCGTCCTTCTAAAATGTATGTACCACCTCGCTGAGCCTACAAGGATTGGAATAATGAATGACGACCCTAAAGCTTGTTGAGTTATGAAGATTTCGTATGTTTTCAGTTTTTTTTTGGCGTAACAAGAGGCTTTGCTTAAAATATTAGTCTGATCGGCATTTCGTAAATCGTTCTCTTTTGTTACTTTTTTTTTTATACATGTGCAAAGTTGTCATTGCGGCCTTCGGTTCCTTAACGCACACGGCTCGTGCGAATTCCACATCGGTTGCAATGAACAACTGTCTGCATCTGTATCAAATTGTAGTATTTCCAGCATATACAACACTTTATTTTTTTATTACTTGACATTTTAATCTCTTATTTGTAGGTAATAATTTGTTGGCTATATATACATTCTGTATATGACTTGTAAAAATCTCTTTCCACAACTGTCTCACAACGTCGTCTAGTACCAAGCTAAGTAAGAGCTTGTATTATGGATACTAGACAACTGATAAACATACTTATATATTTCTAAATACCTGCATATTATAGACAGATTACACCCAAACACAGAACAAATGATTGAGATCATCACACAAACATTTGTCCTAACTGGGAATCGAACGACGACCTCCAGCATAGCAGTCAGAATCACTAAGCAGACGAACCGTCCAATCAAAACTATAGAGCCACTCACCACCAGACCAACAAGCCAATCAAAACTATGACTACTATTCAGCTATCCTCATAGCTGAATAGTAGTTTGGAGAGGACCTCTCCTCTCAAAATAAATGGGGTCGCAAGCAGCACCGACCGGGGTCCTGTATAGAACCCCACCAGACGTTTTGATTACTAATTAAGGCCGTTCAAAAGTTATCCATAACTTCCACACTCAGTATATTACGACGGCTTATAAATCTGCATATCGAACAAGAAACTTTGAGTATCATAAGTAGAAATTTGCTTAAACTGAATTTTGCTACCCTTCGTTGATTTTCCATAAAGTTCAAGTTCCATAAAGTTCCATAAAGTCTATATTATTATCAGCAAAGTTGGTATCGGTTGTAACTTTACCAAGTTATATGCTTGACTAGGTTTTGCCTGTAGCTTCGCTCGCGTGTAAGTAGAAAGTTGTCCCAAGGTCACAATCTTTTGAGTAAAAAGTTTACACCACCTGTGGGCCGGCAACCGTAGACGTGGACTTGCGGACGGCGAGCAATGGGTAATTCGCTGTCTGACTATCCGGTTGTCGTCCAGACCGAATCTATGTCGTTGATGACACGCATTGTTCCACTTGCGTACATAAACTTTAGGGGCCCAGTAGGGTCGAAGCCTCTTGCAGTCATGGGTAAATGTGAAAACGTATCACCAAGGCCCTGGAACTAAGGCAAAGAAGGTACGGGCTGGGTTTTTAGTCAGTAAAAGTCTGACACTATCTCCCACACCGCCCAAGGGCTGAAAATGTCATTGGATTTTTCCCCATCCAAAAAATATCCATTATTACTGTGGGATTGTGTTCTGTCTACAACAGGTAATGGACCAACGACATAAGGACGCCTTTTTTGTACTTGACCTATGACCTTGACCTTGCCCTATGTTATTGTTTTTCATCAAAGTTATAATTAATACAGAAGAGTTACATCACTTACTATAAAAAAACTAATTTAAAAGTCACGAAATAGCCTCGTTAGTGCAGTACTTGTAAACGATTCTGTTTAGGGTCCTGGGGTCGATGTCCAGGTTGTCCCTAGTGTCATTGGTTTTTTTTCCATTTGGTATTTTTTTGTGACATGGAGTCTAGCTTCAAGCATGGTTGATGGCAATAGAAAAGTCCTATATAGGTAGCATAGAACTTATACAATAGATCCTCCTTACCATTTTTTTTTTAACAGGCTCCATTAAACCGATATACTAGCTTAAGCGGAGCACCACCTTGGTGTCCTCATAGAGGCAATCGGGATATGGTTTGGATACGGGATACACTTTCTTCAATGAAAAAGCTAGCATTATAGCGAGGGAAGATTGACTGTCCTCTTGTCCCTGCCACCGACGTCTTTTCTTTGCTCCTCAAAGAGATGTCAACAAACCATATGGACCACCCACCCTAGTGGGTTACAGGTGGGATATTGGTCAGTAAAAGTCTGACAAGCACTCTCCCCCACCCAGAACATATTTTTGCACCTTTAAAAAATCATTGGTAGGTCTCGACCCCATCAATCATGTTGGCATCTGGACGGCGAGTTACCTGTTACTCGCCGTCAGCAAGCCCACGCTTGCAGTGACACGAAAATCGCCCTGCAACTTTCAACTCTACCTAACCTAATAATACAGTGACGTCACAAAAAAAAAATCGAACAGCCATCTTGTCTCTTTACCATATTAAACACAGGTCCACTCCCACATAAAGCTAGCACAATACACAATAAATATACAGCGTAGTCCTCACGTAGATCCAAAAAGTTCTAACTACAAAGCACGCATGACCTAAATAATACATTTACGATTACGCTCCTAATCAAGCCGCCACGCGATGCCCGCCTATTTCTAAGGCTGCATTTTTATTCAGACCGGATTATTGGTTCAATTGTGGATAGGATTAACTGGCTGGTTGATTACTGTCTTGCTTTCGATGAGAGGATAGCTATATTGATTTCTGGCTGGTTTTTTTCTTGGGTGGAGCGGGAGGTAACTGACTTTGACAGACTAAACCACAGACCCAGTTTGTTCTTTGTATTTGTTCTGAAACCCAGGAGTTCTCTTTCGTACAAGCCATGGCCACAGTAAGCTTCGACCCTGCATGGCGTCTACGGTTTTGCTGACAATTCCAGGGCGAGCTACCCGTTTCCAATTACCCGTAAGTTTCATCGAAATCCGTTCAGCCATTCAAAAAAGTAAAAAAATATTAACCGTTTCCATCTCAATTTTACCATCGGACATCCCGGTGTACGGCAAATATCCACCCTTACGTTGTTGAGATACCTGCGGCCCGGACTAAGCGTTTTGCCTCGTCATTCACCGCGTACATCGAGGGACTGGAACAGTTTGCCGGCTGCAGTCTTTCCGTCCGATTATAATTTAGGTGTCTTCAAGGCTAGAGTGAATAGGCTCTTAATAAACTAGTGCGCCTTACCATCAACGATTGCTTCACTGCTTAATACCGGGTGGGATCGCAGTCAAGCACTAGTTTATTACAACTTTTTTACAGAAATAACACCTGTAAATTGCATAATTGTTTAAACCACCGCTAAAATTCGCAGAGCCTAACTTCGGTCTCGCCAAGATCCCAACACCGTACTGCACGCACAAGAGTTTCCTAGTATGAGCCAAAGCCTAAAAAAGAAGTACAAAACGTACATCGATTTATCATTCAGTTCAACTCGTTCAACTAGATACCCTTTACAGCCTCACAAACTAAGATGGCTGCAAAAACTCGACACCGCATTGGCTTATCACTCGAATAACATAGGTCGACAGTCGGAATCACTCAACGTTACTCGTTCACAGAATAGATACCACACAGAAGGCTCACTCTATAGAGTAGTAAGACAACTGAGCCGTTGCTGATAAAGACGGTATACCAAGAGTTTGTATGACTGCACTTACTTGGGAAAGATGGTTACACAGTTAGACCTACCTAAAAAAAAATATTAGTTGTCAAACCCGACTCAGCTGAAATTTGAGCTCAGCAAAAATAAGCCTGAATTTTTAGTAATGGCATTATCTTTGCTATTTAATTGAAGCCCAGCCCCCCTAGCCAAATTACAATTGTTTCGTGATACGCCGTAAGAATAAATTATTTCATAAAACTGCAGCAACACTTACAAAAATAAAAGAACACATAGAAATAGAAGAGTACAAAGGTACTACTTATTTCTAACGAAATTTCTTCCAGCAGACCGGCGACAGGAGAGATGGATGAGAAATAAAAACAATGTAATGTTGTTATTGTTGTTGTTCAAAATAGCGTTGGAAGTTTAAAAAAAAAATGGTTGCCTGTAAAGTCGGTTTTACGGGCGAAGATTTTACGTGACAACGTCCTAATTCTCTAGTGCTGCGCGCGCGGCAGACCGATCATAGTTGAGTGGGAGAGAGACGCAAGGCATTCGGCGGGCCTCTCTCTCGTTCGGTTACTCATCGTAACGTTACCGAGCGTTACACTTTTTCATAAGTGACTCCCAGCCGCAACCTAATTTAAGACGTTGTCACGTCAAAAAAATATAACCGACATAATGCCAATGAAGCGCTGAAGCGGACTTTTGTATTAACCTTTAAATAAACAAATAGTTTCTATGAACGTGCTTGGCAAAGTTGTCAATCGCTAGGATTTATGTCGATGATAGATGATATATGGAGTTGTTCTTCTGTAGAATATTTATTCTGTGGTCTAGTCCCGCCCTAAACCAGTTGACAGTTGAAGTCTCTCGGTTTACTAAACTGCGCAGAGGATAGATGTCGACTCGATTTGTTTTAGAGTGGTTTAGAGTCGGTTTTGCGTGATCGTTCGGGTTCGACTAAAGTGAGATTTTGGGGTTGAATATCATTGCTTATTCAGAAGATTATGGGTCTTATTGCATAAACATTATGGCTTTTACATAATGACTTTGGTTGCCTTTATAGAGTCAGGGTTTTTATTGGATAAGTTTAAAGTGCCATAAAAACTGGCGTGCTATGTTGTGGCTGACTAATTGATGTTGTATAGTTGCCGCCAAAACTTTTTAAATATTTTATTATGACTACCTACATTTTGATTTTTTTTTTTTGTTTAAATGGAAAAAGTGATCTGTTAGAAAATAGCTAAGCTGCTTTATTTCAATTCAAGATGCTAATAAACAAAAATAAGGTTTATAGGTGACAATTTTATCTAGACCAATTGGCAACATGATGGTCTTTAGATGTGTACTAGATTCTAATATATAACTTCGTAAGTCAAATATATAAGGGTAGTCTTGTATTATACTTGTATTTATGTAAATAAGATTTACATAAATACAAGTATAATAAGTACAGGCCTACAGATTACAGACACTATTGAGTAAAACAAAAGTTTTCTGTATGGTGTTTTTTTTTTTACGGTAGGTAAAAATCATGTAATGACGAATCCCGCTCTTAGGTGGAAAAGGAAACAGTGTCAGACTCTTACTGACTAAACAACTCAGCCCGTTCCTTCTCTGCCCTTCGCACTGGGGCCAAGCCTTCCTTTCAGAAAGAGACCCTGGGCCCCAGTAAGCTTCAACCCATTTACATTAATCGCTATTTTATCATTACTTTTTTGGAAGTGATGCTACGCCCCTAAATGGTAATATAGGTTGGTTTTTTTTTTCGGTAAATCATCAGTTTGAGATTTGCCAGAGAGCTGTGAAATGCAGCAATCTAGATCTAAATCAGGCTGAATACTCTGTACTCCAAAACGGGCATAATTTATTTGTGTATGCTCCTGGGCAAGTGATGTCACGCAGTGGATTTCTGCAGAGGGCATTCGCCGTCAAGACCGGCTTAGAAAAAGATGGCGTGCCGAGATGATCTAGGCGCGTACCATAAGGACTGGTTCTAGACGGTGATGGGGAAAAATAAATGTTGGGCCCAATGGGTAGTCATATCGATTTCGCAAAATCCAAAAACCAGTTTTAGTTTTCATCGAAATCAAGGCCGATACTCAAAAGAGAGTGTTTTTTTTTGTAATCATTGCTCACACTAGGAATTATTCCTGTATCGCCGGTTCGTCCACAAACATATAAATTCACATACACGTGAGAGTCAGACCCGAAACCTGTAAGTCATAAAAAATAATTATTTGTTCTGCGTGTGAATCGAACCAGCGACACGCAACTCGGCATCAATCAGCCAATAACGCAAAAACTTTATGTGTATAATAATCTTCAGAAACCTTTACAAATTACAAAACTTTAAAGAAAATCGTATTTCAAAACAGAGATCACAAAAAAAAACATTAAGAGTAAAAAGATAACCCTCTCACTGCACCAACAGAATTAATTACGGAAAGTGACAGTTCCTCGTGACAAAGGTGAGACTGCGTTCTTGTAACACGGTACTTGCAAGTACTTGCAGATACTTGCAAGAATTCCTGCAAGTCTTGCAAAGTCTCAACTGTCTTTTATGCATTGTGTGTGGAGCTTTTTAAATTTTCATGCGCTGTTTTGTTGTGTTGGCTTTCAAAGAGGAAATATGTCGGTTTGTTTTTAGTGATCTTGTTGTTAAGGAGTATAATGCTTCCTTTAAATTAATAGCGAATAAGGACTTTCTGGCTTGGACTTAGAGGGTTTTTATGATGGAAAAAATCATCTAATGACGAATCCCGCCCTTGGGCGAAGCGGGAAACAGTGTCACACTCTTACTGACTAAGCAACCGTTCCTACGTCGCCATATATACCAGGGCCAGAGCCTCCCTTTCAGACACGAACCTTTGGCCGCAGTTGGCTACGACCCTTCTGCAGGGTTCCTACGGTTTGCTGACAACTCCTTGAGGCGCGCGGGAACAGTGTGCGCCGTCGACGACTGGCCTTGTTCCGGATAATTACCAGACAGCCGGACGGCGAGCTTGCCATTGCTTGGACTTAGTGGGGTTCGGCATAGGCGTAGCGGGGATTAGTTGGGTGGGTGGGACAATGAGACAGCGACTGTCTTTTCTTTTCAATAACTAAGAAGTGTGATTTCAGGTATAAGTGACTCAGTCTGCGGTCACTTATACTGAAGTATAATTATGGTTTTAATTTCAACCCAATACCTCCACGCATTCTAGTGATAAAGGGCCTTGACAGACAGACAGGCGGACAAACCAACTGATCCGATAAAAGCTCGAATTCCGTTTTTATCTTTTGGTGTACGGAACCCTAAAAAGGTAAGAAAGATCTCTCTACTTTTTCCTCAAATATTTTCCGTTTCCTCACCGTCATAGAAGGCAAACTATTCTACTTTGTTCGTAAGCATAGTTTTCTCATTAGGCGAACCGCGCCGGGTTCCTTTAAATGAGAAGATTACTGCACTGTGTTTTAATTAGATATTATTTTCTAGACTAAGAACTAACTAAAGTAAATCTAGGTGCGTGGGGAAAATAATTATTGTGTGCAGAAAAGTATCTAGGACCATTTTTTAGTTTCCAAAAGTGAAACGCTTGGGTCATGGCGTCTGAGTGCGTGTCTCCTTTTTAAGGAAATTTAACGTCGACTTTGCGTGATCAGAGTGCACTTTCTTTGCTCAGAGAGAGATTAGCATTGCCATTCAACGTGGCAATGCTAATTATCGACAAAATATATGAAGCAGTGGTTTTTTTTTTTCGTTATTTTGGGTCGGTCTCATAGTAAAAGTTGTTAATATTGGTGTGTACTATGATAATTTTTCAGGAAAGCCTGTCTATCGTATCAACTTTGTATATCATCAATAATAGCGCCAAACCCATTTTATATTTGTACTAGCTTTTGCCAGCGGCTTCGCCCGCGTACATAAAATATAGCCTATGTCACTCAGGAGTAAAGCAGCTTTCTATTGTTGCTTAAATTTTTCCAGTCGGACCAGTAGTTCCAGAGATTACCCCCTACAAACAAAAAAACAAAAAAACAAACTTTACCTCTTTATTATATTAGTGTAGATAAAATGGTTTTGGCATATGAAGATTATACCTACTATTCTAAATACACAAAAAAAAACATAAATTAAAAAAAAAACTTTATCTAATAAACTGCTCAAATTGATAAATTAAATATTAAAATAAATGGTACTTCAAAGCAACGAATTTAATATAATCGTAGTCATAACAGAGTAAATACCGTTTTATATTCAAAAGCGCCTAAAAGTACTTTGAACTCTTATCCGAAGTATTTTAGTATCAATGCTGGAACCGTTAACCTGTTGTGGTTAATTTAGGAGATAATTCAATAGATAACTTCACGACTGAACTCTCCGAAGGGGTAGACAGAGAACGAGAAAAATGGCTCCTAGCTATACGAAGGCCTTCTTTTTTAATTTATTTTATAGTTTACTAGCGACCCGTCCCAGCTTCGCACGGGTACTGATATTGAATATGCATATATTATGTACAAAAACCTTCCTCTTAAATCACTCTATTTATTAAAAAAAACCGCATCAAAATCTGTTGCGTACTTTTAAAGATCTAAGCATACCTACATAGGGACAGCGGTAAGCAACTTTGTTTTATACAATGTAATGATAGGCTCGTGTTTGACCACAATCTCACCTGATGGTAAAAGAACATGTGGCTGATGATGGAGCGCGCTAGCCTAGAACTAACCTATTCATTCTTGAAACTTAAGTTTTAAATATATCTTAACTAGCGACCCGCCCCAGCTTCGCACGGGAGCAAAGGTAATATTAAATAGGTATATTATGCATGTATTATACTATAAACCTTTCTCTTGAATCACTCTATCTATTAAAAAAGTCGCATCAAAATCTGTTGCATAGTTTTAAAGATTTAAGCATTCATAAACAGGAAACGACTTTGTTTTATACTATGTAATGATGCTACTGCAAGAGCGATGATCATTGTAGAAACAATTACATATTGACAAAATGAAGTAATCCCCATAAAGATTATATATACTCCCTTAGCCGATTTGGGCTACGGTGACTGGTTTCTGAACCAGGGCAAAATGCCCATAAAGATTAGTTGTTTACTAGCGTTAACGATTGTAGATTATCAAATTGGCTAGGTTACAGTCAACAAATATTTTTTTCCTATGAGACCAAACCCGCCCTAGGTTTGGTCTTATAGGAAAAAATATTTGTTCTCATGACTACAATCACGAGTTTAAGTAGCAGTCTCTAATTACCAATCAACCTATATAAGTTAAAATTCTTCTACAATTCGAACCAAAGAAAGACCTAACCGACATTAAATCTACACGCTGCTTCAAATAATAATGCTGTCTTAATTACTGCTCCTAGTTTCAGGCGAGAGAAGTTTGTTCAACACAAGTGCTCCGAGGCGTCTTACTCTGGCTTCATTGTACGTGGTCCTTTCTGTGTAACCTGTACGTTTACAGATATGGTTGGGTGGTCCTTTGTAGGTAATCTTTAGGTGTACTGGTATAGTTAGTATTTTCTAGGCAGTTGACGGTAGTTATACTCGATTTATTGGGCATCGTACCTGTACATAGTATGGTTCCAGTACGTTAGTCTGGACCTAACAATGGTAAAATTTGGTCTTATTTGGCAGTTTGTAAGTAGGTTTTTTAACCCTTTGAGCGATGGGCGACATTGGCCTCCTTTCTTAAAATAAACAAAAAAAAACTTTCACTGAATTTTATCAGTGTTTTTTTTTTATCGTAATCTAATTTCGTAAAAATGTATGAAAAAAATTATAACTAAACATTTTTCAAGGTCATCAAGTAGCACAGACGTATGTACCATCGGCGCTCAATGGGACCTACCGGGAAGAATAATTTTATTTGTTTTTTTTTTTCAATTTATACTAGATGAGGCCATTGTTTCCTAGCTGACTACCCTCAGAAAAAAACATCGAAACGCAGATATCAAAAGAGTTTGAAATTGTATGAGTATACCTAGTAGATTAGTGTCTGAGAAGGCCTTTCGAAAATATAATCACACTAGTTACATAAGTATTTAGGCTTTTTTACTTTACCTGTTTTTTTTATAGTAGGTAAAAATCATCCAATGACGAATTTTGCCCTTGGGCGGAGCGGGAAACAGAGTCATACTCTTACTGACTAACCCCCCCCCCCGTTCCTACGTCGTAATCTATACCAGGGCTAGAGCCTTCCTTTCAGACGCGAACCCTTGGCCCCAGTTGGCTTCGACCCTTCTACGTCCCTACGGTTTGCTGATAACTCCTTGAAGCGCGCGGGAACAGTGTGCACCGTCGACGACTGGGCTTGGTCTGGACGATTACCAGACGACTGGACGGCGAGCTACCCATTGCACACGCCTGCGTACTTTGACAGGTTACTTGTAGAGATATAAGGGTACATAATAGGCGTGGGACTTGCGGGAAATAGTCTGGTTACCTTTGTGGTTGCGTAGTGTAATGGCCGCTATTTACAGACATGAAACTTAACTTCATCTGGTGTTTCTAGCAGTGAACTATGTAATCAAGTTACCTAGTTCAGTTTACTATATATAGCTATTTGTATAGACCGTTCTGTGGTCTGTGGTTTGTCAGTGGTTCATAAATAGGTCCACTTTTTAGACCATATCCATATTGTGAAAAAGATTGATGTGCCTTTTTGACATAGTATAATAAATTTTATTGACATTATATTTTCTTTTTGCTTTATTTAAATTATCTACATTTTATTGACACTTTACAAACTTAAACACCTTATTACCTTACAAACGTGTGTATGCGTCACTAGAAAATTGCAGACTGTGATTGACACCCAGAAATAGAACAAATGATCATGCTCAAATTTTTTTGGATGGGAATCATACCCACGACCTCCTGCGTAGCAGTCAGGGGCACTAACAACTTGACCTTTAATCAAGAGTTTGTTATGAAACTATCCTCTCACATTTTTCTTCAACTTTCATGTCCACAAGAAAAGAAAATATTTTTTGACGTAAAAAAATGAATTAACAGTAATTTATGGTGAAGAAAATGCAAAATATTCTTACTTGAAGGCCTGTGATATGCTAATATGTGTAATATGTTGACGTTACAAATTCACCTTGTTTTAAATTTCGTACAAAATGCTAGGAATTTTATATTTATGTTAATATGAAGTAGCTTTTTTTAAGGTCAATGAGGACACAAGGTTGCTCCCATAAGCAGGGCACGTCTTTGCCATGACATGCTGACGTTTCTTCCGCCTGAATCAGAATCAGAAGGAGGAACCTCTCAAACTTACATGACTCTTGAGGACCTGTGTCAAGCAGAAAGGGAGAACACCATGACATCTCTTCAGCCACTTTTCAAAGAGAGAACTGACCGCCATGATTGTGGCATGCCCAATGTTTATATTACATGGCTATATTATTTATTTAATCTTCATGTACAGTAGTGGTACATAGGCAGACTTTATGCAACAAAGCATTCTCTACCAGTCAACCTTTTGGTTAAAAAACACAACACTGTGGTAGGTGTGCATAATAAATAAATACTAGATATTTATAATGGAATGTTATATAAAATAAGTTACTTATAATAATAAAAAACATATTTAAGCTAATATTATAAACTAATAAATACTATGATAAATATCAAATCAGTATAATTGAAAGAACTTAAAATAATTATATCTTTAATATAGCTTTTTTCGATAAATGGGCTATTCAACATAAGTAAATATAATTTTTCAAATCAACCTAGTAGGTTCTGATATTATTGCTTTTAATCAAACAAGCTCTACAGACATATAAGTAATACTATAATAAATAAAATATTATATAATCGACAAAAATAGACTGCGTGGGCTGTATCTTTAATGGTAAAGTGGGTTAACATTATTTGAAAACCAAATATAGAATCCTCCTAAAATATATAGAATTGCGATATAATTAAACTAATTATCATACTCCGTTCCGTTTCAACATAAATAAAACTCAATAATACACACAGTGCTCCGTAATAGGATTCAAATTTAGTGTTAGAATTATTCGAGTCCAATTCTGCATATACATATTATTTAACTTTATGTTATTAAACTTTCATTCAACACAAAGGTACGAAAATAAAATTATTGCCTTTGGCATTCTCAACCAGTCAACCAAGGTGATGGGGAGATAAAACACAAAACACACAAAGCACAAAATTTATGTTTGTTCTTTTTTTTTCCTCAAACGGCTGAACAGATTTCGATGCTCAGGGGATATGTTTCCTTAGGATAGTTTTACTTTCAACGCAAACGAAACCGCCGGCTTTTTTCACGCAGGCAAACCCAAAACGGCAGTCATTATTTCTCCCATTCTGAGTAGAGCTTAACAGTTCAGTTTACGACCTACACTGAATTGTTAAAGAGATGAAGCTTTATAGTGGTGTCTCGTAATTAGCAACCGATACTTAACACCTGATTGTAGTCACGATAACAAACAACTTTCACTATGGGTTCTCTTTCTGAAAGAAAGGTTTGGTCCCAGTGCAAAGGGCAAAGAAGGAACGAAGTGGGGTGTTTAGTCAGTAAGAGTCTGACACTGTTCTCCGCTCCGCTCAAGAGCGGGATTCGTCATTGGATGATTTTTGCCCACCATCAAAAAGAAATGGGACCAAACCTGAAATTGCGAAAAAACATCAGTAAGTTCAGTGCATTTTGACCATTTAGGCGAATATAAATATTTAGACCAGCAGATTCTTCTCACGATTTTACCGAACGGCGAGCTACCTATTGCTCACTGTCTGCAAAGACACGAGAGGGCTTTAAGTCATCCTGCAAGCTAACAGGGCTTCAAGTCTGCTATTACAATAGTGTCAGAATAGTCGGTCATTGATTTCAAAATGGTTAATTTTGACAAGTTTGGTAATTTACTAATATGATGGCGTCATTATGACTTTCCAATGATCAACCATTGACACTTCATTGAAAGATTTTTTTTTTAGAATGGTAATCTCATACATAATGACAAATTAATATTTGATATATAATAAATAAATTAATAAAATTGTGACAGTTCCTTTAATCAGTGACTTACGATTAGAATGTTATTGTGCAGTTATTGTTTTTAATTCGTTTCAAAACAGCTCTTACTAAAATTCTATTACGACACCACTGACCGCCCAATGATCAGCCTTTATGAATGCCAATATTTTGAAAATAGCAGACTTGTGCCCCAGAAGCTATTAACGTAATAATACTAAACACTTACAAGCTTGTACGAAAATAAGTGGTAACAGTAAAAATAACTGCCTCACGATATTTTGGACCTCCATGTCTGTAATTTCAATACATATGTACACGGAATAGGTAGAATCCTACTTCTAAATAAATGGGTCGGTAGAAATAACTGTCTTCGAATAAATTGATTCGTAATCGTCGCCTGTTTTGGAACACTTACTATAAAGAAAATTGTCTTGAGTATTTTTAGAAGGAATCGTTGTTTTTAACTTGTTTATGTTCGATTGTATAGGTACTTTTTTTTATTTACCGTATCATGTTTAAAAGAGACTTTGACCTCTGAGTTTGTTTTGGTGTTTCTTCTCGGGACAGTCAGGTAGGAATCAGCGGGCTCATCTAGTTTTAGTAGATGATTCCGGTAGTGTAAATGTGTCCTAAGGGAACGGTGGAGCACTCGGTCTACATAGGTGTGATCTCTTGGGCACAGCATCGCTGTGCCGTCGTGGTGGTGATTCGCGGCGGCGATCTCTCGCACCGGGCGTTGGTAAAAGCCATGGTCGTGGTGGTCGTGGCCTCTTTCGAAGCGAAGCAGTGCTATACAAATGCTAGTAGCCTGCCGTCCGGTCGTCTGTTAACCGTCCGGACCGAGCCCAATTCGTCGACGGCGCGCACTGTTCCCGCACGCTTCAAGGAGTCGTAAGAGCTTTCTTCGCTGCACACGGGCTATTCGGGATCGACCGTCTGCGGAGAGATGTAAGTTGTGGGAGGAACACCACCCTCCACCGCCCGACTTTGTCCAACCCCGGGAACAGCTGCCACTTGGATATGAACTGCAGTGGCCTGTATGGAAAGCAATCAATAGACTGCGCACCCAAGTAGGCCGCTGCAAACACAACTTGGCAAAATGGGGGATTATAGACCCCGGTGACACACAGTGCGAGTGCGGTGTCTCTGACCAAACAATGGCCCACCTATTGGAGTGCTCAAAATGTCCCTACAAGTGCACGCTGGAAGACCTAAGAATGCCAATGAAGCTGCTATAAATGTGGCAAGCTACTGGGCCCAAAAACTTTGATGGAAGCGGAATCCATCGATTCGAGAAGAAGAAGAAGAAGAAGGAGTTGTCAGCAAACTGTAGGGTCGAAGCCTCCTGGGACCAAGGGTCGATTCGAGAGCGTATTACCCGGGCCCTGGGATCAAGTCAAGGAGGAAACGGGGCAGGTTGTTTAGTCAGTAAGAGTCTGATACGGTTTCCCACTAAGCCCAGGGGCGGGATTCCTCATTGGATGAATTTTATTTACCACTAGCTTCTGCCCGCGACTTCGTCCGCGGAAAATTTTGTGAGACAAAAGGTGTGATAGCTCGGTTAATATCCATGTTATATAAACAATTTATAGCCTATGTCACTCAGGAGTAAAGCAGCTTTCTATTATAGCTTCAATTTTTCCAATCGAACCATTAGTTCCAGAGATTACCCCCTACAAACAAAAAAACAAACTTTACCTCTTTATTATATTAGTGTAGATAAAGAAACCCTTACTCCAAGAATAAAATGTATTCTATGTGTTATTCAAGGACATATTCCGTGTGTTAATATTCATCCAAATCTGTTTAAACTAAACGTTTGAGCATCAACGATACAATAACATTGTCAGAGACACATAGCTATGTACATAAAAACTTTTACATGTGATTCTAAATTACAATAATAAAAGCCAAAAACAGTCAACTTACTTCCCCTTACTTGAAGGCCAATTTTTTTCCACACATGTAGCTATTAGCTATAATAAAATTAAACCACGCACATATCCTAAAACCTTCTTAAAGAAAAACCATCCCTTTCACATAAAGACCCCTTTAATGTATTATTGCCACGTTCACCTTTTCAAACACACACATAAACGTATTTTTTTTCACCCCCAAAAGGGGTGACACACCCCACATTGAGGGAAACCCCCATTGTAAAAATATGCCGAACTACACACCGATACCTTGACCCAGATGTAAAAAACTAATGAATTTTTTGTGTGAGCTTTACCATTTTACAAAAGACTATAACGAAAAACGAAAAAAGTGCAAATTGGACACGCAATCGAAGGGTTCTGAATACTGAATAATTATCTATACAACATTAAACACTATATAATTTACATATGTTTTACATTTTTAAATATTTGAAAAATAAACAATCATCATCTTCCTGTCCTTGTCCCGTTTTATTTGGGGTCGGCGCAATATGTCTTTTTCTTCCACTCTGTCCTGTCACCCGTCTCGCTATCACTAACTCCTCTTTCTTTCATATCACTTCTCACACAATCCATCCATATTTTCTTTGGTCTCCCTCTCCCTCTCCATCCATCCACATGTATACTCATGGCTTTTTTTGTAACATGCGTTTCATCCCGCCTTTTTACATGGTCATACCAAGACAGACGGTTCCCTTTCAACTTTTCAGTCACTGGCGCCACTTTCAAACTTCCTCTAATATACTAATTTCTCACTTTATCCATTCTCGTCACACCACACATCCATCTCAACATTCTCATCTCTGCTACATGCAATCTCTTTTCATCCGTCTTTTTCATAGCCCAACATTCTGACCCATAAAGTAGGACAGGCCTTATCACGGACTTGTAGATTTTACCCTTCAACTTGAGGGGCATCCGTGGGTCGCAAGTTGTTCCAGTGACCTGTCGCCAGTTCATCCATCCTGAGTTGATCCGATGTGCCACGTCTCGGGCTACCTCACCATTCTCTTGGATAAGCGACCCAAGGTACCTAAAGTCGGAACAGATTGGTAAGGGCGTTCCAGCGAGAGTTATGGGCACCGGACTAGAGAGACCGCCAAAATCGCAGAACAGGTACTCGGTACCGAAAAATAGACAATAAAAAAATATAAAAAAAATTGTCTCCCACCGGTATCGGGAACAGGGTTCAAGCTACCAGCGATCATGCTTCCAGAGAAAGGAACCTCCTAACTATACGAGCCGTATCATGAATACAGCTTTCTGAATCAATCAATATTGACCATGTACCGGTTTCTAAAAGGAAGGTCCGGTATGAAAGGCAAAAAGGAACAGTTTTTCAGTAAAAGTCTGACACTGTCACTCTGCGAAAATGTTACTGGATGATTTTCCTACCACGAAAAAAAAAGGTAATTTTATTCTATGTTAAGTATTTGATGTTATAGGGCAACAGAAATACATCATCTAGGAAAATGTCCTCTGTGTAGTTAGATCTTTATATACTTAGCTCTGTGAGGCTATATCTAATGAACCAAGATTGGTTTATTAGATATATCCTGGTGACAGAGAGAGGAATGATAACAGTATGGTCGTGTTTTTACCCTTTTGGTGCGGAACTCTAAAAACCTATTTTCATAGTGAAATGCATTTGGCCCCGTGTTTAGTACAGTTATAAGGCTTGGTACCCATTAGAGTGGGCAATGAAGAAGAAACTTAGAGTTTGGAGAATTCGTATTCCTCGGAGTTCTTGTTCTTCTTCTTCTTACTTTGCCTCACTCCCCTTTAATAGCTTTGTTATACTTTGATATTGGTCATCTTTTTCTCAGAAGTATAAATAAAATGATTTTGACTTTGACGAGTGTATCAAAGTCAAAATCATTTTATTTCACATAGACCTACATGGACACTTGTAAAACATCAGAAGCTAGTGCATTGTTACAAATTGGTGGTTTTCTAAGGAGAAGAACCGGCAAGAAACTCCATGGTCTTGTCACAATGGTCGTGGTCAGCACCGTGAATTACGACGAGTGATCATTATAGTCATAAGACGCGTATCATTGCAACTTTCCGGGTACATTAGTAGGCATAAACTTAGTTGTGGCCTTGATCTGTCTATCTCATTGATGATCTACCACATGGCCTGGTGCCCTCAACTTTTCCCTGTACTACGAACTACCAATAATGGCTTTGTCATACTTTGATATTGATTTACTATGTAAGCACCGCAAATTCTTAGATTACTTCCTATTATGACTCAGTTTTTTTTTAATGATTATCACTAAAGCCACGAAAGTCTTCATGAGAAGCTTAGTCTTTCCAATATATCTCTATAGCGCAGAAACATGGATGGTTCGCCTTTTAGACCAACGCGAAATCGATGCACTCGAGATGTGGTGCAGGTGACAACTACTGCGGATCCCTTGATCCTGTAAGATCCTGTGCAAGTACGAATCCTCAAATCTCCGCTCGCTTTGCCCGCTCCAATGAACAAGCAGCCTTAGTTAGGGGTTGAAATGGCCTAGCCATTATAGGGTTATTTCGCCGAACAAATCAGTTCGGAACATTAATGTTATGGTCGTACTGATAGCGATGCTATATGTGCTATTTTGCAGATTAGTTTGAGGTGTGTTTCGAGTATTATCGCTGAACTCATTTCAGGTTTATTTAATGTTTCTTTGCGTTGAAGGACGTAAGCATATGAGATAATGATGTTGCGTTACTTTTTATGTGATATGGGAGCTTATTTCCTTAAACTAGAGGAGAGGATTTTAATTAAAATGTTGACGTATAAGTATATGAGTGGATTAGACTATACTAGAATATAAGCTTCCGTATATTTAACACAAACAAGTCGAATCTTTCGTACTAGTAAATTCCGTGTATTAGGCAAGAGATTAATTAAATTAACGATATTAATGTATATAATATTTATTTTCAAGTAGGTAAGTAATTAATAATACAATATATAAAAAACTTAAATACAAACTAAACTTAATATTTACACGAAACCTAACTATGTTTAATATTAATTAATTGTAATTTACGCATAAGTTTAAAAAAAAAAGACATATTGTATATTTATTTTATTTATAACTAGCGACCCGCCCCAGCGTCGCATGGATACTGATATTGAATATATTATGCATGTATTATTCACATAAACCTTCCTCTTGAATCACTCTATCTATATAAAAAAAAACATCAAAATCCGTTGCGTAATTTTAAAGATCATCAGCATACATAGGGACAGCGGTAAGCAACTTTGTTTTAGGTATACTATGTAATGATTATGAAAAATCACTGGAGTTGATACGAATATTTTTTGCAAATATGATACTTAGATTAATTTGGTGGTTACCTACTCTTTTAAAACATGGTTGCAAACAAGTTTTCAATGAAAATATTTTTTTTCATAACAAGCTTTTATAGCGGTGGTCTATACTTATATAAATAAAACTCGTCAAGACGATTCACACGAGCCCAAACTCGACGTGGTTGTGCCGTTTAATTACAGAGTTCCTATGGCTACCTCGCGATTCCATCATCAGATCAGCTCCATGTCATCATAATATTGCATTGTCATCCGAACTAAACGTGTATACCAAATTTCAGCTCAATCGGAAAATCGGAAGTGGATCAAAAAGTTGCAAGATTTGATTACAGAACGACAGACAACGGGACAGGTGAAAGTAAATAAAAGCTTGTAAAAAAAGTTCAATTGTGCCGGAAGACGGCACGGGTGTTATTTTGTTTAGTAAAAGTAATGATAAACAATTGTTTAATATTGATTAATCAAATGAAGTAATGCAAAAGTTCGATTCTCGGGTTGAGTTTCATTTAGGTTTTCTCTGTCTTCCATTACATGTAACTTAAACATAACCGTCGAATTTTACTCCTTTGAACTCATCTTTTCGTCTTTTTTACTCCTTTCAACCCTTTTACTAATACAAGCGGTTTTTCGATTTTTTTTTATTCGATATAAAAAGCAGTGATACAATCGTTGATGGTAAGTTACGGTAGCGCACTAGTTTAACAAGAGCCTTTTCACTCTAGCCCTGAAGACATCCAAATTATAATCGGACGGGAAGACCGCAGCAGGCTAACTGTTCCAGTCCTATGATGTACGTGGTATAAACCACGAAACGAAACCCTTAGTCTGGACATTGGAGGTTTCAAAGTAAACGCAACAGTGCCGCGCCACAGCAGCGCGACATAGTTGCCGCGCTGCTTTGTTTTTTCATATGCGGTATGTTGCGGCTAACTTGAAGGTTCTAATGGTTTTTTTTTATGGGAGGAAATATTATCGAATGACGAATCCCGCCCTTGGGCGGGAGACAGTGTCATATTTCGAATGACTGAACGACCCACCGTTCCTTCCTGCCTTAGTTCCAAGGCCCCGGTGTTCCGCTTTCGTAACAACCCTCGGCTCCAGGAGGCTTCGACGCTGCTGGGCCCCTACAGTTGCTGACAACTCCTTGAGGCCGCGGGAGCAGTGCGCGCAGTCGACGACTTGAGCTTGGTTCGGACGGTTACCGGATGGAAGGACTGAGAGCTACGTTCTAAGGGTGGTTACTAGAAGGTGATGTTTAATAAACTTATTGCAAAATAACTCCCATAAACCACAAAAATAATCAACAAATAATTGCAGCGTGCATTGTATATTTAATCTGCATTTCTTATCGCTGGCAGTGGTACCGAGGCTTGCCGCTATCACCCTAGACCATCGCCACACATTTATGAATACAAATGTTGGCTCCAATTTGGGTTCCGCTAGACGCATATTGCAGGGTTATGTTACTTATAACCCCCCATTTATAATGGCGTTCTGATACGTAAGTATGGCCGTATTGGTGTGATGACTTAATGGAGCGATAATTCAGGATTTTTCGTCTATTGCCGGTCGTAAAATACGGTAAAATAATGGACAAGTTCGAGTCGGGCTCGCACATTGGCGATTCCGTACAAACGAACTCATGTAAATAGTTCGTTTTCCGGATCGAGTTCCAAACATTTTTGCGAATCGAAATAAGTTTTTGTGTCGTAATTACAAATTTTCAGTATTCAGATTTATTCCTACGTGTAGTGTAATGAGGCCTTGCCTTATGTCATTTCAGGGTTCTAGGTCAACGGCAAGGTACATTTTGATACTTTTGTAAACAAACGTTTTTTTGCGACAAAAATGGCCGTATCTTTTTTTTCGTCAACTTAGAAGTTTAATTTTTTTACACCTTTGAAGGAACGCAGATTGGTTTGTATATGGTTTAAATTTCAACTCTATACCTCCACGCATTCCTGAGATAAATAGCCTTGACAGACAGTCAGATGGACCACAAAGTGATCCCATATTATAAGAGTTTAGGGTTCAATTTTTCTGTTTGTGAAACGGAACACTAAAAAGCCTTCTATAATATTACACGTGTAACTAAGACTAGGTATATCTATTTACCAATTCAAGATAAATACACAAGTATATAACACAAATAATAAATACCCTACAATTTTCCTTATACAACAACTCAAAATCGTAATATTCCAAGAGAATTAATTTGAAATCCCAGCTCTCATTGTTAGGGTCTCGTCTTCAGCATACAGTTATTAGTAATTTATGTTAAACATATAATAACAATTGGGCTATCATCGCAAATATATTCGTTTATGTAAATGAGATCCAACTTGGGTGGGCACTGTTCGGTAAGCTGCGCAACATTTTCTCGTCCAATATACCAATGTCTCAAGACAACTATCTTAAGTGATGGTAAGTGATGGTAAGCGATGGTAAATGACGTGACCGACGATGGAGCACACTTACCTAGAAGTAACCTATTCACTCTTGACTTAAACATCCCTAGGTTATAGCTATTAGGAAGATTCCACTCCTTAGCTGTTCGCGTAATGAATGTGTTCCCAAAACATTTTGTACATATGGCTGAAATGTCCACAATGTACCAGTGACGCATCACCGTATGTCTTGTGGTTCGATGATAGAAGAGACTAGTAGATTGTGCAATCCCAATGCAAACGATAGAAAACCGGCAGACTAGGAACTCGGCGTCGATGCTCAAGACTTTTGGTTGCCTAGCTAGTTTAAAACCACTCATAGGAGCTAGGAGTTTCCTTTCGTAATCGAATCAGGAATGACGATACCCGCTGGAGTAACAAAGATACTGACAAAGCCCAGAGAATCGTCAAACTTAAGTGGCACTGGGCTTATTGCTCCCGAAGCGTTAGAAGGCCTGTCATACGATTAACTCATGATCTGGTGACGATCGCGGAAATCCGTCGGATGCGAGACGCTCCGGACCCGTCATTGTGGCGACACGGTCATTGTAAGACCCTTCGGATTGCCCAAGAGTGCAGAACAAAATCTGTATACTTTGAAATCTCAAAACAGTGTCATGTAGATCAATTAACTAAATTCTATTAATTTAGACAGTCCATAAGGTTGAAACTCAATCACACCATGTCAGTATAATGTTACCTGGAAATGTGATGACATGGACATGACAGCTAATGGGTATAATACACTGATATTCCAACCGAATTCGCATTATATTTTGTTGTTAATATTCAGGTATTATTGATATTTGTTTGAACACAAAAGTCCAGAGGCGGAAACCTCTTTTATCCCTACGTGAACACCGGCGTTCGCGCGTGATTTCGCGTGATTTTTTTTATAGGATATTTATCCAATAACTTAAATAAAAAGTTTTTGAAGATGCAGAGAAAAATAGTGGTTGGTGCAATAAAAGAGAGAGAGAAGGCGAATACAAGAATAGATATACTACCAAAGCATATACAGGATGTCGAATACCATAGATCCAGTACATGATTCTGGACACCCCAGTGGTGGAATTTTTCGTCGAATAACACATAGGGTACTTTTTACCCTAGGGTTACATTCCGTTGGGATGATTTTGAAATACACTGATGCCAGTTTATCCAATACTCAATACTTTAAATGCATTCCATTTGTACTTATAGGTGGTATAAATATTGTCTAGATCGATATGGACCCTGTCGGGCACAGTTTGCTGGTTAGGAGAGAGAACGAAGACTATGTTACATATCGTGGAATTAATTAGTTATTATTATCATCATCATCAGCCTTTTAATGTTCCCACTGCAGGGACACAGGCCTCCTCTCTCTAGGAGAGGGAATGGGCCATGATCCACCACGCGGGCCCAGTGCGGATTGGTGGATGTCACATGTCTTTGAATTTTTGGTTCTAGGACATGCCGGTTTCCTCACGATGTTTTCCTTCTCCGTTTTGAGAGCAGTGGTGATGAAATAAATTACACAAAGTAATGCGCCTGGCTGGGTTTGAACCCGCGACCTACAAACTCGTAAGTCGGGGCCGTTACCACTCGGCCACCACTGCTCATTATTATTATAGGTAATTAAATTTCCATGTATACTATTATGTGGCGAATAATGTTACATATTTTAATCGGTTTTCATCGTTTTCTTTATAAATTATGTACTATGTACATTGAAATTAAATTATTATTAGGTCTATATATTCGTAAATTATATCACACTAGCTTTTGCCCGCAGCTTCGCCCGCGTACATAAAATATAGCCTATGTCACTCAGGAGTAAAGCAGCTTTCTATTGTTGCTTAAATTTTTCCAATCGGACCAGTAGTTCCAGAGATTACCCCCTACAAACAAAAAAACAAAAAAACAAACTTTACCTCTTTATTATATTAGTGTAGATGTCATGTTTTATTTATTTACTATTTTTTTATCATCGTATATGTTAATATTGAAATTAGTTTGTGTTGTTTTGTATTTCGTTCATTCGGTCAAACATTCTATCATTCGATCGCCATTTCACAATTGACAAACAATAAAAGCGAAATTTCCTAAAACAATTGAAGTGCAGAATGAGTGAAAGTTGTTAGTTTTTAAGTTGTTATCTGTTAGTTTACTTATTAATTTTTAAGTTTATTCTCCATTATTCACCATCATCATACAAATACACAATACTATACAAATCCTGCGGGTCCTGTCCCATACAACAAGGTTATCAAACCAATAATTAAATTTACCGACCAGGGTAAATGCATTCACAGTGAAGCGGTATTACGGCAAAATACACAGTCAGCTCAAACATAGCCACCCATGATTTGTGGATGTTTGCTCTGAAAGCAATACGCAAGGAAAATTGTGTTATCGTGTGTTTTCTAGGAAAATAATAGGACAGTAAAACAATGTTGTTGGGTGACAGGACAGAGTGGAAGAAAAAAAACATGTTGCACCGACCCCAAGTAAAATGGGATAAGGGTAGGATGATGATGATGAGTAAAACAATGTAGCAACATAAAGAGCAGTGGTGGCTAAGTGGTAAAGGCTCCAGATTACGAGTTGTAGATCGCGATGTCAAACCCAGGCGAATGAGGTAACGGTCCAGACCATGCCAGCTCGTCGACAACGCGGCCTATTTCCGCGCGCCTCAAGGAATTGTCAGCAAATGTAAAGGCCCAACTACAGGGCCGAAACCTACTGGAGCCCTGGTTTGGTTTCTGAAAGAAAGGTCCAACCCCGCTATGCGGGCTAAGAAGGAATGGGGTGAGTCGTTTAGTCAGTAAGAGCCTGACACTGTTTCCCGCAACGCCTAAGGCGGGATTCGTCATTTGATGATTATTTCCACCATAAAAAAACCCAGGCATATTTCTTTGAGTAATTTATTTCATCACCACTGTTCTCGGTGAAGAAAAACACTGTTAGGAAACCAGCATGTCCTAGAAACCAAAATTCGAAGACATGTGACATCCACCGATCCGCGGTGGGCCCGCGTGGTGAAAACAGCCCATTCTCTCTTCTAGAGAGGAGGCCTGAGTACCAGAAGATTATAAGGCTGATGCTACGCTATAAATCATTATTACGAGTGGTTATCCGCAATTGTGGGAGTACCTTGGACATTTCGAACTACCATTACATCTGCCTTAGCAGAAAAGTCAGCAAAGCTGTAGGGGCCCATACCTGCCTATCTTGCAGAGACGAAGAGTCCGTATAACACGATTCCCGTCGGTTTCCCTTATGAAAATGTTTATTTTTATATATCTCACCTGATGGAAAGCGACAATGCGGTCGACGATGGAGCGCGCCTACCTAGAAGTAACCTATTCACTCTTGACTTAAAGATTCCCGGATTGTAGCCATCAGGAAACACAGACTCCGGCAAGGAATTCCACTCTTTGGCTGTACGTACAATGAAAGTGTTACCAAAAAGTTTTGTACGTATGTATATGAGGAATGTCCACCATGTACCGGTGGCGCTAATGTAGGTAATCTAAAAAGGTTAGCTCATTGTACTACCAATTTTTGAAATGCTCAAACTTTGAAATAAGAATGTCAAATTCTCAAGCCAAAAAATACCGAGTTCCCTTTTCAAAAATTCAAATCCTAGCGATGTCTATGCACAGGTGCAAGCGAAACAAAAAAAATAATTCATGATTTGACTATAATGATTCGAAATAAGAATGAATTCAGCTGTTTATAACTCTTACTGACGAATAAGACATTTTATTTTGCAGGATTTTTTATACGATTAAATTGACATGGCGGCCATTGTTTCGTGTGGCGCGAATATTTCGACTTTTGATATTGTTTTTTTATCGTTTCTTATTTGTTTTTAACGTTGATGTGTGGTGAACTATAGATACTTTTTATTTTGTGTTTTGGGTTGTGGACATCCTTTTGTAATGGCATTAATTCATTTAGACTTCTGTTTAAAAGATTATTTAATTTTGTTGTGTAAAAAAATGTTGAGCCTATGTTTTTGCATCATGGAGTGTATTGCATTTGGTGAGTTGTATTTTTATACTCCGGCTTCGATTTAGAAAATATCCACCCTTCGCCACTGTTACCTTGGGTATCCCATCCAAGACAAATAAGTATTTGTGGAATGAGTACGATCATTTCTTGTAGGCCTGGGTGTAATTTATCAATAGTACCTATGTATGTATTTAGAAATATATAAGTATGTCTGTAGCGACATCTATGACGCCACATTGGAACTACAAGAAATCCTGCATCGCGCAATGAAAGTTCTCCGCGCGATTAGAACATATACGACAGCCCGAAGTCAACTATCGGGCAGTAGCCCACCAGACTATAACACCTGTCTGGTCGGAGGATCCTCCATTTTCAACGGAGGTATGTGGGGCTTTACTCTCTGTCCCGCATACCTCCAAACTGGTGACCCTCGACAAAGAACGTCAGCGCAGCCTTCGTGCATGTACTTCGTGACGTCATCATCACTTCCTCAAGCTTTCGAGCAGCGAGCCATACAGCCAGCACCCACGGCTGTAAAGGGTATCCTGACCACCAGCATGACATCCTGGTCATACCTGGTCATCACCTTCAGCCTCATCAGCGACCTTGGCTAAGCACCTGCACCTTCGGCCAGTCACAAGAAGAGCCTTGAACAACCTCTCCTGGTCGACGACAGCAGTCAAGCCCTACGTCGCACAGCACCGCTCCGACTCACTGGAGCCAGCTGCATTACTCCGACTCACTGGAGCCTGCAGCAATCATCCCGACTCACTGGGATAGCACCACCCCGACTCACTGGGGCATCACCGCAGACAGTTCCGACTCACTGAGAACTATGCGGAATCCGGTTCCGACTCACTGGAGCCAGCAGCATTACTCCGACTCACTGGAGCCTGCAGCAACCATCCCGACTCACTGGGATAGCATCACCCCGACTCACTGGGGCATCACCGCAGACAGTTCCGACTCACCGAGAACTATGCGGATTCCGGTTCCGACTCACTGGAACCAACCTACCACTGGCCTGGCACGCATCAAGAAGCCTCAAGAACCATCGATCTCCGATCTCCGGAGGGGAGTGATGTAGCGACATCTATGACGCCACATTGGAACTACAAGAAATCCTGCATCGCGCAATGAAAGTTCTCCGCGCGATTAGAACATATACGACAGCCCGAAGTCAACTATCGGGCAGTAGCCCACCAGACTATAACACCTGTCTGGTCGGAGGATCCTCCATTTTCAACGGAGGTATGTGGGGCTTTACTCTCTGTCCCGCATACCTCCAAATGTCTATCAGTTGTCTAATACTCATAGCATAAGCCCTGCTTATGGCGTTATGTGAAAGTTGTAAAAAATTAACAAATACAGGCAAGTGCGAGTAGGGCTCGCGCAATAAGAGTTCTGTACAAACTTACCTATGAACACAGTTCAATTCCTGAATTGAATTAAGTACGAAGATTTTTCTAAATCGCAATTTTTTTATGGAGCGTATTTAACAGTTTTTAGATTTTTCCCTATAGGTATTTGTGCTATGAGACTTTGCTTCATGCCAAATTTAAGGATTCTAGGTCGAAGGAAAGTACCATGTGAGTGTCGAGTCAGTACTCGTAAGGTACAGTTACCTTAAGAGTGTCGAAATATGCGTTTCTTTACTATATAAACGGCCGTATTTTCTTTTTTTTTCACAGCTTCAACAGTCTTTAGACTGAAAAATATAGTTTAAATTACAACTCATTACTTTCACGTGTTCCCAAGATAAAGGCTCTTGACAGACAGACACACAGCCGGACAACAAAGTGATCCCATAAAAGTTCCATTTTTTGGCCTTTTCAGTTACGAAACCCTAAAAAAGATGCAATAACATCCAAAACCCACTTCTTCTCACAAAAAAAAAAAACAAAAGCAGATGAAAGAAATAATAGTAACTACGTTAAGAAAACCAATACGTTGTTTAGTAAGATAATGGCGTATCATAAGAGTAAGTTTGAGCTTAGTAGGCGTATTGTGATGAGCTTTGCTCAACATCCATAGAGCGTTGAGTGGAGCTTACTATTCCATTGTTTTAACGTTCGACGCTATTGGGGCCGCTAGATTAGCGGAACAAACCAATGAGGGATGTTCTCGTGTCTGGTGGTAGCGGGTACTCGGGTACCCGATTGTTGTTTGCAGACTGTAGTACTGTTAAAGAACAGGAGAAATTTCATATCATGATTTTTTTTAGGTGGATGAAAGTCATCAAAAATGACATTGTTAGGAGCGGGAGATAGTGTCAGAGTTTTAGTGACTAAAAAACCTCGTTCCTTTTAGCCCTTCTTACCGAGGATCTTCCTTTCAAAAGCTGATCCATGGCCGAAAGGTTCTGGAGTGGCGACCGCGTCCGGAAAACACAGTGTTTTTTTTTTATTATTTATTTGTCATTTATTACAAAATTATTTAGGTTAAATAACAACCAAAAAACAACTAAGGTTTAAACTTGTGCTATAAAGGTTGTTGGAAAGCCTCCTACATATTGGACCGATGGCGGGAGTCCGATGGATGCGAGATGCACAGGACCATTCATTGTCGCGACTCGACATAGACCTCCCCCAAAACCAACAGTGGACGTCTTTCGGCTTAAATGATGATGATGATGAATAATGCGGGTGATGCTACTGGCAAAAACTAGTGAAGTACAAAAAACCTTCCTTATTAACAACAATTTCAAACTAAAATAAAAATAAATTCATTATAACGATAGAGACTCACGATTTCATAACATTTTCTTCAAGGATGAAAAGAAAAATGTGAAAATAAAATATCTTCAATAAAGTTTTATAGCTTAGAAAAATGCCGATAGAACCTTGAAAGTGCAGTCGCAATCCCAACGCGATTTCCCTCGTACCCTTGAAACAGGAAATCTTTGAGCAAATTAGTTTTTTTTATTCACTACTGGTAAGCGAATTGCTTAGGAAAGCTGGGCATTGTTTTCTTTCATTATAATTTTAAAATTGTGTTTGACACATACTATAAATTTGAAAGTAAGGCTTATAGACTGGCTTTTAGACTGGCCTGTCAGTCTAGTAGTTAGTGACCCTGACTGCTATGCGGGAGGTCGTGGGTTCGATTCCCACCCAGGACAAATGTTTGTGTGATGAGCACGATCATTTGTTCTGTGTCTGGGTGTAATTTATCTATAATATGTATGTATTTAGAAATATATAAGTATGTTTATCAGTTATTTAGTACCCATAACACAAGCTCTGCTTAGCTTGGGACTAGACGACGTTGTGTGATAGTTGTGGACATATTATAAAAAAAAAAAATAATGTTCACCAACCTTTTTTTTTGTTATAAACTAATGCTTGACTGGGATCCCACCAGATGGTAAGCAGTGATGCAAACGTTCATGGTGAGGCGCATTAGTTTACCAAAAGCCTATTCACTCTTGCCTTGAAGAGACCCAAATTATAATCGGATGGGAAGACCGCAGTAGGCAATTTGTTCCAGTCCTTCGATGGTTGGTTGCTTGACTGCAATCCCACCTGATGGTAAGCAGTGCTGCAATCGTTGATGGTGAGGCACATTACTATATTAAAAGCCTATTCCCTCTAGCTTTGAAGACACCCAAATTATAATCGGATGGGATGACCGCAGCAGGCAATTTGTTCCAGTCCTTCGATGGTTGGTTGCTTGACTGCAATCCCACCTGATGGTAAGCAGTGCTGCAATCGTTGATGGTGAGGCACATTACTATATTAAAAGCCTATTTCCTCCAGCTTTGAAGACACCCAAATTATAATCGGATGGGAAGACCGCAGTAGGCAATTTGTTCCAGTCCTTCGATGGTTGGTTGCTTGACTGCAATCCCACCTGATGGTAAGCAGTGCTGCAATCGTTGATGGTGAGGCACATTACTATATTAAAAGCCTATTTCCTCTAGCTTTGAAGACACCCAAATTATAATCGGATGGGAAGACCGCAGTAGGCAATTTGTTCCAGTCCTTCGATGGTTGGTTGCTTGACTGCAATCCCACCTGATGGTAAGCAGTGCTGCAATCGTTGATGGTGAGGCACATTACTATATTAAAAGCCTATTCCCTCTAGCTTTGAAGACACCCAAATTATAATCGGATGGGAAGACCGCAGTAGGCAATTTGTTCCAGTCCTTCGATGGTTGGTTGCTTGACTGCAATCCCACCTGATGGTAAGCAGTGATGCAATCGTTGATGGTGAGTCAAATTCGTTTGTTAAAAGCCTATTCACTCTAGCCTTGAAGAGACCCAAATTATAATCGGATGGAAAGACCGCAGCAGGCAATTTGTTCCAGTCCTTCGATGTGCGCGGAATAAAAGATGAAGCGAAAAGCACAGTCCGAACCGTAGAGGTTTCAACTACGTAAGGATGGATACTCGTTGTATCGTATAGAAAAGAGTTGGAGGAATCAAGTCATGCAATTCCTGCGCATACTCTCCAAGAAGCAACTTGTAAAACACCGTAAGGCTGACTACCCTACGCTTGTGCTTAAGGCTACTAGCAACCTGTTACAAGCATGAAGGAAATTATATGGATATGTCTTTATATCTACCTATATATCATACTGTCTGTGTAAGTGTATCGCATATTTTTATTATTTAGTTGCTTTTGTTTTTTTTTATGGTATGCGCCATACTCTTTTTTTCTTTCTTTTTTTTTCAAAATGATAACAGTTATTACCTACTGAGTATCAAAGTTTCTATTACTGTGGTGTATAAGAAAAGATTTTTTATGAAAAAATACATAGAAAGACAAGACCAAGTGTTTATTTCTAATTGACTTTCCAATTAATCGAATAACTAGCAGCTTGTTCCAAAACTAGGTCATCGAGAAGAAGAACAAACCAAAGGAACTCCTTGGAAACTAAATCATGTATTTTATAGATACATTTAACAACATCATTAATTAATATAGTTTATTTTTGTTTAATAAAACTTTACCCCACACTAGGAATTATTCCTGTGTCGTGAGTGCGTTCACAAACCTGTAAAGTCATCACACACAAGTTACCTAGACCTGGCACACCTATCTGTTAGTAGGCCACACAAATACACTTCTCATCAAAAAAATCGAAACACCTTGCAAGTTTACGTTTTGTCAGGATTATCAGAAAAATGTGTACATTTAGGAATAAATGTTAAATGTCGTTTAATAGTGAGTAATATGAGCTTATCAAATCTTAATGTTAATGTTCTAAATTTAAATGAATTTTTCATAGGTTTCGTATTTTGTTAAATGAGTCATTTTTATTCCGTATGGAGTATAAAGGAAATGGATAAAACAACACACGTAAATGAAAAAAAAAGCTAAAAAACGTTTATTTAATAACTTGTATTCCCTCCCCGAGCTCTAATTACTGCTTCCATACGGTTCTTCATCGATCGGATGAGAGTCACGATCACATGCTGTGGTACATTGTCCCATTCCTCTTGGATTGCATCTTGCAGCTGGCTAAGTGTTTCTGGGGCAGGATCTCTTGCTCGAATTCGTCTCTTTAATTCATCCCATAGATGTTCAATGGGATTCATGTCCGGGCTTCTTGCTGGCCATTCCATAATAGAGATATCGACTTCGTTAAGATAATCTCGTACGACGCCCGCGGTGTGAGCCCTAGCATTGTCGTGCATGAATATGAAGCCGTTGCCAATAAAATGTGCATAGGGCATCACATGAGGCTCGAGACACTCTTCGACGTACCGATGACAGTTTAGTGCAGGCAGACGTGGCCCAGACACGAAAGCAAGCTCTGTCTTACCGTCGGCGCTGATTCCTCCCCAAACCGTCCACGAACCGCCACCATAGCTGACCTTTTCTTCAATGCAGCATTGTGCATAGCGTTCTCCGTCTCTTCTGTAGACCTTGTTCCTTCCGTCGTTACCATACAGCATAATTTTACACTCATCAGAAAAGAGAACTTTGCTCCACTGTAGGTATGACCAATTTAGGTGCTCACGTGCAAAGTTAAGGCGCGCTCTTCGATGGTCTGCAGTTCATTTCGGCCCATTTGCTGGCTTATGCGGTACCAGTCCACGATCCTTCAACCTTCTTCTAATTGTAGAGTCACTTACAGCCACCCTTCGTACAACACGAAGCCGCTGCTGCAGTTGAAAAGCGTTAAGGCGTCGATTTCTTAAAGAAGTTGTTACAATAAATCGATCATCTCGCTCAGAAGTGACCCGATTCCTGCCAGATCCTGAACGGCGCGTGAACAAACCAGTCTCCCGATAACGTTTATAGACTCTATGAACAGATGACAGGCTTAGATGCAGTCTTGCAGCCACAACACGCTGACTAAGGCCAGATTCCAGCAATGCCACAACTTGGGCGGCTTCTGTGGGCGAAGTATCCATACGTTTTAGAAAAAAAACCTTTTTTCAGACGTCCCAAAGTCACAGTATTGAAATAAAAAACAAAAAGTTTAAGGATAGGCGCCAATTTTTAGTTTTTAATCGCTAAATGTACTCCAACCCTAAACACACATTTGTCTCAAAACAGTGATTCATTTCGTTTATAAGATAAACAAATGAAATTCTAATTTTGAATTTTGAATTTTCGCTTATTACTGTAATGGCCAAACTGCCAGCTATAATATATGTATTTTTTTTCATCGTATGAATTCTTTTTTGTGTTAAATTCGGACAGAAACAATGAAAACGGAAGTGTTTCGATTTTTTTGATGAGAAGTTTATTTGTTCCGTGCGGGAATCGAGCCCGGGACCCTCAGTGCAGCAGTCAATCGCTCAACCACTCCGCCAGCCGAGCCCTCGTAACATCTACAAATAATTCTATGTTCCATGGATCGTGTCGAGTCAACCTTACTCTATGTGTTAGGCTTTCGTGGATAAATTACAGAACCGATTTGAATGACATTTGGTACGAAGAAAGCTTGAACCTTAGGGAAGGATTATGTCCTTCCCTGGGGTTGTACTGGGGTGCTACTTTTCATCTTACTTGAACAATAACCAACATTTACGACTATAAAGTGTCTAGCAGAAACTTATTATAAATAAAATGGTTTTAAAACACACACACATAATGCGGGAAGTCAATTAAAAACTTAACACTTCCCCTCACTACACTCGAGCCAACAATGTTACTTTATTAAATTTCAGAAAATAAAAAATGAGGTTAATATTAAGTTCATTTTTTATGAGAATATTATCAAAAAGCGTAAGTTATTGCCTTTTGAAAACCCTATTATAATTGCCTATATTTTAACATAATCCCCTATTACAATTCCAAGGGTATACAATAAAATTAATGGTGTAATTACCTTCAATCCATGGTTTTAATGGCCATACAGTTGTAGCTTATGAGACCCACGCAAGCTCGATTCGAGTGGGCGTCCATTTTACCGCATTTCCTCTGTAGTGTAATAAGATACTTATAACACGATTATAACAAGCTAGGTGAATGTCAATATGTCGCGTATTTAACACCTCGGCTTTTGTTTAGTTTTACAATATTTTAAGCTATCAAAACCTTAGTTTTGATATCTTTATATACATATAGAGTGATTCGTAATTAGTGACCGATACTTAAACACGTGATTGTAGTCATGATAACGAACATTTTTTCTATGGGACCAAACCTGAAATTGCGAAAAAATCTGATGTTAGTACGTTTATTAAATATTCGTCTAGCTTTCAATTTTTAAGAGTAGAGTGAAAGAAAGAAAGAAAGAAAATCGTTTATTTGTGCCTCACACACTATACATAAACTAAAAACAATACAATAAAAAAAGTACGAAATCTGTTCGAGGCCAAAAAGGCGCCTAACTCAGCATATGCTGCGTTATTTAAAACAATAAATATCGCAGCGCTGGTATTCTGTTAGGGCCACTGTGATGCCACGAACCCAATTACGGACATTAAATTAATAGACTATCAAAATATAATAATAAATATTAAAAAAATAGATAAAATACGTAAATGTAGATGAATTAAAATCGTGTATAACAGAATTACATATAAACCGTCGACCGCCGTTTGACGCTCCAACATGACATCGTTTGTCTTTATCATAGACAAACGGAGGAACGTGAACGTGGTTTTCGTTCTGTTTTCTTTTATTTTATTATTATGTATGTACAAAAATAGTTAAATAAAAATATCTTATTTAACCTTTTTTTTTATTTTTTGATCATAGAAAACACTAAAGGACTCTGATAGATTTTAGTCAGTAAAAGTCTGTCATACCCGCTTCTTCCAAAATACAGCGGGAGCCATTGAATAATAATTAATCACCTAAAAAACAAACTTCGAGAAATGCGTTTGGTTTACTTAAAAAAAGTCATGTTTTTCAGAAACCTTTCTTCTCAAAGTTAACAGGTATATAATATTCCGTTTTTATATACAAACGAAACAAAGAAATAAAAAAAATGAACTTTCCGATATATTTCAGAAACGGTTTATATATATTATCGTAGTAAAACGTATACTGCGGTGTATAATAAAGTATAAATAAATAAATTTACTGAAATACAAACCAAGCTTTTATTTAGATTCAGAAGGATCGAGTTGTATTTTTAAAAATGACCTTTTTGTCCCTGAATCTAAAAATATCGCGTAAACAATGATGCTTCGTGTTTTGATAAAGAACTGCATCAAACAATTTATTTTAGGATCATTAAATTACCTTCGTAATGGTTCAACTGAATGGTGATGATATACATGTCATGTTCGTGAACGAACACTGTTTTGGTCTCACTTGGTAACTTTGTTGGTCTCTCAGCTATGATCAAATCGCACAATTATCCATAAAGAAATAAATAATATATTACGAATACTTACGTCAATTTCCTTCAACATATTTCAACTGAGTTATACTGATACACGCATCATTTTCGTGAATGGACGCTGTCACTTGATCTCTTAAACTATCAGTGGTTTATTTTGATTAGTTTTTTTTACGTATGAATAACTCGCATATTTACCGATCAACGAGTTCGACTTTAGGCTTTAGAATATATGTATTTTACTCATTCCAATATAAGTTTTGGGAAAATCAAAGAAAAATGCTAATTGAGATATGCTGTTAAATCAAGATACAGATCAATTTCAAACACTTTTCTTGAAAAGAATAATAAAGTAAAAAAATTACATCATTTTTGAAACCATACGCGTAAGATACTTACGTCAAAAATACACCATTATTCAAAGTATAAAAATTCACTTCATTACTCGTAATTTTTTTATGACACTCTTTTCCCGCAGAATGGAATTCACATTCCACTTTTTTTTTAACCAAAAGTCGTCCAACAAACATGGAAGCTATAAAGTCTTCGAAACAAAAATAAAATTGTCCCAAGAGCGGGACTCGTCATTGGATGATTTTTACCTACCATAAAAAAAAAAAAATCTGTTTACACTGAAAATTATAAACAAAAATCTAACGGCATCAAAACCTTGTTCATATTTTCGAAGCCGGTTAATGATAAAAAAAAATTACTAGATACGTACATACTTATATAATATGTACTTACATAGTAAATAGTAAGCACATAAGCACAGAGATAGCATATAAACACGTAGATAGTCGCTTTTTGTATGTAAACATTTTACCTACTGGTTTAAATAACATCGAATAAAACCACTCACCTGCTAGCTTGGGTATCGGCGGAGTAATCGGTGCAGCGGCCGTCGTTGCCGTGTTTGGGGGGTACACAGGATCGCAGCATTCCCTCTCTGGGAACTCGCTCCCCCCCACCCATGCCACTAAGAGCACCACCACTCCCACCACGGACCATATTCCACTCAAACTGAGGCACCCACGAGACATCGACGAGGTTAAACCGAAATAATAACTCACTCTCGATAACACACTCGATTTTGCAAATGGCCGACTCTGAAAAACCGATTTTGGCTGACGTTTGATTTTAACATTCGATTTTAGAACGCGCGGATTTAAAACTGGCGCGAACGCTGAAATGTATTTTTTAAATTTCGAATTTTGGTCTTCGAATAGTAATTGGCATTCACTAATATCTTCTATCTCGCTCTGTTTTTGCACTTGAACAGATGTTTCGGTCTCTTTTTCACCCCCCACCGTTTTTCTTTCATTGTTGTTGTCCTTTTCTTCTGTCATCTGACACTTTTCACATTACACTTTTTTAAAATGTTACATTAATATTTTTTTCTACTTAATTTTTAATGATATGTATCAATTTCTTTCGTCGCCCACTTAACTCATAGATTTTTAATTGACTTAAAACGCACGGATCTCACGCTTGATTTTTTATTGTATAATAATTTGTAATAAATATTTGTATTTATTTAAACCTGAAAGAGAGAAGATAAAAGCGTTGTGAAAATAATAGAAACTAAAAAAGTATTAAAATAACTCAACTGAATACAAAATTATAATAATATATCTGTGACTCATGAATAAATAAAGAAAATTTAAAACGTTTATTCTCCAGACATAGTTTCATAATGTTCTCATTCATAAACCATTCAAGCAGGACCCATAATTTTTGTGCCAGAGATTATAAAAAGTTTAAACTCTGTGTGTAAGCGTCCTAAAGTTAAGAGGGCATTAAACAAATTGAATTCTTAATACGCTATTTAACTTTTTGTTCGAAATCCTAACGCATATTACTTTTCTACCTACTTCTAAAACTTCTTCTATTTTCGTCGAAATTTCATTAAATGGGCCAAGATTTTTTTTCTCATCCATTCCCTTTTGTTTCGCGTTGAGATGTGATAATTTATTTTAATTGTAATTCTTAGAAAGATTTCTGCTTTCTTTTTTATTCGAAAGTCTTGGCTTTGGAGATTGTTCTTTTAATAATGTCTCGTTTTTTAGTAATAAGACGTGATTTACGAGTTGCCAACTTTGGCTAATGAGTGGGGATTATGTTTTGCATTTTTTATATTTTTATTTTACGTTTTATTAGAAATATTTATTTTTCTTTTTCGTCTTTGTTTGTGTTGATCAACAAAGGCAAGTCTAGAGTTAGTTCTAATATTTTTTTAAGTTGTATTTTTTTATAATTTATAAAAGCTTTTGCAGTAAATTTCTATTTTTTTTTAATCCTATTCTAGTTCAATTTATTAAAATCTTACTTATTTATTAAGTGGGTATAAAATGCTTTTCGAAAAGTCTTAATTAAAACCCAAATAAATAGCTTTACTGTCAAATTCAATGGCTGCAACTGAATTTAAATACGTATGTTAATGATTGTAATTTACTAAGAAATTTCAGCAAGTTTTTAGTTTGTTGATATCTTAAACCACGTTAACTCTTTTCAGGATCATACGAAGTTATAGTCAAAAATAAATATCTCAAAAAATTTCATAGAAACAAAAAAATATATAAAAAAGCTCCGGTCAGAAATAAAAGAAACTCATTGACCAAGTACAAAACAGCTTTAGACCGCCGCATGCAACATAAATATAATCTTTATATTCTTAAACTCGCGTTTCCCTAATAACTCAACCACGACCAACAAAAGCTCGGCTCGTTCAAATTTTATTAAAGATAAAAAAAGAAAATAATAAAATCGTTTGTTAAAGCGAGCACTTATCATGAAAACGTTTAAGACATAGTCACGGAGTTAGATGAATTTCTTTTAAACATCCAGATCAACTTCAAAACAAAGACGGCTAAGTGGGGGTCAGGTTCGAAATGGAAAACTCACGTTTGTTATATGGGAGCTTAAATATTTATTTTATGTTGTTTTTGTATTTTTGGTTATAGTGGTAACAGGAATGTTGGGCTATGACAAAGACGCATGAAAAAAGGATTTCATGTACCAGAAATGAGATTTCAGACAGAGACTCTGGGCTCCAGTAGGCTTGGACCTCTTTGCACAGTACCTACGATGCTTCTAGACCTGACGGATTTGGTTAAGTTTAACCTGTCAGTCATTGTATGAATTGAGCAGCAATTACATGAAAAAGTCGAAAACATACGGTAAGACGAATTGGTACATCTAACACTAACCTGGTCACCATCTTGGATTCTAATTATATACCATAAAAACTTAATCAAAAGATGGTTGTATCGATGATTTCAATTATATTTAATTATCTATTTGACAGGCCTATCAACCTAGTAGTTAGTGACCCTGACTGATATGCCAGAGGTCGTGGGTTCGATTCCCACCCAGGTCAAATATCTGTGTGATGAGCACGATCATATTTTGTTCTGTGTCTGGGTGTAATTTATCTATAATATGTATGTATTTAGAAATATATAAGTATATTTATCATTTGTCTAGTATGAGTAAACAAATTGAATTCTTAATACGCTATTTAACTTTTTATTCGAAATCCTAACGCATATTACTTTTCTACCTACTTCTAAAACTTCTTCTATTTAACACAAGCTCTGAGACTAGACGGCGTTGTGTGATAGTTGTCGAAAACTACTATACTAATACTACTATTTTAATCAACATACACTAACACTGACTTCCAATATAAATAAAAAATTGACAGACTGCCTTGGATTAACGCTCTTAAATAAAACTTTTAAACACAACGATAAACAAATCCATAAACAAACTTTAAAGTTCCCGTTTCCTTGATAACAGAGCTTGGACCAAAAGCAGTGGAAGTCCAAATTTTAATAAAGATTAACAACAGTCATTCAGTTAGCCAAAGAGCGCACTTGTCATGAAACCGCTCAAGATATAGTCCGGGAGTTAGATGATTTCTTTTGAACATCACGATCAACTTTAGCAATTACCCCGCTAGAATCATAACCGAGCATTTGAATAGGGCTGCCAGTTTCGAAATAATTATTTGAATAGAAGTTTTATAAAGCTGTTTTAGTTTATTACGTTTGTTCTTTTTTGGGGGAATGTTAAGCTTTTGCGTAGTATGATACTATAAATTAATTAAAAAAACAAAGACGAAAAAGGGTTTGGAAATTATGACAAATTCTATGATTTTTTATCAAACTAACAGTGAATTGTTATGACAGAAAGTGATCTTTTTTTTTTTAAATTGAGGTCTGCTCTAGTGCGGTTTATTTCATAGGTAGCCTGACATATCCATGTAATATTTTAAATAGGATGATTGGTAATTAGTGACAATACCTAACACGTGGTTGTAGTCATGATAACAACATGATAACAAACAACTTTCACTTTGGGACCAAACCTGAAATCGCGAAAAAAAATTGTTTTTCAATTTGAAATATTTGGATAAAACCTTAAGGTTCGTATCCGTAAGGAGCCCTACACGACTATAATGTAAGTATTTAAACGCAACTAACTACAGATCAATAAATATTTATATTCCATTTCCTAAATCACTCCTAATTACTTAAAACTGCCAACCCTAAATAATTAAGCGAAAACAATTTAATTTCTCAGGATTTCGCATAAAATTATAATTTGGTTTTCACCTCAAAATTGATAGATCTTAGTGAACTTAAGTGCTAACTTAGCTTAGAATATCAAAGTTTAATTCAACAAATTATTTCAAAGTTGAATTTTGTATTAATCTCTAAAACGCTTTTTAGACTTGACCGTAGGACTTAGACTATAAGTTTGTACTAAATGACGGTATGGACTTATGATCTAAGTTTTCATAGAATTAGAGATTATAATTGAATGTAACTATGCAATTTTTTGTTTTGACTTCTTACAAGCAACTTCGCCTGCGTGAAAGTAGAAATCTTAGACGTCTGTTTTATCTCCTTAAGAGCTAAAATTTTAAAAGATCGTTTCTTAGTTTTCGCCTACCTACATCATAAAAGGCAATCTTGTGCACAACTTCACGCTCCTAGTCCCAGTAGTTTAGCTGTGCGTAGATATGTCAGTCAGTCAGTTTTTCCTTGTATATAAATCACCACACACACAATATTTAACAAAAGTGTCTGCAAAAGGGGGCATTTTTTAAATAATATAAATTAGCTTCACTGCTATTATAATTTGGGTGTCTTCAAGGCTAGAATGAATAGGTTTTTAATAAACTAATGCACCTCACCACCAACGATGGCATCACTGCTTACCATCAGGTGGGATCGCAGTCAAGCATCAGTTTATAGCAAATACTAATATAATAAAGAAGTATACTTTGTTTTTTTTTTGTTTCTTTGTTTGTAAGAGGTAATCTCTGGAATTACTGGTCCGATTGGAAAAAAAATAGCAACAATAGAAAGCTGCTTTACTCCTGAGTGACATAAGCTATATTTTATGTACGCGGGTGAATTCGCTGACAAAAGCTAGTAATAAAATAAAAAAAATCCTCCCACGATCAGTTCACCTTTTCTGTGACCTTTCTTCTCTCCTTGAACATCCAATTTACATGCATATTCATAACTCTTTTAGTAATAATAATTTATGCTAAATATCACCCATTAAATGTCAGATTTAATTAAACTCGATAACTTAAAATATTTCATTCAATTTTGATTTATTTTACCTTCAATCAAATTTTTTTCGCTAGACTATCAGGGGAATCGTTTTGACGTTTCGACAGATTTTCTAAAAAAAATCTTTTAGAAATTATATTCTTTCGATAAAAGTTGGTTTAAACATTGGCCCAAATTCAATACAAAGAAGTAGTAACTATTTTCCAGAAAGTGATCTTAATAGGTAATGGAATTGACTGCCAAATTTGTAAAAAAATAAAAGGCCTATTTTAACATTTATATTTTGACTACCCAACGGCTGGTCTGGTTTTTTTTTTTTTTTTTTTTAACTTGCAATAAACTAGTGCTTGACTGCGATCCCACCTGATGGTAAGCAGTGATGCAATCGTTGATGGTAAGGCGCACTAGTTTACTAAGAGCCTATTCACTCTAGCCTTGAAGACACCCAAATTATATTCGGACGGAAAGACTGCAGTCGGTAAACTGTTCCAATCCCTCGATGTACGCGGTATAAATGACGAGGCAAAACGCTTAGTCCGGGCCGCAGGTGTCTCAACAACGTAAGGGTGGATACTTGCCGTACGCCGGGATGTCCGAAGGTGAAATTGGGATGGCGGAATCAAATCATGCATTTCCTGCGCACACTCTCCAAAATGCATCCTGTAGAAAACCGCAAGGCTGGCTACTCTGCGCCTGTGCTCGAGACTTTGAAGACTGGATCCAACCAAATCTGGATCACCAATCAGCCTCTTTGCACGCCTTTCCACTGAATCCAAAGCCGCTAGGTGGCATTTTGCAGCGCCAGCCCATATGTGGCTGCAGTACTCCACACACGATCGGACCTGAGCTTTGTACAACATTAGAAGCTGACTCGGTGTGAAGTACCGTCGGACTTTTGCAAGAACGCCGAGTTTTCTAGCAGCTACCTTGGCTTTGGACTCAATGAACCGCCCAAAGTTGAGATCTGAAGCAATGTCCATTCCCAAGAGCTGAAGGCGGTCGGTGCACTCCAGGGATACATCCCGAAAAGCAGGAGCCAAGGTGAACGGGCTCCTTTTGGCGGTGAATACACACGCCTGTGTTTTGGTGGCGTTGAAAACATTCAACGCGAAGCTAACCTGGTAACAACCAGGTTAGCTTCGCCCCACTTGGAAACTGCCTGAAGTGAGACATTCGTACGCTCTACCATAGCCTCCCTTTCAGACTGGATTAGCTCCTTACTAGCCCGAGCACTGGGCAGGTATCTCTCTACAACTGTGCTATCATCTGCATACCCAAAGATACCAGGCACTAGCAGATCGTTAATGTGGAGCAAGAATAGAGTTGCAGAGAGAACAGACCCCTGAGGAACACCGGCATTAGTCGTCATAGGCTCTGATGAGCATCCATCGACAACAACTCGGAGTGACCGTTCACTCAGGAAGTCTTTTACCCAGTTTATGAGACCAGGAGAAATGCCGTACGCTGGAAGCTTAGACAAAAGGCCATCGTGCCATACCCTATCGAAGGCCTTCGAGTCGTCTAAGGAAACGGCAATAGCTTCCCCATTCCTGGTGTAGTATAGCTGCTACTAAAATAGCTACTACTTCACTAGATCCCTAGTTACTATTTTAATAATAGCTACACTATATCGGACAAGCCTCTAGGTAGTCAAAATACAATGTCAAAACGTGCTTATTATTTTTAGTCAAATTTAGCTGTCTGACCAAAAAAGAAAAAGAAAGAAAGAAAGAAAAAACGTTTATTTGTGCGAGAGTATAGCATACAATAAAAAACAAAAACAACTAAATAGGTAATAATACAAAAAAAAAAAATAATAATAATGCAACACACCCGCACAAAACGGCTGGTGCTCAGCAAAAGCTGGGGCTCATGTGTGAAACAGAGCCACAGCGCTGATTTTCAGCACCAGCCGGCTGTCGCATTTAACTGACGAACTGATTTTTAGAGATATGTGTATATAGGTTTTTTATGGTGGGAAAAATCATCGAATGACGAATCCCGGCCTTGGGCGGAGCGGGAGACAGTGCCAGACTTCTACTGACTAAACGACTCACCGTTCCTGCCTGCCTTAGTTTCAGGGCCCCGGCAACCATATACGTACTGTGTCAGGTTAGGGTAGTTACCCTAGCTAGTTGAAGTCGGGCTAGCTACGATAGCTGTTGTATATGTTATACCTGTTTCACCTTTCGCTTGATTGTCCACAATGCGTACGTTTGTGTACAAAACTGTTTTTTTTTCAGGGCATTTTTTGTACCTTGTTCTGTCTCTACTAGTCATCAAATTGGTAATTTATCCTTTCGACTTTAGTAATTACAGAAACAATTAAAGAACAATAGGTATGCGAACGTCGTCGTTCGCTCGTGGCTCAAAAGTTTCCTCATATCATATAAGAAACAAAAGACTATAGTTCTATATTCAAACGAAATTTAAACTGTTTGGTAAACCTGCTTACAGTCTACCAACCTTCATATTCAAAATCAATAAGCATAAAAGGTCTTCGCTGCTATTTTTCCCGCCGGTACACGTTGCTATAAATAAAATATGGCCGACTTCCGGTCAAGGCACGCACTGACCGAGGCGAAGGTAACCCTCCCGTGAGCCAAGCGATCTCCGTAATAAATACATCGCTCATTCTTCATGATTTAAACTGTTTGCGGTGTTCGTTTTTTAACAGTTGGCGGTTATTTTTATTGAAGGTGTGTTTTGAATTTAGAATTTGCGTGTTTTGTGTTTGTCGCCGCCATTTTGTTGGGTCTAGATGAGTAAATTGTTTTTCAGGTGTTCGTATTTTTTGAGGAGCGTAATTGATGTCAAAAACCTGAGATTACACTTTTTATAAAGGTTTTTAAGAGCGCTATAAAATATGTATGAACGATATAAAATGAAAAACTGGGTTTTTGGAGTTTCTGCCAACGAGTGTTGAGCATTTAGTAATTTAGTTTGATTGATGATTGAGTAATGATTTAAATATTTAGTCGTGACTATTGACTGACAAAAATCAATTCAATCATTTGTCTGTCACAATTGATGTTTGAATGTAGTAATATAATTTGTCTCAAATCTAAATTAATACAAAATAAAACATAAGGTTAAAATCTAAAACCCAAATATGAAAAAATGGGATCGAAAAGTATGTCACAAGATATCTTTATTTAAGTATTAGTCATTCAATCATAAATAATGATTGATTTATTCAATCATCACTAAATGAAACATAAAATAAAAATCTTTTATTTCATTCAAAAAAGTCCATAAAATTATATCATATCATAACATAATCAATCTTGACTAAATCAATCAGAATTAAATTAGTCATGACTAATAAATTTGTTGATTGACCCAACATTGCTGCCTACCTCTATATATTTTTGATTCATTTGGGACTGTCCCCAATAAATCAAAAATGCATGAATAATTATATCTGAAGAGGCATGATTTATCAATTTTGTTGCCTTGGCATTTATTAACATAAGTTTAACTAAAATAATAACAAAATAAATCTATATTTTATGTAAAAGGAGAAACTGATTGACTGACATATCAACGCACAACCGAAACTACTGGGACTAGGAACTTGAAATTTTGCACATTTGGTTACTTCAAGGAGTTGTCAGCAAATGCAGAGGCCCAACTGTAGGGCCGAAGCCTACTGGGGCCCCGTACCGGCTTCTGAAAGGAAGGTCTGACCCTTGTATGAAGACTAAGAAGGAAAGAGGTGGATCGTTTAGTCAGTAAGAGTCTGATACGCCGCCCAAGGGCGGGATTTGTTATTAGATGATTTTTCCCATAAAAAAGCACTAAGAAAAGATTTCCCAAAATTCTCCCCTTAAAGGGATGAATAACGTGGGCCAAAAGTAAGTAAGGAGAAACCTTACAAGCGAGTGAAGCAGCTGACAGAACGCTAGTCGATAAATAAACGAACAAAACTAAACCAAAATCATTATACAAGTCAGCCCACGTATTTCATGACTAATTTCTGAACAGCTTCGAATTCCTAAAATTATTCTTTATTTTTGTTTCTACCTACTCTCTATTATTAATCGCCTTCATTTGCCCTTTAAAATGTAAATCACATTAATTTATTACTTTGTACCAACATTTAATCAATATTATATACTGGTTGAACAGTTTCATGAAGAAAAAGAACTAAGTACATGTTATTAGGCATATAATTAATAGTCTTGTCGCGACATTTGAATTAAAGTGGTCAGAGGCGTTACCACGAGTACTTAATGCGATTCATTTAACGACCTAAACTGAATTGTTAAGGGGATTGAGTAAAACTCCATCTCTCGTTACATAAACTGTAATTTTTACCACTCTAGGGTTTTTTGTTTTTCGTAGGGCAAAAATCAACCAATAACTTCTTTCGACCTTGGGCGAAAGAAGTTACTGACAGGGGGAAGGGACTGGAAACCCAGCCCGTACCTTCGTTGCCTTAATTTCAAGGCCTTGGTGTTATACCCATGGCCCTACGAAGCTCCCACCCCTTCTGCCACCGCCTCTACAGTTTGCTAACAAGTTCTTGTGGCTCGGTCTGGACGATTACCGGACGGTGGGACAGCGAGCTACCCATTACTCGCCATCTGCTACCTCTCGGCTCTACGGCTCTCTCACTCAAGGGTATACCCTGTATACCGTACCTGTATCCTTCAATTGCCCTTTAATTTCTAAAGCCACGATAACTCTATCAAATGTTCCCACAATTCGTACCTTTTATAGTTGGAACCAGATTTTTAAACGACCGTAATAAAACTGACTAATTTCATTGTGACAGCTCTCATTTTTATTCCCTCTGACATTTTGTATTCTATCAATTTGAATTTATAACTGTCATAAATGTCAAGACATGTAAATTGTATGTTATATTGAAACATACATTATCTTATATAACCTACGCATATATTATGTACCTACATAAAGTATGACAAAATTTACTTAAAAAAGATTCAAAGCATTTATTGCGAATAAACCATTTACAGGCATTTTTGAAAGGTCAAGAAGTCGGTCTGTCAGAAAAAAATACGCTTATTGCACATTCCAAATCGTATATGGAGAAGAATGTGCTAGAAACTCTAAGGACACTGTTTTCAATAATATTATGTATTACAAATATCTTGGTTACATATTTCTTGTCGCTGCTATTATGTGAGAACAATGAAAAAAAGAGAGTAAAACAAAAAAAGATGTTCCAAATATAAATATTTAAAATAGTTGTATTACAAAACATACAATTTAAAAAGAGAACACAAAAAAAATAACCATCATTCGGTCTGCTATCGATTACGGCATGCCCTTGCAACGAATCGATGATACAAAACGATTCGATTATTCGGTACGACCGACTCCAAGACAATCGAGATATAGTGATTTATTTCGATTGGTTCGAGCAAAACTACATATTGGAAAAGTCTCGATACTTTTAACACAAGACGTAAAAGGGGATCGGTTTTTTAGGCATCGTAAGATGTATTGAGAAGAGAAGTTTGCGAGACCCCTGTTTATTTATAAGTTTCATGGAGGATTTGTTTTGGGTAAAGATAAAAGTTAGGCATATATTCTTATGTTAGCGAAAGTACCTATAGAGGAGAAATATTGGATTTGGCTGTGACCGACAGGGTCTATAGTTGTTTCTATTTATTTTGGTACTAGAGGCTGCCAACAGTCATGCTCGCGTAAGAAATTGTACTGAGATCACATTTGACGGGGATAAAAGTAACTTATGTGCATGTGGGTTTTTTTATGGTAGGAATAATCATCGAATGACGAATCCCGCTCATGGCTGGAGCGGGAAACAGTATCAGACTTTTACTGACTAAACGAAAAAATCTTAGATAAATGTAACTTTTTCTTTAATCAAAAAAAGTGTTTGTGTTTCGTAGATCGTCATTGTGGCTCGTAGAATTTAGAGTGAAAAATTATCAAATTACTTCTCATGGAGTGGAGCAAGAGAAAGTATCAGATTTTTAATAACTAGAACCTACTCATATTTCTTTTATTCTTTCATAGGCTCACAAGGTGGACCGATGTCCTGACAAGGGTTGCGGAAGTCCGATGGGTGTGAGATGCACAGGACAGTTGGTTGTGGTGACACTTGGGGAAGACCTATGTCCAACAGTGGACGACTTGTAGCTGAAATGATGATGATAATGATGATTTGTAATCCTTCAATTTCTCTTTCGTTCCTGAGTAGCGGTAACTCTTCGCAACAATTAGGTACGCAACTTTAAATACTCTTATAAATAACCATCACGTTAACAAAAAAAAAAACAACCAGGTTCTAATCTATTTTTATCAAACACCCCCGCAACAAACAGAAAACGATTTTAAAAATATAAATTCGAAAGGAAACTTCCTTATTCAGGATCATGAATACACATCTCGATAGCGAAATCGGAGCATGGCTGCCGTTTTTACCATTTTTACGTAATCAATGCGTTGAAGAAAATCGACGGTGGCTACCATGGTTCCCTAGGGTAGTGTTCGGTTAAGATATTCATGCATTCCGGATAAAAATTTTACCTGAAAGAAGTTCAGGTTATACCACAAGATGAGAGTACGTATCACATAAACGATCGATAGTTTTTTTTTTTTGTCAGTGGGTCTTGGGTAGGATTTTTTTTTTGGTAGTTTTGGGTTTGTTGACATTACGCGTTGTGTCAATCTAACGCGCATTGAGTTTGTTTGATTAAATACAATTTATTTGAAATGATATCGACAGGAGAAGGTTACAGTTACAGAATTTCTAGAAAAAATGTTTGTGTGATGACCACGATCATTTGTTCTGTGTCTGGGTGTAATTTATCTATAATATGTATGTATTTAGAAATATGTAAGTATGTTTATCAGTTGTTTAGTACTCATAACACAAGCACTGCTTAGCTTGAGACTAGACGGCGTTGTGTGATAGTTGTGGAATATTATTATAATATTAAACTTAAGTGGCAGTGGGCGAGGCACAGTCTTCGCAGAATGAGCTGAAAGTGAACTGGAAGATTAGGCCTCTCATGAGGTGAACCAATGGTCAGGTCATAAGATTTGGGGAAGGTTTCACAGGACACACCGGCCCGATCGTTGTGTGTGTGTGACACTTGGGAGAATCCCATAAATAGTAACACTGGACGCTTTAAAAAATATAGAATTGATAATCACTAACAAAATGAAGATTTTTTTTTTGAATTTTGAGTTAAGCTCGCCTTTGTACATAATCATTGTAATCCGCTTTTTATGTACTGTTTGGTGTACAATAAAGAATTAAGAATTAAGAATGAAAATTATTTGGTATAACTTAATCGCCTCAAATGTTTAGTTAAGAATTGGATTGGATTTGAAAAAAATAAAAAAATGAATGTTATTTATTTTTGACATTGTCAATGATAAAAAAACTCGCCAAGTGAGTTCGACACGCGCACGAAAAGCTTCGAATCGTCCGTCAAAAAAACGTAAAGAAAATGTTTTTTGCCTCAGTTCAATATTTAGTTTTATTCAGGTATTTGCAGTTGTGGCAAAAGAAATCCAATATCTGTGAAAATTTCACCTATACAAGGTGTTATTGACATGTTAACGCAAACGAATACCATAGATCCAGTACATGATTCTGGATACTCTAGTGCTGGTTTTTACGTAGTTTTTTTTTTAATTTTTGAAAATCAGTTTTGTTTTTTTATTTTTTACTTGTATAAAATCGTTATTCTAACCAACCCCAATGATATTTTTAGAAAAAAAAGAAAAAAAAATTTTTTTTACAAGAAAAAATTTGTAAAAAAATCATCGAGGCAAATAAAGTCGTTATTCTAATCAAACCCGATGACATTATTGATTTAGAATGTAATTCAATCACTTTTTTCGCAAAAAATGTTAAAATGACGTTTTTATACAGTTTAATTTAAAAAAAACGTAAAAAATTCATTAAAAAAAAATAAGAAAATACCGACAAAAAATTCCACCACTGAGGGTCTAGAATCATGTACTGGATTTATGGTATTCGTTTGCGTTAACATGTCAATGACACCCTGTATATCTACCACAACTCAAGTTCCATTTTTACCATTTATAACACTAAAAACTACAACATACTATTAACATTTTCGCCGCAATCTACATATATACAGATACAAAAGAAACAATATCGTTCTCATGAAAGTCATCTAAATGAACTCGACGATAAACTGGAGGGGACCAGTTAAATAATTGAGATGCCAATCTACCTATTAGACAGGTGTAATCCACTCCCGACCTATCCAATTTATGCCAAGCATGGACTTAAGTAGTCCTGTGTCACTTACAGTCACTGCGTCAAATGTTTTATAAATTATACGAATAATATAAATATATGTATCTATATAGGTATATAAAAGGAGAAACTGACTGACTGACATATCAACGCACAGCCAAAACTACTGGACATAGGAACATGAAATTTTACACAGGACTTCCTTTTATACAATTTTGACAGGCCTGTTGGTCTAGTAGTTAGCGGCCCTGACTGCTACGCCAGAGATCGTGGGTTCGATTCCCACTCAGGACAAATGTTTGTGCGATGAGCACGATCATTTGTTCTGTGTCTGGGTGTAATTTATCTATAATATGTATGTATTTAGAAATATATAAGTATGTTTATCAGTTGTCTAGTACCCATAACACAAGCTCTGCTTAGCTTGGGATTAGACGGCGTTGTGTGATAGTTGTGGAATATATTAAGTATTATATATTATATTATTATGACCGAGGCGAACACTAAGAAAGGGTTTTTCAAAATTCATGTCCTAATGGGGTCTAAAGTTTGTATGGAGAACCCTACTGTCACGCGGGCGAAGCCGCTGGCAGAAGGTTAGTATAATATAAATATACAACATAATTATTACTATATGTGAAACCTGAATTGGTCCTGGTATAAAGATAAAGTAGGAATGGGGTGGAATGTTTAGTCAGTAAAAGACTGACACTATTTCCTGCTCCACCCAAGGGCGGGAGTAGTCAGTGGATGATTTTTACCCACAATAAAAAAAATAGTTTCTCCGGAATCAGTAAATTAATATAATTATGGCAATGCAGTATAACATGTACTATAATGATACAATTTAACGGTTTTTTTCATGGCCCTGAATCACGCATGCAACTGAAGGAACACAAATAGGTTTCAGTGCATAAAAGTCTGACATTCCCTCTCGATTGACTAAGAGCTCCAGGATTTATTTTACGATTACGAAAACCCACCAAGTATATAATACATATTATATGATATATATCAGTTTGTTAAAATACAAAATTTTCTCATAGTACGCAATATGATAAAGTGTAGAATAAATTTGAACTACTTTGTCTTAAATAAAAAAGTAGCTCGACTCATGTACAACGACATTACAAATTGAGACGTAACAGTATACCACTTATTTTGCCACTCATACAAACACGAGTACATGAATAAAAATAACAAACAGAAATACACACACAAAAAAAACACACACACACACTTCTACTAATAATAAACAACTACCCAATTACACAGTTCGTAGCGCGCTACGAAACTGCTACGATGCTACGAACTTTCGTAGACCTTTGCTACGACATTTAATGTATATCTCGATAAATTTTGTCGTAAAATGTCGTAGTAAAAATAATATTTATGTTTCCCCTTTTTATGTGTACATGTTGAGGATCATCTCTAGTATTAGTAAACTAGAGGTGGGCTTGCGTAAAGGGACGGCATTAGTGTAGCACTTATGTTTGAGTAGATGGGTAAATATTTTTATTGACTCGGTATTTTTTTCTTGGAATTTGTATTGAAATAAGGTTTTATAAATGCTAGATGTATGTTGGTTTTTACAGCACTATAATTTCCTGATTTGATTTATTTCTTAAACACTCTTTTTATTCTTTAGTAGAAAAACTAGAAAAAATCTTTATTTGAAAAACTAGAAAATATCGTTTCAACTTTATACAATAAAATTTATAGATAATTTGAACTAAGTTCTACCAGCGGCTTCGCTTACGTGAAAGCAAGAAATATATGCCTAAGCCATTTAGTATAACTTTAGTTGGAACTAGCTTCAAGCAACGGCTTTGCTTGCGTGAAAGTAAAAAAATATATAAGCGTATGACCTACGCTTATATTTTTTTAGTCAGTAGCCATCTATTGTTGAAATATTTTTTTTACAGCAACCCAGTAGTTTTTGAGTTAACTTATTAATAAACTAAATTACAAATTTATTCTATGTAATATATTTGTCTTCAAAAAGCTAGTCAAGAAACATTACCTCTCTACTATAGTATACTTATATTTTATTATTAATTATGTATAGTATCTACATACGTGTTCATTTAATTACTGCTATTAATTCTAGTATATTCTAACTTTTATGAATTATTTATACACACTGTCTACATAAATCATCCATCACTCCGGCAAGGAATTCCACTTTCTAGTTACTACGCATTATTTCGATAGCAAGCGAAAATGATAAAGCGTAAATTCAACATAATAACAGACTGTGAGAGAATAAAACAATAACATTGTTATCCGCAAATCATTAAGGTAATGGCTCATTAAGTCATCAAGCATAATAGCAATTAACGCCAAAGTACTCCTCAAACCACGCTTGACATAAATTGGTGTATGACCTACCAAAAATATCTATAAATATTAACTTATTTATATACACAAGTTTTCAATGAAAATATTTTTTTTCATAACAAGCTTTTATAGCGGTGGTCTATACTTATATAAATAAAACTGGTCAAGACGATTCACACGAGCCCAAACTCGACGTGGTTGTGCCGTTTAATTACAGAGTTCCTATGGCTACCTCGCGATTCCATCATCAGATCAGCTCCATGTCATCATAATATTGCATTGTCATCCGAACTAAACGTGTATACCAAATTTCAGCTCAATCGGAAACCGGGAAGTGGATCAAATTTAAGTTGCAAGATTTGATTACAGAACGACGGACAACGGGACAGGTGAAACTAAATAAAAGCTTGTAATAAAAGGAGAACACTGAGTGACATCTCAACGCACAGCCGAAACTCCCGGGACTAGGAGAGTGAAATTTCGCACAGGGCTTCCTTTTATGACGTAGACGAACACTAAGAAAGGATTTTCCAAAATTCAACCCCTAAAGCGATGAAACCTATTCACGTGAGCGAAGCCACTGGCAGAAAGCTAGTTTGTATATAAATAACTAGCGACTTGCCTCAGCTTTGAACGGGTGCATTGGGATATTAAATACATTAGGCATGTATTTTATAAACCTATTAAAAAAACCACATCAAAATTAGTTGCCTAGTTTTAAAGATCTAAGCATACATAGGGACAAACAGCTTGAAGCGAGTTTTGTTTTATACTATGTAGTGATTTTGTTACCTCCCACGCTTGTCTTAAAGATAAAAAGATGCATTTTTTCAGGACAAGCATTTATGTAATTTTTAGTTGCGTAATTCATTTAAAAATGTATTTTATTTTTACATAAGCATTATGTAATCAATAATCAGTTTAAGATCACAGTATTTGACGCCGGATTTAATAACATACAGAAAGTTTTTTTTTACTTTTTTACGATACAATTTTATACAAAAAAAAATGTTGATAACCTAATTTTTATTCTAAAATTAACTTGAAGCAATATAGTAACTATGCGTTTTTATTTAATTGTTCTTATTCATATTTTATATAATTATCTCAGTTAGAAAGGGTAATATGATAATATATAAAGGATATTATTAGCCATGGATTACATGGATAAAGCATAGTCTACTCTGTAACTTTCTTTGAATATCGCTTTTAGTTACCTAAATGAAATAAAATAAAAATTATAACAGATTCTCTAATTTTATGATTTACTGAGAAACATAAAACTGTATAGTTCACCAAATAATAACCCCCGTCTTCCCCTTTTTTCTCTTGGGGGTCATGAAAAGTCAAAATTCTGATTTGCGTCAAGGATATGAGCAATACTCTTTTCCGTTCTAAAATAACTGGTATGAATTGATCAACAGTTTCTATGTCATTCAGTTGATAAATTATTATCAACTTAAAAGAGACAAATATCGTGGTATGTCACACCTTTATCAAATTTGGTATTTTATTTAATTTTACGCAGAAAAAAAATACTGAGTTAAAAGAAAGCATATAGCATTATTACACTACAACCAAGAAGTTTTAAATACTTCATTTCATATAACAAAAAAAACTATTTACACAAACACACGTTACGTACGTTACATTCAATACATTTTTTATTTACAAACTTGACTACTTTAGATATTAAATCGTGCCGCGAATAAGAAATATTTTACTTCAAAAAGATTACCGCAGAAACACTCTGTATACTAGCTACTTACGGTCTCAGAATTAAAGACTACCTCATCTTCATTATAAACTTAACAATAACAGCTTCCTACTTAATATTTTAATTCCCAATTTCCCTTCAGCCTGAAGCTTGCAGGATTACAGAACAATTTCCATTTTAAATTCTACTTGAAATTTTAATAAGATAGCATTCTCCCTTACGCATGCTCTCCTACTACAATACCGTTCCCGCCTTTTTTCACCCGCCGTGTGTGGTTTCCCGCGCTTTCGCTAGACAGTTCTATTTTTAATTTCAAGTGTACTCGGAAAGCGGTCCATTCAGCCTTCTATTCTTTTTAAATATTGCCACCTGTACGTTTCCATACCTACATAAGTAGGTCATACATTCGCTATATACCAATCGTACGTACGATCGCATCGCATCTATAAAACTCTGCCGCCGAACGTAGTGCAACCTCCAAGGCACTCTGGCACAACACTCGCGCTCACAAACAACTAATAAAGTTTAAAAACCAATAAAAAAAATCATAGAAGCCGTTAGAAAAGGAGAGATGATGAAAATTACGTTTTAAAAAAATCGTAAAGCGCACGCGCGTGTTCGTGCGCGCCATCCGTGCGTACGTTACGACAGACGCGGCGGTACTAACGTAGTAGACCTGGAAAGGCTTTAGCTGCCCCTACCCCTCCCCCGAACCCGCCGGCACCCCTTTCAGCCCTCGGCCGTGGCTACTACTTCACACACAAAACATAGTATTCCACTGAAGCACTGCAATCAAAACAGACTCTATCTCTCAAAACCAAGGTTGAGTTTCGTTTGTAACGTCTACGTGTCGGAAAACCGAATGCACGTCGTCCCGCGAGTCAATAGGTTGTACAATTTATATTAATCATAATCGATTTTCGACTTAATTACACTAGCTTTAAGGGCGACTTTTAATCATTAATAAGAAAGGTTACTAAAACGCGATGTGTATGTGTGCGCTGTACACAAACGTCCGAATTCGATTACGGTATAATTGTGTTACGTAATAATGGTTCTTACAAGTTTCATAATAAGGTTTCATTTTCGTGTTTCTTGCCGGACTTTCAGAGTGTACTGTTTGCTTTCCACAGTTCATATTAGCTGGTACAGAGTTTAGGAAAATGACCGTTGAATTTTATGACTTATTATGGGGTTACGAGGGTTTAATTTTGATTGAGTTTAGGTAACAAGAAAAATCGAAATTTAACACCAAGGGACTGGTATTAATGCCGACGTAGATTTTGTCAAATGAGTATCATAAGAAGTGCATTTTCTTTGGGAGGAGATGCATTTTGTCCTCAAAGGACATTATGAATAGGATCACGGCTCTGCCTGAGGAGGGTCGGTAGAATACTAAAGACTATAGTTTTTAAAAGTATTGTGTAAGAGATAACATTATGTAGATGCTTGCATATTTATCTATATATTCGCATATAAAAACGGAAAAACTGACTGACTGATATATCAACGCACAGCTGAAACTACTGGGAGTAGGAGAGTAAAATTTCGCACAAAGTACAAATTACATCATCATCATAATCATCAGCCTTATTGATGTTCCCACTGCTGGGACACAGGCTTGCTGTCTAGGAGAGAAAATGGGCCATAATCCACCACGCGGGCCCAGTGTGAATTGGTGGATATCACACGTTTTCGAAATTTTGTTTCTAGGACATATATCGGTTTCCTCACGATGTTTTCATTCCACTGTTTTAAGAGCAGTGGTGATGAAAATGAATTACACAAAGTAATGGGGGACCTACACCTCGTAAGTCGGAGCCTTTACCACTCGGCCACAACTGCTCTGACGAATTACGTTTGCCTAAGAAGACCTTCTACTGTTCGTCCGTCCTCATGAATCGTGATACCCAGGTAGATGATATTTTCACACATGATGTATTTCTGTTGTCGAATAATAATATAAAAAAATAAAACAAAATAAATATTTAAGTGGGACTTCCATACAACAGACAAATTTTTATGACACATTTTCTTGCCATGTTTTGCTACAAATTGTTTTTTTTTTAATGAAAAATCATAGAATGACGAATCCCGCCCTTGGGCGGAGCAGCAGATAGTGTCAGACTTCTACTGACTAAAGGACCCACCGTTCCTTCCTGCCTCTGTTTCAGGGCCCCGGTGTACTGCTTTCGCATCAACCGTTGGCCCCAGAAGGTTACTACGGAGGGTACAAAAAAACCTTCGTACGTAAAACCTTCTTACGCGAATCTGACTCGGGCTTGCCCACTCTTTTAACATAGTACTTAGTATTATATGACTACACGTCACATCATAATAACATTTGCATAATGAGTTTTGTTAAAACTTTTGTTGCAAAGCGCTTTGCTTTCAAAGACTTATCATTTGAAGCGGCTTTCTTGGAAAAGTCTTTGCGAAAAAGCTGTTTGTATGAAGCAAAGGGCTCTGTCTAGCTAGGTCATCTCTGCAGTGCACAAGGACTGTGCTAGATGTGTTTTAAAATTTTCTAGCTTTTTTTTAGTACAAAGTTCAATGTTTAACTGGTGATTCGTCATCGACATGAGTTCGATTCTCGTATAGAACAAATATACACCGTTAAATTTTGATCGTTTTAATCCCGTGGAGGGTCGATCGGGTACATAAAACACTATCGATTTATCGATCGGGATTAAAACGATCAAAATTTAACGGTGTATTACTTGAATCATCACACCACTAATTATTAGTTGGATTGTTTCTTTTTTTACAATGATATTGCATATTTATATGTATGTATGTATAATATATTATTATATTTGTTTGTCTATTTTTCTTTTAAGTTGAACCAACAAATTTTTATGAGTTGCGTTTTTATGAATAAGTTTTTTTAGTTTGCTATCACATCTCAACATGCATTCTCAATATTCTAATGACTACGCAAAGAGAGTTTTCTTCGACAGAGAAAAGTCTTGTAAGTCTAAAAATAAAACTAAACCCAATATAACTTTGTTTCGGCGAAAAATCATCAAATACAAAGTAATGTAATGTTGCTAAAATCGAAAACATATTTGACTGTTACTAGGCTGAATACCTATTACCTAGTTTTGACTGATTGCCAGCAAATTCACTATCTAACAGTCCCAACGTTGGAAACGCCCTCTTTTAATCGGTTTCCACGATTTGCGCTGTTTGATAAATCGTTCGTTATTCGGGTTGGGCGCGAAAGGTTTACTGAGCAGTGGTGACCTAGTGGTAACGGCCCCGATTTTGTTGCCTCGCCTGGTTTAGTAGTTAGTGGCCCGGACTGCTGAGCCGGAGGTTGTGGGTTCGATTCCCACCCAGGGAAAATGTTTGTGTGATGAACGCGATCATTTGTTCTGTGTCTGGGTGTAATTTATCTATGTTATGTACGTTTTTAATAATATATAATTATGTTCATCAGTTGTCTAGAACTTGAGTTCTCTACTTAATTTGGGACTAGATGGCGTTGTGCAATGATTGTGGAATATTATATTATTTCCGTTATTATACTTATTCATCATAAAACGTCCACTGCTAGAAATAGACCTCCTCTAAATATCACTACAAGGAACAGTCCTGTGCATCTCGCATCCATCAGATGGACTACGACTCTCACCAGGTAATCGCTTTCAAAAATAGGTAAAAAAAATCTATTACCATTTCAAAGAACAACGTAAATTAATATAAAATAATAATTTAAAAACTCTATGAACTTTTTGGAAGAAATAAAAAAAAACAGCCTGTTTAAAAAGTTCTTCGAAAGTTAAAACCAAGAACTTAAAAATAACTCAAACACTAAATCATCTATAAGCAAGCCTAGAATTAACCAAGTTTTAAATCTACCACTCACACCTTTCAAAACCAGCACAAGAACTCCAAAGTTAAACAAATCTTTTAGTTTAAACTCCATTATAAAATCATAAATATTGTGTGTCTAAGGCGAAGTGACCTCCAGACTTCTGTAAGACCTAAACAGTCTGCAGTTGCCTTTAAACCTATAATCATACCTAAGTCAAACAAGTGGTAACTCTGTGAATGGGAGTTTCGAGAAAAAAAGATTTTTTCTTATTGATAATAGGTTTGCGCTTGACCGCTATCTCACCTGATGGAAAGCAACGATGCGGTCGACGATGGAGCGCGCTTACCTAGAAGAACTTTATAAAGAACTCTGCGTATTGGTCAATATTGGACGTAAGCCGTAGGTTCTCCTACGGCCAACGTCTCAGCTCAAACTGGGTCGAAGCCTACTACGGTCATGGGATATTGGTGAAAAGTCAGACAGCAAACCGTAGTGCATAGCATTAACGAAGTCTTGGCTCAATTGTAATGTTTTGTCACTTCCACCTGACTATCACAGAGTTCATACAGACCCTGCAGAAGGGTCGAAGCGAACTGGGGCCAAGGGTTCGCGTCTGAAAGGAAGGCTCTGGCCATGGTATATACCAAAAAATCCACTTCTGTTCCTTCTGTGCCTTTTTTTAAATCCAGGGTTTTTTGCGGGAGGTAACAATCATCCAATGACGACTCCCGCCCTTGGGTGGAGCAGTAATCAGAGCCAGACTGTTAATGACTAAACAACCAACTCTATTCCTACGTAAGAATGATGGAACAGGAGTGGACTTTTTAGTGACCCGGTCGACACCCAAGCGAGCGCTGGCGCTCGCGGCATGATTTCGTGCCGCGCGCCGTTGTCAAATTTAAAAAAATAGAATGTACATTATTTGAGCATTTTTTTATAGGGTATTTTGATATTTATCCAAGAACATAAATTAAAAGTTTTATAGATAAATAACTTTCCGTTAGTACCCGCGAACGCCGGCGTTCGCTGTTAGTACCCGCGAACGCCGGCGTTCGCTCGATGGTGAAAAGGTCTGACACTATCTCCCGCCCTACCCAAGGGCACGAAGATGTCCACGGATGATTTTTACCCACCTAAAAAATTAGTCTCCACAAAATTGGTACCTGAAGATAGACTACGGCAACCTAGACGGCTACCGCAAGGGATGTATGTAGTGTTTGTGTAACACAACCCTCCTCCCTCTCCGTTTGGAGGGGGAGGAGAGTTGTGTAACTATTTTTGATGGTAATAAAGTTATATTCTATTCTTTATTTTTCAGTATGTCAATAAAGATGTATGCTTATACGGTTTTTTATTTGTTATTGTTTCAATGCAAAAAAATAATTTTCGAAAAATTTTCAGATACTTCGGTTTGGCTTATCAGAACAGAAATGTATTTTCACGTGAATTCGTAAAAGTTTTTCAGAAATTCTGAAATGGTTTCATGGAGATAAATTTTATTAAAAGATTATTTATTTAATGCGATGGCCTTATTGTGAAATCGGCCTTTTATTGGAACGAAAATATTTTCCATCAATAATATATTTGTATTGGATTTTGTAATTTATTTCGTAAGTTTATTTTTATCATCTTATTTTATTTAATAAAAATCTGTCTTCTTCAGTGTCAATAAATTATTCGATTACTTTCAAGTTTGTTTCTCTCTGATAAATTAAATAATTGATTTGTATTCTTTTAGCCAACTTCAAAAAAGGATGTAAGGTACGTGATTAGTCTCGTGACGTCAACGACTTGCGGCTCAGTGCGGACGGTTACCGGACGGCGTATAACGAGCTACCGATTTCTCACCGTCCGATGGTATAATACGGTATAGTGTCTAGGTAAATGGTAAAGTCTACCTTTCAACTGCCATAATTATAAATACAATTAAAATACAATAGGTGTGCGGACACCGGTGTCCTCTTGGGACTTAATCCATTAACCTGCCGCAACTTTTATAACTTAGTGGTTATAAAAGTTGCGGTAGGTTAGCATTTGTGTAGTCACAAATGCTACGGTTTCGTAGCAACCGTAGCAGACAAGCTACGCCGTAGCTCCTTCGTAACCCCTTCAAATAATACTGTAAATTCAAATTATACGTATCTTCTAAGGACTTTAAGTAATACTCGGTAGGCCACAATTCAAAGCTGACTAGGCCGCAAGACAAGGTACCTCTGTTACGATGGCTTAAGGTATTAAATGCCTTAATTTTGTGTCTAGAAACCAACTAAAGGTACCGTAGGCGCGGAGGTTGAGCGATTGGCTGTTGCGCTGCGGGACGCTAATTCGATTCTTGCACGAAACTAATATTCGTATTTTGTATGTGATTTTTTTACTTTTGGAAATTTACCTGCAATATAAGAGTTACTCCTAATATGGGGCAACGTTCAAAAAAATTACGCCCAAGATTAATAACTATGTTTTTTACTAGTTTCGTATTCGTAATGTAGAATATTGTCCCAAGGGAACAAAGTCCCGGGGTAGATAGTATCCTATGTGCCAAATTCTATCCAAATCATCTCAGCCGTTTAAGCTTGCAGGAGTAACAGATATAGACATAAATACACTTAAATAACTAGTTTTTTCCCGCGACTTAGCTCCTGGCAACAGTTTACAACAACAATTAAGTCCGCCTTTATGTGCAATAAATAAATAGCAATATTTTCCCTACTAGGTAAAACAAAGACCACACAAGTATAACACGAAGCCACTATTCTACTTTTAACAGAAAAAAAAATCCATTACAATAGAAACCAACTTCCCCACTCAAATTGTAAAAAACGATGAGCTTCGAATCTCAGTCTTAACTTTGCAGCCTACTTATAGCACCTTCTGCATTGCCAAACTATTTTCAACTCTATGACAGTTGTAATAAGATTGAAACTATAGATAAATCAAAGCGTGAAGTATATTTAAACTGTATGACCCAGACAGGTTGACCTGATTCGGGCACAAACTAATATAGAATAGATACTTACCATGGTATTGTTGAATACTTGTAAAGGAAACCATTATATCAACCTTTTGAATACCGTTAACTTAATTATATCATATAATAATATATATATATTAATAAAATATAATTATATATATATATATCTACATCTACACTAATATAATAAAGAGGTAAAGTTTGTTTTTTTGTTTGTAGGGGGTAATCTCTGAAACTACTGGTCCGATTGGAAAAATTTTTGCAACAATAGAAAGCTGCTTTACTCCTGAGTGACATAGGCTATATTTTATGTACGCGGGCGAAGCTGCGGGCAAAAGCTAGTTAATTATATAATTATAACTTAGTTATATCAACCTTTTGAATACAGTTACCGACATAATAGAAAGACTATAGACGTGTGAACGCCGGCGTTCGCTTCCTCACTCGCTCATCATCAACGTCGCACAAGTTTTAAAATCTTTTTGCTTTATTTAACGCAATCCATAATGATGTATGATGCATAAGTAATGCGAAAAAAGAGAAATGACACCTGAAAACTCTGTTGGTATTCGGTAATTCTAGTAGAGAATGCCTTGTAGAATTAGTCTACCTTTGTGCCACTGTACATGAAGTTTAAATGAATAAATAATTCTACGATTTACTCGAATGTTTCACAAAACTTGTTCAAGAAAATAAGTGTTTTTATTACACCCTTAAGGATAAAAAAAAAATTATGTCATTTAGAATCTCGATTAAGATTGCAAGGCTTCTACGGAAGTACTTTTTATATTTTTAACTAGCAATCCGCCCCAGCTTCGCACAAAAATTGTGATATTGAATATATTACGCGTGTATGATACATACAAACCTTCCTCTTGAATTAATCTATCTGTTAAAAAAACTTTTAAAGATCTATGCGTACATAGGGACAGACAGCGGGAAGCGACTTTTTTTTAATACTATGTAATGATATAGTTAGGTGTACATTATGGAGACTCAAAGTTCACAGGAAATAGCAGATCCAAAATCCTTCACGCAGGCCCAGTGCTGATTGGTGGATATCAAAACTCTTTGAATTTTTGGTTCTAAGACTTATCTCACGATGTTTTCTTTCACCGTTTTGAGAGCAGTGCTCATATACATCAGTCTAAACAAAAAATAAATTATTCAAGTATTTCTTGCGAAGCTTTAGGTTGAGGTAAATTTACGTTTACCTTCAACCATAATCTGTAAACGATTAAGTTTGAGGTGAATCTTAAATAATCAAGTAACTTGTTGCTTGACTAAAGGATTGCTAGATGAGGTTCTGGGAAGGCAGTAATTTGGATTTCAATGATTATTTGTGTGTATATTTTTATAAGGAAGATGTTTGCCCAGCTTTAACACGATACAGACTTTTTTTTTAAACTATAACACAACACCATCTATTTAGTCTCAAACTAAGCAAAAAAGCTTGTGTTCCCGCTCCGCTTAAGAGTGGGACTCGTCATTGGATGATTTTTACCTAACATAAAAAAAAAATATAAAAAAAAAATTCATCACCATCATCATTTCAGCCGAAAGACGTCCACTGTTGGACATAGGCTTCTCTGGCTAAATCATCAATTCACCTTGTGGGAGGCTTTCCAACGCTACATCTACCCATTTCCTCTTTTTGGATCTAAAAAATGCTTGTATATAATATATACGGTTCAATTACAACTTTAGACCAGAATACTTTTTGTAAAATTTTTCAAAAACCATCCTATTAAGTTTAGAATAATTTTCCAGCAGGATTGACTTCCACCGGAGTCACAGGTCTGCTTCTGGAAGGAAAACTCGGCCCTGGTATTAAAGGCGAAGAATATTTTGGCCTCAACAACCATTTGTATATTAAGTAAAAATAAAGATAAAATATAAAGAGGTAAATTAAATCGTTAAAATAAGACTAACTTTTAAAATCTTGGGACATAAAATGGTTTAGCACTGAAATTTCAGTATTGAGTTAGTGCCACTGAAACTGACTGAAATATTATATTTCGGAGTTTTATTTTGCGTTTTATTCCAAATAAAAAATACTAGACGTCAATCTTCATCGCGGCTAGGGTTTTGTAAATCTACATTAAATATTTTTTGTCTGTCACTCGACAGAAATAGATTTGATGATACTTATAAAAGCGAATTTTAGATTGTAAGCTTTTTTTATGTGAGAAAATCATCTTGTGGTAGCTCCCGCTCTTGGGTGGAGCAGTAGGATGTGTCAGACTTTTACCGTAACCTCTAAATGGGCTCCTACGGTTTTTCTGATATCACTTTAAGTCGTGCATGGAATATTATCCACCGTCAACGACTCGGTCTCGATCCTTACTGGATAGCGAGCTACTTATTGCTCTTTGTCCACAAGCCTACGATTATTGAAGATACATCAGTCTAGTTTTCTTTTAGTTATAACTGTGCCAGCGTTTTTCTTACCCTATGTCGTAAGGAGGGTTCCTACGAAGTGGTTGCAGTGAAGCAGAAGGTTCGAAGCCAACTGGGGCTAAGAGTTCGTGTCTTAAAGGAAGGTTATGGCCCTGGGTATAAAGACAACCTAGAAATGAGGTGGGTCGTTTAGTTTCTCGCTCCACCCAAGGGCGGGATTTTTCCCTAGATGATTTTTACCCATTAAAAAGAGTCAAAGATTTATCAGTCTAGTTTTCGTTTCGTTACAAAAGTGTACCATCGTGTTTTTACTATATTCACACATACCTCTTTTTAAACCCCAGAAAAGATCTCAGAAACTTAGAAATAAAACTAGTCCATAGTTCACGTAAGTTAGAGAGAACGGGACTGATCCGTCTGTTCCAACTTCAGGTTGATGTCCTAGATTTGGCTAGGAGGAAATACGGAACTTTAATTCAGTTCATTTTAGTGTTTGTACCTAGACCTAAGATGCTGGATGCATTTTTAACTTATTTAAAATCTAGAAAAAAAGAACTAGTAATTGATTGCTAGAGCAGTGGTGGCCGAGTGGTAACGGCCCTGACTTATGTGTAGTAGGTCGCGGGTTCAAACCCAGCCAGGCGCATTACTTTGAGTAATTTATTTCATCACCACTGCTCTCAAAACGGTGAAGGAAAACATCGTGAGGAAACCGGCATGTCCTAGAACCAAAAATTCGAAGACATGTGACATCCACCAACACGCACTGGGCCCGCGTGGTGGATTACGGCCCATTCCCCTCTCTTAGAGAGGAGGCCTGTGTCCCTGCAGTGGGAACATTAAAAGGGCTGATGATGATGATGATGAATTGATTGCCAACCTGATTAATTACAACGTTACACTAACAAATATTTCTTTCTTACCATTCACAACCCATCCGTTTTTTCTTTGGCCTCACTCTCCATTCAAAAATCTTGTAGTAGCATGCATTTAATTCCTTTTTTTTTATTTGATATAAACTAGTACTTGACTGCGATCTTACTTGATGGTAAGCAGAGTCACAATCGTTGATGGTGAGGTGCACTAGTTTATTAAGAGCCTATTCACTCTATCTTTGAAAACACCTAAATTATAATCGGACGGAAAGACTGCAGCTGGCAAACTGTTTCAATTCCAGATGTACGCGATATAAACGACCAGGCAAAACGCTTAGTCCGGACAGTAGATGTCTCAACAACGTAAAGGTGAATATTTGCCATACAACCTACATTATTCATACATAGATTAAACTAAAACAAAACCTAACTCACACCAAAACCATGAATCATTACTGAGTACAAAAATTGTTGATTTCAAACATAAATATTCAAGCATAAAAACAAAAATGTACTTACACAAAAAATGAACGTCTTTTAACGAAAGCCAGTGTTGCCGCGATATGACGTGATTGCTTCTGAGAAGTAGCGACGTGGTCGACACGCACGTAGCCACCCCTAACCAGTGGCGTAGCGCGGACTAATTTAGACATAGGCCTAGGCCTTTTTGAACTGCAGTACCTCAAAAGGGAAAAACGGAACCTTTATAAGACCACTTTGTAGTCCGTCTGTCAGATTGTCTGTCAAGACATTTCATTTCATTTCATTTTTCATTTCATTTATTCAAGAACAACAATTGTATGCGAATATTTTTCTTAAAAACTAGGATCAAAAACATATTACAAAAAAAAGTAGGACAGTATTTTATCTATGTCAAAAAAGTTACAAAAATAATGTCAATAATAATAACTTCAATGTCAATTTAATAATAATTATAATAAATTAAAAAATAATAGTAACATGTCAAGTCAAAAAAAGGTATTTTATCAACATTGAATTCATAATTTTAAAAATTATATTAGAATTTACAAATCATTTAGGGAGTAGAGGCATTTCTCTAATAGGAATGACTTGAACCTTTCTTTGAACGATTTTGTATATAATATGCTTTTTAAATCGAGCGGAGACTTCTCTCTCTATCTAAGAAAAGCGTAGATGTATCGAGGGAGAACGAGAGTTGAGTTGAGATTAAAACTATGTAATCAGGTTTGCAGTCCCTGAAAGCTGTGAAAATAAAATTTCTAAGTTAACAAAAAAAAGACAGAACCATTTATGTCGCAAAAAAAGGATATTTCGATACCCTCAAACGAATCAAAATTCATAGGTTAGTTCCCGGTGACCTAGAATTCTGAAATTAGGCATAAAGCAAGGTCTTGTAGTACAAGTGTAGAAAAAAACCTGGAAATTTTAAACTTCTATTTATGCCGCAAAAATTTGTAGTTACGAAACTATTTTTTTTTTGGATTCGGAAGTTTCGGAACGCAATTCAAGAATTGAACTGTTTTCTTAGGTAAGTTTGTACTTAACCTTCAGTGCGTGAGTCCCCAACTCGTATTTACATGTTTTTTTTTCTTTCAGAAATTCGAAACGAGAAAGCGACTATCACAACCCAATCACATTGTCGCTTTACTTCAGTTGAAAAAAAAATGGCCTAAAGTGAGCCTAACCAATAATAAAACCCTCGTTCTCAAAGAAACGAAGGCTTGCGCGAGAACTCTTTAGGTGCCAGGTTGTTGGCGAGGGGCCACATCACCCACGCCTAACTACGCTACTGCCCCTAGCCGCCTTAGCCACGTAAGCCACCTAGCCACTAGCCAACGCTTTGTGCCACTTGATCATGTAAAACTATATCGTGCTTGTAAAAGATTTGAAAAGAATGGTTGGTGACAAGAAAGCGCTGGAAGTTTTATATGTTTTCTGGTTGGTTTCTCAAGTAACCTTGAAACACTATCTTACTTAGAATTTGTTGTCAAATATCATATGTTTTATTCCTGTTGTTATTTTGGTTAGGATAGTAAAACAACCAGGTTGCCATTCCTGAACTTTTCGGCACCAACGGCCACCTGTTCTGGGTGCAATGTGCCCTGCCCATCGCCACTTATGTTAGGTGATACCGCGTACCGGAAGATGCAGCGTTGGATAGCCTTCCACAAGGTGTACCGATGATATGGTCAGAGTTGTAGGAATCTGATGGATGCGAGACGCATTGGACCGGTCGTTGTGGTGACGCTTGGGATAAACATATATCCAACAGCGATGATGATAAAATAAGTAAAACAAACCCAGTGTAAATGGCTCTCATTTACGAATCACAGGTCCAAACCCAGCCGAGAGCATTATTTTGTGTAATTTATTTCATCGCCACTGCTCTCAAAATAGTAAAGGAAAATTAATGAATAAATCGGTATGTTCTAGAACCAAAAATTCGAGACATGACATGCACCAGTCTGTGCCCACGTGGTGGATTATGACTCAATCCCTCTCCTAGACGGGAGGTATTTGTCAAAAAAGAGAGAATAAAGTCTGATTTACCTATCGTTTTTTTTTATTATTATAGTTAGCCAACAAAGGAGCAGTGGTGCTTCAGTGTCATACAAATATTATCAAGTTAAAAGTTTGTAAGTTTATTATTCCTTCACATTCTAACTACTGAACAAATTTGGATGAAATTCGGCACATGTTTAGATAAAGTATTGAAATCGAGCATAAACGTCTTGGTAGTATATTGTTATCATGGGATATTTTTTTTATCACTCGGATATAAACTGGAAATCAATCTTATATTATAAAGTCAGAAGTTTGTGAGTATGCATGTTTGTTAAATTCTTCACGCCCAAACGGCTGAAAACATTTGGATAAAATTTGGCACAAGGGTATTCCATGTCTTGGATAAATACTTTTTAGAGGTAAAAAATCATCTAATGACTTCTCCCGTTCTATTGTGGAATGAAAGAGCGCCACTGACTTTTACTGACTAAAACTCACCACAGGTTCAGGTGCCATTTGTTTTCTAGGGCCAGGTCACTCATACTTTCTCGTAGCCATAACACATAGATTTTTAATCCTGGCAGTATGTGTCTTTGGGATAATTTTCTATTTATACGTGAGCAAAGTTGACAGAAGCTAGATTTGTAATGATTCACCGCTCGGACTAACCCTTGCTAGAAGGAGACAGAACTATATGGAAAAGGGAGAAGGAAACAGCAGGACAAAATAGGCTAGACAGGTAGAATTTGCAACCAATGCACAATGCTCCAAAAATAGTCACTCATCGTATTGAACCAATCTCCGGTCATTTGCTACGAGCGTAGCCGGCGTAGCAGTGACGTCACGGCTACGTCGTAGCATTCTGCAGGTATATTGACTAGTTTCGTAGTTTCGTAGCAAGTCATGGTGCAATCGACTTCAGCAGCTTACATTTCATACCGACAGTATGTACCTATTTGAAATATGATTTTTTGAGGTGTAAAATCAACAAATGACTTCTTTTACTCTATATTCCATCTATATACACTGTTAAATTTTAATACCGTGGAGGGTCGATTCATCGAATCGACTGACTCCTCATGAAACTTTATCGATTTGTAGAAATAAAATTGAAATATAACGTTTTTTTATAACTCGAATTAACGCATGTACAAAATTAATTTCTTTGACTTTTTGACTGGCCTGTCAGTCTAGTAGTTAGTGACCCTGACTGCTATGCGGGAGGTCGTGAGTTCGATTCCCACCCAGGACAAATGTTTGTGTGATGAGCGCGATCATTTGTTCTGTGTCTGGGTGCAATTTATCCATAATATGTATGTATTTAGAAATATATAAGTATGTTTATCAGTTGTCTAGTATCCATAACACAAGTTCTGCTTAGCTTGGGACTAGATGGCATTGTGTGATAGTTGTGGACATATTATATTATATTATTATTAGTAATATTTGCGTGGAAAAGTAACAAACATCCACATACACATCCATCCACAAACTTTCACATTTATAACATTAGGATATTAGTAGGAAAAAAAATCGAAAATTAGCAATCCGATTCCCATTTTTTTTGCCAACTGAATCGATATTATAAAAAAGTCGATTAAATTTCGTTAGGTCACATCACTGTAATTGTCAGACAAGAACTGTCAGAGAACTCATCATAGGACGAAAACACTATAATAGTTTGCTAGAAAGAAATGTCTTGCATTTTTGTTACGTCAGAAACTTATCCATTTAAATACCAATGCCACTTTTCGTTGCAATTTTATAACTCAAGAACAGGCTCACCTATACAAACCAAATATTTAGGCTTTGTTTTGACTATTTAATAGATGGTTTATGTGAAGTTTGCACAAAATCGGTCGAGCGGTTCTTAATTTTTCACATGTTTCTATTTCCGGGAGCGAAGCCGCGGGCTTAAGCTAGTCTTATATATATACTAGCGACCCGCCCCAGCTTCGCACGGGTAATGATATTGAATATATTATGCATGTATTATACACATAAACCTTCCTCTTGAATCACTCTATTTATTAAAAAAAACCGCATCAAAATCCGTTGCGTACTTTTAAAGATATAAGCATACATAGGGAATAAGCAACTTTGTTTTATACTATGTAATGATATATAAGCAGAGAGCATTCTTTCAAGTTTAACGAACCGATATAAAGGCCATTTTCCTGCGCGTTCCTCTAAGTATAAAGCTTTACCGGCCAAAGTCCTTATCAAAATAATTTCCACCGTCTAAATATTATAACATTTTGTACAAAGAACGAGCTATTTCAGGTTGCATGGCGTGATTTCATAAAACAGGCCGCCATTACGACCGCTTGTGTTTAAAACATATATTTTTAGCTAAAATAATTAGTTTTAGGCCTATTACGCATGTTGCTTTTTTGTGGGTTATCGATTTTTTTAAAGTGTTGAATTTAAGGGTGGCCGTAGAACTTCGATTTTGTCTCACGTTTGATTTTAAACGGTTTAGTAAAAAAATCAGTCAAGTGCGAGTCGGAATCGCACACAGGATTCCGTACCAAGTGCGGTTTACGATTAACACGTATTAAAAAAAAAATTACTTACTTTAACCAATTTCCGATGGAAGTTTACATGGTAAAGTACGTCATATATTTTTTTTAGTTTTATCATTTTCTTATTTTATATGTATAGGGGGGGGGGACATTTTACCATTTTGGAAGTCTCTCTAGTGCAAACTGTTCTGTAAAGAAATATATATATTAGAAATCTCAATGTAATTTTTAAGACCTATCCATAGATACCCAACACGTATGGATTTGATAAAAAAGAAAAATAAAGTTATCAGTTTTAGTTGGAAACACTAAATTTATTGTTTTTTTTTCTATTTTTGTGTGAAAATCTTAATGTGGTTCACAGAATACATCTACTTACCAATTTTCAACAGCATACAGTTCTTATAGTCTCGGTAAAAAGTCGCTATGACATACGGACTGACAGACAGACATGACGAAAGGCTTCCGTTTTTTGCCAATTGGCATCAGAACCCTAAAAAGGGTCCTGACAGATAGATAGATAACAAAATGATATTATAAGGGTTATGTTTGTGCCGACTGAGGTCTTAAACACAGAAAATATATTTTAAATATGTACATAGTTCCACGAGCAAAACATTTCAAATACCCAACTCAAAGAAGATAGAAAGAAAATGCGTTTAGTTCGCACACAAAAAACAATAGAAAAAATGGTCTTTTCTGTTTTCAGAAAGGAAATGTTGCTCACAGTAGCGATGAGAAATATATATAGGTAACTTAATTTTGAAGTGAAATCCCACAGCTTTCACGTAGTCATCGGTCTGCATTATTACTTGCAATTGCATTACAATTGCAAAAGAAAGACCAAAGAATCGCCAAACTCAAGTGGCAATGGGCAGGGCACATTTCTGTCGAGGAGCGGAAAGCCGTTGGGGTCGAAAGGTTCTGGAGTGACCGCGTATTGAAAGGCCTCCTACAAGGTGGACCGATGATCTGGCAAGGGCTGCGGGTATCCGATGGATGCGAGATGTACAGGACCGTTCATTATGACATTCCGCCAGTTGGGGAGGCCTATATCCAGCAGTGGAAGTGAAATGATGATAATTGAAAAATGATTGAAAGGATTCGTATTTTGCGTTTTAATACGTATTTGGATTAAATCTCTGATTTTTTTAACCAAAATATACATTTTTTTATATTCGATTATTCATTGCAATTGACTAACTTACTACACTAGTAGTTTTGACACTACAGCGACCCTCGCGGTCTACCAGCAACTAATGGAACTCAAGCGTTGGCCTTACACTGGGACAAAATTAAGGCGCATAATAGGTTTTGTTTGTGTGATGAGCACGATCATTTGTTCTTTGTCTGGGTATAATTTATCTATAACTAACGACCCGCCAAAGCTTTGCACGGGTACTGATATTCAAGATATTATGCATGTATTATACACATAAACCTTCCTATTGAATCACTCTGTCTATTAAAAAAAACCGCATCAAAATCCGTTGCGTAGTTTTAAAGATTTAAGCATACGTAGGGACAGGAAACGACTTTGTTTTATACTATGTCATGATATTTATGTATTTAGAAATATATGAGTATAACTGTATGTTTATCAATTGTCTAGTACTCATAACACAAGCTCTGCTTAGCTTGGGCTAGACGACGTTGTGTGATAGTTGTGGAATATATAATAAAAAGTATGCTACAGTTAGTCGCAAAGTCGCAGATGTATGCTAGGCCTTATGACTCACAGTAAAGGGTGTTTACATCAAACATAATGGCTGACTTGCACTCAAGATTTAGATTACGATCGCATTTAAATCGTTAATTCAGTAAACTCAAATTGAAAGCTCATAATTGATATTTAGGTAAATTTTTAAGGCAGTATTTTCGAAGAATGAGTTTACACTCATAACAAAAGATTAGCGTTGAGTGATTTTGGTGTAAAAAATGCCACTAGGTTTTATTAAAAAAAAAAAACCAGTGGCAGGTACATTTTTAAGGCAGTATTTTCGAAGAATGAGTTTACACTCATAACAAAAAATTAGCAGTGAAGGATTTTGGTGTAAAAAATGCCACTAGGTTTTTTTTTAAAAAAAAGGTGGTAGGTACATTTTTAAGGTAGTATTTTCGAAGAATAAGTTTACACTCATAACAAAAAATTAGCAGTGAGGGATTTTGATGTAAAAAATGCCACTAGGTTTTATTAAAAAAAAAAAAACCGGTGGTAGGTACATTTTTAAAGCAGTATTTTCGAAGAATGAGTTTACACTCATAACAAAAAATTAGCAGTGAGGGATTTTGGTGTAAAAAATGCCACTACGTTTTATTAAAAAAAAAACCGGTGGTAGGTACATTTTTAAGGCAGTATTTTCGAAGAATGAGTTTACACTCATAACAAAAGATTAGCGGTGAGTGATTTTGGTGTAAAAAATGCCACTAGGTTTTTTAAGGCAGTATTTTCGAAGAATAAGTTTACACTCATAACAAAAAATTAGCAGTTAGGGATTTTGGTGTAAAAAATGCCACTAGGTTTTATTAAAAAAAAAACCGGTGGTAGGTACATTTTTAAGGCAGTATTTTCGAAGAATGAGTTTACACTCATAACAAAAAATTAGCGGTGAGGGGTATGGTGTAAAAACGCCACCAGGTGAACTTACTATATGAAAATAAGAAATATGGCTATGTAGTGCACTAAAAAAAATATTATGAATTGCGATTTAATCCTAAATTTTATGTTGTAAACGTTTCAGGTGTAAAAAAGGCATTTGGCAAGTTCCCAAATACATTTTTTACATCTAAATTTTTTTTTTTCGGTGTTACTATATTAATTATTGCATTCCCTAATAAATTTTTAAGTGCACTATAAAGCATTATTTCTTATTTTCATACAGTAAAATTAATTAAAACATATAAATATTTGACAGCTATTTGCAACGATGCCAACTTTTAGAGCGCATACTCTTAAGATGAGAGTAAAGGATCAGTAGTTGAAATATGACAGCTATCACCAGCATCATCCTATAGCGATTATAGTTTGACTGTCATTATTAGGTTTTCTAAACTACCCTCAAGTTTTCATCAATTTTTAAAGAAACATTCTCGTGATCAAAGTCACTGGCAAAGTGCTAGTTTATTTTTAATCAATATTTAAATATAAATTAATATGATACAATAATAATTGTTATCTCGTCGTGAAAAAACCGGCATGTCCTAGAACCAAAAATTCGAAGACATGTAACATCCATTAACCCGCACTGAGCCCGCGTGGTGGATTACGGCCCATTGCTTCACCTAGAAAGGAGGCATGTGTCCCAGCAGTAGGAATATTAAAAAGGCTGATGAAGATGAAGATGAATAATTATTCTATTAAAAGACACCAATCTTCGTTCCCTCAGTTTCAGTCTTTAAAATAGCAAAAAGTACCTACCTACTTATCATTGCATAGAATAAAATAAATACGCTTCCTGTCCCTATGTATGCCTAAATCTTAAAAACTACGCAACGGATTTCGCTGCGGCTTTTTTAAATAAATAGTGTGATTCAATAGGAAGGTTTATGTGTATAATACATGCATAATATATTTAATATCAGCATTGCACCCGTGCGAAGCTGGGGCGGGTCGCTAGTTTAAATATAAATTAATATTATACACTACTAATATTGTTATCTCGTCGTGAGGAAACCGGCATGTCCTAGAAACCAAAATTTGGATGACATGTGACATCCACCAACCCGCACTGGGCCCGCGTGGTGGATTACGGGCCGGCTTTTCCAGAGAAGAGACCTATGTCCCTGCAGTGGGAAAATTAAAAAGGCTGAAAAGTATGATGATGATGAAATAGGCCCTTGAGCGAACGCCGACGTTGCATTGGCAAAAAGCTACAAATCTACTTATACAAAAAGAACTATATAAATGAACAAAAAAATACTAATAAGAAGCACTGTTTGACTGTCTTTTATGAGAATGAAATTCTTTAAACACAAATAGAAACCATAACCACAGAAAGGCTTCGTTTTTAAATTATAAAATTCTCGTTGCTTTCTTCTGTTTCCGAGCAAAAAGTGTTTTTATTATTCCGTGTTTTGTTTATACTTTGTAGTGACCGTCATCTGTTTTATCTTATAACTAGCTTTTGCCAGCGGTTTCACTCACATGAAAGTAGGCTTCTTTATAGAAACTCATGCTCTCCATTCCCTATGGGGCCTTCTGGGGCCAAGCGGAACACTTAGGCCCTGGAACTAAGGCAGGATGGAACAGTGGGTCGTTTAGTTAGTCAAGTAAAAGTCTGACACTGTCTCCCGCTCCGCCCAAGGATGATTTTTCTCACCATAAAATAATATCCCCTATGGGGGTAAATTTGAAAGACCCTCTTTTAGTGTTATTTTAGAATTGTATAATGTAGAAGCATTTTTTTTTCAAAGTTTGTAAATGTGAGTACCATGGAACAACTTATGGTTTTAGGTTACTATAGAACTTGTTTGATTTGACGTGAATGAGCTCGGCAGCTGAGAGTTTGTCATGCTCACTGAAATGTCTCACTGATGGTGGCGCGTATGTTGGATTATTCGGTTCCCTATAATATGGTTGAGCTGAGTGGTGCTGATATGTGCGTCATGTCCATGAACGGGCGCTGTCAATTGAGATTGGTCATCTCTTAGCTGTCAGAGGTTTATTTTAATATATATATTTAGCATAGTTTGTGTTTATTATTATTATTTACATTGTTCTCACATACTAGTATCAACAAGAAACATGTAACCGAGATATTTGTAATACTTACCATAATTGAAAAGAGTGTCCATGGAGTTTCTTGCACATTCTTCTCCATAGAGATCTACGCTTTGGAATGTGCAATTAGCATCATATTTTTTAGGACAGACTGACTTGACGTTTCAAAAGTGCCTGTAAATGGTTTATTTGGAATAAAATGATTTTGACTTGACTTTTGACTTGACTTGACTTTGACTACCCTACGTCATAAAAAAAGAAAGGGTTCACATTGGTCCTAGCACGCAAAGACCCAACACAACACAGGTGTCAGACAAACAAATTCTGAAACACTCTCTCGCTCCACTTCATCATCATCCTACCCTTATCCCATTTTATTTGGGGTCGGTGCAACATGTTTTTTTCTTCCACTCTGTCCACTTGAAAGCGCGAAAAGCAATGAGCGTTAAAGTACCGGGTAAACTGGGGTGAATAGAAACAATTTTTTATTAGGATTATTACTACTATGATTTCATATTTTATTATAATAAAAATATTTAAATATTGTAAACAATTTTTGAATAACGTGAAAAAACAACAAAATGTTTCTATTCATCCCGTCTTGCGGTACTGTGGTGCCTGCAAGGAGATCACATGAGTTACTAACCAACGAACAACTTACAAGCCAGTTTTACTATGAACATCCTTCGAACATCTTACAAGCCATTTCGTTGGTTAGTAACTCGTGTGATCTCCTTGCAGGCACCACTTGGAACACCCGGAGAACTCACTCGATGGTGCTCCGGTACAGAGATCGTAGCAGCAGCAATAAAACCAACGATATACTTTTACTTTTGTTATATTTTTCCTTTCGCGACTCAACTTGCACTGAATAAAAAACAACCTACTATTTTTCTCGTTCAGTTTTTAAATTTAAAATATGAACATCTCCTACTCTTAAAAAAAAAAACGAGGAAAAGCTTGACTTTAAATAGTTAAAATAGAGCTGAACGTCCACTTTCCTCGTAGTAATATAAGATTCCAGAGACGAAACCAATTCATAAAGATCACATTCAATACAGGACAAAAAGAGAATCGAACCTCGAACCGCTGGCAAGCTGCCAAATTACAGCCGTTGCCAATACGACACGTTTCTAAGGTATATACCATCCTTACTTGAATTGAGCAATCGAGAATTAGTGAATTCAACTCAACAATACGATATAATTTTAAACCTTAGAAGCTAGGCTCTGACTGCGCGCACTGTTTCCGCGTGCATTAAGGAGTTGTCAGCAAACTGCAGGGTCGAAGCCTTCTGGTTAAAAATGTTGATGAAAAAGCGTTACACCAGGGCTCTTGGATTAAGGCAAGGAACGAGGAAGGGTGAATAGTCAGTAAGAGTCTGACACTGTTTTCCGCTTCGCCCAAGAGCGGGATTCGTCATTGAATAATTGGATGATTTTTGCCCACCATAAAAAAAAACATTAGAAGCTAGGCTGTGTGAACCTTGGCGCTGGTGCAGTCGTAAAAAAATAATGGTTTAAAAAAAAGGGCGGGATTGATAAAGAGCAGAATTCGTCATTGGGTGATTTTTACATACCATAAAAAAATTATATTATGGGTTCATATGATTTTCTCACGCGTTCGAATAACGCGCAAAATCACCATCAGGGCTCCCCTGAGGAAACCTAGAACCAAAAATTCGATTAAGAATTAATGACACCGCTGAGGCTGACCTGAGACAAGACGATGAGATGGTTTGACGTCTACCGCAAGGATTGATTTGAGTTGGCTCGATTAAAGAATACTTGGAAATGTTGGGGGATGCCTTTGCCGAACAATGGAAAATATAGGCTACTTAAAAGATAAAATTTAAACTAAAATTACACATTTAAACAAACCCCAAACCAAACCTGAGTGAATCTATAATATGTTTCCTGACGGCTACTACCCGGGACTCTTTAAGTCAAGAGAGAGTAGGTTACTTCTAAGTAAGCGCGCTCCAACGTCGAAGGCATCGTCGCTTTCCATTAGGTGAGATAGCGGTCAAGCGCGAACGTTTAAAAAAAAGTCTGTTCAACGAATTCAGATTTTTATTGCGTTTCTGGTATGATAGATGACGGCGGCAGTAAATAGTTGTATTATAACCAATTTTAAACTTTAATACCATCCTTGTCAGTTGTCAGTTCAGCATCCGATTTTGGCTTCTGTCCCGTAGGACAGAAGCCAAAATCGGATGCTGAAAGAGATTTCTTTAGAAATAAGCATCACCTTTATACTTTGTATGTCTCGTGTGGTTTTTTACTGTTACCTACATCTTTTCTATTATTAAAAAGTGTGTATATAAATCATTACATAGTATAAAACAAAGTCGCTTTCCGCTGTCCCTATGTCCTTCTTTAAAGCTACGCATCAGATTTTGATGCGGTTTTTTTTTAAATAAAGAGGAAGGTTTATGTTTATAATACATGCACCGCTGCAAAGCTGGGGCGGGTCGCTAGTTGTTAAATAAATAGATGAACGTCCAGTTATTTACTAGACGTTCATTTATTTATTTAGATTCACAAATCTTATTAGATTTTTTTAGTTCATTAAGCCCCAAGAGGACACTTAATTGTTTCCGTAATTACGGTAGTCGAAAAGTTAAATATCTTATCTTCTGGCAAATGGAGTACAAGTATCATTATGTCGTAATATCTACAAAATTCCTTGTCATCCCTATTCTCCAAGCACTGTTTACAAGTAAAACTATTAAAAACTATATTTTCGCTTCAAGAATAAAAGCATAAACACCTGTGGTACGCAAAAACCTCACAAGTGCCGAAACTTTGGCAAACTTAATAGGAGCGAACACAAAAACTTAAAAGATAAGTTTATTCCAAGTTTTTTGTTTACCTTTGAAAGAATATTCAAATGATCCTCCAGTGAGCCGATGAAATCTACAGTATTGTGAAAGGCTTTTGTTATATTGATTTTATTTTTATAGCATTAGCAAAGTTTTTGTGAGTTCATTTGAGAAAAAATATTCTTGTATTGTCATAATTCTTTCATCATTCTTATGTACGTTAGATTGTCACTTAACCATCATTATTTCAGTCGAAAGATGTCCACTGTTGAACAAAGGCCTCATACGAGCGTCACCACAACAAATGGTAATGTGCTTCTCGCATCCATCGGATTCCAGCAATTCGTTTTGAAATTGCGTGCAATACGCCCTGCCCATTGCCACTTAAGTTTGGCGTTCTCTTGCGGATATCCTCATAACATAGGCCTCCCCCAAATATCGTCACAATGAACGGTCCTGTGCGCTAACTCACCTAACTCTTCCTAAATGACTTGACCCTTCTGAATAATTTTGGATGAGTATTTGAGTAGCTTCCTGGATAGATGCGGCTAGGACATGAGGATTTCCTTTTCCTCATGTTTTCACCTAGCTAGAACTAGGATACTTTTTCTCGTTCCATGTGGCTTAGACCAAGAGCAAGCACAAAACATCGCCGCCACCGATCGCCTGAGCAAGGCAACACGGCCGTACTCAGCCTAAGCGGTGCAAACCTACCCATAAAAATGCTGAAACTATGGATCAAAGTTATCTGAAATAAATGTTTTTTTTTTATATAAAGCTACAGCAACGCTGCTAAAGGTTTTAATAAATAAATAAAGCACTTTAAGTTTTCCATTTGTGTTTATTTTGACTAGAATTACACTTTACAAATTATTATTATCACTAATGAACGTAGACGCAAATAACAAATAGGTACAACAATTAAATTATCTTTGTGTAGAAACACGTAATTAAAAGTCTGAGCTATAATATATAATTATGTAGTGGATATATCATAGAAATTGATATTTTCACAACATGGAGAACTAAAATTGGCTAGATCGTTTAATTAAACGTTAAATTTGATGATGTGTCAAACCTCGTTGCAAATAGCCTCGACATATTTATACAATTGGAAAGTCTGTACAAATGAAATAACATGCTTGAAACCGAATTAGAATTTATATCAGCCGCAACGTGAAGCGCTTAGTTCGTTTTTAGGGTTCCGTAGCCAAAATGGCAAAAACGGAACCCTTATAGTTTCGTCATGTCCGTCTGTCCGTCTGTCCGTCTGTCCGTCTGTCCGTCTGTCACAGCCGATTTACTCGGAAACTATAAGTACTACAGTGATGAAATTTGATGGGAATATGTGTTGTATGAACCGCTACAAAATTATGACACTAAATAGTAAAAAAAAGAATTGGGGGTGGGGCCCCCCATACATGTAACTGAGGGATGAAAATTTTTTTTTCGATGTACATACCCGTGTGGGGTATCAATGGAAAGGTCTTTTAAAATGATATAAAGTTTTCTAAAAAACATTTTTCTTAAAGTGAACGGTTTTTGAGATATCAGCTCTCAAAGTCGTAAAAAGTATGTCCCCCCCCCTCTATTTTTATAACTACGGGGTATAAAATTCTAAAAAAAATAGAGGTGATGCATGCTAATTAACTCTTTCAACGATTTTTGGTTTGATCAAAGTATCTCTTATAGTTTTTGAGATAGGTTGATTTAACTGTAATTTTGGTTAAGTTATTGTGCTTACACTGAAAACGATGGCTGAACCTATAAGTACAAGGAAAAATATCGGGAGAGTTTAGGCTCCATTCACCAGGTGTATAAATTGACATAATAAGTTTATTATATTTGCTGCTACGGAACCCTTTGTGCGCGAGCCCGACTCGCACTTGGCCGGTTTTTTAATTCTAGACTACGATTTGACAACTCAGAATGTCACACTCTAGAAATATGTTCCCAATTTTCTGGAATTTGGCATTTTAAGTTTTCAAATTATAGTCTAGGATTATACCACCAAACACACACTCTCACTTCTACTTCCAAGTTTTTTTTTTATAGTGATTAAAAATCATCCAATGACAAACCCCACCCTTGGGTGGAGCGGGAAATAGTGTCAGACTTTTACTGACTAAACGACGAAACCCGTTCCTTATTTGCCTCTAGACCGGGACTGAGCCTACGAGGACCGAGCCTTCGTTTCAGACGCGAAGCCCTGGCCCAGGCATCGACCCTTTTCTACCTCCACCTCCGATTTCGGTACTGATTTAGAAATTTAAAAATTCCGTTTCTGAATTCGTTTCCAATAACTTCCGTTATTTCCCTAATCTAAATTCACAGACATTCTTCTTAATTGTTATAGAATTAAAACCTCAATATTATGTCACTCGAAGTCCTAAATAAAGTATTTATTTACAATACATTTAATATGAGATCAATATTCAATTATTTTTAAGTTATCTACAAATTACTTTCAAAATTACTAATGCCGACAGTATTATCACTATCCAGGAGATGACAGTCTTCGAATTCGCTGCGTTTTTCATCAACCTTCTCAAAATTATTTTTGCAAAGAAAATCACCGTCACAAACAAAATCGTTTCTTCCGTCTTCCATGATGGAGTCTTCAAAGCTCTGTTCCCGAAATCTTTTCTCGTTCTCATTTTGATAATTCTGGTACCTTTGAAACAAAAAAATAATAATTATAATCAATTAAAACTAAATAAATGCAAGTTAAAAATGACGTCGAAATGTACCGTTATGACTGGAGGCATTGCCACGATGTATGGCAATGACCAGCAGTTAGTGGTCAATCGTTGCGTACTAAGTACCTATAGGTCATTGGACTCGCTCAGCTAATGTTTACTTAAAGAAATTAACTTCGCATGCATTTAGCATGTATTAATTAGTTTTAGATTTTGTTTTCTAAAACTCTGGAGGATCGATCCGGTACATGAAAAATATCGATTTGTAGAAATCAAGAAAAAATAAAGTTTTTTTTTTAAAACTCGAATGAATTCATGCATGTATAAAATTAATCTTGAATTAGGTACACTCGAGTAGTATATCAATTCGAATTTTAAAAAAAGTAATTAATTTTTTTTTCTTTAAAAATCGATATTTTCATGTACAAGATCGAACCTCCTAAAATTTAACGGTGTACAACTTATTCATATATATTTACATATATATACATTTATATTTCCAAGTAACAACACTACACATAAATACTAACACTAAAAACAACATACAGACAATTGACGTGACGCATTGGACTCGCGCATTATCGATTACGCGCGACATATTTTCATCTACCGCCGCGTTATTATATTCTCTAGTTAATATTCCTTTCTCTCTTCAGTCACAATCTACGCGGCCTGCCGGTAACACGTGCGCTCGCGCCGATAAAAAGATTTTGATAAATCTACCCGTGAAAACTGTACTGTGCTTAAAAAGACTATATTTTTTATTACTGATGTAATATACCAGCTTGTACCTACTTTGCTTTTATGTGCCTTTTATAATAACTGTGTTGTTGTGTTGTGTGTGGAGAAGAATACATCTGCCTGGAGATACAGCAAGGAGTTCGTTCTATTCACCAGCCACCCAGTAAGTACCACTACATTTTACACATACCGTCAAAATAACCAAAAGTAGATTATTAAATATAATTATTTAAGGGAGAGATAGACGACTTTTAGTGATTTTAAATCGAGCATAGCGTCTACACGGCTAGTCGGTATGTTTTGAAAAAGTATAATGATAAACTAGAATATTTTTCCAATAATTTTATATACGAATATTTACTTTTTTTTCATTGAACTTGGTGTAATTTATTTTCAAAGTTATGTCTTATACAGACAAAAAAGCGAAGATCAGGCAAAAACTTTTACAAACTAAAATATAATCTATAAAATATAACCTATCTTTTGATACACGGTTTTTATTGATATTATGTTTAGTTCATTAAACCCCAAGAGGATACAGGTGTCCGCACACCTAATGTCTTTAAATTGCGTCTGTAATTACGGTAGTCGAATTGGTCGCACCTATTGTCATTCTATTTTGGCCTGGCCTGTCAGCATAATAGTTAGCGACCCTGCCTGCTATGCCGGAGGTCGTGGGTTCGATTCCCACCCAGGACAAATGTTTGTGTGATGAGCACGATCATTTGTTCTGTGTCTGGCTGTAATTTATCTATAATATGTATGTATTTAGAAATATATAAGTATGTTTATCAATTGTCTAGTACTCATAACACAAGCTCTGCTTAGCTTGAGACTAGACGGCGTTGTGTGATGGTCGTCGAATATATTATATAGGTTTTATTATTATTATTATTTTGTCTCTAATGACGGTATTCAACGAAAAATTGTATTTCGAATTAACCTTTCTAGTACCGTAATTAGACACATAATAGCATGACAATAGTTGTGAGAACGCCGGCGTTCGCGGGACTCAAGAGTTTTTTTTTATGGTAGGTGAAAATCATCCAATGACGAAACCCGCTCTTGGGCGGAGCGGGAGACCAGTATCAGACTCTTACTGACTAAAAAACCTACCCCGTACCTTCCTTGCCTTATTCCTGGAGTCGAGGTAACAGTTTGCACCACTCTAGGCTCCAGGAGGGGGACTCAAGAGTTAAGCTTTCATTTTACTAACGAAAAATCTTAAAATACCTACATACCTCTGTATTTCAAAATCAGGTGATATAGTTTGCCCTTCATTAACTCCATCGTCGCCTAATATGTCATCAGTTTCTATGGCTTGTACAGTTTGTATTTCATTGAAATTCACTCTGCTTTCATTTTTAACTTCATACTTTAGCTCCATATCAACATTGTCTCGTGTCTCAATCAAGGGTTTTAAATTCATCAGGTTAAAGTTAGGTATCATCCTAGTATCCCAATTAGTCTGGTCTGTAGTTTCCAGGTCTAAATGGACATCTTCGCCAATCTTTTTGAAGCTGCCTAAGTTGTATTGCAGAGGTATAGAAAATGATGGGAGGTCGACCTGGGGATTTTGTCTCGTTGGTAGTGCTGAAATATGAATGGCTGGAGGTGAAGGCTTCGATTTTGTTGCGTATACTTGAGTTTGTGTGTCGCTTAAGTTTATCATTTGTGTTGATGAAACTGTAAAAAGAAATTGTGAATTAGTAGCTGAATTATTCTATACTCTATACATATAAATAAAATTTAAGTGTCTGATTTATAACGGCAGGACTGCAGCCGATGTCGTAGCGGTGCACTTGACTGCTAATTTTAATATCAAAATAATACTCTTTTTTACTAAATATTTTTATGGTCTACAAAAAGATGTTTTAAGTATACGAGTGTTAGTTTAAATGTTCATATACCCACGATAAAAAAAATGGTGTAGGGTATATAGTATTTTTTTTAATGTGGGAAATAATTCAATTACTTCGCCCGCCTCAGGTGAAGCGAGAGGGTGTAACACGACAGTTCAGTTATCCTTAGCGTTCTAGAACTACAGGTATCCTTTCCGGATTTTATATACTGAGCTCATACAGTTTTGTTGACTTCTCTTTGAGTCAAGCGTGGAATACTACACAACATTGACGTCTTGAGCTCGGCCTAGAAATTGATCACATGTAAATCTACGGAACCTACCAGGTATAGTAATAAAATCCCTCATCTCCAGTGCCAGGGCTGATGGTGACCTCTCGTCAGGAGACCTGGGACCTCTTGACGCAGCAGGGTAGCCTTCACAACCAGCCTTCTGCTGCTTCCGCCATTTTGCACGACGGTTTTGAAACCAGACCTGAAATACCAGGAAAGAAAAAATATAAATAATAATACTAATAACCATGGTCCATTAATCCCAAATACAAAATTAAACCTAAATCTTTAACTAATCTATTTCATGCTTACAAAAATAATAAAATCTGTTTTTGCGATTTCGATTTTATATTTATTAAATACTAGCTTGGTACCCGCGACTTCGTCTGCGTCTTTTTTTCGCAATAAAAAATAGCCTATGTTCTTTCTCCGGGTCAAAAGATTGTCTGTGGCAAATTTCATCAAAATCGTTTGAGAGATTTAAGCGGGAAAGCGTAACAGACAGACAGACAGAGTTACTTTCGCATTTCAATACATAATATTAATATGGATCCGACCCAGCTTCGCATGGGTACCGATATTGAATATATTATGCATGTATTATGCACATAAACCTTCTTGAATCACTCTATCTATTAAAAAAACCACATCAAAATCCGTTGCGTACTTTTAAAGATCTAAGCATACATACAGCCAACTTTGTTTTATACTATGTAATGATAATGACCAGTTAACATTAAACTCTCATACCTATTGTTTTTTTAGAATGTCTCTAATTACGGTACTCGGTACGGTTTATTTCCGACATTGTATTAACAATTACAAATTATATTAATCCAGTATCGTGCAATTAAAGACCTCCACACAATTTGAACAGATATGGTCGCCTGGAATCATTTATCGGGCAGTTGCCCACACGACATAACACCCGTCTGGTAGGTGGACCCTCCCTTTTCAACCGAAGTATATGGGACTTTATTCTCTGTTCCGTACACCTTCAAAAAGGTATTAAATTCTAAAAGGACACGATATAATCAAATTAATACTGAAGTTATTTAAACTAAATATTAAACACAGATTATTATATGGCAACATAGGAATAGGGTAGGTTGTTTAGTCAGTAAGAGTCTAAAACTGTTTCCCACTCCGTCCAAGGACGGGATCTGTTGTTGGATGATTTTTACCTACCATAAAAAACACGGAATAGGAATAGTATGTTAATATACTTAAATACAAACTTAATTAAATTTGAGTACAAAGCATACTTAAAGTGGAAGGACTAACATGTTTTTTATTTAGAAATTCACTTTATTAATTAATAAAAGCTATGTGAAATTACCATCTGTTAAGCAAGTTGCTATCATTTATTCAGAGAGATTTTAATGAATATTGTATATTCACCTATCGTGGCGTTGTCACCTAAACATTACCATTATGTGGGTATTGCAGTCAAGCACTAGTTTATATTAAACTTTTGAGCCACGATGTTCCCACCTATTGTTTTTCTATTATGTCTCTAATTGCGGTATTCGAAAGGTTTTTTTTTTTATGGTGGGCAAAAATCATCCAATGACGAATCCCGCTCTTGGGCGGAGCAGGAAACAGTGTCAGACTCTTACTGACTAAACACCCCACCCCGTTCCTTCTTTGGCCTTCGCACTGGGGCCAAGCCTTCCTTTCAGAAAGAGAAAGGTTAAAAAAACATTATGTATTAAGTTTTAAAAGAAATTTACAACATTTAGGATCTCGATTAAATGCGCTAGGCTTTTATAGAAGTACTTTTTTATATTTTTAATATAGGAGTACATTATGGAGTCAAAATTCACGTAAAATAGTAGATTTTCAGAGGTCTTTACTGGATTACTCTTACACAAATTTACGTTTTGATTTCTTTAAAAGCCTAGATAATATCCACAAGATATCTATATTTTCGCGTTCTCACACCTATTGTTTTTCTATTGTCTCTAATTACGGTACTCGAAAGGTTAATTAATAAAAAAACATGATGGACTTTCCACACATACTCGTACAAAGCATTTTTGTGTGTACACCTAAAGAATTGAATTTCCTGCTGGAGTATATATTCCCTGATAGCTACTAGACCTGACAGGTATTTAAGTAAACAGCAAAAACGTATATCTAGCTGAACACACCCCATTTTCTTCCACATCGTCGCTTTCCATCAGGTAGCCAAAGTCTATAAAAAAAAACAGTTTTTATTTGAAACTAGCTTTTGCCCGTGGCTTCCCTTCCGGCAACAAATTATTCTACTCTTCTCCACTTTACCCGCCCTGCTCTGTCTGCGCCCTGCTTTACCCTGCTCTAACATGCTCTACCCTGCTCTAACATGCTCTACCCTGCACTACCCTGCTATACTCTGCTCTACCCTGCTCTACTTTGCTCTACACTGCTCTACCCAGCTCTACCTTACTGTACTCTACTATACCCAATTTTTTTTTTTTTCAAAAACCTGACAATAACAAACACAACAAAATAAGAATTAGAGAAATCGCAATAATTTGTTAGATTATATTCATATTCAATATTAGATCCATTCAACGATGAAACATCGATGGCCTAACATCGTTTCAGCTTTAAATAAACTATTTATGAGACTGACTATTTTGATAATTCTCTGCAGTAGGTACACAGTAACCGTTCAGCATAGATTCCCAGAATGGAAACGGATCAATCCCAACGTCTATTATTACTGACGAATCTCTGGAACCGTTCTCCGAGTGTTTAGACGTATCGTAGTAGTGTCTTTGTTATGTTAGAGTCTCTTCTTGAGAACTAGACCTTAAGGTGGGTCTTCCTCACTCGCTTATCGTCAACGTCACGCATGGATTAAACTTTTGAGCCCAAGCGAACGCTTATCGTCTTTATCTACACTAATCTACTATAATAAAGAGGTAAAGTTTGTTTTTTTTTGTTTTTTTGTTTGTAGGGGGTAATCTCTGGAACAACTGGTCCGATTGCAAAAATTTTAGCAACAATAGAAAGCTGCTTTACTCCTGAGTGACATAGGCTATAATTTATGTACGCGGGCGAAGCCGCGGGAAAAAGCTAATATTTATTATTTCTTTAATTACGGTATTCAAAAGGCTAAAAACTTGCTTCATTTAACGCAATACAAAGTAATGCTTGACGCAAAAAATGTGAAAAAAAGAGAGAACATCTGAAAACTCTGTTGGCATTCATTGAAAAAAGTTTCACAAAACTTGTTCCAGGAAATATGTGTATTTATTAAACCCGTGAAGATTTTTGAAAAAAAAAACTGATATCACTTACAATTTCGATTAAATGCGCAAGGCTTCTATAGAAGTACTTTTTTGTATTTTTAATATAGGAGTACATTATACTCTGCGAATTTTAGCGCTTGAAAACTCGTGAAAAAATAAATGGTTTAAACAAATAAATGCATTTTGCAGTTGTTACTGCTGTTAAAAACTATTATGGGCATTTATTTTTTGAACCTTTATTTTGGTTCGAGTTTTCAAGCCTTAGAATTCGCAGAACTTAACTTCATACTCGCCAAGATCCGAAGGCCGTACTGTATTATGTCTCACTTTTATAAGTAGCAAAAACTACATACAATTTGAACTTGGTTTGTGTCTGCGAAACAAAGAAAATCAAAATTACCTGAACTCTAGCCTCAGTGAGATCTATCCTCATAGCTAATTCTTCTCTAAAGAACACGTCAGGGTAGTGAGTCTTATGGAAAGCCGCCTCAAGCTGCTCCAGTTGCACGTTGGAGAACGTCGTCCTGAAACAAATAGGAATTATGCAAATGTTTCCAGATGAAATCTTGTTCCAAGGCCAAAGGTGGTATGCTACATCCACCAACTTGTAGAGGCAGGCCGCGTGGTGGATTACGGGTCGTTCCTTCTCATAGACAGGAGGAGTCCCAGCTGTGGGACATTGTAAAGCTTACTATGCTATGTTATGCTTAACATTTAGTTGGTTGCAATATCATCATCGGCCTTGTTAATGTTCCCACTCCTGAGATACAAACCTCCTCTCTATTAAGCTTTGAGCCCCAAGCGAATGCAGGCGTTTGCAACCCTATTGTTCTTTAATTGTGTCTGTAATTACGGTAGTCGAAAGATTAAAAGTGAGGATGGGCCATAATCCATCACGCGGACCCTGTTCGGGTTGGTGGATGTCACATGTCTTTGAAGTTTTGATTCTAGGACATGCCAGTTTCCTCACAATGTTTTCTTTCCCCGTTTTGAGAGTAGTGGTGATGAAATAAATTACAAATAGTAATGCGTCTGGCTGGGTTTGAACCAGCGACCTACAACTTAACACTTGGTTTCTTTGCAATATGCCAAGCTTTAAATTAATATTGCAGTGAGTTCAAAACACTGTGTTTGCTTACTTTGTGAGACTTAGAAGCAAGATTTGTCGCTTGTCCTTTGTATTTCTCAAAGACTAGACCATTCTAGAAAGGCTAGGATTATTTCAAGAGCATTGTCTGAACTCTATAGTAGCGGTGAGTGTTTCAAAAACGAACAGTTTTCAAAGACCGTTTTATGTAAGACAAAGGCGCTCACGCTCCAGACACCGCCGGGATTCCGATATCCCGACCACTGTAAGTGAGGGTTTGCGGATGGCGAGCAATGAGTAGTTCGCCGTCTGGACCGAGCACAAATCGTCGTTGGCGATGCACTATTCAAGTTCTCTGCAAACCGTAGGAACCCAGATAGGACGAAACCTACTGGGGCCACGGGTTCGCTTCTGAAAGGAAGACTCGGCCCTGGTATGAAAGTTAATTAATCTTAATATTTGACGAAAATTACAACCGATTTTCGGGTTTCCATCGAAGTAGGCGGCTACGCGTAACCAAAGCGAGTGATTCCAATTTTTTGCCGCGTATTAAGTTTTTTTTAATTGCTATAAAGTAGTGCTTGACTGCGATCAGACCTGATGGTAAGCAGTGATGCAATCGTTGATGGTGATAGTTTATTAAGAGCCTATTCACTCTGGCCTTGAAGACACCTAAATTATAATCGGACGGAAAGACCGCAGCTGGCAAACTGTTCCAGTCCCTCGATGTACGCGGTATAAACGACGAGGCAAAACGCTTAGTCAGGACCGTAGATGTCTCAACAACGTAAGGGTGGATATCTGCCGTACGCCGATTTATAGTAGCAGCTAATTCGTTGTATTTTTAAATGTAACTAACCTGTATCGTCTTTGTTTCCGTTTTGGTATATCTCCTTTGGCATCTGGAAAAAAAAACCTCCATTAAAAAACTAAACTTCTAATATGTGGAGTTTTTATATTCTAAAATAATATGAAAGAGGAAATATTTAGTTTTTGTTGGTTTATATGTTACGATTTAACTCAAAAACTACAGCCCCGTCTCATCCTTGTCCGTCTGTCAAGATCCTTTATCTCAGGAACGCGTTAATGAAAAAAAAATTCTAAGTTACCTAAAAAAGAAAATATGACCGTTTATGTCGAAAAAAACCTTATATTTTAAAGGTTTTTCGGAACTTTCAATCCGCGAATGCGACTCGAACTTGCCTGTTTTTTTTTATAGTTGATACTTTAGATATTAAAAAGATTTCTCACTAGATTTAGGAGAGTATTCCTCGTCATCTTCATACTGCTGATGTTCCGCAGTCTCCTCCGTGGGTTCCGCATTTGGTGTGTAGGTCTCACTGGGTTCCGTATCAGGACGCTCACATAGTACAGAGCCAGGACCCAGGCTGAAAAGACAGAGAAATTTTTATTTCTTTTTTGTTCACAAAACTTGACATAATAGGTTTTAATTATCTTATTAGGGTTCCGTAGTGAACAAGGAACCCTTATAGTTTCGCCAAGTCTGTCTGTACGTCCGCAGATAATCACGCCGACAAAATTAGTTCTTTTTTTTATTTAGAAAAACTGTACATCCTATGACGTTCAAAACTATTTTCCTATTATGGCAGTATAAAGTTCTACTTTTAAGATTTTTTCATATTTTCTTTACGTATATTTTCTAAAAGTTAGACGCATTGCTTTTTACTATTGGAGCAATTATTTCTGAAAATTAATCATTTTTAAATACCTATCCAACAATATATCACACGTTATGGTATAAGTAAAAAAAAATCACTCCCCACTTTACGTATAGGGGATTCAAGATTCATTTATTAATTAGAGGTACCCTAATTTTTTCTTTACTAATTTTTGTTTTTGCACTTTGTCGGTGTGATTGATATAATAGGATATATTGATTAATATACTATCTATTAATATGCGACTAACGCACGTTAACAGATAACATAATAAAAAATACTTGCCAACATTATAGTATTAACCATTAGTAGTACTAATTAATACTATAATGTTGCAAGTCACGGTTATTGCCTGCAATAAACAATAAATAATAAAATGTGTATCACATTTGGTGTATGCTTGGTAATGCCCTTGGGATCTTTTGACAATTCTAGTCAAATATATAGCTTTTTTTAATATTCATATGTTATAAAAAAATAATAAGGCTATAAATTTATTGCTAGACTAGATTAGTCTGGTAAGTTCTAAGACTAATACCTTTAGTTTATTGAATAATGTAAGGTACCAAGTGTACTTTGCATGCAAAGTACACTTGGTACCTAAGCTTGCTAAGGGCATCGAGAAAATCTAAAGTTCAAGGCACCTCACGACAAAATACCGTGCTGCCTTCAAAGTCAAGGGCGAAAAGACATAAGGTGAAATAAGTCAGAACGTACGTTTGTTTGTATATTAAGATAAATAGCCGAGCACGCAAATTGATGAATGGTTTTTGGTGAAAATAGGAACTTTGTAAAGTAAATTCTCATTCAATTTGGATATTACTTTGGTTAAGCTTTCTATTAAGTTTATTTAGGTATTCGAAGTTCATGGTACCATTAATTTTTTGTATACCTTGCTTAATATGTTTATTTATTTATAAACTTTGGTGCAATGCTGATATTAATTATTATGCATGTATAATACATATAAATCTTCTTTTTTAATCACTCTGTCTATTAAAAAACCGCATCAACATCCGTTGTGTAGTTTTAAAGATCTAAGATCCTTATGCATAGAAGGATAGTCAGCTGGAAGTGATTTAGTTTTATACTATGTAGTGATAGATCCATTCATATATACAACATGTAACTAGAATAATGCACATCATCGTAAACCCCAATTTTAGTCAGTCTGACAATATCTCCCGCTCCGCCCATGGACGGGAGAATTCAATGGATGATTTTCCCACGTATAAAAATATACCCCAATTTAAAAAGGGTAGTATTTATTATTCCTCATTTTATTTATTTTTTTCTACAACAAAATATGAATTTATTTCACAACAATAATAATGGTGTCTCTAAAAACTGTTCTTCTGCATGGTTTATAAAAAATAACCACGAAGGGGGTAGCAAGGTCTGGCGGTTTCAAAGCTTTTGTATAATATCTGAACCCACCATTTTCAATTCTCTTCAGATACATAGGTAGTCTAGCTTCTGCCTGCGGCTTCAGCCGCGTAAAAGTCGGTTAACTCTCTTAAGAGTGGAGTTTCGTAAAACCCGTAGTTTTTATTTTTAATATTTTGTAAATTCTTTGTGGACGTATACACCCTGTAAGAAACCCACCTGAACTCCGAATTTTAAGTTTATAGGTGTTGTAGGTTCTAAGATTTTGTGATTAATCAGTAAGTGCAAATTAGCCTCAATTTTGACATTTCAAAAGTGCCTGTAATTGGTCTATTTGAAATAAATGATTTTGAGTTTTGAGTGATATTTCGCTTTCATACGTATAACAATAATAAAACAATAGTATGATTTCCAACTTTCAACTTACCTATTGAAAAGATTCGGTATACTGTAGCAGAAGCTTGTGGTGGGTGACACGTCATCATTCAAGATGGCCGCCGAGTCGAACCCGCTAGCGCCGGCGCCGCCCTCGCGACCGTCCAGTGACTCCTCCATCTTTTGATAACAGATAAACCTTAGATAATCATTCTAAGAGACTAACATAAAAAATAATAAAATATAATATCAATTTTGCCGGCTGCGGTCTCCCCGTCTGATTATAATTTTGATGTCTTCAAGGCTAGAGTGAATAGGATCTTAATAAACTGGTGCGCTTTACCATCAACGCATAACATCAGATGGGATTATAGTCAGGAACTAGTTTATATTAACTAAAAAACAAATTACATTATAATAAACTAAAATTCGAAATTTCCTTTACTTTGATGTGTGAGTGACGATCCCACGCTCCACGGGGGATCGTGTTGTAAGATCTTTACTGACTAAAACCACTTTTTTTTATGGTTGGCAAAAATATTCCAACAACGAATCCCGCTCTTGGGCGGAGTGGGAAACAGTGTCAGGCAAGAGCCTGTGGGGTGGAGTGTTTACTCAGTATGATATTGACTAAACACCCCACCGCGTTCCTTCTTTGCCTTTCGCACTAGGGCCAAGCCTTCCCTTCAAGAAAGAGACCCTGGGGCCCAGTAGGCTTATTCCTTTTGCAGAGTCCCTACTGTTTTGATGACAATTCCTTAAGACGCGCGAGAATAGTTCGATGCCTCCCACGTAAGTTGTTGTAACCCACAAAATGGCGATTTTGGGTTTTTTATGTAAAAGTGTGTAATTTTATGTAAACTATCCTACAAAAAAACAAAAAGTCCAAAAAACCTATTATTTAAGGTACTTTTGAAACGTATAATGTTGTATGTTTCGAACGATTCCGGAGTAGACTGTAGTATTTATTACTTGCAGTGGTTTACAACGGAGAAAAGCGCACGCACGCCTGTTTTATGTGACATATATCACAGATTACGCTGGAATTTGCTGCCGGTCGCACCTCTCATGCAATTTTTATGTCGCTAATTAAATATTCTAGTAATTACTATTCCGTTCAATCTTATCTTTAACTGACATGATAACCATTTAAAATGTGGTATTGATCCTATACAACAATTTACGTCGTTAATTTTAAAAATATTTTATGTTAAGTGATATATACAACATTTTACGCCGATGCTAGATATGTAAAAGTAAGTTATAACATGATGTAAGTATCATATATGATCAAAATTGGCTTTTGAACTCCCATGTATAATAACGTAAGTGATAGTTACAACATTTTGCAAGGACCTCATGTCGCGGTGAACCGTTGTAACAACTAAATTGAAGAAACTGTTAAAATGATAAAGTAATGACATGTAGTAAACGATAACTTATTAAAAACTATAATCTCATACCGAATTTCAAAAAGATTCATTGAAAAATGTGGCTTGTATCGCAAAAAGTATCTTTAAAACGCTCTCCTGTAAAATTGCATTTTTGGGGTTACAACAACTTACATGGGAGGCATCGAGTTATCAGACGATTAGACAGCGAGCTACCCATTGCTCACCATCCAACGGTGGCCAGAAATCGAGATCGGAATTCCGGGTGGCGTCTAGGGCGTGAGCGTCGTTGCCTTATGTGGTCCGCTTCCTCCTTTGTTAGCATTACTGCTTTGCAAAAGGAGGCGACCGCCTGCCAATCCTGCTCGCTCGGACCATGGCCCAGGCACTTGTATGGATCCGCCATAAAACAAAAAGTATAAATAGCGTCCGCCTAAACTGACATGTCCATTTCTAAGCTCTGACTTCTTTTCTCTAAAAAACTGAAGAGCCTAAAAAGGGTAGGTGCATTGCTGTTTAGAATTCCCTTTGTCTTGCAAGCGCCAGTTCCCAGCGCTAGTTGGCCGCCTTCATTTATGTTTCATAAGCTGGAAACACTACGTAAGATGGGGTTGAGACTTGAGGAACCCAAGTAACTACATAGCTAGCTTAAAAATTAGTTAATTGGGAATAGTGAGTAGCCTTAACTAATAATTTGACATCACGGTATGTTCGCCTCTAAGAAAAAAACTGGCCTAGTTGAGTCGGACTCGCATACTGAGAGTTTCGTACCAATTGCGGTAACGACGTATGACGTAATAAAAAAAACTACTTACTTACGTATTTATTATTATTTTTTAATTTTATCTTCACAAATCGATTGTGTTTCATGTAGGTACATATCGAATCGAACCTCCACGGGATTAAAACTACCAACATTTAACGGGGTATAAGCTGAATAAATTCTTTCTAGAGTTTTTTAGGCTAGCTAACATGTTATATATTTATAACAATCAGCCTTAGGTATCAGCATTCAAGTGCAGCAAAAAAACTGCAGGAACTCAGGTCTTCTTTTTAGGAGAGGTATTGGGCCATAGTCCACCACGAGAGCCCAGTGTGGATGCTACATCATCATTCCACCTTCGCCCACTACTGAGCCTAGACTGCCTTATGCCAATGTCCACGTTTCTGTGCCAGACGCATTACTTTGTAATCGTTTTGAGTGCAGGGCATCAGCCCCTCTTCACTCTCCAACAAAGGAATTGAAGGCGTAGCCAATTGCAAACGTTCAACATTAACGAAACTATCGTAACTTGGTTAGGCGGGCAAGGGATCACCCTTGCCCTTGCCTAGCCAGGCAAGTTACGATCGTTCCAAGCTCAAGAGCTTATGAGTTTAAGAACTGATAAGAACACCCCTGAGGGATCAAGGGTGATCAGCCCACTCTTGAGCCCCGAGCGAACGCCGGCGTCCTTATACCTATTGTGCTTTATTGTCTGTAATTACGGTAGCCGAAAGGCTGACATGTCTAGAACTAAAAATTCGAAGTCATTTGCGATATCCACTAAACTCGTACCGCGTCTATGCAGTGAATTAGTGACCCATTTATATTAGATATTTCCTCTCTGAGAAGAGAGTTTCAGCAGTGGGGATATCATAAGGCTGATGTTTTGTTGTTTCCTAATGATACTTGAAATCGAATTTTTTATTAATGAAATTAATGAAATCTGGTTGGGTTGATAAACACGTAATTAAATGCACTCTAACGCAATTCTTCAGCTTCAAAAGTGCACGTCAATTAAAAGAAGCATCGACAAATCGGATTGAAGGCAAGGATACAAAGAAAATCATATTATCGAATTAATAACTCGAGGTAGAAGTAACACAATACCGGTACGAGGTGGATGACCCTCCCCTCGCCGTCAGAGTCCACTTAAATTGAATTAAATGCCTATAATTTAGTTAAGTTTATTAAATTACTACTAAATGAGTATAATTTGTGTCGTATTCCTATTGACTTGTTGCAACGAGGCGGTTTGTTCGCGCCGCGAGAGCCGCCATTTTGCCACCGAAAAGTTTTAAGTTTTGACAGCGAAATTGGCGGGAAGTGCGTTCGGAAATTGTGTCGGAAATGTGGTTGAGATTATTTCGGTTTTGGAAAATAATAAATATTAAAATGTGGGTGTTTTGTTACTAACAGTTTCAGTGGAAATGTGTTTTTATGAGTTTAGAACGGAAAAATAATAATCGATGTGAAAATTAATAAAAAATAAAGAGTGCAAGCATTCTGACGAATAAGTTTGCACTTTCGTTTGTTTTTTTTTAATCAAATCTATATAACCTCATCAATACCAAGCAGCTTAGAAATCGTATAAAAAATGTGACAAGGATTCGCATCCACAACCGAAGCAAAGGTGTCAGAATATCTTGAATGCTATGGAAAAGTTTCTACATTGAGAATCCTTTTTTACTAGTCAAACAGATAAGTTGTATGGAATTACTCAGCCCAATACGTGGTTTTAGGGTCCCTGCAGAACGGTCGAAGCTAACAAACTCTTGGCTCCATCAAGGGTTTGGGTCTGAAAGGAAGACTCTGGCTCTAGTACCTATAAAAGCCAACGTAGGAACGGGGTGAGTTGTTTAGTCAGTAAAAGTCTGACACTTTTTTGGATTGATCATTGAATATTTTTACCCACCATAAAAAAAGCCCAATACGTGGTCGATTAATGTTTTAGGTATCGCAATAGCTCAAGTTAGCAAATAAAAAAAAAGATACACTACACTCAATTAACCTTTCGAATACCATAAATACAGACACAATTAAAAGACAATAGGTGTGCGGACACCGCTGTCCTCTTGTGGCTGAATTAAGGAATGAGACATAAATTAGGTATACAAGGCTGCCTGATGGTGAAACATGTAAATATTTTTTAAATCCCAATTTAAGCCCTTGCTGCAAGACTAAATGAGTTAAAGAGAATTCAGCCTTTTTTTCAGTGGGAAATCATAAAATATAACTTTGACCTCTCTGGGTGGAGGAAAAGAGAGTGTCAGACTTTAACTAACGAAACCCCACCTTTTTTCTACCAGCAGCCCTTTATGTCCCAGGTTTTTAGTAACTTGTTCATTCACTCCCGCATAGGGCCGAGTTCAGTTCCTGTCAGGGGACCAGAGACTAAACCCGATTAGTATATGACAAAAAATCTAAAAATGAAAAAAAAGAATACAAAAAAACGTACCTTCAATTAAAATTCCCAATTATCATAGGCACATAGATTTTTTTTTTAAATTGAATTTAGTGGAATAGTCGCTTGTCACTGAAGACTGTAACTATTGTCACGTGGTCACTTGTACTGGACTGAGCGACGGGGGAAGCGCTTAGCTGTATAGGACAGGGAAAACTGTGGAGCTGTCGGTCAGAAATATTGGTAGATATTTTTTTATTTTAGGCTCGCGCTTGCCTACTGTCTCATTAGATACCTGGTGGTAGTTTTTGCTTTTCATTATTTTGTACATTTTTTTTTAATTTTAATTCTTTAGTTTAAACTTTTAAGCCACATGTGAATTTCGGCGTTTGCACACCTATTGTCTTTCTATTATGTCTCTAATTACGATATTCGAAAGGCCAGTGGCCAGTTTAGTAACTGCATCGAAGATGAACTAACATCAAGAACTGCTATGCCCTAGATGCCGTTACTTCTCAGATAAGAACTTTCTTTCTTTCAGAATCTAGTTCCCAATAATTAATTGGGATGGGATGGGTACAGGTGGTATTTACTCGGTAAAAACGTGACACTAGTTTTACTTTATCTAGAAAGGAAGAAGTCAGCATTATCATCATCCGCCTTTTTAATTTTCTCACTGCTGGGACACAGGCCTCCTTTCTAGAAGAGGAAACGGGCCATAGTCCACCTCGCGGGCCCATTGCGGGTTGGTTGGATGTAACATGTCTTCGAATTTTTGGTTCTAGGACATGTCGATTTCCTCACGATGTTTTCCTTCAGCGTTTTGAGAGCAGTGGTAATGTAATAAATTACACAAATTAATGCGCCTGGCTGAGTTTAAACCCGCGACCAAATCGTAAGTCGGGGCCGTTGCCACTCGGCCACCACTGCTCTCTTCTCTCTCAGGAAGGAGTCATTTCAAAATTTCTCAAACAAAACAAAAAAAAAAACCACTCCATTCCTTTTGTCCCACCTGCCTAGAAAACTCATGACGTTTACTATTACCGACATACGTATACGTCGGGTCGTAGGTTCGTTCCGGAGCTAAGCACGGCTTAGAGGGGCGAGCACCCACAAGTGCTGTTGTGTCGCTTCAGATATGCTGCGGGTTTTACTAAGCTATACATTCCGATGGTAAAACGAATGGGGGGAATTGATTTGTATTCGAAAGACAGGTAATGTAATGATGTTTTACTAGATTTCTGCCAGCGGCTTCGCCTGCGTGAAAATAGGTTTTCGCACTAACTTCGGACACGCGTTTCATCCCTTTAGGCGATGAATTTTGGAAAATCCTTTCTTAGTGTTCGCCTACGTCATAAAAGAAAGCCCTGTGCAAAATTTCACTCTCCTAGTCCTTGTAGTTTTGATTGTGCGTTGGTATGTCAGTCAGTCAGTATCTCCTTTTATAATAGTCTAGCTTCCTACCAGCAGCTTCGCCCGCGTGAAAGTGGGTTTCTCTGTACAAACTTTAGACCCACTACATCCCTTTAGGAGCTGTATTTTTGAAAAACCCTTTTGTTAGTGTTCTTCTACGTCATAAAAGGAAGCCCTGTGCAAAATTTCACGCCTCTAGTCCCAGTAGTTTCAATTGACATTTTAATCGAAATTTTTTATTTGTTTTATTTATTTTAATTTGGTGATTTAATTGTAATTTTGGATATTTAATTGACATTTTAATTTGTTTTACTTATTTTAATGTAGTAATTTAATTTTAATTTGGACATTTAATTGTGATTTTAATTTGTTTAATATGATTTGAATTATTATTTAACTTAAATTAAGTAAAAGATATAATTTGTTGTATTTTGGACATGACTGTATTTTAAAATTGTAATAGGTGTATTTAACCTAAAACAAATTATTTTTATTATTTAAAAAAGTACTTCAGGCGTTATCTCTCTTTTTTCGCATTGCCTATCTTTCCATAACACTTCGCATTGAATTGCTTTAGATAAAGCAACAAGCTTTTAAACCATGCTCGACGTTGACGCGCCCAATTTCTTTGTTCTGACTATCAGGTGGTCGTTCAGATGACATCAGTATAAAGGAATTGAGGGTTTGGCTAACGCCAACCGTTCACGCTAAACGAAACGGTTGTAATTTGGCTAAGGGGGTTGTTCTTAAGAGTAGCTATAGCTGGCAGGTACATGTTTCTTCTTGGTAGCGGTATAATTCGCTATGACATCTCCCGGGTTGACTGCGACGCTATTTACTTTAGTTTGGAGTCAAGTCAGTGGTTGCCTTCACCCAGTTTTGTTGAAAAATACAGCAGATATGTCTTGCCTAATTTTTTTTTTATGATGGGCAAAAATCATCAAATGACGAATCTCACTCTTGGGCGGAACGGGAAACAGTGTCACACTTTTACTGACTAAACACCCCACCCCGTTCCTTCTTTGCCCTTCGCACTGGGGCCAAGCCTTACTTTCAGGAAGAGCCCCTGGGCCGCAGTAGGCTTCAACCCTTTTGTAGAGTCCCTACGGTGTCTTGCCTAGTTCCATTTTAATTTGGTGACTGAGCTTTCTACGATGCACTTGTAGTTGGGAAATCGCCCTTACCATCTGCTACGGTGCTTGCTAGAACCTCAGAGAATTTCTGAACTCTGTGACCCGGGATCCAAATGACAACTAAGTGCTTTTTTTTTAATGTTGCCCCACAATAGGAATTACTCCTTCCTGTGTCGTGGGTGCGTTCACAAACGTGTAAAGTCACATACATAAGGTACCCAGAGCCGGAACACCTATCTGCAGGTCATACAAATATTTGTTCTGTGCGGGAATTGAACCCGCGACCCTCAGCTGAGCAGTCAATCACTCAACCGCTACGCCAGCCGGGCCGTCAAAACCGGGCCGTTAAAACTAAATGAAACTAGTAAATTTAGTTAGTCACTGGCACGCCCTATCACTGCACTCTAAGAGAAGTAATGGTAGGGAATGTACTCTACATTGGATAATTTCCCACCAAAAAAAAGGTTGTAATAATGTCAGAAATAAAACATCAAACTACTCATGAATGTTAATTCATATTTAATAAATAAATACATTCTCATCGTTTTATGTTTTAAATAAAACTATTATTAAGTGACTTAGTTGTAGCAACCCTCAACAACTTTAATTTTAATATGATACAACATGTAGACGCAATCGCGTTATTGCTTAAAATCTAAGGTTTTTTAACAATTTTCAACTAAAAGATATATATTAGAAAGAACTCTTCAATATACATACATAGAAATAAGTTAGTAGGTGTATGTTACAGAACTGAAAACCACTTAAATCCTATTACAACTTATTATAAGATTTTGTATAGTTTTATTCATAAATTATAATATATTAAAATATTTAAAATCAAATAAGAAATATTTGAATTAATTTTAAATACGTATCACTCAAAATTTTTGTAACTCTCAAAATTAATTAAGTTTTTTTTTAATAATACATAATAATAATTATGAATAAAACTACACTGCCTTCTTAGAAATATATTCATAGTGAGGCGTATAACTTGAAAATTATTTTAATTACAAACAATGTACGAAGATTGTTTAAAATTAAGGTATTCATTGAGATTGAACACAAGGATTTTATAATCTTTGGCGTCAAGCGAAATCTACAGAAGCGATTCGAACATTTAATATTTCACGCAAACGACACGTGGTGTATTTCTTACTTGAGATATTAATATGGCATGAAATTGAAAACTTATTAATAAAACTGGAGAGTACAATGTACCCTATTATAATCGCATAAGACTGATTTTAGATACGTATGGCATAATAAGTTTTTTTTTTTATAGAACTGATTAAGGCATTATTTTTTTCTACTGTTTAAAAAGGGTATACCAGAAATACACCACGTCACCACAAAACCATACCGTATCCCTATTAAAACAAAGACGCATCTCGCTTGAAATACGCTTACAAACATTAAATTGGAGTCTCTTTCCGAAACTTTATGGGATAATTATTTAAATTCAAAAAGATCGTTAATACAATACACATTAGGATCAAAATCCAACGAAGAAACGTTTTTACATCAATTCCTTTCAATTTGTCATGCATTACATTTATTTTTTTAAGAACTAGGAAACGTACAGTCGTTTACACAAATTATTGAAAAAATTTTGAATTTTAAATGTTGGAAAGATTTATTCGAAGAAGCTTAGAACACAGGAGCCAATTTATTACCGAATAAATATTATTTTAAAATAAATTTCAAAGTGTTCTCGACTGTACTTAGTTATAATGAAAAACAAACACAATAATTATGATGTATTAAGAGATTCAGAATCAAATATATTGGACAGCTTAATTCTGGATATATCGAATTATAAGATTGTATTAAAATTAATATCGATATCAATATGTAATTTTCAAATTTATTGTATAATTTTTGTGTGATATCAGTATTAATTTTAACCATAATACGTGGACATTTTTTTAAGACTATATGCATTAAGACAGGTCCGTTATATCTCATTTTCCTCCTTTTATAACAAGTCCTTTAATTTTCTCTATCTACCCTCGTATCAAATAGTAGAAACAACAAGCCTAAATAACCGGTACAAAGTCAACAGTAGCTACATTAGATTAGTCAACATTTTTAACTTGGCCGGCCTAAAATTTTATAGATATTCTGACTAAATATTCTCTGGATTTTTATGGATCGGAAATCGAGATTTTATTCTCAGAATTTAACTTTTTATTATTTCATTTCCAGATTCAGTAAACCAACGTTTACGACGGATGAAAGATATGCAGTTTGAACGTGAAAATAGGGTAAGTACTGAGAATTATTATCAAATTAGACTTATGGATATTTTAATTAATTTAAATACCGTTCCCAATGTTAACAGTTCATAAAATCAAAATCCATGTCAAAAACCCCGTTGCGTTCCTAATACCCGTCTGCAAGAAAAGCGGACAAACTTGCGCACACGCTTAAAAGGCCGGCCATTCACATTACATTACACGCTTATTACTATTTGCTTATAAGTTACGGTAAAATCCAAGGAAAATCGAATCGGTAACGTTAGGTAAATACATTATACAATGTAAAATACACAAATACAATAAAAAAAATCAAAAGCAGCCTTTAAGTGTAGTCGAATACAGAAAATCGTACATATTTTTGGAAGATATAGGTAATTCTTAATATTATATATTTTCTTTTTAATAGATTTTTATGGACACAATCGAAAATGCACCAATTTCGACGACTAGACTTCTTCACGCCGGGAGACAAAAAGGGTATTAGCCTATTTTAAAATTTCCTCAAATCTCCTAATCTAATAAAATTCATCAACAATAGTGAATAAATTCGTATTTTTATTATAAATATATTTTTTTAACTGTGATGTCTATGTAAGTATTGCTCTTGTGCTGAAATTAATAATAATTCTGTGTACTTTAAAATCTCTATTGCATTCGCTATTCCAAACGTATGTACAATTATTCTAAAGAAAATACCATGAATTCTAAGATAAAATTTTCTTTTTTTATTATTACAGTAATCTTTATAATACTTTTCGGTTGGTAACATGCAATCAAGGTTATTTTTTAATGTGAATCTAAAAAGCGAATATTGATATGACGCAATTTAAAATTGAATAAATTGTCTTAATATAGTATTATCATCATTCAGTAAACCGTCCGTAATTCCACATTTATCTCTATTTAGATAAGAAATCACTTCACTATTCCTAAACCTTTTAAATATACTAGAAAGAAAAATATTTAAAAATTTGACTAAATATTGCCAATTACGAAAAATAGTTTGTAACATGTCAATTTCATAATTTCGTTGCTATAATTTTTATTTATGATTTAAACATTATAACGATCTTTTAAAAGCCTAAATTATTAGCTAATAATTTTAAATATATTTTAAGAATTATTATTTTTTTGTCACAGGAATAGTGAGTGTATTTCTCCAACATCTAAGAAATATGCCTACATCCAAAATGTGGACCCAAATTATCTTCGATTCATACGAGTAGCCTTTCATTTTCGTTATAAGTACCTCTTTAATTACAAATGAGGCTTATTAGCTTTTCTGAATATATGTAAATCCTTGCTTCTTCCTACTTATGTCCCTATGAAAATAAATGTCATTCATATGTTCTAATATTTTTGGAAAGCTACACATTATTTTTATTTTTGAAGAAAAACTTGCTAACTTTTACTGTATTTAGGCTACCAAAAAACAAATGAAAGTAGCCATTATTTTGGAGATTTCTTTAATTTCATTTTTGTTTGTAATTTCCATGTTAATCCGTGTCCATCAAATGTATCATTGTTACATTAGTAAATTCGAGTACCGTATTTAAATTGGCACTTTTGTATAGTAAATACAAATTATCCAAAACCACCCGAAAGCCTATCAACCGTAACCTACCCTGGTAGAACCACAAGAATACAAAATTGTAAACGTAGCTAAATAGTAACATGTAGCCAGTGTCATATGTAGCTAGAATGTCACATGTATTTTTATAGCTACATTTTGTCTTTCAAGAAGTGGTAAGGGCGAAAATTGTAGTCATTTATAGTGATTTTTACGAGCGTAAAAATTATAATGCTCAAAATGCCATTATTAAAGGCATCGATGCGAATAGTCCAATATTCACAAAGGAGTTTACGCTATAATTATGTACGATCTTCAGGGAAACTAGTGTCATCATAGTTTCTGAAGATTTCATTCAATCTTTTACTATCTTAGACATTGTCCGTTAATGGGTAATTCTAACCCTTCTATAATATGCATAATATCATTTGTGAATATCATTATAAGGTAAAATTACATCAGCTTAACAAATCAAATCAGTTTGTACGAAGATTTCAATCCCATACAATAAACAGTGCTTTGAAAATAAAGATGGCACTTAGAAAATGAGGTACCCCCGACCATTTAAATAATTACATTTGTAATGAATTCGACAATCACCTTTTAGAACAAAACCATTTTTCTCCGAAGAAAAAAAACGCAAAGTCCCGAAGGTGTTCGTGAACGTTCGGTTAAAATCCGACCAATCAGAATGTCGAATTTGTTAATCCAAAAATTCAAAATCAAACGATGTCTTTATACCGTTGTATTGTAACTAGACTTCGGTGCTCTTGCCCACTTGTCCGTGCTTCGGGTCCGGGATCCCGGACGCGCTTAGCTTGCGAATACGTCCGGGGAATATGCCGCTGATGCCGCCGATGCCGCTGAACAGGCGACCTAGAAAAATAAAATTAGTTTAAATCAACAGTTCAGAAGTTATAAAATTATTTTTTATTTTTTAAAAAAAATGTAATTAATAAACGCCTTTAATTCCCTGCCCTGGAGTAGGCCACTACGTGCCCAAGTACTCGGGTGGCCGACTACGTGTCGTATGATTGAAGTCTACCTGTCGGACAAGTATATTATCTACCCTGGTTACCAGGGAGAATGAAGACGGCGAGAGATGCCGTGCGGTGTTTAGCTTGTGGAATATCGGGTACAACTACGTGCTATGCGGCGACTTCCCTGAGGTCAGCGTGGTCTGCTATGCAAACAACACGCTGGTCCTAGTGTAGGGAGATTCTCACCAGGCGGCGATCGAATTAGTGACACGCGGGGTTGCGCCAAGGGCTATCATTCAGCAATTGCTCCCCACGCTAGGACCAGCGTGTTGTCTGCGTAACAGACCACGCTGACCCCACTTGAGTGGTCAGCGCGCAGTACATAGTCGTACCCGACGTTCCACAAGGGCGGTACTAGTACCGATCCCTTTGGGACACCGCACGACATTTCTCGCCGTTTCCAATATCCCTGATGACCGGGTAGATAATGTACCTGTCCGACAGGTAGGCCTCGATCACACGACAGAGGTAGTCGGGCACCCGGTGACACCCAATGCTACTCCAGGGCAGCGAAATAAAGGCGTTAGCGATGCCAAAAGACACCTCCAAGACACACTTGCCCTGGGACACCGCATACCCCGTGGTGAGGACTCGCACATGCATGATGGCGGCCACCGTAGAGCGCCCCCTGCGGAATCCAAACTGATCTTCCGCAAGATCCGACCCCTTTAGTGTCAGGTGCTTCACGAGGCGGTCTGCAATTACTCTTTCAAAGACCTAGGCCCACCTCGTCAAGCAATACTAGGGCGATACGAGAACGGAGAGTCAACTATACTGGCGTCACGACCAGACGGGTATTGTGTCTGGTCCGGGCACCTGCCCATGTTCTATTCGGTTTCCTTTCTTAATTTTATTGTTTAAAATGATTGTCGATCGTTACCTGGCGAGCGTTGCTCGTTGGGATGCCTAGGCGACGTGGCGTGCAGCGCGTTGCGGCTGCCTTGTTGGAACGACACCGACATGCCGCTGTCGAGCGAGCCCACCGAGCCGCGCCTTTGTAAGCGCTCTGCTGCTAATGCCACTGGAAATTACAAAATAAATATTACGTTACGGAATCTCGAGTCTCTTTAAGGGCCGAAATATAACCGCATTGTGGCAAATCGGCTACAGCTCTTCTCGCGTCGCCGCAACGCAAATTTTAGCATTTACTGTCGTACCTATCCTACAGGGTAGAGTAGGGCGTAGAGTAGGGTGTACAGTAGGGTGTACAGTAGGGTAGAGTAGGGTGTAGGGTAGAGTAGGGTGTAGGGTAGAGTAGGGTGTAGGGTAGAGTAGGGTGTAGGGTAGAGTAGGGTGTAGGGTAGAGTAGGGTGTAGGGTAGAGTAGGGTGTAGGGTAGAGTAGGGTGTAGGGTAGAGTAGGGTGTAGGGTAGAGTAGGGTGTAGGGTAGAGTAGGGTGTAGGGTAGAGTAGGGTGTAGGGTAGAGTAGGGTGTAGGGTAGAGTAGGGTGTAGGGTAGAGTAGGGTGTAGGGTAGAGTAGGGTGTAGGGTAGAGTAGGGTGTAGGGTAGAGTAGGGTGTAGGGTAGAGTAGGGTGTAGGGTAGAGTAGGGTGTAGGGTAGAGTAGGGTGTAGGGTAGAGTAGGGTGGGGCAGAGTAGTGTGGGGTAGAGTAGGGTGTAGAGTAGGGTGTAGAGTAGGGTGTAGAGTAGGGTGTAGAGTAGGGTGTAGAGTAGGGTGTAGAGTAGGGTGTAGAGTAGGGTGTAGAGTAGGGTGTAGAGTAGGGTGTAGAGTAGGGTGTAGAGTAGGGTGTACTGTAGGGTGTACTGTAGGTAGGAGCTCAGCAGGGTCGAAGTCTACTGGGTGGGGCCATGGACCGACTTGAAGAAGATCCGGCCCCGGTGTGTACGCCTAAAAAGGAATACTGTCGAGTGTACAGTAGGGTAGAGTAGGGTGTACAGTAGGGTAGGGTAGGGTGGGGCAGAGTAGTGTGGGGTAGGGTTTAGGGTAGAGTAGGGTGTACAGTAGGGTAGAGTAGGGTGTACAGTAGGGTAGAGTAGGGTGTAGGGTAGAGTAGAGTGTACAGTAGGGTAGAGTAGGGTGGGGCAGAGTAGTGTGGGGTAGAGTAGGGTGTAGAGTAGGGTGTGTAGAGTAAAGTACAGAGTATGTAGAGTAGGGTGTAGAAGTAGGGTGCAGTGTAGAGTAGGATATACAGTATAGAGTAGGGTGTAGCGAAGGCTAGAGTAGGGGCAGAGTGGTAGAGTAGGGTGTAGTGTAGGGTGTGTAGAGTGCAGAGTATGTACAGTAGGGTGTAGAGTAGGGTGGAGCACCCTACTCGGTGCAGAGTATGTAGAGTAAGGTGTGTAGAGTAGGGTGTAGAGTAGGGTGTGTGGGTGTAGAGTAGGGTATGTAGAGTAGGATGTAGAGTAATGTGTTACCAGTCGCCTTACATATTGATATGTTTACTCACCAGGGTCATTGATGTCAACGAGCGAATTGCTGAGCACGTTCCTCTTGATGATGCTGGTGGGCGGCGGGTTGGAGCGCAGCGGGGCCGCGGGCGCCGGGCACGACGGCGGCGGCGGCACCACCACGCTGGAAACAACGAATTAATTACTTACTTATTAATTACTTACGCATGAAATATAATGTTTAGACATCTGCCCGCCTAGCAAAGTTACGATCGTTTCGTTAACATCGAACGCTTTGTGTCGGCCACATCCCCATTCCTTAGTTCTGCCGTCATGAATACACAACAAACTGAAAAGCTAATAAATTTTATGATAAAGTATTGTTTTTCTTTTTGTATATGATTAAAGAATAAAATCGCCAAATACTCGTAGATCATTGTCGCTTAAAGCCAATCATACACCGCCAGCAAAACCAAGTTACTTTAGCTTAGATCACATAGTTGAGCTATTTTTCATATAGGTATGTGCGTCCACTGCAAAATATTCCAGCTAAGCTACGTATTTACCAAAATCCTATTTAACTATGCGAGCTAAGCTTAACTAATTTAGTTTGGTTGGCGGTGGACGATCGGCTTAAAGCGATTTTGATTTTTTTTACGTGGCTTTCAAGATTAAGAGGGAAAGTATGTGTGTATATCTTATGTTTGTTACTCCCTTATAATCAAACATTAACACAGATTCGGATAAAATTTAGCAATTTAGTCCTTACCCTAGAATAGTACTAAGGATATTTGAATAGTATATTCCCTTGTGATATATTCTCACCAGGACAAAGTTCCAAGCTTGTGGCTTGGAATGAGGCTATCTAGAGTATCATAAAATCAATAATAATGTAAGTAATAAAGTAAACGTACCCATGCATATGCACGTTCAAGTCCATACACTGTTGGTGATCAATTTCCACGTCAGCAACACCACTGTCTCTGTTCTCCATCACTGCTGAAACAAGTAATTGTTTTTTGTTAGAAAAAAGTCATCAACACTATAAAATACTGGCATTTCTTGCCTAGTTTGGGGTTTACTGTCTCAACTAAATACATAGATTATAATATGTAACAATTTTGTTCAAAATGTTAATTATTTAGCTCTTGTGTAATTCGAAGTTGATGGGATCAAGAAAAAAAAATGGCTTCCATAAAAGGCCTCCAAATAAGTCCTCCATATCAGGCCTCCATATCAGGCCTCCATATCAGGCCTCCATATCAGGCCTCCATATCAGGCCTCCATATCAGGTCTCCATATCAGGCCTCCATATCAGGCCTCCTTATCAGACCTCCATATCAAGCCTCCATATCAGGCCTCCATATCAAGCCTCCATATCAGGCCTCCATCTCGTCCACGCTCTCGCGTAAGTCCCCGGCTAACTTGCAGCTGACATACTGACCGTTCCTAGCGTTGTTCCCGGCGCCCCGGCCCTTGCCGCGGTTGAGCTCGCCCTCGATGCGCATGGCCTCCATCTCATCCATCTCAGCGATGCTCTCACGTAAGTCCTCGGCGAACTTGCAGCGGTCATGTTCGTTGCGAGCGTTGAACGTGGCGAGGCGCCGCCCGTCCACACGCCGCGACAGCCGAATACCGAACGGGTAATCTGCAAGTAAGAATTAATTATAACATAACTACTACGGAAACTAGCTTTTGCCAGCGGCGTCACTGCTTGAAACAAGATTTCTCCATACAAACTTATATCGGCCTCCGTTTCATCCCCTTCTTTAACCCGTAAGGAGATAAAACGGAGGTCAAAAGTTTGTATGGAAAAATTTCCTTGTGCAATACCTTGGTTATTCTTTGTCATGTTGCGCAAATTGTAAATAAATAAATATTATAAATGCGAATTATAAATGCGAAAGTTACGATGTTTGTTACTCAATCACGCCAAAACGGCTGGACGGGTCAGGATGAAATTTAGCACAGGCATAGGATATACTCCGGAATAGAACATCTTCATACTTTTTATCCCGGAAACCGCAACCCCAATACCACGCGGGCGAAGCCGCGGGCAAAAGCTAGTAGGTTATATTTTATGTACGTGGGCAAAGCCACTGAAAAAACCTAGTTGTAAATAAATAAATAACTTACGTGGCACAGAGAAGAGGTTGACGATCATGCCGCACAGCGGGAACGACTGACGGAACGTGTAGGTTACAGATGACTTCTTCTTGCTGAAGATCTTCGTGATCACCAGCAGGTCGTTGAACAGGAACACCTGGGAAAAAGAGGGCATTTATTCAGAAAACTTTTTTGATACGCCACCGGTACATAAAAAAAAAAATCCACTTATAGGTTAAGTGGATTTTTTTTAATATTTTGTATTCTATTCTAAGCAGTTTTTTATGGTAGGTAAAAATCATCCAATGACGAATCCCGTCCTTGGGCGGAGCGGAAAACAGTTTCAGACTCTTACCGAATAAACAACCTACACCGTTTCTACGTCACAATCTATAACAGGGTCGGGGCCTTCCTTTCAGACACGAACCCTTGGCCCAAGTTGGCTTCGACCCTTCTGCAGGGCCCCTACAGTTTGCTGACAACTCCTTGAGGCGCGCGAGAACATTGCGCGCCGTCGACGACTAGGCTTGCGCTCAGCGATAAGACGACCTTCGTACCCATTCATATAAGTTTCGGTGAAATTGTTACTACTTTTTTTGTGTACAATAAAGTATTATTCTATTCTATTCAAGACCTTTTCGAAAACTACAAAGATGTTAGGGTTATCTAATTGTATTACGGAGTTCCTATGGCCACCTTCCAACTCCACCATCAGACCCTGACTACCATATAGGATCAAAGCATTCGTCCGTACAAATCCAATGAGCCCAAACACTATAAGGTTGAGTTGTTTTATTGCTGACCTCCTATGGCCACCATCCAGCTCCATCATCAGATCAGCTCTATGTCATCATAATATTGCATTGTCATGCGATTTACACCTGCATGCAAAATTGCAGCTCAATCTGGTGAAGAAATCTGCTTCAAAATTGAGTTACAAGATTTGAGCCGAACATACATAGTTACATTGCAAGCTAATAAAAAGCTTGTAAAAATGGGTATATTACCCAATTAAACATGGTCAAAATTTCATAAAAATACGTGACATATAATTTGAACCAAAATGGCGGTTTGCCGCAGTAACATTTCAGGTATTAATCGAAGTGTGATTCTATGTATTAGTTACCTCTCTCTGGTGCACTCCAGGGCGCTCCTTCTTGTGTATGTCGGGAATCTCGTAGAGGCGGCAGTAGCACACCAGGCGCCGGTGCGGCAGCGCCAGGTGGGGCTTCTTGCCCACTATTGTGGCCTGGACTTTCATCACCTGGAACATTGACAAGAAATATGGAGTTTGAAGAATGGTCCAGAATAATATTTGGAGTAGATGTGCTCTGGTCAGCAAACCCTTGCGATTTTTACCAGTGGCTAACTGTAAATGTAAGACGGATCTATGAACGGCGCTTTCTTTTTGGCGTTAGAAACCATCAAAAACTCCAGCTCTGGGCCGCGCGAGAGGAATTGTGAAAATTTTACTGACTAAAGCCCATGCGTGTTATTGCAACTGCAAGAAAAACGGCTCTGGAAGAAAGGCTTTTGTTTAGCAGACGTCAGTGTCAATTCCCAAATTGCAAATTGGTGACGAAACAATAGGCGTCGTCATATTGTGACGTCATGATTTACTGTCAAGACGAGGCAAGATATCTTTAAAATTTTGTTATTTATGAAAAAAAATATTTATTTACAAACTGAACGAAAAAATTTTAATCAGAATCCAGTTTTTCAATTTTACTAAAATGTTTGTGGTTTGACAGTACGGCGTGACGTCACATCCTATCAATCGATCCTATTCTTATTTGTATAATAGGAAACAGTATATCTACCTGTGTAACATGATCGCTGCCGGGCCTGAACTCGCTAGACTTGACCCGGTCGTAGATCCCGGAGAGCATGTCGCGGTCGATGTCGCCGCAGTCGTCGATGCCGCGCAGGTTGCGCACGAAGTCGTCCAGGGACATGCGCGCCTCGGGCTTCAGGTTCGGAGTGTGCAGGTCCGTGTTCAGCATTATTATGGCGAAGGCTAGCACGAATATCTGTGGAACAAGTTATTGTGGTATAATAGTAGTAGTATACTGATAGTGTGTCCGAATTTGTAGCGAGTATCCGAACTTTTTGAGTAAGGCTAATAAGGTAAGGCAATGGTAAGGTAAGTGTGACGTACCGTGTCCTGAGTCCGCAGGCGCTGCACGAAGTCGGTGTTGCAGACGCAGTACCTCCGGGCGAAGGCCTCCACCAGGCGCTCGATCTTCTGCGCCTCGCCCGGCAGGCGGAAGTGCGCCTGGTAGCGGCGCAGCGCCACGTCCACCGCCATGCCCGACAGGTCCAGCTCGTTCACGAAGCATCTGCGACGAAAGGGTTAGGATGCAGTTACATTATTTAGGCACACTGACTTCTAAGAGACAGGTTATTCCTAGTTTAGAAGTCAGGGTCGTTTTGTTCTAGCCCACTTGGCCATGTTCCTAAAATATGTAACATTTATGTATTGTTTTGGAAAATAAAGATTTATTATTATTAGGGCCAAGTTAAACTAGCTTATTGGTCTCGTCGTCAAAAGAGTGAATGCTGATGGACTAAACGGACGCAGGATGGACAAAAAATGCTATTAGGTTTTTTTATTAGAAATTCTGTAGCTGTCTTTTGTAAATGTGGTGTGATATCCCCTTGTCACATAAAGCATTTGGTCCTGTATCTAGATTAGGTACAGAATTAAAAGCTTTAATAGCCCTAAATCATCTATCGGGCAGTTTGCCCACCAGACATAACACCTGTCTAGTCGGAGGATCCTCAGTTTTCAACAGAGATTTGCGGGACTCTGCACCCTGCAGGCACATGTCCAATAGTGGACGTCTTTCAACCGAAATAATGATGATAATGACATCCTACTAAGCCAACATCTAAACTCTATAACTAAGGCACCTCGCCCACGGCTATATTTTATAGTAATTTTGTCGCTACTAAACGGCCGTCACCATCACTACTCACTTGCGTTAGCCGCATTTACAACAAGCTATAAAAAAGTTACCAACGCGCTTCAGCCTCGCGACTATATCAATGCGAACGTGCTACAACAGCTTCAAAAAGTCGCCGGGGACGAGGTGCCTAAGAACAATACTGGTATACAAACTCACTCAAGCACAGCCATGTTAAACGGATTCTGCAGGTTCCCAAGGTATTCTCCGATCATCTGTTTGCTCAAGCCCTTCCTTGTGATGAGGAAGCGCGCCACTCCTCGAGGGGAGTTCTCGAGGAAGCCGCGGGAGATCAGGTACGCAATGCCACGCTCTGGCTTCTTATTGAACAGGTTGAGGCCCACGCGGTATTGGCGTTTGCGGACTGTTTCCGATACCTGGAATGGAAAAATGGTGATGAATATGCGATTTATGGAATGTTTTTATGATGTTTTATGATGCTTCTAGTACTTTGTCAGATAAATAAAATGTAAAATCCTTACAGTTGTTATACGGTGTTACCGATAGTGAAATTACAAAAAGGGGGCAAGACACTAAAATTGATTCAGGGCCGAATTGTCTTAAAACGTGCAAAGGGATTATTCGTCAATGGAGAAATATTTAGGCATAATTTGGATGCATTGGCAAAAATCTGGAAAGGCAATTGGATAAAAGGGTTTAAAAAAAAATTAATTTCTTAAGCAAAGTGGGCAATTTAATTACACTTTACAAAACTATGGTCAGAGCCTTCCTTTCAGACACGAACCCTTGGCCTTAATTGGCTTCGTCCCTTCTACACCCTAAGGTTGCTGGCATCTCTTTGAGGCGCGTGGGAACAGTGCGCGCCGTTGACGACTGGGCTCGGTCTGGACGATAACCAGACGACCGGACGGCGAGCTACCCAATGCTTGCCGCAAGTCGGGATGGAAATCCCGGCGGCGTGACTTATATATTTAGCCTTGATAGCTAAAAAGGCTTAGGCACCTTCAGGGGCTGGTGAGTGTGCGCATGGTGGTCGTGCTGGGGCCGGCAGCAGGCGGCGGGCGGCGGCGGCGCCTCGTAGTAGGGCGGCGCGTCCTGGCGCTTCCACACGGCGTAGCGCTCCGCCTCGTAGCCGCCCGACGCCGACGCCGTGCGCTGGTGCTGGTACGGCTCCTGGATGTGCACGTGCGGCTCCTGGGGTGCGGGGGGGAGAGGGTGTTACCACTAACTGCCGCTATTGGTATTCTACTAAGCGGCTGGATGCACTAAACATACTATTGAATATCATCCTTATAAAGCTACGTAGAACTACGTAGATATTCAACACTATGTGTTAGAATGAAAATTTTAAATGATAAGTCCATTTTGTGTAAAAAAAAACTTCCAAAATGTATGTCATTCGATATCCCACCAAAAACCTCAACGAGATACCAGACATCACGTCCGGGTCACCACTTATGAAATGATTTACACTTTTTCAAGTTAAATACAGACTGAAACATATTTCCGATAAGTTTGATTCCTTTACACAAAATCTGGTTCAATTGTGGGTACATTTAAAATATTAATTCGAAAACGTAATATTGAATATGTAGACGGATCTATAAGGATGATATTCTATGAGACAGCTAGCCCTTTAAAGAAAATCCGACGTATTGTTACTTTTGGCCCGATGTTTCCCCAATTATGGGAGAAATTAGCTCAACTGTGCAGATAACATTACCAGCCAATCATAGAAATTCATATTGTAGTCTCGATAAAAGATTTGTGTAATAAGTTAACTAATTTCTATTTTAAAGTTAATGGTAATGCCCCAGGTACGAATATTGAAGGTTCACTCATACGATAAAAATATTGCAATCGGATACATGCCAATCATTCCAAAATGCAGGATTTTTTGTGCAGATAATTTGTTTGACTCGCGTCGTTCAAGCAACTCGATCGTTTTAATTTTTCAAGAATTCATACGACTAATACAATTAATTAATGTAAGCTTAGATACCGAGTAAATTGGGGTAACTTTGTCCTTAAGGTATAAATTTAGCACAGCTTACCAACCAATACAAACACAGTAAACAGAGTTTATCATGTTCCTATTGGTTATTGGGCTTGTCCAAAGTTATACCCCAGGGCCAAAGTAAACCCACTTTACGGTATTTGTATAAAAAATCAACATTTATTACTATAATAGTTTGAACTTTGAAGTCTTGCTGGCAATTTTTAATGAACAGTTACATTACGATTTAAGATATTCTTACGTGTAAAATAAGCTATGATTGTACAGAATCATGTTACTTACCGGAGCCCTAGGCTGGTAGGGCTGATGGTAATGATGGCGGTGTTCCTGCGAGGAGGAGGACGATGAGGACTGTACCGAGGACATGGAGCCTCCTCGCACCACGGCACCTCCGCATTCCGCACGACGCAGGGAGACGGGGCTTTCGGCACTGTACGAGAGAAGACTGTTAATTTGGTAACACATGTCCAATTGGAAATTCTTTACTTTTTAGATTAACTAAATACTAGCGACCCGCCCCAGCTTTGCACGGGGGCAATGTTTATACATTTATGCCTGTATTATACATGTAAACCTTCCTTTTGCATCACTCTATCTATTAAAAAACCGCATCAAAATCCGTTGCTTAGTTTTTTAGATCTAAACATACATAGACAGACAGCGGGAAGCGAGTTTGGTTTTATACTATGCAATGAATAGCGACCCGCCCCAGCTTCACACGGGTGCAATGATGATATTAAATATACTATGCACGCATTATACATATGTATAAACGTTCCTTTTGAACCACTATCTATCTATTATAAAAAAACCGCATCAAAATCCGTTGCATAGTATTAAAGATTTAAGCTTACATAGGGACCGACAGCGGGAAGAGACTTTTATACGGCGCATGATGAACATCACACGAAAAACACAGTCCCAGAAATATATAATAGCAGGAAATATTATGGAACGATAATAAAGAAACACTTTATTTTCCATTCACTGGCGAAACATTGCCCTTGTAATCACACTACAACAGTTTTGATTGCAAGCATAAAATAATCAACGGCACTTAAAATTAAATTATTGTAAAACTCACTATGAAGGTAGAAAAATAAATAAATGGAACCGAAGTTGTCACACAGTACATTCTTTTGTATTTACACGTAACTCCACGACTAAAGCGAGTATTTTGCACTTGTACATTCTTATTTAACCTTTCGACTACCGTAATTACAGACACAATTAACAGAAAAGGTGTACGGACACCGGTGTCCTCTTGGGGTTTAATGAACTAAAGTATAACCTGCTCTGATATTTTTAAGAATTAAAAACGGAAGTCGTCATTTAATATTTATAAATCAAATAGGAACATCCTGTTCGATTTATAACGAATCAAATGACGGTTCTATTTAAAATAATTAAAAAGAATGTTGTCAAATGAAATCCTTATATAAATTCATAAGGATGTTGTAATAGTTTTAAATAATTTGAAGGAAAGTAGTCAAATTAAATCCTATTATTCAACAGGATTTTGCAATGGTTTTAAAAGAAATAAACCGGAAGTGATCAAAACTAATCCTTAATAAAATAAATAATAATAATAATAATAATACGTCTTCTACATCTACCCTAATATTATAAACAGGTTAAGTTAGTTTTTTTTTTTATTGCAGGATATTTCTGAAAGGATTGGTCCGATTGGTAAAATTTTTTCACTGATAAAAAGCTGCTTTGCTTTGGAGTGATATAGGCTATATTTTACGTATGCGGGCGAAGCTGCGGGCAAGAACTTTTTTTTTAGTATTTTATTGTATATTTCGTAAAACCTTTTAAATCTTCACAAAGACTGACGTCAGGTTTTTTTTTAAATTGCTATAAGCTAGTGCTTGACTGCGATCCCACCTAATGATAAGCAGTGATGCAATCGTTGATGATGAGGCGCACTAGTTTATTAAGAGCCTGTTCACTCTAGCCTTGAAGACAACTAAATTATAATTACACGGGAAAACCACAACTACACAGCGCGTACATCGAGGAACTCGAACAGTTTGTCACTGTTCCAGTCCCTCGATGTATGCGGTATAAACGACGAGGCAGAACGCTTAGGCCGGACCGTAGATGTTTCAACAACGTAAAGGTGGATCTGCTGTATGGGTTGTCCGATGGTAAAATTGAGATGGCGGAATCAAATCGTTCAATTCCCGCAAATCTTTTTTGTGTTTGTTATTGTCCGGAGAAGGATCTTATGAGAACAATTAGTTAGCTCTCTCTAGTCGGGGGCGTAACTTAATGAAATATTAGTAACTTACTTGAGTGTAATACTGCTAGTTCTCTTGGGTATCTCTGGAGGCAGCCGCCGTGCGTTGGCGGCTTGTATTGCTGCCAACTGCTGCTGCTGTCGCGCCGTCGGGGACGACAGGGGCTTGCCACCAGATGACAGTAGGTTGCCGTAGATTGGACCTGGAACATTAAAATAATATATGAATAAGTAAGTACAGAATAAGAGAACGAGTATCATCTACACTATCTACACTAATATAATAAAGAGGTAAAGTTTGTTTTTTTGTTTTTTTGTTTGTAGGGGGTAATCTCTGGAACTACTGGTCCGATTGGAAAAATTTTAGCAACAACAGAAAGCTGCTTTACTCCTGAGTGATATAGGCTATATTTTATGTACGCGGGCGAAGCCGCTGACAAAAGCTAGTCTATAATATAAAAATTCATCGCTGAAATCAAATCAAATCACAAATTTTTACTGTAGAATATGGTAGTGGTTGTGGTGGTATGTTTGGTGGTGTGGTATGATATGGTGGTGGTGGTATGTTTGGTGGTGTGGTATGAAATGGTGGTGGTGATGTGGTGGTGATATGGTGGTGGTGGTGGTGTGGTATGCTATGGTGGTATAGTGGCTGTGGAAGATGTTACGGTTTTGATTCCAGCATAATTATCCTGCCATACTATGGCGTACAAATATTTCTGTATTGGGTCTATTTATTGACCTATGAATTATGAATCAATAAAATGTCAATATTATTGCAATAGAATTAAAATTGCTATATCACTTGTAAATATTATTGAAATAAAGATGAATGATGAATGTGTTGCTAAGCGCAAATCTCAAGAACAGCTGATCCAATTTCGCTAATTCTTTTTTTGTTGTTTTTGCAATTATCAGGTAAATAGGGCACAGTAGCTAACTATATAGTGAAGTAAGTATAGGATAATAGAATAATCAGTTGATGGGAGTCTAGCCGCGGGCAAAAATATAATAAATAAATATATAATATATAAATAAATATAAATATATAATAAAAATAAAAATACATTGTCGATATGATATGAGTAAAGAGTAATGTAGCAATTTCAATGATGATCTTTTAAATCCATACTAATATAATAATAGTTTTTTTTTATTGTTTGTTTATTATTTACTTTACTTTAACATAACACGGTCTAAAAAAGCCAATAACGTTAGATATAGACGTGTTTTTGCTCAATCATCGAGTACATTATCTCTTACTATCAGTTGAGATTGCGGTCAAACACCAGACTATCTAAAATTGTCCGTCTGGTACATTTTTACGGATAAAGTATAAAGTAAGCTTGAACCTCAAGGAAGAATTTGAACTAACTAGCCTTCTGCCTGCGGCTTCGCCCGCGTGAAAGTAGGGTTCTCCATACAAACTTTAGACCCCCATTTTTACATTAGGAGCTGAATTTTGAATTTTGAAAAAACATTACTTACTGTTCGCCTACGTCATAAAAGGAAGCCTTGTGCAAAATTTCACCAGTAGTTTTGACTGTGCATTAATAATATGTCGAGTCAGTCAGTTTCTCCTTTTATATAAATAGATTTTTATCAGACTTCAGCTTCACAGTCACGCAGGCGAAGTCGCTGGCTGGTCAGTCTTAAGTAGATCAAGAAACAGATGAATTCTGGCCTGGTATTTTTGCCAGCATCATCGCACAACTGGCAATGATTATGAAATAAGACCCAATAGCAAAACCGTAGGAAAAAGGCTGGTAAAATATATCCGAGATACGGCGTGATGATGCCAAAGAATCAAAATATATTTATTTTTTTGTTGAAATAACACCCACTGACTAGGTAGTACCATTCTAAAGTGGGGTGAGAGGGCACGTCAGGCTTTTACTAACTAAAACCTACTCCTGTTCCTTCTTTGTCTTTGTTACTTTCACTTATACCATGGCCCCAGTAAGCAGACTTACTGGCTAAAACCACACGTACGTTCCATATTAAGGGTCGAAGCTTGCTAGGGCCAAGAGTTCATGTCTGAAAGGTAAGCACGGCCTTGGTCTGAAAGGCAACGCAGGAGCGGAGTGGTTTTTTTTAGTCAGTAAGAGTTTGACACTATCTCCTACTCCATCTAAGAGCGAAAGTTGTCATTGGATGATTTTTACACACAGACTATGTTCCATATTTACCTAACATTCCAGGACTCCAGGTTTTCCTTTCGGAAAGAAAGGAAGAAATTTCTTTGCCAGTCCATGGCCCCAGTAGTGCCTACTGAGCCCCAACAGTAATCAGAATACCATAGCATAATAAAGACAAACATATTACGTTGTATGTTTGCCATATTTGTTTGCCTATCAAACAGTAAACAAGCCCAGTTCTCGAGAAAACGTCTGCGCAAGATAAAATTCTCCTACGATAATGCAATATTTACTTTACGATGACGATAAATTGCGGAAAATTGTAAAAAAAAGTATGGCATTGGAATAAATACGAACGAAGGTAAGTTGTACATGTACAAGGAAATTTGTTTTTATAACTTCTTTATAATGACAGGGATTAGTTTTGTGATAGTATTTAATTTAATCTTTTGTAGTATTTTAATCAATTCATTTGATAGGCTTTTTCAAGGTGGCTCTCTGTCAGGGGTTCCCCGGTTTAGAACTACCTAGTTGTAATAGTGTTTTTCTGGCAAGCTTAGCGCTTATATACAGGGCTAAACTTTGATCGTTTTAATCTACAACTCAAATTAATATAAGCATGTACGAAATTAATTTCTTATAGTAAACATCATCTGAGCGAGTCTTATAACCTGTAGGTAGTTAGTACACGACGACTGACAACTACCTACAGGTCATTGCCTCGCTCAGTTGATGTTTATTTAAAGAAATTAATTTCGTACATGCATAAATTAATTCGAGTTTAAAATTCTTTTTTTTTCTAATTTTATCTTCATAAATTGACAGTGTTTCATGTCGACCCTTCATGGGATTAAAACTTAAATTCCATATATCAATTTCGGCAAGAAACACTGAAGGGTTTCTTGCAGTACGGAAATATGTATGAAACAGTGACCGATGTTAATATAACCTCTCGTCAATTCCTGAGCTTTGGGATCGTTTGAAAGAGCCTTCGAACGCAAAGATCAATTAAGGGAACACCCAGGGCAATAGGAGATGGAGGAGTTCATAGATGATTCAAAAAAGGAAAAACAAAATGCAAGTTACCTGTGTTATTCAGCAACTGGTGGTTGTGTAGAGATTCATTGTGCGAGGATGACGTAGATATGTTTGTGACGGACCCGCTTACGGAGCAGCTGCACACCTGTAGCAGACAAACGTTATTATTAGTTGTATACAAGCGAACATTATTGTTTCAATTATGAAAGTACACACATGTGTTTTTTATACTACACGGATTATAAAAGGTATCCATACTTATTTACTAATATTATAAATGGGATTAAAGAGCAATTAAAAGAGTGCCGGAGTTTTTTTTATGGTAGGTAAAAATCTTCCAATGACGAATCCCGCCCTTGGGGGACCGGGAAACAGTGTCAGACTCTTACTGACTAAAGAACCTACCCCATTCCTACGTTGCCATATATACTAGGACCAGAGCCATACTTTCAGACGTGAACCCTTGGCGTCAGTTGGCTTCGAACCTTCTGCAGGGTTCCTGCGGTTTGCTGACCACTCCTTGAGGCGCACGGAAACAGTGCGCGTCGACGACGACTGGGCTTGGTTCGGAAGGTTACCAGACGGAAGGAGTACCGGAGTTATTTTATGATTTAAAACCTCAAAAAATATATGGAACGAAGAAATAGTACATATTCAATGTAAGATGTCGTAACAGGGCTGCAAGGGAGTTAGACGAATGACATTAACTTGAGGAAAAGGAAGTGACAAGTGACGTGACAAGTAATGTCACCACCATACATTTTGTACTTATGTTAATACCATTTATCTAACCCAACAAGTGACATTCTGCAGAGTCTGCCTCCCCTTTGGGAAAAGACTTCAGTTTATGTGTTTGTGTGAAATAATAATATTCAACCTACCGAATTTCGATCAGGGAGGCCCATCTCAACTGTTATTAGCCAAGTACGCAGGAGATATTTTAGTGCACAAGTGTACGTATGCGGAAACATAAACGCTATCTTTGTCTCTCAAAGTCCGACACGATGGAGAAATCACTAGCAGGGCATAGGTGTGTCACACGGTCAACTTCCAAAATTAGGGCTGTAGACTAAAAGTTCAATTGGAAGAAACCAATAGTACTCTACGAACCCTAACGCTCAACAATCGCGCGTCTACGCGCTGTTTGTCTTAAATAGCCACGCACAACTATAGAACACACAACACAACTATAGAAGTTGTGTCTTCCTGTATCGTGGCTATTATGATATATGTTTTTCAGAGGAGAAAAGGGAATGTATGGTACACACCTATTATTTTAAAAGGAATGTTTAACAAAACGTCTAAATATAGGTATCACAGAATCTCTTGAAACAGAAAGTCTGTTGACAGGTGAAAATACTATTAATAAAACTGTTGTATGAACCAAAATAGAATGATTACTTAATTTATAAAAGTAATTACCTTGATAAGAGAACAGGACATGAAAATGTCTTACTCATCGTAATCATTGTTTCATCATTCTAATATTTATTTGAAAACTGGTTGTTGCAGCAAACTTCATACCGCAGGCGGTACGAGGAAAATTTTCTCACCGTTTAAACTTTCCCTGGATTATGACGAATAATTCAAGACCAAAATTAGTCAAATCGGTCACACAGACTAACGAACAAAAAATCATTTCTATATATAAGAAGACTAGCCTTCTGCCAGCGGCTTCACCCGCGTGAAAGTAGGTTTTTCCATACAAACTTTTCATCCCCTTAGGGGGTGAATTTCGGAAAATCCTTTCATAGTGTTCGCCTACGTCACAAAAGGAAGCCTGTACAAAATTTCACGCACCTAGTCCCAATAGTTTTGGCTGCGCGTATGAACGCGCATTGCGCGTATTGGTAGATATAGATATATATATATATATAGATTGAATCTTAGAACATTTGCCTTATGATTCAATCTTCAAGTTCGTTTTTGTTTTTTTTTTTTTGTGATCGAGCGAGTGCAGTGTTAAAAACTGAAATTGATATAAAAAAAAACATTTTTATACTTCGAAACACTGATCGCTGCAATTATCACTTATTTTTAATGGAATTAACAAGGTTTCTATGTTTCTTTTTATTTGTCGCATTTCTGATATGCTGATAAACTTTTGCAAATTGAAAAAAAAACCCACGATTGTGAACACATGTATACGATTGTTATCAGAGTTAATGCAATAATTGTGCACGATATGTTTATCGGAAACACCAAAATGCAAGTTTTGGTAAATTTTCCTTCGTTTCTAGTATTAAGTTTACCGATAGGGTAAATATGAGACCCTAGTGCTATCTCTCCGCTGCCCGTCTCTCTGTCACCAGGCTGTATCTCAAGAACCGAGATAGTTAGATAGTTGAAGTACTCACAGATTTTGTATTTCTGTTGTCGCTATAACCGCAAATATTAAAAACAAAATAACATAAATATTTGAGTGGGGCTCCTATACAACAATCGTGGAACCCTTTGAGTGCAAGTCCGACTCGCACTTGCCCAATTTCTTTTTGAGGCGATAAATCAATAAATAACACAGAACAGCGGGTCAGACTTTTACAGACTAAAACGCAACTAACACACTCCAGTTGCTCCAGAGTCACACTAATTCTTTCAAATATTCTCAACAGCGCTTTCCCAAATGTGGTTGCCTTCCAGTCTAACTAACTACTGCAGCTGAGTTTTATACATGGAGCGGCTGCCTATCAGACCTCCACAACCCAGTAACTGGGTAATACGATACCTTTTGGATAGATCTTCGGTACCTTTGGTATCTCTTTACTGACTACTGATGTAGATACACTATAAAAAATACATATTTACACAAGATACAACCAAACACCATTTTACCACAAATATACAAGTATTTACAAACAAAATACACACACTTCGTATTTCCCGGTGAAACCCCATAGTTTTAGTTTCTTCACTTTTATCAGCATAACATTTTTATTTTTCACTATACTTCTAATAATGTCTTTAGTTTTCGACTTGTCCATTTTTCCCCTGAAGAACACGGTAAACTACGGCGCCCTACACAGAGCGTGGCCGGACCCGCTCTTGGCCGGTTTTAAATTTCGATTTTTTGGTTTAATTTTCGCGCGTACGTTGTTTCGTGTTAAAGTCAAAAGTAATAATGATAAAGTATATCAGATAATTTATAATTATTAGTTAAGCGATGTTGTTCTATAGCCTTATCAGGTGTGATAACAGTTTATTTACTTTTAGTGATAGGTATGTTATTAATGAACTTTCGAAAATTCTTTTCTTACTTAGTAACTGTAGTTTCTGTTTGTATATGGTTTAAATTATTCGCAAAATAATGCCGTTTGTGAGGAAAAAATAAGTTGTTTTTTAACAAATCTTTAAAGTCTGAACAACCTTCACAGTGTCCTTATAATTTTGCTTGTAAAGAATAGGAGAAACTAATCCCTCGGAATTAACTATGATCAAATAATCCATTTTAACCTAGGTGTCTTTAAGTCAAGATTGAATAGGTTACTTCTAGAGAAGCATGCACCTTCGTTGGCCACATTATCGCTTATCATCAAGTGAGATACTGGTCAAACGCGAGCCTGTCCAAAAAAAAACTCTGACGGAAAAGAAGCGTGTCAGTTTGAGGTGCCAGTCCGTCTGTCCGTGGCATCGTAGCTCCTACACAAATGGATCTATTTTGATGCGATTTGTGTTTGATAACTTTTTTTGACGTAATCGAGATGGTTCTTAGCTACAATTTATGAAGATTTTTGCAGGTGTTTAATTCAATTAAGTTAACCTTTGAGTACCGTAATTAGAGACAATAAAAAGACTATAGGTGCGCTTGGGGCTTAAGAGTTTAAGGTCATTAGCTAGTTTGTTAATTGCATTAGGGGATTTTAAAAACTTAATGGGTATTTACTTTTTTTAAACATAGGTATTTAAAAATGATTGTTTTAAATACTTTTTAGGTACTATATTATCAACACACTTTTACTCTAGAGATAATAGATACAAATGATATCAGCTACAATTCGACAACGCTGGCTACGTTAATCTTATCACCACATTGCTTACATTCCTAAATTATTAAGCTTAGTATTGATATTGCACCTTCACCACAGAGATTAGTTTGTATAACTAGAATAAACAAGTTTGTATATTTAAAAATATGTGAATCGTTTAATAATACATTGTTTTCCTAGGGGTGAAGGTAAGGTTTGAAGAGAGAGATTTGTAATAACACAATACATTCAACAGATTCAGTTAAGGATTTAACGCCAGATATTTTATGACTTGAGATTTTGTATATGAACACGCGACATGTTGGGCGTTTGTCGTACATTATCCATATATTTGTGTTTGCACGTGCAATGACGCAACCCGCTGCTGCAATGTACGACGAACGCCCAACGCGTCGCCCATCACACCGCGTCTCCGTAGAGATGTCAATTTAAGGGTGGACACTAAGCATTTACAGGGCAAAAGAATAAGTTTGTTATTTTGCTTCTATGCATTTACAAAAGTTTTTTTTTTTCGAAACACCCTGTATATGCATATTCTGTTCTAACATCGGCGACCAAGAAAGAAATTCTCGGATACAGCAAAATACGTCAGTTCAGCTACCACAGAAAGTATTACTATTCAATATTTATTTATTTAATCGAAGGAGAACTAATAGCTATAACTAAAGAATAACAAATGTGTAAAGAAACATTGAGCCAATTACAGGTTCTCATATTCATGCTAAATAGTTTGAACATCATCCTTACCCCACTATCGGCGTCCCCACGATGTAGCGGCGGCATATCAGCTGCGATCATGTGGATCTGATGGGCAGACTGTTGCACCCTAGCCACCATGGCTTCCACTTCGCTCTGAGGGTCACATACCATGTGGTTGCTGGAAAAAGAAAGGTCGTTGGTTAGTCTTTGACAAAATACTGATACCATCTTCGGGCCACGAAGTGTATGACGATCACAAAACTTTTTAAGAACACATTCACCGTGCGTACAGCTAAGGAGTGGAATTTCCTGTCAGACTCTGAGTTTCCTGATGTCTATAGCCTGGGGATCTCTAAGCTAAGAATGAATAGGTTACTTCTAGATAATCGCACTTCGTCTCGTCGCTGTCCACCGGGTGAGATAGTGGTCAAGTGCGAGTAAAAAATATTAGGCTGACTTTCGTTTAAGGTAAACCCCTACCTAAACCATCGAGATGCGTGATCTTACGATAATTGTAAGTAATATTAGTATAAGTAAAGAAATCGTAACCCTTCATCGTAAGTTTTTAAATAGCTACTACTTCGTCCCACTGTTGGACATAGGCTTCCCCCAAGATTCGCTACAACGACTGGTCCTGAGCGTCCCTCCATCGGAGTCCCGCGACCCTCACCAAATCATCGGTCCACTCTAGAACCTTTAAGCCCCATCGACCATCTTAGGGTTTATTATAATTCCAGTGAGAGGGCAGGAATATCTCCGGAACAGATAAGATTTTTTTACACTATTGCCTCACTATTATGGTCTAAAAATCCACGCGAACAGAGTAGCGGGTAACATCTAGTATTAATATAACTTACAACCACATAAACCCTTTACTAAAAACCCACAAATCTCAAAAGAACCCAAACAGCACTACTTCAAATATTAAAAACCTACTAACCGAAATCCCGAAAAAACCCGAGCATTTCCTATGGGACATACTTCCATCTTTCACTAACTTGATCGCAAGAAACAAATCGTAATAAACACTTTCAAGTAAATTGAACTTTATCACCTACGAAATAAAGTCACAAATTGGTTGTGTACAGTTAGAGAGTTGTCCTTGTCTTACAAAATTGAATTCTGCTTTCCTTGCGATAAGGTCTAATTTTGGGTGTAGGTTGTAAGAAGTTCAAATATTCAAATGTATGGCACTTTCAGGCGGTAAAGATAAGGGACACGACGCCTGCTTATAAATTAACGATACAACCTGTGTTACGCATTATTGGTTGTCACTTTGTATTCAAGATGATCAGTGTAAAAACAATGAGAGCGGTTGGCGTTACGAGCTGTTTATGTAACACTCTTTTAATGTTTATTAGTGAACTTTCTTTTAGCTTTTGCTAGCGGCTTCGCCTGTTGAAAAGTAGGAAATTATTCCTAGGGGATTTACTCCTGAGATAATACACAATCTTCAGAGATTAGTCAAGTACGCAGGGGATAATATAGTATACAAGTGTAGGCGCAAACAAAGATGATTCTCTTTTTATTGACTCGCATTGTCTAATAGGATTTTAATCCGACACGACTGGAAAGAGATCAGACGCAAGACCAATGTCTTTACGTGCTTCCTGAGGCACTTGGGTGTCAGACCACCAAGTTCCAGACGGGTTGCTTCAGAGAAGAAAATTCGAAATCAAAAAACCCAACAACACTTTTTGTCCGACCCGGAAAAGCGAACCCAGGGCCCCATAGCACTTGGGTAGACCACGTCTTGGATTAGCATGTAGGATACTTTTAACATTAGGATTTCTCTCAATCTTCCTTCGATGTTTTTTGCAGGCAAAGCCGTTGGCAGCAGCTAGCTAAGCCTAAAGCAATGTACAAAAATGGTTGTGTCCTCACCTCATGTCCATATCATGTCGTTCCCGTAGTGACATGGAACGCATTGGCCTGGTGAGGGCTAAGACCTTCTCGGCTCCACCAGGACTCTTTTGAAGTAGTGTATTTGCGTATATATCTGTACCTGGAATAGAAAACGTGGTATTTAGAGCTGATCAGTCTTGATGGGACTCAGGCCTCCTCCTTTGGAAGGGGAATGGGCCATAATCCACTACGCGGGTCCATGCGGGTTGGTGGATGTCACATGTCTTCGAATTTTTGGTTCTAGGACATGCCTGTTTCCTCACGGTGTTTTCTTTCACCATTTTGAAAGCACTGGTCAAAATCAAATTCAAAATATTTTTATTTCACGTAGGCCTACTTATACACTTATTATTATACACTTAAATTCACGAAGTAATGCGCCTGGCCAGACTTGAACCCGCGATCTATAACTTGTAAGTCAAGGCCGTTGCCACTCGGCGACCACTGGTCTATTATTACCTTATTCTCAGATAAATACTTGAAAAATCCTTACCATTGACTAGTTGCCCATGATCAGGGCCATCCTGCATCCTCCTCGCGGTAGAATCTGCCGCTTTTGCCATTGCTGTGATGGCACTAAATTTCTTCAACAGCTGTCGTCTCCTGAATGCCCTCTGAATAGTGACAGCTGCCCTCCTTGCTCGTAAACCTCCGTACCTTCGCTCTAAGATCTCTGTCTGTTTGTCCAGCAGGTCTTGGGACATCTCATAACGGCTGGAAGGTGGAATTTTCCATGAATATGCTGAGGGTTTTGAGTGGAAAGGTAAAATGAACATCTTGAAGGTTAAGCCAAGGTTTTTGAAGGTCCATGCCAGAGTAAAGATCGATGATCTAAATATTGTGATTGAATAAACAATGAAGGGTAGAATGAAGTGATCGATCGCTTCTCAAAGGACAGGTTATTTGGTAAAGATGATGTGTATTTTGGAGCAATTGGTCATTCAGTTGTTTGGACACTAAGGACAGTTTTGTGGTTTGCAATTTGACGGGTTTTGAGTGATGTTCATTGTACCATTAAAGCAGGGTTGATAAAATAGGTTAATGTTTCAATCAGATGATTAGGGTTTTGCATATAGGGTTTAGTAATTTATTTATTAATTTGGATTAGGAAATATATTTTTCTAGATGACGGATTTTATTCATAACAGTTTTACATTTCTTTGTCTATATTTAGATTACAATTCAGAAGAGGTTTGTAATTTATTTAAAGTCGTGTAAATAGTGAACGATTCAACTAATGAAGTTTAATAAAGTTCTACTAGACAGTATCATTGTTGAAAATAGACAGTGATTGACAATTTAATGAATGAATCCAATTCTAGAAGAAGCTTTATCAAATTACGAATTAAACTTTTAGTGTAATAACTACATGCTGTTAACTTTGAAGATTATGTTGAAAGAAGTTTGTTAACTTGTAAATTAAATTAGTATTTCTGGTTTAGGTCCACTTAAACTGCATGCCGACTTTAGTATACAAATCTAAAATTAGAATCATGAATATTGTGTCTTAGTTAATTGTGAGAGAATGCGGTTTTCAATGACATTGTCTGACCTTTAAAAGTGCATAAAGACTGCATTATGCGAGTGACAATATTGTAATGAATATTATCTAAGAATAAATACTACTGGCATTTTAGTCGTTACTAACCAGTAACCACTTATCGCGAAAAAGATAATTAGTACATAAAATTATCGTGAAACTGAAATTTTATGTATTCTTGCATTAAAACACATCGCATGACTTACGTCTTCAATTATAAGTCGGTTGTAAATTTATATGTAAGCAAGAAGTGACAGGTATCGTTAAAATCATTTTAAAACATCGATATTATATGTACTAAGCATTAGATTAGTCGTCTCGTACAGTCACTATACTTGACTTAAGTGGTGACTGCAGACCATACACTTTTACATTGATGACATTAGTGTAATTTTGGCGTTGTAGCGCTGTAAAAAAGTTTTGTTAGTCGACAATGCCAATGAAGCACTGCAGCAGACTTTTGTATTAACTTTATAGTATTTTAACAAATAATTTCTATGAACGTGCTTGTCTATCGCTATGATATAAATCGATGTTTTAAAATCACACAAACTTTTCAGATGTCTTTAATATTACAATGTTTATCTCAAAATGACCTAAATAACAGTAAATAAAAGTCAAAACATGAGTAAAAGTGGACCAAGACCTTAAAACTATTCTTAAAATCATGCCTTGAGTAAACAAGTGATTGTCAAAAGTTTTTAAATTACTTATGAGTTGAAACAAATTACATTCGGACAAGGCTACGTCCACATTCAGGTGCGATAACTTTTTATCTGATTTAAAATTGACAGGACCAAGTTTTGTGTCGAAGGACCATTTTATTAATTGTCTGTCGTTATCAAGATGTGTTGATGCACGTGATAAACGAGAGCCTGAATAGTATATTTAAGTGCAAATCATATTGAATGATTGATTTGAGTGGTAGCGCTTAAGAAATAAGTAAGTGGTCCTTTAGAAATAATTCCTACTGTCTGTTTTACTTAGTCATCTAGTTTGGCAAGAGTTCTCTAAGTGATGTTGATTTTATTCCTTTCTAGATAGATAGTTCAAGTACTAAGTTTTCGTTTTATTTGCATACTTAAGTAGATACTTAGAGACATAACCAGACCATGTAATTTGCATCAGTAATGATTAGAAATACGATCTTTCACTTTTTCAATGTAAGAAGGAATAGGAAATTTTATTTTTAAGTTTAGATAGGAGTTTAAGTGTTATCTAAGTGTTAAAGGGCACACAATACACATTCCTGAGGTTCACGACATACCCTCTAGTCAATTTACCCCTTTTTTGGGGTAACGTGGGATCTTTTTGGGTCATTCCAGTCGAACCCATGCCCATGATGGACACATCTGTGCCTCGCCTATGGAAGGAATTAAAAAGTAAAGAAAACATAAATACACATTTGTTAGTAACACAATTTTCCCCAAACGAACCAGACCCTTACACATATATTTACACATAAAGAAAATATTTACAAATATGACAACAAAATGCGACAAATATTAATCACTTTTCTAAAATCAACACCCAGACCATGTATTTACAAATACAAAAGCAGCTGACGTCCCTCAGACTACCGCTACGTCCAATATACGCCTGAGCGACTACTCATTCGTGTTAGTGTTCCACTGACCTGTTTGTATGAACGGCGTGTCCGAAGCCCTCTGGCGGGGCGGCGATGTACAACGGCGGCGCCGGTTCGGCTGCGCCCACGCACAGCCCCGCCCCCGTGGACGCGTTCGACGCCGACGAGCATGACGAGTTCGAGTGGTTTAGAGCTGGAATTACGTTACACGAGATTTATATTATAACTTGTAATTATAAATCAAAACAATAGAAGAATATGAGAGGAAAATGGTACAAGGAAAGTACGATACGTACGATTATTGCAAACTGTACATTGTACAAAAGAACCTTTTGTATTCAACTGCGGGATACAAGCCTCTTTCCTAATATTTCTGACACTATCGACTACAAGCCAGCACTTTGGGTAAAAGTCTAAATCACAAATATTGATATTTTGTTAAGTTGGTATTGTTGAGATATCAGCGTTTTGCATGCATTGCATTATCATTACAAGAAGTTATCAAAGATAACAAGACTAGAGATGTAATTTTAGCGCCAGCAATCACCAAGCCCGATGTTTTATGGCTGGGAAATATGGATGTTTCATAAGGATATATAAGGTATATATTCATAAGGAAAGACACATACAGTTAGAGCTTTGTGAATTCTATTCTCATGTTCTATTAGCTACAACTAATCAGGTCTATTCAAATTTAAAGAAAAATTATGCTAGTTTTTCTTCAGGAATCTTCAGCTTTAGAAAGATTGCATAGTTTTTCAAAAACTTACCAGGTAATGGTCGATGAACAGCAGTGACATATCGGTTGCCTTCCATGTATCCTCGGTCGGGTTCCGCAGTGTGAGCATGATGGGCGTGGATCGAGTGCTGGTGGGTATAGAAGCCGTCGGGGGGATGCAGAGCCACCCCACCCGTCCCCTCTTCTTCGTCTACCTTCTGAGAGAAGCTGTGGACAAAGAAAGAATCGGTTAAAGAAGTTGTTTGAGGAACGAGTATGGATCCGGCTCGAACGACCGTTAATTTAAAACGAACACAATTTGAGGATAATTTTGTAATTGATTATAGGTTTAAATAACACACATACATTAAGATAAGTTTGACAAAATAACTTGGCATAGTCATTGCTTTTTTTTTCAAATAAAAACTCAAAATTTTCTATTCTACTGTAAAAAATATATAAAATAACGACATCTCAGTTCAAAAGGCTTGTCTCAAGTATCAGAGACAGTCAACATTTTCCTCGTAGCTATCCCAGTCTTTTGTAACTCGTTCTAGTAAATATTTTCACTATCTTAGTTAAATATTTGCTTACACGAACGTTTTTGGGACGCTTTTGCAACTCCTGTAAATAGAGCTCCCGTCTTCAGAGTGAAAGAGATGGAAGGTTTTCTATCTCGCTTTAGTTTGTGAATGTTTCCATCTTGAATTAGGTTAATGAAGAACATTTAAGATCAAGTGATATTTGGGTGAAGCTTTTCTCTCCAAACAAGATTTCCTACTTCGATTCGACATCCTATTCTGTCAAAAGGATTTTATCAAAATATTATTATGAATGATTCATCGTAGCACAAGTGTTGTTATCATAGATTGATTACTCATCAAGTACTTATGATCGCACTCTGATAGAGACAATGGCGCCGATAAGTTCTATACGGACTTGATGACTATCATAACCAGACCTTGACTTCTGCCAAAGTCCATACAGGATTCGGTATTCATCATGATTGTGCTCTTCCTTAATAAAAGTATTGGGGTTCATGATGCACACATTCAAATGACCCTGTTTTTTTCTGTTTATTTTAAGACGTCCTATATATTCGATTCTTCGATTCTTACACTACTTTTATTCTATTGGTTACAGCTTAGTTGCCTCTTTTTTATGTGAAATCATCAAATAATTTGTCTAGCTCTGGGTGCAGCTAGATGTCAAACTTTTACAACTAAAAATCCAAGTATTCAAAGACCGAGTTCAATCTTTTGAATAACTTTGCAATCTTACGTCACTTGTTACATGACTTGAAGGCAGGTAATGTCATTGCCATACATTTTGCACTTAGCATGAATTATATTATCATAAATACTTTTTATTTAATTTTATGGAAGAGAAAACCCATTCCTTAAAGGCCAATGCTGCGTAAATCAGGAGAGCATGCGGGCATCCGCGCGTGCACCCATCACGTAAGTATATGCGGAAACCGGATTGTTACATGCGCAGTGTCGCTAGTTCAACTATAACAGTGTGCATGTAGTCGCGCTGATGGAGAACTTTAATGCAGTAAAAGGGGCTGCCCCAGACGGATTCCTGCGCGGCGAGGCCACACGGCGAACTTTTATATGGGTCCGCGCGTGCAGCGGTGGCCCTCAAAAAACGTAAACTATCTCTTACGATGTTCTTTCTAAAAAGGGTCGACAGGTTGATGAGAAATAACATTCTTAACGTTAACGTAAGAAAACGCTAAAAATGTTGAGATTTTTGTTGAAGTTTCTCATTTAGTAGGATGATGAAAGTACCTTAAGGTAATGGTACCATAGCCAAACAAAGTTACCAGTTTATGTTAACTAATTAAGAAGGTAACTAGGTAAGTAAGTGGTTGTTTGCCGTGGAAATTGTTTATTCTGTAAGGTAGATACTGATGTAGGTGTTTAAGCGTCAGGGGACTCACTGCGACGTTCGAGCGAGAAAGAAGTATGTACTTACTTTGGTATTTGTTTCACGAGATTGTCATCATAAGGCTCAAAATCGCCTAAAGGGTAATGGAAATGACTATACCAGAGCATAACCGATCAGAAGTTTCCTTGCGTGATAGCATCGAAAATACACATATCTGCAAGAAAACTAACGATACTAACATAGCCTAAAGAATGGTCAAACTTAAGTGGCAATGGGCAAAGCACATTGCTTGTTACACAGATGTTCGATCGAGCCAGAAGTCTTTGGAGTAGCGACTGCATATCGGAAGACGCAGCGTTGGAAGTCCTCGCACAAGTTAGGCTGAGAACCTGGTGACGGCCACAGAAATGCGCTGGTTACGAAACGCACAGGACCGTTCGTTCATTTGGGGATGGTCTGTGTCCAACAATGGACGTCTGTCTGAAATGGTGATGATGATGGATTGCCGTGATAGTATAACTTAATGGCTCTAAAAATAATCACATCTTATCATTAAATCTTCAGTCAGCAGATTCTACGTCAGCAGTCACAACTATGTAATCATATAGTTTAAAAAATGTGCTGTAATGTTTAAATAATAATTATGATTAATTACTTTGATATTATTAAACAGGCACGTGTACTTGTGTATCTAGTAAATGATTGTGTTTTAAATTCTTCGACTATCTATCGATAATATCATTGTACTCACGCTAATTGTCAAGTTGTTATTTTTTTGCTAATTTATTAAAAGGCTCTCTTGGTTGGGTTGTTGGTAAGAAATTCAATCCCGCAAGCGTGAAACCAGGAGGGGAACTAAGGCCCGAATCGGTTTTTGTATAATGATTACTACTTAAAATAATAATAAAATATTTAGAGAGAGAGACTTGGGCTTGGGCAGAGGCTTGGGGATCACGATTTTGATGCGAGATTGGATTCCCTAGTCATGAGATTGTTCGTCAGAATTACAGCGGCCTTGGAACGTGAAGAGTAACAGAACGAACCTAGTTTGTTCCAATGAATTTAACAAAAAACCATTGAAAACTAAATACATTACAATATAATACTTACAATTTTAACCCCCGCCCTCAAAATTATGTATTCCAAGCCACGCACTCTACCCCGAAAACCCGAAAATCTCAAATAATTTATTGCCCAATAAATACAATGATAAATTCATATACATATAAAGCATTTCGAAGTATTTCGTTCAATTCCAATTTCCGGTAAAAACAAAACGACAAATTAAAAGACACTTTCTAATGGCAGATATCTGTTCATGTTGAACAGTATACCCGATTACATATATTAAAACGGCTGATAATAACTGGTTTATATAAAGTTTTAGCATGTTTATATTGGCAATAGTCTGTTTCCTTCATGTTTAAATACGTTAATTTACCTATAAACAAGAAGGCATTGCACTCATAAGACCATATACTTAAACTTTTTTACATAGTTTAAAACTAAGTCGCTTCGCGCTGTCTGTCCCTATGTATGCTTATTGAAGTCGAAGCCAAATAGGGCCAAGGATTCGCGTCTGAAAGGAAGGCTCTGGCCCTGGTATATATGGCAACGTAGGAATGGGGTAGGTTGTTTAGTCAGTAAAAGTCTGACAATGTTTCCCACTCCACTCAAGGGAGGGAGATGCCACTGGATGATTTTTACTAAATCAAAAAAAAAAAAACTCCAAGTCCCATAAGATGCTTTTAATAAAAAAAAAAGTGTATTTGTTAGTTACATTCCACTGGAGTAAAGCAAAAGGCCTAACAGTAGAATAAAAAGTAAAAAAACCAAAGTTGAATAATACTACAACTTAATCTGCATATGTATCTGCAATGATTTGGATATACATATTTACTGTATGGACTTTTAAAGAGATTTTGACCCCTGAGTTTGTTTCGGTGTTTGTTCTCAGGGTAGTCAGCTAGGAAACACCGGATTCATGTAGCATCGGAAAAAAAAATGACGTGTAAAAGTGTTTTTCTAAACGTACTTGCAAAATAAAGATCATTTATCATTTAATCCTCAGATTCAAAGTTATCACAACAAAACCTAGACCAGGAAAACAAGATCAGTATTATCAATTAACAAATCCATGTTAAGTATTAAGAGCGGCCAACCCGACGTACATTTTCATACAACCACTCTTACGTGATTATGATGTTATTTATTACACATATTTCTTGAGTTATTTAGGATACACAGTTATCTTGTGGAAATCAAAACGTAAATTTGTGTAAGAGTAATCCAGTAAAGACCTCTGAAAATCTGCTATTTTACGTGAACTTTGACTCTCCGTAATGTACTCCTATATTAAAAATATAAAAAATACTTCTATAGAAGCCTAGCGCATTTAATCTAGATTCTAAATTTTTTTTTCAAAAATCCTTAAGGGTTTAATAAAAACACGTATTTCCTGGAACAAGTTTTGTGAAACATTCGAGTAAATCGTAAATTACTGAATGCCAACTGAGTTTTCAGGTGTTATCTCTCTTTTTTCGCATTACTTTTGCATCAAACATCACATTGGATTGCTTTAGATGAAGCAACAAGCTTTTAAACCATGCTTGACGTAGACGATAGGCGAGTCGGGAAGGCCCACCTTAAAGGCAGAGTATATCCGTACAAAAGGCACAGATCTACCTTCTGAACAGCGATTCAGTACAAGGAACTCACGTTGTTCTCATCGTGTTCATTCGTTTAGCACTCGACTACATCAGTCAGTGGTTGTCACGAACACAGAGAAAGTTCGAGAAACACCACAAGTTTTGTATACTTAAATATCTTAGGTTGCTAAATCTTAAATTGAGTATCTTACTCGTATTTTGTATGTGAAAGTCTGTTTTGGATTTTTGGAAACTTAATGATAGGACGGAAGCGCAAGGTTAACATTTACCCCTGTGCTAAGGGTTGATGCGAAAGTATAACACCAGGGCTCTGGGACTAAGGCCAGGAAGGCACGGGTTTTTTTTTTATGGTAGGTGAAAATCATCCAATGACGAAACCCGCTCTTGGGCGGAGCGGGAGACTAGTGTCAGACTCTTACTGACTAAAAAACCTACCCCATACCTTCCTTGCCTTATTCCTGGAGTCGAGGTAACAGTTTTCACCACCCTCTAGGCTCCAGGAGGCTTCGACCCTGAAGGGCCCCTGCAGTTTGCTGACAACTCCTTGAGGCGCGCGGGAACAGTGCGCGCCGTTGACGACTTGGACTCGGTCTGACCAGACTACCGGACGGCGAGCTACCCATTGCTCACCGTCCGCGAGCCAGTGTCTACGGTGGCCGGATATCGGCAGGATCGCGGCGGCGACGGCTACGGCGAGGGCGCTGTTGCCTTTGCCTTATGCGGTCGGCCTCCTCCTTTACGAGCATTACTGCTTCGCAGAAGGAGGCGACCGCCTGCCATTCCTCTTCGCTGCGGACCATGGCCTGAACCAGGGCCCGGCGCGAGAGGTCGCCGCCGCCGATCACCCCCACGAGGACACGGCGATGCTCTTCCCAAACAGGGCACACCTCCACCGTGAGGAAGGCACGGGTAGGTTGTTTAATCAGTAAGAGTCTGAGACTGTTTCCCACTCCGCCCAAGGGCGAGTTTCGTCATTGGATGATTTTTACCTACCATAAAAAAAAACCACCACTAATTTCATTTTTGCACTCGAAATGAAAAATTAAATGGTTAGATTTTAGCACCGCGGCGCAGGACTCAAGCGATTTTTTTACCTACGAGTAGGTACGCCACAAAGAAAAAGAAGAACCCACTCTGTGTTCAAGAGGGATAATTTTCGACTTTCACGCGGGCAAAGCCGCCGGTAAAAGCTAGCAACAAAATAATAGCTATTCAAACTCGTGGTTAGAAAACGGAACATAGGTCTGTGCCGGAACTGTGATAATTGAGGAGGTATCGAAGAATTGTTATCAATTTGACGCTTGCGGCGGGAAAGTTGACTTGAAGAACGCCATGACAGACTTTGATAACCACAGTATTGTTATTTGCAGTAAATATCATGAAACATTGTTGTTTCTATTGCGGATTGCTGGATAACATATTGTTTTCTAAACACCGAGTGGTAAAGGCTTTGACTTCTGAGGAGTAGTAGTAGGTCGCGGATTCAAACCAGGCAGGTGCTCTACTTTGTATAATTTATTTAATCACCACTGCTCTCAAAACGGTGAAGGAAAACATCGCGAGAAAACTGGCATGTTCTAGAACCAAAAATTCGAATACATGTGTGTTGAGGAGGTCTGTGTCCCATCAGTGGGAACATTAAAAAGGCGGATTATGATGACATTGTTTTTTTCACGGCCCTAAGGTTTATTCCCTTTTCTAGAGATGAGGCTAGAGTCCTAGCAGTGGGAACATTATAAGGCTGATTATGACAATGCCATGCCACTTTTTTTATGACTGCTATTTCAATTGGTAGATAAGCCGTTGTGTCTATCAAGATAAATAAGATACCAACAAAATTTAATTTCAAAGAGCAATGGAAAAACTTAACGAAAAAGGCTGTCCAATATTAAATGTTTAAAAGAAAGTAAAAGCGACTTATTTTTTACACAACGCTACTAAAATCCAGCCCAAACTTCTACGTAACAAAACACAAAGGACCAAAAACCCGACGCTCAAAAGACCAGTTTCCAAAAACGAGTATGAATGTAAAATATGAATTTATATGGAAACATAAAAAGCGACGTGAGACTCTCTGACTAAATTGCGTTCGCTAGAGAATTATTTTCATACAATCAACAGTTGGAAACTGCCACAAACAGATACATATCGCTGCTAATGAATGCAGCACTGAAAAACATTGTCAACAGGACTCGTTATTTGTTATGTAATAATTATATCCGTTTTAACACGAAATAAAGTGAAAAGGCTCTGAATGGTTCTCTCACTTAACGGTTCTCTCTCTCTCTATTGTCAGACTTTTACTGAGTACTTAAACCTTTTTTATGGTAGGATAAATAATCGAATCCCGTCCTTGGGCGGAGCGGGAGACAGTGTCAGACTTCTACTGACTAAACGACCCAACGTTTCTTCGTGTCTTAGTTCCAGGGCCCCGGTGTTCCGCTTTCGCACCCTTGGCTCCAGAAGGCCTGTCGACCCTGCTGGGCCCCTACAGTTGGAGTAAATCCCAGCTACGATCCAGGGATCTTCCAATGGTCCTTTGCGTTTTGAAAACTACCAAACCATGCATTTTGGAGAGTGTCCGCGGGCATTGCATGACTTGATTCCACCATTTTATTTCTATCATCAGACAACCTGAATCTCAATCCCTTACATTGTTAAAACCTCTACGGTCCGGACTAAGCATTTTACCTCATCGTTTACGAAAAAAAAATGCCTGCTACGGTCTTGCCGTCTGATTATAATTTAAGTGTCTTCAAGACTAAAGTGAATAAGGTCTTAATAAACTAGTACGACTCTTACCATCAGTTAGGGTCGCAGTCAAGCACTACTTTATATAAACAAAAATCCGGAGCCCTAAGGGTACTTATACACCTACAGTTAATTTTAAAACGTTTAAAATGTCATGTTTATAATTGGTAAGTCTGTAAAAATATTTGTTTTTCATCCGTCCTACCTGATAAAACACTCTAGCTCCTGTGATAACACGCAGAGCAGGAAAGGTGTCCTAATTCGAGTTGAGGACCACATTTATGTAGATAGAAATTATATTTTTAAATTATTATCTACATAGAAAATTAATTACTGGACTTCACCCACACACAAAAATATTGTTTAATCCAGCCACTGCTGAAATTCACAGAAAGAGATTTTCTGTGATGCAAATTGAGGAAAAAACAAAGCGACTCTTTGACTCGATTTATTTTTAAATATAAAGTTACTCTGCAATTGCGTAGTACAGATATTAATTTTATTCAATTCCTTAAAGGACGAGTAATAAAAATATGTTTCCAAACATAACCGTAAAGAAAAAAAGTACTTTATTTTGTTACTATGTACTTCTTTTTCTTATCTGTGATAACCAATGTACTTTATCTGAATAAAAAAGGGGGTTACCCTATTAGAATAGAATAGAATAGAATAGAATGGATTGGGGTTGATTGCATTTATGCATTTTGGTACTAAGTTGATAGGACAGATGGGTTTTCCTTAAAAAGGATCATTGTACACACTAATATTCAATGAACATCTTTTACTATGAAACCAACTCGACAAAATGTATGGAGCAGCAGGTTTTTTTTCGTGTAGTTTGTATGTAATAATATTTATTTGTATAATTTGCACTAGTTCAAGCCCGGCGCGAATCACTAATACTCAACAAGTGCACCAACAGTTCATTTCAACTAACTTTTCTTAGTTCGACTTTTCAGTACAGACTAAGTTTGAAAATAACAAAGTTGAAGTTTTATTTCGCAAAGAAACGCGCTAAAATTTGAAATTGCAGATGCGGAAAATCGTTTTAAACTCAAATCATATGCAATAGAAATGAGAATATTTGCAAAACTACGATTGCAGTAAACGAAACGCTTCGTAATCAAAACGATCCTTATATTATCGGGAAAACTAAACGCGATGAGCGGTATTGGGGTCAGCACACAGGGGCACGATGCTGTAGATTTTTTTTCATTTATATGTCTTATAGGTATACGCATGGTATACGATACTGAAATTTTATTTTTGTATGCGTCATTTTATGCCCCGTTCCGAATATTTCAAAAACCTAATAATGCAAGTTGTTGGCTAGTTTCCGATCAAAATCGTTCTCTCATAGCTTTTAAAGTGCGCTATATAATACCTAATACGCAAGACCATTAAAAAAACTCTCACACGATTTGGTTATATAAGTGCCTATACCTATACCTTGCAGTTCCATCATCAGATAGGTAGATAGATTAAACTCTATTGTAGGTACACTAAAATGTAACAAAACTTATACAAAACACAGATCAGTTCCAAGTCATAATTATTTTGCATTGTCATCTGATTTACACATGGATGCAAAATTTCAGCTCAATCGGTAACCGGGAAGTGGATCAAATTTAATTTACAATTTTTCAGACAAACATTGAGACAGGTAAAACTACATAAAAGTTTATAATAAATGCGTCTTTCTTTCCATCTCTGACCAAACCGATGTGGTTTTCTACCATAACGCTAAAATCACTGATATAGGGATGTGCCAATTTCCGAGCGGAGCCGAAATGGTTCCGAGTGAAAATCGGCAGATTTTCAACGTGATACGTTGGACTAGAGGATTATCTGGAAAATTCTCATACGTACGTGTTTTAAAATGTAACGTTGCTTTCGTTATCATTGTAATACGAAAGGATTTTATACAATTGAATATTCAAATATGTATGGAGAGTTCTGGATAAGATTTAGATTAAACTTTTTATGTACAGTTGATAAAGTTTGGAAAATATTCTAGAAACTACTATTCAACTTTATGCGCTTACTTACAAAATTTTCTCAAAAAGTGCAAGGCAAAAAAAAAACAGGTTGGTGCCTATTGGGGTCAGGGTCTCTTTCTGAAAGGAAGGCTTGGCCCCAGTGCGAAGGGCAAAGAAGGTACGGGGAGGGTTTAGTCAGTAAGAGTCTGACACCGTTTCCTGCTCCGCCCAAGAGCGGGATTCGACATTGGATGATTTTTGCCCACCATAAAAAAAAAACATTGTCCAATCAACATTATTATCATTTCAGTCCAAAGACGTCCACTATTAGACATAGGCCTCCTCTAAATGTCGCTACAACGATCGGTATTATGTGTCTCGCATCCACCGCAACCTTCAAATCAACATCAGATTCTTCGAATAAACCATTTTTTCTGCAAATTTACTAACCCGATACCGCCAATAAACGTGAAAAACTACCCGTAAGTACTGTATACACGAATCCTCTCCCAACATCAAACGCTTTTCCAAATATCTATTTCTACATTTCGCTCGGTAATGGAAATAAACACCACATATGCAACGAATAAAACTTCCTTGCAGAAACTTTGCAAAAGTAAATGTTGGAAATTGGAAACTTCTAGGAAATGCTAGTTCATCGCATATCGGATCGGACCGGTTTTAGAACAGAATTTGAAAGGTTTATTTGATACGTAGATATGGCAAACGATGTTTTTAATATATTCTAAGTAAGGACGATCTTATGGTACTAAAACATGTAAAACATGGTAAAATAGCATTTTAACCCTACTCCTCACATCCTCAACTTATTTATTAAATTCATTCATTCATTTCAGCCGAAAGACGTCCACTGCTGGACATAGGCCTCCCCCAAGCGCCGCCACAAAGACCGGTCCTGTGCGTTTCGCATCCATCGGCTTCCAGCAACCCTGACCAATACATCAGTCCACCTTGTGGGAGGCCTTCCAACGCTAAGTCTTCCTTATTAAATACAAACAATATATTATGTAAAATCACTGTAAAATCTTACTAATATTATAAATGCGAAAGTTACGATGTTTGAATGTTTTTTACTCAATCACGCCAAAACGGCTGAACGGATATGGATAAAATTTGGCACAGGCATAGGATACACTCCGGAATAGGACATAGGCTACTTTTTATCCCGGAAACCCCAACCCCAATACCACGCTGGCGAAGCCGCGGGCAAAACAAACAAAATAAATTGATCAGTGAAGAAAAACAAGGAATTTTATTACTTATAATTTTTATAATTGTAACAGCCTCATGTAAGCGGCTTACGCTTACTTTTGTACACTTCTTTGACACAGGAAAAAGAGAAGCCATGTTTTGTTGGCGTAAAACATTTACGTGAATATAGCATCATAAAACGACTGCTAAAAAACATTACACGATTGCCTGTCGGAACTGTTCGAAGTGTGAGTGACCGTGGCAACTAAAAGAACACAGATTTTTTTTTTATGGTATGTGAAAATCATCGAATGACGAAACCCGCTCTTGGGCGGAGCGGGAGACCAGTGTCAGACTCTTACTGACTAAAAAACCTACCCCGTACCTTCCTTGCCTTATTTCCAGAGTCGCGGTAACAGTTTCACACAAACCGGCAGCTCCAGAAGGCTTCGACCCTGAAAGGAACCTACAGTTTGCTGACAACTCCTTGAGGCGCGCGGGAACGGTGCGTGCCGTTGACGACTTGGACTCGGTCTGGACAGTTACCAGACGACCGGACGGCGAGCTACCCATTGCTCACCGTCCGCGAGCCAGTGTCTACGGTGGCCGGATATCGGCAGGATCGCGGCGGCGATGGCTACGGCGAGGGCATTAAAGTTAGTGAAAGTCTGATACTAACCCTTGATCCACCCAGAGTAAGAGTTATTTCACGATATCCCACCTCAAAAAAAACTACCATGTACATTATAAATGTCTTGATCCCTTCCACGAACAATGTACAAACTTGGGTGGTCGTGAGATATTTTAAGAGCAATCTCGACTCGATATGACGTGTGAAAAAATCTTATGATCCACTTAGTTTATAAATAATATAAGCAAGAGAACTCGTTCCCTCATTTAAATTAATTTTAATATTATAATTGCTTCCGTTCCTATTATGAAGTCTCATAACTGAGTTTTTACACAAACGGTTTAGCTTATTAGCCGTCGAATTTACTCCTCATTTATATATTTTTATATTGTAACAAACAGAAATAACAAGTTTATAAAATCACATAATAGGTATCTCAATTACTTAAACAACAAATAACTTCATTAGTATTTCAATGAGAGATATCAACTCTCTTTTGTAAATCAACAAATTATGCTATTTAATCATTCTAATTGCGGAGAATTGCGGCATATTTTGTGGTAAACAAATATTCCTTAAATAACGAAGTGGTAATTACAGGCAATATCGCGTAATTGCTTCAGAATAAGAACCTCATTCGTCAACACTTGTTGACAAACAACCTCAATTAGGGCAAGTTGAAGCACTAAGCGAAATTTCCAAGGAAATTAGATACCTACAGACTCTTCAGAAGTCAAGCCTTAAACAATCTGAATGAGTAACTTTACGGTCTTTTTACAATAAAAACGAAGTGCTTCCTAAAGATTTGCCATTCAGTGTCGCCGGCACAATGTTAAGAGTCGTAATTTTTTATTGTACGTTTAATTTTCACGATAAAGCTTGCCAATTAGTCCGTTAGGCTCTCTTGTGCTGGCGCTCCGCCAAGTATTGCCTCGTGGAAGTAGAACCATCCCTAGAGCAACTTACAATAGAGCTACGAGAAAATTTTACGTGTCAGCAACATGCGTGCCGTATTAAAAGCTGTGTGTCCGCAACTTTTTTTAGGTCAGGCAGTTAAATTTTTTGCAAGTCAGTCCAAGGCAACCAGAAGCCGAAAAAGGAAGATAATTTGAAATGAAACAGCCATTCTAAGAAACAAAGAAACAGAGCGCTTCAACAAACAAATTACACAAGTCATTAGCGAGGAACCGGACTCCCTAAAACAACAATTTTTCAAACTACCAACTAGCTGAACTGCGGGAGCACTAAGTGTCTCAAGTGCAGTTTATTTGTCAAATGGAGCGCGACATTCCCCCATTGTCACGAGGGGGACCCGGGGGGAGTTGGGAGATCCTCTATTCAGTTGCACCGACTTGATTAATACGCCTGAATGCGCGCGCTCGTTGCAGAAACGACCCAGTTTCTGGGCCCAGCGAAAAATTGTAGGTTATTAGACTGGGCAATGGCATGCCTGCGAGAGGCCGAGACTGCGCGGTTTCAAAAACAAAATGGGAGCTGTTGCTTTCATCATCCGCCTTTAACCGAGCACAATACAACGAGTGTGAATTTTAAAATCCACCGTAATTGTTTTTTACTGTCTAAACAGTCATTTGCATTTTTCGTGTATTAATATTTATTGAGCTGGCCATTCTGGTGTAGGGTTTTGACATACGGTTTGGGCGTATTGTGGCGGTTATTTTGGCGATAACATCACGCAGACTGATTACATAAGGACCTTGAAAATATGCTTTTGTATGTAAAATACGTTGAGAACAAAGTAAACGATTAGTGTACTAAATATTTACATATATCAACGTAACAAAAAATAGTTAAGAAAAATCTTCAAAGTTCCAAAGAGCTCTCGTAGAAATTTTCTTCAGCAGTTAGGATAAATTACGGGCATCCCGCGTGAAATCATGAAATTTTAAAACTTTGCTGCGTCTGGGTCCATTGGCACACGTCCAGAGTGCTAGCCAAACTAAGCCTTTCTGGGAAGCGGTGTGGTTTGTCAGAGTAGATTTACACTACCAGATCAAGACGAGGGCTTACATGTGCCGGATCTGGGTCATGTTATACTGAAGTGACAGACATGCGATTTCAGACTACACGAAGCAATAATGTTTCTCTTTGAGTTTGCTTTTTGAAATCCTTCCTGATTTTGTAATAACACGTTTAACAGTTTGCTTGTCAAGTTTTGTCTTAAATATTACACAAGGAAACTGGATGTTTGTACTGTAGTCAAAGTTATTACTTCAAGATTATTCTAAAGATGTGTATTGCATGGCCTAACGCCAACTCTGGATTTGGAATGTAACTTGAATTTAGGACATGTTGATATGGGCATACTTATTAGGTCTCGTATATTAGGGATGGTAGAAGTGTTGGCAGGGATAAACCAACAATGCCTGCGGATACAACCTCTATGAGAACCGCTGTAATAGGGAAGCATACTCGTAAAAAGGAAATGAGAAGCTTATTCTCAGTATAATAGAGGATGAAAAGAAAACGCTGAATTAATTATATTAGAAGGCAAAGTAGAGCTGCTGAAATATTTACATTAAGGTGAAAGCTACTGACCTTACTACATTCTCGGTAGATAGTGCTATTCTCAACGTTTTGTTTATTTTAATTTCAGCATATATATGGGAGCATGATTTGCCTCTTTTATTGTTTATAGGTTCACGCTTGACCGCTATCTCACCTGCTGGAATGCGAAGATACGGTCGACGATGGAGCGAGCTTACCTAGAAGTAACCTATTCACTCTTGACTTAAAGATTCCTGGATCGTAGCAAAGAGGAAACACAGACTCCAGCAAGGAGGCTTTATTGATCCTAGTCAAGCCTCAAAATCTATCAAATTCTGACAGCTCATGTCTTTAACTATCGTACTTATGTATAGTGCTATCATCATCATCATGATTTTAGCTGAAAGACGTTCAATATTGGACATTGGCCTCCCCCAAGCGTTGCCATAATGACTAGACGCGTCTCGCGTCTATCGGATTCCTGTCACCCTCACCAGGTTATCGGCCCACGTTGTGGGAGGCCTTCTAACACTGCGTCTTCCGTCTTCTTATAATGTTATTACTCCTTAAAACAAAAACGTTTTAATTTTTCTTTCTAGATTAGTTTCGCTGTCGTAATCGCTCGTCCTCTATATCTAAATCGTTTTTAATATTACCAGCACGATATCATCCGCGTTGAATTATGATAGTGCATTTATCTCGACTAGTATCTAAGCACATAATGCACTCTGCCAGCACAAAGATATGAGTACCCCGTGCCATTTTGAAATGATTACGTTTTCACATTTCTTTTAATGGATGGCGGGAGATGGAAAATGCTGAAACATTGTGGAATCTTACTAAGGTTTTCGTGATGGTTGTGTTTTGAATAGGATTTTTTTAGAACAGTGTAGTGTAGAATATCTGTTGGATACGGGTTTTTATAGAATTTTTATTTTATTGGGGACAAAAACAGTTACATGCTAGAGGAAATACAAGAACAACCTTAAAAATAAATACACAAACGTGTAACCCACAATGTCTACATGATAACACAAGAATAAAAGAAGTGAAGGAACAGTCAAAGGAACACTTCAAAATAAAATCATAATTCTGTAAACTCTCACCACAGGGTGAGAGTTTACAGAATTATGATTTTATTTTTTGCTGCAATCGAATTTACTAATAACATTGTATCTCGTAGATTTTAGCTACAACTCAAATAACTTTGCAACTTTATTTATTTGATATTGATCCTAATTTCTAAGCTAATCCGGGACATTACTAAAACTTTATGCCTCTAAAACCTGTTGGTCGTGGTTGTCATGTGTAGATATTTGACAATCATTACAGATATTCAGACGCCAGAAAGTCTGACTGACCATCAGTATATCCAAGGAGTATCATGTTACCCAGTAACTGAGTCGTGGAGGTTTGATAGACAGTCGCTCTTTGTAAACACTAGTTGGGAAAAGTGTAGGAAATAAATGAAATAATGAAGACTACTTTTAGTAGGAAACATAAAATTGTTCATTTAATTCAAGTCAAAGTTACCTGCAAATAGACATCTAGACGTATAAAAACTGGAAATTGCAATTTAATTTCCTTTGACATATTTCTAGCTAAGTTCGAAGTCTCCTTGGAGAGGTTTAATTAAAGTTTGCCTAGAGGTACACGGGGAAGGAAGGTGGTAACCCTGTCGTCGGTAAAGAATAACTTCCAGATTCTCTCCAAATTGTATTCATTAGGTATGTCTTAAGGAAATTTCCCTATCGACTTAGTTTCCTAATAATATTATTATGAGAGCGTTGAATAATTTGAATTACAAGGAAATGCTTATAAGTTGAGCTCCAATTTACTTTAGATTGTCGGTAAATAATAGCTGGAAATAGACTTTAGACTACGTTACTCCATTTTCTCCCAAAGGACTCGACTCAATTGAAATTATAAAATAAACGAAAGATTTTCTATTAGATATGAAAACTAAAGATAATACATATACTAATACGAAGTATTTATTTAATATTATCTATAAGTTACATGACAAAAGAATCATGAAAAACTTAAACGCCCTTCATAGGAGGCCATTCCCACTGACCCTTAGGTGGCTTAGCAATCAGAGGTTCCCATGGTTTCCAGTTCAGCATTTGTCTAGCCAATTGCAATTCGTTCTCCGCCTGGATTATAAGCTCCTCAGCTTGACCACAGTTCATCTTCACTTCTATCTCAAAAGTATCCTTGGTTTCTTTTAAGATTCCAGCCCTCTCTTTTACAATCTGTTCAGTATATTTGCGATAAGCTGCATCTTCAGGCATCTTTTTTAGGACCCTCAGTATTTTTCCATACAGGGATTCTAGTGTGTGATGAGGGTTTGGGTGTACGGCCATACCCACAATTCCCGTTGAAGTTTTCACCCATACCATGATTTATTCAAGATTTATTTGAAGAATTCACAAAAACACAAATAGCTAATGACAATTTGATTGGTTGTCAGATTTTGACAATGGCATTTTAAGTATTGGTGGCTAGTAGCTTGTATTGATACAAAGTTGGAGGTTTTATTTCGTTTAGTATTATCAAGCTACTGGCTTTCCTCTTCTATGTTGTCAACAACTTTAAGACACTTACCCGTATCCAGGCTTCTGACAGAACCAGGACCTGGTAAGCTTCGCAGCTTCGAGCAACACGCCTCCAAGGTCACCGATCCTCATGCCAGCGCAGGAGCAGCATCCATCACCTTCTCCATCACCCACTAGCACAACTCGCGACTCTGACTTCGCCACTTTGGACATCAAACGCACATTGCCCACAAAACCGTAATTTTACCACTGTATTATCATTTAAATCACTACATTAGTCGTTCTTTGTTTATTGTAATGGTTCGAGTTCAACAGCGGCCTTGGTTTGGAACTGTCAAAACTTTTTCTTGTTGTATACACAAGTTTACAAACTCAGTCCAGTTGCAACCTGTTATTAACACTGAATGGATCTATAAAAATGAAATTAATTATATAATTAACGCCATCGCCACGTGGAGGTCATAACTTGTTATTGCTAGCAATAAAAGCGATTGTATTCGTAATGAGCGTCGATACAAACGATCAAATAAACTGAACGAACCATTTGTGGTTACGATACGATGAAGTAACGAATGACCATTTTAGGTTTGAAGAGGCGTTCAGATGTGTGTCACGCAGAAGGGTTTGGAACAAAAGAACTTGCTAAAGAACGTACCACCCTAAACAATTTACTTGAAAATGATACATTAAGTAAAGAAAACACTGAAACTCAAACACAAGTAGAACTTATTAACATTCTAGAAGTGAAATGTAAAATAACTTATGATATATGAGACAGAAATAACATCGAAGACCATCGAACAATGCGACAGCAACCCATCAAGATTACATTATCGAATATAAATAATACAGAAAGAAGAGATACATTTATCTCAAGCATTACCATATAGCATACATGACTGGCATGAAATACTGACCAATATCATAATAATGACCCATGTATATAGCTAACGAAAGATGTTTTCGCTATTCAAGATATTGGAATATATGCGAAGTTAGCAACTGAGATATCTTATGATGACTACTCTCTCTTTTATGCATTTGGAAGCAATTTAATCCCATCACATTTATTAGTCGTGATATTATTTATTTCTATAGAATATAAGCCTTACACCGCGAACTTTCTATAGACAAAGTTAAATGGTTATGAAAATTGTAAGCTTCCGTAGGATAACGATTTCTCAAAATATGTCTGCTTTAAAAGAATTACTAAAACGAAAAGCATACTTTAAAAGAAAATTATACAGAAAGGAAAAGTAAAAGAAGAAAATAATGCAAATTGAGGCATCGTTGTACCCTTGGAGGCTCTCAAAGAGCCTCAAGACGTATCCGAAACAGGTAAAAAATAAATAAAGTTACTGATATCCCTGGTACAGATTAAGCAGAGCCTTGGATTAATTGGCTTCGTCAAGATTCGGGTTTTTACACATGTATCCTGATTTCGTTGCTGGATTTTTCCAGTTCCCTGGGAATATGTAATGTTATCGAGACGTGAATAATGAATTAGATGTTTATCAATATTGGGTTCGATTTCACAGTTGGAAAAACGAAATGTTATTGGGCCGACCCGAAATAAATTGAGATCAGGGAAAAGAATGATGATGTTATTAATTTTATTTTTATGGATCGACAAAATTTCGTGTTACAAAAATATTGCCTGTACCTATATTATTATTTCCATCGGAAGAATTTTCGACTATATTCGAATAAAAAGTTTTCACCATACAAATAGCGTAAAGAAGTTAGAAATATTGTCCTCACGAGTGTCCTTTGTACTCAGACATAATAGTCGACTAGAAAATTGTATTTATTCAACACTTATCGTCTATTCCATGTCTTTTACCTTAAATGTATTGTAAATAGTAATGTAACAGAAATAAGTGATGTCATGCACGTTTTCAACGTTTCTAATGCTGCTCAACGTGACTAGATCCGTTTTGAGACAATGATTGGAAAATGAAGACAAATGACTAGGATTAGAATGATTGTATACGTTACTCACTTTCTCTAATTCATCTTCTCTTTCAATCGCAAATGAATTTGAATTGAATTTGCTATTTCATTGCGTATTAAGATCAGTCTGTGATGTTACTCTTCATGTTTTGTATACTTCATCAATTTCATTAGGGTTTCTTCAATTTGAAACTGGGTTCAAATTGACAGACAAAACAGTAAAAGAAATAACGGGTCTATAATTCCTGGATTCAAACAAAGCAAGGTAATTAGTAACAATTATTGTAAATAATACAAGAACTAATGGAACACGTTACAATTGACTTAACACAGAAGATTACGTACGCCCAAACTCCTGGCGTGTAACTAATGAATACGTTTCATTGTTTTAAAAACGGTTTTTAATATGAATAACAATAGTTCTAGTACAGTTGTCTTGACGCAAGAGTTTTTTTTTAAGGTTTAATTCAAGCTTCCTGATTTAAACATGGAATTATTTATAGCTTCACTTAAACCTGCAATGGGTCTGCGTACATTCTGCGTACTGCGTACGCGTACTCTTAGAGTGGAGATCTAAGTCTCAGCTGTGGGAACATTATAAGGCTGATTATACGAGATTCGAACTAATTCTCCAAAATGTTTAGAAGGAAATAAAGCAATAACTATTAATCTGCCAACGTCTCGTAGTCTTTACCAACATTTGTGTCCAAAAACTAAACAGGAAAGGTCGTTGAACGTCTCAAAGAGCAAAACTGTGTTGATCTCAGAAACTACGGGCGTATATTACAATCTAATTCGGACATTCTGAGACAAACAAACACAGGACTTTTCCTTATAATAGAAAAACCTATAAGAGTAGGGTTACCAGATGAAAATATGAAAAGTCCGGAGAAAAAATCTGATCTCTATTGAAAGTATCCAGAGATTTTTAGTTTGAAAATTTTTTATAATTATTATATTAACAATTTTAAAATGTCGTAATATTTTCGCTCTTGATTGCACTTAAACGTGGATGGGGGAGTAAGAGACCTCCTCTATAATAAATAGCAGAGTTTTTAATTGTACAATTATTTCTAAAGCAACATTATTTTTAGTTTATTTAACTTTTCATTTTAATATTTAAGTAAAATGTACGTAATTTTATTATAAGTTCAAAAAAATCATTACATTTCATGAAATTACAAATACAGCCTCAATTTTAAGAGTCCAAAAATCCTGATATCTCAGGACAAAGCCTGAGGATATGGTAACCTTATTACAAGAAGGACTGTTACTGAATAAATATTAGAACTCATTACACTAGTTGTAAGAAATAATAATATAGCAGAGCTTATAAGACGTGTAGTTGTTGGATTTAGGCCAAAGTTTTTCTTAGAAAATTTCATGTAATATTAATGTCTTGCTTTTTGTATTCTTTACTTACTTGGAGATATGAATATGGAGTATTTCAATATATAAGAGAAATAAATCAATGCCTTTCAGTTTGTCCATAATATCTATCTCAATTACAATGCTTTTACAGCTTTAAACTTTATCAATATTTTTGATCAAGTTAGGTTAGTAGACCACTGTTCTACTGGCAGAGTGGTAAAAGCTCCAACCTACGAATTCTAGGTCGTGGGTTCAAACCCAGCGAAGGGGCATCACTTTATCAGATTTATTTCATCATCACTGCTCTCCGGAAAACCGGTGGAAGAAAACATTGTGAGGAAACCGGCATACTAGAACCAAAAAAGTCGTAGACATGTGGGTTACGGCCCATTCCTTCTCCTCGACGGAAGGCTTGCTAATATTTTCGGAAATTATGTGTATATCTAGCAGATAACTATGTTAGAAAATTCGCTATCACCAATCAGATATATCTATAGCAATTGCTATTACAATTCCTTTCATTTAAAAAGCCTACGTTAATTTGGAAACCTGTAGAAGCAAAATTTACAAACTTACAGCCTATAGCACCAATGTTTTTAGTCCCAAAATCAGTAAAAACAAGTACATACTATTACACGCGTATAAAAACTGGTAGGTATTCTGTTGTGATAGTTTGTTGTGGGCATCGGCGCGTGAATCGAAATGATCACAATAGGTCGTATCTCGTTGGCGAAATTTGAAAGGGAAACCTAGTGTATTTGTTTATGTTTGTCGTTCTTTATTTTTACATCCGAAACAAAGGTCTTTTCGATGTCATTTTTATTGTTTTTCGCATTCACGTACGCTTATGTAATGGTATGTCGTTTGGTTGTATTGTGATTTTTAAGTACTTTTTTATTTCCCTGGTTTTTATTAACCTACTGTCTGTTTGGATCTGTCAGTTGCTTCTGCAGCCGAGCATCTATTAATTCCATTTTAAAAATGCCTAGTTCTTACTCTTGAGCCCCGAGCGAATGCTGACGTTCGCACACCAATTACTCTTTCTATTATGTCTCTAAATACGGTATTCGAAAGGTTAAGTCAAGAATGAATAGGTTACTTTTAGACAAGCGTATGCGATCGTCAATCATATTGTCGCTTTCCATCAGGTGTGATAGTGGTCAAGCCTATTATTAGTAAAAAAATGCCCCACAGGAGTTGACGGAAACAATATTATCAACAAAACGGTACGTCGAACAATGGTCTCGTAGCTATGTATTCCTTCAGCCTTCGTCCACTGTAACGTTGTACGCGTGTTTACAAATAATTATTTAAAATAAAAATTATTAACTAAATAAAAATTTAATAATATAATTAAAACTTAAACCTACACTTAATTAATACTAATATATACAAACAAAAACACTATTATACAAACATCACTTACTGCTTACAGGGGTCACCAATTTAAAATACTTAAGCATTATTTGTAATATAACTAGCAGAAGTTGGTCAACACAAACATTGTCTGATTGCGCATTTTGACTGCGACATTTTTTTAAAACCCGTCCGGTCAGTTTAGTAGCGGCCGGTCACTTGCAGCTCGGCACAGTTTATATCAAAACAGACCGTAATATACGTCGACACCCAAGCGAGCGCCGGCGCTCGCGTCATGATTTCGCGCCACGTGCCGTTGTCAAATTTTCAAAAATAGAATGTACAATATTTGAGCATTTTTTTTATAGGGTATTTTGATATTATTATTTTTGTTTCTGTTTTTTCTTCTCAGCTCTTAGGCTGGTTTTTAACTACATTTACGGGACAAGCCAAGTAAATGTAGCGTGTGGTGAGTATGTCTAGGTTGCGTTATGCGGCGGGTTTATTTCATGTTCGTCCATTTTATTATTATTATTATTTTATTATTATTTGTAGACAGGCAGGCAGTTGAAACAACTGATAATGCCCGCATCCTGTTTATATTAATCCAAGAACGTAAATAAAAAGTTTTATAGACAAATAACTTTCCGTTAATACCCGCGAACGCCGCCGGCGTTCGCTCGAGGATGAAAAGGTTAAAGAGAAAACATTCACGTTTATAGATATATCAAATGAAAAACAGATCGTAATTAAAGAGAAAACATTAAACCAATTCAATGTCAATTCCACGGACCCAATTCTGGAGAACGTCCAACCAACTAACCAGAAACAGGAAGGCTAAAACAATGGCAATGTTTTACGCCTTGGTATGTACACAGGCGTATTTTACCGCCTTCCTAAATGGCTGGAACGATTTAGACAAATTACCTACTATTGAATTCGGTTTTGTGTTCAGCCTCACTCACTGAAGAGCTCCCGAAATCAAATATGGTGGAAATATAGAGAAACAAGTGATTTATTAGGCTTGGGGGCGAATGATGGTGGTGAATGTTTTGGCGAAAACAATCAGATCAGTGTGTTGAGTGTGAGTTGCTTTTACGTTAACGTGATCGAGACGTTTAGCGCGTTCGGTTCTCTGATTGGTCAAAGAGCTTGGAGCGGACTAATCAGAGAGCCGAACGTCATACAAACGTCAATCGCGTTAGCGTAAAACAACACACACTCAGCACACATATATTTGAAAGCAAGAAGGGTTATATCGAAGGCCCTACTATAAGCTGTCCAACTCTTGAGCTTCAAGCGAACGCCGGAGTTCGCACACATATTGTCTTTCTATTATGTCTCTAATTACGGTATTCGAAAGGTTAATGCAATTCATTTGACGACTATTAAAGGGATAGAACTATGTTGAGTGTATTCTATACGAGTAGCTCCATCCATCTTCCTCGCTACCAGATTCCACCTTTGGGAGAAACAGTGTCAGTGTCTTACTGACACAGGGGAAATAGTGTCAGTGTCTTACTGACTAAACTACCCACCCCGTTCCTAGTAGTAGGACGCGCCGTCGACGACTTGGGCTTGGTCTGGACGGTTACCAGACGTTCGGACAGCGAGCTACACATTACTCGCTGTCCGCAAGCCCGCTCGCTCGTACACCTGACATTTTAACACAAGACCCCTCATTTCCTAATAAACAATTGTTCAAAATATCTGTTTACGCTTAAGATTTCAATGAACTTGTAAAATCCTCCACAATCGTCTTTACTCAACCTTACTACTCAAAGATAACAAACGTATCAATCTCGTTACTAGCAAAACTGGCCACATTTCGACAAAACTAGGCCTCCACCAATCGAGGACATCAAAGATTCGTCACAGTAACTAACCACAATTAACCAAATCAAATGTGCTAGGTGAACGTACAGTCAGTAGCACATCAGACTATACAAATCTGTCAGATTTCTCCTATACATTTTGAACCTTGTTATAATCTAGTTAAGAGTTGAAAATCGTTTGCAGAATTTTTACCGTACCAATCGTTACTCCAAACGTAGGTACATTTCAACCGCGTCTTGTTATACAGGGTGAAATTACAATCGTGGGCATTATTCAATGCGCAGTAACAAATTTTCGAATCCCATTCGATTAAATGGCACAGCGGAGGCTGCGCATAAACATAGTTCCGACTGCCATTTTAGTTCAACTTATTCGCCGCATACGATAACAAGCTACAAAATCATCAAGTATTTATTGATCAAAGGTTCCTATTATGGTTACAACTGTTACAAAACATGATACTAGAAATATTTCTCGATATTGATTTCCTAGAAATGCCTGAGATACACAGAAAGGATCTAGTCAAGGAATGTGGTCGGCTCTCTACGAGAAAGTTATCTGATCTCAAAGAGAAATACTATTTTTATCCACAAAGTTTTAATTGACTTTGTAAGTCATTAAATTTCTGAATAAATTAACAAGTTTTGGCGTTCACAAAGTGCAATATATTCGTAGGAGATAAAATTTTATGAAGGAAGTTTGTGCAATAAAAACATAAAACGAAAAGAACATAGAGCTTTTTACAAAAGCTTAGGGAAATTGGAATTCCCGGCTAAAGTAGATAAGTAGGTGCGAGTATGCGACAGCGAGTATTGGGGAGCTCACCGTCCGAAGGTGCTTCGTGATTCACGCGTTGCTCATAGAGATGCCAGCAAAAATGACTGGAGCTGCTTTTTTTTAGGTGGGAAACATTCAATGACGTCTCCCTCCTTTTTCGTGTCAAACTTTTACTGATTAAAAACCCACTAGGGCCCCGGGGCGCGGGGCGCACTTTTGCAGGACCCGTGGGGAACCTGCTAAAACCGATGCCTGGCAGAGCTACTAAATTGTTCAAAAGAGTGACAGTGACCCTTGAAGGCAAATAGCAATGAGGGTGTTCTAAAATAATGTTCATGTTTAGCAGCACTGAGGCGTCAGGTCCAGGCAGCTGTCAAAACGCTTATGTAAATGAAGTTAGTTACATATCAACAAAGACGTTGACGTCATATCATACGTTTTCAAATGAAGAGATTTGACAGACAAAAAGCGCCAACAGGTGGTGCGAATTTTGCTTGAACAGCTTCACTGAAGAATCACGTATGGGTTTAAGTTATTCTCACCTCCACAACATTTAACGATTTACCCAAAACAACGAAAAGTTAAAACTACAGCAATCTGAGACTTAATTTAAATGTCAATAAATCTATTGCTATTAAATTAGTAATAATAATTAAAATCTTAATTATTACTGTCGAGCATCACGCATAGCTAACACCAAGAAATAACGCAACAACTAGAAACAGGGCCAATAGAAAAAAAAAAACAAAATCGCGTGTCAATTACGCCCAATGATTAAGTAACCCATTTCGTGTACAAACTGAGATTCAGGTCAAAATGACCCAAGTGAAACGGGGAAGTAACTGCAAGGCCGTTGGATTATGTCAATTGTTCAATCAGCTGATAATTGATCGCCATTTTTAGGGGTCCGTAAGCAATAGGTACGGTACAGTGTGCACGTAATGCCAACAACCGCCAGAAATGGAGAGATATCGCTCGACATGCCTCAGCCTTGGAGGTATATGACGACGGCGCGCAACGACCCTGGACAAGGTCGTTGGACATCGTCGATGGACATCATGAACAGTCACGGAATACCTGACTAAGAGAAGAGATAGAAAACCAAAAGATAAAACGGGACCCTATTGCTAAAAATCCACTGTCCGTCTGTCTGTCACGAGACTGTGTCTCATGAACCGTGACAGTTAGGTACACTAGGCAGTTGTAATTTTCACGGGTAGTGCTGTCTGTTGCCATAACAACAAATACTCAAAACACATTTAAATAGGACTCCGACAGAACTATTTTTCGCCGTTTTTGGCTCGTTATTTAATAACAGGTAACAGGTACAAATATTCACTGAATAGTATTAGTTGGCCGGAGGTCGCTCTAGACAGAGAGGTTTCGAAGGAAAAAGGGGAGGCCTTTGCCCAGCAGTGGAACATACAATAGGCAATTTAAAAAAAAAATTAAATAGTTGCATATTCACTTTAAAAGTGAATAATTCAATTGAATATAAAGAGCGCTCCCATACACTAAACGTGGTTTTTTGCTCATTTATAGTGTGTTTTCAATATTAGCGCACGAAAGGTTCCGAATGGAATGAAGGAAAGAAAAAAGACTTATTGCACCGACCCCAAATGAAACGGGACAAGGGCAAGGAGAAGAAGGTACAGAACCCTCGTGCGCGAGTCCGAATCGCACTCGGTCAGTTTTTTGTTTTTTTTTTTTATAGTCACGTGGAGAAACGTGAATTGTGAGAAAGTCAGGGCTAAATTATAAGTAGTGGCTGTGGCCGATAAGAATATGTTTTGGTTGCAAACCGTGTCAATGTTTTTGTTTAATCAGGAGCTGTTGTTACAGGCTTTGTTTTAAAAGGTTGATCAAAACAAATCAACGAATTTGTAATTGTCTAGCATTTTTAAAGACACTGTCTTTCAGGTTACCACTTAAAAAGACCAGATTCATATCATCAATATTTGATTAAATGTCATCATCATCATTTCAGCCGAAAGACGTCCACTGTTGGACATAGGCGGAGCGGCGGAGGACGCAGGGTTGGAAGGCCTCCCACAAGGTGGACCGATTCTTATATCTATGGATGATCTGGTCAGGAGGAGGAACCGATCTTTATGGCGGCGCTTAGGGGAGCCTAAGGATGGATGTAAGGCGCACATAACCGGTATGTGCGCCTTACATCCATCGGCTTTCAGTAATCCTGACCAGGTCATCGGTCCACCTTGTGTAAGGACTTCTAACGCTGGGTCTTCCTGTTTTCCGGTTAAATGTCGTTACAAAATATTCCTTTTAACAAACAAATCATAACGACACAAGATACAACACTTTAAAATCAATAGAAGGTAATCCACAGATGAATAACTAGTGAAACAGCAATAAATATACAAATAAGAAAGTGTAAAACCATTTCAATACATTGGGAAGCAATTCCGTTCATAAATATGTGCTTATAAGTAACAAATTTCCAACACATCGAAGATTGAAACCAATATTTTGATGGACTATAGTAATTAACACTGAAATTATGCTTGGTTCATAGTTCTATGATAGACAGAAATCATGTCATTCCAATTAGACACGAAGAAAGTTTCCGAAAACGAAATGCAGTTTCTCTTCATCTTTTTGAAATACGATTGACCCCACAACGTAAAACTATTGAAATAAAAAACTGTAGGTACTCGTACAATATTGCAAAAAAAAAATGTGAATAATCTACGTTAGGAAATCGTTACCGCAGAAATGTATTTAGTTACAGTAAATCTCTTTTTCTTACAACCTTTTAGAAAATATTTTAAATGAAAAAAAAATTGTTTACCAAGGCGTATCGAATTGTATACACTTGTGCCTGAAAGGTTAACTATTTATTACTTTTCAGTCTAATTTAATAGCACTACTAAGATTTTTTCACGAAACACTGTTTTGATTTTATTATTTGAAATAATTTTTTTTGAAGTCGCACTCAAAAAATAATCTATGGGTAAATAATTTTCGCCAACACTGTTGACTGACACTGTAATCAATTATTCTTCAAATTCAGTTTATTTTACTAGCACTATTGTTTTTCACAAAATACTTTTTATTGTTATTTAATTTGGTTTTTTGAAGTCGCACTCAGAAAAAAATTACTGCGAAAACTAAAAATAATTTTCGCCAACGCGATTCTGGGCTGTCACTGAGGTTAAACTTGAGCTAAAGGCTCGCAACCGGCCTTCGCAAGTAATCAAGGTTTACTTCGTCTTGGATTAAGTTGTAAGCGTGAAAAATGTGACCAATCTGCCGTAAAGATTAGCGGCTGTAATAAAAAAATGTTTTGTTAATCAATTCGCTTAGTTTGTTGCAGTCCACCGCTGAACCTAGTCGTGGATAAAGTTGCCAGTCACGAAAAGTTATTTTGTTTTTCGCATTAAAAAAAAAAATTGTCGCTCAATGAAAGCGTTGAATACCTACATTTCGTCTTTTAGTCAATTCTGGTATTTTTTCCTCTAATGTTATAAATGTGAATGTGGGAACATTTTTTTTTCAGAAAAATCTAAACACCAACAAAAAATAAATTTGAAAAATATTATAATTATGAGATTTTAAGCATAACAATCTAAAAATGTTATAAAATGGACGTTTTATTAAAAATTAAATTAAATTGATTTTTTAACATTATGAATAGGCTCGCATTTGACCACTAGGTATCTCACCTGATGGTAAGCGATGATGTGGTCGAGGAAGGAGCACGCTTGCCTAGAAGTAACCTATTCACTCTTGACTTAAAGCCCCTTAGGTTGTAGCTATCAGAAAACACAGACTCTCGCAGGGAATCCCAAAAATGCAATTAAAAATCGCTTCCGCTTATGACTTGGAGTCAGTTAGCTTATGTCACACTGAAGTGTAATCAGGTAGAGCGATACTGGCCGCTACGGAGATGTCGCCGACTTACACAGCACACAATCAACTCAAAACAAACCTTACACCACCAGCAATAAAGATCAAAGTCCAATAACAAAACGACGTAAACGTTTGTGCAACTTAGAGACCAAACGTAAGCACCAATAAAAAACATTTTACACTGTCGCGTATCAAAATGGCAATCGATATTCAATTCTAATTTCTATGCAATAAGTTTCATAATTACTTGGTAAAATTCCTAAGTGTAAATGTATTTTAGAACTTAAAAACCGGATTCCAGATTTAAATTTTGAACAAACTTGTTAGTCTACATGTGTAATTGAAATCGGTTTCGAACTTGTTAATTAAATTAAAATTTTAATTATTGTGAAGTTAGCCGCGGATTATGAACTGTTTGTTATAGAAATCAAAGGCAGATTATGGTTTGATTACAAATGGTAGCGATGTGTGAAATTTAATTGATTTTAGACTCATGTAAACCACCCTTCTGGTTTAGGTGAGTAAAAATCATCCAATGACATCACCCATCCTTGGACGGAGCAGCAGATAATGTCAGACTTTTACTGATTAAAATATCCACCCAGTTCCTTCGTTCCCTTCATACCAGGGCCGAGCCTACCTTTCAGAAGTCGACCCTTGGCCCCAGTGGGCTTCAACCTTACGAGTAAATATACCGCCTGGCCCATACGCGCCGTCGACGACTTAGGTCCGGACGGATATCGGACGATCGGACAGAGAGCTAACCATTGCCAGCCGTCCCCAAGCCCGCGCTTACGATGGCTGGAAATAGGGATGGGAATATTGACAGTGCGCGACTGGGGCGTGAACGCAATTGCTTTACGCGTGCGTCCTCCTCCTTTGCTAACATTAATGCTTCGCAGAAAAAGGCCTCCGCCTGCCACTTCGGACCAAGGCCCAGTGCAACATTTTCCATTTAAGATAAAGAATAAACTACCCAGCTAGATATTGTGTAATAATAGTGTGACTCATAAAAAAATAGCTGTGATATAATATCAGAAACCTGTTTACGGTAAAAACTAGTTATACGATAAGGATATAGAGCAATAAAAAAATAAATATAGCGACCCGGACTTGAATAAAAGGACATTAGGTAAGTGTTAGTAACACCACAGACGGTTGATATGAATTTACTTTTTAAAGTCTTAGTTATGTTTTTTTTTATTCTAAAATCCACGTAATGGCTGTAGTCTAAAAACGCAGAGGATCCCTGAAAGATAATGGGTGTGGTTTTAATCAGTAAAAGGTTCTCTCTATCCGTCCCAAAGGGTAAAACTAAAATCAAAGTCCTAACTTGAAAAAAAAACGCCTAGTAGGTTTTTTTGTAGAAAATACATTCAATGTAACTGTAAACGCTGCAGCCTTAAAATGCAAAAGGCAAAAGAAGGATCAAATGTGGGTTTTACCCTATACCTGGATCAGGAGAAATTATTTGATGATTTCTCGTTTCTAAAAAAGTTAAACTGTGTCGAAAAGTTCAACGAAATTATGTCGCGAAAAACACATTCACACATTCTGTACCTACATTTACTCGCATTTTTCAACCTGAATTTTCTCTACAACCGTAAAAACAATTTCTCCATCATTTCCCATTAAAAGTTTCACACAAATTGATTCTAAATAGAAGGTAAAACCGACACCAGAACCCATACATTAACAGTTCTGCAATCATACCGTTTCATCATCTAATATACCAAGATCCCTATCACATTACACAGTTAAGCAACTTGACACCTTAAACTAAACAGGTTAAGGTATAAAATTACAAGTGAACGGTTGGTCAAACATGGCATTGAATGCATAGTGATGTGATTAATTCGAATATTATTCGATTAAAACCACTCGAGTGTGAATGGGACGTTCGTCTAGACTTAAATAAAAGTAGATATCTCGATAATTAGATCATAAATTTATGTTCGATGTTATTTAGTGATCGACTTTCAAATGCTTTGCGTATTAAGTTAGGTGATCGAGTTTTGAGATAAGTGTAATCGTAAGTCAATCTTCGTTTCGCATAACTTGCATTTATTGGTATTAGCATAAAATCGGCCGTATAATGTTCCTACTGCTAGAACTCAGGTCTACTTTCTATGAGAGCATGGGACGTAATCCGGAGCCGAGCGAGGGTTGGTGCGAAAGCGTTACACTGGGGCTCTAGGACTAAGGCAAGGGAGGAACGGGGTAGGTTGTATAGTCAGTAAGAGTCTGACACTGTTTCCTGCTCCGTCCAAGATGGTGGTGTAATGTGATGGTGGTGTGATGGTAGGTAAAAATCATCGATTCGTAATTCGATGATTTTTACCTACCATAAAAAAACCACGGGGACCCCGTGCGGGTTGGTGGATGTCACATGTCTTCGAATTTTTGGTTCTAGAACATGTTAGTTTCTTCATGATCTTTTCCTTCACCGTTTTGAGAGCAGTGGTGATAAAATAAATTACACAAAGTAATACGCGACAGGATTTAAACCCACGTCCTAGAACTTGGTATAATATCAACTCGACATAAGCAGTGGCGGTCCCTTCATACAAGCCCAAAAGCCCGGCTTGCCTTACTAAAATGCCCGATAAGAATTAATATCAAACCCGAACTATTTAAAAGTTCGCGCGCTTAATTCTTATCAAAATAACACAAAGAATCTACTTATGCTGCACTAAACTAACATCGTGATTGGTCGCGCGCAGAGTTTCGCAAACACTCGCGTAGATGTAGATGATGATATAGCTATCTCGCTTACACTTACCGGCTTTTACCGGGCTTTCAAATACTATTGTAATGTCTGTACTGTCACTTTCGCACTCATAGCGATGCGCCGTATAAGTACTTAGGACGTTTTGCGTCTAGTATAGAAGATTTAAGCCCGGCTTGCGCATGAAGTTGTACGCGTATGCGTGACATTGTCAACTTGCCACATCTATAATGTTGCCATTTTAGCAACGTTGTGAGATCTTGGAGACTTTTAACGAGTTTGGAGACTTTTTTAAAGATTTAGCAACAGTAAAAACTTGCGGCTTTTTAAAATAACGAAATTAAATATTCAAGCGTTAATTTAAAAATAAAAAAAATGCGACATCTAGCTAAATAAACTTTTTGTTTTTGTTAAATTTTTTGCATAAATGACAACACTGGAACTTTGCGTAAATAGTTTTTGACACTCGAGTGCAACTAACTTCAGTTTTATTTTGAGTGGTAAAACTTTTGTTGTTTTTCGTGTCAATTCGTGTGTTTTCTTAGATTTTCCCAGTGTTATATGTAACTGTTTTGGTGACTTACCTACAACAATGGAGGTAATTGTACCTTGTGAGGATTTAAAATGCGTTCAAGTTTTGATTGGCGATGATAAGGTAAAATCTTTAAACTTTGCTCAGAAAAAACAGTTAATTTCTTCATTAAAACCGATTCCTAATCTGTGTATTTCACAGTCTAGTAAATCGCATAGACGAAAATTTAATAGATCAGTGTATATATAAATTAATTAATCACATTTTCCTACAGAGGGATTAGATTCATTATTTGACATTTAATCAAACTATTTCGACAAAACACAAACAAACAATAAAAAGTTAATTGATTTGCCTGTATTCTAGTCCTGATCTAAAAGATCGTAATGTTTTGGAATTAATTGATTTTATTCATGAGAATAACCTCGAAGATGCCTTTCCCGACTTGTTAAAGTTAGTGTATCTTGTTTTAACTATTCCGGCTGTAATGTAATTTAATCATTTCAGAAAGATAGACGATTCCAATTAGAATATAAATAATTTATTTAAATTCCTTTTTATATTCTATGTAGCTATTTTTTTCTTTTGTTTTGAAACTTTCTGTTTTGTTTTTTTTTTTTTGTCTGTAACCTGTTAGTCCTGTTAGGAAGCAAGCATTTACTTACCATAACTTTGTTCCTCAAGCAATGAACCAAACCAAATGGCTTTTTTCAAAGCCACCGGAGGTATGCAATTTCTGATATGTTTATTATATTCAATCTAGTACTAGCATGCCTTCAGTGAGTGAAATTGAAGCAAAAATTGGAAAGAAGAAGGATGAATTCACTTTTAATTTATTGTATCTAACCAGTAGTTTATGAGAAAATTGCGATGATCCATACGTTGGTACTTACATACTCAGTCCAAAATTGAACTTTCTTTTTTTGAAATTGGTTTAAATGTTTTGGGCTTGCCTTATATTGAAACCCTAGGCACGCCACTGGACATAAGTCGGTATTACTCATCATAACAAGAAATTAGCATAACATTGTCTTTTCTTACGTCAAAGTAGAACAATAAATGCAATTTTGTTAACAATGGTTGTCTATTTTAGGTGTTAATGTTATTATGTATGAAATCACGTGAATTTAGACTATAAGTTTTTACTGTATATTCATCTGGCAGCTTGAATGCATGACCCTCTTTATTATTCACAGTGTGACTTTAGCGGAACTCGAGGACTTCTTGCGTCGCCATTTCCGCAATTTTATTTTATTTTTATGCTGCATCCGTGAACTTATGTAACATTTTAGTTTATTCCGTTGACCGAGACGATGAAAGTTCTGTGGACCATTCTTGATTATAAAATGCAGCTTCTGCTTGTTCGATAGCTCAGGAAAATCCTATCGTGTTTTCTATTCAAAACTAGCTAATATCTGCGATTTCGTCTGTCTGACTCGTAAAATAGTACAATGCTATTTCCAGAAGTTTTTTTTTAAGATAAAAGTAGCCAAATTACTAATTTTAACGGCACTATCAATCTGTAAATGTCCCGTCAAAATCAGTCCAAACGTTTCGGATATTAGCCGCAACTAACAGACAAAAAATTTAAGAAAGTATGAATGAATAATATATTTATTTGCATGTATATAGTAGTAGTATTTTCATTTTAGTTGAAGAAATAAAATTAAGTAAGTAATTCATTTTTAGATAGCCATGACCCGTATTACGTATAACCAAAATTATAATTATAAAAAAATACCTACCTATACAAAAATGTACCTATACAAAATATTTTTATATATTTTTTTTTATTAATTCGAATAAAAACTACTTGCAACACTATTTTGTATTATTTGCACAGATTGTCATGTCTATAATTTATTGTTACAATTTATAAACTTTCCCAATGCAAATTACACCTTATTTTGTACAATTTAAGTGTTATTATTAAATGACTTGGTCGCGTGTTGTTCAAAGTTTCAAGGTAGAAGAAGGCTGTTTACCTTTTGATGGTGTCGGTGCCAAGTTACAGTCTATAAACTCGTTACGTTTTCCTGTAATAACGATAATAGTTGGAAATCAGTTTGTACTTTTATTGTTTGTTTGCGCTGACGTGGTGATTAATGTGTATATAGAAGTATAAAACAATTACATGTACGTATGGAAAATTATTACTGTTAATTATTTTTTCTTTTGTTTGGTACAAGTTAAAAATTAACAACACTTTACACGTATTTTTTTTTTAAATTTTCATTAAATGATGTTTCTTCTTAGCTGACTACCCTGAGAAGAAACTCCGAAACAAACTCAAGGTTTAAAACCTCTTTTTCTATCTTTGCCTCCACTCTTTCCTATCTAAATAATATTCATTTATAATTTAGTAATACTTTATATTTACAGGGAGAAATCTTGTCATTTATTTCTTTACTTACTATATTTACTATTCAATCTTATCGTTACATTTTTAATTATTTCTAAAAAATCAATTAAAAAAAACATTCAAAAATATAAAAATATTATTTATTATTAATAATGTAATTTATATTTATTTGTCCGGTAGATATCGCTGTCACCGATAAGACCGCCATTGTACCCATACTTTAAGTTTCCTGTGAAATTGTCACTATTTTGGTATATTAAATCTATCATATTCTATTGTAAAAACAAAAAAATAAATAATTTAAATTCATTAAGTAAGCATTTGTTATTTAAAGACGACAACGACTGAATAAAACCTATAGAAAAAAAAAAATACTTCGTCGACTACCGATTGATTTTGCGACATCAAAAATCAATTAAACTATTTATATCACCCAACTTTAAAGAGATAGTGTAATGTGTTAGTAAAAGACCAGTAAATTATTCTATTTATTTTATCTAAACATAATTAAGCTTGAAAATAGTTTATTTTCTCAGTCATAAAATGGACGTCAACTTTATCAATCAAAGTGGTTTATTTATAGTCAAGTGCGATCACCTCTTAAGTTTGATGACTTGTGTGTAGACGCGTTTTAATTAATAATCTATAATTATACATATAAAAGGAGAAACTGACTAACATATCAACATACAGCCAAAACTCTTGGGACTAGGAGCGTGAAATTTTGCACAAGGCTTCCTTTGATGACGTAGGCGAGCACAAAGAAAGTGTTTAAAAAAAAACAGCTTCTAAAGACATGTTATGGGGGTCTAAAGTTTGTGTGGAGAACCCTACTTTCACGCGGGCGAAGCCGCCTGGCAGAAGGCTAGTATAATATATTCCACAATTATCACACAACGACATCTAGTTCCAAGCTAAGCAGAGCTTGTGTTATGAATACTAGACAACTGATAGACATACTTACGATAAACAATATCATTTACACACAACCCCTAAATAAATAATTGCTTCAATATACCTTCCAGACGAAGAAAACGCTTGAATTTTATACAACAGTATCTTCAAATCGACGGCTTTTAATAACAAAAACCAGTTTTCAATGAAAATATTTTTTTCATAGCAAGCTTTTATAGCGCGGTATAGACCTATATAATTAAAACTCGTCAATTCGAATCACACGAGCCCAAATTCGATGGGTTTGTGTCGTTTAATTACAGAGTTGCTATGGCCACCTTCCGGTTCACAGAACGACATAATAGTTTTGCATTGTCATCTGAGCTGCATGTGTCATGCAACACATGCATGCAAAATTTCAGCTCAATCGGTAACTGAGAAGTGGATCAAATTTGTTTTACAAGATTCGATCACAAACAGCGGAACAGTCTAGCTTCTAAGGCTTGCGGACAGCGAGCAATGGGTAGCTCGCCATCCACTCATCTAGTAACGGTCCAGACCTTTAGCCAGGTCGTTGAAGACGCGCTCTGTTCCCGCGCGCTTCAAGGAGTTGTCGGCAAAAATAGAGGCTCAACTGCAGGGCTGAAGCCTACGGGGGCCCCGGTCCGGTTTCTGAAAGGAAGGTCCGACCCCAGTATGAGGGCTAAGAAGGAATGTGGTGGATCGCTTAGTCAGTAAAAGTCTGATACTGTTTCCCACTCCGCCCAAGGGCGGGATTCGTCATTAGATGATTTTTTCCACCATAAAAAAAAACAAAGGGACAGTTAAAACTAAATAAAATCTTGTAAAAAAAATAGCATGCATTTAAAAACTGTTCATTTTTATGATTAAGTCAGTAAACGTAGTTGCAGGAAGCTAGCAACAGCATTTAGAAAATAGCAATTAAAAATAAAAACAAATAGTGCATTCTCAAGCGAAGGCATGTGAAAGATCATGTGCAGATATACTATCTAGGCGATGTGAAATGGTAATTACTTACTATCGCTGAGAGTAGATTTTTATTTTAAAAAGTGCACAGCAAGTAAGTAATAAACTTGCTTGTTTGTTAAATCTCAATAACATTAGTAATTAAAAAATCTATGCGTACTTTTGATAGGTTTTTTTTTATGGCAGGTGAAAATCATCGAATGACGAAACCCGCTCTTGGGCGGAGCGGGAGACCAGTGTCAGACTCTTACTGACTAAAAAACCTACCCCGTACCTTCCTTGCCTTATTCCAAGAGTCGAGGTAACAATTTGCATCACCCTAGGCTCCAGGAGGCTTCGACCCTGAAGGGCCGGGGTGCAGTACCTTTTTTAACCTTTTGAATAGAATTAGAGACATAATAGAATCTAAATAGAAAGACAATAAGTGTGCGTTTGCTTGAGGCTCAAGAGTTTAATGGGATGTACCCATAAGTAGTGTGGACTTCCCTGATAGTTGCTGTAGCGCGTTGCAAATGCGACTAACACACGTTAGCATCGACAAAAACTCTATTCTCTATATAGGGTTCTATTGCACGAGTTATCATTATCATCAGCTTTATTAATGTTCCAAATACTTGGGCACAGACCTCCTCTCTAGGAGGAAATAGGGCATAATCCACCACGCGGGCCCAGTCACAGTCAGCACACGTCTTCGAATTTGGCATGCCAGTTTCCTCACGATGTTTTCCTTCACCGTTTTAAAAGCAGTGGTGATGAAAAAAAATAAACAAAGTTATGCGCCTGGCTGGGTTTGAACCCGCGACCTACAACTTTCAAATCGGGGCCTTTACCACTCGGCCTCCTCTTCTATTGTACGTAAGACAACCCAATTGTGGGTTAAACTCTCCTAAACTGTCCTGATTAAAATTGTTTCTAAAGTTTTGTGTACATTTAAGGATGTTAGCTTATTGTAGAGTTCGTTATTAAAATGGAATACAAATTTGCCTTCCAATACGATGGATCTAATATCGAAGCTTTAACTTTTATGATAGAATTATCTGTGTTTGTTTCCAGTCACATGTCTGTGTCGGAATTACCCGAAAAGTCACGAAAGGTCCCGACCTCACTCGAGATCAGCTTATGACTTGATAAAGGGTTCAGTTAATGTCCAAAACAATTTGGGAAATTCTGAAACATTGATGGGAATCTGTAAACTAGACATCGTGAAGGTTTAAACACGTGAAGGTGAACTAAAAGTTGTTTCTATAATAAAAATCGGTTCCTTGGTTCGTTTTTAGATGTGCTCGTGACGAATAAGCAACATTTGCCAAGGGCAGGCTTTGAATTGGTGACCATCTTAATACCAAGGGTCGAAGCCTACTGGGGCCAAGATTTTACGTCTGTAAGGAAGGCTCTGGCCCTGGTATAAAGGAAATGTAGGAATGGGGTCTGATTTACCAACTAAATTGAAACTAATAATAATAATTGAGCCCCAGCTTTTTGCTGAGCACCGGCCATATTGTGCGGGTCGCATATTTTGCGCTACTTTCTATAGTTGTTTTTATATGTACATAATTTTGGTATGCGCTATCATCATCGTCACCATAATTTCAGCCGAAATACGTCCACTGCTGGACATAGACCTCCCCCAAGCGCCGCCACAAAGACCGATCTTGTGCGTCTTGCATCCATCGGAGTCCAGTAATCCTGACCAGGTCATCGGTCCACCTTGTGGGAGGCCTTCCAACGCTGCGTCTTCCGGACGCCGGTATGCGCTATACTCTTGCGCAACTCTTTTTCTTTCTTTTCTTTCTAATCTGGGGGCACGGTAGTTCCTCGCCAAGTCGCAAGCAAGCTAAGTCACTATTATTATAATGTAAACAAAACTATTGATATAGTCACAAAATATTGATGTATTATTGCAAATCAAGTTGAACAGGACTTGGCTTTATGCGATCTCAACTTTTTACGATGGAAGAATTGCGTAGGGAGACTTGGCTTTTTACATTTCATGTTTTTGGTGGGATACAAGTTTACTTAAGGCATAGGCCATAACTCTTGTAGCGTTCTCAACACCCGCCCATAAGGTCGTAAACACATGAAAGTGGCAAGTAGACCGTATCGCTGCGGCCGCGCACCTCACGCGACTCTACGCGTGCACTCGCAGGGAAAACGTGTCCGATAAACTTATAATTACGCCGGTGTAGTAAAATAAACGAAAACTGTATGCAGTTAATATTGGTAGGAAATAATGTGTGAAGAATAATTCGTTACGGTTGTTACAAACCAGCTGTGTCCTGCGGTTTGGACTGCAACTTTAGAATAAATTTATAAAAAAAATAAAGATGGTCCTTCTTTGCCTTGTGTTTCAGGACCCCGAATTTCCTTTTCGTGTACGAAAAAAGTCAAACGTGCCGTGTCTCCACAAAAAAGAAAAAATACGCCCCACTGCAAGGCCGAAACCTACTGGGGCCCGGTCCGGCTTCTGAAAGGGAGGTCCGACCCCGGTATGAGGGCTAAGAAGGAATGGGGTGGGTTGTTTAGTCAGTAAGAGTCTGACACTGTTTTCCGCCCCGCCCGGGCGGGATTAGTTATTAAATTACTTTTTCCACCATAAAAAACAGGCACTTAATAAAATATACATATTTGTTAGGTAAATCATGATCAAGTGTAGGTATCTACTTCTTATTTATATTGTGTTTCCGATCATCTATGTAGTTTTTATTGTACCTAACACAACAAGCAATCTCGCCAAAAACATGAAATTTTGTTAAAACAAACACAATAAAGAACATGACTCATATTCCTCTCTTATTGTAAATACTAAAGTTACTTAGCACCTGTAATACATCTCTCGTCTCAGTACAAAAAGTATGCTAAGTCACAACTTAAATACAGGCATTATCTCATAATACGTGATGTTCAAGAAAAAACGTTGGTGTTTTCTTAATATTTGTGAAGCATATGTATGAAAAACGTGTTTGTAATTATTGTTTGAAATTGTTTTAAAAACATGTTTTACATATAGCATAGCATAAGCTTTTTAATTTCCTCACGATGTGTTCCTTCACCGATTTGAGAGCAGTAGTGATGAAATAAATTACACAAAGTAATGCGTCTGGATGGGTTTGTACCCGCGCCCTTAAACTGGTAAGTCAGGGCTTCGGCCACCACTGCTCTCTTATACTATACTAGCCTTCTGCCAACAGAAGCTAAATTTTGAAAAACCCTATCTTAGTGTTCGCTTACGCCATAAAAGGAAGTCTTGTGCAAAATTTCACGCTCCGCTCCTAGTCCCAATAGTTTCGGTTGTGTGTTGACAAAGAAGAAATAGGGTAGATGTGTAAGTAAAACCCTGACACTGGCAGGACATCTCGCGCCTAAATGTCAAAAAGTCAAAGTCAAAGTCAAAAATTTTTATTTCACATGGGCCTACATGGGCACTTATAAAACGTCAGATGCTAGTGCACTAACTGAACAATGACGTCTCATTGAATGATTTTCCCCACCGAAAAAAGTAACCCTTGTACGTAAGGGTGGGATGTCCTCCATTTATAAGTAGCGCAAGGCTTTTAGTCTAGTGCTTATTTAAAAAAATAGCTTACATTCATTTAGTTTAAGACTAAACATACAACATACAAGGATGATGTGATTACACGTTACATGTTGTATAGAACAATATGTGTATTTAAGCCTATGTATTATCTTTTGTATATATTTTTTTTATCAATGTTTCGTGTCTATTTTATTTGTTATTGCTAAAGCAGTACACCGTAGACTACCTCCCCTCTTTTTTAGTTTCAGCTCTTATACTCCATTCTAAGGTTGTCTGGTAGACATCGCTGTCAGCGATAAGACCGCCTTTATACCCATTCGTATAAGTTTCTGCGAAATTGTTACTATTTAGGTGTACAATAAAGTTTTATTCTATTCTATGTAATTAATGATATTGTAATTAAGTACTTACAATTTTTTCATGTCCTTTCAGCATATAATCCTAGTAAAAATCAGTCACGAAAAACTACACTCAGTTCTTTTCTAATATTCTGAATTAGCTAACTCTTTGTTCACTTACATGCGACTCAATTAATACTAAAACCATTAACCGTATTACAGTTTTAATATCCTTCCTGGATTACGTACGTAATTGTCATGATTATAATATTTATTGTTGTTTCCTTAATTTAATATTATATATATATTATAAATATGCTGTTATAGAATGCGTAATGAAATTAACACAATTGAGTAAAGAGAAATTTTGCGATTTATATCTTGGACCACATAACTTTATTAGTAGCCCTGTAATGTTGAGAGTGAAAATGCGAAATTTGCAGTTATACTGCACTGACCATTATAACATTAGCCTCATAATATTCCCACAGCTGGGACTCAGGCCTCCGCTCTAGGAGAGAGAATGGGTCGTAATCCGCCACGCGGGCCCAGTGCGGGTTAAAAATAGAAATCATAAAAATATCACATGATAGCTGTGTGTTACCCATCGACTTTTATTCTATACTAACTTTTGCCCGCAGCTTCGCCCGCGTACATAAAATATAGCCTATATCACTCAGGAGTAAAGCAGCTTTCTATTGTTGCTAAAATTTTTCCAATCGGACCAGTAGTTCCAGAGATTACCCCCTACAAACAAAAAAACAGACTTTACCTCTTTATTATATTAGTGTAGATATCGATGGAGTTACCCACTTTTGTCACCATTTGTTTAAAGGTAAGAAAATTATCCAATGACAAACTCCACCCTTAGGAATAAACGACTCACTCTATTCCTTCCTTGCCTTGATCCCGTGGCCCTAGTTTTACATTTTCGCATCGACCCATGGTCCCAGGAGGCTTCGACCTAGCTCGGCCCTTACAACTTTGGTCACCATTGGAGTCATTCTGATGAACAAAGCAATGACAGGTCTATGACGCGACGGACAAACCCAAATATTTAATAATGTGGACGAAAGAGGAGGTTGAAACATTTTAATGTCAACCATCTTCTGTTATGGCACCTAAATTGGACCGATGTGATGTTTCATTCATGGCCATATACTTAGTGGAATGAGTCATGAATTTGAATAGAACCTATGAGAATGGTTGCTAGGCTTAGCAAGGTCAATGGTGTATCTATATTATAGGCAGAATGATTTAGGAGACAATGAAAAAATCTTTCTATTAAAAATGAAATTAGAAAGAAAAAGATAGAAACAAAGAAAACAAAGTTTATTTTGCCCAAAATAGACGCACATAATACAAAAATCTCTCAGCCAAGTGTGAACCAGGCATTAATGTGTTGCACTATATAAGACACAAGGCAAAATACAGTTGCCTAGATGCGCTCTGGGAATCATTTTTATGTCATGGGTACGCTCACATACTTTAGACACCTACAACCGGAACACCTATCTGTAGGCTATACAAATATTTTTTCCGTGCGTGGTCCAACCAGCGACCTAAGCGCAGCAGCCAATCGCTTAACCACTGCACTAACCGTGTCGTCTAAGTGCTTGTTTAGGGAGACGCGGTGAGATGGGCGATGCGTTAGCCGCTCGACGTACATTGCAGCAGCAGGCCGCATCATCGCACGCGAAAACACCAATATATGGCAATGTACGAGAAACGCCCAACGCCGTCGGAACGCTCTGTAAACAAGCACTAAGAGAAAAACCAGAAACGAAGAAGAATTGAGATCGATATGGATCAAAATTAGATTGGTCGTAGATAGATATATTCTTTATTGCACTAGAATTAATAGGGTGTCACAATCGGCAGTCTTATCGCTAAAAGCTATTTTTAACCGACTTCAAAAAAAAGGAGGTGGTTCTCAATTCGATTGTATTTTTTTTTTTTATTTTTTTTTTTTTTTTATGTTTGTTACCTCAGAACTCCGTTGTTTATGGATGGATTTGCAAAATTTTTTTTGTACTTGAAAGGATATACTTCCAGATTGGTCCCATTTTTTTCAAAATCGAGTTATGATGATGGGATCCATGAGAAATCGAGGGAACTCCTCAAATATTATAGGCAACTATATCGTTTTTTTTATATTTTCATCGAGAACTCAAGCATTTACAGTCATAAAGTAACATTTGATGAGGTGGAACTGGTGAAGAAGATCAGAAATGGCTAACGAAACTTGACAATCGCATGGATATCACAATCAAGGTAGTTAAGCAACTATGAAAATGCACTATAAACCAATGATCTTAAATAATTATGTTGAAAATGTTATCATCGAACTGATCTGATGATGATGATGGAGCTGAAAGGTAGGCACTGGAACTGCGTAACTAATTAATATATCCTAGCCGTGTTTGGGCTTGTTAGAATTGTCATAAGATGCACTTTGGCTGTAAGGTACTATTGAACTGATATGATGATGAAGCTGGAAGGTGGAAGGTCGGCATGGGAACTTCAAAATAAAATAATGTATCCTAGCATTGTTTGAGCTTATTAGAGCTGTCATGGGCAATGCTGTCAAGGGCAATGGAAAGGGCTATGCTCGGAGTTTCCTTGCGTGTTCGAATCAGAAATGAAGAAATGCGCAGGAGAACCAGGTTCACCGACATAGCCCGAAGAATCGCCAAACTTAAGTGGCAGTGGGCAGGGCACATTGCTCGTAGAATAGATGGCCGATGGGGCCGAAAGGTTCTAGAGTGGCGACCGCGCACCAAAAGACGCAGCTTTGGAAGGCCTCCCACAAGGTGGACCGACGACCTGGTGAGAATCACGGGAACGCGATGGATGCGAGTCGCACAGAATCGGTCGTTGTGGCGACGCTTGGGGGAGGCCTATGTCCAACAGTGGACGTTTTCTGGCTGAAATGATGATGATGATGAGAGCTGTCATGAGATGTACTCATGAGATGAATCATAAGTATTTCATGCATCATATCATCTCTCCACGAGATCAAAACGATTACACTGTAACAATGTACCTATAATATGTATTCCTACTTATATGACAATGGTAACTTTTTCAAAAGAAATGTAGGAACGATATTGACTTCGTTGTCATAACATAATATATTATAATAAAAAACACTAAACGGCTACAAATAAAAAAAACTTTTTACAAAAAAAAAAACCGCCTTCAAAAAAAGCCAAACAATAAAAGGTCCTACACTAAAAAGTTGAAAATAAAAAATTTGAATTGCTGTAAAGAAACTTAATTTATAGGTAAACTTATTTGACATTAATATTTTGCAAATATTCAAAATTTATTACTTCTTTTTGGAGTCGGTGCCAGCCAAGGCAAGGAATTACGAATGGGCAACAATCCCTTGAAAAAATACCCCTAACATAACTATAAAACTACTTAGTACCTATTTGCATACTCAAATATATAATACTTAATTAAGACATAAATACATGTTAGACTTCTCTAAAAAAAAATCATCCGATTTGCACATTTTTTTAAAATAAATTATATATACCTACTTACAAAAACCTGCCACATTTTAAGTACATTGAAAATGTTTAAGCATTATGTATGAAAAATGGCACCGAATATTAAAAAAAGCTACCTAACATTAAGTTTCAACCATAAAAATGCTGGCACCGACTCCAAAAAGAAGTAATAAATTTTGAATATTTGCAAAATATTAATGTCAAATAAGTTTACCTATAAATTAAGTTTCTTTACAGCAATTCAAATTTTTTATTTTCAACTTTTTAGTGTAGGACCTTTTATTGTTTGGCTTTTTTTGAAGGCGGTTTTTTTTTTGTAAAAAGTTTTTTTTTTAAAGACAACCTTTGGATGGATTTGACAAAGAAGGAAACAATAGATACGGTAACTAAGGCGACTGATGAAATAAGGCTACAAATAAATAAACAAATCAAGCCTATGACAAAAGTCTAAACCAATTTGACAAAGATCTAAGAAGCAGCTAGCAACGGCCTTGCCCACCATTGACCTGGCAAAATATGCTTCATTAACTAAAGTCTTGAGAAAATATTTAAAGATATTTCAATCCGTGATGTTGAAACAATAATTCGTAATGAAGTATGAAGAATTTGTTTGAAGCACGGTTCAAGCATGTCCGAAGGATGGATTACATAATCTTAATTATAGAGAAGTAGCAAAATGTCAAGGTGGTTAAAATGCCCATCTTTGAATAAAGCCTTGTGATTAGGTTATAAGTAATTTGCGTTAAGACTCCATCATTCATTATAGTAGGCATAGCCATTTGCAAAATTTTAAAAGATAACTTAATAAGCACTTTAATCGACTTGCAACATGCAAGTGATGTATGCAGAGAATATAAAATCCATTGAAAAGCTTACATAGAATTGTCAGGGAGAATGTAAATCCATGGTGATAAAGACAAGCATACTTTATGTAATACACTGAAGGCCATTTACAGTTAACTCCTTGAATTTGTAGATGACAATTCTCGACAAAACAACGAAACTGAAAATTTCTCTACAACACTACCAATTTTAGGGATATAATTAGCTATTTTTTGACATTAGTAGCTCGCTCACACCACAATGTATTGTATTAGGCAACCCCATCGAGTCGCCTGTCCACCGGTTTCTTTATTTCTTCGTAAGGAATTTTTTTACTGCAGCACTAGGTTCTATAACACTCTCACCTGCGGCTCGAACGAATTCTGCATCTGTTACAATGACGAACTTTGTTCACTTGTATCAAAATTGGGGTTAATTTCGTCTATTTGGCGAATGATAGGGAAATTTGAACATTTTTACGAAAATGACTAGTATTTTGTGTAGTGAGCAAGTATTAATCGACCTGTTGTCAAGACATCTGTCACGGTAGTGCATATTACGTTGATAGAACCAGGGTCACCAGACCAAGGAGACCTAGCTGAGATATTTGATCGATCTAATGCAATCGATACGGAACATAGTATCGATTTAATTAGAACGTTATTGGAGTTATTGCTTCAGTATAAAATTAACAGCATGCCGATGGATTTCATAACTTGAATGTAGGGAAAACGGTAGTTTTCCTGGCTTGTTTGATAATGTGGGTGGTTGTTGCTCAATTACTTCCCACACTTCATTTAAATTTTATTTGCCTTGTGTTTGGAATGTTGTCGACAGTGAATCAATCATTGACATTGAAGTTGGTTTTGATTGCTTCAAAAGATACAATATCAATTTGATTACTAAAGGAATAAGACAGAAATGTCAAAGCAATAAATAAACATTAACACTAAAGCTGTCTACTGATCTATAAATGCTATTACAATTAAATAATTTAATGATATTTCAGTTTCTTGTCCTCTCAACGGTCAGAGACTTGCCTTGTTTGTAAAAGGAAGTTTCTTCAAGCATAAAGGTCTTTGTTATGGATCCAATAAAGACAACAAAAAATTTAGTAATAAATTCAATAAGAGCCATTATCAAAGTGATAAAGCTGCAAAGTCAAGTGTAAAATGTCGTGTCACATGTAATAAATTCGCAAAATAATAACTTAATTGTTGAGGTAACGATAACATCAATGATAATAATCAACTAACAACCGTACATTAAGACTAAAATAATGACCCTTTCACACGAACTGTTCCTCATTGTTTTTAGCTCACACTTGACACCGGCAAATCGCGTAACAGCCATGAGAAGCTCGCGATACAAAAATTGTGTAACAAGAGATATGACCAGGGTGCTATTAAATTTAGCAATATAGTATCCAAATTGTCTATTGTTGTGTAAAATGGGTATGTAAGTATAGGTCAATATGGTTGTGCAACTGAAGCGGGAAGTGGACGGTATTAGCTAACTGATCAAAGTTAGAACGTAAGTCTGATGCAAATTCTTGATAATTGCAAGTAAAAGATTGGTAAAGAAAATCGATTTATAGCAGGTATCTAATAATAAATTGATTACCTATGAATAATTTACGAGGCAGGAGACCAGTATAGAGCTTGCTAATCTGATACTGAAAATAATTGTAATCATAATCTATAAGCGGTTTTATCAGGATCTTTTCTAATTACTGTACACTCATCATAATTTTCCAGTTCGTTATGCTTCATAAAATACCAGTTAAAAAATTCAGGTACGCAGAAACGGTCATAGTTTATCTAACCAAACAGGCATAGTGAAAGTTTAATGAGATTAAAGTTTACAAAAAATGTAAACACCAGGTAGTCCATTAAATAACACTTTCCGTACGTATTACGGTAAAAGCTAAATAAACCATGCACAAAATACAGCACGTCCGCACTTGGCGAGCGTTAGAACAGAAATAGCAGCCTATTAACCCGAATCTCACGCATGCGCAGTAGACGCCATATAGCGAGCACCTGCGTGCGCGCAATTTAAGGTGCTATGTTGATTACGTGTTTTGGTTTATAGATTAACGTAAATAAACTTTTTCTGGGTAATATGGAGTATGTAAAAATAATTCCAAACTGGGCAATGCTTACGTAAATGCAGTTATTTTTCGATTGCACGCAAATCGAGTTGATACGCGTTGTTTATCAAACACCACCATCCGGTAAGTTGAAATATGAATTTGTTTTGGTTTTCGAAAATACTGAAATTGTTTCGCCCTTAATTTTCGACGATTTTAGATATCCTTAGAACCAGTCAGTCATGTTAAGTATAATCATTAAAATTATACAATGATGAAATAATGTTTTAACAACGCCTAACATAAATAGACTGTATTATAAAAAGAATATTATTATAGTAGAGAAGAAAATAAACCTGTAAAAAAAAAATAAAGATTTGAAAAGATTACATCGAAAAAATGAGTAATACAGATTGAGGCATTCTTAAAATCTCATAGTTGGCACAAAAAGATATTGAAAGTAGGTGATAAATACCGATGTGGGGCAGCTAAAGAAATAAGAACAGAAAGAGAATATCAAAGGAAAGTTTTAGCATTTTTTGCTAACATAACAATAATAAAAACCAACGAAGTGGATTGATACGAAAATAATATCTGACATAAATAAGTTTAGGATGGTCATTTTGATTCTCTGACAAATATTGAAGTAAAACAGAATAAACTTAAGATATTACAGTAAATAGTTATTGCCTGCACTTTTCATGATTTATACAGAGCCAATATCAGAACTATAAAGGATGCCAAATAATGGCCAGAAAAAAATTCTTTCATCGACATAAAAACAAGAAGTACTAGTAACAACTTATACAGAAATCAAGTGTATGGTTACAAAAGCTATAATATTGCTATGGGTGCTCTTTTTGGCTTCTTTGATTTTGCATGTCTTAAAGAAAGAACATTGCTAGTAATAACTAGCAATGTTCTTTCTTTCTCTCGTATGAAACTAACGATATTCACCATACAGCTAAATTCGGTGTCGGTCTGGTTCTAGACCATGCATCCCGTTTGACTGTAAAACTAAACAGGGAGAATAATTTTGATGAAACCCTATCTGATGCAATAAATCGATGCAATGAATCTATTTCAAGTTAGGAAAATGAAAGTGGTTAAGAAAGGACTGCATAGATACTTTTAAACAGCTAAAACTAAAATGAAAACATATCCGCACAATAATTTCACATCGCAATTTTAATGGAATTGTTCCACATTATTCCATTCCTTTATTGCTTAACATAAATTCCGTAGCCGCAGAATTATGTTCGTTCCGTTATGGAAAGTGTGGTGAAACAAATAGAAATGTATATGAATCGTTAGCAGATACGCTATTCTTCGATACCCGTAGCCATTTTATTGCAATCCGTGATCATCATCAACTAGGCCTTCTATGGCTTTCAAATTATATTTTTACTCTGTTGCGAGTAATAAAATTTCTTTTGGCTTTGCTTCAGTTTAGATTTCGTTACGCTTTTCGATATGGAGCGATAATCTGGTTTTATCGTTTGCCACAAAAACTTAAATAGGAAATTCATCTCTTTTTAGAATCAGCGGTTTTCTGCTATCAAACAATTTCTGAGCAACATTAGCACTTAGTTACAACTTTCACCAAGGTTAGGTTGAGCGACCAGCAGTGGACTGCTAAAGACTGATGATGATGACCACTTTCTATAGCTCTGCTCAGATGCTATTGAAACTGCACAACTCATCAAGATCCACAATATTAATGTATTGTAATCTATGTATAACTTAACACCGTCCTTTGATCTACGTTAGGTTATACATATTCTAGAAATTGAAGCACAGTACATGCATATCTTATTTAAATTTAGGTTTCATAGCTCAACACGCGAGCAATATGGAGGTAAATGAAATGCAAATATGACACGCTGACGTTCATGCTACCAGTGTTCTAAGTAGATTTACTGTAAACTCACATGCTGCTCATATTAAAGTTTTGTTTAGTCAAGAAGGGTTGGGAATTTGGGATCCTTTGAATTTACTATAGAACTTTCAGATATATGGTCCACTTGGGATTCTTATTCGGTTTGATAAACTATTTGGAACATTTGTATGGTCAATTGGATAAGAATGGAACTAATGTAGATGTAATCATATTATTTGGGATATAAGAAATTATTCAAACAGTCTATTCATCGTTTTTTTGGTCTTCTTGTAATAATCATGCTGATATTGTGAAGGTAGACTTGTGTGTGTATGTGTTTGTTAATTCCTCTCGCTCGCACGTCTGAAGGAATTTGTAAGAAATTTGGTACTTTAATCATGTCCTGGATATGATACAACAGATACCTTCTAATCCAGGAGTATGTTTCTTTTGGGATAATTTTCTACTGTCACTCTTGTAGGGTCTAGTGATCTGTACAGATACATAGATATACCAGACACTTTAAACTTTCTCTTTTTTATGTTAGTTGCACTAATCTCGGTCTTCGTAAGGCGTTATTTCATTTCCTTTCGTCATATCTACTTTACTGTGTATACGACATCAATCATGTCTATAGGTACCCTGCAATGCCTTGTCAATCATAGCAGTTTTATTACCGTCTTTCCTAACCGTAGTCTCTTTTTCTCTGAATTTCCAAACAAGATATTTTGTAACAAGATATACATATTAGTCTTAAATCCACAATAGGGCAAAAGTGGCGGGTAACTGGATCATCGCCTACGATACACCTACGTAGGGGTAACCTTTAGATGTTTTTTACTTGAAATAAGATGTAGCCTTAATATTCCTAATAAGGGCCATGTTTGTAAACATAAAATTGTTTGGATATTGTTGTTTTTAGGGTACGGGGTAACAATCTGTGAATAGAAAAAAATACCACGAAAAACAGTAGAATGAAAATTAACTGAAAATGGCGACTAGAAATGATTGACTTCGATATAACAAGCATTTTGACAAGAGCTAATGATAAATGATATTTACCTTGTAAATAGGTTTTAAAATAACACTTTTACACATCAATATTTTTTTCTTTTCTCTTTTTGTCAGTTTAAGCTATATGAGTCCGGTGTTTCCTAGTTGACTACCCTGAGAAGAAACAGCGAAACAAACTCAGGGGTCAAAGTCTCTTTTAAAGTCCATACAGTAGCCATGTATTGGTCAAATCATATGAGAACCATGCAGATTAGTAGCTTGATGGCCTCATCTTCACCTCGCGGAGGAACTGGCCTCTGATTGTGCATGAGCTCACGGCGGATGTGTGCAACGCATGTGATGGACACAAAACATTAATGAGAATGACAAGCGTGCATACTGTGGGGCTACAAAGGGAGGACTAGACCGAGCTTCGTGTTTGGATGGTCTCTTTGTTTTAGATACTTGTTTCGGCATTGAGCATCGAGTTTTAGTAGCGGTAGACAAGGGATTCATCTCTTCTTGGCTAGCAAAAACTGGCGCAAACCTTCAATGCTTAGCACTAGCGTTACAGGAAGGTATGACCGAGTAAGAAACTTATGATGTCCCGATGTGGACCGATTAGCGTCCATAGACTGGCTGCGTATCGGCGACCTCTTTGGTGACATCTGTAAGATTTTATTAGTGCAATTGAAGTTGAAATTGTGATGATAAATAACCATCGGATATTTATCGTGAAGGAAGGTTGATATCTGTCTGGTATATAACCAAAAAAAAAGCCTGAATCCTCCTCATTGTCTTCTTTGCTACTTGCATAGCCACCACTTCGTGGCCAGGATCAGCAATCTCTTGTGAAAATGAAAGTGCTACTCAAGGATTAAAACTTTTTTTAATGTTAGTTTTAATCCCTTTTTTCTTTATACGTTAACCATATGTTAAGAAAGTAAATAAAAGTAATAATAATACAAAATTACTTACTGAAATTTTAATTACAGTTTTCATAAAAATTGAGTGTTGTTACTAGCGCGACATCTTCAAAGAAGTAAATATACTGCAATCGGTAGAAATAAATTATTCATAAAATAACTAAAGACGCAACACAACTATTTATATACCTAGCGCACACAGATATAAACGCGTGCGAATAACGTGGCAACGCTTACAGGAAAAATAAAATTACAGTGTAACCTAAAAATATAAGTGCAATTTAGTTTACAAATAGAATTAGGCTATTGTCCTGGACATTCATCAAGATAAACATGGTGTCACTAAAATGTATTTAACACTAGCTTATGCCCGCGGCTTCGCCCGCGTGGTATTGGGGTTGGGAGTGGGGTTTCCGGGATAAAAAAGTAGCCTATGTCCTATTCCGGAGTGTATCCTATGCCTGTGCCAAATTTCATCCAGATCCATCCAGCCGTTTTAGCGTGATTGAGTAGCAAACATCCAAACATCGTAACTTTCGCATTTATAATATTAGTAAGATGTATAAAAGCTACCTACCACAAGCCTAAGGCCCAACAATGCTACTGTACTACATGTCGTGGTCAGGAACTGGTTTTGAAGTTCGGCGAGCCACCGAGGTTGCGGAAGGTCACACCGGCAATGACCTCAACCGTGGTTCCGTGTAGACGAGACGTGATGCGTTCGCCATGCACGTTGTGGAAAAAAATACAATGTGTCTATCATGATTCTTCTGTTTTTGGAATTTTGAATTTGGAATTTGACAGGTGGGTTTTTTATTTTAATATTGCTGGCAGATAACAAAGGCTTTTTGCAATTTTGTAATATGGCTGAATAAAAAAAGTACTTTCTTATTATTCTTATTAGTTTAGCATTCGTTTTGTCCGTAATATTTTAAAATGAAAGCAGTTTCAATTTTTTGACGTTTCATTTAATCGAAGAGCAAAGTGTATTTATTGGCTGTAACTTTCTCGTAATTGATTTGCTAGAAAGGAAATTCTTAATGATATATGCAAAAGCTGATTATTCCTATTAGCCTACAGTATGTATAATTATTCTGTAAAAGTACGTACATCAGTTTAAACTTTAGAGCACTATTATTATTAGTATATATTTACAGAAAAGGTCGACAAGAACGCTAGCGACTAATTTATTTATAGCATCCTTGATAAATATTTTAAAGTCACTTAAAATCTCATTGCAAGGCAAAGATTTATTATTCACGACCACTCCTCAACGGAGGTCGTGATGTTTTGACCTCCCGCAAAAAAACGAAACATTAAATTCGCCCTGATAAGGAAATGATGAGATTTCCTCTTAAAAGGTACATACTAAATTCTTGTGATTATGTTTAAGATTTATGAAATGAGCATAAATGTCAAAGGTTTCGTATCTAGCAATTTAGGTACTAAAGCTACTGTCGATAACACAATAAAAAGTAATTGGCTTCGAAACGCATTGAACATTTTAATTAACGGAAAAAAAATACAATAAAAAAAATTAACGAAAGAACTTAATCCAGAGACAAACTTTCATCAACGGAAGAAATCGGCACAAAAAAGTCTTAAAACCGAATGGTACCGAATTTAAGAAATTATATTTTTCGAACGCGACCCGATCACGCCTGCCGATTGGCCGGGTGAAAGTGAGAGCGCCATCTATGCTAGCTGTGACGTAACGAAACAAATCGGCCATCGGTCCGTTTGTCTGTAGGTTACAACAACCGGTGATTGGCTAATGAGTGTCTCAAGATTGTAGACTAGGCCGTCACAGCTTTTGTATGCGATTAATAGTCCTTAACTAACACCATCGCTAAGATGATTACATGCTTATTAAACACAACATATTGCAGACTTTAGTCATTACATAGTATAAAACAAAGTTGCGCTGTCCCTATGTATGCTTTTTTATGGTGGGCAAAAATCATCCAATGACGAATCCCGCTCTTGGGCATAGCAGGAAACAGTGTCAGACTTTTACTGACTAAACACCCCACCCCGTTCCTTCTTTGCCCTTCGCACTGGGGCCAAACCTTCCTTTCAGAAAGAGACCCTGGGCCCCAATAGGCTTCAAATGCTTCCCGATGCATGCTTAGATCTTTAAAATTACGCAACGGATTTTGATGCAGTTTTTTTAATAGATAGAATGATTCAAAAGGAAGGTTTATACGTATAATACATGCATAATATATTTAATATCACCATTGCACCCGTGCGAAGCTGGGGCGGGTCGCTAGTTAAACAATTAAACATAAGGAACAAATTAACGTTTGAAATGTGTGTCATAATTGGAACTTCGTTCACGGTACATGAATATAGGTTATCTATAGAAATACAAACAAGCTATGCGCACAGCATAGCTTGTTTGTATTTCTATAGATGCGGAGACGCAATCGAGAGACAACCATAGATTTTAAGTGTGCAATGCTGACCTCTTTAAAAAAGTACAAACGTTTAACCATAAATGTCACTTCCTTCCTGCCTGGATCTACAATAAAATATTAAAACAGGGTTCTATAAATTACATAAATAAAAACTGTGAGTGGGACTCGTACACTGAGGGTTCCGTATCAATTGTTGTTTATGATTTATGAAGTACTAGCTTTTGTCAACGGCTTCGCCCGCGTACATAAAATATAGCCTATGTCACTCAGGAGTAAAGCAGCTTTCTGTTGTTGCTGAAATTTTTCCAATCGGACCAGTAGTTCCAGAGATTAACCCCTACAAACAAAAAAACAAACTTTACCTCTTTATTATATTAGTGTAGATTAAAAAAAAACTACTTACTATATCGCGTTCAAACTAATAAAATTATAGTTGGAAGTTGGCAAGTCACTTTAGAAAAAAAAAATTACTAACCGGAATATATATTTATTTTTATCTATAGATAGTTTACCCTACACGTATGGGCTTGATTAATAAAAAGTTCAAAGTTGCCCAAAATTTATTGTTTTTTGTGAAAATCTTAATTCGTTTCACAGAATACCTCTGCTTACCAAATTTCAATATAGTTCTTTTAGTTACGGAAAAAGCGATTGTGACATACGGACGGACAGACAGACAGACAGACTTGAAAATATAAGGGTTCCGTTATTTGCAATTTGTCTACGGAACTCAAATAAAGAGGACAATATTTCCGATTTCAAAGCAGCTAACATCACGTGAGTTATGTAATGATAAAAAGCTCCGTTGCTATTATGTATATTGACAATTTGTATTCCTGTCAGATGCCAGCCGGTCGCTTTATTGTCTTCCGTCTAGAAAGGACTTTGAACCGTCTGAAATTTTACGCACACTGCACCCCGAATAATAATACAATTTGCATAGTCTAAGTAAAGAGAGACAGATGACGGAATCGAGCGTCTGTGCCCGCGATGTCCTCAGTGTCACTTTCACGGAAAATACGGCATGAATTTTAAATAAAATTGCATTTATTTTTTATGTTGGGAACCTGTGATTTTTTTTCCATCAACATTATTTTTCATTAGCATAGCATTGGCCCTATAATTCTCTACAAAAGGGAAGGGGCCGGAATCCACCAACGCGGGCCCAATTTTTGGTTCTAGGACATGGCGGTTTTCTCACTATGTTCTCCTTCACCGTTTAGAGAGCAGTGGTGATGAAATAAATTACACAAAATATGCACCTGGATGGGTTGGAACCCGGGATCTACAACACATAAGTCGGGGCGTAAGTATTTATTTATACTCATTGTACATCGCATTAACTACAAATATACACAGGAAAAACATTATTAAAAATAAGGGTACCTACAATGGGCGGTCTCTTTTTCATTCTGAATATATATTTTTCGCAGATATTACGTATGTATATTATTTCCGTTATTGCGAGTCGTTATTTTAAAATATAATAACTTTATACCTCAGTTTAACTGTTAAAATACGATTTACGACGTTTCACTTTCACCTTGTTTCCTTATTCTGCAATTATATCAGCGCAAGTACTAATATTAAGTACCTAGTACTATCTATAACGCCAATATGTCTGTTTTATTTATTTCCCTTTTTGTTTTACGATTTTAGGTTAGTTGTCAAAACATTGCTTGGCAATATTGGATTTTTTAGCTTGTATGCCAATTGATTCCACATGCATTGCCTTTAGGTACCAGAAGATATTGTTCCTCGTGCCTTGACAGTCCTAGAACCAACAAATCAAAGACAAGTGATATACACGAATCTGCACTGGGCCCAGCGTAGTGAATTACGGCCCATTCCCTTTCCTAGAGATGAGGCTTAACTCCCAGCAGTGGGAACATTAAAAAGGCTGAAGATGATGCCTTGACAACAGATGATACAACATTAATATGATACAACAATCTACGTAGTCTGATGCAACCTTGTATCAGTACTTCATATTGAGCGACTGGTCTCCACAACCCAGCAACTGAGTAACAAAACACTACAGCAAAGCTAATTTTCAGTCACTTTCAATCTCACCGCTGCCATCTAATTAAACACCACTCAAAACTGAAATTTCCCCAAAGACTACATTAAACAAACAAAAACGCCTATTGTCCTTTAATTAAAATCTATTAAGCCCAAGTTGGCACTAGCGAAATGTCAGTATCTCCTGAGGGAATTCGCCCACGTCGGGCCAAGATGGGCGTGGGCGCATAATGTTTGTTCGAGGACTGAAGATGGCACCTGGGAAACATTTGACGGGCTTTGTCTTGCGTCCTTTGGTAGATCTGATAAGAACGGACCGATCTGATAGCAAATGGTGACCTAGATGGTACCTTCTTTTGGTGTTGTTAATTAGATTTGAAAGATAGTGTGAAGTGTCGTTTACAATGGAGGACTTTTATTTTGGAGTCGTTTAAGTGCCGTTGGCAAGGTTAAATCAGGTTTCATCTAAGTGGTCTTATTTTTTTAAGAATATTATTTTTTTGGTTTAATTGTTCTACATGACATTATTTATTTTTAGTTATCAGTAGTTGTTGTATGGAATGAATGTGTTTCCAAAACATATTATAGGTAATATGGAGTTCTAAGGAAGTACTCCTGCAGAGAGATACGATGCGACAGCGATTATTCAAATAATAGATCTACATTACTAGCGGCTTCATCCGCGTTTTTCCGACGACTTTATCACTTAGTGATAAAGTCGTCATCCTACAGTTGAAAGAATGTTTAAAATTGGCCCAGCTGTTTTTGATATTTATTCATCAAAAATATAATCGCCGAGTGCGTTATTAAGAGCATATCTCGAGAAGAGCTGAACCAATTTGGAGTCTGTGTTTCCTGATGGCTACAACCCGGGAACCTTTAAGTCTAGAGTGAATAGGTTACTTCTAAGTCTTTCGGCTGAAATAATGATGTTGATATTCCTATAAGAAAACCAACCTCTTTGTGTAAAAATAAAAATGTATACAATGTAGGTGTTAGTGGAATGACGTACTAATCTGTATAGCCTTAGGTAAATAACCTTAATAACCTAGATTAGTACTAGACATTTCAGCTGTTGTTTTTATGATTGTTTTGATCATATTATATTGTTCATTAAACAAACGTAATCCATGCAATACTGATTAATGTTCTTGTTATTTATGAAGAGGGAAAAATACAAAACGATAATGATAATATTGATAGCTACAGTTACAGTAATGGCTAGTTTTATTAATGAATAGGTACATTACCTTTAAGAACGTAATAGTGGTTAAAATATAAGTTATAAGTGTAAGATTATAACATTCGACATTTGGTGAGCTGTATAGAGTTCCGTAGAGACTTTGCAAAAGGGTCGAACCCTACTGGGGCTCTTTCTGAAAGGAAGGCTTGGTCCCAATGCGATGGGCAAAGAAAGAACGGGATGGGGTGTTTAGTCAGTAAGAGTCTGACACTGTTTCCCACTCCACCCAAGAGAAGGATTCGTCATTGGATGATTTTTGCCCACCATAAAAAAAGCTCTTTAGAGTCCTAAGTTGAGCTATACGAATACTAAAAAATGCTTGCGCTGACTGGACAAGTCCACTCAAAATTGTGTGTGTGATTTTTCCTCAAAAGACCATCTAAGACACTAATCAGCGTGGTTCTTGTTGATTTTACCTTTACATGTTTGACTTTTAATAGAGACTGATCCCTGAGTTTGTTTCGGTGTTTCTTCTAGGAGTAGTCAGTTAGGAAATACCGGCTTCATATAGTTTAAAATGTCGAAAAAATTAATATAATTCATTCAATTTTTATTTAATATTATTTTTGATAGTTGGTACGGTGGTTGATCTATGCCAGCTTCCTTACGTGTCGCGGGAAAATCATAACTTACCTATATCCCCTAAAATAAAGGTACCTCTCATGGGGTGCAATATCTCGAATAAAAATCCCCATTTCCATTAGTTAACCCTAGTAAGACCACCATAGCAATAATCCTAGTGGCCCTAAAGGTACTGAAAACTATCTTCTTCTAACAATAGTTCGTTAACCTTCAATGGTGCACAGTGACCCATGATTGTTAATATTGTTATGATTAGACGTCCAGCCATAGAATGGTTGAACCGGATTTCTGCAGCCAATGCAGACAGGAACCGACATAAACTCACACCTTTCTCCTTTAGGCATATGTTTTCATCAACATCTTGTTAAAACATAAATAAGGAATTAACAAATATACTCTATATGTTTAGGTACATTAACAAAATGTAAACAATCTTTACATGTGTTTTTTTTATCTAAAATGGACTGTAAATTATTTTTGTATGTCTTACATAATATGTAAAAAAGTCATATCAAAATTGTTTACGTTTAGTTAATTACCTAAACAGATTGTATAATTACATAAAGACAGAAATACCTGTCGCACTATATAGAAAGAACAATATATAAATAAGGAATGAATTGCCTGCTGCAGTCTTCCCATCCGATTATAATTTGGGTGTCTTCAAGGCTACAGTGAATAGGCTTTTAATAAACTAATGCGCCTCACCATCAACGAATGCATCACTTCTTGCCATCAGGTGGGATCGCAGTCAAGCCTTAGTTTATAGCAAAACAAATACAAATATAGATAAGGAATGTTAACCCTCCATACTAAAATAACCGGATATCACTCTAAGAAATTTACGCCTGACCAAAGTTTTGACGTCTTCAATACTTATGTCAGTTTGTGTGCATAAATACTTAGCTGCTGCCATTTTACTTTAGCAAGAAAATGGATGCTGCACGCTTTGAGAACTAAACATGTTCTTTAGTTTAAAGTTACATGAAAAATGAGAAGTGTTTAGGACCTATTCATCTTTAGAGATAACAGTTTTTTCGTCTTTTCCATAACAAAGCAGAATTCACGAATCATTTGTCACTATAATCTCATTGTCAATTGTAATAGGTATTGGTAGCATGGTATCGATAAACAGTCAATCCTCTATAAGTGCTTCCCCGCTCGAATACATTTTATCGACTCTATTAAACAGCATCGGTACTAAAGCGAACTGATATCACAAATTCAGCTATAAAGCTGTATCGATTTCACAATCGATACTCGTTAAACGTATCGGTAAACCGTTACAATTAGTGCTAATGTTCAAACCAATGATAGACTAGGTAGATTAAACGAGAATAAAACTACGTTAGGATAGATACCCTGTCAAAAGCCTATGCAAAATCCATTTTTTTTTAATTGCAATAATTTAACGCTTGACTGAGATCAGACCTGATGGTAAGCAGCGATGCAATCGTTGATGGTAAGGCGCACTAGTTTATTAAGAGCCTATTCATTCTAGCCTTGAAGACACCCAAATTATAATCGGACGGAAAGACTGCGGCCGGCAAACTGTTCCATCCATGAGAAATTTCAACTATTATAAAACTGTAAGAAAACGAAAGTCATTTAGTAAAAAATATTAATAAAGAGACAAAAATTAAGTGAAAGTTAGGCACAGACATGACAGGAGCAAGACTTAATTTGCATAAAGGACACTTTCTTTGAGATAAAACCTCATTATGATAGCTGAAGCTCAAAAGACGTCAGATAACGTGCCTTACAAAAAGAACAATGGTGATTATTAAGAGAATAATAGGAGTGGGATCAAAAAAGACGGAAACGATATGAACAGTGCACTAATTGTTCATTGTACACCTACGGTGGCTGGTGGCTGGTGGTTCTATTGTCAACTGCTGTTGGATAAGTGGTTTAAGTTCATGGTCAGAATGTAGATGCAAGTCTGAAGGTAGACATGAAAGATAGAATGCTTAATCTATTGCATTGCAACTATGCTATTTATACCCATTGCACTTTCATAGTATCTAACGTTATAAAGGCGAAGACTTATGAATGTGAGGTTTATTACTCATTTATGCTCAAAGGTCTATTATATTAAAAAAAATATAATTTGGCATACTGAACAGCCCATTTTCTGGACTAGCATATTAAGATTTTTTGATTGCGGAACTATGTTCCAATACGATAATTTTCTACTTACACGAAAATAAAAACTTACTGAAGGTAAGAAATAGTGTGTGAAAATTTTAACTGAAACTAAAACCTAATAAATACTGTTTAAAAAATGTAGTCAAAGCTAAGAATAGTAAGCCATGGAAAGGTCACTTCGTCTTGCCGTAGCTGGCTTAAGGAGCGAATAATCGATTATACTAGGCGACTGGGCGGCGAAACCTTTACAATAATAAATATATACAATCCCATCCATAATCCTGTTACTAAATAACATCCACATTTTGAGTAAGAAAACCAATTTTGTATACAAAAACTGGTACGAAATAGCGAGCTTGTCATTTCATAATCCATCCATCAATTATTTTTAATGAACTGTGAATTTTGACAATAAAGACAAATTATCTGAAAAGACAACAGAAAATTACCTCTTTTGCCTCAAAGTCGGCCATAACTAGTTTATTTGCGGCGCAGACGACATCATTATAAGCTTGAGTAGACTTTTATAATACGCTTACGTCACACCTGACGCTATAGAGAATTTAAAATAATTCTGAAGCTAAGAGTCTTATCGTCACACTTAATAATACATTATACTCGTACATACAATACGACCATACTTTATAAAATACTGTGTTAAACATTGCATAGAATATACCAGAAATAATCTGTTTCATAAATGATATAGCAAGCGTAGTACGATAGTTGACAATTAGCTCTTTCCCAATCCAAAATGGACTTTAACAATAAACAAAGTAAATACTTCAAAAATATCTTTTACAACAAAACTATTCCCACTTACTGTAACAGTTACAAAACAAAGCGTTCTCAATCACGACACGACCATTTGAAACGTTGTTAATTTCGTAATCAAAAGTTACAAAATTAAATGAAATATCATCACGTTTGTCGTCCAAACAAACAGCGATTTTTTCAAAAGCCATCCTATTGAAACTCCCACAAAGCGAGACGAAACGGTATTATTAAAAACTAGCAAATAAATGAACAAAAACGGTTTCCGTCTCGAACGACACGGGTTTTTATAAACTTGGCTTTGCGACAGTCGGAAATGAATGATTCTGGAAATCGATAATAAAGTCAAGAAATGGTATACACTGAACATGGGTAACATACGTTTAAATACTAATGGTTCATGTTAAAAAGCAATCGTATTCTGCTGTAGCAAGAACGCTTTATTCAGTATTGGATTCCAAGACCAAGAAAGTTTTTTATTCAAGACTTATAAGAAGTTATATGACACCTTATTAAGATCGTTAAAACTAAAATGTCATCGGTACTTATTCATTTGACCTAATCGACGAGACTGACAAAAAATCCGAAACTAAAAAAATATTCAATGTTGCATTGTATTCAAACAATCGTTATAAATAGATTACGGATACAAAAAGACAAAGCACTTCTTAAATAATAAGCTATAATATAATAGATTTTCGTTAAGAAGGAAACAAGCGAACGACTCCATAAATACCTAAGTAACTTGAAGTAATGTTGGGTTCTTGGTGCTGCTAAGACCGGCGCTTACCCCATAAAGGAAAAGAGCGTGACGATAAATCAATTAGCAATATGAAACTCAACGAGGAAGGTGCATTATACCATATAAGCGAAATATGTGAGCCAAGTCCATAAAACACAAGCTAAGTACAGAATACAGAATAAAAACATCAATTTGTTGATGGGAAACTACTAATTACGACGGAGAAACAACGAGAAAGTATGTACCTTGTACATACTTTTTTTTTTAAGAAAAACATCATGTCCAAGAGGTGATTGAACGGGTTGTTAGGAAAACACGAACATGTCTTTCGACTTCAGAGAGGAGGAAAATTGTTGGTCACATGAACGTAATAGCCAAGACCGAAACCCAAAGACAAATGATACCAGTAATTTTAAACATATTGCTTGACGTCAGACTCAAAAGATTCGACAAAGATACATTTCTTAAATTGATGTTGTATTGTTGTATATAAGGAAATACGACGCAAGTTGCGGTTGTGACGCTGACAGGAAAAAAATCCCTAAAGCGGTTTAATATATATTTTTACATAATATTATTTTCTGATTATTCCAACAAGATGTTTACAAAAGGTAACGTTAACTTTCTTTACGAGTTCTAAAGTACAGCCGTTATAATTTTATTAAAACTCTTAAAGAAGTATTTTTGAGGATTCTTTATGCCCCAAATCTTTAAGTCAACTGAGCGGTAAAAGCCTCGCAGGAGCCGTCTTTTGTGGATGTAATCTGTTTCAGAAATTGTTTGAGTTGAAACCCTCAAAAGATATCGCTTTATCAAAGAGAATTGTTGATATTTTGATACTTTTATTTCGATCACTTTCGTCTCAGCCTTGCCTAATACTGCTATATCTGTGGTCAGGAAGCATTTTTACTTTCCTTGTTTATTTATCCTACATCTCATAACTGACCTATTTTCAAAACTTTGTTCGAGTAGTGTCTTTCTATATACCATTTTGGTTTCTTTTATCTCACGTATTTCATATTGTGGCATATGATAAAGTCTATAAGCCGTGAGAAAATCGATACCAAATTTATCTCCAAGATAACTTAGTGACAAATTTTATGAAAGACTATCTAAACTTAGCTCTTGGATGTGCGGTTACGTTTGAGTGTGTTATTAGTCAAAACAATACCGATTCTCTTATCAGATTCACGTTTATTCTGCGTGACATTATTAATGTTATGGTAGTTTATATTGTGTGTTTACGTCAAACTTAAGTTATTAATATTGAAAGTTAAAACCTAAGTCACGACGTTAGTGTCTTCAAGCCCAGATTTCACATAATTATAGACTTCTTGAAATTTTAAATTACTGTAATGAACAGCCACCTCTTTCCATATCATCAAATGGTTAGAAATGAAATTAATATCTCGGTTAATGAACAGATTTATGTAAATCGTTTCACTTTCAACTGTTCGAATTCATGTGATACCGGATCTCAAGGTGATTTAGTGCTAAGATACAGCTTCCTACTCAAATCTCGTTTCAAGCAAGTAAGTGACGCATACAATCTTTCAGTATTAATGTTTAAGTTGTTAAATGTCTTTATGAATTACCAGTTACATACAAGCTGATCTAGAATCACGGAAAGACAATAATAACCTGGAAATTGATGACAGAGATAATAATGAATCGAGAAATCATTTTACTGGAACGTCCTTACGTCAATCTAGAATAATTACGAACACAATTACAGAAACACATAAATAAGAAACCTACATAAAAACGACTCAAAGCGCGTGACGATGGCTGAGAAAAAATATATACACTTGAGATCCTCCTGTTTTTGCAACACAACACTGCTAACCTTGGTAAGTTCCAAGTGTTTAATCACAAAATATTTGTTTTTGCACTGTAGACACTTTGACACTGGCTACTGACGTAAAGGCGGCGGTACGACCCGCCGACTGTTCGATTCGCGAATTTCTGATTCACCGACGCGTGCGGCCTCACTGAACGGCCGTGAGCGACTGGCTTGTTTCATGCGTAGTCAGCGGCGCGTCGCTTGAGAGAAAGCAACACTCTTGCGCATAAAACCGTTGGATATAGCATTAAAAGCGCTGTTTTTGCTGAAAGACTGAAGAAATGCTTTCTAAGAGACGGTCAGTTTCTTTGCTCGATGGACAGTAAACACGTACATATTGATAGGGGAAAAGCAGATATGTCTGACAGGTAATCAAGTCAAGTAGGTTGTTGTAGGCGGTAACCAGATATACATAGAAACCGCTTTGTTATGTCAACATTTAATAAAGTTACATGCATCAGAACAAGTCCGTGATCGTTTGCCATATGCTCTTCCTGTCCATATTAAATATGAAGCCTCACAACTTGGGCAGAGGAACCACCTGTCATACAATGAGCAAGTGTTCGTGCGTCATTTTGTAGGTACAAACAGCCTGGAACAGCTGTGAATTGGGTACAATAGAGCCTCAAGGTGATTTGTTTGCTTACGAAGGTCAATGGCACGGTGATAATATGGCTGATGACACTCACGCACATACACTAACAGTTGATAGCCATAATGATGGAGGTTATTTGCAAGACATTAAGCACGAACAAAGATTTTAGTAGCAAAAAAGTAACCTTGAATTATAATCTGAAGTTCTGAACATCAACCAAACAGATTGAAGTGCTTAGAGGATTGTGGAAAAGCAACAGAAAGACCAGTCACCATATCGGTACAAAACGACCAATAAACAAATGTTACGAAGCCTCAATCTATAGATCAGTAAGTGAACGTGCGCGGACGCAAGGTCGTTTGTGAACCGGTCCTGCGCTGACCGAATGCGACTGTACGATCGCTTTTTAATAACATTGTACATTTTATATACCAATATAGAACATGTCAAGCGACATATTATTTGTTTTAGTTTGTTTATTGGCTGAGACTAATTGAGGTACCAGTTTTAAATGTCTGTATGTGGGTGTTTAAATAATATCAATAGCATTCATTTATTTTCGGTCATTATCTTCGGATTGCATCAAACATTCAAGTGGCGCCAGGGACTGAAAAGTTGAAAGGGGATTGTTTGTCTTGTTATCACTATAGAGCATATCATGACAAGAACTGATGAAATGAAACCCTTGTGACTAAAAGCGTTATGAAAATAATTTTTCATGTATAGGATAGGGAAGTTGAAGACTAGAAGGAAATGGAAGAATTATAAGAAGACTGAGTGGCTGACATAAAAAATGAGGTAGTGACGGTTGACAGGGGCGACATTAGAAAAAGAAAACGAGCTACACCGACCCCAAGTAACATAAGACAAGAACGGGAAGATAAAAACAATAACGATGATACTTAGCAAGAAAAACTTTACCAACTACAAAGTAACGACAATAATGCAATAAGTGTTAGACTACGCGCAAGTGATTCGAAGCATTGAAAACATTTATGCGGCGCCGGCGCACCGGACTGCGGTTGACCCACTGCTACAGTTACCAGTTTGAGTACAGCCACTGGAGATCGTGACGGACGAAGCGGTTGTCTATCTAGTTAACAGGTGGATAGCAGGATTCATACAAGTTTGGTTACAACTATGTAACTTGTTTGATTGTTACTTGTAAAGGCAGATGGATCGCCTCACCTGTCTTGAATAAACGAGATAGAATTTTTAAGTGGATTCTAATGCTTTGTTTTTGACAAAAATAACCTTGAAATTGTCTCATTGCTCATTTTATAACAACCAGGTGTTAATGAAGTTTCGCAGTCATTAATTTTGTACAGTTCAACATTAATGTCGATATTATGGTATAATTATTTTAAATTTAATCGTTATCAATACAAATTACATTCTTAACAGTACTTTTAATGACTATTAATTAATCATTGATCATTACGCACACGGATATCAATGAAGGATAAAACTGAAGATAAAAGGAGTTATATTTGTTATATTTTTTGGTTTTAAATTAATTTTAATGCAGTTTTTTCACACGTGTATAAAATAATTAAAACAAAGTTGCTTTGCCTAGACCACAGAAGGATTTTTCTGTACATTATATGCCATAAAACCAAATTCCACTCCAAAGACCAATATTACTCGTATGCATGATTTTCTGTCGTTTTAAATAATGTTTATTTATGATATGTTTCAAAAACAGTGAAAGCCTAGTAGCTATAGAGGCTACATTATGTCGATCGAGTGTATAATCATACTGTTTCAATACGGCAGTATTCAGTACAGTTAGTAGATTAAGGACGTCGAAATCCATGGCGTGATTAATCAGAGACATTTTCCTCAACCACGGCGCACACTGTTACCGCGCGCCTCAAGGAGTTGTCAGCAAACCGTAGGGACCTTGCAGAAGGGTCGAAGCCAACTGGGGTTCAGTTCGCGTCTGAAAGGAAGGCTCTGGCCCTGGTATACATGGCAACGCAGGAATGGGGTAGGTTGTTTAGTCAGTAAGAGTTTGACACTGTTTTTCGCCCCGGTTGACCTACCATAAAAAAAAAATTCAAAACAAAGATTGATTTGATTGCTTTAATAGTCAAAACCACACCACTTGTCTCACCGGTTAGAAGAAAAAAACAACTCAGTCTCAACACGCACCAGCCAACTAGACCACTATCAGTTACCCTACATCACAATCAATCAAACATCATCTTCAAGAGCATCAAGCCATTTAGAACCAGTTAATTCCATCACTTATTTATGCAAGTTGCGTTCTACTAAACTAGACTGGACAGTAACCACTGTATATGTTGCGGTATTATTGGAAAATGGTTCTTTGCTCAGTTGGCCAAATTATAGAATAAAGCAGCAATATATCGGAGAAAAATTAGCAATTGATTCTTTTAGAGATTATCTTCAACAAACAAAGAAAACAAAATACCTCACCTGTTTATAATATTATATAGACTGAATAATATAAGCTTATAATTATGTGTATCAGTTCTTTTGTTGCAAAATATTCGATACCCTCTCCTAGAGAGGAGGCCTATATCCCAGCAGTGGGGACATTAAAAAGGCTGATGATGATGATGATACGATACTCATTCTGCCTAAAAGAGTATGAGTATAGTTTGAAAATTTGACACCTTATCCTAATAGTCATCAACCAGCTCTTTAGTAATCTTGGTTATTCACTTGTTCTTAAGTTTGTATGTAATTAAATAACTTGCTGTTAACCTTATATAAATAAAATTTAATTTCAAGTTGTGTTGTAATTACTTACTTAGTTCTATTATATTTATATATTTGAATAAATTTTAATCTTTTTTATATTGTAACCAGTTTAATAATTTTAATAACTCATTGTTAGCTTAGTACTTTTGGTTTTAACTGAAACGCTATATTAATATTTTTCCTGCTTGTTGAGATTAACGCTGTTGATAAAAAGCATTATTATTACCATTTATTATTATGTAAGTAGTTGTTTTATTATTTAAAAAAAATAATTAGTTGACATTTGCGACACTTTTGGTGTCGAAATTATTTTTTTTTTAATTTGAAACAGCCGTGCAGATGTGACACAATGTTGTTTTTTTATCATTTTTGTTTGTTTCTTATTTGCCAGTGTGTCTGTGAGCTAAATACACATATTATCAAAAGTCTCAGTCTTATCATGAAAAAACTATTTTTCCAAATATCCCGCAACATCTAAGTAGGTATACTTACAATGTTAACAGCAACCGTTGCTTTGAAGCTTGCAAGGCCTTTAACTGTGCTATGTTTAGTTAATGTTAACTCTATGCAAGTATTGATTAATGAAAGCCAGAACTTTGAAATTGAGTGATTTGTCGATGATATTCCGAAATCAGACGATTACAAAGATTTTGGAGTTCGTTGCATCAGTTCTGTTAATCGGTTTATGTTTGTTAATGTTTGAAGAACATCTCATTGACCTCTTTCTAAATTAAGCAGTGCTGTTTTTCTCTATAAGGAAATCTTTACTTCAAAAGCAGCTCTGTATAAACAAGACAGATCTTTTTGGGTGAACGCACACTTTACCGTACGCGTTTAACGAATCGAAGTTACGAAGGCTTCCCACATATATCCGTACACAACGGGGCCCTGGAACTAAGGCAGGAAGGAAAGGTGGGTCGTTTAGTCAGTTGAAGTCTGACACTGTCTCCCGCTGCGCCCAAGGGCGGGATTCGTTATTCGATAATTTTTCCCACCATAAAAAAAACACATATCCGTACTGAAAGGATCGAGTGCGCCGAAGAAATCGTATTTAGTTCTTTTAATAATTGTTGCAACGGAGTTTCATAGGACTTCACATAAAGAACTCTTAAAGTTATTTTTATTCAATGTACAACGTGTTGGGCTCGGATAAGTATGCGGTCACCTTAATCCGGCCTTTAAAATGAAGTCTGCAAGGACCATACATGGCAGATTGGGTTCGCCAATTATTCAATCTGGCAAAGATTTGATTAACATTTCTGGCAACAGTCATTGCAAACTACATCTGACTCATTTAAAATGTAGTCATAATAAACAAAAAGCTTTCAGACCTAGAAAAACAATATTATAAACATGCCAAAAACATCAACCCACTGGGAAATACAAACGAGAATATTTTTGCGTAGTTCTGCCATGTTGTATTACCTGTATTTTCTACGAACTTGTTTCTTGGTACGGCCTTAACATAAACCAACCCTTACTTTACTCAGGGGTTGTTTCATGCCCTTTTGATGTTGTTACCCTTGCTACCGTGACATTCCACAAACTAGCCCCGTTACGCATCAGAGAACCTCAAGTTTTTTAACATAGTGTGCATAAATGGGATTAAATGTCGTTGACATGTGATAAAATGTTGAAAAGGCCAGCTGTGGAGGTAGACTGAATGGACATATCAGCTTTGGTGGTCCACATTGTGTCCCACAGTTGGGCAAACGACTCTCTTTCCAAACCTCTGTGTTTTGGGCGATCTCTGGCCTCTGCCTAGTAAACATGATCAGAGTGCCTAGTGTGAGTTTGTTTTACGTTAGCGCGATCGACGCGTTTATGACGTTCGGCACTCCGATTGGCCCGCTCTAACCAATCAGAGAGCCGAATGTGCTAAACGTTGAGATCACGTTAACGTAAAAAAAACTCGCACTCAGCACACAGATCGTCACGCCATCTAAGCCATCTGTCTACAACTCTACAATAACTAGCAAAGGGAAAATACTAGAATATTTTCTGATAAATTATAAAATTTTGTAAGTAAGTAAATAAGTGTATTAAAATAAGAAATGGAAAATCTCTCATTACGTAATAAGAATTATTTTATATATTAAGTAAAATATATTTACCTTCTAAAGTAATATTAGATTTGTGAATATTCATAAGTGCTCTGTATTCATAAAGAGCTAATTTGAATTCTCTAAGATCTTGGGCCTGTAATATTCAATGACCAAAAATATGATATCTGTCTGCGAAGGTTTCTTTCGTTTTTTTTATTTTTAAATGACACCGCCTTTGTAAGAAATAATCTGACAATTAAATTTTTATGAAATCTATATTATTTATTTAAATTGTATGGTACAGTAGTGATATATACGCGGACTTACTGCAACAAGGCATTCTCTACCAGTCAACCTTTGGGTTATAAAGAATACCTACCCTGTGATAGGTTTGCACAATAATTTAACCTTTCGATCTGGTAATTACAGACACAATTAAAGAACAATAGGTGTGCAATTGGAGCAGTGGTGGCCGAGTGGTAACGGCCCCGACTTACGAGTTGTAGATCACGGGTTCGAACCCAGCCAGGCGCATTACTTTGTGTAATTTATTTCATCACCACTGCTCTCAAAACGGTGAAGGAAAACATCGTGAGGAAACCGGCATGTCCTAGAACCAAAAATTCGAAGACATGTGACATCCACCAATCCGCACTGGGCCCGCGTGGTGGATTATAACCCATTCCCTCTCCTAGAGAGGAGGCCTGTGTCCCAGCAGTGGGAACATTGAAAGGCTGATGATGATGATGATGAGGTGTGCGAACGCGTTCGCGCAGGGCTTAATTAATTAATCATTTTTCTTTATTTCTAATTAAATACAAGATAATTTTAATACAATGAAATCTTATTGAAATTAGTTACTTGTAATAATATAAAATATGCTTACGTAGTTTATAAGTTGAATTTATAAACTAATAAATACTTACCTTGAAAAACATTAAATCATTAGAAATACACCGTTAAATTTTAATCGTTTTAATCCCTTGAAGGGTCGATTCGGTACATGAAACACTATCGATTTGTAAAGTTAAAATTTAAAAAAAAAGTACTGTTACTGTTAAGTGAGGAAAATTTGTTTTTTTGATGTCAAACACAATCCAAGGTTTTACGTAAATAGAAGAACGTAGCTATAGCTTCCTATGACTTGACGATTGGAATTTTCTGTATTTTTTTCACAATAGGATGCAACCAATTGGAACATTAAAGTCTAGGTGAGATTTTAAAGTTTTTTTAATGGTCATGAACTAAAATACACACTGAATTGTAGACTTAAATTGACTTCCTTAGGAAAAACTGCCATTCACTCTGACAATTAGTTTAGACTAATGGATCAGATTAACTATTATTAAAATTCTTGTATATATTATTATTATCTCTAATAACAATCAAAATCAATGCAACATTCGAATACAGCCTTGGCACCCACGCCCTATTTTTCCAAACTAGCAACCTACCTTGGGAATTCCTAAGTTGTGCGTGTAGAATGTAGATACATCAGAATATTCTGCACCAGTTCACTCTTTTACAACTTGAAACTAGGTAATATTGACCGCAATAGCGCACTAGTGTGATTACGCTATATTTTCTGCTTCATGTCTAACCGCAGTTTGGTCTTTAGGGACGTAAAACTTTAGTGCATTTGTAGTTTGTCTGTTATGTTCGTCCAATGAGCTATCCTCGAAAATGTAGTAAACTAGACAATGGAGACACAGCCCTAAAAGCTACATAAACATTTGTCTAAATAACTTTCTTCAGACTGTATTTTTAGTCCACAAAATTTCTCATTAAACTTTCAAATAAAAATACGTCTTTGGTTTGAATAAAACATAACTTTGAAATATAGAAAAATTCTTTATGTATTATTTTCTTGATCCCAGTTTATCGTAATAACTAGCTTTATTAGTCAAAGGTTAGTAGCAATTTACAAAAATATTAACAAATCTATTTAATCCCTTCGAAAATAATATCCGAAGATAAACTATGAATAAAATATAACTAATACGCTTTAAAATTTTGATTGGTGATTAACATAAAGGACTGGGAATTACTTAAAAGATTATTTACGAAATATGATAATTTCAAGTTGTGTATTGCTTTTTAGATTTCGACTGTAGAGATAAAGCAACAACCTTAACTTTTCAACCTTATGCTTTATTGGCTTTCGCAATTTTAAGGCTAGGTTCTCCTTAAGGGGCCGTGTATGAAATCAACTCATTTTGAACATTTTTGATCAAGGTTTGAGAGACAAAAGAGAAGACTTTTAATCCTTCTTTTTATAGATTATAAAAGTCAAGTTCTTATTCTCCTAAATATACTGAGAATTTTTGTAAAATAATGAGTGGATTAATGGCAATTAGCCATATTTCAAACCCTTTTTTCGCAAAAATAACGAACGAGTGATGGTTGGCTAAGGTTTACACAAAATTACACGGGATTTTACGACATTTAAAAAATACCAGTAACATCATTACATGGTCTACTACAACATATACTGATTACATTATTGACTTTGATTGGAAATATAGCTAAAAAAAAATGTTGAAGAAACGTAATTCTTGGAAAATATGTGGACAAATAAGTATTTTTTTCTATACCTTGGAAACACTTTTAAGAAAATTTAAAATATGCAAAACAATCTTAAGAAATCCCTTTACAAGAATCAAAAATTTAATTTACAAATAAATAATAACTTCATTTCGTAAATTACAAAACAAAATTGACTATATTATCGACCGCGCAAATTCGATCTCGTCAGTCACAATCGGGCCTTCCCAGCGCGTGGACGCGTCGCTTTGTTCCGCAGCCGCTCCCGAGTTTTACGTAAATAAATTCCCATTATTGTACGCTGACTACCACATTTTGATCCATTAAGTATTATTGTTTATTTTAGGTTTGTTTATTAAGATTGTTAAAATTTCTTTTGACTTCAATGATAATTACAGGTAACGGTTGTTTGTTTGTATGTAAAGATAATTTCCAGAACTACTCTACTATTACTATTTAATTACAATTCTTTCACTTATGACTTCTACAATGTTTATGACCTATTTACGTATTCGTTATGTACAGATTTTTTATATTTTTGACCCCTATGTTTGTTTCGGTTTTTCTTCTCAGGGTAGTCAGCTAAGAAACACCAGTGTCATCTATTTGCAAAATAAATATCATTCATCACGTGGTTACGTACTTATTTAGGGCAAATGCAAAATCTAGTATTCTAGATCCTTTTTTTGTAGATAATGGGTCGAAAGAAAGGGATGCATTATGAATGCCTTGCTAAAAGGAAAAAAAATATATAGGTAGGGCTGATACGTGCAAGAAAAGTTTTTGAAGAACGCAAGATTAATGCACTGGTTGTAGCTTCGTTTCCAGAAAATGTAAGATTTTACTTTCAATTAGCACTAGAAGCGAAATAGTACTTTTTGATACAGTGAAGAAAGTTTGCTATTTGGACCGAGGAGGAGTTCACATAAGCCGCAGGCGAGGGTCTTTTATGGTGCCGAATGCTGATGATTGATATATTTTCACTTGTTTCAATAGACTTACGAACATATAAATAAGCAGGACATGACGCGAAACCTGACACAATAAATGTAATATATTTATTTCAATACACTTACTCGAAAACTGCCTCTTATTGCACTCCAATTAGGTTGAATATAGCATGAATATCACCCAAGTGCTTTTTTTAATTTTTTACAACAAGGGCTTTTTCATTCCCTTCCTATTCCATTCCGATATACGACGAGGCAAAATGCTTAGTTTGGACCGTATATGTCTCGAAAACGTAAGGGTGGATATTTGCCGTACGCCTGGATATCCGATAGTAAAATTGAGATGGCGGAATCAAATGGTGTAATTCCCGCGCACACCCTCCAAACTGCATCTCGTAGAAAACCGAAAGGCTACTCTACGCCTGTGCTAAATCTGGATTACTAATCAGCCTCTTTGCACGCCTTTTCACCAAATCCAAAGCTACTAAGTGGCATTTTGCAGTACCAGCCCATATGTAGCTGAAGTACTCCACACAAAATTAGAAGCTGTGTCGGTGTGAAATACCGTCGGATTTTGCAAGAACGTTGAGTTTCCAAGACCTTGACTTTGGACTCAAAGTACCGGCCAAAGTTGAGATCAGAGGAAATGTCAGCTCCAAAGAGCTGAAGGCGGTCTATTCACTCCAAGGTGAACGGGCTCCTTTTGGCGGTGAATAGACACACCTGTGTTTTAGCGGCGTTGAATCCCACCAGATTAGCTTCGCCCCACTTGGACACTTTCGCCACACTGAAACATTGGCACGCTTTACCATTGCCTCTCTTTCAGTTCGGATTAGCTCCTTACTATCCCGAGCACTTGGCAGGTATCTCTCTACAATTTATCATCTGTATACCCAAAGATATCAGGCACAAGCAGATCGTAGGAATAGGGTTGCAGAAATACGCTTGGCTATAAATATGGCGAGGGTCTGCACGCACAATTTTTTGCACTAGTGCGAAAAACAGTCGTGCCTAAATGCGGTAGAGGTAAGAGCGGCTTTTCATTTACCAATACATACTAATTGACAAATGTAATGTAATTTTGGGAAATTCAAGCGAATGAAAATTCTGAAACGACTATGGATACCTAGTATTATTGAGAATATGTGTCAACTTGATCTAGGCATAGTAACTATAACCTTATTGTTACGGTGTAAATTTAATAAACGCAAAACCCTTTTAGAAATTCACAACTTTTTTTAGTCGTACTAGTGGTTATCAATTTAGCGTCAGTTTATATTGCAATTCTCATTTTTTGTTTTTTTTTTTGAGGTCATGCTGGTTTTTATGTCATCATCATCATCCTAGCGTCAGTCCTGGTTGCTAACCTTGACTTTCACCTTGATGCCCGGGGTCCGCTTTCCCACTTATCCGCCTCCACTTCGCTCGGTCTTTCGCTTATACTTGTTTTTATGTACTTGAAATAAATAAATTTATAAATAGCATAGGGATGACGGAGATTACTAGCATAGACAAAACCTTGTAACCAGGATTATTTACCAGCGATTTGTTCTAAAATACAACCTTGTGGGATGTGAAGTGCAATCTTACAGGTATGTGCCCAGCCTAAATCTATGCGTGCCTGTAACTGTTGGGTCATACAGGTTTTTATGTACTCTTTGGAATATGGACGGAGTTATGAAGGCGACTAACAACTAGAGATTACTTATATAACCATAACCTTGTAGCCAGGATTATATACTAGCAATTTACTCAAGATACACCCTAGTAGTATCGGAAGTACCATGTCATAGGTACGTTTGCAACTTTGTTCTTCAAAATGGCAATATCACATTATATTTGGATCAACCTGATATAATGGTAGTAAAAACCTGATGTAGTGGTTGATGGTAGTGGACTAAATGGCGTACTGAGGTCGTGCAGCTAAAAGAAATAACTTTGATATGACATCGAGTTGAATGCGATTTTTTTTTCTTTTTTATATGTGATTTTCGCGCATAAATTTTGCCAAAGTGGATTAAATTGCTTAGTTCTGTTAGTTACTAATGAAGAAAAACTTGAAGCGTGCGGTTTTGTAAGGACATTTACTTCTACTTTTCTATTTTCAGCACCGAGATAGTTCTTACAAGCGTGTGGTTGTCGTCAAATGTATGCATAGGAATGTTTAAAATATCTCTTCTTTTTATCTGCCCTGCGGCAGGAGACAAATTCTGCTCTTTTTGAAACCTTATTATACATTTGAGGGCCGAGTAAAGCGTTTATTAGTGATCGGTGATTGACGTTTAGGATTTTTCCAACGTAGCAGGTTAAACTTTCTAAGCTTGTGTATTCGTATTCGGGCGTTATCTCTCTTTTTTCGTGTTGCTTCTCCATCAAACATTGCGTTGGATATGGACAAAGCAACACGTTTTCCAACCACGCTCAATGGTTAGACGAGTGGGGAAATGCCACCTTAAAAGAGAAATCTCGTAAACATAATTTATTTTTGACGAAAAACATTTTCAAAATTAAACAGAATTTTGAAAATGTTTTTTTTTTACAACCATTTTACATAAATTAGCTATCGTAATTGTCATTTATAGTTTTGTATTTAACATTTTTTTTAATGTCTAAATGTATCAACATCCATCTAACACTAAACTGAACTATTTTGACAATTGTGATAAATATAAAATATACACAAGTTCCAGATTTTTATTTACAAACCGTACTTATTATATGATTTTGTTACTTAATCTACTTGTACAAAAGTGGTACATAGGTGAACATCATAAAATAAGAAAATAAAATATTATATCTTCTAAAGGATCAACATTATTTGAGCGTTCACTAAGCTCGACTATTGTGCGCGTGTGCGTGTAGGCGCACGCACGATGCACACAAACATAGCATCACAGCGAATTTGCCTAAACTCTAGGGAATGAATTTTATGCACGGAGTCTTAATTGAACTTTTTGAATAATAAATGGTCTTTATTTTGCAAGTGGGTTTAAAAAAACACTTTTACTCGGCGTTTTTTTGATCGATGCTAGACGAGTCCGGTGACGAACCTCTGGAAATCCACAAATATAAAAGAGAACACCATGAATAATTATTTTATAAAAAAATACTACTGTCTCTCTCAATGTTAATAGTTGTAGTTAATTTATATTAGTATCAAAGCAGTACATTAATAGGGCAATAGGTATCTAGTAGAGCTAATTTGAATTCTCCGTGATATTGGGCCTCCAATATTCAATGAACAAAAATATGATTTCTGACTCAAGTAGATGGTTTATTTCTGACTATTTATAAAAAAGTATTTGTTTCCTTTTTAAGATACATATCTGACAGCTCAATTTTTAAAAAGGCTATATCTTCCTATAGCTTTTCGGTATTTTCCGACAATTCTTCACAATAAAAATCGTCCAATTGGAACAGTAAAGTCTAAGTGAGATGTTGAAGTTTTTTAAGTGGTCAAGAACTAAAATACACACTGAATTGTAAGTATTAAATTCAATACCTTAGAAAAAACTGCCATTCACTCTGACAATTCATCTATCTTGATACGACTCTAATGGATCAGATTAGCTATTATTAAAATTCTTATACAAATTATTTATATCAATGCAGTACATTAGTAATGCAGTGATATTATATAGGTATCCACACACGCATTCATAAACACGCTAGTGATGCTATCAAGATTTATCAGAGTAATTAACTATTTTTTATACTGTAAAACTTTCATTACATCCTAACAGTGATCCCAATTGGGACTCAGGCCACCTCTTACTGCAATTTAATATTGTTTTTACCTATTTTAAAAATAACTGAAATCCTAGTCAGTGGTTCTGTACAAAATACTATTTCATCTACATATTTTCGTGATGAGCATTCTCATCGTTGTTAACACTTCTGCCTCAACAGCAACAGTTACAACTTCCCCGTTAAACATCAAAAAAAAGCTCTCCAACATAAGTATGTCAAACCATTTTTAAAACTCCTACTAAACCATCGCATTCGTGTATAAAATCCAAGAATTCCTAGCGGAAACGTACGAAAAACTGTCTCGAATAACAGAATATACGAGAACGGGGTATTCGTGATAGTAAGTAACAATCAAAATTCAGTCCACATGGCATGGTGCATTAATTATTTCCCAACGGTAGTGTTGCAAATATTCTCTGGCTTCGAAAACTTCAAGCATTCGTTTACAGCGGGAACTACATTAGACCGACGTACACATGGGTCACGCCTCATTATAATAATAATATAATATTTGACGACCATCACACAACACCGTCTAGTCTCAAGCTAAGCAGAGCTTGTGATATTAGTACTAGACAACTGATAAACATTCTTATATATTTGTAAATATATACATATTATAGATAAATTACACCCAGACACAGAACAAATGATCGTGCTCATCACACAAACATTTGTCCTGGGTGGGAATTGAACCCACGACCTCCGGCATAGCAGTCAGGGTCACTAACTACTACGCTGACAGGCCAGTCATTTATACGTAGAGCCGTGTGGCGTGGCGTGGCACTAATGTAGCTCTACAAGACTAGTTGCCATAAATACGGAGACTGGTAGTGTTAGTGATCGATACTTAAGCACGTGATTGTAGTCATGATAACAAAAATCTTTTACTATAAGTAAGTAATCATGAGTACAATCATGTGGTTTTTTTATGGTGGGAAAAATCATCCAATGACAAATCCCGCTTTTGGCTTGGGAGCAGGAAATAGTGTCAGACTCTTAAGGACTAAACGACCCACCCATTTGCTTATTAGCATACCGGGGTCGGACGTTCCTTTCAGAAAGTATCGGTCACTAAGTACCAATCATCCTGTTTAATGGAGATTGACGCGCACAGATTGGCGTACGTGGGGCAACTGCGTCCAACGTATTGACGTAAAAGTGTTATGGAAAATATTAATAATTTATTTATCATTTGTAGTCTCTGCTGGAAACAATTCATGCGTTAATTACACAGCTGTGTGTAATTTCAATTATTAATTAAATGATATTTGAGTTTCTGAGGGACCGAAAGTCGATCACAGTTTCAAGGTGAGACTGCATTGGAGTCGTGGTTCACATTTGAATGTACCGTTAGAAGTATTACCTCTCCTATACATAATGTATGTCAATAGTAGCACTATACTAGGGACTTCGTTCACAAGACAGTTTTCATAAGAAAAATCCCTAACGCTTCTTTAACCGTGCTTTGAGGGTAGATTTGAAAAATTATTATAAAGTCTCTTTATCTGATCTATAATTTTGTTAAAAGTTTAGGAAGAATAGGAATCTTTTATAAACCTTTAAAATCCCCTAAATTTTACTAATGAGGGTAGTTCTGAATACAAATAATGACAACCTTTTTTTTTCTTTGGTTAGGTACTATATTATGTGCAAAATTTTAAACATCAATATAAAATTGTCAAAACACACTGAATGACATTTTTTGTAACTAAATTCCTACTTTTTACTCTCTTAAAGGTTGAATTTTTAAAAGCCCTTGAAAGAAACCTTGTGCAAAATTTCATGCTTCTAGTCCCAGTAGTTTCGCCTGTTCATTAATATATTACAGTTAGTCAGTTTCTCCTCTTATATTCCATTGTATAGATAGAAGAAACAGCATTTACAATGGACTTTGTTGTCTAAAAAGATATCGATATTTCCGTCCTTCCCATAATAAAATAGTTCCGGTTTCTGAACTTTTTATTTCCTCAGGGACACTTGACACAGTCGTCAATATAGACTGTATCCCTCGCTCAACTTTTATGACGCTTACTTCACAACAACTGTTCAACAAATAAATGTGAATGCAAGTAGCCGAACTTTTAATCCTCATCTATACCTGAGGGAGTCAAGTTTGTGAGTACACAGACTGAGCTCTGCTGGTATGTCAATTGTTTTAAGATATGGTTCAGAGTGTACAAATATGATGAAAATATAGTATTGTATGGTTACTGATGAAGAAGGCAGTAAGAAAAAGAAATTTCAAAATAGTCATCATTACATAGTATAAAATAAAAGTCGCTGTGTGATTTTTAAAATTTCGCAACAGATTTTGATGCGGTTAATTTTAATAGATAGAGTGATTCAAGAGGTTAGGTTTATATGTACCTATAATACATGTTTAATATCCGCATTGCACCATATTCATATGCATATTCAATAATAGAGAAGCATTAGAAGAAAAATTAATTCCATCATGACATCATGCCCATGAAGCGATGCAGCGGAATTTTGTATTAACTTTTCAGTATTTTGACAATAGTTTCTATGAACGTATAGACAAGCACGCTAGGATAAAAGTCGATGGATTATAATTACTACACTTTCAAAATCGTGTAATGTGGACGGACTTTAAAAGAGCCGACTACGTGGCAGCAGGAAGGGGACATTGCCCACAAATCGAATGACCGACCGATCGATGATCGAATGGCTGATTAGGCTTTTATTAGGCTGATTGACTATTTCATTAAATTCTATAATTTTATTAATTCACATTATTAATGTAACGGACGAATAATTTCTCGCATGTTCTTTTGCTATGATCTTCTTGTGTGTTTTTTTGTTGTTCTTTCTTGTAGTGGACATTATTATATTGATTCTTTTAATGTATTTGTATAAAATTGATAGAAAATTTTGTTAACTTGATGAACCTGACTATAATATTTGTATGTCAACAATGACAAAGCATAGTGCAACACTTATCTATTTAAGACCTTGACATGTATGATTCATGTATATTATGTTCTTCACCTGTTTCACAAATAAATAATTGTGATTCTGATTCTAGGCTGAAAACTTTTGGAGTGGTGACTCGTCGTGTCAAAAGAGATAGCGTTGGTACTTGAAAGGCCTTCCACAAGATGGGACTGCTGCGATAACTTCGTAAGATCCGAAGACGGATGTGTGACGATGTCTGGGAAGTCCATACGTTAGGACGTATGGACTTCCCAGACATCGTCACACAGACAGACAGTTTGCAAGATTTCCGCTGAAATTATACATTCTGCGTACAGCTAAGGGATCGAATTCCCTGCCCCCAGCGTCTGTGTTTCCGGGAATTTTTAAGTCTAGAGTGATGCTTCTATGTCAGCGCACTCCATTGTCGACCGCATCGTCACTTTTCATCAAATGAGATAGCAGTCAAGCGCAAACCTATCAAGAATAAAAAAAATGATGACATTGAAACTAATTGTCCTATGCTCAGACTTTTAGAACTCCGTGTCAAGCTCCACTACACTCCAACAGTTACACAACCGTGAACAATATTTTTATTACGAACAGCACGGAAGTTAAACGAACAAGAATTAAGCCTCCATTTCTGTCAGCATTACGTCTTGCAACGACATTTACGGTGCGAAGTAATCTCTTAAGATAAAAGTTAAAGCTTGACATAAATTACGTAAAGCTTCGTTTACATTGGACGAGTAATTAGCTGGACGGGATAGTACTGGCGAGGCGAGAGTCAATGTAAATGTTGTGGTGGAGGCTAGTTTAAAGGCGATTACTTTAAATGTATTCTGAACAGTCTAGTACAACAAGAAGAGACTAAAAATAACATCAATAGCCATTAAATAGTTTATTCTTTACAATCTTTACATCGAATTTAGTTGTACAAGTAATTACTTGATTATTTAAAAAAATACTTTAGTGCAGCTACACGAATACTGACCCATGCTTGGACTGATTGCACTGGTCTCCACAACTCTATTTAGTTATTTTCTCTGAAGACTTTTTATAGACATTAATCTGCACGGATTTGATAAAATTTGATCATTGGCTCCAAATGTTTACTGTATGGATGTTTTGGTTTTCAGGGGAATCAGCTAGATATCGAAAAAAATGAGGTAAAAATGTGTCATTATATATAACCATTTTGTAAAATAAATATATTTTACCTAGTTGTTGTAATCGGAACACCTCTGCTCACTCGACCAATGTAAACTAGGCCTAAAAGCTTGACTTAAGTTACGCGTCTTATATCACCTTAGGGTACATTACCGTTCCAGTTCTGTTCGAACTGGTTTCAATCTCTTACGTAAATCTAGTACTTGTGGTATACATCTACACTAGTGAATGATTGCGGCACGATTTACAGCCGAAACCACAACAATAGCCGAATGTCCGGTTCCTCTTGCAGTTTCGGCAGAAACTGAAACTGATCATCATCATCATCAGCCTTTTAATGTTCCCACTGCAGGGACACAGGCCTCCTCTCTCTAGGAGAAGGAAACTGATACTACTGATACTGAAACTGATATGGTAACAGAAAACTGTCAGATATAAAAATGCTAATTATATTTTTAATTTCCAGAACTAAGAAAACCCAGATTGCCGATATTACCCGAAGAATTTCCAAACTTAAGTGGCAATGGGCAAGACAACAGATGGTCGATGGGGCGGTTCTAGAGTGGCGACAGTGCACCTAAAGAATCAACATTGGATGGCGTACGGCGTATGACGAAGCAGTAAACGAGTGGTTTTTAGACCTCTGTCACTTTGGCCGAAAACAAAATTTGTGCCGAAACCAGGTATTTAGCCGAAATCATAGCCGAATCTTGGATCGATCATTATACGTGTAAAAAGTGGATTCTTTTAGTTAACCTCCTCTATACCGATTCTGGATTTTTCTCTTCCAGCACATTTTCCTCGATACAGTCCTCAACTAATTTTTACTTTATAGTATTTTTGTGTGTCGATTTCCTTATCCTTATTCTTTATGAGTGTTGGTTTTGTCCTTAAAAATACAGAGTCGGGAACCTACAACGTTTTAATGTTGAAAACTTTTGATTGTATAAGAAATTACAAATGTACTTGTACCGAGTTTCAAAGTATTCTTTGGATCTTTTTATTTTTATTTTGAGGTGTGAAAAAATCGAATAACGTTTTCCGTTCTGGGTAGAACTTGTGGGAGTGTCTGACTTTTACTAACTAAAACTACCTATGTTCCTTCAGTTATTCTTTGCTTTCCGGAGTAATTCTTTCAAATAATCTCACAGTTAAGTCAGAGCCTTCCTGTGTTTTGTAACGTGGATTAAAGCCTCATTCATAAAAATCTCTACATTGTTTCAGTCAGCGGATTAGCCAAATTAGTTAATTATAGGGAATTTGAACTAAGAATATGCTTAAAGTATTCTCAAATAAGTTATTTTTTTTTATAAATAAAACCTATGTGTTTTTATTTCCTCGCAAAGACCAAAATTCTTTAAAACTTAGAACAGAGATGCTACGTTATATCTAAGTACAAACTTTTGTACAGAATTCTTTACTTTATATTCATACAAGAAAGTAAATTTGCAGAAAGAAAAAATCAGAGAACCGAGAGCCGAGATGAAGTGATGAAATAAACATGTTGGATCCGTGTTGAATGTCACCGCTCTGTGATGGAGCGCTCAGGAAATTGCGAATTTATTTATTAATAAAGATTGATTGTGTTTGGTGTTTGTTATCATTTTCGCTGCCATTACCTGAGGCGCTTATAAGCGGGAACTACATTAGGCCGACTCACACGTTTTTTTTTTATGGTAGGTAAAAATCATCCAATAACGAATCCCGCTATTGGGCGGAGAAAACAGTGTCAGAGTCATACTGACTAAACAACCTGCCTCGTTCCTTCCTAGCCCTCTCCCCAGGGCCTTGGTAATATGCTTTCGCACCAAACCTTGGTCCCAGGAGGCTTCGACCCTGCTGGGCCCCTATAGTTTGCTGACAACTCCGCAACGCCTAATTTTTACGGAGAATCGAATCGGGTGGCGTGGATCTAATGTAGCTCTACAAGTCTAGTTGCCATATAAAATGTATGGAAACCAATGCGCCCTGATCAGCGTGTGTGGTACACGAGTTAGCAGTGTAATACATATAGGTACCTTTAATATTTTCTAACGTAGCCATAGCTAAATATTGTGAATATTTTTGTTCCTCCATCATGACCCCATCATGACAGGCCCCAGAAATGTCCTTGCCTTCCTCAGGTTGTTGTAATCCTTACTAGTCCTGAGTTGAATTATACGCATATTGAAAAATGAGTGAACAGGTCCACTCAAATTTCTGCCGTTCATTTTTTAATAGATAATCTCAGACATTAATCTGCATGTTGCTTATATGATTTGAGTTTTAATTATTCAATAATCATCAGCATTCCAGCCAAAATATGTCCACTATTGGACATAGACCACCCCCAAGTGTCGTAACAATAAACGGTCTTTTGCCTGCCGCATCTATCGGATCCCGCAACCCTAACTATTTGCGGTAGGGACTATTAAAGAGACTTTGACCCCTAAGTTTCTTTAGGTATTTCTTCTCAGGGAAGTCAGCGACAGTGTTTCATAAACACTGGTAGTGTAGTCAGCTAAGAACCATCATCTAGTTTAAACTGACGTAAAAAATAATGTTTAAAACCCTATTCGTAAAATAAATATCAATAATAATATTTATCATTTACCGCATTCCGCTACAAATGAAATCCAGTTTTTAATATAAACCTATATATTAAAAACTAGATTTACACTACCTATTTTTTTTTATACGGCGCTGCCACGTGTATTCTAGGACATAAAGGATGCATTATTTGGTGGGCGTTAGACACGAAACGCAGATTTTCAGCTGACATCCCACAGTGAAGCACGGACAAGTTTCTGTACATTTACGTCTGATAAAATTGTTATATCCCGAAAAAAATACAGTATCTACGGGACACAATACGCTACGCAACTAAACCTCATGAAAAGCATGTAAAATCTAAAAAGAAAAAAATTCAAAACGCTTACCTTTTATAACCACACTCGCATTCCTCCATAACACACACATACGGCAAGAATTTATTAGATTTTATTTTCACACTTCTTACACTCATTTTTATCTTATCACCTCACAAAAATACACACAAATAAACACAGTAAAAACACTGTTTATTTTCACCACAATTCCTGAAACGCTGAGAAGGAAACCAGTGGAAATGCTGCCGAGTTTCCCCCTTTCTTTGCATCCGTATTCCGGTCTCCCGTTATGAAGACTGGTAGTTTATATAAAATCAATAACGCTATGTAATTAGGTGGGTGGATATGTCTGTGCGTCCGGACGTCATTGCCAGTGGGCGGTTCCCTGTCGATAGATAACGCTGCAGGCTTATCAGTGAGAGCTGCTCTTTATTTGCGGTTTTAGATTTGTATGTAGATCAGATATCGAAAGATTATCTTTAGAGATGTTGTATAGAATAGGTTTTTATTTGTCTTATTTTAAAATCTTACTTTTTGCAACTTTATTTCTATTTGTAACTTAGCCGCTGCCAGTGGCTTCACCCGCGTAAAAGTAGAGCATTGCCCCAAAAGAAAATAATTCCGGGAAATAAAGTATCTTCTATTCCAGGTAATCGCCTATTCGTTCAGCCGTTTTAGCGTAAAGAAGCAACAATCATACATACAAACTATATCCTTTATTTAATTTTGGTGTGATTAATCTCGATTAATGATTTCATTACATATTGTTGGAAGTTACTGCATACCGGAATGGCTTCATACAAGGTGGACCTTTGACCTGGTGAGATTCGAATTCGATGGATGAAAGATGTACAGTACAGTTCGTTGTGGGGACCCTTGGATAGGCAGTCAGAGGCATCCAACAGTAGACGTCTTTCAGTCGAAATAATGATGATTTTTCAATCGTTTCAATTCTTTAATATTGAAAAATCCTTTATTATGCCTATGCTTTTCAAAATAATTAAGAGAATGCTAACTGCTCACCCAACTGATAAAATCGTTTAGTCTCAGCACGAAAGGAACCAGTGAGGTGACCCATATAGCTAAGAATATTTTTCACAGCACATTAGACCTTCCTCACAAGAAGAAAAAATAAAACGTCGCATTTATTTTTTACCTCGAAAGTCGTTAAAGTTTAATAAACAAAATTCTTTAATGTTACTTCCAAACAAGTTTGTGCGCTCATTTCCTAGGGAAGTTACTTTTCGATCGCATTGTCCGTTATGAAATTTCATTTAGTAAAGAAGTTGGAACTTTGGTCCTCGGAACTTCGCACTTATGATTTTTATTCTACTGTTTTTATATAATATTCTATAAAAATATAGAATGCAAATAGGTAGGTAGGAATCTATAAAGCTTCACTTCGCCCTAGAGGCAGGGCCCCAAAATAATAGAAGCTTGGAAAGATATACCAAAAATAAACCTCCTTAGCAATCATGTAATTTTTAACTTGTTATTTTAAGTTTATGTTGGTCGTTTTTTTTTATTTAATATTTTTGTTTGTTGCTTCAGAACTCCCTATAAAGTAATTTCAGATTTATCCCATTATTATCAAAATGTAGTTGTGGTCACAGTGATGATAGGCCTCTCCTGGGGTCAAGGGTTGAGGCGAAACCAGGGCTCTCAAGGAAGGAACAGGGTAGGTTGTTTAGTCAGTAGGAGTCTGACACTGTTTCCCGCTACAGCCAAGGGCGGGATACGTCATTGGATGATTTTTACCTACCATAAAAAAGTGTTAAACATAGGCCTAATGATCTATGAGAAAATGAGGGGAACATCATAAAGTTCTCTTTCCGAAATTAAACTTATTTACATGTGTAGGTACTTATGTAAAATATTTAATCTGTAAAGCTACAAACACTAGTGTTTATTACATACCTTAAGTTTGTTTTGTCAATTCCTGTCAGTCAGATATCTTTTGCGTTATTTACGCCATCAAGAAAACGTATGTTTAAAAATATGATGCTATGGAATTCCCTTCCATTGTAATAGAAAATGATTAACTACGTCACGCGATTAGGGTTCGAGATACTGAATGTCACATCACTTCGCGCTTATAAGGGGAAAATTGTTTGCAGTCAGCAAACACAGTAAGGAAACCCATTTCCGCCCTAATCTTTAGACTAGCGTAAGATAATCGATCATGGATATTAATATTATTAATTAATGCCCCAAACGATAAGTCAGCAAATGAATCAAGTCTGTTTGAGCCTAATTCATCACAACTAAGGGTCAACGCTGCGTAAAGCGGGAGGTCGCGCGGTCTCATAATAATTTAAATTGTAATCTACACTTCTACACTAATATAATAAAGAGATAAAGTTTGTTTTTTTGTTTGTAGGAGGTAATCTCTGTAACTAATGGTTCGATTGGAAAAATTGAAGCTATAATAGAAAGCTGCTTTACTCCTGAGTGACATAGGCTATACATTAATTATTTATATAACATGGATATTAACCGAGCTATCACAACTTTTGTCTCACAAATTTTCCGCCGACGAAGTCGCGGGCAGAAGCTAGTAATATTATATAAATAAGTCACTTTAAATGTTTGCATGCCGATTGGTAAAATATTGCTGAGCTAATATTATAATCTTAAAAAAACACTGTATTACCCGTATTTGCAAAAGTAGAATTCTATCTATTCTCAATTTGGGCTCGCCGTGCGGGCCAGCGCTGGAAGTCGCGCCCTGCGCACTTTTGTTACGTAATAATACATTAAATTTCTCCTCCGATACGACTACATGCACACTGTTAAAGTTGAACAAGCAACACTGCGCAGGTATATCTAATAATCCGGTTTCCGCTAAGGAGACCGCCGAAAAATACACACGCGCGGGTTCCCGTTTTACGCAGCGTTGGCCCTAAATGGGCGAAACGTTGATCTATCCATTCATCATACCAAGTAGCAATAAAACTCATCAGAAGAGGGATCCAAATTCATTATGCAGAAAAGAGAAAAATGGATGGAAGTCGATAACTAAAAGAAACAAAGTTATGGATAGGAGGAAGTGATGAATAAAAACCGACGAATAGAACCTTGAAGACGTATTGTTGTTTGCAAGAAGTTCAATACCGAATACTTTACACGGATTACTCGTAAAACTGACTTTGATTTCAAGAAAGACTAAGCGCTTGGTAATGCACATAAAATGAGCAAAAAGTAAAGTAAATATGACATCATGAGGTCTGATGATATCATGTATTATCAAATACATGCAGATGCTTAAGATTTCTTATCAAATACGTGATGAGGTACAATCTTTTCGCAGTAAATGACGTAACACTAATGACATGTGTAGTAAGACCTTAAGGACCAACTTGCTACAAGGCAGTGAGCTGCAAGGTCATAAAAAATAATCTTCTCGACAGAATTTCGATACCAGTGGCCAATTTTAGAGGTCACTCAGGAAATATAAAAGTGTGTACGCATATACAGGTGCACTCCCTGTTCCTTTACTCTCTTAGTCCGATGGGGCGGTAATCCAAAGCAACTGGAAAGAGATCAAGCACAGGACGGCTTTCAAACTTCGAGGTGCTACTGAGTAATCCGTCATCTCCGTAGCCTTTTCCCTACTAGCTAGGGGTTGGGTTCCAGTCGGTAGGATGCCTGTAAGGACGGTTAAAGATCTACAGATGATCATCGGGTCTGTCACAGAGTAATTAATTAATAGAATAACCCAATAATACTTTTTGCTTGACTCGGAATGCAGGACCCGACGTTTGACATCATGGTCGCAAGCACGACACCACGAGAGCAGCGAGACAGGTAAAAACAAACAAGCTTTCCTGAAGTGCATAAGATCTCAAAAAGAATAAAGAAGCTAGCTTTGAGATTTGCACCTTTCTGCAGTCAGGTTAACCTTTAGACTTGCCACGAGCATGACCACAGGGCAAAATCGGTTGGATCCAATACAAGTAATGCCTTTTAGATATTTGAAATCGTTTTATTTGAGCAGATATCAATAAAATATTCGTACACTTAAATATAAAACTGGTCACTTTTGAATTTTGAGATCGTCTATAATATTGTACAAAAGGATTCATCGCCTTATTCGTCAAAAAACACGACTTGTTAAACTTTTATTAAAATTTGATTTTTCCTGATCTGATTGGAAGGAGCTTACATAAGAAGTAAACCGTTTCTGTTTAAAATGAGACATTATTTTTACATTTTTATACCTGGACATGTTCGCAGGAGAAGTGAGGACCATGTCATAAAATTTGCAATAAACCCGCTTGAACAAACGAAAGGTACATGTCACCCGCCAATGACCTGCTGTTCTAGAATCGAGATAAACCTTCAAGTTAGTCCTTTTGCCAAAGTCGACAACCCAGGATAGAATAGTCTGGTGCCGATTTGTGAGGAGACTCATCATCAAATAATCGGAACTGGAGGAGTCAAAATAGAAGATTATACCTATCTATTCTTAAAATAAAGGTTACATAACGTCGTCAAAAATTCCTGCGCATCGCTGTCGACTGTGTGCCCAAAATTAATTGGCAAGGCAGCATTGCAAAGCAGTACTTTCGTCGTTAGAAACATTAAACACATCAATGTTATGAGTAAAACTCTACCTACATGACGACGTCAAAATTCTCGTAACTGATAGGCATTTATTGGCAATTATACTAACAATTTAAAGCCCTTGGCACACCACCTTACAAGGTTAGAATTAATTAATACAATCTTGACATTTGTGTCATTACTTGTATATTAAATAAAGGGAGAAACTTACTGATATACATATCAACGAAAAGTACTTGGACTAGGAGGGTAATATTTAGCACAAGACTTCCTTTTATGACGTACTAGCGATCCGCCCCAGCTTCGCACGGGTACTGATATTGAATATATTATGCATGTATTTACACATAAAACTTCCTCTTGAATCACTCTATGTATTAAAAACCGCATCAAAATCCGTTGCGAACTTTTAAACATCCAAGCCTTCATAGGGACAGCGGTAAGCAACATTGTTTTATACTATGTAATGATGTGAGCACTACAAAATAATTTTTCAAAATTCAGCCTTTAGAGAGTTGAAACTGGTCTATTTGTACGCAAACAAAGCCGCTGGAAGAATCTAGTTTACCTTATAAAGCAATATATTTCAGTACATTTATTTGTACTATTGTTATTTAAATACCGCAACAGTTACGCAGTAGTTCTAAAGACTTATTTAACTCAACACAACCCGCAAGGGTTTGTGACTTCATACAGCCGTGTACTTAAATACTTACTTAAACATTCATCCTCCACCCACTATAGTTTGTAACTTATAACAAACCCGAATACAAAACATTTAATTCGGAAAAGTTTAATTTAACAAGAAAATCGTATACAAAGCGGCATATTAGCTAGTATTATGATTGCGTGGGCATTCCGCTTATTTTGCTTGTTTGAGAGCAAAAGGAGCACGCCCAAGGGAATGCTTTTGACGAACCTTAGTCCGAGCAACCTAATGTTATTATTAAGCTTCGGGCGAATTATGGAGGCCACGCTGAAGACGGCCTGTGTGTTTTTGGACTTTTTATTTTTGTTAGATTGAATTTTAGTAATGTCATGGATGAATTGAGTGGTCATTCGTCAAAAGATGGACGCTTTGTCTGTCTCAAAGAAAGCTTAGAAAATATAAAAGGAAGATTATAATTTATAGCGCGTATTTTTTCGAAAAAAGCAGGCACGTGTGAGTCGAACTCACGCACTGTTTCGGTAGAACAGAAGAAAGTACTTAAGTACTTAATTTAATTTCCAAATTAAGTTTCGAAGATTTTTCCGAATCAAAAAAAGGTTTTTTTTTGTCAAAACACGCGGTTTTTGCGACATAAATGGCCATATTTTTTTTCAGTTAGCCTAGAAGTTTGATGAGGAATCGCAGAGCATATGTTTCGACTTGTTACCTCCACGCGTTCTTGAGATAAATGATCTTGACTCTTGACAGACCACTAGAGATCCTATAAGGGTTTTCCTTTTGAGGTAGAGAACTCTAAAAAAACATCATTTTAGGAAAACTTTGAACAGCTGCTCTACATAAAACAATAACTACATGCTTTAAGTGATTTGACTTAGCAACAAATCTCGAAAATGTTCACAAGAATAAAGTTGTGGCTGAAATGTTAGACAGCCATCTTGAATATTTCATCTTGTGATTTTAAGATGTTAGTTTTCGTCTCATCTCATTAATAAAGATGGCTCAATATTCTAATTTCAAGGCTAGATATTAGAATATTTAGCAAAAAGAATTTCGTAAGTGGAAATATTAAAACCATTTCTGATTATTGCTTTAGGTTTGATTATCCTGCAATAAACTAATCAATGCAATGTTTACATCGCGCATAGATCAAAAACATTGCAAAATGTGAGAGGTCATGAGGAGGTTACTTGGGTACAAAAGGCGAAGAAACCGCGATGACAGTGGAGGTCGGTCTTTAGCAAGTGGCTCTAAGGTCGCGGACGGTAGAAAGATGGCCATCATATTGCCACATGCTGTCACAACTGTAATGTATCATTAATAAATGGTCTGCCGCATTTATGTTGTAAGTTATTATAAGGATATAGCATTAAGATTTTGTAAGAAGACGGGTAGACGACAAAGTAGTATTAGAGTCGGAATTATTAATGAGTTTTCTTGTTTACTTTTAAGATTGGCTGAGCTTAAGTAGTGATTAGGCTTTCAGAGATGGTTTTTTGCGGGACTTGTTAAGATTTATGACGTAAAAGAAAAGATAGCGGTAATCCGTCTGTGGTGATAGTGGAAATTTTCGAACTGGGATGTTTTTAAGTGATTTTAGCATCTTGCGATGGAGAGAGATGGTTCTATGCGTAGTTTTATGTACCGGTCAGTGACCGTGTATTCCAAAAGGACGATTGTAATTGGGAGCTAATCAATCAATTTACGAAGCCTTTTCTTAATGTTCAGGTAGACTACCATTTTGTTTGATGCATGCTAACTTTCACATCAAGTAAGTATTGAGTTAAAAGATACCAATTCGCGAGACAAGTCAGAATTATTATTATATTAGACGGAACTGTAGGTGTGATTTCCGCACGAAACAAAAATGTTTGTATGGCTTGATATTAGTTGTTCCGGGTCTATGTGTCTTGTGTATTATGGCTTTAAATATTTTTGACTGTATCTACGATACAGGTGTAATTCCTAGTGTAAGAGCAAGGTTTTCAAAAATCTTGCTTATGATCTTGGAATAAGGCATTATTCCAAGACGCGATCTAAAATTATACCGGGACTGTTACTCGTTAATTGCCATTAAACCTAGTAAAAGTCGCGATTGGCATTAAACCTAGTGATCCTAGATCTTAGTGGACCTATTTAGCGCAGACGTGAGACACACAATGTTAGTTTTTCACCTTTTTTATCAAATATGTCTGTCTACATGTGGTTTCTGCATTGTATGTGTCAAGTAAAATATTTTTCTTTCTTTCTTTTTTCTGATAGCCCCGGAATTATCTTAGATTGCGTTTTGGAATAAAAGGCGGATAGTAACTAATCACTTTCAACGGTGACTCATTCACCTGAAAAATCTGACCTTTTCACCGTCCCTTACTTGGTTCCGAAAACAATGTCAAAACCCGCATGTTTCACTGATTCTGACTTATTTAAATTATTCTCAAGTTGTGATTACATTTTAGGTTGGAAACTGTGCCGGCGCTCGCAAGGCCGTTCGTATGTGGGTAGTAATATTTGCAAATCCCTGGTAGGCAGTGTAGGCATGGCTATTAGCTACTTCTTATTGGGAATGGAAACAAGACAATAATAAATGATTATGTAAGTATCTAGTTCTTTTGTATTGACGTTTTATGTAACATTATGACTTGTTTGGGTGATTAATCATTAACGTAAATACTTCTGATGTTTTTTTTAGGTAATTCAAGTATTTTTACTAAATTTATTGCTTTTTTGTTTTTTTTTTTTTTACAAAAACACTGACGTTCGGTGAACTTTTAAATCATTAAGTACTTAAAAATACCGTTTTTAGTTCAAAGAGGCGAAAATAAAGCCTGATTATTTTCTGCCGCATGGCGACTCTTCTCATAAAATTGGTACGACGTAAAACTATAGTATAGTATACTGTTACGAAACATAATATTTTAGAAAAAAAAAACTAATTACTATTTAAAAAAAGGTACCTATATATTAGTTGCTTGATTTTGAAAAATTTATTCAACAATTTAAAACAAAAAACACTGCATTTCATATAATCAATCAACGAGAAGCGATCGCACTGACCAATACAACAAAGTCGTGACGATTGACGCAATAAAGTAACCTGCCCACGTTTTGTACGAGCCTTATGACGTCATCATCGGGGGCGGACGATCTAGGCACCAGAAGGTATACGCACAACTTGCAGTAGATATGCAGAAGGTATAGAGAAAAGAATTTAGAAGTAATAGGTTTGTTACTTCTAAAATCTTTTCTCTCCTTTTAACTACTTTCAAAAGTGCAGAATTAAATCAAAATCTACATCTTCATCATCAATCGGATCCCAGTTGGCTTCGACACTTCTGCAGGGTCCCTACGGTTTGCTAACAACTCCTTATGCTCTAGTTTCTCCAGTGAAAATTAATGCAAAGTAATACTATAAATGTAAAGTGATAACCAGATCGCCGCCGGGATTCCGATCCTGTCTTCCGGCCACCGTAGGCGCGGGTATGCGGACGGTGAGCATTGGGTAGCTCGCCGTCCGGTCGTCTGGTAATCGTCCGGACCAAGCCCAGTCATCGACGGCGCGCACTGTTCCCGCGCGCCTCAAGGAGTTGTCAGCAACCGTAGGGACCCTGCAGAAGGGTCGAAGCCAATTAGGGCCACGGGTTTGCGTCTGAAAAGGAAGGCTCTGGCCCTGGTATGTATGGAGATGTAGGACGGGGTAGGTTGTTTAGTCAGTAAGAGTCTGACGCTTGTTTTCCGCTCCGCCCAAGAGCGGAACTCGTCATTGGATGATTTTTACCTAACATAAAAAAAGTGATAACCAGATTGCTGGTTCTTTTTGTGCTCTTGTTTTGATTTTCCCATTTAATGAAGGTTTACTAGCTAAAGATGCTAAGTAGACCTTTTGTATTCTACCTATTTTGTTTCCACAATGAGTACAGATCTATTAGTTCAGAAGTGGGCAGTCGAATTAATTTTATTGCTTGTACACACCCACGGTAAAGGTTTTATGGATAGCCGGGCAATATTTGTAACGAAAATCTCACGGTTCTATAAATTATGTCTTACTCTCAATATTTATAGTAATTTATTAATCCACTTATCTTCTGCGTACCGAAGGACCCAATATTTCATCGGGTTAGTTTCGAATATAACAGTTCAGAATACATAATTTTCAAGCATTAAGGCGAAACTAAAAGCCAGAGTCCTTGAACGAACTAAATAGGAGCTAGCGTCGTTCCCCGCGCATCAAGATTTTTATAATAACATAATGACACAACGGTACGACGCTACCGTTTCGTTACCAGAGTTCAAATAACAATAAGAAAGTCAATAACTAGATCTGTCAAATGTTGAGTGAAAAGTACTAGAAGTAGTCTATTCACTCCTGACTTAAATACCTCTAAATTGTAGCTATCATGAAACAAACTAAGTACAACAAACACAGAACATTAGACTCCAACCGAGAAGAATGACCCGCGATTACGGACGCAGACGTGTGGAAAAGAGTGGAGAATAAAAGGCTGATTAGATTAGATAAATCCGTCCTCGTTTAGATTACCTCTGCTATCATGAGAAATGAAGTGGCGTAGCTAAGCTAAACGTGGGCGATGTGGACCTTCGTCTATGGCCCCGCATCCAAAAGGGCCTTTTTTGTGGTGGGTGAAAATTATCCAATGACATCTCGCGCTCTTGAGCGGAATGTCAGACTTTTACTGACTAAAAAAAACCACCCCGTTTCTTCTTAACGCTTTATATCGGGGCTGGACCCTACTTTCAAAAGCTGGTTCGCTGACCCCAGTAGGTTTCGGCCCTGCTGGGCCTCTACGGTTGCTGACAATTCCTTGAAGCACGTGGGAACAGTACGCGCCGTCAATTTGCTCCTAAGAGGAAGCCCTCGCTTATTTATGAACGAGGATTTTTTTTTATAACAGAAAGGCTGTCTTTTGACCACTTTTTCACCTGATGGTAAGTGACGATGTGGTCAAAGTCAAAGTCAAACTAATTTATTTGTTAAACATAGGTAATATGGTACATCTATACTAATATTATAAAGCTGAAGAGTTTGTTTGTTTGTTTGTTTGAACGCGCTAATCTCAGGAACTACTGGTTCGAATTGAAAAATTCTTTTTGTGTTGAATAGATCATTTATTGAGGAAGGCTTTAGGCTATATAACATCACGCTGCGACTAATAGAAGCGAAGAAACAACGGAAAATGTGGAAAAAACGGGGAAAATTATTCATCTTTGAAGGCTTCCGTTGCGTGCGCTGCCAAAACGGTTTAAGATACCAAAAAAAAATGTATGAAAGAATTATTCCTCTTAAAATGATCTAAAAAAATGTCCGCGACAGTATATGTCTATATTTTAAGATTAACTTACTAGAACCGTTTTTATGCGAATCAAATTTAGCCAATTTTTACCGATTATTTGTTAGAGTTGTATCAACATAATAATATAATATTTATCCAAATAAATGTTTTGTTGATTAAGAGTATGTAATTGTAAACAAAATTGTCTTTGACATCATTTAATTTCAATGAACATCTTAGAAGATATTGCAATTTTAAAATAACTCCGATATTAAATTCACACACGATGCATGATGTGCTAAACTTGACGCTGCGCCTGGCCGGCGGGCGAGGAGAGGAGTTGCTTGCGGGCGGCGCGGATGGTTTTTTTTTTATGGTAGGTAAAAATCATCCAATGACGAATCCCGCTCTTGGGTGGAGCGGGAAACAGTGTCAGACTCTTACTGACTAAACAACCTACCCCGTTCCTCCCTTGCCTTATTCCCAGAGCCCCGGTATAACGCTTTCGCACCAACCCTCAGTTGCAGGAGGCTTCGCCCCTGAAGGGCCCCACAGTTTGCTGACAACACCTTGAGGCGCGCGGGAGCAGTGCACGCCGTCGACGACTTGGTCTCGGTCTGGACTGTTACCAGACAACCGGACGGCGAGCTACCCATTGCTCACCGTCCACATGCCAGCGTCTACGGAGACCGGATATCGGCGGGATCGCGGCGGTGACGGCTACGGCGAGGGCGCTGTTGCCTTTGCCTTATGCGGTCGGCCTCCTCCTTTACGAGCATTACTGCTTTGCAGAAGGAGGCGACCGCTTGCCATTCTTCTTCGCTGCGAACCAAGAACCAAGGCCCGGCGCGAGAGGTCGCCGCCGCTGATCACCCCCACGAGGACACGGCGATGCTCTTCTAAAGCGGGGCACACCTCCACCGTGTGCTCCACCGTATCCTCCGGGCTGACCATACAGTAGCGACACCCGGGCGTCTCTTCCTTCTTCCCATGTCCGGTGAGAACCTACGTCATGCGGAAGGTGAGGATGCCGTGATAGATATCACGCCTCAAAGAGGGGACTTACCGCCGAGATTATGGCGTGCCCAAGTTGCAGTGTAGCTCTATGAAGTACTTTTAGATAATTATGTTCTTTTAGAAACTAAATTGTCTAAAATAATGACAGAAATTGACACGGACAAAGTCGTGGGTAACAGCTATTAATTTATAAAGCTGAGGAGGTTGTTTGCAAAAAAAAAATGTGATGCCCAAAATAACTATTCCACGCGGACGAAGTCGCGGGCACAGCTAGTGGTATATAAAAGAATTGTGTTAACGTGGCCGAACGCAAGGTTGCGACAGTGGCTGTCTCCTTTTCGAATATATCACAGAAAAAGGTCTCGCTGATGCGCCTTCCTTTGCCTGTCTTTAAACCAATCCACGATATGGCTCCGTAGAAATATATTCATGAATATTTCCGACATCAGCTCAATTGCTGCTATTTGTAACACTTTCTTGGTCCAGCTACCGTGACGACAGGTACCGTGAAGTACTCTTATAAAATATCTTCTACAGTGACATATTACGTGAATATAGCATATACCACCATAGTTTCACTTTCACATGGCTATGCAAATCAGATACATAGTAGCAGTAGAAAGTATTTGGTTGGGTACTGTTTAAACAAATATGTATATGCATGCATAAATCACGTTTGTTGTGGTGTTGAGATTGCCCTTAGAAGTGGATGAAATGACATTTTTTTTTAATTTACTGATAGATAGAACTAGCACAGCTTTGTTAAGTTAGTAGAATATATTTACTTAGACGAGACAGTTGGTGCAGTACAGTTCCTCTAAATAGGTTATGAGGTGTTTTTTTTATGGTGGGAAAAATCATCCAATTACGAATTCCACCCTTGGACGGAGCAGAAGACAGTGTCAGACTTCCAATGACTACACATGGCACTTGCGGTGGTTGTTCGTGCGGAGCTATTTCGCCTCCGTGAAGCAAACCGCACGATATTAAACTTTTAAGCCTCATGCGAGCGCCGGCGTTCGCACACCTATTGCTCTTTAATTGTGTCTGCAATTACGGTACTCCAAAGGTACGTGTGCTCGTCATCAGGTCATCGGTCCACCTCATTTCAGCAGTTCATTGTATTCAGCTTAACCTAAACTCTGGGATTAACAACAGATTACAGTATAGTTACCGATTAAAGTTATAAGTAACGTCAGCCATATTTGTTTGTTTTTCACAGCGGCCGATAATCTTGCGCAGTCACGTAATACTGACGGCATAGCTCGCATTTTTGTGTGCACTCGGCTTTACCAAGCATGCAATATATAGTTAAATATGTGGTTCAGTGAAATTGTAGGAGAGGAATGAAGTTTAGAAATATGTTGGGAATGTTTACTGGTTTACGTATACTAATACACAGTTGAATTTTGATCGTTTTAATTCCTTGTAGAGTCGATCCAGTACATGAAATACTATCGATTTGTAAAGATAAAAAAATAAAGTACTTTTTTTTCTAAAATTCAAATATGCATGTACGAAATTAATTTCTTTGAGCCTAGCTTCAGGCTCACCAAGTTAGAGCAGCCGTACTATACAGGATAGCATGCTCCATTGTCGACCACATCATTGCTTACCAGCAACTAAGATAGTGATTAAACGAGACCAAATCAATACTATATTTTTTTGGAGAATTAATGTTGATCATTTAAAGGATACTTATAACTTATCTAGTTAGGTACTTTAAAACACCTAATTTTTATTTAGTTGTCTTCAAGGCTAGAGTGAATAGGCTTTTAATAAACTAACGCGCCTCACCATCAACGATTGCATCACTGCTTACCATCAGATGATATCGCAATCAAGCATTAGTTATTATAGCAAATAAAAAATTGTATCTACGTAATTGTAACTTTTTCCCACAGATTGTTTGAATCAAAACCATTATTTTCTTCTTTAGATTGAAAAGTACTCAAACTAACACAGATCCAACCAATTCTTAAATTATTTAGGTAGTACATTTAAAACTAATTACGACCTTACATTGTGGCAACAATTGGGAGAGCCGGGAGCGGATGATAACTAGTATATACTAGTTATCATCCGCTCCCGGCTCTCCCAATTATTATTTATTAAGTATGGACTAAATATATGTATAAACTGTAAATAATTTACACAACAAGCGAATGTTTCTTTTGTCTTATTAACCATTCATAAATCATTGTAGAGCCATTACAAATTGAAACTGAAGTACCACAATGCATGTCATTATGAAGTGTCTTCCCATGCAATAATGACTCAGCTGAGGAAAATAACTCAACTTGCTATGTACCTAGCTTGACAAGATGTTATTATTTTTAAACTATGACCTTTAGATAGTATTACTGCAATTATTTTAATAATAATACTTCATGTAGGTACCTAGTGCTTTTTCTTTACCCATCAAGTAAGTACTTTAGTAAAATAGGAAATGTTTATCTGACAGCGATATTATGGGAACTCTATAATTCAGTTTATTAGTCTATATACAACCAGTAAGTTATAGAGATATGTTCAAATTAAAAATTATAATTTAATAGGAATAAATAAAAAACAAGCAAAAACTTAGCAAGTAGGTATATATCTATATACATACCATACAAAAATACAAATAAAAATACCTATTACTTTTAGTGAGGCATAAAGGGTAACTAAAAAAAACACAGGTGAGTTTTAATCAGTAAAAGCCTGAAACTCCCTCCAGGGGGAGCAATAATTTGATTATTTCTTACCCAAAAATCTAGGTTATTGATTTTTAACTGTATATTAATATAAACTTAAATGTGTCTGTTTTAAGTTTGACAAAGACCCCTATATATCTACTTTCCGTGTAAATAAAGATTTATTCTATCCTACAACGTCCTCCTAAAACTCAATTTCCAAGAAGCTACATACCTAACAAAAATCGCAATCGGACTTATAAATAATTTCGTTTTAGTATTCGTAAATAGAGCTCTCATGTAAGATACACGGTCACGTCAAAGTCTCCTTTATGTGTACCGCTCGGCGCTCGTGTAAAAGGGCCTTTTGAAAGAGCCGCGAGGACCTCCTGACGTCACCGCCGACGGAAACCTCCCGAACAATGGGAGTAATAGGCACGCGTAGGGGGGTGGGCTAAGGAATGAGGAAGAGCGGGATTTTTGTTTCCTGGTTTATTCGATTGATTGGAAAACGATATTTTGTGATTGTTTGCTAATATTAGTGCTTGATAAATGTGTTTTTGTTGGATTAAAACTAATTTTTTTTTTTTTGTAAAAAATATAGTTTCAGAGAAACAAAAACATGATTTAAAAGATTTGAAAACGTCAATAATGACATTAAGTTAGCATTGTATTTTTTTTTTTTGGAAGATGCATTAGATTAGATTGTAAGTGTGTCACTTGGACCTCATCATTGTCTGTGGTATGAGAGGTCCCCGACGAACTGTCGAGCTTTTGAAAGGACCTACAAGACGTAGGCACCCTTTGTTTGCTCGGAAACGGTTGTTATGTACAAAGATTGTATGTGGAACGCTATCTTCTATGTAAAGTTACCTTCTGAGAACGTTTTATTGAATTATATTGTTAAGATAAGACTCACCTGACGTCATCTTGCAAGTGTTTCAACTCGCTCAGTTCCAGCTCCCGCCTCAGGTTGGAGACTTCACAGAGGAGCATGTCACGCTCTGTGGACACCTTCTCCAGCTCCGCCCGCAAGCGGACCACCTCATTGGTCAGATCCATCGTCGCCATCTTGACGACTAACGATAACCACTGTCGACACAGCACATCACAACGACACTAGGCGTACAAGCCAATCACCATCACACATTTTAAATTTGGAACATCACTCAACGCTCACGTCACAACACAAACAAGGATTTAAATTCCGAAGCAGTTCACTTTTGCAGGAATACGTTAAACTTTTTCAGCGTTCCAATGTTTTGAACTCGTTCAGTCTACATCGTTGGCATCTGAAACAATAAATCATTCCGTTAGGGTCGAGCGAGAAAGAAAATTGCTCTGTTGGTATGAGAACCCAAAATATTCAGTTCATAAAGAGAAGGCAACACAACGGCAGGCGTATGAAGTTACAACTACGCTGAGCATGATAATACAGCGCTATGAATAACTGAAATAGTTCTCCCTTATTGGTTGTTTTTAGCAGATATAGTTGTTTCTTTACATAACTTTCTTTTATTGCGCCCGAGCGAATGTTAAAGGCATGTTTGTAATAATCCTGACTTAGCTCGATCCCTGAACTACGCATTCTTTTTGAGATATTACCTAGATTTATCTCTTGGCATATTTGTCGACTTTAGGCGTTGAATCACGTCGTGTTTTTGTTTAAATTGGGTTTGTAAGGCACTTCAAATGCTATATAAATAGGACGCAATAGCTGATTCATCGATACAAATGTCATGTTATGAAAATATTATCCGTTTTATTTTGGTTTGTGTGAAATGCCTTATAGTGAGTCAGCGTTATGAGGTTATATTTAGCCAGATTATGCCGGTGTAACTTAGGTATTGGTACTTGTTATAGGTACTGTTCAAACCTCAGCAGCAGGGAGCACATGCGGCAGATGTTGTTGTAGCTGCAGCCACTCTCGGAACTAACGTTTTCTCAAAAATCTATACATACAGTAGAACACTTACGAATTGTAGTAGATCGCGGGATCTACTACAATTCGTAAGTCACCTTTTATGTTGTACTTATACAAAGACTAAGAAAGCATTTTCCGAAATTCAGGGGATGGAGGAATGGGATGGGAACACGGAGGTCCAAACTTCGTATAGAGAAAACTACTTTCACGCAGGTAAAGCCGCTGACAGAAACTAGATCCATACATTTAAATAAGTGTAAGAGACAGTAATTAATTAGTCCCGCAACCTGGTCGTCAGTGTGATTTTATAATTAATTCTCTCTTAACTCGGTTAGCAACGCATCAATTACATTGCCGGCCGGAAGAATACGTGATAAATGTAACTGTTCTGAGGTCCAAGTTGTAAATTTGAAGCGGTGGACGCCAGGCTTCGCACAATGTCGACTAGTTAATGGATAAGCGATTATGGAGATTTGATTATAATGGGTGTCAGTTCTCAAATATATTTAGAAAGAAAGAAAGAAAACATGTTTATTTGGCACTCCATGAATATAAAATAAACAATACTTATAAAAAATAAAATGAACAATATAAAATAAACAATTACAATCTCAAGTAAGATTAAATAATAAAAAAAAGAAAATAAATAAAAAGAACTAAAATTAACAATATCAATCAACATCAGCCTTTTTAATGTTCCCACTGCAGGGACACAGGCCTCCTCTCTAGGAGAGGGAATGGGCCGTAATCCACCACGCGGGCCCAGTGCGGGTTGGTGGATGTCACATATCTTCGAATTTTTGGTTCTAAGACATGCCGGTTTCCTCACGATGTTTTCCTTCACCGTTTTGAGAGCAGTGGTGATGAAATAAATTACACAAAGTAATGCGCCTGGCTGGGTTCGAACCCGCAACCTACAACTCGTAAGTCGGGGCTGTTACCACTTGGCCACCACAGCTCTCGAACAACAATATCAATGTTGGTATATATATATATATATAATACAAATTTAATGTTGGCAATTAATAAGTGACCGATATTAATTTAAAGTAGAAATAAGTAAGAAAAAGTCAGCAATTTCAGTACATTTTAACCAGTTAGGCGGATATAAATTTACTCAAGAACGGTTTTTTTAACAAAGACAGAATTTTCTGTCTTTGTCTACTGCTAAAAATTGTCGAGATTAGAACAATGATAAAAATTCTTGCCAAAAACTATTCGCTAGTCTAGTCTAGTCTGGTTTGTGATATAATTTTAGTTACCACAAAATGGGGCACGAATGAGACGTGAATTTATTATGAACTAGCTTCTGCCCGCGACTTCGTCCGCGGAAAATTTCTTGTAGTGATAGCTCGGTTAACATCCATGTTATATAAATAATTTACAGTCTATGTCACTCAGGAGTAAAGCAGCTTTCTATTGTTACTAAATTTTTTCCAATCGAACCATTAGTTTCAGAGATTGCCTCCTACAAACAAAAAAATAAAAAAACAAACTTTACCTCTTTATTATATTAGTGTAGTTTAGTGTAGATAGAATTTATGTTTTAGAATTTAAAAATTACTTTGGCCCCTGAGTTTGTTTTGGTGTTTCTTCTCTGGGTAGTCAGCTAGGAAACACTGGCCTTATCTAGTTTGAACTGACGAAAAAAAAAATTACGTGTAAAAAAAGTTTGTAAAAAACCTATTTCCGAAATAAAAATCATTTATCATCATAATGTATTTTGTAGTGCGAAGCGCTGTTGGAGGATACCGATAAAAATATAATTTATTTATTCTAGTAAAATGTATAATTTAACGTAGTTCTACTTTTATATTCAACAACAATCGCTTCCGATCTCAACTTGTACCACAAACTAACTCTGATTCCGGGTGTCGTTCGCCTTGGCCGGACTCAGATGAATGAGTCGACGTCTGACAGCCAGTGGGAAATTACTTAATTTTACAATTAATTTAGCTCTGGTCTGGACGTAATGCGCGTGAACATTTGTCGTGTCGAATTCAAAGAGTTTCACTATCAGTTTCGATAAATGGTGGATCCATACTTAAATGGCTTGTTAAAGACTTCTTTTTTTTAAAAAAAAAAAACAAACACAGTCGTCTAAAAAAATATATTGTAACGCTGGTTCAAAATAATCCAGTAAGATTAACGTGAAGAGTTTATTAGAGCGGCCGTTGAACCCGTGGTCAGTTTTAGTTGATGAATTATATTATTGTTCTGTATTTTTAAGCAGACTTGGTTCACAGTAAGCTTTTATACTGCGGTATATATTTAAAATTCGTCAAGACGTCTCACATGAGCCTAAACTCGATGGGGTTGTGTCATTAAATTGCAGGTTTTCTATGGCCACTTTCCGGTTCCATCATCAAATCAACTCCACGGCAAAATAATTTTGCATTGTCAATCGATAACCGAGAAGTGGATCAAAATTAATTTAGAAGATTTGTTCACAAACATCAGGACCTAAATAAAATCGCTAGTAAAAAGAACATTCGTTTAGTAAGAAAACTATTTAGTTTTCATACTAATCATCATCAGTTCAGCCGAATGACGTCCACTGTTGGTATATACCTCCCCCTAACTGTTGCTACAATGAACGGTCCTGTGCGTCTAGTTTCCATCGAACTTAATTTGACCCGACTATTATGCAGAGTATTGGGATCTGTATTTATAGTTTAGCGGAAAAGCGGCACCGGTATTCCCTCCTACCCCTTTTAAGCTTGGGCTTTTCTAACTTGGCATAGGTGACTTATAGTACTTAGACTAAATGGAAAGTTCATGAAAATAGAACGGACAGTAAACTTCGTAACTAAAGTAATTGTTTTGAAAATTGGTTTACATTGTCAAACCTTATTTTAACCCAAATAAAGGTTCATTTCTGTCGAAATTACAAAATTCTTAACCAGAAAAAGTTAGTAGAAAAGTACTATTTCTGATAAACCCGAATGTGAACGATGAATAAGTCATCTTAACTTACAATCAGTATGTCAACAAAGTATATTGTGTTTTTTTTTGGTAGGTAAAAATCATACAATGACGAATCCCGCACTTGGGCGGAGCGGGAAACAGTGTCAGACTCTTACTGAGAAAACAACCTAGGTACCTCGTTCCTTATTTACCTTTCGCACTCGGGGCAAAGCCTTCCTTTCAGAAAAATACCCTGAGTTAGACCCGTGGCCCCAGTTGGCTTTGCAGGGTCCCTATGGTTATGCTAATAACTCCTTGAGGCGTGCGGGAACAGAGCGCGCCGTTGCAACGCAACACAGCCTGGTGTCTCAAGTCAAACAGCCATCGTTCAAAAGCGATTCAATAAATCATAACCCTTTCTTACTTTTACAACTAATGGAGAGTAAGAATAAGTACAGAGATCTTCTAATAATAGGCCTGCCAATAATTAAAACTGATAGTTTTAAAAGTTCTCTCAATACCCGTTAATTTTCCGTGAGAATCGTCTTTGGTTCATAAAACACAATTGTGAACAAGTGTGGCGTTTCACGCAGTTAATTTAGCAATTTAAGTTCAATAACCTGTGGTCAGAAACCTTCATTAATGGAAGAAGCAACTGGACTGTTGTCACTTGATGAGGTCGTGGTATTGAACTTTTCAGACCAACTGAACTGGTGTACAGCAATGTGCTACCGGTACTATAGCGGTCATTTCTGCCTGATTACTTATATAAATTTTCCAAACAAGCCAGCGGCGCAGCGCCAAACCAAATCTTTGAGGTTTTCGTTTCGAGTGCAAGCAAAAATGAACTTAGCGGTGGTCAGGTGGAAGTGTCAACGATGGTACATGGTGGACATATCACCTATGCGCACAAAACTTTTTGGAAACACATTAATTGTGTGTGCTGAGTAGTGGAAGGAGCTTCCCTGCCGGAGTACAGCTACAGAGTGGAAGGAGATTCCCTGCCTAAGTCTGTTTTTCCTGCTACTTACCAATGGCACCTGGGTGTTTTTAAGTCAAGAGTGAATAGGTTACTTTTATGTAAGCGTGCTCCATTGACGACTACATCGACGCTTTCCATCAGGCGAGACAGTGGTCAAATGGGAGACTACAAACAATAAAAAAAAATTGCCATAAATATGTTAGTGTATGCGTGTCCAATATGCGGCCCGCTGCTGCAATATATATATATACGATAAACACCATCATACCACATATATATACGATATACAACAAAACCATAGCCCATCGCGCAGCGTCACCAAACAAAACAAACAAGCACATAAAAACGAAAAAAGAGCACTATATACTTTTTATACAGATCAGTAGATTACATAATAGAGTCAACATAACAGACAGTTACCATCAGCAAAAACAGGAAAATAAACCGTTTCATTGCTCTTTTTGGGCGAAAATCAACATAGTTAGTCCAAGTTCCAATTAACTAGGTGAGGTAAAAAATACATTTGAATGGATCGCCAGTTGAAAAAGGTACGAAAAGCAGACAAAACGTGATTTAATTAAATGTTCGGAGGCGACAGCGCTTGGCTAATAAAGTTAGTTCAGATAACTATGTACCTACAAAACTACGACTGTGTGTTGAAATTGTCACAGCTTGCAGATAAAAGTGTGACTCTTAAATAAAGGTAAGGTAATAAATTACATTTATTTTGCAACTAGTTTTTATAACAAACACTTTTATACACGTAATTTTTTTTTAAACTAGATGGGACCGCTAGAGTTTATTTATTTTTTAAGAAAACGTTGCCCCATACTAGAAATTACTCCTGTATCGGTTATAAAAATGTAAACTAACATACACAAGATACCCAGAACCGAAACACCATGCATGTGTTAATTCCGTGCAGGTACCGAAACCCGCGGCCTGCAGCGCAGCAGCCAATCGCTCAAGCTCTGCACCAACCGAGCCGTCTTATCAGTGCCGTATTATTTATTCTATACAATAACTAGAACAACTACAAAATAATTATTTGAAAATAGATTCTTAGTGGATCATCATCATCAGCCTTATTAATGTTCCCATTTCCGACTTCTGGGATTCAGGCCTCTTCTCTAGGAGAGGGAATGGGCCATTACCCACCACGCGGGTCCAGGGCGGATTGGTGGATGTCACAATACGTCTTTGAATTTTCCTAGTGGATATTGTAATTTAAAAAGTGTAGTTTTGTATCTCAATTGCCTGCGCAACAGGACGGTATGTAAAATCATTGAAACAGGTACAATATTGGTAAAATGGAACTGAACATTTTATTGTAGTTTTGCCGAGAAGTTTAACTTGATACATTTACTGCCAAATACTACAAGAACATCAGAATCTGTAAAATACACATTCTAATGATAAACTAATGAAATATTCAGACGAAGACATGGCTTAAAGGACTTGGCATCCAAGCATAAAAACATAACCAAAAAAAATGCCGCTCAATTCACGTTAATTACACTAATCTTTCTTTTATTTCTGCCAACAACCATAAAAGTTGTAACTGATAATCCGTAAAAAAGGACCAACTTTTACGCTTTCAAAAAAATATTTTACCAGTTCATACAATATTGAATACATACAACGTCACCGGATGATGAAACTTTGCACAAAGGGGGAAAGGGTACACAAAATGTTTTTGCCCAACGCCAAAAGGTAGTTTCTAGAGGATATAAAAATGAAATAAGGTTTCATCTCGTTACCCAATCACGGCTTGAAAGTATAGTCGTGTTTTTGTAAGCGATTCAATCTGTTGTCAGGTAAAAAAGTTCATTTTTGTTGCCGCAGAGAAATTAAGGTAGGAGGGTGATAGGAAATAAGGATAAATAAAGGGAATCCGTATGAGTTTCGCTGCATTTTTCTCTTGTTTAAGTAACTGGTCCTGGTTGTTTCGCATAAATTTCATTATCATTTCAGCCGACTGACGTCCACTGCGAACATAACGAACCATCTTGCGCCTTTACCACGTAGGTGAAGCCTGTGGTAGAAACTACTGGTATTTATTATATTTATAACTAGCTAGCGAGAGCAGTGTTAGCCAAGTGGTAATGGCCCAGACTTACGAGTTGTAGGTCACGAGTTCAAAACCAGCCAGGTACATTCTGTTGTGTAATTTATTTTATTATCACTGCTCTCAAAACGGTGACGGAAAATATCGCGAGGAAACCGGCATGGTGGTTTACGGAGCTTTTCATCTCCTAGAAATATAATAAAATATATTTCACGACTGTCACACAACGTGGTCTAGTCCCAAGCTAAGCAGAGCGTGTGTTATAGATACTAGACCACTGATAAACATACTTATATGTATATATTTCTAAATAACTAAATGAGGCTTGAATCCTAACAGTGGTATCATTATAAAACTAATGCTATATTTTGCTATGCTACAACTATTTGCTGTCAGTGGCTTCGCATACTCGTATGCCATACATCATCCAAATCCTTCCAGGTACAAGTGTAAAGGAATAATCAACACACCTACATACACAAACAAACATTCTTTCTTAAATGATTTAGGCTAAACTGTACAATACTGGACGCAGAAATTTTGAATTTAAGGGGGAGGGGAAGGAGGGGGGGAAGGCCCCTCCTTCCCCAAACCACCTCCCAAATAAAGAAAACGCATAGTTTTGGAGATATTTAAAATTAAAAATTTTGCGGTTAGGTATCAGAAAATCGTACATTTTATGCATTTTTTGAGGAAAATTTATGGGTTTTTGGAGGGAGGGTCACTCTCAACCCCTACATCTATCCCCCTGTAGTAGCAAATGTATACCTATAGGTATTTAAAAGTAAAAAACAAGATTGTCCGGGAGCGTTCTACATTGTATATAAATATTTGTGCACTGACAAATAAAGTAGCCAAATGATGATTTAGGTTAAGGTTATTTTTTTTTAAACCACACACACTAAATTTAGGGCACCCCGACTCGGATAGATTTAGGTTAGGGTTATTTTTTTTTTAAACCACCCACACCAAATTTAGGGCACTCCGACTCTGATAGATTTAGGTTAGGGTTATTTATTTTTTTAACCACCCACACTAAATTTAGGGCACCCCGACTCGGATAGATTTAGGTTACGGGTATTTTTTTTTAAACCACCCAGAAAACTTTCAGTGCACAAATATTTAAATACAATGTAGAACGCTCCCGGACAATTTTTTTACCTTTATATACCTATAGGTATACATTTGCTACTATAGGGTGATAGATCTAGGGGTTGAGAGTGACCCTCCCTCCAAAAACCCACAAATTTTCCTCAAAAAATGCATAAAATGTACGATTTTCTGATACCTAACCTTAAAATTTTTAATTTGAAATATCTCCAAAACTATGCGTTTTCTTTAATTGGGAGGGGGTTTGGGGGAGGAGGAGCCTTCCCCCCCTCCTCCCCCTCCCCCTTAAATTCAATATTTCTGCGTCCAGTATTGTACAGTTTTACCATGATTTACTCTCCGTTATCCTTTGATCGGGCGGTTACCCAAAAGCTTGATTCCCTTCCGTAATTCAAAGACAAGACTCACTCCTAACCATGAATCTGTCTCAACTATAAAACCGCAAGCTAAATAAGACTTTATACCAATAAATACAAAGTTTAAATCAGTTAAGCAGGTCACACGCTTTGCTAATGAAATTATCTTCAAGCTGCAACTGTAATTATATTTGGGAAGACAGGGAGTGATACATAAGGGATATTAAGAAATGGTGCATTGCCGTGTTACAGTTCTGTTTCAAAGTTTGTGGGTATAAATGTGATAAATGTAAGGCAAATGGTTGCATTCCCCGTTGCCTTAGTTTGCTTCTCCGAGTTGTAAAATATGTGGTAATATGTTGAATAGAAACTATATAGTGGTTGGAGAGCAGTGGTGGCCGAGTGGTAAACGCCCCGACTTACGAGTTGTAGGTCGCGGGTTCAAACCCAGCCAGGGGCATTACTTTGTGTAATTTATTTCATCACCACTGCTCTCAAAACGGTGAAGGAAAACATCGTGAGGAAACCGGCATGTCCTAGAACCAAAAATTCGAAGACATGTGACATCCACCAATCCGCACTGGGCCCGCGTGGTGGATTATGGCCCATTCCCTCTCCTAGAGAGAGGAGGCCTGTGTCCCTGCAGTGGGAACATTAAAAGGCTGATGATGATAGTGGTTGGAGCAGGAATATTGAGAATGAAAATAAGGATATCAAGATACAGTACGGGCCGTAGGATCTTGGCGAGTCTGAAGTTAGGCCCTGCGAATTTTAGCTCTTGATAACTCGTAAAACAAATAAATGGTTTAAACAAATAGATAATAAATGCATTTAAGAGTTGTTATTGCAGTTAAAAACTTATTTTTTTTTTATATCTATAACTAAGTAATTAAAAAAACCACAGCACCGTAGGGACACAGCAGGACCGAAACTTACAGGGGCTATTAAAACCCGAGGTGTGGTATCAGTTAGTAAACCTGTTTCGTCCTAGAGCGGGTAAAGTCATTGGATGATTTCCCATCTTAACCTTTCGAGTATCATAATTAGAGACATAATAGAAAGAAAAAACGTATGCGAATGCCGGCGTTCACTTGGGCCTCATGTTTTTTAAAAAAGGAAATAAAGACACTAAACAAAAAAAAATACAAATAAAGGGTTACTTTTTCAAATGTTTGTTGCCGGCTGATCCACAGAAGCCATTTATTACTTGGGCTGTAAAAAAAGTACGACACTCAACGATCAGACAGCCTCCTTAGATTCCTTTTATAAACACAATTTTGCTTCCATTTCACGACTATTGATCTTTACGACAACTAACGCCATCTATGAACGATCTACGACAACGCACAACTCGCGCGCCAATCAGCTGATTGGTACGATGAAAGTGAACGTTACGCCAACAGATGTCGCTACGAGTACGGATAGATCAATAAACGTCAAACTGAGATTTATTTACTCCGTGGGAAGTGTAGTAAAACTGTTAGCTGTCCTGTTTGAGTCACATGCGACAGTAAAAACATTTGTTCGAGAAAGAAATATTGATTTAGAGTGTGTGAGAGATTTTTATTAGCTTGTTTGTGTGTTTTAGGAAGACGTGTAGTTGACATTAGTCCGATGTCCGGCGAACTTACGTCATACACCATCCGGTCGTATTACTACCGGGCTTTAGACTACTTCTTTCTGCTTTGTGTTTCATTATTTATATGTTTTCACTAAAAAGACTGCTCTCAAAACGGTGAATGAAAACATCGTGAGGAAACCGGCATGTCCTAGAACCAAAAATTCGAAGACATGTGACATCCACAATCCGCGCTGTGTCCACAAGGTGGATTATAGCCCATCCCTCTTCTAGAGAGGAGGCCTATGTCCCAGCAGTGGGAACATTAAAAAAAGGCTGATGATGACTAAAAAGACATACCCATAGTCTTTCCCCAAGTGTCACAATCACAACGGCCAGTCCTTTTCGTCTCGCCTCTTTCGGACACCCGCGATCCTTACCAGGTCATCGTTCCACCTTGTAAGAGGCCTGCCAACGCTATGTCTTCCGGTATACGCTTTATACGCTAATCAAATAGTTTTACCGATATAAAATAAGTCCCTAATCTTTACAATTACTTTTCATGTAATCTAATGACAACTGACAACTGTATTACACTGGATATGAATAAATTACTGTTATCTAAAATATTATTGTCTTAATAAAACTAGCTAAAATATCATTATCTTAAATCCGGATGATTTGTGATACAATATAATAGTTTTACAACTAAGTAGTGTAGGTATCATTACGTAGTATAAAACAAAATTGGCTGTCCCATGTATGCTTAGATCTTTAAAAGTACGCAAGGGATTTTGATGCGTTTTTTTTTTAATAGATAGAGTGATTCAAGAGGAAGGTTTATGTGTATAATACATGCATACTATATTCAATATCAGTATCCATGCGAAGCTGGGGCGGGTCGCTAGTTTTAAATAAGTCAGAAAAAAACTGTAAACAAATAAGTTCAATCCAGAAGTGTAGTATGCAAATTTATTACTTACAAAAACATGGAAATAATTTAATAATTGATACACGCATTAAAAACAAATAATAATTTCTAATACGAAACATACTGACTGCAACAGTTGTGACTCATTACATAATCTAGCTAGACTTAAATAATTCTATCCAATCTGGAAATAACCCTTTGGTAGTCGGGGTAATAAGAAGGACCCCTAAATTAAGTGTATTTAAGTTAATAAGTACCTCAAGAGCCTTTTTACCAGTCAGCTGGACAACCGACGGACTTACTATTCAGTTTATCATTTAACCAATCACACTTTCACACCAACATTGTATAGAGAGAAAGTTTGTGTGTTTGTATGTCTGTTTGTTAGCTACTGCCGTAAAGAAGTTGAACTCAACGATGACACTGTAAAGTTAGAACTAGGAAGACCGCAGTAAAGACTGAATCAAACATCATTGCGTACACGTGAGCCACATACGTCGATCTGGGTGCGTAGGTCTTCATACATTTTGGCACGACTGGCCTGTCAGCATAGTAGTTACTGACTCTGACTGCTATGCCGGAGGTCGTGGGTTCGATTCCCACCCAGGACAAATGTTTGGGTGATGAACACGATCATTTGTTCTGTGTCTGGGTATAATTTATCTATAATATGTATAATTTATCTATAATATGTATATATTTAGAAATATATAAGTACGTTTATCAGTTGTCTAGTACTCATAACGCAAGCTCTGTTAGCTTGAGACTAGACGGTGTTGTGTGATGGTCGTCGAATATTATTATTTTATAATGCAACTAGACTTGTAGAACAACATTAGTTCCACGTCACGCGACGTGAGTCTACGTACAAGTCTAGAGGCCCTACAGGGTCGAAGCCTCCCGGAGCTGAGGGTTGGTGCGAAAGCGTTACACACCGGGGCTCTGGGAATAAGGCAAGGAAGGTACGGGGTAGGTTATTTAGTCAGTAAGAGTCTGACACTGTTTCCCGATCCGCACAAGAGAGGGATAAGTCATTCGATAATATAATTTTTACCTACCATAAAAAAAGTTGTGAGCAGTGGTGGCCGAGTGGTAACGGCCCCGACTTACGAGTCACGGGTTTAAACCCAGCCAGGCGCATTACTTTGTGTAATTTATTTCATCACCGCTGCTCTCAAAACGGTGAAGGAAAACATCGTGAGGAAACCGGCATGTCCTAGAACCAAAAATTCGAAGACATCCACCAATCCGCACTGGGCCCGCGTGGTGGATTATGGCCCATTCCCTCTCCTGGAGAGAGGAGATCAGTGTCCCTGCAGTGGGAACATTAAAAGGCTGATGATGATGATAAAAAAAGTACAAGTCAGGCGTGGTCCAGTTGTGTGTCGGTCTTTAGTACAAACGGCCCTCGGATCTTGGCGAGTCTGTAGTTAGGTTTTGCGAATTTGACCGCTTTAAAACTCGTTAAAAAATAAATGCTATAAACAAATAAACACAATTTGCAGTAGTTATTGTTGTTAAAAACTGTTATTGGCATTTATTTTTTAACTAGCGACCCGCCCCAGCTTCACACGGGGGCAATACTGATATTAAATATGTATATTATGCATGTATTATACATATAAACCTTCCTCTTAAATCACTCTATCTATTAAAAAAGCCGCATCAAAATCCGTTGCGTAGTTTTAAAGATTCACGAATAAGCATACATAGGGACGAAGCGACTAAAATTCACAGAGCCTAACTTAACTGAACAGACAGACAACTAACAGACTCCCCAAGAGCCGACGGCCGCACTGTAGTTTTCTCTTCAGTGTCTAAAGTTCCACACAAACCGACTAGGAAGAACTAAGAAGAAAAAGATAAGCTATTTCTTTTATAACTCATACCATCATGACTGAAGCCAGAATACAAATCAGTTCTGTTATCCGTCACCACTCAAGTATCCCTGGCTACTTTAAACAAGTGACCCTCCGGGATTTGCTTCACATGACCGATTGATCCCTTCGGTAGTAAGCCGGTTTTACGAGATCCCCTTTACAAACAAACAAACTTTCCTTTTCTGTCTGCAGTATTTCTATTTGCATGATATGTTGTGTTTTTATCAAAGATCCTTTTGTAATCTGTTTGTCTTGCAATGATTTTGATACTTTACCTAAATGTTTTTGAATTTGTATTTAATTCGATAGCCTGATCGGCGGCGGCGATCTCTCGCGAGGACGAGGACACACCTCAACCGTGTGCTCTACCGTATCCTCCGGGCAGTCCACACAATGGCGACTCCCGGGCGTCTCTTCCGCACGAATCCGATGCAGGTAGGTACCTCCCAAAATTACCATGTCCGGTGAGGAACTGCGTCAGAAAGTGAGAGTCTTTCCTGCAACGGCAACGCCTCAAAAAAGGGACTTACGGCCATAATTATGGAGTTCCATTTGAAGTAGAAACGAACGAAATAAAAAAGTAATTAAAAGCTTCGAAATTAAAAGTAAACCGAGTCCAATTAATCCAGAAAAAGAAACGTATGAAACGGGTCAACTTTCAACAAATCGAAATCTACCAAAAAATTCTAGAATACCCCGCAAAACTAACCGAACCAACCAAAAACTAATCTAGGCTAGTCAAACAAAAACTGCTGTAGATACACGAAGGCCACAAATATCAAAATGGCTGACACGACCTTCTCGATCGAGAACCAATTAAAAAAGTTCCATCTACCAGGTACAAAAGTGAAATTGTGTGGACTCCTCCCCCTCCACCCACTTCCCGGTCGGTAAAGGCCTATGCAGACGGGCACGGCCGGCATGGCAAAGGACAAGAATTTTGAAGCCAGTCAGAGGATTCGGAACACACTAGTCGCTTAGATACCGTGACATTCCAACGCCATACCACGTCACGTCCGACAGTTACGCCCAATACATATTTCAGTAATATATTTTTTTATTCATATAAAATAGTGGTTGTCTATGATTCCGCCTGGAAGACACCTAAATTATAATAGGGAAGACCGCAACAGGCAAATTTTTCCACTACTACTAACTACAAATTATTGTCGTGTATGCGGTATAAACGAGGCGAAACGCTTCGTCTGGACCGTAGACTTTTCAACGTAAGGAATGGATAGAGCAGTGGTGGCCGAATGGTAACGGCCCAGACTTACGAACTGTAGGTCGCGGGTGCACCGCAGCATTCCACCAAAAGCCAGTGATGCATCTTCCTATGTGATGATACCCTTTTCGATGCCACGAAATCATTTTAAAGCAGAGAAATTTATGTCGTATTTCTATTTAGATATGTCTGAATGTCCGTTGGTAAAATTTTAAATCCTATGCAATGCCGTCCCGGTCTGCGCAAGCCTTAAGGTAAACATGTCGAACTATGTGGAATTCTGGAACAAATGTAAAGAAAAACGTTTTTATGGTTCCAGCGTTTTTATGGTTATGTGTGATACATATCCGATAGTTTTTAATGGAAGCGTTGCTGATTTTGATTAGTAGGTATAAATTACAGTTTTAATTACTTTTCTAAATAATATGAAATGATCTCTCTTCTAATGAAAACCACCGACGCGTGGTAATGGTAATCGGATGTTGGATGAGAAATGAATGAACTAGTTCAATTTTATGTGGAAAGTTTTGTGTTATAATCTAATCATTTGCTGGGAAATGATCAGAAGAATTAATGTTTACTTACATTTGTATGTGATACGAGTTTTAGATTGAGAAAATCAAATGTGAATTCCATTAATCAGTTCGTAATGTTTTTACTGTTTTCACGATTCACATAACGCGAGAAACCTTACTGGGACCCTTCGATTTTGAAGAGATCTTGTTGCGCGAATTGCGCCATCGAGTCTTTCTAGGTCATTACCGGACGGGTAGACGGTGAGCTACCCAATGCTCTCCATCCGTAAGCACGTCCGGGAATCCCTGAGGCATCTTATCTAGCAAGAGAGAACCACTGAATAAAAACTCCACAACTGCTGTTGATTTTTATTCTCATTCCCACACAAAGTACTAGTTTAACATTATCTAATCTTGAATAATGACCAACAACTAGGTTGCAATCTCAATAGATTTAAATAAAACCAACGTTATTTAGCACATATAAACACTAATGAAGCTATAAAACTTTCAGAACACATTAACTTATGTTCAAAGAAGTATTGCAAAGAGTTTTAATTGCAAGAAAAAGCAACATTTGAAGAAAAATTTGCCATCCAGCGTGGCAATGCTGCCAGCCGTTTGGGCACATTTACCAGTCGACAGCGATGCGGAAAAGTTTTTTGATGCCTTATTAGATTAGGCACTTTTATTTAGTTCTTTTTTTTTATTCATGTATATATGGAATTTTAAGGTTACTTACTTCATTTTTTATTATCTTGAATTACAATTTTGTAGACCTTTGAAGAAATACATACTATACTCGTATAGGTTACTATTGCAGTAAAAACTATAATTTCAGTTCAAGTATCGGTAGGCTTCTTTTTAGGTGTCGCCTATCGCGTGCGGCCTTCTTTGCTAGCATTACTGCTTCGCAGAAAGAGGAAACCGCCTGCCACTACTTTTCGCTTAGGATGGCCTGTACCAAGGCCCGGAGTATCACTGGGTTGACGACGAAAATTTACTTTACGAAGCCTTCCAATACTTCATCGTTATATTTCGCTAAACTTTTGCATAAACAAATTATGAACTAAAGTCGACCGCTGCAAAAGAGCAAGTTTTTAAAAGTTTAATTAAATTTCAATAACGAGTTTTTTAACCCTAAAACCTTATTCAGAACACTTTTGCTGCTACTTCGTCCGGCCATATTAATAAATTAGTTGTAAGCTACATGAATGGTCATACAATATTCACGGTTTAATTAATAGGATTTTTAGGGTTCTGTATCTCAAAAGGAAAATAAATACTTAGTCGTCTGTCTATCTAGAACCTCTTTTTCTTTTCTTTTCAGATATAGGGAAAAATCTGAAAACTGCAAATTTGTTGTAACGTTACGGAAAAAAAAACTTTTTTTGAGAGGAAGTTGTCTGTCTGTCAAAACCCCTTTATCTGGAGAACGTGTAGAAGTATCGAGTTGAAATTTAAACCATATACTCAAATCTACAGTCCCGAGAAATTGTGGAAAAAAGAATTCTATATTAACAAACGAAAAGATACGGCCGTTTATATCGCAAAAAACACAAATACTTCCCGTTGATCTAGATTACCGAAATTTGACATGAAGCAAGGTATCATAGCAATGTAGGAAAAATTCTTGGGAATTGTAAATATGTAATTGCGTCACAAAAAAAATTGCGATTCAGAAAAATCTTCATCACTCAATTCGGGAATAGGACTGTTTTCATAGACAAGTTACCTCTCTTAGAGAAAAGGCCTGAGTCCTAGCAGGGGGAACATTATAAGGCTGATTGATGCTATGCTATGCATAGGTAATTACGGAACCATCAGTTCGCGAGCCCGACTCGCACTTGGCTGGTTTTTATTTCTATTAGGTAGCTTCAGTAATTGAGTTACTAACTAAACTCTCGAGAAAAGTGGTCGGCAATTTCTTTTCTTTGATCACTTTTCTTGTTTTAATGGTTTGTTTTGAACTTTTGAAATTAACTGCTCTTTCTTAGCTGATTTTTTTTAAATGTATAGTTTGAATTGATATTGTATGGATTCCGCATATTTGTTTAAAGACTACATGCATTCCAAGATAGTGGATTTATTTAAATACAACATAGTATATATGCCCAGTCTCGCAAAGCTTCGAAATTCGAAGCTTCGATTTTTTCGCCCTGGTATATGGGGCAACGTTGGAACGGGGTAGGTTGTTTAGTCAGTAAGAGTCTGATACTGTCTCCCGCTCCACTCAAGGGCGGGATTCGTCATTAGATGATTTTTCCCACCATAAAAAACCCTTACGATGTTGAAACCTCTACGGTCCGTGAATTACTAGATGTCTATAGAATCGAATGTGCGAGAAATTCCTTGAACTGTATTTTAAATCATATTATGAGCTTTATTATGAGTTGGTTAGTTACCATAGTCCTCACAAAAACAGTGTAACTAAAGGAAAACTACAGGTTTTAATCAGTAAAAGACTGACAATTACACCCAGAGCGGTAGAAGCATAGGGTAGAATCCATTTTATGATTTTTTTTCCTCTATCTATCTATTTACAGCAATCTGGTTTCCGCATTTAGTCCGTATGTTCGGGCTACACTAACGAGAAATGCCGAGAAAATTAACATTAGGTGTAGCCACGACTTAACGCCATAATTTGACAACGGCATTAACATTGCCGTTTGGCGTTAAGCGATAACTCAAGCTTTCACGTGTAGCCACCCACTTTAGCGTGTTAAATTTATCACGATAATTATCGTAGTAAATATAACGCGTTGTAGTGAGTATTTCCGTCAGACGTTAGTGTGGCCTTAGCGTAAGTAAACTATTGTGCGTGGTCGATGGACTTTACCCCAGCCAGCCTACTGTCCCCACCTCTACCAGTCTACTCTTGGATGGGGTGGGCCCATCCAGAAGTAGATGAGCCTTTTCTTTCTTTGCTCAGGGCGTCTATGAGAGAATACGATACTATTTTTCTAAATTTTTATAGATAGCCATTCAAATTCAAAGCTTTCCGCAAAATATTTTCCTTCCTTACCATTGCGAATAGGAACACAAAAGCAATTAATTTCTGGTCTCTTTAATCGCCTGTCAATTGCTTCGGACACCTCTCTCGTTCCGGAAAATGAAAAGGAAACACATTAATAACATCACAATTTTATGTAAGCTATTATTTCGTACATTTCTGTCGTAAAATAAATTAAAAGCTTTCGTTTTTAATTGTAATTAAACGACGTAACAGCCCAGCCATGTAATTGGCTGGAAAATGAAGATTATATCTAAGTATCTGTTCATATATAAAAGGAGAAACTGACTCACTGACATATCAACGCACAGGCGAAACTATCAGGAAACTTTACACCAGACAACACCCTTTATGAAGCAGGGTCGAAGCCTCCTGGGTCCAAGGATTGATTTGAAAGCGTGACACCAGGGCTCTGGGATTAAGGCAAGGAAGGAACAGGGTAGGTTGTTTAGTCAGTAAGAGTCTGACAATGTTTCCCGCTCCGCCTAAAAGCGGGATTCGTCATTGGATGATTTTTAAACACCATAAAACGTAGGCGAACTAAGTGAGGATTTCCCTAACTTGAAATGTGAAGAGCGGATTTTCCAAACTTCACTCCCTATGGGTAAGTTAGTATGGTCACAATTTCAGAAAGGTTTTTGTCCGCGGAGCTATAATTCTTAAGTAAGTTTCTCTATTAAATATTATCAGCTATCTACTAGTGAATGTCCCGTCAAATTCGGTCCAGTTGTTTCAGAGAATAGCCAAACAAAACATACAGATAGACCGACGGAAAGACACGCAAAATTGTTCTTATACACGAGTATAGAAGCCATTTTTGCCTGTTTTCGTTACGTATGAAGGTACCGCACAATAAATAAATACCAGATATTTTATAATACAGTTTAATACATTTATTTGTTTTTAAATGTATAGATAGAAAACTTTCATGCGAACGTTTGATGGTCAAGGTGAAAATGATTCACAACTCCAATAGCCATTGGCCTACGTGTTCGTAGAATATTTATTAGAACGAAAGTAAGCGCATTGTAAAAATAACATGACATAATCCTTAGTGTATTGTTTTATAATGTACACTATGTACTTGTACAGAGATACTAATCGACTAGGTACCAACGATGACTCGCCGTGCAGTGGTTCACTGCGAAACATTCTTGGTTTGTCATCAGCAGTTTTTATTAATATAACTAACTTTCTGCCAGTGGCTTCGCCCGCGTATAAGTAGGTTTCTCCATACCAACTTTTGACTTCTGTTTCATCCGTTTAGAGAGTGAATTTTGGGGAAATCCTATCTTAGTGCTCGTTAACGCCAAATTTCACGCTACTTGTCCCAGTAGTTTCGGTTGTACGTTGACATGTCAGTCAGTTTCTCCTTTTATATACATAGTACTGTACATGTACTTTCTGCTCGACCAAAAAAATAATCCGAGACTCCACATTCACCAGCCCAAACGTCTAGAATAAAGAGGCAGAACACTGATTGATAAGACTACGCTTTTTGATGACATGGAACTGAAGATAAAGAACGAAACACACAGACGTGAAAACTTAAAAAAAAAAACCATAATGAAGAAAGTATTAGGGAATTTCATAGAACATTTATAACAACATAATCGTGGTCTCTAGTAGAATATTCCCAAATATTTTGGTACATATCTTCAGGTATCCGGCAATAAAAATACCAAACCAAAACGTAAGCCAAAAATTCTTCGCAAATTATTACCCTCAAATATAGCACAGCATGTCATAATCTAATGGATGCGCTTACGTCAATTTTACACGGATTTAATTGATATATCGGTTGCACACGCGATGCTAAGTGTACTCGTGTAATTGAACAGTTCAAGGTTGCCTTCCAACCATGCCCTTATTTAATGGAACAATAAGATTAACTGACCAGAACGAATCTCACGCTTATTGTTTTCGGGGGTCGGAATTTTTTGGGCTGTCAATTGAATTAGGGGTTTCGTTTCTATTCTATCAATTACTTCATTAGGTAGTGTGGTTAACTGTTCGTAAGGTTCTTGATTTGTTAATTACTTACTACCAGATCAAGAACTGTTTGGCTTAGTTCTTTGTTATATACCTGCGTTTTCTGTTATTTATTTATTGTGCACACCTACCACATTCCTGTCCTTTTGTAACCCAAAGGTTGACTGGTAGAGAATGCCTTGTTGCATTAAGTCCGCCTATGTACCACTACTGTACATGAAGATCAAATAAATATTCTATCTCATCTTACGCGTACTCGTGTTTTTTTGCCTATTCCAGCGATATCTATTTAGATCATTTCAACATTTCCTACTTAAACGGAATCAATTATTCCATGTCTGCGACTGTTGATCGCTGTTTTTTTTACTTCTTCTTTAACTATCACTTATACTTTGTCTTCTTTACAATTATCTTACTTCTTTGTTTTACTTAGTACAGTTATGGATCCCACTACTGCCTGACATTCGGGACTGTCAAGCTCTTGTAGTTTTTAAAAGAGAAATAAAGGAATATTATCTTTCCGTTTCATTATTAATGCATTACTATTAATATTATTTAATCTGTATTATGATGATATTTTATATTGGTTTTATAAGTTTATTTTTCCTATACACACGGTGTCTACATCTATTTTTACAACTCTTCTTTCAAGTGTGCTGGAAAAGATATCTTCAGAAAAAAAGCCTTTGTATATGTCTGATTAGAAGCGTGAAATTTTACACAAGGTTCCCTTTTATGATGTAGGTGAGCACAAAGAAAGGAATTTTCAAAATACACCCTCTAAAAGAAGGAAACGGGGTTCGTATTGAGAAACCTACCTTTCATAGTCATAGTCATAGTTATAGTCATAGTTATTTATTGGTAAGGGATTCTTACAAGTCATAAAGGTACAAACTGATGCAATAATGTCAACAAAATTACAAATTAATCATAAATTGAATGTCAAATAATAAATACAAATAATTTAAATACGCATGTCAAACAAATAAAATAATATATAAGAATACAAATAAATCAATGTCAAATCACAAATTAAAATTAAATATAAGAAAAAGTCACAATATAAAATTAAGTCATTCGTCAAATGAATAGAACGCTTGCTCGATAAGCCATTTTTTCAATCGAGCCTTAAAGCTACTTGTAGTCGGGGCACCAGAAATAGCTGCAGGCAGCTGATTATAAACTGTCGGGCCCATAACATGAGTCGTCTTGGCAGATTTGGCAAGTGTCCTCGAGACCGTCGATAACTGACCCCTGCTTCTCGTGCAATATGTATGACGGCTGCCTACTTTTGGGTAAAGGTCCAAGTTCATCCTCACGTACAACGCAACCTGATATATAAGTATAGCAGGTAACGTGAGGATGCCCAGTCTAACAAAGTGGGGTCTAGCAGACACGTCCTGCGGTATCCCGACAATGGCTCGCACTGCACGCTTCTGCATTCGGAAAGCGCGCTGCCAATCTGCAGCACGACCCCATAGCTCAGCGCCGTATTGGAGTAGCGAGTGCACCGTCGCGACTAGAGTACAAACATATTATAGAAAACATTTTTCCTTTCAATTCACAAGACAGTCTCCTAACAAACCAGCACCATGGCCATGTTGGAGTAGTTATGGCTATACGTCTTATTCAATATTATGGTCTTTGTAACACGAAATATCTACACTAATATAATAAAGAAGTAAAGTTTGTTTGTTTTTTTGTTTGCAGGATGTAATCTCTGGAACTACTGGTTCGATTGGAAAAAAATTAGCAACAATAGAAAGCTGCTTTAATCCTGAGTGACATAGGTTATATTTTATGTACGCGAGTGAAGCCGCTGGCAAAAGCTAGTAGTTTTTTTCAATTCATTAAGTTAGTCTCCCAACAGTCCAACACCATGGCGCCTCTACAGCGTTGTCTGGATACTTTTACTCGCATTCCTAATACAACGCCGGCCACAGTTTTCACTCGCCGCGACTGGCATACCAAGATGGCCGTGATTTACTACCGGTGGCACGCTGCTGCTTATTTGTAAGGGCGGAAATTAATGTTCTTTATTGCTTTTAAAGTGGACTGTTTGGAATTCATTTGTGTAGTTTAATTTGATTTGTTATTATGACAGTTAGTTGATTAATGTTCGTTTAGGCGAAATGTTTAGGTTTTTTGGTATTTTTGGTGAACGTTAAACGGTTTGAACTTAGTACGTTAACTGCAAAATCGGTGGCACCCATTAAATCCTCCAAGGTGAAAGTGTTTCGGCACTTGGGGCTTTAGCATTTGGCTCATGTTCAGCAGTGCTGTGCAGTACATTGGATTATTAACCTAATGAACCACTGTTGTTGTGGTCCACCGTTGTATTGTATATATGGTGTACTTACAGAGTATATCTATCTATCTATGAACCTATACATAGGATTGTTAAACCAATGTACCTATTTGAATTTCGGCGCTGCAACCAGCGCTGAGATTAAGGCTGTTTTCCCTAGATAATAGGACCTTTGAACTAGACCATACCTTCATGAAATCTACTTGTCACTATTATTAATTTTGATTTTCCTAAAAGCTACAACCTAGGGGTCTTTAAGTCAAGACTGAATAGTTTACTTTTAGACAAGCCCGATTCCATATCCACCACATCATCGCTTACCATTAGGTGAGATAGTAGTCAATTGCAAGCCTCAAAAAAAAAAAAAACATGATACGAAGATCAACTACAAAGAATTTGAATTTTCTGGATCATCCAATCACTTGGTCCGTCAATCTATGTCTACATGTTACTAGATTGGTCTATCGTGAACGAAACTAAATTATCGAATCTAATCGACACTAAATTGATGATGTTACGTCTAGGTAAGACACTAACAAGAGTTACGATGGATCAGTTAGATATATAGATAGATATACTCTATATTGTAAGTACACCATAAATACGTAGTAGTCATAGTTTCTTGTTTGTTAGAGTAGTTATGGCTATACGTCTTATTCAATATTTATGGTCTTTGTAACACGAAATATCTACACTAATATAATAAAGAAGTAAAGTTTGTTTGTTTGTTTTTTTGTTTGTAGGATGTAATCTCTGGAACTACTGGTTCGATTGGAAAAAAATTAGCAACAATAGAAAGCTGCTTTAATCCTGAGTGACATAGGTTATATTTTATGTACGCGGGCGAAGCCGCTGGCAAAAGCTAGTAGTTTATATTTGTCCTACGAAGTTTCAACTACGTCGTCGATTATTACTCTGCTATTTTTGGTCTTAACGTGATGTTATGAAGACCTTAGCCTTCCTCTAGAAGTAGGTTATCGGACACTAAAAATAATTTTCAATACGAAATAGTAGTTCTCGAGATCAGCACGTTCATACCAACAAACTCTTGAGCCTTTTAATAATAGCCAATTTAATAATATCAGTCAGGTGACAGAAATATGTAGTCTTTGTCTATTTTGTAGTCCTTTTGACTCCTCTCTCACCACATGGTGAGTGATGATGGAGTAGGCTTGCCAAGAAGTTAGCTCTACACTCTTAACGTAAAGACCCCCAAGGTTGTTACTGTATTCATTTAGCCCTTTATTATATTTATGAAAGAGGGAAACGCAACGAAAAGGATAATAAATTCTGATATCCACCTATTAACACGATAAACACTAGAAATATCAAAGGTGAATTGACGTTAATTGGAGCCATTAAACTAGGTAGATGAATCATACCCACGTGCAGCGGATCGTAATGTTCATAATCCATCAACAAAAGCCACTTTACCAACAATAGTCAATCATCGCAATATATTCAGGCGTGTCACCAGCGATTAATCACCACATTGCAAGTATGGTGGTACAGAGGGTCCTATGGGTATCGACAATGGAAGTTATATCGCTATTATAATGATCGGTATGCTTCAAACGTTTGGGAATTGTGACTGGACTACTGAGTGTCTATACTACGTTTAAAATAACACTACGACGTTGAAGAAAACCTTTTTTACTGTTTGTTTAATCGATTTTAAGTTCTATTCTGTAGGTATAAGGATGGGATTAAAAGCAAAAAAAGTCTTTAAAAAACGAACTATTTACTGCAGTCGCCATGTGTCATTCCACCAATGTAATAAAGCTCAAAATCGGTTAAACGGACGGTAAAAATGGTTTTCTTAAATGTCTTATGTTGTTTTAAACAGAGTATAGTTAGAGTTTGTTTTACGTTACGTTTATGACGTTCGGTGCTCTGATTGGCCTGTTGCAAACTTTTGACCAATCATAGAGCCAAACGAGGTAAACTTAAAACAACTCGTTTAAGGCCTAGCAGTATTGTGTTTCTATTTGCATTTTGTTTCACTTTCGTCAAATTAAAGACGACAGCGTAATTTTAGACGTGTCCTAGCCTTTTTTCGACTTGACCTTTTCAAGCATCAGCTTTCTAATTTGAGTTTAAAATGTTTTCTTGTCTTATCTAATTTGTGTTAGTTTAGAAGATAAAAAAAATAATTAGTTTCTAAACAGGTTTTTCGAAAGGCCCTGGTGTTATACTTTCGCATCAACCCAAAGCGTTAGGGGTTAAAAATACAATTGGACCCTTAAGCTAGCACTAAAACTGGGTTTCTTTTTGTCAAAAAGCCAGCTTTCAGCCAAGAAAACGTCCATCAGGACCGTTAGTAAGCCCATAAAATTCGACACTGTCCAAGGTCTAAGTCATTTCCTCCACTATCAATAGCGGAGACGCATCGTTACCGGCTTCCTACGATCCCTATCTTAAGATAATATCTCGACTTCACAATTTAAGTGTATGTCGGCGAATCTACTGCATATGAGGACGAATCTTTAGGTGAGGACAGTGATAAACGATGGGACTAGGGTTACCATTTCTCAGGACTTTTGGACTGTATTCAGAATTGTGGCTGGATTTTGAAAATCTCATGGAATCTTTAAAAAAATATTTTCAAAATAATTAAAAAAATACGAATTTCATTTTAAAGGTCTTTTTAATTAACAACTACCTTTATTTAAAGATAATCTTCCTTTGGTAATAATTGTAGGTACAATTAAAAACTTTAAGTTCTTAAAGTATACGATAAAAAGTTGAACTAAAATGGCAACCTTGCTGTGTCGCAGGCCATTTTGGTCCAACTTATAGTAGGCCACGTATTAGGTACTTACGTACCGAGGTTGTCGCTTCCACACTCTCTCCCACACCGTTTTAAGTACGATGTGCAAGCGTGACTCAGATCCACAATGTATACCTAAATGAAAATTTTCAAACTGTAAAAAAAATCTCAGGATTGGAAATCTACCTTTTTCTCCGGACATAAAATATTTTCACCTAGTAACCCTATACGGGAGTGAAGATACGACATTATACTGCTAAGATCCACAATGTTTAAAAGAAAATTTTCCAACCTGTAAAACAATCGCAGGATTATAAACCTGCATTTTTCTCCGGACTTCAGATATTTTCACCTGGTAACCCTGTACAGGACCGAAGATACGACATTATACTGCCAAGATTATGACCCTTGACACTTGGTAGGAATGGAACATTCTCGCTTCCTACCACGTCGCACATTATTCATTCAGGACATAACGTAATATCATGCTTATGAGATCTGTCGGGGCTTGCAGATGTGGGTGAAATGTGAATCTTAAGTAAGTAAACAAATCTTAATCATGTCAGCTTGTACGTATAGTTCTCTGTAGGTTAGCTACGAGATATCTCGTAGGTGATTTCTTCTCAGATACCACCTACGAGATATATCGTAGGACTTATAAGGCTATAGTTAGCCTTTAAAGAAAGTATTGATATTGCTGATACCTAAATACCTACGAGATATTTCATATATAGATTATGACACCATTGTACACCCTGTAAATATCCAGGGTCAGAGTTTCTTTCAGACACGAACCCTTGGTCCCGGTAGGCTTCGACCCTTCTGCAGCGTCCCTATGACAGTAATGTCCATAGGAACGGAGTAAGTTGTTTCGTCAGTAAGAGTCTAACACTGTACTGCTGTTCCACTCCGCCCAAGGGCGGGACTCGTCATTAGATGATTATTACCTACCATAAAAAAATACCATTACAGTTTTTTATAACAAATATTTTGGAAACCCAGATAAATCTTGTAACCTTGTGGTTTATTTATCTAGATTTTCAATGAAATCAAAACATAAAGTAAATCTAATTCAGTTATTATTTTATGGTAGGTAACAATCATCCATTGACAAATCCCGCCCTTGGACGGAGCGGGAAACAGTGTCAATCTAATTCAGTCCTCTGAAAATTTCCTGTATTACGAATGAGCAGAGCGTTATAGCGTTTTTAACATGTTGCATCTTTATCAATAAACGAAGATTTTCCGAGCCACAATTTTTTTGATGATGTAACTACAAATTTACAGTTTTCAGACTTTTTCCAAAACTTATGCTATGAGCATAGATATATCTCAAATGACATCTATGGCTATGAGACCTTGCTTCATGCTACATTATTCTAAGTCAACGGAAAGTACAGTTTGAATTTCGATACCCTTAAGAGTGTCGAAAAATGCTTTTTTGCACCCATATCTATTCTGCCTGATTTTTTCCGCTAACTTAGAAGTTTGACTCGATACCTTCACGCGTTCCCGAAGTAAAGCGTCTTAGACAAACAGATAGACAGAGACTCCTATCCCTAGATGAAAGAAAAAACACTTAAAACATGCTTACGTTGACGATAAACAGATTAATGGGTCCTAACATATGAAAACAACCTAAAACCTAAATCCTCTCAAACGGCACACGCTAAACAGTCCATAAACCTTCAAGAATACTTGTATCAATAAACGCGACAGAGCCTTAAAACTTGCTCGATAACCTGAACAATAGATTATTCAAAAAGGTTACGTGCCGAAAGGTGCTCTACCACGAGGTGGTTCATGAAATTCTAACATTTACATCGCTTCCGTTTTGTCAGGGGCGCCGACGCTACGGGTGCTCGAGGGTTAGAACGCCCGTGAGAAATAAACAGTGGGTACCGTTGAGAATAGACACACTAAGAAATAGCCCCTCTAGCCAAGTTAGAATCGTTTCGTTTAGATTTAGCACTTGTAGATAGGCACGCCCTCAATTCCTTTGTTGAGATGACGTCCGAACAAGGGAATTGGGGGCGTGGCCAACTACAAGCGCTAATTCTAAACGATACTAATGTAACTAGGCTAGGGGGGCAGATCAGTAATCGCGTTTTAGGGATGGTCGTTTTTTCATTACCCAACCACTCGTTTAGGACAGTGAGCGTTTAGAGGGTTCGATTGCCGCACTAACACCAATCTAATTATGTTTTTATCAAACACTAGGTTTTACCCGCGGCTTGGTCCTGTCAACTGACTACTCTACCCTATTCTACTACATAATATTTTCTTTCATAAGAACCTTACAATAAAAAACACACCAGAAAAGTAGTTCTCGAGATTTGCGCTTAGCAACACATGTCATTCAGCGATTTATTTTTATACAATAAATAAATTAGTAATTAAGGATGCTATAAGTATTATATACTATAAGTAGGATATTTTTCCGGTCAATCAATGTTCATTTCTGTTCTCAACATGTGTTACGTTTTCGAGTCACCAAATGAGCATGAGCACCCATGGGGTTTTTTAAAAGCAGACGCCCCTAGTTTTCATTATACAAATTCAGCATGATTTTCCTGGTACGAAAAGCCTATCAAGTCTGATATGAAAGATAAACAAAACGACATGCTTTCTATTTAAGCTTGTTGTTTCTTGGCGAAATTTGAACTGTGATTTTTGTTATTGAAAATTTAGTTTGTTTTGGTCTTAGCTTTAACGGTTTGGAATTTGTAAGTTAAAATCTATATTGAGTGAAGTTTCTTTATAGCCTTTATGATACGTTTTCTCAGTTATCCTTTACTTTTCAGGACCTCGGTAACTCTTTTAAAGATCTGCGCCTCCAGGAGTTGTCAGCAAACTGAAGGGGCCCTGCATGGTCGAAGCCTCCTGGGGTCAAGGATTGATGCGATACCGTAACACCAGGGCTCTGGGATTAAGGCAAGGAAGAAATGGGGTTTAGAGAGTTGTTTAGTTAGTAATAGTCTGACACTGTTTCCTGCACCGCCCAAGGGCGGGATTCGACATTGGATGATTTTTACCAACCATACAAGTACCATACAAAAAGGTCACGTAGAGAGTTACGATTGCAGAATGAGGTGGTGGGCGAGTGGTAAAGGTCACCACAACCAACCAGGCGCATTACTTTGTGTGATTTATTTTATCACCACTGCTCTCAAGATGGTGAAGTAAATCATAATTCGAAGACATGTGACCCCTCACCGAGAGAGGAAGTCTGAGCCCCAATAGTGAGAACATTATAAGGCTGCTGCTGCTGCAACAAGTTTCCGCAGATTTTGCCAACGCCTCCATATAGATATACAGGAGATGAGTTGTCCTATTTTTGGATAATGATATACAGCTATACGTATAAACCGGTGAGTGTTAGTTATGATATCATCTCATAAGTACGATATCGATCACGCCTCATTTGAAATAAAACCGCCTTTACTGGTCATCGATTATTAATTTGTAACTGATAAAAAACGGGATATTATTTATTTATTGATAGGCACGCACTTGACTCGCTTGACGGTCAGCGATGATTTAGTCGGCGGTGGAGCTCGCTTGCCTAAAAGTAAATCTACTGTCGTTTAGTTTAGTAAGAGTCTGACACTGTTTCCCGCCCCGCCCGACGGCGGGATACGTCATTAGATTATTGTTCCCACCATAAGAAAACCTGATCATTCTTGACTATTCTTATTCTTTGTTGACTATTTTTTTTTTTGCCACGGGAAAAATCATCGAATGACTCTTCACTTCAAGAACTATCAGAAAACACACCAGACACCGGCAGGTAATTTTAATGTTTTCACAAAATCTTGTTTGTAAGATGACCGTTAAAATTCTAATAAATTGGCATTACTTTTACATTGACATTATGTTTTTTTTTATTTGGATTCTCATATCCATCTAAGATAATTTTACATAGTTACATATACTCAAATATCACCAACCTGTTGTCTAGCAAATTGCTGTTTACCATGCCTACCATCGCGGTTAAGAACTAGCCATAAAAATAATGTGGCTTTAACAGTCTGTTGATACTTAGCGGTAACTCTGAGCAGTCAAGTGTTTACCTTAATGGTTTACGAGCATCAAGGAATCTGATTTAATTGAGTGGCCATTAAAGTGGTGTAATGCATACTTGCCTTTCGTAGAACTGTGCTTCGTTATGCTGCTTTGAACTCCAGAGTACCTGTGGATAATGACAATGGTTTGGTTAGTTTTGTAGCAGTGATTTAGTGTAGATTCATTTCTACACACGTTCATTCTCATCATTGTACACTTATACCCTAGCGACAGACAAGCACGTTCAAAAGTCCGCTGCAGCGCTTCATTGGTAAAAAACTTTTAAAGCTTACAGCGCTCTCACGTTGCGTGAACGTCAAAATTGCACTCATGTCATCAATGTATATCAATGTATATATGGCCTGCAGTTCACCTAAGTCAAGTAAAGTGTTTGTACGCTACGCCTAATTTAGTGCGTAGTACATATCGATGGCCTGGGACATGGGTCTTACAGATACGGATTGCATCTCCAGGTCGGTCCACCTTAAGGTCATCCTTCCAGCAAGGTCGCCACTCTAACTATTCGGCCCCATCGGCCATCTGTTTTGCGAGCAGTTTGCCCTGCGCACTGCCTCTTATGTTTGGTGATTCTTCGGGCTATGTTCGTAACCTTGGTTCTCTTGCTATCCATAAAAACTAAACATTAGCGTCATAAGTATCCTCTTTTATACATGGAACCGGTATCATCATCATCATCAATTCAGCCGAAAGACGTCCACTGCTGGACATAGGCCTCCCCCAAACGTCGCCACAACGACCGGCCAGCAACCTTGACCAGGTCGTCGGTCCACCTTGTGGGAGGCCTACCAACACTGCGTCAACCGGTATACTTTGTCATAATTCGCTAAATGCCTGAGTCGATGAAATGTCTAAAATTTCTTCTTTCAGCTATTTTGAGGTTTCTGTTAGCTATTTGGTCTCCTATCAATTATAGATCTCTTGTTAAGCTGTTATTCCTGGTCTGTGGTAACTGCTAATTGTATGCGGATTATCAACATCTCTAAAAACAACTCAGCTCCGTTAGTAGATTTTCCGATACCATCTTCCGTCTTTACCTTTGCTGATATTTTCTCAGGTTTATAGATATCTGATATCAAAATATTTCATAGACTTTATTATTTCATTAACAGTGTTGTGAAGTTTGAATATTACAAAGCTGTGTATTATGTAGATTACTTGACATAGTTTGTAACGGAGCATTAGATTGTCTTGTTTGAGCTTCCACTCACTAGCGTTATGAAAGGTAGCTTTACATTCACATGGGAACTGAATAATTAGGATTATTCATTCAGATTACGTGTCTATGTTAAGCTGCTTTTTGATTGGCAATTCTGAGATTATACTACTTTTTATTGTAATTTCGAGGTAGATAGTTTCGTATTTTGTTTATTTTTTTCGTAGAATGAGATCGTGAGATCCCAGTCTCTGAGTTTTACTAACTAAAAGCTGCCTGTGTACCTCAGTTGCCTGTGTTCCAGGGGCGTTTCAACTCTTTGTCCTTGATCCAGAAGCCCCAGTGTGACGTGTCAATTTTGATCTGGCTCAAGAGATCATCCTGCTTCTCACGACGTTTTAATTCTTCTCCTTATCAAAAACATTGTTCAATAACAGCGATTTACGACAGCCCTTTCCTTTTATTAAAATAAATAGCAATATATGCAAATACGAACATCATTGAAGTATTATAGTGTATCTCTTTATTCTGTATTGATTGTTCATTGTTTGTGAACAACCAGAGCTTGTTTACGATAACAGATTAATGATATTACTGCTATAACAAACAGAATATTGACAATCAATATAACCATACTGACCCAATTCGTTGAAACAATAGAGGTGGAACAAGGATCTGTCTATGTCTTGACCCCTAGTTCCTTTTAGCCAACAATAGACAAAAACTAGTGAGAACCGAGAAGCGTTTTGATACAAGTTATCAATGAAAATATTTTTTCATAACAAGCTTTTATAGCTCGGTATATACCTTTTTTATGAATAATCATCAAGACCTTTCCGAAAAATACAAACACGTTAGGCTTATCTAATTGTATTACGGAGTTCCTATGGCCACCTTCCAACTCACCCAACAGACCCTGGCTACCATATAGGATCAGAGTACTCGTCAATACAAACCCAATGAGCCCAAACAGATCAGGTTGAATTGTTTTAATGCTGAGCTCCTATGGCTACCTTCCAGCTCCATCATCAGATCAGCTCCATGTCATCATATTATTGCAAGATTTGAGCCGAACACACATAGTTACATTGCAAGCTAATAAAAAGCTTGTAAAAAGCTTTGGTCTCTCTGTTTTCATATTTGATTGAACTATGTTGGATAAACTAGGTTGCCGGGTCAATCGCAGCATCAGTACTCAGTAGGGATTTCAAATCCTGAGAAGTGCAAGTGAACGCTCTTAGAGATGAGTCATGGTTTGAACAGGTGTCTAAAATCCCCTATCTAGCCGGAAGTTAAGTTTTCCATCTTCGTCAGAACCAAAACATTTAAGTTCCAATAACAATCTTCAAGCCGGAAAATTTCCGTCCTCGTCAAAATATTTTAACGTAAGTAGGTAATAAACATTCTGCTATGGATTTCTCCATAAATCTCATCAACACGGTGGGGCGGTCAAATTAGTCACTTGGCTACCTTTTTTGGACATAACCTAATTGTGTATTACACAGAAGATGTACTCTGTAAGGGCGTAATAAAGCATTTTTATGGCCCAAAATCAGCCGTTTTCTTTTTGATAGAGCATACTGTATATATTTTGACATAGTTAATTGTAAACATGGTTCGGAAGTCGAAACACTAAGTTAATAGACTAGGTGTATTTAAATGGGCTTTTTAGAAGACAGTGCCATTTCTAACAAGCTGAGAGCTGGTAGGTGCTCAGAGGAACAGTTGCTTCGGCAAGTACTTGAATCGGTGAGAGGCTACAGTAAATTGTCACCATAATCACAGCAACTTTGGTTCGGTGCAGCACACAATCGAGGAAGTGTCTTGCGCCCACTGGACGGTGGATTTTGGTCGCCAGGACTCGACATAGCTGTCTTAGTCAGCAGCTATGCTGGCGGACTTAGAAAACCGGAGACATTGCCTTCTTCTGTGAGACTGTGATAGTCTAGTAAGAGGCTTCCGATTGAATTCGTAAGAAGGTCTTTCTGGCAGAATGAGGCGTCGGGAAGACAAGCACTTTGACGCCGCGCCGATGACACGCTGAAACCTCATTTACACCTATTAATACTGGAAGGACTTTGAAATCACAGGCTAAAACAGTTGCCTACCGAGTGATTTCAGCGAAGACGGCGGCATTTTGACCAAGTATGACGTGCAGTGAGTCTCAGGGAGACGCTTTTACATTCTCCTTAAAGATGTATCATACCTAACATGCTTTGAGGTTCCGGAGTGTTATTTTCAGAGTTTCTTTCTTTGGGGCTTCCAATGTGCTGATGGTGTGATCATTTGAGTTTTTTTAATGAGGATTCTTTTTATTATTTGTAAGCGATTTTTTAAAGGTGTTGTTTGTGAGGTGTGAAGGTGTTTTTTAGAGGTGTTGATGTGGCATGAACTGCATTGAACTATGTCTAGATTCACCAACTTGTTAACAATTCTTGTAAATGCTGATCAATTTACATAATTTTTATGCACATGATTGTTTAAGTACAAAAGGATATTGGTATCCGATTGTATTATAATACCTAATTAGGACTTAATAACTTTTGCATCAGACTTGCCGTGAATGTTAAGAGGAGTTGTTGCTTTGATAGATTTCCGATCACATACTAATGTATTTCCTATGGGTCATGTCATAAATATAAACAGGAATAGTTTAATATTTCCTGTGATTTTAATAGAGATATTATGAAATGTAAGTTGGTTTACAAATGTAAAAATAGTAAGCTTTCTAAATTTCGTGCCTGACTCAGTTGTTGGCTACGGCAATACTACCCAGTACCCAATATTATGTGCGTTGGGATTGTATTTGTAGCTTAATTTGAATAAACCTTAGTATGACATTGTTAAAAAAATCGGTTTTACCTTTCGACTACCGTAATTACAGACACAATAAAAACACAATAGGTATGCCGATACTTGTCTCCTTTTGAGGCTTAATTAATTAAACTCTTGAGCCCACGCGAACGCTGGCGATCACACACCTATTGTCTTTCTATTATGACTCTAATTACGGTACTCGAAAAGTTAAAATAAGAAGCAGCTTTCCAAATGACGGCAAGTTATCAGTCTCACCAGACTTATTACCTGCTCTAACAGAGTAATATCTACATGTCCCTTACATTCCTAAGTCTAAAGATATTAATACCTTTCCAACTATGACCAAAATAATATTTCCTCTTTAGCACTGTCATGTTACAGTACCTTCCCCTTGTTCATTTACATTTGAAATGTCTTTACAGTGCTGTCATCTTTGATCTTCTTAATATTTGGGAATACTGGCAGACACCGTTTAGTTCAAATTAATATTTGAATCAGAATTCGAGATGATTGCAGGTATGTTACTTGACAAAGGACTACGTAACTGAAGTTACCAAAATATATCTCCAAGTGATGAAATTCAGAATTAAACATACGTCGTATAATTTAACATTTACTTCTTTACCAATTTTTCTGTCGATTCTCCCTCATCTCGATCGAGAATTTTGCTTAAAACATTTAGTGGTTTGTGGTTAAGCGTGAAATATTAGATATACCATTATCTTCTCGCCTTTGTCCTATATTTTTTATTCTTAGCGCAACACGCCTGTTCTTACATTCCGTTCTGCCTACCGTTATGCTATCACCAACTTCCTTTTCTTTCTTACTATTCCTCATGTAGTCATCTTGTCTTCAACCTTCCTTTCCAATCCGTCCACATTCATAACAGTTTTTATTACATGTTTCTTACCTTCTACCTTCCGTTCTTTGCTTGCCACACATCATGGATTACTCGTGTAGTATGGATGCGTTCACAAACTTGAACACCTAGACCTGACGATAACTATTATATATGAGGCGTAGGCCTTGTATATTGCTATTTTATTTTGTACGGAATCCGAACCAAGTTGCCAAGGATACCAATACGAACGAATACTATCTTCAATCAGAAGCCAAATTAAAATACAATTATTCAGGTGTGTAAGCCACTTCATAAGATCACTCACTATCCCAGTTTGCGGGTTTTGGGTTACCAGAGATTCCACACAATACAATTTACCATTAGTCTGGAAATTAATTGTGACTAAGAATTATTTACGAGTACAAACTTCCGCCGCGATTTATTGTAATAGCATGTTGTAATTATGTAAAATGAATGTTCTGTGTAAAATTATTTAGCGTTTGTTGCAATGCAGTCTGGTTATTTCTAAGACACTTATGGTCAAACAAAAAACAAAACATGGTTAAAAGCTTACTTTTCTGATCACCTTCTTGGTTAGCTATTTTTTAACATGTTTCGAATTAATTATGGTGTATAATTTGTTCTAATGAATATAATACAATAGAATAGAAATAAATTTATTCGATACAGACACAGCACAACAGTTATAAAACACAAGTTAAAAAAACAGATGACAGAAGAGCCTTTTGTATCTTTGCGATTGGATAGCTTACAGGTTCCACACGACAAAGCGAAAACCCTTTCCCTTTTGATGTCCCTTAGTCTCTTGTTTTACCCTTAGACTCTTGAGATAAGAAGTCAACTTAAATACTTTAACATAAGTTTGTTTCTTGTAGTCCTGTGTCAACATTGCCACCAAAAATATCAACGCTGATGTGACAGGAACTCCACCCAGAATGAGACTTAATTCCCGGATTAATGACAATAAAAATACATCTATTGAAAACATTTTTTTTTTACAGAATTGCCAGAAAAAAAGAAGTGTTCTCAAACTCTAAACATATTTTATAGCTTTTACTCTTGCTAGATCTAATTTGATATTTCTCACCTAAACACGAAGAGTTTGTCCCCTCAAATCAGGGTATTTGTAAGACATAGGTATTTTGATTTTCCTGTCAAACCAGCAGTTTTTATGCTGCATAACGACAGTCTGTATGTTTGTTTGTGAAGCGAAGATGTCTTCGAAATATCTGGAGTTTGCTTTTCCTTATTGTCTTGTTGTTTTTGATATCGCATACGGAATATATGACACTGATCTCGTAGACGATGCCTAAGCATTTTCAGTAGTAGTAAAGACTGGAGCCAAAATTCTTAATGTAACCTCATTTCTGATTCGTGTCAGTTGAAATATTGTATGAGGTTGCCAGCCTATTTTAAGTTGTTCTTTGTAAGGCAATCCTTATGAATGCTTGCATGATTTATATAACTGTCAGAAAGGAATATCTTGTGGAGCGATGTGTTGTTCAATAAAAACAATTTAAATAAATTCAAATAAACCTGACTGTTGTTTTGTTCTGTTATATATTCCGTTGTTATAATAAAACCAGTGGGTATTCCTACAATGATATTAAAAGAAACAAACATGTTTAAGTAAAATCGTTTATTATCTTGTTTTATTTATTACTTGAGGACTCTACCGCCGGTTCGTAAACCTGCCCGCAACTGAGAAGAACCGGCAAGAAACTCAGCGGGGTCCTAACTTGAATTAATTCAGTTTAATTGAGATGAGCTAAAGCACATAGTTTCTAATACTGTATGTAGTTACATTTACATAATTTACATACCAGTAAAAGATACTATGCTGTTGACTCTGACTAAGGAAGTTAGCAGAGTAAGTGGTTCCAATATGAAGCTTATTGGCACAACAAAGAGGAATAAAGATAAAAATTTAGAAAACATTTATTAACAAAGTAAACAATTTACCGTCAATTTGTTGTAAAGCAAGAAGCTTGCCCATAGTGTTACAAAACCAAGCACCATAACAACCTTTTTGCTTTGTTAACTCGAGCATCAAATATATTTGCTTCAACAGTTAGTACAAAAACTTAAAACATAGGCACAGTAACGCTTTACTAACTGTTCTAATGACGAACAGTTAAAGAAGCAGATAAAAACGAATCGAATGAATATTCTAGATCACAAAATTAACTAAACCGTTTATGTAAATGAGCTTATAAAAATTTGCGATTCGGTTTTATTCACTCTAAAGGTACACACATGTGAAGGGCGTGGGTCGTGGCGCCGGCCGACTGAGGTCAGTCAACCTCAAGGAACATCAACAAAGAGCAGGCCTTGAAACCTTTTGCATTAATAATACACCGTTATCCGCTATCATATGCATTGATTACAAAGTAACTTCTGAATAAGCTAGTAGAGCACAACTTGACACGTAATCGTATGAAGGAATAAACTTCTGTTGCTGAAATATTGAAACATTGTAGTTACACCTAACCCTGTTATTATCAATTATAAAATGATAATTAACTGGATTAGACGGAACTGGTAATGAACAGACTAAAAAAGAAAAAAATACGAATCATTACATAGTATAAAACAAAGTTGCTTACCGCTGTCCCTATGCTTAGATCTTTAAAAGTACGCAACGGATTTTGATGCAGTATTTTTTAAATAGATAAGATTGGTTCATGAGGAACGTTTATGTGTATAATACATTCAAAATATATTAAATATTAGTACCCGTGCGGAGCTGGGGCGGGTCGCTAGTAAGCTATAAAAGATAAAACTTCTGTTGCTGAAATATTGAAACATTGTAGTTACACCTAACCCTGTTATTGTCAATTACAAAATGATAAATAACTGGATTAGATGGAACTGGTAATGAACAGACATTAAAAAAAGAAAAAAAAACTAATACTTGAATAAGACACTATTGTAGATAGAAATTATTTCTATGTAGTCCACGAAGTGGACAAAGTCAAAAAGCTTCAGAACCTGTACTCTCCCCGAATAGATACAGTCAGTGACTTAGACGGTACCTACCATGCTATTTAAACAAATTACTATAGCTAGGTGGATACCTATCTCAGCCTACTGACAGTACAAAATGATTGTACAAGTTCAATGTCACAGTTCTGTAGCTATAGGACTAAAAATAACTGCTAAATCAAAAAACTTATCTTCTTTAGGCAAAATAAATAACTAACAGGTACTAATCCCACAAATCTTGCCGCACGATTATTCAGACAGGATGCTGATACAAAGTCAGAAATCCCTAATCTCGATGGATATATGCATCACTAGTGATCTCATATGCTGTGGGTTATTCAGTTTTACTCATTATACCTTAGGATCAGGACCTGATAATAGACCTAGTTGGTATGAGTGTGAGTTGAATACAAGATACCTATACATATTAAATATGGAAGAAGAGAGAACTGATGAAATAAGATAAGAATGAGACAAAAATTAGATGGGTGAAAAAGGTATGTGTATGAGTAGAGCATTACAAAACTGACGAAAATAAAAAAGTGGAATTTGGGAAGAATTTTGAAGCCATTGTTTTTAAAATTTGTAAAGTAAAAACTATAAAACCGTGCTACAACCATAACGCATAATAACCAACCATTACAATACAAAAGCTATGAAAACGATCCTCTCAAAATGAACGAACGTAAAAGAAGCAAATCGATCATAAAGTTGGTTTGTTGACTTGATCTACAAACTGCCTCGCATTGCAGAAAACCTAAAAATTACCTATCAAACCAACAGTTGAGCTAGGTCAGGTATAGTGTAATAATATACAAAACTACGCCAGCGAAACCGAATTGGACAACCATGATTTTGATGAATCTTTTAACAATAAAGATTTATTGTAGCATAAAATATCCAATCTTAAGATTAAAACTAGTAATACTAGCTTTGGCAACGTCACAAAAGATCATAGTGATGTCTGAAAGAACCAATACACATAAAAGCGTAGCCCTAAATCAAGCCTAAGCTATTTTAAACGAAGACGTAAACCGCCACTCTAAAATGATTGTGCATCATGTTGACTCCACCACAATATTGTGATGACGAAACTTTGAAAACAGCGCCATCATAATATGGTGGCCGATCACCATGAGCAGGGAACCACCGACGCAATTAGAACTTGTTATATTATACCCAATATAAAATTTGCAATTTTACAAATAGGCGTAAACAATAAAAAAATATATAAACAGAAAGACAGTTACAATAAAACGCAGTCCGAAGTACGCTACATTGAAACAGGTGATGTCCAAAAAGGCACACATTGAAATACATGATCAATAGTATATCTAAACTAAATCGATTTACTAATGACCAAGTAAACAACGTGTTCACCAAAAACGAAGACACACATCATGTCACAATTTTTCTTATTATTAAAGCTGTTCACATAGACGAAGATTGAGAGAATGTAGACGAGGTTATGATAAATAATGCCATAAGAAAGTAATTCGAATTCACAATAATTAAATTACGTTCTTATAGCAAATTCATCGTAACTAGACCAAATCATATGGTGCATGTGCTGCTAGAGGAAATTATTGATAAATCATTGGAGTTGGAAGCAGGATACAATCAGATTCTAAAGAACCAGTTAGCTTGAGAAAATTAGGGAAATACTTCTAGAACTAAACATACCATATAACTAACTTGTGACATTGCCAAAGGTAAGGATACAAGTTTTCAATGAAAATATTTTTTCATAACAAGCTTTTATACCTTGGTATCCTTTCCGAAAACTACAAACACGTTAGGGTTATCTATAATTGTATAACGGAATTCCTATGGCCACCTTCCAACTCCACCATCAGACCATGACTACCATATAGAATGATTACCAAATAAAATGATTGTGCATCATGTTGACTCTGCCACAATGAGGTGATGACGCAACTATGAAAACAGCGCCATCATACCATGGTGGCCGATCACCATGAGCAGGAAACCACCGACGCAATTAGAACTTGTTAGATCGTACCCAATATGAAATTTGCAATTTTACAAATAGGCGCAAACCATTAAAAAGTATTTTTACAGAAAGACAGTTACAATAAAACGCAGTCCGAAGTACGCTACATTGAAACAGGTGATGTCCAAAAAGGCACACATTGAAATACATGATCAATAGTATATCTAAACTAAATCGATTTACTAATGACCAAGTAAACAACGTGTTCACCAAAAACGAAGACACACATCAAGTCACAATTTTTCTTATTATTAAAGCTGTTCACATAGACGAAGATTGAGAGAATGTAGACGAGGTTATGATAAATAATGCCATAAGAAAATAATTCGAATTCACAATAATTAAATTACGTTCTTATAGCAAATTCATCGTAACTATGGACATCGTACTATCAAATCGTATGGTGCAGAGCAGGTGCTGCTAGAGGAAATTACTGATTAATTATTTATTGTAGTTGGAAGCAGGATACAATCAGATTCTAAAGAAACAGTTAGCTTGAGAAAATCAGGGAAATACTTCTAAAATTAAACACACCATATAATTAATTAACTTGTGACATTGCCAAAGGTATACAAGTTTTCAATGATAATATTTTTTCATAACAAGCTTTTATAGCTTGGTATCCTTTACGAAAACTACAAACACGTCAGGGTTAACTAATTGTATTGCGGAGTTCATATGGCCACCTTCCAACTCCACCATCAGACCCTGACTACCATATAGAATGATTACCATATAAAATGATTGTGCAACATGTTGACTCGACCACTATGATGTGATGACGAAACTATAAAAACAGCGCCATCATACCATGGTGGCTGATCACCATGAGCAGGGAACCACCGACGCAATTAGAACTTGTTATATTGTACCCAATATGAAATTTGCAATTTTACAAATAGGCGTAAACCATTAAAAAGTATTTTTACAGAAAGACAGTTACAATAAAACGCAGTCCGAAGTACGCTACATTGAAACAGGTGATGTCCAAAAAGGCACACATTGAAATACATGATCAATAGTATATCTAAACTAAATCGATTTACTAATGACCAAGTAAACAACGTGTTCACCAAAAACGAAGACACACATCAAGTCACAATTCTTTTTATTCAAGCTGTTCACATAGACGAAGATTGAGAGAATGTAGACAAGGTTATGATAAATAATGCCATAAGAAAGTAATTCGAATTCACAATAATTAAATTACGTTATTACAGCAAATTCATCGTAACTAGACCAAATCGTATGGTGCATGTGCTGCTAAAGGAAATTATTGATAAATCATTGGAGTTGGAAGCAGGATACAATCAGATTGCAAAGAACCAGTTAGCTTGAGAAAATCAGGGAAATACTCCTAGAACTAAACACACAATATAATTAACTTGTGACATTGCCAAAGGTAAGGAAATAAAATGCTTTATTTGGCAGATATTGTTAGAACACAAGCAGTGTGCGTAGTGGGAAAAACATGGCTATTTAGATGATATGAACATTCAAACAACCTGACCGAAACTATGGCTAGATACTATTTTAGAAAGAACGGACAACGGTCAAACTCTACACTTAGGATGAATTTAGTCCCAATAAGTACTATTCTTAAAGGGCTACAAAAAGGATGAAGAATACAAATGTTTTTTTTTTGTTTGTCTTTTAATTGTGTTTGTAATTACGGTAGTCGGAAAATTAAACCATTTTTCTTTAAAATCCATTTCTAATAATGAGATCAATGAGGAATAGAGGGTTCTTCTAAATTGTTTTGCAGTTTTTTTTTCTATTTTCTCTTACATTTATTATAAATCAGAATGAAGAGAACTCAATAGGAAAATCCAAATGAACAATAATTCAAAGTTAAGCCCGAAATATTTAATTATGGCACGCTCGTCCGGCCACCCTAATGCCCGTTTGTTATGGTGCCGATTCACTAGACTGGAAAATCTATAGGAGGTGAATTACCTGTAGTATTGATTTTTAATTTAAACGCCAACAGAACCCCACTGCCAGGATTACAATTTTACTGACCGGTATTTTTGTTACTAAGACTATATGTTGGTAATTCGTTGACTTACACAAGAGTTTCTGAAAGCCTGATCAAATTGTCATTTACCTGACACAACTGTTATATTAACAGCCGTGTCAAATTATTTTGGATCGCTGAATCGATGCTTAGAAAAAAATAACTAATCTATGGGATGGTATTTCACATGCCATTCCTATAAGTTCTAGCTACGTTGTCAACTTGTCAACTAACAAGATGATCAAATCAAAGTCGCTGATCATGCTTTATGCACATCAATTGACACTTGACAAGAGATGCTCAGCAAATTTCAGCGCTTGAAAACTCGTACAAAAATAAAGGTTAAAAAATAATAATGCCAATAACAGTTTTTAACAGCAATAACAACTGCAATGCATTTATTTGTTTAAACCATTTATTTTATTATGAGTTTTCAAGCGCTGAAATTAGCAGAGCCTAACTCCAGACTCACCAAGTTCCAACGATCATACTGTACGTTGATCGGGCCCTCGGACACCGGGTGTAAGCTTTCTGACAAATTGTAAAGTTAGTTATTTAAACTAATACCTTTTAAAACGATTTTGATATGCTGAATTAGCTTTCTATGATTTGAAAATTTTCATTTTAAAATATTTACTACTTCTTGAAATCTGTTAAACGTGAAAATACCTACTTATTAAAAACAGTACTCTTTGCTTTTGTAAAAAGGATTTTACAGAAACATTAATTCAAATGAGTAAAAAATAACCCTTTTAACTGTTCCCAGGACCAGATAGACATAAAGGGTGTTTTAAATGTAACAAGAAAATAAGAATTTTAGGCCGGCCACAGATAATCATAAAATAACAGAATTTTAATCAAAAAAATAAACGTATACCGTCGTTCTACCCACACTTCGACACCGACCTGACCTAGTACATTATTTAATTGTAGCGACTCAAAATGAAGAGATTATGTACTTTATTATCATTCAAAATATACAGCCCCTCTAGCCAAGTTACAATCGTTTCGTGACGATTCTCTTTCTACAATCGAAACGCCTCAGCCTTAATTATATCATAGAACTGATCACTGAACCGATTACTTTTCATTCTGTCATTTTCAATGATGTGAACTTGGCTACTAATTTTGTTGAAATGAAGTCATTCCCATATATTTGATTAGTTGTTAACTGGCGTTAACGATTGTAGATTATCAACTAGGCTAGGGCGGCTGGACTACTATTGGACTGGCCTGTTGGTCTGGTGGTTAGCGGCTCTGATTACTATGCTGGAGGTTGTGAGATCGATTTCCAACTAGGACAAATATTTTTGTGATGATGCACGATCATTTTGTTCTGTATATTGATGTTAATTATGTATTTAGAAATATATAAGCAAGTTTATTAGTTAACTAGTAGATACTCATAGCACAAGCCCAGCTTAGTTGGTAATTATTAGTTTGTTTGTGTAATTATTATTGTCAATAAAAAGCAGAGTATTTGTTTACCGTATGATTACATCTGCGTTTACTGCAACTATTATTAAAATATGTTCCATCTAGCTAGACTAACATAACAAAGCTGAAGAGTTTTTGTTAAACGCGCTAATCTTTAAAAGACTAGTGCGCCTCACCATCAACGATTACATCCTTGCTCATCATCAGGTGGGATTGCAGTTAAGCACTAGGTTACAGAAATAAAAAAAAATCTCTGGAACTAACAATCCTTTTGAAAAAATTTAATAAAATAGAGTTATAGACGAAAAGTGCCTATAGGTGATATAACATCACGCTACGACTCACGGAACCAATGCTGAAGATGCGGGTGAATCCGCAGGAGACAGCAAGTCTATATTAAGATTTTCATGGTATACAAATCAAATATTATCTTTATTACTTATTATCCCTAAAATAAATCCGCCAAACCTGTTTTAAAACACAAAATACCTAACTAACAAAGGGTGTTGAGATTTACGTAATAGATTCATAATCTTATAGGATCACAGTACAATATAAAATGTCCGGCACAATGGTGAACTCACACGTGCGATCTCGAACCGGCAGATGCGCAAGCGCACCTGGCGAGCGAAGACGGCGCATGCGACTCCAGAAATAGTATGGTTTAGCGATCGCGCTGACCGATTTTACACCAATGGAGGATAAACATTTTTTAGTTTTGTTTACTTAGAGATTGCGTTACGTTGAAAAAAAAATATATATCCAAATTGGCAATTAACCTGTTTTAAAAGATTTCGACATCGATAGGAAGTTTTGTTTGTTTTTGTGTAATAAATTGGTAACGGCTCGACGACACTTGGATAATTACAGTAACTTTTTTTTAAAGGGTGTAAACTAGTACAGTACGGCCATCAGCTTTTGGCGAGTCTCAAGTTAAGCTCTGCGAATTTAAGCACTAGATAACTCATAAAAAAATAGATGGTTTAAAGAAATAAATGCAATTTGCAGTAGTCACTGCTGTTAAAACTGTTATTGACATTTTTTTAAACATTTATTTTTGTACGAGTTGAAGGGTAAAATCTACAAGTCCGTGATAAGGCCTGTCCTACTTTATGGGTCAGAATGTTGGGCTATGAAAAAGACGGATGAAAAGAGATTGCATGTAGCAGAGATGAGAATGTTGAGATGGATGTGTGGTGTGACGAGAATGGATAAAGTGAGAAATGAGTATATTAGAGGAAGTTTGAAAGTGGCGCCAGTGACTGAAAAGTTGAAAGGGAACCGTCTGTCTTGGTATGGCCATGTAAAAAGGCGGGATGAAACGCATGTTACAAAAAAAGCCATGAGTATACATGTGGATGGATGGAGAGGGAGAGGGAGACCAAAGAAAAAATGGATGGATTGTGTGAGAAGGGATATGAAAGAAAGAGGGGTTAGTGATAGCGAGACGGGTGACAGGACAGAGTGGAAGAAAAAGACATATTGCGCCGACCCCAAATAAAACGGGAAAAGGGCAGGAAGATGATGATGATTTTTGTACGAGTTTTCAAGCGCTAAAATTAGTAGAGACTAACTTCAGACTCGCCAATATCCGACGGCCCTACTGTAGGTACTTGACAGCGATCCCACTAGATGGTGACCAGTGACAAACGTCGGATATAAGACAATAATAGAACCAACTTATTACTATTTTAAGTTACGCCACAAAAAGACAAAAACAATATCATCATTTTTCGCAATGTGATGAAAACTAAAAAAATATTAGGTATATCGACTTTATAGTTAGACATATTGTAGTATAATCAATGCATATGACAAAAAACATTAGTATATATTTTTACTGTGACTAAACACTAACACTACTTAATAAAAACATTGTGTCAAACAAGAATACGATAAGTATAACATAAACAAAATAATCAGTATTAACACTAGATTAACATTAAACATTGAAATAATTAGGACACCCTTATCAGTTTATCACACGATGATTCACAGGTATTAACATTTTTAATAAGTAGGTGAAGTACAAGATTTAAAAACTTGATATTGGTACTAAATATTGGACGAAGGTTATCTTGTAAACCAGTGAGTCAGTATTATTTTTAAACCTTGACCTAGGGTCTAATTTATAATTCACATAAAATATTAACCCTCAAACGCCAGGGGGCATTGAAAAAATTATATTTACGGCCAAATAAATTTCGCATTCAAGTCGTGGGCTTTAAATAAGGCACCAATACTAAAAGTAATATCGAAATATAAATTAAGACGAATTATAATAATATAAAAACTTGGAAATCAATAGTCGGTACTACGTTACAATAGTGTGAAAAAGAAAATCTAAGTAAGAGACAATGGCAAGCTAAATGAAGTTACTAAGTTAAACCTTTGTTCGTCGCCGCGCCGACCTTCATTATAACCCTTGGAAGTGAATTAGGGAGGTAGGTACTGGTTGAATATATCCTGTTCTTCAGAAGAGTTGCGATTTGTTTTAACATAGTCAAATGCGCCACCGGTACGTGGTGGACATCCCTCATATACGTACAAAACGTTTTGGCAACACTTTCATTGTGCGTACAGCTAAGGAGTGGATTCCTTGCCGGAGTCAGTGTTTCCTGATGGCTACAACCCGGGAATCTTTAAGACAAGAGTGAACAGGTTACTTCTAGGTAAGCGCGCTCCATCGTCGACCGCATCGTTGCTTTCCATCAGGTGAGATAGCGGTCAAGCGCAAACCTCATTAAAAAAAAAATAGTCATGTAAATGTGAAAAATCCAGGGCAACCTTCGGTATTTAAATTTTCTTATTCTTTTATTGATTCGCGCTTGACGGCTATCTCACCTGACGGAAAGCGACGATGCGTTCGACGATGGAGTGCGCTTACCTAGAAGTAACGTATTCACTCTTGACTTAAAAAGATTCCCGGATTTTAACACTTGAATAACCTTTTCATGAAGCCACTTAAGGGGTAAGACTATGTGCTTTTAATAATCACAATTCAGTAATTCAGTTTGTGAGTGAGGCCTATGTCCAATAGTGATGATGAAGTGCCACAAAAAATACCAAATATAAAAGTGGCAAATGACAATGGTTTTATGAAACTTAATATTTTGCTAGTTTTGTTTAAAAAGAAAACAAAGCTATAACCATTTGCAAAATTGTTTGCTTTGTAAAATGAAGTTTACAGACAACTAAGAGGCGAGCTATTAAAGTCCTCCACTGTTGTTGTTGCAGTTCTGTTGAATATTAAATGTAGTTTATGAGAAAAAGTTTTCATTAAATTGTAAAGACTAACTGGCCTTCTTACGATTTGCCTAGTTTCTTTAATTTTGCTTTACTGGAAGAGATATTTTTTTTACTCAATGTGTTTGTTAAGGCTCGCATCGGCCTAACCAAATCACACTACAAGTTCATTTAATTAGTTTCAATCATTTGTTCCTTTCTGTAAATCATTCGCAAATGACCACAGATAGAGGCTCGAAACCGTTGGGTCCCAGTAGGGCTGACGCTTGCTGGTGCCATGGGTTCGCTTCTGAAAGGAAATCTCAAGGCCCTCGCATGTAAGGCAAAGAAGGAATGCAGAAGTGGGTTTTACTCAGTAAAAGACACACCCGCCTACTTCGCCCAAGATTGATGTCATTATATGACTTCCCAAGTAAAAAATAAGTTTACCATATAGAATAGTGCAATATGTTTGGTATTGGTATGTTATGTGACATGAAAACGTGAGTCATGGGGAAAAGATAACACGCATATCGATCACAGAACGGTTTGTACGAAGCTAATAATAATATTTGATCAAAGCTATTGTAAGATCGCACCTGGCGTAAACGTAAACACTTTGACAGTATTGTTTTATGAACTAGGAACTTTATAGAATTATCAATTTTATCACAACAGTTGACTGGGAACTTATGAGAACAGGCGGTAGTTTTTTTTATGGTGGGTAAAAATCATGAAATGATACCCCCCCTTTGCCTTGTCTGTGCTTAAGTTTGCGCGTTGCACAGGTCCTATGCAAAGTGGGGCAGATATACGATTGTTGCTCATTTTAAATCGAACATGACATCTAAACGGCTAGTCTATATGTTTTGAAAAAATATATGTTAAACTTGACTATTTGCCTAATAATTTGTTGTATGAATATTTAAATTTTTGTTCATAAATTTTTTTGTAAGTAATTTATTTTCAAAGTTATGTCTAACACAGACAAAACAGCAAAGATCAGTCAAAAACTATTGGGTATTTTTATGGAACTTTCACAAACAAAAAGATAACTTAATTATTAATCGTTTGTTATATGGTTTTTATTTATATTGTGTTTAATAAACGAAGAACAAATTATTTTCGAATAATCTTGATGCGCGGAAAGTGACGCTAGCTCCTCTTTTGTTCGTGCTCTTTTGGGCGTTGCACAGATCCTATGTAAACTTAACAGAAGTGTTAGCAGAAGATTTTTTTTTAAATTGGTATAAAATAGTGCTTGACTGCTATCACACCTGATGGTGATCAAAGATGCAATGTTGATGGTGAGGCGCACTACACTATTAAAAACCTATTCACTCTAGCCTTGAAGACATCCAAATTATAATCGGACAGAAAAACCGCAGCCGGCAAACCGTTCCAGTCCCTCGATGTACGCGGTATAAACGACGAGACAAAACGCTTAGTCCGGACCGTGGATGTCTCAACAACGTAGGGGTGGATACTTGCCGTACGCCGGGATGTTAAATGGTAAAATTCAAAAGGCGGAATCAAACCGTGCAATTCCCGACATACCCACCGTGTGTTTATATGTAATCTGGTGTACACAGATAACACGAACGATTGATACCACTGACACCTGGCATTTCAAATTTCAAGTGCATTGTACAATCTAAACAACTGTTTCGTTACCTATATAAGTAACACCATTTTGTAGGGAAGGCATTGTGCCATATGTCCCGATCACAGCTTACTGTGCAAAGCGAAAATGTTCAAAACTACCGATTAAATATTAAGAATCTAAATCATCATCATCATCCTTATTAATGCTCCCACTTCTGGGATACAGTAAATGTATGTACATAGTTATTTAAAACATATACATATATAAATTAGTTCATACAATCTTATAACGTAGTACCGATTTAAGATAAAGCTTACAATAATATTTCAAGAACTTCCAATAAAGATCATATATTTTTCTAGAATGATATATATATTGTAATGTGTTTCGCCTTTAAAATAAATATAAAGAATCTAAATATCAAGAATGTATATACATAATTATATGCACATAACATGATTAGATGATGCGTAGGTATGACGTATGACAAAAGTATTATTTTTTATTTGTTTAAAACATATACAAATATATATTAGTTCATACAATCTTATAACGTAGTACCGATTAAAGATAAAACTTACCATAATATTTCAAGAACTTCCAAGAAAGCTCATATATTTTTCTAGAATGATAGGTATGTCCGTAGTTATATGCGAGATGAATACCCTGCTTACCCCGGGCTTTTAAGGCACTGCGCAACTCAGTAAAGAAATCCTCCCATTGGTCTGGATGACCTAGATGCAGACTGGGCAATGCGCAGTAGCTCACTGCGCAATGCCCAGACCCTTCTAGGCATTATCTCCAAAAAAAGATGGCGACGATCATGATGTTAAATGGAAGGAAAAGATCGTATATGGAACTATAGTCACGCTTTGCAAGTGAACATTTGTCTATCAATCAATTGAATAATTTGATTAAATCATCATCATCACCGTACATAAAAATACATAAAACGGGGTGCTCAAAGTTCTCATGAGGCAGTCTGGATCAGACAAAGAAATCCAAAACACAATATCCAAAATAAAATAGTAATACAAGATCATTAAAATAATAATACAGGATCATTAAAATAGTGGTGAAAGCGATAAATTCTGCACCACTTCAATTAAGAAAAAAATATTTCCGTCAAAAATCTTATGTCTTAAAGCGACTCCACTGCTTACCGATGATATGAGCAATGCACAAAACTGTGCAAAATTTAACGCCTTCACTCTTATTACTTTTACTCTTAGAAGTATAGGTACATTACTGTATTTTAATACGTACAATAAAATAGTTATTGTTCGGTAATATGCACATAAAACAAAGGAGACCACCGCTCCTACCTTTTCTTCCCATAAAGCCCAGATCTTCCAATAAAGCTCATATATTTTTTCTAGAATGAAAGGTATGTCCGTAGTTATATGCGAGATGAATACCCTGCATACGGCACACCCCAGGCTTTTAAGGCACTGCGGAACTCAGTAAGGAAATCCTCCCATTGGTCTTGATAAACTAGATTCAGACTGGGCAATGCGCAGTAGCTCACTGCGCAATGCCCAGGCCCCTCTAAGCATTATCTCCAAAAAAAAAAATGGCGACGATCATGATGTTAAATGTAAAGACAAGAACGTATATCGAACTATAGTCACGATTTGCAAGTGGATATTTGTCTATAAATGACCTGAATAATTTGATTAAATCATCATCATCATCAGCCTTCATACAAATACATAAAACGGGGTGCTCTAAGTTCTCAGGAGGCAGACTGGTTAAGACAAATCCAAAATACAATACCCAAAATAAAATAGTAATACAAGATCATTAAAATAGTAATACAAGATCGTTAAAATAGTGATGAAAGCGATAAAGTCTGCACCACTTCAACTAAGAAAAATAATTCCCTGAAAAATCTTATATCTAAAGCGACTCCACAGCTTACAGATGATATGGGCAATGCACAAAACTGTGCAAAATTTAGCGCCTTCACTCTTATTACTTTTACTCTTGAAGTATAGGTACATTACTGTATTTTAATACGTACAATAAAAAAGTTATTGTTTAACTTGCACATACTCGTAAAACGGGAGGACAGCACCGCTCCTAGCTTTTTAAAACTTTGCTATTAAACTTTAATTCAAATGTAAACTAAGCACTCAGACAACTAGACTTAAAATCCTTACTATAAATTTCAAAATGGCGCCCGTGACGTAACACAAAGAAAGACCGAAAAAGAAAGCACGAACACTAAATCTTTTGGAAAAGCCGCACAAAGCACTGCACTAAACAACGAAATCACTTTGAGTATACCACTGGAGACTCTTCAGTACGTTTGTTTTAAAATCTGGAGCCATTTTTTGAAAATTATTTTAAATATTTAGTGAGTAGTGCACACGTCAGGTTCGTTCGACAAATAGCGAGCTATTAGCCCAGGGAGCTCGCTGCCCTGCAAGCCTTTGCCTGGGCCGTTCGATGCAGCCCCCGAACGCACCGTGTACCAACGTATCCTAGTGAAAACAGAAAATAAGGGTGCGTGCATACTCTTGTGAATCCGGCTCGAAGGACGTAAAGCATTTTCTTTCTTGCTGGGTTTATGCGATAATGATGTGCCAATTATATTTGACATGTTGTCATCTGTAACAAGGTCTTGAAACACCATACGCTCGAAAATATAATTCTTAGGAAATTCTTAAAAAAACCCGGGCTTATGAGCTGATATTGAAATTGTTACCGTGTCTAGTCATTATTAAAGAGCTTCTTCTTAATGAGAACTCTAGGTTACAGCTAAGATATTGTTGGCACAATACCTACTTCGACGGTATTGTCAATAGTCGCGCGTAGGTCGTTCCGGCTAAAAACCGAAGCGACCTACACGCGCCAATTTGTATTTGGGCACAGAGAACAGTACACTGTGCTTCTACGACTGCCCTCCTTAGCTTTTTGTCGAGATATCCTCACTTCACCGAATTGGCTATTGGTTACTATGTCCACTTGGGGTTCGGAGTCGGTTCAATGCCTTCCAAGTAGATCAAAGAAGATTTGACTCAGCAGGAAAATGTTCACTGCTGAACCTCAATGTTTGGAAACCGTAATTTGACTGTTTAGTTTTATGATGCATCAAGGTTTCACATGAGCACATCAGCCTACTGTACGCAATGTTTTAGAATGGTTTAAAAAAAAAACTTATTTTTCTTCTTATTTCGGATAAATTCAATTAAAATTTTCTTCAACCATATATGTATATATAAACACATATAGTTGGCCTCGTCATGAAAGTTTGTTATGTTGTTATTTTTTGCTAAGCAGGATAGGTCACTTTTTGAAGTAAATTACTTATAAGAACTAAACGGAAAGTCGAAATGCTTTAAAGAACATTTTTTTCAACAGATAATCGTCAAAATCATTTTACTATACGGATTGCACTAAAGTTTCAGTTCAGCGAATATAATTAAAACGAGAACTGATAATTTTAGAAACTTGCGACAAATGCTGCAACAAGTTTCCAAGATACGAGTAACGAGGAAACTTTAAAACACCTCCGTGACAATTTGCAAGTTGTTGAAGCAAAACCTTATCTAGAAGCTACAGGTGTTTCCGATAAAAGAAAAACTATTCATACTGAAATTAAAGGTGATGATGGCGAGACGAAGGGAGCTGCTACATGAGGGATTAGTCTAAATCAATAAACAACTGTGAGTAGTGAACATAATGATCTATGCAAAGCTGTGGAAAAAGCAGTTTGATCCAATCAAATATTCATATAGCAAGTAAAGGGTGTTTAAAATACAATTAACACGAGAACTGATAAGTTTCAATATTAGAAACTTGCGACAAATTCTGCAATAAGTTTCCAAGATATGAGTAGCGATGAAACTTTAAAACACCTTCGTGACAATTTGCAAGTTGTTGATGCAAAATCTTAGCTACGGGTGTTTTTTTTTTATTATTATTATTTTTTTATGGTAGGTGAAAATCATCCAATGACGAAACCCGCTCTTGGGCGGAGCGGGAGACCAGTGTCAGACTCTTACTGACTAAAAAACCTACCCCGTACCTTCCTTGCCTTATTTCTGGAGTCGAGGTAACAGTTTGCACATACCCTCTAGGCTAGCTACGGGTGTTTCTGATAAAAGAATCACAATGTTGCTATAGAAGAGAGCTGTTAATGAGAAGTGAGGGCTATGTCTAGCAGTGGACATCTTTTGGCTGAAATGATGATAAAAAGATCCCTCCTTTTGAAAGGTGTAGTGGGGTAGAATGAGTTAGTCAAATATTTTATAGCTCAAGTAAACACACTGAAATGATGCATAGTAAATGTTCAAAAGTTAAACTTAGAATACTAAATCAAGTTCACTTAAAGTCAATTTTTTGTGGTTTCGAATGGTATATGTAGTTACATTTAGGCAATCGAATTAGTGTTTGATGTAAAATACAGTTACTTTATTTTCTAATAGAATGTAGATGTAACTCATTCTAATGTTTTTGCAGTATTTGGCAGCAAATGTTGCGAGTCAGCCTTGTTGGCAAGCCTCGCTGAAATAGTCAGTACTACAACATTTTCAGCTCTATTTGACCGAGATGCCTCTGTCAATGGTCCCATATAATTTATCCAGTAATAAAGATACTAGAGAGTATAAGTTACAACAATTTTATAGCACTATATCCACAAGGAATGAATTTGCGAATTATTTCAACCGCCACTGAACTTCACTCGAATAATTTCATAAAAAAAGTTACTCAGAATCTAGTCGTAAAGAATATTGCGCTCAAAACGTAGGCAATAAAAACTAAAAGCGTACAACGCTTTTAGTCAGAAAGTCAGAAAGTTTTGAAAGAAACCACCAAAACCAAATAACCCGATTTTTTTTTTAGATTAAAACTTAATGCCATACTTAATCTGCACTATATTAACAATGCTTGGGGATTGGCAAGAAGTGGCTCAAAACCGAATACATACACTGGAAAGAATGGAGGGAGGCCTTTGTCTAGCAGTGGGACAGTATGGGCTAGAAGTTTTTTTTTTTGTTTTTTTTTTCCTTTTCTAATCTGCTAATTGGCAATCTGCTTCAGAAGCAATAATCCAATCTGCTGGCTATAGTCTGTCTTTGAGGAGGTGAGTAGATTTGTCCAGCGACATATCTCTCAGTTTTATGTTGCGAATCTCTTCGCTAGCTCCTGGACACCATGTCTTTTTAATCGGGAGAAAGTGAAGCTCCCGGGCCCTAGTAGTTTTGAGGCTAGTTCGTTTCTGTGTTTACACAGTCTGGTCTGGTAGCTTTTGCTATATGGCTCTATTTCTTCTTTCACTGTTTTCAGTTTGATGTCCATGTATATGAACTGATTGCTAACATACTGTGGGATATTCAGCATTTTTCGGATCGTCTTGCTTTGAAATCTCTCCAGTATTGCGATATTGCTGTTGCTTGCAGAGCCCCAAAGCTGGATGCCGTAAGTCCAAATGGGCTTGATGATGGACTTGTAGATGAGCATTTTGCTGTTATGGGTAAGTTGGGATTTTGGCCCAATCAGCCAGTAAAGGTTCCGAATTTTGGTATCCAGCTGTTTACGTTTAGTCCATACATGTTTTTGCCAAGTCAGTCGGCGGTCAAGATGCATTCCTAGGTACTTTGCATCGTTAGCTTGTGGGACCTGCTCGTTATATAACAGAACAGGTGGACATGTTTCACGTCTGAGAGTGTAGGTAACGTGGACAGATTTGTCTTTGTTGGCTTTGATGCGCCACTTATCAAACCATGCTTCGATTAGGCTGAGATGCTTTTGGAGGTTTCTGGATGCCATTTCGGGGTTCCCATGTACTGATAGAATAGACGTATCATCCGCATAAGTCGCAGTGGTGGTGATTTCGTCGAGTGTTGGTAAATCTGCCGTAAATATTAGGTACAGGATCGGCCCCAATATACTTCCTTGTGGCACTCCAGCTTTAATCTCGTGTAGTTTTGAGAATTTATCGATATGTTTAACCTCAAAACATCTCTTCTCCAGGTAAGATTTGATGAATTGATAGTATGTGTGTGCGAGCTTTTGCTTTATTTTAGAGAGCAGACCCTCATGCCAAACTTTGTCGAAAGCCTGGCTAATATCTAAGAAAATAGCCGAACAGTATTGTTTGTGCTCCAGAGCCCTATGTATGGTGTCGACTAACCGATGTACCTGTTCGATAGTACCATGTCCCTTTCTAAATCCAAACTGATGGTTAGGTAAAATATCTTCGAGGTCTTTCCTCATTCTTGTCAGAATCACTTTTTCCAGAATTTTTCCAACAATAGGCAATAGGCTTATAGGTCTGTATGAAGACATTTCTTGGGCTGGTTTTCCCGGTTTCAGTATCATGATGACCTGGGCAATTTTCCATTGACTAGGAAACATCAATAGTCGCAAACAAGCGTTGAAGATCAACACCAGAAATAGGATACCTTTTTGAGGCAGGTTTTTCAAAAGCGTTGCGTCTATTTGGTCATAACCAGGTGCTTTACAATCTTGAAGATTGCGGATTTCTTTGGCAAGTTCTTTTGGTGAGATACTAACCAATGGAAGACTCATTTGAAAGGGTGATGTAAGTCGGTCTTTGATTTCTTCTTCTTGTTTTTTGTTTGCACTCGGCAGAGGTTCAAAGACCTTGTGCAGGTGTGACGCGAAAGCATCCGCTTTGTCCTGATCTGATCGAGCCCAAGACCCCATTTGCGTTTTTATAGGCGTTATTTGCATCTTCGGACGTCTAAGTTTTGATGTTGCCTTCCAGAGCGAGTAATTTGTATCACTTGTTGGTGTGAGGTTCAAGAGGTATTCCTGGAGGTTATCATTATTCAGGTCATTGATAACTGATTTCAGTTCTTTTGTGGATCTGTTGAATGCAGCTTTATCTCTTGGGTGTCCTGTTTGATGCCACACCTTGCGTAAGTGGCGTCGTTCAAATATTTTATCTTTAACAAAAGATGGGTACACATGTTCTTTTGGGACAAATACTTTGCGTTTAGGTGTAGCTTTGTGTGCAGCCATATGTACAGTTCTATTAAAGCTTTCAATTGCTTCCTCCACTTCTTCGATGGTCTTAAGAGATATTTTGAGGTCTAATGTTGATGTAATGATTTGCTGGTACTCTTCCCAGTCTGTGTGTCGACTATGTATTTTTGGTGGCGCTTCGTGTAATAGAATTTTGCAGTTGACATTCAATACGACGGGGGTGTGGTCAGAAGACAGATCTATTTTTTGTTCGGCACTCATATTGTTGACAGAGACATTCTTAGTAATAAAGAAATCTAGTAAATCTGGTATCCTGGTTCTATCTGTCGGCCAGTAAGTGGGCTCGCCAGTAGAGATGCATTCCAGATTAAGCGCTCCCACTGCGCTGTACAATTGTCTTCCTTTTGGGTTTATAAGCCTAGACCCCCAGTGCACATGCTTAGCATTCCAGTCGCCTCCACTAATGAAGCGGTTTCCTAAAGTCTTTAGGTATTCTTTGAAATAGTCAGCAGAAATACTGTGTTTAGGTGGGCAGTAGATTGCTGATATTGTAATTTCCGAGGAGACATCTGTAATTCTGATCTGTGACGCCTGAATCATGTCAGAACAGAACGGTTCGAGGGGATAGTGTTTTATTTTGGATTTAATTATGATAGCAGCTCCTGCATGTGCTTTCCCAGATGGATGGTTTGTGGTATATGTATTATAGTTTTTAATGTCAATATGGCTTTTTTCTGTCAGTCTAGTTTCTGAAATAAGGGCAATGTCAATGTTTTCATTTATTAGGAATGTCTCCAATTCTTGTTTACGCTCGGTGAGTCCATTGGCGTTCCATGTCATAATACGCAAGTCATAAATCATTTTGAATGAAGGCTGCTGATCAGCTGGATCATTCTGTCCATTATTTTATCCATCATGTTTGTCATAATTACTTCGAATCTGGTAAACATTTTGTCCATGATTACTTCCAGGTCAACAGTGCCGCCTGGTAAGATGATGTTGGTTGATGCATCTTCTGTACTGTAGTTTGTTTTCACGGTCTCTGCATAAGATTTGCCTGGCTTTATTATGTTAGTTATGCGGTTGCTGGGTACAGGTTTGGTAAGTTTTTTGTATCCCTCTAAACGAGGCCGGTCTGCTGGAGCAGAATTATCACTAGGCTGTCCGAGTCTTGAATACTCTGGTATCCATTTGCTCTGTTGAGTTGTGTTTGGCTTTTTTGGGAATTGTTTCCCTTCGTCGATTTTGTTTAATTGTCTGTCGGTGTTAGAGTCTTTGTAATTTCTTGGTTTTGAGTGAATTTTGAGTATCTGTTCTCTATACTGTTTGTATTTTGAGCAGCCTCTATAGCTCGCAGGGTGCTTCTCAAAGCAGTTTGCGCATGTGGCTTCGGAGTCGGGGGTTTTGACACAAGAGGTTGTCGAGTGTTCTCCTCCGCATTTTACGCACCGAAATGGTCTGAAGCATTGGTTTTTAGAGTGGCCGAATCTTTGGCATCTTTTACATTGCACAATTTCTTTTTTCTTGTATGGTGGCTCAAAGGTGACTTTCATGTAGTTGAGTTGTTTAATTTTATAAATATCTTTGTTATTTAATTTTGGCTCTAAATCCACATAAAATAAGGGAAGGGGTTCTTTAGTCGTTCTGTGTAGAACATTAACGATCTGGCGGACGTCATGTCCAGTTTGGTCGATTTCTTTTTTAATTGATGAGATGTCCTCTGAAGAGTGTAGGCCACGTAGTACTACTCTGAAAGCTCGCTCACTTTTAAGTTGGTAAGTGTAATGCGTGACATTTTCAGAAACAAAATGTTTTCTGATGGTTTTATAAACATCAATGTCTGATGGCAAAATTTTGACTATATGACCGGATCTTAACGTTGTCATAGTATAGCTATTACTATCGGTAATATTGTTCAATAGTTCTTTAAGTTTCTTAATGTCATTGACACCTGTTACGAAAATAGGCTCTGGTTTTGGTGGTCTTGTGCGGTTTTCATTAGCATTGATAGATTCATCAGTTAGTAGTTCAAACTGGTTTTGTGTTTGCACTGCATAGGCGATGTTGTTTTCACTTAGAGCTTTTTTTGTTGGATTTTCCAATTGTTGGCCATTGGGGCTATTTTCTAACCTCTTTCTTTTGCTAACTGGAACTTTGTCACGTTGCCAAGTTGTCTCAACTTCTTTTGTTACAGTCTTCTGCTGTTGAAAGCGTGGCAAGTCGATCTGTGATGTTGCGACTGGCCCTGCTGAGTTCGAACGCGGTTTAGTGAACATACACGGGTGGAATGTCTGCTGGACTAGTGTTCTCCCTCTTCTATCATTCTCTTCCTTACCCTCTTCTAAAGTTAGGTCTACTTGAAGCAAATCATTGCCCCCCCCAGAATACGAAGGGCTGCCTGAGCTGCGCTCAGGGAGGGATTCTCCAGTGGAACTGGTACCCTCCTGGGGTAATTTCTCTTTATGCTTTGCTTTCATGGTTGTGATTTTTGTTCAGGGTTTTTCTCCCCTAGGACATTACTCCTGAAGTTTTCCAAGGCACCAGGGTCTCTCTTTTAGAGGGTTTTTCCTCTTGGTGTGAGAACACCATGAAAATGATGGTGTGCTGCCATGTGTATTGCAATCATAACTATAGACATTTTAGAGGTTATTTAGACCCCTAGGCTCGCTCTAGCCTCTTCCAACTAGTTACCTAGCTGGGAGTGTGGTTATACCGCCATTGCTCGGTCGCCATTGCCTCGTTTGTTGTCTAGCAGGGAGCACCACGGCAATCGTTTGATTGCCGCCACCATCCGGTGCGTGCAGGAGAGGTTGACACTTGGGCCGGTTGAGATGATAGTACCGTTATCCCCTTACCCCCCGGGCTAGAAGTAATAAATAATTTTAATAATCTACACTTCTACACTAATCTACACTAATATAATAAAGAGATAAAGTTTGTTTTTTTATTTTTTTGTTTGTAGGAGGTAATCTCTGGAACTACTGGTCCGATTGGAAAAAAAATAGCAACAATAGAAAGCTGCTTCACTCCTGAGTGACATAGGCTATATTTTATGTACGCGGGCGAAGCCGCTGACCAAATCTAGTAAAGAGTTAAAGTTTGTTTTTTTATTTTTTTTGTTTTTTTGTAGGAGGTAATCTCTGGAACTAATGGGTCGATTGGAAAAATTGAAGCTATAATAGAAAGCTGATTTACTCCTGAGTGACATAGGCTATAAATTATTTATATAACATGGATATTAACCGAGCTATCACAACTTTTGTCTCATAAATTTTCTGCGGACGAAGTCGCGGGCAGAAGCTAGTGACAAAAATAAAGCTAATTCTGAAGCATTAATACTTATAACCAATGACAAAGTAAATGAATATCCAACGAACGAAACCAACGTTATCCGAAAAATTACGATTCCGGTGGACCTTTCGAAATAACCATAAATCACATCCGCATAATGTGAATGAATCTTAATAATTGCACGGGCGAGCCACGAGTTCCGGTCATCCGGGACCTGAAGTTTATCTATCAACACCAAATAAACCTTATCAGTTTAACATAAAGTTGATTTTCAGTTTGTAATATGAATAGAGTTTGAGCCCTTGGGAACTGTACGCGCATCGCTTCGACACTAGTTGCTTCACATAGTACAGGGGCGAATTCACCTGATTTTCCTAGAATTTTCATCAGCGTTACAGAGAGAGATGCAACGATTCAATTACAGTGTAGGACGACTGGTATTGATTTTTGGTATCAAAGCAGATGAAATAGATATACCAATTCATCTATCTATGTTTATATTATAAAGAGGAAACTTATTTAAACTTCTGTTTTAATTTTTTAAATAGAGGAAGATATATGTTTGGCTGCATGTCTTTTTTTTATGTAGGTTTACTGATAGCTCGGTCAATTGTGAACCAATTTTGATTTTTTTTTGTTTTGATTGAACACAAAAAAAGTGCAAAATAACTTTAATTTAGGAAGTCGGTGTTAAATAACAAAGCGACCAAACTACTATAAAAACACCGATTTTTTTATTGCTATAAACTAGTGCTTGACTTCAAAATTAAAATTATTTCGCACTTTTTGTATTGTACTCAAAAAATATTTCACCAGTAAAATGCTCCTATTTTTCGGGAGATTAAAAGACTTTATTTACATTACTTTTATAAACTCATTGCACATTCTATGACATCGGACTGAATTGACTAATTAGCGAAGTGTGGGAAAACATGCATAATAATAATATTTATTTATTTATTTATTTATTTAACAATTTATGTACACACGAAATAATAAAAGAAAAGAAAAAGAAACAGAAAAATAGGTACAGAGGTGATGCTTATTTCTAAAGAAATCTCTTCCAGCATACCTGCGAAAGTTAATTATTGTTTCAAGACATCGAAATCATCCCCTTATTATTCAATAGCGATCCCGACTCGCGATTTCAACGATTTTGAGTGGCCTACCGCTTGATCGGCATGTAGTAGATACATCTACTTATTTCCTAGCGAGAGACAAGCACGTTCACAGAAAATATTTGTCAAAATATTGAAACGTTAATACAAAACTCCGCTGCACAGCGCTTCATTGGCATCATGCCGTTTAGAACTTTTGAAACTTACAGCGCTGATAACTAAACCTATGTCATCAATGGACTGGTGTATGGCCTGTGTAGTGTTTGTATACTTCGTCTCCATAGCACGAGTGGCGCTACGCAAACATCCTCAAACCGCGCGCATTATGAAGAGGAGTTGTATAGCTCAAAATTTTGATTAACTCCTCAAGAGGAAGTTAATTAAAATTTTGAGGTATTAAAAGACAGAAGAAATCATTGAAAGGATTATTCACCGCAAAGATAATCTTTGCTTGAATGCTTTAAAAGCTCTTCATTGGATCATGAAACTGAAATTTACAAAGATCTCATTCTCAACACCGCGCGATTTAGTTACAGTCCAGTAGATTTTCTAAACAGCATTTAAATTTCATAAAATATCTGCTAATCAGTTGCTAAACAGCTCAGAAATAAAGCTCAGGAAAAAAAAACAATTCTTGACTTGACTCTTTCTTAGCCCTATCTTTTTTTTGCAAATTTAATTCAAATTCTTTTATTTCTAGTAAGACCATATGGGAACATAAAACACGTCGGAAGTTAGTCATTATCATCTAGTCATAAATAATTTTATACTTGTTTTACTATAATCATCATCATTTCAGTCGAAAGACGTTCATTTTTGCCTCTCTCAAGTGTCATCACAATGAATCATCCTTTCGAGAGGCATTCCAACATTGAATTTTTTGGTATACGGACGCATCGCGCAAAAGTTAGGCTACATTTAGCATTGCCTTGTTACTTTTATATCACAAACCATTTCCCGATTACTCTGCTACAGAGAAAACGAAATGATCTGCATACATTAAGAAAGGTCTATCCTACGTTTTTAAAAATAATCCAATCCTCCCAAAAAATAAAATTACCATACGTCTAAAAAATCAGGAGTAAACCCACTGAATATTTGAATAGTAATTAACAACCAGGTAAAGCCGTCTTTGAGGCAGCCAGGGCCGGACTGGGGCCTTTGATGTACAGTTGGCCGCAAAATTGGCCACAACCCATCCCGGCGTGAAAGCGCTGTCACGTCAAACGGCTTTATTTTTGTGCACGTCCAAAAATAATACGAGGTAATTAAGCGCGCATCAAGGAACATTAGTGTGAAGGGTAATACTGAGTTGAAATGGATACTCTTGGTTGTGTTTTTTTGTTAATTTTTCTGAAGTCACGAAAAGGTTTAATTTATTGCAAAAGCATCTAAGGAAAAGATCTTTTCAATACACTTACTCGAAAATCTACTGCTTTTGAAACACAACTTACTTTTTTCCGCATTAGTGCGGAAAAGTGTGCGAGCTCACTGCCGCAAACGTTTTGTTGTAATCGTATTGGCTGGGTGCTTCCTCATAAGAAAGTATAATGAAAAGCGTCGTTTGATATACATGGAAAATCACTACAACACTCAGGTCTATAAGACTCTCGCCTACGATTCAGGAAAATTCAGTGTTGGTCGCAACGACAAGCTTTAAAGCGGACATCATCAGATAATACCCGCCTTCAAAGAGCGAGAGACAGTATCGAACTTAGACTAATTTGAAACTAACTCATGTTCCGTCAAATACCCTCTGCGTACCAGGACCTTGGCCTATCTTAAGAAAAGTCTTTAGCCTCTGTTTACAGGTTTCGCAAGTGAGGGTTGAAATTGGATGCGAATCGTTAACTTAATTTATACAAAGGTAGAACATTTGCAGTAACTTGTGGAAATTGCTTTTCCCTTGGTTAATTTATGGATATCTGATTACACCGAAGATTCATTTACCTGAGGTGTTACCATGTTTCATCATTAAGAGTCTTAACACCCTTATCGCATTTTGATTAGGTGACTATGCTATAGGTCTGATTTCAGCTACTTATTTTTCTGGAAGTCAGAAAAATAATATGGACTACAAGTTTCTACCAGTGGCTTCGGCCGCGTGAAAGTCGGTTAACCCCGTTCGATAGGCAGGCCCGGCCTTAGCATGAGGGCTAAGAAGGAATGGTCGGTCGTTTAGTCAGTAACTAAGGGATTGTTCACACCAAACGTATTGTCCGCCGCTGACTGTGAGTATACTCACTGTCTGCCCCAGTGTGAACGTCGACTCAATCTGCAGTACGCGTTCTCACCAAGCCGACAATAGGCTATAGTGTACGATGCGCTACATGTGTGAACAAAATAATAGGCTCGTGTAGGTTCACACTAGATGAGTACACTGAGCGGCTGACTATTCTACACATAAAAGAGCTCAGTATTTGAAGTTGCTCGTAGTATTTTATAAACGATCTCTGAGATCACTCGTGGTTCCAATACGATAAAACTGGCGTATTTTTTTTTTCAAATCAGACGTTTTACTGATATTTCAATTAAATGATGCGCATTCAGATAGTTGCCATTTGCGAAGCTCTAGAGGAAGACGAAAATAATAAAAAGAAGAGATTGTGGGTACATCCCTTAAATTTGAAGAGATGTTTTCTTGGTCAATTTCGGCGCTATTCGGCAACTGCGTCCGCGTAGCCAATCCGCGTCCGCCGTGCATAGTCGCGTAGTAAAATAATCGGCCACTGAGAGTCAGCGACAACAGACGACGTAATAGCGTATAGTCGGTTCGGTGTGAACGACAATTTCAATATATATGGAATAGCAATAAACTGCGTAACGCGCGCTCACAGTCAGCGGCCGACAATACGTTTGGTCTGAACGATGCCTAAGAGTCTGACACTGTTTCCCGCTCATCCTAAGGGCGGGATTCGTAGATAGATGATTTTTCCCACCATAAAAATAAAATCCGTTTGTGGTGGAGTTTCGCAAACTCCGTTCTTACTGGATGTCTACATCCTATAAGGCAATCTTATTTGCCAGGTTGGTGGCAAATAAGATTGTAGGTGTTATAGTTTCTGAGATTTCGATAAATCAGTGAAAGGTATGGTTCAATTAACAATTTAACAAAAAAAAAAAAATTCTTTAATTAAACGTCAGCTGGGTGAGTCTAATGACCTGTAAGTAGTTAGTACGCAACGTCCGACAACTACCTACTGATCAATGGATTTTAATTTTTTATCCTCCACGGAATTGAAACGATTAAAATTTAGCGGTGTATGAGATTCTTTAACATATTGGCTTACTGATTGAACAATTGGTTGCTGCACCGAGTGTCGTGGGTTCCAATTGCCGCGTACTATAAAAATGTTGTTTTAATATCACAAACAGGGACACTACAATTTAATTTACATGCATAGATGTCATACTGAATCTTACCATCCAATATGTGTTGCCGTACTTATGTATGCTACCAATACCTGAGCCATATTATCCGTGCCAGTTCGCATGACCAAATAGCACCAATTCCGATCCTGCACAGTGTAACTCGCAAAGCCGTAATAGACTCAGATCTAACTCAATGTACTATGATCGAAACACGAGATTAGGATTGCATTTGATATAGAAATATATATGTTTTGTTGTATTGTATAAAATATGGTCTGATTTTGCTGTATCATGGTTTACGAAGCATTGTAAAGAATTGATAGAAGTCGTAGTGGAGCATTGTAGGTAGGTCTGGGATTACGGGATTTTTCGAAAGAGTTCGGTCTTCCCGTCCGATTATAATTTATATCTCTTTAAGGCTAGAATGAACAGGGTTTAATAAACTATATATATATGCGAATGCGATTAAGAAAGGAATCCTTAAAAGAAACGAAAAAGGCACTTGCTGTTTTTATAATTTTCAAAAATGCATCGCACTGAATAACACACAAAAAAAAGTCGAGAAAAATAAACTATAAATTCGTAATTAGAAAAAGACGGCTGTTTTTGAGATTTGAACAATTTTTTTTCTCGAAATTAAGGGTTTGCAGAAATCTCGCGGTGAAACTGTTCAAATCTGTTGAGGTTCTTCTTTATTTTGTGTTTAGTGCGGTGTGTTTTTAGAAATAACTGTAAAAGATATTCCGTAAGGATTCTCCCCATCATAGATTGCATACCATCAGGTGGGATTACAGTGAGTACCGCTATAAGTAGGTATGTCATTAAAAGAGGTACCGTGACCACGAACGTAAAGGTCTACTGACGGAACACAGGTAGGGCTCAGTCAGTAAAAGTCTCACTGAGTTAGAGGAGTTACTTGATGATATTCTACTGAAAAACAAGTTTTCAATGAAAATATTTTTTTTCATAACAACCGCTTTTATAGCGGTGGTCTATACTTATATAATTAAAACTCGTCAAGACGATTCACACGGGCCCAAACTCGACGTGGTTGTGTCGTTTAATTAAACAGTACCTATGGCTACCTCGCGATTCTATCATCAGATCAGCTCCATGTCATCATAATATTGCATTGTCATGCGATTTCCACCTGCGTGCAAAATTGCAGCTCAATCGGTTGAAGATATTTGCTTCAAAATTGAGTTGCAAGATTTGAGCCGAACATACATAGTTACATTGCAAGCTAATAAAAAGCTTGTAAAAAAAGAAGAGTAACTATATCGAAGAAAGTAGGTAATCTGACTGAAGTCAATTGAAGTTAATAATTTTCAAAGGTAATGAAATTGATTGCTTAGAATTTAATCAACACACCCCATCGCTAAAGGGCACGGTATATTACTCGCACAACATATGTCAATAGGGACGGAAGGCCAAGTGCAGGTCGGATTAGCACACGAAGGGTTCCGTATCCATTATTTATGATTTACAACATTAGACACTATATTAGAACCCTTTTTTCAGGATGAATGGGAGTTCCACTTAAATAATTGTTGTATTCTGGTTTAGTTTCTGTTGTTATAGTGGCAAAATAAGTAAGGACATCTCAGTGAAGCTTTCAAATGTCTATCACGATTCATGAGATACAGCCTGTCCCCTTAACCAATTTACAATCGTATCGTTTAGAGTTAGCGCTTGTAGTTGGCCACGGCCCCAATAGCCTTGTTCGGACGTCATCTCAACAAAGGAATTGGGGGCGTGCCTATCTACAAGCGCTAACTCTAAACGAAACGATTGTAACTTAGCTAGTAGGGCTGGTGACAAATAGATGGATACTGAGTGATAGAAGTACGTTGGTTTAAATTTTCACCCTTCGGTTACGGAATCCTAATAAAAGTATCGAGTGCTAGAAAATATTTTTCCGCGATACTTAACCGTATCAAAATTACTTGACACGAAATTTCTCACTTCACGATAGTAGACTACAGTCGTACAAGTCATAAAACTTACGTGCTCAAGTTTATCGCTTATTTTATGGCTGATTATGGTGTTCGCGTACGTACCTGGAAAAGAGAAAATAATATTAGTCATACAGTAATCATTTATTTATTTATTTATTTATTTTTTTATCATTGTTTGTTTAGTTTTTATTGATTTTTCTTCAAAGGAAAAATGACGTGCCTATTATGCCTGCCTAGAGTCGTGATGAAGGCTAAGTTAATTTTATTTATTTAAAAAAAATTGCGAGCTTGAGGACGACGAGTAATGATGGCTTATGCGCAAAACGTCTCTTTCGCAGAATGTCTCGTTCGCTAAATGTCTCTTTCGCAGAATGTCTCTATCGCAGAATGTCTCTATCGCAGAATGTCTCTTTCGCAAAATGTTGCGCAAGGAACTTAGAATAAAATTTTGATTTTCAAAACAAAAAATCATTTTGCACATTCTGACATTCTGCGAAAATCACATTTTGCGAAAGAGACGTTTTACGACCAGGTGACATTTTGCGAAAGAGACGTTTTGCGCATGAGCCGTAATGATTAGCTCGCCGTCCGCTCGTCCTTTATGGACTGTTCCCATGAAGCAAATACTGTGCCCGAGTCATCGATAACGCGGCAAATCTTCCTTTTTTTAAGTAGGAAATCGACTTCTCCCGCTCTAGGGCGAATCGGGACGGCGTGTCAGACTTTTACTAATTAAAACTCACTCGTGTTGCATCGTTGCCTTGCATTCCAGGGTTGCAAGTTTTACTTTCAGAAGTGCTCCGTTGGCAACTTGAACTTGATCCGGAAGCAAAGCCCCAACAGTTTTAACATTTTTTAAATATAAAAGAAAAAAGCGATAGTTCGCGGAAACCGTCATTTCTTCCTAAAAAGTGTGTCATAGGGATGAAGGAACAGTCCCACTTTAACAAGCAACTCTTTATATTGGCAGCTAGTCATAATATAGAGAAATTTCACCAGCTTTATTTGCAGTGTTTCTGCCAAAAGACTTTTGGAATACCTAGTGCTTTGGCAAGACATGCATACAATATGCCACCTAAGCCTAGATTTTAATCTAAAATACACATTTGCGAGCACTGGTGATGAAATAAAGTACACAAAGTAATGCGCCTAGCTGGGTATGAACTCGCGTCCAGCTCCTTCAACCAAGTTTCAATCGTTTCATATAGCGTAAACGCTTGGAGTTGGCCATGCCCCGATTCCTTTGTTTTGGCCACGTGACTGATTGAGAAGACGTCAGAACCAGGGACTGGGGCGGCAACTCCAAGCGTTCAGGCTAAACGAAACGATTGTAACTTGGCTAGGGGCCTGTTACTCGTAAGTCGACGCCGTTAATTCTGGGCCACCATTGCTGCATGCGTAGCAGTCAACTGCTTAACAATTGCGGCAACCATGCTGTTAAAAGTTATAATGTAAGTACAAAAAGTTACACCTGTGCTGTATAATTAATGCTTAATTTACTAACTGCTAATTTCTTATTCAGACTCTCTAATTTGATTAAGTAAGTAAGATGTTAAAATTTTCGCAAGATAAAGAATAATTTAGGGTCTGCATAAAGATATAAAATTGATGACATACAGCTGGAAGGTATTATTATAATTTAATAACTAAAGGTTTTGCCTAAAATGAAATAAGTTCGAGAAAAAAAGGATCTATTAGAAAATTTTGTTGGTTTATCATTTAAATAAAAAGAAATGACATAGAACTAACTTAAAAAGGACGCTTCTATTGAATAGTATAAAAAACTTGGCTATCAAAGCAAGAGTAGTTTTATTTTAAAAATATTAATCAACCTTTTTATTGATGATCAAAATAAATTATCAAATATTGATTGACTTGAGCTTGATCACTACATTTTTTTTTTTTAATATATTTTACCGCAGACATGGTGGTTCCGCGCACTTTTCTATAGTATGCACAATAATTGCTTATATAATTTTTTGTTTACAATTTATGGCATTCGTCATGCCCTCATCACACTTATAACTAAACTTAAAAACTACGCGAGTCCACCCCAGACCCTTTTCTTGCTTATTACTATGTTATCTATATATATAAAAATCAATTGCTGTTCGTTAGTCTCGCTAAAACTCGAGAACGGCTGAACGGATTTATCTTATCTTGGTCTTGAATTATTCGTGGAGGTCTAGGGAAGGTTTAAAAGGTGAGAAAAATTCGAATAGTAGGGTAGAGTAGGGTAGAGTACACTCGGGATCGGCTGGACCGATTTGGCTGATTTTGGTCTTGAAATATTCGTGATAGTTCAGGGAAGGTTTAAACGGTGAGAACGAAAAAAAAAAAAAATAGGCGAAACGAAGTTTGCCGGGACAGCTAGAACCGATTTAGCTGAAAATTGGCAGGGAGGTAGTTTAGAGCCAGGAGAATGACATAGGATACATTTTTAGGGTTCCGTAGCCAAAATGGCAAAAACGGAACCCTTATAGTTTCGTCATGTCCGTCTGTCCGTCTGTCCGTCTGTCACAGCCGATTTACTCGGAAACTATAAGTACTACAGTGATGAAATTTGATGGGAATATGTGTTGTATGAACCGCTACAAAATTATGACACTAAATAGTAAAAAAAAGAATTGGGGGTGGGGCCCCCCATACATGTAACTGAGGGATGAAAATTTTTTTTTCGATGTACATACCCGTGTGGGGTATCAATGGAAAGGTCTTTTAAAATGATATAAAGTTTTCTAAAAAACATTTTTCTTAAAGTGAACGGTTTTTGAGATATCAGCTCTCAAAGTCGTAAAAAGTATGTCCCCCCCCTCTATTTTTATAACTACGGGGTATAAAATTCTAAAAAAAATAGAGGTGATGCATGCTAATTAACTCTTTCAACGATTTTTGGTTTGATCAAAGTATCTCTTATAGTTTTTGAGATAGGTTGATTTAACTGTAATTTTGGTTAAGTTATTGTGCTTACACTGAAAACGATGGCTGAACCTATAAGTACAAGGCAAAATATCGGGAGAGTTTAGGCTCCATTCACCAGGTGTATAAATTGACATAATAAGTTTATTATATTTGCTGCTACGGAACCCTTTGTGCGCGAGCCCGACTCGCACTTGGCCGGTTTTTTTTTTTTTTTTTTTTTAGAGTAGGGTAGAGTAGGGTAGAGTAGGGTAGAGTAGGGTAGAGTAGGGTAGAGTAGGGTAGAGTAGGGTAGAGTAGAATAATCTGTTGCCGGGAGCGAAGCCGCGGGCAAAAGCTAGTTACAAAATAAATTTATAAGATATAATGAATATAATAAAAACCGGCCAAGTGCGAGTCGGGCTCGCGCACAAAGGGTTCCGTAGCAGCAAATATAATAAACTTATTATGTCAATTTATACACCTGGTGAATGGAGCCTAAACTCTCCCGATATTTTGCCTTGTACTTATAGGTTCAGCCATCGTTTTCAGTGTAAGCACAATAACTTAACCAAAATTACAGTTAAATCAACCTATCTCAAAAACTATAAGAGATACTTTGATCAAACCAAAAATCGTTGAAAGAGTTAATTAGCATGCATCACCTCTATTTTTTTTAGAATTTTATACCCCGTAGTTATAAAAATAGAGGGGGGGGGGACATACTTTTTACGACTTTGAGAGCTGATATCTCAAAAACCGTTCACTTTAAGAAAAATGTTTTTTAGAAAACTTTATATCATTTTAAAAGACCTTTCCATTGATACCCCACACGGGTATGTACATCGAAAAAAAAATTTTCATCCCTCAGTTACATGTATGGGGGGCCCCACCCCCAATTCTTTTTTTTACTATTTAGTGTCATAATTTTGTAGCGGTTCATACAACACATATTCCCATCAAATTTCATCACTGTAGTACTTATAGTTTCCGAGTAAATCGGCTGTGACAGACGGACAGACGGACAGACGGACAGACGGACATGACGAAACTATAAGGGTTCCGTTTTTGCCATTTTGGCTACGGAACCCTAAAAATCATACAATAATTACTTTTTTTTTATTTCTATTATTCATACTTAATGCTAATAATTTATGCTAAGTAGTGGGGGTTTTTTGGTTTTTAGGGATAAAGGGTTGGTAGGTGAAGGGGGTTTTGATTATTTGCCGCCTAGAGTCTTCACTAACTCCATTAGAGCTTTTATGACTGCGGTGTCTCGATGCTGCATGGCCGTCTTAAGGTTGTATTCGACGACCACTTTAGAAGATGATCACTACATTACCTGATGGTAAGCGATGATGTAATCACTGATGGAACACGCTTACCTAGAAGTAACCTTTTTATAGTACGGCGGGGGTAAGTCTGAAGTTAGGCTCTGCGAATTTTAGCGCTTGAAAACTCGTCAAATAAAAAATGGCATAAACAAATAAATGCAATTTGCAGTTGTTATTGCTGTTAAAACTGTTATTGGCATTTACTTTTTTTAATCCTTTATTTTGTAGGGGTTTTCAAGCGCTAAAATTAGCATAGCCTAACGTCAGACTCGCCAAGATTCGACGGCCGTACTGTAACTAACTAACTAAATAAATTAACTGAAGTCCATATTCTCTGATAGCTATTTGAAGAAACACAGACTCCAGAAAAAAAATCCCGCTCCAGCAGAAATGGCACAAACACCTAGATTGATTGAAAACTAAGTATTGTTCACTAGTCTTAATCCATTTACGTTAATGAAGCCGAGTTTCAAGGAAATTAGACGAACTAGGCTGCTCTGAAACCAGACAGACAGACCTAGTCGTTAAATACATTAACCTATTTACTCTTGGAGGCTTGAAACAGAACAATATAAAATAGTACTCACGAACGCTATATCATCGGGTAATTCCGGAAACTATTGTGTGAAATTTTGGCAGTACTCACTGCTACTTAAAACTTTTTCAAGGTTTTTCGGTAAATCTGTTGGATTTGGTCGAAAGCCGAAAAGCTGCGACAAGCTTTTATGTCAAGGCAGATTTAAATCTCTGCAAGGTTACTGTGGAAAGGCCGCGTTTTCTACCAGTTTTACGTGGATAAAAACTAATCTAATTCATTAAGCTCCAAGAGGAGACCGGTCTCCACACGCCTTTTGTCTTTTAATTGTGTCTGTAATTACGGTACTTAGTCGAAAGGTAGACTTTACCATTTACATAGACACTATACTGTATCATATCATGGGACGGTGAGCAATAGGTAGCTCGCTATCCGACCGTCCGGTGACCGTCCTAACTCCAAGTTCGTGTCGTTCTGAACCCAAGTCGTCAACGGCGCCCACTGTACCCGCTTACCTCAAAGAGTTGTCAGTAAACAGTAGGGGTCCAACAAGATTAAAGCTTCCGGGGGCCATTGGTAAATATGAAAGTGTAACACCAAGCCTGGAACTAAGACAAAATTGGAACACGGTGGGTTTTTAGTCAGTAAAAGTCTGACACTATCTCCCACTACCCCAAGCGCGGAAGTTGTCATTAGATGATTTTAGCAAGAATGTATAGTGTGTGTGCTCGGTTTTAGTGATCGTAGTATCCGAGTATACGTCGACACCCAAGCGAGCGCTGGCGCTCGCGGTATGATTTTGCGCCACGCGCCGTTGTTAAATTTTCAAAAATAGAATTTACAATATTTGGGCATTTTTTTTATGGGGTGATATTTATCCAAGAACGTAAATAAAAAGTTTTATAGACAAATAACTTTCCGTTAATACCCGCGAACGCCAGCGTTCGCTCGAGGACGAAAAGGTTAACTCATATGTCTCTCTATTTCATACATCCCTAATGAATACAACAAAACTGTATTTTGTATTGTTCTGTATTGCATAGCTTAAATAAATAATAATTATGTTGCTATTATTTCATGTACAAAGATAAGCTTTGTTAATCTAAACCAGCATCATAGTAAGCCATTATTATTCGTATTTAGTTAGTCCGTTTGCATACAGTTTAATTTATTAATGACAGAAATTGGGACGCCATCTGAGTTAGGTCAGACTATGAAATGATCAGGCCGTTTCCTGGCTTCTATACTAATATTATAAAAAGAAGTAAAAGTAATTTTGTATGTAGGGGGTAATCTTTGGAACTACAGTTTCGGATCGAAACATTCTTCTTGTTTTGGATAGTCCATTTTTCGAAGAAGGTTATAGGCTATGTAACATCACGCTATGAGCTATGGGGGCGGAGTTGTAACCACAGACGCGGGTGAAGCCGCTGGTAGCCTATATATTGCTAACATTACGCGGGCGTAGCCGCAGGCAAAAGCAAGTAATTAATACAGCTACAGCAATGTTAAAGCTGAACGATTTTCGCAAAATAAATAGAGCTCTAATATTGACTTTAAATACTGAAAGAGAACCAATAAGTAATATACTCTTGTATGTGCACGAAGGTTCAATTAACGACGTCCAAGCAATCAACTTTCGCAATATTTTCTTAAAATCCTTCTGATATTTTAGAATCTACCCACTCGAGATATTCAGAAACAATTTAGAATGCCAATTCACTAATCCAAACAAAGCTATTATTCCACAATTTTCTTTTCAGACATAAAAAAACGATTCGAGATAACTTAACAACTTTTGCTATGCTAGACAAAAACCGTTCAATTTGCGGCAACAAAGGTGGACTATAAAAGCCAAGTTGCGGTTGTTCAGTGAATCTGGTCTGCACAAATTACCTGTCGGGTGCATTTATTGGTTATGCGGCTGAGCTTGTGTCTATCAAATGAACGTGACCTGAATTTTGAATCTCAATAGATATGACTGCATGTGACATAGTAGTAATTGAACATACCGTTGCTATTTTTCCAGAAGGAACACCGCAAACTACCCGTGTATTTTTCTCCTCTGTCAAATACATCCAAAGGTTGTCTTTAAAAATCGCTTTTAGCGATAAGACCACCCATTGTAAACTTAGTAATTTTAAGCTCCTAATGTACCAAATTGTATTTATGGTACACCATAAATATAATTTGGTATATTAGGAATCATTTTTCCTTTAGTTTCTTCAGAAGGAAACTAAAAAGTCTTTTTCTTATGTAGAGTGTCATTTCAAGCTTTTATTCAGTTTCCTTTATTACATTTGATCCAATTAACGTTTATCGATTAAGCTGAAATTTCGCATGCATTTTTAAATCAGGTTTTTTTTTATGGTAGGCCAAAATCATCCAGTGATTCGTCATTGTCAACAGTGTTAGACTCTTACTGACTAAAGGCCCCACCTTGTCCTTCTTTGCCCTTCGCACTGGGGCCAAGCCTTCCTTTAAGAAAGAGACCCTGACCCCAGTAGGCTTCAACCCTTTTGCAAAGTCCCTACGATTTCTAAATCAGGTGACAATGCAAAATTATTATGTCGTGGAGTTGATCTGATGATGGAGCCGGAAGGTAACCATAGGAAGTCTGTAATTAAACGACACAACCCCATAGAGTTTGGGTTCGTCGTCTTGACGAGTTTTAAGTATATAATAGGTATATACCGTGCTATAAAAGCTTGCTATGAAAAAAATATTTTAAATTTTCATTTTTAAAAACTTGTTTCCTATATTTTCTTCAGAAGGAAACTAAAATGTATTTCTGATGTAGGATGTTATTTATTGATGTATTCTTGCTCTTGTGATGTGCTTTTGTTTTATCTATATTTTTTGATGTCTCTGTATTTTCCGTTTGAAGCAGCAGAAAGATACTTGTTTGTTTATTGAAATGGTGTTGCTTTTTATATTGTGCAACTGTCTTTTGATAAAGTTATGGTCCGAAGACGTTATGACAAACGTAAACAAGGAACTATATTCAAGATTTAACAAACGGGTTTTATCAGTTAATTCATAGACGGGTAAAAGATAAAAAGCGAGACGACATGGGTATAAATTGTATAGTGTACCAAGATGTCGCTTCTTCTCTTCTTGACGAATTTGAAAAAAATGTATCTGAAAAGATACCTTTAGAATTTTTCTTATTCGTTCAGAAGAGAAGGAAGTATGTAGTTCCTTAGTGGTCCCACTGATAATCAAGTCTTGATCTTATAATGTGATGCTCGTGAAATCGAGACAAATCTTCAAATATTATAATTACACTTGAAATTTATTAAAATTGCTAACTTTTTAGCTTCAAGTGAGGGGTACTACAACTAAAAAGTATTAATACAACCCGATTTAACAATATTTTACTTATTTATATAAACTTTATTTTACACCAAGATTTTTTTTTATAAATTATGAAACTTAATAATAGAGATATACAATGGGCGGTCTATCGCATGCTACGATCTCTTCCAGGCAAGAACGGATGAAAAGACACTATCTTCTGTATTTGAAGTCGATTGTTTATTTCATTAAGCTGTTTATTACTCGTGGCTTGTATAAGTATAGTATGCGGCGAATAATTTGAACCATTTACTATGACTATCCGAAGCCCACTTCGATTGAAACTCCTTATACTACAGCTAATGTTTAGTTGTGAACTGTATAACTCTACCTATAGTCAGGACTAGTCTAGACAACGACATGTATTCTTAATGTCCTCATGAAACATACAAAAGCTCGAACCAATCGCTTGTTTTCAAAGCAAAATCGTAACAACAATGAATTTTAAGAAATATGAAACGGACCGTTCCATAAAATAGTTTGAGCTATACCAAATTGCATTCCTTTAGTTTCAAAACCTTCCATATATAGCAATTACTGTCCCATTACACCTTTCTTGAAGATTGCATTGGATATTATGGACAAAAGGATTACTATGAGCATAGACCACAGATATAGATATACCTAGATAACGCAAGCATCACGAGTTGTATGGAAACCAAGCGTGCCATTTGACTACCTATTATGAAGTCACAAGCACAATATGTGATGGGTAAATCAAATCGATTCAAAGACGCTGCCGCGTACGGCGTCCCCCTCGCTCCAACCCCGCCTTGCCAGCACAATTAACCATTAGGTTTGTTTGTTGTTATGTTTCTGCACCACCCTGAGGTCGACTGGTAGAAAATGCCTAAGGCAGTACAGTGTTATGTGCATAAAGGTTTAATAAATTAATAAATTAGGAAGACAAATTTGTGAGGGACGGGAAACTATGGAACCCTACACTGAACGTGACCCGACAGGTTCTTGGCCGATTTATTATATTTTTAACTGATGTCCGACTATCGCTGTACACCGATATAGACTGACAATTACGATTTTTGTACGTAAGGTAGGTACGCGAAGTAGTTGGTAGTTGTTCTAGCGTTATCTAGGTATATCTATATCTGTGGTATAGACATTATATTCACACTGAAGGTGATATACTATAAAATATGCGTTTTATGTGATTGTACAGGGCATGAAGCCGTAAATGTGCGTGTAACTTAAGGGCTAAGTAAAGCTTATGTAGCATGACAATAATGTTCTGTAAAGTGTTCAACGTTGCAGTAACAGCGATGGAGGGTACAAACTTAGTCTGGTGGGGTGACGAGAATTGTTTGATGGAGTTACTATAGCTCTGAAACGCAAAGGGAATAGAATGAGAACCTGTAATTGGCTCAATGTTTCTTATAAAATTGTTATTCTTCAGCTATAGCTGTAGGTTGTCCTTCGATTAAATAAATAAATAAAAAGTCCCGTGAAATTAAATATATTGCTACTTATATTTTTTTTTTCAATTTGCAGTAAGGTAAAAAAAAGTGATAATAACATCTATTGATATACTCCGCTTGCTCCACCCAGAATGGTAAAGTTATTTTTTTTTATGGTAAGCAAAAATCATCCAATGTCGAATTGTGAGAAACCATAAGTGCCTACTTGGAGATTCACCAGACCCGAGTCGGACGTGGTGTGCTGCGTACACGTGAATTGTCGATATAGGTAGGATATTTTTTTTATGGTAGGTAAAAATCCCACCCTTGGATGAAGCGGGAAATAGTGTCAGACTCTTACTGACTAAACAACCTACCCTATTCTTACGTTGCCATATACCAGGGCCAGAGTTTTCCTTTTAGACGCGAACCCTTGGCCCCAGTTGGCTTCGACCGTTCTGCAGGGCCTCTACGGTTTGCTGACAACTCCCTGAGGTGCGCGGGAACAGTGAGCGCCGTCGGCGACCTGGGCTTAGTCCGGATGGTTACCAGACGATTGGACGGCAAGCTACCTTGCTCACTATCCACAAGCCTGGTCCTCGCTATCCACAAGCGAGAGCGCCGCCGGTCGAGATAGGGATCCTAAACGGTTTGCGAGGAACAAAACAAAAAAAAAATATCAAAGACTTGTCCCCTCTATGACAGCATCATCTAGTAACCATTACTAGAATTACGATATACATATTTTGTCCTGAAATAAAACAGTAGCTAGCAACTTACACAGGGTGCATAAAATTGCAACCCTCGTTATACTTGGTAGTTCATGTTTATTCCGCTAGATGGCGTTGTCAGTAAAACTTTAGCGCTAGCGTTTATAAAATTATATATATTTTTTATATAAATTAATAATAAATATAAACGGAATTTCATGCAAAACGAGGTGTCTGAATATTTACATAATATGGTAATGTTTGTAGGGGTATTTCTATACCATGATTTATTGATTCTCATATGAGCTTGTATTGAATATTGGTATTTACCAATATTTCAGTCAGACAAGCTAAGCTAAGGAATTTTCCTTCGTGTTGTTTCTGTTTTGCTTAATTTATAGTTTTTGCACTATTTAACTATGGATTAATGTAAAGTCTAAAAATAAACTTATTATAGTTGTCTAATTACTTACTATAAAAAAAATCATTTCGTCGAAATGCTCTGGCTCTAACGTAGGTTTCCAGCCCTGCGTTCAAATATGAGGTTGGAGTTAACTCTAATGACGTCACAGGGTAGTTACCCTACACTCGCATTTTTGAACGCAAACGTCAAGTTCTATTGTCAATGGCTTACTCCAACCTACCCTGCTCGAAGTTGGATTCACTTGGGTTAACTCTAGGGTAGCTACCTACTCGAGTCATAAATGAACGACTCTGGGCTACAACTCTAGTCATTTTTGAACGCAGCCTAGGTGGTGGTCGAGGCTCTTGGCTTAACACGACTATCGGTACAATAATCGCTGAGTCCGCGATTATTACTATTTGTACCAGTACCTACCATTATTCTCAAGTTGAGTATCGGCAATATTCTCGACTATTTGCGTAGTCTGTTTGGGCTCTGTAAACACGTAATTAATATTACAGAGGACTTTAGGGTTACAGCCCGCGGGCGTTAATTATTGGTATAATACTCTAAGATGGAACTTAATATTAAATTGGTATTATGTGGACGGAATGAAGGGATGAAAGATAAGAGTTATTAACATATTACATTACGGTTTATATCCGGGAAGGATCTTTTGGGTTAAGATTTGAGGAAAAGCTTTTGTTGAAAGCAGATTTTGTGTGGCTTAAAACTAGCTGAAACTAGTGAGGATAGAGTGGAAGGATAGAAAATTAAATAAACTATAGTGCCATAGTAAATCCTTTGTCCCGTGAATTGTTGAGCCATGAAAGGAGGAAGGAGGTCAGATAGGAAATCTTTTATCCTAAGTTACGGTTCGCACTAAGTGGAAAAGGTAGTGTTTTGGAGTAATGGATAGAGCGGTATCTATTCTAATCTATTTCCTTTATTTGAACCAAAAATGATGCTCTTTCTATTCAGGACAACGAACTCGTATTAGTATTTTTCAACTGATTTGAGTTTGTAAAGCTGTACCTACTGCTTTTCGGATACATTAGGAGACAAAATATAGTTCCCAATTTAACACCAAACGCTTTTTTTAGGTGAAAAATCAGCTAATGACTTCTATCGTTCTGGAGCGGAGTGGACCGCGTGTCTGACTTTTGACGACTAAGATCCAATCTTGTTGTTTCGTTGCAATTATTAGTTTTATTAAAAGAGTAATGTTGAGTATACTTGTGAATGGATGGAGAAGAAAAAGAAGACCAAAGAATGAATGGATCGTGTGAGGAATAATATGTAAGAAAAAGTAGTCAGTAAATATGACGGTTGATAGGGCAGAATAAAAGAAAAAAGCTTAATACCCCTAACAACACGATAGTAAAGGAGGAAGACGATGAAATCCCGAAAGGTGCAACCAAATTTCCGTCTTTATACAGAGTTTTTTAATATTAGTGGATATCTGTAAAAAAATTGTAAATTAATCAATAGGTGAACATAAAAACGATGTAATTACGCATCATAACAAAACTGAGGTAACAAAATTTCCTGCATTAAAAACCTGATATTCCAAACCCTTTTTCGCAACACAAACTCCTAAATCAAAAAATACCCTCAAAAAGCCATAAAATGACAAACAAGCAAAACCAGAAACGAATTTAAACATGCGAATAAAATAACACAATACATAACAGGAACAGATTTCACAGTTTGTTACACATGTACAAGTCCGGTTGAAGTTACGACTCGGGGACTACCTCACGTGTTTTCTGTAGATAAAATAAAGGGACAAAACACGTCCCCGACTTAGGAAGGGTTGATTATTATGAATTGTAAGCGATATTCGGACGTAATGTTATTGAAAACCGGTTGGTAAGTAACTTTGGGTTTTTTATTTTTGTCTGCAGCGTTCTGGGTGTTATGGTACACATTAGTGGCGTGAATTTACGCGCGAATTCACGCCTTTAAGAGCAGCCAACCCTAGGTACATTTTCATACGACCGCTCTTACGTGATTATGATGTCATTACATATCTTTCTTCAGATATTTTGGATATCTTGTGAATATTATCTAGGCTTCTATAAAAATCAAAACACAAGTGTAAAAGTAATCCAGTAAAGACCTCTGAAAGTCAGCTATTTTACGTGAAATTTGACTCTCCATAATGTACTCCTATATTAAAAACTAGCTTTTGTCAGCGGCTTCGCCCGCGTACATAAAATATAGCCTATGTCACTCTGGAGTAAAGCAGCTTTCTATTGTTGCTAAAATACCACCAGTAGTTCCAGAGATTACCTCCTACAAACAAAAAAACAAACTTTACCTCTTTATTATATTAGTGTGAATTACTTCTATAGAATAATAATTTTGTAAGTAAAAAATTCCCCAATTCGTTTGTAAATTTGTGCACAATAAACTCAAAGCCTACTGAATAGATTTCTAAATTGTTATCATCAATAGACAGAGCTATTCATGAAGAAGCTTTACCTATATAATACATACAAATTATTTAAGTGAACAGCTAAGAAATTCCACCGTCAATTTAACATAAATGAGGTTGGTGTTTCTTAGCTGACTACCCCGAGATGAAACACCGAAACAAACTCAGAGGTCAAAGATGATCCGGAAAAGGTAAGGTTGACACTTCTCACGTAAGTTATAACTTTAATATACGTCACGAAGTTTGGCGTGACACCGACTAACGATGCAAATATTTAGCTAAGTTCTTGAGAATCTCTGAGCTCTGAACGTGTTGTATAGAAGATATTATATTTTTACTATAGAAATATTTTGACTGAATATATTGTACAGGTGAAATGTAAATCTAATAAAAAAAATACCTCACCTTTTTTAGGGTAACGTAAAAGGCAAATAATTAAATCCATATAAGATCACTTTGTAGATCGTCGGTCTATTTGTCAAGGGTTTTTTTCTCGGGAAGACGAGGAGGTATCAAATTGACATTAAAATTATATAATCAAGTATGCAGTTCCTTGAAGTTTTGAAAAACTTAAACTTCTATTTTTTTTTTCTAGTTTATATCGCAAAAAACGTACTTATGTATACTTCGACAGTCTCAAGCAAGGGAATCAAAATTCATAGGGTACGTACATCCTATAGCATAGGTAAGTATAGGATTAAATCAGAAACCAGTTTTTGTTACCTACTTAGATCATTCATTAATTACATAGGTAAGTTTGCATGGAACCTTGAATACATAAGTCCGATTCGCACTTGCCCAGTATTTTAACAGTCATTCAAAGTCAAAAGTCATTTTTTTTTATTTCACATGGGCCTACATGAGCACTTATAAAAAGTCAGAAGCTAGTGCACGGTTCCAAATTGGTCGTTTCCTATGGAGAAGAACCATTGTACCGATTGTACCATATCTCTGTCAAAATAAAATAATTTATGAGTCGTATTACAAGTTTGTAGTTTTTAATAAAAATATAGATGGCGCTAGTTTAGTTTGCCTACCTGTATTCCTTTTTGTTAGGCGGCTTAAAAATTCTGCTTCTACAAACTTGCAGACTTGGGTAAACATGCTCGAAAAATATTGAAATTGAAACATGTTCAGGTTGTAGTACAAATAAATAAATGTTTTACTTTGATATTTTACAATAAATATTACTCAACTAGAATTCTGACAGTGGTTTCGCCCGCGTGAAAATGAGCTTTAGCACAAACTTTGGACATGCGTTTCACCCCTCTTGGGGGTGAATTTTGGAAAATCCTTTCTTAGTATTCGCCTACATTATAAAAGGAAGCCCCGTGCAGTTTCGGCTGTGCGTTGATATGTTAGTCAGTCAGTCAGTTTCTCCTTTTATATATACAGATAATATCACAAAAAATAGGTGGTTCTGAGTGTTTATAAATAAGGCAAACAATTTTTTTTTCTTTTTAAGGAAACAAACATAATTTAGACTGAGAAGAGCCATCTTCAAAATGTCTCTCCTAAAGTGCAGATCCCTTGAGCCCTGAGCCAACCCGAGATACATCTTCACACAAACACTCTTACGTGATTATGATCTTTCTTCAAATATTTTGGATACACAGTTATCTTGTGGATATTATCTAGGATTCTATAGATATCAAAACATGGTGTCAAAACCTTCCCTCCCCTCCCCCTCAATGTACCTACTAATATATAAAAAAAATATTATTATAGCAGCCTTGCGCATTTAATCGAAATTCTAAATTATGACAATTTTCCTTAAAAATATAAGACGAATTCCAGAAACAAGTTTTGTGAAATATTCGAGTAATTAATTGAATTAACGAATGCCAATAGAGTTTTCAGGCATGAATTTTCTTTTTTCGCGTTGCCTTTTCATCAAAAATTGCGTTGATTATTTTTAGATGAAGCAAAAAGCTTGTAAACCCTTCGAATACCGTAATTAGGGATATAATTGAAATACAATTTGTGTGCGAACGCTGGCGTTCGCGTGGGAGCTCAAGAGTATATACCATGATCCACTTTGACCCTACGACGGACCTCTAAAAACAATGAATGTGATAAAGAAGTAGAAATAAATTTCATTCACATGAATCCTTAAAATTATATTTTATTCTCGTCCCAGATAACGAAGCTTCAGGCTGAACAAGCCGATTGTATCTTAGTCTAGCATCCCATCCATTCTAGATAATTGATTTGAAACACATCTGGACTCAGACAAAGGCCTGATCCGACTTCAATGAAGAACGGGGTTAACTTAGTTAAATATTCAAGTCTTACAGTACTCGGATTGGGCTCTTGGAGTTTAATGTAATAATGCGTTCAGGGTACTAATGGGGCTGCAGCGATTCCGTAATCTATCTAAAGGCTTAGCCAAGGTATGACCGTTTCTTGTCGAATCTCTAACTGTCGGCCGAATTTTGGTGAGTCTGAAGCTAGGCTCTGCGAATTTTAGCGCTTGTGCACTCGTAAATAAATAAATGATTAAAACAAATAGGGTAAAACCCGGATAGTTGCCCCACTTTTTGAAATCACTCCATATCTCTGAGTAAAAAAAGTGAAATGCATTATTTGTAAGACCCGCAGTTACTTTGGTTTTTCATTGATCAATTTATATTAATTTAAAAACATTTTCTTTTATATTTTTAGAGTATTAGCGATTTTAGCGGACCTCTATATTTTGTGACATCTATCCCACGTATGTATGGGATAGTTGCCTGATCCATATAAGTGCCTTACAGGATAGATGCCCTCCCCACAAAATGGCCAACTATCCCCTAAAAACTTTGATCGCGTTTTGTCTTCTCATGCAATAACATAGAGACGTAAGACACGGTTAACATAGTAGTAGCTGGAAAGTCTCTTGATTAATAATTGAAATAGTATACGATTCATTTGCAAAACTAGAGGAATCGAAATCAGGGCACCTATCCCACTGGGGCAACTATCTCGGCTTTACCCTAAATGCAATTAGTGGTTGTTATTGCTGTTAAAAATTGTTATTGGTATTTTTTTTTTAATCTTTATTTTTGTACGAGTGCACAAGCGCTTAAGTTCGCAAAGCCTAACTTTTTTTTTTCTAGTGCGCCTTACCATCAACGATTGTATCACTGCTTACCATCAGGTGGGATCGCAGTCAAGCACTAGTTTATTGCAAATTAAAAAAAATTTAAGAGTCTCCAAGATCCGACGGCTGTATTGTACAATCGGTAATAGTTGGTAGCCATGTTGACGCGCCTGAGTCAATTGCGTTTTCCCAACTAGTGTTTGAATTTCGAACATGTTGACGCGTGGTTTACATCCAAGTAGCCGCAACACGAACCAAACATACAAACTGAGTTCCAATCAAGGTGACCTTGGCTGGAATGCAAGTTTGCAAACGTCTGGCCAACCCTTTACAAACAAAATGGACATCATGTTCTAAAATAAAGTACCTATTTATTAGTTCCCATTGCTGGGAAACAGGCTTCCTCTCTGGGAGAGTATAATCCACCACGCGGGCCCAGTGCGGATTGGTGGATGTCACATGTCTTCGAATTTTTGGTTCTAAGACATGCGGTTTCCTCACGATGTTTTCCTTCACAGTTTTGAGAGCAGTGGTGATGACATAAATTATACAAAGTAATGCCTAGTAACCTATTTATTATTACTATTACAATAATGACAAAAATATAACATGAAACTAGTTTTTTTTTTTATGGTAGGTGAAAATCATCCAATGACGAAACCCGCTCTTGGGCGGAGCGGGAGACCAGTGTCAGACTCTTACTGACTAAAAAACCTACCCCGTACCTTCCTTGCCTTATTCCTGGAGTCGAGGTAGCAGTTTTCCACCACCCTCTAGGCTCCAGGAGGCTTCGACCCCGAAAGGCCCCTGCAGAACAATTTCCCGTTACATCCAAGTCGACTGAAACCATTTTCGAGATAAATTCTCATGTAACTGCTTTGTGGCGATGTGCTGAAGAAACATATTTATGACATACATATGTCCCATATCTTCCTTGGCTACAAAACAAAGTGCTATTTATCGTTTTTATTGCCAAAATTTGTGATATATTGGCTGTTTCCCCTTACAACATATATTGGATATATCAAGATCAATAGATCAAAGTATTATTTACTACCACGTTGTTACAGTAACTGTCTGTGTAACCGTTACAATGTCTTCTTATTTGATGTCAAACAGCCAAATTTTATCGGAGGTCGTTCGTTTAGGTCGATTTGGCTTTGCTACTACCCGGAAAATATATTGACCAGCTTAATTTGAACCTCGAAGAGGTTTTTAATCTAGAACATAAGTATTTCGAGATTAAGTACTTTGCTGCGCTAGAACTGAAAAGCCAGCTAAGTTTAAATCGTTTAGAAAATGTTAAGATGTTCTGCAACGCTGCAGTGTTCTTATTTCTTTTTAATTCTGTTATTTCGTTTTCTAACGTGCCAGTGGTTCGAGTCGATTTAAAATATTCTTGAACGTTATTTGATATAAATTAATTCCTTTGAATTCAGAATTGATGTAACAACAAATCATGTACATACAAGGCTCAGTTCAAAATTCATTGCATTTTTAGGACTTTTAATAAAAAAAGTCACATACTAACTCTAAGGTTGTTATTTGAAACGATTGAATCTATACTAATATTATAAAGCTGAAGAGTTTGTTTGTTTGTTTGTTTGAACGCGCTAATCTCAGGAACTACTGGTTCGAATTGAAAAATTCTTTTGTGTTGAATAGATCATTTATTGAGGAAGGCTTTAGGCTATATAACATCACGCTGCGACTAATAGAAGCGAAGAAACAACGGAAAATGTGGAAAAAACGGGGAAAATTATTCATCTTTGAGGGCTTCCGTTGCGTGCGCTGCCAAAACGGTTTAAGATACCAAAAAAGTATGTATGAAAGAATTATTCCTCTTAAAATGATCTAAAAAAATGTCTGCGACAGTATATGTCTATCTTTAAAAATTAACTTATTAGAACCGTTTTTATGCGAAACAAATTTAGCCAATTTTTACCGATTATTTGTTAGAGTTGTATCAACATAATAATATAATATTTATCCAAATAAATGTGTTGCTGATTAAGAGTATGTAATTGTAAACAAAATTGTCTTTGACATCATTTAATTTCAATGAACATCTTAGAAGATATTACAATTTTAAAATAACTCCGATATAAAATTCACACGCGATGCATGATGTGCAAAACTTGACGCTGCGCCTGGCCGGCGGGCGAGGAGAGGGGTTGCTTGTAGTAAAATAAAGTAAATAGTGATATTGTTGTAATATCGTCCGAGCTTCGATGCTAGCTTTTATAAGAAAATTTCAATTGTGTCAAAAACTAAGAGAGTAATCCCGTAAAACTCGTAGATTGGTTTCAGAATTAAAGATCGGGCAACGTAAACTATTGGAGCGAGAAAACGGAATATGAAAGTACCACGATGATTAATAAATTAACAAAAAAAAATTGTCAAAATTTACTAAGTTTTGGAAGTGCAGAATCTCCTATATAATATAGGCCTTATTTGCCTAAAGGAGAAAGGAGGTTCAGTTAAAAATATTTAGTATACAATTAATTTACTTTTTTAGATTTTCATCAGAAGAAACTGATGCAATCCAGATGAATAAAGAAAATGTTAATGATACGTCAACAAGAGTTCAAACAAATTAGTGTAATCTAAGACGAAAATGAAACAAGACAAAGAAAATGCGACTTCTAAAGCAGATTAAGTATGCAAAGCTACTAGAAAATAAGAATTGCTAAGCAGCTGACAACACTATCTTCCAAATCGTATCGTTAACAAAGAACTTAGCTATAAACGGTTCCAATGAAACGGAAAACTTGTGCAAGAAGGTACGTAATATTGAAAATGGTTTTCCTTCCGAAGGCAATCAGGGTGGAAATAATAGTAAAAAAGTTCTCCTAGATACGGCTCGTATTGTGAGTAAGTTCTAGGCTCTGAAGCCCTAACAATCGGCAGCTTGGATCCTGCTATCAGCAGCTTAGATCTTGGAGGAACTATTTTTTTCATCGATTTGATATACCTACTACTGTTAGAAAAAAATATGTATTGTAATTTATAACAATCACGAAATTTTGGATATATGGGATGTAGACTCAGTGATCATTGTACCAATAGTTCTGTCAGACAATAGCTTAACCATTCGGGTATCGTAAATACAGATATGTCGGAAACGGCTTCGATTTGTTGACAACAAGACAAGGCACGCCATCTAGTGGCAACTAGAAGAACTAAATAAAGATGGCGCGCTTGACGGAGTCAGTGACGTTTCCGCTTTGCTGCGAGCTTGCGGAGGAGGGAACCCGCCCTGGGAGCGGACACTCTCAGCCAGGCCGTCGCAGAGTCAAGACGTTCTGAAACTGTCCGTTTTGTTGTAATTTGTGATAATAGTGCACTGTACCGAAATGTATTGAGAAGTAAACCGATTCAACTCCTAGCCGTTGTTATTCATTGCACGATACCCACATAGACCCACATGATAGATCTGATAGACCAGAGCTCGAAAACCATCCTACACACGAGCCGACAGATATAATAGAAAGACAATAGGTGTGCAAAAGGGGCTCAAGAGTTTAATAGCCACAGACTTCGACCAACCTCTTAGGATGCTATCGTTAAGTGACTGAATCAAGGGCTTGATTTGAAATGAAAGTGTACATGACTCGTATAGTTAGGAGGTCCTTCTCATCGGTAGCTTGGACCCTGTTCCCGTTACCGGTAGGATATGATTTTATTGTCCATTGAAATATTTAAAAATATAATTTAAATGTAAATATTAATTAATAATTGAAATAATAACTACAACATACAAAACTATATAAGTCTAACAAAAATATACATACAGAAAGTCATTAACAATATTTATGAGCATGGCTTAGGGGCTAAGGTACCAGATAAATAAGGTCCCGTTTCTAGGGACAAAACTTGTTACACAATTTTCCTTGAATTTGAACTTTTTGCTCTCCTGGCGGATCTAGTAGAGTTAATAACTTATATTATAATTCGTTTCACAGACGGAATATAATATTACTTTTTATTTCGTAACGCATTTATGTAATACGCCTTAGTAGAATACTTTTCGCTTAAAAAATTGAAAATGTATTGTATTCTTACTGTTTTTTAGGGTTCTGTAGTCAACAACGAACCCTTAAAGCGCTATCTCTCGGGAAATTGGGTTACTAATTTTTACATGGCTGCTGGGTTCTGTTACATTGTGAGAAATTTGTGACGGACGGGAAACTACGGAAGTCTACACTAAGTGTGGCCAACACTCTCTTGTCCGATTTATTTTTTGTTAGATGACTGTTATTTGCATTTGGTTTAGAGAAATTGAATTAAAAGCGTCGTTGTTGTCTTTTTGACTGTCAATATCTTTATCAGTAGAATCTTAACCATACCGACATTTTTTAAATTGCCTTTCTACTTACTCAAAGAGCTGGGTAAAACTGTAGAATTTACTTAGCAAAAGATTTGCAGCAAATCTTTTGCAGTTACTATTATTCTTGAGTTTCCATAGTTTAAATAATTGTTTGACCTATTTTCTCAGATTCCTTGCTTAAATAACAGAGGGTATTTCAAATCGATTGTTTTAACTACAAGTTGGCATGACGCGTCACCAACTCCCAAGTATTTTGCTTCCAAATTTCAAGTTACATTAACGGATTACTTAGGATATTTGTTTGATAAGATCAAGATTGATTGCTTTATTAAGCTATTTTTTATTGTACTTTGTTCATAGCTGAAAGGGGTAGAATTATATAGGTTAATGCTTCAAACTAAAAGTAGTTATTGATAAAAGAATGGCACGGATATCGTCGCGGTCTGTCCCTGTGTATGATTAGAATTTTAAAACTACGCAACGGTGTTGATGCATTTTTTTTTAATAGATAGAGTGATTCAAATGATGCCTTATATGTATAATACATGTATAATATATTTAATATCACCATTGCACACGTGCGAAGCTGGGGCGGGTCGCTAGTTATCAATATTTGGTAAATCACACACACAGTTATTATCTGGTGCATTTTTAAATAGATTGGTCTGTTTGGTGCACGGTTATCGACATGTATACCTATGGTGTTTGAGCGATTGATTATTGCACTGTGTGCCATAGTTCCGATTCACGCCTGGCACAAATATTTGTATGTCCTACAGATAGTTGTTCCACTTCTAAACGAATCGTGTATTTGAGTTTATACGTGTGTGAACCAGCGATACGTCTACAAAATTTGGCTCTAAAGCAATTAAGGCCAAAAAGCTCGTCGTTCAGGCTGTCGATTACTTTTTCGTCAGTCGTCTACTTATGTATGTATGTATCCCTGAATCCATTACCTTTTGTCCCTGGATACGTTTGAAAAGACATTGATAGACATTTACTTTAAATTATGCAAAAACTATGTCCTTTGCGTACCCGTCCATTTGTTGGGTAAAACTTTTTAGTTTTTACGTACCTATCGAGAAAACGTTGAATTGTCTTCAAATATATATATTCCACAACTGTCACACATCATCGTCTAGTCCCCAGTTAAGCAGACCTTGTGTTATGGGTACCAGACAACTGATAAACATACTTTTTTTTTTAAACTAGCGACCCGCCCCAATTTCGCATGTATTATACACAAAAACCTTCCTCTTGAATCACTCTATCTATTAAAAAAAAACCGCATCAAAATCCGTTGCGTATTTTTAAAGAAGCATACATAGCGGTAAGCAACTTTGTTTTATACAATGTAATGATGCATCTTTTTCATTACTTATAGGCTTAATCTCTATCTTAACTTATGGTAAGCGATAATATAATCTAGGATGAAGCATGCGCGCCTAGAAGTAACCTATTCACTTTTGACTTAAAGACCTCTAGGTAGTAGTTATCAGAAATCATATTTTCCAGCAAGGAATTCCATTCCTTAGATGTACGTGCAATAAATGTGCTCTGAAAACGTTTTATAGGTAATAGGTAGGATGCACCTTTACAAGAGATACCATAAAATGGTGTACATCTGGTGCTAATAGGCTCTAGCGGACAGAGGACGCATTTAACCGATTTATCTAATACTGTATTGGCTTCCTAAGCACCTGGCGTGCAGTCTTGAAAGAAAGGCGCCAATTGGAACGTTAAAGAGGAAAATTTTCACTGAAGGTATTGGCCCTGAATCAATTTGTAATGTATAAATGTTGGCCTAATTACCTACGTGTTAACGTGTGTGGAATATAAATTAATCTAGTCTTATTTAACCATTTGGGACCGGTGTAGGGATTAGGTAGATTTAGTATGAAGGAAATAATGAAAAAAATTCAAAAAGAAAAGTAGTTATCTCACAGCTATCGTATCAGTAGACATATTGATTGTGCTAAGTTCGACCGTAAACATAATTTAGTTAAATGCTTCAGCATGCGATGAGGTTTTTATTGATGAATATTGATATGCTCACACGACCACTATCTCACCAGATCCTTATGTGGTTTATGATGGAGGACGGCTGCTTAGAAGTTACCTTCATTTTTGACTGTAAGACCCCTAAGGTTGTAGCTATCAGGAAACAGACTCCGTCAGGGAATTCTACTCCTTAGCTGTGTAGTATTCTTAAAACGTTGAGGACAAAAGCTCCTCATCATCGTCTTATTTATCAGCAGCCCAACTTCGTCCACTATTTAGGGCATACCGGTTTTTCTTTTTTTGGACCAATTTCCAACTTTAACTATGTTCTGCTAGCAAAAAAGCAAAATAGCCATTTGTGCTATTACAAATATTTAATGGATAGCGAACGAGCGCAAACCCTGACGCCAAGTTAATTGGACCGCCTAAATTATAGCATTAAGAGCGGCCAACCCGACGTACATTTTCATACAACCGCTCCTACGTGATTGTGATGTTATGACACATCTTTCTTCAGATGTTTTGGAGACACACATATCTTGTGGATATTATCTAGGCTTCTATAGAAATCGAAACGTAAATTTGTGTAAGAGTAATCCAGTAAAGACCTCTGAAAATCTGCTATTTTACGTGAACTTTGACTCTCCATAATGTACTCCTATATCCATCCATATTATATTATTATTATATCTAGCACGTGCTGTCCCACAGCTGGGCAAAGGCCTCCCTCCATTCCAATGTATTCCTATTCGCATTTATTCGAGATTCTAAATGATGTATTTTTTTTTAAATCCTTAAGGGTTTCATAAAAGCACGTATTTCCTGGAACCAGTTTTGTGAAATATTCGAGAAAATCGTAGATTTGCTGAATGCCAACACAGTTTTCAGGTGCTATGCCTCTTTTTTCGCATTACTTTTGCATCAAACATCACATGGAATTGCTTTAGATTGTTTTACTTGACCTAGTTTTTGTAGCAACAACCTTTTAAACCATCCTCGAGGCGAGTCGGGAAGGCCCACCTTAAGCTGAGTTTATAACCGAATGTAATTGTAGGATCTATAATAATAATTTTAGCAACTAAAATTCTCTATTCTCTCCACTAAGAAACTTACTGGTCTTAATGGAAGGCTTAAGAGGCAAGACAAAAGATGACAAAAACTAGGTCAAATAAAACAATCTTTTGCAAGGCAGAAACTAAGAAAGATTGAGTAAATGATAAAGGCTGAAAGACACTTGAAAAGGAAACGAAGACATTTTTTTATATTGCTCTAGTTAATGACAGGAGATTCGACCGCGTGGAATTAGTATTTCCTCTTTTTATAAAACTAGCTTTTGCCCGCGGCTTCGCTCCCGGCAACAGATTATTCTACTCTACCCTATTCTACCTTACTCTACTCTACCCTACTCTAAAAAAAGTATCCTATGTCATTCTCCTGGCTTTAAACTACCTCTCTGCCAATTTTCAGCTAAATCGGTTCAGCCGATCTCGAGTTATAAGTGTTGTAACAAACCCGACTTTCTTTTATATATATAGATTCTAGTTGTTGCCAGCGGCTTCACCCGCGTGAAAGTAGAAAACTGTCCCATTGCGACATACTCAAGGGATTAAAAGAATCCTATGAGCTATTCCAGGACATGATTTACGAGAGTGTCAATTTTCATCCAAATCTATTTAACTGATCGAACGTGAAAAAGCAACAAACATACTCACACAACCTTTTATAATATTATTGTGACAGCCTGTATTGATACAGGAAAGGCGCTATTCTGGTACTTAGATACCTACTTACTAAGTAATTTTATTCAAATCCGTTCAGATGTCTGAGCATAAACAAGTGAAAAACATACATATCTACATAATACCAACTCTACTTCATAATTTTAGTAAAATCAAACTAATATTATCACCCGTAGAGACACTGCAAAAGGATCGAAGCCTACTGGGGCCCAGGGTCTCTTTCAATCTGAAAGGAAGGCTTGGCCCCAGTGGCGAAGGGCACAGATGGAACGAGGGTCGGAGTTTAGTCAGTAAGAGTCTGACACTGTTTCCTGCTCCGCCCAAGAGCGGGATTCGTCATTGGATGATTTTTGCCCACCATACAAAAATAAACAATATTATCATTACTTGAACCAACTGATTTCTAGTCGCAGACGCTTAAAGCTAATCTGATTTAGAAGCAATTATAATTAATATCTACAAATAATAAATTGTAGTGTTGTATATAATCAAAATATTTAATTTGTATCTCATTATTAATTAATCAAACCAATTAAGTGTCACGTGACTGATTTTACATAAACACACATTTTGATTCCGAAATGCGAGTAAAGTTACACTGTAGCACTGTACTATGTTTAATTCTCTTGATATTGTTCATAATTAGTCCAATTAAAAACATTAATTGGACTAGTACCTACAGATGATTTTAAAAGCGACTTTTATACACATAGCCTTCAAATAAAGTATCTAAGCCTACCCGAGGGACTCGTAAGAGACGATTAAGGGATTATTTCAAGAGGCGGGGCTGGTGCCCAAGGGAGCAGCAGATTGTCGCAAACGGACACAACCTTCACTGGGTGACGAATTGACAAGAGCTTTTCACACTATTCTACTTATAATTCTGAGTTCATCTTTATTAAATTAGCATTTTTTTATTTTGGGCGGGTATAACTCATCTAATGACATCTCCAGGCCTTAGATAATGTCAGACTTTTACTGACTAAAAACCCACTCAGTTCCTTTCTAGCCATTCATAACGGGATCGGACCTTCCATTTCAGAAGCTGGTCCATAGCCCCAGTAGACTTTAGCTCTGCTGGGCTCTGACGGTTTGCTGACAACTCTTTGAGGTGCGCGAGAACAGAACGCCTCTTCGATGACTTGGGTTCGGTCCGGACGGTCCATATCCGAAGGGTGTTCACGAGACCTTATTACTAAGCCTCCGCTGTCCGTCCGTTCGTCAATCTGACAGTCCCTTCTGTCAGCGGGCAGTATATTATAAACCGTGAGAGGTAGAGTTGACATTTTCACAGAACTTGTAGCTATTTCTATTGCCACTACAACAACCGAAAATAATTTTAATAGGTATTTTTGTACGGAAGTCTTTGCGTGCGAATTTACTATATTATTTCCATTTTTAGGGTTCCGTAGCCAAAATGGCAAAAACGGAACCCTTATAGTTTCGTCATGTCCGTCTGTCCGTCTGTCCGTCTGTCACAGCCGATTTACTCGGAAACTATAAGTACTACAGTGATGAAATTTGATGGGAATATGTGTTGTATGAACCGCTACAAAATTATGACACTAAATAGTAAAAAAAAGAATTGGGGGTGGGGCCCCCCATACATGTAACTGAGGGATGAAAATTTTTTTTTCGATGTACATACCCGTGTGGGGTATCAATGGAAAGGTCTTTTAAAATGATATAAAGTTTTCTAAAAAACATTTTTCTTAAAGTGAACGGTTTTTGAGATATCAGCTTTCAAAGTCGTAAAAAGTATGTCCCCCCCCCTCTATTTTTATAACTACGGGGTATAAAATTCTAAAAAAAATAGAGGTGATGCATGCTAATTAACTCTTTCAACGATTTTTGGTTTGATCAAAGTATCTCTTATAGTTTTTGAGATAGGTTGATTTAACTGTAATTTTGGTTAAGTTATTGTGCTTACACTGAAAACGATGGCTGAACCTTATAAGATAGATCAAAAAATATACTACAGTATTGTACATTATTATATTATATATTATTATATTTGCTGCTACGGAACCCTTTGTGCGCGAGCCCGACTCGCACTTGGCCGGTTTTTGGTAGAGTATCATTGATGTTATAGTTAACATAGCCACGTACAAGGTCCAAACTGGTTTAAAGAGTTTACCATCGTTTCTAAAAACAGAAGAGCAGAAACTGAATCCTACATCACTGCTTACCATAAGGTGGTAATCGCAGTCAAGCATTAGTTTATGATTACATAGGTAGGGAATATAAAACAAAGTTACTTACCGCTGTCCATAAGTATGCTTAAATCTTTAAAAGTACCTAGTAAGTTATATTTTTTTAAATCAATAAAAAAGTACGCAACGGATTTTGATGCGATTTTTTTAATAGGTAGAGTGATTCAAGAGAAAGTTTATGAGTACAATATTTACATGCATAATATTATATATTCAATATCAGTACACGTGCGAAGCTGTGGCGGGTCGATAGTCTACAGTAATATAATAAAGAGGTAAAGTTTGTTTTTTTATTTTTTTTGTTTTATGTTTGTAGGAGGTAATCTTTGGATCTACTGGTCCGATTGAAAACATTTTAGCAACAATAGAAAGCTACTTTACTCCTGAGTGACATAGGCTATACTTTATGTACGCGGGCGAAGCCGCTGACAAAAGCTAGTATCAAATAAAGAAGAAAAGAATCTAATTCGTATATTGCAGTAGACGGTACCATTATATTGATTTAAGTGACCCCATTTGTTATGTATCACGGTACACCATTAAGATATCGATATTATTAAAAAGGTGTAGAGTAAATGTTACGTGTTTTCTTCCAACAGGGTTTCAAGTTGTCTTTTTTATGAACCTCAACGATCAATTGAGATAAGCTAAAAGTATACTTAAAAAGGTATATTTATCTTCGTGAGACATTTCCTAAATGGTTTATAGACGCAACTGGTCCATTATCATCGCCTTCCAAGGAAATGGTTCTAAACCATGGACTAGGAGAGCACAAGATTGAAGTAGGTAATTTTATGGTGGGAAAAATCATCTAATTACGAATCCCGCCCTTATGCGGAGCGGGAAACAGTGTCAGACTCTTACTGACTAAACACCCTTTCCTTCTTACCTTGATTCCAGGGCCCTGCAGTTACACTTTCGCATCAACCCATGGCCCCGGGAGATTTCGACCCTGCTGAGCCCCTACAGTTTGCTGACAACTGCATGAGGCGCGAAAAAAACAGTGCCCGCCGTCGTCGTCGATGACTTGGGCTCGGCCTAAAGGTTTACCGGATGGTCGGTCTGCGAGCTACTCATTGCTCGCTGTCCGACCGACAAGCCCAAGTGATTGGTTATAAACAATGCAACATTAAAATATCGATATTATCTACACTAATATAATAAAGAGGTAAAGTTTGTTTTTTTGTTTTTTTGTTTGTAGGGGGTAATCTCTGGAACTACTGGTCCGATTTGAAAAATTTAAGCAACAATAGAAAGCTGCTTTACTCCTGAGTGACATAGGCTATATTTTATGTACGCGGGCGAAGCTGCGGGCAAAAGCTAGTCATAAATAAAGTGTGTATAAAAATTTCTGGTGGTTTTTTTTTCAGCAGTACCTAATACTTTTTACGAATCTCAGCGATAAAAGTATACTTTAAAAGGTATATTTATGTTCGTGGGACGTTTCCTAAATGGTTTATAGACGCAACTGGTCCATTATCATCGCTTTCCAAGGAAATGGTTCTAAACAATGGACTATAGGAGAGCACGAGGTTATAGGAGGTAGTGCTAGATATAACTTGGTAATCCGTCACAAGAGAATTACTATTATAGCTGCTGCTATAGGGAGGCGTAAACACCTGCAACTTTTGGAGGGAGATAAGGCTACGTCTTAGCTTAGGCAGCTATAAAATATGAAATTAAGTCTTATTTATATACAACCAGAAAAGCTATTATTGCTCAGACACATAATAATAATAAAGCTGTTTATTCTAATACCCTTAAATTATACATTTCAAATGTTTGTAGTAGTCTACACTAATATAATAAAGAGGTAAAGTTTGTTTTTATGTTTTTTTGTTTGTAGGGGGTAATCTCTGGAACTACTGGTCCGATTGCAAAAATTTTAGCAACAATAGAAAGCTGCTTTACTCCTGAGTGACATAGGCTATATTTTATGTACGCGGGCGAAGCCGCTGGAAAAAGCTAGTTTTTTATATGTGAACTTAAGATCAAGTGTTAGTTAAATAAATCTATTAGTCTTCTCCATCAGCTTTTTCCACCTTATTTTTTTATTGATATAAACCAGTGCTTGACCGCTATCTCACCTGATGGTAAGCAGTGATGCAATTGTTGAAGGTGAGGCGCATTAGTTTATTAAGAGCGTAATCTTTATTCTAGCCTTGAAGACACCTTTCCTGTTTTTGTCTTAGTCTACCCAATCATTCCCCTGCGCCTCTTCGATGTCAACCAACGCAGCGATAGGCTCCAACGCATTTAGCTATGGTAACTCCATAACCGCTGGAAAAATGTTACCCACGAAGCGAAGTTAATGATTTTTTTTTTAAAACATGATAAAGGTAAGTTTATTCTAGAGTTTTACAATATTATAATTACTACAGCAGCTGCAAATACGACCGAAAATATTATTTAACTAAACACCAATGTAGAAAAGCAACTGGTAGGAATTTCATTGTTATATTCCCCAGCATCGGAGCATAAAATTTAAAATTTTCCGACGAAGGGAATTTCTCTAACGATCGTACAGGATGCGTAGCAGGATACGAAACGCGGAAACGCACGAGACAAAGGTCGTATGGGATAAAAGGGGGGAATAAGAGGGGGCCACCCCCCATCCACGTTCCAGACGGCTTCAATCGTTCCCAAGACGACGTTTCCGCGTTACTTGAAGCAGTTCAAAACATGTTATTGGTTCAAACTCGGAACTTTAGTGGATGTTGTTACGTTTCTAAGGATTATTGGCAATCAAACTGACGATTTCGCTAATCTCGTACCTTTACCGGTTTGCAATATTGTTGAAAATGACTGTCGTATAAATGAAAATCGTTTTCTTGAAGTACGAAACTTCTCTGAAACTTTTCTTGATTTTTCTGTAGAAGTATTGGAGCGTGTTAAGCCAATACTATAAAGAGGATTAACTTGAGTTTCCTAGTAGAACTCATTACTTATATTAGAAGTCGTCCTTTTTTCTAGCTTTGAAGGAGTTTTTAGAGCTAATTTGTTTCATCTTCATGATCCTGTTAATCATGAAGATGAAACGAATTCATCTAGGTCACAAAATGATGGTGTATATTAAATTCTATTTCAGAATGTAGGTAGTTTAGTTGTTGTATTTAGATACTCAATTCTGAAATTCTATGCTACAATATAATCCACAGGATGTGAAGGGGTGGTATGTAACATATTTGCAACCATCCCACATGTTTGAACTTAGTTTTCAAATAGTTTTGGCTGTTTGCACGGTGAATAGATCTGGTAGCAGTCATGTTTACGAACTAAAGGAATAATTATGATATATACTGGCTTTATGGAACAGGGTTATAGTTTAAATGTATTTCAGCAATGGGACATCGAAATATTGGAATCTGTTAAGTACATATATTATATATATATATAGATAAAACTATGATTACACAATTATTAGAGTGATTCTAATAATTCTTTCATCAACCTACATTGCGGTTCTATCACTCAAAATCAAAAATCAAAATGGTTTTTATTACCTACACATAGGCCTACATGGGCACTTGTAAAACATTAGAAGCTAGTGTACGGTTCCAAATTGGTCGTTTACTATGGAGAAGATCCGGTAAGAATAAGTACCATTGGGTTTTAAGCGGAGCGGGAAACAGTGTCAGACTCTTACTGACTTAACAAGCTACCCTGTTCCTACGTCGCCATTCATAATAGGGCCAGAGCCTTCCTTTCAGACACGAACCCTTGGCCCTAGAGAATACATTTGGCTTTAAAATAATCTACATTACTATTTTATAAAGTTTTTTTTTTTGCAAGCAGTAATCTCTGAAAGTACTAGTTCGATTGTTAAACTTCTTTCACTGATAGAAAGCTGATTTATTGCTGAGTGACATAGGCTATACTTTAAGAAGGCAAAGTCTCTCAAGTCTAAGGCAAAGTCAAAGTCAAAGGCAAAGTCGCTCAAGGAGATGTCAGCAAATGCAGAAGTTCCGGCTTCTGAAAGGAAGGTCCGACCCTGGTATGAAGGCTAAGAAGGAAAGGGGTAGGTTGTGTAGTCAGTAAGAGTCTAACACTGTCTCGCGCTCCACCTAAGGGCGGGATTCGTCATTGGATGATTTTTAACTACCATAAAAAAAAGATCTTGGTCATCGAATTCAACAAAAAATTACCAATATGTAATCATCACTTTACTTTAAGTTAGTGGGTGTTCATGCTTGACCTCAAAACAGCAGACCAGACGGAGATAACTCATTTCACATGTTGCATGTGGGCGATATCAGTGTGTTAATATTGTCGATTACTTAATTTATAAAGTGCCAAGTTGATCAATCATCGGTCACTTTCAGAAATATGTCAAGTGTTGCCAAGTAAAATGTTTCATCATTTCTGCAAACACTTTCAAAGTTTGTTATTTTGTTTTTTTAGTGGAATTTTGGTGATGTAATACCTGTTAAGAATTCAGCGTCTTACCAGTTGGCTGGTAGACATGATCAGCGCTGTGGCTCTGAACGCGTAGCTTCATAGTCGCATATTTGCTTACCTATACGCTTAAACCTAGGTGAACTTTACATACAAAACTATAAAACTCTATCGAGCGGCAATAGCCTCCCTAGCCAAGTTACAATCGTTCCGTTTAGAGTAAGCGCTTGTAGTTGGCCACGCGCCAAATTCCTTTGGCGTGGCCAACTACAAGCGCTAAGTACCTACCTCTTTTTTATGGTAGGTGAAAATCATCGAATGACGAAACCCGCCCTTGGGCGGAGCGTGAGACCAGTGTCAAACTCTTACTGACTAAAAAACCTACCCCGTACCTTCCTTGCCTTATTTCCAGAGCCGCGGTAACAGTTTCACACAAACCGGCAGCTCCAGAAGGCAAGTAGGTACCTCTAAAAGAAAGGATCGTAACTTGGCTAAGAGGGTAGGTCGTTATAGCTAAATAATGTATAATGACGATTAATACGCGTCTATGAAGCTATGCGTACGTACAGACGCGCCAATTACGGCGCAGAATTTACCCATTGTAAGGTTATGTCCATGGGGATATACAGATAATATACCTACACATATAGACATAATCTTACAATGATTGATGGTTATCTACAGTTACATTAATAAGGAAGCAACTCCTAACACAGATAACATAATCGAATATGATATATAGATATAGATACTCTTTATTGTACGAGTAGGTACACCATAAAAAAATATCAGGCGGACAGTAAAGCATCAGAGATGTCAGCAACTGTAGGGGCCCAGCAGGGTCGAAGCCTTCTGGGGCCAAGGGTTGATGAAAGCAGAACACCAAAGCTTTGGAACTAAGATAGGAAGGAACGGTGGGTCGTTTAGTCAGTAGAAGTATGACACTGTTTCCAGCTCCGCACAAGAGCGTGATTCGCCTGTGTAGGAAAGCGGACCCCGGGCACCGAGGTGACAGCCAAGGTGTGCAACCGGGACGGTCGCTAAGATGATGATGATGACAAGAGCGTGATTCGCCATTGGATGATTTTTCCCACAAAAAAAAAGCCATAACAAAATAAAGCGTAACCTTAAAATTAATAGAGTGTAACAATAGGCACTCTTATCACTAAAAGCGATTTTCACAGACCACCTTCTGATGGATAATGACAGAAAACATGCGTAAGACAGGTCCGTCTACAACAAAAGTCGAGCACAAAATGAACATGCCATACCGCTATCGCTATTACGGTAGCTACGTCACATCCTACTACGGAACTGCGCGCACGCATGTCTTGGCGTGTCGACACGCATGATATTGACAACCGATGACAACTTCTGATAAACGACTGTAAAAAACCTAACAAGTCTGTTTACATACAAAGGAGAGCCGTACGTGGATTTCTAAGAAACGTGTGTGGAGGATAGAAATACTACGAATATAGTTTCTAAAATATTTTGTGTTACATCAAGTGCGTCAAATGACATCAGAGATATAATGTAGGCGTGAGCTAGTAGAGAGCTAGTGAACGGCTAGCTGGATGTCCGACCGTCCGGTAATCGTCCGGGCCGAGCCCGAGTCGTCGACAGCACGAAATGTTCCACACGTTCCTCAACGAAATGTCAGTACGAGACACCCAGCAGGGTCGAAGCCTATTGAGGCTATGGGTTTGTTTCTGAAAGGAAAATCCAGGGTCCTGGCTAAGAAGGAACATAGGAGCGGGTTTTAATCAGCAAAATTCTGACTCGATCATGCTCTGCTATGAAGCAGGAGAAATCATTGGATGACTTCCCACCTTATAACCCCTTCTGGCCTTATCTAGTTTCAACGGACGCAAAAAAATTACGTAAAAGAGTTTGTAAAAAACCTATTTACAAAATAAAAATGATTTTTCGTTATAAAAAAATCTTCTGAAGTGAAAACGGCAATTATTAGTAAAAAGCTAGATAGAGAGATGAGAGGTATTGTCGCATCTACACAATATACATATAAAAAAAAAACATTTTAAGCTTAACATAATTAACTTGCTCTTCGTAACACAGTCGTCATTTAAAAATTCTCCGAAAAACTGGATGCTATTAAAAACGAAAAAAAAAGAAAATCCAAAATGTCGGACAGATGTAAGTTAAAGGTCTTGATACTTGGTTAATTTAAGTGGACGGTAATGTTTCGACGGATACGATAATCAAGTAACGGTGTATTTCCGTACGTCGCGATTTGTTGGAACTTCGAACAGTGGTGATGTGGAATAGCTGTTCCAACTAGTGTGGGAATACAGTAGAGCTAACTGATTGGTATTGGGTTTTTGTTACTGTGCACTTAGATGATGTTGGTTTAAAAAGAAAATGGATTTCTAAAGAATGAAAGGTTAATTCACTAAGCCTCAAGAGAACACGGGTGTCCGCACACCTATTGTCTTTTAATTGTGTCTGTATTTACGGTAGTCGAATGGTTAATTGAATAAGGATGCTCAACGCTAATTGTTACTTTGTTTTGCAAAAAACAAGCAACCCTCCTCAGCTTCACATGGGTGCAATGGTGATATTAAATATATTATGCATATATTACACATATATAAAACTTTCTATCTATTAAAAAAACCACATCAAAATCCGTCCGCGTAGTTTTGAAGATCTAAGCATACATAGAGACAGACAGCGGGAAGCGACTTTCCTTTTCAGTGTACTTCGTTGTTTGGTATAAAATATTGTGCAAAAATTAATAAAGGATAAAACCGAATTCTCAAGACTATTTTATAACCTACTAGCTTTTGTCAGCGGCTTCGCGTACATAAAATATAGCCTATGTCACTCAGGAGCTTTCTATTATTGCTAAAATTTCTCCAATCGGACCAGTAGTTCCAGAGATTACCTCCTACAAACAAAAAAATAAACTTTACCTCTTTATTATATTAGTGTAGATTTTCACGCGATTTTCAGTAAAAGATTTCTTTGCAGTGTTATTAGTTCTTAAGTATCTATAAAATATTGTTCAAAAATAAATACAGAGTAAAGCCCAATTCTCAAGACTATTCACCCACAACATTCGCTAAAAATAGTTCCATCAAAAGAATTGCAAACATCAATAACCCACCTACAACAAACGCCAAAACTATACAACACTTTAGCTACTTAAAATCATCTCCGCCTCCACAACCGTTCACTCTTCCTTTCATTCATTCAATCACTCTAGTACTGCCATTACGCTAACGGAGCCATGAGTATTTTTTACAGCTGTCTGTCAAAACAACATGTAACAGGGGTTCCCAATCTTTTTCAGCCCGCGGCGCAGTTAGAAAAGAGATTGGCGTACCTTATTGTGTCACAAGTTATTAAATTAATGTTTCATTATGTGTATAATCTACTGATTTTTTAACCATATTATTTTTTTTTTAAAAGAGTAAGTAAATGATTAACGTTTCCACAAAAAAAATCATTGTTATTTATGAAATAATTTCTCCTTAAATTAAGTTTAACACAAGTTGGTACGGAGCCATATATAAATTAGGGAGATCTATTTTATCTCGGCGCCCTACATCAGCTAAGGCGGTTCACACACTGCCCCGCATCATGCTGCATGTTGCGTTTCAACGCATTTACGCGCGTTCTTGCGGGAGTGCAAATTTGCATCATCGTGCGTGTTTTATACGCATACACGCGCGTAGGTGCGTTTTGTAGATTCACGCACGGCGGCTCTCTCTGTGGTGGTCGTGTAGTACTGAGCATCACGATAGTTTTAATAAAAATGGTTAATAGTGTGGGTGGTTTTCGATTTCGAATATAAGTCGATCGATATCGAGATCAATTTTCAAACAAGCACATCACGCGCGGATCTGCGGGTTTCGGTGTGCCATACCTTGCGTCTCGCCCCGCACCCACGCGCGGCGGTGCATGTTTCTCCGCGTGTATGCGCGTGATCCGCATGAACGCGCGTGGATGCATTTTCAGTGTGTTGGACTGTGCGTGTTTTCCATACAAACGGAGATACTTACAAGCAACGAAAGAGCACGCATCCACGCGCCACGCTGCATCATGCGGGGCAGTGTGAGAATCGCCTAACTATTAACAAAAATACAGTCGAAAGAAATAGGTACCTAGGTACCTACAGTAATATTAGTTAGTTTAGTTAAGTAAATGAAAATCAAAAATTAAAACATTTACAATCTTAAATTTAGTTTTTTTTAATTATAAACAGAATGATATGATGTACCTACGCAATGTGAATCCGATATGGCCCACACTGTTCCTGCGCGCCTCAAGTTGTCAGCACACCGTAGTGACGCTGCAGAAGGGTTGAATTTCATAGTTTCGGATACTGTTAGAAAATGGTCTCATGGCGTTCCTCTTGACTTTCTACGGCGCGGCCGTCTCAGCGTACACTTTGGGAACCCCTGACATATAATAAGGTCGAGAACCGAACCGCGCCCACGACAGACGCAGCCCACGTTACGTCACTGGACAGTTTAGATAAGCTACCGGTTTACGATATGATAAGGCGGTGGTGAAGTGTCTTTTTTATAGGATTGAGGGGAAAGAGGTCAACGTATTGAAAGATTGGCGGGGTCCTTTCGAACGGTTCTATTGATAAGATAGATGGGATTTGTGATTTGGTCGTGTGCTAGTATTTATATTTAGATAGAGAAAATGGACAGAAAACTGTAAATTTATTTATTTATCGTTTATTTCGGGCATTACTTAATAAATTTATAGTACAATTATTTATTCTACTATAAATTTATTAATCAATGCCTGAAATAAACGATAACGATTCTATAAATTTATTAATGAGTTTTCTTTTTGTAATTACATGAAATTGTTATAGCATAATAAATGAATTAAACTGAATAAATCGGAATATATATATAACTAAATTATTTAAACATTGATAAGTTATTCAATTACATTAATAAAATGATTTAATTGCATAAATAAATTGATTAAATAAGCCTTTCGAGTACCGTAATTACAGACACAATGTACGTTCCTTCTTTGGCTAGCGTTTCAGGACCCTACGTTTCTCCAGCCAACCCACGGCCGTAGGCTTCGACCCTGCTAGGCCTCTACAATTTTACTGACATCTCTTCAAGGCGCTTGTGGAAAACTACACGGCGACCAAGTATTGTTTAACTGGTTCATATTGTGAAATGTCAAGTTACCGACATTATCTTTACGATCTAATAAAACAGTCATGCAGTAAACTGTGTGCTCAGTGTGAGTTGTTGTTACGTTAACGTGACCGAGACGTTTAGCGCGTTTGGCTCTTTGATTGGTTAAAGGCGCCGAACGTCATAAACGCGTCGATCGCGTTAGCGTAAAACAACTCACACTAGGCACACAGTCGGCTTCAGCCCTGCTAGGCTTCTACAATTTTACTGACATCTCTTTGAGGCGCGTGTGGAAGACTACGCGCCGACCAAGTATTGTTTAACTGGTTCATATTGTGAAATGTCAAGTTACCGACATTATCTTTACGATCAAATAAAACAGTCATTCGGTAAACTGTTTTAGTTATAAAAGCGTTAGCAAGGTAATGGAAGGTGGTAGGTAAACTGCCAAGTAATTCTGTAGCAATATTTCTAGAAAGCCACTTAAAAGTTCGTCATCAAATAACTTCCCTATTCTGAGTGAAGAGTGAGATTTTTTTATTGTAGTTAGGCTCACGCTTGACCACTATATCGCCTGATGGAAAGCGAAGATGTGGTCGAGGATGGAGCGCGCTTGCCCCGAAATAACCAATTCACAGATTTCTAGATCCCCAGATTCCTAGATTCCCAGGTCTTGGAAACTTTTGCAAGAGAACTTTTATTGACTAAAACGTACCTGTGATGTTTCAGTTGACTTTAGCAATCCAGTGTTACTCTTTCCAACTATTAAAAAAAATATAGACATATAGAAGGGCTCGCGTCTGACCATTATCTCACTTGTGATTATGTGGCCAACGATGGAGCATGCTTGCCCAGAAGTAACCTATTCATTCTTGACTCAAAGACCCCTAGGTTGTACCCATCAGGAAACCGACTCCAGCAGGGAACACCGCAGTCCAGCACACAGGTTTCAAAGCAAAGTTTGAACACGGGAAAAAATATATCAACACCTATAAAACAGGGATGAAAAGGGGCGAGTTTTTTCAGACTGCTTAAACAACACAGCTTTTTAATATCGGCGAAATTGAGTGAACTATTCTATCCAAAGTCCCGTTCAATTTGAGCGACGTCTAACCGGCCTCCATCAATTTATCCGGAACCCGGTTAATATGAAATGAACGTGTATATTTTCTGGCTATTGTATTTGTTACTGGATTTGATAGGAATATTTATATACAGTAAAATCAGAGTAAAAGTTATTATTAAATGTTCAGTTTTATATTCAAAAATTGAACTTGGAGTTTAATTTGTTTCCAATAGCAGTAGGTAGGTGAGTGGGATGAATTCAAAAGAGCATTAATACTTATGATTTCTTTTTATAAGCTTTTAGTTGCACCTGTCTCAATGCATTTAATCTATGTTTTGATCGAATCTTGTCAGTTAAATTTGATTAACTTCCCGGCTGATTGAGCTGAAATTTTGCTTACATGTGTCAAAACAATGTAAAATTATTATGTTGTGGAGTTAGCCTGATGATGGAACCGGAAGGTGGCCATAGGAACTCTCTAATTAAACGACACTATCCCATCGAGTTTAGGGTCGTGTGATTCGTCTTGACGAATTTTAAATATGATATAGGTATATACCGCGCTATAACAGCTTGCTACATTTGGAAACAAGGCTTGGATTCTACGTTCTTGAAGCCATGCCTTCGAGTTTAGTAGCTACTATAGGTAATTACTATTCTCCGAAGTATTCCCTTATTGAATGTACATGAATAGAGAGACATGGAGAGGTCTCGCAAAAGGCGCAATTAACCCACTAGACGATCCATGATCACGACTACTCACCACACGACAAGCCAAGAGTGTACGACTGAGAAGAAGAAGAAGATAATTACTATTAGAATGCGAATAAGACATTCCAATGTTTTTTCTCAGATTTTGGCAGTAAATATAATATACTAGCGACCCACCCCAGCTTCGCACAGGTGCAATGCTGATTTAAATATATTATGCTTGCTTTACACACATAAAACTTTCTCTTGTATCACTCTATCTATTAAAAAAAACCGCATCAAAATCCGTTGCGTACTTTTAAAGATTTAAGCATACATAGGGACCAGCGACTTTGTTTTATACTATTTAATGATGATATAGAGACAAACATCGAGGCAATATGAGGTACTCAGATTCTCAGTTCCATTTTACAGAGATCGCGCTTGAATAAAAAATTCCACATATTATTCAGTTACGTACACTTGAGATAGGTACAACAAAACTACACCAATTTTGCATCACAATATCTACTAGTAATCAATTTGCGATTAATTAAAACAGCTGCTAGAAACTCTATTTATTTCATTATCCGTTTCGTTTACCACAGTTAATGAATAGCTATTGACGGGAGGTTCCATTTCATAAGATTGAATTCAATTTGAAATCTCTGCTAGAGTCCTCTCTTGCAGCTTGCTATGAAAACTTTTACATGTTTTTGATTTGGATTCTTTAAGTCATGCCTTCGGGTTTAGTGCTACTATGGGAAATTACCCATACCAAGACCTGAGTCCTAGCAGAGGGAACCTTATAAGGTTAATACAATGCTATGCTACATTTGAAATGTAAAAACAATATGTATATTAAAATAAATAAGAAATGGAATAATTATAGTTTCCAGCGAATGAAACAAAGCAAACTGACAGTATATAGCATATAAGGACAAAAATATCAAGTTACAGCTTTGTAGAATTCGTATTTTCGACGGTGAATCCCTGTCACAGACAGATGCATTATATCATTGAGCAAAACGAATGGTGCTAAGCGCTCACGGAAATTTATTGGAAGCTGTGTAGCTTCAAATTCACCCGTTTATATATAGGTTTACTTAACTGGAGGATTAAGTTTTAACAACGGTCTCCAAATAATGCCTGAAGCTCAGATTTACTTTTTAGATAAAATGGAAAGGACTGTACTGTACTGGACCGTATAAACAGTTTTTTTTTTATGGTGGGCAAAAATCATTCAATGACGAATCCCGCTCTTGGGCGAAGCGGGATACAGTGTCAGACTCCTACTGACTAAACACCCCCCCCCGTTCCTTCTTTGCCCTTGGCACTGGGGCCAAGCCTTCCTTTAGTCCAGTAGACCCCTTTTGTAGTCTCAGACTCCTTGAATCATCAGACTCCTTGGCTTCAAGCGCGTAGGAACAGAACGCGCCGTCGACAACTTGGGGGTCTCCTAATAGTATCTAACTAATATAATTGTTAATGATATTATTTATTTTTTTCTATATTCAAATAATGTTATATTCGACATTTTTATCATGACATAATGAATTTCATTGACATTACTTTATTTTATTTTATATTATTTTTTCATTATATTGACATAGACTTTTTTTTTTTTTTTTAAACTTTGATAATAGTGTGATGATGACCAGTGTGGAATATGATTTTATTTATTTATTTACAAATATTTTTATTGTGTTGCTTTAATGTTTTTTTTTAATGTGCTACATAATTACATAATTGTTATTATTGTTAAGAATTGTATTGTGAAATTTTGGATGTTCGACACAAATGTATATTTGTTGATGAAATAAATGAATTGAATTGAATTGGGCTTGGTCCGGACTGTTACCATGTATAAACTCATTACTTACATTCTTATCATCATCATAAAGACGTCCATGTTGGAAGACCTCCCATAAGGTGGATCGATGACCTGGTCAGGGTTGCTGGAATCCGATGGATGCGAGGCGCACAGGACCATTCTTAGACCACACGTTTTGTGTTGTGTTTGTTTGTGTTGTTGTTGCAAAAAAAAACATGTTAAAATTAAGCGAACGTTTGTATTTATGAACAGTACACAGCAAATAACTTAAACCGTTTGCTAAGCGTTAAAGGTGAGGTGGTTTTTTTTTATGGTAGGTGAAAATCATCCAATGACGAAACCCGCTCTTGGGCGGAGCGGGAGACCAGTGTCAGCTTATTGCTCACCGTTCGCGAGCCAGTGTCTACGGTGGCCGGATATCGGCAGGATCGCGGCGGCGACGGCTACGGCGAGGGCGCTGTTGCCTTTGCCTTATGCGGTCGGCCTCCTCCTTTACGAGCATTACTGCTTCGCAGAAGGAGGCGACCGCCTGCCATTCCTCTTCGCTGCGGACCATGGCCTGAACCAGGGCCCGGCGCGAGAGGTCGCCGCCGCCGATCACCCCCACGAGGACACGGCGATGCTCTTCCCAAGAAAGGTGAGGTGGTAAGGTGGTTAAGCTTAGCCTTCCACTTCGATTACGACCCGAAAATCGGTCACTTATAAGATGTTTCATAAATGATACTGCTGAACTCATCATTTAGTTGTTGGGACCCCAGGCCAATCTTTCAATTGCTTTACGGACGGCGCGCGCGCCGGTGGTACACGCATTATGGTTACGACGGGGCAATTTGCGTCCCAGGTCGTGATTGAGTGATTACGCACTGTATTATTGTTTTACTGCTACTGTGGGCCTCTTCATTTATATTAATCTATAATATAAAAATGAATCACTAATTGTAGCTCAAATCTCGAGAACAGCTGAACCGATTACGCTATTTTTTTGTTGTGTTTATTATTGTCAGGAGAAGGTTCTTATGTACAAACAAAAATAGGATAGAGAGGGGTACAATGGTGTAGAGTAGAATAATCTGTTGCCAAAAAGCTAGTACTAAATAATATTTTGTATTACTGAGGTTCTACAGTACCAAAACGATTGATAACTTAACGATATTTCACCTTTTAAATACCGTAAATAGAGACATAATAGAAAGACAATAGGTAGGTGTGCAAAATCCGGCGTTCCCTTGGGGCTTAAGAGTTTAATTCGATTTATATTATCATTATCTGCAATTTATTTAAGTATTTTATGCCAATTGGAAAACATTCCTTTTATGATGTAAGTACAAAAACATTGTCTTTATTGTTACACATACTTGAAACAAATTAATTTGAATGTCTTATAGCATAGCATCAGCTTCATAATGTTCCCACTGCTAGGATTCAGGCCTCCTCTTTAGGAGAGGGCCATAATCCACTATGCAGGCCCAGTGCGGGTTGGTCGTAATCCACTACGCGAATGTCTTATGGTGAAGACAAACAGTCGGAAGAGTTTATGAGTCCTCAATGATGGCTTAATGATAGTTTATTATACTCACGCAAAAGTCACACTGATGGTAAAACGCGTGTGTTTGAACCTTGCCATAATTTCCACAAAGACCTTCAAAATAATTGACCTAAATAATTTACGAGTCATGTCCGTAAACGGACGCGGTCATCCCTAATTTGGTTATTTTTTAATTTATTTTCCAGAGACCTGGAATGTGCAGTTAGTACCATTTTTCTGACTGACTTACTAAATTCTTGTCAATGATAAATGATTTTTATTTTGTAAATAGGTTTTTTGCAAACTCTTTTACACGCAATTTTTTTTTCGTCCCATGCAACTAGATGAGGCCGGTGTTTCCTAGCTAACTACCCTGAAAGAAATACCGAAACAAACTCAGGGGTCAATTCAAGTTTTCGTGTCCGTTTGAGATGGTTAAATTCTTGAAGCTCTTGAACGTTTCTTGAAGGAATTGGAACTTCTAACCTAACCTAACCAAATTAGTAACCTACTTGAATGGGATGTCATTTTTGATGTGACAGCGGAAATGGAATGAGACCTCAAAGCATAATGCAGAATTGCTGCGGGTTGCCATTCGATTTCCGCATCCGAACAAATATTTGTTTGGTTTGTAGATACTTTGAAGATCGATGTTTGTATATGTAAATTGTGTTTGAGCACACAAGAGTCTGAAGGTAGAATCCTGAAGGGGGTAGGAAGAAATATCATATGTACCTGTAATAATTCTGTACTAACCTTTTTTTAGCCTGTGTACTTGCAGGGGTATTTAAGTCAGTTTGTTTCTTTGTTTCTTTTCAGGGTAGGTAGGTAGTTAGCTAGGAAAGACCGGTCTCATTTAAATTGACGAAAATATTGACGTGTAAGTGTTTTTAATAACCTATTTGCAAAAATAAATATCATTTATCATTTGTAAAGAGTGAGTAGATAACTTCTAGGCAAGCGTGCTTCATCGTCGGGCTCATCATCGCTTACCATCAAGTGTGATAGCGGTCAAACGGCAAACGAGTATGCGTTGTGGTAATAAAAAAAATATGTTTTCTGTGCATAAGTTAATTTTATTTTCAAATTCAAACCAGTGGTGGGCTGGTGGTAACGGCCCTGACTTACGAACTCTAAAAAAAAAACAATTGTAAAATACACTTGTTTTTTTTAGAGTTACTTTATGTAATTCATTTCATCATTTCTACTCTCAAAACGGTGAAGGAAAACATCCACCTACTCTTAATGGGTTCGCATGGTGGATTACGGCTCATTGCTTATCCCAGAGAGGAAGCCTGAGAACCTGAAGTTTTGTTTTTGCTAAAAATCATTCAATGACAAAAAAGTTCAATGGGAAATAGTGTCAGACACCCCGTTTCGTAGCCTCTATACCAAGGCCAGACCTTGCCTTTCAGACACGAACCGCAGTCAAAAGGCTGATTATGCTGTTCTATGCTAAATGTTGCAGTATGTATTAAGAAATAAATAAAATGAAGAAAGGTCTCATGAAATCCTAGAGATGAAATATTCTGAAGTTATGAACTGCAGTCTATCTTGGCAAGGTAAAACAAAAAGGTGCATTACAATTCCTTTTAAGTTGCTTTCTTGAATTTTCGTCTCTTCTACCTCGTAAAATGTCGCTTGGATTTAAGAGAATTTATCAAGAAAACTTATGTAATTTGTTAATGTAGAAGTGGTTCTTGAGGACTTTATCTTCGTGGATTAGTGATTTAATTTTATGAATGCAAATATCAACTTTGCGAGTTGTACCTACTACCAATAGAATGAGCAGTGCTATTCCTTACCGCAGTCTGTGTTTCCTGATAGCTACAATTAAGTTGTCTATAAGCCAAGGTTCCGGATAAATTGACGGAGGCCGGTTAGCTGTCGCTCAAATTGAAAGGGACGCCTCAAGGAGTTGTCAGCAAAACCGTAGGGACTCTGCAAAAGGGTCGAAGCCTACTGGGGCCCAGGGACTCTTTCTGAAAGGAAGGCTTGTTCCCAGTGACAATGGCAGAAAAGGAACGGGTTTAGTCAGTAAGAATATGACATTGTTTCCCGCTTTACCCAAGAGCGGGATTCGTCATTGGATGATTTTTGCCCACCATAAAAAACGGGACTTGCTCAATTTGGCCGATATTAAAAAGCTGTGTTGTTTAAGCAATCGGAAAAAGCTCGCCCTTTCGATCCCTGTTTTATAGGTGTTGGTATATTTTTCCTGTGTCCAAACTTGCTTTGAAACCTGTGTGCTGGACTGCGGTATTCCGTGCCGGAGTCTATGTTTCCTGGTAACTACACTTAGGGGTCTTTAAGCCAAGAATGAAAAGGTTACTTCTAGGCAAGCGTGGTTTATCATCGGCCGCACCATCGCTAAGGGCACGCAAGCCTATGTATAATTTAAGAAAAGTTTTAGGATGCCAGAGATAAAATACATAGCGCCAACCTTGCCATCATTTGTCACTTATAAGCGTCGCTGGCGTTCAGAGCGTCAAAAATCTCGATATTGCTATAGTTGCTCTTTGTTTTGCACGGACATGGCGTATATTTTTCATGAAGCATATTTATAATTTATTCGTTAGTCATAAGATTGCGTCTTTTCCGCCAGACAAAAATGTTTTTGGTTCTTTCTTTCCAGGGTTGCTTTTTTTATGGTAGGTAAAAATCATCCAATGACGAATCCCGTTCTTGGGTGGAGCGGGGAACAGTGTCAGACTATTACTGACTAAACCACCTGCCCTGTTCCTACGTCGCCATATATACCAGGGCCTTCCTTTGGAACACGAACCCTTAGCCCCAGTTGGCTTAGAATTCCAGGGTCCAGGTGACTTTTTCGTACCCCTTAGAAGATTCATCCCTTTACATCACATGAGCTAACCGTCACATGAAGGCTATCATCGACCACGAGAGCGGCCTTCATCGATCGTCTAGCTATCAACATGTAAGGCTGTATGACTATGCAGCAGGCGTTCAAGGCTTCATTTACATAAACTGGCCCTGCAAACTCCTATTCCAGTTCTTACGAGTCAATGCGACTCATAGTTTTGTCTCAATAACATGTAGTCACCTCTTTTTTAAGTTGGAAATCATCTTATGACTTCTTTTGCGCTCTAGGGTGGTGCGAGACTTGCAGACTTTTGCCAGACTTTTATTAATTAAAACCACATCATGTTTCCCTTTGCGTTTTACAACCAGGGTTTTCCTTTTCAGACAATTCACGTGACCCTAGCGGGCAGCGGCCCTATTGGGCTTCTACGATTTGCTTAAATCTCTTTCAGGAGTGTATGGATCACTACGCACTATCGACGACTTGGGCTTGGTCCGGACGATTATCATTGGCCGAAATTGAGTTCATCAACAGTAAACCGTTAATGCTATAGAAATTTTGTACTTGACGATATTTAATAAGTGTACAACAAAAGTTAGGCTATTCAGCCTTTTTTGAAGTTGGCTATTATCAACTATACAGCTCTGGGCGGCGGGAGAGAGAGTGTCAGACTTTGATTTAACTAGGTATAAGTTGCTCTATGTGTTTCAAGCTCGCAGTAATTTTCGTCTAAGGGCGTTTTAATATGTGAATTTCATTACGCTTGCGGATTTGCAAAAACGAGTCCAGTGTGCGTATTTCAGGCATAAATACTTGTATGAAAAGGACACTTGCGGAAGTTAAGCATGCGGATTTTCTCCTAACCTTAACCTGTGACGAAATTAGCAAGTTATTAAAAACAACCCATACCAAGAGCTACGCAATTTGACTGAAATATACTTAGAGGTGGAAAAGATGACTGAAACATAGAAATGAAATAGAAACAGTTACTAAAGAGCCCAGCTTGAAGAACCATCATTAAGGTCTATATTCTAATCTCTAAGAACACGTACTACATGTTAATAAAGATATGAATAGTGACTTAAACATCTGGCTTTTCAGTGTATCATTCATACAGCTTTCAGTTCGTTGAAAGGCAAAGCAACTGAGCAACAGGTAAAATGCCACATTTAGACGTAAAGAGGTCACATCACTTGAAGAAAATGTTATGCTCATGTTTAAAAGTTTCCTCGTTTAAATACAAATGAAATACAAATAGTATAGGAGAAGGTAGGTAGTAGGAGAAGTAACTGATGATGTAAGTCGACTTTTATATGACAGATTATGTAGTTTGGGATGTAAATCTAAAGAAGGAAAGAATAGGGACTGAATACTCAAATATACGGAAAATAATAAGTCAGAAATACTTATTTTTTGGTACCTAACAAACAACTTCTTGAAACTAAAAATACGAAAATATATGTGAAATAATGAGGCCAAAAAGGTCCATAACGGACGCAAGATGCACCTAAGATTATTTAAAAAAGCCCTTGCAATTGTTAAAGTTTAAAACTAACAAAATTAGGCCATGAATGTCGTCATCGTAATCTCGAAATTGAAAGACGTATTCTACTAGACATAAGAATAGAATAGAATAGAATAGAAATAAATTTATTCAGCACAGACACAACACATAAGTATCCTCGACTTGCCACCACGACGACTGACTTTCGGTTTCCTGTGGCCCTCACCAGGTCATCGTTCCATATCATGGGAGATCTCTCAAGGTGGAACGCCGTCGCCACTACAGAACCCTTCGACCCCATTGTCCAACTGTTCTGCGAGCAATATGCCCGCTTAAGTAACACTTAATGTCCCTATTTATTGTCTTACATCATTTTCCCTTTTAGCTCTCTCTCTCTCTGAAGTAAGTTGAAGTCGAGTTCTAGTCTAACCAGATCCTGAACACCAGTACACAACTCACGTATTCGATATAATTATGAGGGATAAAGGCTTATCCCTGGCTCGTGTACGCCTATAACATAACACCATGACCTGATTTTGCGGTTGTATAGAGAGCGATTATTTTAATTGAAATTCCGAAACCGTTTGTGAAAATGCTGTCAGCTTCAGAATCGGAAAGTTTGGCTGTAGGGTCTTTATAACTGATAAGGTTTTCCGGGTATGAAGTGTCAGTGTCAGACTTCCTGAAGATATCATTGTCAAAAAATATGAGTTGTCCTAAGAAATAGTGATTATGATAATGGATTTTATGCGGGGCGTGAGATTACTAAAACATTCTCGAGCAATGATTAAATTTTGGCGAATATTTTCAACGGAATATCCAAATATTGTTCAGACTGTATTATAAGCTTCGGTGCGTTCACAAACAAGCCTATTAAAATTAACAATATTAACCATTGAGCTAGTCCTTTAGTTAATTTGTTAGGGTCTGGTCGGTTTCCAGGCTAACTTACGGGTAAATATTGTCGTTACATCCCAGGAGGGTAGTTGGAAATGTGTTCATTAAAAAGTACATTACACGTGGCCAAGGAAAATCAATATGAGTCTACTCTGTCTCCACTTTATATGGGTCATCGGGCGGCAGTCAGCAAAAAAAGCGGGAACAGAAATATATTTCGTCGTTTTTTATAGCCTATATTTTTACACTTTCAACTTATATGAACATGTTCATCTTTATTGGTCAATACAATGGTTTTTATGTTTAAGTTTGGAATATTTGTTAATTTTTAGGGTTTCTTTTTCAGTATCGCCGTTTATGGTTTTAGGATTCCATACCCGAATGGTAAAAACGGGACACTATTATTGTGACTCTACTATCCGCCTATCTATCACCTGTCTATATCTCATACACCGTTGAAAATTTTCTAGATGATGATTTCTCTTGCCGATAGATTTAGTTGTTAATGTATTTGTTTAGTATTTTTTTTGTGTGTGTGGTTTGTTAGATATTGTTACGAACGTGAGTAATTAAATGCCGGTTTACTAAGAGAGATTTATTTTTCCACAAACAAAACACCAATTTAGTCCAGTCGCCAACAAACCAGTTCGTAATGCACTCTAGAGATCCGTAGAAATATCGCTTAGGTCGTCGTATGGATGAAACAGTCTTCACTTGACTTGGGTAGTCGCACTTGTTCGCAGTCGAAATCAAAACTGACTCCCGTCCGGCCAGCGAACACGTATTTATACTCAGAGCCAAGAAAATTCTAGATACCGAAGGTTCGAGGCCACACCAGAACAAAAGAAACCGTTTCCGCGAAGCAATAAATCATTTTTATTACCGGTAGGTAGGTAGGTACCTACCCCACGACTCATACGAACTTCGACTCTATAGTAAAAGACAGAAGGTACAAATTCCTTTACCAGATTACTTAAGTACCTACAAAAGTTCTCAGAATTATTTAGTACCTACTCTTAAGTGGAAGATTTTTCTAGAATTTGCTAGGCCCTGGTACGTACTTCTATTCTGGAGGTTTCGATTAACAATGCGTTTTAATTATTCGGTGATACTCTTAACTTTGTCGAAGAAACGGCGTGCTCCATTTTCACGGCGTAACAATATTAATAATAGTTATAATGTAATGGCTAATTTGAATAGATAATGATCCAGAATCCTTCATGCTCCAATCTCGAATTTTTTATGTGTGTGCCTTGGGAACTCCTTAATACGTAAACAAACTAAACTACCACATAATTGCAATTTCTGTTTTGATAGGCAAAATAAATACAAATGAATATAGATGAGGTCGAACTTTGCTTTGAAGTAGTTGTACATTTAACAACTTTACGGAATTTAGCTTTTAACTACAAACTTAAGCAATTGGCTTTAGTGGGAAGTCTTTGAACTTCGGAACTAACTACAAGAGACACTTTACCAATACAAGTTCAAGCCAGATCAAAATTGATATTTCGTGTTAATACGCTGTGCTCTTTTGACATCCTCTCATAGAATATAGTTTGCCTACCATTTAATTTTCCGAAAATTGATATATTATAAGAGAAGATACGTAACGATAAGTGAGTACAGTTAGTGATAGTGTGACGGGTGACAGGACAGAGTGGAAGAAAAAAACATGTTGCGCCGACCCCAAGTAATAGGGGATAAGGGTAGGATGAAGAAGAAGGGAAGATACGTTACGCTAACATCACAATTAGAAAAATTGGACTCGAAACTCCCACATCTACATTATCTATAGTCAAACTCAAACTCAAACTCATTTATTTCAAATAGACAATTTACAGGCACTTTTGAAATGTCAAAATTGAAGCTAATTTGCACTATATATCACTGATAGACAAGGACAGAAGAACTAGCACTGACGTGCGACCGAAACAGCGTTAACCGCAGAATTAGTGTGGCGAACGATGTGCAATCGTGACAATTGTCACAATTTCAGTGGCCGACGCGCTAGAGGGGAGTCACCTTAACCTTCGAATACTGTAATTAGAGAAATAATAAAAATACAACAGGTATGCGAACGCCCGCGTTTGATTGGGGCTTCAGAATTTAATCAAAATTTCCGAAAGCAGACACAATTTATAGCTAATAGAGTTAATTGTACATATATTAATAACATCGAATTCGCAAGTGAAACTACACACAAAAGAAAAGATTAAATAATATATAAATTTACTTTCCACGCTGATAAAAATGTCAAAATGCTTCTAGCTAATAAAAACTTCAGGAAAAACGAGAGAAAACAGTTTTCACACTCCACCGATCACTGTAGAAGAAATAAAATGCAGAAACTATTTTAAAATCATTAGGAGCAGAAAATATTTTTTCTAACAGTACTCTTTTCAACTTTGTAGGTACTAACCGCTTCGCCTTGGAAAACTACGTTTTTAATATGCTCTTTTTCAAGCCCAAGTTCGCTTGGCAGGTCTTTACGACTGTTTCAAATAAGCAATTACATTCTACTTTCCACTTTCGTGTTTTGCAAATGACATAAGTAATTTGAATTATCATAAGAGAAATGGAGTAAGTCTAATGTCTGACAAATTATGAGCATGTAAAGACTAAATTTACGCTGTGTGAATACATAGTATCTATTACGAATATATTATTAGTCATAATAGTGGAGAATTGAACATGTGAAGATGGAGGTCTAGAGCTGTTATGTTACCAAATGATATGGTATAAATATTTGATTCTCTGAAAAGCCATTTAGCAGTTGGCTTTGCTTGAAGACGTAATTAATGGAAGCATTTCTTGTAAATCAAAACACGAAATGAATTTCAAGTTTAATATTGAAGTGTTTGTTAAGTCAGTGAACATGTTCTAAATAATTTTACTCGTTTTATCAGTTTTTTTTTCTCTACTGTATTTATTATTGTTTTGGTTCGATACCTATTATATTTTATTTTACCTCAGTGAGTGTGACCGTGGCGCCGCTGCGGGCCCTAACATAATACTTATCAGCGCTGCGATATTTATCTTTTTAAGTATTGCAGCATATGCTGAATTAGACGCCTTTTCGGCCTTGCAAAGATTTTAATGCTACTTTTTCTTTAACTATATTTTTTTTTATTTAAGGTACGAATAAATGTTTTTATTTCTTTCAAAACATCAGTCAGTCTGTTATCGATCCACCTGATAAAGCCCACTAGTCTCCTCTGACGACACCCATGGGAAATAACAGATCGCCCCATCCCGAACGCCAAAAAGGACAGCAGATGTAAAAAGTCGAGGCTTGGTGCAAACGGGCCACCGATCACAGCTATCGGTGGCTGTCGCGCGCTACCGATACATTTGTTACAGTAACAGAAGCGAGCGACAGCCATTGGTGTTCGGAAGCCGTTTGATTTATAATCCTTGTACTCGTAACTTTCGAAAAAAACATATGATAAATCTTATAACTTCCTGCGGCGTAGTCTTACGATGAACGACTTGAATGTATCTAATCAACATCCATTGATGCGTAGTGTTCCATGGTGACGCGTGCGATACGTTGAAGTATAGAAGAAATACATAAATATAATATAGAAGAATTCTATTGTTCAATTACACGGAGGGTGGAGCAATGCAACAGTGACGGATGTCAGCGTTTTAAGTAGCCCGAAGCGACCACAAGTGGCGAGTCGCGGACACTGCCGTAGCGAGTGGCCGCGACTCTTGGCGTCTATAAATAACATATGAGAAATGTGTTAAGTCGCTGTCGCTGGCCACCAGTGGCCCGTTTGCGCCGAGGCTAAAAGACAAAATATATTAAAAACGGATATCAGTGTAATTGTAATACGATAAGATGAAACGCTTGAATGAAATTGATTTGATTGGCAGTCGAGTTTAACGACCAGATGTGACAGTGAAATATTGTGCAGACGAAGCTTCGTTATAATGCTCTCTTTTCTGTAAGCGAAAAGAAAATTGCGGGTTCATGCGAGACGTGATGTTATGTTACTTTAATCGCAGTATCAGCAGAAATTCCGACTTTATTTTTTGTTGTTTATACGTTCGCGCTTGACCGTTATCTCACCAGATAGAAAGCGACGATGCGGACTGCCCTTACCTAGAAGTAACCTATTCACTCATGACTTAAAGTTTCCCGGATTGTATCCATCAGTAAAGACAGACTCCGGCAAGGAATTCCACTCTTTAGCTGTACGCACAATGAATGTGCCCCCAAAACGTTTTGTCCGTACCTATAGGTGGGATGTCCACCATGTACCGGTGGCGCCACGCCGTAATTCTGGTGGTCCGATGATGGAATGGGCTAGGTGAAATTAGGGTATGCAATTTCGACGTTCACTCCCTGAAATGCAACCGGTAGAAAACCGACAGGGTAGCAACTCGGCGTTGATGCTCAAGACTTTGAAGCCTCGATTCGACTCAACCAGATTATAGAAAGCATTTCCAGATAAATTGTCTGTCAATGGTGAAGGAAATAAGCAGGGCGAGACTGGAACCTTGACTAAGCCCGTCTTTGTTAATATCTCCTTTTACAGCACAATTGATAGTGAAAGATGGTTATAATATTGGAAGCAAGCCACCCTAACCCATTATGGAAATCAAGCGCTTAGGCCATCATCAATAACGAACCCCTTCAGACTGGTATGTATGATAACAATAATATTATGGACGACTCAAGAGGTTCTATTATATAAATAGGTCTTCTATCTGTATATCATTACTTAAAGTACAAAACACAGTCGCTTCCCACTGTCTATCCCTACTCCTACGTATGCTTAGATCTTTAAAACTACGCAAAGGACTTTGGTGGCCATTTTTTTTAATAGATAGAGTGATTCAAGAGGAAAGTTTATATGTATAATAGATACATAATATATTTAATATCGACATTGCTACCCATGGGAAGCTGGGGCAGGTCGCTAGTAGGAATATAAAAGAAGAAACTGATTGTCTGATATATACATCAAACATACAGCCAAAATTACTGCGTCTAGGAACATGAAATTTTGCAGAAGGAATAGAATTGAATAAACTTTATTAGACACAAAGAATGTATTACTTTAAGGCTTCTTTTTTGACATAGGTGAGCACAAAAACGGGGTATTTGTTTGTTATGTTATTGTTGTTTTTTTGTAAATTCACCACCTAAGAAGATGGAATGGGAGTCCAAAGTCTGTATAGAGAACCTGAAGCCGCTGGCAGAAGCGAGTGTACAATATATGTGGTTGCAAAAATACGGTATTTTAAATATAACAGTTCACCTACATCCGAAGCGAAGCAGGAAATAACCAATAAACAAGGTAATATTCACTTATTTGCGGTTTTAACGCGGTGTTACATTTTATTGCGGCCGTGTTAATTAGCAGACTACCGTCCTTATGGAAAATTTTATGTAATTCGCATTCATAAATTTATTGGGTGAAATATGTCGTGTGCGTAGCATATTTCTCGGATGAAAGAGGCGGTTTTATATTAAATTTTACGTTGATTTTTACATTGAAGTGGATCATGAATTTAATATACCTAAGCAGGTTTATGTTCTACTAGCTCCGAGATAAATTTTAAATTAATATAATAAGCGAGAAAGAAAATGAGTGAAAATTGGTTATAATCCTTGTAAAACCAAGTTGTCGATCGACCTTGTACCTATGTGCATTGTGCAGCAATCGATTTTTGGAACTCAAACGAAGTGGGGGGCTGTGCATACCCGTAGCAAATGCTTATGGTAGGTTTACACGTTGGTCCAGCCTCGGCAAACCGCCATTGTGTTTACGTGGTTTCTCCATTTATACAATGGCTACACAACACAGTGGTGCAAACTGGTACCTCGACTCTAGGAATAAGGCAAGGAAGGTACGGGGTAGGTTTTTTAGTCAGTAAGAGTCTGACACTGGTCTACCGCTCCGCCCAAGAGCGGGTTTCGTCATTCGATGATTTTCACCTACCATAAAAAAAAACCATTAAACTCTTGAGCCCCACGCGAACGCCGGCGTTTGCCCACTATTGTCTTCCTATTATATCTCTAATTACGGTACTCAAAAGGTTAAACTTATTTTCCGCGTACTGTACCTACTGTTGTATTCATTCGCATCAGTCTTCAAGTGGCCTCCGTTATTTATTCATCTACCTTCCCTGAATGAAGATCAAACAGATAAACAAGTGGGTACGTAATATCTTTAAGAAAACGTCGGAAGGCTGTTTATCAATAGATTATTTGACTTTATCTCCAATCCGTCACATCAATACTTATCCTGAACTTGAAATAGTTATCTTTAATGCGGTATTGACTGATTTGGTAATACCTTTGTATTTATATTTAAAGATATCCAATCGATGTCCTAGTTTAGGTCGAGTTTCATGGCCTTTGCATCAAAAATGGGGGTAACAGGATGAAATAGTTTTTAGTTCCTCGAAATAGCCGTTTGCAGATACCTGCATTAGTAATTTTTATTGCTGTTAACAACTGTTTTAGCATATATATTTTTTTACTTTTATTTTTGTACGAAAGAACACACAGACCCTAAATTCAGGCTTCCCAAGTTCGCCAAGACAAATTTTAGTTCCGTGAACGTTCGCTACGTCCGACAGCGCCAATATGGCGGATATCAAACGGGCACAAAAGCATTTTGACGGCAGCCAGTTCAGTGTTATAAAGAATAGAAGTATAGTAAGTATAGTAGTAATAGATCCATTTATATTTTAGGGATATTAACCCATTCTTTCACCACAGAACCAAATCCTCGCAATCCGTCCCATTTATTTACAAACAACATTCCATTCGATTTAACTTGAAAGGACCGAAGTGTTCAAGTGTATCTAGTTCAACATACGGATGACTTATCAGAACCGTGCCGCGAGTTTTATCGTAAAATCAAATGAAACTGGAGAAATGTCACACACATAATATTTTATACTTATTATAATTATAAGGGCGAATTATTGTTTGTATGTGTGTACGTTTGTTAAGCTAGAACTATATCAGCCTGTTCTTTCATAAAAAATAAAATAAAATTACTTGAAGTCAGTGTTATCAGCAAATGAGCAAACCGTAGGGACCCTGCAGATGAGTCGATGCTAACTGGGGCCAAGGGTTCGCGTCTGAAAGGAAGGCTCTGACCCTGGTATATTTATGGCTACTTAGGAATGGGGTAGGTTGTTTAGTCAGTAAGAGTCTGACACTGTTTCCCGCTTCGCCAAAGGGCGGGATTCGTAATTGGATGATTTTTACCTACCATAAAAAAAAAACTGCTAAGCCAAAAGAGAAAAGTTCCTCAACAAACAGCGTAAGAAGTAAAATATAAAGTACTACGAGTAAAACTAAGTTATGCTCATTCGCATATTTGTTTCTGTTCCAGAATGGAAGAGGGAATAAATACAAAATGTATCACCTGCTTACAATTCTGCGCAGGTTCGAAATTGTCAACTGCTGCACATGGATGCAAACAGCTCTACATATAAGGATTTTATGAAACAGGATTTCATATTACACTTCAAATATGTGTATTTGGAGAGAATCTGTTGACATCCTAGTGTGTAAATATAACCTTTACAATACGCACCATTTAATTTGAACCAAAATAGTAACACATTTTCGTTGCTCAATCGAAGTGTAACACTGCGGGGACTGTGCGTAACGCTTTATTTTGTGCTAGATTTCTGCCAGCGGCTCCGCCCGCATGAAAATAGGCTTTAGCACAAAGTTTGGACACGCGTTTCACCCCTTTAGGGGATGAATTTTGGAAAATCCTTGATTAGTGTTCGCCTACGTCATAAAATCTACGTGCAAAATTTCACTCTCCTAGTCTAATAGTTTTGGTTGTACGTTGATATGTCAGTCAGTCAGTTTCACCTTTTATATTATACACATATATAGATTATTGACTTGTCCTCCAAGGTTCCAACCTCAGCTTTGGTTATTACACCGTTCGTATTCAAGATTCAGGGTATCTACCCAGTGACGTCATTAGAGTTAACTCTAACCTCAAATTTAAACGCAGAAAAGCGATGATCGACGTTGGAGCACGCTTGCTTAGAAGAAACCTATTCACTCCAGTTTAAAAAGGCAGAGAAATTACTCCTCTGTTGTAGGGACCCAACATTCTCAAATTGTTTCGTGCGTATGGGTGAGATATTCACGACGTACCGGTGGCGTTTCGCAGTAAAGCTAGTTGTCGGGTTTGTGGGAATTGAATTATGGAATTCCGACGCACTCTTCGAAATGTAATCGACAGACCTAGCAATTCGACGTCGTTGCTCAAGACTTTTTTAAGTATTTTACGTGGCAAATAAGTTAAACTCGTTGCTATGATTACTCGCACCCTCCCGTTTCGATTGAGCCCTGAAAATCTGTTATGGTTGCAATGCTTACCATCAGATGAGATAGAACGCAAGCCTACCCATAACAAAGAAAAAAATGTACTAGACTAGCTTTTTACCAGTTGTTTTCAAAAGATCTTATTAAATATCGAACTTTGGCGAGGTAAGAAATTCCAAGAATTTAAAGGCAGTAAAAATCTAAGGGCACGACCCCAAAAGTTCTCCGAGATTACATAAACTTTGACCTATGGCGTTCAGAATTGATGATAAGGAAGGAAGTATATTGAAAACGAAATTCAATGTTTTTTATTGGAGCTACTTTTACAAAAATATTTTTCATCTAGTAGGACTAACTAAAGGTATTTGATTAGGGAATCGCTATTTTTTTTTTGCTGTAAGATAATTATCAAAGCTCCTGCTCCGTGTGACAGGGAATGTTAAGACTTTTATGGAAACAGCGGGAAACAGTGATAGACTCTTACTGACTAAACGACCCAACCCATTTCTACTTAGCACTCATACCGGGGTCGGACCCTTTTAGAAACCGGACCGAGGCCCCAGTAGGTTTCAGCCCAGCAGTTGTGCCTCTACATTTGCTGACAATTCCTTGAGGCGCGCGGGAACAGAGCGCGCCGTCGACGACCTGGCTTGGTCTGAACCGTTACCAGACGACTGGACGGCGAGCTAAACCTCTTTAGAGACTATAACTCACATGTGTTGTTTCAGTTAACGTAGAACAGATAGAACATTGCGTACCCTTGGGCCACGTACGCCGATCTGGACGCAATTGTCTCCATACATTTTACATGGCAACTACACTAGTACTGTACTATACTATACACTTCTTGCCTTCCAAGAGGAGCTGGAGTAGATCGTATGACACATTTGTCCCATCCGTACGCAAAATACGCGCTTTAGTCGTGGAGTTATGTTATGTCTGAGTATGGTTTCCGCACTTAATGCTATGCAGACCATTGTACGTGAGCCATGGCGGCTATAAGCTTTGGTGGGCTTATTCAAACCAGCCCACCTCTCCAAAAGCTTATTAGGCCTTTCAGATTTTTCAGGGCGTCAATAAGGGAGTTCGGTGTGCCTAAGGTTCGTGTGCGTGTATCAGTGACACCTGTGTAGTCCAAGAGCACGTGCGTAATTGTCTCTTCCTAGTCGTGGAGTTGTGGACACCAAATCCTAAACAATACCATTTGCGTTCCAAGTTATACTGAACAAACTACTTGAATAAACTTAGAACCATTTTAAATAGGATTGAAACTAGATAGAAGCAACAAGTGGTAGAAGATACAAGAAAATACAAAAGTAGTCCTCAAGAGAATACTGCCGTCTAAAAAGCGTAATTTGCTTCCTAAGATTCCATTTAGCTTATCGAATTCACTAAAACCTGGGACTAAACGCCTGTATTGAGACCTTTTAGAATATTGGTTAACTAACAGTTTTTTATTTAGTTTCATCAGTCCCGATGTTTGTGATCAAATCTTGAAAATAAATATGATCCACTTCCTGGGGGTTTAGACAAAGTCACATCTCACTAACGATAACGAAATTCGAAACTCCGAAATGTATGCAACTGACATATGCCTTCGAAAAGTCACGTGGTCAAACGTTTTCGATTCGCTAATTGTTATTATTTGTTTATACGTCAAATTGGACGTTTTAATTCGATAACCATAGCCAAGAAGTCGTTATTTTATCGAACCAACACTTCGACTTATCGATATGTTAGTCGATGTCACTTTGTCTACCATTTTGTGGTCGACATCGTTAAGGCGAAATCGAAGTTAGAAATGGATTCGACATGGAGCGATTGCCACTTGTCTAGGGCCCCTGGTTACCGATTAAACTGAAATTTACATGAATGCGTCAATTAGATGACAATGCAAAATTATAGCGCCGAGGAGTTAATCTGTTCATTGAACCCTATCGAGTTCGGGAACATGTGATTCGTCTTGATGAGTTTCAAATATACATATAGGTTCCGTATATTATACCGCGCTATAAAAGCATGCCCATGAAAAAATATTTTTATTGAAAACATGTTATCAAAATCGTTGGAATAATTAAGTTATATTGTTTTTATAATCAGTATTTTATTTTTGTATTTTTATTGATAAACTAATTAATTACTTAACAATTTTTTTCCGTGTAAGGTATATTCAAGGGAATCATAGGAAATCTTAGGTGTCTTAGGAAGTGATAGGAATAAGGATCCCTATTACTTCCTAAGACAAAATAGCAAAGTCATATGAAAAAGCTGTTCTCCATCATTTCCGTTATTTACCAAATCAAATCAAGTTGTTGCTAAGCAAGTGTTAACAAACGTTCAGTCCTCATAAATTGTACCTCGACACCTCATAACTGGCGCCCAACGTGGGGCCGCGGGGCGCACCTAAACCAATTTTCCATTACGTTTTCTGTACGACTGTAAGAGCGAGACAAAAACCCAAACATCATTACATTAAACCTCCTTTGTTTCGGCGTCAATGTCTGTGATTACGATAGACTGCTGAAGCAAAATGAACTTTGAAAATAACTAGATAGAGTCGATATTGACAGTTGTATGTTTTAATAGGAAAGGGCCTATGTCTACTAGGCAGGGGGAGTTTGTAAGGCCATGAAAAACGGGAACGCAACACAGAGAAGGTTGAAGTTGTCGCGACAGTCTGGAGTGAAGAACTAAAGGCTTTTGTTTAGCTAGCACGAACAAACCTTGTAAACAAAATTCACCGAAGTGCGTTAAATAAGAAGTTATTGAAAAGAAACAAGTTGTGGTAGGGAATGAGTAAGAAATAAAAGTTGGTTTCGCCTTAATTTATTGTAACTTGAGCTCTTAATGCTAACCTAATTTTACTCAGAAACTCTAAAGATTTATAACTTCGTGCGTTGCTACTTGCTAGTGTTAATATAATTAAAAAGTTTAATATCTTGGCAACATTGAAAAATTTCTTTCAAAATTCTCGATTAATATAAAAACGAGGCCTTTGTGTTTTCAAAACATTTCATTTCATTTTATAAATCTTGTAAGAAACCCTAAAACTGCGAAAGCCACGGTAGCAGTCCCATTAAATCCAATAAATATATCGAGAAATCCACTCCCTAAGGCTATAGAGACCCCAGCCTTACATATCTAGCACGCTCACATTCTCGACCCCCTGTCTGGCTTTAGGGCAATTTGTCAAGCCCCGGACCTACCCTTACGTCCCCTCGTATAAAAAGCATTTGAATAATCGAAATGATGACGTAGCCCTCGATATTGGCAATACTACAGGTGCAGTAGCTATTCAGGAAATGGAGGTCGGCAGTTATGAGGACATAGCACGTAAGATTGCATTTTAGGCGAATATATTGGATTATATTGAAGAGCCTCGAGTGCCTTGATGGCTACTGTTTAATGTTATTGCTATTATTCGAACTATTCATAAATTTCGTCAACAATAAAATCAGTGGAAATATGAGAGACTTGCTAGTGAAGCTTGACAATTGAAATATCGAGTGGTGTGTTATAAGACAGTTGTGTCAGGTTACTAACTTCAGAATTCTAATAGTAAAATGTATTTTGCGCTACCAAAATTGGATCCCACATTACATGGTTTGGAGCTTCAACCTGTGTAATCTCAGCCTTAGGAATCGAATATACAGCTCAAAGACAACCCTAGGGCATAAAGGAACCTGTAATATTACATAACAGACACGGCCCTTTTATTAATATATCTGGATCTACCCCTATGTGTGAGTCACCAGCCACGCGGAGGGTGGCCGATGGAGCTAACACTGACTTATTTATAGAGTTTATCGTCGTTTTATATCGAACCACTGCACAGACTATTAAAATGTTGAGATTCATCAACAGCCCGTTCTTTGGTTTTATGTTTCACTGTTTTGTTAGAGTCCGCTATCAAAATCAGTTCATCGGCTTTAACGGCGACCGCAATATAACTTTTATCTTTTCATAATTTTATTTTGAGGGTAGTTGCGGAGATTTAGAGGTGTTTTGGCGCCATTCTAGTTTACTGCTACAGTTTGAAAAGTTATTATCACTGGGAGCGTTATTTATCGTTCATTTCTTAGAACGAACTGTAAATTAAGATTTGCAGCGCCATAAACGTTGTTGAATTCGCAGCTCAAAAGGGCTGAATTCATTGGAGTGTCAAATTAATAAATGGGTTCCAATTCCTCTAAATTTATTTGTTAAGACACGTCGGCAAATGTTTCTTCAAACAATCAGATAATTAGTACGGAGTGCGTAAAAGTTCGTTGCAATATACTGTTCCCCCAGGAGCGTTTACTCTAGCGGTCAAGGGAGGCCTCACGTGCAGCAATGGACGTTTACGAGCCGTAATAGTTACGGTCTATATAAATTCATTTTAAGACCTGTTAAACCATTTCCAACGGCAAATCTCCAGAGAAATCATATTCGTCAAAATATGATTTATTTTCTCGGTTCATTCTCTGTGAACTGTTCTAAATAAATTCCTTTTACCTTTACCAAGTATAGTCCTTGGTCAGTGCCGAGTGAGTAATGGTTTTCGATTACGACCTTTGTCTAATGTATCGAAAACTGGCGTGCGAATAAACTGTTAGAGATAACGCAAACTCACGATTACTACGACTGTGGTCTTTAGTCATTGTGCGATAGTTTTTTGGGGTATATTGTTTGACCAAGTTACACCAGCGGCTTCGACCACGTAAAAGTATTTCTATACGTTTGCTATTTCAGGACATGGTATACGTGTGTACCGAATTTCATCTAAATCCTTTAAGTCGTTTGAGATTTGATGAGTAATAAACTTGCACACATTCCTACAAACTTACATTTTTATTAGTGTAGTTATAATAAAACGCTTTTTTATACTTCCATATATCGACATAGAAGTTTGAACGAGGGCTAGATGTTTAAAACCTTATTTTATAAAATTACCTAGTCATAGCGCTATAATCGAACTAAATTAAATCAAATACATTCAGCATTTTCATCACCACTACTCTCAAAATGGAGAAGGAAAACATCGTGAGAAAACAGCATGTCCTCGAACCATACTGGGCTCGCAATCGATTATGGCCTACAAGCCTCTAACTCTCAGCAGTGACAATATTGTAAGGCTGATCACGCTACGCCTTATTACATCCAACAATTTCTAGTCCATCATCAACCAAAGTTCAATAAAGTCTATAACTGTTAATGAATTTATAATCATTCTACCCACCAGACTACCAAACCGCCAACGTATCACCATCGATTAAAAGACGCACGTGAGCGCCAACTCTTACCTCAACATAAACGCTGTATAGCGCTTTGAAAAGTTTTCAAGGCGTGACTAAAAAGCCATTGTTTTGAACGAGACGCCATGTTATATCAGCTACAATGTGCTGTATGATGTGTTTCACTGTTTCGCAATGAGAAAACAGCTTAGTTTGCTTCCTTGTTGATAAGCAGCGTTTGTTTAGTTTGTTATAGGCTGTTGACATGGTGGAGGAAAATGTATTCTTCAACAGTCTGAAGAATACAGTCACTAACATTGTCATCTTAATGGCAGATGCAGACAGTGACGGACAAAGCTAATCACTGCCTCATATAACGATATGAATATTTATGATTCTGTACAAACGTAGTCTCATATCGAATTCATGAGCCAATAGAAGTCGAAATAGAACTCGACAATGGAATCAATATTATGGGAGAGATACACGACGCAATGGACGCAGAATACTGCATTGTGCATGTTAGATGAGTGATGAGGATAGCTGTTGAATTGAACATTACGAAGATAAGGATTAAACAATACATTTTGGTAAATATACTAAGATGAAGCAGGGTTCATCTTTCTATCTTTTATATATTTTTTCTAGGAATCAGATTTTTACTGACTAAAACCCATCTGTATTGCTTACTTTAGAAGGCTACGGTAACTCATTCGAAGCAGCTCTTATCTGTCTACGTAAAACCACGTTACGAGGTAAATAATGTAAAATTTTACGTCATTTCGCTAGCGAAAGCATATTTCCAGTTGCGAAATAAAATACCTGTCCAAAAGGTAGTGTCATCTAACGTTAAAAATGGTGCAAAGCTTTCAAACGTCGAGCTAGAGTGCCCCCGCAACTACTTAAACATGAGGAAAACAAATAAATTCCGTCTCCAGTTCCCAAAGAATTTCAAATATAAACATTTTGCACCGGAAAATTTTAGGAAGAAATCGTTTATCTGACATAAAAGTAACAAAACTAAATAAGGAAGGAAGGACACGCCCAAATACATTTTGGTGCGAGGCCAGAAAACTTTTCTACCTCAAAAGTAGTAAGACTACACATAATGTGAGTTATCACAAAGGCAATCTTAATAGTATCTCGGAAATGGTAACATGCTCGTTACGGGACTACCAACGGTATCAAAAAAAGCAGCGATTCATTCATTGAAGCTACTGTTTGGACACATTCTCACTGACTTCTATTTGAATAAATTTCACATATAAAAGTAACAGAACGTATGGACACAGATGTTAAGTAAACTGTGTTTGTTGCTTTCTAAAGCCGGCTAAATGTTTGTGGAAAGGATTTGGAAATGTAAATCGGATTGCGAATTGCATTATTACTTCGTTTTGTTGAGAAAATTCTTCACATTTCGGAAAGGAATACAATGTTTTAGCAGCAGAGAAAGAATTTACCAAACAAATCGTAGCTGTTTGTAATGTTCCAGAGAAAGCGGAACATATGGAAGCATTAGATTTATCAATTGTAGATGTTATGGTTACAGCGGGGTCTAACACCGATGACATCAGTGCCCCCATAATATGTATAACAAACTTTACAACACACTTATTACCCAATTAAAACACTATTTGTCTTCGTGAATAATATGTATGTGTGTGTCCTACACAAAATCACCGGTTCTGAAGAAGTACTTGTTCCCCCTATATCAATTAGTCATTCATAGCTAGTGAGGGGTTTTTTTATGACTCTCACTTCTGAGTCGGAAGCCAAGCATCGTTGAGGTCCAGTGGACTAGAAAATAACAGTTCTTTGAGAACAAACCTAGAATGTAGTCTAAATGAAGACATTCTTACAATCCAACAGAAATGATGTAGGTAAGAGCCAGGAGAATCCTTAGAAGTGATGGATCGATCTTATGAAGACGTAATTGATGAAATGCCAGTAAAAATTTCACAGAACATTAATGTAGCAACAATAAATTAAGCAAATATTACTCGCAGTTATGAAAACTGTGTCTAAAATTCACGATATGGAGGCGTGCCCGGAGGAGGCGAAACAAATTGATGGTAAACAGATATTATTATGTAATGTTTATTCGTCGAAATTGAATAACCGTACATGAAATAACCTGCCGTAGGCGGTCAATGTTCAGTGAATACATAATTATTATGATAAAAGACTAGAACAACCCGAATTTACGTCGAAATGGATGATTATGGTAATAAGACGTACGCAAAGTCAACTGAAAACAGCAACATTCTCCAAGACTTTAGCTTGTTTAACGTGATCCTGTTCAGATAGAGTTTATTGTTCGAATAACATTCAAAATTAATATTGACTTTATCTACGTTTGCAACAATTTGAATTTCAAATTGAGCATAAAGATACCCCTAATTGTTGGCCAGTTGGTTATCGTTAATATCAAAAGGTTAGTCTAAAACAATGATATAAAAGAAACAAAAACAATTATGTGGAGCGGCCTAAAGTTGATGTTGAGTTTTCGAGAGTTTGCATTTGTTTTTGTTAAATTCTTATTAGGTTTGTATAAATTTTCAAAGAGAATTTAGGAAGCTTCCTTGGGGGTAAACATTAAGAAGATTAGAGGCTAGTTGTTGCTCGGTTTTAATTAAAAGGTTTTACCTTTTGTAATCAAATAACGTAATTAGGTCGCATGTCGGGATTTTTGTTTAATTAAAACTTAAGACGATATTCGATAACCTTTTAAATTCAGAGGGGTTATAAATAAAACTGAACTTACCGTGAGGAATCGAACAGCATTTCCTGCAACAGAAAGAAAGCAGTCAGAAAAATTTATCAACATAAACAATAAAATGACAAGTCAACATAAAACAAGCACGTACATTGTTAAGTAAATAAAAGCAGATGAATTTAAATGAACAATAAGCCAAACGTCTGATTCGGTTGTGCCGCTCACGGCAATATTTGTATAATAAGCGAAGAGAACGAGTACTGGGGGTCGTAGCCTCGTCGCGAACACGAATATGATTCGAGTAGCGTATAATAAGCTAAATAATGTAATAGAAAGTTTAATGTAAAGTAATCATTTTACAGATAAAGTAGCTGAACCGGCAAACGTTTTTTTCTTGTAAATTATCAAAGTCACCAAAACTTACGACCTATCGTCAGACTTGCCAATTGGTTCCTTTATAAGTCATTTTTGAAAAATCGTAAAAATGTCGGTCAAGACATTTGGGAGGAGTTCAATAAAATAAAATAAATTCGATAGGAACGACTAGAAAATGACAAGAACGATGAACATTTACATTGTAGAGGTAACTTACTGGCATAACTTTCAATATTTTTATAATAACATCAAATATCTACACTTCTACAATATAATAAAGAGGTAAAGTTTGTTTTTTTATTTCTTTGTTTTTTTGTTTGTAGGAGGTAATCTCTGGAACTACTCGTCCGACTGGAAAAAAATTAGCAACAATAGAAAGCTGCTTTACTCCTGAGTGACATAGGCTATATTTTATGTACGCGGGCGAAGCCGCTGACAAAAGCTAGTATTAAATAAAATGCAAATTGTTCCTAATAAATAAATAAATCCTTTTGGTCCAAGATACCAGAGCTCCCACATATTATTTTATTCCCGAACAAAATTATTGGGATTCACTACTGAATCCGATACATTATGTTCGTAAACAAAATACTACGTGCTTTGAACTTGTGCACTGCTTGGTTTATTGTAATCGACCCTGCAGAGTGAGTCTACTTTGGAGTGTGTTTTTTACCATTTCTTAGTTCCGAATCTGACCATGCCAGCAATTAGAAGATTCATCTGACATTGTAACATAAAACTATCTGAACAAATCTGCTTCGGAATTGAAAGCAGAATATTCGTATATATTGTTAGATAACGGACAATACCTCGTTAACACTTCAAACACAGATATATGCTAGCCTGTATGTAGACTAGATTTATGGAAGTTTCAGTATACTCCTGCATACATTTTGAAATCAAATTGAATCCAGGATTTGTAGTAGTTTTGGAATATTATGCTGTCGTCCGCAAATGGACGGGTCTGTGGGGAATAAATAAAGAAGTTAAAAAAAATATTGAAAGCCATCTTATTGTTTCTTTTTCCAGTGTGAATCTGAAACATTTGTTAACTCACATACACAAAGCAATTGTGATTTGCTTGTTGATAATTTGAATAAATGTAACGAAAGACGGTCCATAATATTGTTGACGTCGATGAACGCGGATGTAAAATCTTATGATAAACGGATATTAAAGAAGTCTACAACAAGAAAGTTATAAGAGATGCAGGAAACGAAATAGACAATCATAAGAAACTTAAGTTTTATTAAGATAATAACTTTCCTAAAGATTAAACAGTTACCAAACTATAATAGCTCGATCTAAAATCGCAGAACAATACGTATATTTTCTACTACGTTTTAGTTCCAGTTAAATTCAATTGACTGTACCTCCTCCGACATCGAACATCCACAAAAAAAATGGGATCACGCAATAATGGTTGTAACACGTGGGTCAAACCCCTTACTTAAACACCCTCTCCATTTCTATAATATACCTTATCAGTGTAAACATAAGGGTGGTAATAGCGGTAAGAGAGGACTGCAATACGAAACTCCCCTTCTACTATAAATTACTGCAAGCAATGCAAGTGCTGGGTGCAGTGGATCGATAGAGCTGCAAAATATTCGGGTTCCCGGTTAGCCAGTAATTGGTAACGAATGTCAGAATATGGATATCTGACGACATTTAGAATACCCACGTCTGTAATGTGATAGAAGCGTTATGTATTCCAAATGTGTTTTGGTGTGTTTTGTGAATATTGCGTTACATACGATATTTGGAGCACAATTCTATTAATGGCACTCTTATAAAGTTAAGCTCTTGAAGCTGAATAAAAAAGGAATTGTCATAAAGTTATAATAACTCAATTACACAGTCATACTAGATAATTATTGTGTGACTCAACAAAACTATTTCGTTTCCTTTCCTTTAGTGCTATTCTTATCGCCTACCAACTTAAACCAATTCCAATATAATAATAAAACTTATTTCCTGAAAGCATGACAGAGCTATTAATTTGTGCCATAACTTGTTCATTATCAATATTTCTAATAGCGACAGTGTCAAAGGCATTTGGAATGGCGTCAGGCTGAGCTTCGGACATAGCCGGCGCATTATGGATCAATTGAATGCCAACCGTCCATCAAGATCACTGACAGGTAGAATACGCATTGCTGACTCCGGAATAGATATAAGGTTAATGGCCTTTAAGGCTCCATAAGATGATGATAATCGTAGAACAGACCTTGGTGTAGATAAAGTTGCATTCACTTTCCCCATAGAGGTTGTAAAAGGTGTATGGTTAGTAGCATTTAAACAAGTTATAATAGAAAATTAAGATAAGACTAGACTATAAGAAACATAACACAATTATCTAAGTTATACAATGCTGGTAATGTAAAAGATAATGCTGAAGTAAAATATGAAACATTAGTAATAATATCAAAACAAAATTTGAACAACAACACACAGAAAGCAAATTATACCGCTCTAGTTCTAATTTAAATGGAAAACTGAGCGATAAATTACATTGAAGGTTACATGTATTACGAACTCTTAGTAACTGGAGAGTAGACATTAGTATAATTACATGGCCCACAAGCTGTAACGGAGAGGTAGCAAATCTCTGTTTGTTATAATTTGGCTTTAGGAGAGAACTCTCTACTGCGGTGAACTAAAGCCTGATTTCTGTAATAAATTTTTGATAAAGTCCGTGTAGTGTAATTACTTTGCTGTTTCGCCATGTTATACGCTTTGCGCCACTAGTGACCTGATGTCAGGTTCTTTAGTTCTAATAATTTGCATAACTTCGATTTGCTTTGGAACTAAAACTTCAGCTACAGCATGGAGCACGTGGTTTATAAATGGAAATTCGGATTGAATGTAAATCGTGTAAGATATTGCAAACTGCGGATTTGGAATTCCGTACGATCTTTATGAAGTGGTTTGAGATACCCGTGAAGACCTACACGAAACTGAAGCGAAAAAGAAAGAAAATAGTTTTATTTGACACAACACAATGCACTAAATCGCTAATTAGATATAAGCGAAAAAAAAGAAAGGAAAAATATAATATTGTGCCTCACGGCTGCACCAGAAAAGGTCCAGTTTGACATAAATGCCAGACAACTAGTACCTGACTCTAGTTTTCAACTAAACCCGAAGTAGTGACACAACGAACGTACATAAATCAGTTAGAAGCTAATGTTACACACTTAATACTAAAAGCTTACTCCAACGATAAGCCGCCAAAAAGCCATCGACTCAAGTAATTTGGTAATGCGTCGATTCAGAAACTACATTACTAGTCTATCACAGTCGATAAGTCAATAACCCTAAGCAAACACAATATCGAATCAAACTAAAACACAACAAACAAAAGGCTGGGCATTCCGCAAAACAATTCCATAACGTAATACAATACAAGTTGGCCTTCCCCTCTATGAACTTCTATCGATTTTCACCCGAGGGCAACGACCAAACCCAATTTTTTTGACACTCACAGTTCTGACGCTAGTTTCAGTGTTTGAACTAATAAAACAAACGTCAATAAATACTGCTGAGTGCCGTTAATGCCCTCATAAAACTTCGTTTTCAAAGATATTCAAATACTCAAGTCCGTTTCAAACACTCCGTTTCACTTAGATAGCTAAAGCATCTATCTTAACACAGGAGTTAAATTGGTTTTGAGACTTAATTTGACGGCAATTGTGTTGGTAATCAAGTCTGTTCAAAGCTTGTCATTTCATTGTTTGGTTCTACAAATAAAAGGCTAAACGTTTGAGGGGAAAGTGGACAGTGAAGTGCTACGGCTAATTTGAGGCTCATGAAGGCCTTTTGTTTAGGTGTGTTTATTCTCCTGTTCCGAAACCGGCAAAATTCTCTTTTAGATAGGAACATTTTAATTAGAATCCAAGTTAAAATAGACTCTTGACCAATATGAATCTTTGTGTTTCTTGCTTGATATTAAATATTCCTCAAAACCGTTCATTATATTCAAATAAATTTTCATTCTGCCGGAACTTCTGCAATAAATCAGACAAGGCTCAATAACAGTTATGGCCGTAACAAAAATAAATTTAACTTTGCCAGTCAAGATAAAAAAATTAATAAAGTCCCGGAAAAATGTTCGAATACCAGGTTATAAATGTAACCCAGATGACACGTAATAAAAATGCTGCTGGCTAAGTCTGAATTTAAGTTAAAATTTGGAGCGAAATTTAAAATGTATGCAAATTCAACGTCCAATGCGCTAGACAGGACCGGGGACAATTTTAGTCTTTTGATTCAGTAAACCGTGGACCACGACCTCCCTGCTTTTAGTGGAAAATAAAATTTACAGGACGCATAATTAACATGAGCCTTCAGAGAACTTTCAACTGAAACGAATTTAACTTATTTTTGACTGCTGTTAAAATGCTATGGTGCAATGCAGATACTTTTTTTTGCAATTTTGATCTCTCTTGGAATGGTTGAAATGAATACTGCTGATATATGTGCAGTGTTACGAGTAGCTTGCAATTTTACATTATCAAGCAGCCAAGTAAATATAACTGAAGATATAACATATACTCTACATTTCATCAATATCGAACATGAAAGAATGTCAGACAATAAAATGAACAGCAATTTACTGGCGCTGGCATAGTTTGTTGAACCGTTGTATAATCTGGGGACACGTGTAGTAAAACATCTGACATTTGGGACAGTTTGCCTCTCCGAAACTATTAATTAATATTACGCCAGAGGTCCTTGTCAGTCTTCGAGTAATGGAGAGGAACGGTTTCGTCTCATGTTTAGTCCGAAAACAATATGTCATTAATGGCGTCATCCAATCTGTTGGTTGGCTAGAAAAAGTGACACAGTATCAGCAATAAAGACCAAAATGTTGATTGATATTTAATGGTTGATATAGCAAATGGATGGAGCCTGCTAGGGTCGATACCTGCTCGGGTTGTGAAATTGTTTTAAAGAGTTACTGTGACCCTGAAATGCAAATGCTTTAAATGATTCTGGTGGGTTTTAGTCAGTAAATATCTGACACTCTTCTCTGGCTACACCTAGAACGGGAACTCACATTAAGAGAAAAAGTTTAAATATTTTTAGCAGTAGGTACACCACAGACTACTGGCTTTTTATTTATTTATTAAATACTTTATGCAAACATAAGTACAGGGGCGGACTTAATGCTTTAGGCATTTTCTACCAGTTAACCCAAAGGTGATGCAGGGAATACAAGTGGTAGGTGCTATACGAAAATAGATCTACTTCAAGACCTTATATATATTTTAAACTGCATAATTAAGTTCTCACAATGTATCCAAAAGTTGCCTGGTAAATATCACTGTCAGCGATAAGACTGCCGACGTTGTACTCAAATATTTAAGTTCGTGTAAATATTTTATTAATATTTTTATGTATTCATTCTATTCATGAACACGTGATATTTCGGTTGGAAATGTGAAAGTCTATTTTGGATCTTTTTATAATCACAGTATTAGTCAGATTCATATTACCTATTACTTAGTAAGATGCGCATTATCCGAACACTGGTTATTATAATGAAAAACCAGATGGAGAAAACAAAGAAACCTTGGATTTTATCTGGATGCATTCCAAGGGAATTCCGCCAGGCTGCAGCACAAGCTTCTCTTGAATACATTTGAATATTTAGTAACTTTCACGCTGATCTGAAAGTAATGGGACAGCTCAGAATGCTGGCGCTTATCATAGCTAGGAAATTGTACAAGCTGTGGACTAGGATGTTGATATTGATACTTTCACCTGAATAAACTCCAAATAGTTCTGAGGATTTGATTAGAATTGGAGTGGCAATAAGAAGATGCCACTACATAAGGAGGGGGAGATCGCCGTCTCTAGATTTATTTAAATGTAAAACGCTGTGACTCAAATTGGCTGTGAGTACGTCGTAAAACTATTCCTAAATTCTGTCGAATCGATTACGTCGTCGAGATGCTCGTAGTTCTTTATCTAAGTCTTTGTCCTTTACAGACATGAGCTTTGAGATTTTCATAGCCTTCTGAAAGCAATACGTTCGATAAATCCATTCTCCTTAAACCATTTTGTTTGATAGCCAACGAAGCATATCCTTTATAGCGTCACGATTCAGAATCAATTTAATCCTTTGGGCGTAGTTTTTTTTAACACGGTCATCATCCGACCCTCATGTATTCTATCAAGTGCCGGTTCAACTCCAGATACTTCCGCTTTTAACAACCACTGATTTATAGTGATCCTTTCACTGTTTATCAACCAAGACGAATCCCAATCACTACAATTTTGGATCTTTGTAAGAGACTGTGAAATTGGATTCTTACAGAATTTATTACAACGACAAAGATTCTTTTAAGTAGATCGGTCCTTGAAGCATGAGTTTGAATGCGTAATGAAGACACAATGGAGAATAATAAGAGTGTCAAAGTGGATTATAAGCTCGGCTTCGATACGAATATTAATAGCAACCTAAAACTTGTAACCTAAAAAAACGTAGTTTATTTTTATATTGTTTTGTTTGAGAGAGCAACAACCGTTGCGAGAACATACGTCGATCCAGTAAACTGTTTCACCATATGTGATGAATGTTAACGGAGACTGCGCAACGATTAATGTTACGTAGCCCGAATAAAAAATAACAATCGATAATTCGTCGAATTTGAAACGTTAGAATATTGTGTTAATTAAAAACAAAGCAACTTATAACAAGGAGTTAAGAACGACAACATCGACCAATCACAAGGCAACACTAAGGAAGAACACGATGAGTTAGACCAATAAACGGTCCTTGATGATACGACGAATACGTAGTAACATACATAACAACACGAGCGTATAACAGTATACCCAATCACAACAAAACCTCAGTCGGAGTGCAGTGGCCGTGTGCGACCGTGACTCATCTATCAAGTGCATGCGCTTGCGCCGATGCCACCGAATTAGACCGCGATCGCATACGTTATGCGGCTTAGTTTTACGCTTTTCGTTTTTCTGAGAACCGTGTTTATCGTATTTGGTAACAAATTAAAATGGGGATATAGGAGTCGGTGCGTTTTTAGAAATGGATTCTGGCGTAGAAAGGAATTTGTTTATTGTGTGGGTTGATAAATATTTTATAAATGATGAAAACAAAGAAAAAGTTTTGTCAAAATAATATAGTAATAAGAAACAAAGATTGGCATAGCGTACAAAATGGTATATTTTTCTTAACAGCGAAATTGTGATTCATCTAAACAACGACGAAGCTAATGATAAAATTACTAAGAACGAGACTATTTTAATTATATCATTCAAAACGTAGTTTCCAATTCTGTCAAAAATTAGAAATGTATTTTAGACAAGTTACCGCTACGCTAAGTATCAGTGGGAGCGAGCCAGCTAAATATGGATGCACCAACGCGAAGAACAGATTTGACCTTTTTGCGAGATGATGACGAAGATGCGAATGGTCATTCGTCATTTTCTGATTCTATATTTGAAGGAGACACACTTCTTAAATGGAAGTAATATGTTACGCATCATTTAAAAAGAGACCCTGATGTTCTTATGATTTGTAAGAGTCATTTGGGAGATACAGTTCATATAATCCAATTTGGGGAATCGGCTTGAGGATTGAGTCATGCACGAAACGAATTTGCAACTTTCAACATTAAAAACAATGTTTTATTTGAGAGAAAGGTGGAATGGGTTTTTGTATATAGATCTACGGGGCGTAAGTGACGGCTATTTTTATGAGGCTGAAAAATTCTGAAGAATATGAAAGAATATAGCCTAGTTTAAGGCCAGACCTTCATTATTCTGTTATTAACTTTTTATTACAGTAGGAAGTTACTGTGTCAGTTTATTACAATTGATCGGAACCGCCGAGGTCGACAAAAAACATTGAACAATAACTAAATTGTTTTTAAGTAACGTTTTCTAAAATTAAATTTCGCGCAAGTGGACTTGGCAGGAGTAATTGCTACTTAAAGGCTTTACGCGTGACTGTTATGTTAATTAAGTAATTTTGTTAAATAAAACACGGGTAAATTGACTTTGAAGTACAACGTTCTTGAACAAAAGTAAAAACAGTACAATAGACTCTTGATAGCTAATGGGTTGTCTGAATGGGAATGACTGGAACCAAAATAGAAGACCAAAAGGGTATGGAACCGGTCTTAACGCCTGATTAAACTCCGACAAGGGTACACTAAGGATTTGTTGAAGATTTAAGAGACGTCGAACATATCCACCAATTCTTTCGAGGATGGGATCGGGCATTATCACCAAGACGAGACAAAGACAGACATACAAGTGCTTTTGTTTCTTTTAGACGTGGTAAAGAGATCCGGTAATGGCGTCTAGTTTTGTAATAAAATGTGTCAATAAGAGCGAAATGAGATTGCAAAAACTGATACTATCAACAGTTAACACACAATAATGATTTTGAATTGAAAATAAATAGCCTTTTAAAAGAAGTTATTGTAATGTGTACGTTAAAGGTCAATTCGAAGTGCAATATCATATTGCAAGTTGTTGGAAATTCTAACAACGATCTGGGCAGTTCTAAAAATTATGATTAAATCTTATTTGTAGATATTAATTAGACTATAATAATTTATTGGGATCGCTGTGATATTTTAGTGGGATCGCAGTCGAGCACTAGTTTATTGCAATTTAAAAAAAAAGCGTTACATCGTCACATAAGGTTAAAAAAAAAATGAAATTCCTCGGTTGTATCCTACCACATTGACGCATCTAAACCTTCCCTATGAAAAGTTCTACAGTAATGGGGTAGTAGGTACAGTTTTTAGTTGACTTTTTTATGGTGGGAAAAATCAACCCATCCCAATCCCATCCTTGGACGGAGCGGGAAAAAGTGTCAAATTCTTACTGACTAAACGACCCACTCCATTTCTTCTTAGCCTTCATAATTTTCAGAAACCGGGCTTCGGCTTCGGCCCTAAAGTTGGGTCTCTACATTTGCTAAGAACTCCTTGAACGAATGCGAAATCGTTCGACTTTGAATTACTCTGACTAAACTGTCCATACGTTTTTGAGGCTTTTGTGAAAGCGAAAAAGGGGGACTTAGTTTTATTATACAAGTATAAACAAGGTGGAAGGATAAGAATGAATACTAATGATCAAAGGACATGGAATCATAGTTATCTTAATTGTCAGTACCAACACGCAATTTAGATTTAGATGATACGTTTACCGAAGCACAGTAATTAGAAGTCACGCAAGTGATTTAATTTTATTTCTTTTTTGTCCTTAACACACATGCATAAAATTACGCTCACGAGCCTGATTTAAGCAGTGTGTGTACAATCAGTGTTAAAGCACCACTTAACATAGTATTTGGCGTAAATATGGTGGGTTAAATACTGATGATGCGGTGCAGTTTTTGGCAGTTTGCCAAACATGTCGATACTGTTGTATGCAAGCCTTTCCTTTGGTCCGGTTATTTATATTTTGGGTTTTGCATCGGTTTATCCTTGTCTGGCGATATTGTGGCATTTCCCAATTCCAATTCTATTTATATTTGAAAATCGAGCGAAGTTTGTTGTTTAAAAGAAGGCACGTTTAAAGAAACAAGTTTTCAATGAAAATATTTTTTTTCATAACAAGCTTTTATAGCGGTGGTCTATACTTATATAAATAAAACTCGTCAAGACGATTCACACGAGCCCAAACTCGACGTGGTTGTGACGTTTAATTACAGAGTTCCTATGGCTACCTCGCGATTCCATCATCAGATCAGCTCCATGTCATCATAATATTGCATTGTCATCCGAACTAAACGTGTATACCAAATTTCAGCTCAATCGGAAACCGGGAAGTGGATCAAATTTAAGTTGCAAGATTTGATTACAGAACGACAGACAACGGGACAGGTGAAACTAAATAAAAGCTTGTAACAAGTTTTTAATGAAAATATTTTTTTTTTCATAACAAGCTTTTATAGCAGCGGTCTATAATTATATAAGTAATTAAAACTCGTCAAGACGATTCACACGAGTCCAAACTCGATGTGGTTGTGCCGTTTAATTACAGAGTTCCTATGGCTACCTCGTGATTCCATCATCAGATCAGCTCCATGTCATCATAATATTGCATTGTCATGCGATTTACACCGGCATGCAAAATTTCAGCTCAATCGGAAACCGGGAAGTGGATCAAATTTAAGTTGCAAGATTTGATTACAGAACGACAGACAACGGGACAGGTGAAACTAAATAAAAGCTTGTAAAATAAAAAGAGGTCCTCGTGGTAAAATGTTATCAGCCTCTCTTCTTCTTTTTTGTCTTCGAGGTTATGCTAACGCTTGATCAGGTTATTCTGTGGTAGAAAGCACATTAGGTAATTGGTTCCGGCTGTCATTTTGACATCTTTGACAGTCGTTACAGAAAGTCAGTATCCAGTAATTTTGACACCTTGCCAAGGGACATTGTATTAGTCAGTTACTGTGTTGTAGAGTATTGGTATTCAGCTGCATCTGGTTAGACTGGAAGCCTCCAATAAAGTCTATGACTAGGCGAAACGCTAACAAAAGAAAGAAAAAAAGAGACCTAAAATTTAAAACGTTATCATTTCCGATACGATAATTATGTCTTCTTATTAGAGTTATTTAAGTATTATGAAATTGTTATTTTGCTTTCCATCACCTGTTTTCTTCAACGTAACCCACCCATTCGATCCGCCTCATAACATTAACCATGGTAATGGCTTTTTAATCAATACTAGACGTACGAATAGCTAAATAATGTGCGAAGTTCAAAGAGATAAGGCGTTAATGGTTAACATTACTCATAATGTGATAATAATATATTCGCCATAACGTAATATTTACAATGCATCGCTGGTTAGTGCGGGTGCCTACCATCAGGTGGAATTGCAGTCAAGTACTAGCTTATATCATTAAAAAAAATAGCGTTACCACACGAGCTCGTGTTGAAATATATTTATTTTATTTGCCAGCGTAGATACCTACGTGACATTATTACAACTACCCGCATGGAAAATGTTCACTAACAGGTAAACATTTTTTATGATTTTGCACCTAGTGACATTTTTTCTTCATGTTTGCCCCTTGATTTTGAGAATGGGAAATTGTCAACCAAATTTTTCTGCTTTTGGTGGAATAAGTTGAGCGCAATCCAAGGCCACAGTCACTTTTTCGGAGTCAGTATTTCGCAGCTGTCTTTATTTCTCTTACACAAGTTTTCTAAGCAATCCTAAACGCTATGCGGAATAAATGTTCCAGTTGCCAGAAGGCTGAAAGTTCTACGTTCTGTGAGCATTCAATATCAGTTTTCCAAAGGAATTCGATAGCGGAGGTCAGAGAGTATTTGCTTAGCATACTAATACTCAAGCGCATCTAGTTACTCGTAGATCAAAGCCAAATCCAACATAGTTTGGGAACTGTTAATCAAATGATGACCCGCATATCAAGTAAGTGCCCACTAACAGGTTTGTAGTTGCATAGCGAAGTTGAAATGGGTATACGGGACGCGATTAATGTGGACTGGGTCAGCCGTATGCCCAGTAATCTGATGGCAATGCAGCCACATGGAGTAATGACTTGGTGAAGGTTGTGGAAATACGTTGGATGCGAGACTGGACCGGTCGTTGAGGCGACACTTAGGGAAAGCATATGTCCAGCAGCGACCGTATTTCGGACGAAATTACGTTGTTTATGAAAAATCATCAAACCCAAAAACATACAAAATGAAATAACAATGAATGAAATTACTTCTCCCTCCCGCTGTAAGGTTTTAACTTTTACTGTTTAAAATATAACTATAAATATGTCCTTGGCGTTGTATTGGACTGATGTAGGCGAAATAAAAGAGAACTGTTCCAGTCGACGATTCGTGTAATAGTGATCAGAGACAACGTTTCAGGGTCGCCAATCCCTCGACCCCAGCGGGCATTGGCCTTATTGAGTCCCTGAGTGTCCTAATATAGTTAAAAAGAAGTTTGCTGGACAGGCTGAAGAAAACCATCAAAGGATTAACAGAAGGACTAAAATTGCCAAATAGATTTCGAGGAAGCTGCTAAAATAACTCTCTTAAAGTACCTCATCAAGCTCAGCATGGAAATTGGTGATTACTCCCGTACACCACGACCTGATTACCAAACTTGTTGGTGTAATTGGCAACCCTACCAAGTTTATACCACGTTCTCGTATCGTAAATTCGTGAATAAACCAAATGCAAATGCTTTGTTAGTTTCTGCATCGAACAGTTAGATACGCTGCTCTAGTTTTTGTTCGCATATTTGCATGTAGAAACTCGACAGCTGATGGAATGAACGTTGAAACGTAAACGTAGTGTACGGTGTTGCAGTAACGTAGATGTAAGCTTTTTTTGTGTTGATCTGAACGTCAAAGCCTTTTTTGTTACTTGGGCAGTTCAGCAAAAAAAATATTTTGGAACTGAAATAACGATCCGTTGCAGTTTTTTGAAGTTTTATGCCTGCTACGGATATTTTGAAAGTCACCATAGATCTGGTTAGGTATTTTATCTGTGAGATGGTTAGAAAGAGTCCTTGGAATTCAAAAGGGCAACTAAATGAACGAGGTGACCTTTAGGACTACCTACTAGCAGCAAAGGCAAAACCTTTTATTTCTTTTCTTTGCTTGATGTAGTAAAACTTTAGGTCTTCTTTTTCTAACCTGTCATTTGTAAACCGTAGGCAACCTGCAAAAGGGTCGAAGCCTACTGGCCCTAGGAAGGGATCGCGTCTGAGAGGAAGGCTGGTATAAAAGCAACGTGGATCGTGGGTTGTTTTGTCAGTAATGGGTCTTTATATCTATGCCTTGCTCCGCCCAAAGGCGGAATTTGTCATGGGATTATTTTTACCCAGCATAAAAAAATCCTGTCATTTGTAGAAACTAACATTTATGTACATCATAATAGATACATATTTGTACATTTTCAGAATCTGTCAACTCACTTTATTCCTAGACCTAACTAAAATAGGACGAATATTTCTAAATGAACTAACTTGTGCAAAAATTGAGACGCCAATTTCAGACCCTATCAAAATACCCACAACGTTTAAGAAACAAAGAACAAAAAATCACAACCACAAAAAAACTAAGATGTCAACGAAAGCAGAAAGAACAAATGAAATAAACCGAGACCTTTTAACTCAACATGAACCTCAACAAAGAATTTAAATACCAATCAATTTACACCACAAGCCCTCAACGGCGTCGCTTTTCAAATCGAATAAAATACTTGTGTCAGTCACGATTTCACGAAATCATTTTTGGCTCGTTAAATTCGTCAGAGAAATAATCTGATTTCGGTTACTTGCCGGCCGGCCGGTCACCACGGTCGAATACTTTACTTAATAAGCTTAAAAACACATTAAATTGTAATATTGTTTCTTTTTAGGGTTCTGGAGTTCGAATGGAAAAATGGAACGCTTTCAGGTTCACTTTTGTATCTCTGTGCTATGAAAGTCAATTTACCCTGAATCTGCTGAACCGATCGAGTTAGTCTTGGGTACCCAAACTGGGACGAATAACGTAAATAAATGAAATCTGAATATTGAGAAGCAAACTGAAAGCTTTAAAAACAAAGATTAATTTGCGATATTAAAAAAAAAAACCCTTGAAAGTTGAGGGTCTACTTTATAATTTTAAAACAGATAAATATTGACTATCTTTATCTCAGAAGCGCTTAAAATTTTGGAAAAATTAGTAACCTTTTGTAGACCTTTTTTTACCTTCAAAAACTACAGGACGACTGACAAGAAGTCTACGGTTTCTTATCATGTAACAAAAAAAAAAAATGATTTGTCCGGAACCGTTTTCACGCGAGACGGACTAGCACTTGGCCAGTTTTTTTTACCTTGTCATTGGTCTATTGTTTCTTCCTAATCGTCTCTTTGGTTGGTTGGTTCCTGGCCGTGAAAGACGGCATCGTTGGTTACGTCTGATTGTAGATGTCCAGGGCTTGCAACAGTTGCAACGGTGTCTATTGCGTTCCATGTGACATCCCTGAAGCCCTCACGAGCTCTTACGCAATTGATTTGACACCCTAAACTGAACTGTCAAAGGATACCGTAGACGCGGGCTTGCGGGTGGCGAGCAATGGGTAGCTCATCGTCCGGTTGTCTGATAACAGTCCGGACGAAGCCCAAGTCGTCGAAAGCGCGCCTCAAGCAGTTGTCAGCAAAGCCGTAGGGCCTCGACAAAAGGGTCGAAGCCTACTGGGGCCCAAGATCTCTTTCTAAAAGGAAGACTTGACCCCAGTGCGAAGGGCAAAGAAGGAACGGAGTAGGGTGTTTAGTCAGTAAATTTATACGGTGTTACATAGCTCTATCTCTCTTAATTACATCCTTGATTTTTTATCACGTCATGGTAAGGTATAGCCGTATGTTTGTGAGTCGGCCACTTCTGATCTGAGAACTGAAACTAAATTTCTCAAGCCGCCATAATGAAGTCATAAAGAAATTGGTTCCTAAGCAATAGCCTAAAGGACCCGGTCCTTCCTCTAAAAAAATCCATACAAATTATTTAAAATTAAACAAAACAGAAAGGATATTTTATTAATTTCCGAAATAAATAGTTAATTAATGTCATCTCTGTGAGGGCATTTCAGTGCCTAATTAATGAACTTGAGCGTTAAAATTTATGACTCGACGTGATGAATAAATTACTTCGGTTGTTGATCAGGGCAGGGCAGAAAAGGCAATCGGGCCTATGGATAAAAGCAAAATGTTCCTTATTTTGGTAATTACGTTTAAAAGTAATTGTTTTAATTATAACTTTATGCAATATTAAGAGACACTGTGCGAGCTTATGTGCTTTAGACATTTTCTTCCAGTCCATCATAATCCAATAATGGACTGGAAGAAAAGGTGAAGAAATACCTACAACATGGTAAAACGAAATGTAAAAAACAGAAAATAAAAAATGTACTTCATGATGAATCAACAGATATACTTAATACCAATTCAGACAGCTGAGGTATCATAAAACAAATTGATATACTAGATGCGTATTAAAAATGACGAAATTCTATTGAACCCAACAGAGATGCAGAATCAATAAATGGAAAGATTTCATCAGAAAACGAAAAAAAAAAAACTATTAAGTACCGGGATTGAAAATAAATTCAATAGTTCGAATTTAATTCCCATTCAAACAAGAATCAACTTAAGCAGTTCAAACAAACAAACCAACAAGCAAACGCAAGAACATCTCAATCCATCAAACGCAAATTACCAGAAAATTAAACAAATATCGCCACTCAGAAAGTAATAAGCCCAAACATTAGTTTCAATGTAGCAAAAGTCATATATTAAGCTCGAGAAGAGTTCTGAGAAATAATTTCATGTGTACTTAGTGTCGAACGAGCTCGCGGGAATAACTAAGTGCACATTAACGAAGACTTACTTTAGTTTCTTCCTTATTCGGGCGTAGAGCTTTAGTTTTGGTGAGAGTCAGGGGTGGTGCGAAATTCACTCAGCCACTTTTTCATGGAAACCATTTGAGAGTGGAGTATGAAGTTTAAGTTGGTGATAACAGGCTTTGAGCTAAGAATCTTCCGCTTTGTAGCATATCGGTCGTAGTGTTGTATTCGGCCACGACAATACCGTCCACTTTTTTTATGGTGGGAAAAATCATCTAATGAGAAATCCCACCTTTGGGAAAAGCGGGTAACAGTGTCAGACTCTTACTGACTAAACGACCCATCCCTTCCCTTCGTAGCCTTCATATCGTCCACTGACATTGTCATTAAATCCTTACATGTAAAAGTAACAGGGCATACGATGCAAAGATGGAAGGTGGGACATTCTCTGCGGGGTGACATTGCTAAATCGCTGAAAATAGGAATTGATATAAAACCCCCGCCTATGGAGACACTCTTTGAATCATTGTAGACTTTGATAAGGCACAGCAAAATACTTGCAGATGTTAAGCTAATCATTAATACAAACATTCAAATCAAATGAACATTCACTTAAATTATACATTAAAGTCGAACATAGCATTACAAATCATACAATTTAAACATTTAATTAAATTATGATACATTGAAGCATAACATTAAACAATATTATTGTAATATATAATTTATTCAATTAAGACAACTTTTGGCCCACATTATGTGTTAGTATTACTTATATCTATGTTAGTTTGACATTGACATTAAAATACTTAATCATAAATAAAATATTGCCAACCAGATTTTAAAATAAAATTCTAAAATTAGTCAGTACGTGAACCATGCAACAGTGGTTCACGTACTGACAGTCAACACGTTCGGCAAAAGCAGCCAGGATACTATTGCAGCTGGCTCGCACCCTACGCACCAGGGATGTGCACCTCTTACGCATTATTGCATGGAAGCAATCCATGCGCGCCTCCGCAAACATCCCCGATGCGCTACAAGAGCGAGGCAGCCCCAACAGTACCCTGAATGCATTGTTGTATTGAACACGTAGAGCGCTGTACTGTTTCTGCGTGTAGTTTACCCAAAGACTGCTGGTATAGAAGGACGTACAAAAAGCCCTGAACAGGGCTATTTTGACGCCCCCCGAACACCGAGCAAATCTGCGGGCTATCATATTAGCACGAACAGACAGCGCCCTACGCTCCCTTTCAATATCTGCATCATCCTTCAGGTCAGAGGTTAATAAGTGTCCGAGATATTTAATGTCATTAATATGAATAGGTGTTCTCCGCGTATTTATTTTCTTGTTTGAGCATTGCTCTTTTGGATTCAGTTTTTATACAACTTGTTTAGTTTTACGATTGTTAGGTAAAATGCAATAGTCGACTGTAATTCGATGCAAAAAATTGTCAGTTAGAATTACCTAATAAACGCAGACACTGGCAAGTGACTCAGCCTGAATTTCCTGAAGTTTGAACATTTAGAATAGAATAGAAACATATTTATTCGAGTAAAACTAGTTCCTTTCTTTCTTTTCTTCATAATTTTTTTTCTCTTCTTTCTATCGGCTTTTTTATTTATTTATTTGATTTATTCGATTCATTTTTTCGATTTAAGTAACTTAATTCCATTTCCAGGTCAAAGAAAATTAAGATCATGTGGTAGATGGTATGGCTGACAAGGTGCTTTGAATGCAATATGATAGTTATAGTAGTTTATTACTAAGATTAGATTGGAATTCTCAGGAATTAAAATAATTAACTGCGTCTTGCTCTTGTCTATACTAATACTAATAAAGAGGTAAGCTTTGTAAGTTTGTATGTACGGGGTAATCTCTGGAACTACAGTTTCGAATTGAAAAAATATATTTTTGTGTTGGATAGGTTATATAACATCACGCTATAACCTATGGGGGCGGATATTAACCACAGACGCGAGTGAAGCCGCTGGTGGCCATATTGCTAACATCACGCAGGCGAAGCCGCAGGCAAAAGCTAGTACACAATATTCCTGCACAGATCTACCACCCCTGCAGTATACTGTATGTTTACTTACTCGTATGTTTTACTTAGCAAACCCGACGTTTAGTTTTTAATGGACGTTACATTTTACACTTAGGCAGTTTCTCCCTCTGCCTTCTGTATGGCGCCGGTTTCAATTTTGTTTTGTCATGTTTTTTGTGTGTTTTCTGTCTGTTTGTTTATTTAGACTAAAATAGGCTTATTACAGTTCGCCTTGTTGAGATGTTGGAAAGACTTGTACCCATTGAAATATACTACGCACTAGATTAGGCGTACCTTACTGTCACGTACTTTACTGAACTTAGGTGATCTGCAGACCATACACCTTTACATTGATGACATTAGTGCAGTTTTGACGTTGACTCAGTGTGAAAGCTTTGTAAGATTTACAAGTATTATTACTCGAAATAATGCCAATGAAGCGCTGCAGCGGACTTTTAAATTAACTTTTCAGTATTTTGACAAACACTTTCTATGAACCTGCTTGTCTATCGCTAAGATATATGTCGAGGCTAGAGTACCTAATTAGTTGGTGGAAAATCGTGATGTTATGATGCTCTGAAACTTGAAAAGCGGATCTCTTATGCTCATAAAACACATACTTTCATCATAAAAACTATCAAGAATCAAGAACCTATAAATAAAAATAAAAGCAGCGAAGAAAACGAGAAATCTACGCATACTATCTCTATAGAACCATTTCTACATTATAAAAAACTACTAATTGCAATGCGTTACGCGTGGCAATGTCCAGCAAACGTGAAGATAGTTATTATTGGTACGTATATCGTGTGTAAATTGGAAACTGCATGAGGCATTTAATAATGACGTACATTAATGCAGTACTGAATGGCGTGGCAACGTGGTAATCAGTTAAGCCTGTAATTAAGATGGACTTTAATTTCACACCCAACAGTATTGACTATGTATTGATACGAATAATTATGTTAATTTTATTTTTGCTTATTAATCTGTCATTACGATGTTTACGTGTAGGCCTTAGGAGTTTGTGCAAGCATTCATGTTTGTATCGTGTTCAATATGCAGTCCAAAAGTCATGCTACGAGCAATATATTGTACACTCCTTTTATTAATTTGATAATTACTTTAAAAAAAAGTGTATTGTCATGTCATGTAATTTTTTTTTAAAATTTTGATATAACTACTTAATGCTGCGAAGCGAATCCGATCTATTTATTTATTTAACTATTTATGTACATACATTACAATACAAGACAAAAAGTAGGATACCTACAGAGAAATAGGTACAGAGGTGATGCTTATTTCTAAAAACATCTCTTCTAGCATACCTGCGGAAGGATGGTAAGCGGTGATGCTAATGTTGATGGTAAGGCGCACTTGTTCATTAAGAACCTATTCACTCTAGCCTTGAAGACACTCAAATTAAAAACGGATGGGAAGACCGCAGCAGGCTTTTCCTAGTATAGTTTTTTTATAGTGACTTAGATGAAAGTGGCTGATTTTCTGAAGAAATTATTTGCGACCTTAACACTTATTTTATATAATTACAGAATTAAGTAGAATCATTAAAACCAACCACCAACCAAATAAACGGCTCCGTTCATTTTGCCCTATTTTCAGGTTATTTCATGAAAGTCATTCATTACGGTTAACTGAATTGAGAAGGTTATACCTATTGATAATTTTAATGTTTATACTTAATTCTGTAATTAAAGTTACATTTCTAAAGGTTGTTAATTACATTTTAATGAGCATAAAATCTAAGACTAACGTGCAAAATGCGATTTTTTCTAATTTCATCGCTTCCCCCTTCATTTGCAGTGGCGTGCCTAGGGTTTCAATATAAGGCAAGCCCAAAACATTTAAACCAATTTCAAAAAAAGAAAGTTCAGTTTTGGACTGAGTATGTAAGTACCTACGTATGGATCATCGCAATTTTCTCATAAACTACTGGTTAGATACAATAAATTAAAAGTGAATTCATCCTTCTTCTTTCCAATTTTTGCTTCAATTTCACTCACTGAAGGCATGCTAGTACTAGATTGAATATAATAAACATATCAGCAATTGCATACCTCCGGTGGCTTTGAAAAAAGCCATTTGGTTTGGTTCATTGCTTGAGGAACAAAGTTATGGTAAGTAAATGCTTGCTTCCTAACAGGACTAACAGGTTACAGACAAAAAAAAAAACAAAACAGAAAGTTTCAAAACAAAAGAAAAAAATAGCTACATAGAATATAAAAAGGAATTTAAATAAATTATTTATATTCTAATTGGAATCGTCTATCTTTCTGAAATGATTAAATTACGTTACAGCCGGAATAGTTAAAACAAGATACACTAACTTTAACAAGTCGGGAAAGGCATCTTCGAGGTTATTCTAATGAATAAAATCAATTAATTCCAAAACATTACGATCTTTTAGATCAGGACTAGAATACAGGCAAATCAACAACTTTTTATTGTTTGTTTGTGTTTTGTCGAAATAGTTTGATTAAATGTCAAATAATGAATCTAATCCCTCTGTAGGAAAATGTGATTAATTTATAATATACAATGATCTATTAAATTTTCGTCTATGCGATTTACTAGACTGTGAAATACACAGATTAGGAATCGGTTTTAATGAAGAAATTAACTGTTTTTTCTGAGCAAAGTTTAAAGATTTTACCTTATCATCGCCAATCAAAACTTGAACGCATTTTAAATCCTCACAAGGTACAATTACCTCCATTGTTGTAGGTAAGTCACCAAAACAGTTACATATAACACTGGGAAAATCTAAGAAAACACACGAATTGACACGAAAAACAACAAAAGTTTTACCACTCAGGCACTCAAAATAAAACTGAAGTTAGTTGCACTCGAGTGTCAAAAACTATTTACGCAAAGTTCCAGTGTTGTCATTTATGCAAAAAATTTAACAAAAACAAAAAGTTTATTTAGCTAGTCGCATTTTTTTTATTTTTAAATTAACGCTTGAATATTTAATTTCGTTATTTTAAAAAGCCGCTAGTTTTTACTGTTGCTAAATCTTTAAAAAAGTCTCCAAACTCGTTAAAAGTCTCCAAGATCTCACAACGTTGCTAAAATGGCAACATTATAGATATGGCAAGTTGACAAGGTCACGCATACGCGTACAACTTCATGCGCAAGCCGGGCTTAAATCTTCTATACTAGACGCAAAACGTCCTAAGTACTTATACGGCGCATCGCTATGAGTGCGAAAGTGACAGTACAGACATTACAATAGTATTTGAAAGCCCGGTAAAAGCCGGTAAGTGTAAGCGAGATAGCTATATCATCATCTACATCTACGCGAGTGTTTGCGAAACTCTGCGCGCGACCAATCACGATGTTAGTTTAGTGCAGCATAAGTAGATTCTTTGTGTTATTTTGATAAGAATTAAGCGCGCGAACTTTTAAATAGTTCGGGTTTGATATTAATTCTTATCGGGCATTTTAGTAAGGCAAGCCGGGCTTTTGGGCTTGTATGAAGGGACCGCCACTGTTCATTTGGTCTTTGTTGAAAATACGACAGTCAGCTCTGGTGATAATTTTAGACAATAATGCTTATTCCTGGCTATTAAATTGACCTGTCTTGGCAGATTGAATACAATTTGCTACTCTAAATAGAAAGCCCTGAATGGGATCACTCCAGTTCAAGCGATCCCACTGACAATAGACTGGCTGTACCACAGTGATGCATAGGGGCAGTTACAATTGAGTGGCTACATTGAGAAGGTCTATTAGGTAAGACTAGAGTACATAAGCAATCCCTTAGGAAATACATGATGGGTTTCATTCAACTAGCTACAGCGTCTGAAGCCTTTAGACTTGCTAATGGTTAAGAATTGGGTTAAGGATTGAACGAATTTTATATCTTGGCTTGCTGTTGAAAACACAATTGAAGATTTGTAACTATCCTAACGAAAATATGAATGTGGATGTAAGTTTGTTTGCGGTTTGAATGAAACTTTACGCACGTTTAATTCATGTCCTGGTTTGAAACTTAACGCACTTTTAAATCATGTCTTGGAATATACACATTTTATCTTGAGAGTATGTTTCCATTGGATAAGTTTCGATTCACTAGGAAGGTTCCAACCACTAGGTATCTAGTGGTTACGTCCACGTGGAAATCAAAACTTACCAGAATTAAAAAAACATAATATATTTAAAGAAAGCCTTTGCTGGACTGTTACCCCACCTGATGGTATGCAGTGATGCAATGGCTGACGTTGAAACGCACTTCTTCATTAAAAGCTTATTCATCTTGAAATCACCTTGTTATGGGGACGGTAAGATTCGCAACAGGCAAATTGTTTTACTTATTCGATACACGCGGTATAAACGACGAGGGGAAGCACTCAACTAACAATAAATTAACAAAATAAAGAATTGACAACTCACCGATGCCAGAGCTCAGATCTAAACAGGTCAAATAAATTAATCACACGTCCACACATTGAAAACATCATCAAAGCTGCTGCTGCAGCTCCATATAATCATTGGAGCGTGACAGAATCAGGTCCTGACCACAACAGCACGAACCTACCTACCTACCTAGTACCATAACCAACGTCACAATAATCTAGGATCAGCGGTTTCCCAGCAAACACTGATAACTTATGTTTGGTGACCTTAATTTGCGGTTTCGTAAAGTTGGAAAGGATATGAGAAGTTCTGGGGCAAGAAATTAAGCTCAGACATTATGGGACGTACTCAGAAACTGGGACTAAAAGAAAAGTTGGTAATATGTACAAACCTAATCTGTGACCCGAAAAAGAAGTTGAAGATACTTCAATAGTTATACAATAGTCCTAGTCGGAAATGGATGTTGATTTTATTGAAATTGATGGCATATCGACGGAGTAAAAACTATTGTTGGTAACTTATATCGATTCAATTCTTTGAGTATTTGATGTTTCAATACTTATTTGTAGTTTTGTACTAGGGTCCTGATAGGAAAACCTTCAGCTAAAATCGTATTGCAGAAGAATTCTCAAAGCGCTTTAGGCAATATTGGTTGCAGCAATCGAAATGCGGTTTACGCATGAGAATTTCGCCTCATGCAATTTCCTTATCGCATCTAAACCGTTTACAGTAGCGATTAAATAGAAGAGTCATCTTCTGCTGTAGATATTTACAGATATTTAATTATATCTCTTGGTCGCATCGTATACGTAAAATTTGAAGTGTAAAAAGGATAAGACAAAAACAAAAACTCAAACTGCAAAGAGAACGAACAAGCTTCAAATTAGATCGATTGTCAAGCAATCTGATGCAGTTGTGGCCAATTGATAATGGCTGCGACGTTAGAGATGTAAGTCGTAGGTGCAAACAAACTCAGGTAAGTACTTACTTTACCTTCTGAAATTTCATCACTACTACTTTCAAAACGGTGAGCATCACAAGGAAACTGACATATTAATATCTTCATGTGGCATCCACCAACCCTTACTGAGCCCACGGATTATAAGTCCCTTCATAAGTGAGTTCAGAGTTGTGGCCTGAGTCCCAGCAATGGAAACATTGTTGTAAGGCTGAATTGCAGTATATGTGATACAGTTGTTCTAGTCCAAGAAGAGTTTAAAAAAAATGTTGGATAAAAAACATCCAAAACCAAACGTGTCGATCAAAAAGTAAATTGAAATAAAAATGTAACAATTCGTTAAATAACATCTGAGATATGACGCTTTCCCCAATACTCATTGTTTTCCACAACTCCAATTACATGGTAATTTACCAATTTGTACTATGAATGGGCCACCCAACTAAACAAACTAACAATTGAATGACCCATGATGCAACACTCATTATCATTACTGCAGCAGCAGTATTGTTATTGTCAACCACCACCATCATTATAAGATCCCCCCTGATTATAACAATGAGAATAAATTGGCGAAATGCAGTGGATCTCGTTAGGCTGGTCATATTAAACACCTGCCCCAGTTATGCTTGACCTACGATGCCTCCCACGTGTTTTTCTGCATCCAGAACATTTTCAATGTCTCCCAGGGTTCAAGTTACGTTGGTCGATGTGCACCGTTTACTGTCGCACTTGGCCTGTTTCGCAGAAACAGAAAACAGAGGTTACATTATCAAGATTGTGCCGATTCTGTTCTATTGTTTTCTTGACGGTAGATTCACATAAGTTTTTGCTGTTTATTTTTATGTGAAAACATTTCGGAAATTACTTTTATGTTTAGATTGTATCATAGCAATTTTAAAGTTCTGATTATCATAATCATTTTATCAAACTATTCAGTAGGTATGTCTGAGCAAATTGCTGTTGCCGGTTGCCTTTTCTTTTCCAGTAACTTGACCCATTCTTCGGCGCATTTATCAATAAAAACAACTTTGATATACGCATTATTTTCATTCAGCTAGCATTCCCCATTTTTATTCGAGTTCAGTGACTCGTTTACCGTTTAATTTCCACATGAACGGTTTATTTGTCGTGTCGACCTATGTGTATGGCCGAGTAAAATACGAGATCTACTTGCGCAAAACATGACGTAAAAGTTCTGGTAAATATAGGCCTGGTTACTTACTCTGTGGCAAGTTTCGGTCTGACTGCCAGTTGCCATCACATATTCCCTTTACAAGAGCGATACTTCCCAATAGGGCCTTACATTATTCAGCTTGATCCTCAGACACGGACATCCCCTAAAGACAGCACGGGAGAATATATTATATAAGTATACATCAACACGTTGGGAAGACAGATTGGTAATTGCAGTTTGCTGTTATAGGATCCCTTGAGTCTTGAGTTTATCCACTTGATACAATGATGTTCACTGACTAATAGTCACTGCCGCGAAGAGGATCCAATTTTGTTCACTGGAAAAACCCGATGCGTCAAAATGTGATACCATAACTTCATTCAACCGAATACCTTATAAGTCTCCAGTGTTTTAAGCAGTTAATTTGTCAACACCTTTCAAATTATCACCTCCAATGAAGTCATCTTGCCCAAATAGAAGTACAACGTAATACTTTGGACAAACAAACTGAACTAAAACTGTCTCCCCTTGTACGGAATGTTACGGCGTGATGACGACGGTAAAAGCAGTACCATGAGTCCATGACCTGTTCTGAATGACAATGACCGAGATTTCAATCCTTTTCCCCTTTGAGATCACCGTTTCGAAACGATGCACGTTTCACTCTGTCAAACTGCATTTTCGATTTGGGAAAAGGCGGATCAAAATCGAAAGTCCGTGTTAAGACTTGAACATTGAATTGGTCTCTGCTGGGAATTCTCGGATTGATACCTTACGGCTGTTTCGGAATGCGGTAGCATTCGGCAGCATTCCTCAAGGATGCTTTTTCAAATCAGTGAATGATTCTGTGGCTTATTACGTAATTTATTTATTTCTTATAGTTGAGGAGACATCATTTGCAAGCGCCAATTACTACGAACAGTTTCCGGCAAGTAAATACTTTTCTTATGATTGATTTCATAAGTTCGTAATCTGGAACGTTAACCGTCTAGGTTTTTACGTAAGCTTAGTTTGTTTTCACAAGAGAGTCAGCCAACGCAATAAAACCTGTAATGGCCTTGTTTTTCTCAGATGGTTATTTTTTATTTGAATTTTCTGTTTGTCATCGTTGTTCTGCTACTTCCAAAACGTCCGCTCTGATTCACTTTTAGTCATCAATCTTAAAATAGTTAACTAGGTCTCGTCTTACTTTTTAGTTGATAGTATTTAAATTATTCCAAGAAACAACAAAAATGAAAATGTTCGTCGTTTTTTCAACTTTTTTGCCATGCATAGCAGAAAATTTAAAGATAAACGTTACAACACTGCAGAAAATCCCTTCCATATTGCGACACCTAAACGCCGTCGCCATAAAATTGCCATGTCACCATTCCCGAGCCCGTGCGTCAGTTTCCTTACAGCAAAGTACCCAAGATACCCATGTTTTATAGTGTCGTTACGTCACTGCCTTCAGACGCTCCAGATGTGTCGATAGCATTGTTTGGGTGCGTATTTATGACGTGGTCGCCGCATGTGTGATCATGCCCTAAAGAATCATAAAGATCGCGGGGAAAAAAATTTAACGGGGTAGGGCGTTGCCCCGCACATGTTAGGAATTGTAAATTGTATCGAGATTGTGATCTTTTGATGTGGTTCGTAGTACTTTTTGTTTAGACTTTGTTATAGAACAGATTTAAGCAGTGGGTTCAATGAAAAGTCTGAAAGTTGATGAATGATTGTTGAATGAGTGGGACCGATCTAAATAAATGAGTATCTTCACTGACTTCTTGTTTGTCTAAATTTCACGATGTTGTTAGGCTACAGGTACAGATTTTATATCTGGATATCGACGGTTTAGACTGAAAACCTCGGGTATGCAATTTTAGCACGTTATTTTATTACGTTTCTTGAAAAGAGAGTTCGTAACGCAGAATCTTGTGTCACGCAAATTTTTTTTCGATTCTAATTGTTGCATCTGTGACATTGATTGCATACCTCGTAACTACCGTTAATCCTCGTAACTACAGTACCGCGTAACCCGTTGCTATGCTATGGTTATGCGCAGCCCTCATTTCGATTGATCCCCAAAAATTGGTTACTACACTTTCAAGGTCGACCGCCATTATGGTTCAACTTATGTGCCGAGGGCCATATATGTTTCAGAAACGTAAAATTAAACTATTGATTGCATTAAAAAATATATATTTTATACTCCATTTAATTTTAGATATCCAACCGTAAAATATTCACCTTCGATCAGTTCTGCACACGGATCGGATTAGTTTCAATCAATCAAGTGCTCTTTTAAATTGAACCTAACAAGTTTACTTGAAACTGCTTGTAAATAATCGATCGAAATCGTGATATGTACTTATATCAGTTCGCATAAAACTATTGTAGGTACTTTTTGACTATCTTAATTACAGACACAATTAAAGAACAATAGGTTTTCGAGCGCCAGCGCTCGCTTGGGGTTTTTATGAATAAAACTCTTGAATCCCAAGCGAACGCCGGCTTTCGAACACCTATTGTCTTCTGTTTACTTCTCTTCTCGGCCCGACTTACCGAGTTGTAGGATGAGGGTTCAAACTCAGCCGCTGGCTTTTTCGGATCATCCTTCAGAACTACCTGTACCTATCTATCAGACAGGTTATGTACAAATACAGTACAACAGAACCTGCCACTTACAATATCTACCTATTGTTTTCAATTGAGTCCATAAGTTATTGCCGGCTTTGTAACCGAGAGATCCCTTGAGAAATATGCATAAAAGCAAGTGGCAACTAGATGTTTAATAGATGGATAATGGATAGCCCCTTTGTTCAATAAGTCTTCGAGTACTTCGATGATTATGTTCAAGTAGGGAAGGTAGACTTTAGCAGGTCATACAGAAAGTACCTATTTGTTCACTTATAGCATAGCATACCATCAGCCTTATAATGTTCCCACTGCTGGGACTCAGGCCTCTTCTCTAAGAAAGAGAAAGGGCTATAATCCATCATGCGTGCCCAGTGCTGGCTAGTGGATGTCACTTCGAAATTTTTGTTCTAGGACACGCCGGTTTCCTCACGATGTTTCGAGAACAGTGGCATAGTAATGCGCCTGGCTGGGTTTGAACCTGCGACTTACTAGTCGTAAGTCGGGTCCGTTATCACTCGGCAACCACTACTAACTGCTGCTTCGTGCCAATACGAGGAAAATAAAGCTGATGAAAGACACGCCTATGTTTGGTAGGTATCCACATTACTTGCAAGTTATCATTTATGACTTGAACTACTTTTAAAACAGAATTTAATGGGAAATTATAAGTGTAGCCACAAAATTATTTATTGGACACGTAATTAAACATCTATTTTTATAACTAAGCAACGGGAAAATGACATAGCCTCTAATAAACTAATTCGTCTTTTTTACAACGCCAACTAAATATTCTATAGAAAGCGTCAAGTAAAGATCATCAATTATTGTAACTTGTCCTTCTTATTTTATATTGCCATCTAAATTTCTAACTCGGCCACGGATTTTACATCTCGTCAACATTTTACCTTTTACAGCTTCAATGCACTGTCCTCAAAACAATATAATTCAAGCTTCCACAGAAAGCATCATTTATTATAACTTAGCATGTAAAACAATGTTTCAAGGAGTAAAGAGCAGTCTTTTGTTAATTTTTTCTCATACTTATGAAGTGAGGATCCTAGTTTGCGAAGCGGCAAAAAATATACAGAATGTGTGTTTTAGTGATGTGTTTGGAAAATAAAGTAACGGAGAAGAATTTTCGAAAACATTTTTTAGAAGGATTAAATACTGGTTGCCATGATTGTCCAGATTTATATCGCCAGTAGGTACAGCTGCAAGCATTTGATAGGGCTTGCAATCAGACTGAATTACGTGGCGCCACCATTAAAAACAAAGTCACAACAACTTTTTTAAGGTAGGTAAAAATCATCGAATGACGATTCCCATCCTTGGGTGGAGCGGGCAACAGTATCAGACTCTTGGTGACTAAAAAACCTACACCATTCTTTCCTTGCCTTATTCCCACGCCCTGGCGTTATGCTTTCGGATCAACCCTTGCCCTAGAAGGCTTCGACCCTGTAGGGCCCCTATAGTTTGCTGAAAACTTTTAATGACTTAAATTTCTTTTTTGTTTAGGTACCTTGGCTATACTCTTTTTATGTTTATATTATTTACTATAAGTAAAATGATAGTAATTCAATAAACAAATTGATTAAAAAAAAATAAAGTCTTTTATTTGGTCACTTCTCAATAGCTTCTGGTAATACTAGTGGCCAATAGTATATATTTAATGACATTTTTAGCAAAATTTTGACGAACAATTAATATGAGATAAGTTACATTTAAACGTACTGAGTTAAAAAATTAGAAGCTAAATAAATATATTTTTTGATGTTATTTAATAGTTTTTCAGATGTTTACTGTCAGAAGGCATGTTACAAATTTAGATGCTAAAAAATAACTTTTGTGCTGAGTTATATTTAGAGTGGTTTACATAGAAGATAACTAGTGGTTATGATAGTAATATTTAGGTGCTCGTTAATTGTGGCTGACTTAGTAATTTAGAATGCAACATACATTTTTGGGGGCGAATAATGATATTAAAAAGAAGCCTGTTTAATTAGCACCCGAATTTAATCCATTTGAGTCATACGCACTTGACAACAAGTCATACACCGCCATTATAGACAATATTTACTACTTCCAAATGAGTCATTTTTCAACTAACTCTGTGCTTGCACGCCAGTTTACCATAGACAATAATGACGTAAGCATAGGTGTTAATTTCTAGTCTAGCAAGCTATTTTATTATCACTTGTGATCTAAGCTATGAATAGATTAGATAGGTAACTTGAACTTCCAAATGATTAAAATTTTTTGTGTAGAGGATTTTTTGGTGGGTTAAAATCATTTAATGACATCTCCTGCCCTTGCGGAGCGAGAGTTGTGTCAGACTTTTACTGAGTAAAACAATCCACCTCGTTCCTTCTTAGCTCTTCATACCTTACTTTCAGAAGCTGGTCCATGGCCTTCGTAGGCTTCGGCCCAGTGGCGTAGCTTGTCCCACAGGGGCCCCGTATAAACAGTCCTTCGGGGGCCCCGTGTAAAAAAAAAAGTATTTTTATTACAGATGCTTAGCTGCCCTATGAGACGGTTGTGGATAACATGTTGCGAATTTTTGCCTAGGTCGGGGCCCCTGTACCGCGGGGGCCCAGTATAATTGATACGGCAGATACGGCGGTAGCTACGCCCCTGCTTCGGCCCTAGTCCAAGCGTAGGGATTTCATGGCTTACCTGACTGTCGAGTGAGAGTTGTTTTAACATCAATGCGATCGACACGTTTTTGACGTTTGGCGCGCCGATTGGCTCGCTCCAAGCTATTAACCAATCAGAGAGTCAAACGCAATAACTGTTTCGATCACGTTAACGTTAAAACAACTCCCATTCGGCACTCTGTATCATCGCGATCATTTCTTTGCCTGATCACTTAAAAAAAAATGGCTTGAATCCTGCGGCGCGGCGTGAAAGCAAAACCTTCGAATTTTGCGTTTAGACTGCAAGCAAATATGAACTTAACGGTGGACAAGCGGGTATGTCGTCGATAGTACCTACTCAGATTACCTACCTTTCCTCTTCATTCATCAGAGAATCATATCTGCATTCATCATTGATAGCATGAGCAAAATTTTTTTTATTCCTAGTATTTTATTATTATCCAAATTAACAAAGTTTTAAGTGGAAGATACAATAAAATGAATTCTGGTTTATTAAATTAAGTAATTTAAAAAAATGTGTTGTTCCTTTTTAAGTAAAAAAACAGTATTAGCAGAATTTAATATGACACCAGTGAGCCAGTAAAATTAGTACAACATCACAGTCCAAGATAAATCTTTGAAAATTTTAATTTTGTAATCATCAAACACCAAACTCTCTATTCATCATTGTAAGAACCCCACTTACTTGTTTAATTACTCTTCTCACTAGTAAATCATGTTTTTGATCTAATTATAACCGTTGAAGCATCACCCTGCGTAATGAATAAGGGTGTTAAGAAAAACAACCACGTGTGTACTGATGACAGCCGTTACTAAGAATGTCTATATGGAGCCAGAATTTATTGTATAATCTCATTTCCATCTAAATAATTAGTAAGTATTTAGATGGAAATGAGATTGCCTAAATTTGTATTTGTGGCTCCGTATCAACGCATGTCAATCTTAATAAATGATTTTGGAAAAGATAATATTTTTTTTTGTGGAAGTAGGAATTGTTAACTGTTCACTAAATAATATTTTTTTTTATATTTTTTAACCTTTTGCCTTTGTAGTACAGACACATTTAAAGAATAATAAATTTGTGAACGCCGTGTTTATTAAAATCAGTGCATTATTACATATTTAAAATTAAACATTATTTTTGGTATTACTTAATAACTTGTGATGCAATTTAGTATGAGGTATGGGTATTCTATTTTGTTGCCCGGTAAGTGTAAAATTGAAAAAAACTATATTGAAACTTAGGAATGAGTACACTACTCAAAAAACTCTATGAACCCTATGATAATTTTGCTCATATTAACCATAGTGAGTATTCAAAAATCTAAGTGATGCTCTGAATGTTATGGTGCTTATGAGACCGTTTGTCTGGTAAGCAGTAAGTCCTCGTGCAGTTATGGTAATTTTTATGAAGATTGGATAGGTTTTATTTCATTTTGATGAAAAAATTTAATAATACCTATATAAAACTATGCATGCATATTAAGTAGGTATGTAAGGACTTAAAGGCCTAAGTGACAAAGTCATTAGAACAAAAAAAAAAATAAAGGCATAATTTTGGTGTCTTGTAACACATGATTGGTGTCTTGAAACAAAACCATGTTATTTACATTATATATTTGGGCTTAATTTAAAATTCAATTATAGCTTGTAATTAAAGTTAGCCTAGTTAAAATATAATTTAGCATTATTTAAGCAGAATTGTTGAAGTTACAAACTCAGTTATTTACAAATTAGCAAAATATGAACTGAAGCCACATTTTTGTATGATCAGAACTTACGAAACTAATTTCTGAATGAACTATTTGTGAAAAACGACGTGATCAAATGATTTTTAATATATAGAACAGCGGTAAAAGCTAACTTCATGCACGCAGGCAACCTACCCCACGCAACATTTATTTAATTAATCATGTAAACAATCTTGATACAACCACGCAACTGTAAATAATTATATTTACGTCCAGTAAGCATCTAATTGTCCAGAACTAAGAAAAGCATCTACATAAACAACACACCGAGCTTCTTTTACGAAACCAAATAAACCAAGCTAAGGTACAATAAGAATACCGTTTAAAACTTTGAAATTACGAAGATTAACGAAACAAAAACTCGATTTACTTGAATCACATGTTACTACAAACATGCGACATTGAGTTCTTATTACAAAAATGAACCAAAACGAAGAATAAAAGGGGGTAAATATCGATCATACACTCACCACAACAAGATAAGCCGGCGAACTCGAAGTAATCGCACGAATCTACAGCTTTACGTCACGATTTTACACATAAACGTCCACTAATAATCACAAATAAACACTTCACTATTGTTCTTAGCCTTCAAACTTATTATTCCGTACAATTTTCAGTCACCAATTTATGTAAAAAACACTTTCACAGCATTTTCACGATGAATCCGATTCGACAACTGACACATCCACCTTTCATAGAAACGCGGCAACAGACTGCCAGACGGATTCGTTTGGGCCATAGACACGAGCTTTGTCTGTTATTGACTCCATTACTTTTACTACTACCCGACTAAATTGAAAGTGACGTCAGTAAAGTTACAATCTTACACGAGTGCCATACTTTTTGTGTAGCTGTATAATATTAGCGCCATCTATCAGCTTGAAAAGCAACTTGAAGTATTTGACATTTTTGTGGTGTTGCTTGTAGCGCCATCTTGTTAACATACCTAACATTGTTTGCACTGCCATCTATGTTGTGAAAGGTAAAGTTTTATAACTGTTAGTAACTTCACTTTAGACGCGTTTCATCTAGATTTTAATAGATGGCTTTTCAAATAATTATTTTAAATTATTACTAGTTAATTTATTTTTAGATTTGAATAAAAATGTTAGTAGTAAATCGCAACTGCAACATGTTTTTCAGGTGAGATTTGCAAAATTTTTTTGTTTAACAAACACAAAATAATTTAAAAGGATTAAAAATCTAGGTCTTCCTAGAACCTACTTTCAATATTAGTACTATGTATGGAATAGAAGGCTTTCTGATTTAAATACATTAGGAAAGTAGGTATATAAGTTAACCTATTCACATTTATTTATTACAATGACATTCCAGGTTAAACCAAATAAATTCACATTTCAACTTATAAAAGGAAGCGTTCCCATAGAAAGAAGGCATGGAGATCAGATTTTTTGTGTTGCTTTTTTAAAAGCCATAAACTTTCTGGGAAGAGGTGAGTGGAAAAAAAATCTGGGAGTTGGTTTGGAGTTCGAAATGAACGGTTTTGGTACACTTCCGCTCGATGACCGCTGGCGACGAGGGCATTAGGGTGCGCACAGGGTAATCTGTGGAGTCGACGCATTTTAATGAAGGCTTTATGTCGGTAGGTAGAATTTCAGTAGGTACTTATAATAAAATGCTAGGTTGGTTTTGTGTGATATAATTTCTACCCGTATGAAGCCTGTGCATGTAGGTCGCTGGTTAAAGTTTAGGAAAAAATACTAGTACCTACTAGTAGTTGAGCAGATGAAGTACCTATAGGATTGTTCAAAAGAGTTACCGTGACCCTGGAACGCAAAGAGCAAATGAAAGTATACAGGTGGGTTTTAATCAGTCAAAGTTCGACACCAGATGTATAACGTCGATGTGCAATCGGTACCTACATGTTAGATATCCCTTTCTACGTGTAAAACAGTTTGGTAACACATTTATCATGCGTACAGCTAAAGAGTGGAAGTGTCAGCCATACCCTATGGAGTTTGAACCATGAAATTTGTTGCCAGTTCTTCTCCAAAGGAAACGACTAATTTGAAACCGTGTGCCCATGTAGGGTCTGGTAGCTACAATCTAGTAAGAAGTCCTTAAGTCAAGAATGAATTGGTTACTTTTAGATAAGCTTACTCTGTACCTTCGACCTCATCATCAATTACCATCAAGTAAGGTAGCATAATTATAGACACAATTAAAAGACAATAGGTGTCCTCTTGTGGCTTAATGTTTAAATAAAAAGTAATAAAAAAAGCTCCCACTCCGTTATTGACGATTTAGTACCTCAAAAAAAAGTAGGTCACACAGCGACTCCACCGCTTCATATTCCGCAGCGTGAAGAATGTTATTAAGTGGATAAGCAGTAAAAAAACAAAAATATCTCTATCGGCCGCCTTAGACGTGATAATTAGTAGATAGCCAGCTTGGATACATCGTCACGGCCAAACACGTTTTTCTAATAGTATTTATAGAAAGCTGTTGGTTTTATACCACTTTTATAATGGTCGGGCTATGGGGTGGCAATTTGTAGGTGTCCGAAGGGATGCAAGGGATAACGGATCTTCGTAAGGTGATGGATTGTTCTAGACTTTTTTGATGGAGAGAGAGATTTACTTTCGGTATTTTACAGGGTGCATTTTGGAGAATGTGCGCGGGAATTGCATGATTTGATTCCGCCATTTCTTTTCTACCATCGGACAACCCGACGTATAGTGAATATTAATCCTTACGTTGTTGAAACTTCTACGGTCCAGTAAACGTTTTGTCTCGTCGTTTACACCACGTACATCGAGTGACTGGAACAGTTTGCCTGCTGCAGTCTCCCCGTCCGAATACAATTTAGGTGTCTTTAATGCTAGAGTGAATTCCTTCTTAATAAACTAGTGCGCCCCACCATCAACGATTGTTGTAGGGGCCCTTCAGGGTCGAAGCCTCCTGGAGTCGAGGGTGGAGTGAAACTGTTACCGCGGCTCTAGGAATAAGGCAAGGAAGGTACGGGGTAGGTTTTTTAGTCTCCCGCTCCGCCCATGAGCGGGTTTCGTCATTCGATGATTTTACCTACCATAAAAAAAAACCATCAACAATTGCATTACCTACTGTTTACCATCAGGAGGGATTGCTGTCATGGTCATTAATCTACAAACTGACCTCGTCAAGTGTTGATTAATTTTGAAGATTAACCCATGAGGAGGTTTTTATTGTCGGAGTTTAATCTATCTGAAAACAGAGTACAAAATATACTACTCGTAGTCGACGGCCTATGGTGGCCATGGGTCGCCCTTCAGCTCCTGGAGCTCAGGGTGTGTCCTGTCGCGTCGATTGAAACTTGAAGATGTCCGTTCCCGCAAGGCTGTGGTTATATTCTTCGCTTGAATTACCTCTTTGCAGTAGGAGGAGGGCGCATCCCGTTCTTACTCGCTCAAGACCATGGCCTGAACCATGGCCCGGTTTCCACGAAGGTTACACAAAGAAGGTTAATAAAGTTTTATATCGCATTACTATGTAAACTTTCTAATAGAGCTAAACGTAAATGCAATGTGATGCAATGCAATGCAAAATGCAATGTGATGCATTTTAATTTACTGTATGAAAGTACAAGTCTCCACGGCTGCAATGATACTTACAGTTTAGAAAACAAGAAAGACTGGAACAATTTGCCTGCTGTGGTTTTCCCGTCCGATTATAGTTTAGATGTCTTAATTCATTATGCCCCTATAGGACACCGGTGTCCGCATACCTATTGTCTTTTATTGGGTCTGTAATTACGGTATTCGAAAGGTTCGAAGGCTATAAAGAATAGGCACTTAATAAGCTAATGCGCCTCACCATCAGTGATTGCATCACTGCTTACTATCAGGTGGGATCGCAGTTAAGCACTAGTTTACATCAATTAAAAAAAATAACCTGGTCTATTGACAAGATCCTTGGTAAACTAACAAGTGGTGATCAGCTATAGATGGATCGGATTACTTGTGCTACTAATGTATTTTACTTCTATACAGACGGTCATAAAGTAAAGCGTTTACATAATCTGATAATAGGATAAGAGCCTTTAAGACCATGAGACCTTTAAGAGCGGCCAACTCGACGCACATTTTCATACAACCGCTCTGATTATGATATGTTATTACGCATATTTTTTCAAATATTTTGGATACACAGGTATCTTGTGGATATTATCTAATATTCTATAGAAATCAAAACATTTTGTGTAAGAGTAACCCAGTGAAGAACTCTGAAAATCTGATATTATACGTGAACTTTGACTCTCCATAATGTACTCCTATATTAAAAATATGAAAAGTACTTCTATAGAAGCCTAGCGCATTTAATCGAGATTCTAAATGTTGTCATTTGTTTTAAAAACACGTATTTCTTGGAACAAGTTTTGTGAAACATTCGAGTAAATCGTAGAATTACTGAATGCCAACAGAGTTTTCAGGTGTTATCTCTCTTTTTTCGCATTACATTTGCATCAAACATCACATTGGATTGCTTTAGATGAAGCAACAAGTTTTTAAACCGTGCTCGACGTAAACGACAGACGAGTCGGGAAGGCCCACCTTAAGCTATGCATAACAGAAAGGAGTTTCCTTTACTAAACGAATGTCTCATTTCATTTCCACAGTCGTGATTTCACCCGGGCTGGCCTGAGGCAGTACATGACAGTGTATGGCGGCCATTATATATACCTTAAGCCGCGTTTCCACTAGGCAACAATTGACGTGCAACATGTTGCACAACAAGTTGGCTAACTTGTTGAAAGTCAGCACGAAACTTTTGTTGAACAACGTTGTCTGTCTACGCATCATACACATACTTTACGTCAGTCATCGCCAACATGTTACCAGAGGAACTTGTGTTACTTTCAGCGGCAGTGCAAAAAAACTATGTTGGTGGGTTAGAAAATATTTACAAATTAAAGAAAATTTAACAATTCTCTAACGTCGATACCCAAGCGAGCGCCGGCGCTCGCGGCATGATTTCGCGCCACGCGCCGTTGTCAAATTTTCAAAAATAAAATGTACAATATTTGAGCATTTTTTTTATAGGGTATTTTGATATTTATCCAAGAACGTAAATAAAAAGTTTTATAGATAAATAACTTTCCGTTAATACTCGCGAACGCCGGCGTTCGCTGTTAGTATCCGCGAACGCCGCGCCGGCGTTCGCTCGAAGTCTGAAAGAACAAGTCGCGCGTCATGTTGCGCGCTGTTGTGCAGCGTTGCCGTACATGTTGAGCGTCACGTGTTGCGCGCCAAATGTCGCCTAGTGGAAACGCGGCTTTAGTGAACACGAAGTCCTACTTATGAAGTTATGACTCAAATGTAGACCGGAAGAATTTTGTGCAAAATGCCAAGAGTCAAGCTTGTTTGCTGTTTAGGTAGTTAAGTATCCGTGCTGAGAATAGACTTGTACAGTACGGCCGCCGGATCTTGGCGAGTTTGAAGTTAGGCTCTGCGAATTTTAGTGCTTGAAAATTCGTAAAAATAATAAATAGTGTAAACAAATAAATGTAATTTGCAGTTAGTATTGCTGTTAAAAACTTGGTATTTATTTTTATAAAACCTTTATTTTTGTACCTACGAGTTTTCAAGCACTAAAATTCGCAAAGCCTAATTTCAGTCTGACGGCCGTACTGCAAAATGGGTTCATAATGACAATAGGATCGATTACCAATTGAAGAAATTAGGCACTTGGGGATTTGGGAAATTGGGTAGGGTGAAGAAGACAAGATATTCTTAAAATTTAATTTAATTATGAATCGTGGACAAAAAAGTCTAACTAGAATTCAGTTCTTCAATTTTGTTTATCTCTACATCTCTGTGTGAAGTGTCTGAGTAGCGGCAAATTGGAGAAAAACCGCCTTCTTGTGTTATGTGTACTAATAAAAATACTTAAATATTTCTAAATACATACATATTATTTATTTATTTATTATTTTTAATTGCAATAAACTAGTGCTTGACTGCGATCCCACCTGATGGTAAGCAGTGATGCAATCGTTGATAGTAAGGCGCACAAGTTTATTAGAAGCCTATTCACTCTAGCCTAGATGTATCATCATTACATCTACACTAATATAATAAAGAGGTAAAGTTTGTTTTTTTGTTTGTAGGAGGTAATCTCTGGAACCACAAGTCCGATTGGAAAAATTTTAGCAACAATAGAAAGCTGCTTTACTCCTGAGTGACATAGGCTATATTTTATGTACGCGGGCGAAGCAGCTGACAAAAGCTAGTGCATAATATAATCAATATCAGTACCTACCCGTGCGAAGCTGGGGAGGGTCGCTAGTAGTAGATATAAAACAAAGTTGCTTACCGCTGTCCCTATGTATGCTTAGATTTTTAAAAGTACGCAACGGATTTTGATGCGGTTTTTAGTAGTTTTTAATAGATAGAGTGATTCAAGAAGAAGGTTTATGTGTATAATACATGCATAATATATTCAATATCAGTAACCGTGCGAAGCTGGGGCGAGTCGCTAGTTAAGTATAGATAAATTACACCCAGACACAGAACAAAAATGATTAAGCTCATCACATAAACATTTGTCCTATTTTGGTGGTGGGATGGTTTTGGAGTTAAACATAACTGGCTAAAAAAGAATAAGTCAAACTTGCAGAATAGTCGAAACCAGCTCAATTGCCATAAAAAAAGTCTAATAGCTTCTGATAGAAGTATACGTCTATCGGGTTAGCTATGTCTCAATAAATAGAAGCATAGGTGATGTGATGATAATCAATAGTGACAGATTAATATCAAGATCTTTTCAAGCTTCGATTAACCAGAACATAAAAAGATCTCGATCGTACCTATGTCTGAACTTGAAGTGTCCCTTCTCTATCTACCTGTGATTGGTACCTGGAAATCTATAGTACCTATGCACAAGGGTTTGAGTGTAAAATATAAATCACCTCCTGGAGTTCGTAATCTATGAAAAGAAGGAGAGAAAAGAAAGAAAAACTGTTTATTTACGCGTCTTCACGCCAACTTACAACTAGTTACAAACATAGCTAATTACACAAGGAAGATATGCGCCACTTCCGCGCAAATCGGCCGAACGCTCAGCATAAGGCTGCGGCTTTACGCACATACAAAACTATAACAAAAAACTCTAAAAACTAAAACGAAAACTATGATTTCTGTTGAGCTTATCTATATTTACTGAGAGAGTGGCGGCTGAGTGGTAAAGGACCCGGCTTACAAGTTATAGGTTGCGAGTTTAAGCCCAGGCGCATTACTTGATGTAATTTATCTCATCACTACTGCTCTCAAATCGTTGAAGGAAAACATCGTGAGGTAACCGTCAAGTCCCAGAACCAAAAATTCGTCGATGTGCGTGTGTATTTATTACAAGCTTTACGTTAGTTTCTCCTGTCCTGATGTCTGTGATCAAAATTTGCAAATAAGATTTGATCCATGTCCCGATTATCAATCAAGCTGACATTGTGCAATATTATGATGACATGGAGCTAATCTGATGGTGGAACTAGAAGGTGGCCATAGGAACTCTGTAATTAAACGACACATCGAAGCCGTGGGCTTGCGCCTCAAAGAGTTGTCAGCTATCCTTTTTTTATGGATGACAAGAGTGGGATATCCTCATGGACACCCAGGCTGTCCCACAATTTAGGCAACGTGGGTAGTGCCGGACTCTAACCGGCTAAAAATCACTCCTGCCATGCGAAAGGCTTCCTGCCGTACTGGTAATGCAGGGTTGTTGCAGAAGGCTGTGGGGTCAAGGGTTCGTGTCTGAAAGGCATGCTGTAGCCCTGGTATAGATGACGACGTAGGAATGGAACACTCTTTCCCGCTACGCCCCCCACCCCATCGTGTTTGGGCTTCGGCTAATTAGACGGTGAATGTGTGATGTTCTTGACGAGTATTTTGGTACTAGATGGAAACCAGGGTCTAATGATTGAACTGAAAGATGGTCCTAAAAAGTCGGTAATACAGTAAAATAACACTGACGTGTTTGTATTTCAGAAAAGTCTTGATGAGTATTAATTAGAAAGGTAAGTAAAGACCGAATCACGGAGCTATAATAGCTTTATGAAAAATATATTTTGAAGACTTGTTTTCAAATGTCTACTACACATTTAGTTTTACTTGTATTCCTATTTATATGCCACAGTACCTACTTGTATGCGTGTCCTACCATCCAATATCGGCGAATATCGAACAAGAACAACAAGAGGGTTCGTATATGAACACGAACTCATTAAAGCTACACTATAAAGTGGTGCATTTGTTCAGAATTTATTGAACATTTTACAAGAACTTCTATGGGCAACAATTCCACCTGTTACTGTATTACAGTATTTTTTTTTTAACACAGCGATGCATGCATATGACTAGGCAAGTCCTACACATCAATACTGGTCCAAAAAGGCGTGGCACACCCCTTCTTACTTGGATGTCTGTAATTAGCAATGACCTAAAGAAAGCCTAAGTTAATGACTCGACGACCTGGAATCGAAATGTTTGGCGGAAAATGACGAGGAAGACCCCAAATGAAATGAGATTAGGGTCTAAAATGAGATTAGATTAGGGGCTAAGAGAGAGAGAGAGGCGATCGCGAGAGAGGCGGTGGTGCAGGACTCGGCCGACCCGTGACCACGACCACTCTACATATTACTGCTACTTATTATAGTAGCCCAGTGGTAATAGCCCTAAATTAATTAGTTGTAGGTCCAGTAGGTCGTAGGTTCAAAGTTCAAACCCTGGAATAAGATACCAGCCCCAGCTTCACACGGGTGCTAAGGTGATATATTATATCTATAAATCTTCCTCTTGAATCGATCTATCTATTAATAAAAAAACCGAATCAAAATCCGTTGCGTAGTTTTAAAGATTTAAGCATACATTGGGATAAGCAACTGTGTTTTATACTATGAAATGATGATCACACAAGCGCGTGAAGCCGCTGGCAAAAGCTAGTCCAAAAGAATAAGAAGACAGCTTTCAATTTCTTGGCAAAAATCCACATAGGCCTTTATCGGTCAAGTATAAATGAAACGGATTCTTTTCGTAAAGACTTTGCAGAAGGATCGAAGCCTACCAGGGCCAAGGGTTCGCGCCTGAAAGGAAGGCTTGATGAAAGGCAACGTAGAAATAGGGTGGGTTTTTCAGTCAGTAAGATTCTGACAATATCTCCTGCTCCACCCAAGGGTGATTTTTGTCATTGGGTGATTTTTACTCACCGAAAAGGAAAAAGAAACCCTGATAGTTGACTGACAGCTAAGGCTCTTCGAATAATATCTGAGGGCTTTGTTTGACACCAAAAATATGATGATGATAGCTTAACCAAAAGTACAACTCCAGATATCTTTATTGATTCATCTTGAAATTTGAAATATCCATTACCAATATACTCACGCACCGGAGTCAAAACGCAATCGTAGATAACAGCGGGCGGATTGAGAGGAAAAGAGACGAAAATATACCTGGAAGCAGGGTGTAAAAGAGTCAGAAAGATATAAAGTCATAAATATCGCGCAGCTGGATTCTTACCCGATGCTTTTTTCTCCAAAAACGAAGTTCTGTGCGTCTTTTACGAGTAAATACAGTCGCGGACACAAGTGTAATTCTCGGAAGAAACATTTATTTTTATGAAAGTCATTGGACTGGGTATGGCGAACGGATCCAGTCCTTGAGACATGTCTTTTTTTCTTATGACCGTACAATTCGCGAGGAAAAACGAAGAAAGCATGATTAATATATTAAAATGAAACGGTACAATATTGTTTTAATTTTAGTAGCTTCTGAATTCAGGTTTTTGTGTTGTCGTAATTGTTTTTTATTATTCATGCTTTCTCAGGCTAATTTTATGTCACAATTTAAGGGGCGAATATACGTCAGCGACCTTAAGCGAATAAAAGAGGAGCTAGCGTTAATTCCCGCGCGTCAAGATTATTTAAACAATAATTTGTCCTACATTTATTAAATCTACACTAATATAATAAATAGGTAAAGTTTGTTTTTTTTTTTGTTTCTTTATTTTTTTGTTTGTAGGAGGTAATCTCTGGAACTAATGGTCCGATTGGAAAAAAAATAGCAACAATAGAAAGCTGCTTTACCACTGAGTGACATAGGCTATATTTTATGTACGCGGGCGAAGCCGCTGACAAAAGCTAGTACAATGTAAAATAAAAGCCGTAAATCAAAAGATTGGTAATTGAATTATCTTTAGTTTTGTGAAAGTTCCATAAAAATACACCCAATGGTTTTTGGCTGATCTTCGCTTTTTTATATGGGTTTGAAATTAAATCACACCAAAAACATCTCTATCTCTACATTTCTATCATCACAATATTTTATAATACATCAAATTATTTGGCTAATAGTCTAGTTTAACAAGTATAAGCATTTTTTTAAAACATACGAACTTGCTGTTTAGACGAGATCTTCGATTTAAAAGAATCGCATATCTGGCCCTTAAACTCCTTATTAACGCTTTTATTAATGAGATTTTTTACTACCGCAAACTGGAATGTTATCAGCAATAGTAACGATCACTTAATAATCCAGTAACAGGTAAAATAAAACAAGAGGATGGGTATAGATGGTCTGGATAAGATCGAATAGAATCTATGAACTGATCTAGTACTAAATCACACCAGGTTTTCTCTTCATGGCGAAATGGCGAAAGCGACTGTCGCAAACTAGTGCTAGGACTCCACAATTATGACTGTAGGTGGAGACACCGCCACATAGACATAAAGAGGAGTCTTTCTGTAATTGTGGTTAAACTTGAGGACCTATTTCGTTCCAAATTATGATGCCACAAAGATAAGTATTTTTTTTTTACAGATGAATCTATTTTTTAGGGTTCTGTTGTTCAAAAGGAAAAAACAAATGCCTTATAGGATCCGTCTGTCTGTTTTTGTCAAGACCCTTTATCTCGGGAACGCATAAAGGTTTTGAATTGAAATTTAGACCTGATTTCCAGGTCTGCGGTCCGATGTAGCTATATCCGATGTAGTTATAGCAAAAGTATAAGAAAAAATCTGAAAAATCTTCGTAACTCGATTCGAAAATTGAATTTATTTTCATGAGTAAGTTTGTACGGAACCCTCAGTGCCTGGTTTTTATTAAATGAAAGAAAAAGAAAGAAAGAAAAGCTTTTTATTTACGGGAATGATTAATCCGCCATTGCATGTAATTTTAACAAGTGCAAACGGCTTAAATAAATAAATATAAAAAAATCGAAGCATTTTCGTACCCACCAGTACGATTAGACTTCAGTAATAAATTCAAATAGGCTTTATTGGGATCCCTACGGAGGCATCCGACACCGGTATATCAATATAATATGTTTTATTAATTATATCTGGTACCTCATCGATTACTCACAGCATTATCGGGTTAAGAAGTTATTTGTCATTTCTATGGAACATAATGTGACTCTAACCTAAACTGTGATCCGTCTTAATTTAATATTTTTTTTATTTATAGACGAGAGCTGTGATGGTAGAGTGGTAACGGCCCCCGACTTAGAAGTAATTTATTTCATCGCCACTGCTCTCAAAACGGTGAAGGAAAACATGCATTATGAGGAAACCGACTTGTTCTAGAACCAAAATTTTTTAGACATAGGTAACATCCACTAACCAAGAAATTTGTAACTCGTCGTCCCGTAGTCTGGTAACCGTCCAGACCAAGCCAACGGCGCGCACTGTTCCCGCGTGCCTTAAGGAGTTGTCAGAAAAACCGTAGGGACTCGGTAAAATTGTCGAAGACAACTGGGGCCCACGGTCTTTTTCTGAAAGGAAGGCTTGGCCCCAGTGCGTAAGGCGATTAAGAAACGGGGTGGGCTGTTTAGTTAGAAAGAGTCTGACACTACTGTCGGCTCAGCCCAAGGGCAGGATTCAACATTAGATGAATTTTACAACCATAAAAAAAACTTTTTCATTACTCATACTCTGAAAGTAGTTGTAAAGTTGCCTGCGGACAGGGTTGGAAGAAGTACTTTTACTCCCTAGGGAGTTTTACTTTTCAACTGACAGCTGTCTAAATATTAAAAAAAAAACTAGTTCTATTTTGACATTACAAATGAACCGTGACCCGAATTTCTATACTGCCAGTACAATTGAAATAACACAGAGATAGGAATAAATTAAGAACACTTTTATTTTAATTTACTTTCAACTATTTCATTAAAACTAATATTATATTTGCGAAAAATGTTGACCTGACCCAATTTTTACAATGATAAAATGAAAAATATTGACTGAATAGCCAGCCGACCACTGAAAAAAAAAAATGGCGGGTAAACGGTAGTCTCTCTATAATCTGTGGCCGATTTGGTCTGTCTTGATTTTTTTCTCGAGGTGTAGAGTTTTGTTTACATTTCGCTAAATCTCTGTTATAAGATTTTGTATTAACACGATAAGTTCATCAGCTTCAGTTATAAATTTAACGCAAGATTCTTAAGAGGAGAAAACCGCTTACCACCTAAATCAAAAGCAATATACCTACCTAAAAGCATACGAAGACCTTAGACGACGACTCAGGTTTTTATTATTTTTATTTTCCTCGTATTCGTAATGAAAAGCACAGTGTTTACCTTGGGTTCAAGAGTTATTTAGTCCCTCGAACTATTAGCGACCTCGCTCTCGCTCGGTCGCCAAGAAATTTCTCGGGACTGAATAACTAACTTTCATCCCTCGTATAACAATGTACTAATATTCACTCTTATTTATTACTTGTAATTAATTTGCTAATATTACACTCATGATATATTTTTTAGTAGTCTGTAAGTCTTCTGTAAATTAAGATTACATATCTTAATTAAAATTGTTAGAAATAATTTAGTTTATAATTTTTATATCAGTATCTACTAGGTCCCGATTTACGAGTTGTAAGTGAAGCCCAGCCAAGCGTATTTTTTTTTTAATTTATTTCATCACCACAAACATCATGGGGCATCAAACTCTTCAGACTGAGGCCTCCTCTCTAGGCTCTCCTAGGGCCGGAATCTGCGGATTGGTGGATGTCATATGTCCCAGGATCTCTTTAAGCGCCGTCGACGATTCAATTTGATTTGAATCGGGAAGGTTCACGAACAAAAAATACCAAAAGACTTGATCAAACAAGTTTTCAATGAAAATATTTTTTTTCATAACAAGCTTTTATAGCGGTGGTCTATACTTATATAAATAAAACTCGTCAAGACGATTCACACGAGCCCAAACTCGACGTGGTTGTGCCGTTTAATTACAGAGTTCCTATGGCTACCTCGCGATTCCATCATCAGATCAGCTCCATGTCATCATAATATTGCATTGTCATCCGAACTAAACGTGTATACCAAATTTCAGCCCAATCGGAAACCGGGAAGTGGATCAAATTTAAGTTGCAAGATTTGATTACAGAACGACAGACAACGGGACAGGTGAAACTAAATAAAAGCTTGTAAAATGCAATAAAAGCAAAAGGCATTCAGTTCTCACACGATCCTGATATAAACTAATTAAACCCTAACGTAAAATGTCACGTTCTACAATCAAAACTTGTAAATAAACATTAACATCAACTTATATCCTAGCCATAGACCAGCACGTTCATAGAAACTATTTGTCAAAATACTAAAGGTCTCTGCACACAGCGGACGCGGCGCGGCGGGACCGGACGGTGACGCGACGACGCTATACAAATCCGAGGTTACCGTCGCGTCGAGCGGGACGGCTCTATGTGGCGTCGTCCGTAATATCTAGTACATTACAACTGCTCACCGTCGCGTCGCCGTCACGTCCCGCAGCGCCGCGCCCGCTGTGTGCAGAGACCTTTAAAAGTTTATATTAAAGTCCGCTGCAGCGCTTCATTGGCATTGTCGTCTAAGATATGTATGCTTTACTTGATTATGATGTTATTACATAATATATCCTTCTTCAGATATTTTGCTTGCGAATTTTTTCTAGGTTTCTCATCACATCATCAGCCTTTTCAATGTTCCCACTGCTGGGACACAGGCCTCCTCTCTAGGAGAGCGAATGGGCCATAATCCACCACGCGGGCCCAGTGCGGATGGTGAGATAGTGGACAAACGCGAGCCTATCAACAATAAAAAAAATCCTTTCATAATTTCCATGTAAATTAACGTGCCACCGTTATACCAAACCCACAGACGTTTACTTATCATATGAATAAATATGAAATACATCATTTCTTCCCCATAAAGAAATTTATGGGAGTCAGTTATTTTGTGCCCTGTCCACGTTAGATTAACATAAATTCCATAGACCAGGATTCTTACGGATAACGGCACATTTAATTTTGTCAGATTCTGTTTCTTTTAAAATATATTTTCATAAAATGAAATGTAAGCGATGGAATGAAAAAAAAAATGTGTAAGTGTGATGTGAAAAAATATGCGTTTTTAATAATCTTTTCTCGCTGAGCTCTTTATTTTGTGGTTATTAAGGTGACAAGTTGAGGGAACACACAAGCTACTTTACCGATTGTAGAAATTACTGACAAGCGGGGAGTGGTGGTGGAGCGAGTGTGGTGTCGGTGGTCGGCCGTACAGCCATACACGACTGCTAGGCGGCTGCTGACGACAATGTGCGCTGACACGAGTTTGCTGAGGCCGAATCTATATCCCTCTTCGTGTTGCTGCCGATCCCTTCTATTCCTTGAATCCCGGGGCCCTGGAAAGTAAAGCAAAGAAGGAACATATTAGTGGGTTTTAGTCAGTAAAAGTCTGACACGGCCTCTCATTCCGACCACGGGCGAGAGAAGTTATTGGATGAGTTGATTCCTCCAACTCTTTTCTATCATCGGACAACCTGTCGTACGGCGAGTATCCATCCTTACGTTGGTTGTTGAAACCTCTACGGCTCGGACTAAGCATTTCGCTTCATCTTTGATTGTTGTGGCTTTCCCATCTGATTATAATTTGGGTGTCTTCAAGGCTATAGAGCATAGGCTTTTAATAAACTAATGCGCCTCACCATCAACCATTGCATCAGGTGGGGTCGCAGTCAAGCATTAATTTATAGCAAGGCACAAAAAAAAAATTACTTCCTACAAAAAAAAAATCCGGTGCAAATCGACTCTAAGCCGAGTTAGTTCAAGACGCTAGTGCAAGAGCTGTCCGTTGCTTTGTTTTCAACAGAAGTTACTGATTAATAAAACCCTCAAAGAGTGAACTTTTGGCAAAATTTCAAGTTTCTTTTCTAATGTATACGGAAGTAAGTTTCAATTAACTAAGTAGGTAATTAAAACACAAAAAGAAAAAATATTGCTGCTTGCCAAGACTTACACTCGGCAATGTGCCCAAAACATACAAGTGTTGTGTAATTGCTGCTTCCGAAAAGAAAGAAAAATAAACACATTTTCCGTTTTGACGCTTTCTTGTTGATTCCTGTCATCAACATTTTTCCAACTTTGTCTAAGTTACTTTGGGTGAGCGAGGTCATCAGAAATAAGAAAGAAAAAACATTGATTTTAATTTCGCACTAAAAATAGAAGAACAAAATATTAAAAGATTAAAAAAAGACGGCTGGTCTTTTCCCCGCCTATTCGCCGGCTGCAGTCTTTTCGTCCGATTATAATTTAGGTGTCTTCAAGGCTAGAGTGGTTCTTAATAAACTAGTGCGCCTCACCATCAACGATTGCATCACTGCTTACCTTCAGGTGGGATCGCAGTGAAGCACTAGTTTATAGCAATAAAAAAAAACTCTAAGGAAACAGACTTGAGGGTAGCGCTAGTCCAGCGACGAAATCCAAATAAGTACATTAGATTTGTCATTTTTTTTATTGATTATAGGTTCGCGCTTGACCGCTATCTCACCTGATGAAAAGTGACGATGCGGTCGACGATGGAGCGGTCTTACCTAGAAGTAACCTATTCACTCTTGACTTGAAGATTCCCGGATTGTAGAGATCAGGAAACACAGACTCAAGGAAAGGAATTTGAAAGTACGGTTTAATTTTTTTTCGACCCTTGGCCAGCGCTGCACTCAAGGCTGATTTCTTAAAGAATAGCACCCCTGTGCGAGACCAATAAAGCATATGCTGCGATATCATATCACGTAATCACTAATTCTATTTTCTGTCAAATCGTTCACTCTTACTGACTAAACAAACTATCAAATTATTACGTTGCCATAATTATATACCAGGGCTAGAGCCTTCTTTTCAGACGCGAACCCTTGGCCCCAGTTGCCATCGACACTTCTGCAGGGTCCCTATGGTAATTAGCTTCTTGCCTTGCATAGATCCATGATGCAAAAGTCCGATTCGCAATTAACCGGCATTTTTATAACCTTTGGAAATTTCATCATCATCATCAGCCTTTTAATGTTCCCACTGCAGGGACACAGGCCTCCTCTCTCTAGGAGAGGGAATGGGCCACAATCCACCACGCGGGCCCAGTGCGGATTGGTGGATGTCACATGTCTTCGAATTTTTGGTTCTAGGACATGCCGGTTTCCTCACGATGTTTTCCTTCACCGTTTTGAGAGCAGTGGTGATGAAATAAATTACACAAAGTAATGCGCCTGGCTGGATTTGAACCCGCGACCTACGACTCGTAAGTCGGGGCCGTTAGCACTCGGCCTTTGGAAATTTAATTGATGGAAATTGTTTTCTCTTTATTTTAAATATCAAATATCATTGATAAGTGTAAATTATTAACCAACTGTCACATCTTATATGTATAATACTAGCCTTCTGCCAGCGGCTTCTCCCTCGTGAAAGTAGGGTTCTCCATACAAACTTAAGACCCCTATTACATCCCTTTAGAAGCTGAATTTTGAAAAACCCTTTCTTAGTGTTCGCTTACGTCATAAAAGGAAGCCTTGAGCAAAATTTTACGCTCCTAGTCCCAGTAGTTTCGGCTGTGCGTTGATATGCCAGTCAGTCAGTTTCTCCTTTTATATATATAGATAGATATGTAAGCACGGTGACAAAAATCACCGGTGCGTGCTAACTCTAACGCGCGACAGCATCTCTCATCAGTCCGCCGTTGGCAACATACTGCTCGTGTATATCAGCTCTCATGATTCATATACATCTAGTAACAAAACGTCATGTTTTAGTGTTTAAAATGTAAGACGATACAATGATAATGATATAATGCAATGTCCGCTTTATCCTGTAAACAATCCCACGATACTCGCCGTCTCTAGCGCGGCGTCAGCAGAACTGCAGGTGTTAGCTCGTTTATTGATACTAAAGTTATTTGCAAGATATTACCTAATATGAGTATTAAATTTACTTACATCATTCCAAATGTCGAGACCTTATGACCATAATACCAATACGAATTTTGTAATTAATTATGTAGGTATATTACTTTTCAAAGTTCATCTAGGAGATTATTGACATTCCGTACTTCGGAAAACATGTAAAGCCGTTGGTCCCAGTCTTTTTTTTTCATGTTGAATAAAAATTTAATCACGATTCCCGCTCTTAGGCGGAGTGGGAAACAGTGTCAGACTCTTACAGACTGACTAGAGACCCCACGCCAAGCCAAGCCTTCCTTTCAGAAAGAGATTCTGGGCCGCAGCAGACTTTGGTCCTTTTGCAGAGTCCCTACGGCTTTGCTGACAACTCCCAACTCAAGCGCTTGTGCACTCGTACAAAAATAAGGGTTAAATAAAATGCCAATAACAGTTTTTAACAGCAATTGCTTCAGCCTTAAAAAGTTACCATTGCTGGGACACAGGGCTCCACTCTAGGGGAGAGAATGGGCTATAATCCACCTCAAGCAGGCCCTGTGTAAATTGGTGGATGTCACATATCTACGAATTTTTGGTTTTAGGACATGCCGGTTTCCTCACGATGTTTTCCTTCACCGTTTTGAGAGCAGTGGTGACGAAATAAATTACACAAAGTAATGCGCCTGGCCGGAACCTTTGAACCCGCGACCTACTACAACCGACTGTATGTAAGTCGGTGCCGTTATCACTCGGCCACCACTACTTAACAGAAATAACAACTGCTAATAGCATTTATTTGTTTAAACCACTTAATTTTTACGTCTAACTTCAGACACGCCAAGATCCATCAGCTGTACCTCTAACGACTGAGAAAAATTTACGAATGACAACTGGGACCAATCCCGATTTCCGGCCACCGTAGGCGCGGGCTTGCGGACGGCGAGCAATGGGTAGCTCGACGTCCGGTCGTCTGGTAAAAGTCTAGACCCAGCCCAAGTCGTCGACGGCGCGTCAGCAAACTGAAGCCCAACAAAGTCGAAGCCTTCTGGGGCCAAGGGTTGATGATGTATTTTCAGGGCCCTAGGATCAAGCCAAAGAAGGAACGGGGTAGGTTGTTTAGTCAGTAAGAATCTGATCTTGTTTCCCGCTCTGCGCAAGGGCGGGATTCGACATTTCATGATTTTACCTACCATAAAAAAATCCTCAATTAATTAAATAATCTGTTTAAAAAAGAAATCAGCTACCCCGTTCAACATTTTTAAATAAAATCAGCTCAGTTTAACAAAAACCATACGCTCTTGGCACAACGATTTCTTTCATACATTCGTACGCCATGTTTTATTTTTAGAATTTAACGTTATGACAGAGTAATAACAATATATCATATAATAACCGCAAGAAGGATTCGCTTCGTAACGTTCCAAGTACAAAATGCCATCTTTAAAAAATATGCACATATAATATTTGTACTTATATTTTTATACTTGCTTCTGTTGGCGATTTCACTCAGTAGGTTTCTTAATTCAACGAACCCCGTTTCATCTTCTTAGGGTTTTTTTTTTGTTTTAGTGATGATGGTAATGGTGGTGGTAATCACATGTCCCACCCTTAAACGGAGCGGGTGATAGTGTCAGAATTTTACTGACTAAACAACCCACCTTGTTCCTTCATACCAGGGCCAGTGCCTTCCTTTCAAACGCGAACCCTTGACGTCTGTAGGCTACGGCCCTGCGGTTGGACATTTCATTGTCCTCACTGGACCTAATTTAGGTTTTAGAGGGAAACAAAGCCTCAGATTAACAAGAGATTAAAAAACGGGATCCTCCAAAAGGGAGGATACTGTTGAATATAGCTCCGCTTGAAGGAAAATATCATGAGGACACCAGCACGTCCTAGAACCTTGATGCGAGCCCGGAGGACACGGTGAAGCACACGGTGGAGGTGTGCCCTGCTTGGGAAGAGCATCGCCGTGTCCTCGTGGGGGTGATCGGCGGCGGCGACCTCTCGCGCCGTGCCCTCGTTCAGGCCATGGTCCTCAGAGAAGAGGAATGGCAGGCGGTCGCCTCCTTCTGCGAAGCAGTAATGCTCGTAAAGGAGGAGGTAAAGGCAACAGCGCCCTCGCCGTAGCCGTCGCCGCCGCGATCCTGCCGATATCCGGCCTCCGTAGACACTGGCTCACGGACGGTGAGCAATGGGTAGCTTACCGTCCGGTCGTCTGGTAACTGTCCAGACCGAGTCCAAGTCGTCAACGGTGCACACCGTTCCCGCGCGCCTCAAGGAGTTGTCAGCAAACTGCAGGGGCCCTTCAGGGTCGAAGCCTCCTGAAGTCTAGGGTGGTGCAAACTGTTACCTCGACTCTAGAAATAAGGCAAGGAAGGTACCTGTGGTACGGGGTAGGTTTTTTAGTCAGTAAGAGTCTGACACTGGTCTCCCGCTCCGCCCAAGAGCGGGTTTCGTCATTCGATGATTTTCACCTACCATAAAAAAAAAGCTCGTCCTAGAACCTAAAATTCGAAAACATGTGACATTTACCGACCCGCACTGGGCCCACGTGGTGGATTACGACCCATTCCCTGTCTCAGAAAGGAAGCCTGAATGCCAGCAGTGTGAACAATATGAGGCTGATGCTATGCTTTGACCTGCTATGGCTTAACACCGCCATGTTTTTGTGTTTCGCATTCAGTAGCGGTGAACTTTCTGAACTTACGGAAAGTGGCTGAAGGAGTTCAGGATACTATGTCCTGGTGTAGCAGTTAGTGCTTGAACCTTAAGAAAGGTATGGGTAGATCTGTATTTTTAGTAACAGTATCAGCAGCATTTTACCAATTGACTTTAAATATCATTGTCATGTCATGTAAATTGTTTTTGAAATAAATTTTTAATAAATAATTTGTTTTTTAAGTAAATTCCAACTAGGAAGCAACTGAAAAATTAATAAAAACAAAAAAAAAAATATTTACTCAGAAAAAGATTTTTTTCTTTTTTTTTTTAATAAAACTTCTTTAATCATGTAATCATAGTTAGTTTGATAAATATGGTGCTTTTTTTTCATAAGTCGTCGGGGATGTCCCGATGTCCCGAGAACTCCCGACCAGTCCCGAACGGTAAGGAATCATTAGTCCTATCTAAGTTAGTCGCAGCTTCCAGACTTGCATAAACACATGTACATGTATAATACGAATTAAATGAGCGATCCTTCCAATCCAGAACCCGTTTATTTTTACTGTTTCTAAGTTCCCATACTCTTACAACTTACGCAGGATGATACTACTTATCATCCTGCACGACGTGTATTTTTTCATTCTCAACTCAACAGAAATATTCTTTAATAAAAAATGAAACTGACCGTTTAAATAATTCAACATCAGGTCAAACTTCAACGTCATCTTAAAAGGTGGTGGTAACGTTGACTCATATTGTTATTTCATTATAAATGCACAAAATGTCTTAATTAAATGATCAGAACCGGCATAATAACTCAGAAAAAATACACAGCCTCCAACTCCGGTTGTCTCCTCTCCCTTTCACTCGTACCACGCCTCATGCCCCATCTCTTTCTGTACCAGACGAACTTGTAAATTGTTCTTTTTACGTTATGTCCGGACCGAAAGGTCTTATACAAGATGAATTATTACGAATTTAATCTTTATTGCTATTGATATAAATTCGTTTTTTATTTTTAAATTTTTCTTTTCCTACATTTGGTAGTTCACGACGATGATCAAGTTATCTCTCTCAGACAAAACAAAATACAGCTCAAGTCCTTTGAGCTTTCGAGTTTCGTTGCTTTACCGCGATTGCTTTTTGTATCCCTGTCCCTTTTCTCTGGCCATTTCATTCGTAACCAAACGGGTTTGATTCTGAAATCCTTAAAGATTGTCTTTTTGTCTGAAAATGGACTTTGTTGACTCTATTGTAAGATAATTTTTTGCTTGTTCATTGATTGCAATGTAAAGTTTAATACGTTCTCGTGAAGATGTTACTGTCACATTCTACGATGCGATATGTGGTGTTTTTATTGTGAGTGCATTAAGACATGCATTGCACTCAGTTTGGTTACTGAGGGCCAGTTCGGGTAACTAATACATGATTCATACGGAACCTATTGGTAGTGACGCGATTTCACGCACGCACTTGACAGAAACATTCTTTTGTAAGTGATAGTATGCGATGTTTAGTACTTTTACTGTTTTTCTTTTATTGAATTGTTCAGAGTACTTGAGATATTGGATGAGATCTAAACTTTATTTTATTTCTTGCTTTGTTAAAATGAATTGTGGAGTATAAAATTTGAACATCCAGTAGAATATGGTTTTGTTTATAGTTTACTAAATCTCTATTATGAGTTTGTATCATTTGTATCATTTTGATTTAGTTAAGGATTTAATACCAGATTCTTAAGAGAAGAGGCTAAAGCAGTAGAGTAAAACCTTATACCACCAAAATAAAAAAATGGTAGAATATAGTCGCAATTGAAAACTTAATAAATTGAATTAAAATCAGTGTCGTTAAAGACACTATTTTTTAAATTTAAAATATTAGTTTTAACGAAGACTCATTTAGCATTTTAATCTTCCTTATTTAATCTTAGGTCACCATCTTATTTTTAAACTCCATATACCTGATTACCTTCATCATCAATTATCCATCACGCTATATCTCAATTATCCAAACCATCCACTGATGACAATCCCACAACCAAAACACATTACTTCTTACTCCCACAAATTCCACGTCACACCTAATTTGACCTTTATATTTTCAACCCCATTAGTTGGATCCTCATGATATTTGTGTTCCAACCTCAAAGTAGTCCAGTCAGTGTGTGATTAAGGAATACTTCCATAGTTTCTCAGAACGACTGAATTGCTTGAGTCGTCAGCAACTTGTCATCTCTGGACAAACATTTGAGCAGTAGTCACCACAGTAAACATACTGCCCTCAAGTATTTGCTCACCACTCCACAAATAGATAATTATTTAGTCTGTTTCCACATTTCGATATTGAATTTCTTATTCTGAAATTCATTTTTCATGTTGGCGTTATGGTAAATTTAGATTATCAGTCGGTGTGACCGTGTTCAGGTGTGTTTATTTGGAGTCGTGTTTCTGCTTCTGTTTTTGTTTGAACTGATTTTTAAATTTCTTCGTGAAAATTAGAATAAGTTTATGATTTTACTTCAATTTTCAGCTTTTGTAATTTAACAATAAATTCATTGGTTGAATTGGTTCTAGATAGCTGTATGTGAATTTATTTAATTTGTCTTTATTTCTATTATGTTGTTATTATTCTGCCCATTTTGTGATTTTTAAGTGTGTGTTATTTTTATGATACGTATAATTATATAAGATAAAATTTGTTCAATGTCTAATTCAGTTCTATAGATTTCAATGTCTGCAAATGAATGTTTATTATTATTATTAACTAGTTTTTTAATTGAATTACTCGTTCATTTGATTGCTGTGTAATCTAAGCTTCCGTTAGTTTCTTCAAGATTTTGATTATACAGAAACTATTTGGTTTTCTTTTTCAAGCTTCTGAACACTTTTATTCTGAGGCTATTAATTAGTCGTAACTTTCAGCGTATCCGGTGTTTTATTGGGATCGCTGACATTTATTAGTTTATCAAACATTATTATTGCTCTGATTTTAGGTTCCACTTATCCTGTTATCGCCTCGTATTTTTTTGCTTATCAACTTTGAATAGGAGGAGGACATGGTCAGTGTATGTGTTACGTGTATAGTTCTTTAAATTTTGTCATTTCTAGATTATGGATTTTCGCTTGTGTAATTTCAAAAGTTCTACTTACCATTAAGTATGCTCGTGAGTCATTTAGTCTTTTTTTGACGATGTATCTTTATCATACTTTCTTTCTCTCTCGTTCTTCCTTTTTAGTACTGTAAAATTTTTATTATTTCTGATTTTTATTGTACTTCTCCTTAAATTTTTAATTTTTTTTTTAAATTAAATGTATCTGTGTCTATTAACATATGATTTTGGCTTAAATTCATGTACAATGCGCGGCATATAAGTTGAACCAAACTAGCGATCGTCCTTTAAGGTCTAGTAACAGATTTTTGGGTTCCAATCGAAATGCAGTAGAGCGAAAACTGCGCGTAACCATAGACCAGAAACCAACTACAGCCATTTTAGATCAACTTATTCGCCGCATACTATACTTGCTTTCTGAACTCTACATGACATTATCCGTAGCGTTGCAGTTCAAAGGGAAACATTCCAGCTTCCGCACTGAAAGGTTATAATTACATAATCACTCCAGACCTCCCAACTATCGTATTTAGTTGGCCATCGATGTGGACTCAATAAAAAACCCTGTATCGTTCATGTAAATCCATGAATTATCATTGTTTATGTTAGTGCATCAGTCAGCATAGCGCTAAGAAAATGCGATTAAGACATTATCTGGTTAGCACTATCCGCGCCCGAGCAGGACAGAGCACAAATACGCCCGCATATAATTTGTACGGAAATAACTTTCCGTGTGAAAGAGACGGCGCGATTGAAATGTCAGGTTCGACGGGCGCATAATGAGAAAAGTGTTGTCTCTTTCTCTCTAGACGTTTTACAATCGTTTATTGTCATGTTACTGTCTCGTTTCGACGGGCAAGATTGAGATGAAATCGCCGTCGGCGAGTTTCTGCCGTGTCCACCCGCTATTAATATTCTGTATTGGCGTGTAGTGCGGCCGCGGCGGACGTTGCTCGCGTTATTTTTTATTTCGTGTTTTACTTTGACAATCGTTATTATTTTTCTAAATTAAAAACATTGACATTTCGTGTGAGGATTTGTGTGCAAGTGATTGATTTTATTTTATTCTGTTGTGACCAAAAATTGTTTATTTAACATACGATTGACAAGTGAGCATGTGTTGTGTCCGTATTTATTATTATGCGAATGGATTGCTTTTGCTACCGGCGATATAGTTTGACACAAGATGACCTGAACCATTAAGATATGAACTGTAAGTAAATATATCACCATATTATTAAAAAAATATACATCAACATTTTTTTTTAAAAATCAAAGAGTTGTAGAAGTTTGCTAGATTATCGTAATTAAAATTTGTGCTGCGACATTTTTATTATTACAGTTTATTTTAAAGTTTGCAAGGAGTTAGTTATTTTCGGTGTGAGTTCAGAACATGTGGGCAGAAGAGTATTTTGTACCTGAATCTTTGAGAATGAAGGGGCTGACTTTTTGTATGTTTAAAAACAAAGAAGTGGCCGGGTCGGCGGGGAGTCGTCCGGTGTTGCAGTGCAGTCACGTTTTTAGTCTTTCCCGGGAATTGCTGGGAATTTTATTTATCACCCGACAACCGTCGCCAAGAGTTGCATTTTTTATTAATATGAGAAATTTTGTATTCCAAGTACATTTTCTGAGAATTGCATCGGATGCGTGGATTACCATATTCCTGACATATTTGAACTAAAAACCATATTATGTTGTTGTATTCTTACTCACATATTTATATTACATATGTAGCATGTTTCTATAAACGTAAAAAGTAAAAACAACAGCTACAAAAACACATTCACTAGAAAAATAAAAATGAGTATTTTCTTAAGTATTTTGTAAGTACAATTTGTTAATATTAGCAAGCCGCAAGGTGTACTTATTAATTGTAAAATTCTTTTTATCATCAGCAATTAAAATAGAACTAGTCCATAAAAGTTATACAAGTTTTTATTGCTTAAATTACTGTTTAGTTATAATAAACATAAATAACTACTTAAGTAGGTATGTATGTAGTTTCATTGGGCTACCAAACCGTATCACAGTAAAATAATTAAATAAGTCATTCAACACCGAACATTTAATTTATATGAAAATTAAATGTTTAGAAGGTTTCATTAAGAAAATTAAGTTACTAGTTTATTTTAAATTGCATGTGTTTTTATTAAAACTTTAATAATACAATTTTATTAGATTGCTACTTTTTAAATTTAATAATAAAGAATTTTGTTATAAATTAAATTATTTCCTTGTTAACTTTAAATGAAATATTTAAAGTTTCATCAGATGATTGTTATAATTTTGATTTGCGATGGAAATTAACATAATCTTTCTGTCTATAAGTGTAATCTAAATAATATCTCTAACATACTAAAACGGAGAGAGAATCAAGATCAGAGGGAGAAACCTATTTTAATAATTTACGGAAAAAACTTATAAAAGTCTCAATAACTTTGCTATACATACCTAATATTTTTAATACTTATCAACAAAATAAAAAAGTAATTGAAGATATATTTTAAGAGAAAATTTGTCAAAGCTTTGATACGTTTGATAATCCTCAAGCAAAATATGAAGCTCCATAAGATTTAGAAACAACTTTCTTTGAAATTTATACAATATATAATTAATGTTAATGTTATTAACTAAAACTAATTAACTTATAATTTTATTCATAGTCAAAACACTTCCATTGTTATCAAAGCTTTATAAGCGCAATTAACTTGACTACAATATGAAATAGGTACAGTCGGCCACATTATAATGTAAAACAGTAAGATTTCACCATTAATAACTTCATAATGCTCACATTTCACGAGCTATGGCGGAGTTGCACGAACGGTTCCGAACCGCCCCGAACGGACTCGACGACCTGCGTCCCGATCACGACTACACGAGATAGAGTAATGATTTGTTTGCTTACAATCGATTCCTTAGATGAGTTATCGATATGAGAAATGTAAGATAGTGGATGATGTAATTGCTGAAGAATCATGAACATATCGAATTAATAAAGATAGTACAAAGATCACAGAAAGAGTCACAGTAGACAGTAATTAAGAAGAGCATACAATCTGAAAACCAAATGAAGATAACGATATTTCTGAACTTGGATATTTAGAAGCTATACAAAAAGAAAATGAACCAAATAAAGTAATCAATACGTTTCATAATTTAATACTTGATTCTCTATAGTAATACCCATGCCTGTTTCAAATACAGGACTTACCATATTGTAAAAGTCTTGGCTTGAGTAACACTGTAGAAAATAACATTATCGCTTCAATATTAACTTTATTTAAATCTGAGTTGTAATCTGTAATATCAAAGATTAATTTAAAAAAATAACAAACTCTTCACTTGCCGAGAAGCAATAGAAAATCATACATTACTTCTCAATTAATTCAATTTATCTGAACTGCAAGATCTAAAGACACATTAATTGCTAATACACTCAATTACATATTATATAGCTTCAATTACATTATAAATGGCATATAACTCTGAGAAAATTTCCATAATAGTTATCCAATAAGCTGAAACATTACAAGGCATTGCCCATTATGAATTCCATCGTGCGCGTCTGTAACAATTATTGGTCTATCCATCGACTCACGCGCTTCGGTCGTCGACATGCCTTCATCTCTGTATCGATCTCGGATCTTGTTGATTAAGCTATTACCAAAACTACACGTTTCCTCATCTACAAATGCCCTGCGGCGCCGCTTGCGGTTTTTTTTTCTCCTATAAATCATATCCGTTATACGAATCTTCTATCATTTTGTGTAGTTATTATTTTTTTGTAATGGATGGATTCTTCCTTTATGATTGGTGTTTACGTAAATTGGTATCGGCGTAATGCTGATTGATTTTTACATTATTCATTATGATCAGCTCGGTATCCTCTTGAATTGATGATTACCTGCCATGCTGTAAATCTATTTTCGATAATGATAGATTGTGCAGCGTATAAAAGTGGAGTAAGAATATTTTAGCTCTAGATTTCTTTTGCGATTTGAAACAGGAAAAAAAGCTACCTGAAAGCAGTAATTGGCAACGGTCAATAAACTTTAACAGTTTACTGGTGAATTAAATAATGTTATCTCAGAAAATAAACCCGTCAAATACAATATTACGACCCATTCAATCAATAGCGATATTAAAGCAAATCGTTTTTTGATTAAAAATCAAATAAGCAATACTACTAAACGATATGCAATAATGCCAATTTGAAGTAATAGAGAGTAGTATTTAAATAAAATCAATAAACTGTGTAAGGAACGAAGTCGAAGTACAGTGTGAATACACTTAATAAAATCGATTTGTGTAAGATATGGCTTGAACTAATGGTGGAATCAGAAAGTGAGCGGAAAGCGGATGAAACAGAAAATACTCTAAAGAAAATATTTGAGATTTGAATTCAAGATCTAGAAAGTTTTAATGAACTTTTGATGTATGTCAAAGACCCTTTTAATAACATCATTAATTAATTTTCAAGATGTAATCTGAGAAGAAGGGAATAAGATACAGGCAAGAGGCCAAAGAAATAAAATCAGTGTATAAATTAACTGTGCTTGATAAGGCTGCTGACATATCAAAAATTTTTGTTAGTTGAGATGTAATAGAAATTATTATTGTATATTTAGTAACTAGTTGATTAACATTAACAAGTAAATTAGCAGCTCAATTTTTATTTAAACCTCTTTTCAAAAACTCTTTGCAAACTGTTTTCCAGTAGTTTTCAAATTTTTACAAGCTTTTGTTTACCACTTGCCCCGATATTTGTGATCAACTCTTGTAAATAAAATTTGATCCACTTCCCGATTACCAATTGAGCTGCAATTTTGCATGCATGTGTAAATTGGATGACAATGCTAAATTAGTATGTTGTGGAGTTGATCTAACAATGGAACCGTAAAAAAGACATTATCGGCATCATCATAATGTCAGCCGAACGACGCCCACTGCTGGGCATAGGCCTCACCCAAGGATCTCCACAACGATCGGTCCTGTGCAGTCCACATCCAGCGGCAAAAAGCGTAAAAAAGACATAGAAACTCTGTAATCAAATGACACAACCCCATTAAGTTTAAAAAAAAATCATTGGAAACTTGTTTAAATTTTGAACGTTGTTGTATGCAAGTTCTCATTCGTTTTTGCATAAATAGCTGCACCATTTTGCTTTGCCATCGCTATCTGTATCACCTTATCTTATAGCGATCATCTGGTGCTGCCAGACTATGAATTTATTCATTTTAAAGACAATAAAGTTAAATAAGTACTAGGACTCCCGGAGTTACCGGGATTAAGTGTACGTTTTGTTGCGACTGGACTTCATCTTCGAACTTAATGCGTTTTGTCTACTTTGGTTTCTGTCATATTGTCTTTGGCAGGCATTTTTGTGTTTATCTTTATGATTTTACAAAGCTGCTTAAAAATTAAGAAATACTCGTAATTACTACAGTTAATGGTAACTTACCTAATTATCTTTATTAAATTTAAGACTATCATACTTTTTAAGTTTATTTATTTTAAAATTTGACAAGTAAAGTATATCCAATAGGAAGTAAAATTGTTATAATTTTACTTCCTTTTATAATACTCCCTAAATTCTTCAACAGGAAACCAATTTCATACATGACATGAAATAAAGTTATTTCTCACTTATCAAACTTGAGCTTTTACACCCAAGTGCAATAAACTCTAAACCCCCTCTCGTGGTGTAATTTCGCTGATATCGTTAAGTCGTTTAGTTATTTGGTCCGGGCTATCTCGGGAACTGGTTGGGGCAACCCGGGTCAAGCGCGGTCACGGCCTTAGATGAAGACATTCGGGTTCCAGTACAGCAGACCTGTGGAGTGGCGTTTTTATGTTTTATTTTTATTTTGTGTAAGAAATTTTTGATGGTAATGATTTCCTTATGAACGACAAAAGCAATTTTTCTACCAATGGGTAGTATTTTGTTGATCTAGTAATAAACAAAATTGGTTGCAAAAACCGAGTTGAACTGATTCTGATAATTATTATTTTTTGTTTGATAAAAAATTGTGGTGGGGATCCATCCCGCGTGGTGGATTATGGTCCATTCCCTCTCCTAGAGAGAGGAGGCCTGTCCCTGCAGTGGGAACATTAAAAGGCTGATGATGATGATGATGATAAAAATAAAAATCTTTTTCATAAGTATGTAAATGTACTACTTAATTGAAAAACATTTAACATAAAAAATATAGCATTGTCACGATAACAAAGTCTAAAATAAACATAAAATTATTGTAAATCAACATACCGACACTCAACTACTAATTTTATTATTTGATTAGCGTGTCAATGAGAAATTTTTTGGTTACTAAACATGTCTACTGATTTTATTGATAGAAACAAACATGAATCCGTATTTTAATTAATAAAGAAAGTTTTCGATAGACACTGTTAATTAAATACCAAATGTATTGTAATTTTAATAAATGTTAATAAGAAAATTAGGAAGCTTCTGTTTTTTTTTGGTGAACTAATGACCGTTAAACTAAAAAAATTGTCAATCCGAATAGACAGACAATTTTTTTTTTGTTTATTAATGATAATTTTGATAAAAGTGTTTCTGGCAATTCTCACTGCGACTAAAAATAACTGATTTCAAAGTGGTTCAAAGATATAAAGCTCTACAGATTTTTAGCACCGCAGAATCGGAATACTATCATCAAATTGATGATCCTTTCAAGCTATCATTACAAAACCTTTGCAAGGCTCACTCACTATAATTCGTTCACAATGACCATACCAAACAAAGTATCTAATCACAAAAATGGCGAATAATCACTACATTTGCCGAACATCCCAGTTATTTACAATCAATCGGCCGCGCAAGAGCGTGACACGACCAGAAAATACGACCACAAAATATTTGTACAGTCAGCACCGTAATAAACACACAGAAGCGAGACGAATCATCGCGTTCACTAAATAAAAATTTTCGAACTTCGAACGGACCCACAAAAAATACGAGTAAAATGAGCGTCGAAAGAGCCATCTCTCCTGGGTAGAACTAATTGGCATTCGTTGGTTTATACCTTAAAAAAGTTATTTGTTAAACTCGTAACACTATTTTGATGTCCGAAGCCGAGACGTGAGGCTGTTTCGGACAAAAAATGACGGTACTGACCGCTGCTGCTTGATATACGGATTGAACAAATATTTTTGATGTAGTTGCATGATTGTTATTTTTTTTACAATAAAATTGGAATTTTTAAACATGAAATAACTTGCTGCGAAGATATGCGGCATGAATAATTTGGATAAGTAAGAATAATTGAGCGAGTTGATTTTGTAACGGTAAAAGTATAACTGGGGAATCAACAACTACAAGGAGACGGTAATAATAACTATGAAAAATATAACAATAAAAACGTGACAACTGTCTGATGACTGATCTGTGGCGTGTGTCGATGGAGAAAATAAAGTTATAACTATTCCGTGTTAGATATACTTGATACGGAGCGGCGCAGTTAGACAAAACACCTGTATTCTCCGCCTACCTACCCACTTATAAATATGTAACCCCCATTGTCCTCACAAAAGAGATCTATCCGTGGACTTGCTAACAAGGGATTTTTTGAGAAAAAAAGTCGAGAGATTCGAATGCGCACCAGATTTGTTGCCGAACAATGGACCAGGAGACGGTCAGGTAGAATAAATTCCCTTTGTTGACTACCATTAGGATTGTAATGTTTGAAGATTTTTAGGAGTAATAAAATTCGGTGAACGCTTATTTTTTTTGCCCAATGTTTATGTGCCTGACTGTACTTCGTATTTTCTTTTTTATTTCCGCACGATTTATCGATATAAAAATCCGTAGATATAAGTCTTTGAAATTGGATATCGTTCTTGCTACAACATAACCAATATTGGAATAAGCGTTAAAGAAGAAAAAAAAAGAAACTAAACAAGCAAAGAACACACATCACATTCACATCTTGATCAAATTCCGAATAATCAGCTATTGGAATTATGAAAAAAAAATGTATCCACCTCTTTGGTCGGGGCAACCGTTAAAATTAATGACATTTCTTTCACTACGGCCGAGAACAGTGTCGGTTACCTCGCTCCTACTACCTGGCCGATGATGTGTCTATTTAGACATCAAAATACATTTTTTTGTTCGACTATATCTGTGAAACTAGTTCCCGAAACACAAAACATTCATTGTTGGGGTACTTTTAATGATTTTCGGCACATTTGAGAGATCGTAACATTTGAATTCTGCGAACCCACGTGGTATATTTGGCAGAAAAAATGTTAAGGTGCGTTTCCATCTGTCAAATGAGGTGTTATTTACGATTTTGAGGCGAAACGTGATGGTTTCAATGAAAATGATACTTTCAAGGTGTTATGTAACCTCTGGTGACATAAACTAGACTTCTGGGTGACTGGTCGTTACAGTTTTATGTGTTTTTCGTGTTCAAACAAGAGTTGTTTGTGCTTATTTTTTTTGTGACAGTTTTCTTGATTCGTATTCAATTCTGTGTATATTTACATTCTGTATTCTCGGTAATCTGAACTATCATACACTTATTACGTACAAAGAGAACATGACCAAACCAAGATGTACTAAGAATCATCTAATTCCTAGAAATACTTACATAAGATACTTAAATATTACTTAAATAACTATTTATACTAAACTTAACTACTTAGGCACATGCTACTTATGCAAAAATAATATACACTCGTGCGTCATAACTGTCTTCCGGGAATGTGCCTAGATTTTTGGTGCATTGCTACTGCCACAATGAATGGCAAAGCTAATTCTCTGAGTACTAATCGAATCAGCCCGCTCTGCAAAGAGTTATCGTGGTCCTAGAATGCAAAGAGCAACTGAAGAAATACAGGTTGATTTTAAACGGCAAAAGTCTGGCACACTTAGACTGGCAGGAGTGGTTTTGATGATTGCCTATCTCAAAAAAGCTCCTTCAAAAGAGGATACACTGCACACTTGAACCTCATGACATCTTCTTACTCTATTTACTCTATCTAAGTACTACCAATATCTTTCTGTTTACTCATTACGCCCTAAATTTTATAATCACCAATTTAAAATCCTCCCCCGTCTTTGCCCAGCTATCTAAGTCTTAAAATTATCTCGAAATATTCAAGCACAGGAAATCATAATAACTCAAGTATTAAACAATCAAGCAATGCTGTGTGTATAAGTATTATCTTATCGGGACGGACAGACAGACAGGATGCTCGCGTTAGCTCCCAACTGACTGACAGACGAATCCCGTAGCAAACACTTGTTAAGAACGAATGAACTTGATTGCTTAATGTTGTGAGGTAATTTGATATGGGTTGACAATTGCTGCCCTTCGTAGACGAAGGAATAAAAAGGAAGAAGGAGAAATTATAATACTGCTTTATGAAAGAGGGGAACACATCAGCAAACAGCCGTAGGAAATGATGACATAGAATAAGACAGAATTAAAACAGAAGGAGGTCTTTGTACTGAAGGTACTGACAGAAATACTAAACAAAGACAGGAATTTTGAGCAGTGATCAATTATGATCACCCTTAAAATAAAGAGGACAAATATTGATTAGTCAGGAATGCGAAAGAGGAACGTAAATCACCACATGGATCCAATTTCCTCAGCATATTTTCCTTAAATGTTTTAAAAGTAGTGATAATGAAATGAATTCCACAAAATTATTGCACCTCCCTGAATTTAAACCCACAACCTACAGTCAATACTGCTTTACTAGCATCTTTATTATCTTCAAAGTGAGCCATTATATCCACCAACCCGCTCTGGGCCCGCGTGGTGGATTACGGCCCATTCCCCTCTCTTAGAGAGGAGGCCTGTGTCCCTGTAGTGGGATCATTAAAAAGGCTGATGATGATGATGAGCCATTGACCATTATGAATTAAAAGCTAAACGAGCAATAGAAACTGTACTATGTGTGTGCTAGAAGAAAATCTAACATACACTTGTAATGGTCAAAATCACTTAAACTTGTCAGTGTTGTTGCTAACGAAAGCAAACTCGTAGAGAATAAATTGAAGGTCAAGAACTCAAAAGATGACTAAACTAAGAGTATGTTCATTTTCAAAATTTAGTAATATCTCAAAAGTTTTGACGAAGAATTAACTGTACTTGATATCCTGATGCTAGAACTTCATCATTGTTTTTAAATACGTTTAGTTTATCTCTATTATTCTTCCAACCAACTCGTGGCTACCCCACGTGGTGATTTACGGTATACTATGCATAGAAAGAACTGAGAAACAGAAAATGCATCAGGTGCACGTATTTGCATTTTTTATGTGATTTTGTACGATTAATTTAATTTTGATTTTCACCACTATTTCATATGCCTTTTGGTGGAATATAGCATGACCAAACATACATATATTAAAAGATCTTTTTGTATCCTATGTTAACAAAATAAAAATGAATAAATGCATATTCTTGGGCACTAATCTACTTGATATTGGTCTCCAAGATGGTAATTCGGTTGCAATGACTATTTATGTTACCAAAATCTGCTCTATTTTAATTAATAGCTAGAGCAAGAGATAAATCTGTGTTACCCGTTCATGTCTCAATATCTTTAAAAACAAGTTGTTAAAGTGTTGGAATCAACGCAGACTGGACTAAATGCTATCTAGCGTTAAATTGGTTTATTAGTCGCAGTTTAATATTATAATTGTGCGCAATGACTATAATTATCATACATTAATCTGATAATCTTAGATTGCGCGCTGATTTTAAGATAACATCTTTGTAACGGGGCGACCCACAGGAAGTGGTAATTTCTTGTTTTGTTCATCGACTTTATAATGTACTTTTTATGTCTTTAGTGAGGTTAATAAGTCTATTATAGTTTCTTGATTTATGTGTAAAAGTTATTGACGTCTTTGTCATCTCTGGTTTTATCTGATGGCGTAGCTTCCTTCTGATATTGTGCTCTTAAAAAAGCAAGCAAATCCTCCTTCTTTATTAAATCTGACCAGGTATTATTTTACCACGTTTTTGTTTAAATGTTACAAGTGTCCAGCCTTTAAAGAAGGCGAAATACAACATAAGATGCAGAAAAGCCACTCGCAATGATATTGACATGTAATACGCAGAAACAAAGGGCACATTACCCGTTGCGTAGTAGCCATAGAAGAGGGCAAAAGAGGAAGAGGTCGCCACCAACTACCTGCAGTAGCATCCAAAATTCCAGTATGACCTACTGGCAACGGGCTTGACCCCAGAAGTTAAGTAAAACCGCCTAGAATGGCGTAATAGTATCAGGACAGCTGACCCCAAGCAAAGAACAAGGCAAGAGATTGATTGACCAGATTCCGGTTCGGTTACTTTCACCTATATATCCTATAGACGCATTGAGCAACTTCAATTGATTCATGAACACTCAAACCCAAAAACGTCAAACTACCCACATCTCTTCCCAAATCCTCTTCCAACATAGAAATCCAACAGACTAACGCATTACCGTCGTCTTGTAGGTGATAATGACAGTTTGCGCCGCCATTTAACATAGCCGTGCGAGCTACTGCGCCCGCGCATCCCTCGCCCCAATATTGTTTCACTATGTTTGGACATTATTATCTTCAGTTGGTTTAGGCGCGTGAGTTTTGGATTACGCTGCTAGTTTTTGAAAACAAGTTCTGTTGAGCAATCTGATAATGGATTTGTTGGAATTCTGTGGTAGGAGTTGCGATGTTTGGTTTTGTATTGCTTGTTTTTAGATTGTGTTATAAAGTAGTGGTTTGGTGACATATTAAGGCTATTGTATACCGACATGATGAAGCAAATGGTGTGTCTCGTCTTTGTAGAAATTTGTAACAAAAAATAAACATGACTGTCACGGTGTCGCCTTGCGATTGAGTCAGTGAATTGCGTGCACGGCATTATAAGTCATGATCAGCCTATGTTCCCACTGCTGGGACACAAGCCTCCTCTCTAAGCAAGGGAATGGGCCGTAATCCACCACGTGGGCCCAATGCGGGTTGGTAGATGTCACATGTCTTCAAATTTTTGGTTATATGACATGCCGGTTTCCTCACAATGTTTTCCTTCACCGTTTTGAGAGCAGTGGTGATGAAATTACATAAAGTAACGAGCTGGTTGGACTTGAGCCTGCCACCTACAACTCATAAATCAGAACTTAAAATAAACTTGTCTTAAAAAGAAGATAGATAATGTTGTCCAGTTACCTGAACAAATAAATAACCATTAAATTGGCCAACAATAAACTCATAAAAATACTTATAAAACACCATAACGTCTAGGATAACCTGTAAAGTACTAATAAGCTGTTAACTCAGACACAGAACTGGTTTCGGTAGGAATGCGAGTGGGCGTTAGGTTCGATTCCCCGGCCGGACACTATTGTGACGTAACGCTATAGATTGGTTTGTTTACGGTAAAGTGGACCGGCGTTAGATTGTGGTTGTTTATGGGACATGACTGTTATGGGTGTATGATATTGAAGAACTAATATTGTCTATGGTCACCTATAGACAACCGTTTTCTATAAAAAGAAAAAGTTCAATCTATTGCTCCATTTATTTCTTCACTTTGATTTTTCTGTCCGTACTATATTTATACTTATATCAATAACAAGTTGAAGTATTTATTTTTAGAGTTCTTTATTCAAAGGCGTACGCCGTTCCTACCTACCTCAAGGATTAGTCAGCAAATTGTAGGAACTCTGTAGAAGGGTCGAAGCCACGAAGCCTACTGGGGCCAAGAGTTTGCGTCTGAAAAGAAGACTCGTCCCTGGTATGAATGGCAATGAAGGAACGGTGGGTTTTTGAGCAAGTAAGAGACTGACACTTGACTGTTTTTGTTTGATCGCGCAACTTCTAGAATCTAGTGATTTGAAATCAAAAAATTGCTTATCATCAGATGGGATCGCAGTCAGGTATTAGTTTATAACAAATAAATAAAAACATTATTTTTATGTTGGATAGCATATTTATTGCGGAAAGCCACGACCTACGGGAGCGGAGCAAGCACCCAAAGACACAGGTGAAACTGAGGGGATAGCTGTAATATATTTTTGTTTGTAAACTTTTGGACTGATTTAATATCAATATATTCGTTTTGGAGTTCATTTTAGTCACCAAAAGAAACTACTTGCCACATTTACGCGGACGAAACCATACTTGTAGAACCTTTTTTTTTTTACTTGCAATAAACTAGTGCTTGACTGCGATCCCACCTGATGGTAAGCAGTGATGCAATGGTTGAACATAGCTGTAACCTAGTTTTCACTAAAAATATTTTAAGTTTCTATATCCAATGGGCATGTTTGAGTTCATAATAATGATCAAAATATTCAGATATTACACCCACCGAAATTCAATACCACCAGAATCATAACCAATTTGTGTAATAAAGAGATCAGAATCTTAACAATAATTATTTATATAATGTCTGTCTCTGATCATTATCAAAATCCAGACCTGACGTCTAAAATTTATAATAATAAAGTAATTTCTAAGCACACAACTGTCAACATTATCGACTACCATGTCTAACAAATTGAAATTACCCAATCACAGTTCGACTATAAACTTACCAACTTTATCTACCAATCCGAAATCAAAGACAATCTAGACTCCGAAACTAAATCGAATCCTATCAGCAATTAAGCCTTCGCAATCAAAAACTAACATAAATATGGTGTCTGTGGGTAGTATTTTACGATTAAATATATAAGCTATAAACACAAAAGGTATAATTAATGTCTCAGCCCTCGGCCCTTTAGTAACGAGGCGAGAAACTCGGGCTTCGCTTGGCCCAGGTGGACCGCATAAAACTATCTGGGCTTATTTTTATCAGCTCGTAATTTAGGGCTTCGTTTGAGCTAGAGAATAAAATCTTGGAAAAGGTGAAAGGGTATATGGTCTTTTGAGACAGGAATGGGTTTTAGTTTAGCTGGGCTAGGTTGGACGGTTTAGTGGGCTTATACATAAATCTTCTTGGTGTCTCGGATAGGGATTTCTAGTTTCCAATAAAATGCTACCTGCATTTTGTTTAAATATATAGATCTAGTAGTATAAATGCTTCTGAATTAATATGATATATAAACGATAATTCTTCGGAAATTTTAAGTCTAGTAAAGAAATACCCTCCTAGTTAAATAACTATGCTATTAAGAAAAACTAACTCATTATAATACCATCACTTTTTATTAAAGATCCCAAAAAACCTCTCTAACACTCGAAATCGTCATGCCAACTATTTGCAGTAATACAGAGTATTTCAACAAATAATACAGATTAAACATATTTAATCCTAAATACAGAATTGTTTGAACAAGTGGCCGCTACTCATCACTGGGACATGGTGAATACTCCTCATTGTCCCACAAAACCCCATGAAAGCTGCATGACAGGTTAAATAGATAGTATTACAATGGGAAGCGAGGATTTGTGAAAATTATTAGTTTTAATATTTGAATAGAAAGGTACTCGGAAATTGACGAGGGATCGCCTTTTTTTCGGGGATCCACTCGGTGTTAAATTTTTGTTTGAAGTATCTGTTCTTTCATTACTCTGTGCAGCTATTAGTGTGTTTGAGTTGAAGTATTATGTTATTTCAGGACGAGTATTTGGTTTTGAAGAAGCGTAATGTGTATGGATTTTGCTTGTTCGCATTTCACTGCGATTTAGCACTGGTTTTGAGATCTAAGCTAGGAATTAATATGGGTTGAGTAAGACCGTGTTTAGTACTTTAAATTTGGCTTACAAGTCTTTCATAACATACTTATTTATAAATCAAAGTAAAGTGAGACAGTAGTCGGTTTTGTTGAATTCCCTTCTTGGTTATATTCAAGATAGTGGACGCTCTGAAGTTTAATAATATTGATTTCAACATTTTATTTAGTAATATCATGACTGTAGGTGCATTTCTTGTAGGTGGAAGTGCTTTTAGTTTATCAAAGAGATATCAAATTGAAGCTTGAGCTATTAAATCAGCAAATGGAGGTGTTAATGGAGTACTTAAGGCTCTTAGTAATTATCAGTTAGTTGTGCTTTCAGCAGGATAAATGAAGAACTGTACAATGTAGCTACACCAAAAAACAGCTGTACAAATAGATACAAAATTAATTAATAATGAATTATGGGACTATCTGACTCTAAACCTAGTTTCTCAGGTTTTGTGTACGACTTTTGCAAAGTGTTGAAGGATTTTTCTAGCAGCAAATTTTTCAGTAGAAGTTGGGAGTTGAGATAAGTACCAAAGATCAGGTAATATGCACTCTACATTATCATTATGAATCTCTTCTGACCTACAACAGATTGAGAAGTAATTATCATGAGAAATTAAATACAACTAAACTTCTACTAGCGGTTTCACCCGCGTGAAAATAGAAAATTACCCCCAATCAGATTTTCGAGAAAAAATGTATCCTTTATGCTATTCCAGGACAAGGTTTACCTGTGACATAAAATTCTTCTGAATCCTCTGATCCGTATGAGCATGAAGAAGTAACAAACATAACAACTCACAAGCTTACATTTGTTTCATGTTCTTAGAATACCTTTTGATAAATTATCCAAGTATTTTGAAGCACTCAGCCAGGATTTTCTCGGACTACTAACTGTGTCAGTAACATTAAAGTAACTGGTCCTTTTATCCATAATTTTCTGGAAACAATTGAATTACTGGGTAAGGCAATTTTCAGTACTTAAACAACAGTATTCTCCTCTATCCTTAAAGGCGTGAACATAACTTCCCTTTGAACCGATACTACCAGAAAATCAATCAGTCACAAAATGATTCAGAGTCCTTTCAACTTCCTGCCTATAAATAGTAATACTCAAATAGGTATTCCTTTAGAGCTATGTTACACCTACATATTAATTAGTACCTAAGCTACAGAGTAACTTCTGTACCCAGAAACCAAGACCTCCCTTCCGTATCTTAGGACCAGAAAATACAGTTCAGTGTATATTGGTCCTGGATCAGCGAAATCTAAATATGTAGAAGAGTTTACTTACAATATCTCACTGTAATACTAAAACTGATTCCTGGAACATGTTTTAAGTATATTCAATATTGACAGAGCGAGGCCGGGGGGCGTACAGTAGCTTATTGGTATTTTGGATTCTGGTGCGGGTAAATATTGGCTCTAACCTGTTTTGACCGAGTAGGGGTGATCGGTTCTTTAAGGATTTGGAAATTATTCTCGTATTAATGTTTATTCCTGTATTAAAGGAATATCTTTAGGTTATATCTTGTTTTTACGTTTTGGAAGGCCTATGTCCAAGAGTGGGACGTCTTTTGGCTCAAATGTTGATGATGATAACTGGTACGAAATGATGGAAGACGTAGCGTTGGAAGGTCTCCCATAAGATGGATAAGGATCGCGGGAATGCAATGGATGTGAGCCGTACTAGACCGGTCATTCATGGACCAATAGTTGACGGCTTTTAGCTGAAATGATGAAGTAGATTTTTTTTTTGAGAAGAGGGGAAAATTTTGAAATGTTATTTCTACATTGTTCTACATTTGAGAGAGAGTTCATGTCAGACCTGTACTGACTGAACCCAGATATTTTTTCTTGATTTAGGTGTCTTGTGTAACTATTTAAATTTACTTACATATTTGTGGATGCACCTAAAGTACCTATTCTTTTAATATAAAAAAATAGAGTCTTTTTAAGATGTTGGGATGTAAGTTAAATAAACGGTTGATCATGGTTTTAATCTAAATTGTTGGGAAATTCCTTTAATATAGTCTCGCAAAGGCCAGTCGGTTCTCGATTGTTTAGAATGTCATTAAAATAATTATTACAAATGTCAAATATAATTTGACGCATCATTTGTCAAAGATTTGACGTGTATAATAAATTATATTGACATGAACATGAGTAAAATATTTGTATAAAATAATTTAGTTCGATTTGTTGTGGCCTAAACTAGAACCTTACAAATTTTTGGCGAAATATTAATCAATCATTTTAGATTTTCTCCTACTCTGGGTGGTGTGAGAGAGAGTATCAGAATATTACTGACAAAAACCCACCTGTGTTCCTTCCGTTGGCTTTTTCGTTCCGGGGCCACGTTAACACTCTCCAATAATCCCGCAACTTATGAAGTAAATTCTGAGGACTAACCACGAGCTCTTAAAGCGAATCAATTTACGATCTAAACTGAACTTTCAAAGAGATGACGAAGCTATCTAGGGCGTACAGTTCTATCCCTTTTTCTCATATACATTACTATAATTTTATCTCGTCATGGTGCGACCGTGTACTATATAAATTCACTATCAACTAAATAAACATAACTAACTATACATGTATCTATCTAAGAAAAAGATGATCGACCGAGATGATATTGTAAAACAAATGTTGTTTTAAGTTAAACTCCTGCGCACCTATGCAAATAGGGCTCCCACAAAATTAATGTCAACATAAAAAGTAATAAAAACTACATTTAGTTGGCCGCATCGTACCATATCGCTGTGTATGAATCCACTGGTTCTTGTTCAAATAACGAGAGAAATAATTTGGATTCCGAAGTAGCAATGTAATGTGAATTTATGAGGTTCCCATCATCGTAAAGTTTGCTCTACAAAAGCTTCCAGTCATACAGACTATCTAAGGGCTGTCACTAATTTAATCTGTTACAGTTTTTTTACAAGTTTTTTTTTTACAATCAAGTTAAAGTATAGTTAAATAAAGTTTCACCTATCCCGATGTTTTGCAGGTTTCAGGACAAATGTTTACTTGTTTAGTTATCAGTCATTATCGATCATCATCAGCCTTTTAATGTTCCCACTGCAGGGACACAGGTCTCCTCTCTCTAGGAGAGGGAATGGGCCATAATTCACCACGCGGGCCCAGTGCGGATTGGTGGATGTCACATGTCTTCGAATGTTTGGTTCTAGGACATGCCGGTTTCCTCACGATGTTTTCCTTCACCGTTTTGAGTAGTTATCAGTAGGAAATAAATATACAATAAGATGCTGCATACTGCAGGCTTGTAAACGACTTTTACTGAGTGGGGCAAAGTAGTATAGAGCATCTGGTATTATCCTTTGATACACTTCCCGGTTACCTACTGAGCTGTTATTTTGCATGCATGTGTCAATCAGATGACAATGCAAAATTATTATGTCTTGGAAGTTGACTTGATGGTGGAATCGGAAGGTGGTCATAGTAACTCTATAATGAAAAGACACAACAATAAAAGCTTGCTATTAAAAAAAAATCTTTGAAAACTTGTTTTACTTTGTGGTAAAATGTATAAAGTCATTTACAGATTTATTATTATTAATGTATTAAAGGTTTGAAGACTCATTAGGAATTAATTATTAATTGGAATTTTAAATGATTTTTATGATTGCTGAACAATAATTATGATAGTTATTTTAAAACTTATGAGTTTGTTCTGTTTCACGGCAGGGCAAGGGCCTTAATGCCACTCTCTGCCTTTGGCTTTTTTTCTGGCCCATCCTTTACTTGTAGGACTCTAATTACCGTCTTCTTCTTCTTTCATATATGTTTTTTTTTTAATAGCCCTAACTGTCCCGTTGCTGGGCAAAGGCCTCCCCCAAGTCCTTCCAAACCTTCTTCTGCCGCGCCGTCTGGCCGCCGCGCCGTCGTGTCTGTATATATTTTTTTTAGATACCTATACATTTTACCAATGTGGTATTGATATTTATCAGGCACGAAAAATTCTCTAATAAAACAATATTTTGGAACAACCAATTAAAATTGGAACGAAATCATGAAATAAAGAAAAAAAAAATTAAAGCAAAAAAAAATGATGTAAAAAGATTACATACATATATGTAAAAAATATATTAAAAAATAAACTCGTCATTGGCATCCCTAGCAGCGCGCGCGCTTGCAGCACAGTCAATATTGACGCTAGCAGTAAGCTGCGACGAGGCGTCACGCGCATGCGCGAGTGTCAACATTGGCTCCGTCCGCATCGCGATCATGCGCCTATCATACTCCTTTATGGGACTTTATGGGAATAGTTTTCAATGATTTTGATCATGAAATAAGAGCAGTGATTTAACTCTATATTTTTTTTTTGTGGGAAAAATCATCTAATGACGAATCCCGCCCTTGGGCGGAGCGGAAAACAGTGTCAGACTCTTACTGACTAAACAACCTATCCCGTTCCTACGTCGCCATATATACCAGGGCCAGAGCCTTCCTTTTTAGACGCAAACCCGTGGCCCTAATTGGCTTCGACTCTTCTGCAGGGTCCCTATGGTTGCTGACAACTCCTTGAGACGCGCGGGCACAGGGCGCGCCGTCGACGACTGGGCTTGGTCCGGACGATGACCAGACGACCGGACGGCGAGCTACCCAATGCTCACCGTCCGCAAGCCTTCATACCAGAGTTGGACCTTCCTTTCAGAAGCCAGACCGGGGCCCCACTAGGCTTCAGCCCTGCAGTTGGAACTCTTCATTTGCTGACAACTCCTTCAGGCGCGCGAGAACAGAGCGCACCGTCGACGACTTGACTCGGTTCTCTCTTTTTTCGCTTTACTTTTGCATCAAAAATCGCTTTGGATTGCGTTAAATAAAGCAACAAGCTTTTAAGCCATGCGCGACATTGACAATAGACGAGTGAGGATGGCCCACCTCTAGGTGAGCCTGCCCCACTCGCATTTAACGCAATCCAAAGTGATGTTTGATGCAAAAGCAATGCGAAATAAGAGAAATAACACCTGAAAACTGTTCGAATTCGGTAATTCTACAATTTGTTCGAATGTTTCACAAAACTTGTTCCAGAAAATACGTGTTTTTGTTAAACCCTTAAGGATTTTTGAAAATAAAATATATCGTTTAGAATCTCGATTAAATGCCCTAGGCTTCTATAGTAGTACTTTTTTATATTTTTAATATAGGAGTACATTATGGAGAGTCAAAGTTCACGTAAAATTTTGCAGCAGATTTTGAGGTCTTTACCGGATTACTCTTACACAAATTTATGTTTTGATTTCTGTAGAAACCTAGATAATATCCACAAGATATTTGTTCATTCAAAATATCTGAAGAAAAATGTGTAATAACGTCATAATTACGTAAGAGCGGTTGTATGAAAATGTACGTCGGGTTGGCCGCTCTTAAGGTGTTTTCAAGACTAGAGTGAATAGGCTCTTAATAAGCTAGTCCACCTCACCATAAAAGATTGCATCACCGCTTACGATCAGGTGGGATCGCGAAAACGGCAGTAAAGTTATTATAGATCACGGAATATTAATAATATTAGTCTATTTTAATAGCGTAATAAACACTATGCTAAAATGGTTTACGGTGCTTTGAGAGTCGCTACTATGTAAGTTTAAGTGTAGCAGCCTGGTTTTAACTATGTTTAAGTAGCAGAACCAGGTGGCTTGCAAACTGCTCCCAGAACTGATTGTCCATGGGGACGAGAGGTTCTAGGGAGGCCACCACGTACGAGAAAATGGACAACCCACAAAGTGGACCAATGACCTGGTGGAAAATCACACGAGCCGCAGGTGAGGGTGTCATAAAGCCTGAGTGCTGCAGTAACTTTCCACGTGTAGCATAAAGTGTATTAAGTGTATTTAAAAACGTCGTTTGCTACAAAACGACGTTTTTAAATACACTTAAGAAGAAATAAATAAACGAGAGCTGATCAGTGTATTGTAGGGGTGGCTTAGCCTAATACGATAAATATAATATATTGTAACAGCGAGCTCGAGTACACTAGTGCAGAAAAGTGTAAATTGTACGCCGTAAACTGGCAGAGATAAAAGCGGGCTTTCGAATTAGTGTACTGGAAAATATTTTTCGCTCCGGGATGTCCCATTGAGATAATTTATTATTCGCTGGGTGCGAAGTATAAGGTGGGGGAACCACGAAACGATCGCAGCGCGCGTCATGGCCAAAAAAGGAACTTTCGGTGGCGGACGTTGTCACTTTTTACTAGCGAGATTTACGTTTTTAGTAAATAAACATGAGTCACGAAGCTTGCTGCGTAGTTAATTGCAAAAACAATGGCAGAAATAGTGATAAAAAAAATTCTACAAATTTCCACAGGCAAGTTGGAAACGAGAACAACGAATGAAATGATGTCGTGTGTGATTGGTCGGAATCAAGTTTTTATGATTAATTTGGCCATGTTTAACTGAAAATCATAAAAGGATGGACTATTGAGAGCACAAGCACTCATAAATAATCGTCTGCTATTTACATGAAATGCGTTATTCGATGAAATTTGCTTATTTCTTTACTTACTTCTCATGACGACAGTCATGAAAAATCCGTAATGTACTAAGCGAAATCTATTGATTGTGCCATTTTAGACGAAAAATAAAAAAGACTTACCTTATATAGATTTAGACTATTTATTGGAATAAATGTAAATTACAATATTTAATTAAATTTGTTCGTTTGTAAATAACTCGTCGTAATGACAGCCGGGCATTTGACATTTCGGAGGCCACCGTATTTGCAACCGCTAGTTGGCGCTGTCATCGTGCACCCAGCGAATATACGCCAGAAAAGTCGCTGACAGAAACTAGTAAGACCAATTTACGCCTAGATACTTTACAAACAACGTAATCATAGTGTTGTACCTTATTAAACTATTCGAAAAGTCGATAAAGATAGTCTCATCGATAGCTTATGTCGAACATACATTTATGGTCCTTATAAGAGAGTGAGTAATACGTATGAATATGTTTGTTTGTCTGTGTGTGTTGTACTTGTTATGTCTGTGAGGTGGGTGATAAAGTCGCCGCATGTGTCCGGGCGGCGCGAGCGCAGTCAGGGTTTAGTGTTGTTGTTTCAAGATATCGATGAAAAGGAATTGTGGTAATACTGTTGGAAGTTTATTGCTCCTGAACGAGGGGATGGGAAAAATCTCGGCATTTGCCTATTAAGACAACAACAATTAAAAAAAAATAATTATAAGGAAACAGAAATGTTAGTTTTTATTTTAAATTAACAAAATTTATGTAATAAATTTAGTAAAATTGCTCACAGCGTGAGCAAAATACGTTATTATATGTCAACATTTTGTTTTGTAGCATATAGCTAAGAAGGATACGGTGGGGTAGATTGTTAGTCAATAAGAGTCTGACACTATTTCCCGCTCCTCCCAAGAGCGGGATTTGTCATTGGACAATTTTTACTCACCATAAAAAAATATATCAACATTTTCTATTTTCTTCTCATGGTATTTCATACTAACTAAAAAAAGAAATAGAGTAGAGCAGTGGTGGCCGAGTGCTAAAGGCCCCGACCTACGAGTTGTAGGTTGCGGGTTCAAACCCAGACAGGCGTATTACTTTGTGTAATTTATTTCATCACCACTGCTCTCAAAACGGTGAAGGAAAACATCGTGAGGAAACCGGCATGTCCTAGAACCAAAAATTCGAAGACATGTGACATCCACCAACCCGCACTGGGCCCGCGTGGTGGATCATGGCCCATTCCCTCTCCTAGAGAGGAGGCCTGTGTCCCAGCAGTGGAAACATTAAAAAGGCTGATGATGATGAAAAAAAGAAATTACTAGAAATATTTAAATTTTTTAATATTATGAGTTCGGCTGCAACGATGATGATGATGGCAACAGAAGTGTTATATAATATAACATTCTTTCCTATCACATAACAGAAGGCACGCTGTTGGTTTAGTCTGTTAAAATTTGACATTACCCCTTGCTCCACCCAGAGCTGCAGAGCTAGAAAAGTTATCATCATCTGGTTTCAAACTTAAATTATTATGACTCAGGTGAGAAAAAACACGATTGCCTAGTCTAATCTTGTCTATTATATTTTTTACGCACCATCAAAGACACTTGCGTCTGACACCGCTAAGTTTTTTTTTACTTGCACTCAAAACGAAAACTTCCAAGGCTTTGGTTCGGCGACGCGCCGCAGGATTCAAGCGATATTATATTTAGGTGATCAGAAAATGACCGGGGTGGTACATTAGCTTTTCTTTTTTTTTCTGAAAATTGTTCTTGTGAAAGCTTTCACTTTCCTCTTTAATAAAAATGTTTATCTTCTCCATTCTCCTTTATAAAATGAACTAGTGCTGTACCCGTTACTTATCGATAAACCAGAAAACCCAGTCGGTCCCACAATAATGGCCTGGGCGTGGTACATTGGCCGCAACAAAACGAACCAACCAACGTGTATATATTGTTATTATTACGTGATGAGTACGTGTATGAGACGTGCGATGTGCTATAGTGCGTGCTGTAACGCAAGTGAAAAAGTGAAGGGGCGTAGCTGAAGAGTTTTTCTTGCTAAAGTAGGCGGGGTATAAAAGAGGGGAAAATTACAAATATTTTTATGTAAATTACATTTTATTTCTACTGTGTTGTATTACTCTCATTAGAATTATAAATCTCGATATAATTAAAAAAAATGGGTAGCAAATATCAGTGTGACGAGCAAAATTTAGCCCTTAATTTCGAATCTAAGTAAACTTGTTATTAATAGCAAGGATCTCCAGCTCAGACCATATGAAGGAGTATTTTTAAAATTCCATTTACTAGGTAGTGGAAGTCAGAAAAGCAGCCGCTATATATAAAATAACACAGCAGCTTTAACCGGGAAAAGGACAAAAAAATCAAAGTTTTACTTTGTTCCCTGCCTATACAGTGACAAAAGTTACAGTTTTATTTTATTTACCTTATTAAGTATTCGACTTACAAAAACAAAAAATTACGAGACTGTTCAGCTATTAAATGTATAGAAAAAATATTTCTGAAGCTTCGAAAAATACAGATAAACTCTCAACCGGTACAGGACTATTTTGTAAAAATGACATACTCAAACATTAATAATTAAAAATACTATAAAACTTATTAACGCTTCAGGCCTATTTGTAATTAATATTAATGAGAAAGATTTTAATACACTTTTCCAAACCAGTTACAAACTACCAGCCTTAATAATCATTTGAATTGAGTTTCATGATTTAATGTTAAGCTAACTAAGCTTGTAGCATTTAGCATAACATTAAATTGAAGCCATACATATTTTAACACTAAAATTTATGCATAGGCTGCCTCCAGAAATTACATATAAATCACTCTGATATCATTAATGCAGAAAACTTTCTTGATTTCCTCACAGTTTATTACAAAACAAACGAAGAATTTTGAGGAAAATAAAGTATTGTAAAAGAAATGACAGAATAACATTAAAAAAGTCATATCGTGACTAAAACGACGCATCGTGTCGTAACGCGCGCTCAGTAATGATAGTGATGTGCCTCTCTCGGCCGTATATAATTTACTAAGGATTGAGTTATTAGTAGTCTTGAGATACCAGAAACCAATGCTGGTTTAATGCGAGCGGCTTTTTCGACGTCTTAATGTGATTTTGATATGGTCAGACGGAAATTTGAGTATCACGTTAGATTTGAACTCAATTAAGATGTCTTTTTATGTTTTCTGTGACGAAATTAACGAATTGAAGTGTGGTGTAACGAGGCTTAAGCGTGGGTAGATATCGGAAATGTTATGTTAAATGTTTTAAATGAAGATTTTTCTCTGAGTTAATGCGTGTTGCATAAGATATTGAAATTTTGATACAGCATTTGTTTATTCTTAGCGACTTGGACGTTTATTGGAGTGACTTAAGTACGAGTCGAGTTCAAGGACCTTTTAAGAGCGGACTGCACTGGAATACTTTAAGTATATTGCTTTATATATGAGATCCCTGCACCTTCTACTTGTACTTTTAATTACTTGATTTAAGAATGATATTTAAAAATATTGTCTCAATTATAATTCAAAGTCTGTAAAATACTTTTCTTCTTAACTTCATCTAGGCTTCTTTTAACCATAAATGTAGAGTAGGGTCGGAGTCGTCATCAATGTAAATGCATGTTGCTGCATCCTTATTCCTTTATTTATCATTCAAGACAGTATAAAACCGGTACATCTCTTTTTAAAGTGTCCTTTTATTTCAAGTCGTCCGAGACATCAACTTACAAGTTGTTCGGGTGACTTCAATTGATTGCATCGAAGGGTCAACGTCACACTAAAACTTATCAAAGGATTCACATCTGTAGAATCTCCATAAGCATACTAAAAGACAATCGACTTAATTAAGTGTCACACCCGATTTTTTAATACAAATCGCCTTATTATTTTCTTTGGTCCTTCGAGCCGGATTGTGGGCTTGTGGGCGTAAGTTTGTCGCTTTCTTATAGTCCCCATGAATTGATTAAGCTATTTTTTGTGAGGCATTGTAGGGTAATCACTGCGTGTCTTTTATCATGGTTAATGATCACAGATTAACATGTTGTGGTGATGTGATGGGATGGTGATGACGAGGCTGAATTTTGAGGTTTTGATTTTAAATTTAATCGGGTTTTTATGATGGCAAGTTGTGTTGGTAAAATTGATGGCTTTCTGTGTAACTAATTCTGATGTGTTTTAGGAAAGTAACAAATTTTCGTAAGTAGTTATCATGAATTGTGACTACTTGTAAAAAAATATTTGTAATAGTATAAAAATAATAAATACATTTTCATTTATAAAAATATAGAAAATATTATAATAAAGTACTGCCTTTACCTATTCCATAACAACATTGATACTATCAAAGTCATATCAAGTAACATACAACTATATTCATACTGCTTAAAATACATCTCAATAACAATGAACCTCCCCCGGGTTTCTATGCATTACTTGTAACGGATGTCGGGTGATTAAGAAATAACTTATTAAATACAACCCAGACTTGCCCTGTCATGTTCTGTTTGTTAATTTAGAAGCCAACACTAATGACTAAGTGAGTTGCCTTTTCTTTATTGGGAAGTAATTAATTAATATTTTTACTTCTATAAACCAGCAATTGAATACTCAATACGTCATTAAAATTCCGATCTTTTGAGTTCTCACTTCAAACCTTTCCCATCCCTATTTAAAAGTCATTTGAAAATGAAGGATGATATTGTGTACCGGTTGTTTACCTTTCAGCTTTACTCGTAAAAGTCCGCTAGGGAAATTGGTTGGTCGTAAACTTGGCTATTCCTATCTTTAAACCAGACTTGTTCATACTACATGTGGCTACCAGACGCTCTAGGACCGATTAACGGAATCGCTGTTTTAACCTTAAATAAATCAACTATTACTTATATTGTTAAATTATGTTGCTCTCAAAACGGTAAAGGAAATCATCGTGAGGAAACTGGCACGTCCTAGACCACCAATTCTAAGACATGTTACATCCACACTGGGCACGCGTGCTGGGTTATGGCCAATTCCCTTTCTTAGAGAGGAGGCCTGTTTCCCAGCAGTGGGAACTTAATAAAGCTAATGCAAAAAAAAACAACTTATACCTACGTTAAGTATTCCAAACCAAATCCCAATTCCAAAAGCCAGGTTCGCGAAACGAGTCCTAACGAACTTAAATAATGTTTTTTTTTTCTTTTCTGTACTGGCAAGACAGCATGTCGGCGCACGAGTGTTGCCCCGGGCGATTTGGGCATTTTTTTTCTTCCATACAAGTTACGTTCGCCCAAGCTTGTTCTTGCGGGTAATGGCTTCATTATACACTTGGAATCTCAGGAAAGAAACTCGGTGGCCAAGAGCAAAAACCTGACGAGTAACCCAGCTAGAATGAGACCTTAGTGAATATGTAGAACGTTTTGAGCTTTGAAATTATTTTCAAATATACTTGGAAGAGATTCAAATCACAACCTTAAAATTATTACATTTTTTGTTTTGAGTTTTCACGTCGTCTTCTTTCTTCTAATTTCTAAGCTCAACTTCCTTATTTTTAGGGAAATTTCGAAGATTTAGTAGCAAGATAATGATACCCCAATCGAGATCGCTTCGGTAATCGTTCCTGAGTTATTACGCAATTACGTGCTCAGTTTCGTGTATTTTTAAACAGCTCTTGTGTTGCAATTTGGTTGTACGAGATGATGCTGCGATCGTTACACGATTCTGAATTCCAGTGGCTTCTTAACTGGTGCCATAAAATTTCATTCACATAGGTATTCGGTATAAAATGAGATGGAATTTGAGGTTTCATATGAAATGGCAAGGTTAAATAAGGGAGTGGCATAATGGCAGATGATAATGCGAATTTTATTATTTAAGAATTCCGAATTAAGTAAATCACTAAATTAATTGAAATTTGTTTATCAAGGAAATCTTATATTATGGTGAATTTTGTAATCTGTAAGATTAAAAAAAAAGTATTTCAATAATATCAGAAAAGTGATGCGAAATTAATTAATCGATGAAAATGTCACCACACAGGTTTCCACCGAGGAGGTCTTCAATTGGGTCTTATGTAATGACAGGTTTAGTCATAAATTTGCTGAAGGGTTCCGACCAATCTCTCATTTTAGTATCTGGTTCGATGCTTAAGTTTTTATTTTTGCGCCTTGTAATTAGGCACGGCTTTTGGGCGGTGTGTAGTTTCGCAGAATCGATAATTTGTTATCACATAAGTGAAGCTGTGAGATGGGTTGCTGTTCGTGGATGGAAAACGTTATTTGCATTAGAGGATTGTATTTATACAGATTTCTTAAAGCTTACTAATGTTCGTGTTGAGTAATTTGACCGAACAAAAAAGTAATCAACCAATCACTGCTGGATATATAGGAGCCTCTCAAAAATTAATAGGCCCGAACCCCAGTCAAAATCATAGCAATAAACTCTATTAAATCAATCAAATCGAAGCCTCGAGCTTCGTTTTAATAAAGTCCCATATAAAACTATTACTCACAATCATGATTCAATTTACAACCGTTCATTTACGCATAATAATTCTTATGGAACTATTAATGTTTCAAGTTTAAGTATAAAGAAAGCTAAAAGGGTTACTCTCGAAACACTAAAGACAGATTTTTATTGCAGATACAGTGTAACTAACGACTGTTCACAGTCTTTTATTCTTGGCGAACAAAAACAACATTAATCTGCGGGCAACGTGGTGTTTATCTCTATTCAGCCATTGAAAAGGTGCAATAAATATAGTAAGCACACGTCCAGCAATTGAAATGTACACTACTTAATAATCGCCGGCATGCAACGCCAGCACACGACCACGCTCCGTGTGGCCGCTCGCTTATACCCTACGATTTTATCGATACCCGGGAATTTTTTTTTATTTTCCCATCACTTTTACGAATACCGATACCACTTTTAATAAAATGAAAAAAATACTATCGATGTTTTTTTTTCGTAGTTTCCCATCACTATTCCGTTTGACGGCTGTGATATGTGGTTTTAGAAACCCATTGGGTTGATTAGGCATGATTGTAAGTCTTTCTTTTAATCATGTTGCTATTATAAAATTTCTTGTTAACCCGACCCTATTATGAAATGTATTCAGATAAAAAATACTTCACAATGATACAGCGTGATAAAAATAAAATGGAATGTTACTCATCGTAGTGTATGGATAAAAAATGTCTATAATTGTATTTATATTGAGTATCTACCTATATTTATATTTTACTTACAGCTCTAAAGTACTTTTATAACTTCTTAGAGCCTGCTCACATTATTACGGCTCTTCGTCGTGCCAAATAATAGGTAATATAAATATTCGACAACTATCACATAAAGCCGTCTAGTCTCAAGCTAAGCAAAGCTTGTGTTATAAGCACTAGACAACTGATAAACATATATATTTCTAAATACAAACACATTATAGATAAATTACACCAAGACACAGAACAAATGATCATGCTCATAACACAAACATTTGTTCTGGTTGGGAATCGAACCCAGTGCAGCCCATACCTACCGAGTATTTGGCCTAGAGCTTTGTCTCGCCCGTTTGCTCGGTATGACGACGCGGCAATGTATTGCACGTTTTTCACGTTTACAATGCCATGTCGTGGTAATGTGGCGAGGCCCTTATACCTGATACACAGGATAAAAAAAACCTACAACTATTTAAATAAAGAACAATATCATCACTGTCAACTAGGCCATACATTTTGTCCTTAGTCATAAAAAGTAAATTCGTATACAGAATGTCAATTTCAAATTTAGAATTCCACGCTAGTGTCACTCCGAATGCAATTGACTCATTCGATTATCGAATAACGTCACGTGTGGTCGCCAGATCGTAGGCATCGATATCCCGCGCGAATACGTTCGATGACAACGCCACAGCTAGTTGGTTCCCGCCATATTTGCCGTGTCCAACGTTAAGATTTATAATATAAAGTGCAACTTGTATAATATCGAGCGCATATTGCGGTTTTAATAGTGCTGCGACTTGCGACTTGATTTAGTGTTTTGTAATTGAAGTACAAGTAGTGATGTAGTGCGTTTTAATTATGCGATTAATTATTTTCGTTTACTTCGTAAATAAGTCGTATTATGATGATAAAGGAGTTTTGATTGAGTAATTGCTTTGCGGTTGGATAAGTTTGAGTGTCATATTAACAGCACTTATGAAACGTGTTGGAGAGTTTATTCAAGTAGAAGTTAGATCGAAGTTTAAACGCGTGGGTATTTAATTTAGCCTACGCTTGGAAGCCGATTTGTAGATTTAAATAATATTTTAAGTACGCTGCTGTGTTATTATAGAAATGTTTATAAATCAATATCGCGGAATACCAATGTGATGATGGCGAAACCATCTCGAGTTCCATCCTGCCGAAGGATTAACTGCTCAGATTTCAGTAGGTGAAGGGAAAATTCTGAGGGGTTACTTGACAGATTTTTTGGTGAGCCTAGAACGCTAAGAGAAGGTGGGCAAAAATCTGCCACTCCCTTTTGCTCCGAAGCCTTTAAAGGTCTTTAATAGGTCTCATCATAATCATCATTTCAGCTAAGAGATGGACACAAGCCTACCTGAAGACCATATGACTACCTTCCTAATCAGGATGTTCTTCAATTACCTTACTATGTGAGATGTTTTTCACTGAGTTTTTCTCCAATTTAGTTAAACTGAAAATGTTCACCTCAAAACTTTCCCAAAGAAACTTCCTTAAAAATACAAACTATTTACAATCATTCACACCTAAACAACTCTAAACCTATAAATACTAATTTCCTTCCTTTAATTATACATCTCTATCTAGTCTGAGAGCCAAGTATTTGCATTTTTCCTCCTCTAGCCGGTCCCTTGTCGCCTAGGCGCGATGTTACCGCTAGATGACGCCGGATAACGCGCTAGTATCAAGTTCCTACTAAGATCTTAATCGTTAGATGTATTAGCGCGGCCATTGGACACTGGTGCAAGTTAAGAAAGATATATATTTTTTGGAATCATTTTTAAAAATGGTTAAAACTACTAAATTACTGCAGTTGTGAGGTACAACTTGTGAACCAATATTTTTTTTAAATATTTTCCTACAGCTTTTTTTGATATGGTTGGAAAAATCATCGAATGACGAGTCCCGCCCTTCCCACAGCTGGGTATGAGCCTACCGCATTTTAAAGTTTAGTTTTCTCCATAGTTAAAATAATAATAAAAAAAGGTGAAATCACACACACGAATTTAATCATAAAATGTGAAATTTGGGCCTTATTGTGATTGGAACAGGCTTGTTTTTAATCGGTTATTTACAGAATTAGATCAGAAATTGATTATTAAAACATTTCGCGAAGTTGGTTCTTTGAACACAAGACTAAATAGGTACTTAAATATAATTTTCAAAAAGACAGAAAAATAAATAATTAAGCTACAAACAGTTTAACTTTACAACTCATCTAAATAAATAAAACGTATCTAAACGAACTCTTAAAAATCAATGTCACCGCTATAACTTAACCCTTCAACCGCGCACTGCGGTCGCACATACACGCATCCATAAACACTTATAAAGCATTGTGCTGGCAGCTAATTAACCCTACCAAGATTTATCGCATTCACTCGACTCCATGTCACTGTGATATAGTACCCCAACTCGCCAAGTGACCCGCCGATTTCTCAAAATCGATTTCATATCGGGGTTAAATTGATATATAGAATAATTAAAAAAATCGCTTTAATTGAACAGGTTATTCGAGTAACGATATCTTGTATCGATTAAATATGTATCGAGTTTTGATTATTCGGTTGATTGATTTGTTTTTGTGAGTTTGTTTAGTAAAATCATAAAATGTTGTTTCTTGATTAAGTGGGGGGTAAAGTAGCCGTAACAGATCTCTGTTACGGCTACTTTACCCCCCAATTTATCTAAATTTAAGGACTCAGGACGCGTAGTTGTAAAATAAAATATCATAAGAAGACATTTTTTGGATTAAAAAAAAACTCTGTGTGCCCTTTCAGGACATGGTATAATTGTGCGCCAAATATCATACAATTTTTTTGTTGTTGTTTGTGAGTTAGAAGAAGTTACAAACATACACACACATGAACTTTCGCTTTTAATATAACGTGATAAATACTTTTCTGACAAAACGTATTTACTTGTCTAGTTCATACCATATTTTCACTGTAATACTTTCACTGTAGTTATTTACAAACGGTATATTTGTATCAAATGCATTCTTAAAAAAAAAACTTTTCACAGATACGAAAATTAAACAATAATGCAGAAAAAATACTTAACGTGACATCCAAAAAATCTTCTAAAAGACAAAATCTGCCATCAAAACTGCAAAGTCATAAAAGTATAAAAAAATTGTCCTCAACTTTTAAAAAGCAATGTCACCCTACAGGCCATAACGATAACTGTACCAGTTAGATAGCTCAAGATCCGTTAATAACTAGGATTACAGATAACTTCCATCTAAAAACTACTCAACTGTAAGTTACCTGCAAAATAAAATAATAGAACGTGTAGAGTCTCGTTATGTGACGATATTTATTTAAAGGTCCAACGATTTCAGCAGTTTTGGTTGCGGGATGGTTTGAAAAGGCTCAAGACACTCCTTCTCCCTTTTTCTCTCCTTTTTGCTTCCGCAGAACCTTTTATTTTAAGGTGGGAAATATCGCCTTTGATCTGGGTGGGTAACAGTGTCAGACACTGAATAAACAACCCACCTTCTTAGCCCTCATACCGGGGTCAGACCTTCCTTTCAAAAATCGGACAAGCGCCCCAGTAGGCTTCGGCCTTGGAGTCGGGTCTCTTCATTTGCTGACAACTCCTCGAGGGGCGCAGAAACAGAGCGCGCCGTCGACTTGGCTTGGTCTGGACCGTTACCAGACGACCGTCCGCAAGTCCGCGACTGCGCTGGCCGGAAATCGGAATCGGAATCCCGGCGGCTACCCAAGAATCTTTCGTTTGCTTCTATTCTGCAACCAATGTGCTCTGCCTTCTCTCACTTAAGTTTGGGTTTATTATATCATCTTCCTGCCCTTGTCCCGTTTTATTTGGGGTCGGCGCAATATGTCTTTTTCTTCCACTCTGTCCTGTCACCCGTCTCGCTATCACTAACTCCTCCTTTTGGTTTATTATTATTATACGTATATTATTCTTCGGGCTGTGTAGGTAACCTTTCTTTACAGAACAACTTATGTAGATGAAAATAAAAAATAAACTTAAAGAAAACGTTAAGAATTAGACTTTGTAATATTATTGAAACGGTGCAAAGTGGTCAGTAATGCAGACAGTTCTGTAAAAGAAACAATTAACATACCTATCGAACTACCGATTATAATGTCAAAGTCATTTTTGCCCATTTGACCATTGTTTAAACGGAAAAATTACACTACATTTTTTTGTAATACTGCTTCTATCTTAAAAATGGTTCAAAATATGTGCAAATGTAACGTCTTCCTATTTCTGGGTTATTATTAGGTAAGTCAACGTATATATGGTAATCAGAGAGGTAAGAGGTCAGCCCGTCTGGCCAAGTTGATAATCTACAATCGTTAACGCTAGTAAACAACTAATCAAATGTATGGGAATTACATAATTTCAAACAAATTAGTAGCCAAATTCACATCATTCAAAATTATAGAATGAAATGTTATCGTTTCTACAATGATCATCGCTACATCCTGTAGTTTTATGAGACAATTAATACATACATTGAGGCGTTTCGATCGTAGAAAGAGACTTGTAAAGAAACTGTAACTTGGTTAGGGGGGCGGGTCACTTGCGGGTAGTAATGGTGATGCTATTTTTTACGTCCACGTCCGAGACCATACTAATATGCGAATATAAATCTCCTCTATAATCTCCAATCGCCATATTAATATCATTAAAAAAGTGAAGTCGTGAGAATTACTTCCTTGTACCTAATGATTGCTCTGTTGTACGAGTATAAATTGACTACGAAATAGTTTCTGTAATAAATAAACTTTCAATTAAGAACTAAATTATTAAGAGATTCAATTAATTGTATTAAATGAAAGGCTTGTTAAGAATTGTTAATTAATAATTGTCTGTGAGAAATTAAGGTTTGATGAAATCGTATCATCTTCTGATGTTGTACCTAAAAGGTTTTTGAGCCGATCTAGTATTGTATCTATCTATATTTATATATAAAAGGAGAAACTACCAGACTGAAGCTATTGTGTCTAGGAGCGTGAAATTTTAAATACGGTTGGTTTGCCAACAAGCAGAAAAATCATTGTTAAGCTCGTCTTTGTACATAAATTGTCAAATAATTGGTCACCTTTTATGACAAAGGCTGATTTTGAGATATGATTTTCCAAAATTCGCCCCCAAAGGGGATGAAACAAGGGTTCAACGTTTTTTATAAAGACGTGCAAGTACACACTATTTAATAAATAGAATTGTTTCTTAATAAATAACCTGCTTTCAGCGACTTAACGCGAGTAATAGTAGAAAATTGTCCCAAGGAAATATTAAATATATATTTACAGAGACTTTACTTGCGTGATAGTAGAAAATTATCCCAATAAAATATACGCCCGGGACAAAGATATCCTGTATACTATTCCAGGACATGGTCCATACGTGTACCACTAAGTTCACTTTGAAATAAAATACTTCTAAGCAAGCGCCATAAGACAAAGTAGTGATCAACGCGTAAAATTAAAAAAATAAAAATATTTATCGAGCTGAAAATTTGTAGCTTCGATTAAGACCTCACATTTCAAATTGATATTGCAATCTTTCAATCAAATGATAAGTATCGTACTAAAAGTCACAAAAGTGCAATTACGACTTCACCATCCTCTTGATTGAGTCTTCAAATAATAACTGAAGACATTTGGAAACGTCATTACACTGACCACGTCAACGCAATTGGGTCTTCAGGCTATCAGCAACCAAAATCAACATTACAATCAAAAAGTACTACAATAATTATTTCCATATAAACATGTTGACCAACACGAGAAAATGATTACCAAAAAAAAAAAAATCGATCTGTCAAAAATCACCCTTATAATTTGAGACGACTCTATAAGGCCGGTGGTACACCGCGGCGCGTTAAGGCGGGCGCACACTGAGCCGTAGGATAATTAAAGAGGCCAGTGGATGATAAATAACCGGGTGTCCGCGTTTTTACCGCAGATGTCATTATCTCAGCCGACTCTATCAGCCGTCACTCGATTACGCAGATGCGTGTGGAGTGGTTGAATCCCCCAGGCTTTTTTGTATTTTTCTACTGATTTATTGGTTTTTTGTATCGATAATTTAAGCAAAAAAAAATGCTTAACTAATGATTAGTAACTATTATAAAATTGATTTAAGTATTATGTTTTCTTATTTTTTTTTTCTTAAAAAAAGTTAAGCCTACATCAGAATTTATTTTTATATTGTGGGTGTGTTTACAAACATTGGAACTCACATACACTAGACACCCAGAACCGGAACAACTAATATTTGTAGGCAATACAAATATTTGTTACGACACGCAGCGTAGCATTTATGAACACACATAAATATTTTTTTTAATCCCAAGATAATATTTTTTTTCGAAATTATTAAAAGCCTTTTTCCAAACGAAACATGATGCACATCAAAAAAATCTCAGATAAATACTAAATATAAAGGTGTTTTCATCAACAATTCAAGTAATATCATCTCTATACAGATATCATTCTACAACAACAGCGTAGCGCATGAATATAATCGAAAGGTCCAAGTTGATGAGAGCGCGTGAGAGCTTTTTTGTCTCAACCGGTGCACACCCTTCAAGGAAAAAAACTCAGGACAAATAATTATTATTGAGCGTAAAAAAATGTCCCTTAATTGTGTCCGTTGTACGCTCGTTAATTTTTAACGCGAATACCGCTTGATTTTTTTTATTTAATTTAAGTTAAAGTTACGAATATGATTATGACCGTATATTTTTATAACGATATTACGATAAATAAATTAATATTCTTAATTTGAGATATCAACATTTTTCATAATTTCTTTTTTCGATTTTATAGGCATTTACTTTAATTGGTTTTTGGTTCAGTAAAAAGATAATAAACTTTAATAGTTAACATAAAATATAGTTAATGCTCTTGCAAATTATGATATTAATTTCAAAAGTGTCATTTCCTCAACACTCAATGCAATACACCTCGAGAGATAAATACAGGTAATCATCGTACAGTGTAAAAACAATAAATTACTTACCAAAAACGAATTTAAACAACACGTACAGTCAATCAGAAATGACTCAAATATATTTAAAAACACTATGTTTGGTGAAACCAATCTTATACACTTAATCAGTGTACATGGGAAGTCTTACTTTAACTGTCAATATTTTTCCCACTTTTGATAAAGGGGAAAAAATTTTTTTTCCACAAAAATTGCTTTATTTATTGTGCAAATGTAACGAACGATTATAAATTCATTACTTTTGTTTGCAGATGTTCGGAGCTGGTAGCAATTTCAATTGGTGAGTTGTTTTTTTTTAGTTTTGTTTTTTCTTCTGTTTATAACGATGTTTTAATTACTGTATTCTTAGTGTACATCATTAGTTGGTCAATTAACACTAGTCAGTTGGACAAGAACAATCGCAATCGTTACAAATTTTACTTCTCATTTCCAATATCCTTTACGAGGATTTTTAATTACTATTAAAGTTTTAAAGGTTTTTATTATTTATTAATAAGGTCAATGTTTTATTATGACATTACAAGTATGTAAACTATTAATTATAAAAAAATAACCTGTTCAGTTTTGCATTACCGAGGTAGTAAATTTTTTAATTACCACAAATTGTATTAGTTATGTTATTTTTTTCTCAATATGACTTACATAGGCTTTAAAAATAATATCGTTTTCATATTATAAATGTGATAGTTTCTGTATCTATAAATATTTTAATTAGTTTCGCTATCATGTTTAAACGACTGAATGGTTTTTTTTAATTGATATAAACTGGTGCTTGACTGTGATCCCGCGTGATGGTAAGCAGTAATGCAATCGTTGATGGTGAGGCGCACTAGATTATTGAGAGCCTATTCAATCTTGCCTTGAAGACACCTAAATTATAATCAGACGGAAAGACCGCAGCTGGCAAACTGTTCCAGTTTCTCAATGTACCTAGAACCATTAATTTGAAGCCATGTGATATCCACCAATCCGTAATGGGCCCGCGTGGTGGATTATGGCCCACTCCCTATCCTAGAGAGAAGGCCTGTGTCCCAACAGTAGGGACATTAATAAGGCTGATGATGATACTTTTTATCATAATCTTCTTTCTTTCAATCTTTTTTTTTATTCCTTCTCTTAGGCCTGAGTCTAATTGACACTGTGCTATGGTATACTTTTTATCCTGGAGTACATTTTCTTGGGACACGCAATCGAAGCCGCTGGCTACACGACAATTTTCATATTAGTACCTAATTTAACATGAATTTTTATGTCACCATAATAGGTCATTCATAATAGTCTTATTATAAATATTTCATAGACCTTGGACATGCAATATTAGCAATAAATACATCACTTGGCTATTTTACGAGAATATTAATTGTCTTAATATTTTTATTAACATTCAACAACGTAGTTTTTTTTTACCTTCCACGTAGTTTTTTTCTTGTTAATAATTTCGTAAGTCACGCGAAACATCTTTAATAACTTATCTTCACATTTTTACTAAAGATGTTTTAATTTTTACTAAAACATCTTTAGTAAAAATGTGAAGATAAGTTATCTTTTATGAAATATATAAGGCTTAATTTATTGGAGTGTTTTAATTTATGATGAGTCTTGTTAGTAACGAAACCATTTATTATGACGCCACTACAATTAAGTGATAGGCAGGTGACTAGCTGTTACAGAACTATGAGACGATATTTTTTTCTGTTCCATTTCTGGGCAAAGCCTTGCTTCCACTCTTTGTATCTTTCGCGGGCACACGACATCGGTCATGGCATGTCGTGCCCAGTCCCATGTAGGTTGGGCAGCCTTTTGAGCCACAACAAATTCAAATTTCCTTATGCTATAAGTAATTGGACTGGCGTACAGCACTTTATGAGACGATTTTTTTTGTTAACTTTTCAGTCCCATTTTGGGCAAAGCCCTGCTTCCACTATTTTTGTCTTCCGAGGGCATACGCTCTCTTTTCATTTCTACCCTGTCTCAGTAAGTTGGGAAGCTTTTTGAGCTACAACAAAATCTACTTTTTTCTTTTAAATGTTATGCTATAAAACCAAAAATACACTTTAATGATAAAAATATTAAAAGACAATATTCCTTTTGTGTAACATTCTTCTCAATATTCAACAAAAAATGAATCTAGACAACTATAGTAATGCTCATACGCAGACATATAGTTAATTCTCATCTTTTGCAATGAAATTGTTTTGTAAAAAGTCGTCGATTAAAGAAGAGTAATGACTGAGTTATCACCTGAACTAGCTTACCCCATGGCGTTTGTATCAATTATAAAGTACTTTGTAAACGTGGCCATAGATTATTAATTGGACCCCTTTGATGGTTTGTAAATATGGTCATAGACTGTATTATTAATTGGACCCCTTTTGATGGCTGGTACTTAGTGCCAGTGTAATTTGATGACACCTGCTCGGATCCCTGTGGGCATAGCGTAATATATTTCACTTTTTATTCATTTTTAAAGCTTCATTATGGTTTGGCTATAAATTAGGAAACTTTGAAGTTTTAGTTTTTTTTTGTTCAATAATATATCAATTATTTATTAAGCCTCAAGCGTTCTAGGACTTGGGGTTTACTTATTGATCTTATTAAAACCAATAATAATGTAGTTTTTTTTTTAAGGGGGGTGTATGGCCTAGCTTAAGCTTAGCTAATGTCTAGGAATCCTTCTTCAATTTGCAGTACACAGACCTTTTTTAATTTAATTTCTTACAGTCCACCATAAGGTTGTCTGGTAGATATTGCCGCTACGATAAGACCGCTATTGTTGGTACAATGGCGAATAGATACAAGTTTTTTTTTAAGTTTTTGTAACTATTTTGTCGTACAATAAAGTTTATTTTATTCTAAGTCCTTACAGCTGAAAGACGTCTTCTATTGAACGTCTAAACCTTCTTTCAAGTGTTACCATAACAAACGGTTCTTTTTTCTGTTTCGATTTAAGGAATACGGAAGGAATATGGGTGTCAATCGTATTTCTTCAATAATTGTTATTGTTGTAATTGTTATATAATTGTATACAACTTCCGTACCGTTCCTTACTTTGTAGTCTCTAATCGCCTATCTAATTAGGAGTGGACTTAACCAAAATATTGCAGAACTTATTAAATAACATAAAAAAATACAAATCAAATAGGGTGACAATGACGTTTCCAAAATTTATTGGACACTTAAAATGTTATATTCAGAAAAAAATAAAAAAATATAAAAACAACAATCTAACAAGACGACTGGAGCTATTAAAAATTAAGTGATCTCAAACAGCTCATAATAAAGAGATCATAATATTCGCGGGTACATAAATGTTATTTGACAACTTTAAACATGGTTTTATTGACAATAAATTCAAGTTTAGCTTGTTGGAAATGGATTTGATTCTTGTCATAAATATGGTTTAGAAAGTCCGTAAACTTCACAATAGTGAAATTAATATCGAGCACTTGCTCATAGGTACATAAGTAAGAAAATTGGTTTTAAAAAGGTTTTTTTAGGTAGGTACTACATTATTTTTCGACTTCGAGCTGTCTTTCTCAATTTTATATTTATTAGTATATTAATTGATATTTTTTGTAAATGTATTTTTATTATGATATGTATTTAATGACATGACATGAGACATCCAAACCAACCCACACTGAGCCCGTGAGAGATAATTATTTATTTAGTGAATATTTTATTTATTGTAGTGAATATTTATTTATTTATCGCCAAGGCCACTTGGCGATAAATATTCCTAGCTTGTCATGCTCTTTTGGTGATTATGAGAATCAGGGAAATGTAACAACCTCATCGGTAGTTATATTTTTCCGCCCATTTGGGATTTAAACTCTTTAAGCCATGGGCTTGAGAGTGATTTTTTTTCTTAGGTTATTTTGTTTTTATTTTTCTTTTTTTGGGCGTTCGCCTAGTTGACACTTTGTTTCACCCAAGGCAATATTGCAATTTAAGTGGCAATTTCGCCAGTCTTTTGAACGCAGTTCAAATAATTTCATGACACTATTATCAAGTCACGAATTTTTGTTTTTACAAACTTTTTGTAGATTAATAGATAAAAAATATAAATCTATAAAGTGTATGCATAATATTTTACTATTAAAACAAACAACGAATTCTCCTTACTCCAAAACAAAAATAGCACACCTCGTAGCCTCGTACCCAGTTATTATAAATCAGTGTTTACATTCTGAAACTATAAAAGAAAGTTGAGGCAGACCTGTTTAAGCCCACAAAAAGTATTAAAAGCATGGTTTAATTTGGTAAACATAGCAATAAAACATCTTGTGCGTGACTTACGCGCTTTCATACAATGTAAGGTGGACTTGCGTATGTAAAAATACATATCGGTGCGAAGTTTAGTGAAATTCATTATACTGAGTTGGTTTTGCGAAAACAATGAGCGAATAAAGGGTTAAATGTACCACTGTTGAGCTTATTTAGGGTTGAATGCACTGTGAATGTTGTTGTTTTTGCTTTTGTTAAGGAATTACTTTGATAGGTTGGAAAAGGGGATTAGTACAGACTAAGTTTTAAGTAGAGCGGCTAAACAATTATTTGATTTTATGGATTCGTTTTGCGGCAGTTATATACCATAAATATATATATGTTTAAAATTACTTCCTACTTTAAAATAAATAAAAAAAACTATATAATGGTAGGTAAGGCACCACTGGATGGCTAAAGAGAGGGAGATCATCTGAATATATTTTCAGATCATCTCACCCTCAAACTAGAACAGAGGTCGTCCGAGTCAGCGCAGTTTGATAAAAAAAAGGGGAAACATTTGTCCAGCAGTGGGGAAATAGGCTAATAAATTGTTTCCATATTTACTAATTTGATGGACTTCTTGAATCTTATTAAATGAAAGTCCTACATTTTATCCGGAATTCTGTCAAAATCACAGACACATTGGTATCTAGATAAATCTCACTAGCACACGCTAGCTACCCCATTTCCTTTTACAGTAAGAAAACATCTGAATAAAACCGTAAAACAAATGAAAGCATAAAGACAGATAATGGAAGGCGACATGTTATTCGAATATGTCCGTTTGTTTGTTTATACGTCCGCAACGGCTGAACTTGTCCAAACATTTGTAATATACATGTCCGACTGTGTTTAGATTGAGTTCATTAAATGCAGTTATTGGAAACTGAGTTCGAGTTTAGTCTTTTGGTAGAAAAAGATAGGAAATAGTGATGCCACATTTGGGTTTCGTACATAGGCGTATATAGGAGGAGGTTTGAGTCAGGTCCATATTTCTTTTTTGGTGGCATTTTACTTGTGGCTAATATTCTGAGCGTAGAAATGGATGGCTAGAGATGGCACTAGGAGAGCGCATATATCGTTAATTTTTTTTTTGGCGGCATTTTGTCTAATGACTTGTTTCGTTCTAGATTGGTGCAGAAGGGCGTGTCTGACTTTAACCAACTAAAACTATACATAGCCATTCTCCTAGTGTTCTAGGGAATCGGCCCTAAGGGTTTGTTGACATTTGTAAATAAGCGTAGGTATATAGGAGGGTAACTAGGCCCTACCCACTTCACTATGGTCTAGTGCCCACCCCAAGATGTTGCGCTACCGATTCGAAATTCTGTGATAGACACCACCATACTGATACCTATCAGTATTTTGGTGTCTGGTAGCTATCACTCAAAAATCATAAAGACCCTTGAAAACTAATCCAAGATGCACTAATAATAATAGTTTAACTCTAGCTAATCCATTTATATTGTACACTTGACTCTGCTCTTGATTGTTGTCTCTCTCTCTCAAAGGTTTGCAGGGAGAAAAGTCATTGTTGAGTTAAGCTCACCTTTAATTTAAACTGCTGTGTACTTTATTAAATGTTTTATGTACAATGTACAATTAAAGAATAAAGATTGAAATTATGGTTTGAAATAATATTTACCTTTTTTTTTAACATCTTCGCTCTCCACCAGGTAAGGTAGCGGTCAAGCGCGAACCTATAATTAAAAAAAATAAGTACTGTTAATTTATACGATTTCAAAAATTCTTGCACAGGCAAAAAGTCACTATTCCTGAATGATCTCGGGAAAAAATGTGTTAACTTCGCTACCGGAGTTTACCATCACGGGAGCAAGGGATGGAAAAAGTCTAATAGACCAAAATCACTCAACTCTACAAAGTACCATAGACTTAGCGATTCCCATGCAGAACGGATGCAATACAATTTGTTTACGTTTGAAGCGAGTAATGCTAGTTTTTGTTAAATCCATTTCCTTCTACATGATCAATAGTAGTGAGATGCTACATTTCTTTTTGTAATAAACCTTGATGGTCTGAGAAAATATTGTTTTTGATATGATTACTTTTACTACAAACGCTCAGGAAATATTTCCATTCTTCCGCTGATTATTTTTTTTTATTATTAAAATGATAGTGCTTAACTGCATTCTATATGGTAAGCAGTGATTCAAATTTATGCTGGTAAGCGCTTTAGTTTATTAAGAGCCTAGCCTTGAAGACACCTAAATTATAATAGGACGGGAAGACCTCTGTAAACAAATTGTTCTGATCCTTCGATATACTATTGCAGCCAAATTGTACCAAACCTTCGATGCAAATGACGAATACGGTACAAATGACGAGGCGAAACGCTTAGTCTGGACCGTAGAGGTGTTAACAACGTAAAGGTGGACACTCGCCGTACGTTGACTTGTTCGATGGTAGAAAAATGATGATGAAACCAACACATGTAATTCCCGTGCTTCACCGTCAACTATTACATGAATCTTTACCGTCAGGTAGGATCGCAGTCAAGCACTTTTCCGATTTTGATGAGGTTTTTTTAATAGATATAGTGATTCAAGAGGAAGGTTTGTATGTATAATACATACATTAATATCACAATTGCACCCGTGCGAAGCGGGGCGGGAACCATATATAAAAATCTCTGAGTTATCTACATACCTATACATGAATGAATCACATCTTATTATAAAATATTATAAAGTATTTATATTGAAAATCAAACACAAAACTTCACATTTCGAAATCAAATCTCTTCTAATTCCATATGTTTTACAATAGAAAAATCTCAATAGAAATCCGATATAACAAGCCCGTCATGTGTAGTAGTCCATGCACTGGACTGGTGTATTATAATCCAGTAACAAATGGTCGAGTCAGGCTTACGTATGTACACGTAGCCACGCATGTGGGGTTAAGGCGAAGCGTACTAGGAAATTCTCTCGTTTAAGTACACCAATATACCCTCTCTCTACACCGTTAAATTTTGATCGTTTTAATCCCTTGAAGGGTCGATCCGGCACATGAAACACTATCGATTTGTAAAGTTAAAATAAAAAAATAAGCACTTTTTTTTTTAATTCGAATTCGTTTATGCACTTTCGAAATTGATTTTTTAAAGTAAATATCAGCTGGGCCAGTTCAATAACCTGTAGGTAGTTAGTACGCAACACCCGAAGACTACCTACGCGATCATTGACTCGTTTACTTAAAGAAATGATTTTTTTAATGCGTATATCACTACGAGATTTCGAAAAAAAATTACTCTATTTTTTTATTTTATCTACATAAATCGATAGTGTTTCATGTACCCGATCGACCCTCCACGGGATTAAAACGATCAAAATTTGACGGTGTATATCCTTTTGTTAGAAAGAAGGCAGAGGCTTATAATGTCCCACGGCTGGGATATTATAAGAATGATTATACTGTTGTGCTAGACAAATAAAAATGAACAAGCTTCGGGTAAACTCTTCTTTAGTTACCAATGAAATATGTATGAAAGTACCTACTTTCATCCCTTTCACTTAGCTCAGACCTCATTAGTTAGGATTTTTAGGATTATCTGAAGATTACAGTAATTTATCAACTATATTTGAATGGATGGACAACCGTAAAGGGAAAATCAGTAACATTCCTACTTCACTTCTGAGGCGTGTTTTTATAAATGTTAGATATCGCAAAGGTCGACATTTAAACCATGTTATTTTCAGGAAGGCATTTTCCCATGTTTTAGGTTTTTAACTGAGTAATTAATTTTTTTTGTTAATTTGTCTGCATGTGTAAAAATGGATTATTTCTGAGATACCATATAGTTACTAAAACAAAGATTAAAGTAGCATATTTTTGTTACGCCTGTGTATCTTCATTTAATAATTTGCACCTTTTATATGGGTTATTGTAAACTCGTCACAGGATTAATATTTTTTGGTTTTGTTATGCATCAAGTGCAACTTCACGTTATATCCAGGCAAACTCTTTCAATCCCTTGTTGCCTGGAAGAGATCGCAGAATGCGATAAGGCCGCAAATTGTATATCTCTATTATTAAGTGACAAAATTTGTTAAAATTTTCTAGGTGTACAATAAAGTCCTTATAAATAAATAAATACTTATAAAATAAATATTAATATAATTCTCAATCTCCAAATAAAGCGAACACCATCCCCTTAACCAGGTAGGACCAACTCGGGTATGCGCAGTCGCAACCACTACAACCATTTCTTAGAACCGAGATAAAAACCGGCGACACTCAATTTATTGTAGTTTTTAAACTATTTACATACTTTTTGTACTTTTCTTATGTAAACTCATTTGTAAAATAACTTAGGGCCTATATTTTATTGGATTATTATATGAGATTTGACGTTGGTTTTAAATGTTTCATAATATTAGGTATTTGTACCTGTCGGATGATGTGGTAATCCTGGTGTGACCTGTCTGTTTTTTGTTAGTTTACTCTTTGATAAATTGATCTTAACTTGTGTTGGGTAAGTGTGTGTACAAAACCTAGCTGGATACATTGTGATGGATTATTCACATGTTAGAAACAAGTTTTTCATATTTAACAGCAATATTCAAAACTAGCTTTTGACAGCGGCTTCGCCCGCGTATATAAAATATAGCCTATGTCACTCAGGAGTAAAGCAACTTTCTATTGTTGCTAATTTTTTTCCAATCGGACCATTAGTTTCAGAGATTACATCCTACAAACAAAAAAACAAACTTTACCTCTTTATTATATTAGTGTAGATTATTATTTGACTGTTCGATCAATTAATTTATTTCAGTTGGCATTTGCTGGAAATAATGGTATAAACCATATCAAACATAAAAACATAATTCGGCTGTATTTTCTTGTCCTTGTATCCTCTTGTTAAAGGAATCCTCTAAGGCCCTGGTACAAAGGCAACGTAAGAACAGGGTGGGTTGTTCAGTCAGTGAGAGTCAGGCACTATCTCCTGCTTCACCCAAAGGCGGGACTTATCATTGGATGCTGATGAAAAAAAAACTTAAACCCTTTCTTAAAATCCACTTTTCAGTACAACAATTTCCTCTAAGATTTATATAGTTTCATAGTAATAAAATAACATCTTAATAACATCATCAACAAAGTTGTCTTCAAGACGGTGGCAGTAGGTACTTAGGTAATGGTGCGTGCCTCGATCGAGATAGGAACCTGGCACCTTTGACACGGAGGCCGCTTGCTAACCGACAAACTGTTGACTGTTTCCCCTTATCGCTTTGGCCTTATATTTTTTATTATTTGATATTAAATTTATTGAATTATATTGCTGTTTTATTTATTAATGACACGCAGATGGTTGAAATGAGTTATGTACTTTATAATGACTAGTAACTGTGTTAAAAAGCCTTTACGAATTATAGTTACTATATTACTACATACAATTTATTTTTACTACATACAAATTATTATTAACCCGCACTGGGCCTGCGTGCCTCTCCTAGAGAGAGGAGGCCTGTGTCCCTGCAGTGGGAACATTAAAAGGCTGATGATGATGATGATGGGCCTGCGTGGTGGACCACGATCCATTCCCACTTCTAGAATCCTCTCTGGCCTGAGTTCCAGCAATGGAAACATTATAAAGCTGATGCTATGCTATGCTGTACTTATCTAAAAAATATATCATTCTCTAAACATGGTCAAAAAAGTCAAGGTCCAATGCTGATATTAAATATATTATGCATGTATTATTCACATAAACCTTCCTCTTGAATCATTCTATCTATAAAAAAAAAACCGCATCAAAATCCGTTGCGCACTTTTAAAGATAGTCATCCTCATAGTCATCGTTTTTTATTGGTAAGGGATTCTTACAAGTCATAAAGGTACAAACTGATACAAAAATGTCAACTAATTACAAATTAATCAAAATTGAATGTCAAATAAAAAATACAATTAATTAAATACACATGTCAAACAAATAAAATAATATATAAAAATACAAATAAATCAAAGTCAAATCACAAAGTAAAATTAAATATAAGAAAAGTCACAATATAAAATTAAATTATAAATTCGTCAAATGAATAAAAAGCTTGCTCGATAAGCCATTTTTTCAATCGAGGATCTAAGCAACTTTGTTTTATACTATGTATTGATGATGATGATAAGAAGAAGATATCGATAACCTAAAATTACATCAGTTTATACATATATTTCTGAAAGAAAAAAAACTGTTAAAATTCAAAATAGCCCCTCTTCTATTGTTACCAGAGTACGGACCACACTCCTCACCAGTTTGCGGTCAAAGTGTTCACGCTCAGTTAGGACTAGAAATAAAAGAATCCAGTCTAACCGCGAAGCTAAGGCTGCGCACGCGTTGCTCACGTAATTTGTACGTGTGGTTTGCTGGCAGGCTTGAACGCAGTAATAGAGATCAAATGTTTTCGATTTGTTTGAGTTTCGAATTGGTGAGCAAATGGAATTAAATTGGTTTAGGTAATAGCAGTGTGAAGTTGTGATGTAGGTTCGAACACTTTTATGTAATTTTTTTTTTTTTGAGATTGGTTGTCATTCAGTGACTGTTCCTGCTTTAGGGTGCGAAACGGTGTGACAGGGTTTTACTGGTTATAAGAAATCCTATGGTATATAGGTATCTTTTGTGTTCTAGTACTACGGTTTTCATTTTCAGAAGTCCTGGCACCAATCCTGTATTTTACGGCCCCACAGCTCGCTAGACATGCGATAGACGTGTCCTGTCCAGTCCGTATTAGTCAGTTCATTTTTCTCTCTCTCAAGTTTTTCTTCTTTTATTCTGTTTTCGTTGCGATTCTATAAATGTGAATATCGAGCCTTCTTGTTGGGTGGTCTCTGAGGTCATTGCTAATTGTACATTAAGATATTTAATAAATAGGTGGCAATCTTAATTATCCACGTGCACTTATAGATAACAATTTATCTACATTATGTCTGACCAAGGTCAGGAGTTCAAATCCTTACCCGTAAAACTAAAATAATGAGTCTACTTCTATTGCTTTGGTTAATTATGATATTACTCTAAAGCTAAATAAAACTTTAGCAATAAAGAAAACGTTGATAAGTTTTTAATCTCAAGTCAAAACTTAAAGAACATGGGTGAGGAAATTGTTGATGGAATTGTTATGCATCTACATATTACAATGACAGATACTGACGAAATAAATTTACTAAGTTTTATCAAATCTATTTAAGAAGTTAGCCAGTTGAAACCTACTAAAAATAGTGATAATTGGTAACTGAATTGATTACATTATTTGTGATAATAAATAATTTGTTTTATTGTTCAAAGAAGTTAACCACGTGCCTGGAAAATCAAAGGTAACTTAAAGAAGAGTGTTTGTTAGTAAAAGGGAGTTCACTAAACTGAATTTATTTCAATCTGTCAACCAAAAAAAGGAGACTCGTCAGTACTTACGTACTGCTATTTGACAATACAGAAATTATTGCAAATCCAAACGCTTTGTATGGAAGACAACGATTAGCCCAAAATGTTATGTAATCGTATAAAGGTGAAATCACGATGAGCGCCATAACCCATCAGTCATTAAAAAATAAAACACGCCTCCATATTAATAGATACACTAAATTCTCCTGCATGTTGCATGCTTGGCATGTAATTCGTACATTACAAAGGTAATGAAAAATTGTATTTATCACTACTGTACCACTTGTCGCGACTCATGTATGCGAGCCGATTTTGGATTCAAAACATCGATCTTTTTCGGTTCTTGGTTCATAAATCGAGTGGACTCATTGTGGATGCCGAGTGTGTATTGCAATGAAATAATTGTAATGTGAGGCTTGTAGTGGGGATAATTTGCGAGACGTGGTTCGTTTTTGGGTTGGCAAATTTTTTTGGCGTACTCTGTATTTGGTTTGAATACGTCGTCATCGTCTGCTCATCTCAATGTTTTCTTATGATTGCAAGCTGAAAACGTCATTACCTCTTCATCTGATAATAACTTATTTGCAATCCCCTTTTTAAAAGAGCCCTAGTCCATCCATCATCATTCTTCACCCAAAAGACATCCTCTGTTCTAAATATCGTCACCATTGCCAGTTGTATGCATTTCGTATCCATTAGATTCCCATAACCCTCACCAATTTATCGGTCCACCTTTTTGGAGTCTTTCAATACTACGCCACTCTGGAACCTTTCAGCCCTATTGACTGTCTAAGTATCTGTTTTGCGAGAAATGTACCATGCCCATGGTCACTTTTATCCATAGGTACTAAATTTTCTATGTGTCACGTTTCCAATAAATTGTTCAGTTCAAGGCTCTTTCCAAGGCATTGTTCCATTTAGTACACTAAATGTCACCATCGAAAAGGAAAAGTCAATAAATCTTATCTCATAATCTGATCAGTATGACCAAGGAGTACTCTTCAAGTTATTCAGGGGACACCTCTAAACAACGTTTGAATATAATCAGTTTTCCGTTAAGTCGTAAATTTTCTCCTACCAACACCACTTCATACAGAGAATCACTAATTTATTTGATTACATCAACGTCAGGGTGAAAAGCTTCTGCATGTTTTGCCTAGATTTTAATGGAATTAGGACAATAAACTGGATCAATAGCTGTTTCTTCAACAGACGCGTTTGTAATAGCTTCTATATGGTTATCTTCTGCTATCTTGAACTCTTCGTTATGGAGTAAGGTCTTAACATTGTTTAATAGCCTTACTATTTGCCTCTCCATTTCTCTATTACTTGTATAAGATCCACTTTTACTACTTAGTGGTTATTGTCTGTGTGTTTTATCTCCCAAAAAATTACTATTACGAAAATATTTGTAAGAAATACTTAAGATTTTGTCTTTCAAGATTTCTTTCGGTCACCTCAACTACATCTGTTTAATTCGTCATGCTGTCCATTTTTAGCTTTGTTTCCACTAATTAAGATTACAGTCACAAGAGTCGACATATTTTCTTGTATTGTTAGTCAAACATTTTGAAATATCTCATTTGTTACGATTGTCAATATTGTTGGAGATTCAAGTTGGAGATATGTTGAGTTTACTTTGACCGTCCTTGCTTGGGGTTTGGTGACCCTTTTGATTTCAACATCGAAGTTTAAATTTTACCTTGATTATTATTGCTTTTCATATTAATATTAACTTCAGCTTAGTAATCTCTACAATGTTCAAAATCTGTTGTAGCCTTATTTTCAGTTTTAGATTTTTCTTTCTTAACTGTGTTGATACCTGATCGGATCGTTATTTCTTCAACTACTCTATCAATCACTTACCTAAATCCGTTGTAGTACTTACTGAGCTAAAAATAAACTTCCGAAATACTCATTTTATTTTACAATACGATGATGGATCGTGGCCAAGTCCGAGTGCGTGATTTTTATTGATTCTCGTCTATATGGCCGCGATAAAACATTTATATCGGTTATTTATTTGTTCCTTAAATAAACCACTTTTCGTTTGCTTTATATAATTTTGTCTTCACTTTGAAGGACAGGTTGTTTGCAAAATATATTTTAAAGTTATTGTTGTTTATTTGAAGATATTCTATATAGTTTATCACTTTTACCTACTGTAGTTAGAAGGTAAACAATAGCGTGGGAAATCTTCTTTTTGAATGTGTTTTATTTTTGTATACTTTTATATATCTCAGAACACTGAGGTCCTGGGCCTTAGAGGCGTAAAAGGGGCTGAAGCCAACTCGCAAGGTAGGTTACCTGTGCACTAACACAAGGACAACCTTCGGTTAGTGAAACTTTTGTGCCATATGGAAAACAGAAATAATTGGTCTATGGGTTTTTGGAGTCTTAAGTGGACTGGTAACCCAAAACTATGTTGTGACTATGACCCCTGCCTGAACAATGTTATATTATTACTAGCTGCTGCCCACGACGTTGTCTGCGTGAAGGCTCTACAGCACCAAAAAAACCTAAGATGGCAGTGTATGATCAGTGTATATCAGATGGCATAGCATTATAAGTAAACAACTTTTAAAATAGCATTGCATCAGCCTTATAAAGTTCCCGCTGCTGGGACACAGACCTCATTTCTAGGAGAGGGAATGGGCCATAATCCACCACACGAGTCCAATATGGTTTGGCGGATGACATTTGATAAATTTTTGGTTCTAAAACATTCACAGTCACAGTTTCCCCATGATGTTTTTCTTCACCGTTGAGCAGTGGTTATGAAATAAAATACACAAAGTAATGCGCCTGGCTGGGTTTGAACGACAGACCTACAACTTGTAAGTCGGAGCCTTTACTACTTCGCCATCACTGAGTTGAAGCCTTTACCACTCTGCCACTACACTACGATGGTAGTTATGCTGCCAGGAGCCAAAATGTAAAGAGAGTCAGGACCTTCGACTTATTGATGGTCATCGCGATGCAAACACTCACGGGGAACTGTACGCGCTTGAACTGGAACGGGAAGTTATGAGGTATAAATACTGCCTCAACTTCGCCATAAACCGTAAGAATATTTGCTTCAATGATGTGTCTGTGCAGCGAGATGACTTTAAGACTGGTCTCATTACACCACTTTGGAGGAGATAGGTTCCGAAAATGCATAATCGGGACTCCGACTTTCAGCTTGATGGTATACGCTTGTAGTCCACTTGCTTGCTGGGAGTTCAAAAATTCCACGGGATAATGTGTGGCGTCATCTTGCTCGACGACAGTGTTTATTGAGGTATAGATCACTGCATTTCCCTCAATTTCCGAGAGAATGTATTCGTTAATTGCTGCAGCTTGAACATTTTTGAACGTCAAAATGGCCCGCTCACACACCCAAGAAATTCTGCTGGTGCGGTAAATGACTGTTGTCTCCGTACACACAGCAAATGAATTCTTCTAAGCTGGCTAACGCTCTATCGAGAGACTTTGGAAGCACCTCCTGTCCACTTCTCTCGCAGTGGGCTTTGACTTGCAGCGGACTTTGACTTGCAGAGGTCATGATCCGGAGCAAAGAAGAGTGGCAGGCGGTTGCCTCCTTCTGGGAAGCAGTTATGCTAGCGGCTAAAAAAGGGGGTCGACTGCATCAGGCAAAAGCAAAGGCGCTCAAGCCGCAGCTACCGCCGCCGTGTCTCCAATCCCGATTTACAGCCACAGTGGGCGCGGGCTTGCGACCGCCGAGCAATGGATAGCTCTCTGTTCACCCATTCGATAGTTGTCGACGGCGCGCACTATTCCCTGCGCCTCCAACAGGATCGAAGCCAAGGTTTCAACGTAGCAAACGGGAAGCGTTTGCCCGAAATCGCCACTGAACAAACTATGACACCACCCATCAAATGTTCGTTCCCGCGGATGTCCTGCAGGGTTCTGTCCTCGGCCTCAACTGCCTTCCTATTGGCCATAATATGCTCATCCCATACGATCAAAGAGCAATCCTTAAGCACGTGTCCTTTATCGCTGTTACGTGACACACCACAAAAAGGCGTTTTGACGCTCTCTAAATCGATGGGAATTTGAACATGGCATGTGCTGTCTTGCCGCAGTGTGGCAGCAATTCCCAACGACTCGACAGCAATAGCAATATTGCCTTGCCTCCTGACCTCTGCAAGTATGCCATGTTTTTCTGGTTCCAACAGGAGCAACCCAAGAAAAACATTTTGCCCTGGTTTTGCACAACGCTTTCAAGGATGGTGTCATAAATCTGTTTTTGCTCTGAAGAGAACTCTGTCTCAGCGTTATACTCTCGATTTCCATACTCTTGATGCGGTGATGATTGGGGAGCTGGTAATCCATATTCAATCAGTGGATTGCCGCCGATAGAAATGTCCACATCTTGAAGTGAACTGAGACAGGTGTTCAGCAAACGATCATCCGTTACATCGACTTCGTCTCCAGTAGCACGCCTCAAAGCTCACAGAAAATCTTCAGACAGATGATGGCGATATTTTAATGAACATAACTTTTTTGTAATACTTAACACCGCATTTTTTTAATAGTCTTGCTCAACTCTGCTCAAGATTTTGAGGGTTTTTTGGAACTTGAATTTTTCAAAACGAACTATACCCTGCCCTATATATTGCCCTGTGCGATTTTGTATTTGTATATCCTGTCCACATTATGAGGTGTACAATAAAGCTTATAAAAATAAATAATATACGATACCACGTTTAGGAAGAATTTGATTTTTATGAAATCAAATAGATGGCGCTGTTTTAAAATTTTCTGTATGCTACTACATTCAACTATGTTTCTCTGCCCAAGTTACTTAAATGTCGTAGTATTTATAGTGAAAAGCCAGATAATAGCATGGCTTTCTCAAAAACAACATTTAAATATGCGTCGTTAGATTAAACACTGTCACAGAATGCGTAAGAAAAATAAGTATTCACAACTCCTCCCCCGTAAGTCATAGCGTGATAATATGTAGCCTATATGTTAGCCCATCCATTATTCAAGCAAAATTTCAAGATAATCCATGCAGTATGTATAAATATATATCCTTTTATGAAGAAAATGCGCACTACCATCTATGAATTTTAAGAATAACTAACTGCTAACCTTGCCAACATGGTCATAAAATTATTAATTTCCAAAAAGTGTCAAAATGTAACTTGATTTGATTTTTGTGTAATCTCATAGATGGCGCTTTTTAAAATATGTCTTTATACTACTAATATTCATTAAACTATGTTTATTTGCCTAAATTACGTAGTTTTGAAAAATGAATAATGGGAATCTTTATTATTTACCTAAATAAATTTACGTGCCAAGTTTCAAGTTAATTAACCCAAGCAATAAGATTCTCCCATACAAACTTTAACATCCCCTAAATCTTGCACTGGGGGTACTACTGAAAAAATAAATATGGCATCCTGGATAACTAATTTAGGGTAATGTTTATGCTAAGTTTTGAGTCGATCGGCCCACGGAAAAAAAAGTTACACCCTTGCATCCATTGCACCATTTAAATTCAATATTGCTTACCTCCCATAACTTACGGCGTGATAATATGTAGCCTAAAGCCTTCCTTGGTTTGCAAGGAACATTTTTGCTGAATTTCAAATCAATCTATCCAGTAGTTTTGGCGCCAACCCGTACCATAGGCACAGACAAACAGACAAACAGACAAAAATTCTAAAAAGTCACTTTTTGTCATCAGTTACGTTTTCCTAACAAAACCCACTCATTTTTTCCAGAAAATTCTCAATGTACAGTTTTTCTTTCGTTACTGTTTTATTATATGTATAGATGATTATAATTTATGATTATTTTACTTATAATCTTCCAATCTAGATCACGTTGGTCATTGGACTCATACTCATTCAAATTCAAAAAAACAAAAGCACCGATCAAAAACAAATATACCGAAATGACACTGTTTTATTCACAACAGCTATCAAAAGACCATCAAAGTTGTTTAAAACTCGAATCCACACCATAAAAATGTCAAAGAAATAACGTGTCAGATCAAATCCTGTTACACATGTCGAGCTCATTCCTAAACTTTGCCTTAAACGGATTAAAATTCGTTCCTCATTTAGAAAAAAAAAGAGTAAAATTTATAGTTTCTAAAAAAACCGACCATAAAGAAAGCAATAAACCGTCTAGTTCCACCGCCTATAAATCCAGAAAATGACTACCAATCAATGTGTAAAAATAAATTTATAATGTAAATAAATAAGTTTCACCTAAAAATTTTATTGTCCAGCTTTATATTCGACGTTGCTAGTTTTATTCTTCACTTCCTTCACCGTGGCGTGAATACGCTAACCAAACATTACCAAACACATCTTTACAGCTGCCCCATACTTAATTTCAACTTTATTGTTTCCTAATTCAAGTCTGCATCTATTTTAGGGAGCGCACAGTTTAATTTTGTAAACAGAGGCGTCAAGTCATTAAGTAGTCGACGGCGATGAGCAATAAAAATTAGAAAACATAAATAAAGTTTACTGTGAATGAACATAGTACCAAAATACGCGTCTGAAATAACATATAGCTATATGTTATGTTATATGGTTGAGCTTATTGAAATGCTGAGTGCAAATGTAGTCAATGTCGTCGCTAAAGTATCACAAGCAACGGTTTTGTGACATGTGCCAAAGCTAAAGTTGGGCCTACTGAATATTTGTACTAAAGAACATCTGCAAAACCCGTACAATAAAGTCAGTAATATAATATAAAGTATCGTGGTTGAGTAGTAGTCGTAAATGTGTTGCAGGTGGAAACACATGATTTTCAGGTAGCGTTGATGGACGCAATTACATGCGTTGGGGATATAGATCTAAATAAATATATGAATCTGATAACATTTAGAATTAAATAAAATGGTGTTTATAATTCTATAATACATGCCAAGTTAAATAAAGATCAAATTGAAAGGTTATACGTTGCTACATTCGTTGTTATAAGTAAAGAGTTAGGAGGTAATAAAATTGTTTGTCATACTGGCAAATTGCAAATTGAATATTATAAGAAATCTTTTTTGTAATTCGTATCTTGCTAAACCAATTTTTATTAGCGTCGCAATATTTTAATAAGATTGTAATCCAAATAACAGTTAGATGACTCACTTTATTCTGTATATCCAAAATGAATAGTGTTTAAATATAGCATCATCCTTTTTTGTCAGTCTGTCTGTCATGACAGTCACGGTCGATTAAATCGAGGCATACTGGATTAAAAATCAATTTTAGTACTTATATGGAATACTAATTTCCGTGTTTGTTTTATTGTGTAAAAAACTGTTTGATTCTTAGAAGGTTCTTTAATTTGTACCTGTTGATATGCCTTCGTCATTCTCAAAGAGATCGTTTATTTTGCCTTGTTTTAGTATGTATAATCGCTTTATGGATAACTCTTTTATCTTATTACTTAAGTAGTTAATTATCCGTTTCATACTTACTAATAAAATCATATTATATTAAGATCTAATGAGGATACAAACAGGCATACATGACATCTCTACCCAGATCGTTGCTAATATAACCAAGAGAGTCAAAGGCCTTAAAATTAAGTAGTAATCTTTGTATTAAAATGCTTTTATTTAAATATTACATTTACAATACAATACACCGTATTTATGAATATAATAAATTATAAACATGTATACGTGCCTATTCACTAGCTGAAGTGAAAAGTTTGTTGTCTACTGGTAGCTATAGTAAGGCGTTAGGCAAGAGTTTTTTTTTTCATATTATAATGAGTTACGATTACAATAGCATAGCATCAGCCTTATAATGTTCCCACTGTTGGGACTCAGTTCCTCACTCTCACTCAGTCCTCTCTAAGAGTGGGAATGGGCTGTAATCCACCAAGCGGGCCCAGTGCGGGTTGGCCGATTACGATAGAATCAAAGTAAACTTTACAATTATCTTTGAAATTTAACAATGTGGTTGCTTTTTCTGTTATGTTTGTATCAGGAACTTCTGTTTTTATTACAGTGGCAGATGTTTTAACCCTGTTGATTTATTTAGTGTTGCAAGTAAGTACGACTACGGTTGTAACTTTTGGTTTTTGATATTTGGCATAATTTGTCATTAGTTCTCATCATTAATCTACTGAAGAGGTAGTGACATCCCAAGAAGAGCGAGCTCATAGACTTAGGCTTAAATATATTTTCTAACCATAATTTTCAGAAGTTCTCCCTTTCATTAATTTACTGAAAAAGTAGAAATATCGCATGGAGAGCAAGCTACAAGACCTTCAATTAAATGGTCATGTTACTATTCTTACGCTCATAGACATAAATGTATCTTTGTCATAGCTCAGCCTATCTTCAACTACAGCACATTCCCCACAGTGCCGGACGTGCACGTACTGAGTGAGTTGACACCGCTTCGAAGGGCCATATACGAGCGGCGTGGCGTTGAAACTCATTATAATTTATGGTTGTCCCTGCGCAGTATACCGCGAATGCTAACTTCGGTGATGAAAGGTTTAGCCGCTGGTTTAAGGTTCCAGGGATTGGCTTTGACGTATGTGATTGTGGATTGGTGAGGCTCGTGATACTTCGAAAATTTGGGACGTGGTGGAAGGAATCCGTTCTTGGGTTGGTTGACGGAAGTTAGTTGATTTAATTATTCATGTCAGTTGTTTTTTTGTAGATTTATGTTAGACTTGATTTGAGTAGCTTAGAATGAGGTTATCAATTACTTCTTCTACTGTAATGGTATTTTTTTTTCTATTATTTGCATTCTTTATATTAAATCTTTTGGTTTGAAATTCTTACCAAGATGACAATGATGTAAATGATTGACTAAGATTCCTTTATGCCTTGGAAAGGATGATATTGATAAGTCATTGGTCTGGCAGAAGGTCTTGTATGGACTCTACAGGATGTGGAAGATAGGCAATCACTCCAAGTAAAATAGATATTGGTGTTTGCAGAAAAAGCTACAAAGATTGATTCCAGCTGAAGCATACCCTCCTACTTATTAACGATCTTCATTTAAACTGCGCCGGTCATAATATTAGCTAAATGGACTCAAACTGATAATAACTTATTTACAACATCGAGAACTAACAAGAGTATCTTCGCACAATAAATATAATCATTGATCCCTTTAGTTTACTGTTATCCAGTAGTTAGATGTCAACCAGTTTATTGCCATAATAAATGGTCTGCTCGGGCATATTCTTAATAGAAAATCTCTGAGTCACCTATAAAATCTTTAAGATGATCTAGAATCTAGCCTATAAAGTTGTGGTACACGAGAAATGAATTAAGATATATATTAAACCTGGTGTTAAATAATTTTGCTTCGATTTATGAGGAGGCTTTATATCTAGAATTTAATTGCCGACTTGTTACGATTGTGATCGTTAATATTATGCATTAATTTTGTTTTGAAAGGAGATTAATATCTTCATGTGAGTTGTAAATTGAATCCAATGGTTTCTCGTCTAATTTACGATATACCCGCTCATTGAAAACATCTCCAGTTATGAAAATTTCAAGGATAACATTTCGAATGCGCCTAACGTAGAAAATAACCTGTCGAACAAAAAAAGATACTGTTCCGCCATGATAATGAGACATCAATGCGACAAAAGAGTCAGACAGCACATAAGTCCTTCACCATTTTTTACGACACTACAAATCGCAAGTGAGCAGACAGACTAAACGCTCTCTAATAAGACGATTCGCGTTCAGAACACATTCGAGCAAGCAGAGGCCATATCAAATGATGAGTGTTCCTATTGTATACTGACTTATATCCGATGTCGGGCCAATGAGTTCGTGAGCAGGGGGTCTAATAGCTCCTTATAACAAAGTTTGGAGTGGCTTGGCTCTTTATCTCGTTACCTTATTTGTTGCTGAATATTAATTTATAGTTTTATTAGTTTGTGTTTAGTGAAAATCAAGGTCTTCGTAAGGTTGTGTGTGTATGTGTCGTGTTCATTGTTTGTTTTGTATCGCTGATTGTAATTAGTAGTCTATGTATATACATACTTGCTTAATTGTTCGGGAAGATTTGTGGTTGTATAACAGATTCACTTTCTTGGTATTAAGTTTTCGTTTTTAAGAAATAAAGTCTTGGAGATTTTTCCTTTTGGATTCACGGATTTAGTTTTTTTTTTTTATAAGTTGTACTTTTTGATGTAAAATAAAGTTTATTCTATTTTTCGTTTAAAAAATGACTTTGTTTTCATTAGGCACTTCAGGTTGTTACGTTTATCATAAAATTATGATGAAAAGTAGTAATAGGGCTAGATTAATCTGGATGCTTGAATGAAAAATAATCTTCTAAAGATTCGTCTCCATTTAATGATACTTCAGTAAAAAATCACTCATTAAATACCTTTTAAATTTATCCAAAGGTCAAAAAACCTCCTTGTTACAACAAAAACAAACTACAACATTGTTTTCTTAACACGTCATGAAATATTTTTTGCATACAAGCATCCTATTACCATTGATATATTGCATCTACCTTATTTTATTGCACATGATGATCATCATGCTAATATCATCATTATTGTGATACATTCTGATGTCATCATCAGACATAGTATCAGAATATATCTTCATTGTAGTCTTTATAAGTAAAGATTTTTTGATTCATTACTATCTTCTTAAGGCTCGTAGTTGACTATTGTGCTTGCGTTATTGCGTTTGTTGTATGTTGAATAGTTTGGGAAAGATTAATGCCCAGCTGTGGACTGGGATAAGGGTACTGGGATGTTGGGAGGATATGAAACGATAGCTGAAGAGGTTAGGACTAGACCCTTAATAAACTGGTTCACCTGGCAAAGTAAGTTGTGATCAACTCAAGGAGTTGTCAGCAAATTTAGGGGCCCAGCAGTGTCGAAGCCTTCTGGAGATAAGGGTTGATGCGAAAGTGGCATACCAGGGCCCTAAAACTAAGGCAAGAAGGAACGGTGGGTCGTTTAGTCAGTAGAAGTCTGACACTCTTTTCCGCTCCGCTCAAGGGTGGGATTCGTCATTCGATGATTTTTCCACTATAAAAAAAAGTAGTGATCAACGATTGCATCACTAATTACTATCAGGTGAGATCATAGTACTACAATAGTTTATATTATTAAAAAAATGTTGCTGAGTACATTTTTAACACTGTTTTGGCGAAGGCCACATTGCAAACAGGGAAGGAAGACACACTGATCGTCATTCAGCTCAAGCTTGAGAGATAGCTTTGTCGTCCAGCCTCAGACAACTACTTTGTGTAGACTGTTGCCCAGTCGTATCGTTACGAGTCCTAAGTTCGATTCATGCGCGGGACAAATATTTGTATAACCAACAGTTATTAAGAGTTTCGATGCCTTGTGTATGTGATGTTCACTAGTTTGTAAATACACGCAAGAAACCGAAGAATTTCTTGTATTTCAATGCTTATAAATCAATTAGTAATTGACAACCGGACATGAGCTTCCTCCAAAACCAAACATTCTTTTCCTTGCCTTCTGAAAGCAACCTTCTACCGAACCATTAATTTAAGTCAAATTAAACGATAAACTACATATATACAACACACAAGTGTTTAACAGGTTCTGAATCCAAATCTGTCATATACAGATACCTGTAGATACTCTAATTGAACCTTTTGACGTGACTGACAGTCTTAATTGTCAGTTTAAGTCAGATTTAAGAGCCGTTCGGTATCAGATTTTGTCTGGAAGGTAATTGATTGGCATGACGTTTTCATTTGTAAGATTCAGGCAGGTTTGAAGGTTTGTGCTGAAAGTCGTTCTGAAAAACTATATACTAGTTTTTCAGAACGACAGTACGACGTAGAATAAAATAATAGATAATGACTTTAGATGATCAATAAAATATAAAAGATTTTTGAGTAGTGAGAATTGTCGAGAAGACTGACTTCAAGTTAAGCGTTGGTCTCTATGATGAAGAATGTGCAAGAAACTTAATGTACATTATTTTAAATTCATGCGAACAGAAACAGTGAACCCTGGGCCCCAGTAGGCATCGACCCTGCTAGGTCCCTACGGTTTGCTTACTCTTTGAGGCGCGTGCAAAATAGTACGCGCCGTGGGGTCGGTCCGAACAGTTACCCTTCGCTCACTGTCCGCAAAACCACCACCACCACCAGAAGGAGGGTTTTTTTATGAGTGTATGGTTAAAGGTATATTTCTTTGGCACACCTAGGAGTCTAACAGTTTTTAAATTTTTGGTGTTATTTTTTAGCGTTCGAGTTTATTGACACTACTAACTTTTTAAAATTGCTGTATCGCATTACGAAAATAGTCATTGGACTTGCCTTTACTTGCGATACGGCATTTACATGCCGTGAAGAAAATACTACAAAATTAAGACAGATAAATAAAGGCGTAAGTGCCTTACATATTCATTTATTTAAATTAAACAATGTCACGCATTATTACGATTCTGTTCGAGATACCATCAAATTGTATTCTAATTATCATTTTGTATAATTACGGTTACTTAATTTAACTTAAACACGAACAAAAGTGAATCAACAAATTAATCGAAATTATAATTAACCAATGTCGACAATACAATATGTAATTGTAAAAAAAAACAACATTTTTTTTCAACCACTTCTACTCTCACCTCACTTCACCCGTGACTAATAGTGCTGCCCTATTTCTAGATTGTATAATTTATCGATATCGACAAACTGGTTTTGTCTCTCCGATTTTCATGCCATTAATTTCATGCTTTATTACTGTTTAGATTCTTAATAGGTGGTTGCGATATAATAACAGCTAATTAAGACCTTAACATGGTATAAACATAAACTTGTGAGCAATCATCTCAATAAGCAATCTAGAAACTACACGATCACATAGTAATAACTTGACCTGTGTTATCTATAAGTTAACTACGCGAAATAAAACTAATCTAAATTGGTGTTAGAAGTCAGGAGATAATAGGCAAGGTTTTATTCTTATTAAAAACAAATGTACTTTAATTTGACAAAAATATTCGTCTGATTAAGGTTCTAGAATGATCGCAATGCAACTAAAAACACCATCGATGCAGTCCGGTTGCGTTTCTGAGAAGGGCTCGGAACAATTCCGCCGCTAAAAACAATTAAATCGTAATTAAGGGCCGTATTAAGAGACACGGCATGCGTCCGCGCATTGCCGCACTCATTTTGAAGATAGTGTTGTGAAAGTATCGATAAAATTATACGTGAGTGATGTTTTTTTTTTAGTTGATTTTCGAAAATTGTGAGAGGTAATTTACATATACATACATCTTCTTGGAATGGATTGGGTTTTATGCAAAAGGATATACATATAATAAGACTTTGAATGTCAAATTGTGCGAGTTTATTTATAGACATCAATAGACTCATTTATTATTATTGTAGTGCCAATAACATTTCACAAGGACGTTTCAATGTACTCCTTAGAAAGTTAGACAACAAGGACTTCTTATCAATAATTGCGTTGGCGTCATCAATAAAACTTTCTCTTGCCAACTTTAATTTATCGAAAGTTATGATTGATATAAAAACTTCGAAATCACTTGACACTTTACAAAGCACAAAATAAGAATAAAATCAACCATTAATCCGACGCATACGAAATTCAAAATTCACGATTCGATTTTTGAATGGCCGATAAAAGTCGACACTCGAAACGCCCGCCAATTTTGCATGCATAAACATCGTAAATCTCATTGAATGAAAATGAGTATCGATATATCGATATCGGATTTTACGATCGATTCATTACTCGAGTATAACTTGTGGCCTTATTGAGGACAATGCTCGAGCCACGTCCCTAACAATCACATCTTCATTAATTACGGAAGGAATTTTTCCGATGGTAACCTATGTGATAGAGCGTGAGTGATAAGCTGAAGCGATCGATTAGACAACGCCCTTTTTCAACAGCCGATTGTTTTTCATTAGCATGTTGTATTTGGTATTTTCTGTTAGTACGCGTTAGGCATAATGCCATCCAGATTTCGTAACATTTATGTAGGTACCTATTATAATTTTTTTATTTGCTATAAACTGCGATCCCTCCCGATGGTAAGCAGTGATGCAATCGCTGATGGTGAGGCGCATTAGTTTATTTAAAGCCTATTCACTCTAGCCTGTAGTCTTTCGATGCGCGCGGAATTAATGATAAAGCGAAACGCTTAGCCCGGACCGTAAAATAAAATCCGGGAACTTAAATTAAATAGTTTTACTTTACCCCTTAACTAGAAATGATTATCACTGTAGTCATCATTATACTCAATGACATAATAGCTTTCATTCAGGTGAGATAGCAGTCAAGCGCGAGCCTATCAACAATAAACAAAATCTTCCGAGCGACCACAAAAAATTCTCCTTTATAGTATTTAATAACTAATTAATTAAAAGCTTATTACTATCCGCTACAAAAAACACCACACCCAATTTCTCTGTAAGTGAAAATTACCACTCTGAAGCCTAAACTTGTACAGCTCTCTTAATTTGTCGCACGACTCTTTTTGTCGCCACGACTTGTCGAAATTCAGTCGCAATTAAGACTGTTTCCCATGTCTATTTAATTTTTAAGCTAATTAGAGCTTATTAAGAGTATAATGAAGACTTCATTGCTATATAATTATTATATTAAAAAGCCGTCTTGTCTTTTCACTGCAGATAAAAGTCGGACAGATTTGGCTGAAACGACATTTCAAGGCCTTTAGAGTATGACAAAGTAAATATTTGTACTTTAGTATAATTATTGTAGATGGAAAGTACAGTACGGTCGAATTGTGTTGGCCACTTTGAACTAAGGTGTTCCGAACTGTGCGCTTACTCGAAAAACACACGAAATATGCATTTGCCGTATGATTCTTAAAAAGAATTAGGCCCTGCGCAGCCAATTGTGGAAAGTTTGGAATGCTCAACATATTTCAGCAGTAGTGTAACTCTCTCTTTAGCCCTTGAACGCAAAGGGCCACTGAAGGAACAAGTGCCGTTTTTGGTCGGGAGAAGTTATTTGATTAAATAGACACCTCAAAAAAAATTAATTAGTTTGCGTTATTCAAATTTAATGATACTATCTGATTTCCAGGCCACGTGAGATAAAAATCTTTATTTGATCTTTTACTTTTACTGAAAATCTTAAAAAAAAGATTGAATACAGTTTCATGCATTCCTGATTCCGATTATATCAGGTAAACGCCTCGCAGACGAACATAGAACATACGCGAGCCTATCAATAATAAATTAAAAAAATATATATAGGTATATAGCCAAAATTTAACTCGGCATTGTTGCCTACAAATCAGGGTCATTTAGTGCCTTGTTTATTCATCTCTCCTTCACAGTAGCTAGCTACTACAAAACGAATCTATAATAATATTAGTACGTCTACTATCTCAACCATGCCAAACGAGACATCAATTGCAAAAACAATGTAGGTCGCGACAACGATGCATGAAATATTGCCGAGATAGATCCGAAGCAAGCCGGACTTGTGTCAAATACATCTAATTCTGAACTACAATTTATTTCTTAAGATACTCATGAATTACTGATCACTGTAATGATTTGGATAAACATATCTACAGGTAAATTTGTTCAAAGACTTTTGTTAGGAATTCCATATTATAGCAAAGTATCAAATTTCCAACAAATAGTTTTGGTTTTCACGAGGAAAATTATCAAATATTCCTCCCTGGGTGTTGTAAAAGAGATTGTCAGTCTTTTACTGACTAAAATCCACCGGTTTCTTTATTTTCTCTTTGGGATCTTGGACCGTGGTGACTCTTTAAATTTTTTTTTTTAAATGTGCAAAAAATCGTAATACACTAACTATACAATCTACGAGATCTAAACACCTTATTAATTATCTCACCATAAAAAAAAACATTTTATTGACAATTCACGTGACCCAATCAAACAACTTGGTTGTTTTTTACTAATGAAGATGAAAGATCCGCATTGCTACACATGCCCTAACCGTAATCTTTTGGGCACATTAGTAGTTGATAGCGATGCGGAAGTGGTTTTCGAGGCCCTCAATTTGGTAAATAGTATGCTGTAAATGTAGAATACATCTGTAAATGGTTAAATCTTTGATGCAGCAGAAAACGCTTATACAGTTTCTCCTAATGATGCAACAAAGTAAGATGGCAAATCACCTTTAAAACGTGAACAAGAAGTACGTGATCTAGAAAAGCTTGAGAATGAATAGACAAAATAAGCTGAACATGTTCTTGAGGATGTTCGTGAATGTAATAGCACTCATGAACGAAGAATTTGTTGTATTGGATGGGAACTATGTTAGAAAGAAAGGAAATAAAAAAAACAATGATCAAAACTAACAATATAAGCCTTTAGCATACGTCAAATCAATCATGATAAAGACACGGAGTAGGTAACTAGCAGTCTTGTTTTTTTTTTACCTTCAGAACATCTTAGACGCTTGTAGTCATTAATTTAAGTGATATTAGAACTAAATGTAAGTTGCAACAACTAACTTAAACGAAAACCGATAAGTTATCAGCCGTTAAATCTTTTGTTAAGTGTAATATGTGTTGTATCAATTAAGCAATTGTTAAAATGGCAACGTTACCTACAAATAATCTAACAGGAAAATAAGTTAGGTTATAACTTAAAACAGCTGACAAATAATGGTGTTAAAATTTAAAAGTTATTGTTAAAGAACTGTTAAAATTAACTTAGATGGAACCTGTTATATAGCTCATGATGCAGCCCGCACTAAGTGTTAAAGTGTTACAATGAACTATCGCTCTAAGACACTAAAATTACAGGCTGACTCAAATAGCCACTTAAGGGTTTAGAGATTTCTAGTCTACGCCTTCGGGAGTAACTAAGTCCTTGTTCAAGAAAATAGCAGTTTCAACATAACCAGAGGCGAAGTTAACGAAAAGGAACATAATGTTTCTATGATAAGAATTAATGTATGTTTGCGTGTCAATCGTGCTATTCCGTATGCAAATTATAAGCTTAATCAACATGAAACTAAGTAAGCTCTGTAATGAGCCAGGTCTTTGGTAGCTACACAACTGTTACTGGCAACTTAACTGTCTAGTACGCAAGTAGTCATTAAACAACTAGTTTCCTTAATTTCAATTAAGACACAAATTTAAAAAAATCGTGGAATTAGATACTCTGATCACAGATCACATACTGGTTATGCAGTAGCCAATCTGATTTGACCACTGTACAAAAAATCTGGTCAAATGAGGTTTCCTAGATCCATCCCAAACACAGTGTCATTATGAAGCCCTTTAGCGAGCTATACGACCGCCTGCACCTTTCGAGATTTATACAAAGTTAATGACAGCTGTATAGGTTGCTAAATACAGGTCAGAGAAGATCTGAGTTCATTGACACAAAAAAGGAAGATTGAAGATCAAAATACTCAAGTATAAGAAAAAATTAAAAAACTGCATCTTGATTCTCTTAGTAAGAAGTGCAATAGTATAACCCGAGGCTATTTAAGTCAGGAGTGAATAGGTTATTTCTAGGTATGCGCGCTCTATCGTCGGTCGCATCGTCGTTTTCCATCAGGTGAGATAGCGGTCAAGTGCGAAACTATCAACAAAAACAATAGTCAATGTGTGGCAGTAATTAACCTAGTGTAGTAGCATTCTATGCATCGACAGACAGACTTTAAAGTATGTAGCCTTACATAAACAAATATACAAATCAAAGTAATGAGTGCCAAACTAACGCCAACAATAATACAATATTGCTATAAAATAGTCTAAACACGTACATTAGTTACAAACAACTTAATACAAACCGGGTAATTCGTCTCGCTCGCTCGTAAAATAAAGACATAATAGAGGCAATTGAAGTAACAACACACAGACACGCAATCTTAACACGATCCCATTTACACTTTTTGTTTAACCGTACAAAACAGTCTAATTTAGCAATTCTAATGCGGCTACCGAATTTGATGTCGGAAACATAATTAACAGTAATTATTTCTTTGTTTCAGAAGCTGAAAACGGAAGCATGGAACACAATTTGGAAGGAACACTTCGTTTTGTAATCAACAATGCACAAAATTATAATTTATAAGTACATAATGACGTTAGTGATTATGATGGACGGGATAAGGTTGGAGCTGACCTGACAGAAGATTTTGTAAACGGTGATTAAGAGAAACTAGTGGTTGTGATTGGACTTTATAAGAGTGATGAAGTGTTGACTGTTAGTGGTGAAGAACATGTCGAAGTGCTAGGACTGTAAATAATGCCTGATCGAGAGTCGGTGGGAGGTCCTGGGAGTGCAGGCAGTGGTTTCCTACCACTACAGTTCCCCTCGGCGTTTGCGGCCTTCCATGCTTCTACTCCACCTGGCACTCCTACTACAGCTATGCATCACGCTACTCATTATCATCATCATGCCCAGTAAGTACAAATTAATTATTGAATTTAGCAAATCTTTTGTTTGAAAAAATAATGACGTTGATGCCAGTGTTGAAATTTCTCACAGTAATGTAAAAAGTCTAGAACAAATACTGCTTACAAAAGCTCATAAATTAATACAGAGTCCGATAAATTAATCGAAGTAATAAAGATATTACTGATGATTTGTGGCGATAGCAAATAAACGGAATGTTATATTAATACGTCCTGGTGTTCACCCTCATCGCAACGGTAGTATTAGCCAACTTGTCTTTATTACCCTTGCTAAGTATTAAGCACTGTCGTTGCGCACCACACTCAGTCCTTTCAACGTTTTAGTACCCCGCTTATCATAATCTAGCCTCTGAACGCGAAGCGCTTTCATATCAGACGAATCCATCTACATATGTAATTTTATTATGATTCGCTTGCAAGGCAAGTGTCCTTTAATATTACGATCGCTTCACGTTACCCGCTCGCTCCTAAACGTCAACCACGTTTATTGACCAACTCCATAAAATAGAGTGGTTCATTAAACATTTTACATGCTGCGAAACCTTTTTATTACATAATTGCATGTGTTACCTTTTTAACTTAACTGTAATTCAAAACATTGACTTTGTTGTATTCATTTTCAATTAAAACTGTTACTGCATTATCAGTAATAAAATTCGTATTTGTTTCTTATGCACCTTTATGCATATGCTGTTCGTTTCCATTAGTAATATTACCTTATTCCGAGTTTACTAAGTTTTTTACGTCTTGCGAGGGAATTTATATCGGGAGCAGGTAGAAAACTTTTAGATTAGATTAGAGCCGGCGTATTAACTGTGGTTTACGGCCGACCGACCATAAAACCCCGTCCAGGTGAGACAACGTGTTACTTAATGATAATTTATTGCAAAACATCGAACACCGCGAGCCGGTCAGATTTGACGACAACATTAATCTTCTGTAACTGGGACGATATAAAAGTGGAGTCGTAAACACCAAAAAAGGTTAGATCAGCACCTGAACCGCTCCGATGACGACTGATGAACAGGAAGTCGTCAAAGGAATTGAGACATTTACAATGTTAGGAAGGACGTTAATAAAAGCAGGACGGTGCGTTTCAACAAATGAGTTACTTGCTGTGCTCAAAGGGTGCGTGATGTATGGCGGCGGCTGCGCCGAGCCGGCCGACTGAAATGATTAATGCTTTAGTACCGAGCCTCAAGGCACGCCTCGGCTTAACCCTCACACTGCGCCACGAAAATTTAAAATCATAATTTACTAAGCACTTGGAATTTTACTGTTGTATGTGATTCCAGTATGGCTTTACCCCAGTGGCAATATTTTATACTCTCCTGTTGCGCGTATCAATAACTCTTGATGTTTGAAAACTAACCCAACGTCGCGTAGTGGGGATGAACCTTAAATCTTAACGTGGAAACATTTAGAGATGAAGTAGGCTTCAACATTTAAAGGCTCCATCCTCGTGCAATAAACTCGTTATTTCCTACGTCTTATTTATATCGATTGTGCAACTCGTTATGGTGAATGTAAAATCGGGTATGAAATTGGTTGTATAAAGACGTCCGCTTTCTCGGAAGTCCAGTAATCCTTTATCCACGGTCCGTGGCGAAGGATTTCGTCGCCGGATGGGTGTACCCATTAACGACCGTTTCTCGGTGCCTCATTTAACCCGTTGCTGCGATAATTGCCACCACGTGTTTATTTCCAAGCGTTCTAATTATAGCACGCACAATGGGTTGGACACGATCGGTTATTTTGGCTCCGTTCGCTCCGTCAAAGTCAATTTTGTCCAGCCACAAAAGAGGTGTTGCGAGTCGCCTGTCGTTTGATTCATTAACTGGAACCCTTTGAACTGATGTATACGTATCGTGCCACTTCAACTATTAATTCTGGTCCAACCTTTTTAGCTCCGGTTTGGTGCGCGATGCGTGTCGTATTAGTTTGTTGTTTTGCATCATTGACGTTGTTGCCACCATTCCCACCTGCTGTTCTTTTTGTTGTTACATTTATCTTGTGGCCATTCACTGCTTCGGAGTTCGTATCTAATTATACATTGGGGACATTATTTATCGGCTGTTTATCTCACCTTTATCTAGCGTGTCTTATACAATCTGCTTTGAGAATGTACATATTGAGAAGAATGGGTTCTCCTGTGAATAGCTAGATTCCGTTATCGTCCACTTACGTCGAAATTGTGTTGGTAACTTGGGTCGCACATGTGTCGCCACAAAAGCTTACGGCCACAATAAAAGCGCCATTCAGCCGCCCGCATCCCACTCCGTCCTCATTGTGAACGTCCTGGCTTCACAAATCATCAAAGAAAAATCCATTATTATTGACGTAGAGACAAAGGCATTATCGGGTCGCGATTGGGCGTCGTGTGTGGTTCACTATTGTTTCAGGGTGTAACATAAAATCCTCCGCCAATTAGATGCAATAACTCTATCATTTATATCAACGCTTATAAAAAGTGTAAGTTTAATCGTGACATATGATATTTATTTAAACGTTTCGAGATTTCTTGTCATCGATAACTTTTTCTGAGTTGTAAACATAGACATTGGTGTTCGAAATCAATCTGATATGTTTGGGTGCTGTTACGTCGACAACTGTTTTGATCTTTGTCTCTTTTATGACATGTGACAAAGATGGAGAATGTTTAAGGTGAGCTTAGATTTTATGGACGTAATTTAAAGTAAAGTTTATCTATCGGACTCAAGTACTGTGTGCTCAAAGTAAGAAGACGTTATAAGAATTTATTATGAGTGTTATAAAAGTAATCTATGATAATATTATTAAGGAAAACATAATTATATTTAGAGAAAAAAGTTGTGAAATCAACAATGATACAGAAGATAAAGTTGTAGTTTCAAAGTCAACCATAATAAAAGACATGTATGTTTAAATATCCCTGTCTCGCAAATTTCAAACTGAGAGCAATATCAATTCTGAGCCACCCATTAATTATTCACAAGTCAAAGCCCCGATTGTTTAAAGAAATGTAAAAACTGTCAAAGTCAATATTGACTGATTCATTTGTGTTGAACTACAGAAGTTTTACAGAACAAATATATATAAGTTGTGATTATGAGTCTTTGAGGCAATATTTGAAAATGAAAAAGAGATTTATCGCGACGTGGTAACGAAGTCTGGACTTGTAATCGATTCAAGTCTTTGTTAGTGAACGTGAAGTCATTTTAAAAGATCCCTCTGTGCGTTTGTGGTCTTTAAACTCGGTAAGTTACTGTTGAAGTCTCTTTAAATTATTATTTTAAGTAGTCTTTATAATATTGTGTTCTAAACTTAGGATATTTATTGTCTTGGAGACTTAAACTGGTCCATGAATGACTGACTCCTGTTCTAAATATACAGGGTTGAATATTAACTTTAGGAAGCCGTTATCTATCCGAAGTCTAAATTTAATTATATTTTTTTGGAAATAAATTATTTTCTTATTATTATTAATTTATATTGGTGTATTTTATCTAAATCGATGGAGAATAATATGAATTATCATCACAGGTTACGAGATATAAAGGTTTTCGTCCTAACGGAAGCGAAAAAAATAGCATTACCTAACAAATAACTTGCTAAAAGCCTCCCGTCTAACAACACTTATCTATTGTGAACCAAAACCTTTTTTTTTGTCCGAAAAGGTCCGAAACTTGTCTCTTAATTGACCAGAAATGTTCTCGAATCGGTCAATCTCTATAAAGCAGTTCCGGTCATAAATTGTCCCTCCACATCCCGTTTGACTGTCGTTGTTGTCCTGACCACGCTCGGGGTATAAATAGTCTGGCAATGAAATAATCCTGGGAATAGCAATGTTCCGGAAGGTTTAATAGTTTCTGTTCAAACGTAGTTTCTCTTTTATTTCATATTCCACTTGCAAAATCACTCAAAAGTTTATAAGATGAATTCTGGAGTTAATAGAATCCCTAACGCGCATTAAACTGTCTTGAAGCAGATTGGATCCATTTGATCCATTATCTGAATTATCTCGTGACGAAAAAATGCTGTCGTATTTTTCAGTAGTTCTCGATTTAAAACTGAATGACGCGCGTAATGTGTCCGGCATTTTGTAATTACAAATTGGAGCAAGAATTTTATTGAAAAAATCTTTAAACATATTTTTAAAGAGGATTTGATGAATATGGTGTCCTGTTTTGAAGACTATTTCTATTATTATTATGGTAACTTTGAAGCTCCAGCAAACATTTGTTCTATTGAAATGCCAAACGAATTCGGGTTAATCACATATAACTCAACACTAGTCGCATCCATGTGACCTCCCACTTTGGTCTATAAATACCCGCTGCTAATAACTATCCACACTTATTGTAGGCAAATTTTGTCTGTCACACTTCGTAATACGTGCCACTGTATGAATATTTCATTACCTTTTAATAGACTATGCGTTATCCTGTTTAAAAATGGTTAAATAATTAATTATGTAAGCATTTCCAGTGGGTGGGGAGTTGGGGAGGATGAGTTGTGGACTGTCGGCATCCATTCATTAATATCATGGATTATTAGTGAAGATAATCTCTGAGATGTCATTTTGAAAGATAGCATCCTCAAAATTTTTTACTAAATCAGGCCAGGCTTAGTAAAATTGGGCGTCAATGAAAGCTTATTTTTTAAATTCCCAATAATCGCCATCTGGGCCATAAAAACGGTAATAATGAAGGAGAAGAAAAAGAGTGGGGTCATGCAACGTCGCGTGTGTACAGTAGCTGAACACAATCGTGCGCAGGCGCAGCCCTGCTCATTAAAATCTTAAGGTGCGCGCGCAGACGTGTGTAGGGACAGATATGGAAATGTAAAGGGTACTGGGTGGGTAAATAGGGACGCTGATGGGGAAATTGGATTCTTGATAACTTTACTAAAGGATGATGATGACAATGTTGTTGAAAGAATAATTTCTGAATGTTTGTCTATTACGTGTAAAATAATGGAGAATGTTGAGAACTGCACCAGTTTTATGACATATCTTATGGGTCTAGATTGAAGTCAGAAAGCGTATCGAACTGATTAAAACCTTACTTGATTTTCTTCAGTTGTCTTCTGTGTTGTAAGACCATGTATATCTTTTTCAGAACCAAATCCATGGCCCTGGCAGGCAATGACCTTACTGGGCCTTACCGCTCTTTAACATAACTTTGACATATTTTTGACATCGTTATGCGATTACCGATGCCCGGGGCGTCTTCCTACGACACTCTTGCATCAGTAGATGAAGACATCTTAACTTTTTTAAAGCTTTCTATGTCTTCATGTAGTTTAAACGCTATCATATAGTATTCTCAATAAAATATAGATTCTAACCAATCTTTTAAAGCAAGGAAAACTGTAATAGTCCTAGAAGCATTCCCACAAACCCATAGCTCCAACAAAAATACCATAAATCACACGACCATTAACTATAGATGTACACAGGAACCAATAAACGTTCATTTTGCATTTAATACGTTGTTTTGTTATTTCATTATGTTGCGATTTTTAATGCGTCACGGCGACTGCATCGACACAATCGCGCGTAAATCGGTCGCGCGGTTTATTGTCGCGCGTCGATTACTGTCTTAATGGTTCCCTGTTGGACCTTGGGATGATGTGAGGGGGTCTTTAAATAGTCTGGTACCAATTGGAGGCTGGCAAGGTGGCCTGGGATACAATGAGCCTATAATTCGAACATTTGGTATAATCGTACTGAAGGTATAAGTAGTACTGCAGCTGTAAATACTCTTACTCTCTCTACTCGAATAAATGAAGTTATTTTGAAGAATAATTTTTCCGGCATTACAATGTTTAACGGTGGAAAATTGGCTTTTACAAAAGATGCAAGCCTTCATATTTTTCAGGGTGAAAAATCAACAAATTATTTGTCTTGCTCTTGATGGAAATGTCCGACTTTTACTGACTACCAGTTCCGCAAGCAGTGTGCAGTGTGGGTAGAGCACACTGCTTGCAGAACAAATGGTAGATGAAGCCGTTAAGTTCTGAAGAAGCGAAGACGTAGCGTTGGAAGGTTTCCTAGAAGATGGACCAATGACCTGGAAACGGTTTCAGGAACCCGGTGAATGTGAGATGCATTGGGCCAGTAATTGTTACGACGCTTAAGGGAAGCTTATATATCTGCGGCGAATTCCGCATCTCTGGCATAAGGTATACCATAACTTCATTCAGCCTGTCTTCAATATATATATCCTCCATTTTTCTTTTTTCCCACACAAACACAGGCCACTAATACTCGCTGACACTTTAAAACCCCTTTTAAATCCCGTACTTTCCCGTCTCCTGCCAAGATTAAGAGCTTTCATTAAAACTTAGAAAAAAAAGTACCGGTATTTAATCCATCAAACCGAGGTGATAAAAGAAGTAATAAATAAAATTATTTAGTCCAATAGATGAACAAATTAAGTTTTTCTCCAACATTTAAAAATAAATAAACCGATAAATGTTTGTTTATCTTAGAGAAATATTCTAAAAGCGTAATACAAAATGCGTAGTGAAACACAATCCGATATCAAAGCGCGTTCGTTCGGAAACGTGGCACCTGCGATTGTGTTTACTGAAATAACAATGCACTGTGGACAAGTATGGGCCGAGGCATAAGCGGGAGCGGGGAAATATTGAACTACTCTTTTAGAACGTACACTTTTTTTGTACGGTCAATAAAAATCATCCAATGACAACTACCGCCTTTGGGTGAACCCAGGAGATAGTATCAGACCCTTACTGAACCAATACCCCATCAATACGTTGCCTCTATACCAGGGCCGAGCCTTTATTATCAGGTCAAATTGATCATCTTAATTATTAGCTGGTACTACTGTGAGCAGTTTTGCCCGCCTGGTAGAAGAAAATTATCACCAAGTAACGTACTTCCAGGGTAAAAAGTATCCTATATGCTGTTTCAGGACGAAAACTAAAATAATCTAAAATTACAACCATACAAAATTTCGGCTTACATTGATTGATTACATTCAAAGCAGAACTTATAAGAATTATTGGTCAAATGGGCCAACAAATAAATTATTATTAAGAGATTTAAATATACACAAACTCGCTATATTCTGTAACTTACGCCGCGTTTAAATAAATACTAACTTCAGGAAGGGTTCAATTTGTACGGAAGGAATTTGGATAATAAAACGTCAACTGGGATAAGGGTGCAGACACAAAAAAACATTTTAGAAAAGAAGATCTTAAATGAATTGCCCTAGTAAAAAACTTTTTTAAAAAGGGGCTTACGAATATAAAAATAAATATCTTTTCGCCAAGAAACACGAAAACGTCATTGATATTTTTAGAAAAAAAATATGATTATTAACAAGATCAAATAAAAAAACGCATATAGTAGCTATGTATATAGTAGCTTGTACATTTTGACTTTACCCGTACATAGAAGTACAAAATGTTTTTATTTAAATTCACTTGGAAGCCACAAATGTCAAAAAAGTGTAATAATAATAAAACTTGTTGATTATGATGGCACTTTACATCGGCGACAGTCATGTCTATATTTTTTTATCGCAAAAATAAAAACAAAATACCCACCAACAGTTACATTTTTGGGTAACATCATAAAAATGTTATGCCTTACTTTTGAGCATTTATTTTCGAGCATAAGCGAGAGCCTTCTAATTTTGGTAGAAGTACCTAATTAAAAATGACATAACATTTCACATTAATAAGTTGTTAATATACTTGTATAACTTGTTTAAAAAAATTGCAGTTTGCTGTTTTAAAAATAATAAAAATGGCTTTTTAATTGGAATATACCCCCTGCTATAAGTTATATTAAAAGCTTATAAACATTTACAATTTAACAACATGATTTGATAGCATCGTAATTAATTTGCCATGAAATAATTAACTGGATACAACAAACTACGTCAGTTGACTGCGTTAGTAGATTGCTATTTCTTAATATAAAAATAAAATTTTAAGACACTGTGGTACGAACCAACAATATAACTAGCTGTTACCAGCTAAAACTATATGACATAATTACATAAAAAAAAACTATAAGAAAATGATTTATAGCTCAGCACTCAAGGATATATTAGTGGAAAAAAATAAATAGAACTTGTTTCAGAAAGTACGTGTTTCTTTAACTCTAAAAACTTTTTGAGAAAAAATGTCATCATTTAGTAACTCGATTAAATGGGCAAAGCTTTTTTTTAATAGTAAATTTTCAGAGTTCTTTATTAATTTTACACAAATTCATCTTTTGATTTCTGTAGGAACCTATATAATATCCACAAGGTATCTGCTTATTTCAAAATATCTGGAGAAAGATGTGTAATAATATTATAATCACGTAACAACGGTTGAATAAAAAAGTACATCAGGTTGGCCGCTTTAAAGTTTATAGGAGTTTTTCCTGTTTCACCATTAACTTGTACCAAACACCAAAACATTTTCCCGACACTGTCCGATTATTCGCGAATTGGGAGTGAATTTCGATAAAACATTATCGTAAAATTCCGTTTTACAATTTCATTACGACATTTCAAGAGATGCGTTGGCAGCAGATAATAAATTTTATTTTAAATATGTCGGTCAAAGGATAGCTTTGAACGAGTTTTTTTATGGTAGGTAAAAATCATCGAATGAAGTTTAGAAATATGTTGGGAATGTCTACTGGTTTACGTATACTATACACAGTTGAATTTTGATCGTTTTAATTCCTTGTAGAGTCGATCTGGTTTCATGTACCTACTACAAATCGATAGTGTTTCATGTAAAAATACTATCGATTTGTAAAATAAAAAAATTAAGTAAGTACTCTTTTTTCTAAAATTCGAATTAAATATGCATGTTTTTATGGTAGGTAAAAATCATCCAATGACGAATCCCGCCCTTGGGCGGAGCGAAAAAGAGTGTCAGACTCTTACTGACTAAACAACCTACCGTTTCTTCCTTGCCTCTGTCCCAAAAGTACGCTTGGTGGTATGCTTTCGTATCAACCCTTGGCCCCAGGAGGTTTCGACTCTGTAGGGCCCCCACAATGGCTTTGGACGAGTGAAGAAGCCTATGGTTCATGAAGCCTAATTCGTGATCTATTTTAGACATGATGGTAAATTGGGTTATTGGTTACTGTAGTGTTCAAGGCTTCAAGTAAGTTTTCAACTTCTGTTAGATTTTTACAGAGGTTTCCAATCTCAGGGTGAACTATTAGATCTAAATGAACGTGAGAATAGCAGCTTATTGTTATAAATTGTATGGTCTTTATTTATTCTGTGGATTTTGGCAATTCATCTTAATCTCTAAGAGAATATGTCGGATACAGCATAGTCCTTTCAGGATACTTATATTTACGTCATGCTAGAATTAGATCTTAAGAATTACCTAGATTTCTCGTGGTAAATTTTAAATGTCTAGGTTATTCACGCACAATTTAGGGCATATAATGAATTCTTTTTTGGCCAAATACTATGAAAAATCTAAAAAAATAAGCATGCTTAGGTTTAGTTTTCCTTATTGGGTTCTAGGCAAAAATAGCTTTATAGTATAACAACGTTTCAGGAGTCGAGTTGAATGCATTCGAACTAATTTTATTGTACGTTTTTGACATTGCGAATTTTAAACTCACTCATATACATATATGTACTAGATTAAGTGACTTTATTTGACTAAGTTGATCTAAGGGCCATACATCTTTACATTGATGGCATTGGTGCAATTTTCCCGTTCACGCAGTGTGACAGCGCTATAAGTTTTAAGTTTCAGACGACATGATGCTAATGAAGCGTTGCAGCGGACTTTTGTATTAACTTTTCAATCGTTTTTACAAATAGTTTCTATGAACGTACTTGTCTATCGCTAGGATATAATTATGACCATGCACCCAGCAAACATAACCAATGAATAAGAAACAAAAATACAAGTTCAGCATCTGACTTCATTTCTTAATATAACTTCTGCCCTATCTTTGCTAATATAGCAAAAGAGCAATCAAATCAACTTGCAGACATAATAAATGACAAGGACAATTCTAGTTCATTCCGAAGGTTTGTACACCCTGTATATATTGCTCCAGGGGTCAAGACCCTTAGGCGTGTCAGTTGCTCGTAAAGTTAGTATCTCAATAAAAATGTACCCTAGTGCGGCAACCGACGTCTTTTACGACTCGTTCCCAGTTTTATATATCGTGTATGTAAGCATATATAAACATAACATATGTTAATAAGCATGTGGAGGGTGATTAGTTTGCGATTGTGGTCCTCTTTAGGGAGATAATTTTGGTATTATTAAGTTTTTAGGATCCTTGCTCCCTGCTATGCAAATATTATTTTAAATGATTCTCTATAGCCTTTTTATAGTTGGGACATCATCCAGTAACTTCTCTCACCCTTGGATGGAGCGAGAGGGCTTAGATGTGTTAGATTTTTACTTACTAAAACTCACTTCTGTACTTCCTTTGTCCTTGTTCTAGGACCATATAGCCTTTAGTGGTTGGTTTTTCTTTATTATAGTTATTCTTTCTTCTGAAGAAAAGCATTTCAATCTATGCAATATTGTCATTTTCCTAATAACACTTTTCGTTAGTAGAAAATCCCAAAAAAAACATGCATCCAGAATAAAAAGAAAAAATCCTATGTGATATTCCGGGACGTGGTCTATCCATGTATTAAAAATACAAATCCTGTGAGCAACTTCAACGTAAAACAGTAACAATAGAAAATTCACCAACATAATATTAGTCTGATTTTTAGACAAATGAAAATATTCTTAAGCAAGTTCTGATCCACTCAATCACCATTCCCAAAACAAAAAGACCAACTTCTTAAATCGACATATACTGTGAGAAAACGATCAATAACATCTTAAATACATTCCCCATCTCACAAAGTGATCTACAGTTATAAACCGAGAATTCGCATTACTCCAACTAGACGTCACTCACTATCTAGAAAGTAGGAGCACTACTTGAAAGCTAAATTTACCGTACAAAGAGCCCCTTGTCGACTGAGGTCAATGAAGGCATTGACAGTGCAAGGGCAGAAACGGAGTAGATCGATATTACAATTGAGGCAGCTCTATTGGTTCTTCAAGTTTTAGTTAGTTTTGAAAATGAAAATGTAAGTGATAAAGTTTTAAATATTAATGAAAAATGAAATGGGATAGATTTTAGTCATAAATTTGAAAACAATGAAATAAAGAAGTAGATCGATATTACAATTGAGGTAGTTCTATTAGTTCTTCAAATTTTAGTAGGATTTGAAAATGTAGATAATAAAGTACTTAAAAGGGGAATTGGATTTAATGAGACAGCTTTTGGTCATTTAGTTGAAAATAATGAAGCAAAATTGAGAAATGTACGTTTATCATAAAATAGTGTGATCAAAAAGTGTTAAAGAAAGCATGACGTTAAAAATATATTGAAGGAATTATTTTTACGACTAATACTTAAATTAAAATTTTTTATAAAATTCATTTCAAATGAATCAAATGTACCTATAAATGTAAAGAAGTATTAAGTATAGAACACTAATATATTGATTGAAATAGCAAAAACTCGTGTCAACAGAAGATTTATTGATAAAGAACAAAGCGTGCCAAACAAAACAAACAGAAAAAATAATCAAATTAAACATATCCAAGAACATACGTACTTGTCATTTGTTATCAAAAACATTACAGATAAAGAACACGGAACTAAAGAAGCAAGATATATTCTTTCAACTGCCCAAGTTTACAAGATGGCGTTTCTACTTATCAGTAAGGTTAAGGTACGATACCCCCTCACGTATTGATTACTAAATAAATAATTAACAGAGCCATATACTGTTCTCATGTAACTGCACTGATAAAATTTAATAGCAAAAATATTATAGGAACATTCAACTTGACGTTTGCTACAGTGTAAGTAGAAATAGTTGTACTGGTTTTACATCTACAGGTCTTAATCAAGACGATAGTTTCTGAAGATAAAAAAGACAAATTAAGATAGAATAAAACTAAAAAGGTAAAGACAGAGAAAGAGACAGTTTCTCAAGGTGTGCATCATATTTCTGCTCCTTTAGTGCGGTATAGCTTGTTGTTTAGTATGCCTGAAAATAGTAAATTATTCTAAGGGAATCAAAATTCTATGTGCTATTTCACAACACTATCTATCTACCCATACTACATACATAGCAACTTTAGCTTTTATAAGATTACAGTAATTTCATTGTTTGAGAGTCAAAATATACAGGGCTATCATGAGTTACAGTAATCGTTGCTCATACTTAAATCGTTTTCATTAAAAATAATAACGTTTTCTCATACATCTTTGAAAGGTCAAATAAAAGTATCATAATTCCCAATTTTAGATTCTAAAGAAGACATCATGAAACTTCATATTAATATCTATTTGAAGAAAAAATAATTGATCCAAGACACTCATAACCTGATTATATTAAGACTTTCTACCATCTTGTTTATCAAATATTTCGACGACATCTATAAGTCTAGCACTAGTAAATTATTTGTCTCGAAAATGTAACATACCGCAGTTACAATCCCGCTTGCCAAGTGTGTTAATTATGACAATATCCTAGAAACATTAGTCAGTGAGAGAGCGCAAGCGCATACTCGCACTGAATATTTACAGAGTAATTTGTATGTAATAAACAATATATTATTATTGTTTGATCTAAAACTTGTATGCAAATAACAACCATAAGGCTTGTCATGTGTTAAAGCTATGGCTTTGGTTTAACATTTCGACTCAAAAGGGCTATAAATATGAAAATATTTATTTCTCTACGTGACACCGCATTCAAATTATTGAAATTAAACATTGTTTTAATGAACACTTAAAGTTCGGAGGAAATAGGAATACTGGCTTTCTAAATGAAGCTTTCTCTCAAAACCAAAGTTTCTATCAACTATAATATCCGATTTCCGGACTGTGGATCAAATATTTACAATAAGGAAGGAAGTACCAAATATTTTTGAAGTCCAAAATGTAAACAGTAGGTACTAGTAGTGACCGGGAGACTTCCCGTGGCACAGAAGGACATAAATGGAATTAGGGTTACCAACTAATCATTTGTTAAACATAAAATAGATGATGTCAAAGAAATTATTGAAATCAAAGCTTTTGAATTGCATAATCATAATATCAAAACCAGATATATCAAAAGTTGACAGTATCACAATATTGAAGCAACAAAATAAAGCGAGGTTAATTACCCAAAGACTGATGAAATTCCAGATAAAGAACGGAGTGTTAGAAATATCAACACCAATCCAGACGAAGCAGGCTACCAAGCTCTAGGATCAAATAGGGTTACCACTAAACCCGTAAGCAAATCCTGAGGGCTACCCTAGTTCATAAATCACGTGTACATAGTCCGATGACCCGTCGGGCGGAAGCGTACACCGCGCGGCGAAGCTGGCGCGAGGCAATAAAATAATGATGATTTATTTGTAAACACGGTCGATGTGTGCGCGTCAACGGGCGATCGTAATATTGTGCATACGTGTAGGGTAACTTGGATGTTGGTGGATGATTGATGATTTGTAATTGGTTTATTAGACTTTGTGAGGCTTTCTGTACTTATTAGAGATAATGTAGATGATGAGGTGACTAAAATTTTGTGGAATATGATTGCTGGTTATGAATTCTTTAGGGTTTAAAGTATAAATTACTTGCTTCTGCCTGCGGTTTCTCTCTTGTGAGTGTAGAAAATATATAGGCTATATCAGTAAGTGACCGGCTTCTGAAAGGAAGGTCCGACACTGTTTCTGATTTTACGCACCATAAAAAATATCAGTAAGTGATAAAGTAACATTCTACTAGTGGAAGATTTTTTTAAATAAGTCTAGTAGTTTTTGAAATTGTTCATGACAAATAAAAAAATCATTTTCTCTTTGTAAATTATTAAGTACAGATTTAGATGAAAAGTGTGCGCAGGAATTGCATGATTTGATTCCGCCATCCCAATTTCACCTTCGGACATCCCGGCAGGTATCCACCCTTACGTTGTTGAGACACCTGCGGCCCGGACTAAGCGTTTTGCCTCGTCATTTATACCGCGTACATCGAGGGATTGGAACAGTTTGCCGACTGCGGTCTTTCCGTCCGAATATAATTTGGGTGTCTTCAAGGCTAGAGTGAATAGGCTCTTAATAAACTAGTGCGCCTTACCATCAACGATTGCATCACTGCTTACCATCAGGTGGGATCGCAGTCAAGCACTAGTTTATTGCAAGTAAAAAAAAAAATTCTTTGGAAAGCTTAATTGCGGTGTATTATTCCTTACCATATAGATATTTTAGATATATCTGACCAAATCATCTTGACAATCCCTAACAACTTTATTAAAATAAATTCCCAGCAGTGCCCACCACCGCTTGGCCCTGTACCGTGCGCCCGCGCACTAAGCAATTGTTTACAATAGTTGATCTTGTTTATTTTCACTGCATATGGATTAAAAAGCTTCCAAAAGTCCATTCCGGTCGTTTATCACCTTTTTTATTTACATATTGTTCATTAATACGCTTCTGTTTATGTACCTGGGAGAATATTATGTTATGGAACTAATTTTATGGGTATATTATGTATAGAAAATAGATATAAAATATTAAAATATTAGGCTAAAAAATCTCTTCTTCTTCTTTTCGAGTCGATGATAAACTCTTTAAACCGTTGCACGTTGGGCCCAGTAGGAGACTACGTTAACAGCAGCATCGGTGACACTCAATAAACCCTCCATAGTGCAGGTGTATGGGCACTTAGGGCACTCCAGCAAGTGGAAAAATCTGTTGTTTTTAGCTTTAAGCATTAAGATATACAGGGATATAGGAAGTTATAGCATACTTAGATTTATGAAACGGTAACACGAAAAAAAAGACAAAGACAAATGCCAGGTCAAAATGTACTCGATAAATCACAAGCCATTTAAACATGACCCAACTATAACGCTTGACACACAATTTACAATCTTAACAATATAAAAACAATAAAGGATGATTGTAAAACTGTATTTTAATATAGTCATAAATTACCAGAACAAAATTTCGACACATGCCCAAAATGAAGCTGTAAACTATTATTTTTAATGTTGCCAGAAACATCGTCTTCTTTATTGACATTTCAATTTGTTGACCTGTTTATATCATAAAATACGGTTTTTATATTGTGCAACATGCATCCTAATGATGAACCATAAAATTTTCTAGTTATATCAGATTTATTATCTTGTTTAAACATTGTAAATTATGAAGGGTGATAGCGACGACCATTTTCACTTCCTAATTTAATAAAGTTATTTGAAAAACTGAGTCCATTAAAAAAAAAAAATGTATTCGTTTTAAGCAGCATAAATTAACCCATTGATATAATTTTACTTACTATACCAGTTTCGATCCAGAGGAAACCAAATTTTGATACTTGTGAACTATTTATGATGTAAAATAGTGCTTGACTGTCATCTTATAATAAGCAGTGGTGCAATCTATGATGATGAGTTGTACCAGTTTATTATCAGCTACACACACACTCACTCTAGCCTTGAAAATACCTTAATTAGTAGTCCTTCGATGTGTGCTATATAAACGACAAATTTACCATGCAGGATACAACATAGAAGACAATACATTATTTTCTTGGGTAGGAAATCATCCAATTATTCTTTCCGCTCTAGAGCTACACAGAGTGCCATTTAATCACTTACTGACTAAATCTCACCCATTTTGTTGTGTTTCAGCCTTTGACGACAATGTATTACAAGTCTGACCAGAAAATTTCCCATGGACATACAACATATTCCAAACAGGTCAAACCACAGGAAAAAAGAGCCCAGACTAATAAAGATTCAACACATGTGTTAAGTCCTAAGAATGGCGCTAGGATCCGCCACCTGGTATGACAGACATGAACTATGGTGGAAACGTGGATATATTCTGTATCAAATAATGTGAAAAGAGAATAATTATAAAAACTTTCAGTTATATCCTTAAATTCCCTGTAGAAACATTTAACCTGTTAAGAAAACCTGTTAATGTTTTCCATTAGTTTAAAATAATATCAGATGAAAACAAATGATGCAACTATCATCAAAAGAGACATAAAAAATGTCTTCATTGAAATAAGAAACTATCCAATCAAAATACTCATCATCATTCATACTTTAAGATGTACTAAAGCTACAATCTAGCTCATAGACATAAGCCAACGATCCACTCAAGTTTAACAGCCCATTCATTTTATCATCAATAATTTCAGCATCATCTTCATCACCATTATAAACTTCTGTAGGTGCTTTGATAACAACAGTAAAAAGTTTACGATGCAAAATTGAGATGTCACTGAAACCTGTTCCTTCACTTGTTTTGATTGTCTTTTACGATTCGGTTGGGCAATGCTTTAAGATGGACGAGGTTATTATAGTTCAAACTTTTATTGTTTAGGCCCTTGTCTGTTTATGAGTGTTCAAAATTGGGTGGCTGATTAGGAGTCTTGAATGAAACGTACTATTTCTAATTAGCTTTTAAATTTGGAGAGTTTCTTACCTTGATGTAGACCTCCTTATACTCTTTTTGGGTACTTTTGTTACCGGGACGTTTTATTGGCCATACCATACACATTAGCTCTTCTATTACAATGTTCTGCAATTTTTTTGCAATGAGAAAATAACAAACTATCTTTGTCACTCAAACTCAGAATGAGTTTTTTTTTTTAAGATCTCCTCAAACTCCAAAGAGCTATGTTATAGAAGATTATTATGCTCCGAACAAGGGGATATTACCTTCTACTATTACAATTGATAGTTGACGATGATTTTTCACCCAAATAATTGTTGTTTTCGAAATACTTTTAGTGACCAATAAATATTTTTTCTTTGATATTTAAAAAACCTATGCATCAATGATCTAGAAACATTGTTGTTATCTTCAACATTGTTTGGCTGGAAATATTTGTGAATGATTTATAACGTTATAAATTCAATTGACATCTGAACTTCGATCGCTTTCAAATATATGGAACGAGATAAATTAGAATTATATTAGAAAATGATGCGTCGATATTATTGTAAATTACGCAATTTATGCAGTAATTTAACACGTCGTAACCTTATTTTATCGATAATTAATGTCTGTTGTTTTACTAACCATTTCATGTTCGATAGTCTGTTGTCATAACCATAGTACATTTTGATACAAGTGCAGAAAGTTTGTCATTGCGATCGAGGCGAAACTCGCACGAGTCGTAGGTGAGTGTGTTATGGAGCCGAGGGCTGCAATGACAAATCTGCACGTGTGTCAAACGACGTTTTTCAATACACTTACGACTTATAAAATAAAGAAAGAAAGAAAAAACGTTTAAACGTCAAACATACATTAGAAATATAATAATAATAGCATTCAAATCTGCTCTGGTCAGTTTCTAATTTCGTGGGGTCGCCCACCACCTCGCGGGGGACGCCTCGCGCCTGATTCGATAAACTAAGTAAAAAAAAAATCACGCTTAACCGTGACGATAAGGAAGGAATAAAAAAAAGCCAAACGACAAAAGTTCCTACACTAAAAAGTTAAAAATAAAAATTTGAATTGCTGTAAAGAAACTTAATTTATAGGTAAATTTATTTCACATTAATATTTTCCAAATATTCAAAATTTATTACTTCTTTTTGGAGTCGGTGCCAGCATTTTTATTGTTGTAACTTAATGTTAGGTAGCTTTGCTTGTGCTTGCAATGCTTAAACATTTTCAATGTACTTAAAATGTTGCAGAAGGTTTTTGTAAGTATATATTTTTTATTTGAAAAAAATGTGCAAATGGGATGTTTTTTTTAGAGAAGTCTAATATGTATTTATGTCTTAGTTAAGTATTATATATTTGAGTATGCAAATAGGTACTAAGTAGTTTTATAGTTAAGTTAGAGGTAGTTTTTCAAGGGATTGTTGCCCATTCGTAATTTTTGCCTTGCCTTGGCTGGCACCGACTCCAAAAAGAAGTAATAAATTTTGAATATTTGCAAAATATTAATGTGAAATAAATTTACCTATAAATTAAGTTTCTTTACAGCAATTCAAATTTTTATTTTTAACTTTTTAGTGTAGGAACTTTTGTCGTTTGGCTTTTTTTGAAGGCGGTTTTTTTTTTTTGTAAAAAGTTTTTTTTATTTGTAGCCGTTTAGTGTTTTTTATTATAATGTGTTATGGCAACGAAGTCAATATCGTTCCTACATTTCTTTTGAAAAAGTTACCAATGTCATATCAGTAGGAATACATATATTGTTACAGTGTAATCGTTTTGATCTCGTGGAGAGATGATATGATGCATGAAATACTTATGATTCATTTCATGAGTACATCTTATGACAGCTCTCATAATCATCATCATTTCAGCCAGAAAACGTCCACTGTTGGACATAGACCTCCCCCAAGCGTCACTACAACGACCATTTCTGTGCGACTCGCATCCATCGCGTTCCCGTGATTCTCACCAGGTCATCGGTCCACCTTGTGGGAGGCCTTCCAAAGCTGCGTCTGTTGGTGCGCGGTCGCCACTCTAGAACCTTTCGGCCCCATCAGCCATCTGTTCTACGAGCAATGTGCCCTGCCCACTGCCACTTAAGTTTGGCAATTCTTCGGGCTATGTCGGTGACCTTGGTTCTCCTGCGCATTTCTTCATTTCTGATTCGAACACGCAAGGAAATTCCGAGCATAGCCCTTTCCATTGACCTTGACAGCATTGCCCATGACAGCTCTAATAAGCTCAAACAATGCTAGGATACATTATTTTACTTTGAAGTTCCCATGCCGACCTTCCACCTTCCAGCTTCATCATCACATCAGTTCAATAGTATCTTACAGCCAAAGTGCATCTTATGACAATTCTAACAAGCCCAAACACGGCTAGGATATATTAATTAGCTACGCAGTGCCAGTGCCTACCTTCCAGCTCCATCATCATCATCAGATCAGTTCGATGATAACATTTTCAACATAATTATTTAAGATCATTGGTTTATAGTGCATTTTCAAAGTTGCTTAACTACCTTAATTGTGATATCTATGCGAGTGTCAAGTTTCGTTAGCCATTTTCTGATCTTCTTCACCAGTTCCACCTCATCAAATGTTACTTTTTGACTGTAAATGCTTGAGTTCTCGATGAAAATATAAAAAAAACTATATAGTTGCCTATAATATTTGAGGAGTTCCCTCGATTTCTCATGGATCCCATCATCAAAACTCAATTTTGAAAAAAATGGGACCAATCTGGAAGCATATCCTTTCAAGTACAAAAAAAATTTTGCAAATCCATCCATAAACGACGGAGTTCTGAGGTAACAAACATAAAAATAAAAAAAAAATAAAAAAATACAATCGAATTGAGAACCTCCTCCTTTTTTTGAAGTCGGTTAAAAAAAGCCCTTGTTGTAATAAACTCAAAAAAACACTTGGGTGATATACATGCTATATTGAACCTAATAGGAGTGCGATAAGAGGCAGTTTTCGAGTAAGTGTATTGAAAAATATATTTTATATTCGGTTGTGGATTTGTATTTAATTTACATATTTCAGATATATACTATACTATCACAATTCTTGTTTTAGCCGAATTTATTTGAAATTAGTGTGAACTGAAACTTTTTTAGTTTTACTACATAGTCGTCTTCAATTTATTATTTTTGCACACAACATTAAATACGAAAAATACATTTAAAAAATGTTAAAAATTTGAGTAAAATGGAATTGCAACTTATTTCTATTTAAAAAATCAGTAGACTTGATAATGGTAAAATTCAAAAATATTATAAATGTAATTAGTATGTAAACAAAAGTAAGAAATGTAAAAATTTAAAGAAACCCAAATAATTATGAAATGAACATACACATTATAATTTCAATATTAACAAATACTAGCAACTAATAACTATTAAATCTAGGGGCTTAAAATTTATTGCAGACTAATAAGCCTCCTTTCTTCAACAGCAACTACATTTCTACAATCTTACATGTTTAGACAACATGTGTAGCACTAAGTATCTTCTCAAGACTCAGAAACATTATAAGGAAGCTATACAGAGCTATTCTTAGTCCAGCACCACATGCTTAAGGACTAAGTGAATCTATTCATAGCCAAACTGAATGAGTTGATCTGCGAGATGGAACAAGGACCAATAAATGTTATGTCCAATTAGACACATATCAATTATGACCACACATACTTGTTGTGAAGGCCACTGGTTCTAATTGACTCTTTAGGGTCACCAATTTGTACCACAACACTTAGTTACTCATTCTTAATTAGTTGTGTACACATTTGAGGTTTTTTAAGAACTGATTGTGTGGTTAGAATCTTGGTAATTGAGGATTTTGACTGTGTTTAGTCACGATGATTGTTTTTGTTTTTAATTGGTCGCTTGTCATTGTCCGGTTAGTCCTTTGCAATGGCAGATAATTCTCGATTAGGAGTAAGATATCTTCTAGTAAACATTATTTTGAGTTTGCTTTGTAGTCCATTGCATAATTTTATCTGTTTATATTATTCAATATCATTTTACCAAAGTTTTTAACAGATTCGCTTTCAACTGCGTTATTCAAAAATAAATGTAAAGGGCAAAAGATACACCTTGTTGGAGTTTGGTAGATAGATGGACGGGGAGCTGAGGCTTAGAAAATAGGATTTAGTTTCCGTTCTAGTATGGAACCCTAAAAAGCCGATAAATTGTACCCATCAGAATACGTCCACATTCAAAGTATACCGCAATACCATCGCATTACCATATCCTGTGAATTATTGTCGTATGGTAACCCTGAGCGTGTTACAATTCTGCGCGTGTGTGGCGGCCATGTTTGATTTCAAAGAGCGGGAACGCATCGTGAGACGCAGGCGCATAGTATAGTCGACCAAAGAGTTTGGTTTGCAGGCAGAAATCATGCATCACAGCATAGTCAAACAATACTGTTAATGTTTATATTATTTTGTGCTATAAAAGAATCTTTTTTTTTCCACAACTATCACGCCACGTCGTCTAGACCCAAGCTAAGCAAAGCTAGAATTATGGGTACAGACAGCTGATAAACATTCATGTATATTCCTACATACATACATATTATAGATAAAATCAATCAATAGGACCCCATATTTGGTGGTGGGAATGGAAATTGGGTATGTGAGAATGGCTGTATCATTTTGGTATCTTCAGTGGTCACTAGGCTATAACCATAAAATTAATCTTAGCATCACGATATTGCGGTTTAGTGTGTGACTTTGATTGTTAGTCGGCTTAAACATTTAAACGTACATTTTATAAAATACTCATAATCACTTTGAAGCACAAAATCATTGATTCCGAGAACGTTTAAAAGAGTAACCGTGGCTTTAGAAAGGTCCTAAAATAACAGTTCAGTTCAGAGTATACACAGGTGTGGTATTAGTCAGTAAAAGTCTGATAAGCCTTCCTGGGGCCAGGCCAGGCTAGGGCCTTTTGGGACCAAGGGTCGATACGAAAGCGTATTAAGGAACAGGGTAGGTTGTTTTATTAGTAAGAGTGTGACCCTGTTTCCCTTATTGCATGATTTTTACCTTCAAAAAAAAAAACCTCAAAATAAACTCATAACTAAATAAACCTGGTTGTTTAAACGTAACCAAAGCCTGTGCAGTATGTGTACAGTGTGTACTAATTTCTTTGTTCAACTGTACCTGCTACCTTATTGCAATGGATTTAAAATGCAACGCGTGCGCTATGATTGATGAAGATATCATTGATATGATATCTGGGCTCTTCGAGTGACGGTGTATTACGTCCGGTATTCCTTGCTCAGTCAGTTTTACCGCTATGGGCCTTGCTACCGGTACCTTTTAACATATCGTTAAGCTATGCTTGTACTAATTCGTACCGATGAAGAAGAAAGTTTTTTCTTCAACGATATACAGTGTAACAAGTGCTTGACTGCGATTCTACCTGATAAGTGCAATCGTTGATAGTGAGGCGCATTAGTTTATTAAAAGCCTATTTAGCCTTGAAGGCATCTAAATAAGGAAGTCCGTAGCAGGCGAATTGTCCAGTCTTATACACCGTTAAATTTAAATGGTTGTTTTCCCGCGGCAGAATGACTTGCCATAAGGAGTACTTTTGAAGCATGCAGAAAAAATAAAAAAATAAAAAAAAGTTTTTTTTTCATAAATAATAATTAAAAATATTCATCAACTCAAAAAAGCGAAAACAATAGTAACGTTAGACGTAATTTTTAGGTACTACTAGAGTCGCATGAGCAGCACGCCGTCAAAGGAAACCGATTCATTAAATATTTAAACCAAAATAAGCTCTCGCACGTTGTGATACGTCATAATTAGCTTGCACTCTACAGGTCCAATGTTTGTTTTTAATATTTAATTTTTTTATCAAACGTTTGTATTACTAAGACACAACCATTTCGCTCAGGGAAAACAACCATTATAATTTCACGGTGTATAGATAACCTCCGCCTGCTACGGTCTCCCTAATTTAAACTAAGCGTTTCTTGATATATATCAATAGCATAGTTTGGATCGTAGAGTTGAACGAGTCAATTACCTGTAGGTTTATTTATTTTATTTTATTTTATTTACATCGGAAAACATACAGTATTAACAGCTAACAAAAACACTATTTACACAACTATTAACCAATTACATGTTTTCGCATTTAGTTATCTAGGTATGAAGAACACGCTTGAAAGAGAAAAAATAAATAAAAAAGTGATTATGAATGTAAGTACATCATCATCATCAGCCTTTTTTAATGTTCCCACTGCAGGGACACAGGCCTCCTCTCTCTAGGAGAGGGAATGGACCATAATCCACCACGCGGGCCCAGTGCGGATTGGTGGATGTCACATGTCTTCGAATTTTTGGTTCTAGGACATGCCGGTAGTAAGTACAATAATAATTAATTCTTGCAGTGCTAAATGGAACAGCTATCGAACCAATGTTTTGTAAGTAATCGTTTGAAAACATGAGGCTTAGTAACGAATAAGTCAAGTTCAGAAAAGTCGACCAGACTATTGTAGGACTTTGCGCATCTTATAAAGAATGAATTCTGTCTGTAATTAGTGTAACAACGGGGAAAGTTTAGAAGAAGGAAGGGTGTTCTAGAAGATCTAGTGGGAGCGCGTAAAACAATCTTGGACAGCAGTTGTGGGGCGTCGATATAAGATTGTGCCAACTTTACGAGGAAAGAGATATCTGATATATTCCTCCTTTCCTTAAGTGGTAGTAAATGGTACCTTTTGCATCTCAAATCATAATTATGGTCGTGGGTCTTACACTTATACTTAGGTTGTAGTTGTTCGTTACGTACTAACTACTTACAGGGCTTTATCACTTTGAAATAATTGTCAAACGGTCTTTCAGTCAAAAAAGTGTAGTGAATTTTGCACCGTCCTTTGGGTTGATGCCTACGTGCAAGAAACTCTATGGCCACTCTTTTAAATCACGTTAAGATGGGCCTACCCCATTCACCTATCGTCACCGTCGTGCTCGTGCATGGTTTAAAAGTATAAAAATGTACCTCGTGTTGGCCGCTCTTAAGAGATATAAATATTATTGAAGATGAAGTGTGATATGATTTTATATGTAGTGTAGGGTTTTCTTATCTACAAATTACAATATACTTACTAGTCTATAATTTCACAGCTAACCCAGGACCTCAGTTAATTGAAAAGCCATTTCAGCAAGTGCTAAATCACTTTACGACTTCCATAACCAATAGATAATTTAATAGCATTTTAACTGCAGTGATTATGTCGCGTTTACTATGAAACCAACTGTGTCTTTATTATTTCTAAGTAAAATTTATTTATTTATTGCATACAATATTACGGACTTGTTTATGACTGGCCTGTGGGTCCAGTAGTCGTGGCTTTGATTGCTATGCTTGGAGGCCGTAGGTTCGGTTCCTGTTCAAGACAAATCGTCTTCTTCTTCTTCTTTAATTCTTTATTGTACACAAAAATTTAACATAGATACAATGGTTTGACAGTTCATGTACAAAGGCTAGCTTAACTCAACAATGAGTTTTTTCCCATCAAACCTTCAATCATCCTCAATCCTCCAATTATCTTCTTCATCTTATTTATTTTTGCAGTATTTTTGTTTTTCTTTTGTTTTTAAACTTTGCCCAATACTAGCATTTACTCCTGTGTCGTTGGAGCGGTCACAAACATGTAAGGCACATATACAAGATAGCCAGACCCGGAAAACCGGAAAACCTATCTGGAGGCCATACATATATTTGTTCCGTGCGGGAACCGAACTTACGACCCTCAGCGCAGCCGGCATAAAGCTAGTTTCTAAGCGCCAGTGACTGAAAAGTTGAAAGGAAATCGTTGTCTTAGTATGGTCATGTGAAGAGGCGAGCTGAAACGCAGGGTTTTATAGTTTAGTTCTTACGTGACACCAGGTGTCCTCATGTTATTATTAATTCCAATACGTTGAAACCCATTCGAAGTATTGTAATTACTAGAAAATAAATGTGTATTGAACTAGCATCCGGTTCAAACATGATATTAATTTTATGCGTTACCTTGTTACTGAAATGGTTTTTCTTAATAACGAGAATTGATTGAATGCAGTAAATGACGAATGATTGGCTTTTGAGGATCTCAAGGAGGACTTAAAAATAATGATTCGACAAAACCTATAACTGATTTATTGCTCAGAGTAAACCTACACTATCAATCATTGATATATTACTGGCTGTCCCCCGCGGTTTCACCCGCATCTCTAGTTACTGCTCTGCTCCCGTAGGTTGTAGCGCAATGTTATATAGCCTGTAGCCTTCCTCAATAAATGGGCTATCCTACACTGGAAGAATTTTTCAAATCGGACCAGTAGTTCTTGAGATTAACGCGTGTAACCAAACCAACTAACTCTTCTACTTTATAATATTACTAGCTTTTGTCAGCGGCTTCGCCCACGTACATAAAATATAGCCTATGTCACTCAAGAGTAAAGCAGCTTTCTATTATTGCTAAAATTTCTCCAATCGGACCAGTAGTTCCAGAGATTACCTCCTACAAACAAAAAAACAAAGAAACAAAAAAAACAACTTTACCTCTTTATTATATTAGTGTAGATAGTGTAGACTAGCTTTTGCCCACGCTTTCGCTCACGTTAAATTCGTCGTACCTTGAAAACTGCAAAAAGTCCCAAATAAAATTTATTTTAATTTATAGTGGCGGGTTAGAAAGAGACAAAAAGCAGCCTATTTAACTCTCCACCCCTTCAACATCTCCATTTAAAAAATCTTCGAGACGCACAGGACTGGTTATTGTGGCGACACTTGGGGAAAGAAATGTGGAACAGTGGAGGTTCTTGGGCTGATGTTATTTTTTTTAAATTGCAATAAACTAGTGCGACCCCACCAATGGTAAGCAGTGATGCAATCGTTGATGGTGAGGCACACTAGTTTATTAAGAGCCTATGCACTCTAGCTTTGAAGACACCTAAATTATAATCGGACGGAAAGACTGCAGTCGGTAAACTGTGTGATGATGATGATAAAATCATGCCATAAAGGCGTGATTTTAGCGGCCCACGCACTGGAGGCGAGTCGCCTATCTTTCGCTGTCTTTAATTAACCCAAGCTATCAATAACACAAAAACTTTATAAACAAAATAAAACAGACATTCATTCACAGAAAGAAAAATGTTTAACACAAAAGGGATCTTCAATTCTGTCGGTAAAGTTGTTAACAAAGTAAGAACAATCGACTAGGAAATAACAATGTTACTAACAATTGACTGCCTGTGACGACACAATATAGTGACACTGACTATTGGAGCCAGGCAGAACAGGTTGCAACAAGTGTGCGAGTCAGTGCGACTTTCTTATTATTATCTGTGCGATTCATAGAGTAATGTCCGGGCCATACTAACGAGAAATGCTGAGAATTATCGCGATAATCGACGTTAACAATAGGTACTCTTGAGCCACAAGCAAACTCACACCTATTGTCTTTCTATTATATCTCATCTTTTTTTCTCTCAATTACAGTATTCAAAAATTTAACGCGATAATTTGACAACGGCATTAAAATTGCCGTTAGGCGTTAGGCGATAACTCAAGCAAATTTCTACTGTACCCTCCCAATTTAACGCGTTAAAATTATCGCGCTAGTAGGCAATGCGTTAGTGTGGCCCCAGCATAACTGTTATGTTGTAGTGATGGTTGTCATTTTTTTTCACACTTTTTATTTTACATCACTTTTCTTTACAATGTGAATGTGAGAACTACAATGCGAGTGGTCCAATACACACTTGGTTGATATTTATTTTCAAAATATTAATTAAAACAACTATTATTTCAAAATCCGTCATAAGTAAAAAAAAAATGCAAATACCCACAATTAAATGGGTCCCAATATACAGCATGTTGCAAGTTGCAACATGGTGCCTACTGCATTATTCAAGGCTGCGATTGACATGTCACCGCGAGCGCTGCAGAGATCGAGCCGATTGAAGCGCATGCGCGTCGTAAGGAAAATGTATTTTGCTTTGCAGTTATTGAAAATGGGAAATTTTACGAGTGTGATTGTTGTTGGTCTGTGAATGTCTTTATTTGTGCATAGTTTACGAGTATTCTGCGACGTACAAGTCAATTTAATGTGACATTTTGTAAGCGTTTTTGTAATGTTGTTTTTTTTTTGTTGTAAAAAATCACTGGTTATTTTTCTTCTGAGCAATTTAGAGAGAAAATAATGTTGTGTACTGTTAGGATTTCTTCTCACTTTGACAAGCTCATTAGAATTTTGACAAAATAAACGTAATAATTTACTGCCTATGGATTTTGTTACCGTTAGTAAGTAAACAATTAGCTTGAAAATTAAGATTTTTATGTTTGAACGTATTACTGAAGTTTGCTTTACGATTTATTTTCCGTTTGCTCACTAAAATATATTATCACCGCTGGTTTAAAGTTTCCAAATAAGAAAAGAAGTTAGATAAAAAGATAAAACTATCATATGATAATTTGATTTACAACATGAATAGCAAAAATACCTAAAAATAATATTATTAAAAACGATATTATAATTTAATTTTACACAATAGAAGAAAATTGGAAAAGGATTTGATAAATATATTCATTCAGTGCATTTTAAATAGCCAAAATTAACAAAAAAATCCAGGTGACGAGACTAGTGTGACAATAAAATACGATTTAAACAAAACTCCTACCGCGGGCCCCCGCAGTGACCACTCTAAACCTTCTTGGAAGGATAGTCCCTCACACCATACAGAAGTGACTCATTTAAGACTTTTCTTGTCTAAATTTAATACAAAAGGTGTCTAAATGTTATTTAGCGGTGAATTGTTATAATAATGTGGCATTCAGGTAGTCTTTGTGACATGTTTGCAGATGAGACACATAAAAATTTCGTTTTGACAAAAACTTGAGAAAGTGACCCTCGTTTTTTATTAATAAGCTCACGCTTGACCGCTATCTCACCTGATGGAAAGCGATAATACGGTCGAGGATGGGGCACGCTTTCTAACTTTACACGTGTAAAACGCTTGGTATCCTTAACTTTTTGCTTATGTGTAGAGTTATTTTTTTTTTCGAGTTCCCAGTGTGGAGTTTTATCTTATTCTCAAAAATAAACCGAGTATTATTCAACGTCTTTAAAAAAATATTAAACGTCAACAAAATCCAAATTTATTTACGATATATAAATCAGCCTGTAGATTAAACGGTTGTTCGAAACTTCGTCGGTTTCGTTTTAAAAGTCGCATCGTAAGAAGCTTAGGGTCCTTTATTTGGCCCAGTTCTTATTCCGGACCTTAATAAATCTGTCCTTTGGACACTTAAGCATTCAAGAATTTAAGTTTTCGTATTATTTGCTCATGATACTCTTGATAAAGTGATATATTCTTGACGAAAGATCGCATAAAGAAACGCCTTGTTATTTCGGAATAAAATTTTATGTTTCTGAAATCCTTTTTTATGGGGTATTGTTAAGTGAATTATTAGTTATTTTTTGGGTTATAAGATTAAATCATATGAAAATAATTAGTACTGGAAGGTTTTATAAATGTTAAAAGAAAAAAAAATGTTGAAAACTCTTTATTACGTAGTAGCATAAAACAAAATCGCTTAACGCTATGTATGCTTAAATCTTTTAAAACTACGCAACAGATTTTGATGGAGATTTTTTAAAGATAGAGTGATTCAAGAGGAACGTTTATATGTATAACACATGCATAATATATTTAATATTACCAATGCTCCCGTGCGAAGCTGGGGCGGGTCGCTAGTTACGTATAAAGACATGTTCTGATACATTCAATTCAATAAAATCTTGACATCTGTCATCATCTTAAAAGGTGACAGTTAATCAAAACATATAATCTTGACTCGTAATCATTAATTTAAAAGAAAAAAAAAGATAAATGGACAATAATCAGAATATTGACAACAAAAAAGTCTCAAAAAATTCCTTGTTGATGGTCAATTTTTCACGTCATTCTTAAATCATCTCTTGCGCATCCAAGCGTGAAGATAAAGCCTTGTTCGGACTGTGTATGGTTTTTTTATGGTAGGTAAAAATAATCCAATGACAAATCCCGGTCTTGGGCGGAGCGGGAGACAGTGTCAGACTCTTACTGACTAAAAAACCTATCCCGTTCCTTTCTTGCCTTATTCCCAGGCCCTGGTGTTACGCTTTCGCACCTACCCTTGACCCAGGAGGAGGACAGTGTATGGGACCTTCTGATGGTCGTATTTCATCATCAATGGTGATATTGTTGACAACGGAAATATTACGTATCGATTCACTTTATCAAAAAATAAGTCAAAAGGGCACTGTCTTTTAATTAAAAATATACAATACCAGCGGCTTCATCCACCTGAAAGTCGGTATTTCCAAATAAACATTTGTGAAAAACTACAGTTTGTAGCCTTTGAGCTAAAGAGCTGAGTACGAAACCATTGATTTGAACAATTGACATTGAAGTTATTATTATTGATATTATTTTTGTAACTTTTTTTGACATATATAAAATACTGTCCTACTTTTTTTTTGTAATATGTTTTTGATCCTAGTTTTTAAGAAAAATATTCGCATACAATTGTTGTTCTTGAATAAATGAAATGAAAAATGAAATGAAATTTAATTTTGACATTAGTAATTTATTTATATATTTACTTTTTTATTGTTGACATTGTAATGATAATGCCTCTTTTTATGTGTATAAAATGTCACGTAGGTACAACGTGACTTTTTTGATTTTGACATTTTCAATAGCTATTATTTTATTAACATTATATTAGTAAAAATATTTCCTCTTACAAAATCGTAATCCATATGTTTTAGTTTTTAGAAATGTTGAATGGATTAAAGACTTAACATATTTATATGCTTGGTTTTCTACACAAGTTTCTATAATGACTGTTAAAAATAACAAAAAAAAAAATAAGTAATGTGTAAATGAGACTTATTTTTCTTCTAGAATAATATATAAGAATAGCTGACATTAAATACAAATTCTGACAACTTTACACTCCACCCCTTTTCCAAGGAATTCCTCGATAAATACATTTCTTAATGAACCTCATACCACATACCTCAGGAAATACCATAAAACACAACATGTATTACAAACTAGCTGACCATGGTCCGCTTCGCTGCGCGTGAAATATTTTGGGGTAAAAATAAATTTTGATACAAGTGCAGAAAGAATGAGCTGCAAAGACAAATTTGCACGTGTATCAATCGACATTTTTTCAATACACTTAAGACCTGTAGGTGAGGAAGCGCGCCTCGTGGGGGTCGACGCGGCCTAGCCTTATACGATAAATGCAATAAAATTGTAGCGGGCGGGGGCGAGCATGTGCACTTTTCTGCACTAGAGTAGAAAGCTGTTAATTGCGTGCCTAAAAACGGTGGGATAAGAGCGGGTTTTCGAGTAAGAATATTAAAAAATATTACTTATTACATTCAAATGTATATGTCGGTCTTCACTGCGCAGTAATAGATTTTCGTCGATAGTCTCAATCGAAGTACACCACAGCAGAAGACTGCGCGTAACCATAGCTAAACAACTTATTTGCGGCCACTATACTGCGCCTTAAAGGCCAATCGCCATTTTAGTTTAACTTTTATGCCGCGTACAATACACAAGTGTAGTGTGGCAGGCGGTAAGCACTAATTGGTGATTCGGCGAAAAAACTAAACAAATTGTAAAAAGTTCATCGCCGTAAGAGACTGGTGTAATTGCCAACTGGTTTACATGAAACATTCATGTTGTCATGATTGAGTCGCTCGCATTGAAGGGGCAATTACACTTTTAAAATACGCCACTGACAGACTTCAGCGGGCTGCGGTGATTACTTCGAAATAAGTAAAAAATAACGCTAAATACGGACTGTTTTTGATTATTACGTAAAGTTATTCATTCTGTCATTACTGATGATGACGATTCAAGTTGTTTTGAAGTAAGATATATACGAGTATTATAAGGTATTTATAGAGGTAATAGAAAATACAGTATCATTTATTTATACAAGTAATTCATATTTATGAAAATAAATAATTAAAATTAACCTTTCGCAATTTTTTATAATTACGGGAGTTAATTATTGACACAATTAAAAGACAATAGGTGTGCGGACACCGGTGTCCTTTTGGGGATTAATTAATTAAAATTGAGAATGCCCTGTTACATTAAGTTCGTCCATGTACCACTACTGTAGATACATGATTATTAAATAATTATAATAAAATTAAAACGGTGAAGGAAAACATCATAAAGAAACCGGCATGACACTTAGAAAAAGAAGCAAAAATCAGAAGACATGTTACATCCAACCAATCTGCACTGGGTCCGCTTGGTGGATTGCGACTCTCTGCTAGAGAGGAGGCTTGAGTCCCAGTAGTGGGACCATTATAAGGCTGATGCGATGCTATAGTATACTAAAATTTAAAAAAAATATGTATAAAAACCCTAAACTTATTAAAAAACAAACTAAAAGTCAAAACCTTGTGTACCTAAATCGTTTTTTAAACTGATATATTTTTTTTGCTTTCAAATTAAAATAACTTTTATTCTGTAGCTTCCTTGATGATTCTAATCATAGAAATATGCGCAGAAAACCCCACTTAAAAAAAAATGTAAATAAAACGTCAAATCAAAAAGCCCGTCTGCGCGAAATCTGTAAAACTTGTTTCACATCCAGCAACAGTTTCAAAACTTTCTTCCTATTCAGAGGACAATCTGTGCGTAGCTCCGTCCTTGTCACTCTCACGCACGTTAACAGACAGATCGCGTGGGCGAAAGGGACAGAGTACATGAAGACGTCACGCGGGGCGAAGGCGCGCGAGTGTTCTTGCACTTGTTTTATTTATTTTGTTAGCCGCCAGGTTTTTTTTTCTTCGTTTTCTCGAGGTACGTCTTTGTTCGGGTTCGGTCGGGGCGCAATCGTCCGTGGCCGGTAAGTTGGATAATTTCTTTATCCTACTCGGCCCACCCGACAATTTTCTGGGGCCGCATTATTATGAGGTTGATTTGTTTAATAATTTTATTACTGGGCGCATTGCGCATGCGCGCGAGCTATTGTGTTCTTATTTTTGTTTAGCTTTGCGCTTTTAGTGGTCGCTTTACTTTTGTTTTTCTCTGTAAACGTGGGAATGGATTGTTTTCTCATTGTTTATCTGATTTATCCATTGTTTTGTTGTTTATAGCTAATATCTATTTTATTAAGTTGTCGACATAATTATTTTGTTTTTCAGTTATCGTTTGTCATTATAATTTTAAATTGTGTAGTTAAAATTGTCAATGTCAGGTATCTCACTTTAATGCTTGGGCTTTTGTTTTGTGAATATAAATGAGAAATCAATATCCTCAAACGGTTTAAATGACCTTAAAAATTAGCACATACGAGTCTCTACTGAGTATCCAGCTGTTTATTAATCGTTTTTTGCTCAAAAACGTCCAGACATATTACGTCACGGATGCCGGTGGATTGCGAGCCGATCCTCTTTTTATTGCCTGCGGAACCCCACTGTCAGGCCTTGGGTTCGCACCGAGATGTCCCCGGCGATACTCCGAATACTTGAATAGGGATTGTGAAAAAAGTTTCAAATGTGTCATTGTGTTCAACCTTTTTGGCAAAGCATTCAAATATTGTCATTGGTAAACGAGGCCCTGTAATTAAAAGACACCCTGTGTCGAAGAAAATAATCTTCCATATGCACTTCACCTTATAAGGGAATGCAATTTGGTCGTAAAAACTTGTCAGGAGTCGGTTTGGGGCAGGCATTTGAATCAGGTCGACATTTTAATAAGTTCGACTTATGAGAAAAATTCATACAGGCTTATTACAAGACGGAATTATGGCTGCAGTCCAGTACTTTGCAGAGCAATAAAATGTTATTGTTACATGGAAAATTGAGGAAATATGATGGCCATGCATTGCATCCTCGGTTTCTAAGGATGTGTCATCGTTTTTCGTTCAGTAACTTCAACATCACGTACCACTGGGCTACCTCTACATACTCTTGTAAACATTGGCCTTGAATTCAAACAAGATGCTAAACCTTGTTCTATTTATTTTCATCAATGAAACTTTCAAAACGATGAAAGCAAACAACATGATCTAGAATCAACAATTTGAAGACGTGACATCCAAACAGCATAGAGCCTGAGTGAAGAATTAAGGCCCCATTCCCTGTCCTGGCGTAAAATCCAGGCTTATAACGGAAAAAAATAATAATAAGAAGAAAATAATTAAAACAATAAATAATAATATTTTAATCTTTATTTCGTTGAGAATAATTGTGGATATAACGAAGGAGATGGCGGGACGACCTGGATGGCTTCCGAGGGAATTGGAACGATAAACCGAATAACCAAGATAACTGGAAAGAATGGAGAGCGGCCTTTGCCCCACCTGTGGGACAGCACTGACTAGCTATAATAATAATACTAACTTTAGCATTGTGTCAAACTGTATCTCAAATCTTTCTTTCTTGCAGGCTAGCAGCGGCGGCAGCGGCTGCGGCGGGGGCGACCAGTGAGCTGAGCTACCTGGCGGCTCTACATCCGGCGTACCGACCGGTGCCCTACGACCACCCCTTGTATGGTGCTAATACGTTAAGAGGTAAGTCATCTTCAATATATTGTACATACTAAAGTTAGCCCTTTTTATGATAGGTAAAAATCATTCAAGGACGAATCCCACCCTTGGACGGAGCTGGAAACAGTGTCAGACTCTTACTGACTAAAAATTCTACCTGCTTCTTACGTTGCCATATATACCAGGGCCAGAGCCTTCCTTTTAGACACGAACCTTTGGCCCCAGTTGGCTTGGACCCTTCTCTCGACTAATGTAGATGAAAGCATTCTGATTATTATTTTTTGTAAGATGACTCTACAAGCAACCATTTTTTTACCGTATAATATTTTGATTTTATTTATTTATTTTATTTTAAAGAAGGCTTACAGAAGGATTACAAAAATGATATAAAAAAAAAAATATAATGTTATCAAAATTGCTAATTGCAAACCTCTACGCATAGATAAAAAGAAAATATCGATAAAAAACAAAGAAAGTACACAAAGCCAAAATTCGACGTAGTTATAATTATATATGAAGTTTTTTTTTTTGTGAATCGCTAAAATGCTTCAATTATTTGCAAGTTTGTGTTGACTTTGCGCATAATTTTCTTTTGTATACAGTTTGGAAGTGACCGCGCCTTAAGCGCTGTATTCCTCTTAACACTCTTTTTTCTAGAACTAATAGAAGTAGTACTATAATAGCTGATTGTTTGTTAAGAGGCGGCAGCCCGAAGACCCAAAAAAATGCCGTATAAAAATGTCGAGTTTTTTTCCCGATCGACATTTTTTGTGCGTGATAATTATTTTTCTTTAGCTACTGAATCTAGATGTATTTACTCAATACAATATTATTTATTAAGTCTTTTAAGTATTTCTACACTGTCATCGTAATAAATTCTCATGACTTTGATTACTTAGACATGAAAAGTCTGATTACCTAAGTGTATCTTTATAGATGATTTCGAAGAGATGTCGTGTTGATTTAAACTTCAGCGAATTAGAAGTTCGTGACTGATCAACAGACACATTTATATACAAATCGATTTTCCAGCTTACTAATCTGTGTAATTAAAATTTTAAAATTCTTTCTTAAGAGCGCGTAACCAGAGATACATTTCCATACAAACACTCTTACCTACATGATTACAACGTTCTTAAACATTTTCCTTTACATGTTCTGGGAACACGATTATCTTGTAGATATGTATTATCTAGGTTTCTTTGTAAATCTAAATAGATTTGTGTAAAACTAAACCAGGAAAAACATCTGACAATCTGCTATTTTGCGTGAATTTTGGACCTTCCTTCATATTGTACACATTTTAAAATGTAAAGAAAATGTAATTATAGGAACTTCGATCAATTTTTTTATCAATTTATTATAAATTGATAAATAAATTGTTCGAAGTTCCTAAAGATAACGATTTTTTTAAGTATATAAAAACACATATTTCTTGGTGTTGTGAAATATTCGAGTGAGTGACGGTCCCAAAATTACAGAATTAACGAATGCCCAGTGGATGTTATCTATCTTTTTTCGCGTTGCCTCTTTATCAAACATTGCGTTGCAATACATTGCATAAAACAAAAAAACTATTAAATCATGCTCATATTGATAATACACGGTTCGGGCAGACCCCTCTTAAATGCGTTAATGAGAAAACTTGTAATTGGACATTTGCCAGAAAGTATGAATTTGCAAATTAAATACGACACATTTTTTTTTAACTTTTTTTATTTCAATATTCTGCCAAAACAAATGAGACACAAAAAAAAACAGTGTCATATTTTTCAAAACGACACAATATTTTTCTCCCGCTGTCTGAACAAAAATACGCAGTAACCTTTAGTGCTTAACCGTAGCAATAAAAATACCCGCACCGGCATCGAACCTATAAACCGCCATAAGCAGGACAATGAAAAACAATCCGATAAGTTGCAATTAAACCTGAGACACGATATCAACTGCACTGCACTGCGTAGGGTTGTCTCTTAAGAGATAAACATTTCTTTTAGGTACTTGTGCTTTGTAGTACCTACTAAGCAATAAGATGTTATTGAAAAAACGTTAAATCTGGTTTTATACATCTTATTAGCTTCTGCCTGCGGCTTCCTCCGCGTGAAAGTCGGTTTTCGCCCTTAGAAGTGCAGTTTCGTAAAATTGGTTCCCATTGGACGTCTACACTCTATAAAAAACCTGCCAAATTTTAAGCTTATAGATGTTATAAGCAGTTTCTGAGATTTCTTGATTAATCAGTGAGTTGTATTTCGCTTTTATTTGTATATGGATTACTGTGGACAGTTGATATGGAGTAAAGAAAGCTTTTGGAAAGATCGAAAGGTCTTCTAGACCACGATATCTTTCCACAGGCATACCGTAATCAAGTAGATAAGTCCCCTATTTGAGGAATGACGTGATTAAAGACGAGACAACCACCCGTGTAGTACCTTTGTGAGGACCGCCCTGAGGACTTACCTTACTTTACTTACGTACGTACCGTATTCGGTGGAGGTATACTCCGCTTGGGCGTAGCACTTCTATGTCCTCATGGGGGAAATTGACGGGGAATCTCTCGCGTGCGGGTAAGTACAGACCGCAGGCATACGGTTGTCTCCTTCAGTACAGCTGTACTGGCAGCAGCAGATATCCTCATGTCTTACGTCTGATTTCCAAAAGCAACGTAAAATTCATTTTCATTACTACTCACTTTTTATCAGCGAGTGGCATCCCTAGGACGTGTGAACGCGGTAACGCTACACCACACTCGTAATGATAAATCTGCAACACTAGTGTGTTATTGCAAATTATATGCATGCCCAGACACTGACATTGCCGTTTCTTGTTCAGATGCATCCGTTGCATAGACCAGCAACGTTTCCGATTCGAATTTGCAACGATTTTATTAACAGGACTTATGGTTGATATAAAAATTTATATGTGTTATATTTGTGTTATTTTTAGTCAAAGAATTCATTATTATTAGATGTTTAATCAGTTATGCACTGTATACATACAGTTGAAATACATGTTGGTCCTTCGAGCCGAATCTTCATGAGGATTTTTTTTTATTCCATTCAAAATATTTCGTTTCATAAAAGCGTACATTAAACTTAAAAAATTGAGAAGCTAGTGCTCTATTCTAACTGTTAATTTCCTATGGAGAAGAATGGATAAGAAACTTTATATTAGGTATAGGGTAGATTAGGTAGGAAGATAGATTTGCTTCATATTCCCTATTACAATATCTTCTCAAACGAATGCCGTCTAGACTATTTAACATACTGCCAATTAAGTAGATACAATAATAAAAAAAAAATACATTGAAATAGAAAAAAAAGTGCTCTCACATTTACGTTCTAAAAGTAGAAATGAAGCTCTAAATATATCATCTATAAAATTATTAATATGATTACATTTCACTTATTTGAAAAACTTAAATGTTTCCAAATTTCCAATACATTGTAAAGCTTCCAAACTCCCACTAAATCCAAAGTGCACTGGATTAAATTTTCCTGCTTTCGAATCTCAATAAGCATGGTATACCATTGCATATCTCACAGAAACCAATGCGCAACGCCACGGCGCAACACTATCACTACAATTTATCTCTCTCCAGAGGTGTTAATTAGACTTTGAACTCACGACTGTTACCATTCGTATCCTCAAGAAAAACTAACAAAACCCACTTTTATTGAAAACTTTTTAAAGTTCAAAATCGTCTGTCGTGGGTTAGATGACAGATACGCAAAAGTGGCTTTTAAAGTACAAACCGTGGTAACTCACGGGTTAAAATTGGCATGCATTTGAGTAACGAAGGGTTAGTTTTTCGACCTCGCAATTAAGACGTTTAAGATTACGGGAGTGGCTATATACGGAGCATTAGATGGTGAAGATGCTCTGATAGGTGGCTAAGAGAAGACTTAATAGATGCCCACTATATTAAAATAAATTTTCTTCTTTTTTCACTAGACGATAAGCAGTGATGCAATCGATGATAGTGAATCGCACTAGTTTAGTAAAAGCCTATTCAAAGCTTTAAATAAAACTAAATTAATGAATCGCAGATGGCGAATTGTTCCAGTCCTTCGATATACGCGGTATAAGCGATTCAATTCTGTATTCGATTAATGATAAAATAATAATAATCGATTAATAATTAGATTAAATAATAATAAAAACTGATCCTTAGTTTTAAACAATCTTCATAAAAAATATGATTCTTCATAAAAAGTATGATTCTTATCGTAATTTCAGTCTCAACCAAAAATAAAAAATCAAGTCTTGCGTCATATTAAAAAAAAAACCGGTTTCCAAACCCAAACCCGCCCAATTGATTGGTACAATAAAATAATGTCATTACGATTTTCTACGCCATTTTCAACAAGTCGATTAAAATAAGATAATTATTAGTAATTCAATGACACGGGTGGTTTCCCTCCATTCTAGTTTTATGGGCGTTCAAAATCGATGTAAACGCCCTTTTGTGATAGGATTTACAGAACAAATAGGCGTAATGGGCAAGTCTATTATTCTGGTTTATCTGTCTTCACTAATGCTTACCACAAGACCGTAGCTGATGGGTTGGAGTTGGATATTGATGTTCAGTTTGAGGGCCAAGTGATGAGCGAGTTACTTAGATTGCCTTAAGTATTTGAAAAAAAAAAAATAAGTTAAGAAAAAGTTTCTTGAGCTCCAGGCAAACGCCGGCTTTCGTACACCTATGGTCTTTCAATTATGTCTTTAATGACGGTATTCGAAAGGTTAAATTACTTCATAAGTAAAACCGTCCAATCGTCTGGTAATCGTAAGGACCCAGCCAAGTCGTCACCGACGCCGCGCACTGTTTTCGTAGGGACCTTGTAGAAAGGTCGAAGCCAGTCGGGGCCAAGAGTTCGCGTCTCAAAGGAAGGCTCTGGCCCTGGTATATATTGCAACTTAGGAAAGGTGTAGGTGGTTTAGTCAGTAAGTTTCTGACACTGTTTCGCCAAAGGGTGGGATTCGTCATTGGATGATTTTTAGCTACCATAAAAAAAGCCTTAACATGCCAAATGTTTTATACTTTACTAGCGACCCGCCCCAGCTTCGCACGGGGGCAATGTTGATATTATGCATGTATTAAACCAGATCGAAAACCGTTTCTTAGTTTTATAGATCTAAGCATAAATAGGGACAGGGGGATGATTTCAGCCAAAAGACGTCCACTGCTGGACACAGGCCTCCCCCAAGCGCCGCCACAAAGACTCAGACAAGACACAGGGGGAATAGACTTTGTTTTATACTATGTAAAGATATTTTCCTCCTAAACTGTGGTCGTAGCCCGCCACCGTTTCCCTCTTGGTCCTCCCGCCCGCGTGCCGTACCCTCCAGTCTGCCCTCAGCCCTGCCGCGCATTAGCGATTCGACGTGCACAATATTTAGATTCCTCCTACGAACGTTTTATTTTGAGTCTTTTCAGAATACGCTTTATATTGTTACGCTCGTTTATTATTTGGGGTTAAAGGAATATAAGCCTTATTTTGCTTAAAATAAATGCTCTACGACTATTCGTAAAATTTTTTGGAAAATCATTGAGAAATCTCAAGAGTGTAGCGAGAGGTGTATAATCGAGAAATATCCCGAGTGTAGCGAGAGGTGTAGGTTTTACACAGTAAACACTGGCGTCAGACTTTTACGGTATAAAACCTATCCTACCCGCGATAACTCTTCTGAACCATACCACTGCACTAGAGCAAAGAGAATTCAACCACAAATTGTGGTTTAATTCTCTTTGCTCTAGTGCAGCGGAGGAAATTATCAACAAAAAAAAAAAACTAAAAAAAAACACCTTTGCCCACCCAAGGAACTGCTCCTGTGCCGTGTGTGCAAAAAAATCTAAACTCACATATATAAAAAAAAAACAAGACCGAAAAAATCCTCAATGTAGGCCAAATAAATGTTTTTTCAGTGAAATAGGATAGATTTTTTCAAGTTACTATCTCGTTTATTTTTTACAAATTTTTGTATAAAAAGTCCATTTCCGTATAACATATTATTATATTATGAAAAGCGAATTGACAATCACTAATTACAGTCACAAGACACAACATATTTTTCTTCTGATCATAATTACGATTTTCTGTTGGAGTCGTAGTGGTCATTACGGAAACCAGGAGGCTGTTATAATTAAACAATATTTATTATTCCAAGTTGATTCGACAGATGAGCTTTATAAAGGATCATTGTACACACAAATATGAACAACTTTTACTAAGAAACCAACCCAAAAATAACGAAAAAGAACCCGCTGCTCTATAATACACTAGCTTTTGTCAGCAGCTTCGCCCGCGTACATAAAATATAGCCTATGTCACTCAGGAGTAAAGCAGCTTTCTATTGTTGCTAAAATTTTTCCAATCGGACCAGAATTTCCAGAGATTACAAAGTTTCCTGGAGCCTAGAGGGTATGTGAAAATTGTAACCTCGACTCCAGAAATAAGGCAAGGAAGGTACGGGGTAGGTTTTTTAGTCAGTAAGAGTCTGACACTGGTCTCCCGCTCCGCCCAAGAGCGGGTTTCGTCATTGGATGATTTTCACCTACCATAAAAAAAAAAAAAAAAACCTCCTACAAACAAAAAAAAAACAAACTTGACCTCTTTATTATATTAGTATAGATTTTGTCGAGCTATGTATATCCTATTTTTCTTTTCTTTTATTATTTCGTGTGTACATAAATTGTTAAATAAATAAATAAATCCACGAAGTAGTGGGGTTCTTTTTTAGTGCTACAATAACATTCTAATTGTAAGTCACTGATACATAATATGTCAAATATTCATTTGTCGTTATGTACGAGATTACCATTTAAAACAAATCTTTCAATGAAGTGTCACTGGTTGATCATTGGAAAGTCATAACGACGCCATCATATTAGTAGATTACTAAACTTGTCAAAATCAACAATTTTGGAATCGACTATTCTGACACTATTGTAATAGCAGACTTGAGGCTCTGGTTTTTTGTTTACAGATAAGTGGTAAAATAAAATAAAAAATACAACTAAAGTCGTCAAAACCTTCTGTCACCAGGCGGTCTTTTAGACCCCACGATTACAACACGGCAGAAACTTAACCCGTCTCTGCGGTGTCATTTTAGACCCGAACCGAAACTGTTTATGATGAAAAAAAAAATCGCGAGCGGTGTCTGTTTTCTTAAGCAGCTCGGGTCGACTTACACGCCGTAAACGCATCTTTTGATAACGCTCAATTAACGGCCATTTTTTATTATAACTCTTTTCGGGCTGGCTTTATTCATAAGGTAGGTAGTAATCGTAAAAAAGTCGAGTCAATTTGCCTTGCACTGTTTTTTGAATTGTTAAAATGAGTTAATAAGTTTTTTTTATATTTTTAATTTAATGAATATCTATAATCTAGTTGGAACCCTATTGTATAGTCCGTAATTGTCCCAATAGAACATACTCTAGGGATAAAATTGTCAGAAGTTTTTTTTTTATGGTAGGTAAAAATCATTAAAGCATTGGATATAGATTTTACTGCGATCCCGACTTATGTAAAGTGTGTTGTATTAGTAAATGTATGTAGATATAGTATTAAACTTTTACTATTCACAAGATTAGCATCTATTGTAAAGAAAGAAAAACCATGTTGTTGAACGATTCGATAGGATTCTCATATTTTCAATAATAAACTATTACTAGTAGTAATATTAGCATTTAGATTCTCTTTTCTTTACCCGCCATTACGCCAATACCTACTTAATATCACAAAATGGTCTATAAGCACAAAAATGGCGTATAATAAATTCATGTTAAAATTATTTAAAAAAAAGCTTTTTTGAGCAAACTATAACGAACAATATTAACATTACTCCACTAGCGGCCAATTACTACCGAATTCATTAAAGAAGAACCTAATTGTAAAAAAAAAAACAAATAATATAGACAACGAAAGCTAACAATAAGCCTGTTTTTATCACGTTTCTTTATGTAAGTGATAGTATTCCTTTACAAGAATAAATTTCTGTAAACACAACTGTCTTTTTAAGTCTTAAATAGGTTGGTTTTTACAATAATTTACGTAATTTTCCAATGGTAGAAACCGCAGGCGGTCTGTAAACTCGCCAAGAACGTCAATCAGTATCAACAAAGTATTGATGATCGAATAAATTAATGCAAGAATCCCTTGATCCTTAATTTTATGCGAGAATCGAATAGCTTTCTGCTAATGACTTTATTGTTAACAACATTTTTTATTCCGAAAGCATTTTTAGTATTTGAAGAATCGTCTGAATGACCTATTTTTATGGGAGTACTAATTAATGTTTATAGGTTTACTTGCAGAACTTGTTGGCTCATGTTTGCAAGCTTATTTAATTAAGTCCCGTTTTGTATTTTTATGCAATAACCGACATCTGCTTCGGAAAGTATTTTTGTCGTATGCGCCTTTTTGGGTTTTGGAAACCTGTTGGTTTATAGAGTACTAGCTTTTGTCAGCGGCTTCGCCCGCGCACATAAAATATAGCCTATGTCACTCAGGAGTAAAGCAGCTTTCTATTGTTACTAATTTTTTTCCAATCGGACCAGTAATTCCAGAGATTACCCCCTACAAACAAAAAAACAAACTAACAAAAAAACAAACTTTACCTCTTTATTATATTAGTGTAGATTGACACGGCAATATAGATATTAAAAAAAACGGAAAAAAAATTGTTTCGCTATTATCCAACGCCTTTGTCTTAATTAATATTGAGTGGTTAATAAAATAGAAACTAGTGAACAAAAATGCCATGGAGATTTTTTGTTCTTTCTCTTTGTAAATATATTATTAGCTTTTGCCAGTGGCTTCACTCGAGTGTTACTAGAAAATTATATTAAGGGAACATACACACTCGGTAATGTATCCAAAGCTTGGTCTACCCATGAAGCAAATTTTACCGAGATCGGTTCAAACGTGAAGAAGTAACAAACATACACATTCACAAATTTCCTTATATTAATACTGTAAAGTTATGTGATGTAATGTAATGTCTTTTGATAAAAGTCTGATCTTGCTACTAACTTTTCTCGCTTCATAAGCGTATCGAAAACAAACGCACATGATATGATGATTGGTATTGTCATTTCGCTAAACTGGACAACCTTTAGTTTTGATTAATAATAAGAATAAGCTTAAAACAACCACCGAAAAGAAACACCCGCGCATATCGGTTTTAGCAAAGAACCTTTTCCTCATCTTAACAGAACCCTATTCCACGAAAAAAATATATGTAAAAAAAGAAAATCACTGTCTCACCTCACATCATGCATAACACCATCCCGACAGGTTAACTGGAACTACGGCGTATCAAAAGGCTCGGGTTTCGTCTACTGCACCGGATGGACCCAGTTCCACAGACCCATTGGAGATGACCTTCACTGCACGTCTAGTAACGGTAGTAGGGAGCTGAAATTGGCGAGACATGTAGTCAAGCAAATAAATTTATAAAATTATCAGACTGTATGCAATTTTTGAGAAAAAAGAGGATTTTGTTTGAACCAAGCAGTGGACAACAACGAAGTAAATTTCAGTAAGAAAATTACATTTATATTGATATCTAAATCACACCTGATTCAAAGACCTTTGAAAAGGTTTCAAACTTATTTAGACGCAGATTATCCATATGGTGCATATATTTCCTAATGCATAATATTACTACTTACTATTTTCTTAATGCATAATTTAATATAGAAACCAATAATATTATGATAGAGACTTACTACTAACTACTTAAAAAAAAACGTTTCATTATAAGTTTTATAAATCTTGACATTAATTATGCTTCAAATAATTAGGTTACATTTAAATAGTTCAATAAACTAGGTCACCATTTCGTTTAGAAAAAGTCCAAAATGATACAAAGATATGTAGTAATTATATAAATCATGTTTTACAAAACTGGTCTTTTTGCCCTTTGACAGGTCCTTACATACTTGCCCTGTAACCTGGGCTATTTCATGAAATAATTTATGAGAATATTTCTAATATGCAACTAATTATGCACGATGACAAGACTAAAACGTAAAGTTATAGCTCGACGTGGCTATGAATATAATCGGTCACATTAAAATACCAAATCCACTACTATACATGCTGTTATTTTGTAAAATCAAAAAGCGTGGCGTAACAAGTACTATTTTATGTCTAATACAAAGTTTAATTAACTCTATTTTAATTAACATAGTGAAACTTTACTCATTCATAATGCTAAATTAAGTTTAATCTGAATACAAATGAGATGAGTCTAAAATTAGCAGGAATGGTGAAGTCTAATTGTTCATTAACGTGTCTTAATAAAGCGATAATACATAAATTAACAATTTACCGGTGAAGATGTAATCAGTCCCGTTGTTTATTAATACAAAAGTGTTTATGCAAATATGCCTGACCTCACAGCGTCCGCTAGTGTCACTGAATAATCAGTTGCGAAATAAGCTATTCATGTCTAGGTAAATTATAATATTAATAACAACAACATCATCAATCATAGCAACACAAAAACTACTAAAAAGACCTAGATACACTCGATTGGGTTTACTAAAACAAAATACCAACGCACCGTCATGTCATCAGTGGACTGCAAAATTTCGCAACCGAAGTGACACGCCGAAACTTAATAACTTACTCAGAAATGCACCAGCAAATTGGGAGCCGAGTCGTCCGACCGGCTCCGTAACCCTACACTGCCTTACCGAACTCTCCGACACATATAAATTGTATTTTTATTCAAATCGAGCCTACGTGCCGCGATAAAGCCCCCTTAAAACAAATAACCGCTCATTCAGCCGAAGAAAACCACTCGAAAGTCAACTTTAACACAAACAAACAACTTTCAAGATGCTCCAGCATCCACCAACTATCTAGATACAGGCGACAAAAAGCTTTACAGATGCAGTAACAGAGTTGTAGTTTCAGAAATAAATAGTTTTGCTCACTACTTTTAGTTGAAAACAATGATGCTATAAGAAACTACGAGGCCCATGTAAACAAGGTAAAATATATCCTGATAGTAGATACACAAGAATCAGAGTTGAACAATGAAAGCCCATCAGATAAGTCGACGAATGATGATGTAAACGAAGATCGTGTTCACGAGACATATATAGAGAACAATTTAAAGGTTCATTGGGACACTTTTTCACTCAATTTGTACCCTTTTCATTCTTGTTGTACAGATTATGTTGACCAGCTTGGTATTTATGAAATATTTGAAATCGCAATGGAAAAGATTTGGTGTTATTGTGTGTAATAAAATCTGTATAGGGATCACTCAAGGGTAACGAGACAGACGAGCGATTGGCTTCTCGTGTTTGCCTTTTTAATAAAGTTGTTCGCACCGATACCCTTCATTATTCAGCAGTTTTTTCCGACCAAAATGTTAATCACCACATTTACTTGTCCCAAGTTTTTGCCGTGAGGAATTTTATGAAACATTTTAATAAAGCTGCTAATGGTACAGCTGCCAATCACATCAGGCTGATATTACACTCCAAGAAACTTATTATAAGAAGTATAAATGCAAAAATTAATGACAATAATAAAATGACCGCGTACCTCTTTCCTGGAATTTTGATTCGCAAATATTTCGATATCGTAAAAACTTATCATTACCCTGATTAAGGAACTGTAATAAAAGCGACTATCGTAAATGTCACAATTATCAAAAAAATATTATTATAACTAAAAATGTAGTGGTTAAAATCGATACGTGTGTATGTCTTCATCGTCTGATAATCGTAAATTAAGGTCCGACTCTGGTTTAACTGAGCGTAAAAACTGTGAGCGAGAGATTGAGAGTTCATGTTACTTCGAAAATGTAAAACGAAAAAGTATTCAGAGCTTCGATTGTGTAAGAGAGACAGAACTACGGTTGATGTCAAAGAATTAAAGAATTGAGAGCTAGATATTTGTAGATACAGCCAGGACGTCTCAGTGAGGAAGTAATTTAATTCAGATTAATGACAACATCGTTGACGATGAACTTCCTCAAAAGCCTCTCCAGCTTTAATCAATCTAGAAGAAGATTGATTGCATTTTTTACCCGTCAATAAATTTTTGCGGCAGATTCCAATTTACAAAATGTCATGAACAGAGTTGACACGTTCGATCTTGTTTTTTTTTTAATTGCCTTTGTCAAACACAGAGTCCCGAACCTTAATCTTTGTCAACGAGAAGGCGATGGGCGAACCGGAACGGGTTTTAGAGTGGGATGGAACGACTGCGCCCGCGCATGACAAGTGACCGGATTAATGCATTTTAAACGAAGAAGGCTTAATTTTGATCTCGGATCCCTTAATTGAATGAGTTTTATTTTTTTTTTGGGAAAAAGATTTTTAAAAGACACTTTCGAATTACTTATGTATGAGTCAAGCCACTCCTTTTAAGCCGAAGAGTACCTTTTTATCGACGTTGATTAATATCGCAAGATCTAAGCTTTTAGTGCCTTGCAAGTCCAAAAATTACTCAAACGACTTGACCAGTAACATCAACCTAAATTCGTTCAATACTCAATACCTAAAAAGCAACAGTTTGAAACTTAACGGTCGCCGCACATTTTACTTCTTCAATGACCTTTATCTTCCATACTAAAGAAGTTAACAACAATGTTTTCGCTGCACTAAAGATCTCCAATCTGCATAATGCCAATAAAATGAGAATTTATTTCGACTCTATTTAGTGTTTATAGCTTTCGTTGCTTGCATACAAATGTATTAAACTTGCATATTGGACCATCAAAGATGTTTTAGCCGACAAGGATTGTTCAGAATCCCCAAGTGACAAAGTAATTGATACAGATATAAGTCGATGAGCACGAGAAATATAAATTACAATTTATAATCTATTTATCATTCGGTTTTGTAGGGTTCTGCATACAGTTGGTTAAATCCTACACCATATTTTAACCTCCTACAATGTGTGTTCTTGTATTCCTTACTGTAAAATTTGTTTATTGAAATTTTGTTTGAAAACGGTTTGAACCCAAGGTTGTTAACTCTATGCCAATCCAAGGTTATTAACTATGGTTTTAAACTCATGATAAATTATAGTCATAATTCGAGTCCTCGTAATCATTAGCGGGCATTAAATTCGCTACTACAGCATTAAATGACGGCATTTGATTAGTTCCTACCGGGCAATCTTTAAAGCTATGGTTTGCTAAATTGCATAAAATATTATTGAATAATTATGTTTAATAGGACTTGATATGAAAGATTTAATTTACGGTACCAAGTCAATTAAAAGAGATTAAAATTATCTGGGAGGCATCCAGATATTTTAATATCTCTTTTAATATATATTTTTTAAATAGTTAACAGTCTAATTGATGAATAAGCCTTGTCAGTTCTTGTTTTAAGCGTATCATAATACTCTAAAATTTCTTCTATTTCGTCATCCCATTACTAAATCAAGTCAACAGAACCCGCACCTTCCTCAAACTCAACCTTGTCTACGTTTTTATCCGTACCAAAGCCACCAACTCGGCTTGCTGCTTGTACTCAGGCAAATGATTGACGATCTCACATCCACCTCGATATCCATTCCCGCTGAGTGTAGAACTATCGCCAACATTTTAATAAATAACCCCTTTGCCTTCACTAATAGCGATAATTCCTTCACTACAACCAACCAATATAAATCGACCGATTTATTTACACGCATTGTCAGTTGTTCCAACGTTATAAGAAATAATTAATGCATTGATATTAATTTTGTTAAACGTGTTGACCTTTTTGTTATTAATTTTATGCCCATAAGTCGTTATTACGTGTTTTTGAACGGGCGAAATTTCTCGATTAAGGTGTCGTTTGGTAATTTCTTTATTAAGTTGTGGTCGAAAATTCGTGGTAGGTCGCTGTTTAATAAGATTTTTATTGAGATTGTTTTTGTCTGTAACGCCTTTTTGGGCTTTTATTTTAAAAACATGAATCATTGGTTAAAAATTAACCTATTCAACATCTTCTGTCTTACTATTATCTACCTAAAGAATGTCTGTTCCTGTTCCCATCTCATTTTTCATCTGCCCTCTCGTTCTAACGGCATATTTTCTGTATCCCAAATCACCATTATTAGACAAAGCATCAGTTCCATCTATCGATTTCATCGGAACTATCCGGAGAAGCCGAAGGTGTATTGATCGTCGGTCCTCTATAATTTTTTTCCGATTGGGAACCAGTTCAATCGATGATCGATGAAAAAAAGCCGTGGGTCGGTTTCGATTGATCCGGTCTCTATCGAGATTGAGACATCTCGGAACGAGTTCCGCCCGCCTGCGCAGGCGCCGCCCTAAGTGATAAGAGATTATCGGGAGATCGTAAATTACTTAATTTCACAGCGGTCGAGCTTATCTTTTCCGAAATTGGGAAGCTTTTTGGCCTTAACTTTATTTACGTTTAAATTGAAGTTTTCTGTTTGAGGTAGGCATTATTATTATTTGCCAGAAAAGTATTTAAAAGTATTAAACTCTTGAGCCCCAAGGGCAGGTGAGCGAACGCTGGTGTTCGCACGCCTGTTGTTTTTCTATGATGTCTCTAATTATAGTACTCGAAAGGTTATTTATTGACTGTACGGTCCGTTCTAAGCGTTTCGCCTCGTCGATTCTACCATGTAAGTACATACACAATTTAAGTGTCTTCAAGGCTACAGTAAATAGGTTCTTAATTAACTAGTGCGCTTCACCATCATTGATTGCATCATTGCTTAGCAGCAGGTGCCAGGTGGGATGTTGCTTGATATATGTCATATCTATATAATTGTGTAAAAAACATTGCCACTTTTTATTGTTATTCTATAACTCAAGAACATGTTCACCTATCCAAACCAAATGTTTAGGCTTTGTTTGGACTATTTAGTAGATGGTTTATGTGAAGTTTGCACAAAATAGGTCATGCGGCTTCAAAAGCTAGTATGTTCATATTATTATAACAGATTGGTGTCTGTTATTTTATCATGATATGAAGCTTATTTTCCAAGTCCAGCCCGCTGCCGCTGACTCTTCTCACTTTCACCATACTCACCCACGCTAGTCGCATGATTGTTACCAAAATACTCAGCGGAGTTTTTTAATCATGGCTCGATAAGAATAATTGCTCGGCGCTTTAGTCTAATGCCTTATGTCCAAGTAATTGGCGAGGCTGATTGCTAAAATGTTTTCATTATGATTTATCTGCTTTGATGAAGAATAATTAACTGGTAGGCAGTTCATCTGGTCTTGTATTTATTAGAATTTGATTATTAGGTTTAGGTTTGTGGTCTTTTAATAAAAAATATATATATTTTGAGGTATATTTATTATTAACTAGCTTTTGCTTCGCCCGCGTACATAAAATATAGCCTGTCACTCAGGAGTAAAGCAGCTTTCTATTGTTGCTAAAATTTTTCCAATCGGACCAGTAGTTCCAGAGATTACCTCCTACAAACAAAAAAACAAATTTTACCTCTTTATTATATTAGTGTAGATAATATTTCTATTTTTTAATAATACCTATATATTATAATATTTAATAATTTTATTCTACAATCTAAATTTATAAATTTTCGTTATAAAACTTTTTATATAAATAATAAATTATAATAACTTCCAATTAGTAACATACAATTATTAAATACAACAATCGTATTTTTTTGTATTTAGTTTACTTAGTTTATTTTCATTTTAGCGTAGAGAACAAGTCATAAATTTTAATCATACTCATAATATATAATTAGCAATATCGTGATGCTGTCATTTACTTATTTCAATGATTTATTACTAACATTGTGTTTTTATTAATAACGTGTGAATTAGATGGTCGGTCAATAAACTTTTAGTTTTGATGATATTTACCTTTTTGCCATTTTTAAGTATGGGAAAGTTTTAACCTGTACTACTGTAATATAATACTTAAATATTTACTTAAATACTTCAATAATATTAGAAAAATTTAATTAATAAGTCTGGTTTAGCACAGTGCGCTTCAGAAGCGAATGCAAATAAAATAAAATAAATTATTCACATTACCTTAGTTTATTGTATTGATATTATTGCTTTTTATTATATAAACGCAATGTTCATATAGTAACTAAACTATTGTACACAAAGCATCAATGCAATAACTATCTGAAAGTGTTGACCAACAACCAAGTTTTTTTTTACTAAGGACTACAAGTTAGTACTCAGTTTAAACTCTTGAGCCCCAAACGAGTTCGCACACCTATTGTCTTCGCCTCCTTCTGCGAGGCAGTAATGATCGTAAAGGAGGAGGCTGACCGCATAAGGCAAAGGCAACGGCGCAATCACCGTAGCCGTCGCCGCCGCGATCCTGCCGATATCCGGCCACCGTAGACACTGGCTTGCGGACGGTGAGCAATGGGTAGCTCGCCGTCCGGTCGTCTGGTAGCAGTCGAGACCGAGCCCAAGTCGTCGACGGCGCGCTCCGTTCCCGCGCGCCTCAAGGAGTTGTCAGCAAACCGTAGGGGCCCTACAGGGTCGAAGCCTCCCGGAGCCGAGGGTTGATGCGAAAGCGTTACACCGGGGCTCTGGGAATAAGGCAAGGAAGGCACGGGGTAGGTTCTTTAGTCAGTAAGAGTCTGACACTGTTTCCCGCTCCGCCCAAGAGTGGGATTCGTCATTCGATGATTTTTACCTACCATAAAAAAAAACACCTATTGTCTTTTTTATTATACCCCTAATTACGGTATTCGAAAGTTATAGACAAAATTTATATACTTTTAAAGCTCGCCTCATGGGCGCAGGTTATTTTTCTAAGGTTAAAAACTAAGCATTCTCCAACAATCACGACTAAACCCGAGGCAATAATCAATTTTAATTTAATAAACTACATACAAAGTAATCTATAACTAAAATACTGTCAAATTATTGATTAATTATCTAATAAAACTGTCTTAAGGTAAAATTAATGGTTGAAATCTTTCTAATGCTGTGTCAGTATGGCAGTGTAGGAAATATAAATCATATTGCACTGTTTCAAAATCGTTTGGTTCGGTTCCAAGAAAGGTCATTAACAAGTTAACACATGTTTTTGTCTTGAGACGCGAATTTTTCACCACATGGTGACAGTGTTGGTGAAATGTGAGATTCTGGGTGTATTGTTGAACATGTGCTTTGAAGATTTTTTTTATTAAAGCGACAGAAGCTTTGTTCTTTGATCTTAGAGGCTAGAAAGTTCGGTAACTATTTTTGGTATGTAGTTGCTCCCAAATGCCCTAAGTAATCAAAAAGATACGTATTCTTAAAAGTGAGGTTGTTCTCGTATATCAAGGAACTAGTGAAAGTACGTTTTTTTATGGAGTTTCTTCGACGGCTACTGTTCCCGCGCGTCTCAAGAAGTTGTCAGCAAACTGTAGGGACCCTGCAGTAGGATCGAAGCCAAGGAACGGGGTAAGTTAGTCAATAAGAGTCTTACACTATTTCCCGCTCCTCCCAAGGGCGGGAGATGATATTAGATAATTCTTCCCCACCTATAAAAGGACCAAACGTTTAGTCGAATCGGGATTAAAACGCATAATATCCTTTTCTGTTATTAGTTACCAATAAATAAATCGTTCTGTGACATTTTGTAGCTTATTTATGGACTTCAACCAATACCCAAAATTTGATTTATTCATACAACCAAATAAAACGGGATATAGTTTATTTAAACAATTTTATAAACACGTCTCAATCCTAAATTGCGGTGTTTTTGAATATTTTGTTTTTATGACTTAATTTTGCGTTTATTGATGAACTAAGTTTATTGATGTTTGTAACACTGTCATATAGTTGTTTTTTAAATTGGAGTTTTTCTTTATTACGTGGGAATTGAAGCATTTTTTGAATAAATCAAGTTTTATTTTTGGTTATGAGTTAATTTAATTTAGGACCTCAGTGTCGCTTGATGGAAAGAAATGGGTGAGAAGAAGAAAGTACGTTAGTATTTACTTACTTAGCACAGAGACATAAATAATAAAATGTATGTCGAAACTTAAAAAAACAACAGGCAGCGACATCTATGGCGCTACATAGGAACTAAAAATTCGAAATTCTGCACCACGCTATTTGAGTTCTTTCCGCGGTTTTTAAATAATCTTTTTTTAGAAAATATCTATGTAATACTTAGTCGCCGGTAAAATTTAAACAAACCATTATGTTAGTGCTGAGCGAATAACTAAATTATCAATGTTTACTTATAAAGACCTAAAGAAATTTACTTTAACCTTAAAATTATTAAGTCTTGTAAGTTGCGACTTTCCCAAAGTATTTCTATAAAACCTGCGTTTCAAGTCATCACTGAACACTTAATTGCATTGCATTGACTTCACAAAACAGTCAGGGATACTAACCATTAGACTAACAGGCTACCCAAATGTTAACATTTAAACAATTTGACCAATTTTACTTGGCCATAACATGAAATGATCAATATCTATAATGTGGCTACGACATAAGCAATTGAAATCTAAAAATACATGCAATAATTACTCCATTCTATTCCTGTGAAACAGTAATTAAAGTGTTCGACCCTTAGAAATAATTAAGTGAACAAAACCGGAAGTGTACGCATATGTGCACAGCTTGTCGGTTTTAAGTTTCTTTTTCTACATTTTCCGTCTCTTTCTAACTAGTCTCAACAACCACCATAACTGTACCTCGCGACGTAACCTTGTCGCGACGTAACAAGTGTCACCAAATAATGGTTGGGTATACACATAATTTTGTGTCAATATTGTGACGGCTTATTATAGTTTTGAACTTAATTAGTTAGGTTGTTAAGTTGGAACTCAATTATCGGAATGTTTTGTAAAAAAGAAGTTTAACTGGGATCGTTACGTGCTAGCTCTTGAGACAAGATGGTTATTCTTAATTAATTTTAGTGTTGAAAATGTACGTACAGACATAAAAACTAGCATCTAGCGTCTAATGATGAAGGAACTGTTAAATTCGTTTCAAAAGCCTAATTAGCAAAGCATAAAGGAAATGACAGCAGTGGTGGCCAAGTGGTAAAGGTTCCGACGTATAAGTTGTAAGTCGCGGGTTCAAACCCAGCCAGGCGCATTACTTGGGTTGTTATTGTGTCTTCTCCCACTCTGTGTGCAGCGAAAGAGAGTCATCATCATCAGCCTAGCGTATGTCCCGGTTGCTACCTTGGCTTTCACCTCGGTGCCCGGGGTCCGCTTTCCTTCCTAGTCGTCTCCACTTCGCTCGGTCTTTTGCGTCCTCTGCCTTAAGCCCATTTGCACGCATATCGTCCCTTACGACGTCGATCCAACGCCTCTTAGGCCTACCTCGTTTACCGGGTCCCGGCGGAGGCGGCATGGCGAGGCATCTGTTACCCACGTAGTCTGCCGGTTTTTGTAAAACGTGGCCATACCAGCGTAAGCGACCCTCCTGCAGTTTATCCGCTATGTCACGGACCTGAAGGCTGCCCCGGATGCGGGAGTTCTTAATGCGGTCTTTCCGCGAAACTCCAGACATCCAGCGCAGCATATTCATTTCCGTGACACGCAGGCTTTGCTTATGTCGCTCAAGTACAGGCCACGCTTCACTGCCATACAAAAGGACAGGCCTAATGATGGTCTTATAGACCTGTCCTTTGAGCCTAACCGGCATTTTGGGGTCACAGATAACCCCCGCCACCTCACGCCACTTCGCCCAGGCCGCCGAGATACGTGACTCGACGTCGCAATCGACTTCCCCGGACTCGTGGAGCACCGATCCCAAGTACTTGACCTGTTCCGAGCGCTCAACTGTGTCTTCGCCAATGCGAACAGGAGCAGCGTTAGTTGTGTTACAGGCCAAGTACTCGGTCTTCGCCGCATTAATCTTCAGACCGCCGTTCTCCAGCGATTCCTTCCACGCTGCCACACGTTGAACCAAGCGCCCACTGTCCGAGTCCGCCAGCGCGATGTCGTCTGCATACATGAGCAGCCATGGCGGCTGCTCATGTAAGTCCCTGATGGTGGAGGACAGCACGTCAAGCACCACGCTGAACAGAAACGGACTAAGGACAGAGCCCTGATGAACTCCGACGGTGATGGGGAAGGGTTTCGTATCGCCAACAGCGGTCCGAACCACAGAACCGGAGTCTCGGTACATATCTCGGACGATGTCAACATAGGTCTCGGGCACTCCTTTAGATCTCAGCGCCCACCAGATCACATCACGGGGGACACAGTCGAAGGCTTTCTGCATGTCTAGGAACAAGAGATGCAGAGGCGTATTCTTCGATCTGTATCCCTCCATGGTAACCCTTAGGGCAAAGATGGGATCCATGGCGCCATGGCCTGGTCGAAACCCATATTGACATCCCGAGACGGTGCACTCCTGTCGGATCCGAGAGTCAATCACCCGCTCGAAGAGCTTCATGGTGTGGGACATAACCTTAATCCCACGGTAGTCGCCACACTCCTGCACCGATCCCTTGCCTTTGAAGACTGGAGTGATAATACTCAGTCTCCATTGACTCGGGATCCTTCCGGTGAGGAGCATGCGGTTAAATAGGTGGGTTAAGATGCCCACACCACGAGGACCCATCGCCTTCCAGGCTTCAATGGGGACTCCATCGGCACCGACAGCTTTCCGGTTCTTCATGCGGCGAAGAGCCGCATGCACTTCTTCAGGCGTAACCGGGGGCACAAGTCCCTGATTTGGAGGGAGAACCGGAGACAGCACCTCTTTGTGCTGCTTGTTCAGCAGCTCGTGGAAGTACGAGCGCCATCTCTCCTTCACCGCGAGGTCCTCGCATAACAGATTGCCGTCAGGGTCTCTTACACAGCGGCACTTAGAGATATCCAGAGCCGCTTTGACCCTGGATCGTGCCAACTTATAAATGAGCTTTTGCCCCTCAGACGATTCCAACTTATCATAAAGTGGCTGTAAGTGGTCTCGTCTGGCTCTGGCTACGGCCCTCTTGGCGGCACGTTTTGCGGTTCTGTATGCGTCGCGGTCTTCGGGAGATTTGGAAGCTTGCCACGTTTTGAAGAGGGCTTTCTTCTCTCTGATCTCCCTCTGGACTGTGTCATCCCACCACCAAGTCTCCTTGTCACACTTGCGGCCGCCCCTGGACAAGCCGAGCACCGACTTTGCCGCCCCAGTGATGGCAACCTGAATCCTGTCCCAGTGGCTTTGCACAGGTTCGCCATCGGTTCCATCGCACTTATCGCCGATGGCCGACGCGAACGACTGGGACGTGGCTTCATTCAGTCGCCACCACCGTATTCGGCGTTGTTGGCGCTCAACAACCTTGGCCCTAGGCTTGACGCGCAAGTCCATGACAAGGAGACGGTGTTGTGCAGTGAGACTCTCACCGGGTATGACCTTGCAGTTGGCTACCTTACTGATGTGGTGCCTCCGTGTGAGTAAGAAATCGATTTGGGTAGCGTACCTCCCGCTCCTGTAGGTAATCAGGTGTTCGGATTTCTTTTTGAAATACGTGTTCACGATGGCAAGGCCGGCAGCCGCACACGTTTGAAGGATAGTCTCACCTTCAGCGTTACGGCTACCGTATCCAAAGCCACCGTGAACATGCTCAAAGTCCTTGCACCTGTCACCCACATGACCGTTCAGATCACCACCCAAAACGATTCCCTGCGACAACGGGATGCCACGAAGCACCTCACCGAGTTGATCCCAGAACGCAGCCTTTTCAGCGTCGCTGCAACCGACCTGAGGCGCGTAGGCACTTATCAAGTGGGTTATAACCCCATCGATAAGCACACCTACGACCATAAGCCGATCACTGTAGCGTTTCACCTCCAGGACTGCGTCGTGAAACTCCTCGGAGAGTACAACGGCCACCCCGTTCTCCCCACCGGCTGCACCCGTGTAGATCAGCTTGTAGCCGTTCCCGATGAGCCGGGATCTGCGGCCTTTCCACCGAGTCTCCTGCAGGAATGCCACGGCCACCCTTCGCCTAAGCAGTACATCGGCTAACTCTCTCGCGCGTCCGGTCAGCGTGCCAATGTTCAGGCTGGCGAAGCGGAGCTTCCGGGTTGGGGCTCGCGTCTTTATCCGTGTTCGCCCCAGACACGGTAGCCCTCGCCCACTTGCCACAGGAGTCGGGCGAAACTCCTGCGCGCCGTTTTGCGGCGGCGCCCTATCCGTGGCAATAAACTTTCTAATACTCTCCATGTTGATTGGCTGTTTTTGCAGCGAAAGAGAGTGTCAGACTTTTATTGACTTAACATACCTGAGCTACTTCAGTTGCCTGTTGCGTTCCAGGGTCGTGGTAACTCTTCTGAACAACCTCGCAGCTTTTGACAGAACCTGAGAAAAAACAGAGTCTTGATAACTTACAATGAAGTAATGTTTTAATGCTTTGTAAGGCTCTATACACATGGACTGCATTTCAACTGCAATCCAATCGCAAATTGCAGTTCGAATGCAGTTTAAATGCAGTTGACATGACTGCAATAGAACTGCAAACCAACCGTGCAGTTCGATTGCAGTTGGTGTGCAGTTAACACGTTTGCTCTGAACTGCCGACTGCAATTGAACTGCAATCGGAATGCACTTTTAGTTTGCAGTCCTATTGCAGTTGAATTGCGGTCCATCTGTCTAGAGCCATATATATGCTAAATTAATATAATGCTATAGGGTGCAATAAGCTACCTAAAGGCACACGGGAGATACACAGAAACTCTTTTAGAAATTTCCTATTATAAAGCTTACAAAAAAAAAACTCCCAAAAATTTAAATACACTCATAAAAAAGTTAAAACCGTTCTTTTTTCAAAAACCCTTTTCAAGCTTAACTAACAACACATAACTAATTTAAAATTGACTCAAACCCAGTAGTGCTTCAAATCACAGTTCTAAACCACTTCCAAGAAAATTATAATAAAAAAAAGAAAATAAACGAGAAACGTTTATGAATAAATCATCAACGATCATCTCGCGAAACACAATCAAAAAGGACCATTAGAAAGAGATAGATAGATCGACGTTGGGCACGAGTGAGGGAGAGAGGTGTTACTAGTTCCTCAAAGCTGTAATTATGCTGTTAAGAATATAATTTCATGTTGTTAAAGCGATGTATGCGTCACATTATAGAGTTTTATTTTGTTTTACGTATATTAAGACGTTTCTATAGTCGTTTGCACAGTGTTTGAAACCTGCAATGAAGTGGAAACTGCTTATGGTAAAATTGTTGATGAATGTTCAATTTAGGAACTAACTAGACAGATTTTGACAGATTACCTTCGATCTTCTTACTGGGTCTAATATAAAATGTATGTGATATTTTTGAATAAACACTTATTTTTAAGTGATTAATTACGTTGTTTGGATGGGTACTGAATTTAGTTAAGATAAGAAGCCAACCCTTTTAAACAAATTCAACAGTATACCGGTATTTCAACTGCCTTCCTAACCTGCACAGCCCAGTAACTGGGTACTAAGATATACCCTTTGGCTGATGTCAGATTTTCTGCTAAACTCAACTGTCAAAAATGTTCAAATGACAGCCAAAACGAATGGCTTAGTGTTTTCTGAGACACGAAAGAAACTCGCTATGCAATTGTTGATGATCCACGGGCTGGCCTGGGATATCGACAAAACATTTTGAAAAATTTATAATATCGTGACAAATCTACCACTGTGCAGCAATTATAATTATTTAACCAACACACGCAGATGAAATTATAGCTATATTTTGCTTTTGTTGTAAAAAGGTTAGAAGCCTTAGACAGCGTAATTTGTAATTTCCGTTGCTATTATAAGAACCTCATTATCGAAGGCTCTAAGATAAACACGCATCGATGCATCTCATCGCGCTTATCAAATATATCCCTCTAATCACATAGATTAGCTCTTTACTTCTTACATCCACTTTATGTATCTTTTTTTTATAATTTAAGATCTTTCAATCAACCCGAAGTCCATCAAAAATTAAACGACGGGTGTATCTTTATCATATAGTTTTTTTTTAATTCCGTGAACTGGCATCAATCCTTGTGCCGACTACCTGATCGCACTCTTGCACCACCTTTGATCACAGCATAAAAACATCGTTAGTAAACACCGTTTGTTTTTTGCAGTGTCCTAACTAATGATGGTACTAATCGTTTTATGACATTGATGATTTAATGAGAGCAGTTTTTTCCCGTGAATTTTAACGCTGTGGCTGGGCGGTACCGGTTTCGTCTAGGAGTGTAGGAAATTGGGTGTCAAATGGTTTTGTTCTGTCTGCTGTCTGAGTTTTTTTATTAGAGTAATTATGTATATGTGGGGAAAAACTATTTGATTGTACACTAGTATGTCAAAGAGATTTTGTAATTCAAGCAAAAAAACTTGACGTGTCTAATCACACTATCACTCGAATTCGAAGCAAAACCTATAATCATGCACAGAAATATGATTTCCTTTTTTTTTACTCAGCCGTGAATGTTAAAGCCGTAAAAAATACCTACGCCGCCATTACAAATTCACGTCGTAACGCCTTCATCTCGCCGCACATTCGAATAACAACCAAACTCATAATTTACAAGGAGTCTCATTAGTATACGCTGTTACAAAGTCACTACGCGCGGCCAAACGACGCCGCCCAACAAAGCCATTGACATTCACATATTTACGCTAAAAGTGACCACGAAACCACTAGATATCGAACATCGAAATACTAATTTTACGCCCAATCGACTCGGATAAAAATTAATACATCAATATCTAATGGACTCGGATCGAGACCTATCGATTTGATACAAAAACGAGTTCGCTCGGGCGCACCGATCATTCGATATTCGTCTGTACGAAAAAAGAACTTAAAGACAATTTTCGAATGAAGTTTTTGCGCGCGGTTGCCACAATGTCGTTAGGGTGACCATAGCCCGGTAATGGAATTCGTGGCCGAGTCGATTGGCCTCAAATTCGATCGATGATTTTTTTTTTCTTTCGTTTTAAAGGACACAAATGTCGTTTTCCGCCGGTTCTCATGACGATGAAGACATAAAAATTTTAGAAGTTGAGCGGCGCGTCAAAAGGAGACCACATACGTTATATTCGTGGGATTTTGGTATTATTTTCTTGTTGGGTCGTTTCTTACGTTTGCAAAATTGTTGGCCGCTGACGCCTTTTGCATCAACCTATTATTTTTGGGTAAATCGCCCGCCTTGGAGCCGGCAAAGCGTGATCAACAAATCAAATGGTTTGGGTGTTGTTTCTTTTTTTTAGAACCCGCCGCGTGTTTGTTTTCGTACGTTCGAGATGTGATTATTATGGAAATTTGTTACTTAAACGCCGCCTCTTCGATGAAGGATAGATTTTAATAAGGATGACTAATATCTTTGTGAGTGCAGAGCTTTATCGATTTATGTTGGGGATTTTAATGAGCTGAGTAACGACAATGAGGTCACCCTACAGGGTTTTTAATAAAGAAATATACGTTGCTTGCCAAGCGACTTTATCATTTTAATTGTTTTATAATTAATTTATTACAACATAAGTCAGCTTTTTGCCGTATGCAACCAGTGCAGGGCAAGGTTCTTGACAAGCCTCTCCATCCCTTTAAGGTGCAGAATTCGCTGACAAAAAGCTGTTTATCACCAACACTTTACATTGAATGCTTGTCTATGCAAATACCGGCACAGCTCCATGTCCAGAGCGAACCACAACTTTATGTAGGGTGCCCAATTAGTGGAGACATATTAGGACATTCCCAATTTAGTCAGCATGAAATCTGTTCCCGCAATATAGCTCGTAAAAAGACATCCGGTACTACATTAATCACATACGGTGCTAAGCGGCCACTTTATATTCAAAATGGTTTCTCCACGGTGACAACTCAATCTTGTCTTATTACGGACAAGGTGACTAAGGCCAGGCTAATTTGTGGCCTCAGAAATGGACTATGAAGACATTATGTTTATTGGAATTGGTTAACTTTGGCTTTTAACGTTTAGATTGAATATTTAAATTTTTGAGATTTTGAGTTGGGGTTTTAAATAAATTGATGTCGTTTAGTTGTAAATTGTATGTAAAATCGAATTCTATGGCTTAATCAATTTAAGTATGTCTTCTTTATTGGTTAATAGATTTAATTTTATCAATTTCTAAGTTATTTTTATGGTTGTTTCAGGTTTAGAGTACTTAAGTGCTGCGCGGAGTTTACACCCGGAGTTGCACGCTGGTAGCACGCTTGCTAGCCAGGACTTCCAACTTAGTTTAGAAGGTAAGATGTAAATCCGCCCCTAAGGCTACCCACTGACCAAGATGGATACTTTTCTCAATCGTTTAACTGCAGATTCTTTTATTCTCATCAATTATTTAAAAAAAAATACAGTTATAGTACGTGGCAAATAAGTGAACCATTTGTTATGGTTGTGCGCAGGCCTCCACTTCAATTAAAACCCGAAAATTGGTTATGATTCTCGTCACCAAGTTACCATCATGACCACGATCTTGAATGAGCAATAACTGATTTCCGGGTCTGTGTAGAAGTGATTGTGAGGTTCAACTTATTTCCCGAGTGCTATACAATATTATAATTGCTATTCCTTCCAATGATCATGATATCTCGCTTCCTTTTTCAAAATTGGAGGCAAGGAAGAGATTCAGCGCATCGCCATTCTCTTAATGGTCTGCCGCGATGTTGCGAGCACCAATCCTGCGTTTTATGGACTCCTACATTCCTACGGGTGCCTACAGCTCGGCAAACATGTCCTGCCCAGTCCCATTTAACTTGGGCAGCTTTAGAGCCACATCACAGATTTACGTTTTGGAGAGCAGTGTAGTATTTCGCACGAGATCTGTTAGTTTAACACATAGTACACTGTGCTCAGTAACACGTTGGTAAATCTGAAGTTAGCAACACGATAAAACTATCACACTGCTTTACAGAAAGTGCAACTTTAGAAAATACCACGTTTTTATGGTTGGTGGAGCGGGAAACACTGTCTGACTAAATAACCCATCCCGTTCTTACGATGCCTTACATGTATGCCAGGACCAGAGCTTTCCTTTGCGACCCAAACCCTTGGCTCCAGTTGGCTTCGAGCCTTCTGCTGGGTTCCCTACGATTTGCAAACGGCGAGCAATGGGTAGCTCGCTGTCCGGCCGTCTGGTAACGGTCCAGACCAAGTCAAGTGGTCGATTCCGTCGCCGAGTCGCCGGTTTCTGAAAGGAAGGTCCGACCCCGGTATGAGGGCTAAGAAGGAATGGGGTGGGTCGTTTAGTCAGTAAGAGTCTGATACTGTTTCCCGCCTCGCCCAAGAGCGGGATTCGTCATTAGATGATTTTTCCCACTATAACAAAATTATTTAAAAATAGAACCTGCCTACTGTCATTTAGACTACGTACGAGTACAAATTGTTCAGAAGGAAGCTATTTTCTCACCATCTGATAGAAACTCTGGCCTGTAGTTCATATAACTACCTACCTACCTTATTTGCTAATCTCACCTTGTCCTTAAAAAAAAAATTCTAAAGACGTTTCTATAATAATAATTTCGGCAATGATAGAACTCTTTTTTTATATCTTCCTTATGACTGATTGCTTAATTCAATGTGCTAATTTTATTAACTGTTTCATTAAGCAATGAGCGTGTAGCGTGGTGGTAATGTTATGGCCTCAACTTTAGGTCATGGGTAAAAGAATACGGACGAAAAATACTTAAAATCGATTCTAATAGCAAACACTATCATCATCATCATCAATTAAGCTAAAAGACGTCCACTGTTGGACATAGGCCACCCCCAAGCGTTACCACTACAACATTTGTAGGGGCCCTTCAGAGTCGAAGCCTTCTGGAGCTGAGGGTTGGTGCGATAGTGTTACCACGGCTCTGGGGATAAGGCAAGGAAGGAATGGGGTAGGTTTTTTAGTCAGTAAGAGTCTGACAATGTCTCCGCTCCACCCAAGAGCGGGATTCGTCATTGGATGATTTTCACCTACCATAAAAAAACCACTACAACATTATACCTACAATAATTGGCCATTTTAAACTTTGAAGTCTAAATTAATAAGCAGTACCTACCAGAACAGTGCATTCAAATTTGCTTAATAACTGTATAGGGGCCAATAAATTGAAACATGATCATCAGCCTTTTTAATGTTCCCACTGCAGGGACGGAAGAAAGGGATTGATGGGCCATAATCCACCACGCGGGCCCAGTGGTTGGTACATGTTACGTGTCTTCGAATTTTTGGTACTAGGACATGTCGGTTTCATCAAGAAGTTTTCTTTCACCGTTTTGAGAGCAGTGGTGATAAAATAAATTACACAAAATAATGCGTCTGGCTGGGTTTGAACCCACGACCTAGGACTCGTCACTCAGGCCCGTTACAACTCGGCCACCACTGCTCTCTATAATGAACTGACAATTGAAACGCTGCCCCTATAATATAATAAACCTTTTTAGGATGTATACATAGGTATAGCAATTTCTTGTATTATAATTTCTTTCTACTAAATAAAATCAAAGCTACCGCTCATCTTAACTTAGATATACACGCTCTAATTGCCTCCTGCACATCTTAGTAGCCCGGAAGTCATTTAGTCACTCTAATAATAGTCACACGGTCGAATTAGTCAATCAATCATCTCTTTTATCTTTATCAAAATTACTATTCAGAAGCTAATTTCCTTTTATAGTTGATAGAGTTTTAAATAGCTCTTGCTAAACACCAGTTACTGGTAGCAATTTATTTTCATCACCTATTGCATATTAATAGTTATTTAATTTTCTCCTCAATCATAGCCAAGCTTAGCAGTTGGATTTTCAGATTGAATAGACTTATGACTGTGTTGGTGCGTAGTCATAAGCTTTTAATTGACGTACGTAAAGTAAACGACGTAAAGTGACTACTACTTCCTCACCGTAGAGTTCTGCGGACGGCGAGCAATGGGTAGATCGCCGTCCGGCCTTTTAGTAACCGTCTGGACTAAGCCCGAATCGTCAACGGTGCGTATTGTTTCCGCGCACCTCAAGGAGTTGTCAGCTACCATAGAGGTCTAACAGGGCCGAAGTCTAGTGGAGCCATAGAGCCTCTGAAAGGAAGGTCCGACCCCGATTTGAAAGACTAAGAAGGAACGGGGATGATTTTTTAGTCAGTAAAAGTCTGACACTATCTCCCGCTCCGCATAAGGTCGGGAGATGTCATTAGATGATTTTCACGCAAATAATCTACTATCTGATGATGATCTGGACATAGGCTTCCCCCATTTTAGCCATAATTGACGGTCCTGTGTATTTCGCATCCATCGGATACCCGCAACCTTTGCCAAGTCATCGGACTACCTTGTTGGAGGCCTTGCACTGCGTCTTCCGGTACGCGGTCGCCACTCCAGAACCCTTCGACCCAACGGCCAGCAAATAAAATTTTCAATTGAAATGATAACAGGATACTGATGACTCATCATCATAGATAAAGATAGATAGATATACGCTTTATTGTAGGTACACCATAAATACAATTTGGTACATTAGCAGCTTAAAATTACTGAGGTATAACCATCATCATTTTTTAATGTTCCCACTGCTGGGACACAGGCCTCCTCTCTAGATGACTCATACTGTTCTGTTTTCCATCTCCAGGGTCAAGAATAGCCTCACCAACGCGATTAAGGCTATCAGGAGGAGCTATAGGAGCATCAGCCAACCGAAAAAGGGCTGTCTCCTGGAGTCCCTACTCGGCCGAGTCCCTGGACCTGGCAGCCGTCATCAGGGCATCTCCTGCCAGCCTGGCAGTGAGGGCACCCTCGGCAGCTTCCACGGGCAGCTATGGACATCTTAGTGCCGGTGAGTTCGAAGATCATTGGCACTGTCTTGGTACTTATTTTGTGGTTATTTTTCATTGTTTTTTGTTTGTGTAACTAACATTCTTATTTTTAGATCTAGCATTAACAATTATTTTAGCCGTGAATTATTTTTAGAATATAGTAAAATTTGAAAGTGATTTGATGAATTTTTGCTGCAAAATTTTACACAAGCGTAAATGAGTGAATTATTTAACATAAGACTGCCTCGTAGTTGCAATCATGACTGTAGAATGAGAGTTCCTGGGTTCGATTCCCGAGTTTGACAAAAGTGCTTAGATGTATTAATTTGGAAATACTCTGTAACAGCCCGGAGTTTGGAAGTGGTGAGTCCATACTTCGCAAAACACGATAAGTCGTTAGTTTTACTTAGCCTAGTTACAATCGTTTCGTTTAGGGTTAGCGCTGGTAGATAGCTAAGCCCCCAAATCCTTTGTTGAGATGACGTCCTAACAAAGGAATTAGGGGCGTGACCAACTACAAACGTTGAAATTTGGTAAGTAGTAGTAAGGAATTTTGTGAACCACATTAAGATTTTCACATACATAAAATGAAACTGTTAATTTTGGGGTTTCCCACATACATAGAACTAAAACCGAAAAAAAAATCTATATCAGTCAACCTAAGGGGTGAAAAGAAACCATGGCTATAGCATAAAAAAAGATTTAACAACATTTTAAATCTATAATCGACCCTCGCCTCGACAAAATAAAATACAGGCTAATCAATAGCCTGTATTTTATTTTGTACTAGCGACCCGCCCCAGCTTCGCACGGGTGCAAAGGTGATATATTATAGCAATAAACCTTCCTCTTGAATCGCTCTATCTATTAAAAAAAACCGCATCAAAATCCGTTGCGAAGTTTCAAAGATTGAAGCATACAAAGGGACATAGGGACAGAGAAAGCGACTTTGTTTTATATTATGTAGTGACTAACCTTAAAAGTATTAAAGTCTCGAGTCCTAAGCGTTCGCACACCTATTGTCTTTCTACTATGTCTCTAATTCTTAATACACTAGTGCGCCTTACCATCAACGATTGCATCACTGCTTACCATCAGGTGGGATCGCAGTCAAGCACTAGTTTATTGCGATTAAAAAAAAAATTAAAAGGTCAAAACTCAATTACCAAACTGTAACAATCACGTATTTCATTATTTCCAGGTGCCATCTCCCCAGCGCTGTCCCTCTCCCACGCGTCGCTTGCTCAACAGCTTCTGGCGCGAGGGGGGGTAGTGGGTGGCAGTGGCGTCTTGGCGGGGGGAGTCCTCATGGACCCTGCCCACCAGCAGGCCGCGGCGGCTGCGGCGCACCACGCCGCCCATGCGCATCTTGTGGCGGGGATTCATAGGTGAGAACAACAAATATTATATGCCTTGGGATATGCGGGCTTGCGGATGGTGAGCAATGGGTAGCTCGCCGTCCGGTCGTCTGGTAACAGTCCAGACCGAGCCCAAGTCGTCGACGGTGCGCACTGTTCCCGCTCGCCTCAAAGAGTTTTCAGCAAACTGTATGGGCCCTACAGGGTCGAATAAGGCTTTTTTTAGGTTTTTTAGTCAGTAAGCGTCTGACACTGTTTCCCGCTCTGCCCAAGAGCGGGATTCGTCATTCAACGATTTTTAACTACCATAAAAAAAAATACCTTAAAAACCTTAGTAGTCTTTAAGTCAAGAGTGAAGAGTGAATAGGTTACTTCTAGGCATTTAATTCCACCTAGTCCGTTCCATCATGGGACCACTAAACGAACGGACATCCCACCCTTTAGTACAAAGCGTTTTGGTAACTCATACATATACATACAGCCGTAATTTTGAAAATAAATCACACAAAGTGTTATGAAAAAACTTACGTACTTATATCAAACTAACTTTTGCTCGCGGCTTCGCTTACAGCAACAGATTTTTGTGTGTGTGATAAATGAAGAACCGCTTGACCGATTTTGTTCAAAATTCACATAAACTATAGATCTGCTACATAGTCCGAACAAAGCCTAAATATTTGGTAAACTCGTTCTTGAGTTATAAAATTACAACGAAAAGTGGCATTGATTGTTATATAAATTGATTACTAGGCATATAGTCTAGGACACAAACACACACTTTTAACACAACACAACCACTTATAAACAATAATAACAAGTCCACTATTACTTAAAATCACTTGGACACACACATTTAACCTATTTTAAATAATGGTAAATACGTAAACTACAACGCAAATAAACTTCGTGTACTGCGCGCGATTCGTTATAAATCTACCCTATTTTTATTTCGAACTTTTTAGTCTACCCTACATTTCCATTGAACTTGTAAAAACTCTTCGGTCATGCAGTTGTTCCGTCTCTGTTCCTCATATAGCAGTTAGTGATGTGGTGTGTGTGTATCGATGATATTGGTCGATGTATTTTAATTAAACTCTTGAATCCCGAGCTAACGCACGCTTTCGCACACTTATTGACCCCTTATTATGTCTCTAATTGTGGTTTTCAAAAAGCTTAGTCCCAAGAGGACACCGGTGCCCGCACACGTATTGTCTTTTATTGTGTTTGTAATTACGGTATTCGAAAGGTTATATTTCTAAATCGTGTCTGTCCCATATTAAAAACTAGCTTTTGTCAGCAGCTTCGCCCGCGTACATAAAATATAGCCTATGTCACTCAGGAGTAAAGCAGCTTTCTGTTGTTGCTAATTTTTTTCCAATCGGACCAGTAGTTCCAGAGATTATCCCCTACAAACAAAAAAACAAACTTTACCTCTTTATTATATTAGTGTAGATAAGTGGATTATGATGTCTAAAGTTGGTAATAAGGTAAAACTTTTAGAAAATTTGTAATAAACTGATTTAATGTTAGGAAAGGATTATGGCGAAGGCTCGAATAACATTTTCCTGGCATATTTTTTTAGCATAGGTAATGATGGAAAACATACAAAAGTATATTCATTAAATTTCTAAACAATTTAGTTTTAGACATTACTATTAATATCATACTCTTATTAGAGATATTTCAGTTTAAAGTTGATGAGATTACGTATATTATGGCAATAATACCTACTTACCTCATTATGAATCAATTCTGGCAATCGGGTAAAATACCACCTATGTTTATTAATATGAATTGATAAAAATAGGTGGTATGTTACCATTTTTTTTTAATTAATTAAGCTCCATGCGAACGCCGACGTTCGCTCACCTATTGTTCTTTAACTGACTACAAGACTATCGATACTTTTTTATCAATAGCAAGTAATTTCTTCACTAGAACAAAGATGACGTAGACATGAGAATAGCTTGTGAATAACGTGGGATGACAACAAATCCCAAGTCAAGAGTGAATAAGTTCTTTCTAGGCAAGCGTTCATCATCGTCGGTCACATCATCAGGTCACCATCAGGTGAGATAGTGATATGCGAGCCTATCAATAATAATAAAAAAATACATATTAAAATATTATTTGTAATTTTTTTCGACAAGTTTTAACAAGCCGTCGCGAGGTTATTACACCAAATTGATTCAAACGAGGTCGGTGCGGCCGGTCTAAGTTGGCAAACCTGAATTTAGGCTCTGCGAACTTTAACACTTGTGCACTCGTAAATAAATAAAGGTTTATAAAATTAATGCCATTAGCTGTTGTTATTGCTATTAGCAACTGTTATTGGTTTTTATTTTTTACAAATATCGAATCAAAGTTTTGAGTGTTATTTTGTGAGCTTTTTTTTGCTTTTCTTTCTAGAAATATAATAAAATAATGTAACCTAAAATTGCATACGCTTGGTTTTTTACTCTCAAGTGCTTGTTTACGATATCGCGGCGCGTTACGCGGCTCTGCGGGCCTAGGGCATTTGTCGTATATTGCCATACATAATAATGTATTTGTGTTTGCGCGTACGATGACGCAGCCCGCTGCGTACGACGTACTATGCGTTCCAAATAAGAATAGGATCGATTGTCAGGTCGTACTGTCAAATCGAAGATATTTTTGCAAAATTGAAAAACTCGGTGATGAGTAAAATTGAAAAACTGCATTCCGATTAAACTTTTTCATTCACAATTCGTAAATAAAATGAATATTAAAAATATCTTGCCTCGATTTGACAGTAAATCGCGACGTCACAACAAGACTATCGATCCTATTCTCATTTTGAACGCATTATACGACGCGCAACGCGCCGCGACTCCGTAAATAAACAATAAACCTTTGATAAGGGTTTTTTTTTAATAATTTCCAAGTTCCATGAGTTGTCCGATAGGAAACTCCGAGGTTCTTGTTAGGCACAGACTGACCCGCCCTTGCGCTCCATCGTAAACCGGGAGAAATCATTCTAGATGATTTCTTACTTAAACTAAAAATTATTTTGAAGCTTAAGCTTTTTGTTCTGTCAGAAATTCTTAAATATATGACTAAGCTAGAAAATTACTTCATGATGTCAAAGTATAGGAATTTATCAGACCTCGATTTGGTTGATTAATGATCAGAGTTGACCGGTACTGACATACTTGTCTGTTGTTCTTTTAAGGGGCATACGATTTTTGATGGTTTTAAATCGAAGCGAATGTTTAAAAAGAGTGTCCATGGAGTTTCTTTAACATTCTTCTCCATAGAGATCTATGTTTTGGAATGTGCATCATCAGCCTTTTTAATGTTCCCACTGCAGGGACACAGGCCTCCTCTCTCTAGGAGAGGGAATGGGCCATAATCCACCACGCGGGCCCAGTGCGGATTGGTGGATGTCACATGTCTTCGAATGTGCAATTAGCATATTTTTTTTTATGACAGTCAAATTTTCGGGACATTTCAAAAGTGCCTGTATTGTGTGATTTTGACTTTGAACATAATATCTAAACGGCTATTTCGTAAGTTTTGAAAAAACAATTGTTAAACTAGACTATTTGCATATTAATTCGATATACGAATATTTTCATTTTTTTTTCATAGAATATGGTGTGATTTATTTTTAAAGTTATATCTGAAACAAATATAAATAAAATAGCGAAGATCAGGCAAAAATTTATTTTTGTGAAACTTCACAGACTAAAACATTATAAAATTTGTAAATTTTTTGAGGTACGGTTTTTAATTATATTGTGTTTAATAAATGAAGGATTTAATTTAGTCCATCATTATTGAATACAACATGAATTATTTCCACTTCACTTCTTTCTTTAGCTAACGTCACTTCCCACACATCAAGATTATTTGATTATTCGAATAATCTTGATAATCATCAAGATCATTCATTTATTAAAAATAATCATTTTTAATAAATGAAACTCCATAATTTATTAAACACATTCGATATGAATGACTTTTATTCAATTACTTCCTTCTTTCTTGTTTATTCTTTCTTTAGCTAGCGTCACTTCCTGCACATCAAGATCTTGAAGTGTGCGAATTAACGCTAGCTCCTCTTTTGTTCGCTCAATATCGCTGGCGTTTGGTGTCGCCTTAAAGCATAATGTGTGGGTACTGATCCTTTGCTGTTATTAAGTTTTGCGGATATGGTTCGAAATGTTAGACATTTGCAAACGAGTAACTATCCTATTGAACTATGTTTTATTAGCAGTCATTGTAGTAAATTACTGTTCTGTCTGAGATTTATGTCTTTATTTCTTAGTGCGAATTATCTTTTAGTTTTTGGTTCAATATGGATACTAAAAACTATTGTAATGATATTAGTAAGGCAGGATGTGTTTCCGTAGTGCATGTCTGATGGCGACTACTTTACTTTTAACATTATTGCAAAGACCATAAAGGCGTGTGTTTAATCGCGATCACTTACACTAGTATCTAAAGTACCTACGCTTGAATGATGAAAATATTTGATTTGAAGATTTGCTTCTTGAAAAGTTTGATGTAACTTGTATCTTATAAAAAAATCGGATTCATTTACAACCCTTATATTGAATAAATAAATATCCTTATATAAATAAAATAAAAACAAAAAAAAAGATCATGAACTAGCTAAAAGTATTTAATCTAAATAAGGCGTCAAAAAGCTCTCTTATATTTTCATATTTATAATCTACTCTTAAAGCGAAAAGCAAAGAAAGCTTTTTTTTTCGCTTGGATTTAAACTGGAGACCCCTAGGTTGTAGCGAACAGGAAACATAAATTTCACGTAATAAAAGTATAAGATATCTCTATATAGAATTTTAAGAAAGAGTGCTAAAATTCTATGCTGTTTCATTTTTTTTTAATGGCAATAAACTAGTGCTTGACTGCGATCCCACCTGATGGTAAGCAAAGATGCAATGGTTGATGGTAAGGCGCACTAGTTTATTAAGAGCCTATTCACTCTAGCCTTGAAGACACCTAAATTATTTTCTCTCCAGATCTCACATATCATCGCCGACGCAACTGCTGATGGGTCCAGTGGATGTGCGACCAGGGCTGTCCCTGGACGGCACTCCTCCTCAGCATCTACAGCAACCACCTCAGCAACCTGAGGTCACTAGTGTTATGGAAGCTGACAGGTAAGGGCTAATCTGGTCTCCTTAGAACCTGTGCTAAGTTTCTGATCCTAATTTAAACTTGAGCCCCAGACGAAAGCCGGTGTTCGTACACCTATTGTTCTTTAATTGTGTCTGTAATTACTAAAGTCGAAAGGATAAGTCCTTTGAACACCCGAAAGTTATCGCAATAGTTGAAATATTGGCTGCTGCACTGCATGTCGTGGCTTCGATTCCCGAACGAAATATATATTTGTATTTATCTACAGATACTGTATTCTCTGTGACTCAATTCGGGGATTGAACTATTTTCCTAGGTAAGTCTCTCCTAGAGAGAAGGCCTGAGTCCCACCAGAGGGAACATGCATATGCTTAGGTAAGTTCGCAACCCTCAGTGTGCGAGTACTACTCGCACTTGCCTCTTTTTAAGCTTGTCACCTGTCATTTCGTTGCCGTCGAACGCGTTAAGTTGGCCACACCCTCAATTTCTTTGTTCTAACACTATCTTAACGCTCCGTCACGTGGTCAAAACAAAGGAATTGAAGGCGTGGCCAATTACAAGCGTTCGACGTTAATAAAACGATCGTAACTTGACTAGGGGGACATAATATTGTAGAACATGAAGGAATATCGAAGATAGGGGGATGAGAGAGAGATAGTATTCCAGGTTACTAATTTATATGATCACCTTTCTAATTCCAGTGCATCCGGCATGACCCAAAGGAAGTCTCCTCAGAACCTGATGGGCCACCGCGACAACCACCACAGTAACAAGCCGCTGTCAGCTGCAGCAGAGAGCACTGTCCATGATGGTCTGGATTCTAAGGACGAGCCTGGAGACTTCATTGAGACTAATTGCCATTGGGTAAATATCTTCAAGTTATCTTTTAGTCTAGTATTTAACCTACGTTTATTGTAGGTAAAAATCATCCAATGACGAATCCCGCTCTTGGGCGGAGTGGGAAACAGTCTCAGACTCTTACTGTCTAAACAACCTACCCCGTTCCTCCCTTGCTTTATTCCCAGAGACCCGGTATAACGCTTTCGCACCAACCCTCGGCTCCAGGAGAGTATTTAACCTACGTGAGATGACTATGACTAAAATTACTTGGTACTCCATCTGGTCAGCTATGACAATTGAAGACCTAAACGATGAGAGATGGAGTACCCGGCCACGAACACATGGACGTGGCGAATAGGACACGAGAAGTCTTGTCAGATCAGGACTTTTTTTATTGCTATAAACTAGTGCTTGACTGTGATCCCACCTGATGGTAAGCAGTGATGCCATCGTTGATGGTGAGACGCACTAGTTTATTAAGAGCCTATTTAGTTTCTGCCATTGGCTTGACTTGTGTAATAGTAGAAAAGTATCTTGCAAATAATAATTATTACTTCTACCATTATAATATTAGTGTAATTGCTCACGGATCCATTTCTTTCTCCAGGTGGACTGCAAGCTAGAATTCCCAACACAAGATGACCTGGTGAAACATATAAACACAGACCACATCCACGCCAGCAAAAAGGCATTCGTCTGCCGCTGGGTAGGATGCTCACGAGAAGAAAAGCCGTTCAAGGCTCAGTATATGCTGGTCGTCCATATGAGGAGGCATACTGGGGAGAAACCTCATAAGTGTACGGTAAGGAGTAGCTTTATTTCTAAGCTTCAGTTTTAAATGTAGTATGGAACAGGTCTAAAGCAGTCATTGGGGTTGATTAGAATAACGTATAAAAGACAAAAAAACCACCCCGAAGACATTTTTAGTGAAAAAAGTGGCACGCGAGAATAGTGCGCACCGTCAACGACTTGGGGTCGGTCTGGACTGTTACCAGACGACCGGACGGAGGGTTACTCATTGCTCGCCGTCCGCAATACTGATGTAAAACAGCTTAACAAAGTAATAATATTGAAGAATATTTTGATCTTTTATAACCAACTTCAAAAAGGTCCTTTCACAAAATCTCTCGTTTAATTCAAAACATGAGGCACAAACGCGAGGCAGGACATGATTCTGTCTGATTAATTTATTGTACTTATAAGTTTTATTTCCATTATTTCCACAGTTTGAAGGCTGCTGTAAAGCCTACTCCCGACTGGAAAATTTGAAGACCCACCTCCGAAGTCATACAGGAGAGAAACCTTACACCTGCGAGTACCCTGGGTGTGCGAAGGCGTTCTCCAACGCCAGTGACAGAGCCAAGCATCAGAACAGGACGCATAGCAATGAGGTAAGTAATGACTTTTTGATTTTTTGTTCTGCTAACAATTGCTTACACCATAGGTACATTAACATTACATTAAAACGAAACATACAGTCATAAGTGTAGCAATTAATTTGGTTGTTGTGGACTGGCCTGTTGGTCTTGTGGTTAGTGGCCCTGACTGCTAAGCTGGATGGTCGTGGGTTCGATTCCCACCCAGGACAAATGTTTGTGTGATGAGCTCGACCATTTGTTTTGTGTCTGAGTCTAATTTATCTATGATATGTATGTATTTAGAAATATATAAGTATGTTTATTAGTTGTCTAGTACCCATAACACAAGCTCAGCTTAGCTTGGGACTAAACGACGTTGTGTAATAGTTGTGGAATTATTATTTATTTGGTCAGCCAACAATTACTTATACCATACCTTAACATTACATTAAAACGAAACATACATTCATAAGTGTACCAATTAATTACAAGGTAAGACAACATGCTCTAAATTCGGTTATACATTATTATACAATTAACTTTACTAGAAAAATGCAGCAAAGATAACAATATTGCAAGTCGAATACATTGTTATTAAGATGGATTGACTTGTTTAATCTATATATATACATATAAGAGAAGAAACTGACTGACATATCAACGTTCAGCCAAAACTACTAGGACTAGGAGCGGAATTTTTTTTGACAAGGTTGCTTTTTCGGCGTAAGCCTAAGAAAGGATTACTCAAAATTCATCCCGTAAAGGGACGAATTCCGCTCTTGGTGGGAGCGGGAGATAGTGTCAAACTCTTACTTACTAAACAACCTACCCCGTTCCTATGTTGCCATACGTACTAGGACCAGAGATAGATAGATAGAAATACTCTCTATTGATCATAAATACAATTCGGTACATTAGGAGCTTAAAATTACTAAGGTCTTATCGCTAAAAGCGAATCCTAGGCCCTAGTTGGCTTCGACCCTTCTGCAGGGTAGGGACCCTGCGGTTGCTGACAACTAGTTACTATAGTATTTGGTGATATTTTCCAGAAACCATACGTGTGCAAGGCGCCTGGCTGTACTAAGAGATACACGGACCCTTCTTCATTAAGAAAACATGTAAAGACCGTCCACGGAGCTGAGTTCTACGCCAGTAAGAAGCATAAAGGTAAATATAGCCCTCTCTTATTTAAAATCTTTCTATTCAATTTGATCTCCAAGGGTTTTTATTCAAAACTAGCTTTTGTAAGCGGCTTCGCCCGCGTACATAAAATATAGCCTATGTCACTCAGGAGTAAAGCAGCTTTCTATTGTTGCTAAAATTTTTCCAATCGGACCAGTAGTTCCAGAGATTATCTCCTACAAACAAAGGAACAAAAAAACAAACTTTACCTCTTTATTATATTAGTGTAGATTAGTGTAGATGACTTTAACAAAGTAAATTATGTCTTAATTCATTAAGTTCTGAGAGAACACCGGTGTCCGCACACCTACTAGACCTTGTCTTTTAATTGTGTCTGTAATTACGGTAGTGCATCGACTTCATCGACATTGGCATGTCCTACAACCAAAAATTCAAAGACCTGACATCTACCATCCCGAACTGGGCCCGCGTTGTGGATTACGACCCATCCCCTCTCTTAGAGAGGAGGCCCAGCAGTGGAAACAATATACGGCTGATGCTATGCTATACTTTGCTATATTATTAGTAACGTGGTCTACCTTTTATTGTCATCACCAGCATCATCAGCTTTTTATTGTAGTTTTAATCTTTTCTTATTTTATTCTTCAGGTTGCAACCGTGGCGATGACTCAGCCGAATCAGGGGGTGGAGGAGCAGGATCTTCTCCACGGTCAGAGGAGGGCGGAGTACCTCTTGGTGTCAGAGGACACACCTCATCAGCTTCTGTCAAGAGCGAGAGCCCTGCGTCACCTATTCCACATGGGTTACACACTCCTGCTCATCAGGTAATTGAAACAGTATTAGATCAAGTAAGGTATTCTATTCCACGACATGGTCTATCTGTGTGCTAAATTTTATCCATATCTGTTCAGCTGTTTGAGTTTATAAGAGTACAAGGATACACACAATGTTAAATAATAATATGTACAAACTATCGGTTTTATAGAATTATCGGAATTATCAGAGCAGATCTAAAAACTAGGACAAAACTACGTATGGAATTTTTAGTTTATTTTTTTCATTAGCAAACATAATTTTCGAAAAAATATTCCGTAGAAATATTCAGCTTGTAAAAAGGATTTGATTACCATTAAGATAGTTGTCTCGTCTGTTTCACCAGCTATCGGCGCAATGTGGTGGCGAACTGGACTTCGGAGGCTCAGGACTTGGAGGATTCGGAGACGAGAATGGAGCGCCTTACTTCAGATTAGATGGAGAGGTAAGTTCTATTGAAACAGTTTATTAGCGATATTAATTATATTTAAACATCATGTATAAAAGTGCAGAAAAAAAACTGTTGAGAGCAGTGGTAGCTGAGTGGTTACGGCCCTGACTTACGAGTTGTAAGCCGCGGGTTCAATCCCAGCCAGGTAAATTACTTTGAGTAATTTATCTCATTACCACTGCTCTCAAAACGGTGAAGGAAAACATCGTGAGGAAACGGCATGTCCTAGAACCGAAAATTCGAAGATATGTGACATCCACCCATCCGCACTGGGCCCGCGTGGTGTGTTATGGCCCATTCCCTCTCCCAGAGAAGAGGTCTGTGTCCCAGTGTGGGATCAAAGTCACGCATCAGTTTATACCTAATGAAAAATGAAGAAAATTGACTAAGTATAAGCAACCGTGACAGCAATAATACCTTTCGATTTTTCGACTCCTCATCATCTCTTCTCTTCTCAGGTGGAACAAGAAGTAGTAGGAGAAGTGGGCCAGCTGCCTCTGATGCTGCGCGCTATGGTGGCCATAGGCGAGCCCCGCGCTCACCACCACGCGCCAAGGTTCGGCAACAAGATGGCTGTCGCCAGGCTCATGCCGCCGCCTCATCCGGACATTGGACCTGGTTAGTATCTGCTTGCCTGTTTTTTAAGTATGCACCCATAATTTATACTACTACAGAAAAGTGTTCTTAAATAATATCCAGTTATGATTAATAATTGAATGGAAATCCAAATCCAGACGTACTTTAATCTAAATATTAAATCAGAACATAATTTGTTACCAGGTGGTGTTCAAGGAAGAACCGAGCTAGGCAGTACCAGCGTTGCAGTCGAGCTGAAAACTGGAGTTCCGAATACCAGGCGGGATTCTGGCATCTCGTCTGGAAGCAGCCTCTATAGTGCAAGGTAATTAATTAACTATTTTATTAACTGCCTTTTTTAAGTAACTCAGCCTTTATTTAGACGCATCAAGCGTTCTGGAGCAGTGGTATCGGCTTCGTTTTATGAGCCCTACGTTGAGGAATAAAACCCAGTCGACCAGATAATTTATTTCAATGGCACTATTCTCAAAACGGCAGAGGAAAAGATCTTGTGGTAACCTGTATGTCCTAGAACTAAATATTCTAAGACATATCATATATATCAACCCACACTAAGCCCGTAAAATGTAAGTGACATCAAATTGATGTTTAATTCTTCATGTTACAGGTCATCAGACATATCCCGCAAGAGCAGCCAAGCGTCAGTAGTATCGGGCGCAGTGGCCACCACCACAGGCGTGGCCGGGCCGCAGCGGCTAGTGTCACAGCACACCACCGTCTACGACCAGCTCTCGCCTGATAGCAGTAGAAGGTAAGAGGATGTAGCTGCTCTTTTAGAAATCTTTTTACCAGTCATGAAGAGTTTTCTTGCACCAGTGGCCCTATATTACACTAGAATTAGCACCATGACTGAAATACGTGCTAGGATTCGTCGTTCGTTCGTTTTCGTCTCCAGCAGAACGAACGTTAAACACATTCAATCCTGTCTTGTTTCGAAAATCTAATATCCTTCTTTTTCTTTCAGATCTAGTCAAGTATCGTGTGTGGGTTATGCACCAGCGCCGTCATCAGCTCTTGCTGCTGTTCAAGCCGTTAGGACATCGCAAGGCAATCAGGTAAATCATTACCTAAACAAATGATTATATCACTTCTCTCTATCTTAAATCAAACAACGTTTCACTAAACAAGTATCCATTCAAAGCGTGATTAAGCATTCAAACAAACCTTTTTATCGTCTGTTCAATCGGTGACTTCTATTTCGTAGACATAAGGATGGCATTGAAAGCAAAATAGTGGTCGCAATACCAACTATTTACTGTAGCCGCCATTTCCCATGCCACCAGTGTTATAAACACAGTAGACCGCACCTCACTAATAAAATTTTCACTACAAAATTCATTATTACTCCATAAGCTAGAAGACATCAGAATGATTATGGTCCTTATATTTAACACTTGGTAAAACCTCTTGTTTCTCTTCCAGGCTGTACTCCTCCGAGGAGTTACCTGTTCAGAAGTCAGAGCTGAGGAACTGACGCTGGAGCTGGACCCCAACGTGCAAGTGAAGGAGGAAGCCAGGAGGCTGTCGGAACAGTCCAATTTGAGCGACCAGGCTCAGTATCAGCAATATCCCTGTGGGACTGATGATGTGGTAAGTTAAGAATATAAAAAGTTGATTTAACTAAATTTTCTTCTGTATGCTCGAATATTAACTATATTATCTAATATCATTAAGTAAGCAAGAATTATAAATGTAGTGGTTTTCAATCTTAATTTTTACCCAACGCTTACCAGTATGTAATATATATGTAATATACTCAAATTTTCTCTTAGTCTTAAAAAAACTGCTTTGCAACTTAGTATTATTTTTATTATTTAATCAAATAAAACCATATAATCATCATCTGCCAGCCCATGTCCCGCGTCATATGGGGCACTTTCTAACACGTTTTTTTCTTCAATGCTATCCTGCCAAACATCACGCTATCACTTCTCCATCTTTTCTTTGACCTGTCTTTCTCTCCAGTAAAATATGGTACAAAATCTAACTTCACATTTGATTCCAGGGCGACGCTCCATTCCCGTTCAAGACAGAAGATGACCAGGACACGGTGACGTACAAGGAGTCTCGCTCCAACTCCACCACCACCGTCGTCATCACCACGGCGCAGGTCCATCACCCCAACCAGGAGGTGAACCTGGAACAGGTAAAGAAATGTCTGACTAAATATCAATATAATTGGAAGTTAGGTTTAGTTCATACTGAGAAGTGACTGCAACCCTTAACACCTGATAAACATGACCTCATCGATCCACCTTGCAGGGGTCTTCTAAGGCTGCGTCTTCCAGTACATAGTCACCACTCTATTTACATTTCAACCCCAACAGCTAACTGTTCTGCTTACAATGTGCTTTGTTCATTGCAAAATTGGCTCCCGTTATTAAAATAACTTAGGTACTTAATTGTTAACTCTAATTGCTTTCTGCAGCTCACAGTCCTTGTTAGTGTGTTATGTTCATGTTATTTATCTTAATTATTTCTTGTTTCAGGTTGCCGAAGGCGAAATGGTGGAGAACAAGCTGGTAATACCAGATGAAATGATGCAATATCTTAACCAATCAATATTGGCAACGGAATCGGTAACACCAGCTAAAACTGAATCCACCAACCAACCTGAGCCGGAAACCTCTAAAGACAAGGAAAGTGCTACCAAAGACAATACAACTAGTGACGTCCCCAACACGAACAATTCCAGTGACAAAATCAGTGACGTAGCCACCAGTGACGATTCTCTACTTAAAAACTTAGGTGCCATAGGAAGTGATCTCAACATAAGTGATATTCCAGTCGATTTAAGATCTTTAGACGTTAGTATGTCAGGCAACAGTGGATCTTTACTCAATTCTAAGTCACCAGACGAAAAGACTACTCCGTTACAGGAGCAAGTCATACCTGAAGTTGCTACAGAGAAATGTGAGAAGGAGTACTCGAAACCGCCTACAAGCAACGTGTCTACGAATCCGTTGCAATCTTTGCAGACAATGACGGCGAACCAAACGGAACAGACAAATAGGATGCGAGCAAACCCATTACCTCAGAAACAGAACACTATGAGTCCTAAAACTGTAGTCATGAATCAAAATGTTTTAAGTCCTCAGAACTTACCGCATAGCATGCTTAGTCCGCAAAGCCTTCCTCATAGTGCTATGAGTCCTCAAAGCGTAATGAGCCCTCACAATATACCGCATAGCGTGATGAGTCCTCCCAGTGTGTATAACGTTATGAGTCCTCAGAGTGTGATGAGCGTGATGTCTCCTCAACATAATGCCATGAGCCCACAAAGCATGCAAAGCTTAATGAGTCCGCAAATGCCAAATCAGATAATGATGAGTCCAAGGCACAACAACATTGGCAGTCCTATGTCGCAGAACATGGCTAGTCCTATGGTTAACATGGCGAGCCCAATGGGTCAAAATATAGCCAGTCCACATAGTCACGGCATGCCAAGTCCGATGCATCCAGGACTACAAAGTCCAATGGGACAAGGAATGACTAGTCCAATGGTCCAAAACATGTCAAATATGACGATGAATCAACAGGTTCAGAACCAAAACCAGATGATGAATAATATGAACATGAATCAGGGTCATATGAACCAAGGTCCTCAAATGAACGTCAATCTAAATTATATGAACAATAGAAACTGTAATGCGAAGGTACCTAATAGAAATAACATGAATCAATATCATAATCAGAATTATAATCAAACTCCACCATACCCAGTGCAAAATCAAAATGTGATGAGAAGTCAAAACATGCAACAATATCAGATGATGCAGCAATATAATCAGAACCAGATGGCGATGAACCAGATGAGCAATCAGAACATGGTGTATAACAACCCTATGAATTATCAACAAGTAGGTTACGCGAACCAAAGCAACCAGATGCATCCGCTGCAAATGTCCAGGTCATCGATGATGAGTGTAGATAACAGTGGGAATATGAGTCGAGGGACGATGAATAACTATTGTGAACAACAGAACCAATGTCCACCAATTCAATGTCCTCCGATCCAATGTCCCCCGATTCAAAATCCCCAGTATAACCAGAACATGCAGTATCCGCAACCACCGCCATATAATTCGGTTGTGAATGCTGCGAATGTGATGGGCCCACCTCCTCCGAAAAACAACCACCAATATAATCAAACGATGCTGAATAACAATCAATATTACAACCACCAGAGGCCTTATAACCAGTGGGATTACCCAGGAAACCAGTTCAATAAGCACAACATGCAGAAGTCCGTACAGAATTCTCTGAACATGTCCACTGGGAGTCAGAAACCGATTAACGGAGTAAGGGTACCGATGAATCAGAATCAAATGAAGAATGAACAGCAAACAGACTGTAGTATGAACAGTTTGCGAAGTCAAAATAACCCAACGAGCGATGTCCAAGTCTGGGATATCTCCCAGTCCCAAATAGAAGCAAATAATGGAAGAAATAACAACAAAAAGAATCAAAACGCGAATACTATGAGACAAGAGACGTATCAGAGAACGTTAGAGTATGTAGAAAGCTGTGAAAATTGGAAGAGTTCAGAAATGGTGTCGAGTAGTACCCATCCTCTGCAGGGTGGAGACAACATGGTTGTAAATGACCTGCAAACCTCCCTATCTTCGTTTTATGAAGAGAACCAATACCTCCAGATGATACAATAGTCCAATTTTGATATATTTTTAAATATACATATCAACAATATATTCAGCTGTAGTGATTTTAACTTTAGTCAGAGTTGTCGAGACATGAACAATTTTATTTAAGATTTTTGTAATAATGGCAACTATTGTAATTAAAGTAGATAAGTAATTTTAAGATCTGTTAAATGGTGCGCAAGATACTAAAGGTTGTAAAATAACTTTTCTCATACCGAGACTGATTAATTTTATTATAAATTTTAAGGTCTGAATCGTTTTGGCAAAATATTTACTATAGGGGAAGTTTAGAAAAATTAAAGATTGGCACTTATATGAGTATATTTTTTCTAAAATTCTTTTGCAATTTAGATTTTTGTCACAAAAGAAAAGAAAAACAAAATGTTTTGACACCACACAAAGTACATTTATAGTTAAATAGTTTTGTTTAAAAAAAGACATGTTTTATATTCAAGATTGTACATATCTCTTAGACAACGTCTTCCAAAATAAATTAAGTACTAATTTTAATATTACTGCATTTACATATAATTGATTATGTATAGGTTTGCTGTTAGTGCCTTCAAAATGTACATATGATACATTGTACATAACTTTACAAGGATAGTGGTGCCTTATGAGGATATATCTCTAGAATATTGTTAATAATATGTACCCGTAAAAACCATAAAAATTGAGATCTGTAGTAAATACAATGGATGGCTTGGTGTGTGACGGAAACAAGGAAGTAATATTTATATTTTACTTAAGTCTGGCTTTAAGATAACCGCTCAGTGTTCATAAAACTTCTATAGACCTAAGAACAAAAAGACAGTTCCTTTCCTGAGTACATTTTTTCCCAGTAAACATAATTATTTAGCTGGTATTAATAAAAATAGTAGTAGATTGTACTAGAGTCATGCTCCAGGCCGGACCCTAAAAGATCTCTATACTATAAGTGATCTTTGAGATTATTAGATAGTTCATTTAAAAATAAAATTTGTACAAATAGACGCCTTTTCTAGAATTTTTACAGAGTTGTTGAATCTTAACTTTAAGTTACATTTAGTTATTGTAATTAGTTTCTTATTATAATTTACTTAAAGCAATATGAATCATTGTTTTGATAACATTGAATCTCTTACTTTATATTATGAGATTACTAGTTTGTATGTAATTGTTAATGTTTATTTAAAACCAACGCACAAGATGGTTGTAATGAGAACTATGTATGTCTAATAAATTATTTGTTTTTAATGTTTGTACATGAACAAACTGGACATCTGTGACGATATTTTAATGAAACTATTAAATAAAATTTTCTTATTATGAAAGTATTATTATGTTTTTTTATTCTCCTTCAAAATTTTATTCCTTATTACCACATAATGTTTCGTAGTCGGGTGTAAGAGTTTCCTGGGTCTGTTACAGAAAAGAACTAACTTCATTACGCTCTAAATAACTTGTTTCCATAAAATTATGTTGTGTGTTTTATATCATAAATAGATTTTATAAGACGATGCCCCCGGGCAATAAGTCGGACAGACGCCGTGTTGGAAGGAGTTTTACCAGGTGGACTGATGACTTGGCAAGGGTTGCGGGTTTCCGAGGGATACGAGACGCACAGAACCGTTCATTATGGCGACAATTAGAGGAGGGCTATGGTCCAGCAGTCGTCTATCGGCTGTAATGATGATATTCGGTTAGGCAAAAATTTATGAGAATACTATCCGGTATTCAGTTATTCTATGCACCAAACCTAAGCCGAATCCTTACCGCAAAAGAGTCGAAGCTAACTGGGGCACAGGATCTCCTTTTTTATTGTTGATAGGTTGGCGCTTGTCCGCTATCTCACCTAATGGTAAGCGACGATGCGGTCGACGATGGAGCGCGTTTACCTAGAAGTAACCAGACATCTCTTTATGATAGGAAGGCTTGGCCCCAATGCAAAAAGGAAAGAAGGAACAGGGTGGGCTATTTAGTCAGTGAGAGCCTGACCCAAGGGCGGCATAAAAACAGAACACAATCCGGCACATCTCCACTAATTTCCCACCTTTTAAACAGTTTACACAGAATGAGTGATTCCTAACTAGACTAAATAACTTGGCACAGTTAACTAAATGAAACTGAGAACACCAGGTCTTACATCTCTGGACATTATAACGTCGACATGACGTATGAAAAGCTTTTAACATGTCACATGTATTCCACTTTAGAAGTTCAAAGTTCAAGCTAAATCGTCTCATGGTAACAGTAAATAGGTTGTCAACTGAATTTAGGCGGTCCCTGGATATGTGGCTGTCGTTTAATACGTCTAGACACAGTACCGAACAGTTTTTTATTTAAATTTCAATGTTCAGTTTGTTTAGCGTAAATATTGCAAGCTAATTTTGATAGATTGACTAACATCCAAAAGTCCAGGCTCAAGGTTTGCCAGCGTGCTATGGAGCGCAGCATACTATGTGTTAAATTAACAGACCACGTTCCAAACACTACACTGAGCTCCAAAACACAAATAATGGATGTGGCTCAAAAGGCTGCCCAACTTAAATGGGACTGGGCAGGACATGTCTGCCGCATGTCTAGCGAGCTGTGGGCCCGTAAAACACATGATTGGTGCCCGGACACAGCGACGCGGGGCCGCGGCAGGCCACGAAAGAGATGGCGGGACGACCTGGATGTCTTCCTTGAGAATTGGAGCGGAAAAGCATGTGACCGAGATGATTGGAAAGAATGGAGGGAGGCCTTTGCCCAGCAGTGGGACAGCACAGGCTAGGTATAATAATAATAATAATAATTTTGATAAAGTTGTCGATAAAGTTGAAGATGTCTACGACATATATGTTAAATTAGCTATCCAATTGGACGCCTAGGCCGTTAGTTAAACGTCGTATCTTATATTTTAATTTTATTGTTTACAACCGTCATTTTTATTTATTTATTTAATTTAATTTAAACAGTACGACCGAAGCCAATAACACCATTTAAACAACGAAGTATCAAGAAAAGAAATTTAAAACAATAATTAAAATTAACAACAGTTAATTGACAAGTCGCGCAGGACTTTTAGGTGTCATTTAATAGGTACGAGTATTACACACAGTCATATATTCATCTCACAGATTTTTATACACGACTAGCGACCCGCCCCAGCTTCGCACGGGTACTGATATCAATATAATATTATGCATGTATTATACACATAAACTTTCCTCTTGAATCACTCTATCTATTAAAAAAAACTGCATCAAAATCCGTTGCGTGCTTTTAAAGTTCTAAGCATACATAGGGACAGCGGTAAGCGACTTTGTTTTATACTAGATACTATGTAATGGATATATGTATCAAGTTTTTGGCAAACTTACCTTTATAAACATTTCTTAGTTAATTATTGTTGAGATTATGAATAACAAGTTCATAAAGAACAGAGTATTAAATTACGAGACGCAATTAATTTCTAGCACTGACTTATTTACACTATTTAGTTATACAATGTAATGGGAGTTAATCGCAGGGTAAATAATTTAAGTAACTGTATATGTTTCGCAAAACTTGTTCCAGGAAATACGTGTTTTTATTAAACTCTTAAGGATTTTTGAAAAAAAAATAAAACATTTAGAATCTCGATTAAATGCGCTAGGCTTCTATAGAAGTACTTTTAAAAAATGTTAATATAGGAGTATATAATATTATGGAGAATCAAATTTCACGTAAAATAGCAGATTTTCAGAGGTCTTTACTGGATTACTCTTATAGAAATTTATGTTTATCTAAAATATTTCAAGAAAGATGTGTAATAACATCATAATCGCGTAAGAGCGGTTGTATGAAAATATACGTCGGGTTGGCCGCTCTTATCACTTACAGTATTAATTTTATTCATCTAAATTGAGGGTATTTTTTTTTTCTTTCAAGCATCGTGGTCAGTTGAGGGTAGTTCCGTCGAGTGGTGGGTTTTTTTTATGTTGGGTAAAAATGATCCAGTGACACCTCCTGCCCTTGGGCTGAGCAGGAGATAGTGTCAGGCTTTTACCGACTAAAAAATCCACTCGGTTCCTGTTTTTTTTTTAGAGTAGGTAAAAATTGTCCAATGACGACACTACTCAAGCCTGACGCCTGAGCAGTCCCATACGATCCCGGGTCATGACTAGACGTTAAACTCTTGTGTACTTACTGACAATTTGATGGTTTTATGGATGGTAAACCTAAAACTAAAGCAGTGGTGGCCGAGTGGTAAACGCCCCGACTTACGAGTTGTAGGTCGCGGGTTCAAACCCAGCCAGGCGCATTACTTTGTGTAATTTATTTCATCACCACTGCTCTCAAAACGGTGAAGGAAAACATCGTGAGGAAACCGGCATGTCCTAGAACCAAAAATTCGAAGACATGTGACATCCACCAATCCGCACTGGGCCCGCGTGGTGGATTATGGCCCATTCCCTCTCCTAGAGAGAGGAGGCCTGTGTCCCTGCAGTGGGAACATTTAAAGGCTGATGATGATGATGATGAAACCTAAAACTATAATAAGGTTCCTAACGACCACACCTTTCATACAAGGTCTGAGCCTACCTATTAGAAGCGAACCCTTGGCCCCAGAAACAGGAGAGGAAGTGTTAGAATTTAGCTGACTAAAACTCTGTTCCTTTTGTTGCTACGGGAACTCTCGTAGAGAGCCACAACCCTAGGTCTCATAGTCCTGATAATTTTTAACCAAGATACAAAATTCAAATTTTCGTAGGGTTGTGTCTTTGCGACTGGGTACTCGGTCTCGATTAACTCTTTCACCCCCTTATGTGACAGTAGAGCTGATGATATCAAATATTTGGCCGTGAATTTGCGACCCTGGTGGATTAAATGCGAAAGTTTTTGTCAAAAATATTCAACTTGGCCAGTTAATTAGTAAAGTGACTTGTAAAGGTTTTTGTTATGGTGAGGAAAATCATCTAATGATGCATCCCGCCCTTGGGCGAAGCGGGAAAAAGTGTCAGAATCTTACTGACTAAACGATCTATACCTATGCTTAAAAGGGGACGCCACCAACTGTACAACATTGTAAACGTGTAATAACGAAATAGACATTTTTGATTTTTATTTGATTTTTTATTTTTTTTTAAACGACTCACCCCATTCCTTCATAGCCTTAGCCTTACGATCCAGGGTCGGACCTCCCTTTCTGTAAAGGTTACTTGTAAGCTTGCTTAGTGAATGATAAAGGTTTTCTGGTAGAAATTACCGTGTACAGTAAGACCGCCTGTTATATACTTATTTTTTAGCGTTTTTTTTTTAAACATGAAACATGCCCACGTTAGGTGCAGCAAAGACAATCTCCACGGATGGGGGTTCTCGGACGTTTCTGATCTGAAGTATTTGTGAGGCGTCTCTCCGCAGACCATGTCCATCCTGCACAACTTGCTCTGCCTTTACCTGTTCACGTAAGGACCTAATGACAGCGCCAGTGGACAGCGTTACCGTAGCCGAATACTGGGACAGGCAAGGAATTTAGCTGGTTTTGCCATCGACACGCTAAGAAGATTAGAAACATAATAGACAGAAAGACAATATGTGTACGAACGCCGATGTTTTGGGCTCAAGAGTTTAATGTTTCTCCTGTGATAAGTTAAGGTTTGCAATAAAATCATTAAATAGTATAAAACAAAGTTGCTTATGCCCTATGTATGCTTATATTTTTTAAAAGTACGCAACGGATTTTGATGCGGCTTTTTTATAAGATAGAGTGATTCAAGAGGAAGGTTTATGTGTGTAATACATGCGTAATATATTCAATCTCAGTACGCGTGTGAAGCTGGAGCGGGTCGCTAGTAATAAATAAATAAAGTGGTCATCAAAACGTTCTAAAATGACAAAGAAGTATCTCGTAAAATCCAGTAAAACCGACAGAATCCTAACCAATACATGAACCCATTTTATTGATATGTCTGCTGGCAACCTAATCCAAAATAATATGGTCTATTTTAAAACTGGCCGATGACGTAACTTGGTGGAATGCAAACCAGTACGGGTTTATTTTTGCTACTCTATTCTAGACTTTCAAAATGACGGTCGTGTATAAGCGAAATTCTATTGTTTTTATTAAGATTTAGTTTTGAATTTTTTGGAGGGATTCATTTGTTTTAATAATTTAGTTACGCCTACGTCGCGTTGGTGATTTGATTCAATAGTTAAAAACACGACCAAATCAAACAATACAACAGAAAAAAAATACATAATGAAAAGCAAACATTTTCTATTATGTCTCTAATTACGGTATCCAAAAGGATAATTAAATAAATACATTGAATATAGCTGAAAAGTCGGTAGCGTGGTCTGTAGAGATGAGTAGAAATGGTTAAAATTTTGCGGAACATATTACCCAAGGGTACAAATAGTACATTGTTATGCGAGGGATGAAAGTTAGTCTTGAACCCGAGGTAAACACTGTGCTTTTCATTACGAATACGAGGAAAATAAATATAATAATAAAAACCTGAGTCGTCGTCAAATGTCTTCGTATGTTTTTAGGTAGGTATATTTCTTTTGATTTAGGCGATAAGCGGTTTTCTCCTCAAAGAATCTTGCGTTAAATTTATAACTGAAGCTGATGAACTTATCGTGTTAATACAAATTTCTTATAACAGAGGTTTAGCAAAATGAAAACAAAACTCTACACCTCGAAAAAAAAAAATCAAGAAAGACCAAATCGGCCACAGATTATAGAGAGACTTTACCCGCCATTTTTTTTTTTTAGTCGTCGTCTGGCTATTCAGTCAATATTTTTCATTTTATCATTGTAAAAATAGGTCAGGTCAACATTTTTCTCAAATATAATATTAGTTTTAATGAGATAGTTAAAAGTAAATTAAAAAAGTATACTTAAATTATATCTATCTCAATGTCATTTTAATTGTAGGTACTGGCAGTATAAAAATTCGGGTCACGGTTCAATAGAAATGTCAAAATAGAACTAGTTTTTTTTTTAATATTTGCTGTCTAAATATTAAAAAAACAACTGTCAGTTGTAAAATAAAACTCCCTAGGGCGTAAAAGTACTTCTTCCAACCCTGTACGCAGGCAACTTTACACCTACTTTCAGAGTATGAGTAATGAAAAAACTTCTTTAAACTCTTGAACCCCAAGCGTTCGTATACCTATAGTCTTTCTATTATGTCTATTACGGTATTCTACAGTAATCACGAGAATTATGAAAAAAAATCTAGACTGAATAAGTATAGGTATTGACGGTTTTTATGTTGAAAAATTATGATAGTCAATTCTTTCGCTCTGCGTGGAGAAAGATGTCAGACTTTTGCAGACCAAAATCTACCTGTGTTACTTCACTTGCCCTTAGCTTAGCGAGAATAGAATTCTCGCAGTTAGTCTTTTGAACAATATCACTTTTAGGTGACTTTAAATCTTGATGGGAAGATGAATAAATCTGTCTGTTCTGCTGTCAGATTAAAACTATTCACCCACTCTTCGAATTTTCTCCCTGCATGATTATAAGTGAACATCACTCAAGACAGAGCAGTGCTGATCAAGTGGTAACGGGGTGTTCTCAAAACGGTGAAGACAAACATCGTGAGGAAACCGGTATGTCATAGAACCAAAAATTCGAAGACATGTGACAATCATCAACCCGCACTGGACCCGCGTGGTGAATTACACCATATTCCTTCTCCTAGAAACGAGGCCTGAGTCTCAGCAGTGGGAACATTATAAAGCTGATACTATCCCGCAAGAACGCGGGAATCTCAAACATCTTCAGCAACCTGACTTATTGTAATAGAAGAATATCAACTAATGAATACCTTATCAGTCTTACAGACTCACATTCCTTTGCGAGGCTATGGTATCTTCTTCTAGAAATCCCTAGCCTGGCAAGTGTAGGCCATAACTTTCCCGTCCTTTATGCTTTTTTTATGGTGGGAAAAATCAACGAATGACGAATCCCGCCATTGGGCAGAGCTAGAGACAATGTCAGACTTCTACTGACTTAACGACCCACCGTTCCTTCCTGACTTAATACCAGGCCCCGGTGTTCCGCTTTCACATCAACCCTAGGTCCCAGCAGGCGCCGACCCTGCCGGGCCCCTACAGTTGCTGACAACTCCTTGAGGCGCACGGGAACAGTGCGCGCTGTCGATGACTTGTGCTCGGTCCAGACGACCCGTTCTTTATGCTGAGATCTCTTTGATGCAGTCGACTCGAGTTTGATCCTTACGGCAGACCCATGTTTCGCCGACCACTAACTCGCTCCTACGATGCCTGGTAAGCATGTATTATCTTGCCTGACAGTCCCAATAATCTATGTCTTTCAAACTCAAAATCATTTATTTCAAATAGACCATTTACAGGCACTTTTGAAATGTCAAAATTGAAGCTAATTTTCAAGACAGGTAAGGGTAACGAAAAGTACTACTTACAATGAACTAATATAATAGGTAGAATTTTCGTTACTATTAAAAATATACTCAAAAAGAAGGAGAAGAAAATATAAGTACCAGTTCATTAATAAAACTTTGTGGTGGCGTCCGTATACTAGAATTCTAAATTGTGTCACGATATTCACATCTCTGACGTATTTCTTTAATAAAAAATGAGAGCATACAAAAACAGCATCCCACACAACTCCACCCCACTTTGATTATGACGTACTTTCTGTGATTATGACGTACTGACATTATGTAAAGCTGAAAGTCAAATGAAACAAATAAATTTAATGGTGTAATGCTGTTGGTTTTTTTTTATGGTCGCTCTTGGGCTGAACGGAAAGCAGTGTCACTCTTACTGATTAAAAAAACTTCACCACTCCTTCCTTGCCTTATTCCCAGGCCCTGATGTTACGCTTTCGCATCTACCCTTGGCCCAGGAGGATTTGGGAACCTATTTGTTATTTTTAATGAAGCTACTAATAATTATGTTGGTAAACCACAGGGGCCATTAGTTAACTTCTGAAAAGGTTTCCCGAGGTCCTAGAACGCAAAGAGTAACTGAAGGAATATGTGTCGTTTAGTCAGTAAAAGTCTGACACACCCTCCTTCTCCCACAGTATCTTAAGACGAAAGTCTAAGACCAGTGTGTGTTGCCAGTGACATACATATGGCTCCGAAACCTGGTCGCTTACAATGGGCCTCACAAGAAGACTCAAAGTCACTCAAAGGGCAATGGAAAGAGAAATGATCGGGGTTTCCTTGCGTTAAGATATCCGTACGAGAATTTTGACATTGCACGCAGAACACATGGCCGTTGGAACCGAAAAGTTCTGGAGTGGCGACCGCGTACCGGAAGACGTAGCGTTTGAAGGCCTCCTATGAGGTGGACTAATGACCTGTCCAAGGTTGCTGGAATCCGAAGGATCCGCAAGACACACGGGTCCGGTTGTTATGGCAACGCTTGGAGGAGGCCTATATGTCCGACAGAGGACGTCTTTCGGCTACTTAGGGTCCTGTGCGTCTCGCATTCATCGCATTCCAGCAACCCTGACCAGGTTATCAGTCCAACGAAACTAATTCCCGGGATGAATAGTTAACGTTTCCTTATTCCAGGATAATAAAATTATGCTCTACATGGTTCTATGTTGGACATAGAACCATGTAAGGTATGGGTATAAAATTTCATCCAGTAAAAGTATGAAAATGAAAGGCTAATCATACACACACATACACTATCACACATTCAAACCTTTGCCTCGTAATACCAGTGTGATGCAAGCAATCTCTTTCCCGCCTCTGACGAAGCGTTGACAGGGTTTTAATAATAATTCACTCAGTTATTTCGAATACATTGTACTGGCCAAAAACACCGAGTTCTGAAGTATTTATAAACGATTTAAAATAGTCTACTAATTCGTCACCTACTACAATATACTAATGAATAAAAGGGCCGGATAGATAAGCTTGGTACAGACTGCTGACTGTATTGTAAGCATGAAGGAAAAATCCAATAGGTAAAATAATAGGTTTCTTCATTCATGTTTGTAAGTCACTGGTTGAAACATAATGGTGAAACACACACAAAAAAAAAATCTCAGAAGGTATCGACCCAGCTGGGTCTCTTTAGTTTGCTGACAACTCCTTGAGGCGCGTGGGATAAAGTGCGCGCCGTCGACGACTTGGGCTCGGTCTGGACTGTTATCAGACGATCGGACGACGAGCTACCCATCGCCGTAGGCAAGCGTCTACGGTGGCCAGAAATCAGGACCGGAATCCCGGCGGCGGCGGCTGCGGAGAGAGCGCTGTTGCCTTTGCCTGATGCGTCGGCCTCCTCCTTTGCTAGCATTACTGCTTCACAGAAGGAGGCGACTGCTTGCCACTCTTCCACGCTTCGGACTATGGACTGGACCAAGGCCCGGCGCAAGAGGGCGCGGCCACCAACCCTTAAGACAAGTGGAGTATTTATTTGGGTTCCAGAGTTTAACCTCAGCACTTAAAATATTAAGTATAAAAAAGCCATGTATCTGTGTATTTGCTGTGTGTATTAATGGCAATAAAAATATTATTACAACTTATGAGATGCTTCTTCACTGTTACATTGTACGTTACGCCACAAGAGTCTGTACTGGGCTTTACAAGTTACGAATGATACGATGAACAACAATTCTGGTCTGATGCGTCATTATCAGACGGTTGGCATCCGAATCAGTTGACATTATATGATGTCATCAGTAATTCAGCAGGTATAAAAGGTGAACATTGTACGCATTTATAGCATTACATAGCATCAGCCTTAAAATGTTCCTACTGCTTTTTTTATGGTATGTAAAAATCATCCAATGACGAAACCCACTCTTGGGCGGAGCAGGAGACATTGTTAGACTCTTACTGACTAAAAAACCTACCCCATTCCTTCCTTGCCTTATTCCCAGAGCCGTGGTAACACTTTCGCGCCAACCCTCGGCTCCAGAAGGCTGCGACCCTGAAGGGTCATGGTACAGTAATGTTCCTACTGCTGGGACACAAGCCTCCTCTCTAGGTGATGGAATGGGCAGTAATCCACCACGCAGGCCCAGTGCGAGTTGGTGGATATACATTGTATAAATTTCACATTCCTAATCCCAGTAGTTTTGGCTGTTCTTTAATATTGTTACGAACGTGAGTAATCAAATGCCGGTTTACTAATAGAGAGATTTATTGTCCACAAACAAAACACAAACTTAGTCCAATCGTCAATAAACCACTTCGTAATGCACTCTAGAGATCCGTAAAAATATCGCTTAGGTCGTCGTATGGATGAAACAATCTTCACTTGACTTGGTTAGTTCGCACTCGTTCGCAGTCGAAATCAAACTGACTCCCGTCCGGCCAGCGAACACGTATTTATACTCAGAGCCAAGAAAATTCTAGATACCGAAGGTTCGAGGCCACACCAGAACAAAAGAAACCGTTTCCGCGAAGCAATAAATTATTCTTATTACCAACCGGTAGGTAACTACTCGACCCCACGACTCATACGAATTTCGACTCTATAGTAAAAGACTGAAGGTACAAATTCCTTTACCAAGTTACTTAAGTACCTACAAAAGTTCTCAGAATTATTGAGTACCTACTTATACGTGTCGGATTTTTCTAGAATTTGCTAGGCCCTGGTACGTACTTCTATTCTGGAGGTTTCGACTAGCAATGCGTTTTAATTATTCGGTGATACTCTTAACTTTGTCGAAGAAACGGCGTGTTCTATTTTCACGGCGTAACAGTGCCCCCCTCTTAGTCATGCTCGTCCCGAGCATTATTAGATCCTTGATACGGCGCCAGTCTATCCACGTGGACCACCTTAGGCTTCCCTCTCAGCCCTTTCTTGATGCGGTAGGTTACGTCGTTAATCCTTTTCATCACGGTGTAAGGTCCCTCCCATCGAGCTTGAAGTTTCGGTGACTTCCCTTTTCGTCGGAGCGGGTTGTGGAGCCAGACTAGTGCACCTTCTTCAAATCCCTTGGTGTTGGCATTACGGTCGTACCTAGTTTTCATTTTGGAGCTGGTGTTCATGCTATTCTCACGTACTCGTTTATGCACTTCGTCCAATTGATCTTGAAGGTCACTGACATAGTCCGTAACTGGCTTGGTCTTGTCAGGTGGCACGCCAGTTATAGCATCGACTGGAAGTCTCATCTCTCTGCCGAAATTCACTCTTGCTGGAGTATATCCCGTGCTATCGTGCACTGCCGATCGATAAGACATCAGAAATAGTGGAATATACCGGTCCCAGTCCTTCTGGTGGTCATCGACCACCTTAGCCAGGTGATTCTCCAGGGTCTGGTTAAATCTTTCCACCATTCCGTCCGACTGTGGATGCGCAGGTGTTGTGCGTGTTTTGTAAATCCCCAGAAGGGTACACATCTCCTGGAACAGCGCAGATTCAAAGTTACGGCCTTGATCGGAATGGATCTCCAAAGGTGCGCCATATCGGCACACTACTTCTTCGACCACCTTCTTCGCCACTGTCGTCGCTTCCTGATTGGGAATGGCAAAGACTTCTGGCCATTTTGTGAAATAGTCCTGGATCACCACTATGTATTTGTTTCCATCATTTGTAATTGGAAATGGTCCAGCAACGTCGATGGCAATGCGTTCCCATGGGGCTCCCACATTGTACAGCTGAAGCTTGCCCCTGCTTCTAGTCTGTGGTCCTTTCACAGATGCACACGCTGTACATTTCCGACACCATTGCTCTATGTCCTCTCTACAATTGAGCCAGTAATACCGCTGTCTCACTTTCAGTAGAGTCTTCTTGATCCCCAGATGTCCACCAGAAGCACCATCGTGTATTTCCTGTAGCAGGGGGACCACTTCACTTCGTGGTACTATCACTTGTGTGGTCACCTCCTTGCCATCGTTCGATTCCCATTTCCTACAGAGCACATCATTCTCCAGGACTAAACTGTCCCACTGCGCCCAGTAGCTCTTTGTGACGGGACTAAGTGACGATACTTCACTCCATTGGGGCCTAGCTCCACTACGCAACCAGTCCAGTACCGGTCGAATATCGGCATCTTCTTCCTGGGATTTCTTGAAGTTGCCTTCAGTTCTAATCAAGTTCACGTGTTCTCTGGCTTCGTTTTGCTGGCAATGTCTGCAGTCTTCATCACACGGACGTCGCGACAGGGCATCAGCATTGTTATGCCCTTTTCCACTCCGATGTTCCGTCACGAAATTGAACTCCTGCAGCTGCTCGAGCCATCTTGCAACTTGACCCTCCGGGTTTTTAAACTGTAGCAGCCATTTCAGTGCAGCGTGGTCGGTCCTTAGCGTGAACTGCCTTCCTATGAGGTACTTATGGAAGTGCTGCAAGGTTTTTACTACAGCCAGCAGTTCTCGTCGAGTAACACAGTAGTTCCTCTCGGGCTTTGAAAGTGCCTTACTGAAGTAAGCGATCACGATCTGTCGGTCACCTTGCACCTGTGACAATACGCCACCAATTCCCGTATTGCTGGCATCAGTGTCAACGACAAATCTTCCATCTCTGCTCGGATACCCCAGTATAGGTGCTTCACATAGCCGCTGCTTCAGCTCGTTGAACGCTGACTCGCAGTTGTTGTCCCAGATAAAATCTCTTTTATCCTCGGTCAGTTGATGCAGAGGTTTTGCAATGTCCGAGAAACTCATAACAAACCTTCTGTAGTATGTGCATAGCCCTAGAAATGCACGTACTTCTGTTTTGTTCTTCGGAACTGGCCACTGTTGCACAGCCTTTATCTTCTCAGGGTCGGTTCTTACTCCGTCGGCGGAAATCACATGTCCTAGGTAGCTGACCTCCTTCTTGAACAGGGCACACTTCTTTGGGCTAAGTTTTAGGTTAGCCCCTCGTATTCTGGTGAACACTTTTTCCATGTTCCTTAGGTTTTCCTTGAAAGTGCGGCCCATTATAATGACGTCATCCAAATATACTAGACAGACGTCACCAAGAAGACCAACCATGACTCGTTCCATGAGGCGTTCAAAAGTCGCTGGAGCATTGCACAACCCAAAAGGCATGACGTTAAATTGCCACAGGCCATTGCCAATGCCCGTACTGAATGCTGTCTTTTCTTTATCCTTCTCGCTGATTTCCACTTGCCAGTAGCCACTTTTCAAATCAATGGTTGAAAACCACCTCATACCACTGAGCATATCCAGCGTATCGTCGATCCTCGGCAAGGGATAACTGGCCTTCTTCGTGACGTTATTCAGCATTCTGTAGTCGACACAGAATCTTGTACTGCCGTCCTTTTTCTTCACGAGAACGACAGGAGAAGACCATGGGCTCGTAGAAGGTTCAATTATTCCACTATCAGCCATGTCCTTTACCATTTCTGCCACTTCAGTTTCTTTAGCCCAGGGTATGCGGCGCGGTCTTTGTTTAATCGGTCTAGCATCACCTGTGTCTATCTCATGCTTGACGAGGCCTGTTCTTCCGCAGTCCTTTCCCGTCGCAAAAATATCCCGAAACCGTAGCAGAAATTCCCTGGCCTGCTGTAGTTCTGAGGTCGACAAATTCTTCTTAGAACTTTCCAGAAGTTGCTGGATGTGATCAGGTTCATCTCTCGTTAAGTCTTGCTTCACTGAAGATGTATCGATTTGGCGGAGATACTTCACTTCTTCACATCTTCCAACAACACTGTTTTTCTTCAAATGGACCTCCCTTTTCCCAAGATTTACAATTCTCACTTTAGATTTTCCCTTCGTCATTACCAATGTCCTCGCAGTGATGAGTTCCGGATGCCGGCCAGTATCCTCAACTATTACGCATCTTTGTTGCCTGATTTTCTTAGGAAATTTTACTTCAACTAAAGTTTCTGTTCTCGGAGCCAATGTAGTATCTTTCACACAATAGAGGTTACATGTGTTGACTCCTCGCAGGAACACTTCTTGGTCTGGGAACTTCAATACTCCCCTATCAATATCTAAAACACATCGGTACTTCTGCAAGAAGTCCAGACCCAGAATGCCATCATCGGTAATATTCGCAATCAAAACAGAATGGGTGTACACTTGATCACCGATTTTTAACTCTATATCTGTATCACCGAGGACGGAGACTGGCTGGCCGGTTGCTGTCTGAAGTCGGCAGGATGGAGACTTTCTTTGCCACAAGATCGTGCGTTTCAGCAACTCAGGTCTTATAATAGTCCGTGACGCCCCGGTGTCAACGGTGAAATTGCAAGTACGTTCATTCAGTGTTCCTTCGATGGTCAAACTATTTCCGGTGTGGACTTGATTGATAGTGATGACTAGGGCCTTTACTTGACCAACCGGCACGCACCCCGCGGCCCTAGCGACATTAAGTTTTATCGTCTTCTCGTTAACTTGGGTTGCGGAGTCCACACTTGCCCTCTTCCTCTTGGGACAATCAGTACGAATGTGCCCTTTTTCTCTGCACTCGTAACACGTCGGAATATAGCGGGACGTTGCCGAAGAAGAAACCACCCCTTCTCGGTTACGCGGTTGCACTGAAGGCGAAACCACTACTTCTCGAACTCTGTGCGTGCGTGAATCCTGGCGTACGGCTTCTACTTCCAAAGCGTGAGCCATTGCACTTTTCAGAGTTTGGTGGTGTCCGAGTCGCACCGTAGCTCTCACATCTGTGTCCCGTAGTCCGTCGATGAATGCTTGCACCAGATTAACTTCCACAATCTCCGGTGTCATCGACCTATATGCACGCCGCACCAACCGTTCAATCTCGACTCCCCACTGCTGGAGGCTCTCGTTAGGCCTCTGCGTTCTGTCGCGAAGTTGCGCGCGGAACACGTGCTCGAGGTGCTTGTCGCCATAGCGGGTGTCTAACCCTTCCATTAGACGCTCCAAGGTCCTACCGTCCGAAGGAAGGTTCTCTAGGACCAGTAGGGCGTCCCCACGTAGAGCTAAGGTTAACGCCGCGAAAGACTGCTCATCATCCCAGCGGTTTGTCTTCACCAACGTTTCGAATTGGTATTTGAAGGCAGTCCATGACGACGTGCCGTCAAAACGTGGCACATCAAACTTTGCGGCCGACGTACAGTGGGTGTGCGCTGATGAGCCAATGGCAATGGGTTCGCGTGCTTCCAGCTTGACAATTTTTCTATTGATGTCCAGCAGGCGATCTTCATGGCCATCTATTCGGGTTTCCAAAGATTCAGTTCGGGCGGAAACCTCCTTGACCTCTAAGGTGAGATTCTTTACTTTCTCGCCCAGCGTGACGAGGCCGTGATCGATTTTCTCGAGGATAAGGTTCTGCTTAGCCTCTTGATCGCGGCGAGCGGCTTCATGTTCGCGGCGAGCGGCTTCCTGTTCGCGGCGAGCGGCTTCCTGTTCGCGGCGAGCTTCTTCCTGGTTAGCCGCGATTAGGTCCTGGAGCTGGCGCTGGTTAGCTTCCTGTTCGCGGCGAGCGGCTTCCTGTTCGCGGCGAGCTTCTTCCTGGTTAGCCGCGATTAGGTCCTGGAGCTGGCGCTGGTTAGCTTCCTGTTCGCGGCGAGCGGCTTCCATACTAGCTTGCATGGCGGCCAACATTGCAGCTAGGTTAATTTCCGAGGAAGGTCCTGTTGGCGCCTCAGCAGCTGCTGTTACTCCCACACTGACCTGATCTTCCTCCTCCAGACGGTGGCGCGCAGCATCCATCTCCGTTTGTCTCCTTGTTCGTGGTCGCTGTTCGTCGTCCCTCTGTAGTAATGGCATCTCACTTCTGACACCAGTTGTTACGAACGTGAGTAATCAAATGCCGGTTTACTAATAGAGAGATTTATTGTCCACAAACAAAACACAAACTTAGTCCAATCGTCAATAAACCACTTCGTAATGCACTCTAGAGATCCGTAAAAATATCGCTTAGGTCGTCGTATGGATGAAACAATCTTCACTTGACTTGGTTAGTTCGCACTCGTTCGCAGTCGAAATCAAACTGACTCCCGTCCGGCCAGCGAACACGTATTTATACTCAGAGCCAAGAAAATTCTAGATACCGAAGGTTCGAGGCCACACCAGAACAAAAGAAACCGTTTCCGCGAAGCAATAAATTATTCTTATTACCAACCGGTAGGTAACTACTCGACCCCACGACTCATACGAATTTCGACTCTATAGTAAAAGACTGAAGGTACAAATTCCTTTACCAAGTTACTTAAGTACCTACAAAAGTTCTCAGAATTATTGAGTACCTACTTATACGTGTCGGATTTTTCTAGAATTTGCTAGGCCCTGGTACGTACTTCTATTCTGGAGGTTTCGACTAGCAATGCGTTTTAATTATTCGGTGATACTCTTAACTTTGTCGAAGAAACGGCGTGTTCTATTTTCACGGCGTAACAATATGTCGGTTAGTTCTTCATTCTAATCACTCAAAGCAATATATATTATTTGAACCCGAAAAACTGTTTCCACCTATCCGTTTTAGACTTTGAAATTATTCCACAGATTTACCCCATTTGCACACATTAGAAAAGCGAAAAAAATGTTAAAACAAAAGCAAGTTTCATTTTTTTAGCTTATTAGCACGCGCCGAGTGTTCGCTAATAAAAAAATAACAAAAAATTAGAAAATCTTAGAAAACATATTAATTTCCATTTAGTAAAGTCGGTTAATAGCAATGAATTAAATTTAAACGGACTGTTCCGCGTGTCTATGATACTGTGAAATTGGCAATGATAGATGTATGGCACCAATTGAAACAACTACTCTCATTTTCGGATTTTCTAAGAGAATTCTTAGTACTTAGTCTTAGTTAGTCTTGAGCATCGACGCCGAGTTGCTAGCCTGTCGGTTTTCTACCGGTTGCATTTCGGGGAGTGTGCGTTAGAATTGTATAATTTAATTCCACCTTGTCTGTTCCATCATCGGACCACCAGACTTACGGCGCTGCGCCAGCGGTACATGGTGGACATCCCACATATAAATACAAAACGTTTTGGGAACACATTAAATGTGACGAAACAAAATACTTAGTAAGGACCGTAGAATTTTTTACAGAGTAAAGATGCACCCTTACTCTGTAAAAAATTCTACTCTGTAAATAATTCTATACCCTACGTTACGCAATTCCTAGTGAGGAGCAACGTTTGAAAAGAAACTACGTTTTTTATATTGATTATAGTTCGCACTTGACCGCTATCTCACCTGGTCGACGATATAGCGCGCTTACCTAGAAGTAACCTATTCGTCTTGCAAATAAATTTCGTCTCTTACATCCTCGTAATATTGGGATGTTGTAGGTTTAACAAACGTAAAGCAAGATGCTCTTTTGTGGTAAGACAAATATCTTAAAAATCTCGGGAGGATGGGGAGTGCTTCAGTTTTCTTTTGCGTTAATTCTTTCTCACAATCCCTCAGCCCTGACAGGCATCTCAAAGCCACCCAAAAGGCAATGGAAAGGGCTATGCTCAAAGTTTCCTTACGTGACCGAATCAGGAATGAGAATGTCCGGAGGAGAACCATGATTACCGACGTTGCACGAAGAATCACTAAACTTTACGGATGGCTGTTGGGGTCGAAAGATTTAAGAATGGTAACGGGGAGCCAACTCAAAGCGTTCGATGATATCAAAACGATTATAATCTAGCTAGAGCTAGAGAAGCTGATGAAAAAAAAACCACCTCACAATAAATGCAATTTGATGGTCAATTTTTCAATTTTTATTTAAATTATCTTATTTGAAACTAGAGATAACTTTTTACTCTCTCAATAGCGAGGAGTAAAGAATTTAAAACAACACCTGTGCGTGACCTTTGCATATATTTAGCGGTACAAAAATACCCCACCAATTAATACACAGACTGAGCGAACAACAGACGGACGGCGATCATAATTATAAATATCAACCATTAGCGAATTCGCTTTCTGTTTCTTAGTCTTGAAGGTAGAAAAGTCTTAAGACCAGGTGGGCCTTTCACAGTCGCCTATCGTCAACGTCGCGTATAGTTTAAAAGATTGTTGCTTAATTTATCAGTCTTTTAAATGTTCACACTGCTGGGACACAGGCCTTTTCTCTAGGAGAGGGAAATCCTGAGAGGTGACCCTTTGGTGATGAGGTAACCCTTTGAGGGTATCAAAACTGATGCAAAAGTAATGCAAAAAAAAGAGGTAACACCTAAAAACCCCGTTGGCTTGCGGTAATTCTTCGATTTACTCGTATGTTTCACAAAAATGTTTCACAAATACGTGTTTTTATTAAACCCTGGATTTTTGAATAAAAATGACATCATTTAGAATATCGATTAAATGCGCAAGGCTTCTATAGGAGTACTTTTAATAAATATAGGAGTACATTACGGAGAGTCAAAGTTCACGTAAAATAGCAGATTTCCAAAAGTCTTTATTTTTTTATGGTAGGAAGGTAAAAATCATCAAATGACGAATCTCGCCTTTGCGCGGAGTGGGAGACAGTGTCAGACTTGCACTGACTAAACGACCCACCGTTTCTTCTTGCCTTAGTTCCAGGGCCCAAGTGTTCCGCTTTCGCATCAACTCTTGGCCCCATAAGGTTTTGGCCTTGCTGGGTCCCTATACTTGCTGACAACTCCTTGAGGCGCGGGACCAGTGCGCGCTGTCGGCGACTTGGGCTCGGTCCGGACGGTACCAGATGGGCTGACGGCCAGTTACCCATTGCTTACCATCCGCAAGCCCGCGTCTACGGTAGCAGGATATCGGGACAGGAGATACGGCGGCGGCCGTTGCAATTGTATTTATGGTGTGCCCACAATAAAGAATATATCTAAGTATATATCTTTTTTATCACACTAGCAGCTATAAGATGATGCGTGTGTTTCATATAGTTTGGAGATATTTAGTTTGTCCAATTGATTTTTGAAGCTGTTCAACGTAGGTATACCTATCAGCCCTTTTGTTGACACTACTTAACTATGATGTTATAGATCAGAAAGTTAGTGACAGATGAATGTACTTTGTGAAATATAACTGTTTACATAATGCATTCATCTTTTCTTTGGCAACCTTCTCCCACTCAATCTATCAACACGCTTCGGCGGCAATCTCTCACGCCTCGGCCTTGGTCGAGGCCATGGTCCGGAGCGAGGAGGATTGGCAGGCGGTCGCCTCCTTTTGCGAAGCAGTAATGTTAGCAAAAGAGGAGGCCGACCGGATAAGGCAACAGCGCTCACGCCCCAGACGCCGCGCCGCAGGGATTCCGATCCCGATATCCAGCCACCGTAAACGCTAGTTTGCGGATGGCGAGCAATAGGTAGCTCGCCGTCAGGTCGTCTGGTAACAGTCCGGACCAAGCCAAGTCATCGACGGCGCGCTCCATTCTCGCGCGCCTCAAGGAGCTGGCAGCAAATGTAGAGGCTCAACTGCACGGCCGAAGCCTTCTGGGGCCCCTGGTTTCTGAAAGGAAGGTCCTATTATACCCCGGTATGAAGGCTAAAAAGGAATGGGGTGGGTCGTTTAGCCAGTAAGAGTGTGACACATCCAAAGGCGGGATTTGTCATTTTTAGGGTTCCATAGTCAACAAGGTTATAGTTTCGCCATGTCTGTCTGTCCGTTCACGGATATTCTCAGCGACCATTAGCACTAGAAAAATGGAATTTGGTATCAATATGTAGGTATATCAACCATGCTGACAAAGTGCGTAAACAAAAAGTGGTAAAAATGTTTTATTAGGGTACCTCCCCTACAAGTGGAAAGTGATTTTTTTTTAATTTCTACCATAACTTGTGATATATTGTTGGATAGGTAATTAAAAATGATTAAGGGTCCTGTAAAATATTTTTTTAATAATGTTAATATTTTCGGAAATAATCGCTCCAAAAGTAAAAAACAAGGCGTCCTCTAACGTCTCTAGCAGTCTAGCGTCTAACTTTTGATGCATATGTTTAAACAAGTTTTCAATGAAAAATTTTTTTTTTCATAACAAGCTTTTATAGCGGTGGTCTATACTTATATAAATAAAACTCGTCAAGACGATTCACACGAGCCCAAACTCGACGTGGTTGTGCCGTTTAATTACAGAGTTCCTATGGCTACCTCGCGATTCCATCATCAGATCAGCTCCATGTCATCATAATATTGCATTGTCATCCGAACTAAACGTGTATACCAAATTTCAGCTCAATCGGAAACCGGGAAGTGGATCAAATTTAAGTTGCAAGATTTGATTACAGAACGACAGACAACGGGACAGGTGAAACTAAATAAAAGCTTGTAAAAATATGAAAAATTTCCCGAAAGTAGAACTTTAAGTAAACTTTCTAGGAAAATTATTTTGAACTTGATAAGATGAACGCTTTTTGAAAAATTAAAAAAAAAAAACGTTCTGAACTAATTTTGTAAATTAACCGTAAATGCAAGCTCCTGGAGCCTAGGGGGTGGTGAAAACTGTTACCTCGACTCCAGGAATAAGGCAAGGAAGGTACGGGGTAGGTTTTTTAGTCAGTAAGAGTCTGACACTGGTCTCCCGCTCCGCCCAAGAGCGGGTTTCGTCATTGGATGATTTTCACCTACCATAAAAAAAAACCGTAAATGCAATCATTTTTTTTTTACTTTTTTACATATTTCATTATCCTGAAATGTATCTTCTTTCAAATAAAAATACAAAAATATTAAAATCGGTTCACGCAACCCAAAATTACCACCGGCTACAGCGTCATCTCTCGGGAAATTGGGCTACTAATTTTTACATGGGCTACTGGGTTCTGTTACATTGTGAGAAATTTGTGTAGGACGGTAAACTAGGGAACCCTACACTGAACGTGGCCCAACACGCTCTTGGTTGATTTTATTTTTGTAAGGTAATCTGACTAGTAACCCAAAGTTTGGAACTATATCATTGTAAATAGCAATACATTAGGCTCCACACTTGTATTTTACTGTTAACTTCTCGAAAAAAAAAAAACAACAATTTATCTGACAAGAAGAACATACACTTCTATAAACATTGAGACAATCAAATCGATCAGAAACGGATACCAAATGACGTGGGCCACGAAAATATTCTCGAGAATTTTACATAAGAAAGATGTTCTATTTTTATTTTACGCATTACACTAAAATCTGCAAGCGACGATAATATCTAATGAACGATAAATACAAATGCTAAATGATAGAACAGTCGCCGCGCTTGGCACTACATATTAACTACAAGAAATTATCGAGCACATACTGCCGAAATCTGCAAAATGGCGCTTACGTAAAAAAAACGCAAATTCATAAACTCTTGCGCAATCGCAAAGAAGACAAAAATATAATAGCTAAAAAATAAAATATTTCCGCCAATTACTAGGTTTTTGGGATTTCACTTTATTTATTACAATGTGATATTTGCGATTTTCCGCTCAATTGAAAAAATATAATATTAATATTGCACTTCCTGGGCGCGGTCGTGACGACTACGGGCGCGTGATTTCGCTAATTTATGGTTATCATGTTTAGTAACAGATGGAACCGAAAATATCTTCAGTCTTGTACGCGACGCTGAAAGAATTATCCATTTTGTAAAACTAAAAACACGCCCGTGGTTTATATTGAACTGACATAATATGATTAACTATTCTATTTGCTCGTTCGCATTTTTTATTTATATTTTTAATTCCATTAGTTACTTGCTAATCTTTAATTAAATTATATGGAAATCTTTGTCAAATTAAGCCGGTAAATTAGGCAATAACAGTTATACAAATTTATTACTTTCAAAATTATCAACAAATTCTTTCATAACTCCCCATTTATTTAAGTCTAATGGCCTCGATGGAAGGGCATTGATAAAAAAAAATCACATCGGTTTTTTATTTCACTTTATTGTGTTTCTACAAAACTTGCACTTGATATATGTTAAATTTGACTTACCACGGGAATTAACCGACTAACACTGCGAGAGGTACGAGTATGCCCACGACTACGGCGGCGACGGACGCGATCTTGTACTTATGCTTCCTCGCGTTCACATTCATATACGCCTCAAACCTGTAGAATCCATTCACATCGTAATTCAATCTTTGATACTCCTTCAGCTGTGCAACGAAACCCGGATTAGGGTTTATAAATCTTCTTCTTTGTCTCACATACACGAACGCCTGGTCATAGGTCAACTTATATTTCTCCATGATGTAGGCAATGACCAAGGTGGCCGATCGTGAAACTCCGAAATGGCAGTGAACAAGGACGTTTCCTTTTTGCAGTCCTTCGTCGATAAAAGCGTTGGCCATGGGGAAGTAAGGCAGGAGGTGGGTTTGAGGAGTGTCGTAGGCCCTAATGAAGAGAGTGCTGATATCGGTATCTGTAAAAGTGGCTTTGGGGAGGCGATGGGCCTCCACAGTGAGGACATGGGTGATGTTAAGGCGTCTAAGAACATTTTTGTCGGCGGCTGCTCTTGCATTGCTGAGGTAGAGGCCAGGGATGATCTGGCTGTAACAGGCTTGAGTGCAGAGGTCGACTTTGTGGTAGATAGCCTTTCTGGACCAGTTCTTGATACCGGTGAAAGCGATGACGGGGTTCGGAATGCTTAGGAAAGCGACTATGAATGCGCTTCTCAACATTACCAAAAGCAATCCTCTGACACTTATCATAGTAGGGAGGTTTTTTTTTTGAGTTTCACATCGTTTGATGTAGATTTTTTACCATTTTTTTTGTATAGTTTTATAAAAGTTTAATCAACGATTTAGACATGACATTTATGAAGAGTGATGTGACAGCAGGTATTAGTTTTTTCTGTCATGCTTGGGTTTCTGTCAAGTCATGACCAGCCAGCACAGAGTATTGTTGTTAACCTTCATAGAGTAAAATAATTTCGAAGGGTTATTGATCTAGACGACAAACGGGAGTGAGGCGAACGCCCGAAATGTGTTGAACTAAATATGTTTGATATCAGTATTTGCAACAATGTCTCAGCTAAGCCAATGTCAGATGAAGCAAGAAATCTATATGAAATATTATTTAAAATAACTTAAAATTCAAAATAGCTATAATCATTTATAAAATAACATACAATTTAAAATTTGGCTACGGTATAGCGACAAAGTCAATATTGTGATACAGCTCCTTTTAAAAGACATTTTTAGATTTAAAAATTATTTTTTAATTTATCTAAACAAAGCAGATAATATTGTTGATGTTTTTTTTTCGGGTAATAAAATATATGCAGCTATTTACCGTCTTTAAGATGTAATTTCCATGCTAAATTATGCATCATTTTTGTGGATTTATCCTATTTTTATTAATTTTAACGATTTGGATATTAAGATAGAGAGAATATCTAAATCTTTAAGTGGTTTCTCCACCAACACGCACTGGGCCCAAGTGCTGTATTACGGCTCTTCCCCTCATCTAGACAGGAGGCCTGAATCCCGGCAGTGGAGACATTATAAGGCAGATGCTATGTTGAGAGATGATGAAATGACTGACAAAGCAATTCATTTAAGGTCATAGACAAAATTTGTCCCCTGAAATCAGGAATGATCATTGATCATCTGACAGAAGACAATTGCCAACGAACACAGCCTCACCTACATAATCACTCAACATTACAACATCCCCGGCGGCCCGGACTAAGCGTTTTGCCTCGTCGTTTATACCGCGTACATCGAGGGACTGGAACAGTTTGCCGGCTGCGGTCTTTCCGTCCGATTATAATTTGGGTGTCTTCAAGGCTAGAGTGAATAGGCTCTTAATAAACTAGTGCGCCCTACCATCAACGATTGCATCACTGCTTACCATCAGGTGGGATCGCAGTCAAGCGTTAATTTATTGCAATTAAAAAAAAATCCCCACTCAACAATACATGGTCCACCAATTTATAACAAACACATGAATAATAATTGTTATTTGTAACCATTTTTCTTATGAGCAACTACATTCACTTACACCAATATTGTAATCTATAAACAAGTGCCCTACTAAACGACTGAACACTGCCACCCAAAACACAAGCACTCGCTTAGTTTGGGAGACAGTACCAGTACCTATTGCACCTCAAATTTACTTGTGTCTAATTATAAGTTACCTTGTAAGTCAACTAAACCCAAAGATGTTCTATAGTCCTAGCAACAACTGCCCTCATATAATTCCTACAAAATACGACTCAATAAAACTTTTCCCACAAGATCCCTTTGAGTCAACGGTTGTATTTAGCGCCAGCTTGCCTGAATACCTGTCGCTCTCATTCTGGTTAAAATAACGTGTGAATGTGACCCACTTAGCTTGTAGCACGACTGTATGACATTGAGTAAATCATCGATACACAGTTCGGGACGACATTCTCTTGTGGTGCGCTGTAGGATTATTTTGAAGTTATCTTGCGGTCAGGCCAAGCGCATTACTTTGTGTAATTTATTTCATCACCTCAGCTCTCATCATAAAATGTTGTGAGGAAACTAGCATGACCTAGAGCCAAAAATGAGAAGATATGTGGTATCCACCAACCTGCGGGGCTGGTCATAAAATGTTGTGAGGAAACTAGCATGACCTAGAGCCAAAAATGAGAAGATATGTGGCATCCACCAACCTGCGGGGCTAGGGCTGCGTGGTGGATTCCGGCCCATTCCCTCTCTTAGAGAAGAGGCTTGAGTCCCAGCAGTGGGATCATTATGAGGCTGATGGTGATGCTATGCTTTGCTATGTAGCGGTAAAAAGCTAAAGTTCTACATCAAGAAAACAGAGTTTTCTTTACATATTTCTAAATATACATACATAAACAAATGATCTTCTTCTTCTTAGTAATACATATTATAGACTAGCTTTTGTCAGCGGCTTCGCCTGCGTACATAAAATATAGCCTATGTCACTCAGGAGTAAAGCAGCTTTCTATTGTTGCTAATTTTTTTTCCAATCGGACCAGTAGTTCTAGAGATTACCCCCTACAAACAAAAAAACAAACTTTACCTCTTTATTATCTTAGTGTAGATGTAGATAAACAAATTATACCCAGACAGAAAAAAATATCACACAAATATTCATCTTCGGTGGGAATGGAACCCTCAACCTCCAGTGTAGCAGTCAGGGCCGTAGTTGGTGACCCTGACAACACCAAGGTTCGATTAATGAGATGCTTAATGTTGCACATTTCCTTGTAGGCAGCTGAAACATGGACAATCCGACAAAAGCACCGTAAAAAGATTGACGCTCTTGAGATGTGGTGCTGGAGGCGCCTACAGAGGATTAAGTGGATTGCTCATCGCACTAACGTATCAATTCTGAAGGAGCTTCACATCAAACACAGACTTCCGTCAATCTTACTAAATCGTAATCTATTCGTTAATCGGCAGAGAATCTTCAAGATGTTTGGATATATCATAAGCAATGAAAACTCTATGGAACGTTTGTACAGGAAAGAGTAGAGGGCCAATGTTCTCGCGGCCGATCACCTACCAGATGGACAGACCAGTAGAAAGAGATGAAGAAGACTCGCAAAAGCCGCAACCAACCTACCAGACGATCCATGATCACGACCACTCCGCCAGGAGTGAACTACTGAGAAGATGAGAAAAACTACTTAAAGTACGTCAAAAATTTTATTAAGAGGGAGGTCGTTCATCGTCGGCTAGTTCATATGTTTTTAAAACTTTTTGCCTAATAATTTTATATACGAATATTTATATTTTTTTAGAGAACTTGATGTGATTTATTTTCAAAGTTATGTCTAACATAGACAAAAAGCGAACATCAGGCAAAAACCGTTGAGTGTTTTTTATGAAACTGTCACAAATTAAAACATAATTAAATTACCAATCGAATAAAAACCGTATGCCAAAACTATACGGTCTTTATTCATATTGTGTTTAATAAAACATTATCATTTCACCCAAAAGACTTTTTAAGATAGGTAAAAATCATACAATGATGAATCCCATTCTTGGGCGGAGCGGGAAACAGTGTCAGACTCTTACTGACAACAACCTATCTCGTTCCTCCCTTGCCTTATTCCCAGAGCCCCAGTACTTATAACGCTTTCGCACCAACCCTCGGCTCCATAAGGCTTCGAACCTGAAGGGCCCTTATAGTTTACTGACAACTCCACGCGTTTAGTGTCGCCTTAAACAAAATAACGTTACAAAAAACGAGCAAATTACGTTATTCAACAAAAAAAAAAACACGGCAGTACAACAGGTGTAACCATCGCTTTAGTTCTGGGTACGACTCAAAAATATCATTGAGATAATAAAATAAATAATTGCAAAAGACGTTTTAACTACGAGTTAAAAGATTACACGAACAATAATGATAACACTCATTACACATTTGGAGCCCCACCAAGAATATAATTGACATGCTGTTTCTTTCAAATTAGCCATTAGGGCTGATATATCTTCTACTATTTTTGGCTTTTATGAGTGGCTACATAACAGCTGTGTGAATCGATTAAACTGTAAGGTTAAGCTACAATTTGCATGCTTCATTTAATAATAATAACAATTTATTGCAAGTAACATTGACTCTATACAATAAAACAATAATCAAAATAGTCACAATTAAAATCACAATATTACTAATATTATAAAGCGAAAGTAACGAGGTTTGGATGTTTGTTACTCAATCACGCCAAAACGGCTGGACGGATCTGGATGATTTTTTTCATCAAATTTGGCACAGGCATAGGATACACTCCGGAATAGGACATAAACTACTTTTTATCCTGGAAACCCCAAACCCAACCCCAATACCACGCGGGCGAAGCCGCGGGCAAAAGCTAGTTGATGAACAACATTAAAATCAAATTAAACAATACAATTAAAATAAAATAAATTACAATAAATTACATCGACATCATTTAAATTTAATTAGATAATAAAATTATTAATTTCATTTCATTATTTATTTAATTAATTTATGCACACAAGAGTACAGAGCCATTTTCTACCACTCAACCCAATTGAGTTTTTTTCTTCCTGATTATTAATTTCTTAATAATTGATTACAATCTAGACTAATAAGTAATTTAACTCTAACTTATTATTATACTATAAAAGTTTTGTTAAAACTAAGAACAGCGTTCTTTAGCAGTTTTATAGAAGTCCTTAGCACTTTCTTAGAGTCTTATATTTATAAAAACACTTTGTTCATGTGTCATATTTATGCATAGCACAGCTTTTATCACTTTTACACACTAACTTATACACTACACTAACTCAAAGGGTTTAGTTCTTATTTCCCACCTTAAAAAAAAACAGTGTTACAGGGTCAGCGCAATACGTCCTTTTCTTCCATTCTGTCCTGTCACCCGTCACGCTATCACTATATGTCCCTTTTATTCTAATATATATTTCACATGAATTTGGTATGCAAAAAATACTTTTAAATTAGATGAACGTATCGAAACTTTCGTGCAGTACGGAAGCTGCAAAAGGTCGAAGTCAACTGGGGCCCCGAGTCTTTTTCTGAAAGGTAAGCTGGCCCCAGTACAAAAGGTAAATTAAGAACGGGGTGAGCTGTTTAGTCAGTAAGAGTCTGACACTGTTTCTCGATCCGCCCAAGGGCGGGATTCAAAGTCAAAGTCAAAATATTTTTATTTCACATAGGCCTACATGGTCACTTGTAAAACGTCAGAAGCTAGAGCACGTTTCGAAATTTGTCGTTTCCTATGGAGAAGAACCGGCAAGAAACTCCATGGTTACTCTTTTAAAAAAAATGTTTTTTTTACAATATTTCCATATTACACTATTGACGCATAATAGTACATTTTGATACAAGTGGCGAAAGATTGTCATTGCGACCGAGGCGGAATTCGCACGAGCCGCAGGCGAGTGTGTTATGGAGCCGAGGCCTGCAGTGACAAATTCGCACGTGTATCAAACGACGTTTTTCAATACACTTACGAACACATTACACTTATAATACACTTACCTTCTTTGAAAATTACGACGCATTTTTGTTAATTTTTTACTGAAAAAAAAATTCCTAAGTTTCCGTACATTTTAGATTTAGATTGCAGCAAACTATAGAACTTAAAGCACAATATCTGACGGCAGCGGCTTAATGTCTAAAGAAATCTCTTATAACTTACATTGAACATATTTTTCACAACTACCATTAAATAACTTAGGCACTTTTAAGACTATTATTTAATACACTTTTTCCCGCGCTTATCCTTTGCAGGATGAAAAAGAAGCAAAGACATCAAACCGTTATACATCCTACTAAATATTAAGAATAGAAATTCAAATATTTTTGAATTTACAACACAGATAAATACTAATTTCTTGTTAATAACAAATTATTGCATAAATAATCATGTTTATTTATTGTATTCTGTTAAAAACGCGATTTAAATTTTAATTAAATATTAAAACCTCAAAAATCTGCACCTCTTTGCCTTAAAAAAAATTATAATTACGCTTGACCGTGACGATAAGGAGGAAAAAAAAAGCCCTTGGTATGATAAATGAAACAAAAGCACGCGGGTGATATACATGTTATGTCGAACCTAATCATAGTGCGATAAGTAGCAGTTTTCGAGTAAGTGTATTGAAAATTATGTAAGGACAGTGCAGACCAGTCAATATTGTATTGTATTCGTTTTATTATTGTATTGTATTCGTCATTGAATGATCGCCAGTGTTGTCTGTTTTAATTAACGCAAAGATTGACTGGTAGAGATTGCCTTGTTGCATTAAGTCCTACTATTTACCACTACTGTATATGAAGATTAAATAATATTTTTTTATCCACTTTAAAAAAAAACCGGCCAAGTGCGAGTCGGGCTCGCGCACAAAGGGTTCCGTAGCAGCAAATATAATAAACTTATTATGTCAATTTATACACCTGGTGAATGGAGCCTAAACTCTCCCGATATTTTGCCTTGTACTTATAGGTTCAGCCATCGTTTTCAGTGTAAGCACAATAACTTAACCAAAATTACAGTTAAATCAACCTATCTCAAAAACTATAAGAGATACTTTGATCAAACCAAAAATCGTTGAAAGAGTTAATTAGCATGCATCACCTCTATTTTTTTTAGAATTTTATACCCCGTAGTTATAAAAATAGAGGGGGGGGGACATACTTTTTACGACTTTGAGAGCTGATATCTCAAAAACCGTTCACTTTAAGAAAAATGTTTTTTAGAAAACTTTATATCATTTTAAAAGACCTTTCCATTGATACCCCACACGGGTATGTACATCGAAAAAAAAATTTTCATCCCTCAGTTACATGTATGGGGGGCCCCACCCCCAATTCTTTTTTTTACTATTTAGTGTCATAATTTTGTAGCGGTTCATACAACACATATTCCCATCAAATTTCATCACTGTAGTACTTATAGTTTCCGAGTAAATCGGCTGTGACAGACGGACAGACGGACAGACGGACAGACGGACAGACGGACATGACGAAACTATAAGGGTTCCGTTTTTGCCATTTTGGCTACGGAACCCTAAAAAAGCCCTTTCGTACCAAAAGCGATTGCTAAGAGAGTATATACATTAGTGAGAGTGTCTAAAATCGTTACTGATAACTAATAGGATGCCCTAAACATACTGAGTTTAACATTTTTCTTTAAGAGCGGCCAACCCTACGTACATTTTCATACAACCGCTCGTACGTGATTATGACGTTATTACACATCTTTCTTCAAATATTTTTAATACACAGATATCTAGGCTTCTATAGAAATCAAAAGATAAGTTTGTGTAAGAGTAATCCAGTAAAGACCTTAGAAAATCTGCTATTTTACGTGAACTTTAACTCTTCATAATGAACTCCTATATTAAAAATTAAAAAAGTACTTCTATAGATTGCCTAGCGCATTTAATCGAGATTCTAAATGTTGTAATTTTTTTTCGAAAATCCTTAATAAAAACAGGTATTTCCTGGAACAAGTTTTGTGAAACATTCGAGTAAATCGTAGAATTACTAAATGCCAACAGAGTTTTCAGATGTTATCTCTCTTTTTCACATTACTTTTACATCAAACATCACATTGGATTGCTTTAGATGAAGCAACAAGCTTTTAAACCATGCTCGACGTAAACGATAGACGATTCGGGAAGGCCCACCTTAAAATGACCAGCTGTTTCTTGCCAAGTACCTAACATGCTCGCTCGCGTAAAAATATTTGAGATAGTTACTACGGTAGAAACTTCAGACCATTAGCCTCACATACAAATTCTCTTCATCTCTTGTTGAAGGTAAATAACATTACATAAGCATTTTGACGTAAATGTTGACAGCTATTCGCCTCATAAAATGAAATGGAAGAATTCTCAGGAGAATTCTTGTTTTCATCAACATACGAGCCTGTAAGTCTAGTGGTTAGTGGCCCCCTGACGTCTTTACTATATGCTATAGAGGTCATGTTCAATTCCCATCCAAGAAAAATGTTTGTGTGATGAACAAATTATTTATTCTTTGTCTGGGTGTAATGTTTATTTAAAAAATATTAATAAAATAAAAGTATTTAGAAAGATGCAAGTATGTTTATCAGTTGCTTAATACTTATAGAACAAGTTGTACTTTGTTTGGCACTAGATGGCGCTGTGTGAAAGTTGTGACATATTATCCCTCCAGTTATCAAGCTGCACCGTAGGTGTAGGATTGCGGGCGGTGAGTAATCGGTAGCTCGCAATCCGAACGTCTGGACTGAGCCTAAGTCTTCATAAAATCGTAGGGTTGAAGCTTACTGGGGTTATGGGTTGTGCGAAAGAGAACCCCTGGAACAAAGACAAAACAGGAACAGGAGTGGGTTTTAGTCAGCAAAAGGTGGACACGCCCACTTGCTCCGCCCAAGCACAGTAAATATAATTGGATGATATCCCAACTAAAAAAGACTCTAGCCTGTTTACAGAATTCAAAAATGTTGAAGATCGTTCATAGCACCTATCTACGAAAAAATCATGTCTTCAACGTAGTCTTTTTTCAAAAAAATTTCACATTTCAAACATGATATATTTTCTAGTGTGCTTGACAATGAATGCGTGACTAATTCTTCAAGCACCGGACTCTGGCAATGGGCCGGAAAACATACGACCGAAGAACAAGATATATTTAACCCTATTTATAGATCCGAAGTGTCCAATGCTATTATATTCTTGTGCTAAATTGAGAAAGAAAATATTTCAGAGAGTGAACGGATGAGATGTTGAAGAGTCACATTAGCGGATATGAGTCAATTGAGGAAAGTGGGTTATTATGGCTCTGGTTGTCAATGGGCTATGGAATCTAACGCGTCTTCGGGAATAATATAGTTTTAAAGCGGCTTCACCCATAAACTTTATTAGTACATTATACAAGGAATATTCTCTCTTTCTTCGCTCAAAGAATTAGCATTGCCGTTCAATGTGGCAATGCTGCCAGCCTTCTGGGCACATTTTCGTATGACAGATGAGGAGGAGTACTTTGACGCCATAAGTGTGTGTTTTTTTTGTATTATATGTAGGTACATAGTTAGGTTTAGTATAAAAGTTTTTTAGCTATATTTTATAATCAAACCTTCCAGAATATATATACCTAACGTAAATATTTTTTTAGTGTTATTCAGACATATATGTATACAGTTTCTTTTTTTTTGTGGAAAAAAATATCCGATGCCATCTCCCACCCTTGGGCGGAGCAAAAAATAGTATCAGGTTTTTATTGACAAAAAGTCCTCCCCATTCATTCATAGCTTTCGTGCCAGGGCTCTTTTTTATTGATATAAACTAGAGCTTGACTGCAACCCCATCTGAAGGTAAGCAGTGATGCAATTGTTGATGATGAGGTGCACTAGTTTATTAAGGAGTGTATGCCCTGGTGTCAACTTTCACATTATCCATGGCAACATACACCGTTAAATTTTGGATGTTTTAATCCCATCGAGGGTCGATCCGGTTTTTGGTATTGTATTTAAAAGTTTAATCATAATAAATGTTTAAAAGTATCAGAAAATAATTTCAGCATTGCGAGTGATATCAAAAAGTTAATATATCAACAATACAATAAAAAATAATTATTATTATATTTTCTTTTTTTTCTAATTAATTGTAGCACTTCCAGTGTATATCATAAATAATAAATAAAAAAATCAGATATAAAAAAAATGAAAATATCAGTACAAAACACAAAAAAAAACATTGAGAATTAAGCAATAAAGTCCGCCAATGTACCACTACTGTACATGAAGATTAAATAAATAACGATAAGTGACCATAAATATCTCCCAAAAGTCATAAGGTGGCTAAAAGGCCACCACGGCAAGGCAAGGTGGTTATTAGTGCCGTGAATCTCCGCAAAGAGGCGTGAACGTGAATGTGGACGGTTTTCCGCGGGGTGCAACCACTAGAACGACTTGTGAAGTTTATTTATGACGTGAATTCCCGCATGAATACAACGGCACTAATTTGGTCGCCATTAGGAATTATTTTAGTCAAGAATACATAGATATAAAGCGGTGGGTGTGCCCACAAACAAAATTGTAAACATTTGGAAACGTGTTACCTCTCACGTAGGCCATGTGCTCTAGTGTTAACTATATCTTTTGAGGAAGGTATGCAGTTTATTTGTTATGAGTCTTAATCGATGATTGGACGCTTTTCGTTGCATATGATGACATGGTGAAGACTTATAGATGAATCAATTTTGTTGTTGGATGCCAGATTCATTAATTGAAAGATTATTACCCGACTGTAAGCTCGGTATATTATGTATTGTATTAACGGGTTTAGATCTCCTTCTAATTATTTATTTTATTTTTATTATTTTCTTTATTTATTACATCTACATACAATATATATTTTTAAATATTTCATTAAAAAACAAAACATTTAAAAATATAAAAATTAGTGTCCCTCTGGTATCGGGAACAGGGTCCAAGCTACCGGCGGTCAGGGCTCCAGACAAGGGAACCTCCTGACAATACGATTATTTTTACAAGCTTTTTATTAGCTTGCAATGTAACTATTTATGTTCGGATGCTCGATGCTCAAATCTTACAACTCAATTTGGAAGCAGATATCTTCAGCCCATCGAGTTCATCAAAACAATTTAACAAGAAGATCAAACTTACAGTAATGCTGTTGCTGCACACTACATGGGTATATTTTTTTGGTTGTTGGAACCAGATTCACACTGCCCTCGGTACTAGTATACACTGTATCACGGTAGGATAGTCTTCCTCAACTCTCACAACACAACACTGGGATAACATTTATAACTTAAATTAACAATTCATAGCCTTATACATATTGAACTGCTAGTAACAATCCAAATCAATAAACGAGTACATTTTTTTAATTGCAATGTAGGTAGGTCGAAATATTTTGTAGTACGGGTATACGCGAAATTCAAAATTACTTGTTGGAAACGAGATCGATTTGTTAACAACAAGATAGGGCACGCCATCTAGTAGCAAGTAGAAGAACTAAACAAAGTTGGCGTTCTTGACAGAGTCAGTGACGTATCCGCTTTGCTACGAGCTTGTGGAGGGGAGAAGCAACCCGCCCGGGCAGCGGACACTCTCAGCCAAGCCGTCGCAGAGACAAGACGTTCTGAAACTGTCCATTTTGTTGTTATTTGTAAAGTGATAACAGTGCACTGTACCAAAATGTATTGAGAAGTAAACCGATTCTATTCCTAGCCGTTGTAATTCATTTCAAGGTGCCCACATAGACCCACATGATAGATCAGAGCTCGAAAACTATTCTGGACATGAGCCGACATACTTTTTACTTATTATTGTTTTGCTGACTGTAAATATTACACACTAGCTGTGCCCGCGACTTCGTCCGCGTGGAATACTTATTTTGGGCATCATATTTATTTTTGCAAACAACCTCTTCAGCTTTATAAATTATAGCTGTTACCTACGACTTTGCCCGTGTCAATTTCTGTTATTATTATTTTTTCGACAATTTAATTTTTAAAAGAACATAATTATCTAAAAATACTTCATAGAGCTACACCCCCCCTTGGGCATGCCATAATCTCGGCGGTAAGTCAAAGAGGGGTCTTTGAGGTGTGGTTGGATAGACATCACGGTGTCCTCACTTCCGCATGACGCAGTTTCACACCAAACATGGCAAGTTCAGGAGATTCCTGCGCCGGATTCTTGCAAAAGAGACGCCCAGGTGTCGCCACTGTGTGGCCAGCCCGAAGCACATGGTGGAAGTGTGCCCCGCTTGAGAAGAGCATAACTGTGTCCTCGTGGGGGTGATCGGCGGCGACGACCTCTCGCGCCGGGCCTTGATTCAGGCCATGGTCCGCAGCGAAGAAGAATGGCAAGCGGTCGCCTCCTTCTGCGAAGCAGTACCTAATGCTCGTAAAGGAGGAGGCCGACTGCATAAGGCAAGGGCAACAGCGCCCTCGCCGTAGCCGTCGCCGCCGCGATCCCGACGATATCCGGCCACCGTAGACGCGGACTTGCGGACGGTGAGCAATGGGTAGCTCGCCTTCCGGTTGTCTGGTAACAGTCCAGACCGAGACCAAGTCGTCGACGGCGTGCACTGCTCCCGCGCGCCTCAAGGTGTTGTCAGCAAACTGTGGGGCCCTTCAGGGTCGAAGCCTCCTGCAGCCGAGGGTTGGTGCGAAAGCGTTATACCGGGGTTCTGGGATTATTCACAGAGAAATAAGGCTCTGGGAATAAGGCAAGGGAGGAACGGGGTAGGTTGTTTAGTCAGTAAGAGTCTGACACTGTTTCCCGCTTCGCCCAAGAGCGGGATTCGTCAATGGATGATTTTTACCTACCATTAAAAAAACCCCTCCACGCCGCCCGCAAGCAACCCTTCTCCTCGCCCGCCGGCCAGGCGCAGCGTCATATTTTGCATATCATGCGGCGCGTGTGAATTTTATATCGGAGTTATTTTAAAATTGTAATATCTTCTAAGACGTCCATTGAAAATAAGTGATGTCAAAGACAATTTTGTTCACAATTACATACTTTTAATCAACATCACATTTATTTGGATAAAGTATAATATTATTATGTTGATACAACTCTAACAAATAATCGGTAAAAATTGACTAAATTTGATTCGCATAAAAACGGTTCTAATAAGTTAACCTTAAAAGATAGACATATACTGTTGCGGACATTTTTTTAGATCATTTTAAGAGGAATAGTTCTTTCATACATATTTTTTTGGTATCTTGAACCGTTTTCGCAGCGCACGCAACGGAAGCCCTCAAAGATGAATAATTTTCCCCGTTTTTTCCACATTTTCCGTTGTTTCTCCGCTTCTATTAGTCGCAGCGTGATGTTATATAGCCTAAAGCCTTCCTCGATAAATGATCTATTCAACACAAAAAGAATTTTTCAAATCGAACCAGTAGTTCCTGAGATTAGCGCGTTCAAACAAACAAACAAACAAACTCTTCAGCTTTATAATATTAGTATAGATTAATATCAAGAAAGCAATATGAACTATGATTAACAAATTAAATAACATATTGAAAGGTTATAAATATCAAGCTTAAAAAAATAAATAAATAATACTGAAATAAAATTACAATAATGAAATTAAAATTAAATGCAATTTGTTGATATACATAAAGAAATGTGTACATGAGTAGTGTAACCTGTTATCATTACATAGTATAAAACAAAGTTGCTTACCGCTGTCCCTATGTATGCTTAGATCTTTAAAAGTACGCAACGGGTTTTGATACGGTTTTTTTCATAGATAGTGTAATTCAATTGATCTCATTTAACGTTAATTAAAGTGAAATTCGTTGATTTAATTTGATTAATATATTGTTTCATTTGCCTCACATAATATTTTTCATAATTATATGCGGGATCCCGCCGATACCGGGATCCCGCGGGATTTGAATTCCAACTCCCGCCAATACCGAGATCGAGCATGGGATCACTTATTGAATCACAAACAATAGAGGATTCGTTCGACTCCGACGAAGTATCATGCGATACATCGCTATTGACGCAATTTACTTGCATTCAAAATGAAGATGAAGAAGAAGCCGGAGAAGAAGAACAAGAAGAAGATCAAGAAGAAGAACAAGAAGAAGATCAAGAAGAAGAACAAGAATTTGAAACTTACGAATAAGACGAATAAACTTCAACACTTTTTTTTCATTTACATCGCTTTTATCTTTCCCAATCTTTGAAAATTTCCGTTATTTTGCAATAGTTTTACATTAAACAGGATCACAACTGACCCGTGGAGTAGGCCTACTGGGGAAACCACGTTAACAAAAACGCGCTAAGTACACTACCTCATAGGTGGCGTGGAAACGTGTGCATATTATGACGATAACAACTTTTATAACTTTTAGAAATAACGATTCTCTATCTCAGAAACGGTGGCTCGTAAGAAAAAAAGTATAGATACATTTTTTATAGATAATTTTATGATCTACAATTTTTGTCTGAGGTACTTTTATGATAAAACTTACCGTTTTGCTGAAATCGCGAAAAACTCATTTTTTTTACTTTGAATTAAATTTTTTCCTTACAGGGGAATGATGGGGAACTTCCAGACATTGTTTATAGTTATGTTTTGAACAACTTCACAAAAATCCAACTTGTTGGGACTTTATGTAACTTCACTCTCATTTTTTGGTCTAAATTGACCGGACTATTATGTAAATGAGAGATATTTCCCCATTGACCCTCCGGACTCATAAAGAGTAATTTCTTTTTTATGATCGATTCGAGACTGTTAGCTCGAGATGGTGACGGGCAAATTACGTTACATGCTGATGATATAGTTAACTCCAACTCCTCTTGTAAAGTAAGATTAGGATCAGATGGCGAAACTTCACAGTTGTTTGTCCCTTGAAGAAGACCTTCCTCGTCATTGTTTTCCGTCTCAGGTGAATTTAAAATGCCGAACTTCTTTCTCATGACGAATTCTTTAATTTGTTTTCGGTCGTGCGCATGTTTCTTTATAGTCCCGCAAATCCCGCGGGATCCCGCACCCGTAATCCCGCAGCACGCGGGACTAAAAAATGATGCGGGATCCCGGAATACCGAGATCTCGGTATTGCGGGATTGGAAGCCCTATGTTCAACATCAGTACCCGTGCGAAGCTGGGCGGGTCGCTAGTAATATTTATAATAAGTCGATTACCTAGCATTACGCGTAACATCTTAGTTTCTACAAAACAAAACATCAAATAGGCCGACAACAGCTGAGATAAATCACAAAAGAAAATCTCTACTTTATAAACGTTTTGTAGGAATGTCATACTTCAAGACAGCTTCTAAAAACAAAATTATTGTGAAGATTCTAGTGTGGAGTCTAACATTCACTTGCGATTTTTATTTTATTAAAACTTTCTAATAATAATAATAATAGCGGAATGAGGAAAATATACACATTAATTACACATTTTTCAAAACTTTTCTTCGGTTTTCGTAAAAATTACAGACCCAGGACCTTAATACTCGCAAAAACCCAGAAGAAGAAACTGAAGAAAACATACTGACTGGAGAGAAGAAAACTGTTCCTCAGATTTTCTGAAAAAAAAAAACGTTTACTCGTACATTTTTTTTTAATCGTACAATCATTTTCAATTTGCTATAAACTAGTGCTTGACAGCGATCCCACTTGATGGTAAGCAGTGATGCAATCGTTGATGGTGAGGCGCACTAGTTTATAAATGTTATTGATTGTGACCCAGGGCCCCGAGGTTCCCTTTTTAACAACCCATAGCTTCAGTAGGCTTCGACCCTATTGGCCCTTCGGTTTTGCTGACATCTCTTAGGTCCACGTGGAGACTAAGTGCTGTCCACCATGGCTCATCGTCCGCAAGCCTATACCTATGGTGGCTAGAAATTGGGGTTAGGATCTCCGCGACTCTGCTGCGTGAGCAAGTTTGTTCTTACACGCGTGCAGCCACCTGCTTCCCTATCATTAGTGCTTCGTAGGAGGAGACGACTGCTTGCTATTCCTCCTCTCTCAGGACCATGACCTGTACAAAAGTTCAGCGCAAAAGGTCATTGCCGCGGATTGGCCCTTCGAAGCCACGGTAGTCTTTATGTCTTCCAAAATTGGCATTGTTTAGTGTGGCCTACCGTAGCCTGACCTGGCTTGGTGTTGCTGATGTGGCGGGACACATGGTTTATCGTTACAACATTTTCTTCTATAGGCTCTTAGCAACCGTTCCTTGACTTTGCTCATTATAAAATACTAGATATAATCGCTATAGTCGAAGGCACGCTCTGTTCCCGCGCGTCTCAAGGAGTTGTCAGCAAACTATAGAAGCCCAGCAGGGTCAAAGCCTCCTGGGACCAAGGCTTGATGCGAAAGCGTATTACCGGGGCCCTGGGATCAAGAAAAGGAAGGAACGGGGTAAGTCAGTATGTGTCTGACACTGTTTCCCACTCTGTCCAAGGGCGAGATTCATGATTGGATGAATTTTACCTATCTAAAAAAAGCTTTAATCTCTATGTTCTGATAACTAAAATAACCGTTACCCTTGCACGTATTATTGGCTACAAAACGTATTTTTATTCTGTTACATTTTGCTAGTCATAAATCAAGATTATTTTTTTCTGGGCTTAAATTTCTATGACATTAAAATGTCTTCAAGATCATCATCATAAGTTTCACCATCTTTTAGACGATTTAGATTTTCTAATGGTATTTTAGATTCTTCAAATCTTAATTCCTTGAATACCGTATAGTAAGACAATGTGTGTGCAAATGCCGGCATTCGCTGGGGCTTAAGAGTTAAATGATGTTATTATGGTAATACCTACTTAAAAACCGATAAAGAAATTAACTTAATACTATGAAATTCGTAAATGTGATATCCAATACTCAGAGTAACGACGTGGTGGATTCACACCTATTCACTTTAATAGAGCGGAGGCCTGAATCATAGCATTGGGAACATTATAAGGATGACTATTTATTTTTAATTCTTTATTGGTGTACCAAACAAAATATAAAAAAGTGTAGTAAAATATTGCAATGGTAGTTTGATGGCTAGTTTAGGCCAAAAAATTGGATAACCATCGTGTCCTCGATGAGTCGTAGAAAAATCCATAATAATTATAATAATTTGAACAATCGAAATCTGTCCATTGTTGAACATAGGCTTTTTCCAAGCTTTGGTAAAATAACTTAAGCTTTAGGTACCCAAATCTCACGACATCCACCACCTTAGGCAAAAAAGTCAAAGTACTTTGCTCTTTTTTACGCGTTCTGGTATGCGATTGTCACTATAATCTTTGTTGGCATTATCACCCATGCGTTTTATACATTATCAGCCCCGTAACAACATGGCTGTCCATCTAACAAATTAAACGAATATTAAAATGAGGAATAATATATCTTGAACTAAAGTAGTACTTAACAAATTTTAATGTCTCAAGCACAGCAAGGAGCTGCGTGTTACCATAGCAACGATGGTCATAGTTCCATTTATACTTACTACTAGCTTTCTGCCAGCGGCTTCACCTGCGTGCAAGTAGGTTTTTTCCGTACAAATTTTTGAATCCGTTTGATCCTCTTAGGGGGTGAATTTTGGCAAATCCTTTCTTAGTGCTCGTTTACGCCACAAAAAAAAACCTTGTGCAAAATTTCACGCTCCTAGTCCCAGTACTTTTGGCTGTGCGTTGATATGACAGTCAGGCATTTTCTCTTTTTATATTCACAGATAGCCATATATAGATATGTATAGGACTAAGCGTTTTGCCTCGTAATTTATACCGCGTACATCGAGGGATTGGAACAGTTTGCCGGCTGCAGTCTTTCCGTCCGAATATAATTTAGGTGTCTTCAAGGCTAGAGTGAATAGGCTCTTAATAAACTAGTGCGCCTTACCATCAACGATTGCATCACTGCTTACCATCAGGTGGGATCGCAGTCAAGCACTAGTTTATTGCAAGTAAAAAAAAATAGATAACAAATTTTCGGGTCTCCATTGATGCGGGGTTTGCGTGTAATCATAGAGATAGGTTGAATTAATTTGCTCCTTTATTGCTCCACATTGCGCAAGATTCGACAAACTGATGTCGTATCTAATTCTGCGTGTCGAACTAACGGAGCGTCGACATTTCATTGTGGCCGTTCATAAATATTGTGACAAAATTCTCGCCAATCGTCAGTTTCATAAAATCTTGTATCATTTCACGGTGTTATTAGTAGTTGGGCTTTTTATTAATAAAGGTAGGACAGAATTAAATTTGTTTTGTTGTTTTGAGGTGTAATAAAAAGTTGTTAGTTTTCAATTCACGTGATCTGTGAATATTTTTTTCTGGAACGGTTCAACACTGTTGCCAAGTCGGTTGCTCTGTTATTGTTTCGACAACAGACTGGAGACAGAACAAAGATGTGTGGTACACTCACATTTTGATTGACATCTGTCTAGATTTTTAGGGTTCCGTAGTAAACTAGGAATTAGGAGGACCACATAATTTCACCTAGTCTGTTTGTCTGTCGGTCTGTCCATGTCCATGAAAGCTGTAATTTGGCACCAATATGTATCGATCACGCCGACAAAGTGCTAAAATAAAAACTGGAAACAATGGGTTCCTTTAGGGTTCCGTAGGTATTATGTCAACTTATTGTATAACTTATTTTGTTATCTTAGTGGCAATCGATTGCCACTATATTAAACTGATTTGTATCTGAATAATCGTAAACACTGCCTTTTCTAGCCATTTGATAGTTAGAATTTATCGGGATAACTTGTAGCCCAAAACATTTAGCCGCAACTACCCGTGTATCTTTCTCTTCTGTCAAATCCATCCAAAGGTTGTCTTTAAAAAATCGCTTTTAGCGATAAGACCGCCCATTGTAACACCGTAGTATTTTTAAGTGTCCTTATGTACCAAGTTTTGTTTATGGTGTACCTACAATAATGTGTATATCTATCTATCTAAAGTCGTAAGATTACAGGTATTCTTTTATTTATATTTAAAAAAACAAGTCAAGACTGAATAGGGCTCAACAAGTATTAGTGATCAAAGATAATTAAATATGATAATAAAAAACCTCTAGACTCAACTTATCCTCGAAAAGCGTAATCTAAGGAATACATTAAAACTCTTAAGGCCGAAACTGCGTTAATTGCTGCTGGACAGATGAGTTTCCACGGACGGTCTACGTCACAGAAACTGAATATTACCTGCACAGTATCGCTAGTTCAACTTTTACTGTGTGCATGCAGTCGTGTCGATGGAGCACTTCACATCATTATTATTACGTAGCAAAACGGGGCCCGGCTTCCTGAGACTGATGCCTCCAGCCCTGCTTGGGTCATCGCAACGCAGCGTTTTTATAAGGAACCGCGCATGCAATCGCTTTACGTAATTTTTGCCTTAAGTTTAGTAGCTGGCTAAAGAGGTACGGAAGCAGTTAAGAGGGACTTTCCCAATCCATTTATCATCAATGTGAGCCTGGTTTTCCAACGCAATATTATAGGCAATGCGAAAAGTAAGATATACCCCTGAACTTCAATGCTCTGTTGCCATTCTGTAATTGTCTCACTCACTCAAATACTTCACACAGTATAAAGATGTATCTCGAGTTAGGCACTTTAATAACAAAGACAGTTATACCGTTATATCAATCGCTTTACAAATGAAACACAATTACAAATGAGCATTTTATTAACACAATGTAAACAGCCTCCTGGACCGAATCCCAATGCTTGCACACCTGAAACAAATAACACATGATAATAAATGTACAATTGATGACTGAGTACGCTGAAGCTAATTATTTTGCGAAGGTTACTCTCACGTTGGTGAGTGGTGTGCCAAAGGTTAGGTAGTCCAGTGTCATATCATACGATGAGTATTATAGTCTGGACAGATTTTAACGTGTAAATTTTTCTATGTTGTTCTCAAATACACCGTTCAATTTTGGTCGTTTTAGTCTCATGGATAGTCGATCCGGTACATGTAACACTATCGATTTGTAGAGAAAAAATAAAAAAATAAGGATTTTTTCCAAAGTCGAATTAATTTACGCAAGTACGAAATTAATTTAAGGAAACGTCAGCTAGGTGAGTTTAATGACCATAGGTAGTTAGTACACAACGACCGACAAGTACCTACAAGGTCATTGACTCGTTTATTTGAAGAAATTTGTTGTTTTTCGCGCGATTTAAACATATAGATCAGCCCCAAGAACAACTATCGGGCAGTAGCCCACCAGACTTAATACCTGTCTGGTCATAGGGTCCTCCCTTTTCAACAGGGGGTTTGTGGGACTTTACTCTCTGCTCCGCATACTTCCAAAGTAAAGCGAATGTTTGCATAAGTGTGTGTATGTTTGTTGTGCTTTACGCTCAACCAGTTGAATATCCATTCCATTTTACATCCTTATATGTTTACACATAGTATTTTATAGAGCACATAAAATAATATAGAGTAAAAAAATAGTTTATTGGAATTAAATTTAAAAAAATAAATTAAATGTAGTCAACAAGAATATGGTCGAATTACCATGTCTTTGAATAGGACTTAGGATACTTTTTGTCTCGAGAGCATGTCCTTTGGTATTTACTAACAAGTACGAAGCTGCTGTATGATGCTAGTTTTAACATATTTAACCATCAACTTATATCGTAGCGAAAGACAAGCACGTTCATAGAAGCTATGTGTCAAAGTACTGAAAAGATAACACAGAAGTCCGCTGCAGAGCTTCATTGGCACTGTCGTCTATTAAACTTTTAAAACTTGGTGCCTTTACCACTCACCCAACACTGGTCTCCAACATAGGGACTCTGCAAAAGGGTCGAAGCCTACTGGGGCCCAGGGTCTCTTTCTGAAAGGAAGGCTTGGTCCCAGAGCGAAAGTCAAAGAAGGAACAGGGTGGAGTGTTTAGTCAGTAAGAGTCTGACACTGTTTCCCGCGCGGCCCAAGAGCGGGATTCGTCACTGGATGATTTTTGCCCACCATAAAAAAAACTTCACCTTCTAAACTTCGGTTTTATTCGTTTGATTGAATTTGGTAATATCTATCTGTATTTAGTTCGAGATGTCTATTTAGAATGCATCAAATATTTGGCAAACTAAAGTAAAATCACATGAATAAGACAGCATGTAGCAGGTGAACTATTGTAAATCATTTTATGTTCAGCGAAGGAAGTCTGGCACATTCTTACCTGTAGAGTGGAAGATAGATTTAATCTCTTTGAAATCTTTTTATAAAAGGACCATCTGTGTGTTACTCATATTTTATCAAAAAAGCATATCTAAGGTGTTTTGTTTGTAGTTTGGCAAGCGCGAATCGAACTCGCACACTGAGGTTTCTGGGCCTTCTGGGGCTAAGGGTTGATGCAAAAGCGGAATACCGGGGCCCTGGAACTAAGGAAAGAAGGAACAATGGGTCATTTAGTCAGTCCTACATTTGAGCTATAAGGCCTTGCTTCATGCCAAATTTCAAGGTAGGTCAACGGGGAGTACGTGTGAATTTTGATTCATTTGAGAGTGTCGAAATACACGTTTTTAGACATAAACAGCCATACCTTTTTTTTCGTTAACTTAGAAGTAGTATTTTTTCACAGCTTCAAAAATCTAGTGACTTGAGTATGAGGTTTAAATTTCAACTAGATACCTCTACGCATTGCCGAGATAATGAGTGTTGACAGACAGACAGTTAGACAGACCGACGGACTGCAAAGTAATCCAATAAGGGTTCCGTTTTTTTGCTTTTGAGGTAAAAAACCCTTAACCCTTCCAACTAAAGAGATTAAAAAAACAGGTCGGTTTCATGTTATCCGTATAATGCCTCTTCTCGTTCCTGAGAATAAGGGTGACAGACGGACAGACAAACCGACAAACACTCAGACTGAGTTACCCTAAAAACTACGAAAGGTCGTCTTAGATTACCATTGATCAACCCAGATTCGACAGCCTTCAAACTCTGATTCAGTTATTAAATACTTCTTCATAATAAGAAGACATCAAAAAGCCTATACAGTCCGCCATTTAAATGCCAACGAAAGTTAAGGCGACCATTTTGTTTCGACTAGCACAAGAGCAAACGGAGTGAACCACACCTGATATCAAACCAGGCCAAATGATTTAGGTTAATAGCATCCATTGCATTCGCATCTTTATACCTTCTCCGTATCGAAACGCACTATTTATAAAGTTCGCCGAGATTTATACTAAAGCCTAGGTGTTATAAGTGTTGTGTACACAAAGCTGGGTATTTTGGGATCACGGAGCGCGAAGAGGGCCCGCGGTAACAGTTCAGCGCTGGACGGCGGCGCTCGCGTGCGCTCGTACTCGGTCGCGTCGATACCACACGACTCTCGAGTGAGCAGTGATATAGTGACAACAACTGTGTAAGTGGAGTGATGTAACTAATTAATGCTTCGGGTGTCGCTCAGTGCTTCTGTGTCGCAGCAAGGATTAAGTGAAGGTCATAACCCGGCTAACCCCGCAGGGCTGTGCTAACCTACTAACGCATGCAGGGTGGCGAAGGGGCGCGAGTGGGCGGGTGTGGGCAGGGAAATTTGATAAGGCGAGCTGTTCGAGCGGCCGCTCGCCACTTTTGTATGCAGCGAGCAAGCGGCCACGCGCTACTATTTTTGACCGGCGTCGGGCGATATATTTCGGCTACTGCGGCCCGACCGCCTGCGCCGGCGCACGCCTCTCCGGCTCCGCCAAACCCTCTCAAATTATGTGAGACTGTATGCTTTGCGGAACCACAAAACAGCTTTGCTTCTAGCTTTAAAACACAACGAACAAACCAAGTTATTATTAGATAGGTGTCAAAATGACAATCTAAAAATAACAATTCTATATACGCATGATGTGACAGAATTGTTACGTATTTGCGAAAAGATTAATGATGGACACGATTCGTCCCACGTTCGATTCTGTAATAAAAACGATTAATATTTACAAAGTTTATTTTAATTTGTGTTACTGTGTAAAATTGGCCGAAAAATGGCCGTTGAAAATATGTTTGAAAATGATATGTATGAGCAATATTGCACCATAGTTATGAAATAAATTAAATAGCTTGTATATAATAATAATAATGCCGAGGTCAGACATCGTAAGGTCACGCTGCTAATTGTCAACGCTACACATGACATGTTTTCAGATGCTGTGACATTAGTTCCACAATTTGACAGACTTGACCTCGATTTTAAATGGGTCTGCACAAGGATCATGATAAGATATTTAAATTAGTTTTTTTTAGAAAAATACAATAGGTGCAATATATATCATGGAAAATTATAGTGATTTGATAAATAAATAAAAAATATAACATACCATTAGTATATAGTCTACAACTGGTTGCTACGCAAGCTACGAGATTTCGTAGTACTATACGTAGCACTTTCGTAGAGGATCTACACTTGCTACGGGCGCTACCTATGAATGAAAGAAAACTTATTTTATTTCATGAATTTGGTACCGTTAAAAAAATTATATTTTAGATATATTTTTAAAACATAATATAAACTATCGATATTTGTACGTCCATTGTAAAACAATAACTATCTTTAAAAAATTAAATAAAAAAATATTGATCAATATTAGTTTTGAATAAAAATTGCAATTTAACTTTGCAATTTTATATGCAATTGAATATCAAAAAATGTTTATAAAAAAGTATCTTTTTGTCAATTGTCATAAATGGTAACAATACTATTAGAAACTACGAAAAAAATAGTCAGCTTAAAAAATATTACACAATAAGAAACAATACACAAAACATTTAATTCTGAAAGCAAGAACATAATGAATAGTCCCATTTGTATAGTTTATCGCAAAATAACTCCAAATACCTTCTGATATTCCAAACATTATATTAAAAACCGATTTATTGAAAACTAAAAAATAATTCAGCTTATACACGAAAGTAAACAAATGTCAAAATGAGCAAACTTTACTCCTTCGTAGACTGTCAGCTACACATTTTATAATATTAATTTTACGAAAAGTAAAAGAGTGGAAATCCCTGCTCTGAAGTTTGTTTTCTGCCCCCTAGTCGAGTTACAATCGTTTCGTTAACATCGAACGCTTTGAGTTGCCCACGCCCCCTATTCCTTTGTGTTGACGTCAACTCATAGCTTAGTCGCGGGGTCAGAGCAAAGAAATTGAAGACGTGGTTAATCCTTAGCGTTCGACATTAACGAAACGATCGTAACTTGGCTGGGGAGTCTGATAGCTATACAAGGCAAACGAATTCTATCGTGACCATATCGTCGCTGACCACTATCAAAGTGCCACATGCCAACCTTTATAATGACGTATACTCAACTAGAATTTCCGTGACTTGACCTTACTGAAAACTAGCTTCTACTGACGCAAAACCAAAGCCAGTTAAGAATTAGTCTGTCTCCTTTAGGGTTACTGCTTAATCCGTACAAAATTTCATCAAAGTTGGTTCTGTAGTTTAACAGTGAAAGGTTTATAATGTTTATATGATTTTATGCCTCAAACCAAGAGTCATAATTTTTTTTAAGCACAAGTTCGTCACTATCATCACTACAACGCAAAGACATAGCCTTACCCCTAAGGTTTCCACATCGATATGTCTTGTGTGTTTTGTATCCATCGTAGTCTCGTAACTCTCACCAGGTCACCTTGGTACAGGTACTTGGTCGCCACTCTAGAAGCCTTCACTTCCTTCAACTACCTTTTCTGCGAGATCTGCAAATAAATTTAATCTTTTTATTATATTAATAAATTTAATCTTTTTATTATATTAATAAATTTAATCTTTTTATTATATTAATAAATTTAATCTTTTTATTATATTAATAAATTTAATCTTTTTATTATATTAATGTTAACGTATCGTTTCACCTTGCTTTTATTCTTGGACTGCGATGTTGATCGAAAGAGTGCTCCGAAAGAGGACTACGGTCCTAGAACGCAATGATTAATTGAAGAAACACACGTGAGTCAGTCAGTCAAAATGAGATACTCTTTCTCGTTTCACCCAGAGCAAGAGCATGTCGTCAACGGAACAGATCACATCAAATCCGCTGGAGAAGTCACCGCACAGATTGTAGTTATAGCCGATGTTCCACCAGAGCGGCCCCAGCATTGACCCCTGCGGAACACCGCATGCGCATGTACACCTAAGTAGAAGTCTAACACGCCCTCCCTCTCTAACCAACAGCGGAAGATGTCATTGGGTGATTTAATGTCAACCAAAACCAGAACAAAACCAGCACGGGAGGAAATATTTAATGATGTCCTACCAAAAAGAAGCCTTATATTCTTCAAAAGCATTGGATAGGGTTATAAATTAGTTCAGAGAAAAACTGAATACAACCGTACGACAATCTCTCATTCGGTCATGATGTTAAACTATTAAAAGACATTTTATTTTGGGGACGCTGCACAAACAAAACAGAGCGAAGGACTGACAGCTTGACAGACGAACAGACAGCGTTGTACGGAACCTTTGAGCCCGAATGTAGGACGACATATTGTCGTCTTCGTCACTTTGTGTGTCATATTATAAGTATAGTTTAATATGGATTAGACAGGGTTCCGTATCGATAGATCAAAGATGCTTTTTGAATGAAATTAGACACCTAATACGGACCATGAAGTTATAGATACAACGAATAAACTCAATGATCACGTTGGTACTCTAGATGAAAATGTCATTAAAAAAAAGGGAGTAGGAATTGATTTTTGATATTGACAGTTAATAGGACAGAATAGAAGAACAAAACGCATTGTGTTGATCATACAATATGCTACCTTGGATACGGGCAGAAAGTCAAGTAAAGATATGACAAAACTAATGATCACATTGGTAATTTAAATGAGACTAATATGAAATAGAAGGTAGTCGTGGCGTGTAAGTGATAGCGTGAAAATTAACAGGATAGAATGAAAGAAAGAAAAATGTTGCTTTCACCACTTATACGTGGACAAGGACAGAAAGATGAAACTGAGGACCTTAGTACTTTTTAACAATCTCTAAAAAAATTAAGAAATATGATAACTGGACTTTGACTTGGATATGGAACAGGGGATTGACTGGTAGGTGATAGATATATTAGTTGATTACCACAGCGGATGATGACTGAACAAAATAACATAAAAAACCAAAACATATCAGTTTGTGTTCTTTGTGGCAATGACTACAACTGGTCCTTCAACAAAAACTTGTGTAAATGATTCCTAGAATGTACGAAAGCAACCTTCATCAATAAATTTGAAATCTTCTATACCACGTCTATGTTACTGTACCTATATTTTTCAATCAGCTTGTTTGTGTTTACCAACATTTAAGAAAATTTGCGTTACGCACAACGATTTCTTCGAATCTTTTTGAAGTCCCGTTACTTCGCATCATAATTAATAACATCTTATAAACAGATATCAAATAAAATATCTAATTTCATATGCCTGTGAAACTGTTTAGTTCAGTGCAGGATGAATCATCAGCAACAAATGGTGGTAGATTCTTCTGAATAGGCGTTGGGCCAGAGAGCTGTCAATACTTGGATTGTAGCTACCATGAACTAACACATTATCGAATGCAATCATTAAGACGGCAGACACTGATGTATTGAACAAACTGGTTGTTACATTGTATAGTACTGTTGAACCAAATTCCGTTAAGTCAGTTTTATTTGTTGTTTCGACAAATGGGGTAGATACTTTATAAGAACTATTTGTATTTTTTTTTTGTGGTGGACAATCTGGACAATAGACTCGAAGTGATACTTCCAGACTTACTGACTAAATCCCACACCTTTGTGTTTTAAGACCACCTTTATGCTTTCAAACAATCCATTTTGCTATTTTACCACCCGAAAAAAACGTACTGAGAAGGCAGACTTGAGTGTTAAAACACTTTACAAAAGAAAATGACTGCATGCATACTATATCAAAAACAACAAGTCTTAAGTTATGAAGTCATGTGGAAAAAAAAAAACAGCAGTGACAATATTTTGTCATGAATCAATTACTCAAAGTTAGAAAAGACGTTACAATTGACCTATTGTAATTTGAAATTGACGTCAATTCACCAAAAATCTAAGCCAAGAATTCTGTCTGACTGTTTCGTAAAATCTCGAAATGTCTGATGACGGTGTTGAAGAAGTATTTGCAGTCGATCTCAGTCAGTCTAAATCTCAATTAAGAACACGTCAGATATAAGGGCAATGACACACGGGCCACTTACAGCGGTCAGTATAAGTGGCCAGCAATATAAACTTTTTGTAACGCACTGAAGTAACCCAAAAAAATATTTGAATTTTGGGCTAGCAATTTTTAAGTTACCTTGTTATATTTAGTTACATTCGCAACATATTCATATCCAAATTTTTCATTTTTTTTTTTTACTTTTTAATAATTTCAACATACTACTATTTTGTAGTTATTGTGTTAAATTGATAGAAATTTTACCACCTCATTTCTCACTATTTCAATACAGTCACAGGTGTTACGATGCAAAGTTTATGTATCTAGTGACTTCAAGGTTTGTTTTTCGCCACGTTATGTGACCTTCACTGGGTATATGAATTCTGCAAATTAATACAATCTCCGACAAAAAGTAGTGGTAGCTAAGTGCTACTGACAAAATGATAGTGACAGAGAATGTTTCGTGTGCGAGATCTTCACTAAACTTACGTGATAAAATTAATGCAATCTCCTACAAAACAGTTGCCGTAGGTGGCTGCCACTGATGATCGAGAGTGTTCCGTGTACATGTAGCCTAAAGTGCAGTGCACTGCTGAAATTAAGTGGATCATTGGCCTGGCCCAGTAACACGTGGCGCCACCTGCTGATCGACTTCCGCCGCGAATTAGATTCATTAAATGCCGATGACCGCCAACTCTTTGACTTTCTAGCTCCCTGGTACAAATTGGGACGAGATTCTTTGAACTTTCTGCATCGTGATAGGTGACAACTGTATTTAAAGCATCATTGTGGGTTATCGACTGAAATAATATTATTTAGAACTTTAAAATGGTGGAAATTAAACATTGAATTATCTGATGAGATAGTTGATGGGCTTGTATGTCTGTGGAAATAACTGTGGGTTATATATTAATAATTTCAAATCAGTTGGTAACCTATTAAATAATTAAATAGTTTGGTATCCAGAGCAATGCTTAGCTACGTTAAAGTTTGGTGTCATTAGCAAAGATGTAAAATATAAATATCTGTACTGTACGTACAACTGAAATACAAAATAAAGTAATCTTAAGAACTTGTTGGCTACGTATATTCTTTTACATACATATATCATTCATTCAATTTAGCCAAAGGGGATGGCTAGTAAAGGGAGTAATAAATAATACCAGGAAACATACCAGCTAAAAGTATATGTCTCTAGTTTCGTATAGAATGTCTGCCTTCCTTTGACTAACTAGGACAAACTCTTCCAAGAAAGTCTAGAATAACACAAGGAATCAATCACACAGTATACTGAGAATTTCGCGTTAGCTTCCGTTTCAATATGTGCTTTGTAGTTTGATAAAATTGAATTAAGTTCTTGGAACTTTTAGTAATATATCGCCAGACTGATATTATCATTTTTGCAAACCGTAAATGCGACATTCATATATCAAATTGATTATAGCTATTATCTTATGATAATAGCTATAATCAATTTCATCTTCCGAGATGGATTCATTAGTGGAACAGACTGCGGTTAAATAAAATAAATATAATAATAGCCTTACAGTTTTCCTACTGCCGGGACTCAGGTCTGATGTCTCAGATTATGAGAGAGAATGAGTTGTTCACCACGTAGACCCAATGCGAGTTGGATGTCACATATCTTTGAAGTATTGGTTCTAGCAAATTCCAATTTCCTTATTTTCATGTTTTTATTTACCGTTTTGAGAGTAGTGGTGATGAAATAAATTAAACAAAGTGATCATGCTGGACTGAAACAAAAAAAGCCATGAGTATACATGTGGATGGATGGAGAGGGAGAGGGAGACCAAAGAAAATATGGATGGATTGTGTGAGAAGGGATATGAAAGAAAGAGGAGTTAGTGATAGCGAGACGGGTGACAGGACAGAGTGGAAGAAAAAGACATATTGCGCCGACCCCAAATAAAACGGGACAAGGGCAGGAAGATGATGATGATCATGCTGGGCTGAATCCTGCAAGGGTCATTGGATAGTTTCAGAAAAGAATATACTCATGCTCATAGTCCTAGAACGCAAAAGGCAACTGAAGGACTTATGTTAGGTATCGTTTCAGTGATTTCCCGTCACAAAAAAAAAACAAACGCAATCTTCCAATTAGCAACACCGCCAAATAAGACAAAATAACGGATATTTATTCGATGATTATTATATACATAATCGTCAAATAAATTCCTCTACACTGAGTGGGGCGAGAAAATGTGTCACAAATTTACTGACTAAAATTCACTCATGTTCTTTTAATTGCTCTTTGCATTGACAAAATGTCACGTGCCGTTAATATTAAATCGAATGACTAATCTTTCTCGTTAAGATCATGCTGGCTGGCTGGTAGCTTGCCAATCAGATAGCAACCATCAGATAATAAGAAGAAAGTATCTTTTTAAAATGTAATAAGCTACTCTTGCCAAATGTTAAAAAAGTTGCAGGTAGAGGTTTATAGCAACACGTGTAACCTTGAGTTTGTTGGTTCAAATCGTTGCTGTGTTGTGTAAGATTCCTACCGTTAAATTTTCCATGACTTTTTTCAATGGCATACATTATACATTTTTGCTGTGCCCGACAGGATCCATATCGACATTTAACAATTCTAAACACCATCTATGTATACATATTTATAGATTGCAATAAGATATTTAGTATTGAGTTTATTAAATAACACAATTATGAATGATTTGTAACACTAGCAATTTATCTGTCGACTCCATTCTCTTCGATAGCTTTCTTCCTTTGTTTACAGTTACTTTTTCTTTTCTATATTTGTAATTTATTCTAATGACTTTAAGTTTCTACAGTGTTTTGTTACTTTTAAGTTCACAACTGTACAATATTGCACATAATGTTTATTTCAAACGAGTTTAATTTAGGTAGATATTGAGTTTATTGTTTACACTTTCAATTATCAATACCCTTGAAATTCATAATTAAAATTTCCCCCAAAACAAACTGTTCAAATCTAAGTCAGGGTTAAATGAAACTGCCAACATTTGTGTCTTCTCACAAAAAAAAACAACATAAATAAACGTATGTATAATAATAAATCTTTACGAAGGATAGTTCAGAATGAGGATGTTTATTTTCAAAGTTATTTACGAACAAAATATTACTAGCAGTATCGGAGTCAATATTACTGTGAACGGGAGAGATGAAGCCATATTTCTAGCCGTAATGTCTTTAGGCGAAGCAATAACTAAACTGAATGATGTTAACGCGCTCTTAAAAGATCACAAAAGTCGGTTTCTTGGTGTTGTTTCGTCAGCTTTAAGACCACCCGGACAAATTGAGGAAATTGGAAAGCACTAACTGCATTATTAAAACAAATCATACAAAAAGGCTGTGTTTGTATAAATATTGGTAGAATAATAGATAATAATCTATAGATGATAATACAAGATAGAGAAATAAACACTCTACGTATTAAACCAAAAACCAATAAAATGATAATTGTTCAGATCAATTGAAGTATGTAATAAGTTTAGGAATGTCTGCGTTGAACAAGAGAGTTAGTGTCCATGGCCTTGGAACGCAAAGGACAATTAAAAGAGCATATATAAGTGAAGTTTAAATAAGGAAAAATTCGACAAAAAAAAAATTAAAATTCTCTACATAATATAAAGACTTTAGAGCTATGATTTTTAATGGCACATGGTTTTAAATAGCTCACAAAATATAAAGCATACAATGACATTGATTTCGATTCAAGCATTTGTGTCTCTAACAACACTCGTGAGAAACAAAAACATTACGATTTTATTTTCTACGAAATTTTTTTTTCGCCTACCTTGAGGTACACGTGCAGACAACTACTCGAAGCCAGTGCCAACAACAAGTTTGAAAAGTGTCTGTTATCATCTGCATCAACCCGATCGCATTACAACTACTCAGCCATCAAAGCTAGCGATCATCGGCACAGCCAATACATTCCAAACCTTTGTCTGCAACTTCTATATCACAAGAGACATTAATCGCACTTGTCACCCAATGATAATAATTTGTTCAGCCCAATCGTTTACTGCTAGCAAGTAATTAATGTCTCTCTCTTGGCTTCATGTTGGCCTTTGATTGACAAATACACCTGAAATCCTTTCTACCTGCATAGTTTGGGAGTGTTTGCCAATTGACATTAAGGTAGATTAAAATTGTTTTAGGATTGTTCACCTAGTTACAGGATTTTAAACCGGGAAAAAATAGACATACTATTTTTGATATCGGTATTAGTGAGAAGATATGCCCTACAAAAGTAAATTTAATGATTTTAAGTGCAGTTGCACTTAAAATCATTAAATTTTTAGCTATGTTCCAGATACCAATGATGGCAAATATTTATTTATTAAAATTTATTCTGTGCACTAACGGTTCTGCAGTCGCGAAATAACAAGTGCAGAAAGTCAATAATAATTTTTAACATTATTAAATAACAACAAGTAAAAAAAGAGAAAGACATTACTATGCAAAAATAAATTGCTAATTTATAACTTTAAAAATAATTATAGATTCATTCACAGTAATATAAATAGAGTGATCATTACAACACACCTACATGCAACAAACATTACAATAAAAATGGATCGATCGACTCGAACTAAATAAGTATGTACTATCATGTTTCGCCTCTATTGTAGGGGTTAATCTAACTCAAAACTGTTTTCGACGAAACTATTTTGCAACAAAACAAATTTCGCGGAATAGACGACGAAGTAAGCCAGACATCCACAATGTATTGGATCTGTGATGTAACTGTTTGAGAGTTAGATAAAACTGATGTAGAGATAGGTTGCCAGTAGACACTATTAGTTCTTTGTCAAATTAAGCACTTCTAAAGAACTCAAGTGCAAATGAAGAGCAAACTTCCAATTTTCCAAATAAGATACTAAACAACTAGTATAAACTTGTACTTCCGATTATAAATTTATCGGAATCGAAACCAAAAATTCTGAAATTTTGGAATCAGACATACATTATATCTGTACAATGTACCAATAGAAAGTTAAATATAAGTTAAGTCTTATCTTTAACTCTATATCTTTTTTTTATCTTTTAGCATCTTTCTTTCTTTTTGTTTCGAAAAATAGTTAAATTAAGATTTAACTTTTTCTTCGTAACAGACATTTTACCAGCTAATATTAAAATACCTTAAACCAGGCCAATGTCATTATCATTTCACCTACTGCTAAACGCTTCTTTTCTTCCCTGGCCTTATTTATTGTAACGTCGTTCCTCTGGCTGTTTTCTGCAATTTCGACAATGTTGCTGTTCTTGTGTCACAAGTATCATAATCTGTATAATCTATATCTTATTATGTGTATATCTGTTATTATATTTATGAAGACAGTATATGAAATCGCGTTCCCTTTTACCCTTGAAGAAGCAATCAAGAATATGCAGAACGCATTCCAAGTCTCTCTGAGAACATTAACCTAATAATGTCCTCTATTATAGAACAGTTGCATCAAATGAACCATTAAATTATGTAAGATTAACAATAATATTATCTAATCCCAAAAATATTGCGTCAATTTCTAATAGCCTGGAAACAACCTTGGACCAAATGATATAACCCAAATCCTTGAAAACAAGTTCTTAGTAATAATTTTGAAAATGTTTGTGTTTATGCATCAAGAATCGTTCATGCCAAAATATCTGACACTGTTCCAAGTTGCTTGCAACTCATAAAATTGTACGTTTAAACATTTTATCAGACAGCAAATAAATGTCGTCTAATTAAGTACAAAATAGATTTTATTGTGCCTCGTGTCTCATCATTGGTTTTATATCATCATTTGGTTTATATACGTATCATTTTAGTGTTCTCCAAATTAAATTTAATTGGTTGAGGTCGTTCACTTATTATATAAAAATGATTTTATGTTTTAAGAGTAAATGTAACAGAAAATTAAAATGTGGACACGTATTTAAATAATAAAATAAAATACAGACATGTAAAAATCTACACCTGACAACTAATAAACTGAATCATATGCATATAATAAATTAAAATGAATTCCAACTGGAATAATGTTCCTACAGTTTTCAATCATTCTTAATTTTCCTTTTACGATACGCTATTAAATTCCAAATTTTTATAACCAATAATTTTTATTACAATTCTGTAATAACTTAGGTCTCTCACTTCTTTCTATTGGCTTATGTGCGTAGTACAGATATAATTCGATGCATCTTTCTTTCTTGGGCTCCCGACCATTCCTTAGTTCTCAAAGAGTCTGTTCAGCTCATTCCACCATTTGTGTTAGAACCTACCTGAATATCGCCTACCATCTAAAATTTTTCTCATAACTCTCTCTAATAACATAGTGTGTTTTTAACAATCCCATCTCATTATAACCACTAGAATTGTTGCATGTACATTTATTTATCAATATTCAAAACCATTGTATACACAATTGATTGTTATAATTTACAATCTAGTACATCATGATTTCTGGCAATAGATTGGAAACTGTATTACAAGCTTAAAGGTGGCTTTGTATCTCAAAGAGCTCATTGACCTGTAGTCTAATGTCTTTATGTTTGGCATCATAGACTATCAAAGATTTCCCAAACAAAATCTATATTTCAGAAGCTGTTGTCGATATGTAGTTCATATCGATTTAACTGTCTACTGAAATGTAGTTGCGTTGAATATTTGAAATATGAATTACTATACCTTATTATTAAGAAGTGGAGGCGTCTGTGTGGGAAAGCGGACCCCGGGCACCGAGGTGTGAAAGCCAAGGTTGGCAACCGGGACTGTCGCTAAGATGATGGTGATGATTATTAAGGAGTGTTTGGTTCATCAACATCATCATTATCATCTTTCTGTTTGTGCAATGTTAAGTTGACGTCGGCGTATCACGTTTTCTACCTCCATTCTCTTCTGTTAACCGTCACGTTATAATTCATGACAGTTGTCTAGTCATCATCAACTTACCGCCTTGTTTTGTCGTTGTTCATTATCACTTCGTCATCTTAACACAGTTTCTCTTTATTTTCTCCTATCAATAGTCTTGCTATTTTCACTTTCTTTACTAAATCCCTAAAGTTTGTCTCATCGTCATCTTCCTGCTATTATATAATTATTTCTTGTGGATGGGATTAAATGTTTTTGCTTTGATACTCACCAGTCAATCTTACCTGTGAGACATTCTCTTTATTCTGAAATCCACATTTATTGCAACTGCTGCAGTTGAAATCCATTTTTTACAGATTATTGTAATGATTATTCGCCAAGTTTCATTCAAGTAGTTATTCAACATATTATGTACTAGCTTTTGTCAGCGGCTTCGCCCGCGTACATAAAATATAGCCTATGTCACTCAGGAGTAAAGCAGCTTTCTATTGTTGCTAAAATTTTTACAATCGGACCAGTAGTTCCAGAGATTACCTCCTACAAACAAAAAAACAAACTTTACCTCTTTATTATATTAGTGTAGATTGTAGATAACTTGCATATACGAATATTTACTTTCATTAATATGTTCGAAGTTGGAATGTTCTTTATCTTTTAAGCCGCTGTGTCTTGTTTTTTTTTTTATAATAATAGTATGTTTTCGCTGTCTTTTTTGCTTGTATATTTTCCATCATTACTGCTGCAAGACATCCACGCTGTATACGAGCTTTGCTCTGACCACTTTTCAATTTATTTCTAGCCTAGAGATGCCATGGTTTCCAGATTCAGTTTAAAAGCTAATCCCATAAGCCTTTCTTACAGCCAACCAGAATAACTTTCATGGTCTATCAAACGACCAGAAACAGGGAAATAAAGCTTTTCTTCGAATTATTTCACACGTGTTGTGTAACGTTTTATGTTTCCGTACAACATTGGTCTAATGGACTGTAAACTGTGCTTTTATTTCAATGAAGAGTTCGTACAAAAAATTAATGACGATCAATTAATTCAAAATAGTTTTAAAAGCTAGGCCTGGATGTCTGGGATACTTTATCAAGAAAAGCTGAGTTTAAAATCATATACTCTATCTCTACTCTATAGGAATTTTAAAAAAATACAGGACCTCAATATGATAATATTGTTGTACACATTATATTAAAATCCATCTACTGCAATGATGAGTATGTTACCTTCCCTTATAAAAACAAGAGATCTACTCTTTGGCATGTGCAATTAGCGTCATTTTTTTCTGACAGACCGACTTCAATTGTACCTGTAAAGGTTTATTTGAAATGAATGCTTTGAATCTTGAATCAAGAAAATTTATAAATTTATAGAAAAAATACATGATTAAGACCAATCCATTTGTAGCGCGTCTGGCATGTTTGCTGAGGCCCATACGGACGGCTTCCATGCAGTCATGCGGAAAAGAGCTGCGTCTCTCCGACAGCGCTTGCGGGGCAGCAGTAATAGCATCCTGCAAATGATTTGTGCTAGGCCAGACTGCCCTTTTCAAAACAAGTGGATGCGCATGTTGATAGGAATATAGTTTGTGACTGAATTTTACTGTATTTTATTGTGATTGTATTTTATGACATGATGATAATGTTTTATTTATTAATTTAATTTTGATTATTGTGACTAACATAGTTTTAAGTAAATATTGTTACTAACCATTATATGAGTGAACAACTCGAAATAAATGATAATAATTAAATTAACCACAGATAAAATTCTACCTCCCATACTCTGAAATCACGAAAAAGAATAACGGACGCGAACCTACACGAACATTGATCTAACCAGAAAATTCTCCGCAAAACTGTTACTTGTAAAAGCAGTTCTAACCTTCGGAGAGTGAGACAAAAATATCGCGCGGGTGAACCGACCGAACTATTCATAGACGAATTCATAGCAACAGAAGGCCTTAGCATAAATATTTTTCACACAAGATTATCACCTGTCCTTTTCGCACTCAAGCGGAAATATATCTAGTGTCTCCCTCTCGATGGCTGCAAGCCAACACCCTGTCAAAGTAGTTACGAAATATGAAATCTAATTATGAAAAATGTTTTAAATATACATATTGCAGTAGCCAAAATGACTGTTTGCTTGGGGTCATTGTTAAATGAAAACGATAAGGTGACTCAATTGCAAAATCGTAAACGTATGTAGATTCATGTCTATTCGAGTCTCCTAGATTTGTGTCTATTCCCGTACCGACGAATGAATGGGAAACAGATTGCTATGCGTTGTTTGTCGTGTCTCGCAAATTGAACTAGTTAGTAGACTAAAAGATTTTGAGATCATTTTCTACCTATAATTATATTTCTTTTAGCTACCAACCTTCATTCGTCAAGTTTTAATCACCATGTCATCATTGAATCTTTAAGTTTCTTAATCTGCTCCTCTTCCACAATATGTTTTGGTCCATTTCTATTTTCCATTACCTGCAAATCAAGATCAAAACTTTTATTAACCAGTTTAAAAATATTTTCTTACGATGTTTTTGAAAATATCAACAAGATCAAGCTATTATCCAAATAGGAATTCCAATTCTTCACAATCTTAGTGTCGTAAGCCAGTAAGCCATTGATAAATTGTCATTGCACCAGCTACTACTTTAAAAATCAAAACATTGCACACATTACACAATTTTATTTATGTTCTTCTAACATATTTCTTATTTTTTTTCCTTTCATTGTATGAATTTATATCTTCAGGAGTATTTGGGCTTGTTCTTAGGCTCATTACAAAATATAATAATTAAAGTTTTATTCTAAATTATACTTGTAAAGGTTAAATGTGATTATTATTATACACTAGCTTTTGCCCGCGGCTTGGCCCGCGTGGTATTGGGGTTGGGGTTTCCGGGATAAAAAGTAGCCTATGTCCTATTCCAGAGTGTATCCTATGCCTGTGCCAATTTCATCCAGATCCGTCCAGCCGTTTTGGCGTGATTGAGTAACAAACATCCAAACATCGTAACTTTCGCATTTATAATATTAGTAAGATAAATGGCTCACCTATTAGAGTGCTCTAAATGTCCCTAGAAGTGCACGCTGGAGGACCTAAAGAATGCCACTGAAGCTGCTATAAATGTGACAACCTACTGGGCCCAGAAACTTTGAGGAAAGCGGAATCCATCGATTCGAGAAGAAGAAGAAGATGTATAATATACTGTAGTATAGTGTGCCTATGCATATATCGACTTTAACAAATTTTACAAGTACTATTTAACGTCATCCTTCTTCATTGATGTCCAGCCTCAAGTTTAAGATCGTCTAGTCATTTTGTAAGTCGACGTCCCCTATAACGTTTTCTAATCTCTTAAGTCATTTAAAAGTGACCCAATCTAAGTCACATTGTACTTTTAACATTATGCTGCTTTGGCAATGACATAATGTTATTCAGTATTATCAGGTAACTACCTAAAGTTTTTTTTGAACAGTGTGATCTCTTCTAATAGTAAGCAATGATGGAATCTTAGATGGTGAAGCACGCTAATTTATTGAGGGGTCGATTCACACAAGCTTTGAAAACACCTAAATTATAATCGGGTGGGAAAACCGCAGCAGCCAAATACAAACCACTCAATATCATGCAATAAAATTGGTATACCTAGAAGGTTGCTATATGTATACCTACAAAGCAAAAAGATGCTTGTTTCTAAGGGAAACGTATAGCTCAAACTTTCCTGCGATATACTGGTACATATATTCATAACTATCTGGTACCCGAGACTTCGTCTGCGTCTTTTTTTCGCAATAAAAGGTAGCCTATGTCCTTTCTCAGGGTCTAAAGATTGTCTGTGCCAAATTTTTATCAAAATCGTTTGAGAGATTTAAGCAGGAAAGCGTAATAGACAGACAGACAGAGTTACTTTCGCATTTATAATATTAGTATGGATTATAACGCGGTTCATCGCTACAAATAGATAATAAACATAAGCATAATGAACCTTATATTGTTCTAACCTTATATTGGGCCAAGGGTTGATGCGAAAGTGGAACAACGGGGCCCTGGAACTAAGACAAGAAGGAACAGGGTGGATCATTTAGTCAGTAGAAGTTTCATACTGTCTCCCACTACGCCCAAGGGATGAATCCGTCGTTCGTTGATTTTTCCTACCATAAAAAACCCCTAGTGTTATATTTTCTTGGCGAAACAATATCTCTTTGTACCCACCTAAAATCATTTTAATTTATCAAAAGCTACAATTCGTAGAATCCTATTTCCGTTGCTGCGTTATTCGCGATTACGTGAATTCGTAGAGATTTCCGAATTTATCAATAACAGATGTTAGTCGTAACTAATAAGGCGTAATCATCGTTTTGGGCTATGATGGTTGTTACTAGTAATACTTATGAATTGTAAACGAATACCTACTACTTGTACAACAGCATTACTAAGACTTCTTAAAACTCAATCTCTAAACATATGACCATGAACATTTGTAAGAAATTTCTTGTTAATGAAAAAAAATCTATTATTGATTTTTATTAAATAATGTGTACTTTCATAGATAAATGCAACATTTACATTGCGATCTCAACTAAATAAACACGGCGAACAATGATCGTAATGTAAAAGTATTTTCTTGTATAGTCTTTTCTTCATCGCAATGTTACTTTTGTTACTTTATCTTTGTGACTTCTTAGGTTTCAGACGCTAAGTTTTATTTTAACTGTTTGAACTTCTTCATATTATGAGCTTTTTAATTTGATGTCAAAGTTATTCAAACTTATATCTGGATTTTTCTAACAAGACTATCTTAGTAATTACTCTCAAGACAGAGTAGTGTTAGGAGTTCTTTAAGAGCTCGTTACCATGGAAACAGGCTGGTATATAGAACTCCTCCTCGTTGCGTCGTTTATCCCCAATGTTGAGGGTCATGACCTCGACGAATAACTTTTTGATAGACTATATTTCGCCATGTTGCCCTATCTTTGGTGATGTGGATGGCGACAGAACACAGAGAGATATAGAACTCCAAATTGTGAACGTATTTCAACAAAATCTTATTATTCAAAAAATATAAGCGTTATGTTACCTTGTTTATGTATTGTGTTGCAAATCAAAAGCTTCTGTCAGTAGTAAACCGATCATCATCAGTCGTGACTTGTCGTGGCATTGCTAAATTACTCACAATGTCACAGTTTATTTTAAAATTTCTAAACATTTTGGCACCAGTGCAACGGATAAGCCGTTGGAGAAATTAGCGTCAGCCTCGGCGCATAGGTGATTTGAATTTGAAATAGTATTCAAAATATTGTGCTTTAATTAATTGAATAGTGTTTAAATGTCATTCAGATCAACTATTGGGGGTATTTGTTTGTTGACAATTTTAAATATAGGTCAAGTATTTAGCGATTCCACAGATTCAAATCGTCAAGACAAAACTATTTGCGTTAACGGCATCTTAATTTGAATTTCTGATTGTAATTACAAATTGTAGTTGTGAATGTTGATTTGTTATTTAAACTAGAGACAAACAGTTACCTATATTTAAAATATTTTAACAATAATCTAATGTATAGATATAGTATACAATATCATGCAATAAAAGGAAATATAATCTCATGACAGTGAGTAGTTGCCCAATATAAATTACATCAGCTAATCGGACCGCGTAACCGAATTCTCTGTCCCTAAAAATATCTGTACCTGCTTGAAAAATTTTATTCAGTACTTGGCTTACATAAAAATTCTTGCCCTTTCACATCACCTGCATCGCGTGGATGGAATACAACATACAGCTAATCAAGCGTAAATTAATATACTTACAAAATATTTCATAAAATGCTGAGGATCTAAGTGTCCTCTCGCTCGGTCGTCATAACTTGGCTTGGGTATCTTCCGTCAAGTTTTTACCAAACTACTTCTATAAGTTCAGCGATTATCATCCCTCTACGTATAGGCCACTTATTTTTATTGTGTGCCCAATTCATGTTTTTTTTACGATTTATATATAGTCTCAAATTTGTAGAAACGTGGTCCAGGATACTACGAGTAGTGGATGTCTCGCGAGTACAGTGCCTGGCATCAATTTTGTTTAGTATTCTAAAACCATTTTCTAAGAGTACATCCTTATATGTAATAGTGTCCCGATCTGAATTAAGGAAGTTAAAATTAAAGTTACCGAATAGTATGGTATGTTTTTGACTTATTGTCTGGAATGTCTGTTTAACACTTCCATATCATTGCTTAAAAGCAGTTCGTTAAATTCGTTACCTGTACTTACTCTTATCCTCTTGTTTGGCTGTACATTGTACAAGTGTACATACATTACTGTCTATTTCTGATACCCACTGTTGCTGTTCTATTATTAGTTTATTGATGTGATTATAATGGTACTCTTTTAGATTTGATGGCAGGTATGCGTGTCGTAATGTTTCTGTAAAAAATTTAGAAGATTTATGGGTTGTTCTTTCAGTTCTAGCTTTTCTAAACTATTTTTTAGTATTTTATTCAGTATGGTGATAGTTGTTGGCCTGTCTTCTTCTTCTTATTGTATGGTTGATGAACAACCTGGTGTCAGAGTTTAAACCGTCCATAGGCCTCTGACATGGCTTCACACACCGTTGAAAAATCTCTCAGGTGTGCTGGTTTCCTCACGATGTTGGCCTGTAATTTAAGTTTTATTTCTTTCTTTTATAGAATTTTGAAGTTAATTTTACTCAGTTTTGAGGCTTTTATGACACTACCGCTCTATATAAAAATATTTGGGGTGACTTTGATGTGAGTCAAAATGTATATTTTGATATATTTATATTTAAATTCGTTAGATGAGTGAACTATCCTGTAAGCGCCATTTTTTCTGTAATCTTTTAAAATCTTGGCGTCTCTTACATCAGTTGGCTCCTTCGCTATTTACCTCATATTGTTTAACAAACAGCTGATGATATTAACGAACATTTGGACAACAGTCCGCCTACATGCGTACTTGTGCTAATTATATTCGTCACTCACTATTTAACTAATTGGATGACAGCCTGTATCATTAGTAATAGTACACAAAATATCTTCACAATCAGTATTATTCTGAGAATTGTTTATCTTTAAGAAAATTATGTATTTTTAGAGGATATTTTTGTGTTGCTGCTTGGCTACTACTATGATTTTGACATTATTATTGCGACACATTACCTAAATTCTATCAAAAAAACCTTTTATCAGATTTGGATGACATATTCTGAAATCTAAAACATGAAAGCTAAAAATGTGGTCAGAACAACAAACCGCTTTTACTAAAGAGGCCATCAAAAAATAAAAGAAAATAATAGTCACGACAAATTATTACACCGACTAAACAATCACTGTCAAAGGTGTCTTGAAGTTTGAACAATAGCAATTTATAAGACTTCTAAAGAGAAAAAAAAATGGGTCTTCCGTCACAAAAAAAACTTTCAGAAGTTTATTCAAACAATAACATTATTTATTTCATTGCTTTATTTACTAAATTTCTTTTTATGCTAAGACATACATATGATATTGTTCTTTTCAAGATTTATAAAGATGACCAACCTATAGATATTGTAAGACATGAAGGTTTATAATTTATTTATTAATATTGTAAGTAATCAAGTCTCATGACAAATTGTTGCTCAGTATTTGTGTTTAACACCTGTCCTAATCCATAATCGAAATACAGTACAAATTAAGGGTATCTAAATTGCTAGCCAAGTCTCAACAGCATCAGTCATCTATGACTACAAATAACCCTTCTGCAAATTGATGGGTAGCATAAAATTTAAGAGTCACCGTGGCCCTAAATTGGGAAGGGTAGCTCATGAACTATAAAAGGGTCTTTCTCTACTTAGCAATAGTTTGGTAACTAATTTAAATTGTCACTTTTGTACGAAAAAAACGTATTTATAAGAAAATATTTATCTTCTAAAACTGACATTTATAAATGAATGAATTTTCACAACAATACTGATATAAGTAACGGTTTTTATCGGTCATCATTTTTTTTTTGTTAGATTCTAAATTTCTTTACGTTTTTTCCAAAATCTAAGAATCGTTACCAAGTTATTGACGATGATGATGATGATGCGTCCTTGAGATAAAAGGTCTTGAGAAACAAACAAACAGTCACACAAAGCGAATCTATAAGGGTTCCGTTTTTCTTTTTAAGAACTCTAAAAAGAGAATAATACAATACACCTACAAGTTCAAAGTCAAAATTCCTGTTAAAAGTATCACTATCCTATCAACGTAACCATTTGATCATCTTATTTAACCTAAGAGTATGACTCACAAATCTGCCTGAACGTCGGCATCACGCTGTGGGCTGTACATACGCAATTGCACCTTGTTTGCCAAATCACGCGAACTGAGTAATTGATCATTTGTTTGTGTATCAGTGGTTGTACCAACATTTGGAGGAATCGTTTAGTTGAATCAATATTTGAAGATGGTAAACTACTTAGTTACAAACGGATATAAAAAAAAGCGAATTTAAAAGACGTGTTACCATCTTTAAATTAATTGATACGTCTCAGTTTGTTTGGTTAATAAACATTTAAAATGTTTAAGATAAAATGTTGAATGTTGTCGCGTGCTTTTGAGTATGACAATGTGTAAGTAGGTATTCTCTCTCACGAAGGGGTGTTCGGTTTAGTTATGTGTGGAAATTCACGTGCACATTGCGTTTGTGTGCGTAAGTATTATAATAATGTATCTATTTTCTAATAGCGACCCGCCTTGACTCCTTACTGGTATTTAAAATCTTTGAAATCTCTACTACTATATGCATGTGTCATCGAAACCTTTCTAGAGAATTATTCTCTATTGGTGTAGCATGAAACTTTTAGGACTTTTTGAGTTGACCACCTTCATTGAATAACTGGAAACCTATATATACAATGAATAAAACAAAATATGTAAGATTAACACTGCCACTCTCATACAAAAAAAATTGCATGTATACCAACATTCAAATCAAAACAAAACCGCCTTGGTGATAGAGATAATAGCAACTATAACAGAACTAGTTGCATCTACATAGACACTCAGAAAGAAGGATAATTTAAAATAATCGTAAAATTTCATAACTGATGAAAGTTTCATGAAACAAAGTACAAGTACTCGTAGATCAAACCTAAAATCAGCGAAGGAATTACTTATACCGATCGGCGTGCAAATAATAAATAACTCGAAATTAAATCATTCAAGAATAGGTACGCTTGAAACTTTAACATCGCAAGCACCAAAAAATTTAAATACATATAGCAATCAACATCAGACTGTAGGTGTGATAGGAATGAAACTCCCATCCGGTTTCAAAATCCCATACCTGAATACACATTCCTTGGCTAGTCTCTCCTATCTAGTAGTTATACCTAGTTAGTTTTCCCACCCACCTACAGATACCGTCATTGCTCAAAATCTATTCTACCAGGATGTTTTGTCCCGTTATCCAAAATATCTTAAAAGTGGGTGGTAGAGATTATTTGTTTTCTCATTCTTCGACTGTTTGAAATAGATTTCTTGTGATCTTAACAACCCATTCATACTTTGTCGTGATAATAATAGAGCAATTAATGATATATATAAGCTATTATTAGATATTGCTTTAAATAGTTTGTTTTCTGAAAATAAGATTGTTTTCTTTGATTTTGGCGTAAGGTATTTACTGTCATTATTGTGAATTTCTAGTGTCACACTCCAGAGTAAACCCCTGTCCTCTTTTTTCCACTTTTATTGTTCTACATATTTAAGTACAAGTTTATGCCCAATCATTAAAGTAAAAGTTCATTATCTGAGCTTACAATGTCACCCGTTCTTGCTTTTCAATCATCACTTGTGACCAATTTTGTTACAACATAATATTTAACTTCTGTGAAATGTTCATTTCTGTTAATATGATTGACTATATGTCTACAAATCGTACTGTTTGTATGTCACTAATATTCTACTATTTACTCTCAATAACCCTCAATCACAAATTACTGGCATTATTTTAAACTTCGAAGTCATTACCATCTTGCCCTTGTCCTATATTACTTAAGTGGTCGTCACACGTTTTTGTCTTTCATTAGTTCTCCTGTCTACAACTACGCTGGAATTTTCTTTTGCTTGACAAACTTCACAAAATGTCTCTATTTTTAGATCACCTGAGTCCACTATAATTACGAAAATGAAAAATTAAAAATGTTTTTAATAAATAAGCCAGTTTGTAGCAGCTGTTGCTTATAAACGAAGTAGTCTCAATTTACTAACACTCAGTTCATTAAATTAAGTCATAACCACTATTTTTGATCCTGTAAATCTTTCGTTTGATCTGGATAGATTGCCTCTCAGCCTTGATTACAATCTAAAAACAGATACCGTAGAAGTCATTGAACTCATAATTTTGGCTACTAAACCGACTGTAGCTAAAACTGTACTTATAATCGTGAAAAAATTAATACTAAGGGTATTGTCACTAGGCTACTTGGTCATATTAAATAACATTTGTGACAAAGGAACAATAAAACTTAATGATATATTTGTCTTTGTTAATTTGACGATAAAACATTGACATTTTGTTACTAAAACAAAAAATATGTAACTAAGATACAATGTTCTTGCATTTTTAGATCATGAACCTTCAAGAACTGTTATGATACTTGATGCTGCTAATATTAAAACAACGCTAGCATCTTAATCTTAATTAAAAATAAACGTGTGGAGAGTTGTAATGAAATCACTCTCCATCATTGTCCCAAGACGCATTTAGATCATCAATCACAACGTTTTAAAGCATACATGTTGACACAATTCACCTGCTGATTTATAGGTCACCTGACTTCTCCAGTTGCCAAGCAAGAACTTCAGCGAACGCTGAAGAAAAATTTACGACTGAAACTGATTTATGAACTAATAAAACCAGAGCCACTTGTTTGTCAGTTTCACGAACTGTGAAACAAGCATATAATATATTATTATATCAATTTTCATATGTAGGTACTAGTATTATCCTGTTTATTAAAATTCAAACACGTTTTCGTTTTGGAATAGTTACGGATTTAGGTAGGAATTTGAGTTAGTAAAGATACAACTAAGTTGGAATTCTATTCAAAGTATTCTATGTACTATTCAAAGTGTGGTAAGGCTAACAATGTCCAAGCTACTAAGAAATCATTAAAAAAATCTTTAATTTTTTTTTATGATTTTTGAATCATTGTATGCCTCTAGATGCATCTGTATATGATGACACTTTGCTTTATTAACATAGTTATATGTAAAATAGCAAGTCTATCGAATTACTCTATCAAGAACCACATTCTGTATATGACAATCAATTAGATATTGTAGTGATATTTATGAAAATATATGATTGAACGTCTAAGGGAAACATCATGAAAACTAGCGTTCTAGAATCAAACATTCGAAGATATATAACATCTACTAACCTACTACTTGTTAATCTGCGGCCTATTACCTCCCTTAGAAAGGAGACTTGGATTTCAGCAGCAAAGCTCATTATAAAGCTGAATACGAATATGCTTATTTAGTCGAAACCTCTATAACCTTGCATCTTGTACACCTTGCACATCCCGATATAACATTTCGCGTTCAAGATCATTGACTACGTTTCTCAAGAACCCTTAGTTACACATGTTTCGGTTCCTTGGCTGAATGATGGAGAAGAGAGTCTACAGTTAAACCAAAATCTCACAGAGAATTATCCAACATTTCTCAGAACAACAACGCCCACGTTAATCAAATGCATTAGCTTTGGTCCAAACCCTATCCCAATATTTGCAACAGTACTGCCATTAGATCAGCTTCTATCTTCAGCGGAAAACACCTCTGCACCAGAGACGTCACGTATGACGAGTCAGTTATCCAACCCATGGCGGTGCTTGCATCCACCCACACAAATTCCGCCCGCCCGCCTCGGCCAGTCGCCAAAATTTTCATAGTTTAGTTACGATTTCGAAAACGACCCGACGCGTCCCGCCGCCGGCGACAAACCGCCCGATTTCTCTGACGAATCCAGTTTCTTATAACCTTCGTCAAGTTCTCGATCGTCTTTGTTTTTAGCGAATTTTGTACTTTAATTGTGATTGTGATTTGACTTGAGTGTTTCGTGGCACTATTGGATTATTGGCTGTTTCTATTTCTCTGGTATGTTGGTTTCACTTACATTTTATCAATCTTCAAGTAACTCTATGTATGCTAGAATATCAGATCTCATTTTACAAGTTTTCATTGAAGTTTCGATATTAAATTTCAAAATTTAATAGCAAGTACAACATAAGTCCTTTTGGCACTCCAAAACTAATCAAAAGTATAGTACAGAGTTTAACACAGCAACAAAATCCTGAATTACAAAGTCTATTTCGAGCGCTATAAGCACTTGAACATGAGAATGCATCATAAAATGTCGAAATAAAACGACCGAATATTAGGTAATCGGAGGAAGTTAGAGTTGCAAGTTATAAAATTTCTTCGGGGAACGTTCGCCGCGATTCGAAGCATCAGAGGCCTTCAGCGGTACCGAAATAGCCCGAGACACTCTTTCGTTTCGTTCACACTCGTGAATATTTGAATGCTGGACACCCACTCGGTTACACTTCACCTTGCCAGTGTTGATGGCGCTGACCGCTCTGCGCATGAGTCACTCGTGAGTCGCGGCTCAGAAGTGGCCAACATCGCTTCAGTTGCTGATGATACTTGATGTATGGTTTCAGGCTCAATAATATTAATGATCGCGACAGGTGTCGCAGTGCAGTTAAAGACTGAAGTAATGATTTTAGTTCTGAACTACTTAACCGACTTATAATATAAATAATTACTGTTTGTACCAATATTTGTGACACTAGAAATTCGTCAAAGAATGTAAAGGATTGTAGCAAAATGCCGAATAAAATTTTGCTGGCATATTTTTAACGTAAAGTGATGAATGATATAAAAAAATATATAGATAAAATTGTTATAATCTAAGCACAAACAGTTATTTTTATTTTAATGTTTATTAATTAATGCGGAAATATACTTCCTAAGTTTGTTAATGTAATACATAAAGCAAAATATATTATGTTACTTGACCAATATTTACATTAAAATTTTAGTTTAGCTGTTAGCTTAAAAAAAATCTAAGCTATGATTATTTATTATCATAAAAAATTACGATTTCATGCGAAACTGAGACTAGCCATTAGCTTGATTTCAAAAAACTTAGTAAATTATTTGGCCGGAATGTCATGGTGACATTATGTTGACACTTCATCTACAATTTTCCCGCCGTTGTTCATTTTAAAGCTGATTTTTAAAATATCTACGATATTGCATTATTTTCCTTACACACTAGTTCTGATTACACTAAAATGTGTTATTTGAAATGCACACTAATTAACTATCGCCAGTCATTGATTGACATGCTGTAAAACAAACAAGCTTTTCACAAATACTATTCTCTTGCTTTTTTATTTCGTTTATTTCATTCGTCTCACGATTTTGTTCCAAAAATCTTTAGAATTTCTTTTTACAAAGCTCAAAACAAAAGTAGACTAACCAACAGACTAGAATATCTTTCAATGAATAATATCTTTAAATAAATAAAGACTTTTGTTTTTTTTTTTTTCATTCCGCCATTTGCATCGCACGCACTCTATCAAATAACATAATTACACCCACAATTCATGTAATTTTGCAAAATTCTTACTTGCTTCAACTTGAGCAATTTCTGGAGTCGCCTATCATTTTAAAGCCGAGTCTCCACACAGCAGAGCTGAAATCGAAACATTGGTATTATAAATAGACTAAAACGTCTTGTTAATAAACAAGTTTTCAATTATTTATTTTTTCATAACAGGCTTCTATAGCGGTGGGTCTATACTTATATAATTAAAACTCATCAAGACTATTCACACGAGCCCAAACTCGACGTGGTTGTGCCGTTTAAATATAGAGTTCCTATGGCTACCTCGCGATTCCATCATTAGATCAGCTCCATGTCATCATAATATTGTATTGTCATGCGATTTACACCTACATGCAAAATTGCATCTCAATCGGTTGAAGATATCTGGTTCAAAATTGAGTTGCAAGATTTGAACCAAACATACAGTTACATTGCAAGCTTAAAAAGCTTGTAAAAATAATGTTTCAATTTCTGAATAAGAATGTTGATTTTCAACATTTGCATTCCAATTAATCTTTTTTTTTCTACTTTGTAGTAACCTAAGCAATATATACTGTTGTCGATTTCGTGTTTGATGTTGTGATTGCTTGATCAAAACATCAACTATCAATGATTTGACAGTGGTGTTGAAGTGCAAAGCTAAGTTTCTGAAATCACGTATAATATTTTTGCAAATGTTTCGACAGATTCTTAATTTCTTAAAATCAAGAGTTACCTCTACACAATTTTTTTACTTCTTTCACTGAGATTTGATAACATAAATATTGGACTAAGCTTGATTAATCTTTTGAATATTAAAAGCTTTTAAAAATAATTTCACTCATTGGTTTATTATTCATAGTCTTTTTAATGTTATTTAAAAATAAATATCTTTTGAACTACAGCAGCTGTAGAATGTCTAGCTGCTAGACTATTATCAGCTGACAGTTCCATGAAATAATCTTGAATAAAAACTTTATGAGGGCGGAACTATTAATCTGTAAAATAATATTTGAATCAAAGATAGACTTTTTTTTTCATTGCGCAAAAATCATCCAATGACACCTCCCGACTTTGGGTGGAGCAAAAGATAGTATCAGATATTTACTGACTAAAAAACCTACCCCGTTTCAATGTTGCCTTTCATACCAGTGCTGAGTCTTCCTTTCAAAAGAAAACCCTTGGCCCCAATAAGCATTGACCCTGGTGGGTCCCCACGGTTTGCCACCAACTCCTTGAGGCACACAGGCAAATTAAAATACTCAGCATCTATTTTTTTTCATGCAGCAGCATGAATTTCACAAATTAATGACAAAAATCATAGCACCTATACGTGTTTGGAAAAAAAATCAGAAATTTTAGCCGCACTTGACCCGCGTGGTGGATTACGGCCCTCTTCTAGAGAGGAGGTGCAAATTGCAATGTTTCTTTTATAATTCAACCTATAATTCCTTATCAATTCATACATACATATATATCAAATGCTGCATAGTTTAGAGAGTAACATTTCATCATCATTCAATTCTAAGTAATATGCATGAATTTAAATTTTGATTGCGTTTTGATTTTTTCTTTAATCTTCCCAGCACGATTTAGATAGTGATAAGAAAATTAATGTCCTTGAGTTTAGTATTCATGTAAACTAAACCTATTGTGTAAGTTTATAGGTTTTACAAATTTAGATCTTGTGTTGACTGAATTGTTGAACAGGACAAATGTTTGTGTGATCAGTACGACCATTTGTTCTGTGTCCGGGTGTAATTTTATCTATAATATGTATGTATTTAGTAATATATAAATATGTTTATCAGTTGTCTAGTACTCATAACACAAGCTCTGCTTAGCTTGAGACTAGACGGCGTTGTGTGATGTTGGTAAAAAAAATAATTGAAAAATTTCCATTACCATCAAAACTGACTTCTCTTTCCTTCTTTCCAGGTTGAAGCCATTCATCAGAGCGGCAGTGTTGGTCCAGCCGCGAGCGTAATGTCCCGAAGCTAACCATGGGGGTGACCGACGATTTAGCCCCTAGCTTCACACAGAAGCCCCAGCTCAGACAAGAAGACGATGGCAACAAACTCGTCTTCGAATGCCAGCTGGTCGCATCGCCTAAACCGGAGATCTGCTGGTTTAGGAGCGATGAACTGCTCAAAGAAGATACTAGGACCAAGTTCAAGTGAGTACTTTGTGTATAACTTTTAATTTACTTTATTTTACGAAACTACCTAAGATATATATAGATAGGTAGTCTATATAGTACACGACAAAACACACAGAGAGTATTGAAAATAATAGGATATAAAATGACAGGGTGTCACTACGGGACGATCTTAAAGCTAGGAGCAAAAGTTCTAATGTCAACAATGCTGTTAATGCCATGAATAATATGAGAATGAATAATATATGCCAGGTAGATCTATGGGCAGTTCCTTCAGAACAGTATGGACTTCAAAATGTAGAACTCCACATGCAAGATAATGCTAAAGAAGTCTAGGAGCGAGTTCTTTTTATCTAGTAGGGTCATTTTAATCATTTAGGTAGTTAAAAAAAATGTAGAGTGCCTAACTTAATCGCAAACAGCAAGAATTTCTGGAATCCACCAAATCTAGTGGAAAAGGAAAGTGTCAAGTAAAAGAAAAAGGATAAAAAATTTAAATGTGATGTCATCATCATTTGGATACACGCGTATAAAATAGTTAGTGAATCGTTTGTTTACGATAAATAGGTTGGCGGATATTGTTACGGATCAAAGAAATTGCTCTTAGTAGAAAATAAAACTTTTCGTTCCTTTTTTTCTATTGTTCCATTTAATTAAGAAATACTTAATACTCAATTGATTAAGAAATCAAGTGATCTACGAAACCCATTTTAGTTATTTACATTCAATGAATATTGCATTGCCAGTAAATATTGTTATTAAAGCACGTACAGCTATTAACAATGTGAATGCGATTATTATAATAATTTAGTTATCTAGAAACATGAAGCAGGATGAAACAATTAAATAAATGAGTATATAAAATAGAGATATTTAGGTATTAGCAACTAACTTCTACCAAAGCTTAGACCGCATATAAGTAAAAGAAAGAAAAAAACGTTTATACGTTTTTTGTACGTTTTGTATGTGTTTGCGTTTTTTTTTTGTGTAGGTCTTTCCATTAAATTTTTGAACCCCGTTTTATTCCCTTTGGGGGTGAATTCTGACAGTGCTCATCTGCATTATAAAAGGAAATCTGCTGCATTTACGTTACGTTACGTATTCAGTCAGTTTCTTCTTTTACATATACAGATATCTGTGTCCTAGTAGTGGGAACAATAAAAAGGCTAATGATGATGATGGTGATGATATAAAGAGATTATTAGGCTTATGTTATTTATTTTACAAATATGTTTAAAAAAATATTATTCATCAGTTTACATGATGAAGCCGGTGTTTACTAGCTGACTACGTTAAGAAAAATACTGAAACAAACTTGGGGTTCCAATTTTCTCTTAAACTCCATACAGTATATATATGTTTTGGTCGAAGAAAGAACCATACCGACTGGCCTACTCAAATGAGTAGGCCAGTCCAGTCAGAGCAAGCATTATCTATCTGTATTCAAAAAGCTCAACTCAGGAGTACAATAAGGAGCTCAACGACTTAAACGAACTAACAATACCAAGGAAAGGATGTTTGGGAAGGCCGTAGAAAATACTCAAATTGCTACGCCAGAATTATAGAAAAGAAAAGAGAGAGCAAAAGTAATCTACGTAGTATTCACATACACAATAATAAAAGATAATGTATATTACAAAATACAATACTTAGCGAGGTAAATATCTAAGTCAAACATTAATTTAAAAGGAAAGTCAAATTAAAATAATAATAATTAAAAGCAAAATTGAAAATAATAACAAAGAAAAATGACAACAGCAGTTGTAGTGCGTACTGGGGCAGGTCAAATTCAAACCTTTGTTGATAAATAACCATATATTGATTTCAAATACTGATTAAATGATTCTAAATTCAATATATCTTAAGAAAATTTTGAACCAAGAACCTACCGTTCAGCGTTTAAACTAATCACACTGTTTTTTTTTTTATAATAAGGTTCAGTCTAAAATCTTCTGTACGGAAGTAACGAAACTCCAGTCATTACTGTGATGTTTATTTCAATAGTTAACAAATAAAATCTGCGGCGATAATCTTCATATCCAATGATAAAAATCTCGATTATATTCAGAACTCAATCAATAAACACGATGCAAGAATTAAATTTAGCAGTATTATCTAAGATAATTATGGCACAGAAAGCTACGTGACACGTCCCAGGTACTCCCCAATTAAAAGTAAATACATATTCTTAGTCATTCGCATAGATTTTAGCACCCGTCATCGGTACCATGAATCACTTGTCTGTGAAAAGTTTGTGTATAATATCTCATTCTATTTTTATACAGTAACGTCTTGTTTATTTATATTAATCATGATCTGAATATAATTTGAACTGTGTACTAAGTCCAATGTTTTTGTCGAAATCGAAGCTGAGTAGTGATGAAGTGCCTTTCTTGTCTATGAAATCTATGAAATGCTAACTATTCAGACATAATATAGTCGGAGACATACGGAATATTTAAAAGTTTTAGACATCACCATTGAGGCTATTTAGTACAGTCAGATTAAAAAGTTTAAAATAGATATGTAAGAAATTTATTACGCGAAATTGCTGCTTTAAATTCATTTTAAAACTGTTTTTCTGACTACGAGTAAACTGTGTTTTGTCCGAACCATCACTGATAAAATATTGGAATGAAAAATTATATTATTATTTTATATTATTGCATCACTGCTTACCATCAGGTGGGATCGCAGTCAAGCACTAGTTTATAGCAATAAAAAAAAAATATATACTGTATTCCTCACAAAACTCTTTTTGTATCTACTTGATACAATTTGATAGACTAAGATTTAGCTAGTTCCCTGGTAAAAAAATTCAACAATTTTATTTTTAGTATTTAATACATGTGATCATTGTTTTCGGATGATAAAAAATTAAAAATAAACTATAACTAAATAAATACAATAGTTTTAAAATAATAATTATTAAGCACATCTTAACGTTTGTATTCAGATATATTTATATATGTATTAAACTTTTTAAAGATGGTCCTGTCAAACTAATCTCAGGAATGCATTGACAGATTAGGACTACTTGATAAAGGGCATCATCAGATTTCTGCCTTCGTCCAGTGTTACTGTTGTTATTGGCCTGTGGTGTAATATGTATGTTTCTTCTATTCTGTCTTATCTCTGCTATATCAGTGACTCTATCATTCAATCCAATCATCCTTTGTTGACTTCCTTTTTTGTTTAGTTTATGTTTTTGTCCCTCTTATTTTGTCTACTTGTATACTCATAAAACTCTTAGTACTCGTAAAATGAGCTTTTATCCTCCTCTCTCTTTTCTTTTTACTTTTCAATCACTTGCCACTTTTAAACTTCCTCTAATATTGATTATATTACTTATTATTAATAATATAAATTAATGTCTCACTTTAGGCATTATATTATGTTTAATGTCTCACTTTAACCATTCTCATCTCAACAACACTTTTGCTTCTGTCTTATTCTTAAGTCCTCGTAGGTTTCATAAACCTTCTTCTTCGTCTTAATATTTTTATTAGATAAATTTAAACTACTTACTCTTCTCTCTCTTATCTCTCACAAATTTTATAAAACCATGGTTAAATTAACTTTTATATTTCACAGTAGGTGTGTAGACACCGGTATCCTCTTGAAGCTTAATGAATTAATAAGACTGAACATCTAAACTCTATACAGACTGTCAAAGTCCACATGTCCATACACAAGGTGTAACATGTCCAAAATGTATTGGGTCAACGTTCGATGTCATTAGCTTCACTCTGTTTGTCCCAAACATCCCTTTGATGTGATCAAGACGACACACTTGGCACTGGCTGGGCATGCCAGCTATTAATATTTTGATGAGGAATCGTAATTTCTTGAAGATGATGTTATTTGGTTTTATCATTGTATTGGTATTTTGTGTGACACGTGAAGAAATGAAAGCTAAAAATGAGAGTGACATAAGTGTAGCCAGATTTTTTAGTGGAATATCATCAAATGACTCCTCCCACTCTAGAGCGAGAGACTTCTATTGTCTAAAACCCACCCGTAATTCATCAGTTAACTATTTTGAACAATCCTTAAAGGTTTAGCTAGCTAAATCGTCTTTGGCCATGAACTTACAAATTGAGTTAAAAATCTTAAGGAAATTAAAATTTTCCAGTGATTTAATAGTAATTTAGTGGTTCCACATTGCATCGTAAGTTCGTTTTCCGCACGAAACTTAAATGTGTATGATCTATAGACATAGTCGATAGAAATACTCGGGTGTGGATGTCTTGTGTGTGTTTATGTATTTTTGTAAGCATTTACGTACAAAAGTAATTAAAAATTCAGACTCCTATACAATAATTGTAGTCTAGGATGGTGCGGATTTCAGCTATCGCTGCGGTATTCAGTACTATTCATAAAATAAAATTACCTATTCTTTTCACTCATTTTAAAGAAGCATATTTTCGCCTTGCTGTCATCCTATCTACGCTATATACCGTAATAAACCTTTCTATCTTTATATACAGTTTGCCTGCTATGGTTGTCCCGTCTGATAGATAGGTTCGTAATGAACTAGTGTGCCTCACCCTCATCGACTGCATCACTGCTTAACATCAGGTGGTATTGCAGACAAGGACTAGATTATATCAGTTAAAAATTGTATATACCTATGCTTGTGAGTATCTTCAGTGGTAAGACTATAGATTACTGAATGATTCTCCTATACATTATTACAAGGCATATCAAACGTTTCGGATGTATGTTAAATATTTTTCTGAATATTCTTGTAAGATGTACATATCTATACATTGTTTTCTTATATGCAGACAAAGTTGCAGACAAAATTGTTTAGATATACAATATACTACTATTAGATATGAAAAGAGATTACATGTAGCAGAGATGAGAATGTTGAGATGGATGTGTGGTGTAATGAGAGTGGATAAAGTGGGAAATGAGTATATTAGAAGAAGTTTAAAAGTGGCGTCAGTGACTGAAAAGTTGAAAGGGAACCGTTTGTCTTGGTATGGCCAGTATAAATGTGGATGGATGGAAAGACAGAGGGAGACTAAAGAAAATATGGATGGATTGTGTGAGAAGCGACACGATAAAACGGAGTTACATATAGCGCCGACAAAAAAAACGGGACAAGGGCAGTAAGATGATACTATTATCAGATATAAGTACACACAAATAGAGATATTGTCATACATATAGAATTATGATGAAGTTTGCTACGCTTTTGAGTGTCTGCAACAAGTGCTACCTGATTTAACTCCACTCGGATTTAATTCATGCAGATGGTCGATGGAGCGACCGTAGACCATAACACGCAGCGATGAAAAACTTCCCAAAAGATAGACGGTTGACTAGAGTCTGGATCGTGGGCATCCGATAAATGCAATTCACACAGAACCGTTCATTGTTCCACCACTTGGGGGAGATCTATGTCCAATAGTGGACGTCTTTCGACTGTAATGATGATGATCATTATTCATGTTGATAGCAAACGATCTTTGAATCCTAACTATGATATAAATACCAATGTCATTGAATTTCACGATAGTATCAACGGATATACGGATGACGATAAAAATTCACCGGAGGAAACTTACGTCATATTGATTCCAGTAAATAAGAATTTTCTTAGAACCATTAGCGATAAAGAACTCTATTTAAACCAAGAAATAACGAAGAAAAAACAGCTGTTCGAAGTTTTGTTTGAAAGTGTGTCAGCACTATTAAACATGAAACACTGACAATGTGAAGACGTTGATAAGTTTTTGCTTCGGAGAACTATCTTAAGAAAATGTATTAAAAACGTTAAATAATGGATATTGAATATTCATTGTGAGGTTAGGAATCATCAAATAACTCCCGCTTTTAACGGAGGAAAAAGGAGTATCGAGTCCTTTACATTCCACAACAAACCAGGGGTAACTCTTCCGCCAATTGTCGCAGCTCGTTACTTCATTTTCTAATATCTATTGTTTAACATTAAAGTATTAAAGCCAAATACGATATTACTTTGAAAAATTAGGTTTCAGCAATATTTTAGTCAACATTCTAATTGTTAGGTGCATCATTAGTCTCGTAGACACAAGTGGGAACTCCTGGTTATGATTACCGAATTGAGAATAAAGTGCTATAGGATTTTTATAGTAGGAATTGAGTCTATAGCAGCTCAGTTGGCGGTGTGACATACCCAAGCCTCGGGAAACACATACAGCCATTGGTTTTGCAGATTTTCATCCCATCGGATTGTGAGCCTTAAGGAAGAGAAGACACTTGTGTGTCTGCACAAACTTGAACAGTATAACATCCCATGAATACTTGTCTAGTTGTTGAGACTGACCACCATGATCGAAATTCGGTTGGGAGGATTATTTTGTCAATTGCATCACATTGTAAATCCAAAAAAGTGTAACCGTATTTTGATTTTGCATTTAAATAACATAAAACGCAAAACTGAACTATCTCTGAATCGGTAATAGGCACACACCATCTCCAAACTAGCGGTGATCTCAAAGAAACGTAATTTTTTAAGGCCACTCCATACTTCAACGCTCATACATATAAAGTCTCATCATATTTCAGGTTTTTATTGCTTTCAAAATATTAGTTTCCCTCTTAATTGGTAAACGGTATGAGTTTTGAGAAGTTTCCAAGTGTACGAAGATAATAAGTGGAAAATTGAGGAAATGGAGCAATTGTTGTATGAAATCTTTGTTTTACAGCGTATTGTCACGCATATGAGAGCAATTCCAAATTATTGCTTGCTGAAAACCAGAAACGATAGATCACAGACTAGAATACTTGTTGTTATTCTAAAAGTAACACTGATTACTCATAGTAGAAGAGCATATGTCTAGAATAAACATATAACAGGTGATAGATATGTTTGTATTCGTAGCAGAAAAGTTCAACTGGCAGATAAGATGCATTTAGAAATTCAGGCACTGATATGATGGGAGTGGATTTAAACAGATATGAGAATTATTGAGATGATATTATGATTGAGATGTTAAATAAATTAAATATAGCCAGAAATTCAGAGATACATATTTTATCAAATGATCGAAAGCATTATGGTCACTCGATAAACCAAAAGCTATATAACCAACACAATATTATTGATCAGAACTTCATTATAATGCAACTAAGTTGTATCAATTTCTATTTTATTACACACACACACAACAAAACTACTTAGCTAATATTTCTTCATTGCAGATGGCAATCCCAGTCATAAATCCTTTTTCGTAGTAGGTAAAGGAAACATTGTAATAAGTCAGTCTCTGTTTACAAATATCTCTGGCGACCCACTTCTCTAATCCAATCCAATCTCGGAACCATACATCGTGGCTATTTTAATCCTTTAACCGCGCTTTATTCTGTCATAGTCTCAGTCATATCAATGACCAGATACTTCAACTTGTCAGGTCTTCTGTTATAGGAAGTGAAAAGCTAAACGATACCGACTATCTAGTCGCAAACACAGAACCCTGGAGAATAGAAGGAGAAAATATTCGTCGGACCAATTCAACGTGGGTGATTAAAGAGTTAATGCAGACCAAATCTACTAGTAACTTTTTTTGTAATTAGTAATTGTTTGGAAAAATTCTCTTAGAATAGTCTGACTTAGTGAAGATGCAAAAAAAGTAGCAGAAAGTTATAAATTCCGACAAATAAATGATAATGGCTCTTGAGAGGACATAGATAACACGGCATCCGTTTGGAGTAAAACCAATGAACCAATTGAAATTACAGTATCAATAATAAAGGCTTAGAGCCTCTTGGGTAACCAAAACGCAGTGACTACAGATATGTACAAAGTTTTCTTGCGTGATCATAAGCTTAAGTAGCAGTAGGCTGGGTACATTAGTTCCAAAATAGATGATTAGTGAAGGCGAGAGGTACTTGAGTGGACGTGAACTCCGGTTCACAGTTCCGACATGCAGCATTAGAACTTCCCATAAGGAATACCGTTGACTAGGTCTGTATCGCGGAAATCCGATGGAAATAAGACGCACATAATCAGTAATTGTGGTGACACTAGAGAAGCTCTCCAATGATAAACATTATTCAGTTGAAATTAATAATTGCAAAAACATTAAATTTGTGATTCTAAACATACGTAAGTTACCTAGAAGACGATAGTAGAAGAAGGTAGAAATGATACTAAAAATCAAACGATATTTAATCAGAATTTTAAGATAAAGACATAAAGTTGCAATGGATAATAATCTACACAATAATCACTCAAGAAGCCAAACCGCGTCTTACATCTTGTTTCTAAATAAAATATAAAGATATACTAATGTAAACACGGTACAGGATATTAGCATATTTATGTAACGTTCGTGTTCAAATTAACGTTTTTAACCAAAGGAAACGCGTCATTTTACTGCAGCGGTTTTGGCAGAAGGTGGATGCGGTATTTCAAAAATTCATAAGTTTTTAATATACTTCAATGGCGTTCGTTACATTCTTAATAACTAATTATTCTGTTACAAAAAATATTAAGAAATCTGTTTTCTTTTTTTGTATATGTACCAAATTATACAGGTTTTTTTATGGAGGGCAATATAATAGGTCACTCATGCATGTCCAAAGCAATAAACATTTTAAATTTTACTAAGATAGTTATAAGTTTTCATCTACTAACAAAATATGGACTTGTAGAATCTCTATGTGCATAGTCTGAAATAAATATTTTCAATAATCATCCAATGACAAATCCCGCTCTTGGGCGGAGCGGGAAACAGTGTCAGACTCTTACTGACTAAACACTGAGGCCAAGCCCTCCCTTGAGAAAGAGCCCCTGGGCCCCAGTAGGCTTCAACCCTTTTGCAAAGTCCCTACGGCGAAATTATAGAGGTGCTTCATTATTTTATGCGGGAATATCAATGTATCTAACTTCGTTATGATTCTTGAACCTAATAAGAGATAAAACATGATGTTGAAGTATTAAAATGTAACAATTCTAAAATATCTAAATACGATTTTTGGGTTCGATTGAACTACTGTGCGTACCCATTTAGGTTCAGTTTACTGGCCATGCTACATCTCCAATTCTCCATACAAACATTAGACGCCCATATTATCCCCCCAGAGATTAAACTTTTGTAAAGGAAAACTTGTACAAAATTTCACGCACCTAAAGTTTTGGCTGTGCATTGGAGTGTCAGTCAGTTTCTCCTTTTATATATATAGATGGCAATGCTAGATCATCGTCTACTGCCTACAGGTGTACCTTGAACTTCTCGTATCGTCATGTTTAATGAACTACAACATACCAGCTAAAGTCACACTCTTCTAATCGACCTCTTTCCATTGTTTCAGGATCCAGAGCATCGCCAATAACAAGTTCCTGGTGGTGCTTGAGTTAGATGACGTTATCGAGACCGATGCGGGGCTGTACAAAGTTAAGGCTAAGAATAAGATGGGCGAGGTGGCCGCTTCCATCAACCTTAACTTCAGCCGTGAGTATATTATGTTGATATTTTGTAAAATAATATCCACTGTCCACACTATTCCACATATAATCAAACATCGTTAATTAATGTTAACCCTAGATACTCTCTAGGGTTTACATTTAACGGTGTCTGATCATTGTCAGTTCTCAACAATCGCTAATTGTTTCGACTTTTTAAATTATTTATTTCGGACAGTGTTTCTGGGCGTTTTACGTTAGTTAAGCATAATTTACAAGGAAAAACAACTAGATTAAAAATAAAAAGTATTAAAAATTATGTTTTTCATAAACAATAATTCAATTGTCGTGACAGTTCCTCATTATGAACAAATCGACCTTTTGATTCCAACATTCATAGAAAGACTGTTTACCGAAATCTTTTCAGTCAATATCAAACATGTCCAAACATTGGAACCAAACAAACCAACATGTCAAACAATGACACAAACATTTGTGACAATATACCCGTAACTCAATACTGGACCAATAAAAATACCTACGAAAATAACGGTATTAGTCATAGTCAGAAATAAATGTCTAGGAAAAAATGTACTGTTGAACGTTAACCCACGCTCTGGGGTGTTGAGCCAAACGTGCGTTTGCGCATCACGTTGGCAACACGAATGTCAGACGAAACTGTATCGACGACAATCGACCGACAAAAGTTTGGATATTGTAAACATGTATATATAATAGTGACCAGACGTTCATCGCATATCTGTATTACAAGACAGTATTAATGACAGCATATTTTCTACTCTACCTTTTATATGTATACATAGAAGCTACGTAGTATCAACAAATTTTATAGAGAGAAGTAAACAAAGTAAATTCATCTGTTTATAAAGTAAATAATAACTAAAAGACTCTATCCTACTCTACCCAACCATACCCTATATTTTCTCATAAGAACCGTCTCCTGATAATAACAAACACAACAAAAAAGAATTAGCGAAATCGGTTCAGCTATTCTCGAGTTTTGCGCTTACCAACACATTTTGCGATGCATTTCTATATAATAGATAAATAATAATAATGTAAAAATAGAACTGTTATTTGAATAGCAAAGCTCAAATTTAAAAGAAAATTTAATTCTAATCTTGCATAATTTATTATTCTCAAAAATAAAGTCATAAATCTGTCAAAAAAAGAACGATAAACTTAACATGCTTTGCCAAAAATAAGTGATTTATTATTGAAAATAAACAACATGCAGTTTTAAATACATACCTAGAAGTAATCCAACTTTTAATAAACAATGACTGCAGCCTGCAGACGTTATTAGAATCGACTGAATAATAACAACAATATTTTTGCTATATCCAACACTACACTCTAAATATCCAAAAATTTTAAATCATGCAATTTTCTTTAACAAATAAATGAAACTATAAATCTAAAAGTGAATAGTAACAACATCACAACCAAAATTATTAGATGACTAAGAAATTATTTCATTGTTTACATCTGGAATATGTTTTAGTAGATCTGCTGAAAATCGAATATACACCAATAAATTTTGTTGCTCTGTAATTTTACAATCCAAGTCATCTCTCGAATGCATCTGACGATGAAAAGATTTATCGTCCAAAAAAATTCAGTAATTTTGTTCTTATTAGGTTTCTGAGAATTTTTTATTAATACAATTAATGTTTTATTTTTCAGCCGCTGACGAAGATAAACAGAAGTGAGTATCTCATCTCAAATATTTGATTTTTCCTGTATCTTTTAGACTTGGTTTTAATTCGTGTCAGTATTTCCTTTTTATTGAAATCACTTTCTAAATCAACATTATTTTAAATTTTTCAACCTTACTACTCTTTTATTTTTTTCCTGAAATAGCACACGTAAACTCGTCTTCAAGTAAACTTTTTTTATTTTACTTATATATTTCACTCATCATTTACAGACAAGTGGACGGTAAAGCGCCAACATTCGCGCGTAAACCCGCCATCCGGCAAGAAGACGATGGCAAACGGCTTATTTTCGAGTGCCGTATTGAAGCCGAACCCCTGCCCCAGGTCTCCTGGTTCCACGGTGGCGTGGAAGTCAAACCTGGACCCAGGCATAAGGTCAGTTTTAAATGGCACTCCTGTTGTTCTAACCAGTTCTGCTACCTCAGTTAGGAAAACCAAAACATTGGCAGACGCTTCAATATGAGAACATCAAAAATATCTCAATATATAACAAAATATAAATTTTCAGAAAAATTTTCTTTTTTTACAAAATTTTTAATATCTCTGATAATTATATAGGTCATCATCATCATCTCAGCGTTAGTCCCGGTTGCTTCCTTGGCTTTCACCTCGGTGCCCGGGGTCCGCTTTCCAACTCAAACTCCTCCACTTCGCTCGGTCTTTCGCGTCCTTTGCCGTAAGCCCATTGACACGCATATCGTCTCTTACGACGTCGATCCAACGCCTCTTAGGCCTTCCTCGTTTTCCGGGTCCCGGCGGAGGCGGCATGGCGAGGCATCTGTTACCCACGTAGTCTGCCGGTTTTCGTAAAACGTGGCCATACCAGCGTAGGCGACCCTCCTGCAGTTTATCCGCTATGTCACGGACCTGAAGGCTGCCCCGGATGCGGGAGTTTTTAATGCGGTCTTTCCGCGACACTCCCGACATCCAGCGCAGCATATTCATTTCCGTGACACGCAGGCTCTGCTTGTGCCGCTCAAGTACAGGCCACGCTTCACTGCCATACAAAAGGACAGGCCTAATGATGGTCTTATAGACCTGTCCTTTGAGCCTAACCGGCATTTTGGGGTCACAGATAACCCCCGCCACCTCACGCCATTTCGCCCAGGCCGCCGAGATACGTGACTCGACGTCGCAATCGACGTCCCCGGACTCGTGGAGCACCGATCCCAAGTACCTGACCTGTTCCGTGCGCTCGACTGTGTCTTCGCCAATGCGAACAGGAGCAGCGTTTGTTGTGTTACAGGCCAAGTACTCGGTCTTCGCCGCATTAATTTTCAGACCGCCGTTTTCCAGCGATTCCTTCCACGCTGTCACACGTCGAACCAAGCGCCCACTGTCCGAGTCCGCCAGCGCGATGTCGTCTGCATACATGAGCAGCCATGGCGGCTGCTCGTGTAAGTCCCTGATGTTGGAGGACAGGACGTCCAGCACCACACTGAACAGAAACGGACTAAGGACAGAACCCTGGTGAACTCCGACGGTGATGGGGAAGGGTTTCGTATCGCCAACAGCGGTCCGAACCACAGAACCGGAGTCTCGGTACATATCTCGGATGATGTCAACATAGGTCTCGGGCACTCCTTTGGATCTCAGCGCCCACCAGATCACCTCACGGGGGACACAGTCGAAGGCCTTCTGCATGTCAAGGAACAAGAGGTGCAGAGGCGTATTCTTTGATCTGTATCCCTCCATGGTAACCCTTAGGGCAAAGATGGGATCCATGGCGCCATGGCCTGGTCGAAACCCATATTGACACCCCGAGACGGTGCACTCCTGTCGGATCCGAGAGTCAATCACCCGCTCGAAGAGCTTCATGGTGTGGGACATAACCTTAATCCCCCGGTAGTCGCCACACTCCTGCACTGATCCCTTGCCTTTGAAGACTGGAGTGATAATACTCAGTCTCCATTGACTCGGGATCTTTCCGGTGAGGAGCATGCGGTTAAATAGGTGGGTTAAGATGCCCACACCACGAGGACCCATCGCCTTCCAGGCTTCAATGGGGACTCCATCGGCACCGACAGCTTTCCGGTTCTTCATGCGGCGAAGAGCCACATGTACTTCTTCAGGCGTAACCAGGGGTACAAGTCCCTGATTTGGAGGGAGAACCGGAGACAGCACCTCTTTGTGCTGCTTGTTCAGCAGCTCGTGGAAGTACGAGCGCCATCTCTCCTTCACCGCGAGGTCTTCGCATATCAGATTGCCGTCAGGGTCTCTTACACAGCGGCACTTAGTGATATCCAGTGCCGCTTTGACCCTGGAACGTGCCAACTTATAAATGAGCTTCTGCCCCTCAGACGATTCCAACTTATCATAAAGTGGCTGTAAGTGGTCTCGTCTGGCTCTGGCTACGGCCCTCTTGGCGGCACGTTTAGCAGCTCTGTATGCGTCGCGGTCTTCGGGAGATTTGGAAGCTTGCCACGTTTTGAAGAGAGCTTTCTTCTCTCTGATCTCCCTCTGGACTGTGTCATCCCACCACCAAGTTTCCTTGTCACACTTGCGGCCGCCCCTGGACAAGCCGAGCACCGACTTTGCCGCCTCGGTGATGGCAGCCTGAATCCTGTCCCAGTGGCTTTGCACAGGTTCGCCATCGGTACCATCGCACTTATCGCCGATGGCCGACGCGAACGACTGGGACGTGGCTGCATCCAGTCGCCACCACCGTATTCGGCGTTGTTGGCGCTCATCAAACTTGACCCTAGGTTTGACGCGCAAGTCCATGACAAGGAGACGATGTTGTGCAGTGAGACTCTCGCCGGGTATGACCTTGCAGTTGGCCACCCTACTGATAAGGTGCCTCCGTGTGAGTAAGAAATCGATTTGGGTAGCGTACCCCCCGCTCCTGTAGGTAATCAGGTGTTCGGATTTCTTTTTGAAATACGTGTTCACGATGGCAAGGCCGGCAGCCGCACACGTTTGGAGGATAGTCTCCCCTTCAGCGTTACGGCTACCGTATCCAAAGCCACCGTGAACATGCTCAAAGTCCTTGCACCTGTCACCCACATGACCGTTCAGATCACCACCCAGAACGATTCCCTGTGACAGCGGGATGCCACGAAGCACCCCACCGAGTTGATCCCAGAACGCAGCCTTTTCAGCGTCGCTGCAACCGACCTGAGGCGCGTAGGCACTTATCAAGTGGGTTATAACCCCGTCGATAAGCACACCTACGACCATAAGCCGGTCGCTGTAGCGTTTCACCTCCAGGACTGCGTCTTGAAACTCCTCGGAGAGTACAACGGCCACCCCGTTCTCCCCACCGGCTGCACCCGTGTAGATTAATTTGTAGCCATTCCCGATGAGCCGGGACCTGCGGCCTTTCCACCGAGTCTCCTGCAGGAATGCCACGGCCACCCTTCGCCTGAGAAGTAAGTCGGCTAACTCCCTCGCGCGTCCGGTCAGCGTGCCAATGTTCAGGCTGGCGAAGCGGAGTTTCCGGGTTGGGGCTCGCGTCTTTATCCGTGTTCGCCCCAGACACGGTAGCCCTTGCCCACTTGCCACAGGAGTCGGGCGAATCTCCTGCGCGCCGTTTTGCGGCGGCGCCCTATCCGTGGCAACAAACTTTCTTAAACCGTCCATGTTTATTGGCTATTTGTGGCCTTTACGGGAGCGACTGCCGTCCGACCTCCCAACCCTAAGAGGGAAAGCCAGCGCCAGAGCCTCATCCGCTGATCGGCAGGTGCCCCAACTTGCAGGGGAGGTTGACTTGGGCCCCGAAGGTCGTAATGGGGCCCCATATGCACCCTGATAATTATATAGGTATCCATCTATATTTGGATTTAGGCAAAAAGAACAGAAGAATTGAAATGATGAATCATTAAAAAATGCTACTATTAGATATACTATACTATATACTATACTATACTATTTAGACCAGATAATTAATTTGAAAGCAAATAGAAACAAATTGCCTCACATAGAAAGACTTACAAAAATAACGTACTTACTAAATTAAGTCATTACTGGAAAGTTAAATGAAAACGTGAAAGAGAAACAGCATAAGACAGATGACATTGTAAAGAAAGTAAAAATAAAACTAGCTATTAAAGATGTCCTAGTTTTAAATAGTACTCAGAAATGGCCTTGACCCGGTTTTAGTTGGCTGGTGACGATACCAGGTGTCAACTGTCTAGCTCGATGACCTTTCATCTTAAACATTTATTAATAACATACATTTGACAATTTTATGCAATAGAACATAGGGCATTCGAAAAAATGATCCGGATTTAGATGAAAATTTTGATGAAGATTCGTTGAATTTAAGATTGAAGTCATGTCAGTTATAGTTATTTTTATGATTCTTTTAACAAATCTATTCATCATCCACATACTAGTCAGATAAAATTAGAAAAATTTGTTTATACATGAAAACAATACGAAAAATGAATCAATATGTATTATTTTATTTTTAGTAGGCATAATTTTAATATAAGTTAAGTTTGAAGCAATGGATATTCATAATTTTACGTTTTTATATCAACAGCTTACAGTAAGCAAGGAAACAAAATCCTATTATGCATCACTGGAGATCAACAACGTAACCGTGGAAGATGCTGGCAAGTATAGGGTTACGGCCAAGAACGAACTCGGCGAAAGCAATGCCACAATCAGCTTGAACTTCGATAGTAAGTACCCTTAACTTTTTACAAATTATATGAGAATATCACATCAGAAATATACATCAAATTGGCTTCAAAACGGACGAGATATATTAAAATACATATTGGCGGAGAAAAATTTAAAAACGAAATCGCAGCGATATATGACGCTTAATATTGTTTAACCAATGCTACTTTATTGTGTGTATCTAATCCTTTACATGTATTAGTTGTAATATGTCTGATTATAAACGTAGATATTGCAGCAAAGCTTGTATAATCATCAACTAATTCCTTCAGAATTTCAGTTACTCTACATAATACACTAGAAAATGTCGTTGTAATCGGTTATTATGTATTACAGATTAAGATGTTTTCTTAATAATCTAATTTGACCTATAAATTCTATTATTACACACTGACATAATGAAACATACTATACATTCACTTATAACTATTATTATGACACACTCTACACCATACACGATTGCACTTATAATCAAATTGATATTATTAATTATTATTTTATTACTTATTCTTATATTTTTATCATCATCACCTTTCTTATTTCACTACTATTGCAACTGTGCTTTAATTAACACTAATACACCCTCGCAATATTTTTGTAGTTAGTAATAATTTTGCAGACTCTTCGCTTTAGCAATTGCACAATTAACAAAATAACTTAAGCAACTGTCATGCGTACTGTTTGTCAGAATGAGAGTAGAGTGAAAAATATTATACACGTATAATCCAAATTTTTATTTATGTATTCTATTCGATTATATCATTTATCTATCTTCTTATACATCCCTCGATTAACTTTGAATGAGCCTGCGTTGCGTATCTTAATACACTAGAAAGAAAACATCTTAAATCTGATAACAAATGTATAAAGACAGCTGCAAATCTTCGTCAAAACCAAAAATTGGTAAACAATCTAATATTGTGTGCATTGATAAAATAGGCGACGAAGCGCCCGTGCCTGAGGACTTTATCAAACCGACATTTACGGAGAGACCGGTCATCAGGCAATCGGATGATGGTACCAAAATCTCATTCGAATGTCGATGTGTTGGCAAACCGAAACCAACCGTCACATGGTAAGAAGCTACACGACACACATTTAATATAATTTTAAACATAAAATCGGTTTTAACTCTAGTAATAAATGATACAGGTACCATGGAAAAAAGATGGTAAAAGAAAGTAGTAGATATAAAATTACGTTAGAAGAGGACCAAACATTATATCATATGGCGCGACTCGAAATCTTAGGCGTTGAAAATTCAGACAAAGGAGAATACCGGGCTGTAGCAAAAAACAAACATGGTGAAGGCGTAGCAAAAATTAATCTAAACTTCGAGAGTGGAGATAAACCAAAGTAAGAAGACACACACAAAATTAATTGATTTGTATTATGCGTAAGAGTTAGGGCTGCTATTTAAATATTTTGTCTTTTAAACAGAATACCCGACGGTAAAGCACCGAGATTCCCTAAAAAGCCAACCATTAGACAGGAAGGCGAAGTACTTATAATGGAATGTATATTAGAAGCATACCCAGTTCCAGACATCACGTGGTTCCACGGAGATAAAGAAATTAGGGATGGTGCAAAAATGAAGATGTCCAGAAAGGCCACGGGAAAAGATACCTTTAATTTGACGTTAGAAATTTTAGGCCCCACGCGGGAAGATGGGGGCAATTATAGGTGTAACGCCTTCAACTTGTTTGGCGAGAGCAATGCCAATATTGCTCTTAATTTCCAAGGTAAAACAGGATAATCATGCCTTCATTTTATATTTTAAAATGTACGCATACAGTAGCAATAGCATGTGAAGCTTTAAGCTTTGGGGCAGCATGAAATTGTAGTCGATACTCTGTGTTATAATATACTATTCACATTCTCAGGTGGGGATGATGAAAATGGTTTCGCACCATCATTCGTGGAGAAACCCCGAATCATTCCCAACGAGGATGGCACACTCATCACGATGCGTTGTGTCTGCAAAGCGAAGCCGGCGGCCGAAGTCACGTGGTACAGAGGCACGACCGTCATTAAGGCTAGTAGTAAAATCGAAATCAAATCATCAGAAATGGGTGAAGACGTATATGAGTTATTGTTGCTTTTGACAAACCCGACGGCAGCGGATGGTGGCTCTTACCGCTGTCACGTCAAAAATGAATTTGGTGAAAGCAACGCTAATCTCAACTTGAACATTGAAGCTGAACCAGAACCGGAAGGTGAAGGTCCAACGTTCGTTGAAAAGCCAACAATTACATCAAAGGATAATGGCAAATTAGTTATAATGGGATGCAAGGTCAAAGCTAGCCCTAGGCCGACGATCGTGTGGTACCACGAAGGTAAAGAAATCAGGGACTCGTCGAAAATAAAGACCAGGGTCGAGGTCGTAGACGACGTATACACAATCATATTGGAACTCATCGATCCTGGTATTGAAGACTCCGGATTGTATAAATGCAACATTAAAAATGAACTTGGAGAGCTCAATGCGAATCTTACGCTCAATATTGAAAGTAAGTATTAAGTGAATTTCGTTGTTAAAATTGCTAAACAATTTTTTTACATGATAATGTACAAATTGCAAAGAATTATAATAATTAAACACAATTATTCTGTCTCCACAGTCATTCCAGTTATCAAAGAGAAACCAAAGATCATTAAGATAGTTAAGAAGAAGACTGTTATTATTGAATGTAAAGTATTAAGTAAATTTGCACCTGCATGCACGTGGTTCAAGGAGAGTTCCGCCGTCAAAGAGAGCTCTAGGCATACTGTGCTTATTGAGCCTAGTAGAGAGGTAAGACACGATAAAGTATATAGAAATATGTAAACTTAAAACGTCTCAGCAAAAAAATCTTTTCAGATTATAATGTTACCTTGTAATATCATTTTTTATTATTACGTTACAGGGTGAATTCACAGTCAAATTGGAAATATCAAACGTTTCACAAACAGACAAAGGCTCGTACAAGCTGGTCGCTAAGAACGAGAAGGGAGAGGCGACGTCGCAAGTTGTCGAGATCTCAGATATACCTGAGGAGAAGGGTGATAAACCCACCATCATCAAACATCTTAGGAGCTTGGTAAGTTTTACTAAAACTCACGTCACTAAAATGTATGGAAATTTACCATATTAAACAAATAAATGCAATGCATTGCGTTACCAAAAATAAACAACCTTGGGGTTGAAAGTCAAGAAAAAGAACGTATACGTAATTACGTACCATAGATACCTAACAATAGAAATGTTATTAGTAAAAACTTGCCTCATACTCTTTCTTGTAAAAAATTACAGGCACGTAAAGAAAACGAAGAAGCCGAATTTGTGGCAGTCCTGAAGACCTCAGACCAATCGTGCAGATGCACATGGTACAAAAACTCGACGGTCATCAGGGAGTCTTCGGACGTCAACACAACGTTCGACGGCACGAACGCCAGGCTTATCATCAGGAAAGTCTCGTCCAAATATGTCGCCAACTACAGAGTGGTAATCAAGAACGAATTCGGCGAAGATGAGTCGAGTGCCGACTTGACTCTCGTCGAAGAAAAGGTAAGACAGTTGGATTTTTAAATATTGAACTTTTTTCAACTTCCTACCGCAAATACTATTGGTTTTCGAAAAAGAAGCCTCACAGTCTTAATCATGACGTTACAAATCTCTTATTAAATATATTATTAACTAGCTTTTGCCCACGGCTTCGCTCCCGGCAACAAATTATTCTAATCTTCTCCACTTTACCCAACTACACTCTATTTTTTTTATATAAGAACCTTCTACTGGCAGTAACAAACACAACAAAAAAAGAATTAGCGAAATCGGTTCAGCCATTCTCAAGTTTTGCGCTTACCAACACATTTTGTGATTCATTTTTATATATAAGATTACCCAATAATACGGTACACATCTGTAAATAAGACTTCTGAGACTTCAGACTTCTTCTGTAAATAAGGCTACTAAAATCAATACAAACATACTGTTATTCATTTGTTCGCCGGGAAATTTCAGAAAAAGAAAAAGGAGGAGGAAGAAGAAGAAGAGACTGTTATCGAGGAGTCTGAGGAGGAGATGTCGATCGTTGAGGAAAAATCCTTGATCGAAGAAAACCACGTTGAAGAGAAAAAGAAGGTAAGGTTTTTTTTTAAGTTGTAAGGTATATTACTATTTGTAATGGTTTACAAATGTGTTCCTTAGCAACATAAAGAAGCTATAATTAAAAAAAAAACATGTATTTTTTAAAAGGAGGAAGAAAAGAAATCAACAGCGAGAAAGATGTCAAAGAAAGAAGAAGTTAAAGTAGAAGAAAAGAACGAAGAGGTCTCAATCGAAGCCAAGAAAACTGAATCCAAAGCAGAGTCCAAAAAAACCGAATCTAAGACAGAGACCAAAAAAGTTGAGTCAAAGGTTCAGGATACCAAAACAGCTGAAGCTGAAGCTGAGGAGACCAAAAAGATATTCGAAAAGAGACTTTCGAAATCCGAAGAAGAGAAGAAAGCTCTTCTGGAAAAACTTGAAAAGAAGAAACCTGAACCTGAACCGGAAAAGAAAATTGAAGGCATTCCAAAACTTAGGTCAGTCAAGCCTAAGGAAGAACCAGTTGAGGAAAAGAAAGAAGACACTAAAAAGAAAACAGAAGAAAAGAAAAAGGTGGTTAAAAAGAAGGTCGTCTCTAAAAAGGAAGAGGTAAGTGTGGTGGTTTTTGTGTACTGAGCATTGTAAAAAGCTTATTTAATTAGAAAAAATGTATATAACTACTTATTTAAAGTAGAGACTGTTCTAAGAAATGGTGCTAAAATACAACGTTAGTTATAATGTTGTGACTGATCATACACTCGATTATTATTCATAATCCCAACTATTTGGAAGCTTAGCAATTTATTTCCTTATTAACTAATACAATAACCATGAATTAGTTTAAATACAAATAAGCAGAGTAAGCGGAATCTAAATTTAATTTAATTAATACCTGCTGCCTTTTAGATTACTCTTGAAAATAAAGTCAACGTATTTAAAATTGCTGATATGTCACGTAACAACAAATAAGAAAAAAAAAACAAAGCATATTTTTCCTCTTTTAATGTTCAAATTAAGACTTCCATTTAGTTGGGCATCTATAAATGTAAATTTCTTTTGTCATTAAAAAAACAATCTATTCTATAGAAGTGTTGAATAGCATCTTTAGATTGTGATAACTCATTTTCACTGTCGTGTGTGTTGTGATAACTAGATGTGCTAAACTTTCTTTGGATCTAGGATATTATCGACTTCGTCGACGATTACGAGAGGCCGGTTTTGGAGAAATACGAAAAAGTTACACCGACGCCGCTCGATAAAAAACCTAAAGAGGAAATCACACCAAAGGTAAACACATTACACTATACACTCACACCACATTACAAATTTATTAAAAATGCGTTTAATCTTGAATTTAGTGTATTTAAAAGTAATACAAGTGAATATATTTAGGGTAAACGTGCGTCTATAGCCGATAGTGTTAAAAGTGAACAAGATAGTGAGGAAGAACCCTCAGTGGCAGCACCAGCACCGGAGAAAAAATCTAAAGTTGAAACTGCAAAGGTATATTCAAATTTTTACATTTTTAGTTTGGAATTTTTCAAATACATAATATTACTGTATTGTTTGTTCCCATACCAAAACGTACGTTACACACGTATGTTTATAAAATAAATTATAAACATTTATATAAGTTTTGCGGGCTGTAACCTAGGTTGAAGAAGAAAAGACTGAACCAAGGCGGCCTAGTATCAAAAAGGGTATACCTAAACCAGAGGAGCCTGTTGATGAGTTATCGAAAGTTAAACTTGGAAAGGCTCCTATCAAACAAGAAGAGACTAAACTTGAGGAACCTCAGGTTGCCAAGACCAAAAAACCGATCAAAAAGGTAAAATCACAATATTGAGTTTATTATTACAATTAAAAACAATTCTTCAGTAAAACCAAAAAATAACATATTTTTTTCTAAAGCCGGGAGAGCAAGCCGAATTCGTAGATGATTATGAAAGGCCTGATCTTGAAAAATACGACAAAATGACACCGACTCCCAGCGATAGGACCAAAAAGCAAAACGGAGTTGAGGAGGTATACAGACACGTTTTATTTTGTTGGTTAACATTATATTTATCGATTAACTTATTCAAATATAATTTAAAAAAAATAAGTTAAAGGATAGAAGTTTTAAAATGATATTCTTATAGGCTGAACCCGAATTTGTCGATGATTATGAAAAACCTGAACTTGAAAAATACGAAAAAATTGCACCTACACCTAAGGACAAACGTCGTCCTAGCGATACTCAGGTAAAACATATTAGTATTAAATTAGATCAAGTCTAAGAAATTAAAAGCGGGATAATTAATAAATCGAATATATTTTAATAGGATGATGTAGACATGATGAAGGGTAAAATCAAACCAAAAGAAAAAGAACCAGAGCCAGAAGTGCCTACACTCCGCAAACGGCCTGTCCCTAAGGACAAGGTAAAATATTTATTCAAATATCACATTCAACATTTGTAATAAATATGTTTGCAAAGTGCAGGACAGAAAATAATTACGCATTTTCATATAGGAGGAGGAGAAAAAGCCTGAGGAGAAACCAAAGGCTAAACCAAAGAAAAAGGACGAACCTGAAGCTAAAAAGCGTCCTTCTCTTAAAGAGAAAGAGGTACACACACTTATAACACAATCACTTTACACTTAACAGTTTGGTAGCTCGAAATAACGAGTTTTACAGGTGTGCAGGATCTATTAAACATAACAAAAAACTAAATTTCATACAACACAACGTTATTGTAAAACATCACGCTATAATCCTCTATCGCGGCAAAAATGTTTTCAGCAATTTTTCAGTTCTTGAATTTAAACAACAGTTAACAGTAAGTAAGCTTTGGCATGCATGGCAAACAGAAAAGCTTCGCTTCTCTATGTTTTTAAATATAATTTTAAAATATTTACAGCGTTCCTGTACAGAATAAGGTGGAACAAGTAAAATGTTTTTGTTCCCAACTGAATTAGTGTTAGTTCTATTGGGGAGTTCACTGAAACTTACAAGAACTACTGAACACAGAATTCAACATATTCTATCTTATTTTCTATTCTATTCTGTACTTTTTACTACTAATATTTAATATATTTCTGTATCTATTGCTCATACATATTCCACAATTTAAAGGTTGAGGTTGAGGAGTTTGTCGACGATTACGAGAGGCCTGTTCTCGAGAAATACGAGAAAATCACGCCTACACCACTTGAGAAAAAGAAGAAGGTACACTTTTACACACATCTTGCTTCGCTTGAACACACTTGCTATTTTATTGTAGTTTCTATATTCATTGATGAAATTAAATAATCTACATAGGAAGAGCCCAAGCCTGAACCTGAAGAGGAAGTATCCTCGGCAACGGCTACCGCTAGGCGACGATCTGTCAAAGGCAAAGATAAGCCAGAGGTAGGACATATGTATATTACAAAAAATACATTCACATTGTTTATATCAAAATGTGTATACATATTTAACTAAAATCAAACATTTCTTTAGCCTATGGATGTTGACGAAAGCGTCAGTTTATCAAAACCGAAAACACCGGCTAAACCAGGCCAGGAACCTGAAGACGTTTCGCTCACACACAAGACACCAGCTGAAACTAAGCCTACGGTTCGTACATTTACATTCAAACACGACAATTACATAACAAATATTATAAGTCCAATCCATATGCTAATCATTATTAAACATATTTAGGAGGGCGAGGCTGAAGCTAAACTCAGTGTTAAGAAACCAGAAATTATTGACGAAAAGACTATTAAGAGACCTACACCTAAAGGCAAAGAAGAACCGAAGGTACGGTTTAAAATGAATGGCTTTTAAATGATATACTATACCCACACACAATAACGTTGCATCAATATTCTATCTGAATGTTACCTTTTATTTGATTCTGTCCTAAGTCTCCAAGAAATTTTAATAAGTTAAAATTCCAAATAATTCACAGACCATTCCCGAACGTATCAACACTAATATTCCACCTTTATCTGCTGATAATGGTGGCCCTACAGTTTTAAAACGAATATTAATTCTTGATAAGGTACAGGAGTAGATTGCAACTTGCGACTTAGAAATAGATACCACAGCACTTTCTTTTGTTAAATACACGAATTTGGGTTTTTAATAATGACACACAACACACACACTTTACAACTATTAACACTTAGAGGAATATTGGACATGTTTATTTAATGTGAGCTGATTTTATCACTACCAAACTATTGGACCAACTGAGGGACTTCACAAAATATATACGAATTAATTTTTATATTATACTATATTTTTTCAACAACAATACACATTTTTAGTTAAAACTAACGGAAGGAAGAAAGTGATAGAATCGGTCTCATGAAACAAAATTTTAGTTTTCACTAACTTGACTTTGTGATGTATAATACAAATGTGTTTGCGGGCTAGGGAGAGGACACTGAGGAGGCAGTCAGCCTAACCAAGCCTCGCACTAAGACAAGCACCACTGCTCCTGAAGAGGCACAACTCACACAAAAGACACCTAAGAAAAAGTTAACGGTACAGTCACCTTGTGCAATACTTTTTTTAATTATCTCAGTTCTCTCAAAAAAATGTAATTTACTTTTGATTTTAATTAAATCCCAGTCATTTTTAATGTTAAATTTTTTATGACAATGTCGTTCTCAGAATTAGTTTTAATAATCTATATGTTAAAATGCAATAATATAAAAATTCATAGGAGGGTACTGAAGCAGCACAGTTGAAAGTCAAAAAGCCAGCGGTACTTAAAAAGGATAAAGAAGACGAGGATCAGGTAGAGAAGAAAATGCTTAAGTGCTGCATTGTAGACAGACTACTGAAACTGTTGTTGTAGCCACTGAAGTAGATCTAGCCAATCATGCTGAGATAGTTAGAAAAACTATGACTAATGTTTTGTAGTTAGTCTAATACAATGGATTACTCTTTTGATCAATTCACGTGACACAACACCTTCTACTTGACAATGAATGTAGTGTAACGTACATCATAATATAACATACGGCCATCTACATTTTTTGTAAATAAAAACAAATTACAAGCTAAGTAAATGAGTTTACTTTAGCGCAACACATTTACATTTTCATTTAAGTGAGATCAATTAAGAGGAAGTCCACTGTTTAGCATGCTAGTAATTCCACAGTTTTTTTTACAGAGTATCAACTCACTAATGCAATAGTTGCACCTCAAACTGCGCTTTTAATTTAGATCATCCATTAAACCTTGATTAATTCCCTAGGATCCAATCGTAGTAAAGGGTGGTAAATTTGAAAAACCCCAGCTCAAGAAAATTGAAAAGAAGATAGTAGCAAAACCTAAAACAGCTGTAACCACTGAACAAGAGCTTAGCGATGGTGACGACGGGGTAAAAGTTGATTCAAACGTTCTAAGTGACGTCCACTGTCTATCTCTTTCTCTGTCTATCTGCAATCTATTACACTTCTTGTCTTGTCCACTTTCAAGCACAACCTTTGTGACGTCCACCACTAATCACAACTGTACATTTATGTTGGCACAAACCTCACCACACCCTGTTCTAGATTCAGAATAATTCGATGGGATCCACGTCGTCGTTACAGGTTTGGTTGCAAGTCGCATGCAGCTTGTATTACGCTTTACATGTACCTATTTAATTTCTTTTTCAGGTTTGTTTATCAATGCGTTTGCTGCTTTCGAATCACCATTGAACGTGGTATAAATAAATAGTCAAGTAATTTTATTCTTGCACATTTTGACGACACACACACGCCAACATAGTTCTTCTAATTACACGTTGCACAAAACAAAATAGTAAAGCACGCAGCAAACGTATTTTAATGTTCTCTTCTTTATGTGTTATATGTCTAAATGTTATATGTTTACTTATCTAATTTGTTATGTCTTCGAAGATTCAATGGGAAATGAAATAACCAATAAAATCTTGTTTAGAGACTAAGACAAATTTTAAATAATTACAGATTGAACTCGACTTTGTCGATGATTACGAAAGACCAGTACTTGAGAAGTACGAAAAGGTCACGCCAACTCCCACTGTTCGGGAGAAGAAAGAAAAGGAAGCAACTAAGGTAAGAACTACGAACAAATATTAGCTAACTGAAAAAAAAAGAAATAAAAATAATAAAGAAGTAGTCATACAATCTAACAATATTATGATAATAGTTAGGGATAGTTATTAAAAGTATATTCAAATAAAACAGGTGACGAAAATCGCCCAACAGTCGCAGCATCTTGAAGTGAAGGTATAAAAGAAAAAGTGATGTGTGTGTGAACATTTTGTTATACCACCACAGACATACATCACATAGTAACAAATGAAACACTTTCAAAAGAGATTTTTTAAGATAACCTTAAAATTTAAAAAAAAATCCCTACATGAAACTTATTGAATTAAATTTTGTCTTGTTCTTGTCTTCAAAATTTATACCTAATTTACCTAAATTTATTCTGATGTATTAAACGTTTCAAATCTAGAACACACACGGTGGTACAGCATTCCAATGTATTTAACCCGTTTTTGTGTTATATCAAGAGGCTGTCCCATGACGTGCTGAAGTCATCAGTATTTAAATGTGTGAGAAAGAAAGAGCTTTTCAAGACGAATGGCTCTACGCTTTCTTCAAAATAGAATTCTGATGACATTAACAATTCATGGCATGGTCTATTTAACAAAACCATTTAATCGTGACCCCGTTCTTTTTTTGTCATCCCAATTTATTGTAAATATTGTTTTGTAAATCCTCTGTTATTCCATGTGTCCAATTTGTACAGCCATCTGTACCTGTACATACGTTGTCGTTTATTGAATAGTTTCCAATGTTATATCTGTGCTAATATGAAATATCCTTTTTTTCCTTTAGACCGAAAGCCGAAGGACATCGTTTGCAAGCGAGGTTTGTAAAATATAAAATTCTCCGCTTTGGTTTGAAAAATATCGCAATTTTAATTTAGCTTTATGAGGTGATCTAAAAAAATTTTTAATACCACAATTTTTATTAAATATTTTTCTTGTAGGTCAAAGAAGAGAAATCTGAGAGCCGTAGGAGCTCCATCATGGAAAACAACAAAGCTGTTAAGGTAATGTTGGTCATTTAGAAACTAAATCATAAATATAGTTCATTCTCACTTGTCGAAGGTTAAAATTAATAAAAAATCTAAATGGAAACAAAAGTTCGTCCACGTACTTAAGTTAACTATTTTTCCATTCAATAGCTTACAAAGGAATCTGCTGAAAGCAGAAAGTCTTCAGTATCACAAGTGGCTGAACAGCAAGAAATTACTGCTGCCACTGCTTTGAAAAAGACTGCTCAAAAGGTAAGTGATTTTAATGATATGATGAAAATATTGATATGGATTGTAAGAAGACCTCCAAATATGCACTGGTATTTAAGCGGTAAACTCTAAAACATAAACCAAGAAAAATTATGGATACTAATAAAAGTAAATAAAGATGAAAACGAAATTAAATCAATTGGAAGTCCTCTTAAAACTCATACCATGATCGTAGAATAGGCTAAACCCTAGCAAGCGAGCAATTCCTAAAGTTTAGTTTTATTTTGAGTTTGAAGTTCAAATAGATTTCAATAGACTCCGAGTGTCTTAGAAACCGATACTTTAATAAGGCTGATTCCCCAATGCTTTTAGAAGACCAAAGGCATTAGAACGGCAAACAACCCCAGCTTTAGTAGTTAGACGATGTTGATTTAGATTTACTGCAGATAGTGGTCATTCGAAAAAAGTAGAGAAATGACCTTAATTTTGTACATAAATTCAACAAGTTACGGTTGAATCAAAAATTTATCATAGCAGTAGAGATCGGCTTAGCAATGATACCCAGGAAATGTAGTCAAAGCAACCCCTTTTCCCGCTTATTCATATATCCCACATTGACTTGTCATTTTAGAGTACAATAAAGGCGGCAGAAGAATCAACGCTGGATCAAGTTAAACTCAAGGTAAGTTTCATGTCGTACACCATGCATGTCCATAGGAAAAATATAAATTCAGAAACTATGGAAAACATAAATGTCATTGCGTTTTCTTTTGTATATACAAAATTTCTATTTTATAACTTCAAACAATCAACAGACGATTGTTTGATTATTGTGTGTCAGTAAATAACTACGTGGACAATAACATATTTATATAAATTGATGTTGTAACTACATTACGAAGGGACGTCGACGTATCACATGCAAGATACTGAACAATTTATTTTTGTAAATAGGATGAGAAAGGGAAGGTAGAAGATACGGTACCAACAGATAAGCCTTCAGATAAAACATATCCGTGGCGACCTACGAAAACAGACACTCAGGTATATACACATACACTTGCACACATACACACATCATGTCATTTAAAAACGAAAGTACTTATTTTATTGCGTGTAATAGGAACCTACCGAAACGGTGGAACCAAAACGTAAGGAAAGCTTAGACCGGCCTACTGATAAGACTACAGTTCCGAAACGTCGTGAAAACGATACTGAGGTATATTTTAAAATATACTATATATATAGCTTATTTCTTAAGACAATAAAAACTAATTGAAGGTTGTTAATCAGGATACTGAAGATGTTGAGGAAGTTGAGGAAAAGACTGAGACAAAGCGTAAAGTTTCTATCGATAAGCCTAAAGAACCTAAACGACGACCAAGCAAACCTGAAGAGGTAGAGTTATATATAATTTTGAATTTATACTACCAATTATTTTACACATACAACAACAGATTCTTGACAATATTATACAAAATTCTGTTTAGTTTTGCGTATTATCGTGGGTTTTGTTTATGCACTCTCTACACATTTTATTGACACTGCAATTGTACACAAACAGGTTAAAGATAAGAAAAAGAAAACAGAAACTGTTGAAAAAACCGAAATCAAAACAAAACCGTCTGTTGATAAACCAACAGAACCTACTGCTCCAGTGCGTAAACCAAATATTGCTGATGATGAGGTAGACATTCTCACTTTTTTTCTTAATCAATTTAATAATAAAATTGTTTTCTATCGTAATTAAAATATGATTTTTAAACAGGATAAAGAGAACATTGATGTATCAGAAACACAAACTAAGAGAAAGGTTTCAATTGATCGTCCAACTGAACCCACGTTCCCTTGGCGAAAGCCAAGCGAAAACGATGAGGTATTGCATCTATATTTGTAAAATAGATATTTCATAATGTTTTAGATAGAACAATAGACTTAAATAATAATGTTTTTGAACAGGAACAAGTAGTACAAAAGACAGAAGTTCAAAGGAAAGTTTCCATTGATAGACCAACTGAACCAACATATCCTTGGCGACGTCCAAGTCATGTTGATGAGGTAGATAGAAATGTTATTTTTTTAACTTTTCTTTCTCTCTCTCTCTCACTCTCTCTTTAACACATTTCTTACTCTCTCACACTTTAAAAAGTAAATTCTTGTACTGATGGTTATAAACATTAAAAACAGGACGAGAAACTTCCGATGGAAATAGACGATGAGCCATTTGTACCGAGACGTAGAGTTTCTGTTGATAGACCAACAGAACCCACATACCCTTGGCGCAAACCTAGTCTAGATGTTGAGGTAGATAATTTTAATAATATTATTTTTGATGATGATGGTTTCTTTACAAAGATTGGTTTAAACAAACATAAAAATTACTGTTTCGAACAGAATATTGTTGTACCTGAAGCTCCTGAAGAAACAAAAGAACCAGTAGAGCAACCTAAAGAATCTGCTTACCCGTGGCGTAAGACCAATAATGTTGACGAGGTATAATTAATCAATAATTCAACAAATTATCGTTTCTATTAGTGTAACATAGTTTTACACATATTTTTTTTTAACAGGGTAAGAAAGATGTTAAAGAACCAGAAAAGCCTAAAGATAATTTATTGACTGATAAACCAAAAGAATCTGAATATCCTTGGCGTAGACCGAGCAAAACTGAGGTATATCTAATGTTTTCAAAATTTCTTAAACGTACAATAACATTTCAATAGCATATGAAACCGTACTGACAAAATTATTAATTTGATAGGAACCCGAGACTAAAAAACCAGAACCGGAACCAACTAAAGACGCTCCAAAGTCTAAGGTAGTTTTTACAATCAAACAATTGTAATATATACTACACCATGTTAAGAATGTAACTTAACTTTCAATTACTTTACATTATTAGGAACCAGAAGACACGCAGAAAACACTTACAGACAAACAATTGAAACCAACACAAACACCATTCTTCATGAGGAAGAAATCTAGCTTAGAGGTAGCTATTCACTACATTAGGCTAGAGAGAAATCTAAACCTAAGCCTAGACAAATGTTGTGGACGTAATTTCTCTCCACTAACTATTAACGGTGGTCTTCCACCGTTAATGCTATATCTTGAAATATAGACGATAATTCGCAGATGGCAACGTTGTCATATTTAAGGAATTACGACCGCGATATTTCACAGAACATTTTTGGGTCAGATTTGTCTCTAGTCTTTCACACACAACTACTTTACATAATACACTCTACAACACATTCATCATACACGGATAAAGTGGTGATAGTTATTTCGATAATCAAAATATCTAATTCATTGAACATGATTTCTTAGGAACCTCCTCCATTTTTAAAGAAACGGACCAATTCCATTGTAGAACCAACAAAAGAGAACATTACAGAAACTAAGGTAAATTTACTCAAAATAATTTACATGATGTGGAATACTTTCAATAAAAGAGCTTATATATTAACTAAATGTAATCTCTTAGGAGTCTGAAATACCAAAAGGCAAACCTGAACCTAAAATCGAAACATTCAAGGATAAACCAAAGGTACTCGATTTATATTGTTCATATTGTTTTCTTCTATTTAAAACACTTTTATTGTGTAATGGTAACACAGTTGAAATCTAATACAACTCTAAAGATTGCGGTATTTTACTATCAACTACAAAAGTCGTATTTATTTCTTAGGAAACTGAATCTAAAACGAAGTTATCTGAACCCGATGTGGAACCAATCATGAACGGTACACAAAAAACACAGGTAGCTTGTTATTCCAATATAACATATTTCCTATATTCTAAAACTAAACACCTATCAACTAATAAATAAATTGTTAATTATTATTAGGCTCCTGGAACGCTTCAGAAAGTACTTCCAAAACCTATTGAGGAACCCAAGGACAATCTTAAAGAAAAACCAAAGGTAGCGTCTATAATACATATAATTGTATATAAAATTTATAGTTAAAAAAATAAACTCATTGAACAGCTAGATATGTTGAATAAAATAGTTAATCAAACAAATTGAATGACTTTGGGAATCTAGAGTTTCCATCGAAGATAGAAGGAAGCCTACAAAAGTAATTTTCCAAAAACCTTAAGTATTTAAATAGTAGATTTTTCTTTATCTAAAAGAATCGCATTTATATAAAAAATATTTTGTTAGGAGGACGAACTTAAAGTAGAGAAACCACTAGACATACCCACTAAAACAGAAACACTATACCCTTGGAGAAAACAACACTTAGAGGTAACACACAAAGATACCAACACTTATACCAACTTACACACGCACACAAATGAAAAACTGCACAATACTTACACACAATTAAAACCTATTAAAAATAAAATACATACTCACGTTTGCAATGCGTAAAATGTTGACTACACCATCAGGTACCAACTCTCATGACTCCGGAACCGGAAAAGAAAGAGGAGACGCCAGACGTTTCATTCTCTTGGCAGGTCATTCCTGAAATACCACAGGTAGAGATTATAAATTCAGTAAATCAATTATTAGGGAAGGTAAAGCATAGGCAATAACTAAATATTTTACTGATCAGGCCGAACAAACACCAGAGCTAGAAGATAAATACAAACCTACGTTACTCGAAACAACGGAGCCAACTGCTCCTTGGCGCAGGGCTAAATCCCCTCAGGTACACACACAATCATCGACACACATTCATCGCTTAAACAAACACGCATACACATTCATAAAAACGCACACGATTTGGCATACTCTGATTGGCCATATGAGCTCGAAATTAGATGACAGATTTTAGTAACAACACTAAAGTTTCGATGGGTGAAGAATTGAAACTGTGATTGTTACAAAATATGTCATCATCGCTTGCAAAATTCGTACACATCGTACGGTCGCCATTAATAAAATTTACTGTATAGGCTGAAACGACTGAAGGCAAAGATGAAAAAATACCAGCCACATTTGAATTACCACAGCCCGCTTATAGCAGCAGACCTCAATCGCCTGGAGAGGTATACATAAGCACTCACAGTGTTACCGCACAGGATATTTGCACAATGCACAATTACATTAATTTATAGGAGTGGTAAAGCACTGGCACATATGCACTAGCACCTAGATAGACTCTTCAAATATTGCACATATTCTGTCTTTAATTAGACTCTCTTAGTAGAAGTAGATGCACTGTATAAGTAGCTCCTTTGTACTTGTAGTCAGTATAGAAACACTATTTTTATCTAGATTTAATTAGACCAACGGTTGGTCTGTAAATATGTTAATATATGTAAATGCATATTGTTTTAGTATAGAATAACTTTTGTTAAGCGATGTTTGCGAGTATTAATAAATATATTTACTACTATTTAATATCTGGATGCATGTTATAGTATTCTCACATTTCCCGCTTCCGCTTTTGCTTATTAATCCTACACTATTTCAAAATATGTAATTTACAGATTTTCAGGTTAATGGTAAGTATGACTGTAAGTATAAAAAACAATTATTATAATTACGTCTACCTTATAAGTATTATTATTAACCTTATTTTGTATCTACTTATGTTCCGTAATGGAAAATAGACGTAACTAATTATTATTTCCTCTTTTATTTAGATAAAATCTCGCCGTGTCAAATTTATGCAATACTCAAATTCTTCTTAAACACAATAAGAAAAAAGTTAAATTTCGAGGTTAAACAAACATTCGACTTACAGAAAGTGGCAGTGAAAGAAGAAAAGGTTGAAGAAGAAGTAAAGAAGGCCAAAGTTACTTCAGTCAAGAAGAAGGCTGAGGATCTACCAGAAATTGCTGACTACGAAAGGCCTGAATTGGAGAAGTTTGAAAAACCAGAATTTACTCAGACTACTAAGGAAAAACCTGAAAAGGTGCGTATGATTCACAAAAAAAATAACGTTAAAAAGACTGCTTTCTTTATGATACTAATTACAATATGTGATTACGTGATTACGAACAGCCGGCACCAGTGGTACCGGAAATCAAGGCTCCCGAAGAAAAGCCAGCAGCGCCTAAGATCGAAGTCATTCGTGAGAAGTCTCCGAAACCAGAAATGCCAAGGAAACCTTCTCTTGTACCTGGTGCACCCGTCGGAAGACGTGGTTCTCTCATTCCTCCCCCGGAGGAAATGGGAAGACGACCTTCTCTTATCATCAGCGACGAGGTATGTAGTCAACTCTTTTTTCCTAGTTATAAGATTTTTCTAGATTATTTTGTAATGTTTTTTTGTACTTGGATACCAATTGTCTTCAATTTCAGTGAAGGTATGACTTGTTTTGTAGACCTATATGTAAAATTGTGCCGTCTTAGTCCTAGACACGTTACAATATACTTAAAAAGCGCTGGCATCAGAATCACTCTTTGAAAACGCAAGCTTTACGGCTGGAAGCACATCGGCGTTTGAGTCACAGAAACAGCATTTGCACTTTTAAGCATTAATGGTACTTTGGTTAATTCTCTGGATTTCTCTTAATCAAATTGTTTCTAAAAGATCTTAGATAATTTAAAAGCAAGATTGCAACTTTTTAATAATAAACCAGATTACCAACTTTTGATAAGTGTCATGAATTTTTTTCACATTTTTGCTGCATTTGTGTCAACATTTGCATTAAGCATGATTCTTTCTAACCAATCGCGTGCAATCTGCAATCAACGAGTGATTTACATGGATGTTAGCGCCAAACACAAAGTAATTTAGCCCCTAGTAGTATAGACCCTATTCTCTCAAGCCGAACCCATAACACGAATGCATAGAACCCTTGAAAACAGACATTTTCATAATCGTCTGAGAAAGATGATGCTTTGTATTACCAGAACGCTTTAGCCGAAGATATTAGAGAATGAATTGGTTTACAGTGGAGTTGAGCTTAGACCCTTAATTCCTTGCTTTTACATTAAACAGAGTTTAGCAATGTCACAGCAGATACTTTTGAGAACACTGATATTGAATCGTGTATGTAGCGATATTAAGACCGTGCAAAACGTAATCCACAGGAGAATAGAAAACTAAGACCCGGTGAGGTGATCGAAGAGAAGAAGGTAATAGATAAAACGCTAAGAATTCTAAATGAATGTTATTATTGCCGTGACAAATTCTTAACTATATATGTATACGGTATTATTAATGCATTTGCATCCGACGCGGTTTAAAACACTGTTTCACACGTAATACTGGATAATCACATGAACCTTGAAAACATTATTAGTAACAAATCATAGAGGACAGGTAAATGTTATTATCCAGGTTATATCGATCTAAGAAACGTTTTGTCGTCGGAGCACAAGGCTAAATTGCACAACTTTGTGAAGTACGCACCCACAGATAAACTGCACAGCTTGTCAGCACGTTACGCACACGAAATAATGGTCAGAGATTGGTCGTGTCGAGACGAAATCTTTTACAGGAATGGTGTGCCAAAGGAGGCTTGTCTTACACAACACGATAATGAAAAGGACACTAACATGAACGATTAACACGAAGGTGGCGCAAACTGTAACGTAATAACTATTGCACACGCTCGCTAGGACATTGCACCAATAATGAACTAAGTTAGGTTAGGTGGATAGCCCAGGTTCGGCAGCGGAGATTTAGGTAGGGTTAATATTACATATGGGATTATCAATGTTTTTTAAACAACAGGTCACGAAATTACGTCCCGGCGAAGTTTTAGACGAGAAAAAGGTGAGACCGATTGGATCTGGTCAGTTTTAGGTGGACGCTGCTCGCTTTTGCAAAGCATTTTTTGTCTTTTTTTATTTTTCTTCTATTGTTGCACACATGACTACACGGACGACTTTTACTGTTAAGGTAGACATAAGTTTCATTTACAGGGAAGATTATTGTGATAATTAGTTTTTTACCACACGGTAGTATTACAGTGAAGTTCATGTCCCCCATTCCCCACAAGTACACGCTTGACAACACCATGTCGAAGCGAATCATTGGTTTTTGAAAAAAATATATATAAAAAGAAACAAAGACACAATCTTCCTCTCATACTCTCATTACTTTTTTTCCCCCTTTCAAAAAGCTGCGTCTTCATTAGCTTCCAAAAGATCTACTTTTAGACCCTTTAGTTGCAATCTATACAATGTCCGAACTCTTTTACAAATCTTTTTCTTTTTAGATGTTCTCTTTAGAATTAGATTTAGTGACCGCTTTGCCGACCAGCGGGTTTACGATGTGACAGAGCATCGCTGGGTTTGACTTTTTTTGTTGATGAGTGAAATGAGCAAAAAATGTTTATTAATAAATTCCAAAAAAAAATCAGCATAATAAATAATTAGATTTTGGAAAATTTCTTTCTGCTCAATTATCTTAAACTTTTTATTCAGTGTCAATAATGTATTTTCGTTTTGTCTTATTAGAAACTTTTTTCCCTCATCAACCAAGCTTGTTAGTTTTTAGAATGGCTTTATTCAATATTCAACACCTAACTTTACTTTTTATTTTTCCACTAATGATTTCTAAATGCACTTTACATTTTATCATCACTTTGACGAGCTACAAATGTATTAAAACAATTCTTTACTGACTCGCATTAACTGCGCGGAACATGTAAATGCTTCGAAAATATTTTCTCAAACTAGTGGGAAAAACTAATTATAATAAGAAATAATTGATAATTATTATTAATTTTGTACATACAAATTTACACTACAGGTTAACACGTCCACATTTTGACAGTACTACATTTGACACATAAACAGAAACACACAATTATTAACTTTTAAGCACTGAATATCTATTTGTACAGATTTTTATATATGAGCACACTTTTAACAGAGAATGTTTTACTAAAACTTATACTTTTTTTTCAAAAAAGAAACGCGCCAGGCCGGGAGAGTTCATCTCCGATGAGGTATACAATGTGTGGAAAACTATTTGTTTAGATTATTTACATGTTATAGAAAAAAATAGATTCGTGGCTAACATAGACCTTTTCAAAGTGATTAATTCCAAAGTGAATAATTTCATATTCGTCGTAAATAAAAAACTATGCGTCAAAAAAAAAGATCGTGGCATAGAAGATATACATCATTATTTTATGTTACATTTCGATTTCAAAAACCGTATCTATGTTTTGTAAATAAAATACAACCAGTGCTACTAATACCTTGTCATTCTAACATTATATTAAACCTTTAATTAGTAGTAAAAACATAATTATGACGACACTTAAAATCTATGCATGAATCCTATTTAAATCAAGAACAGTGTATTTATCGCACAAACTGGATAAATAAATGAATCAATAAATTTTAAGAGCATTTAACGTGAGATCATTTAATTTATCACTACCGATAAATCTGTGTTCATTAACTCCTAATCCTAATAATAATAACAATGCGTTTGCGACACCGCACGCACAAGTAAACAAATAAATTAATAACTTTATTCAAATTAACGTAATAATAAAAGCCAATATTAATAGCGTGAAGCAAGGTTATTTATTGCGTTATTGTGAAAATGCATGAAAGTATACAATTTATAGCTTTAGCACCCAATAACTGTTTATAATTTTATGTATTAAGTCATACAAAAGTAATATCTATGATGACCTTGAAATATTGCTGAAATAATTTCCAACTCTTAAATATTTTACCTCAATAATATCAGTCATAGATGTTACGTGTAATCATTATAAAGATGCCACAAAATATCTCAAAGATTTTATAGCATTTGTAAATATAACAAAACACTATATCTAATTATACGAAGAAACTATTCAAATCATGCGTGAAGAATATATTGAAACGGAAGCTAAACAAAGATTCTATAATTACTAATGAATTTCGTTTGGAGCCAAAATGTATGTTTCTATGACGCAAATAAGGCGATAATAATGTCAACTTGGTGAGTCACAGTAGATATGAAATGCATTAAAGGATGTTTATAACGTCAAAGTTCCGATGCTAAGTTATGGAGGTGGGCTATGTTATAAATAGAAAAAAATTCTAGCCACTTTTTAAGAATTAGATCTATCATCAAGACTTCATCAACAATTTCAAGGAGACCATTAATAAACATCCAATCTTGATAACAGCAATATCTGTTCGGATCTGACAGTAAAATTGATTAAATTTAATCAAATAAGTCAAACCTAGAATATTATAGAAATAAATGATGTCATTGAAGAAACAGAAACTAAAGTAATTAATAAAGAAAGCGCACCTGTTACTGGTGATAACGTAAAGTGAGATGGCGCGGACGCAGTCACGCTTAATGAAGCAAAGTGAGCACAATGCGTCGTGCGCCAGGAGAACGCTAGTCACTGTTATGATTGATAGTTATTAGTATAAATATGACGATAGTAATCAGGCCAAGAGCGAAGTCACTGTTCTTGAAACGTTCTCACCCTTAACTGCCTCAACTTGCCAGCAAGACTGAGTTATGTCCGTCGCATATTGTTAAAAAGATATACGTCTCGATATATTGATTGGTGCAACTAATGTTCACACCTAAAATAGAATGCAAAAGATTGATTGCTTTTATTGAACCGTAAATTATATTGGTGGCAATGTAATGACAATATGCATTAAAGCATTTAAAATAAACATTAGTTGTTGAACAGGCGAGGACAAAAATAAATAATCACAATGAGAAGAGACTAAATGACGCGGCAGAATTCAGTTCGATAAAGGTACCTTTCAATTAGAAATAAAATTGTAGTCCAAATTAAAAAAAGAAAATAGAGTCACAGTTAGTTGAAATGCCTTTTTAAGACATCAAACAAAATAAAGACACAGGAATATAAATAACAGCAAGGACAATCCGCAAATAGAAATTTAGCAAATCTTTGATTGACATAATGGTCGAAGAGGAAATAACTAAAATGTGCGTGGGTAGAACACGGGCGACTGAATAGTAGGTTGGGACAGAACCACTCCATCAGAAAAATTTGGCAAGGGTGATGAAGCCAATATATTTGGCAGTTAGTTCCTCAAATTAATCTTGACATGGACAAGTATAAAACTGTACCCCGAGAAATTTCTAATCTTGAAGTTTACTAACTCATTAAAACATACTTGGAAGTATTCTATCGTTATAATTAAATCTGTTGTTTTAATATAAATATATAAGCCTAGGAAACGACGTACCCGGTTTTGTCCTGCATCTGAAGCTCGCGCAAAATGCAACGACAGCACAAGATAACACAAGCAAAGCAACAGACAACATTCAATCGCCTGCGTTAAAATTTGTCGGCTCGACAGTGATGCAGGCGCTCTCGACACTCACCCACTTGCCAACTATGGCAATCATGTGAACAGAATGCATTAATACCAGGGTGCCAATCAATCTTTCGATCTTCTTACGCAACCCCTCAATCTAGTATTATTTATTAATCTAGACAAACACGCGCACACACTTTGTCTCCTCGAGACAACTGTTGTTTGGCTGTGACACCCAACTGATTGTTTTAATATTGACCGACGTCATACAATGCGGTATCTACAGATATGATAGCCAAGGCAGGAGTTCGAATCATATGCAGTAGGTCAGCAAAAACCCATTGACCTTAATTACAGGTGTCAATTCGAAAAAAATGCAGATCATTAATCATTGAAGCGAAACCGAGAGCTTCCTCGGTTCAAAGCCAAACGGCGGAGGGAATACGGCGCATCACTGGCGGTGATAACTTCACGCATATATTTGCAGCAACGTTCAAGAACATGCAGCACGGATGGCTCACCTTAATCTGATAATTAATTGTATTGGTCTGCTGATTTGTGCTGTGCACAAATAGCCGCCAACCGCCCCCGCACCCCCTCTTTGCCAGGCGACCATGTCTACACGACCCCCTCTTCAGTCTTTTGACATTCGCGCCCCTTTTTGCATGGAACGACTAACGAACTGCCCCAAATCGAAATTTCACTAAACGACTCCAAAATAAAATAACAAAGAAACGAAAAAACAAGGTGTAACACTTAGGAAGTAAATATAATTTAATAGCATTTAATTAGAAGCTTTTTTTATAAATATGGATGATCCTCATGAAAGGAAAGAACTTCTGATAATTTTAAAGATAGTTTTAAGTGTTAATAATAATGACGTGTAGACCTAAGTTAAGACTGTGATATAGTGTGATGCAGTTATAAGTAAACTTTTTTTTTATATATATTCTATAAACGAGAGATTCGATTATTTTGTGGCATCAAAGTGATTATATGTGATTAACAATGGCAGCGGTTGCTAAAAAACCGACTGCTGCATTACCTAAACCTAAACCTGCTGGTGATACGGTAAGTATGAAACTGCTTTTGTTCTATGTATTACATATCCCGGAAATATCAGAGGTCATTAAAAAGTTCTAGGAAGTTTTTTCAATATAGTTATAGTTCTGTGTGAATATTGCAGAATCTACTAAATCGTATAGATTTCTCCACTGGAGGAAAAAATCCATAAGCTTTAACATAGTTTTATGAACTTGATTCACTATTTCAGAACCGAAAGTTAAAATTATTTTGAGATGATTCTGGATTATGAAGCTCCACTAATGTGGTCATAAATCAGTTATTATGAAACACCTGTTAATTATTTCATTTAAATCAAATGCATTCCGAGAAATTCATATTTTAACGCCTACTGTGCTCCATTTTAGTTAAACAAACATTGTATTGCATAAGTAATAAATCTTTCAGTTAGATAGATAATTAATATTGTACAACAACTTTTATAATAGTAAATGAAATAAGAGGAATATCAAAATTAAATGAATGGTTTCAATGAACCAAATCTAAGTTTAAAAAAGCTGAACGTCATTTCCTTATTTACTTAAACTTGTTCAAGTTTGGCCCACATTATAATGTAGAAATTAAAAATTTTCCTCAGAGATATATCACCGAGTATTTTTTTTGTGATTTCCAGAATTTTTGATTTTTTTAAATTTCTATCCTTAATACTCGTAGTCAAATTCTACAATGACTTGAAACTTTTTCGTCAAATTGTTATCTTCTTTTTCTACCTCTATAAGCATTGTATACGTGACGGTATGTCTTCGACCTACATTATTTTCTTTTTATCATGCTATATATTAATCATGTCAGTCAAATGACGTAGTTGATGAGTTGGCACAGAACCTATCAGGAAGATCAACACAATCATAATAACGATAAATCTTCATGAAAACCAATAACTCAATCAAATTCTAATGAGGACAAGATGTGTTTTGCTTTTACTGTTCTTGTATAGGAAAGCGTGAAGATATGTAAGAGTACACTTGCGCTACATTTGTCAGGAAGTCCAGTATTGTCAGGCCATTTGGCTAACGCTCATAACGGAGTACAACTGTCATAACATTCTAATGTATCATCTATTTCACCAAGCAGTTAGCAACCAAGCAATATTTCAGTCTATTTCGGACTAGACCAACTTTATGGTAACGTTTTTAATGACCTTTCATTTGTCATTTGTTTCATCATCGGGATTTAACTTTATATGGTTCTGAAAGTTTATTATCGAAATTACGCGATGTGTCATTTCTTCAACTTTCAAAATTTTTGTTCAAATCAAAATGATTTTTTTAGTAGACTTATGGTGAAACCAATGATGAATATACATGTTTTAAATATTCTGTCAATGTTACTATCTATCCCTTAAAATATGAAGAAGTTTAACATAATTGTTTATAATGCTCCCTTTTATGTTTTTAATTTTTTTTAACTTCTTCCAAAACGTTTAAAGCAAATGGACCATATATTTTAAATACCAAACGTATGTAAACGTACGTCTATATTTTTTAAATATTTTCTATATTTTGTTTTTTTTTTAATCCAAGGTCGATTTGCTTTTCAATATTATTTGTTGATTTCAAAGTGATTAACCCCAAACAAAACAATATTAGAGAAAAATTACTCACAATCATGTTACTGATGATATAGCGACGCAAATCCGGCGATGCGCGAAGACCGTCGGTGCAGGATCTCGAAGACCTTATCAACAAGCCGTCGGTGCCTCTCAAACCTATTGGTACTGGAGGACCTCCGGTTATCGTTGATGTACAAGAGAGTTACTCAGCTGTTGAAGGTAAGAAACATTTTTTAGGTACTTTATAAAATTTCTACAAAGATTTTCGGCAAGAGTTTTCTTATATAGAAATAGCTTTCATCAGTCATGGTTGGTTAATTTTAAAGTGCCGGTTTTAAACTACACTAGATTTAATTGTACGTTACTACCTGTTTGATATATCTATGGTTACTACGAACCATTACTATGGACGTACGTGTCCATTACTATGGACTACGATTATTAGTCAAAATAATATACCTAGCTAACATGTTTGCATCAGTACGGAAAAGATTGTTTTGATATATTAGTTCACCCTCCAAAATGCGCAGCTAGGTATACAGATATGTTGTTAGAAGATTTATTTCTTAAATCGTATTTTTATCCGAAATCTAGATCAAACTGGCTACCTCACGGTACAAGTGGAAGGTAATCCAGCACCCACATTCAAGTTCTACAAGGGTGTGGGAGAGATCATCGAAGGAGGCCGTTTCAAGTTCAACACCGATGGTGAAACTGGTCTTATCACCCTCTGCATGAGAAAGGTCAAGCCTAATGATGAGGGTAAATACAAGATTGTGGTCAGCAACATCCATGGAGAGGATTCAGCTGAGATGCAGCTTTATGTATCCGGTAAGTCTGGGAAAAGATATTGTTATGTTTTTTATAGACCTTACATTTGAAAACCAGCAAGATAAACAGTAAATAGTTTGTTGTTTCTAATGGCGTGGTAAAGATCACAAAATCTTGACAATAGTTGACAAAAAGCTTATCATCGCTGCTATTAATGGCATCTCATGTCACATAAATAACGATAATGTTCCTGCAGACTCCAGTGGCATGGACTTCCGTGCCATGCTCAAGAAGAGGAAGTACGCCAAATGGGGTGAAAAGAAGGAAGACCCCGACTGGGGAGACCTCAAGGAGACTGAAAAGCCAATTCCACCGTTGAAGAAAGTGGAAAAGGTAAGGTGTATCTTCTTCTCAAAAGCTCAACAGACATTGATGAAATTGATAAACCAATCAATAATTATTATTGGACTATAGAAGCTGGTGATATAAACGCTATATAAAATGATATAAATAAATCTGAACATAAAAACAATGACGCAAGGCAAAGCAGATCAAAATTAGATCCAAACATCGTTCTATGAATAGCCAAGATATTTATTACTTATTTAGACTTGTATCAAGATCATAATAGATTTCTACATTGTCTTGCAGTCTATTTAAAATTATTTATAAATGACTAGACAGCTCCATCGGGCTAATAATACATGAAAATATGAAGTTCAAGGAACTGCCCAAGATTGTTTTAATATGTTTCATAACTTGTGAATAACAAATTATAGATATTGTATATTCTACGCTATGAAACCAATGCTTTCAGGTAGAATATATTGAATAGCATGCAAAACGATAATAAAGATAAAAGTTTTAGTCAGCTTCCATTTAGCACTTTATTAACTTAAGTTACAGAATATCTTGATGCAATTGATCGAATTATGTCCTGATTAATATTTCTAGTAAATGCGGTGATAAATTCTATAGTATTAACTGAAAATTCATATTCATCTGTTGCATCAAGAATTTCAGCTAGAAGAGCTTTTTATAAAAATGTTGTATAACTCTGTTTTGAGTTATTTAATAATGTTAACTGAGCAGATTTGTTTAGTATGTTAATATTCTAATATTTTAAATTATTTTTTATATCTATGCATCATGACATTTAATTCTTAGGGCTTAGAAACTGGATATTTCGAGGAGGACGGCTTCATAGTAGTCGTTTCTGAAGGTTACGAGATGGGTAGATTCCCAGCTGAGAGGAGATCATCCTTGAACTGGAACTGGGTCAAGGTCATCAGTATTTTAAAATATAGCATCATCGTTCATTCCATCTTACATTCCCAGTTTCTCTATATTACGAAATAGCTACTAACAAAAACCTAATGTATGTGAACCTCCGAAAATGAAATATGTATAAAAAAGATAACGTAATCTCATTTTGGAATCTCATTAAAATTAAATGTTAAAATAATGGGCACAAAAATACCCAGTGAACGGTATAAGCATTGTTATAGTTCGCTTTCTAACCATCGATTTCAATCGATATTTGCTAAATAAAAAGTTCTAAGCATGCACTTAAAAGAGATCCTAATATTATTAAGTTTTCATCTTTAAAAAATAAATCGATAAGTCAAAATTACGTCAATGTAACGTAAGCTGTTTACATAATAATTGTTTTAGAAACCTACTAGAAACATTGATTTAAATGAACAATGGCCGGATACTTTAACAAGATTTTGCCTTGGTTCTTTATCCGTGCTGGATCGAATTATGTAAGCAAAGCAAAATATAACATACTTAATATATATTTCAAAGCACATAGATAACTATGCCTAACTCACAATTCAATCATGTTTCATAAAGCTTCCTAATAATTTAGCTTGATATCAATTTCAAGTTAATTCTTTGTTGTAACATAACTATTAAAATTCTAGGGTATATATGACATAAGGAGACGAATGTCTCTGCCTGAAATAATACCTGATTGGCCCGAATTGATGGAGGCTGTCAAAATAAAGGTTCGATAAAAAGGAAAGATAAAACAGCTAAAATAATAAAGGGATTTTTTGACCATTTGAAATCTTCTACAGTTATCAAACGAGATATTGATTAATACCCTACAACACGACTAAGGCATTTAGCAAATACGTATTTCAACTGGTCAGAAAATAACTTCTAAATAATGATTGAGATTAAAACCACGAATGATAAAATAACTAAACTAAAATACACCTCTTTAATTACTTACCTCAATATTCGAAAGAAACAATATAATTAATCGCATTGCGAATAAATTGAAAATAATTTAATTTATTATAAGAGGTAATAAGAAATATTATAAGTTGAGGTTAGTAATTATAGAGCGATATAAATAAACAAATGCATTAAATTGAATTTTAAATTAACAAAGGGTTTTGTATCACCACTTCATGTTTCTATAACTTGAACATGATTTTCAGGCAATGTAAGTGGAATGAATTTGATGACTATTCTTATTTTTGAATTGGTATCCACTATGTTCAATTGCAGGTCTATATTGACGTCGGATTGAAGAGCTTCTATCACGTCATTTTTATCAAAATAATTATATTCCTCATTATTTACTTCATTAATTTCAGCTGATGCATCCGGTGTTACGCAGATGTTGGAATTTTTTAAATTATGTTGATTATAATCTTTAAGGCATATGGCATTATTGTAATCAACATTTGTATTTTTGAATGTATTTTAGTACATTTGATATAGGACAACCTACTTCATTTTTAAGAGTATTGATCATCCCTTTTCGCGAAGTAATATAGTAAGACGAATCACTAAGAATAAATGGATATTTTGTAGAGATCCCATAATAGAAGACCGTCACTGGCTGAACTGATCCCGGATTGGCCGGTGCTACACTCGTTCAAAAGAGACGAGGTTTGACAGCAACGTCAATAAACACAATGCATCTTGAAGTGTAATATCACGAAATGCAAATTATTTGTCGCACAGCAATGTGTCCCACGGATATCTGTATGATCTTATAATCTGGTTGAATTATTACAGAAAGTCTTGCATTAATGTCTGCTATAAAGTATTGAACATAGTTAAAACTAAAACTGGATAAATGACTATTCCATTAATTTCTTCGTTTCTTAAAACAGCAACCAGATTAACTCTCTCAGTCTTCTTACAAGCTCTTATTTTGTGAATGATGTAAATACAAACTGTTACTACAAATAAATCTTCCTTATGATATTACAAATAACCAATTCTTCTTGATGTATTAAATATTTTGGCTTTAAGAATAAACTTAGCAGATATTCGTGCAGGAATGTTTCAATGATTTTTTCAGATTATTTGATCAACAGCGACGTGGTCACCGACTAGTCAGTCCAGCACATCTTTGGTACTCTATTCTTCTATTCTCTTCTTAAGCAATTCTTCTGTGCACATCTTCGTCAATATTTTACTAGCAGCACAGCGCACCGGTTCAATATTCTATGCACAGTGACTTCAATGTTCCAGTATAAATAGAATCCTTTCAAAAATGATGAATGGTGTACATTCGTTTTTATACGCAATACCAAAAAAATAATACAACTATACAAAAATTCATCATTTTTGTTCGGTCAAATGTATATTTCTTAAGATAAACGTATAAATAAAATTTCGCCCACTTTTGCACATGTATTAAAAAAATATATATAGAAATTCCAATTTCTGTACAATAGCATGGAGTTCACATGATTGTGTGGGTGAAGGTGATAAAAGAATGGCTGACGAATCTAACGCCTCGGATACTACATACGAGTTCAGTTGTTTTCGTTGATTTTTTTGCACTTGAGTTACTGTTCGCTCGAGACGTTGACAGCGGTGAGGAGTGAGGCAGGTTTCTTGATGGTCAGCACTCAAAGCTTTTGTATGAAGAGCACATTTTTGTGTTATGCACTCTCCCGTCTCATGTCGGAACAGGTATATTTATGTCCAACGGACGTTGTTTTCAGAAACAAGAGTCATTCTTGAAGCCCCTCGTAGATCAATTCGCGAAAGAAGGCAAGGATAAGAAGGTTACATTCGAAGCCATCTTTACTAAACCAAATTCGAAGCCGAAGTGGTACTTCAGGAAAGATGTAAGTAAAATGCTTCAAATACAATAGAATCCTGATAAATCGCTTCGGTGTAACTATACTATAATGGTCACTAAAATATTCACAGGAACTTTTCCCCGGGTCTAAGTATAAGATGACAAATGAAGGAGACTCCTACAAACTTATCATCATGGCCCCGAAGGTCGAAGACACGGGCAAAATTACCATTGAGATCGGCGGTATCACTTGCACTGCTTTCTTGCAAGTTGACGAACCCGACCCAACCTACACGTTTACCAAGCCACTGAAGAAGACTACCAGTGGCTACACGAAGCACGAATGCGTCTTGGAATGTACCGTCTCTAACAGCCTCGCTATCGTTTCCTGGTGGAAGGGAGAAGAGAAGATAGAAGACGGTGAAATATACCAGATCTCTAAGGACTTGTCAGGTGTCTGCAGGCTAACCATTAAGAGCTGTAAGTTCGAAGATGCCGGCAAATACACTTGTAAGATCGAAAAGCAGCCTGACAAGACCGAGACTGAGGTCAAGATTGTGGGTAAGTGAAATTGAACTTAATCATTTTTACGGAAGGTTTAATTTTAAATGATGAATAAATGATCACTGGTATCTCTTTCATTTTCAGAATACCCATATAAGTTCACCAAGGTGCTTAAATCGCAACAGGCGATTGAGAAAGATACCATCACGCTACTTTGTGAGCTGGATGATGCTGGTGGTGACGTGAAATGGTAAGAAATAATTACTGACGTGAAATCGGTTTTGTGCGGTAATATAAAAAATGCTTTGTCTGACTACAGAAATCGAGTGAACCCCAATAAAATTGTGACATCTGTTCTGATTGGAGTTAGAACAGCTATCAAAATTTTTTTGGTATTTTAAAACACTACATTTTTGGTGCGAATTTACTCCAAGGCCTAGGTGTAACAGCGAAAACTTAGTAAAAATGTCATAAGTCTAACATAACTTACATAATTTGTGACCTGCTCACCTTAACTGAGAAACACAACATAAATTAAAGCAGTTATTGTTCCGTTAGTAAATTATTGAACTTCCTAATGTTTCGCTCTATTTCTTCACCAGGTTCAAGAACGACGAACCTTTGAAGGTAGACAAGCGCATCACGATCGTGAAGGAGGGTCGCAAGCGCAAGGTAGTGATCAAGGATGCCAAGGTCACTGACGCTGGCAACTTCAAGTGTGTCAGTAACGCCGATGAGACCGCTTGCGAATTGATTGTCAATTGTAAGTTTTCTTTTATCATCAAGTATTAGATTTAGAAGAATATCATCTTATTTTTTCTTTATATTTTTTTATCTGACTGCCGTAAGCATATTCTTCAGATAGGTCACATTTGCACAAATGCAATGAAATGGGTCTTCGGCCATATTTCAGATTTTTATAGATACATTCATGAACTAAACAGTAATTTGAAAGGCGTCGGCAGCCAATTAATTTTCATAAACAAGTATTATTATGACACATCCTTCCGTATGAATGCCAAACACAAAATGGGCTTGTTTCTAATAGTCCATTGTTTGGGACAACTAGACCTAAACTTCACCTAGTAATTCATCCAGAATTTAAACATTCTTAAAATAGTTCTGGAGCAGAACAGTCGTTTACTTCATCACGATGTAGTCAATCATGAAGATTGGGTTTTTCGATATATATAAAATGGTGTTTTGTATTTCAGACTCGAATCGCTTCAACAAGAAGTTGAAGGATACAGAAGCAATTGAGAGGGACAAGGTTGTTCTAGAAGTAGAGTTGCAGGACCAGACTGCGGAAGCAGTTTGGTCTTTCAATGGACAGCCTATTGTGCCCAATGAAAGGTGAGCCTTAATTACTTTCAATGATTAATAGACTATCTAGAAAGATTAACATTTTTGCAGAAAGAATCCATTAAACAAAAAATTCAATTAAAAAGCCAAACTTTAACACAATTTTTAAGAACTTTCAAATGAATACCTATCAAATCTCTGATCTCTAACCCATTCTTAAAATAAATCTTTGAATTTCATCAGGATTGAAATCAAAAACCTGGGTGGTGGTAAACATCAGCTCATCTTCAACAAGTTGGAGATGGAAGATGATGGCGAGATTCTTTGCGAGTCTGGCAAGCTAAGTTCATCTTGTAAGCTGACCGTCAAGAAGGGAGAGTCCAAACCTTCTATTGAATGTCCGGATGAGTTCTGCGGACCCCATGACAGGCCTTTCGTCATTGAGGTGCCTTATAAAAGTAAGTTTTGAAAGAAAGTTTTGTTGGTACATTTTTGGAATACCTAATTTGTAAATAGAAAATACTTTTGCAAATACAACGATTGTATATCTATATATCCATGTATTTTTCAGTTTCCGGCACCCGCCAAACACCAATTGAAGCTAAACTATGGAAAGACGGTAAAGCATTGCCGGCCAAAGAAATTGAGGCAATTGTTGAACAAGAAAAGGTTCTTTTCAAGTTCAAGAAACCAAGCAGGGAAGGATCAGGCAAATACACGATCAAACTATCCAACGCCCAGGGAGAAGACTCAAAGGATGTCAGCGTTGTCATGCAGAGTGTCCCAACTCCGCCCCAGGATGTGGCCGTCACCGAGGTGTTCCAGACTTCATGTATAGTTGCCTGGAAGACTCCACAAGACGATGGTGGTTCACCAGTCGTCAAATATGTCATTGAGAGACAGGTAAGGCAAATAAAAAAATAATAATAATATTTTGATGTTTACTAAAGTATGCGGTGCTTAATACTTCTTCTTTATCCAGGACATGTCACTCAAAGCAGGATGGGACAACGTTGCTGAAGTGGCAGTTGGCCAGCCGCTTAAATACAAGGTCGAGGACCTTATTCCGAAGAAAACCTACAAGTTCAGGATTCGTGCCGTTAACAAGATTGGTTCCAGTGAACCTGGTCTTTTCGGCAAACCTGTGCTGGCTAAGGACCCATGGGGTAATACACCTACTGATTATACTTTAAGATATAGGTATACGTCCTTGTACGCCTTACAATTCATGAACTTTGAATTTTAACACGATTGTATCGCCTTGTAGACGAACCATCGAAGCCCAAGAATGTGGAACTTTCCGACTGGAACAAGGACCGCGCAGACCTCAAATGGCAGAAGCCTGACAACGATGGCGGTGCACCCATTACTGGCTACGTCATCGAATACAAGGTAAATTACTGTTCTTAAGTGCCTTACATTTTGAACCTTATTTTCAAAGGCAAAAGATTCTCTATTACCAAGATTTTTATTTTGCTGGAACTCTATACTTTGTACTAGCTCAGTATCTATACCTCTCTGGCTATTTACAGGAGAAATTCGGCAAGGACTGGGTGACCGGTAAGGAGGTGCCTGGTGACTGCTTGGCAGCTACTCAGGATGGCCTCAAGGAAGGCTGCACCTATGAGTTCAGGGTCCGCGCCATCAACAAGGCTGGACCTGGAGAACCTAGTGACGCTACTAAGCCGATTGTCGCTAAGTGCAGATTCGGTAAGTGGATTTAGACTTAGTGGTTTGATTTTGGTAATTCAAAGCATTTATTTTCAAATAAACCTTTATAGGCACTATTGAAATGTCATAAAGTCGGTCTGTCAGGAAAAACATGACGTTAATTGCAATAAAAATACAATGAGACTTTAATAAGCCAGAAGTCCATTGGGTCCAGTGTGTTGGACCATTAGAGCTATGTAGACCACAGTTTGGAATCCACTGCTATATCAATAGTCCACTGCAGCTATAGTGCCTTAAAGAATTTTTTTTTTAATACTTCACTTTAGTGTTTTATCATTACAATGACTGATGCCTGAAGATCTATCTCTAAAACTCGATGTCCAGTTAAGTATTTTTACTTACGTATCAAATTTTTTTACAGTCAAGCCTTTCATCGTTGGTGAGGGTCTCCAGAGCATGATCATCAAGAAGGGCCAGGTTATCACCTTCGACATCAAGTATGGTGGTGAGCCTGAGCCCACAGTCAAATGGATGAAGGGAGAAGAGGTAAATATTGCTTATTTCTTTACTTTAAATTTCATTGTTAAACAAACTTGGAAAATTTATGGCCAGTAAGGAGCTGAGCATAAAAAAGTATCTTTATCTAGTGTTTGTAAAACAATGAAAAAATATAGCTAATAGAAATAATAAGGATTATGAATAACTTGAGGCCGTTAGAAGATGTACCACAAGCTATCGAAGCTCCTAACTAGCAGCATAAGGGCTGCTGAAGGCAATACGACGGAGACAACTGGACAGAATGCGGTCTGCCTGTTTGAGAAGACTATGGCACACCACAGAAGCATAAAACAAGCAACTAAGCATAACGATCTTATTACAGTTTTTTTTTTATATTTCGATTAACGTCATAAGTCACTATAAGTCAATAATCTTAATAGGCCAGTGTTTAATGCTTCGATGTCAAAGAGGATCTGAAGAAAATAATGAAGATTTTTTACAATACAAAGACACCATTTTAAAATCCCATTTCTAAATTTATTTACATTCAAGAATACATTTTTAATATAACCGTTTTATTTGTTTCCTCAAAAAAGAAACGCGGCAAGCCGTACACGGAGAAGGTTAGATAGTTGGATCTAGATGTTGTATCGCATTTATATGTTCTAAACATAAACTCATACACTTTTCTCTTTTACTTTATTCTACAAAATGTGCTAACACAACTATACAATATACTTGATACAGATTGTATGTGTGGTGGTAATTTGAACGAAAAAAAACAAAATTTCAACATCACTCTAAAATTTATTTATTTTTTTCTTTCAATTTATCATCACAACGCAAAAGCACCATTCTACATTGTTCTTGGACAACAAATACACAATGTAATAATTGGCTTTAAAAAAAAATGCTTTCGATGTTGTAACCAAACGTTACTATCTATTAACTAGAAATTATTTTGACTAGCTCAAAAGCACCAAACTTATTTAGATGCACTTGTATAAGTTTGATCAAAAACCAACAAGGACAAACAGATTTTTCACATTTATTGTCTCACCAACACTTTTCTCTTTTTTACTGTGGTAACACTCAGCATTACAACGATTTCGTTGAATGCTGGCAACATATAACATTCTAACACTATCAACTGGTCGCAATATTGAACCTTGGCACGTAAAAAAAGGTTTTTTTTTAGATTATGTTTTACAGGATTGCGTCTGATATCATCAATGTCCATCATGGTTTTAATCACAGTTTTAATACATTACCATCACTACATTTCTTATTCTTGTTTTTGGAAACAGACATAATTATATAACACTATTGCCAACTTATGATACTGTTACATCTAAACAATTAGTACCTACATATCTAATTATCTATCCTCTTTTCTAAAAACATATTTTGCTCAGTTGTAGGCGAGCCTGTGGTTATGGTAACCACGCCACAAACGTTACAGTATACTTGCGCAAGTTGTAAAGTGCATACTGCACGTGTGTTAGAAGAAATTTGTGCAAGTATCTTCCAACACACGTTGCAGTATACTTGCACAAGTCTTAGCTTGCGCAAGTAGATACACTGGAAATGCTACAATAAGGCTCTGCGAACTTCAGCGCTGGTTTGTGCATTTGCAAAAAAATAATTTATGCCATTAACTATTGTTATTACTGTAAACAACTGTTACTGACATTTCTTTTTTTAAACCCTTGCTTTAATTAAAGAGAAATATTTGAAAAGAGGGTAGTTAACGATTTATCCAACACTAATTTCACGCAAAACCTAAACAATCAAATCCTTCAACACGAAGCGGTGGTAACTGAATCTACCTTGCGCAAATTTTAAGGGATGTCTCAACAGTGAAGTACCTATATTTTATTTGTTGTTGCAATAATTCACAAAAAAAATACAACAAAGGCTAAAACTTCACAAATTACATCACAACAGTCTCTCTCTCTTCATGAAAAATTTACTTATTTCACATTCGCATCACCACCACACTAACATCATCAAAATTGAACATTATCAGACGCAATCCCTTTACAACCTGATACTCATACCTCTATGCCATAACAGGAAGTATTTGATGATGGTGACCGTATCACCATTGACAAGTACGAGAGGAACACCGTGTTGACTGTCAGGAGGACCGCTAGAGCTGACAGTGGAAAGTACAAGCTTGTGCTCACCAACTCATCGGGCACCTGCGAGAGCATCGGCGATGTGGTTGTCTTGGGTAAGTTATAGTTAGGTTATAGTCAGGTATTCTGATGCAAGTGCAGAAAATTAGTAACTGTGACCGAGGTGGAATTACCACAAGCCGTTATTATGGAGCTGAGGGCTGCAGCGATAAATATACACGTGTGTCACCCACTCCTTGTGGGGGGCGTCCAGCATAATACGATAAACAATTTTATTACAATAAAATTCTGGTGGGGAAAGCACACGCTTTTTTCCGCACTAGTGTGGAAAAAAGTCCATTGCGTGCCTTTAAGCTGCCTACAGCTTAAAGGCGTTATCCTAATAAGAACGGGTTTTCGAGTAAGTGTAATAAAAAAAAAACGTTCTATCCTGGTATCTACCTCTTAGCAGTATTGCTCAAAATAAATAAATTATTTGCGGGATTGTACTCATAAAATCTAATTGTATTTCAGACAAACCAAATCGCCCGAATGGCCCGATCGAAGTTGTGGATATTCGCGCCGAAAAGGCAACAGTCAAATGGCAGAAGCCAGACGACTGGAAGGGATCCGATATCACCGGATACACTCTCGAGAAAATGGATATGGTAAGGAACAAAACTATAACATTATAAATAATAAGAATTTAATTAAGAAGAAGTTAATTAGAAATGGTACAATATTTCTAGAGGCTTAAAGACCTCCTATAAGAATATTGTACCTTTAAAATAGATAATAACTAAATCTTACCTAATTTCTCATAGGATACTGGAAACTGGGTACCGTGTGGTGAAACTGGCCCTGAGCCTACAGAGTTCCAAGTAAAGGGTCTTACCCCGAACCACAAATACAAGTTCAGGGTCCGCGCCGTCAACAAGGAGGGCGAGTCCGAGCCATTGGAGACTGATGGCTTCATTGTCGCCAAGAATCCTTACGGTAAGAAATAAGTTCCTAATATTTATGATCCCCTTTAGTTTATTCATAATTGTTGCGAAAACTTAACAAAGTAAAAACAAAACGTATCTGCAACAAACGTTACTAATTTGACAGTTTGAAACCCGCTATTTTTTAAATTTTGACAGTCGTTTGTTTTTATTTACAAACAGTAAGACGGGTTTTTGGCAATTTGTGAATGATATTATAAGTGGCGAAGTTTAGCGGCTGTTCCTCAGCCATACAGCGAACGCCGGCGTTCGCGGGTACTATAGCGAACGCCGGCGTTCGCGGGTATTAACGGAAAGTTATTTATCTATAAAAACTTTTTTTTTACGTTCTTGGATAAATATCAAAATACCCTACAAAAAAAAAATCAAATATTGTACGTTAATAGTTTCCTTTATTACCCGCGAACGCCGGCGTTCGCTATAGTACCCGCGAGCGCCGGCGCTCGCTTGGGTGTCGAGGGGTTAAAACATTCACTAATTAATTCCTAACGAATATTGTGATGTAAAATTGTTGTAGTTTTATGTTTAGCCCAGCTGGAAAATTAATCAACTACGAACATCGATTTTCATATAATTTTACGGCCTAAAATGCTCAATATTTCCTTGATGTCCTCCTGTAGACCCACCAAAGGCGCCTGGCAAGCCTACAATCACCGATTACGACAACATGTCGGTGACTCTGCAATGGGAACCGCCATCCGACAACGGTGGACGACCAATCCTTGGATATGTCGTGGAGATGAAGGACAAGTTCTCTCCAGACTGGATTGAGGTAAGAGAAAAAAATGATTGAAATGAAAAAAAAATGAGTTAAAAAAAAAACAATACCTACCAATCAGCATCTGGTAGGAAACTGTAAGATTTTGAAGAACACCAAAACGATTCTAAATTCAACTTTGGTTTCTCACTGCAATTGAATTATTTTGATAAATTGTTTAATTCGCAACTTGATATAGTATGGTAAATTTAAATTCTTTTAGTCTTTACAATTACATCATATTATTATGTTTATTTTGCTTATAGTGTTAGCTTTTTTTTTCAAAATTATAAGATAACAGCTTCTAATATAAAATATCTATCAATTTATTGAAAGTAATTCAATTTTAGCAACTCAATTTTATTTTTATACAATATTATCTCCAATCAATAACATGCCCTATCTGCAAAACTAAGATACCAATGCATTTAAAATTAATATAAACTGGCAAATAAAATTTGCAAATAATATTAATATCAGTCGGTAAACCGCTCCTTTTGCAGAAATTAATTCTGTGTACAGAAATTAATTGAGTGATTTACCGACTGAGGCTTGCATGTGTGGTCTACCATAATGGGGCCTCTCATGCTTCTACAATTTTTTTTTATTATCAAGTAAGTAATACAATAAACTCACAACTTTATCCACAGGTTGTAAAAACAAATGACACCAAGACCGAGTACAAGGTAGAGGGTCTGAAAGAGAAGATGGTGTACCAGTTCCGTGTGAAGGCCCACAACAAGGCTGGAGTCGGTGATGCTTCACAGCCAACCGACAACCATCTCTGCAAACACAGGAACTGTAAGTATCAGTTTCTATTTCTTATTATGTAACCCAAAACTATAAACACTTTGAAATACTAAAATCACTGTTATTTGAGAAGATGTGTATGAAAGCAGTTTTTCAATTTAATTAAGTAGTTATTTAACCTTTGTCTTTCTATTTTTATAAGAGTTTTTTTTTTGTAAACATAATCCCTTTGTAGGAATTACTCCTGTATTGTGGGTGCATCTACAATTATATAAACTTATGTTCATGAGACACCTAATCCTGGATTATCTGAAGCTAATACAAATATTTGAAATTATCACAACTACTGGACACAAGAAACATAACACAGCTACTGATCGGTTTTTTAAACAAAAAAAAAGCTTCTGATTGGTCACACATTGCCCAGCAAAAGCCAACATTGCATTTGTTTTACTTATTGTGTCTTCTATTATTTGAGTCCCTAAAATAACCTGAAGTTTCTAAAATAATGGATTGTTATAATTTAGGTACATTTCCATAAGATACATTTTTAATTTGGCTAACTTCACCTTCCTTATAGAGCATGTATGAGATTTACTTAATTTTTAATAATTTCTTGTTTTACTTCAACAGTGAAACCACGCATTGAACGCAGCACATTCAAGTCAGTTATCATCAAGGCTGGCCGCACTCACAAGTGGTCTGTGGACATCATCGGTGAACCTCCACCAGAGACCACTTGGTAAGTCTTCTTCTTCTTCTTTTCGAGTCGATGATAAACTCTTTAAACTGTTGGGGCCCAGTAGGTTAACAGCAGCATCGATGGCAGTCAATAAATCCTCCATAGTGCAGGTGTATGGGCACTTGGGGCACTCCAGCAAGTGGCTCATGTTTCGAACAGGGGCACCACACTCACAATGAGTATCCGACGGATCTATAAAACCCCATTTCGCCAAGTTATATTTATAGCGGCCTACCTGGGTACGCAACCGATTTAGTGCTTTCCATACAGGCCACTGCAATTCTTGTCCAGGCGGGAGAATTTCTTGAGATCTCAAGGTCAAGGTTTAATGCGAAAGCATAACACCAAGGCTCTAGGATTACGGCAAGAAAGGAACGGGGTAGGTTGTCTACCCCGTTCCTTCTTAGTCAGTAAGAGGCTGACACTGTATCCCGCTCCGCCCTAGAGCGGGATTCGTCATTTTTACTTATCATTAAAAAAGGCTTTTAAAAATTAAACCTAATATAAAGTAGCTAGATGATGTGTGTGAAGAAACAGCACATAGAAATACTTTTTATCCGTGTAGTATCTCTCTCTTGTGATAATTTCCTATTTTTCCAAGAGCCTATATAGCTGGAGAGCTACTGAACCCTGGGAGTAACGGTCGCCCTGTAAGGTTAGAAATTTGTATACTTACGATTTATGGCAATCTAAGAGCAACAGCCATGACCTGGCAGGCGTCAGCCCTGCACGTCATCAGTCCCTTTATTTTTTGAACTGTTAAGTAAATTGAATTTCAAAACTTGTTTCTGTAAATTTGAAAATTTAATAGGATAAAGTTTATTTATTGTACATCTTAAAAAAAAATTGACAGGCGATTACAATAAGCACAAGTATATGACAGATCAATTAGAAAATGCACAACTGATGAGGTAAAAAAAACTTTATCCTGTATGCTTAAAATTTTTATATGTTTTCAAGTAAACGTCTCAAAGTAAATATGTACAATGCCAGGCGATTTTGAACAGCATAAGACCTTGACAGGCGAGGGGACAGCTGCTAAGGGCGTGTGAGTAAGAGGTGTTGCGTGAACACATACAGTAAATGAAATTTATTTTATTGGGTTTTATGCAATCTACATTATTTTTAACCGACTTCTAAAAAAGAAGGAGGTTATCAATTCGGATGTTTCTATTGTTTTTATATGTGTTCGCGCATAACTTCGTCATTTGCCAACCGATTTGAAAAAATATTTTTTCGTTGGAAAGGGTATACTTTCCGCATGGTCCCATTGTCACCAAATTGGGATCTGATGATGGAATCTTGGCGAAATCGAAAGAACTCTTCAAATTTTATAGGAAAACGTCTGTACGTTTTCAAAGAAAAGAAAATACCAAAACTGCTGTCAGTTTTGGTATTTTCTATAACAAGTGAAGCATTTACGTTCAATAAGAACCATTTTACTATCAGATCTGATGATGAAGCCAAGAGTCTGGCACCGGACCTCCATAATAATAAAATGAAATCCTGCCGTGTTTGGGCTTGTTGGAATTGTAGCGGTATGCACTTTTCAGGTTTACCTATCATTGATAATTAAATTTCAATAAGCGCAAGGCACATGACATGAAGGTAGCGCGAATTCATTGGATTTTGTTTAACGAAATGATCAAGATGATGATGAAAGGGAACGCCACAATTATGGCGGTAATTTCCCTTACTGAGGTGTAAATTCGCTTCGCTTCCGCCCGGAGGACACGGTGAAGCACACAGTAGAAGTGTGCCCCGCTTGAGAGGAGCATAGCCGTGTCCTCGTGGGGTCGATTGGCGGCGGCTATCTCTCGCGCCGGGTCTTGGAGGAGGCTATGGTCTGGATCGCAGAGAGGTGGGAGGCGGTCGCATCCTTATGCAAAGCAATAAAGCTAGCAAAGGAGGAAACTGACCGCATAAAGCTACGGCGCTTACGCCCCACACATCGCCAGGATTCCGAACACGGTTTCCGACCAATGAGGGCGCGGGTTAGCGAACGGTGAGTCTGGTAACTGTACGGACCAAGACCAGGGCCTCTTTCTGAAAGAAAGGCTTGGGCCCAGTGTGAAAGGCAAAAAAGGAACGGCGTGCGGTGTTCATTCAGTAGAAGTGTGCCCCGCTTGACAATTGACAATTAGTGGCCTACGTATTCGGTTGGCAAATGACGAAGTTATGCGCGAACACACTTAAAAAACGATAGAAACATCCGAATTGATAACCTCCTTCTTTTTTAGAAGTCGGTTAAAAATAATGTAGATTGCATAATTATTATTATTATTATTATACCTAGCCTGTGCTGTCCCACTGCTGGGCAAAGGCCTCCCTCCATTCTTTCCAATCATCTCGGTCACATGCTTTGCCGCTCCAATTCTCAAGGAAGACATCCAGGTCATCCCGCCATCTCCTTCGTGGCCTGCCGCGGCCCCGCGTCGCTGTGTCTGGGCACCAATCATGTGTTTTACGGGCCCACAGCTCGCTAGACATGCGGCAGACATGTCCTGCCCAGTCCCATTTAAGTTGGGCAGCCTTTTGAGCCACATCCATTATTTGTGTTTTGGAGCGCAGTGTAGTGTTTGGAACGTGGTCTGTTACTTTAACACATAGTATGCTGCGCTCCATAGCACGCTGGCAAACCCTGAGCCTGGACTTTTGGATGTTAGTCAAAGACCAAGTCTGTGCACCATATGTCAGAATAGGGAGAATACACATGTCCATCAGCTTACGCTTCAGTGACATGGGCAAAGTGCCCTTGAATACATCCTTCATGGACCAAAAGCTCTTCCAGGCATAAATGCCTGGAAGAGCTTTTGGTCCATGAAGATTGCATAAAACCCAATAAAATAAATTTCATTTACTGTATGTGTTCACGCAACACCTCTTACTCACACGCCCTTAGCAGCTGTCCCCTCGCCTGTCAAGGTCTTATGCTGTTCAAAATCGCCTGGCATTGTACATATTTACTTTGAGACGTTTACTTGAAAACATATAAAAATTTTAAGCATACAGGATAAAGTTTTTTTTACCTCATCAGTTGTGCATTTTCTAATTGATCTGTCATATACTTGTGCTTATTGTAATCGCCTGTCAATTTTTTTTTAAGATGTACAATAAATAAACTTTATCCTATTAAATTTTCAAATTTACAGAAACAAGTTTTGAAATTCAATTTACTTAACAGTTCAAAAAATAAAGGGACTGATGACGTGCAGGGCTGACGCCTGCCAGGTCATGGCTGTTGCTCTTAGATTGCCATAAATCGTAAGTATACAAATTTCTAACCTTACAGGGCGACCGTTACTCCCAGGGTTCAGTAGCTCTTGGACTAATACCGCTGGCTGGCGCTGATCTAAGAATCGTATTATAAACAAGTAAAAGTAATTACTTAGAAACTTAGTAAGAAATTTCTTAGAAACTTAGTAAAAAATTACTTTATTTATTTATATTATATTTTCTAGCCCATACTGTCCCACTGCTGGGCAAAGGCCTTCCTCCATTTCTTCCAGTGTTCTCGGTCTTGAGCCACTTCTTGCCAATTCCTAAGGAAGGCATCCAAGTCGTCCCGCCATCTCCTTCTTGGTCTGCCGCGACCCCTTCGTGCGATTTCAGGGCACCAACTTTGTGTTCTACTGGACCACCGCTTGATCGGCATGCGGCAGACATGACCAGTCCAGTCCCACTTAAGCCGAGCAGACTTCTGAGCCACGTCAATTATTTGCGTTTTGGATCGCAGTACAGTGTTTCCAACGCGATCCTTTTTGCGAGAAATTACTTAGCAACAAGTAATTACTTCTTTATGAATACGGGTTGTAAGTGTCACTGTTCCTAACGACCTCTTCCCCGCAGGTCTTGGCGTGATAACATCAAGCTAGTGAACACAGAGCGCATCAAGATTGAGAACAAGGAGTACCACACTGACTTCACAATCGTGAACGCGGTGCGCCGTGACACTGGCAAATACAAGCTGAGGGCTGAGAACTGCAATGGGTTCGATGAGGAGACCGTTGAGCTGACTGTGCTGAGCAAGCCTAGCTCGCCTAAGGGTAAGTTAAAGGATTTTTTTACTATTGAGAGGCTCAGGCTTGACCATTTTCTCACCTGATGGTAAGGGTAAGCTTACCTAGAAGCAAACTGTGCAAAAGGTAGAGAAGGTTTATATTATAGAATATATTATAGAGAAGGTATATATATACGCCGCGGGCATCTGCGCGACTCGTTCGAGTTTCTCATACGATAATAACTATTATACCTACTAATGAAAATAAAGTTAAAATTCATTATGACACTGAAACTGCGCTCCTCTTCGCTGCGCTTCGACGCTCTTATGGTGTGAATTGCGCCTTAGTTAACGATAGTAAACGAAAAACAAAAGTTACGTCGCAATTCCAGTGCTCCCAAGACACTGAATGAATACAACTAAAAAAGTTTTTCATAATTCAGTTTTAAAGCTTTCATTTCATTCTACCCTCCAAATACTAATAAACATCTTCTTCCCTAGGCCCATTGGAAGTAACAGACATCCACGCAGAAGGCTGCAAGGTGAAATGGGAGAAGCCAGAAGACGATGGTGGTTCTCCAGTCAAGGAGTACGAGCTCGAGAAGATGGACGTCGCCACTGGCAAGTGGGTCAGGGTTGGCAGGTCAGTACCAAGTGGATACTTTTATAATATCTATTATCTAGTTCTTTAAATAAGATCTATGATAGAGCTGTTGGTGGTTTGCTGTGTATAGAAAAGGAGAGGTAATAAAAAATGGGCTATTATTCTGAAAAAAATTAAACACCTATGTTATATGCGACGTTGTCACTTTGTTGACAGAGGGTTACTGGTTTTGACTGGCCTGTTGGTCTAGTGGTTACCCTGACCCTGACTGCTATACAGGAGGTCGTGGGTTCAATTCCCACCCAGGACAAATGTTTGTGTGATGAGCACGATCGTTTGTTCTGTGTCTGAGTGTAATTTATCAATAATGCCTGTGTACCACTACTGTACATGAAGTTTAAATAAATAAATATTATCAGTTGTCTAGTACCCATAACACAAGCTCTGCTTAGCTTGGGACTAGACGGCGTGGTGTGTCAGTTATGGAATACACAATATACATTGTTTTGTGTATAAGCTGATGCAGGCTTACACCAAGCGTATAAAGACTAATACGCGCCTATGAAGCTATGCGTCTGTGGAGACTAGACCTTTTTCAGTTCAAACTTCCCTACATTTTCTATTTTCCAAACAGAGTTGCCGGAGACAAGAAGCCTCTAGAAATGGAGGTGACTGGTCTGGAACCTGGCCACCAGTACAAGTTCAGGGTGACAGCCGTCAACGACGAGGGAGACTCCGAGCCTCTGGAGGCTGAACGAGCTATCCTCGCTAAGAATCCCTTCGGTAAGGAACTTTTTAATGATACTGAAACATTATGTATGCCAAAGTATGTATGACGAATATAGTCATATAGATTAGTGGAGTGTTGCATTTTAAGTCAATTTTTACATGTCGTAGAAAAACCTCAGATTTGTAAAACGTTGGCTACCTCTGATCTCTTAATTCAAAATATATACCTGAGTGAATGTCTCTTTCCTTACCCTAATATGTTATTGTAGCGCTCCTTACAATCCAATCACATAATGGACATTACAAATAGCGTAACTTTATTCTGTAGGTATTATATACCTTGATTTTTGACCACAAATTGTACTTTCACTCAGGAATTGCTCTGAATTTATCTTTCTTTATAATTATTGATAGGCCTGCGTTTTATCGATGGAGCACGCTTGCCTAAAACTTATTCACCCTTGATTTAAAACTCGCCTATTTTGTAAATCCCATACTTCTCTTAAACACCATATTCTCCCTACAGAGGCGTCAGACAAGCCCGGAAACGTGGAAGTCGCTGACCACGACAACCAGAGCGCTGACATCAAATGGGACCCACCGAAGAACGATGGTGGAGCACCTGTGCTCAAGTACATCATCCAGAAGAAACCCAAGGGTGGAGACTGGGAGAATGCTGCTGAGGTAATTATGGCACAAACTTGGTGTACTTGAATCTCAAAGTTAAAAATATTGAACTATGGGTCATGTGATATCAGCTGAAAGATGACCACTTTTGGATTTTTTCGGGCTAGAATTTATTGGATTTAAAATAATTCTTCCGCCTTAGAGTGGGTGCAACCATTTATCAGATTTTTTTTTAATAATAATAAGGATTTTGAATTCTTAAATAATCAAGTACAAAAATGCTTCTTTATGCGATACATCAGTCGTTCAACCTCAGAGGTATAAAAGAAATAAAACATAGCATAATTAGTCTTTTAATGTTTCCGCTACTGGGACACAAACCTCTTCTCTAAGAGAAGAAACGGGCCGTAATCTACCACGCGAGCTCAGTGCGAATTAATGGATGTCGCATGGCTTCGAATATTTAGTTCTTGTACATGTTTCCTTACGATGTTTTCCTTCAGCAATTTATTTCATCACCACTACTTTCAAAACATGAAAGTAGTGGTGATGAAATAAATTGCTCAAATTAATGCATCTGCATCCAACGACCTCTTGTAATTCGGGGCCGTTGCTTTGGTAAAAGCGTGTTAAAATCAACTTCACCATAATATAAAAATCTACTTCACAGTTTAAACTCACACAAAAAACCATTTGCTATTTCGCAGGTGCCTGGAACTCAGACTAACGCCAAGATCGACGGTCTACCGGAAGGTAGCGAGTACCAGTTCCGCGTGGTTGCTGTCAACAAGGCTGGACCGTCCGAACCTTCGGACCCAACCAAGATGACTACTATCAGACACAAGGCCCGTAAGTATTCAACCACATTGTAAAATTTTTGTCCGTGCAAAGAAAAATGAACTTAAGTGTTAATGATATAAGATTAAAAATGTAATAATGAAATGACTACAAAGTTACTTCATTCCCAATAAAAGTAGATTTTTAAACAAATATTTTTCACAGATGGTTCAACCGATTTCATGCGATGCCAAATCATAGTCGATCCGCTACATGAAACACTATTTGTAAAGATAAAATTAAAAAATAAACCACTTTTTTTCTAAAACTTGAATTAATTACGCGTGTATGAAATTAATTTCTTTATGTAAACACCAGCTGAGCTAGTACAATGATCTGTAGGTAGTTGTCGCTCGTTGTGTACTAACTACCTACATATCATTGAACTCGATAAACGGTGCAATTTATCGGTATATATTGCCACATACTGACCCCTGTACCCCCACAGTGAAGCCGCGCATCGACCGCACGAACCTGAAGGCGCTGGCGGTGCGCGCGGGCAAGCCCGTCTTCTTCGACGTCAACGTCAAGGGTGAGCCGGCGCCTAAGGTGCAGTGGTTCAGGAAGTGGAAGGATGAAGAGAAGGAAGTAAGTAGCCATTCCATTACATATGAGACTTTTATCTTAAGGTGACTTTAGGTGACCCTTGCCAAATCTACAATGACGAGCATGGCTTAGCTTGTAACTTGTTGCTTTATCTAAAGCAATCCAACGCGATATTTGATGGTGAGGCAACGCGAAAAAAGGGAGTATAATCGCCTGAAAATTGTGTTGGCATTCGGTAATTACGTGATTTACTGGAATATTTGACGAAACGTTACAGGATCTACGTGCTTTTTTTAAGCCCTAAAAAAGTTAAGTTTTTGAACAAAAAATTGTCATTATTTAGAATATCGATTAAATGCAAGCAAGGCTTCTGTAGAAGTACTTTTTAATATATTAGTATATTATGGAGGGTCAATAATGCTGCGGTGTGTCACAAACTTGATGAATTCCGTCCACCGTGAAGGAGAGCGACCACGTGATCTTCTGACTTCCTAAATTTAGTTTACTAACCTTTAATTCAACTCTTCAGGTAACAGAAAACGTAATCAACGTGGACTACAACACAAAACTGGACGTCAAGGAGTCCGTACGTGCCATGACTGGTACCTACCGTATCCTAGCCACCAACGAACACGGCAAAGACGAGGCTGAGGTCGAGATCACCGTCCTGTCCTCTCCAAGCAAACCTGGTGGCCCATTGAAGGTCGCAGATGTTACCAAGAATGGATGCAAGCTATCCTGGAAGAAGCCTGAAGATGATGGTGGTAAGTTGATGTGGATATAAGACTGTATAACACTTTTATTATAGAGCTGTGGTGGCCGAGTGGTAACAGCTCCGACTTAGGAGTTATAGGTCGTGGGTTTAAACCCTCAGGCGCACCTTGCGTGCATAACAGGCGTACTTTGTGTAACTTATTTTATCACCACTGCTCTCAAACCGGTGAAGGAAAATATTGTGCCGAAATGATATGTCCTAGAACCAAAAAATCGAAATCACGTGACATCCACCAATCCGCTCTGAGACTGCGTGGTGGATTACGTCCCATTCCCATTCATAGGAGACTAGAGAGCTGGCCTGAGTCCGAGCAGTGGTAATTTGACAAGCACCGTCGAAATGAAAAATTATCGATAATAAACCATACTAGCGATAGACTTTTAAATTTTCACGATTAATCACTTCAATTCACTTCTCTTCGTAGCGTGGTTATACAAAATAGTAAACCTTGACAGACCCAATCACTCAATAGATCGACCTACCGAATGGCATATCAGTTACGTAAATATAATAAAATTGTAGCCACCGAACAGCACATCACATTTATCACGTCGGAGTCACCACTTTAAGGACAAGGAAGTTTTGAAGTATCAAGATTATTATTTTCCACTTCGTACTACTGTCCCCGAATAACGATCCATCTCCTCAAAATTAAATGCTAATCTTCCGCCCATAGAATAGAATAATACTTTATTGTACACCAAAAAAATAACAATTTCACAGAAACTTATACCTATGAATGGGTACAAAGGCGGTCTTATCGCTAACAGCGATATCTACCAGACAACTTTAGGATGGAGCATAAGATCTTGTACTAAAAAACCATTTCCATTTTCCAGGTAAACCAGTAACAGGCTACGTAGTCGAGAAACTGAACAAGGCGACCGGCCGCTGGGTGCCAGTCGGCAAGACCGATGACACTGAGATGGATATCAAGGGTCTGCAGGAAGGCGAGGAGTACGAGTTCAGGGTCAAGGCTGTCAACGACGAGGGAGAGTCAGAGCCGCTCAAGACTGACCACTCCATTATCGCTAAGAATCCTTATGGTGAGTTTTGGTGTCCAGTGTTGAAGTTGTTTTTTGTCGATGTAGAAAAGTGCGTTTTAGTTGTGAAAAAGGTTGTTTGTAGCAGCAATTTATCCGAAGTACGTCCATTATTGTATATAGACCTCCTGAAGTTTCGTAGGTATCCAACGGATTACCGTTGCCCTTACCAAATCTTTGATCCTAAGATCAGCCTGGTTAATAAGTTAATTATTTGGTCTATGTTTTGTTTATATTTAAAAAAAATATAGTTTAGTGAGAAATAATCCACTTGCACCTAAACACGAATTTAAAAACATAATTGTTTGAAAATAATATTTAATAATTTGTGTGTGGCAATACCTTTTCAGGTCCACTAGCCTTAAAAGGTAACCAACTGTATAAGAATGTTTTTTTTTCTAGTAGCACAGCAGACATAGAATTGTACAAATTGATTGTGGGAACTGTATTCTTAACAAAAAATTCAAACATGGCCATTTTCCTCTCCTTAGACATCCCCGGCAAGCCATCAGTGCCCACGATCGAGGACTGGGACGTGGACCGCGTGGACCTCAAGTGGGACGCGCCCAAGAACAACGGCGGCGCACCCATCACCGGATACATCATCGAGAAGAAGGAGAAGTACGGCTCCTGGACAGAGGCGCTCGTTACTACGGTAAGACATCCACACACAGCATCCACGCAGTGTGCACGTAGCGTCCACGCAGCAAGATCGCAAACTATAAATGTCCTATATCCACAGACGGGTAGCTTTATAGATGCGACAACGAGTCGACGGTACGATGATGTCGCTTCGTTGACAGTTAATAGTTTTTTTTTAAACTTCACGCAAGCGTAAATCAGGCGTATATTGAATACGCTTTTATAAACCTAGGCGTCTGTGGGTAGTACAGGTCTTAACAAAATAAATAAATAATACGGTTCAAAAGCTGAATAAATAAGTAAACTATTTTTTATGGCATTTTTTCAATTGACCAAAGATGCATGAGTTCTTTAAGTTGTGATACTAACTCCCCCCTTAGTGGTAGCTTACCGTGCGGTAGAATAAGAATGGAAGAAAAATTATAAAATGGAAAAAAAAGCATGTTGTGTGCACAGAAAGATGATGATAATATTTTATAGTTGTATGTGCAAAAAAAAAACTTCTCTTCAAATTACATAATATTAATTTCTTCTGTTCACCCCCCAGACGCCAGAATGCAAGGCCCGCGTACCGGACCTGAAGGAAGGCAACGTGTACCAGTTCCGTGTGAAGGCCGTCAACAAGGCAGGTCCTGGAGAACCGGGAGATGCCACACAACCGCACACGGCTAAGGCCCGATTCTGTAAGTATATTGTAAACTGACCTATACCGTAGTCGTGATGAAAAAACCACTATACAGCTCTTAGCTCTAAGCAGCTTAGCTAAAAGTATATCACCAGGATGAGGAGGCTGTGGGTTGCTCGTAAGACTTATCGCCACCGGCCCACGCTGAAAACCAGCGCTGTGCGTCTTCCTTATGTAATTGGTTATGTTTTGTTAACTAGCTTTAAGTTTGCATCACGCTAATCCAAACCGTACAAAACCTAACAAAATATTTACCTTTTACAGTGAAACCACACATCAACCGCGATAAGATGCACGCCATCCGCGTGCGCGCCGGCACCACCATCAAGTTGGACGTCGACATCAAGGGTGAACCTCCACCATCCAAGACCTGGACCTTTGCCAAGAAGGTAACGACTTAAACTTAAAAAAATACACATATTCCTAGTAAACTTACACGGGCATTAGGAATTCATAAAACTTCACAATCTTGTACACTGAATAGCACTAGCAAGCAAGCAAGTCCTTGCTGGCAGATTAGATTGCTTACTTAGATTATATTGCTTATTTGCTTGCTTAGATTGTCAATAGGGCTGTTTAAAAAGTTCTGAAGTGAAAGATGCATCGTTGGAAGGTCTCCTACAAGGTAGACCGATACCATCGCATTCCCGTGACCCTCACCACCTGGTGCCCTCATCAGGCGATGGATATGTTACGCACAGGTTCAGTAGTTGTAGCTACACTTTGGGAAGGACTATGTCTAGCAGTGGATGTCTGTCGTCTGAAATGATGATGATTAGTGATACTCGCATAACCGTGAAAGCTTGACTGGTAGAGAATACCTTGTTGCATTAACTCCGCCTATGTAGCACTACTGTACATGAAGATTACATAAATAAATTCAAGAAAGCATAACAAATTTCTGTTTTGTAGTATTAAGTTGTTGTGCACATGGATGGATTATCCTCATGTTTTATAAATTTCTTTATGTTTGTATAAGGTTTGCTGGAAGAAAACCCAACTATGGGTTAAGCTCGCCTGTGTACATCACCTGTTCTTTTATTTGTAATTTTAATTATTAGTGTACAATAAAGAATATAAGATAAATGCGCAAACTGACTAAAATGTAATAATGATGGTTTCTTAAACTTATCCTTTACTTTCTTACCCAGGTCCTGGAGACCGGCCCAGGGCTGAAGATCGAGAACGAAGACTACAACACCAAGATGCAGATCTTCGACTCGACCTGGCAGAACTCCGGCGTTTACACGCTGAAGGCGGAGAACGACTCCGGTGTTGATGAGGCCACCGTTGAAATCACTGTGCTGGGTAAGTTCCTACTGTATTTATAATAGATGGAAAACAGATTACTAAAATGTTGTGATATTTCTGGTAATTAGGTATTAGGTGTCTGCCACGGGTTTTAATGAAAAAATTCAGCTGGAAAGGCTTCCAACTGTAAAGCTGTCTCAATTGTGTTGTGGGATGATTAAATAAAACCACTCAAATAAAAACTACAGCAGTCATGTTGAAAATAAAGATAGTGGCATGTGTTTCTATTCAATACAGAATCCAACTAGTGAATGAACCAAAAAATAGAAACCTGTTCGGGTAACACTGACCAGACACTGACGTTTAGTAGTCTTCTAAACTTCAATGGTTTAAAGGTATGCGGAACAGAGTGTAATGTTCCGCGTTGAGAACCAACGTCCATTGGAAAGATAGAAGATTGTAGTGTCTGGTCCAGGCAACTGTCCAGTAGCTGATTCCAGGCTGTTGTATATTACGTTCTTATCGCGCGGAGAATCTCTGATTCCGTAATGCAAGATTTCGAATTTTAGTTCTCATATTGTATCATAGATACCAGGAAAAGAAAAACTAAATTATTTTGCCTTCCAACAGACAAACCCGGCAAGCCGGAAGGCCCACTAGATGTGTCAGACATCCACGCCGACCACGTGAAGCTGAAGTGGAACAAGCCCAAGCACACCGGAGGGCTGCCCCTCAGCGCCTATGTGGTGGAGAAGATGGACACCCTCACTGGCAAATGGGTGCCTGCTGGCACCGTCGACCCGGACACCACTGAGGCTACTGTTACTGGTTCGTATATTTGATATAATGTTATAAGTTTAAAACATATACCTATCTAAAATACCCTCTAATAATATTGAGAAAACACAGAAAGCTACTACTAAAAAATAGTTGAAGTAGAAATTTTATCAAGAGTTTTGAAGTTCCGTACCTCAGAAGGAAAAAAGACGGATCACTTTGTTGTCCGTTTGTCAAGATCTTTTATCTCGGGAACGTATGGACGACGGATATGAAAATATGGTTTAAATTTTAACACGATAGTGTTAAAATTTAAACCATATTTTCATGTCTACTGTCACTTGGAAGCTGTAAAAAGATCAGAACTTCTAAATTACTGAAAAAAAGATATGGCCGTTTATGTGGCAAAATAAATAAATTTTCGATACTCTCAAGGAATCATAGGATACATACTTTCCATTGACTCACAACCGTGATCAAACAATTCAAGCCGAATCATCTAAACGATCTTTCTAACCATAAAATACCAAGCAGGAAAATTTCGACATTAAACCTCTTTTCACCTCCAACAGGCCTAGAAGCGGGTCACACTTACCAGTTCCGCGTCAAAGCCCTCAATGAGGAAGGAGAGTCGGAACCACTGGACACCGACCACGGCATCCTGGCCAAGAACCCATACGACGTGCCTGCGGCCCCAGGCCTCCCCGATATCGTGGACTGGGATGAGAAGTCCGCCAAGCTTAAGTGGGAGCCCCCCATCAGGGACAATGGAGCGCCCATAACTGGATATATTATTGAAGTCATGGATAGAGATAGGGGAGAGTTTGTTAAGGTATGTGTATTTTGATTCTAATCTTTTTTTATAATAATACATTGTTTGAAAACTAAACCATACTGCCCAAAGACGCGTAGCTTCCTAGACGCGTAGTCGTCATTATACGCTTGGTATACGCCTGCGTGAAGCTTACATACAAAACTATGAAGCTCTGGCGACGAAGCGGCAAATAAATTGAAACCGTTGCTATGGTTACGTAAACCTCGAATGAAGCCCGAAAATCGGTTATCTACCTCCATGATGGTTCATTTTGTATGCCGACTATTTAATTCTTCTTTTAAAAGAGAAAGAAAAAGAGATTTTTTCAAATATTTATTGTTTATATTATTTCCCCAGGCCGCGGAGATCCAAGGCAACATCTGCCAGGGTACCGTGCCCAAACTGGAGGAAGGCAACCAGTACCAGTTCCGCATCAGAGCGGTGAACAAGGCTGGACAGTCCGAACCTTCGGAGAACACCAACTGGCATACTGCTAAGCCTCGATTCTGTAAGTAATTACTTCCTCAACGATGGTATAATGATGTTTCAGTAAATAATCTTTGGAAAAAGTGGCCTGTTGGTTTAGTGGTTCGTGGCCCTGACTGCTATGCCGATTGTCTTGTAATTTTGCTAGTTGGGTTCGATTCCCAACCTGTTTAAGTGATAAGGACAATCATTTGTTCTGTATCGTACGATGTAATTTATCCGTAATATGTATGTATTTAAAAATATATAAGTCTATTTATCAGTTGTAGTAGTAAAATATTGCGCCTCGCCATCAGCGATTGCATCACTTACATCTCTAAAAATAAGCCGGGCAAATAAGTCGGTAATGGCTAAAATGTGAATTTCGTTACCGACTTCACCGATAAGTGGACCGACGAAGTGTTTTTTAGCAGTTCGCTGTAAGATTATTATTTATAAAACTATTCATTTCTCCCCACAGTGAAACCAAGAATCGATCGCACAAACCTAAACCCGCTCACCGTAAAGGCTGGTCTTCCAGTCTCCCTAGACGTCAAGGTCTTCGGAGAACCTCCTGCAAAGGTCACCTGGTACTTCAAGGGTGAAGAACTGCAGAACAGGGAGAACCTGGAGATCATTAATGTGGACTATAACACTAAGTTCTTGATGACTAAGAGCAAGAGGGCTCAGTCTGGAAAGTATGTGATCAAGGCCAAGAACGAGGTTGGTGAAGATGAGGCTGAAGTCGAGATTACTATTCTTGGTGAGTACTGGTTTTTCTTTTATCGGTTAACAGTTCTGTATCTGTAATACCGAGCAATAAAGATACTTGCTGCAACTAAAATAATAAAAAAATGTAACTGACATAGGTAATAAATATATACCAATCAAAATATATTTTTTATAATAGCTTCTGCCAGCGGCCTTGCCCGCACAAAAACCAAAAAATATTTTGTTTTTATTTAAGAGCCATACAGTTCTTTTAACAAGTTCTCTATTCATTTAATCTCGATATAGTCGGGGTTTCTAACATCTACTTTGAATATCGATATTTATGAGAGAGGCGATGTATCGATTACATATCGATATATTATAAAAAATATTAAAAATTCGAGATTCAGTTACTTTAATGGGTACAGTTGAATAATATGCTTAACCTCTTCTTAAATCAACAGGCAAGCCCTCCAAACCTAAAGGACCTCTGGATGTGTCTGACGTCACCAAGAACGGCTGCACGCTCACGTGGAAGAAACCAGAAGACGATGGTGGAGCTCCCATCGAGTACTACGAGATTGAGAAGTTGGATCCGCTTACTGGTAATAATCACAGTAATATAAAGTCGAGAGAGCGTATGTTTGAATGTGTGAGTGTGTATGATCGTTACTCCTTCACGCAAAACGTGTACGATTTGTAATAGACTTCACGAAGCCAACTGGGGCCAGGGGATCGTGTCTGAAAGGAAGGCTCTAGCCCTGGTATATTATGGCGACGTAGGAACTGGGTAGGCTGTTTAATCAGTAAAAGTCTGACACTGTCTCCCGCTTCGCGTAAATAAACTGTTTTTCTTTCTTTCTTTCTCTCCGCCCAAGGGCGAGATCCGTCATTGGATGATTTTTACCTACCATAAAATAGGCAGGGTTATTATACCCTAGCTTTTCAGTTGATAGGGGTCAAAGGGTTGATGTGAAAGCGGAACACCAAGGCCCTGAAACTAAGGCAAGAAGGAACGTAGTGGGTCGATTAGTCAGTAAGAGTCTGACACTGTTTCCCGCTCCGTCCAAGGACGGGATTTGTCATTAGATGGTTTTTCCCACCATAAAAAAAATCTTCTTGCAAAGTAAAGATATATCATTTATTTACCACCATGTCTACAGACAATTTTATTGCTTCAATTCTCACACTAACATTTACTCCAATCCCTCAGGAACCTGGATTCCTTGCGGCACTGCGAAGGACTGCAAGGCGAACGTGACCGGGCTGTCGGAAGGCAAGCCCTACAAGTTCAGGGTGAAGGCCGTCAACAAGGAGGGAGAGTCCGAGGAGTTGGAGACTGAGAAGCCTATCATCGCTAAGAATCCCTTCGGTGAGTTCCACAAGCTTTTTAATGTATGACAACCGTACTATTCGATACAAATAAGGATCGACATAACGCCATGTTGTGACCTCATAGCTGTCAAATGGAATTAGGTAGGGTAAGCAAAACAAGATATTTTTTTTAATTCAATTTATTTACGAGTTATGAATGAGACGTTCTATAGAAAAGTTTAATTACAATCTTTGTTTCTTTTAAGGCAAAATGATTCACGATTTTCCTTCCCACCTTATAAAAAAATATAACAAAACGTTTTACACTAACTTAAATATTTATATGGGTACAATGATGGTCTTATCGCTAAAGTGATACCAGACAACCTTAGGATGTATATTAGAACTGTACTGCGCACACATGTGCCACACACGCCGGTCTGGGTGCGTCGGTTTCCATAAATTTTCTAAGAAAACTACTTGTAGAACTACACTTTATACACGCCTCACGACGTCATTCTACATACAAATCAGCCGTGTTACAAGTGTGCGTCGGTCTAATGTACTGAAAAACCTACCTTAACTTCGCGGTAGCAGTTAATTCCAAAATTTCCTATCTTTAAATTTTTTCCCTACGTTTAACCTGCTATAAAATTTGCAGACGAGCCTGGCAAGCCTGGTCGCCCAGAGCCCCGCAACTGGGACAAGGACTTCGTGGAGCTGGAGTGGTCGGCGCCCAAGAACGACGGCGGCGCTCCCATCACTGGCTACATCGTGCAGAAGAGGGAGAAGGGCGGACGGTGAGTTATTGTATAATCGATGCTATTGGACTTTTAAAATCTTTTTTAAATTGCCTGCTGCGGTCTTCCCATCCGATTTTATATTGAGTGTCTTCAAGGCTATTAACTAAACTAAAGCGCCTCACCATCAACAATTGCATCGCTGCATAACATTAGGTGGGATCGCAGTCAAGCATTAGTTTATAGCAAACAAAAACAATCTCGATATTTAGATCGGAGACAACAGAACAAATATCTTCGGTAGTGAAACCGTTGTCATAATCATAAAGATTCTAACTCGATAATTATAAAGTGTATATCTCAGTAAATAAAGCCTAAAAAGTTTGGTCTGTATCTGGGTGGAATTTATCTGTAACCCGCTCCGACTGCACCTGGGTGCAATTTTATTTTTCGTATCTAGTTTCTTTTCCAACAAACCCTGTCCTGACAATTACAACACAAAAAAAATAAGATTGTCAAATAGATGCAATATTTTCCTCTTTATCAATTTAGATGTCGGAAAACCACTCGGCCACCACTGCTTTTAAATGGAATGTTAAATTATATACTAATTCATGCTTCCCACCAGATCATGGACCGACTGCCTCAAGACCACCGGCGACCGCCCGACCGGGCGCGTGGAGGACGTGGAGCCGGGCCGCGAGTACGAGTTCCGCGTGCTCGCCGTCAACAAGGCGGGCCCGGGAGAGCCCTCCGACCCCAGCAAGAGTGTCATCACTAAGCCTCGCTTCTGTAAGTATACCGCCATTTATTTACACTCACAAGTACAGAGGTGGTCTTAATGCCTAAAGCAGGTTCTACCAGTCAACCTTTGGGTGATGCAGAGACTAATAGTGGTAGGTGCAATAAAGAGAGAAGAGACACGAATACAAGGATAGATATACTAATAAACCTTAAATATCCCACTTATTTGGCTACTGAATGTCATGTAGGTCAAAGCATGATATTATATAGCCCATAGTCTTGTTCAGTAAAAGGGCTATGAAATACTAAAATAATTTTTAATTATTATAATGAGGTACATATCTTACCACAAAGTTTTAAGCTATGAAGCGGTAATGAAGATACGCTTCTATGAGCTAAGTATCCGTAAGCAGTAAGTAGGCTTTGACGGCAATCTGACAGGCCACATACCAACTTACCGTTACCTCCTGGTAACGATAAGTTGGTATGTGACCTTGTGGTTTGTGATCTCTTTCTATCTTATATTTTCCTAAATATAAGATAGAAAGAGATCTTTCCATACTGATTTTCTTTCCATTCTTAAAATAAAATCGTATTTCTCCACAGTGAAACCAAAGATCGACCGCAAGGACTTACAGAAGAAGAAGATCAAGGTTGGCTCCAACCTCAAGATGGAAGCTGACATCATCGGCGAACCTGAACCAGCAGTCACATGGACGTTCAAGGGAGAAGTCCTCAAAGCGCAAGAGAGGCTGAAGATCGAAAACAAAGACTATCACACCTCCTTCCTTATGGAGAGGATGACCAGAGCTGATGCTGGAAAGTACGTGGTTACCGCGAAGAATGACTCTGGTACTGATACCGTGGAGATTGATGTTGAGGTCGTCAGCAAGCCTTCGAAGCCAAAGGGACCTCTGAAGGTTGGTAGAATTTTTATGGAATTTTTACGCAGTGGTGTTCTACCTCAGTAGGTTGAATAATGCGGGTGTCTCAAATAGTCTTTCCTGCTTTGGGAGTAGCGGGGGGGAGTGTCAGACTTTTACTGACTAAAACCTTACTTATAGTTTCTTGAGATGCCTTTTGCAGTTTTCCAGGGCCACGGTAAATCAGACTGGACAAAGCAGACATCACTCTGTCAGTCTCGCTCAGTCGATTGTTGTTAGTATGGAGCTGCAATGCGTTGCCTATACGTTTTACATCCAAAATACATGTAAAAATATTGAGTGTGTGTGGACTAAATTACATGGGAATAGTGTTAACGTCGTCGTTTAGGTTCTAAGTTCTGAAAACCAAACCGCGTGATTCGCCATTTTCTCGTTCATATTTTGTTACACGAAATAATGCTTATTTCCCACTATTATTTTACACTGATTTTACACTGTTATTTTTTTTAATTTTCTACCCCAATAAATTATATCTTTCAAGCTACAGTGGTTTCCTTTGAGTGGTAATTGTGTTGTATTGTTCGTTTTTTTGTTTAATATTTTCAAAATAGAATATAGTTGTAGTTGTTTGTAAACCCCATTTTTAGTGCTGTATTACAGGAACCATAAGTTTTTTTCTTTAAGAAATCTTCTTAGGCGTGCATTGCACTTTATATTTTTGTAGGCATCGAATGAAACCGAGTCATCACACTCGGTTGTGAAACGCTCGTTCGGGTGAAGTCGGTTCGAGTCAGCCGACATTACCAGAACAATTACGATACTGAACAACCTCGCTGAAATTTTCTTTTAGTATCATTTTTATTGAAATATAAATATCAGATCGTTATTACAATTGAAAGTCATCCACTTGAAATAGGTTTTCTCCAATCGTCCCTACAACAACCAGTCTCCATTTTCTATCTCCAACTAACCAAACTATTTGACCCCAGGTATCAGACGTCACTGCAAACGGCTGCAAGCTCAAATGGGAGCCACCAGAAGACGATGGAGGCGAACCAGTCGAGAACTACGTGGTGGAACGTATGGACACGGAGTCTGGAAGATGGGTGCCCGTATGCACCACCAAGACTCCCGAAGCTGACGTTACTGGGTTGAATGAGGGCAAGGACTATCTGTTCAGGGTTAAGGCTGTTAACCCTGAGGGTGAGAGTGAGGCGTTGGTTACTGATACCGCTACTACTGCTAAGAATCCTTATGGTGAGTTGGTTTTGATAATTTCTGGCTTTACTTGTAATCAGATGAATATAAGAAAATCAAAAAAATATTGTTACTGTAAAGGTCCTATTGAAAAGGTGCTCTCTAGAACCCTGAGTTTTTAAAAGCTTACTTAAATTGATTGGTTAGCAAAAATCGCCAAGTTTTGAGATTGAACTTGCTTATTTCAGCAACCAATTAAAAAAACCTTTTTTTTATTTCACATTCGATAAGAAACAAGGTGTAATAGCCTGGATATCTAGCTGCGAATTTGAAAGTTTAACCTTTCAAGCTTCAGTGTACCGAAAATGGTACACTTCCTACAGCTAAGTTAAACCTTATTGTGTAAAAATAAGGTTTAAGTTTTCCCAGTACTTGCATAGTTTTACAGTAAATCAAATAGTGTAATACGTATAAAAAAGCAGCATGAATATATTGTAGGGGACTGGTTCCTAAGCTAAGCTCTAGTCCTGGCTAGGCTCTAGAGCCTAGCCAGGACTAGACCACTACTACCAGATCTAGATCTATGCTTCAGGACACCAGCTTCCCACACTAAAAGTTTAAACGTAGGTCAATTTCCAATTCGAAATTTCAATTTGTTCTACTTTCCCATCTCGCAGGCGAGCCCGACGCCCCCGGCAAGCCCGAGTTTAAGGACTGGAGCGCCGACCACGTGGACCTCAAGTGGGACGCGCCCAAGGACGACGGCGGCGCGCCCATCACCGGCTACATCGTGGAGAAGAAGGACCGCGACACCGGCAAGTGGGTGAAGGCTGCTGAGGTATGTTTCTCTTTGATATAGTATAAATATTAGTATTCTAGCTTATATTCCCAGTTTCACCAGCATAAAACCCTTTTTCCCTCTGTTAAAGGATTGAAACTCAAAAAATCTGTACTCTGAATTCGTTTTTAGTGTATGTCTGCAAACCAATACCTATGAAAAAATTCAGCCTGCAAAAAAAATTTGATAGCCTTACCTGATCTTGCTTGAATTCCGCTCATTGTGAGCTTTCGATTTGTTGGTTTTAAAAATTTTCTAAACCCAACAAAATATTTAAACAAATATAAAGAATAGCTGTGGTGGCCGATTGGTAACGGCCCGACTTACGAGTTACAGGTCCCAGACTCGAACCCAGCCAGGCGTATTACTATGTGTAGTTAGAAAACATCGTGAGGAAACCGGCTTGTCCTAGAACCACAACACACACGTGAAATCCACCAATCCGTACTGGGCTCGCGCGGTGGATTATGACCCATTACCTCTCCTAGAGGGCACGCCCGTGTCCCAGCAGTGGGAACATTAAAAAGGCTGATGATGTTTGTTTGAAATATAAAGACTAATATAGTAATATTTCCTAGTAGACCTTCTTAGAAAATAATGCCCAAAAATGTCTATAACCTTTAACTTCTCTGCAGGTACCCGGAAACAAGACCGAGGCCCGTGTACCGGACCTGATCGAAGGCAAGACCTACCAGTTCCGTGTGAAGGCCGTCAACAAGGCAGGCCCCGGCAAGGCGTCCGCGCCTACCGAAAACCTGCTGGCTAAGGACAGATTTGGTAAGTGGAGAGCAGACACTTTCTTTAAAAATGTTTGCTATTAACACTTATAGACAGAACTAGTCACACTTGTTCGCTACAGTTGAAATATGTATTAGAATAGAATAAAATAAATTTTATTCGAGATAGGCACAGCACAACGGTTACGAACATAAAAGTTTAAAAAAAGAACAGAAGTATTGAATACGCTGAGCGTGCCCGCACCGAAAAGCATTTGAAAATCAATTAGCAATAAATTGTTCTATGTGTCGTTGGTTCGATACCCGCAGGGAACAAATATTTGTATGATCTAAAATCCAAGCTTAGGTGTTTTAGATAATGTAACTTTACATGTTTGTGAGCACATCCACGATACAGGAGTACTTTCTAATGTCGTTTTTTGTAAAACGTAGTGTTTTACAAAAAAAAAAAAAAAATACAATAAGAGAGTCTAGCAGTGACTATATATGTAGTCACGACCATTTATGTTGTAATATACAGGGAGATTCTAAATAAACGAACAAGTTACATAAACCCAGATACATCGAGAAGAGTGATCGTAAAATCGATCTAAATTAGATATATCTATAGATTGATCCATACTCAAGAACTGTTTTCTTGTTGCAGCGCCGCCGAAGATCGACCGTACGAACATGCGTGACATCACGCTGAAGGCGGGACAGAACATCCGCTTGGACGTCAAGGTTAGCGGTGAACCACCACCAACCAAGACATGGTGAGTACAACCTACTTTCTACCTTATTAACATTGCTTTTAGGTGCAAACTGCTTTGCCATCGACAGAGTGATGAGTTTACATGAGGGTTTTTGAACACTACATTGGCCAGTAAATTTGAGTCATAGCGAGACTTGGATTGTCCTGGATCTGGTCTTTTGGACGAGCAGTGGCCGTGTGGTAATAGCTCCGACTTATCGGTTATAGATCTTGAGTTCGAAACCAGTCAGGACTCTGCAAAAGGGGTGAAGCCTGCTTGAACCCAGGGTCTCTTTCTGAAAGGAAAGCTTGGCACAGAAGGAACGGGTGGGCTGTTTAGTCACTAAGAGTCTTACACTGTTTCCCGCTTCGCTCAAGAACGGGATTCGTCATTGGATGATTTTTGTCTATCATAAAAAAAAAACCAGTCAGGTGCATTACTTTTAATAGCTTTAAAACCGCTAAGACCAAAAATACGAAGTGAAAAACATGTATCATGTACCTGCTATGCCATGGAGCTGCCGGTTTGTGTGCAACTGTTACCGCGGCTCTGGGAATAAGGCAAGGAAGGTACGGGTTAGGTTTTTTAGTCAGTAAGAGTCTGACACTGGTCTCCCGCTCCGCCCAAGAGCGGGTTTTGTCATTCGATGATTGTCACCTACTATAAAAAAAAACCAATCCGCACTGGGCCCGCGTGGTAAATTACGGTTCATTCACTTTCCTAGAGCAGAGGTCTGAGTTCCAGGAGTGAGAACATTATAAGGTTGATTACTTTTAGCTTTTAAATAGTCCAATTTCATCACCATTCTTCTTCTCCCTCAGGTTCCATAACAAGGAGCGTCTATCAACACGCGACGACCTGACAGTAGACACCGAGGACTACAGGACCAAGCTGTCCGTCATCGTAGCGTCGCGCAAGCACAGCGGCACCTACGTGCTGAAGGCTGAGAACAGCAGCGGCAAGGACGAGGCCACCATACAGATCAATGTGCTGGACGTGCCTGCCAAGCCTGAGGGACCGCTGAAGGTAAGCAAGGAAACTTTATTTCGATTTTTCGAGTTAAGTGGCAGTGAGCAGGGCATATTGCTTGCTGAACAGTTAATCGATGGTGCCGAAAGGTTCTAAAGTGACGCAGAGACGCGTTGGCGTGTCCCGTACAACGTGGACCTGGTGAAAGTCACAGGAATGCCATGAATACTTAGGGAATCCTATCCAGCAGTGGATGTCTTAAGCCTAAATGACGACGATGATGATCGTTTACTGCTACTTCTACTAATCGACATAGTCAGACGTCAGACACTCTGACTGTCAGTCTATCCAATGAGTATCGTATTGCCCAGTAACTGAGCTGTGGATGTCTGTTAGGCAGTTGTTCCATGTGCACGGATATTCAATACTTTCCGGTTGGGCTGGAAACAAGCTCAAGTTACTTAGGAAAAAGCTAAGGAGATAATAATAATGACGAATTTCTACTGCTGAAAATACAACAAAAAAGTGGAATTCTGATTCTTGTCAAGAAACTGCACAGAATTTTTACCAATATATAGTCAAATAAAGTGTGGTCGGAAACCTAACACCTAAATCCTTAAAAGCAATACAATAATGAACTGAACCATACTTAAACTCTTGTTGAATCGTCATTGATTGACAGTTAACAACAACAAATATCATAATTTAAATGACAAGGTTGGCGTAGTAGTTAAGCGGTTAGCTGCTGAGTTTCTTGACGCGAACAAATTTTTATAAAACCCACAGATTTGTTCTGGGTTTGGGTGTCTTGTGTGTATATAGTTTACATTGTGTGAACGCATTCACGAGGCGACATAAGTAGTTCCACACTAAATCACGTTAATTCCTTTGTAGATCTCCTCCTCCTTGCATCGTTTATCCTCAATGCTGAGGGTCGTGCCCTCGATGAATAACTTTTTGATGGACTATATTTCGCTTTGTAGATCTCGGACGTCCACAAAGAAGGCTGTACCCTGAAGTGGAACCCGCCGCTCGACGACGGCGGCGCGCCCATCGACCACTACCTCGTGGAGAAGCTCGACACCGAGACCGGCCGCTGGATGCCGGCGCTCAAGACCAAGGACCCCAAGGCTGAGATCGAGAACTTGGTGCCCGGACACGAGTACAAGTTCAGGGTTTCTGCTGTCAACAATGAGGGTGTGTCTGAGCCGTTGGAGGCTGACCATTCGATCATTGCGAAGAATCCGTTCGGTGAGTTACTTTTTTTCTTTCAAAATCCTGTGTAGCGCCATCTATGGTGTCACATAAGAACTATAAGTCCGCAATCAAAGTTCTCCACGCGATTTGAACATATAGTACATCCACATGTATCGGGCAGTAGCCCACCAGATATAATACCTGTCTGATCGGAGGATCCTCCAATTTCAACGGAGGAATGTGGGACAATACTCTCTGTTCTACACATCTCTAAACCTAAACAAGAGTAAATCTTTGAATAAAGATTTTGGGTGTTGATGTAATAATGTAATCTGAATTAACTCTGTAATCTTGAGCTATTAACAAGACGTAGACAGAGACGAAAAAATAACTAAGTAAAATTCAGTCCCTTTAAAAACAATAATTAATGAAATCTATGTAATAAAAAGTAAGTTTTCAAAGACGTCCCCTTTCGGTATTTCCATAAATATCTGCCTACATTATATTGCAATATCATTTTTTCATTTTGATTTATATGGCGTAAAAGTTTCTATTGTAACTACTTTTTTTCTTTTAAATACCATACTTATGCCTAGGGAGTAGGAGAGAGAGCGAGTCAAAATCGATTAAATGGACAGTGAAAAAGGTTAAATGTTTAATCTTACTGTGAATGGAGAGTTAGTAAAGCAATTTCTTTTGTTTAATTTAAGTTTGCTCATAAGCTAGTTTGTTCATAAATCATGCTGTGCCAAATAATCTTGTTGTATTTCTTTTTTCAATACTACTATTCTAATATTGAATTTCGTCTCCAGACGAGCCCGGCAAGCCCGGAACACCAGAAGTGGTCGACTGGGACAAGGACCACGTGGACCTCAAGTGGGAGAAGCCCATCAAAGATGGCGGCGCTCCTATTACTGGATACATCATCGAGAAGAGGGAGAAGGGATCGCCCAAGTGGGTGAAGGCTTGCGAGGTGAGTTTACGGTCATTTAATCTATTTATTTGGATAGAGAAACTGGTGTTTTTATGCCTGTTGTGTCAGGTAACTGACTGGCGTAAATTCTACAATCAGTTTTCCATTCCCAAAGCGCAAACTTGATTCTATTGCTATTACTCCGCTGTCTACCTATCAATCACCAGGCCATAAGCCATATTAATTACTACCTTATGTCAGCGGCTTCGCCCGCCTACATAAAACATAGTCGCTCAACACGAGTTAAGCGGCTTTCTAGTGTAGCTAAAATTTTTCCAATCGGACCAGTAGTTCCAGAGATTACCTCCTACAAACAAAAAAACAAACTTTACCTTTTTATTATATTAGTGTAGATAGTAAAAGGTAGACGCTTGAAATATTCACAGAATATTGATTTGTCTATTCTGTCAAAATAAATAAATGAATTAAAATAAAATATTTAACGAATTATATAATAAGTGAGTGTATGTGTTAGACTAATGTTGTAAAATAATGGTATCGCAGTCGGACTCGCACGAAGAGTACTCCTTCGTGCGAGTCCGACTCGCACTTGGCCGGTATCAACCCCAGTTGGCCAGTGTTATAAACCTACGTCCTGTATACCTAATGTAAAATTTGTTCCAATGTATTTTTATATGTTTCAGGTCGGGCCCAACGACAACGAGAAGGCGACAGTGCCAAACCTAGACGAGGGCACGGAATACGAGTTCCGTGTGAAGGCCGTCAACGAGGCTGGTCCCGGAGAACCTTCGGATGCCAGCAAGTCTGTCATCTGCAAGCCTAGAAGACGTGAGTCAACCTTGTTTACCAACATCTAATGAGTACTCCCCGAGCTAGAGCCCCTACTGAACAGTGGTTGCCGAATGGTAACGGCCCCGACTTACGAGTTGTAAGTCGCGAGTTCAAACCCAGCCAGACGCAATACTTTGTGTAGTTTATTCCATCACCACTGCTCATGTAGCATGTCATGGCTTGTCCTAAAACCAAATATTCGAAGATATGTGACATCCACCAATACGCATTGGGCTTTCTAGGTGGATTATGGCCCATTCCCTCTTCTGGAGAGAAGACCTGTGTCCCAGCAGTGGGAACATTGAACAGACTTGATGATAATGATGAATGCGTACTCCGCATTAGTGCCGTTAATTCACGCGCGAATAATTATTGTAATAATTATATTGGGGATATTATACAATTATTTAATGTATATAATTCTGTAGTATCCTTGGTTACTTTTTGGTTCTTAAACTTATACAATTCTAGTTAAACTTTTCATAATTTTATTTATTGAAGGAAAAAATACAGCCAATATTAATATATATTTTTAATATTTCCAGTGGCTCCGAAGATCGACCGCCGCAACCTGCGCACCATCAAGGTGCACGAGGGCGAGCCCATCTCGCTGGACGTCAAGGTGTCGGGAGAACCCGCTCCTGACGTCACGTGGACGCTCAACGGCAAGTCCGTCAGCAGCGGCAATGGCTTGAAGTGTAAGTATCATCTAAAACTGATAACTCTTTGTATGCCTTCCGACTTTCACCGAATAGTGGACCATGTGTCTTTCTTGCTAAAAACCTCGTATTGCTATGTCTTGGCTAGTGTCTAACTTATTCACAATTTTTTTTTATACAACTTACTTTCTTCAATTTTTCCTCCCCACGCCCTCTACAAATTACTCATCATCGTAAGTGCATTCATAGACACCTAAATTGATATAAAACACTCAAAAGACATCCAAACTCGTAAGGAGTATCTAAAGGCCAAAAAATTAACCTTTTTATTAATAAAAAAAATCGAATTATATTGATATCGAGAAAACCATCTCAAATCGACATTAATAGTGATATGCTTTAATGGTTCTTTTTAATTTCTTTTCAGTGGTGAATGTACCATACTTGACCAAGTACCAGCACGCCAGCCCACGCCGCAAGGACTCGGGCACATACAAGATACAGGCCGTCAACAAGTACGGACAGGACACCGCCGAGCTCGAGATTATTGTTACATGTAAGTAAATACAAAAGTAATATAAACATTCCTCAGAGCAGTGTAGGCCGAGTGGTAAAGGCCCCGACTTATGAGTTGTAGGTCGCCAGTACTGCCGCGCTTATGATAATGGTAGTAAGTCACATTTTGGTTGACATTGAGTTCAGTATATATTTGGAATGTAGAGATCGAGATCCACATTCCTGTATACTTAACTAAATATCGACCAAAATGACTTACTGCCATTATCATAAGCGCGGCAGAGTAGTATCCAGGCACATTACTTTGTGTAATTTATTTCATCACCACTGTTCTCAAAACGGTGAAGGAAAACATCGTGAGGAAATCGGCATGTCCTAGAACCAAAAATTCGAAGTGACATCCACTAACCCGCACTAGGCTCACGTGGTGGATTACGGCCCTTTCCCTTTTCTAGAGAGGAGGCCAGAAATGGGACTCACCCAGCAGTGGGCACAATAAAAAAAAAGGCTGAAGATGGTGACGATGATGAATAACAGTATTTCCACTCAATACTTACCAGTCACTATAAGTAAAAGAATCTGTTTAACTACATGTAACAAGGGTCCTTAGAGTAAATCACTTATCGTAATTCACATTTGATTTGTATCACTATCAAAATAAAACCGACTCTCTTCCGGTCGGAAGATAGTCTTATAGTCCTAACCATCCCATAAATAACTGCTCAAAAAATACAATCAAGCTTTTTTAATCATTCTAATCAACATTTCTCTTCTTCAGCCAAACCAGACAAACCAGAAGGCCCGCTGGAAGTGTCAGACATCCACAAAGACGGCTGCACGCTCAAGTGGAAGCGGCCCAAGGACGACGGCGGCGAGCCCATCGACGCCTACCTCGTGGAGAAGTACGACCCCGAGACCGGCTCCTGGGTGCCGGTGGGCAAGACGCACGGCAATGTGCCTGAGATGGAGGTAATGTTATATTTTTATAATATAGTCTTAAAAATAAACTGTTTATATATACTGTTATGGTTCTGTATATTATTATGAACGTGGGTAAACAAATTCTGTTATACAAGTAAACTAGCCTTCTGCCAGCGGCTTCGCCCGCGTAAAAGTATGGTTCTCCATACTAACTTTAGACCCCTATTCCATCCGTTTAGGAGCTGAATTTTGAAAAACCCTTTTTTAGTGTTCGCCCATGTCATAAAAGGAAGCCTTGTGCAAAATTTTACGCTCCTAGGCCGAGTAGTTTAGGCTGTGCGTTGATATGTCAGTCAGTTAGTTTCTCCTTTTATATATACAGGGTGTTATTGACATCATAACACAAACGAATACCATAGATCCAGTACATGATTCTAGACCCCCAGTGGTGGAATTTTTTGTCGGTTTTGGGACTTCGATTCTAGAACTTCTAGAAAACCCAACAATGCGTTTTAATTATTTAATGCTATTATTGATTTCAGCAGACATATAATTTTTTACTTTCAACACAGTGTATTCGTTCACGCGGGCGAAACCACTGCCAATATCTAGTTAATTATATGAGTAGTATAATAACCTCTATATTACCGTTTCCCAGGTCGATGGCCTCATCCCTGGCCACGAGTACAAGTTCCGCGTGAAGGCGCTGAACAAGGAGGGCGAGTCGGAGCCACTCGAGACATTCGGCTCCATCATCGCCAAGGATCCATTCAGTGAGTATACTAATAATTATCTCCTTGTCCGCCATTTTGAATGTAATATTCAGGATATATATTATTCAACACAAAAAAAATCTATATTTTACAAATAATTTAAATTTTTAAAAATTCCTGAAATGACTGCGGGTTCAAGTTAGTCACTACAGAGATAATCTGGCTAAATGGTCTCAATACACATATAATTAAATACTTTTGCTTGATAATAACAATTCAGCATCGCTTAATCAGTAAAAAAACGTAACGGTGACATTACGTTCATCTTCTTGGTCCTTCGAGCCGGATCATCGCCTAAATTCACCATATTACGGACTTAAATCTTAGGTTACTTCACGTTAATTAATATCTAACATTATCTTCTTTTTCACAGCTACACCCGACGCACCCGGCACGCCAGTCCCAGACGACTGGTCGGCCAGCCACGTGGACCTCAAGTGGGAGCCTCCTCTATCAGACGGCGGCTCACCCATCATTGGCTACATCATCGAGAAGAAGGATAAGTACAGTCCGCTCTGGGAGAAGGCCGTCGAGACTCACACGCCGACTCCTTCTGGCACTGTCAATGGGTGAGTCTCATAAATAGATGGATAGAATAATGACCCGCGTGGTATTGGGGTTGCCCTATACAATTTTACACTTGATCAAACGAAATGTGAAATCCCACAGGAACCTCAAGTTTTTCCGGGATAAAAAGTAGCCTATGACCTATTCCGGAGTGTATCCTATGCCTGTGCCAAATTTCATCCAGATCCGTCCAGCCGTTTTGGCGTGATTGAGTAACAAACATCCAAACATCGTAACTTTCGCATTTATAATATGATGATGATGATGATAGCTCCGTAACGTGGTCGCTTACAATGGGCCTCATAAGAAGACTCAAAGTCACTCAAAGGGCAATGAAATGCTCGGAGTAATCTTGCATGATCTAATCGGAAATGAAGGTATCCGCAAGAGAACTAAGGTTGCCGACATAGCGAAAAGAATCGCCAAACTTAAGTGGCAATGGGCAGGACACATTACATGTAGAACAGATGACCGTTGGGCCGAAAGGTTCTGGAGTGGCGACCGCGTACCGGAAGACGGTCCGTTGGAAGGCCTCCTACAAGGTGGACCGATAGGGTTAGTGTTACTGGAATCCGATGGATGCTAGTCGCAAAGGACCGGTCGTTGTGGTAGCGCCTTGGGAGAAGCCTATGTCCAACACTTATATGATCCTCCGATTGTATATCTCTGCGGTGTGGTCTTAAAGCATAATTATTCAAGCATTTTTTTTAAATTTCAATTTCAATAATCTTCTCTTTCTCTCACCAGCTTAATCGAAGGCAACGAGTACCAGTTCCGTGTGATCGCTATCAACAAGGCCGGCCAGTCGAAACCTTCTGAAGCCAGCAAGAACTTCGTGGCTAAGCCCAGGTTCCTGGCTCCTAAGATCGACAGGCGCCACCTCAGAGATGTCACCATCTCCGCTGGGTCTACGCTGAAGCTGGAGGCTGCTATTACTGGAGAACCTGCCCCGGCTGTTGAATGGAGGTGAGTGCTTAACCTCTATGTTAAAAAGCAAAAACGTTTTTTCAGTGTCTACGGGTCACATACAACATAAGTAGGAAAAACTATACTTTCTTTTAAGATTTTTTTAGTCTGTCATGTAATCGTGACCGTGGCATGTTGGCATATTTTTGATAAAAACTTTATAAGGTAAATAAGGAAGTCAAATCTTTTTTACGCGAAAAAATAATTAGAATCGCGCACTAATTTCTAAATTTTCATAAGTACCCTTGTAGGACTAAAAGAAAATGGATTGCATTTATATTTATTAAAACTTAATGCACAAACACTTGTGCACAAAGGAGGACATAATGCCACAGGCTTTTTCTACCAGTCGACCCTTAGGTTTACCACAAAACCCTAAGGTCTAGGGTGTAAGGACCACCCTAAGGTGGTGCAGAGAGATTTTATAATAGGTGCAACTAAAAAACAATACAAGAAGGAAAACTAATACAATTCATGTTTTTATTTTTATAACAACAACTAACCCGTCTCCATCTCCACCAGATACCAGAACATGCCTCTCCGGCCATCAAAGGCAGTCATGATCGACAGCCCCGAGTACTTCACGAAGCTGGTCATCCGGCCGGTGCGACGTGATGACTCGGGAGAGTACACCGTATCCGCCGTCAACTCCAGCGGCAAGGACACTGTCACCATCAACGTGGTGGTTACTGACAAGCCGCTGAAGCCTGAGGGACCTTTACAGGTAAGAAAACTTTCGTAACAGTTAAGGCTCATCATCATCATTGACGGCTCGGTTGGCGCAGTGGTCGAGCGATTAACTGCTGCGCTGAGGGTCGCCGGTTCGATTCCCGCACGGAACAAATATTTGTTTGGCCTAAAGATAGGTGTTTCAGGTTTGGGTATCTTGTGTATGTGGCTTTACATGTTTGTGAACGCACCCATGACATATGAATAATTCCTAGTGTTGGGCAATGTTTAAAAAAAAAAAACATTATGAGAGCAGTGGCTATGTCAGGCACATGGCTATGTGCCTGTACTTATGAGTTGTAGGAGCATGCCAGGCACATTACTTTGTGTAATTTATTTCATCACCACTGCTCTCAAAACGGTGAAGGACAATATCGTGAGAAAACCGGCATGTTCTAGAAAGTCCACATGTGACATCCACCAACCCGCACTGAGCCCGCTTGGTGGATTACAGACCATTCCGCTCGCATAGAGAGGAGGCGTGAGTCCTAGTAGTGGGAACATTAAAAGACTGATACTATCACTATCGTAAACATATTTATTTTTGCATCTCGTTTGTTTTTCTACCTATGTATTTACATTACTATAGTCATCTCTGAGCTGAATCTAGTCATCATAAGTAACATTTTGTCTTCTTGCCCCCAGATCTCGGACGTCCACAAAGAGGGCGCTACCCTCAAGTGGAAGAGGCCAAAGGACGACGGAGGCACTCCCATCGAGTACTACCAGATCGACAAGCTGGACACAGAGACCGGCTGCTGGGTGCCTTGTGCGCGCTCCGATGAGCCTAGTAAGTGTTGAAAAAAAAGGAAACGTATCTATTACGCCTAAAAAGACTCACAATTATTAAAAAAAATTACGAGATACTAGCTTTTGCCCGTGGCTTCGCTCCCGGCAACAGTAAAATCTAGATCGAAGCACGGTTGAGTGTTAGTCTATTGCGTATCCCGAGTTCAATTCCTGTATGAAACAAATTTTTGTAAGCCGAACACTACAAAAGTCATTGATAGGGTGGGGCAAAGTTTAAAAAAAAGGCGATTTTGAAAATTTTGGACACTTGGAAATTGACTAGTGTTCATTTTTGGTCAGGATTGTATATCTTACTAATATTATAAATGCGAAAGTTACGAAATCTGTGTTTGCGCATACACTTATGCACTAAGATATCTCAAGCATACCTGGTAAATCTTCGTTGAAATTAGCCATCGCGACCGAAATTCATCGTCAGTATTATTACCTCAAGGATAAATTATTTATCTATTTATTTACTATTTATGAATACACATATAATTTAGATACATATACAGAATATTATAATAAAAAGAATGTACAAAGGTACTGCATATTTCAAAACGAAAAAATAATCAAAAACACAAAAAAAAAATCTATGTACAAAACCACTAATGATGTTCTTCTCCACAGAATGCGACGTGACCGGTCTGACTCCTGGCAAGGAGTACAAGTTCCGTGTATCCGCTGTGAACTCGGAGGGCGAGTCCGAACCTCTCACCGGCGAAGAGTCCATCATTGCCAAGAATCCATTCGACGAACCTGGTAAGTTGGGGTTTGAAGTAGATATGGAGTAAAGTGGATCACCTGATGATCACATATTTTCTGGTCATCAATACACAAAAGGAGGTGTATTGATTGACCAAAAAATGTGTGGAAAGGCACCGTCGAAGTTTTTAATCATACATTTTTTTGTCTTCATGTTTTTGGCTTGGATACTAAGTCCTTTAAGCCATGTTTTCGTATGAATAATTTATTAGTTTTATACTATAGTGCAGATATGACATATTCTATTGTTCAATAGTTCCATATATTCTCTAGTTGTGGAGACACTTGAGATACAATACTACACCAATTTTATTTTTGTATTTAATCGAAGGATAACCAACAGCTATAACTAAAGAATAACAATTGTATAAGAAACATTGAGCCAATTACAGGTTCTCACGGGTAGAAATTGAAAATGTAGCAGAAAACTTAGGTTCACTAACAAGCACGATAAAAAAAGAATACAATAAAATATCACTTATTACAATCAGCACGCTTGAAAAAGTCCGCATTCATATCACAATATCTACTATTACTACTTGACAGCTATAGCTTCCCCATATATTTCCAATCAATTAAACTTCTGCAACATCTCTAATTCCCTTCCCCCCCACAGGTGCACCAGGCACACCGTCCGTCACAGACTGGGACAAGGACCACGTGGACCTCAAGTGGACCCCGCCCCGCGAGGACGGAGGCGCCCCCATCGAGGGCTACATCGTGGAGAAGAAGGACAAGTTCGGCAACTGGGAGAAGGCGCTCGAAGTGCCCGCGGATAAGACTACCTGCACAGTGCCGGACCTGATTGAGGGACAGACTTATGAGTTCAGGTTGGTTCTGAGTTTATTTCGGAAAAATCAAAATAGTCCAGTAATTTTAGGCATTTTAAACCCTAATGTGAAGAAAAAAATTTTTTTTTTTTTTTGAAGTTTATGCACGTAATACTGCACAAAAACACAACTCACAAACTTAGGCATTTTGTACCAGTCATCCTTAGGATGGTGCAGAAACATAACATGGTATGTGCAATTTGAAAAAAAAAAACTAATTTAAAAAAAAATTAAATTCTTAAATATTACTTATTCTAAAGAATGTTAATAAGACAGAGATGGGTCTGTAATTATTGACACAGTAGCTACTCCTTCACTTATGAATTGGATGGACGTCAGCTTATTTTAGCGCATCAGCCCCCCTAGCAAAGTTACAATCGTTTCGTATAGAGTTAGCGATTGTAGTTAGCCACGTCCCCAGTTCCCTTGTTCAAACGTCATCTCAATAAAGGAATTGGGGGCGTTGCCAACTGCAAGCGCTAACTGTGAACGAAACGATTGTATCTTGGCTAGGGGAGCAGGAAAGATGCCTTATTGAAGACAATAGTTAAGGATTTTTTTTATTTCACCTGATGGTAAGCGTTGTGGTCGGCGATGAAACATACTTGCCAGAAACAACATGTACCCCCATTCTAACCTCGCATTCCGTCATCAGGGTCCGCGCCGTGAACAAGGCTGGCCCAGGCGAGCCCAGCGACAGCACGCACCCGATCGTGGCTAAACCCAGGAACCTGGCGCCCAAGATTGACAGGACCAACCTCATCGACATCAAGATCAAAGTCGGACAGAAGTTCGGCTTTGATGTTAAGGTCAGTATTTGGATATTATTATTATTATTTCTAACCCATACTGTCCCACTGCTGAGCAAAGGCCTCCCTCCATTCTTTCCAGTGTTTAAGTATTTGGATAATTATATTTATTTAAAAAAAATCAGTACCTTTTTAATATTACATCTAGGGCAGTTGTGTAATCATGTCCGTATTGAATTGAAAACCTCTAGCGTTTTATTCAAACCCATAATAACTTGAGCTATAGTGTGTTTGTTTAAGAAAATAGTGATTCATCGTTGTCATTCAGCGTAGCTACATTCTTTGACAAATTAAATCATAGAAAATTAGAAAGCCAACATTAACCATTTGAAGCCTTTCTGACAGTACGGACGTATATTTTCTTAATTTTAGAAATTAATGTGAAAGTTAATTTTAACCCCAGTATGCAGTAGCAATGCTGAGTCACTGTTTTTTTTTATAACGCAAATAGACGTTGATTAACACATTCAAATAAATTATTCAAGTTAAATCTTTGTTAAACATTTTATTTGTAACTTCTAACAGTTGATTGTTTTTTTATTTAATAATTGATCTCAATCAATTTAAATCTTTGTTCACGCTCGCTCAGAGAGAAACTAAGTATGGTAAGACCACCTTTAACACCTAAACTATCTTATTTTGCCTTGTCTGTCGGTTGTGTGCCTTTGAAACACTCGAAGGAGAGTATCAGACTTATAATGAACAGTATTTCTTCAGTTGCCTTATATGTTCCAAAGCAAAAGCTTCCAAAAAAGCATACCACTCTTCTGTCACATTTAAGGATACTAATTGTGACTCTATCACTTCCACACAGGTATCTGGTGAACCGATGCCCGAAACAAAATGGTTCCTCGCGAAGAAGGAGGTCAAATCGAGCGGCGACACTAAAGTGCAGCATTCTGACTACAACACTAAGCTGAACTGCAAGTCTGCGAAGCGCGGCGACAGTGGAAGGTACACCATCACCGCGGAGAACTCCAACGGCAAGGATGTGGCTGAAGTTGAAGTTATTGTGCTGGATGTGCCCAGCCCGCCTGGAGGACCGCTCAAGGTTAGTACAAGCTGATGGAGGATGAATGTAATGTATAGTACTTGTTGTATTTAAAAAATAAACATCGACTTGAGGCCTACCTACGGTTAGGTCGCTTAGTTCGTTCTATTTTAAAAAAAGTGGCGTGATTATTAAAAGTTAGACTCTAACACAGATTTCTCAAAACAAATTCAGCTTATGCTCGTGCCTGTGTGTAATACAACGGGATAAGAGCACAAGATGATACTGATACACTGACTAGTGTATTTCGTTTTTTTCTTCAATTTAATTATTACTTCTCTTTAAATGATTAAGAGAAATAATTTTTCAATCTTCTAATACACTCATTTCTCACTTTCTATATTCTCGTCACTTCATCCATTCATCTCACATTGGAGATGTTAGATGCGTTTTTCAATATAACTATTATGTGAATCTTGTCCACATTTCAAGCAACTTTTATTATTCATTGAAATAAGGTCTAAATTATTTACATGCAATTTCGAAATGCAAAAACAAGACTTTATCAATATCATAACATATTATCATATTATCATTTTTATACTAAAACCACTTCTTTTGTCCAGGTATCAGACGTGCACGCCAACGGCGCGAAGCTGTCGTGGAACCCGCCCGCCGACGACGGCGGCCAGCCCATCGACAAGTACGTGGTGGAGCGCATGGACGAGGCCACGGGCCGCTGGGTCACCGCCGGCGAGACCGACGGGCCCAAGACCAGCCTGGCTGTCGATGGCCTGACCCCGGGACACAAGTACAAGTTCAGGGTCCGGGCTGTCAACAGGTGTGTAGTGCTTTTAATTTTTTACTAGCTGTTCCGGCAAAATTCGTAAAGCCAAATAAGTAGAGAGAGAGAGAGAGGGAGAGAAAGCTAGTTTTTCTCTCTTTAAAATTAGCCTAATTGATCCAGTTTTAACAGTTAATCATTTTTATATAAGAAGATTTAGAATAGAAAGATTAAAAATACTTTTATTCGCGATAGACACAACACAACAGTAACAAACACATAACAACGTTATTGTATGGTGTAAGCAATTGTTGGCTGACCAAATAAATAAATAAATAAACAACAACTCTTTGTTAGACAGTCAAACTTTTCGGTTTTAGGCAAGAAAAAAAAAATCTTTAACACATTTTGGACCAGTACATATAATAAAAAAATGTTTTAGGAATTTAGATGAAAGACAATGCTAGAGACAAGTATTTTGTAACGTAATTAAAATGCCAAAAAGCTAAGAAAGTGGTAAAATGACAGGGATAATAAATTATAAACTTTATATATTGCAACCATTTTGTCTCGTTGCTCTTCAAATTACTATATAGCCTCTAACCCGAGCAGGACATCCAATAATAAATATTATCTTCTTTTTACAGGCAAGGCAAATCCGAGCCTCTCACAACACCTCACTCTACCGAAGCGAAGAATCCGTTCGACGTTGCCGGCAAGCCTGGCACACCCAAGATCAAGGACTTCGACAAAGACTTCGTTGAGTTGGAATGGACCAGACCACAAGTCGATGGTGGAGCACCCATCACAGGCTACGTCATCGAGAAGAAGGACAGGTTCGCTCCTGACTGGGAAGAATGCGCCCAAATTGAGGGCGATGTCACAACCGGAAAAGTCCCAGATCTTATCGAAGGAAACACGTACGAGTTCCGCGTCAGAGCCGTCAACAAAGCCGGTAAAGGTGAACCCAGCGATGGAACAGCACCACATCTTGCAAGACCCAAGAATCTACCACCTAAGATTGACAGGAACTTCATGTTCGACATCAAGATTAAAGTCGGACAGAACTTCGACCTGGATGTACCGGTCATTGGAGAACCTACTCCTACTAAGGAATGGTTTAACGGTGATAACCTTATCATGAATTCCGATAGGGTTAAGATTGTCAATGACACACACAGCACCAAGATTCGTGTTATTGACGGTAAGAGGGCCGATTCTGGAGTCTACACTCTCAAGGCGAGAAACATCAACGGTACAGATTCTGCTACAGTTAAGATCACTGTTATGGATGTACCAACTCCGCCTGAAGGCCCGCTCCGTGCTGATGACATTACTAAGTCAGGCTGCACTCTCAGATGGAGGCCGCCTAAGGATGACGGTGGAGCAGAGATCTCCCACTACGTCATCGAAAAGATGGACCAAGAAAACATGCGCTGGATCCCAGCTGGAGAAGTCCAGTCTTGCAGCATTAGGATCGACCACCTCATCGAGGGACACGACTACAACTTCAGAGTCCGTGCTGTCAACAAACTCGGCGAATCACAGCCATTGGTCGGTCACGAACCAATCACAGCTAAGGACCCCTATGGAACTCCAGACAAACCTGGAACTCCTGTCGTCAAGGATTGGGACAAAGACCACATGGATCTTGAATGGGTTCCGCCCAAAAAGGATGGTGGATCACCCATCACTGGCTACGTTATTGAAGCCAAGAAGAAGTACGGACCTTGGGAAGTCGCTGCGACAGTACCAGGAAACACGACAACCGCTACAGTACCGAACCTTCAAGAGGGTGAGGAATACGAATTCAGGGTGATTGCCGTCAACAAGGCTGGTAATGGAGAACCCAGTGACGCTTCCACACCACAAGTGGCTAAGGCCAGGTTCTGTGCTCCACACTTCGACAAAATGCTATTGGCAGACAAAACTGTCAAGGCTGGCCAGAGGATCCAATACGAGATTCCTATCGAGGCATCGCCGAAACCCACCGTCGAATGGCAGATCAACGGCAAAGTTGTCCACCCATCAGACAGAATTGATATTCAGATTCTTCACAACAGGGTCATATTAGACATTCCATTCTCCGTCCGCGCTGACGGAGGCGTTTACAAGTTGACCCTGAAGAACGACCTTGGAGTATGCTCAGCTGCTGCCCAAGTCACCGTCCTAGACAAACCTGCAAGACCTGAGAAACCTTTGGTTGTATCTGATGTTACCAAGGAATCTTGCTGTCTATCATGGAAGGTACCTTTGGATGATGGTGGATCACCAATCCTTCACTACGTTATCGAGAAGATGGATCTGTCTCGTGGTACCTGGTCTGATGCTGGTATGAGCACATTCTTATCTCACCAAGTCACAAAATTAATCCACATGAAGGAATATCTGTTCAGAGTAAGCGCTGTTAACGCTATTGGACAATCTGAGCCATTGGAGTTAGACCGTGCCATTGTCGCCAAGAACGAATTCGATGAGCCATCTGCTCCAGGCAAACCTAAGGCTACAGACTGGAGCAAATCTCACGCCGATCTTGAATGGGAGAAACCCAAGTCAGATGGTGGATCACCAATCACTGGATACATCATTCAGAAGAAGGAGAAGGGCAGCCCCTACTGGGTCAACGCTGTCCATGTTCCTCCTAGCAAGAACAAGGCTACAGTCCCAGACCTCACTGAAGGCCAGGACTATGAATTCCGCGTCATCGCTGTCAACCAAGCCGGCCAATCAGAGCCTTCTGAACCATCGGACATTGTCACTGCTAAAGACAGATTTGTCGCTCCTAAGATTCTCACACCGCTTAGAGAGATCCGCATCAAGGCTGGACTTATCTTCCACATGGATGTCAACTTCATTGGAGAACCTATTCCTGAGGTTACATGGACTTGTGATGGAAAGCCTGTGGTTGCTAACGAGAGGACAACTGTCACCATTGTTGGTCATCATACCATTGTTCACACAGTGAACTGCAAGCGTTCAGACGCTGGCAAATATAATCTGAAACTGAAGAACGATTCTGGACAAGACGAAGGTAGCTTTGAAGTTATCGTACTAGACGTACCTGGGGCACCTCAGCCTCCATTCGAATACGAAGAAATCACAGCGCAATCTGTCACGTTGTCATGGAAACCACCTAAGGACAATGGTGGCAGTGAGCTGACTGCTTACGTCATTGAGAAGCGTGATCTTACACACGGAGGTGGATGGGTACCAGCTGTTACTTACATCAACCCGAAGTTCACCCATGCTACCGTACCTCGTCTTACTGAAGGCACGAAGTATGAGTTCAGAGTCTTCGCAGAGAATCTGCAAGGCCGCTCAGAACCATTAGTCACTGACAAAGCAATCATTGCGAAGAACCAGTACACAGTACCCGGAAAGCCTGGAAAACCAGAGCTTGTGTCTGCTGACAAAGACCACATTAACATTAGATGGTCTTCGCCTATCTCCAATGGAGGATCCAACATTCTTGGTTATGATGTTGAAAGGAGAGACAAGGCTACTGGCCGCTGGATTAAGTTGAACAAAGAACCGGTCAGGCTGAACGAATACAATGACGATAGGGTTCAAGAAGGACATCAATACGAATACAGGGTTTCTGCAGTCAACGCTGCTGGACCTGGTCAGCCTTCAGACGAATCCAACGTCTTCATCGCCAAGCCAATGAAGGAAAGCCCGAAATTGAGCTTAGACCACCTGATTGGCAGGAAGATCAAGGTCCGTGCTGGAGAACCCATCAATATCAACATTCCAATCAGTGGAGCTCCAACACCGACCATTTCCTGGACCAAGGGATCAGTTCCTATTGTACACTCATACAGGATTACTGCCGAAACAAAGGCTGATGAAACCAAACTCTCAATTGAGAAGTCCGTTCGTGATGATGCGGGTAAATACACTATTACAGCATCCAACGCTCATGGCAAAGACTCTGCTGATATTGAAGTTATTGTGGTTGACAAACCAGGAGTGCCTAAAGGACCTCTTCTATGCCAACCAGTTTCTCACGACGCTGTCAGCCTATCTTGGCAACCACCTACAGATGACGGCGGCAGCGAGATCACTGGCTACGTTGTCGAAGTTGCCGAGTTTGGCGTTAACGACTGGCGTACAGTTGCCGGATTCTGTCCTAAATGCTCGTTCACTGTGAAGAACTTGACAGAAGGCAAGAAATACGTGTTCAGAGTACGCGCTGAGAACTTATACGGAGTTTCTGACCCATTGGAAAGCAAGCCCATACTTGCGAAGTCACCATTCGACCCACCAGATGCACCAGACACACCAAAGATTACTGGTTACAGCTCAAACAGCTGCTCTTTGGAATGGGAACCGCCAAAGGATTGCGGTGGCAAACCCATCAGTGGATACTATGTCGAGAAGAGAGAACGTGGAGGTGACTGGGTCAAGGTTAACAACTACCCAACACCCAACCTTTGCTACACGGTATCTGACTTACGCGAAGGAAACCGTTACGAGTTCCGTGTTATCGCCGTCAATGAAGCCGGACCCGGCAAGCCTAGCAAGCCGACCGAACCAATCACTGCGCAAACACAGCGTCTTAAACCAAGCGCGCCAGAGGCACCTAAACCTGATAGAATCACCAAAGACTCCGTTACTCTGTCCTGGAGGCCGCCCAAGAGCGATGGTGGAGCCAAGATCAAGGGCTACATTATCCAACAGAAGGGCAAGGGAGACAAAGACTGGAAGGACGTCAACGATGTTCCTACTCCCAGCCTGGTACACACTGTACCCAACCTTAAGGAAGGTGCAGAATACCAGTTCAGGGTCATCGCAGTCAACGATGTTGGCCGCTCAGATCCCAGCAAGCCTACCGCTGAGCTTATCATCGCCGAACAGCCGAACAAACCTTGCATGGATCTTGGTGGAGTTAGGGATATTACTGTACGTGCTGGAGAAGACTTCTCCATTCATGTACCATACACTGGCTTCCCGCAACCAACTGCGCAATGGTTCGCCGACGACAACCTTCTCGATGTCGATGGTGACTCTAGAATATTCCAGAAGATTACACCAGAATCTGCTTCGCTTGTCGTCAAGAACGCCAAGAGATCAGATGGTGGTCAATACCGTCTGCAACTCCGCAATCCATCTGGATATGACACAGCTACTATCAACGTACGTGTCCTGGACAGGCCTGGTAAACCAGAGAACCTGCGTGCTGACGAATTTGAGGGCGAAGCCCTTACATTATACTGGAACCCACCGAAGGACAACGGTGGTGGCGAGATCACCAATTACGTCGTTGAGAAACGCGAAGGCAGAACTGCCAACTGGACCAAGGTGTCTGGCTATGTCACGACTCCGTTCTTGCGCGTGAAGAACTTGACTGTAGGAAAGGATTACGAGTTCAGGGTTATGGCTGAGAACCAATACGGTCAATCAGATCCTGCTCAGACTACAGAACCGATCAAGGCGAGACATCCATTCGACCCGCCAGGCGCGCCCGGAGCTCCTCGCTCTGTGGAGACAACAGAGTCTTCCATCACCATCACCTGGACGAAGCCCCGTCACGATGGCGGATCACCAATCACCGGCTACATCGTCGAAAAACGCCTTATTACTGAAGATAAATGGACAAAGGCTTCTCATGCTCACATTCCTGACACAACTTACAAAGTTACTGGTCTTATAGAGAACCATGAATACGAGTTCCGTGTATCAGCAGTGAATGCGGCTGGCCAGGGCCCGTACTCGGCCAGCTCTGATGCTATCAGGGCTGCCGCTCCTCCCAACTCGCCGAAGATCACCAGCGACCTTAGCCTTAGGGATATCACGGTCATTGCCGGAGAGGAGATCAAGATCACTGTGCCGTTTACTGGCAATCCAAGGCCCAAGGTAAGATAATAAAATTATAACCTATAAACTTATTAAAGTTTCTTCTAACACCTAATTGAAATTTTAATATCTCTATGACAAAACAATAGGTTCGAATCTTATATCACTATAGTATTTTCACATTAAGAAAATATTGACTCATCATCATTTTCCAGTTCAGTAAACCCTTTAGATAGTAGAAGCGTGTTGAATGAGATATTAATTCGTATTAAATTAAATATTCATATAAAAATATTGCAATTGCGTCGATAAGTTACTATTTTCTTAAAGCGATTATATTTTGTCAGGTCTTAATTTGAGCCCTCTTTCACATCAACATTTCAGTTTTACTTGTCTTTCAAACTCCTTAACCGAATTCTTCCTTGACCAGGTATCATGGATAATAAACAACGAGGAAGTGTCTCCGGACAACCGCATCCGTTTCGTGACCTCGGACACGAACACAGTGTTCCACTGCGTGCCTGCCAAGAGGTCGGACACAGGATCGTATACCATTCAGCTGGTCAACAGCGAAGGATCTGACAGTGCTACGTGCAGGGTAAGAGGACTTCTTATTTCAAAACTTCTTGTTTTATATTAGTCACTTAAAATAGCAACAGTAGGAGTGGTGGCGCGGTGGTAATGACCCAGATTGTCGAGTAGTAGGCCGTGGTTTCAAACCCAGCTAGATGCAATACTTTCGTGAAATTGATTTCATCACCACTGCTCTAAAATGGTGAAAGAAAGCATCATGAGGAAACTGGGATGTCCTAGAACCCATATTTTGAAGCATTAAGTAGATTGTAGTGCATTTGTCTCTTTCAAAGAGAAGGCCTGACTTCAAGCAGTAGAAACATTATATGTATTACAATGTTGTGACCTACAGAGTGTCAAACAGCTTCAAGTGATTCTTGTGGCCATTCGGCACGACCTATGATCAAACCATTCTAAGCCCAACTAATTAGGAATTGGCTTCTAGTCAAAGTGTATGCGACAGTATGTTCGACCAGTTACCAGCAGACCTGACGAACTTTATAATCCTCTTTCTCCCTCCAGGTACTAGTAGTAGACAGGCCCTCACCGCCTGTCGGACCACTGGACGTGTCTGACATCACTCCGGACACATGCACATTGTCTTGGAAACCACCGCTAGATGACGGCGGCTCTCCTATCACCAACTACGTCGTGGAGAAGATGGATCAAAGCGGCGTATGTATTATTTTAAAATTAGTTTTATGTTTTGAAACGTAATTTTTTTTTTGAAATAGAGAGATTGTGAATATTTTATACAATTGCTCCAATATAAGTAATATTGAATGAATAGTCCTAAGAGTAAAATAATGATACTAAAGTCCCATTATTACAAAATTAAATGCAAGCACAAATACAGGTTCTTGGAGTCAGAAGAACAGAATAAAACGATTATTTAAAATAAGACATTTCAAAAACAGCACGGTTGCCATTATTTAAATAATTACTAAGTTAACATGTTTATGTTTCATTACCGCGGATATCGTCTTGATCCAGCGTGCATACCATTTCCAGAATACCAAGTATATGTTTGTGTTGTCAAAGAAAGAAAGGAATTTATTTCAACTTTAAGTTTTTACAAATGATTAAAAAAAAGGAAAAATCTTATTGGGCATCAAAAAAGTCATCCACTTCGACATCAATGGGAAAAGAGCCTAGAAAGCTGGCAGCAGTTTATTACCCTTAGGTTATTGTTCGAATAATAATTAAATAAAAATATATAAAAAAATATTATTAAACAAAAAAAAAATATTCAAAGAACTTGTAACTCGAAATGAAAACTCTAATTCAAAGTTTTACTTTTAATTTCTGCCTAACTTAACTTATAACTTTTACCTCCAGGTATGGTCGAAGATATCCTCCTTCGTCCGCAACTGCCATTACAACGTGATGGGCCTGGAGCCGAACCGCAAGTACTGGTTCCGCGTCCGCGCTGAGAACCAGTACGGACAGTCCGAGCCTCTGGCTATGGATGAACCTATTACTGCTAAGGTAAGTTTTACCTTTTTATTTATTTACTAGCTTTCTGAAAGCGGCTTCACCCGCGTGAAAATGAGTTTTGGCACAAACTTTGGACACGCGTTTCATCCCTTTAGGGGGTGAATTTTGGGAAATCCTTTCTTAGTGTTCGCCTACGTCATACAAGCAAGCACTGTCTAAAATTTCACTCCCCTAGTCCCAGCAGCTTCGGTTGTGCCTTGATATGTCAGTCAATTTCTTCTTTTATATATATATATAGATTACATTTGGGAAAACAAACAGTAATATATTAAGCATAAACAGTGTTGTCTTATAATAAATTTATCTTATCAAATATACAATCCACAACATTTTCCACAGATTACTATATTAAAAAAAAAAAACAAAGCTGTTAGCAAAACTTTAGCTGTGGCAGGGCTAACTTATTGAAAAAAAGTTAAAAATATATTATAAAATAAACTGTTTTTTCCACCGATTTTGACTTTTGTTTTGTAGACATAAATATGGTATTAAAAGCCAACTATTTACTGCAGCCGCTGTTAGTGATTCCTACAAAGTAATAAAAGTCAAAATCGGTTGAACGGACATTAAAAAAGGTTTGTTTAAATGTCTAATGTTATTGCGAATGAAATGTAGGATAAGTCCTAATTGAATAGAAACAATAATGATCAGTGTTCTGCTAATTTGATGTGTGGGTGACAAAATACCATACATAGATACGTGTTATAGATACAATTTTATTATAGTCATATACAGGGTGTCATTGACATCGTAACGCAAACGAATACCATAGATTCAGTACATGATTCTAGACCCCCCAGTGGTGGAATTTTTTGTCGGTTTTTTTCTTATTATTTTTAATGAATTATTAAGTTTTTTTAAAATTAAAGTGTATAAAAACTTAATTTTAACATTTTTTGTTGGTTGGTTTTACAACAGCGCCGAAGAAGTTACAAGATTAACATAAAAACAAGTAGAATTTCTTTTCATCGTTTCTCGATTAACCGTCACTTTTCGTCCGCAGTTCCCATTCACAATCCCCGACGCACCAGGCGTGCCGCGCGTGGTGGACTGGGACGGCTCGGCCGCGTCGCTCATCTGGGACCGGCCGCGCTCGGACGGCGGCGCGCGCATACAGGGCTACAAGCTGGAGTACAGGGACGTGCAGGACGGCGTCTGGAACAGTGCTGATTATCTTGTTAAGGACTGTAACTACCAGGTAAGTTGACACGTCACTGAGATTTTTCTGGGAGGTCATCAGAGGGGATCAGTACCAGAAGCCGTTTCATTCTCAATTCTCATTAATTCGTTCGGAACTCTATTATTGGTTCTGTTACTACTAACGTGGAGATGAGTAGATGTTTTATCCATGTAATTTTTTTTGCGGTATTTTTTTTTTTTTAATAATAGCAGCATTGCAATAATAGCAGCATTGCAATATATAATTTCAGCCTTTTTAAGCATTTTAATCTGACTGAGCCGTTATTAACTGCGATTTTCACAGTTCAAGTGCAACTATTGACGTATTCGACCGTTGTCGTAAGATTAGAAAGAATTTCTTTGTCTAAAATCAGGTCGATAGCAAAAATTGACAATTTTACTAATTAAGTCCTCAGTCCGGCCTAGTATTCGGCTACAACACTTCCGGCCGCTGACGCGAATACTTGATCTTTACGTGAACACGGAACCGGGCTGTGACAGTAGATTCAAAGTAGGATATCTACTGAGAGACGCTGCACAAACCCTTGATTATTTTTCAACACACTTTACTGACATAACTTAGAAACCCTTGGTTCTTTTTCACTTTACTGACATAACTGGTCTTCCTCAGGCCTACAACCTGGAGCCAGGTCACGAATACGAGTTCCGCGTGCGAGCCAAGAACGCGGCCGGCTGGAGCAAGTACTCGTCCAGCTCGCAGCCCTTCAAGGTGCGCGGCAAGGCCAACCCGCCCGCTCCGCCGCGAGCGCCGCGCGTGCTGCGCGTCGGCAGGAACTACGTCGACCTGTCCTGGGATCCACCTGCGCATGATGGAGGTGAGAATCGAACTACGATCATATTGGCTCCAATTTCGAACACTACTTAGCCATTACACTCAGCCTAGCTGTCATAGTTGACTGGCTATAACCTTTTGACTAGCGTAATTAATACAGTCACAATTAACAGACAATAGATGTGCAGACACTGGTGTCCTCTTAGGGCTTAACGAAATAATCTAGATATCTTTAAGACAAGAGTGAGTAGGTTACTTCTAGGTAAGCTTGCTAGCTAGCACATCATCACTCAGCTGTCAAAAAATTGAGAGCGGATCCAGCTCTCAAAAGTAGTTGTGGTCATAGCTGACAGCCACCCAAAAATCGATCACGGTCGAATTGGACTATGAAATTTGCCGAATTTATACGAGTTTGCTGAATGTATACAATTACAGACGATGCAAATCATACTCATTAGAGTTTTACCGTTTACCATAAAATGATCTTATGAAAAAGCTATGATCAAAACTTTCCTATTAAAGGCTTATAAAAATTATGACGCCTTCACCAAGATTTTGTACAGTATAAATTACTAGCTTCTGTCCGCGACTTCGTCCGCGGAAAATTTCTTGTAGTGATAGCTCGGTTAACATCCATGTTATATAAATAATTTATAGCCTATGTCACTCAGGAGTAAAGCAGCTTTCTATTGTTGCAAATTTTTTTCCAATCGAACCATTCGTTCCAGAGATTACCTCCTACAAACAAAAAAAATAAAAAAACAAACTTTACCTCTTTATTATATTAGTGTAGATTTACACGTTGTGACGTATTGATATAAGGTCACATAAGTGGACGAAAGGTGGTAAAATAATAAACCTGTACAATGTCAGTTTGTTCGCTTACAAAAATTAAGTATAAAAAAAGTATTACCCCAACACCGCACCCCACAGCAACCACCGCACACACTGTGACATTGTGACAATTGTGACAAGGGTTACGGGCATGCCTATCGTGTCCATTACGGTGGATCCTATCAGTAAAAGTAAAAAAAGAAACATGGACCCAGAAAAGTTCTTATCTGATGATAGTGTCGAAACCGAGTAGGACGCCACCAAACTGTATCCACACACTAAGTTACTCTAGGAAACACAGGGGCGTAGTGATCACTACCCTCTTTACTGTCTCCGTCGGTATCTTGCTAACACGCCTAATAGAGACATACCGGTGCATTAAGGGGGTACCAGGATGGCCTCTTCCTCATGCTGATAGTGATCACTGGGATGGTTTCAGAGCGATAAAAATCTTACACTTCCTAGCCCATGACCCAATCAATACAGACATATCCAGCCCAGACCCTCTAAACCTAAGCTAGCTTCCACCTTACCTAAATTTTCCGTCTTCTCCCAGGTGCCCGTGTAACTGGCTACATAATCGAGCGTCGCGACGTCGGCAGCTCGGTCTGGATAAAGTGCAATGACTACAACGTACAGGACACTACCTTCACTGCGATGAACCTTAATGAGAAGGCGGACTACGAGTTCCGTATCGTAGCCGTCAACTCGGCTGGTAAGTTTACATTGACGTAAAGTAATTGACTGTAATGATAGGCTACGATAGCGTCAATATAAGTTGAACCTTGATGGCGGTTGACCTTGATAGCGCAGTAACCAATTTTTGGGTCTTAATTGGATAGGGTGGTATGTCACAATAGAAACTGGTTCAACTTATACGCCGCGTATTATACCTTGCTACAGACAGCCCACCGTTCGGTAACGTCCTCAAAATTTACCGGTGACATGGGTGGTTAAGATTAGTATGCCTACCAGGGCTGCGGATACCCTAGGGCCCTAGAACGAAGGCGAAGTAAGCACAAGAGTGGGTTTTAGTCAGTAAAAGTCTGAGCGAGAGAAGTCATTGCATGATTTTCCCAGATAAAAAATTTAAGGCTACGGATGGCTAGAAATTTTTACTTTAGCCATGTAACTGAAGGATCTTAGGTGGATTTTCGTCAGTAACTGTCTGACACTCCCTTTTGCTTCCCCCAGAGCTAGAGTCATTTAATGATTTACAGATATTGGCATCTTTCATAGATCTTTTCCAGAATCGGGTAGTTACTCCTTTTAAACATTATTTTTTCCATTTTTCCACCTCTACAGGCAAATCAGAACCTTCAAGCTGCACAACCCCCGTCCGTACGGGCGAGGAGCTGGGTGGCACGAAGCCAGAATGGGTCAAACAGCTGCCAGCAACTGTCTGCGCGCCATTGGGCAAGCCGTTCACTCTGGAATGTATTGCTACTGGCAACCCTGTACCTACTGGAAGATGGTTGAAGAATGGCAGGGAGATCGTATTGGGTACCAGGTAAATATTTTGGAAAACCTTTATTTTCACTATAATTTGAATGCAGAATTCGAAATAAATCTATATTTTATAAAGTCTGACCATGTCTATGGAAATCTGGCAAGTAGCTGTTTCAAAAAAAAACTTGTTGTGTTGTAAAATACGGGATATGATTTGACTGAAGGTCGCTGAGAACCAAGGCCATGAGTTTACTCTGGGATTATGGTTTGCTTTTGTCAGGGAAACCCGTGGTCCCCGGAATTCCCGAACGTAGAGGGCTAAGAAAGGATAAAGATGTGGTTTGAGTCATTAAAATTCTGGCGGGAGGAATTCCCGCATCATTTCCTTCCTTTAAAAAAAACTAGCTAAGAAAAAGCTATGGCGATGATTAAACAATTAACTCTATTTTATATGTGATAAAGTTCAAATTCCATCGCAATCCATGATTTTAACATACCAAATCTATGTCCAGATTCATTGCTGAATCTCGCGAGGGTACTCTCCGCCTGAACGTCACGGCATCTACTGAAGCGGACGAGGGTGACTACACTTGTGAGGCTGTCAACAACATCGGCTTCATCTACTGTACTGGACATCTTAAGATCGGAAGTAAGTGCAATGTACCTATACAGGTTGTCATTGACATGTTAACGCAAAAGAATACCATAAATCCAGTACATGATTAAAAAAAATTTACCACTGGGGGTCTAGAATCATGTACTGGATGATGACATGTCAATGACACCCTGCATAATTGAACCTGCTAAAGAATTATAACTTCATTATTTAAAATGATCTAAGATTGCTGTGATGTGCAAAAATATCTGCTAAAGTAGTTAAAACCATGCAATACTAAAAAGGAAAAGTAAATTTTTATCTCTTTTTGGTTCAACGAAATTAGATTTTATTTTAAATCTGGTAAAATGTTTAGGTACTTCATACGGCTTTACGTTTATTACTTGGGTGAAAAAGTTATTGAAAATTAAAATTAGAAATGGGTCTACAATTTAACCCTGTGGAACACCAACTTTATCCGCAGCTTCTGCTGAGCAGCTAATCTTTTTCCTTTAAAACTATCTTTTGTTTTATATGGTGATAGATAAGACAGATACAATCTGGCTTACCTATTACAGAATATAGAGAGCAGGGAACTTATAACCATATTTCGATGTGGATATGAATTCGAAAGCCTTGGACAAGTCAAAAGACATTCCACGTCCATCTTGGACACCCTCAAATAAGTTTTACCAATACTCAAACCATGTTTTTTTTCCTCCAGACCCACCGCGCATCGTACGCATGCCAGGCGACTTACACCTTCCTGAACACGACAACACAAAGATCAAGATCCTGTACACTGGAGACCAGCCAGCTGACGTGGTGCTCACCAGGGACGGACACAAGCTGTCCGAGTCACCGCACTTCAAGTACACCGTGTTCGATGATTACATCCTTATCTTTATCAAGGATATCTCTAAGGATGATATGGGTGAGTTTTTAATAAAGCCTATAATAGTAAGTGTTTTTTTTTCAGTAGGGCAAATGCACTTCTGGAAAAAATCACTCTTATTACTTTACTTTTACTTATTACTTGCCATGTTAGCTCCACAACGTATGATATGGTAAACTTTTGTAGTGTCTTAGGTTAATGTTAAGGCTTTGAAACGTAAAATAGGAGCAATAGAAGGCTTAAAGTTATCTAAAGGGTAATGAAGAAGGCTAATGCTCGGAATATCCTTGCGTGATTAAATCAGAAAATAAAATATCCGCAGAAGAATTAAGGTTGCTGACGTAGCTCACTAAACCGATAGTCTACATAAATCCAAGGCAATATAAACAAAAGTATCGACTTGCTGTGAAAAAAAAATTATAGCAATGATTTCCGTAAAATAAACCTCGACTTATGACTTGCATTCTAAGCTTTAAAATATCATCAAACAAAGCGAACCTTCTGATCAAAGCACTAAACACAATTTACTGAAAATATTTTACTCTTCCACAGGTATCTACAAACTCTCCATCACCAACAAATCTGGTGAAACCTCAGATACGTTCACAGTCACAGTCACCGGCTTGCCCGGACCTCCACAAGGACCTCTGGAGACCACCGACATCTCGCGTCACTCCTGCACTCTGGCCTGGAAGCCTCCGACCTACGACGGAGGTCTCCCTGTCACTCACTACGTCATCGAGAGAAACGATATCTCGGGAACGGCGTGGATAACAATTGCGTCCTCCGTGAGGGATACCAAGTTTACTGTACAAGGATTGACAGAGGGACAGGAGTACAACTTTAGGATACATGCCGCTAATGAAAATGGTATTGGACCGGCGCTTGAAGGTGCTAGTCCTATTAAGGTGAGTAAAAATAAAATACTTAAAATTTGAAAGCTATTGTCAAGGTTTCTGGGCATACACATGCCTTGTGACTGTCTATACACTATTCACAGTCAACAAAAGAAAGATTTAACCAAAAAAGAAATAGTAGTAATACACCTTACTACTATTTCTATTTAATCTAGCTGTCAGTCGTGCTCTCAGTAGTATAATCCTCGCAACGCAAGTTGAACCATCGCGTTAGCCGACCTTGAATGTGCAGTAACCAATTTTCGGGTCTAAATCGAAGGTGGAGAATACGGGTAACCACAGCAATGGGTTCTACTTATTTTCCGCGTACTATACTTGTTCGCTTATCTATTTTGTTGACTGTACATTGTTTAGTTCAGTGATTACATTCACTTATACCATTTATTCTAAATGTGAAATCGAAAATGATTCTGAATATTGATAGGACTATCTCATTATTAATATTTCTAATAACCAGTCTTACTTTAAAACTATTTTTGTTTTTATATCTTAGGCCAAGGCACCATACGACCCACCATCAGCTCCTGGCATTCCCAAGATCTTGGAGATCGGAGGAGACTTCGTTCACCTTGAATGGGACAAACCAGAGAGTGACGGTGGATCTAGGATACAAGGTAATATTATAGTTTTATCTTTAAAAATTATCGTCATTATTACATTGAAAAATATAACACTAATAAATTGCTAGACAAAATGTGATCCTTGAATAAAACGAAATGTATCGAAAGTAAATTTCATCTGTATTTAACACAGCCAAAATATTTGCCGTAACTTTTCTTGCAGTAAAATCTATCTTGTATAATGTAAAGTTTGATAAAGTTGCTAATAAAGACTGAATTCTGTAAAAAAGATTTATTTAGTAAAAAGACGAATCATGTCGTAGGGACTCTGCAAGAAGGTCGAAGCCTACTGGGCTCTTTCTGAAAGGAAGGCTTGGCTCAGTGCGACGAGTAAAGAATGAACGGGATAGGGTGTTTAGTCAGTAAGAGTCTGACACTGTGTCCCGTTCCGCCCAAGATAAATAATAAAAATAAAAATTTGCCCACCATAAAAAAACTTCCTTATTTTGAGTTCGTTGAACAGATAAAGATATTAAGTATGCTTATAATTTCCGAAACCTCTTAACCATATTTATATCTCCAGGCTACTGGATCGACAAGCGTGAAGTGGGCAACACCACGTGGCAGCGCGTGAACCCCACGCTGTGCCTGCCCAACCAGTGGAACTGCGCCAACCTCATCGAGGGTCGCCAGTACGAGTTCCGCGTCACGGCACAAAACGAGGCTGGAGTCTCACCGCCCAGCACCGCCAGCCAGGGCGTCAAGGTCGTCGATCCTAAAGGTATGCACGATGATGCTGAAGGTAGACTGATGATCCTATAATAATAAAGAAGCCGTTCTCATCTAAATCCCAGTAGTTCAAGTAAGCTCACGATGACGCCATGAGCATGTTTTAAAGACTTGTCATCCAATACAATGTTTATTAAAGAGACAACGCGAAAAAAGAGAGCACAAACGCTCGGGTGGCTTTCAGTAATTTCTGTCGCCCACTTGATTATTCTACAAAACTTAATGCAAAGCTAAACTACCATAATTGTATTTTCTTTACTTTTTATATTATGAAGTTGTTTAGGCTTTTGACCGCCACAGTCATGATACAGCAAAATAAATGTGCCTAGCACGCCCACGTCACGACTATGTGACAATTACGTTATTTTTTTAAAATTCGTAATAGTATAACATCACTAAAACGATTACTATGAAGTCATAACTTCTGCGAACTAACAATAAACTTTTGTAAATTTGTCAAAAATATTTTTACAGTAAGAAATAGTTTATAGACTTAGTTCGATTTAAAGAATGGTAACATTAGTACAGCTTTTAAGAAAGCAACCAATCTATAACACATTTATCGATAACAACAAAAAAAAAACAAATTATGTAATGTAACGTTGAACGTCCCACAGCCGCCACGCCGCCAGAGATCGTGAAGCCGCTGAAGAACGCCAACTGCATCCAGTACCACAACGCCAAGTTCCAGTGCACTATCACTGGACAACCCAAGCCTAACATCACATGGTATAAGGGTGAGTTTTGAATGCATTTTATATTTTCTAGTTAAAACCTTCAAGTTAAAAACAGTTTTAAATACATGGTATTTATAGCAGTAATCAGCACTTTACTAATCACGTGGCAGTTTCACATTTCTAAAGGCCCAAATCGACAAGAAAGGCAAACTGCGGTCTTATGGCTTGTCGACTCGCCGGTTTATCTCTATATCACGAGTCTGGCTCATAGTCATAGTTTCTTCATTTTTTACTCGGCTCGTCATTTCATTTATGCGTACGTCGTTCACCTACTTAAGGATAGATGTTTTCAATCAGGAACCTAATCCTGTTCATTGAGCACAGTTCTAGTACAAAAGTAAATTTTGGCACAAATGGAGAAAGTCTGTCATTGCGATCCAGGCGTAGATAGAAAAGTTGACGTGTGATTAGTTACAAATCGATTAATGTCAACTTTTGACTCGATTATAAGTAGACGATTAATTTTGAATCAATTATGTTCTGTTAATGATGTATTTTGATGATTATAGTATTTTTGGGATCAATTTTTAGATTTACCTCAAACAAATTTTATAAATGATATGTTTCTACGCAGGTGCCCGCGAGATAACCAACGGACCTCGTCACCGCATCTGGAGCGAGGGTGACAACCACTTCTTGACCGTCATGGACGTGTTCGGCGAGGACGCTGATGAGTACGTCTGCCGCGCCGTCAACAGGGCCGGAGTCAAGAGCACCAGGGCTGAACTGCTGATTATGAGTAAGTTTTATTAAGTTTTTAAACAGGATTTGATAGAAAAGAAAGAAAGAAAGAAAAACGTTTATTTGTGCCTCACACAATCAAAGAGAGAGGTTATATTGTTAAGGTTGTGTGTCATCATGCGCTTCACACATCAAATCCATCGTTTTTAGAGCAGTGCTGCTGAAATATAATACACAAAGTGCCCTCTGGTCAATGTGTAGCCAAAGATAAGATTCAAATCTAGGCTCAAAACCTTCGGGCTGTCTAGGCTCTTGTTTTTCCGCGGCACTAATCCTAAACCCCAGAGGCTTCTGGTCTGGAACGTTTTAAAGATTTTTCTTCAAGGTCAAAATCTAGATTTCTCAACCAGATTAAAGGAAATGTGAATGTGATTAGTCTTTTCTTTTACATATAGAAAAATAGAGAGAGTTAAAAAGATAAACGACCTATTTACTTTTCTGCTCAATTATTTGTAGTCAAACATTTATATCCACGTATAATGGATACTGTAACATTTAAATAAAATCAAAAACTCTTACTACCCACATCTTTTTCAACAGCCGCACCAAAACTGAACGTGCCGCCTCGCTTCCGCGTGTCCGCATACTTCGACAAGGGAGAGAACGTGGTCATCAAGATTCCCTTCACCGGACACCCCATCCCCAAGATCACCTGGGTTAGGGAGGGAGAGACCATCGAGTCTGGACATCATTACCACGTTGAGAGGAAAGGTAGGAGACACTTGAATAACTCATCTTATAATTTGTAAACCATAATATTAACTTTGTGTTTTTCACCCTGGTTTCTGAAGAAAAAAAGTGATAGAAAAGGTGTAGCCACAGTTTCAGAAAACTCCATACACCCCTTTACGAAACACATTATTTAAAAAACTGTACTTGTACTTTAATAGGACAGCTGTAATGAAATAATCAAGAACTCTTGTTTTCGAAAAAAAAAACTATTGTTTTTCTCGTGACGAAAAACCAACTTCTTACAGCACCTATTTCTAACTTCATTTTGTTATGTTCTAGAACGCCACGCGATCTTGACGATCCGCGACGCCAGCAAGCTGGACTCGGGACCGTACAGGATCACCGCTGAGAACGAGCTGGGACAGGACTCTGCTACTATCAACATTGAAATTAGCGGTCAGTATCTATTTATTATTATTTATTTATACTTTATTGTACACCGCATTTATTACAAATATACATAGGATACAAACGTTAAAAATAAGGGTACAATGGGCGGTCATATCGCACAGGGCAATCTCTTACAGACAACCTTTAGATAAACTGTGCAAAAAAGAGATAGATTGCGCGAAAAAAATAGATTTATGATGGAACTGCTAGTGTAGACTATAGAGGTGTGTGGAATCGAGAGTATAGTCCCGCTAACCTCGATTGAAAAGAAAGGTTCCTTCGACCAGACAGGTGTTGTCTGGTGAGCTACTGCCCGATAGTTGATTTCTGACTTTCTATATGTTCAAATCGCGCGGAGAACTTTCATTGCGCGATGTAGAGTTCTTGTAATTCTTATGTGACGCCATTAATGGTGCTACAGATATCTGAAAATAATTACAAACAAGATTTATATAAGACGAATTGGCCTTTACGGAAAGTCAGAAGTCAGGAAATCTGCCAGTAGTCTTTGCTAAAGGGCATCTTAGTAACTGGTTTGATTGGAAACTGACTTCAATTTATAGTAGACAAAATGCTGAAAAGGAAGAAAAATGCATACACCTATCAAGTTTGATGATAAACTTGAAAATTTAATATGATACTACTTGTTTAACATCTTTCATCTATATTTCAGATTTCCAATAGCTTTTTCTTGACCTTTTCCCAGATAATACATAAAAAATACACTCGTTCACTAACCCGTATTTGCCCACAGACCGTCCAGACCCACCACGCTTCCCAGCGGTGGACAACATCGGAGTGGACTCGTTAGCTCTCAGCTGGAAGGCTCCAGTATGGGACGGCGGCTCCGACATCACCAACTATCTGGTGGAGAAGAGAGAACACCCCATGACCAGCTGGATCAGGGTTGGAAACACCAGGTATGTCTAAGTATAGTCTCGTAAACATCATCACCGTCTTCCGGGGTTAGAATATAGAAGCAGTTTTCGGTGGTTACTCTCATAAATAATATTCTCCTCACATCAAGAAAATAGTGATTCATCGTTCTCACCTTGACCAATTGGATCATAATAAATTAGAAAATCGTTTTCACATTTACTAGTTGAAGTAAACCCTTCTACGAAATTACGTCATGGCAATATAGGAAAGAAACAAAATAATAATAATACTTTGTTTCTTAAAACGGCCTTACAAAAATAAAACTGCTGTTTTGGGGCCGCTAAGTCGACATAAGCCCGGGCGGAGTTCTTACAAAATACTCAGTGAACACATAAGATTAAGAAAAGGAGAAATAACTAACATTTGTGCTTCACGTTTTGCGCCAAACTGGTGCAGTTTAACAAAAATGCCATACAACTATGTGGTTGTAGCCTAACACCCGTATTCACAAACAATACTCAAACGACCCTTGACTAAGCAAACGCACAGTGTTGAAATAGAGCTCTTTGATTGGTTCGTTTGTGTTGCGTAGTTCACAAACCCAGCCCTGTGCGCTCGCAAGCACTGTGAGACCGCATAGTAACGTTTGTGAATACGGGTGTTAGTCTTTTTCAACATAACCTTACAAAACAAAACTTATAAAACAACAATTTTTAATTCAAACGGTTCTAACACATTACCGTAATTCACCCCGCAGATTCACAACAATGGCCATCACCGGCCTAGTACCAGGCAAACAGTACGAGTTCAGAGTGTACGCTGAGAACATCTACGGACGCTCCGAGCCTAGCGAGACCAGCACGCTGGTGCAGACCAAGGCCGTCATCAAGAAGGAATTCAAGAAGCAGGAATACCCTGGTAATTATCCTACTCCCTCTACTAATCTTCCTCATTACTGAAGGTCGTGAAGTTCCCGTTGGATTAGGCTCTGAAGATGGTATCTCCCTATCTGTGACGATTCTTAACGTCATCATGAAATGCGACGTACAATTAGGTGTCCAGTTTTTTTATTTATTATCCCAATAATCGTTTACATTGGATTGTTCTAATGAATGTTTCCGCGTCCTATTCGCCTGGGTCTTGCGTTGGCGACTGAATATTCTATCTGGTTTAGCTGTTTAATCCCCAATGGTGACAGAAGAGCTGATGAGGTTATAAATGTACGACCCTCGCAGAATAAACGCAAGTGTTTGTCAGATATAATATCTGAAGGTAGACAGTTAAATTTTAACCTTTTGACAGACCCAAAAGTCAATAGGCTTGCGGACACCGGTGTCCTCTTCGGGCTTAATAATAATAATATATATATGTCCACAACTATCACACAACGCCATCTAGTCCCAAGCTAAGCAGAGCTTGTGTTATGGGTACTAGACAACTGATAAACATACTTATATATTTCTAAATACATACATATTATAGATAAATTACACCCAGACACAGAACAAATGATTGTGCTCATCACACAAACATTTGTCCTGGGTGGGAATCGAACCCACGACCTCCCGCATAGCAGTCAGGATCACTAACTACTAGACTGACAGGCCAGTCAAAAATACTCGAAATATCATCTCGAAATGTTAATGGATTAACCTTTCGAGTATCTTAATTACAGACACAATTAAAGAACAATAGCTGTGCGAACGCGCATGTTCGCATGGGTCTCAAAAGTTTAAAAAGCTCTCTAAATATCTAACGCAATACTTTCCTTTCAGTTGACGAAACCGGCAAACGCATCCGCACGAACGCAGACCACGGCCCCGTCAAGGACTACGACAGCTATGTGTTCGACATCTACAGCAAGTTCGTACCACAACCCGTGGATATCAACACTTGCTCCGTCTACGACAAGTATGATATCCTAGAGGAGATTGGTAAGTGAGCTAAAGTAGTGTTGAAGAATGGTGTTGAGTAGACTAGCATTGGTAGAAAATTGTAGAAAAGTATGGTAGGAAAATACGGTAGAAAAATAAAATGGTAGAATAAAAAAAAAACTACCATATAAAGGTGAAAGCTATGGGCCTGAGTGCGATATTTTCACTAGATGGCGCTGTACTCAATATTATTAATTTACTTTGTTTTTTAATGTATGGAAACATTATTAAAGCCATAGAAATGGTATTATTAATGGTTATTGAACTTAGCAAAATTATTGCCTAAAAATCTTCCTAATTTTGACGGTTTATGTTTTTAACTACTAGTGCTTAGATATAGCTTTCATCTTATTGTTCAAATTAAGTTTGCAAGTAGTTGAATTCGATAAAAGAATCGTCATGTACCTGTACATCACGATTTTCTGCATGTGTAATCAAAAGTAGATTTAACTTCAGTTCCTGAAAGTCGGCTAATATTTTTGACCAATCAGATACATAACAATTGAATTAAAAAAATCGTAAAAGAACATGGTATTACACAATTGTTCGTTTCAATTGGACCTACTTAAAAAAAAAATAGAATTGCGCCATTGCAGATTATCTGATACAACTTTTATTTGGAAAAAAAAAATCTATATTTTGCCGAATAACGACAAAAATAAGAAATTTTATAAGGTACCTGAATTTTTCAGTAATAAATTGCATGACGGCTCGAAACAACATTAAAAATAATGTTTCAAAAATGTGATGCTAGCTATATTTTAACATTTCCAAACATTCCATTCTATATTACACAAATCTTGTAAAACAATGAATGTTAAAATATGGTAGAAACTATAAAAACATACCTATAAGATTATATGGACATACAAAGATACTACACACATACACTTTCACACAATCACACAATAAATTTCAATATATTCAATTTTTAACATTCCAAAAATACCCATTCCCTGACACTAAACATAAATATATTTCTTAAATGAATTCATATTTCAATTAAGTGAAGCTAATGTTATTCTCAATAAGTAGTTCTTTTTTATTATTGATAGGCTCGAGTTTGACCACTATCTCACCTCATGGTAAGCCATTTTGTGGTCGGCGAGAAAGCATGCTTGCCTAAAACCAAAAAAAAGTTTATTTTTTTGATAAATTTCGGCATTCGAAAGTATAAAGCATGATAGTAAAAATAGATAAATTAAACAATAAAAAACTAAACACACTCACGAAGTTGCTTGTGAAATCACATGGGATTTTTATAGAGTTTTATTATATTAACCGTAGAAATACTAACCGTGCCTTAGAAAACCAATCCTATTTCCTTACAACTAAATAGTCTAAAATTATTTTTATAAAATCACTAATCGCCACTTCAAAGTGGTGATTTATTGTCAACGTAAATCGCCGATAAAATAAAGTGATACTTTTTAAACCCTAATCACTAGTAGTAGTTATCAGTGGCAAAAGGCTATAAAAACATTTAAAATCACCCCTTCTAAACATTACTGAATTCGTCGATACATTGATTTACAGGACTTGATACTTATGGCATATCGAGTTTGAGAAAAAGCTCAGCTTTGCAGCAATGTTGACAGAGCTGATGGACTCTTTCTAGTGCTCGAATTGCCCTATTTACGTCGTTTTGTGGATATAATTTTCAGCATTCGCCACTGATATTCCTAATATTCTCATCTAACCTAAATCCCCGTTCCAAAGTGGTGATATTCCCCGTACAAAAGTGGTGATAGTATAAAAGTGGTGATAATTCACAGGTGACTTCGTGAGCGCCGCGTCGCGCAGGTCTCGCGCCCGAGGTCTGTGTGTGAATGGATCGATGTAGTGCATCTCTTTCTCTGCATCTCTCTGTCTCACACGCATACTTATTTTATTTTAAAAACATATTATATATTTTCCTTAGGAAAAAGATTAAGTCGCATGAAAAAAAAGGGTAGGGTAATTGGAAAATACCTAAAAAATCTAAAAATTATTTCGTTTTTATTTTAGGACGTAATGTTTCCAGTTAACCCTAATTTTTAAATAATATATTATTTATTTTATAAACATTATTTATTTATTACAGTGTATCTATTTCTGTATTATCTTTGGTAGATCGAATGCACGGTTTTCGCTTCATATAAAATAAGATATTTTATATATTTATTTTACTATTATATTACACAAAACAAATTATTTTTATGCGAAACTACACCAAGTAGAAATTGGCGTATAATATTGGCACAGAATAGTAGATTCTACATAATTATAGAAATTAAACTTTGAAACGTATGTCTGAATTATCTGTGTATTGTTAACCAAAACAGTATGTAGTTCGTTCAAAAATTTGGGTCATTTGTCAATTCACAAATAAAATACATCTAAAATACAGACATACGTCCATACACAAAATTTTAAATTAAAACCTAAACGAGTCGTGTTAAGATTTAAACAACATTAAATTTTTCTAATTTTTATACATTTTTTTTTTCATTTATTCAATTTTGAAATTAGATGAAGACTTCGTATAAAGAAATTCCACTAAATTCAATTTTACGAATACCAAACTTACCAAAATCACACTAAGGCATTTCCTGCTAGGTGCTAAGCTAAGCTAAAGTTAAGTTTAAGCTTTAATTATTCCGTTGTGAAAAGAAATAGTACTACATATTTTGTTGCATCTCTTTTTCAATATGGAAAAATGATAACTTTTAACCTCTACTCTAGAGGAACAAAAACACACTTAACACGACTCAAAAAAAAGTATACTGGAGATGTTCTTTTTATCGATAATCGATCAGTACAAAGAAGTGTGACGGAGACGTATGTCATCCACTATGTCACGAAAAATCCAATTTGTGCCCTTGAGTAATTTATTAACAAGCGATTGTCGATAGAAACCATCCCAGTTTAACTTTTAGCGCCGATGACATCTCTGTCGTATTTTTCGCGACTTGAATGAAGCTATACGCTTCACAATAACATTAGACATTAAGACAACCTTTTTTACTGCCCCTTCAACCGATTTTGAGTTTTATTGCGTTGGTAGAATGACAAATGGCGGCTGCAGTAAATTGGTTTGTTTTTTAACCACTTTTTTAGCTTTTAATGCCATCCATATGAATACGGAATAGAAGTCAAAATCAGTTAAACTGTAAAAAGGGTTTGTTTGAATATCTAATCTTACGCGAATAGGGTATAGTTCCTAGACTGCGATTTGACAACTTAAAATGTCAAACTCCAGAAAATTGAGAACATATATCTAGAGTGTGAAATTCTGAGTTGTCAAATCGTAGTCTAACTTTAGATGGCAATGAAAGTGTGAAAACTTATCGATCGACAGAGGCATGAGGTTGCACATACTGTTGTAGGTACAGGCGCATTCGGTGTTGTCCACCGTTGCCGCGAGAGGGCCACAGGCAACTACTTCGCTGCTAAATTCATCCCCGTAGCCGGGGCTATGGAGAAGGAACTCATTAAGAAGGAGATTGATATCATGAACCAACTGCATCATCGCAAGCTGATCAACTTGCATGACGCCTTTGAGGATGATGACGAGATGGTGCTTATTTTCGAGTTGTAAGTATCTTATGTGCTATTTTATGTGTTTGCGTTTGACAGGAGTCTCATTAGAAGGCTTAAAGTCACCCAAAAGTCTGTAAAAAAGGTTTTGGTTGGAGTTTCCTTGCGTGATGGCATCTGAAAATGAAGATATCTGCTGTATAACGAAGTTTGGCGAAATCTCCAAAATTATGTGACATGATTATTTTGCAAGCAATATTTCCAATGCTCGCAAAGTCGATGGGACTGGGAAGATCTCCCATAAGATGCATGTGAATGCGATAAGTGTAGGACTATTCATTGTGCTGACACGTGAGGGAGATTTATGTCCTGCATTAGACTTCTTTCTGCTGACATGGTGATGACACACTAAAATTTTATTTATATCTATAAATAATTTTGTATATGTGCAATAAAGAAATAATAAAGAACTTACTACCAGAAAAATTGTAGCATCATCAGCCTTTTCCAGGCCTCCTGTCTAAGTGAGGGAATAGGCCATAAACCTCGCTGGCCCAGCGCAGATTGGTGGATGTCACCTGATTTCTTAATTCTATAACATGCCAGTTTCCTTTACCGTTTTGAGAGCAATGGTGATGAAATAAATTACACAAAGTTATTCGCCTCGCTGGCTTTGTACCCACGATCTAGTACTCGTAAGTCGGGTGTTACCACTCGGCCACCACTGCTCTCTACTACGAATTAATTATTTCCTAGATATCTAACACCATTTTATCTTCCAGCTTATCCGGAGGCGAACTATTCGAGCGCATCACAGAACCTGGCTACAACATGTCGGAGGCCGAGGCCGCTCACTACATGCGACAGATCTGCGAGGGAGTGCGACACATGCATGAGCAGAACATCATCCACCTGGACCTTAAGCCGGAGAATGTTATGTGCCAGACCAGAACTGGCACTGATGTTAAGGTAATTATAGTATACGGTATATAAGTTGAACCATTATGGCGGTCAACTTTGAATGCATAGTAACGATTTTCGAACCATAGAAACGAGCCTCAGTCCGGTTTCTGTAAGGAAGGTCCAATCCCAGTATGAGGGCTAAGAAAGAATGGGTCGTTTAGTCAGTAAGACTCTGACACTATTTCTTGTCCCGCCCAAGGGCGAAATTCGTCATAAAATTATTTTTATCTCCATAAAAAAAAACAGAAAAAAAAACAAGTACAAATAGGGAAATAAAGACTAGCTAGAAAGAAAATAGTTAAAACTGCAAGTACTTCATTGTACAATGTTTCAAAAAAGAATATAGGAACGTTATGTAAAAGTAACAGTACAACAATTGACTCTTCTGAAATAGTACACTTTGATACAAGTGGAGAAAGTTAGTCATTAGGGCCGAGGTGGAATTCGCCCTAGCCGCAAGTGAGGGTGTTATGTAGTCGAGGGCAGCAGAGACAGTACACTTACAAAGAAATAAATAAAGAGAGGATTTTCGGTGCCCACCTTGATTTGATACATTATTACTAGGGTGAGCTGGCACACTTTTCCGCACTAGTGGGAAAAATAGTAAATTGTTTGCCTAGAGAGGGTTTTCAAGTGTATGGAAAAAGAACTAGATTTTAACCTGGCTTCTCCTCAAACAGATCATCGACTTCGGCCTGGCCACGAAGCTGGATCCCAACGAGGTAGTGAAGATATCGACGGGCACGGCGGAGTTCGCGGCGCCCGAGATCGTGGAGCGCGAGCCCGTCGGCTTCTACACCGACATGTGGGCCGTCGGAGTGCTGTCTTATGTGCTGTGAGTATACAATCTACATTTACATTAGTATATTCATCAGTTGTCTAATACTCACACCATAAGTCTTGGTCAGCTTGAGACTAGATGGCGTTGTGTAAAAGTTCACGTGCACGAACGCATCGACAGAGTTTCATAGTTCTGTATGCAAACTGTGAGCAAGCGTATAATGACAAATATGCGTCTATGAAGGCCAGCAGGCATATAACTTGAACCAAAATGATCGACCTTAATGCGCAGTAACTTATTAAGTTTTTTTTTTTTTTTTACTATTTTACATATTTCATTATCCTGAACGAATCTTCTTCCAAATAAAAATACAAAAAGATTAAAATCGGTTCACGCAAATTAAAATTACCACCGGGTACAACGCCATCTCTCGGGAAATTGAGTTACTAATTTTTACATAGGCTACTGGGTTCTGTTACATTGTGAGAAATTTGTGACGGACAGGAACTACGGAACCCTACACTGAGCGTGGCCCGACACGCTCGTGGCTGATTTTTTTTTCTTTCTAATGTATAAATGGCTCCTTGTCACAAAAAAATATCTCTTTTACTTCCCAACAGTCTCTCAGGCCTATCACCATTCGCTGGAAACAACGACATTGAAACTCTGAAGAACGTGAAGGCATGCGACTGGGAGTTCGACGAGGAAGCCTTCCAGCACGTGTCTGATGATGCCAAGGACTTCATCAAGAGGCTGCTTGTCAAGAACAAGGAGTAAGTATACCTTCATGATGGTAACCTTAGTTCTCTTAGATCGAAATCTGTTAAAAACACTAATACGTCGACCGATCGATTCCGCCGCCACTGCGATTCCAATCCTGAATTTCGGCCACCAAAGACGCGGGCTTGCGAACGGCGAGCAATGATTCTCAAGGAATTGTCAAAAAACCGTAGGGCTGGGTCGAAGTCGAACTGGCTGTGAATTCGCGGCCCTGGTGGAATAAAGGCAATCTGAGAGTGGTTTTTTTTTGTAATATTTTACGTAGGCGGTATTTTCGCTGGTAGGAAGTGTTATAAAAAGTCTGTAATCTTCCAAGGTTACTCTAAAACTTTTATACTAAAGCTAATGTTCGTGTTTCCCCACAGGAAGCGTATGACGGCGCACGAGTGCCTGATGCATAAGTGGCTGGCGGGCGACGCGGCGGCCGCGCGCACGGCGCACATCGACGCGCGCCGCTACGAGGCCATGCGCAACAGGCTGCGCCAGCAGTACGAGGTAACACATCATGTCATGGTAACTAACCATCATCATCATCATCATCACCCTTATTAATGTTCCCACTGCTGGGACACAGGCCTCCCCTCTAGGAGAAGGAATAGGCCATAATCCAGCTTTACCACTCGGCCACCATTGCTCGTCATATCTATTTATATTTTTTTATCCTCACATCGGAGCGCCTTATAGCAATTACACCAATGGAACACTATTAGTTCAAAATCTACTGCGTGTAATCATATCATATTCACTCCTTACATTTATTTTTAACCTAAATTTTTAAGAACCCATTATCTCTAGCTTTGAAAATAGAAATTACAATCTGACAAGAACATCCTTAGCCAGGACCGTAGAGATTTTAACAATGTAAAGCCTGCTCTACACCACTCGCGAAGTTGGTCAAAGTTGAACGAAAACGTTAGTGCAGAAGGGTACTTCGCTTCGTGCAACCTCGCCTCGCTTCGGGTGACTTCACGCCGTTGTCAGTTTTTGCGCCCGAGTCAAAGGACTCGAAGAGCTCCTCGCGAGGTTGCACGAGTGTGTAGTCAGGTACTTCAGACTTCGATCAATTTCGATGAGTACTTCATCAAGACAACTTCGCGAGTAGTGCAGAGCAGGTTTAAGGGTGGACACTCGGGTAGTCCGATGATGTCCAAAAGGAGATTCTCCCGCACATTTTCGCTTCTCTGGGGTCATTAATGGTTCATATTATCTAAATGCTTTTGAGAAACACCTTTCTTTATATACGAACTCAGTATTTATTTTTAATATTTTTCCTCAACAGAACTGGTCATCATTCAGGCTGCCTATTGGCAGGCTGAGCGAATACAGCTCACTGCGCAAACTTCTCATCGAGAAGTGGAAGATATACGACGGACAGTTCGGTAAGCAACCAATCTTTTTTACACTTTACTATTAATTAAATTGATGGAGTTATAATAATTATCGATAGATTTTTGGAAAGTTTCCCTAGTATACAATTTTTAAAAATAATATCTCGTAAAAGTACCATGGAGTTTCTTGAACATTCTTCTCCATAGTGTGTGCAATTAGCAATTAGCGTATTTTTTTCTGACAGACCGATTTCTTGACTTTTCAAAAGTGCCTGTAAAGGTTTATTCGAAATAAATGGTTTGAATCTCTTTGAATTACATGTTTCACGACACGTTGCGGGACACAGACAACGTTATAACGTCACGTAGATTGAGCGTTATTCGTCATGTTGGGTAAAAAAGAAAATAAATCCAGTTAGTCAAAAGGCTCTTTTAATTTTTATCTTACTAAGATGTGTTTTAGAATAAAATCCTACTGCATTTGTTCCTGAGCACTGGAGACAGTAAATACAAATAATTTAATACTTTTAAGGCGTTTTTACAAGACAGCTGGATGAAAACTTTATTGTATAAACCTGAAAAAATAAAAAAAATAAACAAAAAAGAATGAAAGAAAAGCTATTAGACAATCATTAGACATTCGCGCAAAGACGAGCAAACGCTCAGCATAATGCTGTGGTCCCATGCATTATGCGATGAGCTCACAGCGTTGGTTTTCGGCGGTATTGACATTAGGACGACAACCGCACCTTTCTTAGCTGTTAGCTTAGCTGTTAGTTCTTCTATAGTAATGCATTGTAATAAAACATATATTCTCGTCACCCAGACCGTCGCCAGGCCGCGCCTCGCTTCGTGATCCGGCCGCAGTCGGCGTTCTGCTACGAGGGCCAGTCCGTGAAGCTGTACTGCCGCATCATCGCCTGCGCCACGCCCACCGTCACCTGGTCCAGGAACAACCACGAGCTCCGCCAGTCGGTCAAGTTTATGAAGAGGTAATTATGTCAATGTATACAATACTAGCTTTTGCCAGCGGCTTCGCCCGCGTACATAAAATATAGCCTTTGTCACTCAGGAGTAAAGCAGCTTTCTATTGTTGCTAAAATTTTTCCAATCGGACCAGTTGTTCCAGAGATTACCTCCTACAAACAAAAAAACAAACTTTGCCTCTTTATTATTTTAGTGTAGATAGTGTAGAAGGATAGGTTTTGCCCGCGGCTTCGCTTCCGGTAACAGAAATATATGATAAATGAAGAACCGTTCGACCGATTTTGTGCAATCTTCACATAAACTATCTACTAAATAGTCCGATCAACGCCTAAATATTTGGTTGGATAGATGGATGTGTAAGCCCGTTCTTGAGTTATAAAATTAAGCATTGATTTATATATATATATATTGATAAACTTTTGTATTGTATAGGTATGCCGGCGACGACTACTACTTCATAATCAACCGCGCGAAACTGGAAGACCGCGGCGAGTACATCATCAGGGCTGAGAACCACTACGGATTCAGGGAAGAGGTCGTCTTCCTGAACGTACAACGTGAGTCTATTTTTCTAGTATTTTATTACTAGCTTTTGCCCGCGGCTTCGCCCGCGTGGTATTGGGGTCGGGGTTGGGGTTTCCGGGATAAAAAGTAGCCTATGTACTATTCTGGAGTGTATCCTATGCCTGTGCCAAATTTCATCTAGATTCGTCCAGCCGTTTTGGCGTGATTGAGTAACAAACTTCCAAACGTAACTTTCGCATTTATAATATTATAGTAAGATGGTCAAACCGAGCGTCAAACCGAGCTTTAGAATCGTCATGAAGGTTAAATATGTACTTGAGCCGTTTTCAAGCATTCGGTTTATAATAAAAAATCTGACTACAAATTAAAAAAAAGTTTATTTAAAAAATGAGTCCGACTTACTTTTCTACGGGAGTTGAGTAGAATATTTTGAACAATATTTTCAAAAGCTTGACTCAACTTTTTATACCTATTTGATATAATTTCTTCTGTAATACCTTAAAATTAAATATGATACTTAAAGCAGTGAAAAATAGTCTGAAAAAGGTTTTTTTTTGTTATTTGATTATGGATAAGCAAAAGCATATAGCCCACCAAATAAAAATGTGTAAATTTTCAATAAAGAATAGTACATTCTTTAACAAAGCAAATATAGGAAGAATCATCTTCGAAAACTACGAGAGGAGCCCAGACATTTTAACAAACCATGTCATATTTGCAGCCAAATACCATTTTCAAAATAGATACACTCCCGACCAATTATACCGGCATACCAATTTGATTTGTACTTTAATTGTTTCGCAGACAAATGTGTCACAGAAAGTTCCAATCTATTATTACGCACACCTTTAGCCGCCGATACAGGACCAATTTAACCACTGTCTTTGCGACTATCGTGGTGTGCCGATTGATTTAGTATTTAGTGTTTTAGGTGGGCTGATTAAGTTGAAATACAGTGTAGTGGCTTCAAGGTTTAAGTGAGCGCAAGTTGTAAATATATTGCGATTTTGGCGTGTAAGTGTTATGCGGATTTTAAAAACTCCTGTACAAAAAAATCGTGCGTAAAAAAATTGTTTCGAAGTCTTGTCACTGCTCTCAAAATGTTGATGAATGAGTGTGTGGACCATGGAAAAACCGACTTGTCCTAAAAAAACAAATTGAATGTGCCCATTCCCTCTCATAGGGAGGAGGCTTGTGTTTAAGCGGTGGGGGGCATTGTAAGATTGATTGGACTATGCAATCAATGCCTTCATTTCGCACCTAATGTCACAAATATTTTCAGGATCTAAAATCTGAAAATTCATCTAATTTCTGGGATCTATGGTATCTATCTATATTAATCTAGTTCTTCTGTGACTTCACAATTCTGTTCATATGTATCTAACCTCATTGGCATTCGTATCTGGTACTTATTAGTTAATTGATTGAGTGTTCATCTTGATCGTGACATTAAAATACAGTCCTAGGTCCTACAAAGACGGGTCAAATACATTATGATTTTGTTTTGAAAACAGAATGCTACTATTTGACATTTATGGCCCTTCCTTTACAAAAAATGTAATAACCGCGATATTTGTAATACATAATATTATTTAGACTGTCCATACAGTTTCTTGGACATTCTTCTCCATAGAGATCTAGCCACGCTTTGGAATGTGCAATTAGCATCATTTTTGTTACTGACTGACTTCTTGATTATTCGAAATTACCTATAAATTATATATTTAAAATATATGCTTTTTTTATTCTGGCACTGAAACATTTTTGAGACAAGTTCTGGGGCTTTATCAAGGCGCGCAATATCATATCATATCAATATTATATATAGTTCGTTTTTTAATTCTAGACTATGATTTGACAACTCTGAATCTCACACTCTAGAAATATGTTCCCAATTTTCTGTAGTTTGACATTTTAAGTTGGCGAATCGTAGTTTAGGATTAAAAAACGAACTATAGCTCAGTTTGGGTCGTAAAATTGACCGCGTTTAGAGCTCTTGGTTGAGTCTCTGTTCTAGGTTTTATGACATATCATGTAATTTCAATCTGTTGTTTCTCAACACAGCGGTCCCGAAGGTCCAACGCCAGCACCTGCCCGAAGCCCCGCGCCGCCGCGAGGCTCTTCCCTACACGTTCTGGCAGGAGTCTTCCGAGACGGCGCCGGTATTCACGTTCCAGCTGCGGCCGCGCGTCATGCAGGCGCGGGACACCTGCAAGCTGCTCTGCTGTCTCAGCGGCAAACCTACACCCACTGTCAAGTGGTTAGTATACTTCTCTCTTCTACTTAGTCCTGCACTCTTTACAGAGTCGAGTCCTGTGCCACCACCTCTCTCACGATACGACGACATGCACTTCTGTGTTTGGCAGCTTGGAAGTTTACGTTAACTTTACGGAGTGTGACCAATTTGATGAGATCCGGCCACCGAGTTGGTGAACGTCGGTGAACGAACCACATGAAATTAGTATAAACTTGTGTAGAATACGAACGAAATATTTTGACCGCTCCGAACTTCGCACAATTGGGTGGGCAGTAATGCATTACTAGCACTCAAACCGTAACTCAAAATCATTGGGTTTGCTGTACACCATGAAACAACAAAAAAAAAAACAGGCCCAAGTCTCATACTAATCTTGTCTACCCACAAAATAAAACAGGCCCAAATCTCATACAAATTTTGTCCACCCACAGGTACAAGGACAAGAGAGAGTTATCTAAGTATGACTACGCGATGACTCACTCGGATGGCGTGGTGACGCTGGAGATCATCGACTGCCGGCCCGAAGACAGCGGCAAATACACCTGCATCGCCACCAACGTACACGGCACTGATGAGACCAGCTGTGTCGTTATTGTTGAGGGTACGTTTATTTTTAACTAGCTTTTGTCAGAGGTTTTGCCCGCGTACATAAAATAGCCTATGTCACTCAGGAGTAAAGCGGCTTTCTATTGTTGCTAAAATTTTTCCAATCGGTTCAGTAGTTCCAGAGATTACCTCCTACAAACAAAAAAAACAAACTACCTCTTTGTTATGTTAGTGTAGATTATTTTTTGATTTAAGAGCCGGAACAGCTTTCTTCGTAGTTTACGGGTCATTCTCAACCCACCTAATAGGGAAAGAATAAAGCTTTGGGAAGAACATCACCTACCACCAGTTGACTTCTTGAAACCACAAGAAATTCTCCCGCGTGGATATGAATTGCTTATATGGAAAGTACTAAATCGTTTGCGCACCCAGATAGGCCGCTGTAAATAAAACATGGCAAAATGGGGTTTTATAGACCCGTCCCATACACCTTCACTAAGGAGTATTCAATTAGTGCCACCGATGCTGCATTTAACGTAGTCACCTATTGGGCCCCAACAGTTTAACGAGTTTATCATCGATTTGAAATGAAGAAGAAATTATACTACCTCATTAATGTACTATCAATTAATATATTATCTCACCTGATGGGAAGTGATGATATGGTCGATGATGAAGGCCTGTTATCTAGAAGTAACCTATTTACTCTTGAATGAAAAACTCCCAATTCGTAGTTCGAATTAAGCTGACACCCTTGTCGGATTTTCTTTTACGTCTGTGGCAGAGCTCTGTTCTGGTCTGTCCTCAGATTTTTTGCTGAATCTCCTGCATATTTGACTGGTGGTGTGTGGTCTTTCTCTTCCACATGGTCACCGTATCATCTAAAAATATGACTGCACTAGCTTTTGCCCGCGGCTTCGCCTGCGTGGTATTGGGGTTAGGGTTGGGGTTTCCGGGATAAAAAGTAGCCTATGTCCTATTCCAGAGTGTATCCTATGTTTGTGCCAAATTTAGTCCAAATCCGTCCAGCCGTTTTGGCGTGATTGAGTAACAAACATCCAAACATCGTAACTTTCGCATTTATAATATTAGTAAGATTATGAACAACATAAGTAATAAGAACAATTGTGTTCTCCCAGGCGAAGTAACATCCCCCGAGCAGGCGCAGATGATTCACAACTTCCTGCACTCCGGAGACCGGCGCTACATCGAGAAGCCCATCAAACCCGCACCACCGCCGATTATTACCAAGACTAAAGTAAGTTGACGGATATATTTTACACTGTATATTATTCTTTGATTATATCTGTATAATAGTGTATAATAAATATTTCATTTGAGTTGGATGACCTCTGTACCAAATATTAGGCCGTTTTTGAACTTACGAAATCAAGTCAAGATACCTATATTATTGACATAATCAGTTTAGATTGTTAATATAAAAAGACAATGTAGCCCTATGAGTCCGCCGATACCTAAGGGTCTATTAAAAAAGTAAGTTAAAGAAATTTTAATACGTTATAATTTATATACACTTAGAAGAGTATTGATGCAAATTGCTGTAGACTTTCAGAGGTATGCGAAACAGTGAAAAACTCTCAAACCTCCTTTGAAAAGAGAGGTTGTTCTGACCAAATTGTGCCAAATGGGTGTTTGGTGTTATGTTTGGTTCGGGCTGTTGCATATATTTTAATCGGATGGAGGATTTTAGATACCGTGGCACAAGTTTTTAAAGTTTAGTTCCTACATAGCATTGTAAAAAATCGCTTCAGACTTGAAGCTGTTTCAACACTGTAAAATTGTAAATATTGGTATAAATGTGGGTGTATTATAAATTATTAGTCTAGGTGTAAATTATTATAAAGTGTATAATACCGTCACAAATTCAATATTTTGCGGTACCATCACTGTTTAGAATTCTCCGTTTGAAAGGGATTTTTTGACTGACCGTATAATTAGTATAAGTCAAAGTATTTTATTTCACATAGGCCTATATGGGCACTTGTAAAACGTCAGTGTATAAATTTGGTAGTGGTATCAATAATTGTACATTTCCAAAACCTTGCTTTGCTTATAATCATTATTAATACAAATGAACAACACAAAACAAAAACAAAAATTTCTCTCATCATTTACCAGCTTTAAAACATCTATTAATTTATTCATATTACTGCTTTTCTTAGCGTCGTCGTCCCCAAAATATAACTACAGAAGAACATGAACAAGAGAAGGTAAACATGGCAATACATGAATCCATTGGAATGGATAAAATTCACTATACAATCTGTCATAGTGTAGTCAAATTTGAAGTCACAGTAAACTTAGATATCACGACAAAAGTTGTCACCAATCAATCAACGAATTTTTAAGCATTTTTCAATCGAATCATCGTCATACAAGTTGTCACACTTATATGACCTGTACGTTATATATTTATCTGAAAATTTACTAGCAGCGCCGGATTTAGGCTTCTGCAACCCATGAATGAGCATGTGGTGAAGGCCCTTCCCTTCGTGCCTTCTCTTCTCAAAGGAAAAAATCCTGTTATTTTTCATGTTAAAAATTATGCTCGCGCCATGTGACGCGCAATTTGCGCCATTGCTAATGAGCAGAAGGCGCCATTTGTGTTAATGTTTCGTGCTGCTTGATCTTGCAGATTTTGAAATGTTAACTTTTCCTGCTCAAAAATAATAAAATATTTTCGTTTAACTATGTGTAACAAAAATCAGTATTTTGTTGTTTTCGAGCCTTTATCGATTTAATTTAATTCATGAGTGATGTTCGTTAACAGACAAATAGACAGACTCACTGTTATGTTATATGTATATATATTTTTAAAGATGATCATAGAACTTTATCTAAAACGTACAACTTAAAATTTATCTAGTAAATGACTATTCACAATGGAGAACATATGTCATGCATACATAACACACAACACATTGCTCAGACATAATAAAGAAATCAAACTCATGCGCTATAATCAACAAAACATTTTGAGCGAGCATGAAACATCTACTGCCATGTTTTGTTGACATAGAACATTCTATTAAAATTATTTACAAACTAATTTACAAAAAAAAAAGAAATATGAGTCAGTGAATTCTAGAACAGAATGGCCAAGGCAAAACAATAGGCATTTTTGGAGGACTTTTATTAAGCTTTCGACCGTTCCATGGTCTGTCAAATTTTGCTGACAGACTCTCAATACAAAAAAAAAAGTGCTCAAATGCGAGTCAAAAGGATTAAGACACGAATGTTTCCATAGTACAATTGAAATCGAGCAAAGAAACCCCGATAAAATAACATTGCTATTATAAGAACCTATTTAATTTTATTATTTGTGTGTTTGTGGTAGCCGCAAAGAAATACACATTCTGTTTCAACTCTTTACTACTTCTTATGGTTTATGATATACAGCCCGCTAACTGATAGAAGGATAGCAAAGGCTTAGTCATAAGTTGTCGTGGGCTCTTTTCGTATTCTTAACCCTAAAAGTAGAAATACTTTTACCTAAACTGCAGCACATTAGCATGTACCACACACATATTCTTGATACTTTCCGTTTCCCATAGTCACCACATCGAATTCCCCACCAACAATTGAACCCAAATAATCCTTCTTTTTCTAAACCCCAGGTGACAATCGACCCACCAGTAAAGTCTGCGATCAGACCGAAGTATTCACCACAGAGCTCCGTGGATGCGAGCAAGAAGAAATATGGAGGACTCTCGCGACTGGACTCGGACACATCGTCCAGGTCTAGGAGTGCTACCAAGGAACTGATATGTAAGTATCAATAATGATATTATCAATGGCGCGTTCGGTTTCCGCGCGCTTCAAGGAGTTGTCAGCTAACGTAGAAGCCCAGCAGGGCCGAAGCCATGGAAGTACTGGGGCTATGGACTAGCTTCGGAAAAGGATGTATGACCCCGGTATGAAGGCTAAGAAGGAATGGGATGGGTCGTTTGGTCAGTAAGATTCTGACACTATTTCCTGGTTCGCCCAACGGCAGGATTTGTCATTAGACGATTTTTTTCCACCATAAAAAGTATCAATAATAATAATTTACAATATCGATTTTTTTTAAGAAGAATAAAGTAAGTGATAGTTTTGAGCACGCTATAGTCATGGTAATAAGTTACCTATTTAAGGAGTGACTGTTCCTCAACGAACATTAGAAGTTCGGGAGGTTCCTACACCACATTTAGGCGGAAGAAGGGCCCTGGTATCTCTCTCTCTCGCCTCTTTGCGGGCCCTATGGAGGACACGGTGGTGTATACGGTGGAGGAGCATTACTGTGTCCTCGTGGAGATCCTCACGTGCCGGGTCCTGGTTCAAGCTACGGTCCGGCGCGTGAAGTAATGGTAGACGGTCGCCTCAAAAAATGCTACAGTTTTCGTTTTTCTTTGACTTCGGAATGAAAATATATATTATGATAATGTTAATTGGTATTATTCTAATGGAGCAGTAGTAATATACAAATTTATCTGTGCTTAAAAGCGTATTTATTATGTTTTTCTTTCACAGTACCAGCGTCCGACTCGACGATGTGCAAGCCGTCGTTCGCTCGCTCACTGCCCGACACACTGGCCGCCAAGGACGGCGCGCCGCTGTTGCTCTCCGCTGCCGTGCGCGGCGACCCTGACCCACGTGTCACGTGGTACAAGGATGACAAGCCGCTGCACAGCTCAGAGGTATTGCTGGACTTAAACTTACAATTTAGTGACTTGATTGAAGTGAGCAATTCAAGCTGCCCAAGACAAAGACAGCTTTATTAATAGATAGCCACGACATTTTAATTATTTAACTATATAATTTTTATATAATCAAAGAAAAATTAATTAGAATTATTAAATAATAAAGTAAACTTAAAACTACGTATATACACATAAATAAAAAAATAAAACCCTTAAAACTTAACTAACAACTAAACTTAAAACTTTAACCATAGAACTAAATTTATTTTATCTATTGTATTATATTGATGGTTTCTTTGTAATTAATCATGGAAAAAAAACGGTATAAACTTGTATAGTTGTTTAAGGGTAAACTCTATTATTGCATGCCTTGTTCTTTACAAAATATGGCTGTTCTGTTTTATTATTTAGTTTTACCATGTCACCATATTTGCAAAATAAATTATCTTGTCTTTATCCCTGTATCGGATACTCTACTTTTTACATCATCTGTGAGGTAGTTAAAGACAATGTACTAAAACAAACATATTAAACATAGTTTTTTTTTCAATATAATGACTTTCGACGTTCCAAATGCAATTGTAATTATTCCTAAATTAAATCCCTAGGGACATAATGACTTTCTTTAGGTGATGGTTATATGACAAATAAAAAGGCATTATAGAGCATGTGATCATCATCATCATCATCTCCCTGCCCTTGTCCCGTTTTATTTGGGGTCGGCACAATATGTCTTTTTCTTCCACTCTGTCCTGTCACCCGTCACGCTATCACTAACTCCTCTTCTTTCATATCACTTCTCACACAATCCATCCATATTTTCTTTGGTCTCCCTCTCCCTCTCCATCCATCCACATTTATATTCATGGCTTTTTTTGTAACATGCGTTTCATCCTGCCTTTTTACATGGCCATACCAAGACAAACGGTTCCCTTTCAACTTTTCAGTCAGTTATAGAGCATGAGATGTGAAAAAAAAATTATAACTGAAATTCGCAACTGTATTGATCAAGTGAGACATTCTATTAATACATCGTGTATTTCGCCCACCAGGTCGTAGATCTTAAGTACAAGAATGGCGTAGCATCGCTGGCCATCAACGAAGTGTTCCCCGAAGACGAGGGCGTGTACTCGCTGAAGGCCATCAACAGCCAGGGAGAGGCGGAGACCAAGTGCAAAGTTTCTGTCAAGGGTAAGTTTCATCATTATCATTACATAGTATAAAACAAAGTTGCTTAGATCCTATGTATGCTTAGATCTTTAAAAGTACGCAACGGATTTTGATGCGGTTTTTTTAATAGATAGAGTGGTTCAAGAGAAAGGTTTATTGCTATAATATATCACCATTGCACCCGTGCGAAGCTGGGGCGGGTCGCTAGTAATGTTATAATTTGAACAATATAATACTGCACTAATTAAAAAATTGAGTAAGGAACCATTTTTGAAAATGAGCTCTAAAAATACTAGGTACTAGTATTACCTTCTTACTGCACTTTTTAATTAGACTGGCAGTACATCTTAGCTTAACTACGACTTCAGAAATATAAAATAGGACCCGGATTCGACTTTATTACCATTACCATGTTCAAAAGATGCTTGTAAGATGATGACTAATAAAGAAGTATATACGAGGAAGATATGTTACACTCACAGCAAATTAACCGGAATGAAATCGATAGAATTATGATAAGGTCTTCAAATCTTACGGTCCTGGTTTTACAATGTTTGAAAAGCGAAATTTTAATTTAAAAAGTTTCAGCGGCTTCGCCCGTGGGAATATAGAAAGTTATTCCAAGAAGAAATATTGCCGTCACAAAAATCATATTTTAGAACTTCCGTGTACTATAATTGCTTCCACATTCGTTCAGCCGTTGTAGTGTAAAGGAGTAACAAACATACCAACTTTCGCCTTTACCTATAATATTAATTTGATAAGTTATTAAGCTAGAAGTTCAGCCAGTTTTCCCACTTCTATATTTAGTACCGATCAGTAAAAGTTACTAGCAGTTAGTTAACTTTCTACCACCGCTCGCAATAAAAAGGTACAGCTTAGTTTAGTAAGTCTAGCTCTAGATCCGTGTCCAGTTGTTGATTTTGCGGTCTATATTTTTATTAAATTATAATAATTTATATTAAACTAGTTCTTAACTGCGATCCCACCTGAAGGTAAGCAGTGATGCAATCGTTGATGGTAAGGCGCACTAGTTTATTAAGAGCCTATTCACTCTAGCTTTGAAGACACCTAAATTGTAATCGGGCAGATCAAAATAGAATCGGTTAGTGTGTTTTGTGTATTTTAAAAAGTATTTAAAGTATTTTCTCTTTTGATCTTAATATGGAAAAACATCATTTATTCAGTGGCATTCAGTGTCTAGTTTAATAAAAAAAAAATCTTAATTTTATGTTATTATCTTACGTGGTTGGATTGAGGGAGAGGTAGCCAAAGAAAAGGTGGATAGATTGTGTGAGGACTTGAGAAGTGATATGAAGGAATAGGCAGTTGGTTTGTCTTACCCACCGCTAAGCAGTTAAGCATTGCTCTATATAAATAACACGTTCCTAAAGCAAACGTTCTGCCAAATAATAAAAAAATGGGGGTAGGACTATTTTAGGGTTAGGCCAGTAACTATTTTTACTGGCCTAACCCTAAAATAGTCCGTGCGACCTTTTCTCAGTACATAAAAAAAAAATCACAAAAATTGGTTAAGCCGTTTCGGAGAAGTTCGCTAACAAACACTGTGACACGAGACTTGTAATATTAGAATATAAATATATAATAATAAAACTAAGTACTTGTAGATGAAAAAAAATATTGTCAGAATATGGTGTTTTATCAATTTTTTATTGTTGTAGCAATGGAGACCAGTGGGACGGCGGCTGCCGTGAAGCTGGGAGACAAGCCCCCGAGAATAGTGGACCACGCGATATCACAGACTGTCACTGACGGAGATGCTGTCACGCTATCCTGCAGGTAAGCAAACATGCCTTCTGACAGCGGCTTCACCCGCGTAAGGTTCTCCATACAAACTTTAGACCCCCCATTACATTTAGGAGCTGAATTTTGAAAAACCCATTCTTAGTGTTCGCCTACGTCATAAGAAAGCCTAGTGCAACATTTCACGCTCCTGGTCCTTTTATATAAGTACTTTTAAATATTTCCTAAAACACATTATTCTCAAACACGTTTCCACAAATCTGGCAAGACCATTCTAATAAGAATCCAAATAATATTTACTTCAAAATAATTTCGAAGATGGCCGTGAAGCCCAGAGTCGTAGCACGGACTATGGGCGAAGTCGCATCAACGAGGCCTTTTTCTTTCATAAATTCGAAAACGAGTCAGCGACTGTAGCAATACATTGTCACACATCGCCCACTCCTCGCTACGCTACCGGTAAAGCCTGATGATTGTGTCACCTTATGACTTTAGAGTTTCTTGTGAAATGGCATACATTAACCTAACCTAACCACCATAATTTTGTTACAGAATCACAAACGCCGAACGCTTCGACGTTATCTGGCTGCACAATAACAAAGAGATCAAGCCTTCGAAGGACTTCCAGTACTCCAGCGAGGCTAACATTCACAAGCTAAGCATCGCTGAAATATTCCCTGAGGATGCCGGTTAGTAAAACTTTTTATTTTAGACCGAGTTAGCCTTTAAGCCCATATAAAAGCATCTACAGAATCGAGCGTAGTACAGTGTGCGCGTGATGCCAACAACTGCCTGAAATGGAGAGATATCGTTTGACAGGCCACAGCTTTGGAGCCAAACGATAACTGTCCATCATCAGCCACGACCACTCTGACAACTCTCTTATGACTCTGACTGAGTGCCCGACTTAGAAGAAGAAAAAAAGCAGATAGTTTTGAACTATTTACAAGGATTTCAATATCCTAATAAAATATTTGAATAATCCAGAGATAAATGAGTAAATACAGTAGGTAGATGTAACTTTTGCCGCCATTTCAGTCGAGTGACTCGGGGTCAAAATCGAATAAAAAGTAGGCTTCTTCCTTCCAGATCAAGTTTCGTTAAAATCGGTTCAGTAGTTAAGTCCGCAACAGAGGGAGTTATTTTTGCTTAATACTCATACCGAGTAAAAACTGTTCAAGCATATTCGACTCAGCGCCATCTATGTTTTCTGTTGCACACTGCTTATAAAGGGCGTCAGTGTAGCACGGAATAAAGTAGAACTAAGAAACTAAACTACGCAGTTTGAAGTGGGGAAGATAGATGGCGTTGAATGTCTAGAGTCCATTTAGTATAGAGCGTTGTTCACTAGATAGCGCTAAATGCCTATTGTCCACTTAGTGTTGATCTTTATTCACTAAATGGCGTTGTTTGTCATTCAAGACAAAACGTTTTTGCTGCGATTGGATTTTCTTAGTATGTTTTAATTTACTAAGTTGTCACTACTCAGGTCAGGAAAGTTGTCACTACTCAGGTCCCCAAGATACAGGTCCTACCTAGTTTGGGGATCATCATCCAAAAATGTATAATAAATATAAAATAGTTACAAGTGATATTTTAGATTATGCATTAGTTTTAAGATATCATGTTTTTATTGTAACAATGAACAATAAACATTTACTTTACTTTACTTTACTTTACTTTACTAAATTTTTGTCTTTTCAGGCGTATACACATGCGAGGCATTCAACGACGCCGGCGAGTCGTTCTCGTCGTGCTCGCTAGTAGTGCGCGTGCCGGGCGAGACCAGCCCCGCGCCGCAGTACAGCGCCTTCCCCAGCTCGCTCACCGTCAGCAATGCCGAGCCTGCTGTCTTCACCACCGAACTGGATAAGGTGAGGAAACATTTCTCCAAGATAATCGCTGCAATTCCTGTAAAAGGCTCGACATTTGAATCATCTCGAAGGAGTACAACTATAAGAGGGTACCCCAGTGGTTGTTGCTGTCTGTACATACCCAGTCTCTTCAAAAATAGCGTTTTAAAAGTTCTTTTGCTTTAAGGTCGAGTACAGTTGTTTTTGTACCTAATCCTATGAACAGTTAAAGATAAATAGACAGTTCCCCACTAATCCCCCCCTGGTTTGGTCCTTGGGTACTCTTAATACTCCGTATCATGCTTAAAAGTATAAGGGGCTTCTGCGATTTGCCTCTCGTACGATCCAGTCCATATCAAAGAACCTAGACAGTCATAATCGGCTACATCTCCAGCATGGTCATACAGTATTTCCTTTATAGTTCAAGCCAGAGTAATTTAACCTACAAGTACCGTAATTAGAGACATAATAGAAAGACAATAGGTGTGCGAACGTCGGCGTTCAAGAGTTTAAGTCAACAAATCATTTAGGGTTCATTCAGTTCGTCAGTAAAAGTCTGATACTCTCTGTTGCTCCATTTAAAGCTAAAGGAGTTATTTGTTAGTTCCCCATATAAAAAAAAAGAATTTGTTTAATTACACAAGCTAAGTAGTTTCGACTAACTAGAAAAGCGCTGCGATAATGAGTCTCAATTTGTATTGATAACTCATTGAGCAAGAATGTCCAAGTGCTACAGTAGGTCAATTACGTGCTGATTCTCAAGTAAACGAACAACAGCATCTTTCTCGGAATTAATGACATCAGAATACGCGGGAAATCTTAGCCATAGTACACCTAATAATTTAGCCTATTAACCTAATAAGGTACAACAAGGGATATGCGAACATTGCGAGGGGTGTGGGAACATTAAAAAGTATGATAATGATGAGGGATATGCATGAACAAATATTAGTTTTCTAACCAGTAAACAATAAAATTACAAAAATAATATGAAATTGGTAGAAAAGCAAACGAGATATAACAATTTTCAATAAATAATATCTGACTCTCTAATCAACAAAAGATAGGAAAAGTCTATTGTAATATATCTTATCAAAAGATAGGAAAAGTAGTAACCTATTGGTGTTAAAACGGCGTCTTGAACTTTGACTGCAAAGACCATATCAGATTTCACTTTCTTGTTAGTAGCTTTGAAGCTGTAACTCGTAACTTCGTTATTGATAAGATATTAAAAAAAAACAACTTTTATATTAATTTAAAAAGCTAAAAAAAATATCTGCATAATCCCATACATATTTAGAAAAAAAAAACAGTACTTGCCCTGTTAGAATAGTCGTATGACTGTGATGGTGATTCTTCAGTTGATATTAATGGCCTTCTAATCGATTCACATCCTTTTAATCGAAGGGCAATCGATCCTTGATGGGATCTGAATAGTCAATACCATTAACAGGGTATAATCTTGCAGCAATTTCTATTCCGATAATCTTTTGAAACTGTATTCTAATCATCTCTTTCATCCACAGCCACCACTCCAGCTTCAGTGGTTGAAGGACGGCAAGCCTATCGACGAGACCTCGGCGAGATACAAGTTCATGATGGAAGGAACCTCCAGGTACCGACTGGAGATCGTCAAGTGCAGCCCCGACGACGCCGGACAGTACCAGGCCCGCGCCGTCGGCTCCAAGGGAGATGCCCTCGCAGCATTCTACCTTAACGTCGTCGACCAATAAATCATATGGACTGACTGGGAAACCGTGTAGGGCCTATTATAGCACCCTGCGGAACACCCACACAAAATCTACACTAACTGGATGCTAAACGATATATTGAGTATGAGTAACGATTTTTTATACAATTCGGAGTCTAAGTGTGAAGCAGTTTTTATATTATAATAAATTATTTATTAATAAACAAGTTACGTTAAGTGTTACACCCTGTCGAATGCCTATGAGAAGACGCCTGGACGATCGAATCCTCGCTCTCTAGTCACTGTTAACTTTTAAATGTTATTATTTATTGGTCAACTATTATCCGTTGTTATTTTTTTGTTTATTTATCGTCCTCACCTAACAGATATGCAGCTTATTTAAAAAAGCTTGAGTTTAATAAATGTTGGCATAGATTTTAGGCTAGTGACCTAGGCCAGGCTGCCGCCACCTCGGCCTGACCCGAGTCTCTCGCTGACCAAAATCTGTATAATTATTTTTATATAAATTTAACTGTATTATTTAATTGTACATAATTTAATTTATATCATGTGACCGCGTAATTTATGAATAAATATGTATACTTAAAAATAAACGCTGTTTTTTTATTTATTTATTTTTTGTTGTCATTATCGTGATAATTTTAGAGTCATACAACTTTTAAATCGATCTTGAATGCCTCGATATCAGAATACGTCGTTTTTATTAGTCAGTCACTTTTATGGCCTGCGCTTTTAACTGCGAACTTTGTCAGCTAAAATAGATTGCTTACAACTGTATCGAGTAACGCAACCGAGGGATTAAAAGTACCGCGTACAAAGTCCCCCAAATAACTGAGGACGTGCAGAGAGCGGACCGGACAAAAGTACGGGGGCGTCCCCGAAAAAGAAGGACTCGTCTGCCTATGCTAAGTAACGCACATGGCGGACTTTAGAATTGTCTTCTTCTGAATCTTTTTGTCAATTGCGGGCAACAAATGATCGCACAACGTGTCCGTTAAGTTGGACTTTTTATTCGCGGAGCGTACTTTTTTCTCCGCCGCGGAGAAAGCTCCTTTTTTGTGCAGGCCTTAAATATTTCTACAAGAATCAGCAAATTCATGGAATCAATGGATATGTCGAAGTCGGAACTCGCATAATAACAGTCACGACACACCATGAAACAAAAAGTAAGATTTCAATAAAAAATCGGTTTTTTGCCCATATTTCAAAATTTTTGTACTGAAAGTAATTTTGTAACCGTTCCTGTGGGCTAGCCCGCGACGAGACCTGTCTCTTGACACCTCGCACGCGCGTCTACCTCACATAGAACCTCAATAAATACCGCCATCTGGATTTATTGTGTTGAAGTCTTTTTGTCAATGGGTACTTATATTGAATATATTATGCATTTATTATGCACATAAACCTTCCTCTTGAATCACTCTCTATTAAAAAAAACCGCATCAAAATCCGTTGCGTAGTTTTAAAGATTTAAGCATACATAGGGAGGAAGCGGCTTTGTTTTATACTATGTAATGATGATAATGATATGTTTGACTGTAGCCACTTAAGATCTCAACGGAATCTAAAGCCAGAGATACTAAGATTTAGTAGAAATGTCTGCTAAATATGTCTACACAGTTTTGCAATGTATATATTTTTGATTCTGGAAAAACAATATTTAACAATTTTCTTATAAATTCACTGTGTAGGGTGACCACATTTTGGAGGTACCTAAAAATTAATATTTCACTTATGTACCCACAAATATATTTATTTAATAACAAAATAATCATTAGTGGTGAAGTATTCTCGTTTGTACATAAATATGTTCATGTATGAAATAAATAATTGACTTGGATTTCTTATATTACAAAGTTAATTATGTTTATGTAATTGTGTCATTGTGGGTATATTATTATGTTCAATATTGTGCAGTGACTGATAATTAAGTGCAGTTTGATATTCTGTTTTCAATGTAAGTACGTTTGTGCTGACTATTGTTATTTTTTATACGTCTATTATATATATATTTTAAGCTCTAACTGTCCCACTGCTGGGTAAAAGCCTCCCCCAAGTCCTTTTAAACCTTCTTCTCTCGCGCAGTCGCGCACCAGTCGTCTCGGTACGTGTCTTATTATCCGGCCAGCTCGTCTATTATATATACCTACATTAATTTTATAAATTACTTACCTGGTTACATTTATACTAGTATAGTATGGTCACCCTATACACTGAATTTATTACTTATTTATTTAATACAATTAGTAAATAAAAATAAATAAATGAAAGACAAATTATTATTATTCGAATAATCTTGATGCGTGAGAAGTGACGCTAGCTTCTCTTTTGTCCGCTCAAGGTAGTGGCTGTATATCGGCGCCTCATCATTAATGATTGCATCACTGCTTACCATCAGGCGGGATCGTAATCAAGCACTAATTTATATAATTTAATAAACGAAAATTGACCTAAATCAATATACCTACATAGAAATATTGCAAGTAAGTGAATATGACCAGAAAAATTACACTTTCATTCCTAAAGAAATATAGTAAACTGTTCGAACCAAACACACAATTTTATAACACGCATTAAAAAGCTAGTAATTCCGATCTCAGAGGTTCAAACGTGACTTAGCACAAAGTTAAAGCATATTCAAAACAATCTCGTTTTAAAATATGAAATCCTCAGAACGAGTTACAAGTAGAATTTTTTTACTTTTGTTGGAATCAGATCGGGGGGAGTGACGATGCAGTACTACGGTTTATGTGAAGTTTATTATGTGAACGTATTGTTTCTTACATTCATGAGGGTTTGATTATTTTGAAGATGCCTGAAGTTAGGCTCTTCGAATTTTAGCGCTGGTAGTAAACTCGTACAAAAATAAAGGTTTCCTTTAAAAAATAAAGGCCTGTAACAATTTTTAACAGCAATTAACACCTGCAAATTACATTTATTTGTTTAAACTATATTTTTTTTACGACTTTTCAAGCGCTAAGATTTGCAAAGAGACTTTTGCTTTTGACTTTTCAGACTCGCCAAGATCCGATGGCTAGCGGCGTTGCTTGCGTGATAGTAAAATTATCATCCCTTCTTCTTGAGGTTTTTTATGGTTGGTAATTAATCATCCAATGACGAATCCCGCCCTTGGGCGGAGTGGGAAATAGTCTCAGACTCTTACTAACTAAACCACCTACCCCGTTCCTACGTTGCCATAAAAAATACTACTACAAATACTAGGGCCATAGCCTTCTTTTCAGACAAGAACTGCAGCCGGCAAATTGTTCCAATTTATAATAGTTATCGTAAAGCAAATAAAATTGTAAGACAATTATTACTAATTGTAAGACTCATTGACGACCTCTCGCGCCAGGTCCTGGTTCATGCTATGGGCCGGAACGAGGAGGCATGGCAGGTGGTCGCCTACTTCTGCCAAGCAGTGATGCTAGCGAAGTAGGAGGCCCCACGCGTGAGAGAACGAACGTCCTTACGCTCTAGCGGTCTAAATTTCGACCCCAACTACCAATGACAAGACAATAGACGCGGGCATTCGGACGTCGTGCAATGGGTAGCTCTCCGTCCAGCTAGCCGGGTCGGACCAAGCCCAGTCAGAAATGTTAGCAAACCTTAAGGGCCTATTAGCAGGGCCGATGCCCGCTAGCAAGGACCGCGAGGAATCTCTGAAAAGGAAAGACAAACCACGGAAAGGGCAACTAAAGCACACGTAGTTTTATTCAGTTTAAGTTTGAGACGCTCCCCGCCCCGTCCTGTGCGGTAGAAGCCAATGGTTGATTTACACCCTTAGGCAAGAATTGTAACACACATTAACATACCGTCATTGTAAAGACTGTCACGCATAAACTGCCAACGTTTTTTCCCAAGCGGGTGGACTTGTGAATTTCTATAGAAAATATAGTAGTAGCTAGTTACTACCTTTGATAGGTGCTTCATTTATACCTAATGCCCACATTGGCTCACGTTAAACAATATATGTAAAAACCTTCCTACCTATTATGGCTATGTGCTACCTCAGTTCCATTAAATACATTGAAATATACGTTCATTCATTACTTATCTATCAAGAAACTTATACAATAGCCCATCGTAATTTCAAAGCGTTGAGTGTAATGGTTCATTTATGTTACGTATTTTTAATTGATTTGGGGGCAGCCCGTATTCGATCACCGAATTGAAGGGTTAGTGTAGTGGTTAGGTTAGTGATAGGACACGGCTTCAGAGAAGAGGTCTGTGTCCTAGTAGTGGAAATATTAAAAAGGCTGATAATGATAATAACAATTGTTGAAGCGAGCCACTAATCTTTCCTAATGTTTTCAATGCACAACTAACCTGAATACGGTAGTCAAATCCGGTAAATCAACTGTTTGAAACGAATGCGAATGGCGTATACATTTATAAATTAGTTCCATTCGAATACCGTAATTAGAGACACAATATAAAGACAATAGGTGTGCGAACGCCGGCATTCCATTCGCTCTGGCTCTAGAGTTTGAACCGATTGCGGTGGCCGTAATCGGTGACAAGCCAAAGTAAACATGCCATTACTGTTGTCAGACTAATCTTTTAAAAAAATATACTTTTGAAAGACTTATTGACTCTCTAAAAAAAGAGTATTGAATAGGGCTAAAATAAAGAACTGAAAATCCTTTCTTAAAAACTTAATTACGACTCTCGTCTTCAAAAAAAGACTAAAAGATACCCTATAATCCTTGTGATCACAGGTACTGCACAGTCATAAAACAATAACATATTGGAACGACAATACTATAACATTTCAGTAATAGCATTTCTATGCAAAACATCACAGAACGATCTTCATAGAAAACAACTCATAAATAAGAACAACTTCATCCGAGATATTTAAAACCGTTCGAATATTTAAATGGCTGCAATAAACATTTTACTATCAAAAACTATAAATGAAAAACATCCAAACATTACATACAAAGTTAACGTAGAGTAATTAAAGATTGGTTACGTTATCACCGAGCCGCCTCTAGTTAACTAGACCGTAGATTGAAGACAGAAAAACTATCTTTAAAGTTGTAAAGCGCCACTAAAATTAATAGTCGATAAAACGGTAGCTCTCGCTGCAGGATTCAACCATTAACCCGTGTTCAACACCATTAGGAAACGAAAATTAAAGCACGAACACAAAAAACCATCATGGCCGACACAAAATGAACAAAAACCTCATATCTCTATACCATATTTCAATATTTATCACTGGATCGTCCGTTTTCGAACAAAATTCGAAAAAGGATTGCTTTTGTTAACGTTTTTTTGCTCTCAAATGTTATTATAAATGACTGGTCGAGCGCTTTTTGAAATCTGTACGTTTCTGAATATCTTATATGCTTCACTGGTATCATTGTGGTGAGGTATTGGAATGCCAGATATTTTGAATTGGAGTTATATTTTGCGGTAAGAATTGTTTCGGAACAATTGAGCAATTTTTTTTTTGATCTGGTTATGTCATAGTTTTTTTTTTATGGTGGGAAAAATCATCTAATGACGAATCCCGCTCTTGAGTGGGGCGGGAAACAGTCTCAGACTCTTACTGACTAAATAACCCACCCCATTCCTTCTTAGCCCTCATACCAGAGTCGGACCTTCCTTTCAGAAGTCGGACCGGGCTCAAGTAGACTTCGGCCCTGCAGTGGGGTCTCTACATTTACTGACAACTCCTTGAGGCACGCGGGAACAGAGCGCGCCGTCGACGACTTGGCATAATATAAATCGTTAACAGTCGACCGGATGGTGAACTACCCATTGCTCGCCGTCCGCAAGCCTGCACTTACGGTGGCCGGATATCAGGATCGGAACCCTCTGGGGTGTGTGCGCCGTTGCCTTATGATATGGTCATATCACAGTCAACTTTAATAGTCATCATTTAACAATGATGACTAAGTTCATTAAAAATTGAGTAGGTTAGTATAATTGCTTGATAGAGCCACTGTAGATTGTTAAAATCATTTTAGCAGGATCAATTCTCAGTATTTCAACAGGAAGGAAGCAATCTGCAATAGATATTGTCCTAGAGTACCATGGAGTTTCTTGCCGGTTCTTCTCCATAGGAAACGACCATTTGGAACTGTGCACTAGCTTCTGATGTTTGACGTTTACGACTTAGATGAGGCCTGTGACCCAGCAGTGGGAACATTAAAAAGGTTGATAATGATTATGATGATGGGCCAATAGTAACTAAATAGTCGAACCTTATTGAGTGCTGCTCGTGCCAATATATAGGGACCCATTACAATAGATGGACAAAATTTTACAAATCATTCAGACCACCAAAATAAAGACAGTGGTAAAAAAATAAATTAGAAAAAAAATTATATACTTACAAAAATTCTTGAGTGCCCCATTCCCATACTTCCATTTGTTATTTAAGATCAAAATAAAAACACTTTAATCGGCGTTTGTTTTTGCTTGGATACCTTTGTTTAGATGTACTGAACGCTGTGTCAAAAGAAGGTTCTACAATATAAGGGTGGAATATTATAAAGATTAGTCTACATAGAGTCAATTTAGTAAGAAATGATGATTAGGATAGCACATAGGTCCCTCACACCAATCCAATTAAAATCCTCTAAATCATTGCCAGCAGCAAATTTCTTTACAAAAAATTATTTATGAACACAGAACACAAGTAATTAATATAATGGCCGCGACATATTTTATTACTTACTCGTCGGTAATCGAACCCGGTGCCACGCTGCAAAAAGTCCGCCGTGGTATCCTCTTTGCGAGTTTTAACTCATTTTTGTAAGTTCAAATCATTTCTTGGTTTTAGGGTTCCTTTGTCTTAATTGTTGGGTAAATATGAGTTATTATTTTGTCTCGTTGATTCTGGGAAGGTTTTTCTTTTTATTATCGGGGTTTGTTTTGCAATAGACCCATGCTTGAGTTGTACTTATTTGATTTCTGAAGAGTTTAGTTTATTTATGTATTTTTAACTTATGACCGTACCTAAAATAATAGATGATGAAATCAGAAAAATCTCTCGATTTCTGATCCCCTAGTCAAGTTACAATCGTTTCGTTTAGAGTTAGCGCTTGTAGATAGCCACGCCCCGAATCCTTTGTCGAGATGACATCCGAACAAGGGAAAATCGATACAATAATTTTATTGTAACTTGACTAGGGGCTGATTTCCTCATTTGAAGTTGAGAATTACTCAAACTATACTTTAGCCTGTAAACTTGTCAAAATTTGGCTTTTAAGAATAGTTTCAGACGGTCTTAACTTAAAATACTCAATCCCGAATCTCATAAATAAGAAACATAAGACAAAAATATTTTGTACTAGCTTTTGCTCCGGTTCTAGGAATAAGGCAAGGAAGGAATGGGGTAGGTTTTTTAGTCTGACACTGGTCTCCCGCCCCGCCCAAGAGCGGGTTTCGTCATTCGATGATTTTCACCTACCATAAAAAATAAAATAAACTAGCTTTTGCTCGCGGCTTCGCTCACGTTGATACTTTATTCTATTCTATTCTACTCTACTCTACTCTATCCTACTCCTCCCAACTCTACCCTATTTTTTTTTCATAAGAACCTTCTCCTGGCAATAACAAACACAACAAATAAAGAATTGGTAAAATTGGTCTAGGCGTCGTTGAGTTATGCGCTTACCAACGCATTTTGCGGTTAATTTTTATATTTAAGATTTGGACAATTTTTAGAAGATTTAGAGATAGTCGAGATATTCCCACAGTATTACCGGAGTCCTTGGTTATTACCTCTCTCCCGGGAGTCCCGTGGGTTATTTTCTAGGCTTATCCGAATATCGAACCGATAAACTTTATCTAACCCCAAAAGATAATGTTAATTTGAGAAAAATTGTTTTGATATTAGTGCTAACAACTAAATATATTTAAACTAATATTCTTTAGCTTTATTACATTAGTAAAGACAGATCTTTAATTACATGCTTAAAAATACCATGCCCTAATTTTCCACAGTAATTATAATCATCACAGTCTTTATGACTTCAGTGATCAGTAGTAAATACGATTTACTGGCCCTGCCAGTAGGCAGGCACAAAATAGTGTGACGTTAATAGTCCATAATGGTTATAAAAATCAATTATATACGGAACCCCGTGCGTTAGGTCCGGCGCGCGCTCGCCCGCGGTTTTCCATATCTTATTTGATTCTCGGACTGAGCATAAAAAAGACATGGAGACGACTGGTTTTGATATTTTTTGGGGTTTATTTGTTTGTTTAAGTTTTCGTTGTTGGAGAATCGTGAATATTAAAGATTTTTTTATACGTCGATTTTCGTAAAAGTATAATTAATGTAAATCAGACCATATTATTTTATTCCACATCCTAAAAAATATGGTCTGATTTGAATTTTTTTATAGAAATAATCTTTGTTTAAAATATATTGTAAAAGTATATAAATCTTGGTAGTTATCATTGTACGTGAAATTCAGTTTTAGTTATTTTTCCAGATTACTTTAAATTTAGACTTAGGTACTAAAATTGTTTAACAGTAGGTAATAGCCCCTTGAACACTTAGAATGTAGGCATATATCCACCTTTACGTTGTTGATACATCTACGGTCCAGACTAAGCGTTTTGCCTCGTTTGGATTGGAACGATTTGCCAGCTGCGGTCTTTCCGTCCGATTATAATTCGGGTGTCTTCAAGGCTAGAGTGAATAGGCTCTTAATAGACTAGGTAGTACCATCAGGTGATGGTAAGCAGTGATGCAATCGTTCACCTGGGATCGCTGTCAAGCACTAGTTTATAGAACTTTAAAAAAAAGGTGATCTGTAATGTTATCGAAAAATGAATCGATTTGAAATCTATCATGTTTAATTCTGAATCCTGACACATGATTTGATCATTATCAGCCTAGATTATTATTTGCTTGTATCTTGTCCCTTATAAACATACTAGCTTTTGTCAGCGGCTTCGCCCGCGTACATAAAATATAGCCTATGTCACTCAGGAGTGAAGCAGCTTTCTATTGTTGCTAATTTTTTTTCAATCGGACCAGTAGTTCCAGAGATTACCTACTACAAACAAAAAAAATAAAAAAAACAAAAAAACAAACTTTACCTCTTTATTATATTAGTGTAGAATAATTCCAGATATCATATTCCAGATTTACGTACTCTTTTAGACATAGTCCCAAGTGTCGCCATAAGTACCGGTCCTGTGCCTCTTACATCTATCCTCCTATCCCTACTCTCAATCAATATCCCAGTGTAAATAAAAAAAAAAAACATAATTACAAAACTCTTTAGTGCGCAAGTCGTCTCCGTGGCTTTCGATGTGGTTGCACTTACAATAGTTTATTACGTCGTCGGCGCGTCGTTTATTTGCGCGATCGGCCCGTACTGATTTAAAACGCATGTGTCTTCGGTTCGATTCCCCGGTCGTGTTCGTGTAACTATGTGAAGCGATTGTTGTGCGACTGTTGTTTAGCAGTTGTTGGGTTGGAAATTTGGATTTTTTTATGGTTTGTGTTGCTTGTGATTAAAGGCATTTCTTTGTCTAACTAAAGACTTCTCAACGTACAATGTATGACAGAATGATACGTTATAAACTTATTTTATTTATTTTTCCATTTATTTATGCATACTTACATTATTGATTACATAGGTATATATTTTTTTTACAACAACGAATTATTTACTTTATTATTAAGTAACTGTTGCTGGCAGCTTTGCATATAATATGATTGCATAAAACCGTTACAAATCTATCTCAAGGGAATCTGGAATAAAAAATATCCTATTTTCTATTCCAGGATAATAAATTACTATATACCTACTGATGTATATATGAAGTATATATTATCTCATCGCTGGGCATATATGTTTTTGACGGCATTGTTAGCTCAGAGTTTAAGATATAGCTGTGAATCGGATTTTCGATTCCCGTACAAAGTAAATGTTTTAAAGGAGATACGGGTCTGGGTGTATTGTTTATTGTGAGTTTATATGTTTGTAAAGGCAATTATGATGCAGAAGTCATTCCGTGTGTATAGGATTTTTTAATAAAAATTCTAGGCATAATATGGACTATTGATCGACGGCGCATCCGCCCCCCGATTTCCGGCTACCGTAGGCGTAAGATTGCGGACAGCGAGCAATGGTTAGCTCACCGTCCGGTCGCCTGGTAACGGTCTAGACCAAGCCCGGTCAGGACAAGGAGTTGTTAGCAACTGTAGAGGCCCAACTTCAGGGCCGAAGCCTACTGGGCCTCGGTCTGGTTTCTCAAAGGAAGGTCCGACCCCGGTATGAGGGCTAAGCAGGAATGGGGTGTGTGTGGGTGGGGTGGGGTTTAGTCAGTAAGAGTGTGGCACTGTTTTGCGCCACGCCTAAGGGCAGGATTCGTCACAGAATGATTTTTGAAGAATAAAAAAAAATTGACTATTGGTAACTACGAATACTAATATGACTAACTAGTCCCTACTACATAAGTACCTATTTATCGCAATATTTTTTTTTATGAATGACTTACGAACAGATGCCTTTAACGAACGCCCTAGGTATCCAATTGGATGGCTAATTTAACCAGAAGGCTGCGACATGCACACAACTCGCATGCAACTGGTAGCAAGACAACCGATCGCAAACGTTACACTAACCAGACGCAATCGAATTCGTTTCAAGATTCTTATACACTGCTAGCCATCTACCACTTACCACTTTATCTCATATTATTCAAATGAACCTTATCAACAACAAAATAGGTTCCAATATCCAATACAAACTTTTAACAAAAAAAATTGTACTCATTGCAACAATTTAACTTGTACAACTTTAATGTTGCAGCTCATTTTGTTGAACATTCAAAGAAATTAAACGAGATATTAGTTTGGGAACTGCATTTTGTAAGTTGGTTTTATAGCAACATCAGTAGATAAAAGTTATTGATATATTTGGAATTTAAATTGCCGTAAATCATTTCTGGGAATCTAGAATTAGACTTTTGTGTCTGTTTTTAGTTCTAGATCTAAAAATAATTGCAGAACAAACTGATGGTAACAAGTTTATGTTGAAACGTGTTGGACTTTATAGCTTCTTAAAAACTAGGTGGAACTGGAATCAATTGCAATGTGTATTAATAAAATACAATAAGGTTTCAAACAGGACTCGGAGTGGAATTATCAAATAACTTGATTTTGCTTTGTGGCGAATGAATGAGAATTTTATTTACTGAAATCTACTGGGAAACAAGAGCAACCGATGGAACAGATGTGGGTTAAGCAGTTATAGTCTGACACCTCTAGCTCCACTAGGTGCGGAACAGTAATCTAATGATTTGTCACCACAAAAAAAGAGAGACTCACTTTCGTGTTCTTTGAGAGTTTAAAAAAAAATAAAACCCTCCGTTTTTTCTTCCTATCCGTTTTTTTTTTTTATGGTGGCCAAAAATCATCCAATGACGAATCCCACTCTTGGGCGGAGTCGGAAACAGTGTCGGACTCTTACTGACTGAACACCTCATCCCGTTTCTTCAAGGCCTTTCGCACTAGGACCCAGCCTTCCTTTCAGAAAGAGACCCTGAGCCCCAGCAGGCTTCGACCCTTTTGCAAAGTCCCTACGGTTTTGCTGACAACTCCTTGAGGCGCGCGGGAACAGAGCGCGTTCCTTTCCGTGTCCTATCAACCGTTATGGTATTACTCCCTTTTCTTTCATAAGTATTCACTCCTCGCACAATCTATCTTTATTTTCTTTATTCTCTCTCCTTCTCCATCCATCTTCTTATCAACTTTACAGTCAATGACGTTCCTTTTTAAACTTCTTTTAATATTGGGTACTCATTTTCTAGCCCCACCTACGCCCCGGCTTATGAGTTGTAGGTCGCGGGTGCTAACCCAGCCAGGCACATTACTTTGTGTAATTTATTTCATCACCACTGCTCTCAAAACGGTGAAGGAAAACATCGTGAGGAAACCTGCATGTCTTAGAACCAAAAATTCGAAGATATGTGACATCCACCAATCCGCACCGGGCCCGCGAGGCAGATTATGGCCCTCGCTCTTCTAGAGAGGAGGCCTGTATCCCAGCAGGGGGAACATGAAAAAGGCTAGGCAAGGGGTAAAGAAGATGATGACTCATTTTCTTTACCCCTTGTGAGGAGTCATCACAACATCATCATCACAACATTGGATTGGATTTGATTGGATTGGATTGTAGGATCATCTCAACATTGTAAGCAAGGATTACTATGTGGCAAATAAATTGAGCCCATTGCTAAACTTCTCCACCGTATCCGAAAATCTGTTACTATGCATTCATGGACAACCGCTATGATGGATTGCTCAGGATTATACACACCATAAAGTTATATTCATTTTCGGTTTCATGAGTCTAAAGGTGTAAATTATGAACTTCCTGCAAGCGAGCATCGTCATAAACTATACAAATAGAATATTTATACGCAATTACAGACAAACGGTGATAAAAACACAGAAACGATTAAATTATCTATAGAAATGCGAGTTAATCGCTAAAACAATACTATTTAAATGAATACTAATCGTAAAATGTCGACCATTTAATCGTTGTGCTGTTTGAGAGCTTAGCCGTAGGTGTTATCCAAATCCTATATCATTTCGCGCACGCCCGCCGGATAAAAAACGATTGGAGCCCGACTCCGGCGCAAATTAACCGAAATGAACGAGCCATGATCGCAATGAATCGATTTCATTCGTAGCGAGTAGGGGCCCAGCAGGATCGAAGCCTACGGAGGCCATGGGGCACTAGAACTAAGTTAAAAGGAACGGTAGGTCGCGGACTCATCTAGCATTATAAAAAAATGACATGTAAAAGTGTTTTTTAAACCTACTTACAAAATAAAGATCATTTATAGTCAGTAAAAGTCTGATACTGTCTCCCGCTCCGCCCAAGGGCGGGATTCGTGATTCGATGATTTTTCCCACCATAAAAAAAACTGAGGCCATGGGTTGACATCTAAAAGGTACTTCCTGCCTCCTGGAACGTAGAGTAAATAAGGAAAATGGGAGAGGGTTTAGCCAACTCTTGAGCTCCAAATGAACAACGGCGTTTACGCACATATTGTCTTTCTATTATGACTCTAATTACGCTTTTTGAAAGGTTAAATGTCTGATATGCTCTACTTTTCCATCCTAGAGCGGGTGAAGTCATTGGATGGTGTTCTTATATCAAGTCAATAGCACGAAGTCACACCGAGTTTTACAAAAAAGCTAGCTGTTCAAATGTTCCACAAAACCGTTTTTATTTTTCTCGAACAATTACAATTGTATACGAATATTAAACTTAAATATCACTATCGCACACGCACTTAAAACAAAACTAGGACAGTATTGACTATTTTGACTAATATTAATTATATGTCAAAAAAAGTTAAAAAAAAGCAATGTCTGAAATTCACTGGCCTGTTGGTTTGGTAGTCAGTGACTCAGTCTGCTATGCCAGAGGTCATGGGTTCGATTCCCACCCAGGACAAATGTTTCTGTGATGAGCATAATCATTTGTTCTGCGTTTGGGTATTATTTATTTATAATATGTATGTATTTAGAAATATAAAGTAGGTTTATCAGTTGTCTAGTACCCATAACACGAGCTCTGCTTAGCTTGGGAATAAAAACAAAAAATCAATAAATAATTTAGTAATAATAATGTCAATGAATAATTTAATAATAATAATGTCAATGAATAATTTAATAATAACAATGTCAATGAATAATTTAATAATAACAATGTCAACAAATAATTAAAATGATAACAATGTCCATACAAAAAAGGCAAATTAATAACATACCTATATAAAAAAAAAGAATATTTTACAAAGCAAGCTAACAAAAAATAAAAGTCTAATGGCGGTGCAAATTCGCATGAGATCGCCTGGGATCGCTCCAGATCGCATCGAATCGCACTGCTTTAAACGAAATATCACCACGGATATTATAATAAATCGTTAATGACCGATCCTTTTGTAAATGATCCAGTGAATTATATAAAAATCTTTTGTGTTTGTCTGTTTGTTGTTAGGTTGTTCATCACCAGACCTAGAACGCAAAGGAAAATGAACTCCCAAATAGGTTTTAATTTAGTAAGTAAAAGATTCTTATTTGAATAAGAGCCTTAGTTTAGTATCTAGTGGAAGACACAACTGCTAGTTATAATGAGGCTGTCATAGTCGAATTATGACTAAAGCGAAAAAAAAAAGATAAAAAAGTCTGCTTAAATAGGAGAAATTAATTGATGATTCAAAAAAATTTTGCCTTGATATTCTGAGTACCGTCTCTTTGTTCAGAACAGAATCCATGTCATTTTTGAACTACCTTAAGTATTCATAAATCTTACCTGGTCCTGTACATTTCAGGACCTAATAAACAGTTCCTTAGTCTTAAGTTGAGCTACACGAATACTGACAAATGCTTGCACTGACTGGATAGGTCCCCTTTCCGTCAAAAGATCATCTCAGACACTTATCTGCATGGTTCTCATATGATTGGACCAATACATTTTTACCGTATAGACTTTTTAAATAGAAAAAAAACGGAAACAACGGCAACGGCCTTATCTAGTTTAAAATGGGGAAAAAAAATAACACGTAAAAGTATTTTTATTTTAAAAATCTATTTGCAAAATAAATATCATCCCTTTATTATAATTTACACCACCGACATAGCAAAAGCTAGTGTAATTACAAATGTAAATAAATAAACTAGTATCAATTAATAAACAATAAGAAACATAAATAAAATAACTCTTGCAAAATTATTACTGACGTTGCGAATAAATTCGATGCAATTCCTTTCACCAATTCTTACCCCAGTATTTAATTAAAAATCCCCTCATTCATCAACAATACTTGTAATCTTAACCTATAATTATCCCAATTATAACTAAATACAATTAAAAGACAAGCGTCGCCGGGGCACATTACAACACACAGTAAACCACGAATAACTTGGAGTTCTTTCTTAAAATTTTTATAATCTGTGGCCATTGACCCTTCGCCCTATTGTCTCTACCACAAAAGGGCGTTCCAAAAAAGGCTCGAATTAATAAAAAAAAAACACAATATTCCGTCATTGTGAAGCTGTCATTGATCATTTTTCAAAAAACCCACAAATTCTTGTCTTAAATTGAGTTCCGTTTGAAAAGGGTACAAAATGAGGAGTCGCCTTGTTTTTACTTTTTTTTTTAAGTTATGAAGAAACGTGGGATTCGAGAGGGTTTAGATAAGAGGGTTTTGGTTGTGGAGAGGTTTTGAGGAACTCCTAATTTACGAGTGGTTACTAAGTAATATAATGTAAAGGATTGTGAGATTTACGTAATGAACAATCTGACTGATGGATTATGCTTCTTAATTTTAATTAGTGGTTTACTAAATCTTTAGGGAATCATAAAATTAGACTGTTTCTTAATAAATATGAATACTTTACGGTTTGTAAAAATACCCGACCGCATAAGACAAAGGCAACAGCGCCCTCGCCGTAGCCGTCGCCTCCGCGATTCCGCCGATATCCGGCCACCGTAGGCGCGGGCTTGTGAAAGGCGAGCAATGGGTAGCTCGCCGTCCGGTCGTCTGGTAACAGTCCAGACCGAGCCTAAGTTGTCGACGGCGCGCACTGTTCCCGCGCGCCTCAAAGAATTGTCAGCAAACTGTAGTGGTCCTACACGGTCGAAACCTCCTGGAGCCGAGGGTTGATGCGAAAGCGTTACACCAGGGCCCTGGGATTATTGCCTTATGGCAAAGAAGGAATTGGGTAGGTTTTTTAGTCAGTAAGAGTCTGACACTGTTTCCTGCTCCGCCCAAGGGCGTGGTTTCCTCACAATTTTGTCTTATGACGTTTTTCAGAGCAGTGGTAAAGGTGAAGGAATAAATGACATAGAGTAAAGCGTTTGTATATCAATAGTGGTGGAGGTTCGTGGTACACTTCTCTACTCCCTATTTCACACTCAATAAGCCTTCAATGCACCACGCTCTCAAAACAAACAAACTGGCATGTCCTAAAACCAAAACCAAACCGCACGGCTCCGCGTTGTGGATTACGACCCATTCCTTCTCGTAGACACTGACCCTGAGAACATTATAAGGCTGATCATGCTATTTACTAAAGTTAAGAAACTCTAGATATCTACTACGCTTCCAGTTTTATCTACAATCTGATGATGACTGACTGACACAAATTGTAACAATTTTCGCGCTTCCAACTTACGTTGTTGACCGATCATTTGACTTTGCGCTCCGAGACTGAACCAATTTAAATGTATCAAGACCTAGGTCTAGGTAATTAGCTGAGGCAAAAATATAATGATATTGTTAAATGAATTCAAAGTCAAAATATCAAAGTCAAAGTCAAAATATTTTTATTTCTCTTTGACTCTTTCTTGCCAATTGGCAAGAAGTGGCAAAAGAATTATTAAAAAAAAAAATTGGAAAAGGGACCAAAAATTTTTCGGAATCGTGAATAACGAAGAAATAATAAACTTATAGAAACAAGACAAAGAACAACTGAATATAACAAAACAAAACAACATCAACAACTTTTGCGATCAAAACTCCAACGCAGAAATTCAGCCATTCGAAATAAATGTTATATCTGATAGTTAATTAAACGTATGTGTTATTAGAGTACAGATTTAGAACTGAGACGAAAGCGTTCTAAAAATAAGCGGGGCAATGACAAAGGCGTACAGACGGACGAGCACAACAATGTTCTTTAGTTATAAGTAAAATGTATGTACGACGGCGATCGCACTACCTTCACCCATACATATGAATTTTATGAATCGTGCGCAAGGAAACTGTGGAGATGGGGTTGTGTTACAGATTTTTTTAGAAATTACTATGATTTTAAATATACTCGTTAATATAATTAAAGCAGTTGGCATAGGAGAAGAGTTATGGTTAGGTGTAATTAATGACAATTAAGAAATTTTAGAAAACAAGGATTCGAATGTAAAAACTGTCAAAGAAAGGAAGCATATGAAAGAAATTTAAATTCTGCCGGTTATTCTCTGGAGAACAATATAGGATATTGTCTAATAAACAATTTGAATACAAAGCTGAATTAGATAGCTTTTCCCGATAAACTAAGCATTGCTAAAGCAGTTTTTACACAAACAAAAAATATTGTTGACTTCTTTAATAAAGTTTAATGAAAATCTGATATAAGAAATAGTAGCATAGAATAGCCTCAACTTTATAAAGTTCCTATTGCTGGGACCCAGGTTTCCTGTCTCTTGAAGATGAAGTGAGCCGTAATCTACCACGCAGGACCAGTGCGGATTGGCGCATGTCTTTAAATTTTTGGTTTTTGACATGCCGGTTTCCTCATGGTTTTCCTTCACCGGTTAAATTAAAAAGGAATAGTAAAGTCAATATTTCTTTGTTTCTAAACGAGTCGTGAATGTACATTTCAGAGTACACAGGGTTGGACCTCTAATTCATGATGGTAAATAGATGTTTGTTGATAAGATAGAACCCATCAGTAATGATACGAATATAACGATAACAAAAATATAACGAAGAGGCGGTACAAACTATGATACAGTACAGTAAAATAATAAATTAATTGTACAGACGACAGTATGTAATGAATCTATCATCCAACAACGCGTGTAGTTTATTTCAAGAATGACAGACGGCGTTACCTTTAAATTTAAAGATAGTGAGAGAGAAATATCTAATGAATAGTTGCATTAAATTCCATGGAGATGAGAAATCTTAACAAGAATATAATGAATTATTATGTCACAACAAAAAACAGGTAGCTGATAATAAAAGTTTTTGATAAAATATTTGATTCCGTAATCACAATGCATATTACAGCTGGCATATTAGCTAGGTTACGTCTTTAAAAGGATCTCTTTTTATTTGGGGCTACCTGGAAGAAATTGCAGAGTTCGCCAATTGTATATTCTGTATGTAAAGTATTATTTTGTTGTACCAATAAATCAAAAGATTCTGTTTTTGAAGAAAACAAAACTTATACAAAGGAGTGAGCTCTATTTTTCTTTGACGTGTTTATTCCAATTAGTTAGGAGAATATATAGTGGAGAGTTATTATAGAAATAAAGTCTACGACTGAGGCTTAAACCTACCGAGTCTAGTTTCGGCAAGAACTGAGTTTATAATTAAAAAATTATGATTAAATGTTGATGATAATGATCTATATCTAAAGTCTGACACGAAAATTTACCAAACAGTCCTTACCAAGGATTCAAGATTCATTTATTCATTATAAATGATTTTCCATTGTTGTTGTCTGTTGTTGATTCTCATCTTTTTTATCCAACTTCTTCAACCTTCGGCCCAAATCGTCATTCGTTGGTAACGAAAATTGTGTACATATAAGTAATCTCAAAAGCTATCCTTTCTTAGCCTACTTATTACTTTATCTACCTATTTCTTCATATTATCTTGCACACAGTCACCTTATTCAACCGAGAGCCATAACTCTTACAAAATCGGAAAATTCCTCACATCTCTTTTACAAATATTAGAAACATAGTAAATGTTTCGCATGTAGTCCACTCGAGGGATGCGCATGCAGCGCGCTGGCGGGCCCGCGGCGACGCGCATCGATTTATGCCGATACTCGATAATTAAAAACAATCCGCCATATTCTTTTTTTTTCTCTCGTTTTATTCCCGTTTTCGAGCATCCCTCATTTGATTGTGTTGCTTTTTTGACTTTTTTATAAGTTTGCCTCCTTAAATGGTTCTCTGTTTTTGTATTAAGCTGACTATCTTCTTGTTCGTCTCGGTTTGTACAGCATTGAGACGTTTTAATTTATATTTTTATCGTTTGCTGGTGTGGGCCGACTGCGCATGTTTCTTTATAATAATGCATTGGTAAAGAATTTGTTGTTGTTTGGTAATTTCGTGCGTTTTAAAAGATTTTATCGCAATTGAGATTGTAGGGTTTGAGCAGGATATAATGAAATAAGGTACTGTACAATAAACATTGTTCCATAGGTATATGAGCTGTTGAATGCCAATTAATATTTAAGTTATTTTATACATATCAACAAATAGAACAATGAGTAGGTACAGTTCAAAACTTCAAACTATAGATGAAAGTGCACAAAGAATTATACTGCAAAAGTAGTTAGATTTTATTCCTTGTGAGCCGTAGTTTTCACAAATGTAAAATCATCATCATCATCATCATCAGCCTTTCAATGTTCCCACTGCAGGGACACAGGCCTCCTCTCTCTAGGAGAGGGAAAGGGCCATAATCCACCACGCGGGCCCAGTGCGGATTGGTGGATGTCACATGTCTTCGAATTTTTGGTTCTAGGACATGCCGGTTTCCTCACGATGTTTTCCTTCACCGTTTTGAGAGCAGTGGTGATGAAATAAATTACACAAAGTAATGCGCGTGGCTGGGTTTGAACCCGCGACCTACGACTCGTAAGTCGGGGCCGTTACCACTCGGCCACCACTGCTCTTAAATGTAAAATATCGTGGCCAAATCATAGAAATTGATCACTTTATGATTTGGCCAACTAAAACTGGCCAGATCGATTAAACGTTAAAATTTGATGATGTTTCCTCAATCCTTCTTTGGACGTATCATTGATATAGGATTTCTATGATAATAAAAGCCCTAAAGAAAGTACGGCAAACGGGGATTGAAATATCTGCAAACTTTAACTTTTAAAAGAATCTGACCAGTTTTATTTAGCTATATAATGAAGAGATTAATTTCTATGATCTGGACCTTGACCATGACGTTTAAAGTAAGATTGTTTTATTCCTGTTCCAGAGTGTGCAAGTGACAGCGTTAGACACGTTGTCTAGCGCCGTCTCTTTCCCACTGAAAGTAATATCGAAGTAATACTGCTGTAAGGGCTTGTGGTAGGCCCCCTGGCCTCCACATAAATATATATAAAGACATTTCTGTTTCTTACTTTTTTTTAATTAATATAAACTAGTGCGAACCCATCTGATGGTAAGCAGTGACGCCATCGTTGATGGTGAGGCGCACTAGTTTATTAAGTGCCTATGTACTCAAGCCTTGAAAACTCCTAAATTATAATCCGATAGGAAGATCGCAGCAGACAACTTCTCAAACTCTGAGTGGATTAAGAAGGAGTGTCAAACTTTTACTGAATAAAACCTACCTGTGATTCTTCAATTGCCCTGTGAGTTCCAGTCCCCCCATCCAAACTTTTCGTGTCCAGTCTCTTTCTACTATCGAAACGCCTCAAAGAAGTTATCATTAAATGTTATAAAACTACAAGATGAAACGATTACATTTCATTTTGTAATTTTGAACGATGTGAACTTGGCTATGAATTTTGTTGAGATAATGTCATTTTCATTCATTTGATTAGTTTTCTACTAGCGATAACAATTGTAGATTATCAGCTTGGCTGGGGTGCAGGGCAACTTTTTTCTTCTTCAAACTATCCAGAAAATAAAGCCATACAAATATATTTCTGCTACAGTAATCGACTGCTTACTGCAAGTAACAATTCTACACACGTTATGAAGATCTTTATTATCGTCAATCCTAAAACAATAAAAAATTATAAACTGTCAATCTACCCACATAACTTGTGGCGTTCAAGTATTATTATCAAGACTACCTACTACAATATTTATGGTTTGGTGCTGGGCATAGATCGTAATGCTATGTATCTCTGCAATCTTTAGATTTCAGATGTTATGCTGTTTAATTTCAAGAGATGGTATCTTTCCGAGGTTGTGTGGCTGGGTTACATTATGGTGTATTAGTATGTGTTGAGAATAGGCTCAATGGTTAATCTTATTAGTTTTATGTGGGACGCGGGCATTATTTATCCATAGTTTATTTTTTCACAACGTTCATAAAAAGTCTCAAACTAAGCAGAATCGATATTTTTCAATTTTCATGCCAATTCAAAATGTAACAAAACGTAATACAACATCATCATTAATTTACCTCGACTCCAGGAATATACCTCGACTCCAGGAACACTGAAGTCTGACACTGGTCTCCCGCTCCGCCCAAGACCGGGTTTCGTCATTGAATGATTTTCACCTACCATAAAAAAAAACATCATCATTAATTAACAAGAAGTGTGACAATAGAGTCTGGTTCTCAAAACACAAGAAATCCTAGCGTCAATTACAGAAATTCAACCCATAAAATGTATATTTCTTTGTTTATTTCTTTTTTCTATTAATTACTTTTAGCTCTTTTCTTTGAGAATTTTCTTCTATCTTCAAAAAAAGATGGCTGAAATCGGTAATGTGATTCTAAACTTAAGGCAGGAGTAAGAATTCAGTTTTATATAGATTTTCATATGTTGTAGTAGAATATTAAATTAAAAAAAAAGTACGTTTTCGCATTAGCCTTTCGCTCTTGTAATTACAGACACAATAAAAGATCGCTTAGGACTTAATGAAAATAGTATTTTCATTAGCCATGAACAAAAAATAGATATTATATAGAGCATTATACTTTATTAAAAAAAATAGTTCTTTTGACGTTAACAAATAAGTGTCAATCCAGAATGTCAGTAGGTAATTTATAAGTTCATTTTTTATGACATCACCCCAAAACAGATAATGTCAAATATCATCTATAGAGATGAAAAAGTAATGGCCTCATTTAAACTATCGCAGATAACGAACTATTGTATAATCGAAGTTTATTTGAACCCCAAAAATCAATATTGACCCCAACAAAGAGAAATTTTGCACATTTTTAAATTTCAACACAAAAACACGAAGTATAAAAACCCGGCCAGGTGCGACGAAAGGGTTAAAAATTATCGCTGTCTCTTTCTAATTTCATACAAATATCTGTTGTCTCGCTCTTTAACCCTTTGATGAAGGGTGCCGGTTTTTTTGGGTCAAATCTCGTATTTTCTCATTGATTATATTTTTTTTCGATATAATGAGATATTGTGTTTCGGGGTCTTTTGTTAAAGTTTTAGTTTAAATTCGGAGCACGGTCTGATTTGAAATGATTTCGGTATTTTATAGTTTATGGGGCTAGCTGCGGTTTTGTAACTTAGTGAATGATTTTCGAGCTGTTGAACAGTAATTTTGGATGGTTGGGAACAGATTTTTGTTTGGTAAATGAGAAGTTTTGGTCTTACAGTAATATATTTTTCAACACACTTGCTCGAAAACTGCCTCTTATCGCACTCCTATTAGGTACAATATAGCATGTATATCACCCAAGTGCTTTTTTGAGTTTATCACAACAAGGGCTTTTTTATTCCTTCTTTATCTTCACGGTCACGGGTGTTTTTTTTTCTTAGTTTATTGAATCAGGCGCGAGGCGTCCCCCACGAGGCGCGAACGAAGTTTCTAACTTCGTGGGGTCACCCATCACGAAGTTAGAAACTGACCAGAGCAGATTTGAATGCTATTATTATTATATTTCTACTGTATGTTTGAGATAAGATTAAACGTTTTTTCTTTCTTTCTTTATTTTACAAGTCGTAAGTGTATTGAAAAACGTGGTTTAACACGCGTGCAGATTTGTCAAACAATTTGACAAAATTCCTGCACTTGTATCAAAATGTATTTTGTTGTAGGCATGATATTATTTTCTAATGAAGATCAAACAAAACAAAAACGAGAAAGACATTTATAAAAGAATTGCTCCGTTTTTTTTAGTCGGGTAAAAATCCCATTGGCTTAGTAGTCAGGGTCACTCACCACTAGAGCAACAGGCCAATCAAAGTGATACTATAAGGGTTGCGATTTTTCCTCTTTTGATGTTTTTTTTTTTATGGTGGAAAAAATCATCTAATGCCCAATCCCGCCTTTGGACGGAGCAGGAAACAGTGTCATACTCTTTTTTTCTTCGACTAAACGAACCACCCCATTCTTCCCTTGCCTTGATTAGGCCTTGGTGGTAAGAAGGAGAAAAGATATCAAAATCTTAAGTTGAAGTTGCAACTGATATAAACAAACACAGACCTTACTATCAATAATAGCAAAGGTGGAGGCCGACTGCATAAGGCAAAGGCAACGACGCTTTCGTCGTAGCCGTCGCATATATTCGCAATTGGCGAGCAATGGGTAGCCCATCGTCCGGTCGTCTGGTAACGTCTAGTCGACGGCGCGCACTGTTCCCGTGCGCCTCAAGGAGTTGTAAGCAAACTGTAGTGGTCCAGCAGGGTCAAGGACTCTTGGGACCAAGGCCCTGGGGTCAAGGCAAGGAAAAAACGGAGTAGGTTGTTTAGTCAGCAAGAGTCTAACACTGTTTCCCGCTTCGCCTAAGAGCAGGATCCGTCACTGGATGATTTTTAATTTTGTACCTACTATAAAAAAAAAGACCTTGCTATGAAGAAAAATGCCTAGTGTTTAAACTTGATGAGTGCAATGCGTGAATTATGTATCTAGGTAACTAGGTAGGTATTACTTATTCGTAGAACATCATTGTTTCATCATCAGCCATTGCTCCGCAGCAATCCTACTTACGGTACAATGACATGCAAGATATGAACCTTGCTTTTGGTTTTGTAAATTGTTAAATAAGTTCTTCTGCTCCGGGGGAAAGCGCGAGGAGTGTCCGACTACAAAATACATTCGTGTTTTTTCAGTTACCCTTGGCGTGCCTTCATGGCTGAAGGCTCCTACTAGTGCTTGACTATGATCCCACCTGATGGTAAGCAGTGATGTAATCGTTAATGCTGAAACGCACTAGTTTATTAAGAGCCTTTTCACTCTAGCCTTGAAGACATTTAAATTATAATGATGATGATGTCGATAAGGGACAGGAGACAAGCAAATATTAACCTAGGATCAAATCACGTCTCAGGAATCAGAATGAGACATGATAGATTTCGACTGTTCCAGTCCCTCGACGTACGCGGTATAAACGATGAGGTAAAACGCTTAGCCCGGACCGTAGATATCTCAACAATGTAAGGGCCGCCGTACAATCTTACCATTTCCTTAATTTTATCATTGGTTATCCGATGGTAAAATTGAGATAAATTCGCATATTAAGATATTCTGCAGTTTTTTTTCCCCAATTTTTGGTGTTCTTCTAGTCTAACCGGGTGATGTTCCTATACTATCTGATCGCAACAACACACGAACTGGGTAATACTGGGTACGATAGTATAGCACAGAACCAGCCTTACAAAGTTCCCACAGCTATGATGAGTTCTTAACTGAGAGAACTCACCTCAGCTGTATGCCTATATTTCTTTACTTGCCCTTGTGTTTTAGAGTAGGTACACTTTTCAGAAGTCGATCTATGGCCCTAGTAAGCTACACCCCTACTGGGCTATGGATTTGCTGACATCTCTTTAAAGCTGGGTCGCGAAAAAACAAACAAATATATTATTATACATCGAATTGTCGAATTGAGAAACCTCCTCCTTTTTTGAAGTCAGTAAATTTTTTTTTTGATATATCTTGATTACGTCGCTAGACTACTTGTGTTGTCTGCGTGTAATGTCCAATTAATGCCGATGCTCTATCAGTGTGTGTGCTGAAATTAGATGATGATGATGGTGATCAATGTAGTACGTCGAATCGATAACCATTCTTAAAAAAAACAGGTGTTTTTAAAAAGTAACTAAGGCCATTTTAACAAAATTCCAGTGCTTGAACTATGATTGGCCCAGGTCCAGCTTCTGTAAGGTGGGTCCGACCCTGATATGAAAGCTAAGAAGGAAAGCTGTGAGTCGTTTAGTCAGTATGAGTCTGACACTGTTTCCCGGATTCGTCATTAGATGATTTTCCCCACCATAAAAAAAAATAATGAATGAAAAATTTAATTAAAACTATGGTTGTAACTTAATTTTCTAATTGTAGTGTGAATTATTCCGGTTACATATTCCACAGCCACGACTCCCCACTTTTCCTCCAAATTAAAATTAACAAAACCACCTACAAATAAAATTAACAAGTCAAATGGGAACAATTTCGGCAACTAACGGAACATACGCCATGACATTTCGAAAAACCAGCGATTGTTCTTCTAGGCTGAGTAACGCAACGCCCACGTCCAAATCTTAACAAACCGTGCGAGAAAAAAATAATTAAATAGAATTGTAATTGTGTAATATGCTCGCCCCGCCATCTGTACATCTGTTATTGTCAACACACCTGAGAACGATGTCGCTATACCCGTCCCTTTCGCACCTCAACCAAATGTTTACGTAAGAAAGGGACGGAGCGTTTGAATCGGTTCAGACGAGATGTGGAAGTGACAAAAAACTCGTGCTTCCTGTGTCTTTCGTATCATTTGAAAAAGGAATAACGCGGTTGTAGTATACGTGATGGCGGGAGATCAATTTTATGAATGTTTTGAAAAGTTTATTGAATTAAATTAGATAAATGATTTATTTAAATCGCAGAGGAGGAATACCGTACTATACGAGGCAGTAATAACAAGGCATTAGTACTATACAAGGTATTAATATTAAGGGCAAATTTAACCATAATTATTAACAGTGTTATTTGTTTGTTCTAGTACCTAAATCTTTCGATTTCAAAATCTTTTAATTTTATTGTCGTAATACAGTTTGTCGTAATGTACGAGCAAGATGGAGGGAAATAAATCAGTGTTAGCTAACAACTTAATTAGACTTACTACTGAAACTGAAACTTGAAACTGTTCTAGATTTAAGATTTTATTGATTCTTGTTAAGATATTTGCTACTCTATGTATCATCAGCCTTTTTAATGTTCCCACTGCTGGGATTCAAGCCTCCTCTCAAAGAGAGGGAATGGGCAGTAATCTACCACACGACTCGGGCCCAGTATAGGTTGGTAGATGTCACATCTCTTCGAATTTTTGGTTCTAAGACATGCAGGTTTCCTCCTGATTATTTTCCTTCAGCGTTTTGAGAGCAGTGGTGATGGAATAAATTAAACAAATCACCTGTTTGGGTTTGAACACGCGAGTTACTACTCGTAAGTCGGGGCCGCTAACATTCGGCCACTACTGCTCTCCTTTATGTATGCAAATAAGGTTTTTTTTTCAGCAGATACTTCGGGATTTGTCATAGCGTTGACTGAGAAAAGGTTACATTAGCTAAAGAACAAACATTAACAGCCTGTTGACTTTACTTAAAACTGCATAATATTTTGCCGTTTCCTTTTTGTTTTGTTTAGTATATACTTCCCTTTCCCACTAATAGAAATAAAATATAGAAAGAAATAAAAAATATCCAGGTAAGTATTTTTTACTTTTCTCTCGCCATCTCGACCCAAGTCTGTGGTTGGTTAGGAGTCTAGGTCCTCTCGGCACCTCTTCCTTGGTCGATCACGGTGGCCTAACCTACCCACTTTGTAGAGACGATAAAATGTTTTTAGATTAATTTCCCTGAAAATATTGTAAGTTTCAATTAGAACATTTTTATAAATTATCTAATTAGATTAAAAAGTATCGCATCTGAGAACCTTACATGTACTGTAGTCAGTTAGAGTCACGGTATATGAAGTTTTGACGTATTCCATACAATGTGGACTTTTTAACAATTCGAAAATAGAACGTTTTTAAACTTAACCCTTCCATATTTGACAAAAAAGAACTTTTTTATATTTAGAACGCGACGCGCACCGAACAGGGATTTAGAACTCTTTTGAATTTAGAATTTAGAAACAGTTCGAATATGGAAGGCGCTCGAAATATGGATTAGAGTAACGGTCTTCGGAAAGTTTGGAAAAAAGACTTCCCATGTTTGGAAGTTTTATAATTTGTTAAAAGGTTGTTCTTGGACGGAATTTTTTGAAGACTGTAGATATTTGTAAAGACACACTGCTAACATTACTTATTTGACTACCTCAATACATTTCGGCCTTGGTTTTATATAAGGCAATGATCAGCCCTTTTTCATACTTTTGAATTCAGTTCTTTACACTTAGGTAGGTACCTACCTATTTTAGTATCCTATTCCGAAATTATACCCACTAAAAATCATTTAGAGTACCAAACAGAGTACTTATCAAAATTTATAAACAAATTTCAAGTAACAAATCTCTTCAATTCTTTTTTTTTTTAATAACACGTTAAAAAATATACAGTTACACTTTGACTTCCGGGCCTTTCTTCCCATTTATTATGTAGCGAAATGAGAAAACCGTAAAAAAGGAACTTCTCACAAAAGTTATCATTAAAACGACTATCTAAGATCGTAAAAAATATCAGATGTCGTCACATAACCCTTGTAATGAAAAGAAACGCAACGAAAAAGGGGTAAATCTTACGAAAAAAAAAGTAAAGAAAAAAAGTTTATACAGTGAAATATTTTGACAAAACTGTAGAGTCACGTTACGGCCGGGTGTAAGTAAAAAAAAAAAAAAACAATGAGAAAAGGGTAAAAAGACAGATTTTTGGGAGATTTGGTTACAATGAGGATGTCGCTAGGTATTGTGTACATTTTTGATTGATTTTTTGTAAGAAACTAGTATTTTTGGTGACATAAATTGTACGCGGCAAGTCATCATCATCATCAGCAGCCTTTCAATGTTCCCACTGCAGGGACACAGGCCTCCTCTCTCTAGGAGAGGGAATGGGCCATAATCCACCACGCGGGCCCAGTGCGGATTGGTAGATGTCACATATCTTCGAATTTTTGGTTCTAGGACATGCCGGTTTCCTCACGATGTTTTCCTTCACCGTTTTTGAGAGCAGTGGTGATGAAATAAATTACACAAAGTAATGCGCCTGGCTGGGTTCGAACCCGCGACCTACGACTCGTAAGTCGGAGCCGTTACCACTCGGCCACCACTGCTCTTACGCGGCAAGTAAGTTGAACCATTTGCTAAGATTACTTACAGTCCCCTATTTTTGTTGAGATCCGAGAATCGGTTACTGCACATTTAAGATCTACCGTCCGGATAGTTCCATTTGTATGACAAGTATTATAATTTTATTTTTGGTTTGCAATAAAGAATAAATCTATCTATCTATAACGGATTTTTAGGTCTCAATCGAAATGGGGGACTGCGCTGGGGACTGCGCTTAACCCGATCAATTTGTTTCCCGAGTGCTATACTATATTTAATATCAAAATATCATGTTATTTTGCTATCATAGGTATCCCGGTGATTTTTTTCTGGTGGAAAAAATAATGATGATGAGGAATCCCGTTCTTGGGCGGAGCGAGAAACAGTGTCAGACTTTTACTGACTAAACGACCCACCCCATTCCTTTTTAGCCCTCATACCGGAGTCGGACCTACCTTTCAGAAACCAGACCGGGGCCGGAGCAGGCTTCGGCCCTGCTGTTAGGCCTCTACATTTGCTGACAACTCCTCGAGGCGCAGCCAAGACCAACGCCACCAATTTAGTAATTAAATTTTCTGTCAATAAAACAATTTTAATAAAGTAATCGGATTAGTTAGTTAAAATTTTATTATCCTCCTTACAGATTCTAAAAAAAAAATCCCCCACCGCGCCTGTGTGTCTGTCCTTTCGCGATAAACGCAAAAACGTCTGATCGGATTTTAATGTGGGTTTCACCAATAGACAGAGTGATTCATGAGGTACGTTTAAGTTAATAATACATGCTATAGCTTCTGAGAAAACGTGATTAATCATTGAGTGGTATTTCGTTTTGGTAATAGATTAGGGATTTCGTAAATAATTAATAATTTTAGAAAAGATTTGCGTAAATAATACAATTTGCTAGGTTGCTGACATAGCTAAAAGAATCACCAAACTTAAGTGCCAATGGGCAGGGCATATCGTACGCAGAATCAGATGGCCGCTGGGGCCGAAAGGTTCTGGAGTGGCGACCGCGTACCGGAAGACGTAGTGTTGGTAGGCCTCCCACCTCCCAGGTGGACCGACGACCTGGTCAAGGTTGCTGGAATTCGATGGATGCAAAACGCACGGGACCGGTCGTTGTGGCGACGTTTGGGGGACGCCTATGTCCAACAGTGGACGTCTTTCGACTGAATTGATGATGATGAAATAATACAATTATTAAATTCCTGAGGTAATACAGGTTTAACTCTAATTATCGTGAATAATTTGGCCGAGCATTAGAAAAAATTCAACATTGTTTCTTTTAACAGTACCTACTTTTCTTTTAACAAATCAGTTGCGTATTAAAATAAAAAAAAAACTATGGTTTTTTTTTTAAACAGACAACTTTTCGTCTATTAAATATTAGTTGACATATACCAGTAGGTATTCTCTTTCTACAATTTGACTTAACGACAAACTTTGAAATAGGAACACATTTACATAATTATTATTTATAATAAATTTAAAAGGTCTTTTTACTTACTTAGGGGAAATTCTGGCTTTTGCTATCTGTGGAAATTTCCAATGAAACAAAAAAAAGATACACGGGCTTTAAGAACTTTGTGATTGTTCAAATTATAACTTAGATAAGTACCTAAATATCTCTAGACAATTATTACTCTATAAATTTGACGTACCGAGTGGGTGTTTCAATACACCGTGAAATTTAAATGGTTGTTTTCCCGCGGCAGAATGACTTTCCATAAGGAGTACTTTTGAAACATACAGTAAAAATAAAAAGATTTTTTTATGAATAATTATTAAAAATATTCATCAACTCAAAAAAACGAAAACAATAGTAACATTAGACGTAATTTGTAGGTAGGTATTATTAGAGTCGCATGAGCAGCCCGCCGTCAAAGGAAACCGATTCATTAAATATTTAAACCAAAATAAGCTCTCGCACGTTGTGATACGTCATAATTAGCTTGCACTTTACAGGCCCGTTTTTTGTTTTTAATATTTTATTTTTTTATCAAACGTTTGTATTACCAAGACACAACTATTTCGCTGAGGGAAAACAACCATTAAAATTTCACGGTGTATAGAACTTTCGTAAGCAGAGAGCTTTGTACAGTAGGTACGGCTGTCGGATCTTGACGAGTCTGAAGCTCTGCGAATTTTAGCGCTTGTAAACTCGTATAAAAATAAAGGTAGGTATTATAAAAATAAATGCCAATAACCATTTTGAACTGCAATAACAATTGCTAATTGAATTTATTTGTTTAAACCACTTATTTTTTTACGTACTTTAACTTAACTGTAATATCAGAGCCTTGAGCACAGCGCTGGCCCAGGGATGAATTCGAAATAGGTATATCCAAATCGAATGTACCTATTTGGATTTTGTCGCTAGGGCAGCGCTGAGCTCATAGCTATTTTCTTAAAGAATATTCTTAAATACTCAAAATTCTTAATTCAAAAACCCGTTAAATTTCCACAAGTTAGGCTTAGCAACGCAAATATCAAGCAAAGTATCTACAAGTACTCTTTAAAATTCAATTCAAATACAAAATATCAAAAATTCAATAGTACCTAGTAATAAGCTCGGATGACGCACGACAAAAGTATTAAACTAATATTGCTTACGTAACGCCTCGAAAAAAAAACTAACAATGAAATAAATGCAAAGCCAGGGCTTACAAGACTTTATTGTATGCAAAAGATCAGCAATTTATAGACAACCACACAATCTACATAATAAAAATGACTTTAGAACACATTCACTTTCGCCACTCCTATTGCTGTCTCGCTCTATTGAAAGAAAAAATCTGTTGTCTCGCTCGCACCGCGCGTTCCAAATATGTACGTCAAAAATTTGGGCGCGCAAAACGTCCCGCATAGTTTGAAACGGAGATATGTCAGTTTTGTTAAAATTTTGTTGAAATTAATAACGACTGGCTGACCGGCATTTTTGTTGGTCCACAACGTAGGTAGCTTTAATTAGAAATATTTTGAGATTCAACATTTTTGTTTTTTATTTTTTCTAATTTTGGAATGTATTTTATTTTTGTTCGAGTTTTGTTAGTGAAGGTTACATGTTTGACTTTGTCATTAAACGTGTCGAATTTTATTGTGAAAGAAAGCTTTTCGTTCATTTTTAACCGTAGGTACTTACCTATTTACAAATATATATATTTTTTTTTATGGTAGGTTAAAATCATCGAATGACGAAACCCGCTCTTGGGCGGAGCGGGAGACCAGTGTCAGTGTCTTACTGACTAAAAAACCTACCCTGTACCTTCCTTGCCTTATTTCCAGAGCCACGGTAACAGTTTCACACAAACCGGCAGCTCCAGAAGGCTTCGACCCTGAAGGGCCCCTACAGTTTGCTGACAGCTCATTGAGGCGCGCGGAAACGGTGCGCGCCGTTGACGACTTGGACTCGGTCTGGACAGTTACCAGACGACCGGACGGCGAACTACCCATTGCTCACCGTCCGCGAGCCAGTGCCTACGGTGGCCGGATATCGGCAGGATCGCGGCGGCTACGGCTACGGCGAGGGCGTGTTGCCTTTGCCTTATGCGGTCGGCCTCCTCCTTTACGAGCATTACTGCTTCGCAGAAGGAGGCGACCGCCTGCCATTCCTCTTCGCTGTGGACCATGGCCTGAACTAGGGCCCAGTGCAAGAGGTCGCCGCCGCCGATCACCACCACGAAATATCGCATATTGGTAAAAATGTTAACTGATTAGTAAAATGATAATGTGTTTTTTTATTTGCTCTATTTGGGTGAACAGATTGTCTGAATTGAGCATTTTGAATTAAGAACTTGTCAAAATCTATTTAAATGCCAACAATTTTGACAGATCACACACAGCACAAGATCTCAAATTATTTGCCGCCTTCTGTACCACCTTGTCATCGGTAAGGCACATTTAGATCTTTTGAGTTTCAATATTTTTACGGTTTTAAGCAATAAATGAACTGAGTCTTCTCAGCAAAATTCGCTGAGATAGTTAATACTATTATTATTAAAACTACACCAATTATACATCACAATATCTAATATGAATCATTTTACGAATTACCGTGCTATTTTCTGAGAAAACATCCTTGTGCGCAGCGCTGGGCACAGCATCGAATTCGAAATAGGTACATTGGATTGATAACCCTATCTTCCTAGATATAGGATTGTTAATCTAATGTACATATCTATTTGGATTTCGACGCTGCGGTCAGCGCTACGATCAAGGCTGTTTTCTTAGAGTACAGCACGGCTGAACTTTGCAAAAAATTCCCGCCAAAATCTCCAGAGAATTTGAATTAAGAATCTCCTTGACAGATGCTAAACAGTAGATACTTTTTTGAATAAATTACTTCGAGTTTAATTTACTTTTAGTTTTTACGTTTATGAAACGTTTCTTTATTTTTTTTTGTTTTTTTTTATTTTTATTTTGGCTTCGCATAGTGTTGCATTTAAATAGTGTCAAATTTAGAAAGTATTAGTTTTTTAGTCACTTTTTGTTAAGTCTTTGACATAATGAAGCGCTGCATCGGACTTTTGTATTAACTTTTCAGTATTTTGACAAAAAGTTTCTATGAACGTGCTTGTCTATCGCTAGGATATAAATTGATGTGTATAGATATCTAGCGTTACCTATCGTGGTAGCTACCCTCAGGCCAGGAAGTTCTCCTATAGTAACTCAATAGTCGGAATCGATGATAACTTGCCTGAGGATGAGCTGGGAAGTGGCATTGTAATAACCAATAAATAGTGGTGTTGTTTGCAAAAAAAAAACAGTAGTAACTCAGTGGTATGCTATGAAACGTATGACACGGGTTCGAATCTAGACAGGCGCTTTACTTTGTCCAACTTTGTGAACTATTACTACTCCAAAAATGGTGAAGGAAAACATCTTGAAGAAACTGGCTTGTTTCTAGATCTAGGAGAACCAAAATTCTAAGTGATATCCATCTTCATGTACTGGGTCTGTTTTTTTTAGTTGAGTAAAAATCCAATTACATCTCCGTGTCCTTGGGTAAGGCGGGAGTTAGTGTCAGACTTTTACTGACTAAAAAACCCACTAGATATATTCTTGTATAGAAATAGTCCATAACTCTATAGATATTTATAGGTAAAGACATTGCTCTACATACCATTTTTTAGTCTATCTCTATCATTAAATCCACGAAGGAAAAATATTAAATCGGTTAGAAGTTGCTGAGAAAGAGCATGGGGCGATTTGCAAGTCTTGAACCAAAGCATAATTTTTAAGTATTTTAAGACACTCAAGTGAATAGCAAAAATCTGTCCACAGCCTAATTCCTCTAAAATTCAATGCATTTATTCCAACTAAACCAATTAAAAGGCCTCTTTGAATTGTCCACTCACTGTACAATCAAAAAAGGTTCTAATTTTAAATTCAAAACATGTTCCTACCAATATTTGTATGATTCATTGCAAGGACTTCGAACAAACAAAAATGCATCACACACGTAGTTCGAACAGTTTGAAAAACGCACTATTTCACATCGGCCCGCTCTTGCGGCCGGACGCAGCGAATTTCCGAAAACGCGCCGTTTTTATACCCAACAGTGTAATTTTCGGAAAATTCGTGCGCGCCTCGCTTAGCCGAAACCGTAATTATGCCTATTTCGATCGGCGACTTTTTCGACGGACACCGCAATCAGTAAATCGAAATTATTTTCGCAATATGAGCGACGATTTTGGGCTCAAAATTTCTGCGAATGCGTGTGCTTTTTTTATTTCGATTATTATAAAATTGATTTTGGAATTGTGATTTGTAAAAATGATAGTTGGTGTTGAGTTTGTGCTTTGTTTTGATCGCATTTGTTTGTTACAGAATTTCTTTGACAAGTTATTTGTCTTAAATACAATCCGACGAATTACTAAACTTAAGTGATAATAAACAGCTCTTTTCAAAACATTTTAATGGTTTTCTCCTCTAATAAGTGTGGGAGAAATGATATTTGTTCTGTTAAAGAAATTATAAATCTTGCTACATAATACACAGATGGCCATAAAACTTCAATGGAGCTAAACTCGTCAAATGGGGCCAGAAGGGGCCAGAAGTGGTTTCGATTGAAAAGCGATGGTAATGCCACTTAAAATTATGTTCGTATGTCGATGTTTTAACTATGAGTAACATATATACACACATACACATTCGCTGGAAACAGCAGAATATTTTGGACTATAATTGAATGTAACATCTTGTAACAACAATATTCTAACAAATAAAGGTATTATTATTATTTTCGGGTACATTTTCTTTTCTCAGCTCTTTGGCTGGTTTCGACTACATTTACGGGCCAAGCCAAGTAAATGTAGCGTGTGAGATTTTAATGTGTAGTGTGGTGAAGTCCTTCGTCATTCTCTTCTATCTGCATGAACTTCCTGACGATTCTGCAGGTATTTAAAATTGCAGCTTTTTGCAGTGTAATATAGAGGGATTCTTTTAGGTCTAACAATTTTAAACTGTGAAGGAGGTGATTAGGGATAACGCCTGTGGTGGAAAGAACTATAGGGACTATGTACACTTTGTCTTGACGCCAGATTCTAACTATTTCATCTTTGAGTTCCGCATATTTACTAATTTTTTCAGAGATTGTTTTCTGTATGTTGTGTGTATTGGGGACGGCGATATCTATTAGGTAGGTAACTTTATTTATTTTATCTTGTAATGTAATATCGGGTCTATTAAAATGAATGGTCTTGTCCGTGAGGATGGCACGGTCGAAATAAAGTTTATGTGTGGTATTTTCTAAAATGGTTTGTGGTACATAATTATAGTAAGGAGTATGGGTGTTTTGTATGAGTGTGTATTTGAGAGCTAGTTTTTGATGAATTATATTTGCAACTTGATTGTGTCTGTGCGTGTAATCAGTCTGAGTGAGTGTTGTACAAGCACCAGTGATATGCTGAATGGTTTCTGGTTGGGCGTGACATTTGCGACATTTATCATCTAGTGCTGTAGGATCTTTAATTATATACTTTCTGTAATTTTTTGTGTTAATTATTTGATCTTGAATAGCTATTATAAAACCTTCAGTTTCCGGGAATAAGTTACCTATTTTCAGCCATTTATTGGACGCTAATTTGTTAATATGGGGTTGCTCTAAGTCGTGAGGGTGACGGCCGTGAAGCACTTTCCTCTTCCAATTTTCGATTTTTTGCGTCTGCGGGTCTTCATTTGTAGTACTTTCTACCTCGGCCTGACTATTTAAATTAAGTGGAGTGTAGTTGTAATCGTTTGTTACTATGGCTTTGTGTATCTTACTAGTGTGTGATTTCGTGTAAAAGAATGTTTTTAATCGACTAACCTGTTTCCGCCAAAGGTATTGAATGTCTATAAGGCCTCTTCCTCCATGTTGTCGTTTGACGGTTAACCTTTCAATAGCTGATTTAGGATGTAGATTATTATGTTTTGTAAGTATTGTTCGTGTAGTTCGCTCTAATTGCTCTGTGTCTGTTTTAGTCCATTTTATAACTCCGAATGAGTATGTTAATACGGGAATAGCAAATGTGTTAATAGCTTTAATGAGATTTTTACTGGAAAGTTGACTTTTACATACAGCAGTAAGTCTTCTTTTGTATTCTGTAATTAATGAGCTTTTAATCCTAACATGATCGAGTCCTTTTAATTGTGCGTACCCCAAATATTTATATAAGTCAGTCGGTTCCATTGCTGTTATAGTGTCAGTACTATTCACTACGTAGTCTCCAGACCGCACTTTGCCTCTTACAATGTGAAGTGTCTTACACTTTTCTAAACCAAATTGCATATTAATATCCTTACTGAATTCTGCTGTAATGTTAACTAATTTTTTCATATTTGTTTCTGTATTTGAATATAACTTGATGTCGTCCATATAAATGAGATGTGATATTGTTGTTTCCTCTGTAGTATGCTTAAGGCAATATCCGGCCCTACACCGCTGAAGCAAGTGAGACAAGGGATTAAGGGCGAGGCAAAACCACATGGGACTAAGAGAATCACCTTGATAGATACCTTTTTTAATTGAAATTTGTCGCGTTGTTATCACATTGTTGTTGTAATTTATTTGTAGAGTAGTTTTCCATTGCAGCATAATACTACGTAAAAAGATGATTATTTTTGGATTTATTCTATAAATTTCTAATATTCTTAGTAACCACGAGTGAGGAACACTGTCGAAAGCTTTTTTGTAATCAATATAGGTGCAATGAAGATTTCTGTTTTTTGTGTTGGCGTGTTTGTGTATAGTGGAATCAATGATTAGCTGTTCTTTGCATCCCATGTAGCCCTGTCTGCATCCTTTCTGTTCCTCTGCTATTATATTATTGTGTTCAATGTGCGAATTAATTTTTCTTGTTATTGCTGAAGTTAGTATTTTGTATACTGTGGGTAAGCATGTTATTGGTCTGTATTGGGAAGGCTGATATGCATTTTTAGTCTTAGGTAGCATGTAGGTAATTCCTGTTGCTAAAAAATCAGGTGCGTGCTGTTGTCCTAGTATAATTTTTGTTAAGATTTTTGCTAAATATTTATGTAGTGAAGTTAATTTTTTATACCAAAAATTATGTACTTTGTCTATTCCCGGTGATTTCCAATTATGTAGTTTAGCTGTTATGTTGGTAATGTCTGACTCTGTAATCTCTATAAACTCCATTTCGTCAACATCTCTCCACTTTGCCTCTTCTTCCTCTATCCAATATGCTTCGTTGTTATGTTGTATTTGCTCTTCCCAAATATTAGACCAATATGTTTCTAGTTGCTCTTTTGTGGGAATTGTAGGTTGATTTGGTAAATTAGAACTATTTACGTCATTTGTGTCGATGTGTGGATTGTTAATATTTCTATAAAATAATTTTTCATTTGCGGCGAACGTGGCATTATCATTTTTTCGTTGTTGCGCTTTTTTATATCTTCTGAGTCTGTGAACTTTAAGTGCTAGTTTTTGTTTTAGGGTGTCTAAAAATTCTTCAGGCTTTCTGTTACTATTTTCATGCCTGGTGTGTGTAAAACTGCTTCTAAATATGGCTTCAACTCTTCTAACTACTTTGTTTGATCTGCTACCATTGATATATTGTGTGAGTCTGCCACAATCTGCCCTTAACTTTTCAATGTCTTTTACTAACCTTTGTTGCCACGCTGGTTCTACGTTTTTTCTCGAACGTGTGTATTGTGTGCGATCTGTGATTTTAAAATTGAGCTCTTCGGATATAACTACTGCTGTGCAATAAATAAGCAAATTTATGTCTAAAAGATGAACGTCGTCAGAAAGAAACTGTTCTAATATATTTTCATTAAATAAATTAACTAAACGAAAGAGATTAGGAGTATACTTAAGTTTAGGTAGGTTTGGCCGAGATGCTGGGTTCATCCCAGAGTATTGTGCTATCGTGCTTCTAAATTTGTCGTGTATTTCTTGGATATACGTGTCTGTTGTAAGGTTTCCGATGGCTAAGGTTTCTATGTCGTTCTCTAGAGTTAGGGTAATATACTCGGTTTGGGTGGATGTGTGTGAAATTTGTGTAGAAAGCGGCGATTGGTTATATTGATGGGATTGGGAATAAGGAGATTGTAATTGTGTGAGCGCTGGTGCTTGTTCTGTGTCAGAGTTTTCCTGTAGTAATTGTGTTTGTACTTCTTGTTTTAATTGATCTATAGTTTCTTGTGAAAGAAGTTTATTCCTAACTATGATTCTTCTTTGATCGGAAATTCTTTGTTCTGTAACCGAAATTTCAGGGTATTGACGGGTAAAAATAGCGTGCAGTTGTTGTCTGTAGGTGGTCATGTCAGTTTCTAATTTAGTTATATATAAGTAGGTTCGCATGATGAACAGGTTTACTTCTTTACTCCATCTCATGCGAACTCTTGGTTTACCAGCCTTGGTGGACGCGGGCAAGAAGGTAGATACCTCCCGCGCAACATTCAAGGCCGGTGTGGGTGGAACTGTGTTTAAGCTACTAATGAGAGGTGACGATGATATGGACGGTGATGATGTTCTTGAAGGTATGTACGATGCTGTACTAGGACTGTACGGTTCTACAGGGGTGTCTGTCCTGTTTGTCAGTCTATCATCATCGTCAATGATTTCGGCTGTAGTATCTTTGTCGGTGGGAGCCCGCCTGCTCAACTCCTCACCGCTGACGGTTCGCATGCTGTGACACCCAGCGTCAGCTCCAGGTGCGCCCCGGCGATCGCCCCCGGGCAGCGGTCCTATACGTTTACTTTTTGAACGTGTCTCCATGTTGAATGGGTTTCCAGAGCCACGTTAGCCACGCCAGTAATTACTCATTCGTGTGTCCGCCCCCCACGTGATTAGATGGTCAATCAGGACGTGTGGTTGTTTAGGGGGCATGGTTGTTTAGGGGGCTGGTTGTTTAGGGGGCCGTATTATTATTATTATTATTACACGTTAACTTTCGCCTTTGTAATAATATTGTATCATTTGATATTTTATAAAAACGGAATAAAAATCATATAGTCATTAACCTCATTGGTTGAATGTTTCAGTCAAATACTCGTCATACGTCAAAATTATTTACCGTGAAAACAATAGAAAAAAAAGCAATACAAAAATTAATTAATTCACAGAATAGTTCAATACTTTTCGTTCAAATGTTCCATTAAAACTTACAGTCAGAAGCCAAAAGAAAACAACATAAAAAAAAAACAAAACAAAAATGATTAAAAATACGAATTCAAAAAAGGAATCTTATTGAAATCTTAAAATGGTCGCGGGGTACGATGTGACCCACCTGCTACATTCGCGAACCAACAATACAAGGGCCCGACCCCTCGCCCTGCGTCGATGGCGCGAAAATAACCAGAAACTGACATCGCAAAAAAACGCAAAGATGGCAAAGGTGTCTCAATTTTTGACAAAAAAGTTCACCGAGGTTAAGACCCATGGGAAAGAGTTAGATACGGTCTTTAATCTCCCTTTTCTAACAGAAAGACGATATCTTCCGCGTTTTTTTTTTAATTTCTAACTGTTTAGGTAGGGTTCCGCTATTGTGAGCTTTTTAAAAAAGTAAAAAAAAAACTCGCGAAGTTCAACCCCTTTGGCAACAGATGATCGCAAGACGCGTGAGATAGTTTTTTTTTTAATTTTTCGTACTTTGATTTATAACTGTTTGCAGTAATTTGAGAGTTTTATAGATATTGTGCTGTTGTAGGAGTTTTTTTGGGATGGTTTTATAACGGTTTTTGGTGAAATAGTGTAATATCATTAGGTTTTTTTTCTGAATCATCAGAGTAAATTTATTATTCTGTGAATGCTTTTATTTAGAATTTAGAAGGCAGTAAATTATGTTCAATAAGTAAGACAGATAATTTCTTAGGTATGTCTTTGAAATACCTATAGTGTTTTAGTAAACTGTATTTTATTATCAATTTTACACTTTCCTTACTGTTTTAGCTAAATACATTGGTATACTTAATTAATATTACTTAGGTACATTACATGTAAAGTTATCTCAAAACTACTACAGGTAGTGTCTTCCTTAATCCTTTAAGTTTTATTAATCTAGATAACACGATCCAACGAAAAAAAACACCAAGTTTTCTTAAAATCAATCGTCCAAAAAACGTGTAAAGTTTTTTCTATAACCTCTTTACTGATTGCGTTTTTGCCTCACCAATCAGAAGCTATTGTCCGCAAATCACAATCGTGGCCAAGATGCCCCTTTTTGACCACTGCGAAGAAAAAAAAACAAAAAAGGTCACTGGGGTCATAAGTCACACGTTTTGTACCTTTTAAGGTCATTGTTTGGCCCTATTTTATTAAAAAGAGGTCAGTTATAGAATTCGATATGCTTGCGAATTTATGCGGGGTGATTGGTGAATGGCGGAATCCGGGAATTTGTTTCTTTTCGAGGTAATTTTATACGTGTGTGACCTCGGGTCAATTGTGACCGTAAACAATTTAATTGTATTGATTTTTAAGGGTTACTGAATATATTAATTTTTGTGACAATAGTTTTTATAAGTTTAAGAAAAGTTCAATTTTATTACTTTGTTAAAAATTTAAAGAATTTATAGAAATGGTTTTGGAAGGGTCATTTTGTGGTTTTTGTTTGATTCGGTATCGTGAAACTTGTAGTTACTTCAGAGGTAAGGAGAAATACAATATTGGTTTTAAGTATTTTATTTATTTGTACTTTATTTTTTAAATATTTTATATATTATAGTCTGATGATACTTTAAAAAGACAAAACCATTCGAAGAGATGGAGCTATAATGTGAGGAGGATATTAATCCTCCTTTCCTTTAGGGGATGAATTTTGGAAAATGCTTTCTTAGTCTTCTCCTACGTCATAAAAGGAAGCCCTGTGCAAAATTTCACGCTCCTAGTCCCAGTAGTTTTGACTATGCGTTCATATGTCAGTCAGTCAGTTTCTCCTTTTATATATATCTCCCTTTACCATACTTCTGCAGAGCAGCTAAGTAATGCGTATTACTATATCAAAACCAGTTTCTGAACGTGTTAAGTAGCTGTTACAGCGACGCTAGTTATGTTTAAATCACTTTACCAGTATGTTAGTAATTAATTAAGGACATTTTTCTGTGACGCTGATCTTGATAATCATTGAAAAAAAACAACTATGTAGGTGTATGTAGGTTTTAAATGCCTTGTACGGTATGACACATATGTTGTACCATGTTATATGTTAATGATGGTATTTTAAAACGCTTGTTTCTTGTCTAATTTTAATAAGTTACTGTATCTCTATATTCTTTCTGGTCTGTTAGTATAGTGGTTAGTGGTTCTGATTGTTATGTTGGAGTGGTAGGTTCGATTCTCATCCACGACAATTAAAATTTGTGTTGAAAAAGATAATTTTTGTTCTGCGTTTCGGTGTAATGTAGGTTATGTATGAATAATATATATATGTATTTAGAAATATTTAAGTATGTTTATCAGCTGTTTCAGTCATGGCATAAGCTCTACTTAGTTGGGGACTAGACGTTGTATCAAAGTTGTGGATTATTATTCTAAATATTTGCTAAAAGGGTTCAAGATATTGAATAATCTTTATGTGTGCTTTATAAATTAAACAAATAAAACAAATCGTTTATAGTTTGTTGGATCACGTAGTTGCAGTGTAAATACCTTAAGGTATGCTAAGTTAATCGGGGTTCAAACCCAGCCAGGTACTTTACTTTGTAATATTTTTCACCACCACTGTACTCAAAACTTTGAAAGAAAACATGAGGAAACCGACATGTTCTAAAAACAAAAACTCGAAGATTATGTGACATCCATCAACCCGCACTGAGCCTGCGTGGTGGATTACAGTCTATTCTCTCTCCTAGAGAGGAGGCCTTAGTCAATGCAGTGAGAACAATGGAAAATTAATGTTGAAGAAGCCATAAGTATGAAAACAACGGGGGGCAACCAAAACACTGGGATAAAATAAATTAAGTAAAATTAAGTACGTAATATTACTTTAGCCAGTTTTTGCAATATTTCTCCATCACCATTTGAATTTACCTACATTATTCTCAGATACTTAAATAAAAATTAATATAAAAATCATTATCTTTGTACCTTATGCGCATAGATTAAAAAAACTTTGAACCCAAAAGACATTTGAACTTGATAATAAATCTTACAAAAAATCTAAGTTAATGCAGATTAACGTTGGAACTTCTTTATATTCGCGACCTTTCTACCCTCCCGTTTAAATTTCCCACGTTTCACCCCGATTCACCCCAATTTTAGGGTTATCTCTTACGCGGAGTGAGCATCAAAGTAGATCACTTTAGAATTGCTATCATTATTTTTTTTTTCATTTTTACGAAGTTTTTTTTTTGGGAAAAAAATGTAAAAAAGTGACCCCATTTCCTGATGAGGTCTCGACATTGTGAACTAGGGTTAACCCTGTGTATTTGTGAAATTTGATCCGGTTAGTTTTTTTTTTTTATTGTATTTTTTATTATTGATGGTACTGTTTAGGCAGGTAACTAAGATTTTCTTGTGAGAAGATGACGAATACTGTTTCTTTTTATTTTTTTTAGTAAAAATTGTAGCGCCATTTTTTTGCATGTATATCGAAATACTTTTATATTTTGGAATTTGTCACAATGAAATGTTGAAGGAATCTAAGAATAAAATCAACGGATAAGTATGTATTGAACATACTTCGTAGACGTTCTTAAAATATTTTTATCCTTTCGACTTTAGTAATTACAGACACAATTAAAGAACAGTAGGTGTACGAACGCCGGCGTTCGATTGGGCTTAATGAATTCATTTATTAGAAAATTAATCATTTTAATAAGTAGCTCAGTAGTGTTGTAGTTCCTCATTGGTCTCGTGGTCGTAAGTGTGACTGTTGGTCGTAGGGTCCGGAGTTCAAATCCAGAGTCGATTAAAAAATGCAATAATTAAGGTTTTATTTATTACTAGCTTTTGTCAGCGGCTTCGCCCGCGTACATAAAATATAGCCTATGTCACTCAGGAGTAAAGCAGCTTTCTATTGTTGCTAAAATTTTTCCAATCGGACCAGTAGTTCCAGAGATTAACTCCTACAAACAAAAAAATAAAAAAACAAACCTTACCTCTTTATTATATTAGTGTAGATGTAGATAAATTACTCTTTAGCAGCCCAAACTGTGGAAGATGGCGGTTGCGACAGTCAGTGGCCTCAGAATGCGCGTAAGGCCGTTTGACCGACCGGACTAGGATAGGACTGGAGAGAGATCAGGTGCGTCATGCACCTGATCCCTCTCTGGTAGTCCGGTCATGTCAGATTGCCGTCCCTCCGGTCATGTCCGTGACTATGAGGGTAAAAGAACAGATACTGCACCTGTCATTACGCACACATTTATACTCCATAATTTCGTAATAGTAGTTTGTTAATCTCTGTTGGGATTGATCACCGTAATAGACAGCTGGCCGGAAGTTAAGTTTATTTTATTTAGTCTTGTAGTTAAACAGATATTTTCTCAATTTATGTGGTTTTTATTTACTAAAGAATTTCAATTTTTTTACAAGCATAGTTAGTTATCCCGTTCCATTCATAGAGGGTTAAGTTATTTGTATGATGACTTTCCACAGTCTCTGGGCATCAGTCGAACCGTAGTCCTTCTACCGCGTTGACCAGTTACTGGATTCTGAAGGTCTGAAAATCAGTCGCTCTATGTAAAATATGGGTACTGAGTTGCAGGCGGTTAGAGTGGAAGCCGACCCCAAAATAGGCAAGTCCCCAAAGCATCATCATCAGGCAAAAAAAAAAAACAGAAAGAAAAATAAAAAAGAAATATAAAGTAAACTTAAACAATTATGCAAAATTGCAGTACCCTATTGACTGGACTGTAATAGTCTGAGGTCGTGGGACAAATGTTTGTATGATGACAACGATAATTTATTCTGTATCTGGGTGTAATTTGTCTATAATATGTATTTAGAAATAAATAAGTATGTTTATCAGTGGTCTAGTACCCATAACACAAGCTCTGCTTGCTTGAAACTAGACGGCGTGGTGTGATAGTTATGGAATACTATTATTGTTATTTTTTTAAAAAATCTTCCAGGTGACCTGCGAAAGGAGAGATAAGAAGAAATTTACACGATAGTATGTAGGAGAAAGAAAAGAAGATACATAATTATAAATACTACTCAGTTAATTAACCTATTAATTAAAAACATCGTGTCTTATTAAATAAATAAACTAGAGTAATCATCAAACGACTATGACACTAAACAATTATTAAATTCCGTATGAAATTATGATCAATAAAACGAAAAAGAATTTAAGTAACTAACTACATTTTTTCATAAACATTTTCCAATTGTACTTATAGATAATTACATAAAATAAGTAGAGCCTCAAAACAACCATAAAAATAGTTGACAATTTCAAAAAATTGAACAAGAACAGTTCTCGTTAACTGGCACGTTGAATTAATATTAAAATAGACGTCATTACAGTAAAGAATAACAAATAAACAACATTCTATCATTAATAATACAATATCGGTGCAAAAACGGGTCGTGGCTGTTGTTTCGTTGTAAAAAACGGTTACATACAGACTTGCATCTGCAAAAGTTGCAAGACTAAAAATAATTTTCAACGTTTAATACAAAAATCGTAATAATTAACTTCGTTACACACCAATAAATTACAATACGAGAAAGAAATGCAACACGGACAGACGCACACATCTTGTCTCGTGTGTATGACGCACACACGCGTGCGTAGGGCGGGGGTGGGCGCGGGTCTAACGTGCAGATTTAAAATTGGAACTTTTATTTTGTTTTTCGTTAGTTTTTTTTTTTTTGGAAACGATTGTTTTTTGTTTTCATATGATTTTATTTTAATAGTGTATTGTTGCCTGCCTGGTTAATATATTTTTGATGGCATTGTAAGGACTGAAAATATGAAATATAAATATTACGAAGAAGTAATGGATGGAGTGTGTGAGGAGTGATATGAAAAAAAGGGAGTTTTTGATAGTGTGACGGGTGACAGGACAGAGTGGAAGAAAAAAACATGTTGCGCCGACCCCAAGTAATATGGGATAAGGTTAGGATTAGATAGGTATTTAAAACATGATTTCTTCTCTATCATCTTCAAACACTTTGACAAAAATAGAACCATTATTGAAATTCCTTTAGCACAAAATCAAAGCTATCTATGGTGCAAATAGGCGTCAGAGACCATATTTGGTTATTCAGCAGAATAGCTCTGTACCTTCTTGATTATGAATTCAATCAAGTTTTATAAGAACAATATACCCGAGAGTAATTCAAACCAGCAGACAAAGGTTTATACATATAAAATTTAAAATGGTATTATACTATGGGAACATTTAAAAAAAAAGGTGATGATGATATGGGTCCCTTTTGATCATCGATGCAACAGATGTACGGTGATGCGCCACAACCCATAAGTACCCATTTTCGTGACATATTTTGTGTGCATATAGCTAAGGAACTGAATTCCCTTCCAGAATCTGTATTTTTTAATAGCTAAATCCTAGGAGATTTTATAGGCAAGAGCTCAGCAAGTTTCCCTTGAAGTAACCTTGAACGTCGACCAACTATCGCTCAAATGCGATATAGTAAAAGTGTCAGTTAGTGTCAATAATGTTGAATTTTATTTGTCTTCCAAAATCAAACATCGATCCCTCATTTCCCATGGACCACAGATCAACAACCAACACAATCATTAACCTTTTGAATACCATAATTGGAGACACAATAGAAAAACAATAGCTGTGCGAGCGCCGGTGTTCGCTCAAGAGTTTAACAAAAAAAAATCCCCTACAACATCGATACTCGATTGCACATCATGTCCCATCCCTACCCGCCGCCATGGCCGTCACAAATACATTGGTATGATTTATTGTCAACATGCTCAACAACTTGTGTGCGCAGTATCACTGACATACACACACAGGCTGCACAGGACTGACCAGGGCTGCCCTGGGGAACACAGATTATTACGATTATTATGATTATTAATGGGTAAATGAACAACGGTGCCATTATACTCTGCTTTTAATTCATCACCTATCAATGAGGGCTTTCTAAATTATCATCAGGCAACACTGAGTTGTCAAGTCCAGGCACCTGACAAAATACTTAAGTAAGTTTTTTTTTTAAATTCTATTTATACTCTGCTAGTTTAATTCATCACCAATCAATGTAAGCTTTCTAAATTATCATCAGGCAACACTGAGTTGTCAAGTCCAGGCACCTGTCAAAATACTTATGTTTATATTCTATTTTTAGTGCTCCGTGGTTATGCTTTGAGCAGGGTAGTCAGCTAGAAAACACCGGCTTCATCTAGTTTCAATAGACATAAAAAAAAATTGACGTGTAAGAGTTTGTAAAAGCCTATTTGCAAAATAAAAATCATTTACCATAATGGGTAGCTCGTTGTCCGCCTATCCGGTAAGCGTCCGGACCGAGCCCAAATCGTCGACGGCGCGCACTTTTCCCGCGCGCCTTACGGAGTGTCAGCAACTGTAGGGGGCCAACAGGATCGAAGCCTTCTCGGGCAAGGGTTGATGCGAAAGCGACATTGGGGCCCTGGAACTAAGGCAGGAAGGAACGGTGAACGAGCGGAGACAATGTCAGACTCCTACTGACTAAACGACCCATCGTTTAGTCAGTAGGAGTCTGACAATGTCTCCCGATGATTTTTCCCACTCTAAAAAAAGTGCTCCGTACTTTCAGAGCTTTTTTAGAGTTCTTTTTTGCAACCTAATAGCCCTTACCAAATATGCTGGTGTTTGATTCCAATTGTTAAATTCCGGTGAGATTCGCATCTTACTAATATTATAAATGCGAAAGTTACGATGTTTGGATGTTTGTAACTCAATCACGCCAAAACGGCTGGACGGTGGATGAAATTCGGCACAGGCATAGGATACACTCGGGAATAGGACATAGGCTACTTTTTATTCCGGAAACCCCAACCCCAATACCACGCGGGCGAAGCCGCGGGCAAAAGCTAGTTCTTTATAAAAACGTATGCATGAGGGAATCAGGCGCCGCTCGCCGTTCCATAGCCCATAATGCTCATATTTGTATGCTTGCTACACCTACAACTTAGTAATCATGACTTAATTAACTTAATCCACGCTTAGCATGGGTATTTCGAGATACGAGCGTACATTTTAAATGAACAATTTGTAAACCACTAAATGAGACATTCTTAGACAAATGAATAAGGTGAACAAATCATCTAAACTTGGTTTTTTAGGGAGCTGTGGTGGGCGAATGGCAACTGTCCTGACTTACGAGTTGTAGGTCATGGATTCAAACCCAGCCAGGCGCATTACTTTGTGTAATTTATTTCAACACCACTGCTCTCAAAACGGCGAAGAAAAACATCGTTAGGAAACCGGCATGTCGTACAACCAAAAATTCAAAGACATGTGTCATCCATCAATCTGAACAGGGCCTGCGTGGTGGATTATGGCCAATTCTCTCGCCTAGAGAGGAGGCCTATGTCCCAGTAGTCATAATATTTAAAAGGCTGATAATGACGATGGTTTTCTACAAGCATTGAGAAGAGGAGATGTTATTTTATAACGTAGATGTTATTTCCTACTGTCACAAAGAAGCTGGGACTCGCTAAGGATGAGTAATGGGTAATGGGTCCGGCTGTCTGGTAAGAATCGTACTCGAGTTGTTAACAGACGGGCATTTTTTAAGTAGATACGATATGTCCCCTATGCGTTCCAGGACCATGTTGTCCTGGTATGCATTAGCTTAAGGACTCAGGTGGATTTCAGGCAGAAGTCCACTCCAAAACCTGGGGCCATGGGCTGCTGCAAAAGCCAAATATCAGGGCCCTGGAACTAAGGCAAAGAAAAAATGGGTTGGGTAGTTTAGTCAGTAAAAATCTGACAATGTTTCCCGCTCTACCTAAGGCCGGGATTCGTCATTAGATGACTTTTCCCACCTCAAAAAGAACCCACTGCTTTTAAAAATTGTGGAGGAAAACCTCGAATATTCCCACCAATCTGTACTGAGCACGTGAAGTGGATCACAGGCCATTTCATCTCCTAGAATGTTCTCTGGCCTGAGTCCCAGCAGTGGGAACATTATAGAGCATACAATGATACAGAAAATCCCATCATTCTATAAGTTCGACAGCCCTATCGCCTGCGCAGTACGTGATGCGTCGAAAAATGTGCCATTTATGTGTATAGGGAATTATTACTTGTTCATCAACCTTTTAATTTCGACAATCGACCAACAATTAAGTGTTTTTTAACATTCAGCATACAGTATGTTTTATTACTACCGCTTTTTGTGGAGACGGCTGATTTTGAAGAAGAATGCGCCGGTATTAGTATGAGTTTTGATGGCTTTGGAGAAAAACTGCGTGGTGGTTCTGGAGCGAGATAAGGTTGTGTCCTCGTTAGGAAATACTTATTGATAATTTAGATAGATATACGAGTATGTTTTATTGTACACCAAAAGATATTATATAGGAACTTTAAAATTAATGGGGTGTAACAATCAGCGGCCTTATCGCTATAGCGATATTTTACAGACAACCTTTGGATGTATTTGATAAAATTTTTTTTGCTGTTTCAAGTTTAATAAAAACAATTTTTTTTTCACACTTACTTTTAACCTTTTCTTAGCGATTGCCTACATTATAAAGAGAAGTCTTATGTAAAATTACACATTATAGTTTTTTTTTATATATATAAACAAATCGCCACACATTGGGCCCCTGCAAGAAGAAAACGTCAACGTGGTCGACCTCGGGATGACCTAGACGCGTACCGAGATGGCACAGGAAAAGTAGACTTGGAAGGACTTGAGGGAGGCCTTTGAACAGCAGTGGGACAGTAAAGGTCACTGAAAAAAAAAACAAAAAATATAAACTAGTGCTGGACTACGATCCTACTTCATAGTAAGCAGTGCAGCATGCTATCGTTAATGGTGAGGCGAACTGGATTGTTAAGGTGGGCCTTCCCGATTCACCCAGAGGATAGTTGAAAACCTTGTTGCTACATCTGAAGTAATCCAATGTGATGTTTGATTTTTATCAGTGTGAAAGAGACATCATCATCAGCCTTTTTAATGTTCCCACTGCAGGGACACAGGCCTCCTCTCTAAGAGAGGGAATGGGCCGTAATCCACCACGCGGGCCCAGTGCGGGTTGGTGGATGTCACATGTCTTCGAATTTTTGGTTCTAGGACATGCCGGTTTCCTCACGATGTTTTCCTTCACCGTTTTTAGAGCAGTGGTGATGAAATAAATTACACAAAGTAATGCGCCTGGCTGGGTTTGAACCCGCGACCTACTACACGCAAGTCGGGGCCGTTACCACTCGGCCACCACTGCTCTAAAACTCTGACGGCATTCAGTAATTCTACGATTTACTATATTTCACAAAACTTGTTCCAGGAAATACGTGTTTTTATTAAACCCTTAAGAATTTTTGAAAAAAATGACATCATGTAGAATCTCCATTAATTGCGCTAGGCTTCTATAGAAGTACTTTTTTTATATTTTTAATATAGCAATACATTATGGATAGTCAAAGTTCACGTAAAATAGCAGATGTTTAGTAGTCTTTACTGGATTACTCTTATACAAATGTATGTTTTGATTTCTATAGAAGCCTAGATAATATCAACAAGATATCTGTGTATAAAAGAAACTGAAGAAATATGTGCCATAACAACACAATCACGTAAGAGCGGTTGTATGAAAATGTACGTCGGGTTGGCCGCTCTTAAGAGGAAAGATTGCTGCAGGCAAATTGTTCCAGTCCTTCGATCTACGCAGTATAAGCGATGTGTCGAAACGCTTTATCTTCAAACAACGTAAGGTCATCATTCTATCATTGAGCTTCAAATACTGACTAGTACTCAATACTGGCATAGTACGCGTCAAATAAATTGAATCCGAAGCTATGTTTTTTTTATATTGGGTACAATAATCTAATGACGAATCCCGCTCTTAGGCGGAGTGGGAAACTGTGTCAGACTCCTTAATGACCCCCCCGTTCTTTCTTAGCCTTCATACAGGGGTCGAAACTTCCTTTCAGAAACCGGTCCGGGGTCCAATAGGCTTCAGCCTTGCAGTTGGACCTCTACTTCCGTTGCTATCATCATCATCAGCCTTTTAGGGGAGGGAATGAGCTATAATCCACCACGCAGGCCCAACGCGGATTGGTGGATATCACATGTCTTCAAATTTTTGGTTCTAGGACATGCCGGTTTCCTCACGGTGTTTTCCTTCACCGATTTGAGAGCAGTGGTGATGAAATAAATTACACAAACTAATGCGCCAGGCTGGGTTTGAATCGGTTCCGTTACCACTCGGCAACCACTGCTCTCCACTCGGCCACCACTGCTCTACTTTCTACCTATCTACTTTCTCATATTTAATTATTAGTTTGTATAAAAATAGCCACAGTCTTATCTTAGAAAGAAATACCAATGCTTTGCTGACATTGCGCATAGTTTCTGGTAAGCAAATCCTACGCACATACGTCATTCACGTACGAGATAAAAATGAATGAAAAATAATCAGAAGTTATATAACTGAACTTTATTCTTTTTTGTGACAGACAGAAAAGAAAAAAGTAGTAGTAGTATTTATTAGTTTATAATATCAGCAAATATACGTATTTTATTATTATAGGTCACTTAATTTATATTTACAATCTATTTAAAATATCTGTTATTTATTTATTGTGCTACCATAGTTTTGTCTTTTTTAACCCAAAGGTTGACTGGTATAGAATGCCTTGTAGCATTAAGGTCGCCTGTGTACCACTACTGTACATGACGTTTAAATAAATAAATAAAAAAGTGAATTTTAGACATCATTCTCTATACAAATACACTTATTTGGCGGTCAAGTAAAAATACTGACAATAAAAACGGATACTCAATTATCGAGAACAAATCTCTCTACCCAAATAAATCACGTGAAACCACCGCCCAGAATCCTCACTATTCGTCTAAAAAATCTACTGAAAAATCTGTATCAGCCATCCGTTTATCTCACAGCATCCAAATCATCCAATCACAATAGATCGAGTGCGCACGCGCTGACGGACAAACAGAGCGCAAGCCAAAATAACCGGTGACATTTTCACGCGTACGGAATCGAACTATAATACACTAGTGTGAAATGCGACGCAATTACCTACTGTAGTCAGTGTGTTTTTGTTTTCTTGATCAGATTTTAATGTGGCTGAGAGGATTGTACGAGTGTTTGCTGTGGATAGGAGTACAATGGCGGGCTTTGTGGCAATAAATATAGCAGCTTATTTGTCTTTAAATCGTTTTCCACCTCAAAAAATTTACTTTTTCAAAATATCTGGGTCAATATGTTTTTTATCAATTTTAGTGGCGACACCGTTACTTTAGTTTATTTCAGGAAAAAATATTTCTTCTCTTTAGTTTGTCCTTATCGGTTTTCACGGGAATTAAACATCTAGATCCCTAATTTTCACAAAAAACCATTGAAAAATTCGCCACCAAAATTGATAATTAAAAAAAAATGGTTTATATATTCACACATTTCGCCTTTCTATAGTCGATTATATCGCGTACATCGTCAGCGGTCTACCCGTTTGAATACAATTTAGGTGTCTTCAAGGCTAGAATGAACAGGCTCACAATAAACTAGTGGGCCTCACCATCAATGATTGCAGTAGTTTATAAAAATTAAAAAAATAAATGTATACCACATCACTATGATTCTGTTGGAAATAATTATGACTTCCCCAAGGGTCGCTACGACCGGTCTTGTGTCGGATTCGGGCTTGTGGACTGCGAGCAATGGGTAGCTCTCCATCTTGTTGTCCGGTGACAGTCCGGACCGAGCCCAAGTCGTCGACGTTGCGCACATTTCCCGCTCGCCTCAAGGAGTTGTCAGCAAACTGAAGGGGCACTGCAGGGTCGAAGCCTCCTGGGGTCAAGGGTTGATGCGAAAGCGTAACACCAGGTCTCTGGGATTAAGGCAAGGAAGGAATGGGGTAGGTTGTTTAGTCAGTAAGAGTGTGACACTGTTTCCCGCTCCACTCAATGGATGATGAAACCAAAGTGGCGACCAAGTGGTCGCCACTTTGGTTTCATCAATCATTTGTTTTGCGAGCAATTTGTCTTGCCCTTAAACTTAAGAGGCATTCTCTTAAGTTTGACGATTTTTCAGGCAATGTCGGTAAACTAGGTTCTCCTATGGATATCTTCATTTTTGGACCATCATGATATGTAAAAAATATCAAAAGTAAGTAAGTATAAAAAATAAATCATTACTGTCGTCAAACAAAGCTACTTTCAAGGTTCGGCTGGCACAATTCGATTCTCGCATGAAACAAATATTTGTATGATCATGAAAAGAAACAAATATGATAAGTGTTTTGGGTCAAGGTATAGTGTATGCGAATTTGTGAACTCACCCACGATACAGGAGTCATTCCTATGCCTATACCGTTTAACAATGCTAACGTTTATTCCATAAAAAATATACTTAAAGGGGACCGACTGACTGGCCTGTCAGCATGGTAGTCAGTGACCCTGACTGCTATACCGGAGGTCGTAGGTTCGATTCCCACCCAGGACAAATGTTTGTGTGATGAGCACGATCATTTGTTTTGTGTCTGGGTGTAATGTATCTATAATATGTTTGTATTTAAAAAAAAATATATAAGTATGTTTATCAGTTGTCTAGTACTCATAACACAAGCTCTGCTTAGCTTGAGATTAGACGGCGTTGTGTGATGGTCGTTGAATATCATTATATTATTATTATATTAGCTTCTCCACCCGCCCACAGACCCACCTATCATCAACGTCTTGCATAGTTTGAAACCATGTTGTTTCATCTAACGCAATCGATCGCGATGTTTCATGAAAAGACAACGCGAAAAAAGAGAGATGACGCCTGAAAACTCTATCGGTAATTCCGTGAATTACTTGAATATTTTACAAAACTTGAAAGTTTATAAGAAACATTGTCGTCATTGAGAATTTTCTTTTCTAAAATAGTAATCTACTAGCCTTCTGCCAACGGCTTCGCCCGCGTCAAAGTAGGATTCTCCACACAAACTTTAACCCCCATTATAACCCTCTAGGACCTGAATTTTGAAAAACCCTTTCTTAGTGTTCGCCTACATCATAAAAGAAAGCCTTGTGCAAAATTTCACGCTCGTAAGCCCAGTAGTTTTGGCTGTGCGTTGATATGTCAGTCAGGCAGTTTCTTCTCGTATACCTATATATATCAAAATACTAGTCTATACACCAAATTACCTAAAAACAATGTCTTTTCTACATCCCGGTTCGCGGGTAGTTTATCGTAGTTAATAGGTTACTCCACGGGCTTCCTCCATTTCGTTAGTTCTCCTTTTTTGCCGCACTAGTGCTGGATTTGGCTGCGATCCATCTGAGACATCAATCTTACCTTTATTGCTGTTTGATATCTTTGGTAGACAGTTGTACATAGATAATCACACATTGTTCTAATCTAGATTAATCTGGGATCATTACTATGATAGTTATAGTTTTAATTATCTGCTTTTTTTATTTTGAATAAATTAAAATGTTTTTCAATACACTTACTCGAAAACTGCCTCTTATCACATCCCGATTAGGTTCAATATGGCATGTATATCACCCAAGTGCTTTTTTAAATTTATCACAAGGGCTTTTTCATTTCCACTTTATCGTCACGGTCAAGGGCGATTTTTTTTTTTTTATTTAGTTCGTTTATCGAATCAGGCGCGAGTCTTCCCCCACGAGGCGCAGGTCGACCCCCACGAAATAAGAAACTGACCAGAGCAGTTAGTAGATCACCAGTTGTAAGCGTATTGAAAAACGTCGTTTAACACACGTGCAAATTAGTAATTGCAGCTCTCGGCTCCATAACACACTCGTCTACGTCTCGTGCGAATTCCGCCTCGGTCGCAATGCCAAACTTTCTGCACTTGTATCAAAATATACTATTTTCATCTTTAAATTATTCAATTCTGCCAAATTGTAAAATTGTTTTAAATTTTAATCTTTATGCAACTAAGAGTAGTGAAGGTCGCCGAGTGGTAACGGACCCGACTCACGAGATGTAGGACGCGGGTTCAAACCTGCCTGCCTAGGTTTGTCTTGACAGACAGACAGGCAGGCAGACAGACGAACAACAAAGTGATCTTTTAGGGGTTTCGTGTGGCATATAAAATCCTATTTTTTTTCCAGAAACCTTTCTTTAGAACTTTACAGCTATTTCTTCATTTGACCTCAACAACCCTTTTGGCATTTGTCAAGTACCCTATAAGTATTAGAGTATTAGAACCATAACAGGTCAGTTTATTCCCAGCATCCAAATCTCGCACATGTTTATGTATTTGTCTGTTTGTCAAAACAATGTTGTGACGATAGAATATTTTATCTGATGCATGACTCATGGCAATTGAAATCATCGGGCATTCCCAAATAAGGTATATGTGCATAGTGTGCCTAATCACGCAGTATAATAATATGTACAATTACTTAGTATAATACCTAATCATATAAGCATGCACAGCAAGCTATGGGCAAGCTGTGCATGCAAGATGCACAGGACCGGTCGTTGTGGCGGCGCTTGGGGGAGGCCTGTGTCCAACAGTGGACGTCTTTCAGCTGAAATGATCACTAAGCTCTTCATCATCATTTCAGCTAAAAGATGCTTTTTACTTTCAAAAAGTTGCAACTACTAACAAAAAGATGCCACTACTTTAAAAAAGATGCCACTTTTTTCAATAAGATGCCACTACTTTCAAACTTTAAATGTATGATATTTAGGACATTTTACTCTGACAAAACGCACGAATGAATTTAAAAAAAAATACTAGTTTTTAGGCAAAATGAGCAAATTGCTAGTAAGTAAGACAAATTTTTCAAAAGGCCCATATACAAATACGTAAGACTCATTGATATAAATAGGGTAGTGGTGGCGCAGTAGTGACAGCCTCGACTTGTAAGGGACGAGTTGTAGGTCGCGGGTTCAAACTCAGCCACGATTATAAATTTGTGTAAAAATATATAGTAATTTATCACCATTGCTCTCAAAAGGGTTTAGGAAATCATCGTGAGGAAACCGGCATGTCCTAGAAGCAAAAATTCGAAGTCACATCCATCAACACGCACTGAGCCTGCGTGAAGGATAACGGCCCATTCTTTCTCCTAGAGACAAGGCCTGAGATTAATATATATATGTTAGTATGGGAATCACTTGCAGCAATGTCGACGTCCAGTTGTGAACTTTAGCTTAACTTTTTGGGGTCACATGAGAATGATGTTATATCCTGATTTTTTGAAAAAATATTTAGTACTTAAATAAAACTAATAATATAACTGAAAGGTTACCCTTTAAGCTATACTTATTAATTAGTTTTGTTACAATGATTTTCGGCTAAGTAAGTTTGAGTAAATTCTAAGCCATCTCGATTTGAATAAAGTTTATAAGTTTTATCTTAGTTACACATTTTTGGTTTAAATACCTTAGTTTGATACTTTTATTAACTTTTTGTTAGTGTAGCATAGTGGCAAAGGACCGGACTAAGGACTTACGAGTTGTAGGTCGTGGATTCAATCCCAACCAAGTGTATTAAGGTAAACGGCCCAGTAACCGTGAAGTTATGAACTTCACTCACTTTGCATGCGCGCTAGGCTAAAACTAGTGGACTTATAAAAAAACGTTTAATATGACTAGTTAGATAATTTAATATACTTTTAGTATATTATACTTCTATTAAATTAGTGTGAATGTTAATTAACAATAAAACAAAAAAACTACAAAAAGGGCCAATTGTACCAGTACCCGGTAGCATTGTACTAGATAACGTTAAATTGTCCCGGAATCCGGTAATTTTAACCGCGAATTTGAACTCTATTACTTTACGTTAAAGTTCACAGAAATAAAATATTTTGAAATAAAAAGAGTAGTAAAAATAATTAGGGTCTGTATTCAACAAAAAAAATATGATTCGTTTTATTTTTTTAATGTATGTTATACAAATTATAGTCTCAAGATGAAACCAGAATAATTAGGTGTTGACTCCTAATTATTCTGGTTTCATCTTGAGTAACCTTTAGTAAAAAAAATCTCTAACTTAAATTTTTACATCTTTGAAATAGAAAAAAACAAACATAAGTTTTCATTTTAGCCTCAATATTAAAAACCTCACCGGAAAGATCCCGAGTCAATGGAGACTGAGTATTATCACTCCAGTCTTCAAAGGCAAGGGATCGGTGCAGGAGTGTGGCGACTACCGTGGGATTAAGGTTATGTCCCACACCATGAAGCTCTTCGAGCGGGTGATTGACTCTCGGATCCGACAGGAGTGCACCATCTCGGGATGTCAATATGGGTTTCGACCAGGCCATGGCGCCATGGATCCCATTTTTGCCCTAAGGGTTACCATGGAGGGATACAGATCGAAGAAAATGCCTCTGCACCTCTTGTTCCTAGACATGCAGAAGGCCTTCGACTGTGTCCCCCGAGATGTGATCTGGTGGGCGCTGAGATCCAAAGGATTGCCCGAGACCTATGTTGGCATCATCCGAGATATGTACCGAGACTCCGTTTCTGTGGTTCGGACCGCTGTTGGCGATACGAAACCCTTCCCCATCACCGTCGGAGTTCACGAGGGCTCTGTTCTTAGTCCGTTTCTGTTCAGCGTGGTGCTGGATGTGCTGTCCTCCAACATCAGGGACTTACATGTATGCAGACGACATCGCGCTGGCGGACTCGGACAGTGGGCGCTTGGTTCGACGTGTGGCAGCGTGGAAGGAATCGCTGGAAAACGGCGGTCTGAAGATGAATGCGGCGAAGACCGAGTACTTGGCCTGTAACACAACAAACACTGCTCCTGTTCGCATTGGCGAAGACACAGTCGACCGCACGGAAGAGGTCAGGTATTTGGGATCGGTGCTCCACGAGTCCGGGGACGTCGATTGCGACGTCGAGTCACGTATCTTGGCGGCCTGGGCGAAATGGCGTGAGGTGGCGGGGTTTATCTGTGACCCCAAAATGCCGGTTAGGCTCAAAGGACAGGTCTATAAGACCATCATTAGGCCTGTCCTTTTGTATGGCAGTGAAGCGTGGCCTGTACTTGAGCGGCATAAGCAAAGCCTGCGTGTCACGGAAATGAATATGCTGCGCTGGATGTCTGGAGTTTCGCGGAAAGACCGCATTAGGAACTCCCGCATCCGGGGCACCCTTCAGGTCCGTGACATAGCGCATAAACTGTAGGAGGGCCGCTTACGCTGGTTTGGCCACGTTTTACGAAAACCGGCAGACTACGTGGGCAATAGATGCCTCGCCATGCCGCCTCTGCCGGGACCCGGAAAACGAGGATCGAGGCGTTGGATCGACGTCGTAAGGGACGACATGCGTGCTAATGGGCTTAAGACAAAGGACGCAAAAGACCAAGCGAAGTGGAGGCGTCCTTGCAGGAAAGCGGACCCCGGGCACCGAGGCGAAAGCCAAGGTTGCTACCGGGACGAACGCTAGGATGATGATGATGATGATGATTAAAAATAGAACTAGGTAACTACTTAGTCAATCAGTCATTATAAGTAGGTAAAATCAGGAACCTAAGAGATCACAAATAAGGTTATATTTTCTACTTTAATTATCACGATTTACAATGTTTGCTCTAAATGCTTAATAAACCCTTTTGGATATGCTTACCTGCCCAGGTAAATACATGCAAATATTTATAAAAACTCTTAAAAGTAATACTACAAATCAGCTTACTTTTTAATTACGTAATAGCATATAAAATGTTTACAATATATTAAAATTGCACAATGAGAAAAACAACTTAATAAATAACATTTGAAAGATTTCCTCCTCTTCGTCTTCTTCTTTTGACAAAACTGTAGCAGGTCCTTTGGAACATTCAATAGAATAGCGGCCGCGTATTTTGTCGTCCAACGTTGACCATGGAATATTGAGGCTCCTTTTCTACTTCTATGGCCTTTAATATTGAATTCTGTTTGTCAGTCATGGCTAGCTGAAAGAAAATTATCACGTTATTTGCTAATTTCGAATCAATAGGTATAAGAAAGTAAAAATACAAACTTTCAAAACATCTTTAGTAAAAACTTTGTAGTAATTCAATTATTTAAAAACAAACAGCATCAAGCTTTTCTCCCTTTTCTCAATTTTAGCTGATGTCAAGAAGTAGTCATATTCTAAGTAAAGCGCAAATGTTGTATAGTGTTAGAAAATAGAGCAATAAAACCCATATATAAATGACAGTCCAGGTTTTCACTGGTTTGAAGTAATCATAAAGCAACACCAAGAAGTAGGCCAAAGATTGGCTCAAAATTAAGCACAACACGTTAAGTAGTTTAAGAAAGCAGGGGTACTTTATTATGGCACAACTCAAGTAAACAAGCAGTTCGAAGCTTTTTACGCTACCAGAAGTCCAACTTGGAGAAGTAGGTATAGATCCCTCGAAAAATTATTCAAAGTTTCGAGGCAGATAAATACGCAAAATAACCTATTTACCTTTAAACAAATTTAATCATGGCTCTACGAATTTGACATCATTTTTAGTACCTATCATCGATTTTTTATCATCTGGATAACTTCACAAGCCTGACTGACATCTTGCACCTAAATCTGAACTCACGTGAGTAAGGTGACTTAATAAATGAAAATGAAAGCCGTGCAAGAAACATGGGAAAGTTCAGGCGTATGAAAATGTCGATGGGAGTTCCAACTAATGAAAGGAGTCAAAACTTGTAGGTACTGAAAATGACACAAAAAAAAAACACCAGGTCAAGTGTCAAGACTCGAACTGCAACGCAGATATTATTTAAGTAAATGAAATAGCCAAGAGCTTTTTCACCGTTGCCTCAATTTCAGCTACTGTCAAGCAGTACGGTGTACCACGGTGAACGTTACATGACAATATACGCGGCTATATTCTGTAGAACCCTATGTTTAAATAATTGAATTACCATTGACTTCAGAAACTAATTTTCCACGTTTTAGTCGCATTTGGTTCCTGAAGGTCACCTGAAGAAAAACTTACATGATAGTGAAACAGACAGGCCAGGATGGTGGTAAGAACATGTGTATCTAGTACAAATATCTAAGTGACTAAAACAAATATTTAACACACAGTTCTCATCCTGTATGTTAGTCGCTCTGAAGTAGGTACGTTATAAAACGGTAGTTATGAATATTGACTACTGGGCAATAATGCCCAGTACTCAATATTCATAACTCAGCTATGGGGCGCAGTTTTAATGCGTCCTTATAGTAAACGAAAAAAAACTGATTTTAGAGAGGAACTGTACAGAAAAACGCAAAACCAACCTGATTGCACGTGGTAACAAAACAAATAAAGATGTTTTTTTGTGTTAACGGAAAATAATACTTATCACTAGGCAATAAGAACCATGACGGATTTAAATGCAACTCTTAATGCATGTCCCAGTATCCGGCAGAAAATATTGAACGTAAACTACAGTTCCAAAGGAAAATGAGACCTATTTCAAAGCCATAAGGATACAATAACGGGTTTTGGTGCAGCGTATGTTACCGGGTTGATAATGTACCAATACCCGGTAAAAAACATTCGAATTTACCGGGTACTAGGTCAAGTAGGGGTTTGTGAGTACCAATAAATGTAACATGCAAAAACATTTACTTTTCTATGAGATTTACCATAATTTATAGGTTAAATCGTTAAATAATACACACAAGTTTTTATAAAAATTAACACTCTTACCTTAATTTGATCCGTCGATGTATGGCTAGATGATCTCTGCGACGGGGTGGTCTCGTAGTTCACTGACAGAACTTCGAACTTACAGATAATTTGATTACAACGTATTTTTAAGTTTGCACAGTTTTGACGCCTTTAAACTTTTTGGTGAGTGTTACCATTAAAATTGTATAAAATAGTACCAAGAATAAATTGCCATTTACAAACTTTAATTTGATTTTGGTAGAAAGACGAAAAAAAATAAAAACTGACTAGTTAACGGGTACTGGGACACTAACGGGAATACGTACTTCTACCTTACTTTATATAATTTGTTTCATCAGCACTTTTTTTAAAACAGTAAAGTTAAACATCGTGCAAAAATAATCCTGGACCCTAAAAATTCAGAGACATAACCAACTCGCACTGGGCCCGCGTGGTGGATTATGGCCCATTCCTTCTTCTGGAGAGGAGGCCTGAGTCCCAGTGGTGGGAACATTAGTCCATGGTTGCTTGAATCAATAAATGAATTGAATTGATTGAATTAGAAGGCTAAATGGAGTTAGAAATTTTCCTAGGACAATGAATCGTAGTTGAAAAGTAGTTCGAAGTTTTGACGCACCTAACTCAAATTAGAGCTGTACCCACTCCACAACTGACTGACGGAAAGTTATGGCATAAAAAAATAAATCATAGATTAATAGTCAAGTAAAACAGTGGCCTGAAGTACCTCCACACGTTATTATAATATCATTAAAGAACTTATATCCTCTTATAGCTTCGACAAAAAATTAAACAAAAACTTTTTAAGTTAAGAAACTAAACGCTACCAACTTAGATGTCAAAAGTGTACAATTACGAAACTCGGAGCTTTGTCGTATCCATTGCGTTACCAACTTACAAGTTACGGACAACTACAGAACAGATGTTATCTCAGCAAAAACAAAAAACGCAATGTAAAACTAAGACAATAGCTTAGTGTTGCGCTGAGCGACACAGCGATATGTCGAAGGTCAACGCGCGTATTTTAAACACGCTCCAATTTCAAAAGACTTTACAAAAAATCATCCGCATTGTCGGGCATACAGTTAACCCTAAACTAAAGACCCTTTCTTAGTTTTTTGGCAGAAAAAAAGGCGAGCGGAGACGGCGGGCGCGGCGCGGCTTATTCGTGGCCGGGCGGCTGCAGCGCGCGGTCGCACCTCTAGCTCTGTGACGTCACGCCACGACGCTTCCAGGAGCGCGGGAAAATTCGCGCCAACAGCCGCACTTGAGGTTTCCATCTTTAAAAATAATCCACCGAAACGCATTCGAAGAATCGATTATTTTCGATAACACAGTAACGCGCCGTGTTTATTATTATGATTCGTACAAATTAAACCGTGTATTGTTTTAAATATTTCGACATTGTCGGAATTCTATTGTGTGACTCTTAATTGTTTAATGTTTTGTTTGATCTAGGGCTTTGTCGAGATGAATCCGTTTGGGTTTACATTTTTGTCGTGATATAAACAATTGATAATTTCGCGGAGGAGTCGAGCGGTGTTTTTACGAATGTTTTTGCGTATCGCGCGGTGGTGGGGGAAGGGTGGGGCCTCGGTTGACTCGTCCCTCTCCTAGCAAGTATTTTGATTTAGTTTCCGAGTCTTACGCAGATGTGGCAATTTTTTCAGTCGCGTGAGTAATTCGCGCGCGGCTGATACATTTTCCGTGTTTCGGACGATTATTTTTATTTAGTTTCGACTTCTCGCGAAGTTAGCATTGAAACTTTATTATTTCAGGTGACTGTAAATAGAAGTTTTGTTAGAAAAAGACTTGTATTAGTTATATATAAACTGTGTTGTCAAACTGTGGTCGTAGTGTGTGTGTGTGACACTGAGGATTTCTGGTGATAAGGCAGTGAACATTGTGCATGACCACGCCGTTGTTTTGTCCAGTTTCTTTCATATTTGGATGTCTTTAATTAAGGTAAGATTTTATTTATATTCTCTTTTAATTAAGAAACATATCTGTTACATCAAATAAATATTGTTTTTACAATTAATAAAATATATTAATTGTATAATTGCGTGCGTTACAAAATATAACAGTGTAATAAGAGCGCCATTATACCTAAGCAAATAAGTTTTGTATGAATAGAAAACATAGGAAAACTTTATCTAAACTTTAAGTTAAGTAAGTTATAGTTGGAATAATTTTGTTTCATGTTGTTATTTTAACAAATTATGTTGACATTTAATACTAATAAATAATTTACTTTATCAATTTTTATTAAAGAACGTATCAAGTAGTGTAGTTTAAATATTTAGTGTCATTTTAATATCATTTAATCTTATCCAAAACTTGGCTATAAATTCAAATATATTTTATTTTCCATTTTCAAATAATAATCATAATACATAGGTATTTCAAAAAACAGCTCGGCTATTGTAAATAAAACTTAATAAATAAGAGTTTAAATTTTATATCAAATAGAAAAACTTTATTTGAAAAATTACGAACTTTTTCATAAACTTTGGTTAATAATAATATTTACCAAAGTTTTAGTTATACTCGAAATCATTATTCGATACATATTTAAAAACTAAAACAAAAGTTTAAAACAAAGCAAGACTCTTATAAGAAACGAGACATTATAAATAAAACCGAAATTGTATTTCTTTGTATGTTTATTATTTCTTTACGTTCGAACGGCTAAAACAATTTCGATAAAACTTGGTATACAGGTAAACCATGTTTTGAAATATCATATAGTATAATTTTTACCTTTTATTCTAGAGTATGTTTTTTTGGGATAATTTTCTATTACCACGCGGGCGAAGCCGCTGGCAACAGCTATAGTTTCTCATAAAACTTAAAACAAACTTAAGTGTACATAAGTAGTCTACCCACCCCTTTCTCTCACAGCATGAACATACTAAAGATACATATCTCAAGATGCTGGAACGTGCATTTTTTCCCTTATCTGACCAATCGAGATCAGATAGAGGAACATCTAGTCTGAGAGCATCATAGGTCATAGGTCACGTGGTTAGAAGATCAAGTTGGAACCGACGCTGTAGCGGGTACGATTCCCATTTGATGCGATATATACAGTTGATATGGTTTTATTTGAGCTGCCAATTGAACTATGTCTGTTAGTTTGATGTTCGTACATTCAATTTTATTTTTTCCCTATGACTTAAAAAAGAAATTGTTTTCTTAAGGCATAGGGAAAAACGAAAAATTCAGTTATTAAAGTTATTTATTACTGTTTTTTTGTGGGGATTTATTTATTTAAACTTCATGTACAATGTACAGTAGAGGTACATAGGCGGACTTAATGCAACAATGTATTCTCTATTAGACAACCTTTGGGTTAAAAAAGTAATACTATGGTAAGTGTGCACAATAAATAAATAATAAATATTTCATATACGATGAAGTATTATTAAATTAAATTGCCTAAGATAAAACAATACGTATGTTTTCTAAAATTATAAACTGATAAAATATCTTTTTTTTTAATATAATTAAAAAGCTTCACTTAAATTAGAAGAATTTCAATGAATATAACTTTTTCAGCTCTACATAGAGTGAGAGAGAGGGTTTCAGGCTTCTACTGACTAAAATTCACCAGTAATAATCAGCATATTTTTTAAAATATTATCCGTCATAGTTTCTTCATTATCTTCTGAACTTACTGCTTTATGAAATTCCTGTATTTCTTCTCATTCATAGTTGTGATAACACGTAAAGTAAGAATTGTAAAGATAATAAGAATTTTATAAAAGTTTTATTTTTGATATACATGCGACTTAGTCAATGTTATGACAAAGTTACTTAATTAACCTTTTGAATATCGTAAATAGAGACATAATAGAAAAGACGACAGTGGGGCTCAAAGGTTTAAAATTAAAAAAGATTTTTATATAATTAGAATATTTTTCATTCCGTCTCAAAACTAAGGTAGTCCATAGAACCGAAGTCGCGTCAAGAGCTAGAGCTTAGTTTTATTTATTATATTTACACAACAATTCGACTTACTTCGCACGTTATTACAGATCATTTAAATTTACGGGTTTTATTAACTATACTACGTTTTGGGAACACATTCGTTATATACACAGCTAAGGAGTGGAATTCCCTGCCGGAGTCTGTGTTTCATGGTAGCTACATCCTAGAGGTCTTTAAGTCAAGACTGAATAGGTTACTTCTAGGCAAGCTTCATCGTCAGCCACATCATCGCTTACCATCAGGTGAGATAGTGGTCAAAACCTATCAACAATTAAAAAAATAAAAAACTATAACCTCCCAATATGCGCTTTAAATACGCAAGCGCAATATCTGTGAGGATTCGCTAAAAGATAGTGCGCAATTTCGGCGAGTCTGATTAAAACGATGATATCTTCGAAACTACGTTAGTTAGCTAGCTACCAGTTTTATCATTAGAATCTTTATTAAATTACCTAACAGGATATGTATAGATTAGTATATTTTTGATCTGTAATTGTAATAATATACATGTAATATATCTACGTCATGAAAATTTCTATCAACAGGTAAAAACTTCATGACTTTCATGCGGTTTTTACCTGTAGATTGAATTTTCTTGTTGCATTTTTGTTATGGTGGAAAAATTATGTTGTGACAAATCCCGTGCTTGGGCGGAGTGGGAAATAGTGTCAGAATATTATTGACTAAACGTTGTTTCGTTGATTACTTTTCCGAGTATATCGTTAACAGACAGACAGACAAATGGATACGGTGGCGGGTTTTGTTTTATGATATGTAGTAAAAGTTGTATTATTTTTTTATATACATAGAAACAATAATAGATAGAAAACCATTATAAGTATAGTAGAGTACAAAGGCACTGTTTTTTTTTTATATAAATGCCAGAATTGCGAAAGGCGATTTATAAGGAAACTAGCGACTCCCACCAACTTTTCACGGGTGCAATGATGATATTAATATATGCATGTATTACACATATAAACTTTCCTCTTAAAACACTCTATTTAAAAATCCGCATCAAAATCCGTTGCTTAGTTTTAAAGATCTAGGCATACATAGGAAGACATCGGGAAGCGACTTTGTTTTATACTATGTAGTGAGAAATGATAATTATTTTAGGGGTCAAAGTCTCTATTAAATTCCATACTTACAGCAAACTTGTAACGGTCAAATTATATGAGAACCTTGCAGATTTGATGGGCAACTGAAGGATTACGGGTGAGTTTTAGTCAGCAAAAATCTGTTGCTCCCTCCAGCTCCATTCAGAACGGGAGAAATGATTTGATTATTGCTTCCTAAAATAAAGCGTATAACAAATTTAAAGTTTCCGAAATATTAAAGAAAGAGATTTACTAGTTCGACTAAGAAAATCAATAGTAAATAAAATTATAAAGTCAAATAAAGTCTCTAAGAAAAAAGTGGATGTATTGTGTGACGAGTAATGTGGAAAAAAAAAGTTTTTTTTTGCGATAGCGTGACGGGTGACAGGACAGAATGGAAGACAAAAAACGTGTTGTACCGACCCCAAGTAGAGTACCTACCTAATATGGTACAAGGGGAGGAAGATGATGAAAATTCATAAACTCATTTAACTTACACTTTAAAAAGGATGCGGCACGATTAGAGTTCATTAGGAAGAAAAAATTAAACAGAAGTGATTTTGGAGTATTTCAGAGTATTTTATCTAGTCCTAATTCAGAAGTGGCCAATGAGCTTTATAAATTTTCTATGCAATAGATCCGTAACAGCCTTATTTTAGTATCCAGTGTAAGACACAAGACAGTGTTAGTTGTAATGAGCCTGCCATAGTTTAATTACGACTAAAGCCTCGAAGAAAAAGAGAAAAAAAAATTAAATAACTTAGATTCGGAAACTACCTGTCCTGTAGTCCTGATATTTAGAACTAGTAATGTGTATATAATAATATAAATTAATATAATAACATACATAAGTATTAATTTGATGATTTCCTACAAGATAAGTTCCAAATTGTCAAAACATTCTTTCTTTTTTAAACTTAGCTTCATTCTAGGAATTATACAGACTGTGTCATGGGTGCATTCACAAATATGTAAAGTCACTTGCATAAGAATTTTATTGATGCTCTATTTATTATGATATTTAAGTCAAATTACATCCATTTAGGAAATAAATATCAAAAGACTATTAAGTATAATTTGAAATTATTGAATATCTTAATGGAATCTTATGAGTCGTCAGATTGAGTTCGAATATTCAAACTCTTAAGATTAAAGGAAGGTCCGGCAAGCAAAGAAAGAATAAGAATGAGTTAGTCTTACATTAGCTTTCGTTTCACCCAAGGGCGTGGAGATGTCATTGAATTATTTTCCCATAGTAAAAACTCTTAAAATTGAAAAGATATTTTCAATTTACCATCAACGACTGCATCACTGCTTACTATCAAGTGGGATCGCAGTCAAGCACTAGTTTATTGCAATTAAAAAAAAAATGCTCAGCTTGCCTAGCAGAGCAATAGCATCATCATCATCAGCCTTTTTTTTTTAATGTTCCCACTGCAGGGACACAGGCCTCCTCTCTAAGAGAGGGAATGGGCCGTAGTCCACCACGCGGGCCCAGTGCGGGTTGGTGGATGTCACATGTCTTCGCATTTTTTGGTTCTAGGACATGCCAGTTTCCTCACGATGTTTTTCTTCACCGTTTTGAGAGCAGTGGTGATGAAATAAATTACACAAAGTAATGCGCCTGGCTGGGTTTGAACCCGCGACCACTACACGCAAGTCGGGACCGTTACCACTCGGCCACCACTGCTCTCAATAGCATAATGCCTTATAATGTTTACACTGCTGGAACTTAGGCCTCCTCTCAGTGAGAGGGACTGGGTTCTCCTCCACTTGGGATAATGTTCCCACTGCTGGGATTTAGGCCTCCTCTCAGTGACAAGGAGTGAGATACACTCCACCACTTGGTAATGTATTGCTGGTGGTACTTACGGTCACGATAATCACGTAGAGTTTTGAAAAAACGAATGAGAAAAATATCTTTGCAGTCATTTAAATGAAAAAATAATGATATAATTGATCGAATTTAATTAGTAGCTAGGAGATATCAATAGGTAGAAATATTCAAATAACAAGGTTGCAATTTGTATCTGTCTTAGTATTGTTAATGTTAAGAAACGGACTGTTAATAGGTTATTAGGAAAAAAAAGAAACGGCAAGGTTGAGTTGGACATTGTTAAAATTGTTTGTTATCCGGATTCAAATGTGTAGTTTTCTCTGTATATAGCGAGACTTTACAGTAAGAAAAACCCTAGTGCTTTTTTTCAGGAAGAAAAACCTTAGTGATTTTGTGTAGGAATGGTAAAAAGAGATGGATGGACTGTATGAGGAATGATATGAAAGAAAAGGGAGTTAGTGATAGTGTGACTGGTGACAGGATTGAGTGGAAGAAAAAAACTTGTTGCGCCGAATAAAATGGGATGAAGACAGGGAAAAAAAGAAATAAGTATTTCTAATACAATAAAAAGCACTTTATATAAGAAAGAGATATTATAATTGGAACATAATAAAAAAAAAAAAATTTGGTAAAATAAAGCAATTATTGTATTAGTACTTAGTTGCAGAAAAAACTAAAAGCTGAGGGTAAACTTTTAGATATATATAATAGAAATGTCAGACTTTTACTGTATAATACCTACCTGTGTTCCTTCAGCTGCCTTTTCCATTCCAAGACCTCCTCTCAGTGCTTGCAAACTCAGCTACTTGCAAAGCAGCATTTTAGTCAGTCTTATAAGAGTAATAATTCACAAATAGAGTTTAACTACAAATGTGACATTGCAGCCTAAGGTGGACTTATCTGCTACAATTTAACGTATCGAAATAATAATATTTAGATCCGTTTAAGTATCAAATTAATAACTTGACTTAATTGATTGTCTAAAAGGTAATATATCATTAGTAGATATAAACTAATTTGATGTAAATAGGATATGGAGTTATACGACAGTATTTGACGGCTAGTTATTTACTAAAAGTAATAAAATTAAAAGTTACAAGTCGCCAAGATTATTCACCAGTAACTTGCATTAAAATAAAACATATTGGAATCTACCACAGGAATCCTGCAGAAGGATCGAAGCCAACTGGAGCCAAGGGTTCGCGTCTGAAAGGAAGGTTCGGCCATGGTTTAAGAGCAACGTAGGATCGGGGTGATTTGTTTAGTCAGTAAGAGTCTGACACTGTCTCCTGCTTCGCCCGAGGTCGGAACTTCTCATGGGATGATTTTTACTCACCATAAAAAAAGCAAGTGGAAAAATAAAAGTTAAATTCTGATGTGGCCATTGAGCTTTATAAATTCTGTATGCAATAGATTCATAAGAGCCTTATTTTAGTATCTAGTGTAAGACACCAGTGTTAGTTGTAATGAGGCTGTTATAGTCTTTTTTTTTTTACTTGCAATAAACTAGTGCTTGACTGCGATCCCACCTGAATAGTCGAATCATTACATAGTATAAAACAAAGTCGCTCTGTCCCTATGTATGCTTAGATTTATAAAACTAAACAACGGATTTCGATGCGGTTTTTTTTTATTAGATCGAGTGATTCGAGAGGAAGGTTTATGTGTATATTATGTAATAAATGCATAATATATTCAATATCAGTACCCGTGCGAAGCTGGGGCGGGTCGCTAGTTACGAATGAAGCCTCGAAAAAAGAAATCATCCTTAGGAGAATTTTCTACTATCACGCAGACAAAGCCGGTGGCAGTAGACAGCAAACTATATCAAAAAGTTTAAAGATTATTTTGACAAGGCACAGTGATTTATTTTGGCAAGCTCTTAATTTGTTGAAAGAAACATTGTACTCGACAGAAGATTGTTGTGATGAAAAATATCTAAATCACTTTTTGTTTTTTATTTAGTTACAATGTTCAGCTTTGGAGATGTTTAACTTAAAATTTGCTTCATTCGTCAATTGAATTTTATTTACTAAACCATGTTTCAACTTTGCCCCATTTTTTTTTTATGGTAGGTAAAAATCATCCAATGACGAGTCCTGCTCTTGGGCGGAGCGGAAAACAAGTGTCAGACTCTTACTGACTAAACAACCTACCCCGTTCCTACATCGCCATACATACCAGGGCCAGAGCCTTCCTTTTCAGACACAAACCCGTGGCCCTGATTGGCTTCGACCCTTCTGCAGGGTCCCTACGGTTGCTAACAACTCCTTGAGGCGCGCGGGAACAGTGGGCGCCGAACTTTGCCCCATTAGGAATTACTGTATCGTGGGTGTATATACACACAAGTTACTTTACACCGGGACGATTATCTGCAGGTCATACAAATATAATATGTCCCGTGCAACAATCTAAACCGTTTTCCGCTCAATTAGAACATAAACAACAGCCTGAATTTAACTATCGGGTAGTTGCCCGGACCAGACATATAGACAAACCTTTGGATGGATTTGACAGAGGAAAAAGATGAAGTAACCAATTCAATTTTCATGTCTTTGGTTGAGTGAAAAAGAGCTATCTTCTAAAACTAAACAGATTCAAATAAGATACTAAGAAACCTTGTGACTACGTTGAGTATTGCCTTATAAGTTTTTATTAAAATTCCACAGTTTTTGCTATGATTCTCGGAAACTTGCCACTTCTATTAGAATGAGGAAAATCCAAAAATGTATTCGTTTCTGTTTGTTATTGTAATATTGTTCACCAATTTATGGATTCCTATTACTTGCTAGTTGAAAAAGTGTGAATTGAACATGATTTGTAAAATGACTATGTTGAGGTTTTTTCCCCGAGTTGTGTGATAATAGATATTAATTGCTTGTTTGTTTGTTACTGCAAATGTGGAAATTTTTAAAAGGAATATTTTTTAAGAGTATATCAAAAATCTTATTCTTTAGTCACCATAATCGTCATCATTCTTCGCTAAAAATTTTAATCACAATTAGTATTTTTAGAATAGGTTCAGTTTTTGTTATTAAACTATGACATTAAATAACTCCTCCGCATTGCTGTCAACTGGTAATCTACCCAAGGCATTGCCACGCTGTATGGTAATCTTTACCCTTTGTTCAAGGAAAAGCTAGGCCTTGGGTAACTCGTAGTGTCAATAGGGCGTATGGAAAGGTTTTGTAATTAAACTAACTGTCCAAAAATATTAATAGTTCTTACTGATAGGTCCTTCCTGAAGAAAATATTTTACAATTAGTATTTTTGGTGGAACCAAGGCTTTTTTAGTTGTAAGCAGGATTAAATTGAAGACCAGTTTAATAATTTGTTTTAAAATATAAATTCTGGAGAGTTATCTTAAAGTTTATATTTTAAAACAAATCGTAAATTAATCTCAATTGAAACAAATCAGAAGCTCTAACACTACTAGTCACTAGCGTGTTTTTTTGATGTTTTATATACTACTAGGTGATCATTACCAAACGTGCAATATTATTCATATAAACCTTCCTCTTGAATGACTCTATCTATTAAAATCGCATCAAAATCCGTTGCGTAGTTTTAAAGATTTAAGCATACATAGGAACAGACAGCGGGAAGCAACTTTGTTTTATACTCATCATCATCAGCCTTTTTAATGTTGCCACTGCTGGGACACAGGCCATCTCTTTAGGAGAGGGCTATTATCCACCACGCGGGCCCAGTGCGGGTTGGTGGATGTCAAATGTCTTCGAATTTTTGGTTCTACGACATGTCGGTTGAAAAAGACTATTTTATATTTAATCTACACTAATATAATAAAGAGGTAAAGTTTGTTTTTTTGTTAGTTTGTTTTTTGTTTGTAGGGGGTAATCTCTGGAACTACTGGTCCGATTGGAAAAATTTTAGTAACAATAGAAAGCTGATTACTCCTGAGTGACATAGACTATATTTTATATACGCGGGCGAAGCCGCTGACAAAAGCTAGTTGAAAATATATTTCTTTCTAATTAATTAGCAAAGATCAAAAAGCTTTTGGACCGGACGTTTGGCTGTAAATAGCTTTAAGCTTCCAAGTTCCGGAATTATTAAACTGGTTAGAACATTGGACCAGTCAATCAATACGTTGCCGAATGACCAATATAGAAATTGAAACCATATATTATTCCATTTTGTCAGCAATTAAACATAAGCATAGCCTATGTTGATGAAATACGCACAAACTGCTTATATTAGTCATAATTATTACCACCCTATATGTCTATATGAATTTATTATCCCGTACCCGCGCGATATATGCTTGACAAATCATAAATTAACAATTTAATTTTTATTTTATGCAACACATCGCCAAACGTCAGTTGCATTACAAATGATACCAGCCTCCAAAAATGTATTATGTGAAAAATTCGTCCTCAATATTTGAATAAGGTCGCTCGTTCCGTTCATTCGGTCAGTCATTCATTCTTCCATCGGTCAGGATTTCGACCGGAAGTAGCCCTTATCAGGCGGCGGACGTGACGTCATGAGCCACGAGCACAATCAATGTGAGCCGAACGTGATTGTTATATAAATAAAAGATATTTTTTTTTCTTTAACTTCTGAGTAAAACAATGCGAAACGGGAAATGTTTGAGTTTACGCAAGATAAACAACTTGCAAATGTAAGAGGAAGTTATAATTATGTTAATGTAAGTCAACAAACAGTTTAACATCTAGCGTTATGAATTGTAGTTGCATCTAAAAATAATTCTACCAACTAAGTAATATATTAATATTTTTGGTGTGGCAACATTTGCGAAGTTTTTAAAATATGAATGGGCGGGAACAGAGAGCGTTATCGTTCGAACTTGGAATACTATCACGTGTGTAGCTGGAACCTCGTACGTGTGTCATCATATATTGCCCTCCATTGTGAGTCCGAGTGGCTTTCCAATAAAAAATACATTTCCTAATTTACTGGAGTCGCCGTAAGTGTTGTGTTGAACAATGGCCCTGACTCACGTCACGTGATTCATTCAAATATCGAACGCTTCAACGATATCGATAAAAGTAGTCGATTTTCAAAAAGTTCCGATGCCGATCGATTCGCACGATTTGAAATGCCAGTTTTGTATTTCGATTTTTACGTGAATGATGCTCTCAAAACGGTGAAGGAAAACATCGTGAGGAAACCGGCATGTCCTAGAACCAAAAATTTAAAGACATGTGACGTCCACAAACCCGCACTGAGCCCTTACGGTCCATTCCCTCTCCTAGAGAGGAATAAAAACGATAGTATTTATCAGACATATTATCTTGACGTAGGCGGTAAAAAAACCTAATAAAAAAATTTTATTTTTCCTCTAGTCTATTTCAGAAATGTGAATTTTCCCAGATGAAATCTTCCTCTAGAACCAGAAATAGGATATTTTAGTTTTCTATTAAGGAACTGTTCGTAATCAGATCCTTTAAAAACATAAAATTTATCCGTCGGATAAGGATAAAAAATCATTTCTATAAAAAGACCTTTGAAATCATTCATTCGAATCTTACATTCAATTCATTCATTCATTTCTTCTTCTTTTAAAAGAAACTCTAATAAGTTCTGTGTTCCTATTGGAAATAGTAACAGGAAAAAAATCGTCAGTCAATATTTAATATTTGTACAATTGGAAAAAGTCACTTTACAATTGGTACCTATATTAACTTTTAATTACTATTGTTTCACTTAAAAATAAGCAGCTGTTTAGACATAAGAAGTGAAACGAAAGGTACAGCAGCTACGCGGCGAGTAAGTTGAACCTAGTTGGTCGTCAGTCAGAGTTTAGACCCGAAAATCTGTTATTGTGCTTTAAAGGTCAATCGTCATTTTAGGTCAAGTTATATGCCGCGTTTTTTACTATATAAATGTTTCAAGTCTTATGATCATAATCAGGCAGACTATTGAGCCAATATGAATTATATTGGTCATTAAAATTAACCAGTTGTAAGTTCACAGGCCTTGGAAAGTTGTCAGGAAACTGAAGGGGCCCTGCAGGGTCGAAGCCTCCTAGGGCCAAGGGTTGATGCGAAAGCGTAACACCAGGGCTCTGGGATTAAAGCAAGGAAGGAACGGGGTAGGTTGTTTAGTCAGTAAGAGTCTGACACTGTTTCCCACTCCGCCCAGGGACGGGATTCGTCATTGGATGATTTTTACCTACCATAAGAAAGTCCCCTAACCAAGTTACGATCATTTCGTAAACGTCGAACGCTTGGAACTGGCCACGCCTTTAATTCCATTGTTCCTATTTTAGAAAAGTACGTATGTTTTGAAATGCCCCCATTCTTCCTTAACCGGTTTTAAACAAACAACTTAATGTCATAGTTATTGTTTGTAATTTTTTCGCGCCTTTTTTTACAAATAACCTAATTTATGAACCATTTGAAACAATGGACCCTAAAGTTCAAATTTAATTCTCTTAACAACTTCATTAGTTAAGAAATGGCTTACGAACTAACTTGTACAATTACGTTTTTTATCATCATCATCTTCCTGCCCTAGTCCCGTTTTATTTAGAGTTGACGCAATATGTTTTTTTCTTCCATTCTACCCTGTCACCCGTCACGCTATCACTAACTCCTCTTTCTTTCATATCACTTCTCACATAATCCATCCATATTTTCTTTGGTCTCCCTCTCCATCCATCCACATTTATACTCATGGCTTTTTTGTAACATGCGTTTCATACCTCCTTTTTACATGGCCATACCAAGACAAACGGTTCCCTTTCAACTTTCCAGTCGTTTTTTATCGATAAACAAAAATACTATAGTTTGTTTTTTAATCCTAGACTACGATTTGACAACTTAAAATGTCAAACTCCAGAAAATTAGGAACATATTTCTAGAGTGTGACATTCTGAGTTGTCAAATCGTAGTCTAGAATTAAAAAACGAACTATAAGACTAAATTCTTACTAGAAATAAATACGTAGCATGTAAGTGGACCATTACAGTTTTGATGCTTGAACTTTTATAGTACATTTTGATACATAGTGCAGAAAGTTTGTCATTGCGTCCGAGGTGGAATACGCACTTAAAATGCTAAAAGTTTTTATGTAATTTTTTGGAATAAGTTATATTTTATTCTATTTAGTGAAAACTGAAAGTTTGCACAAAATCGGAGCAGTTATTCGTTTATCAAATTTTTCTGATGCCGGGAGCGAAGCCGCAGGCAAAAGCTATTTAGGTAAGTAGGTACATGATTTACTTAACATAGGTATTAAAAGTCTTATAAGTATGTTAATTTTTTGATTAAAATAATAAAAAATAATAATGTTTATAAATTTTTAAATTACTGATTTTTACTAGAGTCGAAGAACCGTCTATGTAAGTACTTAATATTGCCATAGCACCCATTTATATCAAAAGTACTTAAGTTTTCTATCCTTAAGCAGTGTATCGGCTGTCTGTCTGTCTGTCACGTCAACTAAGGACCATATAAGGGCTATATTAGCCGCGTATGGTCGCAAATAGCCAATTTATAAATTGATCGTTTCTAATTTGATACTGAAATGGAAATTATTGAAGTTTTTATGCGTTTTTCTGGTTTTCTACGCGTGTTCAAAAGGTTCGATGGGGCTGTTTGATTTGAATTCAATGGCTTGTTTGTTTAAAATTAGTAACTAGATGGTAAAACTTGTAAAGACTTGACAGATCGAGAGCAGATAGGTATGACTTTTTTTTAAGGTGGGTAGAATTATCCAATGACGAATCCCACCCTTAGGTGGAGCAGGAAACAGTGTCAGACTTTTACCACTTCCGCTTTAAGAGGAGCGAGAGAGAGTGACTCAGACAGTTTCTTTTTCTAACTTAAACCATTGGCTTAATGAAAAAACGTATTTGCAAAAATAAATATCATTTAATGAGTAACCCATTATTATCACCATCATCATTTCAGCCGAAAGACGTCCACTGTTGGACATAGGCCTCTAACAAGTGTCGCCAGAATTGCCAATCATGTGCGTCTCGCAACCATCGGATTTTCACGACCCTCATATTTTACAAAACTAAGTTCATTTAAAAGTTACGCTCACTCATAAAAATATAGACACAAATCTTTATCACTTGACGAATGCCAATTTTATTGTAACTCAATAAAAATGCAAATGCAGTCTATAAATAAAAAGTTTAACACATAAACCTACATTAATTTGGCTTATCTAAAAAGATACAGATAAAAATAAAGGTAATTTATTCATCTTAAATGTATACGAGTGTTCAATAAAATCAACACTAAAGACAAATATTATTATTATACTTTGTATCGAAATATTTCGATTTTGTCGTCGCATAATTATCATAATAAACGGACACATTGCAAAATCGTGCATTCTCCACATCTCTTTCTTACAGTATCGCCTTTCCACTCCTCATATGCAATCCCCGTAAACCAATTAGCGAACCATTTTCAACCTTCAAACCCTTCAGATAAGATACAATTTTCAACACACCAATCCTTTCAAGAACACAGCTGCGCTTTTACACTACAAGCAAACAACGACTCTTTTGTTCAGAACTTAAAGTTCTTTTTCTCTTATGCAAAAGTAATCAATGAGCCACTCGCGATGAAATGCGAAATGGATTATTTTTTCAAAAATGGAATTAAGAAGAGACAATAACGTTCATTGTTTTTAAAGATGGCGGACGGGACGAGCTCAAATATGAGATTATTACTTGTGTGTTTCGCTTATGATAATTTTATAGCCCACAAAGGCACAATAGCGAGTTTATTTTAATGCGAAATTATTATTGTAGTTGCGTATTATGAAAACGGAAATCCATCTTGTTATTCCGGTTACTAACAAAAAAGCTATAAAGTGAGTCTTTCAGAAACAGGAAACGCGGTGTTGAACTTCTTACTCCGTTCCAACTCAAATTAAAAGCGTTATTTATAAAATAACGATATTATTTTTTGCTAAACCGCGCTACCGAACTAGATTAGTAGAATATTTTTTACAATCGGAATTTTTATGACTATTTTAGATACTTCATTTTTATTGCACGATATCATCAGAAAAAAAAATAGTTTTACTCCATGCGCCTACAAATTTTATTAGAAGTTAACATTTCATTTTAATGTTTGCAAAAAAAATCATAACTTGATTTCGGAAACGATCTAACAGGTGGCGGTTCAATTATCTTTCTTTATCTCTTCCATTTTTTCCCAATTGATTTATACATTCATAAATATACAGCAAAGATAAAGCTATAAAGCTCTCGACTTAAAATGAAAAAAAAAGAACGTTCCAAATTCCTAATTCAAACAAATTTCAAAATAAGAGCACTAAACCGGTGATGTCAACACAAAAATCGACTAAACTCAAGTACATCTGGCAGCTGCGATATAGATTAGAGGCGTGACGTGTCTCTTCCAGAAAGCTGAATAGTGTAGCGTTCATTTAAATAGAGCGGTCCCTCAATTGGGGTTAATTCTCGTGTTTAAGGAATATGTGAACAGTTAATTATGAGGACTGAGGACGGCCAGCGATATGGCGCAACATATTTTGAATGCTTTGATGATCGAAATCGATTCATTTAAGAACTGAATAGGAGCTTTTTTAAGAAGGAAAATTACTGTTCATGAATTGTCATGTTGTTACGGTATTGTGTTGCAAAGTAACACAGTATTTGTGGACTTTGAATAGGCAGTTTCTTCATATAGAATACTGATACTAGTTGCATCCGGTTAGACTATACGCAGACTAATAAAATTAGGGTAAGTGTAAGTTGATTGATTAAGATTCTCCAGACATTGATAGAGTTTGTAACTCAATTTCGAAGAAGGATTGCAATTTAACATCTGTAAGGTCAGGTGGGGTAAGAGAAACATAGTTTACTGGTTTTTGAACATTTTGACTTCCAGCTAGTATAAATATGTATGTATTCTAATAGCAATACAAACAAAGTTTCGGTAACGAACCATGCTAACTATTATTTTAACACAGAAATTGATTCTTCCAGCAATAACGGCACAATCGGAAATCAAAGCCAGATCTTTTAATTGTTCCTCTTTCCCGAAATTTGGGGTAAGAGAAACACTTTGATTTGTACAAGTAAAACCACGTATTTTTATATGTATCTCTAGAAATTTGAGAACTGCCTTTCGGCCTAATGGAAATGAAACCATGCCATTGTTAAAATATGGTTTAATTTAGCTTTACCGAAGAATAAAGTAAATTTGGGGTAAGAGGAACATATAAGTAAGGTCAGGGGTGGTAAACTACGAATATTAAAAACATTTAAACACAGTTTTTAATAAAAAAAATAAGAAAAACAAACGATGAATGTCTTTAAGTATTTATTTATTACTAATAGAAGTATCTAAATCACTTTCCAACTTCAACTGAATAAGAACGAATACAAATAATTGTGAAAATCTTTGTTGTAGGTACTTAAGAAACGTAAAAAAAATTAAATCACTTTGATTCATCATAAAGGTGACTTTACACCTTTACGATCATAAAACCGATTGCTTGAGTATAGTTGCTCTTGGTATTCCATAATGTTTTGAGTCTGCATAACCCGACAGTGCACCAATTTTAACAGCTGCCAATGCTTCTAATAATTTTTCTTTTGGGTAAGAGTTCCGTTCCGTTTTTCTTATATAATTTCGAGGCATTTTACTTTTTCTTTAACAAATATATATACCCACATCCAATACGACAAAAATTGCACTTCCACACAAATTAAAGCTGTATAATAAATACAGGCTCATGCACACATAGCTCCGAACACCGAGTTAAATTATCTATACCTACCTAATTTAAATAGGTAATATTTCAACTTGCAAAATGTTTGTTACTCCTAAAACCGGGAAAGAGGAACATGATGTTTCTCTTACCCTGGTATGGTAGTTCCTCTTTCCCAGCTTGGTGTTTTGTACGTTATGTTTTTGATGACATCGAAAAAACACTAAAAAAACATGCTAGAAGCAACATAACATGCGGAAAATAAAGATTCAACATTAAAATTATACTTACCAACAAAATTTGCCCTATTACAGATGTTTTTCATCCTTAAAAAATCGCACAAAAAAAACGCCGCTAGGTCACTATTTTATAGTTTGTCAACTGATTATTTTCTTTCTCTTTTACTCACGTACTGAGTGTGTTGTAGCGTCATTTATACAAAAATATTGAAACTATACCTGATACGGTTTTATCGACGTAGTAACCATAGAGCTAGGCTTTATAGTTTTCCATTTATGAGTTACTGTTCCTCTTTACCCAGCGTCCCTCTTACCCCACTTGACCTTATTAGTTTTTTCAGCAAAAAGCTTTCTGTTTGTAAATCTAATAAGATCAAAAGCTTAGACCAAGAGAAACTAAACCTACAAACACAATAAAATCAATTTGCTCTCCACCAAATAGTTTCGGCCCGTTAAAAACTTTCAAATCAATCCGGAAACTTCAAATTCTAATAACATAAAGAGCACGTTTGCTATCTACTTACATCACAAGACTCGTTTCGACTTTTTACCGAATCGTGATCCAACTTTTTGTTGGAGAACACATATTCAGATGTGTAATGACCAATCTCCGGGCGTCGAACAAAAAAACGTAAGAGATCATTCGAGGCATTAATGCATCAGTTACTAAACCGTCAGACGCATGCTCTTGCGCATCCTTAACGCATTCATAATAAGAACAACAAGTTCCATTTTCAAACGGACGAATTACAAACACGGGGAGCGTTCGAAGTTCGAATGTAGCTTTCGGTTCATATTCAAATTTCTGTTTTGAAAATAGAACGGGAATGATTCTTTATGACCGGCCAGTGTGGATGGATGATTGATTTTTTAGTTTAGAAAGAAATCGACTATCTCAACTTATCTTAACGATTATTATGACTTGGTTTTCGTTTCAAAAACATAGTAAGTTATTTTGAATACTCTCATTGCTTTCTAAAGCAGATAATCGATTAGATTTTAGAAATAATCGACTATTCGTTAGGTTTATAAGCTCGCTTGTAGCGATTTGTCTCGTGTTGTTGAGTTGATGATTATTATTTTATTACACACTCTTAAAAGTGAGGCGTGTAGGAAGCGTATCATAAGTAAACAAGTGCTTTAGGCAATCATAAAAAAATATATTAGGTGCCAATACTTATTTGAGTAGCTTACGTAATTTCGAAGTTAATGATTGATCGATAATTTTAGTTTCGTCTACATGATTTCTGGTTTTATTTTAGTAATAACATGTTATGAAACTCAAACTTTTGTGAAAAAAAAAGAAAAAGTTGAAAAAGTTTCCACTAAAACTTTTTGATGTTAAAAATCTTTCCGTTAACATTCGTAGTAAACAGCATCCTTCATCTCTATATTCTGGCATTCTGACTCAGTATGACGCGAGTCATCGGATACCAACAGGAAATTAGATAAATACCACGAAAACATATACAATTCAGTCGTTTCAACAATCACTGACGCCCGAATTGTCCGCCAACACTAGCAATTGGCAGCCATAAAAAAAAAAACTGCTCTAAAAGTACGGAGACTATCTTAACACGCAATAATACATTCTTTATACATTTTTAATTAAGCTCAAAACATTGTAGATACTAGTCCACGGTATTCGGGGTCAACACACTTGGAAAACATAACTACCAATTCAACTTGACCTCTTACTAAAAACTTTTTGTTTGAAAGTGTAGCCACTGTTAAAGTGGACTCCACACGAAGCATGGTCACCCATCAATCAATGGGATCAGACGAACCACGTCTAACATTATGATTTTATAAGTTTGAGTAATATTTTATTTAAATTTTCGGTTGATTGAATGTTTCGGTTCGGAACGCTGCGGTTTTACGAGTTTAGTTTTAGAATATTCGACTAAATAGCTGTAATGATTAATTTTATAAATCATATTTGCAATTTAAATACTTAAACTTCGTACATATTCGTGTGGTAGCAGGAAATACCTATGAAAATAAAATGGTAATAAAAAAATATTTGAATGAATTATTTGAGATAATTTAAATCCATCCCGCCAACTCAAGTATCGAAGTTAGCTACATATATAATTAAATATGTATCTATGGATAGCAAAGAAACTTTAACTTTGTCTATACATCATAGAGTTGTTCTACAATTTGACAATTATCTCGAATTCTTTATTCATTTTTTTTTTCATTCATTAAAATGATTTGTGTGAGACATGTTCCAGCGGCCGCGTCATCCATCTCGTTCGATATTTGAATACGTTCGAATTTGGAACAGCCGAACAGCGGCCAGTAATATGAACTTGGTGCGGTTCGTTTTTCAATTGCTTCACTTATATTTTGAATTTGGAACGCCAGTAGATAAGAATGTCGTTTCTTTTATGAACACGCATGAATCTTGGGGCTAAATAATAACAGATTGTGAATCTTTGAAGTTAATCGATACACTTGCCAATGACGATCCATGGATGGGTGGCCATTTGTAACGTAAACGTATCGATTCTTCCTCTGTGCTTCGAAAAATAATGTTAAGCTTTTGTTCCCAGCTGTCATTTCAGCAATTTGACAGTCGTTGCGGATAGCCAGAAAACCGTAAAATCTTACATCAGTCTTGTCAATAGATATTGTGGTTCCCATTCACTGGGTTGTGGAAGTCAGTTAGGCAATCGTTCCTTTAAAAAATCAGGTATTTAGCTGAAAAATCGATAGTTATTGGTAAAAATTAACCAGATATTAGAACAGCACTAGAAAAGAATGTCGTTATACGTAACACGCATGAATTTAACTACAATTCTGCGTCTAGACGATTTTTAGTGGACAATAAATTGTCTAGCTTTAGTATTGTCATGGTTTCTTGTATGAAAGGTGTGATAGAGAAATCGCGTATTCTGTAATTCTGTGCGCGTTCCATGTTACGTAAGTTGTCGTATTGTGTATGCTGACAGTAGTGTCCGGCTGAAGCGTCACCTTCGGCCAAACTCGGCGAAATTGGCCGAAGTTTTAACCGTTGTTTCGCGGTTGGCGTCGAAGTTATACAAAACTGATGTAATTTTCAAATTTTATTGCTTTTTTTTCAGAAGTAAAAAAAACGTTGCAATGATTTTGTTTTTTTTTTTTATCGTCTCATAAATTAAACCGAATTTACTATCATAAATTTATTTAAAAAAAGTTATTAAGTAATTTATTGTTTTACTATTACAGAAAGTTATAGTAACACAATAAATTACTTAATGACTTTTTTCGTTAGGTGATTTTAGTACTTCCCCCATTACAAGTCATAGCCCAAGTTTTATTCTGATGGTTTACATCAGAATAAACTAATCTACAATATTGTAAAAGTTCATCCAAATCTATATAAATAACACATACAAACAGCAACACACTTGCATACTGACATTTATAATATTTCTAATTTATCCTGGACAAAATCTTCGGTCTTATTATTCACCTTCTTTTTTCAAACGTTCGGCTTCGGCTAGCATTCGGCCTTCGCTCCGACACTACTGTTCGGATAGATGTCCGCACGCGCCAACTTCACGTACGCACGGTAAGGCACGGGTGGCCAGCGCATTCTTTTACGTAGTTACTCGTAGGTGAATGAAAAACGGTTTTTAATGACGCCTATGCTAATTTTTTTTATATATTTTCAATTTGAATGAATAGGGACTGAAATTGATTATTCAATTATGTAATTATTTGGCAATTAAGTTACGACTTAAAAAATATATTCCACTTTTGTTAGAGTCTCCTTGAGATATATTGGTTTGTAAAAGAAATATTTGCTTAAAGTATTAAGGTAAATGATTAAAGTTGTTTAAATAAGTATATTATGTTCTGCATCAAATTCAGATGTTTTAATGGCCAAACTCGAGCTCACATCACCTTAATAAAAAAAAAAATGTAAAATTTTTTTGCGTATGTTTTTTTTATTTGCATGGGCCAAAAAAAAATTACCTCTTTAATTAAAATTGAATTTTCCAATCATAAAAAAAATATAAGTATCTACTAATTATGATAAAGAGAAAAGTTTTAGTAAGTATATTCTTGTTTTTTCGTTTGTAATAATGAATAAACTAAAAACTGTTAGACTAATTGTAAAATTTCGTTCATCATTAGTATGTTACTTAATGTCTGAGTGGCATAATGATATAATATGTCACTGTGAAAAAAATATATGAATATTTTTATATCTGCGCGTGGGCAGAGGCAGTGTTAGAAGCGAGCGACTATAAAAATTAATTACCCAGCACTCTCTCTCTATCTGTTTTTTTCTTGCTTGTAACTTATTTTCCAACTGAAAAATGCACTAGCAAAAAACAATAAGCGAAAAAAAGACGATCTAAACACACAGCGCCTACGCCTCATAAATCTCAACTCTTAAACACATCTCCGCTTTCCAGACAAATTGGACTCAATTTCCATACACAAGTTCTTAATACCTTCAAGAGGTCACATCTTAGACAATGCTCAATGAAGGAAGGAGGTGCTAGACCTCAGGGGGGGACAGTGGGGGACAGGGGAGGGGTAATTATTCGCCGCTAGCTCGCGACCACGCCCGCCATTGTCACTTAAACATCGGCTTCGACTTCGAAAGACACGGCTTTCGAAGTCGTTGACGTGTGAGCTCTAGTGCGAGAAAAATGTTTACAGTAATTGTGAGTTCGTAAACAAATGCTTGACTTAAGGTTAAGGAGTTGTTTGTGGGATTGTTCTGTAATTGATTTGTTGATGAGAACTTTGTACTTGAAGTTAGAAAATGGTAAAATATACTAACAAAATATACTAGAATCATAAGGTACACTACTTAAAATGTAAAAATGTTCCTTACGACGATTGATGTAAGGTTATTTTTCGCAAAACATAAAAATGTCCCTTACCTACGTTAATTCATACTTCTGGTATCGTAATGTTGAAAAATTTAAAAGAAAATTTTCCTTTGAGCGTAAAGTTTGGAATTACTGCTTGAAGTTCTCTCAACTTTAGTTTGGTTTTAAGTTATCTTAATTTATTTAATGAATATGAATTGTATTTTATTTTCATAAACCACTTAAAATAATGATATTCATTATATTTGTAATATCTCTCTATATAGTCTATTATTTATTGTCCATAGCTACCACAGTTAAAATCACTTTTAAACCAAAGCTTGACTGGTAGATAACGCCTTGTTGCATTAAGTTTGTCTATGTAGTCTACTCCTAGTTCTACTGTTCATGAAGTATAATCGTTCGCTGATATTATGAATAGATACAGTTCAAAGACTCAAATCTAAACAAGAGCTTCATTAAATATAACTTAACAAACGCTACAACTAAAGCACAGACAATTCTAAAACAAACCAGACAAATTACTCTATACGGAACAGAACACTTAAAAAACCACCATAAATAAACATAAACCATTAAAGACGAGGATTATCCCACAATCACGAAGAACCCTAAAATATGGACCATCCATCCGTCTGCTTGAAACACATCAATACAACTTATCTGGCTGGAAACCACTCAAAACATCTATTTTTAAGCTAAAATCGAACCGAGGGCAAATGTAAAAATTGTTCGTATCTCGTTATATGATTGATTTTATTACTCCTGCGCAGTATCGCCCGGTTTAAAATATTAAAATTGTTATGTTGGTACTTGTTCGTTGTTACGTTTTTTGTTTCTCGGAATTCGACGTTTGAATTTTTGAAATAAATGATGGCTGATTGTCATCGCGGAATGTTTTTGAATTTGGAATTGATAGGTGAAGTAGGGATGTGAGTGCGTAGATATGTTTATCGGTTAGTATATTTCGTTTTTTAATCCTAGACTACGATTTGACAACTTAAAATGTCAAAATTGGGAACATATTTGATAGTGTGACATTCTGAGTTGTCAAATCGTAGTCTAGAATTAAAAAACGAACTATAGGTGGTTCTTATTAATAATTAGTATTTTGGTAAGGGTATTGTTAGATCGGTCATTTAGTAGGCACCAAATATGTTTAAGCTTTTGTAGAGTTAAGCTTTAAGTTAGCAATGGATGGACAATATCATTTCCTAGTACGTGCCTAAGTTATATGTATGGTCAAATAGTAGAGGCTTAACTAAGGAAGAAAATTTGTTAAAATTTTCGAAATTATACTGTGATATCGAGTAAGTGATATCTTTACGTTACTCGGGATTCCCTAATCAACGGTTTTGTGGTCAAAAACCTACTCGGAAAACCAGATCGCCGTAAACCCTAAAAGTCGAATAACACTAAAACAACACAATAAACCAATATTATCGATATAATCGTAAAGATTCCCGTGAACTGACAATGTTTACTCATAAAAGCTGAAACAAATAAACAATTCGGTTGGAATTAGTCATCGTATTGGAAGGCGGTCTGTTTCGTCTCAATATTGTACAGCATCTGCCACTCTTATTATATGTTCCGCTCTGGAACGTAACATCAATTTTATGAATATTCGTCATTTATTCGTAGATATTAAAAAGCAAAATAACGGTCCTCTCAAAAAAACTTTTTAATCATAGAATTCGAATGCACTTCCAAATTTAAACCTACATTCTTCATTTGAATCTTTAAAAAAAAAGAACAAAACGCTTGCAAGAATGCAAACTACATTTAAAATTCAAAAAGAGAACCGAGATGCCTTTTTTGTGACATGAAGCTAATTTATGCCAGTAACTTGTTCGTATAGATCACGAATCTGCTCAGGAGCTTTTTAATCTTTCTGACACCAAAACTAATTAAATTACTTCGCGGCTAGGCGCGCCGTATGCGCCCCACAGGTGATAAAGTCAATAATTCATTTGAAATCGGAAGAGTAATTAATAATTTATAAAAAAATCTCCAGCACCGACACACGGCGGAATTGATTTTCAATAAAATGAATATTCGTTTGGGCGACACTCGGGCCACAGTTCCACACTCAATCACTATGGCCGGTCGCTTATGAATCTGGAATTTGACCGTTTTTAGCCCCATTCCACGGTACCAAATTAAAAATGTAAGAATTCTCGCTTGCAAAAGGAATTTATATTTTATTTCATTTCATTAAATCCGCCATCTTTTGTTTCCATGGCCCGTTCCGATCGGAATTCATATTTTTCTGTGTTTTGTTTCGGTTTGCGAGCGGCGTATTGTTTTATTGTTATGTCCGTTCTAAATGTTTCGTTTCTCGTTCCGAAGCGAGTATTAATTATTTTCTTATTTTTGATGAATGCGTCCGACGAATTTTTAAGACGACTTTTAGCGGCGATTAAGAGTCAACGATAATAATTCGGCCTTTTGAGAAGCAATCACGATTTTCATTAAAATTCTGCAACGTTTTGGAGTTGTTTAAAAATGTTAGATCCACTGATCTCCTGGTGAAATCGCAGTTGCCAGTCAAGATTAGTCCGCGGCCGACCGAATACTTACTATGCTTAAACTATTAAACGCAACGTCGGATCCGAACAGACAGAGATACGTATCGTTTACCGAAAATAATACCGGCCGTAATCTGACATTCTCATACGAGAGTCCGGGCGTTACGCAACTGACTTTCCGCCTTCCGACAACAAGAGGGATTATTTGTTACTCATCAATCTTAAATAGACACGGACACTCCATTGTTCCCGTGACATTTAGACGAATTTATAAATAACAACGCTGAATAAATTCTGTCACTGTCGCTCATATATATAAATTTAATTAATACGCGCGCCGTGCATAATTCGTAGGATTTTAAAATCCGAACGTAACGCGACACGGCTATCCTGATTGATACAATTATAATTTATTCCAAATTTAAGCGACACCCGCGTTTGAATTTGAATGTGGAATAGAACGCATTCCTAATTGTTGGCATACGCTCTAGCGCTATTGGCTGATACGTTTTCGTATTTCGAACGTCTCTTTGTATTCGAATTTAGAAAAGCGGATTATTTTGCTTTCTTTCTAAACGTTTCGTTATTGTGTGCAAATGTAATTGTTGTTGCGTCTGGTTATTGCTGTAAGTATGAGCGTCGATGGATAGTTTCGTCTCGCGGCTCGCTCGCATCCACTATCCATAAAGATGACGTTGAATGCGTCTCGATATTGACGTCCTCAGTTTGCGAAATACTTATTAACTTTACAGCTGATACTTAGTTTGCATTTCATAACATTTGTAGCCCTTCGTTGTAAATAAATGTCGTCATATGTTTTCTTAGGACTATTTTCGGGAAGAAATTGACTTAATGAAAAATGCCACGCACACTCTATTGACGCATCGCAAAGTAACATAAGAAATGCAAGTAAACAGAAATTGCATTCCGTGTAACGTGTTGTAACGTTGCCAATGTTCCATACTGCCAAAATTTGCGTCGTCTCTTTGGATTTATAGCCTATATATGTTTGATGTGAATGTGACAATTATTTTGTTTGTGTTTAATGGTTCTGATGGCAGCAGTCAGGTTATAATGGGCGTCGTTAGTTTCAGTTGAAATGCTGTTAGCTGTTATAATCTTAGGTGTCACGTCGACCCGTGAAACAGACGAATGTCCATTAAAATTATCTGCGTGAAAATAAACACACAGTTCTCAGTAACACAGTAATGAGCATTCTTCGTAATCAGATCAAAGCTTTATTGTGTTTAACTTTTATACTCATTGTTATGGAAACAGATGCTTCAACGTTTCAATAACGTCTTTACATTTTAACTTTGAAAGAATCGTTAAATTGAAATGTAGAACGGTTCAAATTTTAAATTTGGAATCCGTAAAATCATGTTTTGTAAAGTTGTCAATTTTTGAAATAGGAAGTTCGATTTTCGAAATTCAAATGATTGTGTTTAAGACTGGTTGCAATGAACAGTGGAATAATAATGTTCTAGAATTAAATCGTATCTAAACTGTAGTGCGCCGCTCGAAATAGGGCGCGTTTGCAGCAATTATTTTAGCTCTGTCTTTCTGAAAATTGGCAGCCGTGTGAGATCTTTTGCGAACGGTATTCGGTTGGGAAACCGTTGTAGCCGCGTCCAGCTCAACCAGACCCGCGATGCGCCCCCCACACGATGGCTTTTGTTAGAAAATCACTCAAAGGGGATATGTCAGCAGAAACTGGGCGGGTTTTATAAATAAAGTGCCCTGATATGCGAATAATAGGTAAGTCTGTCCGTCAGAGTGCGTTCGACGTGCGTACTGTACTCAACGCTATTTTATTTTGGTCTAAGTTGCATTGGCTGCGCTTTGTTTGCCGGATTAACCAATCATTAGTTATTAATTAAATGTACGTCGCTGCCAATAAATTTCATATGTTTAGAGCTTTTCCTCAGCCGTTCACTGCGACAGAAACTCGCAGTGGACTTTGAAACTATAAAACGACGATCCAGAGTTTGTGTAAATCGTTTATTAAAACCCGTTTTTATTCAATACAACAATAGAACATTTAAAATTAAAAAAAAAGTCGAGCATGCCCATAAATGTGCGCTATTAATTTTGTGCTACAATTTAATACCATAGAGAGAAATCGAACAGAAAAAAGTCCAACCAACGCCGTCGCGCGCTGAAAATTTACATTTGTAATCAGAGCCATTAACGTCGACAATAAAATGCATTGACATGCGTCAGAGAGGGACGGAGCTAGCGCGCGGGAGCGAGTCGGAGGCTACTCGCCGAGTAGCGCCAGACACAATAGCGGCGCGTGCACCGAGCGAGCGAGACCGACGTATGCAGACGGAGCAAGACAGCAAAAGTCCCTCAGTCCAGCTCCGATTCAATAATAGGTGCGTTCGGATTTTATGCGTTTGCGAAAAATGCACTCAGATTTATCGTTTCGCTTTCCGCGTAGTCTATTAACGTGTACAGTGGTCGAGTCCATTTTTATTGTTTTTGATGTATTTTATATCGACACAGCGTCATTATTGCTGTAAACTTAGCAGACGAGCATCCGTTGTGCACGTCTGTAAAGAAACAAAAAGTTCTAATATCAACTCAGGCTTAATGAATTTCATGAGAAAAATTAAATTAAATTTTAGTAGGTAAATGTAGATATATGTTTGCCGTCAAAAAAATGAATACAATAAGTTGTAAGGTTGCGATACGCGTACAAAGTACGCGCGTAACAGAGTGCGGGACAGGTGCGCGGGCGCATTCCCGCGCGTTGTGCGAAAACGAGAAACACCGATTAAAATTAAATACGCGACGGTCGCAGGTTAATTAATAATACGCACTATTTTCGGTTCTAACAAATTATTGTTGTTATTAATGTAGGTGGATTTGTGGGGGATTAAGAGGGGAGACTGATGTATGAGTATTTGTATGATAAATTGACGTTTTAAAACCCGCTTAAAACTTTGTAGGAACTGATGAGGTTGACAGTTCCTTTAGAACTGTTCTTTATGGATGTTTGTATTTTAGATTGTTTTTGACAAAAGTATGCTTAGGTTTTTTCTGAAAGTTTCAGGAAAATAAAAAGGTAACAAACTTTAGTTCTGAACTGAAAACTTTCGAGGAATATTTGGATGATCGTTTCTGCTTAGTCTTGAAGTTTTGAAGCTCTGGCAAATATATGTCTCTTCACTTTATTGTTATTAAAACAAAGGTCTGGATCAAAATGAGTATTGAATGTTTGTACAATCTTAGAATAAAACAGTCGAAAATTAACTACAATAGTTACACTAAGCATAATATTGACACAAACATCATTAGCAGGCCCGTACGTAACGTAACAGAGAATTGTTACATTTGGAATAACAAAACGTATCTCCGCAAATAGCCGACCGTCTGCCCCGACTTCGATTGCAGAACACAATCTACTTCGGGTGATACTAACGAACTACGAACATCTACGAAGCATAATTTATATTTCGAACTCATAGAAAAATATTTGAATTAGGAATACAAGCTGCCAACATCTAGATGAAAATTATTTGTATTTTGAACGGATGTAAAAAGGTTTAAATTAAGAATTAAGGTACGAATTTGTACAATTTGAATTATAAACTGATTCAAAGAGATTTTGAATTTGGAAATAAGAGCCAATGCCGAAATCAAAGAATAGAGTAGAGAGATATATAGATGATGATATAAATGTAGAGAATAAATATATAAAAAACAAATGAATTGCCGTCAGACTTTAGCAGGTTCTCTTTGAAAAGTGCGTTACAATCTGAAGGATATTGATTAACTAATGGTACCGGTCATGGAAAGAAAATCGAAATTATAGAGCGATATTTTTCAACACGAGCTTATTATTTTCCACAATATCTTGTTATAATAATATGAAAAGGAATCGTAATACGAAGCATAGCATGAAAAAGACTCAATCCTTATTATAGATTTAAATTCTATAAGTAGATCATAATCCGAAGTATTCCGAAAAGTCGCCAAACTTAAGTAGCAGTGGGCAGGGCACATTTCTGATCGATGGAACTGAAATGGGTTTTGGATTGGCGATTGCATTTTATCAGATTTTCATTGCACCGGAAGACGCACCCTTGGAAAGCCTTCCATGAGGTGTGTGGGAGTTCACTGATGCGAGTTGCACAGGACCGTTCATAATTGTGGTGATATTTTTTAAAATTTCTTTTCTTATTCGATAACTATCACGCAACGTCATCTAGTCCGAAGCTAAGCAGAGCTTGTGTTATGAGTACTAAACATACTTATATATTTCTAAATAAATACATAGTATTGATAATTTACACCTAGACACACACCAAATGATTGTGCTCATCACAGGAACCCAGGATAAATATTTATGTAATGAGCACAATCATTAATTTGTTTGTTTGATTCCTATCAAACCCGCGATCTGGAATATGGCATAGCAGTCATTTGGGGAAAACCTATGTGCAGCAGTGGACGTCACTCAGATGAAACGATTTAAAAATACATGAAAATTTTAAATTAACCATCAAAACAAAATAAGCGTAAAGTTTTTCCAAAATAAAACCAAACTCATACAAACATGTTGTCGTTAACAAAATAATTTACTCATTACTTTAACCACGCACTGTTAAAGCAACGTCTTCAGGTTTTTCTTTATTGCAAATTCAACTTTAGTGTATCGTAATAAGGTTGGTATTGAGTTGTTGGTGAAACTAACAATTCAGCAAATCACGAGTTGTGGAGACGTAACAAAGTGGAAATTGTAGTGTTTATTGTTGAAGCGATAATAAAGACAGTTTACAACTGTTTTATTAACACTTATCTCGTAAACTATGAGGATTGTCTTCAAGTTAGTTGTGTTTACTTTAGTATTCGCTATTTTGTTAAGTTGGTATGAAAGAAGTGTGAGAAATGTTGTTATGTTGTCTGCACTGCTTTTGTGTTTTTTTTTTCTGAATGTTGGTATCTTTGAAGTCTTTAGTGTGTTACATTTTAAATAAGATCTGAAAAAGCACTTTTCCTGATGTGTAATAATAAAATTGTTTCAGGAATTCGATTTGCAGATTTGTTAAATATACTTATATAAATTAGCGATCCATATTATATTTTATTAAATTTCAAATCGGAAATGGGTAAAATTTCTAATTGTTTTTCATTTCAATTAGGAACTCAAAAAAATTGTTTCATCAAAATTTTTCATTGGCGGTAAAGTTGAAATTAAAAATCTAAGTATGTATTCATTGTTTCATAGAGAACTTAATCTCTACATTAGTTAGTCATCCCTTTCCCTTTTTAAACTCCATCAAACTCCTTTAACAACAAAAAAAAAAGACAAAAAAAATAAAAATCATCTTTCCTCCAACCCGTATAAAGGAATACACAAAAATCAAACACATCTGTGAAGCATTTTTTTCTGAAACTTAACAAAGACCTAATGTATTATGAAATCGAAACTCGACGTGTGTTCAACTGAACTTCCTTTTACGACAGCCGAACTTCCCTTCTTGTTTCATATCCATTGGTGCTTTAGTACTAACAATATTTTTAAACTAGAATAAAAATATTCAGTAGAATTTGTGCTTAAGAGTCGTCTTCGATCTTCGAGGATCTACGTTTGTTAAGTCTATTCTCAATTCAATTCTCAATTCTTTATTGCTTACCATAATGTATAATAGTTGGTATGGAAATAAATAAAAGTCACAATTACGGACCCTGTCGGGCACAGCATAGATAATTTAGGTAGAAGAGAGGATGAAGGCACTGCCCCGTGGATAGGTGGCCATCTATGACATATCAAAACTGCGTGAAAAGGACTCCAAGCCGTTCATCCCGGTAGTCATTCTAAATCTTAAATCTTTGAGATTTCTTAAGGTACTCAGAAGAAAGAAAATCCAATACCTTGGCTAAGGTGGAACCTTGATACTAGGTTGTGAAGATTAGGTAAGCATGTAGCTGCATTCAGTGTACTGCAAAGCTAATAAAGACCTTGTAGTTCGATTGACAGAACAAAAACGTCAATGTACATCGAACCATTCCACTTTCTCACATACACCGGGTTTCCCTCCACAAGGACATTCACCCTACTTTTTTTACGAATCAGATCTTATTCTTTTTTCAAAACGTTTTTATTCGATTTTAATTGTGTAAGGGTTTCCTTTTTTAAATAATGTTGACATGTCAAACGATTAATTGTTTTCGTAAATCGAATCGTAGAGCTTTTTTGTTCATTTTGAACCTAATCATGTTTATTAATTATTTCTTTGTTGCAATAAAGTTCTTTTGTTCCTTTGCTTAGCTATGGCATATTGTGAGCTAAAAAATAAAATAGTGAAATGTTGATTATTTGTCCTTAGTTCGTCATCATCATCATCATCAGCCTTAATAATGTTCCCGTTGCTGGGCCACAGGCCTCCTCTCCAGGGACGTGGGTCCAGTGCGGGTTGGTGGATGTCATATATCTTCAAATTTTTGGTTTCCTCACGATGTTTTCCTTCACCGTTTTGAGAGCAGTAATTTACACAAAGTAATGCGCCTTGCTGGATTTGAACCCGCGACCTACAACTCGTAAGTCGGGGCCGTTACCACTCGGCCACCACTACTCTCCCTTAGTCCTTAGTTCGTATTTCGATTGAATTACTCATAATTCTACGTCTATAGCGAAAATGGAAAATTCTTAAATTGTATTTCATATCAACGATTATTTACGGTACATACGCGACGTTTAACAAAAGAATAATACATAATGCCATACACAATTCACTACGCAGCCATAAAAATGAGTTTAAAAAGAATCTTTAAAATCCATGAACCCTTTCAATAAAGATTGTCCGCTATTCAATCAAAAATATTAAATCTAACGCCCGCCCGCATAATGTAAACTTAACTACTAAAAATAAACCCCTTTATATCAAAAAACAGTACCCTCGCCCTAAGCTAAAATAGTTGGAGAAATATTAAAATAGTCAAAAGAGTTAAATTTAAAATGGAGGGTAGACAAAAAAGTCGTAATCTCTGAACTAACACAGCTGACGATCCACAATAACTCGTTTTTCGAATGAATTTTGAGATGACGCTTTAAATCAACTAATGGAAGTAAAAAATGCGTTTTCGGATGTTTTTGTTGATTCATTGGTCTTGGATGAAATGGATTCGTTTTGCGTTTGTTAGATTAAATGGTTTGGTTTAACGTAATTCGGATTTCTTATTCTTCCTTCCTGGGTTGTTCCGTCTGCACTTCTGATGATAGAGTCATATATTTATTCTAAAAAAAGTCAAATTTGTGAATAAATTTAAAGTATTTTGGTGTAAACGCTATAGTCTAATCTAACCTTCGGACACTGAACCCAGAAAAAAAAATACATTTACAGCATTTTCTATTCAAATATTTTTGACAAATGACATTAAAGTTTAAAAAAAAACTCGCGCATTGTTGTTGAACTCAACAGCCAACAGTGGCAAAGGGAGCGCATGACGAAAGCAATTTAAAAATGGAAGGGTTTCACTTTTCGTTCCAATTTTAAAAAATGAACCCGCGACGAGTGATTTGACGATTCGGACGGGATTGTAAAACGAATTTTATGATGCGAGAGGGAACTAGCCATTTTATCACTTTTATTTTTCTGTTTTACATATTTGTGTATCGTCTAATCTCTTCATGTTTTTATTAATATAGCTATTATATCAGTTTCTCGTTAAAGTTAACTCATAAATTCGAAATTTATGACATAACTCTTAATAAAGTCTGATAATAAATTTGAAAAGCAAACATGTGATTCTAAAATTGGACTGAAAAGAAATGAGTTCTGAAAACGTTCCCATCCACTTGAGGCGTATAAGCGCTGTTACTTTTAAGTAATTTCACTTGTGTACATAAACCCCTCGCTCTCACACACTAACACACACACAGCGCCACAGACGCAGATGTTGATTCCATAAAATAATATTTCATGTAAAGCACTAACCGCCCGACCGAGGGCGGAAGGATTGCGTTCTATTTTTAAATTTTTATATTTCGAAGCAATTCAAACTTGGTAAGTTGGTACCGGTCGCTTTATATTCGAATTTCGAATTCGATTCCTTGCACGAGTTTCAATCACAGAACAACGCTCTCTAATTTCTAACCCAGTCTCGTTTCATAAGTAAAAGTAATTATTAATAACGTTATACTTATTACTAAATGTCGAGTCAAAATTGACCTCTAAAACAGTTTGAACATTTCGCTCGTGACCATTCGTCAATTAAATCGGACGGGGACTCGTTATTAAAGGCGTATAAAAAGAAATAAATCTTGAGGCGAGTTTTAAAAAGCTCCGTTTCGAAGTAAAGAATGTTGTGTACAATCTCGGTTCGGACAAAAAAGTGACAACAAATAAAAAAAGGCTGGCAACACAACACGGCCGACCAACAGATTATCAGCGCTAAAAGGGTTGCTCCCGCGCTCTCCTCCTTTTGTTCCTTCCAAATTCAAACTTGGGATCCGTACAAGGAGCGTTCGAACTTCGAATGCGAATTCTATTTTTGAATATTCTACCGAGAATTTTTAATTAATGCCGCTCGGCCGCGCTCGTATTTTTAAAATTCGTATTCTGTTTTAAATCGAGTTCGATATTCAATTTTTGCGTTCGATTTCTGCGTTTTTTATTTATGTTGTGCGATAATGACGTTTCGCTTTAAGTGCTTTATTTCGATTGGCGATTTTATTCCGATGTATCTCCTTGAAGGTCGGTAGTCTTAGTGATTAATGGTTCAGATATGTGGAGTGCTTTTTAAACGAAATATTGAATTTAATGATGTTTTGTGGAACTGTGCGATCTGTTTTTGTTTCGAGTCGCGTAGGCGTTGTCTATAGGCGGTCTCAATGACATGCTCATGTTACCACATCGTAGATAGTTGCATTATCGATCACTCGCACACACAGCATTTATAATCTTCATATTAAGATTTTTTTCGGGTTTCGAAGATAAAATTTTATAGCAGAAGTTTAAATGACGAGCAATTCATGTTTATTACATAATTTATATTCCCTTATAAGATTCGCGGAATCCAATAAGCCACAGAGTACAAAAAACTTAACTTACACACTATATAAATAGTCTGAAAATATTCACGTTGTTGGTGTTATTTTAGTATGCGCGTGCACTTTAAATGAGTAACCAATAAGTCGCATTAAGGGGTCACTTGACGCATCGTACACGAGACCAGCATACGCAAGGCGATGACCCCAATACGCAAATGGGGACTTCTTATTATGATATTATAATCGATATAATATCGAATGCCGGAGTCGAGGCGCATAATAGACGCCCTTTTGTATGTATAAGATGTACCTCAAGAGGAAACTAGCCCGTTCTAGGAATATTATGTCGTAACACTATTGGGATTATTAATCGCTTGTCCTATTTGTAATATGGTGACTAGAGACCACACAAATGGTAATAAGATTCTAAATTCAAACTCAAACATGCAAATCTAACTTGACGTTCATTCAATGAAGACTACACAGTACAATAACATTTAAATCGTTTTCGAATACTCTTCATCCCAAAAGGGAGAAACAAGTCTAACATTTTTATTTTTTTGTAGTTTCTATAGTACATGTGCGTCACCTTCGAAATATATTCTTTTAATAACATGTTACCGTCTAGTAATCATTCGTTCACATAATGGCGTTCACTTAATATTCCATTTTCGAAAATATTTGAATCGTCATGCTCGTTCCATTCCATTGTGTCGGCGTTCGGATATCTGATTTTAAATTTGGAAGGCGATCGATCTCTTACTGGTCGAACGTTTGAATTCGGAACTTAATTGTGGTTCGTGTTAATTAAATTAATTGAAATAGATTTTAGCTTAGAACTGACATCTTGGGATAAGTTTGAGACCAAAGTAGATATCGAATTGAGAAATTAATACGGTTCCCGTAAGTTTACTATAAAGAGAGGGATTACATTCGTTATTAAATACATTTATTATAATTTAAATTACTAAACTACCAACATACAACGGAGTTTTTCAATTTAGGGTAGTTTGAAATAGACCATCTATTTTTCAATAAGGAAAACTAGATAAAATACAATTAAATAACACTTATCTTACAATAAATCTAGATACATTCCGACCAGTATTGCAGACTCCAATCTGATTCTAAGAAGACATTCTATTTCTCCGACATGTTAAATTTAACAACACAACATTTTACGAATAAAATCCAATGCAATACTCTATTATTTCGTTAGTAAACAGTATTCTCATCTTATTTCGTATCAGACTAATGTTTTCATTTTTGTTTCCAGGTATTTTGCCGAACAACGTGTTTTGAAATTGGAGGGCGATATCATCGACTCAAATACTACGGTTTGTCACGAACCTTACTCGGAAATAGTGAGTCGAAACTAGATACTATTTAAAAACTAAATAATAAAACGAATACAATCAATTTAAGGGCTGGTTGCGTCATGCTTAACGATGACATAAACTTTAATCTTCAACTGTCACTCTGACGTTTAGTTGTCAATTTTGAATTTCGAATCGAATTAACGATGTATTGAAGTATTGGTCGTTTTGACCTGATTTTTTAATATAAATCTTATACTTTCTAAGGACTAAAATTTTCGAAGGAATGAAGTTATTCCAGTGTAATAAACTTCAATAAATCAAGGAGAGCCACTGGTTTGATGGTATCTTCAAATTCTTCAGTGCATCGGTCGTTGCAAAGCCAATATAAATTATTAGTTCTTTATATATTTGAGACTTAAATGATTTCAGGTTTGTGAAAAATTTAAATTTTTTCACTAAATGGCTTAAAACTTTTAATAGAATAAAAATGTTAAAGTTTAAATTACAGTTTTAAAATGTTTGCCATTCAACACCACAGCCCACCCAAAAAATATGTTCTTATTAGAATTTTTACCCCTTGTACCAACTGTAATTTTATTAAAGTCCCCTCCGTGAAGGATGAGTTTATTTTAAAAATGGAAAGCCAAGCGCTCACAAAAATAATTGATGTGACTGGACCCCTTTCGTAATCTCATTGCCGGTCCTATATGATCAGCAGACAAAGCCGAGTGAGTTTACTAGTTATATGTATATGTCCGAGGGCTGTTAATTCAACCTAATGGTAATAACCAAACCTAAAGCCCTAAGTATATTAGCATAGGGATTTATCTAGGCACCCTCGGAAATTGGACTTGCCATCAATATTATCGGTCAAAGCTCACATTGCACTTCGGAACTTCCATCAAATACAGCAATAATAGCAATGTTACTTAATTTTAAATTATATTATCCACAAACAAATGACTAGGAAGTTATTGACATTAGGTTGGTACCTATTAAGCTTATCAATGACATTGCATAATTTGAATTAGGAATTCGATATTTGAAATCATAGTGGCTGAATCACCAAATGATCAATCGTCCAAAAAGGATTTACTCGTCGATAAAAGGCGCTAAAAACGCAATGCTCTTTAATTTTCAAAATCGGAATTTCTGGAGCGTTGAACTTTTTTTTCACAACGGTTTTGTGGAGCATCGACACTTTAATTAGAACGTAGCTTTATTCGTTCAATAATTATAATCGAATGTGTATAATTACATTCGAGTATCGAATCGAATCCGGGCGTATTGATATTAAAAATGATGTTTTTGTCTGTCGAACGTTGAAACAAAGCGGCGGTAATTCGTATGAAGTGACTTGCGTTTAGCCAGCTCTTTGTCTGTCCATCTGTATTCACAAAACGAAGTATTTAATTTTTTTCTGTACTTACTTTTCGAAGATAATTGTCGTTAATAATCGTCGGTCGAGATTAGATATCGATTGTGAGTACAACAATGTGTTGGGAGAATTCTAATTTGAAAAAATACATCGTGATTGGGTAACAGAGGAACTGATTGGCAGACTAATGACTGCCGTATACGGTGTTGGGAGAAATTTTTGAAAATGGAATACAACTGACAGTTCGGGAAGTCGAGATCTTATTTTATCAGGAGTGCAACTTACAGACACTAAGTCCCAAAAGTGTATGTCATGAATTATTTATGGACAACTTTATACTTCCCGAGCCTGGTTTCACCACAAAAGCGGACGTTTTTGGGAATAAATTCATCGAAAAACGCCTTTTATACAGCATTAACATTATTTATGTTCCGGCCGAGTGGCGGACACTACGCGCCTTCGAAATGTTATTGTCGAAAGCTGCTCGCAGTTTCTTGCGGATTCGCTCGGAAAAAATAAGCACATGCATCTTATTATACATAAGCCGTATTTTTATGAAGATGTGATCGATCTTTTGAGTTTTATGGTAAATTAAAGCGGACAAAAGTTGAAACGAGGACAGATGCCAGCTTTAATCGAGCTTCTGACAGCGTCTTGCTATTCAATTTATTTTATAACTAGCTGTTGTAAGGAAACATACTTCTGGGTAAAACCTAAATCTGTATACTATTCCAGGATATGGTCTACCCACGCCACAAGTCACATCGAAATCCATTCCGCCATTCGAGCTTGAAGAAGTAATTAACACACACACATTCACAAACTTTAAGTCTTTATAATATCAGTATGAAAAGTGATTTAAAAGCAAGTTCTGCAATCAACATTCAAATCGTTCCAGAACAGCATCGTTTTTTAAAATTCAAAAATAGAACTAGCAATATCGAATGCAAAATATTCAAATTCCGAACTATATCCACCGTACAAAAAGCTTTCGATATAATGAATACAATATTGTAGTTACAAAGTAACTGACTTATAATAGAATCGCATAAAAATCCCTCCGATGATTGCACCGTGGGATTTTAAAACAATGCGATTGTTCCACCTTTGTGAAACATATTCGGATAATGTTTAATAATAAAAAACTTTAGTACTTTGTTACTTTTTGTTGTTCTGATCGATGTCTCACTTGACATTTTGTCGCGATGTCATTTGCACAGCTAAAATTAATTCATCGTTTCTAGTAGTAAAAACGTATAATACCGTCAATTAGAAAAACTAGCTTTACAGACATAAAAAGAGCCCAGAGACTTTAAGTTAAGAAATATAGACTTAAAGCTAGTTCAATTTTACACTGTAGAACTGCCTAATGGGCAAGTTATATATCCATTTCGACTCATACATGACTTAATAGCAGGTCATTTGGATATAAACGACATGTTCTTTCATTCGCGAGCGCTTTAAATACGCCGCCAGGATATGCCTCTCTATTTAAATGTGGAACTATCAACCGTTACTTAAAACCATCATTAAACGGATATAAGTAACAACACTAAAGTAGAAAAAAAAATCATAAAAAGAACAATCGGAAAACGCCAACACGTCGCGGCGATAACGCAAACGGATTCGAAATTTTAAATAGTTCCATATTCAAACGGCCGGTTTCAAATATGGAACGGCGATTGTTTCCCGTTTTCGCTGGTAGTTAGCGACGGCTCTTAATATGCGGGTTACGCATGCGCACAACTGTTTCACAATGGATCAACTCGACAATCGGTTTCTATTTTTTTTTTATTGATATTTATGTTGGAAGTTTATTGGTTATTTGAATTTTATATTACGTATTATGTTAGTTATAGAGCGATTGAACAATTGATTTTAATGCCAGTAGCAACAGTCTACGTGCTTAAAAATGAAAAAGCTCCAAAGTTAAATTCAAAATTTGATGTATCTGTCAGTCTAGTAGTTAGTGACCCTGGCTGCTATGCTGGAGGTCGTGGGTTCCATTCCCACCCAGGACAAATGTTTGTGTTTTGAACATGATCATTTATACTGTCTGGTTGTAATTTATCTATAATATGTATGTATTTAGAAATAGTATGTTTATCAGTTGTCTAGTACTCATAACACAAACTCTGCTTAGCTTGAGACTAGACGGTGTTGTGTGATTGTTGTTAAATGTAAAAAAAAGAAAATCATAATTCTTCAAAAAGTTTCATTCATTCATTCGATGTCATCGCTAAATGTCACTCACAAAATGACATTTCAGAGATAGAAGTGTCCTGACAATTTATTTCATAATAAATTACTATCGCGACACTGAATCTATCATTGGCACACGTAATAAAATCTAATGTAATGAATTATACAATATATCGACGTCAGTTAACCCTCCGCATGCTGCCTGCATTCAAAATACTTTCGATGCAACTCTGGCCCCGACTTAAAATCGCGCGATTCCGCAGAAAACGTGTCGAGGAAACGTATGCGTTCGGAAAAGTCGCAATAAGTTAAGCAATCAGTATGCAGGACTCAAGACTAGTCCCCGCTCACGTCCCGGTGAAAATATTCGTTCGTGATACGTCAAATATATTATTATTTCTACTTTCTACGCCGTTTTCGGTGTATCAAACGGCCATTATAGACGGAAAATATAATTTTATTTGTACTATTTAATGTTAGGAGTTATGGTTAGTATTGCTCATTGCGTCAAATAACGGGACGTGAATACGGAATGGGCGATCAAATTAAAAGGATTATAGATCGCCTTTGAAATAATAATTAGGTATGTTTGTGTCTATTGTACATCCTATTTTGTAATTAAGTGGGTAATCAATGAAATCAAATACATAATTGTTACCATATAAACGATAGTTATTTACACAACATCAGTTAAGTGTTGTTTTATACTGCGCTGTATTTTAAAAGCTACCATTTCAATGACATCTGTGATTACAAACATCGTTTAAATTCTAATTTCAAATGTAAGGCGATTGATTCGACGATCTAAATTTAAATATTCTAGTCGAATATCAAAGCAGATGAAAACATAACATTGTATTAAAATCAACGAGTAGCACCAATAAACAGGGCCCATCAATAAAGTACTAATTTAATTGATTTCACAATCTATCAGAACGTTCACAACTTGAATTCGAACTCTAACTTCTAGTAAATAGAGTTGAAAATGCATCGTAAATCACGGTCGTCGTGGAGCGCCCGAACAAATTGGTAACTTCCTCGAAGGATTTTTATTTTTATTGATAAAAGCGTCTCTTACGACAATTGGTACGGATTTGGCCTTAAATTGGTCGAATCACTGCGGCCTCGGTCTTAGTTACCATGTTGTATTGGACGGTTGGCATTGTAGGGTTAAGATTGAATCTTTTTGATACGTTTTGTAGTCCAAGGTTGGAAGGGCCAGGATGAGGACTGCAAGGTTTATTTCTAGCAATGTGGATGATATTCTGGTTTCTTTAATTTTCTTGACGTGGCTTTAATTTAGATATATTTAATTCTTTATTGAACACTATAATAACTTATGATGTAGAGAATTACACATAATCCAATGCTGTTGTTGCTGGAATCAAATGGATGCAAGACGCACAAGACCGGTCTTTGTGGCGGCGATTGGGGGAGGCCTATGTCCGGCAGTGGACATCTTTCGGCTTAAATGATGATAATAATGTAGAGAATCACTGTTCGGTCGAATAGAGATTTTCATGGAACCTTACTTCGGCCATCATGTATGGAACGGAAAATGACGACTCGTTTCGACTGCTACTTACTCTTAGGCGCACCTTGTGTTCCTCCACATCGGAGCCACTGTGGCGAAGCTGTCGGCAGCCTCGGACACCATGGCTTGTCCTGTTGCAGGAGCGCAAGCCGCAGCCTCAAAGACATTATTCGTCGAGCTCTAGTCAACGCCGGCGTACCTGCCGTACTAGAACCTATAGTACGGCAGTAATAGACACTGCGTGATCAGAGGGCTGGCTCTTTCTTCGCTCAAAAAATTAACATTGCCATTCAACGTGGTAAATTCAAGTTCAAATAATAAATTCAAGTTAGATTTCAAAATGCGATTGAAAAACTATTGCAACAAAGAATAAAAAATGATTTCAATAGCACTATGGAAGGGGTTTCTCTAATCTCCACCCGTTTCAAAAATTCAAAACTGCGACGTATTTTAATCGCACATTTTATCGATCGCGACTCTATTCCCTCGATAACTATTCCAAAATTCGGACACAAACATGCAAAACTTACCCCTATTTTTTGAAACATTGTAGTGTCAAATTTTCCATCGGTCCCCAAGTCCACTTAACAACCCTTCCCAAAAAAACTAAAAATACAAAAACGGAGGGGACTTTTAAAATCGTTATTATAATCTCGGACGCCATTTTGCCTATATGGGGACGCGCCCTTCTAAATTTTAAATCTTTTTTTAACAAAAACCCCTTTGATGTTTATGCATTTCGGCAATATCTCCCGCTCGGCTAGATACGCGACATTTGGCCGTTTCGGGGATTTCACTGATGCATATTTTAGATTAAAAGTTTAATACTGTGTGCCCACCCGCGCGGACGTTTTGCCAATTTATGTGATGGCAATACATCATATCGATGTTTCACTTTTGTTAGCGGGCCCACTCTGTCATGTCTACGATGGTCGTAGCAATTATTTGTTGTCCTACGTATGTCGTACCTTGCTAGCGAGACGAGACCTTGCGACATGACGACAAGACAAGACGCAACAATCAGCGCACAAACTAAGACTTACCTCCAATTAATCAACTCATTTAACTAAAAACTCGTGTGGGAAAACGTACATCGTATCCAACCGACGCATTCCAAATTCAAACGAATCTGAAAGGCGAGCGAGATTTGAAAAGAGAATGAGATTTGAAAATAGAACACGCCATTAGGAGTGAACACAATGGTCTCATTGGTCGATTTGAAAAAGGAACAATTTGTTAAACGTCAAATATGAACTTTTTTATTTGAGATGTAATGAAACGCGCGGTGTGATGTCTAGTACTCACATCTCTAACGTTTTTTGTGTCGGATCGGCGCGCTCGTTTTTCATTTGTTTTGTTATACATACCGCTGTACTTATTAATGTCAAAATTATAATAAGATTTCGAGCAAAAGCTAAAAACGCCACCGGCGAAAAGATTATTACGCTATTGAGGCGGACTCTACAAGAACCGTTCTAATTAATAGCCAGCCATGCAAAAATCGACGTACGGAGATACGCGAAGACACGCTTAACCACGATACGTTAGCTAAAAAACAATAAAAAATTAAATATAACACAGACTTGTAAAACAGACAGTCTCTTCCATAAGTTTTTTGCGTTTACTGCCTACGCGCTCATTCTCTCGTACATTCAATTTAGTTCTGTCATACTTTCTATCTACGAAACGTTTATCGGGTGATCACAAACACGCGCAATGACATGGAACTATCAATATTTCTAATAACGTTTAAAAACAAAGTTATATTAGTTTCATATACGAATGGAGCGGCCATATTAATCATTGGAACGAATTTCCGTGCGCCATGTCATACGGAGTTCGTTTATTAAAAATGTGACGTATCAAGATCAACATCTCTTCGGGTGAGAGGGACGGAGATATGTGTAAGTCAGTCGTGCAAGAAGGACAGACATGTGCTGACATTTCAACGGGTCATCAACCCTACGGGCGTCCTGCTCTAACGAGAATTCGAAGATTTGATTTGAATTGTTCTTAATTTGAAATATTGCTCCGGACAACGAATTTTATTATGTACACATTTTTTTTTCGTTTAACATGCTTTATTAAAATTTATTTAATCGATGTTTCTATGAGCTTCCGTTTGATATTTTTATGATGCGGCCGATTAATAGAAAAACGTATGATCTGTAAAAAAGTTTTTATTACCACAAAGTTTCGTAAGCGGTCTCTTTTGCGTAAACGGCTTTGAAAAAAAAATTTTTTTTTTTTGCCTTGGTAACATTACGGATATGGATTGTTGTATCATTATGAATAACAATTTTTATGATTAAGAATTCATATTGTATCTCGCGTTTTTTGTTCGTTTGTTACTCGATTCCGATCCGAGATAACGTTTGCCCAAGTAAGGCTGTAGTCCACCTGATACCTATTATTTCTTACATCCTACCCGGTCCCATTTGATAATAGCACTAAGATACTTAACAATAAAGCCTTGTGCTATAAAATATAACTTACAAATTCTAGAAAAAATACATCGATTATGTCACAAAGCATCATTTCCAATTGAATGCAATTAATTGGCCACTTCTCAATTAAGTTTTAATTATCTTAAGTGTACATTGTTTAATGTGAAGAATATTTAATACAACATCAAACATCTGTACTATACTGAGAAGATGGAAAAAGTTTATGAAAAAAAAACCGTTTTCCGGGAACGATGCGAGCGCCAGCGACAATGTAGACTTTTTTCATTGTCATAGTGTCACGCACGAATTCAGTCATGCTGTTTTTCCGGTCTATTATTTCTCTACTGGAACTTTTATATTCTTAATTAATTAGTTACCGTAACAATGACATTTAGAACGTTTTTTTTATAATAACTAATAAACACATTAAAGATATTCGCAAAAATTAAAAACAAAATGTTCAAAAATGCGAAAAAACCACAGCATAAAAAAATACAGTACACCAAAAGTCTATAGTGCGAAAATAATATATTGTTTCGGATTAAAACACAAAGCAACTACATACAACACTACAATAATAATGCATGTATCACTAAAACCGAATTAAAATGCACGAACACAGTCTAGCCGAAACAAAAGGGCAACAAAAATATTAAGCAGCAAATATAAGCGAATCATAAATGATGATAACTGGTTGTGCTTGGCCATTTATGGTGCTGTAATCCTATTGTGAGGCGCTCCTCATCTTTATGTGTGGGTTTATGTGAATATATATATACGTTAAAAATGTGTTCAATCATTAATTTTGGACGTAATTGAACGACTTGAGAACTGGGGGCAAAAAGACAATGTTTCGCCGAATTCAGAGTTAGGGCGGTTGCAGATAGGTTGGTAGTACAGTCGAAAATTCGGTTTCGAATTTCGTATAAAAAAATCGCTTAAAACATCTACAAACGCCTTCTGTCTCACTTGCAGAGCAATGAACTCCCCTCTTTTCTTTCACTTTTCGCAGTCCTTATCTACATTTAACTAATCCATAAAGTAGAAGCCTAACTGGCAACGGCAGCCTTTTCATAGATTGTTATTATTTGGAATCCAATCAGAGCTGACGTACATAGTCAAATCGGCAAGAGATGAATGAATAGCTTCAGTTGGAGTAGACAGCAACAAATTTAATACTGATATTCTACTGGAGTTATCTGCTATGACCTACAATCTATAAAATTGTCGTCGAAAGCCAGGCTTTTAAGTTAAAAACACTCACAGTAATGCAACACTGAAAAAAATCGAACAAACATTCCGAATCCAAAATCGCAGCGCCGAAATCGTCAATCTGCAATCATCTTAACTTGCACCGATCGAATGACGTTCCCCGGCAATGCGAATTTATACGTTCATAAAATTCTTTTGTCAAATTTACGTCGGAGTTTCGTATACGAGAGCCGGCCAGCGGATTCTTTAACGAAATCATCCAACTGCGCTTTTTTGCCATTGGTTATTACGCACAGCAAATGTTTTCACTCGTTCTGGGGTGGTTAGGTGGGTGATGTTCTCACGATGAGTATTGGTATTCTACTGGATTTGTCTTTCTTTTGTGGTATCCCAGTGGTAACTGCTTTTGGTAATCTAATCGCTTTACTATACCATTACTCTAAAAACAATTACGAGTAAGAAAAGCATTGCTAGGAAAGGCATGTTCTTCACCCAAAATCTCAAAAACATTTGACATCTCTAAACTCTCATTGGGCTGACGCGGTAGACTACGGTCCATTCCTTGTCTTAAAGAGGAGGCCTGAGTTCCAGTAGTGGAAACATTAGAGGGCTGGTTATGATATAGTATTTTAAAAGAATATCATCTCCTTAACCTTGGCTTCTAGGTCACCAGATGCCTCCCGGGGCCGAGGGTTGATGCGACAGCTTTACACTGGGGCTCTTGGAATAAGGCAAGGAAGGCACGGGGTAGGTTGTTATGGCAGTAAGAGTGTGACAATGTTTCCCGCTCCACCAAAGAGTGGGATTCGTCATTCGATGATTTTTACCTACCATAAAAAAAGGTCACCAGACAACTGGTGCTATGTCTAACCTAATGCGGCTAAATACCTGAGTTTTACAAGAAGCGACTGCCCATCAAGCTTCTGCAACTCAGTTATTGAGTAAAATGATACTATTCGGTTAGACTGATAGTTAGACTTTCTGGCATCTGTCTACATGTAATGACTGTCACAGATCTACGAATGACCACTGGGACCAAAACCTTTTCGTATTTTAAAACAACAAAATTTGATATATGCTTAGGAGCTCTAATCAAGCTTAAATATCTGGGAACACGAACTTTAAAATATTTCTTTACCTAACCATCTCGAACTATAAGTAACAACTTAATAAAAAGCCAATCAAGCAGCCCAATAACTTAGACCGCTACTTAACTCCAACGGCAACTAAGCAAAGAAAGCAAAACAAATTCTTAAGATAATTACTTAAAAAAATAAGCTCCACCGAAAACGCATTCATCATTTATCTTAGTCCGATATCAGCTACTTGGACAGTCCACTTTTCTATTATTCATTAGCTATTGTTGGTTTGCATTGGCCTGAAATTCGGTGGCCATTACATTAATAATTACTTCTCAAAATAATGCTAGGTTCGATCCACGACTGTGATAAGGCCAGCGACTGGTTGCTACTACACACACCACAGAGCAACAAAATGACGAGACCAGTACACCCACGCGACAAATCGCGTCTTCTACTGATGAACTTAAAACGAGCACAGATTGCGGCCTTAGAAATCGTTATTGATGAATGATGGATTTTTTGGTTATGGCTTTAATTGGTTTGCTATTTACTTTGCAGTTAAAATTAATTGATTTCAATCGGCACAATTTTTTGAGAGATGAATTTTAGTAATTTGATCAAAACTTGAAAATTCATTCGCAATATAAATACGCCAAAAGCATAAACAGTCTTATAAATATTATTCCCATTAGTGGATTTCAGGTCTTTTCTCAAGAAGGGTTGGGTCGTAAACCACCACGCAGTCACGGAGGTGAAACATATCTTCGAATTTTCGCTTCTAAGATATGACGGTTTTCTTAATCGTTTTGAGAACAGTGGTGATGAAATATATTACTCAAAGGGCAGCACAAGCCTGGGTATTAACCGATGACTTATAAATTAGTCCAAAAACATGCACTATTTAAATCTCATAATCACTCACTGTTCATCTAGCCTATCCTAAAAGAAATGGGGCGATATTTTACATTTGTCGTGATTTTCTTTTTCATTTTTTTAAAATAATATAGGTCTAAATAAAACCACCACTCTGTAGAACAGCTACCGTATCGTTTCTCCAACATTATTGCATCAGGTAATTAATTTCATGCGGAGTCAGACCAACCACACACTCAAACTTAGCGGTCATAGATCAAAAAGATTTTAAGCGTTGACGTGACATGTACACATGACGTAAGTGACGTAAGAAATGAACATCACGATAAGAACAAAAAGGATCACTCGTGTGTTATATGAATTGCAGTTACGCAATGAGGGTAATATCTAAACTATCGTATGATTAATCGTAATTTACGGTTGCTAGATATTGAAATGTCAAAATATATTTATTTTTCAGTCTGACTTGTCACGATCTCACGTTGTAGTTATTCGGTTTACTTATATGTTGTTATTGCATTATTTTATCTGTTATATCGACAGTGGTAAAGGTAAAATAGCTCAACCGCTTTTTTAATCAATTTGCTAAACATTTTTTTCATGCATATAATAGCATAGAATAATTAGTCTTACAATGTTCCTACTGCTGGGATTCAAAAATTTCTAGTAGAAGGAATCGGCTGTAATCCACTACGTGTGCCCAGTATGTCCACGGATTTTTGGTTCTAGGATATGCCGGTTTCCTTACGACGTTCCTTCACCGTTTTGAAAACAGGGCTGATGAAGTAAATTACACAAAGCCATGCGCCTCGCTGGATTTCAGGGGCGTAGCTACCGCCGTATCTGCCGTATCAATTATACGGGGCCCAAAAATTCGCAACATTTTATCCACAACCTTCTCATAGGGCAGCTAAGCATCTGTAATAAAATAGTACATTTTGATACAAGTGCAGGAAGTTTGTCATTGCGACCGAGGCGAAATTCGCACGAGCCGTAGGCGAGTGTGTTTTGGAGCCGAGGGCTGCAATGACAAATCTGCACGTGTGTCAAACGACGTTTTTCAATACACTTACGACTTGTGAAATAAAGAAAGAAAGACAAAATTTTTAATCGTATCTCAAACATACAGTAGAAATATAAGAAATATGTAAGTATAGCATTCAAATCTGCTCTGGTCAATTTCTAATTTCGTGGGGTCGTCCAGCGACTCTGGGGGACGCCTCACGCCTGATTCGATAAACTAAGTAAAACAAAATAATCACCCGTGACCGTGACGATAAGGAAGGAATAAAAAAGCCCTTGTTGTGATAAACTCAAAAAAGCACTTGGGTGATATACATGCTATATTGAACCTAATAGGAGTGCGATAAGAGGCAGTTTTCGAGTAAGTGTATTGAAAATAGATTTTTTTTTATACGGGGCCCCCGAAGGACTATTGATACGGGGCCCCGTGGGGACCAGCTACGCTACTGCTGGATTTCTACCCGCAGCCTAGAAATTATAAGTCGAGACCGCTGCCACTGCTCATTCAGTTAATTCACTTTTCAGCAATAGAAAAAAATCTTAAGAAAGGGATAAATGTATAAAATGTACCAATGTAATGTGTGTATAGGTGAGAAAAGCCGATAATCTTAATGATTTATAAAACCCGTGGGAAGATAGTGGGTAGCTACTTAAAATAAAACTAACATACTAATCAAAGCTTTAGTTTAGCTTTTATGCTGTAGTCACCTATAATTTTACTTTAAGCTTGGGGATTAGGATCAAAAAGGAAAGTAAAGATGCATGGTTGGTGCAGTAATAGAGCAACCACAGCACGTCGTAGTTTCGATTCCCGTACGGAACAAATACATATTTGTAAAGCCTTTATCTAGTTTTTCCGGGTCTTAATGTATATTAGTTTTACTTGTTTAACATAAAAACAGTACAAGTAACCTTTTTTTTTATGATGATGTGGCCTACGATGCAGCACACTTGCCTAGAAGTAACCTATTCACTCTTGACTTAAAACCTCTAGATTTTAGCCATCAGGAAACACAGGCTCCGGCAGGAATTTCCGCTCCAACTATGATATTTTCAGCTACAGAAATTTTCACGGGCTAATTCTCAATATTTCTCATCGCAAAAACATCTATAGTTCGTTTTTTTAATCCTAGACTACAATTTGACAACTTAAAATGTCAAACTCCAGAAAATTGGGAACATATTTCTAGAGTGTGACATTCTGAGTTGTCAAATCGTAGTCTAGAATTAAAAAACAAACTATATACAGATCTATTCCTACCACAAAATATCCTGATCATTATATCCCCTTAACCAAAATATTTGATTGGTTCAAAGTCTAACAATTAAACAGCAAGTTGTGTAAGTCAAATATAATCATTTCACAATCTCTCACAAACTAGGGACAGATTTTTGTCCAAACACGGTCCAACTGGACAATAATTAGCTTTATCTTGGACTAAATATCTTTTAGCCGATAGAATACAGAACATAGAGAACATAGACTATAGAGTTATTTGCATTGTGGCACTAGGACCTTATTGTAACTCGGTATTGTTTCTCTTGAGGTGTTAGAAATTTATTTGCAATACACTTACTCGAAAACCCGCTATAGTCACACCGCTTCTAAGCTCGCAATGGATTTTTTCCGCACTAGTATGGAAAAAAACGTGTGTTATTTCCTATGTCACAATTTTGTAATAAAAAGACAAAGAAGAAAAGGGGTAGAGTGTTTAGTCAGTAAGTGTCTTACATTGTTTCCCGCTCCGCCTAAGAGCGGGATTCGGTCATTGGATTATTTTTGCCCACTGTAATAAAACCCCCCAGATCTGTCACCGTCTCAGTCGAAATGACAGATTTTCGACTACTGCATTCCAGGACCCCGGGATTTTCTTTCAGAAGCCAACTCCATACAGTTTGCTGACTTCCTAGTTATATTAGAGTCAGTTTCCATTTTAAACCTATGTCCAGCAGTGGACATCTTTCGGCTTAAAACGATGATGATAATAAAACTAATCGAAGCGGATTTGTAACATATTACAAAACTAAATCTAAAAAACAAAAGATCCTGTTTTACGAACTTTAAGCAACTTTATGCTAATAAACGTACAATTATCGTAATTTTTATAACATATACTTGCAACTGTTGCCGAACTAGTTTGTTTAAATAAATTATTTTTTAATTACACACAGAAGCGGTAGGCAACATTTTACTGACCATGAACTAATGTTTTTTTGCGATATTTAATTTCTGGTTTGTTATATTTTGAAGTTTTTAAATAACACGCGCTTGTGTAAATAGGAAGGTGTGTGTTTTTAGTATAGCTAATTAACCTTTTTGAAATTTTTTGAGGATTATTTGGGAGCAAAAGTGGATGAAGTAGAGAGAAAAATACTACTACTAAGTACCGTTTTTTATAAATTTCTCTATGTTTTCTATCCAAAGTGGTATAAAAAGGAAAGCTTCTTCCTTGATGTTTTATAATAACAGTATATATTTCAATAGGTTTTATCGTTCCAAATAGACAATAAAAGGAAATTAAAGGAAAAAACCCGTTTCATATATCAGTAACCTGAAATGGGTGAAGTAGGGCTGATATCTTCCATGGCTGAAAGAACTCTCAAAAGAGTTACTGTGACCCTGAAACATGAAGAGCAACTATAGGGACTCAGCTGAGATTTATCATTGTCAGCATTGTTTTTATTTAGCCAAAGTGCAGTAACGCCAAGATCTTGGCGTGTCTAAAGTTATGCTCTGCGAATCTTAGCGCTTAAGATCATCATCATCATCATCATCAGCCTTTTCAATGTTCCCACTGCAGGGACACAGGCCTCCTCTCTAAGAGAGGGAATGGGCCGTAATCCACCACGCGGGCCCAGTGCGGGTTGGTGGATGTCACATGTCTTCGAATTTTTGGTTCTAGGACATGCCGGTTTCCTCACGATGTTTTCCTTCACCGTTTTGAGAGCAGTGGTGATGAAATAAATTACACAAAGTAATGCGCCTGGCTGGGTTTGAACCCGCGACCTACTACACGCAAGTCGGGGCCGTTACCACTCGGCCACCACTGCTCTCAAAAGATCTCTCGCTTAAGATGAGTCCTCGTAATTAAACAATTTTTTTACGTTAATTTTAATTTAAGAATACTTGTTTGAATAATTATTATTTTTTTATATGTGTTTGTTGATTATATTACCTCCATTAATCCGAAGACAAAAACATAAAACAAGTAACTTTCCTCGATAGAAAAAAAATCCGAACTTACCTATAAAAATAACATTTTATGAATTTTATGCCGTAGTCATGTACTTTCTGTCACATTAAAATAATGAAAAATGTAGATAATATCTTATTAAACATTAATCAGAAATCAGTTTTTAAAGAAACATGAAATTGAATTTTTAATACATTTTTATTTAGTATGGCGCTTACGTTATTCAGGTTGCATGTTTCCTCTCTCTATCTATTTACGTTGCTATCGCATAGTTCTATCACTTTCACACTTTTTGTCATTTTCGCAACAAGGTATCGTCTTAAAAACTCTTTAAAAACAAATGGTTTAAACAAATAAATGCAATTTGCAGTTGTTATTGCAGTTAAAAACTGTTACTGGTATTTTTTTTATACCTTTATTTTATGTACGAGTTTTCAAGCGCTATAATTCGCAGAGCCTAACAGACTCGCCAAGATCCAACGGCCGTACTGTATAAAGCCTTTTTTCTTCCACAAAAACTGTCATGTCTGACTGACGTAAGATCTCATGCAGGTCATACATACAATTTGTTGATACCCTCAGGCGACTACGGTACTTGAAACCGCTCCAAATATACACTGTCAGAATTCGATTAGAAACGAAATTTGATGGAAAACAGTTATTAACTTCGTATAGATAGCTCCATAGGTTTTTTAGTCCCAATTATTTACAGCTTAACGTGCTATGATAGGAAGTGTGTTTTGGTAATTTTAGTTTTTTTAATGGTTTGGATTCAAAATGGCGGATCTTTGTTCAATGTATTTTGGAGTCTGTACGCGGGATGTATGACTTAATTTAGCCATCTCCTGTCTACTCTCGGGTAACCCGACTTACGGCGAGTAACCACCCTTAAGCCTGCTCTACACTACTCGCGAAGTTGAACGAATACATTAGTGTAGAAGGATACTTCGCTTCGCTTCGTGCAATCTCGCTTCGCTTCGGGCGACTCCCAGTTGTTGTCGGTTTTAGCTCCCGAGTCAAAGGACTCGAAGTTCTCCTCGCGAGGTTGCACGAGTGTGTAGTCACATACTTCGGACTTCGATCATCTTCGAGGATTACTTCGTCGAGGCAACTTCGCGAGTAGTGTAGAGCAGACTTTACATTGTTAAAACCTCTACGATTTCATTTCTCTCTCTCGATCTCTAGTTTATAGCAATTAAAATTAAAAAAAAAACGTTATTTTTCTATCTTCCTAGTAAAAATGTAAAACAAAGAAAACACTTTCTACCCACAAGTGCGGCTCTTAGTTCTTCAAGAACATTTAAATGACAAAATCTTTGTGTCAATACGCGGGTAGATGTACATTTTTTCTTGCCCTGCGCCATATTGGAGTGTTTGACGTTCTTAAGGTTTGAGTTTGGAAATAAATATACTTTGATGAAGATAACTGTTGAGAGTACTTGACGAAGGTAGTTACTTGTTTTTTTTTTATGTTACCGTACTTTTTTTTTCTATTGATACGTTCGCCTATGTCTACTATTTCAAACGATGGTAAGCTGTGATGTGGTCGACGAAGTAGCACGTGTATATTTTTATGTGTAATTGCGTAGATGGTTCAGCGGTTAGTAGGATGACTACTGGACGGATTTGGGTTCGATTGTCGTGTTGGGTAAGATTTATTTGATTTTTTTTTATATATTATACCTTTTTTAAAACATTACCATGTGTTGACATATAAGAGTATTCTCAAACACATCTGGGCTTCCGGATGTTCTAAACCGGAATCGAATCCACGACGTACAATGCTACAGCCAATCGCTCAATTACTAAACCAACCATCCTGTATGGTAGATATTATTGGTTCCTATTGTTTAATGTCTTAGTTTCCTCTTATGACAGTTAAACCTTTATATTTATGCTCTCATACCTAATTAGGCATCACTGTTTTGGCCCAGAAAAGATCATGCATAAGTAATCTATCTTCATAAGGTACCTTCAAGATCATTGAATAGGATTCTACCAGTCCATAAAACTTCCATTTATCTCGTTTTTGCAAAGTTATATGGTAGTTTTACTTTTAACCCGCCGTATTTAATTAGAGTGGTTTTAACTGAACCCGTTTTCGACTTCATTAACCAAAAAAGTCTAATTACTCTAAAACATTCGATCGTATACTTCCGCTGGGCTCGTATGATTGATATCAAGTGAACCTACCTCTTAAATTACGTATAAAGCATCGTTTAGTTACGAATGGACTTTACTTGATATTATACAGACGCCATTAAACATCTACAAAGCGAGTTTTCGAATAAAAAGAACACTTAAAAGTTGATTCTCCACAAACAATCGGTCGCTACCATACGTTGGCGTAATTCCGCCATAATCATACATCTAATCACAATAAACATTACGTGTGTACTCAAATAGAAATCGTCGAGAACAGGATTTGGAATAAAAACTAACAATGTTTTATCAGATAGGCGAGCAGCCCCTGCGGCTAGTCGCCACTCACTGATCAAATCGAACCTCACGTATGTCGAGGAATTCGAATTTCAAAAACCATAATGATTGATTGTCAACCAATGACAATCGCGTACCTATTCAAATTCTATTCCAATTTGAATGTGGAACGGGTTCTTTTTCCTGTTGCGACGTGACGCGTGCCAGCAACAATTCCGTAGACACAACAATGAGCAATTACTTTTATAACGTTTTTTTCTAATATTTTATTGTTTTATTGTCTGTACAAATAATGATAAAATTGTAATATCTATCTGTGTCTCGTTAGTATTGCGTAAGGATACTCTGTCACAGTCAAAACTAAATCTCTACGTTGTGATTATAAAGCAAAGTCGTTCTTCACATCAGTTTTTTTATTTGTCCATTAATTCTTCCAAAAGCATACAAGGATTTTGATAAGTTTTTCACTAATCGTAAGAACCACAAACGAAGAAGGTTGATGAATAAAGTTTGCATTAGTACAAAGTCGAGACGAGTCTCTAGTAGTTTTTTTTTTAAACTGCAGTCAAGTCAGAAACAGTCAAATTAAACACAAGTTAAAACAACATTTCAAACAACATTCTTCTAATTAATCAACATTCTAAACATGCAAATTACACATTAATTAATTAGTAACAAATAACCTCCCATAAACAATTTCCAACAACTTTTTTACAACCGAACTTTTTACGCACAGGAAAGTAATCTAATATTCCTATAAGTATTCGAGTTGGTGCGTTAAGGAGGCCATATGTTTATCTTATAATTACTCAGCTCCATGTGGGTGTATAAGTACGTAATTAAAGTATGGAAATAGTAATATAAGTTTTGAAGTGTTTTCTCTATAAAATCTTCGAGTGGCTGGGAACATACGAGTCGACGAACTCGGTACATTTTTTCCCCCCAGTTATAATAACAGTCTGTTTACCAATGGCGTCTGTTTCTGTTATTCCTTTTTTGAATTTCTTCAAACTGTACAAGCTTTCATATTTCTTAGAATCAACAAGCCCGTGATTGAATCAAACAGTTTTGTTGATAATTTGATTTAAATTATGATTTTGTAACTATCAAATAAATAATCTGAAAAGAAATAATGCAAAGAATAATAGTACAATGACTGACAGTTTCCTTAATCGAGTAAATTATTTTTCTAAATTCGATTTCTTGATATCGCGCGGTAATTCAACAGAATAGTGATGTAATCGTATTTTTGAACTCGATAATCGACTTTTTTCCTAATCGAGTGGTCGGATTGTTTATTGCCAAAGTGGTTTGTACCGGTAATTTGTTAGTTGCGAAATCTGACTCGGTCTGTTAGTGAGATCATTAATCTTGAGTTGATCCGAAACTGTCTGTTTGTTTGAAAAATGTACGCTCTTGTCGAAACTGGAACGATGACGTCACGCAAGCCTCCAGGTGATAATTAACTAGATTAGAATAAAAATAGCAGATATTGTTTTTTATCAACTACACTATGAATTATGTAGTGACATAGTTGTAACGATAAGACAAAATTAATTAAAGCCATTTTAAAAGTCAGCAGACAAAGTCATTGCAATGATTGATTGCAATTGGGTTCATTGTTTTCTAAAAAATGGTCACGATCGCTTGTTTCTAACTTCTTATATCAACTTGAAACCTTCGTCTATTTTATGAATGTAATGTTTTTAAGCCTACGTCAAAATTTCACTATTCAACCAACGCTCGAAATGAAAAAGTAATGTAGGACAATGCACGGCTCGAGCCGCGGGCACTACGGCAATTGAAAATAATAATTGAATTTGAATTAAGAATACGAAATTCGAAATACGAACAATGTTTGAATTTCGCGCGTCCAAACTTTACTAGTGACGCGACATGATTTTATAGGAAATTCATTTATCGAAAACAAAAATTGATTTCGTCGAAAAGAAAATGTTTGCCTAAAAAATCCGTTCCATTCAGTGTTTATTGTCTTTTCAAGCATAACAATTACTATGCAAGGGAATGATTTATGCTGTTTTCCCGAAGCAAAAAATAGGAAGCTATTAGTTAATTAACGTCATTATTCATCTAGCGATCGTACTTTGTTTTCTAACCGCATAAAAAAACTCGTTTTTTTCCAACAACTATGTATGATATGTATGTTAAATTCAAGTTACTATACTTCATGCTACACAAAAACCTGTACTTATTTATCCATTTATTCGCGGCTGTCTATTGGAATTATACTCGGCGGCTACAGTACAACACTAGCCAACTATTCTTTTTTTTATAAAGTTAAAATTTGAATTTGGAATCGTGTGTGCTCTATTGTGTAGCAAATGGAATTCATTGTACTATACATTGCGTACGGCCAGTTTTATTTGAGCCCTTGTCACAATTAATTTATAGGACGCGTAGGTTCAGGCTTACTGGCTAAATGTATGCTTGTAACCATTTTGCAAAATATTGAATAGATCTTTGCAGTTTTTTTATTAGAACAGAATTACAAAATGTTGCATGTAGATAGATAGTTGCACAACGACCCAGTTACAATTTTTATAAAACAAGTTATTGATATGTAATAAAATTGTCAATTACTGGTAAAAAACATTTATTTTGATAGAAAGTTATCGTTATATCGCGGGATTGCGCGAATTTTGTATAAGTAGCCTTGTTTTTGGAGCAATAAAATGATACAGATACACGTTTAAAGATCACTTGGCTTCATTGAAGAGACATTACAAGCTGTTCCTAACCTTCTAAATTAGATAGTACATTGTTAATTTTAATTTGTATTTACTAAAAGACACTTGCACTGATTATAGTTTATGTGTCTTTAAGTTTAGAGTGAATAGGATCTTAATAAGCTAGCTTCACCATCAACGATTGCATCATTGCTTACCATCAGCTGGGATCGCAGTCAAGCACTGACAAACTAAGTACGATGTCAGAAAATACCTAAAACATAAGTCCTACTAAATACAATTTCCAATAACCGTAAAAAGTTAACCTAATGAAAGTATGTCCACGAAGCTTCGAGTCCATCTTTATAATAACTGCTTCAACATTTATGAAGTGCGTAACTATATAAAATGTGTGTCTGTGGGTATGTGTGTGTGTTTGTGCGCAATCGGTCGGACGTGACGAGCGTAGAAAACAATACTTACACCGGATATTTATGAATTTAAATAAGAAAGTGTGAGGAATTTAATGACACTAGTTCGGAGTATTGCGCCTTCCTGGTGATCGCTTATTAACTATATATATCTATGGTCCGTCTTCATTTTATAGTCTTTGGACGCTTTGACGGTTGACTTTGACAGATTCTTTTTTTGAAATTGTAATTGTGTCACGTACCATTTATAGGTTTAATGTTTCATTAATTATTATTTTAGTCGTTAACGCAATAAATTATAAATTATTGATGTTTACGTAGAAATCGTCATTGTTTCTTCGATTATATAGCTACCAAAAAGTAATAAAATTAATACTGTTTTGTTATGTGTTCGTCCATTAGTCCAGGTTTAGAAATGAGTTCTATTGTCAAGTTAAATCAGCGAAAATGACGTCACACTACCGTTACCCATCTACTAAACTATTCAAATCGAGTAACAAAGAATCCAGATAACTACAGGAAACATGTACCGTTAAGCAAAACACTTTTGTAAAATGATACTGCACATAATTTCATAATAAAATCTAACAGTTGCCCAACGCTACTCATACCTAATTAGGCTACATATGACAGCTACAAGGCGTGGCCTCTTATATATAAACTGTGACATACGGACGCACAGCTCGACGGTAATTCTCCTTTGTATGCTAAATAGTGAATTATCTAGCCTCTCGAAATTGTAATCTTAAAACTTGCTTGGAATTTCTTCATCCGTTGTTTATATTGTCGCGCCGTAATGCCTGATGGGTATTTGTCAAACGTTTGATCTGTGAGTGGCGGTTATTGAGGTCAAATTTAAGCTTCGATAAAAAAATTGTACACTAATAAAGGTACCTAAGTACCAACATAATAAAATAAAGACCAGTTGACTTTTACGAATTCGAAATTCAAATCATTAAGTTTGCAAAACTGAATTAGTTGACATTCATTCATTCGAATTTCGAATCTAATAATGACTATTTAAAAAAACACAATTCCGAATAAACTTGTAAAAGGAATAATGTGTGGAATAATTACACCAAATTGTTCTACAACAATTCCGAATTCGAATTACGAAAACGTTTTATTCTCTACGCGTGTACAAATTAGATAGTTCGATTTCTAATACACTGTAGGCCCAAAACATTATGAAAGCTATTAAAACTTTTAAATTAATGTTTGTAGAATACAATTAGACTTTACATGAATACACTCACCGTTAGAACTGACCTAGAATAAAGACAAAGCGATTAAATTTGTTGTTCATTTTTCAACTACGTATAGCCAATTAGTATTTATTCGTACAATCTTTATTTAATATTCGTAAGGTGTAGATTAGCTTGCGGGCTTAGATTGAGGCTCGTGTGTGGTTTTATTTATTAAGTATATGTATAATTAGTTAGTTAGTTGTGTTTAGTAAGACTGCATATGTTGTGTGTGTTTAGGATTGCGTTGTATATATGACAAAACTTGGAAGTTTTTTGAGACCACGTGATTGAAAGGACGTTATTGAGTTTTCTTCTTCATCTATTCGTTTCTATCTTGAATTCTACGCTTTGAAATCAATAGTAGGCTGAGATAATTATAGTTTTACATCTACTTGTTACCCAAATTAAAGTATTAAGAAGCCACAAAGACGAAAGTTGAACCTTAGAAATTGGTCTATGCTGTAAAAATTGGAAAAAAATTTATTGAAAATTGTAATTTACGTGAAGCCCACAGCCTAATGCTGAGCGCATATCTTTCTTAAGTAATTGGTCATGTTGGTAACTAGCTTTAAGTTTGCGTCATTACGCGTAAATAAACTGTTTTTCTTTCTTTCTTAGTGAAAAATTGTTTTCTAAAATTGTCTCCTAACGTAAAAATAAGGTGCTTCTTCTATTAACCATAACAATTACTAAAAACGTCGAGATTGATTACTCAATTACATAAATAAGCAGATTACGAGCATCGTGTGCGGCTGGCAACGATCAGCGGTTGTGCAATAATCCGGTCGATGTGGACGCGTGAGTCGAGGCTTACTGCATTGTCAAAGATGTCTGCTGTCGTTAGAAAAATTGTCATTACGTATGACTAGTGAACTTTCTTTATAATAAGTAAGTAATAAGTCAGTAAAATTAGGTTTGGTATATTTGAAAATCGAACAGATTTTTTTTTATGGTAGGTGAAAATCATCCAACGACGAATCCCGCTCTTGGGCAGAGCAGGGGACAGTGTCAGACTCTTACTGACTAAAAAACCTACCCCATTCCTTCCTTGCCTTATTCCCAGGCCCTGGTGTTACGCTTTCGCACCTAACCTTGGCCCCAGGAGGCTTCGACCCTGCAGTTTGCTGAGACGAGTAATAAGTTAGTAAAATTAGGTTTGGAATATTTGAAAATTGAACAGATAGACTAACACAAAACAAATACACACAAAACAACATCAGATATTTTTGTCCGCCAGTGTAGGTCTTTCAGTTAAGATTTTTTTTAATATTATTTTTTATTTTTCGAATAATAAATTATTTATTTGAAAAATGAACATTTATTTTGACCATTAACATTTAAGGTCGCTCAAAAGAGTAACAAAAGTAACATTTGAGTAGGATTGGTGGTAGTAGGTACTTACCCTGAATATAAACTTATTGTTATACAAAACGATTCTTCTAGGTCTTATTGTAATGCAATCAACGCTTAAATTTGTAATTAAAAGAACAACTCGAAACTGTTTTTATCGAAATCGGAGCCCAGTTCAAGTGTTGATTCAGAGAATTAAGAATGTAAATAAAATAATTGAAATATTAACTAAATATTTATGTACAAAGAAACTATTGAAGTGCGTCGACTGCGCCTTTTGTAAACAATGACGTGAATAAAGTGGACTCTGGTTACACCGAAATATAATGAGATATCTTACTTAAATGTGAAGTGAGGTACAGTACGGCAAGTAGTACAGCACGAGTACAGGTGCAGATCTTGGCAAAGTTTGGCTCTGCGAATTTTAACGCATGTGCACTCGTAAAAAAATAGGTTTTAAACTATCAAATGCAATTTGCAGTTGTTACTGGTGTTGAAAACTATCATTGTCATTTATTTTTTTAGAATATAAAAAAATGAGTTCTAACACTAAAATCCAATCAAAAATTTTAATTTACCTACAGCAACAAAACTCATAGTAAAGCAAAAACTAGAAAGCCAGACAAGCTTCCTTCATAAAAATAACTCCACGAAATCATTGGACTACATAACCTTACATACAAACCAACATACACGTCCATTGTATTCCACATTATTATTTAGGTAAGTAGGCACAATACGGCCACAAAACGCCTATATAATATAGCCATAATAAAATGGCATGGCATTAATAATTCCATGCACAGTTGAAGCAAACGCATTTCAAAGTGTCCAGTCTGTCACTTTGTCCTTCGCTGACAGGAAAATGGCATTGGATGAGGTGGAAAACTAACGTTTTAATATTAAAAACATGTCTTAGAATCATGGTCCGTGCCTTTAGCCATCCACTTCGCACTAATCGACACTTAAACTACATAATAAATAGGTAACTTTCCGCTTATAATTAATATTAAATTATTGACTTGGTTGGCAGACAGCAAACTGTCACTGTGGTTTTTAATTAGGCCCTTGGTTTATTGTGGTAGGTTTCTTTGTAAAGAAGTTTTAAATAAGTCTGTGAGACGAAGGAAGCGAAATGCGTGTCTGTCGTACGTAGCACGTAGCGTTATGGCTTGGTTACTGAATGGATGAATGTAGAATTAGTCGATTTTTGAATAAACATTTGCACATCTCTTCATTACTGTCATTCTTTTACCCTTATCCCATTAATTTAGGTGTAATCGCAACATATTTTTTTCTCCATATTCTTAAACGACTTTCCAATAGTCACCTCTTCTTCACATAGTCTACCCATCGTTTATTTGGTCTTCTAGCCACATAACCTCTTAATCGAATTCCGCCAACTTTTAAATAACGTTGCCGAAGAATTTCGAATAATCTTGTAATCAACACCCGTTAAACAAACAGCCTCTATTCGACTAAACAACAGCCTATTAGACACTATCGCACATCACTAGCACTGCATTTGAAAACCGAACTGCGTTTGAATTTCGAACCTTACCATTTAAAAAATAAAATCCTCGAACTGACCAGCAGTTCCAATTTTAAATTCAAACTTTTAAATTACTACAAATTATTACTAACATTTATTTGCGTTTAACAAAATAAATAGTAGACTTTAGTTCGTTGAATTAAAATGTAAAATTGTTTAAAATGAGTGCATTTATAAGTTTGTTAGTGATGTTTTGATATGGAGACTGCTTCTGAGAAGAAACTTAAGGTCCGTATATAGTGTTATGTTAACAATAACAGTTTTTTATATTGTTTATATACGAAGTGTTATGTTACGTTGGTTGATTCGCAGATTTGTGCGTAGGATTCGTTATAGGGAAGGATGCGGTGGGTCTGGGCTTCAGGTGGTCTAAATGCTTATCTTTGGTGTTTTGTGACTACTTTAAAAATAATTGGTTCGTGTTAAGGCGCGAAATTATTCTTAAATGTAGCTGTTATTGCGTGGTCTCATATTTTTTAACATGGAACTGCTTACAAGGCTATGGTGTTTTTCCAAAGAGCTGTAACAAGGTAACTATAGGTTCTTGCTAGTTCCCTGATCATGGCGGAATTCATAACGTCATGAATTCCTTTATTTGTGCGTGAATTCACTACACTAATATGAAGTCGCTATTACATATAAAACCTAAGCTTAGTTTCTTGTTTCCCCCAATTTATTGAGTTTAAGCTCTTGAGCCCTATTATTATAAATATAGACACCTATTGTCTTTCTATTATATTTATAACTAGCTTTTGCCCGCAGCTTCGCCCGCGTACATAAAATATAGCCTATGTCACTCAGGAGTAAAGCAGCTTTCTATTGTTGCTAAAATTTTTCCAATCGGACCAGTAGTTCCAGAGATTACCTCCTACAAACAAAAAAACAAAAAAACAAACTTTACCTCTTTATTATATTAGTGTAGATTAAGGTATTCGAAAGATTAATCAACAAGCTACTGATTTAAAACATAGATATCAATACACCCGCATAGTGTATGAGGTTACTTCGATTTGACCTTTAAAATCCAAAATTGTCTTCAATTAACAGAACCGTGCGGAGAACTCACAATTTATAGGTATTTTAACGAACTTAGTGTTCTGAGATTGACTGGTTAAATGGAAAAACGTAAGAAAATTCAATTTTTTAGGCTAACCAAAAAAATATCACAGCACTATGAAGAATTTACTTAATAATATAATAATATGTCCACAACTATCACACAACGCCATCTAGTCCCAAGCTAAGCAGAGCTTGTGTTATGAGTACTAGACAACTGATAAACATACTTATATATTTCTAAATACATACATATTATAGATAAATTACACGCAGGCACAGAACAAATGATCGTGTTCATCACACAAACATTTGTCCTAGGTGGGAATTGAACCTACGACCTCCCGCATAGCAGTCACTACTAGACTGACAGGCCAGTCAAAGCCACTTCTAGGTGTCACCATCATCAGCTACCTTCTAGGTATACCTACTCCATTACCTCTGGTAGTGTGATATTAGTCAAAAGCGAGATTAAGACTAAAAAAAACCCACGCTTTTTCATCGAACTCTAAAATTAAAACCAACCATCAGTCAATAACCTTTTATAGTAAAACAGCAAGCGCTAATTAACGCTAAAGTAATTAGATACAAGCTCAGCACGTGGGTTTGCGTCCAGACGCTGAAACAGCATTACACTCCATTAAACGACGGGTCCAACTTACTGTGACACATTCCTCAAGCAATTGCTTTTGCATTACTCCGATAGTATCCACTTACATAAACAAATGAAGGAAGAGAGCAACCGCAAATCTTTATAATATGTCTATACTTAAGTAACTATTATAAATGCAAATGTAACTCTGTCTTTTTTTTATAATGGTAGGTAAAAATCATCCAATGACGAGCCACACTCTTGGGCGGAGCGGGACACAGTGTCAGACTCTTACTGACTAAACAATCTACCCCGTTCCTCCCTTGCCTTAGTCCCGGAGCCCCGGTAACACTTTCGCACCAACCCACGGCTCCAGGAGGCTTCGACCCTGCTGTCTGTCTGTATGTCTTATACTTCTTGGTGTATTTATAAGTTTACGATTTTGGCTAAAACTTAGAACGAAGCTAGACCATATTTTGAGATAACTTGGAATATTACACCAACAGAAACTAGTGAAAAAATTACCAACAGAAAGTAACCGCGAATATCCATAATAGATCTCAAAATAATCATAGAATCAAAAAAGAAATAAAAATCACTATAATTATGAGAACACGAAATTTTCCCAAACAATAAAGGCCCGACGTCAATTGGAAACGAATAAAAAACGAACACACGCCGAACACATTTACATCTCCTAATAAATCTCAAACAACACAAAAATCCTGGCCGAAATGAATAAAGAAAAATAATCACAAAGCCAGTAGTCGAACCGAAAAAAGAAATTAAAAATTCAAATAAAAGAACGTATTCCTTAAGATAATGCTTATTCATTCCACATTTAAAATCAAATTTTCAAATAAAGAACTCGCGGCGGTCGATCGGGCGTACGTGAGAGAGGGATAGATGTATCATGACATATGTGTGTTAGAGAGAGACAGATAGCTTATTATGATTGACAGCTGAGAACGGTTAGCCTTGAAATATTTGAAACATTATATTATTATAAAGTACACTATCTTCGTTAGACACGAGAGCGAAGCGGACATTGGAATTTTTTATATTGATGAAGCTTTTATCTCTGAACTGTATCATAGACATGAAAAGTGCTTTCATATTTTGTAGCTAATGCATTTCGTCTATTTACATTCCGTATTCGATTGGAAGTAAATTTACAACACTATAAATCTATCTTTCTTGTGTTGTCTGGCGGATTTTAGACATTTTGTTTTTTTTTTTTAATGCGAATGATATTTGTAATGTATCATGTCTGCTGTTTCTTTTACGTTTTCTCTGATTTCCGATCCAATATGCATTTATTGATTTGTTTACTTTGCCATGTGTGTTTATTTGAGTGCTGTATTGATGTTACATCGTAATAGTCTCAGCTAATAATAATATGAAACTAAAGGAAGTAAGCTATGCGTATAGGAGACATCATATTTTCAAGACAATAGGACGTCTTCTACACTTAGACGTCTTGCAGAAGGGTCGAAGCCAACTGGGGCCATCAAGGATTTGAGCCTGAAAGGAAGGCTCTGGCCGTGGCAGCGTAGGGACCGGTTGAGTCCCTTAGTTAGTAAGAGTCTGACACTGTTTTCCGCTCCACCCAATTGCGGAATTCGTCATCGGATGATTTTTACCCACATTTCATTAAAATTCGTTTAGCCCTTAGATATGAAAAATACACAAACAAGCATACAGACAGATAACATAATTATTTTTCGCATAATTAGTATGGACAGCAGAAATATAAATATTTTTTCTGTACTTATATTTGAATGTCCTAACAACTCTTGCGCACACTCATTACCGCTAGATATGTCCGACGGCCAGTTTCACCGGAACACGTTTTAAATCATAATTCGAACGCTTTTTTGAATTTAGAACGTTGACTTTTAAACTTTTTATTTTTTTTTGAGGCTCATGTTGAAGCTATTCGGCCATTGGCTAATGAATTGTGACGTCAGAGAACAGTAGTCGTTTCATACGGTGTTATGGTTAAAAGTAGTTCATTTATACTGTACGGTCGTCGGATCTTGGCGAGTCAAGTCGAAGTGAGGCTTTGAGAATTTTAACGCTGGAAAACTCGCCCAAAAATAAAAGTAAAAAAAAAATGGCAATAACAGTTCTTATAACAACTGTAAATTGTATTTATCTGCTTAAACTATTCATTTTTTTACGAGTTTTCAAGCGCTAAAATATTCGCAGAGCCTAACTTCATACACAACTTACATACTGTAATTTTTATGAAACAGTAACTTTCTCTAAATAAACATACTCGACTTACTTATATAATGAACGTATTAAAAACTAAAGTTTTTATGACAATAATTGTGCAACAACTTCATCGCAACTGTATAGTAATTTATTAACAAAAAAAAAAACTACAAAATTGCATGCTTGCTACACTTAAACCGTTGCTTAACCAAACATCCGGGTTTACTCAAACAAGTTAAACCTTTAACTACTGTTACCAATTTACCGACAAACGATTAATAAACTTACTTAATAATAATTAACAGTTAACCAATTAGGACTTCTAAGCTTATTGACCTCACAATCACATATATCAACTTTGATTAATGCGTCCCTCTTAACTCTTTCCAGAAATGTATAAAAACACTCATTTTATATAGAAACTTGATTTCTTTAAAAGGTAAAATATTATCTCGAAGCAATTAATTACAAAGCTTCTTTAAGATGTCGTATAAAATTTATTTTTCAATAAAATTGAATGGTTTGTAAGCCAAAACTATTATAAAGAAAAACTATTGTATAGAACAATTATAGTATAAAAAGTTTATTTCAAATAGTTTTGTTCGACAATTAAGTTAAAAAGCTATGTTGCAGTAGTGTAGTTCCGCTTCTACGCAGAGCTACGAATCTCGTAGACATGCTACGCCGTAGTACCGTTAGATTGGTTTACGTCAAAATGATTTTTCCTTTGCTACGAAATGTTTTGCGATTGTTTTTGTAGTGAAATGTGATTGTTTTTATGCCGAGGCAAGTAATTTGTTCGTTTAAATAGAATTTATTAGGTTGGGATAAGGAAAAAGTGAAAATTTTATTATTTCAAGATTCGATGGTTTAATCAAATAAATGTTTTGAGATTGAACTCCATTACTGTATCGCTAAACAATTTTCAGATATTTCATGAACTTTGAGATTATTTTTTGAGTGCTGCCATATACTGCTCCCACTGCTGGGACTCAAGGAGAGTGAAAGGACACCGCGAGTTCCCAGTACGGGCTTGTCTTCATAAATTTTGATTCTTTAAAATACCGATTTTCTCAAGATATTTTGAGAGAAATAGCGATGAAAAAAATAACACAATATAAACCCTGCATTCAAACTCTTGACTTAGTGCTCTTACCACTGGAACCACCACTTTTCGAAACGATTTCTAAAAGTTACCAACGTTAACAAAAAGAAAAACAAAAAAAGCCTTCTCTATGCAACCGTCACTCTAACCAGCAACAAATTTCATTCACATTTTGGAAGCGGTGTTCGGCATTTGAATATTCAAATGGCCGCTAATCGTTTTTATTGGTGACTTTACGGCCTATAACGATCACTTGGAATACGCGCCTTTGAATTATCGCTCGCTCCCGAACTTGGCCGAGTAGAGACGATGTTTGAAATTAGAATGTTCTTTTTTTTATTGTGACAGTTTTAGTTTTGATAGTTTAACTTAGTAGTGACTTTGTAGTGTTTTATGTGGAAGAAAGTGGGATGAAAGGAACTCAGATAAAAAAATATACTTGAAAAATAGTTTTTTTTTATGGTGGGAAAAATCGTTTAATGACGAATCAATGTCAAACTCTTACTGACTAAACAACCCACCCCGTTCTTTCCTTGACTTGATCCTAGCGCCCTGGTGTTACGCTTTCACATCTACCCTTGGCCCCAGGAGGCTTTGACCCTGCTGGTCACCTACAGTTTGCTGATAACTCCTTGAGGTGATAGATAGAGGTTGAGACTTGAGATTAAGGTCAGTTTCTGGATGGGATCCATTATAAATGTACTTAGTCTAGTAAAGCACATAAAGCCCTTATTGTTGACTTCTTTGATAAAAAAAAAAGAAAAGTCAGAAATCTGAAAACTTGACTTTTTGTCTAGGCAGTATCGTGTTACCCTGTTGTCTAGGCAGTATTTGATTTAACCTGTATTCGCTACAGGTTAAATCAAATACTGATATTAAGAAGTAGCGTCTGATTGAACTAGAAGCTTCCGAGCCTTTTCCAACCTATTTTCGGGTTGAAAATAGTTTGGAAAAGGCTCGAAATGATCACTGAAGTAAAAACTCCTATTAAACTTTTGAGCCTCAAACGAACCCTGACGTTTGCACACCTGTCTTTCTATTATGTCTCTAATTACGGTACTCGAAAAGCTAAAATTTTTCTTTTTAAATTTTAATACACCGTTCATTTCAAAACATATACCATCTCAATACCCCGTATTTGTTAAAGCAGGTTCCGATTTGCGCTCAAGATAAATAAATTTCACTATACTCTTACCAAATTACTTTCTAAATTAAATTCTTGTCAAAAAAAAACTCCATTACAAATTTTATCAGAAAAGCAATCGACTCTATAGGTCTCTATCGATATTATAATTTAATTAGATCGAGTTAGCGACGTGGGCGCAACTCGAATATCTTATCTCTACCATACACGACTCTATAAGCTAAGCACGCGTCTCCGCCTGCTTTTAAACAAGATTCTGAATCTTTATTAGAACAGAAATATGTTTTAATTAATCTGCTAATACTGTTATTTATGATGGTATGGTTGGCGCAGTGGTTAAGTGATTGGTTGCTGTGTTTTGTGTCATAGGTTCTATACCCGCGTAGAGCAAGTATTTGTAATGGCTTACAGATGGTTGTTCCGGGACTGGGTTTCTTGTGCATGTGAGTTTACATGGTTGTAAACGAATAAACGATACAGCAGTATATAAGCAGTAGATAATAGCAGTGCAGTCTATTTTTTTTTTTTAAAGAAAAGAGAAAAAGTCATACAATCCCGCCCTTTGGCGGAGCAGGAAACAGTGTCAGACTCTTACTGACTAAATGTCCTCTTACTGACTAAAAATCCTTTCCATCTTAGCTTTCATACCGGGGTCGGACCTTCCTTTCAGAAACCGGACCGGGGCCCCAGTAGGCTTCGGTCCTGCAGTTGGGCCTATACATTTGCTGACAAACGGGTCGCCTATTTTACAAGCTTTTATTTAGTTTCACCTGTCCCGTTGTCTGTCGTTCTGTAATCAAATCTTGCAACTTAAATTTGATCCACTTCCCGGTTTCCGATTGAGCTGAAATTTGGTATACACGTTTAGTTCGGATGACAATGCAATATTATGATGACATGGAGATGATCTGATGATGGAATCGCGAGGTAGCCATAGGAACTCTGTAATTAAACGGCACAGCCACGTCGAGTTTGGGCTCGTGTGAATCGTCTTGACGAGTTTTATTTATATAAGTATAGACCACCGCTATAAAAGCTTGTTATGAAAAAATTTTCATTGAAAACTTGTTACAATGTTAATATTTATATTTGAAAACGTATAGTTTATCTAAAATTTGTAATAAACAGACAAAGACACTCAATAGATTATTATATTATTACGTACATAAAATCGGCAACTTTTCTATAAACAATTTATGTGTTTTAGCTTGAGGCAAAGTTTTTGTTAAACTATAATTAAGTATTTTATACAAAACTGTGGGTAGCGATGGTATAAATATTGTATTTATTGATTAAAAATCGCACGCTCGGAGCTCAAGATTTAAGATAAAATAGTGTTAGATTCATATTAAATCTAGACGTTGAAAAATACCAGTTTTACGAGTATTAGTCGGTCGTCTGTCTGTCTACAAATAACAGGTGTAAATACCTGTTATTTGTTATGTTACTGTTATTATAATCTAGTTGAAAATCCTAGGTGGGTAAATATTTACAGTATTATTATGCAAATTTATTGGTCTGCACGGGTCTTTCTTTGAGGTTAAGCAACTGTCCCCGAGGTCGAACTAGATGGGTGACCATCTTACACATTAAGTTTTCTGCGTAGCTCAGAAAGAATATTCTGTTAGTACCAGCTGCTCCCAGTTTTTAAAACGACCCCGGTATGTGGGCTAAAAAGGAATGGGGTGGGTTGTTGAGTCAGTAAGAGTTTGACACTGTTTCCCGCGTCAGACTCTTACTTACGTCATTAGATGATTTTTACCACCTTCAAAAAAAAGCTGCACCCAATTAGACTAGAACTTGCCGTATGATTGTGTTTGCGGATTTTTTTTTATTTGCGGGTGCGATGACGCGGCTAGTTGTTGTAATGTAAAACGAACGCCCAACGGGTTACCCGCTTCCCCGTAAACAAGCAAAAAGGCTCTCTAGTTCTCTGCCTGCTCCAATGCGTACAATCATGAAGTTATGTCAAATCACTTCAAAGAAACCTAAATCATTGAGTTACCATTGATTGTAAATTAATTTAATAATTACCGTCATATCATAACGGCAAACTGTCAGATTAAAATTTTGTTGAATTAACATTCTAATGTCTATGTTAGATATATTCTTATATCCTACTAGCTTGTGCCCACGGCTTCGCCCGCGTACATAAAATATAGCCTATGTCACTCAGGAGTAAAGCAGCTTTCTATTGTTGCTAAAATTTTTCCAATCGGACCAGTAGTTCCAGAGATTACCCCCTACAAACAAAAAAACATAAAAACAAAAAAACAAACTTTACCTCTTTATTATATTAAGTGTAGATTACGTACGGTTAGCAACTCAAGTATAACAGGCAAAAAATATTCAATATAAAATATTTCAAAAGAGCCGACAGAATGAGGAACAAAACTACAGGGAACATAGCATAGATAAATAGATATACTCTTTATTGTAAGTACACCATAAACACAACTTAGTACATTAAGAACTAGCATAGCATCAGCATCAATGTTTCCATGGCTGGGACACAGACCTCTAGAAGAGACGGAATGGGCCGTAATCCACCACGCGGGCCCAGTGCGTGTTGGTGGATGTTACTTGTCTTCGAATTTTTGGTTCTAGGACATGCCAGTTTCCTCACGATGTTTTCCTTCACCGTTTTGAGAGCTATGATGAAATAAATTACACAAAGTAATGTGTTTGGCTATGTTTGCACCCGCGACTTACAAACTCGTAAGTTGGGGCCGTTACCACTCGGCCACCACTGCTCTTCAACTAACACATCTAGATTCAAAATAAGAATAATCTTACTAATATTATAAATGCGAAAGTTACGATGTTTGGATGTTTGTTACTCAATCACGCCAAAACGGCTGGACGGATTTGGATGAAATTTGGCACAGGCTTAAGATACACTCCGGAATAGGACATAGGCTACTATTTATCCCGGAAACCCCAACCCCAATACAACGCGGGCGAAGCCGCGGGCAAAAGCTAGTTCAAAATAAGTACCAAATTCTATGATCACGTTTTGTTAGTTTTTTTTTTACTCAGCAATGTCTGTACAGCCAGTTACACAAATATTATATTGTATTACATTTTTAAAGAAAAATGATTAATGACATAGTTTTTTTCTTCCACACTGGTCATTTACTTCGGTAAATGTGTTTTTATTTTAACCAAACTCATTGTGAACTCATCTTGTCTTGTCAAAGTTTATTTTTCTAGTCTCTGTATATTTTATTTCTATTTTCAAATATTCAATCTGTCATAACACAGTTATTTGTGGATTTTAATTTTGTATGATTATTGCATTGAGCTGTTAACTTTGCCAATTGTAACGGTAATTTCTAATTTTACATTTGGCAAATTATGGTTAGTTACCGCAAAAAGTCGTAAAAACTACTTTTCACACTATGTTTCTCCTTTCTAAATTGCTTATTTAGATTTTGTTTTTTTTTGCTATCGCTACTAAGTGTTACAACAAAAACATACTTATATGCGTTTGGTAGGAATAGACCTTGGCGATATCTCTAACTGTGGAATGCTTCAATCTTACCTATTGTTACCTTATTTGTGAACAATCAATTCTGATGGCTGGTTTTATTACCGTTAATGTATGTATGTTACAAAAAAAATAGTAGCTGATTTTTTTTTTTGTGGTGAGGAATTATCAAATGACTTCTCGCTAGAGTTAAAGCGAGGCTTATGAGACTTTGACTAACTAATACCCAACTGTATTGTTTCAGTAACTCTTTTGAAAATTCCCGTAGCCTTAAGAACATCGGCTATACTAGGCCCCTTAATTATTAAACTCGATCTAATACTTTTTGAGTTACAACCTAAAATTAAAAACAAATCAAACATAAATATTTTGCCTTCTTTTTTTTTTACAAGTAATATTAAATCTTTTTTCACTGCTCATACCTAGACCGCAAATTAACCTTTTTTTCGAGGTCATCATCAAATAACTCCCAATCCTGGTGGAGCGAGATGGAGAGTCAGATTACTCAGTTACCTTTTGCATTACAGGGGGCTACGGTGAAATTTAAAACAAACCTACAGCACTAGTTCACAAATTACCAATAAAAGTATTACGTCCAAATCACGAACATATAACCACTGCTTTCAAATTGTCAAACAGTTGTATTACATTACAGCAATCCATTTAATTCGCTCACAATACCGCCACAATCAAAGTCCATTGTCTAATTTATTATTTGTCTATAATAAACCTTTATAGAATACAAAAAAATAAGTTGCACAAATTCAATGGCAAAGGTCAACAAAAACGTAATTAATCTAAAAAGATTTAAAACATTAACTTGCGTAATCTTTTGTTAATCATAATTAGGATTTAAAGATAAGATAAACTCTTTAAAACTTGTCATGATTACTGATCGGGTTGTAATGGAAAAATAACTTAGAATTGCGACATTTTGTTGCCATTTTATCTTTTATTCTGCAAGGTAGAGTTTCGCGAATTTATTCGCATGTAAGGCCAAGTATATACTGCAGTTTCAGAGATTAACCGGAACCAACAGACAGACTGACAAATATAAAAATAATGCATTTTTGTTGACGATAACGCATATCATACCTGAAGTCGATGCATGAGAGCCAACGAGCACTGAGCTCGCGTGGTGGATTACAGCCCATTCCCTCTTATAGAGAGGCCTAAGTCCTAGAAATAGGATCATTATAAGGCTCAAAATTCAGGCCATTAAATATTGTGAGAATGTCACCCGGGACTCTGGAATGAAGGAAAGAAGGAACAAGACTGGGTTTTTTAGTCAGTAAAAGTCGGATATTATCTCCGGCCTCACCCAAGGGCACGGAGATGTCATTGGATGATTTTTACCCGACTAAAAAAAACGTATGATGGATGAGAGACGTAGGTACGGACCTCTATGTCCAACAGTGTACGTTTTTCAGCTGAAATGATGATACTCTTACGTGCATTTAGTAAAAAAAAATATGTATATTTTTAGATGTTACAAACTCCAATTTCATTTGTATTTATAAATAAGATGTTTTAAAAGAAAAAAGACTGAAAAGCGTTAATCAAGGCTTTGTGAAAAGATGCTTGTTAGATATTTTTGTGACAAAAGTTGATGAATCTTCCTTAAATATTTTCCTTTATCCGAGAAGAGAACAAATGATTAATAAAATGTTTTTCAATTTCCTAGATCTTATCCAATCAGAGAGAGCAGTGGTAGCCGAGTGGTAATGGGCCTGACTTACCAGCTGTAAGTCGTGGGTTCAACCCAGCCTTACCTACTTTGTGTAATTTATTTCATCACTTCTGCTCTCTAAACGGTGAAGGAAAACATAGTGAGGAAACCGGCATGTCCTAGAACCAAAAATTCGTAGACATGTGACATCCAGCAACCCGCACTGAGCCCGCGTGGTGGATTACGGTTACGGCCGATTATCTCTCGTAGAGAGGAGGCCTCAGTCCCAGCAGTGGGAACATTATAAATATGCTATGTTATGTATTTAGCATAAGTATACATTAAATAAATAACATATACTGGCTTTGGACAAGGAGTTAATCAGCTTATTTTTTTTTAATTCAACAAGACGTCACTAATCAAACATAAAAAAAAACTTTGATACCTCAACAAAAAACTAACACCAAATTTTTAATATCCAAAACAATATCTAAATTAAATCATTAAACAAACAAATCTAGATTGCACCCAATCTAGATTTCAATTTAATCCGTTTCCGCTATTCGATATACGCCATCTTGGCCGCCATGTTGGATCCCGATCAATATTAATAAAGCGCGCGCGCATAACTGCGATCGTTTTATTGTTATTATTGGATATTGTTCCTACCAAGGCTGTGTCGAAAATGGAGCGGTTCTGCCTTTAAAGTAGTTGTTTGTACCCACAATGGTTTTACTCGCGATGTCCAAAGGACAATGCGGCCCTTCATGGTTGCTGATCTCTGTAGTATTATGGCGCGTTGATATGAGCCAGGGAAAAGTATATTATTGTTGATTACTTCATTTGAATTGAGCAATAAAATTGTGAGGTTGTTTTGTAGAAGGAAAAACAGCTGATTTGTATTCTTAGTATTGTTAAGACAATGCTGTTGGGTATTGTATTCCGTTATTACTCATTTAAGACCGGTAACATTTGCATATATGTATGTAGGGGGCTATCTCTGAAACTACTGAATTGATTCTGAAGCTTCTTTCATTAACATATAGCTGCATTATCTCTTAGTACTATAAGCTAATAAAAATAGTTTTATATGGGTTTTGCGAACAAATCTGCTTCTACGAAGCAAGTATAAATATATACTTTTAAATTCATTACTTTTAGCGACTCTAGGTTAGGTAGCTTTGTAAAAATATCAACAATTACGAGTATTTCAAGGAAATCTTGATAAAGGACATTTAATAATATTTTACCTTCACTCTTTCATCTAAATATCAAACATGAACATTTAAACAAGTTACGAAACTATTCGGTAGTCAATTGTTACGACAAACGTATCAGACATCGAGTTTGTAAGTTTACTGATCGACATATCGATAATATCCCGTCTCTACACATCACTACTATCGACACACGACATCGACAATTTACAACTGTCAACAGTGTCACATGCCTAGTGAAGGGTGGGTGCACCGATTAGCGTCCATGAGATTAGGAACAAAAAAATATAAGCACTAAGTGACATAAATTAAATATTTTTCCTTAATGAAGTTTTGTGTTAGGGCTTAACAAAAACTTAATGTACTTCGGAGAAACCTATGATAAGTTATTTAGAGGAAAATATCTAATCACAGCACTTTGTTTTTACCTTTTCCCGAAAAAGTTATATTGCTAATGTTTTAGTGACGCCAATCGCGGTTTAAAACCTGTCAAAACTTTAAAAGCGAATTGAGATAAAATTAAAAAAAAATAAAGTGCATTGATTTGTTACTGAGAAACTTTTGTTAGTTTTTGTATTAACAATAAAGAAAAACAAGCGTTCAACAAACGAATTAAACCTTAATTAGTTTACGAAACATTCAATATCTAGTTTCCTTAAACTTTCACATTGCACATAGTGACTAATTTAATACTGACTAAAAAACGAGAGCAAAACAAAAAAAAAAAACTCAGTTCGCAAGTCTAAGATAAAGCTAACAAATTAAAAAAAAATCGTGTTCATTAAAGCTGATGATTTAAACAGACGTTGACGAAGTTTTTTATTATAATACTTCAAAAACATGTGCTCTGTTATTAGATCATTCACTTATTATAATGTCAAAACCGGAGATACAGCCGGATGAGGGGCTCAAAACTCAAATACTTTTCTGTCGTATTCATTTAACTCTTCAAAGCGTAAACTGTATTTCAAAATGTCGAAACATTATTATTTTTAATATCACGATTCCTCATTTTTCCAATTATGATTGGCACAAAGTAAAATAAAAACACACTAGTGCTGTAATAAGCATTGTATAACTATCAACAATAACGACTTTCTAACCCACACACGAGAAGCCAGTTCAAATCTCGAACTTAACGGAAAGTTGAAATAACTCATCCAATTACAATGTCGGCTACTTAAAACGATCGGGCATGTAACTGAGAGGCAAACTTATCAAGTCAATGTCCGAAATCAAAAAGTAGGGTAAACACACGATTTTGAGACGTTCCACTTACTTTAACGAGAGATCGATAGTTATATTGTGACCCGTAACCGAAGGCCACAGCTTTGTATTAGTTTTTAATAAGTAATTGTACACCCAAACCACGTTACCAATTTCGACATGAATACACGTTTTTTTTCTCGCCTCGCTTCAAGCAATCTCGTTTTCTCGAAAATAGATCTAATATGTTGAATATAATTAATTTCATAGCGACTCACTTGATCGATGCGTGTTACTTCACGTGGATTTTTTTACATATAATTATTTTTAAATTACAGAGTTACGTCAATACGGCCAGAAAACGGAACGTTTTTTAACATCAAATTGGTTTACGCGAAATTTTGGTGTTTGAAGAATTTTTTGCCCTAATAAGTTCCGTGTCAGAACAGATTTTTGGCTTCTACGAGTATTTCATTATAAAAGCAATTTTATAGTAATAATATAGAATTAATGACTAGACTACATTATCTAGCGTATATTTTTATATCGTGATGTGTAATTTTACTCAATTTCGGAACCGACTTGTTTAGCCGTTAAGCTTACCGACATATTTACTTACACATGTTTCTTTTTTGTTCCAGATGATGCACATGTATTGGCTGATCTTGAAGACTGATTAAAATATTTATTAAGCCAATTAGGAAATGATAGCTTCATGAAGTTTCTCGCCAGGTAACAAAATGTGCCAATAATCAATTTTATTATTTCCAAACAATGAAGAGAAAATTTAAATTCAAAACATTCCACAGTATTCAGCTAATCTTATTGTCAACAAAAGACTATTGTTTCTTCTCAACACATTGTTTCAATTTAAATTGAACGAAAATGAATCACTGTTATGATTGGACGCTAAAATGTATTGAGTTTAATTTGATTGTTTATATAAAACTGAACGTATTCGTTTGTGTTCACAGGGCGGACTCGTTTCAGGTTGTGATCCTTGAAAGAGTCCAAATACTGCAATGACTACTGCGATGGCTGCTCACCAGGAATCTATCCACGAGAGACTACAGCCAACGCCGGAGGAACCGCTATACCTGCACCATGAAGCGTCGACATGGCCGGAGTCGTCAGATCACCAGGAGGAGCACAGCACCGACATGTCCCCTTATTATAACATGCCAAAAAGAAATAAAAGAAAAAATTTCAAGCCCAGATGTGCTCCTAACGCTACCGCCTTCTCTGACGACTCAAACGGAGTGAACTGTGATGACCCGGGTAGTCCTGTCAACGGAAACGATAGAACAACCCCTGAAAATGTCAATGAAGATGATAAAGATGATGGAAATTATGCTAAAATTGGTGTCAAAAACTTCAGTCTACTAAAAGGTGGCGCAGTCGACCTCAGCAGAAGACTAAGCACTGACTCCAATGAAAACATAGACTCAAATTACCAAAATAGGTTACCGGAAGATAAAAAAGTAGACTCGTTTCAACATTCGTACATACATAGTTTACAAATAAACCAGGGCGCCGAGAGAGATCGGACAGTCCTAAACTTTAGTAATTTACAAAATAAGACGTTTTGTGCCAAAAATCCTTTTGCTATATCTCAATTAATAAAGACTAACTCACCTCCGAGAAGAAGGGACTCGGAATCGGATGAAGACAAGGGTCAGGATATAAATGCAAATGAGAGATTAGAGGAGAACCAGGAACAGATGGAGACGACTGAGACGCAACAGAATGGTGACGCATCAAATGCAACAAATAGAATATTGAGGGACTATGCTATGAACACCATGAAGGAACTGCTCGGAATATATGGATTATCTTCTAATGAAGTCGCTGATGCCATCAGTGGACAAATTAGAGCTTTAGAAGCTCTCCAAGGTGAGCTCATTAGAAACGAATATATATTTCACACTGCTATAAAATTTATGACAATAATCTTCTTAGCTTTACGACCAAACATTTTGACAACTTGATCATTGTGATGTTATCTATTCTTGATTAAGTTTTAAACTGTATAATTTTTTTATAGGTAAACCGTTCACGCAGCTGCCTTTAGGTTTGAAAAGACGGCATGATTCTGGAATGGAAGATGGAACTGACAGAAGTATGAGAAGATCTTCATCAGCAACTGAGGATGAGGGTTCTACTAATATCACACCACCGAAAACGCCTGATAATGATATTGAAGCTCAGAGGTATAATTGATGGAAATAAACTTATCATATTTAAAGATCAAGGTAAAAATACTAATGATAATATATATTTTCAGACAAAGAGCGCTACAAATAATAAACCAGCAATCAATGAGGCTGTTCAACAGATCTCAAGGTCAAGAGGAAGATGGAAGTGGGTCTGATGATGGAGAGCAAACTCTCGATCTTAGTGTTTCAAGAGATACTGACGGACAGGTAATAACTAATATACACAACTTTAATATATGGCCTGAGAAAATATGCAAATCGCTCGAAACGTTTTATTCTGCATCCAATCGTCATATTTTTTAATATCATCACTTTAGTATTCTTGCCATAAGAAGATTTATTAACGCTTTACGAACGAGGCAGATAAAAATAAAATACCTATTTGTTCCTTTTCGAGTTCGAGTCGGTTCAATGATATTTAAATTCTTAAGTACAATTCTTTGAAATTGACAATAATCCGGACATTTGCACACGTATGAATGGTATGCGATTATAATAGAATGTGAAGTTAGATTTAGCGAATGATAAGATGTTTTTTGTTATTAAGGAACAATCGGCGACCTCGAGTGCCGCCAACAGTGTGTCAGAGTTTGAGCAACAAAACCTTCTGATGAGGAAAAATTTAGAGGATCTCGCTAATTTACAAATGCAGGTGTGTATTGTTCGGTAATAGGTCTGTTTGTACAATAAAATTGTTAGATCAGATATGAATAGAAACGAGATTATGTAAATTGGTTTGTGAGAACATAAAAATAAAACGCTTTATTTCCGTTCCACTTTAGTTTAGCATTTTTTGTTTGTAAAATATTAAGTAAATTCAATGATATTTAAAACGAAACACTCTTATTAAGTCAGGAATGAATACGATCAGTATTAACTTTAATTAACTTTAAAATCCATCCCGAACTAACAAGAAAAACGAGTGGCAATTAAAAACTCGATACATTTTTTTTAGGGTTTCTTCCAAAAGCAATCGTCGATGGATGCAGACGACTCTCAGGAAAGAAAACTGCAGGCAAGCGGTGAGTAATCAAATTATCAAAAAACTATACGACTGTTTAATTACCTCTTCTGTATAATTCGCAAAGTTTTATCGAAACGGTTTAACCATAAGAATTTTATTCGTGTTATTAGATACCGATTACGCCGAATATGATTTATTGGACACTAAAAATCAAAATTAAAGTCATTCTCCTCATTTATTTGTAAAAAATATAATTCGATTTTTCAGATTAGTCTTTGGACGATAATTGGGACTTTCACCTTAAATGTTGGACAGTAAATTTTTAATGTGAATGTCTAGAATTTAGAAAGATTTACAGAGTATTTGTGTGGCAAAAAAAGTGTGCAAATTGACCGAATCTGGGGCACATACTCAGACAGTATTAAATTAAAATCTAGTATGTTTGCCATAACTTAAAAGTTCTTAGAAGTTTCCGTCTCTCAATAATAATTAAGAGCTTATAAAGATCAAGTTTAAGAAGCTCTTAATTTAAAAATAGACTACCGTTATTTTGTTTATACTTTCAAATCAGTCGCTTTATTTCAAGTAAACTATTACATGCACTTTTGAGAGGTCAAGAAATCTGTCTCTCTAAAAAAAATGACGCTCTTTCCAATGCGTAGATCTCTATGGAGAAGAATGTGCAAGAATCTGCATGCGTAAGGTGTATGGCCTGCGGAACTCTTGATTCAAGTAAATTGAGTGTACGACACGCCTAATCTAGTGCGTAGTACATGTCTGCCGTGCAGATACTAAAACGCAGTAAAAGTATTGTAAAATACGCTATTTTACTGCGTTTTAGTGTCTGCACGGCAGATGTATATGCATAAATCGATGAATGAGTACATTTAAAAAACCTGTTGACAAAGAAATCGACTGAAAACTGAACATGCAAAACTATATATATTTATTATATACTAGCTTTTGCCCGCAGCTTCGCCCGCGTACATAAAATATAGCCTATGTCACTCAGGAGTAAAGCAGCTTTCTATTGTTGCTTAAATTTTTCAAATCGGACCAGTAGTTCCAGAGATTACCCCCTACAAACAAAAAAACAAAAAAACAAAAAAACAAACTTTACCTCTTTATTATATTAGTATAGATATTTCAAAATACATACATTATACACAGATCTAATGATCGTGCTCACTCAAACATTTTTGTCTCGGCTGGGAATCAACCCAAGACCTCTGGCATAGCAGTCAGGACTACTAACCACTAGACCAACAGGCCAGTCTATTCTATTTACGTAATATCTGAAGCAGATCACTTAGTACCTTCAGTTTTCAGTGTTCGCTAAATGTCACTGAACTACTTATGTATATTAGCGACAATTAAGACATAGGTTTCAGAATGTTAGCGTTAGAACTAAATTGTAAACTAGGTCTTATGACGATGTAATAATTAACACAAGTAATGTCGAAAAAGATATTATTTTGAGTATCTTTTGATTATTATTATTTGAGGTTTAAACGATAATCTTGTGGACGGCGAACAGCGAGTAGCTCGCATTCCGATCATCCAAAGACGAATCCCGTTTTTGGATAAAGCAGGAAATAGTGTCAAGCTCTTACTAACTAAACAAGTCACCCCGTCCCTACGTTGCCTTTATACCACAAGATTATTGTTTAAACGATAATCTTGTGGACGGAGAGCAACAAGTAACTCGTCGTCACATCATCCAATGATAAATTCCGTCCTTGGATGAAAGAGGAAATAGTGTCAGACTCTTATTAACTAAACAAGCCAACCCATTCCTACGTTGCTTTTATACCATGACCAGCGCCTTCCTTTCAAACACGAACCCTTGACTCCAGTTGGCTTCGACCTTTCTGTAGGGTCTCTACGACTCCTAAGATAAGTTCAGTAAACATTTCTTTTGTTTTTGGTACGAAATCATCAAATCTTCTAGCTCTGGAGTTATATACCTCTATATGCTTATAAGGAGTGCCAGCATTTTACTGATTCAAACCCACCTGTACCGTAGGGACTCTGTAAAAGGGTCGAAGCCTACTGGGGCCCAAAGTGTCTTCCTAAAAGAAAGGCTCGGCCCCAATGCGAAGGACAAAGAAGAAACGGGGTCGGGTGTTTTAGTCAGTAAGAGTCTGATACTGTTTCCCGCACAAGATCATGATTCGCAATTTGATAAATTTAGCCCGCCATAAAAAAAACTTACCTGTATTTTTTTTATGCCTTTTGCAACCTATGAGCGTAGAAGCTATCTCAAAATATTCAAAGCTAGATGACGGACAACTAAATCTTCTAGGCCTATATACCTACCTATTGCAAATCTACCTAAGTACAATACAGCGACGTAATACCGCAATAGCTGAATAAACAATAGGACTAATGATTAGACAGAGTGGCTTATGATGTATTCATGGGATGGAGCTGAATCGTGCTACATAGGACAGGTGGTTTGATATGTTCCCAGGGATTATCTGCAGGCTCTTTAATATAATAAAGGCAGATAGAGGCGAGTAGAGACACGTAGTGATTGAATGGTAACGGCTCTACTAGTTGTAGGACGCGTCTTCAAACCCATCCAGGCGCATTACTTTGTGCAACATCGTGAGGAAACCGCATGTCCAAGAAGCAAAAAAAAAAAGGTGGATTAAGGCCTTTTCCTTCTCCTAGAGAGGAGGCCTGAGTCTATAGGGATGATGCTATGCTCGATATGTTTTGGTCTGTGGACTTGTTTGAAAGAGTTATCAAAGGGAATTGAAGGCCCACGGGAGGGTACACTCAGTAATATTTATTTCACAACTTAAAAAATTGTTTATAATTTGATACCTACTTATTAGAATTGTCATATATGAAACCTTACATATTATGGCTCCACTAAAAACTAGTAATATAAAAAGTTATATTTTGGAATGTATGTAATTGCGGTTGTATTTGAGATGATTACCACTGCCCAAAAACACAAACGGCTAGGTACTGCAGAAACACTGGTTCGTGTCTGTCCGTACAAGTTTGACAGTCCTTCAAACGCTACTTGGAGCGGGATCATTTTCCGTCGATTTTAATGGATAATTTTTCGCCTAACTAAAAGGTGATATGATACTGCTGTATTCCATACTCATCGTCCATACACAGTATACGTAACTTTTAATTGTCCCAACCACTCATTATAATTGATGATAGGCCTTCAACACTCGAAAAATCGCCCATAGGCAAACGTGCGCACAATATAATGAGTAAAGTAACATATAATGAGTATAATAGAATATATTATCACGTCGTATAAATCCACTTATCGCTATTTTCACAAGCTTTCACCACGAAATATTTTAAATACAAGTTCACTGTACTAAAACCAAATATTTGTGAAGTTAATTAAACCAGAAAATGTACCAAATGTCTGATCATAGAATAAATTAGACTTGTGTCATTTTTCACGCGTCAGTGTAAGAATGCAGTGTTTTCTGGATACTGTCGGTTTGTTTCCAATGTGTTTGACAAGCGCATATCATTATTTGGTCGTTAAAGCTCTTGTTTGCATTCATAATGAGGTTTTTGAAAGAAATTGAGAGAATAGCCAATGTGTTGACTCTTAGGTCGACGAAATAGACAAAGTTGTCGTGTTTGTTGGAAAACAGAACGGTTCAAGCTTTTAAGTAACATGCAGTACCGTGTGCAGTACACACAAATTCCTAAAAAAAAAATATCTTTATAAATATATAATTGTTTTGTTCGTGTCTTTAACTAACTTAAAATGTCTTGACTTAGATTTTTTGGGCCTAGAATGAAGCGGTTCCTTTATTTTCCTTCACCAATATTGAGAGCAGTGGTGTTGAAATAAATTACACTAAATAGTGCCACTGGTTTTGAACCCGCAAATTATAACTCGGTAAGTCGAGGCAGTTATCACTTGGCTATCATTGATCTATTCTTCAAGTCCTAGGGTACATTAATTCTACTATCTATAGACTTAAGCATCCTTGAAGTGTCGCAATAACTTCCATTCCAGTGCATCTTGCGTCTAATACATTTCCGCGATATTCATCTGTCTCAGAAGTCATCGGTCTACGGTATGGGACTGGGGTGGGGTGTTTACTCCCTCCGTTCATTCTTTGCTATTCGAACTAGGACCAAACCTTCCCTTCAGAAAAAGACCCTGGGCCCCAGTAGGCTTCGACTCTTTTGAAGAGTCGCTACGGATTCCAGACCGTTTCTTAACCATCCGCCATCAGTTCTGCGAGCAATGTTCCCTGGCCACTATCAATTCTACTATGATCTAATTTAAAATCCTAAGTATGTAACATCTAGCTACATATATATATGTGTACGTGTTGACGACAATCGCGTGCTAAGTCCAAAGATCAGTTGACAGGTGCCTCCTAACTCCTAACCCAAAGATGATTGAGTAAAATGATTTTATAAGCAACTCTAATGATATAATGGGGCCTCTGTAGGCGCTGATGTGTCGTCATCGCTTGATAAAAGATATTTTTGTCGAAAAAGTGTATTTTTAGTAGTAAATGAAAAATTGAGGGATAGAGGAGTGGGAGGTAAAAAAATAGATGGGTTGTGTGAGAAGTGATATGAAAGAAAAGGGAGTTTGTGATAGCGTGATGGGTGGCAGGATAAAGTGTAAGAAAAAACATGTAGCGCCGATTTTTTTGGCTTACAGAAATCATCTCTTCTTCATCAATCTCTGACATCTCCCACCCTTGGCCGGTGCGGGAGATAGTGTCAGACTTTTACTGACTAAAAACCCACCACGTTCCTTCGTCGGCTTCGTTTCAGGGCCTTGGTGTTCTCTTTCATATTAACCGTGGTCCCAGGAGGTTTCGACAGCTGGCTGTCATTTTAAGTATATCAATGACTCTTACTGATAAATCGTGTCCTGTCAAACATTTTTAGAGACTCCAGTTTTTTTCTTTTATTTGTTTTTAGAGGCTTTAGTCTTTATTCGACTGCCGAAATGACACCTTTATTATAAGTAACACTTATGTCTTACAATAGATACTAAACTAAGGCTCTTATGGATATACTGCAATGAATAAAACATTTTTCATTTTCATTTTCACAGCATAAAAAAATTATAAAGCTCATTGGCCACTTCCGAAGTAGGACTAGGTAAAATACTCTAAAATATTCCACTCCTGTTCTGAACTGTCTTACAATCAAACTCATACGCAAGATCATCATACAAACCACCATTCTTAATCTTTTTCATTCCTAGCCCAGCTTCAGCTCAACAGAATTCCTGACAATCTGCGGTAACTGTGAGTGGTCCCTACTTCCCGCGTCTCCCCCAGTAATTGTCAAACCTCGGCGTACTAATCTGCTCAATAGAAGCGAATTCAGTCAATTGTCGGCGCGGGCGCAGGGAGCCCGGGGTGACGGTAATAGACGGCTCTTGTACGTGTTTTATTACTATTATTAGGTTTTAAACTGACGGGGAAAGTTGGGGGAATATAGGTATAGTAGATACGCGGCATATAAACTGAATCCGTTGCTATGGTTACACACAGCTCCCACTTGTATCGGGCACGCGAAATCTCTGTTACGATTTTGGTCAAACTTTTTTTATGGTGGGAAAAAATCATCTAATGACGAATCCCAAATCCCAATCCCAAACCTTGGGCGAAGCAGTAGACAGTGTCAGACTTCTACTGACTAAACGACCCACCGTTCCTTCTTGCCTTAGTTCCAGGGACCCGTATTCCGCTTTCGCATCAACTGTTGGCCCCCAGAAGGCGTTTTGGTTCAACTTATGACACTGATATTATAAAGGCGCAAGTTTTGATATGTGTGTGTAACTAAACCGGCATGTCCTAGAACCAAAAATTCGAAGACATGTGACATTCACCAATCTACACCGGGCCCGTGTGGTGGATTATGGCTCATTCGCTGTCCTAGAAAGGAGGCCTGTGTCCCAGCAGTGGGAACTTTAATAAGGCTGATGATGATGATACAAAAAAAGCCACAACCAGCAGTTATGCTTATAAATACTAGTAGTCAGCTATTTCAAAATCTACACTTATAGTTCGTTTTTTAATTCTAGACTACGATTTGACAACTCAGAATGTCACACTTTAGAAATATGTTCCCAATTTTCTGGCAATTTTTATTTTGTCAAATCATAGTCAAGGATTAAAAAACCAACTATACCGTAGGGACCCTGCAGAAGGGTCGAAGCCAACTGGGGCCATGGGTTCGCGTCTGAAAGGAAGGCTCTGGCCCTGGTGTATATGGCAACGTTGGAATGGGGTAGGTTGTTCAGTCAGTAAGAGTCTGACACTTGTTTCCCGCTCCGCACAAGGGCGGGACTCGTCATTGGATGATTTTTACCTAAATAAAAAAAAAAAACGATTCATAATATTTCTTTCGACACAAAATCCCAGCACACATTACCAACTATTCCATTTATCCTGTATACGCGAGGGGACTGCATTAATAGACAAACACCGTTTCCCATTTACGTATAATGGTTTAGTTTCAGTGCGTCCGGTGTGCGCCGTGATTGACGTGCGACTGCGCAGTCGCTTGCGACATGTCGCAGAAGCAGGTCATATAACTACTTCTGTTCTGAAGAGGAGTGTTGGAACTTGCCGTGACGTGGTGCCATGGGTTATGTAGAAGTGAACCCTGGTGTTCTGGCTTGAAGGCAATGGAACTGGAGTAGGTTTTCAGTCAGTAAAAGTCTGACACTCTTCTCGTTCTACCCAGGGTAGTAGTAAGCAGGGTTTGGGGGAGGCCTATGTCCAGTAGACGTCTTTCGGTTGAAATGATGATGATGATGGGAAAAATTATTTGACGATTTCCTTTACGCTCGGACATGTGATTGGATTTAGATATTTTTTTTCACAGAAGTAGTCCATGTCCTCCTGGTATAGAATATATTATTATTATCATGATTTAGGGAATATATTCTCTTGGAATAATTGTCTTCTTTCACGCAAGTGACGCCGCTGTTGCCGCTGTGAACTCACAGCCGTCTACTGGGACTAGGAGCGTGAAATTTTGCAGAAGGTTCCGTAATTGTAGTAATACATTAAAAAATCTTAGAAAAAAGAAAAATATAAGCAGCTAAAATTAACAGTTCATTGCCTTTAAAAAAAGTAAAGGTATTTTTGTTTGTATGAAATCCTCGGCATGGAGAAACTTAATTTTCCGCGTGCAAAACCGCCGGTACAATTTAATCCGTCATAGAAAGTCAGTACCAAACACTTAAACCGTTCTTATTTTCTCATGTAAACCTTAAGGTACTTATACATATCATTAGTTATTAATTCAGTCATTACATTTAGCTTCATTAACATGTCTGCCCTTCGGATTGTCTCGCGAATAAATTCAATGACAATCCATCGGAAATTAATGCCAAGTCACATCTGGGACCGTTTGTAATCATACATTAACATAAGTATGAAATTATAATATATTAATATATATATAATGTACTGCGGACCCATTTTAGTTTAGTATTCTTTAAGATTAGACCTGGAAGTGGTTACTAGAATACTTTTAAATATCTAGTTTTATCATTTATTTACATTGTTACAAACTAGCGACACGCCCTAGCTTTGCACGCGTACAATAGTGATATTGAACATATTAAGCATGTATTATACATATAAACCTTCCTCTTGAATTGCTCTATCTATTAAAAAAAATGCATTAAAATCCGTTGCGTAGTTTTAAAGATCTAAGCATACACAGGCAGTGGGAAGCGACTTTGTTTTATGCTATGCAATGATAAGGTATATACACAGACTAAAAATAATAATTACACAAACGGGTAGAAACAAAAAAAACTCATTGGGCATCAAAAAATTCATCCACATCGATGTCAATGGGAAATGTGCCCAAAACGTTGGCAGCATTGCCACGTTGGATGGCAAACTGGTACTTAGATAAAGGGTTATTCAAGCCATCAGGTGAGATAGTGGTCAAAGACAAACCTATCCTTAATTAAAAAAAAAACAATTGTTCAAGCAGCGAACATCAACCCTAGTGATAGACAAGCACGTTTATAAAAACTATTTGTCAAAATACTGAAAAGTTAATACCAAAGTCCTCTTCAGCGCTTCATTGGCATTGTCGTCTTGCAAAACTTTTAAATTTACAGCGCTGATAAGTCAAAACTGCACTAATGTCATCAATGTAAAGGTGTATGGCCTCAAGATCACTTAAGTAAAGTGATTGTACGGTACGCCTAATAAAGTGCATAGTACATAATATATATCAATGAACGGGAAGAAGTAGCAAATAGATAAACACACATACAAAAAAAACTTTCACCATTATAACATTAGTATGGACGCGATAATAATATTATTTCTACCAGACATAAGAAATTACAAGATCCGCAACATTATTCGAGGAACAACAAAAGTACTTTCGCATAAGAATTACTCCCATTTATATCTGAACTCATAAAATAAATTATCGAAAAGTGACAAGCGATTGTCCGATTATAATCGCCGATTATTTCATTTCGGATACCTTTCCTCTCTTTCGCACTCGTAACTAACCCATCTTCTCTCTCTGTCTAAACAAATTGTGTTAGCCGAAGTGTTCCCGGGGCGATAGAGTTATAATTTATACAGAAATCTGTTAATTACAATAATTAAAACGCGTTGTTCTTATGTTTCTCTAGTTTATTACGAGGTTCTTGGATATTTATCGATTTTTTATCGGATTATATGTCGATTGTTTAGTGATTTGGGTTCCGTAGAACTTAAAATATATTTCTTAACAAAATACGCCAATGTCATATTTTTCAGGTTAAAATGTCGCTTGCGAAATTTAGGTGTCTTTGAGGCTGAAGTGGACAGGCTTATTAAATTAGTGCGCTTCATCATTAACGATTGCATCACTGCTTATCAACAGGTGGGATCGCAGTCAAGCACTAGTTTATGTCATTTACAAAAAAAACCCTAATTAGTGTAGAAAAACTTACTAACTATAAATTCGTGAATTTATTGGTTCTTTTTAAATTAAGCCATAAATTAATGGAAATAGATGCATCCAATATGTCTAGGTTTTATAGCATTTGAGTAGTGTCAATACACTTGTCATTACTCAAGTCTAATAAAAGAAAATACGGAGCAACAATTAACAAACGCTCCAGGACACAATCGTGTTTTTACAGTAATGAAGACATTAAACATTTATCAGCACCAGTTAAAATATACGGAACCACTTCTTTAAGTGAAGTCGGGCTTAACCGGTCCAAATAAAAATGTACGTGATTACTTACGTATGTTCTAATTTAGTCGAGATCAAACCGAATAGATTCTAATCGATAATTAATCCATTCAAATCGATTAGGTTGTTGTACTTTAAATTAGATTTTGATTGAAACTATTTCTTTACATTTATAACACAATTCTTATATGAGTTCTATTGGACATATTAAATCGTTTAATTTGACAAACTAGTTAAAGTAGTTATTGTCGTTTTTTATTGATCTGTCAGTATCCCGTATCCGGAGTAGTTTTCGATTTTATCGATTTTTTTTTTCATCGATTTGCAATCGTTTTTGGAACCGATATTTGCGGAAATCGGTTCGAAATTTTTATTACGTATCGCGAGTCTTTTTAATAATTATAATTAACCGTAATTCATGTTTCTATTTTATTATTTATCTAGTCTGGTTTTAGATTATTTCCTGTGTTATTCGTTTTGAATTTTATTAATTTATAACTCCAATTTGGAAAGTTAATAATAACAGTGTACAGTTTTTTAATGATCAATGTTTCTATGAATAGTTGGAAATATAATTTCTTGTGATGGACGTAGCCAACAAGTTTATTGTCAATTACTGTATTCTATAAAAACTTTTATGTCATATTTTATATAATTACTTACCGAAGTACTCAAGTTTCATTAATTGTACGCAATAATATAAAACAAGTCCCTTAACTTTTTTATTCTTATTTAAGATATAACTAAATTGTTCGTCAAAGTACGAGTAGGTAGTATTTAATAAACTCTTTCAAAGTCAAATTATGTTCTTTAACTAGCTTGTCCGGCAAATTACGTTTGATCAGAATTTTTTCATTATTTTCTCACCTTTTTAGCCTTCCCTGGAGTACGATTAATTCAAGATCAAAATTAGCTAAATCAGTCCAGCCGGCCTCCTGTTTGAGATAGACTAAAGAACAGCTAATCATTTCTATGTATTAGAATCTGACACGGCGAACTTCGTACCACCTAATAGTCAACGCCATCTATTGGCATTATCAGAACCAGCATAATAAATTTAAAATGACATTTTAATAAGAGATGGTGTTGTACTTGATTTCTTTCCCGTGATTTTTCCCGATTTTTCCCCACATTTAAACCTTCCTTTGAGTATCACAAATATTTCAAGTTTAAAATTGGTCAAATCGGTCCATCTTTCTCAAGTTTTACGACGAACGTCAACGAAAAGAAATTACGTTTTTGTTTATAAGAAGACTAGCTTCTGCCAGCGGCTTTGCCCGCGTGAAATAACTAACTTTGGATCCCCGTTTCAACCCTTTACAGAGTAAATTTTGGAAAATCCTCTCTTTTTACTGGCTAACGTCATAAAAGATAAAAAGGAAGCTCAAATGAATTAAGCATACCACCCAAAAGGAAGTTAGAAAGTTGATCAAGCTAACTCTAATCTCCCATCTCCAATCCAACTAGCCATCAAGGAACTCTAAATCAGCCGGTCAGCATGAAAAGGAAGCAAATCCTTCCGCTTGAGGCTGCTGAGTCCAGGACAGTGCATCCATTGAGCGGCACATGTGCACATTAACAGTCTTTGGTAATTAACATAGATGCATGCTCGCGTATCCTCCCGGGAATAGAGACTGTTGAGTCGTCATTGTGATAAAAAAATTGGTATCCTTTTTTTTCATCACTAAATTCAGGCTTCTTGCTTTAATGGTACCTTGAATATACTTTTAAAATCTCATATTTGTTTATTTTTCAACGGCGTGTACTGTACCCGCGAGCTTCAAGGAGTTGTTAGAAAACCGTAGAGACTCCGTAGGGTCGAAGCCTACTGGGGCGAAGGTTTCGATTTTGAAAGGAAACCTGGGCCTGGTATGAAAGGCAACGTAAGAATGGAGTGGGTTTTTAGTCATTAAAAGTCTGAAACTATCTTCTGATCCATCCAAGAGCATAAGATCAAAAATCTTTGCTGTTTTTTATAATTGAGAAGATAAGTTTTATGTTAGATTATTAGTTATTAAACCTCTTCCGTGTTTCTTTGGTTATCTTTTGTGTTTCAAGGTTGCAAGACGCTTTCAACCCAATGGTACAAACCACCTTGCAATAACAAATATTCTGAAGAAACGGCCTCTAGCGCAGTAAAATTGCCAACGCATTGCGACCCATAATGATATCCAATAATCGTTAATTCTTTCCATAAGAAAAGATGTTTGCTTAGATTGTATTAATGGCCGGAAAATCATTGCTGTCGAATTAATTACCCCTATAAATCTCTGTCTCTAAATCAACTAACTACAATAAATAATAATTCAAAAGATCAATGATTACCAACTTCACAACCTGTAGCTATTTATGTGGCATTGTCATTTGAAACTATAATACGTATTGTTATGGGTTTCTGAGCGAAACATAAGGTGAATAAACTTATAGGAAAATCGTTTAACAACATTCAATGAAGGAGGAGATTATGCATTCGTCGTGTTTTGTGCTGTAAACAAAACTTTATTATTACAATTTATTTTTACGCCTCCAGTCGGGATTCGCAACCAAAGTTTCGACTACAAAGCATATCATCCATATAATTCGCTACATCTTAAATAAAACCTATCTAAAACTCTCGTAAAGGTCACAAGCAAAAAAAAAAGTATGAATAAAAAAAAATCACACCTCCACGGATTTAATGCGCGTATAATTTCTTTGTGGCACCGCACAGAATGTGAGTAGACGTCATAAAATATGCATTTCTTCGTATGCGTGTGCGCTGTACACACACGCACTCCGGCGCAGACGCAACAGAACGGCGACGTTCCTCTCCACGCACACGACCAAGCGATCACAATAACTCAATCGCACTACATGCAAGTCTCCTTTGCATATTCATTTGAGTCTTGCAGTTTGTATCTTTGTATAAAATTATAATGCATTATATGACCCGGACGCGCCTTGGTAGTCGTTTTTATGTTATAAAAGGTAAAAGGTACCTTTACGGTACAAGCTCTTTGCTTTGCGATGTCTATTTATTTTATCCTACCATTCCTTAATGTTATTTATCCGTTTCTTCGCTAACATTTCTTAGAAATCTTACAGTTGATTCATTCTTAACTTCATTTCAAACATATTTTTGTCCATTTGTTCAATTCTAAAATTTATTGATTTCAAATTGTGCATGTTGCCAAACTGACAGTTACCTTGAACGGTTACTTGTCATTTTTGTGAAATGAACATGCATAAGGTGTATTTGTGATTTTTTCCGCGTATCCTTCAAATGCTAATGAAATATGCATTGTTTTGCATATCAAGTAGAATGAGGAACATTATAATATTATTCTTAACACTAAAAGCTTCGTTTAACTTTATTTTACAGTTGATGATGAAGTTAAAAGGGTAATAGATGTAACAATTTTAGATGACATCGTAATTATATCAGCATTAATGATTCACAATAGAATTGTCTCCATCTTAATTTGGCAAGAACCATATTAAACAAACACAGAATCTCTTGCCAAATATAACTCCTCTTCCATTAGTTAAACATATATATATAGAAATTATTGCAGTCTATACCTTTTCCGATGGAATTTCTATATACTTAACACAAGCATACAAGAACTTTTCAATTTGCCAAAGCCAAATAAACCTATGTCGTGTTTCTATATTATGATTTATTTTGAATTGGCATTCATCCATTTAATATGAATCTCCGTTGAAATGCAGTGTCGCATTAAATTGCGGTGGTTAGGGATTTTCGTATTTCAGTAGATAATTTATAGCTTAGGAGTTGTCAGAAGTCGTACGTTTATGTGTTGAGTGAGTTTCTTAACTAATTGTCCATAAACCATCAATTAGCGTTTATTTCATCAGTTAGTTACGGTATTATTGTACGAGTGTTTATTGTTTTAAAAACAAACTGTGAATTTTGTCGTGGGTGGTCTAACACATGGGTTTTTGATAGGCACTATAAATTACGGTAAGAATTTGTATGAAAATTATAGACGATGAAAGGAAACCATAAGAAAAATAAATGAGATAAATACAAAAACCATAACTCAAGAACGAAACGCAACAAAATTTCAGAAGATTTATTACAATCTTGATATTTTAAATCGATAATGAGATCCATAAACTAAAGATAATACACACGAGTGGTACCTACACGGAGTAGTCGATATCACCTGCTCGAAAACAAAAAGAATCGATTCGAAATACGAGCAAAAAGTGTCGATTATCGCCGCATTAATCCATATAATCGATCCGCGACGTCGAAGCTCGGTGCTCGTCTATCCATCAAGCTCTATGTGTTCTTAGTTTTAATTTCTTTTTTTCTTTCAATTAGTGGTCGTCCATGTAGTGAGGTAGCCCACCTTGTGGACACGTAATTGTACTTATTTACAGCGGCCGTACCATCGGTATTTGAAGTAGCGAGTGGGATCATCCAAATTGCAATATTCTCAATTTTAATTGGGTCTAAAACATTATTATTGATAGTTGCATCTTGTTTTTCATTTCCTGTGGAAGTTTAATTAATAGTTTTTTGAGTTCTAATTATAAAATTTTTCACGTTTAAACTGACTTCATCTACACACAATAACAAATTTTCATAATCGTTAGGACAGAACTTGTACTCAAATGTTCTGCCTGAACTGCCGGTGCAGTAAATTCTTAAGACACCATAATCCCATGAATGACGCGTTTATCTTTATATATCGTGTGACCGCATCATTCGTGACATTAAACAGTATAAAAATATTCGATTCGCAAGCCAATTACCTATTTTGTATTGGAAACCACGCCCCGAAGTTTAGACCAGTCAGGTATTGAGAAAATTGAACGTGCACTTGCCATTATGCGCGTACGGCTACGTTTTATGTTGTTCGTTTCCTTCTTTACTAATGATATAACGCTCTTAACCTGTCTTAGCATTCCTTGGCATTTCTGAGTTTGAATTTTATGATTAAAGATTTTGAAATTTCAATATTGCCTGTGTCAAATTTTGGGACATATTTTGTAATTGTTAACAATTTACCCAAAAAATGTCTTGTCTGTTTTACTGGTATCTTTATCTCTAAACCAACCAAAAATATATGTCAAAGCATTCTTTAAAACAAAAAACGTCCGCTCTAATTGACTGCTTGAACAAAACTAAAACAAGACCGTAAACCTTCAAGTGAGACAGAGTAAACAGAACAAAACCAAACAAGATCATGCGGAATCATTTACTCCAATCAGCGCGTGCGGCCGATGACGGAGATGCCCGAACAAAGACGAAGATCTACGGTGCAGTCACATGGTGTGTGATGGCGAATCTCTTTCCATCGACATAGACATTGTTAGATTTATTCCACATTTTATAGGTTAAAATGAAACATTGATTGTTTTTGTATGAAAAGGCTTTGATTAAATAGTTTTGCAATAAAAGGAAGGTTACGAAGATATAAAATTACAGTAAAACAAATAAAAGTATAGTGTACCTAGAATTGTTACAGAAAATACGTGGAAATATTGTGTAAAATCAGGAACATGATTACTCATCTAATACATAATTCAGACAAAGATTTAATAAAAGATAATCAATATCATCGCCATATCAAATCTATAAACAAATCTTGTAACAAAACGCGTACGTCATCCGGCGTTACATCGCACATAAAATTGCCATCAACAAACGTAATACGAACAAGTGATGCCGGTGCAACATATCTAGATCCCTTATCGATCGATGGATCCCGATTTGATCTACGTATGCGTACGTTCATAATTATCTCGGCTCTTTCATCCGCCGACTAGAGTTTACGACCGCCTGCCCCGTGTAAACGTCTGAAATCATATTGGCAAGTAATTAATGATCATTACTAACTTTAATATGGACAATTAACTACACTGTACACAATATACGGCAATTATAACTTAACTGATGGTCTTAATAAGACGATTCGGAGATCGAGTTACAGATTTCACCGTTATCATTAGAATTTTGATTGACAAGTTGATTTTTGAGGAGATTAAAATAAAGTGGCCCGAGAATGGAACCTTGGGGAGCCCCAAGAATTTTCGGTAATCTGTCTAAGGCATCATGAGGAAAATGGTGCTATAAAAAAATTTAAAGCTAAAATCATGTGATAAATAATGTAGATTTCAACAAAACAATTTTAAGATATAAACTGAACAAAAAGAATGAAAAAAGTGTTATCGTTACAGGAAAACTTATTTTTAATACATCACCAACAATACCAACTAATCCTTGGAAAAATAAAGCTAGACATCGCTCCTTATCTGATCATCTCGGAACGAAATATTGTAATAAAAAGTACTTAGTATATGACAAACGTGATATACATCCTTACAAATCATTTCACACCCAATTTACAATCATAATTCTTGGACATAAAGGTCAAAGTTGGTTCACGGAAGATGATTCCAACAGTACACTGAAATTGGTCATCAATTGAAGTAACGCTCCAAGGAATGATATGATTCATCTCGTTTCTGTACAAATTGGGAAGTGAGATTCATATTTTTATTCAATTAGATAAGCGAGAACTTCCATACATGGACTGAATTCAATAACATTATCTATTGAAGACCATGCGTAAGTATTTCATCTTCTGTTTTTGTGACCGTTAATATTTTAAGTCACAAAACAAGTCTTCGACATCATAACTTGTTAATAAGCTTAAGAATTCTAAGTAGATACTTATACATAGATGATCTCGTGTATGTCAATAGTCAGATCTTTGTCCGTACGTACACCCATCGCCCCGCCTCATTACCTCCTATACGATACAGCCTCACTTTAATGTACTATCACATTGACCGCAGAGCCCAACCTAACCTGATCTCTCGTTTCAATAAAAACATTAATAAAGTAATCAACATTACATATCAGGTTAAACTGGACATGTATTCCCAAAGATGTTTTGAATTTGCAGTTGGACAAATCTTGCTTTTCCTTATGCAGTCGTAATAAAGTTGAAGATCATACATCAGTTGCCACAAACGAGTAAATAGTTGCAAACACACGTGAATTGGTGTGTGTAGTAACCGCATTTACATTTTAGACATACTTGCAGAGAGTAAATGTCAATTTAGATGGAAGACGGGTACTGATGCAAGAAATTGATGCAGTTATTGAACTCTTGCACGATGATCTGATTGTCGATGTGAAGACAATGGAATAATTAATGAGAGATATCAAATACGTTTTGAAAGTATCCGTTTTTAATTTGTAAAATGATTGGTGATCGACATTGAAGGAAAAGTAGTTTTGCGAGTAGATTGATTACAGTATTTAAAGGTTATGATTATAGATTGTCTGGAATAATAAACAAGTAGCTAACGGTAGTGTACAAAAAAGCTTGATTTCGATTATAATTGACCGATCACTCATACATTAAGTAACTTTAGACAAAAACTGTCTATCGATAAAATAATCTAAAGTAATTCTAGGAAACAATTTTAAATCCCATATTTGATTGATCTGAAGCGTTTGAAAGCAATATTCTTCGAACAACAGTTTAAAATCGGCCACACCAATCCGTTTATCTAAATCTTAAGTGACATTTTAATTTCAATTAGTCATAGAACTGTAAACGGCGACCAAAACCGAACAGTACACACTGGCATTTATTCGTTTTCCACTTAACTAAATGCCAGAGAAGGATTATGTGTATTCCCAAGCATACTCGGGTCACAGCTGTCTCAGGAAATTTAAAAATTATTGAGTGCACTCACGTAGTTTCGGTCTGTATAATTTTTTTGCCAAAAATAATGATTCGTCTGTGTTTGAGGATAAAATTATAACTTATAAGTATGGTGGAGGCGTCAGACACGATTCGTCAAAGAAGACAGCTTATCTAGAAAGATTCCTTTAAAAGGCTACTGCGGAATACTTTAGCAGCATCAAAATGAGTAATGCAAATTACTGTAATAGTTTCATAAGATAAAGCCGAGCAATGTGTTACTCTCATCCGTCGGAACTCAAGAATCGTGTGAATTATATCGATTTCGTTGTTTATTTTTTGCCAACACTCTGGTCTGGCTTTTTGTTGTTTTTTATTCGTATAGTCATGATTATTTCTAGAGTCGCGTTGATCTGTATAGTCATTATGTACATTTGTATCCACTTTGTCTGTTTATTTTACATCCTGATCTGCTAAAAAAATGGACCTAGATAGACTGAAGCGAATCAATTTTATGATTTCGTTGAGAGTTATTGCTACAGTTTGATCATTTTGTTTTGCGGTTTTGATGTATTTGTTTCTTAGTGATATGTTATGCTGTTATATAGTACTCTATAAATCAACTTTTTTCGTTATCAATTCCCTGTTCAATCTTCATATTACCTTCTGCAATTTTGCTATCATCATCAACATCACTGGTGATATAGCCATCTTTAAAAACAATGACCCCTATAGTATTCAGTTGTCAACGACAATCAAATTCAAAAGGAAGTCCCCACCCAATTTCCTTGGAATCATAAATCCCAGTACTAAGAACTTTCGATCACTCGTGGTTCCGTTGAGCGAGTTCAAAAACCCATTATGTAGGACATTATGAGGAGCCATTGTTTCGCCTGAATGAACGGGCACAATATCTTACGAAATTTCCTAAAAAACCTACCACCGTATTATGGATGTTTATTATGTCCGTACTTATCTGATTCGAACACCCATTGTCTTTCTGGTACCATCGGTATTTGAAATTTTAAGGCGCCACGTATATTTTTAATATTCCAGCGATATGAAATTTATATGGGCATGTTAATTAGGAGTAAGGAGTATGCCACTCCCAAAAAAAGTATTATAATAATATTGCTTGAATTATTAGAATGTTTTGAGAACGTAATGGTAGGTTAGTAGCCTCTCGCTATTTTCGCATTTACAGCAATCTCCTTAAGTTGGGAGCTAGTTGTTATTTGATAGAAATCAATCTTTTTTATAGTGAAGCAAATTAATTTGCATAAAATCATCTTAGCGGGACTTTATTTTTTATCGACTTCAATCACCTTTATAACTTACTCAAGTTTAATCCAACTTTGCTTCGCTTGTAACTGTGTTAGGCTACTTTTTTAATATTATTGATAGGTATTATTGACATTGATATAAATATTTGCTACATTAAATTGAACACTCATTTCAATATTTCTCAAAGATGTTGCCCCAGTTTTTTATTGCTTCTTCGTGTTTTATAACCGATTTTCTGTTTTCTTAATAACCATGTTATAATTTACTATTTTCGATAACTGTCTTATTTGGTTCTAATCTTATCTATAATCTCCATAAATTAGAGGCAATAAACACGAGGTACTGTCGATGTTCAATTGTTTTTCTATATTCGCACTATCGCCGACAAATCGTGAGCTATTAACTCTGTTACATCCAAAACTATTAGGGTTGCTATCGAAATTTTTTTCAATCCTCTTCAGTCCTTCATGACAGCTGATATCATTAGCTGGTTTATCATTAAAATGTTTATTTTCTCTAAATTATTCATCATTATTAATGAATTCGGATTTTATACAAATCGACATGCTCTGACATTTCTATTTGTCACAGCTTTTTTTATAATCTTTTGAAATATACGTGTTTACATCACATTCTTTACCAATGTCGCTAAAACTCTTTACAAATAATTTCGTCAACCCTACCTACAGATCAAGTGTACGTACCCTCATTCATTAATAATAACCTGCTCTCACTAAAACCCTGTCCGTTATTACAATCACGATTCATGCACGACTTATGTAACACACAAATTATCTAGCTACATGCTAACATCCATTGTGTTCTCAACTCTAATCTACATAAGTATAGGTATTAATTCGTCTTTCAAAAACGATTTTGTAAAAAAAGCGACGGTATTTCGACATCAGCGTCTCAAGTTTAATTCTCTTTAAAACTTTACACGCGAGTTTTCAATACAATACGTATGTGTACTGTCTTGTAATGATGAGTGGAGAAGTGTTTGTATTGGCAGACAAAGGTCCGCAGAAATTAACTGTATCAACTGAATCAAACATTCACGTTGATATAAATAAAACTACAAACCATAAAGTTTCAATACCTGTTGCTAAAACAATTTAGAATGTAAAATTTTATATTAAAATAATCCATGTCCATTCTCTAATCAAAAACTTATTTTATTTGCAAAATCGCAAACTCATTTATCAAGCGCATTAAACTTAATCTTAACCGTAACATCAATAAGAAACGCTTCAATTTCCCAAATAAAAATTACAACGTGTTAAATATTCGATTCTCGATCCACACATTCATTTCTATTTAAAAGATAACATCTTTGGTCTTGTTAAAAAACGAATCGATACACAAAAACAGTTTCGTGCACCAGTGTACATAGACGAAGAGTCAACGATCACTCACAATGGGCCGCTCCGCAGTGACTAGGAGAAAACATTGATTAATTACCATAATAATTTATTTGATACTCCAAAACTTGATACGGGGAGGGGCCGCTTACACAACCCGCCCGACGTTTAAGTTGTTTTTGAACTAAAAACTTCTAACTATCAAGCGGGTAACGCAAACGGGCACGAAACTGAACCAAAAGACTCGCTAGTTCCAAAATATGATGAAAACACTACATTGTTCGTTTGAATATGATGCATGGAGGTGATTTGGCTGTTCCAAACAAAAGAATAAGTTTGACGGAAAAGGAATGGTTGAATGTATCGTTAGTTATGATTGTTTCGATATGTATTAGCATATTATAGTTTTTTGTTTGTATCAACGTGTTTTTCGTTTTTGTTAAGGTCTGCTTTCGGCGTTGAATCACTTGGACCAGGCACGGAAGAATTCTTTGCAAACTACGGTTGACTACTCCAGATATGTTAAAAGGTATAGCTACTGAAATTATTCTTTATATAATTTAGCTGTCACTTTTTGTATGAACAGTGGAGCGTGAATTTTTCTCGTGATCGATTTTGAGTTATTAAATTGTTATCAGAAGACATGATGACGTGATATGTAGTTTTTTTTTGTTTAAATACACGTGGATATTAATTTGTGTAATGATTTTAATAAGTTTTGTCCGAATGAGTCTGTTTAAACTGTATTGAACTCAGATGGTAACAGTGACTCGAATGACTAATGAGTAGAGCAACAAAAAATAACAAGAACACATTTTTCATCATCTAATACATTTATGTTAAAGTTGCCTTCATTACTGGCATTCAAAACAACTATGATCTTGATATTCAAAATATTTTCTACCACTTTACTGATATTTTTAAATGTTGAACAGGTACAGCTCAACTCTGGAATGTGGCTCTTCATACTGCAAGGACCTGGGTTACCGGGAACACTTCCACTGCATGGACTGCACAGCCAGGGTATTCTGCAAGAAAGAAGAGATGATCAGACATTTTAAGGTAAATTTCACAAACAGAACTGGATAACACGTTAATATTTTCCTTTTTTATTCTTCAATGATTTCAACACTAATACTCTCTTCTATATGATTTACAGTAATACTTTTGTATTGGCTTAACGTTTTAAATGACTAACAATTTATTTTTCTGTTCTAGTGGCACAAGAAACGTGACGAGTCCTTAGCCCATGGCTTCATGAGGTACTCTCCCCTGGATGACTGCTCTGAGCGGTTTATCGACTGTCCTCACAACCGCAGCCAAACCCACTACCACTGCATTCAAGATGGCTGTGATAAGGTAAGCTTTTATAATAAGGTTATCAGTGTTTACAGCATCTGTATCATTATCATCATCATTTCAATATTTATTAGCTTACTAAAGCGTGTTGGGACTTGCTACTAGCAAGCTCGTAGCAATAATGTTATAAAAAGGGTTTGGTGTCTCTTATTTCAATGTTCTAGTCTGTTAAGACTAAAGCGTATGCGTAAAATCTTTGTAATTTAATTTTAGTTTGTTTTACTGTTACATCATTAGATTTGTTTTTTTTTTCAGTAGATTATTTCGAATTCTCATTTACTATTTCTGAAACAGGCTTTTAAGAATTCATAACTTTTTAAGAGACGGTTTTGTTTGTTGGTTATTGAAAGGATGCACTCAATAATAAACATATTAATGATTGTAGAATGATGATATAGGCACAAAGCCAGGATGCTGCCCATCCTTTAGATATAATCTAAGACTCGCTTTATACGCGGGAAGTGACGTATGATCCCGTTTGTAGGCACAAAACTTCCAAGCTTGGTAGATATCTACCCTAGTTCAAACCCTTTGTCTTGTTAATTATTAAAGAAGTTAAAGAAACGTAATGCTGACTCGTTTACAAATTGCCTTTAGTATCCTGTCGAATTTAATTATGTACTTATTACTCAGTTTTTATTTGTTTCTCATCAATATTTAAGTCAACCTGTCAAGAGTTACCCTCGACTCACAATGTGACTATTATTTATTTATTTATAAGAACTTCATGCAACACAAAGGTGCACAGGCGGACTTAATGCCTTAGGCATTCTCTACCAGTCAACCAAAGGTGGTGAAGAGAAAAACATGACAGGCATGGCTATTAGTGTGTAACAAATGTTTATAATGAAGTAAATATAACCTTTCCTAGCAATTTTTTACAAGGTTTTATTTCGCTTATCGAGAACTTTGTCTTAATTAGAGAAACAATAGCCTATTAATATTTCTTGTGATTAGTGAAACAAAAAACTTCAAAGAATTTATCACTTTGATATTACGAGTTTAATAATTGTATGTTGCAATAAAGCCGGGAAAACCATTCACATTTATGAATAATAAAAACCAAACATTTAATTTCTCTTCTTTACAGGTATACATATCAACTTCAGATGTGCAAATGCACGCCAACTACCACAGAAAGGACTCCGCTATCCTTCAGGAGGGTTTCCAAAGGTTCAGGGCCACAGAAAGCTGTGCTGCTCCTCATTGCGTCTTCGCTGGTCAGAGAACCACGCACTTCCACTGTAGAAGACCTGGATGCACTTACACCTTCAAGAATAAGGCTGACATGGGTGAGTATGGTAAATCTGACGTCAGTTTTGATAATACCTATTTAAAAAATCATTAAAGACCAAGAATATTGATATTCTATATGAATAAGATGCTATATAAGCAAAACTATTTTTTAGACTTATGATTAATTAAATTTAACATTTTATCCACAGAAAAACATAAGACCTACCACATAAAAGACGAAGCTCTATCCAAGGATGGCTTCAAGAAATACATGAAGAACGAAGCCTGTCCGTACCGCGACTGCCGGTTCAGCAAGACCTGCAATCATATACACTGCATCAGACCTCATTGCAACTATGTGCTGCACTCCAGCAGTCAGATCTTCACTCACAAGAGGAAGCATGAGAGGAAGGAACAGGAGATGAGTTTTGGGTGTGTATTAAGCCAGCATATAAGTATAATCGATATAACTGAAAGCGTTGCAAAGAATATGATGAAAATAAAAATTAGGTAGCATCCACTAGATAAAGTTGAAATTGTAAAATATGATACGCCAAATGAATTAGTCGAAACTCAAAATTGACCCAGACATATGCAATAAAGGTGTAAAGACTTCATGACCATGAAGAATTATTGAATACACCAGCTGACAATCTCACTTATCCTATCGTCTACTCGATAGCAACAAGTCGTCTTGTTACGAATACAAACAATATTAGGAAGATAATAATACAATGTTTCGTTTAATAACACCAAGAAGATCGTTGTAAAATAAATATTATTAGTTTTCAAACCAATGTGTACAATAAACTTCCATTCAAATTGAAACAAAATATTTCATGTATTAAAATTTTTCACACACGTAGTTACAAGGAAAGATAATATTGGTATAAAGGTTGAGGATACTAAAACTTTTGAAAATAATATCGAAAAAGAAATAAAAAGAGATGATGGGAACGAAGGCAGATGGTCTTTCATAATTGAAAGATATAATGCGATGAGTAACATGCACTTAATCACGTACGTCGTCAAGTGCTTAGGAACGAAATCACACATATTTATTCTGAACACATATCTCATCATGAATGACATTGCCACTAAATCTGAGTCACAAGCTTCAATTGAAATACGTATAGGGAATACTATAGTAACTAAATAACAATATCCTTTAGACGGGATTTCGGTTACGGCAGCCAATCAAAACGGAGACTAGGCTCTATTTGGGGGACTTTATAGTTCACAAACACAAGTTTACTCTCTGTTGTTTAAAACTTTACGTGGCAGTTATACTATCAATTTCCGTATTCAGATACTATGAAGTAGTACATTTTGATACTAGTGGAGAAAGTTTGTCATTATGATCCGAGCCTTGCTGAGGGTGTTATAGATTTTTTACCATTTTTTTTTAATACTCATACGTAAAAAGTTGCGCGCCCACCCGCGTTTATTGTGTCTTACAATAAACGCGGGTGGGCGCGCAACTTTTTAAAAACACATAATAAGACATGAATGAACGGGGGTGACTTGTTGTGGTTATGGGATTCGCTTAGCATTCAGCCTTATACGATATATGACAGGGGCGGGTGCGCGCACTTTTCCGCACTAATGCGGAAATGCGAAATATAGTCAATAATGCCCAAACATGGTACGATAACAGTGGGTTTTTGAGTAAAATTCTTAATGATAACAGCTAAATAAAGTGTTATGTTCGATCTGGAAATCAAACCATTGAGACTTGCAACCTTGAAGTACATAAACGAAGGCTGTCATACCATTACTAATTAAAATAATTTTATCAACAGGCTTCCAACATCGGTAATCCAAAGTGCTCTGATGCAGCAAGGTGCAGATTTAAGCATGTATTCTCCTGGCGGGAATCTCCACATTGATGACGACATGTCTAATCCAATGATGGATTCTGACTACCCGCATCCATTCGTGAGTAGCAATTTTACACTTAGTCATGATAATGAAGTGATTATTCTATGGTATGATGACGTGGCTGGAGTTTGATTAAAGGATTTTATGCCACTCAAGTTTTGTTAGAGTTAATAGAGTCATATGAATCGAGACATATAAAAAAAATGACTTACGATTGATGACACAAGTTAAAACCTAGTCACCAAATATATTAAAATCATGTTTGGATTCTCTAAAGAAAAACTATTTGAATTTTTTACAGAACCCAGCGTTAGTAGAAGAGGCAACAAGGAAATATATAGAAACATTCAATGGAGCTAAAGAGGCTGAAGATAAATGCAACAAATGCAGCGCTTTCAACAAGCATTACCATTGCTTAGCTGATGGCTGCAAAATGGCTCATAGGTAAGCTTTTAATCATCATAATCGTCATTTTACATGAAAGAAGATCACTGCTTATCTTCCCAAGGTACTTCATTGGCTTGTGCTTACTACGTCCAGTCGTTTACTCTTTCAAGATATTCCAAGATTTCAATACTCCTTGATTCCGTCTGTATTATCGATGATGCTTAATACTAATATCACGTTTAGGGTGTCTTTGATATCTTCTAATACACCTTATTTTGTATCCACAGCTGCCACACAACCATGGTAAAACACGTTATGGAACATGAACAACAAAACCAAGTAACTGATGCCTACTTTGTCACTTATACACGACACAACCCTTGCGGCAATTCAGCCTGCCAACACATCAGAGATATTACCCATTATCACTGCACTTGGGAAAACTGTGGAGCAGTCATCCTCTCATCTGAGGAACACCCATTCCGACGTCTCGAACATCATCGGCAACACGCGATTTTGAGTCCTATGTCTCCTAATTTAGCATCCAGATTTGCTCCAAACTTTACTCCGCAACTGTCGGCTCAGTTGCATCCAAATATGGCAGCTCAACTTGGTCAAGTATCCAATCTGCCAAATCTTCCACCGAACTTGGCTCAACTGGCCCAAATGGCACCAAGCTTGTCTTCTCAATTAACTCCAAATCTACAAGCTCAATTGAACCTTGGGCCAAGTCCTGGAGTAGTTCCACAGCATGTAAATCCGTCGAGCTCGTTGGATGAAATGTTCAGCAGAAAAAGAGGAAGACCACCGAAGAATAGAGTGGTGGAAGTCTGGACTGACAATATCACTCCTCAAGCCATATTTACGTCGTTCAAGTTACCAAAAAGTAACCAGTTACCACCGGTTATACCTTCGCCGGTTATTCCTACTATTGAGGAATTCCCTGTAAGTATACTGTTTCTTTAAACCAATTATAACCATTCATTTATAGGATGCCCATTACTTATGTTCTTGTCTTTTTTTACAGCGCATCAAATTCCAGCATTTCGAAGTCTTTACAAGCCCTGATACCTGCTCATCATCATACACTAGCTGTCAGCTGCGCATGACACGACTCCATCTCCACTGCTTTAACTGCAGTTTCGCTGGCGAAACCCACATAATCATGGAAACCCACATGAGGGAAGCTCATGGCGTCAGTCCGTTATTAGAAGGCTTTGACTATTTCTCGTCATTTGATCAATGTGGAGGAAAGAGTTGCTTCAAGAACCAACTCAGATCCCACTTCCATTGTGCTCAGGGTAATAATTGCCCAGCAATTTTGACACAATACTCAGTCTTGGCTACTCATAAGCATGGAAGAGGAACTCCTGTTATTAAAAGTGAATCAGAACAAGAGAAGCAGTTTGAGGAAGCTAAAGATTATTCTTTGAAAGAAAGGGCTTCGGTAGATAGTGTCAGTTCCATGAAAGAGCCAAATGAGTCTTTTACACCTACAAACTTCTCTATCAAGAGTGAGTTTGAGAGAGAGCAGGATAGCGTGTCCGGTGAGTGTCTTTCTATGCAAATCTCATTCCTATTTATATACAATTAGTTCCGTCATCTTGATTGATTCCATCTTTATAGTTTTCATGAAAATAATATGCCTTTAACTGATCTTGAAACTCTTTTATTTCAGTAGTAAAAGCGACAGGAACCTTCTACCCGTCATCACACCTTCGCAGTAACACTTCATCACCTTCACCCAGAAGCATCTACGATGCCTCTCCATCAAAGGACATGAAACCTCGCATGGAGTATGACCAGAAGAAGGTCTTTGAACCTCCAAAGGTCACAGGGCCTACTATTCCACCTTCGTGCCATGATCAGACCTGTCCTCTGAATAAGAATTCGACGGGGATGAACCTTCACTACCACTGCCCTCATTGCAGTCAAGCTTATGTGGATTTGAAGCTTCTCTTCAGTCATATGGTGAAGAAGCATAGCAATAACATGGAACCTGGTCCTGTTGGATTAGCTGCTACTAAGGTGAGCAAAAATAGCTTTTATTTAGAAAATCCTCAAGTCTGAATTTTTTATATTTCTTCAATTGCCCTTCGCCTTTCAGTCACAGTAAGTCTTTCAAACAATCCTGCAGCTCACAGTAAAATCACTTTATAATTTAAGAGCTGTATCCTTCCCACAATAGTTTTTGTCAATCAACACTCATCCTGATTTCAACAAAAGGGAAGTCCCTCAAAGTAGTAAGCAACATATTAATAGCATCTTTGTCAGCTAATTCGGTACTATTACTCGTATGTACAGTAATGCTATTGTCTTACATTGCGTCAATATCTTCATTTGTATTAGGAAGAACACTTGGTTTATTCAAATCAATTTGGTCAGTTTTACCATCCACATCCTTTGACGTCATAGTTTACCATTCAACTAAGATTGTATTTTCCGCACAGGAGACTTTGGAAAGGGAATATCCTGAAATTTCGATATTACCGTCTACTGCATCGTCGTCGTCTACGAGTCAGGCGCCTTCTCCCAGTCACAGTCAGAGACCTCAGAATCCTGCTGATCAGGTAAATAGCCCTTTTACTTTTTTTATGACATAAAAGCTTTTTGGTACTTGGACTTCTTTCAGCTACATCTATTTCGACTGTTAATAATGTTAATGTTATAATATCGTCAGATGTATTGACATCATCAAATCACAGAAACTACATCTTGGTATGGTGGCAAAGGACTCTATGTTTTACGCTACCATGTGATTATGTTTGTATGTATTTTAAACGAAATATTGCTTGTGTTACAAACTAAACTATATTGGCTTCGGTTTTTAACTTTCAATAAATTTATTCTGAAATACTATTACAAAGTAAATCCACACCACACATATAATGTATACCGCAGTGACATCTGTCGTGATATAGAAACTATCTTGCATTATGTATGAGGCAGTTGCCCGGACCTGAAACCAGATCCATCTGGTCGGACTATCCTCACTATTTAACAGAGGTTTGCGGGACTTTACACCTTGTTCAGAAACCCTCCAAATATACCTACCATTAATATAAATGTGTTAACTTCTCTTCTAGGTACAGGCAGTGCAAAGCCTGCTTTTACAGCAGTACTTAGCAGGTGGTAGAAAAGGCAGTCTGCAAGAACAATTGAAGATGCAGCAGCAGTATACCGCATCGTTGGCTGGTCTTCCAGGACTGGCTCAGGTTGCGTTATTCTCTCAAGGGTAAGTAAAGCAATGGCTTCAATTGTTAATGTTACAATATTACTTGGGGAGAGTGTATGTCCAACCGTGGACATATTTCTGCTCTAATAATAATATTTATTATTCAATGTCCCATTTTGTCGAACTGTAGCCCGATCCACTTCCCTTATACCGCGTATGTTAACGATGCTCAACAAGTTCGTGGAGATCAACTCTGGATTTTATTTGTTTGCTGATGAATGGAAGAAGATATTATTAGAAAGCTTACGATTCTGTGAGAAGACAGAGTGAAAGGGTTAATAAATTTAGTATTAATGGCTATTTTGCTGTACTAAATAAATAAATAATAAATATGTTCATGTTTCTTTTCCTTTGTAGTATGTTTGCAAAAATTCAGATCCTACCTAAAATTTTTTACAGCTGTGGTTTTTATGGAGTAATTTAATTAAACCATCTAATTCAATGAACCAGTGTTAGAAGCTTATCCTATTTTTTTCTTTTCCAGGGGCTCACCATTCCCTCTATATCCTACAATGCTGTACCCTCCAGAACTACTGTTGGAACAGAGTCTTCTCCAAGGCCATGGTCTACCGCCAGGACTGGACAAGGAGGCTGAAATGATGGCTAAGACGTGAGTTAATAATTTTGACAATCAATTTTCATTATAGATTATATTTTTGTTAAAGCTGTTACGTGTATTGTTCTTCGTAGATAGAGATCTAAATATACTATAGAGTTAACAGTATGCTCTCGTATTCTTTAAAAGTTTTCTCAATATTTATTTTTACGAATATACCTACAGTATTTTTTTATGGTGAAAAAAATCATCCAATAACGAAACCCGCATTGGACGGAGCGGGAATCAGTGTTAGACTCTTACTGACTAAACCTCCACCCCGTCTCTTCTTTGCTTTTCGCACTGGGGCCAAGACTTCCTTTCAGAAAGAGACCTTGGGCCCCAGTAGGCTTCGATCCTTTTGCAGATTCCCTACGACGAGTGCTATATTCGACGTAGGGACTCTGCAGTTCAGCTTCATTATTACTGTTTTCATCTGCATCATCAAACGACTTATCTTCATTTAGATGTCTAAGTGCTATCTTCTCTCTATGTACGTTTCTGTTAACTTAAATTGCTTTGCGGTATCCTCACACCTATTGTCTTTCTATTATGTCTCTAATTACGGTATTCAAAAGGTTAATACTAAAATTGTGTGTTCTGTCAGCAGGAGAACGCACACAACGCGAGGACCTCACATGCGTGTATTGAAGGATGAGCCCATCCCTGAGGGGTATCTCCGCTTCAGGTTCAATGAAGACTGCGCTTATCAGCATTGTGGCTACAGGTGAGTTCAGTCAAGTCTTATTTTCTTTATTACTTACTACTTTATATTTTTCTGTTATATTTTTAGCACCACCTAAATTTCGTTAAATTGTCTTTACAGTGTCTATTTTAGATGCATACTTTAGAATAAATTTACAGTTAACAAAAAAAATTGGATATCACCCTTTTTTTCTTGAAGTGGGAAATCATCTAATAACATCTCCCACTCTGTGACCACTAGTGGAGCAAGAGGGAGTGTCAGGCTTATTGATTGTAATCCACACGTGTTCTGTCAATTGATTTTTGCGTTCGAGAGTTACGGTGACTCTTTCAAAAGTCCTTTAGCCCTTGGATACAGTCTTAAGATATCAACAGGATTCTACAACTGCATTAAGACTGACTATTGCAATGATATTTCTTATTTGGACTGCTTATAAATGTAATGCTTCTATTTTTCCAGGGAACATCAAACTCATTTCCACTGCACGAGAAAGGATTGTGGCTACTCGTTCTGTGACAAGACCAGATTTGTTCAACACACGGCCAGACACGAAAGGTAAATAGATTCTCTATTTCTCATCATCCCGCACAAGAATTACAACATCATTAATGATATAGAGAAATCTTAGTTTTCTTTTAAAATTTGTTAAGTTTAATCTAAAGCATCATTTCAAAATTCTATCTCGTAGATATTTCAGTGGTAAAAACAAAAACATTGCCACTCTAGATACCGAATTTTATGGACAAAAGGAAAATTTTCATCTTCAATTATAAATTCGTAAATTCACTAATTTTATACAAGAAGAGTTTCCAGAATGACGTAAACACCATCTTCTTCTTCTTTTCGAATCGATGATAAACTCGTTAAACTGTTGGGGCCCGGTAGGTGACTACGTCAACTGCAGCATCGATGGCATTAATTAAATACTCCATACTGCAGGGTGTATGAACACTTAGGGCACCATATTTTTTGACAGATTCTTCTTACGGAACCAAACATATTTGTATAACCTACAGGTCTGGGATTAGGTGTCGCCGTATACATGCGCATGTATATGTGAATGCACTCAAGATACCTATATCTTGCGTGCATTCACATACACACTGAAGACACTCTAGGAATTGCTCCTAAGCAATTCCTAGAGTGTCTTGTTCTTTTTCTTTGCCTTACTCCTTTATATTTTCGTCTAATTTCTACTGTGTAGCAAAGTTTTATAAAATAATCATTTCCTTTCCAGACTGGATACTTTGATGGGCGGCGACTTCCAGCAGTATCGCGCCAACGTGTACTGCAAGCGACCCGAGTGCCCCCACGCTTCCACATTCGGTAATTATTCAGTTCGTACGTACATTAGTATACATACCATTTTATTAGTACCCTCCTTTAGTATCATGAACATGTTTTTATTGACCAAAAGTGTTGGTTTTACTGACTGAAATTGTAATATTTTTTACTATGATATCTTTGGTGAAGTCAGTTTTCTTAGAAATTAATCGTGGTTTCTTCACTTTCATCATTATTGTCTAACGTTACATCCAAGACAATCAACCCAATCAACACCCATCCCAATTAATAATGATTAGCTTTAAGTCCAATTTTTTTTATTGGTTTTCCTAATCTGTTTCTTTTTTATTCAGTCACTTTATTTACCACCTCTTTCTCGCCACCCTCAAATCAAAGTTCTTATAAACGAATCGTAGATTCTTCACTTTTATCATTATTGTTCAACGTTACATCTAAGTTTTAAATACTTTACCCCTAACTAATAAAGTGGGCTTTGCTTTAACTTAATAATTTTTTTGAAGATTTATAAAAATTATTTCACATTGATCATTTCTTTTTTAAGTCACTCATCATAGTCTACCTCCTCTTTCTCATCTGTTTTAACTAGTGTCAGTTCTTCAGTACCTTCCTAAACTATACTAAATTAAACGTTTCTTTTGCCCAAGGAACAGGACAGAACAAGGCATCTCACTTCCACTGTCTGAAGTGCGACTTCGTGTGTACTGACACCAACAAGGTCGTCGCTCATCGTCGACAGCATCAGAAACTTGACTCCATCCAGGCGGCTGGATTCGAGAAGTTTCCGCCTAGTAAAGGTAATTTATAATTCTTAATTTACATCTTTGTTATGCTTAAGAAGAAAGCAGTGATGGCCCTCAATTACGAGTTGTTAGTAGGAGGGTCAAACCCAGCGCGGCGCATTACTTTGCGTAAATTATTTCATAGCCATTGCTCTCAAAACGGTAAAGAAAACATCGTGATGAAACCGACGACCTAGAACCATAAATTCCAAGATAAGTGACATCCACCAACTCGCATTAGACCTGCTTGGTAGATTACTGCTCATTCCCTCTTCTAGAGAGGAGGCCTGAGTCCCAGCGGGGTGCAACATTATAAAACGGATTCTATGCTTAAGGTGAAATGTACAGCCCTGAATTTGGTCATGCTGTCAATAGATGGTGCTACAAAGATATGCTTAAACTTAATATCCAAGCAAAAATTAACAAAATTAAAACTGCTCTGTGGTTTTATAGCTTAAGTGCCGTTGCTCATTTCAATATTTTTACAGTGTTCATCAATTATAAATTTTCAATCGGTATCGTATCCAGATTCTGATATAATCACCGTTAAGTTCCTCTGATATCTATATAATTCAAAGCTGATCATTTGTAATTTTATTTTAAATTCTGAAAACTTGTCTAATAGATATCGCTGTCTGCAAAAAGACAGGCATTCCATTGCATTGCATTCCATTCTATTCTATTCTTTAATAGTTTCTGATATGATATGATAGCTGGACTTGCTTCTGTGCGTTTATCGACTTCATCTTTAGCCTTTATTCTTGTGATTTTATCTACCCGTGTATCTTTCTCTTCTGTCAAATCCATCTAAAGGTTGTCTTTAAAACTCACTTTTATCGATAAGACCGTCCATTGTAACACCGTAGTAATTTTAAGTTCCTAATGTACCAAGTTGTGTTTATGGTGTACCTACAATAAAGAGTATAGTCATAGTTTTAGTTAGTTTAGTTGGTTAGTTAGTTTTTTTTTTAGTTACTTTTTTGTTTTGTTTTTATATCTATCTATAGTTCGTTTTTTTTAATTCTAGACTACGATTTGACAACTCAGAATGTTACACTCTAGAAACATGTTCCCAATTTTCTGAAGTTTGACATTTTTAGTTGTCAAATCGTTGTCTAAGATTAAAAAACGAACTATACGCATTGATTCGCTTACTTATACTTCCTTTTTTTCTCCCACAGGTTGCGGCTACGAACCTCAATGCATTCACAGCAAGAAACAAACCCACTACCACTGCTTACAATGTGGCTTCGCGGTCCTCGGCCTCTCTCAGATGACGTCACACAAGTACAAACACCAGGAAGCGAACCTTGGACCCTCAACCAGCGGTACCAATTGACCGGAGAATTTTTATAAAAGTGACATTCAAAAGTGACACAATGGAACATGGATTTGACAGATGTGAAATCGTTTTTGTCTGAAATTCAGGCGAAATTATTATCAAAAGTGCCTAGTGTCTTAGAAATACATAGTCTATGTGACGTAGAGATTCTGAATTGACAAATCGCATGCTTAATCATAAAGAGTCCTAACTCAAAAATAAGGTATTTGAATTTGAACTTTCGTGTCACAAAAATAAGGTTCAATTTTCAAGTAGTCACTTTTTTGAGTTACCGTCTCTTTTTTGCGAAATGAGTAGTTAAGGCAAGTCTATGGGTTGTTAGAACCATAAAGACGTTTACTGACGAATTTTCTTTTGTCTTTAAGTCCTTAATCTACAAAAATCTATCTAAATTAGTAGATACCCTCAAAAATTGTGCCTTAGTCACAAACCGGAATGTAACCTAGTGGCAAATGTTTTTGTGCCAAAACAGTTAGTTGAAAACTATTGTTGAATTTATTGAAGCGATTTATTGACGGAGGCGTATTTTAGGCTATTTTCCTACAAATGTATGAACAAATGTGAATAACCCGTAGGTGCAGTGCATGCGTATTTGTCTTGTTTTTACAACAATCTTTGGATAAAAATTTGCCGCTACTTTTTGTTGGAATAGTTTTCACTCTTTCCAAGCTACAAAATTTATAGGCTCCCCAAAGATTGTTGCACAAAATATGACACGATTATATTTAAAAAGTGTGTATTTCCTAAATCCTGACCAATCTTAGTTGTTAGTTTATATAAAATATTGATATTTATTACTTCCCCATGAAAAAGACATTTTTACGAATAGTATTATTAAATGTAGAACTTCGTGAAATTATTAAAGAAAAAAAGCTATTAAGGCAATAAAATTTGGGTTAAGAACACCACTTTGTGCCTGGAGGGTTAAAGTCATGACAATATCATATTTTGAGATAATATCTGATAGAATAATACTCATTTTCAAAAAATAATAACTCATTCAATGGCCAAAATAACATCTCACTATCAGAAATTATCACAAAAAAAAACTAGTTTTACAATTTAAAAAATATATTTAATAAAAAAGCACATATTTAATAAAAATGGTCAATTCTATAACAAAATACAACTTGTAAATAAGATTAGATTATATATTAAAACATAATGTTAATAAAATTTAATTGTTACTGAAATATTGGTAAAAAAAAATATTAATGTATAAAAAATCATTAGGACATTAGTGTACAGAAAAAAATCGAGTGCTAATGTTTGTGATTCATGAGGTAGCCATAAAATGCCATAAAACTTTCATTTAAGTAATAATTATAATTGTTGAAAATCGTCGTTACGAAACTCTAGTTTTGTGCGAATAGCGACTTGCGTACCTTTTCTTTGAAGCTGAAGTCTCGTAACGACGATTGAGACACATTTTTATTTCAGTATTAGATATATATTTTTGTCCTTCTAAAATACACCTTTTGCATTCCTGATTTTGATTCCTGGCATCCATTTGAGCCATTTAGTTTTTAGAAAATGGTCGTTTGTCGATCGTTTTTGTGACCAAAACTGTTTGTACCCTACTCCTAGCATGTATCAGTATTTGTAGCATATTAAGATCTATCCCGTTGTTCCTATTGCGTAATTTTCTTTGAACATAACTTTATTTTTAATTTATATTCTACTTTCATCTTCAGCATTAAAAAAATTGTATAATTTTTTCGGTATTTTCATGTGACATTGAATCATAAAAAAACACTGTATTTATGTACTCTGTTGTTTTTTACATTTCTGCAACTTGACTCAATGAAAAAAATTTATTTCTGATTAAATTATGATACAATGAAGAATCATTGAAAATCGCATTACCTACTCATTAATTACTATAGTATTTTTTCATATATTTTATTTAAAACAGAATAGGCCGTGCCATAAATAAATTAGTCACATTGAATATTTAAGAAATGTCTTAAAACGTTTTGGTCTAAAAATCTTTTTATATAAGACTAAAAGGCAAAAATAAACTCTGAATAAAATTAAACAATGAGTATCACAACATGTATCCCATTATGAGTAGTTTATTCAGTGTTTATTAAAGGTATAGGCAGCGATATTCATACCTGTAACTGGCACAAAAGTATACGTAAGCTTGAATACCAGTATGCTATGACAAGTTCTGATTGGTGGATGGCATGTCATTATACAAGTATGCATATTTTTTGCTACAGGTATGGTTCTCGCCGCTTCATATAGATAATAAAATAATTGGCTCTGTTACGAATCGGCATTAAACTCACTATTTTTTGTTGTTTGTTATCTAATTTTATGTTCTCTTGTTTTTATTTTCACTTTCTTTAAGTTTTTCTCTCACAAACAATTTTTATATAAAAAAAACATAATTTAATCGCGTATTTATCTATTTTAGAATACGTAGCTTTAATTTTAGTATTCGTTAATTTAATTAAAATGATTTGTCCCTACGAATACAGTATTGTGTCTGCGAGTATTATCGAATGGAGTGTTTAAATCCTTTTTTTACAAAAAAATAAATAAATACAGAATGTGTGTGGTACAAAATTTTGATTAAATAATATTTTACACAATTTGTATGTTGTGTCCGAGTAAAATCCGTTTGGTTGAAATTGATATGATTATAGTTTAGTATTGTTTACCTCATGAGTTCTAGGAATTAAACGAGAATATCCTTATAAACTGTGATTTTATTTACATTTCAACAATTATACCTAACGTATTTTTTATGCCTTTCTAGAGGCAGGAATTACGAAACTAAGGTGGGCCAAACGGTTACAAACTGGCCAAGGTCACTTTGCTTTGGTTTGTGCTGAAGCTACTTATATGTAAACCACGCGACAACACGTTCGAAATTCCACCACTGTGGTTCAAAAAACTCGCCCCCCAACCATTAGCAATGAAGGTCATGTTTTACAACGGTTGGGAAATCGCGCTTTCCAATCAAGGGCGTTGAAGGACATGGTTTACATCCACCATCTACATGGATTTAAACTAGCAAGGCCACTTTGGTTTGGACGTTGGTTTTCCAACATTTGGTTCACCCTTAAACTTCCTACGATCAGCAAAAAAAAAATGTAGGTATCATTTTTTCAGTATAAAACACTGTATTTATTTACTCTGTTATTTTTCTTTAACATTTCTGCAGTTTGACTCAATGAAAAATAGTACATTTTGATACAAGTGCAGGAAGTTTGTCATTGCGACCGAGGCGAAATTCGCACGAGCCGCAGGCGAGTGTGTTATGGAGCCGAGGGCTGCAATGACAAATCTGCACGTGTGTCAAACGACGTTTTTCAATACACTTACGACTTGTGACATAAAGAAAGAAAGAAAAAATTTTTAATCGTATCTCAAACATACAGTAGAAATTTAAGAAATATATAAGTATAGCATTCAAATCTGCTCTGGTCAATTTCTAATTTCGTGGGGTCGTCCAGCGACTCTGGGGGACGCCTCGCGCCTGATTCGATAAACTAAGTAAAACAAAATAATCACCCGTGACCGTGACGATAAGGAAGGAATAAAAAAGCCCTTGTTCTGATAAACTCAAAAAAGCACTTGGGTGATATACATGCTATATTGAACCTAATAGGAGTGCGATAAGAGGCAGTTTTCGAGTAAGTGTATTGAAAAACTTATTTCTGATTAAATTATGATGCAAAAAGAAATCTAATCAAGAATCATTGAAAATGACATTACGCATTAATTACTAAAGTATTTTTTCATACATTTTATTTAAAACAGAATAGGTTGTGCCATAAATAAATTAGTCACCAGTGGCGAAGAGTCCATATAATCCATATTAACACGATTCCCATTGGCTTCCCTTATGAAAATGTAATCTAAAGGTCAACGACCTTGTTAGTTCGTTCTATTGCTCATTGTAATTCCAACTTTTAAAAACTTTGAAATAAGAATGTCAAAATTCAAGCCGAAAAATACCGAGTTCTCTGTTCAAACATCCAAATCCCATACTATGCAACTATCTCTTACTTTCCTATGGACTAACTCTTATTACTTTAAATCGTTCTGTCTCTTTTTAACTCGCACAAAATTATACCGAAATTACTCGCCGGTTTATTAAGAGTAAAATAAATAATAATAACTGTTGAGGTATAAGATCTGGTGCAATCGAGAATGAAAAAGAAAGTGATGATTTGACTATAATCATTCATAATAAGAATGAATTCAGCTTTTTATAATTTTTGCTGGCGAATAAGACATTTTATTTTGATAAGATAAAACAGACGGTGTTTCGGTTTTTGATACCTATTGTTTTCTTGTCGTTTCTTATTTGTTTTTAAACGTTGATGTGTGGTAAAACAAGTGTAATGTACATTTGTTTTGTGTGTTGGGACATCATTTTGTAATGACATTCATTCGTGTATATTGCTGTTTAACAGATTATTTCTTGTGTAACAAAAGGTTGAGCCTACTTTTTTGCATCATGGAGTGTGCTGCATTAGGTGAGTTGTCTTTTTATACTTCGGCTTCCCTTCAAAAAATATCCACCCTTCGCCGCTATGTTATGTACCTACTTAGTTTATTTGTTGTTATTTGTTAGTTGTCATATGTGAGTATCGTTAATATTTGAAATAAAAACTATTTAAAGCACGATTTAGTGCGACACCAACGCCATCTCGTAACAAACGGAAGAATTATTAAGAGGAAGGACTCTCGGTAGACACTCAAAAAAAACTCGATATATGAGACACAACGAATAATATAATAAATAGTAAAATGAATATAAATAGCTTTTTACATTGTAACGACTTAAATGGCTAAGGTAAAAAGCAGGACTGATGTTAAAAGCTGCTGATAGATGGCGCTAGTAGCACTAGTAAGTATTCATAACGGCCGTAGTAGTTTTGTTTGAGGCTAATATTTATTTATTTTTTAGAATAAAAATATAATAAACTTCTCATCAAAAAAATCGAAACACTTCCGTTTTCATTGTTTCTGTCCGAATTTAACACAAAAAAGAATTCATACGATGAAAAAAAATACATATATTATAGCTGGCAGTTTGGCCATTACAGTAATAAGCGAAAATTCTAAATTCAAAATTAGAATTTCATTTGTTTATCTTATAAACGAAATGAATCACTGTTTTGAGACAAATGTGTGTTTAGGGTTGGAGTACATTTAGCGTTTAAAAACTAAAAATTGGCACCTATCCTTAAACTTTTTGTTTTTTATTTCAATACTGTGACTTTGGGACGTCTGAAAAAAGGTTTTTTTTCTAAAACGTATGGATACTTCGCCCACAGAAGCCGCCCAAGTTGTGGCATTGCTGGATTCTGGCCTTAGTCAGCGTGTTGTGGCTGCAAGACTGCATCTAAGCCTGTCATCTGTTCATAGAGTCTATAAACGTTATCGGGAGACTGGTTTGTTCACGCGCCGTTCAGGATCTGGCAGGAATCGGGTCACTTCTGAGCGAGATGATCGATTTATTGTAACAACTTCTTTAAGAAATCGACGCCTTAACGCTTTTCAACTGCAGCAGCGGCTTCGTGTTGTACGAAGGGTGGCTGTAAGTGACTCTACAATTAGAAGAAGGTTGAAGGATCGTGGACTGGTACCGCATAAGCCAGCAAATGGGCCGAAATTAACTGCAGACCATCGAAGAGCGCGCCTTAACTTTGCACGTGAGCACCTAAATTGGTCATACCTACAGTGGAGTAAAGTTCTCTTTTCTGATGAGTGTAAAATTATGCTGTATGGTAACGACGGAAGGAACAAGGTCTACAGAAGAGACGGAGAACGCTATGCACAATGCTGCATTGAAGAAAAGGTCAGCTATGGTGGCGGTTCGTGGACGGTTTGGGGAGGAATCAGCGCCGACGGTAAGACAGAGCTTGCTTTCGTGTCTGGGCCACGTCTGCCTGCACTAAACTGTCATCGGTACGTCGAAGAGTGTCTCGAGCCTCATGTGATGCCCTATGCACATTTTATTGGCAACGGCTTCATATTCATGCACGACAATGCTAGGGCTCACACCGCGGGCGTCGTACGAGATTATCTTAACGAAGTCGATATCTCTATTATGGAATGGCCAGCAAGAAGCCCGGACATGAATCCCATTGAACATCTATGGGATGAATTAAAGAGACGAATTCGAGCAAGAGATCCTGCCCCAGAAACACTTAGCCAGCTGCAAGATGCAATCCAAGAGGAATGGGACAATATACCACAGCATGTGATCGTGACTCTCATCCGATCGATGAAGAACCGTATGGAAGCAGTAATTAGAGCTCGGGGAGGGAATACAAGTTATTAAATAAACGTTTTTTAGCTTTTTTTTTCATTTACGTGTGTTGTTTTATCCATTTCCTTTATACTCCATACGGAATAAAAATGACTCATTTAACAAAATACGAAACCTATGAAAAATTCATTTAAATTTAGAACATTAACATTAAGATTTGATAAGCTCATATTACTCACTATTAAACGACATTTAACATTTATTCCTAAATGTACACATTTTTCTGATAATCCTGACAAAACGTAAACTTGCAAGGTGTTTCGATTTTTTTGATGAGAAGTGTATATTTTTTTAATAAATTTAAAATTATGCATAATAAGGAACATCGCTACTAAAAAAAACTTTAAATGCCTTTATTTATTTAATTATTAAAAAAATATTCAGGTTAACTGGTAATCAGTGACTGTAACTTGAATACGTGTTTTTAGTCATAATATCAAACAACTTTTACTATGGAAACCAGCCTGAAATCACAAAAAAAATCCTAGCAGACATTTATGTTCACCTAACTAATACAATCAATCTATAAGTATACTAAAACTAGCTTTTGGCCGCGGCTTCGCCCGCGTGGTATTGGGGTTGGAGTTGGGATTTTCGGGATAAAAAGTAGCCTATGTCTTATTCTAGAGTGTATCCTATGCCTATGCCAAATTTCATCTAGATCCGTCCAGCCGTTTTGGCGTTATTGAGTAACAAACATCCAAACATCGTAACTTTCGCATTTATAATATTAGTAAGAGTAGGAGTACCTATATTATTTACAACTTTACTATGTGTAAATTCATTTGTAGATATACTTTTACATATGTGTCATCCTCGTCATTTTAGTCGAAAGACGTCCAAGGCTGGACATAGGCTTTCCACAAGTATCGCCATAATGACCGATCCTGTTCGTCTCGTTTCCTTCGGGTTCCCACACATGTATAGGTAGATAACCGTTGGAATCGAAGGACTCCTCCAACTCACCGTCATCTGGACCCAACGACGTGCATTTGGTCCCATTTCGGCCCAAGCGTTTTGACCCCAAACGGCTCAAAACTAATTAGTAAAGTTACAGTATTTACACCGCTTGAGGGACTCAGTCTATGTATATCCTACTATGTATGTAAATTACAATGGGCCTCATAAGAAGACTCACAGTCACCAAAAGGGCAATGGAAAGAGCTATGGTCGGAGTTTCCTTGCGTGATCGAATCAGAAATTAAGATATCCGCAAGAGAACCAAGGTTGCTGACAGCGAAAAGAATAGCTAAACTTAAGTGGCAATGGGCAGGGCACATCGCACGCAGAACAGATGGCCGCTGGGGCCGAAAGGTTCTGGAGTGGCGACCGCGTACCGGAAGATGTGATGACAAGGTGGACCGACGACCTGGTCAGGGTTGCTGGAATTCGATGGATGCGAGACGCACGGGACCGGTCGTTTTGACGACGTTTGGGGGAGGCCTATGTCCAGCAGTGGACGTCTTTTGGCTGAATTGATGATGATGATAAATGATAAATGATAAATGATAAATGATAAATGATTTTTATTTTGCAAATAGGTTTTTACAAACTCTTTTACACGTCAATTTTTTTTTTTTTTTTTCGTTTTTTTTTTTTATACTAGATGAGGCCGGTGTTTCCTAGCTGACTACCCTGAGAAGAAACACCGAAACAAACTCAGGGGTCAAAGTCTGGATGATGATGTAGGTACACCATAAACACAACTTGGTACATTAGGAGCTTAAAATTACTACGGTGTTACAATGGGCGGTCTTATCGATAAAAGCGAGTTTTCAAAGACAAAATTTGGATGGATTTCACTATGGATTTCACAGAGGATCTCCTCTCTCTGTATCCTTCATACATGGGTAGTTTGTGTTTTTTATGTTAGGTAAAAATCATCGAATGACGAATCCCACTCTTGGGCGGAGCGGGTAACAGTGTCAGACTCTTACTGACTAAAAAACCTACCCCGTGCCTTCCTTGCCTTATTCCCAGAGCCCCGGTGTAACGCTTTCGCACCAACCCTCAGCTCCGGGAGGCTTCGACCCTGTAGGGCCCCTACAGTTAAGTAGTTTGTGGTGAATTATTAGGATTCCGTAGGTGTTACCTAACTACTAAGACTGCGCTGTCTGTCTGTCTGTCACCGAAGTGTATCTCGTGAACTGTGTTAGCTAGATAGGTTCGTAGGGACCCTGCAGAAGGGTCGAAGCCTACTGGGGTCAAGGGTTCGCGTCTGAAAAGAAGGCTCGACCCTGGTATAGAGGCCACGTAGGAACGGGGTGAGTTATTTAGTCAGTAAGAGGCTGATACTGTCTCCCACTCTGACCTAGGGCGGGATCTGTCATTACATGGTTTGATTTTATGTTTCATCAGCGTTAAAGAATCCTAATCTATCAAAAAGGTTTATTTTACCAAAAGTTGTTGATCACATTAATTATGTGTGAAATATATATATTATTTTATTTATTTTTTTCCCTTTGTTAGTGCGTTATTATTTTCCGTTTTATCTAAATAAAAAATGATATCTGCGAGTAGAATGTACGAAGTCTTAAAGTGTTTGACTTCGACGATTATATATAAAAAAAAAATAACGAAAAATGTTTTTTTTTAAATATAATTTCGATTATCACACTATACTCGTATAACAACTAGCAATCATTCGAAAAAGCAGTGAGGTGTATAGATATTATAATTAAATAAGTGCGCCTGCGACATCCCCCTTCGGACATTAGATTGACAGACGTCAGGGCGAACGGAAGTGCCGCGCACGCACTAAGTGAATTATTCCGGTGCGGTGTTTTATTCTAAGGGTCTCAGCACACATATGGGATCGGAAAGGGATCGTAACCGTAACGCCTTTCGCCTCGCTGTCAACCAGGCGTCAACCTACCGTATGCACGTAACGAAAGCGTATCAGCAGCGCCTGTACGTCAACTCGGCTACGGCTAGGCGACACCGCGCTTACGCCTCGCCGCCCCCTGGCTGACCTGGTTGGCACCAGATCAGTTTGAATCGCAAGTCGCGGGAGGGGAAAGGGGAAAGGGTGGACGAAGAGATGTGAGCTCGGGTACGGAGAGACGTAAGCGCGGGGATGGAGAAACGTAAGCGCGGGGACGATGAGCCGTAAGCGCGGGAATTCAAGTTCGGAGCCTGTTCCGAGGCGAGGCGATTACGTTATTATTCCGATTAGTGTGCGTTGCAGTAGGGAGTTTAATACAAACCATTCTGAACGGCTCGAGGCGATACGGTGACGATCCCTTTCCGATCCCATATGTGTGCTGAGACCTTAAACCACCAGAGACGAACAAAAGACATAACAAGCAGTTCATCGATTAAAAAATATTCTATGAGTTGTTTAGTCAAATTAATCTATTCGACCAAACGTTCAGTCGATCTTCCGTTAATCGACCACCAGATCGAAATATCGTTACAGACCCGATTGAAACTAACAAGATCAGTTTGGTTGGCACGTTGGTTTACAATCCTTAACGCTCCGCCATCTCAATTTTTCCATCGGACATCCCGGCAAATATCAATAGGGAGTTGTCAGCAAACTGTAGGACCCTAGAGGGTCGAAGCCTCCTGGGCCAAAGGTTGATGCGAAAGCGTAACACCAGGGCCGGAGAATAAGGCAAGGAAGGAATGGGGTAAGATTTTAATGAGTATGAATATGACACTGGTTCCCGCTCCGTTCAAGAGCGGGATTCGTCATTGTATGATTTTACTTACCATAAAAAACCCTTATGTTGTTGAGACATCTACGGTCCGGATTAAGCGTTTTGCCTCGTCGTTTATATCGCGTACATCGAGGAACTGGAACAATTTGCCGGCTGCAGTCTTTTCGTCCTATTATAATTTAGATGTTTCCAAGGCTAGAGTGAATAGTCTGTTAATAAACTAGTGCGCCTCACCCTCACCATCAACGATTGCATCACCATCAGGTGAGATCGCAGTCAAGCAATAGTTTATAGGAATTTAAAAAAAAGAAAAAAAGAAGAAGAAATCACCGAATGTGATAAAGCCGCCGATTTTATGTTTTTATTATAAGTTTTTCCTTTCAATACAACATTTTAGTCTTGGTGTACAAGAAAGTGTATAATAAATAAATATAGTTATGACGTCATAAAAAAAATGTAGCAAAGTTCACATCATCCAAAATGACAGAATGAAATGTAATCGTGACTAAAATGATAGAATAGAATGATTCTGCAAGCATTCGCCGACAGTCGTTTCATGGCACATTTTTGTCACCTGGTGAAATATTTTTTATTTTTAAAACGTAGGCAGACTTAACTACTAACCTACTTTTACTAAAACTGTAAATTGAAGATTTTTTAAGCACTTTCTAATCATCGCTTTGTAATATAAATAAATACGTTTAATTAATCTTTTGTTTTTTTTTTTTATTCCCCAATGTTTTCAATAATAAAATATAAGAATTTGGCTAGGTACAGTAAAGTTGGTCCCACATTAAAACATATTCTTTCTTCATGGCTTTGTAGCAGCTATATAGTAGCTTGTTGGTGCCTTTGTAGTTAATTAGTGAAAACAGTAGATAAAACAATCTGACGGTCAATATTCCATAGTTGAAAAGTCCTGTCGTCGAAACAAACAAATGTGAACCATCCTGTCGACGAAACGTCCATCGGTGAAACGTTCTATCGACGAATCTCTCAAAAACAAAACGTCCTGTCGGCGAATAGTCCAAAGGAGAAACGACTGTCGGCGAATGCTTGCAGAATCGAATAGAATAGAATATAACTTTGTAGTACACCAAAATAGTAACAATTTCACAGAAACTTATACGAAAGGCACAAAGGCGGTCTTCTTCACCACATCCATCATCGCTATATCCTACAATTTATTTATTTTTTTTAATTGGTAATTTGACTTTTCATTTATTAAATACTTTAAACTTGGCTAGGGGGGCAGGTCCCACTAAGATGGACTGAATTAATTTATTGAGCCCCGGCGTTCGCACACCTATTTAACTTTAATTGTGTCTGTAATTACAAGATCGAAAGGCTTAAATAGATAGAATATTATTTCAAAACTACCCTCAAACAAAATAAATGTTTATTCGAACACATTCTCAAGAACGAAGTCACTAGGTTATTAATATTTTGTAGGTAATGACACCAGATTTTGTCATGAAAAATGACTGAAAACATTTACCTTCTTGTTCATGTTCGTCAAGTCTGAAAGGAGAAAAGGCACAAATATTACAAAGCGTGTTTATCGCATAAAGCGCTTTGACGCGTTACTCGCTAACAAAGCTGTTATTTCCTTTCAGAGCGAGAAGAATGTAGTTTGTTCTGTGAAGTTCTTGATTAATTTGATACTAAGAAAATGTAGTTCTTTGCCTTTTTCTTTTTGTTCAAGTATTTTTAGTGAGCGAATGTTTTTAAATTTCTTTTGGATATTACTTTCTTGTTAATCATCATGGTTTTTTTTATGGTGGGCAAAAATCATCAGTCAAAATCAGTTAGTTGTGTAAGACGATTTTGAAGACTTCTTTTTTTATCTAATGACGAATCTCACGCTTGGGCGGAGCGGGAAACAGTGTCAGACTCTAACTGACTATATACCTCATCCTGTTCCTTCATTGCCTTTCGCACTGGGACCAAGGCTTCCTTTCAGAAAGAGTCCCTGGGCACCAGTAGGCTTCAACCCTTTTGCAGAGTCCCTACGGTTTTACTGGCAACTGTGCTCCTCAATCATTATGGTTAATGTTGAGTAGTAGAGTAGTTGAGTTCTAAAACAGTCCGTATAGGTTTTAGAATAATCGAGGCTTGTTCAGAATATGAGGGTTTATTTCCCAAAATTACAAATAGACGTAGCAATAATAGATTAATGAGAATGATAGCGTGTAAGTGTCGTCGACCAAATATTCGTCGAGAGACAATAGCGCCGATCGCTCGCGCCGGGCCTTGGTTGAGGCCGTGGTGCGGAGCGAGGAGTGGCAGGCGGTCGCCTCCTTTTGCGAAGCAGTAATGCTAGCAAAGAAGGAAGCCAACCGCATAAGGCAACAGCGCGCACGCCCGAGACGCCGCCGAGATTCCGGTCCCGATTTCCGGCCACCGTAGGCGCGGGCTTGTGGATGGCGAGCAACGGGTAGCACGCCGTTCAATCTTCTGGTAACCGTCCGGACCAAGCCCAGTCGTTGAAGGCGCGCACTGTTACCGCGCGCCTCAAGGACTAAAGGATCGCGTCTGAATGGAAGGCTCTGGCCCTGGTATAGATGGCAACGTAGGAATGAGGTAGGTTGTTTAGTCAGTAAGAGTCTGACACTGTTTCCCGCTCCGCCTAAGGGCGGGATTCGTCATAGGATGATTTTTACCTACCATAAAAAACGTGGGATTGCGACAGTCGTAGAGAGGATCCAGCAGTTGGGACTCGAGGTGGCGCTGCACAAGTCCGAGGCCATGTGTTTTCACGGCCCTCGTAACGCGCCACCAATAGGTTCCCAGCTAACGGTAGGAGGAGTTCACATCGGCGTCGGGTCGACGATGAAGTACCTGGGACTTGTGCTCGACAGCCGGTGGAATTTCGAGGAGCATTTCCGACGTCTGACTCCTAAACTCGATCGGACAGGAGCTACCCTCAAGCTGCTCCTGCCGAACCTGGGGGGTCCAGACGCCTCCTGCCGGAGGCTCTACGCCGGCATCGTTCGGTCCATGGCCCTTTATGGGGCACCAGTGTGGGCGCCGTCGCTGCGTAAACGCCCGGCGGCCCAGCTAAACGCCTGCCAAAGGGTCATGGCCGTCCGGATGGTGCGGGGATACCGCACGGTGTCCCGCGAAGCGGCGAGCCTCCTTGCTGGCCTACCACCATGGGATTTGGAGGCAACAGTCCTTGCACACATGCACGATCTGCGCGTGGAGATGCAACGCCGGGGCGAAACTCCACTGCCTGAACATGTCAAGGCATGGCGGAAAGAGCTCCGGCGGGATCGCATGGTGGAATGGAAACAGCGACTGTCGCAACCCAGCGCTGGGCACGCCATAATTTCGGCAGTAGTGCCCCTCTTTGAGGCGTGGCTGGATAGACCTCACGGCGTCCTCACCTTCCGCATGTCGCAGGTCCTCACCGGACATGGCAAGTTCGGGAGGTTCCTGCACCGGATCCATGCGGAAGAGACGCCCGGGTGTCGCCACTGTGTGGCCAGCCCGGAGGACACGGTGGAGCTCACGATTGAAGTGTGCCCCGCTTGGGAAGAGGAACGCCGTGCCCTCGTGGGGGTGATCGGCGGCGGCGACCTCTCGCGCCGGGCCTTGGTTCAGGCCATGGTCCGCAGCGAGGAGGAGTGGCAGGCGGTCGCCTCCTTCTGCGAGGCAGTAATGCTCGTAAAGGAGGAGGCTAACCGCATAAGGCAAAGGCAACGGCGCACTCACCGTAGCCGTCGCCGCCGCGATCCTGCCGATATCCGGCCACCGTAGACACTGGCTCGCGGACGGTGAGCAATGGGTAGCTCGCCGTCCGGTCGTCTAGTAGCAGTCCAGACCGAGCCCAAGTCGTCGACGGCGCGCTCCGTTCCCGCGCGCCTCAAGGAGTTGTCAGCAAACCGTAGGGGCCCTACAGGGTCGAAGCCTCCCGGAGTCGAGGGTTGATGCGAAAGCGTTACACCGGGGCTCTGGGAATAAGGCAAGGAAGGCACGGGGTAGGTTCTTTAGTCAGTAAGAGTCTGACACTATTTCCCGCTCCGCCCAAGAGTGGGATTCGTCATTCGATGATTTTTACCTACCATAAAAAAAGTCTTTCGGGGCTCAAATGTTTAAAACACAATTTACGAAAACTAAATATTTTATAGAGATTTAATATAAGTAATATTTACAAGTTAATCCTCTAAAACTGGACATTTAATAAATTCAGCACACAAAAGTTCCATAGTTTAATTTTCTATAGCGCTCATTCACTACTTTAATGACTTGTCAGTAACCAAATTGCTTTTTTTTTGTAAATGGCCAGTTCAATTTTCAAATAAACTTGGATGCACATACAACATATTCATTGCCTCGTTTTAGTCGTTCTAAATTCTAATCTCATTATTCCCTAGAGACCGCCCATACTGCATTATCTCCCTAGAGAGATAATGACTTGCTTTAAGTGCGGGTTGTATGACACATAATAAGGCATTATCGATCATCATCATCATCATCATCAGCCTTATTAATGTTCCCACTGCTGGGACACAGGCCTCGTATTTAGGAGTGGGAATGGGCCATAATCCACCCGTGGAGCAGTGAGAATTTTAAAAGGCTAAAGGCACGACCTAGTATTTAACCAATTTCTTCCCAAAAACTAACAACGGTTCTATCTTTACCGATATTGGTTTTCTCAGAATCTAGGTTACAGAGGTCAGATGTGATCTCTCAGTAAGACAAAAGATACGACGGAATATTGAGTTGCATCTCATCATATACTACCTGTAACTAGAAGGTTTTGTTATAATGCACACCCTTATACACTCCTGTTGTATATACACCGTTAAATTTTTGTCGTTTTAATCCCGAAGAGGGTCGATCCAGTACATGAAACATGATTGGTAAAGTTAGAATAAAAAAACAAAGTACTTTTTTTTAAAACTCGAATTAATTTAGGCATGTTCTAAATTGATTTCTTTAAGTAAACGTCAGCTGGGCGAGTTCAATGACCTGTCGGTAGTTAGTACGCAACGACCGACTACTACCTACGAGGTCAATGACTCGTTTACTTAAAGAAATTAATCTCCTAAATGCGTATATCAATAAGAGATTAAGAAAAAAAGTACTTAATTTTTTTATTTTATCTACACAAATCGATAGTGTTTCATGTACTGGATCGACCCTCTTCGGGACTAAAACGACTAAAATTTAACGGCGTATATCTATTATGTGATTGTCAAGTATTAAACATGTAAATGCCCCCACCTTCCTTAGTCGCAATAAATCTGTCTTGAAGCAAACACGCATTTTAAACTACCAAATTCCTGCTAAACAAATATAAACCTCAACATAAAGTACAACTCCAATTGGGCTTCCGTACATTTTGTTTATTTGCAAAATTAGAATAATTATTTTAATTATTCACATAAACCATCTACTAAATAGTGCGAACAAAGCATAAACATTCGATTTGGATAGGTGTGCCAGTTCTTGAGTTATAAAATCACAACGAAAAATGGCATTGATTTTTTATACATATTGATGATTGATGGAAAAAAAATCATTTCAAATAAACATTACCTTTGTGTTCCTCTGTTTCGACTTTTTATTTTTTTTTACATTAATAAATAAATGAAAGATTTTTTTAAACAGATTCACTAACGACATAGATATAAAGCTTCAAAGATGTTATTAATTCACTATGCCCCAAGCGAGCACGCCGGCGTTCGCTCACCTATTGTTCTTTAATTGTGTCTGTAATTACAAGATCGAAAGGTTAAGAAAGAGAAGTCTGACATCGTCTTTGATGTCACAGTTAATGACGGTTGTATGGGTGACATAACAAATATGGGCATCATGGCATAATTTTTATTAATTAGATGTACACTGCAGACCACCTCCAGTATTATTTTAAGCTCTTACGATCCATTCTAAGGTTCTCTGGTAGATCTTGCTTTTTTTTTATGGTAGGTGAAAATCATCGAATGACGAAACCCGCTCTTGGGCGGAGCGGGAGACCAGTGTCAGACTCTTACTGACTAAAAAACCTACCCCGTACCTTCCTTGCCTTATTCCTGGAGTCGAGGTAACAGTTTTCACCACCCTCTAGGCTCCAGGAGGCTTCGACCCTGAAGGGCCCCTGCAGTTTGCTGACAACTCCTTGAGGCGCGCGGGAACGGTGCGCGCCGTTGACGACTTGGACTCGGTCTTACCAGACGACCGGACGGCGAGCTACCCATTGCTGACTGTCCGCGAGCCAGTGTCTACGGTGGCCGGATATCGGCAGGATCGCGGCGGCGACGGCTACGGCGAGGGCGCTGTTGCCTTTGCCCTGGTAGATCTTGCTGTTAGCTCCATTGATAGTGGTGTGACCACCATTGTAAAAAAAAACCATAGATGCATTCTGTATGCAGTACGGCCATCGGATCTTGGCGAGTTTGAAGTTAAGCTCTGCGAATTTTAGGGCTTTTTTTTTATGGTAGGTAAAAATCATCGAATGACGAATCCCACTCTTGGGCGGAGCGGGAAACAGTGTCAGACTCTTACTGACTAAAGAACCCACCCCGTGCCTTCCTTGCCTTACTCCCAGAGCCCCGGTGTAACGCTTTCGCATCAACCCTCAACTCCGGGAGGCTTCGACCCTGTTGGGCCCCTACGGTGAATTTTAGGGCTTGGAAACTCGTTCAAAAATAAAGATTTAAAAAATGTCACTAACAGTTTTTAACAGCAATAACAACAGCAAATTAAATTTATTTGTTTAAACTATTTTTTTACGAGTAAAGTATGTAGGACAACTTTTATTATGAGATCAACCCAAAAATCACAAATAAACCCGCTGCTCCATATATTTTGTCGAGTTATGTGAATACAAATATTTGCAGCAGATTTTTTTTTTTGTGTGTCCCAGCAGTGGGAATATTAAAAAGGCTGATGATCACCTACACCTAGTAGTTATAAATAATTATTTTAAGAAATTAGCTCATTAATTTTAATATTTATACATATATATTTTATACTAGCTTTTATCAGCGTAAAATATAGCCTATGTCACTCAGCCTCCTCACCTCCTACAAACAAAAAAACAAACTTTACTTCTTTATTATATTAGTGTAGATATTATACAAAAAAATACTTATTTGAAAAATATATTATCATAAGGAAAATTTTAAGTCAGTATATTATTCCTCATTTATACTTTGAACATGCATTTATACTACTACTAATATAATAATAAATATATCTTTAGCATCTTAAAAAAAAATACTAAATCGCAAGATTTGTAAGCTAAGATAGGACTGGCTCCTTAAATGAAATACATTGCTTTCATTTAACACACAAAGGAATCCGGAAACACACAAAGGAACTCTAGTTATTTGTTCTGTATCCCCATTTCTCCTCTCAGTCGGTTCCTTTGTCTCTGTCTTATTACGTCAGTGCAATTTCTATTTGTAATGGGAGAATTTTATTTAAATTTTATACGTTTAGAAATTCTTAAGTAACTATCACTATAATATATAGGACTAGCTTTTTCCAGCGGCTTCGCCCGCGTACATAAAATATAACCTATGTCACTCAGGAGTGAAGCAGCTTTCTATTGTTGCTAAAATTTTTCCAATCGGACCAGTAGTTCCAGAGATTACCCCCTACAAACAAAAAAACATAAAAACAAAAAAACAAACTTTACCTCTTTATTATATTAGTGTAGATGACTAGTAATTAGGGACCGATACTTAAACACGTGATTGCAGTTATAATAACAAACCACTTTTAATATGGGACCAAACATGAAATTGCGAAAAAAAATCAGATAGTTCAGTACATTTTAGACGACATATAATTACCAGTAACCCTAACTATCTTAATCAGAATATACAATAAGAAAACCGTTAAAAACTAACTAAAAATAATCTAAGTAATGGCATCGAAAAACTCCTCCACTTCGCTGTCAACTGGTAATGTCATTAAAAGATTGGGGGCATTGCCACGCTTTATGGCAATGCGTATCCTTTGTCCGAGGTAAAAATCAACCCTTGAGTAACATGAAGTATCCACAAGGCTTTTGAAAATATCCCCAAGCTTAAAGTACAACCCGATCGTAGGGACTCTGCAAAAGAGTCGAAGCCTACTGGGGCCCAGGCCGGGTCTCTTTCTGAAAGGAAGGCTTGGCCCCAGTGCGAAGTGCAGAGAAAGAACAGGGTGGGTAGTCAGTAGGAGTCTGAGACTGTTTCCAGCTCCGCCCAAGAGCGGAACTCGTCATTGGATGATTTTTGCCCCAAAAATACAACCCGATATGACTCGAAAATTTGACTAACTCTTCTTGAATTTCTGTAATATTGTAATTAAATTAATCTTAGCCACGCTGCATGGAAGTGCTTACCCTGTGTTTAAGGTAAAACCAGCCCTTGAAGAGAAACATGAGGTATTCACAAGGCCTTTTGAAAATTTGACTAACTCTTCTTGAAATTCTGTAAGATTGTAATTAAATCAAATTTAGAGAGAGCTTGAAAACCTGTCACAGATACAGATTTCATTCACGACAGTTAGAATATTGCTTTTACTGAAGATACTTTAGACCTGGTCTTTGTATCTCTTTGAGAGAAATAAACTTGTACTAAAAACCAAATCTTTGAAGTTTTCAAGACTGTTCTACGAACCATCACAAACACTTTAAAATTATTTTCATCAAAGGTTGATTAAGATGTTCTATAATTATATTGTTATCTTCAAAAAAGCCGATTCTATTAATAGAACCAATACGTATTAGCATAGTATGTATGTGGTATATATAAGTGTATGTATGTGTGTAAACCTATATCTTGTATACATATACACTATTTGCCAAAAACGTAACATTCCGGATGGGTGCGCTTGTCCATTTGATGAGCGTGTCGAAAATTGTACTTTATTCCATCATCAGCCTAGCGTAAGTCCCGGTTGCTACCTTGGCTTTCACCTCGGTGCCCGGGGTCCGCTTTCCTGCCTAGTCGTCTCCACTTCGCACGGTCTTTTGCGTCCTCTGCCTTAAGCCCATTAGCACGCATATCGTCCCTTACGACGTCGATCCAACGCCTCTTAGGCCTACCTCGTTTTCCGGGTCCCGGCGGAGGCGGCATGGCGAGGCATCTGTTACCCACGTAGTCTGCCGGTTTTCGTAAAACGTGGCCATACCAGCGTAAACGACCCTCCTGCAGTTTATCTGCTATGTCACGGACCTGAAGGCTGCCACGGATGCGGGAGTTCTTAATGCGGTCTTTCCGCGAAACTCCGGACATCCAGCGCAGCATATTCATTTCCGTGACACGCAGGCTTTGCTTATGTCGTTCAAGTACAGGCCACGCTTCACTGCCATACAAAAGGACAGGCCTAATGATGGTCTTATAGACCTGTCCTTTGAGCCTAACCGGCATTTTGGGGTCACAGATAACACCCGCCACCTCACGCCATTTCGCCCAGGCCGCCGAGATACGCGACTCGACGTCGCAATCGACGTCCCCGGACTCGTGGAGCACCGATCCCAAGTACCTGACCTGTTCCGTGCGCTCAACTGTGTCTTCGCCAATGCGAACAGGAGCAACGTTAGTTGTGTTACAGGCCAAGTACTCGGTCTTCGCCGCATTAATCTTCAGACCGCCGTTTTCCAGCGATTCCTTCCACGCTGCCACACGTCGAACCAAGCGCCCACTGTCCGAATCCGCCAGCGCGATGTCGTCTGCATACATGAGCAGCCATGGCGGCTGCTCATGTAAGTCCCTGATGGTGGAGGACAGCACGTCCAGCACCACGCTGAACAGAAACGGACTAAGGACAGAGCCCTGGTGAACTCCGACGGTGATGGGGAAGGGTTTCGTATCGCCAACAGCGGTCCGAACCACAGAACCGGAGTCTCGGTACATGTCTCGGATGATGTCAACATAGGTCTCGGGCACTCCTTTGGATCTCAGCGCCCACCAGATCACATCACGGGGGACACAGTCGAAGGCCTTCTGCATGTCTAGGAACAAGAGGTGCAGAGGCGTATTCTTCGATCTGTATCCCTCCATGGTAACCCTTAGGGCAAAGATCGGATCCATGGCGCCATGGCCTGGTCGAAACCCATATTGACATCCCGAGACGGTGCACTCCTGTCGGATCCGAGAGTCAATCACCCGCTCGAAGAGCTTCATGGTGTGGGACATAACCTTAATCCCACGGTAGTCGCCACACTCCTGCACCGATCCCTTGCCTTTGAAGACTGGAGTGATAATACTCAGTCTCCATTGACTCGGGATCTTTCCGGTGAGGAGCATGCGGTTAAATAGGTGGGTTAAGATGCCCACACCATGAGGACCCATCGCCTTCCAGGCTTCAATGGGGACTCCATCGGCACCGACAGCTTTCCGGTTCTTCATGCGGCGAAGGGCCACATGCACTTCTTCAGGCGTAACCGGGGGCACAAGTCCCTGATTTGGAGGGAGAACCGGAGACAGCACCTCTTTGTGCTGCTTGTTCAGCAGCTCGTGGAAATACGAGCGCCATCTCTCCTTCACCGCGAGGTCCTCGCATAACAGATTGCCGTCAGGGTCTCTTACACAGTGGCACTTAGAGATATCCAGTGCCGCTTTGACCCTGGAACGTGCCAACTTATAAATGAGCTTTTGCCCCTCAGACGATTCCAACTTATCATAAAGTGGCTGTAAGTGGTCTCGTCTGGCTCTGGCTACGGCCCTCTTGGCGGCACGTTTTGCGGTTCTGTATGCGTCGCGGTCTTCGGGAGATTTGGAAGCTTGCCACGTTTTGAAGAGGGCTTTCTTCTCTCTGATCTCCCTCTGGACTGTGTCATCCCACCACCAAGTCTCCTTGTCACACCTGCGGCCGCCCCTGGACAGGCCGAGCACCGACTTTGCCGCTTCAGTGATGGCAACCTGAATCCTGTCCCAGTGGCTTTGCACAGGTTCGCCATCGGTACCATCTCAATTATCGCCGATGGCCGACGCGAACGACTGGGACGTGGCTTCATTCAGTCGCCACCACCGTATGCGGCGTTGTTGGCGCTCAACAACCTTGACCCTAGGCTTGACGCGCAAGTCCATGACAAGGAGACGGTGTTGTGCAGTGAGACTCTCACCGGGTATGACCTTGCAGTTGGCCACCCTACTGATATGGTGCCTCCGTGTGAGTAAGAAATCGATTTGGGTAGCGTACCTCCCGCTCCTGTAGGTAATCAGGTGTTCGGATTTCTTTTTGAAATACGTGTTCACGATGGCAAGGCCGGCAGCCGCACACGTTTGGAGGATAGTCTCCCCTTCAGCGTTACGGCTACCGTAACGCTAAAATTGTACTTTATTATTGTAATATTTTTGTTCTCTTACATTTATGTTGAAGGAAAATCTAGAAAACTAAATATGTATTTATAATAACTTTAGTTCATTAACGTAATTCAATTCATCAATAATTTTGTTTCAATAATACATATTTTCAACATTATTTTCTATGTTCTATTTATTATGCTATAACTATTTTATGCAATTAAATGATGACCATAGGTTTACTCGTAAATTAACGATAAATAAATAATATTGTTCGAGGGATTAAATATAAATGGTTAGAAAGATATCACACTTATCTATAAAGGCGAAAGTTTGTGATTATAATATGCGAACGGCTTAACGGATTTCGATAAAACTTGGTGCGCGAGAAGGCTATGATTGTGTGAGTATTCCAGAGTTATTGCATACTAGAGCCTTTTTATTCCGGAACTAGGTTTTAGATTCAGATTTATTTATTTTTTATGGCAAGTGGAAATTAAGCTCTTAAAATTTTTCTTTCGTTAATTTTCTACTATCACCCTGGCAGCGGTTACTTTCAGCAGGCCAAAATCAATCCAGCAGTACCTTTAACAACGTCTGGTTTGTTGATATTGTGTATTACTTTTCTGGTTATTTTAACGTTTTATAATTTAAGGTATTGTGCGGTTCCCTCTCCTTGACAGGAGGCCTGTGTCCCAGCAGTGGGAACATTAAAAAAGCTGATGATGATGACGGTTACTTACAACCAATCATTCGTTCACTCTTGAAGACTAGTACTTTAATTCAATTCAACGTTTATTTCAATTGTTATTACGTTATTTATATTATTTCTAATTCTAAGGATATTGCGACTTTAGCTCGGTTATTCATAAAAACGCTTTTAATAAAATAAATAATAGTACCGGTTTTAAGAATAGTATACTAAACTATTAACATTATTTATATTAGCATTTTATTGTGTTGCTTCCATCGATGGAGATTTCTGCTTAAACAAATCTTTGGTTATCTTCCTTGTAACGTTATTATTTTTGACTGAATGGTTGATGCCTGTAAAAAAAAAACAAAAGTATGAGAAGGAAAAGCAGCAAAAGATTGTTATCGTCTGAAGAACGTGAATAGTACATTCGCTAGAGAGTATTTTTGATTAGACTTCACAATTTTTTTAGCCAATCAACGTCAATTCCTACACACAGACCTTAATAAACCATCTCACATATTCTGATCCTGTACTTGTTACAATGAGCATCATCCTGAGGCTCTCATCGAAGCAAACACAGAAATACTAGACAAAAACTCCCAAAATCCGTGTCGAAACTCGACCCAACGAACACAATGGAAATCACGCTTCGCTTCCTCCCGCCCGGCCCCGCCAGATCGATGTCACGCATGCGTACCACCCACCACAGTATTGAATGGGCCCATTCATGGAGCAACTGGTGCTTTGAGAATGAATCCTATACTACACTACGTAGCTATGCCCAACGTAGGCGGGGGAAACCTATTCCAAAAACGAAACGAACGAAATTGGTTTTGTGATTTTGTGATCGGCCCCTGATAGGAACCGAATTCTCATGATTGATATCCCAGTGCTGATTTTCGTAAACCGATTTTTGAATTAGAAAAGTTTTGGGATATGATGGCTATACGATAATTTTTGGTTGTAATTTTAATCTCATTTAGCTAGGACGACGAAAATGACGTCGTGTGATTTTTTTAATGTAAAGAAATTTGAGGCAAAATGATCGTGCGAAAATACTTGATAAGATTGGACGACAATGTAACTTTTAATTTCTGTATGATGAATTTGGTCTTTGGTCAACAAAATGTATTATAATTGGTATTATTTGAGGCAATTTTAGTTATTTATGAATTGCATATTATTCTAGGACATGCCGCTTTCCTCACGATGTTTTCTTTTACCATTTTGAGAGCAGTGGTGATGAAATAAATTACACAAAGTAATGCGCCTAATGTTTTAATAGTAATTGGTTTGCATCCATAACCTACAAGTCGTAAGTCCAGAAATTCGAAGACAACTCGCACTAGGCTCGCATGGTGGATTACAGCCCATTCCCTATCCTAGAGAAGAGCCTGGGTTTCAGCAGTGAGAACATTAGAATAGAATAGAATAGAATAGAATAGAATAGAATAGCATTTATTTGCAAATATGGGTATACAAAATTAGGTAGTAGTAAGTGTATCAGAGTTCTGCCATATTTCACCATTCGGCATGCAAACATTAATCATAATTATCATTATATAAAATTGTAACAAAATTATAAATTCTTATACATTAAATTAGTCAAATAAAAGTAATTCTCATTAAATAAAATAATAAAATTCACCAAAAATATCAACTTAATTATTACATTATATAAATCTATAAATATAATTGTCAATAATTTAAATTGTCATTATATAATAGAATTTTTACACATTAAAAAATAGAGATAATACATTAAAATTCCAGGTCATAGACAATTCCATAAAAAAGTAACACCATAATCAAAAATTCGAGGCCGTTTGCACAAAATTGTCCGATAAAAAATCAGCAACACTGTAGTATGTCTTATCTATTAATAATTTACGTAGTCTACCTTTAAATTGCACCGTTTTCAACTCTCTCCAAGAACTTGGCAATTTATTATAAACAATTGGGGCCATGCAATAAATACTTTTGCGCATCATAGTAGTTTGACACGGTACATTATTTAATTTTGAATTGTCACGTCTGTTTCTTGGGTAAACATCGGCCAAACGTTCAAAAAGATTTGGATTATTCTTCACAAACATAGCTACATTAAGAATATATAAACAGGGTAGTGTCAATATGTTGTGCTGCTTAAAATATGGCTTGCAACTGTCGGTGGTTTTTAATTTAAACATTGACCGGAGACATCTTTTTTGAGCCTTAAATGCCTTCTCTTTATCGGTGGAGTTCGCCCAGAAAATGACACCGTAGCGCAAGTAAGATTCAGCTATACCGTAATAAGCCGCAAGGAGTGTTTTTGTATCTACTATTGAAGATAATCTATGTAGAGCAAATGCTGACGAACTCAATTTTTTACACAACATGTCAATATGCGCTTTCCAGTTTAAACTGGAGTCTATTTTTAATCCTAAAAATTTGGTATCAGCTACTTCATCAATGTCGTCATTTTTGTAATGTATGTGGAGGTTAGGTACACGAGGTATACGTTGTCGAAAGTGCATTATCTTAGTCTTACTTAAATTTATATTCAAATTATTTTTATCTAGCCATTTAATTAAATTGTCAAGAGTATTATTTATGTCCGTTTCATATGTATTTACGTTTTTACAAGGGATCGTAATGGTACTATCATCAGCAAACATGGTTAAGGGATGTTCAATGGATGCTGGCATATCATTGACGTATAATATAAAATCAAACGGGGCCAAAACGCTTCCCTGTGGAACACCGAATGTAGTTTTGCGTTCTCGTGACCGTGATATCTCCTCATGCCTATTAATTACATTAATGTGACTAATTTCAGTTATCTGTGTTCTATTTTCTAAATACGATTTATTTAGTTCAAGCACGTTGCCTCTTATGCCGTAGGCTTCCAACTTATTTAATAATGTATTATAATGAACATAATCGAAAGCCTGCGTCATATCACAAAATATGGCACATATGGGGAGTCGTTTATCCATATTTCTAATAATCGGTAACAAAAAGTCATAAATTGCCATATCGATGGTTCTGTGCTGCCTAAATCCTTTTTGTTCTTCACATAATATGTTATTTTTTTCAATGAAGTTAACTAACTGTCTGTAAATGTACTTTTCGAATACCTTTGAGATGACTGGTATAAGTGATATGGGTCTATAATTTTCCATCAATTCCTTATCTGCTTTCTTAAATAGCGGTTTTATTATAGATATTTTTAATGCTTCTGGATAAACACCCTTACATATACTGAGATTAATTAAGTGACTTAGATGACTGCATATCTGGACTGATACTGACTTCAAAATTTTAGTGGCGATCCCATCATAACCTACACTACCAGTGTTTTTTAATGACATTATTATTTTATGTATGTCGTGTGGTGTGCTCGGGGCCATAAACATTGATTTAGCGCTTGTCGATTTAATGGATGCTTTTGGTTTAAACTGAGCATCTAATTTTGGATGAATTTTGTCAACAAAAAAGTCATTAAAAGCATTAGCGATATCCAATGGTTTGTAAATAGTTAGACTACCAATTCTTAGTTTTTCAATTTGCTGTTTAGGAATATTGTTATTTGTCTGATTAATTATTTGCCATGTCGTCTTTGATTTATTTTGTGATTGCTGTATTTTGTAGTTATTCTGTGCTTTCTGTGTTAAATTAATAATTTTACTATACAATTTAGAGTAAGTAGCAAATTTCTTTTTATTTTCGTGGTTAGGATTCAATCTAGATTTCCATAAAAGTTTTGTTTTTTTCTTACTGCACAGTTTAATACCATTTGATAGCCATTTGGGTTTATAAAATGCATTTATTTTGATTTCGTTGAACGGAAAGCATAAATCGTAGAACAATTTAAATGTGTTGATAAATTCGTTATAAGCCAAATTAGGATCTTCAGTAAGATATATCTCCGAAAATTTGAGACTATTCATACAGTTTCTAAACTTAGCCACATTTTCGTTGCAGTAATCCCTTCTAGTTATATGCCAGTATTTTATTCTACATACAGTGGGTACTGGACATTGAAGCAGCTGAGCTGTATGGTCTGACAGTGCAAACTCCAAGACGTCTGTTTTCACTGTATTTTTAAAATTATGCGCAAAATTATCTATGCATGTCTTATTAGCCATTCGAGTAGGTTGTTTAAGGGCAAGTTTTAAATTGTAACTCAATAACATACACTCCAGTGCAACTGAATTTCCATTCGGTTTTAAAATATTGATATTAAAATCGCCTGCAATAACAATATTCTTATTAAGCCGGTTGGTCACATCTTTGAGTAGCAATTCAAGTTTGTTAAAGAATTCAGTTATATTTTTAGTATTAGGTACTCTATAGAGACATATGACTATCAATTTATAGTTAATTAGCTCAACGCCACAGCATTCAAAAACACCTGGTGATGACAATCTAGCTATTTGAGGTATTTCTTTCCATTGGTGGCAGTTATTAACAATAATACACGCCCCCCCTCTCTTTTTGTCCTTTCTACTATAACATGCAGCCAAACTGTAGTTTGGTATGCATAGGTGTTTTTCAAGTCCCTTCATGATGAAATGCTCGGTGATACAAACTATATCTACATTTATATTTTTATCACGAAGTTCATTTAAACATACTGTAAGTGCATTTGCTTTATTTAACAAACCTGCAATATTTTGGTGTAAGATGCTAATACATTTATTGGAGAAAAAACAATTCATTCGGCTCATTTATTAAACCAAGCGTATTTTCTTCTAAAATATCTAGTTGAAGGTTATACAAGTCCTCAAAGATAGTTTTCATGGCGAAATCTTTTAAAGCTCCCGATCTTGTATACGCAGAATGATGATAGCTGAGATTCAAATTTGAGTCCAAAATATATGCGTATTGATGCGTATAATTGTCCAAATATAGCATGTTATTAAAAATTTCTAGTCGTGAATTATATAAAATATTAAAGTTGTTGTTAAATTTAAAAGTTGGCAATGTGATAATTATATTTGTGTTCTTTATATCAAGCAGTGTGTTTTTCATGAATGTTATTATATCAAAATAACATTTTGTAGTTTTAAACTCTTCCTCACCGATCATAATTATACAGAAATCATTCTTATTAAAATATCTGAGTTTTGACTGAATATCATGTAAAAGATGCACTATACTTGCGCCTGGTGAAAGATAATGACATATTTGATATCTGTCCTGAAAATAATCTTGTGCTAAAGTTAGCAAATTCTTATTTGTTTTATTTGTACTAAAAATGCATAGGTTATTTTTCAATTTCTTGCTGTCAATTTGTGTATTTTTCTTTGTCCTTTGCACATCCGCAGCCTGTGTCGCCATCTGTGGACTGGAATGTGAACTAATATTTTGCCGTCCAACGTCGCTGTTAGTAACTTCTGTCGTTGATATTATAACAGATTCAGTTTGCGTCTCTTTAGTTTTACATACCGCTTGTTTGGATTGTTTTTTTGCCGCTTTTTTAGGTGTTGGAGATTTAGATGTACTTGTACTTGCTATTTGTTTATATAGGGACATCTTCCGACTTTGATTTTCAATTTCCATCTTCAGGTTTGCGTTTTCAATGCTTAAAGCATCTATTTCTCCATTCGCAGAACATAACTTCATTGTGAGTTCATCAATTTGTTTTTTCAGTTGAGTAACTAAATCAGTATCATCATCTGATAAATCTGGCATACTACAAGCGGTGCCATCTAGAGTGGAATTTGCTACACTGTCTTCCAAGTTCATATCGGAAATCGAGTGCGCGCGTGCGCGTCTCATGGTGACGTTCTTGCTTTCACTCATAGTTTAGCTATTTGCCGCTAGATGTCTTTTAACTGAAGTCGATAAAAACAGTTCTAGGCTTTAGTTCGGCTACTGTCCGCAAGAAGCGCTGACTAGAAGTTTAAATTATAGAAAGGAAAAAAAACCGTCATCCGATAATGTTTATCATAGTTTTGTCGCTTTTATCACTATAGAGTATGTAATATCACTTCTTAACGCTGAACAGAACTTCACTGATGCGTCGTAGAATTTTACGCGATAATATTATTTGGTAGAATTACTGTGTTTAGTACTTCAATTGTTTATGCACTGTCACTTTGTTTATAAAGTTTGTTCACATTTAAACTGAGATTGTTCTTCAAGATAACACTTGTATGATATATTTATCGGTTAATATTCACTTTTGCAGACTATACGTAATTAGTAATTTGGTATTTATAATTAAATCAATTTAATAAAAACTTTCGGTACGGACTTAGTGTTTACGCGACGGCAGCGCCATCTGTCCTGTATGCATTATAAGGCCGATGCTACGAGTATTATGCTATGCTATGCTTAATAACTTAATAACTAATAACTAACTTAAAACAATAAATAACTTAATATAACTTGAATAAAAATTATTACTATTATATAACAGTCTAGTTAGTCTTAGTCTAGTTTAGGAGAGGGAGACCAAAGAAAATATGGATGGATTGTGTGAAAAGGGATATGAAAGAAAGAGGAGTTAGTGATAGCGAGACGGGTGACAGGACAGAGTGGAAGAATAAGACATATTGCGCCGACCCCAAATAAAACGGGACAAGGGCAGGAAGATGATGATAACAGTCTATCATTTAAGTCTTCAATAAGCCCCTTATCTAAAACGAAAATGGAAAAAAATGACTTATAATTATGAAAAAATATGAACACATAAAAAATGTACTATCTACGTAAGTAAGTGAAATTGAGAAATAAAACAGATACTTAGCCTACCTACCTACTATTTCTTTGTGCAAAGGTTTTTAACAACAGAAAAGTATACCTGTTTTCATTTTAAATGAAGTAATAACTTTTTCTATAGGTACCTCTTCGGAATCTGCACAGTATCTAAATAGAAAAACAAAATGATTTTGCCTTTAGATTTTTTTGCCACGCTTTGTAAGAAACCTCAATTGCAAGGAATTTCATTATTTTTATCATTCATCATCATCATCAGCCATTTTAATGTTCCCACTGCTGGGACACAGGCCTCCTCTCTAGGAGAGGGAAATCATTATTATTTATATCGTTACAGAGTATAAAACAAAATTGCTTACCGCTGTCCCTATGTATGCTTAGATCTTAAAAAGTTCGCAACGGATTTTGATGCGTTTTCTTTTTAATAGATAGAGTTATTCAAGAGGAAGGTTTATGTGTATAATACATGCATAATATTATACTCAATATCGGTACCCGTGCGAAGCTGGGGCGGGTCGCTAGTTAAATATAAAGTTCTAAAGAATGAAATTTAAAGTTATCCACAGACAACTATAATAAAATTAAAAAGTTATTTTATGGCCCATTTTGTCTAACATAATAAAGCTATAAATTAACTACACTTCTCATCAAAAAAATCGAAACACTTCCGTTTTCATTGTTTCTGTCCGAATTTAACACAAAAAAGAATTCATACGATGAAAAAAAATACATATATTATAGCTGGCAGTTTGGCCATTACAGTAATAAGCGAAAATTCTAAATTCAAAATTAGAATTTCATTTGTTTATCTTATAAACGAAATGAATCACTGTTTTGAGACAAATGTGTGTTTAGGGTTGGAGTACATTTAGCGTTTAAAAACTAAAAATTGGCGCCTATCCTTAAACTTTTTGTTTTTTATTTCAATACTGTGACTTTGGGACGTCTGAAAAAAGGTTTTTTTTCTAAAACGTATGGATACTTCGCCCACAGAAGCCGCCCAAGTTGTGGCATTGCTGGATTCTGGCCTTAGTCAGCGTGTTGTGGCTGCAAGACTGCATCTAAGCCTGTCATCTGTTCATAGAGTCTATAAACGTTATCGGGAGACTGGTTTGTTCACGCGCCGTTCAGGATCTGGCAGGAATCGGGTCACTTCTGAGCGAGATGATCGATTTATTGTAACAACTTCTTTAAGAAATCGACGCCTTAACGCTTTTCAACTGCAGCAGCGGCTTCGTGTTGTACGAAGGGTGGCTGTAAGTGACTCTACAATTAGAAGAAGGTTGAAGGATCGTGGACTGGTACCGCATAAGCCAGCAAATGGGCCGAAATTAACTGCAGACCATCGAAGAGCGCGCCTTAACTTTGCACGTGAGCACCTAAATTGGTCATACCTACAGTGGAGCAAAGTTCTCTTTTCTGATGAGTGTAAAATTATGCTGTATGGTAACGACGGAAGGAACAAGGTCTACAGAAGAGACGGAGAACGCTATGCACAATGCTGCATTGAAGAAAAGGTCAGCTATGGTGGCGGTTCGTGGACGGTTTGGGGAGGAATCAGCGCCGACGGTAAGACAGAGCTTGCTTTCGTGTCTGGGCCACGTCTGCCTGCACTAAACTGTCATCGGTACGTCGAAGAGTGTCTCGAGCCTCATGTGATGCCCTATGCACATTTTATTGGCAACGGCTTCATATTCATGCACGACAATGCTAGGGCTCACACCGCGGGCGTCGTACGAGATTATCTTAACGAAGTCGATATCTCTATTATGGAATGGCCAGCAAGAAGCCCGGACATGAATCCCATTGAACATCTATGGGACGAATTAAAGAGACGAATTCGAGCAAGAGATCCTGCCCCAGAAACACTTAGCCAGCTGCAAGATGCAATCCAAGAGGAATGGGACAATATACCACAGCATGTGATCGTGACTCTCATCCGATCGATGAAGAACCGTATGGAAGCAGTAATTAGAGCTCGGGGAGGGAATACAAGTTATTAAATAAACGTTTTTTAGCTTTTTTTTTCATTTACGTGTGTTGTTTTATCCATTTCCTTTATACTCCATACGGAATAAAAATGACTCATTTAACAAAATACGAAACCTATGAAAAATTCATTTAAATTTAGAACATTAACATTAAGATTTGATAAGCTCATATTACTCACTATTAAACGACATTTAACATTTATTCCTAAATGTACACATTTTTCTGATAATCCTGACAAAACGTAAACTTGCAAGGTGTTTCGATTTTTTTGATGAGAAGTGTATTTTAAAGTTTTAAAATCATAAAAAGTTTCACTTGACGATAATGAAAAATAAAATTAAATTCGGCAACGTTTTCATTATTGATAGACTCTTCCCATCCAATTATAATTTGGGTGTCTTCAAGGCTACAGTGAGACTCTTAATAAACTAGTGCGCTTCACTTACAACGCATCACTGCTTACCATCAGGTTTTTTTTATGGTGGAAAAAATGAATGACGAATCCTGCCCTTGGGCGGAGTGGGAGACAGTGTCAGACTTCTACTGACTAAACGACCCACCGTTCCTTCCTGCCATAGTTCCAGGGCCCCGGTGTTCCGCTTTCGCATCAACCGTTGGCCCCAGAAGGCATTCTGGTTCAACTTATGACACTGATATTATAGAGGCGCAAATTTTTATATGTGTATGTCTGTTTGTACGTTTCCATCAGGTGGGATCGCAGTTAAGCATTAGTTTATATCAAACTAGCTTTTGCCCGCGGCTTCGCCCGCGTGGTATTGGGGTTGGGATTGGGGTTTCCGGGATAAAAAATAGCCTATGTCCTATTCCGGAGTGTATCCTATGCCTGTGCCAAATTTCATCCAGATCCGTCCAGCCGTTTTGGCGTGATTGAGTAACAAACATCCGCATTTATAATATTAGTAAGATAAAAAAATATGATACATAGGTACCTTACAGACCAACATAATATTATACAGGCTTACTTGTAAAACACCAACAGCCTTGCACGACAGTATTAGGTACTAACATCATTAGCAACAACTTTTGTTCTATAGTTCGTTTTTTAATCCTAAACTACGATTTGACAACTTAAAATGTCAAACTACAAAAAATTGGGAACATATTTCTAGAGTGTGACGTTCTGAGTTGTCAAAGAGTATTATTAGAATATTATAGTCGGGGCCGTTATCACTCGGCCACCACTGCTCTCCCATCCGTGTTAGTAAATATGGTTTATCGACTATATATTCTAATAATACTCTATGGCTATATAATGTACAAAGAAGCAATATCGTGGTTAATAGACCGGCTCGTATCGGCCAGCGATGTGTGAAATAAATGCTGATTTCTTGTTCTCGACTCTCCCACGCGGACCTTTGGTCGAAAAAGCTTGAAAGGGTATTTTTCCGCTTCAGGCCCCAGTAAAAAAACTCATTAAACATTATAATATGTTTTTGGAATTATATTTTATGTTACATGGTTTATTTTTATAGTATTTTTTTAATCTTTTGTTTATCCATTTAATATAGTAAAAATAAGATGTCTAAAAAAAGTTTATTCTGTGACAAAATACATGACTTTTTTTTAAAGTGGAAATCATTCAATGACTTTTATAGCTCTGAGCGTAGTAGAAGGGGTTTCAGACTTTCCTGACTAAAACCACATTTTTATCCTTCAGTTGTCCCTTGCGTTCTATAATTACGAGTTTCTTTGTCAGATATTCAAGGGCCCCTTACGTGTAGCTTACATCTCTTTGAGAAACGCGGTGGCTATTTTAGGTGAACATCGCAATGATAATGGCAAATACAGGGCGGAATGAGACACCACTTTCCAATCATCACCATTATCATTTCAGACGAAAGACGGAAGTCTGCATATATCTTGACCTCTCTCAAGTATCGTTACAACGATTGTATAATTATCTTGGATACAGATTCTTGACATCGACATCGGTCAGGGTTTCAGGACATCGGTCCAGCATGTGGGAGATGGGAGATCTTCCAACGCTGCATCTTCCAGTACACGGTCACCATTCACGAACCTCTCAGTCCCATAGAATATCTGTTCTGTGAACAAATGGGCTTTGCCTATTGATGATTCTTTATCACAAAAAAGTGTGGGGGTGAAGAAATCATCGCATCACAGGAGAGGTGAGTCGCGGTGCCGATTTCCTGCCATCGTAGGCGCGGGCTTGCGGATGGTGCGTAATTAGTAAATTGGCTCCCGATAAAATCCACATACACCACTAATAGCTGTCAGTAAGACTTACCAAAACTGGTATTTAATCCACCTATTAATCACCTTCCCGGAGCTGAGGGTTGATGCGAAAGCGTTACACCGGGGCTCTGGGAATAAGGCAAGGAAGGCACGGGGTAGGTTCTTTAGTCAGTAAGAGTCTGACACTGTTTCCCGCTCCGCCCAAGAGTGGGATTCGTCATTCGATGATTTTTACCTACCATAAAAAAAAACCTAGTAATCACCTAGTATCAGTAATCTTCTTCTTATTATTTTTTTTTTATTAGCCCATACTGTCTCACTGCTGGGCAAAGGTAAAAATGATTTACTGTTCGTTAGTCTCGCTGAAAGTCGACAACCCGGCTGGACCGATTTATTTATTTAGGAAAACAAACACAAAGTTTCTTATTTAGTAAAACCTTATTGTCTAATGTTAGTAGATTTATGTGTAACTCACAACGTTATCCACGTGTTACCTATTAGATATTTTGGCTAATTTTGGTCTTGAATTTTTCCTTATAGTTCAGAGAAGGTTTAAACAGTGACCAAAACCACTACAAGGCGGTAAAAAGTTTGCAGGGAGAGCTAGTATTTGTATAAATATGTATTACTATTGCTGTACCTCTCAGCGTGCGTCCTAGATGACCTAGTTTATTGTGACCTCTGTGACCTTGAATAGTGTCTTAACTGAAAGATAACACATGTTTTCACGACCTATTTCATCAGTCCTATTGTATTTTACCTTCAATATTACCTTTAATGTGTTAAAGCCGGGCTTACCTATACGTATGAACTAGCTTTCTGCCAGCGGCTTCACCCGCGTGAAAATAGGTTTCTTGGACAAACTTTGGACACGCATTGCATCCCTTTAGCGGGTGAATTTTGAAAAATCCTTTCTTAGTGTTCGCCTACGTCATAAAAAGAAGCCTTGTGCAAAATTTCACGCTCCTAGTCTCAGTCAGTCAGTCAGTTTCTCGTTTTATATATATAGATTAGTCAACAAAGTAGCCATAGATAGCCAACGAGGCAAAATATAATATTCCACAAAAGTTGTGCCGAAATAGGTCACGCCATGATCACATCTTCAAGACGCGTCTATATTTAGCTTAGAAATTGAAGTCACAAATAATTTTGTAGGCGTTAATATCCTACCTATATAATAAGCATTTAGCTTATTAATTATCTCAACTGGCAAGCGTGAATCGGACTCACGCTTTGTAGGTTTCGTAGAATCTTGCGTTCATTACGAATATTGTTCTGTTTACTGAGAATGAGTTTTTTTTTTATGGTAGGTAAAAATCGAAAATCGAGCGGAAAACAAATGTCAGACTCTTACTGACTAAACAACCTACTCCATTCCTACATCGCCATACATTCCAGGGCCAGAGCCTTCCTTTTCAGACGCAAACCCTTGGCCCTAATTGGCTTCGACCCTTCTGCAGGGTCCCTACGTACTGAGTGTGAGTTGTTTTTACGTTAATGTGATCGAGTCGTTTAGCGCGTTCGGCTCTCTGATTGGTTAAAGAGCTTGGAGCGAGCCAATCGGAGCGCCGAACGTTATAAACGCGTCGAGCACGTTAGCGTAAAACAACTCGCACTAGGTACTCTGAATCATTATCTGGGGGCAAGGCAGTGCCCAAACCAAGTCTCGAGCAAAGCGGGCGTTACTACCCAGTTTTCAGATTTTTTTCTTTATAGTACAAGCCTTACACCTTACTTCATACTAAATCCCATGGTTCTAACTCAATTGGAAGTAGTACTCTATCAATTTTGATTCTCTTTTCTAACTGACTAAGCACTCCACCAATTCCTTCTTTACCTTTCGCACTGCGGCCAAGCCTTCCTGTTAGAAAAACACCTTGGGCCCCAGTAGGCTTCGACGCTTTTACTTTTCGTTTTTCCTTTTGAAGTACGAAACCCTAATAAGTAGCTATTTTTATATCAGGAAGATATCTACTGAAGCCAAGTTTTGGAATCACCAAAAGCAATTAATTATGTAACTGAAAGCTAAAATTAAGTATAGATATCATAACTAATTTTTACGGTTCAGTAGTTCATCATCATTTGAGCCGAAAGACGTTCACTGTTGGACATAGGCCACCTCCCACTGTCACCATAATGGCCGGTCCTGTGTGTTTTAGTATCCATCGCTAAGTCGTCAAAACCAAAAACCTTATAGTATTAATCATTACATAGTATAAAACAAAATCGCTGTGTGTCACTATGTATGTATCTATAAAACTATGGGACGGATTTTATGCGGTTTTTTTTAATACATAGCTAGAGTGATTCAAGAGAAAGGTTTGCCTATGTATATACATGTATTATATATTTAATATTACCACTGCACATGTGCGAAGCTGGAGCGAGTCGCTAGTCTATTATAAAAGAAGATACGTTAACATCGCAATCAGAAAACTTGGACTCAAAGATCACACATCTAACTACCTGTAGTAAGTAGACATCATGATCATCGTCGTTATCATCAGCCTTTTTTTAATGTTCCCACTGCTGGGACACTGGCCTCCTCTCTAAGAGCGGGACTGGGTCGTAATCCATTTTGTTGATAGATGTCACATATTTCCGAATTTTTTGTTCTAGGACAGGCCGGTTTCCTCACGATGTTATCCTTCACCGTCTTGAGAGCAGTGGTGATGAAATAAATTACACAAAGTAATGCGCCTGGCTGCGTTTATACCCGCGACCTACAACTCGTAAGCCGGGACCGTTACCACTCGGCCACCACTGGTCTCTCTCTAGTCAGTAGACAAGAACAGAGATAAGACTCAGCACTGTCGTGCGAGCGCAAAAAGCGTTAGCTGCCGACTGATTGTGATCGTCGCGAACGATGTGAAGTAGTGACAATTGTCACAATTTCAGCAGTCTACGCGCTAATGGCGAGGCACCTAGCTTCCCCTGTTTTGTGTTTTGATTTAATGTAAGCCTTATATAATTAACTAGCTTTTCCCAGCGGCTTCGCCCGCGTGCATAAAATATAGCCTATGTCACTCAGGAGTAAAGCAGCTTTATACTGTTGCTTAATTTTTAACCCCCGACGCAAAAACGACGGGGTGTTATAAGTTTGACGTGTCTGTGTGTGTGTGTGTCTGTCTGTACCACTCTAGCCGCCGAACGGATGGACCGATTTTGATTTAGTTTTTTTTGTTTGACAGTAGAAAATGTCGAGAGTGTTTTTACGTAAGTTTGATGAAAATTGTTCCAAGATGGCCGCCGCCACAAAATGACAGATTAGATATTTTTTTTAAACTCCATCAATATGGGTATCAAATGAAAGGGCTTGACTAGTAGAATACTATTAGATATGACAAATATAAAATACAAGATGGCTGCTTCTACAAAATGGTGCTTTACATTTTTTTATTACAACTTGATCAATATGGGTATCAAATGAAAGGGCTTGACTAGTGAAATACTATTAGGTATGAAAAATTTAAACTCCAAGATGGCTGCCTCTACAAAATGGCGCTTTATGGATATATTGATATCATTTGATATCCATATCCATATCCATCCATTTATTTGTTGTTTGTGGTAGTGTCCACCTCGTGGACAAGGTGTAATGAAATGAAAATTTCACCTCATTTCACCTCGTAAAATGCAAGGTGGACACTACCACAAGCAACAAATAAATATTTTTCAAAATTTTGGCTTGTACATGCTGTTTTAAAAGGAAAAGTGTGCTTTAATGCATTAATTCGTTTACTATAAATTCACAATTCTAATTTTTTTTTATAAAAAGACATCAATTTTCATCAAATTATACCATTTTTTTTCAAAAGAAACAATAATATACAACAAATTCTTAAAACGTAAGAAATAAATGAAATCCTACAAAAAACATGAACCAAAAAATTAAATTCAAAATGTTTAAATCACTATGAATTCAAAATTTTAATTTTGTTTATAAAAAAGACATAAATTTTCACCAAATTCTTCCAATTTTTTTCATAATAAACAACTTAAAACGTAAGAAATAAATGATATCCCTACAAAAAACATGAACCAAAAAATTTAATTCAAAGTGTTTGAATCACTTGACTTATTAAAAACTCACCTAAACTATACAAATTAAAAGGTACGACAAAGAAATTTAAAGAAATGGAATAAAATCCTGAAGAAATCCCTACAAAAATAATGAAACAAAAATTAAATTGAAAATGTTTAAAACCTTTGATTAAAAACACCTGCATAAACTATGAACACAAACTATACAAATCAAAAGGTACGACAAAGAAATCAAAAGAAATGGAATAAAATCGCTAAGGAGTTCCTACAAAAAGCATGAAATAAAAAATTAAATTAAAAATTTAAAAAAACCCCCGACTTTATAAAAACCAAATGTAATGAACGGAACGAGATATCCATAAACAATTATAATTCCTATGAAAAAATAACTAAGACGGAAAAGCCTATAAAAAGGAAAAAATAACTTTAAACTTATGTTTGTATGGGAGTACTTATGTATGGAATATTTTTTATAATGTTATCGCGTCGGGGGACCGCAACTTACCCACAGAACATAAAAGATATTAAATTAGAAACCAAAAGCAAAAGCCAAAACTTAATAAGTACCTAAATACTTATAAATAATTTTGACAAACGTTTAGCCAATAAATAGTGCGGTCCCCCGACGCGATAACATTATAAAAAATATTCCATACATAAGTACTCCCATACAAACATAAGTTTAAAGTTATTTTTTCCTTTTTATAGGCTTTTCCGTCTTAGTTATTTTTTCATAGGAATTATAATTGTTTATGGATATCTCGTTCCGTTCATTACATTTGGTTTTTATAAAGTCGGGGGTTTTTTTAAATTTTTAATTTAATTTTTTATTTCCAATCGGTCCAGTAGTTCCAGAGATTACCCCCTACAAACAAAAAAAACAAAAAAACAAACTTTACCTCTTTATTATATTAGTGTAGATTGTAGTCCGTCTGTGAATACCCTTTTTGTAAGGAACACGTGGAAATATGAAGCTAAAATTAATATTAAATGAATGCTTAGCAGCAGTAATAAAATCGATTTACGTAATGAACGCAATCTAAAGACAAGGCTGTTTATGGTCTGTTTGGGCGCCTTTTTGACACTTTAAGGAATTTTCCATTGATTTAAAATTTAAAAATGGATAAAGTAATATCTGATAGCACAAATACAGCAAAAGAAAAACATGCAAACAACAATGTGGTAAAGACCTCTGAAAATCTGAAATATAAAAAAGGGCTTCTATAGAAGCCTTGCTCATTTAATCGAGAATTAAAATGATTTTTTTTTTTTCTAAAATCCTTAAAATCCTTTAATAAAAATACGTATTTCTTGGAACAAGTTTTATGAAACAATCGAGTAAATCGTAGAATTACCGAATGCCAACAGAGTTTTCAGGTGTTATCTCTCTTTTTTTGTATTACTATTGTTTTAAACATCAGTTTGGATTGAGGAAGGTCAACTTAAAAAAAAGTATGAACAGAAAGAACACTAAGGGCGGCTTGCACGTCTCAGTTAAATCTAGATTTAGTGTGATTTAAACTCGACTTAAGCTTAAATCGAACTTAACGCATTGCACGACATCGGTTTAGCGTAAAGCTAGACTTAAAGAAATGTCAAATTTAAACCGGCATGGCAGGCGGTTTAAATTGCTAAATCTAGATTTAGTGAGGGCAGTTCGTTGTCAGATGACATAAACAAAAGCAAACGTCAGTTTGCGTCAAGGATCTTGTATCTTTATCCTACGGATAGTCTGGATTGACGACGAAGCAATATTGCAAACTCTTTATCAGCAAACAGCTTGCTTACGTGGAGTATAGTCAAAGTCAGTTAACAACGCGGAAAGGTTTAACAGTTTTTAAGAGTTTGTCACACTCAAGAACTCTCTGTATTCATAGTACTTTTTTTCCATTTTTAAGCCAATTTTTGCCAATACTTGCCAAGTTACAATGTACGCACTATCGACCAAACTTTTTGCGACACTAAAAACTTTTGCTAAATATCACACGGTCCCCGTCTTACCTCGCTACCCCATTTTTTACCCCATCTTCCTTTAAATTATGATTTTCTCATTATTTTTAATATTTTCACCACTACTGCTCTCAAAACGGTGAAGGAAAACATCGTGAATAAATACGGGCATGTCCCAGAACCAAAAATTCGAAGACATGTGATATCCACAAATCCGCACTGGCCCCGAGTGGTGGATTATTACCCATTCCTTCTCTTAGAGAGGAGCCCTGTATTCCGACAGTGGGAACATTAAAAAGTTAGTCTATGTAATTACTGTACTAATAACACATTGAACTTCTTTAGGACAGAGCTCAGAATTTTACAACATGCAACATGGCGCGAATACCATTGCGTTATTAAATGGATATCTATTTATATCTATATATATCTATTTATAAAACCTACATTAAAAACATCTCGAACTTGTTTAGCCTAAAATTGTCCCGTAATACGTAGATAGTGTACACAATAGATGATCGAGATAAAAAATCCGTTTTTTAACTTTACTCTTCAGAACTTTTTTGAGGTTGTCGTAAGCTTTCCAGTCACTCCTTTATAATATCCTTGGTTTTTTATATTTGAAACGTTCCATACCTCCAAAAAAGTAAAAAAAATGTGTTAAATATCCAGCACAATTATGAAAAATGGAACGCAAATGAATGAACGAAAAGAATGAAACGTGTTAAGTTAGGTTTAGTTAAGTCGAGTAGATTTCGACACTAGCAAGACGCTACTAATACAGTTTACGTTAAGTCGAGCTTAATGACTAATGCGACTTTAACAAAATCTAGTTTTAAGAGCAGGTCGTGCAAGCCGCCCTAAGTCAGTAAAATTCTGAAGCGTACACGGTACGCCTGAATCATCACCATTTAAGCCGAAAGACGTCCACTGCTAGACGTAGGCCTACCCCAAGCGCCGACACAACAACCGGTCCTATGCGTCTTGCATCCATCTAATTTCAGCAACGCTGACCAGGTCATCGGTATGGCTGAAAAAAAATCTGATTCCTCGAAACGTAATCGCTGTATTCAGTGAGAGAGTTAATGTAAATAATCCAATTTACCGAATACAGTTGCCAGAATCGGTTCAACCTAGTGCCACAATTGGAAATTTTAAATGTATTACAAAAATTAACCAATGGCACTAAATGTTTATTACGTAGTTCATTTTTTTTTTCAAACTTTCAAATGTTTTCCCACTAAAACTTACGTGTGCTTTATATGTTTTTTGCATTTCACAATAGTCTTTCATGGAGTTTTTGGCGGAATTTTTTCGAGTGAACTCAATTATTTATAATTTGATTCCCAGTGAATATTGTAGCGTAAAATTGGTGTAGTTTAGTATCTCAAGTGTCTGCTAAATGTACAATTTGTGAATTCATTGAAATAAGTGTGATCCCGGAGAAATGGAGCTGAGAATTTTGAATCTTTCTACTTACCATAATTACAGTCACAATTAAGACAAAAGGGGTGCGGACACCGGTGTCCTCTTGGGGCTTATTTATAAATTAACTAAAAATTAATAATATATATATTTTTTTTTTAATGAATTAATGTAGTATTGACTACCTTAGCCAAGCTTGCCGAGAAGGCTACTACAAAAACTTTAGAAAAATGTACATTCATTTTTTAAAAGTAAACAAATTAATTATTCATATGAACACGTGACTTAACTTTTTGATTGGCAAATACTTTCGCGAAGTCAAAAAAAAAAAAGGTCACTACTATAAATCAACTTTTTAGGTACCATAACTAAGTTTACATATCAAAACTTTTAAAATCTACCCTCTATTTTAAAATTAACCCACCAGTGTCAACAGTAGTGATAAATGACCCTTAATATGTACTCGTTGGAAGGCAGGCCACCCAGTCTGGACTGCAGATGAAAAATGGCTTTGGCCTGAAAAATGTCGTTACGGAAATAAATTAACTTTGGCCTTGGAGACTAATGAAAGATCGTGTTTTGTTTTTTAATAATTGTTTTCTTGAGTAGATTGTTTTGTAAATTTTTCGGTGTTAGTTGTGTAAGACGATTTTGAAGACTAAGGCTTTTTCAATACACTTACTCCAAAACTGCCTCTTATCGCACTTATACGCATTAGGTTCAATATAGCATGTATATCACCCAAGTGCTTTTTTGAGTTTATCACAACAAGGGCTTTTTTTTCCTTCCTTATCGTCACGGTCACGGGTGATTATTTAGTTTTACTTAGTTTATCGAATCAGGCGCGAGGCGTCCCCCAGAGTCGCTGGACGACCCCACGAAATTAGAAATTGACCAGAGCAGATTTGAATGCTATACTTATATATTTCTTAAATTTCTACTGTATGTTTGAGATACGATTAATTTTTTTTTCTTTCTTTCTTTATTTCACAAGTCGTAAATGTATTGAAAAACGTCGTTTGACACACGTGCAGATTTGTCGCTGCAGCCCTCGGCTCCATAACACACTCGCCTACGGCTCGTGCGAATTTTGCCTCGGTCGCAATGACAAACTTCCTGCACTTATATCAAAATTTTTATGGTAACAAATCGTTCACTGTCCAAGTGGTGCGTTTGTGGATGCTAATTAGGCTAGGCCAATTATTATAAGCTTGTTTTACAAATCGAGTCAAAGATCATTTCCTTTCTCTGTAATTACTAGTCTGCTTCTACCCAAATTAAGTTCTTCCATCTATTCCTTGTTTCTTTTCATGAAATGATGTATTTGATGTAACACATAATATGCAAAGTTGATACAACATATGGGCTCTCCTTAAAAATAATCATTGCACACACCAAATATGAACAACTTTTACTATGAAACCTGAATGAAATTCAAAAATTAAGAAAAAATCCCGCTGCTTCATAAATTTTGTCGACTTATGTAAATAAAAATCTATGAAGCAGTGGGTTTTTGACGTGACAACGTCTTATAAATTGGTTTGCCGGGTGACACTTCAAGAAACTGCGTTACGCTCCGCTCACGTTATGCGCTCACAATGAGAGCGAGTGAGAGGCACGCGTCCCTTCCACTCGGGCATGGTTAGCCCGCCTAAGAGCGAGAGAGACAGACATAAAAAGTGAAAGGTACGCGTCCCTTCCACTCGAGCACAGTTAGCCCGCCTAAGAGCGAGAGAGACAGAGCGAGAGAGAGAGAGTTTCATTAAAATTATTTTGCCACTCAAAGTCGTTGTCACGTAAAACTTTCGCCCGTATACCGACTTTACAGGCAACCAATTTTTTTGGTTAGTCTCATATTAGTGTATTGTTCCTTTTTAAGGAAAGCCCATCTATCCTATCAACACTTACTGATACTTAAACACTTGAATGTAGTCATGATAACAAACCACTTTTACTATGAGACCCAAACCGAAATCGCGAAAAAAAATCAGGGCAGTTTATGTTTATTATTTTTTTCGCAACTGTTTCTGTTGATTGAACCAGTAACAATATTTTATAGTTTTGTATCAGTATTTGTCCACAGCTAAGTAATAAATCAACTCTGATTTACAATGCAACTGGTATCGACACCATTTTTCTCTCTCGCACAATAGGGTTGCCAAAGCGGTGGACTTTTCTACGTACTTACGCTAAGTTTTTCTTTTTGCTTAAGTTTCGAATTGTGTAGGTAGGTCTATAAACAATATTTTATTGTGTATACCACAGTAAAATATAAGTTAGAGTTACTGGCAGAAGAAACTTGACCTAAAATTGAGCAAAGTCAAAGTCAAAATCTTTTTATTTCACATAGGTCTACATGGGCACTTGTAAAACGTCAGAAGCTAGTGCACGGTTCCAAATTGGTCGTTTCCTATAGAGAAGAACCGGCAAGAAACTCCAGCGTTACTCTTTAAAAAAAAATGTTTTTTTACAATATTTCCATAAAACAGTATTAACACATAAATTATGTAAGGACAGTGCAGACCAGTCAATATTGAACTTGTACCGTAAAATGGTAGGAAGTAATCTAAGATTTGCGTCTACAATGTTCTCACATTCACATTATTGAAAGAGGCTATATAAAAGCAAGAAAAATAATCAAAAGTCTCAGTAAGACAATTACATTATATGATGGTTCTATAAAATGGTAATATAAGGAATAGGAAAAAGATGGAGCAGAGCAGAACCAAAACGGAATACCTGTTGCAATGACGGCGGTCTCTCCAGTTCTGTGCCCATAGCTCTCGCTGGAATGCCATTAGGTCACTTATCCAAGGGGATGGTGTGGTAGATCGAAACGTGGCACATCAGATCAACTCGAAGTGGGTGAAATGGCGACAGGTCACTGGAACAACTTGTGTTCCGCGGATCCCCTTCAAGTTAATGAGTAAAATCTACAAGTCCGTGATCATCATAGTCATCAGCCTTATTAATAATCCCACTGCTGGGACACAGACCTCTCTAGGAGAGGGAATGGAGAATTTGGAGTAGCATAGCACAGCATCATCCTTATGATGTCCCCATTATTGGGACTCAGACCTCCTCTCTAAGCGCAGGAATGAGCCGCAATCCAAATCAAAAAGTGCGGATTGGTGGATGTCACTTCGAATTTTTGGTTCTAGGATTTGCCGGTTTCCTCACGATGTTTTCCTTCACCGTTTTTGAGAGGAGTAGCGATGAAATGAATTACACAAAGTAATGCTCCTGGATGGGTTTGAACCCGCAACCTACAACTCGTAAGTCGAGGCCGTTACCACTTGGCTACCACTGCACTCAAGTCCGTGATAGCTCTTTCGAAATGACTAATTAAGAACTAGCTAAGTGATTCAAATTTACCCTACGAAGCTAAATAAATATACAATGGTTTAGCCATCTAGTTAAAAGTTGAGGTCAACAACGTGGCTAGTGTTGTTCTTCAGCCATTTGAGAATGCCCTAGGCGTCCAATTATAAGGATATACCTAGACATTGTGTTAAATAAAATATTTTTCTTTTTTTATTCACAAATTTCTTTTTTTACCAATTCATTACGCATCCTGGCACCGCAAGCTAGCTCGCATATCTTTAATGGACCGGAGTGAGGAAGGGTGGTTGGCTATCGCATCCTTCTACGAAACAGTAATGCTAGCAAAGGAGGAAGCCGACCGCATAAGGCAATGGCCGGGATTCCGATCGCGACTTCCGGCCACCGTAGGCGCGGGCTTGCGTACGGCGAGCATTGGGTAGCTCGCCATCCGGTCGTCTGGTAATCGTCCGGACCAAGCCCAGTCGTCGACGGCGCGCACTGTTCCAGCGCGCCTCAAGGAGTTGTCAGCAAATAGGGAGCCTGCAGAAGAGTTGAAACCAATTAGGGCCAAGGGTTTGTGTCTGAAAGGAAGGCTCTGGCCCTGGTATGTATGGTGATGTAGGAACGGGGTTTTTTTATGGTAGGTTAAAATCATCGAATGACGAATCCCACTCTCATGTAGGAACGGGGTAGTTTGTTTAGACAGTAAGAGTCTGACACTATTTCCCGCTCCACCCTAGGGCGGGATACGTCATCGGATGATTTTTACCTACCATAAAAAAGTAACTTTAATGGAAAAGCTCTCCACTAAAGCTTATCATTGAAATACACGAACATTCCACCTACTCTACAATTAATGGTTTCTCAAGAAAAATTAAATTCTTGTTACAATTCCGTTAGAGGATCTGAAATTTCTAGACGATTGAGCAACTAAAGTAGTTTTCAATTGCTTCCTTTAGAGCTTAAGTTTATTTCTTTTAATTTCTGTTCGATGAAGCTGATCTACCCACACGCATGGTTTCTTGAAGAAGAATATTTTATAATTTGATAGATGATAGCTTCTTTGATGCTCTTCTATTTTTTTTTTCATTTCATTTTCCTTGAGCAATTTCGTCCGCGTAATAGAAAAAGTTATCCCAAAGGAAACTTTATTCAAAGAAATGTCAGCAAAACCTTAGTATCCCAACAGGCCCGAAGACTATTGGGGCCATGAATTGACTTTTGAAAGGAAAACCCAGGTCCTGGAACGTTAAGCAAAGAACGAACATAGATGTGTTAAAGTCTGAGATACCCTCACGCACGGCCAAGACGAGAATGACTCAACTTTGTATAATATCTTACTTTAAAAGAGCCAAAGAGGACTTTTCACTTGTTCAACATCATCATCATCAGGCTTTAAATGTTCCCACTGCAGGGTCACAGGCCTCCTCTCTCTAGGAGAGGGAATGGGCCGTAATCCACCACGCGGGCCCAGTGCGGATTGGTGGATGTCACATGTCTTCGAATTTTTGGTTCTAGGACATGCCGATTTCCTCATACATTCAACATACATTTAAAAAATCGGTAAATTACTCCTAGTCTGGGTGAAGCAAGATGGAATGTTAAAGTAAGAGAAGAGTCCTATTGGCTTGATTGGTCGATCTTAGCATGCCCTGTCAATTTTACTGACATATTTCTTTCAGGCGCAAAAAACAGATCGCGATAGCTTTTTAAGTGGACATCTTCAAATAACTTCTCCCAAGCAAGTGAAGTAAGAGGGAGTAACAGAGTTCTACTGGCTTAAAACCACCGTAATCTATAAGTCACTCTTAACATTTCTCAGCAGCGGTACCTTTCTCAATCAATCCTCAAGACCTGAGACCCTACGATAATCTTGACTCTTTTAAAGTGGTTTAATTGATAACCTAAACTATACTGTTGAAAGGATAAAGAAATTAAGTTTAGTACACTTTGACAGTTATAGTAACAGTCCCATAGTAAAAGTTGTTTGTTATCATGATTACAATCACGCGTTTAAGAGCGGCCAACCCGACGTACATTTTCATACAACCGCTCTCACATGATTATGATGTTATTTACACATCTTTCTTCAGATATTTTAAATACACACATAGGTATCTAGTGGATATTATTTAGGCTTCTATAAAAATGAAAACATAAATTTGTGTAAGAGTAATCCAGTAATGATCTCTGAAAATCTGCTATTTTACGTGAATGTTGACTCTCCATAATATACTTCTTTATTAAAAACTAGCTTTTGCCCGCGGCTTCGCCCGCGTACATAAAATATAGCCTATGTCACTCAGGAGTAAAGCAGCTTTTTTATTATTGCTAAAATTTTTCCAATCGGACCAGTAGTTCCAGAGATTACCTCCTACAAACAAAAAAATAAAAAAACAAACTTTACCTTTTTATTATATTTAGTGTAGATATAAAAAGTACTTCTATAGAAGTGTTGCACATTTAATCGAGATCGGATTATAAATGATGTAATTTTTCTTAAAAATCCTCTTAACAAAAACACGTATTTCCTGGAACCAGTTTTGTGAAACATTCGAATAAATTGTAGAATTACCGAATGCCAGCAAAGTTTTCAGGTATTCTCTCTTTTTTCGCATTACTTTTGTATCAAACATCACTTTGAATTTCGTTATATGAAGCAACAAGCTTTTAAACAATGCGCGATGTTTACGATAGGCGAGTGAGGAAGGCCCACCTTAAAATATTGGTCACTAATCACCTACCACTCATACTTCTATAAGACTAGCGACCCGCCCTAGCTTCGCACGGGTGCAATGCTGATATTAAATATATTAGATATGCATGTATTAACCTTCTTCTTGGATCACTCTATCTATTAAAAAAAGTTGCATCAAAATCTGTTGCGTAGTTTTAAAGATATAAGCATACATAGGGACAGAGCGACTTTGTTTTATACTATGTAATGATGTGTAATCCTATACCTTTTTTCACTTGCTTCGACCAATAATAATATGTCCACAACTATCACACAACGCCATCTAGTCCCAAGCTAAGCAGAGCTTGTGTTACGGGTACTAGACAACTGATAAACATACTTATATATTTCTAAATACATACATATTATAGATAAATTACACCCAGACACAGAACAAATCGTCGATCGTGCTAATCACACAAACATTTGTCCTGGGTGGGAATCGAACCCACGACCTTCGGTATAGCAGTCAGTTTCACTAACTACTAGACTGACAGGCCAGTCGGTACATACGATCCAATACTTTTTATTTCTCATGGTAAAGCCACTAGATAGTTTGTATTTTATATTTTGATGGTTGGTTCAAAGTTATTTACAACCTTATCTGAAATGAAGTAAACATTTTAATATCGGCTTTGTATAACTTTAATTTATTGTCTTCCTCATCTTTAATAAATATCTTGTCTAAATTAATTTTATCGATGCAATTTATGGCTAGGGGGTTAGTAGGGGGTTAGTTACCCTCGTAAATATAAGTCTTCTACTAAAGAATGTGGATTTAGATGAAGGTTCTGGGTCTAGGGTGGTTTTAATATCATGCAGATTTGCTTTGCATGTAAAAAACTTCAAAAGGCAAAGAAAACGTTTCCTGTATGTGTATTGCACACATTACAATAAATACTTGTTTGAAAAGGTCATTTGCGGAAGTTACACATGCGGAACAAATCCGCTCTTACTGGGCCACTACTGCAGCAATTTTTTTCTGTAGGTCATCATCAGCCTTTTGTAATATTCCTACTGCTGAGAGAGAATGGGCCATAATCCACCACGCGGGCCCAGTGCGGATTGTTGGATGTCACATGTTTTCGAATTTTTGGTTTTAGGACATGCCGGTTTTCTTACGATGTTTTCCTTCACCGTTTTGAGAGCAGTGGGGATGAAATAAATTACACAAAGTAATGCGCCTGGCTGGGTTTGAACCACTACTTGTAAATCGCCGTTACCACTCATCCACCACAGCTCTCACTTTATGAATGTTTAGAAACACATTCGTCTTGACTCTTGCCTGGCTGGCGTAGAACCCGCGGCCTACAACTCGTAAGTCGGGGTCGTTACCACACAGCCACTACTGCTCTTTCTGTAGGTCCATCATGTCAGCCGAACGACGCCCACTGCTGGGCATAGGCCTCCCCCAAGGATCTCCAACAACGATCGGTCCTGTGCTGTCCGCATCCAGCGGCTTCCCGCGACCTTCACCAGATCGTCGGCCCACCTTACAGGGGGCCTGCCCACGGAGCGTCGTCCGGTACGCGGTCGCCATTCGAGAACCTTTCCTCCCCAACAGTCATAGGTTCTCCGCGCTATGTGTCCCACCCACTGCCACTTCAACGATGCAATCCTTCGAGCGACGTCGGTTGTTTTGGTTCTCCTAAGGATCTCATAATTCCTAATTCGATCAAACACAACCATTCCTGTAGGTACCAACATTTAATTAATATGATAGCTGCATCCCCATTATTACATAGTAATATAATTCGACCTACATTTACAACCCATCAATATCAATAACTCAATTTATTACGAGATAATATCGAATCAAGCAAAACAATGGGAGCCACAAACTGAATTCCAAACCGAACGCCTACACTGAGTAGATATTGTTACATAATATAATAAACAAGCAAAAGGTCCATTTTCACCACTAACTAACCAAAGCTGCGCCCACTCTTGAGGATATCAGTTTCACGTATAGGTGCTGATAAACTTTAGCATTCACTGGGTGCTGATAAACTTTAGATTTTCCACCTCAAAAAAAAAAAAGACATGGCATAACTTCATCATTACATACTTTATCTTTCAAATTATTATTTTTTTAGTTACTGAACATATTTTTAAATTAGATCTCGTATTTTCCGTAGAATTTGTAGAACAGGTCCCAAAATGCCATTCTATCATGACTCGGCCTAGACCCTAGAATAAGGTCTGCATTTATATCTAGGTACGGACGCGTTGTCTCCGTAATGGGGTCCCATTTGATTGGCAGAAGCTCTGTTTTCTCAGGCGTAGGGTTCCTGAAAATAAATATAAACATAGCGTCATTACTTCTTTCTTATTCTTCTCTCTTCATTATCAACCGTCATACAATCATTTACTTCCTGGAGTCTTTTTAAATTTACAATAAAAGTGTCTTTTTGTGTGTGGGAAATCATCCAATGACTTCTCCTGCTCTAGGTTGAAGTGGGAGGGCGTGTCAGACTTTTACTGACTAAAACTTATTTCTATGTTCGTTCTTAGCCTTGCGTTTCAGGACCCCGGGTTTTCTTTTCAGAAGTAAACCCATGTAAAATGTCACTCTATCAATATTCTCTTGTCTATTGTAAAATGCTATTACGTGAAGAATAAAACAAAAAGTATCCTCACCCAAATTTGGCAAAGTTGGTCCAAATGGTTGTCATTCTGTCAATTACAAGCTGATCTTCAGGACTCGTTTTTCCTTCAAATATTTTATAATCAAACAGATATCCAAGGTCATCAGCATGAGTGGCTCCCGTTGTATTCATATTTCGCCATACCTTCATCAAATTTCTTCCACCACTATATGAGAAAATGTACTGATATACTGTACTAGCACCATTTGCCAAAAGTAAGTCAATTGTTCTTTTAGTTGCATAACCGTAAGTAAAATCAGAAGCAAAGTCATAAATAACCTCTTTAACATTCTCAGTGATATCCTCATCTCCGATATAGAAATGCCTTACAGCATCCACAGCTTCATCTAAATCGTCTTTAAAGTCAAAACCTAAATCTAAAAAGTATCTAAAATTAATTGTTTTGTAATATTCATCGCCTAAAAACTCAAAATTGAAAGCAGATTCATTGTCATTGTGTCCTATTATAATTGGAGTTGTCTTCGCTTTTGATGATATGATATTTTTCGGATGATCTGTTATAAAATTATCAACATTCTCAAACTCTTTCTCTAAACATGGTACTGTCACAATATTATTCCCCAGGAAAGCTAATGTATTGTCTATATCGTTGCCAACTTTAATTATTGTGTGTGCATCAATAGATGATAAATAATCTAGAGCTTCATGTATATCTGATGTGTTGAAATCTAATGCATTGGCTAGTTTTATAGGTGCATTAGTATAATCAGATCCTCTTTTCCATATTTGGGTTAAGACTGGTCCACTCTGAATTATTGCTCTTTGGAATAACTTTTCATATGAAGAAAAAAGATGAAGATTAACCGAAATGCCACCAGCACTTTCACCAAATACGGTAATTTCTTTGGAATTTCCTCCAAAAGCTTCGATGTTATCGTTGATCCATCTCAGAGCTAACACTTGATCTTTCAATCCTTGATTACCTGGTACCTCTGGAATATCAAGGCACATGAAACCGTAAGCGCCAAGTCTGTAATTAATTGCTACTACGATGACGTCATGTTTTAGCAAAAACTTTGGTGATAAGCCATCACTGTCCGCACTGCCTTTAGTGAATCCAACTCCATGAATCCACACCATCACTGGCAGCCTGTGTTGGGAGTCGGCATGGCTTGGTACGTAGATGTTCATGGTGAGACAGTCGAGGGTGCCAGATGCGACATCATTTTTAATTTGAGGACACTCGTTGGACTCATAAGCCTCGAAAATGTCGTCAAAGCCAGGATGTGGTTTTGATGGCTGTGAAACAGTTTCATTATTTTTAATTTCTTTGTGAGTGATCCAGAGAACACTAGAAGGATTTTCTGGAACTTGTACGAAATCAAGTTAAAGCAAAAAGTGAAAGATTGTATAAGATTCTATTTCAACATTTAAAGACAATAGAGATAAAAATAGATAAAGCTTACCCCAAAAGGATTATTTTCATCCACCACAGCATAAGGCACTCCCAAGAATTGAGCGTACCCATCTTCAGACTGCAGACCTCTAATCAGGCCTCTTTTTGTAGACACAAGAGGATCTATTCTGGATAATCCTTGCACAGAAGCACATACTGCTATTATTAATAAAACGGATAACATGTTCAAATCGTACAATCTTTGTGACATTACTGTATCGCGGGAGTTGAGATTAAGATAACACAGCATCTTGAAGTTCAATATTATTTTGATAAGAGATATTGTTATTATCAATAACCTAATCTGTTGTTACATATTGTAGAGTTATAGAATCAAATAAGACAGCTGTAAGCGCATACTGAATTTTATCTAAACTGAAGGATTTTGTACGCTCAGTAATATTACTTAAAAATAGCGATCGTTTTAACTTTAGCCGAAGATTGTAAAACTTAAGTGACAGTGGAATAAGCATATTGCTCGTAGAACTCATGATCGACAAGGCTGAAAATTTCTGGAGTGGCGGTAGCGTACCAGACGACCCAGCGTTGAAAGGCCTCTTGCAAGGTGCTTCGATGACTAATGGCCGTTCGTGGGGATCCGATGCATACGAAACGAGAGACCAGTCGTTGTAGTAACTCTTGAAGAAACCCTGTATCTGGCAGTGAATATCTTTCGGCTGAAATGATGATGAGGAAGAAACACACTGAAAAAAAGCTAACGATTACGTGTCCACTCGAATTTTGTTAAGTATTTTAAGGATCAAAGCCAACGTACACCAAAAAAAAAGTAGGTGAGATGTTTCCACGAAAAGCAAGGCAACATTATGAAGTGATTGGGTGCTATGTTGTTGGGTTTATTTTTATAGGTTGGAGAGTATTTGAGTTCGTTAATTTAGCTGCTCGAAAATATGATGCTATTTACCGTGTTAATCTGTGGGCTTGGCAAATTCCTAGCTACTTATGAACAATATATGCATACATGACTTGGTTGAGCAAGTAAAGTTTAAGAAGATCATGGTCTTTATTACTCGGTGATTTAGGGAAAGAAGTAAATATCCGAAATCAGTGCCAAACACGTTAAATTTTTATTATTACAACAAAAATGACAGTATTTTTTTATTTATTTTGTTTAATAATTCATGCACACAAGAGTACAGAGGCGGACTTAATGCCTCAAAAAGTATATTTGCGCAAGAGTCTGCCGCGTACCATAAAAAAAACAAAAACAACTATAGTTATTAGCGCAAAAATATGCGACACACATAAAAAAAGTATAAATATTCATTATTATTATTGATTTTTTGAAAACTATTAACAAGTTCATTAATCAAGATCAGTAGTTGCACACATTTTTATGACTTACATACATTCACTTTTTTTCGCACTGGTGGTACTTTGATTCTTCCGGACAATTTTTCTATTCAATTTATGATAACTTACTACAAAACATTGGGTGCACATAACTGTTTCTTCACTGTAAATTAAATCTGGTACTTTCCATAGATTCTGTAGAACAGGTCCCAGAATGTCATTCTGTCATGGTTTGGCCTGGACCCTAAAGTCAGGTCTGAGTTTATATCTAGGTAAGGATGTGTTGTCGTCGTGATGGGGTCCCATTTGATCGGCAGTAACTCTGTTGATTGAGGCGTGGGATTTCTGAAAATAAAAATAAATTCGTCACTACCAATATCAATCTTCTTTTACTCTCGTTTTTGCACGCTCCTTGCTTGAAGCTTCTTATTGATTTTAAATTCAAGGATTACTTTATAACAGCAGGATTGATCTAAAAAGTCACCACCTTAAAAGCAAAAAAATAACTTGAGCATAGGTAGGTTTTAATATGTAAGTCGGAAACTCAGATGATCTTAAAAAAAAAAAAATTGCTTTATAATATTAATTTTAAAATTCTAAAATACCTCTGAAAAGCTCAAACTCACCCAAATTTAGCGAAATTAGTCCAAATTGTGGTCATCCTATCAAGCACGAGCTGGTCAACGGAATCCATTTCTCCATCAAACATTTGGTAATCAAACAAATAGCCAAGCTCATCAGCATGTGCTGCTCCAGTTACGTTTAGATTATATTGAACCTTCAACAAATTTCTTCCACCATTGTATGAGAAAATGTATCGATACACACTATTAGCACCATTTGCTAAAAGTAAATCAGCCGTTAATTGGGTTGGATACCCATAAGAGAAATCTGATGCAAAATCAAGAATAGCCTCTTTAACATTCTCAGTAATTTCCTCATCTCCGACATAAAATTGTCTGACAGCTTCCGCTGCTTCATCTGCATCGTCATGGAAATCAAATCCTATTTCTAAATTACTTTTAAAACTGAATTGTGTATAATATTCTTCAGATGCAGTCTCGAACATAACAGCAGCTTCGTTGCTATTGTATCCAATAATGACGGAGGTCGTTCTCGCTTTTGATGATACAACGTTCCTCGGATGATCTGTTATGAAATTTTCTACACCTTCAAACTCCTTTTCTATGCACGGGACAGTCAAAATAGCATTACCCATAAAAGCAAATGTACTGTCTAAATCGTTAGCTAGCTTAATTATCGTATGTGCATCAATAGATGATAAATAATCCAGGGCTTCATGTATATCTGAAGTGTTGAAATCTAATTCTTTGGCCAGTCTAATAGGTGCAGTATTATCAGATGTTTTTTTCCAAATGTGGGTTAAAGCAGGTCCACTCTGAATGATTGCTCTTTGGAATAACTTTTCATTTAATGAGAAAAGATGAAGATTTACAGATATGGCACCAGCACTTTCACCAAATACAGTAATTTCTTTGGAATTTCCTCCAAAAGCTTCGATATTTTCATTGATCCATCTTAGAGCTAAAACTTGATCTTTAAATCCTTGATTTCCTGGTACTTCTGGAATATCGAGGCACATGAAACCGTAAGCACCAAGTCTGTAATTGATTGCTACTACGATGACATCATGTTGTAGCAAGTATTTTGGCGAATAACCGTCACTGTCAGCGCTGCCTTTGGTGAAGCCACCTCCATGTATCCACACCATCACTGGCATGCGATTTTGAAAGTCAGCATTACTTGGCACATAGATGTTCATGGTGAGACAGTCGAGAGTACCGGTGGCCACATCATTGTTGACTTGAGGACATTCCTTAGACTCGTAGGCTTCAAATATTGAGTCAAAACCAGGATGAGGTTTTGATGGCTGTAAAAAAGTAAAATTTGTTTTAATTTAATTTATCTAAGTGATTTAGTAAATCTATTAAAATGTCGATATTACACTAACCATATATAATTTATCATAATAATTTATTACTGATAAAGAGTACCAAATATAAAAGAATTAATTGACTAGGGTCTATAGAAATTAACAAGCTTGTGTAAAGCTAAAAGTAAAATATATCATAGGTCTTCTTTAATGGTCATGGAATGAACATCAGAAAAATGACTAAAACTTACCCCAAATGGATTATTTGCATCAACCACGGCATAGGGCACTCCCAAAAACTGGGCGTACCCATCTTCAGACTGTAGACCTCTAATTAGACCTCCTTTGGTGGACACCAGAGGGTCTATTCTGGAAAATCCCTGTACTGAAGCACATATTGTTATTAAGAGAACAACGGACAACATGTTGATGTTACCCAAGTCTTGTGACATTACTGCTTTCTCAACAAACAATATCGTTGCAATTGAGATAAAAGATAACTCGGCATCTTGTAAGATCGATAGCATTTCGATAAGTGATGAGGCAATAATTTCTTTTAAGAGCGATATATTTTTATATCTTAAGGTAGGAAGTAGCTACAATGAAAGAGTCAAGTACGAGCTGTCGCCACAATCTCCTCGCCGTTGCACTTTCTTTATGCTCATAAAGAGCATAAAGTGTTGATGTTATTACTAAGTGTTTACATAATTTACCATACTATATAGCAACAACATAATTATTTGAGTGTTATAAAATCAAGATAATGTCCAGTCTAAAGTTTGGCAAAAAAAGATCATAATTATGACGATTATTTTGCCCAGCCAGCCTTTTCCTATTTAGAAAATCATCATATAACTTCTCCCAGTCTTAGTTGAGCAAGAGGGAGTGTCAAACAGATAGTATTGCTATCACTCCACTATCCTTCTGCCTATCACCAGTACGTGATAGCCAGATAGTTGAAATGATCACAGATAATGTATTTGTATTGCCGCTATAACAACAAATACTAAAAAATTGTATGATGATATAAACATTTAAGCGCAACTTTCACACTCGGTTAAAGGTATCGTGATTTTTTGCCGTTTTTTACCATAGACTACATGAAATCTTTCATGCACGAGTCCAACGCGCTCTTGACCAATTATTTTGTCAACATTTTTACTTTAGTGAACCTTCTCTGCATCAAGTTTTCTGTACTATTCCTATCTTCATAACCTAATATATGTAAACAGATTGATACTGATCAATTTGTTACAAGCTTTCGCGTACATATTCAACCTCATATGATTTATTTATTCAATCAGGAGTGGTGTATTGCCGAAGTGGTACACACTATACACGCACGCTTCTTATTCCTGAGGTTGAAAGAACGAAGCCGAGCAAGTACCAATATACTTAAATAAGTTAATTAAAGATTAAGACGAAAACTGAAACTGTATACTCCTCAAGAATGAGAATTTCGAATGGTGTTCCACTAGGATCTGTGCTAGGTCCATTACTTTTTGTTTGCTACATTAACGAATTTTCTAAAGTAACCAATCATCAGCAGGCTCAGCCAAGTTGATAATCTGCAATCTTTAATGCTATTTAAAAACGAATCAAATGTATGGGACAGATTATCTCAACAAAATTTGTAGCCAAGTTTACATGGTTCAAAATGACGGAATAAAATGTAATCGTTTGTACAATGTTCATCGCCACACCTGTGTAGAAAGAGACGCGAAATAAAACGGTTGAACTTGGCTAGGCCAGCAGAACTACTTTCATTTAAACTAGTTTGTCTTATTAAAAACAGTAACAACATTAAAATAATAATTTCTATTAATGATTATAAAAATAGTACGCGTCCTATTTGTAGGACTTTGTCGAAGAACGTGAAAAGAAGTTCTTCTACAGTCTGTAAATATCTAAAAGTTCTCTAATGAAATAAAATAACGTCTGAAACATAAAGGTCACCGCTTGAAATTGAATGATCAACTATGTTTAAATTATTATATACTGTATTCTGCCTAGTGTCTATGGTGCAATACATTTGATACCTGGTTCTTACTTAACAAATTGTTGTATTAAGTGCGTCTATTTGGGCAAAATAAACACTGTTTTCTTTCTTTCTTTTACGTTTTTTATTTGATTACAAATGTTTGACGGCGAATTGGATTACGTTGACCAGCTCGTGCTTGAGGGTGACCACAATTTGGACAAATTTCGCTAAAGGTCATGGGGCGTTTATGACCCGCTTTATGAAAGTTTGTGTACACAAACCAAATCAGTTTTAAATTGTAGATTTCAGTCTCACTTTATAAAATATGTAATTTTTTTTTACGTATCCATTGTCAGAAAAAAGTTATTTAACTTTTAAAAATTTAAAAACTTTGGTTAATAAAACAGAAGTTTTTACTGATAGCATTGTGGAAACGTGTGTTACAACCAAAATAAATATGTTTTAATAAACACGAAATACCTCTCTCGCTTGTAAATAATAATAATAATATCATTTATTTGCGTAAAATGTGGTAGATACAAAGATGTTACAATGGGAGAGTAGGTACTAAAACACATTCCGCCTTTTAGTGTAGGCATGCAAATATTTAGTCGATAGTGTTTTAGTGACTTACAATAACTTATCACTATCTAAAGTTTTATAAATTAAGCGAATGGAATTATAAACAAATCTACTCTAAACTATTTAAATTAAATATTAAACACGTTTAAGGTAGTTAAATTCTAGAGATTTATATAAATACTAAAACTAAAATATGAACACACTTTAACAATATAACACTGACTACAAAGCATTCCTGAAGTGGTAGGATTGACATGTTTTTACATTTTGTACATTGGGCATATAGAAAAAGCAGGTAGACCAGTACCAGAGAGTGTAATTGTATATGCGGTTGGGATGACTGTCTAGGCATCGATCTAAGAGAACAGACTTGAGGTGATCTGCGAGGTGTTAAAAAAAGTGTGCATGCATCCATTGATTCGGTCTGTGCGTTTACACCTGTGATTCTGTTATGTATCATTTTATTGACAATAATATTTTAGAAGATCCCACACGAATCGGAAGAAATGGCATTAAACAGTATTATTGCTCGTGTACACAAGGCCGCCACACTGTTGGAAGCTGTGTGTATGTTGTAACCGTAGTTTGCTTTAAATCATAGGACAGGCTTCAAGATGTAATAGGTGCACCTGCTGTCTTTTTAGTTTTTTTTTTCGTGGAATAATCATCCATTGACCCCAATGAATCAATGATTCTCTGTTCCTCGCTCTTGGACGGGGCGAGAGATAGTGTTGGACTTTTACTGACTAAAAACCCATTCATGTTTCATCGTTGCCTTTCATACTGGGATCGAACCTTCCTTTTGGAAAACAATCCTTGGCACCAGTAGGTTTCGGCCTTTTGCGTTCGGCCTCCCCTTTGCTGGCATTAGGCTACGCAGGAGGCGACTGCCTGCCACTCTTCTTCGCTTCGGACCATGGCCTTGTGCCAAGGCTAGGCGAGGACAGGGTGGTTCTCTGCCCAAGCGGGGCACACCCCAACCGTGTCCTACGGGCGGTTCAGTGGTGACACCTTGAGTCACTTCCGCACGCATCTGGTGCAGGAACTTCCCGAACTGACCGAGTTTGTGTAGAACCTGCGTCATGTAGAAGGTGCGGACGCCGTGAAGTCTTTCCAATATTATGCCCAAGCCTTTTTAAATGAAATAAAAATAGATATTGATCACGCAGAATATAAATATTATTAAAGTAGAACTTAATTTTAATTTCATATCCCATAAATCATCATCATCATCAACCTTTTTAATGTTCCCACTGCCTCCTCTCTAGTAAAGTAGTAGACTACCGTGTGGTCCCTTAAATAGTTATATATATAGTTACATTAAAACAACTGCTTTAGATAAAACTAACACATTATAGTTTCTTTCCCGTGGGAATTTCTCCATGGCAAAATATCCAATACCACTTAGGGATGAATGGCTTTCGAATAGTAAATGTATTTTTGAAATCGGTCCAGTAGATTTGAGTTAATTCATTTCAAAAATGCTTTAAAAATGCCTTTATGATAGTAAGTAAATTTTTTTTTTTTCAATTCTCCTATTGCCCACAAGAATGCGACCCATACCACCGTGTTGCACATACATATATCTATATATCTTGCCATATTTTGTTTGTGTACGCCGTAGGTCAAATGCTCGAACAAAGTGCCCAATGACCTTTGGTTAAGTGTTTTTTTGTGCGTACTGTACTTGATTTAATTTTGTATGCTTAACAAGGACTGTACAATCAATATATACCTACATTTTGAAAACACCTGTAATCACTTGTGTTCACAAAATAACTCTTTTGAATTTTAATATAATTTGTTAAATTTATTTGTACTTTGTGGAAACCACGTGGAACAACCTCCTCCCATATTTAGCAATAATCCTGACATAAGTTTCCATCTGTCTAGGTTTAGAAACCAGTAACAAGGCTACATCATTACATAGTATAAAACAAAGTTGCTTACCGCTGTCCCTATGTATGCTTAGATCTTTAAAAGTACGCAACGGATTTTGATGCGCTTTTAATAGATAAAGTGATTCAAGAGGAAGGTTTATGTGTATAATACATGCGTAATATATTCAATATCAGTACCCGTGCGAAACTGGCGCGGGTCGCTAGTAGATTAATAAATATAAAAACTTGTAAATAGTTTTTAAAATTATTTGCATTCTAAAGTTAGTACCATTTTCCTGGAATTGAAACCAATAAATAGATTTAGTTCTATAGAGATCTTCAAGGAATATCGTGGGTGTAAAGTGGGAAATACATTAAGCCGAAGTATAACTGGGAGATGTCTATCTGGAATCGCTGGGTTGGCGTCGCATTTGAAAAGTCTATGCGTAGCTCTAATGTTGCTTCTACATGTCTAGTTGCCATATAAAATGTATGGAGACCGAAGCGCCCACGGCGTACATTGCCCACGTGTGCGCAATGAATAGTGTGTTCCCTTTCGCCTGTCATATTTTGTTTAACAAATTTATTCTTTTTTAAACAGCCCTGGGCCAACCGCAATGACTGCGGCGTTAGTATGTCCATACCTTCACATTGCTGTTTCGCAGAAAGAGTAGTAAAAAACTTATCCAATAATAGCTTTTGGCCGCGGCTTCGCCCGCGTGGTATTGGGGTTGGGGTTGGCGTTTCCGGGATAAAAAGTAGTCTATGTCCTATTCCGGAGTGTATCCTATGCCTGTGCCAAATTTCATCCAGATCCGCCTAGCCGTTTTGGCGTGATTGAGTAACAAACATCCAAACATCGTAACTTTCGCATTTATAATATTAGTAAGATACATAATTTTCGTAGCAACTTTGTTTACCATAGTGAACTTGAAATAGAATACAATATCCTTTCCATTCATAAACTTATGAGCTCGTCTATAGAGCAAATAGTTTGCTATTGTACCGAGTAATAAATATCATGTCTGAGTGCAGTTCTAGCCTTGTGTTATAGTGATAGATATGCTATGATTTAAAGACGTATGTACGATGAGTTGTCATTGAGACATAGCTGCCGATAGATGCTGATGGGCTAATTTTTTAAAAGCGTTGCCACACATACAGCAGTGGTAGCTAAGTGGTAACGGGCTCGACTTACGAGCGGTAGGTCGTGGGTTCAAAGCCAGCCAGGCGCATTAATTTGTGTACTTTCATCACCAATGTTCTCAAAACGGTGAAGGAAAACATCGTGAGAGAACCGGCATGTCCTAGAACTAAAAATTCGAAGACATGACGTATGTCTTCGAATTTTTCATCCACCAATCCGTACTGGGCCTGCGTGGTGGATTACGGCCAATTTCCCTCTACTAGAAAAGAGGCCGGAGTCCCAATAGTGGGAACTATTATAAGGCTGAAGCAATGCAATGCCCCACACTAGTCCACCTACTTCTACATTGTGGACAAACATTAAAACTTATCTTCAGAAAACACTCAGACCTGAATAAAGTTATATGTAGGTCATAAAATATTTGTTCATTTTGGGGATCAAACTCGTATTATATTACGTATTTTCTGGATTTTTTTTTTGTGAAAAAGTCGAGTAAATCGTAGAATTACTAAATGCCAACAGAGTTTTCTCTCTTTTTTCGCATTACTTTTACATCAAACATAACTTTGTATAAGTTTAAATAAGGCAACAAGCTTTTAAAACATGCGTGACATTGACGATAGGCGAGTAAGGAACTGACTGGTAGAAAATTCTTTAAGGTGGCCCACCTTAAAGAATTTTCTACCAGTCAACCTTTGGGTGTTGCAAAGCCAAGTTATGTAGGTGCAATATTAAGTATTACTAGTTTGTAACATACTATAATACTGTAAACACTATCTAGCGGACGAAACTACTGGCAGTAGTTTGTCAAGAAAAATATACATTAGAATACTCCTACGCTCACAATCAGGTCTTTGCTTGTTTCAAAGGTTCACTTAAAAGAAGAAACTCAAAAGCAATTGTATAAAGTTACCGCGTTCCAGACACGAGAGGGGCGGAGTTCTAACGTAAACGTATGTCCTAGTAATTTGAAGGGAAACGTGACCTCAGCGAGATCATAAGGATTAGGATATTACGGAAATAAATTTAAGTTTGAATATTTTAGACAGTTTTGCTTTGTTTCGTTATGGTGTTTTTTTATTTGCGCTTAAAATAAATCTTACAAGCAAAGAAATTCTAATTTTATAGTTACTGACACCATTTTGACTAGATATAGTTATTAACTAGAACAAAGGCATACAGAAGAAAAAGATTTTTTTAAACCTATTTCATTGTCTCATTGCTGTCTTATTGCTTACCATCAGGTGTGATCACGGTCAAGCATTAGTCTGTTATTTAGAAAAAAAAAGAATTTTCGAATGTGAAATAAATCATTTTATTAATTATAAGCACAACTATTCTATTCCCATTGTTGGGACTTAGATCTTTTCTCTACAACATAGCAACAACAATTCTTCACCACGCGTACGGAGTGTTTGATGCCTTCGAATCCTTGGTTTTAGGACATTCCAGTATCCTCATTATGTCTTCAGTGAACGATCACTATCAGCAGGCTCAGACGGACGCAGGATATTGACGACAATAACCTGCGTCCGTCTTGAGCCTGCTGGGACCGGGGCCCTGCAAGGCAAGGAAGGAACGGGGTAGGTTGTATTTAGTCAGTAAGAGTCTGACACTGTTTCCCGCTCCGCCCATGGACGGGATTCGCCATTCGATTATTTTTACCTATCAATGAATAAATTTGATGTTTTTTTGACGTTTTAACGGCTTTAGATGAAACTTGCTCACGGGTTGGCTAGCACAGGGTAATCTTATTCCTTTGTAATTTCATTTTTTATTTTCATGACATCAGCTGTTGCGAAATAAGGAAAACATTGCTAATTAAAATTATTATCAATTAATATCAATTTTAATGTTTTCCCTGTTAATTACACAGGTAAATTATTTATTATAAACGTTCTATTTCGTGACTCGTAGACAGAAAATAAATATAGAAAATAATGTCAGGTTTATCGACCCTTTTTTCCTGCTCCGCCCTAGGTCGAGAAATGTCATTGGATGATTTTTACACCTAATACAAGAGTGTGTGTGAATGATGATGGTAAGTAATGATATGGCCGACAATGGAGCGCACTTTCCTAGAAGTAATCTATTTGCTCTTGACTTAAATGTCCATAAGTTATAGCTATTAGGAAACAGAATCCAGCAGGGAATTCCAATGCTTAGAAAACTTTTTTTTTTTCATTAAATATTTCTACGTGTTTCCTTTCCGGTGGGTAAAAAACATTCAATACCAACTCCTAACTTTGAGTGGTGCAAGAGATAGTGTCAGGCTCTTACTGACTAAAAAGTCCACCGCGTTCCTTCTTTGCCTTTCAGAAGTACATAAACCATCGGTCCCAGGAGGTTTCGACCCTTCTGTAGGGTCCCTACGGTTTGCTGACAACTCCTTGAGGCGCGCGGGAACAGTTCGCGCCGTCTACGACTTGAACTTGGTCCATTGCTTACCGTTCGCAAGCCCGCGTGTACGGTGGCCAAAAACCCGGATCAGAATTTCGGCGGGAAACTTCTTTTATTTCCATGTGTCCACTTTTAAATACTTATTTGAAGCGCCATAAAGGTCTCTGCACACAGCGGGCGCGGCGCGGCGGGACCGGGCGGCGACGCGACGATGCCATACAGATCCGAGGTTACCGTCGCGCCGAGCGGGACGGCTCTGTGTGGCGTCGTCCGTATTATCTAGTACATTACAACTGCTCAGCGTCGCGTCGCCGCCCGGTCCCGCCGTGCCGCGCCCGCTGTGTGCAGACACCTTTAGAGTCTTAAAATTATCATCGAAAGCGAAAATATGTAGGTAACGAATACTGTCTCTTCGTTCCAGAAAGCAGTTTCAATATTTTATAACATTAGCTTAAATATTATAGCTCTCCATATAGCATCAGCTTTAATCTTATTGGATTTACTTGGTCGTCCATATCTGCACTCGCCTCTGACGTCATACGGTTACCCGACCCGACAGCATGAAGGAGGGTTATGATATTGAACGTGTTTCTATTATGTAGTAGTGCGATGTTGTACATTATGTGGAACAAGTTATTTGTTGTTCCATAGAATGGACATTTTGATACAAGTGGAGAAAGTTTGTTATTGCGAGGTGCGATGTAGCTGAGTTCTGCAGTGACAAGAATGTCCATATTGCTCATACCTTGTACCTTTTTGTGTCACAAGTATATTACAACTTACAAGTATTATTGTGCTTCTGCCTTATGACGTACCAAAAAAATATTTTGCTTTCTTTCTCTTTCTATATTAATAACAAAATAATAATGTATCACTTAAATGTATAATGTGTAATTTTTTCTACATTAAAAAATATAAAAATGTTAATAAATGGTTAACAATTCTTACTTCCGCAAAAATTCCATTGTCATTTCCTAAATCATATCTTTGGCTTGACACAAGTTGTTGTCCTGATGCTCCATATCATGGCCTGAACTAAGCTTAGCTGCGAGACCTCACCACCTTGAAGGAAGTCGTGGTATAACCCCCGCACCATCCGGATGACCATGGCCCTAAGGGGCGTGTTCAGCCGACTTCGACAGATCGCAACCGCGCCTACACTGCCCAAGCGGCATTCTAAGCTGATCTTAGCACTCCACTAAGAGTAGTAATTACTTAGTTCTAGGTCTTTTCCATACATCGGAAAAAACGGAACCCTTTTAGGATTATTTTGTGTTCAGTCTGTCTGTTAGTCTGTCAAGACCCTTTATCTCGAGAACACGCGGAGATATCGAGTTGGAATGTAAATCATATACAAGTACACACACAACACAACAAGTAAAAAAATACAAGTACAAGTTTACGATTCTTTGAAGCTGTGAATAAATCAAATTTTTAAAATAACAAAAAAGAATGATATGGTATTAAAACACTTACTCAAAGCAACCATAACTCATAGGGTTTACTTTCCGTTGATCTAGAATCCTGAAATTTAGCGCAAAGCTAGGTCTTACAGCACAAATCTAGGGATAAATTTAAGAACTGTAAATTTGTAGTTTTTACGATGCGGAAAAATCTTTGAAACTAGATTCAGGAATTGATTGAACTGTTTTCATATGTGTTCGGAACTCTTAACGCGCCAGTCCGACTTGCTCTTGCCGAGTTTTTAAGTCCTGGCTGGACAGACACTGAAGGACCTCATAAGTTGACTGACGAACCACTCAATAAAAGCTGACAGAGGGCCACTTTAGCAATAGCATAGATTATTTTTTACCTGTATATCATATCATTATGGCAGTCCTAAAAATGTCATATCATTTCAAGTTGGCGTCATTCACTCACCTCCAAAAACCATTTTCACCAAAAATCCCAAACTCCAAAGCATCACTCGACTATCACTGTCAACCGTTCTTACGCCGTCATCGAGAAGGGTAAAACAACGAATTATCGGCCCACCAAAATAATATTGACGTTACAATAAAATTTTAATACCACAAGTTTTACAAAGGGAAGTTTTCGGGGTGTTAAAGAGCTATTTCACGAAGATTCTTCCTTTCATTGATATTCGACGGAAAGGCAGAGGGATACTTTCCAGCATTTCCAAGCTCCAATTTCTTTACCTCATTATCTCAAAATTGAACTTTATTTTAATAGCTATAAAGATGCTTTTTGAGATAAAATAACAGTGAAAGAACTAAAGAATCGTGTAGGCGTGCTTGACGATTACTTATTATTTTTATTATGTTCAAATCTGTTGATATTTTTAGTATTCTACAGCTTCCGTTTATTCTAAGAACCAAGGTAATTGCTTCTTTAATTGGAATATTATAAGCTTCTTAATGTTCAAGAATAAAAAATAAATCAAGTTAAGATGTGAAAAAGTAACAAACAGCCAGAAAGGTATCTAGAGTTATTTTCACAATTTTGTTATATCAATAATATAATCCGTTGGGCATAATATGTTTCGGCTGGAGTTATGACAATCATAACTACAGGGGAACTGGAACCAAGGTTAACATCCCAATGGTGTAGGTATACCGCAAGGTCTCCTGTGAGTCGGTGAGCCTCCTTAAGCGCGTTCTAGACGGATTTAATCCAGGGTCCAAAGAGAGGTCACCTTACAATGTATCCTGCCCATTGCCTCTTAAGTTTAGCGATTTTTTTGCTATGTCGGCAACCCTGGTTCTCTTTCGGATATCTTCATTTCTGATTCGATCACGCAAGGATACTCTGACCATGGCCTATTCCGTTGCCCTTTGGGTTACTTTGAGTCTTCTAATTTACTAAATCAGCTATAATTAACGAGCATCTGATTGATATTATCTTAGCGACTAGTTATCTTCACAGACTCACCATCACGCTCTCACTCACACCCACACTCTCACACATTCTTTGCATGACTAGATTTAAAAACAATATCTTTTTGTGCTTAATTTTAGTAATTCTATCAATGTTATCTAATTTAAAAAAAAAATAAATAAAAAAAAAATGAAAATAAAATAAAAAAAAAATGAAAAGAAATGTGTTTCCTAAATAATAAATTGTTATTTTATAATTAATTCTTAATTAATAATAATCAATTATTAAACTGTACTTAATTGCAGTTATTTTGAATTTAATACGTCTCCAGCACAATATTATATAATAGGTATAAGTTGATTGTTCAGGGGGGCCTGGTGACCTGATTTACTGGTTTTTATAAAACTTACTCTAGGCACCAGTCTTCCACAAATTTACATGAAAAAATGTTCTGTAGACTGTAATGTTATGACATAATTTGTGGTAAGAAAATAAAATATATCTATACTAATATCATAAAGCTGAAGAGTTTGTTTGTTTGTTTGTTTGTTTGAACGCGCTAATCTCAGGAACTACTGGTTCGAATTGAAAAATTCTTTTTGTGTTGAATAGATCATTTATTGAGGAAGGCTTTAGGCTATATAACATCACGCTGCGACTAATAGAAGCGAAGAAACAACGGAAAATGTGGAAAAAACGGGGAAAATTATTCACCTTTGAGGGCTTCCGTTGCGTGCGCTGCCAAAACGGTTTAAGATACCAAAAAAATATGTAGGAAAGAATTATTCCTCTTAAAATAATCTAAAAAACTGTCCGCGACAGTATATGTCTATCTTTTAAGGTTAACTTACTAGAACCGTTTTTATGCGAATCAAATTTAGTCAATTTTTACCGATTATTTGTTAGAGTTGTATCAACATAATAATATAATCTTTATCCAAATAAATGTGTTGTTGATTAAGAGTATGTAATTGTAAACAAAATTGTATTTAAAATTGTTTTGACATCATTTAATTTCAATGAACATCTTAGAAGATATTACAATTTTAAAATAACTCCGATATAAAATTCACACGCAATGCATAATGTGCAAAACTTGACGCTGCGCCTGGCCGGCGGGCGAAGAGAGGGGTTGCTTGCGGGCGGCGCGGATGGGTTTTTTTATGGTAGGTAAAAATCATCCAATGACGAATCCCGCTCTTGGGCGGAGCGGGAAATAGTGTCAGACTCTTACTGACTAAACAACCTACCCCGTTCCTCCCTTGCCTTATTCCCAGAGCTCCGGTATAACGCTTTCGCACCAACCCTCAGTTGCAGGAGGCTTCGCCCCTGAAGGGCCCCACAGTTTGCTGACAACACCTTGAGGCGCGCGGGAGCAGTGCACGCCGTCGACGACTTGGTCTCGGTCTGGACTGTTACCAGACAACCGGACGGCGAGCTACCCATTGCTCACCGTCCACAAGCCAGCATCTACGGAGACCAGATATCGGCGGGATCGCGGCGGTGACGGCTACGGCGAGGGCGCTGTTGCCTTTGCCTTATGCGGTCGGCCTCCTCCTTTACGAGCATTACTGCCTTGCAGAAGGAGGCGACCGCTTGCCATTCTTCTTCGCTGCGAACTATGGCCTGAACCAAGGCCCGGCGCAAGAGGTCGCCGCCGCTGATCACCCCCACGAGGACACGGCGATGCTCTTCTCAAGCGGGGCACACCTCCACCGTGTGCTCCACCGTATCCTCCAGGTTGACCATACAGTGGCGACACCCGGGCGTCTCTTCCGCACGAATCCGGCGCGCAGGAATCTCCTAAACTTCCCATGTCCGGTGAGAACCTACGTCATGCGGAAGGTGAGGATGCCGTGATGGACATCACGCCTCAAGGAGGGGACTTACCGCCGAGATTATGGCGTGCCCAAGTTGGGGTGTAGCTCTATGAAGTACTTTTAGATAATTATGTTCTTTTAAAAACTAAATTATCTAAAATAATAACAGAAATTGATACGGGCAAAGTCGTGGGTAACAGCTATAATTTATAAAGCTGAGGAGGTTGTTTGCAAAAATAAATATGATGCCCAAAATAACTATTCCACGCGGACGAAGTCGCGGGCACAACTAGTTCTATATATATTCTATATTCCACGAAGGTTAAACCTCGAGGTCCAACCCACACCTCTCCCTTAGCTTTCTTACAATTCTGAGCCCGCTGCCCTCACCTTGGACTAAAAAAATTTAGCTGGCTCTATAAAAAGGATGAATTAGTTTATTAGAAGCTAATTTATTTTCCGTTGCTAATCAGTTATAAAAATAATGAGAGTTTAATCGCGTGGCTAATAAAAAAATGTGTGAGGCTTGGGTTTTTTTACGGTGGGTATAAATCATCCAAATACGAATTCCGCTCTTGGGAGGAGCAGGAAACAGTGTCAGACTCTTATTGACTAAACAGTTCCTTAACGCACTGGGGCCAAGCCTTACTTTCATAAAAAGACCATGGGCCACAGTTGACCCGACCCTTCTGCAGGGTCCCTACATGTAAAGCTTTTTTATGGTAGATAAAAATCAGACTTACTGACTAAACAACCCCACCCCATCCCTTCCTTGATTTGATCCCAGGGCCCTGGTGATACGCTTTCGCATCAACCCTTGGTCCCGGGAGGCTTCGACCCTGCTGGGTACCTGCATAAGTGTGTGGCTTGGGTTATAATTTCTCATTTAATTTTGAACGGAATTGTTTTTTTTTTCTATTCTTTCTATACACACCAAAGTGAGAATGCGACGTTTTCTTCAATTTCGACTTGTTATTGCTTTCAGGCATTTTTACCAGACAACCTTTAGGTGATACAGAGATAAATAGTAGTATTATGAAGGTTATGCAAAAGATAATAAATGATATTTATTTTGTAAGTTAGAGCAGTGGTGGCCGAGTGGTAACGGCCCCGACTTACGAGTCGTAGGTCGCGGGTTCAAACCCAGCCAGGCGCATTACTTTGTGTTATTTATTTCATCACCACTGCTCTCAAAACGTTGAAGGAAAACATCGTGAGGAAACCGGCATGTCTTAGAATCAAAAATTCAAAGACATATGACATCCACCAATCCACACTGGGCCCGTGTGGTGGATTATGGCCCATTCCCTCTCCTAGAGAGAGGAGGCCTGTGTCCCTGCAGTGGGAACATTAAAAGGCTGATGATGATGATGATTTTGCAAGTAGGTTTAAAAAACACTCTTACACGTCATTTTTTTTTTATGCTAGATGAGTCCGGTGTTTGCTAACTGACTACCCTGAGAAGAAATACCGAAACAAACTCAGGTCAAAGTCTCTTTTAAAATCCATACAGAAAATATGTATTGGTCAAATCACATAAGAATAATTTAATAATTTAGCTCGATATCAGTCATTTCAGTTTAATGGTTCTGTACCTCTCAACTTTGCATAGCAACCAGATTGAGAATAGCTCCGTTAAACTTTTAACTAACCACGTTGCTGAAACTTAGGTTTCTAGCGGTTTTAATACTAATTGCTCCAGTCTGAATAATATATGATTCTAAACTAATATTATAAAATAATGTGAATGTAACTGCCTGTTTGTTACACTTATGTAAAAAAACTTATGTTTGTGTGTAAAAGTCTGACATTGTCTCTCGTCCCACCAAAAAAACACCCCCTAAAAAAACTCCCCTAGGATCGCAGATGACTCAATGTAATGGTTGTGTATGTCGCTATAAAGTCTCTCTGCACCAGTCCACACTGGGCCCGCGTGGTGGATTATGGCCCATTCCCTCTCCTAAAGAGGAGGCCTGTGTCCGAACAGTGGAAACATTAAAAAGGCTGATGATGGTGATGTCGATATAATAAAAAAATTAAAAAGTCATCGATAGTCGTTTTGTTGCAAGAAAAGGGTTCCGTTCTTTCCTTTTGAGGTACCTAATCTTAAAAATGAGCTAAGTACACTACCTCAAAAATAGCGTGAAAAAATGTACACACTACGACGATTACCACTTTTAACTTTTTGAATTATTAGATATATCTTAAAAACGGCGGCTCTTAGATAAAGAAGTGTTAAGACATTTTTGTATGTATATAATTATCATCATCATCATCATCATCAACCTAGCGTAAGTCCCGGTTGCTACCTTGGCTTTCACCTCGGTGCCCGGGGTCCGCTATCCTGCCTAGACGCCTCCACTTCGCTCGGTATTTTGCGTCCTCTGCCTTAAGCCCATTAGCACGCATATCGTCCCTTACGACGTCGATCCAACGCCCCCTTAGGCCTACCTCGTTTTCCGGGTCCCGGCGGAGGCGGCATGGCGAGGTATTTGTTACCCACGTAGTCTGCCGGTTTTCGTAAAACGTTGCCATACCAGCGTAAGCGACCCTCCTGCAGTTTATCCGCTATGTCACGGACCTGAAGGCTGCCCCGGATGCGGGAGTTTTTAATGCGGTCTTTCCGCGAAACTCCAGACTGTCCAGCACAGCATATTCATTTCCGTGACACGCAGGCTTTGCTTATGCCGCTCAAGTACAGGCCACGCTTCACTGCCATACAAAAGGACAGGCCTAATGATGGTCTTATAGACCTGTCCTTTGAGCCTAACCGGCATTTTGGGGTCACAGATAACCCCCGCCACCTCACGCCTCAGTATGTATATAATTATCTGACCTACAATTTTTGCATTGGCTATTTTATGATAGGACTTACCGTTTTGCTGAAAATCGCGAAAAACTCCATTTTGGGACCTTTGATCCTGAATATTTTTCCAGGGGTCAAATCGAGGGGACCTTGGACCCTATTGTTTTTTTTTTAATTTTCGTATCGATGAGGACTTTTTGGATTTTATTTATGATGGTATTATGAATAATCCTACCAATTTTCAGCCGGATGCGAATTATTTTAACCTCCTACTCCTTCTTTTCGAATCGATGGATTCCGCTTCCCTCAAAAATTTTGGGCCCAGTAGGTTGCCACATTAATAGCAGCTTCAGTGGCATTTTTAAGGTCCTCCAGCGTGCATGTGTGGGGACATTTTGGGCACTCCAATAGGTGTGTTAATTGTCCTGACCTTCGATGTCTAAATTGACTGGACTTTTTAACATTTTCCGTAGAACTTATTTGCATCACACGATTACTGTAATCACGAGTTTGAAAGAAAATTGCTAAACTTTTTCAGTCACATGTACTTGAAACGCGATTATTTCGTAACGGCACAATTTCCACATCGAACTTTCTCAAAACTTATAACAAAATTTCATTTGCCGAACCGCTGAAACCTTACAAATGTGGATCAAATTTTTCATTTTCGATGCTTATGAATTTTTTTTTGTATGGCTTCATACCATTAATTTTGCAAGACCAAGAGTATATTACATAATCTTGGATTACAAGTACATTTTAATACAAGTGCAGAAAATTTGTCATTGCGACCGAGGCGGAATTCATACGAGGCGTAAGCGAGCCTGCAGTGACTTTGTATACGTCTCAATTACGTTTTTTGATATAGTTGTGACACGTGGGGTTTGCTCGCGCCTCCTGAAAGTCTACCTACGCCTATTCTGATAGGATAAATGTAAAGAAATTGCAAAAAATCCCACTCCGAAGAGCGGGCGACTGATATATTTTTTTTTCTGGCTCAAACCTACCAGTGTTCCTTTGCTCTTTGCGCATCGCTGATTTGGACCCTTCAGCAAGGTTCCTATGATAAACCATAAGGGAGCATTTTGACAGCGAACCCTCAGGAAATTCTAGCAAATCTGACAGATATTAACTTCCTATGTCGTGTCTTTATGTATTATTGGCACGTGGGTTGTATCAAGTTAATAAATTCCGCCAAGATACCATTAATTCCTGGCGTACCAGAATATTAGTCGGCATTTGGGCGGACGACTCAAGAATGTTGTAGTTGCTATTAACTTAGATAGATGCTTTGTTGAATATAAACTGATTAAGTAATATTTTACAAGAAGTACGCAGATCAGAGATATAAAGCGCTTTGTTGCCTTGAAAACGAGTTGAATTTAAGGTCAAATTTTGTACGACAGCAGTGGTGGCCGAGTGATATCGGCCCCGACTTACGAATTGTAGGTCGCGGGTTCAAAACCAGCCAGGCGCATTACTTTGTTTAATTTATTTCATCACCACTGCTCTCAAAACGGTGAAGGAAAACATCGTGAGGAAACCGGCATGTCCTTGAACCAAAAATTCGAAGACATGTGACATCTACCAATCCGCACTGAGCCCACGTGGTAGATTATGGTCCATTCCCTCTCCTAGAGAGAAGGCCTGTGTCCCAGCAGTGGGAACATTAAAAAGGATGATGATGAAATACCGAATAAAGTAAAAAATAACCGGCCAAGAGCATGTCGGGCCACGCTACTGTAGGGTTCCATACCTTCCCGTCCATCACAAATTTTTCACAATGAAACAGAACCCTTGGACTACTACTTCAGAGCAAAGTAGCCCATGTATAAATTAGTAACCCAATTTCCCGAAAGATGGCTTTGTACCCGGTAGCAAATTTGCATTGCGTGAACTGATTTTAATCTTTTTTTTATTTGAAATAAGATACGTTCAGAATAATAAAATATGTAAAAAAGTAAAAAAAATGCTAGCAGGGTACCCATTGCTCGCCGTCCGCAAACCCGCGCCTACGGAGATATAGTCGAGTTGAGGGATGGTTTAACTTATTTTCCGCGTAGGTACTATAACTTTATTCTGGAAACAAAAGATATCATTCATTCGTGCTTCATACATTCAACATTTAGTCATTCATTCATACATACATTCATTCATTCAAAAATCCTGCTTGAATGTTGCCTCTTTGTCACCAGATCACACACACACCACACACACACACAGATCACATGAAACGGCGCGCACCGTTCCCGCGCGCCTCAAGGAGTTGTCAGCAAACTGCAGGGGTCGAAGCCTCCTGGAGCCTAGAGGGTGGTGGAAAACTGTTACCTCGACTCCAGGAATAAGGCAAGGAAGGTACGGGGTAGGTTTTTTAGTCAGTAAGAGTCTGACACTGGTCTCCCGCTCCGCCCAAGAGCGGGTTTCGTCATTGGATGATTTTCACCTACCATAAAAAAAAAGAAAAAAAAAACACAGATCACATGAAATCTCGAGAAGTTCTCGGCTAAATTATGCTGATCGCGAACCTACCCGATTTCGGGCAGAGACCGCATTCCTCGGCTTCTCATGGTGGTCCTGAGCACTAGTGCGTGACCTCATATGACTTGCATGTCGTCGTTGTGACTTTAAGACCCCTTATGTGTCACCTTTGGCAAAATTGCTTTTTTAAGCACACCGGATTTTTGAAATTTGTTTTAACGGTACCGAAATCGGAACCGGACGTGAACCATGGAGTATTGGGAACAAATGAGAACCTATGTTAAAGTCGGTTATGATACATACAAATAAGAAGCCTTATGTGACACACAAATAAGAAGCCGGTGAGCCGCTATAACATCCGCTTCAAATCAATCGAAACCGGAGCCGAAACCGAAGGTGTGAAATTTTTTTTTTATATGTCCACTTCTATCTCACAACGCCATCCAAGCCAAGCAGAGCTTGTGTTATAGGTACTAGACAACTGATAAACATACTTATATATTTCTATATAGGTTCATATATGTATGTTATAGATAAATTACACCCAGGCACAGAACAAATGATCATGCTCATCACACAAAAATTTGTCCTGGGTGGGAATCGAACCCACGACCTCCCGCATAGCAGTCAGGGTCACTAACTACTAGACTGACAGGTCAGTCAAACGAACAAAGTTCCGGAACCGAAGCCGGAACTCCGTAACATCTCTAACTTGAGCCTTTGTAGCAAGTATTACGTGTGATACTATTTACCAAGTGTAGGCGTTCCGTTTGCGATTCAGTTTGTCAATACCATTGTCTATTTGTTTCTATATTAAATACCCAATAATACCCAACCCCAACCCACAAGATATCCTAATGGATATTCTATATTTGGATATCTTGATGGCCTAGAGGTTAGTTACACTAGGCGATATTTTTTCCATACTTTCGGGGGTCCACTTTATAGTTTGATGTTGTACATCAAAATGAAATATTATATCGTTTTATTAAGCGACTTAAAAAAGGAGGTTCTCAGTTTGACTATATTTTTGTATGTATGTATGTTTTACTGCGATTATCTTGCGTTTGGCTAAACGGGCAAAGGCAAACAAGAAGGGTGTGGGTTTTTAGTCACTACAAGACTGACACTATCTCCCGTTTTTCCCAAGGACCGGAGTTGTCACTGGATGATTTTAGGTCACAGAAAAAAAATCTTCGCTACATGCAACATCTTGTAAAAAATATTCATCCATACTGTAAATCAGGTCCGAGTAATTGTGAAAGTTTTGCTTAATTTCAAAGTTTCAGATTATATAGTTAGCATATATCTGAAACTCTGAAATTAATGATGATGAGATAAATAGTTATCTCATCATCATCATCAGCCTTTTAATTAAAAAACAGCTTAAAAGATGATCTCCAATAAGATGTATCATAATGCCTATTGTAAATTGAAATAAACATTTTTTGATTTTTTTATTAATGTTGCCACTGCTGGGACACAGTCCTCCTTTCAATAATCTTTCCATAATCCAACACGCGGGCCCAATGCGGATTGGTCACTCGTCTTCGAATTTTTGGTTTTAGGACACTCGCAAATCGGGGCCGATACCACTCGGCCATCACTGCTCTCATACCTATCTGCATGACTACAAAGAAATTCTTAAGCGTTCAGATGTCATATTTCTTACAAAAGAAGACTGATTTCATATACTTTTTATCGTCCCAATTTAATACATATGCCCTCAATATTGAACGAACAAAGGATGAGACGAAATGTCTCGATTTTCGGCAAACTGTAACTAGGGTTGCCTCCTTTTTATGCAGTTTTAAGTACATTGGTAATCCATAAAAGAAAAATGAACATAGTCACAAAATAAAGTAACTTTATTTTTGTTTAAAAACATATTTTTTGCTTTTTACAGTTTGTGTCAAATTAGTATCTGTACTAATCAATTGCACAGTAACTTTACAAACTTAAACAAGTTAATAAGTTATTCATTTGTTATCAAACTCAGAGACGCTTTGTTTATTTTGTCTCGCTATTTACTATTCATCACAGAAAAACTTTTGGTGAATACTGAAGTGATTTTTTTTTATTCCCGATAATTTTTTTTTATTCAGCAGTACTTAATTGATAAACTTTGTTAAACAAAAAAATACTAACGAGTTGCGACTAAACTTTCGTAATATTTTTTTAAAGTATAGAGTACAATTACCTGAAATAAAGTACAATACTTTATTATAAAGTACGGTTGGCAACCCTAATAGTAACTATCGTCAATAGCCAACCTTACAGGACACTACTTCATCAATACCAGAAAGTTATCATCATCATCAGCCTTTTTAATGTTCTCACTGGGCACAGGGCTCTTCCCTAGGAGAGGGAATGTGCCCTAATCTACCACGCGGACCCAGTGCGGTTTTTTTATGGTAGCTAAAAATCATCTAATGATGAATCCCATCCCTTGGGCGGAGCGGGAGACAGTGTCAGACTCTTACTGACAGGTCCCTACGGTTTGCTGACAACTCCTTGAGGCGCACGGGAACAGTGTGCGCCGGACCCAGTGCGGAAAATTTTTGTTTCTAGGACATGATAATGTGAGGAAACCAGAAAGTTATAAATATATAACCGTAATTCCTGAAATAACTATGATAGACTCCATTAATTTTGTTTCCGGAATTTTCACAGAGTAAATTATTATGAAATTTTTAGCAAAATGTAACAGATGCAAGCGCGGATTGCGTGGGTTGATGAATACAACGAAATTTAATTATTTACATATTAAATGCGTTATTGCCGTTATTAAATGCGTGGGAACTTTGTTTTCATATTAATTTTAATAAATATATAAAGTATTTATTGATGGATGTACATTACTCGCAGAACGGATGGCCGTTGGGGTTGAAATGTTCTGAAGTGATGACCGCGTACCGTAAGACGCAGTGTTGGAAGGCCTCCTATAAAGAGGACCGATGACCTGGCAAGAGTTGCGGGTATCCGATGGATGCGAGATGCACAGGATAGTTCATTATGGCGAAAATTGAGAGACCTACGTCCAGCAGGGAACGTCTTTCGGATGAAATGATGATGATAATGATGATGATTGATGTATGTTTTTAATTACAGAATATTGATTGGAAATACCCCTATTCCCTCTCCTAAAGAGAAGGCCTGAGTGGGAACATTAAAAAGGCTGATGATGATGATGATTGGAAATAAAATAAAACATAATTGTGTTAGTTACCATAGCCCTGGAAGTTAGTAAAAGGACTCGGTCTTCCCGTCCCAAATTTAGTTATCTTCAAGGCTAGAGTGATTAGGCTCATAAAAGGTAGTTAGTGCACTTCACCATCAACAATTGCATCGCTGCAGACCAACAGGAGGGATCGCAGACAAGCACTAGTTAAAAAAGCACTAGTTTATATTATTAAAAAATATAATACATGTATTACTCATACAAAAAAATATTTCATGTTTCCAAGAACTTATTCACAAGGAGTTCTTGTGAAACCCGTAGGGACCCTGCCGAAGGGTCGAAGCCAACTGGGGCCAAGGGTTGGTGTCTGAAAGGATAGTTCTGGCCCTGGCATAAAAGCAACGGAGGAACAAGGTGGGTGGTTTAGTCAGTAAGAGTGTGACACTATTTTGGATGATATTACCCACCGCAAAAAAGTACTGGACCTCATGACATAGAGTATCCTAGTGTGAGCACCAGAGATATATTGTAGGAAACATTGTAGAAATGTAAATAAATTAAACGGTTTTAAGTCAGCAAAACTCTGCTACTATCTCCCGCTCTGCCAGAGAGCAGGAAATGTCATTAGATGAGTTTTACCCACCAAAACAAAAGGCTTCCAGCAAGTATCACCACAACGATCAGTCCTGGCTATAATACCACTTTGAAATTCGAACGATATCTCGTTTTGACACCACGGGGAAGCAAAAAGTTTGAGAATTTAATTGAATTTACACCCTGAAAAAAAAAAAACAAAAAAAATGGTTGCCTGTAAAGTCGGTTTTACGGGCGAAGATTTTACGTGACAACGTCTTTTTCTCGGTAGAATATTTATTGATATGAATATAATTAAATTGCACAATAGGAACAAGGAATTGAATGAAAATAAGAATTGCACAAATTTTAACTATAGAAATATATTTTGTTTGCTGCGCGCGCGGCAGACCGATCATAATTGAGTGGGAGAGAGACGCAAGGCATTCGGCGGGCCTCTCTCTCGTTCGGTGACTCATCGTAACGTTACCGAGCGTTACACTTTTTCATAAGTGACTCCCAGCCGCAACCTAATTTAAGACGTTGTCACGTCAAAATGGTTGCCTGTAACGTCGGTTTTACGGGCGAAGATTTTATGTGACAACGTCCTAATTCTCTAGTGCTGCGCGCGCGGCAGACCGATCATAGTTGAGTGGGAGAGAGACGCAAGGCATTCGGCGGGCCTCTCTCTCGTTCGGTGACTCATCGTAACGTTACCGAGCGTTACACTTTTTCATAAGTGACTCCCAGCCGCAACCTAATTTAAGACGTCACGTCAAAAAAAAAAAACAAATGAGAATCGCCCACTCTCAAAGTGCATAAGACCATAACAAACAATTTAATGAAGAAATTAATTGGTGTGGAATAAGAATGAATATTCGAACGAAGTTTTAACTAGGCTAAAAATAAATTTTATTCGCGTAGGAAGGTGGAGCCACACAACAGAATGGTACAGAAGTCAATCTCAAGTATTTATAACTATATATACAAATAAGTTAAAGGTTCAAAGAATTTATTTGAAGTAAACATTTACAGGCACTTTTGAAAGGTCAAAAAGTCAATCTGTCAGTAAAAATAACAGTTGTCTAGTAGATGTCTATTGCCACTGTAGACGCGGGCTTGCGGAAGGCGAGCGATGGCTAGCTCGCCGTGCGCTCGTCTGGTAACAGTCCGGACCGAGCCCAAGTCGTCGACGGCGCGCAGTGTTCCCGCGCACTTCAAGGAGTTGTCAGCAATCTAAAGAGCCCGGGGCGGTAGGGTCGAAGCCTTCAGCGGCCAAGGGTTGATGCGAAAGCGTATTAATAATAATAATTAATAATTTATTTATTTCTCAGTATATGGTACATACAGGGTCTTAATATTAAAAATGGTTTCACATACACTACCGTTGCCGGTGTAGAAATATTATAAAAATATCAAATTACTTATGTCATTTTTATGTCAAGACAGCACAATTTTCGATAATTATATTCTTTTATATGAATGTCACAATTATACTTATCTAATAATGTCAAATTTAAAAATAATATTGATTAAAATATATATATATATATATATCAAAATTTATAATAATGTCAAATACTTAAAAACTAAAATTTAAAAAAAATAATAATAAAAATAACACATCCTATTGAAGAAAAAAAAAATTAAATATAATGTCAACATTTATAATCTAAAAATTCATTTACTGAGTAGAAGCAGTTGTCCAGAAGCCAGTCAAATAACATTTTTCTAAATTTATTAGTGGGCAACACTGATGCGCGAGGGTAACTTATTAAAGAGTTTGATTGCTATGCAATTGGAATTTATTACCGGTGCCCTGGGGTCGAGGCTAAGAAGGAGCAGGGTAGGTTGTTTAATCGGTAAGATTCTGATACTGTCTCCCGCTCCGTCCAAGCCGGGATTAGTCTTGGATGATTTTTACCTACCGTAAAAAAAGTTGTCTATGGTGAAGAAACAAAAATAAAGGTGCAAAAAACTCGGTATGAAAATAACTAACATAGACTTGTCTAACGGTGTCCAAATCCGTAAATTGGCGGATTTTTGTAATAGAATGTACAGCAGAGCCAAGCCACCCTGCAAGAGATGTCAAATGACGACCCCACTGTAGTCTTGAGTCAAACGTAATCCTTAGGAAAACTGTTTTGTCGAAGAATTCTAGTTTCTCATTGTTCAATCTTTCTCATTGTCGAAATCACTCTTGACAGAGTGGTCGCGGTCATCACTTCAGGTGTTGGTGGCAAGTTTCCTCTCTGATGGCCGCCCTCCTCATGCATTCATGCAGCGATGATGAGCTACATACTGAAGCTTTTATTTGGTCAGTCAACCACATAGGCGATCTTCCTCGTGGGCTGGTACCCTCAACTCTTTCTTGTACCACAAGTCACTCATTGTTTAATACTATGTCACAATCAATACTTTTGGCATTCGGTAAAGAAAATCTTATGCATTTTTACTTGTACATATCTCTATGATTACGTAGTGAGTAGAAGTAACAGATTTTCGGGTCAACAATCAAAGAGGGGCTTTGAAGTTTTGGTTCTAGGACATGCCGGTTACCTCACGCTGTTTTTCTTCACCAATTTGAGAGCAATGGTGATGAAATAAATTACAAATCGATACACCATTGCCATTTTAGGTCAACTTACATGCTTGCCTTCTGAACCTATCTCTTTTGTGGTAGAGCGCTGTAAAGCAGAGATTACCGCCCACGTGAGCTGGCCAGATTATTTTGAAATGGCTGGAGTAGAGAGAGTTTGAGAAGAACTTTTTAGATGAATCGCGTTGTATTCAGTGTTCCAATTTGGTATTTAGAGTTTGAGTGTGTGTGAATGTTTGTTCCCATTCAGGTTTTACGTATTGTACCTATGAAAAATTTAATTAAAAAAAATTGATGGAATTTATTGAAAAAGTTGAGGTGTGAAAGTGGATCGCCGGGATGCCGATTCCGATTTCCGACCACCGTAGGCGCGGGCTTGTGGATGGTAAGCAATGGGTAGCTCGCCGTCCAATCGTCTGGTAGCCGTCCGGATCAAGCCCAGTTGTCGACGGCGCGCTTTGTTCTCGCGCGCGTCAAAGAGTTGTCAGCAAACCGCAGGGACCCTGCAAAAGGGTCGAAACAAACTGGGGCCAAGGGTATGCGTCTGAAAGTTAGGCTCTAGCCGTGGTTTTTATGGCAACGTAGGAATGTTTAGTAACCTATGTTTAGTCAATAAGAGTCTGACACTGTTTCCCGCTCCGCCCGAGGGTGGGATTCGTCATTAGATGATTTTTACCTACCACAAAAAAAAAAACGTGTGAAAGTGGATTTTTGTAAAGACACACGTGAATATTTCCGTCTGTTTAAACTAGACGAGATTGGCGTTTCCTATCTTACTAACCTGAAAAGATTCATCGAATTCCACTCAGGAGTCACAGTCTTATTTAAAGTCCATTCAGCAAACATGCAATACGTCTAATTATATATGAGAACACACTCTATTATTTATCACACTGGATTGGCTGCTGTCAAAGTGCTTTTGTTCCCGTTTGATATTCGCCATATTGGCGCTGTCGGTCACGGTGACTGTAGCGAGTGTCTACGGTACTAAAACTGGTAATGTCGCGCCGCATACAATATCAGTCAAATTAGTTCTCTGGACAAAAAAAAAACTTTTTACAAAAAAAAACCGCCTTCAAAAAAAGCCAAACGATAAAAGTTCCTACACTAAAAAGTTGAAAATAAAAATTTGAATTGCTGTAAAGAAACTTAATTTATAGGTAAACTTATTTGACATTAATATTTTGCAAATATTCAAAATTTATTACTTCTTTTTGGAGTCGGTGCCAGCATTTTTATTGTTGAAACTTAATGTTACGTAGCTTTTTAATATCCGGTGCCATTTTTCGTACATAATGCTTAAACATTTTCAATGTACTTAAAATGTGGCAGAAGGTTTTTGTAAGTATATAAACTTCTCATCAAAAAAATCGAAACACTTCCGTTTTCATTGTTTCTGTCCGAATTTAACACAAAAAAGAATTCATACGATGAAAAAAAATACATATATTATAGCTGGCAGTTTGGCCATTACAGTAATAAGCGAAAATTCTAAATTCAAAATTAGAATTTCATTTGTTTATCTTATAAACGAAATGAATCACTGTTTTGAGACAAATGTGTGTTTAGGGTTGGAGTACATTTAGCGTTTAAAAACTAAAAATTGGCGCCTATCCTTAAACTTTTTGTTTTTTATTTCAATACTGTGACTTTGGGACGTCTGAAAAAAGGTTTTTTTTCTAAAACGTATGGATACTTCGCCCACAGAAGCCGCCCAAGTTGTGGCATTGCTGGATTCTGGCCTTAGTCAGCGTGTTGTGGCTGCAAGACTGCATCTAAGCCTGTCATCTGTTCATAGAGTCTATAAACGTTATCGGGAGACTGGTTTGTTCACGCGCCGTTCAGGATCTGGCAGGAATCGGGTCACTTCTGAGCGAGATGATCGATTTATTGTAACAACTTCTTTAAGAAATCGACGCCTTAACGCTTTTCAACTGCAGCAGCGGCTTCGTGTTGTACGAAGGGTGGCTGTAAGTGACTCTACAATTAGAAGAAGGTTGAAGGATCGTGGACTGGTACCGCATAAGCCAGCAAATGGGCCGAAATTAACTGCAGACCATCGAAGAGCGCGCCTTAACTTTGCACGTGAGCACCTAAATTGGTCATACCTACAGTGGAGCAAAGTTCTCTTTTCTGATGAGTGTAAAATTATGCTGTATGGTAACGACGGAAGGAACAAGGTCTACAGAAGAGACGGAGAACGCTATGCACAATGCTGCATTGAAGAAAAGGTCAGCTATGGTGGCGGTTCGTGGACGGTTTGGGGAGGAATCAGCGCCGACGGTAAGACAGAGCTTGCTTTCGTGTCTGGGCCTAGTCTGCCTGCACTAAACTGTCATCGGTACGTCGAAGAGTGTCTCGAGCCTCATGTGATGCCCTATGCACATTTTATTGGCAACGGCTTCATATTCATGCACGACAATGCTAGGGCTCACACCGCGGGCGTCGTACGAGATTATCTTAACGAAGTCGATATCTCTATTATGGAATGGCCAGCAAGAAGCCCGGACATGAATCCCATTGAACATCTATGGGATGAATTAAAGAGACGAATTCGAGCAAGAGATCCTGCCCCAGAAACACTTAGCCAGCTGCAAGATGCAATCCAAGAGGAATGGGACAATATACCACAGCATGTGATCGTGACTCTCATCCGATCGATGAAGAACCGTATGGAAGCAGTAATTAGAGCTCGGGGAGGGAATACAAGTTATTAAATAAACGTTTTTTAGCTTTTTTTTTCATTTACGTGTGTTGTTTTATCCATTTCCTTTATACTCCATACGGAATAAAAATGACTCATTTAACAAAATACGAAACCTATGAAAAATTCATTTAAATTTAGAACATTAACATTAAGATTTGATAAGCTCATATTACTCACTATTAAACGACATTTAACATTTATTCCTAAATGTACACATTTTTCTGATAATCCTGACAAAACGTAAACTTGCAAGGTGTTTCGATTTTTTTGATGAGAAGTGTATTTTTTATTAAAAAAAAAAATGTGCAAATCGGATGATTTTTTTTACAAAAGTCTAATATGTATTTATGTCTTAATTAAGTATTATATATTTGAGTATGCAAATAGGTACTAAGTAGTTTTATAGTTAAGTTAGAGGTAGTTTTTCAAGGGATTGTTGCCCATTCGTAATTCCTTGCCTTGGCTGGCACCGACTCCAAAAAGAAGTAATAAATTTTGAATATTTGCAAGATATTAATGTCAAATAAGTTTACCTATAAATTAAGTTTCTTTACAGCAATTCAAATTTTTATTTTCAACTTTTTAGTGTAAGAACTTTTATCGTTTGGCTTTTTTTGAAGGCGGTTTTTTTTTGTAAAAAGTTTTTTTTATTTGTAGCCGTTTAGTGCTTTTTATTATAATGTGTTATGGCAACGAAGGTCAATATCGTTTCTACATTTCTTTTGGAAAAGTTACCAATGTCATATAAGTAGGAATACATATTATAGGTACATTGTTACAGTGTGATCGTTTTGATCTCGTGGACAGATGATATGATGCATGAAATACTTATGATTCATCTCATGAGTACATCTTATGACAGCTCTCATAATCATCATCATTTCAGCCAGAAAACGTCCACTGTTGGACATAGACCTCCCCCAAGCGTCGCTACAACGACCGATTCTATGCGACTCACATCCATCGCGTTCCCGTGATTCTCACCAGGTCATCGGTCCACCTTGTGGGAGGCCTTCCAAAGCTGCGTCTTTTGGTGCGCGGTCGCCACTCTAGAACCTTTCGGCCCCATCGGCCATCGGTTCTACGAGCAATGTGCCCTGCCCACTGCCACTTAAGTTTGGCAATTCTTCGGGCTATGTCGGTGACCCTGGTTCTCTTGCGCATTTCTTCATTTCTAATTCGAACACGCAAGGAAACTTCGAGCATAGCCCTTTCCATTGCCCTTGACAGCATTGCCCATGACAGCTCTAATAAGCTCAAACAATGCTAGGATACATTATTTTATTTTGAAGTTCCCATGCCGACCTTCCACCTTCCAGCTTCATCATCACATCAGTTCAATAGTACCTTACCGCCAAAGTGCATCTTATGACAATTCTAACAAGCCCAAACACGGCTAGGATATATTAATTAGTTACGCAGTTCCAGTGCCGACCTTCCACCTTCCAGCTACATCATCACATCAGTTCAATAGTACCTTACAGCCAAAGTGCAACTTATGACAATTCTAACAAGCCCAAACACGGCTAGGATATATTAATTAGTTACGCAGTTCCAGTGCCTACTTTTCAGTTCCATCATCATCATCAGATCAGTTCAATGATAACATTTTCAACATAATTATTTAAGATCATTGGTTTATAGTGCATTTTCATAGTTGCTTAACTACCTTGATTGTGATATATATGCGAGTGTCAAGTTTCGTTAGCCATTTTCTGATCTTCTTCACCAGTTCCACCACATCAAATGTTATTTTTTGACTGTAAATACTCGAGTTCTCGATGAAAATATAAAAAAAACTATATAGTTGCCAATAATATTTGAGGAGTTCCCTCGATTTCTCATGGATCCCATCATCAAAACTCGATTTTGAAAAAAATGGGACCAATCTGGAAGCATATCCTTTCAAGTACAAAAAAAAATTTGCAAATCCATCCATAAACAACGGAGTTCTGAAGTAACAAACATAAAAAAAAAAATTAAAAAACAATACAATCGAATTGAGAACCTCCTCCTTTTTTTGAAGTCGGTTAAAAATGAGCTGTCACACATACGAAACAGCCTGTCCAGTGGTACATTGTAATTGTAAACACTTTCATTGTGCGTACAGCCAAGAAGTGGAATTCCTTGCCGGAGTCAGTGTTTCCTGATAGCTACAATCCGGGAATCTTTAAGTCAAGAGTGAATAGGTTACTTCTAGGTAAGCGCGCTCCATCGTCGACCGCATCGTCGCTTTCCATCAGGTGAGATAGCGGTCAAGCGCAAACTTATAATCAATTTAAAAAAAAATAGTAGGGGTCAGTGACAAGTAATCATTAGATCTCCCTTGTGATCATGATCCCACTATGGGGAAAGGCTAGTCTTGTCCCAAGTGACTTGAGGTCGGCTTTTAGCCTAATTGTATTTTTTTTTTTTTTTTTTTAACTTGCAATAAACTAGTGGCTATTTGGCTGAAGATACGTAGTTTACATGATTCGACTGCTTTTCAGACCTCTACTACCTAATTTCTGGCGGCGTAAGGCGTAGGCGACGTGGGCCAACGCCTACGACCTCGCGATCCAAAGGAGGTTCTGCGACTCGCAGGTCAGCGAACGATAGTATTGATATAATTACTTATCCAGCAATAAATAATTAAAAAAAAGACTGGCTAGCAAGTATTTTTAAAGATCTAGTCTGACTGGAAAAATGTAAGTGTCCAAAAATTTTAAAAAATTTAGTTTTTCAACAAAATCCATCATCCATCAAGGGGCGTCGCAAAATACATCACGCCAACATCAAATTTAGGTGTTGCCACACTACTGCCTGGGCAATACGATACTTCGATAGTCTGAGGGTCCGAATTTCTAGCGTCTGACAACCTGTAAAAACTGTCAAAGATCTGCGAATGACAAACACGACCAAGTCCTTTGCTTGCAGTAAAATCCTAGAAAAACTTAAACTATAAGTTGATATGTTTACATAGGATATTGCCTGGTTTCTAACCCTCAACGTTATCCATGAGACCCATGTGCCTCAACCACTGAGCCATCACGACAATCATAATCATCATCATTATCATTTCAATATAAAGACGTCCACTATTGGACATAGGCCTCCAAATATCGCCACAATGAACGGTGTTATGCGTCTCGCAACCATGAGATTCCCACAATATTCTGCCAGGTCATAGGTCCACCTCGTAAGAAGCCTTCCAAAGCTGCGTCTTCCGGTACGTTGCCGCCATTCCAGAACCTTTCAGGCTAAACGGCCATATATTCTGCAAGCCTACCATGTACCACTTTAGTTTGGCGATTCTTACTCTCTTCTCTCACTATTTTTTTTTTAATAATAATATGTCCACAACTATCACACAACGCCATCTAGTCCCAAGCTAAGCAGAGCTTGTGTTATGGGTACTAGACAACTGATAAACATACTTATATATTTGTAAATACATACATATCTATACTAATATAATAAAGAGGTAAAGTTTGTTTTTTTGTTTGTAGGGGGTAATCTCTGGAACTACTGGTCCGATTGGAAAAAAAATAGCAACAATAGAAAGCTGCTATACTCCTGAGTGACATAGGCTATATTTTATGTACGCGGGCGAAGCCGCTGACAAAAGCTAGTTATAGATAAATTTATTATTATTATTATTTAATTTATTAAATACTAGCTTTTGCCCGCAGCTTCGCTCGCGTACATAAAATATAGCCTATGTCACTCTAGAGTAAAGAACCTTTCTATTGTTGCTAAAATTTTTCCAATCGGACCAGTAGTTCCAGAGATTACCCCCTACAAACAAAAAAACATAAAAATAAAAAAACAAACTTTACCTCTTTATTATATTAGTGTAGACTAGCTTTTGCCCGCGGCTTCGCCCGCGTACATAAAATATAGCCTTATTAAATACTAGCTTTTGCCCGCGGCTTCGCCCGCGTACATAAAATATAGCCTATGTCACTCAGGAGTAAGTCAGCTTTCTATTGTTGCTAAAATTTCTCCAATCGGACCAGTAGTTCCAGATATTACCCCCTACAAACAAAAAAACAAACTAACAAAAAACAAACTTTACCTCTTTATTATATTAGTGTAGATTATTATTTAATTTAGATCTACCGCATTGGTAACCGGTGTTAGTACTAATTAAAATAAAAGACCCCATGTTCCACTAAAGAACAAACTTCAAATTCTAAAAATTTAAGTAATCAATCTCACCTAACGTCTGATTAACCTTTGAGTCATAAAGTTTTATAGAAATAGCCAGATCATAACAAATTCACTATTAAAACGATTTTAATCTCCATCAGATAGTTGAGCCTACGCAAATTCCTATAATCAGTCTAAAAATAGAAAAGAGAAGTTATTATTATTGGAGAAAATCTTAGATTACTTTGGGATTACTTCACAAAGATAAAAAACTGGGCAAGTGCGAATCGGACTTGCATACTGAGGGTTCCGTACCAATGAACTAAAAAATAAATACAATGATGGCTACAATCCGGGAATCTTTAAGTCGAGAGTGAATAGATTACTTCTAGGTAAGCGCGCTCCATCGTCAACCGCATCTTCGCTTTCCATCAGGTGAGATAGCAGTCAAGCGCGAACCTATAATCAATAGAAAATATCTATACTAATATAATAAAGAGGTAAAGTTTGTTTTTTTGTTTTTTTGTTTGTAGGGGGTAATCTCTGGAACTACTGGTCCGATTGGAAAAATTTAAGCAACAATAGAAAGCTGCTTTACTCCTGAGTGACATAGGCTATATTTTATGTACGCGGGCGAAGCTGCGGGCGAAAGCTAGTATATAATAATTTCTTTCCCAAATCGATTATCGAAGATTTAACCGAATTGAAAAAAAAACTAACAAATTGTGATGTTTTTTGCCATATAAGCGACTATATCTCTCTTTCCGTTAATTTAGAAGTTTGATATTTGCACAGTTTCAAGGGATGGCCGGGATGAGTACCTATATGGTTTAAGTTTTTCAACTCGGTACCTCCACGCGATCGTGAGATAAAAGGTCTTGACAGACAGACACACGGACAACAAAATGATCCTATAAAGGTTTCATTATTCCTTTTGTAGTACGGAGCCCTAAAAAACAAAACAAGAAATAATATATCCGTAAAGAAGTATTATTACTTTCTAAGAAATTGATGATCTCAGATTTTGGGGTAGATAAGGAAACGCGAAGTAACATTCCCTTGAAGTATGACATCTGTATTGTTAGTACACCCACATCTCAGTAGGCATTTATTTATACTATTTTTGTACACCGCATTTATTACAAATATACATAGGAAAAACATTAAAAATAAGGGTACAATAGGCGGTCACATCACACAGGGCAATCTCTTACAGACAACCTTTGGATGGACTGCGCGAAAGGAGATAGATTTAGGGTTGTCAGTGTACAATTAATACTAATAAGACGTACCTAATAACACGAATACATACAATACAAAATAATATACTAATATATATCAAATATATAATTAAGTCAGGAGAAGAAAAATCAGAGTGAAAGGTAATGCTCCTTCACCAATTTTAGTGCCTTTTCTGCTGCGATAGACTCGCATTACTTTATGTAAAAATAGTGTATTTATAGTGTAAATGAGTCAGTGCTAAGACTTTTTGTGCTTTATAATCGAATATTGTGTTCTGAACTTGTGATTTACAGAATTTGTGAAATGTTTATAAAGGTAAGTTGGTCTAAAAACTTGATATATTAGAATTAAAAACCATTAGAATAAGATATTTTTGTAATCAAATTCATAATGTTATGTGAATAAAACTTTCAAATATCAATCAATCAATTTTACTTATCTCTGAATTTTTTTTTCGATTTAACAGTATTTTTTTATGGTGGGAAAAATCATCTTATGACGAATTCCGCCCTTGGGCGGAGCGGGAAACAGTATCAGACTCTTACTGACTAAACGACCCACTGTTCCTTCCTGCCTCATTTCCACGGCCCTGGTGTTCCGCTTTCGCATCAACCCTTGACTCCACAAGGCTTTGACCCTGCTAGGCCCCTACAGTTGCTGAAAACTCTTTATGGCGTGCGGAACGGTGCGCGCCGTGGACAACTGGACTACAAGAGTAACCATGGAGTTTCTTGCCGGTTCTTCTCCATAGGAAACGACCAATTTGGAACCGTGCACTAGCTTCTGACGTTTTATAAGTGCCCTTGTAGGCCTATATGAAATAAAAACCTTTTTTGATTTTTGAACTTGGGCTCCGTTACCGGGTTACTAGATGGGCGGATAGCGAGCCATTGGTCGCCGTCCGCAAGCTCACTAACAGTATGACGTGACGTCACAATACAACAATCGATCCTATTCTCATTTGGAACGCATTGTACCTTGGACAAAGGTTATAGCCACACAACAGAAGAATGTAGTGGATAATAAGCATGCTGCAAGCAAGCACGCTGTATGGCATGGCAATGTCGCCAGTCTTTTGGGCACACTACCAGTCGTCAGCGATGTGGAAGAATTTTTTTAGTCCTTATTTTAGTTTGATTTAAGTTAGTTATAAGTAGCTTAGATTTTTTTATGTTATGTATTTTTAAAATGTAAAGTAAATCTACATCTACAATTATATAATAAAGAGGTAAAGTTTGTTTTTTTGTTTGTACGAATCTCTGGAACTACTGGTCCGATTGGAAAAACAATAGAAAGCCGCTTGACTCCTGAGTGACATTGGCTATATTTTATGTATGCGGGCGAAGCCCCTGACAAAAGCTAGTTTTTGTATATAGTTAATTAATTTCTAAATGTAATGTAAATTATTGATAAAAGTTCGTAGACTCACATTCCATAAGTTAGTAAGGGATAAACCGGAATCTATAACCATCCATTGAGAAATACGGAATTGCGAAAGAAGAGAAAACTGGGATCGAACCCTCGGTTTTCTACACTAATATAATAAAGAGGTAAAGTTTGTTTTTTTGTTTTTTTGTTTGTAGGAGGTAATCTCTAGAACTAATGGTTCGATTGGAAAAATTTTAGCAACAATAGAAAGCTGTTTTACTCCTGAGTGACATAGGCATATAAATTATTTATATAACATGGATGTTAACCGAGCTATCACTACAAGAAATTTTCCGCGGACGAAGTCGCGGGCAGAAGCTAGTATTTTATATTTTATGAAGGCGTATCAACTGGCGTACCTACCAACGCCTACATAATTAACGATGTAGCATCTGTTAATATGTGAATATCTAGGTAAAATGGAAATAATTGCTACAGTACGGCCGTCGAATCGTGGCGAGTTAGGCTCTGCAAGTTAGGCTCTGCGAATATTAGCGCTTTCGTAAAAAATAATAATTGATTAAACGAATAAATGCAATTTGCATTATAAAACTGTTATTAGCCTATATTATTTTTTAACCCTTTTTATGAACAAAAGCTTAAGTTCGCAAACCTAACTTCAGACTTCAAGATCCGACAGCGGTATTATAGTAAACGTTTACGCTTTAACGGACTTTAGCTGGTAATTCGCACATCAATGAGCATAGAGATATGTAAAAAGGCGGGATGAAACGCATGTTACAAAAAAGCCATGAGTATACATGTGGATGGATGGAGAGGGAGAGGGAGACCAAAGAAAATATGGATGGATTGTGTGAGAAGTGATATGAAAGAAAGAGGAGTTAGTGATAGACGGGTGACAGGACAGAGTGGAAGAAAAAGACATATTGCGCCGACCCCAAATAAAACGGGACAAGGGCAGGAAGATGATGAATGAGCATAGAGATAACATGTATACTTCATCACCATCATAATCTGACTGGCCTGTTGGTCTAGTAGTTAGTGATCGTGGGTTCGATATCCATCATCATTATCCTTTTTAATGTTCCCACGACTAGGACTCAGGCCTCCTCTCTAGAAGATTAAATGGGCCGTAATCCACGACGCGGGCCCAGTGTGGGATGGTTTTTTTTATGGTAGGTAAATATCATCGAATGACGATTCGCGGAGCGGGAAACAGTGCCAGACTCTTACTGACTATAGAACCTACCCCGTACCTACCTTGCCTTATTCCCAGAGCCCCAGTGTAACGCTTTCGCATCAACCCTCAGCTCCGGGAGGCTTCGACCCTGTAGGGCCCCTACGGTTTGCTGACAACTCCTAGAGGTGCGCGGGAACGGAGCGCGCCGTCGACGACCTGGGCTCGGTCTGGAAGTGTGGGATGGTGGATTTCACAAGTCTTCGAATTTTTGATAAGTTTCCTCACGACATTTTTCTTCACCGTTTTGAGAACTGATGTGATGAAATAAATTATACAAAGTAATGCGCCTGGCAGGGTTTGAACCCGCGAGTTCCAATTCGTAAGTCGGGGGCCGTTAGCATTATGCTCTTGAGCCCCAAGCAAACGCCGGCACATGTATTGTTTTTCTATTATGTATCTTATTCTGCCCTACTAAGCGCAAAAGCGGTATCTCAAAAAAATCTTAAAATATTGTTTTTATACCATCAAAACTGAGATAGGGAAAACTTTCTTAATGATATTTTTTTATGTTTCGAACAAGTTTGCACTAAAAGGCTTAGTTACTTAAAATAAAAGCTATCTAATATGATAGCTATAAAAAATAATAATATAAATTATTAATGATTAAATTAATTAATAATTAAGTTAATAAAATAATAAAGTTGATTTTTATACCATTGCACAAAAATCAACTTTACTTTTTTTGTGCGATACCGCTTTTGCGCTTAGAAGGGCAGTATTATGGTATTCAAAAGGTTAAACCACGACTGCTCTCACACATACAACATATATATTATATACCTATAAATAAAACATAATACTTTACCAATCACTGAGTAAATCTGCCAAAACTCCTGCATACTTGGATGAAATATAAGTAAACATTCTGATAGGATTTTCATTGTTGAAATTCTATCCTGAATTGATGAAATAAGTTCCGAACTTCACTTCATGTAATTTTAACTCCGAGAAAGAGGAATTTCGAGACAACTGTCTTCAGTCTTAGTTATCTCGCTTTCAACGGAAATTAATAATTCTTACTTGGGTACGTACTTTATACTTTTTTTATTGTGGTTAAAAATCATCCAATGACGAATACTGCAATTGGGCGAAGCGGGATGCAATGTCAGACTCTTACTGACTAAACACATTATCCCGTTGCTTCTTTGACTTAGCACTGGGGCCAAGCCTTCCTTTTAGAAAGAGATCCTGGGCCCCAGTTGGTTTCGACCCTTAGAGAGAGTCCCGCAAAGTCCCTACGGTTGCTGACAACTCCTTGAAGCGCACCGGAACAGAGCGCGCTGTAGACAACTTGGGCGTTAACAAACGAACGGACGGCGAGCTACCCATTGCTCGCCATCGACAAGCCCGCGCTCGCGTTGGTCGAAAGTCGAGGCCAGAATCCCGGCGGCGTCTGGGGCGTGAGCACCATTGCCTTATGCGGTCGGCCTCCTATTTTGCCTGAGTTTAAACCGGCGTTTAAAGTCAGGTGACTTGTAAGACGGGACTGTTACACTGGGCCACCACACACTACACACTCAAGGAGTTGTCAGCAAACTCTCTTTCAACCTTCAGGGTCGAAGCCTCCTGGAGCTGCCGGTTTGAGTGAAACTGTTACCGCGGCTCTAGCATTATGGCAAGGAAGGAATGGGGTAGGTTGTTTTAGTCAGTAAGAGTCTGACACTAGTCTCCCGCTCCACCCAAGAGCGGGTTTCGTCATTCGATGATTCTCACCTACCATAAAAAAACCACACACTACACAATATAAGTAAAGATTTAATATCAATGTGACCATAAAATCGCGATGTTTTACAAGATTACTTTAAAAAATTCATGTTATAATTACTGAATTTCATAACTTTGGCAAGTAATAAATTGTTGAAACGATCGTTGTAAAACTAATAAAGAATATTGCTAATATAATTTAGGTGGATTCTTTACGATAGCTAACTTTTTTATTAGAAAACAAAAAAATACTTTAAACGTTTAATATTTTTTTCTTAAAAAAGGTAAGTGTGGATAATTTGCTAAAAATAACTCCTGTGTGGCTATTTTGCGAAGGTTACTATTCACTAAAGTAAGGCAGCGCTCACGCCCCGGACGCGGCCGCGATTCCGATCCCAATTTCCTGCCATTGTAAGCGCGGGTTTGTGGACGGTGAGCAATGGGTAGCTCGCCGTCCGTTTGTCTGGTAATAGTCCGTACCAAGCGAGTCGTCAGCGCTTTGTTTCCGCGCGCCTCAAGCAGTTTTCAGCAAATGGAGAGGACCAACTGCAGGGCCGATGCCTTCTGGGGCCCCGGTCCGGCTTCTGAAAGGAAGCTCTGATCCTGATATGAAGGCTAAGAAGGAATTTCGTGGGTAGTTTAGTCAGTAAGAGTCTGACATTGTTTCCCGAACCGACCAAGGGCGGGATTCGTCATTAGATGATTTTTCCCACCACAAAAAGAAACCTCTGCTTTTTATTTATGAATAAACTAGCTTCTGCCCGCGACTTCATCCGCGTAAAATTTCTTGTAGTGATAGCTCGGTTAACATCCATGTTATATAAATAATTTATATGACACTCGGGAGTATAGCAGCTTTCTATTGTTGCTAAAATTTTTCCAATCGAACCATTAGTTCCAGAGATTACCTCCTACAAACAAAAAAATAAAAAAAACAAACTTTACCTCTTTATTATATTAGTGTAGATAACATTGTTCTGGCTGGGGCCATACTCACAGCATATAGTTTCCGATTACCAGTCTACTTAAGACTCGTAAAAATCATAGCCCAATTTTTTTCTATTTCCCATTATGTCACAATAGTTCTTCACTAACCGGGGGTTGTCCTTGGGTCCAATGACAACCCCCATCAATGTAATATGATTATTACATTGATGACATTAGTGCAGTTTTGACGTATCAGCGCTGTAAGTTTTAAAAGTTTTGATAGACTACAATGCCAATGAAGCGCTGCCGTGGACTTTTGTTTTAAGTATTCAGTATTTTGACAAATAGTTTCTAAGAACGTGGTTGTCTTTCGCTAGGATATAAATTGATACTTTATGTAATGGCTACGGAAAGTCGAACTACCCTTGGTTGACTGGGAAAGAAAGCGTAAGGCATTAAGTCCGCCCTAGTACGTCTGTATTGCACGAAGTTTTAATAAATAAATAAAATAATAAATAAGTAGGTAAAAAATGGCGTTGTTGTAAACTCGTTACAGTATGCTTTGTTAAAAATTGGTAAATTCGTCACAACTACTGTGACGAGTTTACAATAACCCAAAAAATGGGGGTTCAAAGTTTATATCGAGAAACCGACATTCACGCGGGCGAAGCCACTGGCAAAAGCTAGTAAATAACAAGTACTTCAAATAAAGATTTTTAAGTTGATTAAACTGTCAGTTATCATCATAAAATTAATTCCTTTGAATCGCTGAAACGAGAATCCTAAAAGAACGATAATAATTCGTAAAACTACCAATATTTCTTAGAAAACTTAATTAAACTGAAAATATCAGTAACAGTTTGTAGAAATTAAACCAGCTAAGCCTTTTCTTAATCTATAACAGATTTCAGAATCGGTTTACGCTAAAAACAGGTGTACAAAGGAAAGAAAAGCTAGAGTATAATCGCAATAATCATGTCCAAGTAGAAAGAAACTTTCATCAGAAAAAAAAAAGAAGAAAATAAATAAGTAGGCTTAATTACTCTCTTATCCAATAAGCCCAGCGCCAACTATTCATCATATTGCAGAAGTCAGTCCAAATGACAAAATGTCACAGAAGACAACTTATTAAATTCGGAAACCTCAATCAGAGGCACAATTATAACGCCTACAAATTCTTCCTAACACGCAGAGCTAGTACGTGACGGTGTTCTCCCTACGACTTTCTCCCCATCCCTTTCTAACTAACAAGATCAACATCGCTCCATCTCGCTCAAGAGACACCCACTCATAGACCTGTGTAGCGACAGCCCCTGTTTTCAGCCCACATTTCAGTATTACCCTCGACGCCCTGGTACGCTCACGTCTCCTTCGGAAGCAATTCACATAAAAACGGACAATAATTTTGAAATCCGAACACCGACTTCCATTTTTGAGCGCGCGTCAGCGATGAACTTTTGACGTTGATTTAAATTTTGGAACGAAGACAATAAATTATTCTTTTTAATTTTGTTTTTTTTTCGGGTTTTTTTTAACGATTTATCGTATTTAATTGACGCGCGTTTTTTTTTTTATTTCAAGGAGAGTGTTTGTGGCATCAGGTGGGCGACTTTCAGCCAACAACAGGTGAGTCTGTTCAGATTACGGTTTCATATTTTATTTCATATTTCAGGCGACGTTTTCATACTTTATTGCCGAAAATTATATCTCCTTTTATAGTCGTTTGGACGAACATTTTGCTTACCTAGTTATTAAATTTCGTGAAGCAATATATTTGTTCAATAAAAAAGGTAAGATTTAATATGCGAAATTTATATATTTTAAGAATTTTTTCTTAAGGAAATTAGTGAATTGCAATTTGCGATGTAGGATGAAAATATAATATTTTATAAAATTTTACGTAATTTAGTTGCGCAAACCTTTTTCGGTGTATTATTGAACCTAAAAACAAAAAATTATGTTTTTTTAGCTGGTATGACGAGAAACGCATCATAATTTCGTTACACGACATTTTAAATTACTCAAAAACGATTTTTTGACGACAAAACTACAAACAAATCGATTTTATTCGATAAAACCAACTCAATAAACATCCAAATAAAATAACCCAAAACAAAACTTTTACTAAAACAACTTTTGTCAATCAAACAAACTAAATATGATTGAAAATACACGAAAATGAGTCATTGTAAGCGTTATTAATGTTTGCAAACGAAAACTCGTTCATTGAATTCATACGAATTGAATTGATTGTGTTAACCAATGAATAAGCTACGGTTATGATTGTAGAAATCGCAGTAAATCCAATTGATTTATTGGTTCTATTAAGGGTCCAGTTATTGGATTACAGATTATTGATCTGGACGAAATATGTCCCTTTCTGCGCACTAAGCCGTTGGGACACAAAGTTTATCAAAAAATGCGCCGGGAATTTGGTACATTTTCTTTGATACAAAAGTTTTTGGTGGAAAAATGCGTCGGGTATTTTTAGATAGGTTTTTTTTTTGTACGGGAAATTGGTGGAGTATTGGTTTACGAGGTTAAATGGTCAAAAGAGAAACGAGCATTGTAGCAAAGTTAAATTCTGATGCTTATAAGAGTAAGAAAGAGACAAACAATATAAACATTGAATGTATTGCTAATAAAATTAGGCCAGTCATTAAAGCCTCATACCCGAAAGAAATTAGAAACACGGTGAAATTTTGAGGGGTTTTTAAGGAAGGTGAAATAACTTACCGAGTGATTTTGCAGCGCTCTGGGGTGTACGGAAAGGGTTGAAAAGGGGTGAAAATGGTTTTTTGTTAATAACATTGTTAAAAAAAATTAGTAACACGCTGCAAATTTAGAATTAGGTTGTTCTTACCGTTTTGTAACGTGTATTAAATTTGCCGCGTTTTGCAATGTACGGAACATTGTTTATTATTAAAAAACATTAAAATTTGTTAATAACAAGGGTAAAAAAAATAGTAACACGCTGCAAATTTGGAATTAGGTTGTTCTTACCAATTCGTACCGTCTATTAATTTTGCAGCGTTTTGCAACATACGGAACATTGTTTATAGTACAAAACCAAACTGTGTACAGTACAAAACGGTAAAAACAACTTAAATATAAATTTGCAGCATGTTACTACTTTGTTTAGCTTTGTTATTAACAAATTTCATTGTTTTTTATTTATAAACAATGTTCCGTATGTTGCTAAACGCTGCAAAATTAATAGACGGTACGAATTGGTAAGAACAACCTAATTCCAAATTTGCAGCGTGTTACTATTTTTTTTACCCTTGTTATTAACAAATTTTAATGTTTTTTAATAATAAACAATGTTCCGTACATTGCAAAACGCTGCAAATTTAATACACGTTACAAAACGGTAAGAACAACCTAATTCTAAATTTGCAGCGTGTTACTAATTTTTTTAACAATGTTATTAACAAAAAACCATTTTCACCCCTTTTCAACCCTTTCCGTACACCCCAGAGCGCTGCAAAATCACTCGGTAAGTTATTTCACCTTCCTTAAAAACCCCTCAAAATTTCACCGTGTTACTAATTTCTTCCGGGTTTGAGGCTTTAATGACTGGCCTAAATCTACAGCTGAAAATGAAGACATATTTAACTATTCATATACCCCCTGACCTGATCTTCAATTTGATTTCTTTATAATATAGCTAACTAAATCTGGCCAGAACATTTCAACATTCATGGCAATCCACATTTGACCTTATCATTAATGTAGGATGTGTTTGATAATAAATGATCTAAATAAAAGTAGAAATGTATTGTTCTTGTAAAAACAGATAAGCTTACTTAAATTAAAAACCGGCCAAGTGCGAGTCGGGCTCGCGCACAAAGGGTTCCGTAGCAGCAAATATAATAAACTTATTATGTCAATTTATACACCTGGTGAATGGAGCCTAAACTCTCCCGATATTTTGCCTTGTACTTATAGGTTCAGCCATCGTTTTCAGTGTAAGCACAATAACTTAACCAAAATTACAGTTAAATCAACCTATCTCAAAAACTATAAGAGATACTTTGATCAAACCAAAAATCGTTGAAAGAGTTAATTAGCATGCATCGCCTCTATTTTTTTTAGAATTTTATACCCCGTAGTTATAAAAATAGAGGGGGGGGGACATACTTTTTACGACTTTGAGAGCTGATATCTCAAAAACCGTTCACTTTAAGAAAAATGTTTTTTAGAAAACTTTATATCATTTTAAAAGACCTTTCCATTGATACCCCACACGGGTATGTACATCGAAAAAAAAATTTTCATCCCTCAGTTACATGTATGGGGGGCCCCACCCCCAATTCTTTTTTTTACTATTTAGTGTCATAATTTTGTAGCGGTTCATACAACACATATTCCCATCAAATTTCATCACTGTAGTACTTATAGTTTCCGAGTAAATCGGCTGTGACAGACGGACAGACGGACAGACGGACAGACGGACAGACGGACATGACGAAACTATAAGGGTTCCGTTTTTGCCATTTTGGCTACGGAACCCTAATTAAAAACTATGCATTCAAAATACAACTGCAAGAGCAAGTTTTAGTGCACAATTAATATTTTTTGGTGGAAAAAAACATATTTTGTTGTAGAAAACTGGAATACAGTAAGGAACAGAGAATCCAACGGAGAACAAAGTAACTATTTAAGATATGATCAGGCATTTCTTAAACCACATCATGAAATAATCCTAGGTTTAGCTGAAACAGCACCATTTCATGAAATTACCAGTTTTGAAGTGATCAATTCTAATCACTTCATGACTGGCAATTTCATGAAATTCGCCATGACATATTTTATTGAGAAACGAGATAATAGTTTAGTCGTAAAATTAAAAACATAATGCGCGGCCCTATTGAAATTATGCTATTTCACGAGGACACACGTGAAATAACTAACACTGCATTCAGTTGCAAGCAATCCTTCATTTATAAAAATTATGATTAATTTGATTCATACAACAGTGATCCGTTTTGTTAGTAGTAAAAACAGCTTATATATTGTACTAGCTTTTACCCGCCGCTTCGTTCCCGGCAACATGTTATAAAAGAAGAACTGCTCAACCGATTTTGTGCAAGCTTTACATAAACCATCTACTAAATAGTCCGAACAAAGCCTAAATATTTGGATTTGATAGGCAAGCCCGTTTTTGAGTTATAGAGTTGCAACGAAAAGCAATATTGCTTTTTATATATTTTGATTAACAGTGACATAAAATATTATTATTTATGCAAAGGATGGTCAGGCAAGAAAATATGTTTTCCACCTAATCAAGTTAGATAATCACCCTCTGCAAAAAATTGCAAATATTTGGCTAAAGCTCTCCCCCATCACTCCCAGGATACATTTTTGACTACAGACTCCGCACTCCGTATACAAACGAAGCCAAATTTTTAACGTATTATGTCTTAAAAACCATCTGTATAGGCTTCATTAAACTTACCAAGGAACTACAGAAACTGGGCAGTCACAACAACATCCTGAAATGTGTTAGTTAATTGAGAAATGAGCCAAAAGGATTATTGATAATGATGCATTTGTCGAATCGAATTTTTAAAGTCTTGAGCATAGACGCAGAGTTGCTAGTGTGTTGGTTTTCTTCCGATTATATTTCGGACATAGAATCGGAATTGTATAATTTAGGTAGGAGTTCAAGTCTGTGTCTCCTGCCACCCTAGAAAAGTTACAATCGTTTTGTGACGAGTCTCTTTCTACGATACCCTTCCACATAAGTTTTAATTATAATCATAAATGTAGCGATGATAATTGTAGAAACGATTAGGTACATTTCATTCTGTAATTTTGAATGATGTGAATTTGGATACTATTTTTTTTTTAATTTTAAGTCATTCCCATACATTTGATTAGTTATTTTATTAGCGTTAACGATTGTGGATTATCAACTTGGCTAGGGGGGCTGATAACTACAACCATGAGGTCTTTAATTAAAGAGTGAACAGGTTACTTGTCGTTGCTTTTCATTAATTGAGATAGTGTAGTCTATCAATTATAAATACCAGTTTTCAATATATATTTTTATAAAGCTTTTATATCGGGGTATAAAACTCATCAAGACGAATCACACGAGCCCAAATTCGATGAGGTCGTGCCGTTTAAGTACAGAGTTCCTATGGCTACCTCCCGGTTCCATCATCAGATCAACTCCACGACATAATAATTTTGCATTGCCATCGGATTGACAGATGCATGCAAAATTCAATCAAACAATCAATCAATCGTTAACCGGGCAGTGGATCAAATTTAATTTACAAGATTTTATCACAAACGTTCGGACAAATGAAACTAAATAAAAGCTGTAATCTATATATATAAAAGAAGAAACTGACAGATGACGCACGCACTGACTGCACAGACAAAACTACTGGGACTAGGAGTGTGAAATTTTGCACAAGGCTTACTTTTATGACGTAGGCGAACACTAAGAAAGGGTTTTTCAAAATTCAGCTCTTAAAGGGAAGTAATGGGCGTCTAAAGTTTGTATGGAGAACCCCATTTTCACGCGGGCGAAGCCGCTGGCAGAAGGCAAGTCTAGCATAGTATCAGCTTTATAATGTTCCCGCTGCTAGGACTCAGGCCTCATCTCTAGAAGAGGGATCGTATAGCATTGTTATTTAAACTCTTGATCCCAAGCGAACGCACGATTGATTGTCTTTCTATTATGTCTCTAATTATGGTATTCAAAAGGTTAATAAGATAAATGCATCAAAATTGTAACTAAAGTACAGCTGAAAGGTGATACGGTGTTCTGCATAAAGAAAATATGAAGCCTTTTGATGTTCCACAGTTCTCAAAAGATAATGAAACAAATTGACAGAACGGAAAACGAGATGTTGGAATTCATAACATTAATATTATTATAAATGCCAACATCAAACAAAGCAATAAATTATTTACAAAATGTATTACAAGCATTACATAGTATAAAATAAAGTAGCTGTCTGTCCCTATCAATGCTTAGATTTTTAAAAGTACGCAACGGATTTGATGCGTTTTTTTTTTAAATAGATAGAGTGATTCAAGAGGAAGGTTTATGTGTATAATACATGCATAATATTTTCAATATCAGTACCCGTGCGAAGCTGGGGCGGGTCGCTAGTTTGACATAAGTACGAATCCAGAATTGAGCTACGACGGACCGACTTAGTCTATACTACAAAGCTCCTCAATTTAAATGAAAAAAAAAAGAAGAATTACATTATGTATCTACATACATACAGCGCAAAATTTTGATCATTCCCGTGGAGGGTCGATCCGGTAAGTGACACACGCACACACTATCACACATAATTCGAAAGCGTTAATCATTTGTTTTTAAAGATTTTTATCTCTACGGTCCGGACTAAGCTTTTTGCCTCGATATTTGTTCGTAGATCTAAGGCAGGGCTGGAACAATGTTTCCGTGCTTTTTATGGTAGGTAAAAATAACGAATCCTGCCGTTGGGCGAAGTGGGAAACAGTATCAGACTCTTACAGACCACCCCTTCGTAATTTGTCTTACGCATTAGGGCCAAGCCTTCCTTTCACAAAAAGACCCTGGGTCCCAGTTGCCTTCAACCTTTCTGCAAGACCGTACGAAAATATTTGCGTGCTGCGGTTTTCCTATCCGATTAGAATTTAGGTGGTTAAACTTTACAGTCGACTACATGGCTATTTATTCCTCAGCCACCCTAAGGAACACCCTAGTCGTTCAATAGGATGATTAATTTAGATTCCAGATTGTTGCAACATATCATCATCATCAGCCTTTTTAGTATTCCCACTGCTGGGACACAGGCCTCTTCTCTAGGAGACGGAATGGGCCATAATCCACCACGCGGGCCCAGTGCGAATTGGTGGATATCACATGTCTTCGAATTGTTGATTCTAGGACATGCCGGTTTCCTCACGATGTTTTCCTTCACTGTTTTGAGAGCAGTGGTGATGAGGTAAATTACACAAAGTAATGCGCCTGGCTGGGTTTGAACCCTAGACCTACAGCTTGTAAGTCGGGGCCGTTACCGCTCGGCCACTACTGCTCTCGGCAACGGCTCTTGCAACATATACAATGCACAAATTGCATACATTGCACACATACACATAAGTGCACAGTCAATAGAGAGTCAATACACCTTTTTATATTCTTCTCATTATCCAAATTGATTGTTCCATTTTAAATAGTTCTAAGACACTTCGTACTAAGATTGTAAGTGCATTTACCCTGGTACAGAAACAAAGAAACCACAATATAAATGTATAAAAAGCCAAGTTAAACCTGTACCTATCTCACCCGCAGCCCTCCAACCTTTTTTACGGTAGGAAAAAATCATCTAATGACGAATCTTGAAGGGAGCAGAAAATAGTGTCAGACTCTTACGGACTAAACAATCTACCCCGTTCCTTTATTGCCTTGATCCCAGGGCCCTGGTCGCTTTCGCATCAACCCTTAATCCTAAAAAAAGGCTTCCGCCTTGATCGAGAACCTAAAATCGGTTAGGATCATCGTCACAGAAGTTGAACTATCATGTAGGTCGATCTTGAATGCGCAGTAACTGTTTTTCGTGTCTCAATTTTATTAAGATGTGCAAAGGGAAGGGCACGTAACCTTAGCAAATGGCTCATTGCATCAGTTATAATGTTCTCACGGCAGAGACTCAGGCCTCCTCTCTGGGAGAGGTAATGAGCCGTAATCCAATTGAAGGACTGGAAAAAATTGACTGTTACGGTATTCCTATCTACACTAATATAATAAAGAGGTAAAGTTTGTTTTTTTGTTTGTAGGAGGTAATCTCTGGAACTACTGGACCGATTGGAAAAATTTTAGCAACAATAGAAAGCTGCTTTACTCCTGAGTGACATAGGCTATTTTTTATGTACGCGGGTGAAGCCGCTGACGAAAGCTAGTTCTAATATAATTTGGAAGTCTTCAAGGCTAGAGTGTATAGGCTTTTAATAAACTAATGCGCCTCACTATCAACGATTGCATCATTGCTTACCATCAGGTGGGATCGCAGTCAAGTATTAGTTTACAGCATAAAAAAACACCACACGAGCACAGTGCGAGTTGGTGGAACTCACATATCTTCAAAATTTTGGTTCTAGGACATGCCGGTGTCCTCACGATGTTTTCCTTCACCGTGAAAATGTTGAACTAGTTTGTAATTATTATAATTTGTTATTGAAAATTAAGTTTCTATTTTTTTTTCTTTTTCAATGCAAAATATAATAAGTGTATTTATATTTTTTTGCTTTGAAATTTTATGTTTTAATTTATTGGTTATATATTTTAAGCAAATATCTTTTTAATATGGATGACTTATAATATGTACCCACGCATATTAGAACTCGTCCATATTAAAAAAATATTTCACCTGAAAGAAACAAAATTAATTTTAAATTTATTTTAATAACGCTAACTATACTGCATAATTATCCATCGCCATTTTGGTTCAAATTATATTTCACGTAATATTTATAGTAAGCTGTGGGTACCAGGGCGGCAGTAAACACAGAGAGTTATTGAAGGTTAGACATACATTGTAGGGGGCTTAGCGTGCCCCTGAGCTCCGGTGTTTTTGCTGATGCTTGCAACTGTATTTTACGGCAAATTGCTCGTATACGGCAACTGGGTTGTTTGTTGCTTGACCTGTATTTTAAACTATTGCAGTTTTATGCATGTATCTTTCATTAGGTGTAAGGGAAAACCGCCTTTATTGCTTATTTCTGTCAGAGTTCTCACTCGCGTGAGAGTAGAAAATTATCTCAAGGGAACATACGTTTGAATTTAAAAAGTATTTTAATATCTACCCAGGTGCCAAATTTCATCCAAATCCTAGGTAGGCAGGTCCCAAATGTACACACATACGAATATAAAGGTACTAACTTTTCAGTTTATTCTCATGACGGTACAAAGGCGGACTAAATGCCTTAGGCATTTTCTACAATTACCAAAAATACCTAAAAAAAATAAATTTAAATGACTTCAGCACTACAGATTGTTGGAAAAAAATCCTGAAAGTATATTTCTTTCAGACATTTTTCTAAATTCACGCGGGTAAAGCCGCTAGCAGTAGCTAGTAATGATCATAAATGCCGATTGAAAACAAAACCGATAATTAATTAGACTGAATTGTTGCATTTTATAAACGATAATGGTGGCTCACAGTCATTAACGCATTACCGTTAATTGCTCATCAAACAGCTTTTATTGGCCAACTGGAGTTCTGTTGTGAGTTAACTTGATTAATTTAACTCACAACAAAACTCAACAACATATGTGACATACCGTAGGGACTCTGCAGAAGGGTCGAAGCCAATTAGGGCCAAGGGTTTGTGTCTAAAAGGAAGGCTCTGGCCTTGGTATGTATGGCGATGTAGGAACGGGGTAGGTTGTTTAGTCAGTAAGAGTCTGACACTGGTTTCCCGCCCAAAAAAACAAAAAAATGTGACATATATTTTTGTGAATGTAGATAATAGGATAGATGTATTCGTTATTGCACACCAAAAATAAAAATGAACAATAGGAACTTAAAATTAAAAGAGTGTCACTATGGGCGGTCTTATCGCTAAAAGCGATTATCACTACATAGTATAAAACAAAGTCGCTTTCTCTGTCCCTATGTCCCTTTGACTGCTTAAATCTTTGAAACTACGCAACGGATTTTGATGCGGTTTTTTTAATAGATAGAGTGATTCAAGAGAAAGGTTTATATGTATAATAACATCCATTAAATAGTGGAGAAGTACTGTTATTTTTGAGATTTCTAATGTGATGTCGTAAATAATTACACTTTTTCCGCTTACATTGCAAACGCAGGCTGAACCCTACGAGTTTTATCAAAATAATGTACTAAGTATTGTACACATTGAAAAGATCTACAGAAAAGTCCGTGATGGTATACTCGTATGTCTATCTCTTATGGATAGCCCACAATAACTTTTTTTGTCATTTACTTTTTACGACAAATAATGGCTAATTTTCGAAGCGATTTTAACCAATACAGCATTAATCCTTAATCAATTAAATACCTTGAATAAATTGTTCATTTAATATAGATCTATATGGCCCTTACACCGTATGATTTAAGTGAATATTTTCGAAGATATTACAGATTTAAAAATTGCGGGACGTAGCGTTTGCGGCGGTACCGGCCGGCCGCCCGGTGTGGCAAGAGCGTGCCTATACATAGCGCGTCTGAGGCCGCGGTTTTCCCTGTAGCACTTTGAATTTAGCAGCGATCGGACGCGTTTATTATATCGGAGCTCTCCAGCGAGGAAAATAACAATACTTCATTACATAGTATAAAACAAAGTTGGCTGTCCCTATGTATGCTTAGATCTTTAAGAGTACGCAACGGATTTTGATGTGGCTTTTTTAACAGGTAGATTGATTCAAGAGGAAGGTTTATATGTAAAATACATGCTTAATATATTTAATATTGCCCCCGTGCGAAGCTGGGGCGGGTCGCTAGTTACTTATATTACTGAGAGCAGTGGTGGCCGAGTGGTAAAGGCCAAGACTTACAGGTTTTAGGTTGCGGGTTCAAACCCAGCCGGGCCCATTACTTGGTGTAATTTATTTCTTCATCCCTGCTCTCAAAACAGTAAAGGAAAACATCGTGAGGAAAGCGGCATGACCTAGAACCAAAAAATTCGAAGATATGAGACATCCACCAACCAGCATTGGGCCCGCTTGGTGGATTACGTGGCCCATTCCCTCTCCTAGAGAGGAGGCCTGTGTCCCAGCAGTGGGAACATTAAAAAGCCTGATGATGATGATGTTGGTGACTTACATTACTACTGTAAATAAATACAAATACAAAACGTTTATTTGTGCTCACAGGTACAAGATAGCTGTTTCGAAATTGTATATCTCTTGTATAGGTATTGTACGTGTATTGTATTGTTTGTGCATTGTATTGTATGTGCATTGTAATGTGTATTGTATGTCTCTTTGTTTTGCCACCGTAATTGACAATTAGTTACATGTTAGTGATGATTTTAAAATATTTCGGTTGTACATGTTAGAGATAATAAATTACTACAGATCTATCGATTATTGATAGGTTTTATTTTTATATACCTAACTTCTTTTTATAAAGTGAATGTGAGTACACCGTAAACTCTGCTGATTCGTGAATTTTTATTGTGCTTTTTGGTATAAAGCGGACCGGCCACATTGCCATCTTATATCGATAAATCTACACTAATATAATAAAGAGGTAAAGTTTGTTTTTATGTTTGTAGGAGGTAATCTCTGGAACTACTGGTCCGATTGAAAAAAATTTTGGAACAATAGAAAGCTGCTTTACTCCTGAGTGACATAGGCTATATTTTATGTACGCGGGCGAAGCCGCTGACAAAAGCTAGTAAATTATAATACTAGCTTTTGCCCGCGGCTTCACTCCCGCCATCCGCCAACCGCTTGACCGTTTTTATGCAAACTTCACATAAACCATCTACTAAATAGTTCGAACAGACCCTGAAAATTTGGTTTGGATAGGTGAGCCCGTTCTTGAGTTGTAAAGTGACAACGAAAAATGTCACTTATTTTTATATACTCGTATGTATTAGATTGATGAAAATATTGTGAATGCATTACTTTTTTTTGCAATTAGAGTAATCGTGGAATTTCTTGTCGGTTCTTTTCCATAGGAAATTACTAATAGGGACCTTGCGTTAACTGACGTCTCATAACTGCCCATGTAGGACCATGTGAAATAATTGCTTTTGAATTCGAACTAATAACTACAAGTAATAATAAAATCGTCAGATTTAAAAATAACATTATTTTAAACAGTGTTTAAAATTAAAAGCATGAAAATAAAACTGTGTAATCAATCGGCTTTTAATAAATATTAATTAAAAACCGATTGATTAATAATTTCAGTTTCGATACAACGTTTCATTAAACAATCACAGCACATCAATAAATATTGAATTTTAATTACAATAAATTGAGTTACAATTAAATTCTAAACTAATTAAATTTGAATTAAAGTAAATTAAGTTATACTTAGTTAAAGAAATTGAAAACGAGTTTACTGAATGCAAGAATAGATAATGCTCGATATTTTCTTTGTAAAATTTATTCATATTGTCGTATTGTGTTGTATGTTAGAAGATCATCTATCTATAATCATTACATAGTATCATAATCATAATCATAATCATAATCATTTATTTATAAAAATGGGACATAAATACAGTAAAGAACAATAAATATTAAAAAGAACACAGTTTCTTCTTTGCCTGAACTAGGGTGACCCTGTGTTTCAGGCTAGAAAGAGCTTAAATACAAACTAATAAATTAACACCAAATACAACTATTTTAAAAACTTAATTAAATTTAAAGATATAGAGTCTTTTATTTACAAACAGTAAGTAGGTCTTCTGTTTCTACATACGATACACTTAGGAAATATAGGAGAATAGTCTTTTTACATCTATACTTATTTAATCTGTAGATACTTAAAATTCTATTTAATTTATTATATAAAAATGGGCCTAAAAAGGTAAAAAATCTTCTTACAAATACAAATTTTGAGGAAATATTAGAGTCGCAAACAATATCATTCCGTCTCTTATTAGTATTTTCGGGGTTGTAGGAAAGCATGGTGTGCTGTTTTAGTATTAAGTGCATTATAAAAAGCTGGCGAACAGTAAGCACGCTACAGCGTTTGTATAGCTGATCTGTAGGATAAAGAAAGGGAAGAAAGTTGGCTACTTTTAAAATTGCTCTCTGAGCTCTTTCAAGAGGCAGCAGGTTAGTTTTATGTGCTCCACCCCAGGAGGTGATACAATACTGGATTACAGATTGGCCTAGTGCTAGATAAATCTGGGTCACCAATTTTGAATCTGCAATTGCTCGCAATTTCTTGAAAACATAGATTAATTTGCGGACTCTATTTACTAGACTTTCAATATGCTGTCTAAAAGAGAGCGTTTCATCAATTATAACCCCGAGATATTTAATGTCGTGCGTTTTAAAGATGCATGGACAGTCACACGTGCTGGTAGAGCGGAATCCACAATTATGGGCGTACAGATTGGGGTTAGCAGTGTTAAAATGAGGCTTGCGCATGCAAAAGTGGATGTATTTTGTCTTGTCAGCATTCAATGTTAGTAAATTGCTTTGAAGCCAATTAGTCACAGTGTCGAAACCTATTTGAGCATATTCGTACAATTCGCTGCTGGTCTTAGCGGTAAATATTAAGGCCGTGTCGTCGGCATATGACACGATTTTGCCTTGTTTTATGTTTAGGTTACATAAATCGTTAATATATATCAAAAATAGGGTCGGGGCCAGGATACTACCCTGGGGAACACCGTATCCAGAACATATTTGCTCGTCGCTCGTTATATTGTCCATTTTTACACATTGATGTCGATCTATTAAATAGTCAGCAAATAGTTTTAGTGGCGTTCCTCTTATTCCAATGCTCTCTAATTTGTTTATTAGTAAAGGAACTGAAACAGTGTCAAATGCCTTCGCCAGATCAAGGAACACCCCCAGGGTCTGTTGACCTTTGCCAAGTTCTTCAGAGACGTAATCTGTTAGGCTGTGCACTGCATCAGCTGTGGATAATTTGGCTCTAAAACCAAATTGTGCCGGTGATAACAGTTTGTTTTTTTCTAAATAGTTTACTAGTCTACTGTTTAATATTTTTTCCAGTATTTTTGAAATGGAGGAAAGTATCGAAATTGGCCTATAGTTATTTACTAAGTTTTTGTTTCCGGATTTAAAAACGGGGATTACCACTGCTTTTTTCAGAGATCTAGGGAAAATTCCTTCGGAAAGACAGATTCGAAATATATGCGTCAAAGGAGGAACAAGGATATGCTGACAGAGTTTAAGGATCTTATTACTAATATTATCCCATCCTACTGCAGAGTCCTCTTTTAGTCCACAGATAATTCGAGTAACTTCGTCTTCGTCAGTATCTAGTAATCCAAAAGAATTTGAGGTACACTTCTTTCTTAAAACAAGCGAAGGTTGTTGGACAATGTTTTGTATTGGAATCTGCTCTGCAAGAGTTTTCCCAACGTTTACAAAAAAGTTATTAACATGGTTAGCTGATGAAAGAGGTGAGGGATTAATGAGCAATAAACTCGAGTTAGATTCACGCTTTTTAGTCATGTAAGTGACGTTTTTAATATGTTTCCAAAGTTGCTTACTGTTGTTTCCTGCTTTATTTAATTCATTTTTATCGTAATTATTTTTTAAGCTCTTTAAGAGGTTATTGCAAAAATTCCTGTATCTTTTATAAGTGATTTGAGTGATAGGATTATCAGGGAATTTCTTTGCTTTCTGATGAAGTTTGTCTCTCTGTCTTATGCATCGAATCAAGCCCGGGTTAATCCAAGGTTTAATATTATACTGTTTCTTGTTTACGGAAGAAATAGTAGTGTTACGTAATATTGCAAGTTGAACATGTTGAATAAAGTACGATAAAGCAAAATTAGCGTCAGCAGTATTGTACACTGGGTTAAAGTCAAGATTGCGTAAATCATATTCGAGTTTATTTGTGTTTAATTGCGTTTTGGTCCGAGGCCGATTTAGCCTAGGTAGCGTTAGGTTAAGGTGAAGTAGGACAGCGTGATGGTCTGTGATTGTAGAGTCAGCAACAAGTGTAATATACGATAAACTGGATTTAATCATCATATGATCGAGACAGGAACCACTTTGATGAGTAGGCAAAGAGTGAGCGGGGAGAAAACCATGGAATGAGCAGATATTAAGATAGTCTTGGGTCCCTGCATCACAGATTTCAGAGTTTATATTTATATTTATATCACCCGTTAGTATGACATTCTTATAAGTGCCCAGTGATTGAAAAATTTGGTTTAAGGAAGCGTGAAAAGTTTCTAAGTTTCTAACAGAAGGTGATCTATACATAGCGATTATTGCTGTGGTTGTATCAAGTTTGATGATCAAGCAATTACTCATACAGTCCTTAGGAGTAAATTCTTCAACTGTAACCTTTAAAGTCTCCTTGCAATAAACAACCACCCCATCATTTTGATTGTTGTTTATTGTGGTATAAAATAAATTATACCCAGGTATTTCTGGAAGATTAGCTTGATGATCACACAGCCAACACTCAGTTAGTGCCAAAATGTCACAATCAAAGTTCAGTCTATGGAGAAAAATGTTAAAGCTATCTATGTTCTTATTAATACTGCGAATGTTTTGAGTTAATATGGTTAGGGATTTTTGAGTATCGGAAAAGTATTGTTTGCATTCCTCAACCCTACATTGTTTCGAAACAGTTACAAAAGTATTATCTATATCGGACAATAAGTGATTATCCATAATTTAACAAAAATATAAAACAGTAACTAAGTCTAAAATATAAACAAATATGTGACGCTCTCAGGCGCCTTCATAGTCAATCGAGTTAATATACCTGTTCTCAGCTGATTTTTTAGCAGGACACTCTGGATCTCCCGTCTTATGGTTGGCCGGTTTTTTAAAACGCAAACATGTTGCACATTTTGGTGATTCGGCTTTCTTTTTGCAGTCCTGAATTGTGTGTCCTTCTTCCCCACAGTGTCCACATGTAGGAGCGGTAATTTTGCACGTCTTGGCAGCATGACCATACTGCTGACAGTTGTAACATCTTGTTACCAGAGTAAAGTCTCGAACTGGACAAGACGTCCAGTTGATAAATACTCTATCCTGCGTGATGAGTGCCTTACGAACAGAAGCTGGAACTTCTATAATAAAGTTACAGTTTTCAGCATCTTTCCTGCCAGATTTATGGCTAAGTTTGACTGAGGTCAAGAATGTATCTCTGGTCATATTTGGTAATTTATCGGTCAAGTTTTGGTCAAAAATACATTTGAAGACCTCATTTTCAGCCATTGATGCTGGGACTCCTATAACTATGATGCGTGGTTTGCGTTTTTGTGGGTCGTCGACGGTGAGTCCTGAAGAAGCTAGTTGAACTGATTTTTTGAGCTTATCTAGATCTTCTTTAGTCTCTGTGCTAATAATAAGTCCTCCTTTTCCTATTTTTCGTACGCTTCTGACTTTTAGCTTCATGTCACCAGGGCAAACAATTTTCTGGACGATGTTCTTCGTTTCGTCACTGGTCTTCGAGTTGTCACGGGGATATATCGCAACGGAGCTAAAAGTATTAGGACGAACAAAGCTATTAGACCCTTTCTTCACCATATCGGCAAAAGATGAAACGGCGGGTCCCTGCTTTTCACACGAATCTTTAATGGTCCGGTTCATTTCTAAAACACAATCCCTTAAGTCTCGCTCGTTAGATAAAGTTTGCAGTGACATGTGGGCCTTCATGGCATTGTTCTTCAGCGATTGTTATTGGACTGCCAGTTGAGAAACTCCGTGTCCAATGTTTCGGCATATATTGCTAATTTTGAGCTTCTGATCACTGTTTAACTTTCCTTCAGAAGAAATAGTGCATACCTCATTCAAGTGGTTCACAATAGAAGTCAACCACTTCTGAATCTCAGGAGTTGAGACTATCTCCACTTTATCCTCTTCCTGGGCTTGTTCACGACTAGGTTGCTGGCGCTGCGTCGGTGTAGGTGTAGGAGGAGGACTGTGTCGCGTCATCCTACTCCGATTGAAGGGACTGCTATCCATATTTTAGTTAGTTATATTCCAATTATAACATTTTAAACTTGTAAGCACTTGCAAAATGAGTCAGTAAAACACGATAGTACACGAAAGACTGAAGTATAAAACAAAGTTGTTTCGTCCCTATGTATGCTTAGATCTTTTAAAGTAATAACTGACTGACTGACATATCAACGTTCAGCCAAAAACTACTGGGACTAGGAGCGTGAAATTTTGCACAAGGCTTCCTTTTATGACGTAGGCGAACACTAAGAATGAATTTTTCCAAAATCCAGCTCCTAAAGGTATGTAATGGGGGTCTAAAGTTTGTATAGAGAACCCTACTTTCACGCGGGTGAAGTCGCTGGCAGGAGGCTAGTTTAGGTATAAAATCTATATATAAAAATCATCATTTTTTTTTAAGTGGGAAAAATCTTTGGGCGGGAAATAGTATCAGACTTTTACGGACTTTTTTTGAATAATAACATAGTATAATGCTTGACTACGATCCAACCGATGGTAGTGTATGACAGTGAGGCAATTGTTGATGGTGTGGCATTAGTTTATTAAAAGCCTATTTACTTTAGCCTAAAACATATCTAAATTATAATTGAACGGGAAGACCGCAGCAGGCAAAGATTGTATAGTGAAACGAAGCCGGTGCCAGAAGCTATACTCCATCTGTCTCGCACTGGGTCCGCGTGGTCATCGAATAACCAATCCCGCTCTTGGGCGGAGTGGGAAACAGTGTCAAACTCTTACTGACTAAACAACCTACCCCGTTCCTTCCTTGCCTTATTCCCAAAGCCCCGGTGTAACGCTTTCGCACCAACCCTCGGCCCCGGAGGGCTTCGACACTGTAGGGCCCCTAGACTTAGACCACTACAGTTTGCTGACAACTTCTTGAGTCGCGCACTGTTCTCGTATTTTGACTGTTACCAGACGACCAGACGGCGAGCTACCCGCTCGCCGTCCGCAAGCCAGCGTCTTCGGTGGCCGGATATCGGCGAGTAAGCGGCAGCGACGGCTAAGGCGCGGACGCTGTTGCCTTTGCCTTATGCGGTCAGCCTCCTCCTTCACTAGCATTACTGCCTCGCAGAAGGAGGCGACCGCCTGCCGCTCTCTGTGTCCCAGCGGTAGGAACACTAATAAGGCTGATGATGATTGTTTTTTAGTAAAAGTTTTAGATAAAAGACCTGTGAAGATTGTTTACATTTTGTTTTTATTTATGTAAACAGTTAAAGTATATTATATTAGTTTATCAAGTACCAAGTAATACAAGAAACTTTATAAACCTACCTATTGTAGGCCCATACAGCTTTTCCGCAAAATGGCCTACAAAGGAATAGTTAGAATACAAATTTGAAATTCTTCATCAACTGGGATCCTCCAGTTGGTCAAAGTATGCCTACCAAGGCATCACTTGGCCTTCCAACTTACTTGATAGTTTTGAGGAAACTTTAATTTGAAGCCTCGAGAATAGTTTGTAAATTTGAGCAGGCTTTTGTTTTGGATATAATTAGTGAAGTTATTGTGACTAGATGTAGCCCGTGATTTTATTCGCGTTAGATTCAGATTCCTTTATTTGCTCAAACATAAGTATACATAATGGCGACTGCGTACCGGACGACGCTTCGTAGGCAGGCCCTCTACAAGGTGGACCGACGATCTGGTGATGGTCGCGGGAAGCCGCTGGATGCGGACAGCACAGGACCGATCGTTGTGGAGATCCTTGGGGGAGGCCTATGCCCAGCAGTGGGCGTCGCTCGGCTGACATGATGATGATGATAATGAAGTATACATAGAATTATTATTGAAAACAATGCTTGCAAGTTGTTACAATCAAATGGAGTTGTGCTACATATTTACCTTTTATATGGTCAATAAAAACGCCACAAAACGTCACAAATATCATTTAATCATAGTTCTAAGTTCTTTTTTGCTCGGAATTCTAATTCATTGAATATTTGGTCACCAAAATTTGTCTAACTAACGAAATATAACTTTGTAATACTTACCTGACTAACATTGCATTTTGGACAAGGGTTGATGTGAAAGCGGAACACCGGGGCCCTGGAACTAAGACAAGAAGGAACGTTGGGTCGTTGGAGCTTAAAGCATCTTACAGAAGTTTTGGTCCATGGAAAGAGTCTGAGACTATAATCAAATATAAAAATCAGCCTTAAAAAATAAGTTCAGTAATTCTTGTTTTTAGTTCCCTTTCTCACCTGGTACTTGCCCAGGACTAAAGAAAGTATCATGTTTTGTTCTACAGCAGCATCAGGCTTATAATGTTACCATCAGTGGGACTCAGGCCTCCTTTCTAGGCGAGGGAATAGACCGTAGTCCACCACGCGGGTCTAGTGCGGGTTGGTGGATGTCTTCGAATTTTTGGTTCTAGGACATGCCGGTTTCACGATGGTTTTCTTCACCGTTTTTAAGAGCCATGATGAAATAAATTAGACGGAGTAATGCGCCTGACTAGTTGCCTATGTATGCCTTTACCGCTCGGCCGTCACTGCTCTTAATCATTTTATGGCAAAGTAATCGCTTTTTCAACTTTAGAGAAAATTGAGACACTATGGAACTATCATGTTTTGTTCTGTCACTCCTTAAATGTTCAAATAGACGAGCGAATTTTAATAAACTAAACGAGCTAACCAGTTGTCAGTTGTACAAATATGTCAGCGATATAACTGTCATAATGAGTTTAGAAGCAATTATTTACAGTGGCGAGCACAGCGAAGTTTCTGTACAAGTGAGTTATGTTTAACTTTGTTAAACTATGTACCTACGCCAGTTATATTATTCATTTTATGTCAAAAATTGTTATTAAAGTGGCTATATATTAGACCAGTATTTCGAAAAGAGTGTGTTGTGGCACAGTAGTGTACCGTGGTGATTAGTTGGTGTTTTTTTTTATGGTGGGATAAATCATCGAATGACGAACCCTACTCTTGACCGGAGCGAGAGACAGTGTCAGACTGGTACTGACTAAACGACCCACCGTTCTTTCTTGCCTTAGTTCCAGGGCGCTTTCGTATCAACGCTTGGCCCCAGAAGGCTTCTTCCCTTCTTTTTTTTGAAGTAAGATGGTTGAAAATATAAAAATAAAATATATTATAACGTGCCTATAGTTATTTGTCTATGTTAACAAAAAGAGAAACTGATTGACTCGACACATATCAAAAAACGAAACTATAGTGTCTAGGAACATGAAATTTTGTATAAGGTTTATTTTATAACGTAGGCAAGCATTAAGAGAGCTATCCCCAAAATTTGACCAACCCCCCTAAGGGGATAAAATGGGGTTTCAAAGATTTTTTTGAGAAATCTACTTCTACGCGAGGAAAACCGCTGGTATAAACGAGTGAATGAATAAATTCCTTAAACATAAATCCCATCGTGCCTACGGCATAATGGTATGTAATAAATAACGCACCTTAGCAATTTTTTTCTTCTTCGCTATGTATTTGTGTCAGCATTCAAATAATATTTCAAATATACATAAATATGAAAAGGTTTCATTTCGCGTTCTAACAAACATGATATAAATTTCTACGCAATATCTTTATGAATTGAGCGAGAATAGATTATATAACGTAGAACCTTTTTTTAATAACATTGGTCCGACTTAAAAACTTTATTTTGATTGAAATTTTTCGAAAAATAACTTTGAATAAATATTTCTTTCAAAGGCGTCTCGTTTTTCATTTCAACTAAGTGCATTGAGCAAAAATGTATTAATATTCAAGTGTTATAACGTCAGGCATTTTTTTGGGATTTTCAATGTGTTTTTTTATGATGAGTAAAAAACGTCCAATGAAAATTCCCGCCCTTGGGTGGAGCAAAAGATAGTGTCAGACTCTTAATGACTAAATTTCCCATCCTGATCCTACGTGGCCTTTTTATTTTTAAGGTTTTAAAACCTTTTTAGTCAATTTAAAAAAAAAAAAATAATCTTACGAATTTTATTTTCATTGCGTCTTACTAGAATATCGGATAGCGACAAAATCATAAAATAGCCAGTTCGTGTTACGAACAATACTAAAAAAAAAAACAAAAGAAATGCCAAATGTCACGGAAAACCAGGTGTACAACATTCTAAAAAAAGAAGGCACAAGTTCAAAAAAAGAATGCCAAACTTTTTACAAAACCGCACACGGCACTTTGAGGCAAAGGCATTACTTCAGAAAGCCTTTGAAAAAAAAAAACATAAGCGTCTCGAGTATGGCCTAAGGAAGGCTATTCATTAACAATACTATTGTTCTGGCGTGCTTGCCTAGTGAATGGGCCGCTTGACAAATTAAATCTGTCTTTCTTTTGCCTTTGTTCGGATTAAATTGAGTTTTCTTATTTGCAATTTGAGATAATATGGCGCCGTTTAGCTGATTGAAAGTGAGACATTATAAACATATTAAGGATTTCAGTAGCTTTTCCTTTAAAGCGTTTTCGTTTTTATTACAGAAAAGTTTAGATTTTTATTACCTTTTTTACATCGTATCTTATTTTATACTAGTAATCTGCCTCGGCTTCAATCAGGCGCAAATCATATACAATTTTTTTTCTTGTTAAATGCTCTTTTGGCCATCGAAAACCACATAAAATCGTTTGTATGGTTTAGAAAGAGTTTACCTCAGCATTTTCGAGAATATCACAAATCCCTAGTACTTCTTAGGAAGCCTGCAGAAGGGTCGAAACCCACTAGAGCTAAGGATTAACCTCTGAAAGGAACCCTTCTGGCCTTGGTATAAACGCAACTTAGGAACGGGGTGAGTTGTTTAGTCAGTAAAATTCTGACACTATTTCCCGCTCCACAAGGGCGGGATTTGTCATTGGATGATTTTTATAAACCCACGTTTAAAAAAATATCCCTAGTACTTTTTCTGTTGGTAAATTGTGTTTTCTGTTGGTAATTGGTACATAATGCGCCGTTGGGTTTAGCCTGCTCTTCGGCAAGCTACTAACCTACTGTTGGTCACTGTAGGTTATTTTTAATCGTTGCACTGTTCACGATAACTTAATCAAGGTAAAAAGATTATATTATTGACTTAGCGTATTAATTAGATTTAGATCTAAAGATAAGTCAGAATTACAAGTGACTATTATAGTGACTACACTATAATAGTCACTTGTAATTCTGACTATTATAGTGACTACCTAAGTTTCGACGGATACTCGATATCTTGGGTATCGTAATCTTGCTTAAGAATGTGTAGAAGTTGTTGTCACTCGACAATATGCTTATGGCGAGTTTTTTTTCAAACATTGGAAAAATCATCAAATGAAAATTCCCGCTCTCGGGCGGAGACTCCTTTGCTAGCATTACTGCTTCGCAGGAGTAGGCAACCAATAGCAACTCCTCGCTGTGAACCATAGCCTGAACCAAAGCACGGCACGAGTGGTCGCCGCCACCGATCGGACTACAAGGACATGGCAATGCTCTTCCAAAGTGGGGCACACCTCGACCGTATGGTCCACTTTGTTCTCCAGGCGATCCATACAGTGGCGACACCCGAGCGTTGCTTCCTCATGAATACTGTGCAGGTCCACCAAATACTCCACAAAGTGGGCACGCCATCATCATGGCGATAAGTCCTCTCTTTAAGGCGTGGCTGGAAAGACCTCAAAGACGTCCTTACCTTCCGCATGACGCAAATTCTCACCTAGCATGGTAAGGTAGTACTTGCGCCAGATTCGTGCGGAAGAAACGCTCGGGTGTCACCATTCTGTTGACTGCTAGGAGGACAAGGTGGATGTGAGCCAAAGCTGCCCCACATAACTAACCTTCTCTTTTCCTAAAACAAAAAGAATAGTTAAAGAGAATATATAATCACACCTTTTAACCCCATTATTTACATAAAGGTACTACTCAAATAAATTAAGGCAAACGAAATGGTACGATTATGCTCGTACATACCCAAAATTAGTATTTAAATATGCCTAATTTATTTAATTTAGCGCCTTTCAAATGAAGTGGTACTTCAATGATTTATTTTTCCATGATTCGTTTGAAAGTAACCCTTCTGTTCGGGGTTATAATTAACTCATACATTATTTATTTTTAAATGAAGGTTTTTTAGGGTTTCGTACCTCGAAAAAACGGGACCCTCATGAGACTATTTGGTTGGCTGTCTACCTATCGGTCTGTTTCTCTGTCGAGACCCTTTTTCTGGGGTACGCGTGGACGTATTCAATTGAAATTTAAACCTACGGTTACTTGAAACTGTGAAAAAAATTAAACTTCGACGGAAAAAAATTTTATTATTTTTATCCGTCGTCCTAATGTCGACACCGGTCAACGCCGAAAACCAGCACTGTAAGCGCATCGCATAATGCATGGGACCACAGCATTATGCTGAGCGTTTGACCGTTTGTGCGCGGATGTGACGCATTCTTTTCTATAAAATCTAATTATTGTCTAATTGTTTTAAGGTTGCGTCATTTTGCTTGAAATAAACTGTTCTTTCTTTGTTAATTTTTTAGTAAACGAAAAAAAAAAATATGGCCGTTTATGTCGCAAAAAATGTGTACTTCAACACTCTAAAAAGAAATCAAATTCACGGGCCCGTTGACTTCGAAACCTGAAATTTTGCATAAAGCTAGGCCTTATAGCACAAGTATAAGAATAAATCTGAAAACTGAAAATTTGTGATAACGTCATGAAAAACAAAAAAATACTTTTTCAATTCGGAAAAATCTTTGAGACTCGATTGGAGAATGGAATTATTTTTATATGAAGTCGGTTAACAAAGTTGATATGACAGATGGGCTTTCTTAAAAAAGATCATTGCACACACCAATATGAATAACTTTTATTTATTTATTTATTTATTTAACCTTCATGTACAGTAGTGGTACATAGGCGGACTTAATGCTAGAAGGCATTCTCTACCAGTCAACCTTTGGGTTAAAAAAGACAACATTGTGGTAGGTGTGCACTCTAAATAAATAACAGATAATAAGATATGATTAAAATATAGTGTAATACTTATAATTTAAACAAGTAACTTATAATAATAAAATACGTATATACAAATATTATAAACTAATAGATACTATGATAAATATCAAATCAGTACAATTAAGAGAATTTAAAATATGACAATTATGACGAAGACCGACTAAGGTTGAGAGGGCTTCAAGTAGAAGTTCCGAATTTTTCGCTTAAAGGAAAATTTACTTTCAGCTTTTTTAATGTCAAGGGGAAGCATATTCCAGAGTTTTATGGAAGAGACAGCGTAAGAATTAGCCATTAACCCAGTATGGTGAGCAGGGATATGAAGGAGCATATTTTTGGACGCTCGAAGGTTGAGATTATGAGAACTGCCCAACACTTTAAAATATCGTTTTCGTTTTCGTATCTATGAGACCAACCCAAAAATCACGGTAAAAAACCCGCTGTTCCATACATTTTGTCGAATTATGTGAATATAAATCTATTTATATATGTTAAAGAAGACCATTTGCCCCATTCGGAGGCCTGTGCCCCAGCAGTGGGTACATTAATAAGGCTGATAATGATGATGAGATTATTTGCATAATCATCTACACTAATATAATAAAGAGGTAAAGTTTGTTTTTTTTTTTGTTTGTAGGAGGTAATCTCTGGAACTACTGGTCCGATTGGAAAAAAAATAGCAACAATAAAAAGCTGCTTTACTTCTGAGTGACATAGGCTATATTTTATGTACGCGGGCGAAGCCGCGGACAAAAGCTAGTTTGATATACTAACGAATAATAGTACATTGTTATACGAGGGATGAAAGAAAGTTATTTAGTTCCGAGAAATTTCTTGGCGACCGAGCGAGAGCGAGGTCACTAATAGTTCGAGGGACTAAATAACTCTTGAACCCGAGGTAAACACTGTGCTTTTCATTACGAATACGAGGAAAATAAAAATAATAAAAACCTGAGTCGTCGTCAAAGGTCCTCGTATGTTTTTAGGTAGGTATATTTCTTTTGATTTAGGCGGTAAGCGGTTTTCTCCTCTTCTGAATCTTGCGTTAAATTTGTAACTAAAGCTGATGAACTTATCGTGTTAATAAAAAAATCTTGTAACAGAGATTTTGCAAAATGTAAACAAAACTCTAGACCTCGAAAAAAAAAACAAGGAAGATCACATTGGCCACAGATTATTGAGAGACTACCATTTACCCGCCAATTTTTTTTTTTCAGTGTTCGGCTCTCTGGCTTGTCAGTCAATATTTTTCATTTTGTCATTGTAAAAATGGGTCTGGTCAACATTTTTCTCAAATATATATTAGTTTTAATGAAATAGTTGAAAGTAAATTAAAAAAAAGTCATTTAAAAAAAAGTATTCTTAAATTATTTCTATAGTATTATGTTATTTCAATTGTACTGGCAGTATATAAATTCGGGTCACGGTTCAATAGAAATGTCAAAATAGAACTAGTTCTTTTTTTAATATTTGCTTTCTAAATATTAAAAAAACAACTGTCAGTTGTAAAGTAAAACTCCCTAGGGAGTAAAAGTACTTCTTCCAACCCTGTCCGCAGGCAACTTTACACCTACTTTCAGAGTATGAGTAATGAAAAATATTTTTCATAGAACTTGATGTGATTTATTTTCAAAGGCCTATGTCTTTCACAGACAAAAAGCAAAGTATTAGTTGTAGGTAGTCAAGATAACAAACAACTTTTACTGACTGTATGCCTACAGTCACCACCTACTGTATTAATTTTAATGGAGCAAAAATCCAGATTACCACGGTCTATTTCAATCTAAAAATAGTTTTCTAAGGCCTTCCATTTCTAGCTTCTTAGAATCGAAATTATTGTGAGGCCTTTCATTATATTTAGCTCGGATTTTCTAGTTTAAGAACATTTTACTTGTCCCTACCATGAGGTTTTAATGCGATTTATTTTACGATCTAAACTGAAATGAAGAACCGCTTTGACCGATTTTGTGCAAACTTCACATAAACCATCAACTAAATAGTCCGAACAAAGTCTAAACATTTGGTTTGGATAGGTGAGCCCGTTCTTAAGTTATTAAATTACAACGAAAAGTGGCATCTTTTTTTAATTGTTAAAAACTAGTATTTGACTGTGATAAGCAGTGATGCAATCGTTGATGGTGAGGCGCACTAGTTTATTAAGAGCCTATTCACTCTAGCCTTGCAGACACCTAAATTATAATCGGATGGAAAGACTGCAGCCGACAAACTGTTCCACTCCTTCGATGTATGCGATATAAACGACGAAAAACGACGAAATCTGGGTGTGTCAGTCTCCAAACATTTTATATGGCAACTAAACTTGTAGAGCTACATTACATCCATGCCACGCGACGTCTTTCTACGTACAAATCAGGTGTAGCCCACGTGCGGATCAATCTAATGTAAATCTAGCTTTACTGTGCCGACTAAAAAGCCTTATCAAAATGTAATATATTTTTACATACATTCATTTTCTCATACAAAACCCTGTCTGAATGAAGACACAAGTGCAGAAATGTACAGAAGGTCGAATACATATCGCACCACTGTGTCCCTTCGTCGACGGCGCGCTCCGTTCCCGCGCGCCTCAAGGAGTTGTCAGCAAACCGTAGGGACCCTGCAGGGTCGAAGCCTCCCGGAGCTGAGGGTTGATGCGAAAGCGTTACACCGGGGCTCTGGGAATAAGGCAAGGAAGGTACGGGGTAGGTTCTTTAGTCAGTAAGAGTCTGACACTGTTTCCTGCTCCGCCCAAGAGTGGGATTCGTCATTCGATGATTTTTACCTACCATAAAAAAAAAACCACTGTGTCCCTGGAACGCAAAGAGTAATTAATGGAACACGGCATCAGTTAGTAAAAGCAGAGGCGTAGCGTGGGGTAATTTAGACGTGGGCGAAGGCAAATCAGCGAGGCCTTTTTCTTTCATAAATTGAAAACGAGACAGCCACTGTTGCTACCTAGCGTTCATCATATCGTAGCTAACCTTCAGGTTAAAAAGTGGTAAAAAAAGAGCTAGTTATTTAATTAGCGTGGGCTTACACGAGGCCCACTGAGCTCTAATAATTACCAATAGACAGGCTCTTTCGTATGTTTGACAGTTCATTTTTTGTACCTATTTGAAGCGCCTCTCGCGAGCGTCTAGAGAACTAATTGACTGATACTGTATGCGTTGCGACATTACCAGTTTTAGTAGAGTTGGATTACGTTAAGTCTGCGCGTGGCTGGGGGCGTGCTTAATGTTGCCAGTTTAATTAATCTACTTTCCCTCATATAATAAAAAAATACAAAGCACAAGAAATACATTTTGAAATCAAATTTTATTGTGATGGTCATTCTAAAAATTACCTGTCAAGTAAGCAACACGGGCTCTAACTTTCGAAAATGGTACCAAAGGCTCGTTGTTATTTCGTTCTTCATAGGCATGTTTAACGTTCAGGACCATCTCTCTCCCAGCACTTTTAATAACTTTCGGCATAATTATGACGAATATATTCTTTTAAAACAATTAAAAACACAAGACGCGACACTTTCTCCAGACACCTTACATAAACGACCAATTTTGTCAAAAAATTAAAACAAATTTTAGCCGCACGCAGCCTTTTTTCTGTAATAGGTGTACCAGCTTCTGCCAGCGGCTTCGCCTGCATGAAAGCCTGTTAACCGCCATAGGGGTGGAGTTTCGTAAAATCTGCTCATAGCGGACGTCTACACCCTGTAAGAAACCTACCTGCCGAATTTTAAGTTTCTAGTTGTTATAGTTTCAGAGATATAGTAATTAATCAGTGAGTGGTATTTCGCTTTTATATATTAGTAGCTTTTACCCGCGGCTTCGCTTCCGGTATCAGAAAAATGTGATAAATGAAGAACCCCTTGACCGATTTTGTACAAACTTCACATAAACCATCTACTAAATAGTCCGAACAAAGCTTAAGCATTTGGTTTGGATAGGTGGGCACGTTCTTGAGTTATAACATTACAACGTATAGTTGCATTGATCTTTATATAATATATATTGATATAGATCCAAATCTATATAATTACTACTTTAATGAAAGTAAACAAATAGATTGAATTATAGGTTGTTTAATTAATTATTATAAAAAAGTCATGAGAACTTAGAAAATATGTACTTTATATAATATATAATAGCTTTTTATAATAGTCACTTCATTAAGATTAAAATACACAGTAGCAGTCCATTTTCAACAAACTCTTTAATAGCTCGTTATAATAATCACTTGTTAAGATTCAAATACATAGTAGCAGTCCATTTTCAACCAACTCTGCCAGGCACCACTCGGGTACGAATATTCAGGGAGATTTGTTGTTCTGGTCACCCGAAAAAAATATTTGACAAATGGTCCACTTTTGGAAAATCGTATTGTAGGCCCGATATTTTCTCATTCCTCTTAACAAGCTCGTTTGAATTTCAAGATAATATCTTTACCAGCACTTTTAACCATTTTCAGTATAATGATGACGATTATTTACTTTGGAAACGATTAAAAACACGGAAGACAAAACATTCTCTTGACACCTGACATAAATGTCAAGATGACGGCAAATGATTAGTTTCCTTTTTTCGCCGCGCGCAGACTTATCTAAATTCAACTATACTGTAGACACTCGCTACTGTCACCGTTGGCCGACAGCGCCAATATGGCGAATATCCAAAGGGGAAAAAAGCATTTTGACAGCAGCCAGTCCAGTGTCACAAATAACAGAAATCTGGCGAGGCCCCTTTAGGTGTAGCAGTAGTAAAATTCTGACATATCTCGTGTTTCTAAACTTACTGGTCGTAGAGACGCATGTACAAATGCTTGAGTAGGTTTTATTCATTATAGACCATTAAATTTTGGGCGTTTTTAAAACTATCGAGTACATGAAACACTATCGATTTGTAAAGTTAAAATTAAAAAATACTTTTTTTTGTAATATTGATATCAATTTACGCGTATACGAAATTAATTTCTTTCAGTTAAGAACAGCTGAGCGGGTTCAATGACCGTAAGTAGTTAGTGTAATGAAACACTTATTATAAATATACTACAGTTAGTACGCAATGACCGATAACTACCTACTGTCAATAACCCAATAACCCACTCAGCTGTTGTTTACTTGAAGATATCAATTTTGTATAAATATGTTAAAAAAGAGCGCGTCAATTGCTATCAATATAATATACAACCAAAAGTACTTTATTTTTTAATTTTATCTTTGCAAATCGATAGTGTTTCATGTGCCAGATCGACTTTCCACGGGATTAAAATGACCAAAATTTAAAGTTTTATAAAGCTGGGCTTCTGTATCTACATATTCTGTGGTACAAATCTCAGAGGCTGGCAATAACAAAGTTTAATAAGTCGTAAATAAGTGCTCGCTGATATCAAGGGCGGGGTTTCAGCCGCTGAAGTAAAATGGGCTGTAAATAACTTTTATTGGATGCTTTGTATCGTACGTGTATGTATATGAAGAGACGTTTTGTATGGTTGTATTTACCTTTTCAGTCGAAAGACGTCCACTGCTGGACATAGGCCTCCCCTAATTGTCACTATAAGGAACGGTCCTGTGCATCTCGCCTTATGCGGTCGGCCTCCTCCTTTGCTAGCATTATTGCTTCGCAGAAGGAGGCAACCGCCTGCCACTCTTCCTCGCCTCGGACCATGGCCTCAACCAAGGTCCGACGCGAGAGATCGCCGCCGCCGATTGCCCCCACAAGGACACGGCGATGCTCCTCCCAAATCGGATACCCAGGACAGGCCATCGGTCCACCTTGTTACGCGGTCGCCACTGGTAAAGGTTCCTACCTTTCGACCCCAACGGTCATCTGTTCTGTGCCCTGTGCCCCGCCCATTGCCACTTAAGTTTGGCGATTCTTTGGGCTATGTCAGCAACCTTGGTTTTCCTGCGGATATCTTCATTTCTGATACAATCACGCAAGGGAACTTTGAGCATAGCCCTTTCCATTGCCCTTTGGATGACTTTAAGCCTTCTGATGAGGCCCATTGTGAGTGACCACGTTTCAGAGCCATAATGTCATCACTGGCAAAACACATTAGTAGCATAGTAACATAGACTTTCGTCTTGTTGTATTGCATGAATGGATTCACATGTGTGTATCTGATTCAATTGAACGTGAAGAACACGCTTGAATGACTGAACGGATTTTTATATAGTTAATGTTTCTAATAAAAACTGGACAAGTGCGAGACAGACTCGTACACCGAGAGTTCCGTACTTCTTACCTATAAACTGAGGAGTTTGATTTTGCACAGCTTTAAGGGACCGCAGACCTGAGTGTATAATATTAATTCCGACTCGATACCTCTACGCGTTCCCGAGATAAAGGGTCTAGACAGATCGACAGTCAGCAAAGTGTTCTTAAAAAGGTTTCGTTTTCTTCTTTTAAGTTACGGACCACTTTATTTAAAACTATATATATTGTGTGATAAAACGTCTAACAGAGTGACCAAGGAGATACCAAGGTATCTCCTTGGTCACTCTGTTAGACGTTTCCTCCTCCTCCTCGTTGATCTCCTCTCTTGGTCTCCTTCGTTGAGACAGAAAAAGAGTAAAGGGGAGACCAAATAAAAGGTGGAGGGACGTCTTCAACCTGAGATGTGGACCCCTGTGGATGCGTGAAACGCGCGAGAGAAATGTATGGAAAGGTTTAGGAGAGGCCTACGCCGCAGAGGCGACTACTACTTACGAAAATTAAATAAGTTATAATACATTACTATCCAGGAAAACTTATACGTGCACTATTTCAGACTACCTTATGTAATATATAACGCTGGAACTGTAGTAAGAAATAAAGGCTATTTTTATTTTATTTTATGTATTGTGTATGTAAATATTATAACTTAAAAGGTATACTAAAAATATTAATATTTACAAGTGAGTAAAAAAGGAACTTATTAGGCATAAAAAATGCATCCATTAAAATCGCTTTTAGCGATAAGACCGTCCATTGTAACACCGTAGTAATATTAAGTTCCTAATTTACCAAGTTGTGTTTATGGTGTACCTACAATAAAGAGTATATCTATGAACTTATCTATATGGATATTAATCTTTTAAATACCGTAATTAGAGACATAATAGAAATAATAATAATAATAATTCAGCTAATGGCTTAATAGCCAAGAGCCTCGACCAACACCTTAGGAGGCTCTCGTTAGGCGGCTGGATCAAGGGCTTGATTCAGAGAGCGGTACTCCTGGACACGGCTCGTATAGTTAGGAGGTTCCTTTCTCTGGAGCCCTGACCGCCGGTAGCTTGGACCCTGTTCCCGATACCGGTGGGACACTATTTTTTTTATTTTTAAATGTTTTTTTTTTTTTTTTTTATTAATGAAATGTTTAAAAATATAACTTATATGTAAAGTATTTAATAAACGGAATAATAATTCTTTATTGTTGCGATATGTATACAATTAAGTTAAACCCTGACTCCTGAGCTAGGTTAGGTGCCTGTATTTCAGGAGCCAGTGACTTCTTCCATTTTCATTGTAACAACTTTAAACAATCACTAAAAAAAACTAAAAATTAGATTTACATGAATAAAGAAAAAGAGAAATAAATTACATCTTAAATCTAAGTACCATATTAATAATTTTACTAGATTAACAAAAACAACATTAATTCAATTAATTAGAATTTAAGGCAGATAATTATACAAATTCGATAACAAATTAAAATCAAATATAAATAATAAGAAAAAATAAATAAAAAAAGATTTGTTAAAAAATTAGATCAAAAATCAAATAGATATGCGAATGCCGACGATCGCTTGGGGTTCATGAGTTTAATGGAAAAAGTGCCCAGAACGCTGGCAGCATTGCCACGCTGGATAGCAATGCTGATTCACTGACAGAAATAAAGCCAGAGCGAAGAGTCGACCAGCTGTTTGCTGATATCACGCAAGTTAAGTTGCAGAACCCTAAAAAGAATTTATACAACCCCTACAAATGAAACCCTACGCAATCTAGATTACACTTAGATTAGTCTTCATCATTCCCCTACTGTAATTATTACAACTAAATTATGATCCTAAACTACAACTCATTCTAAACTTTAACTCCATGAAATAAGACACATAATCGTACGTACGGATTAGCTAGGATTAGTTCGTTGTCAGTTGAAACCTTGTGAATTGACGTCAAGAGATAATCGATGTTAAAAAAACCCGTTGAACACAGAACCTTTTATTTTTTCGCAGTCGGTTAGAGGAAAGGAGGTGAGCAGTGGTAGCCGAGTGGTAAAGGCCCCGACTTAAGAGTTGTAGGTCGCTGAGTTTGACCAGCCAGGCGCATCATCATCATCATCATTTCAACCGAAAGACGTCCACTGCTGGACATAGGCCTCCCCGAAGCGCCGCCACAAAGACCGGTCCTGTGCGTCAAATCCCCCCACATAATGAGCACCAGGCGCATTACTTTGTGTAATTTATTTCATCACCACTGCTCCCAAAACGGTGAAGGAAAACATCGTGAGGAAACCGGCGTATTCTAGAAACAAAAATTCGAAGACATGTGACATCCACCAATCCGCACCGGGCCCGCGTGGTGGATTATGGCCCATTCCCTCTCCTAGAGAGGAGGCCTGTGACCCAGCAGTGGGAACATTAAAAAAGCTGATGATGATAGAGGGAGGGTTGAGTGCTATTGAGGGTATACAAATATTTGGAGATGGTTCAAAGGAATCATAAGCGCCAGCCACTTCTCAATCGATCGAGAGTCAAGAGAATTGTCTTAGAAGTCATATTTTACGAGTATATCTCCGAGTTAAGTACACTCAAATTGATAAAATAATGCGCAATATATTTTATTTTACACACATATTCTATTGTAGCTGAAACTCTTTAATGTTTTCTTATACCGTCATTAGAGATATAATAGAAATACAATAGGTGTGCGTGTGCTTGGGGGGGGCGTACTTCTAATGAGGAATCTCTACCCTGCATCAATCAGTGGAAACTTCTTTTTTCTTGACTTATGCTGTGATACCTTGCTTCTAAAAGTTTACAGTAACAAGAAATCTATAATATGTATGTATTTAGAAATATTTAAGTATGTTTATCAGTTGTCTATAACACAACACCACCCATAACACAAGCTCTGCTTATCTTAGGACTAGACGACGTTGTGTGACAGTTGTGAAATATATTATATTAAATCCCCCCTTTTTACTCCCTTTGTGGAGGAATATCCAAAAATCCATAGATATGTCAAATATATATATGCAAAAATCCCTTCTTAGTGTTGTAGTTCACTTACGACTTAAAATTAATTTCTATGCAAAACTAGCTTTTGCCCGCGGCTTCACCCGCGTGGTATTGGGGTTGGGCTTGGGGTTTCCGGGATAAAAAGCAGCCTATGTCCTATTCCGGAGTGTATGTGTGCCTGTGCTAAATTTCATCCAGATCAGTCCAGCCGTTTTGGCGTGATTGAGTAACAGACATTCAAACATCGTAACTTTCGCATTTACAATATAAAAATATTAGTAAGATTTCAAGCTCCCAGCCCCAACAGTTTCTGAGTTTTGATATGTCTGTCAGTCAGTTATCCCTTTTATATACAAAGTTGATAAGACAGTTGGACTTTCTTTAAAAAGGATCATTGTACAAACCAATATTTTTTTACGGTGGGTAAAAATCATCCAATGACAAATCCCGCCCTTGGGTTGAGCAGCAGATAGTGTCAGACTCTTACTGACTGAAAGACACACCCCGTTCCTGTTGCCTTTCATACCAGGGCCGAGCCTTCCTTTCAGACGCGAACCCTTGGCCACCGAAGGTTTCGACCATCCTTCCTTCCTTGGATTTCGTTTTTGTCGACGTAGGCACGAAACCCTAAAAAAAAATAAAAACTTTAGCACATTGGGTTATTAGAAGCTTTTATTTAGTTTCACGTGTACTCAAATCTTGTAAAGTAGAGCTGAAATTTTGCATGCATAGTGTCAACCAGATGACAATGCAAAATAATTATGTCATGAAGTTGATCTGATGATGGGACTGGAAGGTGATCATAGCAACTCTATAAATAAACGTCGCAACCCCATCGAGTATGGGCACATGTGATTCGTCTTGACGAGTTTTAATTATATAAGTATATACCGCGCGATTAAAGCCTGCTGTAGATAATATATTTTTATTGGAAACTTGTTTTTTTTTAAATTTATACACAGACAAAGCCACTTCATCAGACAGCATCAGACAGTATTTTACTAATATCAGTACTGTACAGTACCGTAGATATTCTCGTATTTTTATCGACCTTATCTTTAGAATAGACCGTTTTGTTATTTTCGTCTCAATTTCGTGGAAGTAACCAAGAACACTCTTTATTATGGAACATTATATATAATCCCGACAAAATGTCGGCTGCGTGGAAGAATTGAGGTTTCAGCATTAAAAAAGATACTGCCATGAAGGACACAGTTATTTTTGGGCTCGAGGAAATGAAGTAAGATATAATTAGTAGGCTAGGACTCTTTGCTAGCCTGGCAAGTATTAACTTAATAGTTTTACTGGCTTCTAAGTGCGTTACCAACCCGCACTAGGCCCGCGTGGTGGATTACGGCCCATTCCCTCTCTTAGAGAGGAGGCCTGTGTCCCTACAGTGGGAACATTAAAAAGGCTGATGATGATGAAGTGCGTTCACACATGTGAAAATATGTTTCTATATATACATTTTATATGTATAATATTAAAACCTCCTTTCCTTCCCTTAGGGGATAATTTAAAAAAATCCTTTTTTTATTCTAAGTATAAATACTAAAAAGCAAAATTTCAGATTCAGGGCTTTGAATTGGGCGTTCATGAGTGTTTTTTTTAATTTCCTTTGTTTCTTGTGGTTTTTTTTAATGACTAGCTACTCGCATATCAGCCTATGAGGTTGTCATCTGCTTAACCGGACTATGGTGGTCTTACTGTTAAACCCGTTAACCCGATAATCACGAGAAAAAACACGCTGGTCCATAGATTTATATTCACATTACTCAACAAAATGTATGGAGCAGCGGGTTTTTTTTTCGTGATTTTTGGGTTCGTCTCACTGTAAAAGTTGTTGATATTGGTGTGGTACAATGATCCTTTTAAAGAAAGCCCATCTGTCGTATCACTATCATGGTGGTGGCAAATCTAGACACTTAATAATTTCATCAACAAATTCCTTGCCATTGATATTTTTGTTACCTCCAGATGTTACTAGTCTAGGGCTATATTAGATGTCTGTTTACATGTTTGTGAACGTCCCGAAGACCACAGACCACACCACACACACACCACACCATACAGACCACACCACAGATTACTCCTGGTGTGATACCGGGAGTAATTTCTAGTGTGTAGTAAAGTTTTCTTCAACAAAATAACCTGATTGATGATTACGCTACTTTGAAACCACCTTAAGCTTAGAACCTCTGTATTAAATTGGGTTTCCGAATTAATTATATTAAGTTGAGAACGTGTTGAAATAGTTTTTGACAGGTTTTCAGGGTAAAGTTTGAGGAATACTCTAACTTTAACTCAAAATCATTTTATTTCTTATACACTCTTAAATTTTGGTCGTTTTAATTCCGTTGAGGATCGATCCAGTGTATGAAACACTATTGAGGTATCCTAGGTAGATTTATTTATTTATGTACACAAACACTTACAAAAAGAAAAGAACACATACAGATAGAAGAGTACAAAGGTATTGCTTATTTCTAACGAAATTTCGTCCTGCGATAGGAGAGTTGGATAAGATATGTAGACACAGTGTGTATAAATAATTCATCAAAGTTAAAGTACACTAAAATCAAAGTCAAGTTCAATTAGGTAGTACACTGACCGACAACTACCTACGGCCATTGAACTCACTCAGCTGTTCTTTACTTAAAGATATGAATTACGTAAATGCGTAAATTTATTTTAATTTTAGAAAAAAAGGACTTTATTTTTAATTTTATCTTTACAAATCGATTAAGACCTACATGGGTACTTATTTAACGTCGGAAGTTAGTGTACGTTCCAATTAGTTAGAACTAGAGTGGGATTTAGTCATTTAGTCAACAAAACTCTGACTGACCCTCGCGCTGCACCCAAGGGCTGAAGATAAGGGGCAAGGTAAGTAAAGGTAAGGGTCGCGGGAATCCAATGAATGTGAGATGCACAGAAAGGAAAAGGCTTTGTTTTTAGTTTATTTGCATGATCGAATCAGAAATGAAGATATCCGCAAGCGAACCTAGGTTTCCAACATAGCATAAACAATTGCCAAACTGAAAAAAATGGCCTTTGGGGCCAAAATTCGATAGATATGATACGCACAGAACCGGTAAATGTGGCGAAGCTTGGGGGAGGCTCCTATGTCTAGCAACGGATGTCATTCGACTGAAATCTTAGTGATGATGATAATAATAATGAGCTTTATTTTTAGTCTTGATAGGTTCGCCCTTGACCACTATTACATCTGGTGGAAAGCGACGATACAGTCAACCATGGAGCGCGCTTACCTAGAACTAACCTAAAATGCAGAAACTCTTTATATTCAAATGCTATATCAGAAAAGAGGGAGGAAACTGAGAAAGTATAGCACACAAGTATATCTTAACTCGATACAACACAAGTCAGGTGAACTGTAATGACCTAATAAAAGAGAAAAGCCTTCCCCGTCCGCTTTAACGGTACCACCTTAATAGCTTTATATCGGGAAATTTACCGAAATTCCACAACAAAGATACAAGAAGAGTTCAAAGCTGAATAAATCGACTGTATTTTTAGGAAATCTACTTTGAACTTAAGAGTTGTATTTTTTTATAGTAGGTAAAAATCATCCAATGACAAATCCCGCCCTTGGGTGTAGTGGGAAACAGTGTTAGATAATACTAAACAACTTACCCCGTTCCTACATTGCCATACATACCAGGGCCAGAGCCTTCCTTTCAGACACGAACCCTTGGCCCTAATTGGCTTCGACCCTTTTGACAACTCCATAAATTCGTAGGGACCCTGCAGTCTCTACGAATTTATGGAGTTGTCAGAAAACTGTAGTGGGCCCAGCAGAGCTGAAGCTTGCTGGGGTCAAAGGGTCTACGTCTAAAAGGAAGGCTCGGCTCTGGTATGAAAGACAAAGAAAGATCAGAGTGGGTTTTTAGTCAGTAAAAGTTTGTCACTATCTTCTGCTCCGGCTAAGAGCGGGATTTCTCACTTATTGGTTTCATCTACCATAAAAAAACTATGGCAACGTGTTTTTTTTTTAATTTAAGAGTAAAAAAGAGACCCAGCCAGGCACATTGTCCAACTTATTTCATCACTACAGCTCTCAAAACGGTAAAGGAAAACATCGTGAAAAAAGGGATGAAACTGAAGTGAATGTAGATTTAGGTTGCTAGAATCGAAATAAAATACTTCCTATACAAAAAACCTTCTTTCCTCACGACCGAACTTTTGAAAGTTAACACCATCATGATTTTATGAGTATACTCGCCGTTCCTAAAACATAAAATCGTTATCCAAAAGGATTTTGTAAGGAAAATCTGAAAAGATGGACTCAGGGTCGCCCATATTGAACCCGGGTCGATTGAAACAGAATTTATTGTCAACATAAGGAGGATATTTTGTGAAGAATTCGAGGTTCTGGTTGAAAAAGAACGATATTATAATCTGATGTGGGTGGAAACTAATTTCCTTTCTGTGGTTTTATAGGATGGCTTCGATTTTTAGTAAAGATTAGGTTTTTACGGTTTAATATCACAGACAGATTTTATTTGAACAGAGCGGGCAGTCGACGACTTGGACTTGGTCCATTGGTCGCCATATATTGTGGTTATAGCGACAACAGAAATACATTAACTGTGAAAATTTCACCTTTTTATGTACCATGATTTACAGCCTTGTGACAAACGGACAGATAGACGAACGGATGGACAGCAGAGTTTTTTTATATGGTCCCGTTTGGGTACGTAACCCTAAAAAAGAACACGCGAGCCGGCTTTCGCACACCTAACATCTTACTATTATGTCTCTATTTACGGTGTTCAAAAGATTAAAACTACATACATTTATATACACCCTTATGAACTATCTAAAAGCACCTAATCCAATAAGGCATCAAAAAACTCTTCCACATCGCTGTCGACTGGTCAAAACAATCGTTAGACATATCTTCGTTCGCGCCTTCGTTTCCGCGTGCCTCAAGGAGTTGTCAGCAAACTGTAGGGGCCCGTCGAAGCCTCCTGGAACCGAGGGTTGGTGCAAAAGCGTTATGCCGGGGCTCTGGGAATAAGGCAAGGAAGGAATGGGATAGGTTTTTTAGTCAGTAAACGTCTGACACTGTTTCCCGCTGCGCCCAAGGGCGGGATTCTCCTTTGGATGATTTTTGCCCACCATAAAAAAACTAAAACTATCTAATCTAATAACGCGTGAAAAAACTCTTCTGCATCGCTGTCGACTGATCAAAACAATCGCAAGACATATCTTATGTCAAGTCGTTAAATGTAATCTCTTACTTTCTCTCTCTAGTTCTCACTCAACAAGTTCTCGTCTTGACACAGACGTTCACATAATCCCGTATAGTCCGCACTTAGCGTAGAACGTTCAAAATAAACAGCAACTTAGAACTACAGATAAGGAGGCAGCTCTTAGCAAACGGTAGCGACTATTTAAACGGATTATACCGTGTTAGAGGTATGCGCAAAAGGTTAAGTCTGAAATATTTACCGTTATATTTAAGCATCGATGTAAAATTATATACTACGAACTAGATGAGGCTTGTCGTACAGTGACGTTCCACTTAACTGATCTTCATCATCATCATTATCATCAGCTTTCTCTCTAAGAGACGGAATGGACCATAATTCACCACGCGGGCCCAAAGCAATTTGGTGGATGTCACATATCTTCGTTTTTGGTTCTAAGATATGCCGGTTTCCGCACGATGTTTTCCTTCACCGTTTTGAGAGCAGTGGTGATGAAATAAATTAAATAAAGTGATCTGCATGCCATAATACTTCTACATTGATGAAATTAGTTCAGTTTTGACGTAAAAGCGCTGTAAGTTTTAAAAGTTTTGATAGACAATACCAATGAAGCGCTACAGCAGACGTTTGTATAAACTTTTCATTATTTAGACAAATAGTTTCTATGAACGTGCTTGTCTATCGCTAGGATATAAGTTGATGTATTTACGGTTTGAATTCATTTATTTCCAAAGATTACAAATCACTTTACAGAAATAAATACTTAATATTACTAAATTACGTACATTTTTTTGTCCAGGAGAAGCAAGAGCTAACAATGTTTACATTTTGATATGAAGTAAGAAGGTAGTTCATAAAAGTTTTGTATTGTCTACCGCCGATGCGCTCGCTCTGCGGTTGAGTTCGAAATCTAAGGGCACGTTTACACTAGGAGCAAATAAAATTTATTAGTTAATTTAATTAATTATTGTGTCTTTTTAAGATATGGCATTTAAGTAGTTTTTTGAATAATATTAATGATTGCGTATTTTTAATGTCTTTTGGTAGTGAGTTATACAGTTTTGCCCCCTCATGTATTACTGTTTTTTTTCCATAGTTAGTTCTAGTACTAGGTATGTGTAAGTCTTGTGCTCGCCTCAGAAGACGTTTTCGCACCTGTATATTTTTTTGTGAATTAATGAAATTTAAGTATCCTATTCCGAAAGATAAACCGTGTCGCAATATCACTTCTTTTCTTCACCACCATTGAAGTTTGAGATCCTATTAGTTTTCTACTGTTTACTTAAATTAATTGAATTGCACAATTACTCAAGCCCCAAGCAAACGCTGTTCGCACACTTTTCTATTGTGTCTCTAAAGACCGTATTTAAAGACTTAATTCCAACGTCCGTTCCATCATCAGACCACTGGTAGCTGGTAGCAGACCAATCTGGTAGCAGTTCAGACCGAGCCCAGGTCGTCGAGGGCGCGCTCCGTTCCCGCGCGCCTCAAGGAGTTGTCAGCAAACCGTAGGGGCCCTACAGGGTCGAAGCCTCCCAGAGCTGAGGGTTGGTGCGAAAGCGTTACACGGGGGCTCTGGGAATAAGGCAAGGAAGGTACGGGGTAGGTTTTTTAATCAGTAAGAGTCTGACACTGTTTCCCACTCCGCCCAAGAGTGGGATTCGTCATTCGATGATTTTTACCTACCATAAAAAACCCTCTAAAACCGTTGTTTTTCTTTCTCTTCTTACATCGTGACGGTACATACCAGGGTCTTTATAATAAAGACTGGAAACACACGGGCAGAGTTTATGAGCATGCATGCCGAAGTTCCTAGTGTGGTTTAGTAATAATTGTCGCCATTGAAGAACCACATTACAAGATCAACATTTCTCTATGTGTATAGAATACCTACACACGACAGGCGAAAAACAACTATTGGATAGTTTTCCACTGAATAGGCCTTTATGGGACTTCAAATAAAAGGGTGGACTGTATAATAAATTATACAAAGTTGACTCGACAGGCGGGCTTTCCTTAAAAAGGATCATTGTACACATCAATATGAATAACTTTTACTATGAGACCTAAAATCACGAAAAAAAAACCCGCTGCTCCATAGATTTATCCGACAAAATTTATGGAGCAACGGGTTTTTTTCTCCTTGTCTAAAGCGCGTATTTTGCGTACGGATAGCAATTGCTTGCTTTTAAATTTGGTTGTATCTGTTCGGAGGTTTCTTAAAGACCAGATTGAATAGTTTCTAAATTTTAGCCCCGAGCGAACGCCGGCGTTCGCAAACCTATCGGCTTTCCATTATGTCTCTAATTATGGTACTCGAAATGTTAATAAACTAGTACGCTCGTAATCAAGCACTAGTTTAATATCATCATCATCATCCTACCCTTATTCCATGTTACTTGGGGTCGGTGCAACATGTTTTTTTCTTCCACTCTGTCCTGTCACCCGCTCTCTCATGGAGCACTAGGTTATATCATTAAAAAAAGGTTACAGACAGAGTTTTTCGTATTACGTACAACAGTATATTTTAGAGATAAGCGGAACGCGTATTACTTTGAGTGATCTATTTCATGACCACTGCTTTCAAAATGGTGAAGGAAAACATCGTGAGGGAACCGGCATAGTCTCAGAACTAAAATTCAAAGACATGTGAAAATCACCAACGCGCACTGGGCTCGCGGGGTGAATTACGGTCTTATTCCCTCCTCCTTCTTTCCCTCTCTCAGACAAAAGGCCAGATTCCCAGCAGTGGGAACATTAAGGCAAATTTTATGCTATGCTATCTCATGAAGGTGGTACTATTCCTGAACACTTATAAACCGCTACACTACAACATTAATATTACATTCTATTTTACCACATGTTCAGGTTCCCGTCTATAAATTAATCGATTTTCTATTAAGTATTTAGTTTTATTGCATTACAATAATTTTACGGAGAATGTTAAGCAGGTGGTAAATTTCAGACTGAAAATATCGACCTGATCCACCAACACTTTTATTCATTTTAATAACGCGTTCAGGGTGCTGATGGGGCTGCCGCGGTACTGTAGCGCGAGTGGCATGTTCGCGGAGGCGCGCGTGGACGGCTTTCACGCTATCATACGAAAGCGAAGTGCGTCTTTACTGGCGCGGGTACGCGGCAGCCCCAGCGCCATCCTGACCGCGTGCGCCGACCGAGCTGACTCCGTACTGATGGCGCACTTGATAAGCCTACATGCGAGAGCAAGCGACGAATAATATTGATTTCTATTAATTTATTTTGCTTTACTAACACTAGGCTAAGAACATTGTTACTAACAAGGGTGTCCCGTAAATAATGGATCAAACGTAACGGGTAGGTAGCTTATCTGATTTCCAACAACTAATTTGAATAGTTTAAAAAAAACCGTTATGATAACCAAGATATATTTTTTTTCGAATTTTACCATTTTCTCTACCAGAATTTAGTTTTTTTAATGCTGTCGCTGCAAATTATAACATTTTTTGGTATAATTTTTATGTAACATTTCTGAATAGCTTAGTAATGTTATAAGATACCATATTTTTTAGTAACATTTTATGTGCCTTAGAAAAAAAATATTGAATTGAAAAGATTTTTCTTTACGATGAAAAGACCAAACTTGAAAAAAATCTCCTGTAAAAAAATTGTATGACACCAACAACCACCATTATTTTAAAAACTTGTACATTTAACAAGGTTTTCAAATTGGTATAAAATTTACGTCTAGTCTTTACCGTTACAAAGATATTGCTATGAATCTGAGAGAGGTGCTGAATCAACAAAATAAAAAATAAATAAAAAGGTGTGCACAATTAAACTTTTTTTTTTCATGTTTTACCGTAGTATTTCAGAGGCAATGATTTAATTAAAAATATCAGCGTATTATAAGAATTAGAAGAAAAAAAATCAATTTGTTTAAATAAATAGTTTATTTTGTTTTTACAGCAAATTTTCGAACTGTCTTCCCCCTACGAGAATGCAAAGTCTGCATCTCCTAATAAAGGACGCTCTTATCTGACGGACGAAATGGCTTTGGTTGATTTCTGATACAGCAGATTGGATGCGCTGACGTAACTCTCCTTCTGACGCTATTGGTTGATTGTAGACCCTGTCTTTTAAACATCCCCAGTAAAAAAAAACCTAGGGGATTTAAATCCGGAGATCGTGGAGGCCACAAAATTGGTCCTAATCGGCCGATCCATCTGTTTGGATAACTTTCGTCAAGGTGCGACCTTACTGCCGTCGCATAGTGAGCGGGGCACCCATCATTTTGCAACCACATTGCTTGGCGCACGTCTTCTGGAATGTTTTCTAGCAGTGTTGGCAACTCATTCCTTAAAAAATACAGATAATATTCGCTGTTTAGAGTTGCTGGTAGTTCAAAGGGCCCTATTATTTGCCCATTGATTATTCCCGCCCATAAATTTATTTTAAATTGATGTTGGCTCCTGTCCTCTCGCATCAAATGTGGGTTTACCAGCTGCCAACTGTGCAAATTATGTAAATTTAAATATCCATCTCGGCGGCATGAAGTCTCGTCACTCTATAAAATTTTGTTAAAAAATTGTGGATCTGCCCGAATCATCCTAAGCATCCTTTGGCAAAATACTACTCTTTGCTGGTAATCACGTGACGTCAGCGTTTGAACACGTTGTACGTGATATGGGTGCAACCGGTATCTCTGTAGCACTCGATGCACCGTCGCTCTTGGAATACCGACGCGTCGCGCTAAAACGCGAATTGAGATCGACGGATTTTCCTCGATTTATCGAAGAATTATTTCGTCATTGACTTGTTGCGGTCGTCCTTCACTGGCACCACCGATTCCGGTGCCAAGAATTCTTCCCTCAAAAAGCGCGTTATGAACTCTAATGAATACGCGATAGTCGGGGTAACGAACTAGGTTCGGGTATCTTTCACGGTATAATCTTGCAGCCGCCCTGGCATTACCTCTTGTTTCTCCGTAGATGAAATGCATTTCGGCGTACTGCCGTGGCGTGTAGTCGTAACGGGGCATTACGGTGAATAAGGTTTCAGCGCTACTGCACACACGTACAACCACACAATCGATATTTTCGAAATCCGTAGGATCGCCAAGTCATTTTTCCAATACACCAAGAGTTCCAAATCGATAGGCAAATCAAAGTCCAAATACAACAATCCAAATTTCACAGAAGAAAACACTAAAGTACTAATCGGTAGCGAAAGGAATCTGACGTACAGTATTCACTCGAAGAGAGACTACTTTCAACTAATAAAATCAAGCAACCAAAAATACAAAAGCGGCGCTATCTCTATCCCTTTCACACTAAGTGAGGTGCCTTGCGACTCCGCCGCAGCAACCAAAAATGCAAAAGCGGCGCTATCTCTATCCCTTTCACACTAAGTGAGGTGCCTTGCGACTCCGCCGCAGGAGGCGATCCTTAATTTCGATCAGAATACGTCATCGGCTCAGAATCATGCTGGCCGCATACCTACCTGCCTAGATTAAAATCATTCAAGCATAAGCCATTACGTGAAGGAAAAATTAGATTGTATCATTTTAATTTCTTTTCTATCACCATCACATTCATAGTAATATCTTTGTAACGGCTAGGACTAGACGTAAGTTTTGTACCAATTTGCAAACCTTATTAAATGTACAAGTTTTTAAAATAATGGTGGTCGTTGATGTCATACAATTTTTTCGCAGATTTATTTCAAGTTTGGTCTTTTCATCGTAAAGAAAAATCTTTTCAATTCAATATTTTTTTTCTAAGGCACATAAAATGTTACTAAAAAATATGGTATCTTATAACATTACTAAGCTATTCAGAAATGTTACATAAAAATTATAACAAAAAATGTTATAATTTGCAGCGACAGCATTAAAAAATCTAAATTCTGGTAGAGAAAATGGTAAAATTCGAAAAAAAAAATATCTTGGTTATCATAACGGTTTTTTTTAAACTATTCAAATTGGTTGTTGGAAATCAGATAAGCTACCTACCCGTTACGTTTGATCCATTATTTACGGGACACCCTGTATTATGGAGTAATCCGAAATAAATTATATTATTATTTTGACGAGTATATTCAGTAAAAGTTATCCTGAAGGAACATCAACTACTCAAAGCCCAAAACCCACATATGTAATTTATTTCAAACTAGCGACCCGCCCCAGCTTCGCACGGGTGCAATGCTGATATCAAATATATTATGCATGTAGTATACATATAAACTTCGTTGAAAAAATCCGTTGCGTAGTTTTAAAGATTTAAGCATACATAGGGACAGGAAGCGACTTTGTTTTATACTATGTAATGATAGACTATTTACAAGTACTTTTGAAGAGTTAAAATGTCGCTAAGTCAAAAAATTTGCACGTTCCACGCGCAGCTGCCCGACGAGTGACGAATTTAACCGACGGCGTCCGAACCCTATTTCCTATTGCAATATATTTTCTACTATTACGCCAATTTTTACATAGAACCGTTTGGCATTTAAAGAAGTACAGAGGTACATGTAAGTTGGATATAATAAGAATAAAATTCTACAGCTGCATATAACATTGCCAAATCGGATCATATTTAATTTCTTACTCAACCAAATATATTATTTCCGTTTTTATTATCCTGGCGCCTGTGCCGAGTGTAAGGGAGGAAGTTTTCTTCAAAAGGGACATTACATTCACATACATAAGCAAGACATTTGATAGAAAATCTTAAACGAATCCAAGAACCTTGAAGAAAATTAACTTAAACTGAAGTACCTCTGTACGAAATCCATCTTGATCAAAACTTTTAAGTCTTTCTTCCACTGTATCCATATGTTAGTAACTTGGTTTGCTAATAACTGAGCGAATTTCAACTTTCAACACTTCTGAAAGGGAAGCGATGAAAGTTTTGGGCTTAAGACTGCTGTACCGAAGCTATGAAGCGGGTTTTAAGAGTAAGACGCCCATTGTATAGGCCTTCTTAATAAGATATTCAGACTTACTCATAGAAACTTTCTAACTGTGTTTTTCGTTTGAATATTGAATAGTATACTTACTTGTTCAAATGTTTAGCGAGCCCTGCTTTAGCGAGATCGGCTTTTTTTTTAGTTAAGACGATACCTTGTTGCGAAAATGACAAAAAGTGTGAAAGTGATAGACCTATGCGATAGCAACGTAAATAGAAAGAGAGAGGAAACATGCAACCTGCTCGAAAAAAATAACGTAAGCGCCATACTAAATCTTTAAAAACTGATTTCTGATTAATGTTTAATAAGATATTATCTACATTTTTCATTATTTTAATGTGACAGAAAGTACATGACTACGGCATAAAATTCATAAAATGTTATTTTTAGAGGTAAGTTCGGATTTTTTTTCTATCGAGGAAAGTTACTTGTTTTATGTTTTTGTCTTCGGATTTATGGAGGTAATATAGTCAACAAACACATATAAAAAAAAAATAATTATTCAAACAAGTATTCTTAAATTAAAATTAACGTAAAAAAATTGTTTAATTACGAGGACTCATCTTAAAGTAATCATCCAATGACATCTGTCCCCTTGAGTGTCCATAGATTGATACAGTTCGGCTGTCGGATCTTGGCGAGTTTGAAGTCAGGCTCATCGAATTTAAACGCTTGTAAACTCGTACAAAAATAAAAGTAAAAAAAAAAATACCAATACCTAACAGTTTTTAACAGCAATACTCGTAAAAACTGCAAATCGCATTTATTTGTACCTATAGCTAGTATTACTATTTCGCAGAAGAAAGCGACCGCTTTCCATTCCCGTTGGCTAATATCGATTTTAAAAATAAATCTGCTTCTGAGAATTACATCTACATTAACTACAGATACGTGGAACAGAGAGTGAAGTCTCACATGCCTTCTTTGAAAAGGCAGGATCCGACCAGACGGGAGATATGTCTGGTGGGCAATTGCCCAAATCACGTGGAGAACTGCAAGATAGTTCCTTTGTGATGGCAAAGATATTGCTACAACTACTATGATTATTATACACTGTCAGGATTATTATATAATAAAAAAATGACGTGTAAAAGTGTCCTTTGAAACCTATTAACCATATTGATCTTGAAAATATTTTATACCAACTATGTACACAATATGGAATGTAATAAAGTATTGTATATTGTATTGTAATGTATTATAAATACATTTCTCATTTAACATTATCGTTCAAGGCTCAGGCCCTTGTATATATGGCAACATAGAAATGGGGTAGGTTGTTTCCCGCTCCGCTCAAGGGCAGGATTCGTTATTGGATGATTTTTATGTACCACTAGCTTTCTGCCAGCGGTTTCGCCCGTGTGAAACTATTTTCAAAAACATAGGTTTTCGCACAAACTTTGTACACGCGTTTCATCCCCTTGTTCGCCTACGTCATAAAAGAAAGCCCTGTGCAAAATTTCACACTCCTAGTCCCAGTAGTTTCGGCTATGCGTTGATATGTCAGTCAGTCAGTTTCTCCTTTTATATAATTTTATATATAGATAAAAACAAAACTGTCATGTGACGAAACCTTACCCCTATATTTCCAAGCTAGCTGTTAGCACATGTTGTCAGCATTAGTATCTGCAAGTGCCCCGGTTCCGTTCCAGCTCTTAAACAAACATATCGCGCGGAATAGCTTGCTTTTATTCATACGATACCATTTCCGCACTAGTGCTACTAGGTTTATATTGCACTAGTAGAGTTTGCTAGTGTTTCCTTGTCTATGAAATTGATACGTTATGGCCTTATGGCTAACTTTTCATTGGCCTGTTAGTCTAGTAGTTACTGACCCTGACTATACCAGAGGTCGTGAGTTCGATTCCCACCCAGGACAATTGTTTGTGTGTTAAACACGATCATCTGTGCTGTGTCTGGTTGTAATTTATTTTTAATAATGTACCTATGTATTTCAAAATACATAAGTATATTTATCAATTGTCTAGTACTTATTACACAGGCTCTGCTTAACTTGACACTAGACGGTGTTGTGTGATAGTTGTAAAAAAAACTGCTTGAATTCAACATTTCATGATTATGTTTTGAGCCATTTTTTTTTTGTTTTGGCCTAGTCGGTATGGCCACGACTTACGAGTTGATTGTTGTGGCTTTAAACCTAGACGGACATGTTACTTTATACCACTGCTCTCAAAACGGTGAAGGAAACCAACTTATAAAAGAACAATCGAACTATAAAACGTGTCATCCACCAACTCAACCGCGTGGTCCCCTGCAGAAGGGTCGAAGCCAATTAGGGCCAAGGGTTTGTGTCTGAAAGGAAGGCTCTAGCCCTGGTATGTATGGCGATGTAGGAACAGGGTAGGTTGTTTAGTCAGTAAGAGTCTGACACTGTTTCCCGCTCCGCCCAAGAGCGGGACTCGTCATTGGATGATTCTTACCTACCATAAAAAAAAACCGCGTGGCGGGATTAAGCCCTACACTCTCTCCCAGAGAGGAGACCTGAGTCCCAGCAATGAGAACACTTACGATGTGATATAATTATGTTAGACCACTAAATATTTTAGTTACTTTGAAGCCAATCTTGATTCTGGAGGAAACATGACTTCTTAAAGTTTGACGGCGTAAAAATATGCCTAAATTCATTCAGTCCATTCAATTATCGTTATATATAATGAGTCGCCAAGCGTCCCACGCTCTTCGTTAAACCCACACCCACAACCGCGTGACATTTCCGACTCAGCAATCATGTAAAAATGACGGTAAATAAAATGTGAAAGCACAATACAATATATTGTTCTAACAATGAGAAATCGTTTCGCTGAGATATTTTTCTGAAAGACTATTTATTTACAGTGTTTGTGTAAGTTTAGAGAAATATAAGTATGTATATCAGTTGTCTAGTACTCATAACACAAGCTCTGCTTAGCTTGGGACTAGACGGCGTGGTGTGATAATTGCGGAATGTATTATATTACCTATATTTATTATTGAGATTGCGAGCAGTGGTGGCCGAGAAGTAGTGTCGGCCCCGAATTACGAATTGTAGGTCGCGGGTTCAAACCCAGCCAGGCACATTACTACGTGTAATTTATTTAATCACTACTGCTCTCAAAACGATGAAGGAAAGCATTTTGAGGAAACCGGCATGACATGTCCTAGAACCAAAAATTCTAAGACAATTGTAACTTCCCCCAACCCGCACTGGGCCCGTGTGGTGTAATATGGAACATTCCCTCTCCTGGAGAGGAGGCCTGTGTCCCAGCAGAGGGAACATTAAAAAGCCTGATGATGATGATATCAGCTCTTGGGTACATTTTGATAAAGGTTAGGAAGTCATGACCAGGTTTCGTGTTTGACCTAGGTTTGGATCTTGTAGTAGCTGGAATTGGAACTGATGTGTGACATAAATTTGAAAAAAGAAATGAATAATAAAATGTCCAATGTTTTCTATGTAAGAAAAGGTACATCGACCATTATCATTGCTTACCATCAGGTGAACGGACTTGCGGACAACGAGCAATGGGAAGCTCGCTGTCTGCCCATTCGGTAACCGTCCGGACCGAGCCCAAGTCGTCGACGGCACTGTTCCCATGCGCCTCAAGGAGTTGTTAGCAACTGTAGAGGCCCAGCCTTCTGGTGCCAAGGGTTGATGTGAAAGCGGAACACCGGGGCCCTGGAACTAAGGCAAGAAGAAACGTTGTCGTTTAATCAGTAGAAGTCTGACACTATCTCCCGCTCCGCCCAATGGCAAGATTCTTTATACAATGATTTTTCTCACAATAAAAAACAACTACAGCTGAAACAACGCTTAAACCCCAACCTGTTCATTTAAAAAGCTAACCGCAAGAAACACATGTTTAACAGTCAATCCACGATTGCATCACTGCTTACCATCAGGTGGGATTGCAGTCAAACACTAGTTAAAAAAAAATCAAATTCGGTTTATTGCAGACATGTTGTTCAGTGTTTGGAATAAACCATACCTTTCGACCACTATAATTATAGACAGAATTCATCATCATCCTACCCTTATCCCATATTAATTGGGGTCGCTGCAACATGAATTACAGACAGAATTAAAAAACAATAAGTACACAAATTAAAAACCTCTCTGAGACATTCCTAGAACATACGTGAGGACTTTTAATTGGCTAAATGTCGTCTATGATTGTTTTTCTTTTTAATTAGGTTTTTTTTTCTTTATAACCTGTAAGATTAAGATGGATGGAAGGAGTGGAAGGAGGCTTTTGCCCAGGAGTGGGACAGAACAGGCTATTAAAAAAAAAGCTTTAAGCCCTCCAAGCAATAATAAATAAAAACATTTAAGAGCCTTAAATTCCTGCAGCAATACAGGGCATCGATTTCAGATCGGTACTGAAGGCAAGTTCGCTGTACCCTGCAAATACAGAAAGCTTGCGAATGATAGAAATCTTCAGTGAAACGAGCACGAAATCGGACCCGGGATTTCTATCGGATCGGATGAATTTTCCATGAGACTGCTTCACTTCCACGGACCGAGGAATTCCAGTGACTCGCCTACTTCCTAACCTATATACGTGTGTAGAGTTGTAGTCACTATATATATATATATACAGTAGCTTTTGTCAGCGGCTTCGCCTGCGTGGTATTGGGGTTGGGGTTTCCGGGATAAAAAGTAGCTTATGTCCTATTCCGGAGTGTATCCTATGCCTGTGCCAAATTTCATCCAGATCCGTCCAGCCGTTTTGGCGTGATTGAGTAACAAACATCCAAATATTGTAACTTTCGCATTTATAATATTAGTAAGATGTCACTAAGGAGTAAAGCAGCTTTCTATTGTTGCAATTTTTTTCCAATCGGACTAGTAGATTCAGAGACTACCTCCTATAAACAAAAAAACAACCTTTACTTCTTTATTGACGCCATCTAGTCTCAAGCTAAGCAGAGCTTGTGTTATGAGTACTAGATAACTGATAAACATACTTATATATTTCTATCTAATCTATATACATGTCGGCTCGTGTCTAGGTGTGGGCGTATGTGGGTATCGTGCAATGAATAACAACGGGTAGGAGTTGAATCGGTTTACTTCTCAATACATTTCGGTACAGTGCACTGTTATCACTTTACAACAAAACGGACAGTTTCGGAACGTCTTGACTCTGCGACGGCTTGGCTGAGAGTGTGCGTCCGCTCCCCGGGCGGGTTCCCTCCTCCGCAAGCTCGCAGCAAAGCGGAAACGTAACCGACTCTGTCAAGCGCGCCATCTTTGTTTAGTTCTTCTAGTTGCCACTAGATGGCGTGCCTTGTCTTGTTGTCAAAAAATCGAAGCCGTTTCCGACACGGCCATCCTGCAAGACACACGTCCTCGTGTGTTAGTCGTCATCGCCACTTCAGCTGGAAGATGTCCACTGATGAAATGTTCCAACTAGTCATCCATCGCTGTGTGTTACTCTGAAACAAAACACATCTCGCAGTATCATATAGCTCGGTCACTCCTGACAAACACTAGGAATCACTCTCGCATCGCGAGTGCATTCCCAAACACGCAAGTGTGACTTTACGTGTCACTCACACAAGATTAAAAATTCACATCTTGACTATGAGCGACCATTTACAGGCCACACAAATGTCTGCTTCCAGCGGGAATCGAACCCGCAACACGAAGTCCATCGCTCAATGTGATAACAAAACTTTACTCAACAAACCAAATCAAAATTTTGGGTAATAGAAATTGTCATCCAGTCATGTACCAACGTTCATTGTTCTCATCTTAAAGCCTTAGGAACTCCCCACAAGTAAACCACTAACGCCACGGCACTCATTGCCGAACAGCAATCACAATTGCTTTCCCACATGTGCATCCACCACCTGTGGATCACATTGGGTAGGCCAGTCACTTCCGTCAAAGCTTAACGCGCATCGCTTACCTGCGTGTTCCCCACAACATAGGCTACCACTACTATCACCATGTACTTCGGCTGGTACATGACTTTCTGGCTTCTTTCTTAACCTGTCGTGATACCTTCACAGTACACACAACTAATCCAAAACACTAATCATTAAGCTGTACATTACGACCTCTGGCTACTCATAGCCCAGTAACCTCTAGTCACTTTTCCATACCTGCGCATCCCTCCGGGATCGCCAAGTCTCAAACGACTTAATGGTTTCCTATAATATGACTACTAGCTATTGTTTTCTATTAAGATACGCCTACAAATCAAATGTCCGATCATATTGTAAACTTAATTATCTCATTATCTCAACTACTTTATTGTACGTCTATTTTATAAACTCTGATTTTACTCCTACCTCCTACTTCAAACGCGTTTTTTTTATTGTCTTTTTTTTTTTATTTTGTTCGTGGGTATTTTGGTTTTCTCTCCTCGTACACTTTTAATAGGGTACTACACGGTATTTATTGCGTAATGCATATTCTCTCACGACATTTAAATCAATTCATGAAACATTCCGACCAAATCCAGTATGCAATGCTCTGTTTGGTACCCAACCTCGGCAATCGAACGGGACCTCCCTCCGGTACCCGATCTCTACACACACATTGCCTCCATCCGGCAATCCAACGGGACCTCCCTCCGGTACCCGTCCTCAACACACACATTGCCTCCATCCGGCAATCCAACGGGACCTCCCTCCGGTACCCGTCCTCAACACACACATTGCCTCCATTTAGCACCTTTAGCGATTACTTACATTGCCATGCTGGCGTTGGTCACAGAGCTCAAGTAACACTCAGGCTCGCAGCCACAAACAACATTGGAATGCACATAATCTGAGTCACTTGCATACTACATTTGAATCTTTGTTCATCACCTAAGGTCTAACACCTTCAAATGTAACGTTATTCCGGCTTTAGTCGACGTTCTCAAAACTACTGTATCATTAAAACCAATACTCTTTAATTTAATCAAACATTGGGAATAGATAATTGAAAATACTACAATCACTACCCTAGGTCGTGTAACTGATATTTAATCTGAGATAAAAAAACAACAAATAACGACTCGGCACGGTATTGTTATTTAGTCTTCGATTGTCTCTGCACATTTAATTTGACGTATCATATTTCTTAACTAAAAGACTAGTTCAGGTCTTTTTTTTTTGCAATCATTGAATTACACGGTCGCACCATAATTCATTTACCCGCTTACGAATTATTTTTAATTCATCCGCGCCAAACTACTATTGTCATCTTTATACAGTCAAAAATTAGTCGAACGATTAAGATCACTTTTTGTTGCATGCGTTTGTAGCATACCGATAGTAAAATAGTCCAATTATTAACGAAACGACAAAGAAATAAATGTAGGTCACGTCGGTGTCAACATTATTTCGGAGAACTGTCACCGTCATAAAAAGATCGAAACTTATTATCGGATCTACTGAGGGTACTTTGTAATTACAATTTTTTACGCCATGAACCTAATCAATTTTCAAATAATGCGTCACGGTCACTAATTCAACTGAATCTTTGCAACAAAATTTCACGGCCTAAGATTTAATTTCGCAAATAGGTGTTGGTTCACGTAATAAAATCGCGATTTAGCCCCTATTATCAATTTCAACCACACAAGTAATGATCTGTACCGAGTACCGTCATATGTCACCTACACTTGTCAATGTAACCTTTTACTTTAAATCTACCCCAAAATTTACTGACAACCTACACTGTCTTCCGCTCCGCCCAAGAGCGGGTTTCGTACCATAAACTCAGCTTCAGAATAAAAATGGAATGAGAATACCTGACCTTTTTCTGATGAAATATCAGCAACCACGGCGTCAACCCATCGCTCGCTGTCACAACGGCACCGTCACGGTTACCACCGCGCCACTTCTCTCAGGGATCCAGATCTCCATCAAGAACTCTGCTCTCCAAAGCCGACCTGGATTGGCTTGCTACCTTGTTGCCGGTGGTCTTGAGGCTTGAATATTCTTGTTTTCAGTTTGCGTATGTCAAATTTTTCCATAGTGATTTCTGAATTGCTCTCATCTCTCCGGGTCGAATTTGGGTAGATACACAATCTGGGTAGAACGTTGTAGTTTGCGCTCTGGGGGCACAACGTTACCATGGTCCAACATTCGTTGCTCAGGATTAGGGAAAACCCCAGTAAAAACCTAATCAAACCATTCAAGTCCATGCTTCGATCCGAGTCTTCATTTTCGAATTTTGAATAATAACCGCCAACTGTCTTTGTTCTCGCCAATTTCTTCAGTGTTGCGTAATTATTGCTCACATAGCTTTTCGATTCATTTGCACGATTGAATCCCAATTCTGATGTCGGCTCGTGTCTAGGTGTGGGCGTATGTGGGTATCGTGCAATGAATAACAACGGGTAGGAGTTGAATCGGTTTACTTCTCAATACATTTCGGTACAGTGCACTGTTATCACTTTACAACAAAACGGACAGTTTCGGAACGTCTTGACTCTGCGACGGCTTGGCTGAGAGTGTGCGTCCGCTCCCCGGGCGGGTTCCCTCCTCCGCAAGCTCGCAGCAAAGCGGAAACGTAACCGACTCTGTCAAGCGCGCCATCTTTGTTTAGTTCTTCTAGTTGCCACTAGATGGCGTGCCTTGTCTTGTTGTCAAAAAATCGAAGCCGTTTCCGACATACATATCATTACATTGTACGAAACAAAGTCATTGTCAGTCCCTATGTCGGCTTAGATCTTTAAAACTACGCAACGGATTTTCATGCGTTTTTTTAAATAGATAGAGTGATTGAAGAGGAAGGTTTATACGTACATAATATATTTAACTAGCAACCCGCCCCTGCTACGCACGGGTGCAATGCTGCTTATACCTACACATAAACTTTCCTCTTGAATCACTCTATCTACTCATATTAAAAAAAAACCGCATCATCGCAAATCAGTTGTGTAGTTTTAAAAATGTAAGCATACATAGGGACAGACGGGAAGCGACTTTGTTTTATACTATGTAATGATTACCTATATTCATTATTCATCATCATCATCAGCCTTTTCAATGTTCCCACTGCTGGGACACAGGCCTCCTCTCTAGGAGAGGGAGTGGGCCATAATCTACCACGCGGGCCCAGTGCGGATTGGTGGATGTCACATGTCTTCGAATTTTTGGTTCTAGGACATGCCGGTTTCCTCACCGTTTTGAGAGCAGTGGTTATTCATTATTAACTTTGTAGCAATGGTAACAACTACTGACATAGAAGTTACCTACATGGAGTAATTGAATTAGTCCCTACTAATATTACTAGAGACAAAGCGAATCATCAAACCTGACAATTACATTCAGGACCGTTAATTTGAAAGGGCTTAACGCAGGTACCTAACAATAGAATTGCCACTGAAAACATAGGAACAAAAGGTCAACGCGTCAAATTGTAAATAACGGCAGATTATAATCCGTCTCACGAAATTATAAACTGTCGAAAGAATTTTAACAGTATTAAACTACTTACAATTCTACCTCCTATTTTTCGGTAGATTAAAATTGTAAATATCGTCCGATTATAATCTATGTAACGAAATCGTAAACTCTCAATAGTTTGTGATCCGTAATCACATAAGTTATGTTTTTTATTTTTATTTAGAAATAAAGATATCCTCAAGAGAATCAAAGTTGCTGACATAGCGACACATTGCACGCAGAACAGATGGCTGCTGGGGCCAAAAGGTTCTGGAATAGCGACCGCGTTCCGGAAGACGCAGTGTTGGAACGCCTCCCACAAGATGGACGGATGACCTGGTCAGGGTTTGTTGGCATTCGATGTCCAATTTTTGTGGCGGCGTTAGGGGGAGGCCTATGTCCAGCAGTGAACGTCTTTCGGCTAAAATGATAATGATGATTAACTTGGCCAGGGGGACAAACCTTCTTTATATGTCTGCTATGTGGTTTTAGCCCTCTGAATGAGCGCAGTACCGAAGCTTTGTGCCATTAATTACATCTGCTAGTTGCCCGTTTCAACAGTGCCCATTCTAATCAAACACACGCATCGAATTGACCTTTAAACTTAGTTACGGGTGTGGGAGAGTTGATTACGACCCTGTCAGGGATTCGGATTGTCCAAAACAGGTACCGTGGTACAAAATAGCATAGGGTGACTGAAGGAATTCATGAGTATTTGATTCGTTAAAGTCTGACACGTCTTCATCATTCAATCATTTGTGTTTCCTGATGGATACAATCCAGGAATCTTTAAGTCAAAAGTAAATAGGTTACTTCTAGGTAAGCGCACTCCATCGTCGACCACATTGTCGCTTTCCATCAGGTGAGATAGTGATCAAGCGCGAACCTATAATCAATAAAAAAAACACTTAAAAAAAACTTCTCATTTCGCCCCTCGATCAATTCTCTGGACCTTTTTCTTTTAAGGTCAGATCTTTTAATAGTATTACGCTATTCTAAGCGATTATTATTATATCTGAGTCGTTCTTGATTGTTGGTCTCCAGGTAGAACAATGGTGGAACCTTTCTTCTTCGTTTATGGCTCACTCATAAGCGTCGTCGCGCGTCGCATCTGAAGTTCTTTGGGCACATCTCCAGAAACGAGAATTCGATGGAAAGACTTGAAGCGCGCGTTGACTCTAATATTTATACTCATTCCTCACTTTATATGGTATTAATAAAAAAAAGAAAAAATTTGATTAAAGAAAAAACAATTTCGCGCCTCATACAAAGTAACCAATCGCAGACAAAATTTGACATTTTCGAAGGTTTTACGAAGTTATATGACACTTTAAGAGTTCCACTCTGCTTCTCATTACACTGTCTTCCATTCTATTAATTAACTACATTATAAATACTTCATACAGTTCCCTATTCGAGACATTATGTCGTAAATGAGTTAAATAAAGTTAACTATGTCGCCGCGGCACCGTCAGAAGTGGATAGGAAAATGTAATTATGATACGTTAAATTAGTTAAAGCCTAAATGTCAAGGAATACAGTGGACCTTTGATATTTAGGTGTAAATCAAGGACAATTTGTTTCGCGCACAGGGTAGGATTTTAGTCAGTAAAATTCTGATACTCACTCTCGAGTCTACCCAAAACGGGGAAGTTATTTGACGATTTCCCATCTCAAAACAGAAAATGGCTATGCCTCTCAGCCTACCCACATTGTGAAAAAGGCGACAATTGTTTGTAAGACAAAAACTATTAACTTTATTTATTTATTTATTTTTATATATACACTAGCTTTTGCCCGCGGCTTCGCCCGCATGGGTTTGGGGTTTCCGGGATAAAAAGTAGCCTATGTGCTATTCCGGAGTGTATCCTATGCCTGTGCCAAATTTCATTCAAATCCATTCAGTATTTTTTACGTGAAAGAGTAACAAACATCCATACATCCATACTTACAAACTTTCGCCTTTATAATAGTAGTAGGATACTTTATTGTACACCAAGATATTTTTACAAATTTTGAGCAGAAAAAGAAAATGAAAGAAAATAGTCACCGAAAATAGTTTTAAAAAGTCTTCTACCTACATAATTATTCTACAAACATTACTAAACTACTAAATATTACACATAATATTATATACCTTTAACAGAAACAACCAAAACTTACCCACATTTTAGTGTACCGTAAGTGCTCTCCGACCACCAACTAATGAAGCTATACAACTTTGTAATTATATTATGTGGGTAGTTCACAAAACAGTAAGTAGGGTACTTTGACAAAATTCTCAGAACATGGCTATTTGGGGACTGTACCCAATCATTTATTTCATGTTGTTTTTTTGGGGTTAAAATAACGACGTATGTTTTAGTCTCATGTAATATGTGTCGCCAGAACTGCCATCAAGTGAAAAAAGTGAAACACTTATAAAGCAACTGAAGAAACACGGGCAGGTTTTAGTCAATAAAAGTCTGACTTTTTCTGTAGCTTTATATAGAGCGGGAGAAATTATTAGATGAAAAAAAGAGGTGTTGAATTTCCAGACAGTCTCAACGATATCACTACCGTGCTGACACTAAAACGCAGTAACAGGCTTTTTTAGGTATTTGAGTTAAATATTGATTCTGAACCGGCATTTTATAAGGAACATATTCGTCTTACCTAGGTTTTGATTCGATGATTTACTGGGCAGAAAAACGAAATTTACTAATGCAGTAACACAAAATTATATGCCAAAATTCATTGGTATACTTACTAAAATGCAGTTAAAGCTGTTACGGCTAAATCGGCCTATCACTTTACCAACTTAAACGCAGTAAATGTCTCTATTACCTCATAAAATCTGTAATCCACAACTAAAGAAATATTATGCTATATAAATTAAAACGCAGTAAGCCCTTTTTGTACCGAAAATAGTAATACTGCATTGATGACGACTGATTAAAAATCAAACTAAATTGCAGTAAGTTGAGTATTTACTGCACTATAGTCTGTATCGTTCTAAAGTTGAAAACTAACTATTTTTTTATTAAATGGCAGTATAAGTCACATTTACTGCATTATAATTAGTAACTCGAACAAAGCTACTAAATTTTACTGGTGTCACGATTAGACTATGCTGCGTTCTAGTCAGGAATTGTCTCTCAATCAGTCACAGACAGCTGATCGTGCGCGTCCATAGTCACATAGAAATCAGGGACCACTGTACTAACAGATTAGTCAATTCTTTGGGCTATGTCAGTAATCTTGATTGTCTTGTGGATAATCTTCATTTCACTACCAAGATGACGGAAGAATATTTACATTGTGTTAGGTGTCTTTAAACCTTCTGATGAAGCCTTACTGGTCATAGACTTTCCTCTTCAGACTTTGTGGCATATTTAACAAGAAATTATGGCACAGCTTCCCAGCCCAGTCGAGCTGGATCCGATGATTGAGTTCATTTCAAAGCTAGACCTTCTGCTCAAATGGACCGTCTGTTCCAGCTAAAATTAATCGTCCAAGACTATAAAATAAAAATAATTACCTATAAACTATTCATTCGAGATGGCTGTCGTTGATAGTTACAAAATAACATCACGACAAAGCTTTGCAAACAAACGTAAGTTTGCCATCCAAGTTAACCATGGGCTTTACCAGTTATAGTAGCAGTTATAAAATAGTTCAGTTTAGGTCGTAAAACGGATCGTGGTAGGGCCTAAAGTCTGACTTAAGATGGGTAAGCAACGGGAGGAAACATACACATCAAAGTGAACGGCTAGTATTTTATCTTTTGTTGGAAAAAAATATGACGTAATAATACCTACCTATTTTCCACATTAGAATATCACTTTAAAAGTATTTCTGACATGTATTTTATATAAAAGTCCCTAAATTAAATAAAGAATTAAAAAAAAGTATCATCGCATCCAAATATTAGTAATAATAGTTTATATAGTATTTTATGAAGTTAGAATAGGTACATCAATATATTCCAAGTAAATAGTTATAATACTGTTCATCAACTCATAGCTTGTACAGATCAACTTTAGAAACGAATTAGTTTTAATCAGCTTTATTGACTGGTATCAACACAATGAAAAAACTTAACAATAATAAGTCCAGCGGAAGGTGAAAACGCTGTGAAGTCTGTGAAGGCTATCCGCCATAATTATGGTCTGGAAAGACTTCACAGCGTCTTCACCTTCTGTATGACCTAGATCTTCACCGGAAATGGTAAATTCAGGAGATAACTGCACCCGATCCGTGCAAAAAAGCCCGAGTATCACCATTGTATGCACCGCCCGGAGAACACGGTGGAGCATACAGTGGAGATGTGCCCCGCGTAGGAGTTGGTACTCCACGAGTAAGGTGGTCCCGAGTGGAAGATTTGCGGCAACGGCTTCTTACGCTGGGTCCTAGTCCGGAGTGAGGCGGCGGCTTCCACGTTCAGAACAGTAATGCTTACAAATCAGGCGGCTGCAAGCGTGTTAATATTACTGAGACTGATGTTAGGACACGACTACATTTATTACCGAGACACAGGTAGTGTTGAAGATTCACACGTTTCGGTAGCAGACAGAAGAGACTTTTAATCTTAAACAATACAATAGCCAATACCATACCACAGCAGATATAAGAGTAATCTTCAATAAAGGATAAAGTAAGACAAAGAAAACCTGCAAATATTGTACAAAAATCAGCAAAAAAGGTAATAAACCAGGCAAGTGCAAGTCGGACTCGCTTACACGACGGTGTTGCACCATTATTTATACAAGATTAGACATTACATGTATGCGGAAAAATCACGTTTTTTGTATGGGATCCCTTCTTAAATGTTTTTAAGTTAATTAAATTACAGGTTTTTAAAGTAAATATACAGTTATATGTGCTGTAAGCCTTTCAAGCTATGTGGTCTTCGTATTGCCGTAATTAATATCAAGAAAAATGGTAAAATCACGTTTGTTGCATGAGAACACCCACTTAAATATTTATTTTGTTCTGTTTTTAGCATTTTTTTTTAAAGTTTAAATTAGCAGAAATGGTAAAAAAAAAGTTTCTACAGAACAAAATACAAACAAAAATGTCTTGTTTTCTTTATAAATGCCTACACAACCTAATTATTTTCAAAATTTGTCACATACTGCATGTACGATTAGTTAAACGTGCTTATTAAAATGCAGTAAAAAATACTTATACTGCAAATTATTCTGTGAAATCGGTTAATACGACTATTAACTGATGAGTTTTTGCGGTATCAAGTATGTTTTACTGCATTTAAATCTGTATATCTATACTTTTTCGCATGCAGTAATAGACATGATTTTCGAAAAATCCATTTAATTTTGAATTGAATGGACTAAATAACACGCTTTTTTTCAAAATTCATTCTTTGTAATTGCCTTAATCCTCTAGGCAAAAAAAAAATCTACCATAAAACATTATTACTATAAAATATACGACGTCAAAGTGTTTTTTGCGTTTTTCTCGAAACTGCTTTTTTGCTCTTACTGCGTTTTAGGGCATGCAGGGCAGATCAGAACAATTTAGTGAGTTCCCAGAACAAAAGAGCAGAACTCCTAACTCGATGAATTTAACGAACTTAAAAAAAAAAACTACAAATCTTGTAATATTGCTATTTCAATTCGTTACTATCCCGACTCTACTCAGGAATTTCTACTACAAAGAAAAGGCTCGTTGAAAGATTGCTTCGATTCATCGGAAAAGGCACCACTTCCAACGCATCTTCCGCATCATTTATCTAATAAATGTATTGACCAGACAATAAAACTTGAACCTAAGATTGATGCTCTATCCACCTAAGCACTTAAGCCGATCTGAAAGAGCAAGACCTGATGAGTTTTCGCGCACCTGCACTCAGAAAACAACAAACTACATCTTCTGTCCCATTCTCTCACTGCAAATTGTACTTGAGAGAAAGAGATAGACCGATCTTTACCAGTGTTTTAATTAAATTTGAATCAGCTAGGCGACTGTGACTGAGATTGATCGGTTCTAAACTGATTTCGAAACAGATTTATACAAGTTTCCGATGTAAAGAAATATAATTTGATTTAGATAAAATTTTATTCATGTAACCTGTTAAAGAGGGAACATGTTACATGTAATATGTTCCCTCTTTTTGAAAGGAAAAAAAGTAAGTAGGCGACGATATAATTCGGTCTTTTTATCCGTAGTGACACGGTTATTTTTCCTTAGAAGATTTTTAGAATTTATCAATGTTATATTGGTAAAAAGTCTTGTTAGATATTCCTTTTAATATTTATTAATACTCTTGTGGAAGATGAATAAAGAGTCGACTTCACAAATTGCCTGAACATTTTATAAAAATAACCTTATATGTAAATAATTCGTTTGTCAACCTTGTAATTGTTTTTATAATTTAGAGTTTTTTTTAAAGGAGTCATTTAAACAATGTTTTATATTAGACTAGCGACATTAGTCATTATCATTACATAGTATAAAACAAAGTTGCTTCCTCCCTATGTATGCTTAAATCTTTAAAACTACGCAACGGATTTTGATGCGGTTTTTTTTAATAGATAGAGTGATTCAAGAGGAATGTTTGGGGGCATAATACATGCATAATATATTCAATATCAGTACCCGTGCGAAGCTGGTGCGGGTCGCTTGTATTGAATATATTATGATGTGATATACACATAAACCTTCCTCTTGAATCAATCTATATTTTAAAAATCGAATCAATCCGTTCAACGGATTCCGTTGTATACTTTTAAAGATCTAAGCATACATAGGGACAGCGGTAAGCAAGTTTGTTTTATACTATGTAATGATAATACTCAAGTGGTTAAGGGTAAATAGTTCAAGGATGTTTTAATAACCTAAAGAAAAACAATTCAAATTAATCTAAAAAAGAAAATTGCGAGTTGTTATTTCCGCTACATATAAGACATCTAATCCAGTCTGGTAAATAGTTTTTAAGTGCTTTTTTATATTGCTTGAATTATGTCTTTACTGTTATAACGTTTTTATATTGTTTGTATTTTGTCCCATGTTGGGCGCCAATTATACAAACGAAAATTTTGATCTACCTACTTAATTTTTTTTTGTTTCAAAGCGACGTTACGTAATATATGCGACTTTGTAAAGAAAATTTAATGAAGCAACAAGAAGGTTGTTGTTGTTACTTCATTAAATTTTCTTTACAAACACACAAAAAAAAAAAACAAAAAAATACAAACATCCGAACATAGTACCTCCTCCTTTTTGTAAAGTCGGTAATTATCACAAGTCATGTGAATAGAAATAATAAATTAAAAATTAAAGAAAGGTAGGTTTTGTAAAATCGCGCAAAGTAAATTACAAATACCGTCACAATAATCACTTCGTAGATCATCATTAGAGTTAGGTTTATGTTATTTCATATTATAGATTAGTATGATTACTGACAATAATTTATTATTGCTTTGTAAATAAGTATTGAAATAGATACTAACGTGTTAACATACATTATTAAGGTCAAGCAAGCACTGTCCCAAAAGTAGCTGAACAACATAAGCGTCAAAAGTATATTAACACACGGCAACATTAAAAATATACTTTGTTAACCTAATTTTGTCTTTACTGCTGTTTAGTGACTTTTGATACAATGATGTTCAGCGACATTTGGATTGATGGTGTACAGCGACTTTAGGAATACTAGTGCACAGATACATCTACACTAATATAATAATGAGGTAAAGTTTGTTTTTTTGTTTGTAGGAGGTAATCTCTGGAACTACTGGTCCGATTGGAAAAAATTTAGCAACAATAGAAAGCTGCTTTACTCGTGAGTGACATAGGCTATATTTTATGTACGCGGGCGAAGCCGCGGGCAAAAGCTAGTTTGAAATACTCGTGTTTAACGACTTTTGTAAATTTCTGGTGTACAGGCTATTTTGTTTCCTAGTTGCGACTATAACTTATGGTATTTTATTGTGAACAGGTGTTTTGTTATGTTGATTCTGTTCATCGACTTTTGGTGCTGACTGTACCTAAAAAGACTAAGAAATATCAATTTAACATTATTTGAACTTAGGTCATCTAGAAGAAAAACGACACGAATTTTGAGTTCATCATCATCATTTCAGCCGAAAGACGTCCACTGCTGGACATAGGCCTCCCCCAAGCGCCGCCACATAGACCGGTCCTGTGCGTTTCGCATCCATCGGCTTCCAGCAACCCTGACCAAGTCATCGGTCCACCTAATTAATTCCACCTAATTTTGAGTTATTTTACTTTAACTATATTATTAAAAATACAATCTGCCACTGTATTTAAAAAAACTTAATAAGAAAATAATTAAACATCTGAATTGCAGCTTCTTCGTATAAATTGCAAAACAAGTTAAATATTAGCTTTCAAAAACCAATTTACATAAAACGGTTATTTAAAACTAAAACAACTTGAACACTTCGAAGACGTTACTAACTTGGAAATACTAATTGCATTTTAACAATTGTGAAAGTAATAAAATTGTCTTTTCGTTACAGTCTGCATTTCAACTTAAGCTTTTGTAGTATATACAACTACCCACCTAAAGTTATTTCTCATTTTGTTAAGAATTCCCATTTTGTGGGAATGCAAAGAAAAAGTTTAAGGTAAAAAGTTAAATATGGGATTGCCGGTACCTAAGTTAACATTAAATTAATCAAGTTTTATGTTGTTAAAAACAGTTATGCGAAATAAGAGTTTTTTTTTATATGCTTGACATTCGACATGGCAAAGAAACCTGGCTAATGAGGATCTGGCCCTCTCACTTCGTGTATGTATGGTTTTTTTTAAGGTGGGTAAAAATCGGTAAAAAATCGGTAAGGTAAGGTGAGCAGTGGTGGCCGAGTGGTAACGGCCCCGACTTACGAGTCGTAGGTCGCGGGTTCAAACCCAGCCAGGCGCATTACTTTGTGTAATTTATTTTACCACTGCTCTCAAAACGGTGAAGGAAAACATCGTAAGGAAACCGGCATGTCCTAGAACCAAAAATTCGAAGACATGTGACATCCACCAATCCGCACTGGGCCCGCGTGGTGGATTATGGCCCATTTCTTCTCCTAGAGAGAAGAGGCCTGTGTCCCTGCAGTGGGAACATTAAAAGGCTGATGATGATGATGATGGGTAAAAATCAACTCTCGGGTTTGAGCAGAGCGGGAAATAGTGTCAGACTTTTATTGCTTAAACAACCCACCCCGTTCCTTATTTGCCTTTCGTACCAAGGCCGAGCTTTCCTTTTTCTTCTTTCTAAAGAAGATTTCCTTTTTCAGAAGTAGACCCTTGGCACTGGTAGGCTTCGAATCTGCCTACTGGCAAATGAGAAGATGTGTCACATTTATACTGACCAAAACCCCCCTGTATACCTCTAGCTACCCTTTGAGCTCCAAGGCTGCAGTAATTCTTCCGATAAAACATAATTTAAATGAGCTTTTACCACGGTATGTCAGAATTAGTTCCTTCTAAATTCAAAATCATTAGTTTTAAACTTGAAAGCTCAGCTACCCACATTTCCGCAAATACAAGTATAGTTTCGTTTGTATCAAAACCGCTAGCGTCCAGCTCTGCAGTTCACTGAGGAAACTTTGCCGTATGTGAGGTGGTGTTTCTATTAGAGTTAAATGGAATGGGAGCTATGTTAAGCTTTGAGGCGTTAGACGCTTAGACAGCTCCGGCTTAGCAGAGATTTCTAGAAATCTTCTGTATGCAGCGCCTTTTATCTTCTGTTGCTTTAGAGTTTTAAGTCAGTTGTAGCACAGTTTGTAAAGGAGCTCTTGCATAGGATTACTACAGCTATTTCTATTCATGACACGTATTAGACAAAAGCAGGATATGTCGACTTTATTCACAAACAAATCTCAAACGCCTTTTGGAGAGCGTGCGTGAGAATTGTATGATTTGATTCCATTCCATCATCTCATTTCTGCCATCGACCAATCCAACGCACGGCGAGTATCCATCCTTACGTGGTTGAAACCTCTACGGTTCAGACTAAGCGTTTTGTTTCGTTGCCGGCTGCGGTCTTCCCACCGGATTATAATTTGGGTGTCGTCAAGGCTAGAATGAATATCAAAGAGCGAGAGAGAAGCAATCAAGCATTAGTTAATAAAAAATGATAAAAAAAACTTTTCACATTATATACCTTATAAAAAAATAACCATACATTCTGTGCAATTAAACTTTTGAATACGTAAAAATACTCCAACATACAATACTAGAAGTAAAAACACATTTTAAGTAATAACTGAACTAGTTATGGCAAAAAAAACAGTACTGTTTGAATTAGCGCGGGTATTTAATGATTTACTTACCGGAAGAATTACAGATGTGTGAAAATATCTAAATAAAAAATATTTAAAAATATCTAAATCAAAATCAAAATTAAAAAAACATATAATCATGCCAAATGCCATGCCATAGGTTCATTGTTTTTTTTCTTAGCATCGTTTTAGCAACTCAAATTAATTTGACACAGCTTAAATGAAAATTTGATCGGGATTTCAGACACTCTATGCGAATGTAGTTTAGCCCAAATTCTTAGAAATATTTTAATCAAACTAAAACAAAACTACGTAACATTGTAACTACACATTTCTAAGGCAAACTAAAAGAAGTATTCTCATTTGCGTTACGTACTCTAAACAATTAACAGAAGAATGTACTGCGACACCTCTGACATACTACATCCCACACAGCCTGAGATTCTTCGAATACACAGCATCCTATTAATCAGTACCACAATGCTATTCTCTGTAAAGGTCTCTGCACACAGCGGGCGCGGCGCGGCGGGACCGGGCGGCGACGCGACGACGCCATACAGATCCGAGGTTACCGTCGCGTCGAGCGGGACGGCTCTGTGTGGCGTCGTCCGTACTATCTAGTACATTACAACAGCGTCGCGTCGCGGCCCGGTCCCGCTGCGCCGCGCCCGCTGTGTGTAGACCTTAAGAATTTAACCCTAGAAATATAAGAGACAGAATTTAGGGTAGATAGAAATATTTGGCATAATGCGAACAGATATTTCTGAAGTTTAGCGGTCGACTTATAATTATAAATTGTAGGGTAGGATGACAAATTTTAGGAAGCAGGGACAGGGTCATAGTTATTTGTGTTATGTTGATTTGGGTCAATTTTATCTTGACCTTCAGAGGTAGTACTTGAAGTGTTTTTTTTAGGTTGAGAATCAACCAATGACTTCTGCCGCCCTTGGGTAAAGTGGGAGGGCTTGTCAGACTTTGACTATACTTTGACTAAAACGTTTAATTCTTTACTGTACACCATACAGTATATAAAAAAGAGGATTACATTAATTATGTACAAAGGCGAGCTTAACTCAAAATTGAGTTTTCTTACAGCAAACCAGACCTATGTATGTTTACCGTTTAATTTTTCGAGGTTTATTAAGCCAGATAGATATTAAGACAACTTTTTTTGAGCCAGCTAATCATCCAATATTGTTTTGAGCCGTGGTCACCACTTCAGGTGTTGGTGGCAAGCTTTACAACACACCACCACTCCTCTCTGATGGCTACCCTCCTCGTGCATTCATGCAGCGATGATGAGCTACATACTGAAGCTTTTATTTGGTCAGTCCATGCTCCGATTATATTTTATCATAGACAAACAAAAAATTACCTAAATAATAATTTGGGTTGGATCGAATGACGCATTTATCCCACTCGTAAGCAAAATACGCGCTTTAGTCGTGGAATTGCCAGCCCGAAAAACAATCATCATCATCATCATTAGCCTCTTTTAATTTTCCCACTACTGGGACACAGGCCTCCTCTCTAGGAGAGGGAAAGGGAAATGCAATACGATACCTAAATAAATATCAGTAAAAGCAGTACATAATAGTCAGTACAGCAATACACTGCCCAAAAAAGAAGAATAAAAATAGAATCCTTATTTGCGACAGTATAACAAGATAAAAATAGACTCATAATAATACACCATACTATTAGGTACACTGAAAAAATCTGTGTTGCGACAGTAAAATATTCAAATAAAGGCCCAAACGAGCACTCGAGAACTGTGTTGCCATATATTGTAGCACTTAGTGGAGCAAACAAAATAGTTTAGGAAGTATAAAGACGAAAATTTTCATCGTAAGGTCTTTTTTAAAGGTCAGAGAAACATTAAGTTTGAACTTGGAAAAATATTGGTTAAATTTTAGTTTTTTATAGGTAATAAAAAATCTATGGTCTTCTATACGATGCATTCATGACCAAATAATTAAAGACATTCAAATATAAAAAGGATTCGACAAAGCCGAATGTCGTCACACAAGTTGAACCATATACAGAACTAGCTGCAGTCAGTGACTAAACCCCTGTGATAATACTATGCCAAGTTAAGGAATATTATCCCAAGGGCACATGTCTATGTCCTATTCCAGGAAAAGGTCCACCCTTGTAACATCAACTCTCTTCAGCTGTTCGAGTGAAAAGAACTAACAAGCACACACACATACTTTCCTCTTTACGAGTATAAAATTATTGTGACATACTAATATTTTTCCTAAAGTAACAGTTATGAAAGTGCTCTTTTCATTTAATTCAAATAAACATTTCACAAAAACAGTAATTCCGAATACAAAATAACGTATTTCAAACAACTGACTTCGAAATGAATTAAACGATACTCCTCCACGTTTCAAAGGTGCATGAAATAAGCGGTCTGTCCCACCCCCTGAGTTTCCTCCCTTACCACCCTCATACCACACAATTAATAGTAGCAGAAGGCTGGCTTCACTCAATAGGTGAACTCGCACGAATACAGACATGCTTTTCGTATGAAATAAAAATGAAAATAGTACATTTTGATACAAGTGCAGAAAGTTGGTAATTGCAACCGAGGCGAAATTCGACCGAGGCGAAACTGTGTATGGTATGGAGTCGAGGGCTGCAGTGACAAATTTACACGTGTATCAAACTACTGCTCTTTCAGAAAAAGTTTTGAAGCTTTTTAACGTAGTTGTTGCTGAAGATATTTACAAAAATCTTTCATATTGGCGTTAGGTAGCGTATTTTTATAATTAGCTCCATACATTATGACTATTTTCTTTACTAGCAACTTTTTTTGCTCTAACAACTAAAATGGGGTACGACTGGTAAAAGCGCGGTAACACTGACCATTATCGATGGTTTTAAAATATATAAAATAGCCCATTTTAGTTTTCAAGAAGCACAGAATTTCGTAGAAAGAGGTGTTGCTATGTTATAAATAGATCTGTATATAAACATAAAATAAATATACTTTAAATTGATATTGTCGACTGATAAAAGCAAAACTGTACAAGGCGTATATGTTTTTTAGCTGTTTTATGACCTTTCTCCAAAATTTTATTTTAGTTAGTTTAAAAGCTCAACAAAAATAGCGAACGAGCAGAATTCGCAGAAGCCGTAGGCGTGTGTCACGGAGCCGAGGCTGTAGTAACAAATTTGTACGTGTGTCAAACGACGTTTTTCAATACACCTACGTCTCATGAAGATCGACCTGCGCCTCGTAGGTGTCGACGAGCGCCCAACCTGATACTAGGTATACAATATTTTATTACAATAAAATTGTGATGGGGAAGAGCAAGCTCTTTTATTCGCACTAGTGTGTCAAACAGTCCATTGCGTGACTGTTAGCGATGAGATAAAATACGCTTTTCAATAAAGTGTCTCTCTCTTATCAGTCGGTACACGCTTATCAGAGTGGTCGTGGTCATCACTGTGGATCACGATGAGTCCTCTTGGTCATGCGGCGCCATTCATCGCGGACTGCATTTCCGGGTGCTTTCGTAAACTGAGCACTTAGTTGCGGCCTTGATCTGATCTGTCCAATTTTTATTTTTATTGCTATAAACTAGTGCTTGACTGCGATACCACCTGATGGTAAGCAATGATGTAATCGTTGATGGTAAAGCGGGAATGAAATGGATTTATATAAAAATAGCATGCGTAATGAATATCCCTATCGCACGATATACAAAGCCGACTTTCTGCATCTATCTATTGCGTGCCCTCCTGCCTATTCCCGGCGCTCTCGAGATGTTTTTATTGCTTATTGGTGCGGTACGTAAGTTGCGGGTAATTTGTTTTTTTTTTTCTAAGAAAATAAGGTGTCAAGCCTCAGTGAAGATAGCGAGTGATTGACGGTGAGAGTGAAATGAGAACACGTGAACTTTGACTGGGATTGAAAAGGTTTTATAGGCTTGCTTGGTTTGACGATAGATTCAATGTTTGGAGAAATGTTTTTGAGGGTCCCGTTTTATGGTAAATTGGAATATAAGCTGGTATGATAGTCGTATTTTATAGCATAGTATTTCCATGTTTGACGGAATATAAGATGGTTTATAGCTGACAGTACAGCATAAAACATAGTTTTCAATAAGTATCGGGTTTTTTTTATAGTGGGTAAAACCATCCAATGACGATTCCCGCCCTTGGGTGTTGGGAAAAACGCAGGAAATAGTGTCAGACTCTTACTGACTAAACAACCCACTCCGTTACCACGTAGCCTTTAGACCAGGGCGGAGCCTTCATACCAGGGCCGAGCTTTTGTACCAGGGCCGAGCCTTCAATGTCAGACTAGAAATTTGTTTTTCAAATCAAATAAATCAATAGTAGTTTTAACTACTCGAAACCCTACAATTGTTAACACCTCAACGGTCAGCGCTAAGCGTTTTGCCTCACCGTTCATACACACACATCAAATATTGGACAATTTGCTAACTGCCGTCTTCCAGTCCAATTATAATTTTAATATCTTCAAGGCTAGAGTGAATAGGCGCCGTGCGACGATTGCTTCATTGCTTACCATCGGGTGGGATCGCAGTCAAACAGTATTTTTTATTATCAACGTAAAAAAAAAACTCGGCTAGTATTATTTTTTTAAACTATCTCTAATAAAATATATCTCGGTGTATAATTCTAAACAATCTACCCACTTCTCAAAGATATCAAAATTGAGGGTAGTACAATATTTTACAACACGCGCCAACAAATGGGGACATCACAATGTGTATCAATAAACACTAAACTCATTAAAACTTTATTCATTACGCACCGTTCTGCGCAGCACGACGTAATTGTATGAATAAACTAAATAAAGACGATAAATTAGTTCGCAGTCCGTAGGCCCCTGTTTCAGGCCTGAATAACTAGTTCTGAAAGCGAATGTAGATGAAATTTGAATGAATTAGAATGTAGTACATGGAATTAAATTACCAGTTAATGTATCTACTTTTGGTTGAAAGTATCAGTCCCAGGATTTTGTTTTATGGTAGGAAAAATCATCCAATGACAAATCCCGCTCTTCGGCGGAGCGGGAAACAGTGTCAGACTCTTACTGACTAAACAAACTACCCCGTTCCTACATCGCCATCTATACCAGGGTTAGAGCCTTCCTTTCAGACACGAACCCTTGGCCCCAGTTGGACCCTTCTGCAGGGTCCTTACCGTATCAGTCCCAAGTTGGGTGCCAATAAAGGATTACAGTTTAAAATTGCTTTAAGCCGAGATTACTTAAATTATTGACACTAATCAAGGTGTAAGTGATTTATAAAATAACAGTGTAACCGTATTATTTGTAATTACACAGTGTGCTGTTTAGCTTGGTTTAGCTCATAGTAATTGAATGAATTAATAAAAACGATTTTGTCTATAGTCCCACGATGGGCGTCAACGACTACCAAATAGTAAGAATTACTTAGCTAAGAAAATAAATGACTGTTTATTTAAACTACACGTACATCATACACAGGCAATATAACAAAGCATTCTTTACCATTCAACTTAAATTGAAAGACTGTAGTCAGTGTACACAATAAACAAATACATATATATACTGCCTCGTCGTTTATACCGCGTACATCGAGGGACTGAAACAGTTTGCCGGCTGCAGTCTTTCCGTCCGATTATAGTTTAGGTGTCTTCAAGGCTAGAGTGATTAGGCTCTTAATAAACTAGTGCGCCTTACCATCAACAATTGCATCACTGCTTACCATCAGGTGGGATCGCAGTCAAGCACTAGTTTATTGCAATTAAAAAAACTGAAATTATAAATAAGTAAATAAAAACTATGATAAATAATGATGTTTATGAATTTATAACACGAAATTAAAAATTTAATTAAATTTTACTCAAACGTACTGATCCCATGCTGGGCGCCATTATGGCATTACAACTATTTTACGCTTAATAAACTCTAATTGTGGAGATAAATAAAGGTTTAACAAATTTACACAATAAATCTTCTTTATAATTACTATTCATCAGTATGTAATGTGTTTCAAAGCTCAACATATATGATTATTGCTGAATAAAGAGTATAATTTTAACTCCACGGCGTAGACCCATCGGCCGATGTTAGGTGCCAATTACGAAATACAAAGTTTTTAGCCTGTATCACTAATTTTAAAAGCATACATATCGTCTGAATGAGCTAGAAAGTCGTAAAACATTAAATTCGACATACTTTTACACACGCTGGTCCCGAGTTGGGCGCAAGAATTATGGATTATTGACATAAATTTTAATAATGTTTAAAAAAGAAGTTGTTAAAATACTGCAACTTGAAAAATTCAATGAAACATTTAAGAAAAATACTGCTATTAAAAAATTAAATCATGAACATTTTTCATAAAATTATAAAAGCTTTTCTTTTCAAAGAGCAAAACAATTTCATAGAAATTCTCATAAACGCTCTATTTCTTTATTCTCACAATTTTCCGTAAAATTTAATACAGCCTCAAGACTCTACATTCATTTCGAAACTTGGCGAAATACAAAACGAACATTTCAATTAGACGTAGAAGCAAAAGTGAAATAATTCTACACAACATACACAGCAATATATGTGCTTTATTTCAATATAAATTTTAGGAGCCAAGCTTTTACTTAATATTCACTGAATGTAGCTCCTAGTATTTTAATCAACAAGTTTATGCGAAGGCCAAAGGAAGTTATTCTTGGATAAGAGATAAAATAGACTGAGAATTCTCCTCAAGGGGATAAAATCTACACTAAATATAGAAACGAAGGTGTCAGCTTGTCTATTTCTTGCAAAATTGCTGTTAAATTACGAAACGCTAGGTATACTTGACAGAATTAAATACTTAATTTAATAAAGTACAGTTTAAGTTCGCGAGTTCAAACCCAGCCAGGCGCATTACTTTGTTTAATTTATTTCTTCACCATTATTCACAAAATGGTGAAGGAAACCAGCATGTTCTAGAACCAATATTCGAAGACACGTGACATTCACCAACCCGAATTGGGCCGGCCACCATAGCGCGAGCTTGCGGACGGTGAGCAATAGGTAGCTCACCGTTCGGTCGTCTGGTAACTGTCAGGATCAAGCCCAGCCGTAAACGGCGTGTTCCCGCGCGCCCCAAGGAGTTGTCAGCAAATGTATGGCTAAGAAGGAATGGGGTGGGTCGATTAGTCAGTAAGAGTCTGAGTCCGTTTCCCACTCCTCCCAATGACGGGATTCGTCATTAGATGATTTTTCCCACCTTTAAAAAACAAAACATTGGGCCCGCGTATTGGCTTACAGCTCCTTCCCTCTCCTCGAGAGGAGACCGAATCCTAACAATGAAAACATTATTAAGTGATGCTATAGTTTATATTTTATTGAGCGGAAACTTGACCCAAAGTTCGTCAAGGAAGGTCATCAACCACATCTTTTGATATCATAATTTGCCTTTACGGCACTCTAAACTGGACGTTTCCACGTGGCCGTTGTGATTTAGAGACATCAAAAAAAAACATAAAACGGAAAATCTTTGTCAAAAATAGGATTTACGTCACCATAAAAGTTAAGGGTCAACTTACACCGATACGTGACGCGATGCAACAATTCTTGAAGACGCCACAATATAAAGCCAGAAACTTTTTTTTTTGTTTAACTTTGCTCTAAGACGGAGTGGAAGGACGTGTCAGAATTTGGCTAACTAAAAGCCACACTTATGATCTTTCTTTGGCCTGCAAAGCAAACACTTCCTTGGGTTACCGAACCCATGGCCCCAGTATTCGTTGGCTCGTCAGTAAACTCGCACCTAAGTTTTGATTTTAAGAGGAACGCCGTGCCCTCGTTGGGGTGATCGGCGGCGGCGACCTCTCGCGCCGGGCCTTGGTTCAGGCCATGGTCCGCAGCGAGGAGGAGTGGCAGGCGGTCGCCTCCTTCTGCGAGGCAGTAATGCTCGTAAAGGAGGAGGCTGACCGCATAAGGCAAAGGCAACGGCGCACTCGCCGTAGCCGTCACCGCCGCGATCCTGCCGATATCCGGCCACCGTAGACACTGGCTTGCGGACGGTGAGCAATGGGTAGCTCGCCGTCCGGTCGTCTGGTAGCAGTCCAGACCGAGCCCAAGTCGTCGACGGCGCGCTCCGTTCCCGCGCGCCTCAAGGAGCTGTCAGCAAACCGAGGGACCCTGCAGGGTCGAAGCCTCCCGGAGCTGAGGGTTGATGCGAAAGCGTTACACTGGGGCTCTGGGAATAAGGCAAGGAAGGTACGGGGTAGGTTCTTTAGTCAGTAAGAGTCTGACACTGTTTCCCGCTCCGCCCAAGAGTGGGATTCGTCATTCGATGATTTTTACCTACCATAAAAAAAAAAAAGTGTTAGCCCACTCTAAGATACGTTGCAACGACAAGATACTTGAAAAGGTTCATTATTTTGCACTGTGCAGTGTTTCGCAAAAGAAAACTCGTCTTGCTTCACATCTAAATATGTTTATCATTAGAATTTCGATGTAAGCTGACCCTAAAACAACATGATGTTTCGAAGCCAACTGCCATTTTCCCCCAAACAAGTTTATTTAGACCCAAATATCTTTCGTTGGCTTCAGTAAGCCTTTAAAACTGGCCAACTTATTTTTAATCCCGAATTTTTTTATTACTCTTTCCTCTTAAAGTACCCACTTTTAAAAATAAGTTTATGATATTAAATTTGTAGGGTAGATGCAAAATATGAGGGTAATTAAAAATGTCCGTTGAAGGTAAAAACGTGTTTTATTTTTGTCGACTAATGTCAGCCGAAATTAAGTTTTATTTATTGGGGAAATCTGTTAATGTGAGCTGAGTGAAATTTTATTTTTAGAGGAAAAACGTTGAAAGAGCTCTTTAAAAACATTTTAATTTAAATTGGAGTGTTCATTATGAAAGAGGATTATAAATTGCAATTGGAATTTCAGTGGATTTTAAATTAATATTTCCGTGCAATGTATAGGTATGTATATATCAAGGCGTCATGATGGCCGATTGGTTAACACACCCACCTTTCATCCAAAATGTTGCGGATTCAAAACAAGTTAACTACCTAATAAATATATAAATAGTTTTAACACATACAACATTTAATTATAACCCATGGAGTTTCTTGCACGTTCTTCTCCATTGAGATCTACGCCTTGGAACGTGCAAATTATTATTATTACGTTTTTAAGGTTAATTTTTCTCAGGTTATAAACCTGGTGTTTTTGTTTTTAGAATCTCATTTATTATTATTATTCAGCTGCATATTCTTACACTGGAAACCGACTTCAAGCCAGTTGATAAAAGGCTATAGAAATGAATCATTTCTCTAGTCTTTAGCGCCTTTACCCTTTGTATGCATATTCCATTGAAGCAAGTCTCTTTCAAACGAGTAAATAGGTACTAACTAACTACAAGGCAAACATGCTTCAGTATTCAGGACATCGTAGTTATGTAGTCGTATTTATTCCTGTAATTGTGCTATAAGACCTTGCTTTATGCTAAATTTTAGACGTCAAATTAAATACAATATAAATTACCGTATTTTTGTATGTTAAAAGGTCTTGATAGACAGACTGACAGACAACAAAATGATCCTGGGCTCGACTTTCTGGCCACCGTAGGCGTGGGTTTGGGACGGCGAGCAATGAGTAGCTCGCCGTCCGGTCGTCTGGTAACGATCCACATCAAGCCAGGTTGTCGACGGCGCGCTCTGTTCCCGCGCGCCTCAAGGAATTTTCAGCAAGTGTAGAGCCCCAACTGTAGGGCCAAAGCCTGCTGGGACCCCGGTCCGGTTTCTGAAAAGACGATCCGACCCCGGTATGAGGGCTAAGAAGGAATGGGGTGGGTTGTTTAGTCTGTAAGAGTCCGACAGTGTTTTCCGCCCCGCCCAAGGCCGGGATTCGTCACTAGATGATTTTTCCACCATACAAAAAAATCTTGGGATCGGTTTTTTCCTTTTAAGGTACAGAACCCTAAAAAAGTGATCATATAAGGGGTCTGTTTGTTTCCTTTTGAGATACATAACCCAAAAACCGATTTAGAAATTTCAGAATTAAAAGAAAAAGTCTTTTCGCTTCTTTTCAAGGAGTAAACGATGTTGTAAAGATAATATCAATTCATTTTCTATGCCAATCCATGACCTTCTGGCCGAAAGGGACGCCCGATCCGAATGAACGACGTTATCGAGAAGAATCGATCCATGCGCACTCGATTAGAAATAGAATATAACGAATAGACGGTAACGTAAGATGGAGTTAAAATGTTACGATATCGGAATTTTAAAGTGTTAGAATTTATTTGGTAAATGTTAATCACTTGCTAAGTTTTCGTAGCGAAAATTAAGTCAAGGAAATGTAAAGTTGGGAAACAATAGGATAAGGCCCAATGGTGATATTGGCGCATTTTTAAAGTAAGCGCAAAAAGAATACCTTCTCGCAATTTATTTCATCGTAATACATATTTATTTAACGCGCCAAAATTTATATAGGTAAGATATGTTATAGAGGATTTCAAAGTAAACCACTAATTTTTCTCTGAAAATACAAAGAAACGACATTTAAAGTTCACTTATATCGCCTCCTCAATTCTATCTATGTATATCTTTGTTTTCTCTGTCTACAAGCTTTTAAAACATTAAAATGATGAATTAATTTGTGACTAGTTTGCATATCATTTTGTTAGCTCCCGAAATTAAATTAAAATTTAGCAATGGCTTCTAACACTTATAAAATAAATTACACAAATTTAAAATTAATTCATCTGGCTGGGTTTGATCCCATAACTCTTTTGTCAACAAGTTGATTAGACACTTTAAACTATTTGAAACACGCGCTTCGTCAGCTGGTTGTATGTTTTACCAAATCATAATAATGTTTCTTTGGGAAAATCCATTCTACCGTAGATAAATGATTGATTAACTAACACCCTTCACACATATTAGTTACGCAGAACTTTAGTTTCCGCTCTCTTAGCGAAGGTGCGTCAATTGCCGATAAGAAGTTACTAGCAGCCGTTATCAGGATTGGAGACTCTTCACGCGAAATCGTAGACGATTACGTTTACCTCCTTATTTTGCTCGTATTGTTCTATTTACGTTTACGGTCCGAACTAAGCGTTTTGCTTCGTTTCTACCTCGTACATCGAGGGACTGGAATAGTTTGCCAGCGGCTGTCTTTTCGTCCGATTATGATTTAGGTGTCTTCTAGGCTAGAGTGAATAGGCGCCTAATAAACTAGTGCGCCTCACTAACAACGATTGCATCACTGCTTACCGTCAAGTAGGATCGTAGTCAAGTTTTTTATTATTTTAAAAATTAAGAAATTTTTTATGTTTGGCAAAAATCATCCAGTGACGAACCCACTCTTGGGCACACTGTTACCGTGTCAGACTTTTACGGATTAAACACTTCATCCCGTTCCTTCTCTGCCCTTCGCATTGGGACCAAGCCTTCCTTTCAGAAAGAGACCCTGGGCCCCAGTAGGCTTCGACCCTTTAACAGAGTCCCTACGGAAAAGTAAGACCTGCTGATTTTTGCGCCTTATATCTTACGTCATAAGGTCGCAAATAGAACTGAACCAATCGATAAATATCAAAGATCATCGTATCGTACACACGTTCGCACATAATCCTCTTTTAAACACGCTTGATTCGACTCGATCCTTTGATTTTCATTGTTAAACAATACGAGGAGGAACAAGATCCTTCTTTGTATGAAATGGATAATAACGTTGACTTATGTATATGTATATTGTATACAAACCGATGGTAATGATTATGCATTAACACATATAATAATATGTCTTCAAATAACTTTATTTTCATTAATTTTGAAAATGTATCTTCATCATTTCAGCCGAAAGACGTCCACTGTTGGACATAGGCCAACGGTCACCTCAACGACCGGTCCCGTACCTCTCGCTTCTATCGGATTCCAGCAACCCTGATTAGGTCATCGGCAACAGCCCCGCATGCAGAGTAATTCCGTAATATAATAAACTAGCTTTTGCCCGCGGCTTCGCCCGCGTGATAATGGGGTTGGGGTTTCCGGGATAAAAAGTAGCCTACGTCCTATTCCGTCCCTTCGTCCCATTCTGGCGTGATTGAGTAACAAACATCCAAACATCGTCACTTTCGCATTTATAATATTAGTAAGATAAGATGCGCATGATATTAAAAACACCCCAAAATATTTCAATTCAATTTCATTAAGCCCCAAGAGGATACCGATGTCCGCGCACCTGTTGTCTTTTAATTGTGTTTGTAATGACTGTATTCGAAAGGTTAAGAACAGAGCAAGGATTACAGTGCTCTACCGAACTGCAGATTTACATATAATATTACTCGTAGTATCTATAAAAACAATTACAATTCAACATCTGAACAGCTTTGGATGAAATTCAGTATAAGACAGTAACCTGTTTTGGTGGAAAATCATCAAACACCTCCCTACCAGAGTTGAGCAACTCTCTCGTAGACTTTTACAGACTAAAAAACACCTCTGTTTCTTGAATAGCTCTTTGCGTTTACGAGCTGCAGTGATTCTTTCAAACAAGCCAGCACTTATGGGCCCCATCGATCTTACTGACATGTCCTCAAGGCCCGTGGGAATAAACACGCCGTCAATCCTGCCCTGAGCCTTATTAGACAGCGAGCTTGGAACAAAACCATGGCCTAGATTGGTAATAATACAGTTTCCAGCGGCTTATTCGGTTTACCCCCTTAGGGGTTTAGATTCGTAAAATATGTTCTTAGCGGAAGTCTACCTTAAAATTTTAAAATTTGTCAGGTAGATTTCCTACCACATCAAAAAACTACCACCCAAATTTTTACTTTGTAAGACAGGTTTCTAAGATTTCGTGGTTAATCAGTGAGTGGTATTTCGGTTTTATATGCATAGGTTCTGCCAGCGACTTTGTCCGCGTGAAAGTCGTTTTCTTCATACAAACTTTGGACTCAATTTTTAACCCTAAAGGGGGCAGATTTTTGAGTATTCTCCCATAGTCCTCGCCTACACCATAAGTGGAAGCCTTGTGCTAAATTTCACGTTTCTAGTCCTAATAGTTTCAGCTGTGATTTGATATGTAAGTCGGTCAGTTTCTCCCTTTATACACATAGGTTGTCTGGTAATTATTGACCGATACTTAAATATGTGATTGTAGTCATAATAACAAACAACTTTTATACCTAAAATTGCAAAAAAACAAAATTCAGTACATTTTGACCAGTTAGGCGAAAATAAATGTTTAGGACATAATTAGCAGATTTCGATTTCAGATGTAGTCCAGTAATAAAAGTTTTTTGTTTTCATTACTACAATTCATTATTTAAGTATAGGTACAAATACCATTCACCCTATATACGAGTATTATAAATATCCTAGTAGTACAATTTCTACGATCTTTTCCTTGAGCATACATTGACGTAGGCGAAACCATTTATCTTATAACCCGACTGATTCAACAGCGATCCTTCGAATCCAATTGTGAAATAATTCAATGACATTTGAAACGGCACCCAGGTCTATCTTATAAGGTCAGTTAGACTTTTCTAGACGCCCACGCGATCTACGTAAGCGTGAAAAATGTCTCGACGATCAATTGTAAACGTAGACAAGAATTGTGTAGAGAAAGTTGAAATAGAAAATTGAAGAAACAAGAAAAATCGACTACAGCGTCACGTATGCGTCAGAAATAGACGTGACTTCTAGCTAAGACAATATGAAGTTCTCTAACTGATACCTCTGTTCTTAAAGCAATTTATATCATACTAGCGACCCATCCCAGCTTCGCACGGGGGCAATACTGATATTAAATATATTATGCATGTTTTATTCATACCTTCCTCTTGAATCACTCTATCTATTAAAAAATGCCGCATTAAATTCCGTTGCGTAGTTTTAAAGATTTTAGCATACATAGGAACAGGAAGCGACTTTGTTTTATACTATGTAAAGACTAATACTACTTAGGCGCAAGACAGTTTGTGTGTGCGTGTGTGTGAATGTTTGTTACTTCTTCATGCTCTTACGTCTAAACGGGTTGTGATAAAACTTGTTACAGTACGGTCGTCGGAGTCTAAAGTTAGGCTCTGCGAATGTTAGCGCTTGATAATTCATAAAAAAATAAATGATGTAAACAAATAAATTAAATTTGCAGTCTTTATTGCTGTTAAAAACTGTTATTGGTTTTTATTTTTTAAAACCTTTATTTTTGTACGAGATTTCGAACGCTAAAATTCAGAGAGAGCGCAACTTCAAACTCGCCTAAATCCGACGGCCGTACTGCACAAGGGTCAACAATTAATTGTAGAAGATACGACGGAGTATGCAGTCGAGGTGGACCCCGCTGGAGCGGAGCACCGCCATATCCTGGTGAAGGCAATCAGCAATAGTGACCTTTCAATCCGGCCTCCGGTTCAAGCCATGGTCCAGAGTGAAAGAGAATGGCAGGTGATCGATTCCTTCTTGCGAGCTAAGATTTGCAGAGACTAACGTCACACTCGCTAAGATCTGACGGCCGTACTATACACACTGGTGAAAACCTATCTAATTTACAGAGTGTACATTTAGGCTGCGGTTCCACCAGATATGTGCGAGGGAAGTATGTCGCATGAGGATGTGTTGCGAAGCAATCCTTGTATGTACTGGCTAATACTGTATGTTGCAAACCTTGCAACAAATCCTTCTCATCACACATCCCACGTTAATTGACGTTTCGTTCGTTAATTTTATTTTGCTAGAGCAGTACACCGCAGACTAACCCCCTCTTTTAGTTTCAGCTCTTATGTTCCATCCTAAGGTTGTTTGGTAGATATCACTGTCAGCGATAACACCACCTTTGTGCCCATTCGTATAAGTTTCTGTGAAATTGTTACTTTTTTGATGTACAGTAAAGTATTATTCTATTCTATCCCTCGCTGGTTTTGTATGCACAACACAAAAAGCTATCATCGCTAAGCCATTTCCACCAGAGCTGTGCTTACTGAAACGAGGCGAATGAAGCGATTCTAATGGTTCTTTACAAAGACATTCCTCGCTACGCATCCCCGCATATCTCTGGTGGACTCTAATACCTACACTATTTCTTCCCACGTCTCTCCAAATAAAACAAAAAAAAAAAAACTCGAAAAAAGTAAATCCAATACTTATTGTTCCTCGTATACATGACTGTTTGATCTTCCCAGATCTTTGAATTATGTACGAGTATAGCAAGTCGTTTCTTCTTTGCCATATAATTGAACTTTCGTCGTACGAATGTTGATTTAGTCTTTCTTGTCTTTATTTAGATTTTCCTTTTTAACTTTCTATATATGGGTATTTGGGAATTATTTAATAAATACAATGAACGACGTGGCGTGACCTTTGAAGAAAGGAGAAAGTTTGTCATTATGACAAACTGGTGTGGAATTTGCCTGAGCCGCAGGTGAGGGTGTTATGGACCCGAGATGGTGTCCTACTATTAATATAGACTATGAAAGGCAAAAAAGGATAAAGTTTTGATGAATGTTTATGTAGTAATGTTTAACAATGACTCCTTCATAGAAGTAAATCAATACAGGATGACGTGTATTTTAATTTATTTTAGAGTTTTTTTTAATACTTCTCTATTAATCATTTTCCCATGTAACTAAACGAGTTATGAGTAGATACATGAACATGTATGGATAGGTATAAGGAGGCTAAAGAAAAGATGGATGGATTGTGTAAGGAGTGATATGAAAGACAAGCGAGTCAATGGTAGCATGACGGGTGACAGGACGGAATGGAATAAAAAAATACGATGTTCTGACCCCGAATAACATGATTTCCCATCTTCGATATAAAAAGGGACCGATTTACTTTCTGATTTCTATAACCCAGTGACTGAATAGTCTCTAAATAAACGTCTTATTACCGTTTATCCAAAAGCTTTTCCAATAGCAGTTACATTCGTAAACAGTTATTGATGAAGTCCATTAACCTTTACTGCATAAGGGCACGGACACGGTGAAAATCTATAGATATACCTAGTTAAAGCAAGAGCAACTACTTCGCGTGCCTAGCTTACGTACAAAAATCGTAAGTGGTCACTTTCGTGGTCAGTCTGCATCTATGTACAGCGCTGGTCGGACATCAATTAAACATATAAAAATGGTTAATTGTGCTGGCAAGGCGGGGTTGGAGCGAGGGGGACGCCCTACGCAGCGGCGTCTTTGAATACCTAGATTTGATTTTCCCATTACACATAGTGCTTATAACACCATAATAGGTAGTTTTCGGCCGCCGGCGCGGTTTCCGTCGCCGCCGCTACCGCCGTGGCGGTGCCCTCTCAGAGGGCTAGGGAGGAGACAATGGACTGCCAATAACGGCCCCATTACGTCTCCTCCAGGCGAATGTCAACCACTGCGCCCCAGCTCAGGATCTGTTGCTCCAGAGCATGGCGCAGTGGTCGATAAACGTCGCCGTGGTCTCCGAGCCGCACTTTGTCTTGCCCAGAGCTGACTGGGTTCAGGACCTGAGCGGCTCGGTGACCCTTATCTCGTCGGCCGCCGCTGGTACCCCCGACCCTCGAGGCCGTCACGAAGGGTCGGGGTTGCGTGGCAGCACGGTTCGGGGACATTGCAGTGGTAGGCGTCTACCTGTCCCCGAACAGAACTCTCGCCGATCTTCACGACTCCCTCAGGGAGCTGAAGACCGTCGTCGCTGGGTATGGTACCCTCCCCGTGGTCGTTTGCGGGGACTTCAACGCCTGGAACATGGCTTGGGGTTCCCGGCTCACGAACCAGCGGGGTCGGTTGGTGGAGGACTGGGCTCTGGAAACAGGCCTGGTCGTCCTAAACCGGGGTTCTGTCCCCACGTGTGTGCGGGTGCAGGGTGAGTCCGTGGTGGACATTTCGTTCGCCAGCCCCGCTCTGACACCGCGTGTAGTTGACTGGCGCGTCATGGAGGGGGTGGAGACATACTCGGACCACCGGTATATCCGGTTTGACGTCTCCGCCCAGACCTCGACCGCGCCGGTCCGACAGACCCCATGTGGTCCGCGTTGGGCGCTGAGGCAGCTGGAAAAGGAGCTCTTCCTGGAAGCCGCGGCGGTGCAGGCCTGGGTGCAAGCACCGGTCAGGCCTGCCGACATCGACGTCGAGGCGGAGTGGTTCCGGGAGGCCCTGTCGCAAATTTGCGACGCGGCAATGCCCCGTCTCCGCCCAGGACGCGCCCGACGCCAGGTGTACTGGTGGTCGCCGGAGCTTGCGACGCTGCGCGCCGCATGCAATGCCGCGCGACACCGGTATACCAGACACCGCAGGCGCCGCTTCCGCCCGCCGGATGCGGAGGCCGTAGAGGCGGAGCTGTATGAGGGATACAGGGTGGCAAAGCGCACCCTCCGATCGGAGATAAAGCGGGCCAAAGAGGAGGCCTGCAAAGCGTGGCTGGGGACGCTCAACGCTGATCCGTGGGGACGCCCATACAAGTTGGTGCGAGAGAAACTCCGCCCATGGGCTCCCCCGTTGACGCAGAGTCTCCGGCCACAGATCGTGGAGGGTGTGGTGAGCGCTCTGTTCCCTGCGCGGGGGGACCACTCCCCCCCGCCCATGGCTCCGCCACCAGCGGTGTCTGACGCGGACCACGTCAGCGACGACGGTACCAATGCTCCGGAAGTGACCGAGGTAGAGATGAGAGTGGCGGTACGCAGGATGGGTGCGAAGAATTCCGCCCCAGGACCCGACGGCTTGCCAGGAAAGGCTTGGGTCCTGGCCATGGAGGCTCTCGGGTCTCGATTGGGGGGGCTCTTTAGCGCATGCTTGGAGAGGGGCCAGTTCCCACTTCCCTGGAAGACGGGAAAACTGGTCCTCGTCGCGAAGCCGGGGCGCCCTGCGGACTCTCCGTCCGCGTATCGGCCCATTGTGCTGCTTGACGAGGTGGGCAAGCTCTTTGAAAGAGTCATTGCAGACCGCCTCGTCAGGCACCTAACACTGAAGGGGCCCGATCTCGCGGACGACCAGTTCGGGTTTCGCAGGAGGCGCTCCACGGTGGACGCCATCATGCGCGTGCGAGCCCTCACGACGGGGGATGCGGTGTCCCGGGGCAGGTGTGTCTTGGCGGTGTCATTGGACATCGCCAACGCCTTTAATTCCCTGCCCTGGAGTTGCATTAGGACGGCACTCCGGTATCACCGGGTGCCCGACTACCTCTGTCGTACAATCGAGGCCTACCTGTCCGACAGGTACATAGTCTACCCCGGTCACCAAGGAGATTGGAAACGGCGAGAGATGTCGTGCGGTGTCCCACAGGGATCGGTACTAGGACCGCCCTTGTGGAACATCGGGTACGACTACGTGCTGCGCGCCGACCTCCCCGTAGGGGTCAGCGTGGTCTGCTACGCAGACGACACGCTGGTCCTAGCGCAGGGAAGGTCGTACCAGGCGGCGGTCGAACTAGCGACACGTGGGGTTGCGACAGTCGTTGAGAGGATCCAGCAGTTGGGACTCAAGGTGGCACTGCACAAGTCCGAGGCCATGTGCTTTCACGGCCCTCGGAACGCGCCACCAACGGGTTCCCAACTAACGGTAGAAGGAGTTCACATCGGCGTCGGGTCGACGATGAAGTACCTAGGACTTGTCCTCGACAGCCGGTGGAATTTCGAGGAGCACTTCCGACGTCTGGCCCCCAAACTCAATCGGACGGGGGCTGCTCTCAAGCGGCTCCTGCCGAACCTTGGGGGTCCAGACGCCTTCTGCCGGAGGCTCTACGCCGGCATCGTCCGGTCCATGGCCCTTTATGGGGCACCAGTGTGGGCGCCGACGCTGCGTAAACGCCCGGCGGCCCAGCTGAACGCCTGCCAGAGGGTCATGGCCATCCGGATGGTGCGGGGATACCGCACGGTGTCCCGAGAGGCGGCGAGCCTCCTTGCTGGCCTACCACCATGGGATCTGGAGGCAACAGTCCTTGCACGCATGCACGACCAGCGCGTGGAGGTGCAACGCCGGGGCGAAGATCCGCTGCCCGAACATGTCGAGGCGTGGCGGAAGGAGCTCCGGCGAGATCTCATGGTGAAGTGGAAACAGCGACTGTCGCAACCCAGCGCTGGGCACACCGTAATCTCAGCGGTAGTGCCCCTCTTTGAGGCGTGGCTGGATAGACCTCACGGCGTCCTCACCTTCCGCATGACGCAGGTTCTCACCGGACATGGGAAGTTCGGGAGATTCCTGCACCGGATTCGTGCGGAGGAGACGTCCGGGTGTCGCCACTGTGAGGCGAGCCCGGAGGACACGGTGGAGCACACGGTGGAGGTGTGCCCTGCTTGGGAAGAGCATCGCCGTGTCCTCGTGGGGGTGATCGGCGGCGGCGACCTCTCGCGCCGGGCCCTGGTTCAGGCCATGGTCCACAGCGAAGAGGAATGGCAGGCGGTCGCCTCCTTCTGCGAAGCAGTAATGCTCGTAAAGGAGGAGGCCGACCGCATAAGGCAAAGGCAACGGCGTACTCGCCGTAGCCGTCGCCGCCGCGATCCTGCCGATATCCGGCCACCGTAGACACTGGCTCGCGGACGGTGAGCAATGGGTAGCTCGCCGTCCGGTCGTCTGTAAGACCGAGTCCTAGTCGTCAACGGCGCGCACCGTTCCCGCGCGCCTCAAGGAGTTGTCAGCAAACTGCAGGGGCCCTTCAGGGTCGAAGCCTCCCGGAGTCTAGAGGGAAGTGGGAAACTGTTACCTCGACTCCAGGAATAGGGCAAGGAAGGTACGGGGTAGGTTTTTTAGTCAGTAAGAGTCTGACACTAGTCTCCCGCTCCACCCAAGAGCGGGTTTCGTCATTGGATGATTTTCACCTACCATAAAAAAAAAAAAAAAAAAAAAAACCATAATAGGTAGTCAAGATAGACTAAGATTTAGGTAACTGCAGCAGCTTCTCTAGCAGGCCTATTCACCATTCGCCTCGACATTTGCCTCGCCATTCGCCTCGCCTTTCGCCTCGCCACTCGCTTTGTCGCTCAACGAAACTTTTGTGTACAAAGCGTTAGAGGTGAATAGCAACCACTGTTTACTCATGCGTTCAGACCATTTGCCTTTTTTATGGTGGAAAAAATCATCTAATGACGAATCCCGCCCTTGGGTGGAGCGGAAACAGTGTTAGACTCTTACTGACTAAACGACCTACTCCATTCCCTCTTAGCCTTCATGCCAGGGTCGGACCTCCCTTTCAGAAACCGGACTGGGGCCCCAGTAGGTTTCGGCCCTGATCATTTGTATTGCCACTAACACAAATGGATAAATATGGCTTCAAGTATCAAACATAATGATACCGCCGTTTATTGTCCATAGTGAAGTGTTAATGGAAGACACCTATTGTGATTTGACGGAGCGGTCTTGCCATTGCGATCGTCTTTTGTTTTGTATTCTTTATTTTTCTTTATTGTATTCTTCCGCGGTAATGTTTTACCTGGAAGAAACTCGTTTAACCGAAAGAAAGCAAAAAGAAAGAAAAACATTTCATTTGCATGAGAAGTTGCATACTAAAACTAACACATAAAAGACTAGCTTATGTCAGCGGCTTCGCCGGCGTACATAAAATATAGCCTAATTTCACTCAGCGATAAAAAAAAAATATTTTTTTTATAAAGCTGCTTTCTATAGTTGCTAATTTTTTTCCAATCGGACCAGTAGTTCCAGAGATTACTTTCTACAAACAATAAAATAAAAAAACAAACTTTACCTCTTTATAATATTAGTGTAGATTACAAATCTATTTTGAAAAAAAAAAAAAAGTAAAATGCCCCACACATGCGCAAAACGGCTAAACGCTTGGCATAACGCTGTGTCCATACGCAAAGTACGCAAAGTGCTGTGGAATCCATACCACTTTGACAATAGATTTAAGTAAAAAAAAAAATACTCCTGCAAATTAAAAATATTTTATCAAGGTAAAGACGTCTAGCCACCAAATCGCGCCCGCTTCCGCTCAGTCGCCGCTCATACAGTTTAGACTAGGCCTTACATTAGCAGTATTAACGGTAATGTATGCGCTATCGCTATGCAGTTTCACAGTGTTTGATCTCTTTGAATAATGTAGTGGATCGTTCACTCGCTTAAAGTTTAGTCAAGAGAAAATACAAGCTTTGAAACGTTTGAAATGTGTTCTGGATGAGTCTGAACTTCAGGAGCTATGTTTATAGGGGTATGACCTGCAGAAATTACATGACTGAACGATTTTGACGAATGATTTTGGCCATATCCCCAATTCCCTTGTTCACACGTCATCTCAATAAAGGAGTTGGTGGCGTGGCCAACTACAATCGCTATCGTTAAACGAAACGATTATAACTTGGTTAGGGGGGCTGAGCCTGAAGTTAGACTCCTGACTACAAAGCGTCTAACACAATGAAGAAAAAACAGTCGGTAGATCACATTGTTCGAAGAACAGATGGTCCATGGGGCTGAATGGTTCTGTAGTTAGGGGCTGATTAATTAATCTACACTAATAATAATAATATAATAATAATAATTAATAATTAATAATAATATAATAAAGAGGTAAAGTTTGTTTTTTTGTTAGTTTGTTTTTTTGTTTGTAGGGGGTAATCTCTGGAACTACTGGTCCGATTGGAAAAATTTTAGCAACAATAGAAAGCTGCTTTACTCCTGAGTGACATAGGCTATATTTTATCGACGCGGGCGAAGCCGCTGACAAAAGCTAGTTTTAGATATTTTTGCTCCATTTCATGTTCATGTCAATCATAATTAACTATATTAATGTTTAATCGCGCATTACTTCCTGTTGAATGCCTATCTGTTAATATTACAATCCTGTGTTGTTTCCGGCGTGATACTAGTGGGGAATATTGCGAGCACATGGGAGTTCAGTTATCGTCGAACGGTTAAGTATATTAAGTACAGTGATTTTATGAGAACATAATAAAACATAGTAGGTTAATATTGTTAGGAATAGTTCCAATTTTGTTGACTTTTTTGTATTTAATTAATATCAACTACTAGTGACCCGCCCCAGTTTCGCACCGGTGCAAAGTTGATATATTATACGTATAAAACTTCCTCTTAAATCACTATATCTATTAAAAAAAGCCGCATCAAAATCCGTTGCGTAGTTTTAAAGATTTAAGCATACATTGGGAGGAAGCGACTTTGTTTTGTACTATGTAATGATAATAGAATATTTATTTTATTATTTCCATTACTGTTACTATGTTCCCACGCGCCTCAGAGTTGTCTGAGTTATTGAGTTATAAATAATGTAACTAAAGCCGGCCGCACACCAGGCATACAATTGTTTCTCCACAATTGTAGCGCCACATTTGAAATGCGACACAAAAAACGAACCGGTTCGATCTTGAATTATTGTAGCGCGGATGACGTCTCGCCACAAAGTGCGCCCGCTACAAATGTTTCCTCGGTGTGCGGGCTCACGTAGGAATATATGGGGGCGTTAAATGTGTCGCGTTTCAAATGTGGCGCTACAATTGTGGAGAAACAATTGTATGCCTGGTGTGCGGCCGGCTTAACATGACTTTCTTTTATATACATCATCATCATCAGCCTTTTCAATGTTCCCCACTGCTGGGACACCGGCCTCTTCTCTAGGAGAGGGAATGGGCCATAATCCGCACTGGCGGATTGATACAAAAATACATATTATTATTATTTATTACATTCTTTTATATACATAGTATTAATTATATCCTGTCAACTATCATACTTTCACAGACAACTTTTTCTTTCATAATACCACTCCTCACACAATCCATCCATCTTTTCTTTGACTTTCTTCTCCCTCTCCATCCATGAACGAATTTACTAGTAACTTTTTTAGTAACCTGCATTTCATCCCTTCTAAACGATGCCCTTTTAACTTTTCAGTCACTTTCAAACTTCCTCTTATGTACTCATTACTCACTTTATCCACAACTAACGACCCGCCCCAGCTTCGCACGGGTACCCTCCACTTGAATCACTCTAACTATTAAAAAAACAACGCATCAGAATCCGTTGCCTACCTACTTTTAAAGATCTAAGCATACATAGGGACAGCTTGATATCACTCCTTACATAATTATCTAACTTTTTTGGCTTTCTTCTCCCTCTCCATCCATCAACGTATACACATCACACACATGTGAGTATACACCCATAATAACTCTTTTAGTAACATTTTAGTAACCTGCATTTCATCCCTCCTAAACGATGCCCTTTTAACTTTTCAGTCAGTTTCAAACTTCCTCTTATGTACTCATTACTCACATTATCCATAATAATTAACTACCTAACACATTACGTTAAAATTAGTTTAAAACAATTTGTTGCAATTCTGAGAAAACTTTTCGGAACGAGTTTTCCTAACTCGGCTTACGCCAGGTGTGGTTCGGGAGAAAATATAACTCCAGCTTGTTTTTAATGTTTCTTTTTAAGCATGGGCATAATTTCCGCAATATTTTTGTGTTATTCTATATCTTTCTTACTTAACTTTCTAAGATAAGTCTTTACTTGCCTTAACCTTATTTATATACAATGACCACATTTATTATATTTGTGTACATGTTTATTGTATTGTATGGAGCGTTAAATTAACATTAAGAAGAACTACACTGCACTCCAAAACAGAATAATTTCTTCTACTGAACTTGAATGAGATTGGGCAGAAAACGTGTGTTATTATATTATCTACACTAATATAATAAAGAGGTAAAGTTTGTTTTTTTATTTTTTTGTTTTTTTGTTTGTAGGAGGTAATCTATGGAACTACTGGTCCGATTGGACAAATTTTAGCAACAATAGAAAGCTGCTTTACTCCTGAGTGACATAGGCTACATTTTATGTACGCGGGCGAAGCCGCTGACAAGAGCTAGTATTTAATATGTTGGCAGGCGGTCGCCTCTGTCTTCTGCGAAGCAGTAATACTAGCAAAGAAGGAGGCCAACCGCATAAGGCAACAGAGCTCACAGCGACTTCGATTCTAGAGCACCTTAATTGTTTGGATAAAGATAAATTATCCTTGAATACCGTAATTAAAGACATAATAGAAAGACGGCTATGCGTGCGAACACTGGCGTTCACTTGAGGCTCAAGAGTTTTACACAGTTTTTACACTTCTTTTGGTAGATCAACGTGTTCATTCTCTTGAAGGCAACTAAATGAAATGTTTGGCCAACCACTGTCTCTTAAGACACAGGTCTCCTAGTTTAAGAGGCAGGGTTTATAATTTTTGGTTATATAGATTCAGTTAAATAATTTGTATGTAAGACCTACCACTTTATGTATAATCTGTATAATTACTTTTGGGTAAATAAATATTTTTATTATTATTATTAATCTAAAAAAAAATGTTACCGAAATGTTTACAATATAAAAAAATATATATAAAAAGAGTTTAATTGAAATTCTTTCACTTTAAAAGACAAACCTCTCTTGAAAATCATAGAACAACTTTATAATACTATTAAAGGCTTCATTAACATCATGGTAGTACTAATTCAGGGATTCCTAGTTTAGGAGGCAGGGTTACAATTTTTGTTCGCCTTTAGTTTATTAAGAACCACACTTAGATATTAAGTAAGCTGTAAGGAATTGTATCAATAAAGCTTATTATTATTATTATTATTATAATTCAGTCCAGACCATCAAAGTTCAATGCCCTGTTCAACATAATAGGTAAATCAATCATTCAAAACATTTCACTAACTTTGTTGTCCGGTCTGACAGACCACAATATTGTTTGTTTGAAGTTTGTTCGGTGGTCAGTCCCGACCACGTGATCACTTTTTGTTATACAAAGCCGGAGGGTAGTTCTAAAGCATTAAGTTCGGTAAAAATCTTAACTTTGAATGTTTTTTGAAAGAACAGAAGGTATTTATTTGTTTTATTGTTTATTGTACACTGGTTTAACTAAAAACATATGACAAACATTATTAAATTTATGGATACAACGGGCGGTATTATATCACACGGCAATCTCTTACAGATAACTTTTCGATGGACTGAGCAAAATGAGATTGATTTAAGGTTGTCAGTGTATAAATATAAGAAATAATACCTAAACCTAATAAATTATACTAATAAAAAATATCAAATATAGAATTGAGTCATGAGAAGAAAAATGAAAGTGAAAGGTAATGCTCCTTTACCTTTGCTCTGCATTTTTCTTTAATATTTTTTTTAGTGCAAGTATACTTGCCCACATTGCAAGCCAGTGCTGTTGGTTGTCTGAAATAAATGCTTTTTATTTAACTATTTTATTTATCAAGTACTAAGACATAACAGCGCAACAGCAGACGATACAATTCAATAATCACAGTTAATAATAAAAATAACTCGAAGATGGAAACTTTTTAACGCAACTTTTAGTACAACCCATTCTAAAAATAGCCAATAAAAAAAAAATTCGATTCACTAAAATAAGGGAATCTCATTGAGATAAACACATTGGTGATCATTCAATTGTTTCCAGCTTATACAGCTGTGTGCTCGAAACAAGAGCGTTCATTTCGAGCCATTAAAAGCTGTCCCTCGACTCGAATAGCCAACGTAGCCCATCTGTAGGGATGTTTCGATACCAGTTAAGTATCGGTACCTACCCATATCAATAGTACTCATCAAAAGTATCGGTACTGTAGCAACGCAACCGTGGAAGAGCTTAGGTCCGGGATCTATACTACATATTAAACTCTGAAAATCGCAGTAACCGCTTGTATTTACGATTTTTATCAACTTAATTAATTATAAGTCTAATGTAACTTCTTACTGCCTAAAACACTATATCTTTTTTCTATTCTATTTTAGGGATGTTCCGATACCAGCTAAGTATCGGTATTTACTCATATCAGTAGTAGTCATCATAAGTATCGGTACTGTAGTAACGCAGCCCTGGTAGGGCTTAAGTCCCGGATCTGTACTACATATTAAACTTTGAAAGTCTCCGCTTGTATTAACGATTTTTATCAACTTAATTAATTATAATTCTAATGTCACTTCTTACTTCTTAAAACACATACATCTTTTTTCTATTCGATTTTCAAACCTATTTTAGAACTGCGAACATCCTTCGACACATCTAACAACATCTAACAAGCCAGTTCGTTGGTGTGTAAGTTATGTGGTCCGTTTGGAGACACCACAGTACCTACTCATATCAGTGGTACTCATAATTTTTCGGTACTACTCGGATGAGTAGGTATTCCTAAAATCTGATACCTTATATTGATATCGATACTTTTAGACTTTTACGATTATTCTTATGTAATAAATACTAAAGGACCATAATATTGAGAAACCAGAATTAAAAGTAAAATAATTAACGAAATTCGTATTTTTAACCAAAAACTTAAACAAATGTTTTTTTTCGGTGAAAATCAAAATTGATTGACTAAAATCAAACCTAAATTCCTTCTTTGCTCTTTGCGTTCGAGAACCTCAAGTTTCCCGTTGGAGAGCCAATCTGTTTAACATCTCTGGATTCTTACTGTTGAAATTGATATAAAAACTACAATCAAAGAGATATTTAAAATTTCCATAATACTTCAGACCTTAACTTAGATGTGTTTGGCTTTTATTTTTCATATAGTTCGATTCAATTCAATACTAAGTACTTTTGTTTTAACATTGAAAAAGTATTTTGAAACCTAGTACTTACTAATCGGTATACCTACTAATACTTGGTATCGAAACAAAAGTATCGAGTATTTATTCGTTGTTACTAGTACCGCAATGTCCCTATCCATCTGTAAATAATCCACAAAAGCTTTTAAGCTGTGTTAATAAAAATGCCTTTTACACTTTTTTGTTGTTCATTCATAAAATAATATGTTTAATGGATTATCCATGTCAATATGTTTTGGGGATAAAATAAACTGATTTATGTTTGAGTGGATTTAAAGCGACTTTATTTTTTTTTTAATTTTGATTGATAGAATCACGCTCAAGCATTGTCTCCTGAAAGCAAGTGATGATGAGGTTGACGATGGAGCGCGCTAGCCTAAAAGTAACCTATCCACTCTTAACTTAAAAACCTCCAGGTGGTGACTATGATAAAACACAGACTCCATTAGCGAACTCCAATCCTTAGCTGTACGCACAATAAATGTGTTCTCAAAATTATTTTACGTATAATATTTCAAAGTTTTCAATATTCGTAGCACGCGCTACAGCAGCCGCGTAGCAAGCACTACGTCAGCCGCGTAGCAAGTGCTACGACAAATCGCGTAGCAAAGTGATTCGATTCGGAATGCTATTGTGATTTCCTCCCTCTAAAAATAGGCACGCGGCCTTGAGGCTCATTTTTATCCGACTACGATGAAGCCAAAAAGAGGTTTATGATTTTAACTATCCATCAAATACTATCTCTATAATTTACTTCATCACCACACTGCTCCCAAAACAATGAAAAATGAATCGTGTGAAAATTGAAATGTCTTAAAACATATTCCCACGTTATGGATTACGGTTCATTCCCTCTCCTAGTGAGTAAGCTCCTAGCAGTAAGAGCATTATAATGCTTGTCATACTAAACCATAATAGCACATAGGAAATCTCAAGTCTTTTACCTCGGGTCAGGTCATTGTGGGAAGCGTTGCTATGATGCGTCTTCTGATACACAGTGGCAACTCCAAACCTGTTTTTTAATACACCCTGCTCACTGCTACTTAAGTTAAGCAATTGTTTGGGCTGTATCGGTAACCTTGAATCTCCTACGTATATCTTCATTCCTTATTCGATCTTGCAAGGCACGTTTATACAACAAACCCAAACATAATACATATATTGAGTTACAAATTAAGTTCGAGACAATTTCTCAGTAAATGAAGCCCTTAGTCGTCGGACAATCCGATTTACTCTCGAATATACTTCGATAGGGAAGGGGGTACCCCCAACCCTTTCCTACCCTCTTAACGTACTTACAAGCTGAATTCCCTGGATATTTCATTGGCATGTCGCGACACGCCAATCTAAAAATAATTACGACATAGACACGTTGCGACCGGGTATGTACCGGCTTAAACTGGCGTAATCCGGTTATCTCCGGTCGTCTCCGGTTTAACAATAACCCGTATAAACCGTGTTTGACGACAGCGTGACGTCAGAGAATGTACGTTAGAGTCGACATGGTCGATGTTTTCAATGTACTGTTTTTGCTAATTTTTTTTTTTGTAATTTTACTAGACTTCTGATAAACAGAAAGAGCGTAGTATAATACTTTTATATCTTATGGGACATTTGACGACCTAAACTGAAATATGAAAGGTGTGTAGATCTTAATCAATATCATTTTTTTATATACCATGTACCATATTACCTATGTTTAGCAAATAAATTACTTTGACTTTGACTTTAAAATCTATCCCTCTTTCTCACTCATATCCTTGACATTTAAGCCCGTCATGGCACCTGTTCTGGTGATTTAGTCAAAAGATGCGAAAAAAGCCCGTGCAACTCATTTAAATACAGAATTCCCGTGAAGTCTGTATTAATAAAAAAATGAATAAAAATAAAATGTAAAAAAAAGAAAATAATAATAATAATTTATTAATAAAGATCATTTATCATTAAAACGAGTCGCATTCAAACAAACTCATCAGCTTTATAATATTAATTATACCTAGATATAGACTAAACCTCATGTTTTTTTTTTTTTTTGTTGTTCCAGGTAAGCCAGTGATTTGTCAATCGATTGACAACGAAAAAAACCAGCTGTTCCATCTGAAATCGTAAGTAAATGTACTAAAATCATCTTCAACAAAAAAGACTTCTGTTTTATATATTTATAAGAACATTATGCAACACATGGGTACACAGGCGGACTTAATGCCTTAGGCATTCTCTACCAGTCAATTAAGGGCGGTGAAGAGAAAACAAGGCAAGTGAATAAAAAAGTAATAATTAAAAGATTATTAATAAAATCCAGGGTTTATATACATATATATATATATATATATAAAGGGGTTTTGAGACAACTCTGCTATTTGTAGAGAAAATAATTCCGCAACATCAGCTTAAATGAATACCGACTGGTGGCCATCCTGATATCGAGAGATTTTACTGTAATTATCGAATTCTTCTTGGATGTTCCGTCCAAAAATAGACACATAATATCATTGAATGCGAACAAAAGCCTAAAATACACTATTCATGACACTACCAAGTATCAAGATTGAAGCTGAAATCACAAAATATAAATTCAATATGGCGTCCCGAAGCCGTCATACATAATTGTTGTGACAGCTTAACATTTCAATTTCTACGTCATTCACATGGCAGGATGGAGTTCGGAATACCTTTTACATTAATGGACCAATTTTATCTATTTTCTATTTTTGGTGGAATCATTGAAAAAAGGTAAATGATTTTTGGTTATGACACAATATTTTCGAATGAAGTTTTGAGGCTGTTTCTGTAATATTTTTTTATTATTATTTACCTAAAATTAATTAATTATCGGTATTAATTAATTTAAAAATATGACTTATTGTATTACCTAAAACTATCAACTACTACTGATATATATGACTGACTTTATATCTTTAAACATATAAATCTTCTGTACTTATTTGGCAGGTGCCAAAAGCATAATTACCTAATTAGCTGCGCTATGCTAATATGTCTCATCATCACCGAAAGGTGCCCTTGTCTCACGTTGCTTGGGTTTGGCACAACTCGAATTTCTTCCATTTTGACAGGACAGAATGGAACACAATAACATCGTCTCCTAGCATCATACACCAGGTACTCGTAACCCGACGTCAGAGCGTTTATTATCGTCAGGAAGAAGTACGGGCTAAGAATTGACCCCTGCAGTAAACCGACAGCTGCATCGAAGCTGTCAGTAGACAGTTGCCACTGTAAACTGGACTCAGGTACTGCATTAATTGTCCATCATTGGAATAAACTGAACATACTTCAATCATCTTTCTCCTTACGAATTCACCACAAAAAAAAACATATGATTATGAAGAAAAACTTCATTAATTATTCAGTCGGATGCCTTTTAGAGATCAACGAAAACCATTGCAAATCTGTATTCCGCGTACAGTCGGTGTAAAGCTAAAGTGGCATCTGTCGTACTCCGACCCGGTATAATATCGACATGACAGTGTGTCTCAAATCTAACCTTAATTCGTAGCATGATTCATCATCACCATCATTTTAGCCGCGTCCACTCTTGGTCCACCAAACGCCGCCACAACGGCCGATCCTGTGCAGCATAAGAAGGCCACCCATAAGATGGGCAGATGATTGCTGCGAGGATGATGTCCATATCTGATGGATGCTAGTTAGCAAATGTTAGCCAAAAATCAAGTCTACATTTTAACAATTTTGTTAACTAATAATTACGAAATAAGTTCAAAAATTAAGAAATAAAATCACAAACCGACATAAAATTAAAACGGTGCCATCACAAAATTAGGCGATGGACAGAGCAGCGGTCGGCCGCTTAGGGAGTTTACACACACGCCCGGTCGGCATTTGCATACGTAATGTGTGTACCCACCGCGTGGGCGGATTCAATCTGAATAGCTTCATCAAACCCACGCTTTTAGGGAACCAGCAGAATGCAGGCGTTGTATCTAATGGAGTGGATGTGTGGTATTTTCGTGTTTTTTTTTAATTTGATGAATACAATGCCTTTTGTGCTAAAGGTAATAATGTAGTTTGATAATTTTTAGCGTTATTTCTTCGACGTTCATTATAAAGTAAAATTTGTGTAGTTTTGTATTATTCAAGTGTCTGCGCAACTGGGCATATGAGGAATCATTATAACAGGCGCGCTCTTGGTAATTTTATTAAACAAAACTTTAGAGCACCAGGCGAACGCTGGCGTTTGCACACCTGTTGTTCTTTAATTGTGTCTATAAATACCAAAGTCGAAAAGTTAATTTTTATATTGTGTACTTAATTATATATTTGTCAGTATTGTTAGTTTTGTATCTTCAGCAAGATTTTTAAACACAGAGAATATGTTATCTAATTCTCTATTCGAATCTATCTCTGTTCGAAAATACAGAAGTGCCAACTTTAAAACAAAATGTACGAACAACTGCACGAAAGTGACAACTGAATCGGATTACAAAAGATTTGTCACGTTTAACAAAGTAATCGTCACTTCACGTTTGAACCTCACAGTCGAGATGCAGACACATTCATTCTATCGCCGGAATTTCGCAATACTGATGTTGTCTGATAGACCAGTGTTCCGTGATGACGGCTCCAGATAAGTGTCGCGAAGATCCGTAAGCAAGCGTGACCGTAGATGTGGGCGATTTTCGCGGGATTTTCACGGGGTATAACTTGTGTTGATTTTTCATGGTTTTTTTGTGAAATAGGAGCATCGACTTATTTTCTAGCGATAGACAGGTGCCATAGAAATTATTTTTCAAAATACTCTAAAGTTAATACAAAAATCCACTGCGGCGCTGCATTGACGTCTAAACTGTACTTATGTCATCAATATAAAGGTGTACCTACAGAACACTTAACTCAAGTAAAATTACTATACGGTACGTCTAATCTAGTGCGTATACTACATATATATACATCGATGTATTCAAGCAATTTCTATCTAAAGCTTTTCCCACGCTTTTGCACGTTTGTTACGTGCAAAAGCGTGGGAATGTAGAGTTTGATTCGATTGACTTGCCTTGGCCTGAGTGGGCCGGTTGCCGATCCGAACTAGAGTGGGATTCTCAACACTGATCAAAGGAATGATGTAGCAAGCACTTGCGACGTCATTTTCACGTTGGCCTGCGTTTTGTGTAGTATAGGGACTTAAAGCGTTTGTACAGACTTGGACAAGCTTGCAAATAAATATAAAATTATTTAATTTCGCTGTACAGAGTGACTGAAACTTAAAACTATGTTAGTATAATAATCAAATCTGTTTGGTGGATTTCACATGTCTTGGAACGATGTTTTCCTTCACCATTTTGAGAGCAGTGGTGATGAAGAAAAATTACACAAAGCAATGCGCCTGGCTGGGTTAGATCTCGTGATCTACAACTAGTAAGTCACCACTCGACCTTCACTGCTCCTTTGACACTACGCTCTCATACTGCTCATTTGTCAATATTAATACAAAACATAAAATGGTTCACCAAACATGCAGTATTACAAATATATCCCACACTTTGGCCTTCACGCCCCAGGCGCTGTCGGAATTCCGATCCCGATTTCCAGCCACCGTAGGCGAGGACTTGCGGACGTCGAGCAATTAACGAGTAACAGTCCTAACCAAGCCAAGTCGTCGACGGCACGCACTGTTCCTGCGCGCCTGAAGGAGTGGTCAGTAAACTGTAGAGGCCCAACTGCAAGGCCGAAGTCTATTGGGGCCTTGGTCCGGTTTCTGAAAGGAAGATCCGACACCGGTATGAAGGCTAAGAGGAATGGGGTGGGTCATTTAGTCAGTAAGAGTCAAACAGTTTAAAAGGTGGGATTTATTAAATGGATGTGTTTTCCCACCATAAAAAAAGTCTGTAAATATAATAGTTCACGTAGGAGGAAATTAAAACCAACAGCCTTCATTCTGATGAATACTGTACTGTAAATAAGAATACTCAGAAGTTACCTCCCACACTTAATATGTCTTTTTATAGGTAAAAGTTCTTTGAATCAAAGATGCTTGTTTTTTTGAGGTATTCTATAGGTAATTGAAATCAGTTTTCAATTAAGTGGCTTCAGCAAAGAAATAATTAGAAAAAAATGAAATCAATGGAGGATAATTATCTAATGTAATTTTAGAATTCATTTACTAAGGTATATTTTTGGAATTGCCGCCCAGTAGAAATTACTTTATAGAAAAAATTAAGTAGCCTACCAGCATCGGGAAAATGGTTATTATTATTAGTTATTGGGGCAAAAATTTTGAAGATGTCGGTTTTGTGCAAAAATATAGAGAGTATGAGGAAAACTAAACCAAATCAGTTCGATTTCTCGAGTTCAATGACAGACCTGTTGGTCTCGTGGTTAGTGACTCTGACAGCTAAGCCGGATGTCGTGGGTTCGATTCCCACCCAGGACAAATGTTTGTGTGATGAGCTCAATTATTTGTTCTGTGTCCGGGTGTAATTTATCTATAATATGTATGTATTTAGAAACATTTAAGTATGTTTTTCGGTTGTTTAGTACCCATAACACAGGCTCTGCTTACCTTGGGACTAGACGACGTTGTGTGACAGTTGTGTAAAAAAAAAATCAGTTAGGGGATATACAATGGTGACGCTGTCTTGGAAATTCCAACTGGAAAATGCTACCAATGGCACTGTGTATCGCGGGTTTGATTTCCTCATGAAACAAAAATATTTGACTTCAAATAGTTGTTTAGTTGAGTTTACATGTTCGACAACGCACTCATGGTACAGAAATAATTATAAAAGACTTTAAAATTAAATTAAAACGTTCACCATTTGTCCAGCCACTTTTAACCCCAAACAATTGTCGAGCTAAAAGATCCCTTGCCCACAAAAAACCACAGCCCAATTTCAAAACCAAACCTCACTTTATGCTCTATGAGATCCCGGAAGCAATTTGGTTCTGGGTTTTGCTGGTGGATACAGCTGGTATTGAAACCACACTCGCTTAATAATGCTAGTTTTAATTGAAATTTACATTCCGACTTCACAAACTAATGCCTGTAGATATAATATGTATTATACGAGTTTTTTTTTTTATTGCAATAAACTAGTGCTTGCCTGCGATCCTACCTGATGGCGCACTAGTTTATTTAGAGCCTATTCACTCTAGCCTTGAAGACACCTAAATTATAATGGACGCAAACACTGTAGCCGGCAAACTGTTACAGGGAGTTTCTTGCACATTCTTCTTAATAAAACGGCAGTTTATTCGAATGCAGTGACACGACTGTTCTTTATTTGATCAAAAGATGACATAACATATACTTGTCGATAATAATTTATATATGGCAGTAGTAGGTTTATTTTATGTGTACAAAGGTTTACAATTCTAACACCCCAACTACAGAAAATAAACCAATATCACAATTTAAACAATCTTTTGTATAAGATACTAACAGTTTAAATTACTAACACTTAAACATACCTATACCTTCCAAACATTTATAATGTTTCATAGGACTTAAAGCTTTAGTTAAAACATCTGCTGGCATAGCAGTTGTTGGCAAATATTTCAAACTAATAATGTTATCATTGACTACATCTTTGACAAAATGGTATCTGATGTCAATATGCTTACTTTTTCTATGACACACATGGTTTGCCACCAACTTCTGTGCACTTTGACTATCATTGTACAATTTCACAGTGTGTAAACTACCAGTAAGCTCACATAATAACATTCTTAAATATATAGCCTCTTTACATGCTTCTGCTATTGCCATGTACTCAGCCTCCATACTTGATAATGCTACTGTTCTTTGCTTACGGCTTTCCCATGAAATAGCTGAACCTGATATTTCAAAACAATATCCTGTATAAGACTTACGGTCAACTGAATTACTAGCCCAATCTGCATCAACATATCCTACAAGTTCAGTGTCTCCTTTTGCATATTTCAAACAAAAATCTTTTGTTTTCTTTAAATATCTAAGTATTCTCTTAGCATACTTCCAATGAACATTAGTGTGACATTTATTGAACTGACTAAGAAAACTTACACTGAATGATATGTCTGGCCTTGTCAGAACTGCTAAGTACATCAAGCTTCCTATCAATTGCTGATAAGGAATCTCACTATCACAGGTTTCAGACCTTTCAATATCTAATTTACATTCAATTGGAGTACTAGCTTCTTTACATTCCAACATATTAAATTTATTTAATAACTGATCTATATATTGTTCTTGATCTAAAGTTACAATATTGAGCTTTTTATCAATCTTAACCCTCATACCTAAACACTGTTGAACCTGTCCTAAGTTTTTTATCTTAAATTTAGAACTCAACGCAGAAACTAAATCTTCAGTTTCACTCTTATTATTACAATAAACAAAGAAATCATCAACATACAAAGCAATGATAAGCTTTACATCATTACTGATCTTTGTAAAAACACATGGTTCTAAGCGACTCTTTTTAAACCCTATTTCACATAAACATTGCTCTACTCTCTCATACCAAGACCTAGAGGACTGTTTTAGTCCATAAATTGCTCTGTTTAATTTTACAATAACTTTCTCTTTTTTAGAATTGCAGTCAATATTTGGCTGATACATATAAATATCTTCTTTAAGAAAACCATTTAAAAATGCTGTTTTCACATCTAAATGAGTGACATCTAAATTTAATTGTACTGACAAAGCAAATAACATCTTAAGAGTAGAATGTCTTACAACGGGTGAAAAAGTCTCATCATAATCAACTCCAGGCTTCTGAGTGAAGCCTTTAGCCACTAAACGCGCTCTGTACCGAATACTATTATCACTACTGACTTTCTTTTTGAACACCCACTTACATTGCACTGGAGTTTTATGAGAAGGCAGTTCGTCAACTGGGGACCACGCATCATTTTCTTTGAAAGCCTCCAACTCCTCCTTCATAGCCTCGATCCACTTGTCTCGGTCAGAGCCCTCCAGAGCCTCATGGATGGTAACTGGGTCCTTGGTAACTTCGGTACTGGATGAAGCGCACAGGTTTGTATAACCATAACGCTCCGGTGGCTTCCTTATTCGTTTAGTGATTACTGGCTCTGGCTCATCATCTTCCTCAGATGCTGTTGTTTGCTGCAGAGTAGAGTCCAAATCAGTCAAAACATTATGATATTCAGATTCTGAAGAAATATCTGAGCATTCATCACTCTGAGAAGTTTCTTTTGGTATCTCTTTCTCACTGCTCTTAACATCACTGCCTGACTTATCTGTTTGGATTGTATCCCCAACTGAAACTGTTATATTGTCATCTACAATATTCTTCCTTTCAGTATTCTCATGTACTATAACATCTCTACTTGTTGTTATATTACGCTTTACAGGATCATATACTCTGTAACCTTTCACATTTTCTGCAAAACCGACTAGGATATGCTTCTTTGATTTAGAATCCCACTTGAGCCTTTTTTCTTTTGGAATGTGAACCATTATCGGACTACCGAATATACGGATATGACTTAAATCTGGTTTCTGTTTCATCCAGAGTTCATATGGTGTTTTATTATCTAATCCTGATGCAACAGATCTGTTTCTAAGATAGACTGCAGTATTTGTAGCTTCCGCCCAAAACTTCTTATCTAACCCAGCATCAAATAATAAACAACGAGCTCTTTCAACAATAGTCCTATTGATACGCTCGCTCATACCATTTTGTTCAGGAGTGTAGGCATTCGTCTTTTGATGAAGAATACCTGCACTTTTCAAATAATTTTCAAACTCATTACTACAGAACTCTAGGCCATTATCTGTCCGAAAAATTTTAATTTTTGCATTCTGTTGGTTTTCTACCAACGACTTGAACTCTTTAAAGTACTTGAAAACTTCACTTTTTACTTTAAGAAAGTAAACAAAAGCCATACGGGTAAAGTCATCAACAAATATAAGAAAGTACCTTGATCCACCGATTGAAGTTATCTCCATTGGTCCACAAACATCAGCATGGATAACATCCAAAGGCTTGCTGCTCCTTGTTCCTGCATGACCAAATGGCAAGCGAGACTGCTTTCCTTCACAACATACTGTGCATGTACTTTTGTTGATCTCCGACTTATCTGAGTATGAAATACCCATGACTGCTCCATCTTTCATCTTTTTTAAATCATTCATGTTCAAATGACCCATTCTCCTGTGCCAAACTTCACTACTAGTATCTTCAGTAGGAGATGTAAACAAACACTGCTTGCATTCTAACCTCAACTTGTAAACACCATTCATTTCATCTGCAATTCCAACCAAACTGTTTTCTTGATTGTAAATATAACAGCAATCGTTCTTGAATTGCACACTGTTGCCGTTTTTGATCAACTTACTAATAGAAATTAAATTTGTCGAGAGGTTAGGAACACATGAAACTTCCTTTAAAGTCACATCATATCTGCAACCATTTGAAGTTTTTGTAATTATATTTACATCACCAGAGCACAAAACAGGCATAGCACTTTTGTTTGCTGCTATTATCTCCTTTATTTGAGGCGAAAAACATGGATTTTTCACAATGTTTACATCTGGGGTCAAATGAACACTGGCACCGCTATCTAAGTAAAAGTCGTCTTTACTATAATTTCCACTCAAGAAAACTGCGGAAAAAACGTTCGTCTTCTTAATTACATGTTGCTGGTTTTGTTCCTTGGTGCACTGAGATTTATAGTGCCCAAATTCTTTGCACTTATAGCATTTTATTTTCTGTTTATCTGTTTTCTTTTGATTCGATTTCGATGAACCGCCGCCATTGTTGCTACGAGAGCTGTCATTCTTTTCACTTACATTGCCAACATTGCGATTTTGATGACAGTGCTGCCCTCTGTTGAAAAACGCATTTCCGGCCTCCGAACCATCATCTGACAGGTCGATCAATTTCGTTTTTACCACATCGGCTGTAATGGCGATTCCGGAATGCTCAATGGCCATAATCATTGGAAAATATTTATCAGGCAAACCAGCCAACAATAAACACCCGATCCACTCATCATTCACTGGAAATCCTGTTCCTGCTAATTTTTGGGCCGTCTCGATTATTTGTGTGATGTAGGTAGTCATTGAGTCGCAACCGTCTAGGCGAATTGATATGAGATTACGCAACAATGTGATTCTCCTTGAAAACCCAGAATCATCAAACATCGACTTCAATTTCTGCCACAAATCCTTAGTACTTTTAGCTTCCTTAATGTGAACATACAATGATGGATCTATTGTCAAAATTAACTTGGCTTTCGCTTTGGCATCTTCTGCTACTGCGGTTGCTGTTGCTGGTGGTTTTTCTTGCTTTATACAGTCAGCCACACCCTCTAGAATTAGCAAGTTCTCCGCCGCAAATGCCCATTCGTCATAGTTTTCCCGACCTTTCAGCTTTGGAATGCTGGTCAAGAAATTTGTAGCCATTTCCGTTAATTTTGTTAACTGACACTCACAGCCGTTTTTTTATATTACATACCGCGCCTAAGCTAAATAAAAGCAGAAAATATACTTAAAATTTAACTATAAGACATACTGGGCCCATAACCTAATAAAACGGCAGTTTATTCGAATGCAGTGACACGACTGTTCTTTATTTGATCAAAAGATGACATAACATATACTTGTCGATAATAATTTATATATGGCAGTAGTAGGTTTATTTTATGTGTACAAAGGTTTACAATTCTAACACTTCTCCATAGAGATTTACTCTTTGGAATGTACAAGACCGACTTCTTGACTTTTCAAAGTGCCTCTAAAGGTTTATTTGAAAAAACTGCCTACTTTAAATCATTCCAAGCGTTTGACATTAACGACACTTCAGTAACTTAGCAAGGAGGCTGTACAGAAAAACGACACTACACTACGAGCGAAAAAAAACACTTAATACAAAAAAAAACACATAATGTAAAAAGAAACGGTGTATCTATAATAGTATATAGCTCTGGGAATAAGGCAAGGAAGGTACGGGGTAGGTTCTTTAGTCAGTAAGAGTCTGACACTGTTTTCCGCTTCGCCCAAGAATGGGATTCATCATTCGATGATTTTTACCTACCCTAAAAAAAAAACGTTATTAAAATTTTCGTTTGTTGAATGCAGTCAGCCTTCTACATGTCATGTATGTATTCGATAACATTTCTATTCTCGGATACTTCAAAAGCTTTGAAATCTATTTTTAGAATAGAATAGAATAGAATAGAATAATACTTTATTGTACACCAAAAATAGTAACAATTACACAGAAACTAATATGAATGGGTACAAAGGCGGTCTTATCGCTGACAGCGATATCTACCAGACAACCTTAGGATGGAGTAGAAGAGCTTGAACTAAAAAGGGGGTAGTCTATGGTGTACTGCTTTAACAAAACAACATTTAAAAAAAAATAAACAATAATAAAATAAACACATTACAAAGATAAAAAAAAGATATACAAGACATAATACATAAGCTTAAAGAAATATAATAAATACATATATATATATAGATATATATTAATAAAAATATGAGTTACACAATAAAAAGGAAGGAAGAAGAGACTAAAAGTGTTGGGAAGAATTGAATTCTGATAGAATCTATATAGTCTTAGGGGCAAAGGTAATGTTCTTTTACTAGCATTTTAAAGGAATCCAGTGACTGAACTTGCCTAACTGACCTCGGCAATGCGTTCCACAATCGCACAGCCTGAACCGTGAACGATTTGTCACAGAACTTTGTCGAGTGCGAGGGCATTAAAAGTTTCAAGTTTTCCGATGATCTCAAATGTCTAGAATGTGTGTCATGAAGGAACTTAAAACGTTATTTGAGATAAGAGGGGGTTGTAGGAATAAACAGAACACTGTAAAGTAACGATAAGATATGGGCATTCCGGCGAAGGCGGATCGGCAGCCACTTGAGCTTAGTACGGAATTCAGAGACATGGTCATACTTGCGTAATCCAATATGAACCTAATACAAAAGTTTTGGAGTCTTTCAAGTTTATCAAGCTGCACTTCAGTTAGATCTAAATAACTGACATCGGCATAATCAAAGATAGGGAGAAGGAGGGATTGAGCGAGCGCAGTTTTGGTGGCAGTTGGAAGAAAATTGCGCAGCCTTCGCAAAGACCCCGCAGATGCAAACAACTTGCGGCTAACTTCCTGCAGCTGAGGACCCCACGTAAAGTATTTGTCAATAAAAATACCAAGGTCTTTCACTGTGTCACTGAAAGCAATAGTCGAGCCGTCAAAAACTATTGGAGGAAGCCGTGTCCAGTTGATTTTTGAGCGCAACCTAGGGCTGCCCACAACAATGACTTGAGTCTTTGATGGATTGACCTTTAAACCATGAGCCACACTCAATTCGGCAATGTGAGCCAAATCCTTATTAATCATCTTAACCGCTTCCGATAGTTCATCTACCGGAGCTTGCGAATATATTTGCAAATCGTCAGCATAAAGATGGTAGGATGAGAGAAGGTCATTTGAAATAGAATTAATAAAGATAGCGAAAATAAGAGGAGATAGAACGCCCCCCTGCGGTACGCCAGAAGAGGTATTGCACCATGACGAGGACGAACCTTCAATGCAAATACTTTGCCGGCGGCCACACAGGTAACTACGAAACCAATCAATCGCCGTTGGAGATACATTAAGAGAGCTAAGTATTCCAAGTAATATATCAAAATCGACGGTATTAAATGCGTTGCTGAAATCTAATAAGGAAAGGACCGTCAGATTTCCATTTTCCATACCAAGTCTTAATATCATCCGTAATGTTAACGAGAGCTGTTGTAGTGCTATGACCTGGACGAAATCCGGATTGGAAAGGATTAAGGAGGTGGTTTTTGCACAGGAAAGCAGTAAGTTGATGATGGATAAGGCGTTCAAGGACTTTGGATAGAAACGGTAATATGGAGATAGGACGGAATTCTGAGAAAGAAACAGGATTACACTTTTTTGGAAGAGGGATAATTTGGGCTTCTTTCCAGGACGTGGGAAAAACACTACAGGATAAGGAATAATTAAGGACATGACAGATGACAGGAAGGATTTCGTCGAGGATAGGAAGTATCATCTTACGACTGATACAGTCACTACCGACAGCATTAGACGTGATAGATTCTATGCTCTTCTTAACGTCACAACCAGAGAATTGATTAAAGACGAAGGGTGAATAATCGGGAGTAGGAAGTGATGAAAGATTATTTAAAGTTTTTGCCTTGACAGTACCACTGAAGTTAGAAGACGCAGAAAAATGTTGATTTAGTAATTCAAGATCTACATCCTTAGGAATAGAATCTTGGCGCGATTTACCAACTCCCATTGATCTAAGAAATTTCCAGACTTTAGCTGGGTCACCGTTTTCAACGGACTTATGAATGTGGCGGCGTTGGGCATCTCTACACATCAAGTTACTGCGATTGCGAATAGTAACATATTTTTCGCGATTTGGATTGTTTTTAAATCTCGACTTGGCCGCAGCTTTCTTCCTCAGTATATCCCTCAAATCATCCGTTAGCCACGGGGCCGGCAGATGCTTAATTTTTACTGGCCGAACAGGTGCATGGACATCATATAGTTGTATGAGATTGTCGCCAAGTAAATTGACTTTTACATCAATCGACTCAGCGGCAATAAGATCAGACCAGTCAATGTTGCCGGCGTCCTCACGAAGACGCTCAAGGTTCATACCACCAAAACTTCGCTGGAAGAGGACTTTAGGTATCGCCTTAGGAGGGCGAATTTTGTAGGAAAGGAAGACAAGGTCATGATAAGAGAATTCGTCAGCTGTACATTGTCCATGCTTAGCGACATGTTGAGTAGAAGAAACAAGTATGATGTCAAGTAACGAAGGAGTACAGTTAGGAAAATGGTGAGTGGCAGTCAGAGGAAGGAGAGACAAATTACAGGAGTGTGAGATGGATTGGAGTGAAGAAGAACGTGAATCACGTTTGAGAAGACAAGTGTTGAAGTCTCCCATTATAATGGTGTGTCTGTAAGAAGGGATAAGGGTTAACCTTATCCCTTCTTACAGACATTCTTACAGACAGAAGACTTTCAAAAGATGAAAAATAGTTAATACGCAAAGAGGGACAGTAATAGACACCAAGCAGAATCTTCGAATGGTGAAGGTCAACTTCTAAACAAAGATGCTCACCAGCATTCGGCGGCGGTGGCTGTGATGACATATTAACAACTAGAATTTTTTTTTTAGAATCGCTGGAATTCATATAAATTTGGAACAGTATAACTTTGATACGTTGTGTGTCCGTTCCTGTTACTACTTTATGCGTTGTGGAGTTTTTAGATCAAAAGTGAATTTGTTATTTCAGGCAAACGTGCTTAATCGTCGACCACATCACCGCATACCATATAGTGAGAAAGTGGTCAAACTTTTGGAAAAAATGGTTGGTTAACCGGAAGTTAGTAGATTATACTTTAATTCGATATTTTTTCCAGGAAAAACACCAGAACTTTTCCTAAAAAGTATCAGAAATTCCAGAACTATGCTGCATGCGATTTAAACTCTCACTTTTTTATGTTCTGTTGAGCTCACAGCCATTCAAACTCGAGCTAAAAAAAATCGCAAACGAAATCACTGTCAGAAGCAAGTATAACTTTAAACCTAAAAAACGTTTACAGTTCTAAGGCCGAAGCCAACTGGGCCATGGGTTAACTTACAGAAAGGAATCCCTGTGCCTAGGACTCAAGACAAAGAAGAAACACGAGTTGGTTTTGTTAGTAAAAGTACGGCTTTCCAGCCCTATTCCATTAGATGAATTCCTACCTAAAAAAAATCGTTCCAAGTGGAGATAAAGGAAGTCCAAGTGGAGATAAATGGCGACAGGTCACTGGAACTACTTGCGACCCACGGATGCCTCTCAAGTTGAAGGGAATCTACAAGTCCGTGATAAGGCCTGTCCTACTGTATGGGTCAGAATGTTGGGCTATGAAAAAGACAGATGAAAAGAGATTGCATGTAGCAGAGATGAAAATGTTGAGATGGATGTGTGGTGTGACGAGAATGGATAAAGTGAGAAATGAGTATATTAGAAGAAGTTTGAAAGTGGCGCCAGTGACTGAAAAGTTGAAAGGGAACCGTTTGTCTTGGTATGGCCATGTAAAAAGGCGGGATGAAACGCATGTTACAAAAAAAGCCATGAGTATAAATGTGGATGGATAGAGAGGGAGAGGGAGACCAAAGAAAATATGGATGGATTGTGTGAGAAGTGATATGAAAGAAAGAGGAGTTAGTGATAGTGTGACGGGTGACAGGACAAAGTGGAATAAAAAGACATATTGCGCCGAACCCAAACAAAACGGGACAAGGGCAGAAAGATGATGATGGAGATAAAGGAGGTCAAACTTGTGGCTCAGGACTCTTAACGACAAAATTCCACAACTAGACAAATCGTTCTAAAAATAATCCTATTTTTATATCCAATACAATCCGTTCTAAATCCGGAGCAACATCTAACAATCTTGCAAACAGACGTGCAACAGTTTGTCCATTAATCCAGATTGCACCAAATGGATTACAGCTCCGCTTAGCTCGCTTCGCTTAGTTAAGCTGATGGCACAGCTCGCTTCACTAGATAGCTTGGATTCGCTCAATAGATGGACTTCTGTACATCTGTGCGTGTTTGGTTTAGATCGTTTTTGTTCTGACTCTTTATAAAATCGGCAGCTAACACACAACGCTATTTAGTCCCAATCTAAGCAGAGCTTGTGTTATGAGTACTAGACAACTGATAAATACTTTTTTATCTTTTTTTTTTACAACTATCACACAACGCCGTCTAGTCTCAAGCTAAGCATGGCCTGTGTTATGAGTACTAGACAACTGATAAACTTTCTTCATCATCATCATCATCAGCCTTTTTTTTTAATGTTCCCACTGCAGGGACACTGGCCTCCTCTCTCTAGGAGAGGGAATGGGCCATAATCCACCACGCGGGCCCAGTGCGGATTGGTGGATGTCACATGTCTTCGAATTTTTGGTTCTAGGACATGCCGGTTTCCTCACGATGTTTTCCTTCACCGTTTTGAGAGCAGTGGTGATGAAATAAATTACACAAAGTAATGCGCCTGGCTGGGTTTGAACCCGCGACCTACAACTCGTAAGTCGGGGCGTTTACCACTCGGCCACCACTGCATAAACTTACTTATATATTTTTAAATACATAGGTACTTATACATATTAGAAATAAATTACACCCAGCCACAGAACAAATGATCGTGCTCATCACACTAACATTTGTCCTGGGTGGGAATCGAACCCACAACCTATGGCATAGCAGTCAGGGTCACTAACTACTAGAACAACAGGCTAGTCAAAAACTCGTACATAGCATCAGCCTTATATTATTCCCACTGCTGGGACTTAGGCCACTTCTGTACGAGAGGGAAGGGGCCGTGATCCACCACGCGAGCCCAGTGCGGGTTAGTGGATGTCACCTGTATTCGAAATTTTGATTCTAAGATATGCCGGTTTCTTCACGATGTTTTCCTTCACCATTAAAAAATTATGCGCCTGGTTTTTTTTTTGGTTTGAACCCGCGATATGTCAGGATAGTTACCATTGGAAAACCACTGCTCTCTTGTTGTTTGGTTCTCCATAAACAAATATAACGAGATATTTTCATTTTCCTTCCACATATTTCTATACTTGAATCCAACAAAATCTACCACAAAAGGAGGAAGACTAAAAAGCCTAAAATAGTTCTTTAGAGAAACATCTGCGTAGGTGGAACCGTCCCTTACAATCAGCAAATGTCTCTTCTAAGAAGATAATCTTGCTTTGTGGTACTAAAACAATAGTAGACTCTCACGGCGGTACAGTCAACCAAATATACGCCATGTTAGCTACACAAGAATAATCATTTTGGTGTCTTCAAGGCTAGACTAGTACGCTTCACCATCACGAATTGCATCACTGTTTACCATCAGATTATCATACTCAATACTCAAATGTTTATTGCATTCCACAATGTACATGCATAGATATTAAAGAAAGATTATTTAACACAATTGTGGACCCTTTTGGACACAGCAAAACACAACATTATAAAGAATAAATACTTATACACTAAACTTATTCTAGGTACAATGACATTTTTTATTTGATTCATTATGTTATATTAATCTTAACATTTTTATAGATATATTAATAATTTTATTTCATCATCAACCTTATTAATGTTCCCACTGCTGGGGAACAGACCGCCTCTCTAGGAATGGACCCTAATCCGCCACGCGTGCGTAGTGCGTATTGGTGGATGTCTCATGTCTTCGAATTTTTGGTTCTAGGACATGCCAATTTCCTCACGATGTTTTCCTTCACTGGTTTCAGAGCATTGGAGATGAAATAAATTACACAAATTAATGCGCCTGGCTGGGTTTAAGCCCGCGGCCTACAACTTATCATCACCCATCGGATCGTGTTATTAAAATAAAAACGCACTTCTTGAAAAAATTCAAAATCGGCTACTGAATAATATTTTTCAGCTGTTTATAAAGCAGATACTTTTTTCTAGTTATTTGTAATGTTATTTTTTTGTTAGTGATTCATGTATAGGGTCATTGGAGCTCGTTTATACCGAGTACATGGAAAGCACAAGATATGTATGTACCCTTTTTGTAATACGTTGTATAAGGCCGCGCACGTCCGGAACGCGCCGAGCATCCCTGAGCTTCTAAAGCGATTTCTAAAACAATTAATTTGTGTTGTACAAATAATTAGATATCTAACCTTAAAACTACATAACCCTAATTAACTTAACTAAATTTGTGTTAGTTTCATCACAATATTGTTAGAAACAAACAAACATTTAGTGCAATAAAGTAGCCCTAGATCCCACTCTAGGATACCCTGTGTCGTGGGATATAGTTTTTTGTTTTGAGACGCTTTATAAATATACGAGTGGGTAGTTCACAGTTTGGAAGCTGTAACAATTGTAAATAATAATCCAACTTGTCAAGACCGGAAAAAATCATTGATTCATAATTGAGTAGTTCGTTACACATAAAGAATACGAGATGCTGATGATTTGAACACAGTATATTCGAGGAATGGGTAGCTCTCCGTCCGGTCGTCTGGTAACAATCCCGACCAAGCCAAGTCGTCGATGGCGCGCCTCAAGGAGTTGTCAGCAAAACCGTAGGGACTCTGTAAAAGCCTTGGCCTGTAACACAACAAACGCTGCTCCTGTTCGCATTGGCGAAGACACAGTCGAGCGCACGGAACAGGTCAGGTACTTGGGATCGGTGCTCCACGAGTCCGGGGACGTCGATTGCGACGTCGAGTCTCGTATCTCGGCGGCCTGGGCGAAATGGCGTGAGGTGGCGGGGGTTATCTGTGACCCCAAAATGCCGGTTAGGCTCAAAGGACAGGTCTATAAGACCATCATTAGGCCTATCCTTTTGTATGGCAGTGAAGCGTGGCCTGTACTTGAGCGGCATAAGCAAAGCCTGCGTGTCACGGAAATGAATATGCTGCGCTGGATGTCTGGAATCTCGCAGAAAGACCACATTAAAAACTCCCGCATCCGGGGCAGCCTTCAGGTCCGTGACATAGCGGATAAACTGCACGAGGGTCGCTTACGTTGGTATGGCCACGTCTTACGAAAACCGGCAGACTACGGGGGTAACAGATGCCTCGCCATACCGCCTCCGCCGGGACCCGGGAGACGAGGAAGGCCTAAGAGGCGTTGGATCGACGTCGTAAGGGACGATATGCGTGCCAATGGGCTTACGGCAAAGGACGCGAAAGACCGAGCGAAGTGGAGGCGTCTTAGCAAGAAAGCGGACCCCGGGCACCGAGGTGAAAGCCAAGGTTGGCAACTGGGACTAATACCGCTAGGATGATGATGATGATGATGACTCTGTAAAAGCCTACTGAGGCCCAGGGTCTCTTTCTGAAAGGAAGGCTTGGCCCCAGTGCAAAAGACAAAGAAGGAACGGGGTGCGGAGTTTAGTCAGTAAGAGTCTGACACTGTTTCCCACTCCGCCCAAGAGCGGGATTCGTCGTTGGATGATTTTTGCCCATCATAACAAAAACACAGTATATTTATATTCTGATACACTTTTATTTCAATATTTTGAACACACTGGTTAGTACAGTCAGATAAAAAATTGTTAAATATTGGAAAAAGCTTTCCTAAACTGTTATAAATTGGATTTAAAGCAACAACTTCGGGTAATTCGTCAAATTGTAATATAAGACTTTTTTTATCTGACTGTACTAAACAGCCTCAATAAATTTGGTGGTATCCGAATCACCAGTGAAAAAATATTGAGAATAAAATGTGTCGATTCGAACACTGTGTCTAAATATATTGTACTTACCCGAATTGTCAGTAACACGAAAATTTATTTTAGTACCTATTGTATATTGGCGTGCTCTGTTCCCGCGCGCCTCAAGGAGTTGTCAGCAAATGTCAGCGAATGCCCAACTGCAGGGCCGAAGCCTACTGGGGCCCCGGTCCGGTTTTTGAAAAGAAGGTCCGACCCTGTTATGAAGGCTAAGAAGGAATGGGGTGGGTCGTTAAGTCAGTAAGAGACTGACACGGTTTCCCGCTTCACCCAAAGACGAGATTTGTCATTAGATGATTTTTCGCACCATTAAAAAAACTATTGTATATTTTCTTCATCATAAAGGTTTCGAAGATATTCAACAACGTTGATCTCATGCTTCAGCAATGAATATTTTCTTTTGTTTTTCACTTTATCTCGCTTATCTCGTGATACCACACATTTTGTTTGATTCCGGGATTTCCAAAAGTTTTTTTCTAAGAAAGCTAGCTCCATTTACTGATGTAATTATAAGTTTATAAAGCTTTACGGATGTTATATAAACTTATTTCTCTTAGTTTGAGAGTATGTTAAACTTTAAGTGCCGTATTATATATACGGATCCAGATTTTAATGGATCTGTCCAGTCAGTTCTTGAACATTGTTTGAAAACATTTGTGAGTATTTGTTTAGCTCAATTCACCACTACTGAGTACTTCAATGACTAGAAAGTAAAAAAAAAACTAAAACCCGACTATGACAAAAAAGACTCTGTAAAAGTATGAAACAAGGAAAATTTTAAAATGAAAAACCGTAGTCACATATTGTTTTTATTAGCGGCTAGCTTTTGTCAGCGGCTTCGCCCGCGTACATAAAATATAGCCTATGTCACTCAGGAGTAAAGCAGCTTTCTATTGTTGCTAAAACTTTTCCAATCGGACCAGTAGTTCCAGAGATTACCTCCTACAAACAAAAAAACAAACTTTACCTCTTTATTATATTAGTGTAGATAGGTATATAGTTAGGTTTATTATTTAAGTATTTATAGTTTATTTTAATTTTAATTAAGAGAATATGTCTACAAAAAACAAGTGAAGAATTTATATATTATATAAACCAGTTAAACTATATTTATAGGTCACACGAAATATATCTCAACGAAATGTCGCTACACCTAATCGCTTTTTTCACACCCACGTATCTTCGCTGAGCAACTTTTGACGCTGACTGTACCAAAAGTACCGACGAGTATTTTTAGCGCCTTCGTTATTCTGAGTGCCGCGCCTTACTGTTCTATGGGTAGCTACCCTGTCTTGTCAAGGAAAAGTTTTTTTTTGTGATATAGCAGTTTTTGTAAAGAAATATTGAAAGGTTCGATGAATGAGCGTTTCGCTATTATTCTTTTTTTTTAGTAGTTAGTTACACAAATCATATTAATTTATTTATTTAACACTTCATGCACATAACAGTACAAAGGCGGACTTAATGCCTAAGACATGACATGAAAGGCAGGCAGACAAGCATGCATGGCATGATGCATGGCTTGTTTTATATATTTATATTTAATGTTAATCCTCGTCCGTACGTCACTGAGGGGTTTTTTTATGGTGGGAAAAATCATCGAATGACGCATCCCGCCCTTGGGCGGAGCGAGAGATAGTATCAGACTTGCACTGATTAAACGACCCACCGTTCCTTGTTGCCTTAGTTCCAGGGCCCCAGTATTCCGCTTCCGCATCAACCCTGCCAACTGAAGGCCAGCGCTGGGTGTCTGACGCCCAGCAAATGCTGAGGTGGTCACCCTTTCGGTTCGGGCTCGCTCGCTCAATTTTTGTCATTTTTTACCGATTGTTTTGTTACCGTTGTGCTGTGTCTGTCTCGAATAAACGTATTTCTATTCTATTCTTCTTCTATTCTATAAAAACTAGTGCTTGACTACGATCCCACCTGATGGTAAGCATATGATGCTATCGTGCATGGTGAAGCCCACTAGTTTATTCATTGAGAGCCCATTCACTTGCATTGAAGACTAATTGCTACTTACTGTTAACAAAATTTTAATACTGCCATGCAGATTAGTTCGTACTCGTATGTTGAAACTTCTACGGTCCGGACTACCCTTTGCCTCGTTGTTTATACCGCGTACATCAAAGGACTGGAACAGTTTGCCTGTTGCGGTCTTCCCATCCGGTTATAATTTAAGTGTCTTCAAGGTTACAGTGAACTTGTTTTTAATAAACAAGTGCGCTCTACCATCAGCAATCGCAATATTGTTTACCATCAGATCAAACACTAGTTTATATGTTTATTTTATTTAAATAGAACGGCCGAAGCTAATTACATCATTTTTCAACCAACACAGACAGAAGTAGAAAAGAAAACAAAACAATAAAATATTATTAATAATTAAAATAAAATTAATAAGGTCGCGTAAGAGTTTTAGAAGTTATTCGCACATATGTACATGCATTCTAATAGTATCGCCTTTAAAACTTCCCCAAACATATCAAAATCTGTGTTCTTGTGAATTTGAATTGAACAAGTGAATTTTGCATTGCTTGTGGAATGAGTGATTTATATCAAGTACATAACTAACTTTCTACATATCCTATAGAGTTTTTTATATAGGATATGAACAAAAACAAACTAGTTTTTACCTTCATTTTCATATGTCATGAAGAAAGATTACATCTACCCACTCCTAGGCTATTTTTATCCGAATATGAAACTACAAAAGGGAAATATAACAAGGAAACCAAGTCCAGGATAATAAATTATATCACTGCAACCGTATGGCAACAGCCTGTATCATTTATTAGTCCACCATATTGTGTGGTCAGGACTCAGGAGTGAAGGGGAGAAAGGAGCTAAGTTGTATTAAGTATGTTCAAAGGGAGAGAGGGTTTGTATGTAATTACTTGGGAGAGTTCATCTTTGTTTAGTATTGTGTAGATATTAACTCTGGCCATTAATATATTATGGGGCATATATATATATATATATAACGCACTAGATTAGGCTTGCTTAGGTGATATGCATGCCATGCCATGACTGGCCTGTCAGTCTAGAAGTTAGTGACCCTGACTGCTATACCGGACGTCGGGGGTTCGATTCCCACTCAAGACAAATATTTGTGTGATGGGCACGATCATTTGTTCTGTGTCTGGGTGTAATTTATCTATAATATGTATGTATTTAGAAATATGTTAGTATGTTTATCAGTTGTCTAGGACTCATAACATAAGCTCTGCTTAGCTTGAGACTAGACGGCGTTGTGTGATAATAATCGAATATAATATATAAAAAAAATACACAGTAAAAATCATTCAATGACGAATCCCGCACTTGGACGGAGTGGGACACAGTGTCAGCCCCATTCCTACGTGGCCATATATACCAGGGCCGGAGCCTTCCTTTCAGACGTGAACCCTTGGCCCCAGTTGGCTTCGACCTTCTGCAGGGTCCCTACGGGGACAGAGCGAGAGCTATTCAAATGAAATACAGATAAAAATATATTAATAAAATTGGTCAGAAACACGAAGACAAACCGTAGCAATATTAGAAGAAAATTATTTCTCTTAGATCCAGGAATTTGCTTAACGATCCTTTCTTAGAATTATAGCCAGTACTTAGAGCCTACGGAACCCTAAAACGCCGTATAAAAGAGTTATAGCCACCTTAAAACTAAAGTTATTTTGAAGATGGCCCAAGTCGTTAAAATTGTAGTTATTTTCTGAACTTTAGGACTCACATTAGAACTAAAGAATCGTTTGAAATAGTTGTCGAGACAAAGGGCAACTGAAGAAACACCGATGGGTTTTTGTCAGTTAAAGTCTGATACTCCTCTCTTCACTCTAAGTGATAGGCGTTATTTGATGATTTCAAACCTTTGCAGTGCGATAGCTTATTTTCATTAAATACGTACGAAGGACAATGCGACCGCATCGCTTTGAATTCGCGTGGACCATATTAGATCGCTTTGTAATCACATTCACGTTGAATCGTCCGTATCGAATATCGCGTTGGCAATGAAATACCGCATCAAAATGACATTTCAATTCTAGAAGTGATAGATTTGTCATGACATATCTATGCTAGAAGTTCATGGGCGTATACAGGCGTACTATGCGTTCCAAATGAGAATAGGATCGATTGCCGTGTTGCGATGTCACGATTTACTGTCAAATCGAGGCAAGATATTTTTTAAATTCATTTTATTTACGAAAAATTTAATTTATTTAGGAAGTGTGAACGAAAAAAGTTTAATCAGAATCCAATTTTTCGATTTTACTCATCTCAGAGTTCTTCAATTTTGCAAAACTATCTTCGATTTGACAGTAAGGCGGACGTCGCATCCTGGTTATCGATCCTATTCTTATTTGGAATGCATAGTACTCACTGACTAAGGCTTTTTAAACGCGCTAAAGACGCTACCGGCGTTAAAAAAATAATAGTAAAGGAGCACTACACTATATATATTTCCATTATTTATTTTTTTGTACACTGAAAACCTTAAATATTTTTCTTTCCATCAGTCCATCCAAAGGTTGTCTGGTAGAAATTTTCCTGTAATAAGCTAAGATGTGCAATAAAGTTATAAATAAATAAGACGCCCGTTTTAGAAACGTGCGTCGACAGCGCGCTTTTATCCTACAGAGCAGTTTTTTGGCGTTTGTATCACGCGCGTTAGCGTCGCGTTTCAATATAAATTTGCAAAGGTTAGGAGAGCAGTGGTAACCGAGTGGTAACGGCCCCGACTTCTGAGTTGTAGGTCGCAGATTCATACCCAGCCAGGCGCATTACTTTGTGTAGTTTATTTCATCACCACTGCTCTCAAAATCGGTGAAGGAAAACATTGTGGGGAAACCGGCACGTCCTAGAAAATGAAGACATGTGACATCCACCAATCCGCATTGGGCCCACGTGGTGGATTATGACCCGTTCCTTCTCCTAGAGAGGAGGTCTGTATCCCAGCAGTGGGAACATTAAAAAGGCCGAAGGTTTCGTAGTTATAAATGGGAAACCCCAAAATTTCCTCAAAGCTCTATTTTTGTGTGAAAATCTTATTGCGGTTCACAGAGTCTATCTACTTACCAAATTTCATCAGTGTAGTCCTTATAGTTTCGGAATAAAGTGACTATAACATACGGACGGACATATATATCTATATACTCATGTCTGTCTGTCCGTCCGTATATACATAGATATATATATCTATGTATATGTGTACTGTAGGTATATCTTATAACTCTAATATGTGTAAATAACGCATCTTATAGTATACCCATATATATACACATTATATCTATATGTACACATTCATGCACACATATACACTCATGCACGCACACGCACGTTGATTGTTTTTGGTTTTTGATATGATGGGGAGCCTGGAGCTGTAAAATACAGGCCTAGGCTTAGTTTAGACTCCATATCTCCCGCAAATTACCGTCATGTTTTTTGTTTTTGATAAATATTTTTTTTTTTTTATTATTCATTATTATAAATCTACAAGGGTTCCGTTTTTTGCTATTTGGCAGCGGAACCCTAAAAAGCGGTAAGGCATTTAATTAGCTAGGACACCAACTTGTTCCAACTTATTAGAAAGCTATTGAAATTCCAGCCGTTTCAGGGAAATTTTCATGAAAAAGTGTAATTAGCGGCAGCCATTACCCTGGGAAGTCATTAGTGCACTTTTATTATCAGTAGTTATATAGGAGCCGAGTTATTGAGAAAAAACTCGTTAACTTAAAGAAAAAGAAGACAAGTTTTAAGCTTTTAAAAAGCTTCTTTATTGCATAAAATTCATAAATAGTTTACGAAAATATGACTATGTTTAACATCACCTTAGGCGCGGACTTGCAAACGGTGAGCAAAGGGTAGCTCGCTGCCGTAGCTTCCGGTAATCGACCGATCCGTAAGGAGTTTTCAGCAAACTGTAGAAGCCCAGCAGGGTCGAAACCTCCTGGGGGTTGATTCGAAGGCGTATTACCGGGGCCCAAGGCAAGGAAGGAACGGGGTAAGTTGCTTAGTCAGTGTGAGTCTGACACTATTTCCCTCTCCACCCAAGGGTGGGATTAATCGTTCGGTGATTTTTACCTACCATTAAAAAACCTTCATTCTTTCTCCTTTATGAAATGTACTCTTTTCTCCTTGCACCCCTCCTTATCTCAATCAAGGTTTTAAGTTTCTTTGCGACTCTCACTCGAAATTTCTTAAGTGATGACATAAACGAGTATACTTCTTAAAATGCCATTACTTTCCACAACTTTTTCGGATAAATCTTGCAGACCAGGATGTTCGTCCGTGGAATATGTTGCCGGATCCAATAAAACTCGCTCAATATATACCTGAAGACCAAAGTATTATTTTTTTGGCTAAAAAAAAACTTATTTCCTGCAAGAGGTTTTAGAGGAATATTCCAGTGAATGACGCAATGACCGAAAGTCAACAGAAAGTTTAGATATTTTCTCTTTTTCGCGTTGCCTCTTTTCGAATATTAAGTTGAAGTTTAAAAAATATTACGTTTTCACTGGAACCAGTGTTGTGGGAATATTTGAGTGAATGACACAGTTAGCGAATGACAACAGAGCATACAAGTGTAATCTCTCTTTTTTCGCGTTGCTTTTTTATCTAATGAACTGACAAGCTAAACCATGCTCAGGCTGTCAATAGACGGGTAGTAAGGGCGTTCTTTAGAACCAGAAGCCATTTGTCTCCATCCTAATACTTCAAGAACAATTCAAACACACCGTATCACGGGGCAATCATAATTAATTAAAACATCAACAGCACATTAAGCTAGACACATATTAGCCTAAATAAATCAAAACTTCAGTCTCGTAACCAATATAAGTTGGACCTTATCTTGCTATAAAACATTTTTCAGTTGTTTATACGGACACTGAATCTTGTTAAGTCAAAGTCAAACTCTTGCTGCGAAGCAGTAATGCTAGCAAAGGAGGAGGCCGACCTTCAGGGCCAAAACCTACTGGAGCCCGGTCCGGTTTCTGAAAGGAAGGTCCGGCCCCGGTATGAAGGCTAAGAAGGAATGGGGTGGGTCGTTTAGTCAGTAAAAGCCTGACACGGTTTTCCGCTCCGACCAAGGGCGGGATTCGTTATTAGATGATTTTTCCCACCATAAAAAAGTCAAAATATTTTTATGTTACATAGACGTACCTGAAGCTTGCACACGGCTCCAAATTAATCGTTTCCTATGGAGAAGAACTGGCAAGAAACTATTTGGTGACTCTTTAAAAAAAAAAATGATTTATATTACAATATTTGCTCAATACAGTAATAATAGATATTTAAAGACATAGCTGACCAGTCAATATTGTTCCCAAAATTACAACAAAAACTATTCAAATAAATAGAAGGTAGTTTGAGAATTAGCGGAGTCTACAGCGTTCTCAGGTTAAACCAACTCCGGCAGAAAATTCTACTCTGTAACTATACGCACGTATGTCGCCAGGCGTTTAGCAGTCGAGTATTGACACGGAAGCGAAATCCGTCCCTCGATTCTCAGGAAATATAACCCGCATGAATCACGAAGCACAATCATGGATAAATGAATTTAAATATAATTCCGATTTCAATGGTTTGCAGATGTCAAAGAGATTCGTAATGATGGTTGATTGGAGGTGCAAGCGGCTTGACAAAAATATATAGGTATGTAGGTTATACTAGTGTACATAAACGCTTTAAAAATGCCTTCTAATGATCCAATTACAACAAACTAGCGACACGCCCCAGTTTCGCACGGGTACTGATTTTCAATATATTATGTATGTATTATACACATAAACCATCCTCTTGAATCACTCTATCTATTAAAAAAACCGCATCAAAATCCGCTGAGTACTTTTAAAGATCTAAGCATACATAAGGACAGCGGTAAGCAACTTTGTTTTATACTATGAAATGATTATTAGATTGTTTTTTGTTTTCGCTTCACATCTTATTAGTCCGTTTCAAGTTCAGAAAATATATATAGCTTTCTAAGAGAGGATCAGAAGTTCTATTAGAATATGGATGTAACACATCTTAATGTTTTTCGCGCCACGTATTTGGCAGTAAATGTAATTCAGCTTTTTCGCCAAACTTCGATGATGTAGTCAATACTACAATACGATTCTCTGTTACATTTATTTCACATATTGTCCAATTGTTGTTCAAAACAACTGTAAAATATGTGGAATAAATGGAAACAAACAAAGAATCGTGAATGAATAAACTTGTCAGCTTCTGAAATCCATTGGAAAAAAATCCGTCAAAAACATGATACGACTATATAACGGCTTTGTGTAGTTTTGATTTTCAAAGGGATATTTTTAACTGTGCATCATTGCATTGCCGATTCTTCCTTCCCAGTCAACTTTTTTATCTTCAAAATTGTCAGCTCGAAGCAAGAAAATATCACGGTGTAAATGAGCGTTTCATTAATGCTAAGTGATCCAGGGTGTGGAAGGTCAATGTGGCTGGTCAGCGTTAAGTAAAGCATTATGTAAATTACGCAACAAGTTGCGATGTTGGGGCTGGCCTGTTAGGATTAGCTCACACTTAGAGCGACGTATCGCACAGTTTTTTAAATAGCGATACAAAATGCAACTTTATTTACTACACAAAAAAGGACGTGGCAGACCACGGACACATAGTTTCGTAGATGTGTAGTCGTTATTATAGGCTTGGTGTACACTTGCGAGAAGTTTACATACAAAACCACTGATCTCTACTATTTACCACTGAACAGGCTGTTTCATATGCTTGACAGCCAATTTTTTGTCCCTATTTGAAGCGCAACTCGCGAGCGTCCAGAAAACAAATTTGCGCGACATTACCAGTTTTAATACCGTAGACACTCGCTACAGTCACCGTGGCCGACAGCGCCAATATGACGAATATCAAACGAGGACAGAAGCACTTTGACGGCAGCCAGTCCAGTGTAATAATAAAGGCTTTTGCAAATAAATGAACCTACAGCGATCACGTTTTTGAGCGATGATCGCTTTTTATAAGGATGACGCCTCAAGCTGCGTAGAATCGCTTCGCTTTTTGCTGTCACCTGACCTTAATGCCGGGGATAAAAGAAATATTTTCGTTTTATACGATGGGAGGACCGGAAGATTAATGTAATGGTTGTCCGAAGGTTTTGTGGATTCAGACCTTGACAAGTCATAATTAAAATATCTACGGTCCAGACTAAGCGTTCTGCATCGGCTTTTAAACCACGCACATCGAAGGACTGGAACAATTTGCCTGCTGTGGTCTTCTCCTCCAATTATAATTTAGGGGACTTCAAGGCTACAGTGAATAGGCTCTTAGTAAACTAGTTGGCCTCACCATTAACGATTGCATTACTATCTACCACCAGGTGGGATCGCATTCAGGCACTAGATTATTTTAATAAATAACAAAAATCGTGTCACTACATATCTAAATCATCATCACCACCATCATTTCCATTTAGGCCTCCGCAATTGTCGCCACAACGAACGGTGCTATGCGTAATTGCATTCATGGTCCATCTTCTAGGAGTCATCTCCTACGCTGGGTCTTCCGGTAAGCGGTCGCCACTAAAGAACCTTTCAGTCCCAACGGCCATCTGTTCTGCGAGCTATATGCTTGCAAAACAGATGCCCTACTCATTGCCAAGAAAAACTTACGCCAGCAAACCGTAGAGACTCAGCCGGGTCAAACCTACTGGGGCCAAGGGTATGCTTCTGAAAAAAAGGCAAGCATGATATGAGAGGCAACGAAGGAATGGGGTGAGTTTTTTAGTCAGTAAAATTCTGACACTATATCTGGCTCCGCCCAATGACGAGAGAGATCAGGGGGCTTAGACAAAGTCACATTCTCACTAACGATAACGAAATTCGAAACTCCGAAATGTATGGAACTGACATATGCCTTCGATAACCACGTGAGTTATCGAAGGCATATGTCAGTTCCGTCAAACGTTTTCGATTCGCTAATTGTTAGTAGTTATTTATACGTCAAATTTGACGTTTTAATTCGATAACCATAGCCAAGAAGTTGTTATTTTATAGAACCAACACTTCGACTTATCGATATGTTAGTCGATGTCACTTTATCTACAATTTTGTTGTCGACATCGTGTAGCGAAATCGAACTTAGAAATGGATTCGACAAGGAGCGATTGCCACTTGTCTAGGGCCCCAGTAGATATTATGTTACGTCTGATCATAGTTTGCCGTACTTAGTCCTATGCAGATCATTGTACGTGATTCAACATCATCATCATCATCAGCCTTATTAATGTTCCCACTGCTGGGACACAGGCCTCCTCTCTAGGAGAGAGAATGGGCCATAATCCACCACGCGGGCCCAGTGCGCATTGGTGGATGTCATATGTCTTCAAATTTTTGGTTCTAGGACATGCCGGTTCCCTCACGATGTTTTCCTTCACCGTTTTGAGAGCAGTGGTGATGAAATAAATTACACAAAGTAATATGCCTGGCTTTGAACCCGCGACCAACAACTCGTAAGTCGGAGCTGATACCTCTCGGCCACCACTGCTCTGTGCATGAGGTCAGTAGATGATTATTACCCAACAAAATATAAATATATCAGCAAAACATGTGTAAATACTTCCAGCCGATCCTTTTGAAGAATCTTCTACTCTTAAATGCTATATATAGGCATTACCGTTTCCTACCCAAATACAAATACGCGAAAGAAAGATTCGCATAAAAATTCACGGTGCGAATACATTTTCAAGCTCAACCCCGAGGCAAAAAACTACGGCCAAATATAAAACAAAAAGGTTCTTTCCACTCTCTACGGAACCCTATTGAATACGTGTTACGCATATAGAGTTAGGTTCAAAACAATACTTTTATTCGTTTCGCGTGATATATTGGGTTAGATATGTCATTTGTGCCCGAGGTCTTGGAGATCTTATTACATGAAGATGGGAGGTTTTTAAACAGATTTCGGATATTTGTGTTTTTTCTTACTCGTATTATTATTATAATAAAGCGCCAGCTACCAATCAGCTCGCGCTTGATTTTATCTTACCTGTCCCCTAGCCTAGTTTATTTTGTTATTATTATTTTTTTAATTGCAACAAACTAGTGCTTGACTGCGATCCCACTTGATGGTAAGCAGTGATGCAATCGTTGATGGTAAGGCGCACTAGTTTACTAAGAGCCTATTCACTCTAGCCTTGAAAACACCTAAATTATAATCGGACAGAAAGACTGCAGCCGGCAAACTGTTCCAGTCCCTCGATGTACGCGGTATAAACGATCGTTTCGTTAACGTCGAACGCTTGGATTTGGCCACGCCCCCAATTCCTTTGTTTCGACCCCGTGACTGAACACTGAGATGATGTCTATAGTGGGTCTGAATTATTATATCATGTTACCATGTAAGTAACTATATTCTAGAAAATAAGGGTTGATATTTAAGATTAAGTTAAGAATTGTATAAAACTGTATTTTACTAGAAATAAACAGCTTTTTTATTTTATTTATTTTTATGCGAAAGCGTTACACCGGGGCTCTGGGACTAAGGCAAGGAAGGAACGGGGTAGGTCCTTTAGTCAGTAAGAGTCTGACACTGTTTCTCACTCCGCCGAAGAGCGGGATTCGTCATCCGATGATTTTTACCTACCATAAAAAAACTGGCTTGGAGGGTAGGATATTTCATCAATGTCATTGATCATAACTTCATTCTATATTATACTTTTTCATTCACCGTCATTCGTTTTTCCGAAAACTTCCGAACAAAACCGAAGTCGTTCGCAATTGTTTCATTCTCGTTCAGTCGTTCCTAGGGTTAATATTTCTGTCAGAGTGTAACGTTGATAAATACACTGTTGTTATTACTTCGCCCACGCTCGCACTGGACGTCAGTCTATGTATGTGGACTTAAACGTACTGTTAATGTCGAGTACTGCTTTGTGTGTGTTTCACTACTTTGTCGACTGAATTTTATGAGTTTGTTCTTTACCATTGAGCTTTTAAACTTAAGACCGGCCAGCCCGAGGTACGTTTTCATACAACCGCTCTTACGTGATTATAATGTTATTACAAATCTTTCTTCAGATATTTTGGCTGCACAGATATCTTGTGTAGAAATGTACACCTAAATTTGTGTGAGAGTAAATCAGTAAAAATCTCTGAAAATCTGTTATTTTACGTGAACTTTGACTGTCCATAATGCACTATTAAAAATTTAAGAACGAACTTCTATACAAGCCTAGCGCATTTAATCGTGATTCTAAATGATGTTTCAGTTTTTTTTAATCCTTAAGTGTTTAATAAAAACACGTATTTCCTAGAACAAATTTTGTGAAAAATCGAAGAATTATTGAATGCCAACAGAGTTTTCAGGTGTTATCTCTCTTTTATCGCATTACTTTTGCATCAAACATCACTTTGGATAGCGTTAAATGAAGCAGCAAGCTTAAACTTAATTTAAACCATGCCCGACATTGATGATAGGCAAGTGAGGTTTCTTTGATAAGTTGGACTTATGTTCGTGGAAGACTTAATTACTAAACAAATCCATATTTATGATCTACTAGCTTCTGCCCGCGACTTCGTCCGCGGAAAATTTTGTGAGACAAAAGGTGTGATAGCTCGGTTAATATCCATGTTATATAAACAATTTATAGCCTATGACACTCAGGAGTAAAGCAGCTTTCTATTATAGCTTCAATTTTTCCAATCGAACCGTTAGTTCCAGAGATTACCCCCTACAAACAAAAAAACAAAAAAACAAACTTTACCTCTTTATTATATTAGTGTAGATATACCTCATCAGAAAGCAAGAGGCTTAATTGGCCAAAAGGGATGTCAAGATGATATCCCTTTTGGCTAATTAAGCCTTCTGATGCCAATCAAACATGAAAATGAAGATATACTGTCTTAGAAATATTCCTCCTATCTCGGCAACCTTAATTAGGTTATCAATGTGGTTACCGATATAGTCCGAATAATTGAGTGGCAGTGAGATTGGCATATTGCTCGCAGAACCGACAAAGTTCGGGATGGCGAACGCGTACTAGAAGACGCAGCATCGGAAAATCTCCCACAAGGTGAACCGATGACCTGGTAAGAATCACGGGAATACGATGGTTTTGAGACGCACAGGCGTGGTCATTGTAGTAAGACTAAGAGCAATAGCGCACTAGCGGCTTGGCCGCAGCGGCCAGGTCGCGGCGGCCATCGAGATAGATACCTTAGTATGAAATCGCCACAGAGCGCGCGCACCTGGTCGCACGCGACCAGCGGCCACACTCAGCCGCAGCGGCCAGCGAGATCGGAGCGGCGCGTTTGCGGCCAGTGTTCAGTCGCTGGTCGCTGCGGCCACTGAGATCTATAGTATTGTAGTAAAATCACCAGTGTGCGCGCACTAGCCGTGGCGGCCGCACTTGTTGTAGAGCTACAGTGTGATTTGTAATTATCGCGATGTCGATGATGTGCCGGTGATAGATGGTCTTAATATTCTTAACAGTTCTTCAAACGTAGACTTGCTCATCCGTAAATAATTAAAGAACTTGTCATCATATTGCTGAAGGTCCGTGAAATAAGTATAAAATAATCCTTTTGTTCGCCTTTCACGAAGCAACGGATGAACCCAATATTTTTTCCTTTTCTTTTTCCGCTTCTTACTTATAAGATACAAAAGCACTGCTATGTCCTCAACGTCCATTTTGAAGCGCGCTGTACGTGCAACTGACGATCGTAGCCGTGGTTTTGGCCGCGTTGCAAATCGATCCCTGCGGCCTGGCCGCGCGACCTGGCCGTTGCGTCCAAGCCGCTAGTGCGCTATTGCTCTAAGGGGACGCCTATCACCTATGTGTGCTAACAAAGCCGCCGATCGTCTACAAATTTAAATTTCCATGTGTTAATCTTTTCTTAGTACTTTAGAGGAACAAAGAGTAAACTCCTTTGAAAAGGAAGAATCCTCAGACTAGACAGCTCACCCTCCACTGCAGCTGTTTCTCGCTCCACCCAAGAGCGGGATTCGTCATTAAATGATTTTTCTACCATAAAAAAGACTATTTAGACAGGTGTTATCGTCTGGTGGGCTACCGCCCAATTGTTACTTTCGGGCTGTTGTATAATGTTCTAATCGCGAGGACAGGACATGATTAGTTCTTATGTGCGCCATAGATGGCGCTACAGTACTTATTCTTTAGTGTAGCAATGGATCTCCAATATTTCAACACCATAACGACTTATTAATATTTCATAGAGATCCCACTAGCACAGTATCCGAGGTCATCAGATTCTCATCAGCAAACCTGTCACAAATTATGTAGATCAGCCACTTTAACGATACTTTAGTTTAAACTTGTTAAATAGAGATACTTTGGAACAAGTTTAATAAAAGAAAACTGTGGTCCAGACATCGTAGAAAAGATCTATTTTTAGATCTCCTCGGACTGAAATTAAATATTGCCACACAGCGTGGCTATGCCGAAAGTCTTTGCCCACTGGCCATCGACAGCGAAGCAGAAGAATTTTTGACGCGATATTTCAGTTAGGATTTTTTGCGGACGTCGAGCGATGGGTAGCCCGCCATCCGATGGCTCGCTGATGTATACGATGCACAAAGCGATCTTCGTTTTTTCACCGAGCGCTCAAGATTCGTACATGTAGAGACTTTGAATTTTTGGTTAAAGAACATTCCGATTTCCTCACGATGTTTTCCTCCACAGTTTTGAGAGCAGTGGTGATAAAATGACTTACACAAAGTAATGCCCCTCACTTGATGTACAACCGCGATCTAAAACTCACAGTAACAAAGTAAAATATTTATAAAAATAACACTAACAAAGTACACCTCACTAATTTAAACCTTACAAAGACTTTAAAAGAAAGAAAGAAAATAAAGAAATAAATAACTTAATTAAAGCTCTAACATTTTAGTCGTAGCACAGTTGAAACATAATTTCGCTCAAGCAGCCATTTTACTGTTCACTGTGGTCACAAAACATTATACGCGGACCGCGGCTGATCATAAATCAAAGGTTTATATTGCTAGAGTACGGAGTTAGAAAAAATGGAATCGTCATTGGAATAACGAGAAAAGCTGAAGCGAGAGATAGAATGTTATCTCTTTGACTTAAACGAAGGGAAGAGAAAACATTTTTTTTAACCTTCTACGGACACCAGCCCATCATTTCCAGGCTCCAGGGGCCATCCGTTCTGCGTGCAATGTGTCCTGGCCATTGCCACTTAAGTTTGGCGATACTTTTTGCTATGTCAGCAACCTTGGTTCTCTTGCAGATATCACTTCTGATTTGATAACGCAAGGATACCTCGAGCATAGCCCTTTCCATTGCCCTTTGAGTCTTCTTATGAGGCCCATTGTAAGCGACATCTGTTATTTCAAAATTCTCCTCCTTCTTGTGTATTTGTATTAAAAAAAAATTAAAAAGTTCATTTATAGAAGCCTTGCACATTTATCTCAAAAAACAACAAGGATTTATCTCAAAAACTTTGAAAGTTAAAAAAAAAACATGTATCCTGCCTGAAATAACTATTATGAAATATTCGAGTAAATCACGGAATTACCAAATGCTATCAGACATGCGACATCTCTGTTTTGTCGCGTTGCCTCTTCATCAAATATCGTGTTTGACTGCGTTAGACGTAGTAAGAAAGTAACAAACTTTAAACCATGCTCAATATTATCATCATCATCATCAGCCTTTTTTAATGTTCCCACTGCTGGGACACAGGCCTCCTCTCTAGGAGAGGGAATGGGCCTTGATCCACCACGCGGACCCAGTGCGGATTGTTGGATGTCACATGCCTTCGAATTTTTGGTTCTAGGACATGCCGATTTCCTCACGATGTTTTCCTTCAGCATTTTGAGAGCAGTGGTGATGAAATAAATTATAAAAAGTAATGCGCTTGTTTGAACCCGCGACCTACAAGTCGGGGCCGCCATTCCCACTCGGCCACTGCTCTTACATAAATTATACAAAACTTAAATCTATGGCTTACATCTCTTTTAATCTAAGTGCTCTCTTAACAGAAATATTTATCAGTTTACGCAATACTTGAAATAAGAATAGGTACACCTATTCTCGGATCTACGAAAAACTTTACGTCAATCCATCTTCCCACGCTCGGTAATCGAACTTATAGAAATACCTACATATATAAACTTTTTTTATGTGTACCTATATTAGGGATGCGCCGATTAGTGGTTTTGCCGAATCATCATCATTCTACCCTTATCCCATTTTACTTGGGGTCGGTGCAACATGTTTTCTTCTTGCACTCTGTCCTGTCAACCGTCACACTATCACTAACTCCCTTTTCTTTCATATCACTCTTCACACAATCCATCCATCTCTTCTTCGGCCTCCCTCTTCCTCTCCATCCATCCACGTGTAAACTCAGAACTCTTTTTGTGACATGCGTTTCATCTCTCCTCTTCACATGTCCATACCAAGACAAACGATTTCCTTTCAACTTTTCAGTCACTGGCGCCACTTTCAGACTTCCTCTAATATACTCATTTCTCACTTTATCCAACTGAACAATATTCGGCTAAGTTCTTGCCGAATCGAATATACTGCTGGATTATTCGGTTTCCCATTCCATCATTTTGTCGCGCAAACATAGTTTATTTTCCAAGACAGTAAATATGTTTTGAGGAGAAAAGAAAGTATCTTTTTTCAGTTAGAGCTGAAAATTTAGTCTTCTTGCATTCTAATCTACCACTGCTTCATTATAACATTTTAATGACCAATATTCCTATTTATCTATGTTTTAACACAGTGTAATAGTTGAGAAAACAACACAGTTAATTCCTTATGCATAAGTAAACCTTTCCTATTGCAATATAATAATTGTTCAAGCTCAGTGCGGATTGGTCGATATCACATATCTTCAAATAATGCTCCTGGCTGAGTTTGAACCCGCAATCTATTGCTCGTAAGTCGGGGCCGTTACCACTCGGCCGCCACTGTTCTCAACTCACTAATTCCGACTACATTCGGCATGTCAATCAAATGTTTCGGCCGAATACAGATACTTGAAAATTCTGCCGAATACACCGAATACAAAACCAGTATTCGGCGCATCTCTATATGTTATATAAGACGTGAGATATTTCATACTCAGTAATTACGTCAGGCAGACGAACCTAAGTATCTTACGGTGGCTTCAAAGACATGTATTATTTTTTTCTTAAAAAAGAAACACAATTATGTATAAAAGAGAATAATGTAACCTTTATTTAAAATTGTGAATAGAAGAAGCTATTAGCAACAAAACATTATTATAACAAGTTTGATCAAAGCTAGGAATTCCTTTTAGAAAATATTTTATCATTAAACGACTTGAGGTAGTACTTGTGAATACCTAAAAATAACTGTCAGCGTCTTCAAAGTAAATGTACTTTTATATATCACTACTTTGCTCTCGTTTTTTCACATTGTAAAGAAAGTATTTTTTTTAAAAGACTGTCATCTTTCCTTGTAACCTCATTTCGTTGATGTTTGTTTTTTTTTCTATTTCTGTTTCCACTCTGCTAGATTTCTTATAGTTCACAAAGATGTACTTTAAAATATTTTCAGTTTTAAGATTTAAAATAAATCTTTAAACTGGCCTCTCTATTTGAAGTGGAAAATCATTACGTAACTGCTGAGCCCTGGATTGAGTAAGAAATTATGTCAGACTTTTACTGACTAAATCCCTTTTTTTGTACCGACAAAATTTTAAAACACAAAAAAGCTAGACCCTGGTTCGGATATTTTTAAGGTGGAAAAATCCTCTAAAGACTTTTCCTACTCTAGGGTGAAGCAGGAGCACTTATCAGATTTTTACTGACTTTCACACCTAAGTTTCTTTAAGTTACCCAGGACCACGGGTAACCATTTCAGAGGTCAACTTTTAGCCCTAATAGACTTCGACTCTACGATTTTGCTTACATCTCTTTGACATGCACGATGAATATTACGATTTCCCGTGTTCGGGAAGGATCTGAAAGAAAGAAAGAAAAACAGTTTTTATTCCGCCCAAAATAATACAAACAACACAAAATACAATAATTAGTCAGTCAAGTGTGAACCAGGTATTATTAAACGACATACATCTGCGTCATACGGAAGGTAAGGACACTGTGACATCTTTGGCTTAAGTTACGGTTTAAAGTACGTTGTGACTTTTTTTTTATTCTGGCACCACTTTTCCGTAAGATATTATTTTCACCTTCAAGGAAGCCCAATTGATATTGTCAAAATATGCAGCCTTATAAAGTTCCCACTGCTGGAACACAGTCCTCCTCTTGTCTCATGTCTCCGAATTTTTCGTTCTAGGACATGTCGGTTTCCTCTCAATGTTTTCCTTCACCGTTTTGAAAGCAGTGGTGATGAAATAGTACAAGAGAGAAATAGTACAAAGTAATGCGTTTGGCTGGGTTTGAACCCGCCGTACCAATTCGTAACCACCACTACTCCGCCCTGTCAAGAATATACTTTAAATTAAAGAACGTCCAATCTCAAAGTCCAGGGCGTACTCGAAATTTAAGTAAGAGTCGTTTCCAGTAACTTTCATCTCTAATTCTTGGCGTTCCGTTCCCTTCAACTTTGTTCTAAAAATAGATCAATACCTTGTAAACTAGGTATCGAAAGTTCTATATTTAGAACAACTTTATGGCTTTTAGCGCTTTTGTATATAATTATAGTTATTTTGATGTACAAGAGTATTTATTACAGTCAAATTATAGTTTTCAGTACACGCCGGGTTTCAGTAACATAATATAACGGTTTGGTATATTAAAATCTATTGTTGCTTAATATTCAAAGTTTTAATGAAAGTAATGTAGCTATTACATTGATATCTATATTTCTGTACTATCATTACATAGTATAAAACAAAGTCGCTCTGTCCCTATGTATGCTTAGATCTTTAAAACTACGCAACACATTTTGATGCGGTTTTTTTAATAGATGGAGTGAGTCAAGAGGAAGGTTTATGTGCATAATACATGCATAATAATATTCAATATCAGTGCCCTTCGAAGTTGGGGCGGGTCGCTAGTGTAGTATACAAACAAAAGAAAGTCGCTCTATCCCTATGTATGTTTAGATCTTTAAAACTACGCAACAGATTTTGATGCGGTTTTTTTAATAGATAGAGTGATTCAAGAGGATGGTTTATGTGTATAATACAATATATTTAATATCACCAGAGCACCCGTTTGAAGCTGGGACGGGTCGCTAGCAATATTATAAAGTTGAAGAGTTTATTTGGTTGAACGCTCTAATCTCAGAAACTACTGGTCTGAAAAAAGTACTTCTATAGATTGTACATTATGGAAAGTCAAAGTTCACGTAAATTAGCAGATTTTCAAAGGTCTTTACTGGATTACTCTTACACAAATTTATGTTTTGATTTCTATATAAGCCTAGATAATATCCACAAGATATCTGTGTATCCAAAATATCTGAAGAAAGATGTGTAATAATTTCGCAATCACGTAGCGGTTGTATGAAAATGTATCTCGGGTTGGCAGCTCTTAACCGTAGGTGTAGCCTTGACTTAACGCAATAATTGACAATGCCATTAATATTGCCGTTTGGCGTTAGGCGATAACTCAAACTTATTTCAAGTATAGCCACCCAATTTAAAGTTTTGAGCCCCAAGCGAACCTATTGTTCTTTAATTTTGTCTGTTACCAAACTCAAAAGGTTAATGAGGCGTTAAAATTATCACGATAATTATGGCAGTAAATATCGCGCTAACGTTAGACGTTAGTGTGGCCCCAGAATTAGTGCCGTTTTTTCCTTATATTACGGAACCTTAAAAGGAAAATACACGTGCGTTTTACAACGAACAAATATAATGTTAAAAAAATACACATTCAATTGTACCAAAGATGATAGGGGTTGGAAGAGGGGTAAATATTGACATGACGATTGATGGGGTTGTAGTCAGGTACTGTTCAAAACGGAAAGGTAAATTGACGGATCAAAATAAATAAAACTATAACTATGACTATTATATCGGTTCCGTCACAGTATTATTTGACATCACATAATAATATTAGTCTGTAAGCTTTCAACATCTCACCAAAGCCTACTTAGGGCAAGTGTCGACGCAAAGGACAACTGAAGAAAAATAGGTGTGGTTTTAGTCAGAAAAAATCTGGTCACGCTCCACTCTAAAGCGCGAAAGCTCATTATGAAATCTTAAAAAGCAGCTGAATCGATTTCGCTAATTCTTTTTATTGTTGTGTTTTTTACTGTCAGAATGTTCTTATAAAAAAAAAATAGGGTACAATAGGGTAGAGTTGGGTACAGTAGAATAGGGTAGTGTAAAGTAAGGTAGAGTGGGGTAGGGTTAAATAGAAGGGTTTTTTTTATGGTGGAAAAAAATATCGAATGACGAGTCCCTTCTTCTCTACTTGTACCGACTAAACGACCCACCGTTCCTTCCTGCCTTAGTTCCAGGACCTCGGTGGTCCGGTTTTGCATCAACCCTTGGACCCAGAAGGCTTCGGCTCTGCTGGGCTACAATTGCTGACAACTCCTTGAGGCGCGTGGGAACACTGCACGCCGTCGACGTCTTGGGCTCGGTCTGGACAGTTACCGGATGGGCGGACAGTGAGTTACCTATTGCTCGCCGTCCGCAAGCCCGCGGCTATGGTGGCAGTGGCATAAGCACCGTTGCCTTTGCCTGATACGGTCGGCTTCCTCTTTTGCTAACATTACTGCTTTTCAGAAGTACGCAACTGCAGGGTAAAGAGTAGGGTAGATTGGAATAATCAGTTGACGTGAGCGAAGCTGCAGGCAAAAGCTATTAAATAAATAAATAAATAAAACAAATAATAAATCAAAGCATTTACTCCTCATAACTGTTAGTTAGTTATAACCTATAAATCGACACACTAAGGCTAGCATTCAATCAATCATCAACAGTTTGCCGAGGGATCGATCAAAGACCCATCTTTCTATATGTTTGTACCTCATTCAGGCTTCAGTTAAGATCGTAATAAATCCTTCAGAAACTAATAATTATATCCTCGATAGGATAAGCGAGAGTGAAAGAAAATTCTTAAGAATATATGTATATTCTTAAGAATTTATATATATATATATGTATATAAAATTCTTAAGAATATATGTATATTCTTAAGAATTTTGGAGAGTGTGCGCAGGAATTGCATGATTTGATTCCGCCATCCCCATTTCACCTTCGGACATCCCGGCGTACGGCAAATATCCACCCTTACGTTGTTGAGACACCTGCGGCCCGGACTAAGCGTTTTGCCTGGTCATTTATACTGCGTACATCGAGGGATTGGAACAGTTTGCCGGCTGCAGTCTTTCCGTCCGAATATAATTTAGGTGTCTTCAAGGCTAGAGTGGCTCTTAATAAATTAGTGCGCCTTACCATCAACGATTGCATCACTGCTTACCATCAGGTGGGATCGCAGTCAAGCACTAGTTTATTACAACTAAAAAAAAAAAAAAAAATATTCCACAACTGTCACACAACGTCGTCTAATCTCAGGCTAAGCAGAGCTTTTGTTATGAGTACTAGACAACTAATAAACGTACTTATATATTTCTAAATACATACATATTATAGATAAATTACACCCAGACACCGAACAAATGATTGAACTCATCACTAAGTTCATTTTTACCTACACTCGAAACGAAAACTTCAAAAGTTTGATTAGGCGCCGCGCCGCAGGATTTAAGCGATTTTTTTTAAAGTGATCAGGCAGTACTGGGTTCCTTTTTTTTCCTTTATAATAGAAGGAAAGTCAAATAACTTCCCCCTCTCTGTATGAAGCCCAAAACCCACTCATATTCCTTCATCCATTTACGTTCCAGTATCACGACTCGTAACTCTTTCCAACAAACCTCCAGCCACACAATACCCTTGGCTTATAAAGTTAGTTCAGATGTCACCAAAATGGTGGCTACGAATCATTAACCCGAAACAAATCATAACTTTCTACTATATATAGAAGCAGCCTGACTGGGCCCATTGTCGTCAGAGTACACCTACATTATAACTTTGGTCGTAATGCCTGGCTATTTATAACTGCGGTTAATTCATACAATGTAGGTAATAATGCTGCCAGCTGTCTCAATTTGGGCGGGAAGTCTAGATTTTAAGGTGTCATAGTTATTTATTGGTAAGGGATTCTTACAAGTCATAGGTTTACTAATGTTAAATGATACAAATACAAAAAAAAAGTCAAATCACAAATTAAATAAAAAATGTCCCAAAAAATTTGATTCCAAGTTAAAAACAAAATTAAATTAAATCATAAAATAAAACAATAATCATAAAATTTAATCTTGAATTCGTCAAAAGAATAAATACTTGCTTGATAAGCCATTTTTCAATCGAACTGTTGTCCTAGGACATGTCCCAATTAAACATGTATCGGGACGTTAAAGTTATCGATTTATTTCAATTCATTTTGCCTATCTTTTTAAGCATAAAGTCCAGCCGTTTTGTTTTTTTCATATAAATATACTAGCGACACGCCTCAGCTTCGTCTTGTATCTACACTAATATAATAAAGAGGTAAAGTTTGTTTTTTTGTTTCTTTGTTTTTTTGTTTGTAGGAGGTAATCTCTGGAACTACTGGTCCGATTGGAAAAAAAATAGCAACAATAGAAAGCTACTTTACTCCTGAGTGACATAGGCTATATTTTATGTACGCGGGCGAAGCCGCTGACAAAAGCTAGTATTTAATATATTAATACATGTCTCTATCTGTTAAAAAAAGAACCGCATCAGAATCCGTTGCGTACTTATAAAGATCTAAGCATACATAGGGACAGCGGGAAGCCACTTTGTTTTACTAGCGAACCGCCCCAGCTTCGCACGGATACTGATATTGAATGTATTATGCACGTACTTCCGCTTCAATCAATCTATCAATTTAAAAAGAAACGCACCAAAATCCGTTGCGTACTTTTAAAGATTTAAGCATACAAAGGACAGACAGCGGGAAGTGACTTTGTTTTATACTATGTAGTGATAGTTTTTGGCATATAGTGTTTGTTCTTAACTAATACCTAGTGTCCATATGATTTTTAAATTGCATTACTCTGTATTTTATAAGTGACGACTTGTTATTGGCTGACAGTTCAACTTACTGCTCCTTATCTGTTTTATTTATTAGCTCTAAGTCCTCTATGTTACTAAAATCTGTATATATATAAAACAAAGACGGGATTGTTACGTCATTTATAACTCGAGATCGGCTAGACCAATTTTCATGGTTTTTGGTTCGTTGGATTTGTCCCAGCCCCGAATAGCAGAACACATCTTAAAAATAATGAAAACTCGACGAAAACATAATTATGAAAGAGGGGTCCAAAGTTTGTATCATCATCATCATCCTTTTTAATGTTCCCACTGCAGGGACACAGGCCTCCTCTCTAAGAGAGGGAATGGGCCGTAATCCACCACGCGGGCCCAGTGCGGGTTGGTGGATGTCACATGTCTTCGAATTTTTGGTTCTAGGACATGCCGGTTTCCTCGCGATGTTTTCCTTCACCGTTTTGAGAGCAGTGGTGATGAAATAAATTACACAAAGTAATGCGCCTGGCTGGGTTTGAACCCGCGACCTACTACACGCAAGTCGGGACCGTTACCACTCGGCCACCACTGCTCTTGTGTTGTTTGGAAAAACCTATTTTCACGCGGGCGAAGCCGCTGGCAGAAGCTAGTAAATAAATAAATATGACAGTGATACAGGTATATTCTACACGTCTATATCTCCCGGGCTCTCGTATGAAACTGTGCAGAAAGCATACTAATAACCCTCCGCGGGTGGTATGTTCGAAACTTTACCGTATCGAAAGCAATTCGTTGCTAACTTTGACAACATTATTTCCCAAAATAAATCGCGTCAAGGGTGAGTGATGTAATAGAATTTATGTGTTCTTGAAATCAAACTTACTTAAGTTGCTTTTTATTCTGCTTTCGCTCAGTTTCCGGAGTTATTTATACTTTTTTAACAGTAATATTATAAAAATAAAGTTTGTATGTGTATATGTGTGTATAAAATTGTAAATACATGGCTAAATTTTATTATAATCCCGTGGAGGATCGGTTGGGTCAGATTTTTGCAAAACCTGGCGAGTGATCTATCCCTTTCAAAGAGAAGATTATCCAAAGGTTGTCTGTAAGAGATTGCCCATTGCAATAAGACAATCATTGTATCCTTATTTTTAATCATGTTTGTCCTATGTATAAATAAATAAATAACGAGCAAATGGCCCACCGGCGCAAGGGAAACTGCGAACAAACACTGGCGTAAAACATATCGTGAAATAACATTTAATTATTTACATATATCTGCATTCTAAATAAGCAGCGGTCCCACAACTACGACGGCCGCGGGTAAAACCCCGTTTCGTGAGTTAGCCTAAAACCCACCAGTGTTCCTGCATGTTTGCGTTGTAGAACCACTGTAAGGCTTTCAGACAATCACATAGCTCTTCATATTATCCTACGTAAAGAATTGAAGCCTCTAAATGAAAACAAACACATCTGTTATACAAAATTAATTTAGAAGATCAAATTTGTCCCCGAAACTGACAAATTAATGGAATATATTATTATAGTAGGTACTGATATCGTACATAACTCTATAGTAGTGATGTGCCTAACACAAGAGTTTATGTCGAAACCGAATTCGGAAACGAAGTTTTTTGATTTATCGAAATTAAAATCGGAGGTGGAGGAAGAGGCGTCAAATGAATAACTGTTTATCCTCTCTAAAATAAGCCGGTAGTAGTCATTATGTGTTTTGTATGAACTCCGCTCAGATCTACATAAGTCGACTTAATGTCTCCAGAACATCGGTTCTACTTGCTATACTACAATAGTATAATAAGTATTCCACAACTATCATATTATTTCATCAAGTCCCAAGCTAAACTGAGCTTGTGCTTTGAGTACTAGGCATCTGATAATACACTTATACATTTACATAAAGATATGTATATATGTGTACATGTGTATGTATATACTAGCTTTTGTCCGCGACTTCGCTCCCGGCATCAAGAAATTGTAATAAATGAAAAACCGCTCGACCGATTTTGTGGAAATTTCACTTGAACCCTCTACTAAATAATTTGAACAAAGCCTAAACATTTGGTTTGAATAGGTGAGCCCGTACTTGAGTTATAAAATAACAACGAAAAATGGAATTGATTTATATAATATTTACATAATATATTGTGGATAAATTACAACCAGACAAAGAGTAACAGACCGTACACATCAACACAAACATTTAATCTTGGATGCAGGCAGGCTAACGCTAGACCAACATACCAATCATCGAAAACGAATGCGCAAAAATAATCGAAAATTCGAAACGTTCGCTATCGAAACCGAGTCTACATCACATCACTACTCTATAGGCACATTCAATTAATACAAACAGGGAACTTGAGAGATGTCAAAGCTATTCAACGAAATAGCGTTCCATTCATGTCAAGTAAACTTACAAGTACACATGAGGTGACTATGGATCAGTAGGTTTATTAATGATGGCAACACCAATTACGGTTAATTACCTTTGAGAGTTTGAGGTATGAAGCTTTCAGCTGATAGTTTGATAAAGAACTTTCTTGTACGATTAATGTAAGTATTTTGTAAGAGTGAATTAAAAGCCGTCAGAACCGAATCTTCTTTTCAGAAACAGACCTTAGGCCACTGGGCCCAAGGTATGAAAGGCAATGAGGATTTTTTTTATGATAGGTAAAAATCATCGAATGACGAATCCCGCCCTAGGGCGGAGCGGACAGTCGATAGAACTAAATGGAAGAAAAAATATTGCACTCACCCCAAATAACACAGGAAAAGGGCAGGAAGATGACTATGTGTTCCACCTTAACTCCATAACATGAAATTGTCAGTTTTATCTATGAATCGATGGCTTTTTCCAGTATCATGAAGACTGAGTCAATTAGACTTTTTCAAACTGAACTGAACTTGCCACAGCCAATAGGGAACTATCAAATCTCGTCACTAGAGGCGCTGCTATCGTTTGACCCAAATAATTTGTCAAACCTAATTTGTTCGAGTTTACATTGTTCATAAAAATGTAAAAAATATGCCGCGTTGTGTAGCAATAATAATTTGAGACTTTGACCCCTGAGTTTGTTTCGGTGTTTCTTCTCAGGGTAGTCAGCTAGGAAACACCGGACTCATCTAGCATAAAAAATGACGTGTAAAAGTGTTTTTTAAACCTACTTGCAAAATAAAGATCATTTATCATTTAATGGAAATCGCTCTTTTCCTAAAGATATGCGGATGAAGAAATTATGGGAAAAGGCGACGATTCCCAACTTTAAAGCCTCTGCTAATTCGAGCCACTTCAAATAAACTGATTTCCAAGGCATTAGTGCCACCACTGGTTTGTAATTTTATTTTATTTTTATTGTATATTTAAAAACTCGACTTTAGTGATACGACTGACAGCTAATTGTTATGAGTCAAACGTCATGAGCGACATCTGCAATTAGCTTTATGTTTTCTACCCCATTTTCTAGGTACCCTAATTTCTTTTCACCATAGGTTCATCATCATCATCATCCTCATCATCCTAGCGGTAGTCCCGGTTGCCAACCTTGGCTTTCACCTCGGTGCCCAGGGTCCGCTTTCTTACTAAGACGCCTCCACTTCGCTCGGTCTTTCGCGTCCTTTGCCGTAAGACCATTTTCACCATAGGTTATGACAACGTAATAAGCTAAAATGATGTCAACCAAATTCAATACAAAAAATAATAATGTAAGTACTGAACGTTTAAACAGCGTTCCAAATTCAAAAGATCTGCTTGTCATTCATAAATCCCAAAAGATTGATTTCTATTTCAGAAATTTCCATAGAAATAAAAGGAAAATCTCAATTCATTCAAATCTGAATTCCTTTTTCAAAAACAATAATTCAAATCTGATCGATTCTCAAGTTCTTTATTCAAAAGTGTTCGGCGTAGGGTTGCCAACACCGTACAATTTTAACTGCAGATGGTAGGTTCTTAGGAAATCTACCAAGTTCTATTTTTTAATTTAGTCCTGTGATACCGCAATTTCATTGGTTTATAACGATTATAGCTTTGTGTGATTTATTTCGTTAACCTGGGTAACAGTTACCAAATTGTTAACCCTTTAACCGCCAAGACACTGATACTTTTGACTTACCTCCAGCGCCACGTTACTTTAGGTATAAGTTGGAACAGTGTTGGGAATACTTGATATCGATGCATAAACTCTTTATTTATAAAAAAATTAAAAGCCGGAAATAAAATCAATATTTTATTTATCTACTTAATTAATAATCTAATATTGTTCAGTCTTCAATCGATTAACTATGTTAACGTACTTGTGTGGTTACAAAATGAGTACTCGGGGGATAGTTGGTTCATCTGTTGGTGACGATTCTCCTCGAGCATGTCGTATTAAATTTAGTATTTTCATGTAGGTAAACTTCTGAGCGGATTTCCTGCCGTACAGTTTGCAGCTCAAAAGCTACTAAAGTTACACATCACTTAGTCTCTGATAAAAAAAATATGCGTCTGGCAGGTTTATAAAAGCAATTCATGATTCGATCGCTAAATATTTAATAACTCTTCGTATTCTAGCATTTCTTTTGCATTTAGAGTTCCACACAATAACACATAAAAGGGCTACAACACTAGTCGCATTGAGCGATAAATGTTTCCCGTGATTTCACGGTGATGGCGCTAAGGCAACTGCCAATACAGCGCGATTTAACCTTGAATCTCCTTGGCCGCACGTAATATTACGGTGACGGCGACCAACGGCTGTCTGCACTAGTGATGTTCCGCGTAATGAGATTTCTATATTTTTGTCGCAAAAATTAAATCATTTTAAACTGAAATACATTTTATTGTGTACAAATACTCGTATCAGAGTAACGATATAGTTATTTTGTAATGAAAGTACCTACCTTCATTGCAAATACTGACAGTAATTTTTATAGTGCCTTGTTTATTCTTAGACAACCTATTAAGTATATTCCGAATTCGCCCCATCCCTAGTACTCGTAACATTACGTGATTGGCGATACTGGTAAGGAGACGGTGACCAAAATGTATTTAAAACTCCAAAATTCACAGTATTTATCATTCAAAACATTGAGAAATGTCCATAACAATAAATATTATACCCTATATCTTAAAATTGACATATTTTATATGGAGTTTGTGCATTATGAGAACTTTTAAAATAAAATAACGTAATTATGCGTATGTGGCGATTCGAGCACAGATTTCAGAACCCGTAATATTACGGTGCCGGCGGTTAAAGGGTTAAGGCAAGTTATCATTTGCTTTATAACCGCAATTTGTCAAAGAAATATATAAATATGTTTATAAGTTAGTACTCATAACAGAAGCTCTGCTTAGCTTGGGACTAGACGACATTGTGTGATAGTTGTGGAATATTATATTATTATCTGCATACCCCAACTGTATTGCGGTCGGTTTTCAGTCTAATTTGATGCAGCTGAATACCAGTAATTTACTTATAGCAACTCACTATTTGACCTCCATATCCGTTTTAAAATTGGATAACATGATATCTTTTTATTTTATTTTAATGGTCGGTTCGCGCTTAACCGCTATCTCACCTAAAAAAATTATTAGATTAAACTAAACGATTGTATCTTAGCTAGGGGCCCTAGCCAAGTTACAATCGTTTCGTTTAGAGTTAGTGCTTGTAAATAGCCACGACCCCCATTCCTTTGTGAGATGACGTCCGAACAAGGTAATTGGGGGCCAGGCCAACTACAAGCGCTAACTTTAAACGATACAATTGTAATTTGGCTAGGGGTAGATAGAAAGTGAGGATGCGGTCCATGATGGAGCACGCTTACCTAGAAATAGTCTATTCAGTCTAGACTTAAAGATTCCGGGTTGTAGCCATCAGGAAAAACAGGCTATCCATCTTGCTAAGAGGTAGCAATATGTTATCTAATGGACTGACGGGGTTAGGCATGACTGGTGTTAGATTTTCTGGCTTCTGAAGTCCTAACTTCACGTATCAGGGACCAATTTCCATACGTAAATCAATTTTCACTGTCTTACGGATATCTTCATTTCTGATACAGTCACGCTAGGAAACTCCGAGCCCCCTAAACTATTTCGTTTCTTTACGAAATTACTAATTGTTTAGTTTACTGTAATTAATATAATAATATGTCCACAACTGTCACAAAAACGCCATCTAGTCTCAAGCTAAGCAGAGCTTGTGTTATGAGTACTAGACAACTGATAAACATACTTATATATTTCTATAGATAAATTATACCCAGACTTAGAACAAATGATCGTGCTCGTCGCACAAATTTGTCCTGGGTGGGATTCGAACCCACGACCTCCCATAGTATAGCAGTCAGGGTCACTAACTACTAGACTTACAGGCCAGTCAAATTAATTAAAAAAAAAAGAACTTTATTTATTAGTTTTTGTATTATATTCTAGTTTCAATAAACAATTTTTTTTTCAACTTAAATGCCATTATTCTCAAAGATAGTATGGCAATACTGGTTCGTTGTTTGTCGGGGGAGATCGGATGTAGTCGGCCCCAATCCGTCGGCGGATATTGAGTGGGACAGGAAAGTCGGATCCAATCGACTTCCACTGTTCACTTGAAAGATATTGTTGGCTTTTGATCGTGAAAACATTTTCGTGATTCCATTTACGTTTGGAAATCAATTTGATGAACTTTGTGACTGGGTAAACAAAAGATTTGTGTTTGTGTCAAATAGGGCTAACAAAATAAATACCAGCTAGATGCACTGGACGAAACAGAGAAGCGAGCCAAGAGGGCCTTTTTAATGTTACCACTGCTGGGACACCGGCCTCCTCTTAGGAGAGGGAATGGGCCGAAATCCTCTAAAAGAATAACAGAACGGAGGCCTTTGCCCTGCAGTGGGACACAGCGGGCTCATAATAATAATTGATGTTTCAAAATACTTAACGGGCCTTCGTGCTGCCGATGATTCGACCTTATAGTTTTCGAGATTTTGATGCATCGAGATAGTGAACTGTCGCGCTCATAATTCATCGATTTCATGTACTGTCGAGCAAACGTTTTCAAGCAAATGTTATTCGAGCAATCGTCATTCGATTTCAAGTAGGAAACTCAATTTCAGCTGGTCGCACGCTAGAGGTAAGTTACCTATCTTCCGCTGTTTTGATGTAATCTAAGGCCCTGTATAACAGATATATTGTAGCAGATAATGCAGATGATAACCATTAAAAAAAATTCAACAAAATATTAAATACTAGCTTTTATCAGCGGCTTTGCCTGCGCACATAAAATATAGCCTATGTCACTCAGGAGTAAAGCAGCTTTCCATTGTTGCTAAAATTTTTCCAATCGGACCAGTAGTTCCAGAGATTACCTCCTACAAACAAAAAAACAAAGAATCAAAAAAACAAACTTTACCTCTTTATTATATTAATGTAGAAGTGTAGATGTAGATTTCAAATCAACTACCGGGTCATTCCCCTGTATCGTTCCGCTTTTAAAAAAATAAATAATCTACCCACAATATCAATATTTCGGGCAAAGAACCGAGCGAGATAAACCAAACAATGTGGGTAGTACGACCTCTTTGTGGATGAATCGGGGACCAATGGACCGAGCCACTCGAAACATGAGATCGGTTAATGATGCTTGCATTTTTATCAAAGGATATTTTAAACCGCTTGAAAGGAAAGAAAGAAAGATTACAAAGATTTGTGGTGCGAAGAAACAATAAAGTGAGATTTAGTAGCATACCATACCATCAGCTTTATTTATATAATCTTCATGTACTGTACTGTAGTGGTACAACAAGGCATTCTCTACCAGTCGACCTTTATAGTGTTAACGTTCGGTCTACGTCGGTAACTTTGGTTCTTTTACGGATATCTTCAATGTTAAACATCATCATCATCAGCCTTTTTCATGTTCCCATTGCTGGGAATCAGGACTGCTCTTTAGGAGAGAATATGGTCCATAATCCACCACGCGGGCCCAGTGCGGGTTGGTAGATGTCATATGTCTTCGAATTTTCAGTTCTATCTCCCGATGTTTGTCTTTACCGTTTTGAGAGCAGTGGTGATGAAATGTATTACAAAAAGTGGTGAGCCTGGCTTGGTTTGAAACTCGAAAGATAAGGAGCCGTTACCATTCGACCACCATTGCTCAGAATAAATTAGTAACTAAACATAAACTTGCAAGATTGAGAAAGCAAAGGCGATAAAGAGAGAGAGAAGGAGAAGAAGAGAGAGGTTGCTAAAAGGACAAGAGGAGGGGGCTTGACCAAGCCTTTTTGGCCAAATCACCAGATCAGGTGTAACTTTTAGCCTCTTTGGCAACTGACAACTGCACTCACACCTCCACCGCCGCCGCGATTCCGATCCCGATTTCCGACTACGCTACGCCTACGTCTACTACGCCAAAAAAAACACTAAACGTATACTGAGGGTGCCTCCAATATTGCCGCAAAGTGCGACTGCATTGACGGCCTCGTCGTTTGGTCCCGGATTCCGTTTTTATACCGTTCCGTACCCAAATACGAAACACTAAAAAAGGTGTGGCTGGAAAGACCTCGAGGCGTTCTCACTTTCCACATGTCACAGTTCCTCACCGGACATTGTAAGTTTCGAAGGTACCTGCATCGGATTCGTGCGAAGGAGACGCCGGGGTGTCACCACTGTGTGGATCGAAGCCACCTGGGGCCAAGGGTTCGTGTCTGAAAGGAAGGCTCTAGCCCTGGTATAGATGGCGACGTAGGAACGGGGTAGGTTGTTAAAACAGTAAGAGTCCGACACTGTTTCCCGCTCCGCCCAAGGGGAGGATTCGTCATTGGATGATTTTTACTTACCATTAAAAAAAAACCCTAAAAGGACATGGTTATTTTTCCATAAATAAATATCTAAAAAGTACTTTAGATAAAAAGCCAAAGTAGAGCTCCCTTTAGTTTTTTTGCTTTTAACATTTTAAAACAGAAAAAAAAAACAGAACCCTAATTAAGAATTCATAAAAGCAAGCCAAGGTCACACCAAACTCATTTTTCACCGAAATAATTGGGCAACAAGTTAAAATTCCAATTAATGTGTCTCTTCATAACAAATGGTTTAAGCTATCTCAGTTACTAATTAAATTAGAATTTAAACAATAAAAGACATCCAATTAGTTTCGTAGCAAACAGTTGTAACTGTGTAGAAAATATTTTTTTAATCAATGCTACTTTTCGTTGTAATTTTACAACTCAAAAAGGGCTCACCTATCCAAACTACTTAAGATGAGTCCTCGTAATTAAACAATTTTTTTACGTTAATTTTAATTTAAGAATACTTGTTTGAATAATTATTTTTTTTAATATGTGTTTGTTGACTATATTACCTCCATAAATCCGAAGACAAAAACATAAAACAAGTAACTTTCCTCGATAGAAAAAAAATCCGAACTTACCTCTAAAAATAACATTTCATGAATTTTATGCCGTAGTCATGTACTTTCTGTCACATTAAAATAATGAAAAATGTAGATAATATCTTATTAAACATTAATCAGAAATCAGTTTTTAAAGAAACATGAAATTGAATTTTTAATACATTTTTATTTAGTTATAGCGCTTACGTTATTTTTTTCGAGCAGGTTGCATGTTTCCTCTCTCTATCTATTTACGTTGCTATCGCATAGTTCTATCACTTTCACACTTTTTGTCATTTTCGCAACAAGGTATGCTTCATTCGGACTATTTCTCCTTCTAAGTCGCGCACTCTTGACAGACGTTTCACTAATGGTTTTTTTTTTTTTTTTTATGGTAGGTGAAAATCATCCAATGACGAAACCCGCTCTTGGGCGGAGCGGGAGACCAGTGTCAGACTCTTACTGACTAAAAACCTACCCCGTACCTTCCTTGCCTTATTTCTGGAGTCGAGGTGACAGTTTGCACATACCCTCTAGGCTCCAGGAGGCTTCGACCCTGAAGGGCCCCTGCAGTTTGCTGACAACTCCTTGAGGCGCGCGGGAACGGTGCGCGCCGTTGACGACTTGGACTCAGTCTTACCAGACGATCGGACGGCGAGCTACCCATTGCTCACCGTCCGCGAGCCAGTGCCTACGGTGGCCGGATATCGGCAGGATCGCGGCGGCGACGGCTACGGCGAGTACGCCGTTGCCTTTGCCTTATGCGGTCGGCCTCTTCCTTTACGAGCATTACTGCTTCGCAGAAGGAGGCGACCGCCTGCCATTCCTCTTCGCTGCGGACCATGGCCTGAACCAGGGCCCGGCGCGAGAGGTCGCCGCCGCCGATCACCCCCACGAGGACACGGCGATGCTCTTCCCAAGCAGGGCACACCTCCACCGTGTGCTCCACCGTGTCCTCCGGGCTCGCCTCACAGTGGCGACACCCGGACGTCTCTTCCGCACGAATCCGGTGCAGGAATCTCCCGAACTTCCCATGTCCGGTGAGAACCTGCGTCATGCGGAAAGTGAGGACGCCGTGAGGTCTATCCAGCCACGCCTCAAAGAGGGGCACTACCGCTGAGATTACGGTGTGCCCAGCGCTGGGTTGCGACAGTCGCTGTTTCCACTTCACCATGAACGTTTCACTAATGGTGAAACGCGAGCTTATGTAAAAAAATCTCAACAACCTCATCACGACACAGTTGACTTTGGTAACTAAGCGCGAACCTATAATCAATAAAAAAAATCTAAATAAATTTAATGAGTAGAATTGAGATGGAAAAATACTGAAAATACTCAATGAAAATAAAATTGCCATTGTAAAAATTACATTAGCCAACTAGCTTCTAAATTTTTCTAAAGGTCTTTTATCGTAAATCCTTTGTGTGATCGTTAGGGATTCGGAGAAAGCGGCTAATCTGATAAACCCCTAATATCTACTGAAAATTATATGATGACATTTAGTACTTAACTACGACTAGAAGCCTGCCAAACGATTTATGTAAGTGATATTCATTTGGGCATTATTTTAACAGAAAATCTATGTAACATTACTTTTTTATTCTTATAACATTATCTCTTAGCTGCCAGTGGCTTATTTCAATTTCTATTTGTTTTATTACTTTTCATTCTTCATTAAATATACATAATAGAAGCAACAAGTAATATGTAACTAAGATTATATGTAACTAATAATCCGATTTAGAAGAGTGTCCATGAAGTTTCTTGCACATTCTTCTCCATAGAGATCTACGCTTTGGAACATGCAAAATAGCTTCAATTGTTTTTTTACTGACTGAATTTTGACTATTCAAAAATAGGAAACCTATCTATATAGGTTTCCGAATTTTTTATGTGAAGAAAAGAAGACTGATTTTAGAATGATACAGAAATTAGGACGGTTGTCAGGTGGCGATAATTTATTTTTTATATATAAAGTAATGTAATATAAAATTCTTCATGCAATACACATTATAATAATTTCGAGCACAGAAGCCTTTTCATTATATTTCCACCCCCGCGATATACAACACATAAGTAGCATAATCCACACCCTTATACATGGGGTGTATAAAACCCCTCGCCCACACCGACTTTTTGTAGCGCGTTTTGTAAGTACGTGACAGCATCTCTGCTAACGCGCGATAGTCGCATTTGCGAGGCGCTATAGAAGAGATTGTTTTTTTATGGTAGGTAAAAATCATCCAATGACGAATCCCGCTCGTGGGTGAAGTGGGAAACAGTGTCAGACTCTTATTGACTAAAGAACCTACCCCGTTCCTCCCTTGCCTTATTCCTAGAGCCGAGGTAACACTTTCACACCAACCGTCGGCTCCAGGAGGCTGACAACTCCTTGAGTCGCGTGGGAACAGTGCGCGCCGTCGACGACTTGGGCTCGGTCTAGACTTACCAGACGACCGGACGGCGAGCTACCCATTGCTCACCATCAGCCAGCGTCTACGGTGGCCGGATATCGGCGAGTGCGTCGTTGCCTTGCTATAGAAGAGATGCGAACTCGCAACTACCGCATTACAACACGTGTCTGTATCGATACGAACGCAATGTAGCATCGCCGCCAAAAGTCGCCGTGGGCGAGAGGCCTAAAGAGTATTCATTTTATAATTAAGTTACAATCATAATTCAACCACTGAAGTTTTATTTGACTGGCCTGTCAGCCTAGTAGTTAGTTACCCTGACTGCTATGCGGGTAGTCGTGGGTTCGATTCCCACCCGGAACAAATGTTTGTGTGATGAGCACGATCATTTGTTCTGTGTCTAAATATATTAGTATGTTTATCAGTTTTCTAGTACTCATAACACAAGCTCTGCTTAGCTTGAGACTAGACGGCGCGGCGGCGTTGTGTGATGGTTGCCGAATATAAAAAAAGCTATTTAAATGTAGGTACTTAAATAGTATTATTTTTTTCAGAAATCCGTGAATCCGTGGGTATACATACAATTTTAGCATGCAGGATGTTACACAATGAATAAAATTATTGTCCGTACATGATTTACCTTAGTGGCGTACAAATGAAAAAAAAAATATTTATCTAAGTTAGAATAGAAGAAAGGGATTTTAGGGCTGTAAATCAATGAAATAATTTAATTAAAAAACAATTAAAATCAAATGAAAAATGTCAAATTGTCATGAAAATGAGAGTAAAATAAAAATATGTTGAATAATCTGCACAGTTAAAATCATCATCATCTTTTTTAATGTTCCCACTGCAGGGACACAGGCCTCCTCTCTAAGAGAGGGAATGGGCCGTTATCCACCACGCGGGCCCAGTGCGGGTTGGTTGGGTTCTAGGACATGCCGGTTTCCTCACGATGTTTTCCTTCACCGTTTTGAGAGCAGTGGTGATGAAATAAATTACACAAAGTAATGCGCCTGGCTGGGTATGAACACGCGACCTACATCACGTAAGTCGGGGCCGTTACCACTTGGCCACCACTGCTCGCGCAGTTAAAATAGTCATTATTAATTAACTAAACCATTTAAACCAGAACCAGAATAAACCAGTGTTTCATGTCCATAGATGACAGCTATCAAACTGATACAATGGGCCAAGAAGTTTTATCATAAGGTACTAATCTATAAGGAAACTGCGTAGGAAGCGAAAAGGTGAAACGGTGTCACGAGAGATCATTCCTTAAAGATCCCTGATATAATGAAACCTTAGCGGCTTTGTTATTCACACCTACGCATTTACGCTCCTGGTATGTATGGCGATGTAGGAATGGGGTAGGCCTCAAGGAGTTGTCAGCAACCGTAGGGACCCTGCAGAAGAGTCGAAGCCAATTAGGGCCAAAGGTTTGTTCTGAGGGAAGGCTCTGGCCCTGGTATGTATGGCGATGTAGGAACGGGGTAGGTTGCTTAGTCAGTAAGAGTCTGACACTTGTTTTCCGCTCCGCCCAAGAGTGGGACTCGTCATTGGATGATTTTTACCTACCATAAAAAAAAACCTACGCATTTTCGCTACGAATGAGAATATAACATAAATTTATAATCTACATATTGATAGACAAGCACGTTCGTGAAAACATTTGTCAAAATATACACATACATAAGAACATACACATTCATATTCATCATATTCATATCACATTCATTCATTCATTTCATCATTTTTTTTTTCATTTTTTCATTTTTTTTTTCATTATTTTATTCATTCATTCATTCATATTTATTCATTTTTTTATTTATTCGTATTCATTCATTTTTTCGTTCATATACATTAGAACATAAGTTTGCAAAGTTTGCAGCGCTTGATTGGCATTATGTCGTCTAAGAAAACTAATAAAACATACAGCGGTAAATAGCTTAAAGAGAAAGATAAAACTAAAAAAAAAATATGATATACATTACCCTGTAAACATCTGCTGAAAATCGGTTTGAACGAGATCAAAGTACTTTTTTTTAATCTACAATATAAATAATATATAATATAATCTACCGAAGAGGGTCGATCCAGTACATGAAACACTATCGATTTGTGTAGATAAAAAAAAAATTTAGTACTTTTTTTCTAAATCTCTTACGCATACGCATTTACGAAATTAATTTCTTTAAGTAAATGAGTCATTGACCTTGTAGGTAGTTATCGGTCGTTGCGTACTAACTACCTACAGGTCATTGAACTCGCTCAGCTGACGTTTACTTAAAGAAATCGATTTAGGACTTGCATAAATTAATTCGAGTTTAAAAAAAGTACTTTGTTTTTTTATTCTAACTTTACCAATCGATAGTGTTTCATGTACTGAATCGATCCTCCAAGGGATTAAAACGATCAAGATTTAACGGTGTATAATAAAGAGGTAAAATTTGTTTTTTTTTTGTTTTTTTGTTTGTAGGAGATAATCTCTGGAACTATTGGTCCGATTGGAAAATTTTTTGCAACAATAGAAAGCTGCTTTACTCCTGAGTGACATAGGCTATTTTATGTATGCTGGCGAAGCCACTGACAAAAGCTAGTGCGTCATAAATCATAAACTGCATTTGGTACGCAGCCTTTAGTGTGCGAGTTCTTTTTTTTAATCGCTTTAAACAAGTGCTTGATTGCGATCCCATCGACTCGCACTTGCCTAGTTTATATTTTTTAATGAGTTTAGCTAGGTAGGTAGGTACCTAGCTAAACGTACTTGAGGACCAGTCCTCAAGTAGATGGTAGCAAACCGTTGGGTCCAGCAAGGTCAAACCTTCTACAACCATGGGTAATGTGAAGGCAGGGTCATGGAACAAAGGCAAAGAAGGAAGAGGAGTGGATTTTTTGTCAGTTAAAGTCATTGGATGATTTTTCCAACTAAAATAAAAAGCTCCTTTTGCTTTCTTTCCTTGTAGGTCCTTTCCTCACATCTTGAAGATGGATATTTTCGTCCCACTGTCACCTATGCTACGTAAAAAAGACATTAACATAATATTTTAATCCTACCATTCTGTATAATTAATTACACTGGCAACCCAAAAAAACGTCATCAGCGCCCTCTACCAACAGTTTGTAAGTGTAACATATCAGCGAGTCCAATATAAACGTTTGTCCGCTTCACCGTGAACATTGTGCTGAGCAAACATGGAGGGAGGGAGGGAGGGAGGGGAGGGCATCGCAGTCGGCCCACTCACTTGTAAACAAAGGGAGGTGCGCTTGCTTTTGGGGTTACAATAGTTTTTAGGGCAAAATAGGGTATTTTATGGAACACGTGGGAGTAGCTGTATTTAAGTTCTTTGAAAGAAGGACCGCAAAGTAAGAAAGTTTTCTGCAGTTTTGCGATTTTTTAATAAATTAGTGATGATCGATGAGCAGTTATTTAGTTTTTATTTTTTTTCAAAAATATTATTGAAAAAGCAAGTATTATTTCCGCATGTTTGATACTTGAAAACATATTTGCCATGTCTATCTAAAATATGAATTTCAATTAAGTTACTGCAATTATCAGAAATTTTGTTTATTTTGTATCCTTTGTTTGTGGAGGGTAAAAATCATTCAATGACAAATCTCTCCCTTGGGCGTAGTGGGAAACCGTGTCAGACTCTTGCTGACTAAGTGACAGACTGACAGCCCACCCCGCTCTTACATTACCTTATACACCAGGGCCAGAGGCTTCCTTTCAGACCCAAATTACTTTGACCACTTTAATTTTAGTATGTATATATCTCAGACTACTGAAGCATCAGTAAATATCGTGACCACAGCAAAAGCCAGCCTAAAAGTCACGGCAAGTATCAACTAGATATGTGCGATGTACAAAACAGGGGCGTAGCTAACGCCTTATCTGCCGTAACAATGACACCAGCAATCCCGCACTACCGGGGACCTTGTGTGGACAAAAATTCGCAACATGTTATTCACAACCATCTCGTAGGGTAAACCAAGCATTTGTGAAAACAACACCGAATTTTAATTCGGGGCCCTCGTGTGTGACTTTTGGTATGAGGCCCCTGTGGGACTAGTTACGCCAATGCAAATGCAAAAAAGGTGCAAATTCAAAAAATAATATTGATAATGTCAAGAAAATCAACTTCGTAATTTTATTACTTGGCAACCCTATTTCCTAAGTAGGTCGGGTACTTGGATCACTTTTCGGTGACAGCCCTGTGTACACACTGGGACACAGTGGGCCACAGTGGGCGTGGGCGATTTCTATATAAGTGTCATTTACGCGAAATGGCGGGGAAAATATTTGGAGGATAGATTACGATGTATAGTAGAAAAGGGTTTGAGGACTTTTTGCGTCAGTTGCGTGGGTGAAAATTGTTGATACGTGTAAACATATCACGCATAAGTTGCTTGAATAAGTTTGGTATATAAGATGGCGTATTTTTGGCGTGAGGTTTTCAGAAATTCAACTAGTGTGTGTTTTTTTATGGTAGGTAAAAATCATCCAATGACGAATCTCTTACTCTCTTCTGACGACTCTTACTGATTTAACACCCCACCCTGTTACTTCTTTGCCTTTCGCACTGGGGCCAAGCCTTGTTTTCAGAAAGAGACCGTAGGATCCAGTAGGCTTCGACCCTTTTGCACGTTTACGGCACTAGTGTGAGTTTTGTGATATCGTATAAATTCTAGTTTTTTAAGGTTCCATGCATCAAAACAAATAAAATTGAACCCTTATCACCTATCACTTTGTTGTCCTTCTATCTGTCAATAAGGCCCTTCATCTCGGAAACACGTGGAGGTATCGAGTTGAAATTAAAGCCATGTACTCTGGTCTGCGATCTCTTAAGAAAATTCGTAGCAACAAGTTTTCAGTTTTTATAATTATTCCTACATTTGTGCTATGAGATTTCATGAAAATTCAGGTTTCCAGGTCCACAGGATGTTCATTACTAGATACTACAGAACCCTATGAATTTTAATCCCTTGAGAGTGTCGCCAACGTGTGTATTTTTTGCAATATATTTTGTTGGGCAAAAATCATCCATTGACGAATCCCGCTCTTGGGCGGAGTGGGAAACAATGTCAGACTCTTACTGACTAAACGGGCCACCCTGTTCCCTAAAAGGGTTCCGTTTTTTCTTTTGAGGTACTAACCGTTAAAAGCAATCCATATAGTCCTCACATTCATAATAATAAAAAAAAAGAAAGAAAATATAGGTAAGACAGTATAGTTTAGTATTCACACACCTGTTCCATCTACCTATGCATCTACGTATGTAGTATTTCCTTCCCCTACGTCCAACTAGTCGAGTATGGAAGTAACAGTGACAAGTGAATAAAGAACAGTTACTATCAGCGATCAATACTTTTTATTCAAGGCTTTCCTATTGGTACTGTATTGTTCTGTAGATAGATAGGTTTTTTTTTAGACAGATAGGTAGAGCTAAACAAAAAATATCTTTAAAATACCACCGGAGACACTAATCTGCTTCGTTCTCATATGATTTGACCATTACATAACAAAGTCCATACAGTAAATGTATGGACTTTGACCCCTGAATTTGTTTCGGTGTTTCTTCTCAGGGCAGTTAGCTAGGAAACACCGGACTCATCTAGCTTAAACTGACAAAAAAAAAATTGACGTATAAAAGTGTTATTTTAAAACTTATTTACAAAATAAATATTATCATTTAACATATGAATTGAATAAGCTGGAAAAGTGCGAGTCCAATTCGCAAAGGCTCCTTATGTAAAGAGTATTTTTTTTATTGTAGGTAAAAATCGTCCAATGACGAGTTCCACCCTTGAGCGGAGCGCAAGTTTTGTTTGCAACTATAAATTTTCAATTTTTAGATCTATTCTTAGACTTGTTATAAGACCTTGCATCATGTATCTTGTCATCAATTTTCAGGGTTCTAGGTCAACGGGCAATACCCTTTGAATGAACAGTAAAAATCTGACGCGACCTTTCTGTCACAGAGTGAAAAAATCCATCTTATATGGATCCAGATGGTCGCACACTGTTCCCGCGCGCCTCAAGGAGCTGTCAGCAAACTGTAGGGGCCCTTCAGGGTCGAAGCCTCCTTGGTGCGAAAGCGTTATACTTGGGCCCTAGGAATAAGGCAAGGGAAGAACAGGGTAGGTTGTTTAGTCAGTAAGAGTCTGACACTGTTTCCAGCTCCGCCCACGAGCGGGATTCGTCATTGGATGATTTTTACCTACCATAAAAAAGATGGATACAAACTTAAAGAAAATGACGCGTTCTTATCATATTTCTTCTTTTTTCTCTTTATTTTATCCTGGTTTAGACAATCTGAAATTTATATCATGTTGTGGTACAACTTCGTAGCCACTCGGCTAGTTTTCATTGAATATGCTTGGGAAACTTTGCCTTAACTTAATTTAAACTTGGCCTCAAGTTTGTAGAAAGAGTTTGCCAATGAATAACGTGCTGGGTTTAACAAAGAACCTATACTATTAATAAGTCTGGCCATAAATATTGATTCTATAACAAAAAAGGCCAAATTTAAGTTTGGAACGATAAAACAAAAGGACTATGGGTCAAAACGTCCCTCATATCCTACACGGCGATGATCTTCTCAAGTGGAGCACACCTCTACCGTAGGCTCACCTCTGCCGTATGTTTATAATATAGTTTCGTTTTTATTATTATTTCTTTTTTCTTTGTATTAGATTCATCCATTCCAATCAAATTCATACATTTCAATACAATGTAATAAATAAATAAGCTCCACCGTGTCCTCCAGGCGGTCCACACAGTGGCGACACCCAGACGTCGCTTCCTCACGAATCCGGTGCAGCTATCTCCCGAACTTACCATGTCCGGTGAGAACCTGCATCATGCGGATCGTGAGAATGCCGTGTGGTGTTTCCAGACACGCCTCAAAGAGCGGAATTACCGCCGTAATTATGGCGTGCCCAGCGTTGGGTCACTATAGTCGCTGACGACATTTCGTCATCACGATGTTCCGCCGAAGCTCTGTCCCTCAGCAGAGTTTCGCTCTGGCGCGCGGCATGGCATATCTACGCGAAATAAAAATAGGGTTGTGATTAAAGAAAACCAAATTGCTGGATTGCTCTGCATTAATTGGGAATGGAATATTTGGTTATTATTAACCCTCTGCTGAAAACTGATTTCGTATTTTTTGGTGGTTCCAATGACTTCATTAGCTTTAGTATCAGACTTCTACAGAATAAAAGTCAGGCTCTTAATAATAAGTGCGCTCTACCATCAACGATTGCATCACTGCTTATCATCAGGTGGGATTGCAGTCAAGCATTAGTTTATAGGACGAATTAACGAAAAGTACGATAAAACTGAAATAAATTTACGTGTATACGAAATTCATTTCTTTTCAAGGTCTTAATCATTGAAGTTAATTACTAATAGGTATTCAACAAGTTCTCAATCTTATTTAATCTACACTTTACTTGACAGATAGTTTATTTCAATTAAAATTAAGTTGGTAGCCAAACGTTTTGCCAGCCGGTCGTTCTGCGGTCACATTAATTCATACCCAGGGTTGCCATTGCACACTATCATTTATAATAAATAACTTAATTTTTGGTAAACTTCTTACTTTAATGTAAAAAAAAGTATATGAAAATATTTTTTATATTTCCTGTGATCTCTATTTCTATTTCTATTTTCTCGATCATCAATGTACTAGATCACGGATAACAAAATCATTACGCATTACGCATTATGTGGCCTAGAATTGCTTCAAAAACGAAAAATATTACACTCGAAATTCAATTCTCATTGTAAAAATTGTTCAAAAATATTTGTTGAAAAATTTAAAACCAATTTTGTAAACAATAAGATTTAATAAACAAAATTAATGGCGCTTGTTCTATTTTCAAATTAGAGCGATGTCATATGTCAACGCCTACCATTGGACCAAACTGACATCAAATATCATCACAGAATTATTTGTGATGATATTTGTCGGGCCGTTTTCGAAAGAGAGATCGGTAATCTAGTACATTGATGATCGAAGACGATGCGTAAAATGATACACTAATATGAATAATTAAAATAAAATAAAAATGCCTTTACTTCAAAGAAAGAAAAAAAACAACTTACATACACAACACAATATTACCTATTAATTTATTTATTTATCACAGGAACTTTTGGCAACCCTAGTCACACCCTATTCATTTATTTATAAATCATCAATTAAATTCTAATTAGTAAAACATTTCGTCTCAAAATGGGTATTGCTCTTAAAAAGATGAAAAAACAACAGACTTTAAAAAAAAAAGTTGTACTTTAAAGATAAATACTGAACAAGGACATTATTTTAAATCAGTGTAATAGTTAACTACCATTTTGTAATCAGATTACTACTTACGATAAAAAGTAATCAAAACTACTTACTTACCCACAATCTCTTTGAGATGTGGCTGGATAAAAATCACGGCGTCCTCATCTTCCGCATGACGCAGGTTTCGGGAGATTCCTGCAGCGGGTGTCACCACTGTGTGGCCAGCCCGGAGGACACGGTGGAGCACATGGTGGAGCACACGGTAGAGGAGTGCCCCGCTTGGGTAGAGCATGCCGGTTTCCTCACGATGTTTTCGGTGATAAAATAAATTACACAAAGTAATGTGCCTGGCTGGGTTGAACTCGTAAGTCGGGGACGTTACCATTCGGCGACCACTGCTCTCCCTATTCTGCTCTCACAGATACTTTAATTACAAACCTAAAAATACTAATGACAAATATCTGGTCTTCCTCAGGATGTGGTCTCTGTGGCGCGCGTGGAGCGTGTTGGCGTGCGCGTGCGCGGTGGCGGCGCAGCGCCTGGACCAGGACGCCGTGCTGTCCCCCCGGCCCGCGCGCGTGCGGGACCGCGAGCTCGCCAAGACCGATGAGCCCACCTGCGACCAGCTCAAGGCGATGTGGCGGTACGTTACTGATTACTTAAGGCGACACTTGATAGCGAACAAAAGAGATGGTAGCGTCACTCCCAGCGCATCAAGCTTATTCAAATAATAATACTTCATTCATATTAACCTTTTGAATACCGTAATTAAAGACATAATAGAAAGAATAGGTATACGAACACCGGCTTTCGTTTGGGACTCAAAAGTTTAAATAATTAAACCTGTTTATAAAAAAAAAAATGTACTTAATTAAATTACCTTTTAGTTTGCAAAAGTTTAATAAAAATGCACCCAATACTTTTTGACCGGTCTCCGTTTTTTTTGTCTGTATCTAATACATAGATTGACATACTCGTAACTTTGAAAATAAAACACACCAAGTTCAATAAAAAAAATATTGATCAAATTATTAGACAACTAGTAAAAATGCTATGAAAACATTAGGCAAAAATATTAACAAAAATATAGCAGTCACAAATATATATCTAACAACCCAGAACTTAAACATAAGAACAAAAACCCAAAACAAAACTCGACAACTTTCGAAAGGTTACTTGTAAATTTTTCCACAACTTTGCCCCCTACAATAGGCCACCGCTATGCCGATATAATATCATCTGCGTTCCAATTTACATAATTGCCATTTCTACCCCCGACTGGAATTCAAATAGCCGGTATCGGCCGCCTCTCCCCTCAAGACAGATCCACAGATAAATTGATACTTTGATAGTAATTGTTTGGAATAGACCTTCGAACATGATTAAATTTGGCAAGTTATTGGATGTTATTCAACGTCGATTTTAAAGAACAAATATTATTCGTGTAACAAGATTTTGATTTAAAGAATCGCTAAACTTAAGTGGTAGCGGGTAAAATAGATTGCTTGTTGATGAAACTGAAGAGTTCTGGGGTTGTCAATGAAAGACGCAGAGTTTGAAGGCTTCCCACATGATGGACCGAAGACCTGGTGAGAGTCACAAGAATGCGATGGATGTAAGACGCACAGGACCGATCGTTGTGACGATACTCAGGGGAGGCCTATGACAGGTTTAAAAAATAAATGCCTGTAACAGTGTTTAACAGCAATAACGACTGCAAATTGCATTTATTTGTTTTAAACAATTATTTTTTTACGAGTTTTCAAATTCTAAAATTTGTAGATCCTAACTTCGCCAAGATCCGACGGCCGTACTGTAGATAAATAGATAGATAGATAGATTAAACTTTATTGTACACCAAAAAGTTACAGAACTTATACAGAAGCTTAAATCTATGGGTACAAAGGCGGTGTAGGTACATGACTTGATTCCGTCATCACTTTCAACCTATTCTTGCGAACATTATTAATTTTTACATTATTTTTTATTTAGAAGGCTATGAGGTTAAAATGTTCATATCGGATCAAGCCCTCCTTAAAATAAATACAAAAAAAAAAACATTTTCGACCGGTCCAGCGGTTAGTGGCCGTGACTGCCATGCCAGAGGTCGTGAGTTCGATTCCCACTCAAAACAAATGTTTGCGTGATGAACTCAAAATATCTAAAAGAGTATATAAAAAAGTGTCCCACCGGTATCGGGAACAGAGTCCGAGCTATCGGCGGTCAGGGCTCCACAGAATGGAACCTCCTAACTATATGAGCCGTGTCCAGGAGTACCGCTTTCTGAATTCAGCCGCCTAACGCGAGCCACAGATTACTAAATAGTTATGCGCGAGCCTCCTAAGGTGTTATATTGTTATTATTATGAAATTTTTCATCTAAAAAGCTATTTTACAAAAACACCCGGTAAACAATGTAACACTGTATGTATTAGCAATAACGATTGTAGGAAGTCCAAATAGAATCTTATCGTGATTGTTTCAAGTTCATTGGGTGTTTCAATATTCTCAAAATTGATTCCGCGCGGTTATTGTGATGCAAAATAGGTATAGTGTTCTATCTCGAGTTCATTTGGAAACTGGCGCTATCTCGGCAAAATGGAGCTGAAAATTTGATTTTTCGTCTTAGCGTGTCGTTGGGAAAACTAGGTAAATGGAAGATGGAACCTGGTCTGCGGAGAGACGCCGCACAAACACTGAAGATCGAAACCGTCCGAGAACCCCCATCTGTGGGGATTGTCTTTGCTGCGCCTAACCTGGGTGCAAAGTCTATTTAGAGTTGAGTGTGGCAACTCGTGTCCAGGAGGGAGGGTTTCCGACGGCTCGATAAAATCATCAGGAGGTTTGAACTTCCACCTTCAAAGGTTTTTTTATGGTAGGTAAAAATCATCCAATGACGAATCTCGCCTTTAAGCGGAGCTCCCGCTACGGGGTAGGTTGTTTAGTCAGTAAGAGTCTGACACTTTTTCTCACAACAGAATTCGTCATTCGTTATTTTTTTCCAACAAAAAAAACCTACATGAATAAATTAGCAAAGAATTAGCGTTCTATCTGCTCCTATTTTTCCATTGATACCTTAGAAGTATTTTATTACTAAAAAATATTTTTTATTATCAAAGTTATTTTTGTTAAGGATATAATAATATTAGGTTTTATTGTGCACATTGTGATATCCTCAAGTTATTTTTTTATTTCTTTAATTATACGATTGTGGCTTAAGCTTGCCTATGTACATCACCTGATCTGTATTTTGTAATTTGACAATATCTGAGTATAATCATCATTACATAGTATAAAACAAAGTTGCGCGTACCTATGTATGCTTACATCTTTAAAAGTACGCAACGGATTTTTATGCGGCTTTTTTTAATAGACAGAGTGATTCAAGAGGAAGGTTTATACTCGTATGTATAATACATGCACAATATATTTAATATCAGTATGCGAAGCGGGGGCGGGTCGCTAGTAAAGAATATAAAAATATAAGAAAAATTCTCTCAAAAATATTCTATAGTCCAGATCTAGGTTTGGAGCAGTGCCCAAAAAATGGCACTTAGTCATTGGAGAACATTATTCTGTCGATAAACGGCTGCGGAGTGTATTCTGTCCACAAAATGGTGTTGTATTCAATTTAGTATTCGATATTAACCAATTTATGTTTTGCATGATTTAACAATTAGGTTACTCGTGTAGGTGTAAGAGGTGTTGGAGCAGTGGTAGCCGAGTGATAAAGGCCACGACTTACGAGCTTGTAGGTTGCAGGTTCAAACCCTACCGGGCGCATTACTTTGTTTAATTTATTTCATCACGATTGCTCTCAAAAAGTTTTAGGGAAACATCGTGAGGAAACCGGCATGTCCTAGAACCAAAAATTCGAAGGCATGTGACATTCACCAATCCGCACTGGGTCCGCGTGGTGGATTATGGCCCACTCCGTCTTCTAGAGAGGAGGCCTGTGTCCCAGCAGTGGGAACATTAATAAGGCTGATGATGATGTGTAGGTGTTATGGTTGTGAACTTTTAGTGATTTTGTTTTCTTTAATATAATAATAATATGTCCACAACTATCACACAACGTCGTCTAGTCCCAAGCTAAGCAGAGCTATGTTATGGGTACTAGACAACTGATAAACATACTTATATATTTCTAAATACATACATATCATAGATAAATTACACCCAGACACAGAACAAATGATCGTGCTCATCACACAAACATTTGTCCTGGGTGGGAATCGAACCCACGACCTCCCGCATAGCAGTCAGGGTCACTAACTACCAGACTGACAGGCCAGTCAGTCTAGTAGTTAGTGTAGTTTAAGGTAGGAACGACCATACAACGAACGAGAACGAGAATACAACGTCTTCTCCCGCTATAGGGTGAAGCGAAATGTAAGACTTTTACTGATTAAAACTCACCTGTGTTGTTGCACTTTGCGTTCCTGGACATCGACCCCTTTCAGATATTGAAAGCGTAGCGTAGGTACTCAAGTCGCAAGCAATTGAAGGAAAAGGATAGTTAGTAAAAGTCTGACACTCCACCCAGGGAGGAAGGAGTTATTTGATGAAATCACAATTTAAAAAAAATGTATATTGTAAAGTATAATATCCCGCGTCTGAAAGGAAGGCTCTGGCCCTGGTATATATGGCAACGTGGGGTAGGTTGTTGAGTCAGTAAGAGACTGAAACTGTTTCCCGATCCGCCCAAGGGCGGGATTCGTCATTGGATGATTTTGAACTACCATAAAAAAAATATCCGCACATTTTTTAGGTGCGATATCATCCAATGATATCTCCCGCCCTTAGACATAATAACATAAACACTGCTACTACATTTTCGACTTAGAGCTCGTAAAAAAATAAAAATCTGTTATTGGTATTTCTTTTTGTACGAGTTTTCAAGCGCTAAAATTCGCAGAGCTCAACTTCAGACTCGCCAACGAAAAAAAAAACCGAAACTAGCAAAATCACGTTGGTTGGACCATTGGTTTATAATTATCTGATCAATCCTTTATCCATTTTGTTAATCTTGATGGTGGGTAGTTTCAAAAAATGCCAAAAACTGTCATGGCCGCCAATCAAGGCTGCCATCTGTCAGTTTCACATTGACCGTCGCGTCGTACACTACGGGTCGCTCTGACGCATCTTGCAATATGATATTAATCACATTAAGTGACAGAAGGGTACCTGTGGCTTTAACCCTCGTCTTTTGGTTTAGTTTAATTAATGAAAAGCTGGTTTTGGTGGTTTATTAAGAAGACCCTTCCTGAAACGTGAACTAGGCTTATAAGGTTGTTTTATCAAAAGCAATCCAATGCAAAATGTCAGAAAGAGACAACGTAAAAAAGGTATATGCCTGAACGCTTTTTTGACATTCGGTAATGCCGTCACTGTTTCGAGTATTTCACAAATTCAATAAATAAATAAATGTGTTTATGACCACTTTTGTGTTAAAAATTAAATAAAGGTCATTTGATTAAGTATTCCTGCCGCATTTTTCTTTAAAGTCAATTTCAAAAGATTTAAAGTGCCAAGCGTGAAGATAAATTCACTGTTTGTATCCTGCAATTTTGATTATTTATTAGAGGTTTTTTTTTATATTAAACTCTAGATACTCTTTATTGTAGGTACACCATAAATACAATCTAGTACATTAGGAGCTTAAAAATTCTAGGGTGTTACAATGGGCGGTCTAACTTATCGCTAAAAGCGAATTTTTTAAAACAACCTTTGGATAGATTTAACAGAGGAGAAATATATACGATACATGGGTAGTTTGTGGCGTACTGTACCTATACATGTATACATTAACAAATGAAAAACCCCAAGAAGAGCCCCAAGCGAAATCCGGCGTTTGTAAACCTATTTTCTTTCTATTATGTCTCTAATTACGGTATACAAACGGTTAAATAAAGGTAAACGTTGCAGTGAAATGTTGAATCTAAAGTCAATTGTAAAAAGAAAATACCTACTAAGTTTGGAAACAATTCGTATTGTCAATAAAACCCAACGGAAACAAACGTCATCATAAACTCTAACAACACAAAGAAACAACAAAAAGCAAACAAAAATAAAACCGAAGCGAACAAAATAATTAGAAATATTTTATTAACACTAACCCGCATAAACTTTGAAATCGACAAATAACTAAAATACACTGAATTGTAACATAAAAACAATGATTTACGTCAAACAACTGTTTTCAAGGATAGATCTAGAAATTCTATTGTTCTATTATTAATCTGCTAGACCATAGAGCTTTGTCAAAACTAAGCGGTCATTACTAGATTATATGTTATGTCAAAAAACTTAATAAAAAGGCAAAGACTTATCAACGCTATTGACATTGTGAGAAAGAACTATTCTCTTATTTATTTTTTTATTAATCGCAAACAGAGCCGATATCGACTATTCTGCCAATGTCGGAAGCAAATTGAAATAGCAAGAGTGTTCGATTTCAATTCAAGGAACTAAAATATTAGTGAAAAACGACATTTTGAGAAATTGCCATTTTGGGAAGTTGACATTATGAGAATTTAATACTATGAAAATTTGACATTCTAATAAGTGCATATTTTACATTCAGCACATCTGTTGTCTTTCTCTTATGTCTCTAATTATGGTATTCGAAAGGTTCAAAGGGCACTACTTATGTACTGACTTTTTTGCCCAATAAATGATTACTTACATAAGTAAGTTACACCCGTATTCACAAACGTTACTATGCGGTCTCACAGTGCTCGCGAGCGCACAGGGCAGGGTTTGTGAACTACGCAACACAAACGAACCAATCACAGAGCTCTATTTCAACACTGTGCGTTTGCTTAGTCAAGGGTCGTTTGAGTATTGTTTGTGAATACGGGTGTAAGTAAGTAAGGTATTTATTTCGCAAATATGGGTACATGTGCATGGTGATACAGTATAACAAATACAGAGAACAAGCCATATTTTGCCAATAACAAGGCATGCAAAAGTATCGAGTTTACGTCACACTTTGTAATATAAACATTTTTTTTTTTAATTAATAACCAGAAACTATATAATTACTGATATTACGATGCAATTCAATAATTCAAATAAATTTAGTTCATCAGTCAAATAATCAAATGTCATAGTTATTCTATAAATTCAACAAATAATATAATTCTAATTAATTAGTAGTTAAAAAATAACAATTGTTTTTAGTCGCCGCCTCTGTGGTAATTCCGTGTTCTATAACCTAGACCAATTTAGATTTTAACAGTGTCCCACCAACACGTACCTCTGTAATACATACCTAACATAATTGTTGTCCTAAAATTAGAACAACTGATGCTGACCAGGCTATTTTCAGCCATAATTAATTTTAATTACACGTATTTTCCGTGACATTTGGGTTTAGTAGACGTAGTTACACGCTTACACATTTGTGTCCATACTTTTTGTGGAATATCTGACGTGACATTATGTCGTTATGACATTAAAATTCCGTTTAATTATCGCCTATTTTCTATCATTATTCTTACAATACGAGTAGTAGTACCGTTGGTATAGGGTTTTTTTATGGTTGCCAAAAATCGTCCGATAATGAATCCCATTCTTGGGCGGAGCGCAAAACGGTGTCAGACTCCCGACTACACCCCCACCCCGTTTCTTCTTTGCTTTTCGCACTGGGCTCCAGTAGGCTTCAACCCTTTTACAGAGTCCCAACGGTTTTTAGACGACGAGCAATGGGTAGCTCGCCGTCTGGTCATCTGGTAACAGACTGAACCGAGCCAAGTCGTCGACGGCGCGCTCTGTTTCCGCGCCTCAAGCAGTTGTCAACAAACCGTAGAGACCCTGCAAAAGGGTCGAAGCCAACTGTGGCCAAGGGTTCGCGTCTGAAAGGAAGGCTCTAGAAGCGCGTCTTTTGGGGTAGGTTGTTTAGCAAATAAGAGTCTGACACTTTTTCTCTCTCCACCCAAGGGCGGGAATCGTCATTAGATGATTTTTACCTGCCGAAGATGTCACTGGATGATCTATACCTAACTTAAAAAAAGCTGTAAATCTATGTAAAATAAAATATTTTGAACTGAATGAAAGGCATTTTAGTTTCACAGAAATTCTGAACAAAGGCAACTAAACTGAGAAGCTACTTTTAGTTAGGTACCTACGTTTCATACCATATAATCAGATTACACAACACAAATAGACATGTATTTATGTCTTCATAGTTTTTGCTCGAAATGTAGCTGTCGAGGTTTCTTAGGAAGGTATTTTAGTATATAAACGGTCAAGAGCTTTTAACTTAAAGCAAATATTGTTGATGATATTAAATCGAACATCACTTGTTAACTTTTAATCATATTGTGTTTATTAAATGAAGGATAAATTGTTATTTGAATAATCTTGACGCGGGAAGTAACGCTAGCTTAACCTGGTATAAGAAGGAAAGAAGGAAGAATGAAATCAACCCATTGTAAAGTTTTTATTTATTTATTAATTTCATCGTCTTACATCATCCTTCGCATCCTTCGGATTCCAGCAACTCTGACCAGGTCATCTGTCCACCTTGTGGGAGGTCTTCCAACGCTGCGTCTTTCGGCCCCAGCGCCCATATGTTCTGCGTGCAAAGTGTCCTACCCATTGCCACTTAAATTTGGCAATTCTTTTCGCTGTGTTGCAACCTTGGCTCTCTTGCGGATATTCATTTCTGATTCAATCACGCAAGGATACTCCGAGCATAGCCCTTTCCATTCCTTTGAGTGGCTTTGAGTCTTCTTATGAGGCCCATTGTAAGCGACCACGTTTCGGAGCCATATGTCATCACTAGCAACACACACTGATTACAAACCTTTCGGCCCTAACGGCCATCTGTTTTGCGTGCAATGTGGCCTGCCCATTGCATCCTGTCTTTAATATTTTTTTTGTCAAGTCACTGAGCTCCTTAGTTATAGAGGGTAGTCCAAAGTTGAGCTACCCGCAAACTGACAAATAATGCTTCTACCGACTTAACAAATCCACTCAAATCTGTGTGGTTATTTCCTCCATAAACTATCTCAGACACTAATCTACATAGTTCTCTTATAAGTTAACCGTCATATGTTGCTTTTATGGGCTTTAAAAGACTTTAGTCTCTAAGGCACTTAGTTTTTTTTTTTTATGTTGTGCAAAAATCATCCAATGAGGAATCCCGCTCTTGGGGGAAATGGGAAACAGTGTCAGACTCTTACTGACTAAACACACAACCCTGACCCTTCTTTGCCTTAGAAATACATAGGGTTGCCAATTTTTATTTCAAGGAATATAGTGTCTAAGTTCGAAGCTAAATAAAAAATCATTATCATCTTCCTGCCCTCGTCCCGTTTTATTTATTTACTAGCTTTTGTCCGCGGCTTCGCTCCCGGCAAAAGAAAAATGTGAAAAATGAAGAACCGCTCTGCCGATTTTGTGCAACCTTCACATAAACCATCTACTAAATAGTCCGAACAAAGCCTAAACATTTGGTTTGGATGGATGAGCCCGTTCTTGAGTTACAAAATAACAACGAAAAGTGGCTTTGATTTGTATATATTAATACTCTATTTAAGAGTACGATCGGCAACCCTAGAAAAATGCTGGCTTTATCTAGTTTGAAAGTAATTTTTAAAACCTATCTGCAAAATAAATACCATTTATCATTTATACAAAAGTCAACACAGAAATCAATTTTCTCTTTTGTCAACACAAGTACGTAATGGTAACCAAAACTATATCGGATATCCGAAACAACACCACATATCCGTATTTACATAATAGTTTCGGATAAAGGTGCAGTCTTAATGAGGTTATGGAGTCTAAAAACAGACTAGAGTAAAACTAGAACTATATTAGAAATAGTTAAAGAAAGAATGTATGACATTCTATGTATACTTTATACAGTCTTATTAACTTTATTGTTGCAAATACAGAATATGGCTCATTTACTATTGCAAAAGATTTTAAATTCTTAACTTTATTTTTGTGTATTTAACTAAGCATCAGTGTGACCGGCGCGCACTGTCCCCGCGCGCCTCAAGGAGTTGTCAGCAAATTGTAGGGGCCCTACAAGGTCGAAGCCTCCTGGGCCAAGGGTTGATGCGAAAGCGTAACACCAGGGCCTGGGAATAAGACAAGGAAGGAGGGTAGGTTTTTTAGTCAGTAAGAGTCTGACACTATCGCCCGCTCCGCCCAAGAACGGAATTCGTCATTGGATGATTTTTATCTACCATAAAAAAAGTAAGCGTCAGTGCGCATAAGAATCATAATTATAACATTAGCGCAAAGACTATCATAACCCTTTGAATAGCGTAATTAGAATCATATTATAAAGACAATTGGTGTGAGAACGCTGGCGTTCGCTTGGGGCCTAAGAGTTAGACCGACCCACACGTGGACCACGCTTGATTTGTACAAGATACCGCTTAGAGTCGCGTGGCGTGGATCTAATGTAGCTCTACAAACCGTACCGGGCCCGCGTGATGGATTACGGCCTATTCCATCTCTTAGAGAGGAGGCCTGAGTCCCAGCAGTGAGAACACTAAAAGGCTGATATTGTCTTTATAGGTATCCGTTACAGAGAATCCGAATTAATTTCATACTAGTATTCGACCTGAAACTAGTAAAACATTGCTATAACCGTATTCGAATCCAGATCCGAAACTACATCTTCATAACATCCCTACTTAATTACCAATATTTTCTCCCGACCTTATTACTCTCATTTTCTTCAATAATAAAATTACCCGGAACATTGCTTTCCTGTCTGCCATTTTACTCAATTATTTCAACACTAATGAAAAAAAAGAAGAAGAAAAACGTTTATTTGTGCCTCACACAATAAAATAAACTAAAAATGGAAGAATAAAAGTACGAAATCAATGACTAAAACTAATAACTAATGGACATAATTTTATTGTCTCCAGATTCTCGAAAAGGCAAGCGCGGGCACCAGAAATTATGAATGAAGTCAGCACCTACCGCGACCCACTGATGTACAACGAGTGGCCTGTCTACACCGCGATACCACGAGCCGCGCCAAGGTAAGACAACATGTGCCCTACCCTATAAAATAAATGTTTACTTTGGAAATGGAAATTGCGAATTGAAAAGCACTCGACCTGACACAATGTAAATCCAAGTCAAAATCAAAACTACCCACACTGTATAGTTTAATTCAGATTTATGATTACTGTTCGTAGTCTGAAAGGCCTGTGTTAAATAACTGTATTTAACACTGTTTACAAATAGTTTATTAATTGTGCTGGTTGCCGAGAGTGGCCTAGAGGTCCAGAATAGATTGGAGGTGTGGTGGCACAGACTGGAGAGTGTTGGCCTGAAAGTAAGTAGGACTAAAACGGAATACTTGTTCTGCGACTTCGGCGGTCTCTCCGGTCCTGTAGCCTTAACTCTCGCCGGAACACCCATACCAATCTGTTCCGACTTTCGGTATCTCGGGTCGCTCTTCCAAGGCGATGGTGAGGTAGACCGAGACGTAACGCATCGGATCAACGCAGAATGGATGAAATGGCGACAGGTCAAGGGAACAACTTGTGACCCACGGATGCCCCTCAAGTTGAAGGGTAAAATTTACAAGTCCGTGATAAGACCTGTCATAATGTATGGATCAGAATGTTGGGCTGTTAAGAAGATGGATGAATAAAGACTGCATGTAGCGGAGATGAGAATGTTGAGATGGATGTGTGGTGTGACGCGAATGGATAAAGTAAGAAATGAGTATATTAGAGGAAGTCTGAAAGTGGTGCCAGTGACCGAAAAGTTGAAAGGAAATCGTTTGTCTTGGTATGGCCATGTAAAGAGGAGAGATGAAACGCATGTTACGCAAAGAGTTTTGTGTTTACACGTAGTTGGATGGAGAAGAAGAGGGGGAGGCCGAAGAAGAAATGGATGGATTGTGTGAGGAGTGATATGAAAGAAAAGGGAGTTAGTGATAGTGAGACGGGTGACAGGACAGAGTGGAAGAAAAAAACATGTGGCACTGACCCCAAGTAATATAGTATAAGGATAGGATGATGATGATGAACACTGGTTAATCCATATTTTTTTGGCCTATGCCGTTGGTCACTGTCCGTTATACAAGTTTAAGCGTATGTTAGTAGTAATTAAACAGAAGCACGGTCGGTCTTGGTACGGACAGACCACAACTTTGGTGCGGCGGACCAAACCTATCTTACTAAGTTGGAGCATGTGTTATCTCTATTACAGTGATTATACAAAGAACAATGTCCACTTTTGTATGGACTCCGTACCCAGAGCAACGACAAGTGGTGAAGGGACGACCCTTCAGCTTTATTTTAATAGCTATACAGCTAAGTTGTTATTAGGGTGGACCACAACATGGTTGCAATCTAGGGGTCCAACCAAGGTCACCTAGGCTGGATCTTAGGTTTGTGTGTTTACTAGGCTGTTAGCCATGCACCAACACCTTCGAAATTCAATCACTATAGTTTAGGAAGCGTTTTCCTAACTATAGTGCCTGACCAAGGGCGTTGAAGGTCAAGGTTTACAACTAATGTATACACGGATTGGAACTATGAAGCTCGCCTTGGTTGGGACGTTAGTAACTCAAGGTAGCATTTTAACAAGTTTTCAATGAAAATATTTTTTCATAACAAGCTTTTATAGCTTGGTATTTACCTTTATTATGAATACTCATCAAGACTTTTCCGAAAACTACAAACACGTTAGGGTTATTTAATTGTATTACGGAGTTCCTATGGCCACCTTCCAATTCCCCCATCAGACCCTGCCTACCATATAGGATTCAATACAAATCCAATGAGCCCAAACACGATAAGTTTGAGTTGTTTTATTGCTGAGCTCCTATGGCTACCTTCCAGCTCCATCATCAGATCAGCTGCATGTCATCTTACCTACCTAATATTGCATTGTCATGCAAATTTGCAGCTCAATCGGGTGAAGAAATCGGTTTAAAAATTGAGTTGCAAGATTTGAGCCAAATATACATAGTTACATTGCAAGCTAATAAAAAGCTTGTAAAAAATAAGACAAGACTCAAGGTAGCATCTTTATTGTAAACGTTCTGAACACTTGGCAGGGGAAAAGAGAGCAGTACTTTTTGAACTTGATAGTGATTACGTACAAAAATAAAAATACAAATAATTTCTACGAATTCATTTTCACGGTCAGGCAAAATTACTTTCATTCCAACCCCCTATTTCCGTGACAATTTGTATAAGTGAAGTTGAGATGACAATAGGAGGATTCTTCTGTTAAAAAAGAATGAAAAAATCTTTGTGTTTCGACTTTATGAAGGAGGACAAACTTTTTGGATTTACTCGAGAATAATGTCTTAGAAAAACAAATCCTTTATTGAAAAGGATTTTTGGCGAGAGCTTAGAAAATCCAAGCCTTGTTCTTTTGTTAATGATTAAGAGGGTAAACGTACTAAATGTAAACAAAACAAGAACATTCTCTTTTCAAACAATACTTCTGTTAAGACTTAAAACTTGAGGAGTTAAAATTTAACACAATACTCTACCACTAGTAGTAGCTACCAGTAAATGAGAACTAATAATAATTGACTACCGTCATTACCAGCAAAGCATTTCTTTCAAATAAACCTTTACACTTTTGAAAAGTCAAGAAGTCAATCTGCCAGAAAAAAAAATGACGCTGATTATACAATCCAAACAATAGATCTCGAGAAGAAGAATATGCAAGAAATTCCATGGGCTCGATCGCAATGACAAACTTTCAGCACTCGTATTGAAATCTTATCTTATTAATATTATAAATGCGAAAGTTACGATGTTTGGATGTTTGTTACTCAATCACGCCAAAACGAATGGACGGATCTGGATGAAATTTGGCACAGGCATAGGATACACTCGGGAATAGGACATAGGCTACTTTTTATCCCGGAAACCCCAATATCATGCGGGCGAAGCCGCGGGCAATAGCTAGTATAATATAATCCAAAACTACAAATAGAAAGAATTTGTTTATGATTTTGGAATAAATTACTTTTTGGTACAACTAATCCAAAAATTAGCCAATTGATGTCTATGCCTCGTATTTTATTAATTTGCTTGTTTCCTTTCGTCCACCAGGTTCAGATACCAGTACCCAGTAATCAATCGCGAGACATACGGCAGAGTGATGACCAAGGCACCTCCCAACGTGGTCCGCACTCCTGACTACGATGAGGTAAGTACACCATGACCATCGCCACATCACCATGATCTATCTAATCAGTGCACTGTTGATAAAATGATGACCGCATTTGAATGGAGATTTTTAGGGTTCCATATCTCACAAAGAAAAACGAAACCCCTTTATGTCAGGTCGTTTTGTTGTCCGTCTGTCTGTCTGTCAAGACCCTTTATCTCGGGAACGAGTAGAGAAATCAAGAAAAATTAAAACCATATACAGTACGGCCGTCAGATCTTGGCGAGTTTCAAGTTAGGCTCTGCGAATTTTAGCGCTTGAAAACTCGTAAAAAAAGACTTGAGACTTGTCAAGATCCGTAGGTACTGTACAAAGTCTACGGTCCCAGGAAACTCTAAGTAAACAGAAAAAAAAATACGGCAGTAGGCCAGTTTTTTTTTAGAAAAGAAGTAGTTTTCCTATATCAGAATTTTACTGACTACAACCTACCCGTGTTCCTTCAGTTGTTCTTTGCGTTACAGAGACGTGATGTGTGACCTTTCTTTCATAAGTAATTATACATTTTATACATTATTTTTAAGTAAAACGATAATCAAACAAAAATAAACTTACTGCTCTAAGAAAATGAAAATGGTATCATGTTGAAATGACCAATCAATGAAAATAGCAGACAGGGCCAGACCTGTCCAGACCCTGGTCACCATTCTGGACATCGATCAGTATAGTATACTGCGGGAACAGAGCGCGCCGTCGACGACTTGGGCTCTGTCCGGATTGTTACTAGACGACTAGACAGCGGGCTACCTATTGCTCATCGTCCGTAGATGAAGAGTACCGTACAGTCACTTTAGGTACTTGACTTAGGTGATCTGCAAGCCATACATGGCCATACATTGTTATATTGATGACATTAGTGCAGTTTTAACGTTCACGGAGCGTGACAGAGCTGTAAGTTTTATAATTTTTGTTAGACGACAGTGTCAATGAGTCACTGCAGCAGACCTTTGCATTATCTTTTCAGTATTTTGACAAATAGTTTCTATGAACGTGGCTGTCTATCGCCAGAATGTAAAGCGATGTTGAAAGCCAGCTCAAATGCAATTAAGCGCTAGCTGAAGTGTACAATTCCCATTAGGATATTGGTTTGGGCTGGCTAAACTTATGACAAACTAGCTTAGGCTAGACTAAACTAGTTAGTCCGAAGTTTAGGGTATCTGCATTAACTATCTTTTCAGAAAATTAGGTTTTGGGTAATCTATAACTAAATACATATTACACTAATTAAAGCCTAACTTTGTGAGTGTATAATAAGCAAAATATCATCATCATCAGCCTTATTAATGTTTCCATTGCTGGAACACAGAAATCTTCTCTAGGAAAGGGAATGGGCCATAATCCACCAAGCGGGTCCAATGCCAAATGGTGGATGTCACATGTCTTCGAATTTTTAGTTCTAGGACATGCCGGTTTCCTCACGATGTTTTCCTTCACCGTTTTGACAGAAGTGGTGATGAAATAAATTACACAAAGTAATTCGCCTGGCTGGGTTTAGACCCACGACCTACAATTCGTAAGTTGGTGCCTTTATCACTCGGCCACCACTGCTCGCCAGGCGCATTACTATGTGTAATTTATTTCATCACCACTGCTCCCAAAACTGTGAAGGAAAAATTCGTGAGGATGGCGTATCCCAGAACCAAAAATTCGAAGACATATATTCACCTACCCGCACTGGGCCCGCTTGGTGGATTACAGCCCAATCCCTCTCCTAGAGAGGAGGCCTGAGCTGGCCTGTCCTGGCTGGATTTAAACCCGCGACCAACTCGTAAGTCAAGCCCAATATCACTAATTTACCTTTTTTATCGGTTCCGTAGCGTATATTTTATAATAAGTATACCCGAAAACAAATACGTTCTCATAACCCTGCAGAAGGGTCGAAATCAACTGGGGCCAAGGGCTCGTGTCTGCAAGGTAGGCTCTGGCCCTGATACATATGGCAACGTAGGAACGGGATAGTTTATTCAGTTAGTAAGAGTCTGACACTGTTTCCCGCTCCGCCCAACGGCGAGATTCGTCATTAGATGATATGATTTTTACCTACCGTAAAAAAAAAAGTTCTCATAAATAATAACTAAAAAATCTGCCAAAATCAATTTTTCATTCTTACAAAAACATCGCTAAAATTAATATTACAATGCCCTTCAAATTTCAATACTCAACGACACTCACAGTACCTACGATAAACATTTTTTTTCTATTTTCTAATTTCGTAAACTTTTCCTTAATTCGCATTATACAGTTTCCCTCGAAAGTCGAAGTTTCGAGGCTTCAAGAGAAACTTCCGATCGTTTTAGCTGCTCAATTGTTATAAACTTGGGCAAGGAGTAAATAAGAAATTTTGCAAGAATCAAATTTTGTACCGAACATAAAGTACACGTGACTTTATTGGTTTACTAGCTTGTGTCCCTGGCTTCACTCGCGTCAATGTCAAAAAAGATCTCTAGGGAACCTAATTCCTGGCTTTGATGAAGGATTTGGATGAACATTCATTCAAATCTCTTCAAATGTCGGAGCTTGAAGAAGTAAAAATCTCACACTGATGAATGAATGATGAATGCGTATTCATACAAACTTTCGCTAACAACTTCACGCTGGCAGATGCACAAGAGTGCTAGCCACAACAGTCTCCTGTCTATGGAACGGGAGAAAAAAAAATCTTGCGCTTAAATAATATGTGATTATGAATCGAATAATGTATTTTTATTTTTCTTTTGTTACCTTACTACACAGTTTTCAGATTTATGCCTACACTAATTGTACCCACTATAAGACCTTTTTTCATGCCAAATTGCAGAGTTCTAGATCAACGGAAAGTACCCTTTGAATTTTGATTCCATTGAGAGTTTCAAAATGTACTTTTTTCTGCAACATAAACGTCCGTACATTATTTCATTAACTTCGATTTTTTCACAGCTAGAGCCTAGAAGGGAACATAGAACATTCTATTTCAACTCCATACTTCCACGTATTCCTGAGATAAAGGATCTTAAAAGACAGACAGGCAACAAAGTGATCTTATAAAGGTATCAACCATTTTTTTCATTTAAGGTCCGGAAACCTAATGAGGGGCTACCTAACCAGGTTTTAATGTAGGTATATCCTCCTCATTCGTATCGAAGATGCGTAGGTGTCAATAAGGACACGGCCTCATTATATCACGGATTTATAAGGACTAATCACCTTTTCGCTTCCTACGCAACTCCTCATAGATTAGTAATTTAGTATTCAGGGTTAGAGCCTTTTTTTCAGACGCAAACTCTTGACCCTAGTAGGCTTCGACCCTTCTGCAGGATCCCTAAGTATTAAATTTAAATGAAAGATGGTTTAAAGACGTCTAGTTATGAGAGAGACCTTTCTCAAAGCGGATTTCCGGATCCGATTACGATTTTTTTTTCACTAGAAAGCTACCCTTATAACTACATTTCATATATCTATAGTATTTCAAAGCACTGGTGGCCGAGTGGTAAAAGTGCTCGCCTTACGAGTTGTAGGTCGCGGGTTTAAAACGTAGCTAGGCGCATTACTTTGTATAATTATTTTAAAAAAACTTCTCTAAAACGGTGATCTTAATGAAACCGGTTTATCCTAGAACCAAAAATTCGAAGACATGTGACGTCCAGCAACCCGCACTGGGCCCGCGTGGCGGATTGCGACCCATTCCCTCTCTTAGACAGGAGGCCTGAGTCACAGCAATGGGAACATTATAAGGCTGATGTTATCTAGGTACATTTAGTAAAACATATATATACCTATCTATAACCTAAACTATTACTTCCATGTATTCCTCTAAATAGGCATTTTAATCTGTTAAAAAGATTTTGATAATGTCAAGTTTTAAGACTGTGAAATCGTTCCAATAAAAAAAAAAAATTTGTCATCATGAAGTTGAAGAATAAAAAACTCTGTGACCGGTTCAAATACTTATCCCAAAAACAAAGTCTTTATTTATCTTCAGTAAAAACGACAACATTGAAAGAAACAAAACAACAACTTTAGTACCGTCTAAAAATAAAATTTATAAAATACTTTATACCAATGTTCAATTCCTTTATAAATACCTTTTTTATCAAACAATACAATTTACACAAGCAATAACAACTTTGTATTTTAAAAAAAGAATGTGAACTGACAGCCAAAGTAGCTTGACATTTCTGGGTGGCGCTCGCGCTGCTTGTTAAACAATGCGTCACCAATCTGTCAAACTCAATACAATATTTTTTGTTCCCAATTTTGTCGTAGGTCAAGATGTTCTGGTTATTTTTTATATAACGTATTAGCGACGAATTTATTCAAAAGAACACAATACTGGAAGCTTGAAACAAAGGAATGTATCAAAGAACTTCAGTCATTCATTTCTTTTTCATTAATTTGTTCGTCAATTCGTTTTTTTTTTACCTTTCTTGTCAATGAAAAATGCTTGTTTGTAGATGTTTTGGATTAAAAGTTTATTTTTAAAGCTTTGTTTTGAATAACTCCAGTCTATTTTGATTACAAACTCGTTTTATTGATACAGTTATTAATTGTGTGTTTATATGTATAATATTAATAAAATAAACTAATTGACCGAGTCAATGTCCCTTTTTATCGTTCACATTAGCTATCACTAACCTATATATAACTATATCTACCTATGTCTAATGTTCTGTCTGTTCAGCGCACGGCCTTGACGTTCCGTTACTCACAAAACAAATAAATTCAATCCCAATTAAAAAACACGTGCGTTCGATTTAAAAAAAAAAATCTCGACCTCCTTCCATCTTGTATTGTATGACGTCATCGCCAAACGGAGCAATAGAAACTTAAAACTAATTTCAACTCACTCACTAACTGGCCTTGTGGCGCAACGGATAACGCGTCTGACTACGGATCAGAAGATTCCAGGTTCGAATCCTGGCAAGGTCGCAATACATCTTTTTGATTTTTGGACCTGTCTTTTCCTATTATTTTAATATTTCGTCAAAATAAATCAAACTAGCGATAAAATGCTTCTTCAGATATCCTATTTCTCTTTGAAGTAATGAGAAAAGTAATTGATTAATTAAGTAGCACCCGTCTGAGAGTCAATTTATAATAATTCAATTTGCTTACGATATTGGCGTAATTGGTCCTAAAAAAAGATAATTTAATTATTAGAAATTGATAGATTCTTTGTGAAAGATAAGCTTTCTTTTAGCGCCATTTTTCTTTAGTTCTTTTCTTTGCTCATTAATTAAGTAAATTTCTACGTAGTTACTCAAAGCTCTTGAATGTTGCTAGGTAGTATATTTATATGACATTCCTTTTTCCTTAATTAGAGCAAAGAAAAAACTGACACAATAATGAAGTAATAATATTATATAACGTAGGTACATTTAGTTACATAGTACCTAGACAGGTACAGATATTTTCATTTATCATGTATTTCTTACCTGGCAACCTAAATATAACACTAAATTTCCCGCCCATTCAATATAAATCATATTAAAAAAGGTAAACTAAGCAGAAAAAAATATTTTGCCTTTGCCTCAACAAAAACAGCCATTGTGTACAGTACATAACCCTATTTCCAGAGAATAACTTTAGTCCCTCATTGGAATCGTCCCTGTGACCTTTGCGAAATGGCTGGTCATTATGAACAGTGGCTACCCACGCTTAATACAGGCATTCATCTTAGACACTGCTTTTATTTTGTCATACCGTAATAAGAATGCGGGTTTTCGCGATTTCGCGGGAATTTTAGTTCTTGGTAACAGCGCCATCTGTTGGCGAGTAGTGCTAACATAATAATTAATTGTTTGGATTAATAGGGTATTGGAATGTAAAATAATTTTGTTCTGTAATTATTGATCGGTTGAATGGGCAGTAAAAAAGGTTTATTTAAATGTTTAATCGTATTACGAATAAAGTTTAAAGTCATTAACATTTTCATTTTAACAGCTGCTTGGACTTAATGACTTAGTGCTGCCACCTAGTGACCATCATTGTAAAAAAACCCCATTGCCGTTTTGCAATCTCAAAAAGTCAATAAAAAAAATCTAATAATATATTTTTTTTGTTGTAGATGTTCGGCATGCTAAACGTGCCTCACACGTCGGGCAAGATCCTGCGGTACCCTGGACCTTCACGACCACGAGGTGGCCCCACCTTCATGGTGCCTCCACAGCGAGACAGGTGAGAATACCAACCCTAGACTATAACAATGTCTGCTGCCCAAATGCTGAGGTGGTCATCCTTTCAGTACCGGCACGTTGTTTTTTTCTTTTTTTTACTTTGAATTTGAAACCTTGTAACAGTAGTGTAGTGTCTGTCCCAAAAAATTACGACCGTGGTTGAATTCACACCAGTCATAGGCGAGTGTGTTACGGAGCTGAGGGCTGCAGTGATAAAGCGACGGTCAAACGACGTTTTTCAATAGACTTACGACTCGTGGTAGTCGATTGCCCACCAATCTGATACGATAAATGTAATACAATTGTGACAAGGGTGATCACGCGCAATTTTCTGCACTTGTTTTGAAAACATATTACGTGCGTACAATCAATTGCGTGCCTAAAAGCAGTGGGAAAAGTGAGACAAGTAAGCGTATTGAGAAAATATTTCCTTTCTATTCTTCTATTCTAACAATAAATACAGTTTTTATCGTTAGAATAGAATCATTATTACCCATAATCACGATTCTTTCCCAGAATGTATAGTTATGTCATGAAAAAATAATTCAATAGGGATATCTGAACTGAGAGAGTTGTACTAATAATTATAATTTCCTACTTCTTATTGCAGCTAAATATTTTTTTTTAAGTCTAGACTTTCCCACTGTTGGGCAAAGGCCTCCCCTAACTGCGAAGCTAGTAAAACATTTAACCTCTTAATAGGTTATTGCGATCATTTTATTCGTATTTAACTTACTTCATGCGTGGGAGTGTGACATTTGAATTTGAGAGAGAAATATGAATAAAATTGTAACTTAAACACACACACCTATCTATTTTTAGGTGTTTACATGGAAACTACACTAAAAATAGCGCCAATTCAAAAGTAAAGAAGAATATTTATAACAGACCTACCTAAAGCCTAAAATTAATTTACCTTTCGAATAAAATATGGCAGCCTGCCATTATTAATTAAAATGAGTAATATTAAGAGTCCACTGAGACTTTCCAAAGTTAAGCTCGTTAAAAATATTTTACTTACAGGCAAAGATTTGAAAAGAAAGTTTAAGTTTTACAGTTTACTTAAAAATGTAGGTACAGACAATAGAATATCGGCCCGACTTTTTTTTTGTAATTGGCAACTTTTTCAGAAAGATGATAAAAAGAAAAAAAATCGTTCCACTTTCAAACGCAAATTCTATTGTAGTTTGAACACGGCGCGAAATATTTTTTTTTTATCATTATTGTAATGTTTTGCACAGCGGCCTTTCGAGACCGTTAGATTGTATTTTTAAGGTAGTTAAATGTGTTTTTTTCACCAGGTTCGAAGCTTTGAAGAAGTTGATTCGTCAGGAGCATGTTCGTGAGCTGCAGAGGAAATATGAGGCTGAACAGAAGCAGGAGCTGAAGGATTTGACCTCTGGACGCGGGTATGTTGAAATATTCTTTTGTTTGACAAACATTAGCTTAACATAATATAATATTCCACAACTATTACACAACGCCATCTAGTCCTAGGTTAAGCAGAGCTTGTGTTATGAACTTATGAGTAATAGACGACTCATAAAGAAGGTCCAACCCCGGTATGAGGGCTAAGAAGGAATTGGATGGGATGTTAATAAAAGTCTGACGCTGTTTCCCGCCCCGCCCAAGACTGGGATTCATCATCAGATGATTTTTCCCACCGTAGAAAAAAGTACTAGACAACTCATGACTTGCTTTTGTTTGACATCATTTAAGTGCCCGAGTCCCCTAAATGGGTCAAAGAGCGTTCACAGTATGCAGCCATACCTACCGATCGGTCTAGAGTTTCGTGTTTCATTTCACTCCAGGTCTTCTCTATATTCTTCGCAACTGCGATCACCGTTCGCCACTAGATCTGCTTAGGACACCCTCGTTTTCACAGTCCTTGAAGATTCCACTCTAGGGCTTGCCTTGGTAGATGTTCAGGACACCTTCGGAGCGTATGGCCGATCCAGTTCCAATTACGGTGTTTGATCTGTTAGTCGATCGATTTTTTTCCGCAGCGTCTTCATAGATCTACATTGGAGATTTTCTCGGGCCAGTAAATTGACAGTTATCAAACGCTGTCCTCGCCGTATTCTCCGACGAAGACAGCGTTTGATGATGACCTGGACTTTATGCAAAGCAAGGTTTCTTATGTGACCTTCCACGTCTCACACCCATACAGCAATACGGTTTTGACATTAGACCGGAATTCTTTGAGCTTAACTCTTCGAGTCAGTTTCCGCAAATGCTGTGCGACGGTTGCTCTGACCTTGGCGATCCTCAAAGTGGTATCCTCGTCATGATGGCAAGGCCCCTGATTACCCTGCCTTCTTTTCTCCGTTTAACCTAACTAAGATTGCGAAATACTGAAACTGAAACCATACAAATGAAGTTTCACAAGTTTCACAAACCAAAGCAAAAACATTTCATCACAAAGTTGTAACTTTGAAAACAAACAAAAGTAAAAACTTTACAAGGAAGTGATCTGCTGACCGATTAAGCAATTCAGGGTTGCCAACTTATACAAAAAAATTACCCCATACTTGAAACGTGTTTCGTAAACTTTCCCCACGGTCGCGCGACCGAAGCCTTAGATTTTAGCATAACAAAATACGAATCACAAACTGTTCAGCGAAAGGAAATCTTTTAAAACGTCTGGGCGTGTTCATGTTAATCCGACCCTGCGGAGGAATTATTGCGAGGTTTTCTGTCAAAATTAAAAGCGTTCGCAAAGGAAAATGTAATCCTGAGTATCTAAATGTTAAGATTTCCTCCCGTCTTCATGTTCCGTTGATTATTAAATCTGTCAACGCTTTCTTTGAACGATGTCATTATTTCGGCAAGATTGCTCTCGCTTCAAGTCTTTGTTTTCGTTTTTAATTTATACGTTCATTGGAGTTGAAATATCCGTTTTATTGGATGGTATTGAGGGAACGGGTGCTTTTCGAATCATTGATTTAAATTGAAATGAAAACCAGTGACCCATTTGTATATTTGTGAGCAATACGTGTGAGACTCGTGTAGGCACTTATATTACTGAACTTTAGAAAGAAAAAAAATATGTAGCTATATTATATGTGATATTTGAAGTTTTTAACGTTACTGAGGGCTTTGAATTGCGATGTTTTCTTTAGAACCCATTTTTTTTTCTTATAACAATAGCATATTCAGCCTTATAACGTTCTCACTATTGTACCTCGAGCTGCTTCATTGGGAGAGGGAGTGGGCCATTATCCACCACACAGGTCTAGTGAGGGCTGGTGAATATCACATGTCTTTGAAGTTAGGTTTCCCGGACGTGCCAGTATCCTCAAGTTATTTTTCTTTGCCGTTTTGAGAGTAATGGTATTTCAAACGTCTTCCTGGGTAAGGTGTTGTCAGCAACAAGGAGTTGTCAGCAACCGTAGAGAACCTGCTGAAGGGTCGAAGCCAACTGAGGCGAAGGGTTCGTGTCTAAAAGGAAGGTTCTGACCCTAGTATGTATGGCAATGTAGAAACAGGGTAGGTTGGCATTTATCATTTGGTCAGTAAGAGTCTGACACTGTTTCCCGCTCGACCCAAGGGCGGGATTAGTAATTGGAAGATTTTTACCTACCATAAAAAAGACGTCTCCCTGGGTAGGATTTAACCCAAGCACACTTAAGTCGTACAATTCGTATGTTATAACCCGGGACCGCTATAACTGGGCCACCACAGCTCTCACAATTTCCAACTCATGCAGTATTACATAACTGTGGGGACCGGCGAGCGTCGTCTGTTACACTAATTAGCATAATAACCGTCCTTTTGGAAGAAAGTTGGGCCTGGAGGCCTGTATGGAAAGTAATCAATAGACTGCACACCCAAATAAGCCGCTACAAACACAACTTGGTAAAATGGGGGATTATAGACCCCGGTGACACACAGTGTGAGTGCGGTGTTTCATCAAACAATGGCCCACCTATTAAAGTGCTCAAAATGTCCCTACAAGTGCACGCTGGAGGACCTTAAAAATGTCACTGAAGCTGCTATAAATGTGGCAACCTACTGGGCCCAAAAACTTTGAGGGAAGCGGAATCCATCGATTCGAGAAGAAGAAGCAGAAGAAACTTTGCTAAATGATGTTGTTTTTGCAGTGATGATTACGTCTACGGCTCTTATGGCGAGCAGGAGCCCCGGGGACTGCAGCCACTGCAGATGGAGTACCCAGCTGATGATCCCACTACTAGACATACCAAGTGAGTTACCCTTTTAGTGTATACTTTTGCCTGCGGCTTCGCCCGCGTGATGTTAGCAATATATAGGCTACCAGCGGCTTTACCCGCGGCTGTGGTTACTGCTCCGTTCCCATAGGTCAGAGTGGTGCCTATAACCTTCCTCGAAAAATGGTCTATCCAACACAAAAAGATTTTTTCATATCGAAACTGTAGTTCCAGAGATTACCCCCTACATACAAACTTACAAATTTAATTTTACCTCTTAAGTATAGATTTGACATAATTTAGTGTTTACCCAAGGGCGGGATACGTCATTAGATGATTTTTCCCACCATTAGGGACCCTGCAGAAGGGTCGAAGCCAACTGGGGCCATGGGTTAGCGTCTGAAAGGACGGCTCTGGCCCTGGCATATATGGCAACGTAGTAATAGGGTCGGTTGCTTAGTCAGTAAAAGTCTAACACTGATTCCCGCTCCGCCTAAGGGCAGGAGTTGTCATTGGAAGATTTTTACCTACCATAAAAAAACCATAAAGAAAACATAACCTCACTTCTAGGCACACCAAGTGAATTACCGTTTCATTACCTATACGTTTGACATAGTTTAGGGATTTGTTATGGGACTACAAGACCAGTGATGTAATGGTTAGAGTTTATCATTGTTGAGCATTTACAAAATAATACCGAAAGCGTCTTTGTAGAGACAGGAAAAGCTTATGTCCTACAGTGATGCCTTCTGGAGCCGAGGGTTGGTGCGAAAGTGTTAGCGCAGCTCTGGGAATAAGGCAAAGAAGGAATGGAGTAGGTTTTTTAGTCAGTAAGAGTTTGACACTGTCTCCCGCTCCACCCAAGAGCGGGTTTCGTCATTGGATGATTTTCACCTACCATAAAAAAAAAACAGTGTATGACTATCGGCGGAAATGATGATCATGATCAATCAAGAGCTTGCAATTGATGATGGCAAATTTGAAACATATCTAAGTCTTCAGCCATGAGACTATATAGCCACAATTTTTTACAACCCCTCAAATATTTTTTAAACAAGTACAAGATTAAAATAATAAAAAAGACGTGTCGCTCAAATTATTCAAGCATAAAAATAATTCAGGACGAGTACTTTGGACTTGACATTTAAATTTTAGGTTTCCGTTACACAAAAGAATTTATTTATATCAAAGCGAACGAAAAAAGTTATAATGATAAAAATGCTTTAAAAATAAAATTACATATTTTGTAAAGGTCACACTAAAGAATTTCTTGTATAATTTAATTTACTTTTGTTCTAGGAAACCACCAGCGGGAAGTCGCCAGATCTCCCAGTTCTCGCGTTACTCTGATGTGATGCTGCCCCCCTCTCGCCGCGCCATGTACCACCCCTACTTCGAGTACGCAGCCCCCGAATTCGTCCCCTACTACTGAACCCGCACCGGGCACTCGGACCCTCAGGACGAACCCACGTTCTAGAACATTCTGCCGCAGGGATACTCTCCCTTATTGTACAAAACACTTTACGTGCTTTAATTCCAAATATCAGTATTAAAATGTCATATCGAAAGCATATCTTTAACGCTTTCGCTTAGACGACACTCGTCACTTAAGATGCGAGCTTTCTCTGCATTAACTTTCAATATTTTTATATTTATAAAACCGAAATTTTTTCGATGTAGATATGCGATCTCTGAATTTTAATATACCCCCTTTTGAATAATCGCATTGTATTTTTCGATAGGTTTAAGGATTTAGGATGATTTCTTCTTGGAATGTTCGAGTCCCTAGGTAGAACGGACAAAATTGACGTTATACGGTACTTCCGGTTATGACAATAATAAATACATTATATATACGATTCGAGCAATTATCTACGATTGCCGTCAATTCCGACTAAGTTAATCGTGACAATAAAAATGTTTAAAAATGTAATCTGACAATAAACTGTATGGATGTTTACAATTTGATGTTTAGTAGAATTAAAAGCGTGAGAAGGCGATATCCATTTATAAATTAGGAGTTTAATAAAGGAGTATTTTATGAATATAATGTCGGTGGCTAGCCAGTTGGAAGTTATTATCTGCTTTTCGCTTCGATTCTACTCGTTTTCCGAGATTTTGTGCGCAGTATTATGAAACAATAAAAGTATTCGCCGTATTTCGTTCTTAATCAAAAAACTTTTTGTTAACATTATGAGGAGTCCGAGCCCGACGACCTCTTAAGAATCGAAGCGAAAAATATTACTTGTACCTTCGCCCTTCAAACGAATAGTTTTAGGAACCTTCCGTTCACTCTGTGCTGTACTTAGATATCTAAAACAATATATTTTACTGATGATCAGTTTTTGTATTTTTATTTCATTAGATTTATTTTTTTCCATATCATAATTTAAGCAGGTGACTGCCATATAACAGTCACTTTCTGATGTAAGTCAATAATTGCCTTCTAGATTCAATCATTTAAATTTATTAATGCATAGTAACAATAAAAAACTATAGCGTGTGACTATTATAAAACCTATATGGTCTATGTATTCAGTTATCTCCCGAAATAGTTGATAATTGTTGTGATTAGTCGCTAAGAATATCGTTACCATGTATTATAAATTAAAAGCCTTCAGGACGGCTATGGGTTTCGGCTGCGGAAGACGGTGCTCCGTCAAACTTCGATTGATACGAAAGCGCAACCGAGTCCCGACAGAAAAATGCTTTAACTATATTTAAATGTTTCATGTTTATTGTAATACATAGTTAATTGTAAATTAGTAACGCGCCGTTCACGGCTTATTTAATATTTGTGTACTAATGGATCCTAATTAGGAGTGCCGCAGCCTCGGAGCGAAGAGTGCCGCTCGTAAGAGTAACACCAACAGGCTTGTCGATGTTCTGCTCTCATTCAGTGATCTCATCTTGTCTCAACTGATCTTCTTTACTTCGTTAGCTACTAACGTGATCTCACCCGGCATTTGCAGATGTGCTACTGTATAAATTAATCGGAATCGCACTGAATGTGAAGGCTGTAATTCTAAGAAAGTTGTTATCTATTTGTGTACTATATATATTATTATATCTAATCAACTATGGACATATAAGTATCGACGATATGTCGGCATAAACTCACAGACTATGAAATTTGGCTTTAAAATTATATTACACGTCATATATTGTGGCTTTAAGAAGTCAATGAATTCATTAATCTTCTATTTATTAACGTGGACTGTCGTACGACGCCCCGTATCCTACATATTACGATTTAGCGAGATATCTATACATATTTTTATTTATATATAATTTTCTAACAATATTCTGTAGAATTTTACAAATTATTTTATTGTCTTTTAAAGTCATTAATAGTTAGGTAGTTAGTCGATAATACATTGAGTAGTGTTTATTGGATGCGTATTAAATAAAATAGGTGTTTAACTAATGGAAAATATATGGAAACATTTCAGTACCTAATTGTAGTTTCTTCACAGTTACATATCCTTGCGATTGCATCGCAGACGTAACTAAAACATATGAAGTTAACCATATCAGTATAAAAAAAAATGTAGTGAATTATCGAATGCATACAGCCAATGCTTATGTCAAGATTTGAGTACCTCTAAATCGGGGTAAACTTTTTACTGTTGCAACACAGTCACGTGCTATTTTCAGATAAAATAATGTCTATGAGCTATAATATTCTTCAATTATCTTGTCAATTTAACAGAATTTTAGATGTGCATTCGATATTTCAGAAAATAAGACAATATTTAACATAGTTGTCACTTATAGTTCGCAGCGCGGTCTTGTACAGACAATAAATATGTAATTTGGACAATAAAATTCGCGTTGCATGTACTATAAAGTTAATATATTAATATTATGATAAGACCGCGCCTGTCCGTAAGTAGGTATACAATTTAACCTAATCCAATAATAAATTAATGTTTTAAAATGTATATTAATTGGTGGTTTTTTTGAAAATAAAATAGTTACATACTCCTGAGCATATTTGTCTGATTCTTTTTCATTTGTGCATAAACCCTGTAAACCCTGCTTCAATAGGGTAGATTCCTAAAAAAAATGGAATGGGAGTGAATTGGAAAAATTATATTTTGATTCCTCAGTTTTATTAGGTATCAAAAAAATTGGTAGAATACGGAAATTCGACGCACAAAAAGTTCGAGTTCGAAATTCGAGGGACTGTAACAGTTTACTGGCTGCAGTCTTTCCGTCCGATTATAATTTAGGTGTCTTCAAGGCTAGAGTGAATAGGCTCTCAATAAACTAGTGCGCCTTACCATCAACGATTGCATCACTGCTTACCGTCAGGTGGGATCGCAGTCAAGCACTAGTTTATTGCAATTAAAATAAATAAATAATTCGGGATGCACGTTACAACGAAGGACAGTGTCAGTGAAACCACTACACTTCGATGCAGGTTACCGTGATTGATCTTCACTGCGATTCCAGTTGACTTGGACGGACGCTACCGCGAAAAATTGCACTAGTATACTTTATAGGATCACTTTGTTGTTCGTCTGTCAAGACCCTTTAGTTTCGGAACCGCGTGGAGGTTGAAATTCAAACCATATAGGAACTGAAACCTGCGTTTTCAGGAAGCTGTGAAAAAATCAAATTTCTAAATTTTAGGTACGGGAGAAAAGATGCCGAAGGCCATTTATGTCGCAAAAAACGGTACATTTTGCGTGCACATACAGGAAAAATTAAATTCATATTGTATTACTACATAGGTTTCTTTTATGTAAAGGTTCACGTTTGACCACTATATGTATCACCTGATATTAAACGATGATGTGGCCGACAATGGGAGTACACTTGCCTAGAAGGAACCTATGCACTCTTGACTTAAAGACCTCTAAATTATACCTATCAAGAAACAGACTCCAGCAGAATATTCCTTCCCGGAGCTGAGGGCTGGTGCGAAAGCGTTACACCGGGGCTCTGGGAATAAGGCAAGGAAGGTACGGGGTAGGTTCTTTAGTCAGTAAGAGTCTGACATTGAGCTGAGATGCTTCCCGCTTCGCCCAAGAGTGGGATTCGTCATTCGATGATTTTTACCTAACATAAAAAAGCAGGGTATTCCACTACTTAGAGTACGAATAAAAAAAAAAGAAGAAAAAGTTAGGCTCTACGAATTTTAGCGCTTGAAAACTCATACAAAAATAAAGGTTTAAAAAAAAATGTCATTAACAGTTATTAACAGCATAAAGAACTGCAAATCGCATTTATTTTTTTAAACCATTTTTATGAGTTTTCAAGCGGTAAAATTCGCAGAGTCTAACTTCAGACTGTAACTAGGTAGGACGTCCGTACTGTAACTAGGTATTACAACGGTTACTGAAAACAATATTACACCGACGCGAAAACAACATTAGGTATTTTTTTAGGACGAAGACATTTTTCTTTCCTAATTAAAAAATATTAGTGATAATATATTAATAGCGTGAACTTTACTAAAGTCCTAACATTTTTAAAACGATACCTATAGATAGATAGATAGATATACACTTTATTGTAGGCACACCATTAACATGAACTGGTACATTAGAATACTTAAAATTACTACGGTGCTACAATGGGTGGTCTTATCGATAAAAGCGATTTTTTAAAGACAACCTTTAGATGGATTTGACAGAGGACAAAGATACACGGGTAGTTTGTGGCGTACTATTTACACCTATAATATCTCTTGTCGCAACGAACGTGAATCCTTAGAACAAAAATATAAATTCAACTCTGGCAACACCTCGAGGCGCCATCTTGCTAACTAAGCATAGACTTTACAATAGCGTGATGTCAGTTGGCGCGAATACTCGTAATGCTAGTAACCGCATACCGTCATTTTTATTTTAGTCAACAAGGAACCCTTATAGTGTCGCCATGTCTGTCTGTTTGTCTGTCCGTCCGCGCATAATCTCAGCGACCGTTAGCACTAGAAAGCTGAATTTTGGTATCAATATGTATTATAACCAGGCCGACAAAGTGCACAAACAAAAAGTGTTAAAAAATGTTTTATTAGTGTACCTCCCCTACACGTAAAGTGGAAAGTGTTTTTTTTTTTATTTCTACCATAATGTGTGATATATTGTTGGATAGGTTTTTAAAAATGATTAGGGGTCTCGTAAAATATTTTTTTTATAATGTAAATATTTTCGGAAATAATCGCTCCGAAAGTAAAAAACAAGGCGTCGCCCCTCCCCCCCTCTAACTTTTGAACCATAAGTTTAGAAAATATGAAAAAAATCTCAAAAATAGAACTTTAAGTAAAAACACAAACAGTTTTTTTTTAATTAAAAACGTTCTGAACTAATTTTGTAATTTAACCGTACATGTAAGCACTTTTTTTTAAACTTTTTTACATATTTCATTATCCTGAGCAAATGTTCTTTCAAATAAAAATACAAAAAGAATAAAATCGGTTCACGCAAATTAATATTACCACCGGGTACAGCGCCATCTTTCGGGAAATTAGGTTACTAATTTGTACATGAGCTACTGGGTTCTGTTACATTGTGGGAAATTTGTGACGGACGGGCAACTACGGAACCCTACACTGAGCATGGCCCGACACGCTCTTGACCGATTATTAAAAGTTACAAATTAAGTTAAAGTTTAGTGTGATCCGTGTTCTGAGAGTGAATTATATTAATCAAAAAAGACCTTTCGTGCTGTGTCTGGAAGAGAAATTTACTGTATCCCGACTTCAAAGGCATGAAAGCTAAGTACTCCAGGTAAATATATTATCTTTGTCAAACTCTGTTTGATTATGTGGTGTTGCGCAATTGATTAGGTACTTTATATTGTAACTAGCTTCTGCCCGCGACTCCGTCCGCGGAAAATTTTGTGAGACAAAAGTTGCGATAGCTCGGTTAATATCCATGTTATATAAATAATTTATAGCCTATGTCACTCAGGAGAGCCGCTTTCTATTATTGCTTCAATTTTTCCAATCGAACCTTTAGATCCAGAGATTACCTCCTACAAACAAAAAAATAAAAAAAAAAACAAACTTTACCTCTTTATTATATTAGTGTAGATGTTAAAGGTGAAAGCCTAACTGTATGGGAAATGGGCCGAGGCCCTGAGGGTTAATATCCAGGATTCCCCCGGACGACACGATGGCGCACACAGTGAAGGTTTACCCCGCATGGGACGAGCAACGCCGTGTCCTCGTGAGGGCGATCAACGTAGACCCGTTGATCGCCCTGCAAAAGGGTCGAAGCCAACTGGGGCCCATTGTCTTGGCCCCAAAACGAAATGCAAAGAAGAATAAAGTGGGATGTTAGTTAGTAAGAGTCTGACACTGTTTTCTGCTCCGTCCAAGGGCGAGATTCGTCATTGGATGATTTTTACCCACCATAATAAAAAAGATATCTATGATTCCGACATGTGTGTTTTCACGGGGTAGGCTGCCTCTAATATGATAGGGGTGTGTATCCCTTGTCGTGGAGAAGTGCTTTCCACCAGAATCCGATATTACATGGGTGTGTTATACCGATCTAAGCCAGCTCGTATCCTCAGGACGAAATCCTGGGGGGAGGAGCTCCGACGGCGGTCGGGCTTCTATATGTGTCTAGCCTGGTCCTCCCAGGACCTGATCCGGTGTGAGGAGTTCCGAGGAAGTTCGGGCTCAAAAATTTATCTAACCTCAAGTATAATGGTCTCGGATGAAGCTGTCATTATGTCAATATTCATTTTGGTACGGCATATTGCTTGCATGATGAGTATAGGTTTAATTGCGTTGATATATATATTCATGTTCAGGGACCAATAATTTTTACAGATGGTAGAAGTTCAGATATAAGCGAAGCAGACGACATATAACAGAAAGAAATCTTCTACGAAGATTGGCAGTTCAAATCAACAGGTATGTGATACATTTCCAATATCCATGTTTGTTGTACCTACACCGAATATATTATTCATACCTATATAAATGTCCTTGGAAACGGGCTAGTTTTTTGGCAATTTATTGCTGCGATTCTATAGCCGGCAAGTTGCTGACTAGGTACATATATTGCTTAACACAAAGCAACAATTGCAGCAATTTAACAGTGTAACCCGGCGAAGGGTTGGGGCCTTCTTGAAATCGAATGACATTTGCTCGAATAACACTTGCTCGACAGTAAGTACATGAAATCCGTGAATTATGAGCGCGACAGTTTACTACCTCGATGCATATCCGCCCCTAAGGCCACCCACTGACCAAATCTTGAAAGCTAAAGGTCGAATCATCGGCAGCGCGAAGGCCCATTATTTTGAAATTTTTCGATTATTTATTCGATTTGCAGAATATTTTTAATACCGTACGAATTTTATCACCCATGCGGGATTGTTCCGCGCGCGTAGACCTCGAAAATGTATTTTTCATATATACCTAATAAATATAATGCTTGGAATACGTGTGCTGGATGCGGGTTGTGATCGGGCGACATCCCCGCATACGGGTCAATTCAGCATGCGTGATAAAAACTGTACTATATTATAAATAACTGTTACACATATTTTTTTACATATATTTACAATATTTTTACATATATTTTAATTTTTTTTTATATATATTTACATTTTTTACAATATTTGGTTGGTAAGTCTGAAAATAGGTCATAAGCTATCTTTATCTTTTTACCCTACCTCCCAGTATTTTCGTTAATAATTTGATCATACCAAAACAAAGTTTTCCGTGTCAGCGGGTAATTATGTAAAAAAAATATGTACTATTAAATTTTTTTTTAACCTTATCAATACCGTAATTAGATACATAATAAGAAAGAAAGAAATCATTTATTTGCTTAAATAACGTTCAGAAGGTTGACATTATAAATAAATTTGATCTCTTATTCTGCCATTTATTTCGGCGTGCAAATATGAAACACAATAGCTTAAATGAATCTATACTAATATAATAAAGAGGTAAAGTTTGTTTTTTTGTTTGTAGGAGGTAATCTCTGGAACTACTGGTCCGATTGGGAAAATTGTAGCAATAACAGAAAGCTGCTTAACTCCTGAGTGACATAGGCTATATTTTATGTACGCAGGCGAAGCCGCTGACAAAAGCTAGTAATTAATAATATCGTAATCATGCACTCATTCATTACACAGATTTCTATTACATTCAATTTCAAATTGTATTGTTTATTGAAAAAAATAAAGTGTAAAAATAAAAACAATAATCATAAATGTCAAGAATAATCATAAATGTCTACAGGGATCATATTATTTTTATTGTCATAGTAATGTTTGTTTTGAAATTGTACACGCGCACCTGTTACACTTAGACAAGTAATTTATGTGAAATTTTAATTTTTAGTCTTATAAGCAATATTATTTTAGTTATGTCAGCACATTTTTAACCTGAAACACAGGTTTGCACCTAGTTCAGGTTTGTATATACTGGAATTTGTTTTTAGATTATAAGATTTATTTTGTAATTTGCCGTTTTACAGTAAATAAAAAAATATTATTATTATTATTAAATGACAATAAAAATAATAATTAATAATATAAATACAACAGGTGTGCGAATGCCGGCGTTCGTTTGCGGCTCAAGAGTTAGTACACTTTCGAAACCATCCTTAACGGTGGCACTTACAAGTTTATACCCGATCAAGTCCATCACACTTACACCATCGTGTAGTAAGGCGGTCGCGTCATTTCCCTCGAGAAACATTTACGATATAGTCCCTCCCTAAAAATAGAACAAGGCCGCTTAGTCCCGTGGGTGCTAAGCGTTGCGAGACGAGATGTTACATAAGAGGATGGACCGCAGCATCTTACTATTGTATCCCGAGTCGTTTAGAGATAAGTATTATGTTGTATTCTGCCTTCCAATGTCAGGTAGCAGTAAAATTTTCTCTCTGATAAGTCCAAGACGTTGGTAATTACTTAATTAAGTATTCATCACGTTTGACTTCTGATATTGGAGGGTAGGTACGTAGGGATTTGCATGTTTTTTAAAGTGCGAGTGATCATTAACTACGATTGTTTACTTATTTATTATACCTACCTAAACTCATTAAAAAATAACAAACTGTCAAATTACAATTTTAGTTAAGAAATGTTTTTTAATTTTTCAAAAACTGTTTATTCTATCAAGTTCAAAATAATTTTCCTAGAAATGCTTCATAAAATTCTACTTTTGATTTTTTTTGTTAGAAGGGGGGACGCATTGTTTTTTTTTTACTTTTGGGGCGATAACTACCGAAAACATTTACATTAACAAAAACATATTTCACGGGACCCTTAATCATTTTTAAATACCTTTCCAACAATATATCACACGTTACGGTAGAAATGAAAAAAAAAATCACTCCCCACTTTACGTGTAGGGGAGGTAGGTACCCTAATAAAACTTTTTCTACCACTTTGTTTTGTTTATGCACTTTGTCGGCGTGATTGATATACATATTGATACCAAATTTCTTTTTAATTGATACCAGATTTAGAGCAGTGGTGGCCGAGTGGTAACGGCCCCGACTTGCGTGCAGTAGGTCGCGGGTTCAAACCCATCCAGGCGCATTACTTTGTGTAATTTATTTCATCACCACTGTTCTCAAAACGGTGAAGGAAAACAATTCGAAGACATGTGACATCCACCAACCCGCACTGGGCCCACGTGGTGGATTACGGCCCATTCCCTCTCTTAGAGAGGAGGCCTGTGTCCCTGCAGTGGGAACATTAAAAAGGCTGATGATGATGACCAAATTTCAGCTTTCTAGTGCTAACGCTAGCTGAGATTTTCCGCGGACGGACAGACAGACATACTTGGCGAAACTATAAAGGTTCCTTGTTGACTAAGGAACCCAAAAAAAAAACCGCATAAAATCCGGTGCATAGTTTTAAAAATCTAAGCATACCTACTCAGGACAGAAACAGAACAGGACAGCGGGAAACGACTTTGTTTTATACTATGTAGTCATCATCATCATCCTAGCAGTATTAGTCCCGGTTGCCAACCTTGGCTTTCACCTCGGTGCCCGGGGTCCGCTTTCTTGCTAAGATGCCTCCACTTCGCTCGGTCTTTCGCGTCCTTTGCCGTAAGCCCATTGGCACGCATATCGTCCCTTACGACTTCGATCCAACGCCTCTTAGGCCTTCCTCGTTTCCCGGGTCCCGACGGAGGCGGCATGGCGAGGCATCTGTTACCCACGTAGTCTGCCGGTTTTCGTAAAACGTGGCCATACCAACGTAAGCGACCCTTTTATACTATGTAGTGATGTACCCTAATTTGAAACGAAAATGAAATAAAAAATGAAATAATAATAAATGTTTAAAAAAACTTTTGTAATAATTATGAAGGAATATAATATATCATCACATAGTATAAAATAAAGTCGCTGTGTCCCTATGTATGCTTAGAATTTTAAAACTACCTGCACAACGGATTTTGATGCGGTTTTTTTTAGTAGATCTAAGTATAATACATGCGTATTATATAAGTATTGCACCCATGTGAAGCTGGGCCGGGTCGCTAGTTAAGTTATAAAGCATGTAGCCGAAATAACTGGAAAAAATGCACCGCACAACCTAGCTATAATAATATATTGAGAGTGTTATTTTTGCGCTATTCTATTACTCTTCTTCTTTTTCTCTTTTTTTTTGCCATGACAAATGTCAAAATGGGCATTTTATTTTCTAGAACACTACATGGTGTAGTTTTGAAATTGCACAATTTTCCAGGTTATTGTAAAACTCGTAAATCAATGCATATAAAAATCAATGAAACTTTTCATTGTAATTCTATAACTCAAGGACGGGCTCACCTATCCAAACCAAATGTTTAGGCTTTGTTCGGACTATTTAGTAGATGGTTACGCGAAGTTTTCAAAAAATCGGTCGAGCGGTTCTTTATTTACCCATCACATTTTTCTGTTGAGGGGAGCGAAGCCGCGGGCAAAAACTACTAATCGTATAAAAAATGAGATATGAGATCAAAAAATTATTAATTTTATTCCTACTTGTAATATGTATTTTTTTTATTTATTTAAAAGTCTCTCATAAACCTCAAATAGCTCGCAATAAAAGTTTACTTTTTTTACCCTGCGACTATATTTTTTTTATAGTTGGCAAAAATCATCCAATGACGAATCCCGCTCTTGTGCGGAGCGGGAAACAGTGTCAGACTCTTACTGACTAAACATCGCACCCCGTTCCTTCTCTGCCTTTCGCACTGGGACAGAGGGAGGGATAGATAACCTGAGCCTGACCTGAGCCCCTAATTTATTTTAGTCTTTTTTTTTAATTTGAAAACTCATAAACATGAAACAGCTCGTAATAAAAGTTTACTTTTTTACCCGACTGTTTGATTTATCGCTTGTCAAGTGTGTGCGTGCGTGCGACAGCCTGTGCGAGGTTCCAATGTTCCACCCACAGGGTACACCCACTTACTTTACGAAATACTTTTAGTGATTTCCCTAAAAAACGTAGGTATAGAATTAAAAAAAAATACCTACCCATTTTATTGTTGGTTCGGGTCGAAAATCATTAACATTCCTCTTGTTGAATTATTTAGCAGCAGCTTGTATAAAAAATTAATTACAGTACGGCTGTCGGATCTTGGCGCTTGTGAAGTTAGGCACTGCGAATTTTGGCGCTTGATAACTCATAAAAAAATAAATGGTTTAAACAAATAAATGCAATTTGCAGTTGTTATTGCTGTTAAAAACTGTTATTGCCATTTTTTTTTTTTAATCTTTATTTTTTTACGAGTTATCAAGCGCCTAAATTCGCAGAACCTAACTTCACACGCGCCAAGATCCGACAGCCGAACTGTACAGTACCCGGTAATAAATATTGCACATCGACCTTTGGAAAGAGACAATCGGCTAATTTCGGCTTCGTAGAGCGTTATCTCTGTCGCACACTACCTATGTGACGTTTGTCAGTCGTTGTTCAAGGTGATTGGTGAACATGTGACGTTTGTCAGTCGTTGTTCAAGGTGATTGCCGGGTACTGTACCTACCTAGAGCATTTACGTGGGTCCTCAAAAAGTTTCCGATGTCAATAAGAATTTAGTAACACTCTTCAATAATAGCTAGTGAATCTTGATGCTGTGCTTCTTTTTGTAGTTACTAACCCAAGTTTCACCCAGCAGGGTCGAAGCCTCTTGTGGTCAAGGGCCGATGCAAAAGCGGAACACTAGGGCACTGGAATTAAGGCAAGAAGGAACGGGATGGGTCGTTTAGTCAGTAAGAGTCTGACAGTTTCCCACCTGGCCAAGGGCAAATGTTTGTGTGTTGAGCACGATCATTTGTTCTGTGTCTGGGTGTAATTTATCTATAAAACGTATGTATTTAGAAATATATAAGTATGTTTATCAGTTGTCTAGTAGGTACCCATAGCTCTGCTTAGCTTCTCCATTATAACCCCAACGGACATTACAAAGCACTTAAAATAAACACTCTTTCCAAATTCTCAAGTCAAATAATTTCCCGCCTACTTACAGATTAATTAAAACTAAACGTCAATACAAAGCTCTCCGCAAGACGAAAGTTTGCTAGAACAGTTCCTCATTTTCCCCGATTTCGTCGAAGTCGTGCGGCCGCGGTTCCCCTCGAGTTGATTAGTTGCCGGCCGTTGTGTTGAGCCCTAATAACGTCAGATCGATTGGCCGATGAGAGACAGTAAAACTTTTATTACGTGTTTTGGTTTCTCAAGTTTGTATCGAGTAGAAACAAATGTTTTTTTTATGGTGGGCCAAAATCTTCCAATGACCAACTAAAACTTTAACTTTCTGACTTTTACTGGCTAAAAATCTATCCCATTCGTTCTTTGCCTTAGTTCCAGGGCCTTGGTTTAACAATTTCACATTTACTCCCCAGCCCCCTTAGCCAAGTTGAAATCTTATCGTTTAGAGTTAGCGGTTTTAGTTGGCCACGCCCCCACTTTCCTTGTTCGGACGTCATCTCAACAAAGGATTTGGAAGCGTGGCTTTCTACTAGCGCTAACTCTAAACGAGACGATTGTAATTGGCTAGGGGATAGAAAGCTTCAACACTGCAATTTGCTGACAACTCTTTGAGGTGTCTACAAACGGTCCTGGTATGAAAAGCAAATTAGGAACGGAGTAGGTTGTTTAGGCAGTAAAAATCTGACACTATCTCCCGCTCCGCCCAAGGTCGGGAGATGATTTGTATAATTTTTAGCCGTCCACCGAAAAAAAAGCCTCAACATGCTGTAGTCGACATAGTTCTTGCTTTCTTAAAATGCAAGTCGCATGTTCCGATACTAGATATTGGAGGTAGGTCATCGTGCCATCACACTTCCGCCTACCCACAAAAAAAACCCACCGCTTTTTTTACGGTAGGTAAAAATCATCTAATGACGAATCCCAGTCTTGGGTGGAGCGGGAAACAGTGTCAGGCTCTCACTGACTAAACAACCTACCCTGTACTAAACAACCTACGTCATGCCTGACCATCGCTAAGTTCACTTTTGCTTGATTTAAGCGTATTTTCTTTAACTTATCAGTCAAAAATGACCGCAATATTACCTATAACTAGGTATACCAGGGGGCTTAGACAAAGTCACATTCTCACTAACGATAACGAAATTCGAAACTCCGAAATGTATGGAACTGACATATGCCTTCGAAAAGTCACGTGATCAAACGTTTTCGATTCGCTAATAAATTGTTAGTAGTTGTTTATACGTCAAATTGGACAGGTGTGGTTTTAATTCGATAACCATAGCCTAGAAGTTGTTATTTATCGAACCAACACTTCGACTTATCGATATGTTAGTTGATGTCACTTTGTCTACCATTTTGTGGTCGACATCGTTATGGCAAAATCGAACTTAGAAATGGATTCGACACGGAGCGATTGCCACTTGTCTAGGGCCCCAGGTAAATTTGAAACCTTCGCTCAGCACGGTAGTCGCCATGTGGAACAATAGTAACTGCCAGTATCTACATGTACCATTCAGGCCACGTCGTCCCTTAGTCCGAGGACAAGGGCCCACAACGCCAAAGCCTTAATAGCTACATATAATGTACAGCAAATAAATTGAACCATCCTCCACGGCTACGCACAGCCCCCACCTCGATTAAAACCCAATAAACCTCGTCACACAAGTGGAACCATCATGGGTAGGTATATCATTTAGGGTTCCTTATCTGAAAAGGAAAAAATGGAAATGGATGTCTGTTTTTCAAGAACCTTTATCTCGGGAATGCGAAGAGGTATCAAGTTGAAATTAAAACCATAATACTCAGGTTAGTGTTTTTTTTTTCATTTCTACCCCAACGTGTGATATATTGTTGGATAGGTATTTAAAAATAATTTGGGGTCCCGTAAAACATTTTTTTAATAATGTTAATATTTTCGGAAATAATCGCACCAAAGCGCCCTCCCCCCCCCCTCCTAACTTTTGAGTCATTAACTTTAGAATATATGAAAAAATCTAAATAGTTGAATTTTATAAAACCTTTCTAGGAATATAGGTACATATTATATATTTTGAACTTGATGGAATTAAGTTTTTGAAAACATTTTAAAACAATTTCTGAACTAAAATTGTAATTTAACCATATATGCAAGCATTTTTTGATTATCCTGAACGTATCTTCTTTCAAATAAAAATTATTCAAATCGGTTCACGCAATCCAAAATTAGGTACCATTAGGTACCACGCAATTTCTCGAGAAATTAGGTTACCAGGCTCGCGCGTAGGTACGCTCTTTCTGGGCGAAACAATCGCGCGTGATACGCACGAAAGAATCGTGGCGAATTCACTCCATCTGGACGAGCTCTAAAGCCTCATTTACGGAGACGCGGGGCGTTTCGCGTCGCGTGTGGCGTGTCGTCTCGCGGCGCGTCGGACGTTTTTTCTGTTTACGGTGGGGCGGCACGCATCATCGCACGCGTAAACACAAACTTATAGCAATATAGGTACGACCATGTTCATAGAGAAGCGTGACGGGAAGCGTGGCGGTTCCCGCCGCGAATCCTCTAGTGTGTAGCGAAGCACGCGGCGGGCATCGCGGCGGCGCACGCTCGCCTGTGTTGCGCGATTTCTAAATAAGACTGACAGAAGATTCCGCCTCGGACATAGCTTCATCGAGAATTGCCGCTGCGTGCGCTGCCGCGATAAACGCCGCGTGGGACGCGTCGGTGCCATCCGCGGGCTCGGCCGCAAAAAACGCCCTAATTCAAACAAACGAGTCTAAAATCGCTTCTCCGTAAACGCACTCATACAACGCCATATATTTGAATTCTGTGCGGGCCGCGCCGCTCAACGCAACGCGCGACGCCCCGCGTCTCCGTAAATGAGGCCTAAGGGTTCTGTTACATTGTGAGAAATTCGTGACGGACAGGAAACTACCGAACCCCTAGTATCTCGACTCGCGCGAGTCGAGACTCTGCCGTAATGCACGCTTGTCATCAGAATGAGGGTGATGTATTGGTGTCTAGTAACACAATAAAGCGCAGATGATTTCCCGCGAAACGTTTCGCGGCGAATTCGACCTTCTGGATCAGGTCTAAACTAGACAAAAGTAGCACTGGTCTGTATTTGCTGGACCCTAGGGAAATCTGGAAGCTCTTGTCACAATAAATAAAACACAAATATAGATAATTTCTTATATATTTTTACAATTGAAATAATACAGGCGGTTACATAAAAATAAATAAGTCTTCGTAAGATTTACATTAGTGTGATGTCTTAAACAAAAAGTGTACAAAATAAGACAATTTCTAATTAAAAAAAAATAAACTGTACATGATCGTTCCCAACCAACCAAAAACTGGGTACAGTCAACTCAAAAAATAAAGACAAAGCATAAAAGTACACGGATGGTAATAATTTTTATTTTGCACATAAACTAATAATTCTTATCATGCGGCTGACTGTACAAAAAAAAATGCGATCCAGCGCATACGATTGTCATACAAAATATAAATGTATAAAATGGTACTCAAAGTTTATAATAAACATTATATTTTGTGCTTTCTAACCTCTTTTGTAACTAGTAGTGCTGTTTTAATGAGTACAGGGCTTGTGAACTTTACCATGACGTGCTGAGATGTTAAGCGTGCGAGCGAGAATGTAGAATAGAGCGATACACCCTATATAGCTCATCACTTTAACAATTCACTTTAGGTCGTCAAATGGATTGCGTTAAGAACTCGTGGAAGGGCCTCAGTTTGTTTCATAAGGTGAAAGCTATTACATTACATGTTACCGTTAGATGGCGCTGTACTCAATATTTTTCAAGTCAAGAAAATGGTATACAGTTAGAATTAGGTGGATTTTGAGGAAATAATTTGACTAAGATCAATAAAGTGGAATGTCCGATTTTATGCAAATACAATTTCCTTGACTTTATAATATTTCCATACACTAAAAACAAATTACAACTAAAACTATTGAGAACAACGCCATCTAGCGAAAATATGGCCACGTTCAGGCCCTTAGCTTTCACCTCAGTAGAGTTCATACTATATCCAAAACCTAACACGAAAACCCGCTCTAAACTGCAACGATCCTGGCAGATCTTTGAGACCTTGGTCATAGTGGACAGCTTGCTCGGATGGCAAGCAGCCGTACGCCTTAAATCATAATGAATTGATTCTAGCAGGTAGCGAACGTCGAACGACACGACGGCCTTACCGCTTCGTCGGCAGTTTTATAAGTAAACAAGCAGTATAATGACGAGTATGCGTCTATGGCCCAGCGCAGATCTCAGATTGTTGTCTTCAATTGCGTTCCGCCGCGCCTCCAACGATCTGCGCTGGGCCTAAAAAGCTACGCGTCTGTGGACAGACCTTAGGAAACACGATGCGAGACACAGGACCGGTCGTTGTGTTCACGATTGGGGGAGGTCTATGCCAAACAGCGGACGTCTTGCGACCAAAATAATGATAATAATGACACCTGCTCTAGTAACCGAGCATTCACTATGACCAAGGCCTGAAGAATCGTCATATCAAAATTGCCGTTTATTCCAAGCACTTTTTTGCGATAATATTATTTTGTGGTCACAGTAACAACGCAAAGAGAAATTTTCAACAGTTTAGAAAGTAAACATCCCAAGTTAATGTTTTGTAATAAAACATGTCATCATGCACTTTCTGTACAAAATTAAACAAAAATTAAACGGTACAATCACTTTGCTTACAAACTAAATACAAAATTAAGACCTATTTGTGTGTTAGTAAAGTGAATCATAGATTTCTTGTCGAAGCCACGAAAACTTAAGAACTATCTTCTTTTTTTACAACAATCCAAGAAACACTGAAATTATTGCGATATTTCATAGGTTTAATTATACAAAAACCTCGATTTTTTTTTCATTTGTTGCAAAAATTTACGGCACACACATTAATTTTTACTGAGGACATTACAAAATGGAAAACAAATAAAAACAAAACCATGGAATGCGTCAATTGGACAGGGAAGTATTAAAAATTGGCACAATACAGTTCTTAAGAAGGCGGTATTACGGATAATAATTACTTTTTTTTAATATCATCATTATTAAAAACCTTGCAACATTTTTACATCTTAAAAGCTACGGCAACACTTCTCTCGGGCGTACGTACAACATGGAACATTTAGTTTTAATTCTAGCATTCTTTTTGAATTATATAAATATGTGATTTACCGTATTAATTGACTAGACAACTACTGCGCTTGTTTCAAGTTTCAAAGTCAAATTCTTACGTGGATTCATACGATAAACTAGAATCAGAGCTGTGAACTCTACGGGTGGACGGCGGCCGTCGACATTCCAACAAATGAAGTTTAGCCCCCCTATCCAAGTTACAATCGTTTCGTTTAGAGTTAGCGCTTGTAGATAGCCACGCCCCCATTTCCTTTGTTGAGATGACGTCCAAACAAGGGGATGAGGGCGTGGCCGACTACAAGCGCTAACTCTAAACGATACGATTATAACTTGGCTAGGGGGGCAGAGCAGTTATCCTGAGAGTCAATTGTAAATGGGTCGACCGCAGCGGCCACCTCGTGTCGATGGCAACCGGTTTGCGTCATTTTCACGTAAATAAACAGTTTATTTTTCTTTCTAGTTTACCTAGTAAAAATCTCACGATTTCTCGTTCCACTCTAGAGTAGGAGAACTTACTTGATGATTGAAAAAATGATACAAGGTTTATTTAAATCACATCACCAATAAGTTGTTTAGTCAACTAACACTCGGTACATCGATATAAAGTGTAATAGGGCTTAGTCTAAACAAAATGAGTGACAAAAATTTACATACTACACTCACACAGCACATACATAGTCGTAATGAAGTTAGACCCGGAGCTCACGGCACATCAACATAACTCATTAACTGTGTACGTACGAAATGATCGACTAACAATCAGGTGTTCATTCCGCCAGGGTCGTATATCCACGACAAATACTCCAATCTCGACAGCTCTTATATCAACTATGGAGATTGAAGAGATAAACGAGATAATATAATAATAATAATATATTCCACGACTATCACACAACGCCATCTAGTCCCAAACTAAGCAGAGCTTGTGTTATGAGTACTAGACAACTGATAAATACAAACATATTATAGATAAATTACACCCAGACACAGAACAAATGATTGAGCTCATCACACAAAATTTGTCCTGGGTGGGAATCGAATCCACGACCTCCGGCTTAGTAGTCAGGGCCACTAACCACTAGACCAACAAGGCAGTCAAATGACAATGTCAAGTCAGTGAGATGGAGTACTTAGTCGCAAATACACGACCCTGGCGCATACGACACGGAAACATTCATCGGACCAATTCGACGCAAGTTAATGGATTAACATACATAGATATTTATGTTGGTCTGTGTCTCGTGACTCGGGCCTATTCTAAACCTAGCCTTTTTAGACTCTAAAAAAGAAAAAAAGCAAATTTTCAAAACTTGCACAAACCAGGCACGTTTTAGAAATTATTTTATAAGTAAATGACATTCCATGATTGCATGACAATACCCTGCAACAATTTGTCGTATGTGTTAAATGTTTAATGTTGAAATAAACCATACATAATGTGCAAGTGTATGACTGAGATATTTTTTTTAAATCAAGTGTTGCTTTTAATATATTATGAAATTGAGCCAAAGATTAGTTCTAAACGATATTAATATGTCAAATGTTAACGTGAGTTTAGCTGTTTGTTAAGATATAGTAAAAAATAAAAGTATCAGTCTATTGTAATTGCTATAATGCAGATTATTTAAAACCCTTCACACGTGTAATCTAAGTCGATATAATAACTATTCAGACTATATTGAATTATGTCTACTTCAGGCAACTCTCTGAAAATTATTGACTAAAATTAATATTCTAACTTTATTCAAGTGTTCACGACTTTTATTCTTTACTATACCCGCACAAGTCTGCGTCTCACATATATAAATATAACAGTTAATTACAGAGTAGGATAACCTTATTAATCTAGTTATTCTAAGTAGCTGCGACACTCAGTTGCCTACATTCACCTACCATCGTTAAATACTATACATACGCGCATCTTTGGTTAACCGATAGGCGGGGATGTTTGCGCGAAAAATATTTACTCCAATCTGTCTTTTTTTCTTGTCAAAATAAATGCATTTACAAATACTTGACTGTACTTGCTTGGATAAAAAAAACCGCAAAGTATAAAATTGTTCATGAATAGCTTCAAAATGCAGGGTGCAAAATGACCAGAAATATAAAGTTTATAATTATGTCACACTCATTCTAAAAAGCTAAAATGAAGGGGGGAAAACTAATAAAATCCAGCATACCTACCTAAGTCTAGAGGGCAATATAATTGAAACTATCTATGCGTATAATTATCTAAGCCTAAAATGGCACGCACGGGACCTCAGCGCACAAACAAAACCCGCCATATTCACATTCTAAATACATTACTTTCCCTAACTTTCTTTTCGTTGCCTTGTGGAGTGATCGACATCAAAAAAAAAAATTCTTATAATTTTTTGAGCTATGACAATAGCGACTATGACTATCAGGGAAACTAAATTACAATATTTCTATGGTTTAAGTGTTGAACACTTTAATAGGGAAATGTACAATTTTTAATTTGTCCTATCTCGATCACTTCACAACTTTACAAGACGGTTACGTACCGGACACCAACACACGACATAAATATTTATGTTGGACCGTGTGAAGGGACACTAAGGACCTCCCATACAATCAGATCGACACTTTTGGTCGCAGAAACTTATGACAGCGACCCTTACTTGCAGAATTTTGCGACAACGGGCCTAGAGATCCTCAAAACTTGGTAATACCACCACAGAACCCAAACGGAACCGATTACATCTTAATTGACGAACCACTAATAAGCAGTCTTCACAATTATATCGATAATAACTAGATTACAATTATTATAATAAAAAATACTGGACCATAACTTGATTTAATAGGAATTACATGAGTCGGAGGGACGAGTGGGCATAGTATTTCTAATATGTACTTTATTTTCATTACTTTAATTGTTATTTTACTTTGATCAATATCGAAGTGTATCAAAATCCAATAGATTTCAGATTCAACTGAAGTAGGTAGTTGGAAACAATGTACAGACAATCATATTTTGAGCAAAATTTAAAATTATATTTTTGCTAATGCAGCATCACCTTACAACCAAATTGTACTACTTCACTCATGCAAGTACAGTCAGCTAAAAAAATATATGCCGATATCACTCGTCGTCCCGACGATACAGCTATACACAATACATTCCTATATAATTTAATTAGAAAATAAAACACAGACGTTGTCAAAATATCTTCATAGACGATTAATACTTTGCTAGAAAAAAAAATAATATTTAAAAATATATTTTTATTTTAAATGCGTAACACATCTATTGCACTGCGTCTAAATTTTACAAATTAATAATTGCTATAGAGAAACTGTTTTCGGGGTTATTTTGAAAGTTAAGGTCAGAAATGTATCATAAAGTAATATTTTCTAGCCATCAATTATTGTTCATAAGAGATTCTTAGAATTACAAAAAAAAAACCACGTAAATAAAATTTGACAGTAACTTGAAATATCCAACTTAAATGCGCCTGAAAACGTAACCAAATTAGAAACTAAAATAAATATAAACTGTGTTGTTCATGTGGCTTCTTTCGCATTTATTTATGAGTTCACTCTAATGCGACCTTTTATGACTCAGTACCGCGAACTTACGACATTTATTTTTTCTTACTTTTTATAATTTGCAGTTCAATATATCACTACGTTATTCGCCACTAACATCATTATAAATACGTAATGTATTTATCACAATTACAAAAAAGAAAAGGTTGCTTGTTATTTGTTCTTGCGTTTGAGAAAACGGCAATCTATGACCATTTCTGACCCTAACATTTATGCTCTGATTACTAACAAGTAGTTTGTCCAAATTTTGTTACGAATTCGACCTACAATAATATTTTTTATCGAATCAAAAATTAACTCGATAAAAGAACTGACTAAGGGCATGAAAAGCAAGGGGTGGCATAGAAAAAAATGCTAGAAAAATCCATAGATTCCATCATTAATATCTCAATACACAACCACATCTTATTTCATAAGAAAAAAGCATTTAATTTGTAATATTTTCCATCGACTTTCGCTAACTTATTGTTGTCATTTGAGCATACAATCCCAAAACAACCCACTAAAAACTAAACTAATGATTACAGTCACTATGTTAACAGTAAAACAATTCTATACAAAATCATTTATAATGTATAGGAATTTCGACGCACCAATGTTGATTACATATTAAAATACGATTATAAGATATCTACTCTAGCTATTTTTAATTTCTGCTTAATTATTAAGTGTATATTTTCAGCTTTTGTATAGAATTGTATTGCTGTTTTGGTGTTACTGTGTACAACGGGCGGTGATAAGCAACGGCGGGTGCCAATAACTTTCTCAGTTTTCAAAATAACATTACTTCTGAATCCCTGATATTTAACCTTTTTATAAAGAAATAAATGTATTTTTTTTCTTTTTCGCTGTCTTCTAAGAAAATATTAGTAAAACCCAATAATCTCTTAACATGAATATAAACAAGCTTATTAAACTTAAATTAAACAACAATTAAACATCACAACTACATTCATACGATAATAAATATAATTTTATTAGTTTAGTATAGCTTACTAGTATTTGTTCAGAGTATATTATTATGTAATCTCAATTACGACATAATCACGGCTCTATTTCTCGACAGTATAAGCAAAGTCGTACCTATAAACAAAGTCGTACCTACAGTCAAAGTCGTACCTATAGTCAAAGTCGTACCGTATAGTTCACTCATTACATCAGTCACATGCAACAGGAGCGTGTCTATTACGATTTTGACGCCATATTTGATGGTGAACAGAAAACTTACATCACGAAATACTACCCCACCAGCATTTTCATCCTCTCGTCCCATGTTACTTGGGAGTTGCCACTTGACTATCTATATAATCAATAATAAATCAGAAACTACCCGCCGTCACTTAAATCACGATGCTACTCGTAAAAAACAATCTACCAATCCAAGTCTCGTGTTTTTTCAATACATGAAAACATGTTTAATACAAGGTATATACTATTAATTATAAAGATAATTACAGATATTTTTGTTTGAGTATAACATAAAAAAACCATTCACAGTTGTTTGTGAAATAGTTACTTACAAGTCTGATTTCTTATACCATAGAAAAACTGATGTTTTTTTAGTCATAGACCGATCTATTGAGTTACAGATTGTCCAATATACTTTACACTTACACGAATGGTAATATGACGGTCACGGCTTATTATAATTTGTTCACTCACACTTTGTCACTTGATAAGTTCTCTTATTGCAAACAATAGCAACCTTATCGACTTCTAGCATAATCTAGAATGACTAATTACAATTTAGAACTTGCTGGTTAGTGTCAAATTACCGTATCAATGTTACAAAAGTCCGACTTAGCCTGCCTGTGTTTCGATATTTTGGATCTAAAAAGGCTTATAGACGTGTAGCTAATAAACAGCCTTATCGACATTGTAAAGACATCTGACAGCAAGATATATTATGTGAAAGTGATTATGGAGCGTTACAACAGCCTAATCAGGTGTTTTTATAGCTCTCAATCAGCCTCTTCATATATATAACAGAGATATTTTGTTTAACGGGCAGTGTTATCGTAACTGGCAGGTCTAGAAAGACATATTGCTATAAGAGACTGTAAAACTGTTTACTGGCCCAGGTCTATCAATTATACAATACAATATGAAGCGTATCGTGTTTGACAGGGTTAGCAAGGCTCGTATAACCCATTGGAGACTCAGGAAACGTTCATTGGCCTATCCTGAAATTTCTGTAGCTGTGTCTTCGCACTTTGTACATTAGGTAGTTTTCTCGTGCTAGAAGGCTAGTATATACAACAGACGTTCACTGGCCTATCCTGGTATACAGTGGTCGTGCTTGGCTTGTGGAGCAGGCCACGACGCATCGGCGGGGTAGGCACGGACGTACACACAACGCGCTGAGTATTATTACTTACATGTGATGTGCCGTGGTGTATTACCGAGACTCTTGTTCAGGTGTGTCGGGGAATCTGGGGAAGAATGTGGCGAAAATTAAAGCATTTTCTTGTGTATTTTTTGTGGGAAATTCTTCCTGTCAAGAATTGAAGTATACTGTTAGAATTTTTATTGTAGTAAGGACAAATTTCCAAGATTGTTCGAGGGTCGCGGAAGTGTTCGAAAGAATTTTACCGTGGCCATAGAATGCAAAGGGCAACTAAATGACTGGCTGGCCTGTTGGTCTAGTGGTGAGAGGCGCTGACTGCTATGCCGGAGGTCGTGGGTTCGATTCCCACCCAGGACAAATGTTTGTGTGATGAGCATGATCATTTGTTCTGTGTCTGGGTGTAATTTATCTATAATATGTATGTATTAGTCCGGTCAATTTAGACATTCGAAGTTACATAAATTCCCACCTAGCTGAAAATCGGTAAGATTGTTTAAAATATCATTAAAAACAAAATTTGAAAGTTCCCCATCTTTCCCCTGTAAGGAAAAAAAATTATTCAAGGCCAAAGGTCAAAAAAAAGAGTTTTTCGCGATTTTCAGCAAAACGGTAAGTTTTATCATAAAAATACGTCAGACAAAAATTGTAGATCATAAAATTATCTACAAAAAATGTATTATTACTTTTTTTTCTACGAGCCACCGTTTTTGAGATATAACGATTCTAAAAGTTGCAAATGTTGTAATCGTCTTAATATGCACACGTTTCCTCGCCACCTATGAGGTAGTGTACTCAGCGCGTTTTTTTTAACGTGGTTTCCCCAGTAGGCCTATTCCAAACTCAAAACAGCACGATATAGGTTAGAATAAACACGTGTTTTCACTAGCAACTGGCATCCAAGACTAACAGTGTTTCATTTATTATAGTAGGTATAAGACCCTAGCCACGCACACAATTGACCAGGGGACAGATGTTTTCTCAAGGTTACAATGGTGTATAAATTAAGGGACTGGGTTTCATTTTACCTGATATTTGTATAGTTATAGCTTATGTATATTTTATATTAGTAGTTTAAGTTACAATGACCGATAGAAAAATATTTTAATATATATTATAACTATAGAGATGTTTATATACGTGGCGTATTCATGCATATTATGACGATTACAACTTTTGCAACTTTTAGAATCGTTATATCTCAAAAACGGTGGCTCGTAGAAAAAAAAGTATTAATACATTTTTTGTAGATAATTTTATGATCTACAATTTTTGTCTGACGTATTTTTATGATAAAACTTACCGTTTTGCTGAAAATCGCGAAAAACTCTTTTTTATGACCTTTGACCTTGAATAAAAATTTTTCCTTACAGGGGAAAGATGGGGAACTTTCAAATTTTGTTTTTAATGATATTTTAAACAATCTTACCGATTTTCAGCTAGGTGGGAATTTATGTAACTTTACTCTTATTTTTTGGTCTAATTTGACCGGACTATATTTTAAATATTTAAGTATGTTTATCAGTTGTCTAGTACTCATAACACAAGCTCTGCTTAGCTTGGGACTAGATGACGTTGTGTGATAGTTGTGGAATATATTATCAATGAATCTAGGTGATTTTTATGAAGTCAATTATTGGTATCAGCGAGACTGGGAGCAGTTATTTCATTTACTTCCTCTGGTCACTGATATTTCCGATTTGTTTTACGCAATCATCTTTATTATAACACTTCACAAGTGCTTATGTATTCCATTATGTCAATTAACTCATATCCTTTTTTCGTTGACAAAGGTTAATGCGTTCTGTAGCCTGAAAATCGTACAAAATTTTTTGTTGGTGCGTTTTTTTTATTCTAAAAATGGAAATCTCGCGATGAGGTCTATAAGACCATCTCTTCGTAAATATAATAGCGAAAATTGTAATTTATTTACTGTCTGTGTTTTTAGTTTTTTAATTTAAAATAATATTTTGATTTTATATTTGACAATACGTGTAGTGATGAAGATTTATTTAAAAAATAAATTGTTGTTTTTTTTTTCAGTACTTTGCAGTTGGACTGATGAGTCACTATTTTCTAAATGCAATTAAACGATAAGGTAAGACAAAATATTCTTTATTTGTGTAAAAATACAAAAAAGAGCATACAAGATTGTGATAGTTGATTACCTGTCAGTCATCATCATCCTACCCTTATCCCATGTTATTTGGGGTCGGTGCAACATGTTTTTTTCTTTTACTCTGTCCTGTCACCCGTCACACTATCACTAACTCCCTTATCTTTCATATTACTCTTCACACAATCGATCCATCTCCAGTTGATTACCTGTCAGTCATCATCATCATTCTAGCGTCCGTCCTGGTAGCAACCTTGGCTTTCACCTCGGTGCTCGGGGTCCGCTCCACTTCGCTCGGTCTTACCTGTCAGTATTACTAGTAATTTCGGTAAGCAGATGTCCGTAGGCAGCGAGCGCGCAGTAGGCGGCCAGTAGGGCAGCGTGGTGGTGCGCCTGCGCGTGGTTGGGCGCCGTGCGCGCGTGCGCGCCCAGCGCGGCCCAGCAGTACAGGGACGCGCGCGCGTCGCCCGGCGCCGCGAAGGCCGCGCCCGGGTCGCGCGCGCCGCCCGCCCGCGCGCCGCCGCACGCCGCCGACATCGTGCAGAAGTTCATGGCCTTCCAGCCGCCGTATCTGTGGGTAAACGTGCTCATATATAAATATTGCGACACTTTTGAAATATCGATCCTACCACGCACGCACAAAAAAATTGTCTATTTTAAAAATCACATTTACTAACTTCGTTGAATGTAGCTTTTCAGTGTGTGAAATATTATAATTATATAAAAAATAAAATGTGTTAGTAAAAGTTAGTAAGTAAACTAGAGAATAGCTAATAATCCAATTTCGCAAATTCTTTTTATCTTGTGTTAGTTATTGTCAGGAGAAGAATAGGGTAGAGTAGGATAGTGTAGGATAGAGAAGAGTACGGAAGAATAGGGTAGAGTGGGGTACAGTAGGTCAGCGTGAAGGTAGAGTAGGGTAGAGTACGGCAGAGTAGGGGAGTGTAGAACATAGCAGGGTGGTGTAGGGCAGAGTAAGGTAGAGTAGGGTAAAGCAGGGCAGCGTGAGATAGAGTGGGGTAGAGTAGGGAATAGTAGGGTAGTGTAGAGCATAGCAGGGTAGTGTAGGGCATAGAGTAAGGTAAAGTAGGGTTGCATAGCAGGGTAGTGTAGGGCATAGAGTAAGGTAAAGTAGGGTTGCATAGCAGGGTAGTGTAGGGCATAGAGTAAGGTAAAGTAGGGTTGAGTAGCAAGGTAGAGCAGGGTAGCGGGGTAGAGCGGGGTAGAGCAGGTTAGAGCGGGGTAGAGCAATGTACTCTACCCTGCTCTACATTGCTCTACCCTGCTCTACATTGCTCTACGCTACCCTACACTACTCTACCCTGCTCTACATTACTCTACCCTGCTCTACATTACTCTACCCTACTCTACATTGCTCTACCCTGCTCTACATTTCTCTACTCCGCTTTACCCTGCTATACATTGCTCTACCCCGCTCTACAGTGCTCTACCCCGCTCTACACTGCTCTACACTTCTCTACTCCGCTTTACCCTGCTCTACATTGCTACCCTGCTCTACATTGCTACCCTGCTCTACATTGCTCTACCCTGTTCTACCCTGCTCTACCTCGCTCTACCCTGCTCTACCCCGCTCTACCCTGCTCTACCTCGCTCTACCCTGCTCTACCCTGCTCTAACCTGCTCTACCCTGCTCTACACTGCTCTACCCCGCTCTACACTGCTCTACCCCGCTCTACAGTGCTCTACACTGCTCTACCCCGCTCTACACTGTTCTACCCCACTCTACAGTGCTCGACCCCGCACTACAGCGCTCTACCCCGCTCTACACCGCTCTACAGTGCTCTACCCCGCTCTACACTGCTCTACCCCGCTCTACACTGCTCTACCCCGCTCTACACTGTTCTACCCCACTCTACAGTGCTCTACCCCGCTCTACCCTGCTCTACCCCGCTCTACACTGTTCTACCCCACACTACAGTGCTCTACCCCGCTCTACCCTGCTCTAACCTGCTCTACCCTGCTCTACACTGCTCTACCCCGCTCTACACTTACCCCGCTCTACACTGCACTACCCCGCTCTACAGTGCTCTACCCCACTCTACAGTGCTCTACCCCGCACTACAGTGCTCTACCCCGCTCTACACTGCTCTACCCCGCTTTACACTGCTCTACCCCGCTCTACACTGTTCTACCCCACTCTACAGTGCTCTACCCCGCACTACAGTGCTCTACCCCGCTCTACACTGCTCTACCCTGCTCTACACTGCTCTACCCCGCTCTACACTGCTTTACCCCACTCTACAGTGCTCTACACTGCTCTACCCTGTTCTACCCCACTCTACAGTGCTCTACCCCGCTCTACACTTACCCCGCTCTACACTGCTCTACCCCGCTCTACACTGTTCTACCCCACTCTACAGTGCTCTACCCCGCACTACAGTGCTCTACCCCGCTCTACACTGCTCTACCCCGCTCTACACTGCTCTATATACCCTACACTACCACCCGCTACCCTACTCTACCTCACGCTACTCTACCCTACTCTACCTTACTCTACGATAGAGTAGTAGGGTAGGGTAGAGTGGGGTAGAGTGAGGTAGAGAAGGGTAGAGTGATGTAGAGTATATTGCTGAATAATCTGTTCCGGGTGCGCAGCTGCGCGCAAAAGCTAGTAGTGAAATAAAAACAATACCAATAAAATAAACAATAATTGTGCTCACATACGTCTTCGAAATCTCAAATCACTGTAATGCTTGCATTGGATTTTTTAGCATAAAATATTGTACAAACTTAAGACACAGGAAAATCCCCACAAAAGTGTCACGGAATCAAAATTACTCAACACAATATGCATAAAAGAAAAGAGAATACTCACTTATCGACAACGACGACGGGCCCATTTTTATACTCCATCTGACACCCAGCTACATACTCAATCAGCGCAAAGGAGTCCTTATACGGCTCTATCAACCTATCTATTGCCGCCTCCCTCTCTCTTTCACTCGCCGCATGTCTTACGGCCTTCACGTACTCGTTATCATCGGGCCTTCCTTGTAGATAGTCTGTGGTATCACCATCCAACCATCGGGAACACTTGATGAACTTCACACTGAGTTGGTAGTCATCTTGTAGCGAGTGTACACTGACGTTCGTGACCTCTATGACCCTGTCTAAAGGCACATCGTCAGGTACTTTATCTACTTTCTCGAAGAAGTAGCAAGGGCGTCGTAACTCGGCCTCTTCTTCGACTGTCAAAGCCGGGGCGACGGGAGGGGGCGGCGGGGCAGTGTCAGGCGGTGACCCAGCCGTCCTGTTCCCCCAATCAGGAAACTTAAACTTAGTTGGGGAACTTAATTTAAAGTTTTTCAACGACATTTTCGACGGGGAGCGAGGGGATTTTGGACCGTTTTTCTTTTCTGATAAGGATGAGAATAGATCGCCGTTCGCTATTGACTTTCTTGCTGATAGGTCTCTGTTACCGGCGCTGAGGCGTTCTAACCTGAGCTCTGTTCTGTCGAAGCGGTATGCAGGTTCTGAATCAGTTATGGGTGAATTATTTTCTGGTATTAGTCTTTCGTCGTCTGCACAATCACTATTTTCCTGCCGCCTATATCCGTTGGTCTCTGGTTCGACGGGTGATTCCGCGGGTGTTTTCCTCTCGGTCTTCCGATGAGCAACGTATGTGTCTTTTGATACAAAACTAGCTCTGAAGTTCGCGACGAATAGCTCTTTTTCTTCTTCCGTTGGCCAGAAGATTTCGCAGTCCTGCAAAAAAATAATAAGTTTTAAAATAAGCACGCCAAGGTCACAACTACATAACAGATATAAAAACTAAAACCAATCCTATAAATAAGTATTGTTTTTATTTGGAATTTTTGTGAAGAATACCTTTAATTATCATTGGTGTAACGATGTCTATGGCGTCATACAGGAATTGAAACTACGAAATTCTGCATCAACCAATTACAGTTCTCCACTCATCTATCTGGCAGTTGCCCAATCCAGTCATAACATGGTATCCGTCTGATCAGAAGGTCCTTCCTTTTCATCGAAGGGTTGCGTAACTACACTCTGTTCTGCATACCTCCAAAATGACATTGCGCTGTTTAACGAGTCTGCAATGATACTACCGATGTCACAGATAGCAGGTAACCTACCGGATCATTAGTGTCAGACAGCAACAAGACGAGCTGCGCCGTGTGGTCCCACAGCAGCCTCCACAGATCAGCCGCGGAGTCGGCGGGGTGCTGCGCCACCGCGTACTCCCGGACTCGCCGTCTCCCGCATACCCACGACGCGTTTACGTATTCACTGCCTGTAATTGAATAAACAAGTTTAAGAAGCTGAAGAGACGTTTTATTTAGTTGAACGCGCTAATCTGCAAGATACTTTATATTGGTCTCGTGTATCAAGACCAATATAAAGTACGCACTAGAGTGGAGCGGGGTAGGCTTCTCCAAGTATCCTCACAGTATTGATTGATTCCTTTCTTGATTCATTACTCGCCGTCCGTAAGCCCGCCTCTACGGTGGTCGGAAATCCGTATCGGATCGGAATCAAGGCGGTGGGCGGAAGCCCACCGCCTCCTTTTGCGATGCAGTAATTCTAGCAAAGGAGGAATCCTTTGCTAGAATTACTGCATCGCAAAAGGAGGCGACCGCCTCCCACCCCTATTCACTCCGGACCAAGGCACGAGGACACGGCGATGCTCCTCGCAAGGGAGGCACATCTCTACTGTGTGCTCCACCGTGTCCTCCGGGTGGGCCACACAGTGACGACACCCGAGCGTCTCTTCCGCACGAATTCGATGCAAGTACCTCCCGAATTTACCATGTCCGGTGAGTACCTACGTCATGCGGAAAGTGAGAACGCCGTGAGGTGTTTCCAGCCACACCTCAAAGAGCGCCTGAGTTTAAAAATGGGGTTTGAATTTGGAACGTATTTTTTTTGTAATTTTACATACTGTCTAATATAGGTCTTGAATACAAATATAATGCAAACTAAAATTTAAGCTTATGTTTATAGTTTCTAATTAACTGAAGTTATTTTATAAGTTATAATATTTTTAATTTATAACTTTTACTCGAAGAAATAAAATTTTTACGTGTATGAGTTTCTGGGACACATATGCGATATGATAATATTGTTCCTAGTACATTTTTCATCGAAGGAATGAATGAATGAAATGAAATGAAAAAACATATGAATAAATGATTACATCATAATATTAATAATAACAATTGTTTTATTTCCCATTTTGAGACAACTCTAGCATATTTGCATGTGACAGGTACCTACGCTGGCGGCGGCATCGCGCGACATCAAAGGTTTTGCGCTACTGTAGGGAATATATTGTAATAGTGTGCCAGTACTAAAGATTTTTTTTTTATAAGACGAAAAATATTTAACAAAGAAGTATGTTCAGCAACGCTTCCAGTTTCGAAGATAACCGAAGCCAAAAAAGACATGAAAACAGATAAGCTGTCCAAAAATAGCATTTCGCTAAAGTTATTCCTTACTATATGTTGGAGGAGCGGGAGGACTTGTCAGACTTTTAAAACCCACCCATACCATATAACATAGTCATAAATATAACATAGTCAGGCTTATAATGTACCGGAGCCCCAGTAGCCTTCGGCTCTGCAGTTGGGCCTCTTCATTAGTTGAAAGGAAGGTCCGACCCTGGTATGAAACTAAGAAGGAAAGTGGTGGGTGGGAATATTAATAAAAGGCTGACGATAATGCCCCTAGCTCTGTTTGTACCACTTCTAACTCGGGAAAGTTACAACTGGGTCACCACTGCTCACTAATCACACTCAAACATTTGTACAGGAAGTCAAAATGAAATCTCTTACCTTCCACTCCAGGCTTGGGTACGAGCATGACTCTCGCAGAATCCGAGGGTAGTATGCCGCCTGGCCGATTCTTCTCAGCGTTATGAGGCGCCCGCGCACATACACTCGCTTCGACACAAGATCGGGTTATAAGCTGTAACAAGAGCAAAACACAGAGTGAATTTACTAAGATTGCACTTTATAAAAGTTCCGGTTAGCTTAACAATAGATCTGTTAAGTTAAAAATGTAGTAAATGTAGTTTTTTTACTAAATTATTAACTTAACAAATCCATTGTTAACAATGGATTTGTTAAGTTAATAATTTAGTCCTAAGAAACCTCAATGTCGATTTGGATTAGTCTGTAAGGATATTGCTAATAAATAAAATATTCACGTCAAGTGATTAGACGACGCGACTTTTTTCTATCTATTTACTACACAGAGACAAATTTTGATCGTTTTAATCCCGTAGACAGTTGCTATTGATGTGCAAAAATAAAATTAAAAAATGAAGTACTTTTTAACTTAAATGAATTTACGCATGTACCAAATCAATTTCGAACGAAAAATTCAGTCTAATAACCTGTAGGTAGTTAGTACGCAACAGCCGACAACTTCCTAGAGGTCATTGGACTCGCTCAGCTGATGTTTCAAAATTTAACCAAATTTAATTGAACACGTGACGTTTGTCAGTCGTTGTTCAAGGTGATTGGTGAACATGTGACGTTTGTCAGTCGTTGTTCACCAATCACCTTGAACAACGACTGACAAACGTCACATAGGTAGTGTGCGACAGAGATAACGCTCTACGAAGCGGAAATTAGCTGATTGTCTCTTTCCAAAGGTCGATGTGCAATATTTATTGCCGGGTACTCTACCTTACTAGGTTTTTGAGGTTATAATGAACCCGAATCGGACACAATGGGAGATCAGATTAATTTTTGTTTCCATTTTTAAAATACTATAAAAACAAAACGACTGTTTATTTGCTAACTCCTGCTAAAAACAGTTAAAATTAGAAAAATAAATAACAAGTATTATTGACGATTGACGAGGTCTCGTATTTTTATATGAATATTTATGAGTTCTATTACAATCTCCTGAAACATTGTGCAGTTTCAGAAACTACACAGTGTATATTGAAGCTTCAACCACTTACCAGAAACTGTTTTTCTAGTAGGTTGACGGGTGGCGGACCTTGGTACGTGTGATGTCTGTTCGCTAACGACCTCATGCGTTCTAACAACGCGTAGTTTTCGGCACGATTCGCTCTGAAAAAAAAAACAATCAAGTTATGCATAATTAACTATCAATTATTATTATTAATAATTTACCTGATTAACAATAATAATCGCCTTTAAGGAAATAAACAATTAATTCACCCCATTTGCCCTGTAATCATATCCAACTTCCCTCTCCCCGAAGATGAGCAGGGGATTACTCGCCGATCGGCCTTTATATTTCGGTTTTTGTCAATAAATCCGCCTGTTTATCCGCCGGTGCTCTATTATAACATCTTATGCATGAGCCACACTAACGAGATATTCCATTAATTATTGTAGCGTAGGTGTAGCCACGACTTAACGATATAATTAACGCCGTTCTTATCTCCGATGATGGGCATTTACGTTGACATTTCAAGTGTAGCCAGCCATCCACTTTAGCGCGTTAACATTATCGCTATAATTATCGCAGTAAATATGGATTCGATGAAGGTATCACAATTCCACCATTTCCTATATGACCCCTAATACCAACGAAGTAGTTAAAACAAACTCACCTCCTCATCTCTTCCTTCTCAATGTCAGTCATATTATTATACGCCTGCATTTTTTTACTGTACGTATCAGTCGACCGAGGCGCCAAATCGTACACTCCTTCACTCTCTTCACCGTTCACCATTCCTTCCTTCGGCTCATCAGTTCCTTCCGAATCCTTCACCGATTTCGACTGTTCACTGTTCAAATCATCTGTTTTTATTGACATTTGACTTCCATTCTCTAAGACTTCTTTTTCACTAGGATTTTGACTTGATTTTATACTTGATGTCTCGCCGTTTTCTACACCGTTTGATAAGTCATTAGTGCTCTTATTTTTGGTAGGATTAAGGTCTAAAACGGCTAGTTCTTCATCGGAGATTGGTTCTAAGAGTTTGACGAGGTACTGTCGTGCTTTGGGGAATTCGACTTCAGTGTCTCCGGAGCGCACGTGCTCGAGTAGAGCGTCGTGCACGAACACGTACTGCTCCTCCGTCTGCACGAGGTGGTTGCGTTGTGTGCGCGCGCGGCACAGGAACCCGAGCGGCGAGAGGGTGCCGGTCAGCTTGAGCTGGTTCAGTTGAGCGTCCAGGACTATGTATGTGCCTGTACGCCCCACGCCGGCGCTGCAACAAAACAATATTATTATTAGAATATAGCACTATATTTTAAGCTCCTAATGTACCAAATTGTATTTATGGTGTACCTACAATAAAGAGTATATCTATCTATAGCTTAGTCACATTAAGAACATAGTGACGTCGTCGTTATCACTTGGCTAAGCCGCGCCTCTTGACCAATTAGATCGTAGTACATTAGAAAAGTGTTTTTACATTGTCCAGTAGAAGTAAGCCCTTGAGATATGGCTGATGTGTCATTTTTAAATTTAACCTTTCGAATACCGTAATTAGAGACATAATAGAAAGACAATAGGTGTACGAACTTGTTTGCTCGGGGCTCCAGAGTTTAAAAATCTTGCATATTAACTTTTTCGGTGAGTAATGAAAAAAAAAATTTAATCGATTTGGAATGTACAATTAAACTCTTGAGCCCCGAGCGAACACCGTCGTTCGCATATCGATTGTTCCTCTATTATTTATTTATTTATTCTTCATGCAACACAAGGTACAAAGGCAGACTTAATACCTTAAGCATAAGCCTATTTATTATGTCTTTAATTACGGTATTCGAAAGGTTTATTAAGTAAATAAATAAGTAGATTACCTGCAATGAACTAGTACAGTGGAAGGATGTTTCCCAGCTGCTTTTACAAATGGCAAGACTGCGAGCGGATGCCGAGGCGTTCCATGGTCAGGCCATACGGTGTAATGGTACTGCACCACGCTGCGACCTTCGCTACTGGTGCCAGAACTGTCGCCACTGCTGGGTGAACTTCCCTGTAGAAAGAAAGGATTTTTTTTAAACTTGACTATATCCAGTTGGACTATGAGCGACCGCAACTTGTTGATAAAAAACTAGACATTACAGGTATTTCAGTGTATGCAGGTAATGACAACGGGTAATCTAACAGTCAGGGTTGCTGGAATTCGATGGATGCGAAACGCACGGGACCGGTCGTTGTGGCGACGTTTGGGGGAGGCCTATGTCCAGCAGTGGACGTCTTTCGGCTGAATTGATGATGATGAATCTAACAGTTGTGCACGTGCTGGTAAAATATATCTAACACCTGTTTTGTTTTATCACTGTCGCGCGTCATTTATTTAAATGAAAAAAAAAAAACAATGATTTTTTAAACAATCTGGATTGCTTACGAAGCAATTTTAAAAATTCTAAAGTGTGCTTCACTTCTATTGAAATAAAGTTCATTTACACGCAAAAGGGAAAAAGGTTCTGAGCAAGACAACGACATAAAGTTTATGTGTCCCTTTCTTACCTACTGTCGATTAATAAAAAGACATAGATGGTAGTTTTTAAATTGTGCAGGTAACAGTTCAATAGTCCATGTTTATGCATTTTGATAGGTATACATGTAATACATATATACATCTTACTAATATTATAAATGCGAAAGTTACGATGTTTGGATGTTTGATACTCAATCACGCCAAAACGGCTGGACGGATCTGGATGAAACTTGGCAGAGGCATAGGATACACTCCGGAATAGGACACTACTTTTTATCCCGAAAACTCCAACCCCAATACCACGCGGGCGAAGCCGCGGGCAAAAGCTAGTGTAATATAAAAACAATTGCAGCTAAAATATGTATTAATTGTCCTTGAACCTGCATATCTATCTACACTAATATAATAAAGAAGTAAAAATTGTTTTTTTGTTTGTATGAGGTAATCTCCGAAACTACTCGTCCGATTGGAAAAAAATTAGAAACAACAAAAGAAATCTGCTTTACTCCTGAGTAACATAGGCTATATTTTATATACGCGGGCGAAGCCGCTGACAAAAGCTAGTTTCAGTGTCAGTGTACACTAGTAGAACAAGATAAAATACCCATTAGTAACTTTGCTCCTCAGTACGTTTTGGAGGTTGTGGTCATTCTGGTTTGTCCTAGGACAAGGACACATAACATCATTGGAAAAAACAAAGTAGCGCGACATCCGCAGCGTCCGTTGAGGCTAATTTGAAGGCTTTCTAAAAGGGATTCACCTGCGTAAAGCCCTTTAGAAGCGGACATTGGAAGTTCTTTAAATTCAGTCTGGAACCTTGTTATAAATTCAAAAACTTCTAAAACTTGGCTATTGAGCAGTTTCAAGCCGCGTTTCCACTAGGCAACAATTGAAGCGCAACTGGTTGCACAACAAGTTGCCCAACATGTTGAAAGTCAGCGCGAAACTTTTGTTGAACAATGTTGTCTGTCTACGGATCTACTACTTTACGTAAGTTTTCGCCAGAGGAACTTGTGTTGATTTCAGTGGCAGTGGTTAGAAAATACCTACAAAATAAAGAAAATGTAACGATGCTCTTTAAACAAACAACAAGCCGCGCGTCATGTTGCGCGCTAGCTGGCAACATCGCGCGCTGTTGTGCAGCGTTGCCGTACATGTTGACTGTCACGTGTCGCGTCAAATGTTGTCTAAGGGAAACGCGGCTTTATGCTTGCGCATTCATAAGAGTGTCATTTGAAGAGAGCTGTGCAAGGTGTGCTTACGTCCGTGTGGTCGGTGCGTAGGTTGTGCACCTGCATGTGGCGCACGGTGTAGGCGGCGCGCACGTCCTCGTGCAGCAGCGTGACGCGCACGCCGCCGAACTCGGCCGAGCTGCCCGCGCCGCCCGCCGGCCAGTACATGTCGCACTTGCGCTGCAACAAACATCATATTATATCCTCCGAGATCACAAAGGCATGCAATCGAAACAGCACTAACTTAAAATATCAAACTCCAGAAAATTGGAACCATATTTCTAGAGTGTGACATTCTGAGTTGTCAAATCGTAGAATTAAAAAACGAACTATACACAATGGAAAATCGTAAGAAAAAAATACCGACTATGAAAAAATCTTTATAACTACGTACCCGTCCCCTCTCCACAAGGTTGGTGATCATGACGACGGTGTGCACGCGGTGTTGCCAGATCATCCGCCAGAAGGCGTCCAGCGTGGCCGGCGTGGGGCCCTGCGTCGCGATGTAGCGCCGCCGCCACACCAGCCACTCCAGCTTCACTCGCGTTGGGACGCCGTCTATGGGACATTAAAGAGTGAATGAAGTGATTGCATGGTATATTTTAATGTTATCATCATTTCAGCCGAAGGACATCAGTAATAAAAGTATTGTGACAATAATTATAATAGCAACGTTTGAAAGTTGTCTTGCCTTATCTCTAGAACGCAAAAAACAAATCGAAGAATATAAGTAAAGTTTTTTTTTATTTAGCCATGATTTTATGGTAGGTAAAAATCATCCAATGACGAATCCCGTCCTTGGGCGGAGCCGGAAACAGTGTCAGACTCTTACTAGCTAAACAACCTACCCCGTTCCTTCCTTACCTTAGTCCTAGAGTCTCGGTGTTACTCTTTCGCATCAACCCTTGGCCCCAGAAGGATTTAGCCACGGCTGGGCAAATCAAATCAAATCAAATCAAAATGGTTTTTATTTCATATAGGCCTACATGGGCACTTATAAAACGTCAGAAGCTAGTGCACGGTTCCAAATTGGTCGTTTCCTATGGAGAAGAACCGGCAAGAAACTCCATGGTTACTCTTTTAAAAAAATGGTTTCTTACAATATTATCTCGTTATTACAGTATTTATGTCATTATGTAAGAACAGTGTAGACCAGTCAATATTGTACTCAAAAGCACAATAAAAATAATCATAATAATAAAAAATCAAAGGTGAGTCGTAATAGGATTTGCGAAGTCTACAGTGTTCTTACTTTACAACGTGAGATGTAAAGAAAGAAATATTATATAAAACAAAAAAAATTAATAAGTATGAAAAAAAATATATCACCACAACAGTTACACTGCGAGATGCTAACAAAATAAATTATTATTTAATTTAAAAGTTTTTAAATCTTAATAATATAAATATTGCAAAAGCAATGTGTCGAAAAAAGAGGGAAAAAAAGTGTATATAAAAACAAAGATGGAGCAGTTAATAGACATAAATACACAATATGAATGAGTTGCCAGGGAGCCACATGTGCAGGAGCAGTCATTGCCAAACAAGCTTGTCTTCTATATAATCCTTAACCTTATAATATGCTTTTTTGGTTAGGACCCGCTTAATATGATTTTTGAACTTTCCCTCACTAAGTTCAGTTACCGTTACTGGCAGCTTGTTATAAAAGCGTATGCTGTTAACTAAAAATGACTTGCTGGTCTTGGCTAGTCTCCATTTGGGTAAAACAATTTCGTGTTTACTGCGCGTATTCTTGTTATGAATATCGCTTTTAATTTTAAAAAGTCCTAAATTTTTACGAACATACAGGATACTTTCTAGGATATAAAGAGAAGGCAGAGTCAGTATATCGATTTCTTTAAATTTATCTCTTAGGGACTCGCGAGGACCCATTTTATAAATAGCCCGGATGGCTCTTTTTTGTAAAATAAAAATTGAGTCGACATCAGCTGCAGATCCCCACAATAAAATGCCATAAGACATAATACTGTGGAAATAAGCATAGTAGACTAATCTAGCTGTGGCTACATCTGTCAATTGCCTTATCTTTCTTACTGCATATGCAGCTGAGCTTAGTCTACCAGAGAGAGTTCTAATATGAGCGCCCCATTGCAATTTAGAATCGATAGTTATACCTAAGAAAACAGTTTCCATTATGACATCAAGTTTTTTGCCATCAAGAATTAAACTGATGCCAACTTGAGGGACATTTGGCGATATAAATTTTATACATTTCGTTTTATTGGCATTTAATAGGAGGTTGTTAGCTTCAAACCATTTAGAAAGAACAGCCAGACTTTCATTGACATGTAAAACATCCACATCCTTCCTATCTACTTTAAAAAGGGTGCTATTTAAACAGGCTTCTTTTTAATATCATAATTCGCCCCCAAAAATGTAGGTTGCCTTCTAAATTACTAAGTCAGCCACAATTAACGAGCATCTAAATAATACTATCATAACCACTATTTATGTTCTATGTGAACCACTCTAAATACAACTCAACACGATAGTTATTTTTTAGCATCTAAATTTGTAACAAGCATTGTAACAGTAAACTTCTAAAATACTGTTAAATGACATCAAAAAATATACTTATTTAGCTTCTAATTTTTTAACTCAGTACGTTTAAAATGTAACTCATCCCATATTAATTGATCGTCAAAAGTTTGCTAAAAATGACATCGAATATATACTATTGGCCACTAATATTACCAGAAGCTATTAAGGAGAGACAAAACAATTTACTTTATTTTTGAAAAATCATTTTTTTTTATTGAATTATCGTCATTTTACGTATAGTAAATAATAGAAACGTAAAGAGAATGTAGGCCCCTTCCTAGACGTAAAAGAAAATAAAACCATTATTGGTTAATTAATGCAGCTCGCGCTTCAGTTGGCTATCCACGCTTTCTTTTTAATCCCAGTGGTTGTGACTTTGCCTCTAATGTTTTTTTTTATGGTAGGTAAAAATCATCCAATGACGAATCCCGCTCTTGGGCGGAGCGGGAAACAGTGTCAGACTCTTACTGACTAAACAACCTACCCCGTTCCTTCCTTGCCTTATTCCCAGAGCCCCGGTAACACTTTCGCACCAAACCTCGGCTCCAGGAGGCTTCGACCCTGAAGGGCCCCTACAGTTTGCTGACAACTCCTTGAAGCACGCAGGAACAGTGCGCGCCGTTGACGACTTGGACTAGGCCTGGACAGTTACCAGATGACCGGACGGCGAGCTACCCATTGCTCATCGTCCGCGAGCCAGTATCTGCGGTGGCCGGATATCGGCGGGATCGCGGCGGCGTCGGCTACGGCGAGGGTGCTGTTGCCTTATGCGTTCGGCCTCCTCCTTTACGAGCATTACTGCTTCCCAGAAGGAGGCGTCCGCCTGCCATTCCTCTTCGCTGCGGACCATGGCCTGAACCAAGGCCCGGCGCGAGAGGTCGTCGCCGCCGATTACCTCTGTAGCTGTACTTGCGACAAAAGTCTGGACAATCACAGCAACCAGTAAACCACTCGGTCTAATTGTTCGGTGGTATTACGCTCCAAGCTGAAAAATACACTTTTTTGTATTCTTCAAAACTCCTGAATTTCTTGTCAGCTTGATTAAAATTGAATGAGTTGTTGCCTGGAATTAAATACGTGGTGCTGGCTGATGTTGAATGTAAGACTCTAATTTTGGTATCAGTTTTAGCGATAAAAGAATATGATGTATTATATTACATGCCAAGTTATAATAAATGATGCTTTCTGTCGAAGCTTGAATTATATTTTTTTGAGGACAGTGTTTTGAAGCTATAAAACATAAAATAGTGACGAGATGTAAAATCCGTGGCCGAGTTAGTAAATTAGGTGGCAATGTATAAATGAGAAGGACAAGTCACAATAATTGATGATCTTTACTTGACGCTTTCTATAGCATATTTAGTTGGCGGTGTAAAAAAGTCGAATTAGTTTATTAGAGGCTATGTTATTTTCCCGTTGCTTAGTTATAAAATTAGAAGTTTAATCTAGTGTCCAATAAATAATTTTGTGGCTAGACTTATAATTTCCCCTTTAAAAATAAGGGAAGTGTCGTCTGCAAAAAGGATTATGTCGGATAAATTAGCCATCATGTAAGGAAGGTCATTAATATAAACCAGAAAAAGGAAAGGGCCGAGAATTGAACCCTGAGGCACGCCCATCTTTACTAAAGACCCCGAGGACGTCGCCCCATTAATGTTTACTTTTTGCTGCCTGTGAGATAAATAGGAAAAAACAAGATCAGCAGCTCGTCCACGAATTCCGTAATGATGTAATTTACAGATCAGAGTTTTATGGTCAACACAGTCAAATGCTTTTGAGAGGTCACAGAATATGCCAATGGCATCCTGGGATTTCTCCCAGGATTCCAAAATGTGACTGATGAGTTTCACTCCTGCATCCGTCGTCGACCTTCCTTTCGTGAAGCCAAACTGATGACTATGCAAAATCCCATTCACATTAAAATGACACAGCATCTGGTCCAGCATGATTTTTTCGTAGATTTTACTCAATGCTGGAAGCACAGATATAGGTCTATAATTAGAGGGGTCACTCTTACTACCTGATTTGAAAATTGGTACAACTTTACTATGTTTCATTAAATCAGGGAATGTACCGCTGTCCAAACATTGATTAAATATGCCTGTTAGGACAGGAGCAATTGTATCAATAATATCTCCCAGAACTTTAACTGATATACCCCATAAGTCCTCAGTGTTTTTCATGTTAAGACTCTTGAAGGTTTTTATAATTGTATCAACAGAGATACGCTTAAATTCAAAGGTTGGTATATCCTTAGTAAAATGTTCTTTTAAAAAAGATTCAGCTAACAAAGATGAAGAAGGGAGAGATTTCGTAACTTCTATTGGGATGTTAGTGAAAAAGTTTTCCAATGTCTCAGCCACTTTTAACTTATCCGAAATTATTTTATTATCAATTTTTAGGGACAATTCATTTCGATCTTGTTGGTTGGTCTTTCCAGTTTCTTTGTTTATCACCTTCCAGACAGCTTTTATTTTATTCTTAGAATTTCCAATTTTCTTACTTATTGACATAGACTTAGCTTGGGCGCAGACTTTTTTGAATATCTTTGAGTACATTTTAACATGTTTATGCAAGCTAAGATCAGACGACAACGATTTGTCATGGTATAACTGATATAAATTATCTCTGCTTTTTCTTATTCCAGCAGTAGCCCATTCATTAAATTTGGATTTATTACTAAATTGACATTTTTTAACTGGACACGCCTTATTAAATTCTTGGCATACCGTAGAAAATAATGTAGTAAAGTTTACATTGGGGTCTTGCGAATCAAAATTTGCTGTTGAGAGACTACCAAGAACATTATTATTAAATTTATTTAATTTATTTTTAGTAACCGGTCTAAACTCAACAAATGAACCTAATTGTAACTTTTCGACTGACTCAAAAGATACTAGTTGACCAGTATGATCAGACCTCACGCCACTAATTATGGATGAGTCTTTTATATTACAATTAGTAAATATATTATCTATGCATGAAGCTGAAGTAGGTGTAATTCTTGTTGCTTCATTAAAAATACATTTTAGATTAAAAGAACTAAACAATGAGAGAAGTTTACATTTATCTGGAGAATTTACTAGTAAATCAATATTTAAGTCCCCACAAACGAAAACTAATTTGCTATCTTTAATGAGTTTATTTAATATTTCTTCTATTACGATCAAAAAAGATGTCAAGTTTGATGCGGGTGGTCTGTAGACACATAAAAAAGTTCGGCCTTCAACCTCTGCACATGCTACTTCACATAAGCGATCAACAGAACAAGCAGTGATATCCTTCCTTTCCTTATATCTTAAAGAATTATTACATAATATCAGAGTACCACCACCTATTGATGATCTGTTGTACGCACTGGCAACTGAAAAATTATTGACATTGAACAACATTCTATCTGGTTTTAACCAGGTTTCACAAAAACATAAGATATCCATATTGTATTTATCTATTAACATTTCCACATCTAGAATTTTGCCAGAGAAGCGATTTATATTCTGATGGTATAATAAAATGTTATCATTAGGCTTCCCTTTTGTCAGTTGTTGAAGTTTAAAGAATCTATAACAGTATTACTAGGTAAACTAGATAACACTGCTTCGTCACTTAACCTAATCCCAGTTATACTATCAATAACTGTGTTTATATTAAATGCTAACAATGTAGCTAATTTTCGTCGACTTTTTCTGGGAAGAAATATATGTTCCCAAGTTAAAACAAAATCTCTAACAAAAATGTTAGTGTCAAAATACAATACTCGGTCACTATGACGAGAAGACAAAGGTTTTTAGGTGGATTTTATTCAGGAAAAAGATCGATCCACCGCAGAGTGGGAGTGGTAATTGACGATTACCCACCAGTAATAGTTAGTGGACTGGACTTTAGACTAATAGGTTTATTTTTACTTTTTTTATAGCTTCTTTTTTATTGATGGGAATGTGATACAGTGCGGAATCATTGATTCTTTGGATTTATTGAGGCTCTTCTATTACGATTCACATCATTGTTGCCTGTTTATTTGATACTAGGTCAACACTGACCTCTCATACCTATTAAAAAAGTTAATTTAAAAATGAATTAATGGTTTTTGTCGGTTCTTCTCCATTGAAAACGACCACTTGGAACTTCAACACTAGTTTCTGATATTTTTCGAGTATGGGCTTTCATAAACATTGACTATAAACGCGAGTGTAGAAGGCACACGTCCATAAAACTTTTAATTTTATAACATGTTAATTTCCTCTCGATGTTTTCCTTCACTAATACTAAATTAGTAAAGGTAAATTACAATAAATTTTCCTTATGACAAAATGGATAAAATAATTTATTTATAATGTTTTATATATGTTTTTGCTGTCACTGGTCGTTGTCGTCGGGTCGTTAAACAGGAGCTAAGCTCGCAATGTGATGAATTTATGCCATCTTTTCGAATATTTCAATTTCATCGCTGAGTCCGATTCCACAACACAGGTCTCGCGGCGAATTAAGATCGTTCAATGAAAGTGGTGGGCTCAATCGGCGCATGTGCTTTGCATGTTTTTAAGGATTTTTTATTATTTCATTTCGTATGTTTCAATCTCAGTAACTAAACATATAATAACAATATTTTTTGCATTTATCTTGCAAGTAGATTACAAGATAAATTAAATGCAATTCACGTCGTAAACCATTTTATTTTTATGGCTTGTCGGTTTTTTTACCACAACGTATTACTAACAGAGCTGTACGCAAAAGTACTCAAGAGCCGAGAGCGACTGATCTACCAATGACGTGTCGCTGTCAACGTCATCCGTGACGATCTACCAATAACGGATCGCCGTCATTCCGCACGTCACAAAATAGACCTTAAAATTGAATACTGCGCATGCCCTCTACTTGCTCAGTGATCTTAATTTACTGCTCGAAGTTATACGCTACTAGCGACCCGCCCCAGCTTCGCACGGGTGCAATGTTGATATTATGCATGTATTATACCTACACATAAACCTTCCTCTTGAATCACTCTATCTATTAAAAAAACCGCATCAAAATCCGTTGCGTAGTTTTAAAGATTTAAGCATACAAAGGGACATAGGGACAGAGAAAGCGCCTTTGTTTTATACTATGTAGTGATGTTCAGGAGGCAATAGTCTAGTGTTCAATGTCATGATGATTACTCACCGATATCAACATACACGTCGTCAAGTTCCGAGTCAGAATCGCTCCTATCACTGTCAGAGTCCGAGTTCTGTTCGTCTGACTCGACTATGCCGGAGAACTCTATGTTGAGGAACGCTGATTCAATGCCTTCGGCGAGGTTGGGAGGTGGCTTCGCTGGTTTTACTGATGATTGTCTGTGAAAAGAAAAGAAATAAGTCAATGAATTCTCCTCCTCTTAGGTGGAGCGTGTTTTTTTTTTTGTGGTGGACAAAAATCATCCAATGACGAATCCCACTCTTGGGCGGAGCGGGAAACAGTGTCAGACTCTTACTGACTAAACACCCCACCCCATTCCTTCTATAGCTTTCACACCGCGGCCAAGCCTTCCTTTTAGAAAGAGACACTGGGCCCCAGTAGGCTTCGAGCGTTTTGCATAGAGTATAAGTGTATCAGATTTGTACTAAAAACCCCCTCTTTTTTCTAGGACATGCCGGTTTCCTCACGATGTTTTACTTCACCGTTTTGAGAGCAGTGGTGATGAAATAAATTTCTCAAAATAATGCGCCTGGCTGGTACTGGGGATCCCGCGAACTACTATTCGTAGGTGCAGTAGGGCAGAGATATTACTAGGTGTAAAGCTTCATCAAAAAGTTATTCATCGAGATTACAGTTCGGCCGTCGGATCTTAGCGCATCTGATTCATTTTGCGAATTTTAGTGCTTGATAACTTGTAAAAAAATAAGTGCAATTTGCAGTTGTTATTGCTGTTAAAAACTGTTATTTGCTTTTTTTTAAAGCTTTGTTTTTATATGAGTTTTCAAGCGCTAAAATTTGTAAAACCTAACTTCAGACGCGCCAAGATCTGACGGCTGTACTGTACGACCCTTAGCATTGAGGATTAACGACGCAAGGAGGAGGAGGATGTGGCACCTGTGTGGTCTGTTCCTCCTGTCGAGCTTGCGGCGTATCCTGGCGACGTGGCTGGGCTGCAGCTGCGGCAGCATGCCGTCGATGAAGTTGGCGTTGACGTAGTCGCAGGCGCCGCCGCGGCCCGCGCCCACGCAGCCCGCCGCGCCGCAGCGCGCGCCCGCCGACACGCACACGCGCGAGTGGTCGTCTGAGAAATAAACATTTACATTACACTACTATTGCTATAAGATATAATAATAATATTCGACAACTATCACACAACGCCGTCTAGTCTCAAGCTAAGCACAGCTTGTGTTATGAGTACTAGACAAATGATAAACATACTTATATATTTCTAAATACATACATATTATAGATAAATTACACCCAGACACACGACAACAAACATTTGTCCTGGGTGGGAATCGAACCCACGACCTCCCGAATAGCAGTCAGGGTCACTAACTACTAGACTGACAGGCCTGTCATCACATTGTTGCACACATCAACATTACAACATTTCGCCAGAGACAGGGCAAGACCTAAACTTAATGTGAGCAAGATATATTTTGCGAGGCCCCGTGATGGATAACGCATGCGGGCGGATTTTGTGGAGAGATTCATTGATACTCAAATTTTTCCGCGCCTACGGTGGCCAGAAATCGTCATCGAAATCCCGTCCGCGTCTGGGGCATGAAAGTATCTTTTTTTTAAAACTCGTATTAATAATATACGCATATTCGAAATTAATTTCTTTATATAAACAAATCAATGACCTTGTAGGAAGTTGTCAGTCGTGGCGTACTAACTACCTATAGGTCATTGAACTCGCCCATGCCATGCTCGCCATTTAATTTCGTACATGCGCAAATTAATTCTACTTTTAGAAGTATTTTGTTTTTTAATTTCTAATTTCTATGATTACAAATCGATAGTATTTCATGTATAATATTTAAAGTACTTACATGCAGTAATGTTCAGGTATCGATTTTTCAATCTGTTCTCAGGCCTATGACTATGATGACTGGTGTGACCCAACGCGGCAGACTTCGCTACTACGATCTCGTACTCTTTGCTAGAACACAAAAAAAAAATACATTTTATTTAAAAAAAGGTATCCATAAGAGGTCAATCGTGAGTCATTAGGTTATGTGGACTAAATTATTTTTCATTTAAAGCACATGTATTTTTATCGGCTTACAACATATTGTTTCCTCTGGTAGTCTTTGTTAGTACATCTAATACTTTTTTAGCACAAAGAGACTTATTAATGTCTTGTTATTATATATAAGTGAATAAACCAAGATCATAGACCATAGCTTGAAGCAACCCTTAGAGGCAATAAATTCACATTTACCCAAGTCATCACATAGCGGAAATCTGTTACCTGAAGCCAATATCCCCATCAGCATGTAACGCAGCCACATGAGCAGGAAAGCTGGTGGCAGCCACAGCGGGCTGCTGTCTGCCAGCCATGCGGGGAGGACGAGAGGGCCCGCATGCGTCGCCCGCACCGCCCGCAACGCCGTCCACGCCGTCTGCCGCGCCTGAAGCGCACGACACCAGCGGGGAGCAGTTTACCACTGGAAATAACGAACGATTAGTATACCATAGAAAAAATGGAAAATGGAGTAGGTTGGTAACAGAAAGTATGGAAAAAGAAGTAGAGGCAGGCAAAATAAAAGATGGGAAGATGACTTGTGGAAAATAGCTGGTCCAGTATGGAGCCGATTAGCAAGAGACAGAAAATCGTGGAAATCTTTAAAGGAGGCCTTTGTCGACAGACAAGTTGTTCAACAAAAGCAACCAGTTGCCGATCACTTAAATTAGAATATAGATTTAGTTTTTAATAAGTAGGCATGTATTTATACTTATTGTAAAAAGAAACAGCAATAAAGGCTATTTTATTTATTTTTATTTTATTATAGTATACCAGACAAGACAAACATGCTCCAGAATTGAGTAAAGGTATCACGGAGTATGCAAAATTGATTCTTGTTATTCATTATGTAGGATAGGTTTTTTTGAGCTCGGAAATCATCGGTGTGTCAGATGATTACTGACTAAATTAAACCCACTTGTGTCAGTAGATTTTTTTCTATGGTAGGTATGATTTTTACCAATGACGAATCCCACCCTTGGGTGGAACGGGAAACAGTGTCAGACTCTTACTGACTAAACAACCTACGTCGCCATATATACCAGGGCAACAGCCTTCCTTTCAGACACGAATCCTTGGCCCCAGTTGGCTTCGACCCTTCTATAGGGTCCCTACAGTAGTATGCATGTAGAACAAGCTTTTGTGATCAAGACTACAAAACATTAACTTATTAAACATACAAAATTGAAAAATAGGTTTAAAAACGAACAAAGGAATGTATCGTCAAAACCACTAAAATGTAATTTAAGTTATTCATTGTATGATTTTCCTTAACAACCGTGACACAGAAGTTAATAGCCACTATAACAAACAATTGTAATACTGTTCCGTTTTAGAACTGTGATTTAGAATATAAATAGTCTTCAGTATAGTATAGCATAATATCAGCTTTATAATAGACAATAATAGAAGTAAAACCAAATTTAAACAACTAATAAACGGTCTCGCACAAATTAATTACGGCAAAAATACGATATTGTTTGAAGGAGAACGGCTGTTTAACAATTTACCCGAAGACAAAGAAATGTGAAAATATTAATATGTTTTTAATTGAACTTTAAGAAACATGTATATAACGTTACCAACACACCAGATGTGAATGTTACAATATTTATAAGCACTTTGTATCTCATTTTAAGTGAACTGTAATATTGTTATTATGAGAATAAAATCCTTTAAACCTATAATGGGATTCAGGCCTGGCATGGGTCGTAATTCACCACGCTGGCCCAGTGTAGTGGTGTCACATGTTTTCGAATTTTTGGTTCTAGGACATGCCGTTTTCCTCACGATGGTTTTCTTCACCGTTTTGGTGGTGATGAAATAAATCACTCAAAGTAATGCGCCTGGTTAGGTTAGGTTCTCTGCTCCTGATGATGTGAGACGGAATGTCAGAGTATCAGGGATCTTTGTAAAAAGTATGACAAGTAACTCACCCGGCTTTTTGTAAGAGTTCAATGGCGCCCTCGCAGCTCTCTCGCCACCTTCCTCCAGGTAGTTGTATGCGGCACTGATGCATTTACTCAAACGAGCTCTGCACCTGTGGTACAAGACAGTTTTTTTAATTGTTAATGCTCAAATTACTGATCAACAATCTTTCTACAAAAGTCGATCGATCGATCGATACAAAAATCGTTCTACAAGCAAGTTCTCATTGTTCAAATTGCCGAAATGAAATGTAAGATCGTTTATACAAATGTTCATAGCCTAGCCAAATTACGATCGTTTCATTAACGTCGAACGCATTAAGTTGGCCACACCCCCAATTCCTTTGTTCTGTCGTCTTCTCATGCTCAGTCATCTGTTCTGGGGCTGTAGCTTTATGGTATAAATGTTACTTACGCTGAGGTGTTTACCGAATGTAGAAACAGTTTTGACATGAAATTAGTACAGTACCCAGCAAATAAGTTGAACCCGTTCTCGATTCAGCATCGAAAATTGGTAACTGCGCTTTCAAGGTCCACCATCATGATGGTTTAACTTGTGTGCCGAGGTCTGTAGAACTACTAGGTCACGGTGAACTAACCTCCAGTACAACACGGCCACTGCAATAGCGAAGATCAGTAGAGGACAGACGGCCAACAGCGCGGCGTTGCTGACTCCGCTGTGTGCTACCTCCGAATTATCTGGGGACATCGGTTCCGAATGGGCTGCACACCATTCGCTAGAAACCTCCTGTCAAAGAATTAATACAATCTATTAGATATTTACTAAATATTTTACAAGTAGGGAAAATATTGAACAATATCATCATCATCTACATTTCACTGTGGGACAAGGGCCTCTCACAAGGTCTTGTGCGTCTCGCATTCACCGCATTCCCACGACTCTCACTAAATCATCGGTCCCCCTTGTGGGAGGCCTTCCAACACTGCGTTGCCAGTACTCGGTCGCCACTTTAGACACTTTTGGTCCCATCAACCATACGTTCCACGAGCCAAGTGAACTGCCCACTACCACATCAGTTCATATAATCCAATGACGAATCCCGCCCTTGGGCGAACAGGGAAACAATGTCAGATTCTTACTAACTAAACACCCCACCCCGTTCCTTCCCTGCCCTTCGCATTGAGGCCTAGCCTTCCTTTAAAAACGAGTCCCTGGGCCCCAGTAGGCTTCGACCTTTTCGCAGAGTCCCTACAGACTGCTGACAACCCCTTGAGGCGCGCGGGAATAGTACGCGCCGTGGGAATAGTGCGCGCCGTGGTGTCGACGACTTGGGCTTGGTCCGGAATGTTACCAGACAACCGGACGGCGAGCTACTCATTGCTCGCCATCGGCAAGTCCATGCATTTTGCATGGGGTCATGTAAGTTTAGTAATAAACCTTAATACTTGCCTCAGGTTTGGATTCTTCGCCGTTTATAAAGGATTTATCCCTGGCAACTGACTGAGTAACCGCGTACACTTTTACTTCATATTTCGTCATATTCCATAGATCTACTTCCTGGAATTAAAAAACGGGAACAATTTATAAAAAGATACCAGATTAATACCAGAGTTTATGTGACAAAGATGTTTAGAGATATATGAATCAGCGTTTAAACTCCTGCAATCCGTTGAAAAGGAAGAACCTACCGACCAGACGGGTGTTGTGTCTGGCCATGGCAACTGCCCAATAGTTGATTTCAGACTGTTATATACAGGGTGTCATTCACATGTATGCAAATGAATACCATAGATCCAGTACATGGTTCTGGACACCCCAGACGCTGCAATTCCCATAGGTTGATCGGTATACAATGCCTAAGACATTAACTCCACGTCTGAACTTTTTTGTGCAACAAGCATTTAATAAATAAATTATTCTACAAAATAACACACGTGTGCAGTGTAAAAAACTAAAAATATTATATTTATGATTTTCCTAAGTTTAAAATGCTTCAACATAAACTCAATTTCGGTCTAAACACACTTAAATATATTTTATTATTATAGCAATCGTTAAATCTGTTACATAAAATTTTACACTTACATAAAGTATAATTTATTCTGTGCGACAACCGTACGGTGATTTGGTAAATCATAACTGAACGTAGTACACTTTGATTTGTATATACTAGTATTGTTTAAGTTTCCTTGTACCCATGCCAGACATTTGTTTTAATGTTTCCTTCCTTATTTGGTAAATATTTTATATATTAATAGCTTTTGCCCGCGGCTTCGCTCCCGGCAACAGAAAAATGTGATAAATGAAGAACAGCATTATCGATTTTGTGCAAACTTCACATAAACTTTCTACTAAATAGTCCCAACAATACCGAAACATTTGGTTTCAGTAGGTGAACACGTTCTTGAGTTATAAAACTACAACGAAAAGTGGCATTGTTTTTTATATATATATTGATATTAGCATTTTTCTCTAAGTGGACTTGGTATGGCCTCCAAAATATATAGTAATATATAAATAGCTATTAAAAATAAACAACGTCTAGGTGTTAAGAGGTCCTTGTTTGTGTTTTCTTTTGGCTAGATGTTATTATTCAATCGCAGAGTATATCATCATTACATAGTATAAAACAAAGTCGTTCTATCCCTATGTATGCGTAGATCTTTAGAACTACGCAACAGATTTTGATGCGTTTTTTGTTAATAGATAGTGATTCAAGAGGAAGGTTTATATGTATTATACAATATATTTAATGTCACCATTGCGCCCGTGCGAAGCTGGGATGGGTCGCTAGTTACTTATAAACAGGGATATGAAGGTCCGACGTGCTAAATAATTATGAGTAATAATTTGTAATAATTTATAATTAATTAATCCATGACACGACATTAATTGTAGTTAATTAATTCGATATTATTTTTGGTGAATAACAATTGACTTATGTTACCATCACTATTTCCTTAACATGAATACATAATATTGTATTGTATTGTATGTCCTTGGTCCCTTGATATCCCAGTTATCCAAATTTCCCTGTACATATATTTTGATCGATTTAATCCCATGGAAGGTCAATCCGGTATATGAAACACTATCAATTCGTAAAGATAAAAAAGTACTTTTTTTCTAAAACTCGAATTAATATACGCATGTACAAAATCACTTCTAAGTAAACATCAGCTGAGCGAGTTCAATGACCTGTAGCTAGTTGTTTATTGACCGACCGTACATGCGGATGAAGGGTCTCTTCACGGGTCACATATACACGTATATACGTACTTGTATATGCTTACTAGCCTTCTACCAACGGCTTCGCCCGCGTGAAGGTCGGGTTTTTCCATAGAAACTTTAGACCCCCATTACACCCCATTAGGAGCTGAATTTTGAAAAACCCTTTCTTAGTGTTCGCCTACGTCATAAAAGGAAGACTTGTGCATAATTTCACGTTCCTAAGCCCATCAGTTTCGGTTGTGCGTTGATATGTCAGTCAGTCAGTTTCTCCTTTTATGTATATACATAGATACTTACAATAGGTATGGTGGTTTCAATATCGTTCTTATTGGTGGGCAGCGTGAGTCTTGTTCGAGGCTGCTGTTCGGGAATCTTCCTCAGGGTCACGACGTACTGGTCTAAAGAGTTGTTGTACTCCAGAGGTTGGCGCCATTGGAGGTATAGAGTACCTGAAAATGATAGCCCATTGATTTTATCTTGTTTTTTATAAGGACCAAAGTTAATAGTAGAGGTTCTTTGGCGAGATTTCTTCGAGTGAAGTTCAAGGACTGTTTTAACTGTAATTCGATATCAAATTTTTCGGGGTCATCTGACTCGATATGGCGTGGTTTCGTGGTCAAGATTTTCGTTGTACCGTGCATTCGTTGTTACACTTGTTACGTATTCCGAATTAGTAAGATTTAGGCAAAGTGTTATTCGAGGTTACGTTTTACAGCATCACGTAACACACACCATGCAGACATGGCTTATAGGTTTCGCATCCAAGCAAACAATTTCTTGTTCTATTGAATGACTTTTATCATGAAAAATTGACAAAATTTTAATTTCTTTGGCCATCTTAGCTTAATTTCACCTTAAAATATTTTATCTTAGTAACTACTTATTATACTAAAATAATAAATAATTTTAGCTACTCACGTTTTGTCTGGTCACAAGTCAAGTTCAGTATAATCGGCGCAGACGGCGGGCTGACGTCGGTCAATACGTATAAGGGGTCCGATTTAGGCCCCAGTCGGTCCAACAAATCGGACGACTTCACGCCATCTAGCGAGAAGTTGTAGAAGGCACGCACCCAGATCTTGTATGGAGTGAAAGGCTCTGAAAGCATAAGAAAAAAATATTTATATTGTTACGCCGTAAAAATAGAACACGTCGTTTCTTCGACAAAGCTGAAAGTATCACCGAATAATTAAAACGCATTGCTAGTCGAAACCTCCAGAATAGAAGTACGTACCAGGGCCTAGCAAATTCTAGAAAAATCCGACACGTATAAGTAGGTACTCAATAATTCTGAGAACTTTTGTAGGTACTTAAGTAACTTGGTAAAGGAATTTGTACCTTCAGTCTTTTACTATAGAGTCGAAATTCGTATGAGTCGTGGGGTCGAGTAGTTACCTACCGGTTGGTAATAAGAATAATTTATTGCTTCGCGGAAACGGTTTCTTTTGTTCTGGTGTGGCCTCGAACCTTCGGTATCTAGAATTTTCTTGGCTCTGAGTATAAATACGTGTTCGCTGGCCGGACGGGAGTCAGTTTGATTTCGACTGCGAACGAGTGCGAACTAACCAAGTCAAGTGAAGAGCGTTTTCATCCATACGACGACCTAAGCGATATTCTTACGGATCTTTAGAGTGCATTACGAAGTGGTTAATTGGCGATTGGACTAATTGGTGTTTTGTTTGTGGAAAATAAATCTCTCTCTAAGTAAACCGGCATTTGATTACTCACGTTCGTAACAACTGGTGTCAGAAGTGAGATGCCATTACTACAGAGGGACGACGAACAGCGACCACGAACAAGGAGACAAACGGAGATGGATGCTGCGCGACACCGACTGGAGGAAGAAGATCCGGCTGGTATGGGAGCAACGGCTGCTGCTGAGATGCCAGCAGGCCCAACCTCGGAAATGAGCCTCGCTGCGGTGTTGGCTGCAATGCAAGCTAGCATGGAGGCTAACCAGCGCAAGCTCCAGGACCTAATCGCGGCTAACCAGGAAGAAGCTCGCCGCGAACAGGAAGCCGCTCGCCGCGAACAGGAAGCTAACCAGCGCCAGCTCCAGGACCTAATCGCGGCTAACCAGGAAGAAGCTCGCCGCGAACAGGAAGCCGCTCGCCGCGAACAGGAAGCCGCTCGCCGCGATCAAGAGGCTAAGCAGAACCTTATCCTCGAGAAAATCGATCACGGCCTCGTCACGTTGGGCGAGAAAGTAAAGAATCTCACCTTAGAGGTCAAGGAGGTTTCCGCCCGAACTGATACTTTGGAAACCCGAATAGATGGCCATGAAGATCGCCTGCTGGACATCAATAGAAAAATTGTCAAGCTGGAAGCACGCGAACCCATTGCCATTGGCTCATCAGCGCACACCCACTGTACGTCGGCCGCAAAGTTTGATGTGCCACGTTTTGACGGCACGTCGTCATGGACTGCCTTCAAATACCAATTCGAAACGTTGGTGAAGACAAACCGCTGGGATGATGAGCAGTCTTTCGCGGCGTTAACCTTAGCTCTACGTGGGGACGCCCTACTGGTCCTAGAGAACCTTCCTTCGGACGGTAGGACCTTGGAGCGTCTAATGGAAGGATTAGACACTCGCTATGGCGACAAGCACCTCGAGTACGTGTTCCGCGCGCAACTTCGCGACAGAACGCAGAGGCCTAACGAGAGCCTCCAGCAGTGGGGAGTCGAGATTGAACGGTTGGTGCGGCGTGCATATAGGTCGATGACACCGGAGATTGTGGAAGTTAATCTGGTGCAGGCTTTCATCGACGGACTACGGGACACAGATGTGAGAGCTACGGTGCGACTCGGACACCACCAAACTCTGAAAAGTGCAATGGCTCACGCTTTGGAAGTAGAAGCCGTACGCCAGGATTCACGCACGCACAGAGTTCGAGAAGTAGTGGTTTCGCCTTCAGTGCAGCCGCGTAACCGAGAAAGGGTGGTTTCTTCTTCGGCAACGTCCCGCTATATTCCGACGTGTTACGAGTGCAGAGAAAAAGGGCACATTCGTACTGATTGTCCCAAGAGGAAGAGGGCAAGTGTGGACTCCGCAACCCAAGTTAACGAGAAGACGATAAAACTTAATGTCGCTAGGGCCGCGGGGTGCGTGCCGGTTGGTCCAGTAAAGGCCCCAGTCATCACTATCAATCAAGTCCACACCGGAAATAGTTTGACCATCGAAGGAACACTGAATGAACGTACTTGCAATTTCACCGTTGACACCGGGGCGTCACGGACTATTATAAGACCTGAGTTGCTGAAACGCACGATCTTGTGGCAAAGAAAGTCTCCATCCTGCCGACTTCAGACAGCAACCGGCCAGCCAGTCTCCGTCCTCGGTGATACAGATATAGAGTTAAAAATCGGTGATCAAGTGTACACCCATTCTGTTTTGATTGCGAATATTACCGATGATTGCATTCTGGGTCTGGACTTCTTGCAGAAGTACCGATGTGTTTTAGATATTGATAGGGGAGTATTGAAGTTCCCAGACCAAGAAGTGTTCCTGCGAGGAGTCAACACATGTAACCTCTATTGTGTGAAAGATACTACATTGGCTCCGAGAACAGAAACTTTAGTTGAAGTAAAATTTCCTAAGAAAATCAGGCAACAAAGATGCGTAATAGTTGAGGATACTGGCCGGCATCCGGAACTCATCACTGCGAGGACATTGGTAATGACGAAAGGGAAATCTAAAGTGCGAATTGTAAATCTTGGGAAAAAGGAGGTCCACTTGAAGAAAAACAGTGTTGTTGGGAGATGTGAAGAAGTGAAGTATCTCCGCCAAATCAACACATCTCCAGTGAAGCAGGACTCGACAAAAGGGGAACCTGATCACATCCAGCAACTTCTGGAAAATTCTAAGAACAATTTGTCGACCTCAGAACTACAGCAAGCCAGGGAATTTCTGCTACGGTTTCGGGATATTTTTGCAACGGGAAAGGACTGCGGAAGAACAGGCCTCGTCAAGCATGAGATAGACACAGGTGATGCTAGACCGATCAAACAGAGACCGCGCCGCATACCCTGGGCTAAAGAAACTGAAGTGGCAGAAATGGTGAAGGATATGGCTGATAGCGGAATAATTGAGCCTTCTACGAGCCCATGGTCTTCTCCTGTAGTTCTGGTGAAGAAGAAGGATGGCAGTACAAGATTCTGTGTAGACTACAGAATGCTGAATAACGTCACGAAGAAGGACAGTTATCCCTTGCCGAGGATCGACGATACGCTGGATATGCTCAGTGGTATGAGGTGGTTTTCAACCATTGATTTGAAAAGTGGCTACTGGCAAGTGGAAATCAGCGAGAAGGATAAAGAAAAGACAGCGTTCAGTACGGGCATTGGCAATGGCCTGTGGCAATTTAACGTCATGCCTTTTGGGTTGTGCAATGCTCCAGCAACCTTTGAACGCCTCATGGAACGAGTCATGGTTGGTCTTCTTGGTGACGTCTGTCTAGTATATTTGGATGACGTCATTATAATGGGCCGCACTTTTAAGGAAAACCTAAGGAACATGGAAAAAGTGTTCACCAGAATACGAGGGGCTAACCTAAAACTAAGCCCAAAGAAGTGTGCCCTGTTCAAGAAGGAGGTCAGCTACCTAGGACATGTGATTTCCGCTGATGGAGTGAGAACCGACCCTGAGAAGATAAAGGCTGTGCAACAGTGGCCAGTTCCAAAGAATAAAACAGAAGTACGTGCATTTCTAGGGCTATGCACATACTACAGAAGGTTTGTTATGAGTTTTTCTGACATTGCAAAACCTCTACATCAACTGACTGAGGATAAAAGAGAATTTATCTGGGACAACAACTGTGAGTCAGCGTTCAACGAGCTGAAGCAGCGGCTATGTGAAGCACCTATACTGGGGTATCCGAGCAGAGATGGAAGATTTGTCGTTGACACAGATGCCAGCAATACGGGAATTGGTGGCGTATTGTCACAGGTGCAAGATGACCGACAGATCGTGATCGCTTACTTCAGTAAGGCACTTTCAAAGCCCGAGAGGAACTACTGTGTTACTCGACGAGAACTGCTGGCCGTAGTAAAAACCTTGCAGCACTTCCATAAGTACCTCATAGGAAGGCAGTTCACGTTAAGGACCGACCACGCTGCACTGAAATGGCTGCTACAGTTTAAAAACCCGGAGGGTCAAGTTGCAAGATGGCTCGAGCAGCTGCAGGAGTTCAATTTCGTGACGGAACATCGGAGTGGAAAAGGGCATAACAATGCTGATGCCCTGTCGCGACGTCCGTGTGATGAAGACTGCAGACATTGCCAGCAAAACGAAGCCAGAGAACACGTGAACTTGATTAGAACTGAAGGCAACTTCAAGAAATCCCAGGAAGAAGATGACGATATTCGACCGGTACTGGACTGGTTGCGTAGTGGAGCTAGGCCCCAATGGAGTGAAGTATCGTCACTTAGTCCCGTCACAAAGAGCTACTGGGCGCAGTGGGACAGTTTAGTCCTGGAGAATGATGTGCTCTGTAGGAAATGGGAATCGAACGATGGCAAGGAGGTGACCACACAAGTGATAGTACCACGAAGTGAAGTGGTCCCCCTGCTACAGGAAATACACGATGGTGCTTCTGGTGGACATCTGGGGATCAAGAAGACTCTACTGAAAGTGAGACAGCGGTATTACTGGCTCAATTGTAGAGAGGACATAGAGCAATGGTGTCGGAAATGTACAGCGTGTGCATCTGTGAAAGGACCACAGACTAGAAGCAGGGGCAAGCTTCAGCTGTACAATGTGGGAGCCCCATGGGAACGCATTGCCATCGACGTTGCTGGACCATTTCCAATTACAAATGATGGAAACAAATACATAGTGGTGATCCAGGACTATTTCACAAAATGGCCAGAAGTCTTTGCCATTCCCAATCAGGAAGCGACGACAGTGGCGAAGAAGGTGGTCGAAGAAGTAGTGTGCCGATTTGGCGCACCTTTGGAGATCCATTCCGATCAAGGCCGTAACTTTGAATCTGCGCTGTTCCAGGAGATGTGTACCCTTCTGGGGATTTACAAAACACGCACAACACCTGCGCATCCACAGTCGGACGGAATGGTGGAAAGATTTAACCAGACCCTGGAGAATCACCTGGCTAAGGTTGTCGATGACCATCAGAAGGACTGGGACCGGTATATTCCACTATTTCTGATGTCTTATCGATCGGCAGTGCACGATAGCACGGGATATACTCCAGCAAGAGTGAATTTCGGCAGAGAGATGAGACTTCCAGTCGATGCTATAACTGGCGTGCCACCTGACAAGACCAAGCCAGTTACGGACTATGTCAGTGACCTTCAAGATCAATTGGACGAAGTGCATAAACGAGTACGTGAGAATAGCATGAACACCAGCTCCAAAATGAAAACTAGGTACGACCGTAATGCCAACACCAAGGGATTTGAAGAAGGTGCACTAGTCTGGCTCCACAACCCGCTCCGACGAAAAGGGAAGTCGCCGAAACTTCAAGCTCGATGGGAGGGACCTTACACCGTGATGAAAAGGATTAACGACGTGACCTATCGCATCAAGAAAGGACTAAGAGGGAAGCCTAAGGTAGTCCACTTGGATAGACTGGCGCCGTACCGTGGATCTAATAATGCTCGGGACGAGCATGACTAAGAGGGGGGCACTGTTACGCCGTAAAAATAGAACACGTCGTTTCTTCGACAAAGCTGAAAGTATCACCGAATAATTAAAACGCATTGCTAGTCGAAACCTCCAGAATAGAAGTACGTACCAGGGCCTAGCAAATTCTAGAAAAATCCGACACGTATAAGTAGGTACTCAATAATTCTGAGAACTTTTGTAGGTACTTAAGTAACTTGGTAAAGGAATTTGTACCTTCAGTCTTTTACTATAGAGTCGAAATTCGTATGAGTCGTGGGGTCGAGTAGTTACCTACCGGTTGGTAATAAGAATAATTTATTGCTTCGCGGAAACGGTTTCTTTTGTTCTGGTGTGGCCTCGAACCTTCGGTATCTAGAATTTTCTTGGCTCTGAGTATAAATACGTGTTCGCTGGCCGGACGGGAGTCAGTTTGATTTCGACTGCGAACGAGTGCGAACTAACCAAGTCAAGTGAAGAGCGTTTTCATCCATACGACGACCTAAGCGATATTCTTACGGATCTTTAGAGTGCATTACGAAGTGGTTAATTGGCGATTGGACTAATTGGTGTTTTGTTTGTGGAAAATAAATCTCTCTCTAAGTAAACCGGCATTTGATTACTCACGTTCGTAACAATATCTTGCAAAATATGTATTTACGCAGCCGTTCGAACACCTATTGTATTTCTATTATGTCTCTAATTGTGGTATTTAAAAGATTAAATCATTCAGCCGAGGACGACCCGCGAAGAGGAAGAATAAACTAGATGCCTTCCTCAAAGTTTGGTTCAAGGTGGTTCGAGAAACGAATACTTGAAAGAATTCGGGAAGGTTTTTGCCCAGCTATGAGAGAGTATAGGATAATTAAATTTGAAAAAAAAATACATAGTATGCATGTATGCAGCAGATCCCTTATGAAGGTATAAGGCAAGTAAGAAGAGAGAGAAAGATATATTACATAGTATAAAACAAAAGTCTGTGTTTGTCTGTTTACTTGCTATTGTCTCCTAAAACCCGCGATGGGTTTTCATGCAGTTTTCACTAATAGAAAGAGTAATAAGCAAAGAAGGCTTGTGCATATTATTTGCACCCGTAGGAAGCTGGGTCAAGTTACCAATTCAGTATAATTTTGGCAAAACCAACTCTATAACAAACAGCACTAAGTTCAAATTTTATTGCATGATTCTTATTAATATGTAATCACTATAAAATCAATTGAAAACACACAACGATGTCAATACTAGACTTAGTGGTGAAGTATTTCGATTTTATACATAATTGATTCAAGTAGACAGCATGTTTTTTACTAAGATTCATTATTTACTAGAGCATTGATAAAAACTGTATGACACGACCAAATAGTATTTAAATATCACTAAGCGTGTAACTGGAAAAGGCTTGAACCAATGATTTACACCCGTATTCACAAACGTTACTATGCGGTCTCACAGTGCTCGCGAGCGCACAGGGCAGGGTTTGTGAACTACGCAACACAAACGAACCAATCACAGAGCTCTATTTCAACGCTGTGCGTTTGCTTAGTCAAGGGTCGTTTGAGTATTGTTTGTGAATACGGGTGATAGTGTACTTAAAAGCAAATTAAAATGTGTAAAAAGTAAAAAACATGTGTCCATTTGGGGTTAGCATAACCCCAAATCACAGAACACTAAAGTAGAGAAGTCAATCTAGAACACATAGACACTGCTCAGGAACATGATATTCAAACCAGTCGCTGCACGCTTCACCTGGGCGCCCACGAATCTCGGAACAAGACGACAACCCGACAACCCTTGTGCGACGGTCGAGCGTATGTATAAAAAGAGAACTACACACATGAGATTGACTTCTGTACCCATCTATTTTGTGCATTTTTGCATTAAAATGATGCCGCAATTAAGTGGTCGATATTTTACGAATGCAAAACAGTAGCAATATTTCCATCTCTATGATCATCAGACAGAACTTCGGCAGAATCTCATGACGGCATAAAACAGTGGCCAGATACCAAGCCATAGGTATGGTGTCAGAGGCCACGAGGAGCAGTCGTCTCCTTCTGATAAGCAATAAAGCGAGCGAAGGTGATGGAAAGTATAAGACGGAGACAAGCCTCACCCCTGAGATGCCTCGGGTGTCTACAACGGACTTTTAACCACCACAGGCGCGGGCTTGAGGTCGATCAGCATCGCATAGCTCGCCATCCGATAAGGACCAAACTGGTATTGGACACATTGTGTTCCACGTTCACCTAGAAGTGTCAACAAACGGACAAGGCCAACAGGGCCGATGCAAGACAAAAAAAAAGCTGAAAAAGTCTTCGAAAGAATTACTGTGGCCCCAGCCCACATAAAACCAACCTTTGTCTCGACGACTTTTGAAGGACAAAACAAAACAATTTGCCTGCTGCGGTCTTCCCGTCCGATTAAAATTTAGGTGTATCCAAGGCTAGAGTGAATTAGACACTTAATGAAATAGTGCGCCTCACACTCAACGATTGCATCAATGCTTACTATAAGATGGAATTGCAGTCAGAGGCGGTAGTTTATATTAATTAAAAAAATTAAGAAAAAAAACTAAAGAAACATAGATGTGTATTAATCAGTAATCCTGACACTCCTCAATCCACCCAAAAAAAAAGAGCATTTGATGATTTCCTTCCAAAAAAAAAACTACCAAACTACTATATTTTTTTCCTATCCTACCACACTTAACCGTGAACTATCCGAAGACATCAAAATGCGGTAACTAATCTGAACAATTAAGACGGACTGAAGGTATCCGTTTAATTGGATGAGTGTCTGAGTTTCAGACTACCTCGGCAGAAGGTCGAGGCCTTTACCCATTAGCCAAGCTTAAATAATTAAATAAACGTTACGACTTTTAAATTAACACCCGGCTTCGTGCTCGCCCATAAAATAAGACAGTCGATGAAATTAAAGATTAAGAGATAAAAGTAATATTTACGTGTGCAGTACAATGACAGTACTGTTGACTTTGTGGTTGAGCCATTGGCTGTCTCTTTGTGTCTAACGAGTTCAATTCGCGCACAAAACAAATATTTGTATAGCCTAGCTCTAATATTTACGAACGCTGTGAAATCGCGGCCGTTTGGTAACAGTCCGGAACGAGCCTGACTCGTCGAAGGAGCATAATGTTCACGAGCGACAAAAATAAATTTCAGCAACACCGTAGGAGACCTGCAGGACCTTAGTAAGCCACACGCAATGGAGGACGTTCCTATTGTACAGTATCACCGTTTTGAGAGCAATGCGCATTGGCGCAGAAGTTTGTGTACTATTGTGTAATTATTGCCATATAGCATAAATCTTTCGTCATAAAGCACAAAATCGAGACATTAAAAACTTGAACACTACAACAGTAACAACTTGTAACACAGAAATTACCGCTTACAATAAAACATCCACTTTCCCAATCCCCATTATTAGTCGCTAACCACGAAAAGAACAAAACAATCTAAAACCATACTTACTCAGATTTCTCAAGCGGAACCCGACCACTTTCGTCACCTTCCCGGAAGTATTCAATAGCGTCAAATTCTTCGGCGCCCTCGAATAATCCTCCATGCCCAAGTCGCTTGGGAAAACATTCTTTTTCTTCACATCGGCTGTAGTCTGTGTACCGTTGACGATGTTCACGTCATACCTTGGAACCCCTTCTTCATAATACAGCACATATGCGACTTGTGTAGTATCCTTATGTTTACTTTGCCCATAAGATTTCTTCACGACTTCTTTCTGCTCTACCGGATGATGGGCTTCAAGAACTTCCAAATTCTTCTCGTAATGCATTTTCGGTTCTGTCCCATTGTCCTGTCGTCTCTTTCTGTGTCTGTGTGTTCGGACATCTCTTTTACTCCTATAGTCGTCGATAAGGACGTGGGAAGAGTAATCGTCATTGTATTTCGGTTTGTCGTTCTTGTACCAGTTGTAGGAAGTATATTCAAAGTCTTTTTGTCTCTCTGGATTTAGTGCTTCTGGAGACGGGTCTTGGCTTAAGACATCGTTGACTGGTGCGTCTCCTTGAGGCTCTTGCTTCTTCTGTATCCTGCTTGGCTGATCAGGTACAAGTGATTGACTCTTCGGGTCTAGGTCTGTGTTGGGAAGGGTGCGCAGTGTAAAGGTCAGTGGCGGGGCCCATGAGAGGTGGACTTCCTCTGTTGTAACGTTGTTAGCTGTCAGGTTCTGTGGTGCGGACGGAACTGGAAAAGAAGAAATAGATCTATTAATATATTGAATAAGTTGGGTTCATGGAACATGGTCGGTAAAAGCTACAGACAGGACAAACTGGACGGCTGAAGGGGAGACCTTTGGCCAGTAGTGGAACAGGTAGAAAATAACACTATGCAACAAAGTATCTATTGGAGTTTTTATATTAACTAAGGCGTACATGATTTTCTTTTAAAAAGCCCGTAACACCTTATTCACATGAAATACATACAAAAAAACGCTATGAATAAACGAAATACCAAAAAAATGCCAAAAAATAATAAATACTAAATTTGTATATCTTAACTAAATCAACTATACTGAGCAGAGATTACAAGTCAAATTTAAAAAAATCTTCAATACAGATGAAACAACTACATGTAAACATTTAAAAAAATAACATTAATATAAATAATTAAGATAAATACAATCTATTTCATTAATTCTTTAATAAGGTAAAGAGTGTCATTTAGCATTCACTACCCCGTCAAGTCCCACAGCTGTACAAAGATCTACCCATCGATTTTCCCCACAAAACCTAGACGATTGCAGTCCCAGATCTTCTGGTTGACGAAACAACAATGAACATTTTTACCAAACAAATTGTCCTCAGCAATTGACTGCCAATCATTACATAGTATAAAACAAAGGTGCTTATTCCCTATGTATGCTTATATCTTTAAAAGTACGCAACGGATTTTGATGCGGTTTTTTTAATAGATAGAGTGATTAAAGAGGAAAGTTTATGTGCATAATACATGCATAATATGTTCAATATCCAGTACCCGTGCGAAGCTGGGGCGGGTCGCTAGTTACATAGTATATAAAACAAAGTCGATTCCTCTTTATGTATGCCTAAATCTTTAAAACTCCCCAACGGATTTTGATGCGGTTTTTTTTAATAGATAAGAGTGATTCAAGAGGAAGGTTTATGGGCATAATACATGCATAATATATTCAGTACCCGTGCGAAGCTGGGGCGGGTCGCTAGTTGAATATAAAATTAAAAACAAACATGACATTCATCCATGAATAGAATTTATCAACGAAGATGATGCAACGATACGAGGCCCCAAATCCTTTATTCGATAAGATAACTTAAACTCGCATAAAAATAAGTACAAACGTAAACAGCATTTTGCTGGAACTACGTTGCCCACACGTGGTAGAGTACGGCCATCGGATCTTGGCGAGTCTGAAGTTTTAAGAATTTTAGCACTTGTGCACTTATACAAAAATAAATGATTTAAACAAAATGCCAATAAGAGTTATTAACAGCACTAACAACTGCAAATTGCGGTTGGAGTGTAGCCTTAGGAGCGCTATGGAGCGGGACTTAGAAAATTATTGGAAAAAATTTTTTTTTTTTAAAGCAAGAAACGTTTTCGAAAAAGTCCCAAAAATTTTTTTAACCTAAAAAATTTTTTTTCGTTTTCTTTGTTTCTCATAACGCCCCTAAGGATATACTCCAACTCCTAAAAATCCACCCCTAAGGCTACCCACTGACCCAAATTGCATTTATTTGTTTTTCATAAATTCGCAGTGCCTAATAATTTCAGACTCGCTACAAGATCCGACGGCCTACTACGACGGCGTACTGTACCCACGAATGCTGTTCTGGTCGTGTCGGTTTCCATGTACTTTACATGGATGCTAGACTTGTAGAGCTACATTAGATCCACGCCACGCGACGTCGTTCTACGTACAAATCAGGCGTGGTCCACGTGTGTGTCGGTCTAATGCAATTCTAGTTGTGTAGGTCCGACTCTAGTATGAAGACTAAGAAGGAAGAAAGTAAAAGTCTGGCACTAAATGTCTTAACATGCCCGGTCTGCCCTAGAACGAGAGAAGCTATTGGATGATTTCCCATAAATATTAAAAACAAAAAAACGCCAACTACCCAACACACCCAGCATTTTTTTTTTTTCATTTGTTATAGACTAATGCTTGACTGCGATCCCACCTGATAGCAAGCAGTGATGAAACGTTGATGGTGAAGCGCATTAGTTTATTAAAAGCCTATTCAGTCTTGCCTTGAAGACACCTAAATTATAATCGGATGGGAAGACCGCAGCAAACAAATATAGCTATATCATAATAACGCACAGACAAACAAACAATAAATTTAACAAGTACACAGTACTGACAGGGGCGTCCGTGTGACACAATTTATCGTTAAATTCTAACTTTCAACCTCTTCAAAGTTGATTGTGACTAACAGAAAGCTATTATTAGAATCTACAGTCATATTATCGTCCTTCATAATGTACCTACATGTCACAATCGAAACTGGAAATCCGTCAAAACCATTTTATACTTCAACTAGCTTCTGCCAGCGGGATCAGTGGGTAGTCTTAGGGGCAGATTTTTAGGAGTTGGAGTGTATGCTTAGGGGCACTATGAGAAGCAAAGAAAACGATGAAAAAATCCCAAAAAACAATTTTTTTTGGTAGTTGGTAGTATAGGGTACAAAAATTTTAAGTCCTCGCGCCGTAGCGCCCCTAAGGCTACACTCCAACCGCCAGGGACTTTGTCATCATCATCCAGCCTTTTTCATGTTGCCAGCACTGGGACACAGGCCTCCTCCCTAGTAGAGGGAATGGGCCATAATCCACCACGCGGGCCCAGTGCGGATTGACAGATGTCACATGCCTTAAAAATGTTCTAGGACATGCCGGTTTCATCACGATGTTTTCCTTCACCGTTTTGAAAGCAATGGTGATGAAATAAATTACACAAAGTAATGCGCCTGGCTGGGTTTGAACCCGCGACTTGTAACTCGTAAGCCAGGGCCGTTACCACTGCTCTGCAGCGGCGTCGCCCGCGTGGAAGTAGGTTTCTCCATATAAACTTTGAATCTCCTTAGGTGGTGCATTTTGGAAAATTATAAAAAACTTTCTGCAAAATTTCACGCTACGGACAGATGAAAATAGCTGATGATGACGTGTCAGTCAGTTTCACATTTTATACACCTATACATACTCGTATATGGACAAGTGACACTTACATTCCTCCTACCACTCCCTTCTTATACAATAGATAACACCATATTTCACACTCATAAAGTTAAAAACTCATGCACTATTTCGTCGTGATATTTTATTTCTAAAGTACCCGAAACTAAGAATAATATTTTGCACTGTTTTTATTTTATTTTTTTTCTAGATAGTCAAACGAGACCCTGCGTTTGACCACAATCTCACCTGATGGTAAGCGCTGATGTGGTCGACGATGGAGCACGCTTGCCTTGTTTGCAATTCGTACGTTGCGTATAGCTCTCCTGGGCAAAATGATTTTGTATCGTTGCACCGTGCGCATTAATATCGGTGGGTTGAGAATGAATCTTATAGAAACCGATTGATGTGCGCTTGAAATGACGAAAAAATAAGTACCTACTTATTTTTTAACAGTCAATTCAAGTTTTAACCAATAAACAGTATTGACTGTAACATATTTATGTAACTCTCACACCATTTAGCATCGTTGTGACAGTACAGATCATAAACGAGTAGTTTGTGAACAATAAAATCGACACTTAAAAAAGACTGAACTATCAACTGTTGAGAAGATATGTATGGTAGTTACAGAGGCCCAATACCGCAAGATTTTTTTATGGTGAGAAAAATCATCTAATGACGAATCCCGCCCTTGGGCGGGGCGGTAAACAGTGTCGAGACTCTTACTGACTAAATGACTGACCCACCACATTCCTTCTTAGCCCTCATACCAGGGTCGGACCTACCTTTCAGAAACCGGACCGGGACCCCAGTAGGCTTCGGCCCCGCACATAGACTACTATAGTATTTGGCCCCGCAGTTGGGTCTCAACATTTGCTGACAACGCCTTGTCCCATCTCTCTTCATACTACGAGATCCTAACGCAATCTATTTTACGACCTAAACTGAACTGTTAAAAAGATGGAACTAAACTTCTCATCAAAAAAATCGAAACACTTCCGTTTTCATTGTTTCTGTCCGAATTTAACACAAAAAAGAATTCATACGATGAAAAAAAATACATATATTATAGCTGGCAGTTTGGCCATTACAGTAATAAGCGAAAATTCTAAATTCAAAATTAGAATTTCATTTGTTTATCTTATAAACGAAATGAATCACTGTTTTGAGACAAATGTGTGTTTAGGGTTGGAGTACATTTAGCGTTTAAAAACTAAAAATTGGCGCCTATCCTTAAACTTTTTGTTTTTTATTTCAATACTGTGACTTTGGGACGTCTGAAAAAAGGTTTTTTTTCTAAAACGTATGGATACTTCGCCCACAGAAGCCGCCCAAGTTGTGGCATTGCTGGATTCTGGCCTTAGTCAGAGTGTTGTGGCTGCAAGACTGCATCTAAGCCTGTCATCTGTTCATAGAGTCTATAAACGTTATCGGGAGACTGGTTTGTTCACGCGCCGTTCAGGATCTGGCAGGAATCGGGTCACTTCTGAGCGAGATGATCGATTTATTGTAACAACTTCTTTAAGAAATCGACGCCTTAACGCTTTTCAACTGCAGCAGCGGCTTCGTGTTGTACGAAGGGTGGCTGTAAGTGACTCTACAATTAGAAGAAGGTTGAAGGATCGTGGACTGGTACCGCATAAGCCAGCAAATGGGCCGAAATTAACTGCAGACCATCGAAGAGCGCGCCTTAACTTTGCACGTGAGCACCTAAATTGGTCATACCTACAGTGGAGCAAAGTTCTCTTTTCTGATGAGTGTAAAATTATGCTGTATGGTAACGACGGAAGGAACAAGGTCTACAGAAGAGACGGAGAACGCTATGCACAATGCTGCATTGAAGAAAAGGTCAGCTATGGTGGCGGTTCGTGGACGGTTTGGGGAGGAATCAGCGCCGACGGTAAGACAGAGCTTGCTTTCGTGTCTGGGCCACGTCTGCCTGCACTAAACTGTCATCGGTACGTCGAAGAGTGTCTCGAGCCTCATGTGATGCCCTATGCACATTTTATTGGCAACGGCTTCATATTCATGCACGACAATGCTAGGGCTCACACCGCGGGCGTCGTACGAGATTATCTTAACGAAGTCGATATCTCTATTATGGAATGGCCAGCAAGAAGCCCGGACATGAATCCCATTGAACATCTATGGGATGAATTAAAGAGACGAATTCGAGCAAGAGATCCTGCCCCAGAAACACTTAGCCAGCTGCAAGATGCAATCCAAGAGGAATGGGACAATATACCACAGCATGTGATCGTGACTCTCATCCGATCGATGAAGAACCGTATGGAAGCAGTAATTAGAGCTCGGGGAGGGAATACAAGTTATTAAATAAACGTTTTTTAGCTTTTTTTTTCATTTACGTGTGTTGTTTTATCCATTTCCTTTATACTCCATACGGAATAAAAATGACTCATTTAACAAAATACGAAACCTATGAAAAATTCATTTAAATTTAGAACATTAACATTAAGATTTGATAAGCTCATATTACTCACTATTAAACGACATTTAACATTTATTCCTAAATGTACACATTTTTCTGATAATCCTGACAAAACGTAAACTTGCAAGGTGTTTCGATTTTTTTGATGAGAAGTGTATATAGGGTATATAGCTCCATCTTTCTTTCTCGTTCATCTGACGTTTTGACGTTTTGGTTATACCCTAGAAAAACCTAAGGCAATGGAAGGTAGGTACGGCCATTCTAACTTGGCGAGCCTAAAGTTAGAGATCTTTACTACAAGACCATGCTTTATGCCAAATCTCAGGATTCTAGGTCAACGCAAAGTACCCTATAAATTTTGATTCCTAAGAGTATCGAAATATACGTTATTTGCGAGATAAACCGTTAACTTCAAGTTTAATTTTTTCACAGCTTTAAGGGTCCGTAGACTTGGGTATATGGTTTAGGTTTAACCTTTAACTCTTTTAGCTTTACACGTTCATGATAGAGGTCATGATGGTCTTGACAGACAACAAAGTAATCCTATAAAGGTTCCGCATTTTCCTTTTGAGGAAGAGAACCCTAAAAGAAAAAAAAATAATCAATTTTAATTATCATTTGACGCTCATCGTAAACGGTGAAGATGGAATCAGGAATGCATTACTTCGACTAAGAATTCTGATAATAAGGCAACAGTTTTCTGGAAACACATTAGGTAACAACATGTTACAAATGCTCATAATACATATTTACACGCGGGCAAAGGGTAGTAATAACATACCCAAGACCAGAGGTCTCATGTCTAATATAAATACATTTTATGGGCGATAAATGTTATTGCGTAACGGCTTTTACCATAAAGCACCGCTAAGTGCGTAATTTTACATTATGTAAACGGAAACTCTTCCGCAACTAGACAGTGATATAATCAGAGCACAGAGCAAAAACAAAACCGTAACTAGATTAGCGGCACCGATAAAAAATTACTAGAACAAAAAAGTAAAAAAATGACAATTTGAAGACTTATCTTTTTTCTTTAGCGTCATTCAGAAGTGCAATTATTGACCATCAATTATTATTTAACCTTTAAGGCACCAATATACACCTCATACTAGGTAACTTAAACCTTATTACGTAAGAATAAGGTTTAAGTTAGCTGGTACCGATATGTATCAGTGGAGTAAAGAGTGGGTATCGAGATGGAGAGGAGTGGTGGCCGAGTGGTATCGGCCCCGACTTACGAGTTGTAAGGTCGCAGGTTTAAACCCAGCCAGGCGCATTACTTTGTGTAATTGATTTCATCACCACTGCTCTCAAAACTGTGAAGGAAAACATCGTGAGGAAACCGACATGTCCTAGAACCAAGAATTCGAAGACGTGATATCCACCAATCCGCACTGGGCCCGCGTGGTGGATTATGGCCTATTCCGTCTCCTAGAGAGGAGGCCTGTCTCCCAGTGGTGGGAACATTAAAAAGGCTGATGATGATGACCACTCTAACTTGGTACGATTGGACCACGACATTGGCTCCGTCAAAGCTCCCGTGGTCTCGAAGCTCCCGAACCAAATCAGTCCATCAGAAGAGTAGTGCTGTATCATAATTATGATTGAGTCCGTGTAGGTCCGTTAGCTGACGGCGTGCACTTAACATTGTACGCGAAACAACTGTGAGATTCAGTCGTCTATTGCGAGAAAGGATTTAGTCGGAAAATGTTGTCGGTCGAACCAAATTTGAAATTGTTTTAATGCTACAAAGGAGGCGCACATGGAAAACTACCATATCGGGTAATCGCTCTTCACGTTCTTACGCCAATCTCATCTATTTCACACGCTATGGCAACATTGTCGTCTGCCTATCTCGTCGCTATAAAAGAAACTTCGTCAATTAATATACTTTGTTTCAAACAAGGACATAAAAACGAAAGATACCTAAGTAGTTTCTTAGGGCGCTTTCAGTTTAAGCGTTTTTTGACGGCTTGCAGCGGTGCTGATGCCGATTAATCGTACTGGGTCAGATGATCGTACTTTTCGTACAAACCGCGCAGTGCGGCAACCGTACCGCGAACAACAGGGCGGCAACGTCACAAACACCACGTGTACAATTCGGTATTGAATAGTGGGGTGATGAATAGCGCATCACTGGCATACAAACGCAGGGCAGCCAGATACGTTTGTTGACTGGCTTGCTGCGGAAAGGTAAACATGCGACAAGCAACAGTCAGACAAGAAACGTCTAAATTGAAAGCACCCTTATACTTTGAGCTAGAAATAAAAACTAGAGACCAACTGAAGGTTCGGTTTCGGTTAATTTAGGCCAAAGAAAAACTGATTTTGGACGAGGTCAAGGTTCCGCTCGACCGAAACTAGCGATTTTAAGCTGCCTGTTGTGATAGAGACCTAAAACTTAACCATCAAGTGTTACTTATAATTTTTGTTTAATCGTGAATTTATTCACTTATTTAATACTACTACTGCAGGCGGCTTTGCCGCGTGAAAGTAGAAAAGTGATAGAGCATCTATCTAAGTACTCAGTTACTTTAGTCGGAGATGAATTAGGATTGGAGAGAAAATTTTAAATATCGGCCCAGTATCTTTTGTGTTTATTCATAACAAGATAGATTCAACGCATGGTTTTAAGATAGTTTTGAGAATTACAATATCGAAATATCATCTTTATGTTGTCTTTTCTGACTGGCTTTGGTTTCGTCTTCAGCCGAAATGGTATGAAAAGCCGAGCGAATTAAAAATCGAAACACAGGTCATTTGATTTCACCAGAACTTAGTTTCCAAGGTTTTGGAAGAGACCACTTAAATCGGTTTACTTCCTACTTACTTGCAAAGGATGCAAGCGTGAAGGTACATTCCGCTCATCAAGTAATACCCCAACAATAACACGCAAATACCTGTTTCCTATTGCGTATTGGCAAATCAGTCTACAGATTGATGTATAGGACGACCACGCGTTTCAAAGAATTAGACGAAAGGCGAAAGAACAGTACGGCCAAATCTTGGCAAGTTTGAAGTTAAGCTCTGCGAATTTTAGCGCTTGAAAACTCGTAAAAAAATTAATGATTTAAACAGATAAATTACAATTTGCGGTTGTTATTGTTGTAATAAACTGTTATTGGTATTTATTATTTTAATAACTTTATTTTTGTACCCGACTTCAAGAAGGGTTATTCGCGCATATCTTATGTTTTTAATTGTGTCTGTAATTACGGCATACCAAAGGTTTAAACACCAAAAGGAGTTTTAGAAGTTCCCGAAATTGGGTCTATATATGTCTATACACATTGTAAGCAGACGTTAACTACCGGCAACAGCAACTAACCTAGCCACTAAAATGAACCAATAATAGATTTATACGCGCATTCGCCACCCAGATTAAAGAACCCAGTTTCAATGAGAAAACATAGGTAGGTTAGTTCTAGGCAAGCGTGCTCCATCGTCGGCCACATCATCCCCCCTAGCCAACTTACAATTGTATCGTTTAGAGTTAGCGCTTGTAGTTGGCCACCCCCAATTCTCTTGTTCAGACGGACGTCATCTTAACAAAGGAAATGGGGGCGAGGCTATCTACAAGCGCTAACTCTAAACGAAACGATTTTAACTTGGCTAAGGGGGCTGGCGAGATAGTGGTCAAACGTGAGCTAATCCGTAATAAAAAAAACACAGGAAATAGCAGTGTTCATTCGTGTTTACTCGATGTATCATTAAGTCTTATTGCAGTCGCAATTTCGTTTTAAATATGTGTATAAGAGAAATCTTTAACGATCTCATTCACGGCTCAATGATACTGAAACTAATCACTTTTCACAGATAACTACTACGCTTCAATGTTAATTCGCATTATAGTGACAAAACCAATAAATCCGCAAAAAGTTCGATCTTTATTACTCAGCAAAAAAAGTGGAGTAGGCAAAAACGCTGTTTGAAAAGCGTTTTTCTTTCAAAATTTGGCTGAAGCAAATTATCAAATTATCATCAGATTTTGTTTTTCCTTCAAATGACCCACAAGAGGATTGAACAAGAGGGTCCGATCGTTTTTAGTATTACATTCTAAAACCATTAAATAATATATTATTTGGTATAGGAAACGTAAAATAACTCCTATCGTCCTGAGTAGATCAAGTAGTATTGTCAGACTTTTACTGAATAAAATCGACCTATATTTGTTTGGTTAATTTTTGCTTTCTGGGAGTTAAGGCTTAAGGCAAAACTAGGGTAGTTTTTGAAATGTTGTACTTGTAAAACACGTACATATGGTTAAATTAGGTATGTAGTAGTAAGCGTTGGTAACGAATTAGTTCTTGAAACATGTCTTTGTCAATTTCAATAGTACGTCTACTTGTCAATAGATGGCGTTGTACTCAACCATTTTGTTAGTTGAGCGAGTATCCCGCATCCTGATAGACAGTGACTCCATCTTAACAATTGATTGACATGCATTCAATGGATAGATCCGAGCTAGCGTTAAAATAAAGTAGGACCAACGTATCCCCCGAAACAATGGACTCGCCGAGAATCATCAATCAACGAGTCAAACGACATCCATGGTCCAAAAATTTCAGCCCTAATTTTGGGGACCGAATGAATAAAGTAATTTCGCCCGGGGTTTTAATCCCGTTAACACGGGAGGACGACTTATTTTAGATATTGTGTCAACGTATAATTGCGAACTCTGCAAGATTGTAACAAATCTTGTGAAATTAACCTTTTTTTTTTAAATCTCATCTTTTGATCATTTGCAATGTCTGATACATTAATGTTACATCTTCTTATATATAAAAATGCCACCTTTGTACTATTCTATCTGTATTTGTTATTTTCTTTTTGTGTTTGTGTGTAGGTACATAAATATATTAATAAATAAATAAATGAAGTGCTGTTCGTTAGTCTCGCTACAACTCGAGGAAGGCTTTTTTGTGGTAGGTAAAAATCATTCAATCACGAATCCCCCTTGGGCGGAGCAGAAAACAGTGTCAGACTCTTACTGACTAAACTACCTACCCAGCTCCTTCCAGCCTTAGTCCCAGTGCCCTAGTCTTACGCTTTCGCATCAACTCTTGGCCCCAGGAGGCTTCGACCCTGCGGGGCCCTACTGTTTGCTGACAACTCGAGGAAGACTCGACCGATTTGGCTAATATTGGTCTTGAAATATTTGTAATACTCCAGGGAAGAATTAAACGTTGAGAACGAAAACAAATCGGCGGTACAAAGTTTGCCGGGGCAGTTAGTTGAAAATAAAGAGTTTAAAATTTTCAGCGACTAATCATAAACTAACGGTGTCTGTTTCGAAATATTGACCAGATCATATAATTATTTTAAAATAATAAAAACAAGAATGAAATAAGTACAGTAATATTAACCGACGCTTACAATTACGACATAATTAGAAAACAAAGGTGGCGAAATCGGTAAGTAATTATAGATTCATTTATGTACGTGTATATTCATTACTCATTATGGATGGTTTATTGGTTTATGTAGATACTTATGACGTACAATGATCACCGTTTTCCTTTGTTTATTATTTTATTGAAAGTTTGTACGATAAAACATTATGGTACTCCAAAAGTTTCACGTTGATATGAGGCCATAAGAGCATAAGAGTGTTTTTATTTTAATTTTTTCCGAAATAATTTCTGTACTAAGTTTATAATTGCCCCACCCGTACGCAAAATACGCACTTTAGACAGTTGTGGAGTTGCGGATACCAGCCCGAAATAGAATACCATACAAGGGTTCAATTACATTGTGAGAAATTTGTGACGGACGGCAACTACGGCACCCTACACTTAGCGTAGCCCGACACGCTCTTGGCCGTTTTTTTTTTTCTTGTCTAGTGGAGAGGAGGCCCGAGTCCCAGGCGCCCAGCAATGGGATCATTATAAACTGATGCAATTGAAAAAAATGAGTAAGACAATCTGGCCCTCATGGCCTCATAAATTGCAAACAGTTCTACAAATCTATGCCAACGTTCGACTGCAGTTGAACTTTACTCCTATTTCCTACAGGATACGGTTTAAATTAAAACAAAATGATCTCCGGTCCAAAACAATCGCTCTCAAAGAAACCCCGTCCTTAATTACAAAGGCAAACAACACCGCGGTAACTGTGTTAACGATCGCCGAGGCCCATCAGTCAGCTCCGAACATTTCAATCTGTTTTAGCACTTCGGTAGCTAAAAATAACATTCATTCTTCTTTAACATTTATAAAGCAGTGGAAAATGAATGAAAAACTAGCGATTAGGTGTGACAATTAAACTGTTACGTCGATGTATGAACAATAGCATCGTATGGAGGTCAGTGTCCCATTGTATAATACAAACAACATACCGTTTTTATGACTTATAAAATATTTTATCTATGTTATTACATTTTTTTTTCATGTATATTGTACGAGTAAAGTTTTAGCAGCCAGAGAAGACGGAACCACATTGCAACTTGTTGAATATTTGTTTGTGAAACAGTATTATAGTTAGAAACTTACTTTAACAAGCAACCCTTTAGATTGCTACCACAGATTACTAAATAGTTACAAAGAACGCACAATTTGATTCAATGTACCACTGACTTCGTGCAAATATTGCAGTGTTTCTCATTTTGTTTTTTATGTCAGCACCATATTAGTACAGAGTAGGCGCAGAGCGCTAAGGGCCTTGACTACCCTGTTTTCTTTTCTTGACAAGCCTTCTTGCTCGAAGACTCGGCCCTTGTATGAAGGGCATCGAAGGAACGGGGTGGGTTTTTTAGTCGCTAAAATTCTGACACTATCTCCTGCTTTGCCCGAGGGCGAGAGTTGTCAATGGATCATAATCATGTTAGTATGGTCATGATTTTCTCAAAAATACTAAAAGATCAAATTTAGCTAAAAAAAAAAACACACTTTTTAAATACCACAATATCTGTTGCCATAACAAGGAATGTAAAAGTTATTCGCAATCTGCACTTGGCCTAACAACTCGCATTAATGACAGCTTCTGATGTATCGTTAAAACATACTGTCATCGTTGAATTACTTTACTATCTCACGCAAGATGACAGACCACTTTCGCACTATAACTTTCCTTGAGAGATTTGATCAATGACAGTTCTTACTGTGGTAATGTTTTTTTTGTGGTGGAAAAGCGTTTTGGGAACACATTCGCAGATCACCAGACGAATGTTGTGTCTGATCCAGGCAACTGCCCGATAGTTACTTTAAGGCTGATGTATTTTTGCTTTAATCGCACAGAAAATTCTGATAACGCTATGCAAGATTTTTGCATTTTTCATTCGATTTTGACGACTAAAGGAAGACCAGGCCGATAGACAGTTAGAAAAAGCTTGGCAACCAAAAATGGTAGATCCCTCTTGGTTGGTATATCCCTCTTGGTTGGATCCCTCTGGTAGAAAATGCCTAAGGCATTAATTATATCCGCCATTATACACTTTATAGACGTTTATATAACGTTCAAGAAGTTTTAATAAATAACACAAAATAATGTAGAGATAGATACAAGCATTTCTTCACTAAATTACTTTTTTCTTTACACGGTTCTTCAAACAAAACATCGCAGAAAGTTCCCGGGGGAACATTATATCAACCGTCGAAAAAACTGCCCAAAAAGTTTCTACATGACCAGCAAGACAAAGACTTCGCGTCTTAACGATTGGGCAAAGTTGGAATAAAGAGAATTGCGCAACGATCTAATCTGGTACTAGTCAAATAAAATACACCAAAGAGCAAAGGGCTCGTAACGTACGCAATAACTCGGCGGCAACAGATCGGCAACAAGTTTCGTTAAGGTGGGCCTTCCCGACTAGCCTCGAGGATGGTTTAAAAGCTTGTTGCTTCATCTAAAGCAATCCACAGCGATGTTGATGCAAAAGTAATGCGAAAAAAGAGAGAACACCTGAAAACTCTGTAGGCAATCGGTAATTCTTCGAATATTTCACAAAACTTGTTCCAGAAAATGCGTCTTTTTATTAAACCCTTAAGGATTTTTGAAAAAAACCGACATCATTTAGAAACTCAATTACATGCGCAAGGCTTCTATGGAAGTACTTTTTTTATATTTTTATTATAGAAGTACATTATGGAGAGTCAAAATTCACAAAAAATAGCAGATCTTCAGAGGCCTTTACTAGCACAAATTTACGTTTTGATTTCTATAGAAGCCTAGATAATATCCAAAAGATATCAGTGTATCCAAAATATCAGAAGAAAGATGTGTAATAACATTACAATCACGTAAGAGCGTTTGTATGAAAATTTACGTCGGGTTGGCCGCTCTTAAGATTAGCTATCGAATATCTTAGGACTCAGGATATTGGGAAATGTGTTCAATTCGAAAAAATTATAGTAAGATACCATGTGATAACCTCTCATCCTTTAGATGAAATGGTAAACAGTATTGCAATTTATTTTGTGTGCTTGGGTCAGAAAAAGTCACATACACCGTGAAATTTAAATGGTTGTTTTCCCGTGGCAGAATGACTTGCCATAAGGAGTACTTTTGAAGCATACAGTAAAAATATTTTTTTTTTTTTTTATAAATAATTATTAAAAATATTTATCAACTTAAAAAAGCGAAAACAATAGTAACATTAGACGTAATTTGTAGGTACTACTAGAGTCGCATGAGCAGCCCGCCTTCAAAGGATACCGATTCATTAAATATTTAAACCAAAATAAGCTCTCGCAAGTTATGATACGTCATAATTAGCTTGCACTCTACAGGTCCATTTTTTGTTTTTAATATTTTATTTTTTTATCAAACGTTTGTATTACCAAGACACAATCATTTCGCTGAGGGAAAACAACCATTTAAATTTCACGGTGTATACTAAAACTTGGTTATAAGACTCTGGATATTATGTAGATTTTTTTGAGGTGGGTAAAAACATCCAATGAAAATTCAAACTAGGGCGGCGCGGGAAATAGTGTCAGACTCTTATTGACTAAAGAACCCACCCTATAACTACGTTGCTTTTATACCAGGGCTCAGCCTTCGTTTGAGACGCAAACCCTTTGCCCCAATAGGCCTCCACACCTCAGCAGGATCCCAAGGTGTATTACATGGATCCTCTGCTACTAATAATTGCAATTAATTTTGGACAAGAGTGAAAAGGTTCTTAACAAACTAGTGCGCCTCATCATCAAGGATTGTATCACTTAAGAAAAGCGCTAATTTATATCAAATAAATAAACGAGGAAGGTTTAAATATATAATTTAGACCCGTATGAAGCCGCGCCAGGTCACTAGTTACACTTCCTCATCATCATCCTAAAAACCGCTCTTAGCCGTTCGAAATCTCTCTTTATAGACGGGAAAGATGGATCGAATGTTTTTTACAGTCTAACAAAAGCTTAAGAGGAGAAAAGACTGATTAATAACCTAGCTACAGTGAAAAGCCTCGTAATTTTGCCAAAAAAAAATATAAAAATTCCATTCAATTTATCAGCTTTCCTTTGAAAAGGTCGAAATCAATAGCGGTTAATAATAACCAGCGTAATGTGGGTGTCCTACACCGCCAACGCCTTCAAGAAATACAGGAGTGTATTACGGTATCTACCCACAGGGATAAGGGCTCTCACACAGAATGTGATGCGAAGCGATACGATCATACGACACAATGCGATCGCAGGAAACTGCGATGTGAATTCATGCGGCAAAGATTAGTTCAGGGGCCTTACCATAACGTGTCAAAATGTCAGTGAAGCGATCTAGAATCAGGGATGAACTATACACCCTATAAAGCTCCATCCCTTTAACATTTCAGTTTAGGTCATAATTGATAGCGATACAGCTCGTTGTAAGACCTCTCGTGATCATGCAATGAGCGATGCGAATTGATTCGCATCGCGTAAGTATTTAAGTACAAAACGTTGTGCCAAATCTACTCTTTTTCCCTATTCCGGCCACTGTAGCGCGGGCGTGCTGACGTTGAGCAATGGGTAGCTCGCCGTCTGGTTGTCTGGTAATAGTCCGGATCAAGCCAGTCGTAGACGGCGCGCTCTGTTCCCGCGCGGCTCAAGTTGTTGTCAGCAAATGGATAGGCCAAACTGCAGGGCCGAAACCTACTGGGGCCCTGGTCCGGTTTCTGAAAGGAAGTTCCGACTTTGGTATGAAGACTTAAAAGGTAAGTTGACTGGTAAAAATGTTCTTCTATGTTCTTGCCATCCGTTGTAGGACCACAGGTTTCCATATCAAACCCTGTTCTTAAGGCTGGTATTCCATATGCATAGCGAAGGATGCGTTTGTAAAGAACCAATAGAATCGCTTCATTTACGCTTCGTTCAGCAGTCAGTCCTTTACAGACACATCCTCGCATCTGGTGGAAACGCAGCCTAATTAAGACTATTTTCTTTTACCGTAGGTAACTTCATTCCTTTGGCTTTCGTTACAACACCCACATTTCCCTTGTCATTCATGAATAACGGATGATATAAAAATAACAGAAAGTCAAGACAGTTTCGAGATGGTTTTGTACAAGTTAAATTTTTCCACGAAAGTTATACGGACAGTTGTTTCTGAGAATAGTGACGTCAGTGACAGTGGTTTGTGCTAGGCCAGCTCCTAATATCACGTCATTTTAGATATATGTCTAAAACTAGCTTTCTGCCAGCGGCTTCGCCCGCGTAAAAATAGGTTTTCGCATAAACTTTGGACACGCGTTTCATCCCTAGGGGATGAATTTTGGAAATCCTTTCTTAGTTTGCGCCCACGTCACAAAAGGAAGCCCTGTGCAAAATTTCGCTCTCCTAGTCCAAGTAATTTCGGCTGTGCGTTGATATGTCAGTCAGTCAGTTTCTACTTTTGTATAGCGACCACGCGTATTATGAAGAATGCGCGTCTATGGAGCTATTTCAAGTACGCAGATAGTATTCTTTAAAATATATTATAGGGGTCTTTAAGTCAAGAGTGATTAGGTTACTTCTAGGCAACCGTGCTCCATCGTCGGCCACATTATCGCTTACCATCAGGTGAGATAGTGGTCAAATGATAGATAGTATCAATTTGAAAAAAAAAACCCTATAGTTACGGTCGTTTATACCGCGTACATCGAGGGACTGGAACAGTTTGCCAGCTGCGGTCTTTCCGTCCGATTATAATTTAGGTGTCTTCAAGGCTAGAGTGAATAGGCTCTTAATAAACTAGAGCGCGCCTCACCATCATCGATTGCATCACTGCTTACCATCAGGTGGGATCGCAGTCAAGCACTAGTTTATCGCAATAAAAAAAGAAAAGGTTCTTTAACAAGCCAAGGACTAGTTAGAGTACACATGCGTTTGAGCACTATAGCACTTTTGACTGAGTCTATCACCCGTATTCACAAACGTTACTATGCGGTCTCACAGTGCTCGCGAGCGCACAGGGCAGGGTTTGTGAACTACGCAACACAAACGAACCAATCACAGAGCTCTATTTCAACGCTGTGCGTTTGCTTAGTCAAGGGTCGTTTGAGTATTGTTTGTGAATACGGGTGTTAATCTATTTAAGGCACAAGGGACTCCTTGTGTAAACTGCATGTTGCATCACAACATCCAACCCGGTAGACTCCTGTGTTTAGATATGAATTGCTTATAGTATATTATGCAGATTTTAAATAAATTTGAAGTATTATTCAGTTAATAGCGCCTGCCAGCGACTTCACCCGTGTAATAGTAGACAATTATCTCAAACAACAACCTAGGTACTTCCGGGGTAAAAAGTTATATAATATAAGTAAGCAACTTGACTGTAATTTATTTCTTTTTTTGTTAGATCAATGTCACTTAATTCAAATACTTGTAGACTACTAAAACTAAATGTAAACGATGATGATGATGAGGATGATAGTGTATACGCGTAAAGAAAATAGTGACTTAACGTTCTCATTCAACTTAGCCACGCCCCTTGACCAATAGGGAATATGCAAGTATATTTTTTAAGCTATTGCATAGCTTCTATCGCAGGCCTTGAGCGCGGGGACTAAATCCAGAAATTCCGTAACGAAAAAACCTCACGATCCCCACTCCGACGGGCACGGAGGTGTGGCTTGAAGGCCGTGCATCGTCTAACGTCGTGTCAGTTCGGCAGTCTTCGACACGGCGCTGTGTGTCGTGCGATTAGACGTATTGTACGACTTTACGGAACTCGCCCGAATCGAGACGAGCTGCTCCGAAATCGGCCGAATACATAATCAGCTGTTTGCTTTCGCATAGATTTGCGATTAGACGTATTGTACGACTTTACGGAACTCGCCCGAATCGAAAGAAAAAGAAATATTGTATGAATAAAATAAAAATAAAAAAATAAATAATTATAATTGCATAAGTTGATACAGAATGCTATGCAATAGCTTTACCGCGGCAGTCCCCGAGTGCCACACGTATTTTTTATTTTGAAGATGCTAAACTAACTGCTGCCAGCGGCTTCACCCGCGTGATAATAGACACTCGTCCCAAGGGAACATAATTAAAAAGTACCCTATTTGCCCAGGACATGGTCGACTCGAGTACTAAATCGAAATCCGTTCAGCCATTCGAGCGTGAAAAAGTAACAAACGTAATGTACTATTTGTCCGTGGAAAATTGCAAACTCTATTGTTGTAATAATTCTTATATAATTAGATTATAATTATAACTGGCTTGACGCTTTTAGACGTGATTTTCACTCGTGAGTTTCACCATCATAATTACGCCAAAGAAGAATCTTTTAGAAAAGTAGATGGGAAAACACCCAGGGGCCGATACGTTAGACCTAATCTGTGCTACACTGGAGACCACTAATAGTAGAAACGATAAGTACCTAAAACACAATGTTATTGCTTACTTCTTGAGGGCCGTGAACGAAACAACAATATGAACCAAATACGGAACATATGAGGGCCAGTGAAGATGTTAATCTTACTTATAAGTATTCATAGCTTGGTAGAACAAAACATAATAACGATGTCCAGTATATTTTAGACTAGCGACCCGCCCCAGCTTCGTACAGGTGTTGATATTATTATGCGTTCCAAATAAGAATAGGAAAGTCCATAACCTCGATCTGTCAAATTTTGAGTGAAAAGTACGGTTTGCAAAAAAATCTTATTTGCGTATCAATAAAAAGTTTTTTTTTTGCTTTTTATTACTAAATCTTAGTTAATTCTAGGTGAAGTAAAAACGTTATGGTTTAATATAAATTAGCCAAATATATTGTATTAAGTCATAAAGTTTACAAGAGAAACTATTTTCTTTCTTATTTGCATTGTTAGAAACATTTCGTCCTTTTCTTCTATTTACCACAACTCAGACACATCACACAGGGAAACAGAGACACACAAAATTGAAAAACTGTATTCTGATTAAATTTTTTTTGTTCACGATTCGTAAGTAAATATTTTTTTTTACAATGACTTTTTTTGTTCACTCTACCTAATTTCTTCGATTTGACAGTTCGACGTGACGTCACAAGATTGCAATCGATCCTATTCTCATTTGGAACGGATTGTACTTAAATATATTTTGCATATAAACCTTCCTCTTCAATCACTCTATCTATTAAAAAAACTGCATCAAAATCCGTTGCGTAGTTTTAAAGATCTAAGCATACATAGGTACAGCGGGAAACAACTTTGTTTTATACTATGTAATGATTACTGATTGAAAAACTGTGATAAATTGTGAGAGCGATAGATTTCTGATCAAAAATAATGCTGCGACTTTGACCAATGGGTCTTCCGATGTGTCTAAAGGACGTAAAAAACCCGCTCACAATGGCCGAAAAATAATAATAAAAAAAAAAAACATTATTAACAATGTATTTATTAAGAAAAACATTTACTAAAGGTATAAAACCGCAAAAATTAACCACAATGGCTAGACTCTAGACTCGCATACACTAAAAAAAAGTAATCACGGGGAATATCCAACAGCACAGTTCGATGTCTCTTATAAATCGTTTCTAAAGCCTCGTTTAGACTACGAAACACAAAACGTGCCAGTGACCAAGTACAGTAAGTATGGCCGACGAATCTTGATGAGTCTGAAGTTAGGCTTTGCGAATTTTAGCGCTTCGTAATAATAAAATAAATGGTTTAAACAAATAAACGCAAATAGCAGTTGTTATTACTGTTAAACTGTTATTGGCATTTATTTTTGTACGAATGCACAAGCGCTTAAGTTCGCAAAGTCTAACTTCAGACTCGTCAAATTCCGTCGGCCGTACTTGTACTGTTAACATAAAAATAAAAGACAGTGTAAGGGCACATGTAAAAGCCAACACAACTACAACTACACTAACGCAGATCGCGGATGGACAGGGGCTATTATTTCCAACAGCGCTATTTCGAAAACAATACCTGAGCTAAAATAGGACAGGTTTTAGTTTGAACTGGGTAGAGACACGCGTAGTAGTAGTATTAGTCATCACAATATACTAAAGCGCAATAGAATATAAGGATAACGTGTGTTTATTCAATGACATGTTTAATTTATATTTTACGAGGTTTAACAGCAGTGAATTACTGGCTAATAATTTACTAGACTTCCTTGACATTGACTATCTTAGTCGAAGTAAACGAGGCTTCAACAAAACTGTAGACAATTTTCGAAGCTTACTTGGCGCGAAAATCAGTAGTAAAAGGAGTTCCAAATGCCATAAACAAATAAAAATCACGTTTTCAATTAAAATTATTTTTTCATAGCAAATTTTTATATGTATAGAGCAGTATATAGCCATATATATATTTAAAACTCGTCAAGACGAGTCACAGGAGTTCATACTCGATGGGGTTGTGTCGTTTAATTACAGAATTCCTATGTCCACATTCCGGTTCCATCATCAGAACTACTCCACGATTAATAATTTTGCATTGTCATCTGATTAACACATGCAAGCAAAATTTCAGCTCAATCGGTAACCGGGAAGTGGATCAAATTTAACTTACAAGATTCGATCACAAACATCGAGAGGTGCAACTAAATAAAAGCTTGTAAACTGACTATAAAAAAATCATTTTGTTGGCAATTTTTATTGCGCAAAATTGATCTATACATAGCATTTAAACCCTAATTCCACAATATATTCCCAAATATAGTTCAGCGAGAATCTGTAATTGAATTGATGAAGAATTTTGTTCCTTCGTTCTTTAAAATATCTTGGCTATATCGCTGGACTATACTGCTAAATTGCTGCAATTGTTTGTTTATATTGAGCAACTTGCTGGCTATAGTATTGCAGCAAGAAATTATCACAAAACTAGCGCATTTCCAAGGGCCTTAAAAACAATAAATATAAAATCAGAATACATTTGTAGGATAATCCGTCGCTGTCAGTTGCACCGGCCCCTTACCATGGACCCGCAGAGTAAGGTCAAATCCATTAGGTCCGCTGAGTCACTGACATACGGGAATCATGCACCGTCGATGGACCATAGTATACGTAGATACTTAATGTACGACTAAAATGGATTTAATTATTGTTGTTGACACGTGTTATTTGGAATAGGGCAAGCAAAAGGGATACGGCGTATTTATTTATGGAGAAAAAAACATGCGAAATACGATGATAGCGGATTTCGAGGCAAAAATAAATCCAAAAATCAGTACCTATTCAGTATTTTAAACTTTTAAACGAATATTGTTAATAGGTGCAGATCTATTCTCTAATAAATCAGGTTATGTCTAACACAGACAAAAAAGCGAAGATCAGTCTAAAACCATTTGATGTCTTTCTATGGAACTTTCGCAAACTAAAAGATAATTTAATCACCAATCTCAAAAACATAATGCGCTCGGAACGACGCTAGCACCTATTTCATTCGCTCAAGGTCGTTGGCGTATATCTGCTCCATAAACTCTTCAGCCCCAAACGAAAGCCAGCGTTCGCACACCTATTGTCTTTATTGACTATGTGCGAAGTGGGTAGTGGGGAACGGTAAATCGATCGTAGCGCACGAGACGTGGCAGAAATGTGAATTAATTCTGGGCTGTCATGTGTCAAATTGCTTTATTTTCATAACTTCCTTTATAATTTTAAGTAAAAACGTAAAAAATTGCGATATGGGTCATAGTACATGATGTGTCGTAAATTGTAAAAACAATGGGAAAAACAGTTCGTGCAAGTTTTATTCGTTTCCAACATCAAAGTGGACATTACAGCAAAGACAAAAATGGATAGCTGCTGTGAAGAGAAAAAATCCCGTACGTATTATAATATCCATATTTTTCACGAGGAAGAAAATCGCTAGATACAATATACACCTTAGATTATATACACACTCACTTTTTACACTATTTTTTTCAATTACGTTGAAAAACTAGTCGAAAATCAATATCACAAAAATATCTTATCATCTAGTTGACATGATTTGACAGATGACAAGTCCTGAATAGTTGCGGCCACTAGGGGCGCTGTCATCGCGCACACAACGAATACTATGTCTCAAATTACGGTATTCTAAAGATTAAGCCAAAAGTGAATAGGTTACTTCTAAGCAGAGGGTACTCCATCGTCAGCCAAAAATAACAAAAAACAAACGCCAAATAGCTAAACAAATAAATTCTGTAACATTCTCTATTCAAAACCGTAGTAAATGGCGGGAATCACAACAAAGCATGGAGATAATGGTAGTTTGTGGTTTTTGTTCTATTTGTTTATTCAAATTGCTGCAATGCTGTCGTATACAATGGAATTATTGATGCATCAATCGACACTATGGTGGATTTACTGCACCATCGATTTGCCGTGATTTGAAACTGTATCGGTAATAATAATCTATATATATAGAAGTAGAAACTGACGGACTGACATATCAACGCACAGCCGAAATTACTGGGCCTAGGAGCGTAAAATTTTCCACAAGGCTTCCTTTTATGACGTAGGCGAACACTAATAATGGGTTTTTCAAAATTCAGCTCCTAAAGGGATCTAATGGGGGTCTAAAGTATGTATGGAAAACCCTATTCACGCGGGCGAAGCCGCTGGCAGAAGGCTAGTAATGTAATACCTACAAACACACGCCAAACTTAAGTGGCAATGGGCAGGTTAATCTTTCCTGCCCATTGCACGCAGAACTGATAGCCATACGTGCCAAAAGGTTTGGCGACAGCGTACCGGAAGACAGCGTTTAAAGACCTCCCACGAGGTGGACCGATGACGTGGTCAGGGTTGCTGGAATCCGATGGATGCCAGACGCACAGGACCGGTCGTTGTGGCGGCGCTTGGGGGAGGCTTATGTCCAACAGTAGACGTCTTTTGACTGAAATGATGATGATGACCCACGCCTGGTGCTGAATATACCACAATTGGGGCGATAAGTCGCCTCTTTGAGAAGAATCCCGATAATTATCTTTATCTAGTTTTGGGGTTTATATCATTAAAAATACTTTTTTGTTTTCGTTTGGTAAAAAATGTAAAAATCCTATGACAACTACCGCCCTTGGGTGGAGCAGGAGCTAGTGTCAGACTCTTACTAACTAAACAACCCACCCCGTTTCGACGTTGCCTTTCATACCAGTGCCGAACCTTCCTTTCAGAAGCGAACCCTTGGCCTCATATGTCAATATTGATTTAACATATCCAGTTATAGAATAAAAACAATGTATATATCTAACTAATTAAACAAGTGTTTCCTCTGGCTCGACAATCGTAGCGACAAGATTATCCTCATTTCCTGTCCGCCGGAATACGGGAACAGATAAAAAAATAAAATACAAAGTGTACCTAAATGTAGTGTTAAGTGTATAATGTTGATAGCGTAATTGGTGCAATTAGATTTTTTTATGACTTTTTTTTATTCCTTTGCGAAAGGTTATAAAGGAGAAACTGACTGACATATCAACGCACAATCGAAACCATTGGGAGGAGCGTAAAATCTACAAGGCTTCTTTTTACGACGTATTTATACGATTTTCTAAACTTCACCCCCTGAGAGGGTTTCAAAGGTTGTATGGAAAAATATACTTTTACGCGGATAAAGCTGCTGGCAGAAGCTAGTAGAGCATATGCTATACTAGCTCCTAGTTGTCGCCACAACAAACTGTCCTGTGCTTCTCGCATCCATTGACCTCTCATGACTCTCACTAGGTCATCAATCCACCTTGCGCGAGGCCTTTCAACGCTGCGTCTTCCGTTACGCGGCCGCCACTCCAGAACCCTTTAACCAAATTTATCCCTTCTATGAGCAATGTACTCACCCTGTCCACTGCCATTTAAGGTTCTCCTGTGCATATCCTCATTCCTGATACAATGTCACATGTCTATTATGTTTCATTTGCACATAATGAGTTTGATTTTCCTTGAAGACATCCATATTTATTTTCCACCACATTAAACCCTTCTGCCGGAGGCTCTACGCCGGCGTCGTTCGGTCCATGGCCCTTTATGGGGTCACCAGTGTGGGCGCCGTCGCTGCGGTATCGCCCGGCGGCCCAGCTGAACGCCTGCCAGAGGGTCATGGCCATCCGGATGGTGCGGGGATACCGCACGGTGTCCCGCGAGGCGGCGAGCCTCCTTGCTGGCCTACCACCATGGGATTTGGAGGCAACAGTCCTTGCACGCATGCACGATCAGCGCGTGGAGATGCAACGCCGGGGCGAAACTCCGCTGCCCGAACATGTCGAGGCGTGGCGAAAAAAGCTCCGGCGGGATCTCATGGTGAAGTGGAAACAGCGACTGTCGCAACCCAGCGCTGGGCACACCGTAATCTCGGCGGTAGTGCCCCTCTTTGAGGCGTGGCTGGATAGACTTCACGGCGTCCTCACCTTCCGCATGACGCAGGTTCTCACCGGACATGGGAAGTTCGGGAGATTCCTGCACCGGAGACGTCCGGGTGTCGCCACTGTGTGGCGAGCCCGGAGGACACGGTGGAGCACACTGTGGAGGTGTTCCCTGCTTGGGAAGAGCATCGTCGTGTCCTCGTGGGGGTGATCGGCGGCGGCGACCTCTCGCGCCGGGCCTTGGTTCAGGCCATGGTCCGCAGCGAAGAGGAATGGCAGGCGGTCGCCTCCTTCTGCGAAGCAGTAATGCTCGCAAAGGCAACAGCGCCCTCGCCGTAGCCGTCGCCGCCGCGATCCTGCCGACATCCGGCCACCGTAGACACTGGCTCACGGACGGTGAGCAATGGGTAGCTCGCCGTCCGGTCGTCTGGTAACTGTCCAGACCGAGTCCAAGTCGTCAACGGCGCGCACCGTTCCCGCGCGCCTCAAGGAGTTGTCAGCAAACTGTAGGGGCCTTTCAGGATCGAAGCCTCCTGGAGTCGAGGGTGGTGTGAAACTGTTACCGCGGCTCTAGGAATAAGGCAAGGAAGGTACGGGGTAGGTTTTTTAGTCAGTAAGAGTCTGACACTGGTCTCCCGCTCCGCCCAAGAGCGGGTTTCGTCATTCGATGATTTTCACCTACCATAAAAAAAAACCACATTCAACCCTGATACAAGGAAACATTTTAGTTGTTATTGTCCTATTTACGGACAGATGAGATCAATACAAAATCTATGTATGCTTAGATTTTTAAAACTATGCAACAGATTTTGATGCGGTTTTTTTAATAGATAGAGTGATTCAAGAGGAAGGTTTATAAGTATAATACATGCGTAATATATAAGTATTTCGCTAGTTTAATATAAAGGAAACCAAACAGAAATAAATCCAAAACTTACAATTCAAACTTCAAAAATAAACAAATGTAATAACTAAGATGTTATCAGAATAACCCACAATGTAAGAGCAGTAAGTTCTTAACAATTAGATGAGTCATGTGAAAACTTGACAAGGTAACTGGACTTAAAGTGGTAAGCGGTCATTATAACTGTTTGGTTCAACTTACTATGAAATGACCTGGTAAATAAACATTAGATAAGTATTTATATAAGTGTGTTAATGACATACGCACACAAACCATAGGCACACCGAACTCCCTTATTGACACCCTGAAAAATCTGAAAGGCATAATCAGCTTCTGGAGAGAAGGGCTGGTTAGAATAAGCCCACAAAGATTCTGGCCGCTATGGCTCACGTACAATGGTCTACACAAGACTAAGTGCGGAAACCATACTTAGACATCATACATACATGACAGGCTGAGTGAGAGAGATAGAATTGTAATTAATAGCTTAACTAGTGGTATCTGACAAACATTGTTCTGTTTGAAATCTAGCCGAAGTTCAGCAGAAATATTGGGAATATGGAGTTTTTTTAAACCATGCAGACCCACTCAGATATACACACAAAATTTCATCTGAATCGGTTGAACCTGTTAGGGAAAATTTGATGACATAAGTCAGAAGAAATTATACATATAATATATGGTAGAGATATTTCAGCCTTGGGTCTTTCGGAGTATCTCCAACACAATAAATGAAAGTCGCACTACATTTTCACTGAACAAAAACCAGTCCTAACAATGCCACACTGAAAATACTAAAACAAACAACTGTTTATCATTGATAAGAAACAATAAGATAATTTATGGATAATGATATGCAAGTTAATATATTATGGTTTGTTTTGATGACTTTTGTTGCTATAAACATTATTTGAGCAGAATTCCCGTTACTTGGAACTATTTTTACTTAATGTTTTGAATACTGTAATTAGAGATGTAATAGAAAGACAATAGGTGTGCGAATGTCCGTGTTTGCTTCGGGGTTCCAGAGTTTAAGCTATGAGATACTCGGAAAATTTTGTAGTGTAGGGGTGATGCAGGGAATGTTGTAGAAAACACTTGGGAAGCAAGGTAACAACGGTTGAGACAGTGGCAAATATTAAAATAAGTTGCTATATGAGAAGTTCGATAGCTAGATTTTTTTACGGGAGCTGCTGTCCCGTCATGTTCAATAGGAACATGGGACACACTTTTTTGTATTAGTTAACAGGCTAGGGAAAGAGTTGCTTCTTCCTCTCATTAGATCGAACGTGTTGATCCTGTTCTCTTTGGCTGTTGCAGGCTGTTTTCGAGGCTGGATACAAAAGATACAAAGCGAACAAATAAGACAAAGAACAAAAATCACGGATGCACTTACACATGCACTGACGCTAAAGTGGAAATGGGCAGGCCATATATCTCGCTACACCGACAAGAGATGGACATTTGAAACCACACGATGGAGCGGACCATCGGGAAAGCGAAATGTTGGCCGACCCAAAAGACGGTGGGCTGATGACATTACCATCATAGCAGGAAGCGACTGGATGAGAGTGGGAGAAGACAGAGAAAAGTGGAACGCGCTAGAGGAGGCCTTTACCCAGAAAGGGGTTCATATCTCAGAATTGTAAAACACTAACATACTAATATTTCCATTAAGAAAAATTTACTAATACTACTAACAACATTTGAATTGTATTTTTTTCAATTATTTGGGATACGAAATAAACAGGCTTTATTATTTATTATTAACAGGCTAGGGTCAAAGTCACATCTCAGGACTACAGTAACCTCTACTACTTCTAGACTACTACTCTATACTATACTACTTATAGACTGTAATTTTGTTTAAAAAAATATATTTAATATTCTAAGGCTAAAGTGTATAGGCTCTTAATAAACTATTGTCATATCAAATAAAAAAAGAGTAAAGGCTATGAGAATACTGGTTTGTTTAACTATTACAAACAAATAAAACAGCAGAACATAAAGTTTTTTAAGTTGAAACGTTGAACAAGGAAAAAAGTAAAAACTATTACTAATTGGTCATAAGTAATTTACTGCTAAAAAATTAGAGTTAGCTAATTGTTTACATATCAGCAGTTAATTGATTGATAAAAAGTTAGTTTTTTTTTTTTTTTTTTACCTGACTTCTTGCAGTCAGGGTTAAGGATTTATTTCATTGTTTACGGTTTATTGTTTTATTTATTGGGTTTTTTTATATTTTTGATACTCAATTAAATGGTAAAATGTACCCATCAACTACAAATTGGTGCTGATAGTAGCTGTTTCAAATGCATGGATGCACATCTACCTATAAATATAACTATCTAAATAAGTTTTCTTGCACATCTTATCACAGATAGACTGTTTATGAACAAACCAGTTCCTTTTAATGTTTTAGTTGTGTTTCTAAGAAATTACTATTGTACTATGTATTATTTACTTGTTCCTAAGTAAATACAGTGTGGCATGGCAGAAGTCTAATAAGATTATTAAGCCATAAGTTTTTCTTGCAGCATACCCTAGAGGACATGATTTTAAGCTTTCATTTAGGTTAACTCTTTAAAAGTAATTCTATCAAAGCACTTATGCTAACACAAAAATATAAGACAGTATGATAACATGTCCATGTGGGTTGTCCTCAAGTGGTAATGATAACTATAGCATACAAACAGGAAGTTAATTAAGTAATTATTATAAACAAAGGCGGAGAAAAATAAGGAAAGTTCGTCAATACTATGTGTAGAAGCCTGCGGTTTGCGCCTCGCGAACACTTCGTGGGCGGCCTGTCACACATAGGCGTGATACGACAAAACAACACGAAATCACCTTATCTCTCATCTTAAACTACTAAATAACAAATAAACCAGCTAACTCACCGTAAATCTCCTTGATTTCGTTGTCGTTGGCTACATTATCACAATGAACGCACAAAATAAATACAATAAAAATGGCTCCTATGGTGTAATGAATATACATTTTAATAACACAATACGCACGTAAGAAGCGTGCGTAAACAGCTTAAACAGTATTTATAAAACACATTTTCACTTCGTTATCGGATAAGAGCGGAAATAATCTCTTTAACGAGTCATTTAATTCGTCTAAATTGGACCAATCGAGCTGCCATCGAACAAGACCCCGCCGTCTGTCATTCGTCATGTCAATAAACAATTAATGTTGCCGTCTTAACATTTTTATTTACTACTATTTCTGCAAAAACAACCACCCTGGAACACAAATAATTTGCAAATGAAGGAAAACTGAAACTGCTAGCACATAAGGGCTCAGTATTGCGTTGGCGAGGTATTAATGGTTGACATTCGTTGCCACGTAATTTACCTGTATTTATGAAATGAGAAATTACTCTATGCTGATCTTCAGTGCCGAGAAGATCAAGCTAGTGCGTGGCCAAAATTCTACCAAATGAACCCCTCTTCATCTCAAGAAGTGATAAGGAATTAAAACTTCTTTTAATTTATTTTTTAAAGTCACCACGGTGCTTAGGTAACGATGAGTCGCCGCGCAAAACATATTTGTCGCCGGTGTACCACAAAGGCGTCCCTAGTGTCAGTCTCTGCGGAACACTGCACGGCATTTCTTGTTGTTGTACTTGAGTTTAGTAACGCACTTTATTAACATTTTCAAGGACATACGAGCGGATAGCGAGCTTAATCTTTACCTGACGAATTAATGTAAGAAATTGGTAGTAGTATCATCATAACGCTGTTTCTCTGTTGGTCAATCTGAAGTAATTTCTTGAGTACTTATATTTATATGTACATATTTAACTTATAAAATTGTATATAATATTACATAATTTTATTGTAGCTACGATGCATATAAGTTTAATTTTTAGTTTTTAGTTTAATTTTTTTCTATCTCTCTTTGATTGCACCTGCCGTCAATCTTCCCTGCATCACCCAAAGATTTTTTTTACGGTAGGTAAAAATCATACCATGACGAATCCCGCCTTGGGTGGAACGGAAAGCAGTGTCAGACTCTTACTAGCTATACAACCTACCCCGATCCTTCCTTGCCTTAATCCCCTGGTGTTGCGCTTGTAGCGCCATCTATGGCGTCACATAAGAACTACGAGAATCCTGCATCGCGCAATGAAAGTTCTCCGCGCGATTAGAACATATACAACAGCCCGAAGTCAACTATTGGGCAGTAGCCCACCAGACTATAACACCTGTCTGGTCGGAGGATCCTCCCTTTTCAACGGAGGTATGTGGGACTTTACTCTCTGTTCCGCATACCCCCAAACGCTTTCGCATCGACCCTTGGCCCCAAAAGGCTTCGACCCTGCAAGGCCCCTTCAGTTTGCTGATATCTCCTTGAGGTGCGCGGGAACAGTGCGCACCGTCGACTACTTGGGCTCGGTCCGGATTGTTATCAGAAGAGCGGACGCCCATTGCTCGCCGTCCGCAAGCCCGCGGAAATTGGGATCGCAATCGGGGTGGCGGTAGCTACGGCGAGAGCGCCGTTGCCTTTGCCTTATGCGGTCGGCCTCCTCTTTTGCTAGCATTACTGCTTCGCAGAAGGAGGCCTTCTCGCTACGGACCATGGCCTGAATCAAGGCCCAGCGCGAGAGGTCACCGCCGCCGATCTCCATAACGAGGACACGGCAATGCTCTTCCCAAGCATAGAAACTAAACAAAACAACCGGTAGAAAATGCCTAAAGCATTTAGTCGGCCTTTTAAATACCTTTATGTGCATGAAATTTTTAAAAAATAAATAAGGATGCCGGTTATTGATACGGGATTGGTAGAAAGAGCTCCCCTAGCCCTAGAACGCAAAGGACAACTGAAGGAACACAAGCGCACTTTTACTTCCCTTCTAATTCGACTCAAAGTGGGAGTAGTTTGATGATTTCAAATGTCAAGTATTCAGTTTATACACAGTTATATATTGATCGTTTTAATCCCGTGGATTCAGTTAGTGCGCAACGACCTTAAACTACCTACGGTCATTGAACACGCTCTACAGATGTTTACTCAAAAAAATAATTTCGTACACATATACACATATTAATTCCAGTTTTAGAAAAAAACGTACTTTACTTTTTATTTTATCTAGTGTTTCATGTACAGGATCAACTCTCCACGGGATTAAAACGATCAAAACTTAACGCCGTACACCTAAATTATTCCAAGTTTACCTATGTATTCCTGGCATAGAAAGTATCTACTACCTGTGTGCTAAACTTCATCCAAATCTGTTCAACCATTTAAGCCTAAAAGAGAAATAAGCAAACTCAGACACACTACTAACTTTCACCTTAATAAAGCTAGTGTAATTCCGTGGTGTAATTGTGTCTAAATATATATATTTAAAATTATTTAATATACTCCTGCCTAACCATTCTAAAATATCTATTAAGTTTCACGACGAGACTTATTGTACCCATATCAAAGGAAGTAAACATTTTTGTAATGTTCCAAATGAAAATAAGGAAAATTAAAATAATATTGATCAATACAAACTCTCGCTTAGTTACATAAAGCCCGGTTTCCACCGCGAGCGGAACGGACCCATTAATGACTTCGTTAAACTCGCCAACGCAAACTGCAAACTTGTATTTCCACCAACAAATAGTCGGACGGAAAGAGCCGAGCGTGTAGAAAGAGTAGAAATGAGCTCGCTCAGTTCTAGGGAGCGGAGCGGAGTACTTACGGACTCCGCTCAACTCGCAATTACAATTTACATAGTAGCGTTTCCACACAGAAAGTGGTGAGCGGGGCGGATTGAGCGAGCAAAAAGGAATTGAAAAGAGTCCGCTGTGCAAGGCCTGCACCGACTAGTTCAGAACGGACTCGCTCGCTGTCTGCCCCCCGCGCTTAAATTTTCTTAAATTTTTCGTCGTCTAAATCATAAAACAGCCTAAAGTCCCCTTTTAATTTACGTTCTTGAATATGCTGGCACAGCTAAAATCTTCGTTTAGCGCGTTTTTTTCTTTGCATGAGATACAACAATAAGTGTTTCTTTTTGCTGTATACATAATCACTGTCATCACTCGATTCCGTGTCACTCGATAACATCGCAACAACACGACCACACGCAACCAGCTCAAAAACTGACTTTTTTCTACTGACTGAACTCGTTCCCTGTGGAAATTATCGTTTCATTTTTCATTTCTCATTTTCCGTTCAGCTCAGTCCGCTCATTTCTCTATCTCAGTTTCATTTTGCAGTGGAAATCAAATGACCAACTCTTCGTTGGTGGAAACGCAAACCTATTTCATTGAAAAGGAGCCCGTTCCGCCTAACCATTTTCCACACATTACCCTTTCGCAGTGGAAACCGGGCTTTACAGTTACTACGTACTCCTCTAGCACACGAGGTCAAAGTCCAATTAATTATTGGAAATTTATTGCAGCTGAAAAGATTTCTGGATAAAACTTGGCACACGGGTAGACTACCTATGAACAGGGTTAAAAGTAGCTTTTAGTTCTGGCAGAATTTTCTCTTGAAGCTAGAATTAATATTAAATAGAAATTATTTTACAAATTGCTTTTGGGCACAGAGCTCAGAGTATTAATTAATATCTCATTAGGAACTTTGAGTCCTCTGCTTACCCCGATCGAAATAAAAGGCATGTCCTGGTTATCGTCTATGGTGAAGCCTGAAAGTATAGACAATATATTTTTTAGTTTTCCTGTGCGTGTTGCCATTTCATTACATATATTTTTTGAACATGGCATTAAAAAATAGGACTTTTAGTGAATAATTCTCAGAAAAAAACTTGTTTTTGTTCTATTAAAACTGTAAGTGATTTAATTGGAATACATTGTAAAACCATAATATTACACCACTCACTGTTTGTAAAATATCCAGGAAATTGAATTATCCCTGATTATTCAATATTGGTAACACTGACAGTGAGATTGTTTGTTCGGCTTTGGGTGTCAGCCGCTTTGTAGTTTTGCGTGATAATTATAGAAATAATCAGTGCTATCGTTGTATAAGTGAATAGAAAATGGTTTAATAACCGTGCGATGACTTTAATGTCGCGTTATTGCGCGTATTGTATGTAAAATCGAGGTGCTTTCGCGATGACAATGGGTAGCACCGTCGGGAAGTATCCCGCGGCACTTGTGCTATATTTTCTGTGTATGGGACTATGGTATCCAATTTTAGGTGAGTAATAAACAATTTTAGATTGTTTTCAGCGTATGAGCTTAAGAATTTCAATACCTTACGTGTGAACCTACGGTTTAGCCCGTAGTAACATGGAACAGGACTATATTTTTTGTGCCTGTACGCGCATTTTTTCAATTGATGTGTTTCCTCAAAATTTACGGTCAGCGGATGCTATTTAGCATCGCAATCAACGTATTCCTGTTGGCAAAAGTTATGTAAATGATGTTTACACATAAAAAATGCTTTTATTTACGATTTAGAACTATACATACAGCAGTCGAAAACACTAATTTGGTTTAGTCTGATAAGCCTAACAGAATGTAAAATCCTCGATGTGAAACTGGCCCGAAGTTTTATTGAGGATAATATGAGAAATTTACTATTTAAATACCATTTGATACAAGTTTATTATATTTCTGGATTATGAATCATTCCCTCTGTGACAGTGGTATTGGTATTAGGTATTATTTACATAATAATATGCACTTATGTATTTATCTAACAGAAACCTAGACAAACAAACAAATCCTCTAACTTTTTTATGAGAAAAAAGTAAATTATAGAGTTATTTTTAAGCCTTAGTGAAGTAAATGAAAAAACTAGCTTTGTGTCCTAGCTAAATGAAACAACATCTACAATGATACCTACTATAAACGAAATGGTACTGGAACATTGGACTACAACTTTGTTAGAGTTTAATATACTGTATAAATGAATATCTATGTGTGATGACTGATGATTTCTGTTTTGTATATTTTGTGTCCAGTTCAAAGAAATTTATCACTTCGTGATATGGCCAAGTAGAACTGGCCAGATCATTAAACTCTTGAGCCCCAAGCGAATGCCGGCGTCCACACACCTATTGTCTTTTTATTATGTCTCTAATTATAATGGCATTCAAAAGGTTGAATGTTAAAGTTTAATAATATTTCAATCCTTGTTTGTACTTCTTTCTTTAGGCCTTTTATTACCATAGAAATCCTACATCAATGATATGGTCAAATAAGGATTGATACATCTGTATATAAAAGTTTAGATCGGGCCAATTTTAGTTGACCATATCATGAAATGATCAATTTTGATGTTCTGGCCATGACATATTACAGATACCTATTAAGTTATTACAAGTTAAGTTATTGTTACCACAACAATATGTAAAAAAAGTTGGGATTAATAAAAACTTATAAACTCATGTGGCACCGATGGCACATTGTCACATAAGATACATTTTGCCCTGGGGATGTGTTCCATTTCTTTTTTTTGAAAAGTACTGTGTTCCCTTGGAATAATTTTTTACATTCACACTTGCTTAATCAGTTTTGCAACTCAACAAAGTAAGTAAAAGTTTGGTATATTTAAAACTTTTGTTACTAAAAACAAAACATCATTTCATCTGATTAACATGGGAAAACTTGGACCCTTAACTGGCCCTGGTATAAAAACAACATAGGAATGTGGTGGGTTGTTTAGTCAGTAAGAGCCTGACACTATTTCCTACTCCGCCCAAAGGCGGGATTTGTCATTGGATAATTTTTACTCACCATCAAAAACCCATTTTGTTAATGTTTTGTCAGGAGTGTACATAAGCATATTATATTGCTTTTTTGTAATTAAACAATCAGGTTTTATCTCATGGAATATTCAAGTATACCATATTTGTTATACTTACTATTTAATTTGATTACCTAACCTATGAACTTTACGAATAGTTAATTAAATAATGGTAATTGCACATCTATTAATATACATATTCATCTAGCTATGTATATTTGTGCAAATTTCTGCGGGATCATCAGTTAAAAAAATGCAGTCAAGCACTGGTTTTATCAGTATGTATTGTATTGGTACGAGAGAGGGTGGGGTTGGTGGAAACATCACATTATTCTTGTAAGCGTATAACGAATGGTGGCAAAGTCTTTTACTTCAAAACTGTTCCATTCCTGGACATCATTCTATCTTTAGACAGGCCTGTCTTCCTGTTCCCAGTTTTGGCGTATTTTGTCTGATACTTTCGCCATCTTCTGGTCTGTTGGGACTCTGTCAAGCCCATAATGATACACATAATAGTGAAAAATTACTTAATGTTAAACTACCAAATTGTCCATACAAATGTTACAAAGAAAAACATCTAACATTTACACAAATTGTTATCATCATTCATTCATAAATGCTCATAGAACAATACCTACAGTTTAGTAACATACACTATCAGTTTTTGCATGCTCTATTATATGACCCTGATAACGCTGTAGTACGATAATGTTTACATTTGATTTCTATATCTTTATTAAAGAGATATTGCTAGAAAGGTCAGTGTTTGGTCTATTGTTAGATAAATAGAGTTTTTGTTGAAGATATTGACCTCACTAGATTAGGAAAGGTACAGAAATCTATGACTCAAAATATCTATTGAATAATCATTAAACAACCTTGTCTAGAGACTAAATTATAGCTAGCAAAACACTTTTAATGTTTCCTTTACTATAGTTGTTTTTATATCCTTTTGCAATGAGTTTGTGGCGAGTAGGCAAGAAACTAATCCACTATAAGTTGAACTCTTGCACAAAAGATTCTGCATCATCAGAGAAATTCAGGGCTAAATATATAAAAATAATTTTTCGCCCTTTATAAAAATAATTTTTCAAAGTTCAGTGACCCCTGAGCCAAAAAAAAAAATAGAATTAATTACTATTCCTTAGGAATTGACAAAAAGTGGCTCAAGACCGAGAACACTGGAAATAATGGAGGGAGGCCTTTGCACAGCAGTAGCACAGTATAGGCTCTAAAATAATAACAATTATTATAATGTTTTAAAATTTTGTGACATGCTCTTATCTGCAGAAGTGAGAAATGGGCATATTTTATACATGTTCTAAAGCACACAAAAAAAAATCTATTTTTCTTTTAGAAAACATACATACATTTGTACATACACCCTATATATTAAAATAACTATCTGCCAGCGACTTTGCCCATGTGAAAGTAGATAATATATATTATTGGTATACATAGCACCCAGGAATAGTGCAGCTAGATTTTCAGAATCAGTTTTGAGATTACTCCCCCATACAAACTTATAATTTTAATCTCTTGTAGTTATATTATTATAGAGTACTATATCTATCTGATACATTATCTGGTTCGGTATTGTCAAAACAAACAAAGCAGATAATACACAATATGCAAATCCTTTGCTCAATGTTTTCAAAAAGAATAAACCAAAACAAAAAAACCAAAATAATATTACTTTTACAACGACAAATGTTTAGTCTAAATTACATCTTAGTAGGCAAAGTGGTTTTTTGAGGTAGGGTGTCATGAAATAACTTCTCCTGCTCTGTGTGGTGTACAATGGATTTATTTTTTACTGTTGTTAGGTTTGCATCTGTTCACTATCGTACCAGCCTGATGTTCAAGTTTGAGATTAGAGTTAACTTTAACGACGTCAGGGTAGATACCCTACATTCTAAAATTTTTGAATGCATGGCTTGTGGTAAGCAATGATGTGGCCGACGATGTAGCATGCTTGCCTAGATGTAAAATAATAACTTATAAGGGAGCGTTCAAGTATTACGTAACGCAATTTTTGAAGATTTTTGACCCCCCCTCCCCCCCTTGTAACGCACCGTAACTTTTTTCTGTACCCCCCCTCCCCCTCTCTAAACGTTGCGTAACATTCAAAGTGAGCCTTTTTACCTAAACTTTTCTTTATTTTTCAGCTATTTTTAGCCGTTGTCTAAGACCAGACTAATACAATCGAGGGATTCCTATAAAAAGTACCACGTATATGAAAAAGGTTGCCATTTTGGGAGTTTTGATTTCCTAATTTTTTATTTAAAAAAAAAACAATGTTACGTAACGTGTAGTAAGAAAGACCCCCCCCGTCCCTGTAACGCATCGTAACGTTTTACGAGACACCCCCTCCCCCCCAAATCGCGTTACGTAATACTTGAACTCCCCCTAAAACAAAATAACCCCATAACCCTTCAGTTGCTGTTTGCAGTTCCGTCAGATCAGTTACCTTGATCCTGGAATAGGATCGCGGTAACTTTGAAAATTCCAACTATCTATAGTTGGTACTAAGTAGTAGGGTTAACATTTCATTTTATTTTGTATCCAAAATCTTTTCGCAAGCAGATCTGGATGAAATTGGCACAGGCATAGGAGACACTCCGGAATAGGACATAGGCTACTTTTTATCCCGGAAACCCCAGCCAACCCCAATACCACGCTGGCGAAGCCGCGGGCAAAAGCTAGTAGTATATAAAACACTAGCGAACCTCCACACCTTCACACGGGTACTGATATTAAATATAATGCATGTATTATACACATAAACCTTCCTCTTGAATCACTCTATCTATTAAAAAAAAATCCGCATCAAAATCCGTTGCATACTTTTAAAGATCTAAGCATACATAGGGACAGCAGTAAGCAACTTTGTTTTATACTATGTAATGATTTACTACCTAAAACACAAAATGCTTGACTGCTTTTGACACTTCATTGTAAGATAATCAACTTTTGAAATTAACCTTAGTTTTAGTTTTATAATATTGTGGTTTTGTTAATTGGTTCATTTCTATTGAAGTTAACAATAAATTACTTACTAAATTTCCATCTGTGTAATTATATTTGAATCATTTGAAAACAAGCCTTATGAGGAAAAATATAATTTAGACATACCTAATGTAAAGCTCTGCCAATAAATGTGTCACTGTGAAATACATTCTTTTTAATTAAATATTATGATTAATAATACTGCCAAAAGCGTGTCGGTCCACGCTCAGTATAGGGTTCTTAATTTCCCATCCGTTACAAAATCCTCACAATGTAACAGGACCCTTAAGAGGCCGGCGTTCGGGACTATTTATCCATACAAACGTAATACCAAATCTTTCTAAAGCTTTTTTAAAAAAGAAAGATCTGGGAACCTAGATAAATATTGTCTAAATCCAAATATCACCATAATATGGTTGAAATATGCTCGACTTGCGAATGATTTTGGTATTACGTTTGTATGGATAAATCGTTCCGAACCGGCTTCTTAAACTACGGCTTGACAGCGATAAAATATGGAAACTAAGTTTAAAAAAATGCTTGCATGCAATTTTTGACTTACAAAACTTAGGTCAAACATTTTGTATATTTTTTCTGAAAACTGTTCATCGCATCAAGTTCAAAATAATTTTCCTAGAAAGTCTTTACAAAATTCTAGTTTTGAGATATTTTTCATATTTCTAAACCTATGGTTTACACAATTTACGGAATCCTTTCCACACGCTGCAGACTCCTTTCTCCATACATTTTGTCACCGGCGGGCGCACACCGAGCGTTTGACTGATCGCGTTCGGATGCGGCCGTGCAAACGCTCGGTGTGCCACAAAATGTATTTAATTACGAAAAGCATGCGAGATTATTGGTTCAATTTTGCGGGGGCTTTTAAATTCGTGGAAATCAGGGTTGAAGCAACAGAGTCCATTTTTGTTACAGCTCAAGACAAAGAGGCATTCGAAATAATAACCCAGCCGAGTTGGACAGGAGAGTTGGGGGAGACATCGAATGTGAACTGCTCAGTCATCCCTGAAACTGCCACCATCACGTGGATGTTCGATGGCAAAGAGCTGAAGACTGACGACCGGTAACTATTTTATTACTCTTCTGGTAAAAAGCTGACTTCATTGAAAGCAGTGGTAGTCAAGTGGTAACGAGCGAGACTTACGAGTTGTACAACTCGAACTCGTAAGTCTGGGCCGTTCAAACACAGCCAGACGCATTAGATAGTTTGTGTAATTTATTTCATCACCATTACTTTTGAATGGAGCAGTGGTGACCAAGTGGTAAAGGCCCTGACTTACGAGTTGTGGTTCGCGGGTTCACACGCAGCCAGGCGCATTACTTTGTGTAATTTATTTCATCACCACTGTTTTCGAAACGGTAAAGAAAAACATCATTTCATTCCCTCTCTTAGAGAGCAGGCTTGTGTCCCAGCAGCAATGGGAACATTAAAAAAAAGGGCTGATGATGATGAAAAAGCTTGCTTGGTAGCCTAGTTACTCCCATAAAAAATAGTGCTTTGTTTACAAATGCTTGGTTTACCCTACGAGACGGTTATGGATAACATGTTGCGAATCATGGCCCCTTTTGAGTGGGGGCACCGTATCTTTTATGACAGATACTTCGGTAACTACGCCTGTTGCCAAGGCGAAGTGATGCCTGCTAAGAGTTTCGTCGTGCGCAGTCGATTTGTATTGAGATGGAGACCAAAGAAAAGTTGGATGGATTGTGTGAGGAGCGCTATGAAATAAAAGAGAGTCAGTTATAACGTGACGGTTGAACAGGATGAAACGGAAGAAAAAAACGTTGGGCCGACCCCAAGTGACGTGACAAGGGCGGAAAAACGATGATAAAGATAAACACAATTTTATTTGTCAAAACATGGGTATATTACAATTTTAGCATGCAGGATGTTAGAATATTTATTATTGTCCGTGCATGTTTTACCTTGTGGTGTACAAATTCAAAAGTTAACAAAAATATGTTGCTAAATTAGACTACTAGAAAGATGGGGGAAGGGCTGTAAAACCAGTGCAATAATTTAATCAGATTTTTTTTTAAATAAATTAAAAAATCAGAAATTGTCATTAAAATGCATTACTAGCCAAATTAAAAGAAAGAATGATGGTTGCGGATTCGCAGTAATATTTAGTTTATTGCGTGATCGATACGATGGTTTCGGGCTGTTTTGTAACTTTATTCAAATTGTGCTGAGAACTTGCGCGGTGTAGGACGCCGTAGGTTAGTTCATATGTAGTGCCATAGATGTCGCTCCTACGTTTTTAATTATGGATTTTAGTAAAACTTTTAAAACATAGAAAGTTGTTGACTGGTCAAAAACTAGATCTATCAGCCATAGGCAAGACAACGAAGTCGAGGTAATAGGTGTTAAGCGAACAGATGACGTTAGAAACACCACGCTGCGCTCCACAACCCAAATAACAGATGTCGGAAGAAAAACAGCCAGACTGAAGTGGGAGTGAGCTGGCCATGTCGCACGAATGCACCCGGGTAGATAGGCCGGAGATCGACAAGACAGAGAAGTTTGGGAGGAGAAAGAGGAAGCCTTGCCCAGCAGTGGTATACAAAGTAGGATAATAAAAAAAAAAAACAGCCATAGGTACCATTTTAGCGACGTAGAAACTTGGAATATTCTTAAATAAGTCATCCTTAATAAATCATTACAATTTACAGAATAAACGTGACGAATACCAAACAAGATTCAACGAGAGACCCGAAAGAGTTTCCAGATGCAAGTTTTCCACACAAAATGATCACATCCACATTGGAGATATCAAACACAACTGCAGAAGACACTGGCAACTACACATGCGTCGCACAATTTGAATCCAAAAATCTTTCCAAGATAGCGATCTTAGATCTGAGCTTCGATGCCAAGCTGGTAAACCAGACTAAGGGTCCAATTCGGAAGAATTCCACCACCACCCAGTTTATTAATCTGACGTGCACGTTCGAAGGTTGGTATTACACATCGTTATATGTATATGTTACGGGTAAAGCTAGAAGATGGAGTAAACCTAGGTTTACCCGGGTAAACTTAGTATTACCCAAGCTTCTTGGGTAAAGTCCGAATAAAAAGTAAAACCAATTTTAATTCGGGGTTTACCCATGCTCACCTAGGTCTACCCAACTCTGGCTGGGTAATGTTAGGTGTTGCGTTATTTTCGCACCCGTGGCTTAATTTTGGGGGGCCCGCGTTATCTGCCCACGCGGCCACGCACGTCGCTTACTTAGTGACATAATGGCGACCGAGCAAAGTGCAAATATATCACCAGAAGAAAGCTTACGAGAGCTTGCAAATGAACAGTCGATTTCAGGAGGCTAGGTTTTTTTTTATGGTAGGTAAAAATCATCCAGTGACGAATGCCGCCCTTGGGTGGAGTGGGAAACAGTGTCACTCTTACTGACTAAAGAACCTACCCCATTCCTACCTAAGTTGCCATATATACCAAGGCCAGAGCCTTCCTTTCAGATGCGATCCCTTAGACCCAGTTGGCTTCGACCCTTCGCAGGGTCCCTACGGTTTGCTGACAACTCCTTGAGGGGTGCGGGAACAGTGCGCGCCGTCGACGACTGGGCTTGGTCCGGACGGTTTCCAGACGATTGGACGGCGAGCTACCCATTGCTCCCCATCCACAAGCCCGTGCCTTCGGTGGCCGGAAATCGGGATCGGAATCTCGGTAGCGTCTCGGGCGTGAGCGCCCAGTCGGCTTCCTTCTTTACTAGCATTACTGCTTTGCAGAAGGAGCCGTCCGCCTGCCACTCCCGCTCGCTCCGGACCATGGCCTCGACCAAGGCCCGGCGCGAGAGATGGCCGCCGCCGATCACCCCCACGAGGACACGGCGGCAAAATTTTGCAATTCAAAATGTCACATCAGTTTATCTTGCTGTAATAATGGCGGGGTAATATTTTAATTAGACAATCTGGGTGCAATTTAAACGTTTATTATTTAAAAAACATACAAAGGCGAACGTAATATTGCAAGCTACTCAGTCATGAACAGATAACGCGGCCCCCCCAGAATTACGCCACGGGTGCGAAAATAACGCAACACCTAACATTACCCAGCCAGAGTTGGGTAGACCTAGGTGAGCATGGGTAAACCCCGAATTAAAATGTATTTTACTTATTATTCGGACTTTACCCAAGAAGCTTGGGTAATACTAAGTTTACCCGGGTAAACCTAGGTTTACTCCATCTTCTAGCTTTACCCGTAACATATATATGTACTACGCACTAGTTTAGTCACCTATTGAAATAATACAAGGCTTTTTCTCCCAAATTTATTTGTAAGTATTTTCTTATTAGAAAACTGAAACTTAAAAAAAAAATTATCAAAATCATGTCGCTCAATTGTTTTCAATTAATTAGGTGTGTATTACCTGTAACATTATAGACGTAATGATTTTAATAAACTTATTTTCTCCAGCCTATAAACCCAAGGAAGTGAAATGGTTGTTCAAAGCAAAAGATGGTGGTAACAATAAAGACCTAACTGGAGGAAACTGCAACAACAGTGTAACGTTGGGTCCTAAGCGCATAGTAAGCACTTGTGAAGTGGCGATACATGGAACCGAAGACAACGGCACTTACTCCTGCGAGCTCGATGATCCAGTGTCGTCTAAAAAGGTGTCAGGAGCCATAGACATCCTCGTGATAGCTAAACCCCTAATCAAAATAAATGATATAGTCGCTATAAACACCACTGAAGTCTACATAACATGGTCTGTACAGGCGTTCAACTCAAAGATAAAAAAGTATTATGTAATGTATCGGAATGCGAACAATAAAGATGAGGGATTCAGACACTATGGAACGCCAACGATTGATCCGCAAAATACTTCGTTTGTTTTGAGTGGCCTACAGAAAAATACGACGTACACGTTCAAGATGCAAGTGGTGACTGAATATGGGGAGAGCGAACGGGATGAAAAGAACGTGACGACTATGTTTAAAGAACCGATCTTTGTACCGAATATTTCTATAAATGGGTTCTCGGCTACTTCAGTGACGATCGGTTGGGTGCCACCGCCGGCGGATATTGCTCACCTGATACATTATTACTTGCTAGAGGCTCGGAAGAAAGACAATGGGACGGCGATCTTAAAAGCTTGTCATGAGCGTAATGAGAATAATTTACCGTACATGTTCGAGCCTTTGGAACCGCACAGTACTTACGTGTTTAAGGTGAGAGAATTTATTATCTTTATCCAAATAAATAATTGACTGTTGCTATTTTAACCACGTTTTCGGTATCCGATCAAAATGGTCTGTGTACAACTTGATATGTTTTGTACAAAATTTATTGGGTAACTAGCACCGCCGTCAAAGTGATTTTGTCCCCGTTTGATATTCGCCATATTGGCGCTGTCGGCCACTGTGACTGTAGTGAGTGTACGGTACTAAAAAACATTACGGGCCGCAAACAACATTATTCAAATTAGTTCTCTGGACGCTCGCAAGTGGCGCTTCAAATAGGTTCAAAAAATGAGCTGTCAAACATGCGAAACAGCTTGTTCAGAGGTAAATATTAAAGATCAGTGTGAACTAGAAAGAAGCATCACATTTGAAAGATGACTGGAAATATACCTGTTCTTACGATCCATCTTAAGGCAGTCTGGTAGATATCGTCGTCAGCGATATGACCGCCATCGTACCCATAGATTTAGTATATTAAGTTTATGTATAACTAGCTTTTGCCCGCGGCTTCGCCCGCGTGGTATTGGGGTTGGGTTTGGGGTTTCCGGGATAAAAAGTAGCCTATGTCCTATTCCGGAGTGTATCCTATGCCTGTGCCAAATTTCATCCAGATCCGTCCAGCCGTTTTGGCGTGATTGAGTAACAAACATCCAAACATCGTAACTTTCGCATTTGTAATATTTTTAGTAAGATTTGTGTTACTGTTTTGGTGTACAATAAAATTTTTCATTTTAAGGTGCGGGCCTGTTCGTACTATAAAAACGCTTGTGGAAACTGGTCTGAGGAGATGGAAGCCGCAACTTTGGATGGCGTCCCTGGCGTACCCAGCAACGTTCAAGTCAAATGTAGCGCGTACTATTTGAACCTGACATGGAGCACCCCTATCAAGCCTAATGCTGAGATCAAAGGATATACCGTAAGTAGACAATATGTTTTGATTAGCCGCCCTAGCCAAGCGATCGTTTCGTTAACGTCGAACGCTTGGAGTAGCCCACGCTTCTAAGTCCTTTGTTCTGACTACATGATAGTGTGTTGAGGTAACGTCGGTGAACTTCAAGCGTTCGACGTAAAAAACGATAGTAACTTGGCTAGTGTGGCTGAGTGAGTGCAAAGAGTAGGAGGTGCAACAGAGCGGATTCTCAGGTTAATCTGATCATTTGTAACTCATCTGTATCGATCAAAATAAAAACTGCAGCTCTGTTTTACGTGAGTGCGGTCACAAACATGTACTCACATATAGTTAATTTTTTAATCGTAGACTACGACTTGACAACTTAAAATGTCAAACTCCAGAAAATTGGGAACATATTTCTAGAGTGTGACATTCTGAGTTGTCAAATCGTAGTCTAAATTTAAAAAACGAACTATAAATTCTAATGCGGTGTTTTCATCCAAACCGTGAACAATTCTGCCGTGCAGACGCTAAAACGCAGTAAAATAGCGTATTTTACAATACTTTTACTGCGTTTTAGTATCTGCACGGCAGAATTATCAATAGAAACTTTACAAATATTTGTTCCGTGCGGAAATCTAAACCGATGCAGCACAGAAAACAATCGCTGAACCTCAGTCAAACATGCTATAAAAATAAATAATGAATTATTTTATACTAGCGACCCGCCCCAGCTTCGCACATAGCATACATAGGATCTAAGCAACTTTGTTTTATACTATTATTTATTTATTTATACTTTATTGTACTATGTAATGATAAAGGATAATACTTGTATGAAATTGACATTTGTGAGGGTTACGCGTCACCAAAACCGCACGAAATTAAAAATACCCGAAAACTATTTACAATATAATGGCTTTGAAAGGCGTTTATGATACTAGCAGGAAGGATAACAGCCTGTTGGTTTTTGGTTTCCGCATGTAATATTCTTTCCATATATTATGTGTTTGTGAGGGCAATCGGCGATCCATTTGTGTATTAGTGACAACTGCCCTCCTTCTCTTGTGTCGAGCTCCTCTAGTAGGCCACGCCTCAAGTTGCGGCTGACTCAAGGCGTTCGACGTAAAGCGTTATCTATGGCGTCACATAAGAACTAATCCTGCATCGCGCAATCAAAGTTCTCCCCGCGATTTGAACATATAGAGCAACCCAAAAATCATCAACCGGGCAGTAGCTCGCCAGACTTAACACCTGTCTGTAGGCAAAAAAAAAAGATATTTTAACATTTATAGCTAAATTTTAACAACCGTGTACTGAACAATATTTTTTTTTCGTTGCTTCATTATTGCAGAAAAAAGTCCAAAGACGCGTGTCTTTCAACATATCTTATGACAAGGAGTTAGACCGGTTCGTTGTCAGCACCGGCTTACGTAGTAGTTACGGACCTCCCTTTTTTTTTTTTACTATCTCTTGTGGCACAGGCGCGCGACACCTATTGCAGGTTTCAGTTTATTGATCAGTATCCAGTCATGGTCCCCACCATTAGGCGAAGTCTCTTTCCAGTCTCCTAAGGATAACAACTTGTTATGTCTTGATTCTCAGATGGAGATAACGGGTAACATGACGTATAGAGACCGAACTGGTTCCCTAAAGAATGTTACATGGGGTCCTTTGTCCAAGTTTATGACCAACGATTCAACTACCACCAGGTAAGTTACTAATACATAAGAGAATAGAATAGAATAATACTTTATTGTACACCAAAAAAGTAACAATTACACAGAAACTTATATGAATGGGTACAAATGCGGTCTTTTCGCTGACAGCGATATCTACCAGATAACTTTAGGATAGAGTATAAGAGCTTGAACTAAAGCTGCTTTTTCAATAGCTAGGTAAATTTTCTTTAAGTCAAATATGGTGGTTTGTCAGCTTTGTGTGGTAAATACGTCAAACGGTTATATTACTCAGATAAAAGTTATCTTCAAAGCTGAGAAATTGTTTGAATTACCATATCCCTGGAATCCAAAAGGCAACTAAATATATATGTTTATTACCTACAAGAATGGATATCTTATAGGTTTGAGGGTGGCATCGCTGAGTGCGGCTATTCTATGACTACATTTTTTGCCTTGAGTGTAACTGTCAATACAGTTGTTGTGTTAACAATAATAAATAAATGAGCAGATGTGTTATAACCAGTAAACATCTGAAACTCCTTCTTGCTTCACCCAAAATGATCAAATACGACCGGGGTATTTAATTATTCCCCCCCCCCCTCGACCACCCTTTAAAAATATAAACACTGACGATTAATTGTCTATTAATTTACTAGCAACCCTATAAAATGCTTGAAAGAAAAGATATGTACCGAAATAAGTTTCATGGTTGAGACATAAACAGAAATGTGACGTAAAAAAATAAATAGCTATATGAAAATACGCCCTATTTCTCCATACCAATATTTGAAAAGCTTTTGCTTTATTTAATAACCGATTTTAATCAGTATTATTTCAAAACTAGCTTTTGTCCGCGGCTTCGCCCGCGTACATAAAATATAGCCTATGTCACTCAGGAGTAAAGCAGCTTTCTATTGTTGCTAAAATTTTTCCAATCGGACCAGTAGTTCCAGAGATTACCTCCTACAAACAAAAAAATAAAAAAACAAACTTTACCTCTTTATTATATTAGTGTAGATAAACACAAGAAAATATCCAATTGTACAAGTAAGATTTATTTTTGCTCCAATAAGATGATATACCACGAGAGGAAATTCGTGCGTATTTTACCTTCGTCGCTCACAATGACAAGCTTTCTGTACTTATGTCAAAATATATCCTAATTCTCTTTCAGAATAAACGATTTGCCTCCAAACACACTGTTCACGATTCGCCTGAGCGCGATGACTCGTACACGCCGTCGAGGTGAGGAAAATGTGACCTCATGCCGGACAGATTCCGCACCGCCTGATTCGCCACCACGACCCCGATGGAGGAAGGTAAAATAACACTATAATACACGGCAAATAAATTGATCCAAAATGGCCGTCGTTACTTCGATTGAGACCCGAAAATCTGTTACTGCGTATTGAGAGTCTATAGCCATTTTGTGTGCTCTCAGCCTCTCGGGTTAATACGTGCCGATAGTAAGATAGTGCCGAGTGCTCGGCCCAGTTTATCAATATCTCTCTGAGAAACATTTTACTGTTTCACCCTTTTTCTTGGTTCGTGTGGTCATGGCGTAAGATGCAGAGAGTTCAACTTGAAACTGCCTACAACAACTAAAATAAAGAAAAAAATAAAGTTGGTTTCCATACAAGAAACGTTATTTTTTGACGTTACTTTTTTTCCTTCGCGGGACCGACTCGCGCTTAGCTGGATTTTTATTATTTAGTGTCAAGTAAAAACCTTAAATACTGGAAATACAACAAAACAAATCCAATGTAGTTGCGTTAAAATTATTCCGATGATAATACTTCACTTTTATTTGTATGTTACAGATCTTGGAAAATAGCACATACTTGTTCAAGATGTATCTACCAAGAATTTCGGAGCGCAATGGACCAATATGCTGTTACAGGTAATTAAAAAACAAATTAGAAACCAATCATTATGTAAGTTTGCGGACGGCAAGCAATAGATAGGTCGCCATCCAACAAGGAGCGGGTCCGATTTGACAGTGCTCTGTGACCCAGGCATCAAAGAGAATTTAAAATGAGGGACAGGTCTTGCTAGGGATGCAGGAAGGCTCGAAAGTCAGCATGGCCCTGGGGCAACTTAAGGTACACAAATACAGTAGGTTTTAATTGGCCATATCATGAAGTGATCAGTCTCTATGATCTAACCACGACATATTACCTAGTACCTATGCATTTATAAGCATAAGTGTTATTTAAATACAAATGTAAAAATTGAAAATATTATCTATCTTATATATATAAAAATCAATTGCTGTTCGTTAGTCTCGCTAAAACTCGAGAACGGCTGAACGGATTTATCTTATCTTGGTCTTGAATTATTCGTGGAGGTCTAGGGAAGGTTTAAAAGGTGAGAAAAATTCGAATAGGGTAGAGTAGGGTAG